>JASUAD010000026.1:0-10000000 GCA_037013555.1 Sextonia rubra
TTGCTTCTGGAGAACTCTTTACTTCTAAATGTTCTCCGTGGTTCTGGATGAACTCTTTTCATCCCATCCAACTCTTTTCTTCTGAATGAACTCTTCCTTTCTGATAAACTCATTCTTGTTTCTAAATATGCACCACGCGGCTGAGTGAACTCTTTTTTTCTAAATGAATTCTATTCTTCTGCACGAGCTCTTTTCTTGTGATGAACTGTTCGCTTCGGAATGAAATCCTTGCTTCTGGATGAACTCGTTTCTTTAAAATGAAATCTTTCCTTCTGATGAGCTCTTTGCTTCTATTTATACTCCTTGTATCGGAATGGACACATTTCTTCTTATCATCTATTTGCTACCGAATGTACTCCTTGCTCCTGAATAACTCTATTCTTTCCAATGAACTAGCTTTTTCCGAACAGATTCCTTTCTTCACGTGAACTCTTTACTCATAACTGAACTCTTTGCTTGTAAATGAACTCTTTGCCTCAGGCTAAACACCTCGCTTTTGATCAAACACCTCTGTTTTGAATCATCTTTTCTCTTCTAACGACCTATACGATATTTGCTCTGTCAAAAACTTGTTCCCTCTAAATTAACTCTTTTCTTCATATGAACACTTTTCTTCTAAGTGCTCTCGTTTCCTCGTAATGAACCCTCTTGTTTTGATGAACTATTTGCATTTGAGCAAACACTCGGCCTATGAATGTAATAAGCTTTACTCATTAACGAACTCTTTTCTTCAGCGAGCTCATTTCTTCTAAATATACGCCATGCCACTAAATGCCTTCCTTTCTTTCGAATAATTCCATTCTTCGGCGCGAACTCTTTTCTTGTGTTGAACTCTTTACTTCGGAATATAAGCCCAGCTCCTAGATGAATTCGTTTCTTCTAAATGAAGTCTTCTTTTCTGTTGAGCTCTTTGCTCCTGTTTTATAATACTCCTTGCTTCAGAATCAACTCATTTCTTCTGTTCAACTCTTTGCTTCTGAATGTACTCCGTGCTTTTGAATAAACATGCTAACCGTTAACGAACTAGGCTCCTTTGAACGAATTCTTTTCTCTCAGTAAAGTCTTCACATCCAAATGAACTCTTTGCTTTTGAATGAACTCTTGCTTCTGACTAACTCCTTTCTTTTGATTCAACTCTTCTCTTCTAATTGAGCTTTCTTCTTCGGATGAACTATTTGCCATCGGCTTTTGAAAAAACTCGTTTCTTCTAAAATAACTACCCTCTTTAGATGAACTCTTTTCTTCTCAGTGCACCCGTTTTTTTGTAACGAACTCGTTTCTTTATATGAATTGGGTGAACACTTTGCCTGTGAATGCAAACTTTCCTTATGAATGAACTCCTTTTGTCTTGATTGAACTGTTTTCTGCCGAACCACACTTTGCCTCCGAATGAACTTTTTCTTTTGACCTTACTCTTTTCTCCGTACCAACTCTGTGCCTCCGGTCGAACTCTTTCTTACGGTATGTACTCATTGCTTTTGAATGAGCTATTTTCTTATGAATGAACTCCTCTCCTCTAAATCAATTTTCGCTTCTGACGAAGTCCTTGCGATCGAATGAACTATTTGCTTCCGAGTAAACTCTTTTCCTTCGATAGAACTGTTTTCTTTAGGCATACTCCCTGCTTACACACGAGCTCTTTGCTTCTTAATGTACTCCATCCCTTCTGAATGAACTATTTTCCTCATAACAAACTCTTTTCTTCGAATCAACTCACTGTTTCCAAATACACTCCTTACTTCTGAATGTTCTCTTTTCTTCTGAATGAAACCATTTCTTTTGAACGAACTCTTTACTATCAAATGAACTCTTTTCTTTGGAGGGGCGCTTTTCTTCAAAGTGTACACATTCGTTCCGAATGAACTCTTTTTGCCCTGGAGAACTCATTGCATCGGAATGCTCTCCCGGATTCGAGATGAATTCTTTTATTCTGAACCAACTATTTTCTTCTAAATGAACTCTTCTTTTCCGAATGAATTCAACTCTTCTGAACGAATTCTTTTCTTGAGATGAACTTTTTGCTTCAGAACGTACTCCTTGCTTCCGGATGAACTCTTTTCCTCTAAATTAAGTCTTTTCGTCTGATGAACTCTTTGCTCCTGTAAATCCGCCTTGCTTCGGAGACAACTCATTTCTTCATATCAAATCCTTGCTTATGGATCAACTCTCTTCCCATTCATGAACTAGCCTATTTTGAGCAAATTCCGTCCTTCTGGTGAACTCTTCACTTCCAAATGAACTCTTTGCTGTTGAATGACCATTTGCTTCTGATTGAACTCGTCGCCCTTGAATGAACTCCTCTCTTATGAATCATCTTTCTTCCTCTGATGGACTATTTGCTATTTGCATATGAAAAATCTCGTTTCTTCTAAATTAATTATTTTCTTAGACGAACTATTTTCTTCCTAGTGAACTTGTTTCTCTGTAAGGAACTCTTTTCTTCTGGTGAACTCTTTGCTTTTGAGTGTACACTTTGCCGATGAATGTAAACTTTCCTCATGAAAGAACTCTTTTTATTTAGAAACGAACTCTATTCTTCTTATGAGCGCTATGCCCCTGAATGAACTTTTGCTTTCAATGCACTCTTTTCTCCAGACCAAATCTTTGCTTCTGATCGGACTCATTCCTTCGGTATGTATTCGTTGCTTTTGAATGAACTATTTTCTTATGTACGAACTACCTTCTTCTGAGTGAGCTTTCTGGTTTTATGAAGTGCTTTTTCTTCTAGAGAGCTCCTTTCTTCTGAAACAACTCGTTTCTAATTAGTGGACTTATTTCTTCATATGAACGGTTTGCCTCAAAATGAACTCTATGCCTCTAAACAAACTCCTTGCTTTTGAATGAACGTCTTTCTTCGAAATGAACTCTATGCGTCTAAATAAACTCATTTCCTCCGATGAACTAATTTCTTCTGAACAAAGTCTTTTCTTCTGATAAACTCTGTGCTTACTAAAGAACTCTTCGCTTCTGAATAAAAAATCTTGCATTTGAATGAACTCGTCGCTTCGGAACGAGCCCTTCACATCTAATTGAACTCGTTGCTTGAGAATATGCTACTTTCTCCCAATTTAACTGTTTTCTTTAGTGGAACTCTTTTCTTCTGAATATTCATCTATATTTTGAACGAAATCTTTGCTTCTGGAGAACTCTTTACTTCTAAATGTTCTCCGTGGTTCTGGATGAACTCTTTTCATCCCATCCAACTCTTTTCTTCTGAATGAACTCTTCCTTTCTGATAAACTCATTCTTGTTTCTAAATATGCACCACGCGGCTGAGTGAACTCTTTTTTTCTAAATGAATTCTATTCTTCTGCACGAGCTCTTTTCTTGTGATGAACTGTTCGCTTCGGAATGAAATCCTTGCTTCTGGATGAACTCGTTTCTTTAAAATGAAATCTTTCCTTCTGATGAGCTCTTTGCTTCTATTTATACTCCTTGTATCGGAATGGACACATTTCTTCTTATCATCTATTTGCTACCGAATGTACTCCTTGCTCCTGAATAACTCTATTCTTTCCAATGAACTAGCTTTTTCCGAACAGATTCCTTTCTTCACGTGAACTCTTTACTCATAACTGAACTCTTTGCTTGTAAATGAACTCTTTGCCTCAGGCTAAACACCTCGCTTTTGATCAAACACCTCTGTTTTGAATCATCTTTTCTCTTCTAACGACCTATACGATATTTGCTCTGTCAAAAACTTGTTCCCTCTAAATTAACTCTTTTCTTCATATGAACACTTTTCTTCTAAGTGCTCTCGTTTCCTCGTAATGAACCCTCTTGTTTTGATGAACTATTTGCATTTGAGCAAACACTCGGCCTATGAATGTAATAAGCTTTACTCATTAACGAACTCTTTTCTTCAGCGAGCTCATTTCTTCTAAATATACGCCATGCCACTAAATGCCTTCCTTTCTTTCGAATAATTCCATTCTTCGGCGCGAACTCTTTTCTTGTGTTGAACTCTTTACTTCGGAATATAAGCCCAGCTCCTAGATGAATTCGTTTCTTCTAAATGAAGTCTTCTTTTCTGTTGAGCTCTTTGCTCCTGTTTTATAATACTCCTTGCTTCAGAATCAACTCATTTCTTCTGTTCAACTCTTTGCTTCTGAATGTACTCCGTGCTTTTGAATAAACATGCTAACCGTTAACGAACTAGGCTCCTTTGAACGAATTCTTTTCTCTCAGTAAAGTCTTCACATCCAAATGAACTCTTTGCTTTTGAATGAACTCTTGCTTCTGACTAACTCCTTTCTTTTGATTCAACTCTTCTCTTCTAATTGAGCTTTCTTCTTCGGATGAACTATTTGCCATCGGCTTTTGAAAAAACTCGTTTCTTCTAAAATAACTACCCTCTTTAGATGAACTCTTTTCTTCTCAGTGCACCCGTTTTTTTGTAACGAACTCGTTTCTTTATATGAATTGGGTGAACACTTTGCCTGTGAATGCAAACTTTCCTTATGAATGAACTCCTTTTGTCTTGATTGAACTGTTTTCTGCCGAACCACACTTTGCCTCCGAATGAACTTTTTCTTTTGACCTTACTCTTTTCTCCGTACCAACTCTGTGCCTCCGGTCGAACTCTTTCTTACGGTATGTACTCATTGCTTTTGAATGAGCTATTTTCTTATGAATGAACTCCTCTCCTCTAAATCAATTTTCGCTTCTGACGAAGTCCTTGCGATCGAATGAACTATTTGCTTCCGAGTAAACTCTTTTCCTTCGATAGAACTGTTTTCTTTAGGCATACTCCCTGCTTACACACGAGCTCTTTGCTTCTTAATGTACTCCATCCCTTCTGAATGAACTATTTTCCTCATAACAAACTCTTTTCTTCGAATCAACTCACTGTTTCCAAATACACTCCTTACTTCTGAATGTTCTCTTTTCTTCTGAATGAAACCATTTCTTTTGAACGAACTCTTTACTATCAAATGAACTCTTTTCTTTGGAGGGGCGCTTTTCTTCAAAGTGTACACATTCGTTCCGAATGAACTCTTTTTGCCCTGGAGAACTCATTGCATCGGAATGCTCTCCCGGATTCGAGATGAATTCTTTTATTCTGAACCAACTATTTTCTTCTAAATGAACTCTTCTTTTCCGAATGAATTCAACTCTTCTGAACGAATTCTTTTCTTGAGATGAACTTTTTGCTTCAGAACGTACTCCTTGCTTCCGGATGAACTCTTTTCCTCTAAATTAAGTCTTTTCGTCTGATGAACTCTTTGCTCCTGTAAATCCGCCTTGCTTCGGAGACAACTCATTTCTTCATATCAAATCCTTGCTTATGGATCAACTCTCTTCCCATTCATGAACTAGCCTATTTTGAGCAAATTCCGTCCTTCTGGTGAACTCTTCACTTCCAAATGAACTCTTTGCTGTTGAATGACCATTTGCTTCTGATTGAACTCGTCGCCCTTGAATGAACTCCTCTCTTATGAATCATCTTTCTTCCTCTGATGGACTATTTGCTATTTGCATATGAAAAATCTCGTTTCTTCTAAATTAATTATTTTCTTAGACGAACTATTTTCTTCCTAGTGAACTTGTTTCTCTGTAAGGAACTCTTTTCTTCTGGTGAACTCTTTGCTTTTGAGTGTACACTTTGCCGATGAATGTAAACTTTCCTCATGAAAGAACTCTTTTTATTTAGAAACGAACTCTATTCTTCTTATGAGCGCTATGCCCCTGAATGAACTTTTGCTTTCAATGCACTCTTTTCTCCAGACCAAATCTTTGCTTCTGATCGGACTCATTCCTTCGGTATGTATTCGTTGCTTTTGAATGAACTATTTTCTTATGTACGAACTACCTTCTTCTGAGTGAGCTTTCTGGTTTTATGAAGTGCTTTTTCTTCTAGAGAGCTCCTTTCTTCTGAAACAACTCGTTTCTAATTAGTGGACTTATTTCTTCATATGAACGGTTTGCCTCAAAATGAACTCTATGCCTCTAAACAAACTCCTTGCTTTTGAATGAACGTCTTTCTTCGAAATGAACTCTATGCGTCTAAATAAACTCATTTCCTCCGATGAACTAATTTCTTCTGAACAAAGTCTTTTCTTCTGATAAACTCTGTGCTTACTAAAGAACTCTTCGCTTCTGAATAAAAAATCTTGCATTTGAATGAACTCGTCGCTTCGGAACGAGCCCTTCACATCTAATTGAACTCGTTGCTTGAGAATATGCTACTTTCTCCCAATTTAACTGTTTTCTTTAGTGGAACTCTTTTCTTCTGAATATTCATCTATATTTTGAACGAAATCTTTGCTTCTGGAGAACTCTTTACTTCTAAATGTTCTCCGTGGTTCTGGATGAACTCTTTTCATCCCATCCAACTCTTTTCTTCTGAATGAACTCTTCCTTTCTGATAAACTCATTCTTGTTTCTAAATATGCACCACGCGGCTGAGTGAACTCTTTTTTTCTAAATGAATTCTATTCTTCTGCACGAGCTCTTTTCTTGTGATGAACTGTTCGCTTCGGAATGAAATCCTTGCTTCTGGATGAACTCGTTTCTTTAAAATGAAATCTTTCCTTCTGATGAGCTCTTTGCTTCTATTTATACTCCTTGTATCGGAATGGACACATTTCTTCTTATCATCTATTTGCTACCGAATGTACTCCTTGCTCCTGAATAACTCTATTCTTTCCAATGAACTAGCTTTTTCCGAACAGATTCCTTTCTTCACGTGAACTCTTTACTCATAACTGAACTCTTTGCTTGTAAATGAACTCTTTGCCTCAGGCTAAACACCTCGCTTTTGATCAAACACCTCTGTTTTGAATCATCTTTTCTCTTCTAACGACCTATACGATATTTGCTCTGTCAAAAACTTGTTCCCTCTAAATTAACTCTTTTCTTCATATGAACACTTTTCTTCTAAGTGCTCTCGTTTCCTCGTAATGAACGCTCTTGTTTTGATGAACTATTTGCATTTGAGCAAACACTCGGCCTATGAATGTAATAAGCTTTACTCATTAACGAACTCTTTTCTTCAGCGAGCTCATTTCTTCTAAATATACGCCATGCCACTAAATGCCTTCCTTTCTTTCGAATAATTCCATTCTTCGGCGCGAACTCTTTTCTTGTGTTGAACTCTTTACTTCGGAATATAAGCCCAGCTCCTAGATGAATTCGTTTCTTCTAAATGAAGTCTTCTTTTCTGTTGAGCTCTTTGCTCCTGTTTTATAATACTCCTTGCTTCAGAATCAACTCATTTCTTCTGTTCAACTCTTTGCTTCTGAATGTACTCCGTGCTTTTGAATAAACATGCTAACCGTTAACGAACTAGGCTCCTTTGAACGAATTCTTTTCTCTCAGTAAAGTCTTCACATCCAAATGAACTCTTTGCTTTTGAATGAACTCTTGCTTCTGACTAACTCCTTTCTTTTGATTCAACTCTTCTCTTCTAATTGAGCTTTCTTCTTCGGATGAACTATTTGCCATCGGCTTTTGAAAAAACTCGTTTCTTCTAAAATAACTACCCTCTTTAGATGAACTCTTTTCTTCTCAGTGCACCCGTTTTTTTGTAACGAACTCGTTTCTTTATATGAATTGGGTGAACACTTTGCCTGTGAATGCAAACTTTCCTTATGAATGAACTCCTTTTGTCTTGATTGAACTGTTTTCTGCCGAACCACACTTTGCCTCCGAATGAACTTTTTCTTTTGACCTTACTCTTTTCTCCGTACCAACTCTGTGCCTCCGGTCGAACTCTTTCTTACGGTATGTACTCATTGCTTTTGAATGAGCTATTTTCTTATGAATGAACTCCTCTCCTCTAAATCAATTTTCGCTTCTGACGAAGTCCTTGCGATCGAATGAACTATTTGCTTCCGAGTAAACTCTTTTCCTTCGATAGAACTGTTTTCTTTAGGCATACTCCCTGCTTACACACGAGCTCTTTGCTTCTTAATGTACTCCATCCCTTCTGAATGAACTATTTTCCTCATAACAAACTCTTTTCTTCGAATCAACTCACTGTTTCCAAATACACTCCTTACTTCTGAATGTTCTCTTTTCTTCTGAATGAAACCATTTCTTTTGAACGAACTCTTTACTATCAAATGAACTCTTTTCTTTGGAGGGGCGCTTTTCTTCAAAGTGTACACATTCGTTCCGAATGAACTCTTTTTGCCCTGGAGAACTCATTGCATCGGAATGCTCTCCCGGATTCGAGATGAATTCTTTTATTCTGAACCAACTATTTTCTTCTAAATGAACTCTTCTTTTCCGAATGAATTCAACTCTTCTGAACGAATTCTTTTCTTGAGATGAACTTTTTGCTTCAGAACGTACTCCTTGCTTCCGGATGAACTCTTTTCCTCTAAATTAAGTCTTTTCGTCTGATGAACTCTTTGCTCCTGTAAATCCGCCTTGCTTCGGAGACAACTCATTTCTTCATATCAAATCCTTGCTTATGGATCAACTCTCTTCCCATTCATGAACTAGCCTATTTTGAGCAAATTCCGTCCTTCTGGTGAACTCTTCACTTCCAAATGAACTCTTTGCTGTTGAATGACCATTTGCTTCTGATTGAACTCGTCGCCCTTGAATGAACTCCTCTCTTATGAATCATCTTTCTTCCTCTGATGGACTATTTGCTATTTGCATATGAAAAATCTCGTTTCTTCTAAATTAATTATTTTCTTAGACGAACTATTTTCTTCCTAGTGAACTTGTTTCTCTGTAAGGAACTCTTTTCTTCTGGTGAACTCTTTGCTTTTGAGTGTACACTTTGCCGATGAATGTAAACTTTCCTCATGAAAGAACTCTTTTTATTTAGAAACGAACTCTATTCTTCTTATGAGCGCTATGCCCCTGAATGAACTTTTGCTTTCAATGCACTCTTTTCTCCAGACCAAATCTTTGCTTCTGATCGGACTCATTCCTTCGGTATGTATTCGTTGCTTTTGAATGAACTATTTTCTTATGTACGAACTACCTTCTTCTGAGTGAGCTTTCTGGTTTTATGAAGTGCTTTTTCTTCTAGAGAGCTCCTTTCTTCTGAAACAACTCGTTTCTAATTAGTGGACTTATTTCTTCATATGAACGGTTTGCCTCAAAATGAACTCTATGCCTCTAAACAAACTCCTTGCTTTTGAATGAACGTCTTTCTTCGAAATGAACTCTATGCGTCTAAATAAACTCATTTCCTCCGATGAACTAATTTCTTCTGAACAAAGTCTTTTCTTCTGATAAACTCTGTGCTTACTAAAGAACTCTTCGCTTCTGAATAAAAAATCTTGCATTTGAATGAACTCGTCGCTTCGGAACGAGCCCTTCACATCTAATTGAACTCGTTGCTTGAGAATATGCTACTTTCTCCCAATTTAACTGTTTTCTTTAGTGGAACTCTTTTCTTCTGAATATTCATCTATATTTTGAACGAAATCTTTGCTTCTGGAGAACTCTTTACTTCTAAATGTTCTCCGTGGTTCTGGATGAACTCTTTTCATCCCATCCAACTCTTTTCTTCTGAATGAACTCTTCCTTTCTGATAAACTCATTCTTGTTTCTAAATATGCACCACGCGGCTGAGTGAACTCTTTTTTTCTAAATGAATTCTATTCTTCTGCACGAGCTCTTTTCTTGTGATGAACTGTTCGCTTCGGAATGAAATCCTTGCTTCTGGATGAACTCGTTTCTTTAAAATGAAATCTTTCCTTCTGATGAGCTCTTTGCTTCTATTTATACTCCTTGTATCGGAATGGACACATTTCTTCTTATCATCTATTTGCTACCGAATGTACTCCTTGCTCCTGAATAACTCTATTCTTTCCAATGAACTAGCTTTTTCCGAACAGATTCCTTTCTTCACGTGAACTCTTTACTCATAACTGAACTCTTTGCTTGTAAATGAACTCTTTGCCTCAGGCTAAACACCTCGCTTTTGATCAAACACCTCTGTTTTGAATCATCTTTTCTCTTCTAACGACCTATACGATATTTGCTCTGTCAAAAACTTGTTCCCTCTAAATTAACTCTTTTCTTCATATGAACACTTTTCTTCTAAGTGCTCTCGTTTCCTCGTAATGAACGCTCTTGTTTTGATGAACTATTTGCATTTGAGCAAACACTCGGCCTATGAATGTAATAAGCTTTACTCATTAACGAACTCTTTTCTTCAGCGAGCTCATTTCTTCTAAATATACGCCATGCCACTAAATGCCTTCCTTTCTTTCGAATAATTCCATTCTTCGGCGCGAACTCTTTTCTTGTGTTGAACTCTTTACTTCGGAATATAAGCCCAGCTCCTAGATGAATTCGTTTCTTCTAAATGAAGTCTTCTTTTCTGTTGAGCTCTTTGCTCCTGTTTTATAATACTCCTTGCTTCAGAATCAACTCATTTCTTCTGTTCAACTCTTTGCTTCTGAATGTACTCCGTGCTTTTGAATAAACATGCTAACCGTTAACGAACTAGGCTCCTTTGAACGAATTCTTTTCTCTCAGTAAAGTCTTCACATCCAAATGAACTCTTTGCTTTTGAATGAACTCTTGCTTCTGACTAACTCCTTTCTTTTGATTCAACTCTTCTCTTCTAATTGAGCTTTCTTCTTCGGATGAACTATTTGCCATCGGCTTTTGAAAAAACTCGTTTCTTCTAAAATAACTACCCTCTTTAGATGAACTCTTTTCTTCTCAGTGCACCCGTTTTTTTGTAACGAACTCGTTTCTTTATATGAATTGGGTGAACACTTTGCCTGTGAATGCAAACTTTCCTTATGAATGAACTCCTTTTGTCTTGATTGAACTGTTTTCTGCCGAACCACACTTTGCCTCCGAATGAACTTTTTCTTTTGACCTTACTCTTTTCTCCGTACCAACTCTGTGCCTCCGGTCGAACTCTTTCTTACGGTATGTACTCATTGCTTTTGAATGAGCTATTTTCTTATGAATGAACTCCTCTCCTCTAAATCAATTTTCGCTTCTGACGAAGTCCTTGCGATCGAATGAACTATTTGCTTCCGAGTAAACTCTTTTCCTTCGATAGAACTGTTTTCTTTAGGCATACTCCCTGCTTACACACGAGCTCTTTGCTTCTTAATGTACTCCATCCCTTCTGAATGAACTATTTTCCTCATAACAAACTCTTTTCTTCGAATCAACTCACTGTTTCCAAATACACTCCTTACTTCTGAATGTTCTCTTTTCTTCTGAATGAAACCATTTCTTTTGAACGAACTCTTTACTATCAAATGAACTCTTTTCTTTGGAGGGGCGCTTTTCTTCAAAGTGTACACATTCGTTCCGAATGAACTCTTTTTGCCCTGGAGAACTCATTGCATCGGAATGCTCTCCCGGATTCGAGATGAATTCTTTTATTCTGAACCAACTATTTTCTTCTAAATGAACTCTTCTTTTCCGAATGAATTCAACTCTTCTGAACGAATTCTTTTCTTGAGATGAACTTTTTGCTTCAGAACGTACTCCTTGCTTCCGGATGAACTCTTTTCCTCTAAATTAAGTCTTTTCGTCTGATGAACTCTTTGCTCCTGTAAATCCGCCTTGCTTCGGAGACAACTCATTTCTTCATATCAAATCCTTGCTTATGGATCAACTCTCTTCCCATTCATGAACTAGCCTATTTTGAGCAAATTCCGTCCTTCTGGTGAACTCTTCACTTCCAAATGAACTCTTTGCTGTTGAATGACCATTTGCTTCTGATTGAACTCGTCGCCCTTGAATGAACTCCTCTCTTATGAATCATCTTTCTTCCTCTGATGGACTATTTGCTATTTGCATATGAAAAATCTCGTTTCTTCTAAATTAATTATTTTCTTAGACGAACTATTTTCTTCCTAGTGAACTTGTTTCTCTGTAAGGAACTCTTTTCTTCTGGTGAACTCTTTGCTTTTGAGTGTACACTTTGCCGATGAATGTAAACTTTCCTCATGAAAGAACTCTTTTTATTTAGAAACGAACTCTATTCTTCTTATGAGCGCTATGCCCCTGAATGAACTTTTGCTTTCAATGCACTCTTTTCTCCAGACCAAATCTTTGCTTCTGATCGGACTCATTCCTTCGGTATGTATTCGTTGCTTTTGAATGAACTATTTTCTTATGTACGAACTACCTTCTTCTGAGTGAGCTTTCTGGTTTTATGAAGTGCTTTTTCTTCTAGAGAGCTCCTTTCTTCTGAAACAACTCGTTTCTAATTAGTGGACTTATTTCTTCATATGAACGGTTTGCCTCAAAATGAACTCTATGCCTCTAAACAAACTCCTTGCTTTTGAATGAACGTCTTTCTTCGAAATGAACTCTATGCGTCTAAATAAACTCATTTCCTCCGATGAACTAATTTCTTCTGAACAAAGTCTTTTCTTCTGATAAACTCTGTGCTTACTAAAGAACTCTTCGCTTCTGAATAAAAAATCTTGCATTTGAATGAACTCGTCGCTTCGGAACGAGCCCTTCACATCTAATTGAACTCGTTGCTTGAGAATATGCTACTTTCTCCCAATTTAACTGTTTTCTTTAGTGGAACTCTTTTCTTCTGAATATTCATCTATATTTTGAACGAAATCTTTGCTTCTGGAGAACTCTTTACTTCTAAATGTTCTCCGTGGTTCTGGATGAACTCTTTTCATCCCATCCAACTCTTTTCTTCTGAATGAACTCTTCCTTTCTGATAAACTCATTCTTGTTTCTAAATATGCACCACGCGGCTGAGTGAACTCTTTTTTTCTAAATGAATTCTATTCTTCTGCACGAGCTCTTTTCTTGTGATGAACTGTTCGCTTCGGAATGAAATCCTTGCTTCTGGATGAACTCGTTTCTTTAAAATGAAATCTTTCCTTCTGATGAGCTCTTTGCTTCTATTTATACTCCTTGTATCGGAATGGACACATTTCTTCTTATCATCTATTTGCTACCGAATGTACTCCTTGCTCCTGAATAACTCTATTCTTTCCAATGAACTAGCTTTTTCCGAACAGATTCCTTTCTTCACGTGAACTCTTTACTCATAACTGAACTCTTTGCTTGTAAATGAACTCTTTGCCTCAGGCTAAACACCTCGCTTTTGATCAAACACCTCTGTTTTGAATCATCTTTTCTCTTCTAACGACCTATACGATATTTGCTCTGTCAAAAACTTGTTCCCTCTAAATTAACTCTTTTCTTCATATGAACACTTTTCTTCTAAGTGCTCTCGTTTCCTCGTAATGAACGCTCTTGTTTTGATGAACTATTTGCATTTGAGCAAACACTCGGCCTATGAATGTAATAAGCTTTACTCATTAACGAACTCTTTTCTTCAGCGAGCTCATTTCTTCTAAATATACGCCATGCCACTAAATGCCTTCCTTTCTTTCGAATAATTCCATTCTTCGGCGCGAACTCTTTTCTTGTGTTGAACTCTTTACTTCGGAATATAAGCCCAGCTCCTAGATGAATTCGTTTCTTCTAAATGAAGTCTTCTTTTCTGTTGAGCTCTTTGCTCCTGTTTTATAATACTCCTTGCTTCAGAATCAACTCATTTCTTCTGTTCAACTCTTTGCTTCTGAATGTACTCCGTGCTTTTGAATAAACATGCTAACCGTTAACGAACTAGGCTCCTTTGAACGAATTCTTTTCTCTCAGTAAAGTCTTCACATCCAAATGAACTCTTTGCTTTTGAATGAACTCTTGCTTCTGACTAACTCCTTTCTTTTGATTCAACTCTTCTCTTCTAATTGAGCTTTCTTCTTCGGATGAACTATTTGCCATCGGCTTTTGAAAAAACTCGTTTCTTCTAAAATAACTACCCTCTTTAGATGAACTCTTTTCTTCTCAGTGCACCCGTTTTTTTGTAACGAACTCGTTTCTTTATATGAATTGGGTGAACACTTTGCCTGTGAATGCAAACTTTCCTTATGAATGAACTCCTTTTGTCTTGATTGAACTGTTTTCTGCCGAACCACACTTTGCCTCCGAATGAACTTTTTCTTTTGACCTTACTCTTTTCTCCGTACCAACTCTGTGCCTCCGGTCGAACTCTTTCTTACGGTATGTACTCATTGCTTTTGAATGAGCTATTTTCTTATGAATGAACTCCTCTCCTCTAAATCAATTTTCGCTTCTGACGAAGTCCTTGCGATCGAATGAACTATTTGCTTCCGAGTAAACTCTTTTCCTTCGATAGAACTGTTTTCTTTAGGCATACTCCCTGCTTACACACGAGCTCTTTGCTTCTTAATGTACTCCATCCCTTCTGAATGAACTATTTTCCTCATAACAAACTCTTTTCTTCGAATCAACTCACTGTTTCCAAATACACTCCTTACTTCTGAATGTTCTCTTTTCTTCTGAATGAAACCATTTCTTTTGAACGAACTCTTTACTATCAAATGAACTCTTTTCTTTGGAGGGGCGCTTTTCTTCAAAGTGTACACATTCGTTCCGAATGAACTCTTTTTGCCCTGGAGAACTCATTGCATCGGAATGCTCTCCCGGATTCGAGATGAATTCTTTTATTCTGAACCAACTATTTTCTTCTAAATGAACTCTTCTTTTCCGAATGAATTCAACTCTTCTGAACGAATTCTTTTCTTGAGATGAACTTTTTGCTTCAGAACGTACTCCTTGCTTCCGGATGAACTCTTTTCCTCTAAATTAAGTCTTTTCGTCTGATGAACTCTTTGCTCCTGTAAATCCGCCTTGCTTCGGAGACAACTCATTTCTTCATATCAAATCCTTGCTTATGGATCAACTCTCTTCCCATTCATGAACTAGCCTATTTTGAGCAAATTCCGTCCTTCTGGTGAACTCTTCACTTCCAAATGAACTCTTTGCTGTTGAATGACCATTTGCTTCTGATTGAACTCGTCGCCCTTGAATGAACTCCTCTCTTATGAATCATCTTTCTTCCTCTGATGGACTATTTGCTATTTGCATATGAAAAATCTCGTTTCTTCTAAATTAATTATTTTCTTAGACGAACTATTTTCTTCCTAGTGAACTTGTTTCTCTGTAAGGAACTCTTTTCTTCTGGTGAACTCTTTGCTTTTGAGTGTACACTTTGCCGATGAATGTAAACTTTCCTCATGAAAGAACTCTTTTTATTTAGAAACGAACTCTATTCTTCTTATGAGCGCTATGCCCCTGAATGAACTTTTGCTTTCAATGCACTCTTTTCTCCAGACCAAATCTTTGCTTCTGATCGGACTCATTCCTTCGGTATGTATTCGTTGCTTTTGAATGAACTATTTTCTTATGTACGAACTACCTTCTTCTGAGTGAGCTTTCTGGTTTTATGAAGTGCTTTTTCTTCTAGAGAGCTCCTTTCTTCTGAAACAACTCGTTTCTAATTAGTGGACTTATTTCTTCATATGAACGGTTTGCCTCAAAATGAACTCTATGCCTCTAAACAAACTCCTTGCTTTTGAATGAACGTCTTTCTTCGAAATGAACTCTATGCGTCTAAATAAACTCATTTCCTCCGATGAACTAATTTCTTCTGAACAAAGTCTTTTCTTCTGATAAACTCTGTGCTTACTAAAGAACTCTTCGCTTCTGAATAAAAAATCTTGCATTTGAATGAACTCGTCGCTTCGGAACGAGCCCTTCACATCTAATTGAACTCGTTGCTTGAGAATATGCTACTTTCTCCCAATTTAACTGTTTTCTTTAGTGGAACTCTTTTCTTCTGAATATTCATCTATATTTTGAACGAAATCTTTGCTTCTGGAGAACTCTTTACTTCTAAATGTTCTCCGTGGTTCTGGATGAACTCTTTTCATCCCATCCAACTCTTTTCTTCTGAATGAACTCTTCCTTTCTGATAAACTCATTCTTGTTTCTAAATATGCACCACGCGGCTGAGTGAACTCTTTTTTTCTAAATGAATTCTATTCTTCTGCACGAGCTCTTTTCTTGTGATGAACTGTTCGCTTCGGAATGAAATCCTTGCTTCTGGATGAACTCGTTTCTTTAAAATGAAATCTTTCCTTCTGATGAGCTCTTTGCTTCTATTTATACTCCTTGTATCGGAATGGACACATTTCTTCTTATCATCTATTTGCTACCGAATGTACTCCTTGCTCCTGAATAACTCTATTCTTTCCAATGAACTAGCTTTTTCCGAACAGATTCCTTTCTTCACGTGAACTCTTTACTCATAACTGAACTCTTTGCTTGTAAATGAACTCTTTGCCTCAGGCTAAACACCTCGCTTTTGATCAAACACCTCTGTTTTGAATCATCTTTTCTCTTCTAACGACCTATACGATATTTGCTCTGTCAAAAACTTGTTCCCTCTAAATTAACTCTTTTCTTCATATGAACACTTTTCTTCTAAGTGCTCTCGTTTCCTCGTAATGAACGCTCTTGTTTTGATGAACTATTTGCATTTGAGCAAACACTCGGCCTATGAATGTAATAAGCTTTACTCATTAACGAACTCTTTTCTTCAGCGAGCTCATTTCTTCTAAATATACGCCATGCCACTAAATGCCTTCCTTTCTTTCGAATAATTCCATTCTTCGGCGCGAACTCTTTTCTTGTGTTGAACTCTTTACTTCGGAATATAAGCCCAGCTCCTAGATGAATTCGTTTCTTCTAAATGAAGTCTTCTTTTCTGTTGAGCTCTTTGCTCCTGTTTTATAATACTCCTTGCTTCAGAATCAACTCATTTCTTCTGTTCAACTCTTTGCTTCTGAATGTACTCCGTGCTTTTGAATAAACATGCTAACCGTTAACGAACTAGGCTCCTTTGAACGAATTCTTTTCTCTCAGTAAAGTCTTCACATCCAAATGAACTCTTTGCTTTTGAATGAACTCTTGCTTCTGACTAACTCCTTTCTTTTGATTCAACTCTTCTCTTCTAATTGAGCTTTCTTCTTCGGATGAACTATTTGCCATCGGCTTTTGAAAAAACTCGTTTCTTCTAAAATAACTACCCTCTTTAGATGAACTCTTTTCTTCTCAGTGCACCCGTTTTTTTGTAACGAACTCGTTTCTTTATATGAATTGGGTGAACACTTTGCCTGTGAATGCAAACTTTCCTTATGAATGAACTCCTTTTGTCTTGATTGAACTGTTTTCTGCCGAACCACACTTTGCCTCCGAATGAACTTTTTCTTTTGACCTTACTCTTTTCTCCGTACCAACTCTGTGCCTCCGGTCGAACTCTTTCTTACGGTATGTACTCATTGCTTTTGAATGAGCTATTTTCTTATGAATGAACTCCTCTCCTCTAAATCAATTTTCGCTTCTGACGAAGTCCTTGCGATCGAATGAACTATTTGCTTCCGAGTAAACTCTTTTCCTTCGATAGAACTGTTTTCTTTAGGCATACTCCCTGCTTACACACGAGCTCTTTGCTTCTTAATGTACTCCATCCCTTCTGAATGAACTATTTTCCTCATAACAAACTCTTTTCTTCGAATCAACTCACTGTTTCCAAATACACTCCTTACTTCTGAATGTTCTCTTTTCTTCTGAATGAAACCATTTCTTTTGAACGAACTCTTTACTATCAAATGAACTCTTTTCTTTGGAGGGGCGCTTTTCTTCAAAGTGTACACATTCGTTCCGAATGAACTCTTTTTGCCCTGGAGAACTCATTGCATCGGAATGCTCTCCCGGATTCGAGATGAATTCTTTTATTCTGAACCAACTATTTTCTTCTAAATGAACTCTTCTTTTCCGAATGAATTCAACTCTTCTGAACGAATTCTTTTCTTGAGATGAACTTTTTGCTTCAGAACGTACTCCTTGCTTCCGGATGAACTCTTTTCCTCTAAATTAAGTCTTTTCGTCTGATGAACTCTTTGCTCCTGTAAATCCGCCTTGCTTCGGAGACAACTCATTTCTTCATATCAAATCCTTGCTTATGGATCAACTCTCTTCCCATTCATGAACTAGCCTATTTTGAGCAAATTCCGTCCTTCTGGTGAACTCTTCACTTCCAAATGAACTCTTTGCTGTTGAATGACCATTTGCTTCTGATTGAACTCGTCGCCCTTGAATGAACTCCTCTCTTATGAATCATCTTTCTTCCTCTGATGGACTATTTGCTATTTGCATATGAAAAATCTCGTTTCTTCTAAATTAATTATTTTCTTAGACGAACTATTTTCTTCCTAGTGAACTTGTTTCTCTGTAAGGAACTCTTTTCTTCTGGTGAACTCTTTGCTTTTGAGTGTACACTTTGCCGATGAATGTAAACTTTCCTCATGAAAGAACTCTTTTTATTTAGAAACGAACTCTATTCTTCTTATGAGCGCTATGCCCCTGAATGAACTTTTGCTTTCAATGCACTCTTTTCTCCAGACCAAATCTTTGCTTCTGATCGGACTCATTCCTTCGGTATGTATTCGTTGCTTTTGAATGAACTATTTTCTTATGTACGAACTACCTTCTTCTGAGTGAGCTTTCTGGTTTTATGAAGTGCTTTTTCTTCTAGAGAGCTCCTTTCTTCTGAAACAACTCGTTTCTAATTAGTGGACTTATTTCTTCATATGAACGGTTTGCCTCAAAATGAACTCTATGCCTCTAAACAAACTCCTTGCTTTTGAATGAACGTCTTTCTTCGAAATGAACTCTATGCGTCTAAATAAACTCATTTCCTCCGATGAACTAATTTCTTCTGAACAAAGTCTTTTCTTCTGATAAACTCTGTGCTTACTAAAGAACTCTTCGCTTCTGAATAAAAAATCTTGCATTTGAATGAACTCGTCGCTTCGGAACGAGCCCTTCACATCTAATTGAACTCGTTGCTTGAGAATATGCTACTTTCTCCCAATTTAACTGTTTTCTTTAGTGGAACTCTTTTCTTCTGAATATTCATCTATATTTTGAACGAAATCTTTGCTTCTGGAGAACTCTTTACTTCTAAATGTTCTCCGTGGTTCTGGATGAACTCTTTTCATCCCATCCAACTCTTTTCTTCTGAATGAACTCTTCCTTTCTGATAAACTCATTCTTGTTTCTAAATATGCACCACGCGGCTGAGTGAACTCTTTTTTTCTAAATGAATTCTATTCTTCTGCACGAGCTCTTTTCTTGTGATGAACTGTTCGCTTCGGAATGAAATCCTTGCTTCTGGATGAACTCGTTTCTTTAAAATGAAATCTTTCCTTCTGATGAGCTCTTTGCTTCTATTTATACTCCTTGTATCGGAATGGACACATTTCTTCTTATCATCTATTTGCTACCGAATGTACTCCTTGCTCCTGAATAACTCTATTCTTTCCAATGAACTAGCTTTTTCCGAACAGATTCCTTTCTTCACGTGAACTCTTTACTCATAACTGAACTCTTTGCTTGTAAATGAACTCTTTGCCTCAGGCTAAACACCTCGCTTTTGATCAAACACCTCTGTTTTGAATCATCTTTTCTCTTCTAACGACCTATACGATATTTGCTCTGTCAAAAACTTGTTCCCTCTAAATTAACTCTTTTCTTCATATGAACACTTTTCTTCTAAGTGCTCTCGTTTCCTCGTAATGAACGCTCTTGTTTTGATGAACTATTTGCATTTGAGCAAACACTCGGCCTATGAATGTAATAAGCTTTACTCATTAACGAACTCTTTTCTTCAGCGAGCTCATTTCTTCTAAATATACGCCATGCCACTAAATGCCTTCCTTTCTTTCGAATAATTCCATTCTTCGGCGCGAACTCTTTTCTTGTGTTGAACTCTTTACTTCGGAATATAAGCCCAGCTCCTAGATGAATTCGTTTCTTCTAAATGAAGTCTTCTTTTCTGTTGAGCTCTTTGCTCCTGTTTTATAATACTCCTTGCTTCAGAATCAACTCATTTCTTCTGTTCAACTCTTTGCTTCTGAATGTACTCCGTGCTTTTGAATAAACATGCTAACCGTTAACGAACTAGGCTCCTTTGAACGAATTCTTTTCTCTCAGTAAAGTCTTCACATCCAAATGAACTCTTTGCTTTTGAATGAACTCTTGCTTCTGACTAACTCCTTTCTTTTGATTCAACTCTTCTCTTCTAATTGAGCTTTCTTCTTCGGATGAACTATTTGCCATCGGCTTTTGAAAAAACTCGTTTCTTCTAAAATAACTACCCTCTTTAGATGAACTCTTTTCTTCTCAGTGCACCCGTTTTTTTGTAACGAACTCGTTTCTTTATATGAATTGGGTGAACACTTTGCCTGTGAATGCAAACTTTCCTTATGAATGAACTCCTTTTGTCTTGATTGAACTGTTTTCTGCCGAACCACACTTTGCCTCCGAATGAACTTTTTCTTTTGACCTTACTCTTTTCTCCGTACCAACTCTGTGCCTCCGGTCGAACTCTTTCTTACGGTATGTACTCATTGCTTTTGAATGAGCTATTTTCTTATGAATGAACTCCTCTCCTCTAAATCAATTTTCGCTTCTGACGAAGTCCTTGCGATCGAATGAACTATTTGCTTCCGAGTAAACTCTTTTCCTTCGATAGAACTGTTTTCTTTAGGCATACTCCCTGCTTACACACGAGCTCTTTGCTTCTTAATGTACTCCATCCCTTCTGAATGAACTATTTTCCTCATAACAAACTCTTTTCTTCGAATCAACTCACTGTTTCCAAATACACTCCTTACTTCTGAATGTTCTCTTTTCTTCTGAATGAAACCATTTCTTTTGAACGAACTCTTTACTATCAAATGAACTCTTTTCTTTGGAGGGGCGCTTTTCTTCAAAGTGTACACATTCGTTCCGAATGAACTCTTTTTGCCCTGGAGAACTCATTGCATCGGAATGCTCTCCCGGATTCGAGATGAATTCTTTTATTCTGAACCAACTATTTTCTTCTAAATGAACTCTTCTTTTCCGAATGAATTCAACTCTTCTGAACGAATTCTTTTCTTGAGATGAACTTTTTGCTTCAGAACGTACTCCTTGCTTCCGGATGAACTCTTTTCCTCTAAATTAAGTCTTTTCGTCTGATGAACTCTTTGCTCCTGTAAATCCGCCTTGCTTCGGAGACAACTCATTTCTTCATATCAAATCCTTGCTTATGGATCAACTCTCTTCCCATTCATGAACTAGCCTATTTTGAGCAAATTCCGTCCTTCTGGTGAACTCTTCACTTCCAAATGAACTCTTTGCTGTTGAATGACCATTTGCTTCTGATTGAACTCGTCGCCCTTGAATGAACTCCTCTCTTATGAATCATCTTTCTTCCTCTGATGGACTATTTGCTATTTGCATATGAAAAATCTCGTTTCTTCTAAATTAATTATTTTCTTAGACGAACTATTTTCTTCCTAGTGAACTTGTTTCTCTGTAAGGAACTCTTTTCTTCTGGTGAACTCTTTGCTTTTGAGTGTACACTTTGCCGATGAATGTAAACTTTCCTCATGAAAGAACTCTTTTTATTTAGAAACGAACTCTATTCTTCTTATGAGCGCTATGCCCCTGAATGAACTTTTGCTTTCAATGCACTCTTTTCTCCAGACCAAATCTTTGCTTCTGATCGGACTCATTCCTTCGGTATGTATTCGTTGCTTTTGAATGAACTATTTTCTTATGTACGAACTACCTTCTTCTGAGTGAGCTTTCTGGTTTTATGAAGTGCTTTTTCTTCTAGAGAGCTCCTTTCTTCTGAAACAACTCGTTTCTAATTAGTGGACTTATTTCTTCATATGAACGGTTTGCCTCAAAATGAACTCTATGCCTCTAAACAAACTCCTTGCTTTTGAATGAACGTCTTTCTTCGAAATGAACTCTATGCGTCTAAATAAACTCATTTCCTCCGATGAACTAATTTCTTCTGAACAAAGTCTTTTCTTCTGATAAACTCTGTGCTTACTAAAGAACTCTTCGCTTCTGAATAAAAAATCTTGCATTTGAATGAACTCGTCGCTTCGGAACGAGCCCTTCACATCTAATTGAACTCGTTGCTTGAGAATATGCTACTTTCTCCCAATTTAACTGTTTTCTTTAGTGGAACTCTTTTCTTCTGAATATTCATCTATATTTTGAACGAAATCTTTGCTTCTGGAGAACTCTTTACTTCTAAATGTTCTCCGTGGTTCTGGATGAACTCTTTTCATCCCATCCAACTCTTTTCTTCTGAATGAACTCTTCCTTTCTGATAAACTCATTCTTGTTTCTAAATATGCACCACGCGGCTGAGTGAACTCTTTTTTTCTAAATGAATTCTATTCTTCTGCACGAGCTCTTTTCTTGTGATGAACTGTTCGCTTCGGAATGAAATCCTTGCTTCTGGATGAACTCGTTTCTTTAAAATGAAATCTTTCCTTCTGATGAGCTCTTTGCTTCTATTTATACTCCTTGTATCGGAATGGACACATTTCTTCTTATCATCTATTTGCTACCGAATGTACTCCTTGCTCCTGAATAACTCTATTCTTTCCAATGAACTAGCTTTTTCCGAACAGATTCCTTTCTTCACGTGAACTCTTTACTCATAACTGAACTCTTTGCTTGTAAATGAACTCTTTGCCTCAGGCTAAACACCTCGCTTTTGATCAAACACCTCTGTTTTGAATCATCTTTTCTCTTCTAACGACCTATACGATATTTGCTCTGTCAAAAACTTGTTCCCTCTAAATTAACTCTTTTCTTCATATGAACACTTTTCTTCTAAGTGCTCTCGTTTCCTCGTAATGAACGCTCTTGTTTTGATGAACTATTTGCATTTGAGCAAACACTCGGCCTATGAATGTAATAAGCTTTACTCATTAACGAACTCTTTTCTTCAGCGAGCTCATTTCTTCTAAATATACGCCATGCCACTAAATGCCTTCCTTTCTTTCGAATAATTCCATTCTTCGGCGCGAACTCTTTTCTTGTGTTGAACTCTTTACTTCGGAATATAAGCCCAGCTCCTAGATGAATTCGTTTCTTCTAAATGAAGTCTTCTTTTCTGTTGAGCTCTTTGCTCCTGTTTTATAATACTCCTTGCTTCAGAATCAACTCATTTCTTCTGTTCAACTCTTTGCTTCTGAATGTACTCCGTGCTTTTGAATAAACATGCTAACCGTTAACGAACTAGGCTCCTTTGAACGAATTCTTTTCTCTCAGTAAAGTCTTCACATCCAAATGAACTCTTTGCTTTTGAATGAACTCTTGCTTCTGACTAACTCCTTTCTTTTGATTCAACTCTTCTCTTCTAATTGAGCTTTCTTCTTCGGATGAACTATTTGCCATCGGCTTTTGAAAAAACTCGTTTCTTCTAAAATAACTACCCTCTTTAGATGAACTCTTTTCTTCTCAGTGCACCCGTTTTTTTGTAACGAACTCGTTTCTTTATATGAATTGGGTGAACACTTTGCCTGTGAATGCAAACTTTCCTTATGAATGAACTCCTTTTGTCTTGATTGAACTGTTTTCTGCCGAACCACACTTTGCCTCCGAATGAACTTTTTCTTTTGACCTTACTCTTTTCTCCGTACCAACTCTGTGCCTCCGGTCGAACTCTTTCTTACGGTATGTACTCATTGCTTTTGAATGAGCTATTTTCTTATGAATGAACTCCTCTCCTCTAAATCAATTTTCGCTTCTGACGAAGTCCTTGCGATCGAATGAACTATTTGCTTCCGAGTAAACTCTTTTCCTTCGATAGAACTGTTTTCTTTAGGCATACTCCCTGCTTACACACGAGCTCTTTGCTTCTTAATGTACTCCATCCCTTCTGAATGAACTATTTTCCTCATAACAAACTCTTTTCTTCGAATCAACTCACTGTTTCCAAATACACTCCTTACTTCTGAATGTTCTCTTTTCTTCTGAATGAAACCATTTCTTTTGAACGAACTCTTTACTATCAAATGAACTCTTTTCTTTGGAGGGGCGCTTTTCTTCAAAGTGTACACATTCGTTCCGAATGAACTCTTTTTGCCCTGGAGAACTCATTGCATCGGAATGCTCTCCCGGATTCGAGATGAATTCTTTTATTCTGAACCAACTATTTTCTTCTAAATGAACTCTTCTTTTCCGAATGAATTCAACTCTTCTGAACGAATTCTTTTCTTGAGATGAACTTTTTGCTTCAGAACGTACTCCTTGCTTCCGGATGAACTCTTTTCCTCTAAATTAAGTCTTTTCGTCTGATGAACTCTTTGCTCCTGTAAATCCGCCTTGCTTCGGAGACAACTCATTTCTTCATATCAAATCCTTGCTTATGGATCAACTCTCTTCCCATTCATGAACTAGCCTATTTTGAGCAAATTCCGTCCTTCTGGTGAACTCTTCACTTCCAAATGAACTCTTTGCTGTTGAATGACCATTTGCTTCTGATTGAACTCGTCGCCCTTGAATGAACTCCTCTCTTATGAATCATCTTTCTTCCTCTGATGGACTATTTGCTATTTGCATATGAAAAATCTCGTTTCTTCTAAATTAATTATTTTCTTAGACGAACTATTTTCTTCCTAGTGAACTTGTTTCTCTGTAAGGAACTCTTTTCTTCTGGTGAACTCTTTGCTTTTGAGTGTACACTTTGCCGATGAATGTAAACTTTCCTCATGAAAGAACTCTTTTTATTTAGAAACGAACTCTATTCTTCTTATGAGCGCTATGCCCCTGAATGAACTTTTGCTTTCAATGCACTCTTTTCTCCAGACCAAATCTTTGCTTCTGATCGGACTCATTCCTTCGGTATGTATTCGTTGCTTTTGAATGAACTATTTTCTTATGTACGAACTACCTTCTTCTGAGTGAGCTTTCTGGTTTTATGAAGTGCTTTTTCTTCTAGAGAGCTCCTTTCTTCTGAAACAACTCGTTTCTAATTAGTGGACTTATTTCTTCATATGAACGGTTTGCCTCAAAATGAACTCTATGCCTCTAAACAAACTCCTTGCTTTTGAATGAACGTCTTTCTTCGAAATGAACTCTATGCGTCTAAATAAACTCATTTCCTCCGATGAACTAATTTCTTCTGAACAAAGTCTTTTCTTCTGATAAACTCTGTGCTTACTAAAGAACTCTTCGCTTCTGAATAAAAAATCTTGCATTTGAATGAACTCGTCGCTTCGGAACGAGCCCTTCACATCTAATTGAACTCGTTGCTTGAGAATATGCTACTTTCTCCCAATTTAACTGTTTTCTTTAGTGGAACTCTTTTCTTCTGAATATTCATCTATATTTTGAACGAAATCTTTGCTTCTGGAGAACTCTTTACTTCTAAATGTTCTCCGTGGTTCTGGATGAACTCTTTTCATCCCATCCAACTCTTTTCTTCTGAATGAACTCTTCCTTTCTGATAAACTCATTCTTGTTTCTAAATATGCACCACGCGGCTGAGTGAACTCTTTTTTTCTAAATGAATTCTATTCTTCTGCACGAGCTCTTTTCTTGTGATGAACTGTTCGCTTCGGAATGAAATCCTTGCTTCTGGATGAACTCGTTTCTTTAAAATGAAATCTTTCCTTCTGATGAGCTCTTTGCTTCTATTTATACTCCTTGTATCGGAATGGACACATTTCTTCTTATCATCTATTTGCTACCGAATGTACTCCTTGCTCCTGAATAACTCTATTCTTTCCAATGAACTAGCTTTTTCCGAACAGATTCCTTTCTTCACGTGAACTCTTTACTCATAACTGAACTCTTTGCTTGTAAATGAACTCTTTGCCTCAGGCTAAACACCTCGCTTTTGATCAAACACCTCTGTTTTGAATCATCTTTTCTCTTCTAACGACCTATACGATATTTGCTCTGTCAAAAACTTGTTCCCTCTAAATTAACTCTTTTCTTCATATGAACACTTTTCTTCTAAGTGCTCTCGTTTCCTCGTAATGAACGCTCTTGTTTTGATGAACTATTTGCATTTGAGCAAACACTCGGCCTATGAATGTAATAAGCTTTACTCATTAACGAACTCTTTTCTTCAGCGAGCTCATTTCTTCTAAATATACGCCATGCCACTAAATGCCTTCCTTTCTTTCGAATAATTCCATTCTTCGGCGCGAACTCTTTTCTTGTGTTGAACTCTTTACTTCGGAATATAAGCCCAGCTCCTAGATGAATTCGTTTCTTCTAAATGAAGTCTTCTTTTCTGTTGAGCTCTTTGCTCCTGTTTTATAATACTCCTTGCTTCAGAATCAACTCATTTCTTCTGTTCAACTCTTTGCTTCTGAATGTACTCCGTGCTTTTGAATAAACATGCTAACCGTTAACGAACTAGGCTCCTTTGAACGAATTCTTTTCTCTCAGTAAAGTCTTCACATCCAAATGAACTCTTTGCTTTTGAATGAACTCTTGCTTCTGACTAACTCCTTTCTTTTGATTCAACTCTTCTCTTCTAATTGAGCTTTCTTCTTCGGATGAACTATTTGCCATCGGCTTTTGAAAAAACTCGTTTCTTCTAAAATAACTACCCTCTTTAGATGAACTCTTTTCTTCTCAGTGCACCCGTTTTTTTGTAACGAACTCGTTTCTTTATATGAATTGGGTGAACACTTTGCCTGTGAATGCAAACTTTCCTTATGAATGAACTCCTTTTGTCTTGATTGAACTGTTTTCTGCCGAACCACACTTTGCCTCCGAATGAACTTTTTCTTTTGACCTTACTCTTTTCTCCGTACCAACTCTGTGCCTCCGGTCGAACTCTTTCTTACGGTATGTACTCATTGCTTTTGAATGAGCTATTTTCTTATGAATGAACTCCTCTCCTCTAAATCAATTTTCGCTTCTGACGAAGTCCTTGCGATCGAATGAACTATTTGCTTCCGAGTAAACTCTTTTCCTTCGATAGAACTGTTTTCTTTAGGCATACTCCCTGCTTACACACGAGCTCTTTGCTTCTTAATGTACTCCATCCCTTCTGAATGAACTATTTTCCTCATAACAAACTCTTTTCTTCGAATCAACTCACTGTTTCCAAATACACTCCGTACTTCTGAATGTTCTCTTTTCTTCTGAATGAAACCATTTCTTTTGAACGAACTCTTTACTATCAAATGAACTCTTTTCTTTGGAGGGGCGCTTTTCTTCAAAGTGTACACATTCGTTCCGAATGAACTCTTTTTGCCCTGGAGAACTCATTGCATCGGAATGCTCTCCCGGATTCGAGATGAATTCTTTTATTCTGAACCAACTATTTTCTTCTAAATGAACTCTTCTTTTCCGAATGAATTCAACTCTTCTGAACGAATTCTTTTCTTGAGATGAACTTTTTGCTTCAGAACGTACTCCTTGCTTCCGGATGAACTCTTTTCCTCTAAATTAAGTCTTTTCGTCTGATGAACTCTTTGCTCCTGTAAATCCGCCTTGCTTCGGAGACAACTCATTTCTTCATATCAAATCCTTGCTTATGGATCAACTCTCTTCCCATTCATGAACTAGCCTATTTTGAGCAAATTCCGTCCTTCTGGTGAACTCTTCACTTCCAAATGAACTCTTTGCTGTTGAATGACCATTTGCTTCTGATTGAACTCGTCGCCCTTGAATGAACTCCTCTCTTATGAATCATCTTTCTTCCTCTGATGGACTATTTGCTATTTGCATATGAAAAATCTCGTTTCTTCTAAATTAATTATTTTCTTAGACGAACTATTTTCTTCCTAGTGAACTTGTTTCTCTGTAAGGAACTCTTTTCTTCTGGTGAACTCTTTGCTTTTGAGTGTACACTTTGCCGATGAATGTAAACTTTCCTCATGAAAGAACTCTTTTTATTTAGAAACGAACTCTATTCTTCTTATGAGCGCTATGCCCCTGAATGAACTTTTGCTTTCAATGCACTCTTTTCTCCAGACCAAATCTTTGCTTCTGATCGGACTCATTCCTTCGGTATGTATTCGTTGCTTTTGAATGAACTATTTTCTTATGTACGAACTACCTTCTTCTGAGTGAGCTTTCTGGTTTTATGAAGTGCTTTTTCTTCTAGAGAGCTCCTTTCTTCTGAAACAACTCGTTTCTAATTAGTGGACTTATTTCTTCATATGAACGGTTTGCCTCAAAATGAACTCTATGCCTCTAAACAAACTCCTTGCTTTTGAATGAACGTCTTTCTTCGAAATGAACTCTATGCGTCTAAATAAACTCATTTCCTCCGATGAACTAATTTCTTCTGAACAAAGTCTTTTCTTCTGATAAACTCTGTGCTTACTAAAGAACTCTTCGCTTCTGAATAAAAAATCTTGCATTTGAATGAACTCGTCGCTTCGGAACGAGCCCTTCACATCTAATTGAACTCGTTGCTTGAGAATATGCTACTTTCTCCCAATTTAACTGTTTTCTTTAGTGGAACTCTTTTCTTCTGAATATTCATCTATATTTTGAACGAAATCTTTGCTTCTGGAGAACTCTTTACTTCTAAATGTTCTCCGTGGTTCTGGATGAACTCTTTTCATCCCATCCAACTCTTTTCTTCTGAATGAACTCTTCCTTTCTGATAAACTCATTCTTGTTTCTAAATATGCACCACGCGGCTGAGTGAACTCTTTTTTTCTAAATGAATTCTATTCTTCTGCACGAGCTCTTTTCTTGTGATGAACTGTTCGCTTCGGAATGAAATCCTTGCTTCTGGATGAACTCGTTTCTTTAAAATGAAATCTTTCCTTCTGATGAGCTCTTTGCTTCTATTTATACTCCTTGTATCGGAATGGACACATTTCTTCTTATCATCTATTTGCTACCGAATGTACTCCTTGCTCCTGAATAACTCTATTCTTTCCAATGAACTAGCTTTTTCCGAACAGATTCCTTTCTTCACGTGAACTCTTTACTCATAACTGAACTCTTTGCTTGTAAATGAACTCTTTGCCTCAGGCTAAACACCTCGCTTTTGATCAAACACCTCTGTTTTGAATCATCTTTTCTCTTCTAACGACCTATACGATATTTGCTCTGTCAAAAACTTGTTCCCTCTAAATTAACTCTTTTCTTCATATGAACACTTTTCTTCTAAGTGCTCTCGTTTCCTCGTAATGAACGCTCTTGTTTTGATGAACTATTTGCATTTGAGCAAACACTCGGCCTATGAATGTAATAAGCTTTACTCATTAACGAACTCTTTTCTTCAGCGAGCTCATTTCTTCTAAATATACGCCATGCCACTAAATGCCTTCCTTTCTTTCGAATAATTCCATTCTTCGGCGCGAACTCTTTTCTTGTGTTGAACTCTTTACTTCGGAATATAAGCCCAGCTCCTAGATGAATTCGTTTCTTCTAAATGAAGTCTTCTTTTCTGTTGAGCTCTTTGCTCCTGTTTTATAATACTCCTTGCTTCAGAATCAACTCATTTCTTCTGTTCAACTCTTTGCTTCTGAATGTACTCCGTGCTTTTGAATAAACATGCTAACCGTTAACGAACTAGGCTCCTTTGAACGAATTCTTTTCTCTCAGTAAAGTCTTCACATCCAAATGAACTCTTTGCTTTTGAATGAACTCTTGCTTCTGACTAACTCCTTTCTTTTGATTCAACTCTTCTCTTCTAATTGAGCTTTCTTCTTCGGATGAACTATTTGCCATCGGCTTTTGAAAAAACTCGTTTCTTCTAAAATAACTACCCTCTTTAGATGAACTCTTTTCTTCTCAGTGCACCCGTTTTTTTGTAACGAACTCGTTTCTTTATATGAATTGGGTGAACACTTTGCCTGTGAATGCAAACTTTCCTTATGAATGAACTCCTTTTGTCTTGATTGAACTGTTTTCTGCCGAACCACACTTTGCCTCCGAATGAACTTTTTCTTTTGACCTTACTCTTTTCTCCGTACCAACTCTGTGCCTCCGGTCGAACTCTTTCTTACGGTATGTACTCATTGCTTTTGAATGAGCTATTTTCTTATGAATGAACTCCTCTCCTCTAAATCAATTTTCGCTTCTGACGAAGTCCTTGCGATCGAATGAACTATTTGCTTCCGAGTAAACTCTTTTCCTTCGATAGAACTGTTTTCTTTAGGCATACTCCCTGCTTACACACGAGCTCTTTGCTTCTTAATGTACTCCATCCCTTCTGAATGAACTATTTTCCTCATAACAAACTCTTTTCTTCGAATCAACTCACTGTTTCCAAATACACTCCTTACTTCTGAATGTTCTCTTTTCTTCTGAATGAAACCATTTCTTTTGAACGAACTCTTTACTATCAAATGAACTCTTTTCTTTGGAGGGGCGCTTTTCTTCAAAGTGTACACATTCGTTCCGAATGAACTCTTTTTGCCCTGGAGAACTCATTGCATCGGAATGCTCTCCCGGATTCGAGATGAATTCTTTTATTCTGAACCAACTATTTTCTTCTAAATGAACTCTTCTTTTCCGAATGAATTCAACTCTTCTGAACGAATTCTTTTCTTGAGATGAACTTTTTGCTTCAGAACGTACTCCTTGCTTCCGGATGAACTCTTTTCCTCTAAATTAAGTCTTTTCGTCTGATGAACTCTTTGCTCCTGTAAATCCGCCTTGCTTCGGAGACAACTCATTTCTTCATATCAAATCCTTGCTTATGGATCAACTCTCTTCCCATTCATGAACTAGCCTATTTTGAGCAAATTCCGTCCTTCTGGTGAACTCTTCACTTCCAAATGAACTCTTTGCTGTTGAATGACCATTTGCTTCTGATTGAACTCGTCGCCCTTGAATGAACTCCTCTCTTATGAATCATCTTTCTTCCTCTGATGGACTATTTGCTATTTGCATATGAAAAATCTCGTTTCTTCTAAATTAATTATTTTCTTAGACGAACTATTTTCTTCCTAGTGAACTTGTTTCTCTGTAAGGAACTCTTTTCTTCTGGTGAACTCTTTGCTTTTGAGTGTACACTTTGCCGATGAATGTAAACTTTCCTCATGAAAGAACTCTTTTTATTTAGAAACGAACTCTATTCTTCTTATGAGCGCTATGCCCCTGAATGAACTTTTGCTTTCAATGCACTCTTTTCTCCAGACCAAATCTTTGCTTCTGATCGGACTCATTCCTTCGGTATGTATTCGTTGCTTTTGAATGAACTATTTTCTTATGTACGAACTACCTTCTTCTGAGTGAGCTTTCTGGTTTTATGAAGTGCTTTTTCTTCTAGAGAGCTCCTTTCTTCTGAAACAACTCGTTTCTAATTAGTGGACTTATTTCTTCATATGAACGGTTTGCCTCAAAATGAACTCTATGCCTCTAAACAAACTCCTTGCTTTTGAATGAACGTCTTTCTTCGAAATGAACTCTATGCGTCTAAATAAACTCATTTCCTCCGATGAACTAATTTCTTCTGAACAAAGTCTTTTCTTCTGATAAACTCTGTGCTTACTAAAGAACTCTTCGCTTCTGAATAAAAAATCTTGCATTTGAATGAACTCGTCGCTTCGGAACGAGCCCTTCACATCTAATTGAACTCGTTGCTTGAGAATATGCTACTTTCTCCCAATTTAACTGTTTTCTTTAGTGGAACTCTTTTCTTCTGAATATTCATCTATATTTTGAACGAAATCTTTGCTTCTGGAGAACTCTTTACTTCTAAATGTTCTCCGTGGTTCTGGATGAACTCTTTTCATCCCATCCAACTCTTTTCTTCTGAATGAACTCTTCCTTTCTGATAAACTCATTCTTGTTTCTAAATATGCACCACGCGGCTGAGTGAACTCTTTTTTTCTAAATGAATTCTATTCTTCTGCACGAGCTCTTTTCTTGTGATGAACTGTTCGCTTCGGAATGAAATCCTTGCTTCTGGATGAACTCGTTTCTTTAAAATGAAATCTTTCCTTCTGATGAGCTCTTTGCTTCTATTTATACTCCTTGTATCGGAATGGACACATTTCTTCTTATCATCTATTTGCTACCGAATGTACTCCTTGCTCCTGAATAACTCTATTCTTTCCAATGAACTAGCTTTTTCCGAACAGATTCCTTTCTTCACGTGAACTCTTTACTCATAACTGAACTCTTTGCTTGTAAATGAACTCTTTGCCTCAGGCTAAACACCTCGCTTTTGATCAAACACCTCTGTTTTGAATCATCTTTTCTCTTCTAACGACCTATACGATATTTGCTCTGTCAAAAACTTGTTCCCTCTAAATTAACTCTTTTCTTCATATGAACACTTTTCTTCTAAGTGCTCTCGTTTCCTCGTAATGAACGCTCTTGTTTTGATGAACTATTTGCATTTGAGCAAACACTCGGCCTATGAATGTAATAAGCTTTACTCATTAACGAACTCTTTTCTTCAGCGAGCTCATTTCTTCTAAATATACGCCATGCCACTAAATGCCTTCCTTTCTTTCGAATAATTCCATTCTTCGGCGCGAACTCTTTTCTTGTGTTGAACTCTTTACTTCGGAATATAAGCCCAGCTCCTAGATGAATTCGTTTCTTCTAAATGAAGTCTTCTTTTCTGTTGAGCTCTTTGCTCCTGTTTTATAATACTCCTTGCTTCAGAATCAACTCATTTCTTCTGTTCAACTCTTTGCTTCTGAATGTACTCCGTGCTTTTGAATAAACATGCTAACCGTTAACGAACTAGGCTCCTTTGAACGAATTCTTTTCTCTCAGTAAAGTCTTCACATCCAAATGAACTCTTTGCTTTTGAATGAACTCTTGCTTCTGACTAACTCCTTTCTTTTGATTCAACTCTTCTCTTCTAATTGAGCTTTCTTCTTCGGATGAACTATTTGCCATCGGCTTTTGAAAAAACTCGTTTCTTCTAAAATAACTACCCTCTTTAGATGAACTCTTTTCTTCTCAGTGCACCCGTTTTTTTGTAACGAACTCGTTTCTTTATATGAATTGGGTGAACACTTTGCCTGTGAATGCAAACTTTCCTTATGAATGAACTCCTTTTGTCTTGATTGAACTGTTTTCTGCCGAACCACACTTTGCCTCCGAATGAACTTTTTCTTTTGACCTTACTCTTTTCTCCGTACCAACTCTGTGCCTCCGGTCGAACTCTTTCTTACGGTATGTACTCATTGCTTTTGAATGAGCTATTTTCTTATGAATGAACTCCTCTCCTCTAAATCAATTTTCGCTTCTGACGAAGTCCTTGCGATCGAATGAACTATTTGCTTCCGAGTAAACTCTTTTCCTTCGATAGAACTGTTTTCTTTAGGCATACTCCCTGCTTACACACGAGCTCTTTGCTTCTTAATGTACTCCATCCCTTCTGAATGAACTATTTTCCTCATAACAAACTCTTTTCTTCGAATCAACTCACTGTTTCCAAATACACTCCTTACTTCTGAATGTTCTCTTTTCTTCTGAATGAAACCATTTCTTTTGAACGAACTCTTTACTATCAAATGAACTCTTTTCTTTGGAGGGGCGCTTTTCTTCAAAGTGTACACATTCGTTCCGAATGAACTCTTTTTGCCCTGGAGAACTCATTGCATCGGAATGCTCTCCCGGATTCGAGATGAATTCTTTTATTCTGAACCAACTATTTTCTTCTAAATGAACTCTTCTTTTCCGAATGAATTCAACTCTTCTGAACGAATTCTTTTCTTGAGATGAACTTTTTGCTTCAGAACGTACTCCTTGCTTCCGGATGAACTCTTTTCCTCTAAATTAAGTCTTTTCGTCTGATGAACTCTTTGCTCCTGTAAATCCGCCTTGCTTCGGAGACAACTCATTTCTTCATATCAAATCCTTGCTTATGGATCAACTCTCTTCCCATTCATGAACTAGCCTATTTTGAGCAAATTCCGTCCTTCTGGTGAACTCTTCACTTCCAAATGAACTCTTTGCTGTTGAATGACCATTTGCTTCTGATTGAACTCGTCGCCCTTGAATGAACTCCTCTCTTATGAATCATCTTTCTTCCTCTGATGGACTATTTGCTATTTGCATATGAAAAATCTCGTTTCTTCTAAATTAATTATTTTCTTAGACGAACTATTTTCTTCCTAGTGAACTTGTTTCTCTGTAAGGAACTCTTTTCTTCTGGTGAACTCTTTGCTTTTGAGTGTACACTTTGCCGATGAATGTAAACTTTCCTCATGAAAGAACTCTTTTTATTTAGAAACGAACTCTATTCTTCTTATGAGCGCTATGCCCCTGAATGAACTTTTGCTTTCAATGCACTCTTTTCTCCAGACCAAATCTTTGCTTCTGATCGGACTCATTCCTTCGGTATGTATTCGTTGCTTTTGAATGAACTATTTTCTTATGTACGAACTACCTTCTTCTGAGTGAGCTTTCTGGTTTTATGAAGTGCTTTTTCTTCTAGAGAGCTCCTTTCTTCTGAAACAACTCGTTTCTAATTAGTGGACTTATTTCTTCATATGAACGGTTTGCCTCAAAATGAACTCTATGCCTCTAAACAAACTCCTTGCTTTTGAATGAACGTCTTTCTTCGAAATGAACTCTATGCGTCTAAATAAACTCATTTCCTCCGATGAACTAATTTCTTCTGAACAAAGTCTTTTCTTCTGATAAACTCTGTGCTTACTAAAGAACTCTTCGCTTCTGAATAAAAAATCTTGCATTTGAATGAACTCGTCGCTTCGGAACGAGCCCTTCACATCTAATTGAACTCGTTGCTTGAGAATATGCTACTTTCTCCCAATTTAACTGTTTTCTTTAGTGGAACTCTTTTCTTCTGAATATTCATCTATATTTTGAACGAAATCTTTGCTTCTGGAGAACTCTTTACTTCTAAATGTTCTCCGTGGTTCTGGATGAACTCTTTTCATCCCATCCAACTCTTTTCTTCTGAATGAACTCTTCCTTTCTGATAAACTCATTCTTGTTTCTAAATATGCACCACGCGGCTGAGTGAACTCTTTTTTTCTAAATGAATTCTATTCTTCTGCACGAGCTCTTTTCTTGTGATGAACTGTTCGCTTCGGAATGAAATCCTTGCTTCTGGATGAACTCGTTTCTTTAAAATGAAATCTTTCCTTCTGATGAGCTCTTTGCTTCTATTTATACTCCTTGTATCGGAATGGACACATTTCTTCTTATCATCTATTTGCTACCGAATGTACTCCTTGCTCCTGAATAACTCTATTCTTTCCAATGAACTAGCTTTTTCCGAACAGATTCCTTTCTTCACGTGAACTCTTTACTCATAACTGAACTCTTTGCTTGTAAATGAACTCTTTGCCTCAGGCTAAACACCTCGCTTTTGATCAAACACCTCTGTTTTGAATCATCTTTTCTCTTCTAACGACCTATACGATATTTGCTCTGTCAAAAACTTGTTCCCTCTAAATTAACTCTTTTCTTCATATGAACACTTTTCTTCTAAGTGCTCTCGTTTCCTCGTAATGAACGCTCTTGTTTTGATGAACTATTTGCATTTGAGCAAACACTCGGCCTATGAATGTAATAAGCTTTACTCATTAACGAACTCTTTTCTTCAGCGAGCTCATTTCTTCTAAATATACGCCATGCCACTAAATGCCTTCCTTTCTTTCGAATAATTCCATTCTTCGGCGCGAACTCTTTTCTTGTGTTGAACTCTTTACTTCGGAATATAAGCCCAGCTCCTAGATGAATTCGTTTCTTCTAAATGAAGTCTTCTTTTCTGTTGAGCTCTTTGCTCCTGTTTTATAATACTCCTTGCTTCAGAATCAACTCATTTCTTCTGTTCAACTCTTTGCTTCTGAATGTACTCCGTGCTTTTGAATAAACATGCTAACCGTTAACGAACTAGGCTCCTTTGAACGAATTCTTTTCTCTCAGTAAAGTCTTCACATCCAAATGAACTCTTTGCTTTTGAATGAACTCTTGCTTCTGACTAACTCCTTTCTTTTGATTCAACTCTTCTCTTCTAATTGAGCTTTCTTCTTCGGATGAACTATTTGCCATCGGCTTTTGAAAAAACTCGTTTCTTCTAAAATAACTACCCTCTTTAGATGAACTCTTTTCTTCTCAGTGCACCCGTTTTTTTGTAACGAACTCGTTTCTTTATATGAATTGGGTGAACACTTTGCCTGTGAATGCAAACTTTCCTTATGAATGAACTCCTTTTGTCTTGATTGAACTGTTTTCTGCCGAACCACACTTTGCCTCCGAATGAACTTTTTCTTTTGACCTTACTCTTTTCTCCGTACCAACTCTGTGCCTCCGGTCGAACTCTTTCTTACGGTATGTACTCATTGCTTTTGAATGAGCTATTTTCTTATGAATGAACTCCTCTCCTCTAAATCAATTTTCGCTTCTGACGAAGTCCTTGCGATCGAATGAACTATTTGCTTCCGAGTAAACTCTTTTCCTTCGATAGAACTGTTTTCTTTAGGCATACTCCCTGCTTACACACGAGCTCTTTGCTTCTTAATGTACTCCATCCCTTCTGAATGAACTATTTTCCTCATAACAAACTCTTTTCTTCGAATCAACTCACTGTTTCCAAATACACTCCTTACTTCTGAATGTTCTCTTTTCTTCTGAATGAAACCATTTCTTTTGAACGAACTCTTTACTATCAAATGAACTCTTTTCTTTGGAGGGGCGCTTTTCTTCAAAGTGTACACATTCGTTCCGAATGAACTCTTTTTGCCCTGGAGAACTCATTGCATCGGAATGCTCTCCCGGATTCGAGATGAATTCTTTTATTCTGAACCAACTATTTTCTTCTAAATGAACTCTTCTTTTCCGAATGAATTCAACTCTTCTGAACGAATTCTTTTCTTGAGATGAACTTTTTGCTTCAGAACGTACTCCTTGCTTCCGGATGAACTCTTTTCCTCTAAATTAAGTCTTTTCGTTTGATGAACTCTTTGCTCCTGTAAATCCGCCTTGCTTCGGAGACAACTCATTTCTTCATATCAAATCCTTGCTTATGGATCAACTCTCTTCCCATTCATGAACTAGCCTATTTTGAGCAAATTCCGTCCTTCTGGTGAACTCTTCACTTCCAAATGAACTCTTTGCTGTTGAATGACCATTTGCTTCTGATTGAACTCGTCGCCCTTGAATGAACTCCTCTCTTATGAATCATCTTTCTTCCTCTGATGGACTATTTGCTATTTGCATATGAAAAATCTCGTTTCTTCTAAATTAATTATTTTCTTAGACGAACTATTTTCTTCCTAGTGAACTTGTTTCTCTGTAAGGAACTCTTTTCTTCTGGTGAACTCTTTGCTTTTGAGTGTACACTTTGCCGATGAATGTAAACTTTCCTCATGAAAGAACTCTTTTTATTTAGAAACGAACTCTATTCTTCTTATGAGCGCTATGCCCCTGAATGAACTTTTGCTTTCAATGCACTCTTTTCTCCAGACCAAATCTTTGCTTCTGATCGGACTCATTCCTTCGGTATGTATTCGTTGCTTTTGAATGAACTATTTTCTTATGTACGAACTACCTTCTTCTGAGTGAGCTTTCTGGTTTTATGAAGTGCTTTTTCTTCTAGAGAGCTCCTTTCTTCTGAAACAACTCGTTTCTAATTAGTGGACTTATTTCTTCATATGAACGGTTTGCCTCAAAATGAACTCTATGCCTCTAAACAAACTCCTTGCTTTTGAATGAACGTCTTTCTTCGAAATGAACTCTATGCGTCTAAATAAACTCATTTCCTCCGATGAACTAATTTCTTCTGAACAAAGTCTTTTCTTCTGATAAACTCTGTGCTTACTAAAGAACTCTTCGCTTCTGAATAAAAAATCTTGCATTTGAATGAACTCGTCGCTTCGGAACGAGCCCTTCACATCTAATTGAACTCGTTGCTTGAGAATATGCTACTTTCTCCCAATTTAACTGTTTTCTTTAGTGGAACTCTTTTCTTCTGAATATTCATCTATATTTTGAACGAAATCTTTGCTTCTGGAGAACTCTTTACTTCTAAATGTTCTCCGTGGTTCTGGATGAACTCTTTTCATCCCATCCAACTCTTTTCTTCTGAATGAACTCTTCCTTTCTGATAAACTCATTCTTGTTTCTAAATATGCACCACGCGGCTGAGTGAACTCTTTTTTTCTAAATGAATTCTATTCTTCTGCACGAGCTCTTTTCTTGTGATGAACTGTTCGCTTCGGAATGAAATCCTTGCTTCTGGATGAACTCGTTTCTTTAAAATGAAATCTTTCCTTCTGATGAGCTCTTTGCTTCTATTTATACTCCTTGTATCGGAATGGACACATTTCTTCTTATCATCTATTTGCTACCGAATGTACTCCTTGCTCCTGAATAACTCTATTCTTTCCAATGAACTAGCTTTTTCCGAACAGATTCCTTTCTTCACGTGAACTCTTTACTCATAACTGAACTCTTTGCTTGTAAATGAACTCTTTGCCTCAGGCTAAACACCTCGCTTTTGATCAAACACCTCTGTTTTGAATCATCTTTTCTCTTCTAACGACCTATACGATATTTGCTCTGTCAAAAACTTGTTCCCTCTAAATTAACTCTTTTCTTCATATGAACACTTTTCTTCTAAGTGCTCTCGTTTCCTCGTAATGAACGCTCTTGTTTTGATGAACTATTTGCATTTGAGCAAACACTCGGCCTATGAATGTAATAAGCTTTACTCATTAACGAACTCTTTTCTTCAGCGAGCTCATTTCTTCTAAATATACGCCATGCCACTAAATGCCTTCCTTTCTTTCGAATAATTCCATTCTTCGGCGCGAACTCTTTTCTTGTGTTGAACTCTTTACTTCGGAATATAAGCCCAGCTCCTAGATGAATTCGTTTCTTCTAAATGAAGTCTTCTTTTCTGTTGAGCTCTTTGCTCCTGTTTTATAATACTCCTTGCTTCAGAATCAACTCATTTCTTCTGTTCAACTCTTTGCTTCTGAATGTACTCCGTGCTTTTGAATAAACATGCTAACCGTTAACGAACTAGCCTCCTTTGAACGAATTCTTTTCTCTCAGTAAAGTCTTCACATCCAAATGAACTCTTTGCTTTTGAATGAACTCTTGCTTCTGACTAACTCCTTTCTTTTGATTCAACTCTTCTTTTCTAATTGAGCTTTCTTCTTCGGATGAACTATTTGCCATCGGCTTTTGAAAAAACTCGTTTCTTCTAAAATAACTACCCTCTTTAGATGAACTCTTTTCTTCTCAGTGCACCCGTTTTTTTGTAACGAACTCGTTTCTTTATATGAATTGGGTGAACACTTTGCCTGTGAATGCAAACTTTCCTTATGAATGAACTCCTTTTGTCTTGATTGAACTGTTTTCTGCCGAACCACACTTTGCCTCCGAATGAACTTTTTCTTTTGACCTTACTCTTTTCTCCGTACCAACTCTGTGCCTCCGGTCGAACTCTTTCTTACGGTATGTACTCATTGCTTTTGAATGAGCTATTTTCTTATGAATGAACTCCTCTCCTCTAAATCAATTTTCGCTTCTGACGAAGTCCTTGCGATCGAATGAACTATTTGCTTCCGAGTAAACTCTTTTCCTTCGATAGAACTGTTTTCTTTAGGCATACTCCCTGCTTACACACGAGCTCTTTGCTTCTTAATGTACTCCATCCCTTCTGAATGAACTATTTTCCTCATAACAAACTCTTTTCTTCGAATCAACTCACTGTTTCCAAATACACTCCTTACTTCTGAATGTTCTCTTTTCTTCTGAATGAAACCATTTCTTTTGAACGAACTCTTTACTATCAAATGAACTCTTTTCTTTGGAGGGGCGCTTTTCTTCAAAGTGTACACATTCGTTCCGAATGAACTCTTTTTGCCCTGGAGAACTCATTGCATCGGAATGCTCTCCCGGATTCGAGATGAATTCTTTTATTCTGAACCAACTATTTTCTTCTAAATGAACTCTTCTTTTCCGAATGAATTCAACTCTTCTGAACGAATTCTTTTCTTGAGATGAACTTTTTGCTTCAGAACGTACTCCTTGCTTCCGGATGAACTCTTTTCCTCTAAATTAAGTCTTTTCGTCTGATGAACTCTTTGCTCCTGTAAATCCGCCTTGCTTCGGAGACAACTCATTTCTTCATATCAAATCCTTGCTTATGGATCAACTCTCTTCCCATTCATGAACTAGCCTATTTTGAGCAAATTCCGTCCTTCTGGTGAACTCTTCACTTCCAAATGAACTCTTTGCTGTTGAATGACCATTTGCTTCTGATTGAACTCGTCGCCCTTGAATGAACTCCTCTCTTATGAATCATCTTTCTTCCTCTGATGGACTATTTGCTATTTGCATATGAAAAATCTCGTTTCTTCTAAATTAATTATTTTCTTAGACGAACTATTTTCTTCCTAGTGAACTTGTTTCTCTGTAAGGAACTCTTTTCTTCTGGTGAACTCTTTGCTTTTGAGTGTACACTTTGCCGATGAATGTAAACTTTCCTCATGAAAGAACTCTTTTTATTTAGAAACGAACTCTATTCTTCTTATGAGCGCTATGCCCCTGAATGAACTTTTGCTTTCAATGCACTCTTTTCTCCAGACCAAATCTTTGCTTCTGATCGGACTCATTCCTTCGGTATGTATTCGTTGCTTTTGAATGAACTATTTTCTTATGTACGAACTACCTTCTTCTGAGTGAGCTTTCTGGTTTTATGAAGTGCTTTTTCTTCTAGAGAGCTCCTTTCTTCTGAAACAACTCGTTTCTAATTAGTGGACTTATTTCTTCATATGAACGGTTTGCCTCAAAATGAACTCTATGCCTCTAAACAAACTCCTTGCTTTTGAATGAACGTCTTTCTTCGAAATGAACTCTATGCGTCTAAATAAACTCATTTCCTCCGATGAACTAATTTCTTCTGAACAAAGTCTTTTCTTCTGATAAACTCTGTGCTTACTAAAGAACTCTTCGCTTCTGAATAAAAAATCTTGCATTTGAATGAACTCGTCGCTTCGGAACGAGCCCTTCACATCTAATTGAACTCGTTGCTTGAGAATATGCTACTTTCTCCCAATTTAACTGTTTTCTTTAGTGGAACTCTTTTCTTCTGAATATTCATCTATATTTTGAACGAAATCTTTGCTTCTGGAGAACTCTTTACTTCTAAATGTTCTCCGTGGTTCTGGATGAACTCTTTTCATCCCATCCAACTCTTTTCTTCTGAATGAACTCTTCCTTTCTGATAAACTCATTCTTGTTTCTAAATATGCACCACGCGGCTGAGTGAACTCTTTTTTTCTAAATGAATTCTATTCTTCTGCACGAGCTCTTTTCTTGTGATGAACTGTTCGCTTCGGAATGAAATCCTTGCTTCTGGATGAACTCGTTTCTTTAAAATGAAATCTTTCCTTCTGATGAGCTCTTTGCTTCTATTTATACTCCTTGTATCGGAATGGACACATTTCTTCTTATCATCTATTTGCTACCGAATGTACTCCTTGCTCCTGAATAACTCTATTCTTTCCAATGAACTAGCTTTTTCCGAACAGATTCCTTTCTTCACGTGAACTCTTTACTCATAACTGAACTCTTTGCTTGTAAATGAACTCTTTGCCTCAGGCTAAACACCTCGCTTTTGATCAAACACCTCTGTTTTGAATCATCTTTTCTCTTCTAACGACCTATACGATATTTGCTCTGTCAAAAACTTGTTCCCTCTAAATTAACTCTTTTCTTCATATGAACACTTTTCTTCTAAGTGCTCTCGTTTCCTCGTAATGAACGCTCTTGTTTTGATGAACTATTTGCATTTGAGCAAACACTCGGCCTATGAATGTAATAAGCTTTACTCATTAACGAACTCTTTTCTTCAGCGAGCTCATTTCTTCTAAATATACGCCATGCCACTAAATGCCTTCCTTTCTTTCGAATAATTCCATTCTTCGGCGCGAACTCTTTTCTTGTGTTGAACTCTTTACTTCGGAATATAAGCCCAGCTCCTAGATGAATTCGTTTCTTCTAAATGAAGTCTTCTTTTCTGTTGAGCTCTTTGCTCCTGTTTTATAATACTCCTTGCTTCAGAATCAACTCATTTCTTCTGTTCAACTCTTTGCTTCTGAATGTACTCCGTGCTTTTGAATAAACATGCTAACCGTTAACGAACTAGCCTCCTTTGAACGAATTCTTTTCTCTCAGTAAAGTCTTCACATCCAAATGAACTCTTTGCTTTTGAATGAACTCTTGCTTCTGACTAACTCCTTTCTTTTGATTCAACTCTTCTTTTCTAATTGAGCTTTCTTCTTCGGATGAACTATTTGCCATCGGCTTTTGAAAAAACTCGTTTCTTCTAAAATAACTACCCTCTTTAGATGAACTCTTTTCTTCTCAGTGCACCCGTTTTTTTGTAACGAACTCGTTTCTTTATATGAATTGGGTGAACACTTTGCCTGTGAATGCAAACTTTCCTTATGAATGAACTCCTTTTGTCTTGATTGAACTGTTTTCTGCCGAACCACACTTTGCCTCCGAATGAACTTTTTCTTTTGACCTTACTCTTTTCTCCGTACCAACTCTGTGCCTCCGGTCGAACTCTTTCTTACGGTATGTACTCATTGCTTTTGAATGAGCTATTTTCTTATGAATGAACTCCTCTCCTCTAAATCAATTTTCGCTTCTGACGAAGTCCTTGCGATCGAATGAACTATTTGCTTCCGAGTAAACTCTTTTCCTTCGATAGAACTGTTTTCTTTAGGCATACTCCCTGCTTACACACGAGCTCTTTGCTTCTTAATGTACTCCATCCCTTCTGAATGAACTATTTTCCTCATAACAAACTCTTTTCTTCGAATCAACTCACTGTTTCCAAATACACTCCTTACTTCTGAATGTTCTCTTTTCTTCTGAATGAAACCATTTCTTTTGAACGAACTCTTTACTATCAAATGAACTCTTTTCTTTGGAGGGGCGCTTTTCTTCAAAGTGTACACATTCGTTCCGAATGAACTCTTTTTGCCCTGGAGAACTCATTGCATCGGAATGCTCTCCCGGATTCGAGATGAATTCTTTTATTCTGAACCAACTATTTTCTTCTAAATGAACTCTTCTTTTCCGAATGAATTCAACTCTTCTGAACGAATTCTTTTCTTGAGATGAACTTTTTGCTTCAGAACGTACTCCTTGCTTCCGGATGAACTCTTTTCCTCTAAATTAAGTCTTTTCGTCTGATGAACTCTTTGCTCCTGTAAATCCGCCTTGCTTCGGAGACAACTCATTTCTTCATATCAAATCCTTGCTTATGGATCAACTCTCTTCCCATTCATGAACTAGCCTATTTTGAGCAAATTCCGTCCTTCTGGTGAACTCTTCACTTCCAAATGAACTCTTTGCTGTTGAATGACCATTTGCTTCTGATTGAACTCGTCGCCCTTGAATGAACTCCTCTCTTATGAATCATCTTTCTTCCTCTGATGGACTATTTGCTATTTGCATATGAAAAATCTCGTTTCTTCTAAATTAATTATTTTCTTAGACGAACTATTTTCTTCCTAGTGAAATTGTTTCTCTGTAAGGAACTCTTTTCTTCTGGTGAACTCTTTGCTTTTGAGTGTACACTTTGCCGATGAATGTAAACTTTCCTCATGAAAGAACTCTTTTTATTTAGAAACGAACTCTATTCTTCTTATGAGCGCTATGCCCCTGAATGAACTTTTGCTTTCAATGCACTCTTTTCTCCAGACCAAATCTTTGCTTCTGATCGGACTCATTCCTTCGGTATGTATTCGTTGCTTTTGAATGAACTATTTTCTTATGTACGAACTACCTTCTTCTGAGTGAGCTTTCTGGTTTTATGAAGTGCTTTTTCTTCTAGAGAGCTCCTTTCTTCTGAAACAACTCGTTTCTAATTAGTGGACTTATTTCTTCATATGAACGGTTTGCCTCAAAATGAACTCTATGCCTCTAAACAAACTCCTTGCTTTTGAATGAACGTCTTTCTTCGAAATGAACTCTATGCGTCTAAATAAACTCATTTCCTCCGATGAACTAATTTCTTCTGAACAAAGTCTTTTCTTCTGATAAACTCTGTGCTTACTAAAGAACTCTTCGCTTCTGAATAAAAAATCTTGCATTTGAATGAACTCGTCGCTTCGGAACGAGCCCTTCACATCTAATTGAACTCGTTGCTTGAGAATATGCTACTTTCTCCCAATTTAACTGTTTTCTTTAGTGGAACTCTTTTCTTCTGAATATTCATCTATATTTTGAACGAAATCTTTGCTTCTGGAGAACTCTTTACTTCTAAATGTTCTCCGTGGTTCTGGATGAACTCTTTTCATCCCATCCAACTCTTTTCTTCTGAATGAACTCTTCCTTTCTGATAAACTCATTCTTGTTTCTAAATATGCACCACGCGGCTGAGTGAACTCTTTTTTTCTAAATGAATTCTATTCTTCTGCACGAGCTCTTTTCTTGTGATGAACTGTTCGCTTCGGAATGAAATCCTTGCTTCTGGATGAACTCGTTTCTTTAAAATGAAATCTTTCCTTCTGATGAGCTCTTTGCTTCTATTTATACTCCTTGTATCGGAATGGACACATTTCTTCTTATCATCTATTTGCTACCGAATGTACTCCTTGCTCCTGAATAACTCTATTCTTTCCAATGAACTAGCTTTTTCCGAACAGATTCCTTTCTTCACGTGAACTCTTTACTCATAACTGAACTCTTTGCTTGTAAATGAACTCTTTGCCTCAGGCTAAACACCTCGCTTTTGATCAAACACCTCTGTTTTGAATCATCTTTTCTCTTCTAACGACCTATACGATATTTGCTCTGTCAAAAACTTGTTCCCTCTAAATTAACTCTTTTCTTCATATGAACACTTTTCTTCTAAGTGCTCTCGTTTCCTCGTAATGAACGCTCTTGTTTTGATGAACTATTTGCATTTGAGCAAACACTCGGCCTATGAATGTAATAAGCTTTACTCATTAACGAACTCTTTTCTTCAGCGAGCTCATTTCTTCTAAATATACGCCATGCCACTAAATGCCTTCCTTTCTTTCGAATAATTCCATTCTTCGGCGCGAACTCTTTTCTTGTGTTGAACTCTTTACTTCGGAATATAAGCCCAGCTCCTAGATGAATTCGTTTCTTCTAAATGAAGTCTTCTTTTCTGTTGAGCTCTTTGCTCCTGTTTTATAATACTCCTTGCTTCAGAATCAACTCATTTCTTCTGTTCAACTCTTTGCTTCTGAATGTACTCCGTGCTTTTGAATAAACATGCTAACCGTTAACGAACTAGCCTCCTTTGAACGAATTCTTTTCTCTCAGTAAAGTCTTCACATCCAAATGAACTCTTTGCTTTTGAATGAACTCTTGCTTCTGACTAACTCCTTTCTTTTGATTCAACTCTTCTTTTCTAATTGAGCTTTCTTCTTCGGATGAACTATTTGCCATCGGCTTTTGAAAAAACTCGTTTCTTCTAAAATAACTACCCTCTTTAGATGAACTCTTTTCTTCTCAGTGCACCCGTTTTTTTGTAACGAACTCGTTTCTTTATATGAATTGGGTGAACACTTTGCCTGTGAATGCAAACTTTCCTTATGAATGAACTCCTTTTGTCTTGATTGAACTGTTTTCTGCCGAACCACACTTTGCCTCCGAATGAACTTTTTCTTTTGACCTTACTCTTTTCTCCGTACCAACTCTGTGCCTCCGGTCGAACTCTTTCTTACGGTATGTACTCATTGCTTTTGAATGAGCTATTTTCTTATGAATGAACTCCTCTCCTCTAAATCAATTTTCGCTTCTGACGAAGTCCTTGCGATCGAATGAACTATTTGCTTCCGAGTAAACTCTTTTCCTTCGATAGAACTGTTTTCTTTAGGCATACTCCCTGCTTACACACGAGCTCTTTGCTTCTTAATGTACTCCATCCCTTCTGAATGAACTATTTTCCTCATAACAAACTCTTTTCTTCGAATCAACTCACTGTTTCCAAATACACTCCTTACTTCTGAATGTTCTCTTTTCTTCTGAATGAAACCATTTCTTTTGAACGAACTCTTTACTATCAAATGAACTCTTTTCTTTGGAGGGGCGCTTTTCTTCAAAGTGTACACATTCGTTCCGAATGAACTCTTTTTGCCCTGGAGAACTCATTGCATCGGAATGCTCTCCCGGATTCGAGATGAATTCTTTTATTCTGAACCAACTATTTTCTTCTAAATGAACTCTTCTTTTCCGAATGAATTCAACTCTTCTGAACGAATTCTTTTCTTGAGATGAACTTTTTGCTTCAGAACGTACTCCTTGCTTCCGGATGAACTCTTTTCCTCTAAATTAAGTCTTTTCGTCTGATGAACTCTTTGCTCCTGTAAATCCGCCTTGCTTCGGAGACAACTCATTTCTTCATATCAAATCCTTGCTTATGGATCAACTCTCTTCCCATTCATGAACTAGCCTATTTTGAGCAAATTCCGTCCTTCTGGTGAACTCTTCACTTCCAAATGAACTCTTTGCTGTTGAATGACCATTTGCTTCTGATTGAACTCGTCGCCCTTGAATGAACTCCTCTCTTATGAATCATCTTTCTTCCTCTGATGGACTATTTGCTATTTGCATATGAAAAATCTCGTTTCTTCTAAATTAATTATTTTCTTAGACGAACTATTTTCTTCCTAGTGAACTTGTTTCTCTGTAAGGAACTCTTTTCTTCTGGTGAACTCTTTGCTTTTGAGTGTACACTTTGCCGATGAATGTAAACTTTCCTCATGAAAGAACTCTTTTTATTTAGAAACGAACTCTATTCTTCTTATGAGCGCTATGCCCCTGAATGAACTTTTGCTTTCAATGCACTCTTTTCTCCAGACCAAATCTTTGCTTCTGATCGGACTCATTCCTTCGGTATGTATTCGTTGCTTTTGAATGAACTATTTTCTTATGTACGAACTACCTTCTTCTGAGTGAGCTTTCTGGTTTTATGAAGTGCTTTTTCTTCTAGAGAGCTCCTTTCTTCTGAAACAACTCGTTTCTAATTAGTGGACTTATTTCTTCATATGAACGGTTTGCCTCAAAATGAACTCTATGCCTCTAAACAAACTCCTTGCTTTTGAATGAACGTCTTTCTTCGAAATGAACTCTATGCGTCTAAATAAACTCATTTCCTCCGATGAACTAATTTCTTCTGAACAAAGTCTTTTCTTCTGATAAACTCTGTGCTTACTAAAGAACTCTTCGCTTCTGAATAAAAAATCTTGCATTTGAATGAACTCGTCGCTTCGGAACGAGCCCTTCACATCTAATTGAACTCGTTGCTTGAGAATATGCTACTTTCTCCCAATTTAACTGTTTTCTTTAGTGGAACTCTTTTCTTCTGAATATTCATCTATATTTTGAACGAAATCTTTGCTTCTGGAGAACTCTTTACTTCTAAATGTTCTCCGTGGTTCTGGATGAACTCTTTTCATCCCATCCAACTCTTTTCTTCTGAATGAACTCTTCCTTTCTGATAAACTCATTCTTGTTTCTAAATATGCACCACGCGGCTGAGTGAACTCTTTTTTTCTAAATGAATTCTATTCTTCTGCACGAGCTCTTTTCTTGTGATGAACTGTTCGCTTCGGAATGAAATCCTTGCTTCTGGATGAACTCGTTTCTTTAAAATGAAATCTTTCCTTCTGATGAGCTCTTTGCTTCTATTTATACTCCTTGTATCGGAATGGACACATTTCTTCTTATCATCTATTTGCTACCGAATGTACTCCTTGCTCCTGAATAACTCTATTCTTTCCAATGAACTAGCTTTTTCCGAACAGATTCCTTTCTTCACGTGAACTCTTTACTCATAACTGAACTCTTTGCTTGTAAATGAACTCTTTGCCTCAGGCTAAACACCTCGCTTTTGATCAAACACCTCTGTTTTGAATCATCTTTTCTCTTCTAACGACCTATACGATATTTGCTCTGTCAAAAACTTGTTCCCTCTAAATTAACTCTTTTCTTCATATGAACACTTTTCTTCTAAGTGCTCTCGTTTCCTCGTAATGAACGCTCTTGTTTTGATGAACTATTTGCATTTGAGCAAACACTCGGCCTATGAATGTAATAAGCTTTACTCATTAACGAACTCTTTTCTTCAGCGAGCTCATTTCTTCTAAATATACGCCATGCCACTAAATGCCTTCCTTTCTTTCGAATAATTCCATTCTTCGGCGCGAACTCTTTTCTTGTGTTGAACTCTTTACTTCGGAATATAAGCCCAGCTCCTAGATGAATTCGTTTCTTCTAAATGAAGTCTTCTTTTCTGTTGAGCTCTTTGCTCCTGTTTTATAATACTCCTTGCTTCAGAATCAACTCATTTCTTCTGTTCAACTCTTTGCTTCTGAATGTACTCCGTGCTTTTGAATAAACATGCTAACCGTTAACGAACTAGCCTCCTTTGAACGAATTCTTTTCTCTCAGTAAAGTCTTCACATCCAAATGAACTCTTTGCTTTTGAATGAACTCTTGCTTCTGACTAACTCCTTTCTTTTGATTCAACTCTTCTCTTCTAATTGAGCTTTCTTCTTCGGATGAACTATTTGCCATCGGCTTTTGAAAAAACTCGTTTCTTCTAAAATAACTACCCTCTTTAGATGAACTCTTTTCTTCTCAGTGCACCCGTTTTTTTGTAACGAACTCGTTTCTTTATATGAATTGGGTGAACACTTTGCCTGTGAATGCAAACTTTCCTTATGAATGAACTCCTTTTGTCTTGATTGAACTGTTTTCTGCCGAACCACACTTTGCCTCCGAATGAACTTTTTCTTTTGACCTTACTCTTTTCTCCGTACCAACTCTGTGCCTCCGGTCGAACTCTTTCTTACGGTATGTACTCATTGCTTTTGAATGAGCTATTTTCTTATGAATGAACTCCTCTCCTCTAAATCAATTTTCGCTTCTGACGAAGTCCTTGCGATCGAATGAACTATTTGCTTCCGAGTAAACTCTTTTCCTTCGATAGAACTGTTTTCTTTAGGCATACTCCCTGCTTACACACGAGCTCTTTGCTTCTTAATGTACTCCATCCCTTCTGAATGAACTATTTTCCTCATAACAAACTCTTTTCTTCGAATCAACTCACTGTTTCCAAATACACTCCTTACTTCTGAATGTTCTCTTTTCTTCTGAATGAAACCATTTCTTTTGAACGAACTCTTTACTATCAAATGAACTCTTTTCTTTGGAGGGGCGCTTTTCTTCAAAGTGTACACATTCGTTCCGAATGAACTCTTTTTGCCCTGGAGAACTCATTGCATCGGAATGCTCTCCCGGATTCGAGATGAATTCTTTTATTCTGAACCAACTATTTTCTTCTAAATGAACTCTTCTTTTCCGAATGAATTCAACTCTTCTGAACGAATTCTTTTCTTGAGATGAACTTTTTGCTTCAGAACGTACTCCTTGCTTCCGGATGAACTCTTTTCCTCTAAATTAAGTCTTTTCGTCTGATGAACTCTTTGCTCCTGTAAATCCGCCTTGCTTCGGAGACAACTCATTTCTTCATATCAAATCCTTGCTTATGGATCAACTCTCTTCCCATTCATGAACTAGCCTATTTTGAGCAAATTCCGTCCTTCTGGTGAACTCTTCACTTCCAAATGAACTCTTTGCTGTTGAATGACCATTTGCTTCTGATTGAACTCGTCGCCCTTGAATGAACTCCTCTCTTATGAATCATCTTTCTTCCTCTGATGGACTATTTGCTATTTGCATATGAAAAATCTCGTTTCTTCTAAATTAATTATTTTCTTAGACGAACTATTTTCTTCCTAGTGAACTTGTTTCTCTGTAAGGAACTCTTTTCTTCTGGTGAACTCTTTGCTTTTGAGTGTACACTTTGCCGATGAATGTAAACTTTCCTCATGAAAGAACTCTTTTTATTTAGAAACGAACTCTATTCTTCTTATGAGCGCTATGCCCCTGAATGAACTTTTGCTTTCAATGCACTCTTTTCTCCAGACCAAATCTTTGCTTCTGATCGGACTCATTCCTTCGGTATGTATTCGTTGCTTTTGAATGAACTATTTTCTTATGTACGAACTACCTTCTTCTGAGTGAGCTTTCTGGTTTTATGAAGTGCTTTTTCTTCTAGAGAGCTCCTTTCTTCTGAAACAACTCGTTTCTAATTAGTGGACTTATTTCTTCATATGAACGGTTTGCCTCAAAATGAACTCTATGCCTCTAAACAAACTCCTTGCTTTTGAATGAACGTCTTTCTTCGAAATGAACTCTATGCGTCTAAATAAACTCATTTCCTCCGATGAACTAATTTCTTCTGAACAAAGTCTTTTCTTCTGATAAACTCTGTGCTTACTAAAGAACTCTTCGCTTCTGAATAAAAAATCTTGCATTTGAATGAACTCGTCGCTTCGGAACGAGCCCTTCACATCTAATTGAACTCGTTGCTTGAGAATATGCTACTTTCTCCCAATTTAACTGTTTTCTTTAGTGGAACTCTTTTCTTCTGAATATTCATCTATATTTTGAACGAAATCTTTGCTTCTGGAGAACTCTTTACTTCTAAATGTTCTCCGTGGTTCTGGATGAACTCTTTTCATCCCATCCAACTCTTTTCTTCTGAATGAACTCTTCCTTTCTGATAAACTCATTCTTGTTTCTAAATATGCACCACGCGGCTGAGTGAACTCTTTTTTTCTAAATGAATTCTATTCTTCTGCACGAGCTCTTTTCTTGTGATGAACTGTTCGCTTCGGAATGAAATCCTTGCTTCTGGATGAACTCGTTTCTTTAAAATGAAATCTTTCCTTCTGATGAGCTCTTTGCTTCTATTTATACTCCTTGTATCGGAATGGACACATTTCTTCTTATCATCTATTTGCTACCGAATGTACTCCTTGCTCCTGAATAACTCTATTCTTTCCAATGAACTAGCTTTTTCCGAACAGATTCCTTTCTTCACGTGAACTCTTTACTCATAACTGAACTCTTTGCTTGTAAATGAACTCTTTGCCTCAGGCTAAACACCTCGCTTTTGATCAAACACCTCTGTTTTGAATCATCTTTTCTCTTCTAACGACCTATACGATATTTGCTCTGTCAAAAACTTGTTCCCTCTAAATTAACTCTTTTCTTCATATGAACACTTTTCTTCTAAGTGCTCTCGTTTCCTCGTAATGAACGCTCTTGTTTTGATGAACTATTTGCATTTGAGCAAACACTCGGCCTATGAATGTAATAAGCTTTACTCATTAACGAACTCTTTTCTTCAGCGAGCTCATTTCTTCTAAATATACGCCATGCCACTAAATGCCTTCCTTTCTTTCGAATAATTCCATTCTTCGGCGCGAACTCTTTTCTTGTGTTGAACTCTTTACTTCGGAATATAAGCCCAGCTCCTAGATGAATTCGTTTCTTCTAAATGAAGTCTTCTTTTCTGTTGAGCTCTTTGCTCCTGTTTTATAATACTCCTTGCTTCAGAATCAACTCATTTCTTCTGTTCAACTCTTTGCTTCTGAATGTACTCCGTGCTTTTGAATAAACATGCTAACCGTTAACGAACTAGCCTCCTTTGAACGAATTCTTTTCTCTCAGTAAAGTCTTCACATCCAAATGAACTCTTTGCTTTTGAATGAACTCTTGCTTCTGACTAACTCCTTTCTTTTGATTCAACTCTTCTCTTCTAATTGAGCTTTCTTCTTCGGATGAACTATTTGCCATCGGCTTTTGAAAAAACTCGTTTCTTCTAAAATAACTACCCTCTTTAGATGAACTCTTTTCTTCTCAGTGCACCCGTTTTTTTGTAACGAACTCGTTTCTTTATATGAATTGGGTGAACACTTTGCCTGTGAATGCAAACTTTCCTTATGAATGAACTCCTTTTGTCTTGATTGAACTGTTTTCTGCCGAACCACACTTTGCCTCCGAATGAACTTTTTCTTTTGACCTTACTCTTTTCTCCGTACCAACTCTGTGCCTCCGGTCGAACTCTTTCTTACGGTATGTACTCATTGCTTTTGAATGAGCTATTTTCTTATGAATGAACTCCTCTCCTCTAAATCAATTTTCGCTTCTGACGAAGTCCTTGCGATCGAATGAACTATTTGCTTCCGAGTAAACTCTTTTCCTTCGATAGAACTGTTTTCTTTAGGCATACTCCCTGCTTACACACGAGCTCTTTGCTTCTTAATGTACTCCATCCCTTCTGAATGAACTATTTTCCTCATAACAAACTCTTTTCTTCGAATCAACTCACTGTTTCCAAATACACTCCTTACTTCTGAATGTTCTCTTTTCTTCTGAATGAAACCATTTCTTTTGAACGAACTCTTTACTATCAAATGAACTCTTTTCTTTGGAGGGGCGCTTTTCTTCAAAGTGTACACATTCGTTCCGAATGAACTCTTTTTGCCCTGGAGAACTCATTGCATCGGAATGCTCTCCCGGATTCGAGATGAATTCTTTTATTCTGAACCAACTATTTTCTTCTAAATGAACTCTTCTTTTCCGAATGAATTCAACTCTTCTGAACGAATTCTTTTCTTGAGATGAACTTTTTGCTTCAGAACGTACTCCTTGCTTCCGGATGAACTCTTTTCCTCTAAATTAAGTCTTTTCGTCTGATGAACTCTTTGCTCCTGTAAATCCGCCTTGCTTCGGAGACAACTCATTTCTTCATATCAAATCCTTGCTTATGGATCAACTCTCTTCCCATTCATGAACTAGCCTATTTTGAGCAAATTCCGTCCTTCTGGTGAACTCTTCACTTCCAAATGAACTCTTTGCTGTTGAATGACCATTTGCTTCTGATTGAACTCGTCGCCCTTGAATGAACTCCTCTCTTATGAATCATCTTTCTTCCTCTGATGGACTATTTGCTATTTGCATATGAAAAATCTCGTTTCTTCTAAATTAATTATTTTCTTAGACGAACTATTTTCTTCCTAGTGAACTTGTTTCTCTGTAAGGAACTCTTTTCTTCTGGTGAACTCTTTGCTTTTGAGTGTACACTTTGCCGATGAATGTAAACTTTCCTCATGAAAGAACTCTTTTTATTTAGAAACGAACTCTATTCTTCTTATGAGCGCTATGCCCCTGAATGAACTTTTGCTTTCAATGCACTCTTTTCTCCAGACCAAATCTTTGCTTCTGATCGGACTCATTCCTTCGGTATGTATTCGTTGCTTTTGAATGAACTATTTTCTTATGTACGAACTACCTTCTTCTGAGTGAGCTTTCTGGTTTTATGAAGTGCTTTTTCTTCTAGAGAGCTCCTTTCTTCTGAAACAACTCGTTTCTAATTAGTGGACTTATTTCTTCATATGAACGGTTTGCCTCAAAATGAACTCTATGCCTCTAAACAAACTCCTTGCTTTTGAATGAACGTCTTTCTTCGAAATGAACTCTATGCGTCTAAATAAACTCATTTCCTCCGATGAACTAATTTCTTCTGAACAAAGTCTTTTCTTCTGATAAACTCTGTGCTTACTAAAGAACTCTTCGCTTCTGAATAAAAAATCTTGCATTTGAATGAACTCGTCGCTTCGGAACGAGCCCTTCACATCTAATTGAACTCGTTGCTTGAGAATATGCTACTTTCTCCCAATTTAACTGTTTTCTTTAGTGGAACTCTTTTCTTCTGAATATTCATCTATATTTTGAACGAAATCTTTGCTTCTGGAGAACTCTTTACTTCTAAATGTTCTCCGTGGTTCTGGATGAACTCTTTTCATCCCATCCAACTCTTTTCTTCTGAATGAACTCTTCCTTTCTGATAAACTCATTCTTGTTTCTAAATATGCACCACGCGGCTGAGTGAACTCTTTTTTTCTAAATGAATTCTATTCTTCTGCACGAGCTCTTTTCTTGTGATGAACTGTTCGCTTCGGAATGAAATCCTTGCTTCTGGATGAACTCGTTTCTTTAAAATGAAATCTTTCCTTCTGATGAGCTCTTTGCTTCTATTTATACTCCTTGTATCGGAATGGACACATTTCTTCTTATCATCTATTTGCTACCGAATGTACTCCTTGCTCCTGAATAACTCTATTCTTTCCAATGAACTAGCTTTTTCCGAACAGATTCCTTTCTTCACGTGAACTCTTTACTCATAACTGAACTCTTTGCTTGTAAATGAACTCTTTGCCTCAGGCTAAACACCTCGCTTTTGATCAAACACCTCTGTTTTGAATCATCTTTTCTCTTCTAACGACCTATACGATATTTGCTCTGTCAAAAACTTGTTCCCTCTAAATTAACTCTTTTCTTCATATGAACACTTTTCTTCTAAGTGCTCTCGTTTCCTCGTAATGAACGCTCTTGTTTTGATGAACTATTTGCATTTGAGCAAACACTCGGCCTATGAATGTAATAAGCTTTACTCATTAACGAACTCTTTTCTTCAGCGAGCTCATTTCTTCTAAATATACGCCATGCCACTAAATGCCTTCCTTTCTTTCGAATAATTCCATTCTTCGGCGCGAACTCTTTTCTTGTGTTGAACTCTTTACTTCGGAATATAAGCCCAGCTCCTAGATGAATTCGTTTCTTCTAAATGAAGTCTTCTTTTCTGTTGAGCTCTTTGCTCCTGTTTTATAATACTCCTTGCTTCAGAATCAACTCATTTCTTCTGTTCAACTCTTTGCTTCTGAATGTACTCCGTGCTTTTGAATAAACATGCTAACCGTTAACGAACTAGCCTCCTTTGAACGAATTCTTTTCTCTCAGTAAAGTCTTCACATCCAAATGAACTCTTTGCTTTTGAATGAACTCTTGCTTCTGACTAACTCCTTTCTTTTGATTCAACTCTTCTCTTCTAATTGAGCTTTCTTCTTCGGATGAACTATTTGCCATCGGCTTTTGAAAAAACTCGTTTCTTCTAAAATAACTACCCTCTTTAGATGAACTCTTTTCTTCTCAGTGCACCCGTTTTTTTGTAACGAACTCGTTTCTTTATATGAATTGGGTGAACACTTTGCCTGTGAATGCAAACTTTCCTTATGAATGAACTCCTTTTGTCTTGATTGAACTGTTTTCTGCCGAACCACACTTTGCCTCCGAATGAACTTTTTCTTTTGACCTTACTCTTTTCTCCGTACCAACTCTGTGCCTCCGGTCGAACTCTTTCTTACGGTATGTACTCATTGCTTTTGAATGAGCTATTTTCTTATGAATGAACTCCTCTCCTCTAAATCAATTTTCGCTTCTGACGAAGTCCTTGCGATCGAATGAACTATTTGCTTCCGAGTAAACTCTTTTCCTTCGATAGAACTGTTTTCTTTAGGCATACTCCCTGCTTACACACGAGCTCTTTGCTTCTTAATGTACTCCATCCCTTCTGAATGAACTATTTTCCTCATAACAAACTCTTTTCTTCGAATCAACTCACTGTTTCCAAATACACTCCTTACTTCTGAATGTTCTCTTTTCTTCTGAATGAAACCATTTCTTTTGAACGAACTCTTTACTATCAAATGAACTCTTTTCTTTGGAGGGGCGCTTTTCTTCAAAGTGTACACATTCGTTCCGAATGAACTCTTTTTGCCCTGGAGAACTCATTGCATCGGAATGCTCTCCCGGATTCGAGATGAATTCTTTTATTCTGAACCAACTATTTTCTTCTAAATGAACTCTTCTTTTCCGAATGAATTCAACTCTTCTGAACGAATTCTTTTCTTGAGATGAACTTTTTGCTTCAGAACGTACTCCTTGCTTCCGGATGAACTCTTTTCCTCTAAATTAAGTCTTTTCGTCTGATGAACTCTTTGCTCCTGTAAATCCGCCTTGCTTCGGAGACAACTCATTTCTTCATATCAAATCCTTGCTTATGGATCAACTCTCTTCCCATTCATGAACTAGCCTATTTTGAGCAAATTCCGTCCTTCTGGTGAACTCTTCACTTCCAAATGAACTCTTTGCTGTTGAATGACCATTTGCTTCTGATTGAACTCGTCGCCCTTGAATGAACTCCTCTCTTATGAATCATCTTTCTTCCTCTGATGGACTATTTGCTATTTGCATATGAAAAATCTCGTTTCTTCTAAATTAATTATTTTCTTAGACGAACTATTTTCTTCCTAGTGAACTTGTTTCTCTGTAAGGAACTCTTTTCTTCTGGTGAACTCTTTGCTTTTGAGTGTACACTTTGCCGATGAATGTAAACTTTCCTCATGAAAGAACTCTTTTTATTTAGAAACGAACTCTATTCTTCTTATGAGCGCTATGCCCCTGAATGAACTTTTGCTTTCAATGCACTCTTTTCTCCAGACCAAATCTTTGCTTCTGATCGGACTCATTCCTTCGGTATGTATTCGTTGCTTTTGAATGAACTATTTTCTTATGTACGAACTACCTTCTTCTGAGTGAGCTTTCTGGTTTTATGAAGTGCTTTTTCTTCTAGAGAGCTCCTTTCTTCTGAAACAACTCGTTTCTAATTAGTGGACTTATTTCTTCATATGAACGGTTTGCCTCAAAATGAACTCTATGCCTCTAAACAAACTCCTTGCTTTTGAATGAACGTCTTTCTTCGAAATGAACTCTATGCGTCTAAATAAACTCATTTCCTCCGATGAACTAATTTCTTCTGAACAAAGTCTTTTCTTCTGATAAACTCTGTGCTTACTAAAGAACTCTTCGCTTCTGAATAAAAAATCTTGCATTTGAATGAACTCGTCGCTTCGGAACGAGCCCTTCACATCTAATTGAACTCGTTGCTTGAGAATATGCTACTTTCTCCCAATTTAACTGTTTTCTTTAGTGGAACTCTTTTCTTCTGAATATTCATCTATATTTTGAACGAAATCTTTGCTTCTGGAGAACTCTTTACTTCTAAATGTTCTCCGTGGTTCTGGATGAACTCTTTTCATCCCATCCAACTCTTTTCTTCTGAATGAACTCTTCCTTTCTGATAAACTCATTCTTGTTTCTAAATATGCACCACGCGGCTGAGTGAACTCTTTTTTTCTAAATGAATTCTATTCTTCTGCACGAGCTCTTTTCTTGTGATGAACTGTTCGCTTCGGAATGAAATCCTTGCTTCTGGATGAACTCGTTTCTTTAAAATGAAATCTTTCCTTCTGATGAGCTCTTTGCTTCTATTTATACTCCTTGTATCGGAATGGACACATTTCTTCTTATCATCTATTTGCTACCGAATGTACTCCTTGCTCCTGAATAACTCTATTCTTTCCAATGAACTAGCTTTTTCCGAACAGATTCCTTTCTTCACGTGAACTCTTTACTCATAACTGAACTCTTTGCTTGTAAATGAACTCTTTGCCTCAGGCTAAACACCTCGCTTTTGATCAAACACCTCTGTTTTGAATCATCTTTTCTCTTCTAACGACCTATACGATATTTGCTCTGTCAAAAACTTGTTCCCTCTAAATTAACTCTTTTCTTCATATGAACACTTTTCTTCTAAGTGCTCTCGTTTCCTCGTAATGAACGCTCTTGTTTTGATGAACTATTTGCATTTGAGCAAACACTCGGCCTATGAATGTAATAAGCTTTACTCATTAACGAACTCTTTTCTTCAGCGAGCTCATTTCTTCTAAATATACGCCATGCCACTAAATGCCTTCCTTTCTTTCGAATAATTCCATTCTTCGGCGCGAACTCTTTTCTTGTGTTGAACTCTTTACTTCGGAATATAAGCCCAGCTCCTAGATGAATTCGTTTCTTCTAAATGAAGTCTTCTTTTCTGTTGAGCTCTTTGCTCCTGTTTTATAATACTCCTTGCTTCAGAATCAACTCATTTCTTCTGTTCAACTCTTTGCTTCTGAATGTACTCCGTGCTTTTGAATAAACATGCTAACCGTTAACGAACTAGCCTCCTTTGAACGAATTCTTTTCTCTCAGTAAAGTCTTCACATCCAAATGAACTCTTTGCTTTTGAATGAACTCTTGCTTCTGACTAACTCCTTTCTTTTGATTCAACTCTTCTCTTCTAATTGAGCTTTCTTCTTCGGATGAACTATTTGCCATCGGCTTTTGAAAAAACTCGTTTCTTCTAAAATAACTACCCTCTTTAGATGAACTCTTTTCTTCTCAGTGCACCCGTTTTTTTGTAACGAACTCGTTTCTTTATATGAATTGGGTGAACACTTTGCCTGTGAATGCAAACTTTCCTTATGAATGAACTCCTTTTGTCTTGATTGAACTGTTTTCTGCCGAACCACACTTTGCCTCCGAATGAACTTTTTCTTTTGACCTTACTCTTTTCTCCGTACCAACTCTGTGCCTCCGGTCGAACTCTTTCTTACGGTATGTACTCATTGCTTTTGAATGAGCTATTTTCTTATGAATGAACTCCTCTCCTCTAAATCAATTTTCGCTTCTGACGAAGTCCTTGCGATCGAATGAACTATTTGCTTCCGAGTAAACTCTTTTCCTTCGATAGAACTGTTTTCTTTAGGCATACTCCCTGCTTACACACGAGCTCTTTGCTTCTTAATGTACTCCATCCCTTCTGAATGAACTATTTTCCTCATAACAAACTCTTTTCTTCGAATCAACTCACTGTTTCCAAATACACTCCTTACTTCTGAATGTTCTCTTTTCTTCTGAATGAAACCATTTCTTTTGAACGAACTCTTTACTATCGAATGAACTCTTTTCTTTGGAGGGGCGCTTTTCTTCAGAGTGTACACTTTCGTTCCGAATGAACTCTTTTTGCCCTGGAGAACTCATTGCATCGGAATGCTCTCCTTGGTTCGAGATGAATTCTTTTATTCTGAACCAACTATTTTCCTCTAAATGAACTCTTCTTTTCCGAATGAATTCAACTCTTCTGAACGAATACTTTTCTTGACATGATCTTTTTGCTTCAGAACGTACTCCTTGCTTCCGGATGAACTCTTTTCCTCTAAACTAAGTCTTTTCGTCTGATGAACTCTTTGCTCCCGTAAATCCGCCATGCTTCGGAGACAACTCATTTCTTCATATCAAATCCTTGCTTATGGATCAACTCTCTTCCCATTCATGAACTAGCCTATTTTGAACAAATTCCGTCCTTCTGGTGAACTCTTCACTTCTAAATAAACTCTTTGCTGTTGAACGACCTTTTGCTTCTGATTGAACTCGTCGCCCTTGAATGAACTCCTCTCTTATGAATCATCTTTCTTCCTCTGATGGACTATTTGCTATTTGCATATGAAAAATCTCGTTTCTTCTAAATTAATTATTTTCTTAGACGAACTATTTTCTTCCTAGTGAACTTGTTTCTCTGTAAGGAACTCTTTTCTTCTGGTGAACTCTTTGCTTTTGAGTGTACACTTTGCCGATGAATGTAAACTTTCCTCATGAAAGAACTCTTTTTATTTAGAAACGAACTCTGTTCTTCTTATGAACGCTATGCCCCTGAATGAACTTTTGGTTTCAATGCACTCTTTTCTCCAGACCAAATCTTTGTTTCTGATCGGACTCATTCCTTCGGTATGTATTCGTTGCTTTTGAATGAACTATTTTCTTATGTACGAACTCCCTTCTTCTGAGTGAGCTTTCTCGTTTTATGAAGCCCTTTTTCTTCTAGAGAGCTCCTTTCTTCTGAAACAACTCGTTTCCAATTAGTGGACTTATTTCTTCATATGAACTGTTTGCCTCAAAATGAACTCTATGCCTCTAAACAAACTCCTTGCTTTTGAATGAACGTCTTTCTTCGAAATGAACTCTATGCGTCTAAATAAACTCATTTCCTCCGATGAACTAATTTCTTCTGAACAAACTCTTTTCTTCTGATAAACTCTGTGCTTACTAGAGAACTCTTCGCTTCTGAATAAAAAACCTTGCATTTGAATGAACTCGTCGCTTCGGAACGAGCCCTTCACATCTAATTGAACTCGTTGCTTGAGAGTATGCTATTTTCTCCCAATTTAACTGTTTTCTTTAGTGGAACTCTTTTCTTTTGAATATTCATCTATATTTTGAACAAAATCTTTGCTTCTGGAGAACTCTTTGCTTCGGAATGTTCTCCGTTGTTCTGGATGAACTTTTTTCATCCCATCCAACTCCTCTAAATGAACTCTTCTTTTCTGATAAACTCATTCTTGTTTCTAAATATGAACCACGCGGTTGAGTGAACTCTTTTATTCTGAATCAATTCTATTCTTCTGCACGAGCTCTTTTCTTGTGATGAGCTGTTCGCTTCGGAATGTAATCCTTGCTTCTGGATGAACTCGTTTCTTCAAAATGAAATCTTTCCTTCCAATGAACTCTTTGTTTTTATTTATACACCTTGCTTCGGAATGGACACATTACTTCTTATCATCTCTTTGCTTCTGAATGTACTCCAAGCTCCTGAATAACTCTATTCTTCCTAATGAACTAGCTTTTTCCGAATAGATTCCTTTCTTCACATGAGCTCTTTACTCCTAACTGAACTCTTTGCTTGTAAATGAACTCTTTGCCTCAGTCTAAGCACCTCGCTTTTATTCAAACTCCTTTGTTTTGAATCATCTTTTTTCTTCTAATGACCGATATTTGCTCTGTCAGAAACTGGTTCCCTCTAAATTTACTCTTTTCTTCAGATGAATGCTTTTCTTCTAAGTGCTCTCGTTTCCTCGTAACGAACGCTCTTGTTCTGATGAACTATTGGCTTTTGAGCAAACACTTGGCCTATGAATGTAAGCTTTACTTATTGACGAACTCTTTTCTATAGCTGAACTCATTTCTTCTGAATATACACCATGCCACAGAATGCACTCCTTTCTTCCGAATAATTCCATTCTTCGGCGCGAACTCTTTTCTCGTGTTGAACTCTTCACTTCGGAATATAAGCCTAGCTCCTAGATGAATTTGCTTCTTCTAAATGAACTCTTCTTTTCTATTGAGCTCCTTGCTCCTGTCTTATAATAATCCTTGCTTCGGAATCAACTCATTTCTTCTGTTCAACTCTTTGCTTCTGAATGTACTCCATGCTTATGAATCAACACGATGCCCGTTAACGAACTAGCCTCCTTTGAACGAATTCTTTTCTCTTAGTAAAGTCTTCACATCTAAATGAACTCTTTGCTTTTGAATGAACTCTTGCTTCTGACTAACTCCTTTCCTTTGATTCAACTCTTCTCTTCTAATTGAGAATTTTTCTTCTCATGAACTATTTTCCATCGGCTTCTAAAAAAACTCGTTTCCTCTAAAATAACTACTCTCTTTAGATAAACTCTTTTCTTCTCAGTGCACCTGTTTTTTTGTAACGAACTCGTTTCTTTATATGAATTGGGTGAACACTTTGCCTGTGAAAGTAAACTTTCCATATGAATGAACTCTTTCTGTCATAATTGAACTGTTTTCTACCGAACAACACTTTGCCTCCAAATGAACTTTTTCTTTTGACCTTACTCTTTTCTCAGTACCAACTCTGTCCCTCTGGTCAAACTCTTTCTTTCGGTATGTACTCATTGCTTTTGAATGAACTATTTTCTTATGAATGAGCGCCTCTCTTCTAAATGAACTTTCGCTTCTGATGGAGTCCATGCGATCGAATGAACTTTTTGCTTTCGAGTAAACTCTTTTCTTTCGAAAGAACAGTTCCTTGCTTACACATGAACTCTTTGCTTGTTAATGTACTCCATCCTTCTGAATGAACTATTTTCCTCATAACAAACTCTTTTCTTCGAATAAACTCATTATTTCCAAATATACTCCTTACTACTGAATGTCCTCTTTTCTTCTGAATGAACCCTTTTCTTTTGAACGAACTCTTTACTATCGAATGAACTCTTTTCTTTGGAGGAGCACTTTTCTTCAGAGGGTACACCCTCGTTCAGAATGAACTCTTTTTCCCCTGGAGAACTGATTGCATCGGAATGCTCTCCCTAGTCCGAGATGAATTCTTTTCTTCTGAACCAACTATTTTCTTCTAAATAAGCTCTTCCTTTCCGAATGAATTCAACTCTTTTAAACGAATTCTTTTCTTGAGATGAACTCTTTGCTTCAGAACGTACTCCTTGCTTCCGGATGAACTCTTTTCTTCTAAATGAAGTCTTTTCGTCTGATGAACTCTTTGCTCCCGTAAATCCGCCTTACTTCGGATCAACTCATTTTTTCATATCAAATCCTTGCTTATGGATCAACTCTCTTCCCATTCATGAACAAGCCTATTTTGAACAAATTCTGTCATTTTAGTGAACTCTTCACTTCTAAATGAACTCTTTGTGTTTGAACGACCTTTTGCTTCTGATTGAACTCATCGCCCTTGAATGAACTCCTCTCTTATGAATCATCTTTCTTCCTCTGATGGACTATTTACTATTTGCATATGAAAATTTTCGTTTCTTCTAAAATAATTATTTTCTTTAGACGAACTCTTTTTTCCTAGTGAACTTGTTTCTCTGTAAGGAACTTTTTCTTCTACTGAACTCTTTGCGTTTGAGTAAACACTTTGCCGATGAATGTAAACTTTCCTCATGAAAGAACTCTTTTTATTTAGAAACGAACTCTTTTCTTCTTACAAACGCTATGCCCCTGAATGAACTTTTGGTTTCAATGCACTCTTTTCTCCAGATCAAATCTTTGCTTCTGATCGAACTCTTTCCTTCGGTATGTACTCATTGCTTTTGAATGAACTATTTTCTTATGTATGAACTACTTTCTTCTGAGTGAGCTTTCCCGTTTTATGAATTCCTTTTTCTTCTAGGGAGCTCCTTTCATCTGAAACAACTCGTTTCTAATGAGTGAACTTATTTCTTCATATGAACTGTTTGCCTCTAAATGAACTCTATGCCTCTAAACAAACTCCTCGCTTTTGAATGAACGTCTTTCTTCGAAATGAACTCTATGCGTCTAAATAAGCTCATTTCCTCCGATGAACTAATTTCTTCTAAACAAGCTCTTTTCTTCTGATAAACTCTATGCTTACTAAAGAGTTCTTCGCTTCTGAATAAAAATCTTGCTTTTGAATGAACTCGTTGCTTCGGAACGAGCTCTTCACATCTAATTGAACTCGTTGCTTGAGAATAAGCTATTTTCTCTTAATTTAACTGTTTTCCTTAGTGGAACTCTTTTCTTCTGAACATTCATCTATATTTTGAACGAAATCGTTGCTTCTAGAGAACTCTTTGCTTCTGAATGTTCTCCGTGGTTCTGGATGAACTCTTTTCATCCCATCCAACTCTTTTCTTCTAAATGAACTCTTCTTTTCTGATAAACTCATTCTTGTTTCTGAATATGAACCACGTGGCTGAGTGAACTCTTTTATGAAGAATCAATTCGATTCTTTTGCACAGGCTCTTTTCTTCTAGTGAACTGTTCGCTTCGGAATGTAATCCTTGCCTCTAGATGAACTCGTTTCTTCATAATGAAATCTTTCCTTCTGCTGAACTCTTTGCCTCTATTTATTCTCCTTGCTTCGGAATGGACACATTCCTTCTTATCATCTATTTGCTTCCGAATGTACTCCTTGCTCCTAAATAACTCTATTCTTCCTAATGAACTAGCTTTTTTCCGAACAGATTCCTTTCTTGACGTGAGCTCTTTACTCCTAACTGAACTCTTTACTTGTAAATGAACTCTTTGCCTCAGGCTAAACACCTCGCTTTTAATCAAACTCCTCTGTTTTGAATCATCTTTTTTCTTCTAACGACCTATACGATATTTGCTCTATTAAAAACTTGTTCCCTCTAAATTAACTCTTTTCTTCAGATGAACGCTTTTCTTCTAAGTGCTCTCGTTTCCTCGTAACGAACGCTCTTGTTCTGATGAACTATTTGCATTTGAGCAAACACTTGGCCTATGAATGTAAGCTTTACTTATTGACGAACTCTTTTCTTCAGCTAAACTCATTTCTTCTGAATATACACCATGCCGCTGAATGCACTCCTTTCTTCCGAATAATTCCGTTCTTCGGCGCGAACTCTTTTCTTGTGTTGAACTTGTTGCTTCGGAATATAAGCCCAGCTCCCAGATGAATTCGTTTCTTCTGAATGAAGCATTCTTTTTTGTTGAGCTCTTTGCTCCTGTTTTCTAATACTCCTTGCTTCGGAATCAACTCATTTCTTCTGTTCAACTCTTCGCTTTTGAATGAACTTCGTGCTTATGAATCAACACACTGCCCGTTAACAAACTAGCCTCCTTTGAACGAACTCTTTTCTCCTAGTAAAGTCTTCACATCTAAATGAGCTCTTTGCTTTTCAATGAACTCTTGCCTCTGACTAATTTCTTTCTTTTAATTGAACTCTTCTCTTCTAATTGAGCTTTCTTCCTCTGCTGAACTATTTGCCATTGGCTTCTGATTCTAAAATAACTACTCTCTTTAGATGTACTCTTTTCTTTTCAGTGCACCTTCTTCTTTGTAGCGAACTCGTTTCTTTATATGAATTGGGTGAACACTTTGCCTATGAATGTAAACTTTTCTTATGAATGAACCCTTTTCGTCCTGATTGAATTGTTTTCTACCGAACAACACTTTGCCACCGAATGAACTTTTTGTTTTGACCTTACTGTTTTCTCTGTACCGACTCGGTGCCTCTAGTCGAACTCTTTCTTACGATATGTATTCATTGCTTTCGAATGAACTGTTTTCTTATGAATGAACTCCTCTCGTCAAAATCAACTTTCGCTTCTAACGGAGTCCTTGCAGTCGAATGAACTATTTGCTTCCAAGTAAACTCTTTTTTTATTTGAAAGAACTGTTTTCTTTAGGCGTACTCCTCGCTTAGACGCCAACTCTTTGCTTCTTAATGTACTCCATCCTTCTGAATGAACTATTCCTCATAACAAACTCTTTTCTTCAAATAAACTCATTGTTTCCAAATATACTCCTTACTTCTGAATGTTCTCTTTTCTTCTGAATGAACCCTTTTCTTTTGAGCGAACTTTTTACAATCGAATGAACTCTTTTCTTTGGAGGAGCACTTTTCTTTAGAGTGTACACCTTCGTTCAGAATGAACTCTTTTTGCCCTGGAGAACTCATTGCATTGGAATGCTCTCCCTGGTTCGAGATGAATTCTTTTCTTCTGAACCAACTATTTTCTTCTAAATGAACTCTTCATTTCCGAATGAATTTAACTCTTCTGAACGAATTCTTTTCTTGAGATGAACTCTTTGCTTCAGAACGTACTCCTTGCTTCCGAATGAACTCTTTTCTTCTAAATTAAGTCTTTTCGTCTGATGAACTCTTTGCTCCTGTAAATCCGCCTTGCTTCAGAGTCAACTCATTTCTTTGTATCAAATCCTTGTGTATTGATCAACTCTCTTCCCATTCATGAACTAGCCTATTTTGAACAAATTCTATCATTCTGGTGAACTCTTCACTTCTAAATGAACTCTTTGCTTTTGAACGACCTTTTGCTTCTAATTGAACTCATCGCCCTTGATGAATGAGCTCCGCTCTTATGAATCATCTTTCTTCCTCTGATGGACTATTTGCTATTTGCATATGAAAAATCTCATTTCTTCTAAATTAGTTATTTTCTTTAGACAAACTCTTTTCTTCCTAGTGAACTTGTTTCTCTGTAAGGAAGCTTTTCTTCTAGTGAACTCTTTGCTTTTGAGTGAACACTTTGCCGATGAATGTAAACTTTCCTCATAAAAGAACTCTTTTTATTTAAAAAGGAACTCTTTTCTTCTTATGAACGTTATGCCCATGAATGAACTTTTGGTTTCAATGCACTCTTTTCTCCAGACCAAATCTTTGCTTCTGATCGAACTCTTTACTTCGGTATGTACTCGTTGCTTTTGAATGAGCTATTTTCTTAGTATGAACTACCTTCTTCTGAGTTAGCTTTCTCATTTTATGAAGTCCTTTTTCTTCTAGGGAGCTCCGTTCTTCTGAAACAACTCGTTTCTAATTAGTGAACTTATTTCTTCATATGAACTATTTGCCCTTAGAAGAATGGAATATTGAAGGAGAAACTACAGTAATGTGGAATCAAATGGCTAATTGCATTAGGAATGTTGCAAAGGAGGTACTTGGAGAATCAAAAGGGAAGAGACATATTAATAAAGAAACATGGTGGTGGAGTATGGAGGTTCAGGAAGTTATTCGACAAAAAAAAACATTGCTACAAAGTTTGGCAGGGGACTAAGAGTATAGAAAATTTTGAGTTGTATAAGAAGGCAAAGAAAGAAGCTTAAAAAGTAGTAAGTAGCGCAAAGTTCAAAGCATATGATGACCTCTATAATAGGTTGGGAACAAGAGAAGGAGAAAAGGATATTTTTAAGCTTGCAAAAATAAGAGAAAAGAAAAATAGGGACTTAGATCATGTCAAATGTATCAAGGACAATAAGAAAAATATTTTGGTGAAGGACAACGATATTATAGAAAGGTGGAAAGAATATTTTAGTAAACTTTTAAATGAAGAATATTTGGGCGATACAAGAGTGGAGGAGGATACTTCATTACAAGAGTATACTTTTCTCCGTAGAATTAGAGGGGTGGAAGTAAAAGAAGCATTGAAGCGAATGAAGACAGGAAAGGGAACAGGCCCAGATGGTATTCCGATAGAGGTATGGAAATGCTTAGGAGAGGTTGGAGTAAGTTAGTTATGTAGACTATTCAATAAGATACTTGTGACAAAGAAAATGCCGGATGAATGGAGAAGAAGCATTGTAGTACCTATATATAAGAATAAAGGAGATATACAAAATTGTATCAACTATCGAGGTATTAAACTTATAAGTCATACTATGAAGTTATGGGAGAGAATAATAGAGCAAAGACTAAGAAAAAAGACTAAGATTTCGGAAAATTAATTTGGTTTTATGCCAGGGAGATCAACTATGGAAGCTATCTTTTCACTTAGGTAATTAATGGAAAAATACCGAGCAAAGAGGAAAAATCTACATATGGTCTTTATCGATTTGGAAAAAGCCTATGATAGGATACCGAGGAATTTAATTTAGTGGGTCTTAAAGAAAAGGAATATCCCAAGAGGTTACATTGAGATTTTAAAGGATATGTACGAAGGTGCAATAACAAATGTGAAAACCACATGTGGAGAAACGGGCGGATTTCTCGTGACTATAGGCTTACATCAGGAATCATCCTTAAGCCCTTATCTCTTTGCATTAATTATGGATGAGTTAACTGTGCATATTCAAGAAGAAGTACCATGGTGTATGTTGTTCGCAGATGATATAGCATTGGTGGATGAATCAAGAGAGGGTGTAAATGCAAAGCTTGAGAGATGGCGGAGGGCATTAGAATCTAGAGGCTTTAAAATAAGTCGTACAAAGACAGAATATATGGATTGCAATTTTAGTGGACATATACAAAGTGTTAAAACCACTGTCAAAATTGAAACCCATGAGATACCACGTAAAGATTCTTTTCGGTACCTAGGCTCGATGATTAGTAAGGATGGGGAGATCGACGAAGATGTGGAGCATAGGATAAGAGCTGGATGGTTTAAGTGGAGACTACCTTCGAGAGTACTTTGTGATAGACAAATGCCAACAAAATTGAAGGGAAAATTTTACAGGACAGTGGTTAGACCAGCTATAACATATGGAGCAGAATGTTGGCTAATTAAGAAGACACATATTCATAAGATAGATGTAGCGGAAATGAGAATGCTTAGGTGGATGTGTGGTAAAACTAGGAAAGATAAAATTAGAAATGAGCGCTTTCGAGAACATTTAGGGGGAGCACCAATAGGAGATAAGATTAGAGAAACTCGTTTAAGATGGTTTGGGCATGTTGAGCGTAGGCCAGTAATGGCACCAGTGAGAAAAAGTTTGGATATACAGGTGGAGGGTCCATCGAGAGGTAAGGGTAGGCCGAAGAAAACATGGATGGAAGTCATTAATTCAGATTTGAAGAAGTTGCACTTATCAAAAAATTTAGCTCAAAATAGAACGGAATGGAGAAATAGAATTCATGTAGCCGACCCCAACATGGTTGGGATAAGGCTTTGATGATGATGATGATGATGATGATGATGATGATGAACTGTCTGCCCCTAAAAGAACTCTACGCCTCCAAGCGAACTCCTTGCTTTTGAATGAACGTCTTTCTTCGAAATGAACTCTATGCGTCTAAATAAACTCATTTCCTCCGATGAACTAATTTCTTCTGAACAATCTCTTTTCTTCTGATAAACTCTGTGCTTACTAAAGAGCTCTTCGCTTCTGAATAAAAATCTTGCTTTTGAATGAACTCGTTGCGCCGGAATGAGCTCTTGACATCTAATTGAACTCGTTGCTTGAGAATAAGCTATTTTCACCCGATTTAACTGTTTTCTTTAATGGAACTCTTTACTTCTGAATATTCATCTATATTTTGAACGAAATCTTTGCTTCTGGAGAACTCTTTGCTTCTGAATGTTCTCCATGGTTCGGGATGAACTCTTTTCATCCCATCCAACTCTTTTCTTCTAAATGAACTCGTCTTTTCCGATAAACTAATTCTTGTTTCTGAATATGAACCACGCGGCTAAGTGAACTCTTTTATTCTGAATCAATTCTATTCTTCTGCACGAGCTCTTTTCTTGTGATGAACTGTTCGCTTCGGAATGTAATCCTTGCTTCTGGATGAACTCGTTTCTTCAAAATGAAATCTTTCCCTCTGATGAACTCTTTGGTTCTATTTATACTCCTTGCTTCGGAATGGACACATTTCTTCTTATCATCTCTTTGCTTCCGAATGTACTCCTTGCTCCTGAATAACTCTATTCTTCCTAATGAACTAGCTTTTTCCGAAGAGATACCTATCTTCAAGTGAGCTCTTTACTCCTAACTGAACTCTTTGCTTGCAAATGAACTTTTTGCCTCAGGCTAAACACCTTGCTTTTGATCAAACTCCTCTGTTTTGAATCATCTTTTTTCTTCTAATGACCTATACGATATTTGCTCTATGAAAAACTTGGTCCCCCTAAATTAACTCCGTTCTTCAAATGAATGCTTTTCTTCTAAGTGTTCTCATTTCCTCGTAACGAATGCTCTTGTTCTGATGAACTATTTGCATTTGAGCAAACACTTGGCCTATGAATGTAAGCTTTACTTATTAACGAACTCTTTTCTTCAGCTGAGTTCATTTCTTCTGAATATACACCATGCCACTGAATGCACTCCTTTTGTCCGAAGAATTCCCTTCTTCGGCGCGAACTCTTTTCTTGTGTTGAACTCTTTACTTTGGAATATAAGCCTAGCTCCAAGATGAATTCAATTCTTCTAAATGAAGTCTTCTTTTTTATTGAGCTCTTTGCTCCTGTTTTATAATATTCCTGGCTTCGGAATCAACTCATTTCTTCTGTTCAACTCTTTGCGTCTAAATGTATTCCGTGCTTATGAATGAACACGCTGCCCGTTAACGAACTAGCCTCCTTTGAACGAATTCTCTTCTCTTAGTAAAGTCTTCACTTCCAAATGAACTCTTTGCTTCTGACTAACTCCTTTCTTTTGATTGAACTCTTCTCTTCTAATTGAGGTTTCTTCTTCTGATGAACAATTTGCCATCGGCTTCTGAAAAAACTCGTTTCTTCTAAAATAACTACTCTCTTTAGATGAACTCTTTTCTTCTCAGTGCACCTGTCTCTTCGTAAGGAACTCGTTTCTCTATATGAATAGGGTGAACACTTTGCCTATGAATGTAAACATTCCTTATGAATAAACTCTTTTTGTCCTAATTGAACTGTTTTCTACCGAACAACACTTTGCCTCCGAATGAACTTTTTCTTTTGACCTTACGCTTTTCTTCGTACCAACTCTGTGCCTCTGGTCGAACTCTTTCTTTCGGTATGTACTCATTGCTTTTGAATGAACTATTTTCATATGAATGGACCCCTCTCTTCTAAATCAACTTTCGCTTCTGACGGAGTCCTTGCTATCGAATGAACTATTTGCTTCCGAGTAAACTCTTTTCTTTCGAAAAAACTATTTTCTTTTGGCATACTCCTTGCTTACACATGAGCTCATTGCTTCTTAATGTACTCCATCCCCTTCTGAATGAACTACTTTCCTCATAACAAACTCATTTCTTCGAATAAACTCATTGTTTCCAAATACACTCCTTACTTCTGAATGTTCTCTTTTCTTCTGAATGAACCCTTTTCTTTTGAACGAACTCTTTACTACCGAATAAACTCTTTTCTTTGGAGGAGCATTTTTCTTGAGAGTGTACACCTTCGTTCATAATGAACTCTTTTTGCCCTAGAGAACTCATTGCATCGGAATGCTCTCCCTGGTTCGAGATGAATTCTTTTCTTTTGAACCAACAATTTTCTTCTAAATGAACTCTTCCATTCTGAATGAATTCAACTCTTCCGAACAAATTCTTTTCTTGAGATGAACTCTTTGCTTCAGAATGTACACCTTTACTTCCGGATGAACTCTTTTCTTCTAAATTAATTCTTTTCGTTTGATGAACTCTTTGCTCCAGTAAATCCGCCGTGCTTCGGAGTCAACTCATTTCTTCATATCAAATCGTTGCTTATGGATCAACTCTCTTCCCATTCGTGAACTAGCCTATTTTGAACAAATTCTGTCATTCTGGTGAACTCTTCCTTTCTAAATGAACTCTTTGCTTTTGAACGACCTTTTGTTTCTGATTGAATTCGTCGCCCTTGAATGAACTCCTTTCTTATGAATCATCTTTCTTCCTTCGATGGACTATTTGCTATTTGCATATGAAAAATCTCGTTTCTTCTAAATTAATTATTTTCTTTAGACGAACTCTTTTCTTCCTAGTGAACTTGTTTCTCTGTAAGGAACTCTTTTCTTCTGGTGAACTCTTTGCATTTGAGTGAACACTTTGCCGATGAATGTAAACTTTCCTCATGAAAGAACTCTTTTTATTTAGAAACGAACTCCTTTCTTCTTATGAACGCTATGCCCCTGAATGAACTTTTGGTTTCAATGCACTCTTTTCTCCAGACCAAATCTTTGCTTCTGATCGAACTCTTTACTTCGGTATATACTCGTTGCTTTTGAATGAACTATTTTCTTACGTATGAACTACCTTCTTCTGAGTGAGCTTTCTCGTTTTATGAAGTCCTTTTTCTTCTAGGGAGCTCCTTTCTTCTGAAACAACTCATTTCTAACTAGTGAACTTATTTCTTCATATGAACTGTTTGCCTCTAAATGAACTCTGTGCCTCTAAACAAACTCCTTGCTTTTGAATGAACGTCTTTCTTCGAAATGAACTCTATGCGTCTAAATAAGCTCATTTCCTCTGATGAACTAATTTCTTCTGAACAAGCTCTTTTCTTCTGATAAACTCTGTGCTTATTAAAGAGCTCTTCGCTTCTAAATAAAAATCTTGCTTTTGAATGAACTCGTTGCTTCGGAATGAGCTCTTCACATCTAATTGAACTCGTTGCTTGAGAATAAGCTATTTTCTCTTAATTTAACTGTTTTCCTTAGTGGAACTCTTTTCTTCTGAACATTCATCTATATTTTGAACGAAATCTTTGCTTCTGGAGAACACTTTGCCTCAGAATGTTCTCCGCGGTTCTAGATGAACTCTTTTCACCCCATCCAACTCTTTTCTTCTGAATGAACTCTTCTTTTCTGATAAACTCATTCTTGTTTCTGAATATGAACCACGCGGCTGAGTGAACTCTTTTATTCTGAATCAATTCTATTCTTCTGCACGAGCTCTTTTCTTGTGATGAACTGTTCGCTTCGGAATGTAATCCTTGCTTCTGGATGAACTCGTTTCTTCAAAATGAAATCTTTCCATTTGATGAACTCCTTGCTTCTATTTATACTCCTTGCTTCGGAATGGACACATTTCTTCTTATCATCTCTTTGCTTCCGAATGTACTCCTTGCTCCTTAATAACTCTCTATTCTTCCTATTGAACTAGCTTTTTCTGGATAGATTCCTTTCTTGACGTGAGCTCTTTACTCCTAACTGAACTCTTTGCTTGTAAATGAACTCTTTGCCGCAGGCTAAACACCTCGCTTTTGATCAAACTCCTCTGTTTTGAATCATCTTTTTTCTTCTAATGACCTATACGATATTTGCTCTGTGAAAAACTTGTTCCCTCTAAATCAACTCTTTTCTTCAGATGAACACTTTTCTTCTAAGTGCTTTCGTTTCCTCATAACGAACGCTCTTGTTCTGATGAACTATTTGCATTTGAGCAAACACTTGGCCTATGAATGTAAGCTTTACATATTAATGAACTCTTTTCTACAGCTGAGCTCATTTCTTCTGAATATACACCGTGCCGCTAAATGCACTCCTTTCTTCCGAATAATTCCATTCTTCGGCACAAATCTTTTCATGTGTTGAACTCTTTACTTCGGAATATAAGCCTAGCTCCTAGATGAATTCGTTTCTTCTGAATGACGTCTTCTTTTCTGTTGAGCTCTTCGCTCCTGTTTTATAATACTCCTTACTTCGGAAACAACTCATTTCTTCTGTTCAACTCTTTGCTTCTGAATGTACTCCGTGCTTATGAATCAACACGTTGCCCGTTAATGACCAAGCCTCCCTTGAACGGATTCTTTTCTCTTAGCATCTAAATGAACTCTTTGCTTTTGAATGAACTCTTGCTTCTGACTAACTCCTTTCTTTTGATTGAACTCTTCTCTTCTAATTGAGCTTTCTTCTTTTGATGAACTATTTGCCATCGGCTTCTGAAAAAACTCATTTCTTCTAAAATAACTACTTTCTTTAGAGGAACTCTTTTCTTCTCAGTGCACATGTTTCTTTGTAACGAACTCGTTTCTTTATATGAATTGGGTGAACACTTTGCCTATGAATGTAAACTTTCCGTATGAATGAACTCTTTTTGTCCTGATTGAACTATTTTCTACCGAACAACACTTTGCCTCCGAATGAACTTTTTCTTTTGACCATACTCTTTTCGCCGTACCAACTCTGTGCCGCTGGTCGAACTCTTCCTTTCAGTATGTACTCACTGCTTTTGAATGAACTATTTTCTTATGAATGAACTCCTCTCTTCTAAATCAACTTTCGCTTCTGACGGAGTACTTGCTGTCGAATGAACTATTTGCTTCCAAGTAAACTCTTTTCTTTCAAAAGAACTGTTTTCTTTAGGCATACTCCTTGCTTACACACGAGCTCTTTGCTTCTTAATGTACTCCATCCCTTCTGAAGGAACTATTTTCCTCATAACAAACTCTTTTCTTCGAATAAACTCATTGTTTCCAAATACACTCCTTACTTCTGAATGTTCTCTTTTCTTCTGAACGAAACCTTTTCTTTTGTACGAACTCTTTACTATCGAATGAACTCTTTTCTTTGGAGGAGCACTTTTCTTCAGAGTGTACACCTTCGTTCAGAATGAACTCTTTTTGCCCTGGAGAACTCATTGCATCGAAATGCTCTCCCTGGTTCGATATGAATTCTTTTCTTTTGAACCAACTATTTTCTTCTAAATGAACGCTTCCTTTTCGAATGAATTCAACTCTTCTGAGTGAATTATTTTCTTGAGGTGAACTCTTTACTTCAGAACGTACTCCTTGCTTCCGGATGAACTCTTTTGTTCTAGATTAAGTCTTTTCGTCTGATGAACTCTTTGCTCCAGTAAATCCGCCTTGATTCGAAGTCAACTCATTTCTTCATATCAAATCCTTGCTTATGGATCAACTCTCTTGCCATTCGTGAACTAGCTAGCCTATTTTGAATAAATTCTGTCATTCTAGTGAACTCTTCACTTCTAAATGAACTCTTTGCTTTTGAACTCCCTTTTCCTTCTGATTGACTCGTCGCCCTTGAATGAACTCCTCTCTTATGAATCATCTTTCTTCCTTTGATGGACTATTCGCTATTTGCATATGAAAAATCTCGTTTCTTTTAAATTAATTAATTTCTTTGGACGAACTCTTTTCTTCCTAGTGAACTTGTTTCTCTGGAAGGAACTCTTTTCTTCTGGTGAACTCTTTGCTTTTGAGTGAACACTTTGCCGATGAATGTAAACTTTCCTCATGAAAGAACTCTTGTTATTTAGAAACGAACTCTTTTCCTCTTATGAACGAGATGCCCCTGAATGAACTTTTGGTTTCAATGCACTCTTTTCTCCAGACCAAATCCTTGCAACTGATCAAGCTCTTTCCTTCGGTATGTACTTGTTGCTTTTGAATGAACTATTTTCTTATGTATGAACTACCTTCTTCTGAGTGAGCTTTCTCGTTTTATGAAGTCCTTTTTCTTCTAGGGAGCTCCTTTCTTCTGAAACAACGCGTTTCTATCTAGTGAACATATTTCTTCATCCGAACTGTTTGCCTCTAAATGAACTCTATGCCTCTAAACAAACTCCTTGCTTTTGAATGAACGTCTTTCTTTGAAATGAACTCTATGCGTCGAAATAAACTCATTTCCTCCGATGAACTAATTTCTTCTGAACAAACTATTTTCTTCTGATAAACTATGTGCTTACTAAAGAACTCTTCGTTTCTGAATAAAAATCTAGCTTTTGAATGAACTCGTTGCTTCGGAACGAGCTCTTTACATCTAATTGAACTCGTTGCTTGAGAATAGGCTATTTTCACCCAATTTTACTATTTTCTTTAGTGAAACTCTTTTCTTCTAAATATTCATCTATATTTTGGACGAAATCTTTGCTTCTGGAGAACTCTTTGCTTCTGAATGTTCTCCGCGGTTCTGGATGAACTCTTTCCATCCCATCCAACTCTTTTCTTCTGAATGAACTCTTCTTTTCTGATAAACTCTTCTCGTTTCCGAATATGAACCACGCGGCTGAGTGAACTCTTTTATTCTGAATCAATTCTATTCTTCTGCACGAGCTCTTTTCTTGTGATGAACAGTTCGCTTCGGAATGTAATCTTTGCTTCTGGATGAACTCGTTTCTTCAAAATGAAATCTTTCCTTCTTATGAACTCTTTGCTTCTATTTATACTCCTTGCTTCGGAATGGACACATTTCTTCTTATCATCTCTTTGCTTCCGAATGTACTCCTGGCTCCTTAATAACTCTCTATTCTTCCAAATGAACTAGCTTTTTCTGGACAGATTCCTTTCACGACATGAGCTCTATACTCCTAACTGAACTCTTTGCTTGTAAATGAACTCTTTGCCTCAGGCTAAACACCTCGCTTTTGATCAAACTCCTCTGTTTTGAATCATCTTTTTTCTTCTAACGACCTATACGATATTTGCTCTATCAAAAACTTGTTCCCCCTAAATCAACTCTTTTCTTCAGATGAACGCTTTTCTTCTAAGTGCTCTCGTTTCCTCGTAACGAACACTCTTGTTCTGATGAACTATTTGCATTTGAACAAACACTTGGCCTATGAATGTAAGCTGCAGTTATTAACGAACCCTTTTCTTCAGCTGAGCTTATTTCTTCTGAATATACACCAAGCCGCTGAATGCACTCCTGTCTTCTGAATAATTCCATTCTTCGGCGCGAACTCTTTTCTTGTGTTAAACTCTTTACTCCGGAATATAAAGCCTAGCTCCTAGATGAATTCGTTTCTTCTAAATGAAGTCTTCTTTTCTGTTGAGCTTTTTGCTCCTGTTTTATAATACTCCTTGCTTTGGAATCAACTCATTTCTTCTGTTCAACTCTTTGCTTCTGCATGTACTCCGTGCTTATGAATCAACATGCTGCCCGTTAACGAACGAGCCTCCTTTGAACGAATTCTTTACTGTTAGTAAAGTCTTCACATCCAAATGAACTCTTTACTTTTGAATGAACTCTTGCTTCTGACTAACTCCTTTCTTTTGATTGAACTCTTCTCTTCTAATTGAGCTTTCTTCTTCTGATGAACTATTTGCCATCGGCATCTGAAAAAACTCGTTTCTTCTAAAATAACTACTCTCTTTAGATGAACTCTTTTCTTCTCTGTGCACCTATTTCTATGTAACGAACTCGTTTCTTTATATGAATTGGGTGAACACTTTGCCTATGAATGTATCCTTTCCATATGAATGAACTCTTTTTGTTCTGATTGAACTGTTTTCTACCGAATAACACTTTGCCTCCAAATGAACTTTTTCTTTTGACCTTACTCTTTTCTCCATACCAACTCCGTGCCTCTGGTCAAACTCTTTCTTTCAATATGTACTCATTGCTTTTTAATGAACTATTTTCTTATGAATGAACTCCTCTCTTCAAAATCAACTTTCGCTTCTGACGGAGTACTTGCTGTCGAACGAACTATTTGCTTCCGAGTAAACTCTTTTCTTTCGAAAGAACTGTTTTCTTTAGGTGTACTCCTTGCTTACACACGAGCTCTTTGCTTCTTAATGTATTCCATCCCTTTTGAATGAACTATTTTCCTCCTAACAAACTCTTTTCTTCGAATAAACTCATTGTTTCCAAATACACTCCTTACTTATGAATGTTCTCTTTTCTTCTGAATGAACCCTTTTCTTTTGAAAGAACTCTTTACTATCGAATGAACTCTTTTCTTTGGAGGGGCACTTTACTTTAGAGTGTACACCTTCGTTCAGAATGAACTCTTTTTGCCCTGGAGAACTCATTGCATCGGAATGCTCTCCCTGGTTCGAGATGAATTCTTTTCTTCTGAACCAACTATTTTATTCTAAATGAACTCTTCCTTTCCGAATGAATTCAACACTTCTGAACGAATTCTTTTCTTGAGATGAACTCTTTGTTTCAGAACGTACTCCTTTGCTTCCGGATGAACTCTTTTCTTCTAAATTAAGTCTTTTCGTCTGATGAATTCTTTGCTCCTGTAAATCCACCTTGCTTCGGAGTCAACACATTTCTTCATATCAAATCCTTGCTTATGGATCAACTCTCTTCCCATTCGTGAACAAGCCTATTTTGAACAAATTCTATCAATCTGGTGAACTCTTCCCTTCTAAATGAACTCTTTGCTTTTGAACTCTATTTTGCTTCTGATTGAACTCGTCGCCCTTGAATGAACTCCTCTCTAATGAATCATCTTTCTTCCTCTGATGAACTATTTGCTATTTGCATATGAAAAATCTCGTTTCTTCTAAATTAATTATTTTCTTTAGATGAACTCTTTTCTTCCTAGTGAACTTTTTCTCTGTAAGGAACATTTTTTTCCAAGTGAACTCTTTGCTTTTGAGTGAACACTTTGCCGATGAGTGTAAACTTTCCTCATGAAAGAACTTTTTTTATTTAGAAACGAACTCTTTTCTTCTTATGAACGCTATGCCCCTGAATGAGCTTTTGGTTTCAATGCACTCTTTTCTCCTGACCAAATCTTTGCTTCTGATCGAACTCATTCCTTCGGTATGTACTCGTTGCTTTTGAATGAACAATTTTCTTATTTATGAACTACCTTCTTCTGAGTGAGCTTTCTCGTTTTATGAAGTCCTTTTTCTTCTAGGGAGCTCCTTTCTTATGAAACAACTCGTTTTTAACTAGTGAACATATTTCATCATATGAACTGTTTACCTCTAAATGAACTCTATGCCTCTAAACAAACTCCTTGCTTTTGAATGAATGTTTTCTTCGAAATGAACTCTATGCGTCGAAATAAACTCATTTCCTCCGATGAACTAATTTCTTCTGAACAAACTATTTTTTTCTGATAAACTCGGCGCATACTAAAGAACTCTTCGCTTCTGAATAAAAATCTTGCCTTTGATTGAACTCGTTGCTTCGGAACGTGCTCTTCACATCTAATTGAACTCGTTGCTTGAGAGTAAGCTATTTTCTCCCAATTTAACTGTTTTCTTCAGTGGAACTCTTTTCTTCTAAATATTCATCTACATTTTGGACGAAAACTTTACTTCTGGAGAACTTTTCGCTTCAGAATGTTCTCTGCGGTTATGGATGAACTCTTTCATCCCATCCAACTCTTTTCTTCCGAATGAACTCTTCTTTTCTGATAAACGCACTCTTGTTTCAGAATATGAACCACGCGGCTGAGTGAACTCTTTTATTCTTAATCAATTCTATTCTTCTGCACGAGCTCATTGCTTTTATTTATACTCCTTGCTTCAGAATGAACACATTTCTTCTTATCATCACTTTGCTTCCGAATGTACTCCTTGCTCTTTAATAACTCTCTATTCTTCCAAATGAACTAGCTTTTTCCGGACAGATTCCTTTCATGACGTGAGCACTTTACTCCTAATTGAACTCTTTGCTTGTAAATGAACTCTTTGCCTTAGGCTAAACACCTCGCTTTTGATCAAACTCCTCTGTTTTGAATCATCTTTTTTCTTCTAACGACCTATACGATATTTGCTCTGTCAAAAACTTGTTCCCTCTAAATCTTCTCTTTTCTTTAGATGAACGCTTTTCTTCTAAGTGCTTTCGTTTCCTTGTAACGAACGCTCTTGTTCTGATGAACTATTTGCATTTGAGCAAACACTTGGCCTATGAATGTAAGCTGCAGTTATTAACGAACTCTTTTCTTCAGCTGAGCTTATTTCTTCTGAATATACACCAAGCCGCTGAATGCACTCCTTTTTTCCGAAGAATTCTATTCTTCGGCGCAAACTCTTTTCCTGTGTTGAACTCTTTACTTCGGAATATAAGACTAGCTCCTAGATGAATTCGTTTCTTCTGAATGAAGTCTTTTTTTCTGTTGAGCTCTTTGCTCCTGTTTTATAATACTCTTTGCTTCGGAATCAGCTCATTTCTTCTATTCAACTCTTTGCTTTTGAATGTACTCCGTGCTTATGAATTAACACGCTGCCCGTTAATGAACTAGCCTCCTTTGAACGAATTCTTTTCTCTTAGTAAAGTCTTCACATCCAAATGAACTCTTTGCTTTTGAATGAACTCTTGCTTCGACTAACTCCTTTCTTTTGATTGAACTCTTCTCTTCTAATTGAGCTTTCTTCTTCTGATGAACTATTTGCCGTCGGCTTCTGAAAAAACAGGGTTTCTTCTCAAATAACTACTCTCTTTAGATAAACTCTTTTCTTCTCAGTTCACCTGTTTCTTTGTAAGGAACTCGTTTCTTTATATGAATTGGGTGAACACTTTGCCTATGAATGTAAACTTTCCTTATGAATGAACTCTTTTTGTCCTGATTGAATTGTTTTCTACCGAACAACACTTTGCCTCCGAATGAACTTTTTCTTTAGACCTTACTCTTTTCTCCATACCAACTCTGTGCCTCTGGTCGAACTCTTTCTTTCAATATGTACTCGTTGCTTTTTAATGAACTATTTTCTTATGAATGAACTCCTCTCTTCTAAATCAACTTTCGCTTCTGACGGAGTGCTTGCGGTCGAATGAACTATTTGCTTCCGAGTAAACTCTTTTCTTTCGAAAGAACTGTTTTCTTTAAGGCGTACTCCTTGCTTACAGACAAACTCTTTGCTTCTTAATGTACTCCATCCCTTCTGAATGAACTATTTTCCTCATAACAAACTCTTTTCTTCGAATAAACTCATTGTTTCCAAATATACTCCTTACTTCTGAATGTTCTCTTTTCTTCTAAATGAACCCTTTTCTTTTGAACTAACTCTTTACTATCGAATGAACTCTTTTCTTTGGAGGAGCACTTTTCTTCAGAGTGTACACCTTCGTTCAGAATGAACTCTTTTTGCCCTGGAGAACTCATTGCATCGGAATGCTCTCCCTGGTTCAAGATGAATTCTTTTCTTCTGAACCAACTATTTTCTTCTAAATGAACTCTTCCTTTCCGAATGAATTCAACTCTTCTGAACGAATTCTTTTCTTGAGATGAACTCTTTGCTTCAGAACGTACTCCTTCGCTTCCGGATGAACTCTTTTGTTCTAAATTAAGTCTTTTCGTCTGATGAACTTTTTGCTCCGGTAAATCCGCCTTACTTTGGAGTCAACTCATTTCTTCATATCAAATCCTTGCTTATGGATCAACTCTCTTCCCATTCATGAACTAGCCTATTTTGAACAAATTCTGTCATTCTGGTGAATTCTTCACGTCTAAATGAACTCTTTGCTTTTGAACGACCTTTTGCTCCTGATTGAGCTCGTTGCCCTTGAATGAACTCTCTTATGAATCATCTTTCTTCCTTTGGTGGACTATTTGCTATTTGCATATGAAAAATCTCGTTTCTTCTAAATTAATTATTTTCTTTAGACGAACTCTTTTCTTCCTAGTGAACTTGTTTCTCTGCAGGGAAGTCTTTTTTTTTTTGTGAACTCTTTGCTTTTGAGTGAACACTTTGCCGATGAATGTAAACTTTCCTCATGGAAGAACTCTTTTTATTTAAAAATGAACTCTATTCTTCTTATGAACGCTATGCCTCTGAATGAACTTTTGGTTTCAATGCACTCTTTTCTCCAGACCAAATCTTTGTTTCTGATCGAACTCTTTCCTTTGGTATGTACTTGTTGCTTTTGAGTGAACTATTTTCTTATGTATGAACTACCTTCTTCTGAGCGAGCTTTCTTGTTTTATGAAGTCCTTTTTCTTCTAGGGAGCTCCTTTCTTCTGAAACAACTCGTTTTTAACTAGTGAACATATTTCATCATATGAACTGTTTACCTCTAAATGAACTCTATGCCTCTAAACAAACTCCTTGCTTTTGAATGAATGTCTTTCTTCGAAATGAACTCTATGCGTCGAAATAATCTCATTTCCTCCGATGAACTAATTTCTTCTGAACAAATTATTTTCTTCTGATAAACTCGGTGCTTACTAAAGAACTCTTCGCTTCTGAATAAAAATCTTGCCCTTGAATGAACTCGTTGCTTCGGAACGCGCTCTTCACATCTAATTGAACTCGTTGCTTGAGAGTAAGCTATTTTCTCCCAATTTAACTGTTTTCTTCAGTGGAACTCTTTTCTTCTAAATATTCATCTATATTTTGGACGAAAACTTTACTTCTGGAGAACTTTTTGCTTCAGAATGTTCTCCGCGGTTCTGGATGAACTCTTTTCATCCCATCCAACTCTTTTCTTCTGAATGAACTCTTCTTTTCTGATAAACGCATTCTTGTTTCTGAATATGAACCACGCGGCTGAGTGAACTCTTTTATTCTTAATCAATCCTATTCTTCTGCACGAGCTCTTTTCTTCTGGTGAACTGTTCGCTTCGGAATGTAATCCTTGCTTTTGGATGAACTCGTTTCTTCAAAATGAAATCTTTCCTTCTGATGAACTGTTTGCTTCTATTTATACTCCTTGCTTCGGAATGAACACATTTCTTCTTATCATCACTTTGCTTCCGAATGTACTCCTTGCTCTTTAATAACTCTCTATTCTTCCAAATGAACTAGCTTTTTCCGGACAGATTCCTTTCATGACGTGAGCTCTTTACTCCTAATTGAACTCTTTGCTTGTAAATGAACTCTTTGCCTCAGGCTAAACACCTCGCTTTTGATCAAACTCCTCTATTTTGAATCATCTTTTTTCTTCTAACGACCTATACGATATTTGCTCTGTCAAAAACTTGTTCCCTCTAAATCTTCTCTTTTCTTTAGATGAACGCTTTTCTTCTAAGTGCTTTCGTTTCCTTGTAACGAACGCTCTTATTCTGATGAACTATTTGCATTTGAGCAAACACTTGGCCTATGAATGTAAGCTGCAATTATTAACGAACTCTTTTCTTCAGCTGAGCTTATTTCTTCTGAATATACACCAAGCCGCTGAATGCACTCCTTTTTTCCGAATAATTCCATTCTTCGGCGCAAACTCTTTTCCTGTGTTGAACTCTTTACTTCGGAATATAAGACTAGCTCCTAGATGAATTCGTTTCTTCTGAATGAAGTCTTTTTTTCTGTTGAGCTCTTTGCTCCTGTTTTATAATACTCCTTGCTTTGGAATCAACTCATTTCTTCTATTCAACTCTTTGCTTTTGAATGTACTCCGTGCTTATGAATCAACACGCTGCCCGTTAATGAACTAGCCTCCTTTGAACGAATTCTTTTCTCTTAGTAAAGTCTTCACATCTAAATGAACTCTTTGCTTTTGAATGAACTCTTGCTTCTGACTAACTCCTTTCTTTTGATTGAACTCTTCTCTTCTAATTGAGCTTTCTTCTTTTGATGAACTATTTGCCATCGGCTTCTGAAAAAACTCATTTCTTCTAAAATAACTACTTTCTTTAGAGGAACTCTTTTCTTCTCAGTGCACATGTTTCTTTGTAATGAACTCGTTTCTTTATATGAATTGGGTGAACACTTTGCCTATGAATGTAAACTTTCAATATGAATGAACTCTTTTTGTCTTGATTGAACTGTTTTCTACCGAACAACACTTTGCCTCCGAATGAACTTTTTCTTTTGACTTGACTCTTTTCTCCATACCAACTCAGTGCCTCTGGTTGAACTCTTTCTTTCGGCATGTACTCATTGCTTTTGAATGAACTATTTTCTTATGAATGAACTCCTATCTTCTAAATCAACTTTCGCTTCTGACGGAGTCCTTCCTATCGAATGAACTATTTGCTTCCGAGTAAACTCTTTTTTTTCGACAGAACTGTTTTCTTTAGGCGTACTCCTTGCTTACACATGAACTCTTTGCTTCTTAATGTACTCCATCCTTCTGAATGAATTATTTTCCTCATAACAAACTCTTTTCTTCGAATAAACTCATTGTTTCCAAATATACTCCTTACTTATGAATGTTCTCTTTTCTTCTGAATGAACCCTTTTCTTTTGAACAAACTCTTTACTATCGAATGAACTCTTTTCTTTGGAGGAGCACTTTTCTTCAGAGTGTACACCTTCGTTCAGAATGAACTCTTTTTGCCCTGGAGAACTCATTGCATCGGAATGCTCTCCCTGGTTCAAGATGAATTCTTTTCTTCTGAACCAACTATTTTCTTCTAAATGAACTCTTCCTTTCCGAATGAATTCAACTCTTCTGAACGAATTCTTTTCTTGAGATGAACTCTTTGCTTCAGAACATACTCCTTTGCTTCCAGATGAACTCTTTTCTTCTAAATTAAGTCTTTCGTCTGATGAACTTTTTGCTCCTGTAAATCCGCCTTGCTTCGGAGTCAACTCATTTCTTCATATCAAATCCTTGCTTATGGATCAACTCTCTTCCCATTCATGAACTAGCCTATTTTGAACAAATTCTGTCATTCTGGTGAACTCTTCACTTCTAAATGAACTCTTTGCTTTTGAACGACCTTTTGCTTCTGATTGAACTCGTCGCCCTTGAATGAACTCCTCTCTTATGAATCATCTTTCTTCCTCTGATAGACTATTTGCTATTTGCATATGAAAAATCTCGTTTCTTCTAAATTAATTATTTTCTTTAGACAAACTCTTTTCTTCCTAGTGAACTTGTTTCTCTATAAGGAAGTCTTTTTTTCTGGTGAACTCTTTGCTTTTGAGTGAACACTTTGCCGATGAATGTAAACTTTCCTTATGAAAGAACTCTTTTTATTTAGAAACGAACTCTTTTCTTCTTATGAACGCTATGCCCCTGAATGAACTTTTGGTTTCAATGCACTCTTTTCTCCAGACCAAATCTTTGCTTCTGATCAAACTATTTCCTACGGTATGTACTCGTTGCTTTTTGAATGAACTATTTTATTCTGTATGAACTACCTTCTTCTGAGTGAGCTTTCTCGTTTTATGAAGTCCTTTTTCTTCTAGGGAGCTCTTTTCTTCTGAAACAACTCGTTTCTACTAACGGTTTGGGGTTTGGGGGTTTTACAGTTTTGAGTTTGTTTGGAGTTTAGTTTTGGAGGTTGGGGTTTTGGGGTTTCAAGGTTTTGGTTTGGGGTTTTGGGATTTAAGGGTTTAGGATTTTTAGGTTTTAGTGGTTAGGGTTTAGGGGTTTGGGGCTATAGTTTGGTATCTTGGGTGTTTGGTTTGGGGTTTAGGGTCTTCTGGTTTAGGCGTTTACAATTTTTCAATTTTTGGGTTTTTAGTTTTTAGTATTTTGGGTATCGTGTTTTGGGTTTTGAGTTTAAGGATTTTGGGTTTTTGGTTTAAGTTTAAGGGATTTTGGGTTTTGGGTTTTAGGTCTTAAGGTTTAGTGTTTATAGTTTTTTAGAGTTTAGGGTTTTAGGGTTTTAAATTTTTACAATTTGGCATTTACGGTTTTTCAAGTTTAGGGTTACGGTTTTGGGATTTGGTTTTGGAGTTTTTAGTTTATGGTCTAAACGTTTTAGGTTTAGGAGGCTAAGTGTTTCGTGTTTTTGGTGTTTATGGTTAAAGGTTTGGGGGTTTGGCCGTCGGCTTTTGGTTTGGATTTGGGAATTACGACTTAGGGTTTATGGTGTGGAGATTAGGGATTGGGTTTGGGGTTTAGGGTTTGGCGGTTGGGGTTTTCAATTTGGGGTTTCGGATTCTGGGTTTTGGGGTTTAGGGGTTTGGGGCTTTGGGTTTTGGTGGTTAAGGCTTCGTCATTTTTTAGGGTATTATGTTTGGGGTTTAGGTGGTGGGGTCTTGGGTGTTTCCAGGTTTTTTGCTTTGGCTTTAGGTGTGGGTTTGGGTTTTGGGTTTGCGAATTACGGCTTGGTGATTGGGGATGGAGGATTGGCACTTTGTGCTTTTGGGGGTATGGGCATTGGGGGTTATAGTTTTTGGGTTTGGGGTTCAGGGGCCTAGGTTTTAAGGATTTGGGTTTTAGGGGTTTGTGTCGGAAAGCAACCACCAGGATCCCTAAATATTGTGTACAGATTACTGCGGATATAACTTTTGACGATGATGATTCAAGAGCCATGCTTATGAGATCTCTTTGATTTGATCTTGGTCTTACAACAATTCGAAAATCTCAAGACATCTACGATTTTCCTTTATACTCGAACTTGCATCTGGGTGTGAGCCTCTTCTGTAAATTCTCTTTGCTCTAAAAAATGAGATTTCTCTTATTATGTTTCTTAAAAAGCAGTAGCGCATAGTTATATGCTATAACAAGGACCTTAAGATGAAAATAAGGAATAGGTTGCTTATGGAAATAGAAAACCCTAATTCAACCTAAATTAGAATTCTAGTTCCATAAATGCTTATTAATCTCTCCAAGTTAAGATTTTAAATATCCATCGATTAAATAATTATTAACATCTATATTTAATTGTGTACTTTGTAATTCCTCAAGACTTTACAGTTAACTTATTTGATATGTCGCACACAAAGTCTACCTACAAGATTTGACATAATCAAAACTTAGAAGCTTCATCAACGGGATATTATCAATCTTTATTATGGGACGTGGATTCCATCAATAAACTAATATCTACCATACACGTAATGTAGTCATCCAATTGACTAAGATTATTGACCCATAAAAGGTTTCACTCCTTTGTAAATCAAAATACCGAACACTTAATGTATGTATCTATTATTTATATCAGAATTAAGAGTACAAGCATTCATAATAACCATTTGTATGTTAATCGTCTTATATAGTCACTATAAAGATAATAAACCCAAAAATGGTCATGTTCAATACACACAAAGTGTACTAGCATAACGAGTTGAAACTAAACCATTTTCCACAGCCAAGACAAGCTTGCTAAAACATCATGCTACAATCGTACCAATGGTGTGTTTAATTCCAACTAGATTGTAATCAATAATAACTTATATTCTATAAGAACCGATAAATAAATCTTCCGTGTGTACTTGAACTCTACACACCAACTTATCTACATTATAGAACAAAAGACATAGGCATATATAATAAATAACAATGTAATAATTTGCCCACACAAGTTCTCATTAATATAAAATGACAAACATTACTAATAAATAAATTAGTCAAAGATAAATACATAAAAGCATGCTTTTAGTATAAATTTTCAACAGTTTACAGATTAGGTTTTAGGTTTTGAATTTTGGGATTGGAGGGGTTTGGAGATTTGGGGGATATGGGTTTAGGTGTTTTAGGGATTGATGGTTGGGGGTTTAGGTTTCGTATTTTGGGGGTTTTTGTTGTTTGGGGTTTAAGGTTTAAGTTTTAAGGTATAGTGTAAAAGGTTTAGGATTTTAATGTTTAGGGTTTAGGGTTTAGGGGCCTTGGGGTTTAAGGACTTAAGGGTTAAGGGTTAAGGGTCTTGGGTTTTGGGGTTTTTGGGGTTTGAGGGTTTTGCGGTTTGGAGCTAAGTTTTGGAGTTAGGGATTCTAGGGTTTTGGATTTTTGGTATGGGATTTTGGGATTTTTTTGGTTTAGGATTTTCACATTTTAGTGGTTTCTGTTTAGGGGTTTAGGACTAGAGTTTTTGGTTTTCGGTGTTCAGTTTGAATTTTTTGGGTCTTTTGGTTTAGGTTTTTACAATTTTTCAATTTTGGGGTTTTTATGATTTACGAATTTGGTATTGTGTTTTGGGTTTTGAGTTTAAGAATTTTGGATTTTGGGTTTAGAGTTTAGGGTTTAAGGGATTTGAGTTTAGGGTTTAAGGTATAGGGTTTTGGGTTTTAAGATTTAACGGTTTAGGTTTAAAGGTTTAGTGTTTTAGTGTTTTTTAGCATTTTACATTTTTACTATTTTGGGTTTAGCATTTTACCTTTTATGAATTTAGGGTTTATAGTTTTGGGATTTGGTTTTTGAGTTTTAAGTTTCTGGTTTAAAGGTTTTCAGTTTAGGAGTATAGGTGTTTCGGGTTTTTGATGTTTGTGGTTAATGGTTTGGGGTTTTAGCCTTTGGCTTTGGGTTTGGGTTTGGGTTTTATGACTTAGGGTTTATGGTTTGGAGATTGGTGATTGGGTTTGGGGTTTAGGGTTTAAGGTATAGGGCTTGGGATTTTGAATTTGGGGTTTCAGCGGCGGTTTAAGTTTTGGCGTTTTGGGGTTTGGGGTTTGGGTTTTTGGGGTGAAGGCTTTGTCAATTTTTTGGGTTTTAGGGTTTAAGGTTAGGGTGTTGGGATCTCGGAGGTTTTTGTGTTTGCAGCTTTAGCTTTCCGTTTGGGTTTGTGTTTGGGGTTGGGGTTTACGGTTTTGTGTTTGGTGACTGGGATGGAGGAATAAGGTTTTGGGTTTTTCAGAGGGTATGGGGATTAGGGCTTACAGTTTTGGGTTTTGGGTTTGGGGGACCTTGGTTTTGGGGTTTTGGGTTTAACTAGTTTAGGGGTTTTAGAATCTAGGGATTGATGGTTGGAGGTTTAGATTTGGGATTTTGGAGGTTTAGGGTTTATGGGTTTAGGGTTTAGGGTATAGTGTATAAGGTTTTGGATGTTACAGATTTAGTGTTTATGGTTTAAGCGTTTTTGGGTTTGGGGTTTGGGGGTTTTGCGGTTTAGAGTGTGTTTGGGGTTTAGTTCTGGACTTTAGGAATTTGAGGTTTTGTGTTTTCGGTTTCGGGTTTTGGGATTATGGGGTTTAGGGTTTTTGGGTTTTAATTGTTAGGGTTCAAGGATTTGGGTAAAGAGTTTTGGGTTTTTGGTGTTGGGTTTGGGTTTTAGTGTTTCATGGTTTAGGTTTTAACAATTTTCAATTTAAGGGTTTTAAATATTTTAGAATTTCAGTATTATGTTTTGAGTTTTGAGTATAAGGATTTTCGGTTTGGTTTTACAGTTTAGAGGTTAAGGGATTTGGGTTTATTGTTTTGGATTTTGGGTTTTAGACTTAATGGTTTAGGTTTTATGGTTTAGTGTTTAAAGTTTCTTAGAGTTTAGGGTTTTAGGGTTTCTTCGGGTTTTAGATTTTCACAATGTAGGGTTTAGGGTTTTACGGTGTTACAATTTTAGGGTTTATGGTTTTAGATTTTGGTTTTTAAGTTTTAGGTAGATGGGTTAAAGTTTTTGGGTTTAGGAGCCTAGGTGTTTCCGATTTTTTTGTGTTTTTGAAGGTTTGGGGGTTTAGCGTTCGGCTTTGGGTTTGAATTTTGGGTTTACGACTTAGAGTTTATGGTTAAGAGATTGAGGATTGGGTTTTGGGTTTAAGTAGGGTTTTGGGGTTTGGGGGGTTTAAGTTTAGGGGTTGTGGGGTTTGGGGTTTGGGGTTTTGGGTTTTGGGGATTTTGGCTTTGTCGGTTCTCAGGTTTTTAGGTTTAGGGTTTGGGTGTTGGAGTTTTGGGGGTTTTCGTATTTTTAACTTTAGCTTTGGGTTTGGGTTTTAGGTTTACTAGTTTAGTGTTTAGTGATTAGGGATGGAGGATTTGGCTTTTTTGGTTTATTGGGATATGGGGATTGGGGTTTACAGTTTTGCGTTTTCGGTTTGGCGGTTTAAGTTTTCAAGTTTTTGGTTTTAGTTGTTTAGGGCTTGGGTTTTAAGGTTTGGAATTTAGGTTTGGAGGGGTGTGAAAAATTGGGGTTTAGGATTTGGGGGTTTTTTGAGTTTGGGGTTTAAGGTTATAGGGTTCAAGGAATAATGTATAATGTTTTCGATTTAGGGTTTAAGGGATTAAGGTTTAGCAGTTTGGGGGTTTAAGGCCTTAGGGGTTAAGGATTTTAGGTTTTGGGGTTTTTGGGGTTTGGGGTTTTGCGGTTTGGAGTTTATTTTTGGAGCTTTTGGTTTTAGGGCTTTGGGTTTTGGGGCCTTGGGTTTTCAGTATGTGGTTTTGGGATTTAAGGGTTTAGGAATTTCTGGTTTCGGTGGTTTGGGTTTGGGGGTTTGGGCCTAGAGTCTGGGGTTTTGGGGAAGGCTTGAATTTTTAGGGTCTCTTGGTTTGGGTTTTTACAGTTTTTCAATTTTCGGATTTTAGGATTTATGAATTTGGGTGTTGTGTTTTGGGTTTTGAATTTAAGGATTTTGGGTTTTGGGTTTAGAGTTTAGGGTTTGAGGGATTTGGGTTTAGGGTTTAGGGCGCAGTGTTTTGGGTTTTGGATTTAAAACTTTGCATTTTAAGGCCTAGTGTTTAAAGTTTTTTAAAGTTTAGGGTTTTTTTGGGTTTTACATTTTTACTATTTATGATTTTGGGTTTTATGGGTTTACAAATTTAGGATTTACAGTTTTGGGATTTCGTTTCAAGTTTTAAGTTTATAGCTTAAATGTTTTAGGTTTAGAAGTCTAGGTGTTTTGGGTTTTTGCTATTTATAGTTGATGGTTTGGGGGTTTGGCTTTTGGCTTTGGGTTTGGATTTGGGGATTATGATTTAGGGTTTATGGTTTGGAAATTGGGGATTGGGTATTGGGTTTTGGGTTTAGGGTTTTCGGTTTGGGGGTTAGGGTTCAGAATTTGGGGTTTCGGCAAGGGTTTAAGTTTTTGGGGCTTTTGGGGTTGGGGTTTGGGGTTTTCGGGTTTAAGGATTTGTTGATTTTGGGGTTTTAGGGCTTGGGGTTTGGGTGTTGGGGTCTCGAGGGTTTCTGTGTTTGCAGCTCTGGCTTTGGGTTTAGCTTTGTGTTTGGGGTTGGGGTTTATGGGTTAATGTTTGGTGACTGGGGCTTAGTGTTTTGGGCTTTTGTGGGTATGGGGATTGGGGTTTTCAGTTTTGGGCTTTAGGTATGTGGGTTTAGGTTTCATGGTTTTGGGTTTCAAGGGTTTGGGGATTGGGTTTTAGGTTTTGGATTTTGGGTTTGGAGCGGTTTTGCGATTTAGGGTTTAGGGGTTTAGGAATTTAAGGATTGATGGCTGGGGGTTTAGGTTTGGGGTTTTTTGGGGGTCTAGGTTTTAAGATTTTATGGTTTAGGTTATAATGTATAAGGTTTAGGATGTAACGGATTTAGGGTTTATGGTTTAGGGGTTTTCGGGTTTTAGGTATTAAAGGTTAAAGGTTTTTTGCTTAGGAGTTTTGGGTTTTTGGTCTGTGATTTTGGAATTTAGGGTTGTCAGGTTTTAATGGTTAGGATTCGGGGGTTTGGGTGTAGAGTTCTGGGTTTTGGGTGTTGGGTTTGGCTTTTAGTGTTTTGAGGTTTATTTTTTAACAAGTTTTCAATCTAAGGGTTTTTACGATTTGGGGATTTGGGGATTGTGTTTTGGGTTTTTAATTTAAAGATTTTGGGTTTCGGGGTTAGAGTTTAGGGTTTAAGGAAGTTGGGTCTAGGGTTTAGGGTTTTGGGTTTTAGCTTTGAGGGTTTAGGTTTTAAGGTTTAGTGTTTAAAGCTTTTTAGAGTTTAGGGTTTTAAGGTTTTAGTTTTTCACAATATAGGGTTTAGTGTTTTACAGTTTTACAATTTTAGGGTTTATTGTTTTGGGTTTTGGTTTTTGAGTCTTAGTTTATGGTTTAAAGGTTTTGGGTTTAGGAGTCTAGGTGTTTCAGGTTTTTGGTGTTTATGGTTGGAGGTTTGGGGGTTTGGCATTCAGCTTTTGGTTTGGATTTAGGGTTTGGGCTTGCTGCTTTGGGTGTAAGGTTTAGGGGTTTGAGTTTTTAATTTGGGATTTTGGATTTGGGGGTTTAAGCTTTGGTGTTTTGGGCTTTGGGTTTTGGGTTTTGGGGGTTTAAGCTTTGATGATTTTGCAGCTTTACGGTTTGGGGTTTGTGTGTTGGAGTCATGGGGTTTCCGTGTTTTCGGCTTTGGCCTTGGGTTTGGATTTGAGGTTTACTATTTAGTGTTTGGTGACTGGCGATGGAGGATTGGGGTTTTTGTGTTTTTTGGGGTATGGGGATTGGGACTTCCAATTTTGGTTTTACGGCTTGGAGGTTAGGTTTTAACGTTTTGGGTTTTAGGGGTTTGGGGATTGGGTTTTAGGGTTTGGAATTTGGGTTTGAAAGGGTTTTGGGATTTGGGGTTTTAGGGGTTTTGGTGATAAGGAATTGATGGTTGCGAGTTAGGTTTTGGATTTTGGAAGTTTTTGCAATTTGGGGTTTAGGGTTTAGGGGTTTGGGGGTTTAAGGCCTTAAAGGTTAAGGGTTTTAGGTTTTGGGTGTTTTTGGGGTTTTTGGGGTTTTGGGTTTTTGCGGTTTGGAGTTTAGTTTTGGAGCTTGGTGTTTTGAGGTTTTGGGTTTTCGGTATGAGGTTTTGGGATTTAGGGTTTAGGATTTTTGGGTTTTAGTGGTTTAGGTTTGGGGGTTTGGGGCTAGAGTTTTGGGTTTTGGGTGTTTACAATTTTTCAATTTTAAGGTTTTAGGATTTACGAATTTAGGTATTGTGTTTTCGGTTTTGAGTTTAAGGATTTTGGGCTTCGGGTTTAGAGTTTAGGGTTTAAGGGATTTGGGTTTAGGGTTTAGGGTGTAGGGTTTTGCGATTTTGATCTAAGGGTTTAGGTTTAAAGGTTTCATGTTTAATGTTTTTTAGAGTTTAGTGTTTTAGTGTCTTTTAGCATTTTACATTTTTACTATTTTGGGTTTAGTTTTTTACTGTTTTACGAATTACGGGTTTATGGTTTTGGGATTTGGTCTTTGGGTTTTAAGTTTTTGGTTAAAAGGTTTTGGGTTTAAGAGTTTATGTGTTTCAAGTTTTTGGGGTTTGTGGTTGATGGTTTAGGGTTTTGGCCATTGGCTTCGGCTTCAAGTTTAGGGTTCATGATTTAGGGTTTATGGTCTAGATATTGGTGTTAGGGTTTGGGGCTTAGGGTTTTGATTTGTGGTTTCAGCGAGGGTTTAAGTTTTGGCATTTTGGGATTTGGTGTTTTAGGTTTGGGGGGTTAAGGTTTTGTCCATCTTGGGGTTGTAGGGTTTGGGGTTTAGGTGTTGCGATCTCAAGGGTTTCTGTGCTTGTAGCTTTGGCCTTGGGTTTGGGTTTAGGTTTGGGTCTGCAATTGGGGTACGGTTTAGTGTTTGGTGACTAGGGATGGAGGAATGAGGTTTTGGGTTTTTTTGAGGGTATGGGGTTGGGGGTTTACAGTTTTGGGTTTTGGGTTTGAGGAACTTTGGTTTTAGGGTTTTGAGTTTTACTGGTTTGGGGATTGGCTTTTAGTTTTTGAATTTTTGGTTGGGAAAGGTTTGGGGATTTGGGGTTTAAGGGGTTTAGGAGTTTAGGGATTGATAGTTAGAAGTTTAGATTAAGGATTTTGGGGGTTTAGGGTCTAAGGTTTTAGGATTTAGGGTATATTGTATAAGGTTTTAGATGTTACAGATTTAGGATTTATGGTTTAGAGGTTTTCGGGTTTTACGCATTAAGGGTTAAGGTTTTGGGGTTTGGGGTTTTTGCGCATTGGAATTTGTTTAGGGTTTAGTTTTGGAGTTTGGGAATTTGGGGTTTTGTATTTTCGGTTTGGGGTTTTGAGATTATGGGATTTAGGGTTTTGGGGTTTTAATGGTCAAGGTTCGGGGATTTGGGTCTAGAGTTTTAGGTTTTGGGTGTTGGGTTTGGCTTTTAGTGTTTCGTGGTTTAGGTTTTAACAATTTTTCAATTTAAGGGATCCTAGGATTTTGGAATTTCGGTATTGTGTTTTGAGTTTTGAGTTTAAGGATTTTGGGTTTGGTTTAGATTTTAGGGTTTAAGGGATTTGGGCTTATGGTTTCGAGTTTTCTTTTGGTTTTAGATTTTCACAATTTAGGATTTAGGGTTTTATGGTTTTACAATTTTAGGGTTTATAGTTTTGGGTTTTGGTTTTTGAGTTTTAAGTACATGGGTTAAAGGTTTTGGGTTTAGAAGTCTAGGTGTTTCTGGTTTTTGGTGTTTATGGTTGAAGGTTTGGGGGTTTGGCGTTTGGCTTTGGGTTTGAATTTTAGGCTTACAACTTAGTGTTTATGGTTTGGAAAGTTTTGGAGTTATGGGTCTCAATTTGAGGTTTTGGATTTGGGGGTTTATGTTTAGGGGTTTTGGCATTTAGGGTTTTGGGGGTTTGGCTTTATCAATTTTGGGGCTTTTGGGTTTGGGGTTTGGGTGTTGGAGTTTGGGGGTTTCGATGTTTTTGGCTTTGCCTTTGGTTTTGGATTTTAGGTATATTGTTTAGTGTATGGTGATTGGTGATGGAGGATTTGGGTTTTTTGGTGTTTTCGGGTATGGGGATTGGGGTTTACAGTTTTGGGTTTTTGGTTTGGCGGTTTAGGTTTTCAAGTTTTTGGTTTTAGGGTTTTGGGGATTGGGTTTTAGGAAATGGAATTTAGGTTTAGAAGGGTTTGAGGATTTGGGGTTTAGGGCTTTAGGTGTTTAACGATTGATGGTTGGAAGTTTAGGCTTGGGATTTTAGGGGTTTTTGTGGTTTGGGGTTTAAGGTCTTAGGGTTTAGGGAATAGTGTATAAGGTTTTACATGTAAGGTTTAGGGTTTAGGATTTTGGGGGGTTTAAGGCCTTAAGGGTTTCCGGTTTTGGGGTTTTTTGGGTTTGGGGGTTTTGCAATTTGGAGTTTAGTTTTGGAGCTTTGGGTTTTGGGGCCTTGGGTTAACTGTATGGGGTTTTGGTATTTAGGGGTTTAGGAATTTCGGGTTTCAGTCTTTGGGTTTGGGGGTTTGGGGCTAGAGTCTGGGGTTTTGGGGAAGGCTTGAATTTTGAGTGTCTCTCGGTTTAGGTTTTTTCAATTTTAGGGGTTTTAGGATTTATGAATTTAGGTATTGTGTTTTGGGTTTTGAATTTAAGGATTTTGGGTTTTGGGTGTAGAGTTTAGGGTTAGGGTTTTGGGTTTTAGATTTAAGGCTTTACGTGTTAAGATCTAGTGTTTAAAGTTTTTTAGAGTATACGGGTTTAGGGTTTTTTTGGGTTTTAAACTTTTACTATTTATGGTTTTGGGTTTTACGAGTTAACAAATTTAGGGTTTATGGTTTTGGGATTTGGTTTTCGAGTTTTAAGCTTATAGTTTAAATGTTTTAGGTTTAGGAGTCTAGGTGTTTCGGGTTTTTGGTGTTTATAGTTAATGGTTTTGTGGTTTGGCCTTTGGCTTCGGGCTTGGGTTTGGGGATTATGATTTAGGGTTTACAATTTAGAGATTGGGGTTGGGTTTTGGATTTAGGGTTTTGGGTTTAGGGCTTGGGGTTCTGAATTTGGGGTTTCGGCGAGGATTTAAGTTTTGGGGTTTTGGGGTTTGGGATTTTCAGTTTGGGGTTTAAGGCTTTGTTAATTTTGGGGTTTTAGGGATTTCCGTGTTTGCAGCTCTTGTTTTAGGTTTGGCTTTGTATTTGGGGTTGGGTTTTACGATTTAATGTTTGGTGACTGGGGATGGAGGATTGGTGTTTTAGGTTTTTGGAGGGTATGAGGATTGGGTTTACAGTTTTGAGTTTTAGGTATGTAGGTTTAGGTTTTGTAGTTTTGGGTTTCAGGGATTTGGGAATTGGGTTTTAGGTTTTGGATTTTAGAGGGGTTTTACGATTTGGGTTTTAGGGGTTTAGGAGTTTAGGGATTGATAGTTGGGGGTTTAGGTTTGGGATTTTAGGGGTCTAGGTTTTAAGGTTTTATGGTTTAGGTTATAATGTATAAGGTTTAGGATGTCAGGGATTTAGGGTTTATGGTTAGGGGTTTTTGGGTTTTAAGTATTAAGGGTTAAGGGTTTTTTGTTTGGGGGTTTTGTAGTTTAGAGTTTGTTTGGGGTTTAGTTTTAAAGTTTGGGAATTTCGGGTTTTGGGTTTTTGGTTTGTGGTTTTGGGATTTAGGGTTTTCGGGTTTTAATGGTTAGGGTTTGGGGGTTTAGGTCTAGAGTTTTGGGTTTTGTGTGTCGGTTTGGGTTTTAGTGTTTTGAGATTTAGGTTTTAACAAGTTTTCAATTTAACGGATTTTAGGATTTAGTAGTTTGGGTATTCTGTTTTGGATTTTGGGCTTTTGGTTTAGATTTTAGGGTTTAAGGGATTTGGGTTTAGGATTTAGGGTTTTGGGTTTTAGATTTGAGGGTTTAGGTTTTAAGGTTTAGTGTTTAAAGCTTTTTGAAGTTTAGGGTTTTAGGGTTTTTTAGGATTTTCGTTTTTCACAATTTTGAGTTTATGGTTTTACGGTTTTACAATTTTAGAGTTTATTGTTTTGGGTTTGGCTTTTGAGTTTTAAGAAAGGTTTTGGGTTTAGGAGTCTAGGTGTCTCGGGTTTTTGGTGTTTATGGTTGAATGTTTGGGGGCTTGGCATTTGGCTTTGGGTTTGGATTTGGGGTTAACAACTTAGGGTTTTTGGTTTGGAGATTATGGATTGAGTTTGTTGTTTTGGGTGTAGCATTTAGGGGTTGGGGTTTTTAATTTGGGGTTTTGGATTCAGGGGTTTAAATTTTGGGGTTTTGGGGTTTGGGGTTTTGGGTTTTGGGGGTTTGCACTTTGTTAATTTTGCGGTTTTATGGTTTGGGGGTTTATGTATTGAAGTCTTGGGTGTTTTCATGTTTTGGGCTTTGGCCGTGGGTTTGGGTTTGAGGTTTACTGCTTTGTGCTTGATGACTGGGGATGGAGGATTGGGGTTTTGTGTTTTTTGGGGCATGGGGAATGGGATTTACAGTTTTGGGGTCTCGGTTTGTGGGTTTTGCTTTTTAGGTTTTGAGTTTTAAGGGTTTGGAGATTGCATTGTAGGGTTTGGAATTTGGGTTTGGAGGCATTTGGGGATTTTGGGGTTTAGGGGTTTAGGTGATTAGGAATTGATGGTTGGGGGTTTAGGCTTGGGATTTTAGAGGCTTTTGTAATCTGGGGTTTAGGGTTTTATGGTTTAGGGCATAGTGTATCAGGTTTAGGATTTTATGGTTTTCGGGTTTTAGGGTTTAGCGGTTTTTGGGTTTAAGGCCTTAAAGATTAAGGGTTTCGGGTTTTTGGGGTCTTGGGTTTTTGTGGTTTGGAGTTTAGCTTTGAAGCTTGGTGTTTTAGAGTCTTGGATTTTCTGTATAGGGTTTTTGGGATTTAGGTGTTTAGGATTTTCGGGTTTTAGTGGTTTGGGCTTGGGTGTTTGGGGCTAGAGTCTTAGGTTTTAGGTGTTTACAGTTTTTTAATTTTAAGGTTTTTAGGATTTATGAATTTAGGTATTGTGTTTTGGGGGTTAAGGCTTTGTCCATGTTGGGGTTGTAGGATTTGGGGTTTGGGTGTTGGGGTTTCAGGGGTTTCCGTGTTTGCAGCTTTGGGTTTGGGTTTGGGTTTGGGTCTAGGGTTGGGGTTTATGGTTTAGTGTTTGGTAACTGGGGATGGAGGAATGAGGTTTTGGGCTTTTCGAGGGTATGGGGATTGGCGTTTATAGTGTTGGGTTTTGGTTTTGGGGTTCTAGGATTTTACCGGTTTGGGAATTGGGTTTTAGTTTTTGGATTTTTGGTTTGGAGGGGTTTGGTGATTTGGGTTTTAGGGGGTTTAGGAGCTTAGGGTTTGATGGTTGGAGGTTTAGATTAGGGATTTTGGGGGTTTAGGGTCTAAGGTTTCGTTTAGGGTATATTATATAAGATTTTGGATGTTATGGATTTAGGGTTTATGGTTTTGGGGTTTTCGGGTTTCACACATTAAGGGTTAAGGGGGTTTTGCGGTTTAGAAGTTTGAGAATTTAGGGTTTTGTGTTTTCGGATTGGGGTTTTGGGATTATGGGATTTAGGGTTTTTTGGTTATGGTCAAGGTTCGGGGGTTTGGGTCTAGAGTTTTGGGTTTTGGGTGTTAGGTTTGGGTTTCAGTATTTCGTGGTTTAGGTTTTAACAATTCTTCAATTCAAGGGTTTTTAGGATTTTAGAATTTTAGTATTGTGTTTTGAGTATTGAGTTTAAGGATTTTGGGTTTGGTTTTAGACTTTAGGGTTTAAGGGATTTGAGTCTATGGTTTTGGGTTTTGGGTTTAAGATTTAAGGGTTTAGGTTTAAAGGTTTAGTATTTAAAGTTTCTTAGAGTTTAGGGTCTCAAGGTTTCTCCGAATTTTAGATTTTCACAATTTAGGGTTTAGGGTTTTACGGTGTTACAATTCTAAGGTTTACAGTTTTGGGTTTTGGGTTTTGCGTTTTAAGTCTATGGGTTAAAATCTTTAGGTTTAGGAGTCTAGGTTTTTTAGGTTTTTGGTGTTTATGGTTGAAGGTTTAGGGGTTTGGCATTTGGCTTTGGGTTTGCATTTTGGGTTTACGACTTAGGGTTTATGGTTTGGAGATTGGGGATTAGGTTTGGGGTTTAGGTAGGGTTTTGCAGCTGTGTGTTTCAATTTGGGGTTATGGATTCTATGTTTATGGGTTTTGGGTTTTGGGGGTTTTGGCTTTGTCGATTTTGGGGTTTTTGGGTTTAGGGTTTGGGTATTAGAGTCTTGGGGGTTTCCGTGTTTTCGGCTTTGTCTTTGGGTTTGGGTTTTAGGTTTATTGTTTCGTGTGTGGTGATTGGGGATGGAAGATTTGTGTTTTTTGGTGTTTTGGGGTATGGAGATTGCGGTTTACAATTTTGGGTTTTCGGTTAAGTGGTTTAGCTTTTCAGGTTTTTGGTTTTACGGTTTTGGCGATTGGGTTTTAGGAATTGGAATTTAGGTTTAAAGGGGTTTGAGGATTTAGGGTTTAGGGATTCATGGTTGGGAGTTTAGATTTAGGATTTTAGGGGTTTTTTTGGTTTGGGGTTTAAGTTTTTAGGGTTTAGAGAATAGTGTATAAGGTTTTCGGTTTAAGGTTTTAGGGTCTAGGGTTTAAGATTTTTGGGGGTTAAGGCCTTAAGGTTTAAGGATTTCACATTTTTGGCTTTTTAGGGTTTGGGGGTTTTACGGTTTGGAGTTTAGGGTTGGAGCTTTGGCTTTTGGGGCCTTGGTTCTTCTGTATGGGGTTTTGGGATTTAGGGTTCTAGGAATTTCAAGTTTCAGTGGTTTGGGAGTTTGTGGCTGGAGTTTGGTTTGGGAGTTTGTGGCTAGAGTTTTGGGTTTTGGGTGTTTACAATTTTACAATTTTAGGGTTTTTAGTATTTACGAATTTCGGTATTGTGTTTTCGGTTTTGAGTTTAAGGATTTTGGGTTTTGGGTTTAGAATTTAGAGTTTAACGGATTTGGGTTTAGGGTTTAGGGTGTAGGTTTTTGGGATTTTGATTTAAGGGTTTAGGTTTAAATGTTTTGTGTTTAATGTTTTTTTAGAGTTTAGTGTTTTAGTGTTTTTTAGCATTTTACAATTTTACTATTTTGGGTTCAGTATTATACTGTTTTACGAATTTACGGTTTAAAATTTGGTTTTCGAGTTTTAAGTCTTTGGTTAAAAGGTTTTGGGTTTAGAAGTCTACGTGTTTCAGATTTTTGGTGTTCATGGTTGATGGTTTGGGGTTTTGGCCTTTTGCTTCGGCATCGAGTTTGGGGTTTGGGTGTTGGTGTCTCAGGGGTTTTCGTGTTTGTAGCTTTGGCTTTGGGTTTGGGTAAGGTCTTGGGTTGGGGTTTACGATTTACTATTTGGTGACTAGGGGTGCAGAAATGAGGTATTAGGTTTTTCGAGGGTTTGGCATTCTGCTTTGGGTTTGGATTTGGGGTTTATGACTTAGGGTTGGAGATTGGGGATTGGGTTTGTTGTTTTGGCTTTAGGATTTGGGGGTTGGGGTTTTCAATTTGGGGTTTTGGATTCCAAGTTTAAGTTATGAGGTTTTGGGGTTTAGGGGTTCAGGCTTTGTCGATTTTTTCGATTTTAGGGTTTGGGGTTTAGGTATTGGAGTCATGGGGGTTTCCGTGTTTTTAGCTTGGCATTGGGTTTGGGTTTGAGGGTTACTATTTAATGTTTGGTGACTGGGGATAGAGGATTGGGGTTTTGTATTTTTTGGGGTATGGGATTGGGATTTACGGTTTTGGGTTTTCAGTTTGGGGGTTTCGGTTTTGAGGTTCGGGGTTTTAGGGGGTTTCACGAGTGGGTTTTAGTTTTTGGAATTTGGGTTTGGAAGTGCTTGAGGATATGGGGTTTAGGTGATTAGGAATTGATGGTTGGGGGTTTAGGTTGGGGGTTTAGTTTGGGATTTTGGGGCTTTTTGCAGTTTGGGGCTTAAGGTTTTACGGTTTAGGGTATAATGTATAAGGTTTAGGATTTTAAGGTTTTATGATTTAGGGTTTAGGGATTTTGGGGTTTAAGGCCTTAAAGGTTTTGGGTTTTAGGCCTTACGGGTTTTGCGTTTTGAGGGTTTATGGGGTTTGGGCTTTTCGCTGTTTAGAGTTTAGTTTTGGAGCTTGGTGTTTTGGGGTCTTTGATTTTCGGTATAAGGTTTTGGGATTTAGGGGTTTAGGTTTGGGGTTCTGGGGCTAGAGTTTTGGGTTTTGTGTGTTTACAATATTTCTATTTTTGTGGTTTGGGTTTGTGTGTTTTAGGATTTACAAATTTGGGTATTGTGTTTTGGATTTTGAGTTTAAGGAATTTGGATTTTGGGTTTAGAGTTTAGGGTTTAAGGGATGAGTTTGGGATATTTGGTATTGGGTTTGGGCTTTTAAGGTATTGTGCTTTAGGTTTTTTTCACTTTTTAAATTTTAGGATTTTTAGGATTACGGAATTTGGGTTTTGTGTTTTGGGTTTTGAGTTTTAGGACTTTCAGTTTCGGGTTCAAAGTTTACAGTTTACAGGATTTGCGTTTTGGCTTTTAGATTTAAAGGTTTAGTGCTAAGGGTTTTATGATTTTACAATTTTAGGTTTGACAGTTTTGGGATTTTGTTTTTGAGTTTTAATTTTATCGTTTAAAGGTTTTGGGTTTAAGAGTCTAAGTGTTTCGGGTTTTTGGTGTTTATGGTTGAAGGTTTGGGGTTTGACCTTTGGCTTTGGGTTTAGGTTTGGGGTTTACGATTTAGGGTTGGAGGTTTGCAAATTGGGGATTGGGTTTGGGGTTTAGGGTTTTGGGGTTGGGGTTTTCAATTTGGGGTTTTGGATTTACGGGTTTAAGTTTTGGAGTTTAGGGTTTGGCGTTTTGGGTTTTTACGGTTAAGGCTTTGTCGATTTTGGGGTTTTAGAGTTTGGGTTTGGGTGTTAGGGTCTTGGGGTTTCGTGTTTCTGGCTTTGGGTTTGGGTTTCGGTTTCGGTTTCGGGCCGGGGTTTATGGTTTAGTGTTTGGTGGCTGGGGGATATAGGATTGAGGTTTTGGGTTTTGGGGGGTTTAGGGATTAGGGTTTACAGTTTTGGGTTTTAAGTTTAGGGTTTAGGTTTTACGGTTCTTGGTTTTAGGTAGGGCTTTGGGTATTGGGTTTCAGGTTTTGGATTTTGGGTTTGGAGGGGTTTTGGGGTTTAGGGGTTTAAGAGTTTAGGGATTGATTGTTGGGGCATTAGGTTTTGGGATTTTGGAGGTTTAGGGTTTTGTAATTTCTAGTTTAAGGTTTTAGGGTTTACGATATAGTGTATAAAGTTTAAGATTTTAAGGTTTTAGGGCTTATGTTTAGGTGTTCTAGGGTTTAAACCATTAAGGGCTAAGGGTTTGGGGTTTGGTGGCTATTTGGGTTTAGTGGTTGTGCGGTTTAAAGTTTAGTTTTAGAGCTTGGGGTTTTGGGGTTTTCGGTTTTCGATTTGGGGTTTTGGGATTTAGGTGTTTAGGATTTTCGGGTTTTAGTTATTAGGTTTTGGGGGTTTAAGGCTAGAGTTTGTCGTTTGGGGTATTGAGTTTGTTTGGGTTTTATGGTTTTGTCGTCTAAGTTTTATAGGACCTAGGAATTTGATTATTGTGCTTTGGATCTTGAGATACTGGATTTTGGGTTTTGGGTTTAGAATTTAGAATTTAAGGGATTTGGGTTTACTATTTTGGGTCTTGGGTTTTGGATTTTAGATTTAAGTGTTTAAGTTTTAAGGTTTAGGAGTTTTAGGGCTTGGGGTTTTTGGTTTTGGAGGTTTAGGCTTTGGAGTTTGGGTGTGTCGAGGTCTTGGGGTTTTCCGTGTTTTCAGCTTTTGCTTTGGGTTTGGGTTTGAAGTTTACAGTTTAGTGTTTGGTGATTGGGAATGGAGGATTGGTGTTTTGGGTCTTTTTGGGTATGGGGATTGGGGTTTACAATATTGGGGTTGGGGTTTACAACATGGGATATTAGCGTTTTGGGTTTTCGATTTAAAGTTTTGGGATTTAGGTGTTTAGGATTTTCGGGCTTTAGTTATTAGGTTTTGAAGGTTTGAGGCTAGAGTTTGCGGTTTTGGGTGTTGGACTTAGGGTTTTAGGGTCTTGTGGTTTAGTTTTTTACAATTTTTAACTTTTAAGGTCTTTAGGGTTTACAAATTGGGGTATGTGTTTTGGATTTTGAGTTTTAAGGATTTCAGGTTTTGGGTTTAGAGTTTAGGATTTAAGGGACTTAGGTTTAGCATTTATTTTGGGTTTAGAGTTTAGGATTTAAGGGACTTAGGTTTAGCATTTAGGGTTTAGGTTAAGGGTTTTAAATTTAAAGGTTCGGTTTTAAGGTTTAGTGTTTAAAGTTTTTTACAGTTTTGGGTTTGAGGCTTAGTTTGGGTTTTACATTTTTACAATTTAGGGTTTAAGGTTTTACAATTTAAGAATTTACTGTTTTAAGATTTGGTTTCTCAATTTTAAGCTTTCCGTTTAAAGGTTTTGAGCTTAGGAGTCTAGGTGCTTTGGGTTTTTGGTGCTTATGGTTGAAGGCTTGGGGTTTGGTCTATGGCTTTGGGTTTTGTGTTCAAGGTTTTGATTTAGGTTTTATGGTTTGGAGATTGGGGATTGGGTTTGAAGTTTAGGATTTAGGGTTTCAAGGTTGCGGTTTTTAATTTGGGGTTTTTCAATTCAGGTGTTTAAGTTTTAGGGTTTTGAGTTTTGTGGTTTTGGTGGTTTAGGCTTTGTTGATTTTGGGATTTTAAGGTTCAAGGATTCGATGTGATGGAGTCTTCGGGTTTTAGTGTTTTCGGCTTTTGCTTTGGGTTTGGGGTTTACGGTTTAGTGTTTGGTGATTGGGAATTGGGGTTTTGGGTCTTTTGGGGTATGGAGATTTGGGTTTACAATTTTGGGGTTTGTGTTTGGAGGTTTTGGTTTAGAGGATTAGGATTTACGGGTTTGGAGATTGGGTTTTTAGGGTTTGGATTTTGGGTTTAGAGGTGTTTGGGGATTTGGGGTTAATGGTTGGGGGTTTAGGTTTGGGATTTTGGGGGTTTAGGGTTTTGCGGTTTAGCGTTTTAAGTTTTAGGTTTTAGGGAATTGTGTATAAGGCTTAGGATTTTTAGGTTTTTGAGTTTATGGTTTACGGGTTTTGGAGTTTAAGGCATTAAGGGTTAAGGATTTGGAGTTTATTGGGGTTTAGTTTTGGAGCATGGGGTTTGGAGCTTTCAATTTTGGGTTTTGGGATCTAGGGGTTTAGGATTTTTCAGGTTTTAGTGGTTAGGGTTTAGGGGTTTCGGGCTAGAGTTTGAGGTTTTTATATGTTGGGGTTGGGGTTTTAGGGTCTTGTGGTTTAGGTTTTACAGTTTTTCAATTTTAGGTTTCTAGGATTTAGGAATTTGGGGTTTATGTTTTGGGTTTTGTGTTTAAGGATTTTGGATTTTGGATTTAGGTTTTAAGGATTTTGGGTTTTGGGTTTAGGAGTCTAACTGTTACATGTTTTTCATGTTTGTGGCTGACGGTTTGGGGGTTTGGCCTTTGGCTTTGAGTTTGGATTTGGGGTTTACAATTTAGGGTTTATGGTTTGAAAATTGGGAATTGGGTTTAGGTTTTAGGGTCTAAGGTTTGGGGCTTTGAAATTGGGGTTTTGGGTTCGGGAGTTCAAGTTTTGGGGTTTTTGGACTTGGGGTTTTGGAAGTTTAGGCTTTGTCAATTTTGCAATTTTAGGGTTTGGGGTTTGGGTGTTGAAATCTTGGGGGCTTCCATGTTTTCTGTGCTGGCCTTGGGTCTGGGTTTGGGTTTTGGATTTAGGAATTACGGTTTGGTGATTAGGGATAGAGGATTGGGGTTATGGGTTTTTTCGTATATGTTGATTTGGGATTACAGTTTTTGGTTTTGGATTTGGGGGTATAGGTTTTTAGGTTTTGGGTTTTAGGGGCTTTGGGGATTGGGTTTTAGGGTTTGGATTTTAGGTTTAGAGGGGATTGAGGATTTGGGGTTTATGCGTTTAGGAGTTTGGGGATTAATGGTTGAGGGTTTAGGTTTGGGATTTTGGGGTTTAGGTTTTTGCGGTGTGGGATTTAAGATTTTAGTGATTAGGTTTGGCATTGTGGTTTAAGGGTTTTGGGGTATAAGGCTTTTCGATTTTAGGGGTTAAGTTTTAGGGATTTATGGTTTTACAACAATAGAAAATCCAAAATTTTCTAGTATATTTAGGTTGTACTAGATACCTTATGTTCTAAATGTCACTTGAGTCATGTTGCCATATTGGCTTTTTCATCATGCACTAATAAAATCAAGAGCAGCGTGTGTCCAAATTTTTTAATTTTTTTTCTTTTTTGACATGAAAAAGACTAAATAAAGAAACCAAATTTTAACCAAAAGAAAGATATTTTAAAAAAAACTAAAAACAAAAAAATAACCTCAGATTTTCCAAAATAGGAAATAAACTAAGAAAGACAACTTTGTAGAAATTTATATTTTTGAAAAATGGCTTTCTCAGTTTAGAAATTAAACAAAAAAGCATTCCATGCATGCACCTCATAAACTAGTATGATGACAAATATAGTAACCAATCCCAAAATGCAATAAAATAAAAAGGTAAAGTTCACAAGCTTACCTCATATGGCGCTCCCCCTGAAACAGCATGCACCTCCCGTTTAGGTTTTGAAGTTTTGGGTTTTAGGGGTTCGGTGATTGGGCTTTAAGGTTTGGATTATGAGTTCAGAGGGGTTTGGGGATTTGGGGTTTAGGGGTTTAAGATTTTGGGGATTGATGGTTGGGGGGGTAGGTTTTGGGATTTTTGGGGTTTAGGGTTTTGGGGTTTATAGTTTAAGGGTTTTGGGGTTTAAGGGATTAAGGGTTAAGGGTTTGGGGGTTTTGCGATTTAGAGTTTGTATGGGGTTTAGTTTTGGAGGTCAGGGTTTTGGGTTTTCGATTTGGAGTTTTGGGATTTAGATGTTTAGGATTTTTGGGTTTAATGGTTAGGTTTTGGGGGTTTGAGGCTAGAGTTTATGGTTTTAGGTGTTGGGTTTGGGGTTTTAGAGTCTTGTGATTTAGCTTTTACAATTCTTAAATTTTTTTGGTTTTTAGGATTTAGGAATTTGAGTATTGTGCTTTGGATTTTGAGTTTAAGGATTTCTGGTTTTGGGTTTAGAGTTTAGGGTTTAGGGGATTTAAGTTTAGCATTTAGAGTTTAGGGTTTTGTGTTTTAGATTTAAGGGTTTAGGTTTTAAGGTTTAGTATTTAAAGTGCTTTAGAGTTTAGGGGAAGGTTGTTTAGGGTTTTACAATTTTCCAATTTTAGGGTTTACAGTTTTAGGATTCGATTTTTGAGTTTTAAAGCTTATGGTTTAATGGTTTTGGGATTAAGAGTCTAGGTGCTTCAGGTTTTTGGTGTTTATGGGTGTACGTTTAAGGGTTTGGCGTTTGGCTTTAGGCCTGGGTTTTTGGTTTTCGATTTAGGATTTATGGTTTGGAGATTGGGGATTTGGTTTATGGTTTAGGGTTTAGGGTTTGGGTGTTATGATTTCGAATTTGAAGTTTTCGGTTCGGGGGTTTAAGTTCTGGCATTTTGGGGTTTGGGGTTTTAGTGGTTTAGGGTTTGGGGTTTTGGTGTGTTGGAATTTCCGTGTTTTCAGCTTTTGCTTTAGGTTTGGGTTTCGGGTTTAAGGTTTGGTGTTTGGTGATTGGGGATGGAGGATTGGGGTTTTGGGTCTTTTGGAGTATGGGGATTGGGGTTTACAATTTTGGAGTTTGCATTTGGGGGTTTTGGTTTTGAGGTTTTGGGTTTTAGGGGTTCGGTGAATGGGTTTGAGGGTTTGCATTTTGGGTTTGTAGGGGTTTAGGGATTTGTGATTTAAGGATTTAGGAGTCTAGGGAATGATGGTTGGGGGTTTAGGTTTTGGATTTTGGGGGTTTAGGGTTTTGCGGTTTGGGGTTAGGTTTTAAGGTTCAGAGTAGTGTATAAGATTTAGGATTTCAAGGTTTTAGGGGTTTTTGGGTTTAAGGTATTAAGGGTTAAGGGTTTGGGGTTTGGGGGTTTCTTGGTTTGGAGTTTGTTTGGATTTTACTTTTGGAGATTGGGGATTTAGGGTTTTAGGTTTACGGTTTGGGGTTTTGGGATTTAAGGGTTTAGGATTTTCAAGTTTGGGGGTTTGGGGCTAGAGTTTGGGATTTTGGGTGTTGGGTTTGGAGTTTAGGGTCTGCTGGTTTGGGCGTTTACAATTTTTCAATTTTAGCGTTTTTAGTTTTTAGGAATTTGGGTATTGTGTTCTACATTTTGAGTTTTAAGGATTTTGGGTTTTTGGTTTAGGTCTTAGGGATTTTGGATTTTGGGTTTAGGTCTTAAGGTTTAGTGTTTAGAGTTTCTTAGAGTTTAGGGTTTTTTAGGGTTTTAAATTTTTACAATTTAGCATTTAAGGTTTTACGATTTTTCAATTTTAGGGTTTATGGTTCAGGGAATTGGTTTTGGAGTTTTAAGTTTATGGTCTAAACGTTTTAGGTTTATGAGTGTACGTGTTTCGCGTTTTTGGTGTTTATGGTTGAAGGTTTGGGGGTTTAGCCCTTGGCTTTGGGTTTGGATTTGGGGTTTACGATTTAGCGTTTATGGTTTGGAGATTAAGTATTGGGTTTGGGGCTTAGGGTTTAGGGTTTTGGGGGTTTGAGTTTTCAATTTGGGGTTTTGGATTCTAGGTTTTAGGGTTTAACGGTTTGGGGCTTTGGGTTTTGGGGGTTAAGGCTTTGTCGATTTTTGGGGTATTATGTTTAGGGTTTGGGTGGTGGGGTTTTGGGAGTTTTCGGGTTTTCTACTTTGGCTTTGCATGTGGGTGTGGGTTTAGGTTTTGGGTTTACGAATTACCGCTTGGTGATTGGGGATGGAGGATTGGCATTTTGTGCTTTTTGGGGTATTGGGATTAGGGTTACAGTTTTTGGGTTTTGGGTTTGGGGGTTTAGGTTTTAAGGATTTTGGTTTTAGGGGTTTGTGTTGGAAAGTAGCGGCAAGGATTCTTTGATATTGCATACATATTACTGTAAAAATAACTTTCGATGATGATTATTCAAGAGCCATATCTGCGAAATCTTTCTGATTTGGCATCGGTCTTACAGCAACTCGAAAATCTCAAAACCTTCTACTGTTTTCCTCTATGCTCGAACTTGCACTGGGGTCTGGGCCTCTTCTGCAAATTCTCTTTGCTTTCAAAAATGAAATTTCTCTTGTTATATTTCCTAAAAAGCAACAGCGCATATTTATAGGCTACAATAGGGACCTTAAGATGGAAATAAGGAATAAACTACTTATGGAAATAAGAAGCTCTAATTCAACCTAAATTAGAATTCTAGTTCCAAAAATGTTTATTAAACTCCCCACGTTAAGATTTCAGATATCCATCGATTAAAAAACTACCAACATCTATATTCAATTGATATTTTTGTAATCCCTCAAGACCTTACACTTAACTTATTTGAAATGTCGGACACAAAGTCTACCTGCAATGTTTGGCATAATCAAAACTTATAAGCTTCATCAATGGGATATTATCAATCCCTATTACGGGACGTAGATTCCGTCCATAAACTAATATCCACCAAACACGTAGTGTAGGCATTTAATTTACTAACATTATTGACCCATAAAAGGTTTCACTTCTTTGTAAATCAAAATACCAACCACAAAATGTATGTATCTATTATTTATATCGGGATTAAAAGTACAAGCGTTCATAATAACCATTTGTATGTTAATCACCTTATATGGTCAATATAAAGATAATATACCCTAAAGCGGTCATGTTCAATTCACAAAGCGTATTCGCATAACGAGTTAAAATTAAATCATTTTCCACAGCCAAGACAATCTTACTAAAACATCATGCTCCAATCATACCGATGGTATGTTTAATTCCATCTAGATTGTGAACAATAATAACTTATATTCTATAAGAACCAACAAATAAGTCTTCCATATGTAAACTGAATTCCACACACCAACTTATCTACTTTATAGAATAAAAGACACAAACATGTATAATAAATAACAATGTAATCATTTGCCCACACAAATTCTTATTAAGATGAAAAAATAAACGCTACTAATAAATAAATTAGTCAAAGATAAATACATAAAAACATGCTTTTAATATAAATTTTCAACAATTTGGGGATTGGGTTTTAGGTTTTGGATTTTGGGATTGGAGGGGTTTGGGGATTTGGGGTGTTTAGGGATTGATGGTTGGGTGTTTAGGATTAGGATTTTGGGGCTTTTTGCGGTTTGGGGTTTAAGGTTTAAGTTTTAGGGTATAGTGTAAAAGGTTCAGGATTTAAATGTTTTAGGGTTTAGGGTTTAGGATTTAGAGGCCTTGAGGTTTAAGGACTTAAAGGTTGAGGGTTTCGGGTTTTGGGGTTTTTAGGGTTTAGGGGCTTTGCAGTTTGGAGCTTAGTTTTACAACTAGGGGTTCTGGGGTTTTGGATTTTCGATATGGGGTTTTGAGATTTCTTTTTGTTTAGGATTTTCACGTTTTAGTGGTTTCGATGTGGGGGTCTAGGACTTGAGTTTTGGGCTTTTGGTGACTTGAGTTTTGGGCTTTTGGTGTTCAATTTGAATTTTTTGGGTCTTTTGGTTTAGGTTTTTACAATTTTTCGATTTTAGGGATTTTAGGATTTAAGCATGTGGGTATAGTGTTTTGGATTTGGGGTTTAAGAACTTTGGGTCTTGGGTTTAGAGTTTAGTGTTTGTCGTGCAGGGTTTTGGGTTTTAAGATTTAATGATTTAGGTTTAAAGGTTTAGTGTTTAAAGTTTTTTAAAGTCTAGTGTTTTAGTGTTTTTTTAGCATTTTACATTTTTACTATTTTGGGTTTAGCATTTTACTGTTTTACGATTTTAGGGTTTGCAGTTTTGGGATTTGGTTTTTGAGTTTTAAGTTTCTGGTTTAAAGGTTTTCATTTTAGGCGTCTAGGTGTTTCAGGGTTTTGATGTTTATGGTTAATGGTTTGGGGTTTTGGCCTTTGGCTTTGGGTTTGGGTTTGGGGTTTATGGTTTGGAGATTGGTGATTGCGTTTAGGGTTTAGGGTTTGGGTGTTGGGGTCACGGAGGTTTATGTGTGCAACTTTAGTTTTCGGTTTGGGTTTGCGTTTGGGTTTGGGGTTTACGTTTTAGTGTTTGGTAACTGGGGATGGAGGAATGAGGTTTTGGGTTTTTCAAGGGGTATAGGGATTGGGGCTTACAATTTTGGGTTTTTGGATTTGGGGTTCTGGGTTTTACTAGGGGTTGAATTTTACTATTTGGATTTTTTGCTTGAAGGGGTTTTGGTATTTGGGGTTTAGGGGTTTTGGAATTTAGGAATTGATGGTTGGAGGTTTAGATTTGGGATTTTGGAGGTTTAAGGTCTATGGTTTTAGGGTTTAGGGCATAGTGTATAAGGTTTTGGATGTTATGGATTTAGGGTATATGGTTTAAGGGTTTTTTGGTTTTAGGTATTAAAGGTTAAGGGTTTGGGGTTTGGGGGTTTTGCCAATTAGAGTGTGTTTGGGGTTTAGTTTTGGAGTTCAGGAATTTGGGGCTTTGTGTTTTCGGTTTGGGGTTTTGGGATTAAGGGATTTAGGGTTTTCAGGTTTTAATTGTTAAGGTTCAGGAATTTTTTAGGTCTAGAGTTTTGGGCTTTGGGTGTTGGGTTTGAGTTTTAGTGTTTCACGGTTTAGGTTTTAGCAAATTTTCAATTTAAGGGTTTTAAATATTTTGGAATTTCGTTATTGTGTTTTGAGTTTTAAGTATAAGGATTTTCGGTTTGGTTTTATAGTTTTAGGGTTTATGTGGCTTGGGGGTTTTTGGTTTTAGATTTAAGTGTTTCAGGTTTTAAAGGGTTTAGGTTTTATGGTTTAATGTTTAAAGTTTTAGAGTTTAGGGTCTTAAGGTTTCTTTAGGTTTTAGATTTTCACAATTTAGGGTTTAGGGTTTTACAGTGTTACGATTTTAGGGTTTATGGTTTTGGATTTTGGTTTTTGAGTTTTAAGTAGATGGGTTAAAAATTTTGGGTTTAGGAGTCTAGGTGTTTCCTATTTTTTGTGTTTATGGCTAAAGGTTTGGGGGTTTGACGTTCGGCTTTAGGTTTGAATTTCAGGTTTACGACCTAGGGTTTACGGTTTAGAGATTGGGGATTGGGTTTGGGGTTTCGGGGTTCTAGGTTTCAATTTGGGGGTGTGGTTTCGAGGTTTATGTTTAGGGGTTGTGGGGTTTGGTTTGGGGTTTTGGGTTTTGGGGGTTTGGCTATTTTCAAGTTTTTGGGTTTGGGGTTTGGGTGTTGGAGTTTTGGGGGTTTCCGTATTTTCAGCTTTAGCGTTAGGTTTGGGTTTTAGGTTTACTGTTTAGTGTTTGGTGATTGGGGATGGAGGATTTGGGTTTTTTGGTTTTTTAGGATATGGGGATTGGGGTTTTCAGTTTTGTGTTTTCAGTTTGGGGTTTAGGTTTTCAAGTTTTCGGTTTTCGAGGTTTAGGGCTTGGGTTTTAGGGTTAGGAATTTAAGTTTGGAGGGGTTTGAGAAATTGGGGTCTAGGAGTTTAGGTGTTTAGGGATTGATGGTTGGGAGTTTAGGTTATGGATTTAAGGTTTAAGGGATTAGGGTTTAGCAGTTTGGGGGTTTAAGGCCTTACGGGTTAAGGATTTCAAGTGTCGGGGTTTTTATGGTTTGGGGTTTTGCGGTTTAGAGTTTAGTTTTGGAGATTTCGATTTTGGGGCTATGGGTTTTGGGGCCTTGGGTTTTCGGTATGTGGTTTTAGGATTTAAGGGTTTAGGAATTTCTAGTTTCGGTGGTTTGGGTTTGGGTTTGGGGGTTTGGGCCTAGAGTCTGGGGTTTTTGGGAATGCTTGAATTTTTAGGATCTCTTAGTTTAGGTTTTTACAGTTTTTAAATTTTGGGATTTTAGGATTTACGAATTTGGGTATTGTGTTTTGGGTTTTGAATTTAAGGATTTTGGGTTTTGGGTTTAGACTTTAGGGTTTGAGGGATTTGGGTTTAGAATTTACGGTGTAGGGTTTTGGGTTTTAGATTTAAAGGTTTACGTTTTAAGGCCTAGTGTTTAAAGTTTTTAAGAGTTTAGGGTTTTTTTGGGTTTTACATTTTTACTATTTATGATTTTGGGTTTTACGGGTTTACGAATTTAGGGTTTATGGCTTTAGGATTTGGTTTTCGAGTTTTAAGTTTATAGTTTAAACGTTTTAGGTTTAGAAGTCTAGGTATTTTGGGTTTTTGGTGTTTATAATTGATGGTTTGGGGGGTTGGCCTTTGGCTACAAGTTTGGATTTGGGGATTATGATTTAGGGTTTACGACTTGGAGATTGGGGATTGGGTTTTTGGGTTTAGGGTTTTGGGTTTAGGGGTTAGGGTTCTGAATTTGGGGTTTCGGCGAAGGTTTAAGTTTTAGGGTTTGGGGGTTTGGGACTATGGGTTTTATAAGGTTTAAGGATTTGTCAATTTTGGGGTTTTGGGCATGGGGTTTGGGTGTTGGGGTCTCGAGGGTTTCCGTGTTTGCAGCTCTAACTTTAGGTTTGGCTTTGTGTTTGGGGTTATGGTTTAAAGTTTGGTGACGGGGGATGGAGGAGTAGTGTTTTGGGCTTTTGGTGGGCAAGGGGATTGGGGTTTGCAGTTTTGGGTTTTAGGTATCTGGTTTTAGGTTTTCTGGTTCTGGATTTCAAGGGTTTGGGGATTAGGTTTTAGGTTTTGGATTTTAGGTTTGGAGGGGTTTTGCGATTTAGGGTTTAGGGGTTTAGGAGTTTAGGGATTGATGGTTGGGGGTTTAGGTTTGGGGTTTTGGAGGTCTAGGTTTTAAGGTTTTTTGGTTTAGGTTATAGTGTATAAGGTTTAGGATATTACGGATTTAGAGTTTATGATTTAGGGGTTTTCGGGTTTTAGGTATTAAGGATTAAAGGTTTTTTGTTTAGGGGTTTTGTGGTTTGGAGTTTGTTCAAGGTTTAGTATTGAAGTTTGAGAATTTGGGGTTTTGGGTTTTTGGTTTGTAGTTTTGGGATTTAGGGTTTTCGGATGGTTAGGATTCGGGGGTTTGGATCTAGAGTTTTGGATTTTGGGTGTTGGGTTTGGGTTTTAGTGTTTTGAGGTTTAGTATTTAACAAGTTTTCAATTTAAGGGTTTTTAGGATTTTGGGATTTGGGTTTTGTGTTTTGGGTTTTCAATTTAAGGATTTTGGGTTTTGGGTTTATTGTTTAGGGTTTCAGGGATTTGGGTTTAGGGTTAGGGTTTAGGATTTTAGATTTGAGGGTTTAGGTTTTAAGGTTTAGTGTTTAAAGTTTTTTAGAGTTTAAGGTTTTAAGATTTAGCATTTCACAATTTAGGGTTTAGTGTTTTACAGTTTTACAATTTTAGGGTTTATTGTTTTAGGTTTTGGTTTATGAGTTTTAGTCTATGGTTTAACGGTTTTGGGTTTAGGAGTCTAGGTGTTTCGGGTTTTTGGTGTTTATGGTCGAAGGTTAGGGGGTTTGGTATTCAGCTTTGGGTTTGGATTTGGGGTTTATGACTCAGGGTTTATGGCTTGGAGATTGGGGATTGGGCTTGTTGCTTTGGGTGTATGGTTTGGGGGTTAGGGTTTTTAATTTGGGGTTTTTGATTCGGGGGTTTTAAGCTTTGGTGTTTTGGGTTTTGGGGGCTTAGGCTTTGTTTATTTTGTGGCTTTAGGGTTTGGGGTTTGCATATTGGAGTCTTAGGGGTTTAAGCTTTCGTGTTTTCGGCTTTGGCCTTGGGTTTGGATTTGAGGTTTACTATTTAGTGTTTGATGACTGGGGATGGAGGATTGGGGATGTGTTATTTGGGGTATGGGGCATGGAATTTATAGTTTTGGGTTTTCGGTTTGGAGGTTAGGTATTGAGGTTTTTGGTTTTAGGGGTTTGGGGATTGGATTTTTGGGGTTTGGAATTTGGGTTTGGAGGGGTTTGGAGATTTAGAGGCTTTAAAGGTGATAAAGAATTGATGGTTGGGGGTTTAGGTTTTGGAAGTTTTGGCAATTTGGGATTTAGGGTTTAGGGGTTTAAGGCCTTAAAGGTTAAGGGTTTCGGCTTTTGGGGGTTTTTAGGGTTTTGGGTTTTTGCGGTTCAGAGTTTAGTTTTGGAGCTTGGTTTTTAGGGGTCTTGGGTTTTTGGTATGAGGTTTTGGGATTTAGGGTTCAGGATTTTTGCGTTTTAGTGGTTTAGGTTTAAAGGTTTGGGGCTAGAGTTTTGGGTTTTGGGTGTTAACAACTTTTCAATTTTAAGATTTTAGGATTTACGAATTTAGGTATTGTGCTTTCGGTTTTGAGTTTAAGGATTCTGGGTTTCAGGTTTAGAGTTTAGGGTTTAAGGGATTTGGGTTTAGGGTGTAGGGTTTTGCAATTTTGATTTAAGGATTTAAGTTTAAAGGTTTGTTGTTTAATGTTTTTTAGAGTTTAGTTTAGTGTTTTTTTAGCATTTTACATTTTTGCTATTTTTGGTTTAGTGTTTTACTATTTTACAAATTTAGGGGTTTACGATTTTTGGATTGGGTATTGAGTTTTAAGTTTTTGGTTTAAAAGGCTTTGGGTTTAGGAGTCTATGTGTTTCGGGTTTTTGGGGTTTGTGGTTGATGGTTTGGGGTTTTGGCCGTTGGCTTTGGCTTCGGGTTTGGGGTCCATGATTTAGGGTTTATGGTTTAGAGATTGGTGATTAGGTTTGGGTAGGGTTTAAGGTTTGGGGCTTAGGGTTTTGAATTTGTGGTTTCGATGAGGTTTTAAGTTTTGGCGTTTTGGGATTTGGCGTTTTAGGATTTGGGAGGTTAAGGTTTTGTCCATCTTGGGGTTGTAGGGTTTAGGGTTTTTGGGTATGGGGTTTAGGATATTATGGATTTAGAGTTTATAGTTTAGGGGTTTTCGGGTTTTAGGTATTAAGGATTAAGGGGTTTTTGTCTGGGGGTTTTGTGGTTTGGAGTTTGTTCAAGGTTTAACATTGAAGTTTGAGAATTTGGGGTTTTGGGTTTTTGGCTTGTGGTTTTGGGATTTAGGGTTTTCAGATTGTTAGGATTCGTGGGTTTGGGTCTAGAGTTTTGGGTTTTGGGTGTTAGGTTTGGGTTTTAGTGTTTTGAGGTTTAGTTTTTAACGAGTTTTCAATTTAAGGGTTTTTAGGATTTTGGGATTTGGGTATTGTGTTTTGGGTTTTCAATTTAAGGATTTTGGGTTTTGGGTTTAGAGTTTAGGGTTTCAGGCATTTGGGTTTAGGGTTTAAGGTTTTGGGCTTTTAGGTTTGAGAGTTTATATTTTAAGATTTAGTGTTTAAAGTTTTTTAGAGTTTAGTGTTTTAGGATTTTAGTTTTTCACAATTTAGGGTTTAGTGTTTTACAGTTTTACAATTTTAGGGTTTATTGTTTTGGGTTTTGGTTTATGAGTTTTAGTCTATGGTTTAAAGGTTTTGGGTTTAGTAGTCTAGGTGTTTCGGGTTTTTAGTGTTTATGGTTGAAGGTTTGGGGGTTTGGCATTCGGCTTTGGGTTTGGATTTGGGGTTGAAGGGTTTATGGTTTCAAGATTGGGGATTGGACTTGTTGCTTTGGGTGTACGGTTTGGGGTTGGGGTTTTTAATTTGGAGTTTTCGATTTGGGGGTTTAAGCTTTGGTGTTTTGGGGTTGGGGTTCTGGGTTTTGGAGGTTTAGGCTTTGTTGATTTTGCGGCATTAGGGTTTGGGGTTTGCATGCTGGAGTCATGGGGGTTTTCATGTTTCGGCTTTGGCCTTAGGTTTGGATTTGAGTTTACTATTTAGTGTTTGGTGACTGAGGATGGAGGCTTGGGTATTTGTGTTTTTTGGGGTATGGGTAATGGGATTTACAGTTTTGGGTTTTCAATTTGCAGGTTAGGTATTGAGGTTTTGGGTTTTAAGGGTTTCGGGATTGGATTCTTGGGTTTGGAATTTGGGTTTGGAGATTTAGGGTTTTGCGGGGTTTAGGTGATAAAGAATTGATGGTTGAGGGTTAAGGTTTTGGACTCTGGAAGTTTTTACGGTTTGGGGTTTAGGGTTTAGGGGTTTAAGGCCTTAAAGGTTAAGGGTTTCGAGTTTTGGGGGTTTTTAGGGTTTTGGGTTTTTTGCGGTTTAGAGTTTAGTTTTGGAGCTTGGTGTTTAGGGGTCTTGGGTTTTCAGTGTGAGGTTTTGGGATTTAGGGGTTTAGGATTTTTGAGTTTTAGTGGTTAGGTTTGGGGGTTTGGGGCTATAGTTTTAGGATTTGGGTGTTTACAATTTTTCAATTTTAAGGTTTTAGGATTTACGAATTCAAGTATTGTGTTTTCGGTTTTGAGTTTAAGGATTCTGGGTTTCAGGTTTAGAGTTTAGGGTTTAAGGGATTTGGGCTTAGGGTGTAGGGTTTTGCAATTTTGATTTAAGGATTTAGGTTTAAAGGTTTATTGTTTAATGTTTTTTAGAGTTTAGTTTTTAGTGTTTTTTAGCATTTTGCATTTTTACTATTTTTGGTTTGGTGTTTTACCATTTTACGAATTTAGGGGTTTATGGTTTTTGGATTGGGTATTGAGTTTTAAGTTTTTGGTTTAAAGGTTTTTGGTTTAGGAGTCTATGTTTCTCGGGTTTTTGGGGTTTGTGGTTGATGGTTTGGGGTTTTGGCTGTTGGCTTTGGTTTCGAGTTTGGGGTCCATGATTTAGGATTTATGGTTTAGAGATTGGTGATTAGGTTTGGGTAGGGTTTAGGGTTTGGGGCTTAGGGTTCTGAATTTGCGGTTTCAGCGGGGTTTTAAGTTTTGGCGTTTTGGGGTTTCGGGTATGGGGTTTGGGGGGTTAAGGTTTTGTCCATCTTGGGGTTGTTGTAGGGTTTGGGGTTTTCGGGTATGGTGTTTTCTTGCTTATAGCCTGGGCTTTGGGTTTGGGTTCAAATCTCGGCCTGTAATTGGGTTTACGGTTTAATGTTTGGTGACTGGGGATGGAGGAATGAGGTTTTGGATTTTTTGAGGGTATGGGGATGAGGGTTTACAATTTGGGTTTTGGGTTTGGGAAACTTTAGTTTTAGGGTTCTGAGTTTTACTGGTTTGGGGATTGGCTTTTAGTTTTTGGAATTTTGGTTTGGAGGGGTTTTGGGATTTGGGGTTTAAGGATTGAAGGTTGGATGTTTAGATTAAGGATTTTGGGGGTTTAGGGTCTAAGGTTTTAGGGTTTAGGGTATTTTGTATAAGGTTTTGGATGTTATGGATTTAGGATTTATGGTTTAGGGGTTTTTGGGTTTTATGCATTAAGGGTTAAGGTTTTGGGGTTTGGGGGTTTTGCGCATCGGAATTTGTTTAGGGTTTAGTTTTAGAGTTCGGGAATTTGGGGTTTCGTATTTTCATTTTGGGGCTTTGAGGTTATGGGATTTAGGGTTTTCAGGTTTTAATGGTCAAGGTTCGAGGGTTTGGGTCTAGAGTTTTGGGTTTTGGGTGTTGGGTTTGGGTTTTAGTGTTTCGTGATTTAGGTTTTAACAATTTCTCAATTTAAGAGATTTTACAATTTTGGAATTTCGGTATTATGTTTTGAGTTTTGAGTTTAATAATTTTGGGTTTGGCTTAGATTTTAGGGTTTAAGGGATTCGAGTTTATGGTTTTGGGTTTTATATTTAAGGATTTAAGTTTTAAGGTTTAACGTTTAAAGTTTCTTAGAGTTTATGGTTTCAGGTTTTCTTTGGGCTTTAGATTTTCACAATTTAGGGTTTAGGGTTTTACGGTGTTACAATTTTAGGGTTTACGATTTTGGGTTTTGGTTTTTGAGTTTCAAGTACATGGGTTAAAGGTTTTTGGGTTTAGGAGTCTAGGTGTTTCCAATTTTTGGTGTTTATGGTTGAAGGTTTGACGTTCAGCTTTAGGTTTGACTTTTAGGCTTATGACTTATTGTTTATTGTTTAGAGATTGGGGATTGGGTTTGGGGTTTGGTAGGGTTTTAGAGTTATGGGTCTCAATGTGGGGTTATGGATTCGGGGGTTTATGTTTAGGGGTTTTGAGTTTACAGTTTTGGAGCTTTTGGGTTTGGAGTTTGGGTGTTGGAGTTTAGGGGTTTCCGTGTTTTTGGCTTCGGCTTTGGGTTTGGATTTTAGGTTTATTGTTTATTGTTTGGGGATTAGTGATGGAGGATTTGGGTTTTTCAGTGTTTTGGGGTATGGGGACTGGGGTTTACAGTTTTGGGTTTTTGGTTTGGCTGTTTAGGTTTTCAAGTTTTTTGTTTTGGGGTTTTGGGGATTGGGTTTTAGGAATTGGAATTTAGGCTTGAGGGATTTGAGGATTTGGGGTTTAGGGAATGATGGTTGGGACTTTAGGTTTGGGATTTGAGGGGTTTTTTGGTTTGTGGTTTAAGGTTTTAAGGTTTAGAGAATAGTACATGAGGTTTTGGATTTAAGGTTTTAGCGTTTAGGGTTTAGGATTTTTGGATGTTTAAGGCCTTAACGGTTAAGGATTTTGCATTTTTGGCATTTTAGGGTTTGGGGGTTTTGCGGTTTGGAGTTTAGTTTTGGAGCTTTGGGTTTTGGGGCCTTGGGTTTTCTGTATGGGGTTTTGGGATTTAGGGGTCTAGGAATTTCAGGTTTGAGTGGTTTGAGAGTTTGTGGCTAGAGTTTTGGGTTTTGGGTGTTTATAATTTTCCAATTTTAGGGTTTTTAGTAATTACGAATTTAGGTATTTTGTTTTTGGTTTTGAGTTTAAGGATTTTGGGTTCCAGATTTAGAATTTAGGGTTTAAGGGATTTGGGTTTAGGACAGTTTTACTATTTTGGGTTTTAGTATTTTACTGTTTTACGAATTTAGGGTTTATGGTTTTAGGATTTGGTTTTTGAGTTTTAAGTCTTTGGTTTAAAGGTTTCGGGTTTAGGAGTCTAGGTGTTTTAGGTTTTTGGTGTTCATGGTTGATGGTTTGGGATTGTGGCCTTTGCCTTTGGCTTCAAATTTGGGGTTTATGATTTAGGGTTTATTGGTCGAAGATTGGTGAGTGGGTTTGGTTAGGATTTAGGGCTTGGGGTTAAGGTTTTTGAATTTGGGGTTTCGGTGAGTGTTTAAGTTTTGGCATTTTGGGGTTTAAGCTTTTTGGATTTGGGGGTTAAAGCTTTGTCGATCTTGGGGTTTGGGTATTGGTGTCTCAGGGGTTTTCGTGTTTGCAGCTTTGGCTTTGGGTTTGGGTTTGGGCTTGAGTTTGGGTCTGGGGTTAGGGTTTACGGTTTACTGTTTGGTGACTAGGGGTGGAGGAATGAGGTATTAGGTTTTTCGAGGATTTGACATTTGGCTTTGGGTTTGGATTTGGGGTTTACAACTTAGGGTTTATGATTTCGAGATTAGGAATTGGGTTTGTTGTCTTGGCTTTAGTGTTTGAGGGTTGGGGTTTTCAATTTGGGGTTTTGGATTCGGGGGTTTAAGTTATGGGCTTTTGGGCTTTGGGGGTCTAGGCTTTGTCAATTTTTGCAATTTTAGGATTTGGGGTTAGGTGTTGGAATCATGGGGGTTTCTGTGTTTTCAGCTTAGCGTTGGGTTTGGGTTTGAGGTTTACTGTTTAGTGTTTGGTGACTGGGGATGGAGGATTAGGGTTTTGTAATTTTTTGGGGTATGGGGATTGGAATTTACAGTTTTGGGTTTTCAATTTGGGGGTTTCGGTTTTGAGGTTCAGGGATTTAGGGGTCTCACGATTGGGTTTTAGTTTTTGGAATTCGCGTTTGGAGGTGCTTGAGGATGTGGGGTCTAGGTGACTAGAAATCGATGGTTGGGGGTTTAGGTTTGGGATTTTGGGGGTTTTTGTAGTTTTGGGGTTTAGGTTTTATGGTTTAAGATATAGTGTATAAGGTTTAGGATTTTAAGGTTTTATGGTTTAGGGTTTAAGGGTTTTGGGGTTTGAGCTTTTTGCAGTTTAGAGTTTAATTTTGGAGCTTGGTGTTTTGGGGTCTTTGGTTTTTGGTATAGGGTTTTGGGATTTAGGGGTTTAGGATTTTTCGGTTTTAATGGTTCGGGTTTGGGGGTTTGGGGCTAGAGTTTCGAGTTTGTGTGTTTACAACATTTCTATTTTAGGGTTTTTAGGATTTACGAATTTGGGTATTGTGTTTTGGATTTTGAGTTTAAAGATTTTGGGTTTTGGGTTTAGAGTTTAGGGTTTAAGGGATGAGTTTGGGATATTTGGTGTTGGGTTTGGGCTTTTAGGGTCTTTTGTTTAGGTTTTTTCAATTTTTAAATTTTAGGATTTCTAGGATTTTGAAATTTGGTTTTTGTGTTTTGAGTTTTGAGTTTTAGGACTTTTAGTTTTGGGTTCAAAGTTTATAGTTTACAAGATTTGGGTTTAGGGTTTTAGATTTAAGGGTTTAAGTTTTGAGGCTTAGTGCTAAGGGTTTTATGATTTTACAATTTTAGGCTTGATAGTTTTGGGATATTGTTTTTTAGTTTTAATTTTATCGTTTAAAGGTTTTGGGTTTAAGAGTCTAAGTGTTTCAGGTTTTTGGTGTTTATGGTCGAAGGTTTAGAGTTTGACCTTTGGCTTTGGGTTTGGGTTTGGGTTTGGGGTTTATGATTTAGGGTCAGAGGTTCACAAACTGGGGATTGGGTTTAAGATTTAGGGTTTTGGGGTTGGGGTTTTCAATTTGGGGTTTTGGATTTAGGGGTTTAAGTTTTGGAGTTTAGGGTTTGGGGTTTTGGGTATTGGGGGTTAAGGCTTTGTTGATTTTGGGGCTTTTGAGTTTGGGTTTGGGTGTTGGGGTCCTGGGGTTTCCGTGTTTTCGGCTTTGGGTTTGGGTTTGGGTTTCGGATTGGGGCTAGGGGATATAGGATTGAGGTTTTGGTTTTTTGGGGGATTTTGGGATTAGGGTTTACAGTTTTGGGTTTAGGTTTTACGATTCTGGGTGTTAGGGTTTTGGGTATTGGGCTCTGGGATTTGGGGTTCAGGGGTTTAGGAATTTAGGGATTGATAGTTGGGGGATTTGGTTTTGGGATTTTGGAGGTTTAGGGTTTTGCAGTTTCTATTTAAGGTTTTAGGATTTACAGTATAGTGTACAAAGTTTAAGATTTTAAGGTTTTAGGACTTATGTTTAGGTGTCTTAGGGTTTAAGGCATTAAGGGTTAAGGGTTTGGAGTTTGGTGGCTATTTGGATTTGGTAGTTGTATGGTTTGGAGTTTAGTCTTAGAGCCTGCGGTTTTTAAGTTTTCAATTTTTGGTTTGGTTTTGGGATCTAGGTGTTTAGGATTTTCAGGTTTTAGTTATTAGGTTTTGGGGTTTTAAGGCTAGCGTTTGTGGTTTGGGGTATTGGGTTTGTTTGGGTTTTATAGTTTTGTGGTCTAAGTTTTATAGGACTTAGGAATTTGATTATTGTGCTTTAGATTTTGAGTTACTGGATTTTTGGTTTTAGGTTTAGAGTTTAAGGGATTTGGGTTTACCGTTTAGGGTCTTGGGTTTTGGATTTTAGATTTAAGTGTTTAGGTTTTAAGGTTTAGGAGTTTTAGGGTTTGGGGATTTTGGTTTTAGGGGTTTAGGCTTTGTAGTTTGGGTGTGTCGAGGTCTTGGGGTTTTCTATGTTTTCAGCTTTTGCTTTGCATTTGGGTTTGAAGTTTACGGTTTAGAGTTTGGCGATTGAGGATGGAGGATTGGTGGTTTGGGTCTTTTTGGGTATGGGGATTGGGGTTTACAGTATTGGGGTTGGGGTTTGCAGCATGGGTTTTAGCATTTTGGGTTTTCGGTTTAGTGTTTTGGGATTTAGGTGTTTCGGATTTGCAGGCTTTAGTTGTTAGGTTTTGAAGGTTTGAAGCTAGAGTTAGAGTTTTGGGTGTTGGATTTAGGGTTTAGGGTCTTGTGGTTTAGGTTTTTAATTTTTAACTTTTAAGGTCTTTAGGGTTTAGGAATTTGGGTATGTGTTTTGGATTTTGAGCTTTAAGGATTTCAGGTTTTGGTTTTAGAGTTTAGGATTTAAGGAATTTGGGTTTTGCGTTTAGGGTTTAGGGTAAGGGTTTTAAATTTAAGGGTTCGGTTTTAAGGTTTAGTATTTGAAGTTTTTTACAGTTTTGGGTTTTAGGATTATTTAGGGTTTTACATTTTTATAATCTAAGATTTAGGGTAATACAATTTTAGAATTTAAAGTTTTAAGATTTGGTTTCTCAGTTTTAAGTTTATCACTTAAAGGTTTTGAGCTTAGGAGTCTAGGTGCTTTGGATTTTTGGTGCTTATGGTTGAAGGTTTAGGGGTTTGGTTTGTTGCTTTGGGTTTGTGCTTGAGGTTTTGATTTAGCGTTTATGATTTGGAGATTGGAGATTGGAGGTTGGATTTGAAGTAGAGGGTTTAGGGTTTCAAGGTTGGGTTTTGAATTAAGGGTTTTTCAATTAAGGTGTTTAAGTTTTAGGGTTTTGAGGCTTGTGGTTTTGGTGGTTTAGGCTTTGTTGATTTTGGGATTTTAAGGTTCAAGGATTCGATGTGATGGAGTCTTAGGGTTTTAGTGTTTTCGGCTTTTGCTTTGGGTTTGGGGTTTACGGTTTAGTGTTTGGTGATTGGGAATTGGGGTTTTGGGTCTTTTGGGGTATGGAGATTTGGGTTTACAATTTTGGGGTTTGTGTTTGGAGGTCTTGGTTTAGAGGATTAGGGTTTACGAGTTTGGAGATTGGGTTTTAAGGTTTGAATTTTGGGTTTAGAGTTGTCTGAGGATTTGGGGTTTAGACATTTAGGGGTTGATTACTGGGGGTTTAGGTTTGGGATTTTGGGGGTTTAGGGTTTTACGGTTTATCGTTTTAAGTTTTACGGAATTGTATGAAAGGCTTAGGATTTTCAGGTTCTTGAGTTTATGGTTTAGGGGTTTTGGAGTCTAAGGCATTAAGGTAAAGGATTTAGGGTTTTAGGTTTTTGTGATTTGGAGTTTATTGGGGTTTAGTTTTGAAGCTTGGGGTTTTGAGTTTTCGATTTTGGATTTTGGGATTTAGGGGTTTAGGATTTTTTGGGTTTTAGTAGTTAGGGTTTGGGGGTTTAGGGCTAGAGATTAGGGTTTTTATATGTTGGGGTTAGGGTTTTAAGGTCTTGTGGTTTAGGTTTTGCAATTTTTCAATTTTAGGTTTCTAGAATTTAGGAATTTCAGCATTATGTTTTGAGTTTTGTGTTTTAAGGATTTTGGATTTTGGATTTTGGATTTAGGTTGGGTTTTGGGTTTAGGAGTCTAGTTGTTACGTGGTTTTCATATTTATGGTTGACAGTTAGGGGGTTTGGCCATTGGCTTTGGGTTTGGGATTTACAATTTAGCATTTATGGTTTGGAGATTGAAAATTGGGTTTAGGTTTTAAGGTGTAGGGTTTGGGGTTTTGAAATTGGGGTTTTGGGTTCGGGAGTTTAAATTTTGGGGTTTTGGGATTTGAGGTTTTGGAAGTTTAGGCTTTGTCAATTTTGCAGTTTCAGGGTTTGGGATTTGGGTGTTGAAATCTTAGGGGCTTTCGTGTTTTCTCGTTGGCCTTGGGTTTGGGTTTGGGTTTGCGTTTTGGATTTAGGAATTAGGGTTTGGCGATTAGAGATAGAGGATTACGGTTATGGCTTTGGGGATGTTGGGGTTTACAATTTTTGGTTTTGGATTTGGGGGTTTAGGATTTAAGGTTTTGGGTTTTGGGGGCTTTGGGGATTGGATTTTAGGGTTTAGATTTTGGGTTTGGAGGGGATTGGGGATTTTGGGTTTATGGGTTTATGAGTTTAGGGATTAATGGTTGGGGGTTAATGTTTGGGATTTTGGGGGTTTAGGGTTTTGGGGTGTGAGATTTAAGATTTTAGGGTTTAGGATTTAAAGATTTGGGGTTTATGGTTTAGGGGTTTTAAGGCATTAAGTACTAAGGATCAAAGGTTTTGAGGGTTTTGCAGGGTGTTTGTTTAGAGTTTAGTTTTGGAGCTTGGGGTTTAAGGTTTTGTGCTTTTTGGGGTTAAGGTTTGGGATTTAAGAATCTTGTGGTTCAGGTTTTAACAATTTTTAAATTTTAGGGAATTTAGGATTTACGAATTAGTGTTATGTGTCTAGAATTTTGGGTTTTGGGTTAAGGGCTTGATGTTTGGAGGTTTGGCGGTTGTTTGGAGTTAGTTTTGAAGCATGGGGAATTTAGGTTTTCGGTTTTGGGATTTAGAGGTTTAGAATTTTTGGGTTTTAGGGTTGGGGTCTGGATGTTGGGGTTTTGGGTTTTAAGAGTGTACCGATTTGGGGTTATCGAGTTTTAGTGATTAGGTTTGGGGTATTGGGTTTTAGAGTGTAGCGATCTAGGGTAATTGGGTTTTAGTGATTAGGTTTGGCATTTTGGTTTAGGTGTTTTGCGGTATAAGGCTTTTCAATTTTAGGGGTTAGGTTTTAGGGATTTATGGTTTTACAACAACAGAAAATCCAAAATTTTCTTGTATAATTAGGCTGTACTAGATACCTTACGTTATAAACATCACTTGAGTCGTGTTGCCATATTAGCTTTTTCATCATACACTAATAGAATCAAGAGCGGCGTGTGTCCAAATCTTTTAATTTTTTTTCTTTTTTGACATAGAGAAACTAAACAAAGAAACCAAATTTTAACCAAAAGAAAGATCTTTAAAAAAAACCTAAAAACAAAAAAATAACCTCAGATTTTCCAAAATAGGAAATAAGCTAAGAAAGACAATTTTGTAGAAATTTATATTTTTAAAAGATAGCTTTTCGAGTTTAGAAATTAAACGAAAAAGCATATTTAAATAAAAAATTTAGAATTTCCTTTATTTGATTATGGGCAGGTCAGTTAAAGCATTCCATGCATGCATCTCCTAAACTGATATGATGACAAATATAGTAACCAATCCCAAAATGCAATAAAATAAAGAGGGAAAGTTCAAAAGCTTACCTCATATGGTGCTCCCCCAGAAACGGCATCACGAACTTATTCGACAATCCAAGTGGAAGGTTGCGAAGTAATAATAAGTCCCATTTTGAATGGAGTCGATCAACAAGGTGAGATTAATCAACACAACTTGAACCTGTCCTAAAAGAAAATCTAAAAATCCTACTCAAAACCTATACAAACCACATTTAAATAAACAAAAATTAAATTAATTACATTTTTTTACACACTATAAAAATTATCTAAACTAAAAGTTCTACACTACAAACCTAAACTAGCAAACAGAAGACTGCATCCACCATAAGAAACATTAAAAAACCAATTTAAATGAAAAAAATAGGAGATAATAAATTAAAAATTCAAAAACAATAAAATAAATTTTACAACCTAATGTTGTGAATCCATTGTTTTCTAAGTAAAAAAATATAAGATCTGCATAGTTCAATCTCTAAAACCCAAAACCAAATATCCAAATGCCCAAAAACAAAAAACCCCACACTCTAATTTCATTTCCAGTTTTCACACCAAATCTAAATGACAAAAAAATAATTGAAAACCAAAGAGAAATAGAGAATAAGAAAAGTACCTGGAGAGAAATAGATAAGAGAATATACAAGAAGAGAGAAGCAACGTAGATGACGCTAAGCAAAATCAGTCCAGGACTACAGCCTGAAGTCCAAAAACCAGTAAAGTAGAAGAAAAATAAATGACATTAGATGATGATGATGATTGTCAAAAATAAGAAAAGAAAAAGAAAAATCTTAAAGAGAAACTGAGAAACCGTGTAGGTCAATTGGTTAAAGAAAAAACACATTACGACGTGCAAATAAATAAGAACACTTAAAACAAGTAAATGGTTCCAAAAACTTAGGTTCAACCTTTTCTGCACCTTGACGTAGGCAAGATTGGCTGAAAAGATGCACACACAAACTGCAAGTTATATCAAACAACAAATCCAGCACTAAGATATCAATATAACGAGATTTAACCCAAAAACTTACAATCACTATTTGGTAGGCACAATCATTTCTTGCATGGCAAACCATCCATTAAGAGTGAACATGCTTTAAATGCAAATGGTAGATTTTGTAAGAGACAACTAACAAGTCAGTTTCTAAAATCTTGAAAATATTAGATGAAAGCATAGAAACCTATTTGCAATTGATATTTGTAATACCTAATGCCTAGGGGCTTAGATGGATACCAAGGGAAAGTCATTTTTCCATGGTAGTACACACCTTCATGATATAATTTTTAAAAAAAAAAAAAGAATGAATGTCGAAAAAAAACAGATTAAATCAACGGTTAAAACTCATCTCGAAGCCAATGAAAACTCAAAAAGTGTATAGTCACAGCTCAAATGTTAGCAACAATGCAACAAGTATTTTTTTTTTATCAATCAACCAGTCTTCATCAGCTTAAGTTCACAATGAGACACACACATGCACATGTACACACATGGAAGGGGCTAAAACATCATAATTCAAATGGATTTATTCTTTTGCCTGATTGGAAAATGTTATCATATGAATGCCCACCCCCTTAGAACCATTCACTGAACAATAAATAGATGCAAACTAAGAAATCACCAAATATACATGAAATCGTATAAAAGCATATGCTTTCAATCTTCTACTAGCATATGGTGTGTCTTCACTTCCCCCCAGTGCAAAATCTGAAATGAATAATGAAGTAATTTCAACAGATCTCGAAGTGCATGAACAACTTAAAAGCAAGTGAAAGCAATACTTCTCTTTAAAAAGGAAAAAAAAAGCATAAAAAGAGTAACGTCGAACCTATCCATTCATTCACTACTCTAGCCAATTCAACAAGGTTTGGTCAAGCTACTAAAATATAGCTATGCCCAAATTCCAAATGACCAAAAGACAGTAGGCTAAGTTTTAAGGCATTAAGTTGTTTCTCTTTTCTCCTTTTTTTTTTTTTTTGTGGCAAATAAACTAAGCTTTTTCCTCGTCTTGGATGACTCAAACAAGACAAGCCAGCTAGGCTTGACTCCACTTTGTTGGATCCTGAGCTCAGCCAGCAGACTCACAACCCAAAATCAAGTCATGGCCTACGCCCTTCTTGGCTCAACTCCATTATTCATAAAATGCAGGTACTTAACATATGTAACATTACACTTGTATGTATGGAGTTCACTTGAAACTACCATGACCGGTGGAGTAAATCATGCGTTTTACATATGATATCCAACAATGGGATTCACTGCGATTGGAGTGTCACTCAACCACTTCTGTTTCTTTTTTTAAGTTTTATCACTACTTTAGCAAGAGTGGCATACATCTTACCCTACTATAACTAAATCTAATCATGTGTTTTACATATACTAAATCTAACAATAGGACCTATTTTAATTGAATAAATTTAAGGCAATGATATTATATGTCTAATAGCTACTGTAGCTAGATCAGCAAATCTCAAAAACATATAATGTCCTAATATCTATTTTACAAAATAAATTTCTCATTTAAAATTAGAAAATTTTCTTGTTGTGTGCATAAATAAATTATTATGCATTTAATCAATTAATACAAAATGACAAATTCATGATCATGTCAACCAGTGCGGGACACAAGGATTCCATTTGTTGCTCGTTTTGGTAGAAACTGTTAAAAGAAAGTTAAGCAATCTATAACATGATTGCATTTTTCAAGTAAATCAACTTAACAAGACTCCATGACACTGGAAAGTAAAAATGCTAATAACTTTTTAAAGCAAAAGATCCCGTTAACTCAAAAGACAAATAACAAAGAGGAACAGCGGATTGATTTCTGTTTTGTTAGCCAAATGCATAAGGATATAAGACAAAATGGTAGATTATATCATTAAAAGTAAGTTCACCATATCATTACAAAGTAGCTAAATTTCATTGGCACGTAGGAACCAAAATGGCTTGCTTGCTCAGTCACAAGAATGTTATTAAACGAGAAGCAATAATGCAAAAAAGCATCAGCAGTATGCATCCAGCAATTGTTCCAACATATCTTTTCACATTTAAGCAATAAAATAGAATTTACCCCAATAGTAATAATAATAATAATAATATGAAAAGGTGCATACCTTATGAAATGGATGAGCAACTAATTTCTTCTCAAGCTCCTCAAACTGATAAACAAACTTAATAAACTGCAACCCCTAAATAACCATATCCTACGTATGGAATAAAAAAAATTGAATATATTTAACAAGATTAAATTAAAGTTGCATAGTTTAACCCTTCAAACGCCTCTTTTTTGTTAACAAAGAATCATCAAGTCTCACGCCATGGAAAAAATATTTTCTATTACAAAACAGCGAAAGCGAAAGCTACAAAACCATGGTATTGTCTCTCCACCTAACCATAGCATGAGATGAGGGAATTGGGGAAGAACAAAAAAGGACAGTTGTTGAACAGAACTAAGTGCAAAATTACAACAATCTCAGGCACTACCTCACTACCAATACATTGTCAGCAAAGAAAACAAGAATAAATAACCTTCAACTGAAAGCCAATTGATCAAAATGACTCTCACCATGAGAATAACAAATTTCATCATACCGCGGGACTAATACAAAAAAAGGTCACCTTGCATTTTTAAATCAACATCAATGATGACCGCCACCTCACATCCTTAAAAATTCTACTACTCGGTCAAAGACATTCTCACGAAAAAGGATAGGGAACCAAGCACCAAACTATGCTCAATTTACATCTAAAAGTGCAACGAGTCCAAATTATAAATAGGATGTCCGTGTGAGCAATTGTCCAACAATGTTGGAACTACGAGAAGAAAAAAAAAGGAAGACCAAATGGAAAGATTAAGACCAATGTCTAGAGAGATCAAATGCGTGTCATTTTATATGTTTATATACTTACTTTCAAGTAGTCATACAGATTATAGAGTACTGTAATACTGTAACAAAAATGTTTATATGTTTATATTCTAAATGTACTTTTTTCATTTTTCAAGGTCAATAGGTCAAATTCCAACTTTCTGGTTACAAAAATGGCCCCCATCCAACCATGCACCTTGTTGTTGTCAGTTTATCGTTGTTGGGTTAATAACAATGTTGTTGCCATCACAGTAACTAAAACATTAGTTAGCTTCAACACAAGGAGCGTCAACTGCAATATTTCACAATGTTCTGAAGTGAGGTGAGATGGTATAATTGCCCTAAACATGAGAAAGAATCAGAATATGGAGTGCAAATTAAATACATAATATACTGGTATAGGAATAAAACCAAAAAAAAATCAAAGATTGGTCGTTTTAAGCCCTTTAGTTATTGACCATAGTTACATGCTTGACGATAATAAAAATAATGATAATAATAATAATTTATTAAAATTTAAATTTCTGTTTTCAATTTTCTTAAAGTGTTAATTAGAAATACAAGGTATGCCTCTTCCTTGATAAGAACCTTGATTGCAACCATGGTTTAACATAGCAGCTACTACATAGCGTAGCAAATGCATTGTCAGCCATAGCAGTTGAGGCCGGCACGTTATTTTGAAAATAGCAGCACTACAATCTAAAACTTTGTAAAGCCAAGCAATTTTATTCTATAATACTATTTTTCCTATTTCTTCTCCTCAATAACCTTTCCTATAGTTGTTTCTACCCTTACATGGTTTCAAATAACTAAAAACACACAGGATTTGCTGCTACACAAGATTTAAATTTTTTTACCATTTTCAAAATTTCCACCACTACACCGCTATGTATCACCACAACCACTACATATCGCCCGCTATGTAGCATTTTCACCATTGGTCGCCATGCCCACTGCAGCCACTATTTTTTATCCTTGATTAAAACACAAAATTCATCTAGAATGTACACCTCAAAATATGCAACATAAGTCTACAAGGAATTGTGCTAGATTCCGAATTGATTTTTCTATTAGGACTTAAACATTACTCCATAGTTAATACAATGTTGCTTTCCCTTTTGAAATCATACTAAAAAATTAAAAATATTTAATACTTAATAATTTAAAAAAGATTGTTAGATCAAATTTTATTGTTGGTATTTTGAATTTTTTTTCGAAGTTAACATTTGTATGAATTATTTTAATGTTGTGCTATATCTATGAATCATATGTTCCAAGATTTGGCAAGCCAGACACCTGGATACCCCTACCAGTATCAAAGTCCCACATACCTACTTACACATATGCAACTTAGACTAAATCCACAACTTTAATCTATATCACAACCTCATCCTTACCTATCATGTTCATATATTCCAAATACAAATTATTTATATCTAAAGACAAAATATCAAGGATATATTTACAGTGCTTAGAGCAATCCTTTCAGGCTTGGTGATTTCAGGTATCATATTCCTATCAAGTTCGACAGTTTCAACTCCCAGCTTGTGATAATCAACAAGTTTAGCCTATATACCATCACAGAAGGTCTCAACAATAAACTAGAAGAGCAGACTAATGCATTCTACAAGAGAAACTAAAAAAAATTAAAAAATAACAAATTTACCTTGTGAGGCATCAAGCATTGCAGCTTCCTTTTTAAGCTTAGAAACTTCTGACCTCAGAAGAATAATTAAGCTTTTTCTCAGCAAGCTATATAATCCCTCAAAACTAAACTTTCCCATGATACTCACAGATATGGTCTAAGCTTGATGAAAGAAACCTAAAACAGATCTTAACAGCCAAGATTGAATGATGCCACACAATCCCTATAGCTAGATATCAATCCATCAATTTAAACACCCCTCCACACCCTTGCATGATTAGAATTTAGGAGGATAACAGTACCTGGAAGCACTTGCCAATGAGCAGCATCTTCAAAGATGGAAACATAGAAATATATAGGCCACTAAACTGATAAGAAGAGAACAAAAGGAATTAGCAAATTCTAACATAATCAATTTGCTTCTCTATAGACAGATAGAAGAGTGAGTGAATCTTAAAAAACAAAGTGAAGACCTACAGGTTGAACTCTGCAGTGTATCAAAAGGAACAAGATCAAAGCTCAAGGCACTTGACGCAACTAAGTGATTATGATGTCAAAAGATAAACAACACTGTAACTGACCAATTACAGTAATATGAAAAACTCAGAAAGTCACAACTGCAAACATCTCCACCTACATTTGGGGGATAAAAAAAACAGAAAAGAAGAAGAAAGAAGAAGAACATACCTGCAAATGTCTACAACTGGCTACTCTCCACCAGCTGTTGTTGCTGTTTGCCAACTTCGGATGAAGCTGCAGACGTCTTGCCCTGCTCATCATGCTCCTACTGCAGCCTGCAGGTACTGCTCTTTTTTTTTTTTCTTTTTCCATGCTACTTTCTTCTTCTTTTTTTTATAAATCCAAAACAGCTGTTGCTATTCCATGCAATTTTTCATTTTTTTTTCTTTTTTCTTTGGAACTGGTGCTGTTTATATATATATATATATATATACGGAACTACAGCAGTTTTTTTTCTTCTTTTTTTTTATTTTTTTTTTTTGTTCCAGAACTGTTGTTCTTCCATACTGCTGTTTTACCGATATCGGGTAACGCGTGGATGGAGTGAAGTAAGATAAATAGTCAATACAATGATGCACCATTAAATTAATAAATAACTAACTAGCATATAGGAAAAGTCGGCCAAATGGAAACCTTCTCATATTGGAGCTGGTGAAAGCAATTCTTTTAAACGAATATATCAGATAACTCCCACCTCTGTATTAACATCAACCTATTACAAAATTTAATAACTTCCAGTTATCATTGAAAAATATTTGGACAAAATGCAAAAAAAAAAAAAACAGAACTCTAGGTTAATACAATCAACTAGATTCATTGTGAAGAATGCCAATTTGGACATACAACAAGAAACCAAACACAATAACAAATTAAAAGGTAAATATATACATAAATATTCTTCATTTGGTAGAAAATCACAGTTGAGTAATGAATTATACCATTAAAAAAATTAAGAAATGAAACATCTAATGAAGATATATTCATCTTTAATTAAAACAATTAGAAACAACATGGTAGCGAACGGTTTTCCCTTCAAACCTCTGGGAAAAAGTCAATTCCAAAAGTTGCATGCAAAATGCAGATTCAAGACCACCCGCCAAACCTTTGGAAAAAAAGGAGGTCAATTCCAAACGTTGCATGTCAAAAGCATATTCAACACCCACAACCCCCACCCAAAAAAAAAAAAAAAAAACCAAAACAAGCGTTATTTATTTTTAAGTATAATATTGAGAGCTAGTGGAGTAATCGTTTTTTATTAAGTATAATTGGGATATCTGATGGAATTATCAAAAAAAAATTTACAGAACTACACCCATTTCCGAACATAAATCGATGCAAACACTGTCTTACACAGTGAAGTTAGAAAAAGAAACACATATATATCCAATGATGAGAAAATAAAAGGAAAAGAGACAAAAGAAGAAGAAAAACAAAACACACTAACCTATATTGGTACAAAAATTGTGGTCATCTAATAAGGGATTAACACAACAACAACAAATGAGTGCCCGTGCGCATGCACACTTTTCCATACAATTCCATGTCAGATAAACAGCAGAATAAACACAAAAACGCTTAAATTAAAGATTAACTGCTTACTCAAGTTCTAGGGATCACAATTCAACAAAGAATACTAAAGGGATAGTGTAAAAATAAAAAAAAAAACTGATTCCCGAGCGATATTCTTCTTCGATATAATATGTTTCCAAGATACTAAAATAAAATGAAGCAAATTTAAAGGTGAATCAGCAAATGGCAGCAATCATAAAGTTTGGACACTGTGCCCACAAAGGCTGTTCAAAAGATGTTTAAATTCCGTAAAATTAATAAATAAAAAAATACATACCCCGCTCCTCAGCAATCTCAGGGTCCTCACCGAAAGCTCAAGATTGCAATGAATGCCAACCCTACTACCATTTACAAAAATTTTGGTTCCTTGAGGAATCATTGTAAGGCATATTACCAACACCAAAAAAAGTGAACCGTCTCACAGAAGGGGGAAACTAATCAACATTTAGCAGGTTGTTTGACATCTTTAAGTTAAATACCTCATAATTTCCAGCGCTCCATTCTACGAAAAATTCCAAGATAGGAGGTGTAGCTAATCCAACTATTACGTATACCATCAAAGAAAGATTCTTCACAAGTCCACAGGCCCATCATAGCACCCAAAAGGTATCCATTGATGCCGAACAATAGCAGCAGAAGTAGAACCGATTTAATAAATAATAACAATAACAGTGAATAACAGATATAGTAACAGTAATATCAATAATGACTCTAATGCAAACCTAAAAATATGTAAAAATACACAAATATGTTTATAAGGATTTTCTTATAGCCCTTGCATATACCTAGCTCAACATCCATAATTCTTTTTCCTTATCCTTGCATCTATTCTCTTTTTTTAATCAATTTTACACAATTAAAATCATTACAAATCAAAGTTTCATTATCCAATTGATTTGCAATTATTGGCAATTTCACTCACACAATTACACATGCACTATGTTGCAAGTGCCTGCACTCAAACACATGTGACTCTGTGATTACATATCAAGCCTCTACCATAGGTGATACATACCTTTCTTAGTTTATTAGTGTGATTAATATGATGTTCATGGATAAATATAATACTCTATTGACATTAATTGGCTAAACAGACATTTAGGAATGGATGCCAACTGGAACCGGTCCATAACTTGGATAATTGAGTCCAGAAAAGGGTCCATAGCAAAGTTGTAGCGTTGGTACCTCAGGTAACCAGTTCATGTCTATTGAAATCTCAAACATTTGTTTTCGCTACGACACTTGTCCTTCCGGTGTTACAGAAGGATACGTCATACCCCAATGGGAACTGTGCAGTTGTTCGAGGTTTTGCCAATTTCCCTGATAACATGAAAAGAACACTCAGCTGAGAAGATGTAAGCAGCTGCAAAACACCATGTAACACAACACTAACACAAAGATTGTCTCATACCGGCACATCCAATAGGAGAGTTCAACCTCCGCAAATGAGACAATCTAGATGCATATGTCAAGTGATTCAACACGCATAAACAAGACGTAAATAATATATATATACTAGAAACTGTAAGCAACATATGCAGAGAACATTAAGAGAAGAACTAGGACCTTTAGTTCAAGTGTCTACTGGAACTCTGAAGGTGTTCTCTCAGGATGCAATGCTCGATATGTATCAAACAGTGAATCAACAGTAGACAATAAAACCTGTCGAATAAGAGCAATATTTCATGATAACTATTAATACATATATATATCAGTATAAATAATGCGAAGCTCTAATAACTAGTTGTTGGAAAAGTAGCAATCATTAAAAACTTAATCACTCGCCTTTAAGAGTGCCACAGCCTTGCTCATTTCAAAGCTCACAAATTTAGAGTAACCAGCAGCACCTGATGTCTGTTGTGACAAGAGACAGTTAGAAGAAGGAAGCATTGCGGCGATGAAAATTTGTAGACAGTGGAAAACAGAGAGAGAAAAATGAGATCAATAGATATGGTCAAACATAACACCTCAGGTTTTCGAGCATAGCTTACCACAGGATGGGCTAAGTCACATTATTGAAACCATGGATTGACCTCATGGCCATCGGTTCTTAGGGTCAACAAATAAATAACAAAGAAATAGGGACTGGAGCGATGCATGGGTCCATAGGCTGCCATTGGCTTGAAACACAAACCTGATAAATAAAAGGATCAATGCTCAAGCCCTGGTATGACAAGCTATCCTAGGGCCCATTCCTGGCTGTTGTGCAGACTCACTCCGTGATATTCATGACAAGTCATGAATAGGATGGGCCTTGGAGTTGGAATAAATTTTATGCCCGACATATAAATGACATGGACCTTGACCTCAAATCAGATAAGCTTGTTTACATCTAAGCATGAAATCTCGCATTAACAAAGGACATAAATGGGCATACATGACACAAGGTATGCATTTATAAGCATCGCCACTGAGTGGATATGTGCACATGAAATGAACCATCACTGAAGCACATTGGTATTCACATGAATGTACACATATACAATGTTAATTTAGACTGCTATAGATGAATAATAAAGATATTAGGGACTAGCATCACTTGATGATCGGTGGAGAAAAAAATGAGAGAAATAGTTCTGGAGTGAAATCCCGCCTCCTTTAAAAATACTTTGTAGTGCAGAACAAATCCTATCCATGAAGCCACAATTTTCCATTGTACCGAGGAGATAGTCTTATAGACTTCACATCTCAAGGCTTGGACATTTTTGTGACATTCACTTCTAAGCATGCGGTCGAGTGATTCATTGGTTAGATTTTTTGTTCTTTTTTTGACAGACGTGAATGAGAGTATGGTTACATAGATCAATCACTGCTTCCCTTGGTGCTTGTATCATTTATACTATGATCTACGATGCATATATTTTTAAGGATGCAACCCATACAATCCATTGCAGTCTGAATAATATACAGAAATAGTCAACCTAAAGATAGCTCCAATCCACTAGGTTCTTTTGTTTCCTAGCCATGCCCTAGGTTTTAAGCTTGATGTCATAATTGCCGCAAAGGTAATCGATGACTTTTCCTTATTACCACACATGAGCATAATTGCAAGCTGGTGTTTCCATGTCAAGCAAGTGTCTGAGAGCAGCACACATCAATCTCCAAATTACAGCAACATGAGATGATGATCTATGCTATTCGAATACAGCTGTTGGGGAGGGGGACACATTATGTGTTAAGCCCCAGCCATAAGGTTTGTGTAAGGACTAAGGAGTAAGGACATGGTTATATACATTTAAGATATTTGATGTGCAAGCTGGTGTTTCCACGTCAAGCAGGTGTTTGAGAGCAGCACACATCAATGTTCAAATTACAACGACATGAGATAATGATCTTTGTTATTTGAATACAGTTGCTGAAGATGGGGACACATTATCTGTCAAGCCCCAACCATAAGGTTTGTGTGAGGAGTAAGGACAAGGTTATACAAATTTAAGACATCAGACGGTTGGCATGTGCATGAGCTAACTAGATACAATGTAATGTTCTATCTGCATATCCCAAAAATTTTTTATGAGTCGTACAGTTCAATGTTTATTAAAAAAGAATTAAAAAGCAAAGAGAAATAGCCACCTAGGCCTGTATTTCGCTATTACTAGTTTCCGTTCATTCTCCAGTTTCTCCTCTCACAATAATTCTCTTTTTTGTGGTCTAACTAACAAATAACTCAAGGATTCGTTAAACTCATCATGCAGTAATGTATTAATTGTGTCGAGCTTGTAGCATAGTAGGGGACGCTCACTGTTGCAACCTATGAAGCATGGGTACCGGTACGAGTACCAATATAGGTATGGGGTATGGGTACGCTGATACAGTAAAATCCTAAAAAAACAAGATACGGGTAAGGGGTGACGATGGGTTCTATGTTGGTAGTAGTGAGGGCAGGGGTGAATCAGTGAGGGGGCTTTGGGAAGATGGCTTTTCTGGATCAGCAGAAAAAGGAAAGAGTGGATAACACGCTGACAATCAGGGATTGTGTAGTTTTAATACCAAACTGATTCAGGCCCTAGAATGAGGGCTTGCGTAGGGGTGCCGAAGCACGTGTCCAAAGACACTTCGAATCTTCAAGAAGACTTCAACACACACGAGGACGCACCTTTTAGGGGTAAAACCCAATTCTATTAATCGACTAAGTCTGAGAATCTTTTCTCAACAATGCCATATATATAGTAAAAACAAACTTAATGTCTAAGCAAACCCTAAGCTATTAATAGAAACTTCCCTAATAACAATTTAATTAGAAATCTACTAATAAAAATAACATAATCCTCATCTAATTTGAAGAGGGGCTGCTTGTGGGACTTAGACTGCATCATAAAGTGAGTATGGCTTCACACCCAATGCCCCTTTTGGCCAATCAAACCCTTATGGAATGAGGTGTGATAAGAAGATTCTACAGCAAACAAGATTGGAGAGGGGGCAGAAGGCTATGAGGATTCATGACATAGGTTTGGATGATGACAATGTTAGTGCATCAAGTATATTGTACAAGTTAACATTCATATTGGGGTCTAGACTTTGGAATGGTCTAGGCCCTCTGTTTAGCTCACAGTTAAGGTATGGGTAACAATCCCATAACTTGTACCTAATTGTATGTCTCCGATTATGATGGGGGCATCAAACCAAGAAGGAAAGTGCGTAGCATGAACTCAATTTGGATGGATTATCCTTTTCTAGGGTTAATTCATCTTGGATTACAAGATCCACCATTGGATCATAGCATCGATGAAGATCCATCGTTGGAGGGCTCCCAAGGCATGCAAGTAGAAGGCCCCACCTTGGGATGTGCCAAGGGAGAAGAGTGATTGCTGTTTTTATTGATGTTTTAATTTTAATAAGGGCCCCAAGTTCCAAGTTGTTTTAGTTCAGTTATGTATTAAAAAAGGGGTCCCAATAGTTGTAGTTTTATTTTAATGTTTGAGAGGGGGGCCACAACTTAAAACCCTACATGGGAATGAGTGCAAGGGGGGGACTTGCGCACGTTTTCCCATGCGCAAGTCCTCCCCCATTCGGCCACTTTGTTTTTCTTTTTTTGTTTTATTTATTTTATGTCTTTTGTCTTAAGTGAAGTTAGATCTTTAAATCTCAGCCATTGATTGATTAGGGCTGAGTTTTCTCTTCTTTTAATATGTAACTCCATCTTGGAGAAGCCATTATTGATGAATGAAAGAACTCTTCTCTTGCTGAAAGCTTCTCAAGTCTTCTTGAGAGATTTTGGATCTTCCTCGCCCTAGTTGGGGAGTTTGGCGTGAGGCCAAGTAAATCATCTTCTCTAAGGTATTCTTCCTCCTTCTTTTCTTTTGGTAAAGAACATCCAGCCTTTCAATCCAAGAAACCCTTCTTCTCTTCTTCTAAAACTAGCCCAATCTTGGGTTAAGAAGAGAAGTCATCCTAACAGTCCCAGATCTGAATTCTGAACATCATAAACTTCACGACCAGATCTGAAACATAGAGCATGCAGCCAAATAGTCTGTGGATCTGAACACATATCATCTTGGACAGATCTGAAAAATACTTTTGAACTCAAAACCTGTGCTATTGGCAACCAACTGCTGTATCTCCACATTCAGATCTGAATTTAAAACTTTCAGATCTGAACATTTGATTGATTTAAAATCCCTAGAAGGATTGGTAGTTCCACTTCCTCAAGATCCACCTCCTGATTTGGGGAAAACATTCGCGGGACCGATTTGTATGACGAATCAAACTAAATACTTATTGCTGAAATTAATATTGCTTTGTGCTGGTGCCAATCTATGTGACTTAGTGTGCGTATTATTTTGATTTGATCTCTCTCCTTGCATATCATTCATTAGTTGTTTAGGGTCCTGCATCAGATTACCAGTCCCTAATAGAAATTTGGATTTAGGTCCAGATCTACCATACACCCAACCATTTCATCCCTACTGGAAGATGTTGAGAGTCAGTTTGGGTCTAATTTGTAATTATCCGGTAATCATGGCTTTAAATGTCATTATGAGAACAAGTTAATCTTGAATAAGGCTTAGATTTTAAAGATAAGTTACGTTGGGTTGGAGTCATGATGTAAGTAGGTATCTAATTTAGGTTCCCCAATTACAATTTGATTGAAGTTTGAGTTATTTTAGGCTAAGTGCTGTGATATAAGTTAGTTTCTAATTTAGGTTCGCCTATTATAATTTAATTAGGTTTCCTTTTTTTTTTTTTGGTAGTCTATACTAGTCTTTTTTTTTTCTTCATAAAGAGTCATTGCTTAATATAAAATTTTTACAAAATTCATCTAAACGTAGTGCCCAAATTTCAACAAGGTATCAGAGTTAGGGTTTGGACTTACATCTAGGCTTTCCTCTCCCATTTTTCCTTCTTTTCCGAATCCCTATCAAATTGGTTGACCCAACAAAGAAACCTAAGCCTTCCTTTGCCAAGTCATGCTTCTAATAAACGGAAAACTGGAGAGCAAAAGCCTAAGGAACAGAAGCCCAGATATGAGCCCCATCTAGGGTTTTGAGTTTCCAAGAAGAGAAAAGAAAATTAGGGTTTTTTCCAACTCAAAATCCCAACGGGTTATTTGCCTTCTACACGTAATGTCAAAATGCCATTTCCCTAAGTAAAATTTACGAATGTGAATTTTGCATATGTAATGTGAAACGCAATGCCATGTTTGTTTGGAAGCCGCCATTTTCACATTAAGTGATTGTTGAATGATTTCACTCTCCTAACCAAGAGGTGTGTAATAGTTTCACCCCTCTTCAGGGGCCTAAATCTCACATGAAAATAGCCTCATTCACATTGTCTTCACACCTCACCTGTGCATGAGCAAACATGACATTCGTAACCGTTCTGCACATGCATCAATTACACATGTAAAAAAGTGCAAACAGGTGACCCTCGAGGCCTCGACCATTGTTTCTTTTCGACAAAACGTTGGCAAGATGACCTTTGACATCAACACACCTGTACCGACAGCTTTTTATGAGCAGAGGTCCATTTGATCGAAAATCAAAAAGTAGGAGACCATAATTTTCTATGGTTTGAGGCTTGAAACCATAGACTGGAACCTCCATTTGTTAACATAACCCTTGAGGAAAGGGGATCGAAAATGTAGACAAAGCCATAAAAGACACTTTCTCGACACATGAAAGGAGGAATTTCTATCCCAAATATAGCAGTAGTTTCCGTACAAGATACAGAAGCCGCATTCACTCACGTCTTTGAAATTTATTATTATTATATGTTAATATGCAATTATGAAAATAATTTTCTCTTAAATTAGGATTAGGTTAAAGTAGAGCTCTTTTATGTTAAGTCCTATGATGATTTAATTAGATTTCTAGGTTTAGTTTAATATCTTTGGTTGTACCCTATAAACAGCCATCGGTTATTGTCAATACTCAATAGAAACATATTTAAAGAAATTTTCCAAGATATAGTTATTAAATTTAAGAAAAATAATCAAAAGAAGAAATGAAAGGGAAGGAATCATTGCCTGACTAATGTCTGCCTCGTTCTTGCAGCCTCTCATCTCAAAAGAAATCTTCTTAAGGTTTGCTATAGCAATTAACCCACACCGCTCACATGAATTCTATAGGCATCACTCGGATCAAACAACCTCCCTTTGAAAAAGTGTGCCACACCATGAGCAATCATGCAATCTCGTTCCATTTCTCCCAATTGTAGGCCTCCATCACGGGAATGAATCTGCACTGGGCCCCACCCACGGGAATGCATCTTGTCATCAACCATGTGTTTCAACCTCTGATAGGAAGTGGGACCAAGGAAAATCATAGCAGACAATCGCTGCCCGACATGACCATTGTACATGGTTCCAAAGCAAGGCACCTGATATCCACACCGATGAACGGCTTTGCTAATATCATCAACCTGAACAAAAAAAAAAAATCTTAGATGATGCATGCAAAAATATCTAACCATGGCAAATAAAAAATAGTGTATTGCAAGCCAAAAACACCAAGCATATTGCAATAAATTCTACATCCAGTTCTAATTCTGTATGAATAGGATAAATTTTAAAATCAAATCAAATATTACATTTTTCACACATAGAGACACTACAAGACAAATCAAGACTCCAGCACTGTGGATTTTATGATAAAAGAATTGCTAACTACCATGCCAACATAAGGCCTTGTAACTAAATCTCAAGTGTGTAAACTACAACACTTTCACGAGTGCTTCCTTCCTGAGCATTTGGATGTAAAAGTTAAAGGAGAATGCCAATGTAGTTTTCAGCTGGTTGGAAAAACAAAATTCCGCTTTCCAAGATAATCCCTTATGACTAAAAATAGCTGCACCCAGGTTTCCAATTTCCCCACTGATGGAATTGATTTTTTCCCCTTGACTCGGCGGACAAGATTATAGGGACAATTGTTTAAAACTTTTCTTCAAAGGAAATGAAGGAAGTTTCAACATAAAACAAAGAGGGTATTATCTGGCACAACTTTACTTTGCAGGTATGGATATTCCTTTTTTTAAGGTTCTTGCACAGAAACAGAAAGACCACCACACCAAACATAAAAAAAAAGTGCATCTTGGTAACTTCAAAATCAATAGCCATACCAATTGGCAGAAAAGGACACCCTGTTCATAGATGATATTTCAGCAAATGTATAGCCATTTCACAGAAGCCATTGTAACTTCTGAAGCACCTTTCATTTTTGTTTTGAGTTCTCCAACTGATGTGGCCTGCAAGTAAGAGAGCACAACTCTCTCCATATCCCAAAGATTTCCATCACATGGCAGAATATTTACTTTTGGGTCACTTCATGTCAAAATACCCATTTGATTGTTTACAACCATGACATCACCTTAGTTTGCCATTGAAGGATTATGGCCTAGCATCACAAAGAAGTATGACTTGTAGGGTGCTATTAGGTCTCTCTTCCAAATTCCTATCTACAAAACGGGCAGCCTAACTTCAGGATTATACAGGATACTTGAATTACAGACATCTAGGTCTGGAACATCTTAGATGTAAACTTACAGTGACATCCGTAAAGGGAGTAGCATCACCCTCCTTTCCCATGTGAGCAGCAACCTTCCTCATGATACACTCAATGAGTTAACCAATTGTTGCACGAGAAGGAATTGCATGTGGGTTCACAATGATGTCCAGTGTAATGCCTTCAATGGTCCATGGTATGTCTTCTTGTCCGTAAGTGATGCCAGCAGTTCCCTTCTGATCATGTCTCCCGCTAAACTTATCTCCAATCTGAGGTATCCGAACATATCTCATTCTTACTTTCACAAGTCTGGACCCATCTACATTTGTCGCTAATAAAACCTGCCAAAAAATATATGATTAAAAAAATGTTCAACTGGCAGAGGAGAGAACAGAACTCAAACCGATGCACTCATAAGAAGTACAATGCAGTGATGCACAACCAACTCAATAAACTACAACAAGCTGCATTAATCTCCATGGAAGTATAGCAACATAACGCAGAAAAAATAAAGAGCAAGGAAAACTAGAATTAATAACCCCTTACTAGATCCACAATCCCACCTTCACTGTGGCGTAAGCTAGTGCTATGATGATGCCATGTGTATCATGAAGATTGCCCTTGGATTTCATCCAGATTCAATGGAGTTGTCTTTCCAATAATTACGTCTGCACCAAAGACTCGTGCACCCTATTGGATAGGAGATAGATTTATTTACATGTAACAATATACAGATCTCAAAAACACTGTTGTACAGCTTCCAAATTCTCTTAATATACTCACAGGAGGAGCCAAACCATCATCATCTAATTTATCATAAGATCCATGCCGCATGCCCTGTAAAAGAATAGCTGAATTAGATCTACCATCACCAAAAATGATGGGACAACCAAGCTTTAACCAACTTTTTGTAGTCACCATTGTATTCTCCTTGTTCGGGCATCTGAAATCTTCTTTGACAAGTGTTCCAATCTTCTTCTCCTCACCTCTATAGAACAAACATCATTAGCAAGTTACTGAGTATGGTCCAAAGTGCAAAAACGTCAACCACGATGTTAACAAGAACAATTTAAAGGAATGGTATGACACACCAAAGAAAACTTAAAATACAAAAATAAAATAAAAAAAGAATTGGAAAAACGAAAACTTAAAATACAAAAATAAAATAAAAAAAGAATTGGAAAAACAACTAAAAGCAAAGTCAAATGAGAAAACTCTGATTACTACCTGTATTAGCAGAAAAATAATGATCGGAAGAACCCATGATCAATCGAAGATTGCTTCATGTTTAATAGAATCTTCTTGGTTATATCCATAATAGCAAGCAATTGCCACAATGGCATTCCTTAACGAGACCATACGAATACATGTTGATTAGAATAATTTCCAAATTGCACAAACCATTTATTAAAAAATTAAAAAAAAAAAAGAACAAAGTTGAAATCATTACAATGTCGGCTCGGAGCTGCGTGAAGTGCAAGTGCTCCATGGCATGAGTGGTAACAAGAGGCTTTTGTGGATAGTAAAGAACATAAGCTACTGTATCCTGAATAGAGACATAATGGGTATTAGTGCATTTTCAATATAAAGAAGACAAAGCAAAAATGACTAGCAATAAAATCTAACACAAAATTGACAGAAACCCAAATACACACCATGAGAAGTTGATAATTGGTCACATAAATCCCCATTGCTTGCTTGCCCCAGGCCGACTAGTATGTGTTACGAGGGGACTGCATTGTTCAACTAGTGAGAGGGTGAAAAAGAAAAGCACCATTTTGTTGGCATAAATAGAAAAAATTGTGTGATAACTAACCTGGTTGTGGGCAGGGAAGGGAATAATAGAAGCACAAACACCCAATATCAATGATGGATGGATCTCACAATTAGTACAGGTTTCAAAATATGCATCATCAGGATTGAGCCTTGCATTCACAAGATCCTGTAACACCATACACGTCTAATTATAAATTTTAACAAAAGTTTGATGCTAAACTTATAGGACATTGATGTTCGTATTGTAGTTCGAAAATTGATTAACTTCATAGTCAGAATAACATATTTAGAAGGTGCCTCAACTAAGGCCAACATTAGAAGAGTAACTACGCTTTTTTCTCAGCAAGCTAGATAATCCCTCAAAACTTAACTTTCCCATGATACTCACAGAGATGGTCATGGATATCATACTAGTCTCTTCTTCTTCAGTGTCCACATACTGTATGAACCATTTCGCAAGAAGAACATGCCATCCTTCTACCTGGGTTTCCTGAAGAATAGAAATAGAGAGGTCGAATACTTAAAATGACTGAATCACTATAGAAATGTAAAGATTCTTATAGTAGGTGCTAACCCTTTGCTGCAGGGCTTGAATGTCCTTTTTTATCAACAGTCCCGTTTTCTCCACAATAAAAAGCAGACGACAGCAACAACCATACTCAGTATAAAGGCACAATTCTTTCAAACGAATATCTCAGATAACTCCCACCTCAGTATTAACATCAACCAGTTACCAAATTTAATGACTTCCAGCCATCAATGAATAATATTTGGACAAAAGAACAAAAAAAAAAAAAAAACCTGGACTCTAGGTTGATACAATCAACTAGATTCATTGTGAAGAATGCCAATTTAGACATACAGCAAGAAACGAAAAAAAAAAAAACTAATAGTTACAAATATAAACATAAATATTCTTCTTTTTTATCATTTCTTTCTTTTTTCAGCTTGTTTTTGTTATCCAACATTTGGTAGAAAACCACTATCCAGTAATGAATTATACAATTAAAAAATTAAGAAATGAAAAATCTAATGAAGATATAATCATCTTCAATTAAAATAATTAGAAACAACATGCTCGTGATTGGTTTTCCCTCCAAACCTTTGGAAAAAAAGGTCAATTCCAAATGTTGCATGTGAAAGGCAGATTCAAACCCCACCCCCACGCCCCACCCCCCGGCCCTCCAAGAAATTAAAAAAAAAAAAAAAAACATAACAAGCGTTTTTTATTTTTAAGTGTAATAACGAGAATTGGTGGATTTATCATTTTTTATTTTAAGAACAATAGAGAGATTTGATGGAATTATTAGAAAAATTTACATTATTAGGGCTTTTAGGATTTAGGAATTTGAGTATTGTGCTTTTGGTTTTGAGTCTAAAGATTTTTTTTTTTTTTTTTGGTTAAGAGTTTAGGGTTTAAATGATTTGGTTTAGGGTTTAGAATTTTGGGTTTTAGATTTAAGGGTTTAGGTTTTAGATATGGAGTGGTTTGGGGATACGTGTTTAGGGATTAATGGTTGGGGGTTTAGGTTTGGGATTTATGGTTTAAGGTTTTAGGGTTTAGGGTATAGTGTATAAGGTTTAGGATTTTAAGGTTTTAGGATTTAGGGATTAGGGGTATTGGGGTTTAAGGCCTTAAGGGTTAAGGATTTCGCAATTGGTGGTTTTTGGGGTTTTAGGGTTTTGCACTTTGGAGTTTAGTTTTGGAGCTTGGTGTTTAGGGGTCTTGGGTTTCTCCAATATGGGTTTTGGAATTTGGGTATTGTGTTTTGGTGTTTTGGGCTAGAGTTTGCAGATTGGGGATTGAGTTTGAGGTTTATGGTTTAGGGTTTGGGACTGTGGTTTTGAATTTGGGGTCTTCAAGTTCGAGGGTTTAAGTTTTGGGTTTTTGCAGTTTGGGATCTTGGGTTTTGGGGTTTTTTGTTTTGTGGTTCTGGGTTTTAGGGGTTTGGATTTTTGGTTTGGATCGATTTTAGGATTTGGGGTTTAGGAGTTTTAGGTTTGGGATTTTGGGAGTTTAGGGTTTTGCAATTTGGGGTCTACGGTTTTAGGGATTAAGGAATAATGTATATGGTTTAGAATTTTAAGGTTTTAGGGTTTTATAATTTAGGGGTTTTGGGATTTAAGGCATTAAGGGTTAAGGGTTTGGGGGATTTTGAGGTTTAAGGGTTTTACGGTTTGGAGTTTGTTTAGGGTCTAGTTTTGGATATTAGGGTTTTTGTTCTTCAGTTTAGGATTTTGGGGTTTAAGGATTTAGGATTTTTGGGTTTTAGTGGTTAGAGTTTCATGTTTGGGTCTAGAGTTTGGGGTTTTGGGTGTTGGGTTTGGGGCTTTAGGGTCTTGCGGTTTAGGTGTTTACAATTTTTGAATTTTAGGGTTTTTAGGATTTAAGAATTTGGGTATTGTATTTTGAGTTTTGAGTTTAAAAGGATTTTGGGTTTTGGGTCTAGAGTTTACGGTTTATGGGATTTTGGTTTAGGGTTTTAGATTTCAGTGTTTAGGTTTAGGATTCAGTGTTTAAAGTTTTTTAGAGTTTTAAGGATTTGGAGTTAGACATTTTTACAATATAGGGATAAGGGTTTTACGGTTTTACAATTTTTGGGTTCATTGTTTTGGGATTTGCTCCTTGAGTTTTAAGTTTATGGTTTAAAGGTTTTGGGTTTGGGAATCTAGGTGTCTTGGTTTTTTGGTGTTTATGGTTGAAGTTTTGGGGGTTTGGCCTTTGGCTTCGGGTTTGACTTTGGGGTTTTCGATTTAGGGTTTATGGTTTGCAGATTGGGGATTGGTTTTGGGGTTTAGGGTTTAGGGTTTGAGGGTTGTGGTTTTGACTTTGTGGTTTTTGATTCGAGGGTTTCCATTTTGGGGTTTTAAGGTTTGGGGTTTTGGTGGTTTAGGCTTTATTGATTCTAGGGTTTTAAGGTTTGGGGTTTGAGTGTGTTGGGCTCTTGGGGGTTCCTAAGTTTATGACTTATGCTTTGGGCTTGGGTTTGGGGTTTACATTTTAGCGTCAGGTGCTTGGGGGATCAAGGATTGCTGTTTTGGGCCTATTGGGGTATAGGAATAGGGGTTTATAGTTTTAGGGTAGGGTGTTTAAGGGTTCAAGAGTTTAGGGATTGATAGTTGGAGCTTTAGATTTGGGATTTTGGGGGTTTTGGGTTTTCCGGTTTGGGGTTTAAGGTATAGGGTATAGTGTATAAGGTTTAAGATTTTGAGGTTTTAGGGTTTATAGTTTAGGGGTTTTGGGCCTGTGGTTCGGTACCGATACGATACGATACAGATACGGGTACGGGATTCGGTAAAATACGGCTTGGATACAGCTTCCAATTTTAGAATACGGCTACGCAAGATTTTTTGACCCAAAATTACGACAGATTTTGTTCATTTTGACCAATTTACTCATAAATGAGCCCTCTCTCAGTTTGATCAAAAAGAAAGCAAAAAGGAAGGAGAAGAGGAAGAGGAGGAGGTGGCAGCGAGGATGAAGATAACTAAATTGACAGGGGCTCCTGCTTTCGTTTTGACGGGTTGCTTCTTCAAGTAGATGGTAGACCATTGTATTGCTTTCTGCTATTGTTGCTGCTTCGAACTTCTAACTTCAGGTGCTATGTACGCCTCCTCTTCTTCTTATTCATTCATTCTTCTTCTTTTTTGTTCAACACTGCCCCAGAGATACAAAAGGGGCAAAAGAACCCATTGCATTTTATTAATGAGAACGGGCTCGTTGGGCTTTTTTTTTATTTCTTTCTATTTTAATGTTGAGCTACTTGGCAAACCAAGATACTTGGCCTACTTTTTTTTCTCTTTTCTTTTATGTTCTTCTATGTTAAGATACTGTCAGGCCCACCTTATTGAAAATTTGATCCACACAATGGGCATCGTAATATTTGAACACTACAGTAAGTATTTATCTGTATATTTTTTGAAATGCCGTACCCGTATCCGTATCCTAAAATTTTCAATTCAGCGTATTGAACCCTCGTTCTCTGTGTCCGTATCCATACCCGTGTCTGTATCTGGGCATCATAGGTTTTGGGGTTAAAGGCATTAAGGGCTAAGGGTTTGTGGTTTGGGGGTTTTGCGGTTAGGAGTTTGTTTGGGGTTTAGTTTTGGGGTTTTGGGTTTTTAATATGAGGTTTTGGGAGTTGGGGTTTTCGATTTGGGATTTGGGGTTTGGGGCTAGTGTTTGGGGTTTTGTGTTTAGGGATTTTGGATTTTGGGTTTAGGTTTTAAGGATTTTGGGTTTAGGATTTAGGAATCTAGATGTTACGTGATTTTCACATTTATGGTTGAAGGTTGGGGGGGTTTGGCCTTTGGCTTTGGATTTGGGTTTGGCGTTTACGATATAGGGTTTATGGTTTGGAGATTGGGTATTGGTTTAGGTTTTAGGGTTTAGGGGCTTGGGTTTTGAAATTGGGATTTTGAGTCCGGGGGTTTAAGTTTTTGGGTTTTGGGCTCGGGGGTTTAAGTTTTGGCATTTTGGGATTCGGAAGTTTAGGCTTCATCAATTTTGCGGTTTTAGGGTTTGGCGTTTGGGTGTTGGGTTCTTGGGGGCTTTCGTGTTCTCTATGCTGGCCTTGGGTTTGGGTTTGGGTTTGGGTTTTGGATTTACAAATTATGGTTTGGTGATTAGGGAATGAGGATTGGGGTTTTGGGTTCTTTTGGTATATGGGGATTGAGGTTTATAGTTTTCAGTTTTGGGTTTAGGGGGATTCTTTTCAAGGTTTTGGGTTTTAGGGACTTGAGGATTGGGTTTTAGGGTTTGGATTTAGGGTTTGGAGGGGATTGGGGATTTGGGGTTTATGGGTTTAGGTGTTTAGGGATTGATGGTTGGGGGTTTAGATTTGGCATTTTGGGGGGTTGGATTTTTGCGGTGTTGGGTTTAAGATTTTAGGGTTTATGTTATATTGTCTAAGGTTTAGGATTTAAGGTTTTAGGGTTTATGGTTTAGGGGTTTGGGGGTTTAAGGCATTGAGTGTTGAGGGTTTGGGGTTTTGGGATTTGGGGGTTTTGCAGTTTGAAGTTTGTTTGGGGTTTAGTTTTGGAGCTTGGGGTTTTAGGGTTTTGGGTTTTTGGGAGAGTCTTGTGGTTTAGGTTTTCACAATTTTAAAATTTTAGGGATTTTTACGAATTGGGGCAACATGTTTCGAACTTTCAAGTTTTTAAGGATTTCGGGTTTTGGGCTAAGGGTTTGACGTTTGGGGTTTGGTGGTTTGGAGTTTGTTTAGAGTTTAGTTATACAGCTTGGGGTATTTGGGTTTTGGGTGTTCGTTTTGGAATTTTGGGGTTTAGAATTTTCGGGTTTTAAGGGTTAGGCTTTGAGACTTTGGGTCTAGAGGCTGAGGTTTTGGGTTTTAGAGTAGCGATTTAGGGCTACCAGGTTTCAGTCAGGTTTGTAGTTTTGGGTTTTAGAGTGTAGCGAATTTAGGGTTGTTAGGTTTCAGTGATTAGGTTTAGCGTGGTGGTTTAGGGGTTTTGGGGTAAAGGTTTTTCGATTTTAGGGGTTACATTTTAGGAATTTATGATTTACAATAATAGAAAATCCAAAATTTTAAAAAATCCAAGATTTTCTACTAGATTTAGGCTGTTCTAGACAACTTACATTCTAAACGTCACTTTGAGTCGCATTGCCATATACCTTTTTCATCATGCACTTATAGAATCAAGAGCAGCGGGTGTCCAAATTTTTTAATTTTTTTCTTTTTTGACATAAAAAAAAAATAAACAAAGAAACCAATTTTAACCAAATGAAAGATCTTTTAAAAAGAAACCTAAAAAAAAACCCCTCAGATTTTACAAAATAGAAAATAAGCTAAGGAAGACAACTTTGTAGAAATTTTTATTTTTAAAAAATAGCTTTACGAGTGTAGAAATCAAATGAAAAAGCACATTTCAATAAAAAATTTAGAATTTCCTTTATTTGATTATGGGTAGGTCAATCAGAGCATTTTATGCATGCACCTGCTAAAACTAGTATGATGACAAATATAGTAACCAATCCCAAAATACAATAAAATAAAGAAGGAAAGTTCAGAAGCTTACCTCATATGGCGCTCCCCCGACAACAGCATCAAGAACTTGTTCGACAATTCAAGTGAAAGGCTACGAAGTAATAACAAGTCCCATTTTGAACAGGGTCGATCAACAAGGCGAAACCAATTCACACAACTGGAACCTGTCCTAAAAGAAAATATAAAAATCCTACTCAAAACCTACACAAACCAGATTTAAAAAAACTAAAATTAAATTAATTACAGTTCTTTACGCACTATAAAATTATCTAAAATAAAAGTCCTACACTACAAACCTAAACTAGAAAACAAAAGACTGCATCCACCATAAGAAATATTGGAAAACCAATTTAAATGACAAAATAAGAGATAATAAATTAAAATTTCAGAAACAATAAAATAAATTTTATAACCTATGATGTGAATTCATTGTTTCTAAGTACAAAAAATAAGAACCGCATAGTTCAATCTCACCATCCCAAAACCAAATATGCAATTACCTAAAAACAAAAAACCCCTACACTCTATACCCCACACTCTAATTTCATTTCTAGTTTTCACACCAAATCTAAATGACAAATAAATAACTAAAAAACAAAGAGAAATAGAGAATAAGAAAATAAGTACGTGGAGAGAAACAAATAAGAGAATACGCAAAAGGAGAGAGGTAACATAGATGATGACGCTGAGCAAAATCAGTCTAGGACTGTAGCCTTAGATCCAAAAACCAATAAAGTAGAAGAAGAAGAAAAGGCATTTAATGATGATGGTGATTGTCAAAAATAAGAAAAGAAAAGAAAATGAAAAAATCTTAACAAGAGATAGAGAAACCGTGTAGGTCAGTTGGTTAACGAAAAACCACTTCACGACATGCAAATAAATAAAAACACTTAAAACCATTAAATGGTTCCCAAAAATTTTGGTTCAACCTTTACTGTACCTTGACATAGACTAGATTGGCTGAAAAGATGCACACATACTGCAAGTTATATCAAACAACAAATCTAACCTTAAAATATCAATATTGAAGGAGATTTAACAAAAAAACTTCCAATCATTGATTGGTAGGCACAATCATTTTTTGTGAGGCAAACCGTCCATTAGGAGCGATCATGCTTTAAATGCAAATGGTAGATTTCGTAAGAGACAACTAACAAGTCAGCTTCTATAACTGTGAAAATTATAGATGAAAGCATATAAGCCTATTTGCAATTGATAGTTGTAATACCTGATGCCGAGAGGGTTATATGGATACCTGGGGAATGTAGTTTTTCCATGGTAGTACACACTTTCATGATATAATTTAAAAAAAAAATGAATGAATGAAGAGAAAAACAAATTAAATCAACAGTTAAAACTCAACTTGAAGCCAATGAAAACTCAAAAAGTTTATAATCACAGCTCAAATATTAGCAACAATGAAGCAAGTATTTTTTATCACTCAACCTATCTTCATCAACTTAAGTTAACAATGAGACATGCACATGCACATGTACACACATGGAAAGGGCTAAAACATCATAATTCAAATGGATTAATTCTTTTGCCTAATTGGAAAATGTCATCATATGAATGCCCAACCCGTAAAACCATTCAACAAAACAATAAATAGATGCCAACAAAGAAATCACCAGATATAAATGAAATCATATAAAAGCATATGCTTTCAATCTTCTACCAGCATATGGTATGCCTTCACTTCCGTCCAGTGCATTATCTGAAATTGAATAAAGCAGTCATTTCAACAGATCTCGAAGTGCATGAACAACTTGAAAGCAAGTGAAAGCAATACTTTTCTTTAAAAAGAAAAAGACATAAAGAGTAATGTCGAACCTAACCATTCATTCACTACTCGGGCTAATTCAACATGGTTTGGTCAAGCAACTAAAATATAGCTTTGCCCAAATTCCAAATGACGAAAAGACAGTAGGCTAAGTTTGAAGGCATTAAGCTATTTTTCATTTTTTCTTTTTTTTCTTTTGTGCAAATAAACTAAACTTTTTCCTCGTCTTGGATGACTCAAACAAGACAAGCCAGCTAGGCTTGACCCCACTTTGTTGGATCCTGAGCTCAGCCAACAACCTCGCAAACCAAACTCAAGTCATGGCCTATGCCCTTCCTGGCTCAACTCCATTATTCATAAAATGTAGTACTTTATATATGCAACATTACATTTGTACGTATAGAGTTCACTTGAAACTACTATGATCGGTGGAGATAATCATGTGTTCCAACAATAGGATTCACTGTGATTGGAGTGTCACTCAACCCCTTCTGTTTCTTTTTTTAAGTTCTATCACTGCTTTAGCTAGAGTGGCATTCATCTGACCCTACTCTAACTAAATCTAACCATATGTTTTACATCTGATAAATCCAACAATTAGGCCTATTTTAATTGAATAAATTTAGGGTAGTGATATTATATTTCTAATCCTAATAGCTACTGTAGCTAGATCAGCAAATCTCAATAAGATGTAATGTCCGAATTTCTATTTTACAAAATAAATTTCTCATTTAAAATTAGAAAATTATCTTCTTGTGTGCATAAATGAATTATTATGCATTTAATCAATTACTACAAAATGACAAATTCACAATCATGTCAACCAGTGGGGGACACATGGACTTCATTTGTTGCTCGTTTTGGTAAAAACTGTTAAGAGCAAGTTAAGCAATCTATGACATGAGTGCATTTTTCAAGTAAATCAACTTAAACAGGACTTCATGACATTGAAAAGTAAAAATGCTAATAACTTTTAAAGCAAAAGATCCCGTTAACTCAAAAAAGATAAATAATAAAAAGGAATAGCAGATTGATGATCAGTTTTATTAGCCAAATGCATAAGGATATGGGACAAAATGGTAGATTATATGATTAAAAGTAAGCTCAGCATAAAAAATTTTTAAGTTAAATACCTTATAATTTTCAATGCTCCATTCAACGAAAAATTCCAAGATAGGATGTGTAGCTAATCCAACTATTATGTATACCATCAAGGCTAGATTCTTAACAAGTCCACAGGCCCATCATAGCACCCAGAAGGTATCCATTGCTGTCGAACAACAACAGCAGAAGTGGAACCAATTTAATAAATAACAACAATAACAGTGAATAACAAATATAGTAACAGTATCAATAATGACTCGAGTGCAAACCTAAAAATGCGTAAACATACACACATATGTTTACAAAGATTTGCTTACAGCCATTGCATACACCTAGCTCAACATCCGTAATTTTTTTTTCCTCATCTTTGCATCTGTTCTCATATTTTTAATCAATTTTACACAATTAAAATCATTACAAATCAAATTTTCATTATCCAATTGATTTGCAATTATTGCCAATTTCACTCACACAATTACACATGTGCTTCGCTGCAAGTGCGCGCACTCAAACACATGTGACTCCGTGATTACATATCAAGCCTCTACCACAGGTGATACATGCCTTTAATAGTTTATTAGTGTGATTAATATGATGTTCATGGATAAATATAATACTCTATTGACATTTAGGAATGTATGCCAACTAGAACCGGCCCATAACTTGGATAATTGAGTCCAGAAAAGGGTCTATAGCAAAGTTGTTGAGTTGGAACCTCGGATAACCAATTAAGGTCGATTGACATCTCTACCATCTGTTTTCGCTACGATACTTACCTGTCCTTCCAGTGTTTCAGCAGGATACATCATACCCTAATGGGAACTGTGCAGTTGTTCGGGGTTTTGCCAATTTCCCTGATTACATAAAAAGAACACTTGGCTGAGAAGATGTAAGCAGCTGCAAAACACCATGTAACACAACACTAAAACTAAGATTGTCTCATACCATCACGTCCAATAGGAGAGTTCAACGTCCGCAAATGAGACAATCTAGTTGCATATGTCAAGTGATTCAACACCTATAAAAAAGATGTAAATAACATATATATATATATATGTATGCTAGAAACTGCAAGCAACATATGCAGAGAACATTAAGAGAAGAACTAGGACCTTTAGTTCACGTAGCTGCCGGAACTCTGAAGATGTTCTCTCAGGATGCAATGCTGGGTATGTACCGAACACAGAACCAACAATAGACAATAAGACCTGTTGAATAAAAGCAACATTTCATGATAAGTATTAATATATATATATATCAATATAAATATAATGAGAAGCTCTAATGACTAGTTGTTGGAAAAGTAGCAACCGTTAAACACTTAATCACTCGCCTTCAAGAGTGCCTCAGGCTTGCTTATTTCACAGCTCACAAATTTAGAGTAACCAGCAGCACCTAATGTCTGTCGTGACAAGAGACAATTAGAACAAGGAAGCATTGCGGCGATGAGAATTTGTAAACAATGGAAAACAGAGAGAGCAAATTGAGATCAATAGATATGGTCAAACATAACACCTCAGGTTTTCGGGAATAGCTTATCACAGGATGGGCTAAGTCACATTATTGAAACCATGGATTGACCTCGTGGCCATTGGTTCTTAGGGTCAACAAATACATAACAAACAAATAGAGACTCGAGCCATGCATGTGTCCATAGGCTGCCATTGGCTTGATTCACAAACCCAATAAATAAAAGGATCAATGCTCAAGCCCTGGTATGACAAGCTATCCTAGGGCCCATTCCTGGTTGTTGTGCAGATTCACTCCGTGATATTCAGGACAAATAATGAATAGGATGGGCCTTGGAGTTGGAATAAATTTTCCGCCTGACATATAAATGACATGGACCTTGACCTCAAATCAGATAAGCTTGTTTACATCTAAGCATGAAATCTCGCATTAACAAAGGACATAAACGGGCATACATGACACAAGGTATGCATTTATAAGCATTGCTGCTGAGTGGATATGTGCGCATGAAATGAACCATCACTGAAGCACATTGGTATTCACATGAATGTACACATATACATGCTAATTTAGATTGCTATAGATGAATAATAAAGATATTAGGGACTCGCGTCACTCGAAGATCAGTGGAGAAAAAATGAGAGGAACAGTTCTGGAGTGAAATACCGCCTCTTTTAAAAATACTTGGTAGTGCAGAACAAATCCCATCCATGAAGCCACAATTTTCCATTGTACTGAGAAGGTAGTCTTATAGATTTCACATCTCAAGGCTTGGACATTATTGTGACATTCACTTCTAAGCATGCGGTCGAGTGATTCATTGGTTAGATTTTTTCTCCTTTTTCCGACAGATGTGAATGAGAGTATGGTTAAATAGATCAATCGCTACTTTCCTTGGCGCTTGTATCATTTATACTATGATCTACGATGCATATATTTTTAAGGATGCACCCCATACAATCCATTGCGGTCTGAATAATATACAGAAATAGTCAACCTAAAGATAGCTCCAGTCCACTAGGATCCACTGTTTCCCAGCCATGCCCTAGGCTTTAAGCTTGATGTCATAATTGCTACAAAGGTCATCGATGAATTTTCCTTATTACCACACATGAGCATAATTGCAAGTTGGTGTTGCAATGTTAAGCAGGTGTCTGAGAGCAGCACACATCAATGTCCAAATTACAGCAACATAAGATGATGATCTATGTAATTCGAATACAGCTGTTGAGGATGGGGACACATTATGTGTTAAGCCACAACCCAACCATAAGGTTTGTGCAAGGAGTAAGGACATGGTTATAAAAATTTAAGATATTTGATGTGCAAGCTGGTGTTTCCATGTCAAGCAGGTGTTTGAGAGCAGCACACATCAATGTCCAAATTACAACAACATGAGATAATGATCTATGCTATTCGAATACAGTTGCTAGAGATGGGGACACATTATGTGTCAAGCCCAACCATAAGGTTTGTGTGAGGAGTAAGGACAAGGTCATACAAATTTAAGACATCAAATGGTTGGCATGTGCATAAGCTAACTAGATGCAATGTACTATTCTATGTGCAGATCCCAAAGATCTTTTATGAGTCGTACAATTCAATGTTTATTAAAAAAGAACTAAAAAGCAAAAGAGAAATAGCCACCTAGGCCTGTATTACACTATTACTATTTTCCATTCATTCTCCAGTTTCTCCTCTCACAATAATTCTCTTCTTCTGTGGTCTAACCAACAAATAACTCAAGGATTCTCTAAACTCATCAAGCAGTAATGTATTAATTGTGTCGAGCTTGTAGCATAGTAGGGGATGCTCACTGTTGCAACCTTCAAGCTGAAGATTCAACTCATACTTTACCAGTAAAAAAAGTACTAATTTTCTTTCTTGTTACTTTTAAAAACATAAAATAATTTTTAAATATGGTTTCATAATTTAAAACATGTCCAACAGAAACTGTATAGCAATCCTTATTCACATACGAAATGGCCACATTCCACACTCATATCCTAGTGATATGAAAGATCCAGGCATCGTTTGTGAATGCAAAATCTATGCGAATAAAGATTCATAACTTCACAAGAGTAGAAGAAAATACCTATCTGCCCAGTGCAGGAATCTCCAAAAGAATTCTCTTTCAGCTTGAGTATCCAGGAGAATCTATGAAGAGCGCCAATACTAGAAATCAGCTCTTTCTACAAGCACTATAGTCTAAACACAATCTTAGCATTATTAAATTGAGGCTTTCACTACTACGGCCAAGACTCAGATGAAATGGTTCCAATTACATAACCAAAAGAGTTAAAATTAAATAGTTTCTCAATACACAAAAGAGCAACAGGCAATTTGTACAATAGTGTATGCAGTTCGAATTTACAGGCAGCGTAGCACATGAAAATGGTTGATACCTGTTGTGCTCCTGTTTCTGATATTTGTTTGCACTTGTCATAGAACCAAGGGCGCAGAGAAGCTGCTACCTGCATCAAAATATCCAACATTAACCAATTAAAGTAAAAAAAATTTTTTTGTGGGCACATAGATAGAAAGACAGATAGGTATGGCATTTGCTCCTATGCATACACCCGTTAAAAACACAATGTGATCAATCTAAAAGGGCCATCCAAACCACCCCCACCCTCCCCCCACAATGAAAATACAAAAATGAAAACATGTGTCGTGGATCTCATGGGAGTTCACCCCAATCGAAATGGACTGGACTGTTGGATGGGCTCCCCACACCTCCCATTATCTACAAGGCCCAACAACTCTCTCTCTCTCTCTCTCTCTCTCTCTCTCTCTCTCTCTCTCTCTCACAGCATTCTAGGAGCAGTCGACATGGCCATCAGCTCTTTGTAGAGTACCTAACATGCATAAGGTATGTGTACCTGGGACATTCACAAAACCAATTTAGCTTCTTGCCTAAAGTAATTTGGCTCAGTGTTGGACCCATAAACGAATAAAAAGGGTCACAAAATACCCAGATGAACAGTGTGTGAGTTTGAGAGAGAAAAAGAGAGAGGCTTTGGGTTCGATGTTTGGTCTTGTTTTAAACCATGACCAGCCTCAAGTCCACTGCAGGGACTGTAATAAAGTGAGTACCAATGCCCTTTTGGCTAGTCAAACCCTTATGGAATGGGGTGTGATAAGAAGATTCTACAGCAAAGAAGATTGAAGAAGGGGCAGAAGGGTCTGAGGATTCATGAAATAGGTTTGGTTGATGACAAAGTTAATGCATCAAGTATATTGTACAAGTTAACGTGCATATTTGGGTCTAGACTTGGGAATGGTCCAGGCCCTCTGTTTGGCTCACAGTTGAGGTATGGCTAACAATCCTATAACTCGTACCTAATTGTGTGTCTCCAATTACCAGTCCCTAATAGAAATTTGGGTTTAGGTCCAAATCTAGACACAACCATTTCATCCCTACTAGAAGATGTTGTGAGTCAGTTTGGGTCTAATTTATAATTATCCAGTAATCATGGCTTTATATGTCATTATGAGAACAAGTTAATCTTGAATAAGGCTTAGATTTTAAATTTAAGTTACGTTGGGTTGGAGTCATGATGTAAGTAGGTATCTAATTTAGGTTCCCCGCGTACAATTAGATTAAAGTTTGAGTTATTTTAGGTTAAGTGCTGTGATATAAGTTGGTTTCTAATTTAGGTTCTCCTATTATAATGTAATTAGGTTTCCTTTTTTTTTTTTGGTAGTCTATAATATTCTTTTTTTTTTCTTTATAAAGAGTCATTACTTAATAAAAATTTTTACAAAATTTGTCAAAATGTAGTCCCTAAAATTCAACTAGGTATCAAAGTTAGGGTTTGGACTTACATCTAGGCCTTCCTCTTCTATTTTTCCTTCCTTTCGCGAAGCCCCATCAAATTGGTCAACCCAATAAAGAAACCTAAGCCTTCCTTTGCCGAGTCATGCTTCTAACAAAAGGAAAACTGGAGAGCAAATGCCAAAGGAACAGAAGCCTAGATACGAGCTCCATCTAGGGGTTTGAGTTTCCAAGAAGAGAAAAGAAAATTAGGGTTTTTTCCAACTCAAAATCCCAACGGGTTGTTTGCCTTCTGCACGTGATGTCAAAATGCCATGTCACTAATTAAATTTAAAAATGTGAATTTTGCACATGTAAATGTGAAACCCAATACCATGCTTGTTTGGAAGCCGCCATTTTCACATGAGTGATCGTTGAATGATTTGGATGATAAATGTAAGAAATTCATGAATCTTAAACAATAGCAATGGATAAGACAACAAATGCATTTCTGGGGTTTAATAAGTCAATAATCATTTGAATGGTTCACATAAAAAACATGGGACCTATAGAAGTTAAAGAGAATGAAAGCTAGTAACAGGGTTCAAAACCACAACTTGTCGAGTGGAACCTATATTGGAACTGTCTCGACCAAGAGGTGTATAACAGTTTCACCCCTCTTCAGGGGCCAAAATTTCATATGAAAATAGCCTCATTCACATTGTTTTCACACCTCATTTATGCATGAGCAAGCATGACATTCGTAACCGTTCTACACATACATCAATTACACATGCAAACAAGTGCAAACAGGTGACCCTCGAGGCCTCAACCATTGTTTCTTTTCGGCAAAACCCTGGCAAGATGATCTTTGATATCTACACACCTAAACCTACAGCTTTTTATGAGCAGAGGTGCGTTAGATCGAAAATCGAAGAGTAGGAGACCATAATTTTCTGTGGTTTGAGGCTTGAAACCATAGACTGGAACCTCTATTTGTTCTCATAACCCTTGAGGAAAGGGGATTGAAACTGTAGACAAAGCCATAATAGGCACTTTCCCGACACATGAAAGGAGGAATTTCTATCCCAAATATATTTGTAGTTTTCATACAAGATACAGAAGCCGCATTCACTAATGACTTTGTAATTTATTATTATTATATGTTAATATGTAATTATGAAAATTAGTTTCTTTTATATTAGGATTAGGTTAAAGTAGAGCTCTTTAATGTTAAGTCTTATGATGATTTAATTAGGCTTCCTAGTTTACTTTAATATCTTTGGTTGTACCCTATAAACAGCAATCGGTTATTGTCAATACTCAGTAGAAATATATTTAAAGAAATTTTCCAAGATATAGTCATTAAATTCAAGAAAAATGATCGAAAGGAGAAATGAGAGGGAAGGAATCATTGCCTGAATAATGGCTGCCTTGTTCTTGCAGCCTCTACACTCAAAAGAAATCATCTTAACGTTTGCTACAGCAATTAGCCCACACCGCTCACATACATGAACTCTATAGGCGTTACTCAGATCAAACAACCTCCCTCGAGAAAGTGTGCCACACCATAAGCAATCATGCAATCTCGTTCCATTTCTCCAAATTGCAGGCCTCCATCACAGGAGTGCCCTTCTACAGCCTGCGTAGTTTGTATCTGCACTGGGCCCCACACACGGGAATGAATCTTGTCATCAACCAATTGCTTCAACCTTTGATAGTAAGTGGGACCAAGGAAAATCACAGCAGACAATCGCCGCACAACATGACCATTGTACATGGTTCCAAAGCAAGGCATCTGATTCCCACACCTATGAAGGGCTTTGCTAATATTGTTAGCCTGAAGAAAAAAAAAAATCTTAGATGACACATGTAAAAATATCTAACCTTGGCAAATAAAAATTAGTGTACTGCAAGCCAAAAACACCAAGCATATTGCGATAAATTCTACATCCAGTTCTAATTTTGTATTAATAGGATAAATTTTAAAATCAAATCAAATATTACATTTTTCACACATAGAGACACTACAAGACAAATCAAGAGTCCAGCACTATGGATTTTACGATAAATGCATTGCTAACTACCATGCCAACATAAGTCCTTGTAACTATGTCTCAAGTGCGAAAACTATAACACTTTCACTAGTGTGTCCTTCCTGAGCATTTGGATGTAAAAGTTCAAGTAGAATGCTAGTGTACTTTTTAGCCTGTTGGAAAAACAATAATTCCACTTTCCAAGATTATCCCATATGACTAAAAATAGCTGCACCTAGGTTTCCAATTTCCCCATTGATGGAATTGATTTTTCCCTCAGCTTGGCGGATAAGATTAAGGACATTTGTTTAACACTTTTCTTCAAAGGAAATTAAGGAAATTTCTACATAAAACAAAGAGGGCATTATCTGGCGAAACTTTACTTTGCAAGTATGGATATTCCCTTTTTTAAGGTTCTTGCAGACACAGAAAGACCACTACACCAAACATAAAAAAAAGTGCATCTCAGTAACTTCAAAATCAATAGCTGCACCAATCGGCAGAAAAGGACACCGTGTTCATAGATGATATTTCAGCAAATGTATAGCCATTTCACAGAAGCCATTGTAACTTCTGAAGCATCTTTCATTTTTGTTTTTAGTTCTCCAACTGTTGTGTCCTGCAAGTAAGAGAGCACAACTCTCTTCATATCCCAAAGATTTCCATCACATGGAAGAATATTTACTTTTGGGTCATTTCATGTCAAAATACCCATTTGATTGTTTACAACCATGACATCACCTTAATTTGCCATTGAAGGACCATGATTATGGCATAGCATCACAAAGAAAGTATGACTTGAAGGGTGCTATTAGGTCTCTCTTCCAAATTCCAATCTACAAAACAGGCAGCCTAACTTCAGGATTATACAGGATACTTGAATTACAAACATCTAGGTCTGGAATATCTGAGATGTAAACTTACAGTGACATCCGTAAAGGGAGTAGCATCACCCTCCTTTCCCATGTGAGCAGCAACCTTCCTCATGATACACTCAATGAGATGACCAATTGTCATATGAGAAGGAATTGCACGTGGGTTCACAATGATGTCCAGCGTAATGCCTTTAATGGTCCATGGCAGGTCTTCTTGTCTGTAAGTCATGCCAACAGTTCCCTTATGACCATGTCCACTGCTAAACTTATCTCCAATCTACGGTATCCGAACATATCTCACTCTTACTTTCACAAGTCTGAAGCCATCCGCATTTGTCGCCAATAAAATTTGCCAAAAAATATATGATTACAAACATGTTCAACTGGCAGAAGAGAGAATAGAACTCAAACCGATGCACTCATAAGGAGTACAATGCACAACCAACTCAATAAACTACAACAAGCTGCATTAATCTTCATGGAAGTCTAGCAACATAACGCAAAAAGAATAAAGAGCAAGGAAAACTAGAACTAATAACCACTTATTTGGTCCACAATCCCACTTTCACTGTGGTGTAAGCTAGTGCTGTGATGACGCCATGTGTATCATGAAGATTGCCCTTGGATTTCATCCAGATTCAGTGAAGTTGTCTTTCCAATAATGACATCTTCACCAAAGACTCGTGTACCCTATTGGATAGGAGATAGATATATTTACATGTAACAATATACAGATCTCAAAAACACTGTTGTACAGCTTCCAAATTCTCTTAATATACTCACAGGAGGAGCCAGACCATCATCATCTAATTTATCATAAGATCCATGCAGCATGCACTGCAAAAGAACAACTGAATTAGACCTACCATCACCAAAAATGATGGGACAACCAAGCTTTAACCAACTTTGTGCAGTCACCATTGTATTCTCCTCATTCAGGCATCTGAAATCTTCTTTGACAAGTGTTCCAATCTTCTTATCCTCATCTCTATAGGACAAACATCATTGGCAAGTTACCAAGTATGGTCCGAAGTGCAAAAACATCAACCACGATGTTAACAACACCAAAGAAAACTTAAAATCATCATCATCATCATCATCATCATCATCAAAGCCTTATTTTTGTATTTCAAGTTTTTTTTTCAAAGAAAACTGAAAATAAAAAAATAAAATAAAAAAGAATCAGCAAAACAACTAAAAGCAAAGTCAAATGAGAAAACTCTAATTACTACCTGTATGTGCGGAAAAATAATGATTGGAAAAACCCACGATCAATCGATGATTGCTTCATTTTAACAGAATCTTCTTGGTTATATCCAGAATAGAAAGCAATTGCCACAGTGGCATTCTTCAACAAGACCATACAAATACATGTTGATTAGAATAATTTCCAAATTGCACAAACAATTTATTAAAAAATTATAAAAGAAGAACAAAGGTGAAGTCATTACAATGTCGGCTCTGAGCTACATGAAGTGCAAGTGCTCCATGGCACGAGTGGTAACAAGAGGCTTTCGTGGATAGTAGAGAACATAAGCTACTGAATCCTGAATAGAGACATAATGGGTATCAGTGCAATTTCAATATAAAGGAGACAAAGCAAAAATGACTAGGAATAAAATCTAGCATAAAATTGAAATGATAAACAAACAAAAACTCAAATACACCATAAGAAGTTGCTAATTGGTCACATAAATCCCCATCGCTTGCTTGCCCCTGGCCGACGGGTATGTGTTACGAGGGGACTACATTGTTCAGCTAGTGAGAGGGGAAAAAAAAGCACCTTTTGCTGGCAAAAATAGAAAAAATTGTGCGATAACTAACCTGATTGTGGGTAGGGAAGGGAATAATAGAAGCACAAACACCCAATATCAATGATGGATGGATCTCACAATGAGTATATCTGTATATGTTTCAAAATATGCATCATCAGGATTGAGCCCTACATTCACAAGATCCCGTAACACCATACGCCTTCTAATTATAAATTTTAACAAAAGTTTGACGCTAAACTTATAGGACATTGATGTTCATATTGTAACAAAAATTGATTAACTTCATAGTCAAAAATAACATATTCAGAAAGTGCCTCAACTAAGGCCAACATTAGAAGAATAACTACACTTTTTTCCTTGGCAAGCTAGATAATCCCTCAAAACTTAACTTTCCTATGATACTCACAAAGATGGTTATGGATATCATACTAGTCTCTTCTTCTTCAATGTCCACATACTGCATGAACCCTTTCGCAACGAGAACATGCCATCCTTCTACCTGGGTTTCCTGAAGAATAGAAATAAAGAAGTCGAATACTTAAAATGAATGAATCACTATTGAAATGTAAAGATTCCTATAGTAGTGCTAACCCTTTGCTACAGGGCTTGAATGTCCTTCTTTATCAACAGTCTCATTTTCTCCACAATAAACAGTGGACGACAGCAGTGACCATACTCAGTATAAAGGCGCAATTCTTTCAAACGAATATCTCGGATAACTCCCACCTTAGTATTAACATCAACCAGTTACAAAATTTAATGACTTCCAGTTTTCAATGAATAATATTTGGACATCATCATCATTATCATCAAAGCCTTATCCCAACCATGTTGGGGTCAGCTACATGAATTCTGTCTCTCCATTCCATTCTATTTTGAGCCAAATCCTTGGATAAATTAAACTTATTCAAATTTGATTTAATAACCTTCATCAATGAATAATATTTGGACAAAAGGAAAAAAAAACTGAACTCTTGGTTGAAACAATCAACTAGATTCACTGTGAAGAATGCCAATTTGGACATACAGCAAGAAACGAAACAAAATAACAAACTAATAGTTACAAATATAAACATAAATATTCTTCTTTTTTATCATTTCTTTCTTTTTTCCAGCTTGTTTTTGTGATCTAACACTAGGTAAAAAAACCACTATCCAATAATGAATTATACAATTAAAAAATTAAATAATGAAAAATCTAATGAAGATATAATCATCTTCAATTAAAACAATTAGAAACCACATGCTCATGATTGGTTTTCCCTCCAAACCTTTGGGAACAAAGAAGGTCAATTCCAAGCATTGCATGTGAAAGGCAGATTCAAACCCCGCCCCTAGCCCTCGCCCCTCCAAAAAATAAAATAAAAAAAACATAAAAATCGTTTGTTATTTTTAAGTCTAAAATCGAGAACTGGGGGATTTATCATTTTTTATTTTAAGAATAATTGGGAGATCTAATGGAAGTATTAGAAAAATTTACAAACCCACACCCATTTCCGAACATAAATCGATGCAAACATTGTCTTACATAGTGCATCTAAAAAAAAGAAAGACATATATCAAAAGAAAAGAAAATAGAAAGGAAAAGAGACAAAAGAAAAGAAAAAGCAAAACACACTAGCTAATATTGTTACAAAAATTGTGGTCAACTTTTAAGGGATTAACACAAGAACAACACATGAGTGCATGTGCTCATGCACACTTTTACATACAATTCCATATCGGATAAACAGCATAATAAACATAAAAACACGTAAATTAAAGATCAACCACTTACTCTGGTTATAGGGATCACAATTCAACAAAGAAGAATACCAGAGGGATAGTGTAAAAGTACAAAAATGATTCTCAAGCGATATTCTTCTTAGCTATACCATGTTTCCATGATATGAAAATAAAATGAGGCAAGTCTAAAGGTGAATCAGCAAATGGCAGCAATCATTAAGTTTGGACACAGTGCCCACAAAGGCTGTTCAAAAGATGTTTAAATTTCCTAAAATTAATAAATAAAAAATACATACCTCACTCCTCAGCAATCTCAGGGTCATTACCAAAAGCTCAAAATTGAGATGAATGCCAACCCAGCAACCATTTACAAAATTTTGGTTGCTTGTGGAATGACTACAGGGTATAGTTCCTCCAACAAACAAAGTGAACCCTCTCACAGAAGGGGAAAATTGTAGAAGATTCAGCAGGTTGTTGGACATTTTTAAATTAAATACCTCAAGATTTTCAGCACTCCATTCTTCTAAAAATTCCAAGATAGGATGTGCAGCTGATCCAACTGTTATGTATACCATCAAGGCTAGATTCTTCATAAGTTCACAGGCCCATCATAGCACCCAAAAGGTATCCATTGATGTCAGACAACAGCAGCAGAAGTGGAACCGCTGTAATAAATAATAACAATAACAGTGAATAACAGATATAGTAACAGTAATATCAATAATGACTCTAGTGCAAACCTAAAAATGTGTAAACATACACACATGTTTACAAGGATTTACTTATAGCCCTCACATATACCTAGCGCAACATCATAATTTTTTTTACCCCTCTTTGCATCTATTCTCCTTTTTTTTAATCATTTTACACAATTAAAATCATTACATATCAAATTTTCATTATCCAATTGAACTACAATTATTGACAATTTCACTCACACAAATACACCCCAATAGGAGGAGAGAAAGCTAACATCACCTCTTGGTTTGCATCAAAAAGGATACAACCTTATATCTACCGGTCCCAGTATACCTCTAGCTAGCCCCTTATCATCATGCCAATCAAAACTTCATATGTGAAGCCCATAAGTACACAAGTGTAAACCAAATATCAAGCTCATCAGCTAATCCTAACCACTTGAAAGTTCACCCTTGAAAATTTCCACTTTAACCATCTAATAACCACTAATTAGATGGTTAATGCACTAAACCATACTACATCCCCAGAAGGGCCACCATTTGAATATGAGGTAACATGCCTACACACACTGTCTATGGTGGATGGATCACCAATATTTTTCTTGAGGCCATCAGTGTCAAAAGATGAATTATGTGGTCCTACGTTGTAGAACATGCACATTTCATGAGTTGCCACGTTGTACAAGTCGGACACGTGGTTACGTGATCCATAAATACCCATTGTGACCACATTGATGAGTTGGCTAAAGCCAATGCAGTGGACCTGATTAATGATGAGTGTCAGACCCAAATGACGGAGAAGAAGGATGTTGTACTCCAAGCCTAGACCTTTAGAAGGAAAAGCCTATCAATTCGGACCCACCTTGGTGGCATGCCATGCCTATAGGTCCAAACAGGCCATTGTTAGGCTTGTCGGGCTCAAACCGGCCCGCACCTAGACCATTGACCTGACCTAGCCATGCCCATGAGCTACCCCACACCCAAGCCATTGACCTGACCTAGCCATGCCCATAACCTACCCCTTGGGCTCCCGTAACCAAGTTGGTCCTAATTTGCGACTTGCAGACCATGGATTAAAAAATTGGATTCGGCTAGGTTGACTCGGACTCCGCCTTAAACTAGTTGGATCATATGGGACTGGTACTCGGACTCGAATCATGGGACTCAGCTAAATCCCATATAACCAAAGGGAGTCCTATGGGACTCAACCAGGTCCTATGTGTCTCGGGTGAGTTTTTAACTGTAGTTTCTAATGAATGATCGAATGTTTTTGGGTGCCCCCCCTCCTTCTCTCTCTCTCTCTCTCTCTCTCTCTCTCTCTCTCTCTCTCTCTCGGAAAGGACTTGGCAGAAGCCACCGGTAGAATCCGGAGAAACAAGGTATTTTCTTCCTCTTCCCTATTCTTTCATTAGGTCTTTGTTGGTGTATTTATTTTTCCCCATCAGCCTTTTCTATGACCACTAAACCTAATCCCATTCCAATCGTCGTATAGCCCTAAGGTCACCAATACCCAAGCCCAAATCCCAAGTTCACATAGCCAACATCCCACCCCATGGATCCGCCAGCCACAATACCCCTAAAAATATACTAGCCAAATACTCTAGTATCAGATCCCACTATACTGCCATCATCTTTCACTATTTTCCAGTCCAAAACATATGACAGTGGTCAAATAACCACAAGGTCTGGTTAGCTTGACACTTTTCAAGCCCCTTTAAAGTGTCACTTCCCCTTTACAATACACTACAAGTGGCAGAACCAATCCTTATGATCCATTGCTGTCCAACGTAAGTTTCTTCCACCTAATACAGAATCTCTTGCCGAAGTTTCTTCCAACTAATACAGAATATCTTGCCCATCATATCCTCCAACCGACCTACCTAATACAGCCCAGCCCAACTTCCAAACAGGCCCACCTGAACCCAGCCCAGGCCTAAACAGGCCCAGCTGAACCCGACCAGGCCCATTATAAGCCCAGTTGAATCTGATTTTCAGAGATATTTTCTTCATTTTATTCTTTTGGACCCTTTGGACACTGCAAGACTTAGTAATTGAATAAATCGGAATTTCCATGCCCCACATGACATATCAACTTTATTGGAAACATCTTGAACCTGGCCTGTTTGTCAAACCCTCTAAAGGGACAAGCGAACATTTGAAAATTAATTGATCCCTAAGCTAGTGTGAGGGATTCTCTTCCATCGAGACCCCCAATGAAGCTAGTGGGAGGGATTCTTTTCCATTGAGAGCCCCGATCCTAATTTGAGGGATTCATATTGTGGGATTGTGACAAGGCCTAGACTTATCCCTACACTTATTTGAAATTTAATACAAGGGTATAATCTGAATTTTAAATCATATGTCTAATTGCAATTGTTAATTACTTCTAGTCTCATTAAAATCATATAGGTTAGGCTCACATTGTCTTGCAGCACCTCTCAATCGTGCAAAAATATAATATAAACACAATGCCTAATTATCATTTTTTTGCTAACAAATGCCCAATTACCAATCTTAACATTACCAAACACAAAATACAACAAGAGATGAAGCCATTCCTTCGAAGATCCTATCATTTCTGACCTTCCACACCAACCAAAGAATGGAGTGAGGCCCCCAAAGCACTAATCCCACTAAAGGGGTAAACTCTCCAAGACAAGACTATATGACAAATACGTGGGGATACACCAAGCAAAACAACATTTTAAAAGAAAATAGTCTCATACACCATATGAGAAATCACAGTGCAGAAGAAGATGATCATTTGACTCAAATGTTGCCCACAGTGCACATATCTAGAATGGCTTTTGAAGAACACCCACACATGCACACACCCCTTAAATTATCTACAGTTAACCACCTTCCTTGTCACTGCAATTCAGCAAAAAACCTCCACATGAGGGGGAAACAAGGCCAAGCCCAATATGAGAATGAGGATGATCAACTGCCAAAGCCTCTAGTCAAAAGATTTCATGGGAAATATCCAAAATGAATCTAGGTATTATGTTTCTTCCCAACACAAAAACACACTTGAAGCTATGGTCCCCAAATACTTGTACAACCTAATGTATCCATATCGGACCGATACGATACCTGCATTGGTACCCGATACTACACTGATACTTTTATGGTATAAGTTTAGCACATCCCACTAAGCAAGTCCATTATTTCATATGGTTCTTTAAATTTTCTTACATCTCAACATAGAAAATGTTAGAAAAGAACATAAACAATCATAATTTCGTTAATCCAAACATGATATTTTACATGCCAAATAAGATGATATTTTAATTTCCAAAACCCAAATAAATTAAAAGACAATCTTTAGATATTCCAATAAGTGTTGAGTCTTTGGTCGACCCATTAGACTTATTCATAACACAAGCAACACAATGTTGACAAGTTAGAGGCAACCAACAATGCAATAAAGACATGGCAACAAGGATGAAACAAATTATAGCAAAAGGCTTCAACAATAAAAGTTGTTTCATGCTTTCTTACTTTGTAAAAGATTGAACCAAGATCCTTTGGAGAATAAATAGAAATAAAAGTTGTTTCATGCTGCTTGTTTTATTCTCGTTGTTGTGAAAGTGTTCGTTGATGGTAAACATTAAATAACCAAAATTCGCTGGCTACTCATATGAGTTTCCAATTTCATGAGTGGATAACAAAAGGGGTTGATTTGGCTGCAAGGAATATACTAGCACAGTAGATGTTACATAGATGCTATGCTCCACGAAAACAATTGAAATAGTGTTTCACTTTCCAATTAGTACTAGCAACATACAAGTTAGATGATCTTATTTCATGCCAACAGTCTGTAAGAGTAGTGACAATGAAGAAAGGCATGGCAAGGGCCAATTTTTTCTCAGTTATACTAGCATGCTACATATGCTCTTGCGGTCAAAAAGGAATGGGATTGTTACGGAAAAAATAAGTTTAAACCTTGATTTGACAGATTTTTGAAAAAAAATAAGAAAATGCCAGGAGAGTCGTCCATACATCTTTCTGGGACCACATTAGCCCATCTGATGATACCACCAACCACTTGATGATATCATCAACTGCCCTCATACAGTCTCATCTGAAACCATGGTTTCATGTTCTTCCCCTTGTTGATGCCCAATGAAACCATAAACTCTTCTTTTTTCCTTTTCTTTTTGGAGAAAAAGAAAACCCTATACCCTCGATACTCCCATAGAGATTCTCCTCTAGTTGGTAAATTGAATCTCCAACACTCACAGTTAGACCAAAAAAGCAAAGAGTTTCTCCCTTTTTCATCTTCAAACTTAGGGCTCATTTTCAACTTCCCCTACCTGAGCATACCAATCAATCATATCGGTTCAAGAAACAAAAGTTATCTACAGAATTGTATTGAACAAAAGCCATGCAGACACAAGGTCACCGCATTTAGAATATATAGAAATCAAAGTGTTATACATTGGAATCAAACCCTTCTCTAATACCACGAGAATGGAGTAGCTTCCCTTGTAAAAGTGCTTTGGAGTGAACGCATGAGGACAATAAGCTGACAGTGGTGCTCATATCTGGTCTAATTCCATCATGACACATCTAAAGGAAACAACCAATGATCAATTGAGTCAAGCTTAAAACCATGATCAAATCGGGCTTAGGCTCTGACAATATCATTTGATGAAAAAGTTAGAAAGCTTTGTCAAAGAGACCCAACAACAAAAATGCCATAATCATCACATTCCAAGATGCAACATCTCTATCCAACATCCTTTCAAACAACAAATGTGCATGGTCCAACCTACAAAATTTTGTGTATGTTTCAACCATTGCAGCCTACATCAAGATATCCGATTAAAGAATGGGATTTTAGGACATCGGCACAAATGATTTTCAAGCTTCAAAGATAAGAGCTGGAGTGGAATGAGATTGTGAGGTTGGGCCATCTAGTGGGTTGGGAGAAGAAGAAGAAAGGTGGGTTCCCAGTTGGATTTTGTCGGATCATTCAAGTCCTACAACCATTATTTATACTACTTGTAAGAGATGAGGAGACTTCTATGACAGAAGATTAGTTGCTTAAGAGGAGGAATGGAGATGATGAGTTATAGGTGTGTAACAATAACATCAACCAATTGATGAGATATTTTCAATGACAGTAGTTTAGTCCACAAGGAAAGTACAAACAACTCTAATGTAGTTTTTACTGTTTTCTTCATAAACCCATTTAATTAGAATTTAAGCATAATTTTTTCATAAAAATCCCAAAAAGAATCAACATAAAATTTTTAATATGCTCATGTCACAAACTGTAGTGATATAAAGTACATACCTAGATTTCGGCGCAACAACTTTTGACACAAATAAAGACACCCAGGACTGGGATCACTTTTATCTGTTGGGAAGCGCAACTCATTTGATTTCAAGATGTTTTGCAGCAACTAAGTTGACAAAAGAAATAAGATCACTCATTATAAATTGTTGACAGCCATTACCAATACACAGATGAGTAACTTATGATATATGTGAAAAGCACTCAAACCTGAATTTGGTTATTTCGAGAAAACGGGGTTTTCCCTGTTACCAACTAAAACAGGATAGCACCAACACTCCAGGAATCTGCTTGTGTATTCAATGCAAGTCGAACTATTGATAAACCTTTCAGAAAGAAGATTGGTTCAAACTATCCAAGGAAAGAGATAAATGTCATCTTAGCATCATATTTCGGTAGTTTTATTATTTCCAGAGTCATGTCTAGTGGTGAAACACACAATGTTTCAGCTAAGCCTTGAGGTTGCAGACTTGTCAAAGACGTTTATTTTTAATATATATATATACATATATGAATGTTAATATGTAAAACTTTCTTAAGAAACCAAGCAGATGCAAAGGCCACCAAGGGACAACTGGGTATAAGAGATGTATACCCCACACAATTACACACAAGACATCATCAAAGGAGAAGCTTTATCTACCCCTTGAAATGTGATAGCTGAAATATTTTTTTAGCATTTCTTTTGAACTAATTATAATGGCTTCTGAGTTCTGACATAATAATGTCTTATCTTGCAAAGCCAAAATCTGCAATCTTCAACACAGAATGGTCATCATTTGTGGAGAGGAGATTTTGTTTCACCGAATATAGAACATGGTGAGAGAACTTATCAATTCACAAGTTATGCCACTTCAACTTTCACATAAATCAAACACTATCTAATTATATATAGATCAAAAAAATACCATCACCCAAAATCCACCTAACCCCTCGAAGAGACAAATCAACATAATGAGCAAAAAATCACAATCACCCAGAGAGCTAAAAATAGCAAATTTCAAAGAAAAAGTAACTGAAGTTACGTAACCAAGATATAATTCATCCAACCAAACATAAAATCCACATCTTTTTTCATCAAACTTGTTCATATGAAGAGTTGAAAAAGAGATCCAATTGGGAAGGATTGGACTTACAAACGGAGGAAATAAGAATGACGGATGATTGAATTCCAAGTTCCAAGCCAACGAAGTGTAGAGCTGCACTGCCAATAACAAGAAGTTAGATGAGCAATGACAAAAATCAAATTCCATACCGAATAATATACATGTAATGTAACATGAAACAAGCAATAGAATAGAAAAGCAAGAAATAATGAATCTAACGGCAGTAGTGAAAAATACTGTGAAATTAATCATTGAGAAGTATAAATGAAGTTACCTAAAAGGTAACCTAACTTGGCTCTTTCTTCATGCCCATTCACTAGTTCAATCTGCACAAGCCAGATTCTCCCTCTCCCCTTTCAGCAAACCAACCAACCGACTGGCACTGACACCCTCTCTCTATCACCCACCGACAGTGACAGACGCTGACACGACACTCTTGACAGGAGTCCACCCGAAAAAAGCCTAAAACCCACCAAGCAGTCCACTACCCACCATATGTACTGCCCACCCTGCATCCGGTAACCCACTCCACATCATTTGGTATCAGAGCTGAAGATCGTTCCAACCCGAATTCGTGATTCGGTGATCCATCATCCCTACCGACCATCACGGTTATGATTCGGCATCCCTAACCAATCACCGATCATCATCAATCCATACCCTCAGTGCCCAAATCCTCTTGGCCGAATACCTCCAACCCCATCCCACCTCATTCAAACTACTCCAAACCACAACCAGTAGACACCATCTTCCTTGCCACCCCAGCGGAAGCCCACTTCGCAAATCCCATGTAACCAAAAGCCCAATGTTCAAACCCTAACTCCGTCAACACCATAGATCTCCCATAACCGTAAACCCAGATCTTCCAAGACCCTAATCAACATTCCAACTCCTTCGATCCTCCCAATCAATCTACACAGTCCTTGCTACCAAGATCCTCAAACCTTTCAAACCCCATCACACCAAATCCGTTGCCCAACCCTGAAAAACCCCAAATCGAAACTCCAAATCCCTTTCAAATCTCAACTGCTTCTCCAAATCAACCAAGACTTCAAACCCTGCATCCATACCCAAAGCCCTTCTCGCCAAATCCACATTACCCCGAAACCAGCAGCAGAAACCCGAACCCCTCGCCTCTGCTTTCGCCGAGGCCTCTGCCCCCATTCGTCCCCAACCCAGAACAGTGAAAAAAAAAAGGGAAACTAGAGAGAGAGAGAGAGAGAGAGAGAGAGACAGACAGACAGAGAGAGAGAGAACAGAGAACCGAGAAAAAGCGACAGAAAATAGAAGAGGGCAAGGGCATACCATTCACCAAGCACCGCTTCTGCGCCATCACCCTCACCGTCTAGCACCACCCCGCGGCATCTCGTTGCTGCTCCTTCCTTTCCCTTCTCCCTCTTACTGAATCCAGACAGCAAGAAGATAAAAGGGTTTTCGAAAACCCTCTGCGCTGGGATTTGGAGAAAGCCACAGACACGACTTCCTTCACATGCCATTCCAAGTGCCTTCAGACTTCAGTTCGGGTTAAACCAGCAGCGAGACCCCATCATCGTAGCGCAGAGCCCCGAAGTCCGTCGCCACCATTGTCTCCTTTCTCTGCACAACGCACCAGGATCCAAGCATCACGTGCTGGGCCAAACGCCAGAGTGTTTCTTCAGCACGCCTCCTGGGCTTGATTATATTAAAGTGGACCAGACCCACTCATCGTTTTATTTTCAATCCAACGGTCATTTGGATTTTCTAGGTTTTTTATTTTTTTTCATTTCTTTTCTTTTCTTTCCTTTTGAAGATGCACGGGTTTTGGTTGATTTTGTTTGATTGTGGAGAAGTTTTTCTATCAATTTTTTTTTGTAACATTTGCTTCCATTGCAAGGCTACTTTAACTCAACGCTATAGGTCGAAAATTTTGCATTGCATTAGATTAATATGTCGGGGCCTTTAGGCCCATAGGAATGTGTAGGACACCCAAATTATATTTTCTCTATGTATGTATGGTAAATACATAGATTATGCAACTTGGAATTTGATAATGCCCTGATTTTATGCTTTGTTTATATGTTACAATTACAAGGATAATGATAAATTTTAATAAACCAAAGTCAATAATTCGAAAAAAAAAAAAGAAAATAAAACATATCTACCTAATGTACATTGGAAATTAAATTAAGTGTTGAATAACGGCAGAAACCCAATCTTTTATCCAAATGGGGTAAAAGAAAAGGATCCTAGAGCATATGTACAATGATTTATAATTTACAAACTAAATAAAAAATAAACTTCAATAATAATCTAAATAAAATGTAAGAATCTAAAGGGGAAAGAAAAACATTATCCTCCCTAAAAGTAACGTACTTTAATTAAAATGATTTTTATTTGCATCCTACAATTTCAGCACATTTAGAGTTCTATATGTTTGGTTATGCAGGACCCACCCAAAAATCTCTTAAAGATCATTCTAATTTTCATTTCTAAAAATTATTCTTTTAATTGATTATCTGCTTTTAACATTTTTGTTATGCGAACATCTAATAGAAAGAGTCCTTATAAATAACCAACACATAAAATTCTTGAAATTCAAGCTGGATTGACATCTCATGTATGAAATTCCAGAGCAAATCAAACCCAACATTAGAATTAAAGAAGAATTCAATATCATTCTCAATTTTAGCATTCTCATAACTTTGACCTTCATCATTCAATTGGGCTCCATGACAAAAAAAAGGTGAAAAAAATTAGCATTTTTTAACTGGGGCTTTTTTTTTTTTTTGAATCTCCCTATATAATATGTGAAACATATCTCAACGGCTCTTTTTTTTATTGTTACAATATTACAAGCAGAGTGCTGGCTCTATTGCTTCTAATTTTCTTTAGATACTTGCCCGAAATCACCTACTCACCATGTTGTTTACATTATGTTCTTACTCTTGAACAATTCACTTGCCATCAAAGTCTCTATCCAATAGATCAATGAATTGATTCTTATTCATCCACTTGATAGATATTTTGAAAACTTATCGGCTAAACTTAAAATTCATTCATTGAATAAGTAAAATATTTGAGTTGAATCCAATTGAATGGCACTAGCTAAATCAACTACCAACTAAATCTTATGTCGTAAATCCTCAGTGGGGGGCCAGCAACCTTTATTTGCCATTTTATTATTTTTTGTCTCTTTCTTGGATTTCAGTTGAAAAATAAGGTACTCAAAAAACATGATACCAATTTATTTCTATTTATTTGTCTTTTCTAGAATTCTGGACTAAAAGTAAGGTATTCAAAAAACATGATACCAATTATATCTATTTATTTGTATTTTCTAGAATTTCCTCTACTTTGTTATTATTATTTTTGAAATGGTAACTTTAATTAATCAAAAGAGTTTCCTCTACTTTGTTTGATTGATATGGAGACTGTATTATCTTTCTTTTTTTTATAATTATGAGGATTTTATCGAAAAATCCCCGTTAATTTCATCGTAAACCAAAAAAGGCCCTAAAAAGATAAGAATCTACCATTATAGTCTCAAGGGCCCTTTTTCACTTTTTTTTTCTCCATTTTTTTGAATGGCAATATCCTTGCTTACCCACATATATCCTTGCTCATTTTTTTCATCTTTATAGTTAAGCAGTGATATCACCATCAAAGTCAAATTAAAAAAAAAATACTTTGCTCTTTTCGATGGTGGGCCCAGGTGATGGAGGCTGGATGGTGGTGATGAGTGAAATTGAAGATGATGGTGAAAGGGAACTGTGAGGAATGAGTTTTGGTCAGATGCAAGGGTTGGTTTATATGTTGATGAAACAGTGATATTAATTACTAGGATGAAACTATTTCTTTGAGTGAAAAGATGAACTATGTAAACCCTAGATGACATCATCTCATCAGTTAAAGGACAAAATTATCCTACTGAATGAAATAATACCATGCACAATTTCGCTTTTATATATTATCAGATTGTTTCCAACTACTTAATGCTTATTATTGTGCCTAATTTATTTCTTTGAAAGATGACAAAACTCTGATAGCTGATTGATAAGGTATGCAAGTGCTTGTTATTAGTAACCATGTTCTTTAAATGTCTGCTATCATATTCACTGTTTGTCTTTGACAAATGTATATTTACTGATCTTATTTTCTTTGTTGTCGTTTTATACTAATCTTTTTTAACAAAAACCTCTGGTTTTGTTATTTATTTATTTTTCATTTCTAAAATGCTATAAATATTGAGAGAGAAACATAAACTGACGATGATTCCCATTGGAAATTCGCCTATGATTTTTGTTAATAGTTATTGTGTAGTTCCTTCATATCTTCTGTCAACGTTCAATATCTTTAAAGAACATAAGTATGTACTTAATACTTGTTCATTATATCTTATAGTAGTCTTAGATGGGGTTGAGTCAAGATGATAGCTTGGCTCACTATCTTGTGTGGAGCTATTTTCATGGCTAAGATCTAAGATTGACAGTAGCATGAAGCTAGTAAATTCCTTGCGTGGCAGTTGAATTATGTCTTGTTATTTGTCTCTTGTGAGTGGAAAGAAGTGGTTCCATGCTTAGCTCTATAACTGCAAGGTGTAAATCATTAAGAATATTTTCGAGCTCTATCTATGTGATAGTTCTAATTTTTTTTTATAAACTATTGTGTTTTAGTTTTTTACATGCTAGTAACAATGTTAAGTTATTAAGTTCAACTAATTTTTTCATACTAGACACATTAACTATTGGAATTGGAATTTTAATTGGGACTCATTTGATAATGATGGGTGCTAGAGTGAAAAAACCATAATTTTTTTAGATAAAACAACTTTTTTTTGTTTTTGTTTTGCATCACTGACTTAGCTCAGTGGCTAAGCAGGAAGGAAAAGAATGCCAACCACCAGGGATCGATCCCTGGTGGGGGGGATGGGAACGAGAGCCTTTACCACTAAGTAAAACAACTTATTCATATTACTTAAGAGTATTATTCTTTTCAAACTAGTTACCAAGATTTAATGAAGGCCTATGGTGATAATTTATTCAAAATGGAGATACCATTGTACTAACATATGTCCATGTGTGAGAGCTACCTAGCAGAAGTAATATGCAGTGGGGATCCTTGTGCTTTTCACCATCATTTTATTTATATGTTTTCCTCACATGCATCTCTTCATGTTCTTCTACATGCTGCTATTGGATCATCATCTTAAATTTTTTAAAGATCATCCAAGTCCTTTTTCTAACATTTTCTTTTTGATACTTTCTATGTTGGGGAGATGTCATCTTTCATTTGTTTAGGTTTGTTTAAGTAGGACTGTTGTCTCTCTCAAACAATTGTGATAAGCAATTTGGAGCGCCTTTCTATTTTGCATTATCCTGGGCTAATGTTATTTGAGAAGAGAAGTTGTTTGTATTCTTTTATTGGGATTGGTGAGTTTGGAGGAAGTTTGGAGTCATCCAATTATATAAATTTAAGTAGGTAAGCCATTGTAATATCTAATAGGCAAACCATGAGACATTTGTAATAATATTTAAGCATGTAAGATTAGTAACAAAGGACTTGCCCTGCCCTTTTCCACCAATGGTCTCTCAAAGCTCATCTGCACTCCTCGAACCATCATATCTAGAAACATCCACCAGCGAAATTCTCTTCTTGTTGCATACAATACATAACCTTCCATTGAGAGGGACAAGAGCTGTTGCTTCCGTTGCCTGGGAGTTCCCCAAGTGGAATTTACTATCAATGTGCTTGCTCCAAGAACCTCTGGTGCTGTCATAAACTCTCAGCTTGCATCCATCTTTGCAATCCAATGCACAAAGCTGACCATTCAAAGAGATACTGGGGCTCCACCAGCCTGCGATCATCCCATCATACACCTGGTACCAGATATTAGACTCAGGGATGTAGGCCTCACTCAGGATTTGTCGATGTGAGCCAAGCCCTTTAAGGAACCATTTCCCCTCGTGGACAACTCCAATAAGTGGCACCATTGCAGTGTTCATATCTGCAATGAGAGACCACCTGTTCTTATTTGGGTCATAGACTTCTGCTGATCTCAATGACCTCTGGACCCCCTCACTTTCACCACCAGCAACATATAGGCAGTTGTTGATGACACAGGAGCTAAAGAAATGCCGTCGTCGAAGCATATCTGGAGATCGATGCCATTTGTTTGTCCTGGCACTGTAAAAGATTACCCTTCTCATTGACCCTTTCAGTGGATCTCTGCCACCAAATAAGTAAAGGTGGCAACCACTTAGAACTGCACACCCGAAACCAACAGCTGTGGAATATTCTACTGGGATAGGTGGGAGACATTGCCAAAGCTGGTGTATGGGATCAAAGGCATGCCATGAAATCCGGCCTTCCCGGTCTCTCTTGAAGACATAGATCCACTCTCAAGGCTCTTTCGGAGAGAGTAGAAGAAATTCCCTTCAAGGAGGCGGTACCATCTCCTGCAAACTAGCCGACGTTTCCTGTGTTCGACACGTGGGACCCGGATCAAGCAAGCAATGGCAAGGTCATCAGGAAGGCCAGGTAATAGAGGAGATTGACTCTGGCTCCTACTGTATCGTCCTGCCCTATGCTTGGCTGTATGGATAGAAGGCTTAAGATTAGGCTGAGTGCAGATCTTTGATCCTGGGACAAATTTCCTTGCCCCAGCAATGGTTTTCAGGCCCGCATCAACTCTACATAGACATGTTGTGTCAACCTGCAATTTTTTGTTTCAAACAAAAGCATCTTGAAAATCATATTATAGAAGACAGAAATAAGTTTTCTAAGGGAACAAGAGATTAGTTACTCTACAGCATGAATACGCAGTTCAGAAAAAAGCTGCTCAATTCCACTTAGTGGGATAAAAAAATGGAGCCAACCATGAAGCTAGGGTGATAGTTAATGTGTTATCTCTCTATGGAACAGGTCCCAGGAAAGACACAATGGTCACGTTCCTGATTCCACTTTTCCTTAACCAATTTTGTAATCAGAAAAGTGCTCCTAAAGATTATTAATCAGAAAACTAGCTCCGCAGATCCTTTGAAACTACTGAAAATATGAGAATACATCTGAACCATTGTGTTGACCGTACTGACATTTTTTGCCCTATTTGTTAATAGCTTCTCTTACTAGCAAGCTAGGATCCTTAGACAATTGAAGTGTTTACTGCTTCAAGCTGTCACCCTAGACTCCCACTCCTGAAGGGAAGCGTACTGTTAACTCATGTTTGACCATGAGTATGGTTCTGAAAACGGTAAGCACGAAAATTTTAAAAATTTAGGATCAGAAATTCAACAACCCCCATGCTTTTTTGGCGCAAGATTCATTTCCACAGTTATAAAAGAATCAGTAGAATATAAACCGGGTCATATTATAATATGTAAAGCATTCTTTGAGAGAATCTACAACTCCCAAATGACAATATGGTCAACAGTAATTAAGAAGAAGACATATATTGAGAGATGTGAATGACAAAGATCATGTGGCATGAAGACAAATCTTCAGCCATATAGGGAACCAATCCTGTGAGGATGGTCCTACAGTCTACATGTGAGGAAAGCCTTAGTGGGGCCCACCTTGTGACCCATCCAAAAGGACCACACATACACAACTGATGCAGGCCAGATCCATGATTGGCCAGCCATTGGGCTCAAAACCAACAAAGCCCAGCAGTGAAGATTAGTTTTTATTAGGAGTCTTATATTTTTATAATAGTAGTTGCTTTCTTAATTGTTTACGATTCATTTATTTTTTGAAGTTTATCTCATGTTTAGTTTAGGATTCCTTATTTGAAGTGAATTAGGTTATTTACTTAATTAAAGAGTATCTTAGTTATAAATAAAGATGTAATCCCTCTTCATGGGACACACAGACATTGATATTGAATAAGAATTTGAGTATGGTTTCAGTTAAGAGAGTTTATTTGTCTTTGGTGAAACATTTAGACACTCTATCCTTAAGCCTTTTGGCTTGGAGATTAGCCCGTTGGCTATTCTTTTTTCCTATGCTGTTTCAACAACCCCACTATAGTCACTGTATCCTATGGATTTGAATGGACTGAACCATTAGATTGACAGTCAATTTTTGTTGTTTGATTTATAGTAGTTAAACTCGTGGACCACGGATGAATGGGTTAAAAGTATTAGATTGACTTCAATTTGATATTTAGGTTGGCCCCACTTGGATCTTTCAATCTCCCTCTATACCATGAACAATGGGGTCCCAAGGGGGCTCCCACTTAGTGGTATACACAGTAAGAGCCTAACGACCGTCCTCACGGGATTGGTTATATGGGAACTGATCCTGTGAGGATGGTTCTTACAGTCTGCATGTGAAGAAAGCCTAGTGAGGCCCACCTTATGACCCCTCCAAACAGACAACACAAATACAACCCCACTATAGTCATTGAATCCCATGGACTTGCATGGGATTCAAATGGACTAGAATGTTGGATTGAGAGTCAATTTTTGTTGTTTGCTATAAAGTCGTTAAACTTGTAGACCACGGATGAATGGGTGAAAGGTATCAGATTGATCCAACACCTTGTGAGAGATTGGTTACTGTAGAGTGTGGTTTGTATGAAATTCACTGATAACAACGTTTCACAATTTTCAAGGGCCTGATTGGATGTAACCTAAATTGCAAATAGTTTCAATCCCCTACACATAGGAGGTGGAAAATTACATCCAACTGTGATCTGCACAGCAGAGGGAAGAAAAAAAAACCAATGTGATTTTGCTACCAATTCAAAACTCTATAGTTTTCTGGATGCATCCGAATGCACAGTAAATGAAGATTATCGAGTTGGACTTTATATTTTTAGTTAGTAAATGTAATGGGAGTGCTCGAGGGCAGGTGAGGTGGATTATGAACAACTAGGAATCACATTTCTAAAGCAGGAGAGGTGCCCCAAGCACAAGATTGTGAATAATGCAATTCTTCAAGAACTTGTGCGTGATTCTTCCAAATGCCATTTCTGTAAGTACTTATTCATAGTATAGTTTCAATTTTAGGCATACTGTGAATAAGCATTTTCCACAGCAATGGGGAAACATCACTTACAATTGATTGAAGAGGATATGAAGTTCTCTATCTTAACTACATTAAAAAGAATAAATAGAACAAGTTTTCAGTGGAAGTCTCAGAGAAAGAAGACAATTTGAAAAACTTACCAAAGGAGGTTGAGTTCCTCTTTCCATGCTCATCTGTTATAACACTGGCCGATTCAATCCACACGTTAACTTCTCAATCTCCAGAACCACAAACACAGAAAAAAACTGCAATCCGCCTCCAAAAACAGAAACCCATCTCAAAAAACACTACAGCATTCCTCTTTGCAACTGCTACAAATAAAAACAAAGAAACCCAATTCACAACAAACCAACCTCACCCCCCACCACCTCCAAAACCTGCAGGAAACACCAGAGAACTCGCTCTGCAACTGCTACACATCAAAAGCACATACCCAATATACAAAAGACAGAACCTCATGCCCTCAACATCTCCAAAAACCACCTCAAAATCTGAGAGAACCCCACTCTATTAAAGCTGCAAACTAAAGCCTTGAAACTCATAACAAACCTAACTTCACCCCCTCAATATCTCCAAAAGACCTCAGAAATGAAAAAAAAGAAAAGAAAAGCCACTCGCATCAGAAAACAACACAGAACCCCTCTCTGCACTTGCTACAAATCAAGACAACCAAGCCCAATACAATAGACAGAACCTCATCCCCTCAACATCTCCAAACCCATCACAAAAACCCATTTCAGAGAACACCACAGAACCCTAATCTGAAACTGCTACAAATCAAAACTGCAAACTCAAATTACAACAAACAGGACCTCCCTCACTCACCATCTCCGCAAAACACCTCATAAATCAAAAAACCATCTCAGATAAACCTTACAGACCCCCACCCAAACCAATTTCTATTCCTCTTTGTTCCTTCCTGTCCAAATACCCAAATAGATAAAAGGAGGGAAGCACTGAAGGAAGAGATAGGTAACAAATGGGTCCTCCCACCCATTAACGCTAGTGGGTGAAGGATAGGACCCATCACCTCAAATGCACAACCAACAAATGCAATAGGAGTTATGAAAAAGGAGACCAAGACCATTAAAACAGGAGAGAAGATGAGCTTTAGCTGATCGTCAGATATTGTTGGAAAGAAGCATTGGAAGGTACCCTTTGGTTTATTAGGACTCTGTGAGAAAGAGACCAGTGGGGTGATGCAGAAGGACAGCAACAAGAAGAAGAACGACCCCAGGAGAAAGAAGTAAAATGAGAATTAGAAGAAAAGAAAGGAAAAGATCAAAGATAAGGTCATAATCATTCCGAAGGTGTTCTCCTTCCTCTTTATACTTTCAAAAGTATGCTTAAGACAGCTAAAACTATCGACATCAGATGGCCCACAAACACCACCGGCGTTACGTTCAAATTCATCCAACCCTGACCCACCACCATCTAAAGGTTATTGACCCATCCTCTCTATCTCTTTCATTTGATGTTTGTGGGCCATCATACGGGGGCAGTTAAGTCATCCAAAATTAGAGTCCATTTGAAGTTGTTAATTGGCCTAAATCTGGTTAGGATATCAATTTTTTGATCAGCCTGGGTATGCACATAGATTTGATGAGCTGGACCCAACTTTATATTGCAGGCCCATTTCTTTGTATGAAATTGAATACATAGGAACTCATTATCAAGTGGGCTCCAAAAGAATTATTAAAGACCTGAGAGGTGAAGGAATGAAAGGGAGATGCACATGGGACCTTAACTTTCATATGATTGGAATTAGATTTGTATTTATTTCCCACCTCCCTGTATTCGTTTTATGCTAAAGAGGTGATTTAGTGATTGTCATTTATGGCTATTTACATTTATTTATTCAATTTTAAATTTTAAAATGACTAGTTTGAGAATTCATAGGAATTCAATTACACTAAGGCCATGTTTGTTTCCATTAAAATGCATAGGAATTGAATATATAGAGTAGTTACAAATAAAGATCAAAGGTGAGAATAATTAAATTTAAATAATTTAGCAACTTTTTTGAAAGAAAAGATCGTAATTAATTCAAGAATGAGTACAATGGTAGTAGGAGAAGTAGGATATATAGTGAGCAAGACAATATGCAGAAATGAATATAATTTGGTTAGAACAGGAGGTTTTGCGATAAGGGAAAGGAGAATGAAAAAAAAAAAGTAAAGTAAATTTAAGTGGTTGTATGAGGTAAGACTAATTGGTTGTATGGTATAAGACATAAGAAGGGTGTTATCAGTGGAGAGTTACCAACTTACCATTAGAAGTGGGGAGAAAACACGTGGTGTATTCAATAGGATAAGTTACAAGTCAAAATTAATTCTAGCTAGAATGCTTGGCATAAATATATTACAATAGGACATGATTACAATGGATTCATATGTTAACTAGTTAAAAATGAAAAACAAGCGTGAATTTCAGAAAATAAACATCAAATGACCTATGTTATTTGGAAGTTAAGATCAAAAGAAATTAAGAAATTGATTACTCTGGTGATGGCTAATTTATTCAATTCCCATATATCTTAAAAAAATTATATGATGCTCGTTTTTTATAATTCACTTTTGATCTTCATCTTTACTAATGTAGGAATCAAACAAACAAGTGTTAAATAAAAAGGGCCCTCAACTATCAATGTCAAAAGGGATTATTCGCCAAGACAATTTAGGCAAGCAACCAAGTGTATGAGGCCATTGCATTTATAGAAAAATAATGTGTTAGGATTATTTGAGTGTTGGCTAATTCATTGGGTGATCAAAACTCAGGGTACCGAGGAATTTAATTTGGTGAGTTTTGAAGAAAAGGAATGTCCCTGGAAGTTACATTTAAAAATTTTAAGAATATGTATGATGGAATAATAATAAATGTGAGAACTACATGTAGAGAAACAGGTGAATTCCCCGTGACTATAGGTTTGTGTCAGGGATCAGCCTTAAGCCTTTATCTCTTTGCATTAATTATGGATGAGTTAACTGCACATATTCAAGAAGAAGTACCATGATATATGTTGTTTGCAAATGATATAAAATAGTGTCAACATGCATCTTTCCAAGTTTCGTACTGATTGGACATCGTTCGTGCCCCAAACAGGCGAAAACAAGTCACATGTGCAAAAATCCAAAACTGGGCCTTGTCAGTGACTGTAACCTGCGGTCACGGACACCGTGACTTGGTTCAAGATGGTTTCTGTGAGTTATTTCACTTTATTTTGAAGTGCAACTCTCTTGCAAATACTGGGAACTGTCCCAACTTCCTCTGAAGCTTATAAAAGGCTCACTTGGGCTTTGAAAAAGGAGTTGAAGCAAGATTCAAAGCAAGTTCCAAGCAGTTAATCAATTTCAACAAGTTACAAGCCTAGATCCAAGCATCCAAAAGACTTTCAAAGTACTTCTAGCACTTCAAGCCTATTTCTTCTTCTCCTTTCGCACTAACTTAAGGTGAGAAATAGTTCAAGGAAAAAGAAAAGCCATGCATCTCACTTAGAGAAAACAAATACAAAAGCCACTTAGATGAAGTCTTCTTCCTTTGAATTCTCACTTGGAAAGGGTTTTAGGCCATTCTGGGACTTGTGAACAAGCCTTTTGGGCTTCATTTTATCATTTGAAAATTATAGGTTCAGAATGACACAACTTTGGCTCCATTTTTACTTGTCTAAGCACCCTATTCGGATTTGTACAAAAACACTCCGTAACCAAAAGGTGATGATTATCCAATGTTTAAGTTGATTCCACAGCCAAATCAAGTACTTTTGGTGGTCATTCAACGCTCTAATAATTGAAGGAAACAAGTTCCAGCACTTTGAAGAAGTCACAGAAGCAAAACGAAAGAAAACAGAAGCAAATAGTGGCTTTTTAGCCACTATCTGCCATTGGCTGTGAGCCACGGTCACTGGCCCACAATCACCATCTCCTTACACTCTCTTTTTTGTGTTTTTTCTCATTTTTCATGTATTTTCTTATACTATCTGAGTTTGGATCACATCTAAGACTAGAGGGAAGAGTTGTAAATTTTTCAAAACTTGTAAACAACCTGCATTCTCGCGATCAGAGTATTTGAACCCATGTAAACAAAGGGAAAATAATAATGAACTATAGTTATTTTCCATTCTTCTTAACGCTTGAAGCATGTAAATATTGGACTCGAATCCGTTGCATTTCACATCACATTTCAAGCACGATCAAAACCAAAAGTACACCAATGAAGGATTAGAATTGTATTAATTATGCCTTAGAGGGTGGGTCAATGATTAATCTCCAGGTTAAGATTAACTCAATTATAGATAGAGTTAATCAATTACACACATAAGACCATACCGTTCAACATAATGACAACAGGGTCCACGATGCTGTTATTCTATATTTGGTGTTTCTCATGTATGCATCCTAGTTCCCACCTCACCATTATGAGTCTAGTGAGACCTATATGTGCATAATCTATTAACTCATCTTAGATGCCAATTCCAAATTCATTAATAACCAATGGACATGTTTATAGGGTAGGGTGTTCTCCCCTACGGGTTAGACATTAAAGTTTAGCACTGGACTTGGTAAAGCAAATGGGGTTCTCCCAAGGAAAATGTCCCTAAACAGTTAATCTAATTCCAATTATGCATCTTTAGTCTCCACAGCTTAACCATGGTCTTTTACCGCTTAGCCGTAGGAGGGTTTAAGATTTAGCAAAGCTAGGAATATGGCTTAGCTGTAAGTATATCTATGGGTAGCCATAAGGCAAGCCATTGATCAAATCTGGAAAATTGCTTCTCTGGACATTGAGTTGTAACTTAGCCGTAGGTGTGGGTGCACTAATCTTTGGTCTTTTTTCCTCCTATTTACAAACCCTAGATCAACCACTTGTGGTCCAGGGCTTTATCATCATCATCCAGATATAAAAATTAGCATTGATCAATAATATGAATGCAAACATGGAAAATATACTAAGGTTCACATTACTTGTAGCTATCCACTTATCTTAAAGCGCAAATACCCTGTAACACTCCGATTCCCTTTGAGCCGGATTAGTGGCTCATTAGTGCGTGTTTTGTTTTGTTTTAGTCTTTTGGACTTGGTTTTGGGCCTTGGATAGGTAGTTGAGTGACCTTTGACCTGAGATAGGTAGTTCTAAGCCCTTTTTCGTAATTTTGCTTTTGTTTTGCTCATATCATCTTTGCATCATCTTGGTGTCAGCACGTGTATTTTGTTGAGCTCGTTATTTTCCGTAACTGAGTCAGATCCGTTTGAAGTCAATTGGGGAAGATGGACCTTCGTGTGACTTAAACTGTAATTAGTATAAACTTTTCGGACCTTGACTTAAACTTCCAAACCTATATAAATGAGTCACTCTCCAAGTGTCTCTCTCTCTCTTGCTCATTTCACTTGATCGTTGCATGCAAGGAATTCCAGGGAAACTCCACGTTCTCTCTCTCTCTCTTCTCTCTCCCCTTCTCTTGCTCGATTAAGCTTTGGATTCCTTGTTTTGGATTGGGTTTTCTTCTTCTTCTCTCATCTCTGTGCTTAGTCTCTGTCTGTGGCTTTAGTGGTAAGTGGGTTCTCTCCCAACTCTCCCTTCTCCTTCTCCAATTGCAGCTCTCTTTCTTTGTTGATGTGTCTTCATCTCATGCATGGTGTATCTCTTTGATTTGCTTTGATTTTAGTTGCTTTGCAGCTTGAGTCAGTGGATTTGGTAGAGATTTGAGGCAAGTATAAGTACAAGCTTTGATAACACATATGGGTATTTTGTGTGATGGCTTTGATTTCTTCTTATTCCTTGTCTAGCATGTTTTACAGCCACATTTTGTGAATTTGGAACCTCTGTAACTCATTTGTTCAGCTTCTGTACCGAATTTCAGTTTCTGTAACTATCCCGAATTCGTGTTCTGTATTGTACGGCTAAGCCGTAAGTTTCTACGGCTCACATTCCAGAGCCTCGAAATTTCACTTTTGTTCTACGGCTAGGCTACGGCTAAGTCGTAATTTGTCCTACGGCTGAGCCGTAAGCTAGCCGTGATCCAAACCGTAATCCAGCCGTGAATTAAATCTCTGATCAGTCGAAACTTTTCCAACACAGAACTCCTACGGTGTGGCTACGGCTAAGCCGTGGAATGCTACGGCCAAGCCGTGGATTGGTCTACGGCTAAGCCGTATACTGACTGTAGCTTAGCCGAAAAAGATACCAGATCAGAGGTGGAAGAATGACCAGTTTAGCTGTGTTTTGAATGGAACCAAGGTGAAGCCGTAGTGCATATTACGAAGAGCACGTAAGATGTCTTCGGCTCAACCATAGGTCCCTCATGGCTAAACCGTTAGGCATGGCAAATCTGAAATATAACTTAGGATAATGATGAGACTTGTAGGGCTCAAATGCAGGTTAACCACCCATGTAAACCGGCCCAATGGATGCTTTGGATCGCATGAATAGTCTGTTAGGCTGTGACTGATTCATGTGGGCGTTGATCACTGTTAAGCACCTCCCCATGGGTGTTGGTTTAAGGGACGTCGGTGCACGTAAAGATTACATTGCAACACTTTGATGGCAACGGTGCCTTGACTAACTTAAAACTACATCAACATGCACGGTTAGTGACAGTGAACAACTAACTTAGGGCTGGCTTGTAATGAACCTTGATTCCGTATTAATCTGAGATGCATTGCATATTGTTTATAGTCTTGCCCTCTGTTCTGTTAATCTATGTTATGCATTCCGCAGTCATTTTGCCTTTGTCCTGTATATCTGTATTATTCTTCGCTCTGCACTATGCTTTGATCTATGCTATGCTTTGTATATTCTCTGGCTTTGTATATATCTGTTTGGTTTGGGTATTCCCGGGTGGCTCTGCCCAGAGGTTAATACGTGAGGATAAGATCCGGTCTTTGCCATCGGTGAGTCCAAAGCGGATAATCTCCCTTTCTATGGATTTAAATTTGATTGACATTAGTCTGGCTCTACTCAGCCTCAGCCTTAGGATGCCCGACGGGGTTACCTCTGGCTTAGATCTCTGTATCTCTGTATTTCACTGCAGTGTCGCTTTGTCTTGGGACCCCGGAACCCAGGAACCTGAGACCCACTTGTACCCTGGCCCGGTCAGTGGTGTTCTCCTCTGCTTTGCTTTGCTCTGCTCTCTATTGGAGAGAAGATGGTTAACGTAGTAGCCACTTAGTCAGTATTTCTATGTTTTGATTCACATATCATGCTTTACTTCTACGCACGATTTGCTTTGCATACTAAGATGAAATTCTGAAATCATTATTCTGTCATTTATTCAGCTTTGATACTATGAGTGTTTCATCTCTGCTACTTATATTTGCTGGATCGTTGTATTCATTTGTGTTGTCTGTGGTGTTGCAGGCACAGATACCTTGCCCAGCTCCCCGGCGGTCGAGGAGGCTGCAGGGGCGAGTGTAGAGGCACCCTCAGGTTTGGCAGAATGGGCTTGATCATCTCTGCCGAGTGCGTTCATGCATGCGGCCAGTGGCTTTTCGTTTTGGGATTTTGAGAGATTGTATTGGGACTTTGGACTTGTATTCTGTGTATTTTGTATATATTGATTTTGGTGTGTATTTGGTTTTATATCAGTGTATTTGCCTTTGTTGTTTCCGTTTCGTATTTGCTTTGGCTTCCGCTATTTTCTTTGTTGCTTGCTATGATATGTACAGCTTCCGCGTACGCTTAGTTCGCACGTGTTAGGTCCCTTGTGTATGCGCATCTGGACAGGGTTCGGATGCACGTGCACGGGAGTACGTGTGTCACTGGTTTAGCTTTTCGCTAATCCCCGAATTCTGGGCTCGGGTCGTGACATACGTATTGTATGGTATCCGAGCATGCTAGTTATAAGCATGTAGGCATCTAAGATCGTGGTGAGATAACGCTATCAACTATTTGACTCGAAGTCTCATATGTTGATTTGGGATTTGACTAACTCAGGGCATTTTATATTTGTGTACTGTGTTTCTTTTCCTTTTTCAGGATGGCATCAGGATCAGGATCTCGGGATGAGAGTCAACAGGGCCATAACGGTGATAGTGGATCAGTACCCCCACATATCAGTAGTGAGGAACGCATGATGATGATGATGCAGTCTATGCAGTCATTACAGGCTCAGATGGCATCCATGGTAGATAGACAGAGTTAGGCTGCTGCCGCAGTAGCATCACCTCGTATAGATCAGCAAGTGATTTTCCAGTCCAAGGAACTAGATCCAAATGCTCTTTTTGACAAGTTCCGTAAGCGAGGGGCGACTGAGTTTCATGGGATAGAGGATGCATTGCAGGCTGAGCAATGGTTGGAGCAGACTGAAGAGCTATTTGATACGATTATGTGCAGTAACAAGCAGAAGGTGGTTCTCACAGCCTCGATGCTTCGGAGTGTAGCCAAGACATGGTGGAGGAGTGTCAAGACTTCATTTCAGACTATGCCCAGTGCCACAGTTTGGGAGACCTTCAAGCAGCAATTCCGTCGGAAGTTCATGCCTCTCCACATTCAGCGAGCCAAGGAAGTGGAATTCTTCAACCTTCAGCAGAGACAGATGTCAGTTGCGGATTATGTACACAGGTTTACAGAGTTGTCCCATTTTGCAGAGGACATGGTGAACACTGAGCATAAGAAGGTGACTCGCTTCGTCAACGGCCTGAATCCGAGGCACAAACGCCACGTAGTTGCATGTATGTGGCCGGCTACATTGGATGACGCTATTGACAGGGCTTATGATGCAGAGGCCATCTTTGAGGAGGAGCGAACTGAGGCTAAGAGGGCGGCAGGTTCCAGTGTCAGAAGTCAGTTTCAGAAGAAATTCAAGGGTAAGCAGGGCACTTCGAGCAGTACTCTGTTAGTGTGTGGTCACTGTGGGAAGGATCACCCCACCGACAGATGTTGGAGGAAGAGTGGGGCTTGTTTCGGGTGTGGCTCTACGGACCACAGGCGAGCCCAATGCCCGAAGTTTCAGTCCTCTCCACAGACGAGACAGGCAGGATCTACAGCGCAGGGCAGATCCCAGACAGCACGCCCAGCTCAGAAGCAGAACCGCCAGACAGCCCGAGCCTATACTGCTACGCATGAGGGCGCGGAGGAGGCCACGGTAGTGGAAGGTAAAATTTTAATTTTTGATGCTGAAGCTTTAGCCTTATTTGACTCCGGGTCTACGCGTTCGTACGTAGCACCCCATTTTGCTGTGCAGCTTCGACAGCGACCCACACCACTCCCATATTTGTTGTTAGTATCCACTCCGGTGGGTAAGCGGGTGGAGTGCAGTGTTTTCTACCCTCAGTGTGATGTGCGGATAGCTGGTCATCAGCTCCCAGTAGACCTCGTGTTGCTCACGACACTGGATTTTGATGTGATTCTTGGTATGGACTGGCTTGCGAGATATCATGCATGTATCAATTGCTACAGTAAGGCTATCTACTTTGATTTGGGCAGCGGATTTCGATTTGAGGGCAGCCAGACAAAGTGCCCAAGGCGTGTGATATCTGCTTGTAAGGCAGACAGGATGCTTCGTAGGGGATGTGAAGGATTTCTCGCATTCATTTCAGAAAAGAAAGATCAGCGACAGCTCAGTGAGATTCCAGTAGTCAGCGAGTTTCCGGATGTCTTTCCGGAGGATGTGCCAGAGTTGCCACCGGTTCGGGAGGTCGAATTTGCTATTGACTTGATGCCCGGTACAGCACCCATCAGTAGAGCTCCATATCGTATGGCACCTGCAGAATTGTTGGAATTGAAGAAACAGTTGCAGGATCTGTTGGATAAATGGTTCATACGCCCAAGTGTTTCACCTTGGGGAGCTCCTGTATTGTTTGTCAAGAAGAAGGATGGCAGTTTCCGGATGTGCATTGACTACAGGCAGTTGAACAAAGTGACAATCAAGAACAAATATCCATTGCCTAGGATCGATGAGTTGTTCGATCAGCTTCAGGGTGCAGCTTACTTCTCGAAGATTGACTTGAGGTCAGGATATCACCAGCTCAGGGTGAAGGATGAGGATATTCCTAAGACAGCTTTCAGGACTCGGTATGGACACTACGAATTCCTTGTCATGCCATTTGGTTTGACGAACGCACCCGCAGCTTTCATGGCGTTGATGAATAGGGTGTTTACTTCCTTCTTGGACCAGTTCGTTGTGGTTTTCATAGATGACATATTGGTCTATTCGAAGACTGCTGAAGAACATACAGATCATCTGCGGAAAGCATTGCAGCTGCTTAAGGATCACAAGTTGTATGCAAAGTTGTCCAAGTGTGAGTTTTGGCTCGAGCAAGTTACATTTCTGGGTCATAAAATTTCTAGAGATGGATTGATGGTGGATCCGGCTAAGATTGAGGCAGTAGTCCATTGGCCCCGTCCTAGATCAGTGACAGAGATTCGGAGTTTTCTGGGATTGGCGGGATATTACCGCAGGTTTGTGCAGGACTTCTCGAAGATTTCAGCCCCGCTGACTCAGTTGACTCGGAAGAAGGTCCCGTATAAGTGGATAGAGAAGTGTGAGCGTAGTTTCCAGATGTTGAAAGAAAAGCTCACTACGGCGCCAGTGTTGACTCTCCCGGATGGTAGTGAGGGATTCGTGATTTATTCCGATGCTTCTCGAGTTGGATTAGGCTGCGTACTGATGCAGAATTAGAAGGTGATTGCCTATGGATCCAGACAGCTGAAAGAGCATGAGAAGAACTATGCCACACATGACTTGGAGCTAGCAGCCATTGTATTTACACTGAAGTTGTGGCGGCATTACTTGTACGGTGTGAAGTTCGAGGTCCATTCCGATCATCACAGTCTGTAGTACTTATTTGATCAGCATGACTTGAATATGAGGCAACGGAGATGGTTGGAGTTCATCAAGGACTACGACTTTCCTATCAAGTACCACCCAGGCAAGGGGAATGTAGTTGCAGATGCACTTAGCAGGAGGACAGATAGTCTTGAGGTGTTGGCAGGATTCTATATGCTTGTGCATGATCAGCCTGTTGAGGTTCGGATGGTAGGTGAGTTGGTGACATTAGCTACTACCGTCGTGTTTCAGCCTGAGGTGATTCAGCAGATCAAGGATCGCCAGTTTGAGGACCCCCTCCTGGTGAAGTTCAGAGATCGGATTTCAGATCGACCGGATTTTAGCTTGGTAGATGGAGTTTTGTACTTTAGGAATAGATTGTGTGTTCCCGCTGTGGATGAGCTGAAAGATAAGTTGATGACAGATGCGCACGATGCCCGATATGCGATGCACCCAGGGAGTACGAAGATGTACCGGAACTTGAAAGATAGATTTTGGTGGAATAATATGAAGCGGGAGATCGCAGGGTTCGTAGCTCGATGCTTGACCTGTCAGAGGGTAAAAGCCGATCATCAGCGACCTCCAGGATCATTGCATCCATTGCACACTCCGCAGTGGAAGTGGGAGCACATTACGATGGATTTCGTCTCCGGTTTTCCACCGACCAGTAGAAAGAACAATGCGATCTGGGTAATAGTGGACAGATTGACCAAGTCAGCGCATTTCCTTCCGTTCAAGAAAGGGATGACATTCACAGAGATGGCCAGGAAGTTTGTTGACGAGATAGTCAGATTGCATGGTACCCCAGTATCGATTGTGTCTGATCGCGATCGTCGTTTTGTGTCTTCATTCTGGAGAGCATTTCAGGAAGCTATGGGCACGAAGTTGAGTTTTAGTACGGCATACCACCCCCAGATTGACGGACAGTCGGAGCGTACCATTCAGACATTGGAGGATATGCTCAGAGCTAGTGTGCTGAACTTTGAGAAGGAATGGGATATGCATCTAGCATTGTGTGAGTTTGCCTACAACAACAGTTTCCATGAGAGTATTGGTATGGCACCATATGAGGCACTATACGGACGTAAGTGCAGGACTCCAGTGTGCTGGGAAGAGGTAGGAACAAGGAGTTTTCATGGTCCGACGATCATAGCTGAGACGACAGAGAAAGTGCAGAAAGTGATAGAAAATTTGAAGATTGCTCGATCCAGACAGAAGAGCTATGCAGATACTCGGAGGAGACCTTTGGCATTCCAAGTCGGAGATTGGGTATTCCTTAAAGTTTCTCCGATGAAGGGCACGGTGAGGTTTGGTCAGAAGGGCAAGTTAGCTCCGAGATATGTAGGACCGTTTGAAGTCAAGAGCCGAGTGGGAGATTTAGCTTATCGGTTGACGCTTCCAGTTGAGTTCTCCGGTGTGCACAATGTCTTCCATGTGTCGATGCTCCGTAAGTATGTGCCAGATCCGAGCCATGTGATTCATTACGATGATATTCAGATTCAGCCTAATGCCACTTACGTTGAGCGTCCGCTTCGCATCGTCGGGACACGAGAACAGATTCTCCGTACCAGGACTATCAGATGGGTTAAAGTGTTGTGGGAGCATCACGGTCCAGATGAGGCTACTTGGGAGCTAGAGGAGCAGCTAGCACGCCAGTACCCCCAGCTTTTTGCGCAGGTAGGTAGTCATTCCGAGGACGGAATGATTCCTAGTGGGGGAGGATGTAACACTCCGATTCCCTTTGAGCCGGATTAGTGGCTCATTAGTGCGTGTTTTGTTTTTTTTTAGTCTTTTGGACTTGGTTTTGGGCCTTGGATAGGTAGTTGAGTGACCTTTGACCTGAGATAGGTAGTTCTAAGCCCTTTTTCGTAATTTTGCTTTTGTTTTGCTCATATCATCTTTGCATCATCTTGGTGTCAGCACGTGTATTTTGTTGAGCTCGTTATTTTCCGTAACTGAGTCAGATCCGTTTGAAGTCAATTGGGGAAGATGGACCTTCGTGTGACTTAAACTGTAATTAGTATAAACTTTTCGGACCTTGACTTAAACTTCCAAACCTATATAAATGAGTCACTCTCCAGGTGTCTCTCTCTCTCTTGCTCATTTCACTTGATCGTTGCATGCAAGGAATTCCAGGGAAACTCCACGTTCTCTCTCTCTCTCTTCTCTCTCCCCTTCTCTTGCTCGATTAAGCTTTGGATTCCTTGTTTTGGATTGGGTTTTCTTCTTCTTCTCTCATCTCTGTGCTTAGTCTCTGTCTGTGGCTTTAGTGGTAAGTGGGTTCTCTCCCAACTCTCCCTTCTCCTTCTCCAATTGCAGCTCTCTTTCTTTGTTGATGTGTCTTCATCTCATGCATGGTGTATCTCTTTGATTTGCTTTGATTTTAGTTGCTTTGGAGCTTGAGTCAGTGGACTTGGTAGAGATTTGAGGCAAGTATAAGTACAAGCTTTGATAACACATATGAGTATTTTGTGTGATGGCTTTGATTTCTTCTTATTCCTTGTCTAGCATGTTTTACAGCCACATTTTGTGAATTTGGAACCTCTGTAACTTATTTGTTCAGCTTCTGTACCGAATTTCAGTTTCTGTAACTATCCCGAATTCGTGTTTTGTATTGTACGGCTAAGCCGTAAGTTTCTACGGCTCACATTCCAGAGCCTCGAAATTTCACTTTTGTTCTACGGCTAGGCTACGGCTAAGCCGTAATTTGTCCTACGGCTGAGCCGTAAGCTAGCCGTGATCCAAACCGTAATCCAGCCGTGAATTAAATCTCTGATCAGTCGAAACTTTTCCAACACAGAACTCCTACGGTGTGGCTACGGCTAAGCCGCGGAATGCTACGGCCAAGCCGTGGATTGGTCTACGGCTAAGCCGTATACTGACTGTAGCTTAGCCGAAAAAGATACCAGATCAGAGGTGGAAGAATGACCAGTTTAGCTGTGTTTTGAATGGAACCAAGGTGAAGCCGTAGTGCATATTACGAAGAGCACGTAAGATGTCTTCGGCTCAACCATAGGTCCCTCATGGCTAAACCGTTAGGCATGGCAAATCTGAAATATAACTTAGGATAATGATGAGACTTGTAGGGCTCAAATGCAGGTTAACCACCCATGTAAACCGGCCCAATGGATGCTTTGGATCGCATGAATAGTCTGTTAGGCTGTGACTGATTCATGTGGGCGTTGATCACTGTTAAGCACCTCCCCATGGGTGTTGGTTTAAGGGACGTCGGTGCACGTAAAGATTACATTGCAACACTTTGATGGCAACGGTGCCTTGACTAACTTAAAACTACATCAACATGCACGGTTAGTGACAGTGAACAACTAACTTAGGGCTGGCTTGTAATGAACCTTGATTCCGTATTAATCTGAGATGCATTGCATATTGTTTATAGTCTTGCCCTCTGTTCTGTTAATCTATGTTATGCATTCCGCAGTCATTTTGCCTTTGTCCTGTATATCTGTATTATTCTTCGCTCTGCACTATGCTTTGATCTATGCTATGCTTTGTATATTCTCTGGCTTTGTATATATCTGTTTGGTTTGGGTATTCCCGGGTGGCTCTGCCCAGAGGTTAATACGTGAGGATAAGATCCGGTCTTTGCCATCGGTGAGTCCAAAGCGGATAATCTCCCTTTCTATGGATTTAAATTTGATTGACATTAGTCTGGCTCTACTCAGCCTCAGCCTTAGGATGCCCGACGGGGTTACCTCTGGCTTAGATCTCTGTATCTCTGTATTTCACTGCAGTGTCGCTTTGTCTTGGGACCCCGGAACCCAGGAACCTGAGACCCACTTGTACCCTGGCCCGGTCAGTGGTGTTCTCCTCTGCTTTGCTTTGCTCTGCTCTCTATTGGAGAGAAGATGGTTAACGTAGTAGCCACTTAGTCAGTATTTCTATGTTTTGATTCACATATCATGCTTTACTTCTACGCACGATTTGCTTTGCATACTAAGATGAAATTCTGAAATCATTATTCTGTCATTTATTCAGCTTTGATACTATGAGTGTTTCATCTCTGCTACTTATATTTGCTGGATCGTTGTATTCATTTGTGTTGTCTGTGGTGTTGCAGGCACAGATACCTTGCCCAGCTCCCCGGCGGTCGAGGAGGCTGCAGGGGCGAGTGTAGAGGCACCCTCAGGTTTGGCAGAGTGGGCCTGATCATCTCTGCCGAGTGCGTTCATGCATGCGGCCAGTGGCTTTTCGTTTTGGGATTTTGAGAGATTGTATTGGGACTTTGGACTTGTATTCTGTGTATTTTGTATATATTGATTTTGGTGTGTATTTGGTTTTATATCAGTGTATTTGCCTTTGTTGTTTCCGTTTCGTATTTGCTTTGGCTTCCGCTATTTTCTTTGTTGCTTGCTATGATATGTACAGCTTCCGCGTACGCTTAGTTCGCACGTGTTAGGTCCCTTGTGTATGCGCATCTGGACAGGGTTCGGATGCACGTGCACGGGAGTACGTGTGTCACTGGTTTAGCTTTTCGCTAATCCCCGAATTCTGGGCTCGGGTCGTGACATACCCTATACCAGATCTCTCATGTGGACTTGATACAAAATGGAGATTCCATTTTCAAATATGAATCTCTAAGTCAAGCTTCCCCTTACAAACCCAAAACACATACAAAATTCCTTACAATCTATTCATGCTTGCCCTAATGAAAAAGAAAATCTATATGCATATTTGAGAAATGGTTGCCTACTTGAGAAGTGGATATGGTGGACAAGACAAGGGAGAGGGAGAGAGAGATTGAGAAGCATGCAAATGAACTCATGATCCCAGATCTCCTAGGTGGCACTGGTTATGCTGGAGGAAGAGAGGAAAAAGGAAGAAAATGGTTTACTGTGATGATAAAGAGGAAAAGATCGAGAGAGATTAGGATTAGGTTAATTTATGGAGAAAGTTTATCTAAATTATAAGAAAGGGCCTCTTTCTCTTTAGTGATTTTTGTATAATCCCAAGAAAGGGTTTTTGGGCTTAATTCAATAGGGTTTAATGGTTTTAAGCTCAAGATCCATCATGAGTTTGGGTCACCTATCTCTGATACGTTTCACACTAAGCTGCCATGCATGAAACGACCCAATGTTCTAAAATTACCCATCACACACCATCGGGACCCACCTAAACCAATCCAAGCTCAACTACTCAACCTGACCCACGACTCCAAGTCCTTAGGCCTTACAAAAGAAGACGAGAAAGAAAGAAATACTAAAGAAGAGGAACAAGAGCAAAGAGGAGGAGATGATGCTGGGATAAACATGAGCTTCAAAGGAAGGTGGGCATTAAGTTCAGGTGTGATGATATTGCATGTGTGGGTTGCTGAACAATTGTTTGCATTGCAAGGAAAATCTAGAGAAGAAGAGAAAGATGAGAGTATATGGTTGCTTAAATAACATCCTGACAGAGAGGGGAAGGGTGTGAAGGCAGAGATGGTTGACAGAACTCAGGAATAAGGTCTCGACTGTGTCAGGTTGTAGGGACTTTGGGCTCAACCGTGAATAGGAAGAAAGAAAGAGAAAATGGATCACAAGCAGCCTTGGGTGGAGTATCGCAGAGAACAACACATGACGAAATAGATGGGATCAATGTTGTGGTGGAGGAGAGGACAATCGTGGGTTGAAGATAAAGATGAAGTGGGCCTGTTGCAGGTTTGTCGGTTTGTTTGTTCAACAAGGTGACGATAAACTTAAAGTCTCCATGCATGACTGATTTGGGTGTGGTAGAGATAGAGGTGATCACAGTGGGTAGAGAGATGTGGTTTTAAGTGGATCTCAGTAAAGTATACAGAGAAAGGTGATGGGTGTTGAGGATGACGAACATAAAGATAGAGAAAAAGTGCATGTGCATGAGAAGTTGAATGAAAGTGGGACTCTTATCTGCAAGTCGTCAAAGTGCGAAAAAAGAAAGAAAAAAAAAGTGGGTTTTAGAATTGCTCTGGGTGGGGCCTGATGGGGCAGTGGTGCAACATGTGACTTGGTTACAATCCGCCGTGATAATGGAAAATAAAAACCAGGCTAAGAAAAATTATATATATTAAGATGATAACTATAAGGGTCAATACAAAAAGAGAGTGAGAAAAGAAGAGAAAGAATTCCTCAAACGGAAAGAATTCCTAGGATGAAATAGAAAGAACCTTTAAAGAAAGAGAGGGAGAGAGTGCCTCGAATGGGGGAAAGATTAGTGAGTCTAAGTTCGATAATGCCTTGTCATGAGCTAACTAAGGAATTTTCATGTAGTTAAATGGCACGAGGGGGGATAAACACCCACTAGGGTTCATCCAGCACCAATCAAGGTGTGGAGGTAAAGGATGTGTTTGTGGAGTTACAAGGGGATGATCCACCTCTTCTACCTCCACCAGTTCTAATTGCTGATGACTGATTCTTAACATACCATGCAGGCTCAGATTGCTACATTGATTAAAGAGGTAAGGGAAAGCCCTGCCTTAAGCTCTAATGGCAACCTAAGTCATCCTTCAGACCAAGAAGCACGACCCGAATGCCTTATATGAGAAAGTTCCGCAAGAGAGGAGCTATAGAGTTCACTAGTGTGAGGACCTAATCACAACTGAAGAGTGGATGGAGCATATTGAGAACGTCTTTGATTCAATTATTTGCATCGGCAAGCACTCATAACTTCAATGTTTAGAGGCATCATAGACAATTGCTGGAAGAGTATTCGCCCAGCCTACTGCACCATGCTTGAAGCTATAATTTGGGAAACATTTAAGGCGTAGTTTCTCAAGAAGTTCATCCCAAAACACATCAATTGGCAAAAGAAGGAAAAGTTCACTATCCAACAACAGTAGTCCATGACCATGGTTGACTGTATCCACACCTTCACCTAGCTCTCCATATTCATAGAAGATCTTATCGATACCGAAACAAGAAGATGGAGAGGGTTTATTAAAGGGTTGAGGCCTTCTTGTGGGTCATGTTATTGCATTTTAGTAGCCAACAATGTGTGAGGATGTGGTAGAGAGAGCTTACGCAGCCGACGTGTTTGATCAAAATATAGTCACTAGCGAGCCTAAGAAGAATGTCCAGTTTTCCTGCAAATATAAGCATCAATCCAAGAAACAGAAGAATGGCAATAGCAGCAGTGGTGCAAGATTGTAGCAAGGGCCAAACGACACAAAATTGCTAGAGATCAACAGGAGCTTGTTATGGGTATGGTTCTATGGACCACAAGTTATCAGACTGTCTCAAGAAGAAGTCTAAATCGAGAGACCCTCAGTAATAATCGTATTAGTAGTCGTAGTATCAATAGCCTATCAGAGTAGCTTTACTAGCTCAGCCCACATGACCTACATTATTCATTCCTCCAGATAGCAAAAGTATTTGCCAAGTAGACAGTGTCGGGGTTAGCTTAGGTAGGGTCAACAGAGGCCCCAATAGGTAGTACGAGCTAATATATTGACTCGAAAGTAGGCAGAGGAAGCCGACAATGTTGTGGAAGGTATGGTTCTTGTTTTTGATGTCATGGCTAGAGTGTTGTTTGATCCTGGATAGACTCACTCCGTTGTTGCACAACATTTCGTTAATAGTTTTTGGGAGCAGACAGCACAGCTACCCTTTGTGTTATCTGTCATTACCCCTGTTGGAAAGAAGGTAGCATGTGAGGACTTCTACCCTAGATGTAGGATTTTAGTGTGCAAGTTGTAGATGTTAGAAGATTTGTGTTGCCAATGCGCGATTTCAACATGATCCTAGGTGTGGATTGGTTGTCGTGGAATAGGGCCAATATGGATTGTTTGCACAAGACGATCACTTTCAAGGTTGATGACACCAGTCCTAGTGTAATGTTTGTGAGTGAGAGGAAGCGTTTAGCAAATAGAGTAGTTTCAATGCTTAGAGCTTAGCAGTTGATTCGTAGTGGTTGCAAATGCTATACTCCTTCATCTCAGAGCGGAGGCCTTCCCCAAAGCTTGAAGATATCCCAATTGCTTGTGAGTTTATAGATGTTTTTCCAGACGACGTTCTAAGGCTACCACCAGTGAGAGAAGTCAATTTCACGATTGAGTTTATGCCCGGCACGGCACCGATTTGTAGAGCTTCGTACAGGATGGTGCCAACAATGCTACATTAGTTAAAGATCCAGTTGCAAGAGATGTTGGATAAGGGTTTTATCCACCCAATGGTTTCACTATGGGGATCTCTAGTGTTGTTCATCAAGAAGAAAAATGGTAGCTTGAGGATGTGTATCAATTACATGCAGTTAAGCCAGTTGACTACTAAGAACAAATACCCACTGCCTTGGATTGATGAGCTATTTATTCAACTTCAAGGTGCAACGTACTTTTTCTAAGATTGATTTAAGGTCAGGCTTATTGATTTAAGGTCAGGCTTGATTTGAGGTCAGGCTACCACCAGCTAAGGATTAGAAAGTCATATGTACCTAAGACAACCTTCACGTATAAATATACGCACTATGAGTATTTGGTCATGCCTTTCGGATTGACAAATGCCCCAATTGTGTTCATGGCTTTAACAGAATATTCTCTCCTTTCCTTGATCATTTTGTAGTGGTATTAATTGATGACATTTTGGTGTACTCTAAGACAGTGAATGACCATATGGAGCATTTAAGGGAATCGCTCCAACTTTGAGGAAAAATCAGTCGTATAGTAAGTTGAAAAAGTGTGAATTTTGGTTGGACAAGTTGTATTTTTGGGCCATACTATATCTCGAGATGGACTTGTAGTTGACCTATCGAAGATTGAAACTATCACCAATTAGCAGAGTCCAAGATTAGTTGTGAAGATTCAAAGTTTCTGGGTTTAGCAGGATATTATTGCCATTTTTCGAAGAGTCTTCAAAGATTTTTGCTCCACTTACTAAGTTGATTTGGAAGAATGCGCTTTTTTAGTGGATAGATGAGTGTAAGCCAAGCTTTTCGTTACTCAGGGAGAAATTGACCATAGCTCTAGTTCTATCCTTACTCGAGGGTAACGGTGGATTTGTGATTTATTTTGATGCTTTTGAAGTTGGTCTTGGCTATGTGTTGATGTAAAATAGCAGATTAATAGCTTATGGTTCTCGGTAACTAGAGGAACATGAGAAGAACTATGCCACCCATGATCTTGAGTTAGCAACTATCGTATTTGTGCTGAAGATGTGGAGACATTATCTCTATGGAGAGAGATTTGAGGTTCATTCAGATCACCAGAGTTCACAATATATGATCATAACATGAGACAACACTGATGGTTAGAGCTTATCAACGATTTTGATTTTCTTATTAAGTATTTCTCAGGCAAGGCCAATGTGGTGACAGACACTCTAAGTAGGAAATCTTTTGTATAGCTTGCAATTTTATGAGGAGAACAATCTCTTTTTGAAGAGTTCAGGGATTTAGATACGTGATCAAGTTTGTCAACATCAGGGTTATGATGGCATCGATGTCTGTTTTTTAGCCATAGTTGATTCTGTAAAGACAAGCAATTTGAGGACACCCAGAGTCGGCTAAGGCTCGTGATCAAATTCCCTAGAGGCTAGATTGGTTGATGATGTTTTGTACTTTAAGGACAGTTTTTGTGTGCCAATCATTGGTGGAATTAAGGAAGCAATCATGATTGCACACAATGCCAGATACTCCATGCATCCAGGAAGCACGAAGATGTACAAAAACTTAAAGGACAAGTTTTGGTGGAATAACATGAAGAGAGACATCAAAGGTTTTGTGTCCAGATCTTTCACATGTCAGCGTGTAAAGGCATGCAGAAGAAGCATCCCGGTTTGATGCACCCCTTGCAGATTCCGAAGTGGAAATGAGAGGACATCTATGTACTTTGTGTTAGGGTTGCAAGTGGTTAGTAGACAATTCAATGCAATTTGGGTGATCATGGACCATTTGATGAAGTCATCTTATTTCATTCCATTTAAGAAAGGCATGAAGTTCAATGGGATGGTGAAGATCTTTGTTCATGAGATTACCTTCCATAATGGTACGCTAGCTTCCATTGTGTCTGACAGAGATTCTCGATTCTTCTCATCCTTTTGACAATCATTTCAGCAATGATGAGGACCAAGCTTAACTTCAACAAAACATATCATCTGTAGACTAATGGGTAATCAGAGCACACTATTCAGACTTTAAAGGATATGCTTCGTGTTAATGTTTTGGACTTTGGAGGAGAATGGGATGAACATCTCATCTTGTGTAACTTCGCGTACAACAAGTGTTACCGTATGATTATTGGGATGGCTCCGCTCAAAGCGTTATATAGCCGCTGATGTCATATGCTAGTTTCATGGGAAGAGGTTAGAGTTAGAAGCTTCCATGGACCTTCGATCATTGCAAATACAAAAGAGAAAGTCTAGAAAGTCCAAGATAGATTGAGGATTGCTCGTTTTCACCAGAAGACTATGCTAATAATCTTCGACGAAATCTTGAGTTTTAGGTTGGAGATAACGTGTTCTTAAATGTTTATCTAGTAAAGGACAGCATTAGGTTCGGATAGAAAGGCAAGCTAGCTCTGAGATATGTGGGACTACTTGAGGTCAAGAGAGAAATTGGTGATCTTGCTTATCGGCTGATTCTTTAGTCAGAGTTTGTAAAAGTGCACGATGTCTTCCATATGTCTATGCTCCGAAAGTATATTTGAGACCCATCTTATGTTATAGAGCACGAGGAGATTCAAGTGCATCTGATGCGACGTACATTGTCTTCAATGATCGACGAGAAATAGTAGGTTCTACAAACTCGAATGATTTGTTGGGTCAAGCTTCTCTATGAGCACCATGGTCCAAATGAGGCTACTTTGGAGCTCAAGGAGTAGGTTAGAAAGAAGTGCCTAAGGTTATTTCCAGATATTCCATAGGTATGTTTCATTCGGACGACTGAATGGTCCTAAGTGGGGGAGGATGTAAGATTCTGTTCCCCAAATTAGATTTGTTTGCTAATCTATTTGTGCTTTGTGCAAATTAATGGTGTTTTGGTCTTAATCAAGTATTCGATAGATAGATTGGTGGCACCCTACTCTTGATTAGGCAGCATAGAGGACCAATTTGAGATTTACATAGCCTAATTTTGCATCATCGCATCATTTCATCAATCATATCGTTGTGCATTTAAACATGTTTATCATCATGCATTCGTGGATCCCTCTCATTTGTACCTAAGTTAGCTTAGTACGACCCTTTTTTGTAAATAACCTAAACTAATGAACTAGCTATTAAATTTCTAAAGTTGCCTAAGAGCCCTAGCTATAAAAGCTCACTCTTTTCAAAGCAAGACTGACTCTTGCTTCCTAGCAAAAACCCCTAGCCACGAGCTCCATCTTTTTCTTCCTATAACTCTAGAGTGTGTGTGAGAGATACTCTAAGCCATTAGAGATTATTTTCATCTTCTTCTCCAGATTCCCTTTTTGCCTATTTGGTACTTGTTTGAAGCGAAGAGCCCTATTTCTCCATTTTGCATGATTCCCAAGGTGGAAACTCAATTGCCCTTGAAGCTTGTGAAATTTAAATAAGTGTAGTAGAAGCTTCATGTCATCCATTCCATTATTTCATCTCTTTTCATTACATTGTCATGAATAGGGTTTTGATTGAGCCAGGAAAATTTGGGGATTTCCACTATTTTGGCTAAGATTAGGTAACAATATCTCGCAAAGGCAAGTATAAGCAAGTGGTAACATCCATGATGGGATTTTTATTGATTCCTTACTATGTTTAAGCTTTATTGCATTGTACAGTCCATCCTTCTCTTGTGTGTCATTAATGGAGGATGTCATGATGGTTAGATTTTGATTTAAAAGGAGAATGGATTAAATGAGATTGAATGGAGGTGTAAATTTTGTAAACTTGGTAGATTCAGGACGTTATAGAATGCCATAATGCAAGTTGTGAATGGGGAATAAATGTGTAGAGCTTAAGACTTGAAACAAGTCTAAAACTTCACGCAAATGAGCTCGAGCGAACCCAGGCGCACTCAAGCACACACTCAAAACTCTAAATTATTTCGAAAAATGTGTTTCAGGCTTGGGCACATGTGCATATGCGCCAAGCGTGCTAGCCTCTATGAGACCTCCCTCGAGTGCATGCTCATCTGCGCTCTAGCGCCCACCCAAATTTCCTATTTTATTTATTATTTATCTAATTATTTATTTATTATGTATTTATTGTTCCAATTCCCACTTTGATTGGAATGGTTATACCAGACCCTTCCCTAGGCACATCTTGGACTTGACTCGTGGTCAAGTATACCTTAGAACACTTGGGGGACCCTATGACTGTGTAGGACATTGTATCTCGGAACCATTCTACCTTATCCTTGGACCAACGAAATCAAATTGGGTAACAAGGAAGATGTTGGTTGTCATCCATCTTTTAGATGGATGTTCAGGTTGTTCCGACTGGCGCTCCCTCGCTTGTGGATATAGGAGTCCTTTGTCTAGATTTATACACAATGCAATACTAAGAATTTTGGTAGCACATGATATTGGAGGACTTATGGTTACACCAAAGTGGAAGGCTAAGGGCATGAACATATTAGATTAGCTTGGCTAGTAAATCATCCTTAATTCTTATAAATTGAAAAATTATGCATGTTGTTACGATTATTTTTGTTCTTCACTATTCTCATCTGTTAAATTCATTATGCACTATTCCATTTCCCTACATTGTCATTTGTCTACTGTTATCCTTTATTTGATATCATTATGCTTTAAGTTACTCCAAATGATACATAAGTAAGATATGCCAAGTGAACAAGTAAGTTATGTTAAGAAAGTAAGTTTGAAAGAACGAAGGTGCTATATATTATATCCTTATTGATTAATAGAGTTGGCACCATTGAACTTGACTCTACGAAGCCCAATGGAGAGTATGAGTTGAAATTTACTCGCCACTACAGTTGGTTTTCTATAGAGTGTCACGCCCCAATCCCGGGAATTTGGGGATTTGAGTGGGCCCCCAGGGCGTGGATACGTAATCCCGTAGAAATCCGTGCCCTGAAGAATTATGCACGAATTCCTACAAGGGAGATTCCACAGGAACGTGTGAGGTATGCTGACACACGTACAAACATAAATTATCATAATCGAGAACCTGTGAAATACTCAATAAGCATCAAGAGCACATAAGGTTCATAGTCTATTAAAATATATTTACATACACTAGTGTTATAGTCCTTTAAATACATTCCCAAAATCAGTCCTTAAAGATGATACAAGAGTCCTCAACATAATATTTCCAGAAGAGACGCTCTCTGTAGGATAGCTAGTAGTAAACGTCGCCATCCATCCATTCACCTACACCTCGAGGTACCGTTGGGGTATCTTCCGGGGCCGCGTCAGTATTCGTGTCGGGAGCGGGTGCTGTATCTGCAATACCGAGGGTAACACTGTTAACACGACGGTTAAGCAAGTACTAAAGCATAGGAAACTGATATAACATAATACATTAGTAATGACAATCATTAAACATGATGCATGAGTGAAACTTAAATGTCATACATACTGTTTGGCAACCACAATGCTCTATTCTCCCAAAGGGAGCATACATAACGTATGGGTCGCTAGGGGATCAAGCTAGCTTCCCGAGGAGCGTCGACAACCCCTCCGTAAACCTACTGCAGTGGTGACATATAAATACCCAAGGGGCAAAAGCTAAGTGGTGCCGATTCGGAGTCAATCATGAAATAACGAATGCTCAACGAAACACATGCAGGTAAACTACAAGGCCCGAGCCTCAGCTATACCCTTGGCTAGCAAGCACACACTCAATAGAAGCTCTGGCTTGTCAGACACGCACTCATTAGAAGCTCAGGTCTGAATGGCCGCGGGGTTTGCTAGAGGAAGTGAATTCGATAACAGTCATGTCAAAAGTACTGTAATGTATCGATATGATACGAATGCATTTAGATGAAGCAGTCTCCTGATCCCCAAGGGCATTCAGCACGATGTACACATGAGATGTTCGGTGTCGTTGTGTTACCGTGTCTGGGTATTACATTGTGTGCATACAGAACACCCTTCTCATGTCAACATCCATGACTTGCCATTGGGAAATCCTTCATTCATTCCAATGTGTAATTACCAATGGCCAAGGTGGAGGTATAGAAGGTACCATGACTAAAGCCCTACAAATCATTAAGATTCCAAACATCTTACATTCACTGGGTTCTTACGGCTTAGCCGTATACAATGCTATGGCTTAGCCGAGAGGGAGTCACTGTTCGTCCGGATTTTCGGCGTGCTTACGGTTCACCCGTATATTGGCCTACGGCTTAGCCGTGCTAAGCCTACGGCTGGGTCACGGGGAGGTCACGGCTTAGCCGTAGGGTATTTCACGGTGCAACCGTATGCGAGCCGTAGAAGGAACTGGGTTCTGTGATCTCTCTGGAAAGTTCGCCGTAGAAAGACCTACGGCTAGTCTACGGGCTGGATACGGCTTAGCCGTAGTGAATTTCACGGCGTAGCCGTAAGTGAGCCGTAGTACAAAATCCCATTTTACTGCTCTCTCGATATTGAGCCGTAAGAGCTCACGGCTTAGCCGTAGCTTCGCCGTAAGCTTCAGAAAATTTGAATACAGTTTCGTAGCTCGATTTTCTGTACGGGATCACTACAGAGTTAACTTATAAGGGAATTCTGAAGCTCAATTGAAGTGTCCTGGAGGGTATCCCATACTCACACACCTCCTATTCCCTTCTTATCATTCCATTTCTTTTCACACCCCATTTGCATCAATTAACAATGACAGAGTAATGGCTGGAAAGTTGAAATGCAATAACTAGCTCATATTATCCACACTCAACCATGCATGCAATACATATAACTTAGTACTTGCCTTGTTACCTTGTTTAGCCCTTCCTAGATCTTTCTTGCTGTATGCTCAGAGGAAAACTCTCTGTACTGTAATGGGTTCTCTAATGGGTTCTCTATACATAAGCCCAAAATGTGGAAGAATCCACATGCAAGTCAATAACGAAGTCTTTATGACTCCAACAACCCAAGAAGACAAGATGGAACCTATTCCTTACCTTGTATTGCTGTAACTTGGAGGAGAGATCACTCTTGGAGGAGAGTTCACTTTACACCAGAATATAATGGAAAAAGGGGTCAAGGAGGAAGAAGAAGAGTGTGAGTGAATGCCATTCCTCGTGCATGCACACTCTCAAAGGTCCACAGTGCTTCGATTGAAAGGAGGAGATGGAGAAGAAACCCAGACAACCGAAGCTCCAGCCAAGAGAACGAGAGAAAGAAGGAGACTGGACGTTAGTCTCTCCTTTTTAAACATGTTTTCCTGAAATTGCACTCTAGCCCACTTGTTTTCTAGAAATTTCAGTTTAGTCCGGAAGGACTCCAATTGGCTTAAGATGAGTCCGGATTAACTCGGGCCCAACACAAAAGATGATCTACGCGATGAATCACACGTAAGGAGATGGACGGGGTATCCAAGAGGCATAAGGACAATTTACGAAAAAGCCCTTAGCTATTTAAGCGGGGTCCAAACCCAATAATTCACACTAAATTGACCCTCAACAAGTCTTAATCAATAGGAAACAGGATTAATTAACGTAATTAGGATTAGTGAGGGTTCGGGTCCTTACATAGAGTAAGTCGATGCTCTTTTGGGAAATTAGACTAGCTACCTGATTTCCCGTTACGTTTTGTGATGTGTCTCTCTTCGGAGAAGACTGTAGCCATGCGGTTTGCCAATTAGATGTTATGGTCTTATGTTATCTTGATTCTCACATTTATGCCTAATTAACATGCTAACATGTTAGTTTATGCATTTTGGCCTCTTTAATTACTTTGTCATCTAACTCTCACTAGTAGCACATGCTAGAATACTACTTGCTCATTCTTGTTGAGTTGTCATACTCAGGGGTGTTACCCTTGGTGTTGTAGGTTTAGTCCCCCACCCTAATCCGATCTCGAGTTGCATATGGAAGGCACCACGTAGGTTTTTTCTGGATTAGACGAGTGGACCACTAACAACGTGTTCTACTAGCTATCTTTCGCAGAGCTACATGGGGATAGGGCATCTTAGGACTTGAGCTATGGATTAGCTCCTTGCATCATGCCATCATTTATTTTGAGATATTCATGCTTATTTTATTGATGGACACGTATTATGTTTCGGGTCATTTGACTGTTTATTCCGTTATGCACTTCTGTACTCTTAGATATGCATGTGGACATGTAGTAATTCATGAGACTATGATTAATTCAGTAACTTATTAAGTAAGTTTATTATAGAACATTTGAGCAGGTACTTATTTATGTTCATTACTATCATAGGGCATGCAATGGGTGTGTTAAACACTGAGTTTTCCGCAATTAGTCTAAATGTGCATGTGTATATGGATCTTTTTCACACGTGAAATATGTGGAATTCTCTTTTTGTGGTCCATGTTTGCCTTAGTGCGACGTGAATTACTATGGAATTACATATGCCACGTCATGGGCTTGGCCATCTGACCTTAATCAGGGCGTGACATTTAGTAGATCAAGATTGGAGAAGATCTGTGTACAAAGGCAGTGCTGGAAGTTGTAGGTACTTGAGATCCGCCTGATAAACAAAGGAAAAGGGACGAAACTTGGTTTTTCTCTTTTTTGCCAATTTTCTAGTCCGGCCCGATGTTCTGATATGGAAAATGCTTGGTTGGAGAGGAAAGTGTTTGAATTTCATGTTTTTGAATTTGGGTTTGTCAGAGATAGGGTCAGGAAGGCTGAATTAAATGCTTCTGATGATGGGTTTGTTAGGGATGACTAGTTCAATGATCCTAGGATCAATGGTTCTAATTCCACATTCATGGGAGAATAACGAGGGTGTGATGATTCTGAGGTGGACTTTGGGAAGGATTCATGTAAAAAAGTTAAACCCGATTATTCTAATGTTGAATGGAGGAAGAATTCTGGAAAGAAGACTCGAAGTAGAGGCGCCGTAGCAGAGTTGGGGATGGATTTGTTTGTGGAATCCCAATTTCGAGTTGCTTCAAAATTTAGCAAGTTTGTTTCAAATAAGAGAACCAGCAACAATGCTCAAGACAACGAAATTGGGAGGGGATCCCCTAATAAAAACATGAATGATGCTTCAAAAGAATGAATTGAGGATGGACCGATGCAAGAAAAGCATATTCGAGTGCATAGCTTGCAACAAGACTTTCTAATCTTATCTAATTCAGGTTAAACTTTCTATATAATTTCCAATGTATAAGGATTTAATGTGTTCTTGAATAAAGTGCAGGTTCTAATAATTGATCAATTACTGCAAATGCTAGATATTATCAACAACATAACATATCTATTTTAAGTACCATTTCTCAGAATAAACCCATATGGGACACTTTTTGACTCCGATCCAATATGAATTTGAGAATTGAATAAATTTGTTTTTTTTTTTATTAAGACGGTAGGGCATATCGCCCGGGTTCAGAGAAAAAAAAAACCTACGATATTAATTGTTAAAATCCACATTCATTAGTTCCTTTAGATGGCTAACAGTTAAGAGAGTGTTTTTTCCTTGCATGAGATAGTCAAATTAAATTTATTTATGTAAGTTGGGCATAAATTGAACATCTTGCTATGCTTGATTAGACACACCATTTTCATAAAATTTTTACATGATTCACCAAAAGAAAACATGGAATTTATTTTCATATGTTTCCTTTAACTAGATGTATTATCATACAGAGCTAGTGCAGCACGCCCACACCCATCGTGGGCGATAATAAAAAATAATTGTATTTTAAATAAAAATATTTATAAATATTTAAATAACTTATAAATGACGATTATTATTTAAATCAGAAAACAAATGAATTTAAAATTGAACTTCAAAAACCAAAGGTTTAATGGAAAAAATGGCTCAATTACAAAAAATAAAGGGCTAAAAATGAGAAAATTAAAATGTAACATGAAAGTGGCCGTGTAAATTGTGAGATTAGAAAGAAAAAGATTTGACTTTCACAATGGGACCCCATAGATTGTTCGAGCTCAGAATAATAAAGAAAAATAAAAAAAAAAACCCTGCTTTGACAGTGGGCTAAGGTGGATGAAACACAACAAAGATGAAGCTGCTTATGATTTATAAGTGGACCCTAAATTTCTACATCTTGGATCAGATAAAAGGGTCGTATACATACCCACCTATCATAAAAATCAATAATGGCCCCCTATCAATGGGAAAAAAGAAGAAGAAAGAATAGCAACAAAAAACCCTTGCAAGAGATCTGTCAATGAGGTTCACCTCTCCAATCCAAACTAATTAAATGCATAGTGGGTCGACTGATGATAAAAAAGGGACAAAATTCAGTTTATAGATTGTTCTTTTACTTATTAAAATCAACTACCCAATAGGCCCACCGATGATGAAAAAGAAAAAAAATGAAAAGTGTAGAGAAGAGGGATTGTAATGAGAGAAATTAAGGAGATAGATTAAGCAAAAAGGGATTTACATTGAGATATTTTAGGAAATTCAAAACTCTAAGAAAGGATATAGAGGTTTGTTGAAGAGTGTTTGAGACTTATTAAAATTAAAACACACTCGGTGTCACTATCGTATGAAAGGGGTTGCTACATATATAGGGAATATTACTATGCATCCTTCTCTATCCATGTGGTGAGAGACAAATGCATATTTGGAAAGATTTATGCACAAAAGAAAAAACGTTATTTATGGTATCATAAAAAAGAAGAATCTTCAAATGTAAAGAGGGAAAGCCACGTCATTGTCTCTTACCACATGGTGAGGGAAGGATGCATAGTAATATTCTCCATATATATAATTTGAGAAACAGATGAATAAAGTCCTTCGATAGTTTTATGCAATTTAGTATGCTCCATGACCCCAAAAACTTTTCAAAAAGGAAATTAAATATAGGTCCAAGATACAATGAATAGTTTACACTATGAGCTAGGGCCCCATAATAAGTCATTAAAAGGGGATTAGGTTGTTTATCAATTTTCAACATCTTTCCCAAAATCTGTGAAGATCAAACATATGTAACTTTTGATAGATCTAATATTGTTTGTAATAAAACATCAAACCTATGGATTTAGATTTATGCATTAAACAATAAATAATCTAAACTACTAAAAGCATACCTTGTACCATGATGTTGATGACGAGCAGATCTTCTTTCTCAAATAGGGTTTTCTCCTATCTCCCCTATCACCCACTTCAATATGCATGAGAGTTGAATGTACTTTGTAGATCTCGTAGGTTAAAAGAGAGGACATGAAAACCACTTTTATAGATAAGCCTAGAGAGATTTCTTCCGATCAAAAAAATCTATTAGAGGTAAGTTTCCTTAATTTTCTCAAAGCTTAGTCAAACAAGAGTCCTAATAGATTGAGCTTCTTAAAATTAAATCCAAGAAAGATTTATTAAAATCAAAACCAAAGGCCAAAAGCATCTTAAATTTAGTGGCCTCAAACAATGGGCCCTAACAATGCTCGGCATGTGGTCATAAGGATCATCACATCTAACAATCTCTCACTTGGTCCGAATAATGACAATATGTATGTGATCTCCCACTTGGTCATGACGACCATATAAAAGCAATGCACCTTTATCATTATGTATAATTCGAAGAATACTTTTTTTTGGTTTCTTAGAAAAAAATGACTCAACTTGGATTCAACTACATTTTAAAAAAGTCCCGACGAGTGGCCACTTATTTGAAAAATAATGCAGTCAATCTTGTTTATGCTAATTTTTATATATTGTAATTAAATGAAACCATCAATGCGGATCATGGCGGTCAGACATCAATTATGCAACATAATTCCTTCCATGTACCATAATATTAGTAACTCCATTTAATCAAGTCATAAATCTAGAAAAACAATAGAGGGGGACTAGAATTCCTCTTATTGATTCAAATAAAATCTATCTTTCTCTTAATTAATTAATTAATTAATTGTGCACACAAAATTAAGCAAGAAAACAAAATCCTCATTAATGAAAATTGATCAACTAAAGTGTCTAACAAATTAGCATAAATCCTTTTAACCACATGCATTAAGGTAACAAAATGAGACCGGTTTCTCTAACATGATCATTATATGCCTCTGCTAGTAATGCTTTGGTCATAGGATCAGTAATCACTAGCCTTGTACTTATTTGCTCTATAGACAATAGACTATCCCAAAACTTTTCTTTAACGGTAAGATATTTTATCTGAAAATTTCTTGGAGTGCTGGAACTCTTGTCGTTGTTAGAGAAAGGTATAACTGAGGTGTTATCACACTAAATTTTCAGCAGCTTAGAAATGAAGTCCATTATCCGAAGCCCTGAAATAATTCAATGGCCATATAACTTGATCAGTGGCCTCAAAGCATGCCACAAATTCAGCTTGAAATGTGGAAGAAGCAATTGTAGTATGTTTAATGCTTTTCCATAAAATAACCCCACCAACAAAGAGAAAAATATATCCTGATGTAGATCTCCTTGTGTTGAGGCATCCAGCAAAATGGTAGTCTGAATATCCAATCACTTTCAAGTGAGCAAATCTTCTATAAGTGCGCATATGTTCTTTAGTTCATTGTAAATATTGCATGACTTTGTTTACTACCTTCCAATATGCCATGCTAGGGTTAAATTGATACCTTCATAGTATACTAATTGGAAAATTGATGTCTAGAGGGGTACAAGTCTGAGTATATAAAAGACTTCTTACAATGGAAGCATATAGAATGTCCTGCATTAGGTTTCGCTAGATGTTAGATTTGTGACCCTGATCTTTGGAGAATTGATCACCTTTTGATATAGGTGCTTTTCCTTCATAATAATTCTGCATATTAAATCTTTTAAGAACCCAGTCGATATAGGCTTTCTGTGATAGTCCTAATAATCCTCGAGACCTATCCCTAAAAATTCTTGATTCGAAATAAAAAGAATGCTTCGCCCATATCTTTCATTGCAAAGTTCTTTGTGAGGTATTCTTTTCTTTCATGCAATAGGCCTAGATCACTACTAGCAAGTAAAATGTCATCTATATATAAGACTAAAATAATAAACTTGCTCCCACTAATCTTTAGGTATGCATTGATTAACAATGTTTTTTTTAAATCTGAAGGAACTAATGGTATTATTGAACTTAATATACCATTGCCTTGAAGCTTGTTTAAGCTCATATATAGATTTCTTTAATCTACAAATTAGATTCTCTTTGTTTTTTTTCTTAAATCTAGCTGGTTGTTTCATATATACCTTTTCAACTAAATCCTCATTTAAGAATGTCATTTTCATATCCATTTGATATAACTCTAGATTAAAATGAGCTACTAATACCATTATGATTTGAAATGAGACATTTGAAGAAATTTGTGAAAAGTTCTCTTTCTAATCACACTACAACATTTTGCATATTTAGTTACGAAAATTTTCATCGCTAATCATAGAAAGAGCGAGAGAGAGAGAGAGCAGAGAGAGTGAGAGAGAGAGAGCACAGAGAGAGTGAGAGAGAGAGCAAAGAGAGAGAGCGAGAGTTAGAGAGAGAGAGTGAGAGAGAGAGTAGAGAGAGCGAAAGAGAGAAAGCAAAGAGAGTGAGAGAGAGAGAACAACGAGATCGGTGAAAGCGAGAGAGAGAGAGAGATCAGAGAGATCGGAGAGAGCGAGAGATCAGAGACTAAGAGAGAGAAATGATTTAGGGTTGGGGGAATGAAAATGGGTAGCAGGTTTACCGACGATTAATTTTCATTGGCAAATGTAAAAATTTTGTCGGAAAATTCTAATCACATTTCCTAAAAAATTTTCAAAACTTTTATCTACGTAAATAATTTTCTGTTGGCAAATTTTAATTTTTACTAACGATTACAAAAACTCGTTGGTAAAAGTTACTTTTATTGACGTAAAAATTTCATTGGCAAAAAAATTTCCCATTTCTTGAAAAGTTAAGTAAAATATTCTGTATATTTACCGGACATCTATGTTTTACGTCGTTGAACGTGTAGTACTTAATGACAAAATTTAAAAATGTCGGTGAAAATTCGATATTTACCAACGCTTTATAAATAATGTTGGTAAAAGTTAAATTTTACTGACGTATTATATAAAGCGTCGGTAAATATCTAATTTTCACTGACAAAATAATATGTGTCAGTAAATAGTTACCTTTACCGACGAAATTATAAAAGCATCGCTAAAAATCATCGCCAAAACTGTATCTTATTGTAGTGTCAATGTTTTCCCTTTAAGTAAATCCCTTAGCTACAAGTTTGGGGTTAAACCATTCGTTTTTTGCCCTTTGGGTCTCGTATAGTCTTAAAGATCCATTTACATCTACAGTTGCAAACCCTTGAGGCAATTCAACGAGATCCCAGACTTTATTTACATACAGGGATTTTAACTTTTATTACATGGCTTCAATCCATTTATTCTAATAGTCACTTTTAGTGTCTTGTGAAAATGCTACCAGATCTTCTCTAACACATATCAAAATCAGATTTGTGAAAATAAACAATATAATCAATTGATATAGCAGACCTCTTATATCTCTGAGATCTTTTCAAAGTTTCTGCTTCTACTAAATCTTGATTCGGATGATTGATATTTTTAATTCAGATTATTTTGCATGACATTCTCATCTAGTGGTGCATTTGATATGATAGGTTGTAATTTTATCGTATCATTCTGAACAAAGTCATTTGGAATACCAACTCTAACCATTTTAATCAATACATGAATAGGTATCTGATGTTTTTTAAATATCACATTTCGTGGTGCATTGCCCCCACTAATGTCTTCACTTTCTAAGAGTCTTGCATTTCGAGTTTCAATAACTTTTATGATATGAGTAGGACAATAAAATCTAAAACATGTAAATTCTATCTTCCGCTAGACAACCCCAAACATTTAAATTTCCTAAACTTGATTTTTTACTTGTCCATAACTCGTAAAGAGTTTTAGGAATAACCTTAGTGGGTACATAGTTTAAGATATATGTAGCTGTTTTTAGGGCTTCTTCCTACATAGAGTCAAGCAAAGAAGAATTACTTAACATACTTCGTACTATTTCCATAAGCGTTTTATTATGTCTTTCAGCCACACCATTCTAATGTGGAGAGCCAGGCAATGTATATTTAGCATGAATACTATGACTTTTTAGGAATTTAGTAAATGGGCTAGGATTTTGACCCGTTTCATAATACCTCCATAATACTCTCTACCTCTACCAGATCTCATAATTTTTATTTTTCTGTCTAACTTATTCTCCACTTTAGCCTTATAAATCTTGCTTTTAAAGATTCGGATTTCTTATATAGCAGGTAGACATACCCATATCTAGTGAAGTCATCAATAAAGGTGATAAAGTAATTTTTACCACTAGAACATGTTGTGGAAAAGTAACTACAAATATCTGTTTAGACTAATTCAAGTGGTTATAAAGGTCTTGTGCTTATTTTATTGATTTTTTTTGTCTGCTTACCTTTTATGTAGTCTATATAGACACCAAAATCAGTAAAATCTAAGACTTCCAATACCCCATCATTTACTAATCTCTTTAATTTCTCTTGAGAAATGTGTCCAAGTCTTTTTAATGCCACAAAGTTGAGGAACTTTCATAAAAAATTCCTCTCTTAGCACTAACACATATAATATTATTCTCATGCAAGATAAGTAAGGAACTAACAAAATATGAATCCAAATTCAATTTATATAGAACTGCCACCACCAACTAAAACTTGATTCTTATAAATACTTAAAGTACTTGGTCAAAAAAAATAATAATAATAATAAAGGTATAACCTTCTAAATTTAGTCTAAATAAAAAAATTAAATTTCTACTAATTGTAGTAACACAAAACATGGTATTATGGTCTAATTGGAAACCAGAATTAAAAATTAGTCTGTAAGCCCCCACCACTTTCACTTTAGCCTTTGGCTGGTTCCTCATTAAAATGCTTCTTTGTTCATTACTTGGACTCTGACTTGAGTGAAAGCTCTGCATAGAATTTGCTACATGAACAATGGCACCGGAATCAATCCACCAAATATTTGAAGGAACATCTAAAAGATTTGTTTCATAACAAACAAAATAATTATTTATACCTCTAGATTCAAACCATTTTTGTCTCTTCAAGTAGTCTTTCTTAAGATTTCCCTTTTTACGGCAGAAGAAGCAATTTGGTATGCTAACCTTCATCTTGACTTTATTAGTCGAAACCGGTATCTTACCTTTCTTTTTGACTTTCTTTTCCACTAACTAGAGATAGGCCTTAGCATTTTCATTATCCGGGATAAAATCATGGATATTTTTTGCAATAGACCTTTTGATCATCATGAGATTCAAATGATTGGCCTTGGTCCATTTTTCATAATATGCTCTTTGAGTTTGAGAGCTATTTTCAGTAAGATCAACATGCTTGGGTTCTAATAATGTAGTGTTCAACTTTAGGTAAGCCAAGGTTAATAAAAGTTCTTGTTTCCAATCTGTGAAATTCGATTCATTCAAAATTGGTATATTTAAGAGATGTCCATTTAAGGTAGCAGGAGTTAACGCTGAAACATAAAAGAGGAAAAATACAAAAAATGCTCAATTTACTTCAATTCTTTGAGTTCAAGCTAAAACAAAAGTCCAGAATGATTATTTAAATAAATAAAACATATCTAGTGAGTGATTCAGTTCATCATACAGTCTCTCCTTTCGGTCGAGACTACAACGTGCAAATGGGGTTGCTCGTGAATGAAACCTATCCAGCCTTACACAAAAAAATAGTGTTAAGGGTCTTAAATTTCAAATGATGTCTATAAGTTTTTCATAATATGGCCACTTTGGTGACTACCACACTAAAAATTATAGGTTTCAATTGAATTAACAGCATTTATAAAATATGTCATGACTTGAATTTTTTTGAAATTCGAATTAATCTTGACCTTAGATTTGATCTTTGATGGACCTCACTTTCATTTAAATTTCTTTTATGAATTTATGCTATTTAATTTGGTTAATTATTTGTTTAATATTAGTGGGTCCCATATTATGTTAGAATTTGAGAATTTGGCTCAACTAAGAGATATAATTCGAATAGACTCCTTGAGTTGCTTTCCATCCTAATTCTATTTGAACATAAGAGTCTTACTTTATTTAGAATTCTCAAAGTTAGATTTCTCATCTCAAACTCCACCTTGAAGATTAGAATCCTAATCTACCTCGGTTATTAGATTCCAACCCAAATTAGTATAAGGTCATATTTCTTTTAGGACTCCCTTTTTTATTCCTACCTATAAATATAACACCCTCGCCCTCCCTTGATTCACATCTACGTATACCTCATTCCTTTCTCTCTCAAAGTTCACTCCAAGGTATGCTTATTTCACCCTTTTTCTATTCCTTTTTCAGTTATTATTATGGTATATCATTCTAATAGTCAACTATGCATAGCATATTAATATATGTTTTCATATCATGTTGTTGCCTATCTCATAACGTGACCTCCATCATCATCAAAGCATCATCGTCAACATCATCCACCCTTCTTGAGACCCACCTAGTCATCACCATTAACTGCACATACAAGGCCTCTTGACCCAGACCATCACAACCCGGCCATCTGTGCACACCATTACCAAGACCTGCACACTCACCTACCCTCACTCTCCTCCCTTGGCATCTAAGAAAAATCACCTCTGAAATCAATTTTGCAAATTATCAGCTTAGCATTCCTCTGATGTGTAAAATTTGATCTTTAGTTATGTTTTCCCATTGCATTAATCTATTTCTTTCTTTCTTGAGTTTTGATAATGTAACGAGCCTTGGGAACTCCCATATTATAGGAATGTGCTTGGTGGGGAGGCAGAACTTAATGGTAGTGAGGTTAGACTAGAGTATAGTTGCAAGGAGGCATTTGCCACAATAAAATTTTGTGAATTATATGAACTGGTCATGTAATATGCTAAAACAATATCTATTTGGTTGTCGTTTCTGACTTTCACCAGTGCGGCCCACCATCTTTTATTGAAATGACTGATTTTGAGGGGCCCCACTTAGGTAAGATGCCCAAATATCCATCTGGTAAGAAATTCCTAACAAATGATTGTTAAACATGATACCTTTAGAATTTAGAAATAATGGTAATGATAATGTTATCAAAAAATTATAAATATGAATGTTCAAACATTTATGAGTCAAGTTCTTGTGTCATTTTTGGTGTTCAAGCTCTTCAATATAAAGACATCATGGATTGAATGTTGGAGACCAACTTATCAAGAATGGTTATGATATCATTACCTCAAATTATATACTTAAGGGCAAATAACATATGTGTTCAATTCAAGTGTTCGCTACAAAATTTTCTACACCTCAGTATAATGATGTTACAAAACGGATATTGAAGACAGAAATGGGCATATAATGTATAAAGGATTATAACAATATCGTTACCTAAAAGTTTTATATTTATGGAAAAAAAATAATTTTTTGGGTCAAATTCTAGTGCCCTCACAGTCTTTATGCATTTCAGTATAAAGATATGAAAGAATGAATGTGGGAACAAAAAATGGGTGTATATAACATATAAAAGATGGTAACGATATCATTAAACTCCTACATCTCTCTTTCAAATTATATATAAATACTCTTCAAAGGAAGAACCTAGAGTATTTTTTCTGATCTTGTAATAGTAAGAGGATATGTGAAGATGGAATGTCGTCATTATATCACAATGAATGAATTAATGAAGTTGATTTTTGTAGTGCGAAGTAATACTATGTATATGACAATATTATAATAAAGTTGTTGAGCATGCATTTTTGAAATCCACTCAAAAATGGACAAATTTCTTAAGTGAAATAAACCTCTTTAGATTACATGCATTTTACAAGTTTAATTTAAAAAAACTAAAACAAGATACAAAACAAGTCTTCTTTGATGAAATGGGATGCAGTAAACATTGGACTGATCATGATGATTTCAGATCAACAAAGTAGAACAGCTTGCACTCCTCAATCGCATCATCAATTGTTATTCCCATGCTCATGGAGTCACCATTTTCTTGCAATTCTTTTAAGTTGGATTCATCAAAAGGCCCAATAAATCAATGGCATCTCCCATCTTCATTGCATTTTGTCCCTTCTCAACCATTTCTCTTAGTATGGTTCCCACTTTTTTGCTAATCTCTTTCCTCCTTACGTTATCTATTGTGGGTAAAAACCTGTGAAGGATGAAAAATTAACTATCACTTAAGGAAATAAGTATGAGAGAAAAAAGATAAAGGCAAAAAGAAGAAAACAACAAAGACCCAAAGATCATACTAGACACTTGGAAATATAGTTTTCCTCCAACAATGATTAACAAGGAAAAAAAATAAAGAAAAAGAAGGGGTAAATGAACTCCTGTGACGGGATGCCCAAATGGGTAGGTGGGTTCAAGTCATGTTACCAATCAAAAGAAAAAATGGGAGATTTATGATAAACAAAATCATGAAACTTGCTTTGAATATGGATTTGTGATTATATTTCAAAATGATACACCATAAGTAATTCTCTAGTCACGGTAATATAGTTAGTGTGTTGAAGGTAACTATCATTCACCAACGCTGATATGTTTGTACCAAAATAAAACTGAATCAACGTCTAAGATATGTGATAAAACTTTTTAATTTTAAAATATAAATCAGAATACAAAAACAATTTATCAAGCTTCTGAATGCCTTCATCATATACTACTTAATTTTTTTTTGTTGCGGAAACATCATATTGATTACATGGAATTCATTAGAAATACAATAAGTGGTTGCCCACACTAATAGCGTCCCCAATAACAATAAAGATTTGATGTGAGGAAAATGGGTCTGAATACTCTTCACTGACTCAGTGACAACCAATAAAAATTGATATGCATAGATAACTAATCTTGTCAAAACCAATCATCACAAGCATCAATGATTGGAGGAAAATTTGGAAAAAAATTATTAGTTGATATTTCATCATTTTTAAAATATCAGATTGACTGGCAGAGAAATTATCCTATATACCATTTAGGGAACACCGATGTCTTTCACACAAAACCTTCTAAAAGTGCCTTGAAATTTTGGTAATGTGGGTTGATGCACCCATAGGCCATTTAAGGGTCCAATAACACAATAGAACGTCAAGTCCTTCCATGAAAATACATATAAATAGCTAGATGTATGCATATGCATGCAACACTTAGCCAGCCCAAAGAATGAATGCACATGAGATACTTAGCTAGCCCTTAAGCTTAACCCAGCTGCTCATTATTAGGATTGGTATTTAGAATTGTGTCTAGCTTATGGGCCTTAAAATTCAGCCATGAGAATGCTGCTTAATCATAAAATTAGGTATTACCTATGGCTAAAGTAGAGGTTGATGTTTTTGTTTATTATTTTATACTTCTCAGCTTATGGTGGTTCTCTTAACATTTTTTTTAACTCATTAGTTATTGAATTTTATCAATTTCGTCTTTAAAAATCTTTAGCAATGAGGTTCGGGTATCTCATGCTATTTCTACTAGTGGTCACTGTTTAGAAAGGAACAAACAAAAGGGACCTTTAAATGTACCCCTTCCTCTTTTTATAGCTCAATCCCTTGTGATCAAGGGTGACTTGCATCCTAAGGGATAAAAAGGAAGTGAAAACCATAGCAATCCACAGTCAATTATATAGTATGAATAATTTCATTGACATATATCACCATTGAAAAACGATATCTTTACATCAATCTAATATTATAACTCCAAGCCTAAAGATGTAAAACTTAATGGAATGACCCAAATTTTTTAGAACATCACAACTACAAAGTTAGTGCCTTAAAAGTTGATTCCCTCAAATTTGTATGAACCGCTTTGCAACAAACAAGCCCTATAATTCCACCAAATCCCTTTGTTCCAATTGTAGCATTATATACAATCTATTGCAAATGCCACCTTTCTGCTATGGCCAGGCTTATGCGACCCCAAACACAACTTAAATGCAAATGCAAATGCCTCACAGCACGAGTTAAACCATGTAGTGGCCAAAGTCAAGCCAAGAAGATGAGATTGCTACAAGTACCAATAGTTCCATGAATAGGTTAACAACAACACCTAACAACAAAAAAATAAATACTTAAACATGCCAAAAATCACTTTATATTTTTAGTGCCTTAGAATGTCATTTCTGAAATTTATATGCCCCTTTGTACTAAATGTGGTAAGCCAAGGTGGGTGTCAAACCATGTAGTGGCCAAGGTCAAGCCAGAAAATGAGATCCAAGAGCAGTCTACGAAACCCGCTATTCTGTGCACCACTCGTTTTTCACCATTCAGTCCAATGTCTTCTAATATAGAAAGCCTTTTCTATACTAGCATTAAATAGAAGATATGATCCGATTGATGTAAAGCATAAATATCTAATCTGCATGTATTTTAGTGAGAGAAGTGTCTTTGAACTGTAGAACAAAGATGTAGTTATAAGGGTTAATTACAGAGGGCCATGAAGTTCCAATACAAATTTTTAATATGTGATTAGGGCATATTGCTAACATGATGCTGAAATTAATTTAAAAAGCAAAAATGAAGTCAATTTATGATTTTTTGTTCACCATCCTCACCATAATGTTGACATATCTTGTAGTCATGATTCTCCATAGTGGTTTATCTCTTGCATCAAACACTGAATTACTGACATATATTCTAAGAATCCCCAACATTTAGAATTTCTATTGGGAATTAACCTAAACAAACAATACATAGGTTTGTATTTCTAAAAGTGGCCGAAGAATGAAAATCAAAAGTGAATGTTAAAAAATGACAGACAGATAAACTCCCCTTAAAATGGAAATATGATAATCTCACCAATGAGAGAGAGAGAGGAAAGGAGAGAGAGAGAGACATGAGAAGGAAGGCAAGGGACCAACTAAAATGAGGTTCTCCCCTTTTCTAATGACGTTGTAGCCCTTCCTACCTTTGGTTTAAAAAATGATGTCACCCTTGCCTTTCTCCGTTTGCCCTAGCGATGATGCACAAAGAAGAGGAGATCTGGTATGCCTATTGAAATCATAGAAGAGATTCACTCTCTAGTATGCCCAATGATATAAATTTTGGAGATGCCCTAATGAAATCGTTACAAGAATGCGAACGATTTCGCACATATATCACTAAGAGTGCATAATTGTCTTTTCACACTAGTACGACACTGAATTCATTTTTTTATAATCTTTCTTAATAATTTCATCTAATCCATGTTTAGGGACAATTTTTTCATAAAAATCCCTAAATAGAGAGCAGGAAAAGAAGAGAATAACATAAAAAAGAACATAAAACAAAGAATAAAACCAAAAAAAAAAAATTACCATACACACTCCATCACCCTTGATCTACCTACACCAGTCCTCCCCCACCCTAGATCTACCATCTAAATACAAGATCTATCCAATCAACCTTCACCAATAACCTCAAGCCACCATCCTTGTAGCATTGGCCAATATTTGTATTGACCAAAAAAATGTAATTAATATCACTATATCTCTCTTTCCCTTTGTTTTCATCTAGGTTCTTGAAATGTCCATAGTTACAATTTAAATCACCTGATAAAGAAAATCAAAACAAAATGATCACATCTAATATATATTTTGGGTATTTTTCAACAATTGACACTCCTGTGAATTTTGGTTTGCTTTTTTTATGTTTTGGGATTCAGGGTTCGGTTTTATAGGACTTTAAAAATCTTTGTGTTTGTTTTGAGCTCTTCTTGTGGAATTTTTTGAGATTGGATGTGAGTTTGTGCCTGGTGGGTTAAGACAAATGATAAAAGCATGTACTTTTATTACTTGGCTTCAATACTTAATCTCCACATGTTTTTCTTCTGACCTTCACTATGCCTGCTGAATGCTTTTCATAGTTTTGATAAATGGATTTTTTATCTGATAGTCTAGGTACTGTGGTTTATTGTAGTATGTCAAAATGTTTCTGATATTGTGGTTTACCGCTCTGGTATTCTTAAATTCCAAAATGTTTAGTTTGTTTGATTTATTTCAAATAAATATTTACAATATTTTGGTACTATCTAAATTTTATTAGGTTCTAAATACGGAGAAAGCTTCTTGATTCTAGTGTTTTACGAAGAAACTCTCAAGAAACTTTTTTCCCTTAAATTGATAAAATTCTCCATTAGATTGTTCCCATGATTATTATTTATGAACTTTTCTATTAACAAAAACGTGAATTCTTCCGTACTTTGGTTGTAGTTAAGTTTGGAATCTAAATAGTTAATTTTTTTTAATTTCAACGCCAACTACCACCCTTAAACCTTGGTCTCTTAAACCAGGGCCAAGTAGCTGAGAAAAAACGAACATTACTAGAATCTGACATTGTCTAATAGAGACTTAGAAGATAATATTGAGTAACTTGAGCAACTCAACCCAATTCATATACTAAAGGAACAATGACCCCCCTGCAGTTATTGAAACCCCAAAGCTAATAACAGAATCTACTTATTTAATAATTTACTGTGATGTAGCCTGTAATGGTGATACTTACTGATTGTGGTATTGCACAAAAATCAGATAGATGACCACAAAGTATTAGCAGCGAAATTGCCATTGCACAAAAAGTTGTGTTTGCTCACACATACACACACACATACACACACACACACACACACACACACACACACACACACACACACACACACACACACACACACACACACACACACACACACACACACACACACAAAGAATCAGAAACAAATGCAAATTCACATATTGGCAGTAGTTGTTAATCCTAATCCTAGGATTTCCATGTTAGACTAACAGATCACGATTTTCGACATACTTTTCAGTTGTAAGTACTATATTTGGTCACTTCAGTATCTAGTTTTCTCATTTATATCAACTTTTTTTTCCTATGCAAGAGGTGCAATTTGCTATTTTCATTCTAAAGTTAGCACAGCTTATCTGTTAGTTGCATAAAAAGTTCACGTACATTGTTCAGAGGGCCTCTCCCCTAGTGAGAGATGCCTTAATCATCTCACTACTGGCGTGGTTGCAAATTTCTACAACCTATACATGAATGACTAAGTTGGGTAGCTTGAACACTGAAGTCACTTGTTCATATGGTGCTGAATTTTTTTAATAGAGGTTTAATAAGTTAATGACATATAGTTGTTCATCTATACATCAAAGATTTTCCCTTGGTGTATTTGTGTGTGTGTGTGTGTGTGTGCATTTATCTGAAGAATATTAGTATGCATCCATCCCTCACCACAGGGTGAGGGATACTTCCATATTTAGATATATTGATGTGCAAATGACAAAAAGTTGTATGAAAAAGAGCAATGCTCAAGTACAAGTATGGAAAGCCATGCAAGCATCCCTCACCATAGGGTGAGGGAAGGATGCATTCTAACATGGTGAGGGAAGGATGCATTCTAACATTCCTCTATATATATAATTTTTACCTAGTTCTTCTAGTTTCTTTGCCACATTTTCTATGTTTTTAACTTGCTTGTTCATCAATATTGCATTTTTACATCAATGCTCCAAAAGAATTTTCCGGAATAATTCATTCATTTTCATTTTAGAGTAAATAATTCATTATCACCGTTCTTGTGCAACTCACATCTCCCCAGCCCCTACCTCCATCTCATACTCCCTTTTTGGCATAAACCATTGAGATTTTTTTTTTGCACCATGTGGATATCATGGTCACTCATGTTGAAGATACTTTAAATTTCCATGTCACACTTTCGTACCTTTTTCCCCTTATATGGGTTATCTTTTTTATGAAGGTTGGTTCTATTATGTTGTACTTTTTTTGTGGATTCAATTTAAATATATATTTGTGTTGTGAACTTGTAGAAGTTTTCTTTAATAGTTCTTTTCTTGTTGATCAATTAATCAATGTAGCCTATCAAAATTTTCCCATCTTCAAAGGTGAAACATGGACAACAATTTGTTTTTAGAGGTGTAAAAATGAAGCATTTTGGTTAGAGGCTTACAGAAAATGGAAGGAAGGTTGAAACCGATTGGACTTTTTTGACAGGAAAGAGAGTTTCCATCCAACCAAATGTCTCAAAATTTGCCTCTCAAAGAAAATGCTTCAGTGTTACTACTTCTTGTAAGCCTTCTATCACGTTGGCTATTTCTTGATTTTCATCATTGATACAAATTTATGATTTCCAAGTTGCACTATGATCTTGCATATGATCTTATGATTTTGAAATGTATGAGTTCTATCTCTAAGTGTTCTTGGATGTACCCAAACCTCCATGAGGTTGAATAGTTTGGTAGGGTGGATAGTTTTGCATTTTGTTGGTTATTTGTTTGTACTTTGGAATTCACCCACTCACCCACCTCACAGGAACAAGGAAATAAAAAAGAATGGGTAAAAAAAGGCGGTTGGTATTAGTGATGATTTGAGAATTAACACGGCATAAACTAGAAAAAAAGTATCTCCTACAATGTAATTTTGGATTTTAGTATAACCCCAAAGAAATTGATAATCATGCATTTTTCTAGTAATCTTACTACTTGAATTTTAGCATACATTCAAGTGCATCTTCCCAAAGGTTGACCTCTGATTTGCATGGACATCAACCTAGTATGACTACCTTGGATTATGCAACTGTCTGATATTACCTTTGTCAAGGTTAGATATTCAAAGCTTGACCTTGTTATGCAAGAACATCCACCAAGTATGACTACCCTTGCCAAATATTTGCAATTCCGATATACCTTCATCATGGTTGAGACTTAAGCAACTGAGAATCAGTTGTGAATCAAATATATTCACTACAGATGTGATATCTGAGAGGTTGATGTTTATAGTAAAGCTAGGGATTACGTTATCTTCTAAAGCATTTAAAGAATTCTCAAAAATTAGTTTAAGATGTCTTTGCATTGAAAATTGGATGTGTTTTAAACCCAGCATTCTACTTATCCCCTAGAATACTACCACACATTTATATGGCCTCATGACATGGTTATCTTAAGTTATTATTGCATCATTATAAAGATGCTTATCATTCCTTAATACAAGTAAAAAGGTATTACTTGGGCTTATTAGGCCTCAAAACAAAATTTGAATAGAAAATTGATAGAAGGAAAGGCATAAAAGCCAATTCTTTTGGTTCTTCCTTTGTATAAAGTCATGGGACTTCCTTCAAAGAATTGCAAGATTTTATTTTTGTAAGACCAAAATAACAAATTAGATTCACCAAAACTTTTTTAAAGAATTTTAGGAAATGGGATTCTAACATTGGGTTGAATCTTTTTCTATAAAATTTGATTTAGATTTTTTTTTTTTACAATCATTGCACATATATAAGGTAACCTTTTTAAAAGAAAATTTGATGCAACCTTAAAAAGCCATTGGATTGGACATCCATGGTTATTTTGATAATCATGGAAAGACTTAGAGGGATAGACACCAATTTTGGTAGGGCATTCCATATATACAATTTTCTTTTCCCTAACCAAATTTATGTTAAGGTTGGATGATAGTTCAGAGCAATATAAAGTTAAAATGAGCAAATCTATCCATTCTAATATCATGCATATCCTTTTATTGGAGCACCTAAAAATAACATTATTTTGAAATGTAAATGTTTTTAATTCTTTAATTTGCAGAAATCTGAGTTCTAACAAACCAACCTTGGAGAACCTAATAACCTATTTAGCCTTATACATTCCTTTCTATGTTTTTCCAACAAATTCATGCCTTGGAGAAATGGGCACTCTTCCTTCTCAAAATCCGTTGAAGGAATTTTTTAACATCATTTCAAACCCTGATATTTATAAATGATGCTGTAGACTCAAATGAGTTTAGTTTCCTTGATTTTGACCATGGATAAAAAGCATCGTAGAACTAACATTTTGTACATATCCTTTTACTGCAAAGGAGGCTTTGTATCTATCAACTAATTCATCTTTCTTTACCCACTAGACACTGTCACTTTTTGGAGCACTATTTTAGCATTTCCTATTACTAGATAATATGAACACCTCTGTTTTGACCTTTGATAAATGATGGAAAATCATAAAAAATGAAATAAAGAGATCAACTCCCTTAGTAATGAGGTTACTACAAAATATCTATATAGAATTGAAGACGATTGATATGATATCATTGTGATGGGCATGTTTGGTTAGGAACTTGCATTTTTTTTTTTTTTTGAATGGTGAGAAAGGTTAGGCATTGAAACATATGTAATTAAATTCATTGGGAGTGATAATGTAAAATTAATGCCACCAAATGTAGGTGACAGAAACATCTTCCTAGATTTGTTATAATCATTGCAACATTATTTATCAATCTCGGGTCATCTTTGCGAATTATGCTTTTCCACTTTACCCTTTAGAATTTATATCCACAATTTACCACATCCCTCACAATTATATTCAAAATTTTTCGCAATATTTTGCTATTAGTTCCTCAAACTTGTAGCCCTTCCATACATCTTAGGCGCCTTTCTTCTCTTTTTGTGCATGTCCAAACCATTTCATATGAAAATGTTTGACTTTTCTATTTTATTGGAGCTAACTTCAACTTCATTTTTATTGTCTGTCCCTAGCCTAGATAAAGAAGGGTTAGGTTAAGTTACGTTAAGTAAGTTGACAACCAATATAGAACTTTTGTCACAGCCTAAACATGAATTTTGAAAAAACAACATTCCATGATCCATGCTAGGATATTCCCCTTTATAAGTGATGGATTGCAAGGGGGCCAAGTTGTAATGAAAAGGAGGCAAGGGTTTCGTTATCATAGTAGGATGTAAACCACTATAAGCAACACATTGCAGTGGCACTTGGTTGCAGTGGATAGTAGATAAAGGTTCTTGCAACAATTTGGACAATTGCAGGCAAAGAAGTTTGTCTAGAAAAAAAAAGGGAGGATTTGACTTACAAGTTGCAATATGAGAATTTTGACATGCAGGAGCTTGGAGTTGGCTGATATAATTAAAGGAAAAAGAGTTAATGTAGAATTTCTACAAGAAACAAAGAAGAAAAGGGATAAACACAGCATACATCTAAAATAGAATAAAAAAATGAGCACTTTTGAGAGCATTTAGGGGTAACATAAATAGGTGATAAATTAATTGAGTTTCGTTTGAAATAGCTTGGACATGTTAAGTGCTGGCCAACAATGGCACTGATGAGGAAAAGTTTTTCTATGTAAGCTGATGACTTCTCAAGGAAAAAGGGTAGCCTAAAGAGGAAATGGATGGACATAGTAAGGATACATCTAAAGAATTGCAACCAATTTGAAGATTTACTATAGGATTAAAGTAGAATAGAATGGCAAAATAGAATTCATTTAGCTGATGCCAACACTATTGGGACAAGGCTTTTATGATAATGATTATTAGATTTGAAGCTAACTTTAATTTTCCACTTATGTTCTAATCCCTATTTCTATCATTTTTTGTAAGTCCAATTATCTGTCTCAGCATGTGCATCCCAAAATGTACTATAGCATCTTTTTAAATTAAAAGTCTAGGACCCATGATGATGAGCTCATTATTACTGATATAAGCATTTATCTAATGGATTAAATACAAATCTAAGCAATGATTCTTGAAAATCTGATTTTACTACTTCTTAACCCTTTTTGTGATGTTTGCAAATACTGTCATTCAGCTATATTGTATAAATGATCCATATGCCATTCAAGATTCAAACACATTTTTTTATCCTTCACACACCTACGATTCCTAGATATGGCATGGATACGATAGGGACATGCCATTGACATGGCATGGATGCATATTTTGCATGTAAAAAATGATGTATTGGATACGATATAGTATGATACGTAGCCCATTTTGAAGTATCTGTGCATCAGTCACGCACAAGACACAAGCTGAAAGTTTCTATTTTCTATCTTAGTCTAGTTTCTCTTGCAAGGCTTCCGAGTTCTGTAGTTGCTAATAATGCTTTCACCCTTGGAACAGTTATTGTTTTTCTATTTTATGCTCTCATGGTTGTGGCTCCTAAAGCTGAAGTTGTAAGATTTCTTAGACTTTTGGAAACTAAAGGTGTTTATGTGTAATTAAATTTTGTCTTTTTTTTAAAAGTAATAGTATATTTATTGAGACAAACAATAAAGAAACAACAACATGACTATAAGAGACTTATAACCAAAGAAAAAATTACACAAGAATAGCCTCCCAAGAAGAGGATCTAAGGAACCCTTATTTGGCTAAAGAATCCAGAAACCCATTATCTAATTTGATCACATGAGAGAAAACTACACAAAGAGTAGAAGCCAGCTCCTTGGTTTCATTGAGAACAAACTAAAATTTCCAAGGCTTAACCGTTGTCCATGTAATCCAAGAGATACCATTAGAAGAGTCACTCTTCACTATCAAAGTACTTTGAAAAGTATGAGAGAAGATCCTTAGAGCCACCAAAATAGCCAACGCTTCCAATGGATGAATTTTGTCATTGCCAATATGGATGATTAATGTATTCCAATGTGCATCTTGGGTGGAACCAATGTTGGAATTTAGGAATGGAAGCAAATTGTGGTTTTCTCCATCCCAATTTAATATCAGTGACTGGTGTTGGCTTGGATCTTAGGTATAAGAAATGGTACAATTAAGAATTTATATAATTCTAGTGGGGTGGTGTTGGGGGGGGGGGGGGGTCTAATTAATAGTGCAAAAGATTAGTTTCTATTTGCCTACGTAATTTAACTACTTGCAATTTACTGTACATAAGTGATGCATCTCAATTCCTATATGTTTATGAGTGCAAGTTGAAGGCTGGGCCCAAAATGATTTTCGTTCTAGCCCAACAATAGGTCCAAGCATTCTAGATCAAAATTCTGCTATGAATGATTCAGGTTTAGTTCATAAGGAACCTGTAGCCTGTAATGTGTGCCAACTATAATTGTGCACATTTCTGTGTGCAAGCAAATTGCTAGAAGTCCTCTTTAGGACTTCTTTCCTTCAAATATTTCTTTCTTACAATGTTAGTTGGATTAATACTCTTATATTAACTAATTGATTTAGTTAGAGCTCTTTTTGTAATCTAGTTTATGATATTTATATCTTTGTGGAAAAGAAGATGGAGTGTGTGTGTGTTAGTGTATGGGCCAATGGCAACTGGCAACCCTCTCTTGAGTACCCCTTTGTTTGGCTTACCTGGTGCCATTCTAATCATGGGAGAGGTGAGGAATCGAAAAATCTAAATGAGAAACAGGGTGTACAAAATAACAACCCCATTAGATCATCTTAACTCTTCGATAAATGGCCTCAATATTAATTGTTTTAGGTAGTATCATTTTTCTATATTTTGGATTTTAATCCAATATTGAGTAACCTTTGGATGCCTATCAAATTCAGCCTTGTGCCAATTCATGGGAGGTAGTAAGTGTGAGGGGGTTCAATTGATCATAGGGGGTTGCACCTGTTAGTAAAATAGGTGCTGATGGTGTCGAAGGGAAAATTTTTCTTATATATTGTAAAGGGCCGCTGTCTAAAGAGAGTAAATGAGTTTCATATGTTGAGTAAAATGGCTCTTTTAGGGCTTGAAGGGTTGGGATTTATTGATTTTTGTTTCCCATTGAACTTTGTGGGTATTATTTTGATGATTGTTCTCCTTGCTTTTCTGTTGTTTTTTAGAGTCAAAAGCTACTTTTTTCTTCTTTTTGATAGTTGAATTTTAGTTTCTGCATCAATAATATTGATGTGTGTGCAGCCCTATCCTACGGACGTCCTCATGGAGATCCATTGTGTGCACTTATAGAAGTACATAAAAGCAAATGGCCCATCTTGGCAAGCCCATGACTAAAAGCCCAATTTTCTACCATAAACAATCCCACGTGTGCGATCCCTTAGCTTTGGTTAACATTATACAACTGTACAATATCATTCTCTTTTATGCTCTTTCCTTTCTATCTTATACATACATGTAATTAGAATTAATCATGTATCAATCATAGGATGTAAAATAGAAACTTATTGATTATAAAAAGATAGTCGACCCTCTCTTTGGGTATGACATAGTGATCTTCTTCTTCTTCTTCTTCTCTATATTTAGTTAATCAAGAGGATTCATTAATCCTAACATGGTATCAGAGAAATAGGGAAATCTCTGAAACCCTCAGGCTTTACATCTTGTAATCAAATCAATCCACAGAGAAGAATATACAATCTTCCCTCCACTCGCTTCCATTTCTAGCATTAAAAGAGGACTGATTGTTCTATCAGAGACTTCAAATTGTTAGAAGTCTATTTTTTCTTATAATAAGAAGCCTCCCAGTTTATACTCGATAGTCATCTAGCCTTATGATCATAAAGTGGGACCCATCACTAGATTGAAGAATCTCCCGAAATGACCCTCATCTTGGTTGTCCAATATTCTTGGGATTATTAATTATTTTTCTAAAATTTTATAGCCTCAAAAAGGTTAATCTTTATCTGCTTTCTGGTTTGGTAGTTTTTTAGGAACTGTTACGGTTTTAAGGCTTGATAATCAAATACAACCATTGAAACTCAATCAAACTTGGTTTAGAAGTTACATAATCAAGTCACCAATATAACCTAGAAGGTAGATCAGAGAAGGAATAGTGTCCTAGCAAAGCAAAAACCCCTTCTATTATAAAATTTTTGGATGCCATGGGGGTATTTTCTATTGTTTTTTTTAAATAGTGTTGTTGCCCATCTCTTCTCTTTGAAAACATTTTCTAAAATCAAATGGACAATATTGATGTCATTTCTGTTAAATTCAGTGGCACAATTACATGTATGGGGCATTTCACCTTAAGAATTATATTGAAGGACAAGGGATGTTAAGGTATTTGGATGGAACAATGGAAAAACTAGTTGAAGATGAAAAATCAATTGCCAGTTAGAATCAACAAAATGCAAAGGTTGTAACGTGGATTCTCAATTCCGTTGATCCCTCCTTTATAATGGCACTTCAAATTTTTACAAAAGCTTCTAACATGTGGCCAGACATAAAGAAAATTTATCATAAACAAAATAAAGCCCAAAGATTCCATCTAGACATGAAAATAGCAAAATATTGTCAAACTGATAAGATTGTCCAATAATACTGCAATGGGTTTCTAACCCTATTGATAGGAAGGGACCAGATGCTCCTCTAATCTGTTTCTAAGGAATTTCTTCCATAAGCCTTCAAACTATAAGAAGAACTCCATGTTAGCCAGTTTCTGATGAACCTTCATCTTGAATTTGAGCTTATACGAGTAGCACTCATGAATCCAAAAATATCTCCTGATCTGGAGACATGTGTCTAGGAGGTTTTTTGTGAAGAAACTCAAATTTCATCTTAGCATTCCCTTCTGGAAGAATCAAAGGTCCTTTTTACTCAATCAGTACTATTACAGTCGATGAGATATCCTTTTTTACTACTCGGGGAAAAACCACAATGTTTTGAATGTAAGAAGTATAAGCAACTGGAACGGGATTGCCAGAAGAAATTATTTTGAAATTATTGCAGCCGTAATGGGCATGTTATCTCCAATTGCACAAGATGGGATAAGAAATCTGATCAGATACAAAAGTACGATCCTACTGCACTTCAGGCTCAACAATCTACTCCACATGACTCAGCTCCCTCTGATACTAGCTCAGTCACACTAACCACTGCCTAGATTCGAGACTTGATTAATTCTTATGTGGCATCTGCATTTACTTCAATGGGTATTTAATAATCTGTCTTCTCCTCTTAATGCATTTCCTTCATTTCATTCATCCACCACAGTATTCATTTTTGTCACTTCCACCATATGGTTTTGGTTCCTAGACTCTAGCGTTGCAAACCACATGACATTGGTGGCCTAGAATTTGCACAACTATAAATTATACGCTAGCCATGATTCAATCACTACCGCAAATGGTGATCATTTAAAATTTCTAGTCTAGGAACCATAACTATTGAAAGCCTTACATTGCCTAATGTTTATTTTGTCCCAAACTTAATTGTGAATCTCATTTCCATTGGCCAACTCGTTGATTCTAGTTATTTGGTTAACTTTTTGCCTTTTGGTTGTTTCATACAGGAACACAAATTGGGAAGGTGATCGGGATGGGGAGTAAGTATGGCAAGCTGCTTCTCTTAGACATAGGACAATAATCGTCTCTTGCATCCTCCATTAATAGTCTAAATAATGCGTGGACCACTTGGCATAAATGCCTTAGTTATTTAAATTATGCAAACTTATTGTCTTTATTTCAATTTGGTTATTTGGACAAATCAATTTCTAGTTCTATGGTTTCTCATTTCTCAAAATCAAAGTGTGAATCTTGTCATTTAAGCAAAAGTCATGTTTTACCTTTTCCTATTCGTTATTCTCGTGCAACTACCTCATTTGATGTTGTTCGCACCAATGTTTGGGGGATTGCCCCTCACTTAAGCCGACTTGGCCTTAAGTACTATCTTACCTTCATAGATGACTACTATCATTACACATGGATCTATTTTTTGAAATATAAATTTGATGTTTTTTTCATGTTTCAAAAATTCTATAATTTGGTAACCACTCAATTTTAAGGATCCATTAAAATTCTTTGTTCAGACTCACGGGGTGAGTATACATCTACAAAATTTAATAACTTTCTAGCGGAAAAGGCATTCTTCATAAAAAAATCCTTTCCCCACACCCTGTAGCAAAATGGGGTTGCTGAAAGAAAGAATCGCCATCTCCTAGAAACCATTAGAACTCTCCTTATGGAATCCCATGTTCCCCTTAAGTTCTGGTGTGAGGCAGCCCACATAGTAGTCCACATTATTAATTAGTTAACTAGCTCTGTCCTTGGTAAAATCTCACATTTTGAATGTCTATATGGTCATCCTCCTAATACTCACATTTAAGGATTTCTTGGGTGTCTTTGTTTTGTCTATCTTCATCATTAGAGTGTAACAAAATATCATCATAAGCAGCTCGATGCATGTTTCTTAGCTATAGTGGTGAACACAAAGGATTTTAGTGCTATGATTCCAAAGAATGACACATAATGGATCTCTCGAAATGTTGTTTTCTTGGAACACATTCCATTTTATTTATAGTTAGCCAGTCCTTTTGAGATCCAAATCTCTTATCTTCCTCAGTTTTCACCTTTTAGTTGTCCCTCTGTAGTTGCCCAGGTCTATACACATCACCAGAGACAAACACCTACTGCTCCCTCCTTTGATACACTGACTAACCCTGCTAGCTCTTTAAGACAATGATAATACTAAAGGTACCACTTTTACACCTCTTTTACGGTTCTCTAGTCATATGTTTATCTCACCTTATCATATGGATTTCCAGCATTGCTTACATCTTTGGATCCAAATCTTATTCCAAAATCTTATTCACAAGCTGCTAATATCCTTTGTTGGCATGATGCAATGGCAGATGAATTACTCTTTGTCGAATCCAACAAAACTTGGAACTCAGTACCACTTATGGCAGATACATTCATCAATGGAACCACATTGGTCTATTCTATTAAAGATCGACTTGATAGCAACATTGACAAATATAAGGCTCAAATGGTTGCCCAAGGTTACAAACAGCGGTATGGAATTGATTATGATGAAACCTTTGCACTAGTCACCAAAATGACTAAAGTTTGGTGTTTACTAGCATTGCGATAGTTTGTAACTACCCCCTTTGGTAGATGAATGTCAAGAATGCATTTCTACATGGGGATCTAAAGGGAATTATGTATATACGTCCTCCACCAGGCTATACTTATCCTCCACAACATGTCTGCAAATTGACGAAGTCCTTTGATGGGCTTAAACAAGCTCCTTGTGCATGGTTTGCAAAATTCCAATCTACCATCTTTTGAACCCACTTCTATCAAAATTCAAATAACAGTTCTCACTTAATTCGAAGATCCTCTCGTGGCTACACACTTTTATTAATCTATGTTAAAGATATGATAATCAATGGGAATGATCAAGCTAGTATCTCTGAACTAAAATCCTATCTTATGCGTACCTTTAAAATGAAGGGCCTTGGTCCTTTAACTTACTTTCTGGGCTTACAAGTTAAATAGAACAGAGATGGCATTCGGGTTACTCAATCCAAATATACTGATGACTTAATTCACTCTGTGTGACTTAGTAATACCAAGACATTGCCACTCCCATAGAGCTTAATGTCAAAATGAGCAAAGAAGATGGGCATCCTCTTACAGATCCTACCATATTTCATCGTTTGGTTGGCAGCCTTCTTTATTTGACCATGACTTGGCTAGACATCTCCCATGTTGTGCAACCTATAAGCCAATTTATTAGCAATCCATATAAACCACATCTTCAAGCCGTTTATCAAATTCTGCATTATGTCAAAGGTACTCGTGATTATGGTTTACTTTACCACTTTGCATCGTCTTTACAACTGCAAGCACATGCTAATGTGGATTGGTGTCCTGATACTTGTCGATCGAAAACAAGATGGTGCATGTTATTGGGCCACTCTCTCATCTCATGGAAAAGCAAGAAGCAAAGCACACCTTCGAAATTAACGATGGAGGTAGAATATTGCTCAATGTCTTCTGTTAGCAGCGAGGTCATATGGCTACAATGCCTTTTTCAAGAATTTAGTGTCTTCCTAAAAGATCCAACTCCATTGTATACAGATAACACTAGTGCCATCTGAATTGTGAAAAATGCGGTTTTTCATGAGCGCACTAAGCACATTGAAATCAATTGTCAATTTATCTATCAACATTTTTTCTCCAACAAAATCTCTCTACCCTATATCTCTTCCTTTGAACAGCTGGCAAATGTCTTCACCAAGGGTTTACCCCAAGATCATCATGATTATATTCTTTCCAAATTAATGCTCGTTGAAAAACTGTATGAATTTGAGGGGGAGTATAGAAGTATATAAAAGCAAGTGGCCCATCTTGGCAAGCCCATGAGCAAAGGCCCATTTCTCTAACATAAACAATCCCATGTGTGAGATCCCTTAGCTTTGGTCAACATTATACAACTGTACAATATCATTCTCTTTTATGATCTTTCCTTTATCACTTATAGATAATGTAATTAGGATCAATCATATATCAATCATCGGATGTAAAATAGCAGCTTATTGATTATTAGAAGACAGTTGACCCTCTCTTTGGGTATGACAAGTTTCCCATTGTGATCTTCTTCTTCTTCTTCTTTATATCTAGTTAATTAAGAGGATTCACTAATCCTAACAGGACTGTCATGTGGTGCACACCTAGGGCCACGTATGATCCATCCAACCCACAACCCACCTTCCCCTTCTCTTCCTCTTTGTCAATTTGACAAAAGCCCAAATCTGATACTCATCCAACTTTTGCTTATCACTGGTTTGAAATCCTAAAAAGATGATGCCTTCCAAATCATTAAACTTAAGGTCCATGGATTAGGTTTTAGGATGATTCAATAGACTTAAAATTTTGCACACGTGTATATCTCATCTTGACCCCTTACCTTTTCCATGATTGTCATAGTCTCAGTGGGCCCCACAAGGGAGTTTGCACGGGGTGCCCAAGGTCGGTTGAGGTCTTGTGCAAATATCTCGAATGGATGATCATGTCGGCTACTGTTGAGCTCACTTAGCCCCATTAATCATGGGTGAGGTTGTGGGGGGGGGGGGTGTCGAAATATCAAAATCAAACTAACCTATGTTTATAATTTCAAGTCCATTTGATTATCCCAACCCCTTGATACATGGCCAGTGCTCCTTTGGGAATATCTCACACCATGCTAGACAACCTGTGCGAACCCTTTTGATCAATCTGACCATGTAACCCAATCTCCCAAGAATGTGATGGATCCCATGGGTCTCAAACCGATTCGATGGCATTTGAGTATTTGACCCTTGGAATGAGATTTCAAAAAGAAAAAACGCATGCATTCAAAAAATAGTTAGAGCGCCACATAGGATGATCAAACGGACTTAAAATTATATACATGGGCCAGTCCCATTTGGATCTTTTCACCACATCAACTGTGATTGATGGGGCCCTTAGGTGGGCTTCATAGGAGACCATGCGAGACATCTGTATAGGAGCAAGGTCCTATGTGTAATACGCACACACAGACATATATATGTATATATATAGAGAGATATTTAAGTACTTTAAAAGTTGTGGTGCACCATATGTATGCAAATACAACTAACCTCTTGGCCCATGTACAACTTTTATTAAAATTGTGGCTTTGCTAATAAATTGCAGATTTTTCTCCATGCAATGTGATGGCTTTTAATCTTATTGTAGACTAAAAGAACCATGGAGAGAGGTATGCCTTACATTGTACTTGGGATTCTTTACGCGTATCTTTTCTATCAATCATAGACACCGGACACCTTACAACTGATGATTGCAAGTCAATACTTGTTGCCATAGGTCTGTCCCTTATTCATGGATCTACCCCACTACAACATCCACAACTCCACACCAATAACTAGTACAATGCATACTAATCTAGTCTCATAGCGTGAATAATGTTTAAGAAGAGATATAGGGACCTTATTTTTCTTCCTTTTATCCCATGCATTTCTCACTAAGCCTGTAGATGTTCGTTTGGGCTAAATATCAGTCACATCTAACCTGCTACCCAAGAACCATTTATAGACATCCAATAAGATGATTTAGATGCCCAAACTAGTTTCTTGAACACTTGACAACATGGCGCAAGTGTTTGAAATCTGCACCCATCATCTGAAGGGTACCACTATGAATGCACTTTGACCCAATATCTAGACCAGTTAACTCATGATGGGCATTGGAATTAATGATTGATGTGTTGGTGAGTGAGAGAGAGAGAGAGAGAGAGAGAGAGAGAGAGAGAGAGAAATCCATATTTAGGTTCACTTATTGCCCACCTAATTGAACATAATAATTTGGACTAGCCCACGTTACAAACATCCTATATGTATCCATGTAGGCATCTCAATTGCTTGATGGGTATGAGGTTGCTCCTTAAAATTTTTTTTCATATTCCCTTTTGATGAAAATTTTTTTTGTGCAGCTACTTGGCATGTTAAAAATGTTTTCGAGTGAAATGACATTGGCATTTGCTTGGATTCACTTGTTGGTTGTTGATCTTTTCGCTGCAAGGTTGTCTCCAATCTACTAAGCTCCTGTTACTAATTGTTCTACTTTACTTAAATGATTGAATGATGAATGATAGTTTCAACATTCATAAGAAACTATAGGAAAAGGTCATTGACATGAACAAGGTAGTTGGTGTTGATCTAGGCTGTTGATCTGTCGATCATCGCTGTGGATAGATTGCGAGCTGGAAACCTAAATTAGGAATCTAGACTCTTGTCATTGTGTTAATGGTTTCTGCATGTCCCTGTTAAATAATCAAATTGATGCCATCTGTTAAATGATTGACTGTTTCATCAACGAAATTAATTCTTGGTCTCAGTGTAACTTAAGACTTTCAAACACTACCAAAACTTGTACAACTTGACCAAGCCTCTTTGGTCGAGTCATACCATCAATAGCCACTAGCCTCTTGCCATTATGTGGATGGTTTCTCCATTAATAAAAAAAGAAATTAGAAACAAGATAATAGAAAAAAGAATTGAATAATTATAATGGAAAAAAATAATAGAATAAAAAGGGAATCGAAAACAAGGAATATAAAAAATAGAATATAAAAAAGAGAAGAGAAAAAAGAAAATAAAAAATAGAATAGAAAAAAATAGATAAAGAAGAATACCAAAAAAGAGGAATACGAGGAAAAGTAATAGAAACAATTTGTGAATAGAAAAAAAAAGCACAATTAAATAGAAAAAAGAAAAATAAAGAAAATTACAAAAAAGAAAAGTAGGAAAAAGATAGTGAAAGAAAGGAGAATATTAAAGAAATAGTAGAAATACTTAAAAAAGAGAATTAAAACAACAAGGAATGTTTAAAAAATTAAAAAAATAGAAAATATAAAGAATAGTGAATCAAAATGTAGAAATAAATGGAAAATAGAAAAAAAAAGTAATAGAAAAATATAAAATTAAAAATAGTAGAAATAAATAGAGAATACTAAAAATAGAATATAGAAATTAGAGAATTTGAAAATATAGGATATAAAAAATAATTAAAAGAAGTAGATAATAACAAAAATTGAGAATAGAAAAAAATAATAGAAATGAATAGAGAATAGGATGAAAGAATATAAAAATTAGAGAATTTGAAAATATAGGTTATAAAAAAATAGTTGAAAGAAGTAGATAATAAAAAAAATAGAGAATAAAAAAATAGTAGAATTAAGTAGAGAATAGGAAAAAAAATAGAAAAGTAGAAAATATTACAAATAAAGAATAGAAAAAAATAGCAGAAATAAATAGAGAATAGAAACAATGAGAATTGAGAAATAGAGACTATAAAGAATAGATAATAGGAGGAAAATAGTAGAAGTAAATAGAGAATGGAAAAAAAAAGTAAGAGAAAAGAATAGAGAATAGAAAGAAATAGTAAAAATAAGTAGAGAATAGGAGAATATCAAATAGAAAAAAATAGAGGATAGATAAAAAGAGATGGGAATGTAGCGAATTAAAAAAAATTAGGATAAAAAAGAATAAAACAAAAAAAATGAAAATGAAAAAAAAAATAAGAGATTAGAAAAAATAATAGAAAAAATTAAAATAAAAAAGCATTGAAAAACTAAGAGAATAGAAAAAGAGCATAAAAAAAAAGAGAATAGAGAAAAAGCAATAGAATAAAAAGGGAGTAGAAAAAACAAAATAGAAGAAGTGAATATAAAAACAGGGGTAGAAAATTGAAAGTAGCAAAAAATATTAAACTTCAGAAAAAGAAAATAAAAAAAGAATTCAAAAAATATGGGATATAAAAAGCGTAATAGAAAAAAAAGAACAAAAAAAGGTAAACATAAATAAAGAATAGTAAAATTAAATAGAAAATATAACAGAGTAGTAGAATTAAATAGAGTAGGAAAAACGAATCGAAAAAACTATGAATTGAAAACATGAAAAATATAAAGAATGAAAAATAGGAGCAAAATATACAAATAAATAGAGAATAAAAACAAAAAAGTAATAAAAAATAGACAATCAGAAAAAATTGCATAACCAAAGAGAGAATAGGAAAAGAAGAAAATGGAGAAATTAGAGAATTTGAAAAATACAGAAAACAAAAAAATAGTTGAAAGAAGTAGATTATAAAAAATAAAAAATGGAAAAAATAGAAATAAATAGGGAATATGAAAAAAATTGAAAAAGTAGAGAATATAATAAATAGAAGATATTAAAAGTAAAGAATAGAGAAAACATAGCAGAAATAGGTAGAGAATAGAAAAAATAAGTCAATAGAAAACAAGGAGAATAGAAGAAAAGGAAAATAAAAAGGAGAATAGAAAATGATAACTAAAAAAATGGAATACAAAAAGATAAAAAAGAAGAAATAAAATAAAATAGAGGAAAAAAGAATACATAAAAGCGACTAGAAATAAAGAGAATTGAAAAAAAAGGATAATAAAAAAAGAGAACACAATAAAAAGGGAATATAAAAAGAGAATAGAATGAAAAATAGGTAAAAAAAGAATACTAAAAAGGGAAACACAGGAAAATGCAATAGAAAAAATTGAGAATAGAAAAAATCAGAATTAAATAGAGAATAGAAAAATGAGAATTAAAGGGTTCAAAAAAATAAAAAGGTTTGCAAAAATAAAAATATTTGAAAATGTAAAATGGTTTTAAAAAAAATAGAGGGATTGAAAAAAAAAGTCTTGAAATAATAAAGTGGTTTGAAAAAATAAAAGTGTTTGAGAAAATAATTGGGTTAACAAAATAAAAGGGTTAAAAAATGAAAGGGTTTGACAAAATATATAGGTTCTAACAAATCAAAGTGTTAAAAAAAATGAAAGGGTTAGAAAATATTAAAGGGTTTCAAAAAATTAAAGGGTTCTGAGAAAATTAAATGGTTCAAGAAAAATAAAAGGGTTTCAAAAAATAAATAGGTTTGAAGAAAGAAGAGGGCATGAAGAAAAAATGTTTTGAAAAAATAAAATGACTTAAAAAAATAAAGGTTTTTCAAAAAATAAAGGGGTTTTAGAAATAAAATGGTTCGAAAATAAAAGGTTTGAAAAAAAATAAATGGGTCTGAAAAAATAAATGGGTTTGAAAAAATAAATCATTTAAAAAAAATAAAAGTGTTTGAAAAATAGAAGGGTTGAAAAAATTAAAAAAGGTAAGAAAATATGTAACAGTTTTGAAAATAAAAGTGTTAGAGAAAACAAAAGAGTTTGAAAAAATAAAAGGGCTTTAAAAATAACTGTTTAAAAAAATAAAAGGGATTAAAAAAAAAGGTTTCTAAAAAAAATAAAAGGGGCTCAAAAATAAAATGGTTTGAAAATAAAAGGCTTTGATAAAATAAATGGGTTTGAAAAAATAAAAGGGTTTGAAGAAATAAAAGATTTTGAAAAAAATAAGTGTTGAATAAAAATAAAAGGGTTGAAAAAGTAAAATTTTGGAAAAAATAAAAGGGTTCTTAAAAGGTAGAAGGGCTTGAAAAAATAAAAGGGTTTGAAACTATAAACGAGTTTGAAAAAATAAAAGGTTTTGATAAATAAGAGAGTTTGAAAAAAGTAAAAGGGTTTCAAAAAATCAAAGGGTTCTAAAAAAGTAGAAGGGATTGAAAGAAATAAAGGAGTTTGAAAAAAATAAAAAGGGTTGAAAAAATAAAAGGGTTCTGAAAGAATAAAAAGGTTTTAAAAAAAATAAAAGGTTTTGAAAGAAAAAAGGTTTGAAAAAACAAAAGGGTCTAAAGAAAAAAAGGTTTCAAAAAAATAAAAGGGTTTAAAAAGATAAAAGGGTTTGAAAAAATAAATGGGTTTGAAAAAATAAAATGGTTTGAAAACGTAAGATTGTTTAAAAAGTAAAAGTGCTTGAAACAATAAAGTTGTTTGAAAAAAATAAAAGGTTAGAAAAAAATAAAATAGTTTGTGAAAATAAAAGTATTGGAAAAAACAAAAGGGTTTGAAGAAAATAAAAGGGTTAGAAAAGAGAAAAGGCTTTGACAAAATGATAAGGTTCTAAAAAAATGTTTGAAAAAATAAAAAGGTTTGAAAAAATAAAAGGGCTTAAAAAAATAAACAGGCTTTGAAAAAATAAAAGAAGGTCAAAGCATAAAAGGGTTTGAAAAATAAAAGGGTTTGAAAAAATAAATGGGTCTGAAAAAATAAATGGGTTGAAAAAAATAAGAAGGTTTTAAAAAAAATAGGGCTCGAAAAAAGTAAAAGGGCTTTTAAAAATAAAAAAGGTTTGAAAATGAAAAGGGCTTGAAAAATAAAAGGGTTTAAAGAAAGGAAAGGGTTGGAAGAAATAAAGGGGTTTGAAACAAAAGTGTTGTGAAAAAATCAAAGCATTTTGAAAAAATAAAAGGGGTTTGAAAAAATAAAAGGGTCTGAAGAAAAAAAGGTTGGAAAAAATAAAATTATTTAATAAAATAAAAGTTGAAGGGCTTTATAATATACATGGGTTTGAAAAAAAATAGGTTTGATAAAATAAACGAGTCTGAAAAAAGAATAGGGTTGGAAAAATAAAAGGGCTTTGAAAAAATAGAAGGGTTTAAAAATAAGAGGTTTTGAAAAAAATAAAAGGGTTAGAAAAAATGAATGGGTTCAAAAAATAGAAGGTTTTGATACAGTAGAAGGGTTTGTAAAAATAAAAGAGTTGAAAAACTAAAACGATTTTCCAAAATCAAAGGGTTTAAAAAATAAAACAGTTTGAAAAAATAAAAAGATTTGAAAAAGTAAAATGGTTTAAAAAAATAAAAGGGTTTGGCAAAATAAAAGGGTTTGAAATAATAAAATGGTTTGAGAAAATAAAAGTGTTTGAAAAAATAACAGGGTTGAAAAAATAAAATGGTTAAAAAAATAAAAAGGTTTGACAAAATATATGGGTTTTAACAAATAAAAATGTTAAAAAATGAAAGGGTTAGGAAAAATTAATGAGTTAGAAAAGCTAAAAAGGTTTAAAAAAATAAAAGTGTTTTGCAAAAATAAAAAGGTTGGAAAATTTAAAATTGTTTGAAATATAAAATTTTGTTAAAAAAATAAAAGGGCCTTAAAAAATAAAAGGTTTCAAAAAATTAAAAAGTTTTTAAAAAATGAAGGGGTTAAAAAAAGGGTTCAAACAATAAAAGTTTTGAAAAAAAAATAATTTTTTTAAAAAAATTACTTAAAAAATATGAAACGGCCTGAAAAAAATAAAAGTATTAGAAGAAAACAAAAGGGTTTGAAAAAATAAAAGGGCTTGAAAAAATATAAGGTTTCTGAAAAAATAAAAGGGTTTGAAAAAAAAAAGGTTTGAAAAATAAAAGGAATTGATTGGGTATGAAAAAATAAATGGGTTTGAAAAATTAAAAGATTTTGAATAAACAAAAGTGTTTAAAAAAAATAAAAGGGTTGAAAATTTAAAATATTGGAAAAGAAAAGGGTTTGAAAAAACTGAAAGGGTTAGAAAAAACAAAGGGGTTTGAAAAAAAATAAAATGATTCTGTAAAAAAAAAGGTTTGAAAACATAAAAGGGTTTGAAAAGATAAAAAGGGCTTGAAAAAGTAAAAGGGTTCTAAAAAAATGAAAGGAGTTCAAAAAATAAAAAGGTTTGAAAATTAAAAAAGTCTAAACAAATAAATGAGCCTAATAAATAACGGGGTTTAAAAAAACAAGAGCATTGTAAAAAATAAAGGGGTTTGAAAAAGTAAAAAGGGTTGAAAAAATAGAAAGCTTTGAAAAAAGTAAAAGGGCTTAAAAAAATGGAAGTAATGAAGAACTAAAAGGGTTTGAAAAATTGAAAGGTTTTGGAAAACTCAAGGGGTTAGAAAAAATAAAAGGGTTTTAAGAAATAATGGGGTTTGAAAAAAATAAAAGGGCTTAAAAAATAAAAGGGTTCTAAAAAAATAAAAGGGTTTGAAAAAAAAGGTTTGATAACATGAAAAGGTTTGAAGAAAAACATGTTTTTGAAAAACAACAAGATTTTAAAAAATAAAAGCTTTTAAAAGAAAAAATATGTTTGAGAAAATAACATAGTTTGAAAAAAAAAATTGTTTAAAAATATAAAAGTGTCCTAGGAAATAAAAAGGTTTGAAAAAATAAAAGGTTTGAAAAAATAGAAGGGTTAGAAAAAAATAAAAGTCTTGAAAAAAAGGGTTTGGAAAAAGAAAAGGGTTGGGAAATAAAACAGCTTGGAATAAATAAATGAAATAGAAAAACTAAAAGTGTTGGAAAAAATAAGAGGGTTTCAAAAAATAATGGGTTTGAAAATTAAAAGGTTTAGAAAAAAAAAGGGTTTGAAAAAATAATAAGGTTTAGAAAAAATTGGGTTTGAAAAAAATAAAAAGATTTGGAAAAATAAAAGGGCTTGAAAAAATAAAATTGTCTAGTAAGAGTTTAAAAAATTAAAAAGGTCTGAAAAAATAAATGGTTTTGAAAAATAAAAGGGTCGAAAAAAGTAAGAGTTTAAAAAATTAAAAAGGTTTTAAAAATTAAATGGTTTTGAAAAATAAAAGGGTTTGAAAAAATAAAGCAATTAGGAAAAATAAAATGGTTTGAGAAAGTAAAAGATTTTAAAGAAATAAAGGATTTTTGAAAAAATAAAAGGGTTTTCCAAAAATAATATTTTAGAAAAAATAAAAGTGTTTGAAAAAACTAAAAGGTCTAAAGCAAAAATGGGTAAAAAAAAATAACAGGATTTTAAAAAAAATAGGCCGAAAGCAAAAATGGGTCAAAAAAAATCGAAGGGTTTAAAAAAATGAAAGTGTTTGAAAAAATAATTGGGTTTGAAAAAATAGAAGGGTTTTAAAATATAAAATAGTTTGAGAAAATAATAGGTTTTGATAAAATAATGATGTTTGAAAAAGAACAATGTTGAAAAAAGAAAAGGGTTTGAAAAAAAATAAAAGGGTTTTGAATAAATAGTGGGGTTTGAAAAAATAAATGGTTTTGAAAAAAATAAAAGGGTTACAATAAATGAAGTGGTTAGAAAAAATGGTTTATAAATAAAAAGGTTTGAAAAAGTAAAAGGGTTTGAAAAAAAGAAAAGGGCTAGAAACAATAAATGGGTTTAAAAAAAATAAGAGAGTTTAAAAAGGTTTGAAAAAATGAAGTGGTTAGAAAAAAAAGGTTTAAAAATAAATTAGTTTGAAAACATAGAAGGCTTTTCAAGAAATAAAAGTTTTTTGAACAAATAAAAGGGTTTGAAAAATTAAAGTGTTTGAAAAAAATAAAAGAATTTGAAAAAATAAAAGGGCTAAAAAAATAAAAGGTTTCAAAAGTTAAAGGGCTTGAAAAAAATAAAAGGGTTTGAAAATATAAAAAGGTTGAAAAAATAATCATGTTTGAACAAATAAATGGCTTTGAAAATATAAATAGGTTTAAAAAATATGATAAGAGAGTTTTAGAAAATAAACGGGTTGAAAAGTTAAACAGGTTTGAAAAAACTTTTTTAAAAGAGTAAAATGGTTTAAAAAAATAAAAAGCATTGAAAAAATAAATGGGTTATAAAAAAATAAACGGGTTTGAAAAGAATAAAAGGGTTTGAAAAAATAAGGTTTGAAAAAATAAAATGGGTTTGAAAAAATAAAATGGGTTTAAGAAAATAAAGGGGTTTTACAAAATAATAGGGTTTGAAAAAGTAAAAGGCTCTAATAATTGAAAGGGTTGGAAAAATAATAAGGATTTGAAAAATGAAATGGGTTCTAGAAAAATAAAAGGTTTTGAGAAAATAAAAGAATTTGAAAAAAATAAAAGGTTTTAAAAGATAACAGCACTTGAAAAAATAAAAAGGCTAGAAAAAATAAAAGGGTTTCAAAAAAATAAACGAGTCTAAAAGAATAAAAGAGTTAAAAAAAATAAAAGGGTTAGAATAACGAAAAAGGTTAAAAAAATAAAAAGGCTTTGTAAAAATAGAAGGGTTATACAAATAAAAGGGTTTAAAAAATAAAATATTTGAAAAAAATTGGTTTGTAAAAAGAAAACGATTCTGAAAAAAATAAAAGGTTTCTGAACAAATAAAAGTGTTTGAAAAAATAAAAGGGTACGAAAAAAATAAAGAATTTGAAAAATTAAATGGCCAAACAGAATAAAAGGTTTCAAAAAAATTAAAGTGTTTGAAAAAATTAAAAAGGTTAAAAAAATAATAGGGTCTAAAAATATAAAAGGGTTGAAAAAATAATTATTTTGAAAAAATTAATGTCTTTGAAAATATAAATGGGTTTAAAAAAATAAATGGCTTTGATAAAATATGAGAGTTTCAAAAAATAAAAGGGCTGAAAAACTAAAAGGGTTTGGAAAAAATATAAGGGTTTAAAAACATAAAAGGGTTTGAAAAAATAAAAGGGTTTGAAAAAATTGGATTTGGAAAAATAATGGGGTTTGAAAATATAAACAGGTTTGAAAAAATAAAAGTTTTCTTAAATAAGAGAGTTTGAAAAATGAAAGGGTTATAAAAATTAATAGGGTTGGAAAAAAAAGGTTTTGACAAGATAATATAGTTTGAAACAATAAAAGGGTCTGAAAAAATAAAAAGGTTTGAAAAAATAAAAAGGTTTTGAAAAAATAGTATGGTTCAAAGACATTAAAGGGTTCGAAGAAAAAAAGGTTTTGAAAAAATAAAAGGGTTTAACAAGATAAACATAAAAGGGTTTGAAGAAAAAAGTTTTGATAAATAAGAGTGTTTGAAGAAATAAAGGGTTTGAGAAAATAAAAGCGTTTGAAAATAAAAGGTTTGAAAAAATAAAAGGGTTTGAAAAAATAAAAGGGATAGAAAAAATAAAAAGGTTTGAGAAAATAGAAGGGTCTAAAAAAATAAAAAAGTTAGAGAAAAAAGCATTAGAAAAAATGGTATGGTTCTACTAAAATAAAAGGGTTAAAAAAATAAACTGTTTGAAAAAATAAATTAGTTCGAAAAAATAAAAAGGTTCTGAAAAGAATAAACGGTTTCTGAACAAATAAAAGGGTTTGAAAAAAATAAATGGGTTTGAAAAAAAAAGAATTTGAAAAGATAAAAGGGTTGAAAAAAATAAAAGGTTTGTAAAAATTAAAGTGTCTGAAAAAATAAAGGGTTGAAAAAACAAAAAGGTTGAAATAATGATCATGTTTTGAAAGAATAAATGGCTTCGAGAATATAAATGGGTTTAAAAAATAAAATATTTTAATAAAATAAGGGAGTTTTAGAAATTAAAGGGGTTTGAAAAAAATAAAATTATTTAAAAGTGTAAAAGGGTTTAAAAAATAAAATGGATTGAAAAAAATAAATGGGTTACGAAGAATAAAATGGTTTGAAAAAAATAGAAGGGTTAAAAAAATGGTTTAAAAAAAGGGTTAGGTTTGAGAAAATAAAAGGGTTTTAGAAAATAAAAGGGTTTGAAAAAGTAAAAAGGTCTAAACATTGAAAGGGTTTGAAAAACTGTGAGGATTTGAAAAATGAAATGGGTCCTAGAAAAATAAAAGGTTTTGAGAAAATAAAAGCTTTTTTAAAAATTAAAGTTTTAAAAAATAAAAGGGTTTTAAAAAATAAAAGGGTTAGAAAAAATAAAAGGGCTAGGAACAACAAAAGGGTTAGAAAAATATAACGGTTCTGCAAAAATAAAAGGTTTAAAAAAACAGACTGTTTGAAAAAATAAATTGGTTTGAAAAAATAAATGGGTTCTAAAAAATATAAGGCTTCTAAACAAATAAACGGGTTTGAAAAAATAAAAGAATTTTAAAAAATAAAAGGGCAAAAATAATAAAAGGTTTCAAAAAATTAACGGGTTTGAAAAAAAAAGTGTTAAAAAAATAAAAGGGTTTGAAAATTTAAAAGGGTTGAAAAACTAATCATGTTTGAGTAAATAAATGGCTTCAAAATATAAATGGGTTTGAAAAAAATAAAAGGTTATGATAAAATAAGAGATTTTCAAAAAGTAAAATGGTTGAAAATCTTAAAGGGTTTAAAAAAAATAAAAGGGTTTGAAAATATAAAATGGTTTGAAAAAATAGAAGGGCTTAAAAAAATGGCTTGCAAAAAATACGGGGGTATGAAAATATAAGTGGGCTTCAAAAAATAAAAGGTTTTCTTAAATAAGAGAGTTTGAAAAAATAAAAGGGTTTAAAAAACTAAAAGGGTTTGAAAAAATAAAGACAAAATGAAAATAAAAGGGAATGTAAAAATAAATTGGTTTGAGAATCTAAAAGGGTCTAAAAAAATAAAAGGGTTTGAAAAAAACATTTGGTTTGAAAAAATGAAATGGTGTAGAAAAATAAAATTGGTTCATAAAATAAAAGGGTTTGAATAAGGGAAAGGGTTTAAAAAAACTATATGGGTTAAAAAAATGGTTTGAAAAAGTAAAATGTTTATAAAAAAATAAAAGGGTTAAAAATTAAAAGGATGAAATAAATAAACCAGCTCAAAAAAAATAAAAGGATTGAAAAAATAAATGCGTTTAAAAAAAATAAAAGGTTTGAAAAAGTAAAAAGGTTTCAAAAAAATAAAAGGTTTAAAAAATAAAAGGGTTTGTTAGAATAAACAGGTTATAATAGTAAAGGGGCTAAAAAAAATAAAAGCATTTGAACAAAAAAGGTTTGACAAAATAAAATAGTTTGAAATAATAAAAGGATTAAAAAAAATGGTCTCAAAAAGTAAATGGGTCTAAAACAAAAAATCATTTTAAAAAAATGATAAAAAATGAAAGGCCTAAAAAAAAATAAAAAGGTCTGTAAAAAAAGGGTTTGGGGTTTAGAGCTTTCAATTTTGGGTTTTGGGATTTAGGGGTTTAGGATTTTTTGGGTTTTAGTGGTTAGGGTTTGGGGGTTTCGGTCTAGAGTTTGGGGTTTTTATATGTAGGGGTTGGGGTTTTAGGGTTTGGGGTTTGGGTGTTAAGGTCTTCGAGGTTTTCGTGTTTTCTTTGTTGGCTTTGGGTTTGGGTTTGCATCTTGGTTCAGCTTTTAGGTTTACAAATTAGGGTTTGGTCGCTACGGATGGAGGATGGGGTTTTGGGGTTTTGGGTTTTCGGCTGGGGTTTTGGGATTTAAGGATATAGGATTTTCTGGTTTTTGTGGTTAGGGTTTGGGGGTTTAGGGCTACATTTCAATTTTAGGGCTTTTAGGATTTAGAGATTTGGGTATTGTGTTTTGGGTTTTGAGTTTAAGGATTTTTGGTTTTGGGTTTAGGTTTTAAGGTTTACTGTTTAAAGTTTTTTAGAGCTCAGGGTTTTAGGGTTGTTTAGGGTTTTACACTTTTACAATTTAGGGTTTGGGGTTTTATGGTTTTACAATTGTAGGGTTTACCATTTTAGGATTTGGTTTTTGATTTTTACGTTTATGGTGTAAAGGTTTTGGGTCTAAGTCTACGTGCTGCGGGTTTTTGTTGTTTATGGTTAGAGGTTTGGGGATTTTGCCTTTAGCTTTGGGTTTGTGTTCGGGATTTTAGTTTTAGGATTTATTGTTTGGAGATTGGGGATTGGGTTTGAGGTTTAGGGTTTTGGGGTTGTGGTTTTGAAAATGGGGTTTTCGGTTTGGGGGTTTAACTTTTAGGGTTTTGGGGTTTTTGGATTTGGGGACTTAGGCTTTGTCGATTTTAAGGTTTTAGGGTTTGGGATTTGGGTGCTTGGGTTTGGGGTTTTCATGCTTTCGGCTTTCGCTTTGGGTAATTTGGGGCTTATGGTTTAGTGTTTGGTAATTGGGGATGGAGGATTGGGGTTTTGGGTTTTTGGGGTATGGCGAATAGAATTTACAGTTTTGAGTTTTGTGTTTGGTGGTTTATGTTTTGAGGTTTTGGGTTTTAGCGGTTTGGGGATAGGGTTTTATGGTTTAGGAGTCTAGGTGCGTCAGGTTTTTGGTGATTATGGTTGAAGGTTTGAGTGTTTGGCCTTTGGCTTTGGGTTTGAGTTTAGGGTTTTCAATTTAGGTTTTTTGGTTCGGAGATTGAGGGTTGGGTTTGGTGTTAAGGTTTTAGGGTTCTAGGGTTGTCATCTTGAATTTGCGCTTTTCGATTCAAAGGTTTAAGTTTTGAGGTTTTGGGTTTGGGGGTATAGGCTTTGTCGATTTGGGGGTTTGGGGTTTGGGTGTGTTGGGATCTTAGGAGTTTCCATGTTTTTGGCTTTTGCTTTGGGTTTGGGTTTGGGGTTTACAGTTTAGTGTTTGATGATTGGGGATGAGGATTGGTGTTTTGGGTGTTTTAGGGCTTGGGTTTAAGGGTTTAGGTTTTGCAGTTTTAGGTTTTAGGGGTTTGGTGATTGGGCTTTAGGGTTTGGATTATGAGTTTGAAGGGGTTTGGGGATTTGAGGTTTAGGGGTTTAAGATTTTTGGGATTGATGGTTTTGGTTGGGGGGGGGGGGGCTGTAGGTTTTGTGATTTTTGGGGTTAAGGGTTGGGGGTTTTGCAGTTTAGAGTTTGTATGGTGTTTAGTTTTGGAGGTCGGGGTTTTGGGTTTTCGGTTTGGGGTTTTGGGATTTAGATGTTTAGGATTTTTGGGTTTAATGGTTAGGTTTTGGGGGTTTAAGGCTAGAGTTTATGGTTTTGGGTGTTGGGTTTAGGGTTTAGGGTCTTGTGGTTTAGCTTTTTACAATTCTTGAATTTTTTTGGTTTTTAGGATTTAGGAATTTGAGTAATGTGCTTTGGATTTTGAGTTTAAGGATTTCAGGTTTTGGGTTTAGAGTTTAGGGCTTAGGGGATTCAGGTTTAGCGTTTAGGGTTTAGGGTTTTGTGTTTTAGATTTAAGGGTCTAGGTTTTAAGGTTTAGTGTTTAAAGTGTTTTAGAGTTTTAGGGGAAGGTTGTTTAGGGTCTTTTATTTTTCAATTTAGGGTTTAGGGTTTTACAGTTTTCCAATTTTAGGGTTTAAAGTTTTAGGATTTGATTTCTGAGTTTTAAAGCTTATGGTTTAATGGTTTTGGGATTAAGAGTCTAGGTGCTTCAGGTTTTTGGTGTTTATGGGTGTACGTTTGAGGGTTTGGCATTTGGCTTTGGGCCTGGGTTTCTGGTTTTCGATTTAGGGTTTATGGTTTGGAGATTGGGGATTTGGTTTATGGTTTAGGGTTTGGGTGTTATGATTTTGAATTTGGGGTTTTTGGTTCGGGGGTTTAAGTTCTGGCGTTTTGGGGTTGGGGTTTTGGTGGTTTAGGGTTTGGGGTTTCGGTGTGTTGGAGTTTTTGCGTTTTCGGCTTTTGCTTTAGGTTTGGGTTTCGGGTTTAAGGTTTAGTGTGTGGTGATTGGGGATGGAGGATTGGGGTTTTGGGTCTTTTGGAGCATGGGGATTGGGGTTTACAATTTTGGGGTTTGGGTTTGGGGGTTTTGGTTTTGAGGTTTTGGGTTTTAGGGGTTTGGTGAATGGGTTTTAGGGTTTGCATTTTGGGTTTGTAGGTGTTTAAAGATTTGCGGTTTAAGGATTTAGGAGTCTAGGGAATGATGGTTGGGGGTTTAGGTTTTGGATTTTGGGGGTTTAGGGTTTTGCGGTTTGGGGTTTCAGGTTTTAAGGTTCAGAGTAGTGTATAAGGTTTAGGATTTCAAGGTTTTAGGGGTTTATGGTTTAGGGGTTTTTGGGTTTAAGGTATCAAGGGTTAAGGGTTTGGGGTTTGGGGGGTTTTACGGTTTGGAGTTTGTTTGGATTTTAGTTTTGGAGATTGGGGATTTGGGGTTTTAGGTTTTCGGTTTGGGGTTTTGGGATTTAAGGGTTTAGGATTTTCAGGTTTTAGTGGTTAGGGTTTGGGGGTTTTGGGCTAGAGTTTGGGATTTTGGGTGTTGGGTTTGGAGTTTAGGGTCTTTTGGTTTGGGGCGTTCACAATTTTTCAATTTTAGGGTTTTTAGTTTTTAGGAATTTTGGTATTGTGTTTTGCATTTTGAGTTTAAGGATTTTGGGTTTTTGGTTTAGGTTTTAGGCATTTTGGATTTTGGGTTTAGGTCTTAAAGTTTAGTGTTTATAGTTTCTCAGAGTTTAGGGTTTTAGGGTTTTTTAGGGTTTTAAATTTTTACAATTTAGCATTTAAGGTTTTATGATTTTTCAATTTTAGGGTTTATGGTTTGGGGAATTGGTTTTGGAGTTTTAAGTTTATGGTCTAAACGGTTTAGGTTTAGGAGTGTTAAGTGTTTCGCGTTTTTGGTGTTTATGGTTGAAGGTTTGGTGGTTTGGCCCTCGGCTTTGGGTTTGGATTTGGGGTTTACGACTTAGGGTTTATGGTTTGGAGATTAAGTATTGGGTTTGGGGCTTAAGGTTTAGGGTTTGGGGGGTTTGGGTTTTCAATTTGGGGTTTTGGATTCTGGGTTTTAGGGTTTAGGGGTTTGGGGCTTTGGGTTTTGGGGGTTAAGGCTTTATCGTTTTTTGGGGTATTAGGTTCAAGGTTTGGGTGGTGGGGTCTCGGGAGTTTCCGGGTTTTCTGCTTTGGCTTTGGGTGTGGGTGTGGGTTTAGGTTTTGGGTTTCTGAATTACGGTTTAGTGATTGGGGATGGAGGATTGGCGTTTTGTGCTTTTTGGGGTATGGGGATTGGGGGTTTCAGTTTTTGGGTTTGGGGTTCAGGAGTTTAGGTTTTAAGGATTTGGGTTTTAGGGGTTTGTGTTGGAAAGTAGCTGCCAAGACCCCTAGATATTGCATATAGATTACTGTGAAAATAACTTTCAATGATGATAATTCAAGAGCCATACCTGCGAGATCTTTTTGATTTGATCTCGGTCTTATAGCAATTCGAAAATCTCAAAACCTTCTACTGTTTTCCTCTATACTCGAACTTGCACCTGGGTGTCAACCTTTTCTACAAATTCTCTTTGCTTTCAAAACTGAAATTTCTCTTGTTATGTTTCCTAGAAAGCAATAGCGTATATTTATAGGCTATAATAAGGACCTTAAGATGGAAATAAGGAATAAGTTGCTTACGAAAATAAGAAACTCTAATTCAACCTAAATTAGAATTCTAGTTGAAAATATGTTTATTAATCTCCCCACGTTAAGATTACAGATATCCATCGATTAAATAACTACCAACATCTATATTCAATCGATATCTTTGTAATTCCTCAAGACCTTACACTTAATTTATTTGAAATGTCAGACACATAGTCTACCTGCAGTGTTTGACATAATCAAAACTTATAAGCTTCATCAACGGGATATTATCAATCCCTATTACAGGACGTGGATTTCGTTGATAAACTAATATCCACCAAATACATAGTGTAGGCATTTAATTTACCGAAATTATTAACCCATAAAAGGTTTCACTCCTTTGTAAATCAAAATACCAAACACAAAATGTATGTATCTATTATTTATATGGGGATTAAAAGTACAAGCATTCATAATAACCATTTGTATGTTAATCACCTTATATAGTTAATATAAAGATAATAAACACCAAAGTGGTCATGTTCAATACACAAAGCGTATTAGTATAACGAGTTAAAATTAAATCATTTTCCGCAGTCAAGACAAGCTTGCTAAAACATCATGCTACAATCGTACTGATGGTATGTCAAATTCTATCTAGATTGTGAACAATAATAACTTATATTCTATATGAACCAACAAATAAGTCTTCCATATGTAAGCTGAACTCTACACACCAACTTATCTACTTTATAGAATAAAAGACATAGACATGTATAATAAATAACAATGCAATCATTTGCCCACACAAATTCTCATTAAGACAAAAAGATAAATGTTACTAATAAATAAATCAGTCAAAAACAAATACATAAAAGCATGCTTTTAGTATAAATTTTCAACAGTTTGGGGATTGGTCTTTAGGTTTTGGATTTTGGGATTAGAAGGGTTTGGGGATTTGGGGTGTCTAGGGATTGATGGTTGGGGGTTTAGGATTGGGATTTTGGGGCTTTTTGCAGTTTGGGGTTTAAGGTTTAAGTTTTAGGGTATAGTGTAAAAGGTTCAGGATTTTAATGTTTTAGGGTTTAGGGTTTAGAGGCCTTGGGGTTTAAGGACTTAAGGGTTAAGGGTTTTGGGTTTTGGGGTTTTTGGGGTTTAGGGGTTTTGCTGTTTGGAGCTTAGTTTTGGAGCTAGGATTTCTGGGGTTTTGGATTTTCGGTATGGGGTTTTGGGATTTTTTTGGTTTAGGATTTTCACGTTTTAGTGGTTTCGATGTGGGGAGTCTAGGACTAGAGTTTTGGGTTTTTGGTGTTCGGTTTGGATTTTTTGGGTCTTTTGGTTTAGGTTTTTACAATTTTTCAATTTTAGTGTTTTTAGGATTTAAACAAGTGGGTATTGTGTTTTGGATTTGGGGTTTAAGAATTTTGGGTCTTAGGTTTAGAGTTTAGTGTTCATCGTGTAGGGTTTTGGATTTTAAGATTCAATGGTTTAGGTTTAAAGGTCTAGTGTTTAAAGTTTTTTAGAGTTTAGTGTTTTAGTGTGTTTTTAGCATTTTACATTTTTACTATTTTGGGTTTAGCATTTTACTGTTTTACAAATTTAGGGTTTGCAGTTTTGGGAATTGGTTTTTGAGTTTTAAGTTTCTGGTTTAAAGGTTTTTAGTTTAGAAGTCTAGGTGTTTCGGGTTTTTGATGTTTATGGTTAATGGTTTGGGGTTTTGGCCTTTGGCTTTGGGTTTGGGTTTGGGGTTTATGGTTTGGAGATTGGTGATTGGGTTTAAGGTTTAGGGCTTGGGATTTTGAATTTGGGGTTTCGGCTGGGGTTTAACTTTTGGCATTTTGGGGCTTGGGGTTTGGGCTTTGGGTGAAGGCTTTGTCAATTTTGGGGTTTTAGGGTTTAGGGTTTGGGTGTTGGGGTCTTGGAGGTTTCTGTATGCAGCTTTAGCTTTCGGTTTGGGTTTGCAGTTAGGGTTGGGGTTTACGTTTTAGTGTTTAGTGACTGGGGATGGAGGAATGAGGTTTTGTGTTTTTCAGGAGGTATAGGGATTGGGGCTTACGGTTTTTGGGTTTGGGGGACCTTGGTTTTGGAGTTCTGGGTTTTACTAGGGGTTGAATTTTAGTATTTGGATTTTTGACTTGAAGGGGTTTTGGGATTTGGGGTTTAGGGGTTTTGGAATTTAGGGATTGATAGCTGGAGGTTTAGATTTGGGATTTTGGAGGTTTAAGGTCTATGGTTTTAGGGTTTAGGGCATAGTGTATAAGGTTTTGGATGTTACGGATTTAGGGTTTATGGTTTAGGGGTTTTTTGGTTTCAGGTATTAAAGGTTAAGGGTTTGGGGGTTTTGCCGTTTGGAGTGTGTTTGGGGTCTAGTTTTGGAGTTCATGAATTTGGGGCTTTGTGTTTTCAGTTTGGGGTTTTGGGATTATGGGATTTAGGGTTTTCAGGTTTTAATTGTTAGGGTTCAAAATTTTAGGTCTAGAGTTTTTGGTTTTGGGTGTTGGGTTTGGGTTTTAGTATTTCGTGGTTTAGGTTTTAGCAAATTTTCAATTTAAGGGTTTTAAATATTTTGGAATTTCGATATTGTGTTTTGAGTTTTGAGTATAAGGATTTTCAGTTTGGTTTTATAGTTTTAGGGTTTAAGCGGTTTGGGGGTTTTCAGTTTTAAATTTAAGCATTTTAGGTTTTAAGGGTTTAGGTTTTACGGTTTAGTGTTTAAAGTTTTAGAGTTTAGGGTCTTAAGGTTTCTTCAGGTTTTAGATTTTCACAATTTAGGGTTTAGGGTTTTACGGTGTTACGATTTTAGGGTTTATGGTTTTGGATTTTGGTTTTTGAGTTTTAAGTAGATGGGTTAAAGATTTTGGGTTTAGGAGTCTAGGTGTTTCCAATTTTTTGTGTTTATGGCTGAAGGTTTGGGGTCTGACGTTCAGCTTTGGGTTTGAATTTTGGGTTTACGACTTAGGGTTTATGGTTTAGAGATTGGGGATTGGTTTTGGGGTTTAAGTAGGGTTTCAGGGTTTTGGGTTTCAATTTGGGGTTTTGGTTTCGAGGTTTATGTTTAAGGGTTGTGGGGTTTGGTTTAGGGTTTTGGGTTTTGGGGGTTTGGCTATTTTCAGGTTTTTGGGTTTGGGGTTTGGGTGTTGGAGCTTTGAGGGTTTCCGTATTTTCGGCTTTAGCGTTAGGTTTGGGTTTTAGGTTTACTATTTAGTGTTTGGTGATTGGGGATGGAGGATTTGGGTTTTTGGGTTTTTTGGGATATGGGGATTGGGGTTTACAGTTTTGCATTTTCGGTTGGGGGTTTAAGTTTTCAGGTTTTTGATTTTCAGGGTTTGGGGCTTAGGTTTTAGGGTTTTTGGAATTTAAGTTTGGAGGGGTTTGAGAAATTGGGGTCTAGGGGTTTAGGTGTTTAAGGATTGATGGTTGGGAGTTTAGGTTTTGGATTTTAAGGGTTTTTGCGGTTTGGTGTTTAAGGTTGTAGGGTTTAGGGAATAGTGTATAAGGTTTTGGATTTAAGGTTTAAGGGATTAGGGTTTAGCGATTTGGGGGTTTAAGGCCTTACGGGTTAAGGATTTCAAGTTTTGGGGTTTTTAGGGTTTGGGGTTTTGCGGTTTAGAGTTTAGTTTTGGAGCTTTCGATTAGGGGACTTTAGGTTTTTGGTATGTGTTTTGGGATTTAAGGGTTTATGAATTTCTGGTTTCGGTGGTTTGGGTTTGGGGGTTTGGGCCTAGAGTCTGGGGTTTTTGGGAACGCTTGAATTTTTAGGATCTCTTGGTTTAGGTTTTTACAGTTTTTCAATTTTGGGATTTTAGGATTAACGAATTTGGGTATTGTGTTTTGGGTTTTGAATTTAAGGATTTCGGGTTTTGGGTTTCGAGTTTAGGGTTTGAGGGATTTGGGTTTAGGATTTAGGGTGTAGGGTTTTGGGTTTTAGATTTAAAGGTTTATGTTTTAAGGCCTAGTGTTTAAAGTTTTTTAGAGTTTAGGGTTTTTTTGGGTTTTACATTTTTACTATTTATGATTTTGGGTTTTACGGGTTTACAAATTTAGGGTTTATGGCTTTGGGATTTGGTTTTCGACTTTTAAGTTTATAGTTTAAACATTTTAGGTTTAGAAGTCTACGTGTTTTGGGTTTTTGGTGTTTATAGTTGATGGTTTGGGGGTTTGGCCTTTGGCTACGGGTTTGGATTTGGGGATTATGATTTAGGGTTTACGACTTGGAGATTGGGGATTGGGTTTTGGGTTTAGGGGTTGGGGTTCTGAATTTGGGGTTTCGGCGAAGGTTTAAGTTTTTGGGGTTTTGGGGTTTGGGACTATGGGTTTTAGGGTTTAAGGCTTAGTCGATTTTGGGGTTTTGGGCTTGGGTTTTGGGTGTTGGGGTCTGGAGGGTTTCCATGTTTGCAGCTCTAACTTTAGGTTTGGCTTTGTGTTTGGGGTTATGGTTTAATGTTTGGTGACTAGGGATGGAGGATTAGTGTTTGGGTTTTTTGTGGGCATGGGGATTGGGGTTTACAGTTTTGGGTTTCAGGTATCTGGGTTTAGGTTTTCCGGTTCTGGGTTTAAAAGGTTTGGGGACTAGGTTTTAGGTTTTGGATTTTAGGTTTGGAGGGGTTTTGCGATTTAGGGTTTAAGGGTTTAGGAGTTTAGGGATTGATGGTTAGGGGTTTAAGTTTGGGGTTTTGGGTGTCTAGGTTTTAAGGTTTTATGGTTTAGGTTATAGTGTATAAGGTTTGGGATATTATGGATTTAGAGTTTATGGTTTAGGGGTTTTTGGGTTTTAGGTATTAAGGATTAAGGGTTTTTGGTTTGGGGGTTTTGTGGTTTGGAGTTTGTTCAAGGTTTAGCATTGAAGTTTGAGAATTTGAGGTTTTGGGTTTTTGGCTTGTGGTTTTGGGATTTAGGGTTTTCGGATTGTTAGGATTCGGGGGTTTGGGTCTAGAGTTTTGGGTTTTGGGTGTTGGGTTTGGGTTTTAGTGTTTTGAGGTCTTGTTTTTAACAAGTTTTCAATTTAAGGGTTTTTAGGATTTTGGGATTTGGGTATTGTGTTTTGGGTTTTCAATTTAAGGATTTTGGATTTTGGGTTTAGAGTTTAGGGTTTCAGGAATTTGGGTTTAGGGTTTAGGGTTTTGGGATTTTAGATTTGAGGGTTTATGTTTTAAGGTTTAGTGTTTAAAGTTATTTGGAGTTTAGTGTTTTAGGATTTTAGTTTTTCACAATTTAGGGTATAGTGTTCTACAGTTTTACAATTTTAGGGTTTATTGTTTTGGGTTTTGGTTTATGAGTTTTAGTCTATGGTTTAAAGGTTTTGGGTTTAGTAGTCTAGGTGTTTCGGGTTTTTAGTGTTTATGGTTGAAGGTTTGGGGGTTTGGCATTCGGCTTTGGGTTTGGATTTGGGGTTTATGACTTAGGGTTTATGGTTTCGAGATTGGGGATTGGACTTGTTGCTTTGGGTGTACGGTTTGGGGTTGGGGTTTTTAATTTGGAGTTTTCGATTTGGGGGTTTAAGCTTTGGTGTTTTGGGGTTGGGGTTTTGGGTTTTGGAGGTTTAGGCTTTGTTGATTTTGCGGCTTTAGGGTTTGGGGTTTGCATGCTGGAGTCATGGGGGTTTTTATGTTTTCAGCTTTGGCCTTGGGTTTGGATTTGAGGTTCACTATTTAGTGTTTGGTGACTGGGGATGGAGGATTGGGTATTTGTGTTTTTTGGGGTATGGGGAATGGGATTTACAGTTTTTGGTTTTCAGTTTGGAGGTTAGGTATTGAGGTTTTGGATTTTAGGGGTTTCAGGATTGGGTTTTTGGGTTTGGAATTTGGGTTTGGAGGGGTTTGGAGATTTAGGGTTTTAGGGGTTTAGGTGATAAAGAATTGATGGTTGGGGGTTTAGGTTTTGGAAGTTTTTGCGGTTTGGGGTTTAGGGTTTAGGGGTTTAAGGCCTTAATGGTTAAGGGTTTCGGGTTTTGGGGGTTTTTAGGGTTTTGGGTTTTTTGCGGTTTAGAGTTTAGTTTTGGAGCTTGGTGTTTAGCGGTCTTGCGTTTTCGGTATGAGGTTTTGGGATTTAGGGGTTTAGGATTTTTGGGTTTTAGTGGTTTAGGTTTGGGGGTTTGGGGCTCTAGTTTTGGGTTTTGGGTGTCTACAATTTTTCAATTTTAAGGTTTTAGGATTTACGAATTTCGGTATTGTGTTTTCGGTTTTGAGTTTAAGGATTCTGGGTTTCAGGTTTAGAGTTTAGGGTTTAAGGGATTTGGGCTTAGGGTGTAGGGTTTTGCAATTTTGATTTAAGGATTTAGGTTTAAAGGTTTACTGTTTAATGTTTTTTAGAGTATAGTTTTTAGTGTTTTTTAGCATTTTGCATTTTTACTATTTTTGGTTTGGTGTTTTACCGTTTTACGAATTTAGGGGTTTACGGTTTTTGGATTGGGCATTGAGTTTTAAGTTTTTGGTTTAAAGGTTTTCAGTATAGGAGTCTATGTTTCTCGGGTTTTTGGGGTTTGTGGTTGATGGTTTGGGGTTTTGGCTGTTGGCTTTGGCTTCGAGTTTGGGGTCCATGATTTAGGGCTTATGGTTTGGAGATTGGTGATTAGGTTTGGGTAGGGTTTAGGGTTTGGGGCTTAAGGTTCTGAATTTGGGGTTTCAGTGAGGTTTTAAGTTTTGGCGTTTTGGAGTTTGGGGTATGGGGTTTGGGGGGTTAAGGTTTTGTCCATCTTGGGGTTGTAGGATTTGGGGTTTACGTGTTACAATCTCAAGGGTTTCCGTGCTTGTAGCTTGGGCTTTGGGTTTGGGTTCAAATTTGGGCCTGTAATTGGGTTTACAGTTTAATGTTTGGTGACTGGGGATGGAGGAATGAGGTTTTGGGTTTTTTGAGGGTATGGGGATGAGGGTTTACAATTTTGGGTTTTGGGTTTGGAGAACTTTAGTTTTAGGGTTCTAAGTTTTACTAGTTTGGGGATTGGCTTTTAGTTTTTGGATTTTTTGTTTGGAGGGGTTTTGAGATTTGGGGTTTAAGGATTGAAGGTTGGATGTTTAGATTAAGGATTTTGGGGGTTTAGGGTCTAAGGTTTTAGGGTTTAGGGTATCTTGTATAAGGTTTTGGATGTTATGGATTTAGGATTTATGGTTTAGGGGTTTTCGGGTTTTATGCATTAAGGGTTAAGGTTTTGGGGTTTAGGGGTTTTGCGCATTGGAATTTGTTTAGGGTTTAGTTTTGGAGTTCGGGAATTTGGGCTTTCGTATTTTCCTTTTGGGGCTTTGAGATTATGGGATTTAGGGTTTTCAAGTTTTAATGGTCAAGGTTCGGGGGTTCGGGTCTAGAGTTTTGGGTTTTGGGTGTTGGGTTTGGGTTTTAGTGTTTCATGGTTTAGGTTTTAACAATTTTTCAATTTAAGGGATTTTACAATTTTGGAATTTCGGTATTATGTTTTGAGTTTTGAGTTTAAGAATTTTGGGTTTGGCTTAGATTTTAGGGTTTAAGGGATTCGGGTTTATGGTTTTGGGTTTTAGATTTAAGGATTTAGGTTTTAAGGTTTAATGTTTAAAGTTTCTTAGAGTTTAGGGTTTCACAATTTAGGGTTTAGGGTTTTACGGTGTTACAATTTTAGGGCTTACGATTTTGGGTTTTGGTTTTTGAGTTTTAAGTACATGGGTTAAAGGTTTTTGGGTTTAGGAGTCTAGGTGTTTCCAATTTTTGGTGTTTATGGTTGAAGGTTTGGCATTCAACTTTAGGTTTGACTTTTAGGTTTATGACTTATTGTTTATGGTTTAGAGATTGGGGATTGGGTTTGGAGTTTAGGTAGGGTTTTAGAGTTGTGGGTCTCAATGTGGGGTTATGGATTCGGGGGGTTTATGTTTAGGGGTTTTGAGTTTAGGGTTTTGGGGGTTTTGGCTTTGTCGATTTTGGAGCTTTTGGGTTTGGAGTTGGGGTGTTGGAGTTTGGGGGTTTCCATGTTTTTGGCTTTGGCTTTGGGTTTGGATTTTAGGTTTATTGTTTATTGTTTGGGGATTGGTGATGGAGGATTTGGGTTTTTTGGTGTTTTGGGGTATGGGGATTGGGGTTTACAGTTTTGGGTTTTCGGTTTGGCGGTTTAGGTTTTCAAGTTTTTGGTTTTAGGGATTTGGGGATCGGGTTTTAGGAATTGGAATTTAGGCTTAGAAGGGTTTGAGGATTTGGGGTTTAGGGAATGATGGCTGGGAGTTTAGGCTTGGGATTTGAGGGGTTTTTTGGTTTGTGGTTTAAGGTTTTAAGGTTCAGAGAATAGTATATAAGGTTTTAGGGTTTAGGGTTTAGAATTTTTAGGTGTTTAAGGCCTTAAGGGTTAAGGATTTTGCATTTTTGGCTTTTTAGGGTTTGGGGGTTTTGCGGTTTGGAGTTTAGTTTTGGAGCTTTGGGTTTTGGGGCCTTGAGTTTTCTATATGGGGTTTGGGGATTTAGGGGTCTAGGAATTTCAAGTTTGAGTGGTTTGAGAGTTTGTGGCTAGAGTTTTGGGTTTTGGGTGTTTATAATTTTTCAATTTTAGGGTTTTTAGTAATTACGAATTTAGGTATTGTGTTTTTGGTTTTGAGTTTAAGGATTTTGGGTTCCGGGTTTAGAATTTAAGGTTTAAGGGACTTGGGTTTAGGGTAGTTTTACTATTTTGGGTTTTAGTATTTTACTGTTTTACGAATTTAGGGTTTACGGTTTTAGGATTTGGTTTTTGAGTTTTTAAGTATTTGGTTTAAAGGTTTCGGGTTTAGTAGTCTAGGTGTTTTAGGTTTTTGATGTTCATGGTTGATGGTTTGGGATTTTGCCCTTTTGCTTTGGCTTCGAATTTGGGGTTTATGATTTAGGGTTTGTTGGTCGAAGATTGGTGAGTGGGTTTGGTTAGGATTTAGGGCTTGGGGTTAAGGGTTTTGAATTTGGGGTTTCAGTGAGTGTTTAAGTTTTGGCGTTTTGGGGTTTGAGCTTTTAGGATTTGGGGGTTAAGGCTTTGTCGATCTTGGGGTTATAGGGTTTGGGGTTTGGGTATTGGTGTCTCAGGGGTTTTCGTGTTTGCAGCTTTGGCTTTGGGTTTGGGTTTGGGTCTGGGGTTAGGGTTTATGGTTTACTGTTTGGTGACTGGGGGTGGAGGAATGAGGTATTAGGTTTTTCGAGGATTTGGCATTCGGCTTTGGGTTTGGATTTGGGGTTTACAACTTAGGGATCATGATTTGGAGATTAGGGATTGGGTTTGTTGTTTTGGCTTTAGTGTTTGGGGGTTGGGGTTTTCAATTTGGGGTTTTGGATTCGAGTGTTTAAGTTATGGGGTTTTAGGCTTTGTCAATTTTTGCAATTTTAGGGTCTGGGGTTAGGTGTTGGAGTCATAGGGGTTTCTGTGTTTTTAGCTTGGTGTTGGGTTTGGGTTTGAGGTTTACTGTTTAGTGTTTGGTGACTGGGGATGGAGGATTAGGGTTTTGTAATTTTTTGGGGTATGGGGATTGGGATTTACAATTTTGGGTTTTCAATTTTGGGGTTTCAGTTTTGAGGTTCAAGGATTTAGGGGTCTCACGATTGGGTTTTAGTTTTTGGAATTCGGGTTTGGAGGTGCTTGAGGATGTGGGGTCTAGGTGATTAGAAATCGATGGTTGGGGGTTTAGGTTTGGGATTTTGGGGGTTTTTGTAGTTTTGGGGTTTAGGGTTTTATGGTTTAAGGTATAGTGTATAAGGTTTGGGATTTTAAGGTTTTATGGTTTAGGGTTTTGGGGTTTGAGCTTTTCGCAGTTTAGAGTTTAATTTTGGAGCTTGGTGTTTTAGGGTCTTTGGTTTTTGGTATTGGGATTTAGGGGGTTTAGGATTTTTGGGTTTTAATGGTTCGGGTTTGGGGGTTTGGGCCTAGAGTTTTGGGTTTGTGTGTTTACAACATTTCTATTTTAAGGTTTTTAGGATTTATGAATTTGGGTATTGTGTTTTGGATTTTGAGTTTAAGGATTTTGGGTTTTGGGTTTAGAGTTTAGGGTTTAAGGGATGAGTTTGGGATATTTGGTATTGGGTTTGGGCTTTTAGGGTCTTTTGTTTTAGGTTTTTTCAATTTTTAAATTTTAGGATTTCGAAATTTGGTTATTGTGTTTTGAGTTTTGAGTTTTAGGACTTTTAGTTTTGGGTTCAAAGTTTACGGTTTATAGGATTTGGGTTTAGGGTTTTAGATTTAAAGGTTTAAGTTTTGAAGTTTAGTGCTAAGGGTTTTATGATTTTACAATTTTAGGGTTGACAGTTTTGGGATTTTGTTTTTCAGTTTTAACTTTATCGTTTAAAGGTTTTGGGTTTAAGAGTCTAAGTGTTTCGGGTTTTTGGTGTTTATGGTCGAAGGTTTGGGGTTTGACCTTTGGCTTTGGGTTTGGGTTTGGGGTTTATGATTTAGGGTCGGATGTTCGCAAACTGGGGATTGGGTATAGGGTTTAGGGTTTTGGGGTTAGGGTTTTCAATTTGGGGTTTTGGATTTAGGGGTTTAAGTTTTGGAGTTTAGGCTTTGGGGTTTTGGGTATTGGGGGTTAAGAAGGCTTTATCGATTTTGGGGTTTTTGAGTTTGGGTTTGGGTGTTGGGGTCTTGGTGTTTCCGTGTTTCCGGCTTTGGGTTTGGGGTTTGGCTTTTGGATTGGGGTTGGGGTTTATGGTTTAGTGTTTGGTGACTGGGGGATATAGGATTGAGGTTTTGGTTTTTTGGGGGATTTAGGGATTAGGGTTTACAGTTTTGGGTTTTCAGTTTGGGGTTTAGGTTTTACGGTTCTGGGTTTTAGGGCTTTGGGTATTGGGCTTTGGGATTTGGGGTTAAGGGGTTTAGGAGTTTAGGGATTGATGGTTGGGGGATTAGGTTTTGGGATTTTGGAGGTTTAGGGTTTTGCAGTTTCTATTTAAGGTTTTTGGATTTACAGTATAGTGTTCAAGGTTTAAGATTTTAAGGTTTTAGGGCTTATGTTTAGGTGTTTTAGGGTTTAAGGCATTAAGGGTTAAGGGTTTGGAGTTTGGTGGCTATTTGGGTTTGGTAGTTGTGCGGTTTGGAGTTTATTGGGAGTTTAGTCTTAGAGCCTGCAGTTTTTAGGTTTTCAGTTTTTGGTTTGGTTTTGGGATCTAGGTGTTTAGGATTTTCGGGTTTTAGTTATTAGGTTTTGGGGCTTTAAGGCTAGAGTTTGTGGTTTGGGGTATTGGGTTTATTGGGGTTTTATAGTTTTGTGGTCTAAGTTTTATAGGACTTAAGAATTTGATTATTGTGCTTTGGATTTTGAGTTACCGGATTTTGGGTTTTAGGTTTAGAGTTTAAGGGATTGGGTTTACCGTTTAGGGTCTTGGGTCTTGGATTTTAGATTTAAGTATTTAGGTTTTAAGGTTTAGGAGTTTTAGGGTTTGGGGTTTTTGGTTTTAGGGGTTTAGGCTTTGGAGTTTGGGTGTGTCGAGGTCTTGGGGTTTTTTGTGTTTTCAACTTTTGCTTTGCATTTGGGTTTGAGGTTTACGGTTTAGAGTTTGGTGATTAGGGATGGAGGATTGGTGTTTTGGGTCTTTTTGGGTATGGGGATTGGGGTTTACAGTATTGGGGTTGGGGTTTGCAGCATGGGGTTTTAGTGTTTTGGGTTTTCGGCTTAGTGTTTTGGGATTTAGGTGTTTCGGATTTGCAGGCCTTAGCTGTTAGGTTTTGAAGGTTTGAAGCTAGAATTAGAGTTTTAGGTCTTGGATTTAGGGTTTAGGGTCTTGTGGTTTAGGTTTTTACAATTTTTAACTTTTAAGCTTTTTAGGGTTTAGGAATTTGGGTATGTGTTTTGGAATTTGTGTTTTAAGGATTTCAAGTTTTGGGTTTAGAGTTTAGGATTTGAGGGATTTGGGTTTTGCGTTTAGGGTTTAGGGTAAGGGTTTTAAATTCAAGGGTTCGGTTTTAAGGTTTAGTGTTTGAAGTTTTTTACAGTTTTGGGTTTTAGGATTATTTAGGGTTTTACATTTTTACAATTTACGATTTAGGGTATTACAATTTTAGAATTTCAAGTTTTAAGATTTGGTTTCTCAGTTTTAAGTTTTATCACTTAAAGGTTTTGAGCTTAGGAGTCTAGGTGCTTTGGGTTTTTGGTGCTAATGGTTGAAGGTTTAGGGGTTTGGTTTGTTGCTTTGGGTTTGTGCTCGAGGTTTTGATTTAGCGTTTATGGTTTGGAGATTGGAGATTGGATTTGAAGTAGGGTTTAGGGTTTCAAGGTTGGGTTCTGAATTAGGGGTTTTTCAATTCAGGTGTTTAAGTTTTAGGGTTTTGAGGTTTGTGGTTTTGGTGGTTTAGGCTTTGTTGATATTGGGATTTTAAGGTTCAAGGATTCGATGTGATGGAGTCTTCGGGTTTTAGTGTTTTCGGCTTTTGCTTTGGGTTTGGGGTTTACCGTTTAGTGTTTGGTGATTGGGAATTGGGGTTTTGGGTCTTTTGGGGTACGGAGATTTGGGTTTACAATTTTGGGGTTTGTATTTGGAGGTCTTGGTTTAGAGGATTAGGGTTTACGGGTTTGGAGATTGGGTTTTAGGGTTTGAATTTTGGGTTTAGAGTTGTTTGGGGATTTGGGGTTTAGACATTTAGGGGTTGCTTGTTGGGGGTTTAGGCTTGGGATTTTGGGGGTTTAGGGTTTTGCGGTTTAGCGTTTTAAGTTTTAGGTTTTAGGGAATTGTATGAAAGGCTTAGGATTTTCAAGTTTTCGAGTTTATGGTTTAGGGGTTTTGGAGTCTAAGGCATTAAGGTAAAGGATTTAGGGTTTGAGGGTTTTGTGATTTGGAGTTTATTGGGGTTTAGTTTTGGAGCTTGGGGTTTTGAGTTTTCGATTTTGGGTTTTGGGATTTAGGGGTTTAGGATTTTTCGGGTTTTAGTAGTTAGGTTTTCGAGGCTTAGGGCTAGAGATTGGGGTTTTTATATGTTGAAGTTAGGGTTTTAGGGTCTTGTAGTTTAGGTTTTACAATTTTTCAATTTTAGGTTTCTAGAATTTAGGAATTTCGGCATTATGTTTTGAGTTTTGTGTTTTAAGGATTTTGGATTTTGGATTTAGGTTGGGTTTTGGGTTTAGAAGTCTAGTTGTTACGTGGTTTTCATATTTATGGTTGACAGTTTGGGGGTTTGGCTATTGGCTTTAGGTTTGGGATTTATGATTTAGGATTTATAGTTTGGAGATTAAAAATTGGGTTTATGTTTTAGGATCTAGGGTTTGGGGCTTTGAAATTGGGGTTTTGGGTTTGGGGGTTTAAGTTTTGGGGTTTTGGGATTTGAGGTTTTGGAAGTTTAGGCTTTGTCGATTTTTCAGTTTTAGGGTTTAGGATTTGGGTGTTGAAATCTTGGGGGCTTTCGTGTTTTCTTGTTGGCCTTGGGTTTAGGTTTGGGTTTTGGATTTAGGAATTAGGATTTGGCGATTAGGGATAGAGGATTAAGGTTATGGCTTTGGGGATGTTGGGGGTTTACAGTTTTTGGTTTTGGATTTTGGGGTTTAGCATTTAAGGTTTTGGGTTTTGGGGGCTTTGTGGATTGGATTTTAGGGTTCAGATTTTGGGTTTCGAGGCGATTGGGGATTTTGGGTTTATGGGTTTAGGAGTTTAGGGATTGATGGTTGGGGGTTAATGTTTGGGATTTTAGGGGTTTAGGGTTTTGGGGTGTGAGATTTAAGATTTTAGGGTTTAGAATTTAAAGATTTAGGGTTTATGGTTTAGGGGTTTTAAGGCATTAAGTGTTAAGGATCAAAGGTTTTGAGGGTTTTGCAGGGTATTTGCTTGGGGTTGAATTTTGGAGCTTGGGGTTTAAGGTTTTGGGCTTTTTGGGGTTAAGGTTTGGGATTTAAGAATCTTGTGGTTTAGGTTTTAACAATTTTAAATTTTAGGGAATTTAGGGTTTACGAATTAGTGTTATGTGTCTAGAATTTTGGGTTTTGGGTTAAGGGCATGACGTTTGGGGGTTTGGCGGTTGTTTGGAGTTAGTTTTGAAGCATGGGGAATTTAGGTTTTTGGTTTTGGGATTTAGAGGTTTAGAATTTTTGGGTTTTAAGGGTTAGGGTTTTAGGGTTTGGGTCTAGATGTTGGGGTTTTAGGTTTTAAGAGTGTAGCGATTTAGGGTTATCGAGTTTTAGTGATTAGGTTTGGGGTTTTGGGTTTTAGAGTGTAGCAATTTAGGGTAATTGGGTTTTAGTGAATAGGTTTGGCATTTTGGTTTAGGGGCTTTGGGGTATAAGGCTTTTCAATTTTAGGGGTTCGGTTTTAGGGATTTATGGTTTTACAACAACAGAAAATCCAAAATTTTCTAGTAAATTTAGGCTGTGTACTAGATACCTCACGTTCTAAACATCACTTGAGTCGTGTTGCCATATTAGCCTTTTCATCATACACTAATAGAATCAAGAGCGGCGTGTGTCCAAATTTTTTAATTTTTTTCTTTTTTGACATAAAGAAACTAAACAAAGAAACCAAATTTTAACCAAAAGAAAGATCTTTTAAAAAAAACCTAAAAACAAAAAAATAACCTCAGATTTTCCAAAATAGGAAATAAGCTAAGAAAGACAACTTTGTAGAAATTTATATTTTTAAAAGATAGCTTTTCGAGTTTAGAAATTAAACGAAAAAGCATATTTAAATAAAAAATTTAGAATTTCCTTTATTTGATTATGGGCAGGTCGGTCAAAGCATTCCATGCATGCAACTCCTAAACTAATATGATGACAAATATAGTAACTAATCCCAAAATGCAATAAAATAAATAGAGAAAGTTCAGAAGCTTACCTCATATGGTTCTCCCCCAGAAACGACATCAAGAACTTGTTCGACAATCCAAGTGGAAGGTTGCGAAGTAATAATAAGTCTCATTTTGAATGGGGTCGATCAACAAGGTGAGATTAATCAACACAACTTGAACCTGTCCTAAAAGAAAATCTAAAAATCCTACTCAAAACCTATACAAACCATATTTAAATAAACAAAAATTAAATTAATTACATTTTTTTACACACTATAAAAATTATCTAAACTAAAAGTTCTACACTACAAACCTAAACTAGCAAACAGAAGACTGCATCCACCGAAAGAAACATTAAAAAACCAATTTAAATGAAAAAAAAGAGATAATAAATTAAAAATTCAAAAACAATAAAATAAATTTTATAACCTAATGGTGTGAATCCATTGTTTTCTAAGTAAAAAAAATAAGAACTGCATAGCTCAATCTCTAAAACCCAAAACCAAATATCCAAATACCCAAAAACAAAAAATGCATACACTCTACACTCAAAAAACCCCCCACACTGTAATTTCATTTCTAGTTTTCACACCAAATCTATATGACAAAAAAATAACTGAAAACCAAAGAGAAATAGAGAATAAGAAAAGAAGTACCTAGAAAGAAATAGATAAGAGAATATGCAAGAAGAGAGAAGCAATGTAGATGACGCTGAACAAAATCAGTCCAGGACTACAGCTTGAAGTCCAAAAACCAGTAAAGTAGAAGAAAAAGAAATGGCATTAGATGATGATGGTGATTGTCAAAAATAAGAAAACAAAAAGAAAAATCTAAAAGAGAAACTGAGAAACCGTGTAGGTCAATTGGTTAAAGAAAAAACACATTACGACATGCAAATAAATAAGAACACTTAAAACAAGTAAATGGTTCCAAAAACTTAAGTTCAACCTTTTCTGCACCTTGACATAGACAAGATCGGCTGAAAAGATGCACACACAAACTGCAAGTTATATCAAACAACAAATCCAGCATTAAGATATCAATATTGAACGAGATTTAACCCAAAAACTTACAATCACTAATTGGTAGGCACAATCATTTCTTGCGTGGCAAACCATCTGTTAAGAGTGATCATGCTTTAAATGCAAATGGTAGATTTCGTAAGAGACAACTAACAAGTCAGTTTCTAAAATCTTGAAAATTATAGATGAAAGCATAGAAACCTATTTGCAATTGATATTTGTAATACCTGATGCCTAGGGGCTTAGATGGATATCGAGGGAAAGTCGTTTTTCCATGGTAGTACACACCTTCATGATATAATTAAAAAAAAAAATAATGAATGTCGAAAAAAAAAAAAGATTAAATCAACGGTTAAAACTCAACTCGAAGCCAATGAAAACTCAAAAAGTGTATAATCACAGCTCAAATGTTAGCAACAATGCAACAAGTATTTTTTTTTTATCAATCAACCAGTCTTCATCAACTTAAGTTCACAGTGAGACACACACATGCACATGTACACACATGGAAGGGGCTAAAACATCATAATTCAAATGGATTTATTCTTTTGCCTGATTGGAAAATGTCATCATTTGAATGCCCAACCCCTATAACCATTCAACTGTACAATAAATAGATGCAAACTAAGAAATCACCAAATATACATGAAATCGTATAAAAGCATATGCTTTCAATCTTCTACCAGTATATGGTGTGTCTTCACTTCCCTCCAGTGCAAAATCTGAAATGAATAATGAAGTAATTTCAACAGATCTCGAAGTGCATGAACAACTTGAAAGCAAGTGAAAGCAATACTTCTCTTTAAAAAGGAAAAAAAACATAAAAAGAGTAATGTCGAACTTATCCATTCATTCACTACTTTGGCCAATTCAACAAGGTTTGGTCAAGCTACTAAAATATAGTTGTGCCCAAATTCCAAATGACCAAAAGATAGTAGGCTAAGTTTTAAGGCATTAAGCTGTTTCTCTTTTCTCTTTTTTTTTTTTTTTTTTTTGGCAAATAAACTAAGCCTTTTCCTCGTCTTGGATGACTCAAACAAGACAAGCCAGCTAGGCTTGACTCCACTTTGTTGGATCCTGAACTCAGCCAGCAGCCTCACAACCCAAAATCAAGTCATGGCCTATGCCCTTCTTGGCTCAACTCCATTATTCAAAAAATGCAGGTACTTAACATGTGTAACATTACACTTGTATGTATGGAGTTCACTTGAAACTACTATGATCGGTGGAGTAAATCATGTGTTTTACATATGATATCCAACAGTGGGATTCACTACGATTGGAGTGTCACTCAACCCCTTCTATTTCTTTTTTTAAGTTTTATCACTACTTTAGCTAGAGTGGCATTCATCTGACCCTACTATAACTAAATCTAATCATGTGTTTTACATATGATAAGTCCAACAGTAGGACCTATTTTAATTGAATAAATTTAGGGCAATGATATTATATGTCTAACAGCTACTGTAGCTAGATCAGCAAATCTCAAAAACATATAATGTCCTAATATCTATTTTACAAAATAAAATTCTCATTTAAAATTAGAAAATTATCTTCTTGTGTGCATAAATAAATTATTATGCATTTAATCAGTTAATACAAAATGACAAATTCATGATCATGTCAACCAACAAGGGACAAAGGGATTCCATTTGTTGCTCGTTTTGGCAGAAACTGTTAAAAGAAAGTTAAGCAATCTATAACATGATTGCATTTTTCAAGTAAATCAGCTTAACAAGACTTCATGACACTGGAAAGTAAAAATGCTAATAACTTTTTAAAGCAAAAAATCCCGTTAACTCAAAAGATAAATAACAAAAAGGAACAGCGGATTGATGTTCTGTTTTGTTAGCCAAATGCATAAGGATATAAGACAAAATGGTAGATTATATGATTAAAAGTAAGTTCAGCATATCATTACAAAGTAGCTAAATTTCGTTGGCATGTAGGAACCAGAATGGCTTGCTCAGTCACAAGAATGTTATTAAATGAGAAGCAATAATGCAAAAAAGAATCAGCAGTATGCATCCAGCAATTGTTCCAACATATCTTTTCACATTTAAGCAATTAAATAGAATTTACCCCAATAATAATAATAATAATAATAATATGAAAAGGTGCATACCTTATGAAGTGAATGAGCAACTAATTTCTTCTCAAGCTCCTCAAATTGATAAACAAAGTTAATAAACTGCAAGCCCTAAATGACCATATCCTACATATGGAATAAAAAATTTTTTGAATATATTTAACGAGATTAAATTAAAGTTGCATAGTTTAACCCTTCAAACGCCTCTTTTTTGTTAACAAAGAATCATCAAGTCTCACACAATGGAAAAAATATTTTCTATTACAAAACAGCGAAAGCCAAAGCTACAAAACCATGGTATTGTCTCTCCACCTAACCACAGCATGAGATGAGGGAATTGGGGAAGAACAAAAAACGACAGTTGTTGAACAGAAATGAGTGCAAAATTGCAGCAATCTCAGGCACTACCTCACTACCAATACATTGTCAGCAAAGAAAACAAGAATAAATAGCCTTCAACTGAAAGCCAATTGATCAAAATGACTCTCACCATGAGAATAACAAATTTCATCATACCGCAGGACTAATGCAAAAGGTCACCTTGCATTTTTAAATCAACATCAATGATGACCGCCACCTCACATCCTTAAAAATTCTACTACTCGGTCAAAGACATTCTCACGAAAAAGGATAGGGAACCAAGCACCAAACTATGCTCAATTTACATCTAAAAGTGCAACGAGTCCAAATTACAAATAGGATGTCCGTGTTAGCAATTGTCCAACAATGTTGGAACTACGAGAAGAAAAAAAAAGGAAGACCAGATGGAAAGATTAAGACCAATGTGTAGAGAGATCAAATGTATATCATTTTATATGTTTATATACTTACCTTCAAGTAGTCATACAGATTATAGAGTACTGTAATACTGTAACAAAAATATTTATATGTTTATATTCTAAATGTACTTTTTTCATTTTTCAAGGTCAATAGGTCAAATTCCAACTTTGTGGTTACAAAAATGGGCCCCATCCAACCATGCACCTTGTTGTTGTCAGTTTATCGTTGTTGGGTTAATAACAATGTTGTTGCCATCACAGTAACTAAAACATTAGTTAGCTTCAACACAAGGAGTGTCAACTGCAATATTTCACAGTGTTCTGAAGTGAGGTGAGATGGTATAATTGCCCTAAACATGAGAAAGAATCATAATATGGAGCGCAAATTAAATACATAATATACTGGTATAGGAATAAAACCAAAAAAAGTCACAGATTGGTCGTTTTAAGGCCTTTAGTTATTGACCCTAGTTAAATGCTTGACGATAATAAAAATAATGATAATACTAATAATTTATTAAAATTTAAATTTCTGTTTTCAATTTTCTTAAAGTGTTAATTAGAAATACAAGGTACACCTCCTCCTCGATAAGAACCTTGACTGCAACCATGGTTTAAAATAGCGCCTGCTACATAGCGTAGCAAATGCATTGTCAACCATAGCAGTTGAGGCCGGCACGCTATTTTGAAAATAGCAGCACTATAATCTAAAAGTTTGTAAAGCCAAGCAATTTTATTTTATAATACTATTTTTCCTATTTCTTCTCCTCAATAGCCTTTCCTATAGTTGTTTCTACCCTTACATGGTTTCAAATAACTAAAAACACACAGGATTTGCTGCTACACAAGATTTAAATTTTTTTTCCATTTCCAAAATTTCCACTGCTGCACCGCTATGTATCACCACAACCACTACATATCGCCCGATATGTAGCATTTGCACCATTGGCAGCCATGCCCACTGCAGCCACTATTTTTTATCCTTGATTAAAACACAAAATTCATCTAGAATGTACACCTCAAAATACGCAACATAAGTCTACAAGGACTTGTGCTAGATTCCAAATTGATTTTTCTATTAGGACTTAAACATTACTCCATAGTTAATACAATGTTGCTTTCCCTTTTGAAATCATACTAAAAAATTAAAAATATTTAATACTTAATAATTTAAAAAAGATTGTTAGATCAAATTTTATTGGTGGTATTTTGAAATTTTTTTCGAAGTTAACATTTGTATGAATTATTTTAATGTTGTGCTATATCTATGAATCATATGTTCCAAGATTTGGCAAGCTGGACACCTGGATACCCCTACCAATATCAAAGTCCCACATGCCTACTTACACATACGCAACTTAGACTAAATCCACCACCTTAATCTATATCACAACCTCATCCCTACCTATCATGTTCATATATTCCAGATACAAATTATTTATATCTAAAGACAAAATATCAAGGATATATTTACAGTCCCTAGAGCAATCCTTTCAGGCCTGGTGATTTCAGGCATCATATTCTTATCAAGTTCGACAGTTTCAACTCCCAGCTTGTGATAATCAACAAGTTTAGCCTATATACCACCACGGAAGGTCTCAACAATAAACTAGAAGAGCAGACTAATGCATTCTACAAGAGAAACTATAAAAAATAAAAAATAACAAATTTACCTTGTGAGGCATCAAGCATTGCAGCTTCCTTTTTAAGCTTAGAAACTTCCGACCTCAAAAGAATAATTAAGCTTTTTCTCAGCAAGCTATATAATCCCTCAAAACTAAACTTTCCCATGATACTCACAGATATGGTCTAAGCTTGATGAAGCAAACCTAAAATAGATCTTAACAGCCAAGATTGAATGATGCCACACAATCCCTATAGCTAGATATCAATCCATCAATTTAAACACCCCTCCACACCCTTGCATGATTAGAATTTAGGAGGATAACAGTACCTGGAAGCACTTGCCAATGGGCATCATCTTCAAAGATGGAAACATAGAAATATATAGGCCACTAAACTGATAAGAAGAGAACAAAAGGAATTAGCAAATTTTCACATAATCAATTTGCTTCTCTACAGACAGATAGAAGAGTGAGTGAATCTTAAAAAACAAAGTGAAGACCTACAGGTTGAACTCTGCAGTGTATCAGAAGGAACAAGGTCAAAGCTCAAGGCATTTGACGCAAATAAGTGATTATGATGTCAAAAGATAAATAACACAGCAACTGACCAATTACAGTAAAATGAAAAATTCAGAAAGTCACAACTGCAGACATCTCCACCTACATTTGAGGAAAAAAAAAAAAAACAGAAAAGAAGAAGAAAGAAGAAGAACATACCTGCAAATGTCTACAACTGGCTACTCTCCACCAGCTATTGTTGCTGTTTGCCAACTTCGGATGAAGCTGCAGACGTCTTGCCCTGCTCATCATGCTCCTACTCAGCCTGCAGGTACTGCTCTTTTTTTTTTTTTTTCTTTTTTCCATGCTGCTTTTTTTTTTTTTACCCAGAATCATTGTTTTTCCATGCTACTTTCTTCTTCTTTTTTTTTTTTTATAAATCCAAAACAGCTGTTACTATTCCATGATGTTTTTCGTTTTTTTTTTTTCTGGAACTGGTGCTGTTTATATATATATATATACGGAACTACAGCAGTTTTTTTTCTTCTTTTTTTTTTTTTTTTTTGTTCCAGAACTGTTGTTCTTCCATACTGCTGTTTTACCGATATCGGGTAACGCGTGGATGGAGTGAAGTAAGATAAATAGTCAATACAATGATGCACCATTAAATTAATAAATAACTAACAAGCATATAGGAAAAGTCGGCCAAATGGAAACCTTCTCATATTGGAGCTGGTGAAAGCAATTCTTTTAAACGAATATATCAGATAACTCCCACCTCTGTATTAACATCAACCTATTACAAAATTTAATAACTTCCAGTTATCATTGAAAAATATTTGGACAAAATGAAAAAAAAAAAAAAAACAGAACTCTAGGTTAATACAATCAACTAGATTCATTGTGAAGAATGCCAATTTGGATATACAACAAGAAACCAAACACAATAACAAATTAAAAGGTAAATATATACATAAATATTCTTCATTTGGTAAAAAATCACAGTTCTTTAATGAATTATACCATTAAAAAAATTAAGAAATGAAACATCTAATGAAGATAGATTCATCTTCAATTAAAAAAATTAGAAACAACATGGTAGTGAACGGTTTTCCCTCCAAACCTTTGGGAAAAAGTCAATTCCAAAAGTTGCATGCAAAATGCAGATTCAAGACCACCCGCCAAACCTTTGGAAACAAAGAAGGTCAATTCCAAACGTTGCATGTGAAAAGCATATTCAACACCCACAACCCCCACCCAAAAAAAAAAAACCAAAACAAGCGTTTTTTATTTTTAAGTATAATATTGAGAGCTAGTGGAGTAATCGTTTTTTATTAAGTATAATTGGGATATCTGATGGAATTATCAGAAAAAATTTACGGAACTACACCCATTTCCGAACATAAATCGATGCAGACACTGTCTTACATAGTGAAGTTAGAAAAAGAAACACATACATATCCAAAGAAGAGAAAATAAAAGGAAAAGAGACAAAAGAAGAAGAAAAACAAAACACACTAATTAATATTGTTACAAAAATTGTGGTCATCTAATAAGGGATTAACACAACAACAACAAATGAATGCCCATGCGCATGAACACTTTTCCATACAATTCCATGTCAGATAAACAGCAAAATAAACATAAAAACGATTAAATTAAAGATCAACTGCTTACTCAAGTTCTAGGGATCACAATTCAACAAAGAATACTAAAGGGATAGTGTAAAAATAAAAAAAACTGATTCTCGAGCGATATTCTTCTTCGATATAATATGTTTCCAAGATACAAAAATAAAATGAAGCAAATTTAAAGGTGAATCAGCAAATGGCAGCAATCATAAAGTTTGGACACAGTGCCCACAAAGGCTGTTCAAAAGATGTTTAAATTCCATAAAATTAATAAATAAAAACTACATACCCCGCTCCTCAGCAATCTCAGGGTCCTCACCGAAAGCTCAAGATTGCGATGAATGCCAACCCTACAACCATTTACAAAAATTTTGGTTCCTTGAGAAATGATTGTAGGGCATATTACCAACAACAAAAAAAGTGAACCGTCTCATGGAAGGGGAAAACATGGAACATTTAGCAGGTTGTTTGACATCTTTAAGTTAAATACCTCATAATTTCCAGTGCTCCATTCTACGAAAAATTCCAAGATAGGATGTGTAGCTAATCCAACCGTTACGTATACCATCAAAGCAAGATTCTTCACAAGTCCACAGGCCCATCATAGCACCCAAAAGGTATCCATTGATGTCAAACAATAGCAGCAGAAGTAGAACCGATTTAATAAATAACAACAATAACAGTGAATAACAGATATAGTAACAGTAATATCAATAATGACTCTAATGCAAACCTAAAAATATGTAAAAATACACACATATGTTTATAAGGATTTGCTTATAGCCCTTGCATATACCTAGCTCAACATCCATAATTCTTTTTCCTTATCCTTGCATCTATTCTCTTTTTTTTAATCAATTTTACACAATTAAAATTATTACAAATCAAAGTTTCATTATCCAATTGATTTGCAATTATTGGCAATTTCACTTACACAATTACACATGCGCTATGCTGCAAGTGCGTGCACTCAAAACACATGTGACTCCGTGATTAAATATCAAGCCTCTACCATAGGTGATACATACCTTTCTTAGTTTATTAGTGCGATTAATATGATGTTCATGGATAAATAAATACTCTATTGACATTAATTGGCTAAGCAGACATTTAGGAATGGATGCCAACTGGAACCGGTCCATAACTTGGATAATTGAGTCCAGAAAAGGGTCCACAGCAAAGTTGTTGTGTTGGTACCTCAGGTAACCAGTTAATGTCTATTGAAATCTCTACCATTTGTTTTCGCTATGACACTTGTCCTTCCGGTGTTAAAGGAGGATATGTCATACCCCAATGGGAACTGTACAGTTGTTCAGGGTTTTGCCAATTTCCCTGATAACATAAAAAGAACACTCAGCAGAGAAGATGTAAGCAGCTGCAAAACACCATGTAACACAACACTAACACAAAGATTTTCTAATACCATCACATCCAATAGGAGAGTTCAACCTCCGCAAATGAGACAACCTAGAAGCATATGTCAAGTGATTCAACACGCATAAACAATACGTAAATAATATATATATGCTAGAAACTGTAAGCAACATATGCAGAGAACATTAAGAGAAGAACTAGGACCTTTAGTTCAAGTATCTACTGGAACTCTGAAGGTGTTCTCTCAAGATGCAATGCTCGATATGTATCAAACAGTGAATCAACAGTAGACAATAAGACCTGTCGAATAAGAGCAATATTTCATGATAAGTATTAATACATATATATATATATCAATATATATATATATAATGCGAAGCTCTAATAACTAGTTGTTGGAAAAGTAGCAATCATTAAAAACTTGATCACTCGCCTTTAAGAGTGCTACAGCCTTGCTCATTTCAAAGCTCACAAATTTAGAGTAACCAGCAGCACCTGATGTCTGTTGTGACAAGAGACAGTTAGAACAAGGAAGCATTGCGGCGATGAAAAATTGTAAACAGTGGAAAACAGAGAGAGAAAAATGAGATCAATAGATATGGTCAAACATAACACCTCGGGTTTTCGAGCATAGCTTACCACAGGATGGGGCTAAGTCACATTATTGAAACCATGGATTGACCTCGTGGCCATTGGTTCTTAGGGTCAACAAATAAATAACAAAGAAATAGGGACTGGAGCAATGCATGGGACCATAGGCTGCCATTGGCTTGATTCACAAACCTGATAAATAAAAGGATCAATGCTCAAGCCCTGGTACGACAAGCTATCGTAGGGCCCATTCCTGGCTGTTGTGCAGACTCACTCCGTGATATTCAGGACAAGTAATGAATAGGATGGGCCTTGGAGTTGGAATAAATTTTATGCCCGACATATAAATGACATGGACCATGACCTCACCTCAGATAAGCTTGTTTACATCCAAGCATGACATCTCGCATTAACAAAGGACATAAACGGGCATACATGACACAAGGTATGCATTTATAAGCATCGCCACTGGGTGGATATGTGCACATGAAATGAACCATCACCGAAGCACATTGGTATTCATATGAATGTACACATATACAATGTTAATTTAGACTGCTATAGATGAATAATAAAGATATTAGGGACTAGCATCACTTGAAGATCGGTGGAGAAAAAAATGAGAGAAATAGTTCAAGAGTGAAATACCGCCTCCTTTAAAAATACTTTGTAGTGCAGAACAAATCCTATCCAAGAAGCCACAATTTTCCATTGTACTGAGGAGATAGTCTTATAGACTTCACATCTCAGGGCTTGGACATTTTTGTGACATTCACTTCTAAGCATGCGGTCGAGTGATTCATTGGTTAGATTTTTTGTTCTTTTTTCGACAGACGTGAACAAGAGTATGGTTAAATAGATCAATCACTGCTTCCCTTGGTGCTTGTATCATTTATACTATGATCTACGATGCATATATTTTTAAGGATGCACCCCATACAATCCATTGCAGTCTGAATAATATACAGAAATAGTCAACCTAAAGATAGCTCCAGTCCACTAGGTTCTTTTGTTTCCTAGCCATACCCTAGGCTTTAAGCTTGATGTCATAATTGCCGCAAAGGTCATCGATGAATTTTCCTTATTACCACACATGAGCATAATTGCAAGCTAGTGTTTCCATGTCAAGCAAGTGTCTGAGAGCAGCACACATCAATCTCCAAATTACAGCAACATGAGATGATGATCTATGCTATTCGAATACAGCTGTTGGGGAGGGGGACACATTATGTGTTAAGCCCCAGCCATAGGGTTTGTGTAAGGAGTAAGGACACGTTTATATACATTTAAGATATTTGATGTGCAAGCTGGTGTTTCCACGTCAAGCAGGTGTTTGAGAGCAGCACACATCAATGTCCAAATTACAGCAACATGAGATAATGATCTTTGTTATTCGAATACAGTTGCTGAAGATGGGGACACATTATCTGTCAAGCCCCAACCATAAGGTTTGTGTGAGGAGTAAGGACAAGGTCATACAAATTTAAGACATCAAACGGTTGGCATGTGCATGAGCTAACTAGATACAATGTACTGTTCTATCAGCAGATCCCAAAGATCTTTTATGAGTCGTACAGTTCAATGATTATTAAAAAAGAATTAAAAAGCTAAAGAGAAATAGCCACCTAGGCCTGTATTTCACTATTACTAGTTTCCATTCATTCTCCAGTTTCTCCTCTCACAATAATTCTCTTCTTTTGTGGTCTAACTAACAAATAACTCAAGGATTCGTTAAACTCATCAGGCAGTAATGTATTAATTGTGTCGAGCTTGTAGCATAGTAGGGGACGCTCACTGTTGCAACCTATGAAGCATGGTTACCGGTACAAGTACCAATATAGGCATGGTATGGGTACGCCGATACAGCAAAATCCTAAAAAACAAGACACAGGTAAGGGGTGACAATGGGTTCTGTGTTGGTAGTAGTGAGGGCAGAGGTGAATCAGTGAGGGGGTTTTGGGAAGATGGCTTTTCTGGATCGGCAGAAAAAGGGAAAAGTGGGTAACATGCTGACGATCAGGGATCGTGTAGCTTTGATACCAAACTGATGCAGGCCCTAGGGTTAGGACTTGCATAGGGGTGCCGAAGCACGTGTCCAAAGACACTTCGAATCTTCAAGAAGACTTCAACACACACGAGGACGCACCTCTTAGGGGTAAAACCCAATTCTATTAATCGACTAAGTCTGAGAATCTTTTCTCAACAATGCCATATATATAGTAAAAGCAAACTTAATGTCTAAGCAAACCCTAAGCTATTAATAGAAACTTCCCTAATAACAATTTAATTAGAAATCTACTGATAAAAATAATATAATCCTAATCTAATTTGAAGAGGGGCTGCTTGTGGGACTTAGACTGCGTCATAAAGTGAGTATGGCTTCATACCCAATGCCCCTTTTAGCCAATCAAACCCTTATGGAATGAGGTGTGATAAGAAGATTCTACAGCAAACAAGATTGGAGAGGGGGCAGAAGGCTATGAGGATTCATGACATAGGTTTGGATGATGACAATGTTAGTGCATCAAGTATATTGCCCAAGTTAACATGCATATTGGGGTCTAGACTTGGGAATGGTCCAGGCCCTCTGTTTAGCTCACAGTTGAGGTATGGGTAACAATCCCATAACTTGTACCTAATTGTATGTCTCCGATTACCAGTCCCTAAGAGAAATTTGGATTTAGGTCCAGATCTACCATACAACGAACCATTTCATCCCTACTGGAAGATGTTGAGAGTCAATTTGGGTCTAATTTGTAATTATCCAGTAATCATGGCTTTAAATGTCATTATGAGAACAAGTTAATCTTGAATAAGGCTTAGATTTTAAAGCTAAGTTACGTTGGGTTGGAGTCATGATGTAAGTAGGTATCTAATTTAGGTTCCCCAATTACAATTAGATTAAAGTTTGAGTTATTTTAGGTTAAGTGCTGTGATATAAGTTGGTTTCTAATTTAGGCTCGCCTATTATAATGTAATTAGGTTTCCTTTTTTTTTTTTTTTTGGTAGTCTATAGTAGTCTTTTTTTTTTCTTCATAAAGAGTCATTGCTTAATATAAAATTTTTACAAAATTCATCAAAACGTAGTCCCTAAATTTGAACTAGGTATCAGAGTTACGGTTTGGACTTACATCTAGGCTTTCCTCTTCTATTTTTCCTTCTTTTCCGAATCCCTATCAAATTGGTTGACCCAACAAAGAAACCTAAGCCTTCCTTTGCCAAGTCATGCTTCTAAAAAAAGGAAAACTGGAGAGCAAAAGCCTAAGGAACAGAAGCCTAGATATAGTCCCATCTAGGGTTTTGAGTTTCCAAGAAGAGAAAAGAAAATTAGGGTTTTTTCCAACTCAAAATCCCAACAGGTTATTTGCCTTCTACACGTGATGTCAAAATGCCATTTCCCTAAGTAAAATTTACAAATGTGAATTTTGCACATGTAATGTGAAACGCAATGCCATGTTTGTTTGGAAGCCGCCATTTTCACATTAAGTGATCGTTGAATGATTTGGAAGATAAATGTAAGAAATTCATATATCTTAAACTATAGCAATGGTTAAGACATCAAAATGAATTTATGGGGTTTAATAGGTCAATAAATCATTTGAACGGTTCACATAAAAAACATGGGACCAATAGAAGTTGAAGAGAATAAAAGCTAGTAACAGGATTCAAAACCACAACTTGTCGAGTGGAACCTATATTGGAACTCTCTTGACCAAGAGGTGTGTAATAGTTTCACCCCTCTTCAAGGGCCTAAATCTCACATGAAAATAGCCTCATTCACATTGTCTTCACACCTCATTTGTGCATGAGCAAACATGACATTCGTAACCGTTCTGCACATGCATCAATTACACATGCAAACAAGTGCAAACAGGTGACCCTCGAGGCCTCGACCATTGTTTCTTTTCGACAAAACGTTGGCAAGATGACCTTTGACATCAACACACCTGTACCAGCAGCTTTTTAAGAGCAGAGGTGCATTGGATCGAAAATCGAAGAGTAGGAGACCATAATTTTTAGTGGTTTGAGGCTTGAAACCATAGACTGGAACCTCCATTTGTTCTCATAACCATTGAGGAAAGGGAATTGAAACTGTAGACAAAGCCATAAAAGACACTTTCCCAACACATGAAAGGAGGAATTTCTGTCCCAAATATAGCAGTAGTTTCCGTACAAGATACAGAAGCCGCATTCACTCACGTCTTTGTAATTTATTATTATTATATGTTAATATGCAATTATGAAAATAAGTTTCTCTTAAATTAGGATACGATTAAAGTAGAGTTCTTTTGTGTTAAGTCCTATGATGATTTAATTAGATTTCCAGGTTTAGTTTAATATCTTTGGTTGTACCCTATAAATAGCCATCGGTTATTGTCAATACTCAATAGAAACATATTTAAAGAAAATTTCCAAGATATAGTCATTAAATGTAAGAAAAATAATCAAAAGAAGAAATGAAAGGGAAGGAATCATTGCCTGAATAATGTCTGCCTCGTTCTTGCAGCCTCTCATCTCAAAAGAAATCTTCTTAAGGTTTGCTATAGCAATTAGCCCACACCGCTCACATGAATTCTATAGGCATCACTCGGATCAAACAACCTCCCTTTGAGAAAGTGTGCCACACCATGAGCAATCATGCAATCTCGTTCCATTTCTCCCAATTGCAGGCCTCCATCACAGGAATGAATCTTGGAATGAAACTACACTGGGCCCCACCCATGGGAATGAATCTTGTCATCAACCATGTGTTTCAACCTTTGATAGGAAGTGGGACGAAGGAAAATCACAGCAGACAATCGCTGCCCGACATGACCATTGTACATGGTTCCAAAGCAAGGCATCTGATATCCACACCTATGAAGGGCTTTGCTAATATCATCAACCTAAACCAAAAAAAAAAAAAAAATCTTAGATGATGCATGCAAAAATATCTAACCTTGGCAAATAAAAAATAGTGTATTGCAAGCCAAAAACACCAAGCATATTGAAATAAATTCTACATCCAGTTCTAATTCTGTATGAATAGGATAAATTTTAAAATCAAATCAAATATTACATTTTTCACACATAGAGACACTACAAGACAAATCAAGACTCCAGCACTGTGGATTTTACGATAAAAGCATTGCTAACTACCATGCCAACAAAAGGCCTTGTAACTAAATCTCAAGTGTCTAAACTACAACACTTTCACGAGTGCTTCCTTCTTGAGCATTTGGATGTAAAAGTTCAAGGAGAATGCCAATGTATTTTTCAGCTGGTTGAAAAAACAAAATTCCGCTTTCCAAGATAATCCCATATGACTAAAAATAGCTGCACCCAGGTTTCCAATTTCCCCACTGATGGAATTGATTTTCCCCGCTTGACTCGGCGGACAAGATTATAAGGGCAATTGTTTAAAACTTTTCTTTAAAGGAAATAAAGGAAGTTTCAACATAAAACAAAGAGGGTATTATCTGGCGCAACTTTACTTTGCAGGTATGGATATTCCTTTTTTTAATGTTCTTGCACAGACACAGAAAGACCACCACACCAAACATAAAAAAAAAGTGCATCTTGGTAACTTCAAAATCAATAGCCATACCAATCAGCAGAAAAGGACACCCTGTTCATAGATGATATTTCAGCAAATATATAGCCATTTCACAGAAGCCATTGTAACTTCTGAAGCATCTTTCATTTTTTTTTTTTTTGAGTTCTCCAACTGATGTGGCCTGCAAGTAAGAGAGCACAACTCTCTCCATATCCCAAAGATTTCCATCACATGGCAGAATATTTACTTTTGGGTCACTTCATGTCAAAACACCCATTTGATTGTTTACAACCATCACATCACCTTAATTTGCCATTGAAGGATTATGGCCTAGCATCACAAAGAACTATGACTTGTAGGGTGCTATTAGGTCTCTCTTCCAAATTCCAATCTACAAAACGGGCAGCCTAACTTCACGATTATACAGGATACTTGAATTACAGACATCTAGGTCTGGAACATCTTAGATGTAAACTTACAGTGACATCCGTAAAGGGAGTAGCATCACCCTCCTTTCCCATGTGAGCAGCAACCTTCCTCATGATACACTCAATGAGTTGACCAATTGTTGTACGAGAAGGAATTGCATGTGGGTTCACAATGATGTCCAGTGTAATGCCTTCAATGGTCCATGGTATGTCTTCTTGTCCGTAAGTGATGCCAACAGTTCCCTTCTGATGATGTCTCCCGCTAAACTTATCTCCAATCTGAGGTATCCAAACATATCTCATTCTTACTTTCACAAGTCTGAACCCATCTGCATTTGTCGCCAATAAAACCTGCCAAAAAATACATGATTAAAAAAATGTTCAACTGGCAGAGGAGAGAATAGAGCTCAAACCAATGCACTCATAAGCAGTACAATGCAGTGATGCACAACCAACTCAATAAACTACAACAAGCTGCATTACTCTTCATGGAAGTATAGCAACATAACGAAGAAAAAATAAAGAGCAAGGAAAACTAGAATTAATAACCCCTTACTAGATCCACAATCCAACCTTCACTCTGGCGTAAGCTAGTGCTGTGATGATGCCATGTGTATCATGAAGATTGGCCTTGGATTTCATCCAGATTCAGTGGAGTTGTCTTTCCAATAATTACGTCTGCACCAAAGACTCGTGCACCCTATTGGATAGGAGATAGATTTATTTACATGTAACAATATACAGATCTTAAAAACACTGTTGTATAGCTTCCAAATTCTCTTAATATACTCACAGGAGGAGCCAGACCATCATCATCTAATTTATCATAAGAGCCATGTCGCATGCCCTGTAAAAGAATAGCTGAATTAGATCTACCATCACCAAAAATGATGGGACAACCAAGCTTTAACCAACTTTTTGTAGTCACCATTGTATTCTCCTTGTTCGGGCATCTGAAATCTTCTTTGACAAGTGTTCCAATCTTCTTCTCCTCAGCTCTATAGAACAAACATCATTAGCAAGTTACTGAGTATGGTCCAAAGTGCAAAAACGTCAACCACGATGTTAACAAGAACAATTTAAAAGAATGGTATGACACACCAAAGAAAGCTTAAAATACAAAAATAAAATAAAAAAAGAATTGGAAAAACAACTAAAAGCAAAGTCAAATGAGAAAACTCTGATTACTACCTGTATGAGCGGAAAAATAATGATCGGAAGAACCCATGATCAATCGAAGATTGTTTCATGTTTAATAGAATCTTCTTGGTTATATCCAGAATAGCAAGCAATTGCCACAATGGCATTCCTTAATGAGACCATACAAATACATGTTGATTAGAATAATTTCCAAATTGCAGAAACCATTTATTAAAAAAACAAAAAAAAAGGAACAAAGTTGGAAGTCATTACAATGTCGGCTCAGAGCTGCGTGAAGTGCAATTGCTCCATGGCATGAGTGGTAACAAGAGGCTTTTGTGGATAGTAAAGAACATAAGCTACTGTATCCTGAATAGAGACATAATGGGTATCAGTGCATTTTCAATACAAAGAAGACAAAGCAAAAATGACTAGCAACAAAATCTAACACAAAATTGACAGAAGCCCAAATACACACCATGAGAAGTTGATAATTGGTCACATAAATCCCCATTGCTTGCCTGCCCCTGGCCGACTGGTACGTGTTACAAGGGGACTGCATTGTTCAACTAGTGAGAGGGGGAAAAAGAAAAGCACCATTTTGCTGGCATAAATAGAAAAAATTGTGTGATAACTAACCTGGTTGTGGGCAAGGAAGGGAATAATAGAAGCACAAACACCCAATATCAATGATGGATGGATCTCACAATTAGTACAGGTTTCAGAATATGCATCATCAAGATTGAGCCTTGCATTCACAAGATCATGTAACACCATACACGTCTAATTATAAATTTTAACAAAAGTTTGATGCTAAACTTATAGGACGTTGATGTTCATATTGTAATTCGAAAATTGATTAACTTCATAGTCAGAATAACATATTTAGAAGGTGCCTCAACGAAGGCCAACATTAGAAGAGTAACTATGCTTTTTTCCTCAGCAAGCTAGATAATCCCTCAAAACTTAACTTTCCCATGATACTCACAGAGATGGTCATGGATATCATACTAGTCTCTTCTTCTTCAGTGTCCACATACTGTATGAACCATTTCGCAAGAAGAACATGCCATCCTTCTACCTGGGTTTCCTGAAGAATAGAAATATAGAGGTCGAATATTTAAAATGACTGAATCACTATTGAAATGTAAAGATTCTTATAGTAGGTGCGAAACCTTTGCTGTAAGGCTTGAATGTCCTTCTTTATCAACAGTCCCGTTTTCTCCATAATAAACAGCAGACGACAGCAGCCACCATACTCAGTATAAAGGCACAATTCTTTCAAACGAATATCTCAGATAACTCCCACCTCAGTATTAACATCAACCAGTTACCAAATTTAATGACTTCCAGCCATCAAGAATAAAATTTGGACAAAAGAAAAAAAAAAAAACCTGTACTCTAGGTTGATACAATCAACTAGATTCATTGTGAAGAATGCCAATTTGGACATACAGCAAGAAAAAAAAAACTAATAGTTACAAATACAAACATAAATATTTTTCTTTTTTATCATTTCTTTCTTTTTTTCAGCTTGTTTTTGTTATCCAACATTTGGTAGAAAACCACTATCCAGTAATGAATTATACAGTTAAAAAATTAAGAAATGAAAAATCTAATGAAGATATAATCATCTTCAATTAAAATAATTAGAAACAACATGCTCGTGATTGGTTTTCCCTCCAAACCTTTGGAAAAAAAGGTCAATTCCAAATGTTGCATGTGAAAGGCAGATTCAAACCCCACCCCCCGCCCCTCCAAAAAATTAAAAAAAAAAAATAACAAGCGTTTTTTATTTTTAAGTATAATATCAAGAACTGGTGGATTTAACATTTTTTATTTTAAGAATAATTGAGAGATCTGATGGAATTATTAAAAAAATTTACATTATTAGGGCTTTTAGGATTTAGGAATTTGAGTATTGTGTTTTGGGTTTTGAGTCTAAAGAATTCTTTTTTTTTTTTTTTTTTGGTTTAGAGTTTAGGGTTTAAAGAATTTGGTTTAGGGTTTAGAATTTTGGGTTTAGGTTTTAGGTATGAAGCGGTTTGGGGATAGGTGTTTAGGGATTAATGGTTGGGGGTTTAGGTTTGGGATTTATGGTTTAAGGTTTTAGGGTATAGGGTATAGTGTATAAGGTTTAGAATTTTAAGGTTTTAGGATTTAGGGATTAGGGGTATTGGGGTTTAAGGCCTTAAGGGTTAAGGATTTCGCAATTGGTGGTTTTTGTGGTTTTAGGGTTTTGCGCTTTGGAGTTTAGTTTTGGAGCTTGGTGTTTAGGGGTCTTGGGTTTCCAATATGGGTTTTGGAGTTTGGGTATTGTGTTTTGGTGTTTTGGGCTAGAGTTTGGAGATTGGGGATTGAGTTTGAGGTTTATGGTTTAGGGTTTGGGACTGTGGTTTTGAATTTGGGGTCTTCAAGTTCGAGGGTTTAAGTTTTGGGTTTTTGCAGTTTGGGGTCTTGGGTTTTGGGGTTTTTGTTTTCTGGTTCTGGGTTTTAGGGGTTTGGATTTTCGGTTTGGATCGATTTTAGGATTTGGGGTTTAGGAGTTTTAGGTTTGGGATTTTGGGAGTTTAGGGTTTTGCAATTTGGGGTCTACGGTTTTAGGGTTTAAGGAATAATGTATATTATGGTTTAGAATTTTAAGGTTTTAGGGTTTTATAATTTAGGGGTTTTGGGATTTAAGGCATTAAGGGTTAAGGGTTCAGGGGATTTTGGGGTTTTAAGGGTTTTACGGTTTGGAGTTTGTTTAGGGTCTAGTTTTGGATATTAGGGTTTTTGGTCTTCAGTTTAGGATTTTGGGGTTTAAGGATTTAGGATTTTTGGGTTTTAGTGGTTAGAGTTTCATCTTTGCGTCTAGAGTTTGGGGTTTTGGGTGTTGGGTTTGGGGCTTTAGGGTCTTGCGGTTTAGTTGTTTACAATTTTTGAGTTTTAGGGTTTTTAGGATTTAAGAATTTGGGTATTGTATTTTGAGTTTTGAGTTTAAAAGGATTTTGGGTTTTGGGTCTAGAGCTTACGGTTTATGGGATTTGGGTTTAGGGTTTTAGATTTCAGTGTTTAGGTTTAGGATTTAGTGTTTAAAGTTTTTTAGAGTTCTAAGGATTTGGAGTTTGACATTTTTACAATTTAGGGATAAGGGTTTTACGGTTTTACAATTTTTGGGTTCATTGTTTTGGGATTTGCTCCTTGATTTTTAAGTTTATGGTTTAAAGGTTTTGGGTTTAGGAATCTAGGTGTTTTGGTTTTTTGGTGTTTATGGTTGAAGTTTTGGGGGTTTGGCCTTTGTCTTTGGGTTTGACTTTGGGGCTTTTGATTCGAGGGTTTCCGTTTTGGGGTTTTGGGGTTTGGGGTTTTGGTGGTTTAGGCTTTGTTGATTCAAGGGTTTTAAGGTTTGGGGTTTGAGTGTGTTGGGCTCTTGGGGGTTTCTGTGTTTATGACTTATGCTTTGGGCTTGGGTTTGGGGTTTACATTTTAGCGCCAGGTGATTGGGGGATCAAGGATTGGTGTTTTGGGCCTATTAGGGTATAGGAATAGGGGTTTATAGTTTAAGGGTCGGCGTTTAGGGGTTCAAGAGTTTAGGGGTTGATAGTTGGAGGTTTAGATTTGGGATTTTGGGGGTTTTGGGTTTTCCGGTTTGGGGTTTAAGGTATAGGGTATAGTGTATAAGGTTCAAGATTTTAAGGTTTTAGGGTTTATAGTTTAGGGTTTTTGGGCTATGATACCCGGATACTCTAAATGCCCGGTGGTATCGGTACTGATACGATACGATACGGATACAGGTACGGGATACGGTAAGATACGGCTCCCAATTTTAGGATACGGCTACGCAAGATTTTTTGACCCAAAATTACGACAGATTTTGTCCATTTTGACCAATTTACTCATAAATGAGCCCTATCTCAGTTTGATCAAAAAGAAATCAAAAAAGAAGGAGAAGAGGAGGAGGAGAAAGTGGTAGCGAGGATGAAGATAACTAAATTGACAGGGGCTACTGCTTTCGTTTTGACGGGTTGCTTCTTCAACTAGATGGTAGACCACTGTATTGCTTTCTGCTACTGTTGCTGCTTCGAGCTTTTAACTTCAGGTGCTATGTACGCCTCCTCTTCTTCTCATTCATTCATTCTTCTTCTTTTTCGTTCAATGATGCCTCAAAGATACAAAAGGGGCAAAAGAACCCATTGCATTTTATTAATAAGAACGGGCCCGTTGGGCTTTTTTTTTTATTTCTTTCTATTTTAATGTTGAGCTACTGGGCCAACCAAGACACTTGGCCCACTTTTTTTCCTCTTTTCTTTTATGTTCTTCTATGTTAAGATACTGTCAAGCCCACCTTATTGAAAATTTAATCCACACAATGGGCATCAGAATATTTGAGCACTACAATAAGTATTTAAATGTATATATTTTTTGAAATGCCGTACCCATATCCGTATCCTAAAATTTTTAATTCAGCGTATCGAACCCTCGTTCCCCGTGTCCGTATAAATACCCGTGTCCGTATCTGGGCATCATAGGTTTTGGGGTTAAAGGCATTAAGGGCTAAGAGTTTGTGGTTTGGGGGTTTTGCGGTTAGGAGTTTGTTTGGGGTTTAGTTTTGGGTTTTGGGTTTTTAATATGGGGTTTTGGGATTTGGGGTTTTCGATTTGGGATTTGGGGTTTGGGGCTAGTGTTTGGGGTTTTGTGTTTAGGGATTTTGGATTTTGGGTTTAGGTTTTAAGGATTTTGGGTTTAGGGTTGAGGAGTCTAGCTGTTACGTGATTTTCACATTTATGGTTGAAGGTTCAGGGGGTTTGGCCTTTGGCTTTGGATTTGGGTTTGGCATTTATGATATAGGGTTTATGGTTTGGAGATTGGGTATTGGTTTAGGTTTTAGGGTTTAGGGGCTTGGGTTTTGAAATTGGGATTTTGAGTCCAGGGGTTTAAGTTTTGGGGTTTTGGGTTCGGGGGTTTAAGTTTTGGCATTTTGGGATTCGGAAGTTTAGGCTTCGTCAATTTTGCGGTTTTAGGGTTTGGCGTTTGGGTGTTGGGTTCTTGGGGGCTTTCATGTTCTCTATGCTAGCCTTGGGTTTGGGTTTGGGTTTGGGTTTTGGATTTACAAATTAGGGTTTGGTGATTAAGGAATGAGGATTGGGGTTTTAGGTTCTTTTGATATATGGGGATTGGGGTTTATAGTTTTCGGTTTTGGGTTTAGGGGATTACTTTTCAAGGTTTTGGGTTTTAGGGGCTTGGGGATTGGGTTTTAGGGTTTGGATTTTGAGTTTGGAGGGGATTTGGGATTTGGGGTTTATGGGTATAGGTGTTCAGGGATTGATGGTTGGGGTTTAGATTTGGGATTTTGAGGGTTTGGGTTTTTGCGGTGTGGGGTTTAAGATTTTAGGGTTTAGGTTATATTGTCTAAGGTTTAGGATTTAAGGTTTTAGGGTTTATGGTTTAAGGGTTTTGGATTGTCTAAGGTTTAGGATTTAAGGTTTTAGGGTTTATGGTTTAAGGGTTTTGGGGTTTAAGGCATTGAGTGTTAAGGGTTTGGGCTTTTGCGATTTGGGGGTTTTGCAGTTTGAAGTTTGTTTGGGGTTTAGTTTTGGAGCTTGGGGTTTTAGGGTTTTGGGTTTTTGGGGTTAAGGTGTGGGGTTTAAGAGTCTTATGGTTTAGGTTTTCACAATTTTAAAATTTTAGGGATTTTTACGAATTGGGGCATCATGTTTCAAATTTTTAAGTTTTTAAGGATTTTGGGTTTTGGGCTAAGGGTTTGACGTTTGGGGTTTGGTGGTTTGGAGTTTGTTTGGAGTTTAGTTATACAGCTTGGGGTATTTGGGTTTTGGGTGTTCGTTTTGGAATTTTGGGGTTTAGAATTTTCGGGTTTTAAGGGTTAGGCTTTGAGGGTTTGGGTCTAGAGGCTGAGGTTTTGTGTTTTAGAGTAGCGATTTAGGGCTACCGGGTTTCAATCAGGTTTGTAGTTTGGGTTTTAGAGTGTAGCGATTTAGGGTTGTTGGGTTTCAGTGATTAAGTTTAGCGTGGTGATTTAGGGGTTTTGGGGTAAAGGTTTTTCGATTTTAGGAGTTACGTTTTAGGGATTTATGTTTTAATAGAAAATCCAAAATTTTAAAAAATCCAAGATTTTCTACAAGATTAAATTGTACTAGACAACTTACATTCTAAACGTCACTTTGAGTCGCGTTGCCATATTAGCTGTTTCATCATGCACTTATAGAATTAAGAGCAGCGGATGTCCAAATTTTTTAATTTTTTTCTTTTTTGACATGAAAAAACTAAACAAACAAACCAATTTTAACCAAAAGAAAGATCTTTTAAAAAGAAACCTCCAAAAAAAACCCCTCAGATCTTACAAAATAGAAAATAAGCTAAGGAAGACAACTTTGTAGAAATTTATATTTTTAAAAAATAGCTTTACGAGTTTAGAAATCAAATGAAAAATCACATTTCAATAAAAAATTTAGAATTTCCTTTATTTGATTATGGGTAGGTCAATCAGAGCATTTTATGCGTGCACCTCCTAAAACTAGTATGATGACAAATATAGTAACCAATCCCAAAATACAATAAAATAAAGAAGGAAAGTTCAGAAGCTTACCTCATATGGCGCTCTCCTGACAACGGCATCAAGAACTTGTTCGACAATTCAAGTGGAAGGCTGCGAAGTAATAACAAGTCCCATTTTGAACGGGGTCGATCAACAAGGCGAAACCAATTCAAACAACTTGAACCTGTCCTAAAAGAAAATCTAAAAATCCTACTCAAAGCCTATACAAACCAGATTTAAATAAACTAAAATTAAATTAATTACAGTTCTTTACGCACTATAAAATTATCTAAAATAAAAGTCCTACACTACAAACCTACACTATAAAAGACCGCATCCACCATAAGAAATATTAGAAAACCAATTTAAATGAAAAAAATAAGAGATAATAAATTAAAATTTCAGAAACAATAAAATAAATTTTATAACCTAATGATGTGAATCCATTGTTTTCTAAGTACAAAAAATAAGAACCGCATAGTTCAATCTCACCAACCCAAAACCAAATATCCAAATACCTAAAAACAAAAAACCCCTACACTCTCCACCCCACACTCTAATTTCATTTCTAGTTTTCACACCAAATCTAAATGACAAATAAATAACTAAAAAACAGAGAGAAATAGAGAATAAGAAAATAAGTACCTGGAGAGAAACAAATAAGAGAATACGCAAAAGGAGAGAGGTAACATAGATGATGACGCTGGGCAAAATCAGTCTAGGACTGTAGCCTTAGGTCCAAAAACCAATAAAGTAGAAGAAAAAGAAAAAGCATTAAATGATGATGGTGATTGTCAAAAATAAGAAAAGAAAAAGCAAAAATCTTAGAGAGAGACAGAGAAACCGTGTAGGTCAGTTGGTTAACGAAAAACCACTTCACGACATGCAAATAAATAAAAACACTTAAAACCATTAAATGGTTCCCAAAAACTTTGGTTCAACCTTTACTGTACCTTGACATAGACTAGATTGGCTGAAAAGATGCACACAAACTGCAAGTTATATCAAACAACAAATCTAACTTTAAAATATCAATATTGAAGGAGATTTAACAAAAAAACTTCCAATCACTGATTGGTAGGCACAATCATTTTTTGTGAGGCAGACCGAGCAATCATGCTTTAAATGCAAATGGTAGATTTCATAAGAGACAACTAACAAGTCAACTTCTATAAACGTGAAAATTATAGATGAAAGCATAAAAGCCTATTTGCAATTGATAGTTGTAATACCTGATGCCGAGAGGCTTATATGGATACCTGGGGAATATAGTTTTTCCTTGGTAGTACACACTTTCATGATATAATTTAAAAAAAAATGAATGAATGAAGAAAAAAACAGATTAAATCAACAGTTAAAACTCAACTTGAAACCAATGAAAACTCAAAAAGTTTATAATCACGGCTCAAATATTAGCAACAATGTAGCAAGTATTTTTTATCACTCAACCAATCTTCATCAACTTAAGTTAACAATGAGACACACACATGCACATGTACACACATGGAAGCGGCTAAAACATCATAATTCAAATGGATTAATTCTTTTGCCTAATTGGAAAATGTCATCATACGAATGCCCAACCCTTAAAACCATTCAACAAAACAATAAATAGATGCCAACTAAGAAATCACCAGATATACATGAAATCATATAAAAGCATATGCTTTCAATCTTCTACCAGCATATGGTATGCCTTCAATTCCCTCCAGTGCATTATCTAAAATTGAATAAAGAAGTCATTTCAACAGATCTCAAAGTGCATGAACAACTTGAAAGCAAGTGAAAGCAATACTTTTCTTTAAAAAGAAAAAGACATAAAGAGTAATGTCGAACATATCCATTCATTCACTACTCTGGCTAATTCAACATGGTTTGGTCAAGCTACTAAAATATAGCTTTGCCCAAATTCCAAATGACCAAAAGGCAGTAGGCTAAATTTGAAGGCATTAAGCTGTCTTTCTTTTTTTTTTCTTTTTTTTTTTGTGCAAATAAACTAAGCTTTTTCCTCGTCTTGGATGACTCAAACAAGACAAGCCAGCTAGGCCTGACTCCACTTTGTTGGATCCTGAGCTCAGCCAGCAACCTCGCAAACCAAACTCAAGTCATGGCCTATGCCCTTCTTGGCTCAACTCCATTATTCATAAAATGCAGGTACTTTATATATGCAACATTACATTTGTACGTATAGAGTTCACTAGAAACTACTATGATCGGTGGAGATAATCATGTGTTTTACATGTGATATCCAACAGTAGGATTCACTGTGATTGGAGTGTCACTCAACCCCTTCTGTTTCTTTTTTGAAGTTTTATCACTGCTTTAGCTAGAGTGGCATTCATCTGACCCTACTCTAACTAAATCTAACCATATGTTTTACATCTGATAAATCCAACAGTTAGGCCTATTTTAATTGAATAAATTTAGGGTAGTGATATTATATTTCTAATCCTAATAGCTACTGTAGCTAGATCAGCAAATCTCAATAAGATGTAATGTCCGAATTTCTATTTTACAAAATAAATTTCTCATTTAAAATTAAAAAATTATCTTCTTGTGTGCATAAATGAATTATTATGCATTTAATCAATTACTACAAAATGACAAATTCACAATCATGTCAACCAGTGGGGGACACATGGACTTCATTTGTTGCTCGTTTTGGTAAAAACTGTTAAGAGCAAGTTAAGCAATCTATGACATGAGTGCATTTTTCAAGTAAATCAACTTAAACAGGACTTCATGACATTGAAAAGTAAAAATGCTAATAACTTTTAAAGCAAAAGATCCCGTTAACTCAAAAAAGATAAATAACAAAAAGGAATAGCAGATTGATGATCAGTTTTATTAGCCAAATGCATAAGGATATGGGCCAAATGGTAGATTATATGATTAAAAGTAAGCTCAGCATAAAAAATTTTTAAGTTAAATACCTTATAATTTTCAATGCTCCATTCAACGAAAAATTCCAAGATAGGATGTGTAGCTAATCCAACTATTATGTATACCATCAAGGCTAGATTCTTAACAAGTCCACAGGCCCATCATAGCACCCAGAAGGTATCCATTGCTGTCGAACAACAACAGCAGAAGTGGAACCAATTTAATAAATAACAACAATAACAGTGAATAACAGATATAGTAACAGTATCAATAATGACTCGAGTGCAAACCTAAAAATGCGTAAACATACACACATATGTTTACAAAGATTTGCTTACAGCCATTGCATACACCTAGCTCAACATCCGTAATTTTTTTTTCCTTATCTTTGCATCTGTTCTCATATTTTTAATCAATTTTACACAATTAAAATCATTACAAATCAAATTTTCATTATCCAATTGATTTGCAATTATTGCCAATTTCACTCACACAATTACACATGTGCTTCGCTGCAAGTGCGCGCACTCAAACACATGTGACTCCGTGATTACATATCAAGCCTCTACCACAGGTGATACATGCCTTTCATAGTTTATTAGTGTGATTAATATGATGTTCATGGATAAATATAATACTCTATTGACATTTAGGAATGTATGCCAACTGGAACCGGCCCATAACTTGGATAATTGAGTCCAGAAAAGGGTCTATAGCAAAGTTGTTGAGTTGGAACCTTGGGTAACCAATTAAGGTCTATTGACATCTCCACCATCTGTTTTTTCTACGATACTTACCTGTCCTTCCAGTGTTTCAGCAGGATACATCGTACCCTAATGGGAACTGTGCAGTTGTTCGGGGTTTTGCCAATTTCCCTGATTACATAAAAAGAACACTTGGCTGAGAAGATGTAAGCAGCTGCAAAACACCATGTAAGACAACACTAAAACTAAGATTGTCTCATACCATCACGTCCAATAGAAGAGTTCAACCTCCGCAAATGAGACAATCTAGTTGCATATGTCAAGTGATTCAACACCTATAAAAAAGATGTAAATAACATATATATGTGTATGCTAGAAACTGTAAGCAACATATGCAGAGAACATTAAGAGAAGAACTAAGACCTTTAGTTCAAGTAGCTGCTGGAACTCTGAAGATGTTCTCTCAGGATGCAATGCTGGGTATCTACAGAACACAGAATCAACAGTAGACAATAAGACCTGTCGAATAAAAGCAATATTTCATGATAAGTATTAATATATATATCAATATAAATATAATGAGAAGCTCTAATGACTAGTTGTTGGAAAAGTAGCAATCATTAAACACTTAATCACTCGCCTTCAAGAGTGCCTCAGGCTTGCTTATTTCACAGCTCACAAATTTAGAGTAACCAGCAGCACCTGATGTCTGTTGTGACAAGAGACAGAACAAGGAAGCATTGCGGCGATGAAAAATTGTAAACAGTGGAAAACAGAGAGAGAAAAATGAGATCAATAGATATGGTCAAACATAACACCTCGGGTTTTCGAGCATAGCTTACCACAGGATGGGGCTAAGTCACATTATTGAAACCATGGATTGACCTCGTGGCCATTGGTTCTTAGGGTCAACAAATAAATAACAAACAAATAGAGACTCGAGCCATGCATGAGTCCATAGGCTGCCATTGGCTTGATTCACAAACCTGATAAATAAAAGGATCAATGCTCAAGCCCTGGTATGACAAGCTATCCTAGGGCCCATTCCTGGCTGTTGTGCAGATTCACTCCGTGATATTCAGGACAAGTAATGAATAGGATGGGCCTTGGAGTTGGAATAAATTTTCTGCTTGACATATAAATGACATGGACCTTGACCTCAAATCAGATAAGCTTGTTTACATGGACCTTGACTCCGTGATATTCAGGACAAGTACTAATTTTTTTTCTTGTTACTTTTAAAAACATAAAATAATTTTTAAATATGGTTTCATAATTTAAAATACGTCCAATAGAAACTGTATAGCAATCCTTATTCACGTACGAAATGGCCACATTCCACACTCATATCCTAGTGATATGAAAGATCCAAGCATCTTTTGTGAATGCAAAATCTATGTGAATAAAGATTCATAACTTCACAAGAGTAGAAGAAAATACCTATCTGCCCAGTGCAGGAATCTCCAAAAGAATTCTCTTTAAGCTTGAGTATCCAGGAGCATCTATGAAGAGCGCCAATACTAGAAATCAGCTCTTTCTACAAGGACTATAGTCTAAACACAATCTTAGCATTATTAAATTGAGGCTTTCACTACTACGGCCAAGACTCAGATGAAATGGTTCCAATTACATAACCAAAAAAGTTAAAATTAAATAGTTTCTCAATACACAAAAGAGCAACAGGCAATTTGTACAATAGTATATGACAGTTCGAATTTACAGGTAGCGCAGCACATGAAAATGGCTGATACCTGTTGTGCTTCTGTTTCTGATATTTGTTTGCACTTGTCGAAGTTAACGTAGAACCAAGGGCCCAGAGAAGCTGCCACCTGCATCAAAATATCCAACATTAACCAATTAAAGTAAAAAAAAAATTTTTGTGGGCACATAGATAGAAAGACAGATAGATATGGCATTTGCTCCTATGCATACACCCGTTAAAAACACAATGTCATCAATCTAAAAGGGCCATCCAAACCACCCCCACCCTCCCCCCACAATGAAAATACAAAAATGAAAACATGTGTCATGGATCTCATGGGAGTTCACCCCGATCGAAATGGATTGGACTGTTGGATGGGCTCCCCACACCTCCCATGATCTACGAGGCTCAACAACTCTCTCTCTCTCTCTCTCTCTCAGCATTCTAGGAGCAGTCAACATGGCCATCAGCTCTTTGTAGAGTACCCAACATGCATAAGGTATGTGTACCTGGGACATTCACAAAACCAATTTAGCTTCTTGCCTAAAGTAATTTGGCTCAGTGTTGGACCCAGAAACGAATAAAAAGGGTCACTGAATACCCAGATGAACAGTGTGTGAATTTGAGAGAGAAAAAGAGAGAGGCTTTGGGTTCAATGTTTGGTCTTGTTTTAAACCATGACCAGCCTCGAGTCCACGGCAGAGACTGTAATAAAGTGAGTATGGCTTCATACCCAATGCCCTTTTGGCCAGTCAAACTCTTATGGAATGGGGTGTGATAAGAAGATTCTACAGCAAACAAGATTGGAGAAAGGGCAGAAAGGTCTGAGGATTCATGAAATAGGTTTGGTTGATGACAATGTTAATGCATCAAGTATATTGTACAAGTTAACGTGCATATTTGGGTCTAGACTTGGGAATGGTCCAGGCCCTCTGTTTGGCTCACAGTTGAGGTATGGCTAACAATCCTATAACTTGTACCTAATTGTATGTCTCCGATTACCAGTCCCTAATAGAAATTTGGGTTTAGGCCCAGATCTAGACACAACCATTTCATCCCTACTAGAAGATGTTGTGAGTCAGTTTGGGTCTAATTTATAATTATCCAGTAATCATGGCTTTATATGTTGATGAGAATGCAAAATGTCATATTTTTCTCCCTTAATATTTAGTCCTTTGTATCTATTTGTTGTCCAATTGCACTCATTAATCTTATATTTTGATTTAGGATGCAAATGGAGGCATTAAGTGCAAAACAAAGCAAATTGGGTGATTCTGGACAGTTTGGACAACGCTTAGTAATCTGGGCATAACTCTCTCATTTGAGCTCCAATTGCGATGATTCAAGATGCTGTGGAACGCCAAGAAAAAGATCTACAACTTTCATGTTTTGAGTTTTGAGAAATACTGGCTGCATCAAGGTCGAAATCGGGCTCGAAGTTACTGCTCGTACCTGATGTTAAATGAATGAAAAACCAATATGAAGGGCATTATAGTAAATTTGAAGAAATCAGGAGTGCGTGGAAACATATCCAATGTTGGGCTCATATTGTGCAGAACGAAAAATAGTGCAACTTTGATTCTTGGGTTGAGTCCAACAAAAGCCCGAGTGAGAAGATATGGTCAAAAAGAAGATTTTCACTAAGTTAGAAATATTGTATTAATTTCCATCTCCAATTCCAACGCCACCTCATCTCTCAAATCTTTCGTTGCTTCTAATATAACACCCAGCCACAACCATTGTGCTTACTATTTTTTTTCTCTTTTCTCTCTCTATCATCCCTAATATTTCTCACAATGACCAAGGTGATGATTTCTTTCTCTTTCTCCATAAAACCCAACATTCTGAAGGAGGAGGGAGCCGGGAACGAACACACGTTTCTTATTCTCCTCTCTGACGAAGTTCCTCTCTCTCTCTTTCATCAGTCTTCATTCTTCTTTTCTTTGATTTTCACAAGTCTTTATGGCCCTGCGTGGCTAATTTTTAATTGGTCGAAGGAGATTGAAGCCTCAGAATAAATACTGTGAGATCTAATTCATTTTCATTGTTCAATTTATGCTTTGAATATGGGTCGTTCTTCTATGCTTAATTTGTTATCATGATTGTTTTGTTTAATTGCTAGGATACATACTAGTATATTTTTCATTGCAATTTACTGCTGAATTAGAAGTCAACTCCGTAATTGTTTGATCTCTCTAATTTGCGAAGCAACTGATTTTTAATAATTTACTGCATCAGTAATTGTTAGAAATTAGGAAGAACACCTGGTTAAATTAAATGCAACCGCATGTGTTTGTGTTATTTAGGTTCATCGATCTCTCTAATTTTAATGCTGTTATTAAATTAAATCTATAGCGCTTGTCTTAGGTTGTTTAGTAATTAGGGTTAATTAGAGCGCGTGTTTTCTAATTAACTAATTAAGGAGATAGGAGTTTAATTACAACGATGAGTGTTCAAAGTGTTAATTGATTTATTTTTTGCATCAATGATCAGTTATGAATTTCTGATGGTGGATGTTGACTTTGACCAATGCTTGCTCATTTAATTGAATTCATTATTTTTTTTGCTCCTTATTTGTATTTATTTATTTTAAAAAAACCCCATCTTTGATCACAAAGCATAAAATTTGGTTAAACACTCTCAATGGAAACGATCCTTACTCGCACTATTACATATATTTTTAGGAGTAAAGTTTTTATTATTTTTGGGTGCCTGCGACAGCACGACCATATGTCATTACGAGAACAAGTTCATCTTGAATAAGGCTTAGATTTTAAAGCTAAGTTACGTTGGGTTGGAGTCATGATGTAAGTAGGTATCTAATTTAGGTTCCCCAATTACAATTAGATTAAAGTTTGAGTTATTTTAGGTTAAGTGCTGTGATATAAGTTGGTTTCTAATTTAGGCTCGCCTATTATAATGTAATTAGGTTTCCTTTTTTTTTTTTTTGGTAGTCTATAGTAGTCTTTTTTTATTTTTTTTCTCTTCATAAAGAGTCATTGCTTAATATAAATTTTTTACAAAATTCATCAAAGCGTAGTCCCTAAATTTCAACTAGGTATCAGAGTTAGGGTTTGGACTTACATCTAGGCTTTTCCTCTTCTATTTTTCCTTCTTTTCCGAATCCCTATCAAATTGGTTGACCCAACAAAGAAACCTAAGCCTTCCTTTGCCAAGTCATGCTTCTAAAAATGGAAAACTGGAGAGCAAAAGCCTAAGGAACAGAAGCCCAGATATGAGCCCCATCTAGGGTTTTGAGTTTCCAGGAAGAGAAAAGAAAATTAGGGTTTTTTCCAACTCAAAATCCCAACGGGTTATTTGCCTTCTACACGTGATGTCAAAATGCCATTTCCCTAAGTAAAATTTACAAATGTGAATTTTTCACATGTAATGTGAAACGCAACGCCATGTTTGTTTGGAAGCTGCCATTTTCACATTAAGTGCTCGTTGAATGATTTGGATGATAAATGTAAGAAATTCATGAATCTTAAACAATAGCAATGGATAAGACAACAAATGCATTTCTGGGGTTTAATAAGTCAATAAATCATTTGAATGGTTCACATAAAAAACATGGGACCTATAGAAGTTGAAGAGAATGAAAGCTAGTAACAGGGTTCAAAACCAGAACTTGTCGAGTGGAACCCTTGTCGAGTGGAACCTATATTGGAACTCTCCCGACCAAGAGGTGTATAACAGTTTCACCCCTCTTCAGGGGCCAAAATTTCAAATGAAATTAGCCTCATTCACATTGTTTTCACACCTCATTTATGCATGAGCAAGCATGACATTCGTAACCGTTCTGCACCTGCATCAATTACACATGCAAACAAGTGCAAACAGGTGACCCTCAAGGCCTCAACCATTGTTTCTTTTAAACCTTGGCAAGATGATCTTTGACATCTACACACCTGTACCTACAGCTTTTTATGAGCAGAGGTGCGTTAGATCGAAAATCAAAGAGTAGGAGACCATAATTTTCTGTGGTTTGAGGCTTGAAACCATAGACTGGAACCTCTATTTGTTCTCATAACCCTTGAGGAAAAGGGATTGAAACTGTAGACAAAGCCATAATAGACACTTTCCCGACACATGAAAGGGGGAATTTCTATCCCAAATATATTTGTAGTTTTCATACAAGATACAGAAGCCGCATTCACTAATGACTTTGTAATTTATTATTATTATATGTTAATATGTAATTATGAAAATAAGTTTCTTTTATATTAGGATTAGGTTAAAGTAGAGCTCTTTAATGTTAAGTCTTATGATGATTTAATTAGGCTTCCTGGTTTACTTCAATATCTTTGGTTGTACCCTATAAACAGCAATCAGTTATTGTCAATACTCAGTAGAAATATATTTAAAGAAATTTTCCACGATATAGTCATTAAATTCAAGAAAAATGATCGAAAAGAGAAATGAAAGGGAAGGAATCATTGCCTGAATAATGTATGCCTTGTTCTTGCAGCCTCTACACTCAAAAGAAATCATCTTAAGGTTTGCTATAGCAATTAGTCCACACCGCTCACATACATGAACTCTTTAGGCGTCACTCAGATCAAACAACCTCCCTTGAGAAAGTGTACGACACCATGAGCAATCATGCAATCTCGTTCCATTTCTCCAAATTGCAGGCCTCCATCACAGGAGTGCCCTTCTGCAGCCTGCCTAGTATGCATCTGCACTGGGCCCCACCCACGGGAATGAATCTTGTCATCTTCAACCTCTGATAGTAAGTGGGACCAACGAAAATCATAGCAGACAATCGCCGCACAACATGACCATTGTACATGGTTCCAAAGCAAGGCATCTGATTCCCACACCTATGAAGGGCTTTGCTAATATTGTTAGCCTGAAGGAAAAAAAAAAAAAAACCTTAGATGACACATGCAAAAATATCTAACCTCGGCAAATAAAAATTAGTGTACTGCAAGCCAAAAACACCAAGCATATTGCGATAAATTCTACATTCAGTTCTAATTCTGTATTAATAGGATAAATTTTAAAATCAAATCAAATATTACATTTTTCACACATAGAGACACTACAAGACAAATCAAGAGTCCAGCACTATGGATTTTACGATAAATGCATTGCTAACTACCATGCCAACAAAAGTCCTTGTAACTATATCTCAAGTGCGAAAACTACAACACTTTCACTAGTGTCTCCTTCCTGAGCATTTGGATGTAAAAGTTCAAGTAGAATGCTAGTGTACTTTTCAGCCTGTTGGAAAAACAATAATTCCACTTTCCAAGATTATCACATATGACTCAAAATAGCTGCACCCAGGTTTCCAATTTCCCCACTGATGGAATTGATTTTTCCCTCAGCTTGGCGGACAAGATTAAGGACATTTGTTTAACACTTTTCTTCAAAGGAAATTAAGGAAATTTCTACATAAAACAAAGAGGGCATCATCTGGCGCAACTTTACTTTGCAGGTATGGACATTCCCTTTTTTAAGGTTCTTGAAGACACAGAAAGACCACTACACCAAACATAAAAAAAAGGGCATCTCAGTAACTTCAAAATCAATAGCCGTACCAATCGGCAGAAAAGGACACCGTGTTCAATGTTCATAGATGATATTTCAGCAAATGTATAGCCATTTCACAGAAGCCATTGTAACTTCTGAAGCATCTTTCATTTTTGTTTTTAGTTCTCCAACTATTGTGTCCTGCAAGTAAGAGAGCACAACTCTCTTCATATCCCAAAGATTTCCATCACATGGCAGAATATTTACTTTTGGGTCACTTCATGTCAAAATACCCATGTGATTGTTTACAACCATGACATCACCTTAATTTGCCATTGAAGGACCATGATTATGTCATAGCATCACAAAGAAAGTATGACTTGTAGGGTGCTATTAGGTCTCTCTTCCAAATTCCAATCTACAAAACAGGCAGCCTAACTTCAGGATTATACAGGATACTTGAATTACAGACATCTAGGTCTAGAACATCTGAGATGTAAACTTATAGTGACATACGTAAAGGGAGTAGCGTCACCCTCCTTTCCCATGTGAGCAGCAACCTTCCTCATGATACACTCAATGAGTTGACCAATTGTCATACGAGAAGGAATTGCATGAGGGGTTCACAATGATGTCCAGTGTAATGCCTTCAATGGTCGATGGCATGTCTTCTTGTCTGTAAGTCATGCCAACAGTTTCCTTCCGACCATGTCCACTGCTAAACTTATCTCCAATCTACGGTATCCGAAAATATCTCATTCTTACTTTCACAAGTCTGAACCCATCTGCATTTGTCGCCACTAAAACCTGCCAAAAAAAATATGATTAAAAACATGTTCAACTGGCAGAAGAGAGAATAGAACTCAAACCGATGCACTCATAAGGAGTACAACGCACAACCAACTCAATAAACTACAACAAGCTGCATTAATCTTCATGGAAGTCTAGCAACATAACGCAGAAAGAATAAAGAGCAAGGAAAACTAGAACTAATAACCCCTTATTTGATCCACAATCCCACTTTCACTGTGGCGTAAGCTAGTGCTGTGATGACGCCATGTGTATCGTGAAGATTGCCCTCGGATTTCATCCAGATTCAGTGAAGTTGTCTTTCCAATAATGACATCTTCAACAAAGACTCGTGTACCCTATTGGATAGGAGATAGATATATTACATGTAAGAATATACAGATCTTAAAAACACTGTTGTACAGCTTCCAAATTCTCTTAATATACTCACAGGAGGAGCCAGACCATCATCATCTAATTTATCATAAGATCCATGCAGCATGCACTGCAAAAGAACAGCTGAATCAGACCTACCATCACCAAAAATGATGGGACAACCAAGCCTTAACCAACTTCGTGCAGTCACCATTGTATTCTCCTCGTTCAGGCATCTGAAATCTTCTTTGACAAGTGTTCCAATCTTCTTCTCCTCATCTCTATAGGACAAACATCATTGGCAAGTTACCAAGTATGGTCCGAAGTGCAAAAACATCAACCACGATGTTAACAACACCAAAGAAAACTTAAAATCATCATCATCATCATCAAAGCCTTATTTTTCTATTTCAAGTTTTTTTTCAAAGAAAACTTAAAATAAAAAAATAAAATAAAAAAGATTCCACAAAACAACTAAAAGCAAAGTCAAATGAGAAAACTCTGATTACTACCTGTATGAGCGGAAAAATAATGATCGGAAAAACCCATGATCAATCGATGATTGCTTCATTTTAACAAAATCTTCTTGGTTATATCCAGAATAGCAAGCAATTGCCACAGTGGCATTCTTTAACAAGACCATACAAATACATGTTGATTAGAATAATTTCCAAATTGCACAAACCATTTATTAAAAAATTATAAAAAAAGAACAAAGTTGAAGTCATTACAATGTCAGCTCTGAGTTGCATGAAGTGCAAGTGCTCCGTGGCACAAGTGGTAACAAGAGGCTTTTGTGGATAGTAGAGAACATAAGCTACTGAATCCTAAATAGAGACATAATGGGTATCAGTGCAATTTCAATATAAAGGAGACAAAGCAAAAATGACTAGCAATAAAATCTAACATAAAATCGAAATGATAAACAAACAAAAACCCAAATACACCATAAGAAGTTGCTAATTGGTCACATAAATCGCCATCGCTTGCTTGCCCCTGGCCGACTGGTATGTGTTACGAGGGGACTACATTGTTCAACTAGTGAGAGGGGAAAAAAGAAAAGCACTTTTGCTGGCAAAAATAGAAAAAATTGTGTGATAACTAACCTGATTATGGGCAGGGAAGGGAATAATAGAAGCACAAACACCCAATATCAATGATGGATGGATCTCACAATGAGTATATGTTTCAGAATATGCATCATCAGGATTGAGCCCTGCATTCACAAGATCCCATAACACCATACGCTTCCTAATTATAAATTTTAACAAAAGTTTGATGCTAAACTTATAGGACATTGATGTTCATATTGTAACGAAAATTGATTAACTTCATAGTAAAAAATAACATATTCAGAAAGTGCCTCAACTAAGGCCAACATTAGAAGAATAACTACACTTTTTTTCTTGGCAAGCTAGATAATCCCCCAAAACTTAACTTTCCTATAATACTCACAAAGATGGTTATGGATATCATACTAGTCTCTTCTTCTTTAGTGTCCACAAACTGTATGAACCCTTTCGCAACAAGAACATGCCATCCTTCTACCTGGGTTTCCTGAAGAATAGAAATAGAGAGGTCGAATACTTAAAATGACTGAATCACTATTGAAATGTAAAGATTCCTATAGTAGTGCTAACCCTTTGCTGCAGGGCTTGAATGTCCTTCTTTATCAACAGTCTCATTTTCTCCACAATAAACAATGGACGACAGCAGTGACCATACTCAGTATAAAGGCGCAATTCTTTCAAACGAATATCTCAGATAACTCCCACCTCAGTATTAACATCAACCAGTTACAAAATTTAATGACTTCCAGTTTTCAATGAATAATATTTGGACATCATCATTATTATCATCAAAGCCTTATCCCAACCATGTTGAGGTCAACTACATGAATTCTGTTTCTCTATTCTATTCTAATTTGAGCCAAATCCTTGGATAAATTAAACTTCTTCAAATTTGATTTAATAACCTTCATCAATGAATAATATTTGGACAAAAGGGAAAAAAAAAACTGAACTTTAGGTTGATACAATCAACTAGATTCATTGTGAAGAATGCCAATTTGGATATACAGCAAGAAACGAAACAAAATAACAAACTAATAGTTACAAATATAAACATAAATATTCTTCTTTTTTATCATTTCTTTCTTTTTTCCAGCTTGTTTTTGTGATCTAACACTGGGTAAAAAACCACTGTCCAGTAATGAATTATACAATTAAAAAATTAAATAATGAAAAATCTAATGAAGATATAATCATCTATAATTAAAACAATTAGAAACCACATGCTCGTGATTGGTTTTCCCTCCAAACCTTTGGGACCAAAGAAGGTCAATTCCAAGCATTGCACGTGAAAGGCAGATTCAAACCCCACCCTACCCCTCGCCCCTCCAAAAAATAAAATTAAAAAAAAACATAAAAAGCATTTGTTATTTTTAAGTATAATATCGAGAACTGGGGGATTTATCATTTTTTATTTTAAGAATAATTGGGAGATCTAATGGAAGTATTAGAAAAATTTACAGACCCACACCCATTTCCGAACATAAATCGATGCAAACACTGTCTTACATAGTGCATCTAAAATAAGAAAAACATATATCCAAAGAAAAGAAAATAGAAAGGAAAAGAGACAAAAGAAAAAGAAAAGCAAAACACACTAGCTAATATTGTTACAAAAATTGTGGTCAACTTATAAGGGATTAACACAACAACAACACGAGTGCATGTGCTCATGCACACTTTTACATACAATTTCATATCGGATAAACAGCATAATAAACATAAAAACACGTAAATTAAAGATCAACCACTTACTCTGGTTATAGGGATCACAATTCAACAAAGAAGAATACTAGAGGGATAGTGTAAAAGTACAAAAATGATTCTCCAGCAATATTCTTCTTAGATATACCATGTTTCCACGATATAAAAATAAAATGAAGCAAGTCTAAGGTGAATCAGCAAATGGCAGCAATCATTAAGTTTGGACACAGTGCCCACAAAGGATGTTCAAAAGATGTTTAAATTCCCTAAAATTAATAAATAAAAAATACATACCCCACTCCTCAGCAATCTTAGGGTCATTAACAAAAGCTCAAAATTGTGATGAATGCCAACCCAGCAACCGTTTACAAAATTTTGGTTGATAGTGGAATGACTGCAGGGTATAGTTCCTCCAACAAACAAAGTGAACCCTCTCACGGAAGGGGAAAATTGTAGAAGATTCAGCAGGTTGTTGGACATTTTTAAATTAAATACCTCAAAAATTTCAGTGCTCCATTCTTCTAAAAATTCCAAGATAGGATGTGCAGCTGATCCAACTGTTATGTATACCATCAAGGCTAGATTCTTCATAAGTTCACAGGCCCATCATAGCACCCAAAAGGTATCCATTGATGTCAGACAGCAGCAGCAGAAGTGGAACCGATGTAATAAATAATAACAATAACAGTGAATAACAGATATAGTAATAGTAATATCAATAATGACTCTAATGCAAACCTAAAAATGTGTAAACATACACACATGTTTACAAGGATTTACTTATAGCCCTCACATATACCTAGCGCAACATCATAATTTTTTTTACCCCTCTTTGCATCTATTCTCCTTTTTTTTAATCATTTTACACAATTAAAATCATTACATATCAATTTTTCATTATCCAATTGAACTCCAATTATTGACAATTTCACTCACACAAATACACCCCAATAGGAGGAGAGAAAGCTAACATCACCTCTTGGTTTGCATCAAAAAGGATACAACCTTATATCTACCGGTCCCAGTATACCTCTAGCTAGCCCCCATCATGCCAATCAAAACTTCATATGTGAACCCCATAAGTACACAAGTGTAAACCAAATATCAAGCTCATCAGCTGATCCTAACCACTTGAAAGTTCACCCTTGAAAATTTCCACTTTAACCATCTAATAACCACTAATTAGATGGTTAATGCACTAAACCATACTACATCCCCAGAAGGGCCACCATTTGAATATGAGGTAACATGCCTACACACACTATGTCTATGGTGGATGGATCACCAATATTTTTCTTCAGGCCATCAGTGTCAAAATATGAATTATGTGGTCCTACGTTGTAGAACATGCACATTTCATGAGTTGCCACGTGGTACAAGTTGGGCACGTGGTTACGTGATCCATAAATACCCATTGTGACCCCATTGATGAGTTGGCTAAAGGCAATGCAGTGGACTTGATTAATGATGAGTGTCGGACCCAAATGACGGAGAAGAAGGATGTTGTACTCTAAGCCTAGACCTTTAGAAGGAAAAGCCGATCAATTCAGACCCACCTTGGTGGCATGCCATGCCTATAGGTCCAAATAGGCCAATGTTAGGCTTGTCGGGCTCAAACCGGCCCACACCTAGACCATTGACCTGACCTAGCCATGCCCATGAGCTACCCCACACCCAAACCATTGACCTGACCTAGCCATGCCCATGACCTACCCCTTGGGCTCCCGTAACCAAGTTGGTCCTAATTTGCGACTTGCAGACCATGGATTAAAAAATTGGATGAGGCCAAGTTGACTCGGACTCCACCTTAAACTAGTTGGATCATATGGGACTAGTACTCAGGCTCGAATCATGGGACTCAGTCGAATCCCATATAACCCAAGCAAGTCATATGGGACTCAACCAAGTACTATGTGTCTCGGGTGAGTTTTTAACGGTAGTTTCTAATGAATGATCGAATGTTTTTGGGTGCCCCTCTCTCTCTCTCTCTCTCTCTCTCTCTCTCTCTCTCTCGGAAAGGACTTGGCAGAAGCCACCAGTAGAATCTGGAGAAACAAGGTATTTTCTTCCTCTTCCTATTCTTTCATTAGGTCTTTGTTGGTGTATTTATTTTTCCCCATCAGCCTTTTCCATGACCACTAACCCTAATCCCATTCCAATCGTCGTATAGCCCTAAGGTCAACAATACCCAAGCCCAAATCCCAAGTTCACATGGCCAACATCCCACCCCATGGATCCGCCAGCCACAATACCCCTAAAAATATACTAGCCAAATACTCTAGTATCAGATCCCACTATACTGCCATCATCTTTCATTATTTTCCAGTCCAAAACATATGACAGTGGTCAAATAACCACAAGGTCTGGTTAGCTTGACACTTTCCAAGCCCCTTTAAAGTGTCACTTCCCCTTTACAATACACTCCAAGTGGCAGAACCAATCCTTGTGATCCATTGCTGTCCAACGCAAGTTTCTTCCACCTAATACAGAATCTCTTGCCGAAGTTTCTTCCACCTAATACAAAATCTCTTGCCCATCATATCCTCCAACCGACCTACCTAATACAGCCCAGCCCAACTTCCAAACAGGCCCACCTGAACCCAGCCCAGGCCCAAAGGCCCAGCTGACCCAGCCCAGACCCCAAACAAGCCCAACTGAACCCAGCCCAGGCCTAAACAGGCCCAGCTGAACCCGACCAGACCCATTATAAGCCCAGTTGAATCTGATTTTCAGAGATATTTTCTTCATTTTATTCTTTTGGACCCTTTGGACACTGCAAGACTTAGTAATTGAATAAATCCGAATTTCCATGACCCACATGACATATCAATTTTATTGGAAACATCTTGAACCTGGCCTGTTTGTCAAACCCTCTAAAGGGACAAGTGAACATTTGAAAATTAATTGATCCCTAAGCTAGTGTGAGGGATTCTCTTCCATCGAGACCCCCAATGAAGCTAGTGGGAGAGATTCTTTTCCATTGAGAGCCCTGATCCTAATTTGAGGGATTCGTATTGTGGGATTGTGACAAGGCCTAGACTTATCCCTACACTTATTTGAAATTTAATACAAGAAGGGTATAATCTGAATTTTAATTCATATGTCTAATTGCAATTGTTAATTACTTCTAGTCTCATTAAAATCATATAGGTTAGGCTTACATTGTCTTGCATCACCTCTCAATCGTGCAAAAATATAATATAAACACAATGCCTAATTATCATTTTTTTGCTAACAAATGCCCAATTACCTATCTTAACATTACCAAACACAAAATACAACAAGAGATGAAGCCATTCCTTTGAAGATCCTATCATTTCTGACCTTCCACACCAACCAAAGAATGGAGTGAGGCCCCCAAAGCACTAATCCCACTAAAGGGGTAAACTCTCCAAGACAAGACTATATGACAAATACATGGGGATACACCAAGCCAAACAACATTTTAAAAGAAAATAGTCTCATACACCATATGAGAAATCACAATGCAGAAGAAGATGATCATTTGACTCAAATGTTGCCTACAGTGCACATATCTAGAATGGCTTTTGAAGAACACCCACACACACACTCCCCTTAAATTATCTATAGTTAACCACCTTCCTTGTCACTGCAATTCAGCAAAAAACCTCCACATGAGGGGGAAACAAGGCCAAGCCCAATATGAGAATGAGGATGATCAACTGCCAAAGCCTCTAGTCAAAAGATTTCATGGGAAATATCCAAAATGAATCTAGGTATTATGTTTCTTCCCAACACAAAAACACATTTGAAGCTATGGTCCCCAAATACTTGTACAACCTAATGTATCCATATCGGACCGATACGATACTTGCATTGGTACCCAATACTGCACTGATACTTCTATGGTATAAGTTTAGCACATCCCACTAAGCAAGTCCACTATTTCATATGGTTCTTTAAATTTTCTTACATCTCAACATAGAAAATGTTAAAAAAGAACATAAACAATCATAATTTCATTAATCCAAACATGATATTTTACATGCCAAATAAGATGATATTTTAATTTCCAAAACCCAAATAAATTAAAAGACAATCTTTAGATATTCCAATAAGTGTTGAGTCTTTGGTCAACCCATTAGACTTATTCATAACACAAGCAACACAATGTTGACAAGTTAGAGGCAACCAACAATGCACTAAAGACATGGCAACAAGGATGAAACAAATTATAGCAAAAAGCTTCAACAATAAAAGTTGTTTCATGCTATCTTACTTTGTAAAAGATTGAACCAAGATCCTTTGGAGAATAAATAGAAATAAAAGTTGTTTCATGCTGCTTGTTTTATTCTCTTTGTTGTGAAAGTGTTCGTTGATGGTAAACATTAAATAACCAAAATTTGCTGACTACTCATATGAGTTTCCAATTTCATGAGTGGATAACAAAAGGGGTTGATTTGGCTGCAAGGAATATACTAGCACAGTAGATGTTACATAGATGCTATGCTCCACGAAAACAATTGAAACAGTGTTTCACTTTCCAATTAGTACTAGCAACATACAAGTTAGATGATCTTATTTCATGCCAACAGTCTGTAAGAGTAGTGACAATGAAGAAAGGCATGGCAAGGACCAATTATTTCTCAGTTATACTAGCATGCTACATATGCTCTTGCGATTAAAAAGGAATGGGATTGTTACGGAAAAAATAAGTTTAAATCTTGATTTGACAGATTTTTGAAGAAAAATAAGAAAATGCCAGGAGAGTCGTCCATACATCTTTCTGGGACCACATTAGCCCATCTGATGATACCACCAACCACTTGATGATATCATCAACTGCCCTCATACAGTCTCATCTGAAACCATGGTTTCATGTTCTTCCCCTTGTTGATGCCCAACGAAACCATAAACTCTTCTTTTTTCCTTTTCTTTTTGGAGAAAAAGAAAACCCTAAACCCTCGATACTCCCATAGAGATTCTCCTCTAGTTGGTAAATTGAATCTCCAACACTCACAGTTAGACCAAAAAAGCAAAGAGTTTCTCCCTTTTTCATCTTCAAACTTAGGGCTCATTTTCAACTTCCCCTACCTGAGCATACCAATCAATCATATCGGTTCAAGAAACAAAAGTTGTCTATAGAATTGTATTGAACAAAAGCCATGCGGACACAAGGTCACCACATTTAGAATATATAGAAATCAAAGTGTTATACATTGGAATCAAACCCTTCTCTAATACCACGAGAATGGAGTAGCTTCCCTTGTAAAAGTGAATGCATGAGGGCAATAAGCTGACAGTGGTGCTCATATTTGGTCTAATTCCATCATGACACATCTTAAAGGAAACAACCAATGATCAATTGAGTCAAGCTTAAAACCATGATCAAATCGAGCTTAAGCTCTAACAATATCATTTGATGAAAAAGTTAGAAAGCTTTGTCAAAGAGACCCAACAGCAAAAATGCCATAATCATCACATTCCAAGATGCAACATCTCTATCCAACATCCTTTCAAACAACAAATGTGCATGGTCCAACCTACAAAATTTTGTGTATGTTTTAACCATTGTAGCCTACATCAAGATATCTGATTAAAGAATGGGATTTCAGGACATCGGCACATATGATTTTCAAGCTTCAAAGATAAGAGCTGGAGTGGAATGAGATTGTGAGGTTGGGCCATCTAGTGGGTTGGGAGAAAAAGAAGAAAGGTGGGTTCCCAGTTGGATTTTGTAGGATCATTCAAGTCCTACAACCATTATTTATACTACTTGTAAGAGATGAGGAGACTTCTATGACAGAAGATGAGTTGCTTAAGAGGAGGAATGGAGATGATGAGTTATAGGTGTGTAACAATAACATCAACCAATTGATGAGATATTTTCAATGACAGTAGTTTAGTCCACAAAGAAAGTACAAACAACTCTAACGTAGTTTTTACTGTTTTCTTCATAAACCCATTTAATTAGAATTTAAGCATAATTTTTTCATAAAAATCCCAAAAAGAATCAACATAAAATTTTTAATATGCTCATGTCACAAACTGTAGTGATATAAAGTACATACCTAGATTTCGGCGCAACAACTTTTGACACAAATAAAGACACCCAGGACTGGGATCACTTTTATCTGTTGGGAAGCGCAACTCATTTGATTTCAAAATGTTTTGCAGCAACTAAGTTGACAAAAGAAATAAGATCACTCATTATAAATTGTTGACAGCCATTGCCAATATATAGATGAGTAACTTACGATATATGTGAAAAGCACTCAAACCTGAATTTGGTTATTTCGAAAAAACGGGGTTTTCCCCATTACCAACTAAAACAGGATAGCACCAACACTCCAAAAATCTACTTGCGTATTCAATGCAAGTCGAACTATTGACAAACCTTTCAGAAAGAAGATTGGTTCAAACTATCCAAGGAAAGAGATAAATGTCACCTTCGCATCATATTTCGGTAGTTTCATTATTTCCAGAGACATGTCTAGTGGTGAAACACACAATGTTTCAACTAAGCCTTGAGGTTGCAGACCTGTCAAAGACGTTTATTTTTAATATATATATACATATATGAATGGTAATATGTAAAACTTTCTTAAGAAACCAAGCAGATGCAAAGGCCACCACGGGACAACTGGTTATAAGAGATGTATACCCCACACAATTACACACAAGACATCATCAAAGGAGAAGCTTTATCTACCCCTTGAAACGTGATAGCTGAAATATTTTTTTAGCATTTCTTTTGAACTAATTATAATGGCTTCTAAGTTCTGACATAATAATGTCTTATCTTGCAAAGCCAAAATCTGCAATCTTCAACACAGAATGGTCATCATTTGTGGAGAGGAGATTTTGTTTCACCAAATATAGAACATGGTGAGAGAACTTATCCAATTCACAAGTTATGCTACTTCAACTTTCACATAAATCAAACACTATCTAATTATATATAGATCAAAAAAATACCATCACCCAAAATCCACCTAACCCCTCGAAGAGACAAATCAACATAATGAGCAAAAAATCACAATCACCCAGAGAGCTAAAAATAGCAAATTTCAAAGAAAAAGTAACTGAAGTTACGTAACCAAGATATAATTCATCCAACCAAACATAAAATCCACATCTTTTTTCATCAAACTTGTTCATATGAAGAGTTGAAAAAGAGATCCAATTCGGAAGGATTGGACTTACAAACGGATGAAATAAGAATGACGGATGATTGAATTCCAAGTTCCAAGCCAACGAAGTGTAGAGCTGCACTGCCAATAACAAGAAGTTAGATGAGCAATGACAAAAATCAAATTCCATACCGAATAATATACATGTAATGTAACATGAAACAAGCAATAGAATAGAAAAGCAAGAAATAATGAATCTAACGGCAGTAGTGAAAAATACTGTGAAATTAATCATTGAGAAGTATAAATGAAGTTACCTAAAAGGTAACCTAACTTGGCTCTTTCTTCATGCCCATTCACTAGTTCAATCTGCACAAGCCAGATTCTCCCTCTCCCCTTTCAGCAAACCAACCAACCGACTGGCACTGACACCCTCTCTCTGTCACCCACCGACAGTGACAGACGCTGACACGACACTCTTGACAGGAGTCCACCCGAAAAAAGCCTAAAACCCACCAAGCAGTCCACTACCCACCATATGTACTGCCCACCCTGCATCCGGTAACCCACTCCACATCATTTGGTATCAGAGCTGAAGATCGTTCCAACCCGAATTCGTGATTCGGTGATCCATCATCCCTACCGACCATCACGGTTATGATTCGGCATCCCTAACCAATCACCGATCATCATCAATCCATACCCTCAGTGCCCAAATCCTCTTGGCCGAATACCTCCAACCCCATCCCACCTCATTCAAACTACTCCAAACCACAACCAGTAGACACCATCTTCCTTGCCACCCCAGCGGAAGCCCACTTCGCAAATCCCATGTAACCAAAAGCCCAATGTTCAAACCCTAACTCCGTCAACACCATAGATCTCCCATAACCGTAAACCCAGATCTTCCAAGACCCTAATCAACATTCCAACTCCTTCGATCCTCCCAATCAATCTACACAGTCCTTGCTACCAAGATCCTCAAACTTTTCAAACCCCATCACACCAAATCCGTTGCCCAACCCTGAAAAACCCCAAATCGAAACTCCAAATCCCTTTCAAAATCTCAACTGCTTCTCCAAATCAACCAAGACTTCAAACCCTGCATCCATACCCAAAGCCCTTCTCGCCAAATCCACATTACCCCGAAACCAGCAGCAGAAACCCGAACCCCTCGCCTCTGCTTTCGCCGAGGCCTCTGCCCCCATTCGTCCCCAACCCAGAACAGTGAAAAAAAAAAAGGGAAACTAGAGAGAGAGAGAGAGAGAGAGAGAGACAGACAGACAGACAGAGAGAGAGAGAACAGAGAACCGAGAAAAAGCGACAGAAAATAGAAGAGGGCAAGGGCATACCACTCACCAAGCACCGCTTCTGCGCCATCACCCTCACCGTCTAGCACCACCCCGCGGCATCTCGTTGCTGCTCCTTCCTTTCCCTTCTCCCTCTTACTGAATCCAGACAGCAAGAAGATAAAAGGGTTTTCGAAAACCCTCTGCGCTGGGATTTGGAGAAAGCCACAGACACGACTTCCTTCACATGCCATTCCAAGTGCCTTCAGGCTTCAGTTCGGGTTAAACCAGCAGCGAGACCCCATCATCGTAGCGCAGAGCCCCGAAGTCCGTCGCCACCATTGTCTCCTTTCTCTGCACAACGCACCAGGATCCAAGCATCACGTGCTGGGCCAAACGCCAGAGTGTTTCTTCAGCACGCCTCCTGGGCTTGATTATATTAAAGTGGACCAGACCCACTCATCGTTTTATTTTCAATCCAATGGTCATTTGGATTTTCTAGGTTTTTTATTTTTTTTCATTTCTTTTCTTTTCTTTCCTTTTGAAGATGCACGGGTTTTGGTTGATTTTGTTTGATTGTGGAGAAGTTTTTCTATCAATTTTTTTTTGTAACATTTGCTTCCATTGCAAGGCTACTTTAACTCAACGCTATAGGTCGAAAATTTTGCATTGCATTAGATTAATATGTCGGGGCCTTTAGGCCCATAGGAATGTGTAGGACACCCAAATTATATTTTCTCTATGTATGTATGGTAAATACATAGATTATGCAACTTGGAATTTGATAATGCCCTGATTTTATGCTTTGTTTATATGTTACAATTACAAGGATAATGATAAATTTTAATAAACCAAAGTCAATAATTCGAAAAAAAAAAAAGAAAATAAAACATATCTACCTAATGTACATTGGAAATTAAATTAAGTGTTGAATAACGGCAGAAACCCAATCTTTTATCCAAATGGGGTAAAAGAAAAGGATCCTAGAGCATATGTACAATGATTTATAATTTACAAACTAAATAAAAAATAAACTTCAATAATAATCTAAATAAAATGTAAGAATCTAAAGGGGAAAGAAAAACATTATCCTCCCTAAAAGTAACGTACTTTAATTAAAATGATTTTTATTTGCATCCTACAATTTCAGCACATTTAGGGTTCTATATGTTTGGTTATGCAGGACCCACCCAAAAATCTCTTAAAGATCATTCTAATTTTCATTTCTAAAAATTATTCTTTTAATTGATTATCTGCTTTTAACATTTTTGTTATGCGAACATCTAATAGAAAGAGTCCTTATAAATAACCAACACATAAAATTCTTGAAATTCAAGCTGGATTGACATCTCATGTATGAAATTCCAGAGCAAATCAAACCCAACATTAGAATTAAAGAAGAATTCAATATCATTCTCAATTTTAGCATTCTCATAACTTTGACCTTCATCATTCAATTGGGCTCCATGACAAAAAAAAGGTGAAAAAAATTAGCATTTTTTAACTGGGGCTTTTTTTTTTTTTTGAATCTCCCTATATAATATGTGAAACATATCTCAACGGCTCTTTTTTTTATTGTTACAATATTACAAGCAGAGTGCTGGCTCTATTGCTTCTAATTTTCTTTAGATACTTGCCCGAAATCACCTACTCACCATGTTGTTTACATTATGTTCTTACTCTTGAACAATTCACTTGCCATCAAAGTCTCTATCCAATAGATCAATGAATTGATTCTTATTCATCCACTTGATAGATATTTTGAAAACTTATCGGCTAAACTTAAAATTCATTCATTGAATAAGTAAAATATTTGAGTTGAATCCAATTGAACGGCACTAGCTAAATCAACTACCAACTAAATCTTATGTCGTAAATCCTCAGTGGGGGGCCAGCAACCTTTATTTGCCATTTTATTATTTTTTGTCTCTTTCTTGGATTTCAGTTGAAAAATAAGGTACTCAAAAAACATGATACCAATTTATTTCTATTTATTTGTCTTTTCTAGAATTCTGGACTAAAAGTAAGGTATTCAAAAAACATGATACCAATTATATCTATTTATTTGTATTTTCTAGAATTTCCTCTACTTTGTTATTATTATTTTTGAAATGGTAACTTTAATTAATCAAAAGAGTTTCCTCTACTTTGTTTGATTGATATGGAGACTGTATTATCTTTCTTTTTTTTATAATTATGAGGATTTTATCGAAAAATCCCCGTTAATTTCATCGTAAACCAAAAAAGGCCCTAAAAAGATAAGAATCTACCATTATAGTCTCAAGGGCCCTTTTTCACTTTTTTTTTCTCCATTTTTTTGAATGGCAATATCCTTGCTTACCCACATATATCCTTGCTCATTTTTTTCATCTTTATAGTTAAGCAGTGATATCACCATCAAAGTCAAATTAAAAAAAAAATACTTTGCTCTTTTCGATGGTGGGCCCAGGTGATGGAGGCTGGATGGTGGTGATGAGTGAAATTGAAGATGATGGTGAAAGGGAACTGTGAGGAATGAGTTTTGGTCAGATGCAAGGGTTGGTTTATATGTTGATGAAACAGTGATATTAATTACTAGGATGAAACTATTTCTTTGAGTGAAAAGATGAACTATGTAAACCCTAGATGACATCATCTCATCAGTTAAAGGACAAAATTATCCTACTGAATGAAATAATACCATGCACAATTTCGCTTTTATATATTATCAGATTGTTTCCAACTACTTAATGGTTATTATTGTGCCTAATTTATTTCTTTGAAAGATGACAAAACTCTGATAGCTGATTGATAAGGTATGCAAGTGCTTGTTATTAGTAACCATGTTCTTCAGATGTCTGCTATCATATTCACTGTTTGTCTTTGACAAATGTATATTTACTGATCTTATTTTCTTTGTTGTCGTTTTATACTAATCTTTTTTAACAAAAACCTCTGGTTTTGTTATTTATTTATTTTTCATTTCTAAAATGCTATAAATATTGAGAGAGAAACATAAACTGACGATGATTCCCATTGGAAATTCGCCTATGATTTTTGTTAATAGTTATTGTGTAGTTCCTTCATATCTTCTGTCAACGTTCAATATCTTTAAAGAACATAAGTATGTACTTAATACTTGTTCATTATATCTTATAGTAGTCTTAGATGGGGTTGAGTCAAGATGATAGCTTGGCTCACTATCTTGTGTGGAGCTATTTTCATGGCTAAGATCTAAGATTGACAGTAGCATGAAGCTAGTAAATTCCTTGCGTGGCAGTTGAATTATGTCTTGTTATTTGTCTCTTGTGAGTGGAAAGAAGTGGTTCCATGCTTAGCTCTATAACTGCAAGGTGTAAATCATTAAGAATATTTTCGAGCTCTATCTATGTGATAGTTCTAATTTTTTTTTATAAACTATTGTGTTTTAGTTTTTTACATGCTAGTAACAATGTTAAGTTATTAAGTTCAACTAATTTTTTCATACTAGACACATTAACTATTGGAATTGGAATTTTAATTGGGACTCATTTGATAATGATGGGTGCTAGAGTGAAAAAACCATAATTTTTTTAGATAAAACAACTTTTTTTTGTTTTTGTTTTGCATCACTGACTTAGCTCAGTGGCTAAGCAGGAAGGAAAAGAATGCCAACCACCAGGGATCGATCCCTGGTGGGAGGGATGGGAACGAGAGCCTTTACCACTAAGTAAAACAACTTATTCATATTACTTAAGAGTATTATTCTTTTCAAACTAGTTACCAAGATTTAATGAAGGCCTATGGTGATAATTTATTCAAAATGGAGATACCATTGTACTAACATATGTCCATGTGTGAGAGCTACCTAGCAGAAGTAATATGCAGTGGGGATCCTTGTGCTTTTCACCATCATTTTATTTATATGTTTTCCTCACATGCATCTCTTCATGTTCTTCTACATGCTGCTATTGGATCATCATCTTAAATTTTTTAAAGATCATCCAAGTCCTTTTTCTAACATTTTCTTTTTGATACTTTCTATGTTGGGGAGATGTCATCTTTCATTTGTTTAGGTTTGCTTAAGTAGGACTGTTGTCTCTCTCAAACAATTGTGATAAGCAATTTGGAGCGCCTTTCTATTTTGCATTATCCTGGGCTAATGTTATTTGAGAAGAGAAGTTGTTTGTATTCTTTTATTGGGATTGGTGAGTTTGGAGGAAGTTTGGAGTCATCCAATTATATAAATTTAAGTAGGTAAGCCATTGTAATATCTAATAGGCAAACCATGAGACATTTGTAATAATATTTAAGCATGTAAGATTAGTAACAAAGGACTTGCCCTGCCCTTTTCCACCAATGGTCTCCCAAAGCTCATCTGCACTCCTCGAACCATCATATCTAGAAACATCCACCAGCGAAATTCTCTTCTTGTTGCATACAATACATAACCTTCCATTGAGAGGGACAAGAGCTGTTGCTTCCGTTGCCTGGGAGTTCCCCAAGTGGAATTTACTATCAATGTGCTTGCTCCAAGAACCTCTGGTGCTGTCATAAACTCTCAGCTTGCATCCATCTTTGCAATCCAATGCACAAAGCTGACCATTTAAAGAGATACTGGGGCTCCACCAGCCTGCGATCATCCCATCATACACCTGGTACTAGATATTAGACTCAGGGATGTAGGCCTCACTCAGGATTTGTCGATGTGAGCCAAGCCCTTTAAGGAACCATTTCCCCTCGTGGACAACTCCAATAAGTGGCACCATTGCAGTGTTCATATCTGCAATGAGAGACCACCTGTTCTTATTTGGTTCATAGACTTCTGCTGATCTCAATGATCTCTGGACCCCCTCACTTTCACCACCAGCAACATATAGGCAGTTGTTGATGACACAGGAGCTAAAGAAATGCCGTCGTCGAAGCATATCTGGAGATCGATGCCATTTGTTTGTCCTGGCACTGTAAAAGATTACCCTTCTCATTGACCCTTTCAGTGGATCTCTGCCACCAAATAAGTAAAGGTGGCAACCACTTAGAACTGCACACCCGAAACCAACAGCTGTGGAATATTCTACTGGGATAGGTGGGAGACATTGCCAAAGCTGGTGTATGGGATCAAAGGCATGCCATGAAATCCGGCCTTCCCGGTCTCTCTTGAAGACATAGATCCACTCCTCAGCGATTTCAAGGCTCTTTCGGAGAGAGTAGAAGAAATTCCCTTCAAGGAGGCGGTACCATCTCCTGCAAACTAGCTGACGTTTCCTGTGTTCGACACGTGGGACCCGAATCAAGCAAGCAATGGCAAGGTCATCAGGAAGGCCAGGTAACAGAGGAGATTGACTCTGGCTCCTACTGTATCATCCTGTCCTATGCTTGGCTGTATGGATAGAAGGCTTAAGATTAGGCTGAGTGCAGATCTTTGATCCTGGGACAAATTTCCTTGCCCCAACAATGGTTTTCAGGCCCGCATCAACTCTACATAGACATGTTGTGTCAACCTGCAATTTTTTGTTTCAAACAAGAGCATCTTGAAAATCATATTATAGAAGACAGAAATAAGTTTTCTAAGGGAACAAGAGATTAGTTACTCTACAGCATGAATACGCAGTTCAGAAAAAAGCTGCTCAATTCCACTTAGTGGGATAAAAAAATGGAGCCAACCATGAAGCTAGGGTGATAGTTAATGTGTTATCTCTCTATGGAACAGGTCCCAGGAAAGACACAATGGTCACGTTCCTGATTCCACTTTTCCTTAACCAATTTTGTAATCAGAAAAAGTGCTCCTAAAGATTATTAATCAGAAAACTAGCTCCTCAGATCCTTTGAAACTACTGAAAATATGAGAATACATCTGAACCATTGTGTTGACCGTACTGACATTTTTTGCCCTATTTGTTAATAGCTTCTCTTACTAGCAAGCTAGGATCCTTAGAAAATTGAAGTGTTTACTGCTTCAAGCTGTCACCCTAGACTCCCACTCCTGAAGGGAAGCGTACTGTTAACTCATGTTTGACCACAAGTATGGTTCTGAAAATGGTAAGCACGAAAATTTTAAAAATTTAGGATCAGAAATTCAACAACCCCCATGCTTTTTTGGCACAAGATTCATTTCCACAGTTATAAAAGAATCAGTAGAATCTAAACCGGGTCATGTTATAGTATGTAAAGCATTCTTTGAGAGAATCTACAACTCCCAAATGACAATATGGTCAACAGTAATTAAGAAGAAGACATATATTGAGAGATGTGAATGACAAAGATCATGTGGCATGAAGACAAATCTTCAGCCATATAGGGAACCAATCCTGTGAGGATGGTCCTACAGTCTACATGTGAGGAAAGCCTTAGTGGGGCCCACCTCGTGACCCATCCAAAAGGACCACACATACACAACTGATGCAGGCCAGATCCATGATTGGCCAGCCATTGGGCTCAAAATCAACAAAGCCCAGCAGTGAAGATTAGTTTTTATTAGGAGTCTTATATTTTTATAATAGTAGTTGCTTTCTTAATTGTTTACGATTCATTTATTTTTTGAAGTTTATCTCATGTTTAGTTTAGGATTCCTTATTTGAAGTGAATTAGGTTATTTACTTAATTAAAGAGTATCTTAGTTATAAATAAAGATGTAATCCCTCTTCATGGGACACACAGACATTGATATTGAATAAGAATTTGAGTATGGTTTTCAGTTAAGAGTGTTTGTTTGTCTTTGGTGAAACATTTAGACACTCTATCCTTAAACTTTTTGGCTTGGAGATTAGCCCGTTGGCTATTCTTTTTTCCCATGCTACTTCAACAACCCCACTATAGTCACTGTATCCTATGGATTTGAATGGACTGAACCATTAGATTGACAGTCAATTTTTGTTGTTTGATTTATAGTAGTTAAACTCGTGGACCACGGATGAATGGGTTAAAAGTATTAGATTGACTTCAATTTGATATTTAGGTTGGCCCCACTTGGATCTTTCAATCTCCCTCTATACCATGAACAATGGGGTCCCAAGGGGGCTCCCACTTGGTGGTATACACAGTAAGAGCCTAACGACCGTCCTCACGGGATTGGTTATATGGGAACCGATCCTGTGAGGATGGTTTTTACAGTCTGCATGTGAAGAAAGCCTAGTGAGGCCCACCTTATGACCCCTCCAAACAGACAACACAAATACAACCCCACTATAGTCATTGAATCCCATGGACTTGCATGGGATTCAAATGGACTAGAATGTTGGATTGAGAGTCAATTTTTGTTGTTTGCTATAAAGTCGTTAAACTTGTAGACCACGGATGAATGGGTGAAAAGTATCAGATTGATCCAACACCTTGTGAGAGATCGGTTACTGTAGAGTGTGGTTTGTATGAAATTCACTGATAACAACGTTTCACAATTTTCAAGGGCCTGATTGGATGTAACCTAAATTGCAAATAGTTTCAATCCCCTACACATAGGAGGTGGAAAATTACATCCAACTGTGATCTGCACAGCAGAGGGAAGAAAAAAAAACCAATGTGATTTTGCTACCAATTCAAAACTCTATAGTTTTCTGGATCCATCCGAATGCACAGTAAATGAAGATTATCGAGTTGGACTTTATATTTTTAGTTAGTAAATGTAATGGGAGTGCTCGAGGGCAAGTGAGGTGGATTATGAACAACTAGGAATCACATTTCTAAAGCAGGAGAGGTGCCCCAAGCACAAGATTGTGAATAATGCAATTCTTCAAGAACTTGTGCGTGATTCTTCCAAATGCCATTTCTGTAAGTACTTATTCATAGTATAGTTTCAATTTTAGGCATACTGTGAATAAGCATTTTCCACAGCAATGGGGAAACATCACTTACAATTGATTGAAGAGGATATGAAGTTCTCTATCTTAACTACATTAAAAAGAATAAATAGAACAAGTTTTCAGTGGAAGTCTCAGAGAAAGAAGACAATTTGAAAAACTTACCAAAGGAGGTTGAGTTCCTCTTTCCATGCTCATCTGTTATAACACCAGCCGATTCAATCCACACATTAACTTCTCAATCTCCAGAACCACAAACACAGAAAAAAACTGCAATCCGCCTCCAAAAACAGAAACCCATCTCAAGAAACACTACAGCATTCCTCTTTGCAACTGCTACAAATAAAAACAAAGAAACCCAATTCACAACAAACCAACCTCACCCCCCACCACCTCCAAAACCTGCAAGAAACACCAGAGAACTCGCTCGGCAACTGCTACACATCAAAAGCACATACCCAATATACAAAAGACAGAACCTCATGCCCTCAACATCTCCAAAAACCACCTCAAAATCTGAGTGAACCCCACTCTATTAAAGCTGCAAACTAAAGCCTTGAAACCCATAACAAACCTAACTTCACCCCCTCAATATCTCCAAAAGACCTCAGAAATGAAAAAAAAGAAAAGAAAAGAAACGAAAAGCCACTCGCATCAGAAAACAACACAGAACCCCTCTCTGCACTTGCTACAAATCAAGACAACCAAGCCCAATACAATAGACAGAACCTCGTCCCCTCAACATCTCCAAACCCATCACAAAAACCCATTTCAGAGAACACCACAGAACCCTAATCTGAAACTGCTACAAATCAAAACTGCAAACTCAAATTACAACAAACAGGACCTCCCTCACTCACCATCTCCGCAAAACACCTCATAAATCAAAAAACCATCTCAGATAAACCTTACAGACCCCCACCCAAACCAATTTCTATTCCTCTTTGTTCCTTCCTGTCCAAATACCCAAATAGATAAAAGGAGGGGAGCACTGAAGGAAGAGATAGGTAACAAATGGGTCCTCCCACCCATTAACGCTAGTGGGTGAAGGATAGGACCCATCACCTCAAATGCACAACCAACAAATGCAATAAGAGTTATGAAAAAGGAGACCAAGACCATTAAAACAGGAGAGAAGATGAGCTTTAGTTGATCGTCAGATATTGTTGAAAAGAAGCATTGGAAGGTACCCTTTGGTTTATTAGGACTCTGTAAGAAAGAGACCAGTGGGGTGATGCAGAAGGACAGCGACAAGAAGAAGAACAACCCCAGGAGAAAGAAGTAAAATGAGAATTAGAAGAAAAGAAAGGAAAAGATCAAAGATAAGGTCATAATCATACGGAAGGTGTTCTCCTTCCTCTTTATACTTTCAAAAGTATGCTTAAGACAGCTAAAACTATCAACATCAGATGGCCCACAAACACCACCAGCGTTACTTTCAAATTCATCCAACCCTGACCCACCACCATCTAGAGGTTATTGACCCATCCTCTCTATCTCTTTCATTTGATGTTTGTGGGCCATCATACGGGGGCAGTTAAGTCATCCAAAATTAGAGTCCATTTGAAGTTGTTAATTGGCCTAAATCTGGTTAGGATATCAATTTTTTGATCAGCCTGGGTATGCACATAGATTTGATGAGCTGGACCCAACTTTATATTGCAGGCCCATTTCTTTGCATGAAATTGAATACATAGGAACTCATTATCAAGTGGGCTCCAAAAGAATTATTAAAGACCTGAAAGGTGAAGGAATGAAAGGGAGATGCACATGGGACCTTAACTTTCATATGATTGGAATTAGATTTGTATTTATTTCCCACCTCCCTTTATTCGTTTTATGCTAAAGAGGTGATTTAGTGATTGTCATTTATGGCTATTTACATTTATTTATTCAATTTTAAATTTTAAAATGACTAGTTTGAGAATTCATAGGAATTCAATTACACTAAGGCCATGTTTGTTTCCATTAAAATGCATAGAAATTGAATATATAGAGTAGTTACAAATGAAGATCAAAGGTGAGAATAATTAAATTTAAATAATTTAGCAACTTTTTGGAAAGAAAAGATCGTAATTAATTCAAGAATGAGTACAATGGTAGTAGGAGAAGTAGGATATATAGTGAGCAAGACAATATGCAGAAATGAATATAATTTGGTTAGAACAGGAGGTTTTGCGATAAGGGAAAGGAGAATGAAAAAAAAAAGTAAAGTAAATTTAAGTGGTTGTATGAGGTAAGACTAATTGGTTGTATGGTATAAGACATAAGAAGGGTGTTATCAGTGGAGAGTTACCAACTTACCATTAGAAGTGGGGAGAAAACACGTGGTGTATTCAATAGGATAAGTTACAAGTCAAAATTAATTCTAGCTAGAATGCTTGGCATTAATATATTATAATAGGACATGATTACAATGGATTCATATGTTAACTAGTTAAAAATGAAAAACAAGCGTGAATTTCAAAAAATAAACATCAAATGACCTATGTTATTTGGAAGTTAAGATCAAAAGAAATTAAGAAATTGATTACTCTGGTGATGGCTAATTTATTCAATTCCCATATATCTTAAAAAAATTATATGATGCTCGTTTTTTATAATTCACTTTTGATCTTCATCTTTACTAATGTAGGAATCAAACAAACAAGTGTTAAATAAAAAGGGCCCTCAACTATCAATGTCAAAAGGGATTATTCGCCAAGACAATTTAGGTAAGCAACCAAGTGTATGAGGCCATTGCATTTATAGAAAAATAATGTGTTAGGATTATTTGAGTGTTAGCTAATTCATTGGGTGATCAAAACTCAGGGTACCGAGGAATTTAATTTGGTGAGTTTTGAAGAAAAGGAATGTCCCTGGAAGTTACATTTAAAAATTTTAAGGATATGTATGAAGGAATAATAACAAATGTGAGAACTACATGTAGAGAAACAGGTGAATTCCCCGTGACTATAGGTTTGTGTTAGGGATCAGCCTTAAGCCTTTATCTCTTTGCATTAATTATGGATGAGTTAACTGCACATATTCAAGAAGAAGTACCATGATATATGTTGTTTGCAAATGATATAAAATAGTGTCAACATGCATCTTTCCAAGTTTCGTACTGATTGGACATCGTTCGTGCCCCAAACAAGCGAAAACAAGTCACATGTGCAAAAATCCAAAACTGGGCCTTGTCAGTGACTGTAACCTGCGGTCACGGACACCGTGACTTGGTTCAAGATGGTTTCTGTGAGTTATTTCACTTTATTTTGAAGTGCAACTCTCTTGCAAATACTGGGAACTGTCCCAACTTCCTCTGAAGCTTATAAAAGGCTCACTTGGGCTTTGAAAAAGGAGTTGAAGCAAGATTCAAAGCAAGTTCCAAGCAGTTAATCAATTTCAACAAGTTACAAGCCTAGATCCAAGCATCCAAAAGACTTTCAAAGTACTTCTAGCACTTCAAGCCTATTTCTTCTTCTCCTTTCGCACTAACTTAAGGTGAGAAATAGTTCAGGGAAAAAGAAAAGCCATGCATCTCACTTAGAGAAAACAAATACAAAAGCCACTTAGATGAAGTCTTCTTCCTTTGAATTCTCACTTGGAAAGGGTTTTAGGCCATTCTGGGACTTGTGAACAAGCCTTTTGGGCTTCATTTTATCATTTGAAAATTATAGGTTCAAAATGACACAACTTTGGCTCCATTTTTACTTGTCCAAGCACCCTATTTGGATTTGTACAAAAACACTCCGTAACCAAAAGGTGATGATTATCCAATGTTTAAGTTGATTCCACAGCCAAATCAAGTACTTTTGGTGGTCATTCAACGCTCTAATAATTGAAGGAAACAAGTTCCAGCACTTTGAAGAAGTCACAGAAGCAAAACGAAAGAAAACAGAAGCAAATAGTGGCTTTTTAGCCACTATCTGCCATTGGCCGTGAGCCACGGTCACTGGCCCACAATCACCATCTCCTTACACTCTCTTTTTTGCGTTTTTCTCATTTTTCATGTATTTTCTTATACTATCTGAGTTTGGATCACATCTAAGACTAGAGGGAAGAGTTGTAAATTTTTCAAAACTTGTAAACAACCTGCATTCTCGCGATCAGAGTATTTGAACCCATGTAAACAAAGGGAAAATAATAATGAACTATAGTTATTTTCCATTCTTCTTAATGCTTGAAGCGTGTAAATATTGGACTCGAATCCGTTGCATTTCACATTACATTTCAAGCACGATCAAAACCAAAAGTACACCAATGAAGGATTAGAATTGTATTAATTATGCCTTAGAGGGTGGGTCAATGATTAATCTCCAGGTTAAGATTAACTCAATTATAGATAGAGTTAATCAATTACACACATAAGACCATACCGTTCAACATAATGACAACAGGGTCCACGATGCTGTTATTCTATATTTGGTGTTTCTCATGTATGCATCCTAGTTCCCACCTCACCATTATGAGTCTAGTGAGACCTATATGTGCATAATCTATTAACTCATCTTAGATGCCAATTCCAAATTCATTAATAACCAATGGACATGTTTATAGGGTAGGGTGTTCTCCCCTACGGGTCAGACATTAAAGTTTACCACTGGACTTGGTAAAGCAAATAGGGTTCTCCCAAGGAAAATGTCCCTAAACAGTTAATCTAATTCCAATTATGCATTTTAGTCTCCACAGCTTAACCATGGTCTTTTACCGCTTAGCCATAGGAGGGTTTAAGATTTAGCAAAGCTAGGAATATGGCTTAGCTGTAAGTATATCTATGGGTAGCCATAAGGCAAGCCATTGATCAAATCTGGAAAATCGCTTCTCTGGACATTGAGTTGTAACTTAGCCGTAGGTGTGGGTGCACTAATCTTCGGTCTTTTTTCCTCCTATTTACAAACCCTAGATCAACCACCTGTGGTCCAGGGCTTTATCATCATCATCCAGATATAAAAATTAGCATTGATCAATAATATGAACGCAAACATGGAAAATATACTAAGGTTCACATTACTTGTAGCTATCCACTTATCTTAAAGCGCAAATACCCTATACCAGATCTCTCAGTGTGGACTTGATACAAAATGGAGATTCCATTTTCAAATCTGAATCTCTAAGTCAAGCTTCCCCTTACAAACCCAAAACACATAGAAAATTCCTTACAATCTATTCATGCTTGCCCTAATGAAAAAGAAAATCTATATGCATATTTGAGAAATGGTTGCCTACTTGAGAAATGGATATGGTGGACAAGACAAGGGAGAGGGAGAGAGAGATTGAGAAGCCTGCAAATGAACTCATGATCCCAGATCTCATAGGTGGCACTGGTTATGCTAGAGGAAGAGAGGAAAAAGGAAGAAAATGGTTTACTGTGATGATAAAGAGGAAAAGATCGAGAGAGATTAGGATCAGGTTAATTTATGGAGAAAGAGATTAGGATTAGGTTAATTTATGGAGAAAGTTTATCTAAATTATAAGAAAGGGCCTCTTTCTCTTTAGTGATTTTTGTATAATCCCAAGAAAGGGTTTTTGGGCTTAATTCAATAGGGTTCAATGGTTTTAAGCTCAAGATCCATCATAAGTTTGGGTCGCCTATCTCTGATACGTTTCACACTAAGATGCCATGCATGAAACGACCCAATGTTCTAAAATTACCCATCACACACCATCGGGACCCACCTAAACCAATCCAAGCTCAACTACTCAACCTGACCCACGACTCCAAGTCCTTAGGCCTTACAAAAGAAGACGAGAAAGAAAGAAATACTAAAAAAGAGGAACAAGAGCAAAGAGGAGGAGATGATGCTGGGATAAACATGAGCTTCAAAGGAAGGTGGGCATTAAGTTCAGGTGTGATGATATTTCATGTGTGGGTTGCTGAACAATTGTTTGCATTGCAGGGAAAATCTAGAGAAGAAGAGAAAGATGAGAGTATATGGTTGCTTAAATAACATCCTGACAGAGAGGGGAAGGGTGTGAAGGCAGAGATGGTTGACAGAACTCAGGAATAAGGTCTCGACTGTGTCAGGTTGTAGGGACTTTGGGCTCAACCGTGAATAGGAAGAAAGAAAGAGAAAATGGATCACAAGCAGCCTTGGGTGGAGTATCGCAGAGAACAACACATGAAGAAATAGATGGGATCAATGTTGTGGTGGAGGAGAGGACAATCGTGGGTTGAAGATAAAGATGAAGTGGGCCTGTTGCAGGTTTGTCGGTTTGTTTGTTCAACAAGGTGACGATAAACTTAAAGTCTCCATGCATGACTGATTTGGGTGTGGTAGAGATAGAGGTGATCGCAGTGGGTAGAGAGATGTGGTTTTAAGTGGATCTCAATAAAGTATACAGAGAAAGGTGATGGGTGTTGAGGATGACGAACATAAAGATAGAGAAAAAGTGCATGTGCATGAGAAGTTGAATGAAAGTGGGACTCTTATCTGCAAGTCGTCAAAGTGCGAAAAAAGAAAGAAAAAAAAAGTGGGTTTTAGAATTGCTCTGGGTGGGGCCTGATGGGGCAGTGGTGCAACATGTGACTTGGTTACAATCCGCCGTGATAATGGAAAATAAAAACCAGGCTAAGAAAAATTATATTTATTAAGATGATAACTATAAGGGTCAATACGAAAAGAGAGTGAGAAAGGAAGAGAAAGAATTCCTCAAACGGAAAGAATTCCTAGAATGAAATAGAAAGAACCTTTAAAGAAAGAGAGGGAGAGAGTGCCTCGAATGGGGGGAAGATTAGTGAGTCTAAGTTCGATAATGCCTTGTCATGAGCTAACTAAGGAATTTTCATGCAGTTAAATGGCACGAGGGGGGATAAACACCCACTAGGGTTCATCCAGCACCAATCAAGGTGTGGAGGTAAAGCATGTGTTTGTGGAGTTACAAGGGGATGATCCACCTCTTCTACCTCCACCAGTTCTAATTGCTTATGACAGATTCTTAACATACCATGCAGGCTCAGATTGCTACATTGATTAAAGAGGTAAGGGAAAGCCCTGCCTTAAGCTCTAATGGCAACCTAAGTCATCCTTCAGACCAAGAAGCACGACCCGAATGCCTTATATGAGAAAGTTCCGCAAGAGAGGAGCTATAGAGTTCACTAGTGTGAGGACCTAATCACAACTGAAGAGTGGATGGAGCATATTGAGAACGTCTTTGATTCAATTATTTGCAACGGCAAGCACTCATAACTTCAATGTTTAGAGGCATCATAGACAATTGTTGGAAGAGTATTCGCCCAGCCTACTGCACCATGCTTGAAGCTATAATTTGGGAAACATTTAAGACGTAGTTTCTCAAGAAGTTCATCCCAAAACACATCAATTGGCAAAAGAAGGAAAAGTTCACTATCCAACAACAGTAGTCCATGACCATGGTTGACTGTATCCACACCTTCACCTAGCTCTCCATATTCATAGAAGATCTTATCGATACCGAAACAAGAAGATGGAGAGGGTTTATTAAAGGGTTGAGGCCTTCTTGTGGGTCATGTTATTGCATTTTAGTAGCCAACAATGTGTGAGGATGTGGTAGAGAGAGCTTACGCAGCCGACGTGTTTGATCAAAATATAGTCACTAGCGAGCCTAAGAAGAATGTCCAGTTTTCTTGCAAATATAAGCATCAATCCAAGAAACAGAAGAATGGCAATAGCAGCAGTGGTGCAAGATTGTAGCAAGGGCCAAACAACACAAAATTGCTAGAGATCAACAGGAGCTTGTTATGGGTATGGTTCTATGGACCACAAAATATCAGACTGTCTCAAGAAGAAGTCTAAATCGAGAGACCCTCAGTAATAATCGTATTAGTAGTCGTAGTATCAATAGCCTATCAGAGTAGCTTTACTAGCTCAGCCCACATGACCTACATTATTCGTTCCTCCAGATAGCAGAAGTATCTGCCAAGTAGACAGTGTCGGGGTTAGCTTAGGTAGAGTCAACAGAGGCCCCAATAGGTAGTACGAGCTAATATATTGACTCGAAAGTAGGCAGAGGAAGCCGACAATGTTGTGGAAGATACGGTTCTTGTTTTTGATGTCATGGCTAGAGTGTTGTTTGATCCTGGATAGACTCACTCCGTTGTTGCACAACATTTCGTTAATAGTTTTTGGGAGCAGACAGCACAGCTACCCTTTGTGTTATCTGTCACTACCCCTGTTGGAAAGAAGGTAGCATGTGAGGACTTCTACCCTAGATGTAGGATTTTAGTGTGCAAGTTGTAGATGTTAGAAGATTTGTGTTGCCAATGAGCGATTTCAACATGATCCTAGGTGTGGATTGGTTGTCATGGAATAGGGCCAATATGGATTGTTTGCACAAGACGATCACTTTCAAGGTTGATGACACCAGTCCTAGTGTAATGTTTGTGAGTGAGAGAAAGCGTTTAGCAAATAGAGTAGTTTCAATGCTTAGAGCTTAGCAGTTGATTCGTAGTGGTTGCAAATGCTATACTCCTTCATCTCAGAGCGGAGGCCTTCCCCAAAGCTTGAAGATATCCCAATTGCTTGTGAGTTTATAGATGTTTTTCCAGACGAGGTTCTAAGGCTACCACTAGTGAGAGAAGTCAATTTCACGATTGAGTTTGTGCCCGGCACGGCACCGATTTGTAGAGCTTCGTACAGGATGGTGCCAACAATGCTACATTAGTTAAAGATCCAGTTGCAAGAGATTTGGATAAGGGTTTTATCCACCCAATGGTTTCACTATGGGGATCTCTAGTATTGTTCATCAAGAAGAAAAATGGTAGCTTGAGGATGTGTATCAATTACATGCAGTTAAGCTAGTTGACTACTAAGAACAAATACCCACTGCCTTGGATTGATGAGCTATTTATTCAACTTCAAGGTGCAACGTACTTTTTCTAAGATTGATTTAAGGTTAGGCTTATTGATTTAAGGTCAGGCTTGATTTGAGGTCAGGCTACCACCAGCTCAGGATTAGAAAGTCATATGTACCTAAGACAACCTTCACGTATAAATATACGCACTATGAGTATTTGGTCATGCCTTTCGGATTGACAAATGCCCCAACTGTGTTCATGGCTTTAACAGAATATTCTCTCCTTTCCTTGATCATTTTGTAGTGGTATTAATTGATGACATTTTGGTGTACTCTAAGACAGTGAATGACCATATGGAGCATTTAAAGGAATCACTCCAACTTTGAGGAACAATCAGTTGTATAGTAAGTTGAAAAAGTGTGAATTTTGGTTGGACAAGTTGTATTTTTGGGCCATACTATATCTCGAGATGGACTTGTAGTTGACCTATCGAAGATCGAAACTATCACCAATTAGCAGAGTCCAAGATTAGGTGTGAAGATTTAAAGTTTTCTGGGTTTAGCAGGATATTATTACCATTTTTCGAAGAGTCTTCAAAGATTTTTGCTCCACTTACTAAGTTGATTTGGAAGAATGCGCTTTTTTAGTGGATAGATGAGTGTAAGCCAAGCTTTTCGTTACTCAGGGAGAAATTGACCATAGCTCCAGTTCTATCCTTACTCGAGGGTAACGGTGGATTTGTGATTTATTTTGATGCTTTTGAAGTTGGTCTTGGCTATGTGTTGATGTAAAATAGCAGATTAATAGCTTATGGTTCTCGGTAACTAGAGGAACATGAGAAGAACTATGCCACCCATGATCTTGAGTTAGCAACTATCGTATTTGTGCTGAAGATGTGGAGACATTATCTCTATGGAGAGAGATTTGAGGTTCATTCAGATCACCAGAGTTCACAATATATGATCATAACATGAGACAACACTGATGGTTAGAGCTTATCAACGATTTTGATTTTCTTATTAAGTATTTCTCTGGCAAGGCCAATGTGGTGACAGACACTCTAAGTAGGAAATCTTTTGTATAGCTTGCAATTTTATGAGGAGAACAATCTCTTTTTGAAGAGTTCAGGGATTTAGATACGTGATCAAGTTTGTCAACATCAGGGTTATGATGGCATCGATGTCTGTTTTTTAGCCATAGTTGATTCTGTAAAGACAAGCAATTTGAGGACACCCAGAGTCGGCTAAGGCTCGTGATCAAATTCCCTAGAGGCTAGATTGGTTGATGATGTTTTGTACTTTAAGGACAGTTTTTGTGTGCCAATCATTGATGGAATTAAGGAAGCAATCATGATTGCACACAATGCCAGATACTCCATGCATCCAGGAAGCACGAAGATGTACAAAAACTTAAAGGACAAGTTTTGGTGGAATAACATGAAGAGAGACATCAAAGGTTTTGTGTCCAGATCTTTCACATGTCAGCGTGTAAAGGCATGCAGAAGAAGCATCCCGGTTTGATGCACCCCTTGCAGATTCCGAAGTGGAAATGAGAGGACATCTATGTACTTTGTGTTAGGGTTGCAAGTGGTTAGTAGACAATTCAATGCAATTTGGGTGATCATGGACCATTTGATGAAGTGATCTTATTTCATTCCATTTAAGAAAGGCATGAAGTTCAATGGGATGGTGAAGATCTTTGTTCATGAGATTACCTTCCATAATGGTACGCTAGCTTCCATTGTGTCTGGCAGAGATTCTCGATTCTTCTCATCCTTTTGACAATCATTTCAGCAATGATGAGGACCAAGGTTAACTTCAACAAAACGTATCATTTGTAGACTAATGGGCAATCAGAGCACACTATTCAGACTTTAAAGGATATGCTTCGTGTTAATGTTTTGGACTTTGGAGGAGAATGGGATGAACATCTCATCTTGTGTAACTTCGAGGACAACAAGTGTTACCGTATGAGTATTGGGATGGCTCCGCTCAAAGCGTTATATAGCCGCTGATGTCATATGCTAGTTTCATGGGAAGAGGTTAGAGTTAGAAGCTTCCATGGACCTTCGATCATTGTAAATACAAAAGAGAAAGTCTAGAAAGTCCAAGATAGATTGAGGATTGCTCGTTCTCACCAGAAGACTATGCTAACAATCTTCGATGAAATCTTGAGTTTTAGGTTGGAGATAACGTGTTCTTAAATGTTTATCTAGTAAAGGACAGCATTAGGTTCAGATAGAAAGGCAAGCTAGCTCTGAGATATGTGGGACTACTTGAGGTCAAGAGAGAAATTGGTGATCTTGCTTATCGGCTGATTCTTTAGTCAGAGTTTGTAAAAGTGCACGATGTCTTCCATATGTCTATGCTCCGAAAGTATATTTGAGACCCATCTTATGTTATAGAGCACGAGGAGATTCAAGTGCAATCTGATGCGACGTACATTGTCTTCAAATGATCGACGAGAAATAGTAGGTTCTACAAACTCGAATGATTTGTTGGGTCAAGCTTCTCTAGGAGCACCATGGTCCAAATGAGGCTACTTTGGAGCTCAAGGAGTAGGTTAGAAAGAAGTGCCTAAGGTTATTTCCAGATATTCCATAGGTATGTTTCATTCGGACGACTGAATGGTCCTAAGTGGGGGAGGATGTAATATTCTGTTCCCCAAATTAGATTTGTTTGCTAATCTATTTGTGCTTTGTGCAAATTAATGGTGTTTTGGTCTTAATCAAGTATTCGATAGATAGATTGGTGGCACCCTACTCTTGATTAGGTAGCATAGAGGACCAATTTGAGATTTACATAGCCTAATTTTGCATCATCGCATCATTTCATCAATCATATCGTTGTGCATTTAAACATGTTTATCATCATGCATTCGTGGATCCCTCTCATTTGTACCTAAGTTAGCTTAGTACTACCCTTTTTTGTAAATAACCTAAACTAATGAACTAGCTATTAAATTTCTAAAGTTGCCTAAGAGCCCTAGCTATAAAAGCTCACTCTTTTCAAAGCAAGACTGACTCTTGCTTCCTAGCAAAAACCCCTAGCCACGAACTCCATCTTTTTCTTCCTATAACTCTAGAGTGTGTGTGAGAGATACTCTAAGCCATTAGAGATTATTTTCATCTTCTTCTCCAGATTCCCTTTTTGCCTATTTGGTACTCGTTTGAAGCGAAGAGCCCTATTTCTCCATTTTGCATGATTCCCAAGGTGGAAACTCAATTGCCCTTGAAGCTTGTGAAATTTAAATAAGTGTAGTAGAAGCTTCATGTCATCCATTCCATTATTTCATCTCTTTTCATTACATTGTCATGAATAGGGTTTTGATTGAGCCAGGAAAATTTGGGGATTTCCACTATTTTGGCTAAGATTAGGTAACAATATCTCGCAAAGGCAAGTATAAGCAAGTGGTAACATCCATGATGGGATTTTTATTGATTCCTTACTATGTTTAAGCTTTATTGCATTGTACAGTCCATCCTTCTCTTGTGTGTCATTAATGGAGGATGTCATGGTGGTTATATTTTGATTTAAAAGGAGAATGGATTAAATGAGATTGAATGGAGGTGTAAATTTTGTAAACATGGTAAATTTAGGACGTTATAGAATGCCATAATGCAAGTTGTGAATGGGGAATAAATGTGTAGAGCTTAAGACTTGAAACAAGTCTAAAACTTCACGCAAATGAGCTCGAGCGAACCCAGGCGCACTCAAGCACACACTCAAAACTCTCAATTATTTCGAAAAATGTGTTTCAGGCTTGGGCACATGTGCATATGCGCCAAGCGTGCTAGCCTCTATGAGACCTCCCTCGAGTGTATGCTCATCTGCGCTCTAGCGCCCACCCAAATTTCCTATTTTATTTATTATTTATCTAATTATTTATTTATTATGTATTTATTGTTCCAATTCCCACTTTGATTGGAATGGTTATACCAGACCCTTCCCTAAGCACATCTTGGACTTGACTCGTGGTCAAGTATACCTTAGAACACTTGGGGGACCCTATGACTATGTAGGACATTGTATCTCGGAACCATTCTACCTTATCCTTGGACCAACGAAATCAAATTGGGTAACAAGGCAGATGTTGGTTGTCATCCATCTTGTAGATGGATGTTCAGGTTGTTCCGACTGGCGCTCCCTCGCCTGTGGATATAGGAGTCCTTTGTCTAGATTTATACACAATGCAATACTAAGAATTTTGGTAGCACATGATATTGGAGGACTTATGGTTACACCAAAGTGGAAGGCTAAGGGCATGAACATATTAGATTAGCTTGGCTAGTAAATCATCCTTAATTCTTATAAATTGAAAAATTATGCATGTTGTTACGATTATTTTTGTTCTTCACTATTCTCATCTGTTAAATTCATTATGCACTATTCCATTTCCCTACATTGTCATTTGTCTACTGTTATGCTTTATTTGATATCATTATGCTTTATGTTACTCCAAATGATACATAAGTAAGATATGCCAAGTGAACAAGTAAGTTATGTTAAGAAAGTAAGTTTGAAAGAACGAAGGTGCTATATATTATACCCTTATTGATTAATAGAGTTGGCACCATTGAGCTTGACTCTACGAAGCCCAATGGAGAGTATGAGTTGAAATTTACTCGCCACTACAGTTGGTTTTCTATAGAGTAAGTCGATGCTCTTTTGGGAAATTAGACTAGCTACCTGATTTCCCATTACGTTTTGTGATGTGTCTCTCTTCAGAGAAGATTGTAGCCATGCGGTTTGCCAATTAGATGTTATGGTCTTATGTTATCTTGATTCTCACATTTATGCCTAATTAACATGCTAACATGTTAGTTTATGCATTTTGGCCTCTTTAATTACTTTGTCATCTAACTCTCACTAGTAGCACATGCAAGAATACTACTTGCTCATTCTTGTTGAGTTGTCATACTCAGGGGTGTTACCCTTGGTGTTGTAGGTTTAGTCCCCCACCCTAATCCGATCTCGAGTTGCATATGGAAGGCACCACGTAGGTTTTTTCTGGATTAGACGAATGGACCACTAACAACGTGTTCTACTAGCTATCTTTCGTAGAGCTACATGGGGATAGGGCATCTTAGGACTTGAGCTATGGATTAGCTCCTTGCATCATGCCATCATTTATTTTGAGATATTCATGCTTATTTTATTGATGGACACGTATTATGTTTCGGGTCATTTGACTGTTTATTCCGTTATGCACTTCTGTACTCTTAGATATGCATGTGGACATGTAGTAATTCATGAGATTATGATTAATTCAGTAACTTATTAAGTAAGTTTATTATAGAACATTTGAGCATGTACTTATTTATGTTCATTACTATCATAGGGCATGCAATGGGTGTGTTAAACACTGAGTTTTCCGCAATTAGTCTGAATGTGCATGTGTATATGGATCTTTTTCACACGTGAAATATGTGGAATTCTCTTTTTGTGGTCCATGTTTGCCTTAGTCCGACGTGAATTACTATGGAATTACATATGCCACGTCATGGGCTTGGCCATCTGACCTTAATCAGGGCATGACATTTAGTAGATCAAGACTGGAGAAGATCGTGTACAAAGGTAGTGCTGGAAGTTGTAGGTACTAGAGATCCGCCTGATAAACAAAGGAAAAGGGACGAAACTTGGTTTTTCTCTTTTTTGCCAATTTTCTAGTCCGGCCAGATGTTCTGATATGGAAAATGCTTGGTTGGAGAGGAAAGTGTCTGAATTTCATGTTTTTGAATCTAGGTTTGTCAGAGATAGGGTCCGGAAGGCTGAATTAAATGCTTCTGATGATGGGTTTGTTAGGGATGACTAGTTCAATGATCCTAGGATCAATGGTTCTAATTCCACATTCATGGGAGAATAACGAGGGTGTGATGATTCTGAGGTGGACTTTGGGAAGGATTCATGTAAAAAAGTTAAACCCGATTATTCTAATGTTGAATGGAGGAAGAATTCTGGAAAGAAGACTCGAAGTAGAGGCGCCGTAGCAGAGTTGGGGATGGATTTGCTTGTGGAATCCCGATTTCGAGTTGATTCAGAATTCAGCAAGTTTGTTTCAAATAAGAGAACCAGCAACAATGCTCAAAACAACGAAATTGGGAGGGGATCCCCTAATGAAAACGTGAATGATGCTTCGAAAGAATGAATTGAGGATGGACCGATACAAGAAAAGCATATTCGAGTGCATAGCTTGCAACAAGACTTTCTAATCTTATCTAATTCAGGTTAAAATTTCTATATAATTTCCAATGTATAAGGATTTAATGTGTTCTTGAATAAAGTGCAGGTTCCAATAATTGATCAATTACTGCAAATGCTAGATATTATCAACAACATAACATATCTATTTTAAGTACCATTTCTCAGAATAAACTCATATGGGACACTTTTTGACTCCGATCCAATATGAATTTGAGAATTGAATAAATTTGTCTTTTTTTTATTAAGACGGTAGGGCATATCGCCCGGGTTCAGAGAAAAAAAAAACCTACGATATTAATTGTTAAAATCCACATTCATTAGTTCCTTTAGATGGCTAACAGTTAAGAGGGTGTTTTTTCCTTGCATGAGATATTCAAATTAAATTTATTTATGTAAGTTGGGCATAAATTGAACATCTTGCTATGCTTGATTAGACACACCATTTTCATAAAATTTTTACATGATTCACCAAAAGAAAACATGGAATTCATTTTCATATGTTTCCTTTAACTAGATGTATTATCATACAGAGCTAGTGCAGCACGCCCACACCCATCGTGGGCGATGATAAACAATAATTGTATTTTAAATAAAAATATTTATAAATATTTAAATAACTTATAAATGACGATTATTAGTTAAATCAGAAAACAAATGAATTTAAAATTGAACTTCAAAAACCAAAGGTTTAATGGAAAAAATGGCTCAATTACAAAAAATAAAGGGCTAAAAATGAGAAAATTAAAATGTAACATGAAAGTGGCCGCGTAAATTATGAGATTAGAAAGAAAAAGATTTGACTTTCACAATGGGACCCCATAGATTGTTCGAGCTCAGAATAATAAAGAAAAATAATAAAAAAAACCCTGCTTTGACAGTGGGCTAAGGTGGATGAAACACAACAAAGATGAAGCTGCTTATGATTTATAAGTGGACCCTAAATTTCTACATCTTGGATCAGATAAAAGGGTCGTATACATACCCACCTATCATAAAAATCAATGATGGCCCCCTATCAATGGGAAAAAAAGAAGAAGAAAGAATAGCAACAAAAAACCCTTGCAAGAGATCTGTCAATGAGGTTCACCTCTCCAATCCAAACTAATTAAATGCATAGTGGGTCGACTGATGATAAAAAAGGGACAAAATTCAGTTTATAGATTGTTCTTTTACTTATTAAAATCAACTACCCAATAGGCCCACCGATGATGAAAAAGAAAAAAAATGAAAAGTGTAGAGAAGAGGGATTGTAATGAGAGAAATTAAGGAGATAGATTAAGCAAAAAGGGATTTACATTGAGATATTTTAGGAAATTCAAAACTCTAAGAAAGGATATAGAGGTTTGTTGAAGAGTGTTTGAGACTTATTAAAATTAAAACACACTCTGTGTCACTATCGTATGAAAGGGGTTGCTACATATATAGGGAATATTACTATGCATCTTTCTCTATCCATGTGGTGAGGGACAAATGCATATTTGGAAAGATTTATGCACAAAAGAGAAAACGTTATTTATGGTATCATAAAAAAGAAGAATCTTCAAATGTAAAGAGGGAAAGCCACGTCATTGTCCCTTACCACATGGTGAGGGAATGATGCATAGTAATATTCTCCATATATATAATTTGAGAAACAGATGAATAAAGTCCTTCGATAGTTTTATGCAATTTAGTATGCTCCATGACCCCAAAAACTTTTCAAAAAGGAAATTAAATATAGGTCCAAGATACAATGAATAGTTTACACTATGAGCTAGAGCCCCATAATAAATCATTAAAGGGGGATTAGGTTGTTTATCAATTTTCAACATCTTTCCCAAAATCTGTGAAGATCAAACATATGTAACTTTTGATAGATCTAATATTGTTTGTAATAAAACATCAAACCTATGGATTTAGATTTATGCATTAAACAATAAATAATCTAAACTACTAAAAGCATACCTTGCACCATGATGTTGATGACGAGCAGATCTTCTTTCTCAAATAGGGTTTTCTCCTATCTCCCCTATCACCCACTTCAATATGCATGAGAGTTGAATGTACTTTGTAGATCTCGTAGGTTAAAAGAGAGGACATGAAAACCACTTTTATAGATAAGCCTAGAGAGATTTCTTCCTATCAAAAAAATCTATTAGAGGTAAGTTTCCTTAATTTTCTCAAAGATTAGTCAAACAAGAGTCCTAATAGATTGAGCTTCTTAAAATTAAATCCAAGAAAGATTTATTAAAATCAAAACCAAAGGCGAAAAGCATCTTAAATTTAGTGGCCTCAAACAATGGGCCCCAACAATGCTCGGCATGTGGTCATAAGGATCATTACGTCTAACAATCTCTCACTTGGTCCGAATAATGACAATATGTATGTGATCTCCCACTTGGTCATGACGACCATATAAAAGCAATGCACCTTTATCATTATGTATAATTCGAAGAATACTTTTTTTTGGTTTCTTAGAAAAAAATGACTCAACTTGGATTCAACTACATTTTAAAAAAGTCCCGACGAGTGGCCACTCATTTGAAAAATAATGCAGTCAATCTTGTTTATGCTAATTTTTATATATTGTAATTAAATGAAACCATCAATGCGGATCATGGCGGTCAGACATCAATTATGCAACATAATTCCTTCCATGTACCATAATATTAGTAACTCCATTTAATCAAGTCATAAATCTAGAAAAACAATAGAGGGGGACTAGAATTCCTCTTATTGATTCAAATAAAATCTATCTTTCTCTTAATTAATTAATTAATTAATTGTGCACACAAAATTAAGCAAGAAAACAAAATCCTCATTAATGAAAATTGATCAACTAAAGTGTCTAACAAATTAGCATAAATCCTTTTAACCACATGCATTAAGGTAACATAATGAGACCGGTTTCTCTAACATGATCATTATATGCCTCTGCTAGTAATGCTTTGGTCATAGGATCAGTAATCACTAGCCTTGCACTTATTTGCTCTATAGACAATAGACTATCCCAAAACTTTTCTTTAACGGTAAGATATTTTATCTGAAAATTTCTTGGAGTGCTGGAACTCTTGTCGTTGTTAGAGAAAGGTATAATTGAGGTGTTATCACACTAAATTTTCAGCAGCTTAGAAATGAAGTCCATTATCCGAAGCCCTGAAATAATTCAACGGCCATATAACTTGATCAGTGGCCTCAAAGCATGCCACAAATTCAGCTTGAAATATGGAAGAAGCAATTGTAGTATGTTTAATGCTTTTCCACAAAATAACCCCACCAACAAAGAGAAAAATATATCCTGATGTAGATCTCCTTGTGTTGAGGCATCCAGCAAAATGGTAATCTGAATATCCAATCACTTTCAAGTGAGCAAATCTTCTATAAGTGCGCATATGTTCTTTAGTTCATTGTAAATATTGCATGACTTTGTTTACTACCTTCCAATATGCCATGCTAGGGTTAAATTGATACCTTCATAGCATACTAATTGGAAAATTGATGTCTAGAGGGGTACAAGTCTGAGTATATAAAAGACTTCTTACAATGTAAGCATATAGAATGTCCTGCATTAGGTTTCACTAGATGTTAGATTTGTGACATTGATCTTTGGAGAATTGATCACCTTTTGATATAGGTGCTTTTCCTTCATAATAATTCTGCATATTAAATCTTTTAAGAACCCAGTCGATATAGGCTTTCTGTGATAGTCCTAATAATCCTCGAGACCTATCCCTAAAAATTCTTGATTCGAAATAAAAAGAATGCTTCGCCCATATCTTTCATTGCAAAGTTCTTTGTGAGGTATTCTTTTCTTTCATGCAATAGGCCTAGATCACTACTAGCAAGTAAAATGTCATCTATATATAAGACTAAAATAATAAACTTGCTCCCATTGATCTTCAGGTATGCATTGATTAACAATGTTTTTTTTAAATCTGAAGGAACTAATGGTATTATTGAACTTAATATACCATTGCCTTGAAGCTTGTTTAAGCTCATATATAGATTTCTTTAATCTACAAATTAGATTCTCTTTGTTTTTTTTTCTTAAATCTAGCTGGTTGTTTCATATATACCTTTTCAACTAAATCCTCATTTAAGAATGTCATTTTCATATCCATTTGATATAACTCACAACATTTTGCATATTTAGCTACGAAAATTTTCATCGCTAATCATAGAAAGAGCGAGAGAGAGAGAGAGAGTAGAGAGAGTGAGAGAGAGAGAGCACAGAGAGAGTGAGAGAGAGAGCAAAGAGAGAGAGAGCGAGAGTTAGAGAGAGTGAGAGAGAGAGAGTAGAGAGAGCGAGGGAGAGAAAGCAGAGAGAGTGAGAGAGAGAGAACAACGAGATCGGTGAGAGCGAGAGAGAGAGATCAGAGAGATCGGAGAGAGCGAGAGATCAGAGAGAGTGAAAGAAAGAGAGCAGAGAGAGAGATGAATTTGGGGGGGGGGCGAGAGAGAGCGAGAGATCAGAGACTAAGAGAGGGAAATGATTTAGGGTTGGGGGAATGAAAAAGGGTAGCAGGTTTACCGACGATTAATTTTCATCGGCAAATGTAAAAATTTTGTCGAAAAATTCTAATCACATTTCCTAAAAAATTTTCAAAACTTTTATCTACGTAAATAATTTTCTGTTGGCAAATTTTAATTTTTACTAACGATTACAAAAACTCGTTGGTAAAAGTTACTTTTATTGACGTAAAAATTTCATCGGCAAAAAAATTTCCCATTTCTTGAAAAGTTAAGTAAAATATTCTGTATATTTACCGACATCTATATTTTACGTCGGTGAAAGTGTAGTACTTAATGACAAAATTTAAAAATGTCGGTAAAAATTCGATATTTACCAACGCTTTATAAATAATGTTGGTAAAAGTTAAATTTTACTGACGTATTATATAAAGCGTCGGTAAATATCTAATTTTCACTGACAAAATAATATGTGTCAGTAAATAGTTACCTTTACCGACGAAATTATAAAAGCATCGCTAAAAATCATCGTCAAAACTGTATCTTGTTGTAGTGTCAATGTTTTCCCTTTAAGTAAATCCCTTAGCTACAAGTTTGGGGTTAAACCATTCGTTTTTTGCCCTTTGGGTCTCGTATAGTCTTAAAGATCCATTTACATCTACAGTTGCAAACCCTTGAGGCAATTCAACGAGATCCCAGACTTTATTTACATACAGGGATTTTAACTTTTATTACATGGCTTCAATCCATTTATTCTAATAGTCACTTTTAGTGTCTTGTGAAAATGCTACTAGATCTTCTCTAACACATATCAAAATCAGATTTGTGAAAATAAACAATATAATCAATTGATATAGCAGACCTCTTATATCTCTGAGATCTTTTCAAAGTTTCTGCTTCTACTAAATCTTGATTCGGATGATTGATATTTTTAATTCAGATTATTTTGCATGACATTCTCATCTAGTGGTGCATTTGATATGATAGGTTGTAATTTTATCGTATCATTCTGAACAAAGTCATTTGGAATACCAACTCTAACCATTTTAATCAATACATGAATAGGTATCTGATGTTTTTTAAATATCACATTTCGTGGTGCATTGCCCCCACTAATGTCTTCACTTTCTAAGAGTCTTGCATTTCGAGTTTCAATAACTTTTATGATATGAGTAGGACAATAAAATCTAAAACATGTAAATTCTAGCTTCCGCTAGACAACCCCAAACATTTAAATTTCCTAAACTTGATTTTTTACTTGTCCATAACTCGTAAAGAGTTTTAGGAATAACCTTAGTGGGTACATAGTTTAAGATATATGCAGCTGTTTTTAGGGCTTCTTCCTACATAGAGTCAAGCAAAGAAGAATTACTTAACATACTTCGTACTATTTCCATAAGCGTTTTATTATGTCTTTCAGCCACACCATTCTAATGTGGAGAGCCAGGCAATGTATATTTAGCATGAATACTATGACTTTTTAGGAATTTAGTAAATGGGCTAGGATTTTGACCCATTTCATAATACCTCCATAATACTCTCTACCTCTACCAGATCTCATAATTTTTATTTTTCTGTCTAACTTATTCTCCACTTTAGCCTTATAAATCTCAAAAGCTTTTAAAGATTCGAATTTCTTATATAGCAGGTAGACATACCCATATCTAGTGAAGTCATCAATAAAGGTGATAAAGTAATTTTTACCACTAGAACATGTTGTGGAAAAGTAACTACAAATATCTGTTTAGACTAATTCAAGTGGTTATAAAGGTCTTGTGCTTATTTTATTGATTTTTTTGTCTGCTTACCTTTTATGTAGTCTATATAGACACCAAAATCAGTAAAATCTAAGACTTCCAATACCCCATCATTTACTAATCTCTTTAATTTCTCTTCAGAAATGTGTCCAAGTCTTTTTAATGCCACAAAGCTGAGGAACTTTCATAAAAAATTCCTCTCTTAACACTAACACATATAATATTATTCTCATGCAAGATAAGTAAGGAACTAACAAAATATGAATCCAGATTCAATTTATATAGAACTGCCACCACCAATTAAAACTTGATTCTTATAAATACTCAAAGTACTTGGTCAAAAATAATAATAATAATAATAAAGGTATAACCTTCTAAATTTAGTCTAAATAAAAAAAATTAAATTTCTACTAATTGTAGTAACACAAAACGTGGTATTATGGTCTAATTGGAAACCAGAATTAAAAATTAGTCTGTAAGCCCCCACCACTTTCACTTTAGCCTTTAGCTGGTTCCTCATTAAAATGCTTCTTTGTTCATTACTTGGACTCTGACTTGAGTGAAAGCTCTGCATAGAATTTGCTACATGAACAATGGCACCGGAATCAATCCACCAAATATTTGAAGGAACATCTAAAAGATTTGTTTCATAACAAACAAAATAATTATTTATACCTCTAGATTCAAACCATTTTTGTCTCTTCAAGTAGTCTTTCTTAAGATTTCCCTTTTTACGGCAGAAGAAGCAATTTGGTATGCTAACCTTCATCTTGACTTCATTAGTCGAAACCGGTATCTTACCTTTCTTTTTGACTTTCTTTTCCACTAACTAGAGATAGGCCTTAGCATTTTCATTATCCGGGATAAAATCATGGATATTTTTTGCAATAGACCTTTTGATCATCATGAGATTCAAATGATTGGCCTTGGTCCATTTTTCATAATATGCTTTTTGAGTTTGAGAGCTATTTTCAGTAAGATCAACATGCTTGGTGCAACGACCCAGTCCCAAAAAGTACATGTGAATGAAAGGATATAAGTAATAATCCGTCCTAAACTATCGAGGCGCCTTTTGAGGACAAAACCGTGAGGACTTCCATAAAAAAACTATAAAGTTAAGCGTGCTCGAGTCAGAGCAATTTCAGGATGGGTGACCTCCTGGGAAGTCCAAAGCGGACAATACCTCGATGGTGCGGGGCGGGTTGTTACAGATGGTATCAGAGCAGGGGATGGCTCTTCTCTGAGTGGTGGAGGGTGAGGCCGTGAGGCCGGACCCCTTGGGGACCACTCGAATCCTGCTTCCCTCTCGAATCCTGCCCTCCACAAATAGGGGGGGGAACGAAGGAGGGGGAACGAAGTCCCACATCGCTTATGAGGCCGTCTTCGGTCCGACATTGTGCTAGATATGTGGATATGGGGACAGATCCGGCGGAAGCTGGTGGGCCTGCAACGACCCAGTCCCAAAAAGTACATGTGAATGAAAGAATATAAGTAATATTCCGTCCTAAAGTGTCGAGGCGCCTTTTGAGGACAAAACCGTGAGGACTTCCATAAAAAAACTATATAGTTAAGCGTGCTCGAGTCAGAGCAATTTCAGGATGGGTGACCTCCTGGGAAGTCCAAAGCGGACAATACCTCGATGGTACGGGGCGGGTTGTTACACTTCGGTTCTAATAATGTAGTGTTCAAGTTTAGGTAAGCCAAGGTTAATAAAAGTTCTTGTTTCCAATCTGTGAAATTCGATTCATTCAAAATTGGTATATTTAAGAGATGTCCATTTAAGGTAGCAGGAGTTAACGCTGAAACATAAAAGAGGAAAAATACAAAAAATGCTCAATTTACTTCAATTCTTTGAGTTCAAGCTAAAACAAAAGTCCAGAATGATTATTTAAATAAATAAAACATATCTAGTGAGTGATTCAGTTCATCATACAGTCTTTCCTTTCGGTCGAGACTACAACGTGCAAATGGGGTTGCTCGTGAATGAAACCTATCCAGCCTTACACAAAAAAATAGTGTTAAGGGTCTTAAATTTCAAATGATGTCTATAAGTTTTTCATAATATGGCCACTTCGGTGACTACCACACTAAAAATTATAGGTTTCAATTGAATTAACAGCATTTGTAAAATGTGTCATGACTTGAATTTTTTTGAAATTCGAATTAATCTTGACCTTAGATTTGATCTTTGATGGACCTCACTTTCATTTAAATTTCTTTTATGAATTTATGCTATTTAATTTGGTTAATTATTTGTTTAATATTAGTGGGTCCCATATTATGTTAGAATTTGAGAATTTGGCTCAAGTAAGAGATATAATTCGAATAGACTCCTTGAGTTGCTTTCCATCCTAATTCTATTTGAACATATGTCACGACCCGAGCCCAGAAATCGGGGGTTAGCGAAAAGCTACACCGGTGACACACGTACTCCCGTGCACGTGCATCCAAACCGAGTCTAGATGCACGCACACAAGGGATCTAACACGTGCGAACTAAGCGTACGCGGAAGCTGTACATATCATAGCAAGCAACAAAGGAAAATAAATAGCGGAAGCCGAAATACATACGGAGCGGAAAGGACAAGATAAATACGCTGGTATGAAATCTGAATACACACCCAAAACATGATATACAAAATATACAAAGTACAAGTCCAAAGTCCAAAGTCCAAAAAAACAAAACTCAAAACAAAAGGCCGCTGATATGCATGCACGCACTCGGCAGAGGTGATCAGGCCCACTCTGCCAAACCGGAGGGTGCCTCTACACTCGGCCCTGCAGCCTCCTCGACCGCCGGGGAGCTGGGCAAGGGATCTGTGCCTGCAACACCACAGACAACACAAATGAATACAACGATCCAGCAAATACAAGTAACAGGGATGAAACACTTATAGCATCGAAACGAATAATATAATGACAGAAGATTAAATACAGAGTTTCATCTTAGTATGCTAAGCAAATCGTGTATAGAAGTAAAACATGATAATTGAATCAAAACATAGAAATACTGAACTAAGTGGCTACTACGTTAACCATGTTCTCTCCAATAGAGAGCAAAGCAGAGCAGAGGAGAACACCACTGACCGGGCCAGGGTACAAGTGGGTCTCAGTTTCCTGGGTTCCGGGGTCCCAAGACAGAGCGACACTGCAGTGATACAGAGATACAGAGATTTAAGCCAGAGGTAACCCCGTCGGGCATCCTAGGGCTGAGGCTGAGTAGAGCCAGACTAATACCAATCAAATCAAATCCATAGAAAGGGAGATTATCCGCTTTGGACTCACCGATGACAAAGACCGGATCTTATCCTCACGTATTAACCTCTGGGCAGAGCCACCCGGGAATACCCAAACTCAGAGATAGACAAAGCCAACAAAGCATAGCATAGATCAAAGCTCAGTGCAGAACGAAGAATAAAACAGATATACAGAACGAAAGCAAAATGAATGCGGAATGCATAAACATAGATTGGCAGAACAGAGGGCAAAACTATAAACAATATGCAATGCATCTCAGATTAATACGGAGTCAAGGTTAATTACAAGCCAACCCTAATCTAGTGGTTCACTGTCACTAACCGTGCATGTTGATGTAGTTTTAAGTTATTCGATGCACCGTTGCCAACCCAGTGTTGCAATATAATCCTCATGTGCACCGAAGTCCCTTAAACCAACACCCATGGGGAGGTGCTTAACAGTGATCAACGCTCACATAAATAAGTCACAACCTAACAGACTCTTCATGCGATCCAAAGAATCCATTGGGCCGGTTTACATGGGTGGTTAACCTGTATTTGAGCCCTACAAGTCTCACCATTATCCTAAATTATATTTCAGAATTGCCATGCCTAACGGTTTAGCCATGAGGGACCGATGGTTGAGCCGAAGACATCTTACGCCCTCGTCGTATTATGCACTACGGCTTCACCTTGGTTCCATTCAACACACAGCTAAACTAGTCATCTTCCACCTCTGATCTGATACCTCTTTCGGCTGAGCTATGGTCAGTATACGGCTTAGCCGTAGACCAATCCACGGCTTAGCCGTAGCATTCTACGGCTTAGCCGTAGCCACACCGTAGGAGTACTGTATTGGAAAAGTTTCGACTGATCAGAGCTTTAATCCACGGCTGGGTTACGGTTGGGCCACGGCTAGCGTACGGCTCAGCCGTAGGACAATTTACGGCTTAGCCGTAGCCTAGCCGTAGAACAAAATCAAAATTTCAAATCTCTGGAACATGAGCCGTAGAAACTGTCACAACCCGAGCCCAGGGAACGGGGGTCAGAGGAACTCTAACCAATGACACACGTACTCCCGTGCATGCACACCTAGACCCTATCCAGGCATACACACACAAGGGATCAATCACACGTGCAAACCACTGTACGCGGAAGCTGTACGTATCAAGGCATACCACAATATACCAAAAGACAATGGGAGATTACAAAATAACATGAACTGGCAATAAGAACCAATACAAGCACGTATGACAATATAGCGGGCTTACAATGAGCAAAACATAAAATACAGATATCACTCGAAGCCCACGCTACAAATACAGAAAAATCCCCTCAATACACTCAGACTCAAAGAATGGGGAAAACAAAATGATGCAAACCGTACTCTGGAGGATGGATCAAGTCCACTCCTCTAGGCCAGAGGGGGCCTCGCGAGCCTCTCCTGCAGTCGGGTCGACCGACGCAGGATCGGAAGAGGGATCTGAGCCTGCAACACACAAAGACAACTAATAAGTACAACGACTTAGCAAAGTATAAGCCAACAAGAAGATAACACGAATTGTGTCGAATACTGAATAATACTGAACAATGATCATAATGCAATATCCATAGAAATTATAACTGTATACTCGCATGCTATCAGAATCATAAACAGGTAACAATCAAGTGGCTACTACATTGGCCATTTTCTCCCTTACGAGAGCAATCAGGATGAGAACACCAGCGACCGGGCCAGGGTACGCATGGGTCTCTAGTTCCCGGGGTCCGGAGTCCCAGGACAATTCACTCTGCAGAGGCAAACACTTAAACTAAACCAAAGTTAACCCCGTCGGGTATCCTAAGGCTGAGGCTCAGTAGTGCCAAGACCAATCACAATCAATCGGATGATGCACCTCAATCAATCAATCAATCATGTCATATCACATACCACATACAGATCTCATATATCATGCTATACAATAGGAAGTGCATCACATATACTGATACTGAGCAATAAGCTGATACTGAACAATAAGCTGATACGGAATGCAATTAAGCCATAAAAGGGGTACTGATAAACTCAATAACAATAAGCACTGATGCAAATACTCCAATGGAGCAACGGTAAAACACAATACACAATAATAGAATGGTCCCGCCCGGGCTTCGCTCTGGGGTTGCTGCATTTCCCACAGAATCGAGAGGTCCAGCGCAGAACACATAAGAGGGCATAACCGTAATCAATATGCTGTACAAATCAAACAAATCAAGTACTTATACGAATCAAGGATCAATTACAAGCCAATCCTATACTAATTATCCAGTGCTTCTAACCGTGCATGTTGATGTAGTTTTAAGTTGTCCGATGCACCATTGTCTAGTGTTGCAGTGTCTAGAGTGTGCACCGAAGTCCCTTAAACCAACACCCATGGGGAGGTGCTAAACAACTGGATAACAAGCATGAATGATTCGCAGCCCATGAGATCATTCATGTCACTCAACATTCCATTGGGCATGTCCAGGTTAACTACATTCTAACATGAAAGTCATATACGGTCCTTTACTTAACCTAGTCCCTTTTCATTCAATTCTCAGGGTCTCACGGTGCAGCCGTAGGTAACCTTACGGCTTAGCCGTGGCATCTTACGGCTTGGCCGTACTATGCACTGCGGCTGAGCTGAGGTTCCCTAATATCCCTTCGAATTTACGGCTTAACCGTATTTTGCTCTACGGCTCAGCCGTATCCTGGTCCACGGCTTAGCCGTAAGACAATGTACGGCTGAGATCAGGCTGGGCCGTAGAAGAATGGCGAATTGCCAACATCCAGTTATTTTCAGCTAACAGTCTGTACTGTTCTACGGTTTGGGTTACGGTTGGGTCTCGGCTTAGCCGTAAGCCATTTTACGGCTTAGCCGTAGCACATTTCACGGCGTAGCCGTGAGTGCACGGACTCATTTTCCTGAACTTGTTACAGTCATACAGAAAATGTGCAAAGCGGCTGGAAACAGCAAGATAACAGTGAAATGAGTTCAATAGGGCTGTCTATCACTGAGATACACACTGAAGAATCAAAACACAACAATCAAATCACTATCAATCGGTGTTCACACATCTTGGGCTTATACTTGCCTCACGGACGAAATCCACACGCGGATTGGCTCAGTCCACCGGGAAACACACGCGAACAAGCTCCTTCCTTCCTCCCACAAGCAATCGAAACAGAGGTGGAGAAGAGAGAAAGAGAGCTGACGAGAGAGAGAGAGAGACGAGCTGGGGAGAGTGAGCTGAGAGACGATCGAGAGAACAAGAGAGTTGGTGGGGATATTTATAACTTAATTTGAGTCCAAATTGCACTTAGGTCCAAGCAGTTTACACCAATGTCAGTTCGAGTCAAATGACGGTCCAACGAGAACAAACGAACTCATTCGGATCCAAGACAGTTACGAAAAACGACAAACTCAACGAAATACACGCGCTGACGTCAAAATGACGCAAAACTGACAAGGTCTATCAAAAGCCAGAATTACGAAAAAGGGCTCGATCTACTTAGACTAAGTCAAACTCAACCCAAACAATCTCTCTACGACTCAAGGTCAAAAATCAACAAAACCCAAAACACACTTAACGCTTAATTCACACGAACTTACCCACTACTCCGGATCAACTCGGGTCGGAGTGTTACATCCTCCCCCACTTGGACATCATTCCGTCCTCGGAATGAAAGCGTACCTGAGCAAACAGATAAGGATACTGACGCGCCATCTGATCTTCTAATTCCCACGTGGCTTCATCAGGTCCATGATGTTCCCAAAGTACTTTGACCCATCGAATAGTCCTCGTACGCAAGAGCTGTTCTCTGGTCCCAACAATACGGAGCGGGCGCTCAACATATGACGCATTGGGTTGCATCTGAATGTCATCGTATCGAATCACGTGCGTCGGGTCCCGAACATACTTGCGAAGCATAGACACATGAAAAACATCGTGTATTCCAGAGAACTCCACGGGTAGAACCAGTCTGTACGCTAGATCACCAATCCGGCTCTTGATCTCAAATGGACCCACATATCTTGGCGCTAACTTGCCTTTTTGACCGAATCGTACCGTACCTTTCATCGGTGAGACCTTCAAGAATACCCAATCTCCAACCTGAAATGTCAAGGTTCTTCTTCTCGTATCTGCATAGCTCTTCTGTCTCGATCGGGCAATCTTCAAATTGCACTGACCTTCTGAACTTTCTCTGTAGTCTCAGCAATGATCGTCGGTCCGTGGAAACTCCTTGTTCCAACTTCTTCCCAGCAAACAGGACTCCTACATTTCCGTCCATACAGAGCTTCATAGGGTGCCATTCCAATACTCTCGTGGAAGCTATTGTTATACGCGAACTCACACAACGAGAGATGCAGATCCCATTCTTTCTCGAAATTCAGCACACTGGCCCGTAACATGTCCTCGAGCGTCTGAATAGTTCGTTCCGACTGTCCATCAGTCTGCGGGTGATACGCCGTACTGAAGTTCAACTTCGTTCCCATGGCCTCCTGAAATGCTCTCCAAAACGAAGAAACAAAGCGGCTATCTCGATCTGACACAATCGACACGAGCGTACCATGTAATCTCACTATCTCGTCAACGAACTTCTTCGCCATCTCGGAAAATGTCATGCCTTTCTTGAATGGAAGAAAATGGGCTGTCTTCGTCAATCTGTCCACGATCACCCAAATAGCACTGTTCTTCTTGCTCGTCAGGGGTAAACCCGAAACAAAGTCCATCGAAATGTGCTCCCATTTCCACTGGGGAATATGCAATGGATGTAAGGAACCTGGAGGTCTCTGATGGTCAGCTTTCACCTTTTGGCAAGTCAAACATCTGGCAACAAACCCAGCAATTTCTCTCTTCATGTTGTTCCACCAGAATCTGTCCTTGAGAGCTCGGTACATCTTCGTACTTCCAGGGTGCATAGAATAACGTGCATGGTGTGCTTCGGTCATCAAACTCTCCTTCAAAGCCTCTACTACTGGCACACATAACCTACTCCTGAAATACAAGACATCACCCTCCAACCGAAAGTCTGATCGATCTGCAATGCTATCCCGAATTCGCTTCAACATCGCATCTTCGAACTGCTGATCTTTAATACGCTGAATGATGTCAGGCTGAAAACTCACTGTACTGGCAAGTGTCAAACTGTTCTCCACCAATTGCAGTTCCACTGGCTGAGCATGCCTCACAAAATAAAGACTATCCAAGGCCTGAAGAATCTCCGACTTCCTACTTAAGGCATCTGCAACAACATTGCCTTTCCCTGGATGATACTTGATGGGGAAATCAAAACCCTTGATCAACTCAAGCCACCTTCGCTGTCTCATATTCAACTCAGACTGCGTGAAGAGGTACTGTAGACTCTGATGATCTGAATGCACTTCAAATGTCACGCCGTACAAATAGTGTCTCCACATCTTCAACGCAAAAACGACGGCCGCCAATTCTAAATCATGCGTATCATAGTTCTTCTCGTGCTCTCGAAGTTGCCTCGAGCCATAGGCAATCACTTTGCCATGTTGCATCAAAACACATCCCAAACCGACTCGAGAAGCATCAGAATAGATCATAAATCCTTCATGCCCATCTGGTAACGTCAAGACTGGAGCCGAAGTAAGCTTCTCCTTCAACATCTGGAAATGGCATTCACATTCGTCCGTCCAAAGAAAAGGAACATTCTTCCTGGTCAATCGAGTCAACGGGGCTGAGATCTTAGCAAAATCTTGAATAAAGCGACGATAATATCCAGCTAATCCAAGAAAACTCCGTATCTCCGTCACAGTCTTTGGGCTGGGCCAATTCATCACTGCTTCAACTTTCATCTGATCCACTGCCAACCCATCTCGTGAAATGGTATGACCAAGAAAAGCTACCTGCTCGAGCCAAAAATCACACTTCGACAATTTAGCATATAAGCGATGTTCCTTCAACAACTGCAAGGCTCGACGTAGATGTTCCTCATGCTCCTCTGGGGTCTTGGAATACACCAGAATGTCATCAATAAAGACCACCACAAAACGATCCAGAAAAGGAGCAAAGATCCTGTTCATCAAAGCCATAAAGGCAGCAGGTGCATTGGTTAATCCAAATGGCATCACGAGGAACTCAAAATGTCCATACCGTGTCCTGAAAGCAGTCTTCACAATGTCTTCTTCCTTCACCCGAAGTTGATGATACCCTGATCTTAGATCAATCTTGGAAAAATAAGCGGCACCTTGAAGTTGGTCAAACAACTCATCAATACGCGGCAATGGGTATTTGTTCTTGATCGTGACTTTGTTCAATCGCCGGTAATCTATACACATCCGTAAGGTACCGTCCTTCTTCTTCACAAACAGCACTGGCGCTCCCCACGGTGACACACTCGGCCGTACGAAACCCTTCTCCAAAAGATCTTGCAATTGCGTCTTCAATTCGAGCAACTCGGCAGGGGCCATACGATAAGGAGCTAAACTAATGGGTGCTGTACCGGGCACTAAATCGATCGCAAACTCTACATCTCGGACAGGGGGTAACTCGGGTACTTCCTCCGGAAATACATCCGGGAACTCACGTACTACCGGAATATCGCTCAACTGCTTCACCTCCTTCTTCTCCGAGACAAAAGCAAGAAATCCTGCACAACCTCTGCGTATCAAACGATCCGCCTTGCATGCGGAGATGACACGCCTCGGGCATCTCTCCTGATTGCCCTCGAAACGAAACCCCTTCTCAAAATCGAAGTAAATCGTCCTGTTGTAACAGTTAACACAGGCACGATACCGCGCTAGCCAGTCCATTCCGAGGATCACATCGAAATCCAACATGGACAACAAGATCAAATCAACTGGCAGCTGGCGACCTTCAATCACCACGTCGCACAGAGGGTAGTATACACTACACTCTACTCTCTTGCCCACAGGAGTGGACACCACCAACACATAGGGTAGCGGCTGAGGGGGTTGCGGTAACTGTTCCGCAAAACGAGGTGCAACATACGAACGCGTAGATCCCGAATCAAATAGTGTATGTGCTTCAGCTCGGGCAATGAGAACTTTACCTTCCACCACTTTCGCATCTTCTGCATGATCATGGGAGGCTGCATATACACGAGCAGTCTGACGCTGGGGCTTCTGGCTCTGGCGAGACGGATGGGGGCTGTTCGAAGCTGCTGAACTGAGAGACTTGGATGACCCCATAGATCTAGATGACTGGAAGGTCCTGGTCTTCGGGCACTGAGCTATCTTATGCTCCATAGATCCGCAACTCAAACAAGCTCCGGACTTCTTCCAACACTTCTCCGTCGGATGTCCAAATCCACAAAACTCGCATCTGCTCCCAGAGAAACTCGAAGTGCCTTGCTTCCCTTTCCATCTCTTCTGAATCTGTCCCTTGGACCCCACTGGTGCACTCCTCTTGAAGTCCATAGCTCTCTCTGCTAGGTGGTTGGCTTCCGCAGCGTGTGCCCTATCGACCGCATCGTCAAAAGTAGCTGGTCTCTGAAAAGCAGTCACAAAATTCGCATATCTCGGATGCAGACCAGTAATAAAACGATTCACCTTCTTCTCCTCGGTATTGATCATGTCTTCAGCAAAATGGGACAACTGGGTAAAGCGGTGAATGTACTCCGAGACGGTCAGCTGCTGCTGCTGTAAGGCCAGAAACTCAACCTCCTTCACACGCCGGACATGAGCAGGAATGAACTTCCTTCTGAACTGTTTCTGGAACGTCTCCCACACTGTTTCACTAGGCAAGGTCAGATAGGCTGCACTAACACTCTTCCACCAGGTCTTTGCCACCTCTCGGAACATCGATGCCGTAAGCATGACCTTCTGCCGGTCGTCACAGACAATGGTCGAGAAGAGATCTCCAGTATGCTCTAGCCACTGATCAGCCTTCAATGCATCTTCATTTCCATAGAACTCTGTGGCTCCACGTTTCCTGAATTTGTCGTACAACGCATTCGGATCGCTCTCCTTAGGCGGAAAGACCACTTGCTGCTCTGCAGGCCGAACTGGCATTTGACTCTGTCGGTCTACGATCGAAACGACCTGCGCTTGCAAAGAATGGATCGCTTGTAGCATAGTCAAGAAGCGCTCGTCAAAATTCACGAGTGGCTGTGGAGCGGCTGACCCACTCTCGTTATCTCCCTGATCATTGTTGTTGTGTGTTCCAGATCCTGATGCCATAGCCTGCAAAACACAAAAGTCAATCTGCTATCACACGAAGTACTCACACAACTCACAAGACAAGGAGACCACACTCAACAGTCCAAAACTGGACTACGAAATCTCACCACGTCCTATATGCCTACATGCTTACACACTAAGATAGAGACAATGCCCTGAGAGACAAAGCTCGGAGAGACAATGCTTTGATACCATACAATACGTATGTCACAACCCGAGCCCAGGGAACGGGGGTCAGAGGAACTCTAACCAATGACACACGTACTCCCGTGCATGCACACCTAGACCCTATCCAGGCATACACACACAAGGGATCAATCACACGTGCAAACCACTGTACGCGGAAGCTGTACGTATCAAGGCATACCACAATATACCAAAAGACAATGGGAGATTACAAAATAACATGAACTGGCAATAAGAACCAATACAAGCACGTATGACAATATAGCGGGCTTACAATGAACAAAACATAAAATACAGATATCACTCGAAGCCCACGCTACAAATACAGAAAAATCCCCTCAATACACTCAGACTCAAAGAATGGGGAAAACAAAATGATGCAAACCGTACTCTGGAGGATGGATCAAGTCCACTCCTCTAGGCCAGAGGGGGCCTCGCGAGCCTCTCCTGCAGTCGGGTCGACCGACGCAGGATCGGAAGAGGGATCTGAGCCTGCAACACACAAAGACAACTAATAAGTACAACGACTTAGCAAAGTATAAGCCAACAAGAAGATAACACGAATTGTGTCGAATACTGAATAATACTGAACAATGATCATAATGCAATATCCATAGAAATTATAACTGTATACTCGCATGCTATCAGAATCATAAACAGGTAACAATCAAGTGGCTACTACATTGGCCATTTTCTCCCTTACGAGAGCAATCAGGATGAGAACACCAGCGACCGGGCCAGGGTACGCATGGGTCTCTAGTTCCCGGGGTCCGGAGTCCCAGGACAATTCACTCTGCAGAGGCAAACACTTAAACTAAACCAAAGTTAACCCCGTCGGGTATCCTAAGGCTGAGGCTCAGTAGTGCCAAGACCAATCACAATCAATCGGATGATGCACCTCAATCAATCAATCAATCATGTCATATCACATACCACATACAGATCTCATATATCATGCTATACAATAGGAAGTGCATCACATATACTGATACTGAGCAATAAGCTGATACTGAACAATAAGCTGATACGGAATGCAATTAAGCCATAAAAGGGGTACTGATAAACTCAATAACAATAAGCACTGATGCAAATACTCCAATGGAGCAACGGTAAAACACAATACACAATAATAGAATGGTCCCGCCCGGGCTTCGCTCTGGGGTTGCTGCATTTCCCACAGAATCGAGAGGTCCAGCGCAGAACACATAAGAGGGCATAACCGTAATCAATATGCTGTACAAATCAAACAAATCAAGTACTTATACGAATCAAGGATCAATTACAAGCCAATCATATACTAATTATCCAGTGCTTCTAACCGTGCATGTTGATGTAGTTTTAAGTTGTCCGATGCACCATTGTCTAGTGTTGCAGTGTCTGGAGTGTGCACCGAAGTCCCTTAAACCAACACCCATGGGGAGGTGCTAAACAACTGGATAACAAGCATGAATGATTCACAGCCCATGAGATCATTCATGTCACTCAACATTCCATTGGGCATGTCCAGGTTAACTACATTCTAACATGAAAGTCATATACGGTCCTTTACTTAACCTAGTCCCTTTTCATTCAATTCTCAGGGTCTCACGGTGCAGCCGTAGGTAACCTTACGGCTTAGCCGTGGCATCTTACGGCTTGGCCGTACTATGCACTGCGGCTGAGCTGAGGTTCCCTAATATCCCTTCGGATTTACGGCTTAACCGTATTTTGCTCTACGGCTCAGCCGTATCCTGGTCCACGGCTTAGCCGTAAGACAATGTACGGCTGAGATCAGGCTGGGCCGTAGAAGAATGGCGAATTGCCAACATCCAGTTATTTTCAGCTAACAGTCTGTACTGTTCTACGGTTTGGGTTACGGTTGGGTCTCGGCTTAGCCGTAAGCCATTTTACGGCTTAGCCGTAGCACATTTCACGGCGTAGCCGTGAGTGCACGGACTCATTTTCCTGAACTTGTTACAGTCATACAGAAAATGTGCAAAGCGGCTGGAAACAGCAAGATAACAGTGAAATGAGTTCAATAGGGCTGTCTATCACTGAGATACACACTGAAGAATCAAAACACAACAATCAAATCACTATCAATCGGTGTTCACACATCTTGGGCTTATACTTGCCTCACGGACGAAATCCACACGCGGATTGGCTCAGTCCACCGGGAAACACACGCGAACAAGCTCCTTCCTTCCTCCCACAAGCAATCGAAACAGAGGTGGAGAAGAGAGAAAGAGAGCTGACGAGAGAGAGAGAGAGACGAGCTGGGGAGAGTGAGCTGAGAGACGATCGAGAGAACAAGAGAGTTGGTGGGGATATTTATAACTTAATTTGAGTCCAAATTGCACTTAGGTCCAAGCAGTTTACACCAATGTCAGTTCGAGTCAAATGACGGTCCAACGAGAACAAACGAACTCATTCGGATCCAAGACAGTTACGAAAAACGACAAACTCAACGAAATACACGCGCTGACGTCAAAATGACGCAAAACTGACAAGGTCTATCAAAAGCCAGAATTACGAAAAAGGGCTCGATCTACTTAGACCAAGTCAAACTCAACCCAAACAATCTCTCTACGACTCAAGGTCAAAAATCAACAAAACCCAAAACACACTTAACGCTCAATTCACACGAACTTACCCACTACTCCGGATCAACTCGGGTCGGAGTGTTACAGAAACTTACGGCTTAGCCGTACAATACAGAACACGAATTCGGGATAGTTACAGAAACTGAAATTCGGTACAGAAGCTTAACAAAACAAGCTACAGAGGTTCCAAATTCACAAAAATTGGCTGTAAAACATTCTATACAAAGGATAAGAGAGAATCAAAGCACTCAAACAAAACACCCATATGTGTTATCAAAGCCTGTACTTATACTTGCCTCAAAGCTCTAACAATCCACTGAATCAAGCTCCAAATCAACTAAAAATCAAAGCAAAACAAAGAATAACCCATGCATGAGATGAAGACATAGCAATCAGAGAATGGGAGAAGCAATTGGAGAAGAAGAAGAAAGAATTGGGAAGAACCCACTTACCAAGCCACAAACAGAGATGAGAGAAGAAGAAAAGAACCCAATCCAAAACAAGGAATCCAAATCTTCAATCGAGCAAGAGAAGGAAGAGAAGAGAGAAAGAGAGAGAGAGAACACGTGAAGCTTCCCCTGGAGATCTCTTTTGCATGCAACGGTGAGGAAATGAAATGAGCAGGAGAGAGAGACACCTGGAGTGTGACTTATATATATAGATTGTGGGAGTTAAGTCAAAGTCTGGTAAGTTTAAACTATTTACAGTTCAAGTCACTCGAAGGTCCAACTTCTCCAATTGACTCCAAATGGGTCTGACACAGTTATGGAATATAACGAGCTCAACAAAATACACGTGCTGACACCAAGATGATGCAAACATGATGCAAGCAAAGCAAAAGCAAAATTACGAAAAAGGGCTTAGGACTACCTATCTCAGGTCAAAGGTTACTCAACTACCTATCCATGACCCAAAACCAAGTCCAAAAGAATAAAATAACAGAAAAGCACGCTAATGAGCCACTAATCCGGCTCAAAGGGGATCGGAGTGTTACATCCTCCCCCACTAGGAATCATTCCGTCATCGGAATGACTACCTACCTGCGCAAAGAGCTGTGGGTACTGGCGCGCTAGCTGCTCCTCTAGCTCCCATGTAGCCTCATCTGGACCATGATGTTCCCACAACACTTTAACCCATCTGATAGTCCTGGTACGGAGAATCTGCTCTCGTGTGCCAACGATGCGAAGTGGACGCTCAACGTAAGTTGCATTAGGCTGAATCTGAATATCATCATAGCGAATCACATGGCTTGGATCTGACACATACTTACGGAGCATCGACACATGGAATACATCGTGCACACCGGAGAACTCAACTGGAAGCGTCAACCGATAAGCTAAATCTCCAACTCGGCTCTTGACTTCAAATGGTCCTACATATCTCGGAGCTAACTTACCCTTCTGACCAAACCGTACCGTGCCCTTCATCGGAGAAACTTTAAGGAACACCCAATCTCCGACTTGGAATGCCAAGGGTCTCCTCCGAGTATCTGCATAGCTCTTCTGTCTGGATCGAGCAATCTTTAGATTCTCTATCACTTTCTGCACTTTCTCTGTCGTCTCAGCAATGATTGTCGGACCATGGAAACTTCTTGTTCCAACTTCTTCCCAGCACACTGGAGTCCTGCACTTACGTCCGTATAGAGCCTCATATGGTGCCATGCCAATGCTCTCGTGGAAGCTGTTGTTTTAGGCAAACTCACACAATGCTAGATGCGTATCCCATTCCTTCTCAAAGTTCAGCACACTAGCTCTGAGCATATCCTCCAACGTCTAAATGGTACGCTCCGACTGTCCGTCAGTCTGAGGGTGGTATGCCGTACTAAAACTCAGCTTCGTGCCCATAGCTTCCTGAAATGCTCTCCAGAATGAAGACACAAAACGGCTATCACGATCCGACACAATCGATACTGGGGTGCTATGCAATCTGACTATCTCGTCAACAAACTTCCTGGCCATCTCCGTGAATGTCATCCCTTTCCTGAACGGAAGGAAATGCGCTGACTTGGTCAATCTGTCCACTATTACCCAGATCGCATTGTTCTTTTTACTGGTCGACGGAAAACCGGAGACAAAATCCATGGTAATGTGCTCCCACTTCCACTGCGGAGTGTGTAGTGGATGCAATGATCCTGGAGGTCGCTGATGGTCAGCTTTTACCCTCTGACAGGTCAAACATCGAGCTACGAACCCTGCGATCTCCCGCTTCATATTATTCCACCAAAATCTATCTTTCAAGTTCCGGTACATCTTCGTACTCCCTGGGTGCATCGCATATCGGGCATCGTGCGCATCTGTCATCAACTTATCTTTCAGCTCATCCACAGCGGGAACACACAATCTATTCCTGAAGTACAAAACTCCGTCTACCAGGCTGAAATCAGGTCTAACTGCAATCCGATCTCTGAATTTCACCAGAAGGGGGTCCTCAAACTGGCGATCCTTGATCTGCTGCATCACCTCAGGCTGAAACACGACGGTAGTAGCTAATGTCATCAATTCGCCTACCATCCGAACCTCAACAGGCTGGTCATGTACAAGCATATAGAATCCTGCCAACACCTGAAGATTGTCTGTCCTCCTGCTGAGTGCATCTGCAACTACATTCCCTTTGCCTGGGTGGTACTTGATCGGAAAGTCGTAGTCCTTGATGAACTCCAACACCTTCGCTGCCTCATATTCAAGTCATGCTGATCGAACAAATACTGGAGACTGTGATGATCGGAATGGACCTCGAACTTCACACCGTACAAGTAATGCCGCCACAACTTCAGTGCAAATACAATGGCTGCTAGCTCCAAGTCATGTGTGGCATAGTTCTTCTCGTGCTCTTTCAACTGTCTGGATCCATAGGCAATCACTTTCTGATTCTGCATCAGTACACAGCCTAGTCCAACTCGAGAAGCATCAGAATAATTCACGAATCCCTCACTACCATCCGAGAGAGTCAACACTGGCGCCGTAGTGAGCTTTTCTTTCAACATCTGGAAACTACGTTCACACTTCTCTGTCCACTCATATGGGACTTTCTTCCGAGTCAACTGAGTCAGCGGGGCTGAGATCTTCGAGAAGTCCTGCACAAACCTGCGGTAATATCCCGCCAATCCCAGAAAACTCCGAATCTCTACCACTGATCTAGGACGGGGCCAATGGACTACTGCCTCAATCTTAGCCGGATCCACCATCAATCCTTCTCTAGAAATCTTGTGACCCAGAAATGCAACTTGCTCTAGCCAGAAATCACACTTAGACAACTTTGCATACAACTTGTGCTCTCTAAGCAGCTGCAATGCTTTCCTCAGATGGTCTGTATGTTCCTCAGCAGTCTTCGAATAAACCAATATGTCATCTATGAAAACCACAACAAACTGGTCCAAGAATGAAGTAAACACCCTATTCATCAACGCCATAAAAGCTGCGGGTGCGTTCGTCAAACCAAATGGCATGACAAGGAACTCGTAGTGTCCATACCGAGTCCTGAAAGCTGTCTTAGGAACATCCTCATCCTTCACCCTGAGCTGGTGATATCCTGACCTCAAATCAATCTTCGAGAAGTAAGCTGCACCCTGAAGCTGATCGAACAACTCATCGATCCTAGGCAATGGATATTTGTTCTTGATAGTCACTTTGTTCAACTGCCTGTAGTCAATGCACATCCGGAAACTGCCATCTTTCTTCTTAACAAATAATACAGGAGCTCCCCAAGGTGAAACACTTGGGCGTATGAACCCTTTATCCAACAGATCCTGCAACTGTTTCTTCAATTCCAACAACTCTGCAGGTGCCATACGATACGGAGCTCTACTGATGGGTGCTGTACCTGGCATCAAATCAATAGCAAACTCAACCTCCCGAACTGGTGGCAACTCTGGCACATCCTCCGGAAAAACATCCGGGAACTCGCTGACTACTGGGATCTCACTGAACTGTCGCTGATCTTTCTTTTCTGAAATGAATGCAAGAAATCCTTCACATCCCCTACGAAGCATCCTATCTGCCTTGCAAGCAGAGATCACACGCCTTGGGCACCTCGTCTGGCAGCCCTCAAATCGAAAACCGCTGCCCAGATCAAAATAGATAGCTTTGCTGTAGCAATTGATACATGCATGATATCTTGCAAGCCAGTCCATACTAAGAATCACATCAAAATCAAGTGTCGTGAGCAACACGAGGTCTACCGGGAGCTGATGACCAGCTATCCGCACTTCACACTGAGGGTAGAAGACACTGCACTCCACCCGCTTACCAACCGGAGTGGATACTAGCAACAAGTATGGAAGTGGTGTGGGTCGCTGTCGAAGCTGCACAGCAAATGGGGTGCTACGTACGAACGCGTAGACCCGGAGTCAAATAAGGCTAAAGCTTCAGCATCAGAAATTAAAATTTTACCTTCCACGACTGTGGCCTCCTCCGCGCCCTCATGCGTAGCAGCATAGGCTCGGGCTGTCTGGCGGTTCTGCTTCTGGGCTGGGCGAGCTGGCTGAGATTTGCCCTGCGCTGTTGGTCCTGCCGATCTCGTCTGTGGGGAGGACTGAAACCTCGGGCATTGAGCCCGCTTGTGGTCCGTGGAGCCACAACCGAAACAAGCCCCACTCTTCCTCCAGCATCGATCGGTGGGGTGATCCTTCCCACAGTGACCACAAACTACCTGAGAACTGCTCGAACTGCCCTGCTTACCCTTGAACTTCTTCTGGAACTGACTTCTGCCACTAGAACCTGCTGCCCTCTTAGCTTCTGTTCGTTCCTCCTCAAATATGGCCTCTGCATCATAAGCCCTATCAATAGCATCATCCAATGTAGCCGGCCACATGCAAGCAACCACGTGGCGTTTATGTCTCGGATTCAGGCCGTTGACGAAGCGAGTCACCTTCTTCTGCTCAGTGTTCACCATGTCCTCTGCAAAGTGGGACAGCTCTGTAAACTTGTGTACATAATCTGCAACTGACATCTGTCTCTGCTGAAGGTTGAAGAATTCCACTTCCTTGGCTCGCTGAATATGGAGAGGCATGAATTTCCGACGGAATTGTTGCTTGAAGGTCTCCCAAACTGTGGCACTGGGCATGGTCTGAAATGAGGTCTTAACACTCCTCCACCATGTCTTGGCTACACTCCGAAGCATAGAGGCGGTGAGAACTACTTTCTGCTTGTTGCTACACACAATCGTATCAAATAGCTCTTCAGTCTGCTCTAACCATTGCTCAGCCTGCAATGCATCCTCTATCCCATGGAACTCAGTCGCCCCTCGCTTACGGAACTTGTCAAAAAGAGCATTAGGATCTGACTCCTTAGGCTGGAAAATCACTTGCTGATCTATGCGAGGTGATGCTGCTGCGGCAGCCTGACTCTGCCTATCTACCATGGATGCCATCTGTGCCTGTAATGACTGCATAGACTGCATCATCATCATCATGCGCTCTTCACTACTGATATGTGGGGGTACCGATCCACTATCACCGTTATGGCCCTGTTGGTTCTCATCTCGAGATCCTGATCCTGATGCCATCCTGCAAAAAGAAAAGAAACACAGTACACAAATACAAAATGCCCTGAGTTAGTCAAATCCCAAAAGTCAACATATTAGACTTCGAGTCAAATAGTTGATAGCGTTATCTCACCAAGATCTTAGATGCCTACATGCTTATAACTAGCATGCTCTGATACCATACAATACGTATGTCACGACCCGAGCCCAGAAATCGGGGGTTAGCGAAAAGCTACACCGGTGACACACGTACTCCCGTGCACGTGCATCCAAACCGAGTCCAGATGCACGCACACAAGGGATCTAACACGTGCGAACTAAGCGTATGCGGAAGCTGTACATATCATAGCAAGCAACAAAGGAAAATAAATAGCGGAAGCCGAAATACATACGGAACGGAAAGGACAAGATAAATACGCTGGTATGAAATCTGAATACACACCCAAAACATGATATACAAAATATACAAAGTACAAGTCCAAAGTCCAAAGTCCAAAAAAACAAAACTCAAAACAAAAGGCCGCTGATATGCATGCACGCACTCGGCAGAGGTGATCAGGCCCACTCTGCCAAACCGGAGGGTGCCTCTACACTCGGCCCTGCAGCCTCTTCGACCGCCGGGGAGCTGGGCAAGGGATCTGTGCCTGCAACACCACAGACAACACAAATGAATACAACGATCCAGCAAATACAAGTAACAGGGATGAAACACTTATAGCATCGAAACGAATAATATAATGACAGAAGATTAAATACAGAGTTTCATCTTAGTATGCTAAGCAAATCGTGTATAGAAGTAAAACATGATAATTGAATCAAAACATAGAAATACTGAACTAAGTGGCTACTACGTTAACCATGTTCTCTCCAATAGAGAGCAAAGCAGAGCAGAGGAGAACACCACTGACCGGGCCAGGGTACAAGTGGGTCTCAGTTTCCTGGGTTCCGGGGTCCCAAGACAGAGCGACACTGCAGTGATACAGAGATACAGAGATTTAAGCCAGAGGTAACCCCGTCGGGCATCCTAGGGCTGAGGCTGAGTAGAGCCAGACTAATACCAATCAAATCAAATCCATAGAAAGGGAGATTATCCGCTTTGGACTCACCGATGACAAAGACCGGATCTTATCCTCACGTATTAACCTCTGGGCAGAGCCACCCGGGAATACCCAAACTCAGAGATAGACAAAGCCAACAAAGCATAGCATAGATCAAAGCTCAGTGCAGAACGAAGAATAAAACAGATATACAGAACGAAAGCAAAATGAATGCGGAATGCATAAACATAGATTGGCAGAACAGAGGGCAAAACTATAAACAATATGCAATGCATCTCAGATTAATACGGAGTCAAGGTTAATTACAAGCCAACCCTAATCTAGTGGTTCACTGTCACTAACCGTGCATGTTGATGTAGTTTTAAGTTATTCGATGCACCGTTGCCAACCCAGTGTTGCAATATAATCCTCATGTGCACCGAAGTCCCTTAAACCAACACCCATGGGGAGGTGCTTAACAGTGATCAACGCTCACATAAATAAGTCACAGCCTAACAGACTCTTCATGCGATCCAAAGAATCCATTGGGCCGGTTTACATGGGTGGTTAACCTGTATTTGAGCCCTACAAGTCTCACCATTATCCTAAATTATATTTCAGAATTGCCATGCCTAACGGTTTAGCCATGAGGGACCGATGGTTGAGCCGAAGACATCTTACGCCCTCGTCGTATTATGCACTACGGCTTCACCTTGGTTCCATTCAACACACAGCTAAACTAGTCATCTTCCACCTCTGATCTGATACCTCTTTCGGCTGAGCTATGGTCAGTATACGGCTTAGCCGTAGACCAATCCACGGCTTAGCCGTAGCATTCTACGGCTTAGCCGTAGCCACACCGTAGGAGTACTGTATTGGAAAAGTTTCGACTGATCAGAGCTTTAATCCACGGCTGGGTTACGGTTGGGCCACGGCTAGCGTACGGCTCAGCCGTAGGACAATTTACGGCTTAGCCGTAGCCTAGCCGTAGAACAAAATCAAAATTTCAAATCTCTGGAACATGAGCCGTAGAAACTTACGGCTTAGCCGTACAATACAGAACACGAATTCGGGATAGTTACAGAAACTGAAATTCGGTACAGAAGCTTAACAAAACAAGCTACAGAGGTTCCAAATTCACAAAAATTGGCTGTAAAACATTCTATACAAAGGATAAGAGAGAATCAAAGCACTCAAACAAAACACCCATATGTGTTATCAAAGCCTGTACTTATACTTGCCTCAAAGCTCTAACAATCCACTGAATCAAGCTCCAAATCAACTAAAAATCAAAGCAAAACAAAGAATAACCCATGCATGAGATGAAGACATAGCAATCAGAGAATGGGAGAAGCAATTGGAGAAGAAGAAGAAAGAATTGGGAAGAACCCACTTACCAAGCCACAAACAGAGATGAGAGAAGAAGAAAAGAACCCAATCCAAAACAAGGAATCCAAATCTTCAATCGAGCAAGAGAAGGAAGAGAAGAGAGAAAGAGAGAGAGAGAACACGTGAAGCTTCCCCTGGAGATCTCTTTTGCATGCAACGGTGAGGAAATGAAATGAGCAGGAGAGAGAGACACCTGGAGTGTGACTTATATATATAGATTGTGGGAGTTAAGTCAAAGTCTGGTAAGTTTAAACTATTTACAGTTCAAGTCACTCGAAGGTCCAACTTCTCCAATTGACTCCAAATGGGTCTGACACAGTTATGGAATATAACGAGCTCAACAAAATACACGTGCTGACACCAAGATGATGCAAACATGATGCAAGCAAAGCAAAAGCAAAATTACGAAAAAGGGCTTAGGACTACCTATCTCAGGTCAAAGGTTACTCAACTACCTATCCATGACCCAAAACCAAGTCCAAAAGAATAAAATAACAGAAAAGCACGCTAATGAGCCACTAATCCGGCTCAAAGGGGATCGGAGTGTTACAACATAAGAGTCTCACTTTATTTAGAATTCTCAAAGTTAGATTTCTCATCTCAAACTCCACCTTGAAGATTAGAATCCTAATCTACCTTGGTTATTAGATTCCAACCCAAATTAGTATAAGGTCATATTTCTTTTAGGACTCCCTTTTTTATTCCTACCTATAAATATAACACGCTCGCCCTCCCTTGATTCACATCTACGTATACCTCATTCCTTTCTCTCTCAAAGTTCACTCCAAGGTATGCTTATTTCACCCTTTTTCTATTCCTTTTTCAGTTATTATTATGGTATATCATTCTAATAGTCAACTATGCATAGCATATTAATATATGTTTTCATATCATGTTGTTGTCTATCTCATAACGTGACCTCCATCATCATCAAAGCATCGCCGTCAACATCATCCACCCTTCTTGAGACCCACCTAGTCATCACCATTAACTGCACATACAAGGCCTCTTGACCCAGACCATCACAACCCGGCCATCTGTGCACACCATTACCAAGACCTGCACACTCACCTACCCTCACTCTCCTCCCTTGGCATCTAAGAAAAATCACCTCTGAAATCAATTTTGCAAATTATCAGCTTAGCTTTCCTCTGATGTGTAAAATTTGATCTTTAGTTATGTTTTCCCATTGCATTAATCTATTTCTTTCTTTCTTGAGTTTTGATAATGTAACGAGCCTTGGGAACTCCCATATTATAGGAATGTGCTTGGTGGGGAGGCAGAATTTAATGGTAGTGAGGTTAGACTAGAGTATAGTTGCAAGGAGGCATTTGCCACAATAAAATTTTGTGAATTATATGAATTGGTCATGTAATATGCTAAAACAATATCTATTTGGTTGTCGTTTCTGACTTTCACCAGTGCGGCCCACCATCTTTTATTGAAAGGACTGATTTTGAGGGGCCCCACTTAGGTAAGATGCCCAAATATCCATCTGGTAAGAAATTCCTAACAAATGATTGTTAAACATGATACCTTTAGAATCTAGAAATAATGGTAATGATAATGTTATCAAAAAATTATAAATATGAATGTTCAAACATTTATGAGTCAAGTTCTTGTGTCATTTTTGGTGTTCAAGCTCTTCAATATAAAGACATCATGGATTGAATGTTGGAGACCAACTTATCAAGAATGGTTATAATATCATTACCTGAAATTATATACTTAAGGGCAAATAACATATGTGTTCAATTCAGGTGTTCGCTACAAAATTTTCTACACCTCAGTATAATGATGTTACAAAACGGATATTGAAGACAGAAATGGGCATATAATGTATAAAGGATTATAACAATATCGTTACCTAAAAGTTTTATATTTATGGAAAAAAAATAATTTTTTGGGTCAAATTCTAGTGCCCTCACAGTCTTTATGCATTTCAGTATAAAGATATGAAAGAATGAATGTGGGAACAAAAAATGGGTGTATATAACATATAAAAGATGGTAACGATATCATTAAACTCCTACGTCTCTCTTTCAAATTATATATAAATACTCTTCAAAGGAAGAACCTAGAGTATTTTTTCTGATCTTGTAATAGTAAGAGGATATGTGAAGATGGAACGTCGTCATCATATCACAATGAATGAATTAATGAAGTTGATTTTTGTAGTGCGAAGTAATACTATGTGTATGACAATATTATAATAAAGTTGTTGAGCATGCATTTTTGAAATCCACTCAAAAATGGACAAATTTCTTAAGTGAAATAAACCTCTTTAGATTACATGCATTTTACAAGTTTAATTTAAAAAAACTAAAACAAGATACAAAACAAGTCTTCTTTGATGAAATGGGATGCAGTAAACATTGGACTGATCATGATGATTTCAGATCAACAAAGTAGAACAGCTTGCACTCCTCAATCGCATCATCAATTGTTATTCCCATGCTCATGGAGTCACCATTTTCATTGCATTTTGTCTCTTCTCAACCATTTCTCTTAGTATGGTTCCCACTTTTTTGCTAATCTCTTTCCTCCTTACGTTATCTATTGTGGGTAAAAACCTGTGAAGGATGAAAAATTAACTATCACTTAAGGAAATAAGTATGAGAGAAAAAAGATAAAGGCAAAAAGAAGAAAACAACAAAGAGCCAAAGATCATACTAGACACTTGGAAATATAGTTTTCCTCCAACAATGATTAACAAGGAAAAAAAATAAAGAAAAAGAAGGGGTAAATGAACTCTTGTGACGGGATGCCCAAATGGGTAGGTGGGTTCAAGTCATGTTACCAATCAAAAGAAAAAATGGTAGATTTATGATAAACAAAATCATGAAACTTGCTTTGAATATGGATTTGTGATTATATTTCAAAATGATACACCATAAGTAATTCTCTGGTCACGGTAATATAGTTAGTGTGTTGAAGGTAACTATCATTCACCAACACTGATATGTTTGTACCAAAATAAAACTGAATCAACGTCTAAGATATGTGATAAAACTTTTTAATTTTAAAATATAAATCAGAATACAAAAACAATTTATCAAGCTTCTGAATGCCTTCATCATATACCACTTAATTTTTTTTTGTTGCGGAAACATCATATTGATTACATGGAATTCATTAGAAATACAATAAGTGGTTGCCCACACTAATAGCGTCCCCAATAACAATAAAGATTTGATGTGAGGAAAATGGGTTTGAATACTCTTCACTGACTCAGTGACAACCAATAAAAACTGATATGCATAGATAACTAATCTTGTCAAAACCAATCATCACAAGCATCAATGATTGGAGGAAAATTTGGAAAAAACATTATTAGTTGATATTTCATCAATTTTAAAATATCAGATTGACTGGCAGAAAAATTATCCTATATACCACTTAGGGAACACCGATGTCTTTCACACAAAACCTTCTAAAAGTGCCTTGAAATTTTGGTAATGTGGGTTGATGCACCCATAGGCCATTTAAGGGTCCAATAACACAATAGAACGTCAAGTCCTTCCATGAAAATACATATAAATAGCTAGATGTATGCATATGCATGCAACACTTAGCCAGCCCAAAGAATGAATGCACATGAGATACTTAGCTAGCCCTTAAGCTTAACCCAGCTGCTCATTATTAGGATTGGTATTTAGAATTGTGTCTAGCTTATGGGCCTTAAAATTCAGCCATGAGAATGCTGCTTAATCATAAAATTAGGTATTACCTATGGCTAAAGTAGAGGTTGATGTTTTTGTTTATCATTTTATACTTCTTAGCTTATGGTGGTTCTCTTAACATTTTTTTTAACTCATTAGTTATTGAATTTTATCAATTTCGTCTTTAAAAATCTTTAGCAATGAGGTTCGGGTATCTCATGCTATTTCTACTAGTGGTCACTATTTAGAAAGGAACAAACAAAAGGGACCTTTAAATGTACCCCTTCCTCTTTTTATAGCTCAATCCCTTGTGATCAAGGGTGACTCGCATCCTAAGGGATAAAAAGGAAGTGAAAACCATAGCAATCCACAGTCAATTATATAGTATGAATAATTTCATTGACATATATCACCATTGAAAAACGATATCTTTACATCAATCTAATATTATAACTCCAAGCCTAAAGATGTAAAACTTAATGGAATGACCCAAATTTTTTAGAACATCACAACTACAAAGTTAGTGCCTTAAAAGTTGATTCCCTCAAATTTGTATGAACCGCTTTGCAACAAACAAGCACTATAATTCCACCAAATCCCTTTGTTCCAATTGTAGCATTATATACAATCTATTGCAAATGCCACCTTTCTGCTATGGCCAGGCTTATGCGACCCCAAACACAACTTAAATGCAAATGCAAATGCCTCACAGCACGAGTTAAACCATGTAGTGGCCAAAGTCAAGCCAGGAAGATGAGATTGCTACGAGTACCAATAGTTCCATGAATAAGGTTAACAACAACACCTAACAACAAAAAAAATAAATACTTAAACATGCCAAAAATCACTTTATATTTTTAGTGCCTTAGAATGTCATTTCTGAAATTTATATGCCCCTTTGTACTAAATGTGGTAAGGCAAGGTGGGTGTCAAACCATGTAGTGGCCAAGGTCAAGCCAGAAAATGAGATCTAAGAGCAGTCTACGAAACCCGCTATTCTGTGCACCACTCGTTTTTCACCATTCAGTCCAATGTCTTCTAATATAGAAAGCCTTTTCTCTACCAGCATTAAATAGAAGATATGATCCGATTGATGTAAAGCATAAATATCTAATATGTATGTATTTTAGTGAGAGAAGTGTCTTTGAACTGTAGAACAAAGATGTAGTTATAAGGGTTAATTACAGAGGGCCATGAAGTTCCAATACAAATTTTTAATATGTGATTAGGGCATATTGCTAACATGATGCTGAAATTAATTTAAAAAGCAAAAATGAAGTCAATTTATGATTTTTTGTTCACCATCCTCACCATAATGTTGACATATCTTGTAGTCATGATTCTCCATAGTGGTTTATCTCTTGCATCAAACACTGAATTACTGACATATATTCTAAGAATCCCCAACATTTAGAATTTCTATTGGGAATTAACCTAAACAAACAATACATAGGTTTGTATTTCTAAAAGTGGCCGAAGAATGAAAATCAAAAGCGAATGTTAAAAAATGACAGACAAATAAACTCCCCTTAAAATGGAAATAAGATAATCTCACCAATGAGAGAGAGAGAGGAAAGGAGAGAGAGAGAGACATGAGAAGGAAGGCAAGGGACCAACTAAAATGAGGTTCTCCCCTTTTCTAATGACGTTGTAGCCCTTCCTACCTTTGGTTTAAAAAATGATGTCACCCTTGCCTTTCTCTGTTTGCCCTAGCGATGATGCACAAAGAAGAGGAGATCTGGTATGCCCTATTGAAATCATAGAAGAGATTCACTCTCTAGTATGCCCAATGATATAAATTTTGGAGATGCCCTAATGAAATCGTTACAAGAATGCGAACGATTTCGCACATATATCACTAAGAGTGCATAATTGTCTTTTCTCACTAGTACGACACTGAATTCATTTTTTTATAATCTTTCTTAATAATTTCATCTAATCCATGTTTAGGGACAATTTTTTCATAAAAATCCCTAAATAGAGAGCAGGAAAAGAAGAGAATAACATAAAAAAGAACATAAAACAAAGAATAAAACCAAAAAAAAAAAATTACCATACACACTCCATCACCCTTGATCTACCTACACCAGTCCTCCCCCACCCTAGATCTACCATCTAAATACAAGATCTATCAATCAACCTTCACCAATAACCTCAAGCCACCATCCTTGTAGCATTGGCCAATATTTGTATTGACCAAAAAAATGTAATTAATATCACTATATCTCTCTTTCCCTTTGTTTTCATCTAGGTTCTTGAAATGTCCATAGTTACAATTTAAATCACCTGATAAAGAAAATCAAAACAAAATGATCACATCTAATATATATTTCGGGTATTTTTCAACAATTGACATTCCTGTGAATTTTGGTTTGCTTTTTTGACGTTTTGGGATTTAGGGTTCTACTTTATAGCACTTTAAAAATCTTTGTGTTTGTTTTGAGCTCTTCTTGTGGAATCTTTTGAGATTGGATGTGAGTTTGTGCCTAGTGGGTTAAGACAGATGATAAAAGCATGTACTTTTATTACTTGGGTTATTCTTTTCTTTCTTTTAGAGAACTTCCATTTTTCATATGAGTAGTACTCTTTTCATTATCTTTTTGTTCTTGTTAAAAAGTTCAGTTTTTCTTTAGATTTCTTACGTCCTTTTTAGGCTATTTTTGTCTCATTTCAAGAGAAATGAATATGAAGAGAAATGAATATAAATGGTCATATAAAATTGTTTGTATTAGAGTTTTTGATACAAATAATATCAGGGTTGATAGTTGGAAAATGTCATCCTATTTGGAACGACTGGCCTGAATATCATCCTAATACGAGCAATATTCAACATCGGATTACTGATAGAAAAAAGAAAAGAAAAGAAAAAGACGCATCCACCTTTGGATTTGGGCCATCTATTCATTAGGATTAAAATTATGAGATGCCTATATAACAATTGTAATCAAATCCAATGATGAATATCACTGCCATCAGGGGAATGTTCAAGCTTGTTGGATATATGGATGATATGAAAAATCCCATTGTATAGGTTTGCTCATCTATACTTGAAGTTGTGTATTGTGATCCAATTAAACTGAGATGTTAATTTATAAAATTTTAAATGGGAACTCTACAAAATATTTATTTCTCATGGTACTCTAAGCTTTGTTTTGCAAATGGTTTCTTCCATTCTTTTAAAAATCAAAAGGAAAATTTTGAAGGAGAATAAAGTGAATAAACTAGGAATGGAGGATTAACAAGCAATCACATGTGGGAATAAAGTAGGATTAGAGGATTAGCAAGCAAACATATGCATCATGTTAGCTTGTCCTTTTTTTTGGTGTCCCATTGGAGTGTCCTCTTGTTAATATTTCGTTTGCCATATGTCATGTCTTGGCATGTTCCATCCCAAAGCTTGGAAGAGGAGGAAAGTTGAAAATAGATTGAATTTTAGCCATAAAACTCACTGAATCAAATTTTGAGTCTACTTTGTTATAAAACTGGCACGTAAATTACCCCACATTATCAGTTATAGCTGATATTGATTAGGAGGAGGTAAAATTGGTAAAATATTTTTAATTTTGTGGCTTTCCTTCTGCCAATGAAATCTTTTCTGTTTTTTTCTCTAGGAAAAAGCTTCTTTGCTTCAATACTTAATCTCCACATGTTTTTCTTCTGACCTTCACTATGCTTACTGAATGCTTTTCATAGTTTTGCTAAATGGGTTTTTTATCTGATAGTCTAGGTATTGCGGTTTATTGTAGTATGTCAAAATGTTTCTGATATTGTGGTTTACCGCTCTGGTATTCTTAAATGCCAAAATGTTTAGTTTGTTTGATTTATTTCAAATAAGTATTTACAATGGTACTATCTAAATTTTATTAGGTTCTAAATACGGAGAAAGCTTCTTGATTCTAGTGTTTTACGAAGAAACTCTCAAGAAACTTTTTTCCCTTAAATTGATAAAATTCTCCATTAGATTGTTCCCATGATTATTATTTATGAACTTTTCTATTAACAAAAACGTGAATTCTTCCGTACTTTGGTTGTAGTTAAGTTTGGAAACTAAATAGTTAATTTTTTTTAATTTCAATGCCAACTACCACCCTTAAACCTTGGTCTCTTAAACCAGGGCCAAGTAGCTGAGAAAAAACGAACATTACTAGAATCTAACATTGTCTAATAGAGACTTAGAAGATAATACTGAGTAACTTGAGCAACTCAACCCTATTCATATACTAAAGGAACAATGACCCCCCTGCAGTTATTGAAACCCCAAAGCTAATAACAGAATCTACTTATTTAATAATTTACTGTGATGTAGCTTGTAATGGTGATACCTACTGATTGTGGTATTGCACAAAAATCAGATAGATGACCACAAAGTATTAGCAGCGAAATTGCCATTGCACAAAAAGTTGTGTTTGCTCACACATACACACACATACACACACACATACACAAAGAATCAGAAACAAATGCAAATTCACATATTGGCAGTAGTTGTTAATCCTAATCCTAGGATTTCCATGTTAGACTAACAGATCACGATTTTCGACATACTTTTCAGTTGTAAGTACTATATTTGGTCACTTCAGTATCTAGTTTTCTCATTTATATCAACTTTTTTTTCCTATGCAAGAGGTGCAATTTGCTATTTTCATTCTAAAGTTAGCACAGCTTATCTGTTAGTTGCATAAGAAGTTCACGTACATTGTTCAGAGGGCCTCTCCCCTAGTGAGAGATGCCTTAATCATCTCACTACCGGCGTGGTTGCAAATTTCTACAGCCTATACATGAATGAATAAGTTGGGTAGCTTGAACACTGAAGTCACTTGTTCATATGGTGCTGAATTTTTTTAATAGAGGTTTAATAAGTTAATGACATATAGTTGTTCATCTATACATCAAAGATTTTCCCTTGGTGTATTTGTGTGTGTGTGTGTGTGTGTGCATTTATATGAAGAATATTAGTATGCATCCATCTCTCACCACAGGGTGAGGGATACTTCCATATTTAGATATATTGATGTGCAAATGACAAAAAGTTGTATGAAAAAGAGGAATGCTCAAGTACAAGTATGGAAAGCCATGCAAGCATCCCTCACCATAGGGTGAGGGAAGGATGCATTCTAACATTCCTCTATATATATAATTTTTACCTAGTTCTTCTAGTTTTTTTGCCACATTTTCTATGTTTTTAACTTGCTTGTTCATCAATATTGCATTTTTACATCAATGCTCCAAAGGAATTTTCCGGAATAATTCATTCATTTTCATTTCAGAGTAAATAATTCACTATCACCGTTCTTGTGCAACTCGCATCTCCCCAGCCCCTACCTCCATCTCATACTCCCTTTTTGGCATAAACCATTGAGATTTTTTTTTTTTGCACCATGTGGATATCATGGTCACTCATGTTGAAGATACTTTAAATTTCCATGTCACACTTTCGTACCTTTTTCCCCTTATATGGGTTATCTTCTTTATGAAGGCTGGTTCTATTATGTTGTACTTTTTTTGTGGATTCAATTTAAATATATATTTGTGTTGTGAACTTGTAGAAGTTTTCTTTAATAGTTCTTTTCTTGTTGATCAATTAATCAATGTAGCCTATCAAAATTTTCCCATCTTCAAAGGTGAAACATGGACAACAATTTGTTTTTAGAGGTGTAAAAATGAAGCATTTTGGTTAGAGGCTTACAGAAAATGGAAGGAAGGTTGAAACCGATTGGACTTTTTTGATAGGAAAGAGAGTTTCCATCCAACCAAAGGTCTCAAAATTTGCCTCTCAAAGAAAATGCTTCAGTGTTACTACTTCTTGTAAGCCTTCTATCATGTTGGCTATTTCTTGATTTTCATCATTGATACAAATTTATGATTTCCAAGTTGCACTATGATCTTGCATATGATCTTATGATTTTGAAATATATGAGTTCTATCTCTAAGTGTTCTTGGATGTACCCAAACCTCCATGAGGTTGAATAGTTTGGTAGGGTGGATAGTTTTGCATTTTGTTGGTTATTTGTTTGTACTTTGGAATTCACCCACTCACCCACCTCACAGGAACAAGGAAATAAAAAAGAATGGGTAAAAAAAGGCGGTTGGTATTAGTGATGATTTGAGAATTAACACGGCATAAACTAGAAAAAAAGTATCTCCTACAATGTAATTTTGGATTTTAGTATAACCCCAAAGACATGAAATTGATAATCATGCATTTTTCTAGTAATCTTACTACTTGAATTTTAGCATACATTCAAGTGCATCTTCCCAAAGGTTGACCTCTGATTTGCATGGACATCAACCTAGTATGACTACCTTGGATTATGCAACTGTCTGATATTACCTTTGTCAAGGTTAGATATTCAAAGCTTGACCTTGTTATGCAAGAACATCCACCAAGTATGACTACCCTTGCCACATATTTGCAATTCCAATATACCTTCATCATGGTTGAGACTTAAGCAACTGAGAATCAGTTGTGAATCGAATATATTCACTACAGATGTGATATCTGAGAGGTTGATGTTTATAGTAAAGCTAGGGATTACATTATCTTCTAAAGCATTTAAAGAATTCTCAAAAATTAGTTTAAGATGTCTTTGCATTGAAAATTGGATGTGTTTTAAACCCAGCATTCTACTTATCCCCTAGAATACTACCACACATTTATATGGCCTCATGACATGGTTATCTTAAGTTATTATTGCATCATTATAAAGATGCTTATCATTCCTTAATACAAGTAAAAAGGTATTACTTGGGCTTATTAGGCCTCAAAACAAAATTTGAATAGAAAATTGATAGAAGGAAAGGCATAAAAGCCAATTCTTTTGGTTCTTCCTTTGTATAAAGTCATGGGACTTCCTTCAAAGAATTGCAAGATTTTATTTTTGTAAGACCAAAATAACAAATTAGATTCACCAAAACTTTTTTAAAGAATTTTAGGAAATGGGATTCTAACATTGGGTTGAATCTTTTTCTATAAAATTTGATTTAGATTTTTTTTTACAATCATTGCACATATATAAGGTACCCTTTTTAAAAGAAAACTTGATGCAACCTTAAAAAGCCATTGGATTGGATATCCATGGTTATTTTGATAATCATGGAAAGACTTAGAGGGATAGACACCAATTTTGGTAGGGCATTCCATATATACAATTTTCTTTTCCCTAACCAAATTTATGTTAAGGTTGGATGATAGTTCAGAGCAATATAAAGTTAAAATGAGCAAATCTATCCATTCTAATATCATGCATATCCTTTTATTGGAGCACCTAAAAATAACATTATTTTGAAATGTAAATGTTTTTAATTCTTTAATTTGCAGAAATCTAAGTTCTAACAAACCAACCTTGGAGAACCTAATAACCTATTTAGCCTTATACATTCCTTTCTATGTTTTTCCAACAAATTCATGCCTTGGAGAAATGGGCACTCTTCCTTCTCAAAATCCGTTGAAGGAATTTTTTAACATCATTTCAAACCCTGATATTTATAAATGATGCTGTAGACTCAAATGAGTTTAGTTTCCTTGATTTTGACCATGGATAAAAAGCATCGTAGAACTAACATTTTGTACATATCCTTTTACTGCAAAGGAGGCTTTGTATCTATCAACTAATTCATCTTTCTTTACCCACTAGACAATGTCACTTTTTGGAGCACTATTTTAGCATTTCCTATTACTAGATAATATGAACGCCTCTGTTTTGACCTTTGATAAATGATGGAAAGTCATAAAAAATGAAATAAAGAGATCAACTCCCTTAGTAATGAGGTTACTACAAAATATCTATATAGAATTGAAGACGATTGATATGATATCATTGTGATGGGCATGTTTGGTTGGGAACTTGCATTTTTTTTTTTTTTGAATGGTGAGAAAGGTTAGGCATTGAAACATATGTAACTAAATTCATTGGGAGTGATAATGTAAAATTAATGCCACCAAATGTAGGTGACAGAAACATCTTCCTAGATTTGTTACAATCATTGCAACATTATTTATCAATCTCGGGTCAACTTTGCGAATTATGCTTTTCCACTTTACCCTTTAGAATTTATATCCACAATTTACCATATCCCTCACAATTATATTCAAAATTTTTCGCAATATTTTGCCATTAGTTCCTCAAACTTGTAGCCCTTCCATACATCTTAGGCGCCTTTCTTCTCTTTTTTGTGCATGTCCAAACCATTTCATATGAAAATGTTTGACTTTTCTATTTTATTGGAGCTAACTTCAACTTCATTTTTATTGTCTGTCCCTAGCCTAGATAAAGAAGGGTTAGGTTAAGTTACGTTAAGTAAGTTGACAACCAATATAGAACTTTTGTCACAGCCTAAACATGAATTTTGAAAAAACAACATTCCATGATCCATGCTAGGATATTCCCTTTTATAAGTGATGGATTGCAAGAGGGCCAAGTTGTAATGAAAAGTAGGCAAGGGTTCCGTTATCATAGTAGGATGTAAACCACTATAAGCAACACATTGCAGTGGCACTTGGTTGCAGTGGATAGTAGATAAAGGTTCTTGCAACAATTTGGACAATTGCAGGCAAAGAAGTTTGTCTAGAAAAAAAAAGGGAGGATTTGACTTACAACTTGCAATATGAGAATTTTGACATGCAGGAGCTTGGAGTTGGCTGATACAATTAAAGGAAAAAGAGTTAATGTAGAATTTCTACAAGAAACAAAGAAGAAAAGGGATAAACACAGCATACATCTAAAATAGAATAAAAAAATGAGCACTTTTGAGAGCATTTAGGGGTAACATAAATAGGTGATAAATTAATTGAGTTTCGTTTGAAATAGCTTGGACATGTTAAGTGCTGGCCAACAACGGCACTGATGAGGAAAAGTTTTTCTATGTAAGCTGATGACTTCTCAAGGAAAAGGGGTAGCCTAAAGAGGAAATGGATGGACATAGTAAGGATACATCTAAAGAATTGTAACCAATTTGAAGATTTACTATAGGATTAAAGTAGAATAGAATGGCAAAATAGAATTCATTTAGCTGATCCCAACACTATTGGGACAAGGCTTTTATGATAATGATTATTAGATTTGAAGCTAACTTTAATTTTCCACTTATGTTCTAATCCCTATTTCTATCATTTTTTGTAAGTCCAATTATCTGTCTCAGCATGTGCATCCCAAAATGTACTATAGCATCTTTTTAAATTAAAAGTCTAGGACCCATGATGATGAGCTCATTATTACTGATATAAGCATTTATCTCATGGATTAAATACAAATCTAACCAATGATTCTTGAAAATCTGATTTTACTACTTCTTAACCCTTTTTGTGATGTTTGCAAATACTGTCATTCAGCTATATTGTATAAATGATCCATATGCCATTCAAGATTCAAACACATTTTTTTATCCTTCACACACCTACGATTCCTAGATATGGCATGGATACGATAGGGACATGCCATTGACATGGCATGGATGCATATTTTGCATGTAAAAAATGATGTATTGGATACAATATAGGATGATACGTAGCCCATTTTGAAATATCTGTGCATCAGTCACGCACAAGACACAAGCTGAAAGTTTCTATTTTCTATCTTAGTCTAGTTTCTCTTGCAAGGCTTCCGAGTTCTGTAGTTGCTAATAATGCTTTCACCCTTGGAACAGCTATTGTTTTTCTATTTTATGCTCTCATGGTTGTGGCTCCTAAAGCTGAAGTTGTAAGATTTCTTAGACTTTTGGAAACTAAAGGTGTTTATGTGTAATTAAGTTTTGTCTTTTTTTTAAAAAGTAATAGTATATTTATTGAGACAAACAATAAAGAAACAACAACATGACTATAAGAGACTTATAACCAAAGAAAAAATTACACAAGAATAGCCTCCCAAGAAGAGGATCTAAGGACCCCTTATTTGGCTAAAGAATCCAGAAACCCATTATCTAATTTGATCACATGTGAGAAAACTACACAAAGAGTAGAAGCCAGCTCCTTGGTTTCATTGAGAACAAACTAAAATTTCCAAGGCTTAACCGTTGTCCATGTAATCCAAGAGAAACCATTAGAAGAGTCACTCTTCACTATCAAAGTACTTTGAAAAGTATGAGAGAAGATCCTTAGAGCCACCAAAATAGCCAACGCTTCCAATGGATGAATTTTGTCATTGCCAATATGGATGATTAATGTATTCTAATGTGCATCTTGGGTGGAACCAATGTTGGAATTTAGGAATGGAAGCAAATTGTGGTTTTCTCCATCCCGATTTAATATCACTAACTGGTGTTGACTTGGATCTTAGGTATAAGAACTGGTACAATTAAGAATTTATATAATTCTAGTGGGGTGGGTGGGGGGGGGGGGGTGGGTCTAATTAATAGTGCAAAAGATTAGTTTCTATTTGCCTACATAATTTAACCACTTGCAATTTACTGTACATAAGTGATGCATCTCAATTCCTATATGTTTATGAGTGCAAGTTGAAAGCTGGGCCCAAAATGATTTTCGTTCTAGCCCAACAATAGGTCCAAGCATTCTAGATCAAAATTCTGCTATGAATGATTCAGGTTTAGTTCATAAGGAACCTGTAGCCTGTAATGTGTGCCAACTATAATTGTGCACATTTCTATGTGCAAGCAAATTGCTAGAAGTCCTCTTTAGGACTTCTTTCCTTCAAATATTTCTTTCTTACAATGTTAGTTGGATTAATACTCTTATATTAACTAATTGATTTAGTTAGAACTCTTTTTGTAATCTAGTTTATGATATTTATATCTTTGTGGAAAAGAAGATGGAGTGTGTGTGTGTTAGTGTATGGGCCAATGGCAACTGGCAACCCTCTCTTGAGTACCCCTTTGTTTGGCTTACCTGGTGCCATTCTAATCATGGGAGAGGTGAGGAATAGAAAAATCTGAATGAGAAACAGGGTGTACAAAATAACAACCCCATTAGATCATCTTAACTCTTCGATAAATGGCCTCAATATTAATTGTTTTAGGTAGTATCATTTTTTTATATTTTGGATTTTAATCCAATATTGAGTAACCTTTGGATGCCTATCAAATTCAGCCTTGTGCCAATTCATGGGAGGTAGTAAGTGTGAGGGGGTTCAATTGATCATAGGGGGTTGCACCTGTTAGTAAAATCAGTGCTGATGGTGTCGAAGGGAAAATTTTTCTTATATATTGTAAAGGGCCACTGTCTAAAGAGAGTAAATGAGTTTCATATGTTGAGTAAAATGGCTCTTTTAGGGCTTGAAGGGTTGGAATTTATTGATTTTTGTTTCCCATTGAACTTTGTGGGTATTATTTTGATGATTGTTCTCCTTGCTTTTCTGTTGTTTTTTAAAGTCGAAAGCTACTTTTTTCTTCTTTTTGATAGTTGAATTTTAGTTTCTGCATCAATAATATTGATGTGTGTGTAGCCCTATCCTACGGACGTCCTCATGGAGATCCATTGTGTGCACTTATAGAAGTACATAAAAGCAAATGGCCTATCTTGGCAAGCCCATGACTAAAAGCCCAATTTTCTACCATAAACAATCCCACGTGTGCGATCCTTTAGCTTTGGTTAACATTATACAATTGTACAATATCATTCTCTTTTATGCTCTTTCTTTCTTTCTTATACATACATGTAATTAGAATTAATCATGTATCAATCATAGGATGTAAAATAGAAACTTATTGATTATAAAAAGATAGTCGACCCTCTCTTTGGGTATGACGTAGTGATTTTCTTCTTCTTCTTCTTCTCTATATTTAGTTAATCAAGAGGATTCATTAATCCTAACATGGTATCAGAGAAACAGGGAAATCTCTGAAACCCTCAGGCTTTACATCTTGTAATCAAATCAATCCACAGAGAAGAATATACAATCTTCCCTCCACTCGCTTCCATTTCCTGCATTAAAAGAGGACTGATTGTTCTATCAGAGACTTCAAATTGTTAGAAGTCTATTTTTTCTTATAATAAGAAGCCTCCCAGTTTATACTCGATAGTCAGCTAGCCCTATGATCATAATGTGGGACCCATCACTAGATTGAAGAATCTCCTGAAATGGCCCTCATCTTGGTTGTCCAATATTCTTGGGATTATTAATTATTTTTCTAAAATTTTATAGCCTCAAAAAGGTTAATCTTTATCTGCTTTCTAGTTTGGTAGTTTTTTAGGAACTGTTATGGTTTTAAGGCTTGATAATCAAATACAACCATTGAAACTCAATCAAACTTGGTTTAGAATTTATATAATCAAGTCACCAATATAACCCAGAAGGCAGATCAGAGAAGGAATAGTGTTCTAGCAAGCAAAAACCCCTTATATTATAAAATTTTTGGATGCCATGGGGGTATTTTCTATTGTTTTTTTAAATAGTGTTGTTGCCCATCTCTTCTCTTTGAAAACATTTTCTAAAATCAAATGGACAAGATTGATGTCATTTCTGTTAAATTCAGTGGCACAATTACATGTCTGGGGCATTTCACCTTAAGAATTATATTGAAGGACAAGGGATGTTAAGGTATTTGGATGGAACAATGGAAAAACTAGTTGAAGATGAAAAATCAATTGCCAGTTAGAATCAACAAAATGCAAAGCTTGTAACGTGGATTCTCAATTCCGTTGATCCCTCCTTTATAATGGCACTTCAAATTTTTACAAAAGCTTCTAACATGTGGCCAGACATAAAGAAAATTTATCATAAACAAAATAAAGCCCAAAGATTCCATCTGGACATGAAAATAGCAAAATATTGTCAAACTGATAAGATTGTCCAATAATACTGCAATGGGTTTCTAACCCTATTGACAGGAAGGGACCAGATGCTCCTCTAATCTGTTTCTAAGGAATTTCTTCCATAAGCCTTCAAACTATAAGAAGAACTCCATGTTAGCCAGTTTCTGATGAACCTTCATCTTGAATTTGAGCTTATACGAGTAGCACTCATGAATCCAAAAATATCTCCTGATCTGGAGACATGTGTCTAGGAGGTCTTTTGTGAAGAAACTCAAATTTCATCTTAGCATTCCCTTCTGGAAGAATCAAAGGTCCTTTTTACTCAATCAGTATTATTACAGTCGATGAGATATCCTTTTTTACTACTCGGGGAAAAACCACAATGTTTTGAATGTAAGAAGTATAAGCAACTGGAACGGGATTGCCAGAAGAAATTATTTTGAAATTATTGCAGCCGTAATGGGCATATTATCTCCAATTGCACAAGATGGGATAAGAAATCTGATCAGATACAAAAGTGCGATCCTACTGCACTTCAGGCTCAACAATCTACTCCACATGACTCAGCTCCCTCTGATACTAGCTCAGTCACACTAACCACTGCCTAGATTCGAGACTTGATTAATTCTTATGTGGCATCTGCATTTACTTCAATGGGTATTTAATAATCTGTCTTCTCCTCTTAATGCATTTCCTTCATTTCATTCATCCACCACAGTATTCATTTTTGTCACTTCCACCATATGGTTTTGGTTCCTAGACTCTAGCGTTGCAAACCACATGACATTGGTGGCCTAGAATTTGTAACAACCCGCCCCGCACCATCGAGGTATTGTCCGCTTTGGACTTCCCAGGAGGTCACCCATCCTGAAATTGCTCTGACTCGAGCACGCTTAACTTTATAGTTTTTTATGGAAGTCCTCATGGTTTTGTCCTCAAAAGGCGCCTCCACAGGTAGACCCTGTGCGAGGTATTGTTCCACCTAACTGGACTATCAGAGTACGCAGCGGGGATTTTGTCCCTGGGGGGACTCGAACCTGGACAAGGCCGTACGGCTTCGCCGCTCCTGCTCCTTGCCAGTGAGCCACGCCAAGGCGCCTCGACAGTTTAGGACGGATTATTACTTATATTCTTTCATTCACATATACTTTTTGGGACTGGGTCGTTACAGGCCCACCAGCTTCCGCCGGATATGTCCCCATATCCACATATCTAGCACAATGTCGGACCGAAGACGGCCTCATAAGCGATGTAGGACTTCGTTCCTCCTCCTTCGTTCCCCCCTCCTATTTGTGGAGGGCAGGATTCGAGAGGGAAGCAGGATTCGAGTGGTCCCCAAGGGGTCCGGCCTAACGGCCTCACCCTCCACCACTCAGAGGAGAGCCATCCCCTTCTCTGATACCATCTGTAACAACCCGCCCCGCACCATTGAGGTATTGTCCGCTTTGGACTTCCCAAGAGGTCACCCATCCTGAAATTGCTCTGACTCGAGCACGCTTAACTTTATAGTTTTTTATGGAAGTCCTCACGGTTTTGTCCTCAAAAGGCGCCTCCACAGGTAGACCCTGTGCGAGGTATTGTTCCACCTAACTGGACTATCAGAGTACGCAGCGGGGATTTTGTCCCTGGGGGGACTCGAACCTGGACAAGGCCGTACGGCTTCGCCGCTCCTGCTCCTTGCCAGTGAGCCACGCCAAGGCGCCTCGACAGTTTAGGACGGATTATTACTTATATTCTTTCATTCACATATACTTTTTGGGACTGGGTCGTTACAGAATTTGCACAACCATAAACTATACGCTAGCCATGATTCAATCACTACCGCAAATGGTGATCATTTAAAATTTCTAGTCTAGGAACCATAACTATTGAAAGCCTTACATTGCCTAATGTTTATTTTGTCCCAAACTTAATTGTGAATCTCATTTCCATTGGCCAACTCGTTGATTCTAGTTATTTGGTTAACTTTTTGCCTTTTGGTTGTTTCATACAGGAACGCAAATTGGGAAGGTGATCGGGATGGGGAGTAAGTATGGCAAGCTGTTTCTCTTAGACATAGGACAATAATTGTCTCTTGCATTCTCCATTAATAGTCTAAATAATGCGTGGACCACTTGGCATAAATGCCTTAGTCATTTGAATTATGCAAACTTATTGTCTTTATTTCAATTTGGTTATTTGGACAAATCAATTTCTAGTTCTATGGTTTCTCATTTCTCAAAATCAAAGTGTGAATCTTGTCATTTAAGCAAAAGTCATGTTTTACCTTTTCCTATTCGTTATTCTCGTGCAACTACCTCATTTGATGTTGTTCGCACCAATGTTTGGGGGATTGCCCCTCACTTAAGCCCACTTGGCCTTAAGTACTATCTTACCTTCATAGATGACTACTATCATTACACATGGATCTATTTTTTGAAATGTAAATTTGATGTTTTTTTCATGTTTCAAAAATTCTATAATTTGGTAACCACTCAATTTTAAGGATCCATTAAAATTCTTTGTTCAGACTCACGGGGTGAGTATACATCTACAAAATTTAATAACTTTCTAGCGGAAAAGGCATTCTTCATAAAAAAATCCTTTCCCCACACCCTGTAGCAAAATGGGGTTGCTGAAAGAACGAATCGCCATCTCCTAGAAACCATTAAAACTCTCCTTATGGAATCCCATGTTCCCCTTAAGTTCTGGTGTGAGGCAGCCCACATAGTAGTCCACATTATTAATTAGTTAACTAACTCTGTCCTTGGTAAAATCTCACATTTTGAATGTCTATATGGTCATCCTCCTAATACTCACATTTAAGGATTTCTTGGGTGTCTTTGTTTTGTCTATCTCCATCATTAGAGTGTAACAAAATATCACCATAAGCAGCTCGATGCATGTTTCTTAGCTATAATGGTGAACACAAAGGATTTTAGTGCTATGATTCCAAAGAATGACATGTAACACTCCGATCCCCTTTGAGCCGGATTAGTGGCTCATTAGTGTGTGTTTCTGTTGTTTATTCTTTTGGACTTGGTTTTGGGGCTTGGATAGGTAGTTGAGCAACCTTTGACCTGAGATAGGTAGTTCTAAGCCCTTTTTCGTAATTTTGCTTTTGCGTTGCTTGCATCATATTTGCATCATCTTGGTGTCAGCATGTGTATTTTGTTGAGCTCGTTATATTCCATAACTGTGTCAGAACCATTCGGAGTCAATTGGAGAAGCTGGACCCTCGTATGACTTAAACTGTAAATAGCTTAAACTCCTTGGATCTTGTTTTAAACTTCCAAAACTATATATATTGAGTCAGCCCCCAGGTGTCTCTCTCCCTGCTCATTTGGCTTCAACGTTGCATGCAAGGAGAATTCAGAAGCTCCACGTTCTCCCTCTTCACTTCTGTTCTCTCTCTCTCTCTCTCTCTCTCTTTCGATTGGGTTTTGCTACTCTCCGCTTGGTTGGGTTCTTTTCTTCTCCCATCTCTGTCCTTGTTTTGGTAAGTGGGTTCTTTGTGTTTCTTCTCCAAATTTGATCTCCCATCTCTTCCTCCCTCTGTGCATGCTCATGGATTTGTCATTTGCTTTGCTTTGTTTGTATTTTAGTTGATTTGGAGCTTGATTCAGTGGATTTGTCAGAGATTTGAGGCAAGTATAAGTACAGGCTTTGATAACACATATGGGTGTTGTGTTTGATTTCTTTGATTCTCTCTTACTCTTTGTATAGAATGTTTTACAGCCATTTTCTAAGATGTTAGGATCAGTTGAGCTTGTTTTGAACTCATTTCTGTACCAAATTTCAGTTTCTGTAACTATCCCGAATTCGTGTTCTGTATTGTACGGCTAAGCCGTAAGTTTCTACGGCTCACATTCCAGAGACTTGAAATTTCGACTTTGTTCTACGGCTAGGCTACGGCTAAGCCGTAATTTGTCCTACGGCTGAGCCGTAAGCTAGCCGTGACCCAACCGTAACCCAGCCGTGAATTAAATTTCTGATCAGTCGAAACTTTTCCAACACAGGACTCCTACGGTGTGGCTACGGCTAAGCCGTGGAATGCTACGGCCAAGCCGTGGGTTGGTCTACGGCTAAGTCGTATACTGACTGTAGCCCAGCCGAAAAAGGTATCAGATCAGAGGTGAAAGATGACCAGTTTAGCTGTGTTTTGAATGGAACCAAGGTGAAGCCGTAGTGCATATTACGACGAGCGCGTAAGATGTCTTCGGCTTAACCATAGGTCCCTCATGGCTAAACCGTTAGGCATGGCAATTCTGAATTATAACTTAGGATAAGGGTGAGACTTGTAGGGCTCAAATACAGGTTAACCACCCATGTAAACAGGCCCAATGGATTCCTTGGATCGCATGAATAGTTTGTTAGGCTGTGACTTATTCATGTGAGCGTTGATCACTGTTAAGCACCTCCCCATGGGTGTTGGTTTAAGGGACTTCGATGCACATCAGGATTACATTGCAACACTAGGATGGCAACGGTGCATCGAATAACTTAAAACTACATCGACATGCAAGGTTAGTGACAGTGAACAACTAGATTTGTATTGGCTTGTAATGAACCTTGACTCCGTATTAATCTGAGATGCATTGCATATTGTTTATAGTTTTGCCCTCTGTTCCGCCAATCTATGTTTATGCATTTCGCAGTCATTTTGCTTTCGTTCTGTATATCTATTTTATTCTTCGTTCTGCACTAAGCTTTGATCTATGCTGTGCTTTGGCCTATATATATATGCTTTGTTGGCTTTGTCTATCTCTGATTTTGGGTATTCCCTGGTGGCTCTGCCCAGAGGTTAATACGTGAGGATAAGATCCGGTCTTTGTCATCGGTGAGTCCAAAGCGGATAATCTCCCTTTCTATGGATTTGATTTGATTGGTATTAGTCTGGCTCTACTAGGCCTCAGCCCTAGGATGCCCGACGGGGTTACCTTTGGCTTAGATCTCTGTATCTCTGTAACTGCAGTGTCGCTTTGTCTTGGGACCCCGGAACCCAGGAAACCGAGACCCACTTGTACCCTTGGCCCGGTCAGTGGTGTTCTAATCTGCTCTGCTCTGCTCTCTCTATTGGAGAGAATATGGTTAACGTAGTAGCCGCTTAGTTCAGTATTTCTATGCTTTGATTCAAATATCATGCTTTACTTCTACGCACGATTTGCTTAGCATACTAAGATGAAACTCTGAAATTACTATTCTGTCCTTATTCTATTTGATACTATGAGTGTTACACTCCTGTTACTTGTATTTGCTGGATCGTGGTATTCATCTGTGTTGTCTGGGGTGTTGCAGGCACAGATCCCTTACCCGGCTTCCCGGCGGTCGAGGAGGCTGCAGGGCCGAGTGTAGAGGCACCCTCCGGTCTGGCAGAGTGGGCCTGATCACTTCTGCCAAGTGCGTGCATGCATACCAGTAGCTTTGTTTTGAGTTTTGGTTTTTGGGGACTTTGTATTTGGGACTTTGGACTTTGTCATCTGTATATTTGTACATCTTTATTTTGTCGTGTATTCAGACTCGTATTTGGTTTTCCAGTTGTGTTTATCTTTGTCTTTTCCGTTCCGCATTTGTTTTAGCTTCCGCTATTTCTTTCCTTTGTTGCTTGCTATGATATGTACAGCTTCCGCGTACGCTTAGTTCGCACATGTTAGATCCCTTGTGTGCGTGCATCTGGAACGGGTTTGGATGTACGTGCACGGGAGTACGTGTGTCACCGGTTTAGCTTTTCGCTAACCCCCGAATTCTGGGCTCGGGTCGTGACATACGTATTGTATGGTATCAGAGCATGCTAGATATAAGCATGTAGACATCTAAGATCGTGGTGAGATAACGCTATCAACTATTTGACTCGAAGTCTAATATGTTGACCTTTGGGATTTGACTAACTCAGGGTATTTTATATTTGTGTACTGTATTTCTTTTCCTTTTGCAGGATGGCATCAGGATCAGGATCGCGGGATGAGAATCAACAGGGCCATAACGGTGATAGTGGATCGATACCCCCACATATCAGTAGTGAGGAGCGCATGATGATGATGATGCAGTCTATGCAGTCATTACAGGCACAGATGGCATCCATGGTAGATAGGTAGAGTCAGGCTGCTGCAGCAGCATCACCTCGTATAGATCAGCAAGTGATTTTCCAGCCCAAGGAATCAGATCCTAATGCTCTCTTTGACAAGTTCCGTAAGCGAGGGGCGACCGAGTTTCATGGGATAGAGGATGCATTGCAGGCTGAGCAATGGCTGGAGCAGACTGAGGAGCTATTTGATACGATTGTGTGTAGCAACAAATAGAAGGTAGTTCTCACCGCCTCTATGCTTCGGAGTGTAGCCAAGACATGGTGGAGGAGTGTCAAGAGCTCATTCCAGACTATGCCCAGTGCCACAGTTTGGGAGACCTTCAAGCAGCAATTCCGTCGGAAGTTCATGCCTCTCCATATTCAGCGAGCCAAGGAAGTGGAATTCTTCAACCTTCAGCAGAGACAGATGACAGTTGCAGATTATGTACACAAGTTTACAGAGCTGTCCCACTTTGCAGAGGACATGGTGAACACTGAGCATAAGAAGGTGACTCGCTTCGTCAACGGCCTGAACCCGAGGCATAAACGCCACGTGGTTGCTTGCATGTGGCCGGCTACATTGGATGATGCTATTGACAGGGCCTATGATGCAGAGGCCATCTTTGAGGAGGAGCGAACAGAGGCTAAGAGGGCAGCAGGTTTCAGTGGCAGAAGTCAGTTCCAGAAGAAGTTCAAGGGTAAGCAGGGCAGTTCGAGCGGTTCTCAGGTAGTTTGCGGTCACTGTGGAAAGGATCACCCCACCGACAGGTGTTGGAGGAAGAGTGGGGCTTGTTTCGGTTGTGGCTCAACGGACCACAGGCGGGCCCAATGCCCGAAGTTTCAGCCCTCTCCACAGACGAGATCTGCAGGATCTACAGCACAGGGCAGATCCCAGCCAGCTCACCCAGCCCAGAAGCAGAACCGCCAGACAGCCCGAGCCTATGCTGCTACGCATGAGGGCGCGGAGGAAGCCACGGTCGTGGAAGGTAAAATTTTAATTTCTGATGCTGAAGTTTTAGCCTTATTTGACTCCGGGTCTACGCGTTCGTACGTAGCACCCCATTTTGCTGTGCAGCTTCGACAGCGACCCACACCACTTCCATACTTGTTACTAGTATCCACTCCGGTTGGTAAACGGGTGGAGTGCAGTGTCTTCTACCCTCAGTGTGATGTGCGGATAGCTGGTCATCAGCTCCCAGTAGACCTCGTGTTGCTCACGACACTGGATTTTGATGTGATTCTTGGTATGGACTGGCTTGCAAAATATCATGCGTGTATCAATTGCTACAGCAAAGCTATCTATTTTGATCTGGGCAGCGGTTTTCGATTTGAGGGCAACCAGACGGAGTGCCCAAGGCGTGTGATCTCTGCTTGTAAAGCAAACCGGATGCTTCGTAGGGGATGTGAAGGATTTCTTGCATTCATATCAGAAAAGAAAGATCAGCGACAGCTCAGTGAGATCCCAGTAGTCAGCGAATTTCCGGATGTTTTTCCAGAGGATGTGCCAGAGTTGCCTCCAGTTCGAGAGGTAGAGTTCTCGATCGACGTGATACCAGGTACAGCACCCATCAGTAGAGCTCCATATCGTATGGCACCTGCAGAGTTGTTGGAATTGAAGAAACAGTTGCAGGATCTGTTAGATAAAGGGTTCATACGCCCAAGTGTTTCACCTTGGGGAGCTCCTGTATTGTTTGTCAAGAAGAAGGATGGCAGTTTCCGGATGTGCATTGATTACAGGCAGTTGAACAAAGTGACTATCAAGAACAAATATCCATTGCCTAGGATCGATGAGTTGTTCGATCAGCTTTAGGGTGCAGCTTACTTCTCGAAGATTGACTTGAGGTCAGGGTATCACCAGCTCAGGGTGAAGGATGAGGATGTTCCTAAGACAGCTTTCAGTACTCGGTATGGACACTACGAGTTCCTTGTCATGCCCTTTGGTTTGACGAACGCACCCGCAGCTTTTATGGCGTTGATGAACAGGGTGTTTACTTCCTTTTTGGACCAGTTTGTTGTGGTTTTCATAGATGACATATTGGTCTATTCGAAGACTGCTGAGGAACATACAGACCATCTGAGGAAAGCATTGCAGCTGCTTAGAGATCACAAGTTGTATGCCAAGTTGTCAAAGTGTGATTTCTGGTTAGAGCAAGTTGCATTTCTGGGTCATAAGATTTCTAGAGAGGGATTGATGGTGGATCTGGCTAAGATTGAGGCAGTAGTCCATTGGCCCCGTCCTAGATCAGTGACAGAGATTCGGAGTTTTCTGGGTTTGGCAGGATATTACCGCAGGTTCGTGCAGGATTTCTCGAAGATTTCAGCCCCGCTGACTCAGTTGACTCGGAAGAAGGTCCCGTATGAGTGGACAGAGAAGTGTGAGCGTAGTTTCCAGATGTTGAAAGAAAAGCTCACTACGGCGCCAGTGTTGACTCTCCCGGATGGTAGTGAGGGATTCGTGATTTATTCCGATGCTTCTCGAGTTGGACTAGGCTGTGTACTGATGCAGAACCAGAAAGTGATTGCTTATGGATCCAGACAGTTGAAAGAGCACGAGAAGAACTATGCCACACATGACCTGGAGCTAGCAGCCATTGTATTTGCACTGAAGTTGTGGCGGCATTACCTGTACGGTGTTAAGTTTGAGGTCCATTCCGATCATCACAGTCTACAGTACTTGTTTGATCAGCATGACTTGAATATGAGGCAGCGAAGGTGGTTGGAGTTCATCAAAGACTACGACTTTCCGATCAAGTACCACCCAGGCAAAGGGAATGTAGTTGCAGATGCACTCAGTAGGAGGACAGACAGTCTTCAGGTGTTGGCAGGATTCTATATGCTTGTACATGACCAACCTGTTGAGGTTCAGATGGTAGGTGGATTAGTGACATTATCTACTACCGTCGTGTTTCAGCCTGAGGTGATTCAGCAGATCAAGGATCGCCAGTTTGAGGACCCCCTCCTGGTGAAGTTCAGAGATCGGATTGCAGATCGACCGGATTTCAGCTTGGTAGATGGAGTTTTGTACTTCAAGAATAGATTGTGTGTTCCCGCTGTGGATGAGCTGAAAGATAAGTTGATGACAGATGCGCACGATGCCCGATATGCGATGCACCCAGGGAGTACGAAGATGTACCGGAACTTGAAAGATAGATTTTGGTGGAACAATATGAAGCGGGAGATCGCAGGGTTCGTAGCTCGATGTTTGACCTGTCAGAGGGTAAAGGCTGACCATCAGCGACCTCCAGGATCATTGCATCCATTACACACTCCGCAGTGGAAGTGGGAGCACATTACTATGGATTTCGTCTCCGGTTTTCCGCCGACCAGTAGAAAGAACAATGCGATCTGGGTAATAGTGGACAGATTGACCAAGTCAGCACATTTCCTTCCGTTCAAGAAAGGGATGACATTCACAGAGATGGCCAGGAAGTTTGTCGACGAGATAGTCAGATTGCATGGCACCCCAGTATCGATTGTGTCGGATCGTGATAGTCGTTTTGTGTCTTCATTCTGGAGAGCATTTCAGGAAGCTATGGGCACGAAGCTGAGTTTTAGTACGGCATACCACCCTCAAACTGATGGACAGTCGGAGCGTACCATTCAGACGTTGGAGGATATGCTCAGAGCTAGTGTGCTGAACTTTGAGAAGGAATGGGATATGCATCTGGCATTGTGTGAGTTTGCCTACAACAACAGCTTCCACGAGAGCATTGGTATGGCACCATATGAAGCTCTCTATGGACGCAAGTGCAGAACCCCTGTGTGCTGGGAAGAGGTAGGAACCAGAAGTTTCCATGGTTCGACAATCATTGCTGAGACAACAGAGAAAGTGCAGAAGGTAATAGAGAATCTGAAGATTGCTCGGTCCAGGCAGAAAAGCTATGCGGATACTCGGAGGAGACATTTGGCATTTCAAGTCGGAGATTGGGTGTTCCTTAAAGTTTCTCCGATGAAGGGCACAGTGCGGTTTGGTCAAAAGGGCAAGTTAGTTCCGAGATATGTAGGACCGTTCGAAGTCAAGAGCCGAGTTGGAGATTTAGCCTATCGGTTGACGCTTCCAGTCGAGTTCTCCGGTGTTCACGATGTATTCCATGTGTCGATGCTCCGTAAGTACGTGCCAGATCCGAGCCATGTGATTCGCTACGATGACATCCAGATTCAGCCTAGTGCAACTTACGTTGAGCGTCCGCTTCGCATCGTTGGGACCCGAGAGCAGATTCTCCGTACCAGGACTATCAGATGGGTTAAAGTGTTGTGGGAACATCATGGTCCAGATGAGGCTACATGGGAGCTAGAGGAGCAGTTAGCGCGCCAGTACCCACAGCTCTTTGCGCAGGTAGGTAGTCATTCCGAGGACGGAATGATTCCTAGTGGGGGAGGATGTAACACTCCGATCCCCTTTGAGCCGGATTAGTGGCTCATTAGTGTGTGTTTCTGTTGTTTATTCTTTTGGACTTGGTTTTGGGGCTTGGATAGGTAGTTGAGCAACCTTTGACCTGAGATAGGTAGTTCTAAGCCCTTTTTCGTAATTTTGCTTTTGCGTTGCTTGCATCATATTTGCATCATCTTGGTGTCAGCATGTGTATTTTGTTGAGCTCGTTATATTCCATAACTGTGTCATAACCATTCGGAGTCAATTGGAGAAGCTGGACCCTCGTATGACTTAAACTGTAAATAGCTTAAACTCCTTGGATCTTGTTTTAAACTTCCAAAACTATATATATTGAGTCAGCCCCCAGGTGTCTCTCTCCCTGCTCATTTGGCTTCAACGTTGCATGCAAGGAGAATTCAGAAGCTCCACGTTCTCCCTCTTCACTTCTGTTCTCTCTCTCTCTCTCTCTCTCTCTCTTTCTCTCAATTGGGTTTTGCTACTCTCCGCTTGGTTGGGTTCTTTTCTTCTCCCATCTCTGTCCTTGTTTTGGTAAGTGGGTTCTTTGTGTTTCTTCTCCAAATTTGATCTCCCATCTCTTCCTCCCTCTGTGCATGCTCATGGATTTGTCATTTGCTTTGCTTTGTTTGTATTTTAGTTGATTTGGAGCTTGATTCAGTGGATTTGTCAGAGATTTGAGGCAAGTATAAGTACAGGCTTTGATAACACATATGGGTGTTGTGTTTGATTTCTTTGATTCTCTCTTACTCTTTGTATAGAATGTTTTACAGCCATTTTCTAAGATGTTAGGATCAGTTGAGCTTGTTTTGAACTCATTTCTGTACCAAATTTCAGTTTCTGTAACTATCCCAAATTCGTGTTCTGTATTGTACGGCTAAGCCGTAAGTTTCTACGGCTCACATTCCAGAGACTTGAAATTTCGACTTTGTTCTACGGCTAGGCTACGGCTAAGCCGTAATTTGTCCTACGGCTGAGCCGTAAGCTAGCCGTGACCCAACCGTAACCCAGCCGTGAATTAAATCTCTGATCAGTCGAAACTTTTCCAACACAGGACTCCTACGGTGTGGCTACGGCTAAGCCGTGGAATGCAACGGCCAAGCCGTGGGTTGGTCTACGGCTAAGCCGTATACTGACTGTAGCCCAGCCGAAAAAGGTATCAGATCAGAGGTGAAAGATGACCAGTTTAGCTGTGTTTTGAATGGAACCAACGTGAAGCCGTAGTGCATATTACGACGAGTGCGTAAGATGTCTTCGGCTTAACCATAGGTCCCTCATGGCTAAACCGTTAGGCATGGCAATTCTGAATTATAACTTAGGATAAGGGTGAGACTTGTAGGGCTCAAATACAGGTTAACCACCCATGTAAACAGGCCCAATGGATTCCTTGGATCGCATGAATAGTTTGTTAGGCTGTGACTTATTCATGTGAGCGTTGATCACTGTTAAGCACCTCCCCATGGGTGTTGGTTTAAGGGACTTCGATGCACATCAGGATTACATTGCAACACTAGGATGGCAACGGTGCATCGAATAACTTAAAACTACATCGACATGCAAGGTTAGTGACAGTGAACAACTAGATTTGTATTGGCTTGTAATGAACCTTGACTCCGTATTAATCTGAGATGCATTGCATATTGTTTATAGTTTTGCCCTCTATTCCACCAATCTATGTTTATGCATTTCGCAGTCATTTTGCTTTCGTTCTGTATATCTATTTTATTCTTCGTTCTGCACTAAGCTTTGATCTATGCTGTGCTTTGGCCTATATATATATGCTTTGTTGGCTTTGTCTATCTCTGATTTTGGGTATTCCCTGGTGGCTCTGCCCAGAGGTTAATACGTGAGGATAAGATCCGGTCTTTGTCATCGGTGAGTCCAAAGCGGATAATCTCCCTTTCTATGGATTTGATTTGATTGGTATTAGTCTGGCTCTACTAGGCCTCAGCCCTAGGATGCCCGACGGGGTTACCTTTGGCTTAGATCTCTGTATCTCTGTAACTGCAGTGTCGCTTTGTCTTGGGACCCCGGAACCCAGGAAACCGAGACCCACTTGTACCCTTGGCCCGGTCAGTGGTGTTCTAATCTGCTCTGCTCTGCTCTCTCTATTGGAGAGAATATGGTTAACGTAGTAGCCGCTTAGTTCAGTATTTCTATGCTTTGATTCAAATATCATGCTTTACTTCTACGCACGATTTGCTTAGCATACTAAGATGAAACTCTGAAATTACTATTCTGTCCTTATTCTATTTGATACTATGAGTGTTACACTCCTGTTACTTGTATTTGCTGGATCGTGGTATTCATCTGTGTTGTCTGGGGTGTTGCAGGCACAGATCCCTTACCCGGCTCCCCGGCGGTCGAGGAGGCTGCAGGGCCGAGTGTAGAGGCACCCTCCGGTCTGGCAGAGTGGGCCTGATCACTTCTGCCAAGTGCGTGCATGCATACCAGTAGCTTTGTTTTGAGTTTTGGTTTTTGGGGACTTTGTATTTGGGACTTTGGACTTTGTCATCTGTATATTTGTACATCTTTATTTTGTCGTGTATTCAGACTCGTATTTGGTTTTCCAGTTGTGTTTATCTTTGTCTTTTCCGTTCCGCATTTGTTTTAGCTTCCGCCATTTCTTTCCTTTGTTGCTTGCTATGATATGTACAGCTTCCGTGTACGCTTAGTTCGCACATGTTAGATCCCTTGTGTGCGTGCATCTGGACCGGGTTTGGATGTACGTGCACGGGAGTACGTGTGTCACCGGTTTAGCTTTTCGCTAACCCCCGAATTCTGGGCTCGGGTCGTGACATGACACATAATGGATCTCTCGAAATGTTGTTTTCTTGGAACATGTTCCATTTTATTTATAGTTAGCCAGTCCTTTTGAGATCCAAATCTCTTATTTTCCTCAGTTTTCACCTTTTAGTTGTCCTTCTGTAGTTGCCCAGGTCTATACACATCGCCAGAGACAAACACCTACTGCTCCCTCCTTTGATACACTGACTAACCCTGCTAGCTCTTTAAGACAATGATAATACTAAAGGTACCACTTTTACACCTCTTTTACGGTTCTCTAGTCATATGTTTATCTCACCTTATCATATGGATTTCCAGCATTGCTTACATCTTTGGATCCAACTCTTATTCCAAAATCTTATTCACAAGCTGCTAATATCCTTTGTTGGCATGATGCAATGGCAGATGAATTACTCTTTGTCGAATCCAACAAAACTTGGAACTCAGTACCACTTCTGGCAGATACATTCATCAATGGAACCACATTGGTCTATTCTATTAAAGATCGACTTGATAGCAACATTGACAAATATAAGGCTCAAATGGTTGCCCAAGGTTACAAACAGCGGTATGGAATTGATTATGATGAAACTTTTGCACTAGTCACCGAAATGACTAAAGTTTGGTGTTTACTAGCATTGCGATAGTTTGTAACTACCCCCTTTGGTAGATGAATGTCAAGAATGCATTTCTACATGGGGATCTAAAGGGAATTATGTATATACGTCCTCCACCAGGCTATACTTATCCTCCACAGCATGTCTGCAAATTGACGAAGTCCTTTGATGGGCTTAAACAAGCTCCTTGTGCATGGTTTGCAAAATTCCAATCTACCATCTTTTGAACCCACTTCTATCAAAATTCAAATAACAGTTCTCACTTAATTCGAAGATCCTCTCGTGGCTACACACTTTTATTAATCTATGTTAAAGATATGATAATCAATGGGAATGATCAAGCTAGTATCTCTGAACTAAAATCCTATCTTATGCGTACCTTTAAAATGAAGGGCCTTGGTCCTTAACTTACTTTCTCGGCTTACAAGTTAAATAGAACAGAGATGGCATTCGGGTTACTCAATCCAAATATACTGATGACTTAATTCACTCTGTGTGACTTAGCAATACCAAGACATTGCCACTCCCATAGAGCTTAATGTCAAAATGAGCAAAGAAGATGGGCATCCTCTTACAGATCCTACCATATTTCATCGTTTGGTTGGCAGCCTTCTTTATTTGACCATGACTTGGCTAGACATCTCCCATGTTGTGCAACCTATAAGCCAATTTATTAGCAATCCATATAAACCACATCTTCAAGCCGTTTATCAAATTCTACATTATGTCAAAGGTACTCGTGATTATGGTTTACTTTACCACTTTGCATCGTCTTTACAACTGCAAGCACATGCTAATGTGGATTGGTGTCCTGATACTTGTCGATCGAAAACAAGATGGTGCATGTTATTGGGCCACTCTCTCACCTCATGGAAAAGCAAGAAGCAAAGCACACCTTCGAAATTAACGATGGAGGTAGAATATTGCTCAATGTCTTCTGTTAGCAGCGAGGTCATATGGCTACAATGCCTTTTTCAAGAATTTAGTGTCTTCCTAAAAGATCCAACTCCATTGTATACAGATAACACTAGTGCCATCTGAATTGTGAAAAATGCGGTTTTTCATGAGCACACTAAGCACATTGAAATCAATTGTCAATTTATCTATCAACATTTTTTCTCCAACAAAATCTCTCTACCCTATATCTCTTCCTTTGAACAGCTGGCAAATGTCTTCACCAAGGGTTTACCCCGAGATCATCATGATTATATTCTTTCCAAATTAATGCTCGTTGAAAAACTGTATGAATTTGAGGGGGAGTATAGAAGTATATAAAAGCAAGTAGCCCATCTTGGCAAGCCCATGAGCAAAGGCCCATTTCTCTAACATAAACAATCCCATGTGTGAGATCCCTTAGCTTTGGTCAACATTATACAACTGTACAATATCATTCTCTTTTATGATCTTTCCTTTATCACTTATAGATAATGTAATTAGGATCAATCATATATCAATCATCGGATGTAAAATAGCAGCTTATTGATTATAAGAAGACAGTTGACCCTCTCTTTGGGTATGACAAGTTTCCCATTGTGATCTTCTTCTTCTTCTTCTTCTCTATATCTAGTTAATTAAGAGGATTCACTAATCCTAACAGGACTGTCATGTGGTGCACACCTAGGGCCACGTATGATCCATCCAACCCACAACCCACCTTCCCCTTCTCTTCCTCTTTGTCAATTTGACAAAAGCCCAAATCTGATACTCATCCAACTTTTGCTTATCACTGGTTTGAAATCCTAAAAAGATGATGCCTTCCAAATCATTAAACTTAAGGTCCATGGATTAGGTTTTAGGATGATTCAATAGACTTAAAATTTTGCACACGTGTATATCTCATCTTGACCCCTCACCTTTTCCATGATTGTCATAGTCTCAGTGGGCCCCACAAGGGAGTCTGCACGGGGTGCCCAAGGTCGGTTGAGGTCTTGTGCAGATATCTCGAATGGATGATCATGTCGGCTACTGTTGAGCTCACTTAGCCCCATTAATCATGGGTGAGGTTGGGGGGGGGGGGGTGTCGAAATATCAAAATCGAACTAACCTATGTTTATAATTTCAAGTCCATTTGATTATCCCAACCCCTTGATACATGGCCAGTGCTCCTTTGGGAATATCTCACACCATGCTAGACAACCTGTGCGATCCCTTTTGATCAATCTGACCATGTAACCCAATCTCCCAAGAATGTGATGGATCCCATGGGTCTCAAACCGATTAGATGGCATTTGAGTATTTGACCCTTGGAATGAGATTTCAAAAAGAAAAAACGCATGCATTCAAAAAATAGTTAAAGCGCCACATAGGATGATCAAACGGACTTGAAATTATATACATGGGCCAGTCCCATTTGGATCTTTTCACCACATCAACTGTGATTGATGGGGCCCTTAGGTGGGCTTCATAGGAGACCATGCGAGACATCTGTATAGGAGCAGGGTCCTATGTGTAATACGCACACACAGACATATATATGTATATATATAGAGAGATATTTAAGTACTTCAAAAGTTGTGGTGCACCATATGTATGCAAATACAACTAACCTCTTGGCCCATGTACAACTTTTATTAAAATTGTGACTTTGTTAATAAATTGCAGATTTTTCTCCATGCAATGTGATGGCTTTTAATCTTATTGTAGACTAAAAGAACCATGGAGAGAGGTATGCCTTACATTGTACTTGGGATTCTTTATGCGTATCTTTTCTATCAATCATAGACACCGGACACCTTACAACTGATGATTGCAAGTCAATACTTGTTGCCATAGGTCTGTCCCTTATTCATGGATCTACCCCACTACAACATCCACAACTCCACACCAATAGCTAGTACAATGCATACTAATCTAGTCTCATAGCGTGAATAATGTTTAAGAAGAGATATAGGGACCTTATTTTTCTTCCTTTTACCCCATGCATTTCTCACTAAGCCTGTAGATGTTCGTTTGGGCTAAATATCAGTCACATCTAACCTGCTACCCAAGAACCATTTATAGACGTCCAATAAGATGATTTAGATGCCCAAACTAGTTTCTTGAACACTTGACAACATGGCGCAAGTGTTTGAAATCTGCACCCATCATCTGAAGGGTACCACTATGAATGCACTTTGACCCAATATCTTGACCAGTTAACTCATGATGGGCATTGGAATTAATGATTGATGTGTTGGTGAGTGAGAGTGAGTGAGTGAGAAAGAGAGAGAGAGAGAGAGAGAGAGAGAAATCCATATTTAGCTTCACTTATTGCCCACCTAATTAAACATAATAATTTGGACTAGCCCAAGTTGCAAACATCCTATATGTATCCATGTAGGCATCTCAATTGCTTGATGGGTATGAGGTTGCTCCTTAAAATTTTTTTTCATATTCCCTTTTGATGAAATTTTTTTTTGTGCAGCTACTTGGCATGTTAAAAATGTTTTCGAGTGAAATGACATTGGCATTTGCTTGGATTCACTTGTTGGTTGTTGATCTTTTTGCTGCAAGGTTGTCTCCAATCTACTAAGCTCCTGTTACTAATTGTTCTACTTTACTTAAATGATTGAATGATGAATGATAGTTTCAACATTCATAAGAAACTATAGGAAAAGGTCATTAACATGAACAAGGTAGTTGGTGTTGATCTAGGCTGTTGATCTGTCGATCATCGCTGTGGATAGATTGCGAGCTGGAAACCTAAATTAGGAATCTAGACTCTTGTCATTGTGTTAATGGTTTCTGCATGTCCCTGTTAAATAATCAAATTGATGCCATCTGTTAAATGATTGACTGTTTCATCAACGAAATTAATTCTTGGTCTCAGTGTAACTTAAGACTTTCAAACACTACCAAAACTTGTACAACTTGACCAAGCCTCTTTGGTCGAGTCATACCATCAATAGCCACTAGCCTCTTGCCATTATGTGGATGGTTTCTCCATTAATAAAAAAAGAAATTAGAAACAAGATAATAGAAAAAAGAATTGAATAATTATAATGGAAAAAAATAATAGAATAAAAAGGGAATCGAAAACAAGGAATATAAAAAATAAAATATAAAAAAGAGAAGAGAAAAAAGAAAATAAAAAATAGAATAGAAAAAAATAGATAAAGAAGAATACCAAAAAAGAGGAATATGAGGAAAAGTAATAGAAACAATTTGTGAATAGAAAAAAAAGCAAAATTAAATAGAAAAAAGAAAAATAAAGAAAATTACAAAAAAGAAGAGTAGGAAAAAGATAGTGAAAGAAAGGAGAATATTAAAGAAATAGTATAAATACTTAAAAAAGAGAATTAAAACAACAAGGAATGTTTAAAAAATTAAAAAAATAAAAAATATAAAGAATAGTGAATCAAAATGTAGAAATAAATGGAAAATAGAAACAAAAAGTAATAGAAAAATATAAAATTAAAAGTAGTAGAAATAAATAGAGAATACTAAAAATAGAATATAGAAATTAGAGAATTTGAAAATATAGGATATAAAAAATAATTAAAAGAAGTAGATAATAAAAAAAATTGAGAATAGAAAAAAATAATAGAAATGAATAGAGAATAGGATGAAAAGAATATAAAAATTAGAGAATTTGAAAATATAGGATATAAAAAAATAGTTGAAAGAAGTAGATAATAAAAAAATAGAGAATAGAAAAATAGTAGAATTAAGTAGAGAATAGGAAAAAATATAGAAAAGTAGAAAATATTACAAATAAAGAATAGAAAAAAATAGCAGAAATAAATAGAGAATAGAAACAATGAGAATTGAGAAATAGAGACTATAAAGAATAGATAATAGGAGGAAAATAGTAGAAGTAAATAGAGAATGGAAAAAAAAAGTAAGAGAAAAGAATAGAGAATAGAAAGAAATAGTAAAAATAAGTAGAGAATAGGAGAATATCAAATAGAAAAAAATAGAGGATAGATAAAAAGAGATGGGAATGTAGCGAATAAAAAAAATTAGGATAAAAAAGAATAAAACACAAAAAAAAGAAAATGCAAAAAAAATAAAAGATTAGAAAAAATAATAGAAAAAATTAAAATAAAAAAGCATTGAAAAACTAAGAGAATAGAAAAAGAGCATAGAAAAAAAGAGAATAGAGAAAAAGCAATAGAATAAAAAGGGAGTAGAAAAAACAAAATAGAAGAAGTGAATATAAAACAGGGGTAGAAAATTGAAAGTAGAAAAAAATATTAAACTTCAGAAAAAGAAAATAAAAAAAGAATTCAAAAAATATGGGATATAAAAAGCGTAATAGAAAAAAAAAAGTACAAAAAAAAGTGAACATAAAGAAAGAATAGTAAAATTAAATAGAAAATATAACAGAGTAGTAGAATTAAATAGAGTAGGAAAAACGAATCGAAAAAACTATGAATTGAAAACATGAAAAATATAAAGAATGAAAAATAGGAGCAAAATATACAAATAAATAGAGAATAAAAACAAAAAAGTAATAAAAAATAGACATTCAGAAAAAATAGCATAACCAAAGAGAGAATAGGAAAAGAAGAAAATGGAGAAATTAGAGAATTTGAAAAATACAGAAAACAAAAAAATACTTGAAAGAAGTAGATTATAAAAAATAAAAAATGGAAAAAATAGAAATAAATAGGGAATATGAAAAAAATTGAAAAAGTAGAGAATATAATAAATAGAAGATATTAAAAGTAAAGAATAGAGAAAACATAGCAGAAATAGGTAGAGAATAGAAAAAATAAGTCAATAGAAAACAAGGAGAATAGAAGAAAAAGAAAATAAAAAGGAGAATAGAAAATGATAACTAAAAAAATGGAATACAAAAAGATAAAAAAGAAGAAATAAAATAAAATAGAGGAAAAAAGAATACAAAAAACGACTAGAAATAAAGAGAATTGAAAAAAAAGGATAATAAAAAAAAAGAACACAATAAAAAGGGAATATAAAAAAGAGAATAGAATGAAAAATAGGTAAAAAAAGAATACTAAAAAGGGAAACACAAGAAAATGCAATAGAAAAAATTGAGAATAGAAAAAATCAGAATTAAATAGAGAATAGAAAAATGAGAATTAAAGGGTTCAAAAAAATAAAAAGGTTTGCAAAAATAAAAAGATTTGAAAAAGTAAAATGGTTTTAAAAAAAATAGAGGGATTGAAAAAAAAAAGTCTTGAAATAATAAAGTGGTTTGAAAAAATAAAAGTGTTTGAAAAAATAATTGGGTTAACAAAATAAAAGGGTTAAAAAATGAAAGGGTTTGACAAAATATATGGGTTCTAACAAATCAAAGTGTTAAAAAAAATGAAAGGGTTAGAAAATATTAAAGGGTTTTAAAAAATTAAAGGGTTCTGAGAAAATTAAATGGTTCAAGAAAAATAAAAGGGTTTCAAAAAATAAATAGGTTTGAAGAAAGAAGAGGGCATGAAGAAAAAATGTTTTGAAAAAATAAAGTGGCTTAAAAAAAATAAAGGTTTTTCAAAAAATAAAGGGGTTTTAGAAATAAAATGGTTCGAAAATAAAAGGTTTGAAAAAAAATAAATGGGTCTGAAAAAATAAATGGGTTTGAAAAAATAAATCATTTAAAAAAAATAAAATTGTCTGAAAAATAGAAGGGTTGAAAAAATAAAAGTTATGGAAAAAGAAAAGGGTTTAAAAAATAAAAAGGTAAGAAAATATGTAACAGTTTTGAAAAAAAAGTGTTAGAGAAAACAAAAGAGTTTGAAAAAATAAAAGGGCTTTAAAAATAAGTGTTTAAAAAAATAAAAGGGATTAAAAAAATAAAGGTTTCTAAAAAAAATAAAAGGGGCTCAAAAATAAAATGGTTTGAAAATAAAAGGCTTTGATAAAATAAATGTGTTTGAAAAAATAGAAGGGTTTGAAGAAATAAAAGATTTTGAAAAAAATAAGTGTTGAATAAAAATAAAAGGGTTGAAAAAGTAAAATTTTGGAAAAAAATAAAAGGGTTCTTAAAAAGTAGAAGGGCTTGAAAAAATTAAAGGGTTTGAAACTATAAACGAGTTTGAAAAAATAAAAGGTTTTGATAAATAAGAGAGTTTGAAAAAAGTAAAAGGGTTTCAAAAAATCAAAGGGTTCTAAAAAAGTAGAAGGGATTGAAAGAAATAAAGGAGTTTGAAAAAATAAAAAGGGTTGAAAAAATAAAAGGGTTCTGAAAGAATAAAAAGGTTTTAAAAAAATAAAAGGTTTTGAAAGAAAAAAGGTTTGAAAAAACAAAAGGGTCTGAAGAAAAAAAGGTTTCAAAAAAATAAAAGGGTTTAAAAAGATAAAAGGGTTTGAAAAAATAAATGGGTTTGAAAAAATAAAATGGTTTGAAAACGTAAGATTGTTTAAAAAATAAAAGTGCTTGAAACAATAAAGGTGTTTGAAAAAAATAAAAGGGTTAAAAAATTAAAAGTTTTTGAAAAAAATAGGTTTGGAAAAAGGTTAGAAAAAAATAAAACAGTTTGTGAAAATAAAAGTATTAGAAAAAACAAAAGGGTTTGAAAAAAATAAAAGGGTTAGAAAAGAGAAAAGGCTTTGACAAAATGATAAGGTTCTAAAAAAATGTTTGAAAAAATAAAAAGGTTTGAAAAAATAAAAGGGCTTAAAAAAATAAACGGGCTTTGAAAAAATAAATGAAGGTCAAAGCATAAAAGGGTTTGAAAAATAAAAGGGTTTGAAAAAATAAATGGATCTGAAAAAATAAATGGGTTGAAAAAAATAAGAAGGTTTTAAAAAAAATAGGCCTCGAAAAAAGTAAAATGGCTTTTAAAAATAAAAAAGGTTTGAAAATGAAAAGGGCTTGAAAAATAAAAGGGTTTAAAGAAAGGAAAGGGTTGGAAGAAATAAAGGGGTTTGAAACAAAAGTGCTGTGAAAAAATCAAAGCATTTTGAAAAAATAAAAGGGGTTTGAAAAAATAAAAGGGTCTGAAGAAAAAAAGGTTGGAAAAAATAAAATTGTTTAATAAAATAAAAGTTGAAGGGCTTTATAATATACATGGGTTTGAAAAAAAATAGGTTTGATAAAATAATCGAGTCTGAAAAAAGAATAGGGTTGGAAAAATAAAAGGGCTTTGAAAAAATAGAAGGGTTTAAAAATAAGAGGTTTTGAAAAAAATAAAAGGGTTAGAAAAAATGAATGGGTTTAAAAAATAGAAGGTTTTGATACAGTAGAAGGGTTTGTAAAAATAAAAGAGTTGAAAAACTAAAACAGTTTTCCAAAATCAAAGGGTTTAAAAAATAAAACAGTTTGAAAAAATAAAAAGATTTGAAAAAGTAAAATGGTTTAAAAAATAAAAGGGTTTGGCAAAATAAAGGGGTTTGAAATAATAAAATGGTTTGAGAAAATAAAAGTGTTTGAAAAAATAACGGGGTTGAAAAAATAAAATGGTTAAAAAAATAAAAAGGTTTGACAAAATATATGGGTTTTAACAAATAAAAATGTTAAAAAAATGAAAGGGTTAGGAAAAATTAATGAGTTAGAAAAGCTAAAAAGGTTTAAAAAAATAAAAGGGTTTTGCAAAAATAAAAGGGTTGGAAAAATTAAAATTGTTTGAAAAATAAAAGGTTTCAAAAAATTAAAAAGTTTTTAAAAAATGAAGGTGTTAAAAAAAGGGTTCAAACAATAAAAGTTTTGAAAAAAAATAATTTTTTTAAAAAAATTACTTAAAAAATATGAAACAGCCTGAAAAAAATAAAAGTATTAGAAAAAAACAAAAGGGTTTGAAAAAATAAAAGGGCTTGAAAAAATATAAGGTTTCTGAAAAAATAAAAGGGTTTGAAAAAAAAAGGTTTGAAAAATAAAAGGTATTGATTTGGTTTGAAAAAATAAAGGGGTTTGAAAAATTAAAAGATTTTGAATAAACAAAAGTGTTTAAAAAAAATAAAAGGGTTGAAAATTTAAAATATTTGGAAAAGAAAAGGGTTTGAAAAAGTTGAAAGGGTTAGAAAAAACAAAAGGGTTTGAAAAAAAATAAAATGATTCTGTAAAAAAAAAGGTTTGAAAACATAAAAGGGTTTGAAAAGATAAAAAGGGCTTGAGAAAGTAAAAGGGTTCTAAAAAAATGAAAGGAGTTCAAAAAATAAAAAGGTTTGAAAATTAAAAAAGTCTAAACAAATAAATGAGCCTAATAAATAACAGGGTTTAAAAAAACAAGAGCATTGTAAAAAATAAAGGGGTTTGAAAAAGTAAAAAGGGTTGAAAAAATAGAAAGCTTTGAAAAAAGTAAAAGGGCTTCAAAAAATAGAAGTAATGAAGAACTAAAAGGGTTTGAAAAATTGAAAGGGTTTGGAAAACTCAAGGGGTTAGAAAAAATAAAAGGGTTTTAAGAAATAATGGGGTTTGAAAAAAATAAAAGGGCTTAAAAAATAAAAGGGTTCTAAAAAAATAAAAGCGTTTGAAAAAAAAGGTTTGATAACATGAAAAGGTTTGAAGAAAAACATGTTTTCGAAAAACAACAAGATTTTAAAAAATAAAAGCTTTTAAAAGAAAAAATATGTTTGTGAAAATAACATAGTTTGAAAAAAAATTGTTTAAAAATATAAAAGTGTCCTAGGAAATAAAAAGGTTTGAAAAAATAAAAGGTTTGAAAAAAATAGAAGGGTTAGAAAAAAATAAAAGTCTTGAGAAAAAGGGTTTGGAAAAAGAAAAGGGTTGGGAAATAAAACAGCTTGGAATAAATAATTGAAATATAAAAACTAAAAGTGTTTGAAAAAATAAGAGGGTTTTAAAAAATAATGGGTTTGAAAATTAAAAGGTTTAGAAAAAATAAAAGGGCTTGAAAAAATAATAAGGTTTACAAAAAATTGGGTTTGAAAAAAATAAAAAGATTTGGAAAAATAAAAGGGCTTGAAAAAATAAAATTGTCTAGTAAGAGTTTAAAAAATTAAAAAGGTCTGAAAAAATAAATGGTTTTGAAAAATAAAAGGGTCGAAAAAAGTAAGAGTTTAAAAAATTAAAAAGGTTTTAGAAATTAAATGGTTTTGAAAAATAAAAGGGTTTGAAAAAATAAAGCAATTAGGAAAAATAAAATGGTTTGAGAAAGTAAAAGATTTTAAAGAAATAAAGGATTTTTGAAAAAATAAAAGGGTTTTCAAAAAATAAAATTTTAGAAAAAATAAAAGTGTTTGAAAAAACTAAAAGGTCTAAAGCAAAAATGGGTAAAAAAAATAACAGGATTTTAAAAAAAAATAGGTCGAAAGCAAAAATGGGTCAAAAAAAGTAGAAGGGTTTAAAAAAATGAAAGTGTTTGAAAAATAATTGGGTTTGAAAAAATAGAAGGGTATTAAAATATAAAATAGTTTGAGAAAATAATAGGTTTTGATAAAATAATGAAGTTTGAAAAAGAACAATGTTGAAAAAAGAAAAGGGTTTGAAAAAAAATAAAAGGGTTTTGAAAAAATAGTAGGGTTTGAAAAAATAAATGGATTTGAAAAAATAAAAGGGTTACAATAAATGAAGTGGTTAGAAAAAAAGGTTTAAAAATAAAAAGGTTTGAAAAAGTAAAAGGGTTTGAAAAAAATAAAAGGGCTAGAAACAATAAAAGGGTTTAAAAAAAATAAGAGAGTTTAAAAAGGTTTGAAAAAATGAAGTGGTTAGAAAAAAAGGTTTAAATATAAATTAGTTTGAAAAAATAAATGGCTTTTCAAGAAATAAAGGTTTTTTGAACAAATAAAAGGGTTTGAAAAATTAAAGTGTTTGAAAAAAATAAAAGAATTTGAAAAAAATAAAAGGGCTAAAAAAATAAAAGGTTTCAAAAGTTAAAGGGCTTGAAAAAAATAAAAGGGTTTGAAAATATAAAAAGGTTGAAAAAATAATCATGTTTGAACAAATAAATGGCTTAGAAAATATAAACAGGTTTGAAAAATATAAAAGGTTTTGATAAAATAAGAGAGTTTTAGAAAATAAACGGGTTGAAAAGTTAAACAGGTTTGAAAAAATTTTTTTAAAAGAGTAAAATGGTTTAAAAAAATAAAAAGGATTGGAAAAATAAATGGGTTATAAAAAAATAAACGGGTTTGAAAAGAATAAAAGGGTTTGAAAAAATAAGGTTTGAAAAAATAAAATGGGTTTGAAAAAATAAAATGGGTTTAAGAAAATAAAGGGGTTTTACAAAATAATAGGGTTTGAAAAAGTAAAAGGCTCTAAAAATTGAGAGGGTTGGAAAAATAATAAGGATTTGAAAAATGAAATGGGTTTTAAAAAAATAAAAGGTTTTGAGAAAATAAAAGAATTTGAAAAAAAATAAAAGGTTTTAAAAGATAACAGCACTTGAAAAAATAAAAAGTCTAGAAAAAATGAAAGGGTTTCAAAAAAATAAACGAGTCTAAAAGAATAAAAGAGTTAAAAAAAAATAAAAGGGTTAGAATAACAAAAAAAGGTTAAAAAAATAAAAAGGCTTTGTAAAAATAGAAGGGTTATACAAATAAAAGGGTTTAAAAAATAAGATATTTGAAAAAAATTGGTTTGTAAAAAGAAAACGGTTTTGAAAAAAATAAAAGGTTTCTGAACAAATAAAAGTGTTTGAAAAAATAAAAGGGTTCGAAAAAAATAAAGAATTTGAAAAATTAAATGGGCAAACAGAATAAAAGGTTTCAAAAAAATTAAAGTGTTTGAAAAAAATAAAAAGGTTAAAAAAATAATAGGGTCTGAAAATATAAAAGGGTTGAAAAAATAATTATTTTTGAAAAAATTAATGTCTTTGAAAATATAAATGGGTTTAAAAAAATAAATGGCTTTGATAAAATACGAGAGTTTCAAAAAATAAAAGGGTTGAAAAACTAAAAGGGTTTGGAAAAAATATAAGGGTTTAAAAACATAAAAGGGTTTGAAAAAATAAAAGGGTTTGAAAAAAATGGATTTGGAAAAATAATGGGGTTTGAAAATATAAACAGGCTTGAAAAAATAAAAGTTTTCTTAAATAAGAGAGTTTGAAAAATAAAAGGGTTATAAAAATTAATAGGGTTGGAAAAAAAGGTTTTGACAAGATAATATAGTTTGAAACAATAATAGGGTCTGAAAAAATAAAAAGGTTTGAAAAAATAAAAGGTTTTGAAAAAATAGTATGGTTCGAAGACATTAAAGGGTTCGAAGAAAAAAAGGTTTTGAAAAAATAAAAGGGTTTAACAAGATAAACATAAAAGGGTTTGAAAAAAAAAGTTTTGATAAATAAGAGTGTTTGAAGAAATAAAGGGTTTGAGAAAATAAAAGCATTTGAAAATAAAAGGTTTGAAAAAATAAAAGGGTTTGAAAAAATAAAAGGGATAGAAAAAATAAAAAGGTTTGAAAAAATAGAAGGGTCTAAACAAATAAAAAAGTTAGAGAAAAAAGCATTAGAAAAAAATGGTATGGTCTACTAAAATAAAAGGGTTAAAAAAATAAACTGTTTGAAAAAATAAATTAGTTCGAAAAAATAAAAAGGTTCTGAAAAAAATAAACGGTTTCTGAACAAATAAAAGGGTTTGAAAAAAATAAATGGGTTTGTAAAAAAAAGAATTTGAAAAGATAAAAGGGTTGAAAAAAAATAAAAGGTTTGTAAAAATTAAAGTGTCTGAAAAAATAAAGGGTTGAAAAAATAAAAAGGTTGAAATAATGATCATGTTTTGAAAGAATAAATGGCTTCGAGAATATAAATGGGTTTAAAAAATAAAATATTTTAATAAAATAAGGGAGTTTTAGAAATTAAAGGGGTTTGAAAAAAATAAAATTATTTAAAATTGTAAAAGGGTTTAAAAAATAAAATGGATTGAAAAAATAAATGGGTTACGAAGAATAAAATGGTTTGAAAAAAATAAAAGGGTTAAAAAAATGGTTTAAAAAAAGGGTTAGGTTTAAGAAAATAAAAGGGTTTTAGAAAATTAAAGGGTTTGAAAAAGTAAAAAGGTCTAAACATTGAAAGGGTTTGAAAAACTATAAAGATTTGAAAAATGAAATGGGTCTTAGAAAAATAAAAGGTTTTGAGAAAATAAAAGCTTTTTTAAAAATTAAAGTTTTAAAAAATAAAAGGGTTTTAATAAATAAAAGGGTTAGAAAAAATAAAAGGGCTAGGAACAACAAAAGGGTTAGAAAAATATAACGGTTTTGCAAAAATAAAAGGTTTAAAAAAACAAACCGTTTGAAAAAATAAATTGGTTTGAAAAAATAAAGGGGTTCTAAAAAATATAAGGCTTCTAAACAAATAAACGGGTTTGAAAAAATAAAAGAATTTTAAAAAATAAAAGGGCAAAAATAATAAAAGGTTTCAAAAAATTAACGGGTTTGAAAAAAAAGTGTTAAAAAAAAATAAAAGGGTTTGAAAATTTAAAAGGGTTGAAAAACTAATCATGTTTGAGTAAATAAATGGCTTCAAAATATAAATGGGTTTGAAAAAAATAAAAGGTTATGATAAAATAAGAGAGTTTCAAAAAGTAAAATGGTTGAAAATCTTAAAGGGTTTAAAAAAAATAAAAGGGTTTGAAAACATAAAATGGTTTGAAAAAATAGAAGGGCTTAAAAAAATGGCTTGCAAAAAATACGGGGGTATGAAAATATAAGTGGGCTTCAAAAAATAAAAGGTTTTCTTAAATAAGAGAGTTTGAAAAAATAAAAGGGTTTAAAAAACTAAAAGGGTTTGAAAAAATAAAGACAAAATGAAAATAAAAGGGAATGTAAAAATAAATTGGTTTGAGAATCTAAAAGGGTCTAAAAAAATAAAAGGGTTTGAAAAAAACATTTGGTTTGAAAAAATGAAATGGTGTAGAAAAATAAAATTGGTTCATAAAATAAAAGGGTTTGAATAAGGGAAAGGGTTTAAAAAAACTAAATGGGTTAAAAAAATGGTTTAAAAAAGTAAAATGTTTAGAAAAAAATAAAAGGGTTAAAAATTAAAAGGATGAAATAAATAAACCAGCTCAAAAAAATAAAAGGATTGAAAAAATAAATGCGTTTAAAAAAAATAAAAGGTTTGAAAAAGTAAAAAGGTTTCAAAAAATAAAAGGTTTAAAAAATAAAAGGGTTTGTTAGAATAAACAGGTTATAATAGTAAAGGGGCTAAAAAAAATAAAAGCATTTGAACAAAAAAGGTTTGACAAAATAAAATAGTTTGAAATAATAAAAGGATTAAAAAAAATGGTCTCAAAAAGTAAATGGGTCTAAAACAAAAAATCATTTTAAAAAAATGATAAAAAATGAAAGGCCTAAAAAAAAAATAAAAAGGTCTGTAAAAAAAGGGTTTGGGGTTTAGAGCTTTCAATTTTGGGTTTTGGGATTTAGGGGTTTAGGATTTTTTGGGTGGTTAGGGTTTGGGGGTTTCGGTCTAGAGTTTGGGGTTTTTATATGTAGGGGTTGCGGTTTTAGGGTTTGGGTTTTTGGAATTTAGGCTTTGTCGATTTTGGGGTTTTAGGGTTTGGGGTTTGGGTGTTAAGGTCTTCGAGGTTTTCGTGTTTCCTTTGTTGGCTTTGGGTTGGGTTTGCATTTTGGTTCAGGTTTTAGGTTTACAAATTAGGGTTTGGTCGCTAGGGATGGAGGATGGGGTTTTGGAGTTTTGGGTTTTCGGCTGGGGTTTTGGGATTTAAGGATATAGGATTTTCTGGTTTTTGTGGTTAGGGTTTGGGGGTTTAGGGCTACATTTCAATTTTAGGGCTTTTAGGATTTAGAGATTTGGGTATTGTGTTTTGGGTTTTGAGTTTAAGGATTTTTGGTTTTGGGTTTAGGTTTTAAGGTTTACTGTTTAAAGTTTTTTAGAGTTCAGGGTTTTAGGGTTGTTTAGGGTTTTACACTTTTACAATTTAGGGTTTGGGGTTTTATGGTTTTACAATTGTAGGGTTTACCATTTTAGGATTTGGTTTTTGATTTTTACGTTTATGGTGTAAAGGTTTTGGGTCTAAGTCTACGTGCTACGGGTTTTTGTTGTTTATGGTTAGAGGTTTGGGGGTTTTCCCTTTGGCTTTGGGTTTGTGTTCGGGATTTTAGTTTTAGGATTTATGGTTTGGAGATTGGGGATTGGGTTTGAGGTTTAGGGTTTTGGGGTTGTGGTTTTGAAAATGGGGTTTTCGGTTTGGGGGTTTAACTTTTAGGGTTTTGGGGTTTTTGGACTTGGGGACTTAGGCTTTGTTGATTTTAAGGTTTTAGGGTTTGGGATTTGGGTGCTTAGGTTTGGGGTTTTCATGCTTTCGGCTTTCGCTTTGGGTAATTTGGGGCTTATGGTTTAGTGTTTGGTAATTGGGGATGGAGGATTGGGGTTTTGGGTTTTTGGGGTATGGGGAATAGAATTTACAGTTTTGGGTTTTGTGTTTGGTGGTTTATGTTTTGAGGTTTTGGGTTTTAGCGGTTTGGGGATAGGGCTTTATGGTTTAGGAGTCTAGGTGCGTCGGGTTTTTGGTGATTATGGTTGAAGGTTTGAGGGTTTGGCCTTTGGCTTTGGGTTTGAGTTTAGGGTTTTCAATTTAGGTTTTTTGGTTCGGAGATTGAGGGTTGGGTTTGGTGTTAAGGTTTTAGGGTTCTAGGGTTGTCATCTTGAATTTGCGCTTTTTGATTCAAAGGTTTAAGTTTTGAGGTTTTGGGTTTGGGGGTGTAGGCTTTGTCGATTTGGGGGTTTGGGGTTTGGGTGTGTTGGGATCTTGGGAGTTTCTGTGTTTTTGGCTTTTGCTTTGGGTTTGGGTTTGGGGTTTACAGTTTAGTGTTTGATGATTGGGGATGAGGATTGGTGTTTTGGGTGTTTTAGGGCTTGGGTTTAAGGGTTTAGGTTTTGCAGTTTTAGGTTTTAGGGGTTTGGTGATTGGGCTTTAGGGTTTGGATTATGAGTTTGGAGGGATTTGGGGATTTGAGGTTTAGGGGTTTAAGATTTTTGGGATTGATGGTTTTGGTTGTTGGGGAGGGGGGGGGGGGGGGGTAGGTTTTGTGATTTTTGGGGTTAAGGGTTTGGGGTTTGGGGGTTTTGCAGTTTAGAGTTTGTATGGGGTTTAGTTTTGGAGGTCGGGGTTTTGGGTTTTCGGTTTGGGGTTTTGGGATTTAGATGTTTAGGATTTTGGGTTTAATGGTTAGGTTTTGGGGGTTTGAGGCTAGAGTTTATGGTTTTGGGTGTTGGGTTTAGGGTTTAGGGTCTTATGGTTTAGCTTTTTACAATTCTTGAATGTTTTTGGTTTTTAGGATTTAGGAATTTGAGTATTGTGCTTTGGATTTTGAGTTTAAGGATTTCAGGTTTTGGGTTTAGAGTTTAGGGCTTAGGGGATTCAAGTTTAGCGTTTAGGGTTTAGGGTTTTGTGTTTTAGATTTAAGGGTCTAGGTTTTAAGGTTTAGTGTTTAAAGTTTTTTAGAGTTTTAGGGGAAGGTTGTTTAGGGTCTTTTATTTTTCAATTTAGGGTTTAGGGTTTTACAGTTTTCCAATTTTAGGGTTTATAGTTTTAGGATTGATTTCTGAGTTTTAAAGCTTATGGTTTAATGGTTTTGGGATTAAGAGTCTAGGTGCTTCAGGTTTTTGGTGTTTATGGGTGTACATTTGAGGGTTTGGCATTTGGATTTGGGCCTGGGTTTTTGGTTTTCGATTTAGGGTTTATGGTTTGGAGATTGGGGATTTGGTTTATCGTTTAGGGTTTGGGTGTTATGATTTTGAATTTGGGGTTTTTGGTTCGGGGGTTTAAGTTCTGGCGTTTTGGGGTTGGGGTTTTGGTGGTTTAGGGTTTGGGGTTTCGGTGTGTTGGAGTTTTTGCGTTTTCGGCTTTTGCTTTAGGTTTGGGTTTCGGGTTTAAGGTTTAGTGTGTGGTGATTGGGGATGGAGGATTGGGGTTTTGGGTCTTTTGGAGCATGGGGATTGGGGTTTACAATTTTGGGGTTTGGGTTTGGGGGTTTTGGTTTTGAGGTTTTGGGTTTTAGGGGTTTGGTGAATGGGTTTTAGGGTTTGCATTTTGGGTTTGTAGGTGTTTAGAGATTTGCGGTTTAAGGATTTAGGAGTCTAGGGAATGATGGTTGGGGGTTTAGGTTTTGGATTTTGGGGGTTTAGGGTTTTGCGGTTTGGGGTTTCAGGTTTTAAGGTTCAGAGTAGTGTATAAGGTTTAGGATTTCAAGGTTTTAGGGGTTTATGGTTTAGGGGTTTTTGGGTTTAAGGTATCAAGGGTTAAGGGTTTGGGGTTTGGGGGTTTTACGGTTTGGAGTTTGTTTGGATTTTAGTTTTGGAGATTGGGGATTTGGGGTTTTAGGTTTTCGGTTTGGGGTTTTGGGATTTAAGGGTTTAGGATTTTCAGGTTTTAGTGGTTAGGGTTTGGGGGTTTTGGGCTAGAGTTTGGGATTTTGGGTGTTGGGTTTGGAGTTTAGGGTCTTTTGGTTTGGGGCGTTCACAATTTTTCAATTTTAGGGTTTTTAGGTTTTAGGAATTTTGGTATTGTGTTCTGCATTTTGAGTTTAAGGATTTTGGGTTTTTGGTTTAGGTTTTAGGCATTTTGGATTTTGGGTTTAGGTCTTAAAGTTTAGTGTTTATAGTTTCTCAGAGTTTAGGGTTTTAGGGTTTTTTAGGGTTTTAAATTTTTACAATTTAGCATTTAAGGTTTTACGATTTTTCAATTTTAGGGTTTATGGTTTGGGGAATTGGTTTTGGAGTTTTAAGTTTATGGTCTAAAAGGTTTAGGTTTAGGAGTGTTAAGTGTTTCGCGTTTTTGGTGTTTATGGTTGAAGGTTTGGTGGTTTGGCCCTCGGCTTTGGGTTTGGATTTGGGGTTTACGACTTAGGGTTTATGGTTTGGAGATTAAGTATTGGGTTTGGGGCTTAAGGTTTAGGGTTGGGGGGGTTTGGGTTTTCAATTTGGGGTTTTGGATTCTGGGTTTTAGGGTTTAGGGGTTTGGGGCTTTGGGTTTTGGGGGTTAAGGCTTTATCGATTTTTGGGGTATTAGGTTTAGGGTTTGGGTGGTGGGGTCTCGGGAGTTTCCGGGTTTTCTGCTTTGGCTTTGGGTGTGGGTTTAGGTTTTGGGTTTCCGAATTACAGTTTAGTGATTGGGGATGGAGGATTGGCGTTTTGTGCTTTTTGGGGTATGGGGATTGGGGGTTACAGTTTTTAGGTTTGGGGTTCAGGAGTTCAGGTTTTAAGGATTTGGGTTTTAGGGGTTTGTGTTGGAAAGCAGCTGCCAAGACCCTTAGATATTGCATATAGATTACTGTGAAAATAACTTTCAATGATGATAATTCAAGAGCCATACCTGTGAGATCTTTTTGATTTGATCTCGGTCTTATAGCAATTCGAAAATCTCAAAACCTTCTACTATTTTCCTCTATACTCGAACTTGCACCTGGGTGTCAACCTTTTTTGCAAATTCTCTTTGCTTTCAAAACTGAAATTTCTCTTGTTATGTTTCCTAGAAAGCAATAGCGTATATTTATAGGCTATAATAAGGACCTTAAGATGAAAATAAGGAATAAGCTGCTTACGGAAATAAGAAACTCTAATTCAACCTAAATTAGAATTCTAGTTGAAAATATGTTTATTAATCTCCCCACGTTAAGATTACAGATATCCATCGATTAAATAACTACCAACATCTATATTTAATCGATATCTTTGTAATTCCTCAAGACCTTACACTTAATTTATTTGAAATGTCGGACACATAGTCTACCTGCAGTGTTTGACATAATCAAAACTTATAAGCTTCATCAACGGAATATTATCAATCCCTATTACAGGACGTGGATTTCGTTGATAAACTAATATCCACCAAATACATAGTGTAGGCATTTAATTTACCGAAATTATTAACCCATAAAAGGTTTCACTCCTTTGTAAATCAAAATACCAAACACAAAATGTATGTATCTATTATTTATATGGGGATTAAAAGTACAAGTATTCATAATAACCATTTGTATGTTAATCACCTTATATAGTTAATATAAAGATAATAAACACCAAAGTGGTCATGTTCAATACACAAAGCGTATTAGCATAACGAGTTAAAATTAAATCATTTTCCGCAGTCAAGACAAGCTTGCTAAAACATCATGCTACAATTGTACTGATGGTATGTCAAATTCCATCTAGATTGTGAACAATAATAACTTATATTCTATATGAACCAACAAATAAGTCTTCCGTATGTAAGCTGAACTTTACACACCAACTTATCTACTTTATAGAATAAAAGACATAGACATGTATAATAAATAACAATGCAATCATTAGCCCACACAAATTCTCATTAAGACAAAAAGATAAACGTTACTAATAAATAAATCAGTCAAAAACAAATACATAAAAGCATGCTTTTAGTATAAATTTTCAACAATTTGGGGATTGGGCTTTAGGTTTTGGATTTTGGGACTAGAAGGGTTTAGGGATTTGGGGTGTTTAGGGATTGATGGTTGGGGGTTTAGGATTGGGATTTTGGAGCTTTTTGCGGTTTGGGGTTTAAGGTTTAAGTTTTAGGGTATAGTGTAAAAGGTTTAGGATTTTAATGTTTTAGGGTTTAGGGTTTAGAGGCCTTGGGGTTTAAAGACTTAAGGGTTAAGGGTTTTGGGTTTTGGGGTTTTTGGGGTTTAGGGGTTTTGCGGTTTGGAGCTTAGTTTTGGAGCTAGGATTTCTGGGGTTTTGGATTTTCGGTATGGGGTTTTGGGATTTTTTTGGTTTAGGATTTTCACGTTTTAGTGGTTTCGATGTGGGGGGTCTAGGACTAGAGTTTTGGGTTTTTGGTGTTCGGTTTGGATTTTTTGGGTCTTTTGGTTTAGGTTTTTACAATTTTTCAATTTTAGTGTTTTTAGGATTTAAACAAGTGGGTATTGTGTTTTGGATTTGGGGTTTAAGAATTTTGGGTCTTAGGTTTAGAGTTTAGTGTTCATCGTGTAGGGTTTTGGATTTTAAGATTCAATGGTTTAGGTTTAAAGGTCTAGTGTTTAAAGTTTTTTAGAGTTTAGTGTTTTAGTGTTTTTTTAGCATTTTACATTTTTACTATTTTGGGTTTAGCATTTTATTGTTTTACGAATTTAGGGTTTGCAGTTTTGGGAATTGGTTTTTGAGTTTTAAGTTTCTGGTTTAAAGGTTTTTAGTTTAGAAGTCTAGGTGTTTCGGGTTTTTGATGTTTATGGTTAATGGTTTGGGGTTTTGGCCTTTGGCTTTGGGTTTGGGTTTGGGGTTTATGGTTTGGAGATTGGTGATTGGGTTTAAGGTTTAGGGCTTGGGATTTTGAATTTGGGGTTTCGGTTGGGGTTTAACTTTTGGCATTTTGGGGCTTAGGGTTTGGGCTTTGGGTGAAGGCTTTGTCAATTTTGGGGTTTTAGGGTTTAGGGTTTGGGTGTTGGGGTCTTGGAGGTTTCTGTGTGCAACTTTAGCTTTCGGTTTGGGTTTGCATTTAGGGTTGGGGTTTACGTTTTAGTGTTTAGTGACTGGGGATGGAGGAATGAGGTTTTGGGATTTTCAGGAGGTATAGGGATTGGGGCTTACGGTTTTTAGGTTTGGGGGACCTTGGTTTTGGAGTTCTGGGTTTTACTAGGGGTTGAATTTTAGTATTTGGATTTTTGACTTGAAGGGGTTTGGGGATTTGGGGTTTAGGGGTTTTGGAATTTAGGGATTGATAGCTAGAGGTTTAGATTTGGGATTTTGGAGGTTTAAGGTCTATGGTTTTAGGGTTTAGGGCATAGTGTATAAGGTTTTGGATGTTACAGATTTAGGGTTTATGGTTTAGGGGTTTTTTGGTTTCAGGTATTAAAGGTTAAGGGTTTTGGGGTTTTGCCGTTTGGAGTGTGTTTGGGGTCTAGTTTTGGAGTTCATGAATTTGGGGCTTTGTGTTTTCAGTTTGGGGTTTTGGGATTATGGGATTTAGGGTTTTCAGGTTTTAATTGTTAGGGTTCAAGAATTTAGGTCTAGAGTTTTGGGTTTTGGGTGTTGGGTTTGGGTTTTAGTATTTCGTGGTTTAGGTTTTAGCAAATTTTCAATTTAAGGGTTTTAAATATTTTGGAATTTCGATATTGTGTTTTGAGTTTTGAGTATAAGGATTTTCGGTTTGGTTTTATAGTTTTAGGGTTTAAGCGGTTTGGGGGTTTTCAGTTTTAGATTTAAGCATTTTAGGTTTTAAGGGTTTAGGTTTTACGGTTTAGTGTTTAAAGTTTTAGAGTTTAGGGTCTTAAGGTTTCTTCAGGTTTTAGATTTTCACAATTTAGGGTTTAGGGTTTTACGGTGTTACGATTTTAGGGTTTATGGTTTTGGATTTTGGTTTTTGAGTTTTAAGTAGATGGGTTAAAGATTTTGGGTTTAGGAGTCTAGGTGTTTCCAATTTTTTGTGTTTATGGCTGAAGGTTTGGGGTTTGACGTTCAGCTTTGGGTTTGAATTTTGGGTTTACGACTTAGGGTTTATGGTTTAGAGATTGGGGATTGGGTTTGGGGTTTAAGTAGGGTTTCAGGGTTTTGGGTTTCAATTTGGGGTTTTGGTTTCGAGGTTTATGTTTAAGGGTTGTGGGGTTTGGTTTAGGGTTTCGGGTTTTGGGGGTTTGGCTATTTTTAGGTTTTTGGGTTTGGGGTTTGGGTGTTGGAGCTTTGAGGGTTTCCGTATTTTCGGCTTTAGCGTTAGGTTTAGGTTTTAGGTTTACTATTTAGTGTTTGGTGATTGGGGATAGAGGATTTGGGTTTTTTGGGATATGGGGATTGGGGTTTATAGTTTTGCGTTTTCGGTTGGGGGTTTAAGTTTTCAAGTTTTTGATTTTCAGGGTTTGGGGCTTAGGTTTTAGGGTTTGAAATTTAAGTTTGGAGGGGTTTGAGAAATTGGTGTCTAGGGGTTTAGGTGTTTAAGGATTGATGGTTGGGAGTTTAGGTTTTGGATCTTAGGGGTTTTTGCGGTTTGGTGTTTAAGGTTGTAGGGTTTAGGGAATAGTGTATAAGGTTTTGGATTTAAGGTTTAAGGAATTAGGGTTTAGCGATTTGGGGGTTTAAGGCCTTACGGGTTAAGGATTTCAGGTTTTGGGGTTTTTAGGGTTTGGGGTTTTGCGGTTTAGAGTTTAGTTTTGGAGCTTTCGATTCGGGGACTTTAGGTTTTTGGTATGTGTTTTGGGATTTAAGGGTTTAGGAATTTCTGGTTTCGGTGGTTTGGATTTGGGGGTTTGGGCCTAGAGTCTGGGGTTTTTGGGAACGCTTGAATTTTTAGGATCTCTTGGTTTAGGTTTTTACAGTTTTTCAATTTTGGGATTTTAGGATTAACGAATTTGGGTATTGTGTTTTGGGTTTTGAATTTAAGGATTTTGGGTTTTGGGTTTCGAGTTTAGGGTTTGAGGGATTTGGGTTTAGGATTTAAGGTGTAGGGTTTTGGGTTTTAGATTTAAAGGTTTACGTTTTAAGGCCTAGTGTTTAAAGTTTTTTAGAGTTTAGGGTTTTTTTGGGTTTTACATTTTTACTATTTATGATTTTGGGTTTTACGGGTTTACGAATTTAGGGTTTATGGCTTTGGGATTTGGTTTTCGACTTTTAAGTTTATAGTTTAAACATTTTAGGTTTAGAAGTCTAGGTGTTTTGGGTTTTTGGTGTTTATAGTTGATGGTTTGGGGGTTTGGCCTTTGGCTACGGGTTTGGATTTGGGGATTATGATTTAGGGTTTACGACTTGGAGATTGGGGATTGGGTTTTGGGTTTAGGGGTTGGGGTTCTAAATTTGGGGTTTCGGCGAAGGTTTAAGTTTTTGGGGTTTTGGGGGTTTGGGACTATGGGTTTTAGGGTTTAAGGCTTAGTCGATTTTGGGGTTTTGGGCTTGGGTTTTGGGTGTTGGGGTCTGGAGGGTTTCCATGTTTGCAGCTCTAACTTTAGGTTTGGCTTTGTGTTTGGGGTTATGGTTTAATGTTTGGTGACTAGGGATGGAGGATTAGTGTTTGGGTTTTGTGTGGGCATGGGGATTGGGGTTTACAGTTTTGGGTTTCAGGTATCTGGGTTTAGGTTTTCCGGTTCTGGGTTTAAAAGGTTTGGGGACTAGGTTTTAGGTTTTGGATTTTAGGTTTGGAGGGGTTTTGCGATTTAGGGTTTAGGGGTTTAGGAGTTTAGGGATTGATGGTTAGGGGTTTAAGTTTGGGGTTTTGGGGGTCTAGGTTTTAAGGTTTTATGGTTTAGGTTATAGTGTATAAGGTTTAGGATATTATGGATTTAGAGTTTATGGTTTAGGGGTTTTTGGGTTTTAGGTATTAAGGATTAAGGGTTTTTGGTTTGGGGGTTTTGTGGTTTGGAGTTTGTTCAAGGTTTAGCATTGAAGTTTGAGAATTTGAGGTTTTGGGTTTTGGCTTGTGGTTTTGGGATTTAGGGTTTTCGGATTGTTAGGATTCGGGGGTTTGGGTCTAGAGTATTGGGTTTGGGTGTTGGGTTTGGGTTTTAGTGTTTTGAGGTCTTGTTTTTAACAAGTTTTCAATTTAAGGGTTTTTAGGATTTTAGGATTTTGGGATTTGGGTATTGTGTTTTGGGTTTTCAATTTAAGGATTTTGGATTTTGGGTTTAGAGTTTAGGGTTTCAGGAATTTGGGTTTAGGGTTTAGGGTTTTGAGATTTTAGATTTGAGGGTTTATGTTTTAAGGTTTAGTGTTTAAAGTTTTTTAGAGTTTAGTCTTTTAGGATTTTAGTTTTTCACAATTTAGGGTATAGTGTTCTACAGTTTTACAATTTTAGGGTTTATTGTTTTGGGTTTTGGTTTATGAGTTTTAGTCTATGGTTTAAAGGTTTTGGGTTTAGTAGTCTAGGTGTTTCGGGTTTTTAGTGTTTATGGTTGAAGGTTTGGGGGTTTGGCATTCGGCTTTGGGTTTGGATTTGGGGTTTATGACTTAGGGTTTATGGTTTCGAGATTGGGGATTGGACTTGTTGCTTTGGGTGTACGGTTTGGGGTTGGGGTTTTTAATTTGGAGTTTTCGATTTGGGGGTTTAAGCTTTGGTGTTTTGGGGTTGGGGTTTTGGGTTTTGGAGGTTTAGGCTTTGTTGATTTTGCGGCTTTAGGGTTTGGGGTTTGCATGCTGGAGTCATGGGGCTTTTCATGTTTTCAACTTTGGCCTTGGGTTTGGATTTGAGGTTTACTATTTAGTGTTTGGTGACTGGGGATGGAGGATTGGGTATTTGTGTTTTTTGGGGTATGGGGAATGGGATTTACAGTTTTTGGTTTTCAGTTTGGAGGTTAGGTATTGAGGTTTTGGATTTTAGGGGTTTCGGGATTGGGTTTTTGGGTTTGGAATTTGGGTTTGGAGGGGTTTGGAGATTTAGGGTTTTAGGGGTTTAGGTGATAAAGAATTGATGGTTGGGGGTTTAGGTTTTGGAAGTTTTTGCGGTTTGGGGTTTAGGGTTTAGGGGTTTAAGGCCTTAATGGTTAAGGGTTTCGGGTTTTGGGGGTTTTTAGGGTTTTGGGTTTTTTGCGGTTTAGAGTTTAGTTTTGGAGCTTGGTGTTTAGGGGTCTTGCGTTTTCGGTATGAGGTTTTGGGATTTAGGGGTTTAGGATTTTTGGGTTTTAGTGGTTTAGGTTTGGGGGTTTGGGGCTCTAGTTTTGGGTTTTGGGTGTTTACAATTTTTCAATTTTAAGGTTTTAGGATTTACGAATTTCGGTATTGTGTTTTAGGTTTTGAGTTTAAGGATTCTGCGTTTCAGGTTTAGAGTTTAGGGTTTAAGGGATTTGGGCTTAGGGTGTAGGGTTTTGCAATTTTGATTTAAGGATTTAGGTTTAAAGGTTTACTGTTTAATGTTTTTTAGATTATAGTTTTTAGTGTTTTTTAGCATTTTGCATTTTTACTATTTTTGGTTTGGTGTTTTACCGTTTTACGAATTTGGGGGTTTACGGTTTTTGGATTGGGCATTGAGTTTTAAGTTTTTGGTTTAAAGGTTTTCAGTTTAGGAGTCTATGTTTCTCGGGTTTTTGGGGTTTGTGGTTGATGGTTTGGGGTTTTGGCTGTTGGCTTTGGCTTCGAGTTTGGGGTCCATGATTTAGGGCTTATGGTTTGGAGATTGGTGATTAGGTTTGGGTAGGGTTTAGGGTTTGGGGCTTAAGGTTCTGAATTTGGGGTTTCAGTGAGGTTTTAAGTTTTGGCGTTTTGGAGTTTGGGGTATGCGGTTTTGGGGGTTAAGGTTTTGTCCATCTTGGGGTTGTAGGATTTGGGGTTTACGTGTTACAATCTCAAGGGTTTCCGTGCTTGTAGCTTGGGCTTTGGGTTTGGGTTCAAATTTGGGCCTGTAATTGGGTTTACGGTTTAATGTTTGGTGACTGGGGATGGAGGAATGAGGTTTTGGGTTTTTTGAGGGTATGGGGATGAGGGTTTACAATTTTGGGTTTTGGGTTTGGAGAACTTTAGTTTTAGGGTTCTAAGTTTTACTAGTTTGGGGATTGGCTTTTAGTTTTTGGATTTTTTGTTTGGAGGGGTTTTGGGATTTGGGGTGTAAGGATTGAAGGTTGGATGTTTAGATTAAGGATTTTGGGGGTTTAGGGTCTAAGGTTTTAGGGTTTAGGGTATCTTGTATAAGGTTTTGGATGTTATGGATTTAGGATTTATGGTTTAGGGGTTTTCGGGTTTTATGCAATTAAGGGTTAAGGTTTTGGGGTTTGGGGGTTTTGCGCATTGGAATTTGTTTAGGGTTTAGTTTTGGAGTTTGGGAATTTGGGCTTTCGTATTTTCCTTTTGGGGCTTTGAGATTATGGGATTTAGGGTTTTCAGGTTTTAATGGTCAAGGTTCGGGGGTTCGGGTCTAGAGTTTTGGGTTTTGGGGATTGGTGATGGAGGATTTGGGTTTTTTGGTGTTTTGGGGTATGGGGATTGGGGTTTACAGTTTTGGGTTTTCGGTTTGGCGGTTTAGGTTTTCAAGTTTTTGGTTTTAGGGTTTTGGGGATTGGGTTTTAGGAATTGGAATTTAGGCTTAGAGGGGTTTGAGGATTTGGGGTTTAGGGAATGATGGTTGGGAGTTTAGGCTTGGGATTTGAGGGGTTTTTTGGTTTGTGGTTTAAGGTTTTAAGGTTCAGAGAATAGTATATAAGGTTTTGGATTTAAGGTTTTAGGGTTTAGGGTTTAGAATTTTTAGGTGTTTAAGGCCTTAAGGGTTAAGGATTTTGCATTTTTGGCTTTTTAGGGTTTGGGGGTTTTGCGGTTTGGAGTTTAGTTTTGGAGCTTTGGGTTTTGGGGCCTTGGGTTTTCTATATGGCGTTTGGGGATTTAGGAGTCTAGGAATTTCAGGTTTGAGTGGTTTGAGAGTTTGTGGCTAGAGTTTTGGGTTTTGGGTGTTTATAATTTTTCAATTTTAGGGTTTTTAGTAATTACGAATTTAGGTATTGTGTTTTTGGTTGAGTTTAAGGATTTTGGGTTTTGGGTTTAGAATTTAAGGTTTAAGGGACTTGGGTTTAGGGCAGTTTTACTATTTTGGGTTTTGGTATTTTACTGTTTTACGAATTTAGGGTTTACGGTTTTAGGATTTGGTTTTTGAGTTTTTAAGTCTTTGGTTTAAAGGTTTCGGGTTTAGGAGTCTAGGTGTTTTAGGTTTTTGGTGTTCATGGTTGATGGTTTGGGATTTTGCCCTTTGGCTTTGGCTTCGAATTTGGGGTTTATGATTTAGGGTTTATTGGTCGAAGATTGGTGAGTGGGTTTGGTTAGGATTTAGGGCTTGGGGTTAAGGGTTTTGAATTTGGGGTTTCAGTGAGTGTTTAAGTTTTGGCATTTTGGGGTTTGAGCTTTTTGGATTTGGGGGTTCAGGCTTTGTCGATCTTGGGGTTATAGGGTTTGGGGTTTGGGTATTGGTGTCTCAGGGGTTTTCGTGTTTGCAGCTTTGGCTTTGGGTTTGGGTTTGGGTCTGGGGTTAGGGTTTATGGTTTACTATTTGGTGACTGGGGGTGGAGGAATGAGGTATTAGGTTTTTCGAGGATTTGGCATTCGGCTTTGAGTTTGGATTTGGGGTTTACAACTTAGGGTTCATGATTTGGAGATTAGGGATTGGGTTTGTTGTTTTGGCTTTAGTGTTTGGGGGTTGGAGTTTTCAATTTGGGGTTTTGGATTCGAGTGTTATGGGGTTTTAGGCTTTGTCAATTTTTGCAATTTTAGGGTCTGGGGTTAGGTGTTGGAGTCATGGGGGTTTCTGTGTTTTTAGCTTGGTGTTGGGTTTGGGTTTGAGGTTTACTGTTTAGTGTTTGGTGACTGGGGATGGAGGATTAGGGTTTTGTAATTTTTTGGGGTATGGGGATTGGGATTTACAGTTTTGGGTTTTCAATTTGGGGGTTTCAGTTTTGAGGTTCAAGGATTTAGGGGTCTCACGATTGGGTTTTAGTTTTTGGAATTCGGGTTTGGAGGTGCTTGAGGATGTGGGGTCTAGGTGATTAGAAATCGATGGTTGGGGGTTTAGGTTTGGGATTTTGGGGGTTTTTGTAGTTTTGGGGTTTAGGGTTTTATGGTTTAAGGTATAGTGTATAAGGTTTGGGATTTTAAGGTTTTATGGTTTAGGGTTTTGGGGTTTGAGCTTTTCGCAGTTTAGAGTTTAATTTTGGAGCTTGGTGTTTTGGGGTCTTTGGTTTTTGGTAAAGGGTTTTGGGATTTAGGGGGTTTAGGATTTTTGGGTTTTAATGGTTCGGGTTTGGGGGTTTGGGCCTAGAGTTTTGGGTTTGTGTGTTTACAACATTTCTATTTTAAGGTTTTTAGGATTTATGAATTTGGGTATTGTGTTTTGGATTTTGAGTTTAAGGATTTTGGGTTTTGGGTTTAGAGTTTAGGGTTTAAGGGATGAGTTTGGGATATTTGGTATTGGGTTTGGGCTTTTAGGGTCTTTTGTTTTAGGTTTTTTCAATTTTTAAATTTTAGGATTTCGAAATTTGGTTATTGTGTTTTGAGTTTTGAGTTTTAGGACTTTTAGTTTTGGGTTCAAAGTTTACGGTTTATAGGATTTGGGTTTAGGGTTTTAGATTTAAAGGTTTAAGTTTTGAAGTTTAGTGCTAAGGGTTTTATGATTTTACAATTTTAGGGTTGACAGTTTTGGGATTTTGTTTTTCAGTTTTAATTTTATCGTTTAAAGGTTTTGGGTTTAAGAGTCTAAGTGTTTCGGGTTTTTGGTGTTTATGGTCGAAGGTTTGGGGTTTGACCTTTGGCTTTGGGTTTGGGTTTGGGGTTTATGATTTAGGGTCGGAGGTTCGCAAACTGGGGATTGGGTTTAGGGTTTTGGGTTTAGGGTTTTGGGGTTAGGGTTCTCAATTTGGGGTTTTGGATTTAGGGGTTTAAGTTTTGGAGTTTAGGCTTTGGGGTTTTGGGTATTGGGGGTTAAGAAGGCTTTATCGATTTTGGGGTTTTTGAGTTTGGGTTTGGGTGTTGGGGTCTTGGTGTTTCTGTGTTTCCGGCTTTGGGTTTGGGTTTAGCTTTTGGATTGGGGTTGGGGTTTATGGTTTAGTGTTTGGTGACTGGGGGATATAGGATTGAGGTTTTGGTTTTTTGGGGGATTTAGGGATTAGGGTTTACAGTTTTGGGTTTTCAGTTTGGGGTTTAGGTTTTACGGTTCTGGGTTTTAGGGCTTTGGGTATTGGGCTTTGGGATTTGGGGTTAAGGGGTTTACGAGTTTAGGGATTGATGGTTGGGGATTAGGTTTTGGGATTTTGGAGGTTTAGGGTTTTGCAATTTCTATTTAAGGTTTTAGGATTTACAGTATAGTGTTCAAGGTTTAAGATTTTAAGGTTTTAGGGCTTATGTTTAGGTGTTTTAGGGTTTAAGGCATTAAGGGTTAAGGGATTGGAGTTTGGTGGCTATTTGGGTTTGGTAGTTGTGCGGTTTGGAGTTTGTTGGGAGTTTAGTCTTAGAGCCTGTAGTTTTTAGGTTTTCAGTTTTTGGTTTGGTTTTGGGATCTAGGTGTTTAGGATTTTCGGGTTTTAGTTATTAGGTTTTGGGGCGTTAAGGCTAGAGTTTGTGGTTTGGGGTATTGGGTTTATTGGGGTTTTATAGTTTTGTGGTCTAAGTTTTATAGGACTTAGGAATTTGATTATTGTGCTTTGGATTTTGAGTTACCGGATTTTGGGTTTTAGGTTTAGAGTTTAAGGGATTGGGTTTACCGTTTAGGGTCTTGGGTCTTGGATTTTAGATTTAAGTGTTTAGGTTTTAAGGTTTAGGAGTTTTAGGGTTTGGGGTTTTTGGTTTTAGGGGTTTAGGCTTTGGAGTTTGGGTGTGTCGAGGTCTTGGGGTTTTTTTTGTGTTTTCAACTTTTGCTTTGCATTTGGGTTTGAGGTTTACGGTTTAGAGTTTGGTGATTAGGGATGGAGGATTGGTGTTTTGGGTCTTTTTGGGTATGGGGATTGGGGTTTACAGTATTGGGGTTGGGGCTTGCAGCATGGGGTCTTAGCGTTTTGGGTTTTCGGTTTAGTGTTTTGGGATTTAGGTGTTTCGGATTTGCAGGCCTTAGCTGTTAGGTTTTGAAGGTTTGAAGCTAGAGTTAGAGTTTTAGGTGTTGGATTTAGGGTGTAGGGTCTTGTGGTTTAGGTTTTTACAATTTTTAACTTTTAAGGTTTTTAGGGTTTAGGAATTTGGGTATGTGTTTTGGAATTTGTGTTTTAAGGATTTCAAGTTTTGGGTTTAGAGTTTAGGATTTGAGGGATTTGGGTTTTGTGTTTAGGGTTTAGGGTAAGGGTTTTATATTCAAGGGTTCGGTTTTAAGGTTTAGTGTTTGAAGTTTTTTACAGTTTTGGGTTTTAGGATTATTTAGGGTTTCACATTTTTACAATTTAGGATTTAGGGTATTACAATTTCAGAATTTCAAGTTTTAAGATTTGGTTTCTCAGTTTTAAGTTTTATCACTTAAAGGTTTTGAGCTTAGGAGTCTAGGTGCTTTGGGTTTTTGGTGCTAATGGTTGAAGGTTTAGGGGTTTGGTTTGTTGCTTTGGGTTTGTGCTCGAGGTTTTGATTTAGCGTTTATGGTTTGGAGATTGGAGATTGGATTTGAAGTAGGTTTTAGGGTTTCAAGGTTGGGTTCTGAATTAGGGGTTTTTCAATTCAGGTGTTTAAGTTTTCGGGTTTTGAGGTTTGTGGTTTTGGTGGTTTAGGCTTTGTTGATATTGGGATTTTAAGGTTCAAGGATTTGATGTGATGGAGTCTTCGGGTTTTAGTGTTTTCGGCTTTTGCTTTGGGTTTGGGGTTTACGGTTTAGTGTTTGGTGATTGGGAATTGGGGTTTTGGGTCTTTTGGGGTATGGAGATTTGGGTTTACAATTTTGCGGTTTGTATTTGGAGGTCTTGGTTTAAAGGATTAGGGTTTACGGGTTTGGAGATTGGGTTTTAGGGTTTGAATTTTGGGTTTAGAGTTGTTTGGGGATTTGGGGTTTAGACATTTAGGGGTTGCTTGTTGGGGGTTTAGGCTTGGGATTTTGGGGGTTTAGGGTTTTGCGGTTTAGCGTTTTAAGTTTTAGGTTTTAGGGAATTGTATGAAAGGCTTAGGATTTTCAAGTTTTCGAGTTTATGGTTTAGGGTTTTGGAGTCTAAGGCATTAAGGTAAAGGATTTAGGGTTTGAGGGTTTTGTGATTTGGAGGTTATTGGGGTTTAGTTTTGGAGCTTGGGGTTTTGAGTTTTCGATTTTGGGTTTTGGGATTTAGGGGTTTAGGATTTTTCGGGTTTTAGTAGTTAGGTTTTGGGGGCTTAGGGCTAGAGATTGGGGTTTTTATATGTTGAAGTTAGGGTTTTAGGGTCTTGTAGTTTAGGTTTTACAATTTTTCAATTTTAGGTTTCTAGAATTTAGGAATTTCAGCATTATGTTTTGAGTTTTGTGTTTTGAGGATTTTGGATTTTGGATTTAGGTTGGGTTTTGGGTTTAGGAGTCTAGTTGTTACGTGGTTTTCATATTTATGGTTGACAGTTTGGGGGTTTGGTCATTGGCTTTAGGTTTGGGATTTATGATTTAGGATTTATAGTTTGGAGATTAAAAATTGGGTTTAGGTTTTAGGGTCTAGGGTTTGGGGCTTTGAAATTGGGGTTTTGGGTTCGGGGGTTTAAGTTTTGGGGTTTTGGGATTTGAGGTTTTGGAAGTTTAGGCTTTGTCGATTTTGCAGTTTTAGGGTTTAGGATTTGGGTGTTGAAATCTTGGGGGCTTTCGTGTTTTCTTGTTGGCCTTGGGTTTGGGTTTGGGTTTTGGATTTAGGAATTAGGATTTGGCGATTAGGGATAGAGGATTAAGGTTATGGCTTTGGGGATGTTGGGGTTTACAGTTTTTGGTTTTGGATTTTGGGGTTTAGGATTTAAGGTTTTGGGTTTTGGGGGCTTTGGGGATTGGATTTTAGGGTTCAGATTTTGGGTTTGGAGGGGATTGGGGATTTTGGGTTTATGGGTTTAGGAGTTTAGGGATTGATGGTTGGAGGTTAATGTTTGGGATTTTAGGGGTTTCGGGTTTTGGGGTGTGAGATTTAAGATTTTAGGGTTTAGGATTTAAAGATTTAGGGTTTATGGTTTAGGGGTTTTAAGGCATTAAGTGTTAAGGATCAAAAGTTTTGAGGGTTTTGCAGGGTGTTTGCTTGGGGTTTAATTTTGGAGCTTGGGGTTTAAGGTTTTGGGCTTTTTGGGGTTAAGGTTTGGGATTTAAGAATCTTGTGGTTTAGGTTTTAACAATTTTAAATTTTAGGGAATTTAGGATTTACGAATTAGTGTTATGTGTCTAGAATTTTGGGTTTTGGGTTAAGGGCTTGACGTTTGGGGGTTTGGCGGTTGTTTGAAGTTAGTTTTGAAGCATGGGGAATTTAGGTTTCCGGTTTTGGGATTTAGAGGTTTAGAATTTTTGGGTTTTAAGGGTTAGCGTTTTAGGGTTTGGGTCTAGATGTTGGGGTTTTAGGTTTTAAGAGTGTAGCGATTTAGGGTTATCGAGTTTTAGTGATTAGGTTTGGGGTTTTGGGTTTTAGAGTGTAGCAATTTAGGGTAATTGGGTTTTAGTGAATAGGTTTGGCATTTTGGTTTAGGGGCTTTGGGGTATAAGGCTTTTCAATTTTAGGGGTTAGGTTCTAGGGATTTATGGTTTTACAACAACAGAAAATCCAAAATTTTCTAGTAAATTTAGGTTGTGTACTAGATACCTCACGTTCTAAACATCACTTGAGTCGTGTTGCCATATTAGCCTTTTCATCATACACTAATAGAATAAGAGCGGCGTGTGTCCAAATTTTTTAATTTTTTTCTTTTTTGACATAAAGAAACTAAACAAAGAAACCAAATTTTAACCAAAAGAAAGATCTTTAAAAAAAAAACCTAAAAACAAAAAAATAACCTCAGATTTTCCAAAATAGGAAATAAGCTAAGAAAGACAACTTTGTAGAAATTTATATTTTTAAAAGATAGCTTTTCGAGTTTAGAAATTAAACGAAAAAGCATATTTAAATAAAAAATTTAGAATTTCCTTTATTTGATTATGGGCAGGTCGGTCAAAGCATTCCATGCATGCAACTCCTAAACTAGTATGATGACAAATATAGTAACTAATCCCAAAATGCAATAAAATAAATAGAGAAAGTTCAGAAGCTTACCTCATATGGTGCTCCCCCAGAAACGACATCAAGAACTTGTTCGACAATCCAAGTGGAAGGTTGCGAAGTAATAATAAGTCTCATTTTGAATGGGGTCGATCAACAAGGTGAGATTAATCAACACAACTTGAACCTGTCCTAAAAGAAAATCTAAAAATCCTACTCAAAACCTATACAAACCATATTTAAATAAATAAAAATTAAATTAATTACATTTTTTTACACACTATAAAAATTATCTAAACTAAAAGTTCTACACTACGAACCTAAACTAGCAAACAGAAGACTGCATCCACCAAAAGAAACATTAAAAAACCAATTTAAATGAAAAAAAAGAGATAATAAATTAAAAAATCAAAAACAATAAAATAAATTTTATAACCTAATGGTGTGAATCCATTGTTTTCTAAGTAAAAAAAATAAGAACTGCATAGTTCAATCTCTAAAACCCAAAACCAAATATCCAAATACCCAAAAACAAAAAATGCATACACTCTACACTCAAAAAACCCCCACACTGTAATTTCATTTCTAGTTTTCACACCAAATCTATATGACAAAAAAATAACTGAAAACCAAAGAGAAATAGAGAATAAGAAAAAAAGTACCTAGAGAGAAATAGATAAGAGAATATGCAAGAAGAGAGAAGCAACGTAGATGACGCTGACCAAAATCAGTCTAGGACTACAGCTTGAAGTCCAAAAACCAGTAAAGTAGAGGAAAAAGAAATGGCATTAGATGATGATGGTGATTGTCAAAAATAAGAAAACAAAAAGAAAAATCTTAAAGAGAAACTGAGAAACCGTGTAGGTCAATTGGTTAAAGAAAAAACACATTACGACATGCAAATAAATAAGAACACTTAAAACAAGTAAATGGTTCCAAAAACTTAAGTTCAACCTTTTCTGCACCTTGACATAGACAAGATCGGCTGAAAAGATGCACACACAAACTGCAAGTTATATCAAACAACAAATCCAGCATTAAGATATCAATATTGAACGAGATTTAACCCAAAAACTTACAATCACTAATTGGTAGGCACAATCATTTCTTGCGTGGCAAACCATCTGTTAAGAGTCATCATGCTTTAAATGCAAATGGTAGATTTCGTAAGAGACAACTAACAAGTCAGTTTCTAAAATCTTGAAAATTATAGATGAAAGCATAGAAACCTATTTGCAATTGATATTTGTAATACCTGATGCCTAGGGGCTTAGATGGATATCGAGGGAAAGTCGTTTTTCCATGGTAGTACACACCTTCATGATATGATTAAAAAAAAAAATAATAATGAATGTCGAAAAAAAAATAGATTAGATCAACGGTTAAAACTCAACTCGAAGCCAATGAAAACTCAAAAAGTGTATAATCACAGCTCAAATGTTAGCAACAATGCAACAAGTATTTTTTTTTTATCAATCAACCAGTCTTCATCAACTTAAGTTCACAGTGAGACACACACATGCACATGTACACACATGGAAGGGGCTAAAACCTCATAATTCAAATGGATTTATTCTTTTGCCTGATTGGAAAATGTCATCATTTGAATGCCCAACCCCTATAACCATTCAACTGTACAATAAATAGATGCAAACTAAGAAATCACCAAATATACATGAAATCGTATAAAAGCATATGCTTTCAATCTTCTACCAGTATATGGTGTGTCTTCACTTCCCTCCAGTGCAAAATCTGAAATGAATAATGAAGTAATTTCAACAGATCTCGAAGTGCATGAACAACTTGAAAGCAAGTGAAAGCAATACTTCTCTTTAAAAAGGAAAAAAAAACATAAAAAGAGTAATGTCGAACTTATCCATTCATTCACTACTTTGGCCAATTCAACAAGGTTTGGTCAAGCTACTAAAATATAGTTGTGCCCAAATTCCAAATGACCAAAAGATAGTAGGCTAAGTTTTAAGGCATTAAGCTGTTTCTCTTTTCTCTTTTTTTTTTTTTTTTTTTTTTGCAAATAAACTAAGCTTTTTCCTCGTCTTGGATGACTCAAACAAGACAAGCCAGCTAGGCTTGACTCCACTTTGTTGGATCCTGAACTCAGCCAGCAGCCTCACAACCCAAAATCAAGTCATGGCCTATGCCCTTCTTGGCTCAACTCCATTATTCAAAAAATGCAGGTACTTAACATGTGTAACATTACACTTGTATGTATGGAGTTCACTTGAAACTACTATGATCGGTGGAGTAAATCATGTGTTTTACATATGATATCCAACAGTGGGATTCACTGCGATTGGAGTGTCACTCAACCCCTTCTGTTTCTTGTTTTAAGTTTTATCACTACTTCAGCTAGAGTGGCATTCATCTGACCCTACTATAACTAAATCTAATCATGTGTTTTACATATGATAAGTCCAACAGTAGGACCTATTTTAATTGAATAAATTTAGGGCAATGATATTATATGTCTAATAGCTACTGTAGCTAGATCAGCAAATCTCAAAAACATATAATGTCCTAATATCTATTTTACAAAATAAAATTCTCATTTAAAATTAGAAAATTATCTTCTTGTGTGCATAAATAAATTATTATGCATTTAATCAGTTAATACAAAATGACAAATTCATGATCATGTCAACCAGCGAGGGACAAAGGGATTCCATTTGTTGCTCGTTTTGGCAGAAACTGTTAAAAGAAAGTTAAGCAATCTATAACATGATTGCATTTTTCAAGTAAATCAGCTTAACAAGATTTCATGACACTGGAAAGTAAAAATGCTAGTAACTTTTTAAAGCAAAAAATCCCGTTAACTCAAAAGATAAATAACAAAAAGGAACAGCGGATTGATGTTCTGTTTTGTTAGCCAAATGCATAAGGATATAAGACAAAATGGTAGCTTATATGATTAAAAGTAAGTTCAGCATATCATTACAAAGTAGCTAAATTTCGTTGGCATGTAGGAACCAGAATGGCTTGCTCAGTCACAAGAATGTTATTAAATGAGAAGCAATAATGCAAAAAAGAATCAGCAGTATGCATCCAGCAATTGTTCCAACATATCTTTTCACATTTAAGCAATTAAATAGAATTTACCCCAATAATAATAATAATAATATGAAAAGGTGCATACCTTATGAAGTGAATGAGCAACTAATTTCTTCTCAAGCTCCTCAAATTGATACACAAACTTGATAAACTGCAAGCCCTAAATGACCATATCCTACATATGGAATAAAAAATTTTTTGAATATATTTAACAAGATTAAATTAAAGTTGCATAGTTTAACCCTTCAGACGCCTCTTTTTTGTTAACAAATAATCATCAAGTCTCACACAATGGAAAAAATATTTTCTATTACAAAACAGCGAAAGCCAAAGCTACAAAACCATGGTATTGTCTCTCCACCTAACCACAGCATGAGATGAGGGAATTGGGGAAGAACAAAAAACGACAGTTGTTGAACAGAAATGAGTGCAAAATTACAGCAATCTCAGGCACTACCTCACTACCAATACATTGTCAGCAAAGAAAACAAGAATAAATAGCCTTCAACTGAAAGCCAATTGATCAAAATGACTCTCACCATGAGAATAACAAATTTCATCATACCGCAGGACTAATGCAAAAGGTCACCTTGCATTTTTAAATCAACATCAATGATGACCGCCACCTCACATCCTTAAAAATTCTACTACTCGGTCAAAGACATTCTCACGAAAAAGGATAGGGAACCAAGCACCAAACTATGCGCAATTTACATCTAAAAGTGCAACGAGTCCAAATTACAAATAGGATGTCCGTGTTAGCAATTGTCCAACAATGTTGGAACTACGAGAAGAAAAAAAAAAGGAAGACCAGATGGAAAGATTAAGACCAATGTGTAGAGAGATCAAATGTATATCATTTTATATGTTTATATACTTACTTTCAAGTAGTCATACAGATTATAGAGTACTGTAATACTGTAACAAAAATGTTTATATGTTTATATTCTAAATGTACTTTTTTCATTTTTCAAGGTCAATAGGTCAAATTCCAACTTTGTGGTTACAAAAATGGGCCCCATCCAACCATGCACCTTGTTGTTGTCAGTTTATCGTTGTTGGGTTAATAACAATGTTGTTGCCATCACAGTAACTAAAACATTAGTTAGCTTCAACACAAGGAGCGTCAACTGCAATATTTCACAGTGTTCTGAAGTGAGGTGAGATGGTATAATTGCCCTAAACATGAGAAAGAATCATAATATGGAGCGCAAATTAAATACATAATATACTGGTATAGGAATAAAACCAAAAAAAGTCACAGATTGGTCGTTTTAAGGCCTTTAGTTATTGACCCTTGTTAAATGCTTGACGATAATAAAAATAATGATAATACTAATAATTTATTAAAATTAAAATTTCTGTTTTCAATTTTCTTAAAGTGTTAATTAGAAATACAAGGTACACCTCCTCCTTGATAAGAACCTTGACTGCAACCATGGTTTAAAATAGCGGCTGCTACATAGCGTAGCAAATGCATTGTCAGCCATAACAGTTGAGGCCGGCACGCTATTTTGAAAATAGCAGCACTACAATCTAAAAGTTTGTAAAGCCAAGCAATTTTATTTTATAATACTATTTTTCCTATTTCTTCTCCTCAATAGCCTTTCCTATAGTTGTTTCTACCCTTACATGGTTTCAAATAACTAAAAACACACAGGATTTGCTGCTACACAAGATTTAAATTTTTTTTCCATTTCCAAAATTTCCACTGCTGCACCGCTATGTATCACCACAACCACTACATATCGCCTGCTATGTAGCATTTGCACCATTGGCAGCCATGCCCACTGCAGCCACTATTTTTTATCCTTGATTAAAACACAAAATTCATCTAGAATGTACACCTCAAAATACGCAACATAAGTCTACAAGGACTTGTGCTAGATTCCAAATAGATTTTTCTATTAGGACTTAAACATTACTCCATAGTTAATACAATGTTGCTTTCCCTTTTGAAATCATACTAAAAAATTAAAAATATTTAATACTTAATAATTTAAAAAAGATTGTTAGATCAAATTTTATTGGTGGTATTTTGAAATTTTTTTCGAAGTTAACATTTGTATGAATTATTTTAATGTTGTGCTATATCTATGAATCATATGTTCCAAGATTTGGCAAGCCGGACACCTGGATACCCCTACCAATATCAAAGTCCCACATGGCTACTTACACATACGCAACTTAGACTAAATCCACAACCTTAATCTATATCACAACCTCATCCCTACCTATCATGTTCATATATTCCAGATACAAATTATTTATATCTAAAGACAAAATATCAAGGATATATTTACAGTCCTTAGAGCAATCCTTTCAGGCCTGGTGATTTCAGGCATCATATTCTTATCAAGTTCGACAGTTTCAACTCCCAGCTTGTGATAATCAACAAGTTTAGCCTATATACCACCACGGAAGGTCTCAACAATAAACTAGAAGAGCAGACTAATGCATTCTACAAGAGAAACTATAAAAAATAAAAAATAACAAATTTACCTTGTGAGGCATCAAGCATTGCAGCTTCCTTTTTAAGCTTAGAAACTTCCGACCTCAAAAGAATAATTAAGCTTTTTCTCAGCAAGCTATATAATCCCTCAAAACTAAACCTTCCCATGATACTCACAGATATGGTCTAAGCTTGATGAAGCAAACCTAAAATAGATCTTAACAGCCAAGATTGAATGATGCCACACAATCCCTATAGCAAGATATCAATCCATCAATTTAAACACCCCTCCACACCCTTGCATGATTAGAATTTAGGAGGATAACAGTACCTGGAAGCACTTGCCAATGGGCATCATCTTCAAAGATGGAAACATAGAAATATATAGGCCACTAAACTGATAAGAAGAGAACAAAAGGAATTAGCAAATTTTCACATAATCAATTTGCTTCTCTACAGACAGATAGAAGAGTGAGTGAATCTTAAAAAACAAAGTGAAGACCTACAGGTTGAACTCTGCAGTGTATCAAAAGGAACAAGGTCAAAGCTCAAGGCATTTGACACAAATAAGTGATTATGATGTCAAAAGATAAATAACACAGCAACTGACCAATTACAGTAAAATGAAAAACTCAGAAAGTCACAACTGCAGACATCTCCACCTACATTTGAGAAAAAAAAAAAAAAACAGAAAAGAAGAAGAAAGAACATACCTGCAAATGTCTACAACTGGCTACTCTCCACCAGCTATTGTTGCTGTTTGCCAACTTCGGATGAAGCTGCAGACGTCTTGCCCTGCTCATCATGCTCCTACTCAGCCAGCAGGTACTGCTCTTTTTTTTTTTTCTTTTTTCCATGCTGCTTTTCTTTTTTTACCCAGAATCATTGTTTTTCCATGCTACTTTCTTCTTCTTTTTTTTTTTTTTATAAATCCAAAACAGCTGTTACTATTCCATGCTGTTTTTCGTTTTTTTTTTCTCTGGAACTGGTGCTGTTTATATTTTTATATATATATATATATATACGGAACTACAGCAGTTTTTTTTCTTCTTTTTTTTTTTTTTTTTTTGTTCCAGAACTGTTGTTCTTCCATACTGCTGTTTTACCGATATCGGGTAACGCGTGGATGGAGTGAAGTAAGATAAATAGTCAATACAATGATGCACCATTAAATTAATAAATAACTAATAAGCATATAGGAAAAGTCGGCCAAATGGAAACCTTCTCATATTGGAGCTGGTGAAAGCAATTCTTTTAAACGAATATATCAGATAACTCCCACCTCTGTATTAACATCAACCTATTACAAAATTTAATAACTTCCAGTTATCATTGAAAAATATTTGGACAAAATGAAAAAAAAAAAAAAACAGAACTCTAGGTTAATACAATCAACTAGATTCATTGTGAAGAATGCCAATTTGGACATACAACAAGAAACCAAACACAATAACAAATTAAAAGGTAAATATATACATAAATATTCTTCATTTGGTAAAAAATCACAGTTCTTTAATGAATTATACCATTAAAAAATTAAGAAATGAAACATCTAATGAAGATATATTCATCTTCAATTAAAAAAATTAGAAACAACATGGTAGTGAACGGTTTTCCCTCCAAACCTTTGGGAAAAAGTCAATTCCAAAAGTTGCATGCAAAATGCAGATTCAAGACCACCCGCCAAACCTTTGGAAACAAAGAAGGTCAATTCCAAACGTTGCATGTGAAAAGCATATTCAACACCCACAACCCCCACCCAAAAAAAAAAAAAAAAAAAACCAAAACAAGCGTTTTTTATTTTTAAGTATAATATTGAGAGCTAGTGGAGTAATCGTTTTTTATTAAGTATAATTGGGATATCTGATGGAATTATCAGAAAAAATTTACAGAACTACACCCATTTCCGAACATAAATCGATGCAAACACTGTCTTACATAGTGAAGTTAGAAAAAGAAACACATATATATCCAAAGAAGAGAAAATAAAAGGAAAAGAGACAAAAGAAGAAGAAAAACAAAACACACTAACTAATATTGTTACAAAAATTGTGGTCATCTAATAAGGGATTAACACAACAACAACAAATGAATGCCCGTGCGCATGCACACTTTTCCATACAATTCCATGTCAGATAAACAGCAAAATAAACATAAAAATGATTAAATTAAAGATCAACTGCTTACTCAAGTTCTAGGGATCACAATTCAACAAAGAATACTAAAGGGATAGTGTAAAAATAAAAAAAACTGATTCTCGAGCGATATTCTTCTTCGATATAATATGTTTCCAAGATACAAAAATAAAATGAAGCAAATTTAAAGGTGAATCAGCAAATGGCAGCAATCATAAAGTTTGGACATTGTGCCCACAAAGGCTGTTCAAAAGATGTTTAAATTCCATAAAATTAATAAATAAAAAATACATACCCCGCTCCTCAGCAATCTCAGGGTCCTCACCGAAAGCTCAAGATTGCGATGAATGCCAACCCTACAACCATTTACAAAAATTTTGGTTCCTTGAGAAATGATTGTAGGGCATATTACCAACAACAAAAAAAGTGAACCGTCTCATGGAAGGGGAAAACATGGAACATTTAGCAGGTTGTTTGACATCTTTAAGTTAAATACCTCATAATTTCCAGTGCTCCATTCTACGAAAAATTCCAAGATAGGATGTGTAGCTAATCCAACCGTTACGTATACCATCAAAGCAAGATTCTTCACAAGTCCACAGGCCCATCATAGCACCCAAAAGGTATCCATTGATGTCAAACAATAGCAGCAGAAGTAGAACCGATTTAATAAATAACAACAATAACAGTGAATAACAGATATAGTAACAGTAATATCAATAATGACTCTAATGCAAACCTAAAAATATGTAAAAATACACACATATGTTTATAAGGATTTGCTTATAGCCCTTGCATATACCTAGCTCAACATCCATAAATCTTTTTCCTTATCCTTGCATCTATTCTCTTTTTTTTAATCAATTTTACACAATTAAAATTATTACAAATCAAAGTTTCATTATCCAATTGATTTGCAATTATTGGCAATTTCACTTACACAATTACACATGCGCTATGCTGCAAGTGCATGCACTCAAAACACATGTGACTCCGTGATTAAATATCAAGCCTCTACCATAGGTGATACATACCTTTCTTAGTTTATTAGTGTGATTAATATGATGTTCATGGATAAATATAATACTCTATTGACATTAATTGGCTAAACAGACATTTAGGAATGGATGCCAACTGGAACCGGTCCATAACTTGGATAATTGAGTCCAGAAAAGGGTCCATAGCAAAGTTGTTGTGTTGGTACCTCAGGTAACCAGTTAATGTCTATTGAAATCTCTACCATTTGTTTTCGCTATGACACTTGTCCTTCCGGTGTTAAAGGAGGATACGTCATACCCCAATGGGAACTGTACAGTTGTTCAGGGTTTTGCCAATTTCCCTGATAACATAAAAAGAACACTCAGCAGAGAAGATGTAAGCAGCTGCAAAACACCATGTAACACAACACTAACACAAAGATTTTCTAATACCATCACATCCAATAGGAGAGTTCAACCTCCGCAAATGAGACAACCTAGAAGCATATGTCAAGTGATTCAACACGCATAAACAATACGTAAATAATATATATATGCTAGAAACTGTAAGCAACATATGCAGAGAACATTAAGAGAAGAACTAGGACCTTTAGTTCAAGTATCTACTGGAACTCTGAAGGTGTTCTCTCAAGATGCAATGCTCGATATGTATCAAACAGTGAATCAACAGTAGACAATAAGACCTGTCGAATAAGAGCAATATTTCATGATAAGTATTAATACATATATATATATATCAATATATATATAATGCGAAGCTCTAATAACTAGTTGTTGGAAAAGTAGCAATCATTAAAAACTTGATCACTCGCCTTTAAGAGTGCTACAGCCTTGCTCATTTCAAAGCTCACAAATTTAGAGTAACCAGCAGCACCTGATGTCTGTTGTGACAAGAGACAGTTAGAACAAGGAAGCATTGCGGCGATGAAAAATTGTAAACAGTGGAAAACAGAGAGAGAAAAATGAGATCAATAGATATGGTCAAACATAACACCTCGGGTTTTCGAGCATAGCTTACCACAGGATGGGGCTAAGTCACATTATTGAAACCATGGATTGACCTCGTGGCCATTGGTGCTTAGGGTCAACAAAAAAATAACAATGAAATAGGGACTGGAGCAATGCATGGGACCATAGGCTGCCATTGGCTTGATTCACAAACCTGATAAATAAAAGGATCAATGCTCAAGCCCTGGTACGACAAGCTATCCTAGGGCCCATTCCTGGCTGTTGTGCAGACTCACTCCGTGATATTCAGGACAAGTAATGAATAGGATGGGCCTTGGAGTTGGAATAAATTTTATGCCCGACATATAAATGACATGGACCTTGACCTCACCTCAGATAAGCTTGTTTACATCCAAGCATGACATCTCGCATTAACAAAGGACATAAACGGGCATACATGACACAAGGTATGCATTTATAAGCATCGCCACTGAGTGGATATGTGCACATGAAATGAACCATCACCGAAGCACATTGGTATTCACATGAATGTACACATATACAATGTTAATTTAGACTGCTATAGATGAATAATAAAGATATTAGGGACTAGCATCACTTGAAGATCGGTGGAGAAAAAAATGAGAGAAATAGTTCTAGAGTGAAATACCGCCTCCTTTAAAAATACTTTGTAGTGCAGAACAAATCCTATCCAAGAAGCCACAATTTTCCATTGTACTGAGGAGATAGTCTTATAGACTTCACATCTCAAGGCTTGGACATTTTTGTGACATTCACTTCTAAGCATGCGGTCGAGTGATTCATTGGTTAGATTTTTTGTTCTTTTTTCGACAGACGTGAACGAGAGTATGGTTAAATAGATCAATCACTGCTTCCCTTGGTGCTTGTATCATTTATACTATGATCTACGATGCATATATTTTTAAGGATGCACCCCATACAATCCATTGCAGTCTGAATAATATACAGAAATAGTCAACCTAAAGATAGCTCCAGTCCACTAGGTTCTTTTGTTTCCTAGCCATACCCTAGGCTTTAAGCTTGATGTCATAATTGCCGCAAAGGTCATCGATGAATTTTCCTTATTACCACACATGAGCATAATTGCAAGCTAGTGTTTCCATGTCAAGCAAGTGTCTGAGAGCAGCACACATCAATCTCCAAATTACAGCAACATGAGATGATGATCTAGGCTATTCGAATACAGCTGTTGGGGAGGGGGACACATTATGTGTTAAGCCCCAGCCATAAGGTTTGTGTAAGGAGTAAGGACATGTTTATATACATTTAAGATATTTGATGTGCAAGCTGGTGTTTCCACGTCAAGCAGGTGTTTGAGAGCAGCACACATAAATGTCCAAATTACAGCAACATGAGATAATGATCTTTGTTATTCGAATACAGTTGCTGAAGATGGGGACACATTATCTGTCAAGCCCCAACCATAAGGTTTGTGTGAGGAGTAAGGACAAGGTCATACAAATTTAAGACATCAAACGGTTGGCATGTGCATGAGCTAACTAGATACAATGTACTGTTCTATCAGCAGATCCCAAAGATCTTTTATGAGTCGTACAGTTCAATGTTTATTAAAAAAGAATTAAAAAGCTAAAGAGAAATAGCCACCTAGGCCTGTATTTCACTATTACTAGTTTCCGTTCATTCTCCAGTTTCTCCTCTCACAATAATTCTCTTCTTTTGTGGTCTAACTAACAAATAACTCAAGGATTCGTTAAACTCATCAGGCAGTAATGTATTAATTGTGTCGAGCTTGTAGCATAGTAGGGGACGCTCACTGTTGCAACCTATGAAGCATGGTTACCGGTACAAGTACCAATATAGGCATGGTATGGGTACGCCGATACAACAAAATCCTAAAAAACAAGACACGGGTAAGGGGTGACAATGGGCGTTCTGTGTTGGTAGTAGTGAGGGCAGAGGTGAATCAGTGAGGGGGTTTTGGGAAGATAGCTTTTCTGGATCGGCAGAAAAAGGGAAAAGTGGGTAACATGCTGACGATTAGGGATCGTGTAGCTTTGATACCAAACTGATGCAGGCCCTAGGGTTAGGGCTTGCGTAGGGGTGCCGAAGCACGTGTCCAAAGACACTTCGAATCTTCAAGAAGACTTCAACACACACGATGACGCACCTCTTAGGGGTAAAACCCAATTCTATTAATCGACTAAGTCTGAGAATCTTTTCTCAACAATGCCATATATATAGTAAAAGCAAACTTAATGTCTAAGCAAACCCTAAGCTATTAATAGAAACTTCCCTAATAACAATTTAATTAGAAATCTACTGATAAAAATAATATAATCCTAATCTAATTTGAAGAGGGGCTGCTTATGGGACTTAGACTACGTCATAAAGTGAGTATGGCTTCATACCCAATGCCCCTTTTGGCCAATCAAACCCTTATGGAATGAGGTGTGATAAGAAGATTCTACAGCAAACAAGATTGGAGAGGGGGCAGAAGGCTATGAGGATTCATGACATAGGTTTGGATGATGACAATGTTAGTGCATCAAGTATATTGCACAAGTTAACATGCATATTGGGGTCTAGACTTGGGAATGGTCCAGGCCCTCTGTTTAGCTCACAGTTGAGGTATGGGTAACAATCCCATAACTTGTACCTAATTGTATGTCTCCGATTACCAGTCCCTAAGAGAAATTTGGATTTAGCTCCAGATCTACCATACACCGAACCATTTCATCCCTACTGGAAGATGTTGAGAATCAGTTTGGGTCTAATTTGTAATTATCCAGTAATCATGGCTTTAAATGTCATTATGAGAACAAGTTAATCTTGAATAAGGCTTAGATTTTAAAGCTAAGTTACGTTGGGTTGGAGTCATGATGTAAGTAGGTATCTAATTTAGGTTCCCCAATTACAATTAGATTAAAGTTTGAGTTATTTTAGGTTAAGTGCTGTGATATAAGTTGGTTTCTAATTTAGGCTCGCCTATTATAATGTAATTAGGTTTCCTTTTTTTTTTTTTTGGTAGTCTATAGTAGTCTTTTTTTTTTCTTCATAAAGAGTCATTGCTTAATATAAAATTTTTACAAAATTCATCAAAACGTAGTCCCTAAATTTCAACTAGGTATCAGAGTTAGGGTTTGGACTTACATCTAGGCTTTCCTCTTCTATTTTTCCTTCTTTTCCGAATCCCTATCAAATTGGTTGACCCAACAAAGAAACCTAAGCCTTCCATCGCCAAGTCATGCTTCTAAAAAAGGAAAACTGGAGAGCAAAAGCCTAAGGAACAGAAGCCTAGATATGAGCCCCATCTAGGGTTTTGAGTTTCCAAGAAGAGAAAAGAAAATTAGGGTTTTTTCCAACTCAAAATCCCAACAGGTTATTTGCCTTCTACACGTGATGTCAAAATGCCATTTCCCTAAGTAAAATTTACAAATGTGAATTTTGCACATGTAATGTGAAACGCAATGCCATGTTTGTTTGGAAGCCGCCATTTTCACATTAAGTGATCGTTGAATGATTTGGAAGATAAATGTAAGAAATTCATATATCTTAAACTATAGCAATGGTTAAGACATCAAAATGAATTTATGGGGTTTAATAGGTCAATAAATCATTTGAACGGTTCACATAAAAAACATGGGACACATAGAAGTTGAAGAGAATAAAAGCTAGTAACAGGATTCAAAACCACAACTTGTCGAGTGGAACCTATATTGGAACTCTCTTGACCAAGAGGTGTGTAATAGTTTCACCCCTCTTCAAGGGCCTAAATCTCACATGAAAATAGCCTCATTCACATTGTCTTCACACCTCATTTGTGCATGAGCAAACATGACATTCGTAACCGTTCTGCACATGCATCAATTACACATGCAAACAAGTGCAAACAGGTGACCCTCGAGGCCTCGACCATTGTTTCTTTTCGACAAAACGTTGGCAAGATGACCTTTGACATCAACACACCTGTACCAACAGCTTTTTAAGAGCAGAGGTGCATTGGATCGAAAATCGAAGAGTAGGAGACCATAATTTTCTATGGTTTGAGGCTTGAAACCATAGACTGGAACCTCCATTTGTTCTCATAACCATTGAGGAAAGGGAATCGAAACTGTAGACAAAGACATAAAAGACACTTTCCCAACACATGAAAGGAGGAATTTCTGTCCCAAATATAGCAGTAGTTTCCGTACAAGATACAGAAGCCGCATTCACTCACGTCTTTGTAATTTATTATTATTATATGTTAATATGCAATTATGAAAATAAGTTTCTCTTAAATTAGGATACGATTAAAGTAGAGTTCTTTTGTGTTAAGTCCTATGATGATTTAATTAGATTTCCAGGTTTAGTTTAATATCTTTGGTTGTACCCTATAAATAGCCATCGGTTATTGTCAATACTCAATAGAAACATATTTAAAGAAAATTTCCAAGATATAGTCATTAAATGTAAGAAAAATAATCAAAAGAAGAAATGAAAGGGAAGGAATCATTGCCTGAATAATGTCTGCCTCGTTCTTGCAGCCTCTCATCTCAAAAGAAATCTTCTTAAGGTTTGCTATAGCAATTAGCCCACACCGCTCACATGAATTCTATAGGCATCACTCGGATCAAACAACCTCCCTTCGAGAAAGCGTGCCACACCATGAGCAATCATGCAATCTCGTTCCATTTCTCCCAATTGCAGGCCTCCATCACAGGAATGAATCTTGGAATGAAACTACACTAGGCCCCACCCATGGGAATGAATCTTGTCATCAACCATGTGTTTCAACCTTTGATAGGAAGTGGGACGAAGGAAAATCACAGCAGACAATCGCTGCCCGACATGACCATTGTACATGGTTCCAAAGCAAGGCATCTGATATCCACACCTATGAAGGGCTTTGCTAATATCATCAACCTGAACAAAAAAAAAAAAAAAATCTTAGATGATGCATGCAAAAATATCTAACCTTGGGAAATAAAAAATAGTGTATTGCAAGCCAAAAACACCAAGCATATTGCAATAAATTCTACATCCAGTTCTAATTCTGTATGAATAGGATAAATTTTAAAATCAAATCAAATATTACATTTTTCACACATAGAGACACTACAAGACAAATCAAGACTCCAGCACTGTGGATTTTACGATAAAAGCATTGCTAACTACCATGCCAACAAAAGGCCTTGTAACTAAATCTCAAGTGTCTAAACTACAACACTTTCACGAGTGCTTCCTTCTTGAGCATTTGGATGTAAAAATTCAAGGAGAATGCCAATGTATTTTTCAGCTGGTTGGAAAAACAAAATTCCGCTTTCCAAGATAATCCCATATGACTAAAAATAGCTGCACCCAGGTTTCCAATTTCCCCACTGATGGAATTGATTTTCCCCGCTTGACTCGGCGGACAAGATTATAAGGGCAATTGTTTAAAACTTTTCTTTAAAGGAAATAAAGGAAGTTTCAACATAAAACACCTGGGGTATTATCTGGCGCAACTTTACTTTGCAGGTATGGATATTCCTTTTTTTAATGTTCTTGCACAGACACAGAAAGACCACCACACCAAACATAAAAAAAAAGTGCATCTTGGTAACTTCAAAATCAATAGCCATACCAATCGGCAGAAAAGGACACCCTGTTCATAGATGATATTTCAGCAAATATATAGCCATTTCACAGAAGCCATTGTAACTTCTGAAGCATCTTTCATTTTTTTTTTTTTTGAGTTCTCCAACTGATGTGGCCTGCAAGTAAGAGAGCACAACTCTCTCCATATCCCAAAGATTTCCATCACATGGCAGAATATTTACTTTTGGGTCACTTCATGTCAAAACACCCATTTGATTGTTTACAACCATGACATCACCTTAATTTGCCATTGAAGGATTATGGCCTAGCATCACAAAGAACTATGACTTGTAGGGTGCTATTAGGTCTCTCTTCCAAATTCCAATCTACAAAACGGGCAGCCTAACTTCACGATTATACAGGATACTTGAATTACAGACATCTAGGTCTGGAACATCTTAGATGTAAACTTACAGTGACATCCGTAAAGGGAGTAGCATCACTCTCCTTTCCCATGTGAGCAGCAACCTTCCTCATGATACGCTCAATGAATTGACCAATTGTTGTACGAGAAGGAATTGCATGTGGGTTCACAATGATGTCCAGTGTAATGCCTTCAATGGTCCATGGTATGTCTTCTTGTCCGTAAGTGATGCCAACAGTTCCCTTCTGATGATGTCTCCCGCTGAACTTATCTCCAATCTGGGGTATCCAAACATATCTCATTCTTACTTTCACAAGTCTGAACCCATCTGCATTTGTCGCCAATAAAACCTGCCAAAAAATATATGATTAAAAAAATGTTCAACTGGCAGAGGAGAGAATAGAGCTCAAACCAATGCACTCATAAGGAGTACAATGCAGTGATGCACAACCAACTCAATAAACTACAACAAGCTGCATTAATCTTCATGGAAGTATAGCAACATAACGAAGAAAAAATAAAGAGCAAGGAAAACTAGAATTAATAACCCCTTACTAGATCCACAATCCAACCTTCACTCTGGCGTAAGCTAGTGCTGTGATGATGCCATGTGTATCATGAAGATTGGCCTTGGATTTCATCCAGATTCAGTGGAGTTGTCTTTCCAATAATTACGTCTGCACCAAAGACTCGTGCACCCTATTGGATAGGAGATAGATTTATTTACATGTAACAATATACAGATCTTAAAAACACTGTTGTACAGCTTCCAAATTCTCTTAATATACTCACAGGAGGAGCCAGACCATCATCATCTAACTTATCATAAGAGCCATGCCGCATGCCCTGTAAAAGAATAGCTGAATTAGATCTACCATCACCAAAAATGATGGGACAACCAAGCTTTAACCAACTTTTTGTAGTCACCATTGTATTCTCCTTGTTCGGGCATCTGAAATCTTCTTTGACAAGTGTTCCAATCTTCTTCTCCTCAGCTCTATAGAACAATCATCATTAGCAAGTTACTGAGTATGGTCCAAAGTGCAAAAACGTCAACCACGATGTTAACAAGAACAATTTAAAAGAATGGTATGACACACCAAAGAAAGCTTAAAATACAAAAATAAAATAAAAAAAGAATTGGAAAAACAACTAAAAGCAAAGTCAAATGAGAAAACTCTGATTACTACCTGTATGAGCAGAAAAATAATGATCGGAAGAACCCATGATCAATCAAAGATTGTTTCATGTTTAATAGAATCTTCTTGGTTATATCCAGAATAGCAAGCAATTGCCACAATGGCATTCCTTAATGAGACCATACAAATACATGTTGATTAGAATAATTTCCAAATTGCAGAAACCATTTATTAAAAAAACAAAAAAAAAAGGAACAAAGTTGGAAGTCATTACAATGTCGGCTCAGAGCTGCGTGAAGTGCAAGTGCTCCATGGCATGAGTGGTAACAAGAGGCTTTTGTGGATAGTAAAGAACATAAGCTACTGTATCCTGAATAGAGACATAATGGGTATCAGTGCATTTTCAATACAAAGAAGACAAAGCAAAAATGACTAGCAACAAAATCTAACACAAAATTGACAGAAGCCCAAATACACACCATGAGAAGTTGATAATTGGTCACATAAATCCCCATTGCTTGCCTGCCCCTGGCCAACTGGTACGTGTTACAAGGGGACTGCATTGTTCAACTAGTGAGAGGGGGAAAAAGAAAAGCACCATTTTGCTGGCATAAATAGAAAAAATTGTGTGATAACTAACCTGGTTGTGGGCAAGGAAGGGAATAATAGAAGCACAAACACCCAATATCAATGATGGATGGATCTCACAATTAGTACAGGTTTCAGAATATGCATCATCAGGATTGAGCCTTGCATTCACAAGATCATGTAACACCATACACGTCTAATTATAAATTTTAACAAAAGTTTGATGCTAAACTTATAGGACGTTGATGTTCATATTGTAATTCGAAAATTGATTAACTTCATACTCAGAATAACATATTTAGAAGGTGCCTCAACGAAGGCCAACATTAGAAGAGTAACTATGCTTTTTTCCTCAGCAAGCTAGATAATCCCTCAAAACTTAACTTTCCCATGATACTCACAGAGATGGTCATGGATATCATACTAGTCTCTTCTTCTTCAGTGTCCACATACTGTATGAACCATTTCGCAAGAAGAACATGCCATCCTTCTACCTGGGTTTCCTGAAGAATAGAAATATAGAGGTCGAATATTTAAAATGACTGAATCACTATTGAAATGTAAAGATTCTTATAGTAGGTGCTAAACCTTTGCTGTAAGGCTTGAATGTCCTTCTTTATCAACAGTCCCGTTTTCTCCATAATAAACAGCAGACGACAGCAGCCACCATACTCAGTATAAAGGCACAATTCTTTCAAACGAATATCTCAGATAACTCCCACCTCAGTATTAATATCAACCAGTTATCAAATTTAATGACTTCCAGCCATCAATGAATAAAATTTGGACAAAAGAAAAAAAAAAAACCTGTACTCTAGGTTGATACAATCAACTAGATTCATTGTGAAGAATGCCAATTTGGACATACAGCAAGAAAAAAAAAAAAACTAATAGTTACAAATACAAACATAAATATTTTTCTTTTTTATCATTTCTTTCTTTTTTTCAGCTTGTTTTTGTTATCCAACATTTGGTAGAAAACCACTATCCAGTAATGAATTATACAGTTAAAAAATTAAGAAATGAAAAATCTAATGAAAATATAATCATCTTCAATTAAAATAATTAGAAACAACATGCTCGTGATTGGTTTTCCCTCCAAACCTTTGGAAAAAAAGGTCAATTCCAAATGTTGCATGTGAAAGGCAGATTCAAACCCCACCCCCCGCCCCTCCAAAAAATTAAAAAAAAAAACATAACAATCGTTTTTTATTTTTAAGTATAATATCAAGAACTGGTGGATTTAACATTTTTTATTTTAAGAATAATTGAGAGATCTGATGGAATTATTAAAAAAATTTACATTATTAGGGCTTTTAGGATTTAGGAATTTGAGTATTGTGTTTTGGGTTTTGAGTCTAAAGAATTTTTTTTTTTTTTTTTTTTTTTTGGTTTAGAGTTTAGGGTTTAAAGAATTTGGTTTAGGGTTTAGAATTTTGGGTTTAGGTTTTAGGTATGAAGCGGTTTGGGGATAGGTGTTTAGGGATTAATGGTTGGGGGTTTAGGTTTGGGATTTATGGTTTAAGGTTTTAGGGTATAGGGTATAGTGTATAAGGTTTAGAATTTTAAGGTTTTAGGATTTAGGGATTAGGGGTATTGGGGTTTAAGGCCTTAAGGGTTAAGGATTTCGCAATTGATGGTTTTTGTGGTTTTAGGGTTTTGCGCTTTGGAGTTTAGTTTTGGAGCTTGGTGTTTAGGGGTCTTGGGTTTCCAATATGGGTTTTGGAGTTTGGGTATTGTGTTTTGGTGTTTTGGGCTAGAGTTTGGAGATTGGGGATTGAGTTTGAGGTTTATGGTTTAGGGTTTGGGACAGTGGTTTTGAATTTGGGGTCTTCAAGTTCGAGGGTTTAAGTTTTGGGTTTTTGCAGTTTGGGGTCTTGGGTTTTGGGGTTTTTGTTTTCTGGTTCTGGGTTTTAGGGGTTTGGATTTTCGGTTTGGATCGATTTTAGGATTTGGGGTTTAGGAGTTTTAGGTTTGGGATTTTGGGAGTTTAGGGTTTTGCAATTTGGGGTCTACGGTTTTAGGGTTTAAGGAATAATGTATATGGTTTAGAATTTTAAGGTTTTAGGGTTTTATAATTTAGGGGTTTTGGGATTTAAGGCATTAAGGGTTAAGGGTTCAGGGGATTTTGGGGTTTTAAGGGTTTTACGGTTTGGAGTTTGTTTAGGGTCTAGTTTTGGATATTAGGGTTTTTGGTCTTCAGTTTAGGATTTTGGGGTTTAAGGATTTAGGATTTTTGGGTTTTAGTGGTTAGAGTTTCATCTTTGGGTCTAGAGTTTGGGGTTTTGGGTGTTGGGTTTGGGGCTTTAGGGTCTTGCGGTTTAGGTGTTTACAATTTTTGAGTTTTAGGGTTTTTAGGATTTAAGAATTTGGGTATTGTATTTTGAGTTTTGAGTTTAAAAGAATTTTGGGTTTTGGGTCTAGAGCTTACGGTTTATGGGATTTGGGTTTAGGGTTTTAGATTTCAGTGTTTAGGTTTAGGATTTAGTGTTTAAAGTTTTTTAGAGTTCTAAGGATTTGGAGTTTGACATTTTTACAATTTAGGGATAAGGGTTTTACGGTTTTACAATTTTTGGGTTCATTGTTTTGGGATTTGCTCCTTGATTTTTAAGTTTATGGTTTAAAGGTTTTGGGTTTAGGAATCTAGGTGTTTTGGTTTTTTGTTGTTTATGGTTGAAGTTTTGGGGGTTTGGCCTTTGTCTTTGGGTTTGACTTTGGGGCTTTTGATTCGAGGGTTTCCGTTTTGGGGTTTTGGGGTTTGGGGTTTTGGTGGTTTAGGCTTTGTTGATTCAAGGGCTTTAAGGTTTGGGGTTTGAGTGTGTTGGGCTCTTGGGGGTTTCTGAGTTTATGACTTATGCTTTGGGCTTGGGTTTGGGGTTTACATTTTAGCGTCAGGTGATTGGGGGATCAAGGATTGGTGTTTTGGGCCTATTGGGGTATAGGAATAGGGGTTTATAGTTTTAGGGTCGGCGTTTAGGGGTTCAAGAGTTTAGGGATTGATAGTTGGAGGTTTAGATTTGGGATTTTGGGGGTTTTGGATTTTCCGGTTTGGGGTTTAAGGTATAGGGTATAGTGTATAAGGTTCAAGATTTTAAGGTTTTAGGGTTTATAGTTTAGGGTTTTTGGGCTATGATACCCGAATACTCTAAATGTCCGGTGGTATCGGTACTGATACGATACGATACGGATACAGGTACGGGATACGGTAAGATACGACTTGGATATGGCTCTCACTTTTAGGATACGGCTACGCAAGATTTTTTGACCCAAAATTACGACAGATTTTGTCCATTTTGACCAATTTACTCATAAATGAGCCCTATCTCAGTTTGATCAAAAAGAAAGCAAAAAAGAAGGAGAAGAGGAGGAGGAGAAAGTGGTAGCGAGGATGAAGATAACTAAATTGACAGGGGCTACTGCTTTCGTTTTGACGGGTTGCTTCTTCAACTAGATGGTAGACCACTGTATTGCTTTCTGCTACTGTTGCTGCTTCGAGCTTCTAACTTCAGGTGCTATGTACGCCTCCTCTTCTTCTCATTCATTCATTCTTCTTCTTTTTCGTTCAATGATGCCTCAAAGATACAAAAGGGGCAAAAGAACCCATTGCATTTTATTAATAAGAATGGGCCCGCTGGGCTTTTTTTTTTATTTCTTTCTATTTTAATATTGAGCTACTGGGCCAACCAAGACACTTGGCCCACTTTTTTTCCTCTTTTCTTTTATGTTCTTCTACGTTAAGATACTGTCAAGCCCACCTTATTGAAAATTTAATCCACACAATGGGCATCGGAATATTTGAGCACTACAATAAGTATTTAAATGTATATATTTTTTGAAATGTCGTACCCGTATCCGTATCCTAAAATTTTTAATTCAGCATATCGAACCCTCGTTCCCCGTGTCCGTATAAATACCCGTGTCCATATCTGGGCATCATAAGTTTTGGGGTTAAAAGGCATTAAGGGCTAAGGGTTTATGGTTTGGGGGTTTTGCGGTTAGGAGTTTGTTTGGGGTTTAGTTTTGGGTTTTGGGTTTTTAATATGGGGTTTTGGGATTTGGGGTTTTTGATTTGGGATTTGGGGTTTGGGGCTAGTGTTTGGGGTTTTGTGTTTAGGGATTTTGGATTTTGGGTTTAGGTTTTAAGGATTTTGGGTTTAGGGTTGAGGAGTCTAGCTGTTACGTGATTTTCACATTTATGGTTGAAGGTTCAGGGGGTTTGGCCTTTGGCTTTGGATTTGGGTTTTGCATTTATGATATAGGGTTTATGGTTTGGAGATTGGGTATTGGTTTAGGTTTTAGGGTTTAGGGGCTTGGGTTTTGAAATTGGGATTTTGAGTCCAGGGGTTTAAGTTTTGGGGTTTTGGGTTCGGGGGTTTAAGTTTTGGAATTTTGGGATTCGGAAGTTTAGGCTTCGTCAATTTTGCGGTTTTAGGGTTTGGCGTTTGGGTGTTGGGTTCTTGGGGGCTTTCGTGTTCTCTATGCTAGCCTTGGGTTTGGGTTTGGGTTTGGGTTTTGGATTTACAAATTAGGGTTTGGTGATTAAGGAATGAGGATTGGGGTTTTAGGTTCTTTTGATATATGGGGATTGGGGTTTATAGTTTTCGGTTTTGGCTTTAAGGGATTACTTTTCAAGGTTTTGGGTTTTAGGGGCTTGGGGATTGGGTTTTAGGGTTTGGATTTTGAGTTTGGAGGGGATTTGGGATTTGGGGTTTATGGGTATAGGTGTTCAGGGATTGATGGTTGGGGTTTAGATTTGGGATTTTGGGGGTTTGGGTTTTTGCAGTGTGGGGTTTAAGATTTTAGGGTTTAGGTTATATTGTCTAAGGTTTAGGATTTAAGGTTTTAGGGTTTATGGTTTAAGGGTTTTGGATTGTCTAAGGTTTAGGATTTAAGGTTTTAGGGTTTATGGTTTAAGGGTTTTGGGGTTTAAGGCATTGAGTGTTAAGGGTTTGGGCTTTTGCGATTTGGGGGTTTTGCAGTTTGAAGTTTGTTTGGGGTTTAGTTTTGGAGCTTGGGGTTTTAGGGTTTTGGGTTTTTGGGGTTAAGGTGTGGGGTTTAAGAGTCTTGTGGTTTAGGTTTTCACAATTTTAAAATTTTAGGGATTTTTACGAATTGGGGCATCATGTTTCAAATTTTTAAGTTTTTAAGGATTTTGGGTTTTGGGCTAAGGGTTTGACGTTTGGGGTTTCGTGGTTTGGAGTTTGTTTGGAGTTTAGTTATACAGCTTGGGGTATTTGGGTTTTGGGTGTTTGTTTTGGAATTTTGGGGTTTAGAATTTTCGGGTTTTAAGGGTTAGGCTTTGAGGGTTTGTCTAGAGGCTGAGGTTTTGTGTTTTAGAGTAGCGATTTAGGGCTACCGGGTTTCAATCAGGTTTGTAGTTTGGGTTTTAGAGTGTAGCGATTTAGGGTTGTTGGGTTTCAGTGATTAAGTTTAGCGTGGTGATTTAGGGGTTTTGGGGTAAAGGTTTTTCGATTTTAGGGGTTACGTTTTAGGGATTTATGTTTTAATAGAAAATCCAAAATTTTAAAAAATCCAAGATTTTCTACAAGATTTAGGTTGTACTAGACAACTTACATTCTAAACGTCAGTTTGAGTCGCGTTGCCATATTAGCTGTTTCATCATGCACTTATAGAATCAAGAGCAGCGGATGTCCAAATTTTTTAATTTTTTTCTTTTTTGACATAAAAAAACTAAACAAAGAAACCAATTTTAACCAAAAGAAAGATCTTTTAAAAAGAAACCTCCAAAAAAAAAACCCCTCAGATCTTACAAAATAGAAAATAAGCTAAGGAAGACAACTTTGTAGAAATTTATATTTTTAAAAAATAGCTTTACGAGTTTAGAAATCAAATGAAAAATCACATTTCAATAAAAAATTTAGAATTTCCTTTATTTGATTATGGGTAGGTCAATCAGAGCATTTTATGCGTGCACCTCCTAAAACTAGTATGATGACAAATATAGTAACCAATCCCAAAATACAATAAAATAAAGAAGGAAAGTTCAGAAGCTTACCTCATATGGCGCTCCCCTGACAACGGCATCAAGAACTTGTTCGACAATTCAAGTGGAAGGCTGCGAAGTAATAACAAGTCCCATTTTGAACGGGGTCGATCAACAAGGCGAAACCAATTCAAACAACTTGAACCTGTCCTAAAAGAAAATCTAAAAATCCTACTCAAAGCCTATACAAACCAGATTTAAATAAACTAAAATTAAATTAATTACAGTTCTTTACACACTATAAAATTATCTAAAATAAAAGTCCTACACTACAAACCTAAACTAGAAAACAAAAGACCGCATCCACCATAAGAAATATTAGAAAACCAATTTAAATGAAAAAAAATAAGAGATAATAAATTAAAATTTCAGAAACAATAAAATAAATTTTATAACCTAATGATGTGAATCCATTGTTTTCTAAGTACAAAAAATAAGAACCGCATAGTTCAATCTCACCAACCCAAAACCAAATATCCAAATACCTAAAAACAAAAAGCCCCTACACTCTACACCCCACACTCTAATTTCAATTCTAGTTTTCACACCAAATCTAAATGACAAATAAATAACTAAAAAACAGAGAGAAATAGAGAATAAGAAAATAAGTACCTGGAGAGAAACAAATAAGAGAATACGCAAAAGGAGAGAGGTAACATAGATGATGACGCTGGGCAAAATCAGTCTAGGACTGTAGCCTTAGGTCCAAAAACCAATAAAGTAGAAGAAAAAGAAAAAGCATTAAATGATGATGGTGATTGTCAAAAATAAGAAAAGAAAAAGAAAAAATCTTAGAGAGAGACAGAGAAACCGTGTAGGTCAGTTGGTTAACGAAAAACCACTTCACGACATGCAAATAAATAAAAACACTTGAAACCATTAAATGGTTCCCAAAAACTTTGGTTCAACCTTTACTGTACCTTGACATAGACTAGATTGGCTGAAAAGATGCACACAAACTGCAAGTTATATCAAACAACAAATCTAACTTTAAAATATCAATATTGAAGGAGATTTAACAAAAAAACTTCCAATCACTGATTGGTAGGCACAATCATTTTTTGTGAGGCAGACCGAGCAATCATGCTTTAAATGCAAATGGTAGATTTCATAAGAGACAACTAACAAGTCAGCTTCTATAAACGTGAAAATTATAGATGAAAGCATAAAAGCCTATTTGCAATTGATAGTTGTAATACCTGATGCCGAGAGGCTTATATGGATACCTGGGGAATATAGTTTTTCCATGGTAGTACACACTTTCGTGATATAATTTAAAAAAAAATGAATGAATGAATGAAGAAAAAAACAGATTAAATCAACAGTTAAAACTCAACTTGAAGCCAATGAAAACTCAAAAAGTTTATAATCACGGCTCAAATATTAGCAACAATGTAGCAAGTATTTTTTATCACTCAACCAATCTTCATCAACTTAAGTTAACAATGAGACACACACATGCACATGTAAACACATGGAAGGGGCTAAAACATCATAATTCAAATGGATTAATTCTTTTGCCTAATTGGAAAATGTCATCATACGAATGCCCAACCCTTAAAACCATTCAACAAAACAATAAATAGATGCCAACTAAGAAATCACCAGATATACATAAAATCATATAAAAGCATATGCTTTCAATCTTCTACCAGCATATGGTATGCCTTCAATTCCCTCCAGTGCATTATCTGAAATTGAATAAAGAAGTCATTTCAACAGATCTCAAAGTGCATGAACAACTTGAAAGCAAGTGAAAGCAATACTTTTCTTTAAAAAGAAAAAGACATAAAGAGTAATGTCGAACCTATCCATTCATTCACTACTCTGGCTAATTCAACATGGTTTGGTCAAGCTACTAAAATATAGCTTTGCCCAAATTCCAAATGACCAAAAGGCAGTAGGCTAAATTTGAAGGCATTAAGCTGTCTTTCATTTTTTTTCTTTTTTTTTTTTTTGTGCAAATAAACTAAGCTTTTTCCTCGTCTTGGATGACTCAAACAAGACAAGCCAGCTAGGCTTGACTCCACTTTGTTGGATCCTGAGCTCAGCCAGCAACCTCGCAAACCAAACTCAAGTCATGGCCTATGCCCTTCTTGGCTCAACTCCATTATTCATAAAATGCAGGTACTTTATATATGCAACATTACATTTGTACGTATAGAGTTCACTTGAAACTACTATGATCGGTGGAGATAATCATGTGTTTTACATGTGATATCCAACAGTAGGATTCACTGTGATTGGAGTGTCACTCAACCCCTTCTGTTTCTTTTTTGAAGTTTTATCACTGCTTTAGCTAGAGTGGCATTCATCTGACCCTACTCTAACTAAATCTAACCATATGTTTTACATCTGATAAATCCAACAGTTAGGCCTATTTTAATTGAATAAATTTAGGGTAGTGATATTATATTTCTAATCCTAATAGCTACTGTAGCTAGATCAGCAAATCTCAATAAGATGTAATGTCCGAATTTCTATTTTACAAAATAAATTTCTCATTTAAAATTAGAAAATTATCTTCTTGTGTGCATAAATGAATTATTATGCATTTAATCAATTACTACAAAATGACAAATTCACAATCATGTCAACCAGTGGGGGACACATGGACTTCATTTGTTGCTCGTTTTGGTAAAAACCGTTAAGAGCAAGTTAAGCAATCTATGACATGAGTGCATTTTTCAAGTAAATCAACTTAAACAGGACTTCATGACATTGAAAAGTAAAAATGCTAATAACTTTTAAAGCAAAAGATCCCGTTAACTCAAAAAAGATAAATAACAAAAAGGAATAGCAGATTGATGATCAGTTTTATTAGCCAAATGCATAAGGATATGGGACAAAATGGTAGATTATATGATTAAAAGTAAGCTCAGCATAAAATTTTTAAGTTAAATACCTTATAATTTTCAATGCTCCATTCAACGAAAAATTCCAAGATAGGATGTGTAGCTAATCCAACTATTATGTATACCATCAAGGCTAGATTCTTAACAAGTCCACAGGCCCATCATAGCACCCAGAAGGTATCCATTGCTGTCGAACAACAACAGCAGAAGTGGAACCAATTTAATAAATAATAACAATAACAGTGAATAACAGATATAGTAACAGTATCAATAATGACTCGAGTGCAAACCTAAAAATGCGTAAACATACACACATATGTTTACAAAGATTTGCTTACAGCCATTGCATACACCTAGCTCAACATCCGTAATTTTTTTTTCCTTATCTTTGCATCTGTTCTCATATTTTTAATCAATTTTACACAATTAAAATCATTACAAATCAAATTTTCATTATCCAATTGATTTGCAATTATTGCCAATTTCACTCACACAATTACACATGTGCTTCGCTGCAAGTGCGCGCACTCAAACACATGTGACTCCGTGATTACATATCAAGCCTCTACCACAGGTGATACATGCCTTTCATAGTTTATTAGTGTGATTAATATGATGTTCATGGATAAATATAATACTCTATTGACATTTAGGAATGTATGCCAACTGGAACCGGCCCATAACTTGGATAATTGAGTCCAGAAAAGGGTCTATAGCAAAGTTGTTGAGTTGGAACCTTGGGTAACCAACTAAGGTCTATTGACATCTCCACCATCTGTTTTTTCTACGATACTTACCTGTCCTTCCAGTGTTTCAGCAGGATACATTGTACCCTAATGGGAACTGTGCAGTTGTTCGGGGTTTTGCCAATTTCCCTGATTACATAAAAAGAACACTTGGCTGAGAAGATGTAAGCAGCTGCAAAACACCATGTAAGACAACACTAAAACTAAGATTGTCTCATACCATCACGTCCAATAGGAGAGTTCAACCTCCGCAAATGAGACAATCTAGTTGCATATGTCAAGTGATTCAACACCTATAAAAAAGATGTAAATAACATATATATGTGTATGCTAGAAACTGTAAGCAACATATGCAGAGAACATTAAGAGAAGAACTAAGACCTTTAGTTCAAGTAGCTGCTGGAACTCTGAAGATGTTCTCTCAGGATGCAATGCTGGGTATCTACCGAACACAGAATCAACAGTAGACAATAAGACCTGTCGAATAAAAGCAATATTTCATGATAAGTATTAATATATATATCAATATAAATATAATGAGAAGCTCTAATGACTAGTTGTTGGGAAAGTAGCAATCATTAAACACTTAATCACTCGCCTTCAAGAGTGCCTCAGGCTTGCTTATTTCACAGCTCACAAATTTAGAGTAACCAGCAGCACCTGATGTCTGTCGTGACAAGAGACAATTAGAACAAGGAAGCATTGCGGCGATGAGAATTTGTAAACAATGGAAAACAGAGAGCAAATTGGGATCAATAGATATGGTCAAACATAACACCTCGGGTTTTCGGGAATACCTTATCACAGGATGGGCTAAGTCACATTATTGAAACCATGGATTGACCTCGTGGCCATTGGTTCTTAGGGTCAACAAATAAATAACAAACAAATAGAGACTCGAGCCATGCATGAGCCCATAGGCTGCCATTGGCTTGATTCACAAACCTGATAAATAAAAGGATCAATGCTCAAGCCCTGGTATGACAAGCTATCCTAGGGCCCATTCCTGGCTGTTGTGCAGATTCACTCCGTGATATTCAGGACAAGTAATGAATAGGATGGGCCTTGGAGTTGGAATAAATTTTCTGCTTGACATATAAATGACATGGACCTTGACCTCAAATCAGATAAGCTTGTTTACATGGACCTTGACTCCGTGATATTCAGGACAAGTAATAATTTTCTTTCTTGTTACTTTTAAAAACATAAAATAATTTTTAAATATGGTTTCAGAATTTAAAATACGTCCAATAGAAACTGTATAGCAATCCTTATTCACGTACGAAATGGCCACATTCCACACTCATATCCTAGTGATATGAAAGATCCAAGCATCTTTTGTGAATGCAAAATCTATGTGAATAAAGATTCATAACTTCACAAGAGTAGAAGAAAATACCTATCTGCCCAGTGCAGGAATCTCCAAAAGAATTCTCTTTAAGCTTGAGTATCCAGGAGCATCTATGAAGAGCGCCAATACTAGAAATCAGCTCTTTCTACAAGGACTATAGTCTAAACACAATCTTAGCATTATTAAATTGAGGCTTTCACTACTACAGCCAAGACTCAGATGAAATGGTTCCAATTACATAACCAAAAAAGTTAAAATTAAATAGTTTCTCAATACACAAAAGAGCAACAGGCAATTTGTACAATAGTATATGACAGTTCGAATTTACAGGTAGCGCAGCGCATGAAAATGGCTGATACCTGTTGTGCTTCTGTTTCTGATATTTGTTTGCACTTGTCGAAGTTAACGTAGAACCAAGGGCCCAGAGAAGCTGCCACCTGCATCAAAATATCCAACATTAACCAATTAAAGTAAAAAAAAATTTTTTGTGGGAACATAGATAGAAAGACAGATAGATATGGCGTTTGCTCCTATGCATACACCCGTTAAAAACACAATGTCATCAATCTAAAAGGGCCATCCAAACCACCCCCACCCTCCCCCCACAATGAAAATACAAAAATGAAAACATGTGTCATGGATCTCATGGGAGTTCACCCCGATCGAAATGGATTGGACTGTTGGATGGGCTCCCCACACCTCCCATGATCTACGAGGCTCAACAACTCTCTCTCTCTCTCTCTCTCTCTCTCTCTCTCAGCATTCTAGGAGCAGTCAACATGGCCATCAGCTCTTTGTAGAGTACCCAACATGCATAAGGTATGTGTACCTGGGACATTCACAAAACCAATTTAGCTTCTTGCCTAAAGTAATTTGGCTCAGTGTTGGACCCAGAAACGAATAAAAAGGGTCACTGAATACCCAGATGAACAGTGTGTGAGTTTGAGAGAGAAAAAGAGAGAGGCCTTGGGTTCAATGTTTGGTCTTGTTTTAAACCATGACCAGCCTCGAGTCCACGGCAGAGACTGTAATAAAGTGAGTATGGCTTCATACCCGATGCCCTTTTGGCCAGTCAAACTCTTATGGAATGGGGTGTGATAAGAAGATTCTACAGCAAACAAGATTGGAGAAAGGGCAGAAAGGTCTGAGGATTCATGAAATAGGTTTGGTTGATGACAATGTTAATGCATCAAGTATATTGTACAAGTTAACGTGCATATTTGGGTCTAGACTTGGGAATGGTCCAGGCCCTCTGTTTGGCTCACAGTTGAGGTATGGCTAACAATCCTATAACTTGTACCTAATTGTATGTCTCCGATTACCAGTCCCTAATAGAAATTTGGGTTTAGGCCCAGATCTAGACACAACCATTTCATCACTACTAGAAGATGTTGTGAGTCAGTTTGGGTCTACTTTATAATTATCCAGTAATCATGGCTTCGTATGTCATTACGAGAACAAGTTAATCTTGAATAAGGCTTAGATTTTAAAGCTAAGTTACATTGGGTTGGAGTCATGATGTGTATCTAATTTAGGTTCCCCAATTACAATTAGATTAAAGTTTGAGTTATTTTAGGTTAAGTGCTGTGATATAAGTTGGTTTCTAATTTAGGCTCGCCTATTATAATGTAATTAGGTTTCCTTTTTTTTTTTTTTTTTGGTAGTCTATAGTAGTCTTTTTTTATTATTTTTTTCTTCATAAAGAGTCATTGCTTAATATAAATTTTTTACAAAATTCATCAAAGCGTAGTCCCTAAATTTCAACTAGGTATCAGAGTTAGGGTTTGGACTTACATCTAGGCTTTTCCTCTTCTATTTTTCCTTCTTTTCCAAATCCCTATCAAATTGGTTGACCCAACAAAGAAACCTAAGCCTTCCTTTGCCAAGTCATGCTTCTAAAAATGGAAAACTGGAGAGCAAAAGCCTAAGGAACAGAAGCCCAGATATGAGCCCCATCTAGGGTTTTGAGTTTCCAGGAAGAGAAAAGAAAATTAGGGTTTTTTCCGACTCAAAATCCCAACGGGTTATTTGCCTTCTACACGTGATGTCAAAATGCCATTTCCCTAAGTAAAATTTACAAATGTGAATTTTTCACATGTAATGTGAAACGCAATGCCATGTTTGTTTGGAAGCTGCCATTTTCACATTAAGTGCTCGTTGAATGATTTGGATGATAAATGTAAGAAATTCATGAATCTTAAACAATAGCAATGGATAAGACAACAAATGCATTTCTGGGGTTTAATAAGTCAATAAATCATTTGAATGGTTCACATAAAAAACATGGGACCTATAGAAGTTGAAGAGAATGAAAGCTAGTAACAGGGTTCAAAACCAGAACTTGTCGAGTGGAACCCTTGTCGAGTGGAACCTATATTGGAACTCTCCCGACCAAGAGGTGTATAACAGTTTCACCCCTCTTCAGGGGCCAAAATTTCAAATGAAAATAGCCTCATTCACATTGTTTTCACACCTCATTTATGCATGAGCAAGCATGACATTCGTAGCCATTCTGCACCTGCATCAATTACACATGCAAACAAGTGCAAACAGGTGACCCTTAAGGCCTCAACCATTGTTTCTTTTAAACCTTGGCAAGATGATCTTTGACATCTACACACCTGTACCTACAGCTTTTTATGAGCAGAGGTGCGTTAGATCGAAAATCAAAGAGTAGGAAACCATAATTTTCTGTGGTTTGAGGCTTGAAACCATAGACTGGAACCTCTATTTGTTCTCATAACCCTTGAGGAAAAGGGATTGAAACTGTAGACAAAGCCATAATAGACACTTTCCCGACACATGAAAGGAGGAATTTCTATCCCAAATATATTTGTAGTTTTCATAAAAGATACAGAAGCCGCATTCACTAATGACTTTGTAATTTATTATTATTATATGTTAATATGTAATTATGAAAATAAGTTTCTTTTATATTAGGATTAGGTTAAAGTAGAGCTCTTTAATGTTAAGTCTTATGATGATTTAATTAGGCTTCCTGGTTTACTTCAATATCTTTGGTTGTACCCTATAAACAGCAATCAGTTATTGTCAATACTCATTAGAAATATATTTAAAGAAATTTTCCAAGATATAGTCATTAAATTCAAGAAAAATGATCGAAAAGAGAAATGAAAGGGAAGGAATCATTGCCTGAATAATGTATGCCTTGTTCTTGCAGCCTCTACACTCAAAAGAAATCATCTTAAGGTTTGCTATAGCAATTAGCCCACACCGCTCACATACATGAACTCTCTAGGCGTCACTCAGATCAAACAACCTCCCTTGAGAAAGTGTGCGACACCATGAGCAATCATGCAATCTCGTTCCATTTCTCCAAATTGCAGGCCTCCATCACAGAAGTGCCCTTCTGCAGCCTGCCTAGTTTGCATCTGCACTGGGCCCCACCCACGGGAATGAATCTTGTCATCAACCAATTGCTTCAACCTCTGATAGTAAGTGGGACCAACGAAAATCATAGCAGACAATCGCCGCACAACATGACCATTGTACATGGTTCCAAAGCAAGGCATCTGATTCCCACACCTATGAAGGGCTTTGCTAATATTGTTAGCCTGAAGGAAAAAAAAAAACCTTAGATGACACATGCAAAAATATCTAACCTTGGCAAATAAAAATTAGTGTACTGCAAGCCAAAAACACCAAGCATATTGCGATAAATTCTACATCCAGTTCTAATTCTGTATTAATAGGATAAATTTTAAAATCAAATTAAATATTACATTTTTCACACATAGAGACACTACAAGACAAATCAAGAGTCCAGCACTATGGATTTTACGATAAATGCATTGCTAACTACCATGCCAACATAAGTCCTTGTAACTATATCTCAAGTGCGAAAACTACAACACTTTCACTAGTGTCTCCTTCCTGAGCATTTGGATGTAAAAGTTCAAGTAGAATGCTAGTGTACTTTTCAGCCTGTTGGAAAAACAATAATTCCACTTTCCAAGATTATCCCATATGACTAAAAATAGCTGCACCCAGGTTTCCAATTTCCCCACTGATGGAATTGATTTTTCCCTCAGCTTGGCGGACAAGACTAAGGACATTTGTTTAACACTTTTCTTCAAAGGAAATTAAGGAAATTTCTACATAAAACAAAGAGGGCATCATCTGGCGCAACTTTACTTTGCAGGTATGGACATTCCCTTTTTTAAGGTTCTTGAAGACACAGAAAGACTACTACACCAAACATAAAAAAAAGTGCATCTCAGTAACTTCAAAATCAATAGCCGTACCAATCGGCAGAAAAGGACACCTTGTTCAATGTTCATAGATGATATTTCAGCAAATGTATAGCCATTTCACAGAAGCCATTGTAACTTCTGAAGCATCTTTCATTTTTGTTTTTAGTTCTCCAACTATTGTGTCCTGCAAGTAAGAGAGCACAACTCTCTTCATATCCCAAAGATTTCCATCACATGGCAGAATATTTACTTTTGGGTCACTTCATGTCAAAATACCCATGTGATTGTTTACAACCATGACATCACCTTAATTTGCCATTGAAGGACCATGATTATGTCATAGCATCACAAAGAAAGTATGACTTGTAGGGTGCTATTAGGTCTCTCTTCCAAATTCCAATCTACAAAACAGGCAGCCTAACTTCAGGATTATACAGGATACTTGAATTACAGACATCTAGGTCTAGAACATCTGAGATGTAAACTTATAGTGACATACGTAAAGGGAGTAGCGTCACCCTCCTTTCCCATGTGAGCAGCAACCTTCCTCATGATACACTCAATGAGTTGACCAATTGTCATACCAGAAGGAATTGCATGAGGGGTTCACAATGATGTCCAGTGTAATGCCTTCAATGGTCCATGGCATGTCTTCTTGTCTGTAAGTAATGCCAACAGTTTCCTTCTGACCATGTCCACTGCTAAACTTATCTCCAATCTACGGTATCCGAAAATATCTCATTCTTACTTTCACAAGTCTGAACCCATCTGCATTTGTCGCCAATAAAACCTGCCAAAAAAAATATGATTAAAAACATGTTCAACTGGCATAAGAGAGAATAGAACTCAAACCGATGCACTCATAAGGAGTACAATGCACAACCAACTCAATAAACTACAACAAGCTGCATTAATCTTCATGGAAGTCTAGCAACATAATGCAGAAAGAATAAAGAGCAAGGAAAACTAGAACTAATAACCCCTTATTTGATCCACAATCCCACTTTCACTGTGGCGTAAGCTAGTGCTGTGATGACGCCATGTGTATCGTGAAGATTGCCTTCGGATTTCATCCAGATTCAGTGAAGTTGTCTTTCCAATAATGACATCTTCAACAAAGACTCGTGTACCCTATTGGATAGGAGATAGATATATTACATGTAACAATATACAAATCTTAAAAACACTGTTGTACAGCTTCCAAATTCTCTTAATATACTCACAGGAGGAGCCAGACTATCATCATCTAATTTATCATAAGATCCATGCAGCATGCACTGCAAAAGAACAGCTGAATCAGACCTGCCATCACCAAAAATGATGGGACAACCAAGCCTTAACCAACTTCGTGCAGTCACCATTGTATTCTCCTCGTTCAGGCATCTGAAATCTTCTTTGACAAGTGTTCCAATCTTCTTCTCCTCATCTCTATAGGACAAACATCATTGGCAAGTTACCAAGTATGGTCCGAAGTGCAAAAACATCAACCACGATGTTAACAACACCAAAGAAAACTTAAAATCATCATCATCATCATCAAAGCCTTATTTTTCTATTTCAAGTTTTTTTTCAAAGAAAACTTAAAATAAAAAAATAAAATAAAAAAGATTCCACAAAACAACTAAAAGCAAAGTCAAATGCGAAAACTCTGATTACTACCTGTATGAGCGGAAAAATAATGATCGGAAAAACCCATGATCAATCGATGATTGCTTCATTTTAACAAAACCTTCTTGGTTATATCCAGAATAGCAAGCAATTGCCACAGTGGCATTCTTTAACAAGACCATACAAATACATGTTGATTAGAATAATTTCCAAATTGCACAAACCATTTATTAAAAAATTATAAAAAAAGAACAAAGTTGAAGTCATTACAATGTCAGCTCTGAGTTGCATGACGTGCAAGGGCTCCGTGGCACGAGTGGTAACAAGAGGCTTTTGTGGATAGTAGAGAACATAAGCTACTGAATCCTAAATAGAGACATAATGGGTATCAGTGCAATTTCAATATAAAGGAGACAAAGCAAAAATGACTAGCAATAAAATCTAACATAAAATCGAAATGATAAACAAACAAAAACCCAAATACACCATAAGAAGTTGCTAATTGGTCACATAAATCGCCATCGCTTGCTTGCCCCTGGCCGACTGGTATGTGTTACGAGGGGACTACATTGTTCAACTAGTGAGAGGGGAATAAAGAAAAGCACTTTTGCTGGCAAAAATAGAAAAAATTGTGTGATAACTAACCTGATTGTGGGCAGGGAAGGGAATAATAGAAGCACAAACACCCAATATCAATGATGGATGGATCTCACAATGAGTATATGTTTCAGAATATGCATCATCAGGATTGAACCCTGCATTCACAAGATCCCGTAACACCATACGCTTCCTAATTATAAATTTTAACAAAAGTTTGATGCTAAACTTATAGGACATTGATGTTCATATTGTAACGAAAATTGATTAACTTCATAGTCAAAAATAACATATTCAGAAAGTGCCTCAACTAAGGCCAACATTAGAAGAATAACTACACTTTTTTTCTTGGCAAGCTAGATAATCCCCCAAAACTTAACTTTCCTATAATACTCACAAAGATGGTTATGGATATCATACTAGTCTCTTCTTCTTTAGTGTCCACAAACTGTATGAACCCTTTCGCAACAAGAACATGCCATCCTTCTACCTGGGTTTCCTGAAGAATAGAAATAGAGAGGTCGAATACTTAAAATGACTGAATCACTATTGAAATGTAAAGATTCCTATAGTAGTGCTAACCCTTTGCTGCAGGGCTTGAATGTCCTTCTTTATCAACAGTCTCATTTTCTCCACAATAAACAATGGACGACAGCAGTGACCATACTCAGTATAAAGGCGCAATTCTTTCAAACGAATATCTCGGATAACTCCCACCTCAGTATTAACATCAACCAGTTACAAAATTTAATGACTTCCAGTTTTCAATGAATAATATTTGGACATCATCATCATTATCATCAAAGCATTATCCCAACCATGTTGAGGTCAACTACATGAATTCTGTTTCTCTATTCTATTCTAATTTGAGCCAAATCCTTGGATAAATTAAACTTCTTCAAATTTGATTCAATAACCTTCATCAATGAATAATATTTGGACAAAAGGGAAAAAATAAACTGAACTTTAGGTTGATACAATCAACTAGATTCATTGTGAAGAATGCCAATTTGGATATACAGCAAGAAACGAAACAAAATAACAAACTAATAGTTACAAATATAAACATAAATATTCTTCTTTTTTATCATTTCTTTCTTTTTTCCAGCTTGTTTTTGTGATCTAACACTGGGAAAAAAACCACTGTCCAGTAATGAATTATACAATTAAAAAATTAAATAATGAAAAATCTAATGAAGATATAATCATCTATAATTAAAACAATTAGAAACCACATGCTCGTGATTGGTTTTCCCTCCAAACCTTTGGGAACAAAGAAGGTCAATTCCAAGCATTGCATGTGAAAGGCAGATTCAAACCCCACCCTACCCCTCGCCCCTCCAAAAAATAAAATTAAAAAAAAACATAAAAAGCATTTGTTATTTTTAAGTATAATATCGAGAACTGGGGGATTTATCATTTTTTATTTTAAGAATAATTGGGAGATCTAATGGAAGTATTAGAAAAATTTACAGACCCACACCCATTTCCGAACATAAATCGATGCAAACACTGTCTTACATAGTGCATCTAAAAAAAGAAAAACATATATCCAAAGAAAAGAAAATAGAAAGGAAAAGAGACAAAAGAAAAAGAAAAGCAAAACACACTAGCTAATATTGTTACAAAAATTGTGGTCAACTTATAAGGGATTAACACAACAACAACACGAGTGCATGTGCTCATGCACACTTTTACATACAATTCCATATCGGATAAACAGCATAATAAACATAAAAACACGTAAATTAAAGATCAACCACTTACTCTGGTTATAGGGATCACAATTCAACAAAGAAGAATACTAGAGGGATAGTGTAAAAGTACAAAAATGATTCTCAAGCAATATTCTTCTTAGATATACCATGTTTCCACGATATAAAAATAAAATGAAGCAAGTCTAAAGGTGAATCAGCAAATGGCAACAATCATTAAGTTTGGACACATTGCCCACAAAGGCTGTTCAAAAGATGTTTAAATTCCCTAAAATTAATAAATAAAAAATACATACCCCACTCCTCAGCAATCTTAGGGTCATTAACAAAAGCTCAAAATTGCGATGAATGCCAACCCAGCAACCGTTTACAAAATTTTGGTTGATAGTGGAATGACTGCAGGGTATAGTTCCTCCAACAAACAAAGTGAACCCTCTCATGGAAGGGGAAAATTGTAGAAGATTCAGCAGGTTGTTGGACATTTTTAAATTAAATACCTCAAAAATTTCAGTGCTCCATTCTTCTAAAAATTCCAAGATAGGATGTGCAGCTGATCCAACTGTTATGTATACCATCAAGGCTAGATTCTTCATAAGTTCACAGGCCCATCATAGCACCCAAAAGGTATCCATTGATGTCAGACAGCAGCAGCAGAAGTGGAACCGATGTAATAAATAATAACAATAACAGTGAATAACAGATATAGTAATAGTAATATCAATAATGACTCTAATGCAAACCTAAAAATGTGTAAACATACACACATGTTTACAAGGATTTACTTATAGCCCTCACATATACCTAGCGCAACATCATAATTTTTTTTACCCCTCTTTGCATCTATTCTCCTTTTTTTTTAATCATTTTACACAATTAAAATCATTACATATCAAATTTTCATTATCCAATTGAACTCCAATTATTGACAATTTCACTCACACAAATACACCCCAATAGGAGGAGAGAAAGCTAACATCACCTCTTGGTTTGCATCAAAAAGGATACAACCTTATATCTACCGGTCCCAGTATACCTCTAGCTAGCCCCCATCATGCCAATCAAAACTTCATATGTGAACCCCATAAGTACACAAGTGTAAACCAAATATCAAGCTTATCAGCTGATCCTAACCACTTGAAAGTTCACCCTTGAAAATTTCCACTTTAACCATCTAATAACCACTAATTAGATGGTTAATGCACTAAACCATACTACATCCCCAGAAGGGCCACCATTTGAATATGAGGTAACATGCCTACACACACTATGTCTATGGTGGATGGATCACCAATATTTTTCTTCAGGCCATCGTGTCAAAATATGAATTATGTGGTCCTACGTTGTAGAACATGCACATTTCATGAGTTGCCACGTGGTACAAGTTGGGCACGTGGTTACGTGATCCATAAATACCCATTGTGACCCCATTGATGAGTTGGCTAAAGGCAATGCAGTGGACTTGATTAATGATGAGTGTCAGACCCAAATGACGGAGAAGAAGGATGTTGTACTCTAAGCCTAGACCTTTAGAAGGAAAAGCCTATCAATTCAGACCCACCTTGGTGGCATGCCATGCCTATAGGTCCAAATAGGCCAATGTTAGGCTTGTCGGGCTCAAACCGGCCCACACCTAGACCATTGACCTGACCTAGCCATGCCCATGAGCTACCCCACACCCAAACCATTGACCTGACCTAGCCATGCCCATGACCTACCCCTTGGGCTCCCGTAACGAAGTTGGTCCTAATTTGCGACTTGCAGACCATGGATTAAAAAATTGGATGAGGCCAAGTTGACTCGCACTCCACCTTAAACTAGTTGGATCACATGGGACTAGTACTCAGGCTCGAATCATGGGACTCAGTCGAATCCCATATAACCCAAGCAAGTCATATGGGACTCAACCAAGTCCTATGTGTCTCAGGTGAGTTTTTAACGGTAGTTTCTAATAAATGATCGAATGTTTTTGGGTGCCCCTCTCTCTCTCTCTCTCTCTCTCTCTCTCGGAAAGGACTTGGCAGAAGCCACCAGTAGAATCTGGAGAAACAAGGTATTTTCTTCCTCTTCCTATTCTTTCATTAGGTCTTTGTTGGTGTATTTATTTTTCCCCATCAGCCTTTTCCATGACCACTAACCCTAATCCCATTCCAATCGTCGTATAGCCCTAAGGTCAACAATACCCAAGCCCAAATCCCAAGTTCACATGGCCAACATCCCACCCCATGGATCCGCCAACCACAATACCCCTAAAAATATACTAGCCAAATACTCTAGTATCAGATCCCACTATACTGCCATCATCTTTCATTATTTTCCAGTCCAAAACATATGACAGTGGTCAAATAACCACAAGGTCTGGTTAGCTTGACACTTTCCAAGCCCCTTTAAAGTGTCACTTCCCCTTTACAATACACTCCAAGTGGCAGAACCAATCCTTGTGATCCATTGCTGTCCAACACAAGTTTCTTCCACCTAATACAGAATCTCTTGCCAAAGTTTCTTCCACCTAATACAAAATCTCTTGCCCATCATATCCTCCAACCGACCTACCTAATACAGCCCAGCCCAACTTCCAAACAGGCCCACCTGAACCCAGCCCAGGCCCAAAGGCCCAGCTGACCCAGCCCAGACCCCAAACAAGCCCAACTGAACCCAGCCCAGGCCTAAACAGGCCCAGCTGAACCCGACCAGACCCATTATAAGCCCAGTTGAATCTGATTTTCAGAGATATTTTCTTCATTTTATTCTTTTGGACCCTTTGGACACTGCAAGACTTAGTAATTGAATAAATCCGAATTTCCATGCCCCACATGACATATCAATTTTATTGGAAACATCTTGAACCTGGCCTGTTTGTCAAACCCTCTAAAGGGACAAGTGAACATTTGAAAATTAATTGATCCCTAAGCTAGTGTGAGGGATTCTCTTCCATCGAGACCCCCAATGAAGCTAGTGGGAGAGATTCTTTTCCATTGAAAGCCCTGATCCTAATTTGAGGGATTCGTATTGTGGGATTGTGACAAGGCCTAGACTTATCCCTACACTTATTTGAAATTTAATACAAGAAGGGTATAATCTGAATTTTAATTCATATGTCTAATTGCAATTGTTAATTACTTCTAGTCTCATTAAAATCATATAGGTTAGGCTTACATTGTCTTGCATCACCTCTCAATCGTGCAAAAATATAATATAAACACAATGCCTAATTATCATTTTTTTGCTAACAAATGCCCAATTACCTATCTTAACATTACCAAACACAAAATACAACAAGAGATGAAGCCATTCCTTTGAAGATCCTATCATTTCTGACCTTCCACACCAACCAAAGAATGGAGTGAGGCCCCCAAAGCACTAATCCCACTAAAGGGGTAAACTCTCCAAGACAAGACTATATGACAAATACGTGGGGATACACCAAGCCAAACAACATTTTAAAAGAAAATAGTCTCATACACCATATGAGAAATCACAGTGCAGAAGAAGATGATCATTTGATTCAAATGTTGCCCACAGTGCACATATCTAGAATGGCTTTTGAAGAACACCCACACATGCACACACCCCTTAAATTATCTACAGTTAACCACCTTCCTTGTCACTGCAATTCAGCAAAAAACCTCCACATGAGGGGGAAACAAGGCCAAGCCCAATATGAGAATGAGGATGATCAACTGCCAAAGCCTCTAGTCAAAAGATTTCATGGGAAATATCCAAAATGAATCTAGGTATTATGTTTCTTCCCAACACAAAAACACATTTGAAGCTATGGTCCCCAAATACTTGTACAACCTAATGTATCCATATCGGACCGATACGATACTTGCATTGGTACCCAATACTGCACTGATACTTCTATGGTATAAGTTTAGCACATCCCACCAAGCAAGTCCATTATTTCATATGGTTCTTTAAATTTTCTTACATCTCAACATAGAAAATGTTAGAAAAGAACATAAACAATCATAATTTCATTAATCCAAACATGATATTTTACATGCCAAATAAGATGATATTTTAATTTCCAAAACCCAAATAAATTAAAAGACAATCTTTAGATATTCCAATAAGTGTTGAGTCTTTGGTCAACCCATTAGACTTATTCATAACACAAGCAACACAATGTTGACAAGTTAGAGGCAACCAACAATGCAATAAAGACATGGCAACAAGGATGAAACAAATTATAGCAAAAAGCTTCAACAATAAAAGTTGTTTCATGCTATCTTACTTTGTAAAAGATTGAACCAAGATCCTTTGGATAATAAATAGAAATAAAAGTTGTTTCATGCTGCTTGTTTTATTCTCTTTGTTGTGAAAGTGTTCGTTGATGGTAAACATTAAATAACCAAAATTTGCTAACTACTCATATGAGTTTCCAATTTCATGAGTGGATAACAAAAGGGGTTGATTTGACTGCAAGGAATATACTAGCACAGTAGATGTTACATAGATGCTATGCTCCACGAAAACAATTGAAACAGTGTTTCACTTTCCAATTAGTACTAGCAACATACAAGTTAGATGATCTTATTTCATGCCAACAGTCTGTAAGAGTAGTGACAATGAAGAAAGGCATGGCAAGGACCAATTATTTCTCAGTTATACTAGCATGCTACATATGCTCTTGCGATTAAAAAGGAATGGGATTGTTACGGAAAAAATAAGTTTAAATCTTGATTTGACAGATTTTTGAAGAAAAATAAGAAAATGCCAGGGGAGTCGTCCATACATCTTTCTGGGACCACATTAGCCCATCTGATGATACCACCAACCACTTGATGATATCATCAACTGCCCTCATACAGTCTCATCTGAAACCATGGTTTCATGTACTTCCCCTTGTTGATGCCCAACGAAACCATAAACTCTTCTTTTTTCCTTTTCTTTTTGGAGAAAAAGAAAACCCTAAACCCTCGATACTCCCATAGAGATTCTCCTCTAGTTGGTAAATTGAATCTCCAACACTCACAGTTAGACCAAAAAAGCAAAGAGTTTCTCCCTTTTTCATCTTCAAACTTAGGGCTCATTTTCAACTTCCCCTACCTGAGCATACCAATCAATCATATCGGTTCAAGAAACAAAAGTTGTCTATAGAATTGTATTGAACAAAAGCCATGCGGACACAAGGTCACCACATTTAGAATATATAGAAATCAAAGTGTTATACATTGGAATCAAACCCTTCTCTAATACCACGAGAATGGAGTAGCTTCCCATGTAAAAGTGAATGCATGAGGGCAATAAGCTGACAGTGGTGCTCATATCTGGTCTAATTCCATCATGACACATCTTAAAGGAAACAACCAATGATCAATTGAGTCAAGCTTAAAACCATGATCAAATCAGGCTTAAGCTCTGACAATATCATTTGATGAAAAAGTTAGAAAGCTTTGTCAAAGAGACCGAACAGCAAAAATGCCATAATCATCACATTCCAAGATGCAACATCTCTATCCAACATCCTTTCAAACAACAAATGTGCATGGTCCAACCTACAAAATGTTGTGTATGTTTTAACCATTGTAGCCTACATCAAGATATCTGATTAAATACTGGGATTTCAGGACATCGGCACATATGATTTTCAAGCTTCAAAGATAAGAGCTGGAGTGGAATGAGATTGTGAGGTTGGGCCATCTAGTGGGTTGGGAGAAGAAGAAGAAAGGTGGGTTCCCAGTTGGATTTTGTCGGATCATTCAAGTCCTACAACCATTATTTATACTACTTGTAAGAGATGAGGAGACTTCTATGACAGAAGATTAGTTGCTTAAGAGGAGGAATGGAGATGATGAGTTATAGGTGTGTAACAATAACATCAACCAATTGATGAGATATTTTCAATGACAGTAGTTTAGTCCACAAGGAAAGTACAAACAACTCTAACGTAGTTTTTACTGTTTTCTTCATAAACCCATTTAATTAGAATTTAAGCATAATTTTTTCATAAAAATCCCAAAAAGAATCAACATAAAATTTTTAATATGCTCATGTCACAAACTGTAGTGATATAAAGTACATACCTAGATTTCGGCGCAACAACTTTTGACACAAATAAAGACACCCAGGACTCGGATCACTTTTATCTGTTGGGAAGCGCAACTCATTTGATTTCAAGATGTTTTGCAGCAACTAAGTTGACAGAAGAAATAAGATCACTCATTATAAATTGTTGACAGCCATTACCAATACACAGATGAGTAACTTATGATATATGTGAAAAGCACTCAAACCTGAATTTGGTTATTTCGAGAAAACGGGGTTTTCCCTGTTACCAACTAAAACAGGATAGCACCAACACTCCAGGAATCTGCTTGTGTATTCAATGCAAGTCGAACTATTGATAAACCTTTCAGAAAGAAGATTGGTTCAAACTATCCAAGGAAAGAGATAAATGTCATCTTAGCATCATATTTCGGTAGTTTTATTATTTCCAGAGTCATGTCTAGTGGTGAAACACACAATGTTTCAGCTAAGCCTTGAGGTTGCAGACTTGTCAAAGACGTTTATTTTTAATATATATATACATATATGAATGTTAATATGTAAAACTTTCTTAAGAAACCAAGCAGATGCAAAGGCCACCAAGGGACAACTGGGTATAAGAGATGTATACCCCACACAATTACACACAAGACATCATCAAAGGAGAAGCTTTATCTACCCCTTGAAATGTGATAGCTGAAATATTTTTTTAGCATTTCTTTTGAACTAATTATAATGGCTTCTGAGTTCTGACATAATAATGTCTTATCTTGCAAAGCCAAAATCTGCAATCTTCAACACAGAATGGTCATCATTTGTGGAGAGGAGATTTTGTTTCACCGAATATAGAACATGGTGAGAGAACTTATCAATTCACAAGTTATGCCACTTCAACTTTCACATAAATCAAACACTATCTAATTATATATAGATCAAAAAAATACCATCACCCAAAATCCACCTAACCCCTCGAAGAGACAAATCAACATAATGAGCAAAAAATCACAATCACCCAGAGAGCTAAAAATAGCAAATTTCAAAGAAAAAGTAACTGAAGTTACGTAACCAAGATATAATTCATCCAACCAAACATAAAATCCACATCTTTTTTCATCAAACTTGTTCATATGAAGAGTTGAAAAAGAGATCCAATTGGGAAGGATTGGACTTACAAACGGAGGAAATAAGAATGACGGATGATTGAATTCCAAGTTCCAAGCCAACGAAGTGTAGAGCTGCACTGCCAATAACAAGAAGTTAGATGAGCAATGACAAAAATCAAATTCCATACCGAATAATATACATGTAATGTAACATGAAACAAGCAATAGAATAGAAAAGCAAGAAATAATGAATCTAACGGCAGTAGTGAAAAATACTGTGAAATTAATCATTGAGAAGTATAAATGAAGTTACCTAAAAGGTAACCTAACTTGGCTCTTTCTTCATGCCCATTCACTAGTTCAATCTGCACAAGCCAGATTCTCCCTCTCCCCTTTCAGCAAACCAACCAACCGACTGGCACTGACACCCTCTCTCTATCACCCACCGACAGTGACAGACGCTGACACGACACTCTTGACAGGAGTCCACCCGAAAAAAGCCTAAAACCCACCAAGCAGTCCACTACCCACCATATGTACTGCCCACCCTGCATCCGGTAACCCACTCCACATCATTTGGTATCAGAGCTGAAGATCGTTCCAACCCGAATTCGTGATTCGGTGATCCATCATCCCTACCGACCATCACGGTTATGATTCGGCATCCCTAACCAATCACCGATCATCATCAATCCATACCCTCAGTGCCCAAATCCTCTTGGCCGAATACCTCCAACCCCATCCCACCTCATTCAAACTACTCCAAACCACAACCAGTAGACACCATCTTCCTTGCCACCCCAGCGGAAGCCCACTTCGCAAATCCCATGTAACCAAAAGCCCAATGTTCAAACCCTAACTCCGTCAACACCATAGATCTCCCATAACCGTAAACCCAGATCTTCCAAGACCCTAATCAACATTCCAACTCCTTCGATCCTCCCAATCAATCTACACAGTCCTTGCTACCAAGATCCTCAAACCTTTCAAACCCCATCACACCAAATCCGTTGCCCAACCCTGAAAAACCCCAAATCGAAACTCCAAATCCCTTTCAAATCTCAACTGCTTCTCCAAATCAACCAAGACTTCAAACCCTGCATCCATACCCAAAGCCCTTCTCGCCAAATCCACATTACCCCGAAACCAGCAGCAGAAACCCGAACCCCTCGCCTCTGCTTTCGCCGAGGCCTCTGCCCCCATTCGTCCCCAACCCAGAACAGTGAAAAAAAAAAGGGAAACTAGAGAGAGAGAGAGAGAGAGAGAGAGAGAGAGAGACAGACAGACAGAGAGAGAGAGAACAGAGAACCGAGAAAAAGCGACAGAAAATAGAAGAGGGCAAGGGCATACCATTCACCAAGCACCGCTTCTGCGCCATCACCCTCACCGTCTAGCACCACCCCGCGGCATCTCGTTGCTGCTCCTTCCTTTCCCTTCTCCCTCTTACTGAATCCAGACAGCAAGAAGATAAAAGGGTTTTCGAAAACCCTCTGCGCTGGGATTTGGAGAAAGCCACAGACACGACTTCCTTCACATGCCATTCCAAGTGCCTTCAGACTTCAGTTCGGGTTAAACCAGCAGCGAGACCCCATCATCGTAGCGCAGAGCCCCGAAGTCCGTCGCCACCATTGTCTCCTTTCTCTGCACAACGCACCAGGATCCAAGCATCACGTGCTGGGCCAAACGCCAGAGTGTTTCTTCAGCACGCCTCCTGGGCTTGATTATATTAAAGTGGACCAGACCCACTCATCGTTTTATTTTCAATCCAACGGTCATTTGGATTTTCTAGGTTTTTTATTTTTTTTCATTTCTTTTCTTTTCTTTCCTTTTGAAGATGCACGGGTTTTGGTTGATTTTGTTTGATTGTGGAGAAGTTTTTCTATCAATTTTTTTTTGTAACATTTGCTTCCATTGCAAGGCTACTTTAACTCAACGCTATAGGTCGAAAATTTTGCATTGCATTAGATTAATATGTCGGGGCCTTTAGGCCCATAGGAATGTGTAGGACACCCAAATTATATTTTCTCTATGTATGTATGGTAAATACATAGATTATGCAACTTGGAATTTGATAATGCCCTGATTTTATGCTTTGTTTATATGTTACAATTACAAGGATAATGATAAATTTTAATAAACCAAAGTCAATAATTCGAAAAAAAAAAAAAGAAAATAAAACATATCTACCTAATGTACATTGGAAATTAAATTAAGTGTTGAATAACGGCAGAAACCCAATCTTTTATCCAAATGGGGTAAAAGAAAAGGATCCTAGAGCATATGTACAATGATTTATAATTTACAAACTAAATAAAAAATAAACTTCAATAATAATCTAAATAAAATGTAAGAATCTAAAGGGGAAAGAAAAACATTATCCTCCCTAAAAGTAACGTACTTTAATTAAAATGATTTTTATTTGCATCCTACAATTTCAGCACATTTAGGGTTCTATATGTTTGGTTATGCAGGACCCACCCAAAAATCTCTTAAAGATCATTCTAATTTTCATTTCTAAAAATTATTCTTTTAATTGATTATCTGCTTTTAACATTTTTGTTATGCGAACATCTAATAGAAAGAGTCCTTATAAATAACCAACACATAAAATTCTTGAAATTCAAGCCGGATTGACATCTCATGTATGAAATTCCAGAGCAAATCAAACCCAACATTAGAATTAAAGAAGAATTCAATATCATTCTCAATTTTAGCATTCTCATAACTTTGACCTTCATCATTCAATTGGGCTCCATGACAAAAAAAAGGTGAAAAAAATTAGCATTTTTTAACTGGGGCTTTTTTTTTTTTGAATCTCCCTATATAATATGTGAAACATATCTCAACGGCTCTTTTTTTTATTGTTACAATATTACAAGCAGAGTGCTGGCTCTATTGCTTCTAATTTTCTTTAGATACTTGCCCGAAATCACCTACTCACCATGTTGTTTACATTATGTTCTTACTCTTGAACAATTCACTTGCCATCAAAGTCTCTATCCAATAGATCAATGAATTGATTCTTATTCATCCACTTGATAGATATTTTGAAAACTTATCGGCTAAACTTAAAATTCATTCATTGAATAAGTAAAATATTTGAGTTGAATCCAATTGAATGGCACTAGCTAAATCAACTACCAACTAAATCTTATGTCGTAAATCCTCAGTGGGGCGCCAGCAACCTTTATTTGCCATTTTATTATTTTTTGTCTCTTTCTTGGATTTCAGTTGAAAAATAAGGTACTCAAAAAACATGATACCAATTTATTTCTATTTATTTGTCTTTTCTAGAATTCTGGACTAAAAGTAAGGTATTCAAAAAACATGATACCAATTATATCTATTTATTTGTATTTTCTAGAATTTCCTCTACTTTGTTATTATTATTTTTGAAATGGTAACTTTAATTAATCAAAAGAGTTTCCTCTACTTTGTTTGATTGATATGGAGACTGTATTATCTTTCTTTTTTTTATAATTATGAGGATTTTATCGAAAAATCCCCATTAATTTCATCGTAAACCAAAAAAGGCCCTAAAAAGATAAGAATCTACCATTATAGTCTCAAGGGCCCTTTTTCACTTTTTTTTTCTCCATTTTTTTGAATGGCAATATCCTTGCTTACCCACATATATCCTTGCTCATTTTTTTCATCTTTATAGTTAAGCAGTGATATCACCATCAAAGTCAAATTAAAAAAAAAATACTTTGCTCTTTTCGATGGTGGGCCCAGGTGATGGAGGCTGGATGGTGGTGATGAGTGAAATTGAAGATGATGGTGAAAGGGAACTGTGAGGAATGAGTTTTGGTCAGATGCAAGGGTTGGTTTATATGTTGATGAAACAGTGATATTAATTACTAGGATGAAACTATTTCTTTGAGTGAAAAGATGAACTATGTAAACCCTAGATGACATCATCTCATCAGTTAAAGGACAAAATTATCCTACTGAATGAAATAATACCATGCACAATTTCGCTTTTATATATTATCAGATTGTTTCCAACTACTTAATGCTTATTATTGTGCCTAATTTATTTCTTTGAAAGATGACAAAACTCTGATAGCTGATTGATAAGGTATGCAAGTGCTTGTTATTAGTAACCATGTTCTTTAAATGTCTGCTATCATATTCACTGTTTGTCTTTGACAAATGTATATTTACTGATCTTATTTTCTTTGTTGTCGTTTTATACTAATCTTTTTTAACAAAAACCTCTGGTTTTGTTATTTATTTATTTTTCATTTCTAAAATGCTATAAATATTGAGAGAGAAACATAAACTGACGATGATTCCCATTGGAAATTCGCCTATGATTTTTGTTAATAGTTATTGTGTAGTTCCTTCATATCTTCTGTCAACGTTCAATATCTTTAAAGAACATAAGTATGTACTTAATACTTGTTCATTATATCTTATAGTAGTCTTAGATGGAGTTGAGTCAAGATGATAGCTTGGCTCACTATCTTGTGTGGAGCTATTTTCATGGCTAAGATCTAAGATTGACAGTAGCATGAAGCTAGTAAATTCCTTGCGTGGCAGTTGAATTATGTCTTGTTATTTGTCTCTTGTGAGTGGAAAGAAGTGGTTCCATGCTTAGCTCTATAACTGCAAGGTGTAAATCATTAAGAATATTTTCGAGCTCTATCTATGTGATAGTTCTAATTTTTTTTTATAAACTATTGTGTTTTAGTTTTTTACATGCTAGTAACAATGTTAAGTTATTAAGTTCAACTAATTTTTTCATACTAGACACATTAACTATTGGAATTGGAATTTTAATTGGGACTCATTTGATAATGATGGGTGCTAGAGTGAAAAAACCATAATTTTTTTAGATAAAACAACTTTTTTTTGTTTTTGTTTTGCATCACTGACTTAGCTCAGTGGCTAAGCAGGAAGGAAAAGAATGCCAACCACCAGGGATCGATCCCTGGTGGGGGGGATGGGAACGAGAGCCTTTACCACTAAGTAAAACAACTTATTCATATTACTTAAGAGTATTATTCTTTTCAAACTAGTTACCAAGATTTAATGAAGGCCTATGGTGATAATTTATTCAAAATGGAGATACCATTGTACTAACATATGTCCATGTGTGAGAGCTACCTAGCAGAAGTAATATGCAGTGGGGATCCTTGTGCTTTTCACCATCATTTTATTTATATGTTTTCCTCACATGCATCTCTTCATGTTCTTCTACATGCTGCTATTGGATCATCATCTTAAATTTTTTAAAGATCATCCAAGTCCTTTTTCTAACATTTTCTTTTTGATACTTTCTATGTTGGGGAGATGTCATCTTTCATTTGTTTAGGTTTGTTTAAGTAGGACTGTTGTCTCTCTCAAACAATTGTGATAAGCAATTTGGAGCGCCTTTCTATTTTGCATTATCCTGGGCTAATGTTATTTGAGAAGAGAAGTTGTTTGTATTCTTTTATTGGGATTGGTGAGTTTGGAGGAAGTTTGGAGTCATCCAATTATATAAATTTAAGTAGGTAAGCCATTGTAATATCTAATAGGCAAACCATGAGACATTTGTAATAATATTTAAGCATGTAAGATTAGTAACAAAGGACTTGCCCTGCCCTTTTCCACCAATGGTCTCTCAAAGCTCATCTGCACTCCTCGAACCATCATATCTAGAAACATCCACCAGCGAAATTCTCTTCTTGTTGCATACAATACATAACCTTCCATTGAGAGGGACAAGAGCTGTTGCTTCCGTTGCCTGGGAGTTCCCCAAGTGGAATTTACTATCAATGTGCTTGCTCCAAGAACCTCTGGTGCTGTCATAAACTCTCAGCTTGCATCCATCTTTGCAATCCAATGCACAAAGCTGACCATTCAAAGAGATACTGGGGCTCCACCAGCCTGCGATCATCCCATCATACACCTGGTACCAGATATTAGACTCAGGGATGTAGGCCTCACTCAGGATTTGTCGATGTGAGCCAAGCCCTTTAAGGAACCATTTCCCCTCGTGGACAACTCCAATAAGTGGCACCATTGCAGTGTTCATATCTGCAATGAGAGACCACCTGTTCTTATTTGGGTCATAGACTTCTGCTGATCTCAATGACCTCTGGACCCCCTCACTTTCACCACCAGCAACATATAGGCAGTTGTTGATGACACAGGAGCTAAAGAAATGCCGTCGTCGAAGCATATCTGGAGATCGATGCCATTTGTTTGTCCTGGCACTGTAAAAGATTACCCTTCTCATTGACCCTTTCAGTGGATCTCTGCCACCAAATAAGTAAAGGTCGCAACCACTTAGAACTGCACACCCGAAACCAACAGCTGTGGAATATTCTACTGGGATAGGTGGGAGACATTGCCAAAGCTGGTGTATGGGATCAAAGGCATGCCATGAAATCCGGCCTTCCCGGTCTCTCTTGAAGACATAGATCCACTCCTCAGCGATTTCAAGGCTCTTTCGGAGAGAGTAGAAGAAATTCCCTTCAAGGAGGCGGTACCATCTCCTGCAAACTAGCCGACGTTTCCTGTGTTCGACACGTGGGACCCGGATCAAGCAAGCAATGGCAAGGTCATCAGGAAGGCCAGGTAATAGAGGAGATTGACTCTGGCTCCTACTGTATCGTCCTGTCCTATGCTTGGCTGTATGGATAGAAGGCTTAAGATTAGGCTGAGTGCAGATCTTTGATCCTGGGACAAATTTCCTTGCCCCAGCAATGGTTTTCAGGCCCGCATCAACTCTACATAGACATGTTGTGTCAACCTGCAATTTTTTGTTTCAAACAAGAGCATCTTGAAAATCATATTATAGAAGACAGAAATAAGTTTTCTAAGGGAACAAGAGATTAGTTACTCTACAGCATGAATACGCAGTTCAGAAAAAAGCTGCTCAATTCCACTTAGTGGGATAAAAAAATGGAGCCAACCATGAAGCTAGGGTGATAGTTAATGTGTTATCTCTCTATGGAACAGGTCCCAGGAAAGACACAATGGTCACGTTCCTGATTCCACTTTTCCTTAACCAATTTTGTAATCAGAAAAGTGCTCCTAAAGATTATTAATCAGAAAACTAGCTCCGCAGATCCTTTGAAACTACTGAAAATATGAGAATACATCTGAACCATTGTGTTGACCGTACTGACATTTTTTGCCCTATTTGTTAATAGCTTCTCTTACTAGCAAGCTAGGATCCTTAGACAATTGAAGTGTTTACTGCTTCAAGCTGTCACCCTAGACTCCCACTCCTGAAGGGAAGCGTACTGTTAACTCATGTTTGACCATGAGTATGGTTCTGAAAACGGTAAGCACGAAAATTTTAAAAATTTAGGATCAGAAATTCAACAACCCCCATGCTTTTTTGGCGCAAGATTCATTTCCACAGTTATAAAAGAATCAGTAGAATATAAACCGGGTCATATTATAATATGTAAAGCATTCTTTGAGAGAATCTACAACTCCCAAATGACAATATGGTCAACAGTAATTAAGAAGAAGACATATATTGAGAGATGTGAATGACAAAGATCATGTGGCATGAAGACAAATCTTCAGCCATATAGGGAACCAATCCTGTGAGGATGGTCCTACAGTCTACATGTGAGGAAAGCCTTAGTGGGGCCCACCTTGTGACCCATCCAAAAGGACCACACATACACAACTGATGCAGGCCAGATCCATGATTGGCCAGCCATTGGGCTCAAAACCAACAAAGCCCAGCAGTGAAGATTAGTTTTTATTAGGAGTCTTATATTTTTATAATAGTAGTTGCTTTCTTAATTGTTTACGATTCATTTATTTTTTGAAGTTTATCTCATGTTTAGTTTAGGATTCCTTATTTGAAGTGAATTAGGTTATTTACTTAATTAAAGAGTATCTTAGTTATAAATAAAGATGTAATCCCTCTTCATGGGACACACAGACATTGATATTGAATAAGAATTTGAGTATGGTTTCAGTTAAGAGAGTTTATTTGTCTTTGGTGAAACATTTAGACACTCTATCCTTAAGCCTTTTGGCTTGGAGATTAGCCCGTTGGCTATTCTTTTTTCCTATGCTGTTTCAACAACCCCACTATAGTCACTGTATCCTATGGATTTGAATGGACTGAACCATTAGATTGACAGTCAATTTTTGTTGTTTGATTTATAGTAGTTAAACTCGTGGACCACGGATGAATGGGTTAAAAGTATTAGATTGACTTCAATTTGATATTTAGGTTGGCCCCACTTGGATCTTTCAATCTCCCTCTATACCATGAACAATGGGGTCCCAAGGGGGCTCCCACTTAGTGGTATACACAGTAAGAGCCTAACGACCGTCCTCACGGGATTGGTTATATGGGAACTGATCCTGTGAGGATGGTTCTTACAGTCTGCATGTGAAGAAAGCCTAGTGAGGCCCACCTTATGACCCCTCCAAACAGACAACACAAATACAACCCCACTATAGTCATTGAATCCCATGGACTTGCATGGGATTCAAATGGACTAGAATGTTGGATTGAGAGTCAATTTTTGTTGTTTGCTATAAAGTCGTTAAACTTGTAGACCACGGATGAATGGGTGAAAGGTATCAGATTGATCCAACACCTTGTGAGAGATTGGTTACTGTAGAGTGTGGTTTGTATGAAATTCACTGATAACAACGTTTCACAATTTTCAAGGGCCTGATTGGATGTAACCTAAATTGCAAATAGTTTCAATCCCCTACACATAGGAGGTGGAAAATTACATCCAACTGTGATCTGCACAGCAGAGGGAAGAAAAAAAAACCAATGTGATTTTGCTACCAATTCAAAACTCTATAGTTTTCTGGATGCATCCGAATGCACAGTAAATGAAGATTATCGAGTTGGACTTTATATTTTTAGTTAGTAAATGTAATGGGAGTGCTCGAGGGCAGGTGAGGTGGATTATGAACAACTAGGAATCACATTTCTAAAGCAGGAGAGGTGCCCCAAGCACAAGATTGTGAATAATGCAATTCTTCAAGAACTTGTGCGTGATTCTTCCAAATGCCATTTCTGTAAGTACTTATTCATAGTATAGTTTCAATTTTAGGCATACTGTGAATAAGCATTTTCCACAGCAATGGGGAAACATCACTTACAATTGATTGAAGAGGATATGAAGTTCTCTATCTTAACTACATTAAAAAGAATAAATAGAACAAGTTTTCAGTGGAAGTCTCAGAGAAAGAAGACAATTTGAAAAACTTACCAAAGGAGGTTGAGTTCCTCTTTCCATGCTCATCTGTTATAACACCGGCCGATTCAATCCACACGTTAACTTCTCAATCTCCAGAACCACAAACACAGAAAAAAACTGCAATCCGCCTCCAAAAACAGAAACCCATCTCAAAAAACACTACAGCATTCCTCTTTGCAACTGCTACAAATAAAAACAAAGAAACCCAATTCACAACAAACCAACCTCACCCCCCACCACCTCCAAAACCTGCAGGAAACACCAGAGAACTCGCTCTGCAACTGCTACACATCAAAAGCACATACCCAATATACAAAAGACAGAACCTCATGCCCTCAACATCTCCAAAAACCACCTCAAAATCTGAGAGAACCCCACTCTATTAAAGCTGCAAACTAAAGCCTTGAAACTCATAACAAACCTAACTTCACCCCCTCAATATCTCCAAAAGACCTCAGAAATGAAAAAAAAGAAAAGAAAAGCCACTCGCATCAGAAAACAACACAGAACCCCTCTCTGCACTTGCTACAAATCAAGACAACCAAGCCCAATACAATAGACAGAACCTCATCCCCTCAACATCTCCAAACCCATCACAAAAACCCATTTCAGAGAACACCACAGAACCCTAATCTGAAACTGCTACAAATCAAAACTGCAAACTCAAATTACAACAAACAGGACCTCCCTCACTCACCATCTCCGCAAAACACCTCATAAATCAAAAAACCATCTCAGATAAACCTTACAGACCCCCACCCAAACCAATTTCTATTCCTCTTTGTTCCTTCCTGTCCAAATACCCAAATAGATAAAAGGAGGGAAGCACTGAAGGAAGAGATAGGTAACAAATGGGTCCTCCCACCCATTAACGCTAGTGGGTGAAGGATAGGACCCATCACCTCAAATGCACAACCAACAAATGCAATAGGAGTTATGAAAAAGGAGACCAAGACCATTAAAACAGGAGAGAAGATGAGCTTTAGCTGATCGTCAGATATTGTTGGAAAGAAGCATTGGAAGGTACCCTTTGGTTTATTAGGACTCTGTGAGAAAGAGACCAGTGGGGTGATGCAGAAGGACAGCAACAAGAAGAAGAACGACCCCAGGAGAAAGAAGTAAAATGAGAATTAGAAGAAAAGAAAGGAAAAGATCAAAGATAAGGTCATAATCATTCCGAAGGTGTTCTCCTTCCTCTTTATACTTTCAAAAGTATGCTTAAGACAGCTAAAACTATCGACATCAGATGGCCCACAAACACCACCGGCGTTACTTTCAAATTCATCCAACCCTGACCCACCACCATCTAAAGGTTATTGACCCATCCTCTCTATCTCTTTCATTTGATGTTTGTGGGCCATCATACGGGGGCAGTTAAGTCATCCAAAATTAGAGTCCATTTGAAGTTGTTAATTGGCCTAAATCTGGTTAGGATATCAATTTTTTGATCAGCCTGGGTATGCACATAGATTTGATGAGCTGGACCCAACTTTATATTGCAGGCCCATTTCTTTGTATGAAATTGAATACATAGGAACTCATTATCAAGTGGGCTCCAAAAGAATTATTAAAGACCTGAGAGGTGAAGGAATGAAAGGGAGATGCACATGGGACCTTAACTTTCATATGATTGGAATTAGATTTGTATTTATTTCCCACCTCCCTGTATTCGTTTTATGCTAAAGAGGTGATTTAGTGATTGTCATTTATGGCTATTTACATTTATTTATTCAATTTTAAATTTTAAAATGACTAGTTTGAGAATTCATAGGAATTCAATTACACTAAGGCCATGTTTGTTTCCATTAAAATGCATAGGAATTGAATATATAGAGTAGTTACAAATAAAGATCAAAGGTGAGAATAATTAAATTTAAATAATTTAGCAACTTTTTTGAAAGAAAAGATCGTAATTAATTCAAGAATGAGTACAATGGTAGTAGGAGAAGTAGGATATATAGTGAGCAAGACAATATGCAGAAATGAATATAATTTGGTTAGAACAGGAGGTTTTGCGATAAGGGAAAGGAGAATGAAAAAAAAAAAGTAAAGTAAATTTAAGTGGTTGTATGAGGTAAGACTAATTGGTTGTATGGTATAAGACATAAGAAGGGTGTTATCAGTGGAGAGTTACCAACTTACCATTAGAAGTGGGGAGAAAACACGTGGTGTATTCAATAGGATAAGTTACAAGTCAAAATTAATTCTAGCTAGAATGCTTGGCATAAATATATTACAATAGGACATGATTACAATGGATTCATATGTTAACTAGTTAAAAATGAAAAACAAGCGTGAATTTCAGAAAATAAACATCAAATGACCTATGTTATTTGGAAGTTAAGATCAAAAGAAATTAAGAAATTGATTACTCTGGTGATGGCTAATTTATTCAATTCCCATATATCTTAAAAAAATTATATGATGCTCGTTTTTTATAATTCACTTTTGATCTTCATCTTTACTAATGTAGGAATCAAACAAACAAGTGTTAAATAAAAAGGGCCCTCAACTATCAATGTCAAAAGGGATTATTCGCCAAGACAATTTAGGCAAGCAACCAAGTGTATGTGGCCATTGCATTTATAGAAAAATAATGTGTTAGGATTATTTGAGTGTTGGCTAATTCATTGGGTGATCAAAACTCAGGGTACCGAGGAATTTAATTTGGTGAGTTTTGAAGAAAAGGAATGTCCCTGGAAGTTACATTTAAAAATTTTAAGAATATGTATGATGGAATAATAACAAATGTGAGAACTACATGTAGAGAAACAGGTGAATTCCCCGTGACTATAGGTTTGTGTCAGGGATCAGCCTTAAGCCTTTATCTCTTTGCATTAATTATGGATGAGTTAACTGCACATATTCAAGAAGAAGTACCATGATATATGTTGTTTGCAAATGATATAAAATAGTGTCAACATGCATCTTTCCAAGTTTCGTACTGATTGGACATCGTTCGTGCCCCAAACAGGCGAAAACAAGTCACATGTGCAAAAATCCAAAACTGGGCCTTGTCAGTGACTGTAACCTGCGGTCACGGACACCGTGACTTGGTTCAAGATGGTTTCTGTGAGTTATTTCACTTTATTTTGAAGTGCAACTCTCTTGCAAATACTGGGAACTGTCCCAACTTCCTCTGAAGCTTATAAAAGGCTCACTTGGGCTTTGAAAAAGGAGTTGAAGCAAGATTCAAAGCAAGTTCCAAGCAGTTAATCAATTTCAACAAGTTACAAGCCTAGATCCAAGCATCCAAAAGACTTTCAAAGTACTTCTAGCACTTCAAGCCTATTTCTTCTTCTCCTTTCGCACTAACTTAAGGTGAGAAATAGTTCAAGGAAAAAGAAAAGCCATGCATCTCACTTAGAGAAAACAAATACAAAAGCCACTTAGATGAAGTCTTCTTCCTTTGAATTCTCACTTGGAAAGGGTTTTAGGCCATTCTGGGACTTGTGAACAAGCCTTTTGGGCTTCATTTTATCATTTGAAAATTATAGGTTCAGAATGACACAACTTTGGCTCCATTTTTACTTGTCTAAGCACCCTATTCGGATTTGTACAAAAACACTCCGTAACCAAAAGGTGATGATTATCCAATGTTTAAGTTGATTCCACAGCCAAATCAAGTACTTTTGGTGGTCATTCAACGCTCTAATAATTGAAGGAAACAAGTTCCAGCACTTTGAAGAAGTCACAGAAGCAAAACGAAAGAAAACAGAAGCAAATAGTGGCTTTTTAGCCACTATCTGCCATTGGCTGTGAGCCACGGTCACTGGCCCACAATCACCATCTCCTTACACTCTCTTTTTTGTGTTTTTTCTCATTTTTCATGTATTTTCTTATACTATCTGAGTTTGGATCACATCTAAGACTAGAGGGAAGAGTTGTAAATTTTTCAAAACTTGTAAACAACCTGCATTCTCGCGATCAGAGTATTTGAAACCCATGTAAACAAAGGGAAAATAATAATGAACTATAGTTATTTTCCATTCTTCTTAACGCTTGAAGCATGTAAATATTGGACTCGAATCCGTTGCATTTCACATCACATTTCAAGCACGATCAAAACCAAAAGTACACCAATGAAGGATTAGAATTGTATTAATTATGCCTTAGAGGGTGGGTCAATGATTAATCTCCAGGTTAAGATTAACTCAATTATAGATAGAGTTAATCAATTACACACATAAGACCATACCGTTCAACATAATGACAACAGGGTCCACGATGCTGTTATTCTATATTTGGTGTTTCTCATGTATGCATCCTAGTTCCCACCTCACCATTATGAGTCTAGTGAGACCTATATGTGCATAATCTATTAACTCATCTTAGATGCCAATTCCAAATTCATTAATAACCAATGGACATGTTTATAGGGTAGGGTGTTCTCCCCTACGGGTTAGACATTAAAGTTTAGCACTGGACTTGGTAAAGCAAATGGGGTTCTCCCAAGGAAAATGTCCCTAAACAGTTAATCTAATTCCAATTATGCATCTTTAGTCTCCACAGCTTAACCATGGTCTTTTACCGCTTAGCCGTAGGAGGGTTTAAGATTTAGCAAAGCTAGGAATATGGCTTAGCTGTAAGTATATCTATGGGTAGCCATAAGGCAAGCCATTGATCAAATCTGGAAAATTGCTTCTCTGGACATTGAGTTGTAACTTAGCCGTAGGTGTGGGTGCACTAATCTTTGGTCTTTTTTCCTCCTATTTACAAACCCTAGATCAACCACTTGTGGTCCAGGGCTTTATCATCATCATCCAGATATAAAAATTAGCATTGATCAATAATATGAATGCAAACATGGAAAATATACTAAGGTTCACATTACTTGTAGCTATCCACTTATCTTAAAGCGCAAATACCCTGTAACACTCCGATTCCCTTTGAGCCGGATTAGTGGCTCATTAGTGCGTGTTTTGTTTTGTTTTAGTCTTTTGGACTTGGTTTTGGGCCTTGGATAGGTAGTTGAGTGACCTTTGACCTGAGATAGGTAGTTCTAAGCCCTTTTTCGTAATTTTGCTTTTGTTTTGCTCATATCATCTTTGCATCATCTTGGTGTCAGCACGTGTATTTTGTTGAGCTCGTTATTTTCCGTAACTAAGTCAGATCCGTTTGAAGTCAATTGGGGAAGATGGACCTTCGTGTGACTTAAACTGTAATTAGTATAAACTTTTCGGACCTTGACTTAAACTTCCAAACCTATATCAATGAGTCACTCTCCAAGTGTCTCTCTCTCTCTTGCTCATTTCACTTGATCGTTGCATGCAAGGAATTCCAGGGAAACTCCACGTTCTCTCTCTCTCTCTTCTCTCTCCCCTTCTCTTGCTCGATTAAGCTTTGGATTCCTTGTTTTGGATTGGGTTTTCTTCTTCTTCTCTCATCTCTGTGCTTAGTCTCTGTCTGTGGCTTTAGTGGTAAGTGGGTTCTCTCCCAACTCTCCCTTCTCCTTCTCCAATTGCAGCTCTCTTTCTTTGTTGATGTGTCTTCATCTCATGCATGGTGTATCTCTTTGATTTGCTTTGATTTTAGTTGCTTTGGAGCTTGAGTCAGTGGATTTGGTAGAGATTTGAGGCAAGTATAAGTACAAGCTTTGATAACACATATGGGTATTTTGTGTGATGGCTTTGATTTCTTCTTATTCCTTGTCTAGCATGTTTTACAGCCACATTTTGTGAATTTGGAACCTCTGTAACTCATTTGTTCAGCTTCTGTACCGAATTTCAGTTTCTGTAACTATCCCGAATTCGTGTTCTGTATTGTACGGCTAAGCCGTAAGTTTCTACGGCTCACATTCCAGAGCCTCGAAATTTCACTTTTGTTCTACGGCTAGGCTACGGCTAAGCCGTAATTTGTCCTACGGCTGAGCCGTAAGCTAGCCGTGATCCAAACCGTAATCCAGCCGTGAATTAAATCTCTGATCAGTCGAAACTTTTCCAACACAGAACTCCTACGGTGTGGCTACGGCTAAGCCGTGGAATGCTACGGCCAAGCCGTATACTGACTGTAGCTTAGCCGAAAAAGATACCAGATCAGAGGTGGAAGAATGACCAGTTTAGCTGTGTTTTGAATGGAACCAAGGTGAAGCCGTAGTGCATATTACGAAGAGCACGTAAGATGTCTTCGGCTCAACCATAGGTCCCTCATGGCTAAACCGTTAGGCATGGCAAATCTGAAATATAACTTAGGATAATGATGAGACTTGTAGGGCTCAAATGCAGGTTAACCACCCATGTAAACCGGCCCAATGGATGCTTTGGATCGCATGAATAGTCTGTTAGGCTGTGACTGACTCATGTGGGCGTTGATCACTGTTAAGCACCTCCCCATGGGTGTTGGTTTAAGGGACGTCGGTGCACGTAAAGATTACATTGCAACACTTTGATGGCAACGGTGCCTTGACTAACTTAAAACTACATCAACATGCACGGTTAGTGACAGTGAACAACTAACTTAGGGCTGGCTTGTAATGAACCTTGATTCCGTATTAATCTGAGATGCATTGCATATTGTTTATAGTCTTGCCCTCTGTTCTGTTAATCTATGTTATGCATTCCGCAGTCATTTTGCCTTTGTCCTGTATATCTGTATTATTCTTCGCTCTGCACTATGCTTTGATCTATGCTATGCTTTGTATATTCTCTGGCTTTGTATATATCTGTTTGGTTTGGGTATTCCCGGGTGGCTCTGCCCAGAGGTTAATACGTGAGGATAAGATCCGGTCTTTGCCATCGGTGAGTCCAAAGCGGATAATCTCCCTTTCTATGGATTTAAATTTGATTGACATTAGTCTGGCTCTACTCAGCCTCAGCCTTAGGATGCCCGACGGGGTTACCTCTGGCTTAGATCTCTGTATCTCTGTATTTCACTGCAGTGTCGCTTTGTCTTGGGACCCCGGAACCCAGGAACCTGAGACCCACTTGTACCCTGGCCCGGTCAGTGGTGTTCTCCTCTGCTTTGCTTTGCTCTGCTCTCTATTGGAGAGAAGATGGTTAACGTAGTAGCCACTTAGTCAGTATTTCTATGTTTTGATTCACATATCATGCTTTACTTCTACGCACGATTTGCTTTGCATACTAAGATGAAATTCTGAAATCATTATTCTGTCATTTATTCAGCTTTGATACTATGAGTGTTTCATCTCTGCTACTTATATTTGCTGGATCGTTGTATTCATTTGTGTTGTCTGTGGTGTTGCAGGCACAGATACCTTGCCCAGCTCCCCGGCGGTCGAGGAGGCTGCAGGGGCGAGTGTAGAGGCACCCTCAGGTTTGGCAGAGTGGGCCTGATCATCTCTGCCGAGTGCGTTCATGCATGCGGCCAGTGGCTTTTCGTTTTGGGATTTTGAGAGATTGTATTGGGACTTTGGACTTGTATTCTGTGTATTTTGTATATATTGATTTTGGTGTGTATTTGGTTTTATATCAGTGTATTTGCCTTTGTTGTTTCCGTTTCGTATTTGCTTTGGCTTCCGCTATTTTCTTTGTTGCTTGCTATGATATGTACAGCTTCCTCGTACGCTTAGTTCGCACGTGTTAGGTCCCTTGTGTATGCGCATCTGGACAGGGTTCGGATGCACGTGCACGGGAGTACGTGTGTCACTGGTTTAGCTTTTCGCTAATCCCCGAATTCTGGGCTCGGGTCGTGACATACGTATTGTATGGTATCCGAGCATGCTAGTTATAAGCATGTAGGCATCTAAGATCGTGGTGAGATAACGCTATCAACTATTTGACTCGAAGTCTCATATGTTGATTTGGGATTTGACTAACTCAGGGCATTTTATATTTGTGTACTGTGTTTCTTTTCCTTTTTCAGGATGGCATCAGGATCAGGATCTCGGGATGAGAGTCAACAGGGCCATAACGGTGATAGTGGATCGGTACCCCCACATATCAGTAGTGAGGAACGCATGATGATGATGATGCAGTCTATGCAGTCATTACAGGCTCAGATGGCATCCATGGTAGATAGACAGAGTCAGGCTGCTGCCGCAGTAGCATCACCTCGTATAGATCAGCAAGTGATTTTCCAGTCCAAGGAACCAGATCCAAATGCTCTTTTTGACAAGTTCCGTAAGCGAGGGGCGACTGAGTTTCATGGGATAGAGGATGCATTGCAGGCTGAGCAATGGTTGGAGCAGACTGAAGAGCTATTTGATACGATTATGTGCAGTAACAAGCAGAAGGTGGTTCTCACAGCCTCGATGCTTCGGAGTGTAGCCAAGACATGGTGGAGGAGTGTCAAGACTTCATTTCAGACTATGCCCAGTGCCACCGTTTGGGAGACCTTCAAGCAGCAATTCCGTCGGAAGTTCATGCCTCTCCACATTCAGCGAGCCAAGGAAGTGGAATTCTTCAACCTTCAGCAGAGACAGATGTCAGTTGCGGATTATGTACACAAGTTTACAGAGTTGTCCCATTTTGCAGAGGACATGGTGAACACTGAGCATAAGAAGGTGACTCGCTTCGTCAACGGCCTGAATCCGAGGCACAAACGCCACGTAGTTGCATGTATGTGGCCGGCTACATTGGATGACGCTATTGACAGGGCTTATGATGCAGAGGCCATCTTTGAGGAGGAGCGAACTGAGGCTAAGAGGGCGGCAGGTTCCAGTGTCAGAAGTCAGTTTCAGAAGAAATTCAAGGGTAAGCAGGGCACTTCGAGCAGTACTCTGTTAGTGTGTGGTCACTGTGGGAAGGATCACCCCACCGACAGATGTTGGAGGAAGAGTGGGGCTTGTTTCGGGTGTGGCTCTACGGACCACAGGCGAGCCCAATGCCCGAAGTTTCAGTCCTCTCCACAGACGAGACAGGCAGGATCTACAGCGCAGGGCAGATCCCAGACAGCACGCCCAGCTCAGAAGCAGAACCGCCAGACAGCCCGAGCCTATACTGCTACGCATGAGGGCGCGGAGGAGGCCACGGTAGTGGAAGGTAAAATTTTAATTTCTGATGCTGAAGCTTTAGCCTTATTTGACTCCGGGTCTACGCGTTCGTACGTAGCACCCCATTTTGCTGTGCAGCTTCGACAGCGACCCACACCACTCCCATATTTGTTGTTAGTATCCACTCCGGTGGGTAAGCGGGTGGAGTGCAGTGTTTTCTACCCTCAGTGTGATGTGCGGATAGCTGGTCATCAGCTCCCAGTAGACCTCGTGTTGCTCACGACACTGGATTTTGATGTGATTCTTGGTATGGACTGGCTTGCGAGATATCATGCATGTATCAATTGCTACAGTAAGGCTATCTACTTTGATTTGGGCAGCGGATTTCGATTTGAGGGCAGCCAGACAAAGTGCCCAAGGCGTGTGATATCTGCTTGTAAGGCAGACAGGATGCTTCGTAGGGGATGTGAAGGATTTCTCGCATTCATTTCAGAAAAGAAAGATCAGCGACAGCTCAGTGAGATTCCAGTAGTCAGCGAGTTTCCGGATGTCTTTCCGGAGGATGTGCCAGAGTTGCCACCGGTTCGGGAGGTCGAATTTGCTATTGACTTGATGCCCGGTACAGCACCCATCAGTAGAGCTCCATATCGTATGGCACCTGCAGAATTGTTGGAATTGAAGAAACAGTTGCAGGATCTGTTGGATAAAGGGTTCATACGCCCAAGTGTTTCACCTTGGGGAGCTCCTGTATTGTTTGTCAAGAAGAAGGATGGCAGTTTCCGGATGTGCATTGACTACAGGCAGTTGAACAAAGTGACAATCAAGAACAAATATCCATTGCCTAGGATCGATGAGTTGTTCGATCAGCTTCAGGGTGCAGCTTACTTCTCGAAGATTGACTTGAGGTCAGGATATCACCAGCTCAGGGTGAAGGATGAGGATATTCCTAAGACAGCTTTCAGGACTCGGTATGGACACTACGAATTCCTTGTCATGCCATTTGGTTTGACGAACGCACCCGCAGCTTTCATGGCGTTGATGAATAGGGTGTTTACTTCCTTCTTGGACCAGTTCGTTGTGGTTTTCATAGATGACATATTGGTCTATTCGAAGACTGCTGAAGAACATACAGATCATCTGCGGAAAGCATTGCAGCTGCTTAAGGATCACAAGTTGTATGCAAAGTTGTCCAAGTGTGAGTTTTGGCTCGAGCAAGTTACATTTCTGGGTCATAAAATTTCTAGAGATGGATTGATGGTGGATCCGGCTAAGATTGAGGCAGTAGTCCATTGGCCCCGTCCTAGATCAGTGACAGAGATTCGGAGTTTTCTGGGATTGGCGGGATATTACCGCAGGTTTGTGCAGGACTTCTCGAAGATTTCAGCCCCGCTGACTCAGTTGACTCGGAAGAAGGTCCCGTATAAGTGGATAGAGAAGTGTGAGCGTAGTTTCCAGATGTTGAAAGAAAAGCTCACTACGGCGCCAGTGTTGACTCTCCCGGATGGTAGTGAGGGATTCGTGATTTATTCCGATGCTTCTCGAGTTGGATTAGGCTGCGTACTGATGCAGAATTAGAAGGTGATTGCCTATGGATCCAGACAGCTGAAAGAGCATGAGAAGAACTATGCCACACATGACTTGGAGCTAGCAGCCATTGTATTTACACTGAAGTTGTGGCGGCATTACTTGTACGGTGTGAAGTTCGAGGTCCATTCCGATCATCACAGTCTGCAGTACTTATTTGATCAGCATGACTTGAATATGAGGCAACGGAGATGGTTGGAGTTCATCAAGGACTACGACTTTCCTATCAAGTACCACCCAGGCAAGGGGAATGTAGTTGCAGATGCACTTAGCAGGAGGACAGATAGTCTTGAGGTGTTGGCAGGATTCTATATGCTTGTGCATGATCAGCCTGTTGAGGTTCGGATGGTAGGTGAGTTGGTGACATTAGCTACTACCGTCGTGTTTCAGCCTGAGGTGATTCAGCAGATCAAGGATCGCCAGTTTGAGGACCCCCTCCTGGTGAAGTTCAGAGATCGGATTTCAGATCGACCGGATTTTAGCTTGGTAGATGGAGTTTTGTACTTCAGGAATAGATTGTGTGCTCCCGCTGTGGATGAGCTGAAAGATAAGTTGATGACAGATGCGCACGATGCCCGATATGCGATGCACCCAGGGAGTACGAAGATGTACCGGAACTTGAAAGATAGATTTTGGTGGAATAATATGAAGCGGGAGATCGCAGGGTTCGTAGCTCGATGCTTGACCTGTCAGAGGGTAAAAGCCGATCATCAGCGACCTCCAGGATCATTGCATCCATTGCACACTCCGCAGTGGAAGTGGGAGCACATTACGATGGATTTCGTCTCCGGTTTTCCACCGACCAGTAGAAAGAACAATGCGATCTGGGTAATAGTGGACAGATTGACCAAGTCAGCGCATTTCCTTCCGTTCAAGAAAGGGATGACATTCACAGAGATGGCCAGGAAGTTTGTTGACGAGATAGTCAGATTGCATGGTACCCCAGTATCGATTGTGTCTGATCGCGATCGTCGTTTTGTGTCTTCATTCTGGAGAGCATTTCAGGAAGCTATGGGCACGAAGTTGAGTTTTAGTACGGCATACCACCCCCAGACTGACGGACAGTCGGAGCGTACCATTCAGACATTGGAGGATATGCTCAGAGCTAGTGTGCTGAACTTTGAGAAGGAATGGGATATGCATCTAGCATTGTGTGAGTTTGCCTACAACAACAGTTTCCATGAGAGTATTGGTATGGCACCATATGAGGCACTATACGGACGTAAGTGCAGGACTCCAGTGTGCTGGGAAGAGGTAGGAACAAGGAGTTTTCATGGTCCGACGATCATAGCTGAGACGACAGAGAAAGTGCAGAAAGTGATAGAAAATTTGAAGATTGCTCGATCCAGACAGAAGAGCTATGCAGATACTCGGAGGAGACCTTTGGCATTCCAAGTCGGAGATTGGGTATTCCTTAAAGTTTCTCCGATGAAGGGCACGGTGAGGTTTGGTCAGAAGGGCAAGTTAGCTCCGAGATATGTAGGACCGTTTGAAGTCAAGAGCCGAGTGGGAGATTTAGCTTATCGGTTGACGCTTCCAGTTGAGTTCTCCGGTATGCACAATGTCTTCCATGTGTCGATGCTCCGTAAGTATGTGCCAGATTCGAGCCATGTGATTCGTTACGATGATATTCAGATTCAGCCTAATGCCACTTACGTTGAGCGTCCGCTTCGCATCGTCGGGACACGAGAACAGATTCTCCGTACCAGGACTATCAGATGGGTTAAAGTGTTGTGGGAGCATCACGGTCCAGATGAGGCTACTTGGGAGCTAGAGGAGCAGCTAGCACGCCAGTACCCCCAGCTTTTTGCGCAGGTAGGTAGTCATTCCGAGGACGGAATGATTCCTAGTGGGGGAGGATGTAACACTCCGATTCCCTTTGAGCCGGATTAGTGGCTCATTAGTGCGTGTTTTGTTTTTTTTTAGTCTTTTGGACTTGGTTTTGGGCCTTGGATAGGTAGTTGAGTGACCTTTGACCTGAGATAGGTAGTTCTAAGCCCTTTTTCGTAATTTTGCTTTTGTTTTGCTCATATCATCTTTGCATCATCTTGGTGTCAGCACGTGTATTTTGTTGAGCTCGTTATTTTCCGTAACTAAGTCAGATTCGTTTGAAGTCAATTGGGGAAGATGGACCTTCGTGTGACTTAAACTGTAATTAGTATAAACTTTTCGGACCTTGACTTAAACTTCCAAACCTATATAAATGAGTCACTCTCCAGGTGTCTCTCTCTCTCTTGCTCATTTCACTTGATCGTTGCATGCAAGGAATTCCAGGGAAACTCCACGTTCTCTCTCTCTCTTCTCTCTCCCCTTCTCTTGCTCGATTAAGCTTTGGATTCCTTGTTTTGGATTGGGTTTTCTTCTTCTTCTCTCATCTCTGTGCTTAGTCTCTGTCTGTGGCTTTAGTGGTAAGTGGGTTCTCTCCCAACTCTCCCTTCTCCTTCTCCAATTACAGCTCTCTTTCTTTGTTGATGTGTCTTCATCTCATGCATGGTGTATCTCTTTGATTTGCTTTGATTTTAGTTGCTTTGGAGCTTGAGTCAGTGGACTTGGTAGAGATTTGAGGCAAGTATAAGTACAAGCTTTGATAACACATATGAGTATTTTGTGTGATGGCTTTGATTTCTTCTTATTCCTTGTCTAGCATGTTTTACAGCCACATTTTGTGAATTTGGAACCTCTGTAACTCATTTGTTCAGCTTCTGTACCGAATTTCAGTTTCTGTAACTATCCCGAATTCGTGTTCTGTATTGTACGGCTAAGCCGTAAGTTTCTACGGCTCACATTCCAGAGCCTCGAAATTTCACTTTTGTTCTACGGCTAGGCTACGGCTAAGCCGTAATTTGTCCTACGGCTGAGCCGTAAGCTAGCCGTGATCCAAACCGTAATCCAGCCGTGAATTAAATCTCTGATCAGTCGAAACTTTTCCAACACAGAACTCCTACGGTGTGGCTACGGCTAAGCCGCGGAATGCTACGGCCAAGCCGTGGATTGGTCTACGGCTAAGCCGTATACTGACTGTAGCTTAGCCGAAAAAGATACCAGATCAGAGGTGGAAGAATGACCAGTTTAGCTGTGTTTTGAATGGAACCAAGGTGAAGCCGTAGTGCATATTACGAAGAGCACGTAAGATGTCTTCGGCTCAACCATAGGTCCCTCATGGCTAAACCGTTAGGCATGGCAAATCTGAAATATAACTTAGGATAATGATGAGACTTGTAGGGCTCAAATGCAGGTTAACCACCCATGTAAACCGGCCCAATGGATGCTTTGGATCGCATGAATAGTCTGTTAGGCTGTGACTGACTCATGTGGGCGTTGATCACTGTTAAGCACCTCCCCATGGGTGTTGGTTTAAGGGACGTCGGTGCACATAAAGATTACATTGCAACACTTTGATGGCAACGGTGCCTTGACTAACTTAAAACTACATCAACATGCACGGTTAGTGACAGTGAACAACTAACTTAGGGCTGGCTTGTAATGAACCTTGATTCCGTATTAATCTGAGATGCATTGCATATTGTTTATAGTCTTGCCCTCTGTTCTGTTAATCTATGTTATGCATTCCGCAGTCATTTTGCCTTTGTCCTGTATATCTGTATTATTCTTCGCTCTGCACTATGCTTTGATCTATGCTATGCTTTGTATATTCTCTGGCTTTGTATATATCTGTTTGGTTTGGGTATTCCCGGGTGGCTCTGCCCAGAGGTTAATACGTGAGGATAAGATCCGGTCTTTGCCATCGGTGAGTCTAAAGCGGATAATCTCCCTTTCTATGGATTTAAATTTGATTGACATTAGTCTGGCTCTACTCAGCCTCAGCCTTAGGATGCCCGACGGGGTTACCTCTGGCTTAGATCTCTGTATCTCTGTATTTCACTGCAGTGTCGCTTTGTCTTGGGACCCCGGAACCCAGGAACCTGAGACCCACTTGTACCCTGGCCCGGTCAGTGGTGTTCTCCTCTGCTTTGCTTTGCTCTGCTCTCTATTGGAGAGAAGATGGTTAACGTAGTAGCCACTTAGTCAGTATTTCTATGTTTTGATTCACATATCATGCTTTACTTCTACGCACGATTTGCTTAGCATACTAAGATGAAATTCTGAAATCATTATTCTGTCATTTATTCAGCTTTGATACTATGAGTGTTTCATCTCTGCTACTTATATTTGCTGGATCGTTGTATTCATTTGTGTTGTCTGTGGTGTTGCAGGCACAGATACCTTGCCCAGCTCCCCGGCGGTCGAGGAGGCTGCAGGGGCGAGTGTAGAGGCACCCTCAGGTTTGGCAGAGTGGGCCTGATCATCTCTGCCGAGTGCGTTCATGCATGCGGCCAGTGGCTTTTCATTTTGGGATTTTGAGAGATTGTATTGGGACTTTGGACTTGTATTCTGTGTATTTTGTATATATTGATTTTGGTGTGTATTTGGTTTTATATCAGTGTATTTGCCTTTGTTGTTTCCGTTTTCGTATTTGCTTTGGCTTCCGCTATTTTCTTTGTTGCTTGCTATGATATGTACAGCTTCCGCGTACGCTTAGTTCGCACGTGTTAGATCCCTTGTGTATGCGCATCTGGACAGGGTTCGGATGCACGTGCACGGGAGTACGTGTGTCACTGGTTTAGCTTTTCGCTAATCCCCGAATTCTGGGCTCGGGTCGTGACATACCCTATACCAGATCTCTCAGTGTGGACTTGATACAAAATGGAGATTCCATTTTCAAATATGAATCTCTAAGTCAAGCTTCCCCTTACAATCTATTCATGCTTGCCCTAATGAAAAAGAAAATCTATATGCATATTTGAGAAATGGTTGCCTACTTGAGAAGTGGATATGGTGGACAAGACAAGGGAGAGGGAGAGAGAGATTGAGAAGCATGCAAATGAACTCATGATCCCAGATCTCCTAGGTGGCACTGGTTATGCTGGAGGAAGAGAGGAAAAAGGAAGAAAATGGTTTACTGTGATGATAAAGAGGAAAAGATCGAGAGAGATTAGGATTAGGTTAATTTATGGAGAAAGTTTATCTAAATTATAAGAAAGGGCCTCTTTCTCTTTAGTGATTTTTGTATAATCCCAAGAAAGGGTTTTTGGGCTTAATTCAATAGGGTTTAATGGTTTTAAGCTCAAGATCCATCATGAGTTTGGGTCGCCTATCTCTGATACGTTTCACACTAAGATGCCATGCATGAAACGACCCAATGTTCTAAAATTACCCATCACACACCATCGGGACCCACCTAAACCAATCCAAGCTCAACTACTCAACCTGACCCACGACTCCAAGTCCTTAGGCCTTACAAAAGAAGACGAGAAAGAAAGAAATACTAAAGAAGAGGAACAAGAGCAAAGAGGAGGAGATGATGCTGGGATAAACATGAGCTTCAAAGGAAGGTGGGCATTAAGTTCAGGTGTGATGATATTGCATGTTTGGGTTGCTGAACAATTGTTTGCATTGCAAGGAAAATCTAGAGAAGAAGAGAAAGATGAGAGTATATGGTTGCTTAAATAACATCCTGACAGAGAGGGGAAGGGTGTGAAGGCAGAGATGGTTGACAGAACTCAGGAATAAGGTCTCGTCTGTGTCAGGTTGTAGGGACTTTGGGCTCAACCGTGAATAGGAAGAAAGAAAGAGAAAATGGATCACAAGCAGCCTTGGGTGGAGTATCGCAGAGAACAACACATGACGAAATAGATGGGATCAATGTTGTGGTGGAGGAGAGGACAATCGTGGGTTGAAGATAAAGATGAAGTGGGCCTGTTGCAGGTTTGTCGGTTTGTTTGTTCAACAAGGTGACGATAAACTTAAAGTCTCCATGCATGACTGATTTGGGTGTGGTAGAGATAGAGGTGATCACAGTGGGTAGAGAGATGTGGTTTTAAGTGGATCTCAGTAAAGTATACAGAGAAAGGTGATGGGTGTTGAGGATGACGAACATAAAGATAGAGAAAAAGTGCATGTGCATGAGAAGTTGAATGAAAGTGGGACTCTTATCTGCAAGTCGTCAAAGTGCGAAAAAAGAAAGAAAAAAAAAGTGGGTTTTAGAATTGCTCTGGGTGGGGCCTGATGGGGCAGTGGTGCAACATGTGACTTGGTTACAATCCGCCGTGATAATGGAAAATAAAAACCAGGCTAAGAAAAATTATATATATTAAGATGATAACTATAAGGGTCAATACAAAAAGAGAGTGAGAAAAGAAGAGAAAGAATTCCTCAAACGGAAAGAATTCCTAGGATGAAATAGAAAGAACCTTTAAAGAAAGAGAGGGAGAGAGTGCCTCGAATGGGGGGAAGATTAGTGAGTCTAAGTTCGATAATGCCTTGTCATGAGCTAACTAAGGAATTTTCATGTAGTTAAATGGCACGAGGGGGGATAAACACCCACTAGGGTTCATCCAGCACCAATCAAGGTGTGGAGGTAAAGGATGTGTTTGTGGAGTTACAAGGGGATGATCCACCTCTTCTACCTCCACCAGTTCTAATTGCTGATGACTGATTCTTAACATACCATGCAGGCTCAGATTGCTACATTGATTAAAGAGGTAAGGGAAAGCCCTGCCTTAAGCTCTAATGGCAACCTAAGTCATCCTTCAGACCAAGAAGCACGACCCGAATGCCTTATATGAGAAAGTTCCGCAAGAGAGGAGCTATAGAGTTCACTAGTGTGAGGACCTAATCACAACTGAAGAGTGGATGGAGCATATTGAGAACGTCTTTGATTCAATTATTTGCATCGGCAAGCACTCATAACTTCAATGTTTAGAGGCATCATAGACAATTGCTGGAAGAGTATTCGCCCAGCCTACTGCACCATGCTTGAAGCTATAATTTGGGAAACATTTAAGGCGTAGTTTCTCAAGAAGTTCATCCCAAAACACATCAATTGGCAAAAGAAGGAAAAGTTCACTATCCAACAACAGTAGTCCATGACCATGGTTGACTGTATCCACACCTTCACCTAGCTCTCCATATTCATAGAAGATCTTATCGATACCGAAACAAGAAGATGGAGAGGGTTTATTAAAGGGTTGAGGCCTTCTTGTGGGTCATGTTATTGCATTTTAGTAGCCAACAATGTGTGAGGATGTGGTAGAGAGAGCTTACGCAGCCGACGTGTTTGATCAAAATATAGTCACTAGCGAGCCTAAGAAGAATGTCCAGTTTTCCTGCAAATATAAGCATCAATCCAAGAAACAGAAGAATGGCAATAGCAGCAGTGGTGTAAGATTGTAGCAAGGGCCAAACGACACAAAATTGCTAGAGATCAACAGGAGCTTGTTATGGGTATGGTTCTATGGACCACAAGTTATCAGACTGTCTCAAGAAGAAGTCTAAATCGAGAGACCCTCAGTAATAATCGTATTAGTAGTCGTAGTATCAATAGCCTATCAGAGTAGCTTTACTAGCTCAGCCCACATGACCTACATTATTCATTCCTCCAGATAGCAAAAGTATTTGCCAAGTAGACAGTGTCGGGGTTAGCTTAGGTAGGGTCAACAGAGGCCCCAATAGGTAGTACGAGCTAATATATTGACTCGAAAGTAGGCAGAGGAAGCCGACAATGTTGTGGAAGGTATGGTTCTTGTTTTTGATGTCATGGCTAGAGTGTTGTTTGATCCTGGATAGACTCACTCCGTTGTTGCACAACATTTCGTTAATAGTTTTTGGGAGCAGACAGCACAGCTACCCTTTGTGTTATCTGTCATTACCCCTGTTGGAAAGAAGGTAGCATGTGAGGACTTCTACCCTAGATGTAGGATTTTAGTGTGCAAGTTGTAGATGTTAGAAGATTTGTGTTGCCAATGCGCGATTTCAACATGATCCTAGGTGTGGATTGGTTGTCGTGGAATAGGGCCAATATGGATTGTTTGCACAAGACGATCACTTTCAAGGTTGATGACACCAGTCCTAGTGTAATGTTTGTGAGTGAGAGGAAGCGTTTAGCAAATAGAGTAGTTTCAATGCTTAGAGCTTAGCAGTTGATTCGTAGTGGTTGCAAATGCTATACTCCTTCATCTCAGAGCGGAGGCCTTCCCCAAAGCTTGAAGATATCCCAATTGCTTGTGAGTTTATAGATGTTTTTCCAGACGACGTTCTAAGGCTACCACCAGTGAGAGAAGTCAATTTCACGATTGAGTTTATGCCCGGCACGGCACCGATTTGTAGAGCTTCGTACAGGATGGTGCCAACAATGCTACATTAGTTAAAGATCCAGTTGCAAGAGATGTTGGATAAGGGTTTTATCCACCCAATGGTTTCACTATGGGGATCTCTAGTGTTGTTCATCAAGAAGAAAAATGGTAGCTTGAGGATGTGTATCAATTACATGCAGTTAAGCCAGTTGACTACTAAGAACAAATACCCACTGCCTTGGATTGATGAGCTATTTATTCAACTTCAAGGTGCAACGTACTTTTTCTAAGATTGATTTAAGGTCAGGCTTATTGATTTAAGGTCAGGCTTGATTTGAGGTCAGGCTACCACCAGCTAAGGATTAGAAAGTCATATGTACCTAAGACAACCTTCACGTATAAATATACGCACTATGAGTATTTGGTCATGCCTTTCGGATTGACAAATGCCCCAATTGTGTTCATGGCTTTAACAGAATATTCTCTCCTTTCCTTGATCATTTTGTAGTGGTATTAATTGATGACATTTTGGTGTACTCTAAGACAGTGAATGACCATATGGAGCATTTAAGGGAATCGCTCCAACTTTGAGGAAAAATCAGTCGTATAGTAAGTTGAAAAAGTGTGAATTTTGGTTGGACAAGTTGTATTTTTGGGCCATACTATATCTCGAGATGGACTTGTAGTTGACCTATCGAAGATTGAAACTATCACCAATTAGCAGAGTCCAAGATTAGTTGTGAAGATTCAAAGTTTTCTGGGTTTAGCAGGATATTATTGCCATTTTTCGAAGAGTCTTCAAAGATTTTTGCTCCACTTACTAAGTTGATTTGGAAGAATGCGCTTTTTTAGTGGATAGATGAGTGTAAGCCAAGCTTTTCGTTACTCAGGGAGAAATTGACCATAGCTCTAGTTCTATCCTTACTCGAGGGTAACGGTGGATTTGTGATTTATTTTGGTGCTTTTGAAGTTGGTCTTGGCTATGTGTTGATGTAAAATAGCAGATTAATAGCTTATGGTTCTCGGTAACTAGAGGAACATGAGAAGAACTATGCCACCCATGATCTTGAGTTAGCAACTATCGTATTTGTGCTGAAGATGTGGAGACATTATCTCTATGGAGAGAGATTTGAGGTTCATTCAGATCACCAGAGTTCACAATATATGATCATAACATGAGACAACACTGATGGTTAGAGCTTATCAACGATTTTGATTTTCTTATTAAGTATTTCTCAGGCAAGGCCAATGTGGTGACAGACACTCTAAGTAGGAAATCTTTTGTATAGCTTGCAATTTTATGAGGAGAACAATCTCTTTTTGAAGAGTTCAGGGATTTAGATACGTGATCAAGTTTGTCAACATCAGGGTTATGATGGCATCGATGTCTGTTTTTTAGCCATAGTTGATTCTGTAAAGACAAGCAATTTGAGGACACCCAGAGTCGGCTAAGGCTCGTGATCAAATTCCCTAGAGGCTAGATTGGTTGATGATGTTTTGTACTTTAAGGACAGTTTTTGTGTGCCAATCATTGGTGGAATTAAGGAAGCAATCATGATTGCACACAATGCCAGATACTCCATGCATCCAGGAAGCACGAAGATGTACAAAAACTTAAAGGACAAGTTTTGGTGGAATAACATGAAGAGAGACATCAAAGGTTTTGTGTCCAGATCTTTCACATGTCAGCGTGTAAAGGCATGCAGAAGAAGCATCCCGGTTTGATGCACCCCTTGCAGATTCCGAAGTGGAAATGAGAGGACATCTATGTACTTTGTGTTAGGGTTGCAAGTGGTTAGTAGACAATTCAATGCAATTTGGGTGATCATGGACCATTTGATGAAGTCATCTTATTTCATTCCATTTAAGAAAGGCATGAAGTTCAATGGGATGGTGAAGATCTTTGTTCATGAGATTACCTTCCATAATGGTACGCTAGCTTCCATTGTGTCTGACAGAGATTCTCGATTCTTCTCATCCTTTTGACAATCATTTCAGCAATGATGAGGACCAAGCTTAACTTCAACAAAACATATCATCTGTAGACTAATGGGTAATCAGAGCACACTATTCAGACTTTAAAGGATATGCTTCGTGTTAATGTTTTGGACTTTGGAGGAGAATGGGATGAACATCTCATCTTGTGTAACTTCGCGTACAACAAGTGTTACCGTATGATTATTGGGATGGCTCCGCTCAAAGCGTTATATAGCCGCTGATGTCATATGCTAGTTTCATGGGAAGAGGTTAGAGTTAGAAGCTTCCATGGACCTTCGATCATTGCAAATACAAAAGAGAAAGTCTAGAAAGTCCAAGATAGATTGAGGATTGCTCGTTTTCACCAGAAGACTATGCTAATAATCTTCGACGAAATCTTGAGTTTTAGGTTGGAGATAACGTGTTCTTAAATGTTTATCTAGTAAAGGACAGCATTAGGTTCGGATAGAAAGGCAAGCTAGCTCTGAGATATATGGGACTACTTGAGGTCAAGAGAGAAATTGGTGATCTTGCTTATCGGCTGATTCTTTAGTCAGAGTTTGTAAAAGTGCACGATGTCTTCCATATGTCTATGCTCCGAAAGTATATTTGAGACCCATCTTATGTTATAGAGCACGAGGAGATTCAAGTGCATCTGATGCGACGTACATTGTCTTCAATGATCGACGAGAAATAGTAGGTTCTACAAACTCGAATGATTTGTTGGGTCAAGCTTCTCTATGAGCACCATGGTCCAAATGAGGCTACTTTGGAGCTCAAGGAGTAGGTTAGAAAGAAGTGCCTAAGGTTATTTCCAGATATTCCATAGGTATGTTTCATTCGGACGACTGAATGGTCCTAAGTGGGGGAGGATGTAAGATTCTGTTCCCCAAATTAGATTTGTTTGCTAATCTATTTGTGCTTTGTGCAAATTAATGGTGTTTTGGTCTTAATCAAGTATTCGATAGATAGATTGGTGGCACCCTACTCTTGATTAGGCAGCATAGAGGACCAATTTGAGATTTACATAGCCTAATTTTGCATCATCGCATCATTTCATCAATCATATCGTTGTGCATTTAAACATGTTTATCATCATGCATTCGTGGATCCCTCTCATTTGTACCTAAGTTAGCTTAGTACGACCCTTTTTTGTAAATAACCTAAACTAATGAACTAGCTATTAAATTTCTAAAGTTGCCTAAGAGCCCTAGCTATAAAAGCTCACTCTTTTCAAAGCAAGACTGACTCTTGCTTCCTAGCAAAAACCCCTAGCCACGAGCTCCATCTTTTTCTTCCTATAACTCTAGAGTGTGTGTGAGAGATACTCTAAGCCATTAGAGATTATTTTCATCTTCTTCTCCAGATTCCCTTTTTGCCTATTTGGTACTTGTTTGAAGCGAAGAGCCCTATTTCTCCATTTTGCATGATTCCCAAGGTGGAAACTCAATTGCCCTTGAAGCTTGTGAAATTTAAATAAGTGTAGTAGAAGCTTCATGTCATCCATTCCATTATTTCATCTCTTTTCATTACATTGTCATGAATAGGGTTTTGATTGAGCCAGGAAAATTTGGGGATTTCCACTATTTTGGCTAAGATTAGGTAACAATATCTCGCAAAGGCAAGTATAAGCAAGTGGTAACATCCATGATGGGATTTTTATTGATTCCTTACTATGTTTAAGCTTTATTGCATTGTACAGTCCATCCTTCTCTTGTGTGTCATTAATGGAGGATGTCATGATGGTTAGATTTTGATTTAAAAGGAGAATGGATTAAATGAGATTGAATGGAGGTGTAAATTTTGTAAACTTGGTAGATTCAGGACGTTATAGAATGCCATAATGCAAGTTGTGAATGGGGAATAAATGTGTAGAGCTTAAGACTTGAAACAAGTCTAAAACTTCACGCAAATGAGCTCGAGCGAACCCAGGCGCACTCAAGCACACACTCAAAACTCTAAATTATTTCGAAAAATGTGTTTCAGGCTTGGGCACATGTGCATATGCGCCAAGCGTGCTAGCCTCTATGAGACCTCCCTCGAGTGCATGCTCATCTGCGCTCTAGCGCCCACCCAAATTTCCTATTTTATTTATTATTTATCTAATTATTTATTTATTATGTATTTATTGTTCCAATTCCCACTTTGATTGGAATGGTTATACCAGACCCTTCCCTAGGCACATCTTGGACTTGACTCGTGGTCAAGTATACCTTAGAACACTTGGGGGACCCTATGACTGTGTAGGACATTGTATCTCGGAACCATTCTACCTTATCCTTGGACCAACGAAATCAAATTGGGTAACAAGGAAGATGTTGGTTGTCATCCATCTTTTAGATGGATGTTCAGGTTGTTCCGACTGGCGCTCCCTCGCCTGTGGATATAGGAGTCCTTTGTCTAGATTTATACACAATGCAATACTAAGAATTTTGGTAGCACATGATATTGGAGGACTTATGGTTACACCAAAGTGGAAGGCTAAGGGCATGAACATATTAGATTAGCTTGGCTAGTAAATCATCCTTAATTCTTATAAATTGAAAAATTATGCATGTTGTTACGATTATTTTTGTTCTTCACTATTCTCATCTGTTAAATTCATTATGCACTATTCCATTTCCCTACATTGTCATTTGTCTACTGTTATCCTTTATTTGATATCATTATGCTTTAAGTTACTCCAAATGATACATAAGTAAGATATGCCAAGTGAACAAGTAAGTTATGTTAAGAAAGTAAGTTTGAAAGAACGAAGGTGCTATATATTATATCCTTATTGATTAATAGAGTTGGCACCATTGAACTTGACTCTACGAAGCCCAATGGAGAGTATGAGTTGAAATTTACTCGCCACTACAGTTGGTTTTCTATAGAGTGTCACGCCCCAATCCCGGGAATTTGGGGATTTGAGTGGGCCCCCAGGGCGTGGATACGTAATCCCGTAGAAATCCGTGCCCTGAAGAATTATGCACGAATTCCTATAAGGGAGATTCCACAGGAACGTGTGAGGTATGCTGACACACGTACAAACATAAATTATCATAATCGAGAACCTGTGAAATACTCAATAAGCATCAAGAGCACATAAGGTTCATAGTCTATTAAAATATATTTACATACACTAGTGTTATAGTCCTTTAAATACATTCCCAAAATCAGTCCTTAAAGATGATACAAGAGTCCTCAACATAATATTTCCAGAAGAGACGCTCTCTGTAGGATGGCTAGTAGTAAACGTCGCCATCCATCCATTCACCTACACCTCGAGGTACCGTTGGGGTATCTTCCGGGGCCGCGTCAGTATTCGTGTCGGGAGCGGGTGCTGTATCTGCAATACCGAGGGTAACACTGTTAACACGACGGTTAAGCAAGTACTAAAGCATAGGAAACTGATATAACATAATACATTAGTAATGACAATCATTAAACATGATGCATGAGTGAAACTTAAATGTCATACATAGTGTTTGGCAACCACAATGCTCTATTCTCCCAAAGGGAGCATACATAACGTATGGGTCGCTAGGGGATCAAGCTAGCTTCCCGAGGAGCGTCGACAACCCCTCCGTAAACCTACTGCAGTGGTGACATATAAATACCCAAGGGGCAAAAGCTAAGTGGTGCCGATTCGGAGTCAATCATGAAATAACGAATGCTCAACGAAACACATGCAGGTAAACTACAAGGCCCGAGCCTCAGCTATACCCTTGGCTAGCAAGCACACACTCAATAGAAGCTCTGGCTTGTCAGACACGCACTCATTAGAAGCTCAGGTCTGAATGGCCGCGGGGTTTGCTAGAGGAAGTGAATTCGATAACAGTCATGTCAAAAGTAGTGTAATGTATCGATATGATACGAATGCATTTAGATGAAGCAGTCTCCTGATCCCCAAGGGCATTCAGCACGATGTACACATGAGATGTTCGGTGTCGTTGTGTTACCGTGTCTGGGTATTACATTGTGTGCATACAGAACACCCTTCTCATGTCAACATCCATGACTTGCCATTGGGAAATCCTTCATTCATTCCAATGTGTAATTACCAATGGCCAAGGTGGAGGTATAGAAGGTACCATGACTAAAGCCCTACAAATCATTAAGATTCCAAACATCTTACATTCACTGGGTTCTTACGGCTTAGCCGTATACAATGCTATGGCTTAGCCGAGAGGGAGTCACTGTTCGTCCGGATTTTCGGCGTGCTTACGGTTCACCCGTATATTGGCCTACGGCTTAGCCGTGCTAAGCCTACGGCTGGGTCACGGGGAGGTCACGACTTAGCCGTAGGGTATTTCACGGTGCAGCCGTATGCGAGCCTTAGAAGGAACTGGGTTCTGTGATCTCTCTGGAAAGTTCGCCGTAGAAAGACCTACGGCTAGTCTACGGGCTGGATACGGCTTAGCCGTAGTGAATTTCACGGCGTAGCCGTAAGTGAGCCGTAGTACAAAATCCCATTTTACTGCTCTCTCGATATTGAGCCGTAAGAGCTCACGGCTTAGCCGTAGCTTCGCCGTAAGCTTCAGAAAATTTGAATACAGTTTCGTAGCTCGATTTTCTGTACGGGATCACTACAGAGTTAACTTATAAGGGAATTCTGAAGCTCAATTGAAGTGTCCTGGAGGGTATCCCATACTCACACACCTCCTATTCCCTTCTTATCATTCCATTTCTTTTCACACCCCATTTGCATCAATTAACAATGACAGAGTAATGGCTGGAAAGTTGAAATGCAATAACTAGCTCATATTATCCACACTCAACCATGCATGCAATACATATAACTTAGTACTTGCCTTGTTACCGTGTTTAGCCCTTCCTAGATCTTTCTTGCTGTATGCTCAGAGGAAAACTCTCTGTACTGTAATGGGTTCTCTAATGGGTTCTCTACACATAAGCCCAAAATGTGGAAGAATCCACATGCAAGTCAATAACGAAGTCTTTATGACTCCAACAACCCAAGAAGACAAGATGGAACCTATTCCTTACCTTGTATTGCTGTAACTTGGAGGAGAGATCACTCTTGGAGGAGAGTTCACTTTACACCAGAATATAATGGAAAAAGGGGTCAAGGAGGAAGAAGAAGAGTGTGAGTGAATGCCATTCCTCGTGCATGCACACTCTCAAAGGTCCACAGTGCTTCGATTGAAAGGAGGAGATGGAGAAGAAACCCAGACAACCGAAGCTCCAGCCAAGAGAACGAGAGAAAGAAGGAGACTGGACGTTAGTCTCTCCTTTTTAAACATGTTTTCCTGAAATTGCACTCTAGCCCACTTGTTTTCTAGAAATTTCAGTTTAGTCCGGAAGGACTCCAATTGGCTTAAGATGAGTCCGGATTAACTCGGGCCCAACACAAAAGATGATCTACGCGATGAATCACACGTAAGGAGATGGACGGGGTATCCAAGAGGCATAAGGACAATTTACGAAAAAGCCCTTAGCTATTTAAGCGGGGTCCAAACCCAATAATTCACACTAAATTGACCCTCAACAAGTCTTAATCAATAGGAAACAGGATTAATTAACGTAATTAGGATTAGTGAGGGTTCGGGTCCTTACATAGAGTAAGTCGATGCTCTTTTGGGAAATTAGACTAGCTACCTGATTTCCCGTTACGTTTTGTGATGTGTCTCTCTTCGGAGAAGACTGTAGCCATGCGGTTTGCCAATTAGATGTTATGGTCTTATGTTATCTTGATTCTCACATTTATGCCTAATTAACATGCTAACATGTTAGTTTATGCATTTTGGCCTCTTTAATTACTTTGTCATCTAACTCTCACTAGTAGCACATGCTAGAATACTACTTGCTCATTCTTGTTGAGTTGTCATACTCAGGGGTGTTACCCTTGGTGTTGTAGGTTTAGTCCCCCACCCTAATCCGATCTCGAGTTGCATATGGAAGGCACCACGTAGGTTTTTTCTGGATTAGACGAGTGGACCACTAACAACGTGTTCTACTAGCTATCTTTCGCAGAGCTACATGGGGATAGGGCATCTTAGGACTTGAGCTATGGATTAGCTCCTTGCATCATGCCATCATTTATTTTGAGATATTCATGCTTATTTTATTGATGGACACGTATTATGTTTCGGGTCATTTGACTGTTTATTCCGTTATGCACTTCTGTACTCTTAGATATGCATGTGGACATGTAGTAATTCATGAGATTATGATTAATTCAGTAACTTATTAAGTAAGTTTATTATAGAACATTTGAGCAGGTACTTATTTATGTTCATTACTATCATAGGGCATGCAATGGGTGTGTTAAACACTGAGTTTTCCGCAATTAGTCTAAATGTGCATGTGTATATGGATCTTTTTCACACGTGAAATATGTGGAATTCTCTTTTTGTGGTCCATGTTTGCCTTAGTGCGACGTGAATTACTATGGAATTACATATGCCACGTCATGGGCTTGGCCATCTGACCTTAATCAGGGCGTGACATTTAGTAGATCAAGATTGGAGAAGATCTGTGTACAAAGGCAGTGCTGGAAGTTGTAGGTACTTGAGATCCGCCTGATAAACAAAGGAAAAGGGACGAAACTTGGTTTTTCTCTTTTTTGCCAATTTTCTAGTCCGGCCCGATGTTCTGATATGGAAAATGCTTGGTTGGAGAGGAAAGTGTTTGAATTTCATGTTTTTGAATCTGGGTTTGTCAGAGATAGGGTCAGGAAGGCTGAATTAAATGCTTCTGATGATGGGTTTGTTAGGGATGACTAGTTCAATGATCCTAGGATCAATGGTTCTAATTCCACATTCATGGGAGAATAACGAGGGTGTGATGATTCTGAGGTGGACTTTGGGAAGGATTCATGTAAAAAAGTTAAACCCGATTATTCTAATGTTGAATGGAGGAAGAATTCTGGAAAGAAGACTCGAAGTAGAGGCACCGTAGCAGAGTTGGGGATGGATTTGTTTGTGGAATCCCAATTTCGAGTTGCTTCAGAATTTAGCAAGTTTGTTTCAAATAAGAGAACCAGCAACAATGCTCAAGACAACGAAATTGGGAGGGGATCCCCTAATAAAAACGTGAATGATGCTTCAAAAGAATGAATTGAGGATGGACCGATGCAAGAAAAGCATATTCGAGTGCATAGCTTGCAACAAGACTTTCTAATCTTATCTAATTCAGGTTAAACTTTCTATATAATTTCCAATGTATAAGGATTTAATGTGTTCTTGAATAAAGTGCAGGTTCTAATAATTGATCAATTACTGCAAATGCTAGATATTATCAACAACATAACATATCTATTTTAAGTACCATTTCTCAGAATAAACCCATATGGGACACTTTTTGACTCCGATCCAATATGAATTTGAGAATTGAATAAATTTGTTTTTTTTTTATTAAGACGGTAGGGCATATCGCCCGGGTTCAGAGAAAAAAAAACCTACGATATTAATTGTTAAAATCCACATTCATTAGTTCCTTTAGATGGCTAACAGTTAAGAGAGTGTTTTTTCCTTGCATGAGATAGTCAAATTAAATTTATTTATGTAAGTTGGGCATAAATTGAACATCTTGCTATGCTTGATTAGACACACCATTTTCATAAAATTTTTACATGATTCACCAAAAGAAAACATGGAATTTATTTTCATATGTTTCCTTTAACTAGATGTATTATCATACAGAGCTAGTGCAGCACGCCCACACCCATCGTGGGCGATAATAAAAAATAATTGTATTTTAAATAAAAATATTTATAAATATTTAAATAACTTATAAATGACGATTATTATTTAAATCAGAAAACAAATGAATTTAAAATTGAACTTCAAAAACCAAAGGTTTAATGGAAAAAATGGCTCAATTACAAAAAATAAAGGGCTAAAAATGAGAAAATTAAAATGTAACATGAAAGTGGCCGTGTAAATTGTGAGATTAGAAAGAAAAAGATTTGACTTTCACAATGGGACCCCATAGATTGTTCGAGCTCAGAATAATAAAGAAAAATAAAAAAAAAAAACCCTGCTTTGACAGTGGGCTAAGGTGGATGAAACACAACAAAGATGAAGCTGCTTATGATTTATAAGTGGACCCTAAATTTCTACATCTTGGATCAGATAAAAGGGTCGTATACATACCCACCTATCATAAAAATCAATAATGGCCCCCTATCAATGGGAAAAAAAGAAGAAGAAAGAATAGCAACAAAAAACCCTTGCAAGAGATCTGTCAATGAGGTTCACCTCTCCAATCCAAACTAATTAAATGCATAGTGGGTCGACTGATGATAAAAAAGGGACAAAATTCAGTTTATAGATTGTTCTTTTACTTATTAAAATCAACTACCCAATAGGCCCACCGATGATGAAAAAGAAAAAAAATGAAAAGTGTAGAGAAGAGGGATTGTAATGAGAGAAATTAAGGAGATAGATTAAGCAAAAAGGGATTTACATTGAGATATTTTAGGAAATTCAAAACTCTAAGAAAGGATATAGAGGTTTGTTGAAGAGTGTTTGAGACTTATTAAAATTAAAACACACTCGGTGTCACTATCGTATGAAAGGGGTTGCTACATATATAGGGAATATTACTATGCATCCTTCTCTATCCATGTGGTGAGAGACAAATGCATATTTGGAAAGATTTATGCACAAAAGAAAAAACGTTATTTATGGTATCATAAAAAAGAAGAATCTTCAAATGTAAAGAGGGAAAGCCACGTCATTGTCTCTTACCACATGGTGAGGGAAGGATGCATAGTAATATTCTCCATATATATAATTTGAGAAACAGATGAATAAAGTCCTTCGATAGTTTTATGCAATTTAGTATGCTCCATGACCCCAAAAACTTTTCAAAAAGGAAATTAAATATAGGTCCAAGATACAATGAATAGTTTACACTATGAGCTAGGGCCCCATAATAAGTCATTAAAAGGGGATTAGGTTGTTTATCAATTTTCAACATCTTTCCCAAAATCTGTGAAGATCAAACATATGTAACTTTTGATAGATCTAATATTGTTTGTAATAAAACATCAAACCTATGGATTTAGATTTATGCATTAAACAATAAATAATCTAAACTACTAAAAGCATACCTTGTACCATGATGTTGATGACGAGCAGATCTTCTTTCTCAAATAGGGTTTTCTCCTATCTCCCCTATCACCCACTTCAATATGCATGAGAGTTGAATGTACTTTGTAGATCTCGTAGGTTAAAAGAGAGGACATGAAAACCACTTTTATAGATAAGCCTAGAGAGATTTCTTCCGATCAAAAAAATCTATTAGAGGTAAGTTTCCTTAATTTTCTCAAAGATTAGTCAAACAAGAGTCCTAATAGATTGAGCTTCTTAAAATTAAATCCAAGAAAGATTTATTAAAATCAAAACCAAAGGCCAAAAGCATCTTAAATTTAGTGGCCTCAAACAATGGGCCCTAACAATGCTCGGCATGTGGTCATAAGGATCATCACATCTAACAATCTCTCACTTGGTCCGAATAATGACAATATGTATGTGATCTCCCACTTGGTCATGACGACCATATAAAAGCAATGCACCTTTATCATTATGTATAATTCGAAGAATACTTTTTTTTGGTTTCTTAGAAAAAAATGACTCAACTTGGATTCAACTACATTTTAAAAAAGTCCCGACGAGTGGCCACTTATTTGAAAAATAATGCAGTCAATCTTGTTTATGCTAATTTTTATATATTGTAATTAAATGAAACCATCAATGCGGATCATGGCGGTCAGACATCAATTATGCAACATAATTCCTTCCATGTACCATAATATTAGTAACTCCATTTAATCAAGTCATAAATCTAGAAAAACAATAGAGGGGGACTAGAATTCCTCTTATTGATTCAAATAAAATCTATCTTTCTCTTAATTAATTAATTAATTAATTGTGCACACAAAATTAAGCAAGAAAACAAAATCCTCATTAATGAAAATTGATCAACTAAAGTGTCTAACAAATTAGCATAAATCCTTTTAACCACATGCATTAAGGTAACAAAATGAGACTGGTTTCTCTAACATGATCATTATATGCCTCTGCTAGTAATGCTTTGGTCATAGGATCAGTAATCACTAGCCTTGTACTTATTTGCTCTATAGACAATAGACTATCCCAAAACTTTTCTTTAACGGTAAGATATTTTATCTGAAAATTTCTTGGAGTGCTGGAACTCTTGTCGTTGTTAGAGAAAGGTATAACTGAGGTGTTATCACACTAAATTTTCAGCAGCTTAGAAATGAAGTCCATTATCCGAAGCCCTGAAATAATTCAATGGCCATATAACTTGATCAGTGGCCTCAAAGCATGCCACAAATTCAGCTTGAAATGTGGAAGAAGCAATTGTAGTATGTTTAATGCTTTTCCATAAAATAACCCCACCAACAAAGAGAAAAATATATCCTGATGTAGATCTCCTTGTGTTGAGGCATCCAGCAAAATGGTAGTCTGAATATCCAATCACTTTCAAGTGAGCAAATCTTCTATAAGTGCGCATATGTTCTTTAGTTCATTGTAAATATTGCATGACTTTGTTTACTACCTTCCAATATGCCATGCTAGGGTTAAATTGATACCTTCATAGTATACTAATTGGAAAATTGATGTCTAGAGGGGTACAAGTCTGAGTATATAAAAGACTTCTTACAATGGAAGCATATAGAATGTCCCGCATTAGGTTTCGCTAGATGTTAGATTTGTGACCCTGATCTTTGGAGAATTGATCACCTTTTGATATAGGTGCTTTTCCTTCATAATAATTCTGCATATTAAATCTTTTAAGAACCCAGTCGATATAGGCTTTCTGTGATAGTCCTAATAATCCTCGAGACCTATCCCTAAAAATTCTTGATTCGAAATAAAAAGAATGCTTCGCCCATATCTTTCATTGCAAAGTTCTTTGTGAGGTATTCTTTTCTTTCATGCAATAGGCCTAGATCACTACTAGCAAGTAAAATGTCATCTATATATAAGACTAAAATAATAAACTTGCTCCCACTAATCTTTAGGTATGCATTGATTAACAATGTTTTTTTTAAATATGAAGGAACTAATGGTATTATTGAACTTAATATACCATTGCCTTGAAGCTTGTTTAAGCTTATATATAGATTTCTTTAATCTACAAATTAGATTCTCTTTGTTTTTTTTCTTAAATCTAGCTGGTTGTTTCATATATACCTTTTCAACTAAATCCTCATTTAAGAATGTCATTTTCATATCCATTTGATATAACTCTAGATTAAAATGAGCTACTAATACCATTATGATTTGAAATGAGACATTTGAAGAAATTTGTGAAAAGTTCTCTTTCTAATCACACTACAACATTTTGCATATTTAGTTACGAAAATTTTCATCGCTAATCATAGAAAGAGTGAGAGAGAGAGAGAGCAGAGAGAGTGAGAGAGAGAGAGCACAGAGAGAGTGAGAGAGAGAGCAAAGAGAGAGAGCGAGAGTTAGAGAGAGAGAGTGAGAGAGAGAGTAGAGAGAGCGAAAGAGAGAAAGCAAAGAGAGTGAGAGAGAGAGAACAACGAGATCGGTGAAAGCGAGAGAGAGAGAGAGATCAGAGAGATCGGAGAGAGCGAGAGATCAGAGACTAAGAGAGAGAAATGATTTAGGGTTGGGGGAATGAAAATGGGTAGCAGGTTTACCGACGATTAATTTTCATTGGCAAATGTAAAAATTTTGTCGGAAAATTCTAATCACATTTCCTAAAAAATTTTCAAAACTTTTATCTACGTAAATAATTTTCTGTTGGCAAATTTTAATTTTTACTAACGATTACAAAAACTCGTTGGTAAAAGTTACTTTTATTGACGTAAAAATTTCATTGGCAAAAAAATTTCCCATTTCTTGAAAAGTTAAGTAAAATATTCTGTATATTTACCGGACATCTATGTTTTACGTCGTTGAACGTGTAGTACTTAATGACAAAATTTAAAAATGTCGGTGAAAATTCGATATTTACCAACGCTTTATAAATAATGTTGGTAAAAGTTAAATTTTACTGACGTATTATATAAAGCGTCGGTAAATATCTAATTTTCACTGACAAAATAATATGTGTCAGTAAATAGTTACCTTTACCGACGAAATTATAAAAGCATCGCTAAAAATCATCGCCAAAACTGTATCTTATTGTAGTGTCAATGTTTTCCCTTTAAGTAAATCCCTTAGCTACAAGTTTGGGGTTAAACCATTCGTTTTTTGCCCTTTGGGTCTCGTATAGTCTTAAAGATCCATTTACATCTACAGTTGCAAACCCTTGAGGCAATTCAACGAGATCCCAGACTTTATTTACATACAGGGATTTTAACTTTTATTACATGGCTTCAATCCATTTATTCTAATAGTCACTTTTAGTGTCTTGTGAAAATGCTACCAGATCTTCTCTAACACATATCAAAATCAGATTTGTGAAAATAAACAATATAATCAATTGATATAGCAGACCTCTTATATCTCTGAGATCTTTTCAAAGTTTCTGCTTCTACTAAATCTTGATTCGGATGATTGATATTTTTAATTCAGATTATTTTGCATGACATTCTCATCTAGTGGTGCATTTGATATGATAGGTTGTAATTTTATCGTATCATTCTGAACAAAGTCATTTGGAATACCAACTCTAACCATTTTAATCAATACATGAATAGGTATCTGATGTTTTTTAAATATCACATTTCGTGGTGCATTGCCCCCACTAATGTCTTCACTTTCTAAGAGTCTTGCATTTCGAGTTTCAATAACTTTTATGATATGAGTAGGACAATAAAATCTAAAACATGTAAATTCTATCTTCCGCTAGACAACCCCAAACATTTAAATTTCCTAAACTTGATTTTTTACTTGTCCATAACTCGTAAAGAGTTTTAGGAATAACCTTAGTGGGTACATAGTTTAAGATATATGTAGCTGTTTTTAGGGCTTCTTCCTACATAGAGTCAAGCAAAGAAGAATTACTTAACATACTTCGTACTATTTCCATAAGCGTTTTATTATGTCTTTCAGCCACACCATTCTAATGTGGAGAGCCAGGCAATGTATATTTAGCATGAATACTATGACTTTTTAGGAATTTAGTAAATGGGCTAGGATTTTGACCCGTTTCATAATACCTCCATAATACTCTCTACCTCTACCAGATCTCATAATTTTTATTTTTCTGTCTAACTTATTCTCCACTTTAGCCTTATAAATCTTGCTTTTAAAGATTCGGATTTCTTATATAGCAGGTAGACATACCCATATCTAGTGAAGTCATCAATAAAGGTGATAAAGTAATTTTTACCACTAGAACATGTTGTGGAAAAGTAACTACAAATATCTGTTTAGACTAATTCAAGTGGTTATAAAGGTCTTGTGCTTATTTTATTGATTTTTTTTGTCTGCTTACCTTTTATGTAGTCTATATAGACACCAAAATCAGTAAAATCTAAGACTTCCAATACCCCATCATTTACTAATCTCTTTAATTTCTCTTGAGAAATGTGTCCAAGTCTTTTTAATGCCACAAAGTTGAGGAACTTTCATAAAAAATTCCTCTCTTAGCACTAACACATATAATATTATTCTCATGCAAGATAAGTAAGGAACTAACAAAATATGAATCCAAATTCAATTTATATAGAACTGCCACCACCAACTAAAACTTGATTCTTATAAATACTTAAAGTACTTGGTCAAAAAAAATAATAATAATAATAAAGGTATAACCTTCTAAATTTAGTCTAAATAAAAAAATTAAATTTCTACTAATTGTAGTAACACAAAACATGGTATTATGGTCTAATTGGAAACCAGAATTAAAAATTAGTCTGTAAGCCCCCACCACTTTCACTTTAGCCTTTGGCTGGTTCCTCATTAAAATGCTTCTTTGTTCATTACTTGGACTCTGACTTGAGTGAAAGCTCTGCATAGAATTTGCTACATGAACAATGGCACCGGAATCAATCCACCAAATATTTGAAGGAACATCTAAAAGATTTGTTTCATAACAAACAAAATAATTATTTATACCTCTAGATTCAAACCATTTTTGTCTCTTCAAGTAGTCTTTCTTAAGATTTCCCTTTTTACGGCAGAAGAAGCAATTTGGTATGCTAACCTTCATCTTGACTTTATTAGTCGAAAACGGTATCTTACCTTTCTTTTTGACTTTCTTTTCCACTAACTAGAGATAGGCCTTAGCATTTTCATTATCCGGGATAAAATCATGGATATTTTTTGCAATAGACCTTTTGATCATCATGAGATTCAAATGATTGGCCTTGGTCCATTTTTCATAATATGCTCTTTGAGTTTGAGAGCTATTTTCAGTAAGATCAACATGCTTGGGTTCTAATAATGTAGTGTTCAACTTTAGGTAAGCCAAGGTTAATAAAAGTTCTTGTTTCCAATCTGTGAAATTCGATTCATTCAAAATTGGTATATTTAAGAGATGTCCATTTAAGGTAGCAGGAGTTAACGCTGAAACATAAAAGAGGAAAAATACAAAAAATGCTCAATTTACTTCAATTCTTTGAGTTCAAGCTAAAACAAAAGTCCAGAATGATTATTTAAATAAATAAAACATATCTAGTGAGTGATTCAGTTCATCATACAGTCTCTCCTTTCGGTCGAGACTACAACGTGCAAATGGGGTTGCTCGTGAATGAAACCTATCCAGCCTTACACAAAAAAATAGTGTTAAGGGTCTTAAATTTCAAATGATGTCTATAAGTTTTTCATAATATGGCCACTTTGGTGACTACCACACTAAAAATTATAGGTTTCAATTGAATTAACAGCATTTATAAAATATGTCATGACTTGAATTTTTTTGAAATTCGAATTAATCTTGACCTTAGATTTGATCTTTGATGGACCTCACTTTCATTTAAATTTCTTTTATGAATTTATGCTATTTAATTTGGTTAATTATTTGTTTAATATTAGTGGGTCCCATATTATGTTAGAATTTGAGAATTTGGCTCAACTAAGAGATATAATTCGAATAGACTCCTTGAGTTGCTTTCCATCCTAATTCTATTTGAACATAAGAGTCTCACTTTATTTAGAATTCTCAAAGTTAGATTTCTCATCTCAAACTCCACCTTGAAGATTAGAATCCTAATCTACCTCGGTTATTAGATTCCAACCCAAATTAGTATAAGGTCATATTTCTTTTAGGACTCCCTTTTTTATTCCTACCTATAAATATAACACCCTCGCCCTCCCTTGATTCACATCTACGTATACCTCATTCCTTTCTCTCTCAAAGTTCACTCCAAGGTATGCTTATTTCACCCTTTTTCTATTCCTTTTTCAGTTATTATTATGGTATATCATTCTAATAGTCAACTATGCATAGCATATTAATATATGTTTTCATATCATGTTGTTGCCTATCTCATAACGTGACCTCCATCATCATCAAAGCATCATCGTCAACATCATCCACCCTTCTTGAGACCCACCTAGTCATCACCATTAACTGCACATACAAGGCCTCTTGACCCAGACCATCACAACCCGGCCATCTGTGCACACCATTACCAAGACCTGCACACTCACCTACCCTCACTCTCCTCCCTTGGCATCTAAGAAAAATCACCTCTGAAATCAATTTTGCAAATTATCAGCTTAGCATTCCTCTGATGTGTAAAATTTGATCTTTAGTTATGTTTTCCCATTGCATTAATCTATTTCTTTCTTTCTTGAGTTTTGATAATGTAACGAGCCTTGGGAACTCCCATATTATAGGAATGTGCTTGGTGGGGAGGCAGAACTTAATGGTAGTGAGGTTAGACTAGAGTATAGTTGCAAGGAGGCATTTGCCACAATAAAATTTTGTGAATTATATGAACTGGTCATGTAATATGCTAAAACAATATCTATTTGGTTGTCGTTTCTGACTTTCACCAGTGCGGCCCACCATCTTTTATTGAAATGACTGATTTTGAGGGGCCCCACTTAGGTAAGATGCCCAAATATCCATCTGGTAAGAAATTCCTAACAAATGATTGTTAAACATGATACCTTTAGAATTTAGAAATAATGGTAATGATAATGTTATCAAAAAATTATAAATATGAATGTTCAAACATTTATGAGTCAAGTTCTTGTGTCATTTTTGGTGTTCAAGCTCTTCAATATAAAGACATCATGGATTGAATGTTGGAGACCAACTTATCAAGAATGGTTATGATATCATTACCTCAAATTATATACTTAAGGGCAAATAACATATGTGTTCAATTCAAGTGTTCGCTACAAAATTTTCTACACCTCAGTATAATGATGTTACAAAACGGATATTGAAGACAGAAATGGGCATATAATGTATAAAGGATTATAACAATATCGTTACCTAAAAGTTTTATATTTATGGAAAAAAAATAATTTTTTGGGTCAAATTCTAGTGCCCTCACAGTCTTTATGCATTTCAGTATAAAGATATGAAAGAATGAATGTGGGAACAAAAAATGGGTGTATATAACATATAAAAGATGGTAACGATATCATTAAACTCCTACATCTCTCTTTCAAATTATATATAAATACTCTTCAAAGGAAGAACCTAGAGTATTTTTTCTGATCTTGTAATAGTAAGAGGATATGTGAAGATGGAATGTCGTCATTATATCACAATGAATGAATTAATGAAGTTGATTTTTGTAGTGCGAAGTAATACTATGTATATGACAATATTATAATAAAGTTGTTGAGCATGCATTTTTGAAATCCACTCAAAAATGGACAAATTTCTTAAGTGAAATAAACCTCTTTAGATTACATGCATTTTACAAGTTTAATTTAAAAAAACTAAAACAAGATACAAAACAAGTCTTCTTTGATGAAATGGGATGCAGTAAACATTGGACTGATCATGATGATTTCAGATCAACAAAGTAGAACAGCTTGCACTCCTCAATCGCATCATCAATTGTTATTCCCATGCTCATGGAGTCACCATTTTCTTGCAATTCTTTTAAGTTGGATTCATCAAAAGGCCCAATAAATCAATGGCATCTCCCATCTTCATTGCATTTTGTCCCTTCTCAACCATTTCTCTTAGTATGGTTCCCACTTTTTTGCTAATCTCTTTCCTCCTTACGTTATCTATTGTGGGTAAAAACCTGTGAAGGATGAAAAATTAACTATCACTTAAGGAAATAAGTATGAGAGAAAAAAGATAAAGGCAAAAAGAATAAAACAACAAAGACCCAAAGATCATACTAGACACTTGGAAATATAGTTTTCCTCCAACAATGATTAACAAGGAAAAAAAATAAAGAAAAAGAAGGGGTAAATGAACTCCTGTGACGGGATGCCCAAATGGGTAGGTGGGTTCAAGTCATGTTACCAATCAAAAGAAAAAATGGGAGATTTATGATAAACAAAATCATGAAACTTGCTTTGAATATGGATTTGTGATTATATTTCAAAATGATACACCATAAGTAATTCTCTAGTCACGGTAATATAGTTAGTGTGTTGAAGGTAACTATCATTCACCAATGCTGATATGTTTGTACCAAAATAAAACTGAATCAACGTCTAAGATATGTGATAAAACTTTTTAATTTTAAAATATAAATCAGAATACAAAAACAATTTATCAAGCTTCTGAATGCCTTCATCATATACTACTTAATTTTTTTTTGTTGCGGAAACATCATATTGATTACATGGAATTCATTAGAAATACAATAAGTGGTTGCCCACACTAATAGCGTCCCCAATAACAATAAAGATTTGATGTGAGGAAAATGGGTCTGAATACTCTTCACTGACTCAGTGACAACCAATAAAAATTGATATGCATAGATAACTAATCTTGTCAAAACCAATCATCACAAGCATCAATGATTGGAGGAAAATTTGGAAAAAAATTATTAGTTGATATTTCATCATTTTTAAAATATCAGATTGACTGGCAGAGAAATTATCCTATATACCATTTAGGGAACACCGATGTCTTTCACACAAAACCTTCTAAAAGTGCCTTGAAATTTTGGTAATGTGGGTTGATGCACCCATAGGCCATTTAAGGGTCCAATAACACAATAGAACGTCAAGTCCTTCCATGAAAATACATATAAATAGCTAGATGTATGCATATGCATGCAACACTTAGCCAGCCCAAAGAATGAATGCACATGAGATACTTAGCTAGCCCTTAAGCTTAACCCAGCTGCTCATTATTAGGATTGGTATTTAGAATTGTGTCTAGCTTATGGGCCTTAAAATTCAACCATGAGAATGCTGCTTAATCATAAAATTAGGTATTACCTATGGCTAAAGTAGAGGTTGATGTTTTTGTTTATTATTTTATACTTCTCAGCTTATGGTGGTTCTCTTAACATTTTTTTTAACTCATTAGTTATTGAATTTTATCAATTTCGTCTTTAAAAATCTTTAGCAATGAGGTTCGGGTATCTCATGCTATTTCTACTAGTGGTCACTGTTTAGAAAGGAACAAACAAAAGGGACCTTTAAATGTACCCCTTCCTCTTTTTATAGCTCAATCCCTTGTGATCAAGGGTGACTTGCATCCTAAGGGATAAAAAGGAAGTGAAAACCATAGCAATCCACAGTCAATTATATAGTATGAATAATTTCATTGACATATATCACCATTGAAAAACGATATCTTTACATCAATCTAATATTATAACTCCAAGCCTAAAGATGTAAAACTTAATGGAATGACCCAAATTTTTTAGAACATCACAACTACAAAGTTAGTGCCTTAAAAGTTGATTCCCTCAAATTTGTATGAACCGCTTTGCAACAAACAAGCCCTATAATTCCACCAAATCCCTTTGTTCCAATTGTAGCATTATATACAATCTATTGCAAATGCCACCTTTCTGCTATGGCCAGGCTTATGCGACCCCAAACACAACTTAAATGCAAATGCAAATGCCTCACAGCACGAGTTAAACCATGTAGTGGCCAAAGTCAAGCCAAGAAGATGAGATTGCTACAAGTACCAATAGTTCCATGAATAAGGTTAACAACAACACCTAACAACAAAAAAATAAATACTTAAACATGCCAAAAATCACTTTATATTTTTAGTGCCTTAGAATGTCATTTCTGAAATTTATATGCCCCTTTGTACTAAATGTGGTAAGCCAAGGTGGGTGTCAAACCATGTAGTGGCCAAGGTCAAGCCAGAAAATGAGATCCAAGAGCAGTCTACGAAACCCGCTATTCTGTGCACCACTCGTTTTTCACCATTCAGTCCAATGTCTTCTAATATAGAAAGCCTTTTCTATACTAGCATTAAATAGAAGATATGATCCGATTGATGTAAAGCATAAATATCTAATCTGCATGTATTTTAGTGAGAGAAGTGTCTTTGAATTGTAGAACAAAGATGTAGTTATAAGGGTTAATTACAGAGGGCCATGAAGTTCCAATACAAATTTTTAATATGTGATTAGGGCATATTGCTAACATGATGCTGAAATTAATTTAAAAAGCAAAAATGAAGTCAATTTATGATTTTTTGTTCACCATCCTCACCATAATGTTGACATATCTTGTAGTCATGATTCTCCATAGTGGTTTATCTCTTGCATCAAACACTGAATTACTGACATATATTCTAAGAATCCCCAACATTTAGAATTTCTATTGGGAATTAACCTAAACAAACAATACATAGGTTTGTATTTCTAAAAGTGGCCGAAGAATGAAAATCAAAAGTGAATGTTAAAAAATGACAGACAGATAAACTCCCCTTAAAATGGAAATATGATAATCTCACCAATGAGAGAGAGAGAGAGGAAAGGAGAGAGAGAGAGACATGAGAAGGAAGGCAAGGGACCAACTAAAATGAGGTTCTCCCCTTTTCTAATGACGTTGTAGCCCTTCCTACCTTTGGTTTAAAAAATGATGTCACCCTTGCCTTTCTCCGTTTGCCCTAGCGATGATGCACAAAGAAGAGGAGATCTGGTATGCCTATTGAAATCATAGAAGAGATTCACTCTCTAGTATGCCCAATGATATAAATTTTGGAGATGCCCTAATGAAATCGTTACAAGAATGCGAACGATTTCGCACATATATCACTAAGAGTGCATAATTGTCTTTTCACACTAGTACGACACTGAATTCATTTTTTTATAATCTTTCTTAATAATTTCATCTAATCCATGTTTAGGGACAATTTTTTCATAAAAATCCCTAAATAGAGAGCAGGAAAAGAAGAGAATAACATAAAAAAGAACATAAAACAAAGAATAAAACCAAAAAAAAAAAAAAATTACCATACACACTCCATCACCCTTGATCTACCTACACCAGTCCTCCCCCACCCTAGATCTACCATCTAAATACAAGATCTATCCAATCAACCTTCACCAATAACCTCAAGCCACCATCCTTGTAGCATTGGCCAATATTTGTATTGACCAAAAAAATGTAATTAATATCACTATATCTCTCTTTCCCTTTGTTTTCATCTAGGTTCTTGAAATGTCCATAGTTACAATTTAAATCACCTGATAAAGAAAATCAAAACAAAATGATCACATCTAATATATATTTTGGGTATTTTTCAACAATTGACACTCCTGTGAATTTTGGTTTGCTTTTTTTATGTTTTGGGATTCAGGGTTCGGTTTTATAGGACTTTAAAAATCTTTGTGTTTGTTTTGAGCTCTTCTTGTGGAATCTTTTGAGATTGGATGTGAGTTTGTGCCTGGTGGGTTAAGACAAATGATAAAAGCATGTACTTTTATTACTTGGCTTCAATACTTAATCTCCACATGTTTTTCTTCTGACCTTCACTATGCCTGCTGAATGCTTTTCATAGTTTTGATAAATGGATTTTTTATCTGATAGTCTAGGTACTGTGGTTTATTGTAGTATGTCAAAATGTTTCTGATATTGTGGTTTACCGCTCTGGTATTCTTAAATTCCAAAATGTTTAGTTTGTTTGATTTATTTCAAATAAATATTTACAATATTTTGGTACTATCTAAATTTTATTAGGTTCTAAATACGGAGAAAGCTTCTTGATTCTAGTGTTTTACGAAGAAACTCTCAAGAAACTTTTTTCCCTTAAATTGATAAAATTCTCCATTAGATTGTTCCCATGATTATTATTTATGAACTTTTCTATTAACAAAAACGTGAATTCTTCCGTACTTTGGTTGTAGTTAAGTTTGGAATCTAAATAGTTAATTTTTTTTAATTTCAACGCCAACTACCACCCTTAAACCTTGGTCTCTTAAACCAGGGCCAAGTAGCTGAGAAAAAACGAACATTACTAGAATCTGACATTGTCTAATAGAGACTTAGAAGATAATATTGAGTAACTTGAGCAACTCAACCCAATTCATATACTAAAGGAACAATGACCCCCCTGCAGTTATTGAAACCCCAAAGCTAATAACAGAATCTACTTATTTAATAATTTACTGTGATGTAGCCTGTAATGGTGATACTTACTGATTGTGGTATTGCACAAAAATCAGATAGATGACCACAAAGTATTAGCAGCGAAATTGCCATTGCACAAAAAGTTGTGTTTGCTCACACATACACACACACATACACACACACACACACACACACACACACACACACACACACACACACACACACACACACACACACACACACACACACACACACACACACACACACACACAAAGAATCAGAAACAAATGCAAATTCACATATTGGCAGTAGTTGTTAATCCTAATCCTAGGATTTCCATGTTAGACTAACAGATCACGATTTTCGACATACTTTTCAGTTGTAAGTACTATATTTGGTCACTTCAGTATCTAGTTTTCTCATTTATATCAACTTTTTTTTCCTATGCAAGAGGTGCAATTTGCTATTTTCATTCTAAAGTTAGCACAGCTTATCTGTTAGTTGCATAAAAAGTTCACGTACATTGTTCAGAGGGCCTCTCCCCTAGTGAGAGATGCCTTAATCATCTCACTACTGGCGTGGTTGCAAATTTCTACAACCTATACATGAATGACTAAGTTGGGTAGCTTGAACACTGAAGTCACTTGTTCATATGGTGCTGAATTTTTTTAATAGAGGTTTAATAAGTTAATGACATATAGTTGTTCATCTATACATCAAAGATTTTCCCTTGGTGTATTTGTGTGTGTGTGTGTGTGTGTGCATTTATCTGAAGAATATTAGTATGCATCCATCCCTCACCACAGGGTGAGGGATACTTCCATATTTAGATATATTGATGTGCAAATGACAAAAAGTTGTATGAAAAAGAGGAATGCTCAAGTACAAGTATGGAAAGCCATGCAAGCATCCCTCACCATAGGGTGAGGGAAGGATGCATTCTAACATGGTGAGGGAAGGATGCATTCTAACATTCCTCTATATATATAATTTTTACCTAGTTCTTCTAGTTTCTTTGCCACATTTTCTATGTTTTTAACTTGCTTGTTCATCAATATTGCATTTTTACATCAATGCTCCAAAAGAATTTTCTGGAATAATTCATTCATTTTCATTTTAGAGTAAATAATTCATTATCACCGTTCTTGTGCAACTCACATCTCCCCAGCCCCTACCTCCATCTCATACTCCCTTTTTGGCATAAACCATTGAGATTTTTTTTTTGCACCATGTGGATATCATGGCCACTCATGTTGAAGATACTTTAAATTTCCATGTCACACTTTCGTACCTTTTTCCCCTTATATGGGTTATCTTTTTTATGAAGGTTGGTTCTATTATGTTGTACTTTTTTTGTGGATTCAATTTAAATATATATTTGTGTTGTGAACTTGTAGAAGTTTTCTTTAATAGTTCTTTTCTTGTTGATCAATTAATCAATGTAGCCTATCAAAATTTTCCCATCTTCAAAGGTGAAACATGGACAACAATTTGTTTTTAGAGGTGTAAAAATGAAGCATTTTGGTTAGAGGCTTACAGAAAATGGAAGGAAGGTTGAAACCGATTGGACTTTTTTGACAGGAAAGAGAGTTTCCATCCAACCAAATGTCTCAAAATTTGCCTCTCAAAGAAAATGCTTCAGTGTTACTACTTCTTGTAAGCCTTCTATCACGTTGGCTATTTCTTGATTTTCATCATTGATACAAATTTATGATTTCCAAGTTGCACTATGATCTTGCATATGATCTTATGATTTTGAAATGTATGAGTTCTATCTCTAAGTGTTCTTGGATGTACCCAAACCTCCATGAGGTTGAATAGTTTGGTAGGGTGGATAGTTTTGCATTTTGTTGGTTATTTGTTTGTACTTTGGAATTCACCCACTCACCCACCTCACAGGAACAAGGAAATAAAAAAGAATGGGTAAAAAAAGGCGGTTGGTATTAGTGATGATTTGAGAATTAACACGGCATAAACTAGAAAAAAAGTATCTCCTACAATGTAATTTTGGATTTTAGTATAACCCCAAAGAAATTGATAATCATGCATTTTTCTAGTAATCTTACTACTTGAATTTTAGCATACATTCAAGTGCATCTTCCCAAAGGTTGACCTCTGATTTGCATGGACATCAACCTAGTATGACTACCTTGGATTATGCAACTGTCTGATATTACCTTTGTCAAGGTTAGATATTCAAAGCTTGACCTTGTTATGCAAGAACATCCACCAAGTATGACTACCCTTGCCAAATATTTGCAATTCCGATATACCTTCATCATGGTTGAGACTTAAGCAACTGAGAATCAGTTGTGAATCAAATATATTCACTACAGATGTGATATCTGAGAGGTTGATGTTTATAGTAAAGCTAGGGATTACGTTATCTTCTAAAGCATTTAAAGAATTCTCAAAAATTAGTTTAAGATGTCTTTGCATTGAAAATTGGATGTGTTTTAAACCCAGCATTCTACTTATCCCCTAGAATACTACCACACATTTATATGGCCTCATGACATGGTTATCTTAAGTTATTATTGCATCATTATAAAGATGCTTATCATTCCTTAATACAAGTAAAAAGGTATTACTTGGGCTTATTAGGCCTCAAAACAAAATTTGAATAGAAAATTGATAGAAGGAAAGGCATAAAAGCCAATTCTTTTGGTTCTTCCTTTGTATAAAGTCATGGGACTTCCTTCAAAGAATTGCAAGATTTTATTTTTGTAAGACCAAAATAACAAATTAGATTCACCAAAACTTTTTTAAAGAATTTTAGGAAATGGGATTCTAACATTGGGTTGAATCTTTTTCTATAAAATTTGATTTAGATTTTTTTTTTTACAATCATTGCACATATATAAGGTAACCTTTTTAAAAGAAAATTTGATGCAACCTTAAAAAGCCATTGGATTGGACATCCATGGTTATTTTGATAATCATGGAAAGACTTAGAGGGATAGACACCAATTTTGGTAGGGCATTCCATATATACAATTTTCTTTTCCCTAACCAAATTTATGTTAAGGTTGGATGATAGTTCAGAGCAATATAAAGTTAAAATGAGCAAATCTATCCATTCTAATATCATGCATATCCTTTTATTGGAGCACCTAAAAATAACATTATTTTGAAATGTAAATGTTTTTAATTCTTTAATTTGCAGAAATCTGAGTTCTAACAAACCAACCTTGGAGAACCTAATAACCTATTTAGCCTTATACATTCCTTTCTATGTTTTTCCAACAAATTCATGCCTTGGAGAAATGGGCACTCTTCCTTCTCAAAATCCGTTGAAGGAATTTTTTAACATCATTTCAAACCCTGATATTTATAAATGATGCTGTAGACTCAAATGAGTTTAGTTTCCTTGATTTTGACCATGGATAAAAAGCATCGTAGAACTAACATTTTGTACATATCCTTTTACTGCAAAGGAGGCTTTGTATCTATCAACTAATTCATCTTTCTTTACCCACTAGACACTGTCACTTTTTGGAGCACTATTTTAGCATTTCCTATTACTAGATAATATGAACACCTCTGTTTTGACCTTTGATAAATGATGGAAAATCATAAAAAATGAAATAAAGAGATCAACTCCCTTAGTAATGAGGTTACTACAAAATATCTATATAGAATTGAAGACGATTGATATGATATCATTGTGATGGGCATGTTTGGTTAGGAACTTGCATTTTTTTTTTTTGAATGGTGAGAAAGGTTAGGCATTGAAACATATGTAATTAAATTCATTGGGAGTGATAATGTAAAATTAATGCCACCAAATGTAGGTGACAGAAACATCTTCCTAGATTTGTTATAATCATTGCAACATTATTTATCAATCTCGGGTCATCTTTGCGAATTATGCTTTTCCACTTTACCCTTTAGAATTTATATCCACAATTTACCACATCCCTCACAATTATATTCAAAATTTTTCGCAATATTTTGCTATTAGTTCCTCAAACTTGTAGCCCTTCCATACATCTTAGGCGCCTTTCTTCTCTTTTTTGTGCATGTCCAAACCATTTCATATGAAAATGTTTGACTTTTCTATTTTATTGGAGCTAACTTCAACTTCATTTTTATTGTCTGTCCCTAGCCTAGATAAAGAAGGGTTAGGTTAAGTTACGTTAAGTAAGTTGACAACCAATATAGAACTTTTGTCACAGCCTAAACATGAATTTTGAAAAAACAACATTCCATGATCCATGCTAGGATATTCCCCTTTATAAGTGATGGATTGCAAGGGGGCCAAGTTGTAATGAAAAGGAGGCAAGGGTTTCGTTATCATAGTAGGATGTAAACCACTATAAGCAACACATTGCAGTGGCACTTGGTTGCAGTGGATAGTAGATAAAGGTTCTTGCAACAATTTGGACAATTGCAGGCAAAGAAGTTTGTCTAGAAAAAAAAAGGGAGGATTTGACTTACAAGTTGCAATATGAGAATTTTGACATGCAGGAGCTTGGAGTTGGGTGATATAATTAAAGGAAAAAGAGTTAATGTAGAATTTCTACAAGAAACAAAGAAGAAAAGGGATAAACACAGCATACATCTAAAATAGAATAAAAAAATGAGCACTTTTGAGAGCATTTAGGGGTAACATAAATAGGTGATAAATTAATTGAGTTTCGTTTGAAATAGCTTGGACATGTTAAGTGCTGGCCAACAATGGCACTGATGAGGAAAAGTTTTTCTATGTAAGCTGATGACTTCTCAAGGAAAAAGGGTAGCCTAAAGAGGAAATGGATGGACATAGTAAGGATACATCTAAAGAATTGCAACCAATTTGAAGATTTACTATAGGATTAAAGTAGAATAGAATGGCAAAATAGAATTCATTTAGCTGATGCCAACACTATTGGGACAAGGCTTTTATGATAATGATTATTAGATTTGAAGCTAACTTTAATTTTCCACTTATGTTCTAATCCCTATTTCTATCATTTTTTGTAAGTCCAATTATCTGTCTCAGCATGTGCATCCCAAAATGTACTATAGCATCTTTTTAAATTAAAAGTCTAGGACCCATGATGATGAGCTCATTATTACTGATATAAGCATTTATCTAATGGATTAAATACAAATCTAAGCAATGATTCTTGAAAATCTGATTTTACTACTTCTTAACCCTTTTTGTGATGTTTGCAAATACTGTCATTCAGCTATATTGTATAAATGATCCATATGCCATTCAAGATTCAAACACATTTTTTTATCCTTCACACACCTACGATTCCTAGATATGGCATGGATACGATAGGGACATGCCATTGACATGGCATGGATGCATATTTTGCATGTAAAAAATGATGTATTGGATACGATATAGTATGATACGTAGCCCATTTTGAAGTATCTGTGCATCAGTCACGCACAAGACACAAGCTGAAAGTTTCTATTTTCTATCTTAGTCTAGTTTCTCTTGCAAGGCTTCCGAGTTCTGTAGTTGCTAATAATGCTTTCACCCTTGGAACAGTTATTGTTTTTCTATTTTATGCTCTCATGGTTGTGGCTCCTAAAGCTGAAGTTGTAAGATTTCTTAGACTTTTGGAAACTAAAGGTGTTTATGTGTAATTAAATTTTGTCTTTTTTTTAAAAGTAATAGTATATTTATTGAGACAAACAATAAAGAAACAACAACATGACTATAAGAGACTTATAACCAAAGAAAAAATTACACAAGAATAGCCTCCCAAGAAGAGGATCTAAGGAACCCTTATTTGGCTAAAGAATCCAGAAACCCATTATCTAATTTGATCACATGAGAGAAAACTACACAAAGAGTAGAAGCCAGCTCCTTGGTTTCATTGAGAACAAACTAAAATTTCCAAGGCTTAACCGTTGTCCATGTAATCCAAGAGATACCATTAGAAGAGTCACTCTTCACTATCAAAGTACTTTGAAAAGTATGAGAGAAGATCCTTAGAGCCACCAAAATAGCCAACGCTTCCAATGGATGAATTTTGTCATTGCCAATATGGATGATTAATGTATTCCAATGTGCATCTTGGGTGGAACCAATGTTGGAATTTAGGAATGGAAGCAAATTGTGGTTTTCTCCATCCCAATTTAATATCAGTGACTGGTGTTGGCTTGGATCTTAGGTATAAGAAATGGTACAATTAAGAATTTATATAATTCTAGTGGGGTGGTGTTGGGGGGGGGGGGGGGGGGTCTAATTAATAGTGCAAAAGATTAGTTTCTATTTGCCTACGTAATTTAACTACTTGCAATTTACTGTACATAAGTGATGCATCTCAATTCCTATATGTTTATGAGTGCAAGTTGAAGGCTGGGCCCAAAATGATTTTCGTTCTAGCCCAACAATAGGTCCAAGCATTCTAGATCAAAATTCTGCTATGAATGATTCAGGTTTAGTTCATAAGGAACCTGTAGCCTGTAATGTGTGCCAACTATAATTGTGCACATTTCTGTGTGCAAGCAAATTGCTAGAAGTCCTCTTTAGGACTTCTTTCCTTCAAATATTTCTTTCTTACAATGTTAGTTGGATTAATACTCTTATATTAACTAATTGATTTAGTTAGAGCTCTTTTTGTAATCTAGTTTATGATATTTATATCTTTGTGGAAAAGAAGATGGAGTGTGTGTGTGTTAGTGTATGGGCCAATGGCAACTGGCAACCCTCTCTTGAGTACCCCTTTGTTTGGCTTACCTGGTGCCATTCTAATCATGGGAGAGGTGAGGAATCGAAAAATCTAAATGAGAAACAGGGTGTACAAAATAACAACCCCATTAGATCATCTTAACTCTTCGATAAATGGCCTCAATATTAATTGTTTTAGGTAGTATCATTTTTTTATATTTTGGATTTTAATCCAATATTGAGTAACCTTTGGATGCCTATCAAATTCAGCCTTGTGCCAATTCATGGGAGGTAGTAAGTGTGAGGGGGTTCAATTGATCATAGGGGGTTGCACCTGTTAGTAAAATAGGTGCTGATGGTGTCGAAGGGAAAATTTTTCTTATATATTGTAAAGGGCCGCTGTCTAAAGAGAGTAAATGAGTTTCATATGTTGAGTAAAATGGCTCTTTTAGGGCTTGAAGGGTTGGGATTTATTGATTTTTGTTTCCCATTGAACTTTGTGGGTATTATTTTGATGATTGTTCTCCTTGCTTTTCTGTTGTTTTTTAGAGTCAAAAGCTACTTTTTTCTTCTTTTTGATAGTTGAATTTTAGTTTCTGCATCAATAATATTGATGTGTGTGCAGCCCTATCCTACGGACGTCCTCATGGAGATCCATTGTGTGCACTTATAGAAGTACATAAAAGCAAATGGCCCATCTTGGCAAGCCCATGACTAAAAGCCCAATTTTCTACCATAAACAATCCCACGTGTGCGATCCCTTAGCTTTGGTTAACATTATACAACTGTACAATATCATTCTCTTTTATGCTCTTTCCTTTCTATCTTATACATACATGTAATTAGAATTAATCATGTATCAATCATAGGATGTAAAATAGAAACTTATTGATTATAAAAAGATAGTCGACCCTCTCTTTGGGTATGACATAGTGATCTTCTTCTTCTTCTTCTTCTCTATATTTAGTTAATCAAGAGGATTCATTAATCCTAACATGGTATCAGAGAAATAGGGAAATCTCTGAAACCCTCAGGCTTTACATCTTGTAATCAAATCAATCCACAGAGAAGAATATACAATCTTCCCTCCACTCGCTTCCATTTCTAGCATTAAAAGAGGACTGATTGTTCTATCAGAGACTTCAAATTGTTAGAAGTCTATTTTTTCTTATAATAAGAAGCCTCCCAGTTTATACTCGATAGTCATCTAGCCTTATGATCATAAAGTGGGACCCATCACTAGATTGAAGAATCTCCCGAAATGACCCTCATCTTGGTTGTCCAATATTCTTGGGATTATTAATTATTTTTCTAAAATTTTATAGCCTCAAAAAGGTTAATCTTTATCTGCTTTCTGGTTTGGTAGTTTTTTAGGAACTGTTACGGTTTTAAGGCTTGATAATCAAATACAACCATTGAAACTCAATCAAACTTGGTTTAGAAGTTACATAATCAAGTCACCAATATAACCTAGAAGGTAGATCAGAGAAGGAATAGTGTCCTAGCAAAGCAAAAACCCCTTCTATTATAAAATTTTTGGATGCCATGGGGGTATTTTCTATTGTTTTTTTTAAATAGTGTTGTTGCCCATCTCTTCTCTTTGAAAACATTTTCTAAAATCAAATGGACAATATTGATGTCATTTCTGTTAAATTCAGTGGCACAATTACATGTCTGGGGCATTTCACCTTAAGAATTATATTGAAGGACAAGGGATGTTAAGGTATTTGGATGGAACAATGGAAAAACTAGTTGAAGATGAAAAATCAATTGCCAGTTAGAATCAACAAAATGCAAAGGTTGTAACGTGGATTCTCAATTCCGTTGATCCCTCCTTTATAATGGCACTTCAAATTTTTACAAAAGCTTCTAACATGTGGCCAGACATAAAGAAAATTTATCATAAACAAAATAAAGCCCAAAGATTCCATCTAGACATGAAAATAGCAAAATATTGTCAAACTGATAAGATTGTCCAATAATACTGCAATGGGTTTCTAACCCTATTGATAGGAAGGGACCAGATGCTCCTCTAATCTGTTTCTAAGGAATTTCTTCCATAAGCCTTCAAACTATAAGAAGAACTCCATCTTAGCCAGTTTCTGATGAACCTTCATCTTGAATTTGAGCTTATACGAGTAGCACTCATGAATCCAAAAATATCTCCTGATCTGGAGACATGTGTCTAGGAGGTTTTTTGTGAAGAAACTCAAATTTCATCTTAGCATTCCCTTCTGGAAGAATCAAAGGTCCTTTTTACTCAATCAGTACTATTACAGTCGATGAGATATCCTTTTTTACTACTCGGGGAAAAACCACAATGTTTTGAATGTAAGAAGTATAAGCAACTGGAACGGGATTGCCAGAAGAAATTATTTTGAAATTATTGCAGCCGTAATGGGCATGTTATCTCCAATTGCACAAGATGGGATAAGAAATCTGATCAGATACAAAAGTACGATCCTACTTCACTTCAGGCTCAACAATCTACTCCACATGACTCAGCTCCCTCTGATACTAGCTCAGTCACACTAACCACTGCCTAGATTCGAGACTTGATTAATTCTTATGTGGCATCTGCATTTACTTCAATGGGTATTTAATAATCTGTCTTCTCCTCTTAATGCATTTCCTTCATTTCATTCATCCACCACAGTATTCATTTTTGTCACTTCCACCATATGGTTTTGGTTCCTAGACTCTAGCGTTGCAAACCACATGACATTGGTGGCCTAGAATTTGCACAACTATAAATTATACGCTAGCCATGATTCAATCACTACCGCAAATGGTGATCATTTAAAATTTCTAGTCTAGGAACCATAACTATTGAAAGCCTTACATTGCCTAATGTTTATTTTGTCCCAAACTTAATTGTGAATCTCATTTCCATTGGCCAACTCGTTGATTCTAGTTATTTGGTTAACTTTTTGCCTTTTGGTTGTTTCATACAGGAACACAAATTGGGAAGGTGATCGGGATGGGGAGTAAGTATGGCAAGCTGCTTCTCTTAGACATAGGACAATAATCGTCTCTTGCATCCTCCATTAATAGTCTAAATAATGCGTGGACCACTTGGCATAAATGCCTTAGTTATTTAAATTATGCAAACTTATTGTCTTTATTTCAATTTGGTTATTTGGACAAATCAATTTCTAGTTCTATGGTTTCTCATTTCTCAAAATCAAAGTGTGAATCTTGTCATTTAAGCAAAAGTCATGTTTTACCTTTTCCTATTCGTTATTCTCGTGCAACTACCTCATTTGATGTTGTTCGCACCAATGTTTGGGGGATTGCCCCTCACTTAAGCCGACTTGGCCTTAAGTACTATCTTACCTTCATAGATGACTACTATCATTACACATGGATCTATTTTTTGAAATATAAATTTGATGTTTTTTTCATGTTTCAAAAATTCTATAATTTGGTAACCACTCAATTTTAAGGATCCATTAAAATTCTTTGTTCAGACTCACGGGGTGAGTATACATCTACAAAATTTAATAACTTTCTAGCGGAAAAGGCATTCTTCATAAAAAAAATCCTTTCCCCACACCCTGTAGCAAAATGGGGTTGCTGAAAGAAAGAATCGCCATCTCCTAGAAACCATTAGAACTCTCCTTATGGAATCCCATGTTCCCCTTAAGTTCTGGTGTGAGGCAGCCCACATAGTAGTCCACATTATTAATTAGTTAACTAGCTCTGTCCTTGGTAAAATCTCACATTTTGAATGTCTATATGGTCATCCTCCTAATACTCACATTTAAGGATTTCTTGGGTGTCTTTGTTTTGTCTATCTTCATCATTAGAGTGTAACAAAATATCATCATAAGCAGCTCGATGCATGTTTCTTAGCTATAGTGGTGAACACAAAGGATTTTAGTGCTATGATTCCAAAGAATGACACATAATGGATCTCTCGAAATGTTGTTTTCTTGGAACACATTCCATTTTATTTATAGTTAGCCAGTCCTTTTGAGATCCAAATCTCTTATCTTCCTCAGTTTTCACCTTTTAGTTGTCCCTCTGTAGTTGCCCAGGTCTATACACATCACCAGAGACAAACACCTACTGCTCCCTCCTTTGATACACTGACTAACCCTGCTAGCTCTTTAAGACAATGATAATACTAAAGGTACCACTTTTACACCTCTTTTACGGTTCTCTAGTCATATGTTTATCTCACCTTATCATATGGATTTCCAGCATTGCTTACATCTTTGGATCCAAATCTTATTCCAAAATCTTATTCACAAGCTGCTAATATCCTTTGTTGGCATGATGCAATGGCAGATGAATTACTCTTTGTCGAATCCAACAAAACTTGGAACTCAGTACCACTTATGGCAGATACATTCATCAATGGAACCACATTGGTCTATTCTATTAAAGATCGACTTGATAGCAACATTGACAAATATAAGGCTCAAATGGTTGCCCAAGGTTACAAACAGCGGTATGGAATTGATTATGATGAAACCTTTGCACTAGTCACCAAAATGACTAAAGTTTGGTGTTTACTAGCATTGCGATAGTTTGTAACTACCCCCTTTGGTAGATGAATGTCAAGAATGCATTTCTACATGGGGATCTAAAGGGAATTATGTATATACGTCCTCCACCAGGCTATACTTATCCTCCACAGCATGTCTGCAAATTGACGAAGTCCTTTGATGGGCTTAAACAAGCTCCTTGTGCATGGTTTGCAAAATTCCAATCTACCATCTTTTGAACCCACTTCTATCAAAATTCAAATAACAGTTCTCACTTAATTCGAAGATCCTCTCGTGGCTACACACTTTTATTAATCTATGTTAAAGATATGATAATCAATGGGAATGATCAAGCTAGTATCTCTGAACTAAAATCCTATCTTATGCGTACCTTTAAAATGAAGGGCCTTGGTCCTTTAACTTACTTTCTGGGCTTACAAGTTAAATAGAACAGAGATGGCATTCGGGTTACTCAATCCAAATATACTGATGACTTAATTCACTCTGTGTGACTTAGTAATACCAAGACATTGCCACTCCCATAGAGCTTAATGTCAAAATGAGCAAAGAAGATGGGCATCCTCTTACAGATCCTACCATATTTCATCGTTTGGTTGGCAGCCTTCTTTATTTGACCATGACTTGGCTAGACATCTCCCATGTTGTGCAACCTATAAGCCAATTTATTAGCAATCCATATAAACCACATCTTCAAGCCGTTTATCAAATTCTGCATTATGTCAAAGGTACTCGTGATTATGGTTTACTTTACCACTTTGCATCGTCTTTACAACTGCAAGCACATGCTAATGTGGATTGGTGTCCTGATACTTGTCGATCGAAAACAAGATGGTGCATGTTATTGGGCCACTCTCTCATCTCATGGAAAAGCAAGAAGCAAAGCACACCTTCGAAATTAACGATGGAGGTAGAATATTGCTCAATGTCTTCTGTTAGCAGCGAGGTCATATGGCTACAATGCCTTTTTCAAGAATTTAGTGTCTTCCTAAAAGATCCAACTCCATTGTATACAGATAACACTAGTGCCATCTGAATTGTGAAAAATGCGGTTTTTCATGAGCGCACTAAGCACATTGAAATCAATTGTCAATTTATCTATCAACATTTTTTCTCCAACAAAATCTCTCTACCCTATATCTCTTCCTTTTAACAGCTGGCAAATGTCTTCACCAAGGGTTTACCCCAAGATCATCATGATTATATTCTTTCCAAATTAATGCTCGTTGAAAAACTGTATGAATTTGAGGGGGAGTATAGAAGTATATAAAAGCAAGTGGCCCATCTTGGCAAGCCCATGAGCAAAGGCCCATTTCTCTAACATAAACAATCCCATGTGTGAGATCCCTTAGCTTTGGTCAACATTATACAACTGTACAATATCATTCTCTTTTATGATCTTTCCTTTATCACTTATAGATAATGTAATTAGGATCAATCATATATCAATCATCGGATGTAAAATAGCAGCTTATTGATTATTAGAAGACAGTTGACCCTCTCTTTGGGTATGACAAGTTTCCCATTGTGATCTTCTTCTTCTTCTTCTTTATATCTAGTTAATTAAGAGGATTCACTAATCCTAACAGGACTGTCATGTGGTGCACACCTAGGGCCACGTATGATCCATCCAACCCACAACCCACCTTCCCCTTCTCTTCCTCTTTGTCAATTTGACAAAAGCCCAAATCTGATACTCATCCAACTTTTGCTTATCACTGGTTTGAAATCCTAAAAAGATGATGCCTTCCAAATCATTAAACTTAAGGTCCATGGATTAGGTTTTAGGATGATTCAATAGACTTAAAATTTTGCACACGTGTATATCTCATCTTGACCCCTTACCTTTTCCATGATTGTCATAGTCTCAGTGGGCCCCACAAGGGAGTTTGCACGGGGTGCCCAAGGTCGGTTGAGGTCTTGTGCAAATATCTCGAATGGATGATCATGTCGGCTACTGTTGAGCTCACTTAGCCCCATTAATCATGGGTGAGGTTGTGGGGGGGGGGGGGGTGTCGAAATATCAAAATCAAACTAACCTATGTTTATAATTTCAAGTCCATTTGATTATCCCAACCCCTTGATACATGGCCAGTGCTCCTTTGGGAATATCTCACACCATGCTAGACAACCTGTGCGAACCCTTTTGATCAATCTGACCATGTAACCCAATCTCCCAAGAATGTGATGGATCCCATGGGTCTCAAACCGATTCGATGGCATTTGAGTATTTGACCCTTGGAATGAGATTTCAAAAAGAAAAAACGCATGCATTCAAAAAATAGTTAGAGCGCCACATAGGATGATCAAACGGACTTAAAATTATATACATGGGCCAGTCCCATTTGGATCTTTTCACCACATCAACTGTGATTGATGGGGCCCTTAGGTGGGCTTCATAGGAGACCATGCGAGACATCTGTATAGGAGCAAGGTCCTATGTGTAATACGCACACACAGACATATATATGTATATATATAGAGAGATATTTAAGTACTTTAAAAGTTGTGGTGCACCATATGTATGCAAATACAACTAACCTCTTGGCCCATGTACAACTTTTATTAAAATTGTGGCTTTGCTAATAAATTGCAGATTTTTCTCCATGCAATGTGATGGCTTTTAATCTTATTGTAGACTAAAAGAACCATGGAGAGAGGTATGCCTTACATTGTACTTGGGATTCTTTACGCGTATCTTTTCTATCAATCATAGACACCGGACACCTTACAACTGATGATTGCAAGTCAATACTTGTTGCCATAGGTCTGTCCCTTATTCATGGATCTACCCCACTACAACATCCACAACTCCACACCAATAACTAGTACAATGCATACTAATCTAGTCTCATAGCGTGAATAATGTTTAAGAAGAGATATAGGGACCTTATTTTTCTTCCTTTTATCCCATGCATTTCTCACTAAGCCTGTAGATGTTCGTTTGGGCTAAATATCAGTCACATCTAACCTGCTACCCAAGAACCATTTATAGACATCCAATAAGATGATTTAGATGCCCAAACTAGTTTCTTGAACACTTGACAACATGGCGCAAGTGTTTGAAATCTGCACCCATCATCTGAAGGGTACCACTATGAATGCACTTTGACCCAATATCTAGACCAGTTAACTCATGATGGGCATTGGAATTAATGATTGATGTGTTGGTGAGAGAGAGAGAGAGAAAGAGAGAGAGAGAGAGAGAGAGAGAGAGAGAGAAATCCATATTTAGGTTCACTTATTGCCCACCTAATTGAACATAATAATTTGGACTAGCCCACGTTACAAACATCCTATATGTATCCATGTAGGCATCTCAATTGCTTGATGGGTATGAGGTTGCTCCTTAAAATTTTTTTTCATATTCCCTTTTGATGAAAATTTTTTTTGTGCAGCTACTTGGCATGTTAAAAATGTTTTCGAGTGAAATGACATTGGCATTTGCTTGGATTCACTTGTTGGTTGTTGATCTTTTCGCTGCAAGGTTGTCTCCAATCTACTAAGCTCCTGTTACTAATTGTTCTACTTTACTTAAATGATTGAATGATGAATGATAGTTTCAACATTCATAAGAAACTATAGGAAAAGGTCATTGACATGAACAAGGTAGTTGGTGTTGATCTAGGCTGTTGATCTGTCGATCATCGCTGTGGATAGATTGCGAGCTGGAAACCTAAATTAGGAATCTAGACTCTTGTCATTGTGTTAATGGTTTCTGCATGTCCCTGTTAAATAATCAAATTGATGCCATCTGTTAAATGATTGACTGTTTCATCAACGAAATTAATTCTTGGTCTCAGTGTAACTTAAGACTTTCAAACACTACCAAAACTTGTACAACTTGACCAAGCCTCTTTGGTCGAGTCATACCATCAATAGCCACTAGCCTCTTGCCATTATGTGGATGGTTTCTCCATTAATAAAAAAAGAAATTAGAAACAAGATAATAGAAAAAAGAATTGAATAATTATAATGGAAAAAAATAATAGAATAAAAAGGGAATCGAAAACAAGGAATATAAAAAATAGAATATAAAAAAGAGAAGAGAAAAAAGAAAATAAAAAATAGAATAGAAAAAAATAGATAAAGAAGAATACCAAAAAAGAGGAATACGAGGAAAAGTAATAGAAACAATTTGTGAATAGAAAAAAAAAGCACAATTAAATAGAAAAAAGAAAAATAAAGAAAATTACAAAAAAGAAAAGTAGGAAAAAGATAGTGAAAGAAAGGAGAATATTAAAGAAATAGTAGAAATACTTAAAAAAGAGAATTAAAACAACAAGGAATGTTTAAAAAATTAAAAAAATAGAAAATATAAAGAATAGTGAATCAAAATGTAGAAATAAATGGAAAATAGAAACAAAAAGTAATAAAAAAATATAAAATTAAAAATAGTAGAAATAAATAGAGAATACTAAAAATAGAATATAGAAATTAGAGAATTTGAAAATATAGGATATAAAAAATAATTAAAAGAAGTAGATAATAACAAAAATTGAGAATAGAAAAAAATAATAGAAATGAATAGAGAATAGGATGAAAGAATATAAAAATTAGAGAATTTGAAAATATAGGTTATAAAAAAATAGTTGAAAGAAGTAGATAATAAAAAAAATAGAGAATAAAAAAATAGTAGAATTAAGTAGAGAATAGGAAAAAAAATAGAAAAGTAGAAAATATTACAAATAAAGAATAGAAAAAAATAGCAGAAATAAATAGAGAATAGAAACAATGAGAATTGAGAAATAGAGACTATAAAGAATAGATAATAGGAGGAAAATAGTAGAAGTAAATAGAGAATGGAAAAAAAAAGTAAGAGAAAAGAATAGAGAATAGAAAGAAATAGTAAAAATAAGTAGAGAATAGGAGAATATCAAATAGAAAAAAATAGAGGATAGATAAAAAGAGATGGGAATGTAGCGAATTAAAAAAAATTAGGATAAAAAAGAATAAAACAAAAAAAAATGAAAATGAAAAAAAAAATAAGAGATTAGAAAAAATAATAGAAAAAATTAAAATAAAAAAGCATTGAAAAACTAAGAGAATAGAAAAAGAGCATTAAAAAAAAGAGAATAGAGAAAAAGCAATAGAATAAAAAGGGAGTAGAAAAAACAAAATAGAAGAAGTGAATATAAAAACAGGGGTAGAAAATTGAAAGTAGCAAAAAATATTAAACTTCAGAAAAAGAAAATAAAAAAAGAATTCAAAAAATATGGGATATAAAAAGCGTAATAGAAAAAAAAGAACAAAAAAAGGTAAACATAAATAAAGAATAGTAAAATTAAATAGAAAATATAACAGAGTAGTAGAATTAAATAGAGTAGGAAAAACGAATCGAAAAAACTATGAATTGAAAACATGAAAAATATAAAGAATGAAAAATAGGAGCAAAATATACAAATAAATAGAGAATAAAAACAAAAAAGTAATAAAAAATAGACAATCAGAAAAAATTGCATAACCAAAGAGAGAATAGGAAAAGAAGAAAATGGAGAAATTAGAGAATTTGAAAAATACAGAAAACAAAAAAATAGTTGAAAGAAGTAGATTATAAAAAATAAAAAATGGAAAAAATAGAAATAAATAGGGAATATGAAAAAAATTGAAAAAGTAGAGAATATATTAAATAGAAGATATTAAAAGTAAAGAATAGAGAAAACATAGCAGAAATAGGTAGAGAATAGAAAAAATAAGTCAATAGAAAACAAGGAGAATAGAAGAAAAGGAAAATAAAAAGGAGAATAGAAAATGATAACTAAAAAAATGGAATACAAAAAGATAAAAAAGAAGAAATAAAATAAAATAGAGGAAAAAAGAATACATAAAAGCGACTAGAAATAAAGAGAATTGAAAAAAAAGGATAATAAAAAAAGAGAACACAATAAAAAGGGAATATAAAAAGAGAATAGAATGAAAAATAGGTAAAAAAAGAATACTAAAAAGGGAAACACAGGAAAATGCAATAGAAAAAATTGAGAATAGAAAAAATCAGAATTAAATAGAGAATAGAAAAATGAGAATTAAAGGGTTCAAAAAAATAAAAAGGTTTGCAAAAATAAAAATATTTGAAAATGTAAAATGGTTTTAAAAAAAATAGAGGGATTGAAAAAAAAAGTCTTGAAATAATAAAGTGGTTTGAAAAAATAAAAGTGTTTCAGAAAATAATTGGGTTAACAAAATAAAAGGGTTAAAAAATGAAAGGGTTTGACAAAATATATAGGTTCTAACAAATCAAAGTGTTAAAAAAAATGAAAGGGTTAGAAAATATTAAAGGGTTTCAAAAAATTAAAGGGTTCTGAGAAAATTAAATGGTTCAAGAAAAATAAAAGGGTTTCAAAAAATAAATAGGTTTGAAGAAAGAAGAGGGCATGAAGAAAAAATGTTTTGAAAAAATAAAATGACTTAAAAAAATAAAGGTTTTTCAAAAAATAAAGGGGTTTTAGAAATAAAATGGTTCGAAAATAAAAGGTTTGAAAAAAAATAAATGGGTCTGAAAAAATAAATGGGTTTGAAAAAATAAATCATTTAAAAAAGATAAAAGTGTTTGAAAAATAGAAGGGTTGAAAAAATTAAAAAAGGTAAGAAAATATGTAACAGTTTTGAAAATAAAAGTGTTAGAGAAAACAAAAGAGTTTGAAAAAATAAAAGGGCTTTAAAAATAACTGTTTAAAAAAATAAAAGGGATTAAAAAAAAAGGTTTCTAAAAAAAATAAAAGGGGCTCAAAAATAAAATGGTTTGAAAATAAAAGGCTTTGATAAAATAAATGGGTGTGAAAAAATAAAAGGGTTTGAAGAAATAAAAGATTTTGAAAAAAATAAGTGTTGAATAAAAATAAAAGGGTTGAAAAAGTAAAATTTTGGAAAAAATAAAAGGGTTCTTAAAAGGTAGAAGGGCTTGAAAAAATAAAAGGGTTTGAAACTATAAACGAGTTTGAAAAAATAAAAGGTTTTGATAAATAAGAGAGTTTGAAAAAAGTAAAAGGGTTTCAAAAAATCAAAGGGTTCTAAAAAAGTAGAAGGGATTGAAAGAAATAAAGGAGTTTGAAAAAAATAAAAAGGGTTGAAAAAATAAAAGGGTTCTGAAATAATAAAAAGGTTTTAAAAAAAATAAAAGGTTTTGAAAGAAAAAAGGTTTGAAAAAACAAAAGGGTCTAAAGAAAAAAAGGTTTCAAAAAAATAAAAGGGTTTAAAAAGATAAAAGGGTTTGAAAAAATAAATGGGTTTGAAAAAATAAAATGGTTTGAAAACGTAAGATTGTTTAAAAAGTAAAAGTGCTTGAAACAATAAAGTTGTTTGAAAAAAATAAAAGGTTAGAAAAAAATAAAACAGTTTGTGAAAATAAAAGTATTGGAAAAAACAAAAGGGTTTGAAGAAAATAAAAGGGTTAGAAAAGAGAAAAGGCTTTGACAAAATGATAAGGTTCTAAAAAAATGTTTGAAAAAATAAAAAGGTTTGAAAAAATAAAAGGGCTTAAAAAAATAAACAGGCTTTGAAAAAATAAAAGAAGGTCAAAGCATAAAAGGGTTTGAAAAATAAAAGGGTTTGAAAAAATAAATGGGTCTGAAAAAATAAATGGGTTGAAAAAAATAAGAAGGTTTTAAAAAAAAATAGGGCTCGAAAAAAGTAAAAGGGCTTTTAAAAATAAAAAAGGTTTGAAAATGAAAAGGGCTTGAAAAATAAAAGGGTTTAAAGAAAGGAAAGGGTTGGAAGAAATAAAGGGGTTTGAAACAAAAGTGCTGTGAAAAAATCAAAGCATTTTGAAAAAATAAAAGGGGTTTGAAAAAATAAAAGGGTCTGAAGAAAAAAAGGTTGGAAAAAATAAAATTGTTTAATAAAATAAAAGTTGAAGGGCTTTATAATATACATGGGTTTGAAAAAAAATAGGTTTGATAAAATAAACGAGTCTGAAAAAAGAATAGGGTTGGAAAAATAAAAGGGCTTTGAAAAAATAGAAGGGTTTAAAAATAAGAGGTTTTGAAAAAAATAAAAGGGTTAGAAAAAATGAATGGGTTCAAAAAATAGAAGGTTTTGATACAGTAGAAGGGTTTGTAAAAATAAAAGAGTTGAAAAACTAAAACGATTTTCCAAAATCAAAGGGTTTAAAAAATAAAACAGTTTGAAAAAATAAAAAGATTTGAAAAAGTAAAATGGTTTAAAAAAATAAAAGGGTTTGGCAAAATAAAAGGGTTTGAAATAATAAAATGGTTTGAGAAAATAAAAGTGTTTGAAAAAATAACAGGGTTGAAAAAATAAAATGGTTAAAAAAATAAAAAGGTTTGACAAAATATATGGGTTTTAACAAATAAAAATGTTAAAAAATGAAAGGGTTAGGAAAAATTAATGAGTTAGAAAAGCTAAAAAGGTTTAAAAAAATAAAAGTGTTTTGCAAAAATAAAAAGGTTGGAAAATTTAAAATTGTTTGAAATATAAAATTTTGTTAAAAAAATAAAAGGGCCTTAAAAAAATAAAAGGTTTCAAAAAATTAAAAAGTTTTTAAAAAATGAAGGGGTTAAAAAAAGGGTTCAAACAATAAAAGTTTTGAAAAAAAAATAATTTTTTTAAAAAAATTACTTAAAAAATATGAAACGGCCTGAAAAAAATAAAAGTATTAGAAGAAAACAAAAGGGTTTGAAAAAATAAAAGGGCTTGAAAAAATATAAGGTTTCTGAAAAAATAAAAGGGTTTGAAAAAAAAAAGGTTTGAAAAATAAAAGGAATTGATTGGGTATGAAAAAATAAATGGGTTTGAAAAATTAAAAGATTTTGAATAAACAAAAGTGTTTAAAAAAAATAAAAGGGTTGAAAATTTAAAATATTGGAAAAGAAAAGGGTTTGAAAAAACTGAAAGGGTTAGAAAAAACAAAGGGGTTTGAAAAAAAATAAAATGATTATGTAAAAAAAAAGGTTTGAAAACATAAAAGGGTTTGAAAAGATAAAAAGGGCTTGAAAAAGTAAAAGAGTTCTAAAAAAATGAAAGGAGTTCAAAAAATAAAAAGGTTTGAAAATTAAAAAAGTCTAAACAAATAAATGAGCCTAATAAATAACGGGGTTTAAAAAAACAAGAGCATTGTAAAAAATAAAGGGGTTTGAAAAAGTAAAAAGGGTTGAAAAAATAGAAAGCTTTGAAAAAAGTAAAAGGGCTTAAAAAAATGGAAGTAATGAAGAACTAAAAGGGTCTGAAAAATTGAAAGGTTTTGGAAAACTCAAGGGGTTAGAAAAAATAAAAGGGTTTTAAGAAATAATGGGGTTTGAAAAAAATAAAAGGGCTTAAAAAATAAAAGGGTTCTAAAAAAATAAAAGGGTTTGAAAAAAAAGGTTTGATAACATGAAAAGGTTTGAAGAAAAACATGTTTTTGAAAAACAACAAGATTTTAAAAAATAAAAGCTTTTAAAAGAAAAAATATGTTTGAGAAAATAACATAGTTTGAAAAAAAAAATTGTTTAAAAATATAAAAGTGTCCTAGGAAATAAAAAGGTTTGAAAAAATAAAAGGTTTGAAAAAATAGAAGGGTTAGAAAAAAATAAAAGTCTTGAAAAAAAGGGTTTGGAAAAAGAAAAGGGTTGGGAAATAAAACAGCTTGGAATAAATAAATGAAATAGAAAAACTAAAAGTGTTGGAAAAAATAAGAGGGTTTCAAAAAATAATGGGTTTGAAAATTAAAAGGTTTAGAAAAAAAAAGGGTTTGAAAAAATAATAAGGTTTAGAAAAAATTGGGTTTGAAAAAATAAAAAGATTTGGAAAAATAAAAGGGCTTGAAAAAATAAAATTGTCTAGTAAGAGTTTAAAAAATTAAAAAGGTCTGAAAAAATAAATGGTTTTGAAAAATAAAAGGGTCGAAAAAAGTAAGAGTTTAAAAAATTAAAAAGGTTTTAAAAATTAAATGGTTTTGAAAAATAAAAGGGTTTGAAAAAATAAAGCAGTTAGGAAAAATAAAATGGTTTGAGAAAGTAAAAGATTTTAAAGAAATAAAGGATTTTTGAAAAAATAAAAGGGTTTTCCAAAAATAATATTTTAGAAAAAATAAAAGTGTTTGAAAAAACTAAAAGGTCTAAAGCAAAAATGGGTAAAAAAAAATAACAGGATTTTAAAAAAAATAGGCCGAAAGCAAAAATGGGTCAAAAAAAATCGAAGGGTTTAAAAAAATGAAAGTGTTTGAAAAAATAATTGGGTTTGAAAAAATAGAAGGGTTTTAAAATATAAAATAGTTTGAGAAAATAATAGGTTTTGATAAAATAATGATGTTTGAAAAAGAACAATGTTGAAAAAAGAAAAGGGTTTGAAAAAAAATAAAAGGGTTTTGAATAAATAGTGGGGTTTGAAAAAATAAATGGTTTTGAAAAAAATAAAAGGGTTACAATAAATGAAGTGGTTAGAAAAAATGGTTTAAAAATAAAAAGGTTTGAAAAAGTAAAAGGGTTTGAAAAAAAGAAAAGGGCTAGAAACAATAAATGGGTTTAAAAAAAATAAGAGAGTTTAAAAAGGTTTGAAAAAATGAAGTGGTTAGAAAAAAAAGGTTTAAAAATAAATTAGTTTGAAAACATAAAAGGCTTTTCAAGAAATAAAAGTTTTTTGAACAAATAAAAGGGTTTGAAAAATTAAAGTGTTTGAAAAAAATAAAAGAATTTGAAAAAATAAAAGGGCTAAAAAAATAAAAGGTTTCAAAAGTTAAAGGGCTTGAAAAAAATAAAAGGGTTTGAAAATATAAAAAGGTTGAAAAAATAATCATGTTTGAACAAATAAATGGCTTTGAAAATATAAATAGGTTTAAAAAATATAAAAGGTTTTGATAAAATAAGAGAGTTTTAGAAAATAAACGGGTTGAAAAGTTAAACAGGTTTGAAAAAACTTTTTTAAAAGAGTAAAATGGTTTAAAAAAATAAAAAGCATTGAAAAAATAAATGGGTTATAAAAAAATAAACGGGTTTGAAAAGAATAAAAGGGTTTGAAAAAATAAGGTTTGAAAAAATAAAATGGGTTTGAAAAAATAAAATGGGTTTAAGAAAATAAAGGGGTTTTACAAAATAATAGGGTTTGAAAAAGTAAAAGGCTCTAATAATTGAAAGGGTTGGAAAAATAATAAGGATTTGAAAAATGAAATGGGTTCTAGAAAAATAAAAGGTTTTGAGAAAATAAAAGAATTTGAAAAAAATAAAAGGTTTTAAAAGATAACAGCACTTGAAAAAATAAAAAGGCTAGAAAAAATAAAAGGGTTTCAAAAAAATAAACGAGTCTAAAAGAATAAAAGAGTTAAAAAAAATAAAAGGGTTAGAATAACGAAAAAGGTTAAAAAAATAAAAAGGCTTTGTAAAAATAGAAGGGTTATACAAATAAAAGGGTTTAAAAAATAAAATATTTGAAAAAAATTGGTTTGTAAAAAGAAAACGATTCTGAAAAAAATAAAAGGTTTCTGAACAGATAAAAGTGTTTGAAAAAATAAAAGGGTACGAAAAAAATAAAGAATTTGAAAAATTAAATGGCCAAACAGAATAAAAGGTTTCAAAAAAATTAAAGTGTTTGAAAAAATTAAAAAGGTTAAAAAAATAATAGGGTCTAAAAATATAAAAGGGTTGAAAAAATAATTATTTTGAAAAAATTAATGTCTTTGAAAATATAAATGGGTTTAAAAAAATAAATGGCTTTGATAAAATACGAGAGTTTCAAAAAATAAAAGGGCTGAAAAACTAAAAGGGTTTGGAAAAAATATAAGGGTTTAAAAACATAAAAGGGTTTGAAAAAATAAAAGGGTTTGAAAAAGTTGGATTTGGAAAAATAATGGGGTTTGAAAATATAAACAGGTTTGAAAAAATAAAAGTTTTCTTAAATAAGAGAGTTTGAAAAATAAAAGGGTTATAAAAATTAATAGGGTTGGAAAAAAAAGGTTTTGACAAGATAATATAGTTTGAAACAATAAAAGGGTCTGAAAAAATAAAAAGGTTTGAAAAAATAAAAAGGTTTTGAAAAAATAGTATGGTTCAAAGACATTAAAGGGTTCGAAGAAAAAAAGGTTTTGAAAAAATAAAAGGGTTTAACAAGATAAACATAAAAGGGTTTGAAGAAAAAAGTTTTGATAAATAAGAGTGTTTGAAGAAATAAAGGGTTTGAGAAAATAAAAGCGTTTGAAAATAAAAGGTTTGAAAAAATAAAAGGGTTTGAAAAAATAAAAGGGATAGAAAAAATAAAAAGGTTTGAGAAAATAGAAGGGTCTAAAAAAATAAAAAAGTTAGAGAAAAAAGCATTAGAAAAAATGGTATGGTTCTACTAAAATAAAAGGGTTAAAAAAATAAACTGTTTGAAAAAATAAATTAGTTCGAAAAAATAAAAAGGTTCTGAAAAGAATAAACGGTTTCTGAACAAATAAAAGGGTTTGAAAAAAATAAATGGGTTTGAAAAAAAAAGAATTTGAAAAGATAAAAGGGTTGAAAAAAATAAAAGGTTTGTAAAAATTAAAGTGTCTGAAAAAATAAAGGGTTGAAAAAACAAAAAGGTTGAAATAATGATCATGTTTTGAAAGAATAAATGGCTTCGAGAATATAAATGGGTTTAAAAAATAAAATATTTTAATAAAATAAGGGAGTTTTAGAAATTAAAGGGGTTTGAAAAAAATAAAATTATTTAAAAGTGTAAAAGGGTTTAAAAAATAAAATGGATTGAAAAAAATAAATGGGTTACGAAGAATAAAATGGTTTGAAAAAAATAACAGGGTTAAAAAAATGGTTTAAAAAAAGGGTTAGGTTTGAGAAAATAAAAGGGTTTTAGAAAATAAAAGGGTTTGAAAAAGTAAAAAGGTCTAAACATTGAAAGGGTTTGAAAAACTGTAAGGATTTGAAAAATGAAATGGGTCCTAGAAAAATAAAAGGTTTTGAGAAAATAAAAGCTTTTTTAAAAATTAAAGTTTTAAAAAATAAAAGGGTTTTAAAAAATAAAAGGGTTAGAAAAAATAAAAGGGCTAGGAACAACAAAAGGGTTAGAAAAATATAACGGTTCTGCAAAAATAAAAGGTTTAAAAAAACAGACTGTTTGAAAAAATAAATTGGTTTGAAAAAATAAATGGGTTCTAAAAAATATAAGGCTTCTAAACAAATAAACGGGTTTGAAAAAATAAAAGAATTTTAAAAAATAAAAGGGCAAAAATAATAAAAGGTTTCAAAAAATTAACGGGTTTGAAAAAAAAAGTGTTAAAAAAATAAAAGGGTTTGAAAATTTAAAAGGGTTGAAAAACTAATCATGTTTGAGTAAATAAATGGCTTCAAAATATAAATGGGTTTGAAAAAAATAAAAGGTTATGATAAAATAAGAGATTTTCAAAAAGTAAAATGGTTGAAAATCTTAAAGGGTTTAAAAAAAATAAAAGGGTTTGAAAACATAAAATGGTTTGAAAAAATAGAAGGGCTTAAAAAAATGGCTTGCAAAAAATACGGGGGTATGAAAATATAAGTGGGCTTCAAAAAATAAAAGGTTTTCTTAAATAAGAGAGTTTGAAAAAATAAAAGGGTTTAAAAAACTAAAAGGGTTTGAAAAAATAAAGACAAAATGAAAATAAAAGGGAATGTAAAAATAAATTGGTTTGAGAATCTAAAAGGGTCTAAAAAAATAAAAGGGTTTGAAAAAAACATTTGGTTTGAAAAAATGAAATGGTGTAGAAAAATAAAATTGGTTCATAAAATAAAAGGGTTTGAATAAGGGAAAGGGTTTAAAAAAACTATATGGGTTAAAAAAATGGTTTGAAAAAGTAAAATGTTTATAAAAAAATAAAAGGGTTAAAAATTAAAAGGATGAAATAAATAAACCAGCTCAAAAAAAATAAAAGGATTGAAAAAATAAATGCGTTTAAAAAAAATAAAAGGTTTGAAAAAGTAAAAAGGTTTCAAAAAAATAAAAGGTTTAAAAAATAAAAGGGTTTGTTAGAATAAACAGGTTATAATAGTAAAGGGGCTAAAAAAAATAAAAGCATTTGAACAAAAAAGGTTTGACAAAATAAAATAGTTTGAAATAATAAAAGGATTAAAAAAAATGGTCTCAAAAAGTAAATGGGTCTAAAACAAAAAATCATTTTAAAAAAATGATAAAAAATGAAAGGCCTAAAAAAAAATAAAAAGGTCTGTAAAAAAAGGGTTTGGGGTTTAGAGCTTTCAATTTTGGGTTTTGGGATTTAGGGGTTTAGGATTTTTTGGGTTTTAGTGGTTAGGGTTTGGGGGTTTCGGTCTAGAGTTTGGGGTTTTTATATGTAGGGGTTGGGGTTTTAGGGTTTGGGGTTTGGGTGTTAAGGTCTTCGAGGTTTTCGTGTTTTCTTTGTTGGCTTTGGGTTTGGGTTTGCATCTTGGTTCAGCTTTTAGGTTTACAAATTAGGGTTTGGTCGCTACGGATGGAGGATGGGGTTTTGGGGTTTTGGGTTTTCGGCTGGGGTTTTGGGATTTAAGGATATAGGATTTTCTGGTTTTTGTGGTTAGGGTTTGGGGGTTTAGGGCTACATTTCAATTTTAGGGCTTTTAGGATTTAGAGATTTGGGTATTGTGTTTTGGGTTTTGAGTTTAAGGATTTTTGGTTTTGGGTTTAGGTTTTAAGGTTTACTGTTTAAAGTTTTTTAGAGCTCAGGGTTTTAGGGTTGTTTAGGGTTTTACACTTTTACAATTTAGGGTTTGGGGTTTTATGGTTTTACAATTGTAGGGTTTACCATTTTAGGATTTGGTTTTTGATTTTTACGTTTATGGTGTAAAGGTTTTGGGTCTAAGTCTACGTGCTGCGGGTTTTTGTTGTTTATGGTTAGAGGTTTGGGGATTTTGCCTTTAGCTTTGGGTTTGTGTTCGGGATTTTAGTTTTAGGATTTATTGTTTGGAGATTGGGGATTGGGTTTGAGGTTTAGGGTTTTGGGGTTGTGGTTTTGAAAATGGGGTTTTCGGTTTGGGGGTTTAACTTTTAGGGTTTTGGGGTTTTTGGATTTGGGGACTTAGGCTTTGTCGATTTTAAGGTTTTAGGGTTTGGGATTTGGGTGCTTGGGTTTGGGGTTTTCATGCTTTCGGCTTTCGCTTTGGGTAATTTGGGGCTTATGGTTTAGTGTTTGGTAATTGGGGATGGAGGATTGGGGTTTTGGGTTTTTGGGGTATGGCGAATAGAATTTACAGTTTTGGGTTTTGTGTTTGGTGGTTTATGTTTTGAGGTTTTGGGTTTTAGCGGTTTGGGGATAGGGTTTTATGGTTTAGGAGTCTAGGTGCGTCAGGTTTTTGGTGATTATGGTTGAAGGTTTGAGTGTTTGGCCTTTGGCTTTGGGTTTGAGTTTAGGGTTTTCAATTTAGGTTTTTTGGTTCGGAGATTGAGGGTTGGGTTTGGTGTTAAGGTTTTAGGGTTCTAGGGTTGTCATCTTGAATTTGCGCTTTTCGATTCAAAGGTTTAAGTTTTGAGGTTTTGGGTTTGGGGGTATAGGCTTTGTCGATTTGGGGGTTTGGGGTTTGGGTGTGTTGGGATCTTAGGAGTTTCCATGTTTTTGGCTTTTGCTTTGGGTTTGGGTTTGGGGTTTACAGTTTAGTGTTTGATGATTGGGGATGAGGATTGGTGTTTTGGGTGTTTTAGGGCTTGGGTTTAAGGGTTTAGGTTTTGCAGTTTTAGGTTTTAGGGGTTTGGTGATTGGGCTTTAGGGTTTGGATTATGAGTTTGAAGGGGTTTGGGGATTTGAGGTTTAGGGGTTTAAGATTTTTGGGATTGATGGTTTTGGTTGGGGGGGGGGGGGGCGGCGGTAGGTTTTGTGATTTTTGGGGTTAAGGGTTGGGGGTTTTGCAGTTTAGAGTTTGTATGGTGTTTAGTTTTGGAGGTCGGGGTTTTGGGTTTTCGGTTTGGGGTTTTGGGATTTAGATGTTTAGGATTTTTGGGTTTAATGGTTAGATTTTGGGGGTTTAAGGCTAGAGTTTATGGTTTTGGGTGTTGGGTTTAGGGTTTAGGGTCTTGTGGTTTAGCTTTTTACAATTCTTGAATTTTTTTGGTTTTTAGGATTTAGGAATTTGAGTAATGTGCTTTGGATTTTGAGTTTAAGGATTTCAGGTTTTGGGTTTAGAGTTTAGGGCTTAGGGGATTCAGGTTTAGCGTTTAGGGTTTAGGGTTTTGTGTTTTAGATTTAAGGGTCTAGGTTTTAAGGTTTAGTGTTTAAAGTGTTTTAGAGTTTTAGGGGAAGGTTGTTTAGGGTCTTTTATTTTTCAATTTAGGGTTTAGGGTTTTACAGTTTTCCAATTTTAGGGTTTAAAGTTTTAGGATTTGATTTCTGAGTTTTAAAGCTTATGGTTTAATGGTTTTGGGATTAAGAGTCTAGGTGCTTCAGGTTTTTGGTGTTTATGGGTGTACGTTTGAGGGTTTGGCATTTGGCTTTGGGCCTGGGTTTCTGGTTTTCGATTTAGGGTTTATGGTTTGGAGATTGGGGATTTGGTTTATGGTTTAGGGTTTGGGTGTTATGATTTTGAATTTGGGGTTTTTGGTTCGGGGGTTTAAGTTCTGGCGTTTTGGGGTTGGGGTTTTGGTGGTTTAGGGTTTGGGGTTTCGGTGTGTTGGAGTTTTTGCGTTTTCGGCTTTTGCTTTAGGTTTGGGTTTCGGGTTTAAGGTTTAGTGTGTGGTGATTGGGGATGGAGGATTGGGGTTTTGGGTCTTTTGGAGCATGGGGATTGGGGTTTACAATTTTGGGGTTTGGGTTTGGGGGTTTTGGTTTTGAGGTTTTGGGTTTTAGGGGTTTGGTGAATGGGTTTTAGGGTTTGCATTTTGGGTTTGTAGGTGTTTAAAGATTTGCGGTTTAAGGATTTAGGAGTCTAGGGAATGATGGTTGGGGGTTTAGGTTTTGGATTTTGGGGGTTTAGGGTTTTGCGGTTTGGGGTTTCAGGTTTTAAGGTTCAGAGTAGTGTATAAGGTTTAGGATTTCAAGGTTTTAGGGGTTTATGGTTTAGGGGTTTTTGGGTTTAAGGTATCAAGGGTTAAGGGTTTGGGGTTTGGGGGGTTTTACGGTTTGGAGTTTGTTTGGATTTTAGTTTTGGAGATTGGGGATTTGGGGTTTTAGGTTTTCGGTTTGGGGTTTTGGGATTTAAGGGTTTAGGATTTTCAGGTTTTAGTGGTTAGGGTTTGGGGGTTTTGGGCTAGAGTTTGGGATTTTGGGTGTTGGGTTTGGAGTTTAGGGTCTTTTGGTTTGGGGCGTTCACAATTTTTCAATTTTAGGGTTTTTAGTTTTTAGGAATTTTGGTATTGTGTTTTGCATTTTGAGTTTAAGGATTTTGGGTTTTTGGTTTAGGTTTTAGGCATTTTGGATTTTGGGTTTAGGTCTTAAAGTTTAGTGTTTATAGTTTCTCAGAGTTTAGGGTTTTAGGGTTTTTTAGGGTTTTAAATTTTTACAATTTAGCATTTAAGGTTTTATGATTTTTCAATTTTAGGGTTTATGGTTTGGGGAATTGGTTTTGGAGTTTTAAGTTTATGGTCTAAACGGTTTAGGTTTAGGAGTGTTAAGTGTTTCGCGTTTTTGGTGTTTATGGTTGAAGGTTTGGTGGTTTGGCCCTCGGCTTTGGGTTTGGATTTGGGGTTTACGACTTAGGGTTTATGGTTTGGAGATTAAGTATTGGGTTTGGGGCTTAAGGTTTAGGGTTTGGGGGGTTTGGGTTTTCAATTTGGGGTTTTGGATTCTGGGTTTTAGGGTTTAGGGGTTTGGGGCTTTGGGTTTTGGGGGTTAAGGCTTTATCGTTTTTTGGGGTATTAGGTTTAAGGTTTGGGTGGTGGGGTCTCGGGAGTTTCCGGGTTTTCTGCTTTGGCTTTGGGTGTGGGTGTGGGTTTAGGTTTTGGGTTTCTGAATTACGGTTTAGTGATTGGGGATGGAGGATTGGCGTTTTGTGCTTTTTGGGGTATGGGGATTGGGGGTTTCAGTTTTTGGGTTTGGGGTTCAGGAGTTTAGGTTTTAAGGATTTGGGTTTTAGGGGTTTGTGTTGGAAAGTAGCTGCCAAGACCCCTAGATATTGCATATAGATTACTGTGAAAATAACTTTCAATGATGATAATTCAAGAGCCATACCTGCGAGATCTTTTTGATTTGATCTCGGTCTTATAGTAATTCGAAAATCTCAAAACCTTCTACTGTTTTCCTCTATACTCGAACTTGCACCTGGGTGTCAACCTTTTCTACAAATTCTCTTTGCTTTCAAAACTGAAATTTCTCTTGTTATGTTTCCTAGAAAGCAATAGCGTATATTTATAGGCTATAATAAGGACCTTAAGATGGAAATAAGGAATAAGTTGCTTACGAAAATAAGAAACTCTAATTCAACCTAAATTAGAATTCTAGTTGAAAATATGTTTATTAATCTCCCCACGTTAAGATTACAGATATCCATCGATTAAATAACTACCAACATCTATATTCAATCGATATCTTTGTAATTCCTCAAGACCTTACACTTAATTTATTTGAAATGTCAGACACATAGTCTACCTGCAGTGTTTGACATAATCAAAACTTATAAGCTTCATCAACGGGATATTATCAATCCCTATTACAGGACGTGGATTTCGTTGATAAACTAATATCCACCAAATACATAGTGTAGGCATTTAATTTACCGAAATTATTAACCCATAAAAGGTTTCACTCCTTTGTAAATCAAAATACCAAACACAAAATGTATGTATCTATTATTTATATGGGGATTAAAAGTACAAGCATTCATAATAACCATTTGTATGTTAATCACCTTATATAGTTAATATAAAGATAATAAACACCAAAGTGGTCATGTTCAATACACAAAGCGTATTAGTATAACGAGTTAAAATTAAATCATTTTCCGCAGTCAAGACAAGCTTGCTAAAACATCATGCTACAATCGTACTGATGGTATGTCAAATTCTATCTAGATTGTGAACAATAATAACTTATATTCTATATGAACCAACAAATAAGTCTTCCATATGTAAGCTGAACTCTACACACCAACTTATCTACTTTATAGAATAAAAGACATAGACATGTATAATAAATAACAATGCAATCATTTGCCCACACAAATTCTCATTAAGACAAAAAGATAAATGTTACTAATAAATAAATCAGTCAAAAACAAATACATAAAAGCATGCTTTTAGTATAAATTTTCAACAGTTTGGGGATTGGTCTTTAGGTTTTGGATTTTGGGATTAGAAGGGTTTGGGGATTTGGGGTGTCTAGGGATTGATGGTTGGGGGTTTAGGATTGGGATTTTGGGGCTTTTTGCAGTTTGGGGTTTAAGGTTTAAGTTTTAGGGTATAGTGTAAAAGGTTCAGGATTTTAATGTTTTAGGGTTTAGGGTTTAGAGGCCTTGGGGTTTAAGGACTTAAGGGTTAAGGGTTTTGGGTTTTGGGGTTTTTGGGGTTTAGGGGTTTTGCTGTTTGGAGCTTAGTTTTGGAGCTAGGATTTCTGGGGTTTTGGATTTTCGGTATGGGGTTTTGGGATTTTTTTGGTTTAGGATTTTCACGTTTTAGTGGTTTCGATGTGGGGAGTCTAGGACTAGAGTTTTGGGTTTTTGGTGTTCGGTTTGGATTTTTTGGGTCTTTTGGTTTAGGTTTTTACAATTTTTCAATTTTAGTGTTTTTAGGATTTAAACAAGTGGGTATTGTGTTTTGGATTTGGGGTTTAAGAATTTTGGGTCTTAGGTTTAGAGTTTAGTGTTCATCGTGTAGGGTTTTGGATTTTAAGATTCAATGGTTTAGGTTTAAAGGTCTAGTGTTTAAAGTTTTTTAGAGTTTAGTGTTTTAGTGTGTTTTTAGCATTTTACATTTTTACTATTTTGGGTTTAGCATTTTACTGTTTTACAAATTTAGGGTTTGCAGTTTTGGGAATTGGTTTTTGAGTTTTAAGTTTCTGGTTTAAAGGTTTTTAGTTTAGAAGTCTAGGTGTTTCGGGTTTTTGATGTTTATGGTTAATGGTTTGGGGTTTTGGCCTTTGGCTTTGGGTTTGGGTTTGGGGTTTATGGTTTGGAGATTGGTGATTGGGTTTAAGGTTTAGGGCTTGGGATTTTGAATTTGGGGTTTCGGCTGGGGTTTAACTTTTGGCATTTTGGGGCTTGGGGTTTGGGCTTTGGGTGAAGGCTTTGTCAATTTTGGGGTTTTAGGGTTTAGGGTTTGGGTGTTGGGGTCTTGGAGGTTTCTGTATGCAACTTTAGCTTTCGGTTTGGGTTTGCAGTTAGGGTTGGGGTTTACGTTTTAGTGTTTAGTGATTGGGGATGGAGGAATGAGGTTTTGTGTTTTTCAGGAGGTATAGGGATTGGGGCTTACGGTTTTTGGGTTTGGGGGACCTTGGTTTTGGAGTTCTGGGTTTTACTAGGGGTTGAATTTTAGTATTTGGATTTTTGACTTGAAGAGGTTTTGGGATTTGGGGTTTAGGGGTTTTGGAATTTAGGGATTGATAGCTGGAGGTTTAGATTTGGGATTTTGGAGGTTTAAGGTCTATGGTTTTAGGGTTTAGGGCATAGTGTATAAGGTTTTGGATGTTACGGATTTAGGGTTTATGGTTTAGGGGTTTTTTGGTTTCAGGTATTAAAGGTTAAGGGTTTGGGGGTTTTGCCGTTTGGAGTGTGTTTGGGGTCTAGTTTTGGAGTTCATGAATTTGGGGCTTTGTGTTTTCAGTTTGGGGTTTTGGGATTATGGGATTTAGGGTTTTCAGGTTTTAATTGTTAGGGTTCAAAATTTTAGGTCTAGAGTTTTTGGTTTTGGGTGTTGGGTTTGGGTTTTAGTATTTCGTGGTTTAGGTTTTAGCAAATTTTCAATTTAAGGGTTTTAAATATTTTGGAATTTCGATATTGTGTTTTGAGTTTTGAGTATAAGGATTTTCAGTTTGGTTTTATAGTTTTAGGGTTTAAGCGGTTTGGGGGTTTTCAGTTTTAAATTTAAGCATTTTAGGTTTTAAGGGTTTAGGTTTTACGGTTTAGTGTTTAAAGTTTTAGAGTTTAGGGTCTTAAGGTTTCTTCAGGTTTTAGATTTTCACAATTTAGGGTTTAGGGTTTTACGGTGTTACGATTTTAGGGTTTATGGTTTTGGATTTTGGTTTTTGAGTTTTAAGTAGATGGGTTAAAGATTTTGGGTTTAGGAGTCTAGGTGTTTCCAATTTTTTGTGTTTATGGCTGAAGGTTTGGGGTCTGACGTTCAGCTTTGGGTTTGAATTTTGGGTTTACGACTTAGGGTTTATGGTTTAGAGATTGGGGATTGGTTTTGGGGTTTAAGTAGGGTTTCAGGGTTTTGGGTTTCAATTTGGGGTTTTGGTTTCGAGGTTTATGTTTAAGGGTTGTGGGGTTTGGTTTAGGGTTTTGGGTTTTGGGGGTTTGGCTATTTTCAGGTTTTTGGGTTTGGGGTTTGGGTGTTGGAGCTTTGAGGGTTTCCGTATTTTCGGCTTTAGCGTTAGGTTTGGGTTTTAGGTTTACTATTTAGTGTTTGGTGATTGGGGATGGAGGATTTGGGTTTTTGGGTTTTTTGGGATATGGGGATTGGGGTTTACAGTTTTGCATTTTCGGTTGGGGGTTTAAGTTTTCAGGTTTTTGATTTTCAGGGTTTGGGGCTTAGGTTTTAGGGTTTTTGGAATTTAAGTTTGGAGGGGTTTGAGAAATTGGGGTCTAGGGGTTTAGGTGTTTAAGGATTGATGGTTGGGAGTTTAGGTTTTGGATTTTAAGGGTTTTTGCGGTTTGGTGTTTAAGGTTGTAGGGTTTAGGGAATAGTGTATAAGGTTTTGGATTTAAGGTTTAAGGGATTAGGGTTTAGCGATTTGGGGGTTTAAGGCCTTACGGGTTAAGGATTTCAAGTTTTGGGGTTTTTAGGGTTTGGGGTTTTGCGGTTTAGAGTTTAGTTTTGGAGCTTTCGATTAGGGGACTTTAGGTTTTTGGTATGTGTTTTGGGATTTAAGGGTTTATGAATTTCTGGTTTCGGTGGTTTGGGTTTGGGGGTTTGGGCCTAGAGTTTGGGGTTTTTGGGAACGCTTGAATTTTTAGGATCTCTTGGTTTAGGTTTTTACAGTTTTTCAATTTTGGGATTTTAGGATTAACGAATTTGGGTATTGTGTTTTGGGTTTTGAATTTAAGGATTTCGGGTTTTGGGTTTCGAGTTTAGGGTTTGAGGGATTTGGGTTTAGGATTTAGGGTGTAGGGTTTTGGGTTTTAGATTTAAAGGTTTATGTTTTAAGGCCTAGTGTTTAAAGTTTTTTAGAGTTTAGGGTTTTTTTGGGTTTTACATTTTTACTATTTATGATTTTGGGTTTTACGGGTTTACAAATTTAGGGTTTATGGCTTTGGGATTTGGTTTTCGACTTTTAAGTTTATAGTTTAAACATTTTAGGTTTAGAAGTCTACGTGTTTTGGGTTTTTGGTGTTTATAGTTGATGGTTTGGGGGTTTGGCCTTTGGCTACGGGTTTGGATTTGGGGATTATGATTTAGGGTTTACGACTTGGAGATTGGGGATTGGGTTTTGGGTTTAGGGGTTGGGGTTCTGAATTTGGGGTTTCGGCGAAGGTTTAAGTTTTTGGGGTTTTGGGGTTTGGGACTATGGGTTTTAGGGTTTAAGGCTTAGTCGATTTTGGGGTTTTGGGCTTGGGTTTTGGGTGTTGGGGTCTGGAGGGTTTCCATGTTTGCAGCTCTAACTTTAGGTTTGGCTTTGTGTTTGGGGTTATGGTTTAATGTTTGGTGACTAGGGATGGAGGATTAGTGTTTGGGTTTTTTGTGGGCATGGGGATTGGGGTTTACAGTTTTGGGTTTCAGGTATCTGGGTTTAGGTTTTCCGGTTCTGGGTTTAAAAGGTTTGGGGACTAGGTTTTAGGTTTTGGATTTTAGGTTTGGAGGGGTTTTGCGATTTAGGGTTTAAGGGTTTAGGAGTTTAGGGATTGATGGTTAGGGGTTTAAGTTTGGGGTTTTGGGTGTCTAGGTTTTAAGGTTTTATGGTTTAGGTTATAGTGTATAAGGTTTGGGATATTATGGATTTAGAGTTTATGGTTTAGGGGTTTTTGGGTTTTAGGTATTAAGGATTAAGGGTTTTTGGTTTGGGGGTTTTGTGGTTTGGAGTTTGTTCAAGGTTTAGCATTGAAGTTTGAGAATTTGAGGTTTTGGGTTTTTGGCTTGTGGTTTTGGGATTTAGGGTTTTCGGATTGTTAGGATTCGGGGGTTTGGGTCTAGAGTTTTGGGTTTTGGGTGTTGGGTTTGGGTTTTAGTGTTTTGAGGTCTTATTTTTAACAAGTTTTCAATTTAAGGGTTTTTAGGATTTTGGGATTTGGGTATTGTGTTTTGGGTTTTCAATTTAAGGATTTTGGATTTTGGGTTTAGAGTTTAGGGTTTCAGGAATTTGGGTTTAGGGTTTAGGGTTTTGGGATTTTAGATTTGAGGGTTTATGTTTAAAGGTTTAGTGTTTAAAGTTATTTGGAGTTTAGTGTTTTAGGATTTTAGTTTTTCACAATTTAGGGTATAGTGTTCTACAGTTTTACAATTTTAGGGTTTATTGTTTTGGGTTTTGGTTTATGAGTTTTAGTCTATGGTTTAAAGGTTTTGGGTTTAGTAGTCTAGGTGTTTCGGGTTTTTAGTGTTTATGGTTGAAGGTTTGGGGGTTTGGCATTCGGCTTTGGGTTTGGATTTGGGGTTTATGACTTAGGGTTTATGGTTTCGAGATTGGGGATTGGACTTGTTGCTTTGGGTGTACGGTTTGGGGTTGGGGTTTTTAATTTGGAGTTTTCGATTTGGGGGTTTAAGCTTTGGTGTTTTGGGGTTGGGGTTTTGGGTTTTGGAGGTTTAGGCTTTGTTGATTTTGCGGCTTTAGGGTTTGGGGTTTGCATGCTGGAGTCATGGGGGTTTTTATGTTTTCAGCTTTGCCCTTGGGTTTGGATTTGAGGTTCACTATTTAGTGTTTGGTGACTGGGGATGGAGGATTGGGTATTTGTGTTTTTTGGGGTATGGGGAATGGGATTTACAGTTTTTGGTTTTCAGTTTGGAGGTTAGGTATTGAGGTTTTGGATTTTAGGGGTTTCAGGATTGGGTTTTTGGGTTTGGAATTTGGGTTTGGAGGGGTTTGGAGATTTAGGGTTTTAGGGGTTTAGGTGATAAAGAATTGATGGTTGGGGGTTTAGGTTTTGGAAGTTTTTGCGGTTTGGGGTTTAGGGTTTAGGGGTTTAAGGCCTTAATGGTTAAGGGTTTCGGGTTTTGGGGGTTTTTAGGGTTTTGGGTTTTTTGCGGTTTAGAGTTTAGTTTTGGAGCTTGGTGTTTAGCGGTCTTGCGTTTTCGGTATGAGGTTTTGGGATTTAGGGGTTTAGGATTTTTGGGTTTTAGTGGTTTAGGTTTGGGGGTTTGGGGCTCTAGTTTTGGGTTTTGGGTGTTTACAATTTTTCAATTTTAAGGTTTTAGGATTTACGAATTTCGGTATTGTGTTTTCGGTTTTGAGTTTAAGGATTCTGGGTTTCAGGTTTAGAGTTTAGGGTTTAAGGGATTTGGGCTTAGGGTGTAGGGTTTTGCAATTTTGATTTAAGGATTTAGGTTTAAAGGTTTACTGTTTAATGTTTTTTAGAGTATAGTTTTTAGTGTTTTTTAGCATTTTGCATTTTTACTATTTTTGGTTTGGTGTTTTACCGTTTTACGAATTTAGGGGTTTACGGTTTTTGGATTGGGCATTGAGTTTTAAGTTTTTGGTTTAAAGGTTTTCAGTATAGGAGTCTATGTTTCTCGGGTTTTTGGGGTTTGTGGTTGATGGTTTGGGGTTTTGGCTGTTGGCTTTGGCTTCGAGTTTGGGGTCCATGATTTAGGGCTTATGGTTTGGAGATTGGTGATTAGGTTTGGGTAGGGTTTAGGGTTTGGGGCTTAAGGTTCTGAATTTGGGGTTTCAGTGAGGTTTTAAGTTTTGGCGTTTTGGAGTTTGGGGTATGGGGTTTGGGGGGTTAAGGTTTTGTCCATCTTGGGGTTGTAGGATTTGGGGTTTACGTGTTACAATCTCAAGGGTTTCCGTGCTTGTAGCTTGGGCTTTGGGTTTGGGTTCAAATTTGGGCCTGTAATTGGGTTTACAGTTTAATGTTTGGTGACTGGGGATGGAGGAATGAGGTTTTGGGTTTTTTGAGGGTATGGGGATGAGGGTTTACAATTTTGGGTTTTGGGTTTGGAGAACTTTAGTTTTAGGGTTCTAAGTTTTACTAGTTTGGGGATTGGCTTTTAGTTTTTGGATTTTTTGTTTGGAGGGGTTTTGAGATTTGGGGTTTAAGGATTGAAGGTTGGATGTTTAGATTAAGGATTTTGGGGGTTTAGGGTCTAAGGTTTTAGGGTTTAGGGTATCTTGTATAAGGTTTTGGATGTTATGGATTTAGGATTTATGGTTTAGGGGTTTTCGGGTTTTATGCATTAAGGGTTAAGGTTTTGGGGTTTAGGGGTTTTGCGCATTGGAATTTGTTTAGGGTTTAGTTTTGGAGTTCGGGAATTTGGGCTTTCGTATTTTCCTTTTGGGGCTTTGAGATTATGGGATTTAGGGTTTTCAAGTTTTAATGGTCAAGGTTCGGGGGTTCGGGTCTAGAGTTTTGGGTTTTGGGTGTTGGGTTTGGGTTTTAGTGTTTCATGGTTTAGGTTTTAACAATTTTTCAATTTAAGGGATTTTACAATTTTGGAATTTCGGTATTATGTTTTGAGTTTTGAGTTTAAGAATTTTGGGTTTGGCTTAGATTTTAGGGTTTAAGGGATTCGGGTTTATGGTTTTGGGTTTTAGATTTAAGGATTTAGGTTTTAAGGTTTAATGTTTAAAGTTTCTTAGAGTTTAGGGTTTCACAATTTAGGGTTTAGGGTTTTACGGTGTTACAATTTTAGGGCTTACGATTTTGGGTTTTGGTTTTTGAGTTTTAAGTACATGGGTTAAAGGTTTTTGGGTTTAGGAGTCTAGGTGTTTCCAATTTTTGGTGTTTATGGTTGAAGGTTTGGCATTCAACTTTAGGTTTGACTTTTAGGTTTATGACTTATTGTTTATGGTTTAGAGATTGGGGATTGGGTTTGGAGTTTAGGTAGGGTTTTAGAGTTGTGGGTCTCAATGTGGGGTTATGGATTCGGGGGGTTTATGTTTAGGGGTTTTGAGTTTAGGGTTTTGGGGGTTTTGGCTTTGTCGATTTTGGAGCTTTTGGGTTTGGAGTTGGGGTGTTGGAGTTTGGGGGTTTCCATGTTTTTGGCTTTGGCTTTGGGTTTGGATTTTAGGTTTATTGTTTATTGTTTGGGGATTGGTGATGGAGGATTTGGGTTTTTTGGTGTTTTGGGGTATGGGGATTGGGGTTTACAGTTTTGGGTTTTCGGTTTGGCGGTTTAGGTTTTCAAGTTTTTGGTTTTAGGGATTTGGGGATCGGGTTTTAGGAATTGGAATTTAGGCTTAGAAGGGTTTGAGGATTTGGGGTTTAGGGAATGATGGCTGGGAGTTTAGGCTTGGGATTTGAGGGGTTTTTTGGTTTGTGGTTTAAGGTTTTAAGGTTCAGAGAATAGTATATAAGGTTTTAGGGTTTAGGGTTTAGAATTTTTAGGTGTTTAAGGCCTTAAGGGTTAAGGATTTTGCATTTTTGGCTTTTTAGGGTTTGGGGGTTTTGCGGTTTGGAGTTTAGTTTTGGAGCTTTGGGTTTTGGGGCCTTGAGTTTTCTATATGGGGTTTGGGGATTTAGGGGTCTAGGAATTTCAGGTTTGAGTGGTTTGAGAGTTTGTGGCTAGAGTTTTGGGTTTTGGGTGTTTATAATTTTTCAATTTTAGGGTTTTTAGTAATTACGAATTTAGGTATTGTGTTTTTGGTTTTGAGTTTAAGGATTTTGGGTTCCGGGTTTAGAATTTAAGGTTTAAGGGACTTGGGTTTAGGGCAGTTTTACTATTTTGGGTTTTAGTATTTTACTGTTTTACGAATTTAGGGTTTACGGTTTTAGGATTTGGTTTTTGAGTTTTTAAGTATTTGGTTTAAAGGTTTCGGGTTTAGTAGTCTAGGTGTTTTAGGTTTTTGGTGTTCATGGTTGATGGTTTGGGATTTTGCCCTTTTGCTTTGGCTTCGAATTTGGGGTTTATGATTTAGGGTTTGTTGGTCGAAGATTGGTGAGTGGGTTTGGTTAGGATTTAGGGCTTGGGGTTAAGGGTTTTGAATTTGGGGTTTCAGTGAGTGTTTAAGTTTTGGCGTTTTGGGGTTTGAGCTTTTAGGATTTGGGGGTTAAGGCTTTGTCGATCTTGGGGTTATAGGGTTTGGGGTTTGGGTATTGGTGTCTCAGGGGTTTTCGTGTTTGCAGCTTTGGCTTTGGGTTTGGGTTTGGGTCTGGGGTTAGGGTTTATGGTTTACTGTTTGGTGACTGGGGGTGGAGGAATGAGGTATTAGGTTTTTCGAGGATTTGGCATTCGGCTTTGGGTTTGGATTTGGGGTTTACAACTTAGGGATCATGATTTGGAGATTAGGGATTGGGTTTGTTGTTTTGGCTTTAGTGTTTGGGGGTTGGGGTTTTCAATTTGGGGTTTTGGATTCGAGTGTTTAAGTTATGGGGTTTTAGGCTTTGTCAATTTTTGCAATTTTAGGGTCTGGGGTTAGGTGTTGGAGTCATAGGGGTTTCTGTGTTTTTAGCTTGGTGTTGGGTTTGGGTTTGAGGTTTACTGTTTAGTGTTTGGTGACTGGGGATGGAGGATTAGGGTTTTGTAATTTTTTGGGGTATGGGGATTGGGATTTACAATTTTGGGTTTTCAATTTTGGGGTTTCAGTTTTGAGGTTCAAGGATTTAGGGGTCTCACGATTGGGTTTTAGTTTTTGGAATTCGGGTTTGGAGGTGCTTGAGGATGTGGGGTCTAGGTGATTAGAAATCGATGGTTGGGGGTTTAGGTTTGGGATTTTGGGGGTTTTTGTAGTTTTGGGGTTTAGGGTTTTATGGTTTAAGGTATAGTGTATAAGGTTTGGGATTTTAAGGTTTTATGGTTTAGGGTTTTGGGGTTTGAGCTTTTCGCAGTTTAGAGTTTAATTTTGGAGCTTGGTGTTTTAGGGTCTTTGGTTTTTGGTATTGGGATTTAGGGGGTTTAGGATTTTTGGGTTTTAATGGTTCGGGTTTGGGGGTTTGGGCCTAGAGTTTTGGGTTTGTGTGTTTACAACATTTCTATTTTAAGGTTTTTAGGATTTATGAATTTGGGTATTGTGTTTTGGATTTTGAGTTTAAGGATTTTGGGTTTTGGGTTTAGAGTTTAGGGTTTAAGGGATGAGTTTGGGATATTTGGTATTGGGTTTGGGCTTTTAGGGTCTTTTGTTTTAGGTTTTTTCAATTTTTAAATTTTAGGATTTCGAAATTTGGTTATTGTGTTTTGAGTTTTGAGTTTTAGGACTTTTAGTTTTGGGTTCAAAGTTTACGGTTTATAGGATTTGGGTTTAGGGTTTTAGATTTAAAGGTTTAAGTTTTGAAGTTTAGTGCTAAGGGTTTTATGATTTTACAATTTTAGGGTTGACAGTTTTGGGATTTTGTTTTTCAGTTTTAACTTTATCGTTTAAAGGTTTTGGGTTTAAGAGTCTAAGTGTTTCGGGTTTTTGGTGTTTATGGTCGAAGGTTTGGGGTTTGACCTTTGGCTTTGGGTTTGGGTTTGGGGTTTATGATTTAGGGTCGGATGTTCGCAAACTGGGGATTGGGTATAGGGTTTAGGGTTTTGGGGTTAGGGTTTTCAATTTGGGGTTTTGGATTTAGGGGTTTAAGTTTTGGAGTTTAGGCTTTGGGGTTTTGGGTATTGGGGGTTAAGAAGGCTTTATCGATTTTGGGGTTTTTGAGTTTGGGTTTGGGTGTTGGGGTCTTGGTGTTTCCGTGTTTCCGGCTTTGGGTTTGGGGTTTGGCTTTTGGATTGGGGTTGGGGTTTATGGTTTAGTGTTTGGTGACTGGGGGATATAGGATTGAGGTTTTGGTTTTTTGGGGGATTTAGGGATTAGGGTTTACAGTTTTGGGTTTTCAGTTTGGGGTTTAGGTTTTACGGTTCTGGGTTTTAGGGCTTTGGGTATTGGGCTTTGGGATTTGGGGTTAAGGGGTTTAGGAGTTTAGGGATTGATGGTTGGGGGATTAGGTTTTGGGATTTTGGAGGTTTAGGGTTTTGCAGTTTCTATTTAAGGTTTTTGGATTTACAGTATAGTGTTCAAGGTTTAAGATTTTAAGGTTTTAGGGCTTATGTTTAGGTGTTTTAGGGTTTAAGGCATTAAGGGTTAAGGGTTTGGAGTTTGGTGGCTATTTGGGTTCGGTAGTTGTGCGGTTTGGAGTTTATTGGGAGTTTAGTCTTAGAGCCTGCAGTTTTTAGGTTTTCAGTTTTTGGTTTGGTTTTGGGATCTAGGTGTTTAGGATTTTCGGGTTTTAGTTATTAGGTTTTGGGGCTTTAAGGCTAGAGTTTGTGGTTTGGGGTATTGGGTTTATTGGGGTTTTATAGTTTTGTGGTCTAAGTTTTATAGGACTTAAGAATTTGATTATTGTGCTTTGGATTTTGAGTTACCGGATTTTGGGTTTTAGGTTTAGAGTTTAAGGGATTGGGTTTACCGTTTAGGGTCTTGGGTCTTGGATTTTAGATTTAAGTATTTAGGTTTTAAGGTTTAGGAGTTTTAGGGTTTGGGGTTTTTGGTTTTAGGGGTTTAGGCTTTGGAGTTTGGGTGTGTCGAGGTCTTGGGGTTTTTTGTGTTTTCAACTTTTGCTTTGCATTTGGGTTTGAGGTTTACGGTTTAGAGTTTGGTGATTAGGGATGGAGGATTGGTGTTTTGGGTCTTTTTGGGTATGGGGATTGGGGTTTACAGTATTGGGGTTGGGGTTTGCAGCATGGGGTTTTAGTGTTTTGGGTTTTCGGCTTAGTGTTTTGGGATTTAGGTGTTTCGGATTTGCAGGCCTTAGCTGTTAGGTTTTGAAGGTTTGAAGCTAGAATTAGAGTTTTAGGTCTTGGATTTAGGGTTTAGGGTCTTGTGGTTTAGGTTTTTACAATTTTTAACTTTTAAGCTTTTTAGGGTTTAGGAATTTGGGTATGTGTTTTGGAATTTGTGTTTTAAGGATTTCAAGTTTTGGGTTTAGAGTTTAGGATTTGAGGGATTTGGGTTTTGCGTTTAGGGTTTAGGGTAAGGGTTTTAAATTCAAGGGTTCGGTTTTAAGGTTTAGTGTTTGAAGTTTTTTACAGTTTTGGGTTTTAGGATTATTTAGGGTTTTACATTTTTACAATTTACGATTTAGGGTATTACAATTTTAGAATTTCAAGTTTTAAGATTTGGTTTCTCAGTTTTAAGTTTTATCACTTAAAGGTTTTGAGCTTAGGAGTCTAGGTGCTTTGGGTTTTTGGTGCTAATGGTTGAAGGTTTAGGGGTTTGGTTTGTTGCTTTGGGTTTGTGCTCGAGGTTTTGATTTAGCGTTTATGGTTTGGAGATTGGAGATTGGATTTGAAGTAGGGTTTAGGGTTTCAAGGTTGGGTTCTGAATTAGGGGTTTTTCAATTCAGGTGTTTAAGTTTTAGGGTTTTGAGGTTTGTGGTTTTGGTGGTTTAGGCTTTGTTGATATTGGGATTTTAAGGTTCAAGGATTCGATGTGATGGAGTCTTCGGGTTTTAGTGTTTTCGGCTTTTGCTTTGGGTTTGGGGTTTACCGTTTAGTGTTTGGTGATTGGGAATTGGGGTTTTGGGTCTTTTGGGGTACGGAGATTTGGGTTTACAATTTTGGGGTTTGTATTTGGAGGTCTTGGTTTAGAGGATTAGGGTTTACGGGTTTGGAGATTGGGTTTTAGGGTTTGAATTTTGGGTTTAGAGTTGTTTGGGGATTTGGGGTTTAGACATTTAGGGGTTGCTTGTTGGGGGTTTAGGCTTGGGATTTTGGGGGTTTAGGGTTTTGCGGTTTAGCGTTTTAAGTTTTAGGTTTTAGGGAATTGTATGAAAGGCTTAGGATTTTCAAGTTTTCGAGTTTATGGTTTAGGGGTTTTGGAGTCTAAGGCATTAAGGTAAAGGATTTAGGGTTTGAGGGTTTTGTGATTTGGAGTTTATTGGGGTTTAGTTTTGGAGCTTGGGGTTTTGAGTTTTCGATTTTGGGTTTTGGGATTTAGGGGTTTAGGATTTTTCGGGTTTTAGTAGTTAGGTTTTCGAGGCTTAGGGCTAGAGATTGGGGTTTTTATATGTTGAAGTTAGGGTTTTAGGGTCTTGTAGTTTAGGTTTTACAATTTTTCAATTTTAGGTTTCTAGAATTTAGGAATTTCGGCATTATGTTTTGAGTTTTGTGTTTTAAGGATTTTGGATTTTGGATTTAGGTTGGGTTTTGGGTTTAGAAGTCTAGTTGTTACGTGGTTTTCATATTTATGGTTGACAGTTTGGGGGTTTGGCTATTGGCTTTAGGTTTGGGATTTATGATTTAGGATTTATAGTTTGGAGATTAAAAATTGGGTTTAGGTTTTAGGATCTAGGGTTTGGGGCTTTGAAATTGGGGTTTTGGGTTCGGGGGTTTAAGTTTTGGGGTTTTGGGATTTGAGGTTTTGGAAGTTTAGGCTTTGTCGATTTTTCAGTTTTAGGGTTTAGGATTTGGGTGTTGAAATCTTAGGGGCTTTCGTGTTTTCTTGTTGGCCTTGGGTTTAGGTTTGGGTTTTGGATTTAGGAATTAGGATTTGGCGATTAGGGATAGAGGATTAAGGTTATGGCTTTGGGGATGTTGGGGGTTTACAGTTTTTGGTTTTGGATTTTGGGGTTTAGCATTTAAGGTTTTGGGTTTTGGGGGCTTTGTGGATTGGATTTTAGGGTTCAGATTTTGGGTTTCGAGGCGATTGGGGATTTTGGGTTTATGGGTTTAGGAGTTTAGGGATTGATGGTTGGGGGTTAATGTTTGGGATTTTAGGGGTTTAGGGTTTTGGGGTGTGAGATTTAAGATTTTAGGGTTTAGAATTTAAAGATTTAGGGTTTATGGTTTAGGGGTTTTAAGGCATTAAGTGTTAAGGATCAAAGGTTTTGAGGGTTTTGCAGGGTATTTGCTTGGGGTTGAATTTTGGAGCTTGGGGTTTAAGGTTTTGGGCTTTTTGGGGTTAAGGTTTGGGATTTAAGAATCTTGTGGTTTAGGTTTTAACAATTTTAAATTTTAGGGAATTTAGGGTTTACGAATTAGTGTTATGTGTCTAGAATTTTGGGTTTTGGGTTAAGGGCATGACGTTTGGGGGTTTGGCGGTTGTTTGGAGTTAGTTTTGAAGCATGGGGAATTTAGGTTTTTGGTTTTGGGATTTAGAGGTTTAGAATTTTTGGGTTTTAAGGGTTAGGGTTTTAGGGTTTGGGTCTAGATGTTGGGGTTTTAGGTTTTAAGAGTGTAGCGATTTAGGGTTATCGAGTTTTAGTGATTAGGTTTGGGGTTTTGGGTTTTAGAGTGTAGCAATTTAGGGTAATTGGGTTTTAGTGAATAGGTTTGGCATTTTGGTTTAGGGGCTTTGGGGTATAAGGCTTTTCAATTTTAGGGGTTCGGTTTTAGGGATTTATGGTTTTACAACAACAGAAAATCCAAAATTTTCTAGTAAATTTAGGCTGTGTACTAGATACCTCACGTTCTAAACATCACTTGAGTCGTGTTGCCATATTAGCCTTTTCATCATACACTAATAGAATCAAGAGCGGCGTGTGTCCAAATTTTTTAATTTTTTTCTTTTTTGACATAAAGAAACTAAACAAAGAAACCAAATTTTAACCAAAAGAAAGATCTTTTAAAAAAAACCTAAAAACAAAAAAATAACCTCAGATTTTCCAAAATAGGAAATAAGCTAAGAAAGACAACTTTGTAGAAATTTATATTTTTAAAAGATAGCTTTTCGAGTTTAGAAATTAAACGAAAAAGCATATTTAAATAAAAAATTTAGAATTTCCTTTATTTGATTATGGGCAGGTCGGTCAAAGCATTCCATGCATGCAACTCCTAAACTAATATGATGACAAATATAGTAACTAATCCCAAAATGCAATAAAATAAATAGAGAAAGTTCAGAAGCTTACCTCATATGGTGCTCCCCCAGAAACGACATCAAGAACTTGTTCGACAATCCAAGTGGAAGGTTGCGAAGTAATAATAAGTCTCATTTTGAATGGGGTCGATCAACAAGGTGAGATTAATCAACACAACTTGAACCTGTCCTAAAAGAAAATCTAAAAATCCTACTCAAAACCTATACAAACCATATTTAAATAAACAAAAATTAAATTAATTACATTTTTTTACACACTATAAAAATTATCTAAACTAAAAGTTCTACACTACAAACCTAAACTAGCAAACAGAAGACTGCATCCACCAAAAGAAACATTAAAAAACCAATTTAAATGAAAAAAAAGAGATAATAAATTAAAAATTCAAAAACAATAAAATAAATTTTATAACCTAATGGTGTGAATCCATTGTTTTCTAAGTAAAAAAAATAAGAACTGCATAGCTCAATCTCTAAAACCCAAAACCAAATATCCAAATACCCAAAAACAAAAAATGCATACACTCTACACTCAAAAAACCCCCCACACTGTAATTTCATTTCTAGTTTTCACACCAAATCTATATGACAAAAAAATAACTGAAAACCAAAGAGAAATAGAGAATAAGAAAAGAAGTACCTAGAAAGAAATAGATAAGAGAATATACAAGAAGAGAGAAGCAATGTAGATGACGCTGAACAAAATCAGTCCAGGACTACAGCTTGAAGTCCAAAAACCAGTAAAGTAGAAGAAAAAGAAATGGCATTAGATGATGATGGTGATTGTCAAAAATAAGAAAACAAAAAGAAAAATCTAAAAGAGAAACTGAGAAACCGTGTAGGTCAATTGGTTAAAGAAAAAACACATTACGACATGCAAATAAACAAGAACACTTAAAACAAGTAAATGGTTCCAAAAACTTAAGTTCAACCTTTTCTGCACCTTGACATAGACAAGATCGGCTGAAAAGATGCACACACAAACTGCAAGTTATATCAAACAACAAATCCAGCATTAAGATATCAATATTGAACGAGATTTAACCCAAAAACTTACAATCACTAATTGGTAGGCACAATCATTTCTTGCGTGGCAAACCATCTGTTAAGAGTGATCATGCTTTAAATGCAAATGGTAGATTTCGTAAGAGACAACTAACAAGTCAGTTTCTAAAATCTTGAAAATTATAGATGAAAGCATAGAAACCTATTTGCAATTGATATTTGTAATACCTGATGCCTAGGGGCTTAGATGGATATCGAGGGAAAGTCGTTTTTCCATGGTAGTACACACCTTCATGATATAATTAAAAAAAAAATAATGAATGTCGAAAAAAAAAATAGATTAAATCAACGGTTAAAACTCAACTCGAAGCCAATGAAAACTCAAAAAGTGTATAATCACAGCTCAAATGTTAGCAACAATGCAACAAGTATTTTTTTTTTATCAATCAACCAGTCTTCATCAACTTAAGTTCACAGTGAGACACACACATGCACATGTACACACATGGAAGGGGCTAAAACATCATAATTCAAATGGATTTATTCTTTTGCCTGATTGGAAAATGTCATCATTTGAATGCCCAACCCCTATAACCATTCAACTGTACAATAAATAGATGCAAACTAAGAAATCACCAAATATACATGAAATCGTATAAAAGCATATGCTTTCAATCTTCTACCAGTATATGGTGTGTCTTCACTTCCCTCCAGTGCAAAATCTGAAATGAATAATGAAGTAATTTCAACAGATCTCGAAGTGCATGAACAACTTGAAAGCAAGTGAAAGCAATACTTCTCTTTAAAAAGGAAAAAAAACATAAAAAGAGTAATGTCGAACTTATCCATTCATTCACTACTTTGGCCAATTCAACAAGGTTTGGTCAAGCTACTAAAATATAGTTGTGCCCAAATTCCAAATGACCAAAAGATAGTAGGCTAAGTTTTAAGGCATTAAGCTGTTTCTCTTTTCTTTTTTTTTTTTTTTTTTTTTTTTTTTTTTTTTTTGGCAAATAAACTAAGCCTTTTCCTCGTCTTGGATGACTCAAACAAGACAAGCCAGCTAGGCTTGACTCCACTTTGTTGGATCCTGAACTCAGCCAGCAGCCTCACAACCCAAAATCAAGTCATGGCCTATGCCCTTCTTGGCTCAACTCCATTATTCAAAAAATGCAGGTACTTAACATGTGTAACATTACACTTGTATGTATGGAGTTCACTTGAAACTACTATGATCGGTGGAGTAAATCATGTGTTTTACATATGATATCCAACAGTGGGATTCACTACGATTGGAGTGTCACTCAACCCCTTCTATTTCTTTTTTTAAGTTTTATCACTACTTTAGCTAGAGTGGCATTCATCTGACCCTACTATAACTAAATCTAATCATGTGTTTTACATATGATAAGTCCAACAGTAGGACCTATTTTAATTGAATAAATTTAGGGCAATGATATTATATGTCTAACAGCTACTGTAGCTAGATCAGCAAATCTCAAAAACATATAATGTCCTAATATCTATTTTACAAAATAAAATTCTCATTTAAAATTAGAAAATTATCTTCTTGTGTGCATAAATAAATTATTATGCATTTAATCAGTTAATACAAAATGACAAATTCATGATCATGTCAACCAACAAGGGACAAAGGGATTCCATTTGTTGCTCGTTTTGGCAGAAACTGTTAAAAGAAAGTTAAGCAATCTATAACATGATTGCATTTTTCAAGTAAATCAGCTTAACAAGACTTCATGACACTGGAAAGTAAAAATGCTAATAACTTTTTAAAGCAAAAAATCCCGTTAACTCAAAAGATAAATAACAAAAAGGAACAGCGGATTGATGTTCTGTTTTGTTAGCCAAATGCATAAGGATATAAGACAAAATGGTAGATTATATGATTAAAAGTAAGTTCAGCATATCATTACAAAGTAGCTAAATTTCGTTGGCATGTAGGAACCAGAATGGCTTGCTCAGTCACAAGAATGTTATTAAATGAGAAGCAATAATGCAAAAAAGAATCAGCAGTATGCATCCAGCAATTGTTCCAACATATCTTTTCACATTTAAGCAATTAAATAGAATTTACCCCAATAATAATAATAATAATAATAATAATATGAAAAGGTGCATACCTTATGAAGTGAATGAGCAACTAATTTCTTCTCAAGCTCCTCAAATTGATAAACAAAGTTAATAAACTGCAAGCCCTAAATGACCATATCCTACATATGGAATAAAAAATTTTTTGAATATATTTAACGAGATTAAATTAAAGTTGCATAGTTTAACCCTTCAAACGCCTCTTTTTTGTTAACAAAGAATCATCAAGTCTCACACAATGGAAAAAATATTTTCTATTACAAAACAGCGAAAGCCAAAGCTACAAAACCATGGTATTGTCTCTCCACCTAACCACAGCATGAGATGAGGGAATTGGGGAAGAACAAAAAACGACAGTTGTTGAACAGAAATGAGTGCAAAATTGCAGCAATCTCAGGCACTACCTCACTACCAATACATTGTCAGCAAAGAAAACAAGAATAAATAGCCTTCAACTGAAAGCCAATTGATCAAAATGACTCTCACCATGAGAATAACAAATTTCATCATACCGCAGGACTAATGCAAAAGGTCACCTTGCATTTTTAAATCAACATCAATGATGACCGCCACCTCACATCCTTAAAAATTCTACTACTCGGTCAAAGACATTCTCACGAAAAAGGATAGGGAACCAAGCACCAAACTATGCTCAATTTACATCTAAAAGTGCAACGAGTCCAAATTACAAATAGGATGTCCGTGTTAGCAATTGTCCAACAATGTTGGAACTACGAGAAGAAAAAAAAAGGAAGACCAGATGGAAAGATTAAGACCAATGTGTAGAGAGATCAAATGTATATCATTTTATATGTTTATATACTTACCTTCAAGTAGTCATACAGATTATAGAGTACTGTAATACTGTAACAAAAATATTTATATGTTTATATTCTAAATGTACTTTTTTCATTTTTCAAGGTCAATAGGTCAAATTCCAACTTTGTGGTTACAAAAATGGGCCCCATCCAACCATGCACCTTGTTGTTGTCAGTTTATCGTTGTTGGGTTAATAACAATGTTGTTGCCATCACAGTAACTAAAACATTAGTTAGCTTCAACACAAGGAGTGTCAACTGCAATATTTCACAGTGTTCTGAAGTGAGGTGAGATGGTATAATTGCCCTAAACATGAGAAAGAATCATAATATGGAGCGCAAATTAAATACATAATATACTGGTATAGGAATAAAACCAAAAAAAGTCACAGATTGGTCGTTTTAAGGCCTTTAGTTATTGACCCTAGTTAAATGCTTGATGATAATAAAAATAATGATAATACTAATAATTTATTAAAATTTAAATTTCTGTTTTCAATTTTCTTAAAGTGTTAATTAGAAATACAAGGTACACCTCCTCCTCGATAAGAACCTTGACTGCAACCATGGTTTAAAATAGCGGCTGCTACATAGCGTAGCAAATGCATTGTCAACCATAGCAGTTGAGGCCGGCACGCTATTTTGAAAATAGCAGCACTATAATCTAAAAGTTTGTAAAGCCAAGCAATTTTATTTTATAATACTATTTTTCCTATTTCTTCTCCTCAATAGCCTTTCCTATAGTTGTTTCTACCCTTACATGGTTTCAAATAACTAAAAACACACAGGATTTGCTGCTACACAAGATTTAAATTTTTTTTCCATTTCCAAAATTTCCACTGCTGCACCGCTATGTATCACCACAACCACTACATATCGCCCGATATGTAGCATTTGCACCATTGGCAGCCATGCCCACTGCAGCCACTATTTTTTATCCTTGATTAAAACACAAAATTCATCTAGAATGTACACCTCAAAATACGCAACATAAGTCTACAAGGACTTGTGCTAGATTCCAAATTGATTTTTCTATTAGGACTTAAACATTACTCCATAGTTAATACAATGTTGCTTTCCCTTTTGAAATCATACTAAAAAATTAAAAATATTTAATACTTAATAATTTAAAAAAGATTGTTAGATCAAATTTTATTGGTGGTATTTTGAAATTTTTTTCGAAGTTAACATTTGTATGAATTATTTTAATGTTGTGCTATATCTATGAATCATATGTTCCAAGATTTGGCAAGCTGGACACCTGGATACCCCTACCAATATCAAAGTCCCACATGCCTACTTACACATACGCAACTTAGACTAAATCCACCACCTTAATCTATATCACAACCTCATCCCTACCTATCATGTTCATATATTCCAGATACAAATTATTTATATCTAAAGACAAAATATCAAGGATATATTTACAGTCCCTAGAGCAATCCTTTCAGGCCTGGTGATTTCAGGCATCATATTCTTATCAAGTTCGACAGTTTCAACTCCCAGCTTGTGATAATCAACAAGTTTAGCCTATATACCACCACGGAAGGTCTCAACAATAAACTAGAAGAGCAGACTAATGCATTCTACAAGAGAAACTATAAAAAATAAAAAATAACAAATTTACCTTGTGAGGCATCAAGCATTGCAGCTTCCTTTTTAAGCTTAGAAACTTCCGACCTCAAAAGAATAATTAAGCTTTTTCTCAGCAAGCTATATAATCCCTCAAAACTAAACTTTCCCATGATACTCACAGATATGGTCTAAGCTTGATGAAGCAAACCTAAAATAGATCTTAACAGCCAAGATTGAATGATGCCACACAATCCCTATAGCTAGATATCAATCCATCAATTTAAACACCCCTCCACACCCTTGCATGATTAGAATTTAGGAGGATAACAGTACCTAGAAGCACTTGCCAATGGGCATCATCTTCAAAGATGGAAACATAGAAATATATAGGCCACTAAACTGATAAGAAGAGAACAAAAGGAATTAGCAAATTTTCACATAATCAATTTGCTTCTCTACAGACAGATAGAAGAGTGAGTGAATCTTAAAAAACAAAGTGAAGACCTACAGGTTGAACTCTGCAGTGTATCAGAAGGAACAAGGTCAAAGCTCAAGGCATTTGACGCAAATAAGTGATTATGATGTCAAAAGATAAATAACACAGCAACTGACCAATTACAGTAAAATGAAAAATTCAGAAAGTCACAACTGCAGACATCTCCACCTACATTTGAGGAAAAAAAAAAAAAAACAGAAAAGAAGAAGAAAGAAGAAGAACATACCTGCAAATGTCTACAACTGGCTACTCTCCACCAGCTATTGTTGCTGTTTGCCAACTTCGGATGAAGCTGCAGACGTCTTGCCCTGCTCATCATGCTCCTACTCAGCCTGCAGGTACTGCTCTTTTTTTTTTTTTTTCTTTTTTCCATGCTGCTTTTTTTTTTTACCCAGAATCATTGTTTTTCCATGCTACTTTCTTCTTCTTTTTTTTTTTTTTATAAATCCAAAACAGCTGTTACTATTCCATGATGTTTTTCGTTTTTTTTTTTTCTGGAACTGGTGCTGTTTATATATATATATATATATATACGGAACTACAGCAGTTTTTTTTCTTCTTTTTTTTTTTTTTTTTGTTCCAGAACTGTTGTTCTTCCATACTGCTGTTTTACCGATATCGGGTAACGCGTGGATGGAGTGAAGTAAGATAAATAGTCAATACAATGATGCACCATTAAATTAATAAATAACTAACAAGCATATAGGAAAAGTCGGCCAAATGGAAACCTTCTCATATTGGAGCTGGTGAAAGCAATTCTTTTAAACGAATATATCAGATAACTCCCACCTCTGTATTAACATCAACCTATTACAAAATTTAATAACTTCCAGTTATCATTGAAAAATATTTGGACAAAATGAAAAAAAAAAAAAAAAACAGAACTCTAGGTTAATACAATCAACTAGATTCATTGTGAAGAATGCCAATTTGGATATACAACAAGAAACCAAACACAATAACAAATTAAAAGGTAAATATATACATAAATATTCTTCATTTGGTAAAAAATCACAGTTCTTTAATGAATTATACCATTAAAAAAATTAAGAAATGAAACATCTAATGAAGATAGATTCATCTTCAATTAAAAAAATTAGAAACAACATGGTAGTGAACGGTTTTCCCTCCAAACCTTTGGGAAAAAGTCAATTCCAAAAGTTGCATGCAAAATGCAGATTCAAGACCACCCGCCAAACCTTTGGAAACAAAGAAGGTCAATTCCAAACGTTGCATGTGAAAAGCATATTCAACACCCACAACCCCCACCCAAAAAAAAAAAAACCAAAACAAGCGTTTTTTATTTTTAAGTATAATATTGAGAGCTAGTGGAGTAATCGTTTTTTATTAAGTATAATTGGGATATCTGATGGAATTATCAGAAAAAATTTACGGAACTACACCCATTTCCGAACATAAATCGATGCAGACACTGTCTTACATAGTGAAGTTAGAAAAAGAAACACATACATATCCAAAGAAGAGAAAATAAAAGGAAAAGAGACAAAAGAAGAAGAAAAACAAAACACACTAATTAATATTGTTACAAAAATTGTGGTCATCTAATAAGGGATTAACACAACAACAACAAATGAATGCCCATGCGCATGAACACTTTTCCATACAATTCCATGTCAGATAAACAGCAAAATAAACATAAAAACGATTAAATTAAAGATCAACTGCTTACTCAAGTTCTAGGGATCACAATTCAACAAAGAATACTAAAGGGATAGTGTAAAAATAAAAAAAACTGATTCTCGAGCGATATTCTTCTTCGATATAATATGTTTCCAAGATACAAAAATAAAATGAAGCAAATTTAAAGGTGAATCAGCAAATGGCAGCAATCATAAAGTTTGGACACAGTGCCCACAAAGGCTGTTCAAAAGATGTTCAAATTCCATAAAATTAATAAATAAAAACTACATACCCCGCTCCTCAGCAATCTCAGGGTCCTCACCGAAAGCTCAAGATTGCGATGAATGCCAACCCTACAACCATTTACAAAAATTTTGGTTCCTTGAGAAATGATTGTAGGGCATATTACCAACAACAAAAAAAGTGAACCGTCTCATGGAAGGGGAAAACATGGAACATTTAGCAGGTTGTTTGACATCTTTAAGTTAAATACCTCATAATTTCCAGTGCTCCATTCTACGAAAAATTCCAAGATAGGATGTGTAGCTAATCCAACCGTTACGTATACCATCAAAGCAAGATTCTTCACAAGTCCACAGGCCCATCATAGCACCCAAAAGGTATCCATTGATGTCAAACAATAGCAGCAAAAGTAGAACCGATTTAATAAATAACAACAATAACAGTGAATAACAGATATAGTAACAGTAATATCAATAATGACTCTAATGCAAACCTAAAAATATGTAAAAATACACACATATGTTTATAAGGATTTGCTTATAGCCCTTGCATATACCTAGCTCAACATCCATAATTCTTTTTCCTTATCCTTGCATCTATTCTCTTTTTTTTAATCAATTTTACACAATTAAAATTATTACAAATCAAAGTTTCATTATCCAATTGATTTGCAATTATTGGCAATTTCACTTACACAATTACACATGCGCTATGCTGCAAGTGCGTGCACTCAAAACACATGTGACTCCGTGATTAAATATCAAGCCTCTACCATAGGTGATACATACCTTTCTTAGTTTATTAGTGCGATTAATATGATGTTCATGGATAAATAAATACTCTATTGACATTAATTGGCTAAGCAGACATTTAGGAATGGATGCCAACTAGAACCGGTCCATAACTTGGATAATTGAGTCCAGAAAAGGGTCCACAGCAAAGTTGTTGTGTTGGTACCTCAGGTAACCAGTTAATGTCTATTGAAATCTCTACCATTTGTTTTCGCTATGACACTTGTCCTTCCGGTGTTAAAGGAGGATATGTCATACCCCAATGGGAACTGTACAGTTGTTCAGGGTTTTGCCAATTTCCCTGATAACATAAAAAGAACACTCAGCAGAGAAGATGTAAGCAGCTGCAAAACACCATGTAACACAACACTAACACAAAGATTTTCTAATACCATCACATCCAATAGGAGAGTTCAACCTCCGCAAATGAGACAACCTAGAAGCATATGTCAAGTGATTCAACACGCATAAACAATACGTAAATAATATATATATGCTAGAAACTGTAAGCAACATATGCAGAGAACATTAAGAGAAGAACTAGGACCTTTAGTTCAAGTATCTACTGGAACTCTGAAGGTGTTCTCTCAAGATGCAATGCTCGATATGTATCAAACAGTGAATCAACAGTAGACAATAAGACCTGTCGAATAAGAGCAATATTTCGTGATAAGTATTAATACATATATATATATATCAATATATATATATATATAATGCGAAGCTCTAATAACTAGTTGTTGGAAAAGTAGCAATCATTAAAAACTTGATCACTCGCCTTTAAGAGTGCTACAGCCTTGCTCATTTCAAAGCTCACAAATTTAGAGTAACCAGCAGCACCTGATGTCTGTTGTGACAAGAGACAGTTAGAACAAGGAAGCATTGCGGCGATGAAAAATTGTAAACAGTGGAAAACAGAGAGAGAAAAATGAGATCAATAGATATGGTCAAACATAACACCTCGGGTTTTCGAGCATAGCTTACCACAGGATGGGGCTAAGTCACATTATTGAAACCATGGATTGACCTCGTGGCCATTGGTTCTTAGGGTCAACAAATAAATAACAAAGAAATAGGGACTGGAGCAATGCATGGGACCATAGGCTGCCATTGGCTTGATTCACAAACCTGATAAATAAAAGGATCAATGCTCAAGCCCTGGTACGACAAGCTATCGTAGGGCCCATTCCTGGCTGTTGTGCAGACTCACTCCGTGATATTCAGGACAAGTAATGAATAGGATGGGCCTTGGAGTTGGAATAAATTTTATGCCCGACATATAAATGACATGGACCATGACCTCACCTCAGATAAGCTTGTTTACATCCAAGCATGACATCTCGCATTAACAAAGGACAAAAACGGGCATACATGACACAAGGTATGCATTTATAAGCATCGCCACTGGGTGGATATGTGCACATGAAATGAACCATCACCGAAGCACATTGGTATTCATATGAATGTACACATATACAATGTTAATTTAGACTGCTATAGATGAATAATAAAGATATTAGGGACTAGCATCACTTGAAGATCGGTGGAGAAAAAAAATGAGAGAAATAGTTCAAGAGTGAAATACCGCCTCCTTTAAAAATACTTTGTAGTGCAGAACAAATCCTATCCAAGAAGCCACAATTTTCCATTGTACTGAGGAGATAGTCTTATAGACTTCACATCTCAGGGCTTGGACATTTTTGTGACATTCACTTCTAAGCATGCGGTCGAGTGATTCATTGGTTAGATTTTTTGTTCTTTTTTCGACAGACGTTAACAAGAGTATGGTTAAATAGATCAATCACTGCTTCCCTTGGTGCTTGTATCATTTATACTATGATCTACGATGCATATATTTTTAAGGATGCACCCCATACAATCCATTGCAGTCTGAATAATATACAGAAATAGTCAACCTAAAGATAGCTCCAGTCCACTAGGTTCTTTTGTTTCCTAGCCATACCCTAGGCTTTAAGCTTGATGTCATAATTGCCGCAAAGGTCATCGATGAATTTTCCTTATTACCACACATGAGCATAATTGCAAGCTAGTGTTTCCATGTCAAGCAAGTGTCTGAGAGCAGCACACATCAATCTCCAAATTACAGCAACATGAGATGATGATCTATGCTATTCGAATACAGCTGTTGGGGAGGGGGACACATTATGTGTTAAGCCCCAGCCATAGGGTTTGTGTAAGGAGTAAGGACACGTTTATATACATTTAAGATATTTGATGTGCAAGCTGGTGTTTCCACGTCAAGCAGGTGTTTGAGAGCAGCACACATCAATGTCCAAATTACAGCAACATGAGATAATGATCTTTGTTATTCGAATACAGTTGCTGAAGATGGGGACACATTATCTGTCAAGCCCCAACCATAAGGTTTGTGTGAGGAGTAAGGACAAGGTCATACAAATTTAAGACATCAAACGGTTGGCATGTGCATGAGCTAACTAGATACAATGTACTGTTCTATCAGCAGATCCCAAAGATCTTTTATGAGTCGTACAGTTCAATGATTATTAAAAAAGAATTAAAAAGCTAAAGAGAAATAGCCACCTAGGCCTGTATTTCACTATTACTAGTTTCCATTCATTCTCCAGTTTCTCCTCTCACAATAATTCTCTTCTTTTGTGGTCTAACTAACAAATAACTCAAGGATTCGTTAAACTCATCAGGCAGTAATGTATTAATTGTGTCGAGCTTGTAGCATAGTAGGGGACGCTCACTGTTGCAACCTATGAAGCATGGTTACCGGTACAAGTACCAATATAGGCATGGTATGGGTACGCCGATACAGCAAAATCCTAAAAAACAAGACACAGGTAAGAGGTGACAATGGGTTCTGTGTTGGTAGTAGTGAGGGCAGAGGTGAATCAGTGAGGGGGTTTTGGGAAGATGGCTTTTCTGGATCGGCAGAAAAAGGGAAAAGTGGGTAACATGCTGACGATCAGGGATCATGTAGCTTTGATACCAAACTGATGCAGGCCCTAGGGTTAGGACTTGCATAGGGGTGCCGAAGCACATGTCCAAAGACACTTCGAATCTTCAAGAAGACTTCAACACACACGAGGACGCACCTCTTAGGGGTAAAACCCAATTCTATTAATCGACTAAGTCTGAGAATCTTTTCTCAACAATGCCATATATATAGTAAAAGCAAACTTAATGTCTAAGCAAACCCTAAGCTATTAATAGAAACTTCCCTAATAACAATTTAATTAGAAATCTACTGATAAAAATAATATAATCCTAATCTAATTTGAAGAGGGGCTGCTTGTGGGACTTAGACTGCGTCATAAAGTGAGTATGGCTTCATACCCAATGCCCCTTTTAGCCAATCAAACCCTTATGGAATGAGGTGTGATAAGAAGATTCTACAGCAAACAAGATTGGAGAGGGGGCAGAAGGCTATGAGGATTCATGACATAGGTTTGGATGATGACAATGTTAGTGCATCAAGTATATTGCCCAAGTTAACATGCATATTGGGGTCTAGACTTGGGAATGGTCCAGGCCCTCTGTTTAGCTCACAGTTGAGGTATGGGTAACAATCCCATAACTTGTACCTAATTGTATGTCTCCGATTACCAGTCCCTAAGAGAAATTTGGATTTAGGTCCAGATCTACCATACAACGAACCATTTCATCCCTACTGGAAGATGTTGAGAGTCAATTTGGGTCTAATTTGTAATTATCCAGTAATCATGGCTTTAAATGTCATTATGAGAACAAGTTAATCTTGAATAAGGCTTAGATTTTAAAGCTAAGTTACGTTGGGTTGGAGTCATGATGTAAGTAGGTATCTAATTTAGGTTCCCCAATTACAATTAGATTAAAGTTCGAGTTATTTTAGGTTAAGTGCTGTGATATAAGTTGGTTTCTAATTTAGGCTCGCCTATTATAATGTAATTAGGTTTCCTTTTTTTTTTTTTTTTTGGTAGTCTATAGTAGTCTTTTTTTTTTCTTCATAAAGAGTCATTGCTTAATATAAAATTTTTACAAAATTCATCAAAACGTAGTCCCTAAATTTGAACTAGGTATCAGAGTTAGGGTTTGGACTTACATCTAGGCTTTCCTCTTCTATTTTTCCTTCTTTTCCGAATCCCTATCAAATTGGTTGACCCAACAAAGAAACCTAAGCCTTCCTTTGCCAAGTCATGCTTCTAAAAAAAGGAAAACTGGAGAGCAAAAGCCTAAGGAACAGAAGCCTAGATATAGTCCCATCTAGGGTTTTGAGTTTCCAAGAAGAGAAAAGAAAATTAGGGTTTTTTCCAACTCAAAATCCCAACAGGTTATTTGCCTTCTACACGTGATGTCAAAATGCCATTTCCCTAAGTAAAATTTACAAATGTGAATTTTGCACATGTAATGTGAAACGCAATGCCATGTTTGTTTGGAAGCCGCCATTTTCACATTAAGTGATCGTTGAATGATTTGGAAGATAAATGTAAGAAATTCATATATCTTAAACTATAGCAATGGTTAAGACATCAAAATGAATTTATGGGGTTTAATAGGTCAATAAATCATTTGAACGGTTCACATAAAAAACATGGGACCAATAGAAGTTGAAGAGAATAAAAGCTAGTAACAGGATTCAAAACCACAACTTGTCGAGTGGAACCTATATTGGAACTCTCTTGACCAAGAGGTGTGTAATAGTTTCACCCCTCTTCAAGGGCCTAAATCTCACATGAAAATAGCCTCATTCACATTGTCTTCACACCTCATTTGTGCATGAGCAAACATGACATTCGTAACCGTTCTGCACATGCATCAATTACACATGCAAACAAGTGCAAACAGGTGACCCTCGAGGCCTCGACCATTGTTTCTTTTCGACAAAACGTTGGCAAGATGACCTTTGACATCAACACACCTGTACCAGCAGCTTTTTAAGAGCAGAGGTGCATTGGATCGAAAATCGAAGAGTAGGAGACCATAATTTTTAGTGGTTTGAGGCTTGAAACCATAGACTGGAACCTCCATTTGTTCTCATAACCATTGAGGAAAGGGAATTGAAACTGTAGACAAAGCCATAAAAGACACTTTCCCAACACATGAAAGGAGGAATTTCCGTCCCAAATATAGCAGTAGTTTCCGTACAAGATACAGAAGCCGCATTCACTCACGTCTTTGTAATTTATTATTATTATATGTTAATATGCAATTATGAAAATAAGTTTCTCTTAAATTAGGATACGATTAAAGTAGAGTTCTTTTGTGTTAAGTCCTATGATGATTTAATTAGATTTCCAGGTTTAGTTTAATATCTTTGGTTGTACCCTATAAATAGCCATCGGTTATTGTCAATACTCAATAGAAACATATTTAAAGAAAATTTCCAAGATATAGTCATTAAATGTAAGAAAAATAATCAAAAGAAGAAATGAAAGGGAAGGAATCATTGCCTGAATAATGTCTGCCTCGTTCTTGCAGCCTCTCATCTCAAAAGAAATCTTCTTAAGGTTTGCTATAGCAATTAGCCCACACCGCTCACATGAATTCTATAGGCATCACTCGGATCAAACAACCTCCCTTTGAGAAAGTGTGCCACACCATGAGCAATCATGCAATCTCGTTCCATTTCTCCCAATTGCAGGCCTCCATCACAGGAATGAATCTTGGAATGAAACTACACTGGGCCCCACCCATGGGAATGAATCTTGTCATCAACCATGTGTTTCAACCTTTGATAGGAAGTGGGACGAAGGAAAATCACAGCAGACAATCGCTGCCCGACATGACCATTGTACATGGTTCCAAAGCAAGGCATCTGATATCCACACCTATGAAGGGCTTTGCTAATATCATCAACCTAAACCAAAAAAAAAAAAAAAATCTTAGATGATGCATGCAAAAATATCTAACCTTGGCAAATAAAAAATAGTGTATTGCAAGCCAAAAACACCAAGCATATTGCAATAAATTCTACATCCAGTTCTAATTCTGTATGAATAGGATAAATTTTAAAATCAAATCAAATATTACATTTTTCACACATAGAGACACTACAAGACAAATCAAGACTCCAGCACTGTGGATTTTACGATAAAAGCATTGCTAACTACCATGCCAACAAAAGGCCTTGTAACTAAATCTCAAGTGTCTAAACTACAACACTTTCACGAGTGCTTCCTTCTTGAGCATTTGGATGTAAAAGTTCAAGGAGAATGCCAATGTATTTTTCAGCTGGTTGAAAAAACAAAATTCCGCTTTCCAAGATAATCCCATATGACTAAAAATAGCTGCACCCAGGTTTCCAATTTCCCCACTGATGGAATTGATTTTCCCCGCTTGACTTGGCGGACAAGATTATAAGGGCAATTGTTTAAAACTTTTCTTTAAAGGAAATAAAGGAAGTTTCAACATAAAACAAAGAGGGTATTATCTGGCGCAACTTTACTTTGCAGGTATGGATATTCCTTTTTTTAATGTTCTTGCACAGACACAGAAAGACCACCACACCAAACATAAAAAAAAAGTGCATCTTGGTAACTTCAAAATCAATAGCCATACCAATCAGCAGAAAAGGACACCCTGTTCATAGATGATATTTCAGCAAATATATAGCCATTTCACAGAAGCCATTGTAACTTCTGAAGCATCTTTCATTTTTTTTTTTTTTTGAGTTCTCCAACTGATGTGGCCTGCAAGTAAGAGAGCACAACTCTCTCCATATCCCAAAGATTTCCATCACATGGCAGAATATTTACTTTTGGGTCACTTCATGTCAAAACACCCATTTGATTGTTTACAACCATCACATCACCTTAATTTGCCATTGAAGGATTATGGCCTAGCATCACAAAGAACTATGACTTGTAGGGTGCTATTAGGTCTCTCTTCCAAATTCCAATCTACAAAACGGGCAGCCTAACTTCACGATTATACAGGATACTTGAATTACAGACATCTAGGTCTGGAACATCTTAGATGTAAACTTACAGTGACATCCGTAAAGGGAGTAGCATCACCCTCCTTTCCCATGTGAGCAGCAACCTTCCTCATGATACACTCAATGAGTTGACCAATTGTTGTACGAGAAGGAATTGCATGTGGGTTCACAATGATGTCCAGTGTAATGCCTTCAATGGTCCATGGTATGTCTTCTTGTCCGTAAGTGATGCCAACAGTTCCCTTCTGATGATGTCTCCCGCTAAACTTATCTCCAATCTGAGGTATCCAAACATATCTCATTCTTACTTTCACAAGTCTGAACCCATCTGCATTTGTCGCCAATAAAACCTGCCAAAAAATACATGATTAAAAAAATGTTCAACTGGCAGAGGAGAGAATAAAGCTCAAACCAATGCACTCATAAGCAGTACAATGCAGTGATGCACAACCAACTCAATAAACTACAACAAGCTGCATTACTCTTCATGGAAGTATAGCAACATAACGAAGAAAAAATAAAGAGCAAGGAAAACTAGAATTAATAACCCCTTACTAGATCCACAATCCAACCTTCACTCTGGCGTAAGCTAGTGCTGTGATGATGCCATGTGTATCATGAAGATTGGCCTTGGATTTCATCCAGATTCAGTGGAGTTGTCTTTCCAATAATTACGTCTGCACCAAAGACTCGTGCACCCTATTGGATAGGAGATAGATTTATTTACATGTAACAATATACAGATCTTAAAAACACTGTTGTATAGCTTCCAAATTCTCTTAATATACTCACAGGAGGAGCCAGACCATCATCATCTAATTTATCATAAGAGCCATGTCGCATGCCCTGTAAAAGAATAGCTGAATTAGATCTACCATCACCAAAAATGATGGGACAACCAAGCTTTAACCAACTTTTTGTAGTCACCATTGTATTCTCCTTGTTCGGGCATCTGAAATCTTCTTTGACAAGTGTTCCAATCTTCTTCTCCTCAGCTCTATAGAACAAACATCATTAGCAAGTTACTGAGTATGGTCCAAAGTGCAAAAACGTCAACCACGATGTTAACAAGAACAATTTAAAAGAATGGTATGACACACCAAAGAAAGCTTAAAATACAAAAATAAAATAAAAAAAGAATTGGAAAAACAACTAAAAGCAAAGTCAAATGAGAAAACTCTGATTACTACCTGTATGAGCGGAAAAATAATGATCGGAAGAACCCATGATCAATCGAAGATTGTTTCATGTTTAATAGAATCTTCTTGGTTATATCCAGAATAGCAAGCAATTGCCACAATGGCATTCCTTAATGAGACCATACAAATACATGTTGATTAGAATAATTTCCAAATTGCAGAAACCATTTATTAAAAAAACAAAAAAAAAGGAACAAAGTTGGAAGTCATTACAATGTCGGCTCAGAGCTGCGTGAAGTGCAATTGCTCCATGGCATGAGTGGTAACAAGAGGCTTTTGTGGATAGTAAAGAACATAAGCTACTGTATCCTGAATAGAGACATAATGGGTATCAGTGCATTTTCAATACAAAGAAGACAAAGCAAAAATGACTAGCAACAAAATCTAACACAAAATTGACAGAAGCCCAAATACACACCATGAGAAGTTGATAATTGGTCACATAAATCCCCATTGCTTGCCTGCCCCTGGCCGACTGGTACGTGTTACAAGGGGACTGCATTGTTCAACTAGTGAGGGGGAAAAAGAAAAGCACCATTTTGCTGGCATAAATAGAAAAAATTGTGTGATAACTAACCTGGTTGTGGGCAAGGAAGGGAATAATAGAAGCACAAACACCCAATATCAATGATGGATGGATCTCACAATTAGTACAGGTTTCAGAATATGCATCATCAGGATTGAGCCTTGCATTCACAAGATCATGTAACACCATACACGTCTAATTATAAATTTTAACAAAAGTTTGATGCTAAACTTATAGGACGTTGATGTTCATATTGTAATTCGAAAATTGATTAACTTCATACTCAGAATAACATATTTAGAAGGTGCCTCAACGAAGGCCAACATTAGAAGAGTAACTATGCTTTTTTCCTCAGCAAGCTAGATAATCCCTCAAAACTTAACTTTCCCATGATACTCACAGAGATGGTCATGGATATCATACTAGTCTCTTCTTCTTCAGTGTCCACATACTGTATGAACCATTTCGCAAGAAGAACATGCCATCCTTCTACCTGGGTTTCCTGAAGAATAGAAATATAGAGGTCGAATATTTAAAATGACTGAATCACTATTGAAATGTAAAGATTCTTATAGTAGGTGCGAAACCTTTGCTGTAAGGCTTGAATGTCCTTCTTTATCAACAGTCCCGTTTTCTCCATAATAAACAGCAGACGACAGCAGCCACCATACTCAGTATAAAGGCACAATTCTTTCAAACGAATATCTCAGATAACTCCCACCTCAGTATTAACATCAACCAGTTACCAAATTTAATGACTTCCAGCCATCAAGAATAAAATTTGGACAAAAGAAAAAAAAAAAACCTGTACTCTAGGTTGATACAATCAACTAGATTCATTGTGAAGAATGCCAATTTGGACATACAGCAAGAAAAAAAAAACTAATAGTTACAAATACAAACATAAATATTTTTCTTTTTTATCATTTCTTTCTTTTTTTCAGCTTGTTTTTGTTATCCAACATTTGGTAGAAAACCACTATCCAGTAATGAATTATACAGTTAAAAAATTAAGAAATGAAAAATCTAATGAAGATATAATCATCTTCAATTAAAATAATTAGAAACAACATGCTCGTGATTGGTTTTCCCTCCAAACCTTTGGAAAAAAAGGTCAATTCCAAATGTTGCATGTGAAAGGCAGATTCAAACCCCACCCCCCGCCCCTCCAAAAAATTAAAAAAAAAACATAACAAGCGTTTTTTATTTTTAAGTATAATATCAAGAACTGGTGGATTTAACATTTTTTATTTTAAGAATAATTGAGAGATCTGATGGAATTATTAAAAAAATTTACATTATTAGGGCTTTTAGGATTTAGGAATTTGAGTATTGTGTTTTGGGTTTTGAGTCTAAAGAATTCTTTTTTTTTTTTTTTTTGGTTTAGAGTTTAGGGTTTAAAGAATTTGGTTTAGGGTTTAGAATTTTGGGTTTAGGTTTTAGGTATGAAGCGGTTTGGGGATAGGTGTTTAGGGATTAATGGTTGGGGGTTTAGGTTTGGGATTTATGGTTTAAGGTTTTAGGGTATAGGGTATAGTGTATAAGGTTTAGAATTTTAAGGTTTTAGGATTTAGGGATTAGGGGTATTGGGGTTTAAGGCCTTAAGGGTTAAGGATTTCGCAATTGGTGGTTTTTGTGGTTTTAGGGTTTTGCGCTTTGGAGTTTAGTTTTGGAGCTTGGTGTTTAGGGGTCTTGGGTTTCCAATATGGGTTTTGGAGTTTGGGTATTGTGTTTTGGTGTTTTGGGCTAGAGTTTGGAGATTGGGGATTGAGTTTGAGGTTTATGGTTTAGGGTTTGGGACTGTGGTTTTGAATTTGGGGTCTTCAAGTTCGAGGGTTTAAGTTTTGGGTTTTTGCAGTTTGGGGTCTTGGGTTTTGGGGTTTTTGTTTTCTGGTTCTGGGTTTTAGGGGTTTGGATTTTCGGTTTGGATCGATTTTAGGATTTGGGGTTTAGGAGTTTTAGGTTTGGGATTTTGGGAGTTTAGGGTTTTGCAATTTGGGGTCTACGGTTTTAGGGTTTAAGGAATAATGTATATTATGGTTTAGAATTTTAAGGTTTTAGGGTTTTATAATTTAGGGGTTTTGGGATTTAAGGCATTAAGGGTTAAGGGTTCAGGGGATTTTGGGGTTTTAAGGGTTTTACGGTTTGGAGTTTGTTTAGGGTCTAGTTTTGGATATTAGGGTTTTTGGTCTTCAGTTTAGGATTTTGGGGTTTAAGGATTTAGGATTTTTGGGTTTTAGTGGTTAGAGTTTCATCTTTGCGTCTAGAGTTTGGGGTTTTGGGTGTTGGGTTTGGGGCTTTAGGGTCTTGCGGTTTAGTTGTTTACAATTTTTGAGTTTTAGGGTTTTTAGGATTTAAGAATTTGGGTATTGTATTTTGAGTTTTGAGTTTAAAAGGATTTTGGGTTTTGGGTCTAGAGCTTACGGTTTATGGGATTTGGGTTTAGGGTTTTAGATTTCAGTGTTTAGGTTTAGGATTTAGTGTTTAAAGTTTTTTAGAGTTCTAAGGATTTGGAGTTTGACATTTTTACAATTTAGGGATAAGGGTTTTACGGTTTTACAATTTTTGGGTTCATTGTTTTGGGATTTGCTCCTTGATTTTTAAGTTTATGGTTTAAAGGTTTTGGGTTTAGGAATCTAGGTGTTTTGGTTTTTTGGTGTTTATGGTTGAAGTTTTGGGGGTTTGGCCTTTGTCTTTGGGTTTGACTTTGGGGCTTTTGATTCGAGGGTTTCCGTTTTGGGGTTTTGGGGTTTGGGGTTTTGGTGGTTTAGGCTTTGTTGATTCAAGGGTTTTAAGGTTTGGGGTTTGAGTGTGTTGGGCTCTTGGGGGTTTCTGTGTTTATGACTTATGCTTTGGGCTTGGGTTTGGGGTTTACATTTTAGCGCCAGGTGATTGGGGGATCAAGGATTGGTGTTTTGGGCCTATTAGGGTATAGGAATAGGGGTTTATAGTTTAAGGGTCGGCGTTTAGGGGTTCAAGAGTTTAGGGGTTGATAGTTGGAGGTTTAGATTTGGGATTTTGGGGGTTTTGGGTTTTCCGGTTTGGGGTTTAAGGTATAGGGTATAGTGTATAAGGTTCAAGATTTTAAGGTTTTAGGGTTTATAGTTTAGGGTTTTTGGGCTATGATACCCGGATACTCTAAATGCCCGGTGGTATCGGTACTGATACGATACGATACGGATACAGGTACGGGATACGGTAAGATACGGCTCCCAATTTTAGGATACGGCTACGCAAGATTTTTTGACCCAAAATTACGACAGATTTTGTCCATTTTGACCAATTTACTCATAAATGAGCCCTATCTCAGTTTGATCAAAAAGAAATCAAAAAAGAAGGAGAAGAGGAGGAGGAGAAAGTGGTAGCGAGGATGAAGATAACTAAATTGACAGGGGCTACTGCTTTCGTTTTGACGGGTTGCTTCTTCAACTAGATGGTAGACCACTGTATTGCTTTCTGCTACTGTTGCTGCTTCGAGCTTTTAACTTCAGGTGCTATGTACGCCTCCTCTTCTTCTCATTCATTCATTCTTCTTCTTTTTCGTTCAATGATGCCTCAAAGATACAAAAGGGGCAAAAGAACCCATTGCATTTTATTAATAAGAACGGGCCCGTTGGGCTTTTTTTTTTATTTCTTTCTATTTTAATGTTGAGCTACTGGGCCAACCAAGACACTTGGCCCACTTTTTTTCCTCTTTTCTTTTATGTTCTTCTATGTTAAGATACTGTCAAGCCCACCTTATTGAAAATTTAATCCACACAATGGGCATCAGAATATTTGAGCACTACAATAAGTATTTAAATGTATATATTTTTTGAAATGCCGTACCCATATCCGTATCCTAAAATTTTTAATTCAGCGTATCGAACCCTCGTTCCCCGTGTCCGTATAAATACCCGTGTCCGTATCTGGGCATCATAGGTTTTGGGGTTAAAGGCATTAAGGGCTAAGAGTTTGTGGTTTGGGGGTTTTGCGGTTAGGAGTTTGTTTGGGGTTTAGTTTTGGGTTTTGGGTTTTTAATATGGGGTTTTGGGATTTGGGGTTTTCGATTTGGGATTTGGGGTTTGGGGCTAGTGTTTGGGGTTTTGTGTTTAGGGATTTTGGATTTTGGGTTTAGGTTTTAAGGATTTTGGGTTTAGGGTTGAGGAGTCTAGCTGTTACGTGATTTTCACATTTATGGTTGAAGGTTCAGGGGGTTTGGCCTTTGGCTTTGGATTTGGGTTTGGCATTTATGATATAGGGTTTATGGTTTGGAGATTGGGTATTGGTTTAGGTTTTAGGGTTTAGGGGCTTGGGTTTTGAAATTGGGATTTTGAGTCCAGGGGTTTAAGTTTTGGGGTTTTGGGTTCGGGGGTTTAAGTTTTGGCATTTTGGGATTCGGAAGTTTAGGCTTCGTCAATTTTGCGGTTTTAGGGTTTGGCGTTTGGGTGTTGGGTTCTTGGGGGCTTTCATGTTCTCTATGCTAGCCTTGGGTTTGGGTTTGGGTTTGGGTTTTGGATTTACAAATTAGGGTTTGGTGATTAAGGAATGAGGATTGGGGTTTTAGGTTCTTTTGATATATGGGGATTGGGGTTTATAGTTTTCGGTTTTGGGTTTAGGGGATTACTTTTCAAGGTTTTGGGTTTTAGGGGCTTGGGGATTGGGTTTTAGGGTTTGGATTTTGAGTTTGGAGGGGATTTGGGATTTGGGGTTTATGGGTATAGGTGTTCAGGGATTGATGGTTGGGGTTTAGATTTGGGATTTTGAGGGTTTGGGTTTTTGCGGTGTGGGGTTTAAGATTTTAGGGTTTAGGTTATATTGTCTAAGGTTTAGGATTTAAGGTTTTAGGGTTTATGGTTTAAGGGTTTTGGATTGTCTAAGGTTTAGGATTTAAGGTTTTAGGGTTTATGGTTTAAGGGTTTTGGGGTTTAAGGCATTGAGTGTTAAGGGTTTGGGCTTTTGCGATTTGGGGGTTTTGCAGTTTGAAGTTTGTTTGGGGTTTAGTTTTGGAGCTTGGGGTTTTAGGGTTTTGGGTTTTTGGGGTTAAGGTGTGGGGTTTAAGAGTCTTATGGTTTAGGTTTTCACAATTTTAAAATTTTAGGGATTTTTACGAATTGGGGCATCATGTTTCAAATTTTTAAGTTTTTAAGGATTTTGGGTTTTGGGCTAAGGGTTTGACGTTTGGGGTTTGGTGGTTTGGAGTTTGTTTGGAGTTTAGTTATACAGCTTGGGGTATTTGGGTTTTGGGTGTTCGTTTTGGAATTTTGGGGTTTAGAATTTTCGGGTTTTAAGGGTTAGGCTTTGAGGGTTTGGGTCTAGAGGCTGAGGTTTTGTGTTTTAGAGTAGCGATTTAGGGCTACCGGGTTTCAATCAGGTTTGTAGTTTGGGTTTTAGAGTGTAGCGATTTAGGGTTGTTGGGTTTCAGTGATTAAGTTTAGCGTGGTGATTTAGGGGTTTTGGGGTAAAGGTTTTTCGATTTTAGGAGTTACGTTTTAGGGATTTATGTTTTAATAGAAAATCCAAAATTTTAAAAAATCCAAGATTTTCTACAAGATTAAATTGTACTAGACAACTTACATTCTAAACGTCACTTTGAGTCGCGTTGCCATATTAGCTGTTTCATCATGCACTTATAGAATTAAGAGCAGCGGATGTCCAAATTTTTTAATTTTTTTCTTTTTTGACATGAAAAAACTAAACAAACAAACCAATTTTAACCAAAAGAAAGATCTTTTAAAAAGAAACCTCCAAAAAAAACCCCTCAGATCTTACAAAATAGAAAATAAGCTAAGGAAGACAACTTTGTAGAAATTTATATTTTTAAAAAATAGCTTTACGAGTTTAGAAATCAAATGAAAAATCACATTTCAATAAAAAATTTAGAATTTCCTTTATTTGATTATGGGTAGGTCAATCAGAGCATTTTATGCGTGCACCTCCTAAAACTAGTATGATGACAAATATAGTAACCAATCCCAAAATACAATAAAATAAAGAAGGAAAGTTCAGAAGCTTACCTCATATGGCGCTCTCCTGACAACGGCATCAAGAACTTGTTCGACAATTCAAGTGGAAGGCTGCGAAGTAATAACAAGTCCCATTTTGAACGGGGTCGATCAACAAGGCGAAACCAATTCAAACAACTTGAACCTGTCCTAAAAGAAAATCTAAAAATCCTACTCAAAGCCTATACAAACCAGATTTAAATAAACTAAAATTAAATTAATTACAGTTCTTTACGCACTATAAAATTATCTAAAATAAAAGTCCTACACTACAAACCTACACTATAAAAGACCGCATCCACCATAAGAAATATTAGAAAACCAATTTAAATGAAAAAAATAAGAGATAATAAATTAAAATTTCAGAAACAATAAAATAAATTTTATAACCTAATGATGTGAATCCATTGTTTTCTAAGTACAAAAAATAAGAACCGCATAGTTCAATCTCACCAACCCAAAACCAAATATCCAAATACCTAAAAACAAAAAACCCCTACACTCTCCACCCCACACTCTAATTTCATTTCTAGTTTTCACACCAAATCTAAATGACAAATAAATAACTAAAAAACAGAGAGAAATAGAGAATAAGAAAATAAGTACCTGGAGAGAAACAAATAAGAGAATACGCAAAAGGAGAGAGGTAACATAGATGATGACGCTGGGCAAAATCAGTCTAGGACTGTAGCCTTAGGTCCAAAAACCAATAAAGTAGAAGAAAAAGAAAAAGCATTAAATGATGATGGTGATTGTCAAAAATAAGAAAAGAAAAAGAAAAAATCTTAGAGAGAGACAGAGAAACCGTGTAGGTCAGTTGGTTAACGAAAAACCACTTCACGACATGCAAATAAATAAAAACACTTAAAACCATTAAATGGTTCCCAAAAACTTTGGTTCAACCTTTACTGTACCTTGACATAGACTAGATTGGCTGAAAAGATGCACACAAACTGCAAGTTATATCAAACAACAAATCTAACTTTAAAATATCAATATTGAAGGAGATTTAACAAAAAAACTTCCAATCACTGATTGGTAGGCACAATCATTTTTTGTGAGGCAGACCGAGCAATCATGCTTTAAATGCAAATGGTAGATTTCATAAGAGACAACTAACAAGTCAACTTCTATAAACGTGAAAATTATAGATGAAAGCATAAAAGCCTATTTGCAATTGATAGTTGTAATACCTGATGCCGAGAGGCTTATATGGATACCTGGGGAATATAGTTTTTCCTTGGTAGTACACACTTTCATGATATAATTTAAAAAAAAATGAATGAATGAAGAAAAAAACAGATTAAATCAACAGTTAAAACTCAACTTGAAACCAATGAAAACTCAAAAAGTTTATAATCACGGCTCAAATATTAGCAACAATGTAGCAAGTATTTTTTATCACTCAACCAATCTTCATCAACTTAAGTTAACAATGAGACACACACATGCACATGTACACACATGGAAGCGGCTAAAACATCATAATTCAAATGGATTAATTCTTTTGCCTAATTGGAAAATGTCATCATACGAATGCCCAACCCTTAAAACCATTCAACAAAACAATAAATAGATGCCAACTAAGAAATCACCAGATATACATGAAATCATATAAAAGCATATGCTTTCAATCTTCTACCAGCATATGGTATGCCTTCAATTCCCTCCAGTGCATTATCTAAAATTGAATAAAGAAGTCATTTCAACAGATCTCAAAGTGCATGAACAACTTGAAAGCAAGTGAAAGCAATACTTTTCTTTAAAAAGAAAAAGACATAAAGAGTAATGTCGAACATATCCATTCATTCACTACTCTGGCTAATTCAACATGGTTTGGTCAAGCTACTAAAATATAGCTTTGCCCAAATTCCAAATGACCAAAAGGCAGTAGGCTAAATTTGAAGGCATTAAGCTGTCTTTCTTTTTTTTTTCTTTTTTTTTTGTGCAAATAAACTAAGCTTTTTCCTCGTCTTGGATGACTCAAACAAGACAAGCCAGCTAGGCCTGACTCCACTTTGTTGGATCCTGAGCTCAGCCAGCAACCTCGCAAACCAAACTCAAGTCATGGCCTATGCCCTTCTTGGCTCAACTCCATTATTCATAAAATGCAGGTACTTTATATATGCAACATTACATTTGTACGTATAGAGTTCACTAGAAACTACTATGATCGGTGGAGATAATCACGTGTTTTACATGTGATATCCAACAGTAGGATTCACTGTGATTGGAGTGTCACTCAACCCCTTCTGTTTCTTTTTTGAAGTTTTATCACTGCTTTAGCTAGAGTGGCATTCATCTGACCCTACTCTAACTAAATCTAACCATATGTTTTACATCTGATAAATCCAACAGTTAGGCCTATTTTAATTGAATAAATTTAGGGTAGTGATATTATATTTCTAATCCTAATAGCTACTGTAGCTAGATCAGCAAATCTCAATAAGATGTAATGTCCGAATTTCTATTTTACAAAATAAATTTCTCATTTAAAATTAAAAAATTATCTTCTTGTGTGCATAAATGAATTATTATGCATTTAATCAATTACTACAAAATGACAAATTCACAATCATGTCAACCAGTGGGGGACACATGGACTTCATTTGTTGCTCGTTTTGGTAAAAACTGTTAAGAGCAAGTTAAGCAATCTATGACATGAGTGCATTTTTCAAGTAAATCAACTTAAACAGGACTTCATGACATTGAAAAGTAAAAATGCTAATAACTTTTAAAGCAAAAGATCCCGTTAACTCAAAAAAGATAAATAACAAAAAGGAATAGCAGATTGATGATCAGTTTTATTAGCCAAATGCATAAGGATATGGGCCAAATGGTAGATTATATGATTAAAAGTAAGCTCAGCATAAAAAATTTTTAAGTTAAATACCTTATAATTTTCAATGCTCCATTCAACGAAAAATTCCAAGATAGGATGTGTAGCTAATCCAACTATTATGTATACCATCAAGGCTAGATTCTTAACAAGTCCACAGGCCCATCATAGCACCCAGAAGGTATCCATTGCTGTCGAACAACAACAGCAGAAGTGGAACCAATTTAATAAATAACAACAATAACAGTGAATAACAGATATAGTAACAGTATCAATAATGACTCGAGTGCAAACCTAAAAATGCGTAAACATACACACATATGTTTACAAAGATTTGCTTACAGCCATTGCATACACCTAGCTCAACATCCGTAATTTTTTTTTCCTTATCTTTGCATCTGTTCTCATATTTTTAATCAATTTTACACAATTAAAATCATTACAAATCAAATTTTCATTATCCAATTGATTTGCAATTATTGCCAATTTCACTCACACAATTACACATGTGCTTCGCTGCAAGTGCGCGCACTCAAACACATGTGACTCCGTGATTACATATCAAGCCTCTACCACAGGTGATACATGCCTTTCATAGTTTATTAGTGTGATTAATATGATGTTCATGGATAAATATAATACTCTATTGACATTTAGGAATGTATGCCAACTGGAACCGGCCCATAACTTGGATAATTGAGTCCAGAAAAGGGTCTATAGCAAAGTTGTTGAGTTGGAACCTTGGGTAACCAATTAAGGTCTATTGACATCTCCACCATCTGTTTTTTCTACGATACTTACCTGTCCTTCCAGTGTTTCAGCAGGATACATCGTACCCTAATGGGAACTGTGCAGTTGTTCGGGGTTTTGCCAATTTCCCTGATTACATAAAAAGAACACTTGGCTGAGAAGATGTAAGCAGCTGCAAAACACCATGTAAGACAACACTAAAACTAAGATTGTCTCATACCATCACGTCCAATAGAAGAGTTCAACCTCCGCAAATGAGACAATCTAGTTGCATATGTCAAGTGATTCAACACCTATAAAAAAGATGTAAATAACATATATATGTGTATGCTAGAAACTGTAAGCAACATATGCAGAGAACATTAAGAGAAGAACTAAGACCTTTAGTTCAAGTAGCTGCTGGAACTCTGAAGATGTTCTCTCAGGATGCAATGCTGGGTATCTACCGAACACAGAATCAACAGTAGACAATAAGACCTGTCGAATAAAAGCAATATTTCATGATAAGTATTAATATATATATCAATATAAATATAATGAGAAGCTCTAATGACTAGTTGTTGGAAAAGTAGCAATCATTAAACACTTAATCACTCGCCTTCAAGAGTGCCTCAGGCTTGCTTATTTCACAGCTCACAAATTTAGAGTAACCAGCAGCACCTGATGTCTGTTGTGACAAGAGACAGAACAAGGAAGCATTGCGGCGATGAAAAATTGTAAACAGTGGAAAACAGAGAGAGAAAAATGAGATCAATAGATATGGTCAAACATAACACCTCGGGTTTTCGAGCATAGCTTACCACAGGATGGGGCTAAGTCACATTATTGAAACCATGGATTGACCTCGTGGCCATTGGTTCTTAGGGTCAACAAATAAATAACAAACAAATAGAGACTCGAGCCATGCATGAGTCCATAGGCTGCCATTGGCTTGATTCACAAACCTGATAAATAAAAGGATCAATGCTCAAGCCCTGGTATGACAAGCTATCCTAGGGCCCATTCCTGGCTGTTGTGCAGATTCACTCCGTGATATTCAGGACAAGTAATGAATAGGATGGGCCTTGGAGTTGGAATAAATTTTCTGCTTGACATATAAATGACATGGACCTTGACCTCAAATCAGATAAGCTTGTTTACATGGACCTTGACTCCGTGATATTCAGGACAAGTACTAATTTTTTTTCTTGTTACTTTTAAAAACATAAAATAATTTTTAAATATGGTTTCATAATTTAAAATACGTCCAATAGAAACTGTATAGCAATCCTTATTCACGTACGAAATGGCCACATTCCACACTCATATCCTAGTGATATGAAAGATCCAAGCATCTTTTGTGAATGCAAAATCTATGTGAATAAAGATTCATAACTTCACAAGAGTAGAAGAAAATACCTATCTGCCCAGTGCAGGAATCTCCAAAAGAATTCTCTTTAAGCTTGAGTATCCAGGAGCATCTATGAAGAGCGCCAATACTAGAAATCAGCTCTTTCTACAAGGACTATAGTCTAAACACAATCTTAGCATTATTAAATTGAGGCTTTCACTACTACGGCCAAGACTCAGATGAAATGGTTCCAATTACATAACCAAAAAAGTTAAAATTAAATAGTTTCTTAATACACAAAAGAGCAACAGGCAATTTGTACAATAGTATATGACAGTTCGAATTTACAGGTAGCGCAGCACATGAAAATGGCTGATACCTGTTGTGCTTCTGTTTCTGATATTTGTTTGCACTTGTCGAAGTTAACGTAGAACCAAGGGCCCAGAGAAGCTGCCACCTGCATCAAAATATCCAACATTAACCAATTAAAGTAAAAAAAAATTTTTTGTGGGCACATAGATAGAAAGACAGATAGATATGGCATTTGCTCCTATGCATACACCCGTTAAAAACACAATGTCATCAATCTAAAAGGGCCATCCAAACCACCCCCACCCTCCCCCCACAATGAAAATACAAAAATGAAAACATGTGTCATGGATCTCATGGGAGTTCACCCCGATCGAAATGGATTGGACTGTTGGATGGGCTCCCCACACCTCCCATGATCTACGAGGCTCAACAACTCTCTCTCTCTCTCTCTCTCTCAGCATTCTAGGAGCAGTCAACATGGCCATCAGCTCTTTGTAGAGTACCCAACATGCATAAGGTATGTGTACCTGGGACATTCACAAAACCAATTTAGCTTCTTGCCTAAAGTAATTTGGCTCAGTGTTGGACCCAGAAACGAATAAAAAGGGTCACTGAATACCCAGATGAACAGTGTGTGAATTTGAGAGAGAAAAAGAGAGAGGCTTTGGGTTCAATGTTTGGTCTTGTTTTAAACCATGACCAGCCTCGAGTCCACGGCAGAGACTGTAATAAAGTGAGTATGGCTTCATACCCAATGCCCTTTTGGCCAGTCAAACTCTTATGGAATGGGGTGTGATAAGAAGATTCTACAGCAAACAAGATTGGAGAAAGGGCAGAAAGGTCTGAGGATTCATGAAATAGGTTTGGTTGATGACAATGTTAATGCATCAAGTATATTGTACAAGTTAACGTGCATATTTGGGTCTAGACTTGGGAATGGTCCAGGCCCTCTGTTTGGCTCACAGTTGAGGTATGGCTAACAATCCTATAACTTGTACCTAATTGTATGTCTCCGATTACCAGTCCCTAATAGAAATTTGGGTTTAGGCCCAGATCTAGACACAACCATTTCATCCCTACTAGAAGATGTTGTGAGTCAGTTTGGGTCTAATTTATAATTATCCAGTAATCATGGCTTTATATGTTGATGAGAATGCAAAATGTCATATTTTTCTCCCTTAATATTTAGTCCTTTGTATCTATTTGTTGTCCAATTGCACTCATTAATCTTATATTTTGATTTAGGATGCAAATGGAGGCATTAAGTGCAAAACAAAGCAAATTGGGTGATTCTGGACAGTTTGGACAATGCTTAGTAATCTGGGCATAACTCTCTCATTTGAGCTCCAATTGCGATGATTCAAGATGCTGTGGAACGCCAAGAAAAAGATCTACAACTTTCATGTTTTGAGTTTTGAGAAATACTAGCTGCATCAAGGTCGAAATCGGGCTCGAAGTTACTGCTCGTACCTGATGTTAAATGAATGAAAAACCAATATGAAGGGCATTATAGTAAATTTGAAGAAATCAGGAGTGCGTGGAAACATATCCAATGTTGGGCTCATATTGTGCAGAACGAAAAATAGTGCAACTTTGATTCTTGGGTTGAGTCCAACAAAAGCCCGAGTGAGAAGATATGGTCAAAAAGAAGATTTTCACTAAGTTAGAAATATTGTATTAATTTCCATCTCCAATTCCAACGCCACCTCATCTCTCAAATCTTTCGTTGCTTCTAATATAACACCCAGCCACAACCATTGTGCTTACTATTTTTTTTCTCTTTTCTCTCTCTATCATCCCTAATATTTCTCACAATGACCAAGGTGATGATTTCTTTCTCTTTCTCCATAAAACCCAACATTCTGAAGGAGGAGGGAGCCGGGAACGAACACACGTTTCTTATTCTCCTCTCTGACGAAGTTCCTCTCTCTCTCTTTCATCAGTCTTCATTCTTCTTTTCTTTGATTTTCACAAGTCTTTATGGCCCTGCGTGGCTAATTTTTAATTGGTCGAAGGAGATTGAAGCCTCAGAATAAATACTGTGAGATCTAATTCATTTTCATTGTTCAATTTATGCTTTGAATATGGGTCGTTCTTCTATGCTTAATTTGTTATCATGATTGTTTTGTTTAATTGCTAGGATACATACTAGTATATTTTTCATTGCAATTTACTGCTGAATTAGAAGTCAACTCCGTAATTGTTTGATCTCTCTAATTTGCGAAGCAACTGATTTTTAATAATTTAGTGCATCAGTAATTGTTAGAAATTAGGAAGAACACCTGGTTAAATTAAATGCAACCGCATGTGTTTGTGTTATTTAGGTTCATCGATCTCTCTAATTTTAATGCTGTTATTAAATTAAATCTATAGCGCTTGTCTTAGGTTGTTTAGTAATTAGGGTTAATTAGAGCGCGTGTTTTCTAATTAACTAATTAAGGAGATAGGAGTTTAATTACAACGATGAGTGTTCAAAGTGTTAATTGATTTATTTTTTGCATCAATGATCAGTTATGAATTTCTGATGGTGGATGTTGACTTTGACCAATGCTTGCTCATTTAATTGAATTCATTATTTTTTTTGCTCCTTATTTGTATTTATTTATTTTAAAAAAACCCCATCTTTGATCACAAAGCATAAAATTTGGTTAAACACTCTCAATGGAAACGATCCTTACTCGCACTATTACATATATTTTTAGGAGTAAAGTTTTTATTATTTTTGGGTGCCTGCGACAGCACGACCATATGTCATTACGAGAACAAGTTCATCTTGAATAAGGCTTAGATTTTAAAGCTAAGTTACGTTGGGTTGGAGTCATGATGTAAGTAGGTATCTAATTTAGGTTCCCCAATTACAATTAGATTAAAGTTTGAGTTATTTTAGGTTAAGTGCTGTGATATAAGTTGGTTTCTAATTTAGGCTCGCCTATTATAATGTAATTAGGTTTCCTTTTTTTTTTTTTTTGGTAGTCTATAGTAGTCTTTTTTTATTTTTTTTTCTCTTCATAAAGAGTCATTGCTTAATATAAATTTTTTACAAAATTCATCAAAGCGTAGTCCCTAAATTTCAACTAGGTATCAGAGTTAGGGTTTGGACTTACATCTAGGCTTTTCCTCTTCTATTTTTCCTTCTTTTCCGAATCCCTATCAAATTGGTTGACCCAACAAAGAAACCTAAGCCTTCCTTTGCCAAGTCATGCTTCTAAAAATGGAAAACTGGAGAGCAAAAGCCTAAGGAACAGAAGCCCAGATATGAGCCCCATCTAGGGTTTTGAGTTTCCAGGAAGAGAAAAGAAAATTAGGGTTTTTTCCAACTCAAAATCCCAACGGGTTATTTGCCTTCTACACGTGATGTCAAAATGCCATTTCCCTAAGTAAAATTTACAAATGTGAATTTTTCACATGTAATGTGAAACGCAACGCCATGTTTGTTTGGAAGCTGCCATTTTCACATTAAGTGCTCGTTGAATGATTTGGATGATAAATGTAAGAAATTCATGAATCTTAAACAATAGCAATGGATAAGACAACAAATGCATTTCTGGGGTTTAATAAGTCAATAAATCATTTGAATGGTTCACATAAAAAACATGGGACCTATAGAAGTTGAAGAGAATGAAAGCTAGTAACAGGGTTCAAAACCAGAACTTGTCGAGTGGAACCCTTGTCGAGTGGAACCTATATTGGAACTCTCCCGACCAAGAGGTGTATAACAGTTTCACCCCTCTTCAGGGGCCAAAATTTCAAATGAAATTAGCCTCATTCACATTGTTTTCACACCTCATTTATGCATGAGCAAGCATGACATTCGTAACCGTTCTGCACCTGCATCAATTACACATGCAAACAAGTGCAAACAGGTGACCCTCAAGGCCTCAACCATTGTTTCTTTTAAACCTTGGCAAGATGATCTTTGACATCTACACACCTGTACCTACAGCTTTTTATGAGCAGAGGTGCGTTAGATCGAAAATCAAAGAGTAGGAGACCATAATTTTCTGTGGTTTGAGGCTTGAAACCATAGACTGGAACCTCTATTTGTTCTCATAACCCTTGAGGAAAAGGGATTGAAACTGTAGACAAAGCCATAATAGACACTTTCCCGACACATGAAAGGGGGAATTTCTATCCCAAATATATTTGTAGTTTTCATACAAGATACAGAAGCCGCATTCACTAATGACTTTGTAATTTATTATTATTATATGTTAATATGTAATTATGAAAATAAGTTTCTTTTATATTAGGATTAGGTTAAAGTAGAGCTCTTTAATGTTAAGTCTTATGATGATTTAATTAGGCTTCCTGGTTTACTTCAATATCTTTGGTTGTACCCTATAAACAGCAATCAGTTATTGTCAATACTCAGTAGAAATATATTTAAAGAAATTTTCCACGATATAGTCATTAAATTCAAGAAAAATGATCGAAAAGAGAAATGAAAGGGAAGGAATCATTGCTTGAATAATGTATGCCTTGTTCTTGCAGCCTCTACACTCAAAAGAAATCATCTTAAGGTTTGCTATAGCAATTAGTCCACACCGCTCACATACATGAACTCTTTAGGCGTCACTCAGATCAAACAACCTCCCTTGAGAAAGTGTACGACACCATGAGCAATCATGCAATCTCGTTCCATTTCTCCAAATTGCAGGCCTCCATCACAGGAGTGCCCTTCTGCAGCCTGCCTAGTATGCATCTGCACTGGGCCCCACCCACGGGAATGAATCTTGTCATCTTCAACCTCTGATAGTAAGTGGGACCAACGAAAATCATAGCAGACAATCGCCGCACAACATGACCATTGTACATGGTTCCAAAGCAAGGCATCTGATTCCCACACCTATGAAGGGCTTTGCTAATATTGTTAGCCTGAAGGAAAAAAAAAAAAAAACCTTAGATGACACATGCAAAAATATCTAACCTCGGCAAATAAAAATTAGTGTACTGCAAGCCAAAAACACCAAGCATATTGCGATAAATTCTACATCCAGTTCTAATTCTGTATTAATAGGATAAATTTTAAAATCAAATCAAATATTACATTTTTCACACATAGAGACACTACAAGACAAATCAAGAGTCCAGCACTATGGATTTTACGATAAATGCATTGCTAACTACCATGCCAACAAAAGTCCTTGTAACTATATCTCAAGTGCGAAAACTACAACACTTTCACTAGTGTCTCCTTCCTGAGCATTTGGATGTAAAAGTTCAAGTAGAATGCTAGTGTACTTTTCAGCCTGTTGGAAAAACAATAATTCCACTTTCCAAGATTATCACATATGACTCAAAATAGCTGCACCCAGGTTTCCAATTTCCCCACTGATGGAATTGATTTTTCCCTCAGCTTGGCGGACAAGATTAAGGACATTTGTTTAACACTTTTCTTCAAAGGAAATTAAGGAAATTTCTACATAAAACAAAGAGGGCATCATCTGGCGCAACTTTACTTTGCAGGTATGGACATTCCCTTTTTTAAGGTTCTTGAAGACACAGAAAGACCACTACACCAAACATAAAAAAAAGGGCATCTCAGTAACTTCAAAATCAATAGCCGTACCAATCGGCAGAAAAGGACACCGTGTTCAATGTTCATAGATGATATTTCAGCAAATGTATAGCCATTTCACAGAAGCCATTGTAACTTCTGAAGCATCTTTCATTTTTGTTTTTAGTTCTCCAACTATTGTGTCCTGCAAGTAAGAGAGCACAACTCTCTTCATATCCCAAAGATTTCCATCACATGGCAGAATATTTACTTTTGGGTCACTTCATGTCAAAATACCCATGTGATTGTTTACAACCATGACATCACCTTAATTTGCCATTGAAGGACCATGATTATGTCATAGCATCACAAAGAAAGTATGACTTGTAGGGTGCTATTAGGTCTCTCTTCCAAATTCCAATCTACAAAACAGGCAGCCTAACTTCAGGATTATACAGGATACTTGAATTACAGACATCTAGGTCTAGAACATCTGAGATGTAAACTTATAGTGACATACGTAAAGGGAGTAGCGTCACCCTCCTTTCCCATGTGAGCAGCAACCTTCCTCATGATACACTCAATGAGTTGACCAATTGTCATACGAGAAGGAATTGCATGAGGGGTTCACAATGATGTCCAGTGTAATGCCTTCAATGGTCGATGGCATGTCTTCTTGTCTGTAAGTCATGCCAACAGTTTCCTTCCGACCATGTCCACTGCTAAACTTATCTCCAATCTACGGTATCCGAAAATATCTCATTCTTACTTTCACAAGTCTGAACCCATCTGCATTTGTCGCCACTAAAACCTGCCAAAAAAAATATGATTAAAAACATGTTCAACTCGCAGAAGAGAGAATAGAACTCAAACCGATGCACTCATAAGGAGTACAACGCACAACCAACTCAATAAACTACAACAAGCTGCATTAATCTTCATGGAAGTCTAGCAACATAACGCAGAAAGAATAAAGAGCAAGGAAAACTAGAACTAATAACCCCTTATTTGATCCACAATCCCACTTTCACTGTGGCGTAAGCTAGTGCTGTGATGACGCCATGTGTATCGTGAAGATTGCCCTCGGATTTCATCCAGATTCAGTGAAGTTGTCTTTCCAATAATGACATCTTCAACAAAGACTCGTGTACCCTATTGGATAGGAGATAGATATATTACATGTAAGAATATACAGATCTTAAAAACACTGTTGTACAGCTTCCAAATTCTCTTAATATACTCACAGGAGGAGCCAGACCATCATCATCTAATTTATCATAAGATCCATGCAGCATGCACTGCAAAAGAACAGCTGAATCAGACCTACCATCACCAAAAATGATGGGACAACCAAGCCTTAACCAACTTCGTGCAGTCACCATTGTATTCTCCTCGTTCAGGCATCTGAAATCTTCTTTGACAAGTGTTCCAATCTTCTTCTCCTCATCTCTATAGGACAAACATCATTGGCAAGTTACCAAGTATGGTCCGAAGTGCAAAAACATCAACCACGATGTTAACAACACCAAAGAAAACTTAAAATCATCATCATCATCATCAAAGCCTTATTTTTCTATTTCAAGTTTTTTTTCAAAGAAAACTTAAAATAAAAAAATAAAATAAAAAAGATTCCACAAAACAACTAAAAGCAAAGTCAAATGAGAAAACTCTGATTACTACCTGTATGAGCGGAAAAATAATGATCGGAAAAACCCATGATCAATCGATGATTGCTTCATTTTAACAAAATCTTCTTGGTTATATCCAGAATAGCAAGCAATTGCCACAGTGGCATTCTTTAACAAGACCATACAAATACATGTTGATTAGAATAATTTCCAAATTGCACAAACCATTTATTAAAAAATTATAAAAAAAGAACAAAGTTGAAGTCATTACAATGTCAGCTCTGAGTTGCATGAAGTGCAAGTGCTCCGTGGCACAAGTGGTAACAAGAGGCTTTTGTGGATAGTAGAGAACATAAGCTACTGAATCCTAAATAGAGACATAATGGGTATCAGTGCAATTTCAATATAAAGGAGACAAAGCAAAAATGACTAGCAATAAAATCTAACATAAAATCGAAATGATAAACAAACAAAAACCCAAATACACCATAAGAAGTTGCTAATTGGTCACATAAATCGCCATCGCTTGCTTGCCCCTGGCCGACTGGTATGTGTTACGAGGGGACTACATTGTTCAACTAGTGAGAGGGGAAAAAAGAAAAGCACTTTTGCTGGCAAAAATAGAAAAAATTGTGTGATAACTAACCTGATTATGGGCAGGGAAGGGAATAATAGAAGCACAAACACCCAATATCAATGATGGATGGATCTCACAATGAGTATATGTTTCAGAATATGCATCATCAGGATTGAGCCCTGCATTCACAAGATCCCATAACACCATACGCTTCCTAATTATAAATTTTAACAAAAGTTTGATGCTAAACTTATAGGACATTGATGTTCATATTGTAACGAAAATTGATTAACTTCATAGTCAAAAATAACATATTCAGAAAGTGCCTCAACTAAGGCCAACATTAGAAGAATAACTACACTTTTTTTCTTGGCAAGCTAGATAATCCCCCAAAACTTAACTTTCCTATAATACTCACAAAGATGGTTATGGATATCATACTAGTCTCTTCTTCTTTAGTGTCCACAAACTGTATGAACCCTTTCGCAACAAGAACATGCCATCCTTCTACCTGGGTTTCCTGAAGAATAGAAATAGAGAGGTCGAATACTTAAAATGACTGAATCACTATTGAAATGTAAAGATTCCTATAGTAGTGCTAACCCTTTGCTGCAGGGCTTGAATGTCCTTCTTTATCAACAGTCTCATTTTCTCCACAATAAACAATGGACGACAGCAGTGACCATACTCAGTATAAAGGCGCAATTCTTTCAAACGAATATCTCAGATAACTCCCACCTCAGTATTAACATCAACCAGTTACAAAATTTAATGACTTCCAGTTTTCAATGAATAATATTTGGACATCATCATTATTATCATCAAAGCCTTATCCCAACCATGTTGAGGTCAACTACATGAATTCTGTTTCTCTATTCTATTCTAATTTGAGCCAAATCCTTGGATAAATTAAACTTCTTCAAATTTGATTTAATAACCTTCATCAATGAATAATATTTGGACAAAAGGGAAAAAAAAAACTGAACTTTAGGTTGATACAATCAACTAGATTCATTGTGAAGAATGCCAATTTGGATATACAGCAAGAAACGAAACAAAATAACAAACTAATAGTTACAAATATAAACATAAATATTCTTCTTTTTTATCATTTCTTTCTTTTTTCCAGCTTGTTTTTGTGATCTAACACTGGGTAAAAAACCACTGTCCAGTAATGAATTATACAATTAAAAAATTAAATAATGAAAAATCTAATGAAGATATAATCATCTATAATTAAAACAATTAGAAACCACATGCTCGTGATTGGTTTTCCCTCCAAACCTTTGGGACCAAAGAAGGTCAATTCCAAGCATTGCACGTGAAAGGCAGATTCAAACCCCACCCTACCCCTCGCCCCTCCAAAAAATAAAATTAAAAAAAAACATAAAAAGCATTTGTTATTTTTAAGTATAATATCGAGAACTGGGGGATTTATCATTTTTTATTTTAAGAATAATTGGGAGATCTAATGGAAGTATTAGAAAAATTTACAGACCCACACCCATTTCCGAACATAAATCGATGCAAACACTGTCTTACATAGTGCATCTAAAATAAGAAAAACATATATCCAAAGAAAAGAAAATAGAAAGGAAAAGAGACAAAAGAAAAAGAAAAGCAAAACACACTAGCTAATATTGTTACAAAAATTGTGGTCAACTTATAAGGGATTAACACAACAACAACACGAGTGCATGTGCTCATGCACACTTTTACATACAATTTCATATCGGATAAACAGCATAATAAACATAAAAACACGTAAATTAAAGATCAACCACTTACTCTGGTTATAGGGATCACAATTCAACAAAGAAGAATACTAGAGGGATAGTGTAAAAGTACAAAAATGATTCTCCAGCAATATTCTTCTTAGATATACCATGTTTCCACGATATAAAAATAAAATGAAGCAAGTCTAAGGTGAATCAGCAAATGGCAGCAATCATTAAGTTTGGACACAGTGCCCACAAAGGATGTTCAAAAGATGTTTAAATTCCCTAAAATTAATAAATAAAAAATACATACCCCACTCCTCAGCAATCTTAGGGTCATTAACAAAAGCTCAAAATTGTGATGAATGCCAACCCAGCAACCGTTTACAAAATTTTGGTTGATAGTGGAATGACTGCAGGGTATAGTTCCTCCAACAAACAAAGTGAACCCTCTCACGGAAGGGGAAAATTGTAGAAGATTCAGCAGGTTGTTGGACATTTTTAAATTAAATACCTCAAAAATTTCAGTGCTCCATTCTTCTAAAAATTCCAAGATAGGATGTGCAGCTGATCCAACTGTTATGTATACCATCAAGGCTAGATTCTTCATAAGTTCACAGGCCCATCATAGCACCCAAAAGGTATCCATTGATGTCAGACAGCAGCAGCAGAAGTGGAACCGATGTAATAAATAATAACAATAACAGTGAATAACAGATATAGTAATAGTAATATCAATAATGACTCTAATGCAAACCTAAAAATGTGTAAACATACACACATGTTTACAAGGATTTACTTATAGCCCTCACATATACCTAGCGCAACATCATAATTTTTTTTACCCCTCTTTGCATCTATTCTCCTTTTTTTTAATCATTTTACACAATTAAAATCATTACATATCAATTTTTCATTATCCAATTGAACTCCAATTATTGACAATTTCACTCACACAAATACACCCCAATAGGAGGAGAGAAAGCTAACATCACCTCTTGGTTTGCATCAAAAAGGATACAACCTTATATCTACCGGTCCCAGTATACCTCTAGCTAGCCCCCATCATGCCAATCAAAACTTCATATGTGAACCCCATAAGTACACAAGTGTAAACCAAATATCAAGCTCATCAGCTGATCCTAACCACTTGAAAGTTCACCCTTGAAAATTTCCACTTTAACCATCTAATAACCACTAATTAGATGGTTAATGCACTAAACCATACTACATCCCCAGAAGGGCCACCATTTGAATATGAGGTAACATGCCTACACACACTATGTCTATGGTGGATGGATCACCAATATTTTTCTTCAGGCCATCAGTGTCAAAATATGAATTATGTGGTCCTACGTTGTAGAACATGCACATTTCATGAGTTGCCACGTGGTACAAGTTGGGCACGTGGTTACGTGATCCATAAATACCCATTGTGACCCCATTGATGAGTTGGCTAAAGGCAATGCAGTGGACTTGATTAATGATGAGTGTCGGACCCAAATGACGGAGAAGAAGGATGTTGTACTCTAAGCCTAGACCTTTAGAAGGAAAAGCCGATCAATTCAGACCCACCTTGGTGGCATGCCATGCCTATAGGTCCAAATAGGCCAATGTTAGGCTTGTCGGGCTCAAACCGGCCCACACCTAGACCATTGACCTGACCTAGCCATGCCCATGAGCTACCCCACACCCAAACCATTGACCTGACCTAGCCATGCCCATGACCTACCCCTTGGGCTCCCGTAACCAAGTTGGTCCTAATTTGCGACTTGCAGACCATGGATTAAAAAATTGGATGAGGCCAAGTTGACTCGGACTCCACCTTAAACTAGTTGGATCATATGGGACTAGTACTCAGGCTCGAATCATGGGACTCAGTCGAATCCCATATAACCCAAGCAAGTCATATGGGACTCAACCAAGTACTATGTGTCTCGGGTGAGTTTTTAACGGTAGTTTCTAATGAATGATCGAATGTTTTTGGGTGCCCCTCTCTCTCTCTCTCTCTCTCTCTCTCTCTCTCTCTCTCTCTCTCTCGGAAAGGACTTGGCAGAAGCCACCAGTAGAATCTGGAGAAACAAGGTATTTTCTTCCTCTTCCTATTCTTTCATTAGGTCTTTGTTGGTGTATTTATTTTTCCCCATCAGCCTTTTCCATGACCACTAACCCTAATCCCATTCCAATCGTCGTATAGCCCTAAGGTCAACAATACCCAAGCCCAAATCCCAAGTTCACATGGCCAACATCCCACCCCATGGATCCGCCAGCCACAATACCCCTAAAAATATACTAGCCAAATACTCTAGTATCAGATCCCACTATACTGCCATCATCTTTCATTATTTTCCAGTCCAAAACATATGACAGTGGTCAAATAACCACAAGGTCTGGTTAGCTTGACACTTTCCAAGCCCCTTTAAAGTGTCACTTCCCCTTTACAATACACTCCAAGTGGCAGAACCAATCCTTGTGATCCATTGCTGTCCAACGCAAGTTTCTTCCACCTAATACAGAATCTCTTGCCGAAGTTTCTTCCACCTAATACAAAATCTCTTGCCCATCATATCCTCCAACCGACCTACCTAATACAGCCCAGCCCAACTTCCAAACAGGCCCACCTGAACCCAGCCCAGGCCCAAAGGCCCAGCTGACCCAGCCCAGACCCCAAACAAGCCCAACTGAACCCAGCCCAGGCCTAAACAGGCCCAGCTGAACCCGACCAGACCCATTATAAGCCCAGTTGAATCTGATTTTCAGAGATATTTTCTTCATTTTATTCTTTTGGACCCTTTGGACACTGCAAGACTTAGTAATTGAATAAATCCGAATTTCCATGACCCACATGACATATCAATTTTATTGGAAACATCTTGAACCTGGCCTGTTTGTCAAACCCTCTAAAGGGACAAGTGAACATTTGAAAATTAATTGATCCCTAAGCTAGTGTGAGGGATTCTCTTCCATCGAGACCCCCAATGAAGCTAGTGGGAGAGATTCTTTTCCATTGAGAGCCCTGATCCTAATTTGAGGGATTCGTATTGTGGGATTGTGACAAGGCCTAGACTTATCCCTACACTTATTTGAAATTTAATACAAGAAGGGTATAATCTGAATTTTAATTCATATGTCTAATTGCAATTGTTAATTACTTCTAGTCTCATTAAAATCATATAGGTTAGGCTTACATTGTCTTGCATCACCTCTCAATCGTGCAAAAATATAATATAAACACAATGCCTAATTATCATTTTTTTGCTAACAAATGCCCAATTACCTATCTTAACATTACCAAACACAAAATACAACAAGAGATGAAGCCATTCCTTTGAAGATCCTATCATTTCTGACCTTCCACACCAACCAAAGAATGGAGTGAGGCCCCCAAAGCACTAATCCCACTAAAGAGGTAAACTCTCCAAGACAAGACTATATGACAAATACATGGGGATACACCAAGCCAAACAACATTTTAAAAGAAAATAGTCTCATACACCATATGAGAAATCACAATGCAGAAGAAGATGATCATTTGACTCAAATGTTGCCTACAGTGCACATATCTAGAATGGCTTTTGAAGAACACCCACACACACACTCCCCTTAAATTATCTATAGTTAACCACCTTCCTTGTCACTGCAATTCAGCAAAAAACCTCCACATGAGGGGGAAACAAGGCCAAGCCCAATATGAGAATGAGGATGATCAACTGCCAAAGCCTCTAGTCAAAAGATTTCATGGGAAATATCCAAAATGAATCTAGGTATTATGTTTCTTCCCAACACAAAAACACATTTGAAGCTATGGTCCCCAAATACTTGTACAACCTAATGTATCCATATCGGACCGATACGATACTTGCATTGGTACCCAATACTGCACTGATACTTCTATGGTATAAGTTTAGCACATCCCACTAAGCAAGTCCACTATTTCATATGATTCTTTAAATTTTCTTACATCTCAACATAGAAAATGTTAAAAAAGAACATAAACAATCATAATTTCATTAATCCAAACATGATATTTTACATGCCAAATAAGATGATATTTTAATTTCCAAAACCCAAATAAATTAAAAGACAATCTTTAGATATTCCAATAAGTGTTGAGTCTTTGGTCAACCCATTAGACTTATTCATAACACAAGCAACACAATGTTGACAAGTTAGAGGCAACCAACAATGCACTAAAGACATGGCAACAAGGATGAAACAAATTATAGCAAAAAGCTTCAACAATAAAAGTTGTTTCATGCTATCTTACTTTGTAAAAGATTGAACCAAGATCCTTTGGAGAATAAATAGAAATAAAAGTTGTTTCATGCTGCTTGTTTTATTCTCTTTGTTGTGAAAGTGTTCGTTGATGGTAAACATTAAATAACCAAAATTTGCTGACTACTCATATGAGTTTCCAATTTCATGAGTGGATAACAAAAGGGGTTGATTTGGCTGCAAGGAATATACTAGCACAGTAGATGTTACATAGATGCTATGCTCCACGAAAACAATTGAAACAGTGTTTCACTTTCCAATTAGTACTAGCAACATACAAGTTAGATGATCTTATTTCATGCCAACAGTCTGTAAGAGTAGTGACAATGAAGAAAGGCATGGCAAGGACCAATTATTTCTCAGTTATACTAGCATGCTACATATGCTCTTGCGATTAAAAAGGAATGGGATTGTTACGGAAAAAATAAGTTTAAATCTTGATTTGACAGATTTTTGAAGAAAAATAAGAAAATGCCAGGAGAGTCGTCCATACATCTTTCTGGGACCACATTAGCCCATCTGATGATACCACCAACCACTTGATGATATCATCAACTGCCCTCATACAGTCTCATCTGAAACCATGGTTTCATGTTCTTCCCCTTGTTGATGCCCAACGAAACCATAAACTCTTCTTTTTTCCTTTTCTTTTTGGAGAAAAAGAAAACCCTAAACCCTCGATACTCCCATAGAGATTCTCCTCTAGTTGGTAAATTGAATCTCCAACACTCACAGTTAGACCAAAAAAGCAAAGAGTTTCTCCCTTTTTCATCTTCAAACTTAGGGCTCATTTTCAACTTCCCCTACCTGAGCATACCAATCAATCATATCGGTTCAAGAAACAAAAGTTGTCTATAGAATTGTATTGAACAAAAGCCATGCGGACACAAGGTCACCACATTTAGAATATATAGAAATCAAAGTGTTATACATTGGAATCAAACCCTTCTCTAATACCACGAGAATGGAGTAGCTTCCCTTGTAAAAGTGAATGCATGAGGGCAATAAGCTGACAGTGGTGCTCATATTTGGTCTAATTCCATCATGACACATCTTAAAGGAAACAACCAATGATCAATTGAGTCAAGCTTAAAACCATGATCAAATCGAGCTTAAGCTCTAACAATATCATTTGATGAAAAAGTTAGAAAGCTTTGTCAAAGAGACCCAACAGCAAAAATGCCATAATCATCACATTCCAAGATGCAACATCTCTATCCAACATCCTTTCAAACAACAAATGTGCATGGTCCAACCTACAAAATTTTGTGTATGTTTTAACCATTGTAGCCTACATCAAGATATCTGATTAAAGAATGCGATTTCAGGACATCGGCACATATGATTTTCAAGCTTCAAAGATAAGAGCTGGAGTGGAATGAGATTGTGAGGTTGGGCCATCTAGTGGGTTGGGAGAAGAAGAAGAAAGGTGGGTTCCCAGTTGGATTTTGTAGGATCATTCAAGTCCTACAACCATTATTTATACTACTTGTAAGAGATGAGGAGACTTCTATGACAGAAGATGAGTTGCTTAAGAGGAGGAATGGAGATGATGAGTTATAGGTGTGTAACAATAACATCAACCAATTGATGAGATATTTTCAATGACAGTAGTTTAGTCCACAAAGAAAGTACAAACAACTCTAACGTAGTTTTTACTGTTTTCTTCATAAACCCATTTAATTAGAATTTAAGCATAATTTTTTCATAAAAATCCCAAAAAGAATCAACATAAAATTTTTAATATGCTCATGTCACAAACTGTAGTGATATAAAGTACATACCTAGATTTCGGCGCAACAACTTTTGACACAAATAAAGACACCCAGGACTGGGATCACTTTTATCTGTTGGGAAGCGCAACTCATTTGATTTCAAAATGTTTTGCAGCAACTAAGTTGACAAAAGAAATAAGATCACTCATTATAAATTGTTGACAGCCATTGCCAATATATAGATGAGTAACTTACGATATATGTGAAAAGCACTCAAACCTGAATTTGGTTATTTCGAAAAAACGGGGTTTTCCCCATTACCAACTAAAACAGGATAGCACCAACACTCCAAAAATCTACTTGCGTATTCAATGCAAGTCGAACTATTGACAAACCTTTCAGAAAGAAGATTGGTTCAAACTATCCAAGGAAAGAGATAAATGTCACCTTCGCATCATATTTCGGTAGTTTCATTATTTCCAGAGACATGTCTAGTGGTGAAACCCACAATGTTTCAACTAAGCCTTGAGGTTGCAGACCTGTCAAAGACGTTTATTTTTAATATATATATACATATATGAATGGTAATATGTAAAACTTTCTTAAGAAACCAAGCAGATGCAAAGGCCACCACGGGACAACTGGTTATAAGAGATGTATACCCCACACAATTACACACAAGACATCATCAAAGGAGAAGCTTTATCTACCCCTTGAAACGTGATAGCTGAAATATTTTTTTAGCATTTCTTTTGAACTAATTATAATGGCTTCTAAGTTCTGACATAATAATGTCTTATCTTGCAAAGCCAAAATCTGCAATCTTCAACACAGAATGGTCATCATTTGTGGAGAGGAGATTTTGTTTCACCGAATATAGAACATGGTGAGAGAACTTATCCAATTCACAAGTTATGCTACTTCAACTTTCACATAAATCAAACACTATCTAATTATATATAGATCAAAAAAATACCATCACCCAAAATCCACCTAACCCCTCGAAGAGACAAATCAACATAATGAGCAAAAAATCACAATCACCCAGAGAGCTAAAAATAGCAAATTTCAAAGAAAAAGTAACTGAAGTTACGTAACCAAGATATAATTCATCCAACCAAACATAAAATCCACATCTTTTTTCATCAAACTTGTTCATATGAAGAGTTGAAAAAGAGATCCAATTCGGAAGGATTGGACTTACAAACGGAGGAAATAAGAATGACGGATGATTGAATTCCAAGTTCCAAGCCAACGAAGTGTAGAGCTGCACTGCCAATAACAAGAAGTTAGATGAGCAATGACAAAAATCAAATTCCATACCGAATAATATACATGTAATGTAACATGAAACAAGCAATAGAATAGAAAAGCAAGAAATAATGAATCTAACGGCAGTAGTGAAAAATACTGTGAAATTAATCATTGAGAAGTATAAATGAAGTTACCTAAAAGGTAACCTAACTTGGCTCTTTCTTCATGCCCATTCACTAGTTCAATCTGCACAAGCCAGATTCTCCCTCTCCCCTTTCAGCAAACCAACCAACCGACTGGCACTGACACCCTCTCTCTGTCACCCACCGACAGTGACAGACGCTGACACGACACTCTTGACAGGAGTCCACCCGAAAAAAGCCTAAAACCCACCAAGCAGTCCACTACCCACCATATGTACTGCCCACCCTGCATCCGGTAACCCACTCCACATCATTTGGTATCAGAGCTGAAGATCGTTCCAACCCGAATTCGTGATTCGGTGATCCATCATCCCTACCGACCATCACGGTTATGATTCGGCATCCCTAACCAATCACCGATCATCATCAATCCATACCCTCAGTGCCCAAATCCTCTTGGCCGAATACCTCCAACCCCATCCCACCTCATTCAAACTACTCCAAACCACAACCAGTAGACACCATCTTCCTTGCCACCCCAGCGGAAGCCCACTTCGCAAATCCCATGTAACCAAAAGCCCAATGTTCAAACCCTAACTCCGTCAACACCATAGATCTCCCATAACCGTAAACCCAGATCTTCCAAGACCCTAATCAACATTCCAACTCCTTCGATCCTCCCAATCAATCTACACAGTCCTTGCTACCAAGATCCTCAAACTTTTCAAACCCCATCACACCAAATCCGTTGCCCAACCCTGAAAAACCCCAAATCGAAACTCCAAATCCCTTTCAAAATCTCAACTGCTTCTCCAAATCAACCAAGACTTCAAACCCTGCATCCATACCCAAAGCCCTTCTCGCCAAATCCACATTACCCCGAAACCAGCAGCAGAAACCCGAACCCCTCGCCTCTGCTTTCGCCGAGGCCTCTGCCCCCATTCGTCCCCAACCCAGAACAGTGAAAAAAAAAAAGGGAAACTAGAGAGAGAGAGAGAGAGAGACAGACAGACAGAGAGAGAGAGAACAGAGAACCGAGAAAAAGCGACAGAAAATAGAAGAGGGCAAGGGCATACCATTCACCAAGCACCGCTTCTGCGCCATCACCCTCACCGTCTAGCACCACCCCGCGGCATCTCGTTGCTGCTCCTTCCTTTCCCTTCTCCCTCTTACTGAATCCAGACAGCAAGAAGATAAAAGGGTTTTCGAAAACCCTCTGCGCTGGGATTTGGAGAAAGCCACAGACACGACTTCCTTCACATGCCATTCCAAGTGCCTTCAGGCTTCAGTTCGGGTTAAACCAGCAGCGAGACCCCATCATCGTAGCGCAGAGCCCCGAAGTCCGTCGCCACCATTGTCTCCTTTCTCTGCACAACGCACCAGGATCCAAGCATCACGTGCTGGGCCAAACGCCAGAGTGTTTCTTCAGCACGCCTCCTGGGCTTGATTATATTAAAGTGGACCAGACCCACTCATCGTTTTATTTTCAATCCAACGGTCATTTGGATTTTCTAGGTTTTTTATTTTTTTTCATTTCTTTTCTTTTCTTTCCTTTTGAAGATGCACGGGTTTTGGTTGATTTTGTTTGATTGTGGAGAAGTTTTTCTATCAATTTTTTTTTGTAACATTTGCTTCCATTGCAAGGCTACTTTAACTCAACGCTATAGGTCGAAAATTTTGCATTGCATTAGATTAATATGTCGGGGCCTTTAGGCCCATAGGAATGTGTAGGACACCCAAATTATATTTTCTCTATGTATGTATGGTAAATACATAGATTATGCAACTTGGAATTTGATAATGCCCTGATTTTATGCTTTGTTTATATGTTACAATTACAAGGATAATGATAAATTTTAATAAACCAAAGTCAATAATTCGAAAAAAAAAAAAATAAAATAAAACATATCTACCTAATGTACATTGGAAATTAAATTAAGTGTTGAATAACGGCAGAAACCCAATCTTTTATCCAAATGGGGTAAAAGAAAAGGATCCTAGAGCATATGTACAATGATTTATAATTTACAAACTAAATAAAAAATAAACTTCAATAATAATCTAAATAAAATGTAAGAATCTAAAGGGGAAAGAAAAACATTATCCTCCCTAAAAGTAACGTACTTTAATTAAAATGATTTTTATTTGCATCCTACAATTTCAGCACATTTAGGGTTCTATATGTTTGGTTATGCAGGACCCACCCAAAAATCTCTTAAAGATCATTCTAATTTTCATTTCTAAAAATTATTCTTTTAATTGATTATCTGCTTTTAACATTTTTGTTATGCGAACATCTAATAGAAAGAGTCCTTATAAATAACCAACACATAAAATTCTTGAAATTCAAGCTGGATTGACATCTCATGTATGAAATTCCAGAGCAAATCAAACCCAACATTAGAATTAAAGAAGAATTCAATATCATTCTCAATTTTAGCATTCTCATAACTTTGACCTTCATCATTCAATTGGGCTCCATGACAAAAAAAAAGGTGAAAAAAATTAGCATTTTTTAACTGGGGCTTTTTTTTTTTTTTGAATCTCCCTATATAATATGTGAAACATATCTCAACGGCTCTTTTTTTTATTGTTACAATATTACAAGCAGAGTGCTGGCTCTATTGCTTCTAATTTTCTTTAGATACTTGCCCGAAATCACCTACTCACCATGTTGTTTACATTATGTTCTTACTCTTGAACAATTCACTTGCCATCAAAGTCTCTATCCAATAGATCAATGAATTGATTCTTATTCATCCACTTGATAGATATTTTGAAAACTTATCGGCTAAACTTAAAATTCATTCATTGAATAAGTAAAATATTTGAGTTGAATCCAATTGAATGGCACTAGCTAAATCAACTACCAACTAAATCTTATGTCGTAAATCCTCAGTGGGGGGCCAGCAACCTTTATTTGCCATTTTATTATTTTTTGTCTCTTTCTTGGATTTCAGTTGAAAAATAAGGTACTCAAAAAACATGATACCAATTTATTTCTATTTATTTGTCTTTTCTAGAATTCTGGACTAAAAGTAAGGTATTCAAAAAACATGATACCAATTATATCTATTTATTTGTATTTTCTAGAATTTCCTCTACTTTGTTATTATTATTTTTGAAATGGTAACTTTAATTAATCAAAAGAGTTTCCTCTACTTTGTTTGATTGATATGGAGACTGTATTATCTTTCTTTTTTTTTATAATTATGAGGATTTTATCGAAAAATCCCCGTTAATTTCATCGTAAACCAAAAAAGGCCCTAAAAAGATAAGAATCTACCATTATAGTCTCAAGGGCCCTTTTTCACTTTTTTTTTCTCCATTTTTTTGAATGGCAATATCCTTGCTTACCCACATATATCCTTGCTCATTTTTTTCATCTTTATAGTTAAGCAGTGATATCACCATCAAAGTCAAATTAAAAAAAAAATACTTTGCTCTTTTCGATGGTGGGCCCAGGTGATGGAGGCTGGATGGTGGTGATGAGTGAAATTGAAGATGATGGTGAAAGGGAACTGTGAGGAATGAGTTTTGGTCAGATGCAAGGGTTGGTTTATATGTTGATGAAACAGTGATATTAATTACTAGGATGAAACTATTTCTTTGAGTGAAAAGATGAACTATGTAAACCCTAGATGACATCATCTCATCAGTTAAAGGACAAAATTATCCTACTGAATGAAATAATACCATGCACAATTTCGCTTTTATATATTATCAGATTTTTTCCAACTACTTAATGGTTATTATTGTGCCTAATTTATTTCTTTGAAAGATGACAAAACTCTGATAGCTGATTGATAAGGTATGCAAGTGCTTGTTATTAGTAACCATGTTCTTCAGATGTCTGCTATCATATTCACTGTTTGTCTTTGACAAATGTATATTTACTGATCTTATTTTCTTTGTTGTCGTTTTATACTAATCTTTTTTAACAAAAACCTCTGGTTTTGTTATTTATTTATTTTTCATTTCTAAAATGCTATAAATATTGAGAGAGAAACATAAACTGACGATGATTCCCATTGGAAATTCGCCTATGATTTTTGTTAATAGTTATTGTGTAGTTCCTTCATATCTTCTGTCAACGTTCAATATCTTTAAAGAACATAAGTATGTACTTAATACTTGTTCATTATATCTTATAGTAGTCTTAGATGGGGTTGAGTCAAGATGATAGCTTGGCTCACTATCTTGTGTGGAGCTATTTTCATGGCTAAGATCTAAGATTGACAGTAGCATGAAGCTAGTAAATTCCTTGCGTGGCAGTTGAATTATGTCTTGTTATTTGTCTCTTGTGAGTGGAAAGAAGTGGTTCCATGCTTAGCTCTATAACTGCAAGGTGTAAATCATTAAGAATATTTTCGAGCTCTATCTATGTGATAGTTCTAATTTTTTTTTATAAACTATTGTGTTTTAGTTTTTTACATGCTAGTAACAATGTTAAGTTATTAAGTTCAACTAATTTTTTCATACTAGACACATTAACTATTGGAATTGGAATTTTAATTGGGACTCATTTGATAATGATGGGTGCTAGAGTGAAAAAACCATAATTTTTTTAGATAAAACAACTTTTTTTTGTTTTTGTTTTGCATCACTGACTTAGCTCAGTGGCTAAGCAGGAAGGAAAAGAATGCCAACCACCAGGGATCGATCCCTGGTGGGAGGGATGGGAACGAGAGCCTTTACCACTAAGTAAAACAACTTATTCATATTACTTAAGAGTATTATTCTTTTCAAACTAGTTACCAAGATTTAATGAAGGCCTATGGTGATAATTTATTCAAAATGGAGATACCATTGTACTAACATATGTCCATGTGTGAGAGCTACCTAGCAGAAGTAATATGCAGTGGGGATCCTTGTGCTTTTCACCATCATTTTATTTATATGTTTTCCTCACATGCATCTCTTCATGTTCTTCTACATGCTGCTATTGGATCATCATCTTAAATTTTTTAAAGATCATCCAAGTCCTTTTTCTAACATTTTCTTTTTGATACTTTCTATGTTGGGGAGATGTCATCTTTCATTTGTTTAGGTTTGTTTAAGTAGGACTGTTGTCTCTCTCAAACAATTGTGATAAGCAATTTGGAGCGCCTTTCTATTTTGCATTATCCTGGGCTAATGTTATTTGAGAAGAGAAGTTGTTTGTATTCTTTTATTGGGATTGGTGAGTTTGGAGGAAGTTTGGAGTCATCCAATTATATAAATTTAAGTAGGTAAGCCATTGTAATATCTAATAGGCAAACCATGAGACATTTGTAATAATATTTAAGCATGTAAGATTAGTAACAAAGGACTTGCCCTGCCCTTTTCCACCAATGGTCTCCCAAAGCTCATCTGCACTCCTCGAACCATCATATCTAGAAACATCCACCAGCGAAATTCTCTTCTTGTTGCATACAATACATAACCTTCCATTGAGAGGGACAAGAGCTGTTGCTTCCGTTGCCTGGGAGTTCCCCAAGTGGAATTTACTATCAATGTGCTTGCTCCAAGAACCTCTGGTGCTGTCATAAACTCTCAGCTTGCATCCATCTTTGCAATCCAATGCACAAAGCTGACCATTTAAAGAGATACTGGGGCTCCACCAGCCTGCGATCATCCCATCATACACCTGGTACTAGATATTAGACTCAGGGATGTAGGCCTCACTCAGGATTTGTCGATGTGAGCCAAGCCCTTTAAGGAACCATTTCCCCTCGTGGACAACTCCAATAAGTGGCACCATTGCAGTGTTCATATCTGCAATGAGAGACCACCTGTTCTTATTTGGTTCATAGACTTCTGCTGATCTCAATGATCTCTGGACCCCCTCACTTTCACCACCAGCAACATATAGGCAGTTGTTGATGACACAGGAGCTAAAGAAATGCCGTCGTCGAAGCATATCTGGAGATCGATGCCATTTGTTTGTCCTGGCACTGTAAAAGATTACCCTTCTCATTGACCCTTTCAGTGGATCTCTGCCACCAAATAAGTAAAGGTGGCAACCACTTAGAACTGCACACCCGAAACCAACAGCTGTGGAATATTCTACTGGGATAGGTGGGAGACATTGCCAAAGCTGGTGTATGGGATCAAAGGCATGCCATGAAATCCGGCCTTCCCGGTCTCTCTTGAAGACATAGATCCACTCCTCAGCGATTTCAAGGCTCTTTCGGAGAGAGTAGAAGAAATTCCCTTCAAGGAGGCGGTACCATCTCCTGCAAACTAGCTGACGTTTCCTGTGTTCGACACGTGGGACCCGAATCAAGCAAGCAATGGCAAGGTCATCAGGAAGGCCAGGTAACAGAGGAGATTGACTCTGGCTCCTACTGTATCATCCTGTCCTATGCTTGGCTGTATGGATAGAAGGCTTAAGATTAGGCTGAGTGCAGATCTTTGATCCTGGGACAAATTTCCTTGCCCCAACAATGGTTTTCAGGCCCGCATCAACTCTACATAGACATGTTGTGTCAACCTGCAATTTTTTGTTTCAAACAAGAGCATCTTGAAAATCATATTATAGAAGACAGAAATAAGTTTTCTAAGGGAACAAGAGATTAGTTACTCTACAGCATGAATACGCAGTTCAGAAAAAAGCTGCTCAATTCCACTTAGTGGGATAAAAAAATGGAGCCAACCATGAAGCTAGGGTGATAGTTAATGTGTTATCTCTCTATGGAACAGGTCCCAGGAAAGACACAATGGTCACGTTCCTGATTCCACTTTTCCTTAACCAATTTTGTAATCAGAAAAAGTGCTCCTAAAGATTATTAATCAGAAAACTAGCTCCTCAGATCCTTTGAAACTACTGAAAATATGAGAATACATCTGAACCATTGTGTTGACCGTACTGACATTTTTTGCCCTATTTGTTAATAGCTTCTCTTACTAGCAAGCTAGGATCCTTAGAAAATTGAAGTGTTTACTGCTTCAAGCTGTCACCCTAGACTCCCACTCCTGAAGGGAAGCGTACTGTTAACTCATGTTTGACCACAAGTATGGTTCTGAAAATGGTAAGCACGAAAATTTTAAACATTTAGGATCAGAAATTCAACAACCCCCATGCTTTTTTGGCACAAGATTCATTTCCACAGTTATAAAAGAATCAGTAGAATCTAAACCGGGTCATGTTATAGTATGTAAAGCATTCTTTGAGAGAATCTACAACTCCCAAATGACAATATGGTCAACAGTAATTAAGAAGAAGACATATATTGAGAGATGTGAATGACAAAGATCATGTGGCATGAAGACAAATCTTCAGCCATATAGGGAACCAATCCTGTGAGGATGGTCCTACAGTCTACATGTGAGGAAAGCCTTAGTGGGGCCCACCTCGTGACCCATCCAAAAGGACCACACATACACAACTGATGCAGGCCAGATCCATGATTGGCCAGCCATTGGGCTCAAAATCAACAAAGCCCAGCAGTGAAGATTAGTTTTTATTAGGAGTCTTATATTTTTATAATAGTAGTTGCTTTCTTAATTGTTTACGATTCATTTATTTTTTGAAGTTTATCTCATGTTTAGTTTAGGATTCCTTATTTGAAGTGAATTAGGTTATTTACTTAATTAAAGAGTATCTTAGTTATAAATAAAGATGTAATCCCTCTTCATGGGACACACAGACATTGATATTGAATAAGAATTTGAGTATGGTTTTCAGTTAAGAGTGTTTGTTTGTCTTTGGTGAAACATTTAGACACTCTATCCTTAAACTTTTTGGCTTGGAGATTAGCCCGTTGGCTATTCTTTTTTCCCATGCTGCTTCAACAACCCCACTATAGTCACTGTATCCTATGGATTTGAATGGACTGAACCATTAGATTGACAGTCAATTTTTGTTGTTTGATTTATAGTAGTTAAACTCGTGGACCACGGATGAATGGGTTAAAAGTATTAGATTGACTTCAATTTGATATTTAGGTTGGCCCCACTTGGATCTTTCAATCTCCCTCTATACCATGAACAATGGGGTCCCAAGGGGGCTCCCACTTGGTGGTATACACAGTAAGAGCCTAACGACCGTCCTCACGGGATTGGTTATATGGGAACCGATCCTGTGAGGATGGTTTTTACAGTCTGCATGTGAAGAAAGCCTAGTGAGGCCCACCTTATGACCCCTCCAAACAGACAACACAAATACAACCCCACTATAGTCATTGAATCCCATGGACTTGCATGGGATTCAAATGGACTAGAATGTTGGATTGAGAGTCAATTTTTGTTGTTTGCTATAAAGTCGTTAAACTTGTAGACCACGGATGAATGGGTGAAAAGTATCAGATTGATCCAACACCTTGTGAGAGATCGGTTACTGTAGAGTGTGGTTTGTATGAAATTCACTGATAACAACGTTTCACAATTTTCAAGGGCCTGATTGGATGTAACCTAAATTGCAAATAGTTTCAATCCCCTACACATAGGAGGTGGAAAATTACATCCAACTGTGATCTGCACAGCAGAGGGAAGAAAAAAAAACCAATGTGATTTTGCTACCAATTCAAAACTCTATAGTTTTCTGGATCCATCCGAATGCACAGTAAATGAAGATTATCGAGTTGGACTTTATATTTTTAGTTAGTAAATGTAATGGGAGTGCTCGAGGGCAAGTGAGGTGGATTATGAACAACTAGGAATCACATTTCTAAAGCAGGAGAGGTGCCCCAAGCACAAGATTGTGAATAATGCAATTCTTCAAGAACTTGTGCGTGATTCTTCCAAATGCCATTTCTGTAAGTACTTATTCATAGTATAGTTTCAATTTTAGGCATACTGTGAATAAGCATTTTCCACAGCAATGGGGAAACATCACTTACAATTGATTGAAGAGGATATGAAGTTCTCTATCTTAACTACATTAAAAAGAATAAATAGAACAAGTTTTCAGTGGAAGTCTCAGAGAAAGAAGACAATTTGAAAAACTTACCAAAGGAGGTTGAGTTCCTCTTTCCATGCTCATCTGTTATAACACCAGCCGATTCAATCCACACATTAACTTCTCAATCTCCAGAACCACAAACACAGAAAAAAACTGCAATCCGCCTCCAAAAACAGAAACCCATCTCAAGAAACACTACAGCATTCCTCTTTGCAACTGCTACAAATAAAAACAAAGAAACCCAATTCACAACAAACCAACCTCACCCCCCACCACCTCCAAAACCTGCAAGAAACACCAGAGAACTCGCTCGGCAACTGCTACACATCAAAAGCACATACCCAATATACAAAAGACAGAACCTCATGCCCTCAACATCTCCAAAAACCACCTCAAAATCTGAGTGAACCCCACTCTATTAAAGCTGCAAACTAAAGCCTTGAAACCCATAACAAACCTAACTTCACCCCCTCAATATCTCCAAAAGACCTCAGAAATGAAAAAAAAGAAAAGAAAAGAAACGAAAAGCCACTCGCATCAGAAAACAACACAGAACCCCTCTCTGCACTTGCTACAAATCAAGACAACCAAGCCCAATACAATAGACAGAACCTCGTCCCCTCAACATCTCCAAACCCATCACAAAAACCCATTTCAGAGAACACCACAGAACCCTAATCTGAAACTGCTACAAATCAAAACTGCAAACTCAAATTACAACAAACAGGACCTCCCTCACTCACCATCTCCGCAAAACACCTCATAAATCAAAAAACCATCTCAGATAAACCTTACAGACCCCCACCCAAACCAATTTCTATTCCTCTTTGTTCCTTCCTGTCCAAATACCCAAATAGATAAAAGGAGGGGAGCACTGAAGGAAGAGATAGGTAACAAATGGGTCCTCCCACCCATTAACGCTAGTGGGTGAAGGATAGGACCCATCACCTCAAATGCACAACCAACAAATGCAATAAGAGTTATGAAAAAGGAGACCAAGACCATTAAAACAGGAGAGAAGATGAGCTTTAGTTGATCGTCAGATATTGTTGAAAAGAAGCATTGGAAGGTACCCTTTGGTTTATTAGGACTCTGTAAGAAAGAGACCAGTGGGGTGATGCAGAAGGACAGCGACAAGAAGAAGAACGACCCCAGGAGAAAGAAGTAAAATGAGAATTAGAAGAAAAGAAAGGAAAAGATCAAAGATAAGGTCATAATCATACGGAAGGTGTTCTCCTTCCTCTTTATACTTTCAAAAGTATGCTTAAGACAGCTAAAACTATCAACATCAGATGGCCCACAAACACCACCAGCGTTACTTTCAAATTCATCCAACCCTGACCCACCACCATCTAGAGGTTATTGACCCATCCTCTCTATCTCTTTCATTTGATGTTTGTGGGCCATCATACGGGGGCAGTTAAGTCATCCAAAATTAGAGTCCATTTGAAGTTGTTAATTGGCCTAAATCTGGTTAGGATATCAATTTTTTGATCAGCCTGGGTATGCACATAGATTTGATGAGCTGGACCCAACTTTATATTGCAGGCCCATTTCTTTGCATGAAATTGAATACATAGGAACTCATTATCAAGTGGGCTCCAAAAGAATTATTAAAGACCTGAAAGGTGAAGGAATGAAAGGGAGATGCACATGGGACCTTAACTTTCATATGATTGGAATTAGATTTGTATTTATTTCCCACCTCCCTTTATTCGTTTTATGCTAAAGAGGTGATTTAGTGATTGTCATTTATGGCTATTTACATTTATTTATTCAATTTTAAATTTTAAAATGACTAGTTTGAGAATTCATAGGAATTCAATTACACTAAGGCCATGTTTGTTTCCATTAAAATGCATAGAAATTGAATATATAGAGTAGTTACAAATGAAGATCAAAGGTGAGAATAATTAAATTTAAATAATTTAGCAACTTTTTGGAAAGAAAAGATCGTAATTAATTCAAGAATGAGTACAATGGTAGTAGGAGAAGTAGGATATATAGTGAGCAAGACAATATGCAGAAATGAATATAATTTGGTTAGAACAGGAGGTTTTGCGATAAGGGAAAGGAGAATGAAAAAAAAAAGTAAAGTAAATTTAAGTGGTTGTATGAGGTAAGACTAATTGGTTGTATGGTATAAGACATAAGAAGGGTGTTATCAGTGGAGAGTTACCAACTTACCATTAGAAGTGGGGAGAAAACACGTGGTGTATTCAATAGGATAAGTTACAAGTCAAAATTAATTCTAGCTAGAATGCTTGGCATTAATATATTATAATAGGACATGATTACAATGGATTCATATGTTAACTAGTTAAAAATGAAAAACAAGCGTGAATTTCAAAAAATAAACATCAAATGACCTATGTTATTTGGAAGTTAAGATCAAAAGAAATTAAGAAATTGATTACTCTGGTGATGGCTAATTTATTCAATTCCCATATATCTTAAAAAAATTATATGATGCTCGTTTTTTATAATTCACTTTTGATCTTCATCTTTACTAATGTAGGAATCAAACAAACAAGTGTTAAATAAAAAGGGCCCTCAACTATCAATGTCAAAAGGGATTATTCGCCAAGACAATTTAGGTAAGCAACCAAGTGTATGAGGCCATTGCATTTATAGAAAAATAATGTGTTAGGATTATTTGAGTGTTAGCTAATTCATTGGGTGATCAAAACTCAGGGTACCGAGGAATTTAATTTGGTGAGTTTTGAAGAAAAGGAATGTCCCTGGAAGTTACATTTAAAAATTTTAAGGATATGTATGAAGGAATAATAACAAATGTGAGAACTACATGTAGAGAAACAGGTGAATTCCCCGTGACTATAGGTTTGTGTTAGGGATCAGCCTTAAGCCTTTATCTCTTTGCATTAATTATGGATGAGTTAACTGCACATATTCAAGAAGAAGTACCATGATATATGTTGTTTGCAAATGATATAAAATAGTGTCAACATGCATCTTTCCAAGTTTCGTACTGATTGGACATCGTTCGTGCCCCAAACAAGCGAAAACAAGTCACATGTGCAAAAATCCAAAACTGGGCCTTGTCAGTGACTGTAACCTGCGGTCACGGACACCGTGACTTGGTTCAAGATGGTTTCTGTGAGTTATTTCACTTTATTTTGAAGTGCAACTCTCTTGCAAATACTGGGAACTGTCCCAACTTCCTCTGAAGCTTATAAAAGGCTCACTTGGGCTTTGAAAAAGGAGTTGAAGCAAGATTCAAAGCAAGTTCCAAGCAGTTAATCAATTTCAACAAGTTACAAGCCTAGATCCAAGCATCCAAAAGACTTTCAAAGTACTTCTAGCACTTCAAGCCTATTTCTTCTTCTCCTTTCGCACTAACTTAAGGTGAGAAATAGTTCAGGGAAAAAGAAAAGCCATGCATCTCACTTAGAGAAAACAAATACAAAAGCCACTTAGATGAAGTCTTCTTCCTTTGAATTCTCACTTGGAAAGGGTTTTAGGCCATTCTGGGACTTGTGAACAAGCCTTTTGGGCTTCATTTTATCATTTGAAAATTATAGGTTCAAAATGACACAACTTTGGCTCCATTTTTACTTGTCCAAGCACCCTATTTGGATTTGTACAAAAACACTCCGTAACCAAAAGGTGATGATTATCCAATGTTTAAGTTGATTCCACAGCCAAATCAAGTACTTTTGGTGGTCATTCAACGCTCTAATAATTGAAGGAAACAAGTTCCAGCACTTTGAAGAAGTCACAGAAGCAAAACGAAAGAAAACAGAAGCAAATAGTGGCTTTTTAGCCACTATCTGCCATTGGCCGTGAGCCACGGTCACTGGCCCACAATCACCATCTCCTTACACTCTCTTTTTTGCGTTTTTCTCATTTTTCATGTATTTTCTTATACTATCTGAGTTTGGATCACATCTAAGACTAGAGGGAAGAGTTGTAAATTTTTCAAAACTTGTAAACAACCTGCATTCTCGCGATCAGAGTATTTGAACCCATGTAAACAAAGGGAAAATAATAATGAACTATAGTTATTTTCCATTCTTCTTAATGCTTGAAGCGTGTAAATATTGGACTCGAATCCGTTGCATTTCACATCACATTTCAAGCACGATCAAAACCAAAAGTACACCAATGAAGGATTAGAATTGTATTAATTATGCCTTAGAGGGTGGGTCAATGATTAATCTCCAGGTTAAGATTAACTCAATTATAGATAGAGTTAATCAATTACACACATAAGACCATACCGTTCAACATAATGACAACAGGGTCCACGATGCTGTTATTCTATATTTGGTGTTTCTCATGTATGCATCCTAGTTCCCACCTCACCATTATGAGTCTAGTGAGACCTATATGTGCATAATCTATTAACTCATCTTAGATGCCAATTCCAAATTCATTAATAACCAATGGACATGTTTATAGGGTAGGGTGTTCTCCCCTACGGGTCAGACATTAAAGTTTACCACTGGACTTGGTAAAGCAAATAGGGTTCTCCCAAGGAAAATGTCCCTAAACAGTTAATCTAATTCCAATTATGCATTTTAGTCTCCACAGCTTAACCATGGTCTTTTACCGCTTAGCCATAGGAGGGTTTAAGATTTAGCAAAGCTAGGAATATGGCTTAGCTGTAAGTATATCTATGGGTAGCCATAAGGCAAGCCATTTATCAAATCTGGAAAATCGCTTCTCTGGACATTGAGTTGTAACTTAGCCGTAGGTGTGGGTGCACTAATCTTCGGTCTTTTTTCCTCCTATTTACAAACCCTAGATCAACCACCTGTGGTCCAGGGCTTTATCATCATCATCCAGATATAAAAATTAGCATTGATCAATAATATGAACGCAAACATGGAAAATATACTAAGGTTCACATTACTTGTAGCTATCCACTTATCTTAAAGCGCAAATACCCTATACCAGATCTCTCAATGTGGACTTGATACAAAATGGAGATTCCATTTTCAAATCTGAATCTCTAAGTCAAGCTTCCCCTTACAAACCCAAAACACATAGAAAATTCCTTACAATCTATTCATGCTTGCCCTAATGAAAAAGAAAATCTATATGCATATTTGAGAAATGGTTGCCTACTTGAGAAATGGATATGGTGGACAAGACAAGGGAGAGGGAGAGAGAGATTGAGAAGCCTGCAAATGAACTCATGATCCCAGATCTCATAGGTGGCACTGGTTATGCTAGAGGAAGAGAGGAAAAAGGAAGAAAATGGTTTACTGTGATGATAAAGAGGAAAAGATCGAGAGAGATTAGGATCAGGTTAATTTATGGAGAAAGAGATTAGGATTAGGTTAATTTATGGAGAAAGTTTATCTAAATTATAAGAAAGGGCCTCTTTCTCTTTAGTGATTTTTGTATAATCCCAAGAAAGGGTTTTTGGGCTTAATTCAATAGGGTTCAATGGTTTTAAGCTCAAGATCCATCATAAGTTTGGGTCGCCTATCTCTGATACGTTTCACACTAAGATGCCATGCATGAAACGACCCAATGTTCTAAAATTACCCATCACACACCATCGGGACCCACCTAAACCAATCCAAGCTCAACTACTCAACCTGACCCACGACTCCAAGTCCTTAGGCCTTACAAAAGAAGACGAGAAAGAAAGAAATACTAAAAAAGAGGAACAAGAGCAAAGAGGAGGAGATGATGCTGGGATAAACATGAGCTTCAAAGGAAGGTGGGCATTAAGTTCAGGTGTGATGATATTTCATGTGTGGGTTGCTGAACAATTGTTTGCATTGCAGGGAAAATCTAGAGAAGAAGAGAAAGATGAGAGTATATGGTTGCTTAAATAACATCCTGACAGAGAGGGGAAGGGTGTGAAGGCAGAGATGGTTGACAGAACTCAGGAATAAGGTCTCGACTGTGTCAGGTTGTAGGGACTTTGGGCTCAACCGTGAATAGGAAGAAAGAAAGAGAAAATGGATCACAAGCAGCCTTGGGTGGAGTATCGCAGAGAACAACACATGAAGAAATAGATGGGATCAATGTTGTGGTGGAGGAGAGGACAATCGTGGGTTGAAGATAAAGATGAAGTGGGCCTGTTGCAGGTTTGTCGGTTTGTTTGTTCAACAAGGTGACGATAAACTTAAAGTCTCCATGCATGACTGATTTGGGTGTGGTAGAGATAGAGGTGATCGCAGTGGGTAGAGAGATGTGGTTTTAAGTGGATCTCAATAAAGTATACAGAGAAAGGTGATGGGTGTTGAGGATGACGAACATAAAGATAGAGAAAAAGTGCATGTGCATGAGAAGTTGAATGAAAGTGGGACTCTTATCTGCAAGTCGTCAAAGTGCGAAAAAAGAAAGAAAAAAAAAGTGGGTTTTAGAATTGCTCTGGGTGGGGCCTGATGGGGCAGTGGTGCAACATGTGACTTGGTTACAATCCGCCGTGATAATGGAAAATAAAAACCAGGCTAAGAAAAATTATATTTATTAAGATGATAACTATAAGGGTCAATACGAAAAGAGAGTGAGAAAGGAAGAGAAAGAATTCCTCAAACGGAAAGAATTCCTAGAATGAAATAGAAAGAACCTTTAAAGAAAGAGAGGGAGAGAGTGCCTCGAATGGGGGGAAGATTAGTGAGTCTAAGTTCGATAATGCCTTGTCATGAGCTAACTAAGGAATTTTCATGCAGTTAAATGGCACGAGGGGGGATAAACACCCACTAGGGTTCATCCAGCACCAATCAAGGTGTGGAGGTAAAGCATGTGTTTGTGGAGTTACAAGGGGATGATCCACCTCTTCTACCTCCACCAGTTCTAATTGCTTATGACAGATTCTTAACATACCATGCAGGCTCAGATTGCTACATTGATTAAAGAGGTAAGGGAAAGCCCTGCCTTAAGCTCTAATGGCAACCTAAGTCATCCTTCAGACCAAGAAGCACGACCCGAATGCCTTATATGAGAAAGTTCCGCAAGAGAGGAGCTATAGAGTTCACTAGTGTGAGGACCTAATCACAACTGAAGAGTGGATGGAGCATATTGAGAACGTCTTTGATTCAATTATTTGCAACGGCAAGCACTCATAACTTCAATGTTTAGAGGCATCATAGACAATTGTTGGAAGAGTATTCGCCCAGCCTACTGCACCATGCTTGAAGCTATAATTTGGGAAACATTTAAGACGTAGTTTCTCAAGAAGTTCATCCCAAAACACATCAATTGGCAAAAGAAGGAAAAGTTCACTATCCAACAACAGTAGTCCATGACCATGGTTGACTGTATCCACACCTTCACCTAGCTCTCCATATTCATAGAAGATCTTATCGATACCGAAACAAGAAGATGGAGAGGGTTTATTAAAGGGTTGAGGCCTTCTTGTGGGTCATGTTATTGCATTTTAGTAGCCAACAATGTGTGAGGATGTGGTAGAGAGAGCTTACGCAGCCGACGTGTTTGATCAAAATATAGTCACTAGCGAGCCTAAGAAGAATGTCCAGTTTTCTTGCAAATATAAGCATCAATCCAAGAAACAGAAGAATGGCAATAGCAGCAGTGGTGCAAGATTGTAGCAAGGGCCAAACAACACAAAATTGCTAGAGATCAACAGGAGCTTGTTATGGGTATGGTTCTATGGACCACAAAATATCAGACTGTCTCAAGAAGAAGTCTAAATCGAGAGACCCTCAGTAATAATCGTATTAGTAGTCGTAGTATCAATAGCCTATCAGAGTAGCTTTACTAGCTCAGCCCACATGACCTACATTATTCGTTCCTCCAGATAGCAGAAGTATCTGCCAAGTAGACAGTGTCGGGGTTAGCTTAGGTAGAGTCAACAGAGGCCCCAATAGGTAGTACGAGCTAATATATTGACTCGAAAGTAGGCAGAGGAAGCCGACAATGTTGTGGAAGGTACGGTTCTTGTTTTTGATGTCATGGCTAGAGTGTTGTTTGATCCTGGATAGACTCACTCCGTTGTTGCACAACATTTCGTTAATAGTTTTTGGGAGCAGACAGCACAGCTACCCTTTGTGTTATCTGTCACTACCCCTGTTGGAAAGAAGGTAGCATGTGAGGACTTCTACCCTAGATGTAGGATTTTAGTGTGCAAGTTGTAGATGTTAGAAGATTTGTGTTGCCAATGAGCGATTTCAACATGATCCTAGGTGTGGATTGGTTGTCATGGAATAGGGCCAATATGGATTGTTTGCACAAGACGATCACTTTCAAGGTTGATGACACCAGTCCTAGTGTAATGTTTGTGAGTGAGAGAAAGCGTTTAGCAAATAGAGTAGTTTCAATGCTTAGAGCTTAGCAGTTGATTCGTAGTGGTTGCAAATGCTATACTCCTTCATCTCAGAGCGGAGGCCTTCCCCAAAGCTTGAAGATATCCCAATTGCTTGTGAGTTTATAGATGTTTTTCCAGACGAGGTTCTAAGGCTACCACTAGTGAGAGAAGTCAATTTCACGATTGAGTTTGTGCCCGGCACGGCACCGATTTGTAGAGCTTCGTACAGGATGGTGCCAACAATGCTACATTAGTTAAAGATCCAGTTGCAAGAGATTTGGATAAGGGTTTTATCCACCCAATGGTTTCACTATGGGGATCTCTAGTATTGTTCATCAAGAAGAAAAATGGTAGCTTGAGGATGTGTATCAATTACATGCAGTTAAGCTAGTTGACTACTAAGAACAAATACCCACTGCCTTGGATTGATGAGCTATTTATTCAACTTCAAGGTGCAACGTACTTTTTCTAAGATTGATTTAAGGTTAGGCTTATTGATTTAAGGTCAGGCTTGATTTGAGGTCAGGCTACCACCAGCTCAGGATTAGAAAGTCATATGTACCTAAGACAACCTTCACGTATAAATATACGCACTATGAGTATTTGGTCATGCCTTTCGGATTGACAAATGCCCCAACTGTGTTCATGGCTTTAACAGAATATTCTCTCCTTTCCTTGATCATTTTGTAGTGGTATTAATTGATGACATTTTGGTGTACTCTAAGACAGTGAATGACCATATGGAGCATTTAAAGGAATCACTCCAACTTTGAGGAACAATCAGTTGTATAGTAAGTTGAAAAAGTGTGAATTTTGGTTGGACAAGTTGTATTTTTGGGCCATACTATATCTCGAGATGGACTTGTAGTTGACCTATCGAAGATCGAAACTATCACCAATTAGCAGAGTCCAAGATTAGTTGTGAAGATTTAAAGTTTTCTGGGTTTAGCAGGATATTATTACCATTTTTCGAAGAGTCTTCAAAGATTTTTGCTCCACTTACTAAGTTGATTTGGAAGAATGCGCTTTTTTAGTGGATAGATGAGTGTAAGCCAAGCTTTTCGTTACTCAGGGAGAAATTGACCATAGCTCCAGTTCTATCCTTACTCGAGGGTAACGGTGGATTTGTGATTTATTTTGATGCTTTTGAAGTTGGTCTTGGCTATGTGTTGATGTAAAATAGCAGATTAATAGCTTATGGTTCTCGGTAACTAGAGGAACATGAGAAGAACTATGCCACCCATGATCTTGAGTTAGCAACTATCGTATTTGTGCTGAAGATGTGGAGACATTATCTCTATGGAGAGAGATTTGAGGTTCATTCAGATCACCAGAGTTCACAATATATGATCATAACATGAGACAACACTGATGGTTAGAGCTTATCAACGATTTTGATTTTCTTATTAAGTATTTCTCTGGCAAGGCCAATGTGGTGACAGACACTCTAAGTAGGAAATCTTTTGTATAGCTTGCAATTTTATGAGGAGAACAATCTCTTTTTGAAGAGTTCAGGGATTTAGATACGTGATCAAGTTTGTCAACATCAGGGTTATGATGGCATCGATGTCTGTTTTTTAGCCATAGTTGATTCTGTAAAGACAAGCAATTTGAGGACACCCAGAGTCGGCTAAGGCTCGTGATCAAATTCCCTAGAGGCTAGATTGGTTGATGATGTTTTGTACTTTAAGGACAGTTTTTGTGTGCCAATCATTGATGGAATTAAGGAAGCAATCATGATTGCACACAATGCCAGATACTCCATGCATCCAGGAAGCACGAAGATGTACAAAAACTTAAAGGACAAGTTTTGGTGGAATAACATGAAGAGAGACATCAAAGGTTTTGTGTCCAGATCTTTCACATGTCAGCGTGTAAAGGCATGCAGAAGAAGCATCCCGGTTTGATGCACCCCTTGCAGATTCCGAAGTGGAAATGAGAGGACATCTATGTACTTTGTGTTAGGGTTGCAAGTGGTTAGTAGACAATTCAATGCAATTTAGGTGATCATGGACCATTTGATGAAGTGATCTTATTTCATTCCATTTAAGAAAGGCATGAAGTTCAATGGGATGGTGAAGATCTTTGTTCATGAGATTACCTTCCATAATGGTACGCTAGCTTCCATTGTGTCTGGCAGAGATTCTCGATTCTTCTCATCCTTTTGACAATCATTTCAGCAATGATGAGGACCAAGGTTAACTTCAACAAAACGTATCATTTGTAGACTAATGGGCAATCAGAGCACACTATTCAGACTTTAAAGGATATGCTTCGTGTTAATGTTTTGGACTTTGGAGGAGAATGGGATGAACATCTCATCTTGTGTAACTTCGAGGACAACAAGTGTTACCGTATGAGTATTGGGATGGCTCCGCTCAAAGCGTTATATAGCCGCTGATGTCATATGCTAGTTTCATGGGAAGAGGTTAGAGTTAGAAGCTTCCATGGACCTTCGATCATTGTAAATACAAAAGAGAAAGTCTAGAAAGTCCAAGATAGATTGAGGATTGCTCGTTCTCACCAGAAGACTATGCTAACAATCTTCGATGAAATCTTGAGTTTTAGGTTGGAGATAACGTGTTCTTAAATGTTTATCTAGTAAAGGACAGCATTAGGTTCAGATAGAAAGGCAAGCTAGCTCTGAGATATGTGGGACTACTTGAGGTCAAGAGAGAAATTGGTGATCTTGCTTATCGGCTGATTCTTTAGTCAGAGTTTGTAAAAGTGCACGATGTCTTCCATATGTCTATGCTCCGAAAGTATATTTGAGACCCATCTTATGTTATAGAGCACGAGGAGATTCAAGTGCAGTCTGATGCGACGTACATTGTCTTCAAATGATCGACGAGAAATAGTAGGTTCTACAAACTCGAATGATTTGTTGGGTCAAGCTTCTCTAGGAGCACCATGGTCCAAATGAGGCTACTTTGGAGCTCAAGGAGTAGGTTAGAAAGAAGTGCCTAAGGTTATTTCCAGATATTCCATAGGTATGTTTCATTCGGACGACTGAATGGTCCTAAGTGGGGGAGGATGTAATATTCTGTTCCCCAAATTAGATTTGTTTGCTAATCTATTTGTGCTTTGTGCAAATTAATGGTGTTTTGGTCTTAATCAAGTATTCGATAGATAGATTGGTGGCACCCTACTCTTGATTAGGTAGCATAGAGGACCAATTTGAGATTTACATAGCCTAATTTTGCATCATCGCATCATTTCATCAATCATATCGTTGTGCATTTAAACATGTTTATCATCATGCATTCGTGGATCCCTCTCATTTGTACCTAAGTTAGCTTAGTACTACCCTTTTTTGTAAATAACCTAAACTAATGAACTAGCTATTAAATTTCTAAAGTTGCCTAAGAGCCCTAGCTATAAAAGCTCACTCTTTTCAAAGCAAGACTGACTCTTGCTTCCTAGCAAAAACCCCTAGCCACGAACTCCATCTTTTTCTTCCTATAACTCTAGAGTGTGTGTGAGAGATACTCTAAGCCATTAGAGATTATTTTCATCTTCTTCTCCAGATTCCCTTTTTGCCTATTTGGTACTCGTTTGAAGCGAAGAGCCCTATTTCTCCATTTTGCATGATTCCCAAGGTGGAAACTCAATTGCCCTTGAAGCTTGTGAAATTTAAATAAGTGTAGTAGAAGCTTCATGTCATCCATTCCATTATTTCATCTCTTTTCATTACATTGTCATGAATAGGGTTTTGATTGAGCCAGGAAAATTTGGGGATTTCCACTATTTTGGCTAAGATTAGGTAACAATATCTCGCAAAGGCAAGTATAAGCAAGTGGTAACATCCATGATGGGATTTTTATTGATTCCTTACTATGTTTAAGCTTTATTGCATTGTACAGTCCATCCTTCTCTTGTGTGTCATTAATGGAGGATGTCATGGTGGTTATATTTTGATTTAAAAGGAGAATGGATTAAATGAGATTGAATGGAGGTGTAAATTTTGTAAACATGGTAAATTTAGGACGTTATAGAATGCCATAATGCAAGTTGTGAATGGGGAATAAATGTGTAGAGCTTAAGACTTGAAACAAGTCTAAAACTTCACGCAAATGAGCTCGAGCGAACCCAGGCGCACTCAAGCACACACTCAAAACTCTCAATTATTTCGAAAAATGTGTTTCAGGCTTGGGCACATGTGCATATGCGCCAAGCGTGCTAGCCTCTATGAGACCTCCCTCGAGTGCATGCTCATCTGCGCTCTAGCGCCCACCCAAATTTCCTATTTTATTTATTATTTATCTAATTATTTATTTATTATGTATTTATTGTTCCAATTCCCACTTTGATTGGAATGGTTATACCAGACCCTTCCCTAAGCACATCTTGGACTTGACTCGTGGTCAAGTATACCTTAGAACACTTGGGGGACCCTATGACTATGTAGGACATTGTATCTCGGAACCATTCTACCTTATCCTTGGACCAACGAAATCAAATTGGGTAACAAGGCAGATGTTGGTTGTCATCCATCTTGTAGATGGATGTTCAGGTTGTTCCGACTGGCGCTCCCTCGCCTGTGGATATAGGAGTCCTTTGTCTAGATTTATACACAATGCAATACTAAGAATTTTGGTAGCACATGATATTGGAGGACTTATGGTTACACCAAAGTGGAAGGCTAAGGGCATGAACATATTAGATTAGCTTGGCTAGTAAATCATCCTTAATTCTTATAAATTGAAAAATTATGCATGTTGTTACGATTATTTTTGTTCTTCACTATTCTCATCTGTTAAATTCATTATGCACTATTCCATTTCCCTACATTGTCATTTGTCTACTGTTATGCTTTATTTGATATCATTATGCTTTATGTTACTCCAAATGATACATAAGTAAGATATGCCAAGTGAACAAGTAAGTTATGTTAAGAAAGTAAGTTTGAAAGAACGAAGGTGCTATATATTATACCCTTATTGATTAATAGAGTTGGCACCATTGAGCTTGACTCTACGAAGCCCAATGGAGAGTATGAGTTGAAATTTACTCGCCACTACAGTTGGTTTTCTATAGAGTAAGTCGATGCTCTTTTGGGAAATTAGACTAGCTACCTGATTTCCCATTACGTTTTGTGATGTGTCTCTCTTCAGAGAAGATTGTAGCCATGCGGTTTGCCAATTAGATGTTATGGTCTTATGTTATCTTGATTCTCACATTTATGCCTAATTAACATGCTAACATGTTAGTTTATGCATTTTGGCCTCTTTAATTACTTTGTCATCTAACTCTCACTAGTAGCACATGCAAGAATACTACTTGCTCATTCTTGTTGAGTTGTCATACTCAGGGGTGTTACCCTTGGTGTTGTAGGTTTAGTCCCCCACCCTAATCCGATCTCGAGTTGCATATGGAAGGCACCACGTAGGTTTTTTCTGGATTAGACGAATGGACCACTAACAACGTGTTCTACTAGCTATCTTTCGTAGAGCTACATGGGGATAGGGCATCTTAGGACTTGAGCTATGGATTAGCTCCTTGCATCATGCCATCATTTATTTTGAGATATTCATGCTTATTTTATTGATGGACACGTATTATGTTTCGGGTCATTTGACTGTTTATTCCGTTATGCACTTCTGTACTCTTAGATATGCATGTGGACATGTAGTAATTCATGAGATTATGATTAATTCAGTAACTTATTAAGTAAGTTTATTATAGAACATTTGAGCATGTACTTATTTATGTTCATTACTATCATAGGGCATGCAATGGGTGTGTTAAACACTGAGTTTTCCGCAATTAGTCTGAATGTGCATGTGTATATGGATCTTTTTCACACGTGAAATATGTGGAATTCTCTTTTTGTGGTCCATGTTTGCCTTAGTCCGACGTGAATTACTATGGAATTACATATGCCACGTCATGGGCTTGGCCATCTGACCTTAATCAGGGCATGACATTTAGTAGATCAAGACTGGAGAAGATCGTGTACAAAGGTAGTGCTGGAAGTTGGAGGTACTAGAGATCCGCCTGATAAACAAAGGAAAAGGGACGAAACTTGGTTTTTCTCTTTTTTGCCAATTTTCTAGTCCGGCCAGATGTTCTGATATGGAAAATGCTTGGTTGGAGAGGAAAGTGTCTGAATTTCATGTTTTTGAATCTAGGTTTGTCAGAGATAGGGTCCGGAAGGCTGAATTAAATGCTTCTGATGATGGGTTTGTTAGGGATGACTAGTTCAATGATCCTAGGATCAATGGTTCTAATTCCACATTCATGGGAGAATAACGAGGGTGTGATGATTCTGAGGTGGACTTTGGGAAGGATTCATGTAAAAAAGTTAAACCCGATTATTCTAATGTTGAATGGAGGAAGAATTCTGGAAAGAAGACTCGAAGTAGAGGCGCCGTAGCAGAGTTGGGGATGGATTTGCTTGTGGAATCCCGATTTCGAGTTGATTCAGAATTCAGCAAGTTTGTTTCAAATAAGAGAACCAGCAACAATGCTCAAAACAACGAAATTGGGAGGGGATCCCCTAATGAAAACGTGAATGATGCTTCGAAAGAATGAATTGAGGATGGACCGATACAAGAAAAGCATATTCGAGTGCATAGCTTGCAACAAGACTTTCTAATCTTATCTAATTCAGGTTAAAATTTCTATATAATTTCCAATGTATAAGGATTTAATGTGTTCTTGAATAAAGTGCAGGTTCCAATAATTGATCAATTACTGCAAATGCTAGATATTATCAACAACATAACATATCTATTTTAAGTACCATTTCTCAGAATAAACTCATATGGGACACTTTTTGACTCCGATCCAATATGAATTTGAGAATTGAATAAATTTGTCTTTTTTTTATTAAGACGGTAGGGCATATCGCCCGGGTTCAGAGAAAAAAAAAACCTACGATATTAATTGTTAAAATCCACATTCATTAGTTCCTTTAGATGGCTAACAGTTAAGAGGGTGTTTTTTCCTTGCATGAGATATTCAAATTAAATTTATTTATGTAAGTTGGGCATAAATTGAACATCTTGCTATGCTTGATTAGACACACCATTTTCATAAAATTTTTACATGATTCACCAAAAGAAAACATGGAATTCATTTTCATATGTTTCCTTTAACTAGATGTATTATCATACAGAGCTAGTGCAGCATGCCCACACCCATCGTGGGCGATGATAAACAATAATTGTATTTTAAATAAAAATATTTATAAATATTTAAATAACTTATAAATGACGATTATTAGTTAAATCAGAAAACAAATGAATTTAAAATTGAACTTCAAAAACCAAAGGTTTAATGGAAAAAATGGCTCAATTACAAAAAATAAAGGGCTAAAAATGAGAAAATTAAAATGTAACATGAAAGTGGCCGCGTAAATTATGAGATTAGAAAGAAAAAGATTTGACTTTCACAATGGGACCCCATAGATTGTTCGAGCTCAGAATAATAAAGAAAAATAATAAAAAAAACCCTGCTTTGACAGTGGGCTAAGGTGGATGAAACACAACAAAGATGAAGCTGCTTATGATTTATAAGTGGACCCTAAATTTCTACATCTTGGATCAGATAAAAGGGTCGTATACATACCCACCTATCATAAAAATCAATGATGGCCCCCTATCAATGGGAAAAAAAGAAGAAGAAAGAATAGCAACAAAAAACCCTTGCAAGAGATCTGTCAATGAGGTTCACCTCTCCAATCCAAACTAATTAAATGCATAGTGGGTCGACTGATGATAAAAAAGGGACAAAATTCAGTTTATAGATTGTTCTTTTACTTATTAAAATCAACTACCCAATAGGCCCACCGATGATGAAAAAGAAAAAAAATGAAAAGTGTAGAGAAGAGGGATTGTAATGAGAGAAATTAAGGAGATAGATTAAGCAAAAAGGGATTTACATTGAGATATTTTAGGAAATTCAAAACTCTAAGAAAGGATATAGAGGTTTGTTGAAGAGTGTTTGAGACTTATTAAAATTAAAACACACTCTGTGTCACTATCGTATGAAAGGGGTTGCTACATATATAGGGAATATTACTATGCATCTTTCTCTATCCATGTGGTGAGGGACAAATGCATATTTGGAAAGATTTATGCACAAAAGAGAAAACGTTATTTATGGTATCATAAAAAAGAAGAATCTTCAAATGTAAAGAGGGAAAGCCACGTCATTGTCCCTTACCACATGGTGAGGGAATGATGCATAGTAATATTCTCCATATATATAATTTGAGAAACAGATGAATAAAGTCCTTCGATAGTTTTATGCAATTTAGTATGCTCCATGACCCCAAAAACTTTTCAAAAAGGAAATTAAATATAGGTCCAAGATACAATGAATAGTTTACACTATGAGCTAGAGCCCCATAATAAATCATTAAAGGGGGATTAGGTTGTTTATCAATTTTCAACATCTTTCCCAAAATCTGTGAAGATCAAACATATGTAACTTTTGATAGATCTAATATTGTTTGTAATAAAACATCAAACCTATGGATTTAGATTTATGCATTAAACAATAAATAATCTAAACTACTAAAAGCATACCTTGCACCATGATGTTGATGACGAGCAGATCTTCTTTCTCAAATAGGGTTTTCTCCTATCTCCCCTATCACCCACTTCAATATGCATGAGAGTTGAATGTACTTTGTAGATCTCGTAGGTTAAAAGAGAGGACATGAAAACCACTTTTATAGATAAGCCTAGAGAGATTTCTTCCGATCAAAAAAATCTATTAGAGGTAAGTTTCCTTAATTTTCTCAAAGATTAGTCAAACAAGAGTCCTAATAGATTGAGCTTCTTAAAATTAAATCCAAGAAAGATTTATTAAAATCAAAACCAAAGGCGAAAAGCATCTTAAATTTAGTGGCCTCAAACAATGGGCCCCAACAATGCTCGGCATGTGGTCATAAGGATCATTACGTCTAACAATCTCTCACTTGGTCCGAATAATGACAATATGTATGTGATCTCCCACTTGGTCATGACGACCATATAAAAGCAATGCACCTTTATCATTATGTATAATTCGAAGAATACTTTTTTTTGGTTTCTTAGAAAAAAATGACTCAACTTGGATTCAACTACATTTTAAAAAAGTCCCGACGAGTGGCCACTCATTTGAAAAATAATGCAGTCAATCTTGTTTATGCTAATTTTTATATATTGTAATTAAATGAAACCATCAATGCGGATCATGGCGGTCAGACATCAATTATGCAACATAATTCCTTCCATGTACCATAATATTAGTAACTCCATTTAATCAAGTCATAAATCTAGAAAAACAATAGAGGGGGACTAGAATTCCTCTTATTGATTCAAATAAAATCTATCTTTCTCTTAATTAATTAATTAATTAATTGTGCACACAAAATTAAGCAAGAAAACAAAATCCTCATTAATGAAAATTGATCAACTAAAGTGTCTAACAAATTAGCATAAATCCTTTTAACCACATGCATTAAGGTAACATAATGAGACCGGTTTCTCTAACATGATCATTATATGCCTCTGCTAGTAATGCTTTGGTCATAGGATCAGTAATCACTAGCCTTGCACTTATTTGCTCTATAGACAATAGACTATCCCAAAACTTTTCTTTAACGGTAAGATATTTTATCTGAAAATTTCTTGGAGTGCTGGAACTCTTGTCGTTGTTAGAGAAAGGTATAATTGAGGTGTTATCACACTAAATTTTCAGCAGCTTAGAAATGAAGTCCATTATCCGAAGCCCTGAAATAATTCAACGGCCATATAACTTGATCAGTGGCCTCAAAGCATGCCACAAATTCAGCTTGAAATATGGAAGAAGCAATTGTAGTATGTTTAATGCTTTTCCACAAAATAACCCCACCAACAAAGAGAAAAATATATCCTGATGTAGATCTCCTTGTGTTGAGGCATCCAGCAAAATGATAATCTGAATATCCAATCACTTTCAAGTGAGCAAATCTTCTATAAGTGCGCATATGTTCTTTAGTTCATTGTAAATATTGCATGACTTTGTTTACTACCTTCCAATATGCCATGCTAGGGTTAAATTGATACCTTCATAGCATACTAATTGGAAAATTGATGTCTAGAGGGGTACAAGTCTGAGTATATAAAAGACTTCTTACAATGTAAGCATATAGAATGTCCTGCATTAGGTTTCACTAGATGTTAGATTTGTGACATTGATCTTTGGAGAATTGATCACCTTTTGATATAGGTGCTTTTCCTTCATAATAATTCTGCATATTAAATCTTTTAAGAACCCAGTCGATATAGGCTTTCTGTGATAGTCCTAATAATCCTCGAGACCTATCCCTAAAAATTCTTGATTCGAAATAAAAAGAATGCTTTGCCCATATCTTTCATTGCAAAGTTCTTTGTGAGGTATTCTTTTCTTTCATGCAATAGGCCTAGATCACTACTAGCAAGTAAAATGTCATCTATATATAAGACTAAAATAATAAACTTGCTCCCATTGATCTTCAGGTATGCATTGATTAACAATGTTTTTTTTAAATCTGAAGGAACTAATGGTATTATTGAACTTAATATACCATTGCCTTGAAGCTTGTTTAAGCTCATATATAGATTTCTTTAATCTACAAATTAGATTCTCTTTGTTTTTTTTTCTTAAATCTAGCTGGTTGTTTCATATATACCTTTTCAACTAAATCCTCATTTAAGAATGTCATTTTCATATCCATTTGATATAACTCACAACATTTTGCATATTTAGCTACGAAAATTTTCATCGCTAATCATAGAAAGAGCGAGAGAGAGAGAGAGAGTAGAGAGAGTGAGAGAGAGAGAGCACAGAGAGAGTGAGAGAGAGAGCAAAGAGAGAGAGAGCGAGAGTTAGAGAGAGTGAGAGAGAGAGAGTAGAGAGAGCGAGGGAGAGAAAGCAGAGAGAGTGAGAGAGAGAGAACAACGAGATCGGTGAGAGCGAGAGAGAGATCAGAGAGATCGGAGAGAGCGAGAGATCAGAGAGAGTGAAAGAAAGAGAGCAGAGAGAGAGAGATGAATTTGGGGGGGGGGGCGAGAGAGAGCGAGAGATCAGAGACTAAGAGAGGGAAATGATTTAGGGTTGGGGGAATGAAAAAGGGTAGCAGGTTTACCGACGATTAATTTTCATCGGCAAATGTAAAAATTTTGTCGAAAAATTCTAATCACATTTCCTAAAAAATTTTCAAAACTTTTATCTACGTAAATAATTTTCTGTTGGCAAATTTTAATTTTTACTAACGATTACAAAAACTCGTTGGTAAAAGTTACTTTTATTGACGTAAAAATTTCATCGGCAAAAAAATTTCCCATTTCTTGAAAAGTTAAGTAAAATATTCTGTATATTTACCGACATCTATATTTTACGTCGGTGAAAGTGTAGTACTTAATGACAAAATTTAAAAATGTCGATAAAAATTCGATATTTACCAACGCTTTATAAATAATGTTGGTAAAAGTTAAATTTTACTGACGTATTATATAAAGCGTCGGTAAATATCTAATTTTCACTGACAAAATAATATGTGTCAGTAAATAGTTACCTTTACCGACGAAATTATAAAAGCATCGCTAAAAATCATCGTCAAAACTGTATCTTGTTGTAGTGTCAATGTTTTCCCTTTAAGTAAATCCCTTAGCTACAAGTTTGGGGTTAAACCATTCGTTTTTTGCCCTTTGGGTCTCGTATAGTCTTAAAGATCCATTTACATCTACAGTTGCAAACCCTTGAGGCAATTCAACGAGATCCCAGACTTTATTTACATACAGGGATTTTAACTTTTATTACATGGCTTCAATCCATTTATTCTAATAGTCACTTTTAGTGTCTTGTGAAAATGCTACTAGATCTTCTCTAACACATATCAAAATCAGATTTGTGAAAATAAACAATATAATCAATTGATATAGCAGACCTCTTATATCTCTGAGATCTTTTCAAAGTTTCTGCTTCTACTAAATCTTGATTCGGATGATTGATATTTTTAATTCAGATTATTTTGCATGACATTCTCATCTAGTGGTGCATTTGATATGATAGGTTGTAATTTTATCGTATCATTCTGAACAAAGTCATTTGGAATACCAACTCTAACCATTTTAATCAATACATGAATAGGTATCTGATGTTTTTTAAATATCACATTTCGTGGTGCATTGCCCCCACTAATGTCTTCACTTTCTAAGAGTCTTGCATTTCGAGTTTCAATAACTTTTATGATATGAGTAGGACAATAAAATCTAAAACATGTAAATTCTAGCTTCCGCTAGACAACCCCAAACATTTAAATTTCCTAAACTTGATTTTTTACTTGTCCATAACTCGTAAAGAGTTTTAGGAATAACCTTAGTGGGTACATAGTTTAAGATATATGCAGCTGTTTTTAGGGCTTCTTCCTACATAGAGTCAAGCAAAGAAGAATTACTTAACATACTTCGTACTATTTCCATAAGCGTTTTATTATGTCTTTCAGCCACACCATTCTAATGTGGAGAGCCAGGCAATGTATATTTAGCATGAATACTATGACTTTTTAGGAATTTAGTAAATGGGCTAGGATTTTGACCCATTTCATAATACCTCCATAATACTCTCTACCTCTACCAGATCTCATAATTTTTATTTTTCTGTCTAACTTATTCTCCACTTTAGCCTTATAAATCTCAAAAGCTTTTAAAGATTCGAATTTCTTATATAGCAGGTAGACATACCCATATCTAGTGAAGTCATCAATAAAGGTGATAAAGTAATTTTTACCACTAGAACATGTTGTGGAAAAGTAACTACAAATATCTGTTTAGACTAATTCAAGTGGTTATAAAGGTCTTGTGCTTATTTTATTGATTTTTTTGTCTGCTTACCTTTTATGTAGTCTATATAGACACCAAAATCAGTAAAATCTAAGACTTCCAATACCCCATCATTTACTAATCTCTTTAATTTCTCTTCAGAAATGTGTCCAAGTCTTTTTAATGCCACAAAGCTGAGGAACTTTCATAAAAAATTCCTCTCTTAACACTAACACATATAATATTATTCTCATGCAAGATAAGTAAGGAACTAACAAAATATGAATCCAGATTCAATTTATATAGAACTGCCACCACCAACTAAAACTTGATTCTTATAAATACTCAAAGTACTTGGTCAAAAATAATAATAATAATAATAAAGGTATAACCTTCTAAATTTAGTCTAAATAAAAAAAATTAAATTTCTACTAATTGTAGTAACACAAAACGTGGTATTATGGTCTAATTGGAAACCAGAATTAAAAATTAGTCTGTAAGCCCCCACCACTTTCACTTTAGCCTTTAGCTGGTTCCTCATTAAAATGCTTCTTTGTTCATTACTTGGACTCTGACTTGAGTGAAAGCTCTGCATAGAATTTGCTACATGAACAATGGCACCGGAATCAATCCACCAAATATTTGAAGGAACATCTAAAAGATTTGTTTCATAACAAACAAAATAATTATTTATACCTCTAGATTCAAACCATTTTTGTCTCTTCAAGTAGTCTTTCTTAAGATTTCCCTTTTTACGGCAGAAGAAGCAATTTGGTATGCTAACCTTCATCTTGACTTCATTAGTCGAAACCGGTATCTTACCTTTCTTTTTGACTTTCTTTTCCACTAACTAGAGATAGGCCTTAGCATTTTCATTATCCGGGATAAAATCATGGATATTTTTTGCAATAGACCTTTTGATCATCATGAGATTCAAATGATTGGCCTTGGTCCATTTTTCATAATATGCTTTTTGAGTTTGAGAGCTATTTTCAGTAAGATCAACATGCTTGGTGCAACGACCCAGTCCCAAAAAGTACATGTGAATGAAAGGATATAAGTAATAATCCGTCCTAAACTATCGAGGCGCCTTTTGAGGACAAAACCGTGAGGACTTCCATAAAAAAACTATAAAGTTAAGCGTGCTCGAGTCAGAGCAATTTCAGGATGGGTGACCTCCTGGGAAGTCCAAAGCGGACAATACCTCGATGGTGCGGGGCGGGTTGTTACAGATGGTATCAGAGCAGGGGATGGCTCTTCTCTGAGTGGTGGAGGGTGAGGCCGTGAGGCCGGACCCCTTGGGGACCACTCGAATCCTGCTTCCCTCTCGAATCCTGCCCTCCACAAATAGGGGGGGGAACGAAGTCCCACATCGCTTATGAGGCCGTCTTCGGTCCGACATTGTGCTAGATATGTGGATATGGGGACATATCCGGCGGAAGCTGGTGGGCCTGCAACGACCCAGTCCCAAAAAGTACATGTGAATGAAAGAATATAAGTAATATTCCGTCCTAAACTGTCGAGGCGCCTTTTGAGGACAAAACCGTGAGGACTTCCATAAAAAAACTATATAGTTAAGCGTGCTCGAGTCAGAGCAATTTCAGGATGGGTGACCTCCTGGGAAGTCCAAAGCGGACAATACCTCGATGGTACGGGGCGGGTTGTTACACTTGGGTTCTAATAATGTAGTGTTCAAGTTTAGGTAAGCCAAGGTTAATAAAAGTTCTTGTTTCCAATCTGTGAAATTCGATTCATTCAAAATTGGTATATTTAAGAGATGTCCATTTAAGGTAGCAGGAGTTAACGCTGAAACATAAAAGAGGAAAAATACAAAAAATGCTCAATTTACTTCAATTCTTTGAGTTCAAGCTAAAACAAAAGTCCAGAATGATTATTTAAATAAATAAAACATATCTAGTGAGTGATTCAGTTCATCATACAGTCTTTCCTTTCGGTCGAGACTACAACGTGCAAATGGGGTTGCTCGTGAATGAAACCTATCCAGCCTTACACAAAAAAATAGTGTTAAGGGTCTTAAATTTCAAATGATGTCTATAAGTTTTTCATAATATGGCCACTTCGGTGACTACCACACTAAAAATTATAGGTTTCAATTGAATTAACAGCATTTGTAAAATGTGTCATGACTTGAATTTTTTTGAAATTCGAATTAATCTTGACCTTAGATTTGATCTTTGATGGACCTCACTTTCATTTAAATTTCTTTTATGAATTTATGCTATTTAATTTGGTTAATTATTTGTTTAATATTAGTGGGTCCCATATTATGTTAGAATTTGAGAATTTGGCTCAAGTAAGAGATATAATTCGAATAGACTCCTTGAGTTGCTTTCCATCCTAATTCTATTTGAACATATGTCACGACCCGAGCCCAGAAATCGGGGGTTAGCGAAAAGCTACACCGGTGACACACGTACTCCCGTGCACGTGCATCCAAACCGAGTCTAGATGCACGCACACAAGGGATCTAACACGTGCGAACTAAGCGTACGCGGAAGCTGTACATATCATAGCAAGCAACAAAGGAAAATAAATAGCGGAAGCCGAAATACATACGGAACGGAAAGGACAAGATAAATACGCTGGTATGAAATCTGAATACACACCCAAAACATGATATACAAAATATACAAAGTACAAGTCCAAAGTCCAAAGTCCAAAAAAACAAAACTCAAAACAAAAGGCCGCTGATATGCATGCACGCACTCGGCAGAGGTGATCAGGCCCACTCTGCCAAACCGGAGGGTGCCTCTACACTCGGCCCTGCAGCCTCCTCGACCGCCGGGGAGCTGGGCAAGGGATCTGTGCCTGCAACACCACAGACAACACAAATGAATACAACGATCCAGCAAATACAAGTAACAGGGATGAAACACTTATAGCATCGAAACGAATAATATAATGACAGAAGATTAAATACAGAGTTTCATCTTAGTATGCTAAGCAAATCGTGTATAGAAGTAAAACATGATAATTGAATCAAAACATAGAAATACTGAACTAAGTGGCTACTACGTTAACCATGTTCTCTCCAATAGAGAGCAAAGCAGAGCAGAGGAGAACACCACTGACCGGGCCAGGGTACAAGTGGGTCTCAGTTTCCTGGGTTCCGGGGTCCCAAGACAGAGCGACACTGCAGTGATACAGAGATACAGAGATTTAAGCCAGAGGTAACCCCGTCGGGCATCCTAGGGCTGAGGCTGAGTAGAGCCAGACTAATACCAATCAAATCAAATCCATAGAAAGGGAGATTATCCGCTTTGGACTCACCGATGACAAAGACCGGATCTTATCCTCACGTATTAACCTCTGGGCAGAGCCACCCGGGAATACCCAAACTCAGAGATAGACAAAGCCAACAAAGCATAGCATAGATCAAAGCTCAGTGCAGAACGAAGAATAAAACAGATATACAGAACGAAAGCAAAATGAATGCGGAATGCATAAACATAGATTGGCAGAACAGAGGGCAAAACTATAAACAATATGCAATGCATCTCAGATTAATACGGAGTCAAGGTTAATTACAAGCCAACCCTAATCTAGTGGTTCACTGTCACTAACCGTGCATGTTGATGTAGTTTTAAGTTATTCGATGCACCGTTGCCAACCCAGTGTTGCAATATAATCCTCATGTGCACCGAAGTCCCTTAAACCAACACCCATGGGGAGGTGCTTAACAGTGATCAACGCTCACATAAATAAGTCACAGCCTAACAGACTCTTCATGCGATCCAAAGAATCCATTGGGCCGGTTTACATGGGTGGTTAACCTGTATTTGAGCCCTACAAGTCTCACCATTATCCTAAATTATATTTCAGAATTGCCATGCCTAACGGTTTAGCCATGAGGGACCGATGGTTGAGCCGAAGACATCTTACGCCCTCGTCGTATTATGCACTACGGCTTCACCTTGGTTCCATTCAACACACAGCTAAACTAGTCATCTTCCACCTCTGATCTGATACCTCTTTCGGCTGAGCTATGGTCAGTATACGGCTTAACCGTAGACCAATCCACGGCTTAGCCGTAGCATTCTACGGCTTAGCCGTAGCCACACCGTAGGAGTACTGTATTGGAAAAGTTTCGACTGATCAGAGCTTTAATCCACGGCTGGGTTACGGTTGGGCCACGGCTAGCGTACGGCTCAGCCGTAGGACAATTTACGGCTTAGCCGTAGCCTAGCCGTAGAACAAAATCAAAATTTCAAATCTCTGGAACATGAGCCGTAGAAACTGTCACAACCCGAGCCCAGGGAACGGGGGTCAGAGGAACTCTAACCAATGACACACGTACTCCCGTGCATGCACACCTAGACCCTATCCAGGCATACACACACAAGGGATCAATCACACGTGCAAACCACTGTACGCGGAAGCTGTACGTATCAAGGCATACCACAATATACCAAAAGACAATGGGAGATTACAAAATAACATGAACTGGCAATAAGAACCAATACAAGCACGTATGACAATATAGCGGGCTTACAATGAACAAAACATAAAATACAGATATCACTCGAAGCCCACGCTACAAATACAGAAAAATCCCCTCAATACACTCAGACTCAAAGAATGGGGAAAACAAAATGATGCAAACCGTACTCTGGAGGATGGATCAAGTCCACTCCTCTAGGCCAGAGGGGGCCTCGCGAGCCTCTCCTGCAGTCGGGTCGACCGACGCAGGATCGGAAGAGGGATCTGAGCCTGCAACACACAAAGACAACTAATAAGTACAACGACTTAGCAAAGTATAAGCCAACAAGAAGATAACACGAATTGTGTCGAATACTGAATAATACTGAACAATGATCATAATGCAATATCCATAGAAATTATAACTGTATACTCGCATGCTATCAGAATCATAAACAGGTAACAATCAAGTGGCTACTACATTGGCCATTTTCTCCCTTACGAGAGCAATCAGGATGAGAACACCAGCGACCGGGCCAGGGTACGCATGGGTCTCTAGTTCCCGGGGTCCGGAGTCCCAGGACAATTCACTCTGCAGAGGCAAACACTTAAACTAAACCAAAGTTAACCCCGTCGGGTATCCTAAGGCTGAGGCTCAGTAGTGCCAAGACCAATCACAATCAATCGGATGATGCACCTCAATCAATCAATCAATCATGTCATATCACATACCACATACAGATCTCATATATCATGCTATACAATAGGAAGTGCATCACATATACTGATACTGAGCAATAAGCTGATACTGAACAATAAGCTGATACGGAATGCAATTAAGCCATAAAAGGGGTACTGATAAACTCAATAACAATAAGCACTGATGCAAATACTCCAATGGAGCAACGGTAAAACACAATACACAATAATAGAATGGTCCCGCCCGGGCTTCGCTCTGGGGTTGCTGCATTTCCCACAGAATCGAGAGGTCCAGCGCAGAACACATAAGAGGGCATAACCGTAATCAATATGCTGTACAAATCAAACAAATCAAGTACTTATACGAATCAAGGATCAATTACAAGCCAATCCTATACTAATTATCCAGTGCTTCTAACCGTGCATGTTGATGTAGTTTTAAGTTGTCCGATGCACCATTGTCTAGTGTTGCAGTGTCTAGAGTGTGCACCGAAGTCCCTTAAACCAACACCCATGGGGAGGTGCTAAACAACTGGATAACAAGCATGAATGATTCACAGCCCATGAGATCATTCATGTCACTCAACATTCCATTGGGCATGTCCAGGTTAACTACATTCTAACATGAAAGTCATATACGGTCCTTTACTTAACCTAGTCCCTTTTCATTCAATTCTCAGGGTCTCACGGTGCAGCCGTAGGTAACCTTACGGCTTAGCCGTGGCATCTTACGGCTTGGCCGTACTATGCACTGCGGCTGAGCTGAGGTTCCCTAATATCCCTTCGGATTTACGGCTTAACCGTATTTTGCTCTACGGCTCAGCCGTATCCTGGTCCACGGCTTAGCCGTAAGACAATGTACGGCTGAGATCAGGCTGGGCCGTAGAAGAATGGCGAATTGCCAACATCCAGTTATTTTCAGCTAACAGTCTGTACTGTTCTACGGTTTGGGTTACGGTTGGGTCTCGGCTTAGCCGTAAGCCATTTTACGGCTTAGCCGTAGCACATTTCACGGCGTAGCCGTGAGTGCACGGACTCATTTTCCTGAACTTGTTACAGTCATACAGAAAATGTGCAAAGCGGCTGGAAACAGCAAGATAACAGTGAAATGAGTTCAATAGGGCTGTCTATCACTGAGATACACACTGAAGAATCAAAACACAACAATCAAATCACTATCAATCGGTGTTCACACATCTTGGGCTTATACTTGCCTCACGGACGAAATCCACACGCGGATTGGCTCAGTCCACCGGGAAACACACGCGAACAAGCTCCTTCCTTCCTCCCACAAGCAATCGAAACAGAGGTGGAGAAGAGAGAAAGAGAGCTGACGAGAGAGAGAGAGAGACGAGCTGGGGAGAGTGAGCTGAGAGACGATCGAGAGAACAAGAGAGTTGGTGGGGATATTTATAACTTAATTTGAGTCCAAATTGCACTTAGGTCCAAGCAGTTTACACCAATGTCAGTTCGAGTCAAATGACGGTCCAACGAGAACAAACGAACTCATTCGGATCCAAGACAGTTACGAAAAACGACAAACTCAACGAAATACACGCGCTGACGTCAAAATGACGCAAAACTGACAAGGTCTATCAAAAGCCAGAATTACGAAAAAGGGCTCGATCTACTTAGACTAAGTCAAACTCAACCCAAACAATCTCTCTACGACTCAAGGTCAAAAATCAACAAAACCCAAAACACACTTAACGCTCAATTCACACGAACTTACCCACTACTCCGGATCAACTCGGGTCGGAGTGTTACATCCTCCCCCACTTGGACATCATTCCGTCCTCGGAATGAAAGCGTACCTGAGCAAACAGATAAGGATACTGACGCGCCATCTGATCTTCTAATTCCCACGTGGCTTCATCAGGTCCATGATGTTCCCAAAGTACTTTGACCCATCGAATAGTCCTCGTATGCAAGAGCTGTTCTCTGGTCCCAACAATACGGAGCGGGCGCTCAACATATGACGCATTGGGTTGCATCTGAATGTCATCGTATCGAATCACGTGCGTCGGGTCCCGAACATACTTGCGAAGCATAGACACATGAAAAACATCGTGTATTCCAGAGAACTCCACGGGTAGAACCAGTCTGTACGCTAGATCACCAATCCGGCTCTTGATCTCAAATGGACCCACATATCTTGGCGCTAACTTGCCTTTTTGACCGAATCGTACCGTACCTTTCATCGGTGAGACCTTCAAGAATACCCAATCTCCAACCTGAAATGTCAAGGTTCTTCTTCTCGTATCTGCATAGCTCTTCTGTCTCGATCGGGCAATCTTCAAATTGCACTGACCTTCTGAACTTTCTCTGTAGTCTCAGCAATGATCGTCGGTCCGTGGAAACTCCTTGTTCCAACTTCTTCCCAGCAAACAGGACTCCTACATTTCCGTCCATACAGAGCTTCATAGGGTGCCATTCCAATACTCTCGTGGAAGCTATTGTTATATGCGAACTCACACAACGAGAGATGCAGATCCCATTCTTTCTCGAAATTCAGCACACTGGCCCGTAACATGTCCTCGAGCGTCTGAATAGTTCGTTCCGACTGTCCATCAGTCTGCGGGTGATACGCCGTACTGAAGTTCAACTTCGTTCCCATGGCCTCCTGAAATGCTCTCCAAAACGAAGAAACAAAGCGGCTATCTCGATCTGACACAATCGACACGGGCGTACCATGTAATCTCACTATCTCGTCAACGAACTTCTTCGCCATCTCGGAAAATGTCATGCCTTTCTTGAATGGAAGAAAATGGGCTGTCTTCGTCAATCTGTCCACGATCACCCAAATAGCATTGTTCTTCTTGCTCGTCAGGGGTAAACCCGAAACAAAGTCCATCGAAATGTGCTCCCATTTCCACTGGGGAATATGCAATGGATGTAAGGAACCTGGAGGTCTCTGATGGTCAGCTTTCACCTTTTGGCAAGTCAAACATCTGGCAACAAACCCAGCAATTTCTCTCTTCATGTTGTTCCACCAGAATCTGTCCTTGAGAGCTCGGTACATCTTCGTACTTCCAGGGTGCATAGAATAACGTGCATGGTGTGCTTCGGTCATCAAACTCTCCTTCAAAGCCTCTACTGCTGGCACACATAACCTACTCCTGAAATACAAGACATCACCCTCCAACCGAAAGTCTGATCGATCTGCAATGCTATCCCGAATTCGCTTCAACATCGCATCTTCGAACTGCTGATCTTTAATACGCTGAATGATGTCAGGCTGAAAACTCACTGTACTGGCAAGTGTCAAACTGTTCTCCACCAATTGCAGTTCCACTGGCTGAGCATGCCTCACAAAATAAAGACTATCCAAGGCCTGAAGAATCTCCGACTTCCTACTTAAGGCATCTGCAACAACATTGCCTTTCCCTGGATGATACTTGATGGGGAAATCAAAACCCTTGATCAACTCAAGCCACCTTCGCTGTCTCATATTCAACTCAGACTGCGTGAAGAGGTACTGTAGACTCTGATGATCTGAATGCACTTCAAATGTCACGCCGTACAAATAGTGTCTCCACATCTTCAACGCAAAAACGACGGCCGCCAATTCTAAATCATGCGTATCATAGTTCTTCTCGTGCTCTCGAAGTTGCCTCGAGCCATAGGCAATCACTTTGCCATGTTGCATCAAAACACATCCCAAACCGACTCGAGAAGCATCAGAATAGATCATAAATCCTTCATGCCCATCTGGTAACGTCAAGACTGGAGCCGAAGTAAGCTTCTCCTTCAACATCTGGAAATGGCGTTCACATTCGTCCGTCCAAAGAAAAGGAACATTCTTCCTGGTCAATCGAGTCAACGGGGCTGAGATCTTAGCAAAATCTTGAATAAAGCGACGATAATATCCAGCTAATCCAAGAAAACTCCGTATCTCCGTCACAGTCTTTGGGCTGGGCCAATTCATCACTGCTTCAACTTTCATCTGATCCACTGCCAACCCATCTCGTGAAATGGTATGACCAAGAAAAGCTACCTGCTCGAGCCAAAAATCACACTTCGACAATTTAGCATATAAGCGATGTTCCTTCAACAACTGCAAGGCTCGACGTAGATGTTCCTCATGCTCCTCTGGGGTCTTGGAATACACCAGAATGTCATCAATAAAGACCACCACAAAACGATCCAGAAAAGGAGCAAAGATCCTGTTCATCAAAGCCATAAAGGCAGCAGGTGCATTGGTTAATCCAAATGGCATCACGAGGAACTCAAAATGTCCATACCGTGTCCTGAAAGCAGTCTTCACAATGTCTTCTTCCTTCACCCGAAGTTGATGATACCCTGATCTTAGATCAATCTTGGAAAAATAAGCGGCACCTTGAAGTTGGTCAAACAACTCATCAATACGCGGCAATGGGTATTTGTTCTTGATCGTGACTTTGTTCAATCGCCGGTAATCTATACACATCCGTAAGGTATCGTCCTTCTTCTTCACAAACAGCACTGGCGCTCCCCACGGTGACACACTCGGCCGTACGAAACCCTTCTCCAAAAGATCTTGCAATTGCGTCTTCAATTCGAGCAACTCGGCAGGGGCCATACGATAAGGAGCTAAACTAATGGGTGCTGTACCGGGCACTAAATCGATCGCAAACTCTACATCTCGGACAGGGGGTAACTCGGGTACTTCCTCCGGAAATACATCCGGGAACTCACGTACTACCGGAATATCGCTCAACTGCTTCACCTCCTTCTTCTCCGAGACAAAAGCAAGAAATCCTGCACAACCTCTGCGTATCAAACGATCCGCCTTGCATGCGGAGATGACACGCCTCGGGCATCTCTCCTGATTGCCCTCGAAACGAAACCCCTTCTCAAAATCGAAGTAAATCGTCCTGTTGTAACAGTTAACACAGGCACAATACCGCGCTAGCCAGTCCATTCCGAGGATCACATCGAAATCCAACATGGACAACAAGATCAAATCAACTGGCAGCTGGCGACCTTCAATCACCACGTCGCACAGAGGGTAGTATACACTACACTCTACTCTCTTGCCCACAGGAGTGGACACCACCAACACATAGGGTAGCGGCTGAGGGGGTTGCGGTAACTGTTCCGCAAAACGAGGTGCAACATACGAACGCGTAAATCCCGAATCAAATAGTGTATGTGCTTTAGCTCGGGCAATGAGAACTTTACCTTCCACCACTTTCGCATCTTCTGCATGATCATGGGAGGCTGCATATACACGAGCAGTCTGACGCTGGGGCTTCTGGCTCTGGCGAGACGGATGGGGGCTGTTCGAAGCTGCTGAACTGAGAGACTTGGATGACCCCATAGATCTAGATGACTGGAAGGTCCTGGTCTTCGGGCACTGAGCTATCTTATGCTCCATAGATCCGCAACTCAAACAAGCTCCGGACTTCTTCCAACACTTCTCCGTCGGATGTCCAAATCCACAAAACTCGCATCTGCTCCCAGAGAAACTCGAAGTGCCTTGCTTCCCTTTCCATCTCTTCTGAATCTGTCCCTTGGACCCCACTGGTGCACTCCTCTTGAAGTCCATAGCTCTCTCTGCTAGGTGGTTGGCTTCCGCAGCGTGTGCCCTATCGACCGCATCGTCAAAAGTAGCTGGTCTCTGAAAAGCAGTCACAAAATTCGCATATCTCGGATGCAGACCAGTAATAAAACGATTCACCTTCTTCTCCTCGGTATTGATCATGTCTTCAGCAAAATGGGACAACTGGGTAAAGCGGTGAATGTACTCCGAGACGGTCAGCTGCTGCTGCTGTAAGGCCAGAAACTCAACCTCCTTCACACGCCGGACATGAGCAGGAATGAACTTCCTTCTGAACTGTTTCTGGAACGTCTCCCACACTGTTTCACTAGGCAAGGTCAGATAGGCTGCACTAACACTCTTCCACCAGGTCTTTGCCACCTCTCGGAACATCGATGCCGTAAGCATGACCTTCTGCCGGTCGTCACAGACAATGGTCGAGAAGAGATCTCCAGTATGCTCTAGCCACTGATCAGCCTTCAATGCATCTTCATTTCCATAGAACTCTGTGGCTCCACGTTTCCTGAATTTGTCGTACAACGCATTCGGATCGCTCTCCTTAGGCGGAAAGACCACTTGCTGCTCTGCAGGCCGAACTGGCATTTGACTCTGTCGGTCTACGATCGAAACGACCTGCGCTTGCAAAGAATGGATCGCTTGTAGCATAGTCAAGAAGCGCTCGTCAAAATTCACGAGTGGCTGTGGAGCGGCTGACCCACTCTCGTTATCTCCCTGATCATTGTTGTTGTGTGTTCCAGATCCTGATGCCATAGCCTGCAAAACACAAAAGTCAATCTGCTATCACACGAAGTACTCACACAACTCACAAGACAAGGAGACCACACTCAACAGTCCAAAACTGGACTACGAAATCTCACCACGTCCTATATGCCTACATGCTTACACACTAAGATAGAGACAATGCCCTGAGAGACAAAGCTCGGAGAGACAATGCTTTGATACCATACAATACGTATGTCACAACCCGAGCCCAGGGAACGGGGGTCAGAGGAACTCTAACCAATGACACACGTACTCCCGTGCATGCACACCTAGACCCTATCCAGGCATACACACACAAGGGATCAATCACACGTGCAAACCACTGTACGCGGAAGCTGTACGTATCAAGGCATACCACAATATACCAAAAGACAATGGGAGATTACAAAATAACATGAACTGGCAATAAGAACCAATACAAGCACGTATGACAATATAGTGGGCTTACAATGAACAAAACATAAAATACAGATATCACTCGAAGCCCACGCTACAAATACAGAAAAATCCCCTCAATACACTCAGACTCAAAGAATGGGGAAAACAAAATGATGCAAACCGTACTCTGGAGGATGGATCAAGTCCACTCCTCTAGGCCAGAGGGGGCCTCGCGAGCCTCTCCTGCAGTCGGGTCGACCGACGCAGGATCGGAAGAGGGATCTGAGCCTGCAACACACAAAGACAACTAATAAGTACAACGACTTAGCAAAGTATAAGCCAACAAGAAGATAACACGAATTGTGTCGAATACTGAATAATACTGAACAATGATCATAATGCAATATCCATAGAAATTATAACTGTATACTCGCATGCTATCAGAATCATAAACAGGTAACAATCAAGTGGCTACTACATTGGCCATTTTCTCCCTTACGAGAGCAATCAGGATGAGAACACCAGCGACCGGGCCAGGGTACGCATGGGTCTCTAGTTCCCGGGGTCCGGAGTCCCAGGACAATTCACTCTGCAGAGGCAAACACTTAAACTAAACCAAAGTTAACCCCGTCGGGTATCCTAAGGCTGAGGCTCAGTAGTGCCAAGACCAATCACAATCAATCGGATGATGCACCTCAATCAATCAATCAATCATGTCATATCACATACCACATACAGATCTCATATATCATGCTATACAATAGGAAGTGCATCACATATACTGATACTGAGCAATAAGCTGATACTGAACAATAAGCTGATACGGAATGCAATTAAGCCATAAAAGGGGTACTGATAAACTCAATAACAATAAGCACTGATGCAAATACTCCAATGGAGCAACGGTAAAACACAATACACAATAATAGAATGGTCCCGCCCGGGCTTCGCTCTGGGGTTGCTGCATTTCCCACAGAATCGAGAGGTCCAGCGCAGAACACATAAGAGGGCATAACCGTAATCAATATGCTGTACAAATCAAACAAATCAAGTACTTATACGAATCAAGGATCAATTACAAGCAAATCATATACTAATTATCCAGTGCTTCTAACCGTGCATGTTGATGTAGTTTTAAGTTGTCCGATGCACCATTGTCTAGTGTTGCAGTGTCTGGAGTGTGCACCGAAGTCCCTTAAACCAACACCCATGGGGAGGTGCTAAACAACTGGATAACAAGCATGAATGATTCACAGCCCATGAGATCATTCATGTCACTCAACATTCCATTGGGCATGTCCAGGTTAACTACATTCTAACATGAAAGTCATATACGGTCCTTTACTTAACCTAGTCCCTTTTCATTCAATTCTCAGGGTCTCACGGTGCAGCCGTAGGTAACCTTACGGCTTAGCCGTGGCATCTTACGGCTTGGCCGTACTATGCACTGCGGCTGAGCTGAGGTTCCCTAATATCCCTTCGGATTTACAGCTTAACCGTATTTTGCTCTACGGCTCAGCCGTATCCTGGTCCACGGCTTAGCCGTAAGACAATGTACGGCTGAGATCAGGCTGGGCCGTAGAAGAATGGCGAATTGCCAACATCCAGTTATTTTCAGCTAACAGTCTGTACTGTTCTACGGTTTGGGTTACGGTTGGGTCTCGGCTTAGCCGTAAGCCATTTTACGGCTTAGCCGTAGCACATTTCACGGTGTAGCCGTGAGTGCACGGACTCATTTTCCTGAACTTGTTACAGTCATACAGAAAATGTGCAAAGCGGCTGGAAACAGCAAGATAACAGTGAAATGAGTTCAATAGGGCTGTCTATCACTGAGATACACACTGAAGAATCAAAACACAACAATCAAATCACTATCAATCGGTGTTCACACATCTTGGGCTTATACTTGCCTCACGGACGAAATCCACACGCGGATTGGCTCAGTCCACCGGGAAACACACACGAACAAGCTCCTTCCTTCCTCCCACAAGCAATCGAAACAGAGGTGGAGAAGAGAGAAAGAGAGCTGACGAGAGAGAGAGAGAGACGAGCTGGGGAGAGTGAGCTGAGAGACGATCGAGAGAACAAGAGAGTTGGTGGGGATATTTATAACTTAATTTGAGTCCAAATTGCACTTAGGTCCAAGCAGTTTACACCGATGTCAGTTCGAGTCAAATGACGGTCCAACGAGAACAAACGAACTCATTCGGATCCAAGACAGTTACGAAAAACGACAAACTCAACGAAATACACGCGCTGACGTCAAAATGACGCAAAACTGACAAGGTCTATCAAAAGCCAGAATTACGAAAAAGGGCTCGATCTACTTAGACCAAGTCAAACTCAACCCAAACAATCTCTCTACGACTCAAGGTCAAAAATCAACAAAACCCAAAACACACTTAACGCTCAATTCACACGAACTTACCCACTACTCCGGATCAACTCGGGTCGGAGTGTTACAGAAACTTACGGCTTAGCCGTACAATACAGAACACGAATTCGGGATAGTTACAGAAACTGAAATTCGGTACAGAAGCTTAACAAAACAAGCTACAGAGGTTCCAAATTCACAAAAATTGGCTGTAAAACATTCTATACAAAGGATAAGAGAGAATCAAAGCACTCAAACAAAACACCCATATGTGTTATCAAAGCCTGTACTTATACTTGCCTCAAAGCTCTAACAATCCACTGAATCAAGCTCCAAATCAACTAAAAATCAAAGCAAAACAAAGAATAACCCATGCATGAGATGAAGACATAGCAATCAGAGAATGGGAGAAGCAATTGGAGAAGAAGAAGAAAGAATTGGGAAGAACCCACTTACCAAGCCACAAACAGAGATGAGAGAAGAAGAAAAGAACCCAATCCAAAACAAGGAATCCAAATCTTCAATCGAGCAAGAGAAGGAAGAGAAGAGAGAAAGAGAGAGAGAGAACACGTGAAGCTTCCCCTGGAGATCTCTTTTGCATGCAACGGTGAGGAAATGAAATGAGCAGGAGAGAGAGACACCTGGAGTGTGACTTATATATATAGATTGTGGGAGTTAAGTCAAAGTCTGGTAAGTTTAAACTATTTACAGTTCAAGTCACTCGAAGGTCCAACTTCTCCAATTGACTCCAAATGGGTCTGACACAGTTATGGAATATAACGAGCTCAACAAAATACACGTGCTGACACCAAGATGATGCAAACATGATGCAAGCAAAGCAAAAGCAAAATTACGAAAAAGGGCTTAGGACTACCTATCTCAGGTCAAAGGTTACTCAACTACCTATCCATGACCCAAAACCAAGTCCAAAAGAATAAAATAACAGAAAAGCACGCTAATGAGCCACTAATCCGGCTCAAAGGGGATCGGAGTGTTACATCCTCCCCCACTAGGAATCATTCCGTCATCGGAATGACTACCTACCTGCGCAAAGAGCTGTGGGTACTGGCGCGCTAGCTGCTCCTCTAGCTCCCATGTAGCCTCATCTGGACCATGATGTTCCCACAACACTTTAACCCATCTGATAGTCCTGGTACGGAGAATCTGCTCTCGTGTGCCAACGATGCGAAGTGGACGCTCAACGTAAGTTGCATTAGGCTGAATCTGAATATCATCATAGCGAATCACATGGCTTGGATCTGACACATACTTACGGAGCATCGACACATGGAATACATCGTGCACACCGGAGAACTCAACTGGAAGCGTCAACCGATAAGCTAAATCTCCAACTCGGCTCTTGACTTCAAATGGTCCTACATATCTCGGAGCTAACTTACCCTTCTGACCAAACCGTACCGTGCCCTTCATCGGAGAAACTTTAAGGAACACCCAATCTCCGACTTGGAATGCCAAGGGTCTCCTCCGAGTATCTGCATAGCTCTTCTGTCTGGATCGAGCAATCTTTAGATTCTCTATCACTTTCTGCACTTTCTCTGTCGTCTCAGCAATGATTGTCGGACCATGGAAACTTCTTGTTCCAACTTCTTCCCAGCACACTGGAGTCCTGCACTTACGTCCGTATAGAGCCTCATATGGTGCCATGCCAATGCTCTCGTGGAAGCTGTTGTTTTAGGCAAACTCACACAATGCTAGATGCGTATCCCATTCCTTCTCAAAGTTCAGCACACTAGCTCTGAGCATATCCTCCAACGTCTAAATGGTACGCTCCGACTGTCCGTCAGTCTGAGGGTGGTATGCCGTACTAAAACTCAGCTTCGTGCCCATAGCTTCCTGAAATGCTCTCCAGAATGAAGACACAAAACGGCTATCACGATCCGACACAATCGATACTGGGGTGCCATGCAATCTGACTATCTCGTCAACAAACTTCCTGGCCATCTCCGTGAATGTCATCCCTTTCCTGAACGGAAGGAAATGCGCTGACTTGGTCAATCTGTCCACTATTACCCAGATCGCATTGTTCTTTCTACTGGTCGACGGAAAACCGGAGACAAAATCCATGGTAATGTGCTCCCACTTCCACTGCGGAGTGTGTAGTGGATGCAATGATCCTGGAGGTCGCTGATGGTCAGCTTTTACCCTCTGACAGGTCAAACATCGAGCTACGAACCCTGCGATCTCCCGCTTCATATTATTCCACCAAAATCTATCTTTCAAGTTCCGGTACATCTTCGTACTCCCTGGGTGCATCGCATATCGGGCATCGTGCGCATCTGTCATCAACTTATCTTTCAGCTCATCCACAGCGGGAACACACAATCTATTCCTGAAGTACAAAACTCCGTCTACCAGGCTGAAATCAGGTCTAACTGCAATCCGATCTCTGAATTTCACCAGAAGGGGGTCCTCAAACTGGCGATCCTTGATCTGCTGCATCACCTCAGGCTGAAACACGACGGTAGTAGCTAATGTCATCAATTCGCCTACCATCCGAACCTCAACAGGCTGGTCATGTACAAGCATATAGAATCCTGCCAACACCTGAAGATTGTCTGTCCTCCTGCTGAGTGCATCTGCAACTACATTCCCTTTGCCTGGGTGGTACTTGATCGGAAAGTCGTAGTCCTTGATGAACTCCAACACCTTCGCTGCCTCATATTCAAGTCATGCTGATCGAATAAATACTGGAGACTGTGATGATCGGAATGGACCTCGAACTTCACACCGTACAAGTAATGCCGCCACAACTTCAGTGCAAATACAATGGCTGCTAGCTCCAAGTCATGTGTGGCATAGTTCTTCTCGTGCTCTTTCAACTGTCTGGATCCATAGGGAATCACTTTCTGATTCTGCATCAGTACACAGCCTAGTCCAACTCGAGAAGCATCAGAATAATTCACGAATCCCTCACTACCATCCGAGAGAGTCAACACTGGCGCCGTAGTGAGCTTTTCTTTCAACATCTGGAAACTACGTTCACACTTCTCTGTCCACTCATATGGGACTTTCTTCCGAGTCAACTGAGTCAGCGGGGCTGAGATCTTCGAGAAGTCCTGCACAAACCTGCGGTAATATCCCGCCAATCCCAGAAAACTCCGAATCTCTACCACTGATCTAGGACGGGGCCAATGGACTACTGCCTCAATCTTAGCCGGATCCACCATCAATCCTTCTCTAGAAATCTTGTGACCCAGAAATGCAACTTGCTCTAGCCAGAAATCACACTTAGACAACTTTGCATACAACTTGTGCTCTCTAAGCAGCTGCAATGCTTTCCTCAGATGGTCTGTATGTTCCTCAGCAGTCTTCGAATAAACCAATATGTCATCTATGAAAACCACAACAAACTGGTCCAAGAATGAAGTAAACACCCTATTCATCAACGCCATAAAAGCTGCGGGTGCGTTCGTCAAACCAAATGGCATGACAAGGAACTCGTAGTGTCCATACCGAGTCCTGAAAGCTGTCTTAGGAACATCCTCATCCTTCACCCTGAGCTGGTGATATCCTGACCTCAAATCAATCTTCGAGAAGTAAGCTGCACCCTGAAGCTGATCGAACAACTCATCGATCCTATGCAATGGATATTTGTTCTTGATAGTCACTTTGTTCAACTGCCTGTAGTCAATGCACATCCGGAAACTGCCATCTTTCTTCTTAACAAATAATACAGGAGCTCCCCAAGGTGAAACACTTGGGCGTATGAACCCTTTATCCAACAGATCCTGCAACTGTTTCTTCAATTCCAACAACTCTGCAGGTGCCATACGATACGGAGCTCTACTGATGGGTGCTGTACCTGGCATCAAATCAATAGCAAACTCAACCTCCCGAACTGGTGGCAACTCTGGCACATCCTCCGGAAAAACATCCGGGAACTCGCTGACTACTGGGATCTCACTGAACTGTCGCTGATCTTTCTTTTCTGAAATGAATGCAAGAAATCCTTCACATCCCCTACGAAGCATCCTATCTGCCTTGCAAGCAGAGATCACACGCCTTGGGCACCTCGTCTGGCAGCCCTCAAATCGAAAACCGCTGCCCAGATCAAAATAGATAGCTTTGCTGTAGCAATTGATACATGCATGATATCTTGCAAGCCAGTCCATACTAAGAATCACATCAAAATCAAGTGTCGTGAGCAACACGAGGTCTACCGGGAGCTGATGACCAGCTATCCGCACTTCACACTGAGGGTAGAAGACACTGCACTCCACCCGCTTACCAACCGGAGTGGATACTAGCAACAAGTATGGAAGTGGTGTGGGTCGCTGTCGAAGCTGCACAGCAAATGGGGTGCTACGTACGAACGCGTAGACCCGGAGTCAAATAAGGCTAAAGCTTCAGCATCAGAAATTAAAATTTTACCTTCCACGACTGTGGCCTCCTCCGCGCCCTCATGCGTAGCAGCATAGGCTCGGGCTGTCTGGCGGTTCTGCTTCTGGGCTGGGCGAGCTGGCTGAGATTTGCCCTGCGCTGTTGGTCCTGCCGATCTCGTCTGTGGGGAGGACTGAAACCTCGGGCATTGAGCCCGCTTGTGGTCCGTGGAGCCACAACCGAAACAAGCCCCACTCTTCCTCCAGCATCGATCGGTGGGGTGATCCTTCCCACAGTGACCACAAACTACCTGAGAACTGCTCGAACTGCCCTGCTTACCCTTGAACTTCTTCTGGAACTGACTTCTGCCACTAGAACCTGCTGCCCTCTTAGCTTCTGTTCGTTCCTCCTCAAATATGGCCTCTGCATCATAAGCCCTATCAATAGCATCATCCAATGTAGCCGGCCACATGCAAGCAACCACGTGGCGTTTATGTCTCGGATTCAGGCCGTTGACGAAGCGAGTCACCTTCTTCTGCTCAGTGTTCACCATGTCCTCTGCAAAGTGGGACAGCTCTGTAAACTTGTGTACATAATCTGCAACTGACATCTGTCTCTGCTGAAGGTTGAAGAATTCCACTTCCTTGGCTCGCTGAATATGGAGAGGCATGAATTTCCGACGGAATTGTTGCTTGAAGGTCTCCCAAACTGTGGCACTGGGCATGGTCTGAAATGAGGTCTTAACACTCCTCCACCATGTCTTGGCTACACTCCGAAGCATAGAGGCGGTGAGAACTACTTTCTGCTTGTTGCTACACACAATCGTATCAAATAGCTCTTCAGTCTGCTCTAACCATTGCTCAGCCTGCAATGCATCCTCTATCCCATGGAACTCAGTCGCCCCTCGCTTACGGAACTTGTCAAAAAGAGCATTAGGATCTGACTCCTTAGGCTGGAAAATCACTTGCTGATCTATGCGAGGTGATGCTGCTGCGGCAGCCTGACTCTGCCTATCTACCATGGATGCCATCTGTGCCTGTAATGACTGCATAGACTGCATCATCATCATCATGCGCTCTTCACTACTGATATGTGGGGGTACCGATCCACTATCACCGTTATGGCCCTGTTGGTTCTCATCTCGAGATCCTGATCCTGATGCCATCCTGCAAAAAGAAAAGAAACACAGTACACAAATACAAAATGCCCTGAGTTAGTCAAATCCCAAAAGTCAACATATTAGACTTCGAGTCAAATAGTTGATAGCGTTATCTCACCAAGATCTTAGATGCCTACATGCTTATAACTAGCATGCTCTGATACCATACAATACGTATGTCACGACCCGAGCCCAGAAATCGGGGGTTAGCGAAAAGCTACACCGGTGACACACGTACTCCCGTGCACGTGCATCCAAACCGAGTCCAGATGCACGCACACAAGGGATCTAACACGTGCGAACTAAGCGTATGCGGAAGCTGTACATATCATAGCAAGCAACAAAGGAAAATAAATAGCGGAAGCCGAAATACATACGGAACGGAAAGGACAAGATAAATACGCTGGTATGAAATCTGAATACACACCCAAAACATGATATACAAAATATACAAAGTACAAGTCCAAAGTCCAAAGTCCAAAAAAACAAAACTCAAAACAAAAGGCCGCTGATATGCATGCACGCACTCGGCAGAGGTGATCAGGCCCACTCTGCCAAACCGGAGGGTGCCTCTACACTCGGCCCTGCAGCCTCTTCGACCGCCGGGGAGTTGGGCAAGGGATCTGTGCCTGCAACACCACAGACAACACAAATGAATACAACGATCCAGCAAATACAAGTAACAGGGATGAAACACTTATAGCATCGAAACGAATAATATAATGACAGAAGATTAAATACAGAGTTTCATCTTAGTATGCTAAGCAAATCGTGTATAGAAGTAAAACATGATAATTGAATCAAAACATAGAAATACTGAACTAAGTGGCTACTACGTTAACCATGTTCTCTCCAATAGAGAGCAAAGCAGAGCAGAGGAGAACACCACTGACCGGGCCAGGGTACAAGTGGGTCTCAGTTTCCTGGGTTCTGGGGTCCCAAGACAGAGCGACACTGCAGTGATACAGAGATACAGAGATCTAAGCCAGAGGTAACCCCGTCGGGCATCCTAGGGCTGAGGCTGAGTAGAGCCAGACTAATACCAATCAAATCAAATCCATAGAAAGGGAGATTATCCGCTTTGGACTCACCGATGACAAAGACCGAATCTTATCCTCACGTATTAACCTCTGGGCAGAGCCACCCGGGAATACCCAAACTCAGAGATAGACAAAGCCAACAAAGCATAGCATAGATCAAAGCTCAGTGCAGAACGAAGAATAAAACAGATATACAGAACGAAAGCAAAATGAATGCGGAATGCATAAACATAGATTGGCAGAACAGAGGGCAAAACTATAAACAATATGCAATGCATCTCAGATTAATACGGAGTCAAGGTTAATTACAAGCCAACCCTAATCTAGTGGTTCACTGTCACTAACCGTGCATGTTGATGTAGTTTTAAGTTATTCGATGCACCGTTGCCAACCCAGTGTTGCAATATAATCCTCATGTGCACCGAAGTCCCTTAAACCAACACCCATGGGGAGGTGCTTAACAGTGATCAACGCTCACATAAATAAGTCACAGCCTAACAGACTCTTCATGCGATCCAAAGAATCCATTGGGCCGGTTTACATGGGTGGTTAACCTGTATTTGAGCCCTACAAGTCTCACCATTATCCTAAATTATATTTCAGAATTGCCATGCCTAACGGTTTAGCCATGAGGGACCGATGGTTGAGCCGAAGACATCTTACGCCCTCGTCGTATTATGCACTACGGCTTCACCTTGGTTCCATTCAACACACAGCTAAACTAGTCATCTTCCACCTCTGATCTGATACCTCTTTCGGCTGAGCTATGGTCAGTATACGGCTTAGCCGTAGACCAATCCACGGCTTAGCCGTAGCATTCTACGGCTTAGCCGTAGCCACACCGTAGGAGTACTGTATTGGAAAAGTTTCGACTGATCAGAGCTTTAATCCACGGCTGGGTTACGGTTGGGCCACGGCTAGCGTACGGCTCAGCCGTAGGACAATTTACGGCTTAGCCGTAGCCTAGCCGTAGAACAAAATCAAAATTTCAAATCTCTGGAACATGAGCCGTAGAAACTTACGGCTTAGCCGTACAATACAGAACACGAATTCGGGATAGTTACAGAAACTGAAATTCGGTACAGAAGCTTAACAAAACAAGCTACAGAGGTTCCAAATTCACAAAAATTGGCTGTAAAACATTCTATACAAAGGATAAGAGAGAATCAAAGCACTCAAACAAAACACCCATATGTGTTATCAAAGCCTGTACTTATACTTGCCTCAAAGCTCTAACAATCCACTGAATCAAGCTCCAAATCAACTAAAAATCAAAGCAAAACAAAGAATAACGCATGCATGAGATGAAGACATAGCAATCAGAGAATGGGAGAAGCAATTGGAGAAGAAGAAGAAAGAATTGGGAAGAACCCACTTACCAAGCCACAAACAGAGATGAGAGAAGAAGAAAAGAACCCAATCCAAAACAAGGAATCCAAATCTTCAATCGAGCAAGAGAAGGAAGAGAAGAGAGAAAGAGAGAGAGAGAACACGTGAAGCTTCCCCTGGAGATCTCTTTTGCATGCAACGGTGAGGAAATGAAATGAGCAGGAGAGAGAGACACCTGGAGTGTGACTTATATATATAGATTGTGGGAGTTAAGTCAAAGTCTGGTAAGTTTAAACTATTTACAGTTCAAGTCACTCGAAGGTCCAACTTCTCCAATTGACTCCAAATGGGTCTGACACAGTTATGGAATATAACGAGCTCAACAAAATACACGTGCTGACACCAAGATGATGCAAACATGATGCAAGCAAAGCAAAAGCAAAATTACGAAAAAGGGCTTAGGACTACCTATCTCAGGTCAAAGGTTACTCAACTACCTATCCATGACCCAAAACCAAGTCCAAAAGAATAAAATAACAGAAAAGCACGCTAATGAGCCACTAATCCGGCTCAAAGGGGATCGGAGTGTTACAACATAAGAGTCTCACTTTATTTAGAATTCTCAAAGTTAGATTTCTCATCTCAAACTCCACCTTGAAGATTAGAATCCTAATCTACCTTGGTTATTAGATTCCAACCCAAATTAGTATAAGGTCATATTTCTTTTAGGACTCCCTTTTTTATTCCTACCTATAAATATAACACGCTCGCCCTCCCTTGATTCACATCTACGTATACCTCATTCCTTTCTCTCTCAAAGTTCACTCCAAGGTATGCTTATTTCACCCTTTTTCTATTCCTTTTTCAGTTATTATTATGGTATATCATTCTAATAGTCAACTATGCATAGCATATTAATATATGTTTTCATATCATGTTGTTGTCTATCTCATAACGTGACCTCCATCATCATCAAAGCATCGCCGTCAACATCATCCACCCTTCTTGAGACCCACCTAGTCATCACCATTAACTGCACATACAAGGCCTCTTGACCCAGACCATCACAACCCGGCCATCTGTGCACACCATTACCAAGACCTGCACACTCACCTACCCTCACTCTCCTCCCTTGGCATCTAAGAAAAATCACCTCTGAAATCAATTTTGCAAATTATCAGCTTAGCTTTCCTCTGATGTGTAAAATTTGATCTTTAGTTATGTTTTCCCATTGCATTAATCTATTTCTTTCTTTCTTGAGTTTTGATAATGTAACGAGCCTTGGGAACTCCCATATTATAGGAATGTGCTTGGTGGGGAGGCAGAATTTAATGGTAGTGAGGTTAGACTAGAGTATAGTTGCAAGGAGGCATTTGCCACAATAAAATTTTGTGAATTATATGAATTGGTCATGTAATATGCTAAAACAATATCTATTTGGTTGTCGTTTCTGACTTTCACCAGTGCGGCCCACCATCTTTTATTGAAAGGACTGATTTTGAGGGGCCCCACTTAGGTAAGATGCCAAAATATCCATCTGGTAAGAAATTCCTAACAAATGATTGTTAAACATGATACCTTTAGAATCTAGAAATAATGGTAATGATAATGTTATCAAAAAATTATAAATATGAATGTTCAAACATTTATGAGTCAAGTTCTTGTGTCATTTTTGGTGTTCAAGCTCTTCAATATAAAGACATCATGGATTGAATGTTGGAGACCAACTTATCAAGAATGGTTATAATATCATTACCTGAAATTATATACTTAAGGGCAAATAACATATGTGTTCAATTCAGGTGTTCGCTACAAAATTTTCTACACCTCAGTATAATGATGTTACAAAACGGATATTGAAGACAGAAATGGGCATATAATGTATAAAGGATTATAACAATATCGTTACCTAAAAGTTTTATATTTATGGAAAAAAAATAATTTTTTGGGTCAAATTCTAGTGCCCTCACAGTCTTTATGCATTTCAGTATAAAGATATGAAAGAATGAATGTGGGAACAAAAAATGGGTGTATATAACATATAAAAGATGGTAACGATATCATTAAACTCCTACGTCTCTCTTTCAAATTATATATAAATACTCTTCAAAGGAAGAACCTAGAGTATTTTTTCTGATCTTGTAATAGTAAGAGGATATGTGAAGATGGAACGTCGTCATCATATCACAATGAATGAATTAATGAAGTTGATTTTTGTAGTGCGAAGTAATACTATGTGTATGACAATATTATAATAAAGTTGTTGAGCATGCATTTTTGAAATCCACTCAAAAATGGACAAATTTCTTAAGTGAAATAAACCTCTTTAGATTACATGCATTTTACAAGTTTAATTTAAAAAAACTAAAACAAGATACAAAACAAGTCTTCTTTGATGAAATGGGATGCAGTAAACATTGGACTGATCATGATGATTTCAGATCAACAAAGTAGAACAGCTTGCACTCCTCAATCGCATCATCAATTGTTATTCCCATGCTCATGGAGTCACCATTTTCATTGCATTTTGTCTCTTCTCAACCATTTCTCTTAGTATGGTTCCCACTTTTTTGCTAATCTCTTTCCTCCTTACGTTATCTATTGTGGGTAAAAACCTGTGAAGGATGAAAAATTAACTATCACTTAAGGAAATAAGTATGAGAGAAAAAAGATAAAGGCAAAAAGAAGAAAACAACAAAGAGCCAAAGATCATACTAGACACTTGGAAATATAGTTTTCCTCCAACAATGATTAACAAGGAAAAAAAATAAAGAAAAAGAAGGGGTAAATGAACTCTTGTGACGGGATGCCCAAATGGGTAGGTGGGTTCAAGTCATGTTACCAATCAAAAGAAAAAATGGTAGATTTATGATAAACAAAATCATGAAACTTGCTTTGAATATGGATTTGTGATTATATTTCAAAATGATACACCATAAGTAATTCTCTGGTCACGGTAATATAGTTAGTGTGTTGAAGGTAACTATCATTCACCAACACTGATATGTTTGTACCAAAATAAAACTGAATCAACGTCTAAGATATGTGATAAAACTTTTTAATTTTAAAATATAAATCAGAATACAAAAACAATTTATCAAGCTTCTGAATGCCTTCATCATATACCACTTAATTTTTTTTTGTTGCGGAAACATCATATTGATTACATGGAATTCATTAGAAATACAATAAGTGGTTGCCCACACTAATAGCGTCCCCAATAACAATAAAGATTTGATGTGAGGAAAATGGGTTTGAATACTCTTCACTGACTCAGTGACAACCAATAAAAACTGATATGCATAGATAACTAATCTTGTCAAAACCAATCATCACAAGCATCAATGATTGGAGGAAAATTTGGAAAAAACATTATTAGTTGATATTTCATCAATTTTAAAATATCAGATTGACTGGCAGAAAAATTATCCTATATACCACTTAGGGAACACCGATGTCTTTCACACAAAACCTTCTAAAAGTGCCTTGAAATTTTGGTAATGTGGGTTGATGCACCCATAGGCCATTTAAGGGTCCAATAACACAATAGAACGTCAAGTCCTTCCATGAAAATACATATAAATAGCTAGATGTATGCATATGCATGCAACACTTAGCCAGCCCAAAGAATGAATGCACATGAGATACTTAGCTAGCCCTTAAGCTTAACCCAGCTGCTCATTATTAGGATTGGTATTTAGAATTGTGTCTAGCTTATGGGCCTTAAAATTCAGCCATGAGAATGCTGCTTAATCATAAAATTAGGTATTACCTATGGCTAAAGTAGAGGTTGATGTTTTTGTTTATCATTTTATACTTCTTAGCTTATGGTGGTTCTCTTAACATTTTTTTTAACTCATTAGTTATTGAATTTTATCAATTTCGTCTTTAAAAATCTTTAGCAATGAGGTTCGGGTATCTCATGCTATTTCTACTAGTGGTCACTATTTAGAAAGGAACAAACAAAAGGGACCTTTAAATGTACCCCTTCCTCTTTTTATAGCTCAATCCCTTGTGATCAAGGGTGACTCGCATCCTAAGGGATAAAAAGGAAGTGAAAACCATAGCAATCCACAGTCAATTATATAGTATGAATAATTTCATTGACATATATCACCATTGAAAAACGATATCTTTACATCAATCTAATATTATAACTCCAAGCCTAAAGATGTAAAACTTAATGGAATGACCCAAATTTTTTAGAACATCACAACTACAAAGTTAGTGCCTTAAAAGTTGATTCCCTCAAATTTGTATGAACCGCTTTGCAACAAACAAGCACTATAATTCCACCAAATCCCTTTGTTCCAATTGTAGCATTATATACAATCTATTGCAAATGCCACCTTTCTGCTATGGCCAGGCTTATGCGACCCCAAACACAACTTAAATGCAAATGCAAATGCCTCACAGCACGAGTTAAACCATGTAGTGGCCAAAGTCAAGCCAGGAAGATGAGATTGCTACGAGTACCAATAGTTCCATGAATAAGGTTAACAACAACACCTAACAACAAAAAAAATAAATACTTAAACATGCCAAAAATCACTTTATATTTTTAGTGCCTTAGAATGTCATTTCTGAAATTTATATGCCCCTTTGTACTAAATGTGGTAAGCCAAGGTGGGTGTCAAACCATGTAGTGGCCAAGGTCAAGCCAGAAAATGAGATCTAAGAGCAGTCTACGAAACCCGCTATTCTGTGCACCACTCGTTTTTCACCATTCAGTCCAATGTCTTCTAATATAGAAAGCCTTTTCTCTACCAGCATTAAATAGAAGATATGATCCGATTGATGTAAAGCATAAATATCTAATATGTATGTATTTTAGTGAGAGAAGTGTCTTTGAACTGTAGAACAAAGATGTAGTTATAAGGGTTAATTACAGAGGGCCATGAAGTTCCAATACAAATTTTTAATATGTGATTAGGGCATATTGCTAACATGATGCTGAAATTAATTTAAAAAGCAAAAATGAAGTCAATTTATGATTTTTTGTTCACCATCCTCACCATAATGTTGACATATCTTGTAGTCATGATTCTCCATAGTGGTTTATCTCTTGCATCAAACACTGAATTACTGACATATATTCTAAGAATCCCCAACATTTAGAATTTCTATTGGGAATTAACCTAAACAAACAATACATAGGTTTGTATTTCTAAAAGTGGCCGAAGAATGAAAATCAAAAGCGAATGTTAAAAAATGACAGACAAATAAACTCCCCTTAAAATGGAAATAAGATAATCTCACCAATGAGAGAGAGAGAGGAAAGGAGAGAGAGAGAGACATGAGAAGGAAGGCAAGGGACCAACTAAAATGAGGTTCTCCCCTTTTCTAATGACGTTGTAGCCCTTCCTACCTTTGGTTTAAAAAATGATGTCACCCTTGCCTTTCTCTGTTTGCCCTAGCGATGATGCACAAAGAAGAGGAGATCTGGTATGCCCTATTGAAATCATAGAAGAGATTCACTCTCTAGTATGCCCAATGATATAAATTTTGGAGATGCCCTAATGAAATCGTTACAAGAATGCGAACGATTTCGCACATATATCACTAAGAGTGCATAATTGTCTTTTCTCACTAGTACGACACTGAATTCATTTTTTTATAATCTTTCTTAATAATTTCATCTAATCCATGTTTAGGGACAATTTTTTCATAAAAATCCCTAAATAGAGAGCAGGAAAAGAAGAGAATAACATAAAAAAGAACATAAAACAAAGAATAAAACCAAAAAAAAAAAAATTACCATACACACTCCATCACCCTTGATCTACCTACACCAGTCCTCCCCCACCCTAGATCTACCATCTAAATACAAGATCTATCAATCAACCTTCACCAATAACCTCAAGCCACCATCCTTGTAGCATTGGCCAATATTTGTATTGACCAAAAAAATGTAATTAATATCACTATATCTCTCTTTCCCTTTGTTTTCATCTAGGTTCTTGAAATGTCCATAGTTACAATTTAAATCACCTGATAAAGAAAATCAAAACAAAATGATCACATCTAATATATATTTCGGGTATTTTTCAACAATTGACATTCCTGTGAATTTTGGTTTGCTTTTTTGACGTTTTGGGATTTAGGGTTCTACTTTATAGGACTTTAAAAATCTTTGTGTTTGTTTTGAGCTCTTCTTGTGGAATCTTTTGAGATTGGATGTGAGTTTGTGCCTAGTGGGTTAAGACAGATGATAAAAGCATGTACTTTTATTACTTGGGTTATTCTTTTCTTTCTTTTAGAGAACTTCCATTTTTCATATGAGTAGTACTCTTTTCATTATCTTTTTGTTCTTGTTAAAAAGTTCAGTTTTTCTTTAGATTTCTTACGTCCTTTTTAGGCTATTTTTGTCTCATTTCAAGAGAAATGAATATGAAGAGAAATGAATATAAATGGTCATATAAAATTGTTTGTATTAGAGTTTTTGATACAAATAATATCAGGGTTGATAGTTGGAAAATGTCATCCTATTTGGAACGACTGGCCTGAATATCATCCTAATACGAGCAATATTCAACATCGGATTACTGATAGAAAAAAGAAAAGAAAAGAAAAAGACGCATCCACCTTTGGATTTGGGCCATCTATTCATTAGGATTAAAATTATGAGATGCCTATATAACAATTGTAATCAAATCCAATGATGAATATCACTGCCATCAGGGGAATGTTCAAGCTTGTTGGATATATGGATGATATGAAAAATCCCATTGTATAGGTTTGCTCATCTATACTTGAAGTTGTGTATTGTGATCCAATTAAACTGAGATGTTAATTTATAAAATTTTAAATGGGAACTCTACAAAATATTTATTTCTCATGGTACTCTAAGCTTTGTTTTGCAAATGGTTTCTTCCATTCTTTTAAAAATCAAAAGGAAAATTTTGAAGGAGAATAAAGTGAATAAACTAGGAATGGAGGATTAACAAGCAATCACATGTGGGAATAAAGTAGGATTAGAGGATTAGCAAGCAAACATATGCATCATGTTAGCTTGTCCCTTTTTTTGGTGTCCCATTGGAGTGTCCTCTTGTTAATATTTCGTTTGCCATATGTCATGTCTTGGCATGTTCCATCCCAAAGCTTGGAAGAGGAGGAAAGTTGAAAATAGATTGAATTTTAGCCATAAAACTCACTGAATCAAATTTTGAGTCTACTTTGTTATAAAACTGGCACGTAAATTACCCCACATTATCAGTTATAGCTGATATTGATTAGGAGGAGGTAAAATTGGTAAAATATTTTTAATTTTGTGGCTTTCCTTCTGCCAATGAAATCTTTTCTGTTTTTTTCTCTAGGAAAAAGCTTCTTTGCTTCAATACTTAATCTCCACATGTTTTTCTTCTGACCTTCACTATGCTTACTGAATGCTTTTCATAGTTTTGCTAAATGGGTTTTTTATCTGATAGTCTAGGTATTGCGGTTTATTGTAGTATGTCAAAATGTTTCTGATATTGTGGTTTACCGCTCTGGTATTCTTAAATGCCAAAATGTTTAGTTTGTTTGATTTATTTCAAATAAGTATTTACAATGGTACTATCTAAATTTTATTAGGTTCTAAATACGGAGAAAGCTTCTTGATTCTAGTGTTTTACGAAGAAACTCTCAAGAAACTTTTTTCCCTTAAATTGATAAAATTCTCCATTAGATTGTTCCCATGATTATTATTTATGAACTTTTCTATTAACAAAAACGTGAATTCTTCCGTACTTTGGTTGTAGTTAAGTTTGGAAACTAAATAGTTAATTTTTTTTAATTTCAATGCCAACTACCACCCTTAAACCTTGGTCTCTTAAACCAGGGCCAAGTAGCTGAGAAAAAACGAACATTACTAGAATCTAACATTGTCTAATAGAGACTTAGAAGATAATACTGAGTAACTTGAGCAACTCAACCCTATTCATATACTAAAGGAACAATGACCCCCCTGCAGTTATTGAAACCCCAAAGCTAATAACAGAATCTACTTATTTAATAATTTACTGTGATGTAGCTTGTAATGGTGATACCTACTGATTGTGGTATTGCACAAAAATCAGATAGATGACCACAAAGTATTAGCAGCGAAATTGCCATTGCACAAAAAGTTGTGTTTGCTCACACATACACACACATACACACACACATACACAAAGAATCAGAAACAAATGCAAATTCACATATTGGCAGTAGTTGTTAATCCTAATCCTAGGATTTCCATGTTAGACTAACAGATCACGATTTTCGACATACTTTTCAGTTGTAAGTACTATATTTGGTCACTTCAGTATCTAGTTTTCTCATTTATATCAACTTTTTTTTCCTATGCAAGAGGTGCAATTTGCTATTTTCATTCTAAAGTTAGCACAGCTTATCTGTTAGTTGCATAAGAAGTTCACGTACATTGTTCAGAGGGCCTCTCCCCTAGTGAGAGATGCCTTAATCATCTCACTACCGGCGTGGTTGCAAATTTCTACAGCCTATACATGAATGAATAAGTTGGGTAGCTTGAACACTGAAGTCACTTGTTCATATGGTGCTGAATTTTTTTAATAGAGGTTTAATAAGTTAATGACATATAGTTGTTCATCTATACATCAAAGATTTTCCCTTGGTGTATTTGTGTGTGTGTGTGTGTGTGTGCATTTATATGAAGAATATTAGTATGCATCCATCTCTCACCACAGGGTGAGGGATACTTCCATATTTAGATATATTGATGTGCAAATGACAAAAAGTTGTATGAAAAAGAGGAATGCTCAAGTACAAGTATGGAAAGCCATGCAAGCATCCCTCACCATAGGGTGAGGGAAGGATGCATTCTAACATTCCTCTATATATATAATTTTTACCTAGTTCTTCTAGTTTTTTTGCCACATTTTCTATGTTTTTAACTTGCTTGTTCATCAATATTGCATTTTTACATCAATGCTCCAAAGGAATTTTCCGGAATAATTCATTCATTTTCATTTCAGAGTAAATAATTCACTATCACCGTTCTTGTGCAACTCGCATCTCCCCAGCCCCTACCTCCATCTCATACTCCCTTTTTGGCATAAACCATTGAGATTTTTTTTTTTTGCACCATGTGGATATCATGGTCACTCATGTTGAAGATACTTTAAATTTCCATGTCACACTTTCGTACCTTTTTCCCCTTATATGGGTTATCTTCTTTATGAAGGCTGGTTCTATTATGTTGTACTTTTTTTGTGGATTCAATTTAAATATATATTTGTGTTGTGAACTTGTAGAAGTTTTCTTTAATAGTTCTTTTCTTGTTGATCAATTAATCAATGTAGCCTATCAAAATTTTCCCATCTTCAAAGGTGAAACATGGACAACAATTTGTTTTTAGAGGTGTAAAAATGAAGCATTTTGGTTAGAGGCTTACAGAAAATGGAAGGAAGGTTGAAACCGATTGGACTTTTTTGATAGGAAAGAGAGTTTCCATCCAACCAAAGGTCTCAAAATTTGCCTCTCAAAGAAAATGCTTCAGTGTTACTACTTCTTGTAAGCCTTCTATCATGTTGGCTATTTCTTGATTTTCATCATTGATACAAATTTATGATTTCCAAGTTGCACTATGATCTTGCATATGATCTTATGATTTTGAAATATATGAGTTCTATCTCTAAGTGTTCTTGGATGTACCCAAACCTCCATGAGGTTGAATAGTTTGGTAGGGTGGATAGTTTTGCATTTTGTTGGTTATTTGTTTGTACTTTGGAATTCACCCACTCACCCACCTCACAGGAACAAGGAAATAAAAAAGAATGGGTAAAAAAAGGCGGTTGGTATTAGTGATGATTTGAGAATTAACACGGCATAAACTAGAAAAAAAGTATCTCCTACAATGTAATTTTGGATTTTAGTATAACCCCAAAGACATGAAATTGATAATCATGCATTTTTCTAGTAATCTTACTACTTGAATTTTAGCATACATTCAAGTGCATCTTCCCAAAGGTTGACCTCTGATTTGCATGGACATCAACCTAGTATGACTACCTTGGATTATGCAACTGTCTGATATTACCTTTGTCAAGGTTAGATATTCAAAGCTTGACCTTGTTATGCAAGAACATCCACCAAGTATGACTACCCTTGCCACATATTTGCAATTCCAATATACCTTCATCATGGTTGAGACTTAAGCAACTGAGAATCAGTTGTGAATCGAATATATTCACTACAGATGTGATATCTGAGAGGTTGATGTTTATAGTAAAGCTAGGGATTACATTATCTTCTAAAGCATTTAAAGAATTCTCAAAAATTAGTTTAAGATGTCTTTGCATTGAAAATTGGATGTGTTTTAAACCCAGCATTCTACTTATCCCCTAGAATACTACCACACATTTATATGGCCTCATGACATGGTTATCTTAAGTTATTATTGCATCATTATAAAGATGCTTATCATTCCTTAATACAAGTAAAAAGGTATTACTTGGGCTTATTAGGCCTCAAAACAAAATTTGAATAGAAAATTGATAGAAGGAAAGGCATAAAAGCCAATTCTTTTGGTTCTTCCTTTGTATAAAGTCATGGGACTTCCTTCAAAGAATTGCAAGATTTTATTTTTGTAAGACCAAAATAACAAATTAGATTCACCAAAACTTTTTTAAAGAATTTTAGGAAATGGGATTCTAACATTGGGTTGAATCTTTTTCTATAAAATTTGATTTAGATTTTTTTTTACAATCATTGCACATATATAAGGTACCCTTTTTAAAAGAAAATTTGATGCAACCTTAAAAAGCCATTGGATTGGATATCCATGGTTATTTTGATAATCATGGAAAGACTTAGAGGGATAGACACCAATTTTGGTAGGGCATTCCATATATACAATTTTCTTTTCCCTAACCAAATTTGTGTTAAGGTTGGATGATAGTTCAGAGCAATATAAAGTTAAAATGAGCAAATCTATCCATTCTAATATCATGCATATCCTTTTATTGGAGCACCTAAAAATAACATTATTTTGAAATGTAAATGTTTTTAATTCTTTAATTTGCAGAAATCTAAGTTCTAACAAACCAACCTTGGAGAACCTAATAACCTATTTAGCCTTATACATTCCTTTCTATGTTTTTCCAACAAATTCATGCCTTGGAGAAATGGGCACTCTTCCTTCTCAAAATCCGTTGAAGGAATTTTTTAACATCATTTCAAACCCTGATATTTATAAATGATGCTGTAGACTCAAATGAGTTTAGTTTCCTTGATTTTGACCATGGATAAAAAGCATCGTAGAACTAACATTTTGTACATATCCTTTTACTGCAAAGGAGGCTTTGTATCTATCAACTAATTCATCTTTCTTTACCCACTAGACAATGTCACTTTTTGGAGCACTATTTTAGCATTTCCTATTACTAGATAATATGAACGCCTCTGTTTTGACCTTTGATAAATGATGGAAAGTCATAAAAAATGAAATAAAGAGATCAACTCCCTTAGTAATGAGGTTACTACAAAATATCTATATAGAATTGAAGACGATTGATATGATATCATTGTGATGGGCATGTTTGGTTGGGAACTTGCATTTTTTTTTTTTTTTGAATGGTGAGAAAGGTTAGGCATTGAAACATATGTAACTAAATTCATTGGGAGTGATAATGTAAAATTAATGCCACCAAATGTAGGTGACAGAAACATCTTCCTAGATTTGTTACAATCATTGCAACATTATTTATCAATCTCGGGTCAACTTTGTGAATTATGCTTTTCCACTTTACCCTTTAGAATTTATATCCACAATTTACCATATCCCTCACAATTATATTCAAAATTTTTCGCAATATTTTGCCATTAGTTCCTCAAACTTGTAGCCCTTCCATACATCTTAGGCGCCTTTCTTCTCTTTTTTGTGCATGTCCAAACCATTTCATATGAAAATGTTTGACTTTTCTATTTTATTGGAGCTAACTTCAACTTCATTTTTATTGTCTGTCCCTAGCCTAGATAAAGAAGGGTTAGGTTAAGTTACGTTAAGTAAGTTGACAACCAATATAGAACTTTTGTCACAGCCTAAACATGAATTTTGAAAAAACAACATTCCATGATCCATGCTAGGATATTCCCTTTTATAAGTGATGGATTGCAAGAGGGCCAAGTTGTAATGAAAAGTAGGCAAGGGTTCCGTTATCATAGTAGGATGTAAACCACTATAAGCAACACATTGCAGTGGCACTTGGTTGCAGTGGATAGTAGATAAAGGTTCTTGCAACAATTTGGACAATTGCAGGCAAAGAAGTTTGTCTAGAAAAAAAAAGGGAGGATTTGACTTACAACTTGCAATATGAGAATTTTGACATGCAGGAGCTTGGAGTTGGCTGATACAATTAAAGGAAAAAGAGTTAATGTAGAATTTCTACAAGAAACAAAGAAGAAAAGGGATAAACACAGCATACATCTAAAATAGAATAAAAAAATGAGCACTTTTGAGAGCATTTAGGGGTAACATAAATAGGTGATAAATTAATTGAGTTTCGTTTGAAATAGCTTGGACATGTTAAGTGCTGGCCAACAACGGCACTGATGAGGAAAAGTTTTTCTATGTAAGCTGATGACTTCTCAAGGAAAAGGGGTAGCCTAAAGAGGAAATGGATGGACATAGTAAGGATACATCTAAAGAATTGTAACCAATTTGAAGATTTACTATAGGATTAAAGTAGAATAGAATGGCAAAATAGAATTCATTTAGCTGATCCCAACACTATTGGGACAAGGCTTTTATGATAATGATTATTAGATTTGAAGCTAACTTTAATTTTCCACTTATGTTCTAATCCCTATTTCTATCATTTTTTGTAAGTCCAATTATCTGTCTCAGCATGTGCATCCCAAAATGTACTATAGCATCTTTTTAAATTAAAAGTCTAGGACCCATGATGATGAGCTCATTATTACTGATATAAGCATTTATCTCATGGATTAAATACAAATCTAACCAATGATTCTTGAAAATCTGATTTTACTACTTCTTAACCCTTTTTGTGATGTTTGCAAATACTGTCATTCAGCTATATTGTATAAATGATCCATATGCCATTCAAGATTCAAACACATTTTTTTATCCTTCACACACCTACGATTCCTAGATATGGCATGGATACGATAGGGACATGCCATTGACATGGCATGGATGCATATTTTGCATGTAAAAAATGATGTATTGGATACAATATAGGATGATACGTAGCCCATTTTGAAATATCTGTGCATCAGTCACGCACAAGACACAAGCTGAAAGTTTCTATTTTCTATCTTAGTCTAGTTTCTCTTGCAAGGCTTCCGAGTTCTGTAGTTGCTAATAATGCTTTCACCCTTGGAACAGCTATTGTTTTTCTATTTTATGCTCTCATGGTTGTGGCTCCTAAAGCTGAAGTTGTAAGATTTCTTAGACTTTTGGAAACTAAAGGTGTTTATGTGTAATTAAGTTTTGTCTTTTTTTTAAAAAGTAATAGTATATTTATTGAGACAAACAATAAAGAAACAACAACATGACTATAAGAGACTTATAACCAAAGAAAAAATTACACAAGAATAGCCTCCCAAGAAGAGGATCTAAGGACCCCTTATTTGGCTAAAGAATCCAGAAACCCATTATCTAATTTGATCACATGTGAGAAAACTACACAAAGAGTAGAAGCCAGCTCCTTGGTTTCATTGAGAACAAACTAAAATTTCCAAGGCTTAACCGTTGTCCATGTAATCCAAGAGAAACCATTAGAAGAGTCACTCTTCACTATCAAAGTACTTTGAAAAGTATGAGAGAAGATCCTTAGAGCCACCAAAATAGCCAACGCTTCCAATGGATGAATTTTGTCATTGCCAATATGGATGATTAATGTATTCTAATGTGCATCTTGGGTGGAACCAATGTTGGAATTTAGGAATGGAAGCAAATTGTGGTTTTCTCCATCCCGATTTAATATCACTAACTGGTGTTGACTTGGATCTTAGGTATAAGAACTGGTACAATTAAGAATTTATATAATTCTAGTGGGGTGGGTGGGGGGGGGGGGGTGGGTCTAATTAATAGTGCAAAAGATTAGTTTCTATTTGCCTACATAATTTAACCACTTGCAATTTACTGTACATAAGTGATGCATCTCAATTCCTATATGTTTATGAGTGCAAGTTGAAAGCTGGGCCCAAAATGATTTTCGTTCTAGCCCAACAATAGGTCCAAGCATTCTAGATCAAAATTCTGCTATGAATGATTCAGGTTTAGTTCATAAGGAACCTGTAGCCTGTAATGTGTGCCAACTATAATTGTGCACATTTCTATGTGCAAGCAAATTGCTAGAAGTCCTCTTTAGGACTTCTTTCCTTCAAATATTTCTTTCTTACAATGTTAGTTGGATTAATACTCTTATATTAACTAATTGATTTAGTTAGAACTCTTTTTGTAATCTAGTTTATGATATTTATATCTTTGTGGAAAAGAAGATGGAGTGTGTGTGTGTTAGTGTATGGGCCAATGGCAACTGGCAACCCTCTCTTGAGTACCCCTTTGTTTGGCTTACCTGGTGCCATTCTAATCATGGGAGAGGTGAGGAATAGAAAAATCTGAATGAGAAACAGGGTGTACAAAATAACAACCCCATTAGATCATCTTAACTCTTCGATAAATGGCCTCAATATTAATTGTTTTAGGTAGTATCATTTTTTTATATTTTGGATTTTAATCCAATATTGAGTAACCTTTGGATGCCTATCAAATTCAGCCTTGTGCCAATTCATGGGAGGTAGTAAGTGTGAGGGGGTTCAATTGATCATAGGGGGTTGCACCTGTTAGTAAAATCAGTGCTGATGGTGTCGAAGGGAAAATTTTTCTTATATATTGTAAAGGGCCACTGTCTAAAGAGAGTAAATGAGTTTCATATGTTGAGTAAAATGGCTCTTTTAGGGCTTGAAGGGTTGGAATTTATTGATTTTTGTTTCCCATTGAACTTTGTGGGTATTATTTTGATGATTGTTCTCCTTGCTTTTCTGTTGTTTTTTAAAGTCGAAAGCTACTTTTTTCTTCTTTTTGATAGTTGAATTTTAGTTTCTGCATCAATAATATTGATGTGTGTGTAGCCCTATCCTACGGACGTCCTCATGGAGATCCATTGTGTGCACTTATAGAAGTACATAAAAGCAAATGGCCTATCTTGGCAAGCCCATGACTAAAAGCCCAATTTTCTACCATAAACAATCCCACGTGTGCGATCCTTTAGCTTTGGTTAACATTATACAATTGTACAATATCATTCTCTTTTATGCTCTTTCTTTCTTTCTTATACATACATGTAATTAGAATTAATCATGTATCAATCATAGGATGTAAAATAGAAACTTATTGATTATAAAAAGATAGTCGACCCTCTCTTTGGGTATGACGTAGTGATTTTCTTCTTCTTCTTCTTCTCTATATTTAGTTAATCAAGAGGATTCATTAATCCTAACATGGTATCAGAGAAACAGGGAAATCTCTGAAACCCTCAGGCTTTACATCTTGTAATCAAATCAATCCACAGAGAAGAATATACAATCTTCCCTCCACTCGCTTCCATTTCCTGCATTAAAAGAGGACTGATTGTTCTATCAGAGACTTCAAATTGTTAGAAGTCTATTTTTTCTTATAATAAGAAGCCTCCCAGTTTATACTCGATAGTCAGCTAGCCCTATGATCATAATGTGGGACCCATCACTAGATTGAAGAATCTCCTGAAATGGCCCTCATCTTGGTTGTCCAATATTCTTGGGATTATTAATTATTTTTCTAAAATTTTATAGCCTCAAAAAGGTTAATCTTTATCTGCTTTCTAGTTTGGTAGTTTTTTAGGAACTGTTATGGTTTTAAGGCTTGATAATCAAATACAACCATTGAAACTCAATCAAACTTGGTTTAGAATTTATATAATCAAGTCACCAATATAACCCAGAAGGCAGATCAGAGAAGGAATAGTGTTCTAGCAAGCAAAAACCCCTTATATTATAAAATTTTTGGATGCCATGGGGTATTTTCTATTGTTTTTTTAAATAGTGTTGTTGCCCATCTCTTCTCTTTGAAAACATTTTCTAAAATCAAATGGACAAGATTGATGTCATTTCTGTTAAATTCAGTGGCACAATTACATGTCTGGGGCATTTCACCTTAAGAATTATATTGAAGGACAAGGGATGTTAAGGTATTTGGATGGAACAATGGAAAAACTAGTTGAAGATGAAAAATCAATTGCCAGTTAGAATCAACAAAATGCAAAGGTTGTAACGTGGATTCTCAATTCCGTTGATCCCTCCTTTATAATGGCACTTCAAATTTTTACAAAAGCTTCTAACATGTGGCCAGACATAAAGAAAATTTATCATAAACAAAATAAAGCCCAAAGATTCCATCTGGACATGAAAATAGCAAAATATTGTCAAACTGATAAGATTGTCCAATAATACTGCAATGGGTTTCTAACCCTATTGACAGGAAGGGACCAGATGCTCCTCTAATCTGTTTCTAAGGAATTTCTTCCATAAGCCTTCAAACTATAAGAAGAACTCCATGTTAGCCAGTTTCTGATGAACCTTCATCTTGAATTTGAGCTTATACGAGTAGCACTCATGAATCCAAAAATATCTCCTGATCTGGAGACATGTGTCTAGGAGGTCTTTTGTGAAGAAACTCAAATTTCATCTTAGCATTCCCTTCTGGAAGAATCAAAGGTCCTTTTTACTCAATCAGTATTATTACAGTCGATGAGATATCCTTTTTTACTACTCGGGGAAAAACCACAATGTTTTGAATGTAAGAAGTATAAGCAACTGGAACGGGATTGCCAGAAGAAATTATTTTGAAATTATTGCAGCCGTAATGGGCATATTATCTCCAATTGCACAAGATGGGATAAGAAATCTGATCAGATACAAAAGTGCGATCCTACTGCACTTCAGGCTCAACAATCTACTCCACATGACTCAGCTCCCTCTGATACTAGCTCAGTCACACTAACCACTGCCTAGATTCGAGACTTGATTAATTCTTATGTGGCATCTGCATTTACTTCAATGGGTATTTAATAATCTGTCTTCTCCTCTTAATGCATTTCCTTCATTTCATTCATCCACCACAGTATTCATTTTTGTCACTTCCACCATATGGTTTTGGTTCCTAGACTCTAGCGTTGCAAACCACATGACATTGGTGGCCTAGAATTTGTAACAACCCGCCCCGCACCATCGAGGTATTGTCCGCTTTGGACTTCCCAGGAGGTCACCCATCCTGAAATTGCTCTGACTCGAGCACGCTTAACTTTATAGTTTTTTATGGAAGTCCTCATGGTTTTGTCCTCAAAAGGCGCCTCCACAGGTAGACCCTGTGCGAGGTATTGTTCCACCTAACTGGACTATCAGAGTACGCAGCGGGGATTTTGTCCCTGGGGGGACTCGAACCTGGACAAGGCCGTACGGCTTCGCCGCTCCTGCTCCTTGCCAGTGAGCCACGCCAAGGCGCCTCGACAGTTTAGGACGGATTATTACTTATATTCTTTCATTCACATATACTTTTTGGGACTGGGTCGTTACAGGCCCACCAGCTTCCGCCGGATATGTCCCCATATCCACATATCTAGCACAATGTCGGACCGAAGACGGCCTCATAAGCGATGTAGGACTTCGTTCCTCCTCCTTCGTTCCCCCCTCCTATTTGTGGAGGGCAGGATTCGAGAGGGAAGCAGGATTCGAGTGGTCCCCAAGGGGTCCGGCCTAACGGCCTCACCCTCCACCACTCAGAGGAGAGCCATCCCCTTCTCTGATACCATCTGTAACAACCCGCCCCGCACCATTGAGGTATTGTCCGCTTTGGACTTCCCAAGAGGTCACCCATCCTGAAATTGCTCTGACTCGAGCACGCTTAACTTTATAGTTTTTTATGGAAGTCCTCACGGTTTTGTCCTCAAAAGGCGCCTCCACAGGTAGACCCTGTGCGAGGTATTGTTCCACCTAACTGGACTATCAGAGTACGCAGCGGGGATTTTGTCCCTGGGGGGACTCGAACCTGGACAAGGCCGTACGGCTTCGCCGCTCCTGCTCCTTGCCAGTGAGCCACGCCAAGGCGCCTCGACAGTTTAGGACGGATTATTACTTATATTCTTTCATTCACATATACTTTTTGGGACTGGGTCATTACAGAATTTGCACAACCATAAACTATACGCTAGCCATGATTCAATCACTACCGCAAATGGTGATCATTTAAAATTTCTAGTCTAGGAACCATAACTATTGAAAGCCTTACATTGCCTAATGTTTATTTTGTCCCAAACTTAATTGTGAATCTCATTTCCATTGGCCAACTCGTTGATTCTAGTTATTTGGTTAACTTTTTGCCTTTTGGTTGTTTCATACAGGAACGCAAATTGGGAAGGTGATCGGGATGGGGAGTAAGTATGGCAAGCTGTTTCTCTTAGACATAGGACAATAATTGTCTCTTGCATTCTCCATTAATAGTCTAAATAATGCGTGGACCACTTGGCATAAATGCCTTAGTCATTTGAATTATGCAAACTTATTGTCTTTATTTCAATTTGGTTATTTGGACAAATCAATTTCTAGTTCTATGGTTTCTCATTTCTCAAAATCAAAGTGTGAATCTTGTCATTTAAGCAAAAGTCATGTTTTACCTTTTCCTATTCGTTATTCTCGTGCAACTACCTCATTTGATGTTGTTCGCACCAATGTTTGGGGGATTGCCCCTCACTTAAGCCCACTTGGCCTTAAGTACTATCTTACCTTCATAGATGACTACTATCATTACACATGGATCTATTTTTTGAAATGTAAATTTGATGTTTTTTTCATGTTTCAAAAATTCTATAATTTGGTAACCACTCAATTTTAAGGATCCATTAAAATTCTTTGTTCAGACTCACGGGGTGAGTATACATCTACAAAATTTAATAACTTTCTAGCGGAAAAGGCATTCTTCATAAAAAAATTCTTTCCCCACACCCTGTAGCAAAATGGGGTTGCTGAAAGAACGAATCGCCATCTCCTAGAAACCATTAAAACTCTCCTTATGGAATCCCATGTTCCCCTTAAGTTCTGGTGTGAGGCAGCCCACATAGTAGTCCACATTATTAATTAGTTAACTAACTCTGTCCTTGGTAAAATCTCACATTTTGAATGTCTATATGGTCATCCTCCTAATACTCACATTTAAGGATTTCTTGGGTGTCTTTGTTTTGTCTATCTCCATCATTAGAGTGTAACAAAATATCACCATAAGCAGCTCGATGCATGTTTCTTAGCTATAATGGTGAACACAAAGGATTTTAGTGCTATGATTCCAAAGAATGACATGTAACACTCCGATCCCCTTTGAGCCGGATTAGTGGCTCATTAGTGTGTGTTTCTGTTGTTTATTCTTTTGGACTTGGTTTTGGGGCTTGGATAGGTAGTTGAGCAACCTTTGACCTGAGATAGGTAGTTCTAAGCCCTTTTTCGTAATTTTGCTTTTGCGTTGCTTGCATCATATTTGCATCATCTTGGTGTCAGCATGTGTATTTTGTTGAGCTCGTTATATTCCATAACTGTGTCAGAACCATTCGGAGTCAATTGGAGAAGCTGGACCCTCGTATGACTTAAACTGTAAATAGCTTAAACTCCTTGGATCTTGTTTTAAACTTCCAAAACTATATATATTGAGTCAGCCCCCAGGTGTCTCTCTCCCTGCTCATTTGGCTTCAACGTTGCATGCAAGGAGAATTCAGAAGCTCCACGTTCTCCCTCTTCACTTCTGTTCTCTCTCTCTCTCTCTCTCTCTCTCTTTCGATTGGGTTTTGCTACTCTCCGCTTGGTTGGGTTCTTTTCTTCTCCCATCTCTGTCCTTGTTTTGGTAAGTGGGTTCTTTGTGTTTCTTCTCCAAATTTGATCTCCCATATCTTCCTCCCTCTGTGCATGCTCATGGATTTGTCATTTGCTTTGCTTTGTTTGTATTTTAGTTGATTTGGAGCTTGATTCAGTGGATTTGTCAGAGATTTGAGGCAAGTATAAGTACAGGCTTTGATAACACATATGGGTGTTGTGTTTGATTTCTTTGATTCTCTCTTACTCTTTGTATAGAATGTTTTACAGCCATTTTCTAAGATGTTAGGATCAGTTGAGCTTGTTTTGAACTCATTTCTGTACCAAATTTCAGTTTCTGTAACTATCCCGAATTCGTGTTCTGTATTGTACGGCTAAGCCGTAAGTTTCTACGGCTCACATTCCAGAGACTTGAAATTTCGACTTTGTTCTACGGCTAGGCTACGGCTAAGCCGTAATTTGTCCTACGGCTGAGCCGTAAGCTAGCCGTGACCCAACCGTAACCCAGCCGTGAATTAAATTTCTGATCAGTCGAAACTTTTCCAACACAGGACTCCTACGGTGTGGCTACGGCTAAGCCGTGGAATGCTACGGCCAAGCCGTGGGTTGGTCTACGGCTAAGTCGTATACTGACTGTAGCCCAGCCGAAAAAGGTATCAGATCAGAGGTGAAAGATGACCAGTTTAGCTGTGTTTTGAATGGAACCAACGTGAAGCCGTAGTGCATATTACGACGAGCGCGTAAGATGTCTTCGGCTTAACCATAGGTCCCTCATGGCTAAACTGTTAGGCATGGCAATTCTGAATTATAACTTAGGATAAGGGTGAGACTTGTAGGGCTCAAATACAGGTTAACCACCCATGTAAACAGGCCCAATGGATTCCTTGGATCGCATGAATAGTTTGTTAGGCTGTGACTTATTCATGTGAGCGTTGATCACTGTTAAGCACCTCCCCATGGGTGTTGGTTTAAGGGACTTCGATGCACATCAGGATTACATTGCAACACTAGGATGGCAACGGTGCATCGAATAACTTAAAACTACATCGACATGCAAGGTTAGTGACAGTGAACAACTAGATTTGTATTGGCTTGTAATGAACCTTGACTCCGTATTAATCTGAGATGCATTGCATATTGTTTATAGTTTTGCCCTCTGTTCCGCCAATCTATGTTTATGCATTTCGCAGTCATTTTGCTTTCGTTCTGTATATCTATTTTATTCTTCGTTCTGCACTAAGCTTTGATCTATGCTGTGCTTTGGCCTATATATATATGCTTTGTTGGCTTTGTCTATCTCTGATTTTGGGTATTCCCTGGTGGCTCTGCCCAGAGGTTAATACGTGAGGATAAGATCCGGTCTTTGTCATCGGTGAGTCCAAAGCGGATAATCTCCCTTTCTATGGATTTGATTTGATTGGTATTAGTCTGGTTCTACTAGGCCTCAGCCCTAGGATGCCCGACGGGGTTACCTTTGGCTTAGATCTCTGTATCTCTGTAACTGCAGTGTCGCTTTGTCTTGGGACCCCGGAACCCAGGAAACCGAGACCCACTTGTACCCTTGGCCCGGTCAGTGGTGTTCTAATCTGCTCTGCTCTGCTCTCTCTATTGGAGAGAATATGGTTAACGTAGTAGCCGCTTAGTTCAGTATTTCTATGCTTTGATTCAAATATCATGCTTTACTTCTACGCACGATTTGCTTAGCATACTAAGATGAAACTCTGAAATTACTATTCTGTCCTTATTCTATTTGATACTATGAGTGTTACACTCCTGTTACTTGTATTTGCTGGATCGTGGTATTCATCTGTGTTGTCTGGGGTGTTGCAGGCACAGATCCCTTACCCGGCTTCCCGGCGGTCGAGGAGGCTGCAGGGCCGAGTGTAGAGGCACCCTCCGGTCTGGCAGAGTGGGCCTGATCACTTCTGCCAAGTGCGTGCATGCATACCAGTAGCTTTGTTTTGAGTTTTGGTTTTTGGGGACTTTGTATTTGGGACTTTGGACTTTGTCATCTGTATATTTGTACATCTTTATTTTGTCGTGTATTCAGACTCGTATTTGGTTTTCCAGTTGTGTTTATCTTTGTCTTTTCCGTTCCGCATTTGTTTTAGCTTCCGCTATTTCTTTCCTTTGTTGCTTGCTATGATATGTACAGCTTCCGCGTACGCTTAGTTCGCACATGTTAGATCCCTTGTGTGCGTGCATCTGGAACGGGTTTGGATGTACGTGCACGGGAGTACGTGTGTCACCGGTTTAGCTTTTCGCTAACCCCCGAATTCTGGGCTCGGGTCGTGACATACGTATTGTATGGTATCAGAGCATGCTAGATATAAGCATGTAGACATCTAAGATCGTGGTGAGATAACGCTATCAACTATTTGACTCGAAGTCTAATATGTTGACCTTTGGGATTTGACTAACTCAGGGTATTTTATATTTGTGTACTGTATTTCTTTTCCTTTTGCAGGATGGCATCAGGATCAGGATCGCGGGATGAGAATCAACAGGGCCATAACGGTGATAGTGGATCGATACCCCCACATATCAGTAGTGAGGAGCGCATGATGATGATGATGCAGTCTATGCAGTCATTACAGGCACAGATGGCATCCATGGTAGATAGGTAGAGTCAGGCTGCTGCAGCAGCATCACCTCGTATAGATCAGCAAGTGATTTTCCAGCCCAAGGAATCAGATCCTAATGCTCTCTTTGACAAGTTCCGTAAGCGAGGGGCGACCGAGTTTCATGGGATAGAGGATGCATTGCAGGCTGAGCAATGGCTGGAGCAGACTGAGGAGCTATTTGATACGATTGTGTGTAGCAACAAATAGAAGGTAGTTCTCACCGCCTCTATGCTTCGGAGTGTAGCCAAGACATGGTGGAGGAGTGTCAAGAGCTCATTCCAGACTATGCCCAGTGCCACAGTTTGGGAGACCTTCAAGCAGCAATTCCGTCGGAAGTTCATGCCTCTCCATATTCAGCGAGCCAAGGAAGTGGAATTCTTCAACCTTCAGCAGAGACAGATGACAGTTGCAGATTATGTACACAAGTTTACAGAGCTGTCCCACTTTGCAGAGGACATGGTGGACACTGAGCATAAGAAGGTGACTCGCTTCGTCAACGGCCTGAACCCGAGGCATAAACGCCACGTGGTTGCTTGCATGTGGCTGGCTACATTGGATGATGCTATTGACAGGGCCTATGATGCAGAGGCCATCTTTGAGGAGGAGCGAACAGAGGCTAAGAGGGCAGCAGGTTTCAGTGGCAGAAGTCAGTTCCAGAAGAAGTTCAAGGGTAAGCAGGGCAGTTCGAGCGGTTCTCAGGTAGTTTGCGGTCACTGTGGAAAGGATCACCCCACCGACAGGTGTTGGAGGAAGAGTGGGGCTTGTTTCGGTTGTGGCTCAACGGACCACAGGCGGGCCCAATGCCCGAAGTTTCAGCCCTCTCCACAGACGAGATCTGCAGGATCTACAGCACAGGGCAGATCCCAGCCAGCTCACCCAGCCCAGAAGCAGAACCGCCAGACAGCCCGAGCCTATGCTGCTACGCATGAGGGCGCGGAGGAAGCCACGGTCGTGGAAGGTAAAATTTTAATTTCTGATGCTGAAGTTTTAGCCTTATTTGACTCCGGGTCTACGCGTTCGTACGTAGCACCCCATTTTGCTGTGCAGCTTCGACAGCGACCCACACCACTTCCATACTTGTTACTAGTATCCACTCCGGTTGGTAAACGGGTGGAGTGCAGTGTCTTCTACCCTCAGTGTGATGTGCGGATAGCTGGTCATCAGCTCCCAGTAGACCTCGTGTTGCTCACGACACTGGATTTTGATGTGATTCTTGGTATGGACTGGCTTGCAAAATATCATGCGTGTATCAATTGCTACAGCAAAGCTATCTATTTTGATCTGGGCAGCGGTTTTCGATTTGAGGGCAGCCAGACGGAGTGCCCAAGGCGTGTGATCTCTGCTTGTAAAGCAAACCGGATGCTTCGTAGGGGATGTGAAGGATTTCTTGCATTCATATCAGAAAAGAAAGATCAGCGACAGCTCAGTGAGATCCCAGTAGTCAGCGAATTTCCGGATGTTTTTCCAGAGGATGTGCCAGAGTTGCCTCCAGTTCGAGAGGTAGAGTTCTCGATCGACGTGATACCAGGTACAGCACCCATCAGTAGAGCTCCATATCGTATGGCACCTGCAGAGTTGTTGGAATTGAAGAAACAGTTGCAGGATCTGTTAGATAAAGGGTTCATACGCCCAAGTGTTTCACCTTGGGGAGCTCCTGTATTGTTTGTCAAGAAGAAGGATGGCAGTTTCCGGATGTGCATTGATTACAGGCAGTTGAACAAAGTGACTATCAAGAACAAATATCCATTGCCTAGGATCGATGAGTTGTTCGATCAGCTTTAGGGTGCAGCTTACTTCTCGAAGATTGACTTGAGGTCAGGGTATCACCAGCTCAGGGTGAAGGATGAGGATGTTCCTAAGACAGCTTTCAGTACTCGGTATGGACACTACGAGTTCCTTGTCATGCCCTTTGGTTTGACGAACGCACCCGCAGCTTTTATGGCGTTGATGAACAGGGTGTTTACTTCCTTTTTGGACCAGTTTGTTGTGGTTTTCATAGATGACATATTGGTCTATTCGAAGACTGCTGAGGAACATACAGACCATCTGAGGAAAGCATTGCAGCTGCTTAGAGATCACAAGTTGTATGCCAAGTTGTCAAAGTGTGATTTCTGGTTAGAGCAAGTTGCATTTCTGGGTCATAAGATTTCTAGAGAGGGATTGATGGTGGATCCGGCTAAGATTGAGGCAGTAGTCCATTGGCCCCGTCCTAGATCAGTGACAGAGATTCGGAGTTTTCTGGGTTTGGCAGGATATTACCGCAGGTTCGTGCAGGATTTCTCGAAGATTTCAGCCCCGCTGACTCAGTTGACTCGGAAGAAGGTCCCGTATGAGTGGACAGAGAAGTGTGAGCGTAGTTTCCAGATGTTGAAAGAAAAGCTCACTACGGCGCCAGTGTTGACTCTCCCGGATGGTAGTGAGGGATTCGTGATTTATTCCGATGCTTCTCGAGTTGGACTAGGCTGTGTACTGATGCAGAACCAGAAAGTGATTGCTTATGGATCCAGACAGTTGAAAGAGCACGAGAAGAACTATGCCACACATGACCTGGAGCTAGCAGCCATTGTATTTGCACTGAAGTTGTGGCGGCATTACCTGTACGGTGTTAAGTTTGAGGTCCATTCCGATCATCACAGTCTACAGTACTTGTTTGATCAGCATGACTTGAATATGAGGCAGCGAAGGTGGTTGGAGTTCATCAAAGACTACGACTTTCCGATCAAGTACCACCCAGGCAAAGGGAATGTAGTTGCAGATGCACTCAGTAGGAGGACAGACAGTCTTCAGGTGTTGGCAGGATTCTATATGCTTGTACATGACCAACCTGTTGAGGTTCAGATGGTAGGTGGATTAGTGACATTATCTACTACCGTCGTGTTTCAGCCTGAGGTGATTCAGCAGATCAAGGATCGCCAGTTTGAGGACCCCCTCCTGGTGAAGTTCAGAGATCGGATTGCAGATCGACCGGATTTCAGCTTGGTAGATGGAGTTTTGTACTTCAAGAATAGATTGTGTGTTCCCGCTGTGGATGAGCTGAAAGATAAGTTGATGACAGATGCGCACGATGCCCGATATGCGATGCACCCAGGGAGTACGAAGATGTACCGGAACTTGAAAGATAGATTTTGGTGGAACAATATGAAGCGGGAGATCGCAGGGTTCGTAGCTCGATGTTTGACCTGTCAGAGGGTAAAGGCTGACCATCAGCGACCTCCAGGATCATTGCATCCATTACACACTCCGCAGTGGAAGTGGGAGCACATTACTATGGATTTCGTCTCCGGTTTTCCGCCGACCAGTAGAAAGAACAATGCGATCTGGGTAATAGTGGACAGATTGACCAAGTCAGCACATTTCCTTCCGTTCAAGAAAGGGATGACATTCACAGAGATGGCCAGGAAGTTTGTCGACGAGATAGTCAGATTGCATGGCACCCTAGTATCGATTGTGTCGGATCGTGATAGTCGTTTTGTGTCTTCATTCTGGAGAGCATTTCAGGAAGCTATGGGCACGAAGCTGAGTTTTAGTACGGCATACCACCCTCAAACTGATGGACAGTCGGAGCGTACCATTCAGACGTTGGAGGATATGCTCAGAGCTAGTGTGCTGAACTTTGAGAAGGAATGGGATATGCATCTGGCATTGTGTGAGTTTGCCTACAACAACAGCTTCCACGAGAGCATTGGTATGGCACCATATGAAGCTCTCTATGGACGCAAGTGCAGAACCCCTGTGTGCTGGGAAGAGGTAGGAACCAGAAGTTTCCATGGTTCGACAATCATTGCTGAGACAACAGAGAAAGTGCAGAAGGTAATAGAGAATCTGAAGATTGCTCGGTCCAGGCAGAAAAGCTATGCGGATACTCGGAGGAGACATTTGGCATTTCAAGTCGGAGATTGGGTGTTCCTTAAAGTTTCTCCGATGAAGGGCACAGTGCGGTTTGGTCAAAAGGGCAAGTTAGTTCCGAGATATGTAGGACCGTTCGAAGTCAAGAGCCGAGTTGGAGATTTAGCCTATCGGTTGACGCTTCCAGTCGAGTTCTCCGGTGTTCACGATGTATTCCATGTGTCGATGCTCCGTAAGTACGTGCCAGATCCGAGCCATGTGATTCGCTACGATGACATCCAGATTCAGCCTAGTGCAACTTACGTTGAGCGTCCGCTTCGCATCGTTGGGACCCGAGAGCAGATTCTCCGTACCAGGACTATCAGATGGGTTAAAGTGTTGTGGGAACATCATGGTCCAGATGAGGCCACATGGGAGCTAGAGGAGCAGTTAGCGCGCCAGTACCCACAGCTCTTTGCGCAGGTAGGTAGTCATTCCGAGGACGGAATGATTCCTAGTGGGGGAGGATGTAACACTCCGATCCCCTTTGAGCCGGATTAGTGGCTCATTAGTGTGTGTTTCTGTTGTTTATTCTTTTGGACTTGGTTTTGGGGCTTGGATAGGTAGTTGAGCAACCTTTGACCTGAGATAGGTAGTTCTAAGCCCTTTTTCGTAATTTTGCTTTTGCGTTGCTTGCATCATATTTGCATCATCTTGGTGTCAGCATGTGTATTTTGTTGAGCTCGTTATATTCCATAACTGTGTCATAACCATTCGGAGTCAATTGGAGAAGCTGGACCCTCGTATGACTTAAACTGTAAATAGCTTAAACTCCTTGGATCTTGTTTTAAACTTCCAAAACTATATATATTGAGTCAGCCCCCAGGTGTCTCTCTCCCTGCTCATTTGGCTTCAACGTTGCATGCAAGGAGAATTCAGAAGCTCCACGTTCTCCCTCTTCACTTCTGTTCTCTCTCTCTCTCTCTCTCTCTTTCTCTCAATTGGGTTTTGCTACTCTCCGCTTGGTTGGGTTCTTTTCTTCTCCCATCTCTGTCCTTGTTTTGGTAAGTGGGTTCTTTGTGTTTCTTCTCCAAATTTGATCTCCCATCTCTTCCTCCCTCTGTGCATGCTCATGGATTTGTCATTTGCTTTGCTTTGTTTGTATTTTAGTTGATTTGGAGCTTGATTCAGTGGATTTGTCAGAGATTTGAGGCAAGTATAAGTACAGGCTTTGATAACACATATGGGTGTTGTGTTTGATTTCTTTGATTCTCTCTTACTCTTTGTATAGAATGTTTTACAGCCATTTTCTAAGATGTTAGGATCAGTTGAGCTTGTTTTGAACTCATTTCTGTACCAAATTTCAGTTTCTGTAACTATCCCAAATTCGTGTTCTGTATTGTACGGCAAAGCCGTAAGTTTCTACGGCTCACATTCCAGAGACTTGAAATTTCGACTTTGTTCTACGGCTAGGCTACGGCTAAGCCGTAATTTGTCCTACGGCTGAGCCGTAAGCTAGCCGTGACCCAACCGTAACCCAGCCGTGAATTAAATCTCTGATCAGTCGAAACTTTTCCAACACAGGACTCCTACGGTGTGGCTACGGCTAAGCCGTGGAATGCTACGGCCAAGCCGTGGGTTGGTCTACGGCTAAGCCGTATACTGACTGTAGCCCAGCCGAAAAAGGTATCAGATCAGAGGTGAAAGATGACCAGTTTAGCTGTGTTTTGAATGGAACCAACGTGAAGCCGTAGTGCATATTACGACGAGTGCGTAAGATGTCTTCGGCTTAACCATAGGTCCCTCATGGCTAAACCGTTAGGCATGGCAATTCTGAATTATAACTTAGGATAAGGGTGAGACTTGTAGGGCTCAAATACAGGTTAACCACCCATGTAAACAGGCCCAATGGATTCCTTGGATCGCATGAATAGTTTGTTAGGCTGTGACTTATTCATGTGAGCGTTGATCACTGTTAAGCACCTCCCCATGGGTGTTGGTTTAAGGGACTTCGATGCACATCAGGATTACATTGCAACACTAGGATGGCAACGGTGCATCGAATAACTTAAAACTACATCGACATGCAAGGTTAGTGACAGTGAACAACTAGATTTGTATTGGCTTGTAATGAACCTTGACTCCGTATTAATCTGAGATGCATTGCATATTGTTTATAGTTTTGCCCTCTGTTCCACCAATCTATGTTTATGCATTTCGCAGTCATTTTGCTTTCGTTCTGTATATCTATTTTATTCTTCGTTCTACACTAAGCTTTGATCTATGCTGTGCTTTGGCCTATATATATATGCTTTGTTGGCTTTGTCTATCTCTGATTTTGGGTATTCCCTGGTGGCTCTGCCCAGAGGTTAATACGTGAGGATAAGATCCGGTCTTTGTCATCGGTGAGTCCAAAGCGGATAATCTCCCTTTCTATGGATTTGATTTGATTGGTATTAGTCTGGCTCTACTAGGCCTCAGCCCTAGGATGCCCGACGGGGTTACCTTTGGCTTAGATCTCTGTATCTCTGTAACTGCAGTGTCGCTTTGTCTTGGGACCCCGGAACCCAGGAAACCGAGACCCACTTGTACCCTTGGCCCGGTCAGTGGTGTTCTCATCTGCTCTGCTCTGCTCTCTCTATTGGAGAGAATATGGTTAACGTAGTAGCCACTTAGTTCAGTATTTCTATGCTTTGATTCAAATATCATGCTTTACTTCTACGCACGATTTGCTTAGCATACTAAGATGAAACTCTGAAATTACTATTCTGTCCTTATTCTATTTGATACTATGAGTGTTACACTCCTGTTACTTGTATTTGCTGGATCGTGGTATTCATCTGTGTTGTCTGGGGTGTTGCAGGCACAGATCCCTTACCCGGCTCCCCGGCGGTCGAGGAGGCTGCAGGGCCGAGTGTAGAGGCACCCTCCGGTCTGGCAGAGTGGGCCTGATCACTTCTGCCAAGTGCGTGCATGCATACCAGTAGCTTTGTTTTGAGTTTTGGTTTTTGGGGACTTTGTATTTGGGACTTTGGACTTTGTCATCTGTATATTTGTACATCTTTATTTTGTCGTGTATTCAGACTCGTATTTGGTTTTCCAGTTGTGTTTATCTTTGTCTTTTCCGTTCCGCATTTGTTTTAGCTTCCGCCATTTCTTTCCTTTGTTGCTTGCTATGATATGTACAGCTTCCGTGTACGCTTAGTTCGCACATGTTAGATCCCTTGTGTGCGTGCATCTGGACCGGGTTTGGATGTACGTGCACGGGAGTACGTGTGTCACCGGTTTAGCTTTTCGCTAACCCCCGAATTCTGGGCTCGGGTCGTGACATGACACATAATGGATCTCTCGAAATGTTGTTTTCTTGGAACATGTTCCATTTTATTTATAGTTAGCCAGTCCTTTTGAGATCCAAATCTCTTATTTTCCTCAGTTTTCACCTTTTAGTTGTCCTTCTGTAGTTGCCCAGGTCTATACACATCGCCAGAGACAAACACCTACTGCTCCCTCCTTTGATACACTGACTAACCCTGCTAGCTCTTTAAGACAATGATAATACTAAAGGTACCACTTTTACACCTCTTTTACGGTTCTCTAGTCATATGTTTATCTCACCTTATCATATGGATTTCCAGCATTGCTTACATCTTTGGATCCAACTCTTATTCCAAAATCTTATTCACAAGCTGCTAATATCCTTTGTTGGCATGATGCAATGGCAGATGAATTACTCTTTGTCGAATCCAACAAAACTTGGAACTCAGTACCACTTCTGGCAGATACATTCATCAATGGAACCACATTGGTCTATTCTATTAAAGATCGACTTGATAGCAACATTGACAAATATAAGGCTCAAATGGTTGCCCAAGGTTACAAACAGCGGTATGGAATTGATTATGATGAAACTTTTGCACTAGTCACCGAAATGACTAAAGTTTGGTGTTTACTAGCATTGCGATAGTTTGTAACTACCCCCTTTGGTAGATGAATGTCAAGAATGCATTTCTACATGGGGATCTAAAGGGAATTATGTATATACGTCCTCCACCAGGCTATACTTATCCTCCACAGCATGTCTGCAAATTGACGAAGTCCTTTGATGGGCTTAAACAAGCTCCTTGTGCATGGTTTGCAAAATTCCAATCTACCATCTTTTGAACCCACTTCTATCAAAATTCAAATAACAGTTCTCACTTAATTCGAAGATCCTCTCGTGGCTACACACTTTTATTAATCTATGTTAAAGATATGATAATCAATGGGAATGATCAAGCTAGTATCTCTGAACTAAAATCCTATCTTATGCGTACCTTTAAAATGAAGGGCCTTGGTCCTTAACTTACTTTCTCGGCTTACAAGTTAAATAGAACAGAGATGGCATTCGGGTTACTCAATCCAAATATACTGATGACTTAATTCACTCTGTGTGACTTAGCAATACCAAGACATTGCCACTCCCATAGAGCTTAATGTCAAAATGAGCAAAGAAGATGGGCATCCTCTTACAGATCCTACCATATTTCATCGTTTGGTTGGCAGCCTTCTTTATTTGACCATGACTTGGCTAGACATCTCCCATGTTGTGCAACCTATAAGCCAATTTATTAGCAATCCATATAAACCACATCTTCAAGCCGTTTATCAAATTCTACATTATGTCAAAGGTACTCGTGATTATGGTTTACTTTACCACTTTGCATCGTCTTTACAACTGCAAGCACATGCTAATGTGGATTGGTGTCCTGATACTTGTCGATCGAAAACAAGATGGTGCATGTTATTGGGCCACTCTCTCATCTCATGGAAAAGCAAGAAGCAAAGCACACCTTCGAAATTAACGATGGAGGTAGAATATTGCTCAATGTCTTCTGTTAGCAGCGAGGTCATATGGCTACAATGCCTTTTTCAAGAATTTAGTGTCTTCCTAAAAGATCCAACTCCATTGTATACAGATAACACTAGTGCCATCTGAATTGTGAAAAATGCGGTTTTTCATGAGCACACTAAGCACATTGAAATCAATTGTCAATTTATCTATCAACATTTTTTCTCCAACAAAATCTCTCTACCCTATATCTCTTCCTTTGAACAGCTGGCAAATGTCTTCACCAAGGGTTTACCCCGAGATCATCATGATTATATTCTTTCCAAATTAATGCTCGTTGAAAAACTGTATGAATTTGAGGGGGAGTATAGAAGTATATAAAAGCAAGTAGCCCATCTTGGCAAGCCCATGAGCAAAGGCCCATTTCTCTAACATAAACAATCCCATGTGTGAGATCCCTTAGCTTTGGTCAACATTATACAACTGTACAATATCATTCTCTTTTATGATCTTTCCTTTATCACTTATAGATAATGTAATTAGGATCAATCATATATCAATCATCGGATGTAAAATAGCAGCTTATTGATTATAAGAAGACAGTTGACCCTCTCTTTGGGTATGACAAGTTTCCCATTGTGATCTTCTTCTTCTTCTTCTTCTCTATATCTAGTTAATTAAGAGGATTCACTAATCCTAACAGGACTGTCATGTGGTGCACACCTAGGGCCACGTATGATCCATCCAACCCACAACCCACCTTCCCCTTCTCTTCCTCTTTGTCAATTTGACAAAAGCCCAAATCTGATACTCATCCAACTTTTGCTTATCACTGGTTTGAAATCCTAAAAAGATGATGCCTTCCAAATCATTAAACTTAAGGTCCATGGATTAGGTTTTAGGATGATTCAATAGACTTAAAATTTTGCACACGTGTATATCTCATCTTGACCCCTCACCTTTTCCATGATTGTCATAGTCTCAGTGGGCCCCACAAGGGAGTCTGCACGGGGTGCCCAAGGTCGGTTGAGGTCTTGTGCAGATATCTCGAATGGATGATCATGTCGGCTACTGTTGAGCTCACTTAGCCCCATTAATCATGGGTGAGGTTGGGGGGGGGGGGGTGTCGAAATATCAAAATCGAACTAACCTATGTTTATAATTTCAAGTCCATTTGATTATCCCAACCCCTTGATACATGGCCAGTGCTCCTTTGGGAATATCTCACACCATGCTAGACAACCTGTGCGATCCCTTTTGATCAATCTGACCATGTAACCCAATCTCCCAAGAATGTGATGGATCCCATGGGTCTCAAACCGATTAGATGGCATTTGAGTATTTGACCCTTGGAATGAGATTTCAAAAAGAAAAAACGCATGCATTCAAAAAATAGTTAAAGCGCCACATAGGATGATCAAACGGACTTGAAATTATATACATGGGCCAGTCCCATTTGGATCTTTTCACCACATCAACTGTGATTGATGGGGCCCTTAGGTGGGCTTCATAGGAGACCATGCGAGACATCTGTATAGGAGCAGGGTCCTATGTGTAATACGCACACACAGACATATATATGTATATATATAGAGAGATATTTAAGTACTTCAAAAGTTCTGGTGCACCATATGTATGCAAATACAACTAACCTCTTGGCCCATGTACAACTTTTATTAAAATTGTGACTTTGTTAATAAATTGCAGATTTTTCTCCATGCAATGTGATGGCTTTTAATCTTATTGTAGACTAAAAGAACCATGGAGAGAGGTATGCCTTACATTGTACTTGGGATTCTTTATGCGTATCTTTTCTATCAATCATAGACACCGGACACCTTACAACTGATGATTGCAAGTCAATACTTGTTGCCATAGGTCTGTCCCTTATTCATGGATCTACCCCACTACAACATCCACAACTCCACACCAATAGCTAGTACAATGCATACTAATCTAGTCTCATAGCGTGAATAATGTTTAAGAAGAGATATAGGGACCTTATTTTTCTTCCTTTTACCCCATGCATTTCTCACTAAGCCTGTAGATGTTCGTTTGGGCTAAATATCAGTCACATCTAACCTGCTACCCAAGAACCATTTATAGACGTCCAATAAGATGATTTAGATGCCCAAACTAGTTTCTTGAACACTTGACAACATGGCGCAAGTGTTTGAAATCTGCACCCATCATCTGAAGGGTACCACTATGAATGCACTTTGACCCAATATCTTGACCAGTTAACTCATGATGGGCATTGGAATTAATGATTGATGTGTTGGTGAGTGAGAGTGAGTGAGTGAGAAAGAGAGAGAGAGAGAGAGAGAGAGAGAGAGAGAAATCCATATTTAGCTTCACTTATTGCCCACCTAATTAAACATAATAATTTGGACTAGCCCAAGTTGCAAACATCCTATATGTATCCATGTAGGCATCTCAATTGCTTGATGGGTATGAGGTTGCTCCTTAAAATTTTTTTTCATATTCCCTTTTGATGAAATTTTTTTTTGTGCAGCTACTTGGCATGTTAAAAATGTTTTCGAGTGAAATGACATTGGCATTTGCTTGGATTCACTTGTTGGTTGTTGATCTTTTTGCTGCAAGGTTGTCTCCAATCTACTAAGCTCCTGTTACTAATTGTTCTACTTTACTTAAATGATTGAATGATGAATGATAGTTTCAACATTCATAAGAAACTATAGGAAAAGGTCATTAACATGAACAAGGTAGTTGGTGTTGATCTAGGCTGTTGATCTGTCGATCATCGCTGTGGATAGATTGCGAGCTGGAAACCTAAATTAGGAATCTAGACTCTTGTCATTGTGTTAATGGTTTCTGCATGTCCCTGTTAAATAATCAAATTGATGCCATCTGTTAAATGATTGACTGTTTCATCAACGAAATTAATTCTTGGTCTCAGTGTAACTTAAGACTTTCAAACACTACCAAAACTTGTACAACTTGACCAAGCCTCTTTGGTCGAGTCATACCATCAATAGCCACTAGCCTCTTGCCATTATGTGGATGGTTTCTCCATTAATAAAAAAAGAAATTAGAAACAAGATAATAGAAAAAAGAATTGAATAATTATAATGGAAAAAAATAATAGAATAAAAAGGGAATCGAAAACAAGGAATATAAAAAATAAAATATAAAAAAGAGAAGAGAAAAAAGAAAATAAAAAATAGAATAGAAAAAAATAGATAAAGAAGAATACCAAAAAAGAGGAATATGAGGAAAAGTAATAGAAACAATTTGTGAATAGAAAAAAAAGCAAAATTAAATAGAAAAAAGAAAAATAAAGAAAATTACAAAAAAGATGAGTAGGAAAAAGATAGTGAAAGAAAGGAGAATATTAAAGAAATAGTATAAATACTTAAAAAAGAGAATTAAAACAACAAGGAATGTTTAAAAAATTAAAAAAATAAAAAATATAAAGAATAGTGAATCAAAATGTAGAAATAAATGGAAAATAGAAACAAAAAGTAATAGAAAAATATAAAATTAAAAGTAGTAGAAATAAATAGAGAATACTAAAAATAGAATATAGAAATTAGAGAATTTGAAAATATAGGATATAAAAAATAATTAAAAGAAGTAGATAATAAAAAAAATTGAGAATAGAAAAAAATAATAGAAATGAATAGAGAATAGGATGAAAAGAATATAAAAATTAGAGAATTTGAAAATATAGGATATAAAAAAATAGTTGAAAGAAGTAGATAATAAAAAAATAGAGAATAGAAAAATAGTAGAATTAAGTAGAGAATAGGAAAAAATATAGAAAAGTAGAAAATATTACAAATAAAGAATAGAAAAAAATAGCAGAAATAAATAGAGAATAGAAACAATGAGAATTGAGAAATAGAGACTATAAAGAATAGATAATAGGAGGAAAACAGTAGAAGTAAATAGAGAATGGAAAAAAAAAGTAAGAGAAAAGAATAGAGAATAGAAAGAAATAGTAAAAATAAGTAGAGAATAGGAGAATATCAAATAGAAAAAAATAGAGGATAGATAAAAAGAGATGGGAATGTAGCGAATAAAAAAAATTAGGATAAAAAAGAATAAAACACAAAAAAAAGAAAATGCAAAAAAAATAAAAGATTAGAAAAAATAATAGAAAAAATTAAAATAAAAAAGCATTGAAAAACTAAGAGAATAGAAAATGAGCATAGAAAAAAAGAGAATAGAGAAAAAGCAATAGAATAAAAAGGGAGTAGAAAAAACAAAATAGAAGAAGTGAATATAAAACAGGGGTAGAAAATTGAAAGTAGAAAAAAATATTAAACTTCAGAAAAAGAAAATAAAAAAAGAATTCAAAAAATATGGGATATAAAAAGCGTAATAGAAAAAAAAAAGTACAAAAAAAAGTGAACATAAAGAAAGAATAGTAAAATTAAATAGAAAATATAACAGAGTAGTAGAATTAAATAGAGTAGGAAAAACGAATCGAAAAAACTATGAATTGAAAACATGAAAAATATAAAGAATGAAAAATAGGAGCAAAATATACAAATAAATAGAGAATAAAAACAAAAAAGTAATAAAAAATAGACATTCAGAAAAAATAGCATAACCAAAGAGAGAATAGGAAAAGAAGAAAATGGAGAAATTAGAGAATTTGAAAAATACAGAAAACAAAAAAATACTTGAAAGAAGTAGATTATAAAAAATAAAAAATGGAAAAAATAGAAATAAATAGGGAATATGAAAAAAATTGAAAAAGTAGAGAATATAATAAATAGAAGATATTAAAAGTAAAGAATAGAGAAAACATAGCAGAAATAGGTAGAGAATAGAAAAAATAAGTCAATAGAAAACAAGGAGAATAGAAGAAAAAGAAAATAAAAAGGAGAATAGAAAATGATAACTAAAAAAATGGAATACAAAAAGATAAAAAAGAAGAAATAAAATAAAATAGAGGAAAAAAGAATACAAAAAACGACTAGAAATAAAGAGAATTGAAAAAAAAGGATAATAAAAAAAAAGAACACAATAAAAAGGGAATATAAAAAAGAGAATAGAATGAAAAATAGGTAAAAAAAGAATACTAAAAAGGGAAACACAAGAAAATGCAATAGAAAAAATTGAGAATAGAAAAAATCAGAATTAAATAGAGAATAGAAAAATGAGAATTAAAGGGTTCAAAAAAATAAAAAGGTTTGCAAAAATAAAAAGATTTGAAAAAGTAAAATGGTTTTAAAAAAAATAGAGGGATTGAAAAAAAAAAGTCTTGAAATAATAAAGTGGTTTGAAAAAATAAAAGTGTTTGAAAAAATAATTGGGTTAACAAAATAAAAGGGTTAAAAAATGAAAGGGTTTGACAAAATATATGGGTTCTAACAAATCAAAGTGTTAAAAAAAATGAAAGGGTTAGAAAATATTAAAGGGTTTTAAAAAATTAAAGGGTTCTGAGAAAATTAAATGGTTCAAGAAAAATAAAAGGGTTTCAAAAAATAAATAGGTTTGAAGAAAGAAGAGGGCATGAAGAAAAAATGTTTTGAAAAAATAAAGTGGCTTAAAAAAAATAAAGGTTTTTCAAAAAATAAAGGGGTTTTAGAAATAAAATGGTTCGAAAATAAAAGGTTTGAAAAAAAATAAATGGGTCTGAAAAAATAAATGGGTTTGAAAAAATAAATCATTTAAAAAAAATAAAAGTGTCTGAAAAATAGAAGGGTTGAAAAAATAAAAGTTATGGAAAAAGAAAAGGGTTTAAAAAATAAAAAGGTAAGAAAATATGTAACAGTTTTGAAAAAAAAGTGTTAGAGAAAACAAAAGAGTTTGAAAAAATAAAAGGGCTTTAAAAATAAGTGTTTAAAAAAATAAAAGGGATTAAAAAAATAAAGGTTTCTAAAAAAAATAAAAGGGGCTCAAAAATAAAATGGTTTGAAAATAAAAGGCTTTGATAAAATAAATGTGTTTGAAAAAATAGAAGGGTTTGAAGAAATAAAAGATTTTGAAAAAAATAAGTGTTGAATAAAAATAAAAGGGTTGAAAAAGTAAAATTTTGGAAAAAAATAAAAGGGTTCTTAAAAAGTAGAAGGGCTTGAAAAAATTAAAGGGTTTGAAACTATAAACGAGTTTGAAAAAATAAAAGGTTTTGATAAATAAGAGAGTTTGAAAAAAGTAAAAGGGTTTCAAAAAATCAAAGGGTTCTAAAAAAGTAGAAGGGATTGAAAGAAATAAAGGAGTTTGAAAAAATAAAAAGGGTTGAAAAAATAAAAGGGTTCTGAAAGAATAAAAAGGTTTTAAAAAAATAAAAGGTTTTGAAAGAAAAAAGGTTTGAAAAAACAAAAGGGTCTGAAGAAAAAAAGGTTTCAAAAAAATAAAAGGGTTTAAAAAGATAAAAGGGTTTGAAAAAATAAATGGGTTTGAAAAAATAAAATGGTTTGAAAACGTAAGATTGTTTAAAAAATAAAAGTGCTTGAAACAATAAAGGTGTTTGAAAAAAATAAAAGGGTTAAAAAATTAAAAGTTTTTGAAAAAAATAGGTTTGGAAAAAGGTTAGAAAAAAATAAAACAGTTTGTGAAAATAAAAGTATTAGAAAAAACAAAAGGGTTTGAAAAAAATAAAAGGGTTAGAAAAGAGAAAAGGCTTTGACAAAATGATAAGGTTCTAAAAAAATGTTTGAAAAAATAAAAAGGTTTGAAAAAATAAAAGGGCTTAAAAAAATAAACGGGCTTTGAAAAAATAAATGAAGGTCAAAGCATAAAAGGGTTTGAAAAATAAAAGGGTTTGAAAAAATAAATGGGTCTGAAAAAATAAATGGGTTGAAAAAAATAAGAAGGTTTTAAAAAAAATAGGCCTCGAAAAAAGTAAAATGGCTTTTAAAAATAAAAAAGGTTTGAAAATGAAAAGGGCTTGAAAAATAAAAGGGTTTAAAGAAAGGAAAGGGTTGGAAGAAATAAAGGGGTTTGAAACAAAAGTGCTGTGAAAAAATCAAAGCATTTTGAAAAAATAAAAGGGGTTTGAAAAAATAAAAGGGTCTGAAGAAAAAAAGGTTGGAAAAAATAAAATTGTTTAATAAAATAAAAGTTGAAGGGCTTTATAATATACATGGGTTTGAAAAAAAATAGGTTTGATAAAATAATCGAGTCTGAAAAAAGAATAGGGTTGGAAAAATAAAAGGGCTTTGAAAAAATAGAAGGGTTTAAAAATAAGAGGTTTTGAAAAAAATAAAAGGGTTAGAAAAAATGAATGGGTTTAAAAAATAGAAGGTTTTGATACAGTAGAAGGGTTTGTAAAAATAAAAGAGTTGAAAAACTAAAACAGTTTTCCAAAATCAAAGGGTTTAAAAAATAAAACAGTTTGAAAAAATAAAAAGATTTGAAAAAGTAAAATGGTTTAAAAAATAAAAGGGTTTGGCAAAATAAAGGGGTTTGAAATAATAAAATGGTTTGAGAAAATAAAAGTGTTTGAAAAAATAACGGGGTTGAAAAAATAAAATGGTTAAAAAAATAAAAAGGTTTGACAAAATATATGGGTTTTAACAAATAAAAATGTTAAAAAAATGAAAGGGTTAGGAAAAATTAATGAGTTAGAAAAGCTAAAAAGGTTTAAAAAAATAAAAGGGTTTTGCAAAAATAAAAGGGTTGGAAAAATTAAAATTGTTTGAAATATAAAATTTTGTTAAAAATAAAAGGTTTCAAACAATTAAAAAGTTTTTAAAAAATGAAGGTGTTAAAAAAAGGGTTCAAACAATAAAAGTTTTGAAAAAAAATAATTTTTTTAAAAAAATTACTTAAAAAATATGAAACAGCCTGAAAAAAATAAAAGTATTAGAAAAAAACAAAAGGGTTTGAAAAAATAAAAGGGCTTGAAAAAATATAAGGTTTCTGAAAAAATAAAAGGGTTTGAAAAAAAAAGGTTTGAAAAATAAAAGGTATTGATTTGGTTTGAAAAAATAAAGGGGTTTGAAAAATTAAAAGATTTTGAATAAACAAAAGTGTTTAAAAAAAATAAAAGGGTTGAAAATTTAAAATATTTGGAAAAGAAAAGGGTTCTAAAAAAATGAAAGGAGTTCAAAAAATAAAAAGGTTTGAAAATTAAAAAAGTCTAAACAAATAAATGAGCCTAATAAATAACAGGGTTTAAAAAAACAAGAGCATTGTAAAAAATAAAGGGGTTTGAAAAAGTAAAAAGGGTTGAAAAAATAGAAAGCTTTGAAAAAAGTAAAAGGGCTTCAAAAAATAGAAGTAATGAAGAACTAAAAGGGTTTGAAAAATTGAAAGGGTTTGGAAAACTCAAGGGGTTAGAAAAAATAAAAGGGTTTTAAGAAATAATGGGGTTTGAAAAAAATAAAAGGGCTTAAAAAATAAAAGGGTTCTAAAAAAATAAAAGCGTTTGAAAAAAAAGGTTTGATAACATGAAAAGGTTTGAAGAAAAACATGTTTTCGAAAAACAACAAGATTTTAAAAAATAAAAGCTTTTAAAAGAAAAAATATGTTTGTGAAAATAACATAGTTTGAAAAAAAATTGTTTAAAAATATAAAAGTGTCCTAGGAAATAAAAAGGTTTGAAAAAATAAAAGGTTTGAAAAAAATAGAAGGGTTAGAAAAAAATAAAAGTCTTGAGAAAAAGGGTTTGGAAAAAGAAAAGGGTTGGGAAATAAAACAGCTTGGAATAAATAATTGAAATATAAAAACTAAAAGTGTTTGAAAAAATAAGAGGGTTTTAAAAAATAATGGGTTTGAAAATTAAAAGGTTTAGAAAAAATAAAAGGGCTTGAAAAAATAATAAGGTTTACAAAAAATTGGGTTTGAAAAAAATAAAAAGATTTGGAAAAATAAAAGGGCTTGAAAAAATAAAATTGTCTAGTAAGAGTTTAAAAAATTAAAAAGGTCTGAAAAAATAAATGGTTTTGAAAAATAAAAGGGTCGAAAAAAGTAAGAGTTTAAAAAATTAAAAAGGTTTTAGAAATTAAATGGTTTTGAAAAATAAAAGGGTTTGAAAAAATAAAGCAATTAGGAAAAATAAAATGGTTTGAGAAAGTAAAAGATTTTAAAGAAATAAAGGATTTTTGAAAAAATAAAAGGGTTTTCAAAAAATAAAATTTTAGAAAAAATAAAAGTGTTTGAAAAAACTAAAAGGTCTAAAGCAAAAATGGGTAAAAAAAATAACAGGATTTTAAAAAAAAATAGGTCGAAAGCAAAAATGGGTCAAAAAAAGTAGAAGGGTTTAAAAAAATGAAAGTGTTTGAAAAAATAATTGGGTTTGAAAAAATAGAAGGGTATTAAAATATAAAATAGTTTGAGAAAATAATAGGTTTTGATAAAATAATGAAGTTTGAAAAAGAACAATGTTGAAAAAAGAAAAGGGTTTGAAAAAAAATAAAAGGGTTTTGAAAAAATAGTAGGGTTTGAAAAAATAAATGGATTTGAAAAAATAAAAGGGTTACAATAAATGAAGTGGTTAGAAAAAAAGGTTTAAAAATAAAAAGGTTTGAAAAAGTAAAAGGGTTTGAAAAAAATAAAAGGGCTAGAAACAATAAAAGGGTTTAAAAAAAATAAGAGAGTTTAAAAAGGTTTGAAAAAATGAAGTGGTTAGAAAAAAAGGTTTAAATATAAATTAGTTTGAAAAAATAAATGGCTTTTCAAGAAATAAAGGTTTTTTGAACAAATAAAAGGGTTTGAAAAATTAAAGTGTTTGAAAAAAATAAAAGAATTTGAAAAAAATAAAAGGGCTAAAAAAATAAAAGGTTTCAAAAGTTAAAGGGCTTGAAAAAAATAAAAGGGTTTGAAAATATAAAAAGGTTGAAAAAATAATCATGTTTGAACAAATAAATGGCTTAGAAAATATAAACAGGTTTGAAAAATATAAAAGGTTTTGATAAAATAAGAGAGTTTTAGAAAATAAACGGGTTGAAAAGTTAAACAGGTTTGAAAAAATTTTTTTAAAAGAGTAAAATGGTTTAAAAAAATAAAAAGGATTGGAAAAATAAATGGGTTATAAAAAAATAAACGGGTTTGAAAAGAATAAAAGGGTTTGAAAAAATAAGGTTTGAAAAAATAAAATGGGTTTGAAAAAATAAAATGGGTTTAAGAAAATAAAGGGGTTTTACAAAATAATAGGGTTTGAAAAAGTAAAAGGCTCTAAAAATTGAGAGGGTTGGAAAAATAATAAGGATTTGAAAAATGAAATGGGTTTTAAAAAAATAAAAGGTTTTGAGAAAATAAAAGAATTTGAAAAAAAATAAAAGGTTTTAAAAGATAACAGCACTTGAAAAAATAAAAAGTCTAGAAAAAATGAAAGGGTTTCAAAAAAATAAACGAGTCTAAAAGAATAAAAGAGTTAAAAAAAAATAAAAGGGTTAGAATAACAAAAAAAGGTTAAAAAAATAAAAAGGCTTTGTAAAAATAGAAGGGTTATACAAATAAAAGGGTTTAAAAAATAAGATATTTGAAAAAAATTGGTTTGTAAAAAGAAAACGGTTTTGAAAAAAATAAAAGGTTTCTGAACAAATAAAAGTGTTTGAAAAAATAAAAGGGTTCGAAAAAAATAAAGAATTTGAAAAATTAAATGGGCAAACAGAATAAAAGGTTTCAAAAAAATTAAAGTGTTTGAAAAAAATAAAAAGGTTAAAAAAATAATAGGGTCTGAAAATATAAAAGGGTTGAAAAAATAATTATTTTTGAAAAAATTAATGTCTTTGAAAATATAAATGGGTTTAAAAAAATAAATGGCTTTGATAAAATACGAGAGTTTCAAAAAATAAAAGGGTTGAAAAACTAAAAGGGTTTGGAAAAAATATAAGGGTTTAAAAACATAAAAGGGTTTGAAAAAATAAAAGGGTTTGAAAAAAATGGATTTGGAAAAATAATGGGGTTTGAAAATATAAACAGGCTTGAAAAAATAAAAGTTTTCTTAAATAAGAGAGTTTGAAAAATAAAAGGGTTATAAAAATTAATAGGGTTGGAAAAAAAGGTTTTGACAAGATAATATAGTTTGAAACAATAATAGGGTCTGAAAAAATAAAAAGGTTTGAAAAAATAAAAGGTTTTGAAAAAATAGTATGGTTCGAAGACATTAAAGGGTTCGAAGAAAAAAAGGTTTTGAAAAAATAAAAGGGTTTAACAAGATAAACATAAAAGGGTTTGAAAAAAAAAGTTTTGATAAATAAGAGTGTTTGAAGAAATAAAGGGTTTGAGAAAATAAAAGCATTTGAAAATAAAAGGTTTGAAAAAATAAAAGGGTTTGAAAAAATAAAAGGGATAGAAAAAATAAAAAGGTTTGAAAAAATAGAAGGGTCTAAACAAATAAAAAAGTTAGAGAAAAAAGCATTAGAAAAAAATGGTATGGTCTACTAAAATAAAAGGGTTAAAAAAATAAACTGTTTGAAAAAATAAATTAGTTCGAAAAAATAAAAAGGTTCTGAAAAAAATAAACGGTTTCTGAACAAATAAAAGGGTTTGAAAAAAATAAATGGGTTTGAAAAAAAAAGAATTTGAAAAGATAAAAGGGTTGAAAAAAAATAAAAGGTTTGTAAAAATTAAAGTGTCTGAAAAAATAAAGGGTTGAAAAAATAAAAAGGTTGAAATAATGATCATGTTTTGAAAGAATAAATGGCTTCGAGAATATAAATGGGTTTAAAAAATAAAATATTTTAATGAAATAAGGGAGTTTTAGAAATTAAAGGGGTTTGAAAAAAATAAAATTATTTAAAATTGTAAAAGGGTTTAAAAAATAAAATGGATTGAAAAAATAAATGGGTTACGAAGAATAAAATGGTTTGAAAAAAATAAAAGGGTTAAAAAAATGGTTTAAAAAAAGGGTTAGGTTTAAGAAAATAAAAGGGTTTTAGAAAATTAAAGGGTTTGAAAAAGTAAAAAGGTCTAAACATTGAAAGGGTTTGAAAAACTATAAAGATTTGAAAAATGAAATGGGTCTTAGAAAAATAAAAGGTTTTGAGAAAATAAAAGCTTTTTTAAAAATTAAAGTTTTAAAAAATAAAAGGGTTTTAATAAATAAAAGGGTTAGAAAAAATAAAAGGGCTAGGAACAACAAAAGGGTTAGAAAAATATAACGGTTTTGCAAAAATAAAAGGTTTAAAAAAACAAACCGTTTGAAAAAATAAATTGGTTTGAAAAAATAAAGGGGTTCTAAAAAATATAAGGCTTCTAAACAAATAAACGGGTTTGAAAAAATAAAAGAATTTTAAAAAATAAAAGGGCAAAAATAATAAAAGGTTTCAAAAAATTAACGGGTTTGAAAAAAAAAGTGTTAAAAAAAAAATAAAAGGGTTTGAAAATTTAAAAGGGTTGAAAAACTAATCATGTTTGAGTAAATAAATGGCTTCAAAATATAAATGGGTTTGAAAAAAATAAAAGGTTATGATAAAATAAGAGAGTTTCAAAAAGTAAAATGGTTGAAAATCTTAAAGGGTTTAAAAAAAATAAAAGGGTTTGAAAACATAAAATGGTTTGAAAAAATAGAAGGGCTTAAAAAAATGGCTTGCAAAAAATACGGGGGTATGAAAATATAAGTGGGCTTCAAAAAATAAAAGGTTTTCTTAAATAAGAGAGTTTGAAAAAATAAAAGGGTTTAAAAAACTAAAAGGGTTTGAAAAAATAAAGACAAAATGAAAATAAAAGGGAATGTAAAAATAAATTGGTTTGAGAATCTAAAAGGGTCTAAAAAAATAAAAGGGTTTGAAAAAAACATTTGGTTTGAAAAAATGAAATGGTGTAGAAAAATAAAATTGGTTCATAAAATAAAAGGGTTTGAATAAGGGAAAGGGTTTAAAAAAACTAAATGGGTTAAAAAAATGGTTTGAAAAAGTAAAATGTTTAGAAAAAAATAAAAGGGTTAAAAATTAAAAGGATGAAATAAATAAACCAGCTCAAAAAAATAAAAGGATTGAAAAAATAAATGCGTTTAAAAAAAATAAAAGGTTTGAAAAAGTAAAAAGGTTTCAAAAAATAAAAGGTTTAAAAAATAAAAGGGTTTGTTAGAATAAACAGGTTATAATAGTAAAGGGGCTAAAAAAAATAAAAGCATTTGAACAAAAAAGGTTTGACAAAATAAAATAGTTTGAAATAATAAAAGGATTAAAAAAAATGGTCTCAAAAAGTAAATGGGTCTAAAACAAAAAATCATTTTAAAAAAATGATAAAAAATGAAAGGCCTAAAAAAAAAATAAAAAGGTCTGTAAAAAAAGGGTTTGGGGTTTAGAGCTTTCAATTTTGGGTTTTGGGATTTAGGGGTTTAGGATTTTTTGGGTGGTTAGGGTTTGGGGGTTTCGGTCTAGAGTTTGGGGTTTTTATATGTAGGGGTTGCGGTTTTAGGGTTTGGGTTTTTGGAATTTAGGCTTTGTCGATTTTGGGGTTTTAGGGTTTGGGGTTTGGGTGTTAAGGTCTTCGAGGTTTTCGTGTTTCCTTTGTTGGCTTTGGGTTGGGTTTGCATTTTGGTTCAGGTTTTAGGTTTACAAATTAGGGTTTGGTCGCTAGGGATGGAGGATGGGGTTTTGGAGTTTTGGGTTTTCGGCTGGGGTTTTGGGATTTAAGGATATAGGATTTTCTGGTTTTTGTGGTTAGGGTTTGGGGGTTTAGGGCTACATTTCAATTTTAGGGCTTTTAGGATTTAGAGATTTGGGTATTGTGTTTTGGGTTTTGAGTTTAAGGATTTTTGGTTTTGGGTTTAGGTTTTAAGGTTTACTGTTTAAAGTTTTTTAGAGTTCAGGGTTTTAGGGTTGTTTAGGGTTTTACACTTTTACAATTTAGGGTTTGGGGTTTTATGGTTTTACAATTGTAGGGTTTACCATTTTAGGATTTGGTTTTTGATTTTTACGTTTATGGTGTAAAGGTTTTGGGTCTAAGTCTACGTGCTACGGGTTTTTGTTGTTTATGGTTAGAGGTTTGGGGGTTTTCCCTTTGGCTTTGGGTTTGTGTTCGGGATTTTAGTTTTAGGATTTATGGTTTGGAGATTGGGGATTGGGTTTGAGGTTTAGGGTTTTGGGGTTGTGGTTTTGAAAATGGGGTTTTCGGTTTGGGGGTTTAACTTTTAGGGTTTTGGGGTTTTTGGACTTGGGGACTTAGGCTTTGTTGATTTTAAGGTTTTAGGGTTTGGGATTTGGGTGCTTGGGTTTGGGGTTTTCATGCTTTCGGCTTTCGCTTTGGGTAATTTGGGGCTTATGGTTTAGTGTTTGGTAATTGGGGATGGAGGATTGGGGTTTTGGGTTTTTGGGGTATGGGGAATAGAATTTACAGTTTTGGGTTTTGTGTTTGGTGGTTTATGTTTTGAGGTTTTGGGTTTTAGCGGTTTGGGGATAGGGCTTTATGGTTTAGGAGTCTAGGTGCGTCGGGTTTTTGGTGATTATGGTTGAAGGTTTGAGGGTTTGGCCTTTGGCTTTGGGTTTGAGTTTAGGGTTTTCAATTTAGGTTTTTTGGTTCGGAGATTGAGGGTTGGGTTTGGTGTTAAGGTTTTAGGGTTCTAGGGTTGTCATCTTGAATTTGCGCTTTTTGATTCAAAGGTTTAAGTTTTGAGGTTTTGGGTTTGGGGGTGTAGGCTTTGTCGATTTGGGGGTTTGGGGTTTGGGTGTGTTGGGATCTTGGGAGTTTCTGTGTTTTTGGCTTTTGCTTTGGGTTTGGGTTTGGGGTTTACAGTTTAGTGTTTGATGATTGGGGATGAGGATTGGTGTTTTGGGTGTTTTAGGGCTTGGGTTTAAGGGTTTAGGTTTTGCAGTTTTAGGTTTTAGGGGTTTGGTGATTGGGCTTTAGGGTTTGGATTATGAGTTTGGAGGGATTTGGGGATTTGAGGTTTAGGGGTTTAAGATTTTTGGGATTGATGGTTTTGGTTGTTGGGGAGGGGGGGGGGGGTAGGTTTTGTGATTTTTGGGGTTAAGGGTTTGGGGTTTGGGGGTTTTGCAGTTTAGAGTTTGTATAGGGTTTAGTTTTGGAGGTCGGGGTTTTGGGTTTTCGGTTTGGGGTTTTGGGATTTAGATGTTTAGGATTTTGGGTTTAATGGTTAGGTTTTGGGGGTTTGAGGCTAGAGTTTATGGTTTTGGGTGTTGGGTTTAGGGTTTAGGGTCTTATGGTTTAGCTTTTTACAATTCTTGAATGTTTTTGGTTTTTAGGATTTAGGAATTTGAGTATTGTGCTTTGGATTTTGAGTTTAAGGATTTCAGGTTTTGGGTTTAGAGTTTAGGGCTTAGGGGATTCAAGTTTAGCGTTTAGGGTTTAGGGTTTTGTGTTTTAGATTTAAGGGTCTAGGTTTTAAGGTTTAGTGTTTAAAGTTTTTTAGAGTTTTAGGGGAAGGTTGTTTAGGGTCTTTTATTTTTCAATTTAGGGTTTAGGGTTTTACAGTTTTCCAATTTTAGGGTTTATAGTTTTAGGATTGATTTCTGAGTTTTAAAGCTTATGGTTTAATGGTTTTGGGATTAAGAGTCTAGGTGCTTCAGGTTTTTGGTGTTTATGGGTGTACATTTGAGGGTTTGGCATTTGGATTTGGGCCTGGGTTTTTGGTTTTCGATTTAGGGTTTATGGTTTGGAGATTGGGGATTTGGTTTATCGTTTAGGGTTTGGGTGTTATGATTTTGAATTTGGGGTTTTTGGTTCGGGGGTTTAAGTTCTGGCGTTTTGGGGTTGGGGTTTTGGTGGTTTAGGGTTTGGGGTTTCGGTGTGTTGGAGTTTTTGCGTTTTCGGCTTTTGCTTTAGGTTTGGGTTTCGGGTTTAAGGTTTAGTGTGTGGTGATTGGGGATGGAGGATTGGGGTTTTGGGTCTTTTGGAGCATGGGGATTGGGGTTTACAATTTTGGGGTTTGGGTTTGGGGGTTTTGGTTTTGAGGTTTTGGGTTTTAGGGGTTTGGTGAATGGGTTTTAGGGTTTGCATTTTGGGTTTGTAGGTGTTTAGAGATTTGCGGTTTAAGGATTTAGGAGTCTAGGGAATGATGGTTGGGGGTTTAGGTTTTGGATTTTGGGGGTTTAGGGTTTTGCGGTTTGGGGTTTCAGGTTTTAAGGTTCAGAGTAGTGTATAAGGTTTAGGATTTCAAGGTTTTAGGGGTTTATGGTTTAGGGGTTTTTGGGTTTAAGGTATCAAGGGTTAAGGGTTTGGGGTTTGGGGGTTTTACGGTTTGGAGTTTGTTTGGATTTTAGTTTTGGAGATTGGGGATTTGGGGTTTTAGGTTTTCGGTTTGGGGTTTTGGGATTTAAGGGTTTAGGATTTTCAGGTTTTAGTGGTTAGGGTTTGGGGGTTTTGGGCTAGAGTTTGGGATTTTGGGTGTTGGGTTTGGAGTTTAGGGTCTTTTGGTTTGGGGCGTTCACAATTTTTCAATTTTAGGGTTTTTAGGTTTTAGGAATTTTGGTATTGTGTTCTGCATTTTGAGTTTAAGGATTTTGGGTTTTTGGTTTAGGTTTTAGGCATTTTGGATTTTGGGTTTAGGTCTTAAAGTTTAGTGTTTATAGTTTCTCAGAGTTTAGGGTTTTAGGGTTTTTTAGGGTTTTAAATTTTTACAATTTAGCATTTAAGGTTTTACGATTTTTCAATTTTAGGGTTTATGGTTTGGGGAATTGGTTTTGGAGTTTTAAGTTTATGGTCTAAAAGGTTTAGGTTTAGGAGTGTTAAGTGTTTCGCGTTTTTGGTGTTTATGGTTGAAGGTTTGGTGGTTTGGCCCTCGGCTTTGGGTTTGGATTTGGGGTTTACGACTTAGGGTTTATGGTTTGGAGATTAAGTATTGGGTTTGGGGCTTAAGGTTTAGGGTTGGGGGGGTTTGGGTTTTCAATTTGGGGTTTTGGATTCTGGGTTTTAGGGTTTAGGGGTTTGGGGCTTTGGGTTTTGGGGGTTAAGGCTTTATCGATTTTTGGGGTATTAGGTTTAGGGTTTGGGTGGTGGGGTCTCGGGAGTTTCCGGGTTTTCTGCTTTGGCTTTGGGTGTGGGTTTAGGTTTTGGGTTTCCGAATTACAGTTTAGTGATTGGGGATGGAGGATTGGCGTTTTGTGCTTTTTGGGGTATGGGGATTGGGGGTTACAGTTTTTAGGTTTGGGGTTCAGGAGTTCAGGTTTTAAGGATTTGGGTTTTAGGGGTTTGTGTTGGAAAGCAGCTGCCAAGACCCTTAGATATTGCATATAGATTACTGTGAAAATAACTTTCAATGATGATAATTCAAGAGCCATACCTGTGAGATCTTTTTGATTTGATCTCGGTCTTATAGCAATTCGAAAATCTCAAAACCTTCTACTGTTTTCCTCTATACTCGAACTTGCACCTGGGTGTCAACCTTTTTTGCAAATTCTCTTTGCTTTCAAAACTGAAATTTCTCTTGTTATGTTTCCTAGAAAGCAATAGCGTATATTTATAGGCTATAATAAGGACCTTAAGATGAAAATAAGGAATAAGCTGCTTACGGAAATAAGAAACTCTAATTCAACCTAAATTAGAATTCTAGTTGAAAATATGTTTATTAATCTCCCCACGTTAAGATTACAGATATCCATCGATTAAATAACTACCAACATCTATATTTAATCGATATCTTTGTAATTCCTCAAGACCTTACACTTAATTTATTTGAAATGTCGGACACATAGTCTACCTGCAGTGTTTGACATAATCAAAACTTATAAGCTTCATCAACGGAATATTATCAATCCCTATTACAGGACGTGGATTTCGTTGATAAACTAATATCCACCAAATACATAGTGTAGGCATTTAATTTACCGAAATTATTAACCCATAAAAGGTTTCACTCCTTTGTAAATCAAAATACCAAACACAAAATGTATGTATCTATTATTTATATGGGGATTAAAAGTACAAGTATTCATAATAACCATTTGTATGTTAATCACCTTATATAGTTAATATAAAGATAATAAACACCAAAGTGGTCATGTTCAATACACAAAGCGTATTAGCATAACGAGTTAAAATTAAATCATTTTCCGCAGTCAAGACAAGCTTGCTAAAACATCATGCTACAATTGTACTGATGGTATGTCAAATTCCATCTAGATTGTGAACAATAATAACTTATATTCTATATGAACCAACAAATAAGTCTTCCGTATGTAAGCTGAACTTTACACACCAACTTATCTACTTTATAGAATAAAAGACATAGACATGTATAATAAATAACAATGCAATCATTAGCCCACACAAATTCTCATTAAGACAAAAAGATAAACGTTACTAATAAATAAATCAGTCAAAAACAAATACATAAAAGCATGCTTTTAGTATAAATTTTCAACAATTTGGGGATTGGGCTTTAGGTTTTGGATTTTGGGACTAGAAGGGTTTAGGGATTTGGGGTGTTTAGGGATTGATGGTTGGGGGTTTAGGATTGGGATTTTGGAGCTTTTTGCGGTTTGGGGTTTAAGGTTTAAGTTTTAGGGTATAGTGTAAAAGGTTTAGGATTTTAATGTTTTAGGGTTTAGGGTTTAGAGGCCTTGGGGTTTAAAGACTTAAGGGTTAAGGGTTTTGGGTTTTGGGGTTTTTGGGGTTTAGGGGTTTTGCGGTTTGGAGCTTAGTTTTGGAGCTAGGATTTCTGGGGTTTTGGATTTTCGGTATGGGGTTTTGGGATTTTTTTGGTTTAGGATTTTCACGTTTTAGTGGTTTCGATGTGGGGGGTCTAGGACTAGAGTTTTGGGTTTTTGGTGTTCGGTTTGGATTTTTTGGGTCTTTTGGTTTAGGTTTTTACAATTTTTCAATTTTAGTGTTTTTAGGATTTAAACAAGTGGGTATTGTGTTTTGGATTTGGGGTTTAAGAATTTTGGGTCTTAGGTTTAGAGTTTAGTGTTCATCGTGTAGGGTTTTGGATTTTAAGATTCAATGGTTTAGGTTTAAAGGTCTAGTGTTTAAAGTTTTTTAGAGTTTAGTGTTTTAGTGTTTTTTTAGCATTTTACATTTTTACTATTTTGGGTTTAGCATTTTATTGTTTTACGAATTTAGGGTTTGCAGTTTTGGGAATTGGTTTTTGAGTTTTAAGTTTCTGGTTTAAAGGTTTTTAGTTTAGAAGTCTAGGTGTTTCGGGTTTTTGATGTTTATGGTTAATGGTTTGGGGTTTTGGCCTTTGGCTTTGGGTTTGGGTTTGGGGTTTATGGTTTGGAGATTGGTGATTGGGTTTAAGGTTTAGGGCTTGGGATTTTGAATTTGGGGTTTCGGTTGGGGTTTAACTTTTGGCATTTTGGGGCTTAGGGTTTGGGCTTTGGGTGAAGGCTTTGTCAATTTTGGGGTTTTAGGGTTTAGGGTTTGGGTGTTGGGGTCTTGGAGGTTTCTGTGTGCAACTTTAGCTTTCGGTTTGGGTTTGCATTTAGGGTTGGGGTTTACGTTTTAGTGTTTAGTGACTGGGGATGGAGGAATGAGGTTTTGGGATTTTCAGGAGGTATAGGGATTGGGGCTTACGGTTTTTAGGTTTGGGGGACCTTGGTTTTGGAGTTCTGGGTTTTACTAGGGGTTGAATTTTAGTATTTGGATTTTTGACTTGAAGGGGTTTGGGGATTTGGGGTTTAGGGGTTTTGGAATTTAGGGATTGATAGCTGGAGGTTTAGATTTGGGATTTTGGAGGTTTAAGGTCTATGGTTTTAGGGTTTAGGGCATAGTGTATAAGGTTTTGGATGTTACGGATTTAGGGTTTATGGTTTAGGGGTTTTTTGGTTTCAGGTATTAAAGGTTAAGGGTTTTGGGGTTTTGCCGTTTGGAGTGTGTTTGGGGTCTAGTTTTGGAGTTCATGAATTTGGGGCTTTGTGTTTTCAGTTTGGGGTTTTGGGATTATGGGATTTAGGGTTTTCAGGTTTTAATTGTTAGGGTTCAAGAATTTAGGTCTAGAGTTTTGGGTTTTGGGTGTTGGGTTTGGGTTTTAGTATTTCGTGGTTTAGGTTTTAGCAAATTTTCAATTTAAGGGTTTTAAATATTTTGGAATTTCGATATTGTGTTTTGAGTTTTGAGTATAAGGATTTTCGGTTTGGTTTTATAGTTTTAGGGTTTAAGCGGTTTGGGGGTTTTCAGTTTTAGATTTAAGCATTTTAGGTTTTAAGGGTTTAGGTTTTACGGTTTAGTGTTTAAAGTTTTAGAGTTTAGGGTCTTAAGGTTTCTTCAGGTTTTAGATTTTCACAATTTAGGGTTTAGGGTTTTACGGTGTTACGATTTTAGGGTTTATGGTTTTGGATTTTGGTTTTTGAGTTTTAAGTAGATGGGTTAAAGATTTTGGGTTTAGGAGTCTAGGTGTTTCCAATTTTTTGTGTTTATGGCTGAAGGTTTGGGGTTTGACGTTCAGCTTTGGGTTTGAATTTTGGGTTTACGACTTAGGGTTTATGGTTTAGAGATTGGGGATTGGGTTTGGGGTTTAAGTAGGGTTTCAGGGTTTTGGGTTTCAATTTGGGGTTTTGGTTTCGAGGTTTATGTTTAAGGGTTGTGGGGTTTGGTTTAGGGTTTCGGGTTTTGGGGGTTTGGCTATTTTTAGGTTTTTGGGTTTGGGGTTTGGGTGTTGGAGCTTTGAGGGTTTCCGTATTTTCGGCTTTAGCGTTAGGTTTAGGTTTTAGGTTTACTATTTAGTGTTTGGTGATTGGGGATAGAGGATTTGGGTTTTTTGGGATATGGGGATTGGGGTTTATAGTTTTGCGTTTTCGGTTGGGGGTTTAAGTTTTCAAGTTTTTGATTTTCAGGGTTTGGGGCTTAGGTTTTAGGGTTTGAAATTTAAGTTTGGAGGGGTTTGAGAAATTGGTGTCTAGGGGTTTAGGTGTTTAAGGATTGATGGTTGGGAGTTTAGGTTTTGGATCTTAGGGGTTTTTGCGGTTTGGTGTTTAAGGTTGTAGGGTTTAGGGAATAGTGTATAAGGTTTTGGATTTAAGGTTTAAGGAATTAGGGTTTAGCGATTTGGGGGTTTAAGGCCTTACGGGTTAAGGATTTCAGGTTTTGGGGTTTTTAGGGTTTGGGGTTTTGCGGTTTAGAGTTTAGTTTTGGAGCTTTCGATTCGGGGACTTTAGGTTTTTGGTATGTGTTTTGGGATTTAAGGGTTTAGGAATTTCTGGTTTCGGTGGTTTGGATTTGGGGGTTTGGGCCTAGAGTCTGGGGTTTTTGGGAACGCTTGAATTTTTAGGATCTCTTGGTTTAGGTTTTTACAGTTTTTCAATTTTGGGATTTTAGGATTAACGAATTTGGGTATTGTGTTTTGGGTTTTGAATTTAAGGATTTTGGGTTTTGGGTTTCGAGTTTAGGGTTTGAGGGATTTGGGTTTAGGATTTAAGGTGTAGGGTTTTGGGTTTTAGATTTAAAGGTTTACGTTTTAAGGCCTAGTGTTTAAAGTTTTTTAGAGTTTAGGGTTTTTTTGGGTTTTACATTTTTACTATTTATGATTTTGGGTTTTACGGGTTTACGAATTTAGGGTTTATGGCTTTGGGACTTGGTTTTCGACTTTTAAGTTTATAGTTTAAACATTTTAGGTTTAGAAGTCTAGGTGTTTTGGGTTTTTGGTGTTTATAGTTGATGGTTTGGGGGTTTGGCCTTTGGCTACGGGTTTGGATTTGGGGATTATGATTTAGGGTTTACGACTTGGAGATTGGGGATTGGGTTTTGGGTTTAGGGGTTGGGGTTCTAAATTTGGGGTTTCGGCGAAGGTTTAAGTTTTTGGGGTTTTGGGGGTTTGGGACTATGGGTTTTAGGGTTTAAGGCTTAGTCGATTTTGGGGTTTTGGGCTTGGGTTTTGGGTGTTGGGGTCTGGAGGGTTTCCATGTTTGCAGCTCTAACTTTAGGTTTGGCTTTGTGTTTGGGGTTATGGTTTAATGTTTGGTGACTAGGGATGGAGGATTAGTGTTTGGGTTTTGTGTGGGCATGGGGATTGGGGTTTACAGTTTTGGGTTTCAGGTATCTGGGTTTAGGTTTTCCGGTTCTGGGTTTAAAAGGTTTGGGGACTAGGTTTTAGGTTTTGGATTTTAGGTTTGGAGGGGTTTTGCGATTTAGGGTTTAGGGGTTTAGGAGTTTAGGGATTGATGGTTAGGGGTTTAAGTTTGGGGTTTTGGGGGTCTAGGTTTTAAGGTTTTATGGTTTAGGTTATAGTGTATAAGGTTTAGGATATTATGGATTTAGAGTTTATGGTTTAGGGGTTTTTGGGTTTTAGGTATTAAGGATTAAGGGTTTTTGGTTTGGGGGTTTTGTGGTTTGGAGTTTGTTCAAGGTTTAGCATTGAAGTTTGAGAATTTGAGGTTTTGGGTTTTGGCTTGTGGTTTTGGGATTTAGGGTTTTCGGATTGTTAGGATTCGGGGGTTTGGGTCTAGAGTATTGGGTTTGGGTGTTGGGTTTGGGTTTTAGTGTTTTGAGGTCTTGTTTTTAACAAGTTTTCAATTTAAGGGTTTTTAGGATTTTAGGATTTTGGGATTTGGGTATTGTGTTTTGGGTTTTCAATTTAAGGATTTTGGATTTTGGGTTTAGAGTTTAGGGTTTCAGGAATTTGGGTTTAGGGTTTAGGGTTTTGAGATTTTAGATTTGAGGGTTTATGTTTTAAGGTTTAGTGTTTAAAGTTTTTTAGAGTTTAGTCTTTTAGGATTTTAGTTTTTCACAATTTAGGGTATAGTGTTCTACAGTTTTACAATTTTAGGGTTTATTGTTTTGGGTTTTGGTTTATGAGTTTTAGTCTATGGTTTAAAGGTTTTGGGTTTAGTAGTCTAGGTGTTTCGGGTTTTTAGTGTTTATGGTTGAAGGTTTGGGGGTTTGGCATTCGGCTTTGGGTTTGGATTTGGGGTTTATGACTTAGGGTTTATGGTTTCGAGATTGGGGATTGGACTTGTTGCTTTGGGTGTACGGTTTGGGGTTGGGGTTTTTAATTTGGAGTTTTCGATTTGGGGGTTTAAGCTTTGGTGTTTTGGGGTTGGGGTTTTGGGTTTTGGAGGTTTAGGCTTTGTTGATTTTGCGGCTTTAGGGTTTGGGGTTTGCATGCTGGAGTCATGGGGCTTTTCATGTTTTCAACTTTGGCCTTGGGTTTGGATTTGAGGTTTACTATTTAGTGTTTGGTGACTGGGGATGGAGGATTGGGTATTTGTGTTTTTTGGGGTATGGGGAATGGGATTTACAGTTTTTGGTTTTCAGTTTGGAGGTTAGGTATTGAGGTTTTGGATTTTAGGGGTTTCGGGATTGGGTTTTTGGGTTTGGAATTTGGGTTTGGAGGGGTTTGGAGATTTAGGGTTTTAGGGGTTTAGGTGATAAAGAATTGATGGTTGGGGGTTTAGGTTTTGGAAGTTTTTGCGGTTTGGGGTTTAGGGTTTAGGGGTTTAAGGCCTTAATGGTTAAGGGTTTCGGGTTTTGGGGGTTTTTAGGGTTTTGGGTTTTTTGCGGTTTAGAGTTTAGTTTTGGAGCTTGGTGTTTAGGGGTCTTGCGTTTTCGGTATGAGGTTTTGGGATTTAGGGGTTTAGGATTTTTGGGTTTTAGTGGTTTAGGTTTGGGGGTTTGGGGCTCTAGTTTTGGGTTTTGGGTGTTTACAATTTTTCAATTTTAAGGTTTTAGGATTTACGAATTTCGGTATTGTGTTTTCGGTTTTGAGTTTAAGGATTCTGCGTTTCAGGTTTAGAGTTTAGGGTTTAAGGGATTTGGGCTTAGGGTGTAGGGTTTTGCAATTTTGATTTAAGGATTTAGGTTTAAAGGTTTACTGTTTAATGTTTTTTAGATTATAGTTTTTAGTGTTTTTTAGCATTTTGCATTTTTACTATTTTTGGTTTGGTGTTTTACCGTTTTACGAATTTGGGGGTTTACGGTTTTTGGATTGGGCATTGAGTTTTAAGTTTTTGGTTTAAAGGTTTTCAGTTTAGGAGTCTATGTTTCTCGGGTTTTTGGGGTTTGTGGTTGATGGTTTGGGGTTTTGGCTGTTGGCTTTGGCTTCAAGTTTGGGGTCCATGATTTAGGGCTTATGGTTTGGAGATTGGTGATTAGGTTTGGGTAGGGTTTAGGGTTTGGGGCTTAAGGTTCTGAATTTGGGGTTTCAGTGAGGTTTTAAGTTTTGGCGTTTTGGAGTTTGGGGTATGCGGTTTTGGGGGTTAAGGTTTTGTCCATCTTGGGGTTGTAGGATTTGGGGTTTACGTGTTACAATCTCAAGGGTTTCCGTGCTTGTAGCTTGGGCTTTGGGTTTGGGTTCAAATTTGGGCCTGTAATTGGGTTTACGGTTTAATGTTTGGTGACTGGGGATGGAGGAATGAGGTTTTGGGTTTTTTGAGGGTATGGGGATGAGGGTTTACAATTTTGGGTTTTGGGTTTGGAGAACTTTAGTTTTAGGGTTCTAAGTTTTACTAGTTTGGGGATTGGCTTTTAGTTTTTGGATTTTTTGTTTGGAGGGGTTTTGGGATTTGGGGTGTAAGGATTGAAGGTTGGATGTTTAGATTAAGGATTTTGGGGGTTTAGGGTCTAAGGTTTTAGGGTTTAGGGTATCTTGTATAAGGTTTTGGATGTTATGGATTTAGGATTTATGGTTTAGGGGTTTTCGGGTTTTATGCAATTAAGGGTTAAGGTTTTGGGGTTTGGGGGTTTTGCGCATTGGAATTTGTTTAGGGTTTAGTTTTGGAGTTTGGGAATTTGGGCTTTCGTATTTTCCTTTTGGGGCTTTGAGATTATGGGATTTAGGGTTTTCAGGTTTTAATGGTCAAGGTTCGGGGGTTCGGGTCTAGAGTTTTGGGTTTTGGGGATTGGTGATGGAGGATTTGGGTTTTTTGGTGTTTTGGGGTATGGGGATTGGGGTTTACAGTTTTGGGTTTTCGGTTTGGCGGTTTAGGTTTTCAAGTTTTTGGTTTTAGGGTTTTGGGGATTGGGTTTTAGGAATTGGAATTTAGGCTTAGAGGGGTTTGAGGATTTGGGGTTTAGGGAATGATGGTTGGGAGTTTAGGCTTGGGATTTGAGGGGTTTTTTGGTTTGTGGTTTAAGGTTTTAAGGTTCAGAGAATAGTATATAAGGTTTTGGATTTAAGGTTTTAGGGTTTAGGGTTTAGAATTTTTAGGTGTTTAAGGCCTTAAGGGTTAAGGATTTTGCATTTTTGGCTTTTTAGGGTTTGGGGGTTTTGCGGTTTGGAGTTTAGTTTTGGAGCTTTGGGTTTTGGGGCCTTGGGTTTTCTATATGGCGTTTGGGGATTTAGGAGTCTAGGAATTTCAGGTTTGAGTGGTTTGAGAGTTTGTGGCTAGAGTTTTGGGTTTTGGGTGTTTATAATTTTTCAATTTTAGGGTTTTTAGTAATTACGAATTTAGGTATTGTGTTTTTGGTTGAGTTTAAGGATTTTGGGTTCTGGGTTTAGAATTTAAGGTTTAAGGGACTTGGGTTTAGGGCAGTTTTACTATTTTGGGTTTTGGTATTTTACTGTTTTACGAATTTAGGGTTTACGGTTTTAGGATTTGGTTTTTGAGTTTTTAAGTCTTTGGTTTAAAGGTTTCGGGTTTAGGAGTCTAGGTGTTTTAGGTTTTTGGTGTTCATGGTTGATGGTTTGGGATTTTGCCCTTTGGCTTTGGCTTCGAATTTGGGGTTTATGATTTAGGGTTTATTGGTCGAAGATTGGTGAGTGGGTTTGGTTAGGATTTAGGGCTTGGGGTTAAGGGTTTTGAATTTGGGGTTTCAGTGAGTGTTTAAGTTTTGGCATTTTGGGGTTTGAGCTTTTTGGATTTGGGGGTTCAGGCTTTGTCGATCTTGGGGTTATAGGGTTTGGGGTTTGGGTATTGGTGTCTCAGGGGTTTTCGTGTTTGCAGCTTTGGCTTTGGGTTTGGGTTTGGGTCTGGGGTTAGGGTTTATGGTTTACTATTTGGTGACTGGGGGTGGAGGAATGAGGTATTAGGTTTTTCGAGGATTTGGCATTCGGCTTTGAGTTTGGATTTGGGGTTTACAACTTAGGGTTCATGATTTGGAGATTAGGGATTGGGTTTGTTGTTTTGGCTTTAGTGTTTGGGGGTTGGAGTTTTCAATTTGGGGTTTTGGATTCGAGTGTTATGGGGTTTTAGGCTTTGTCAATTTTTGCAATTTTAGGGTCTGGGGTTAGGTGTTGGAGTCATGGGGGTTTCTGTGTTTTTAGCTTGGTGTTGGGTTTGGGTTTGAGGTTTACTGTTTAGTGTTTGGTGACTGGGGATGGAGGATTAGGGTTTTGTAATTTTTTGGGGTATGGGGATTGGGATTTACAGTTTTGGGTTTTCAATTTGGGGGTTTCAGTTTTGAGGTTCAAGGATTTAGGGGTCTCACGATTGGGTTTTAGTTTTTGGAATTCGGGTTTGGAGGTGCTTGAGGATGTGGGGTCTAGGTGATTAGAAATCGATGGTTGGGGGTTTAGGTTTGGGATTTTGGGGGTTTTTGTAGTTTTGGGGTTTAGGGTTTTATGGTTTAAGGTATAGTGTATAAGGTTTGGGATTTTAAGGTTTTATGGTTTAGGGTTTTGGGGTTTGAGCTTTTCGCAGTTTAGAGTTTAATTTTGGAGCTTGGTGTTTTGGGGTCTTTGGTTTTTGGTATAGGGTTTTGGGATTTAGGGGGTTTAGGATTTTTGGGTTTTAATGGTTCGGGTTTGGGGGTTTGGGCCTAGAGTTTTGGGTTTGTGTGTTTACAACATTTCTATTTTAAGGTTTTTAGGATTTATGAATTTGGGTATTGTGTTTTGGATTTTGAGTTTAAGGATTTTGGGTTTTGGGTTTAGAGTTTAGGGTTTAAGGGATGAGTTTGGGATATTTGGTATTGGGTTTGGGCTTTTAGGGTCTTTTGTTTTAGGTTTTTTCAATTTTTAAATTTTAGGATTTCGAAATTTGGTTATTGTGTTTTGAGTTTTGAGTTTTAGGACTTTTAGTTTTGGGTTCAAAGTTTACGGTTTATAGGATTTGGGTTTAGGGTTTTAGATTTAAAGGTTTAAGTTTTGAAGTTTAGTGCTAAGGGTTTTATGATTTTACAATTTTAGGGTTGACAGTTTTGGGATTTTGTTTTTCAGTTTTAATTTTATCGTTTAAAGGTTTTGGGTTTAAGAGTCTAAGTGTTTCGGGTTTTTGGTGTTTATGGTCGAAGGTTTGGGGTTTGACCTTTGGCTTTGGGTTTGGGTTTGGGGTTTATGATTTAGGGTCGGAGGTTCGCAAACTGGGGATTGGGTTTAGGGTTTTGGGTTTAGGGTTTTGGGGTTAGGGTTCTCAATTTGGGGTTTTGGATTTAGGGGTTTAAGTTTTGGAGTTTAGGCTTTGGGGTTTTGGGTATTGGGGGTTAAGAAGGCTTTATCGATTTTGGGGTTTTTGAGTTTGGGTTTGGGTGTTGGGGTCTTGGTGTTTCTGTGTTTCCGGCTTTGGGTTTGGGTTTAGCTTTTGGATTGGGGTTGGGGTTTATGGTTTAGTGTTTGGTGACTGGGGGATATAGGATTGAGGTTTTGGTTTTTTGGGGGATTTAGGGATTAGGGTTTACAGTTTTGGGTTTTGAGTTTGGGGTTTAGGTTTTACGGTTCTGGGTTTTAGGGCTTTGGGTATTGGGCTTTGGGATTTGGGGTTAAGGGGTTTACGAGTTTAGGGATTGATGGTTGGGGATTAGGTTTTGGGATTTTGGAGGTTTAGGGTTTTGCAATTTCTATTTAAGGTTTTAGGATTTACAGTATAGTGTTCAAGGTTTAAGATTTTAAGGTTTTAGGGCTTATGTTTAGGTGTTTTAGGGTTTAAGGCATTAAGGGTTAAGGGATTGGAGTTTGGTGGCTATTTGGGTTTGGTAGTTGTGCGGTTTGGAGTTTGTTGGGAGTTTAGTCTTAGAGCCTGTAGTTTTTAGGTTTTCAGTTTTTGGTTTGGTTTTGGGATCTAGGTGTTTAGGATTTTCGGGTTTTAGTTATTAGGTTTTGGGGCGTTAAGGCTAGAGTTTGTGGTTTGGGGTATTGGGTTTATTGGGGTTTTATAGTTTTGTGGTCTAAGTTTTATAGGACTTAGGAATTTGATTATTGTGCTTTGGATTTTGAGTTACCGGATTTTGGGTTTTAGGTTTAGAGTTTAAGGGATTGGGTTTACCGTTTAGGGTCTTGGGTCTTGGATTTTAGATTTAAGTGTTTAGGTTTTAAGGTTTAGGAGTTTTAGGGTTTGGGGTTTTTGGTTTTAGGGGTTTAGGCTTTGGAGTTTGGGTGTGTCGAGGTCTTGGGGTTTTTTTTGTGTTTTCAACTTTTGCTTTGCATTTGGGTTTGAGGTTTACGGTTTAGAGTTTGGTGATTAGGGATGGAGGATTGGTGTTTTGGGTCTTTTTGGGTATGGGGATTGGGGTTTACAGTATTGGGGTTGGGGCTTGCAGCATGGGGTCTTAGCGTTTTGGGTTTTCGGTTTAGTGTTTTGGGATTTAGGTGTTTCGGATTTGCAGGCCTTAGCTGTTAGGTTTTGAAGGTTTGAAGCTAGAGTTAGAGTTTTAGGTGTTGGATTTAGGGTGTAGGGTCTTGTGGTTTAGGTTTTTACAATTTTTAACTTTTAAGGTTTTTAGGGTTTAGGAATTTGGGTATGTGTTTTGGAATTTGTGTTTTAAGGATTTCAAGTTTTGGGTTTAGAGTTTAGGATTTGAGGGATTTGGGTTTTGTGTTTAGGGTTTAGGGTAAGGGTTTTATATTCAAGGGTTCGGTTTTAAGGTTTAGTGTTTGAAGTTTTTTACAGTTTTGGGTTTTAGGATTATTTAGGGTTTCACATTTTTACAATTTAGGATTTAGGGTATTACAATTTCAGAATTTCAAGTTTTAAGATTTGGTTTCTCAGTTTTAAGTTTTATCACTTAAAGGTTTTGAGCTTAGGAGTCTAGGTGCTTTGGGTTTTTGGTGCTAATGGTTGAAGGTTTAGGGGTTTGGTTTGTTGCTTTGGGTTTGTGCTCGAGGTTTTGATTTAGCGTTTATGGTTTGGAGATTGGAGATTGGATTTGAAGTAGGTTTTAGGGTTTCAAGGTTGGGTTCTGAATTAGGGGTTTTTCAATTCAGGTGTTTAAGTTTTCGGGTTTTGAGGTTTGTGGTTTTGGTGGTTTAGGCTTTGTTGATATTGGGATTTTAAGGTTCAAGGATTTGATGTGATGGAGTCTTCGGGTTTTAGTGTTTTCGGCTTTTGCTTTGGGTTTGGGGTTTACGGTTTAGTGTTTGGTGATTGGGAATTGGGGTTTTGGGTCTTTTGGGGTATGGAGATTTGGGTTTACAATTTTGCGGTTTGTATTTGGAGGTCTTGGTTTAAAGGATTAGGGTTTACGGGTTTGGAGATTGGGTTTTAGGGTTTGAATTTTGGGTTTAGAGTTGTTTGGGGATTTGGGGTTTAGACATTTAGGGGTTGCTTGTTGGGGGTTTAGGCTTGGGATTTTGGGGGTTTAGGGTTTTGCGGTTTAGCGTTTTAAGTTTTAGGTTTTAGGGAATTGTATGAAAGGCTTAGGATTTTCAAGTTTTCGAGTTTATGGTTTAGGGTTTTGGAGTCTAAGGCATTAAGGTAAAGGATTTAGGGTTTGAGGGTTTTGTGATTTGGAGGTTATTGGGGTTTAGTTTTGGAGCTTGGGGTTTTGAGTTTTCGATTTTGGGTTTTGGGATTTAGGGGTTTAGGATTTTTCGGGTTTTAGTAGTTAGGTTTTGGGGGCTTAGGGCTAGAGATTGGGGTTTTTATATGTTGAAGTTAGGGTTTTAGGGTCTTGTAGTTTAGGTTTTACAATTTTTCAATTTTAGGTTTCTAGAATTTAGGAATTTCAGCATTATGTTTTGAGTTTTGTGTTTTGAGGATTTTGGATTTTGGATTTAGGTTGGGTTTTGGGTTTAGGAGTCTAGTTGTTACGTGGTTTTCATATTTATGGTTGACAGTTTGGGGGTTTGGTCATTGGCTTTAGGTTTGGGATTTATGATTTAGGATTTATAGTTTGGAGATTAAAAATTGGGTTTAGGTTTTAGGGTCTAGGGTTTGGGGCTTTGAAATTGGGGTTTTGGGTTCGGGGGTTTAAGTTTTGGGGTTTTGGGATTTGAGGTTTTGGAAGTTTAGGCTTTGTCGATTTTGTAGTTTTAGGGTTTAGGATTTGGGTGTTGAAATCTTGGGGGCTTTCGTGTTTTCTTGTTGGCCTTGGGTTTGGGTTTGGGTTTTGGATTTAGGAATTAGGATTTGGCGATTAGGGATAGAGGATTAAGGTTATGGCTTTGGGGATGTTGGGGTTTACAGTTTTTGGTTTTGGATTTTGGGGTTTAGGATTTAAGGTTTTGGGTTTTGGGGGCTTTGGGGATTGGATTTTAGGGTTCAGATTTTGGGTTTGGAGGGGATTGGGGATTTTGGGTTTATGGGTTTAGGAGTTTAGGGATTGATGGTTGGAGGTTAATGTTTGGGATTTTAGGGGTTTCGGGTTTTGGGGTGTGAGATTTAAGATTTTAGGGTTTAGGATTTAAAGATTTAGGGTTTATGGTTTAGGGGTTTTAAGGCATTAAGTGTTAAGGATCAAAAGTTTTGAGGGTTTTGCAGGGTGTTTGCTTGGGGTTTAATTTTGGAGCTTGGGGTTTAAGGTTTTGGGCTTTTTGGGGTTAAGGTTTGGGATTTAAGAATCTTGTGGTTTAGGTTTTAACAATTTTAAATTTTAGGGAATTTAGGATTTACGAATTAGTGTTATGTGTCTAGAATTTTGGGTTTTGGGTTAAGGGCTTGACGTTTGGGGGTTTGGCGGTTGTTTGAAGTTAGTTTTGAAGCATGGGGAATTTAGGTTTCCGGTTTTGGGATTTAGAGGTTTAGAATTTTTGGGTTTTAAGGGTTAGCGTTTTAGGGTTTGGGTCTAGATGTTGGGGTTTTAGGTTTTAAGAGTGTAGCGATTTAGGGTTATCGAGTTTTAGTGATTAGGTTTGGGGTTTTGGGTTTTAGAGTGTAGCAATTTAGGGTAATTGGGTTTTAGTGAATAGGTTTGGCATTTTGGTTTAGGGGCTTTGGGGTATAAGGCTTTTCAATTTTAGGGGTTAGGTTCTAGGGATTTATGGTTTTACAACAACAGAAAATCCAAAATTTTCTAGTAAATTTAGGTTGTGTACTAGATACCTCACGTTCTAAACATCACTTGAGTCGTGTTGCCATATTAGCCTTTTCATCATACACTAATAGAATAAGAGTGGCGTGTGTCCAAATTTTTTAATTTTTTTCTTTTTTGACATAAAGAAACTAAACAAAGAAACCAAATTTTAACCAAAAGAAAGATCTTTAAAAAAAAAACCTAAAAACAAAAAAATAACCTCAGATTTTCCAAAATAGGAAATAAGCTAAGAAAGACAACTTTGTAGAAATTTATATTTTTAAAAGATAGCTTTTCGAGTTTAGAAATTAAACGAAAAAGCATATTTAAATAAAAAATTTAGAATTTCCTTTATTTGATTATGGGCAGGTCGGTCAAAGCATTCCATGCATGCAACTCCTAAACTAGTATGATGACAAATATAGTAACTAATCCCAAAATGCAATAAAATAAATAGAGAAAGTTCAGAAGCTTACCTCATATGGTGCTCCCCCAGAAACGACATCAAGAACTTGTTCGACAATCCAAGTGGAAGGTTGCGAAGTAATAATAAGTCTCATTTTGAATGGGGTCGATCAACAAGGTGAGATTAATCAACACAACTTGAACCTGTCCTAAAAGAAAATCTAAAAATCCTACTCAAAACCTATACAAACCATATTTAAATAAATAAAAATTAAATTAATTACATTTTTTTACACACTATAAAAATTATCTAAACTAAAAGTTCTACACTACGAACCTAAACTAGCAAACAGAAGACTGCATCCACCAAAAGAAACATTAAAAAACCAATTTAAATGAAAAAAAAGAGATAATAAATTAAAAATTCAAAAACAATAAAATAAATTTTATAACCTAATGGTGTGAATCCATTGTTTTCTAAGTAAAAAAAATAAGAACTGCATAGTTCAATCTCTAAAACCCAAAACCAAATATCCAAATACCCAAAAACAAAAAATGCATACACTCTACACTCAAAAAACCCCCACACTGTAATTTCATTTCTAGTTTTCACACCAAATCTATATGACAAAAAAATAACTGAAAACCAAAGAGAAATAGAGAATAAGAAAAAAAGTACCTAGAGAGAAATAGATAAGAGAATATGCAAGAAGAGAGAAGCAACGTAGATGACGCTGACCAAAATCAGTCTAGGACTACAGCTTGAAGTCCAAAAACCAGTAAAGTAGAAGAAAAAGAAATGGCATTAGATGATGATGGTGATTGTCAAAAATAAGAAAACAAAAAGAAAAATCTTAAAGAGAAACTGAGAAACCGTGTAGGTCAATTGGTTAAAGAAAAAACACATTACGACATGCAAATAAATAAGAACACTTAAAACAAGTAAATGGTTCCAAAAACTTAAGTTCAACCTTTTCTGCACCTTGACATAGACAAGATCGGCTGAAAAGATGCACACACAAACTGCAAGTTATATCAAACAACAAATCCAGCATTAAGATATCAATATTGAACGAGATTTAACCCAAAAACTTACAATCACTAATTGGTAGGCACAATCATTTCTTGCGTGGCAAACCATCTGTTAAGAGTCATCATGCTTTAAATGCAAATGGTAGATTTCGTAAGAGACAACTAACAAGTCAGTTTCTAAAATCTTGAAAATTATAGATGAAAGCATAGAAACCTATTTGCAATTGATATTTGTAATACCTGATGCCTAGGGGCTTAGATGGATATCGAGGGAAAGTCGTTTTTCCATGGTAGTACACACCTTCATGATATAATTAAAAAAAATAATAATAATGAATGTCGAAAAAAAAATAGATTAGATCAACGGTTAAAACTCAACTCGAAGCCAATGAAAACTCAAAAAGTGTATAATCACAGCTCAAATGTTAGCAACAATGCAACAAGTATTTTTTTTTTATCAATCAACCAGTCTTCATCAACTTAAGTTCACAGTGAGACACACACATGCACATGTACACACATGGAAGGGGCTAAAACCTCATAATTCAAATGGATTTATTCTTTTGCCTGATTGGAAAATGTCATCATTTGAATGCCCAACCCCTATAACCATTCAACTGTACAATAAATAGATGCAAACTAAGAAATCACCAAATATACATGAAATCGTATAAAAGCATATGCTTTCAATCTTCTACCAGTATATGGTGTGTCTTCACTTCCCTCCAGTGCAAAATCTGAAATGAATAATGAAGTAATTTCAACAGATCTCGAAGTGCATGAACAACTTGAAAGCAAGTGAAAGCAATACTTCTCTTTAAAAAGGAAAAAAAAACATAAAAAGAGTAATGTCGAACTTATCCATTCATTCACTACTTTGGCCAATTCAACAAGGTTTGGTCAAGCTACTAAAATATAGTTGTGCCCAAATTCCAAATGACCAAAAGATAGTAGGCTAAGTTTTAAGGCATTAAGCTGTTTCTCTTTTCTCTTTTTTTTTTTTTTTTTTTTTGCAAATAAACTAAGCTTTTTCCTCGTCTTGGATGACTCAAACAAGACAAGCCAGCTAGGCTTGACTCCACTTTGTTGGATCCTGAACTCAGCCAGCAGCCTCACAACCCAAAATCAAGTCATGGCCTATGCCCTTCTTGGCTCAACTCCATTATTCAAAAAATGCAGGTACTTAACATGTGTAACATTACACTTGTATGTATGGAGTTCACTTGAAACTACTATGATCGGTGGAGTAAATCATGTGTTTTACATATGATATCCAACAGTGGGATTCACTGCGATTGGAGTGTCACTCAACCCCTTCTGTTTCTTGTTTTAAGTTTTATCACTACTTCAGCTAGAGTGGCATTCATCTGACCCTACTATAACTAAATCTAATCATGTGTTTTACATATGATAAGTCCAACAGTAGGACCTATTTTAATTGAATAAATTTAGGGCAATGATATTATATGTCTAATAGCTACTGTAGCTAGATCAGCAAATCTCAAAAACATATAATGTCCTAATATCTATTTTACAAAATAAAATTCTCATTTAAAATTAGAAAATTATCTTCTTGTGTGCATAAATAAATTATTATGCATTTAATCAGTTAATACAAAATGACAAATTCATGATCATGTCAACCAGCGAGGGACAAAGGGATTCCATTTGTTGCTCGTTTTGGCAGAAACTGTTAAAAGAAAGTTAAGCAATCTATAACATGATTGCATTTTTCAAGTAAATCAGCTTAACAAGATTTCATGACACTGGAAAGTAAAAATGCTAGTAACTTTTTAAAGCAAAAAATCCCGTTAACTCAAAAGATAAATAACAAAAAGGAACAGCGGATTGATGTTCTGTTTTGTTAGCCAAATGCATAAGGATATAAGACAAAATGGTAGCTTATATGATTAAAAGTAAGTTCAGCATATCATTACAAAGTAGCTAAATTTCGTTGGCATGTAGGAACCAGAATGGCTTGCTCAGTCACAAGAATGTTATTAAATGAGAAGCAATAATGCAAAAAAGAATCAGCAGTATGCATCCAGCAATTGTTCCAACATATCTTTTCACATTTAAGCAATTAAATAGAATTTACCCCAATAATAATAATAATAATATGAAAAGGTGCATACCTTATGAAGTGAATGAGCAACTAATTTCTTCTCAAGCTCCTCAAATTGATACACAAACTTGATAAACTGCAAGCCCTAAATGACCATATCCTACATATGGAATAAAAAATTTTTTGAATATATTTAACAAGATTAAATTAAAGTTGCATAGTTTAACCCTTCAGACGCCTCTTTTTTGTTAACAAATAATCATCAAGTCTCACACAATGGAAAAAATATTTTCTATTACAAAACAGCGAAAGCCAAAGCTACAAAACCATGGTATTGTCTCTCCACCTAACCACAGCATGAGATGAGGGAATTGGGGAAGAACAAAAAACGACAGTTGTTGAACAGAAATGAGTGCAAAATTACAGCAATCTCAGGCACTACCTCACTACCAATACATTGTCAGCAAAGAAAACAAGAATAAATAGCCTTCAACTGAAAGCCAATTGATCAAAATGACTCTCACCATGAGAATAACAAATTTCATCATACCGCAGGACTAATGCAAAAGGTCACCTTGCATTTTTAAATCAACATCAATGATGACCGCCACCTCACATCCTTAAAAATTCTACTACTCGGTCAAAGACATTCTCACGAAAAAGGATAGGGAACCAAGCACCAAACTATGCGCAATTTACATCTAAAAGTGCAACGAGTCCAAATTACAAATAGGATGTCCGTGTTAGCAATTGTCCAACAATGTTGGAACTACGAGAAGAAAAAAAAAAGGAAGACCAGATGGAAAGATTAAGACCAATGTGTAGAGAGATCAAATGTATATCATTTTATATGTTTATATACTTACTTTCAAGTAGTCATACAGATTATAGAGTACTGTAATACTGTAACAAAAATGTTTATATGTTTATATTCTAAATGTACTTTTTTCATTTTTCAAGGTCAATAGGTCAAATTCCAACTTTGTGGTTACAAAAATGGGCCCCATCCAACCATGCACCTTGTTGTTGTTAGTTTATCGTTGTTGGGTTAATAACAATGTTGTTGCCATCACAGTAACTAAAACATTAGTTAGCTTCAACACAAGGAGCGTCAACTGCAATATTTCACAGTGTTCTGAAGTGAGGTGAGATGGTATAATTGCCCTAAACATGAGAAAGAATCATAATATGGAGCGCAAATTAAATACATAATATACTGGTATAGGAATAAAACCAAAAAAAGTCACAGATTGGTCGTTTTAAGGCCTTTAGTTATTGACCCTTGTTAAATGCTTGACGATAATAAAAATAATGATAATACTAATAATTTATTAAAATTAAAATTTCTGTTTTCAATTTTCTTAAAGTGTTAATTAGAAATACAAGGTACACCTCCTCCTTGATAAGAACCTTGACTGCAACCATGGTTTAAAATAGCGGCTGCTACATAGCGTAGCAAATGCATTGTCAGCCATAACAGTTGAGGCCGGCACGCTATTTTGAAAATAGCAGCACTACAATCTAAAAGTTTGTAAAGCCAAGCAATTTTATTTTATAATACTATTTTTCCTATTTCTTCTCCTCAATAGCCTTTCCTATAGTTGTTTCTACCCTTACATGGTTTCAAATAACTAAAAACACACAGGATTTGCTGCTACACAAGATTTAAATTTTTTTTCCATTTCCAAAATTTCCACTGCTGCACCGCTATGTATCACCACAACCACTACATATCGCCTGCTATGTAGCATTTGCACCATTGGCAGCCATGCCCACTGCAGCCACTATTTTTTATCCTTGATTAAAACACAAAATTCATCTAGAATGTACACCTCAAAATACGCAACATAAGTCTACAAGGACTTGTGCTAGATTCCAAATTGATTTTTCTATTAGGACTTAAACATTACTCCATAGTTAATACAATGTTGCTTTCCCTTTTGAAATCATACTAAAAAATTAAAAATATTTAATACTTAATAATTTAAAAAAGATTGTTAGATCAAATTTTATTGGTGGTATTTTGAAATTTTTTTCGAAGTTAACATTTGTATGAATTATTTTAATGTTGTGCTATATCTATGAATCATATGTTCCAAGATTTGGCAAGCCGGACACCTGGATACCCCTACCAATATCAAAGTCCCACATGGCTACTTACACATACGCAACTTAGACTAAATCCACAACCTTAATCTATATCACAACCTCATCCCTACCTATCATGTTCATATATTCCAGATACAAATTATTTATATCTAAAGACAAAATATCAAGGATATATTTACAGTCCTTAGAGCAATCCTTTCAGGCCTGGTGATTTCAGGCATCATATTCTTATCAAGTTCGACAGTTTCAACTCCCAGCTTGTGATAATCAACAAGTTTAGCCTATATACCACCACGGAAGGTCTCAACAATAAACTAGAAGAGCAGACTAATGCATTCTACAAGAGAAACTATAAAAAATAAAAAATAACAAATTTACCTTGTGAGGCATCAAGCATTGCAGCTTCCTTTTTAAGCTTAGAAACTTCCGACCTCAAAAGAATAATTAAGCTTTTTCTCAGCAAGCTATATAATCCCTCAAAACTAAACCTTCCCATGATACTCACAGATATGGTCTAAGCTTGATGAAGCAAACCTAAAATAGATCTTAACAGCCAAGATTGAATGATGCCACACAATCCCTATAGCAAGATATCAATCCATCAATTTAAACACCCCTCCACACCCTTGCATGATTAGAATTTAGGAGGATAACAGTACCTGGAAGCACTTGCCAATGGGCATCATCTTCAAAGATGGAAACATAGAAATATATAGGCCACTAAACTGATAAGAAGAGAACAAAAGGAATTAGCAAATTTTCACATAATCAATTTGCTTCTCTACAGACAGATAGAAGAGTGAGTGAATCTTAAAAAACAAAGTGAAGACCTACAGGTTGAACTCTGCAGTGTATCAAAAGGAACAAGGTCAAAGCTCAAGGCATTTGACACAAATAAGTGATTATGATGTCAAAAGATAAATAACACAGCAACTGACCAATTACAGTAAAATGAAAAACTCAGAAAGTCACAACTGCAGACATCTCCACCTACATTTGAGAAAAAAAAAAAAAAAACAGAAAAGAAGAAGAAAGAACATACCTGCAAATGTCTACAACTGGCTACTCTCCACCAGCTATTGTTGCTGTTTGCCAACTTCGGATGAAGCTGCAGACGTCTTGCCCTGCTCATCATGCTCCTACTCAGCCAGCAGGTACTGCTCTTTTTTTTTTTTCTTTTTTCCATGCTGCTTTTCTTTTTTTACCCAGAATCATTGTTTTTCCATGCTACTTTCTTCTTCTTTTTTTTTTTTTTATAAATCCAAAACAGCTGTTACTATTCCATGCTGTTTTTCGTTTTTTTTTTCTCTGGAACTGGTGCTGTTTATATTTTTATATATATATATATATATACGGAACTACAGCAGTTTTTTTTCTTCTTTTTTTTTTTTTTTTTTTGTTCCAGAACTGTTGTTCTTCCATACTGCTGTTTTACCGATATCGGGTAACGCGTGGATGGAGTGAAGTAAGATAAATAGTCAATACAATGATGCACCATTAAATTAATAAATAACTAACAAGCATATAGGAAAAGTCGGCCAAATGGAAACCTTCTCATATTGGAGCTGGTGAAAGCAATTCTTTTAAACGAATATATCAGATAACTCCCACCTCTGTATTAACATCAACCTATTACAAAATTTAATAACTTCCAGTTATCATTGAAAAATATTTGGACAAAATGAAAAAAAAAAAAAACAGAACTCTAGGTTAATACAATCAACTAGATTCATTGTGAAGAATGCCAATTTGGACATACAACAAGAAACCAAACACAATAACAAATTAAAAGGTAAATATATACATAAATATTCTTCATTTGGTAAAAAATCACAGTTCTTTAATGAATTATACCATTAAAAAATTAAGAAATGAAACATCTAATGAAGATATATTCATCTTCAATTAAAAAAATTAGAAACAACATGGTAGTGAACGGTTTTCCCTCCAAACCTTTGGGAAAAAGTCAATTCCAAAAGTTGCATGCAAAATGCAGATTCAAGACCACCCGCCAAACCTTTGGAAACAAAGAAGGTCAATTCCAAACGTTGCATGTGAAAAGCATATTCAACACCCACAACCCCCACCCAAAAAAAAAAAAAAAAAAACCAAAACAAGCGTTTTTTATTTTTAAGTATAATATTGAGAGCTAGTGGAGTAATCGTTTTTTATTAAGTATAATTGGGATATCTGATGGAATTATCAGAAAAAATTTACAGAACTACACCCATTTCCGAACATAAATCGATGCAAACACTGTCTTACATAGTGAAGTTAGAAAAAGAAACACATATATATCCAAAGAAGAGAAAATAAAAGGAAAAGAGACAAAAGAAGAAGAAAAACAAAACACACTAACTAATATTGTTACAAAAATTGTGGTCATCTAATAAGGGATTAACACAACAACAACAAATGAATGCCCGTGCGCATGCACACTTTTCCATACAATTCCATGTCAGATAAACAGCAAAATAAACATAAAAATGATTAAATTAAAGATCAACTGCTTACTCAAGTTCTAGGGATCACAATTCAACAAAGAATACTAAAGGGATAGTGTAAAAATAAAAAAAACTGATTCTCGAGCGATATTCTTCTTCGATATAATATGTTTCCAAGATACAAAAATAAAATGAAGCAAATTTAAAGGTGAATCAGCAAATGGCAGCAATCATAAAGTTTGGACATTGTGCCCACAAAGGCTGTTCAAAAGATGTTTAAATTCCATAAAATTAATAAATAAAAAATACATACCCCGCTCCTCAGCAATCTCAGGGTCCTCACCGAAAGCTCAAGATTGCGATGAATGCCAACCCTACAACCATTTACAAAAATTTTGGTTCCTTGAGAAATGATTGTAGGGCATATTACCAACAACAAAAAAAGTGAACCGTCTCATGGAAGGGGAAAACATGGAACATTTAGCAGGTTGTTTGACATCTTTAAGTTAAATACCTCATAATTTCCAGTGCTCCATTCTACGAAAAATTCCAAGATAGGATGTGTAGCTAATCCAACCGTTACGTATACCATCAAAGCAAGATTCTTCACAAGTCCACAGGCCCATCATAGCACCCAAAAGGTATCCATTGATGTCAAACAATAGCAGCAGAAGTAGAACCGATTTAATAAATAACAACAATAACAGTGAATAACAGATATAGTAACAGTAATATCAATAATGACTCTAATGCAAACCTAAAAATATGTAAAAATACACACATATGTTTATAAGGATTTGCTTATAGCCCTTGCATATACCTAGCTCAACATCCATAAATCTTTTTCCTTATCCTTGCATCTATTCTCTTTTTTTTAATCAATTTTACACAATTAAAATTATTACAAATCAAAGTTTCATTATCCAATTGATTTGCAATTATTGGCAATTTCACTTACACAATTACACATGCGCTATGCTGCAAGTGCATGCACTCAAAACACATGTGACTCCGTGATTAAATATCAAGCCTCTACCATAGGTGATACATACCTTTCTTAGTTTATTAGTGTGATTAATATGATGTTCATGGATAAATATAATACTCTATTGACATTAATTGGCTAAACAGACATTTAGGAATGGATGCCAACTGGAACCGGTCCATAACTTGGATAATTGAGTCCAGAAAAGGGTCCATAGCAAAGTTGTTGTGTTGGTACCTCAGGTAACCAGTTAATGTCTATTGAAATCTCTACCATTTGTTTTCGCTATGACACTTGTCCTTCCGGTGTTAAAGGAGGATACGTCATACCCCAATGGGAACTGTACAGTTGTTCAGGGTTTTGCCAATTTCCCTGATAACATAAAAAGAACACTCAGCAGAGAAGATGTAAGCAGCTGCAAAACACCATGTAACACAACACTAACACAAAGATTTTCTAATACCATCACATCCAATAGGAGAGTTCAACCTCCGCAAATGAGACAACCTAGAAGCATATGTCAAGTGATTCAACACGCATAAACAATACGTAAATAATATATATATGCTAGAAACTGTAAGCAACATATGCAGAGAACATTAAGAGAAGAACTAGGACCTTTAGTTCAAGTATCTACTGGAACTCTGAAGGTGTTCTCTCAAGATGCAATGCTCGATATGTATCAAACAGTGAATCAACAGTAGACAATAAGACCTGTCGAATAAGAGCAATATTTCATGATAAGTATTAATACATATATATATATATCAATATATATATAATGCGAAGCTCTAATAACTAGTTGTTGGAAAAGTAGCAATCATTAAAAACTTGATCACTCGCCTTTAAGAGTGCTACAGCCTTGCTCATTTCAAAGCTCACAAATTTAGAGTAACCAGCAGCACCTGATGTCTGTTGTGACAAGAGACAGTTAGAACAAGGAAGCATTGCGGCGATGAAAAATTGTAAACAGTGGAAAACAGAGAGAGAAAAATGAGATCAATAGATATGGTCAAACATAACACCTCGGGTTTTCGAGCATAGCTTACCACAGGATGGGGCTAAGTCACATTATTGAAACCATGGATTGACCTCGTGGCCATTGGTGCTTAGGGTCAACAAAAAAATAACAATGAAATAGGGACTGGAGCAATGCATGGGACCATAGGCTGCCATTGGCTTGATTCACAAACCTGATAAATAAAAGGATCAATGCTCAAGCCCTGGTACGACAAGCTATCCTAGGGCCCATTCCTGGCTGTTGTGCAGACTCACTCCGTGATATTCAGGACAAGTAATGAATAGGATGGGCCTTGGAGTTGGAATAAATTTTATGCCCGACATATAAATGACATGGACCTTGACCTCACCTCAGATAAGCTTGTTTACATCCAAGCATGACATCTCGCATTAACAAAGGACATAAACGGGCATACATGACACAAGGTATGCATTTATAAGCATCGCCACTGAGTGGATATGTGCACATGAAATGAACCATCACCGAAGCACATTGGTATTCACATGAATGTACACATATACAATGTTAATTTAGACTGCTATAGATGAATAATAAAGATATTAGGGACTAGCATCACTTGAAGATCGGTGGAGAAAAAAATGAGAGAAATAGTTCTAGAGTGAAATACCGCCTCCTTTAAAAATACTTTGTAGTGCAGAACAAATCCTATCCAAGAAGCCACAATTTTCCATTGTACTGAGGAGATAGTCTTATAGACTTCACATCTCAAGGCTTGGACATTTTTGTGACATTCACTTCTAAGCATGCGGTCGAGTGATTCATTGGTTAGATTTTTTGTTCTTTTTTCGACAGACGTGAACGAGAGTATGGTTAAATAGATCAATCACTGCTTCCCTTGGTGCTTGTATCATTTATACTATGATCTACGATGCATATATTTTTAAGGATGCACCCCATACAATCCATTGCAGTCTGAATAATATACAGAAATAGTCAACCTAAAGATAGCTCCAGTCCACTAGGTTCTTTTGTTTCCTAGCCATACCCTAGGCTTTAAGCTTGATGTCATAATTGCCGCAAAGGTCATCGATGAATTTTCCTTATTACCACACATGAGCATAATTGCAAGCTAGTGTTTCCATGTCAAGCAAGTGTCTGAGAGCAGCACACATCAATCTCCAAATTACAGCAACATGAGATGATGATCTATGCTATTCGAATACAGCTGTTGGGGAGGGGGACACATTATGTGTTAAGCCCCAGCCATAAGGTTTGTGTAAGGAGTAAGGACATGTTTATATACATTTAAGATATTTGATGTGCAAGCTGGTGTTTCCACGTCAAGCAGGTGTTTGAGAGCAGCACACATAAATGTCCAAATTACAGCAACATGAGATAATGATCTTTGTTATTCGAATACAGTTGCTGAAGATGGGGACACATTATCTGTCAAGCCCCAACCATAAGGTTTGTGTGAGGAGTAAGGACAAGGTCATACAAATTTAAGACATCAAACGGTTGGCATGTGCATGAGCTAACTAGATACAATGTACTGTTCTATCAGCAGATCCCAAAGATCTTTTATGAGTCGTACAGTTCAATGTTTATTAAAAAAGAATTAAAAAGCTAAAGAAAAATAGCCACCTAGGCCTGTATTTCACTATTACTAGTTTCCGTTCATTCTCCAGTTTCTCCTCTCACAATAATTCTCTTCTTTTGTGGTCTAACTAACAAATAACTCAAGGATTCGTTAAACTCATCAGGCAGTAATGTATTAATTGTGTCGAGCTTGTAGCATAGTAGGGGACGCTCACTGTTGCAACCTATGAAGCATGGTTACCGGTACAAGTACCAATATAGGCATGGTATGGGTACGCCGATACAACAAAATCCTAAAAAACAAGACACGGGTAAGGGGTGACAATGGGCGTTCTGTGTTGGTAGTAGTGAGGGCAGAGGTGAATCAGTGAGGGGGTTTTGGGAAGATAGCTTTTCTGGATCGGCAGAAAAAGGGAAAAGTGGGTAACATGCTGACGATTAGGGATCGTGTAGCTTTGATACCAAACTGATGCAGGCCCTAGGGTTAGGGCTTGCGTAGGGGTGCCGAAGCACGTGTCCAAAGACACTTCGAATCTTCAAGAAGACTTCAACACACACGATGACGCACCTCTTAGGGGTAAAACCCAATTCTATTAATCGACTAAGTCTGAGAATCTTTTCTCAACAATGCCATATATATAGTAAAAGCAAACTTAATGTCTAAGCAAACCCTAAGCTATTAATAGAAACTTCCCTAATAACAATTTAATTAGAAATCTACTGATAAAAATAATATAATCCTAATCTAATTTGAAGAGGGGCTGCTTATGGGACTTAGACTACGTCATAAAGTGAGTATGGCTTCATACCCAATGCCCCTTTTGGCCAATCAAACCCTTATGGAATGAGGTGTGATAAGAAGATTCTACAGCAAACAAGATTGGAGAGGGGGCAGAAGGCTATGAGGATTCATGACATAGGTTTGGATGATGACAATGTTAGTGCATCAAGTATATTGCACAAGTTAACATGCATATTGGGGTCTAGACTTGGGAATGGTCCAGGCCCTCTGTTTAGCTCACAGTTGAGGTATGGGTAACAATCCCATAACTTGTACCTAATTGTATGTCTCCGATTACCAGTCCCTAAGAGAAATTTGGATTTAGCTCCAGATCTACCATACACCGAACCATTTCATCCCTACTGGAAGATGTTGAGAATCAGTTTGGGTCTAATTTGTAATTATCCAGTAATCATGGCTTTAAATGTCATTATGAGAACAAGTTAATCTTGAATAAGGCTTAGATTTTAAAGCTAAGTTACGTTGGGTTGGAGTCATGATGTAAGTAGGTATCTAATTTAGGTTCCCCAATTACAATTAGATTAAAGTTTGAGTTATTTTAGGTTAAGTGCTGTGATATAAGTTGGTTTCTAATTTAGGCTCGCCTATTATAATGTAATTAGGTTTCCTTTTTTTTTTTTTTGGTAGTCTATAGTAGTCTTTTTTTTTTCTTCATAAAGAGTCATTGCTTAATATAAAATTTTTACAAAATTCATCAAAACGTAGTCCCTAAATTTCAACTAGGTATCAGAGTTAGGGTTTGGACTTACATCTAGGCTTTCCTCTTCTATTTTTCCTTCTTTTCCGAATCCCTATCAAATTGGTTGACCCAACAAAGAAACCTAAGCCTTCCATCGCCAAGTCATGCTTCTAAAAAAGGAAAACTGGAGAGCAAAAGCCTAAGGAACAGAAGCCTAGATATGAGCCCCATCTAGGGTTTTGAGTTTCCAAGAAGAGAAAAGAAAATTAGGGTTTTTTCCAACTCAAAATCCCAACAGGTTATTTGCCTTCTACACGTGATGTCAAAATGCCATTTCCCTAAGTAAAATTTACAAATGTGAATTTTGCACATGTAATGTGAAACGCAATGCCATGTTTGTTTGGAAGCCGCCATTTTCACATTAAGTGATCGTTGAATGATTTGGAAGATAAATGTAAGAAATTCATATATCTTAAACTATAGCAATGGTTAAGACATCAAAATGAATTTATGGGGTTTAATAGGTCAATAAATCATTTGAACGGTTCACATAAAAAACATGGGACACATAGAAGTTGAAGAGAATAAAAGCTAGTACAGGATTCAAAACCACAACTTGTCGAGTGGAACCTATATTGGAACTCTCTTGACCAAGAGGTGTGTAATAGTTTCACCCCTCTTCAAGGGCCTAAATCTCACATGAAAATAGCCTCATTCACATTGTCTTCACACCTCATTTGTGCATGAGCAAACATGACATTCGTAACCGTTCTGCACATGCATCAATTACACATGCAAACAAGTGCAAACAGGTGACCCTCGAGGCCTCGACCATTGTTTCTTTTCGACAAAACGTTGGCAAGATGACCTTTGACATCAACACACCTGTACCAACAGCTTTTTAAGAGCAGAGGTGCATTGGATCGAAAATCGAAGAGTAGGAGACCATAATTTTCTATGGTTTGAGGCTTGAAACCATAGACTGGAACCTCCATTTGTTCTCATAACCATTGAGGAAAGGGAATCGAAACTGTAGACAAAGACATAAAAGACACTTTCCCAACACATGAAAGGAGGAATTTCTGTCCCAAATATAGCAGTAGTTTCCGTACAAGATACAGAAGCCGCATTCACTCACGTCTTTGTAATTTATTATTATTATATGTTAATATGCAATTATGAAAATAAGTTTCTCTTAAATTAGGATACGATTAAAGTAGAGTTCTTTTGTGTTAAGTCCTATGATGATTTAATTAGATTTCCAGGTTTAGTTTAATATCTTTGGTTGTACCCTATAAATAGCCATCGGTTATTGTCAATACTCAATAGAAACATATTTAAAGAAAATTTCCAAGATATAGTCATTAAATGTAAGAAAAATAATCAAAAGAAGAAATGAAAGGGAAGGAATCATTGCCTGAATAATGTCTGCCTCGTTCTTGCAGCCTCTCATCTCAAAAGAAATCTTCTTAAGGTTTGCTATAGCAATTAGCCCACACCGCTCACATGAATTCTATAGGCATCACTCGGATCAAACAACCTCCCTTTGAGAAAGCGTGCCACACCATGAGCAATCATGCAATCTCGTTCCATTTCTCCCAATTGCAGGCCTCCATCACAGGAATGAATCTTGGAATGAAACTACACTAGGCCCCACCCATGGGAATGAATCTTGTCATCAACCATGTGTTTCAACCTTTGATAGGAAGTGGGACGAAGGAAAATCACAGCAGACAATCGCTGCCCGACATGACCATTGTACATGGTTCCAAAGCAAGGCATCTGATATCCACACCTATGAAGGGCTTTGCTAATATCATCAACCTGAACAAAAAAAAAAAAAAAATCTTAGATGATGCATGCAAAAATATCTAACCTTGGGAAATAAAAAATAGTGTATTGCAAGCCAAAAACACCAAGCATATTGCAATAAATTCTACATCCAGTTCTAATTCTGTATGAATAGGATAAATTTTAAAATCAAATCAAATATTACATTTTTCACACATAGAGACACTACAAGACAAATCAAGACTCCAGCACTGTGGATTTTACGATAAAAGCATTGCTAACTACCATGCCAACAAAAGGCCTTGTAACTAAATCTCAAGTGTCTAAACTACAACACTTTCACGAGTGCTTCCTTCTTGAGCATTTGGATGTAAAAATTCAAGGAGAATGCCAATGTATTTTTCAGCTGGTTGGAAAAACAAAATTCCGCTTTCCAAGATAATCCCATATGACTAAAAATAGCTGCACCCAGGTTTCCAATTTCCCCACTGATGGAATTGATTTTCCCCGCTTGACTCGGCGGACAAGATTATAAGGGCAATTGTTTAAAACTTTTCTTTAAAGGAAATAAAGGAAGTTTCAACATAAAACACCTGGGGTATTATCTGGCGCAACTTTACTTTGCAGGTATGGATATTCCTTTTTTTAATGTTCTTGCACAGACACAGAAAGACCACCACACCAAACATAAAAAAAAAGTGCATCTTGGTAACTTCAAAATCAATAGCCATACCAATCGGCAGAAAAGGACACCCTGTTCATAGATGATATTTCAGCAAATATATAGCCATTTCACAGAAGCCATTGTAACTTCTGAAGCATCTTTCATTTTTTTTTTTTTTTGAGTTCTCCAACTGATGTGGCCTGCAAGTAAGAGAGCACAACTCTCTCCATATCCCAAAGATTTCCATCACATGGCAGAATATTTACTTTTGGGTCACTTCATGTCAAAACACCCATTTGATTGTTTACAACCATGACATCACCTTAATTTGCCATTGAAGGATTATGGCCTAGCATCACAAAGAACTATGACTTGTAGGGTGCTATTAGGTCTCTCTTCCAAATTCCAATCTACAAAACGGGCAGCCTAACTTCACGATTATACAGGATACTTGAATTACAGACATCTAGGTCTGGAACATCTTAGATGTAAACTTACAGTGACATCCGTAAAGGGAGTAGCATCACTCTCCTTTCCCATGTGAGCAGCAACCTTCCTCATGATACGCTCAATGAATTGACCAATTGTTGTACGAGAAGGAATTGCATGTGGGTTCACAATGATGTCCAGTGTAATGCCTTCAATGGTCCATGGTATGTCTTCTTGTCCGTAAGTGATGCCAACAGTTCCCTTCTGATGATGTCTCCCGCTGAACTTATCTCCAATCTGGGGTATCCAAACATATCTCATTCTTACTTTCACAAGTCTGAACCCATCTGCATTTGTCGCCAATAAAACCTGCCAAAAAATATATGATTAAAAAAATGTTCAACTGGCAGAGGAGAGAATAGAGCTCAAACCAATGCACTCATAAGGAGTACAATGCAGTGATGCACAACCAACTCAATAAACTACAACAAGCTGCATTAATCTTCATGGAAGTATAGCAACATAACGAAGAAAAAATAAAGAGCAAGGAAAACTAGAATTAATAACCCCTTACTAGATCCACAATCCAACCTTCACTCTGGCGTAAGCTAGTGCTGTGATGATGCCATGTGTATCATGAAGATTGGCCTTGGATTTCATCCAGATTCAGTGGAGTTGTCTTTCCAATAATTACGTCTGCACCAAAGACTCGTGCACCCTATTGGATAGGAGATAGATTTATTTACATGTAACAATATACAGATCTTAAAAACACTGTTGTACAGCTTCCAAATTCTCCTAATATACTCACAGGAGGAGCCAGACCATCATCATCTAACTTATCATAAGAGCCATGCCGCATGCCCTGTAAAAGAATAGCTGAATTAGATCTACCATCACCAAAAATGATGGGACAACCAAGCTTTAACCAACTTTTTGTAGTCACCATTGTATTCTCCTTGTTCGGGCATCTGAAATCTTCTTTGACAAGTGTTCCAATCTTCTTCTCCTCAGCTCTATAGAACAATCATCATTAGCAAGTTACTGAGTATGGTCCAAAGTGCAAAAACGTCAACCACGATGTTAACAAGAACAATTTAAAAGAATGGTATGACACACCAAAGAAAGCTTAAAATACAAAAATAAAATAAAAAAAGAATTGGAAAAACAACTAAAAGCAAAGTCAAATGAGAAAACTCTGATTACTACCTGTATGAGCAGAAAAATAATGATCGGAAGAACCCATGATCAATCAAAGATTGTTTCATGTTTAATAGAATCTTCTTGGTTATATCCAGAATAGCAAGCAATTGCCACAATGGCATTCCTTAATGAGACCATACAAATACATGTTGATTAGAATAATTTCCAAATTGCAGAAACCATTTATTAAAAAAACAAAAAAAAAAAGGAACAAAGTTGGAAGTCATTACAATGTCGGCTCAGAGCTGCGTGAAGTGCAAGTGCTCCATGGCATGAGTGGTAACAAGAGGCTTTTGTGGATAGTAAAGAACATAAGCTACTGTATCCTGAATAGAGACATAATGGGTATCAGTGCATTTTCAATACAAAGAAGACAAAGCAAAAATGACTAGCAACAAAATCTAACACAAAATTGACAGAAGCCCAAATACACACCATGAGAAGTTGATAATTGGTCACATAAATCCCCATTGCTTGCCTGCCCCTGGCCGACTGGTACGTGTTACAAGGGGACTGCATTGTTCAACTAGTGAGAGGGGGAAAAAGAAAAGCACCATTTTGCTGGCATAAATAGAAAAAATTGTGTGATAACTAACCTGGTTGTGGGCAAGGAAGGGAATAATAGAAGCACAAACACCCAATATCAATGATGGATGGATCTCACAATTAGTACAGGTTTCAGAATATGCATCATCAGGATTGAGCCTTGCATTCACAAGATCATGTAACACCATACACGTCTAATTATAAATTTTAACAAAAGTTTGATGCTAAACTTATAGGACGTTGATGTTCATATTGTAATTCGAAAATTGATTAACTTCATACTCAGAATAACATATTTAGAAGGTGCCTCAACGAAGGCCAACATTAGAAGAGTAACTATGCTTTTTTCCTCAGCAAGCTAGATAATCCCTCAAAACTTAACTTTCCCATGATACTCACAGAGATGGTCATGGATATCATACTAGTCTCTTCTTCTTCAGTGTCCACATACTGTATGAACCATTTCGCAAGAAGAACATGCCATCCTTCTACCTGGGTTTCCTGAAGAATAGAAATATAGAGGTCGAATATTTAAAATGACTGAATCACTATTGAAATGTAAAGATTCTTATAGTAGGTGCTAAACCTTTGCTGTAAGGCTTGAATGTCCTTCTTTATCAACAGTCCCGTTTTCTCCATAATAAACAGCAGACGACAGCAGCCACCATACTCAGTATAAAGGCACAATTCTTTCAAACGAATATCTCAGATAACTCCCACCTCAGTATTAATATCAACCAGTTATCAAATTTAATGACTTCCAGCCATCAATGAATAAAATTTGGACAAAAGAAAAAAAAAAAACCTGTACTCTAGGTTGATACAATCAACTAGATTCATTGTGAAGAATGCCAATTTGGACATACAGCAAGAAAAAAAAAAAAACTAATAGTTACAAATACAAACATAAATATTTTTCTTTTTTATCATTTCTTTCTTTTTTTCAGCTTGTTTTTGTTATCCAACATTTGGTAGAAAACCACTATCCAGTAATGAATTATACAGTTAAAAAATTAAGAAATGAAAAATCTAATGAAAATATAATCATCTTCAATTAAAATAATTAGAAACAACATGCTCGTGATTGGTTTTCCCTCCAAACCTTTGGAAAAAAAGGTCAATTCCAAATGTTGCATGTGAAAGGCAGATTCAAACCCCACCCCCCGCCCCTCCAAAAAATTAAAAAAAAAACATAACAATCGTTTTTTATTTTTAAGTATAATATCAAGAACTGGTGGATTTAACATTTTTTATTTTAAGAATAATTGAGAGATCTGATGGAATTATTAAAAAAATTTACATTATTAGGGCTTTTAGGATTTAGGAATTTGAGTATTGTGTTTTGGGTTTTGAGTCTAAAGAATTTTTTTTTTTTTTTTTTTTTTTTTGGTTTAGAGTTTAGGGTTTAAAGAATTTGGTTTAGGGTTTAGAATTTTGGGTTTAGGTTTTAGGTATGAAGCGGTTTGGGGATAGGTGTTTAGGGATTAATGGTTGGGGGTTTAGGTTTGGGATTTATGGTTTAAGGTTTTAGGGTATAGGGTATAGTGTATAAGGTTTAGAATTTTAAGGTTTTAGGATTTAGGGATTAGGGGTATTGGGGTTTAAGGCCTTAAGGGTTAAGGATTTCGCAATTGATGGTTTTTGTGGTTTTAGGGTTTTGCGCTTTGGAGTTTAGTTTTGGAGCTTGGTGTTTAGGGGTCTTGGGTTTCCAATATGGGTTTTGGAGTTTGGGTATTGTGTTTTGGTGTTTTGGGCTAGAGTTTGGAGATTGGGGATTGAGTTTGAGGTTTATGGTTTAGGGTTTGGGACAGTGGTTTTGAATTTGGGGTCTTCAAGTTCGAGGGTTTAAGTTTTGGGTTTTTGCAGTTTGGGGTCTTGGGTTTTGGGGTTTTTGTTTTCTGGTTCTGGGTTTTAGGGGTTTGGATTTTCGGTTTGGATCGATTTTAGGATTTGGGGTTTAGGAGTTTTAGGTTTGGGATTTTGGGAGTTTAGGGTTTTGCAATTTGGGGTCTACGGTTTTAGGGTTTAAGGAATAATGTATATGGTTTAGAATTTTAAGGTTTTAGGGTTTTATAATTTAGGGGTTTTGGGATTTAAGGCATTAAGGGTTAAGGGTTCAGGGGATTTTGGGGTTTTAAGGGTTTTACGGTTTGGAGTTTGTTTAGGGTCTAGTTTTGGATATTAGGGTTTTTGGTCTTCAGTTTAGGATTTTGGGGTTTAAGGATTTAGGATTTTTGGGTTTTAGTGGTTAGAGTTTCATCTTTGGGTCTAGAGTTTGGGGTTTTGGGTGTTGGGTTTGGGGCTTTAGGGTCTTGCGGTTTAGGTGTTTACAATTTTTGAGTTTTAGGGTTTTTAGGATTTAAGAATTTGGGTATTGTATTTTGAGTTTTGAGTTTAAAAGAATTTTGGGTTTTGGGTCTAGAGCTTACGGTTTATGGGATTTGGGTTTAGGGTTTTAGATTTCAGTGTTTAGGTTTAGGATTTAGTGTTTAAAGTTTTTTAGAGTTCTAAGGATTTGGAGTTTGACATTTTTACAATTTAGGGATAAGGGTTTTACGGTTTTACAATTTTTGGGTTCATTGTTTTGGGATTTGCTCCTTGATTTTTAAGTTTATGGTTTAAAGGTTTTGGGTTTAGGAATCTAGGTGTTTTGGTTTTTTGTTGTTTATGGTTGAAGTTTTGGGGGTTTGGCCTTTGTCTTTGGGTTTGACTTTGGGGCTTTTGATTCGAGGGTTTCCGTTTTGGGGTTTTGGGGTTTGGGGTTTTGGTGGTTTAGGCTTTGTTGATTCAAGGGCTTTAAGGTTTGGGGTTTGAGTGTGTTGGGCTCTTGGGGGTTTCTGAGTTTATGACTTATGCTTTGGGCTTGGGTTTGGGGTTTACATTTTAGCGTCAGGTGATTGGGGGATCAAGGATTGGTGTTTTGGGCCTATTGGGGTATAGGAATAGGGGTTTATAGTTTTAGGGTCGGCGTTTAGGGGTTCAAGAGTTTAGGGATTGATAGTTGGAGGTTTAGATTTGGGATTTTGGGGGTTTTGGATTTTCCGGTTTGGGGTTTAAGGTATAGGGTATAGTGTATAAGGTTCAAGATTTTAAGGTTTTAGGGTTTATAGTTTAGGGTTTTTGGGCTATGATACCCGAATACTCTAAATGTCCGGTGGTATCGGTACTGATACGATACGATACGGATACAGGTACGGGATACGGTAAGATACGACTTGGATATGGCTCTCACTTTTAGGATACGGCTACGCAAGATTTTTTGACCCAAAATTACGACAGATTTTGTCCATTTTGACCAATTTACTCATAAATGAGCCCTATCTCAGTTTGATCAAAAAGAAAGCAAAAAAGAAGGAGAAGAGGAGGAGGAGAAAGTGGTAGCGAGGATGAAGATAACTAAATTGACAGGGGCTACTGCTTTCGTTTTGACGGGTTGCTTCTTCAACTAGATGGTAGACCACTGTATTGCTTTCTGCTACTGTTGCTGCTTCGAGCTTCTAACTTCAGGTGCTATGTACGCCTCCTCTTCTTCTCATTCATTCATTCTTCTTCTTTTTCGTTCAATGATGCCTCAAAGATACAAAAGGGGCAAAAGAACCCATTGCATTTTATTAATAAGAATGGGCCCGCTGGGCTTTTTTTTTTATTTCTTTCTATTTTAATATTGAGCTACTGGGCCAACCAAGACACTTGGCCCACTTTTTTTCCTTTTTTCTTTTATGTTCTTCTATGTTAAGATACTGTCAAGCCCACCTTATTGAAAATTTAATCCACACAATGGGCATCGGAATATTTGAGCACTACAATAAGTATTTAAATGTATATATTTTTTGAAATGTCGTACCCGTATCCGTATCCTAAAATTTTTAATTCAGCATATCGAACCCTCGTTCCCCGTGTCCGTATAAATACCCGTGTCCATATCTGGGCATCATAGGTTTTGGGGTTAAAAGGCATTAAGGGCTAAGGGTTTATGGTTTGGGGGTTTTGCGGTTAGGAGTTTGTTTGGGGTTTAGTTTTGGGTTTTGGGTTTTTAATATGGGGTTTTGGGATTTGGGGTTTTTGATTTGGGATTTGGGGTTTGGGGCTAGTGTTTGGGGTTTTGTGTTTAGGGATTTTGGATTTTGGGTTTAGGTTTTAAGGATTTTGGGTTTAGGGTTGAGGAGTCTAGCTGTTACGTGATTTTCACATTTATGGTTGAAGGTTCAGGGGGTTTGGCCTTTGGCTTTGGATTTGGGTTTTGCATTTATGATATAGGGTTTATGGTTTGGAGATTGGGTATTGGTTTAGGTTTTAGGGTTTAGGGGCTTGGGTTTTGAAATTGGGATTTTGAGTCCAGGGGTTTAAGTTTTGGGGTTTTGGGTTCGGGGGTTTAAGTTTTGGCATTTTGGGATTCGGAAGTTTAGGCTTCGTCAATTTTGCGGTTTTAGGGTTTGGCGTTTGGGTGTTGGGTTCTTGGGGGCTTTCGTGTTCTCTATGCTAGCCTTGGGTTTGGGTTTGGGTTTGGGTTTTGGATTTACAAATTAGGGTTTGGTGATTAAGGAATGAGGATTGGGGTTTTAGGTTCTTTTGATATATGGGGATTGGGGTTTATAGTTTTCGGTTTTGGGTTTAAGGGATTACTTTTCAAGGTTTTGGGTTTTAGGGGCTTGGGGATTGGGTTTTAGGGTTTGGATTTTGAGTTTGGAGGGGATTTGGGATTTGGGGTTTATGGGTATAGGTGTTCAGGGATTGATGGTTGGGGTTTAGATTTGGGATTTTGGGGGTTTGGGTTTTTGCAGTGTGGGGTTTAAGATTTTAGGGTTTAGGTTATATTGTCTAAGGTTTAGGATTTAAGGTTTTAGGGTTTATGGTTTAAGGGTTTTGGATTGTCTAAGGTTTAGGATTTAAGGTTTTAGGGTTTATGGTTTAAGGGTTTTGGGGTTTAAGGCATTGAGTGTTAAGGGTTTGGGCTTTTGCGATTTGGGGGTTTTGCAGTTTGAAGTTTGTTTGGGGTTTAGTTTTGGAGCTTGGGGTTTTAGGGTTTTGGGTTTTTGGGGTTAAGGTGTGGGGTTTAAGAGTCTTGTGGTTTAGGTTTTCACAATTTTAAAATTTTAGGGATTTTTACGAATTGGGGCATCATGTTTCAAATTTTTAAGTTTTTAAGGATTTTGGGTTTTGGGCTAAGGGTTTGACGTTTGGGGTTTCGTGGTTTGGAGTTTGTTTGGAGTTTAGTTATACAGCTTGGGGTATTTGGGTTTTGGGTGTTTGTTTTGGAATTTTGGGGTTTAGAATTTTCGGGTTTTAAGGGTTAGGCTTTGAGGGTTTGTCTAGAGGCTGAGGTTTTGTGTTTTAGAGTAGCGATTTAGGGCTACCGGGTTTCAATCAGGTTTGTAGTTTGGGTTTTAGAGTGTAGCGATTTAGGGTTGTTGGGTTTCAGTGATTAAGTTTAGCGTGGTGATTTAGGGGTTTTGGGGTAAAGGTTTTTCGATTTTAGGGGTTACGTTTTAGGGATTTATGTTTTAATAGAAAATCCAAAATTTTAAAAAATCCAAGATTTTCTACAAGATTCGTGCACCCTATTGGATAGGAGATAGATTTATTTACATGTAACAATATACAGATCTTAAAAACACTGTTGTATAGCTTCCAAATTCTCTTAATATACTCACAGGAGGAGCCAGACCATCATCATCTAATTTATCATAAGAGCCATGTCGCATGCCCTGTAAAAGAATAGCTGAATTAGATCTACCATCACCAAAAATGATGGGACAACCAAGCTTTAACCAACTTTTTGTAGTCACCATTGTATTCTCCTTGTTCGGGCATCTGAAATCTTCTTTGACAAGTGTTCCAATCTTCTTCTCCTCAGCTCTATAGAACAAACATCATTAGCAAGTTACTGAGTATGGTCCAAAGTGCAAAAACGTCAACACCGATGTTAACAAGAACAATTTAAAAGAATGGTATGACACACCAAAGAAAGCTTAAAATACAAAAATAAAATAAAAAAAGAATTGGAAAAACAACTAAAAGCAAAGTCAAATGAGAAAACTCTGATTACTACCTGTATGAGCGGAAAAATAATGATCGGAAGAACCCATGATCAATCGAAGATTGTTTCATGTTTAATAGAATCTTCTTGGTTATATCCAGAATAGCAAGCAATTGCCACAATGGCATTCCTTAATGAGACCATACAAATACATGTTGATTAGAATAATTTCCAAATTGCAGAAACCATTTATTAAAAAAACAAAAAAAAAGGAACAAAGTTGGAAGTCATTACAATGTCGGCTCAGAGCTGCGTGAAGTGCAATTGCTCCATGGCATGAGTGGTAACAAGAGGCTTTTGTGGATAGTAAAGAACATAAGCTACTGTATCCTGAATAGAGACATAATGGGTATCAGTGCATTTTCAATACAAAGAAGACAAAGCAAAAATGACTAGCAACAAAATCTAACACAAAATTGACAGAAGCCCAAATACACACCATGAGAAGTTGATAATTGGTCACATAAATCCCCATTGCTTGCCTGCCCCTGGCCGACTGGTACGTGTTACAAGGGGACTGCATTGTTCAACTAGTGAGAGGGGGAAAAAGAAAAGCACCATTTTGCTGGCATAAATAGAAAAAATTGTGTGATAACTAACCTGGTTGTGGGCAAGGAAGGGAATAATAGAAGCACAAACACCCAATATCAATGATGGATGGATCTCACAATTAGTACAGGTTTCAGAATATGCATCATCAGGATTGAGCCTTGCATTCACAAGATCATGTAACACCATACACGTCTAATTATAAATTTTAACAAAAGTTTGATGCTAAACTTATAGGACGTTGATGTTCATATTGTAATTCGAAAATTGATTAACTTCATACTCAGAATAACATATTTAGAAGGTGCCTCAACGAAGGCCAACATTAGAAGAGTAACTATGCTTTTTTCCTCAGCAAGCTAGATAATCCCTCAAAACTTAACTTTCCCATGATACTCACAGAGATGGTCATGGATATCATACTAGTCTCTTCTTCTTCAGTGTCCACATACTGTATGAACCATTTCGCAAGAAGAACATGCCATCCTTCTACCTGGGTTTCCTGAAGAATAGAAATATAGAGGTCGAATATTTAAAATGACTGAATCACTATTGAAATGTAAAGATTCTTATAGTAGGTGCTAAACCTTTGCTGTAAGGCTTGAATGTCCTTCTTTATCAACAGTCCCGTTTTCTCCATAATAAACAGCAGACGACAGCAGCCACCATACTCAGTATAAAGGCACAATTCTTTCAAACGAATATCTCAGATAACTCCCACCTCAGTATTAATATCAACCAGTTATCAAATTTAATGACTTCCAGCCATCAATGAATAAAATTTGGACAAAAGAAAAAAAAAAACCTGTACTCTAGGTTGATACAATCAACTAGATTCATTGTGAAGAATGCCAATTTGGACATACAGCAAGAAAAAAAAAAACTAATAGTTACAAATACAAACATAAATATTTTTCTTTTTTATCATTTCTTTCTTTTTTTCAGCTTGTTTTTGTTATCCAACATTTGGTAGAAAACCACTATCCAGTAATGAATTATACAGTTAAAAAATTAAGAAATGAAAAATCTAATGAAAATATAATCATCTTCAATTAAAATAATTAGAAACAACATGCTCGTGATTGGTTTTCCCTCCAAACCTTTGGAAAAAAAGGTCAATTCCAAATGTTGCATGTGAAAGGCAGATTCAAACCCCACCCCCCGCCCCTCCAAAAAATTAAAAAAAAAACATAACAATCGTTTTTTATTTTTAAGTATAATATCAAGAACTGGTGGATTTAACATTTTTTATTTTAAGAATAATTGAGAGATCTGATGGAATTATTAAAAAAATTTACATTATTAGGGCTTTTAGGATTTAGGAATTTGAGTATTGTGTTTTGGGTTTTGAGTCTAAAGAATTTTTTTTTTTTTTTTTTTTTTTTTTGGTTTAGAGTTTAGGGTTTAAAGAATTTGGTTTAGGGTTTAGAATTTTGGGTTTAGGTTTTAGGTATGAAGCGGTTTGGGGATAGGTGTTTAGGGATTAATGGTTGGGGGTTTAGGTTTGGGATTTATGGTTTAAGGTTTTAGGGTATAGGGTATAGTGTATAAGGTTTAGAATTTTAAGGTTTTAGGATTTAGGGATTAGGGGTATTGGGGTTTAAGGCCTTAAGGGTTAAGGATTTCGCAATTGATGGTTTTTGTGGTTTTAGGGTTTTGCGCTTTGGAGTTTAGTTTTGGAGCTTGGTGTTTAGGGGTCTTGGGTTTCCAATATGGGTTTTGGAGTTTGGGTATTGTGTTTTGGTGTTTTGGGCTAGAGTTTGGAGATTGGGGATTGAGTTTGAGGTTTATGGTTTAGGGTTTGGGACAGTGGTTTTGAATTTGGGGTCTTCAAGTTCGAGGGTTTAAGTTTTGGGTTTTTGCAGTTTGGGGTCTTGGGTTTTGGGGTTTTTGTTTTCTGGTTCTAGGTTTTAGGGGTTTGGATTTTCGGTTTGGATCGATTTTAGGATTTGGGGTTTAGGAGTTTTAGGTTTGGGATTTTGGGAGTTTAGGGTTTTGCAATTTGGGGTCTACGGTTTTAGGGTTTAAGGAATAATGTATATGGTTTAGAATTTTAAGGTTTTAGGGTTTTATAATTTAGGGGTTTTGGGATTTAAGGCATTAAGGGTTAAGGGTTCAGGGGATTTTGGGGTTTTAAGGGTTTTACGGTTTGGAGTTTGTTTAGGGTCTAGTTTTGGATATTAGGGTTTTTGGTCTTCAGTTTAGGATTTTGGGGTTTAAGGATTTAGGATTTTTGGGTTTTAGTGGTTAGAGTTTCATCTTTGGGTCTAGAGTTTGGGGTTTTGGGTGTTGGGTTTGGGGCTTTAGGGTCTTGCGGTTTAGGTGTTTACAATTTTTGAGTTTTAGGGTTTTTAGGATTTAAGAATTTGGGTATTGTATTTTGAGTTTTGAGTTTAAAAGAATTTTGGGTTTTGGGTCTAGAGCTTACGGTTTATGGGATTTGGGTTTAGGGTTTTAGATTTCAGTGTTTAGGTTTAGGATTTAGTGTTTAAAGTTTTTTAGAGTTCTAAGGATTTGGAGTTTGACATTTTTACAATTTAGGGATAAGGGTTTTACGGTTTTACAATTTTTGGGTTCATTGTTTTGGGATTTGCTCCTTGATTTTTAAGTTTATGGTTTAAAGGTTTTGGGTTTAGGAATCTAGGTGTTTTGGTTTTTTGTTGTTTATGGTTGAAGTTTTGGGGGTTTGGCCTTTGTCTTTGGGTTTGACTTTGGGGCTTTTGATTCGAGGGTTTCCGTTTTGGGGTTTTGGGGTTTGGGGTTTTGGTGGTTTAGGCTTTGTTGATTCAAGGGCTTTAAGGTTTGGGGTTTGAGTGTGTTGGGCTCTTGGGGGTTTCTGAGTTTATGACTTATGCTTTGGGCTTGGGTTTGGGGTTTACATTTTAGCGTCAGGTGATTGGGGGATCAAGGATTGGTGTTTTGGGCCTATTGGGGTATAGGAATAGGGGTTTATAGTTTTAGGGTCGGCGTTTAGGGGTTCAAGAGTTTAGGGATTGATAGTTGGAGGTTTAGATTTGGGATTTTGGGGGTTTTGGATTTTCCGGTTTGGGGTTTAAGGTATAGGGTATAGTGTATAAGGTTCAAGATTTTAAGGTTTTAGGGTTTATAGTTTAGGGTTTTTGGGCTATGATACCCGAATACTCTAAATGTCCGGTGGTATCGGTACTGATACGATACGATACGGATACAGGTACGGGATACGGTAAGATACGACTTGGATATGGCTCTCACTTTTAGGATACGGCTACGCAAGATTTTTTGACCCAAAATTACGACAGATTTTGTCCATTTTGACCAATTTACTCATAAATGAGCCCTATCTCAGTTTGATCAAAAAGAAAGCAAAAAAGAAGGAGAAGAGGAGGAGGAGAAAGTGGTAGCGAGGATGAAGATAACTAAATTGACAGGGGCTACTGCTTTCGTTTTGACGGGTTGCTTCTTCAACTAGATGGTAGACCACTGTATTGCTTTCTGCTACTGTTGCTGCTTCGAGCTTCTAACTTCAGGTGCTATGTACGCCTCCTCTTCTTCTCATTCATTCATTCTTCTTCTTTTTCGTTCAATGATGCCTCAAAGATACAAAAGGGGCAAAAGAACCCATTGCATTTTATTAATAAGAATGGGCCCGCTGGGCTTTTTTTTTTATTTCTTTCTATTTTAATATTGAGCTACTGGGCCAACCAAGACACTTGGCCCACTTTTTTTCCTCTTTTCTTTTATGTTCTTCTATGTTAAGATACTGTCAAGCCCACCTTATTGAAAATTTAATCCACACAATGGGCATCGGAATATTTGAGCACTACAATAAGTATTTAAATGTATATATTTTTTGAAATGTCGTACCCGTATCCGTATCCTAAAATTTTTAATTCAGCATATCGAACCCTCGTTCCCCGTGTCCGTATAAATACCCGTGTCCATATCTGGGCATCATAGGTTTTGGGGTTAAAAGGCATTAAGGGCTAAGGGTTTATGGTTTGGGGGTTTTGCGGTTAGGAGTTTGTTTGGGGTTTAGTTTTGGGTTTTGGGTTTTTAATATGGGGTTTTGGGATTTGGGGTTTTTGATTTGGGATTTGGGGTTTGGGGCTAGTGTTTGGGGTTTTGTGTTTAGGGATTTTGGATTTTGGGTTTAGGTTTTAAGGATTTTGGGTTTAGGGTTGAGGAGTCTAGCTGTTACGTGATTTTCACATTTATGGTTGAAGGTTCAGGGGGTTTGGCCTTTGGCTTTGGATTTGGGTTTTGCATTTATGATATAGGGTTTATGGTTTGGAGATTGGGTATTGGTTTAGGTTTTAGGGTTTAGGGGCTTGGGTTTTGAAATTGGGATTTTGAGTCCAGGGGTTTAAGTTTTGGGGTTTTGGGTTCGGGGGTTTAAGTTTTGGCATTTTGGGATTCGGAAGTTTAGGCTTCGTCAATTTTGCGGTTTTAGGGTTTGGCGTTTGGGTGTTGGGTTCTTGGGGGCTTTCGTGTTCTCTATGCTAGCCTTGGGTTTGGGTTTGGGTTTGGGTTTTGGATTTACAAATTAGGGTTTGGTGATTAAGGAATGAGGATTGGGGTTTTAGGTTCTTTTGATATATGGGGATTGGGGTTTATAGTTTTCGGTTTTGGGTTTAAGGGATTACTTTTCAAGGTTTTGGGTTTTAGGGGCTTGGGGATTGGGTTTTAGGGTTTGGATTTTGAGTTTGGAGGGGATTTGGGATTTGGGGTTTATGGGTATAGGTGTTCAGGGATTGATGGTTGGGGTTTAGATTTGGGATTTTGGGGGTTTGGGTTTTTGCAGTGTGGGGTTTAAGATTTTAGGGTTTAGGTTATATTGTCTAAGGTTTAGGATTTAAGGTTTTAGGGTTTATGGTTTAAGGGTTTTGGATTGTCTAAGGTTTAGGATTTAAGGTTTTAGGGTTTATGGTTTAAGGGTTTTGGGGTTTAAGGCATTGAGTGTTAAGGGTTTGGGCTTTTGCGATTTGGGGGTTTTGCAGTTTGAAGTTTGTTTGGGGTTTAGTTTTGGAGCTTGGGGTTTTAGGGTTTTGGGTTTTTGGGGTTAAGGTGTGGGGTTTAAGAGTCTTGTGGTTTAGGTTTTCACAATTTTAAAATTTTAGGGATTTTTACGAATTGGGGCATCATGTTTCAAATTTTTAAGTTTTTAAGGATTTTGGGTTTTGGGCTAAGGGTTTGACGTTTGGGGTTTCGTGGTTTGGAGTTTGTTTGGAGTTTAGTTATACAGCTTGGGGTATTTGGGTTTTGGGTGTTTGTTTTGGAATTTTGGGGTTTAGAATTTTCGGGTTTTAAGGGTTAGGCTTTGAGGGTTTGTCTAGAGGCTGAGGTTTTGTGTTTTAGAGTAGCGATTTAGGGCTACCGGGTTTCAATCAGGTTTGTAGTTTGGGTTTTAGAGTGTAGCGATTTAGGGTTGTTGGGTTTCAGTGATTAAGTTTAGCGTGGTGATTTAGGGGTTTTGGGGTAAAGGTTTTTCGATTTTAGGGGTTACGTTTTAGGGATTTATGTTTTAATAGAAAATCCAAAATTTTAAAAAATCCAAGATTTTCTACAAGATTTAGGTTGTACTAGACAACTTACATTCTAAACGTCAGTTTGAGTCGCGTTGCCATATTAGCTGTTTCATCATGCACTTATAGAATCAAGAGCAGCGGATGTCCAAATTTTTTAATTTTTTTCTTTTTTGACATAAAAAAACTAAACAAAGAAACCAATTTTAACCAAAAGAAAGATCTTTTAAAAAGAAACCTCCAAAAAAAAAACCCCTCAGATCTTACAAAATAGAAAATAAGCTAAGGAAGACAACTTTGTAGAAATTTATATTTTTAAAAAATAGCTTTACGAGTTTAGAAATCAAATGAAAAATCACATTTCAATAAAAAATTTAGAATTTCCTTTATTTGATTATGGGTAGGTCAATCAGAGCATTTTATGCGTGCACCTCCTAAAACTAGTATGATGACAAATATAGTAACCAATCCCAAAATACAATAAAATAAAGAAGGAAAGTTCAGAAGCTTACCTCATATGGCGCTCCCCTGACAACGGCATCAAGAACTTGTTCGACAATTCAAGTGGAAGGCTGCGAAGTAATAACAAGTCCCATTTTGAACGGGGTCGATCAACAAGGCGAAACCAATTCAAACAACTTGAACCTGTCCTAAAAGAAAATCTAAAAATCCTACTCAAAGCCTATACAAACCAGATTTAAATAAACTAAAATTAAATTAATTACAGTTCTTTACGCACTATAAAATTATCTAAAATAAAAGTCCTACACTACAAACCTAAACTAGAAAACAAAAGACCGCATCCACCATAAGAAATATTAGAAAACCAATTTAAATGAAAAAAAATAAGAGATAATAAATTAAAATTTCAGAAACAATAAAATAAATTTTATAACCTAATGATGTGAATCCATTGTTTTCTAAGTACAAAAAATAAGAACCGCATAGTTCAATCTCACCAACCCAAAACCAAATATCCAAATACCTAAAAACAAAAAGCCCCTACACTCTACACCCCACACTCTAATTTCAATTCTAGTTTTCACACCAAATCTAAATGACAAATAAATAACTAAAAAACAGAGAGAAATAGAGAATAAGAAAATAAGTACCTGGAGAGAAACAAATAAGAGAATACGCAAAAGGAGAGAGGTAACATAGATGATGACGCTGGGCAAAATCAGTCTAGGACTGTAGCCTTAGGTCCAAAAACCAATAAAGTAGAAGAAAAAGAAAAAGCATTAAATGATGATGGTGATTGTCAAAAATAAGAAAAGAAAAAGAAAAAATCTTAGAGAGAGACAGAGAAACCGTGTAGGTCAGTTGGTTAACGAAAAACCACTTCACGACATGCAAATAAATAAAAACACTTGAAACCATTAAATGGTTCCCAAAAACTTTGGTTCAACCTTTACTGTACCTTGACATAGACTAGATTGGCTGAAAAGATGCACACAAACTGCAAGTTATATCAAACAACAAATCTAACTTTAAAATATCAATATTGAAGGAGATTTAACAAAAAAACTTCCAATCACTGATTGGTAGGCACAATCATTTTTTGTGAGGCAGACCGAGCAATCATGCTTTAAATGCAAATGGTAGATTTCATAAGAGACAACTAACAAGTCAGCTTCTATAAACGTGAAAATTATAGATGAAAGCATAAAAGCCTATTTGCAATTGATAGTTGTAATACCTGATGCCGAGAGGCTTATATGGATACCTGGGGAATATAGTTTTTCCATGGTAGTACACACTTTCGTGATATAATTTAAAAAAAAATGAATGAATGAATGAAGAAAAAAACAGATTAAATCAACAGTTAAAACTCAACTTGAAGCCAATGAAAACTCAAAAAGTTTATAATCACGGCTCAAATATTAGCAACAATGTAGCAAGTATTTTTTATCACTCAACCAATCTTCATCAACTTAAGTTAACAATGAGACACACACATGCACATGTAAACACATGGAAGGGGCTAAAACATCATAATTCAAATGGATTAATTCTTTTGCCTAATTGGAAAATGTCATCATACGAATGCCCAACCCTTAAAACCATTCAACAAAACAATAAATAGATGCCAACTAAGAAATCACCAGATATACATAAAATCATATAAAAGCATATGCTTTCAATCTTCTACCAGCATATGGTATGCCTTCAATTCCCTCCAGTGCATTATCTGAAATTGAATAAAGAAGTCATTTCAACAGATCTCAAAGTGCATGAACAACTTGAAAGCAAGTGAAAGCAATACTTTTCTTTAAAAAGAAAAAGACATAAAGAGTAATGTCGAACCTATCCATTCATTCACTACTCTGGCTAATTCAACATGGTTTGGTCAAGCTACTAAAATATAGCTTTGCCCAAATTCCAAATGACCAAAAGGCAGTAGGCTAAATTTGAAGGCATTAAGCTGTCTTTCATTTTTTTTCTTTTTTTTTTTTTTTGTGCAAATAAACTAAGCTTTTTCCTCGTCTTGGATGACTCAAACAAGACAAGCCAGCTAGGCTTGACTCCACTTTGTTGGATCCTGAGCTCAGCCAGCAACCTCGCAAACCAAACTCAAGTCATGGCCTATGCCCTTCTTGGCTCAACTCCATTATTCATAAAATGCAGGTACTTTATATATGCAACATTACATTTGTACGTATAGAGTTCACTTGAAACTACTATGATCGGTGGAGATAATCATGTGTTTTACATGTGATATCCAACAGTAGGATTCACTGTGATTGGAGTGTCACTCAACCCCTTCTGTTTCTTTTTTGAAGTTTTATCACTGCTTTAGCTAGAGTGGCATTCATCTGACCCTACTCTAACTAAATCTAACCATATGTTTTACATCTGATAAATCCAACAGTTAGGCCTATTTTAATTGAATAAATTTAGGGTAGTGATATTATATTTCTAATCCTAATAGCTACTGTAGCTAGATCAGCAAATCTCAATAAGATGTAATGTCCGAATTTCTATTTTACAAAATAAATTTCTCATTTAAAATTAGAAAATTATCTTCTTGTGTGCATAAATGAATTATTATGCATTTAATCAATTACTACAAAATGACAAATTCACAATCATGTCAACCAGTGGGGGACACATGGACTTCATTTGTTGCTCGTTTTGGTAAAAACCGTTAAGAGCAAGTTAAGCAATCTATGACATGAGTGCATTTTTCAAGTAAATCAACTTAAACAGGACTTCATGACATTGAAAAGTAAAAATGCTAATAACTTTTAAAGCAAAAGATCCCGTTAACTCAAAAAAGATAAATAACAAAAAGGAATAGCAGATTGATGATCAGTTTTATTAGCCAAATGCATAAGGATATGGGACAAAATGGTAGATTATATGATTAAAAGTAAGCTCAGCATAAAATTTTTAAGTTAAATACCTTATAATTTTCAATGCTCCATTCAACGAAAAATTCCAAGATAGGATGTGTAGCTAATCCAACTATTATGTATACCATCAAGGCTAGATTCTTAACAAGTCCACAGGCCCATCATAGCACCCAGAAGGTATCCATTGCTGTCGAACAACAACAGCAGAAGTGGAACCAATTTAATAAATAATAACAATAACAGTGAATAACAGATATAGTAACAGTATCAATAATGACTCGAGTGCAAACCTAAAAATGCGTAAACATACACACATATGTTTACAAAGATTTGCTTACAGCCATTGCATACACCTAGCTCAACATCCGTAATTTTTTTTTCCTTATCTTTGCATCTGTTCTCATATTTTTAATCAATTTTACACAATTAAAATCATTACAAATCAAATTTTCATTATCCAATTGATTTGCAATTATTGCCAATTTCACTCACACAATTACACATGTGCTTCGCTGCAAGTGCGCGCACTCAAACACATGTGACTCCGTGATTACATATCAAGCCTCTACCACAGGTGATACATGCCTTTCATAGTTTATTAGTGTGATTAATATGATGTTCATGGATAAATATAATACTCTATTGACATTTAGGAATGTATGCCAACTGGAACCGGCCCATAACTTGGATAATTGAGTCCAGAAAAGGGTCTATAGCAAAGTTGTTGAGTTGGAACCTTGGGTAACCAACTAAGGTCTATTGACATCTCCACCATCTGTTTTTTCTACGATACTTACCTGTCCTTCCAGTGTTTCAGCAGGATACATTGTACCCTAATGGGAACTGTGCAGTTGTTCGGGGTTTTGCCAATTTCCCTGATTACATAAAAAGAACACTTGGCTGAGAAGATGTAAGCAGCTGCAAAACACCATGTAAGACAACACTAAAACTAAGATTGTCTCATACCATCACGTCCAATAGGAGAGTTCAACCTCCGCAAATGAGACAATCTAGTTGCATATGTCAAGTGATTCAACACCTATAAAAAAGATGTAAATAACATATATATGTGTATGCTAGAAACTGTAAGCAACATATGCAGAGAACATTAAGAGAAGAACTAAGACCTTTAGTTCAAGTAGCTGCTGGAACTCTGAAGATGTTCTCTCAGGATGCAATGCTGGGTATCTACCGAACACAGAATCAACAGTAGACAATAAGACCTGTCGAATAAAAGCAATATTTCATGATAAGTATTAATATATATATCAATATAAATATAATGAGAAGCTCTAATGACTAGTTGTTGGGAAAGTAGCAATCATTAAACACTTAATCACTCGCCTTCAAGAGTGCCTCAGGCTTGCTTATTTCACAGCTCACAAATTTAGAGTAACCAGCAGCACCTGATGTCTGTCGTGACAAGAGACAATTAGAACAAGGAAGCATTGCGGCGATGAGAATTTGTAAACAATGGAAAACAGAGAGCAAATTGGGATCAATAGATATGGTCAAACATAACACCTCGGGTTTTCGGGAATACCTTATCACAGGATGGGCTAAGTCACATTATTGAAACCATGGATTGACCTCGTGGCCATTGGTTCTTAGGGTCAACAAATAAATAACAAACAAATAGAGACTCGAGCCATGCATGAGTCCATAGGCTGCCATTGGCTTGATTCACAAACCTGATAAATAAAAGGATCAATGCTCAAGCCCTGGTATGACAAGCTATCCTAGGGCCCATTCCTGGCTGTTGTGCAGATTCACTCCGTGATATTCAGGACAAGTAATGAATAGGATGGGCCTTGGAGTTGGAATAAATTTTCTGCTTGACATATAAATGACATGGACCTTGACCTCAAATCAGATAAGCTTGTTTACATGGACCTTGACTCCGTGATATTCAGGACAAGTAATAATTTTCTTTCTTGTTACTTTTAAAAACATAAAATAATTTTTAAATATGGTTTCAGAATTTAAAATACGTCCAATAGAAACTGTATAGCAATCCTTATTCACGTACGAAATGGCCACATTCCACACTCATATCCTAGTGATATGAAAGATCCAAGCATCTTTTGTGAATGCAAAATCTATGTGAATAAAGATTCATAACTTCACAAGAGTAGAAGAAAATACCTATCTGCCCAGTGCAGGAATCTCCAAAAGAATTCTCTTTAAGCTTGAGTATCCAGGAGCATCTATGAAGAGCGCCAATACTAGAAATCAGCTCTTTCTACAAGGACTATAGTCTAAACACAATCTTAGCATTATTAAATTGAGGCTTTCACTACTACAGCCAAGACTCAGATGAAATGGTTCCAATTACATAACCAAAAAAGTTAAAATTAAATAGTTTCTCAATACACAAAAGAGCAACAGGCAATTTGTACAATAGTATATGACAGTTCGATTTTACAGGTAGCGCAGCGCATGAAAATGGCTGATACCTGTTGTGCTTCTGTTTCTGATATTTGTTTGCACTTGTCGAAGTTAACGTAGAACCAAGGGCCCAGAGAAGCTGCCACCTGCATCAAAATATCCAACATTAACCAATTAAAGTAAAAAAAAATTTTTTGTGGGAACATAGATAGAAAGACAGATAGATATGGCGTTTGCTCCTATGCATACACCCGTTAAAAACACAATGTCATCAATCTAAAAGGGCCATCCAAACCACCCCCACCCTCCCCCCACAATGAAAATACAAAAATGAAAACATGTGTCATGGATCTCATGGGAGTTCACCCCGATCGAAATGGATTGGACTGTTGGATGGGCTCCCCACACCTCCCATGATCTACGAGGCTCAACAACTCTCTCTCTCTCTCTCTCTCTCTCTCTCTCTCTCTCTCTCTCAGCATTCTAGGAGCAGTCAACATGGCCATCAGCTCTTTGTAGAGTACCCAACATGCATAAGGTATGTGTACCTGGGACATTCACAAAACCAATTTAGCTTCTTGCCTAAAGTAATTTGGCTCAGTGTTGGACCCAGAAACGAATAAAAAGGGTCACTGAATACCCAGATGAACAGTGTGTGAGTTTGAGAGAGAAAAAGAGAGAGGCCTTGGGTTCAATGTTTGGTCTTGTTTTAAACCATGACCAGCCTCGAGTCCACGGCAGAGACTGTAATAAAGTGAGTATGGCTTCATACCCAATGCCCTTTTGGCCAGTCAAACTCTTATGGAATGGGGTGTGATAAGAAGATTCTACAGCAAACAAGATTGGAGAAAGGGCAGAAAGGTCTGAGGATTCATGAAATAGGTTTGGTTGATGACAATGTTAATGCATCAAGTATATTGTACAAGTTAACGTGCATATTTGGGTCTAGACTTGGGAATGGTCCAGGCCCTCTGTTTGGCTCACAGTTGAGGTATGGCTAACAATCCTATAACTTGTACCTAATTGTATGTCTCCGATTACCAGTCCCTAATAGAAATTTGGGTTTAGGCCCAGATCTAGACACAACCATTTCATCACTACTAGAAGATGTTGTGAGTCAGTTTGGGTCTACTTTATAATTATCCAGTAATCATGGCTTCGTATGTCATTACGAGAACAAGTTAATCTTGAATAAGGCTTAGATTTTAAAGCTAAGTTACATTGGGTTGGAGTCATGATGTGTATCTAATTTAGGTTCCCCAATTACAATTAGATTAAAGTTTGAGTTATTTTAGGTTAAGTGCTGTGATATAAGTTGGTTTCTAATTTAGGCTCGCCTATTATAATGTAATTAGGTTTCCTTTTTTTTTTTTTTTTTGGTAGTCTATAGTAGTCTTTTTTTATTATTTTTTTCTTCATAAAGAGTCATTGCTTAATATAAATTTTTTACAAAATTCATCAAAGCGTAGTCCCTAAATTTCAACTAGGTATCAGAGTTAGGGTTTGGACTTACATCTAGGCTTTTCCTCTTCTATTTTTCCTTCTTTTCCAAATCCCTATCAAATTGGTTGACCCAACAAAGAAACCTAAGCCTTCCTTTGCCAAGTCATGCTTCTAAAAATGGAAAACTGGAGAGCAAAAGCCTAAGGAACAGAAGCCCAGATATGAGCCCCATCTAGGGTTTTGAGTTTCCAGGAAGAGAAAAGAAAATTAGGGTTTTTTCCGACTCAAAATCCCAACGGGTTATTTGCCTTCTACACGTGATGTCAAAATGCCATTTCCCTAAGTAAAATTTACAAATGTGAATTTTTCACATGTAATGTGAAACGCAATGCCATGTTTGTTTGGAAGCTGCCATTTTCACATTAAGTGCTCGTTGAATGATTTGGATGATAAATGTAAGAAATTCATGAATCTTAAACAATAGCAATGGATAAGACAACAAATGCATTTCTGGGGTTTAATAAGTCAATAAATCATTTGAATGGTTCACATAAAAAACATGGGACCTATAGAAGTTGAAGAGAATGAAAGCTAGTAACAGGGTTCAAAACCAGAACTTGTCGAGTGGAACCCTTGTCGAGTGGAACCTATATTGGAACTCTCCCGACCAAGAGGTGTATAACAGTTTCACCCCTCTTCAGGGGCCAAAATTTCAAATGAAAATAGCCTCATTCACATTGTTTTCACACCTCATTTATGCATGAGCAAGCATGACATTCGTAGCCATTCTGCACCTGCATCAATTACACATGCAAACAAGTGCAAACAGGTGACCCTCAAGGCCTCAACCATTGTTTCTTTTAAACCTTGGCAAGATGATCTTTGACATCTACACACCTGTACCTACAGCTTTTTATGAGCAGAGGTGCGTTAGATCGAAAATCAAAGAGTAGGAAACCATAATTTTCTGTGGTTTGAGGCTTGAAACCATAGACTGGAACCTCTATTTGTTCTCATAACCCTTGAGGAAAAGGGATTGAAACTGTAGACAAAGCCATAATAGACACTTTCCCGACACATGAAAGGAGGAATTTCTATCCCAAATATATTTGTAGTTTTCATAAAAGATACAGAAGCCGCATTCACTAATGACTTTGTAATTTATTATTATTATATGTTAATATGTAATTATGAAAATAAGTTTCTTTTATATTAGGATTAGGTTAAAGTAGAGCTCTTTAATGTTAAGTCTTATGATGATTTAATTAGGCTTCCTGGTTTACTTCAATATCTTTGGTTGTACCCTATAAACAGCAATCAGTTATTGTCAATACTCATTAGAAATATATTTAAAGAAATTTTCCAAGATATAGTCATTAAATTCAAGAAAAATGATCGAAAAGAGAAATGAAAGGGAAGGAATCATTGCCTGAATAATGTATGCCTTGTTCTTGCAGCCTCTACACTCAAAAGAAATCATCTTAAGGTTTGCTATAGCAATTAGCCCACACCGCTCACATACATGAACTCTCTAGGCGTCACTCAGATCAAACAACCTCCCTTGAGAAAGTGTGCGACACCATGAGCAATCATGCAATCTCGTTCCATTTCTCCAAATTGCAGGCCTCCATCACAGAAGTGCCCTTCTGCAGCCTGCCTAGTTTGCATCTGCACTGGGCCCCACCCACGGGAATGAATCTTGTCATCAACCAATTGCTTCAACCTCTGATAGTAAGTGGGACCAACGAAAATCATAGCAGACAATCGCCGCACAACATGACCATTGTACATGGTTCCAAAGCAAGGCATCTGATTCCCACACCTATGAAGGGCTTTGCTAATATTGTTAGCCTGAAGGAAAAAAAAAAACCTTAGATGACACATGCAAAAATATCTAACCTTGGCAAATAAAAATTAGTGTACTGCAAGCCAAAAACACCAAGCATATTGCGATAAATTCTACATCCAGTTCTAATTCTGTATTAATAGGATAAATTTTAAAATCAAATTAAATATTACATTTTTCACACATAGAGACACTACAAGACAAATCAAGAGTCCAGCACTATGGATTTTACGATAAATGCATTGCTAACTACCATGCCAACATAAGTCCTTGTAACTATATCTCAAGTGCGAAAACTACAACACTTTCACTAGTGTCTCCTTCCTGAGCATTTGGATGTAAAAGTTCAAGTAGAATGCTAGTGTACTTTTCAGCCTGTTGGAAAAACAATAATTCCACTTTCCAAGATTATCCCATATGACTAAAAATAGCTGCACCCAGGTTTCCAATTTCCCCACTGATGGAATTGATTTTTCCCTCAGCTTGGCGGACAAGACTAAGGACATTTGTTTAACACTTTTCTTCAAAGGAAATTAAGGAAATTTCTACATAAAACAAAGAGGGCATCATCTGGCGCAACTTTACTTTGCAGGTATGGACATTCCCTTTTTTAAGGTTCTTGAAGACACAGAAAGACTACTACACCAAACATAAAAAAAAGTGCATCTCAGTAACTTCAAAATCAATAGCCGTACCAATCGGCAGAAAAGGACACCTTGTTCAATGTTCATAGATGATATTTCAGCAAATGTATAGCCATTTCACAGAAGCCATTGTAACTTCTGAAGCATCTTTCATTTTTGTTTTTAGTTCTCCAACTATTGTGTCCTGCAAGTAAGAGAGCACAACTCTCTTCATATCCCAAAGATTTCCATCACATGGCAGAATATTTACTTTTGGGTCACTTCATGTCAAAATACCCATGTGATTGTTTACAACCATGACATCACCTTAATTTGCCATTGAAGGACCATGATTATGTCATAGCATCACAAAGAAAGTATGACTTGTAGGGTGCTATTAGGTCTCTCTTCCAAATTCCAATCTACAAAACAGGCAGCCTAACTTCAGGATTATACAGGATACTTGAATTACAGACATCTAGGTCTAGAACATCTGAGATGTAAACTTATAGTGACATACGTAAAGGGAATAGCGTCACCCTCCTTTCCCATGTGAGCAGCAACCTTCCTCATGATACACTCAATGAGTTGACCAATTGTCATACCAGAAGGAATTGCATGAGGGGTTCACAATGATGTCCAGTGTAATGCCTTCAATGGTCCATGGCATGTCTTCTTGTCTGTAAGTAATGCCAACAGTTTCCTTCTGACCATGTCCACTGCTAAACTTATCTCCAATCTACGGTATCCGAAAATATCTCATTCTTACTTTCACAAGTCTGAACCCATCTGCATTTGTCGCCAATAAAACCTGCCAAAAAAAATATGATTAAAAACATGTTCAACTGGCATAAGAGAGAATAGAACTCAAACCGATGCACTCATAAGGAGTACAATGCACAACCAACTCAATAAACTACAACAAGCTGCATTAATCTTCATGGAAGTCTAGCAACATAATGCAGAAAGAATAAAGAGCAAGGAAAACTAGAACTAATAACCCCTTATTTGATCCACAATCCCACTTTCACTGTGGCGTAAGCTAGTGCTGTGATGACGCCATGTGTATCGTGAAGATTGCCTTCGGATTTCATCCAGATTCAGTGAAGTTGTCTTTCCAATAATGACATCTTCAACAAAGACTCGTGTACCCTATTGGATAGGAGATAGATATATTACATGTAACAATATACAAATCTTAAAAACACTGTTGTACAGCTTCCAAATTCTCTTAATATACTCACAGGAGGAGCCAGACTATCATCATCTAATTTATCATAAGATCCATGCAGCATGCACTGCAAAAGAACAGCTGAATCAGACCTACCATCACCAAAAATGATGGGACAACCAAGCCTTAACCAACTTCGTGCAGTCACCATTGTATTCTCCTCGTTCAGGCATCTGAAATCTTCTTTGACAAGTGTTCCAATCTTCTTCTCCTCATCTCTATAGGACAAACATCATTGGCAAGTTACCAAGTATGGTCCGAAGTGCAAAAACATCAACCACGATGTTAACAACACCAAAGAAAACTTAAAATCATCATCATCATCATCAAAGCCTTATTTTTCTATTTCAAGTTTTTTTTCAAAGAAAACTTAAAATAAAAAAATAAAATAAAAAAGATTCCACAAAACAACTAAAAGCAAAGTCAAATGCGAAAACTCTGATTACTACCTGTATGAGCGGAAAAATAATGATCGGAAAAACCCATGATCAATCGATGATTGCTTCATTTTAACAAAATCTTCTTGGTTATATCCAGAATAGCAAGCAATTGCCACAGTGGCATTCTTTAACAAGACCATACAAATACATGTTGATTAGAATAATTTCCAAATTGCACAAACCATTTATTAAAAAATTATAAAAAAAGAACAAAGTTGAAGTCATTACAATGTCAGCTCTGAGTTGCATGACGTGCAAGGGCTCCGTGGCACGAGTGGTAACAAGAGGCTTTTGTGGATAGTAGAGAACATAAGCTACTGAATCCTAAATAGAGACATAATGGGTATCAGTGCAATTTCAATATAAAGGAGACAAAGCAAAAATGACTAGCAATAAAATCTAACATAAAATCGAAATGATAAACAAACAAAAACCCAAATACACCATAAGAAGTTGCTAATTGGTCACATAAATCGCCATCGCTTGCTTGCCCCTGGCCGACTGGTATGTGTTACGAGGGGACTACATTGTTCAACTAGTGAGAGGGGAATAAAGAAAAGCACTTTTGCTGGCAAAAATAGAAAAAATTGTGTGATAACTAACCTGATTGTGGGCAGGGAAGGGAATAATAGAAGCACAAACACCCAATATCAATGATGGATGGATCTCACAATGAGTATATGTTTCAGAATATGCATCATCAGGATTGAGCCCTGCATTCACAAGATCCCGTAACACCATACGCTTCCTAATTATAAATTTTAACAAAAGTTTGATGCTAAACTTATAGGACATTGATGTTCATATTGTAACGAAAATTGATTAACTTCATAGTCAAAAATAACATATTCAGAAAGTGCCTCAACTAAGGCCAACATTAGAAGAATAACTACACTTTTTTTCTTGGCAAGCTAGATAATCCCCCAAAACTTAACTTTCCTATAATACTCACAAAGATGGTTATGGATATCATACTAGTCTCTTCTTCTTTAGTGTCCACAAACTGTATGAACCCTTTCGCAACAAGAACATGCCATCCTTCTACCTGGGTTTCCTGAAGAATAGAAATAGAGAGGTCGAATACTTAAAATGACTGAATCACTATTGAAATGTAAAGATTCCTATAGTAGTGCTAACCCTTTGCTGCAGGGCTTGAATGTCCTTCTTTATCAACAGTCTCATTTTCTCCACAATAAACAATGGACGACAGCAGTGACCATACTCAGTATAAAGGTGCAATTCTTTCAAACGAATATCTCGGATAACTCCCACCTCAGTATTAACATCAACCAGTTACAAAATTTAATGACTTCCAGTTTTCAATGAATAATATTTGGACATCATCATCATTATCATCAAAGCATTATCCCAACCATGTTGAGGTCAACTACATGAATTCTGTTTCTCTATTCTATTCTAATTTGAGCCAAATCCTTGGATAAATTAAACTTCTTCAAATTTGATTCAATAACCTTCATCAATGAATAATATTTGGACAAAAGGGAAAAAATAAACTGAACTTTAGGTTGATACAATCAACTAGATTCATTGTGAAGAATGCCAATTTGGATATACAGCAAGAAACGAAACAAAATAACAAACTAATAGTTACAAATATAAACATAAATATTCTTCTTTTTTATCATTTCTTTCTTTTTTCCAGCTTGTTTTTGTGATCTAACACTGGGAAAAAAACCACTGTCCAGTAATGAATTATACAATTAAAAAATTAAATAATGAAAAATCTAATGAAGATATAATCATCTATAATTAAAACAATTAGAAACCACATGCTCGTGATTGGTTTTCCCTCCAAACCTTTGGGAACAAAGAAGGTCAATTCCAAGCATTGCATGTGAAAGGCAGATTCAAACCCCACCCTACCCCTCGCCCCTCCAAAAAATAAAATTAAAAAAAAACATAAAAAGCATTTGTTATTTTTAAGTATAATATCGAGAACTGGGGGATTTATCATTTTTTATTTTAAGAATAATTGGGAGATCTAATGGAAGTATTAGAAAAATTTACAGACCCACACCCATTTCCGAACATAAATCGATGCAAACACTGTCTTACATAGTGCATCTAAAAAAAGAAAAACATATATCCAAAGAAAAGAAAATAGAAAGGAAAAGAGACAAAAGAAAAAGAAAAGCAAAACACACTAGCTAATATTGTTACAAAAATTGTGGTCAACTTATAAGGGATTAACACAACAACAACACGAGTGCATGTGCTCATGCACACTTTTACATACAATTCCATATCGGATAAACAGCATAATAAACATAAAAACACGTAAATTAAAGATCAACCACTTACTCTGGTTATAGGGATCACAATTCAACAAAGAAGAATACTAGAGGGATAGTGTAAAAGTACAAAAATGATTCTCAAGCAATATTCTTCTTAGATATACCATGTTTCCACGATATAAAAATAAAATGAAGCAAGTCTAAAGGTGAATCAGCAAATGGCAACAATCATTAAGTTTGGACACATTGCCCACAAAGGCTGTTCAAAAGATGTTTAAATTCCCTAAAATTAATAAATAAAAAATACATACCCCACTCCTCAGCAATCTTAGGGTCATTAACAAAAGCTCAAAATTGCGATGAATGCCAACCCAGCAACCGTTTACAAAATTTTGGTTGATAGTGGAATGACTGCAGGGTATAGTTCCTCCAACAAACAAAGTGAACCCTCTCACGGAAGGGGAAAATTGTAGAAGATTCAGCAGGTTGTTGGACATTTTTAAATTAAATACCTCAAAAATTTCAGTGCTCCATTCTTCTAAAAATTCCAAGATAGGATGTGCAGCTGATCCAACTGTTATGTATACCATCAAGGCTAGATTCTTCATAAGTTCACAGGCCCATCATAGCACCCAAAAGGTATCCATTGATGTCAGACAGCAGCAGCAGAAGTGGAACCGATGTAATAAATAATAACAATAACAGTGAATAACAGATATAGTAATAGTAATATCAATAATGACTCTAATGCAAACCTAAAAATGTGTAAACATACACACATGTTTACAAGGATTTACTTATAGCCCTCACATATACCTAGCGCAACATCATAATTTTTTTTACCCCTCTTTGCATCTATTCTCCTTTTTTTTTAATCATTTTACACAATTAAAATCATTACATATCAAATTTTCATTATCCAATTGAACTCCAATTATTGACAATTTCACTCACACAAATACACCCCAATAGGAGGAGAGAAAGCTAACATCACCTCTTGGTTTGCATCAAAAAGGATACAACCTTATATCTACCGGTCCCAGTATACCTCTAGCTAGCCCCCATCATGCCAATCAAAACTTCATATGTGAACCCCATAAGTACACAAGTGTAAACCAAATATCAAGCTTATCAGCTGATCCTAACCACTTGAAAGTTCACCCTTGAAAATTTCCACTTTAACCATCTAATAACCACTAATTAGATGGTTAATGCACTAAACCATACTACATCCCCAGAAGGGCCACCATTTGAATATGAGGTAACATGCCTACACACACTATGTCTATGGTGGATGGATCACCAATATTTTTCTTCAGGCCATCGTGTCAAAATATGAATTATGTGGTCCTACGTTGTAGAACATGCACATTTCATGAGTTGCCACGTGGTACAAGTTGGGCACGTGGTTACGTGATCCATAAATACCCATTGTGACCCCATTGATGAGTTGGCTAAAGGCAATGCAGTGGACTTGATTAATGATGAGTGTCAGACCCAAATGACGGAGAAGAAGGATGTTGTACTCTAAGCCTAGACCTTTAGAAGGAAAAGCCTATCAATTCAGACCCACCTTGGTGGCATGCCATGCCTATAGGTCCAAATAGGCCAATGTTAGGCTTGTCGGGCTCAAACCGGCCCACACCTAGACCATTGACCTGACCTAGCCATGCCCATGAGCTACCCCACACCCAAACCATTGACCTGACCTAGCCATGCCCATGACCTACCCCTTGGGCTCCCGTAACGAAGTTGGTCCTAATTTGCGACTTGCAGACCATGGATTAAAAAATTGGATGAGGCCAAGTTGACTCGCACTCCACCTTAAACTAGTTGGATCACATGGGACTAGTACTCAGGCTCGAATCATGGGACTCAGTCGAATCCCATATAACCCAAGCAAGTCATATGGGACTCAACCAAGTCCTATGTGTCTCAGGTGAGTTTTTAACGGTAGTTTCTAATAAATGATCGAATGTTTTTGGGTGCCCCTCTCTCTCTCTCTCTCTCTCTCTCTCTCTCTCTCGGAAAGGACTTGGCAGAAGCCACCAGTAGAATCTGGAGAAACAAGGTATTTTCTTCCTCTTCCTATTCTTTCATTAGGTCTTTGTTGGTGTATTTATTTTTCCCCATCAGCCTTTTCCATGACCACTAACCCTAATCCCATTCCAATCGTCGTATAGCCCTAAGGTCAACAATACCCAAGCCCAAATCCCAAGTTCACATGGCCAACATCCCACCCCATGGATCCGCCAACCACAATACCCCTAAAAATATACTAGCCAAATACTCTAGTATCAGATCCCACTATACTGCCATCATCTTTCATTATTTTCCAGTCCAAAACATATGACAGTGGTCAAATAACCACAAGGTCTGGTTAGCTTGACACTTTCCAAGCCCCTTTAAAGTGTCACTTCCCCTTTACAATACACTCCAAGTGGCAGAACCAATCCTTGTGATCCATTGCTGTCCAACACAAGTTTCTTCCACCTAATACAGAATCTCTTGCCAAAGTTTCTTCCACCTAATACAAAATCTCTTGCCCATCATATCCTCCAACCGACCTACCTAATACAGCCCAGCCCAACTTCCAAACAGGCCCACCTGAACCCAGCCCAGGCCCAAAGGCCCAGCTGACCCAGCCCAGACCCCAAACAAGCCCAACTGAACCCAGCCCAGGCCTAAACAGGCCCAGCTGAACCCGACCAGACCCATTATAAGCCCAGTTGAATCTGATTTTCAGAGATATTTTCTTCATTTTATTCTTTTGGACCCTTTGGACACTGCAAGACTTAGTAATTGAATAAATCCGAATTTCCATGCCCCACATGACATATCAATTTTATTGGAAACATCTTGAACCTGGCCTGTTTGTCAAACCCTCTAAAGGGACAAGTGAACATTTGAAAATTAATTGATCCCTAAGCTAGTGTGAGGGATTCTCTTCCATCGAGACCCCCAATGAAGCTAGTGGGAGAGATTCTTTTCCATTGAAAGCCCTGATCCTAATTTGAGGGATTCGTATTGTGGGATTGTGACAAGGCCTAGACTTATCCCTACACTTATTTGAAATTTAATACAAGAAGGGTATAATCTGAATTTTAATTCATATGTCTAATTGCAATTGTTAATTACTTCTAGTCTCATTAAAATCATATAGGTTAGGCTTACATTGTCTTGCATCACCTCTCAATCGTGCAAAAATATAATATAAACACAATGCCTAATTATCATTTTTTTGCTAACAAATGCCCAATTACCTATCTTAACATTACCAAACACAAAATACAACAAGAGATGAAGCCATTCCTTTGAAGATCCTATCATTTCTGACCTTCCACACCAACCAAAGAATGGAGTGAGGCCCCCAAAGCACTAATCCCACTAAAGGGGTAAACTCTCCAAGACAAGACTATATGACAAATACGTGGGGATACACCAAGCCAAACAACATTTTAAAAGAAAATAGTCTCATACACCATATGAGAAATCACAGTGCAGAAGAAGATGATCATTTGATTCAAATGTTGCCCACAGTGCACATATCTAGAATGGCTTTTGAAGAACACCCACACATGCACACACCCCTTAAATTATCTACAGTTAACCACCTTCCTTGTCACTGCAATTCAGCAAAAAACCTCCACATGAGGGGGAAACAAGGCCAAGCCCAATATGAGAATGAGGATGATCAACTGCCAAAGCCTCTAGTCAAAAGATTTCATGGGAAATATCCAAAATGAATCTAGGTATTATGTTTCTTCCCAACACAAAAACACATTTGAAGCTATGGTCCCCAAATACTTGTACAACCTAATGTATCCATATCGGACCGATACGATACTTGCATTGGTACCCAATACTGCACTGATACTTCTATGGTATAAGTTTAGCACATCCCACCAAGCAAGTCCATTATTTCATATGGTTCTTTAAATTTTCTTACATCTCAACATAGAAAATGTTAGAAAAGAACATAAACAATCATAATTTCATTAATCCAAACATGATATTTTACATGCCAAATAAGATGATATTTTAATTTCCAAAACCCAAATAAATTAAAAGACAATCTTTAGATATTCCAATAAGTGTTGAGTCTTTGGTCAACCCATTAGACTTATTCATAACACAAGCAACACAATGTTGACAAGTTAGAGGCAACCAACAATGCAATAAAGACATGGCAACAAGGATGAAACAAATTATAGCAAAAAGCTTCAACAATAAAAGTTGTTTCATGCTATCTTACTTTGTAAAAGATTGAACCAAGATCCTTTGGATAATAAATAGAAATAAAAGTTGTTTCATGCTGCTTGTTTTATTCTCTTTGTTGTGAAAGTGTTCGTTGATGGTAAACATTAAATAACCAAAATTTGCTAACTACTCATATGAGTTTCCAATTTCATGAGTGGATAACAAAAGGGGTTGATTTGACTGCAAGGAATATACTAGCACAGTAGATGTTACATAGATGCTATGCTCCACGAAAACAATTGAAACAGTGTTTCACTTTCCAATTAGTACTAGCAACATACAAGTTAGATGATCTTATTTCATGCCAACAGTCTGTAAGAGTAGTGACAATGAAGAAAGGCATGGCAAGGACCAATTATTTCTCAGTTATACTAGCATGCTACATATGCTCTTGCGATTAAAAAGGAATGGGATTGTTACGGAAAAAATAAGTTTAAATCTTGATTTGACAGATTTTTGAAGAAAAATAAGAAAATGCCAGGGGAGTCGTCCATACATCTTTCTGGGACCACATTAGCCCATCTGATGATACCACCAACCACTTGATGATATCATCAACTGCCCTCATACAGTCTCATCTGAAACCATGGTTTCATGTACTTCCCCTTGTTGATGCCCAACGAAACCATAAACTCTTCTTTTTTCCTTTTCTTTTTGGAGAAAAAGAAAACCCTAAACCCTCGATACTCCCATAGAGATTCTCCTCTAGTTGGTAAATTGAATCTCCAACACTCACAGTTAGACCAAAAAAGCAAAGAGTTTCTCCCTTTTTCATCTTCAAACTTAGGGCTCATTTTCAACTTCCCCTACCTGAGCATACCAATCAATCATATCGGTTCAAGAAACAAAAGTTGTCTATAGAATTGTATTGAACAAAAGCCATGCGGACACAAGGTCACCACATTTAGAATATATAGAAATCAAAGTGTTATACATTGGAATCAAACCCTTCTCTAATACCACGAGAATGGAGTAGCTTCCCATGTAAAAGTGAATGCATGAGGGCAATAAGCTGACAGTGGTGCTCATATCTGGTCTAATTCCATCATGACACATCTTAAAGGAAACAACCAATGATCAATTGAGTCAAGCTTAAAACCATGATCAAATCGGGCTTAAGCTCTGACAATATCATTTGATGAAAAAGTTAGAAAGCTTTGTCAAAGAGACCCAACAGCAAAAATGCCATAATCATCACATTCCAAGATGCAACATCTCTATCCAACATCCTTTCAAACAACAAATGTGCATGGTCCAACCTACAAAATGTTGTGTATGTTTTAACCATTGTAGCCTACATCAAGATATCTGATTAAATACTGGGATTTCAGGACATCGGCACATATGATTTTCAAGCTTCAAAGATAAGAGCTGGAGTGGAATGAGATTGTGAGGTTGGGCCATCTAGTGGGTTGGGAGAAGAAGAAGAAAGGTGGGTTCCCAGTTGGATTTTGTCGGATCATTCAAGTCCTACAACCATTATTTATACTACTTGTAAGAGATGAGGAGACTTCTATGACAGAAGATTAGTTGCTTAAGAGGAGGAATGGAGATGATGAGTTATAGGTGTGTAACAATAACATCAACCAATTGATGAGATATTTTCAATGACAGTAGTTTAGTCCACAAGGAAAGTACAAACAACTCTAACGTAGTTTTTACTGTTTTCTTCATAAACCCATTTAATTAGAATTTAAGCATAATTTTTTCATAAAAATCCCAAAAAGAATCAACATAAAATTTTTAATATGCTCATGTCACAAACTGTAGTGATATAAAGTACATACCTAGATTTCGGCGCAACAACTTTTGACACAAATAAAGACACCCAGGACTCGGATCACTTTTATCTGTTGGGAAGCGCAACTCATTTGATTTCAAGATGTTTTGCAGCAACTAAGTTGACAGAAGAAATAAGATCACTCATTATAAATTGTTGACAGCCATTACCAATACACAGATGAGTAACTTATGATATATGTGAAAAGCACTCAAACCTGAATTTGGTTATTTCGAGAAAACGGGGTTTTCCCTGTTACCAACTAAAACAGGATAGCACCAACACTCCAGGAATCTGCTTGTGTATTCAATGCAAGTCGAACTATTGATAAACCTTTCAGAAAGAAGATTGGTTCAAACTATCCAAGGAAAGAGATAAATGTCATCTTAGCATCATATTTCGGTAGTTTTATTATTTCCAGAGTCATGTCTAGTGGTGAAACACACAATGTTTCAGCTAAGCCTTGAGGTTGCAGACTTGTCAAAGACGTTTATTTTTAATATATATATACATATATGAATGTTAATATGTAAAACTTTCTTAAGAAACCAAGCAGATGCAAAGGCCACCAAGGGACAACTGGGTATAAGAGATGTATACCCCACACAATTACACACAAGACATCATCAAAGGAGAAGCTTTATCTACCCCTTGAAATGTGATAGCTGAAATATTTTTTTAGCATTTCTTTTGAACTAATTATAATGGCTTCTGAGTTCTGACATAATAATGTCTTATCTTGCAAAGCCAAAATCTGCAATCTTCAACACAGAATGGTCATCATTTGTGGAGAGGAGATTTTGTTTCACCGAATATAGAACATGGTGAGAGAACTTATCAATTCACAAGTTATGCCACTTCAACTTTCACATAAATCAAACACTATCTAATTATATATAGATCAAAAAAATACCATCACCCAAAATCCACCTAACCCCTCGAAGAGACAAATCAACATAATGAGCAAAAAATCACAATCACCCAGAGAGCTAAAAATAGCAAATTTCAAAGAAAAAGTAACTGAAGTTACGTAACCAAGATATAATTCATCCAACCAAACATAAAATCCACATCTTTTTTCATCAAACTTGTTCATATGAAGAGTTGAAAAAGAGATCCAATTGGGAAGGATTGGACTTACAAACGGAGGAAATAAGAATGACGGATGATTGAATTCCAAGTTCCAAGCCAACGAAGTGTAGAGCTGCACTGCCAATAACAAGAAGTTAGATGAGCAATGACAAAAATCAAATTCCATACCGAATAATATACATGTAATGTAACATGAAACAAGCAATAGAATAGAAAAGCAAGAAATAATGAATCTAACGGCAGTAGTGAAAAATACTGTGAAATTAATCATTGAGAAGTATAAATGAAGTTACCTAAAAGGTAACCTAACTTGGCTCTTTCTTCATGCCCATTCACTAGTTCAATCTGCACAAGCCAGATTCTCCCTCTCCCCTTTCAGCAAACCAACCAACCGACTGGCACTGACACCCTCTCTCTATCACCCACCGACAGTGACAGACGCTGACACGACACTCTTGACAGGAGTCCACCCGAAAAAAGCCTAAAACCCACCAAGCAGTCCACTACCCACCATATGTACTGCCCACCCTGCATCCGGTAACCCACTCCACATCATTTGGTATCAGAGCTGAAGATCGTTCCAACCCGAATTCGTGATTCGGTGATCCATCATCCCTACCGACCATCACGGTTATGATTCGGCATCCCTAACCAATCACCGATCATCATCAATCCATACCCTCAGTGCCCAAATCCTCTTGGCCGAATACCTCCAACCCCATCCCACCTCATTCAAACTACTCCAAACCACAACCAGTAGACACCATCTTCCTTGCCACCCCAGCGGAAGCCCACTTCGCAAATCCCATGTAACCAAAAGCCCAATGTTCAAACCCTAACTCCGTCAACACCATAGATCTCCCATAACCGTAAACCCAGATCTTCCAAGACCCTAATCAACATTCCAACTCCTTCGATCCTCCCAATCAATCTACACAGTCCTTGCTACCAAGATCCTCAAACCTTTCAAACCCCATCACACCAAATCCGTTGCCCAACCCTGAAAAACCCCAAATCGAAACTCCAAATCCCTTTCAAATCTCAACTGCTTCTCCAAATCAACCAAGACTTCAAACCCTGCATCCATACCCAAAGCCCTTCTCGCCAAATCCACATTACCCCGAAACCAGCAGCAGAAACCCGAACCCCTCGCCTCTGCTTTCGCCGAGGCCTCTGCCCCCATTCGTCCCCAACCCAGAACAGTGAAAAAAAAAGGGAAACTAGAGAGAGAGAGAGAGAGAGAGAGAGAGACAGACAGACAGAGAGAGAGAACAGAGAACCGAGAAAAAGCGACAGAAAATAGAAGAGGGCAAGGGCATACCATTCACCAAGCACCGCTTCTGCGCCATCACCCTCACCGTCTAGCACCACCCCGCGGCATCTCGTTGCTGCTCCTTCCTTTCCCTTCTCCCTCTTACTGAATCCAGACAGCAAGAAGATAAAAGGGTTTTCGAAAACCCTCTGCGCTGGGATTTGGAGAAAGCCACAGACACGACTTCCTTCACATGCCATTCCAAGTGCCTTCAGACTTCAGTTCGGGTTAAACCAGCAGCGAGACCCCATCATCGTAGCGCAGAGCCCCGAAGTCCGTCGCCACCATTGTCTCCTTTCTCTGCACAACGCACCAGGATCCAAGCATCACGTGCTGGGCCAAACGCCAGAGTGTTTCTTCAGCACGCCTCCTGGGCTTGATTATATTAAAGTGGACCAGACCCACTCATCGTTTTATTTTCAATCCAACGGTCATTTCGATTTTCTAGGTTTTTTATTTTTTTTCATTTCTTTTCTTTTCTTTCCTTTTGAAGATGCACGGGTTTTGGTTGATTTTGTTTGATTGTGGAGAAGTTTTTCTATCAATTTTTTTTTGTAACATTTGCTTCCATTGCAAGGCTACTTTAACTCAACGCTATAGGTCGAAAATTTTGCATTGCATTAGATTAATATGTCGGGGCCTTTAGGCCCATAGGAATGTGTAGGACACCCAAATTATATTTTCTCTATGTATGTATGGTAAATACATAGATTATGCAACTTGGAATTTGATAATGCCCTGATTTTATGCTTTGTTTATATGTTACAATTACAAGGATAATGATAAATTTTAATAAACCAAAGTCAATAATTCGAAAAAAAAAAAAAGAAAATAAAACATATCTACCTAATGTACATTGGAAATTAAATTAAGTGTTGAATAACGGCAGAAACCCAATCTTTTATCCAAATGGGGTAAAAGAAAAGGATCCTAGAGCATATGTACAATGATTTATAATTTACAAACTAAATAAAAAATAAACTTCAATAATAATCTAAATAAAATGTAAGAATCTAAAGGGGAAAGAAAAACATTATCCTCCCTAAAAGTAACGTACTTTAATTAAAATGATTTTTATTTGCATCCTACAATTTCAGCACATTTAGGGTTCTATATGTTTGGTTATGCAGGACCCACCCAAAAATCTCTTAAAGATCATTCTAATTTTCATTTCTAAAAATTATTCTTTTAATTGATTATCTGCTTTTAACATTTTTGTTATGCGAACATCTAATAGAAAGAGTCCTTATAAATAACCAACACATAAAATTCTTGAAATTCAAGCTGGATTGACATCTCATGTATGAAATTCCAGAGCAAATCAAACCCAACATTAGAATTAAAGAAGAATTCAATATCATTCTCAATTTTAGCATTCTCATAACTTTGACCTTCATCATTCAATTGGGCTCCATGACAAAAAAAAGGTGAAAAAAATTAGCATTTTTTAACTGGGGCTTTTTTTTTTTTTTGAATCTCCCTATATAATATGTGAAACATATCTCAACGGCTCTTTTTTTTATTGTTACAATATTACAAGCAGAGTGCTGGCTCTATTGCTTCTAATTTTCTTTAGATACTTGCCCGAAATCACCTACTCACCATGTTGTTTACATTATGTTCTTACTCTTGAACAATTCACTTGCCATCAAAGTCTCTATCCAATAGATCAATGAATTGATTCTTATTCATCCACTTGATAGATATTTTGAAAACTTATCGGCTAAACTTAAAATTCATTCATTGAATAAGTAAAATATTTGAGTTGAATCCAATTGAATGGCACTAGCTAAATCAACTACCAACTAAATCTTATGTCGTAAATCCTCAGTGGGGCGCCAACAACCTTTATTTGCCATTTTATTATTTTTTGTCTCTTTCTTGGATTTCAGTTGAAAAATAAGGTACTCAAAAAACATGATACCAATTTATTTCTATTTATTTGTCTTTTCTAGAATTCTGGACTAAAAGTAAGGTATTCAAAAAACATGATACCAATTATATCTATTTATTTGTATTTTCTAGAATTTCCTCTACTTTGTTATTATTATTTTTGAAATGGTAACTTTAATTAATCAAAAGAGTTTCCTCTACTTTGTTTGATTGATATGGAGACTGTATTATCTTTCTTTTTTTTATAATTATGAGGATTTTATCGAAAAATCCCCATTAATTTCATCGTAAACCAAAAAAGGCCCTAAAAAGATAAGAATCTACCATTATAGTCTCAAGGGCCCTTTTTCACTTTTTTTTTTCTCCATTTTTTTGAATGGCAATATCCTTGCTTACCCACATATATCCTTGCTCATTTTTTTCATCTTTATAGTTAAGCAGTGATATCACCATCAAAGTCAAATTAAAAAAAAAATACTTTGCTCTTTTCGATGGTGGGCCCAGGTGATGGAGGCTGGATGGTGGTGATGAGTGAAATTGAAGATGATGGTGAAAGGGAACTGTGAGGAATGAGTTTTGGTCAGATGCAAGGGTTGGTTTATATGTTGATGAAACAGTGATATTAATTACTAGGATGAAACTATTTCTTTGAGTGAAAAGATGAACTATGTAAACCCTAGATGACATCATCTCATCAGTTAAAGGACAAAATTATCCTACTGAATGAAATAATACCATGCACAATTTCGCTTTTATATATTATCAGATTGTTTCCAACTACTTAATGCTTATTATTGTGCCTAATTTATTTCTTTGAAAGATGACAAAACTCTGATAGCTGATTGATAAGGTATGCAAGTGCTTGTTATTAGTAACCATGTTCTTTAAATGTCTGCTATCATATTCACTGTTTGTCTTTGACAAATGTATATTTACTGATCTTATTTTCTTTGTTGTCGTTTTATACTAATCTTTTTTAACAAAAACCTCTGGTTTTGTTATTTATTTATTTTTCATTTCTAAAATGCTATAAATATTGAGAGAGAAACATAAACTGACGATGATTCCCATTGGAAATTCGCCTATGATTTTTGTTAATAGTTATTGTGTAGTTCCTTCATATCTTCTGTCAACGTTCAATATCTTTAAAGAACATAAGTATGTACTTAATACTTGTTCATTATATCTTATAGTAGTCTTAGATGGGGTTGAGCCAAGATGATAGCTTGGCTCACTATCTTGTGTGGAGCTATTTTCATGGCTAAGATCTAAGATTGACAGTAGCATGAAGCTAGTAAATTCCTTGCGTGGCAGTTGAATTATGTCTTGTTATTTGTCTCTTGCGAGTGGAAAGAAGTGGTTCCATGCTTAGCTCTATAACTGCAAGGTGTAAATCATTAAGAATATTTTCGAGCTCTATCTATGTGATAGTTCTAATTTTTTTTTATAAACTATTGTGTTTTAGTTTTTTACATGCTAGTAACAATGTTAAGTTATTAAGTTCAACTAATTTTTTCATACTAGACACATTAACTATTGGAATTGGAATTTTAATTGGGACTCATTTGATAATGATGGGTGCTAGAGTGAAAAAACCATAATTTTTTTAGATAAAACAACTTTTTTTTGTTTTTGTTTTGCATCACTGACTTAGCTCAGTGGCTAAGCAGGAAGGAAAAGAATGCCAACCACCAGGGATCGATCCCTGGTGGGGGGGATGGGAACGAGAGCCTTTACCACTAAGTAAAACAACTTATTCATATTACTTAAGAGTATTATTCTTTTCAAACTAGTTACCAAGATTTAATGAAGGCCTATGGTGATAATTTATTCAAAATGGAGATACCATTGTACTAACATATGTCCATGTGTGAGAGCTACCTAGCAGAAGTAATATGCAGTGGGGATCCTTGTGCTTTTCACCATCATTTTATTTATATGTTTTCCTCACATGCATCTCTTCATGTTCTTCTACATGCTGCTATTGGATCATCATCTTAAATTTTTTAAAGATCATCCAAGTCCTTTTTCTAACATTTTCTTTTTGATACTTTCTATGTTGGGGAGATGTCATCTTTCATTTGTTTAGGTTTGTTTAAGTAGGACTGTTGTCTCTCTCAAACAATTGTGATAAGCAATTTGGAGCGCCTTTCTATTTTGCATTATCCTGGGCTAATGTTATTTGAGAAGAGAAGTTGTTTGTATTCTTTTATTGGGATTGGTGAGTTTGGAGGAAGTTTGGAGTCATCCAATTATATAAATTTAAGTAGGTAAGCCATTGTAATATCTAATAGGCAAACCATGAGACATTTGTAATAATATTTAAGCATGTAAGATTAGTAACAAAGGACTTGCCCTGCCCTTTTCCACCAATGGTCTCTCAAAGCTCATCTGCACTCCTCGAACCATCATATCTAGAAACATCCACCAGCGAAATTCTCTTCTTGTTGCATACAATACATAACCTTCCATTGAGAGGGACAAGAGCTGTTGCTTCCGTTGCCTGGGAGTTCCCCAAGTGGAATTTACTATCAATGTGCTTGCTCCAAGAACCTCTGGTGCTGTCATAAACTCTCAGCTTGCATCCATCTTTGCAATCCAATGCACAAAGCTGACCATTCAAAGAGATACTGGGGCTCCACCAGCCTGCGATCATCCCATCATACACCTGGTACCAGATATTAGACTCAGGGATGTAGGCCTCACTCAGGATTTGTCGATGTGAGCCAAGCCCTTTAAGGAACCATTTCCCCTCGTGGACAACTCCAATAAGTGGCACCATTGCAGTGTTCATATCTGCAATGAGAGACCACCTGTTCTTATTTGGGTCATAGACTTCTGCTGATCTCAATGACCTCTGGACCCCCTCACTTTCACCACCAGCAACATATAGGCAGTTGTTGATGACACAGGAGCTAAAGAAATGCCGTCGTCGAAGCATATCTGGAGATCGATGCCATTTGTTTGTCCTGGCACTGTAAAAGATTACCCTTCTCATTGACCCTTTCAGTGGATCTCTGCCACCAAATAAGTAAAGGTGGCAACCACTTAGAACTGCACACCCGAAACCAACAGCTGTGGAATATTCTACTGGGATAGGTGGGAGACATTGCCAAAGCTGGTGTATGGGATCAAAGGCATGCCATGAAATCCGGCCTTCCCGGTCTCTCTTGAAGACATAGATCCACTCCTCAGCGATTTCAAGGCTCTTTCGGAGAGAGTAGAAGAAATTCCCTTCAAGGAGGCGGTACCATCTCCTGCAAACTAGCCGACGTTTCCTGTGTTCGACACGTGGGACCCGGATCAAGCAAGCAATGGCAAGGTCATCAGGAAGGCCAGGTAATAGAGGAGATTGACTCTGGCTCCTACTGTATCGTCCTGTCCTATGCTTGGCTGTATGGATAGAAGGCTTAAGATTAGGCTGAGTGCAGATCTTTGATCCTGGGACAAATTTCCTTGCCCCAGCAATGGTTTTCAGGCCCGCATCAACTCTACATAGACATGTTGTGTCAACCTGCAATTTTTTGTTTCAAACAAGAGCATCTTGAAAATCATATTATAGAAGACAGAAATAAGTTTTCTAAGGGAACAAGAGATTAGTTACTCTACAGCATGAATACGCAGTTCAGAAAAAAGCTGCTCAATTCCACTTAGTGGGATAAAAAAATGGAGCCAACCATGAAGCTAGGGTGATAGTTAATGTGTTATCTCTCTATGGAACAGGTCCCAGGAAAGACACAATGGTCACGTTCCTGATTCCACTTTTCCTTAACCAATTTTGTAATCAGAAAAGTGCTCCTAAAGATTATTAATCAGAAAATTAGCTCCGCAGATCCTTTGAAACTACTGAAAATATGAGAATACATCTGAACCATTGTGTTGACCGTACTGACATTTTTTGCCCTATTTGTTAATAGCTTCTCTTACTAGCAAGCTAGGATCCTTAGACAATTGAAGTGTTTACTGCTTCAAGCTGTCACCCTAGACTCCCACTCCTGAAGGGAAGCGTACTGTTAACTCATGTTTGACCATGAGTATGGTTCTGAAAACGGTAAGCACGAAAATTTTAAAAATTTAGGATCAGAAATTCAACAACCCCCATGCTTTTTTGGCGCAAGATTCATTTCCACAGTTATAAAAGAATCAGTAGAATATAAACCGGGTCATATTATAATATGTAAAGCATTCTTTGAGAGAATCTACAACTCCCAAATGACAATATGGTCAACAGTAATTAAGAAGAAGACATATATTGAGAGATGTGAATGACAAAGATCATGTGGCATGAAGACAAATCTTCAGCCATATAGGGAACCAATCCTGTGAGGATGGTCCTACAGTCTACATGTGAGGAAAGCCTTAGTGGGGCCCACCTTGTGACCCATCCAAAAGGACCACACATACACAACTGATGCAGGCCAGATCCATGATTGGCCAGCCATTGGGCTCAAAACCAACAAAGCCCAGCAGTGAAGATTAGTTTTTATTAGGAGTCTTATATTTTTATAATAGTAGTTGCTTTCTTAATTGTTTACGATTCATTTATTTTTTGAAGTTTATCTCATGTTTAGTTTAGGATTCCTTATTTGAAGTGAATTAGGTTATTTACTTAATTAAAGAGTATCTTAGTTATAAATAAAGATGTAATCCCTCTTCATGGGACACACAGACATTGATATTGAATAAGAATTTGAGTATGGTTTCAGTTAAGAGAGTTTATTTGTCTTTGGTGAAACATTTAGACACTCTATCCTTAAGCCTTTTGGCTTGGAGATTAGCCCGTTGGCTATTCTTTTTTCCTATGCTGTTTCAACAACCCCACTATAGTCACTGTATCCTATGGATTTGAATGGACTGAACCATTAGATTGACAGTCAATTTTTGTTGTTTGATTTATAGTAGTTAAACTCGTGGACCACGGATGAATGGGTTAAAAGTATTAGATTGACTTCAATTTGATATTTAGGTTGGCCCCACTTGGATCTTTCAATCTCCCTCTATACCATGAACAATGGGGTCCCAAGGGGGCTCCCACTTAGTGGTATACACAGTAAGAGCCTAACGACCGTCCTCACGGGATTGGTTATATGGGAACTGATCCTGTGAGGATGGTTCTTACAGTCTGCATGTGAAGAAAGCCTAGTGAGGCCCACCTTATGACCCCTCCAAACAGACAACACAAATACAACCCCACTATAGTCATTGAATCCCATGGACTTGCATGGGATTCAAATGGACTAGAATGTTGGATTGAGAGTCAATTTTTGTTGTTTGCTATAAAGTCGTTAAACTTGTAGACCACGGATGAATGGGTGAAAGGTATCAGATTGATCCAACACCTTGTGAGAGATTGGTTACTGTAGAGTGTGGTTTGTATGAAATTCACTGATAACAACGTTTCACAATTTTCAAGGGCCTGATTGGATGTAACCTAAATTGCAAATAGTTTCAATCCCCTACACATAGGAGGTGGAAAATTACATCCAACTGTGATCTGCACAGCAGAGGGAAGAAAAAAAAACCAATGTGATTTTGCTACCAATTCAAAACTCTATAGTTTTCTGGATGCATCCGAATGCACAGTAAATGAAGATTATCGAGTTGGACTTTATATTTTTAGTTAGTAAATGTAATGGGAGTGCTCGAGGGCAGGTGAGGTGGATTATGAACAACTAGGAATCACATTTCTAAAGCAGGAGAGGTGCCCCAAGCACAAGATTGTGAATAATGCAATTCTTCAAGAACTTGTGCGTGATTCTTCCAAATGCCATTTCTGTAAGTACTTATTCATAGTATAGTTTCAATTTTAGGCATACTGTGAATAAGCATTTTCCACAGCAATGGGGAAACATCACTTACAATTGATTGAAGAGGATATGAAGTTCTCTATCTTAACTACATTAAAAAGAATAAATAGAACAAGTTTTCAGTGGAAGTCTCAGAGAAAGAAGACAATTTGAAAAACTTACCAAAGGAGGTTGAGTTCCTCTTTCCATGCTCATCTGTTATAACACCGGCCGATTCAATCCACACGTTAACTTCTCAATCTCCAGAACCACAAACACAGAAAAAAACTGCAATCCGCCTCCAAAAACAGAAACCCATCTCAAAAAACACTACAGCATTCCTCTTTGCAACTGCTACAAATAAAAACAAAGAAACCCAATTCACAACAAACCAACCTCACCCCCCACCACCTCCAAAACCTGCAGGAAACACCAGAGAACTCGCTCTGCAACTGCTACACATCAAAAGCACATACCCAATATACAAAAGACAGAACCTCATGCCCTCAACATCTCCAAAAACCACCTCAAAATCTGAGAGAACCCCACTCTATTAAAGCTGCAAACTAAAGCCTTGAAACTCATAACAAACCTAACTTCACCCCCTCAATATCTCCAAAAGACCTCAGAAATGAAAAAAAAGAAAAGAAAAGCCACTCGCATCAGAAAACAACACAGAACCCCTCTCTGCACTTGCTACAAATCAAGACAACCAAGCCCAATACAATAGACAGAACCTCATCCCCTCAACATCTCCAAACCCATCACAAAAACCCATTTCAGAGAACACCACAGAACCCTAATCTGAAACTGCTACAAATCAAAACTGCAAACTCAAATTACAACAAACAGGACCTCCCTCACTCACCATCTCCGCAAAACACCTCATAAATCAAAAAACCATCTCAGATAAACCTTACAGACCCCCACCCAAACCAATTTCTATTCCTCTTTGTTCCTTCCTGTCCAAATACCCAAATAGATAAAAGGAGGGAAGCACTGAAGGAAGAGATAGGTAACAAATGGGTCCTCCCACCCATTAACGCTAGTGGGTGAAGGATAGGACCCATCACCTCAAATGCACAACCAACAAATGCAATAGGAGTTATGAAAAAGGAGACCAAGACCATTAAAACAGGAGAGAAGATGAGCTTTAGCTGATCGTCAGATATTGTTGGAAAGAAGCATTGGAAGGTACCCTTTGGTTTATTAGGACTCTGTGAGAAAGAGACCAGTGGGGTGATGCAGAAGGACAGCAACAAGAAGAAGAACGACCCCAGGAGAAAGAAGTAAAATGAGAATTAGAAGAAAAGAAAGGAAAAGATCAAAGATAAGGTCATAATCATTCCGAAGGTGTTCTCCTTCCTCTTTATACTTTCAAAAGTATGCTTAAGACAGCTAAAACTATCGACATCAGATGGCCCACAAACACCACCGGCGTTACTTTCAAATTCATCCAACCCTGACCCACCACCATCTAAAGGTTATTGACCCATCCTCTCTATCTCTTTCATTTGATGTTTGTGGGCCATCATACGGGGGCAGTTAAGTCATCCAAAATTAGAGTCCATTTGAAGTTGTTAATTGGCCTAAATCTGGTTAGGATATCAATTTTTTGATCAGCCTGGGTATGCACATAGATTTGATGAGCTGGACCCAACTTTATATTGCAGGCCCATTTCTTTGTATGAAATTGAATACATAGGAACTCATTATCAAGTGGGCTCCAAAAGAATTATTAAAGACCTGAGAGGTGAAGGAATGAAAGGGAGATGCACATGGGACCTTAACTTTCATATGATTGGAATTAGATTTGTATTTATTTCCCACCTCCCTGTATTCGTTTTATGCTAAAGAGGTGATTTAGTGATTGTCATTTATGGCTATTTACATTTATTTATTCAATTTTAAATTTTAAAATGACTAGTTTGAGAATTCATAGGAATTCAATTATACTAAGGCCATGTTTGTTTCCATTAAAATGCATAGGAATTGAATATATAGAGTAGTTACAAATAAAGATCAAAGGTGAGAATAATTAAATTTAAATAATTTAGCAACTTTTTTGAAAGAAAAGATCGTAATTAATTCAAGAATGAGTACAATGGTAGTAGGAGAAGTAGGATATATAGTGAGCAAGACAATATGCAGAAATGAATATAATTTGGTTAGAACAGGAGGTTTTGCGATAAGGGAAAGGAGAATGAAAAAAAAAAAGTAAAGTAAATTTAAGTGGTTGTATGAGGTAAGACTAATTGGTTGTATGGTATAAGACATAAGAAGGGTGTTATCAGTGGAGAGTTACCAACTTACCATTAGAAGTGGGGAGAAAACACGTGGTGTATTCAATAGGATAAGTTACAAGTCAAAATTAATTCTAGCTAGAATGCTTGGCATAAATATATTACAATAGGACATGATTACAATGGATTCATATGTTAACTAGTTAAAAATGAAAAACAAGCGTGAATTTCAGAAAATAAACATCAAATGACCTATGTTATTTGGAAGTTAAGATCAAAAGAAATTAAGAAATTGATTACTCTGGTGATGGCTAATTTATTCAATTCCCATATATCTTAAAAAAATTATATGATGCTCGTTTTTTATAATTCACTTTTGATCTTCATCTTTACTAATGTAGGAATCAAACAAACAAGTGTTAAATAAAAAGGGCCCTCAACTATCAATGTCAAAAGGGATTATTCGCCAAGACAATTTAGGCAAGCAACCAAGTGTATGAGGCCATTGCATTTATAGAAAAATAATGTGTTAGGATTATTTGAGTGTTGGCTAATTCATTGGGTGATCAAAACTCAGGGTACCGAGGAATTTAATTTGGTGAGTTTTGAAGAAAAGGAATGTCCCTGGAAGTTACATTTAAAAATTTTAAGAATATGTATGATGGAATAATAACAAATGTGAGAACTACATGTAGAGAAACAGGTGAATTCCCCGTGACTATAGGTTTGTGTCAGGGATCAGCCTTAAGCCTTTATCTCTTTGCATTAATTATGGATGAGTTAACTGCACATATTCAAGAAGAAGTACCATGATATATGTTGTTTGCAAATGATATAAAATAGTGTCAACATGCATCTTTCCAAGTTTCGTACTGATTGGACATCGTTCGTGCCCCAAACAGGCGAAAACAAGTCACATGTGCAAAAATCCAAAACTGGGCCTTGTCAGTGACTGTAACCTGCGGTCACGGACACCGTGACTTGGTTCAAGATGGTTTCTGTGAGTTATTTCACTTTATTTTGAAGTGCAACTCTCTTGCAAATACTGGGAACTGTCCCAACTTCCTCTGAAGCTTATAAAAGGCTCACTTGGGCTTTGAAAAAGGAGTTGAAGCAAGATTCAAAGCAAGTTCCAAGCAGTTAATCAATTTCAACAAGTTACAAGCCTAGATCCAAGCATCCAAAAGACTTTCAAAGTACTTCTAGCACTTCAAGCCTATTTCTTCTTCTCCTTTCGCACTAACTTAAGGTGAGAAATAGTTCAAGGAAAAAGAAAAGCCATGCATCTCACTTAGAGAAAACAAATACAAAAGCCACTTAGATGAAGTCTTCTTCCTTTGAATTCTCACTTGGAAAGGGTTTTAGGCCATTCTGGGACTTGTGAACAAGCCTTTTGGGCTTCATTTTATCATTTGAAAATTATAGGTTCAGAATGACACAACTTTGGCTCCATTTTTACTTGTCTAAGCACCCTATTCGGATTTGTACAAAAACACTCCGTAACCAAAAGGTGATGATTATCCAATGTTTAAGTTGATTCCACAGCCAAATCAAGTACTTTTGGTGGTCATTCAACGCTCTAATAATTGAAGGAAACAAGTTCCAGCACTTTGAAGAAGTCACAGAAGCAAAACGAAAGAAAACAGAAGCAAATAGTGGCTTTTTAGCCACTATCTGCCATTGGCTGTGAGCCACGGTCACTGGCCCACAATCACCATCTCCTTACACTCTCTTTTTTGTGTTTTTTCTCATTTTTCATGTATTTTCTTATACTATCTGAGTTTGGATCACATCTAAGACTAGAGGGAAGAGTTGTAAATTTTTCAAAACTTGTAAACAACCTGCATTCTCGCGATCAGAGTATTTGAACCCATGTAAACAAAGGGAAAATAATAATGAACTATAGTTATTTTCCATTCTTCTTAACGCTTGAAGCATGTAAATATTGGACTCGAATCCGTTGCATTTCACATCACATTTCAAGCACGATCAAAACCAAAAGTACACCAATGAAGGATTAGAATTGTATTAATTATGCCTTAGAGGGTGGGTCAATGATTAATCTCCAGGTTAAGATTAACTCAATTATAGATAGAGTTAATCAATTACACACATAAGACCATACCGTTCAACATAATGACAACAGGGTCCACGATGCTGTTATTCTATATTTGGTGTTTCTCATGTATGCATCCTAGTTCCCACCTCACCATTATGAGTCTAGTGAGACCTATATGTGCATAATCTATTAACTCATCTTAGATGCCAATTCCAAATTCATTAATAACCAATGGACATGTTTATAGGGTAGGGTGTTCTCCCCTACGGGTTAGACATTAAAGTTTAGCACTGGACTTGGTAAAGCAAATGGGGTTCTCCCAAGGAAAATGTCCCTAAACAGTTAATCTAATTCCAATTATGCATCTTTAGTCTCCACAGCTTAACCATGGTCTTTTACCGCTTAGCCGTAGGAGGGTTTAAGATTTAGCAAAGCTAGGAATATGGCTTAGCTGTAAGTATATCTATGGGTAGCCATAAGGCAAGCCATTGATCAAATCTGGAAAATTGCTTCTCTGGACATTGAGTTGTAACTTAGCCGTAGGTGTGGGTGCACTAATCTTTGGTCTTTTTTCCTCCTATTTACAAACCCTAGATCAACCACTTGTGGTCCAGGGCTTTATCATCATCATCCAGATATAAAAATTAGCATTGATCAATAATATGAATGCAAACATGGAAAATATACTAAGGTTCACATTACTTGTAGCTATCCACTTATCTTAAAGCGCAAATACCCTGTAACACTCCGATTCCCTTTGAGCCGGATTAGTGGCTCATTAGTGCGTGTTTTGTTTTGTTTTAGTCTTTTGGACTTGGTTTTGGGCCTTGGATAGGTAGTTGAGTGACCTTTGACCTGAGATAGGTAGTTCTAAGCCCTTTTTCGTAATTTTGCTTTTGTTTTGCTCATATCATCTTTGCATCATCTTGGTGTCAGCACGTGTATTTTGTTGAGCTCGTTATTTTCCGTAACTGAGTCAGATCCGTTTGAAGTCAATTGGGGAAGATGGACCTTCGTGTGACTTAAACTGTAATTAGTATAAACTTTTCGGACCTTGACTTAAACTTCCAAACCTATATAAATAAGTCACTCTCCAAGTGTCTCTCTCTCTCTTGCTCATTTCACTTGATCGTTGCATGCAAGGAATTCCAGGGAAACTCCACGTTCTCTCTCTCTCTCTTCTCTCTCCCCTTCTCTTGCTCGATTAAGCTTTGGATTCCTTGTTTTGGATTGGGTTTTCTTCTTCTTCTCTCATCTCTGTGCTTAGTCTCTGTCTGTGGCTTTAGTGGTAAGTGGGTTCTCTCCCAACTCTCCCTTCTCCTTCTCCAATTGCAGCTCTCTTTCTTTGTTGATGTGTCTTCATCTCATGCATGGTGTATCTCTTTGATTTGCTTTGATTTTAGTTGCTTTGGAGCTTGAGTCAGTGGATTTGGTAGAGATTTGAGGCAAGTATAAGTACAAGCTTTGATAACACATATGGGTATTTTGTGTGATGGCTTTGATTTCTTCTTATTCCTTGTCTAGCATGTTTTACAGCCACATTTTGTGAATTTGGAACCTCTGTAACTCATTTGTTCAGCTTCTGTACCGAATTTCAGTTTCTGTAACTATCCCGAATTCGTGTTCTGTATTGTACGGCTAAGCCGTAAGTTTCTACGGCTCACATTCCAGAGCCTCGAAATTTCACTTTTGTTCTACGGCTAGGCTACGGCTAAGCCGTAATTTGTCCTACGGCTGAGCCGTAAGCTAGCCGTGATCCAAACCGTAATCCAGCCGTGAATTAAATCTCTGATCAGTCGAAACTTTTCCAACACAGAACTCCTACGGTGTGGCTACGGCTAAGCCGTGGAATGCTACGGCCAAGCCGTATACTGACTGTAGCTTAGCCGAAAAAGATACCAGATCAGAGGTGGAAGAATGACCAGTTTAGCTGTGTTTTGAATGGAACCAAGGTGAAGCCGTAGTGCATATTACGAAGAGCACGTAAGATGTCTTCGGCTCAACCATAGGTCCCTCATGGCTAAACCGTTAGGCATGGCAAATCTGAAATATAACTTAGGATAATGATGAGACTTGTAGGGCTCAAATGCAGGTTAACCACCCATGTAAACCGGCCCAATGGATGCTTTGGATCGCATGAATAGTCTGTTAGGCTGTGACTGACTCATGTGGGCGTTGATCACTGTTAAGCACCTCCCCATGGGTGTTGGTTTAAGGGACGTCGGTGCACGTAAAGATTACATTGCAACACTTTGATGGCAACGGTGCCTTGACTAACTTAAAACTACATCAACATGCACGGTTAGTGACAGTGAACAACTAACTTAGGGCTGGCTTGTAATGAACCTTGATTCCGTATTAATCTGAGATGCATTGCATATTGTTTATAGTCTTGCCCTCTGTTCTGTTAATCTATGTTATGCATTCCGCAGTCATTTTGCCTTTGTCCTGTATATCTGTATTATTCTTCGCTCTGCACTATGCTTTGATCTATGCTATGCTTTGTATATTCTCTGGCTTTGTATATATCTGTTTGGTTTGGGTATTCCCGGGTGGCTCTGCCCAGAGGTTAATACGTGAGGATAAGATCCGGTCTTTGCCATCGGTGAGTCCAAAGCGGATAATCTCCCTTTCTATGGATTTAAATTTGATTGACATTAGTCTGGCTCTACTCAGCCTCAGCCTTAGGATGCCCGACGGGGTTACCTCTGGCTTAGATCTCTGTATCTCTGTATTTCACTGCAGTGTCGCTTTGTCTTGGGACCCCGGAACCCAGGAACCTGAGACCCACTTGTACCCTGGCCCGGTCAGTGGTGTTCTCCTCTGCTTTGCTTTGCTCTGCTCTCTATTGGAGAGAAGATGGTTAACGTAGTAGCCACTTAGTCAGTATTTCTATGTTTTGATTCACATATCATGCTTTACTTCTACGCACGATTTGCTTTGCATACTAAGATGAAATTCTGAAATCATTATTCTGTCATTTATTCAGCTTTGATACTATGAGTGTTTCATCTCTGCTACTTATATTTGCTGGATCGTTGTATTCATTTGTGTTGTCTGTGGTGTTGCAGGCACAGATACCTTGCCCAGCTCCCCGGCGGTCGAGGAGGCTGCAGGGGCGAGTGTAGAGGCACCCTCAGGTTTGGCAGAGTGGGCCTGATCATCTCTGCCGAGTGCGTTCATGCATGCGGCCAGTGGCTTTTCGTTTTGGGATTTTGAGAGATTGTATTGGGACTTTGGACTTGTATTCTGTGTATTTTGTATATATTGATTTTGGTGTGTATTTGGTTTTATATCAGTGTATTTGCCTTTGTTGTTTCCGTTTCGTATTTGCTTTGGCTTCTGCTATTTTCTTTGTTGCTTGCTATGATATGTACAGCTTCCGCGTACGCTTAGTTCGCACGTGTTAGGTCCCTTGTGTATGCGCATCTGGACAGGGTTCGGATGCACGTGCACGGGAGTACGTGTGTCACTGGTTTAGCTTTTCGCTAATCCCCGAATTCTGGGCTCGGGTCGTGACATACGTATTGTATGGTATCCGAGCATGCTAGTTATAAGCATGTAGGCATCTAAGATCGTGGTGAGATAACGCTATCAACTATTTGACTCGAAGTCTCATATGTTGATTTGGGATTTGACTAACTCAGGGCATTTTATATTTGTGTACTGTGTTTCTTTTCCTTTTTCAGGATGGCATCAGGATCAGGATCTCGGGATGAGAGTCAACAGGGCCATAACGGTGATAGTGGATCGGTACCCCCACATATCAGTAGTGAGGAACGCATGATGATGATGATGCAGTCTATGCAGTCATTACAGGCTCAGATGGCATCCATGGTAGATAGACAGAGTCAGGCTGCTGCCGCAGTAGCATCACCTCGTATAGATCAGCAAGTGATTTTCCAGTCCAAGGAACCAGATCCAAATGCTCTTTTTGACAAGTTCCGTAAGCGAGGGGCGACTGAGTTTCATGGGATAGAGGATGCATTGCAGGCTGAGCAATGGTTGGAGCAGACTGAAGAGCTATTTGATACGATTATGTGCAGTAACAAGCAGAAGGTGGTTCTCACAGCCTCGATGCTTCGGAGTGTAGCCAAGACATGGTGGAGGAGTGTCAAGACTTCATTTCAGACTATGCCCAGTGCCACCGTTTGGGAGACCTTCAAGCAGCAATTCCGTCGGAAGTTCATGCCTCTCCACATTCAGCGAGCCAAGGAAGTGGAATTCTTCAACCTTCAGCAGAGACAGATGTCAGTTGCGGATTATGTACACAAGTTTACAGAGTTGTCCCATTTTGCAGAGGACATGGTGAACACTGAGCATAAGAAGGTGACTCGCTTCGTCAACGGCCTGAATCCGAGGCACAAACGCCACGTAGTTGCATGTATGTGGCCGGCTACATTGGATGACGCTATTGACAGGGCTTATGATGCAGAGGCCATCTTTGAGGAGGAGCGAACTGAGGCTAAGAGGGCGGCAGGTTCCAGTGTCAGAAGTCAGTTTCAGAAGAAATTCAAGGGTAAGCAGGGCACTTCGAGCAGTACTCTGTTAGTGTGTGGTCACTGTGGGAAGGATCACCCCACCGACAGATGTTGGAGGAAGAGTGGGGCTTGTTTCGGGTGTGGCTCTACGGACCACAGGCGAGCCCAATGCCCGAAGTTTCAGTCCTCTCCACAGACGAGACAGGCAGGATCTACAGCGCAGGGCAGATCCCAGACAGCACGCCCAGCTCAGAAGCAGAACCGCCAGACAGCCCGAGCCTATACTGCTACGCATGAGGGCGCGGAGGAGGCCACGGTAGTGGAAGGTAAAATTTTAATTTCTGATGCTGAAGCTTTAGCCTTATTTGACTCCGGGTCTACGCGTTCGTACGTAGCACCCCATTTTGCTGTGCAGCTTCGACAGCGACCCACACCACTCCCATATTTGTTGTTAGTATCCACTCCGGTGGGTAAGCGGGTGGAGTGCAGTGTTTTCTACCCTCAGTGTGATGTGCGGATAGCTGGTCATCAGCTCCCAGTAGACCTCGTGTTGCTCACGACACTGGATTTTGATGTGATTCTTGGTATGGACTGGCTTGCGAGATATCATGCATGTATCAATTGCTACAGTAAGGCTATCTACTTTGATTTGGGCAGCGGATTTCGATTTGAGGGCAGCCAGACAAAGTGCCCAAGGCGTGTGATATCTGCTTGTAAGGCAGACAGGATGCTTCGTAGGGGATGTGAAGGATTTCTCGCATTCATTTCAGAAAAGAAAGATCAGCGACAGCTCAGTGAGATTCCAGTAGTCAGCGAGTTTCCGGATGTCTTTCCGGAGGATGTGCCAGAGTTGCCACCGGTTCGGGAGGTCGAATTTGCTATTGACTTGATGCCCGGTACAGCACCCATCAGTAGAGCTCCATATCGTATGGCACCTGCAGAATTGTTGGAATTGAAGAAACAGTTGCAGGATCTGTTGGATAAAGGGTTCATACGCCCAAGTGTTTCACCTTGGGGAGCTCCTGTATTGTTTGTCAAGAAGAAGGATGGCAGTTTCCGGATGTGCATTGACTACAGGCAGTTGAACAAAGTGACAATCAAGAACAAATATCCATTGCCTAGGATCGATGAGTTGTTCGATCAGCTTCAGGGTGCAGCTTACTTCTCGAAGATTGACTTGAGGTCAGGATATCACCAGCTCAGGGTGAAGGATGAGGATATTCCTAAGACAGCTTTCAGGACTCGGTATGGACACTACGAATTCCTTGTCATGCCATTTGGTTTGACGAACGCACCCGCAGCTTTCATGGCGTTGATGAATAGGGTGTTTACTTCCTTCTTGGACCAGTTCGTTGTGGTTTTCATAGATGACATATTGGTCTATTCGAAGACTGCTGAAGAACATACAGATCATCTGCGGAAAGCATTGCAGCTGCTTAAGGATCACAAGTTGTATGCAAAGTTGTCCAAGTGTGAGTTTTGGCTCGAGCAAGTTACATTTCTGGGTCATAAAATTTCTAGAGATGGATTGATGGTGGATCCGGCTAAGATTGAGGCAGTAGTCCATTGGCCCCGTCCTAGATCAGTGACAGAGATTCGGAGTTTTCTGGGATTGGCGGGATATTACCGCAGGTTTGTGCAGGACTTCTCGAAGATTTCAGCCCCGCTGACTCAGTTGACTCGGAAGAAGGTCCCGTATAAGTGGATAGAGAAGTGTGAGCGTAGTTTCCAGATGTTGAAAGAAAAGCTCACTACGGCGCCAGTGTTGACTCTCCCGGATGGTAGTGAGGGATTCGTGATTTATTCCGATGCTTCTCGAGTTGGATTAGGCTGCGTACTGATGCAAAATTAGAAGGTGATTGCCTATGGATCCAGACAGCTGAAAGAGCATGAGAAGAACTATGCCACACATGACTTGGAGCTAGCAGCCATTGTATTTACACTGAAGTTGTGGCGGCATTACTTGTACGGTGTGAAGTTCGAGGTCCATTCCGATCATCACAGTCTGCAGTACTTATTTGATCAGCATGACTTGAATATGAGGCAACGGAGATGGTTGGAGTTCATCAAGGACTACGACTTTCCTATCAAGTACCACCCAGGCAAGGGGAATGTAGTTGCAGATGCACTTAGCAGGAGGACAGATAGTCTTGAGGTGTTGGCAGGATTCTATATGCTTGTGCATGATCAGCCTGTTGAGGTTCGGATGGTAGGTGAGTTGGTGACATTAGCTACTACCGTCGTGTTTCAGCCTGAGGTGATTCAGCAGATCAAGGATCGCCAGTTTGAGGACCCCCTCCTGGTGAAGTTCAGAGATCGGATTTCAGATCGACCGGATTTTAGCTTGGTAGATGGAGTTTTGTACTTCAGGAATAGATTGTGTGTTCCCGCTGTGGATGAGCTGAAAGATAAGTTGATGACAGATGCGCACGATGCCCGATATGCGATGCACCCAGGGAGTACGAAGATGTACCGGAACTTGAAAGATAGATTTTGGTGGAATAATATGAAGCGGGAGATCGCAGGGTTCGTAGCTCGATGCTTGACCTGTCAGAGGGTAAAAGCCGATCATCAGCGACCTCCAGGATCATTGCATCCATTGCACACTCCGCAGTGGAAGTGGGAGCACATTACGATGGATTTCGTCTCCGGTTTTCCACCGACCAGTAGAAAGAACAATGCGATCTGGGTAATAGTGGACAGATTGACCAAGTCAGCGCATTTCCTTCCGTTCAAGAAAGGGATGACATTCACAGAGATGGCCAGGAAGTTTGTTGACGAGATAGTCAGATTGCATGGTACCCCAGTATCGATTGTGTCTGATCGCGATCGTCGTTTTGTGTCTTCATTCTGGAGAGCATTTCAGGAAGCTATGGGCACGAAGTTGAGTTTTAGTACGGCATACCACCCCCAGACTGACGGACAGTCGGAGCGTACCATTCAGACATTGGAGGATATGCTCAGAGCTAGTGTGCTGAACTTTGAGAAGGAATGGGATATGCATCTAGCATTGTGTGAGTTTGCCTACAACAACAGTTTCCATGAGAGTATTGGTATGGCACCATATGAGGCACTATACGGACGTAAGTGCAGGACTCCAGTGTGCTGGGAAGAGGTAGGAACAAGGAGTTTTCATGGTCCGACGATCATAGCTGAGACGACAGAGAAAGTGCAGAAAGTGATAGAAAATTTGAAGATTGCTCGATCCAGACAGAAGAGCTATGCAGATACTCGGAGGAGACCTTTGGCATTCCAAGTCGGAGATTGGGTATTCCTTAAAGTTTCTCCGATGAAGGGCACGGTGAGGTTTGGTCAGAAGGGCAAGTTAGCTCCGAGATATGTAGGACCGTTTGAAGTCAAGAGCCGAGTGAGAGATTTAGCTTATCGGTTGACGCTTCCAGTTGAGTTCTCCGGTGTGCACAATGTCTTCCATGTGTCGATGCTCCGTAAGTATGTGCCAGATCCGAGCCATGTGATTCGTTACGATGATATTCAGATTCAGCCTAATGCCACTTACGTTGAGCGTCCGCTTCGCATCGTCGGGACACGAGAACAGATTCTCCGTACCAGGACTATCAGATGGGTTAAAGTGTTGTGGGAGCATCACGGTCCAGATGAGGCTACTTGGGAGCTAGAGGAGCAGCTAGCACGCCAGTACCCCCAGCTTTTTGCGCAGGTAGGTAGTCATTCCGAGGACGGAATGATTCCTAGTGGAGGAGGATGTAACACTCCGATTCCCTTTGAGCCGGATTAGTGGCTCATTAGTGCGTGTTTTGTTTTTTTTTAGTCTTTTGGACTTGGTTTTGGGCCTTGGATAGGTAGTTGAGTGACCTTTGACCTGAGATAGGTAGTTCTAAGCCCTTTTTCGTAATTTTGCTTTTGTTTTGCTCATATCATCTTTGCATCATCTTGGTGTCAGCACGTGTATTTTGTTGAGCTCGTTATTTTCCGTAACTGAGTCAGATCCGTTTGAAGTCAATTGGGGAAGATGGACCTTCGTGTGACTTAAACTGTAATTAGTATAAACTTTTCGGACCTTGACTTAAACTTCCAAACCTATATAAATGAGTCACTCTCCAGGTGTCTCTCTCTCTCTTGCTCATTTCACTTGATCGTTGCATGCAAGGAATTCCAGGGAAACTCCACGTTCTCTCTCTCTCTCTTCTCTCTCCCCTTCTCTTGCTCGATTAAGCTTTGGATTCCTTGTTTTGGATTGGGTTTTCTTCTTCTTCTCTCATCTCTGTGCTTAGTCTCTGTCTGTGGCTTTAGTGGTAAGTGGGTTCTCTCCCAACTCTCCCTTCTCCTTCTCCAATTGCAGCTCTCTTTCTTTGTTGATGTGTCTTCATCTCATGCATGGTGTATCTCTTTGATTTGCTTTGATTTTAGTTGCTTTGGAGCTTGAGTCAGTGGACTTGGTAGAGATTTGAGGCAAGTATAAGTACAAGCTTTGATAACACATATGAGTATTTTGTGTGATGGCTTTGATTTCTTCTTATTCCTTGTCTAGCATGTTTTACAGCCACATTTTGTGAATTTGGAACCTCTGTAACTCATTTGTTCAGCTTCTGTACCGAATTTCAGTTTCTGTAACTATCCCGAATTCGTGTTCTGTATTGTACGGCTAAGCCGTAAGTTTCTACGGCTCACATTCCAGAGCCTCGAAATTTCACTTTTGTTCTACGGCTAGGCTACGGCTAAGCCGTAATTTGTCCTACGGCTGAGCCGTAAGCTAGCCGTGATCCAAACCGTAATCCAGCCGTGAATTAAATCTCTGATCAGTCGAAACTTTTCCAACACAGAACTCCTACGGTGTGGCTACGGCTAAGCCGCGGAATGCTACGGCCAAGCCGTGGATTGGTCTACGGCTAAGCCGTATACTGACTGTAGCTTAGCCGAAAAAGATACCAGATCAGAGGTGGAAGAATGACCAGTTTAGCTGTGTTTTGAATGGAACCAAGGTGAAGCCGTAGTGCATATTACGAAGAGCACGTAAGATGTCTTCGGCTCAACCATAGGTCCCTCATGGCTAAACCGTTAGGCATGGCAAATCTGAAATATAACTTAGGATAATGATGAGACTTGTAGGGCTCAAATGCAGGTTAACCACCCATGTAAACCGGCCCAATGGATGCTTTGGATCGCATGAATAGTCTGTTAGGCTGTGACTGATTCATGTGGGCGTTGATCACTGTTAAGCACCTCCCCATGGGTGTTGGTTTAAGGGACGTCGGTGCACGTAAAGATTACATTGCAACACTTTGATGGCAACGGTGCCTTGACTAACTTAAAACTACATCAACATGCACGGTTAGTGACAGTGAACAACTAACTTAGGGCTGGCTTGTAATGAACCTTGATTCCGTATTAATCTGAGATGCATTGCATATTGTTTATAGTCTTGCCCTCTGTTCTGTTAATCTATGTTATGCATTCCGCAGTCATTTTGCCTTTGTCCTGTATATCTGTATTATTCTTCGCTCTGCACTATGCTTTGATCTATGCTATGCTTTGTATATTCTCTGGCTTTGTATATATCTGTTTGGTTTGGGTATTCCCGGGTGGCTCTGCCCAGAGGTTAATACGTGAGGATAAGATCCGGTCTTTGCCATCGGTGAGTCCAAAGCGGATAATCTCCCTTTCTATGGATTTAAATTTGATTGACATTAGTCTGGCTCTACTCAGCCTCAGCCTTAGGATGCCCGACGGGGTTACCTCTGGCTTAGATCTCTGTATCTCTGTATTTCACTGCAGTGTCGCTTTGTCTTGGGACCCCGGAACCCAGGAACCTGAGACCCACTTGTACCCTGGCCCGGTCAGTGGTGTTCTCCTCTGCTTTGCTTTGCTCTGCTCTCTATTGGAGAGAAGATGGTTAACGTAGTAGCCACTTAGTCAGTATTTCTATGTTTTGATTCACATATCATGCTTTACTTCTACGCACGATTTGCTTAGCATACTAAGATGAAATTCTGAAATCATTATTCTGTCATTTATTCAGCTTTGATACTATGAGTGTTTCATCTCTGCTACTTATATTTGCTGGATCGTTGTATTCATTTGTGTTGTCTGTGGTGTTGCAGGCACAGATACCTTGCCCAGCTCCCCGGCGGTCGAGGAGGCTGCAGGGGCGAGTGTAGAGGCACCCTCAGGTTTGGCAGAGTGGGCCTGATCATCTCTGCCGAGTGCGTTCATGCATGCGGCCAGTGGCTTTTCATTTTGGGATTTTGAGAGATTGTATTGGGACTTTGGACTTGTATTCTGTGTATTTTGTATATATTGATTTTGGTGTGTATTTGGTTTTATATCAGTGTATTTGCCTTTGTTGTTTCCGTTTTCATATTTGCTTTGGCTTCCGCTATTTTCTTTGTTGCTTGCTATGATATGTACAGCTTCCGCGTACGCTTAGTTCGCACGTGTTAGATCCCTTGTGTATGCGCATCTGGACAGGGTTCGGATGCACGTGCACGGGAGTACGTGTGTCACTGGTTTAGCTTTTCGCTAATCCCCGAATTCTGGGCTCGGGTCGTGACATACCCTATACCAGATCTCTCAGTGTGGACTTGATACAAAATGGAGATTCCATTTTCAAATATGAATCTCTAAGTCAAGCTTCCCCTTACAATCTATTCATGCTTGCCCTAATGAAAAAGAAAATCTATATGCATATTTGAGAAATGGTTGCCTACTTGAGAAGTGGATATGGTGGACAAGACAAGGGAGAGGGAGAGAGAGATTGAGAAGCATGCAAATGAACTCATGATCCCAGATCTCCTAGGTGGCACTGGTTATGCTGGAGGAAGAGAGGAAAAAGGAAGAAAATGGTTTACTGTGATGATAAAGAGGAAAAGATCGAGAGAGATTAGGATTAGGTTAATTTATGGAGAAAGTTTATCTAAATTATAAGAAAGGGCCTCTTTCTCTTTAGTGATTTTTGTATAATCCCAAGAAAGGGTTTTTGGGCTTAATTCAATAGGGTTTAATGGTTTTAAGCTCAAGATCCATCATGAGTTTGGGTCGCCTATCTCTGATACGTTTCACACTAAGATGCCATGCATGAAACGACCCAATGTTCTAAAATTACCCATCACACACCATCGGGACCCACCTAAACCAATCCAAGCTCAACTACTCAACCTGACCCACGACTCCAAGTCCTTAGGCCTTACAAAAGAAGACGAGAAAGAAAGAAATACTAAAGAAGAGGAACAAGAGCAAAGAGGAGGAGATGATGCTGGGATAAACATGAGCTTCAAAGGAAGGTGGGCATTAAGTTCAGGTGTGATGATATTGCATGTTTGGGTTGCTGAACAATTGTTTGCATTGCAAGGAAAATCTAGAGAAGAAGAGAAAGATGAGAGTATATGGTTGCTTAAATAACATCCTGACAGAGAGGGGAAGGGTGTGAAGGCAGAGATGGTTGACAGAACTCAGGAATAAGGTCTCGACTGTGTCAGGTTGTAGGGACTTTGGGCTCAACCGTGAATAGGAAGAAAGAAAGAGAAAATGGATCACAAGCAGCCTTGGGTGGAGTATCGCAGAGAACAACACATGACGAAATAGATGGGATCAATGTTGTGGTGGAGGAGAGGACAATCGTGGGTTGAAGATAAAGATGAAGTGGGCCTGTTGCAGGTTTGTCGGTTTGTTTGTTCAACAAGGTGACGATAAACTTAAAGTCTCCATGCATGACTGATTTGGGTGTGGTAGAGATAGAGGTGATCACAGTGGGTAGAGAGATGTGGTTTTAAGTGGATCTCAGTAAAGTATACAGAGAAAGGTGATGGGTGTTGAGGATGACGAACATAAAGATAGAGAAAAAGTGCATGTGCATGAGAAGTTGAATGAAAGTGGGACTCTTATCTGCAAGTCGTCAAAGTGCGAAAAAAGAAAGAAAAAAAAAGTGGGTTTTAGAATTGCTCTGGGTGGGGCCTGATGGGGCAGTGGTGCAACATGTGACTTGGTTACAATCCGCCGTGATAATGGAAAATAAAAACCAGGCTAAGAAAAATTATATATATTAAGATGATAACTATAAGGGTCAATACAAAAAGAGAGTGAGAAAAGAAGAGAAAGAATTCCTCAAACGGAAAGAATTCCTAGGATGAAATAGAAAGAACCTTTAAAGAAAGAGAGGGAGAGAGTGCCTCGAATGGGGGGAAGATTAGTGAGTCTAAGTTCGATAATGCCTTGTCATGAGCTAACTAAGGAATTTTCATGTAGTTAAATGGCACGAGGGGGGATAAACACCCACTAGGGTTCATCCAGCACCAATCAAGGTGTGGAGGTAAAGGATGTGTTTGTGGAGTTACAAGGGGATGATCCACCTCTTCTACCTCCACCAGTTCTAATTGCTGATGACTGATTCTTAACATACCATGCAGGCTCAGATTGCTACATTGATTAAAGAGGTAAGGGAAAGCCCTGCCTTAAGCTCTAATGGCAACCTAAGTCATCCTTCAGACCAAGAAGCACGACCCGAATGCCTTATATGAGAAAGTTCCGCAAGAGAGGAGCTATAGAGTTCACTAGTGTGAGGACCTAATCACAACTGAAGAGTGGATGGAGCATATTGAGAACGTCTTTGATTCAATTATTTGCATCGGCAAGCACTCATAACTTCAATGTTTAGAGGCATCATAGACAATTGCTGGAAGAGTATTCGCCCAGCCTACTGCACCATGCTTGAAGCTATAATTTGGGAAACATTTAAGGCGTAGTTTCTCAAGAAGTTCATCCCAAAACACATCAATTGGCAAAAGAAGGAAAAGTTCACTATCCAACAACAGTAGTCCATGACCATGGTTGACTGTATCCACACCTTCACCTAGCTCTCCATATTCATAGAAGATCTTATCGATACCGAAACAAGAAGATGGAGAGGGTTTATTAAAGGGTTGAGGCCTTCTTGTGGGTCATGTTATTGCATTTTAGTAGCCAACAATGTGTGAGGATGTGGTAGAGAGAGCTTACGCAGCCGACGTGTTTGATCAAAATATAGTCACTAGCGAGCCTAAGAAGAATGGCTAGTAGTAAACGTCGCCATCCATCCATTCACCTACACCTCGAGGTACCGTTGGGGTATCTTCCGGGGCCGCGTCAGTATTCGTGTCGGGAGCGGGTGCTGTATCTGCAATACCGAGGGTAACACTGTTAACACGACGGTTAAGCAAGTACTAAAGCATAGGAAACTGATATAACATAATACATTAGTAATGACAATCATTAAACATGATGCATGAGTGAAACTTAAATGTCATACATACTGTTTGGCAACCACAATGCTCTATTCTCCCAAAGGGAGCATACATAACGTATGGGTCGCTAGGGGATCAAGCTAGCTTCCCGAGGAGCGTTGACAACCCCTCCGTAAACCTACTGCAGTGGTGACATATAAATACCCAAGGGGCAAAAGCTAAGTGGTGCCGATTCGGAGTCAATCATGAAATAACGAATGCTCAACGAAACACATGCAGGTAAACTACAAGGCCCGAGCCTCAGCTATACCCTTGGCTAGCAAGCACACACTCAATAGAAGCTCTGGCTTGTCAGACACGCACTCATTAGAAGCTCAGGTCTGAATGGCCGCGGGGTTTGCTAGAGGAAGTGAATTCGATAACAGTCATGTCAAAAGTAGTGTAATGTATCGATATGATACGAATGCATTTAGATGAAGCAGTCTCCTGATCCCCAAGGGCATTCAGCACGATGTACACATGAGATGTTCGGTGTCGTTGTGTTACCGTGTCTGGGTATTACATTGTGTGCATACAGAACACCCTTCTCATGTCAACATCCATGACTTGCCATTGGGAAATCCTTCATTCATTCCAATGTGTAATTACCAATGGCCAAGGTGGAGGTATAGAAGGTACCATGACTAAAGCCCTACAAATCATTAAGATTCCAAACATCTTACATTCACTGGGTTCTTACGGCTTAGCCGTATACAATGCTATGGCTTAGCCGAGAGGGAGTCACTGTTCGTCCGGATTTTCGGCGTGCTTACGGTTCACCCGTATATTGGCCTACGGCTTAGCCGTGCTAAGCCTACGGCTGGGTCACGGGGAGGTCACGACTTAGCCGTAGGGTATTTCACGGTGCAGCCGTATGCGAGCCTTAGAAGGAACTGGGTTCTGTGATCTCTCTGGAAAGTTCGCCGTAGAAAGACCTACGGCTAGTCTACGGGCTGGATACGGCTTAGCCGTAGTGAATTTCACGGCGTAGCCGTAAGTGAGCCGTAGTACAAAATCCCATTTTACTGCTCTCTCGATATTGAGCCGTAAGAGCTCACGGCTTAGCCGTAGCTTCGCCGTAAGCTTCAGAAAATTTGAATACAGTTTCGTAGCTCGATTTTCTGTACGGGATCACTACAGAGTTAACTTATAAGGGAATTCTGAAGCTCAATTGAAGTGTCCTGGAGGGTATCCCATACTCACACACCTCCTATTCCCTTCTTATCATTCCATTTCTTTTCACACCCCATTTGCATCAATTAACAATGACAGAGTAATGGCTGGAAAGTTGAAATGCAATAACTAGCTCATATTATCCACACTCAACCATGCATGCAATACATATAACTTAGTACTTGCCTTGTTACCGTGTTTAGCCCTTCCTAGATCTTTCTTGCTGTATGCTCAGAGGAAAACTCTCTGTACTGTAATGGGTTCTCTAATGGGTTCTCTACACATAAGCCCAAAATGTGGAAGAATCCACATGCAAGTCAATAACGAAGTCTTTATGACTCCAACAACCCAAGAAGACAAGATGGAACCTATTCCTTACCTTGTATTGCTGTAACTTGGAGGAGAGATCACTCTTGGAGGAGAGTTCACTTTACACCAGAATATAATGGAAAAAGGGGTCAAGGAGGAAGAAGAAGAGTGTGAGTGAATGCCATTCCTCGTGCATGCACACTCTCAAAGGTCCACAGTGCTTCGATTGAAAGGAGGAGATGGAGAAGAAACCCAGACAACCGAAGCTCCAGCCAAGAGAACGAGAGAAAGAAGGAGACTGGACGTTAGTCTCTCCTTTTTAAACATGTTTTCCTGAAATTGCACTCTAGCCCACTTGTTTTCTAGAAATTTCAGTTTAGTCCGGAAGGACTCCAATTGGCTTAAGATGAGTCCGGATTAACTCGGGCCCAACACAAAAGATGATCTACGCGATGAATCACACGTAAGGAGATGGACGGGGTATCCAAGAGGCATAAGGACAATTTACGAAAAAGCCCTTAGCTATTTAAGCGGGGTCCAAACCCAATAATTCACACTAAATTGACCCTCAACAAGTCTTAATCAATAGGAAACAGGATTAATTAACCTAATTAGGATTAGTGAGGGTTCGGGTCCTTACATAGAGTAAGTCGATGCTCTTTTGGGAAATTAGACTAGCTACCTGATTTCCCGTTACGTTTTGTGATGTGTCTCTCTTCGGAGAAGACTGTAGCCATGCGGTTTGCCAATTAGATGTTATGGTCTTATGTTATCTTGATTCTCACATTTATGCCTAATTAACATGCTAACATGTTAGTTTATGCATTTTGGCCTCTTTAATTACTTTGTCATCTAACTCTCACTAGTAGCACATGCTAGAATACTACTTGCTCATTCTTGTTGAGTTGTCATACTCAGGGGTGTTACCCTTGGTGTTGTAGGTTTAGTCCCCCACCCTAATCCGATCTCGAGTTGCATATGGAAGGCACCACGTAGGTTTTTTCTGGATTAGACGAGTGGACCACTAACAACGTGTTCTACTAGCTATCTTTCGCAGAGCTACATGGGGATAGGGCATCTTAGGACTTGAGCTATGGATTAGCTCCTTGCATCATGCCATCATTTATTTTGAGATATTCATGCTTATTTTATTGATGGACACGTATTATGTTTCGGGTCATTTGACTGTTTATTCCGTTATGCACTTCTGTACTCTTAGATATGCATGTGGACATGTAGTAATTCATGAGATTATGATTAATTCAGTAACTTATTAAGTAAGTTTATTATAGAACATTTGAGCAGGTACTTATTTATGTTCATTACTATCATAGGGCATGCAATGGGTGTGTTAAACACTGAGTTTTCCGCAATTAGTCTAAATGTGCATGTGTATATGGATCTTTTTCACACGTGAAATATGTGGAATTCTCTTTTTGTGGTCCATGTTTGCCTTAGTGCGACGTGAATTACTATGGAATTACATATGCCACGTCATGGGCTTGGCCATCTGACCTTAATCAGGGCGTGACATTTAGTAGATCAAGATTGGAGAAGATCTGTGTACAAAGGCAGTGCTGGAAGTTGTAGGTACTTGAGATCCGCCTGATAAACAAAGGAAAAGGGACGAAACTTGGTTTTTCTCTTTTTTGCCAATTTTCTAGTCCGGCCCGATGTTCTGATATGGAAAATGCTTGGTTGGAGAGGAAAGTGTTTGAATTTCATGTTTTTGAATCTGGGTTTGTCAGAGATAGGGTCAGGAAGGCTGAATTAAATGCTTCTGATGATGGGTTTGTTAGGGATGACTAGTTCAATGATCCTAGGATCAATGGTTCTAATTCCACATTCATGGGAGAATAACGAGGGTGTGATGATTCTGAGGTGGACTTTGGGAAGGATTCATGTAAAAAAGTTAAACCCGATTATTCTAATGTTGAATGGAGGAAGAATTCTGGAAAGAAGACTCGAAGTAGAGGCGCCGTAGCAGAGTTGGGGATGGATTTGTTTGTGGAATCCCAATTTCGAGTTGCTTCAGAATTTAGCAAGTTTGTTTCAAATAAGAGAACCAGCAACAATGCTCAAGACAACGAAATTGGGAGGGGATCCCCTAATAAAAACGTGAATGATGCTTCAAAAGAATGAATTGAGGATGGACCGATGCAAGAAAAGCATATTCGAGTGCATAGCTTGCAACAAGACTTTCTAATCTTATCTAATTCAGGTTAAACTTTCTATATAATTTCCAATGTATAAGGATTTAATGTGTTCTTGAATAAAGTGCAGGTTCTAATAATTGATCAATTACTGCAAATGCTAGATATTATCAACAACATAACATATCTATTTTAAGTACCATTTCTCAGAATAAACCCATATGGGACACTTTTTGACTCCGATCCAATATGAATTTGAGAATTGAATAAATTTGTTTTTTTTTTTATTAAGACGGTAGGGCATATCGCCCGGGTTCAGAGAAAAAAAAAACCTACGATATTAATTGTTAAAATCCACATTCATTAGTTCCTTTAGATGGCTAACAGTTAAGAGAGTGTTTTTTCCTTGCATGAGATAGTCAAATTAAATTTATTTATGTAAGTTGGGCATAAATTGAACATCTTGCTATGCTTGATTAGACACACCATTTTCATAAAATTTTTACATGATTCACCAAAAGAAAACATGGAATTTATTTTCATATGTTTCCTTTAACTAGATGTATTATCATACAGAGCTAGTGCAGCACGCCCACACCCATCGTGGGCGATAATAAAAAATAATTGTATTTTAAATAAAAATATTTATAAATATTTAAATAACTTATAAATGACGATTATTATTTAAATCAGAAAACAAATGAATTTAAAATTGAACTTCAAAAACCAAAGGTTTAATGGAAAAAATGGCTCAATTACAAAAAATAAAGGGCTAAAAATGAGAAAATTAAAATGTAACATGAAAGTGGCCGTGTAAATTGTGAGATTAGAAAGAAAAAGATTTGACTTTCACAATGGGACCCCATAGATTGTTCGAGCTCAGAATAATAAAGAAAAATAAAAAAAAAAAACCCTGCTTTGACAGTGGGCTAAGGTGGATGAAACACAACAAAGATGAAGCTGCTTATGATTTATAAGTGGACCCTAAATTTCTACATCTTGGATCAGATAAAAGGGTCGTATACATACCCACCTATCATAAAAATCAATAATGGCCCCCTATCAATGGGAAAAAAAGAAGAAGAAAGAATAGCAACAAAAAACCCTTGCAAGAGATCTGTCAATGAGGTTCACCTCTCCAATCCAAACTAATTAAATGCATAGTGGGTCGACTGATGATAAAAAAGGGACAAAATTCAGTTTATAGATTGTTCTTTTACTTATTAAAATCAACTACCCAATAGGCCCACCGATGATGAAAAAGAAAAAAAATGAAAAGTGTAGAGAAGAGGGATTGTAATGAGAGAAATTAAGGAGATAGATTAAGCAAAAAGGGATTTACATTGAGATATTTTAGGAAATTCAAAACTCTAAGAAAGGATATAGAGGTTTGTTGAAGAGTGTTTGAGACTTATTAAAATTAAAACACACTCGGTGTCACTATCGTATGAAAGGGGTTGCTACATATATAGGGAATATTACTATGCATCCTTCTCTATCCATGTGGTGAGAGACAAATGCATATTTGGAAAGATTTATGCACAAAAGAAAAAACGTTATTTATGGTATCATAAAAAAGAAGAATCTTCAAATGTAAAGAGGGAAAGCCACGTCATTGTCTCTTACCACATGGTGAGGGAAGGATGCATAGTAATATTCTCCATATATATAATTTGAGAAACAGATGAATAAAGTCCTTCGATAGTTTTATGCAATTTAGTATGCTCCATGACCCCAAAAACTTTTCAAAAAGGAAATTAAATATAGGTCCAAGATACAATGAATAGTTTACACTATGAGCTAGGGCCCCATAATAAGTCATTAAAAGGGGATTAGGTTGTTTATCAATTTTCAACATCTTTCCCAAAATCTGTGAAGATCAAACATATGTAACTTTTGATAGATCTAATATTGTTTGTAATAAAACATCAAACCTATGGATTTAGATTTATGCATTAAACAATAAATAATCTAAACTACTAAAAGCATACCTTGTACCATGATGTTGATGACGAGCAGATCTTCTTTCTCAAATAGGGTTTTCTCCTATCTCCCCTATCACCCACTTCAATATGCATGAGAGTTGAATGTACTTTGTAGATCTCGTAGGTTAAAAGAGAGGACATGAAAACCACTTTTATAGATAAGCTTAGAGAGATTTCTTCCGATCAAAAAAATCTATTAGAGGTAAGTTTCCTTAATTTTCTCAAAGATTAGTCAAACAAGAGTCCTAATAGATTGAGCTTCTTAAAATTAAATCCAAGAAAGATTTATTAAAATCAAAACCAAAGGCCAAAAGCATCTTAAATTTAGTGGCCTCAAACAATGGGCCCTAACAATGCTCGGCATGTGGTCATAAGGATCATCACATCTAACAATCTCTCACTTGGTCCGAATAATGACAATATGTATGTGATCTCCCACTTGGTCATGACGACCATATAAAAGCAATGCACCTTTATCATTATGTATAATTCGAAGAATACTTTTTTTTGGTTTCTTAGAAAAAAATGACTCAACTTGGATTCAACTACATTTTAAAAAAGTCCCGACGAGTGGCCACTTATTTGAAAAATAATGCAGTCAATCTTGTTTATGCTAATTTTTATATATTGTAATTAAATGAAACCATCAATGCGGATCATGGCGGTCAGACATCAATTATGCAACATAATTCCTTCCATGTACCATAATATTAGTAACTCCATTTAATCAAGTCATAAATCTAGAAAAACAATAGAGGGGGACTAGAATTCCTCTTATTGATTCAAATAAAATCTATCTTTCTCTTAATTAATTAATTAATTAATTGTGCACACAAAATTAAGCAAGAAAACAAAATCCTCATTAATGAAAATTGATCAACTAAAGTGTCTAACAAATTAGCATAAATCCTTTTAACCACATGCATTAAGGTAACAAAATGAGACCGGTTTCTCTAACATGATCATTATATGCCTCTGCTAGTAATGCTTTGGTCATAGGATCAGTAATCACTAGCCTTGTACTTATTTGCTCTATAGACAATAGACTATCCCAAAACTTTTCTTTAACGGTAAGATATTTTATCTGAAAATTTCTTGGAGTGCTGGAACTCTTGTCGTTGTTAGAGAAAGGTATAACTGAGGTGTTATCACACTAAATTTTCAGCAGCTTAGAAATGAAGTCCATTATCCGAAGCCCTGAAATAATTCAATGGCCATATAACTTGATCAGTGGCCTCAAAGCATGCCACAAATTCAGCTTGAAATGTGGAAGAAGCAATTGTAGTATGTTTAATGCTTTTCCATAAAATAACCCCACCAACAAAGAGAAAAATATATCCTGATGTAGATCTCCTTGTGTTGAGGCATCCAGCAAAATGGTAGTCTGAATATCCAATCACTTTCAAGTGAGCAAATCTTCTATAAGTGCGCATATGTTCTTTAGTTCATTGTAAATATTGCATGACTTTGTTTACTACCTTCCAATATGCCATGCTAGGGTTAAATTGATACCTTCATAGTATACTAATTGGAAAATTGATGTCTAGAGGGGTACAAGTCTGAGTATATAAAAGACTTCTTACAATGGAAGCATATAGAATGTCCTGCATTAGGTTTCGCTAGATGTTAGATTTGTGACCCTGATCTTTGGAGAATTGATCACCTTTTGATATAGGTGCTTTTCCTTCATAATAATTCTGCATATTAAATCTTTTAAGAACCCAGTCGATATAGGCTTTCTGTGATAGTCCTAATAATCCTCGAGACCTATCCCTAAAAATTCTTGATTCGAAATAAAAAGAATGCTTCGCCCATATCTTTCATTGCAAAGTTCTTTGTGAGGTATTCTTTTCTTTCATGCAATAGGCCTAGATCACTACTAGCAAGTAAAATGTCATCTATATATAAGACTAAAATAATAAACTTGCTCCCACTAATCTTTAGGTATGCATTGATTAACAATGTTTTTTTTAAATCTGAAGGAACTAATGGTATTATTGAACTTAATATACCATTGCCTTGAAGCTTGTTTAAGCTTATATATAGATTTCTTTAATCTACAAATTAGATTCTCTTTGTTTTTTTTCTTAAATCTAGCTGGTTGTTTCATATATACCTTTTCAACTAAATCCTCATTTAAGAATGTCATTTTCATATCCATTTGATATAACTCTAGATTAAAATGAGCTACTAATACCATTATGATTTGAAATGAGACATTTGAAGAAATTTGTGAAAAGTTCTCTTTCTAATCACACTACAACATTTTGCATATTTAGTTACGAAAATTTTCATCGCTAATCATAGAAAGAGCGAGAGAGAGAGAGAGCAGAGAGAGTGAGAGAGAGAGAGCACAGAGAGAGTGAGAGAGAGAGCAAAGAGAGAGAGCGAGAGTTAGAGAGAGAGAGTGAGAGAGAGAGTGAGAGAGAGAGTAGAGAGAGCGAAAGAGAGAAAGCAAAGAGAGTGAGAGAGAGAGAACAACGAGATCGGTGAAAGCGAGAGAGAGAGAGAGATCAGAGAGATCGGAGAGAGCGAGAGATCAGAGACTAAGAGAGAGAAATGATTTAGGGTTGGGGGAATGAAAATGGGTAGCAGGTTTACCGACGATTAATTTTCATTGGCAAATGTAAAAATTTTGTCGGAAAATTCTAATCACATTTCCTAAAAAATTTTCAAAACTTTTATCTACGTAAATAATTTTCTGTTGGCAAATTTTAATTTTTACTAACGATTACAAAAACTCGTTGGTAAAAGTTACTTTTATTGACGTAAAAATTTCATTGGCAAAAAAATTTCCCATTTCTTGAAAAGTTAAGTAAAATATTCTGTATATTTACCGGACATCTATGTTTTACGTCGTTGAACGTGTAGTACTTAATGACAAAATTTAAAAATGTCGGTGAAAATTCGATATTTACCAACGCTTTATAAATAATGTTGGTAAAAGTTAAATTTTACTGACGTATTATATAAAGCGTCGGTAAATATCTAATTTTCACTGCGTCGGTAAATATCTAATTTTCACTGACAAAATAATATGTGTCAGTAAATAGTTACCTTTACCGACGAAATTATAAAAGCATCGCTAAAAATCATCGCCAAAACTGTATCTTATTGTAGTGTCAATGTTTTCCCTTTAAGTAAATCCCTTAGCTACAAGTTTGGGGTTAAACCATTCGTTTTTTGCCCTTTGGGTCTCGTATAGTCTTAAAGATCCATTTACATCTACAGTTGCAAACCCTTGAGGCAATTCAACGAGATCCCAGACTTTATTTACATACAGGGATTTTAACTTTTATTACATGGCTTCAATCCATTTATTCTAATAGTCACTTTTAGTGTCTTGTGAAAATGCTACCAGATCTTCTCTAACACATATCAAAATCAGATTTGTGAAAATAAACAATATAATCAATTGATATAGCAGACCTCTTATATCTCTGAGATCTTTTCAAAGTTTCTGCTTCTACTAAATCTTGATTCGGATGATTGATATTTTTAATTCAGATTATTTTGCATGACATTCTCATCTAGTGGTGCATTTGATATGATAGGTTGTAATTTTATCGTATCATTCTGAACAAAGTCATTTGGAATACCAACTCTAACCATTTTAATCAATACATGAATAGGTATCTGATGTTTTTTAAATATCACATTTCGTGGTGCATTGCCCCCACTAATGTCTTCACTTTCTAAGAGTCTTGCATTTCGAGTTTCAATAACTTTTATGATATGAGTAGGACAATAAAATCTAAAACATGTAAATTCTATCTTCCGCTAGACAACCCCAAACATTTAAATTTCCTAAACTTGATTTTTTACTTGTCCATAACTCGTAAAGAGTTTTAGGAATAACCTTAGTGGGTACATAGTTTAAGATATATGTAGCTGTTTTTAGGGCTTCTTCCTACATAGAGTCAAGCAAAGAAGAATTACTTAACATACTTCGTACTATTTCCATAAGCGTTTTATTATGTCTTTCAGCCACACCATTCTAATGTGGAGAGCCAGGCAATGTATATTTAGCATGAATACTATGACTTTTTAGGAATTTAGTAAATGGGCTAGGATTTTGACCCGTTTCATAATACCTCCATAATACTCTCTACCTCTACCAGATCTCATAATTTTTATTTTTCTGTCTAACTTATTCTCCACTTTAGCCTTATAAATCTTGCTTTTAAAGATTCGGATTTCTTATATAGCAGGTAGACATACCCATATCTAGTGAAGTCATCAATAAAGGTGATAAAGTAATTTTTACCACTAGAACATGTTGTGGAAAAGTAACTACAAATATCTGTTTAGACTAATTCAAGTGGTTATAAAGGTCTTGTGCTTATTTTATTGATTTTTTTTGTCTGCTTACCTTTTATGTAGTCTATATAGACACCAAAATCAGTAAAATCTAAGACTTCCAATACCCCATCATTTACTAATCTCTTTAATTTCTCTTGAGAAATGTGTCCAAGTCTTTTTAATGCCACAAAGTTGAGGAACTTTCATAAAAAATTCCTCTCTTAGCACTAACACATATAATATTATTCTCATGCAAGATAAGTAAGGAACTAACAAAATATGAATCCAAATTCAATTTATATAGAACTGCCACCACCAACTAAAACTTGATTCTTATAAATACTTAAAGTACTTGGTCAAAAAAAATAATAATAATAATAAAGGTATAACCTTCTAAATTTAGTCTAAATAAAAAAATTAAATTTCTACTAATTGTAGTAACACAAAACATGGTATTATGGTCTAATTGGAAACCAGAATTAAAAATTAGTCTGTAAGCCCCCACCACTTTCACTTTAGCCTTTGGCTGGTTCCTCATTAAAATGCTTCTTTGTTCATTACTTGGACTCTGACTTGAGTGAAAGCTCTGCATAGAATTTGCTATATGAACAATGGCACCGGAATCAATCCACCAAATATTTGAAGGAACATCTAAAAGATTTGTTTCATAACAAACAAAATAATTATTTATACCTCTAGATTCAAACCATTTTTGTCTCTTCAAGTAGTCTTTCTTAAGATTTCCCTTTTTACGGTAGAAGAAGCAATTTGGTATGCTAACCTTCATCTTGACTTTATTAGTCGAAAACGGTATCTTACCTTTCTTTTTGACTTTCTTTTCCACTAACTAGAGATAGGCCTTAGCATTTTCATTATCCGGGATAAAATCATGGATATTTTTTGCAATAGACCTTTTGATCATCATGAGATTCAAATGATTGGCCTTGGTCCATTTTTCATAATATGCTCTTTGAGTTTGAGAGCTATTTTCAGTAAGATCAACATGCTTGGGTTCTAATAATGTAGTGTTCAACTTTAGGTAAGCCAAGGTTAATAAAAGTTCTTGTTTCCAATCTGTGAAATTCGATTCATTCAAAATTGGTATATTTAAGAGATGTCCATTTAAGGTAGCAGGAGTTAACGCTGAAACATAAAAGAGGAAAAATACAAAAAATGCTCAATTTACTTCAATTCTTTGAGTTCAAGCTAAAACAAAAGTCCAGAATGATTATTTAAATAAATAAAACATATCTAGTGAGTGATTCAGTTCATCATACAGTCTCTCCTTTCGGTCGAGACTACAACGTGCAAATGGGGTTGCTCGTGAATGAAACCTATCCAGCCTTACACAAAAAAATAGTGTTAAGGGTCTTAAATTTCAAATGATGTCTATAAGTTTTTCATAATATGGCCACTTTGGTGACTACCACACTAAAAATTATAGGTTTCAATTGAATTAACAGCATTTATAAAATATGTCATGACTTGAATTTTTTTGAAATTCGAATTAATCTTGACCTTAGATTTGATCTTTGATGGACCTCACTTTCATTTAAATTTCTTTTATGAATTTATGCTATTTAATTTGGTTAATTATTTGTTTAATATTAGTGGGTCCCATATTATGTTAGAATTTGAGAATTTGGCTCAACTAAGAGATATAATTCGAATAGACTCCTTGAGTTGCTTTCCATCCTAATTCTATTTGAACATAAGAGTCTCACTTTATTTAGAATTCTCAAAGTTAGATTTCTCATCTCAAACTCCACCTTGAAGATTAGAATCCTAATCTACCTCGGTTATTAGATTCCAACCCAAATTAGTATAAGGTCATATTTCTTTTAGGACTCCCTTTTTTATTCCTACCTATAAATATAACACCCTCGCCCTCCCTTGATTCACATCTACGTATACCTCATTCCTTTCTCTCTCAAAGTTCACTCCAAGGTATGCTTATTTCACCCTTTTTCTATTCCTTTTTCAGTTATTATTATGGTATATCATTCTAATAGTCAACTATGCATAGCATATTAATATATGTTTTCATATCATGTTGTTGCCTATCTCATAACGTGACCTCCATCATCATCAAAGCATCATCGTCAACATCATCCACCCTTCTTGAGACCCACCTAGTCATCACCATTAACTGCACATACAAGGCCTCTTGACCCAGACCATCACAACCCGGCCATCTGTGCACACCATTACCAAGACCTGCACACTCACCTACCCTCACTCTCCTCCCTTGGCATCTAAGAAAAATCACCTCTGAAATCAATTTTGCAAATTATCAGCTTAGCATTCCTCTGATGTGTAAAATTTGATCTTTAGTTATGTTTTCCCATTGCATTAATCTATTTCTTTCTTTCTTGAGTTTTGATAATGTAACGAGCCTTGGGAACTCCCATATTATAGGAATGTGCTTGGTGGGGAGGCAGAACTTAATGGTAGTGAGGTTAGACTAGAGTATAGTTGCAAGGAGGCATTTGCCACAATAAAATTTTGTGAATTATATGAACTGGTCATGTAATATGCTAAAACAATATCTATTTGGTTGTCGTTTCTGACTTTCACCAGTGCGGCCCACCATCTTTTATTGAAATGACTGATTTTGAGGGGCCCCACTTAGGTAAGATGCCCAAATATCCATCTGGTAAGAAATTCCTAACAAATGATTGTTAAACATGATACCTTTAGAATTTAGAAATAATGGTAATGATAATGTTATCAAAAAATTATAAATATGAATGTTCAAACATTTATGAGTTAAGTTCTTGTGTCATTTTTGGTGTTCAAGCTCTTCAATATAAAGACATCATGGATTGAATGTTGGAGACCAACTTATCAAGAATGGTTATGATATCATTACCTCAAATTATATACTTAAGGGCAAATAACATATGTGTTCAATTCAAGTGTTCGCTACAAAATTTTCTACACCTCAGTATAATGATGTTACAAAACGGATATTGAAGACAGAAATGGGCATATAATGTATAAAGGATTATAACAATATCGTTACCTAAAAGTTTTATATTTATGGAAAAAAAATAATTTTTTGGGTCAAATTCTAGTGCCCTCACAGTCTTTATGCATTTCAGTATAAAGATATGAAAGAATGAATGTGGGAACAAAAAATGGGTGTATATAACATATAAAAGATGGTAACGATATCATTAAACTCCTACATCTCTCTTTCAAATTATATATAAATACTCTTCAAAGGAAGAACCTAGAGTATTTTTTCTGATCTTGTAATAGTAAGAGGATATGTGAAGATGGAATGTCGTCATTATATCACAATGAATGAATTAATGAAGTTGATTTTTGTAGTGCGAAGTAATACTATGTATATGACAATATTATAATAAAGTTGTTGAGCATGCATTTTTGAAATCCACTCAAAAATGGACAAATTTCTTAAGTGAAATAAACCTCTTTAGATTACATGCATTTTACAAGTTTAATTTAAAAAAACTAAAACAAGATACAAAACAAGTCTTCTTTGATGAAATGGGATGCAGTAAACATTGGACTGATCATGATGATTTCAGATCAACAAAGTAGAACAGCTTGCACTCCTCAATCGCATCATCAATTGTTATTCCCATGCTCATGGAGTCACCATTTTCTTGCAATTCTTTTAAGTTGGATTCATCAAAAGGCCCAATAAATCAATGGCATCTCCCATCTTCATTGCATTTTGTCCCTTCTCAACCATTTCTCTTAGTATGGTTCCCACTTTTTTGCTAATCTCTTTCCTCCTTACGTTATCTATTGTGGGTAAAAACCTGTGAAGGATGAAAAATTAACTATCACTTAAGGAAATAAGTATGAGAGAAAAAAGATAAAGGCAAAAAGAAGAAAACAACAAAGACCCAAAGATCATACTAGACACTTGGAAATATAGTTTTCCTCCAACAATGATTAACAAGGAAAAAAATAAAGAAAAAGAAGGGGTAAATGAACTCCTGTGACGGGATGCCCAAATGGGTAGGTGGGTTCAAGTCATGTTACCAATCAAAAGAAAAAATGGGAGATTTATGATAAACAAAATCATGAAACTTGCTTTGAATATGGATTTGTGATTATATTTCAAAATGATACACCATAAGTAATTCTCTAGTCACGGTAATATAGTTAGTGTGTTGAAGGTAACTATCATTCACCAATGCTGATATGTTTGTACCAAAATAAAACTGAATCAACGTCTAAGATATGTGATAAAACTTTTTAATTTTAAAATATAAATCAGAATACAAAAACAATTTATCAAGCTTCTGAATGCCTTCATCATATACTACTTAATTTTTTTTTGTTGCGGAAACATCATATTGATTACATGGAATTCATTAGAAATACAATAAGTGGTTGCCCACACTAATAGCGTCCCCAATAACAATAAAGATTTGATGTGAGGAAAATGGGTCTGAATACTCTTCACTGACTCAGTGACAACCAATAAAAATTGATATGCATAGATAACTAATCTTGTCAAAACCAATCATCACAAGCATCAATGATTGGAGGAAAATTTGGAAAAAAATTATTAGTTGATATTTCATCATTTTTAAAATATCAGATTGACTGGCAGAGAAATTATCCTATATACCATTTAGGGAACACCGATGTCTTTCACACAAAACCTTCTAAAAGTGCCTTGAAATTTTGGTAATGTGGGTTGATGCACCCATAGGCCATTTAAGGGTCCAATAACACAATAGAACGTCAAGTCCTTCCATGAAAATACATATAAATAGCTAGATGTATGCATATGCATGCAACACTTAGCCAGCCCAAAGAATGAATGCACATGAGATACTTAGCTAGCCCTTAAGCTTAACCCAGCTGCTCATTATTAGGATTGGTATTTAGAATTGTGTCTAGCTTATGGGCCTTAAAATTCAGCCATGAGAATGCTGCTTAATCATAAAATTAGGTATTACCTATGGCTAAAGTAGAGGTTGATGTTTTTGTTTATTATTTTATACTTCTCAGCTTATGGTGGTTCTCTTAACATTTTTTTTAACTCATTAGTTATTGAATTTTATCAATTTCGTCTTTAAAAATCTTTAGCAATGAGGTTCGGGTATCTCATGCTATTTCTACTAGTGGTCACTGTTTAGAAAGGAACAAACAAAAGGGACCTTTAAATGTACCCCTTCCTCTTTTTATAGCTCAATCCCTTGTGATCAAGGGTGACTTGCATCCTAAGGGATAAAAAGGAAGTGAAAACCATAGCAATCCACAGTCAATTATATAGTATGAATAATTTCATTGACATATATCACCATTGAAAAACGATATCTTTACATCAATCTAATATTATAACTCCAAGCCTAAAGATGTAAAACTTAATGGAATGACCCAAATTTTTTAGAACATCACAACTACAAAGTTAGTGCCTTAAAAGTTGATTCCCTCAAATTTGTATGAACCGCTTTGCAACAAACAAGCCCTATAATTCCACCAAATCCCTTTGTTCCAATTGTAGCATTATATACAATCTATTGCAAATGCCACCTTTCTGCTATGGCCAGGCTTATGCGACCCCAAACACAACTTAAATGCAAATGCAAATGCCTCACAGCACGAGTTAAACCATGTAGTGGCCAAAGTCAAGCCAAGAAGATGAGATTGCTACAAGTACCAATAGTTCCATGAATAAGGTTAACAACAACACCTAACAACAAAAAAATAAATACTTAAACATGCCAAAAATCACTTTATATTTTTAGTGCCTTAGAATGTCATTTCTGAAATTTATATGCCCCTTTGTACTAAATGTGGTAAGCCAAGGTGGGTGTCAAACCATGTAGTGGCCAAGGTCAAGCCAGAAAATGAGATCCAAGAGCAGTCTACGAAACCCGCTATTCTGTGCACCACTCGTTTTTCACCATTCAGTCCAATGTCTTCTAATATAGAAAGCCTTTTCTATACTAGCATTAAATAGAAGATATGATCCGATTGATGTAAAGCATAAATATCTAATCTGCATGTATTTTAGTGAGAGAAGTGTCTTTGAATTGTAGAACAAAGATGTAGTTATAAGGGTTAATTACAGAGGGCCATGAAGTTCCAATACAAATTTTTAATATGTGATTAGGGCATATTGCTAACATGATGCTGAAATTAATTTAAAAAGCAAAAATGAAGTCAATTTATGATTTTTTGTTCACCATCCTCACCATAATGTTGACATATCTTGTAGTCATGATTCTCCATAGTGGTTTATCTCTTGCATCAAACACTGAATTACTGACATATATTCTAAGAATCCCCAACATTTAGAATTTCTATTGGGAATTAACCTAAACAAACAATACATAGGTTTGTATTTCTAAAAGTGGCCGAAGAATGAAAATCAAAAGTGAATGTTAAAAAATGACAGACAGATAAACTCCCCTTAAAATGGAAATATGATAATCTCACCAATGAGAGAGAGAGAGAGGAAAGGAGAGAGAGAGAGACATGAGAAGGAAGGCAAGGGACCAACTAAAATGAGGTTCTCCCCTTTTCTAATGACGTTGTAGCCCTTCCTACCTTTGGTTTAAAAAATGATGTCACCCTTGCCTTTCTCCGTTTGCCCTAGCGATGATGCACAAAGAAGAGGAGATCTGGTATGCCTATTGAAATCATAGAAGAGATTCACTCTCTAGTATGCCCAATGATATAAATTTTGGAGATGCCCTAATGAAATCGTTACAAGAATGCGAACGATTTCGCACATATATCACTAAGAGTGCATAATTGTCTTTTCACACTAGTACGACACTGAATTCATTTTTTTATAATCTTTCTTAATAATTTCATCTAATCCATGTTTAGGGACAATTTTTTCATAAAAATCCCTAAATAGAGAGCAGGAAAAGAAGAGAATAACATAAAAAAGAACATAAAACAAAGAATAAAACCAAAAAAAAAAAAAATTACCATACACACTCCATCACCCTTGATCTACCTACACCAGTCCTCCCCCACCCTAGATCTACCATCTAAATACAAGATCTATCCAATCAACCTTCACCAATAACCTCAAGCCACCATCCTTGTAGCATTGGCCAATATTTGTATTGACCAAAAAAATGTAATTAATATCACTATATCTCTCTTTCCCTTTGTTTTCATCTAGGTTCTTGAAATGTCCATAGTTACAATTTAAATCACCTGATAAAGAAAATCAAAACAAAATGATCACATCTAATATATATTTTGGGTATTTTTCAACAATTGACACTCCTGTGAATTTTGGTTTGCTTTTTTTATGTTTTGGGATTCAGGGTTCGGTTTTATAGGACTTTAAAAATCTTTGTGTTTGTTTTGAGCTCTTCTTGTGGAATCTTTTGAGATTGGATGTGAGTTTGTGCCTGGTGGGTTAAGACAAATGATAAAAGCATGTACTTTTATTACTTGGCTTCAATACTTAATCTCCACATGTTTTTCTTCTGACCTTCACTATGCCTGCTGAATGCTTTTCATAGTTTTGATAAATGGATTTTTTATCTGATAGTCTAGGTACTGTGGTTTATTGTAGTATGTCAAAATGTTTCTGATATTGTGGTTTACCGCTCTGGTATTCTTAAATTCCAAAATGTTTAGTTTGTTTGATTTATTTCAAATAAATATTTACAATATTTTGGTACTATCTAAATTTTATTAGGTTCTAAATACGGAGAAAGCTTCTTGATTCTAGTGTTTTACGAAGAAACTCTCAAGAAACTTTTTTCCCTTAAATTGATAAAATTCTCCATTAGATTGTTCCCATGATTATTATTTATGAACTTTTCTATTAACAAAAACGTGAATTCTTCCGTACTTTGGTTGTAGTTAAGTTTGGAATCTAAATAGTTAATTTTTTTTAATTTCAACGCCAACTACCACCCTTAAACCTTGGTCTCTTAAACCAGGGCCAAGTAGCTGAGAAAAAACGAACATTACTAGAATCTGACATTGTCTAATAGAGACTTAGAAGATAATATTGAGTAACTTGAGCAACTCAACCCAATTCATATACTAAAGGAACAATGACCCCCCTGCAGTTATTGAAACCCCAAAGCTAATAACAGAATCTACTTATTTAATAATTTACTGTGATGTAGCCTGTAATGGTGATACTTACTGATTGTGGTATTGCACAAAAATCAGATAGATGACCACAAAGTATTAGCAGCGAAATTGCCATTGCACAAAAAGTTGTGTTTGCTCACACACACACACACACACACACACACACACACACACACACACACACACACACACACACACACACACACACACACACACACACACACACACACACACACACACACACACACACACACACACACACACACACACACACACACACACACACACACACACACACACACACACACACACACACACACACACACACACACACACACACACACACACACACACACACACACACACACACACACACACACACACACACACACACACACACACACACACACACACACACACACACACACACACACACACACACACACACACACACACACACACACACACACACACACACACACACACACACACACACACACACACACACACACACACACACACACACACACACACACACACACACACACACACACACACACACACACACACACACACACACACACACACACACACACACACACACACACACACACACACACACACACACACACACACACACACACACACACACACACACACACACACACACACACACACACACACACACACACACACACACACACACACACACACACACACACACACACACACACACACACACACACACACACACACACACACACACACACACACACACACACACACACACACACACACACACACACACACACACACACACACACAAATAATCAGAAACAAATGCAAATTCACATATTGGCAGTAGTTGTTAATCCTAATCCTAGGATTTCCATGTTAGACTAACAGATCACGATTTTCGACATACTTTTCAGTTGTAAGTACTATATTTGGTCACTTCAGTATCTAGTTTTCTCATTTATATCAACTTTTTTTTCCTATGCAAGAGGTGCAATTTGCTATTTTCATTCCAAAGTTAGCACAGCTTATCTGTTAGTTGCATAAAAAGTTCACGTACATTGTTCAGAGGGCCTCTCCCCTAGTGAGAGATGCCTTAATCATCTCACTACTGGCGTGGTTGCAAATTTCTACAACCTATACATGAATGACTAAGTTGGGTAGCTTGAACACTGAAGTCACTTGTTCATATGGTGCTGAATTTTTTTAATAGAGGTTTAATAAGTTAATGACATATAGTTGTTCATCTATACATCAAAGATTTTCCCTTGGTGTATTTGTGTGTGTGTGTGTGTGTGTGCATTTATCTGAAGAATATTAGTATGCATCCATCCCTCACCACAGGGTGAGGGATACTTCCATATTTAGATATATTGATGTGCAAATGACAAAAAGTTGTATGAAAAAGAGGAATGCTCAAGTACAAGTATGGAAAGCCATGCAAGCATCCCTCACCATAGGGTGAGGGAAGGATGCATTCTAACATGGTGAGGGAAGGATGCATTCTAACATTCCTCTATATATATAATTTTTACCTAGTTCTTCTAGTTTCTTTGCCACATTTTCTATGTTTTTAACTTGCTTGTTCATCAATATTGCATTTTTACATCAATGCTCCAAAAGAATTTTCTGGAATAATTCATTCATTTTCATTTTAGAGTAAATAATTCATTATCACCGTTCTTGTGCAACTCACATCTCCCCAGCCCCTACCTCCATCTCATACTCCCTTTTTGGCATAAACCATTGAGATTTTTTTTTTGCACCATGTGGATATCATGGCCACTCATGTTGAAGATACTTTAAATTTCCATGTCACACTTTCGTACCTTTTTCCCCTTATATGGGTTATCTTTTTTATGAAGGTTGGTTCTATTATGTTGTACTTTTTTTGTGGATTCAATTTAAATATATATTTGTGTTGTGAACTTGTAGAAGTTTTCTTTAATAGTTCTTTTCTTGTTGATCAATTAATCAATGTAGCCTATCAAAATTTTCCCATCTTCAAAGGTGAAACATGGACAACAATTTGTTTTTAGAGGTGTAAAAATGAAGCATTTTGGTTAGAGGCTTACAGAAAATGGAAGGAAGGTTGAAACCGATTGGACTTTTTTGACAGGAAAGAGAGTTTCCATCCAACCAAATGTCTCAAAATTTGCCTCTCAAAGAAAATGCTTCAGTGTTACTACTTCTTGTAAGCCTTCTATCACGTTGGCTATTTCTTGATTTTCATCATTGATACAAATTTATGATTTCCAAGTTGCACTATGATCTTGCATATGATCTTATGATTTTGAAATGTATGAGTTCTATCTCTAAGTGTTCTTGGATGTACCCAAACCTCCATGAGGTTGAATAGTTTGGTAGGGTGGATAGTTTTGCATTTTGTTGGTTATTTGTTTGTACTTTGGAATTCACCCACTCACCCACCTCACAGGAACAAGGAAATAAAAAAGAATGGGTAAAAAAAGGCGGTTGGTATTAGTGATGATTTGAGAATTAACACGGCATAAACTAGAAAAAAAGTATCTCCTACAATGTAATTTTGGATTTTAGTATAACCCCAAAGAAATTGATAATCATGCATTTTTCTAGTAATCTTACTACTTGAATTTTAGCATACATTCAAGTGCATCTTCCCAAAGGTTGACCTCTGATTTGCATGGACATCAACCTAGTATGACTACCTTGGATTATGCAACTGTCTGATATTACCTTTGTCAAGGTTAGATATTCAAAGCTTGACCTTGTTATGCAAGAACATCCACCAAGTATGACTACCCTTGCCAAATATTTGCAATTCCGATATACCTTCATCATGGTTGAGACTTAAGCAACTGAGAATCAGTTGTGAATCAAATATATTCACTACAGATGTGATATCTGAGAGGTTGATGTTTATAGTAAAGCTAGGGATTACGTTATCTTCTAAAGCATTTAAAGAATTCTCAAAAATTAGTTTAAGATGTCTTTGCATTGAAAATTGGATGTGTTTTAAACCCAGCATTCTACTTATCCCCTAGAATACTACCACACATTTATATGGCCTCATGACATGGTTATCTTAAGTTATTATTGCATCATTATAAAGATGCTTATCATTCCTTAATACAAGTAAAAAGGTATTACTTGGGCTTATTAGGCCTCAAAACAAAATTTGAATAGAAAATTGATAGAAGGAAAGGCATAAAAGCCAATTCTTTTGGTTCTTCCTTTGTATAAAGTCATGGGACTTCCTTCAAAGAATTGCAAGATTTTATTTTTGTAAGACCAAAATAACAAATTAGATTCACCAAAACTTTTTTAAAGAATTTTAGGAAATGGGATTCTAACATTGGGTTGAATCTTTTTCTATAAAATTTGATTTAGATTTTTTTTTTTACAATCATTGCACATATATAAGGTAACCTTTTTAAAAGAAAATTTGATGCAACCTTAAAAAGCCATTGGATTGGACATCCATGGTTATTTTGATAATCATGGAAAGACTTAGAGGGATAGACACCAATTTTGGTAGGGCATTCCATATATACAATTTTCTTTTCCCTAACCAAATTTATGTTAAGGTTGGATGATAGTTCAGAGCAATATAAAGTTAAAATGAGCAAATCTATCCATTCTAATATCATGCATATCCTTTTATTGGAGCACCTAAAAATAACATTATTTTGAAATGTAAATGTTTTTAATTCTTTAATTTGCAGAAATCTGAGTTCTAACAAACCAACCTTGGAGAACCTAATAACCTATTTAGCCTTATACATTCCTTTCTATGTTTTTCCAACAAATTCATGCCTTGGAGAAATGGGCACTCTTCCTTCTCAAAATCCGTTGAAGGAATTTTTTAACATCATTTCAAACCCTGATATTTATAAATGATGCTGTAGACTCAAATGAGTTTAGTTTCCTTGATTTTGACCATGGATAAAAAGCATCGTAGAACTAACATTTTGTACATATCCTTTTACTGCAAAGGAGGCTTTGTATCTATCAACTAATTCATCTTTCTTTACCCACTAGACACTGTCACTTTTTGGAGCACTATTTTAGCATTTCCTATTACTAGATAATATGAACACCTCTGTTTTGACCTTTGATAAATGATGGAAAATCATAAAAAATGAAATAAAGAGATCAACTCCCTTAGTAATGAGGTTACTACAAAATATCTATATAGAATTGAAGACGATTGATATGATATCATTGTGATGGGCATGTTTGGTTAGGAACTTGCATTTTTTTTTTTTTGAATGGTGAGAAAGGTTAGGCATTGAAACATATGTAATTAAATTCATTGGGAGTGATAATGTAAAATTAATGCCACCAAATGTAGGTGACAGAAACATCTTCCTAGATTTGTTATAATCATTGCAACATTATTTATCAATCTCGGGTCATCTTTGCGAATTATGCTTTTCCACTTTACCCTTTAGAATTTATATCCACAATTTACCACATCCCTCACAATTATATTCAAAATTTTTCGCAATATTTTGCTATTAGTTCCTCAAACTTGTAGCCCTTCCATACATCTTAGGCGCCTTTCTTCTCTTTTTTGTGCATGTCCAAACCATTTCATATGAAAATGTTTGACTTTTCTATTTTATTGGAGCTAACTTCAACTTCATTTTTATTGTCTGTCCCTAGCCTAGATAAAGAAGGGTTAGGTTAAGTTACGTTAAGTAAGTTGACAACCAATATAGAACTTTTGTCACAGCCTAAACATGAATTTTGAAAAAACAACATTCCATGATCCATGCTAGGATATTCCCCTTTATAAGTGATGGATTGCAAGGGGGCCAAGTTGTAATGAAAAGGAGGCAAGGGTTTCGTTATCATAGTAGGATGTAAACCACTATAAGCAACACATTGCAGTGGCACTTGGTTGCAGTGGATAGTAGATAAAGGTTCTTGCAACAATTTGGACAATTGCAGGCAAAGAAGTTTGTCTAGAAAAAAAAAAGGGAGGATTTGACTTACAAGTTGCAATATGAGAATTTTGACATGCAGGAGCTTGGAGTTGGGTGATATAATTAAAGGAAAAAGAGTTAATGTAGAATTTCTACAAGAAACAAAGAAGAAAAGGGATAAACACAGCATACATCTAAAATAGAATAAAAAAATGAGCACTTTTGAGAGCATTTAGGGGTAACATAAATAGGTGATAAATTAATTGAGTTTCGTTTGAAATAGCTTGGACATGTTAAGTGCTGGCCAACAATGGCACTGATGAGGAAAAGTTTTTCTATGTAAGCTGATGACTTCTCAAGGAAAAAGGGTAGCCTAAAGAGGAAATGGATGGACATAGTAAGGATACATCTAAAGAATTGCAACCAATTTGAAGATTTACTATAGGATTAAAGTAGAATAGAATGGCAAAATAGAATTCATTTAGCTGATGCCAACACTATTGGGACAAGGCTTTTATGATAATGATTATTAGATTTGAAGCTAACTTTAATTTTCCACTTATGTTCTAATCCCTATTTCTATCATTTTTTGTAAGTCCAATTATCTGTCTCAGCATGTGCATCCCAAAATGTACTATAGCATCTTTTTAAATTAAAAGTCTAGGACCCATGATGATGAGCTCATTATTACTGATATAAGCATTTATCTAATGGATTAAATACAAATCTAAGCAATGATTCTTGAAAATCTGATTTTACTACTTCTTAACCCTTTTTGTGATGTTTGCAAATACTGTCATTCAGCTATATTGTATAAATGATCCATATGCCATTCAAGATTCAAACACATTTTTTTATCCTTCACACACCTACGATTCCTAGATATGGCATGGATACGATAGGGACATGCCATTGACATGGCATGGATGCATATTTTGCATGTAAAAAATGATGTATTGGATACGATATAGTATGATACGTAGCCCATTTTGAAGTATCTGTGCATCAGTCACGCACAAGACACAAGCTGAAAGTTTCTATTTTCTATCTTAGTCTAGTTTCTCTTGCAAGGCTTCCGAGTTCTGTAGTTGCTAATAATGCTTTCACCCTTGGAACAGTTATTGTTTTTCTATTTTATGCTCTCATGGTTGTGGCTCCTAAAGCTGAAGTTGTAAGATTTCTTAGACTTTTGGAAACTAAAGGTGTTTATGTGTAATTAAATTTTGTCTTTTTTTTAAAAGTAATAGTATATTTATTGAGACAAACAATAAAGAAACAACAACATGACTATAAGAGACTTATAACCAAAGAAAAAATTACACAAGAATAGCCTCCCAAGAAGAGGATCTAAGGAACCCTTATTTGGCTAAAGAATCCAGAAACCCATTATCTAATTTGATCACATGAGAGAAAACTACACAAAGAGTAGAAGCCAGCTCCTTGGTTTCATTGAGAACAAACTAAAATTTCCAAGGCTTAACCGTTGTCCATGTAATCCAAGAGATACCATTAGAAGAGTCACTCTTCACTATCAAAGTACTTTGAAAAGTATGAGAGAAGATCCTTAGAGCCACCAAAATAGCCAACGCTTCCAATGGATGAATTTTGTCATTGCCAATATGGATGATTAATGTATTCCAATGTGCATCTTGGGTGGAACCAATGTTGGAATTTAGGAATGGAAGCAAATTGTGGTTTTCTCCATCCCAATTTAATATCAGTGACTGGTGTTGGCTTGGATCTTAGGTATAAGAAATGGTACAATTAAGAATTTATATAATTCTAGTGGGGTGGTGTTGGGGGGGGGGGGTCTAATTAATAGTGCAAAAGATTAGTTTCTATTTGCCTACGTAATTTAACTACTTGCAATTTACTGTACATAAGTGATGCATCTCAATTCCTATATGTTTATGAGTGCAAGTTGAAGGCTGGGCCCAAAATGATTTTCGTTCTAGCCCAACAATAGGTCCAAGCATTCTAGATCAAAATTCTGCTATGAATGATTCAGGTTTAGTTCATAAGGAACCTGTAGCCTGTAATGTGTGCCAACTATAATTGTGCACATTTCTGTGTGCAAGCAAATTGCTAGAAGTCCTCTTTAGGACTTCTTTCCTTCAAATATTTCTTTCTTACAATGTTAGTTGGATTAATACTCTTGTATTAACTAATTGATTTAGTTAGAGCTCTTTTTGTAATCTAGTTTATGATATTTATATCTTTGTGGAAAAGAAGATGGAGTGTGTGTGTGTTAGTGTATGGGCCAATGGCAACTGGCAACCCTCTCTTGAGTACCCCTTTGTTTGGCTTACCTGGTGCCATTCTAATCATGGGAGAGGTGAGGAATCGAAAAATCTAAATGAGAAACAGGGTGTACAAAATAACAACCCCATTAGATCATCTTAACTCTTCGATAAATGGCCTCAATATTAATTGTTTTAGGTAGTATCATTTTTTTATATTTTGGATTTTAATCCAATATTGAGTAACCTTTGGATGCCTATCAAATTCAGCCTTGTGCCAATTCATGGGAGGTAGTAAGTGTGAGGGGGTTCAATTGATCATAGGGGGTTGCACCTGTTAGTAAAATAGGTGCTGATGGTGTCGAAGGGAAAATTTTTCTTATATATTGTAAAGGGCCGCTGTCTAAAGAGAGTAAATGAGTTTCATATGTTGAGTAAAATGGCTCTTTTAGGGCTTGAAGGGTTGGGATTTATTGATTTTTGTTTCCCATTGAACTTTGTGGGTATTATTTTGATGATTGTTCTCCTTGCTTTTCTGTTGTTTTTTAGAGTCAAAAGCTACTTTTTTCTTCTTTTTGATAGTTGAATTTTAGTTTCTGCATCAATAATATTGATGTGTGTGCAGCCCTATCCTACGGACGTCCTCATGGAGATCCATTGTGTGCACTTATAGAAGTACATAAAAGCAAATGGCCCATCTTGGCAAGCCCATGACTAAAAGCCCAATTTTCTACCATAAACAATCCCACGTGTGCGATCCCTTAGCTTTGGTTAACATTATACAACTGTACAATATCATTCTCTTTTATGCTCTTTCCTTTCTATCTTATACATACATGTAATTAGAATTAATCATGTATCAATCATAGGATGTAAAATAGAAACTTATTGATTATAAAAAGATAGTCGACCCTCTCTTTGGGTATGACATAGTGATCTTCTTCTTCTTCTTCTTCTCTATATTTAGTTAATCAAGAGGATTCATTAATCCTAACATGGTATCAGAGAAATAGGGAAATCTCTGAAACCCTCAGGCTTTACATCTTGTAATCAAATCAATCCACAGAGAAGAATATACAATCTTCCCTCCACTCGCTTCCATTTCTAGCATTAAAAGAGGACTGATTGTTCTATCAGAGACTTCAAATTGTTAGAAGTCTATTTTTTCTTATAATAAGAAGCCTCCCAGTTTATACTCGATAGTCATCTAGCCTTATGATCATAAAGTGGGACCCATCACTAGATTGAAGAATCTCCCGAAATGACCCTCATCTTGGTTGTCCAATATTCTTGGGATTATTAATTATTTTTCTAAAATTTTATAGCCTCAAAAAGGTTAATCTTTATCTGCTTTCTGGTTTGGTAGTTTTTTAGGAACTGTTACGGTTTTAAGGCTTGATAATCAAATACAACCATTGAAACTCAATCAAACTTGGTTTAGAAGTTACATAATCAAGTCACCAATATAACCTAGAAGGTAGATCAGAGAAGGAATAGTGTCCTAGCAAAGCAAAAACCCCTTCTATTATAAAATTTTTGGATGCCATGGGGGTATTTTCTATTGTTTTTTTTAAATAGTGTTGTTGCCCATCTCTTCTCTTTGAAAACATTTTCTAAAATCAAATGGACAATATTGATGTCATTTCTGTTAAATTCAGTGGCACAATTACATGTCTGGGGCATTTCACCTTAAGAATTATATTGAAGGACAAGGGATGTTAAGGTATTTGGATAGAACAATGGAAAAACTAGTTGAAGATGAAAAATCAATTGCCAGTTAGAATCAACAAAATGCAAAGGTTGTAACGTGGATTCTCAATTCCGTTGATCCCTCCTTTATAATGGCACTTCAAATTTTTACAAAAGCTTCTAACATGTGGCCAGACATAAAGAAAATTTATCATAAACAAAATAAAGCCCAAAGATTCCATCTAGACATGAAAATAGCAAAATATTGTCAAACTGATAAGATTGTCCAATAATACTGCAATGGGTTTCTAACCCTATTGATAGGAAGGGACCAGATGCTCCTCTAATCTGTTTCTAAGGAATTTCTTCCATAAGCCTTCAAACTATAAGAAGAACTCCATCTTAGCCAGTTTCTGATGAACCTTCATCTTGAATTTGAGCTTATACGAGTAGCACTCATGAATCCAAAAATATCTCCTGATCTGGAGACATGTGTCTAGGAGGTTTTTTGTGAAGAAACTCAAATTTCATCTTAGCATTCCCTTCTGGAAGAATCAAAGGTCCTTTTTACTCAATCAGTACTATTACAGTCGATGAGATATCCTTTTTTACTACTCGGGGAAAAACCACAATGTTTTGAATGTAAGAAGTATAAGCAACTGGAACGGGATTGCCAGAAGAAATTATTTTGAAATTATTGCAGCCGTAATGGGCATGTTATCTCCAATTGCACAAGATGGGATAAGAAATCTGATCAGATACAAAAGTACGATCCTACTTCACTTCAGGCTCAACAATCTACTCCACATGACTTAGCTCCCTCTGATACTAGCTCAGTCACACTAACCACTGCCTAGATTCGAGACTTGATTAATTCTTATGTGGCATCTGCATTTACTTCAATGGGTATTTAATAATCTGTCTTCTCCTCTTAATGCATTTCCTTCATTTCATTCATCCACCACAGTATTCATTTTTGTCACTTCCACCATATGGTTTTGGTTCCTAGACTCTAGCGTTGCAAACCACATGACATTGGTGGCCTAGAATTTGCACAACTATAAATTATACGCTAGCCATGATTCAATCACTACCGCAAATGGTGATCATTTAAAATTTCTAGTCTAGGAACCATAACTATTGAAAGCCTTACATTGCCTAATGTTTATTTTGTCCCAAACTTAATTGTGAATCTCATTTCCATTGGCCAACTCGTTGATTCTAGTTATTTGGTTAACTTTTTGCCTTTTGGTTGTTTCATACAGGAACACAAATTGGGAAGGTGATCGGGATGGGGAGTAAGTATGGCAAGCTGCTTCTCTTAGACATAGGACAATAATCGTCTCTTGCATCCTCCATTAATAGTCTAAATAATGCGTGGACCACTTGGCATAAATGCCTTAGTTATTTAAATTATGCAAACTTATTGTCTTTATTTCAATTTGGTTATTTGGACAAATCAATTTCTAGTTCTATGGTTTCTCATTTCTCAAAATCAAAGTGTGAATCTTGTCATTTAAGCAAAAGTCATGTTTTACCTTTTCCTATTCGTTATTCTCGTGCAACTACCTCATTTGATGTTGTTCGCACCAATGTTTGGGGGATTGCCCCTCACTTAAGCCGACTTGGCCTTAAGTACTATCTTACCTTCATAGATGACTACTATCATTACACATGGATCTATTTTTTGAAATATAAATTTGATGTTTTTTTCATGTTTCAAAAATTCTATAATTTGGTAACCACTCAATTTTAAGGATCCATTAAAATTCTTTGTTCAGACTCACGGGGTGAGTATACATCTACAAAATTTAATAACTTTCTAGCGGAAAAGGCATTCTTCATAAAAAAATCCTTTCCCCACACCCTGTAGCAAAATGGGGTTGCTGAAAGAAAGAATCGCCATCTCCTAGAAACCATTAGAACTCTCCTTATGGAATCCCATGTTCCCCTTAAGTTCTGGTGTGAGGCAGCCCACATAGTAGTCCACATTATTAATTAGTTAACTAGCTCTGTCCTTGGTAAAATCTCACATTTTGAATGTCTATATGGTCATCCTCCTAATACTCACATTTAAGGATTTCTTGGGTGTCTTTGTTTTGTCTATCTTCATCATTAGAGTGTAACAAAATATCATCATAAGCAGCTCGATGCATGTTTCTTAGCTATAGTGGTGAACACAAAGGATTTTAGTGCTATGATTCCAAAGAATGACACATAATGGATCTCTCGAAATGTTGTTTTCTTGGAACACATTCCATTTTATTTATAGTTAGCCAGTCCTTTTGAGATCCAAATCTCTTATCTTCCTCAGTTTTCACCTTTTAGTTGTCCCTCTGTAGTTGCCCAGGTCTATACACATCACCAGAGACAAACACCTACTGCTCCCTCCTTTGATACACTGACTAACCCTGCTAGCTCTTTAAGACAATGATAATACTAAAGGTACCACTTTTACACCTCTTTTACGGTTCTCTAGTCATATGTTTATCTCACCTTATCATATGGATTTCCAGCATTGCTTACATCTTTGGATCCAAATCTTATTCCAAAATCTTATTCACAAGCTGCTAATATCCTTTGTTGGCATGATGCAATGGCAGATGAATTACTCTTTGTCGAATCCAACAAAACTTGGAACTCAGTACCACTTATGGCAGATACATTCATCAATGGAACCACATTGGTCTATTCTATTAAAGATCGACTTGATAGCAACATTGACAAATATAAGGCTCAAATGGTTGCCCAAGGTTACAAACAGCGGTATGGAATTGATTATGATGAAACCTTTGCACTAGTCACCAAAATGACTAAAGTTTGGTGTTTACTAGCATTGCGATAGTTTGTAACTACCCCCTTTGGTAGATGAATGTCAAGAATGCATTTCTACATGGGGATCTAAAGGGAATTATGTATATACGTCCTCCACCAGGCTATACTTATCCTCCACAGCATGTCTGCAAATTGACGAAGTCCTTTGATGGGCTTAAACAAGCTCCTTGTGCATGGTTTGCAAAATTCCAATCTACCATCTTTTGAACCCACTTCTATCAAAATTCAAATAACAGTTCTCACTTAATTCGAAGATCCTCTCGTGGCTACACACTTTTATTAATCTATGTTAAAGATATGATAATCAATGGGAATGATCAAGCTAGTATCTCTGAACTAAAATCCTATCTTATGCGTACCTTTAAAATGAAGGGCCTTGGTCCTTTAACTTACTTTCTGGGCTTACAAGTTAAATAGAACAGAGATGGCATTCGGGTTACTCAATCCAAATATACTGATGACTTAATTCACTCTGTGTGACTTAGTAATACCAAGACATTGCCACTCCCATAGAGCTTAATGTCAAAATGAGCAAAGAAGATGGGCATCCTCTTACAGATCCTACCATATTTCATCGTTTGGTTGGCAGCCTTCTTTATTTGACCATGACTTGGCTAGACATCTCCCATGTTGTGCAACCTATAAGCCAATTTATTAGCAATCCATATAAACCACATCTTCAAGCCGTTTATCAAATTCTGCATTATGTCAAAGGTACTCGTGATTATGGTTTACTTTACCACTTTGCATCGTCTTTACAACTGCAAGCACATGCTAATGTGGATTGGTGTCCTGATACTTGTCGATCGAAAACAAGATGGTGCATGTTATTGGGCCACTCTCTCATCTCATGGAAAAGCAAGAAGCAAAGCACACCTTCGAAATTAACGATGGAGGTAGAATATTGCTCAATGTCTTCTGTTAGCAGCGAGGTCATATGGCTACAATGCCTTTTTCAAGAATTTAGTGTCTTCCTAAAAGATCCAACTCCATTGTATACAGATAACACTAGTGCCATCTGAATTGTGAAAAATGCGGTTTTTCATGAGCGCACTAAGCACATTGAAATCAATTGTCAATTTATCTATCAACATTTTTTCTCCAACAAAATCTCTCTACCCTATATCTCTTCCTTTTAACAGCTGGCAAATGTCTTCACCAAGGGTTTACCCCAAGATCATCATGATTATATTCTTTCCAAATTAATGCTCGTTGAAAAACTGTATGAATTTGAGGGGGAGTATAGAAGTATATAAAAGCAAGTGGCCCATCTTGGCAAGCCCATGAGCAAAGGCCCATTTCTCTAACATAAACAATCCCATGTGTGAGATCCCTTAGCTTTGGTCAACATTATACAACTGTACAATATCATTCTCTTTTATGATCTTTCCTTTATCACTTATAGATAATGTAATTAGGATCAATCATATATCAATCATCGGATGTAAAATAGCAGCTTATTGATTATTAGAAGACAGTTGACCCTCTATTTGGGTATGACAAGTTTCCCATTGTGATCTTCTTCTTCTTCTTCTTTATATCTAGTTAATTAAGAGGATTCACTAATCCTAACAGGACTGTCATGTGGTGCACACCTAGGGCCACGTATGATCCATCCAACCCACAACCCACCTTCCCCTTCTCTTCCTCTTTGTCAATTTGACAAAAGCCCAAATCTGATACTCATCCAACTTTTGCTTATCACTGGTTTGAAATCCTAAAAAGATGATGCCTTCCAAATCATTAAACTTAAGGTCCATGGATTAGGTTTTAGGATGATTCAATAGACTTAAAATTTTGCACACGTGTATATCTCATCTTGACCCCTTACCTTTTCCATGATTGTCATAGTCTCAGTGGGCCCCACAAGGGAGTTTGCACGGGGTGCCCAAGGTCGGTTGAGGTCTTGTGCAAATATCTCGAATGGATGATCATGTCGGCTACTGTTGAGCTCACTTAGCCCCATTAATCATGGGTGAGGTTGTGGGGGGGGGGGGTGTCGAAATATCAAAATCAAACTAACCTATGTTTATAATTTCAAGTCCATTTGATTATCCCAACCCCTTGATACATGGCCAGTGCTCCTTTGGGAATATCTCACACCATGCTAGACAACCTGTGCGAACCCTTTTGATCAATCTGACCATGTAACCCAATCTCCCAAGAATGTGATGGATCCCATGGGTCTCAAACCGATTCGATGGCATTTGAGTATTTGACCCTTGGAATGAGATTTCAAAAAGAAAAAACGCATGCATTCAAAAAATAGTTAGAGCGCCACATAGGATGATCAAACGGACTTAAAATTATATACATGGGCCAGTCCCATTTGGATCTTTTCACCACATCAACTGTGATTGATGGGGCCCTTAGGTGGGCTTCATAGGAGACCATGCGAGACATCTGTATAGGAGCAAGGTCCTATGTGTAATACGCACACACAGACATATATATGTATATATATAGAGAGATATTTAAGTACTTTAAAAGTTGTGGTGCACCATATGTATGCAAATACAACTAACCTCTTGGCCCATGTACAACTTTTATTAAAATTGTGGCTTTGCTAATAAATTGCAGATTTTTCTCCATGCAATGTGATGGCTTTTAATCTTATTGTAGACTAAAAGAACCATGGAGAGAGGTATGCCTTACATTGTACTTGGGATTCTTTACGCGTATCTTTTCTATCAATCATAGACACCGGACACCTTACAACTGATGATTGCAAGTCAATACTTGTTGCCATAGGTCTGTCCCTTATTCATGGATCTACCCCACTACAACATCCACAACTCCACACCAATAACTAGTACAATGCATACTAATCTAGTCTCATAGCGTGAATAATGTTTAAGAAGAGATATAGGGACCTTATTTTTCTTCCTTTTATCCCATGCATTTCTCACTAAGCCTGTAGATGTTCGTTTGGGCTAAATATCAGTCACATCTAACCTGCTACCCAAGAACCATTTATAGACATCCAATAAGATGATTTAGATGCCCAAACTAGTTTCTTGAACACTTGACAACATGGCGCAAGTGTTTGAAATCTGCACCCATCATCTGAAGGGTACCACTATGAATGCACTTTGACCCAATATCTAGACCAGTTAACTCATGATGGGCATTGGAATTAATGATTGATGTGTTGGTGAGAGAGAGAGAGAGAAAGAGAGAGAGAGAGAGAGAGAGAGAGAGAGAGAGAAATCCATATTTAGGTTCACTTATTGCCCACCTAATTGAACATAATAATTTGGACTAGCCCACGTTACAAACATCCTATATGTATCCATGTAGGCATCTCAATTGCTTGATGGGTATGAGGTTGCTCCTTAAAATTTTTTTTCATATTCCCTTTTGATGAAAATTTTTTTTGTGCAGCTACTTGGCATGTTAAAAATGTTTTCGAGTGAAATGACATTGGCATTTGCTTGGATTCACTTGTTGGTTGTTGATCTTTTCGCTGCAAGGTTGTCTCCAATCTACTAAGCTCCTGTTACTAATTGTTCTACTTTACTTAAATGATTGAATGATGAATGATAGTTTCAACATTCATAAGAAACTATAGGAAAAGGTCATTGACATGAACAAGGTAGTTGGTGTTGATCTAGGCTGTTGATCTGTCGATCATCGCTGTGGATAGATTGCGAGCTGGAAACCTAAATTAGGAATCTAGACTCTTGTCATTGTGTTAATGGTTTCTGCATGTCCCTGTTAAATAATCAAATTGATGCCATCTGTTAAATGATTGACTGTTTCATCAACGAAATTAATTCTTGGTCTCAGTGTAACTTAAGACTTTCAAACACTACCAAAACTTGTACAACTTGACCAAGCCTCTTTGGTCGAGTCATACCATGAATAGCCACTAGCCTCTTGCCATTATGTGGATGGTTTCTCCATTAATAAAAAAAGAAATTAGAAACAAGATAATAGAAAAAAGAATTGAATAATTATAATGGAAAAAAATAATAGAATAAAAAGGGAATCGAAAACAAGGAATATAAAAAATAGAATATAAAAAAGAGAAGAGAAAAAAGAAAATAAAAAATAGAATAGAAAAAAATAGATAAAGAAGAATACCAAAAAAGAGGAATACGAGGAAAAGTAATAGAAACAATTTGTGAATAGAAAAAAAAAGCACAATTAAATAGAAAAAAGAAAAATAAAGAAAATTACAAAAAAGAAAAGTAGGAAAAAGATAGTGAAAGAAAGGAGAATATTAAAGAAATAGTAGAAATACTTAAAAAAGAGAATTAAAACAACAAGGAATGTTTAAAAAATTAAAAAAATAGAAAATATAAAGAATAGTGAATCAAAATGTAGAAATAAATGGAAAATAGAAACAAAAAGTAATAGAAAAATATAAAATTAAAAATAGTAGAAATAAATAGAGAATACTAAAAATAGAATATAGAAATTAGAGAATTTGAAAATATAGGATATAAAAAATAATTAAAAGAAGTAGATAATAACAAAAATTGAGAATAGAAAAAAATAATAGAAATGAATAGAGAATAGGATGAAAGAATATAAAAATTAGAGAATTTGAAAATATAGGTTATAAAAAAATAGTTGAAAGAAGTAGATAATAAAAAAAATAGAGAATAAAAAAATAGTAGAATTAAGTAGAGAATAGGAAAAAAAATAGAAAAGTAGAAAATATTACAAATAAAGAATAGAAAAAAATAGCAGAAATAAATAGAGAATAGAAACAATGAGAATTGAGAAATAGAGACTATAAAGAATAGATAATAGGAGGAAAATAGTAGAAGTAAATAGAGAATGGAAAAAAAAAGTAAGAGAAAAGAATAGAGAATAGAAAGAAATAGTAAAAATAAGTAGAGAATAGGAGAATATCAAATAGAAAAAAATAGAGGATAGATAAAAAGAGATGGGAATGTAGCGAATTAAAAAAAATTAGGATAAAAAAGAATAAAACAAAAAAAAATGAAAATGAAAAAAAAAATAAGAGATTAGAAAAAATAATAGAAAAAATTAAAATAAAAAAGCATTGAAAAACTAAGAGAATAGAAAAAGAGCATAAAAAAAAAGAGAATAGAGAAAAAACAATAGAATAAAAAGGGAGTAGAAAAAACAAAATAGAAGAAGTGAATATAAAAACAGGGGTAGAAAATTGAAAGTAGCAAAAAATATTAAACTTCAGAAAAAGAAAATAAAAAAAGAATTCAAAAAATATGGGATATAAAAAGCGTAATAGAAAAAAAAGAACAAAAAAAGGTAAACATAAATAAAGAATAGTAAAATTAAATAGAAAATATAACAGAGTAGTAGAATTAAATAGAGTAGGAAAAACGAATCGAAAAAACTATGAATTGAAAACATGAAAAATATAAAGAATGAAAAATAGGAGCAAAATATACAAATAAATAGAGAATAAAAACAAAAAAGTAATAAAAAATAGACAATCAGAAAAAATTGCATAACCAAAGAGAGAATAGGAAAAGAAGAAAATGGAGAAATTAGAGAATTTGAAAAATACAGAAAACAAAAAAATAGTTGAAAGAAGTAGATTATAAAAAATAAAAAATGGAAAAAATAGAAATAAATAGGGAATATGAAAAAAATTGAAAAAGTAGAGAATATATTAAATAGAAGATATTAAAAGTAAAGAATAGAGAAAACATAGCAGAAATAGGTAGAGAATAGAAAAAATAAGTCAATAGAAAACAAGGAGAATAGAAGAAAAGGAAAATAAAAAGGAGAATAGAAAATGATAACTAAAAAAATGGAATACAAAAAGATAAAAAAGAAGAAATAAAATAAAATAGAGGAAAAAAGAATACATAAAAGCGACTAGAAATAAAGAGAATTGAAAAAAAAGGATAATAAAAAAAGAGAACACAATAAAAAGGGAATATAAAAAGAGAATAGAATGAAAAATAGGTAAAAAAAGAATACTAAAAAGGGAAACACAGGAAAATGCAATAGAAAAAATTGAGAATAGAAAAAATCAGAATTAAATAGAGAATAGAAAAATGAGAATTAAAGGGTTCAAAAAAATAAAAAGGTTTGCAAAAATAAAAATATTTGAAAATGTAAAATGGTTTTAAAAAAAATAGAGGGATTGAAAAAAAAAGTCTTGAAATAATAAAGTGGTTTGAAAAAATAAAAGTGTTTGAGAAAATAATTGGGTTAACAAAATAAAAGGGTTAAAAAATGAAAGGGTTTGACAAAATATATAGGTTCTAACAAATCAAAGTGTTAAAAAAAATGAAAGGGTTAGAAAATATTAAAGGGTTTCAAAAAATTAAAGGGTTTTGAGAAAATTAAATGGTTCAAGAAAAATAAAAGGGTTTCAAAAAATAAATAGGTTTGAAGAAAGAAGAGGGCATGAAGAAAAAATGTTTTGAAAAAATAAAATGACTTAAAAAAATAAAGGTTTTTCAAAAAATAAAGGGGTTTTAGAAATAAAATGGTTCGAAAATAAAAGGTTTGAAAAAAAATAAATGGGTCTGAAAAAATAAATGGGTTTGAAAAAATAAATCATTTAAAAAAAATAAAAGTGTTTGAAAAATAGAAGGGTTGAAAAAATTAAAAAAGGTAAGAAAATATGTAACAGTTTTGAAAATAAAAGTGTTAGAGAAAACAAAAGAGTTTGAAAAAATAAAAGGGCTTTAAAAATAACTGTTTAAAAAAATAAAAGGGATTAAAAAAAAGGTTTCTAAAAAAAATAAAAGGGGCTCAAAAATAAAATGGTTTGAAAATAAAAGGCTTTGATAAAATAAATGGGTGTGAAAAAATAAAAGGGTTTGAAGAAATAAAAGATTTTGAAAAAAATAAGTGTTGAATAAAAATAAAAGGGTTGAAAAAGTAAAATTTTGGAAAAAATAAAAGGGTTCTTAAAAGGTAGAAGGGCTTGAAAAAATAAAAGGGTTTGAAACTATAAACGAGTTTGAAAAAATAAAAGGTTTTGATAAATAAGAGAGTTTGAAAAAGGTAAAAGGGTTTCAAAAAATCAAAGGGTTCTAAAAAAGTAGAAGGGATTGAAAGAAATAAAGGAGTTTGAAAAAAATAAAAAGGGTTGAAAAAATAAAAGGGTTCTGAAAGAATAAAAAGGTTTTAAAAAAAATAAAAGGTTTTGAAAGAAAAAAGGTTTGAAAAAACAAAAGGGTCTAAAGAAAAAAAGGTTTCAAAAAAATAAAAGGGTTTAAAAAGATAAAAGGGTTTGAAAAAATAAATGGGTTTGAAAAAATAAAATGGTTTGAAAACGTAAGATTGTTTAAAAAGTAAAAGTGCTTGAAACAATAAAGTTGTTTGAAAAAAATAAAAGGTTAGAAAAAAATAAAACAGTTTGTGAAAATAAAAGTATTGGAAAAAACAAAAGGGTTTGAAGAAAATAAAAGGGTTAGAAAAGAGAAAAGGCTTTGACAAAATGATAAGGTTCTAAAAAAATGTTTGAAAAAATAAAAAGGTTTGAAAAAATAAAAGGGCTTAAAAAAATAAACAGGCTTTGAAAAAATAAAAGAAGGTCAAAGCATAAAAGGGTTTGAAAAATAAAAGGGTTTGAAAAAATAAATGGGTCTGAAAAAATAAATGGGTTGAAAAAAATAAGAAGGTTTTAAAAAAAAATAGGGCTCGAAAAAAGTAAAAGGGCTTTTAAAAATAAAAAAGGTTTGAAAATGAAAAGGGCTTGAAAAATAAAAGGGTTTAAAGAAAGGAAAGGGTTGGAAGAAATAAAGGGGTTTGAAACAAAAGTGCTGTGAAAAAATCAAAGCATTTTGAAAAAATAAAAGGGGTTTGAAAAAATAAAAGGGTCTGAAGAAAAAAAGGTTGGAAAAAATAAAATTGTTTAATAAAATAAAAGTTGAAGGGCTTTATAATATACATGGGTTTGAAAAAAAATAGGTTTGATAAAATAAACGAGTCTGAAAAAAGAATAGGGTTGGAAAAATAAAAGGGCTTTGAAAAAATAGAAGGGTTTAAAAATAAGAGGTTTTGAAAAAAATAAAAGGGTTAGAAAAAATGAATGGGTTCAAAAAATAGAAGGTTTTGATACAGTAGAAGGGTTTGTAAAAATAAAAGAGTTGAAAAACTAAAACGATTTTCCAAAATCAAAGGGTTTAAAAAATAAAACAGTTTGAAAAAATAAAAAGATTTGAAAAAGTAAAATGGTTTAAAAAAATAAAAGGGTTTGGCAAAATAAAAGGGTTTGAAATAATAAAATGGTTTGAGAAAATAAAAGTGTTTGAAAAAATAACAGGGTTGAAAAAATAAAATGGTTAAAAAAATAAAAAGGTTTGACAAAATATATGGGTTTTAACAAATAAAAATGTTAAAAAATGAAAGGGTTAGGAAAAATTAATGAGTTAGAAAAGCTAAAAAGGTTTAAAAAAATAAAAGTGTTTTGCAAAAATAAAAAGGTTGGAAAATTTAAAATTGTTTGAAATATAAAATTTTGTTAAAAAAATAAAAGGGCCTTAAAAAAATAAAAGGTTTCAAAAAATTAAAAAGTTTTTAAAAAATGAAGGGGTTAAAAAAAGGGTTCAAACAATAAAAGTTTTGAAAAAAAAATAATTTTTTTAAAAAAATTACTTAAAAAATATGAAACGGCCTGAAAAAAATAAAAGTATTAGAAGAAAACAAAAGGGTTTGAAAAAATAAAAGGGCTTGAAAAAATATAAGGTTTCTGAAAAAATAAAAGGGTTTGAAAAAAAAAAGGTTTGAAAAATAAAAGGAATTGATTGGGTATGAAAAAATAAATGGGTTTGAAAAATTAAAAGATTTTGAATAAACAAAAGTGTTTAAAAAAAATAAAAGGGTTGAAAATTTAAAATATTGGAAAAGAAAAGGGTTTGAAAAAACTGAAAGGGTTAGAAAAAACAAAGGGGTTTGAAAAAAAATAAAATGATTCTGTAAAAAAAAAGGTTTGAAAACATAAAAGGGTTTGAAAAGATAAAAAGGGCTTGAAAAAGTAAAAGAGTTCTAAAAAAATGAAAGGAGTTCAAAAAATAAAAAGGTTTGAAAATTAAAAAAGTCTAAACAAATAAATGAGCCTAATAAATAACGGGGTTTAAAAAAACAAGAGCATTGTAAAAAATAAAGGGGTTTGAAAAAGTAAAAAGGGTTGAAAAAATAGAAAGCTTTGAAAAAAGTAAAAGGGCTTAAAAAAATGGAAGTAATGAAGAACTAAAAGGGTTTGAAAAATTGAAAGGTTTTGGAAAACTCAAGGGGTTAGAAAAAATAAAAGGGTTTTAAGAAATAATGGGGTTTGAAAAAAATAAAAAGGCTTAAAAAATAAAAGGGTTCTAAAAAAATAAAAGGGTTTGAAAAAAAAGGTTTGATAACATGAAAAGGTTTGAAGAAAAACATGTTTTTGAAAAACAACAAGATTTTAAAAAATAAAAGCTTTTAAAAGAAAAAATATGTTTGAGAAAATAACATAGTTTGAAAAAAAAATTGTTTAAAAATATAAAAGTGTCCTAGGAAATAAAAAGGTTTGAAAAAATAAAAGGTTTGAAAAAATAGAAGGGTTAGAAAAAAATAAAAGTCTTGAAAAAAAGGGTTTGGAAAAAGAAAAGGGTTGGGAAATAAAACAGCTTGGAATAAATAAATGAAATAGAAAAACTAAAAGTGTTGGAAAAAATAAGAGGGTTTCAAAAAATAATGGGTTTGAAAATTAAAAGGTTTAGAAAAAAAAAGGGTTTGAAAAAATAATAAGGTTTAGAAAAAATTGGGTTTGAAAAAAATAAAAAGATTTGGAAAAATAAAAGGGCTTGAAAAAATAAAATTGTCTAGTATGAGTTTAAAAAATTAAAAAGGTCTGAAAAAATAAATGGTTTTGAAAAATAAAAGGGTCGAAAAAAGTAAGAGTTTAAAAAATTAAAAAGGTTTTAAAAATTAAATGGTTTTGAAAAATAAAAGGGTTTGAAAAAATAAAGCAATTAGGAAAAATAAAATGGTTTGAGAAAGTAAAAGATTTTAAAGAAATAAAGGATTTTTGAAAAGGGTTTTCCAAAAATAATATTTTAGAAAAAATAAAAGTGTTTGAAAAAACTAAAAGGTCTAAAGCAAAAATGGGTAAAAAAAAATAACAGGATTTTAAAAAAAATAGGCCGAAAGCAAAAATGGGTCAAAAAAAATCGAAGGGTTTAAAAAAATGAAAGTGTTTGAAAAAATAATTGGGTTTGAAAAAATAGAAGGGTTTTAAAATATAAAATAGTTTGAGAAAATAATAGGTTTTGATAAAATAATGATGTTTGAAAAAGAACAATGTTGAAAAAAGAAAAGGGTTTGAAAAAAAATAAAAGGGTTTTGAATAAATAGTGGGGTTTGAAAAAATAAATGGTTTTGAAAAAAATAAAAGGGTTACAATAAATGAAGTGGTTAGAAAAAATGGTTTAAAAATAAAAAGGTTTGAAAAAGTAAAAGGGTTTGAAAAAAAGAAAAGGGCTAGAAACAATAAATGGGTTTAAAAAAAATAAGAGAGTTTAAAAAGGTTTGAAAAAATGAAGTGGTTAGAAAAAAAAGGTTTAAAAATAAATTAGTTTGAAAACATAGAAGGCTTTTCAAGAAATAAAAGTTTTTTGAACAAATAAAAGGGTTTGAAAAATTAAAGTGTTTGAAAAAAATAAAAGAATTTGAAAAAATAAAAGGGCTAAAAAAATAAAAGGTTTCAAAAGTTAAAGGGCTTGAAAAAAATAAAAGGGTTTGAAAATATAAAAAGGTTGAAAAAATAATCATGTTTGAACAAATAAATGGCTTTGAAAATATAAATAGGTTTAAAAAATATAAAAGGTTTTGATAAAATAAGAGAGTTTTAGAAAATAAACGGGTTGAAAAGTTAAACAGGTTTGAAAAAACTTTTTTAAAAGAGTAAAATGGTTTAAAAAAATAAAAAGCATTGAAAAAATAAATGGGTTATAAAAAAATAAACGGGTTTGAAAAGAATAAAAGGGTTTGAAAAAATAAGGTTTGAAAAAATAAAATGGGTTTGAAAAAATAAAATGGGTTTAAGAAAATAAAGGGGTTTTACAAAATAATAGGGTTTGAAAAAGTAAAAGGCTCTAATAATTGAAAGGGTTGGAAAAATAATAAGGATTTGAAAAATGAAATGGGTTCTAGAAAAATAAAAGGTTTTGAGAAAATAAAAGAATTTGAAAAAAATAAAAGGTTTTAAAAGATAACAGCACTTGAAAAAATAAAAAGGCTAGAAAAAATAAAAGGGTTTCAAAAAAATAAACGAGTCTAAAAGAATAAAAGAGTTAAAAAAAATAAAAGGGTTAGAATAACGAAAAAGGTTAAAAAAATAAAAAGGCTTTGTAAAAATAGAAGGGTTATACAAATAAAAGGGTTTAAAAAATAAAATATTTGAAAAAAATTGGTTTGTAAAAAGAAAACGATTCTGAAAAAAATAAAAGGTTTCTGAACAGATAAAAGTGTTTGAAAAAATAAAAGGGTACGAAAAAAATAAAGAATTTGAAAAATTAAATGGCCAAACAGAATAAAAGGTTTCAAAAAAATTAAAGTGTTTGAAAAAATTAAAAAGGTTAAAAAAATAATAGGGTCTAAAAATATAAAAGGGTTGAAAAAATAATTATTTTGAAAAAATTAATGTCTTTGAAAATATAAATGGGTTTAAAAAAATAAATGGCTTTGATAAAATACGAGAGTTTCAAAAAATAAAAGGGCTGAAAAACTAAAGGGGTTTGGAAAAAATATAAGGGTTTAAAAACATAAAAGGGTTTGAAAAAATAAAAGGGTTTGAAAAAATTGGATTTGGAAAAATAATGGGGTTTGAAAATATAAACAGGTTTGAAAAAATAAAAGTTTTCTTAAATAAGAGAGTTTGAAAAATAAAAGGGTTATAAAAATTAATAGGGTTGGAAAAAAAAGGTTTTGACAAGATAATATAGTTTGAAACAATAAAAGGGTCTGAAAAAATAAAAAGGTTTGAAAAAATAAAAAGGTTTTGAAAAAATAGTATGGTTCAAAGACATTAAAGGGTTCGAAGAAAAAAAGGTTTTGAAAAAATAAAAGGGTTTAACAAGATAAACATAAAAGGGTTTGAAGAAAAAAGTTTTGATAAATAAGAGTGTTTGAAGAAATAAAGGGTTTGAGAAAATAAAAGCGTTTGAAAATAAAAGGTTTGAAAAAATAAAAGGGTTTGAAAAAATAAAAGGGATAGAAAAAATAAAAAGGTTTGAGAAAATAGAAGGGTCTAAAAAAATAAAAAAGTTAGAGAAAAAAGCATTAGAAAAAATGGTATGGTTCTACTAAAATAAAAGGGTTAAAAAAATAAACTGTTTGAAAAAATAAATTAGTTCGAAAAAATAAAAAGGTTCTGAAAAGAATAAACGGTTTCTGAACAAATAAAAGGGTTTGAAAAAAATAAATGGGTTTGAAAAAAAAAGAATTTGAAAAGATAAAAGGGTTGAAAAAAATAAAAGGTTTGTAAAAATTAAAGTGTCTGAAAAAATAAAGGGTTGAAAAAACAAAAAGGTTGAAATAATGATCATGTTTTGAAAGAATAAATGGCTTCGAGAATATAAATGGGTTTAAAAAATAAAATATTTTAATAAAATAAGGGAGTTTTAGAAATTAAAGGGGTTTGAAAAAAATAAAATTATTTAAAAGTGTAAAAGGGTTTAAAAAATAAAATGGATTGAAAAAAATAAATGGGTTACGAAGAATAAAATGGTTTGAAAAAAATAAAAGGGTTAAAAAAATGGTTTAAAAAAAGGGTTAGGTTTGAGAAAATAAAAGGGTTTTAGAAAATAAAAGGGTTTGAAAAAGTAAAAAGGTCTAAACATTGAAAGGGTTTGAAAAACTGTAAGGATTTGAAAAATGAAATGGGTCCTAGAAAAATAAAAGGTTTTGAGAAAATAAAAGCTTTTTTAAAAATTAAAGTTTTAAAAAATAAAAGGGTTTTAAAAAATAAAAGGGTTAGAAAAAATAAAAGGGCTAGGAACAACAAAAGGGTTAGAAAAATATAACGGTTCTGCAAAAATAAAAGGTTTAAAAAAACAGACTGTTTGAAAAAATAAATTGGTTTGAAAAAATAAATGGGTTCTAAAAAATATAAGGCTTCTAAACAAATAAACGGGTTTGAAAAAATAAAAGAATTTTAAAAAATAAAAGGGCAAAAATAATAGAAGGTTTCAAAAAATTAACGGGTTTTAAAAAAAAGTGTTAAAAAAATAAAAGGGTTTGAAAATTTAAAAGGGTTGAAAAACTAATCATGTTTGAGTAAATAAATGGCTTCAAAATATAAATGGGTTTGAAAAAAATAAAAGGTTATGATAAAATAAGAGATTTTCAAAAAGTAAAATGGTTGAAAATCTTAAAGGGTTTAAAAAAAATAAAAGGGTTTGAAAACATAAAATGGTTTGAAAAAATAGAAGGGCTTAAAAAAATGGCTTGCAAAAAATACGGGGGTATGAAAATATAAGTGGGCTTCAAAAAATAAAAGGTTTTCTTAAATAAGAGAGTTTGAAAAAATAAAAGGGTTTAAAAAACTAAAAGGGTTTGAAAAAATAAAGACAAAATGAAAATAAAAGGGAATGTAAAAATAAATTGGTTTGAGAATCTAAAAGGGTCTAAAAAAATAAAAGGGTTTGAAAAAAACATTTGGTTTGAAAAAATGAAATGGTGTAGAAAAATAAAATTGGTTCATAAAATAAAAGGGTTTGAATAAGGGAAAGGGTTTAAAAAAACTATATGGGTTAAAAAAATGGTTTGAAAAAGTAAAATGTTTATAAAAAAATAAAAGGGTTAAAAATTAAAAGGATGAAATAAATAAACCAGCTCAAAAAAAATAAAAGGATTGAAAAAATAAATGCGTTTAAAAAAAATAAAAGGTTTGAAAAAGTAAAAAGGTTTCAAAAAAATAAAAGGTTTAAAAAATAAAAGGGTTTGTTAGAATAAACAGGTTATAATAGTAAAGGGGCTAAAAAAAATAAAAGCATTTGAACAAAAAAGGTTTGACAAAATAAAATAGTTTGAAATAATAAAAGGATTAAAAAAAATGGTCTCAAAAAGTAAATGGGTCTAAAACAAAAAATCATTTTAAAAAAATGATAAAAAATGAAAGGCCTAAAAAAAAATAAAAAGGTCTGTAAAAAAAAGGTTTGGGGTTTAGAGCTTTCAATTTTGGGTTTTGGGATTTAGGGGTTTAGGATTTTTTGGGTTTTAGTGGTTAGGGTTTGGGGGTTTCGGTCTAGAGTTTGGGGTTTTTATATGTAGGGGTTGGGGTTTTAGGGTTTGGGGTTTGGGTGTTAAGGTCTTCGAGGTTTTCGTGTTTTCTTTGTTGGCTTTGGGTTTGGGTTTGCATCTTGGTTCAGCTTTTAGGTTTACAAATTAGGGTTTGGTCACTACGGATGGAGGATGGGGTTTTGGGGTTTTGGGTTTTCGGCTGGGGTTTTGGGATTTAAGGATATAGGATTTTCTGGTTTTTGTGGTTAGGGTTTGGGGGTTTAGGGCTACATTTCAATTTTAGGGCTTTTAGGATTTAGAGATTTGGGTATTGTGTTTTGGGTTTTGAGTTTAAGGATTTTTGGTTTTGGGTTTAGGTTTTAAGGTTTACTGTTTAAAGTTTTTTAGAGCTCAGGGTTTTAGGGTTGTTTAGGGTTTTACACTTTTACAATTTAGGGTTTGGGGTTTTATGGTTTTACAATTGTAGGGTTTACCATTTTAGGATTTGGTTTTTGATTTTTACGTTTATGGTGTAAAGGTTTTGGGTCTAAGTCTACGTGCTGCGGGTTTTTGTTGTTTATGGTTAGAGGTTTGGGGATTTTGCCTTTAGCTTTGGGTTTGTGTTCGGGATTTTAGTTTTAGGATTTATTGTTTGGAGATTGGGGATTGGGTTTGAGGTTTAGGGTTTTGGGGTTGTGGTTTTGAAAATGGGGTTTTCGGTTTGGGGGTTTAACTTTTAGGGTTTTGGGGTTTTTGGATTTGGGGACTTAGGCTTTGTCGATTTTAAGGTTTTAGGGTTTGGGATTTGGGTGCTTGGGTTTGGGGTTTTCATGCTTTCGGCTTTCGCTTTGGGTAATTTGGGGCTTATGGTTTAGTGTTTGGTAATTGGGGATGGAGGATTGGGGTTTTGGGTTTTTGGGGTATGGCGAATAGAATTTACAGTTTTGGGTTTTGTGTTTGGTGGTTTATGTTTTGAGGTTTTGGGTTTTAGCGGTTTGGGGATAGGGTTTTATGGTTTAGGAGTCTAGGTGCGTCAGGTTTTTGGTGATTATGGTTGAAGGTTTGAGTGTTTGGCCTTTGGCTTTGGGTTTGAGTTTAGGGTTTTCAATTTAGGTTTTTTGGTTCGGAGATTGAGGGTTGGGTTTGGTGTTAAGGTTTTAGGGTTCTAGGGTTGTCATCTTGAATTTGCGCTTTTCGATTCAAAGGTTTAAGTTTTGAGGTTTTGGGTTTGGGGGTATAGGCTTTGTCGATTTGGGGGTTTGGGGTTTGGGTGTGTTGGGATCTTAGGAGTTTCCATGTTTTTGGCTTTTGCTTTGGGTTTGGGTTTGGGGTTTACAGTTTAGTGTTTGATGATTGGGGATGAGGATTGGTGTTTTGGGTGTTTTAGGGCTTGGGTTTAAGGGTTTAGGTTTTGCAGTTTTAGGTTTTAGGGGTTTGGTGATTGGGCTTTAGGGTTTGGATTATGAGTTTGAAGGGGTTTGGGGATTTGAGGTTTAGGGGTTTAAGATTTTTGGGATTGATGGTTTTGGTTGGGGGGGGGGGGCGGTAGGTTTTGTGATTTTTGGGGTTAAGGGTTGGGGGTTTTGCAGTTTAGAGTTTGTATGGTGTTTAGTTTTGGAGGTCGGGGTTTTGGGTTTTCGGTTTGGGGTTTTGGGATTTAGATGTTTAGGATTTTTGGGTTTAATGGTTAGGTTTTGGGGGTTTAAGGCTAGAGTTTATGGTTTTGGGTGTTGGGTTTAGGGTTTAGGGTCTTGTGGTTTAGCTTTTTACAATTCTTGAATTTTTTTGGTTTTTAGGATTTAGGAATTTGAGTAATGTGCTTTGGATTTTGAGTTTAAGGATTTCAGGTTTTGGGTTTAGAGTTTAGGGCTTAGGGGATTCAGGTTTAGCGTTTAGGGTTTAGGGTTTTGTGTTTTAGATTTAAGGGTCTAGGTTTTAAGGTTTAGTGTTTAAAGTGTTTTAGAGTTTTAGGGGAAGGTTGTTTAGGGTCTTTTATTTTTCAATTTAGGGTTTAGGGTTTTACAGTTTTCCAATTTTAGGGTTTAAAGTTTTAGGATTTGATTTCTGAGTTTTAAAGCTTATGGTTTAATGGTTTTGGGATTAAGAGTCTAGGTGCTTCAGGTTTTTGGTGTTTATGGGTGTACGTTTGAGGGTTTGGCATTTGGCTTTGGGCCTGGGTTTCTGGTTTTCGATTTAGGGTTTATGGTTTGGAGATTGGGGATTTGGTTTATGGTTTAGGGTTTGGGTGTTATGATTTTGAATTTGGGGTTTTTGGTTCGGGGGTTTAAGTTCTGGCGTTTTGGGGTTGGGGTTTTGGTGGTTTAGGGTTTGGGGTTTCGGTGTGTTGGAGTTTTTGCGTTTTCGGCTTTTGCTTTAGGTTTGGGTTTCGGGTTTAAGGTTTAGTGTGTGGTGATTGGGGATGGAGGATTGGGGTTTTGGGTCTTTTGGAGCATGGGGATTGGGGTTTACAATTTTGGGGTTTGGGTTTGGGGGTTTTGGTTTTGAGGTTTTGGGTTTTAGGGGTTTGGTGAATGGGTTTTAGGGTTTGCATTTTGGGTTTGTAGGTGTTTAAAGATTTGCGGTTTAAGGATTTAGGAGTCTAGGGAATGATGGTTGGGGGTTTAGGTTTTGGATTTTGGGGGTTTAGGGTTTTGCGGTTTGGGGTTTCAGGTTTTAAGGTTCAGAGTAGTGTATAAGGTTTAGGATTTCAAGGTTTTAGGGGTTTATGGTTTAGGGGTTTTTGGGTTTAAGGTATCAAGGGTTAAGGGTTTGGGGTTTGGGGGGTTTTACGGTTTGGAGTTTGTTTGGATTTTAGTTTTGGAGATTGGGGATTTGGGGTTTTAGGTTTTCGGTTTGGGGTTTTGGGATTTAAGGGTTTAGGATTTTCAGGTTTTAGTGGTTAGGGTTTGGGGGTTTTGGGCTAGAGTTTGGGATTTTGGGTGTTGGGTTTGGAGTTTAGGGTCTTTTGGTTTGGGGCGTTCACAATTTTTCAATTTTAGGGTTTTTAGTTTTTAGGAATTTTGGTATTGTGTTTTGCATTTTGAGTTTAAGGATTTTGGGTTTTTGGTTTAGGTTTTAGGCATTTTGGATTTTGGGTTTAGGTCTTAAAGTTTAGTGTTTATAGTTTCTCAGAGTTTAGGGTTTTAGGGTTTTTTAGGGTTTTAAATTTTTACAATTTAGCATTTAAGGTTTTATGATTTTTCAATTTTAGGGTTTATGGTTTGGGGAATTGGTTTTGGAGTTTTAAGTTTATGGTCTAAACGGTTTAGGTTTAGGAGTGTTAAGTGTTTCGCGTTTTTGGTGTTTATGGTTGAAGGTTTGGTGGTTTGGCCCTCGGCTTTGGGTTTGGATTTGGGGTTTACGACTTAGGGTTTATGGTTTGGAGATTAAGTATTGGGTTTGGGGCTTAAGGTTTAGGGTTTGGGGGGTTTGGGTTTTCAATTTGGGGTTTTGGATTCTGGGTTTTAGGGTTTAGGGGTTTGGGGCTTTGGGTTTTGGGGGTTAAGGCTTTATCGTTTTTTGGGGTATTAGGTTTAAGGTTTGGGTGGTGGGGTCTCGGGAGTTTCCGGGTTTTCTGCTTTGGCTTTGGGTGTGGGTGTGGGTTTAGGTTTTGGGTTTCTGAATTACGGTTTAGTGATTGGGGATGGAGGATTGGCGTTTTGTGCTTTTTGGGGTATGGGGATTGGGGGTTTCAGTTTTTGGGTTTGGGGTTCAGGAGTTTAGGTTTTAAGGATTTGGGTTTTAGGGGTTTGTGTTGGAAAGTAGCTGCCAAGACCCCTAGATATTGCATATAGATTACTGTGAAAATAACTTTCAATGATGATAATTCAAGAGCCATACCTGCGAGATCTTTTTGATTTGATCTCGGTCTTATAGTAATTCGAAAATCTCAAAACCTTCTACTGTTTTCCTCTATACTCGAACTTGCACCTGGGTGTCAACCTTTTCTACAAATTCTCTTTGCTTTCAAAACTGAAATTTCTCTTGTTATGTTTCCTAGAAAGCAATAGCGTATATTTATAGGCTATAATAAGGACCTTAAGATGGAAATAAGGAATAAGTTGCTTACGAAAATAAGAAACTCTAATTCAACCTAAATTAGAATTCTAGTTGAAAATATGTTTATTAATCTCCCCACGTTAAGATTACAGATATCCATCGATTAAATAACTACCAACATCTATATTCAATCGATATCTTTGTAATTCCTCAAGACCTTACACTTAATTTATTTGAAATGTCAGACACATAGTCTACCTGCAGTGTTTGACATAATCAAAACTTATAAGCTTCATCAACGGGATATTATCAATCCCTATTACAGGACGTGGATTTCGTTGATAAACTAATATCCACCAAATACATAGTGTAGGCATTTAATTTACCGAAATTATTAACCCATAAAAGGTTTCACTCCTTTGTAAATCAAAATACCAAACACAAAATGTATGTATCTATTATTTATATGGGGATTAAAAGTACAAGCATTCATAATAACCATTTGTATGTTAATCACCTTATATAGTTAATATAAAGATAATAAACACCAAAGTGGTCATGTTCAATACACAAAGCGTATTAGTATAACGAGTTAAAATTAAATCATTTTCCGCAGTCAAGACAAGCTTGCTAAAACATCATGCTACAATCGTACTGATGGTATGTCAAATTCTATCTAGATTGTGAACAATAATAACTTATATTCTATATGAACCAACAAATAAGTCTTCCATATGTAAGCTGAACTCTACACACCAACTTATCTACTTTATAGAATAAAAGACATAGACATGTATAATAAATAACAATGCAATCATTTGCCCACACAAATTCTCATTAAGACAAAAAGATAAATGTTACTAATAAATAAATCAGTCAAAAACAAATACATAAAAGCATGCTTTTAGTATAAATTTTCAACAGTTTGGGGATTGGTCTTTAGGTTTTGGATTTTGGGATTAGAAGGGTTTGGGGATTTGGGGTGTCTAGGGATTGATGGTTGGGGGTTTAGGATTGGGATTTTGGGGCTTTTTGCAGTTTGGGGTTTAAGGTTTAAGTTTTAGGGTATAGTGTAAAAGGTTCAGGATTTTAATGTTTTAGGGTTTAGGGTTTAGAGGCCTTGGGGTTTAAGGACTTAAGGGTTAAGGGTTTTGGGTTTTGGGGTTTTTGGGGTTTAGGGGTTTTGCTGTTTGGAGCTTAGTTTTGGAGCTAGGATTTCTGGGGTTTTGGATTTTCGGTATGGGGTTTTGGGATTTTTTTGGTTTAGGATTTTCACGTTTTAGTGGTTTCGATGTGGGGAGTCTAGGACTAGAGTTTTGGGTTTTTGGTGTTCGGTTTGGATTTTTTGGGTCTTTTGGTTTAGGTTTTTACAATTTTTCAATTTTAGTGTTTTTAGGATTTAAACAAGTGGGTATTGTGTTTTGGATTTGGGGTTTAAGAATTTTGGGTCTTAGGTTTAGAGTTTAGTGTTCATCGTGTAGGGTTTTGGATTTTAAGATTCAATGGTTTAGGTTTAAAGGTCTAGTGTTTAAAGTTTTTTAGAGTTTAGTGTTTTAGTGTGTTTTTAGCATTTTACATTTTTACTATTTTGGGTTTAGCATTTTACTGTTTTACAAATTTAGGGTTTGCAGTTTTGGGAATTGGTTTTTGAGTTTTAAGTTTCTGGTTTAAAGGTTTTTAGTTTAGAAGTCTAGGTGTTTCGGGTTTTTGATGTTTATGGTTAATGGTTTGGGGTTTTGGCCTTTGGCTTTGGGTTTGGGTTTGGGGTTTATGGTTTGGAGATTGGTGATTGGGTTTAAGGTTTAGGGCTTGGGATTTTGAATTTGGGGTTTCGGCTGGGGTTTAACTTTTGGCATTTTGGGGCTTGGGGTTTGGGCTTTGGGTGAAGGCTTTGTCAATTTTGGGGTTTTAGGGTTTAGGGTTTGGGTGTTGGGGTCTTGGAGGTTTCTGTATGCAACTTTAGCTTTCGGTTTGGGTTTGCAGTTAGGGTTGGGGTTTACGTTTTAGTGTTTAGTGACTGGGGATGGAGGAATGAGGTTTTGTGTTTTTCAGGAGGTATAGGGATTGGGGCTTACGGTTTTTGGGTTTGGGGGACCTTGGTTTTGGAGTTCTGGGTTTTACTAGGGGTTGAATTTTAGTATTTGGATTTTTGACTTGAAGGGGTTTTGGGATTTGGGGTTTAGGGGTTTTGGAATTTAGGGATTGATAGCTGGAGGTTTAGATTTGGGATTTTGGAGGTTTAAGGTCTATGGTTTTAGGGTTTAGGGCATAGTGTATAAGGTTTTGGATGTTACGGATTTAGGGTTTATGGTTTAGGGGTTTTTTGGTTTCAGGTATTAAAGGTTAAGGGTTTGGGGGTTTTGCCGTTTGGAGTGTGTTTGGGGTCTAGTTTTGGAGTTCATGAATTTGGGGCTTTGTGTTTTCAGTTTGGGGTTTTGGGATTATGGGATTTAGGGTTTTCAGGTTTTAATTGTTAGGGTTCAAAATTTTAGGTCTAGAGTTTTTGGTTTTGGGTGTTGGGTTTGGGTTTTAGTATTTCGTGGTTTAGGTTTTAGCAAATTTTCAATTTAAGGGTTTTAAATATTTTGGAATTTCGATATTGTGTTTTGAGTTTTGAGTATAAGGATTTTCAGTTTGGTTTTATAGTTTTAGGGTTTAAGCGGTTTGGGGGTTTTCAGTTTTAAATTTAAGCATTTTAGGTTTTAAGGGTTTAGGTTTTACGGTTTAGTGTTTAAAGTTTTAGAGTTTAGGGTCTTAAGGTTTCTTCAGGTTTTAGATTTTCACAATTTAGGGTTTAGGGTTTTACGGTGTTACGATTTTAGGGTTTATGGTTTTGGATTTTGGTTTTTGAGTTTTAAGTAGATGGGTTAAAGATTTTGGGTTTAGGAGTCTAGGTGTTTCCAATTTTTTGTGTTTATGGCTGAAGGTTTGGGGTCTGACGTTCAGCTTTGGGTTTGAATTTTGGGTTTACGACTTAGGGTTTATGGTTTAGAGATTGGGGATTGGTTTTGGGGTTTAAGTAGGGTTTCAGGGTTTTGGGTTTCAATTTGGGGTTTTGGTTTCGAGGTTTATGTTTAAGGGTTGTGGGGTTTGGTTTAGGGTTTTGGGTTTTGGGGGTTTGGCTATTTTCAGGTTTTTGGGTTTGGGGTTTGGGTGTTGGAGCTTTGAGGGTTTCCGTATTTTCGGCTTTAGCGTTAGGTTTGGGTTTTAGGTTTACTATTTAGTGTTTGGTGATTGGGGATGGAGGATTTGGGTTTTTGGGTTTTTTGGGATATGGGGATTGGGGTTTACAGTTTTGCATTTTCGGTTGGGGGTTTAAGTTTTCAGGTTTTTGATTTTCAGGGTTTGGGGCTTAGGTTTTAGGGTTTTTGGAATTTAAGTTTGGAGGGGTTTGAGAAATTGGGGTCTAGGGGTTTAGGTGTTTAAGGATTGATGGTTGGGAGTTTAGGTTTTGGATTTTAAGGGTTTTTGCGGTTTGGTGTTTAAGGTTGTAGGGTTTAGGGAATAGTGTATAAGGTTTTGGATTTAAGGTTTAAGGGATTAGGGTTTAGCGATTTGGGGGTTTAAGGCCTTACGGGTTAAGGATTTCAAGTTTTGGGGTTTTTAGGGTTTGGGGTTTTGCGGTTTAGAGTTTAGTTTTGGAGCTTTCGATTAGGGGACTTTAGGTTTTTGGTATGTGTTTTGGGATTTAAGGGTTTATGAATTTCTGGTTTCGGTGGTTTGGGTTTGGGGGTTTGGGCCTAGAGTCTGGGGTTTTTGGGAACGCTTGAATTTTTAGGATCTCTTGGTTTAGGTTTTTACAGTTTTTCAATTTTGGGATTTTAGGATTAACGAATTTGGGTATTGTGTTTTGGGTTTTGAATTTAAGGATTTCGGGTTTTGGGTTTCGAGTTTAGGGTTTGAGGGATTTGGGTTTAGGATTTAGGGTGTAGGGTTTTGGGTTTTAGATTTAAAGGTTTATGTTTTAAGGCCTAGTGTTTAAAGTTTTTTAGAGTTTAGGGTTTTTTTGGGTTTTACATTTTTACTATTTATGATTTTGGGTTTTACGGGTTTACAAATTTAGGGTTTATGGCTTTGGGATTTGGTTTTCGACTTTTAAGTTTATAGTTTAAACATTTTAGGTTTAGAAGTCTACGTGTTTTGGGTTTTTGGTGTTTATAGTTGATGGTTTGGGGGTTTGGCCTTTGGCTACGGGTTTGGATTTGGGGATTATGATTTAGGGTTTACGACTTGGAGATTGGGGATTGGGTTTTGGGTTTAGGGGTTGGGGTTCTGAATTTGGGGTTTCGGCGAAGGTTTAAGTTTTTGGGGTTTTGGGGTTTGGGACTATGGGTTTTAGGGTTTAAGGCTTAGTCGATTTTGGGGTTTTGGGCTTGGGTTTTGGGTGTTGGGGTCTGGAGGGTTTCCATGTTTGCAGCTCTAACTTTAGGTTTGGCTTTGTGTTTGGGGTTATGGTTTAATGTTTGGTGACTAGGGATGGAGGATTAGTGTTTGGGTTTTTTGTGGGCATGGGGATTGGGGTTTACAGTTTTGGGTTTCAGGTATCTGGGTTTAGGTTTTCCGGTTCTGGGTTTAAAAGGTTTGGGGACTAGGTTTTAGGTTTTGGATTTTAGGTTTGGAGGGGTTTTGCGATTTAGGGTTTAAGGGTTTAGGAGTTTAGGGATTGATGGTTAGGGGTTTAAGTTTGGGGTTTTGGGTGTCTAGGTTTTAAGGTTTTATGGTTTAGGTTATAGTGTATAAGGTTTGGGATATTATGGATTTAGAGTTTATGGTTTAGGGGTTTTTGGGTTTTAGGTATTAAGGATTAAGGGTTTTTGGTTTGGGGGTTTTGTGGTTTGGAGTTTGTTCAAGGTTTAGCATTGAAGTTTGAGAATTTGAGGTTTTGGGTTTTTGGCTTGTGGTTTTGGGATTTAGGGTTTTCGGATTGTTAGGATTCGGGGGTTTGGGTCTAGAGTTTTGGGTTTTGGGTGTTGGGTTTGGGTTTTAGTGTTTTGAGGTCTTGTTTTTAACAAGTTTTCAATTTAAGGGTTTTTAGGATTTTGGGATTTGGGTATTGTGTTTTGGGTTTTCAATTTAAGGATTTTGGATTTTGGGTTTAGAGTTTAGGGTTTCAGGAATTTGGGTTTAGGGTTTAGGGTTTTGGGATTTTAGATTTGAGGGTTTATGTTTTAAGGTTTAGTGTTTAAAGTTATTTGGAGTTTAGTGTTTTAGGATTTTAGTTTTTCACAATTTAGGGTATAGTGTTCTACAGTTTTACAATTTTAGGGTTTATTGTTTTGGGTTTTGGTTTATGAGTTTTAGTCTATGGTTTAAAGGTTTTGGGTTTAGTAGTCTAGGTGTTTCGGGTTTTTAGTGTTTATGGTTGAAGGTTTGGGGGTTTGGCATTCGGCTTTGGGTTTGGATTTGGGGTTTATGACTTAGGGTTTATGGTTTCGAGATTGGGGATTGGACTTGTTGCTTTGGGTGTACGGTTTGGGGTTGGGGTTTTTAATTTGGAGTTTTCGATTTGGGGGTTTAAGCTTTGGTGTTTTGGGGTTGGGGTTTTGGGTTTTGGAGGTTTAGGCTTTGTTGATTTTGCGGCTTTAGGGTTTGGGGTTTGCATGCTGGAGTCATGGGGGTTTTTATGTTTTCAGCTTTGCCCTTGGGTTTGGATTTGAGGTTCACTATTTAGTGTTTGGTGACTGGGGATGGAGGATTGGGTATTTGTGTTTTTTGGGGTATGGGGAATGGGATTTACAGTTTTTGGTTTTCAGTTTGGAGGTTAGGTATTGAGGTTTTGGATTTTAGGGGTTTCAGGATTGGGTTTTTGGGTTTGGAATTTGGGTTTGGAGGGGTTTGGAGATTTAGGGTTTTAGGGGTTTAGGTGATAAAGAATTGATGGTTGGGGGTTTAGGTTTTGGAAGTTTTTGCGGTTTGGGGTTTAGGGTTTAGGGGTTTAAGGCCTTAATGGTTAAGGGTTTCGGGTTTTGGGGGTTTTTAGGGTTTTGGGTTTTTTGCGGTTTAGAGTTTAGTTTTGGAGCTTGGTGTTTAGCGGTCTTGCGTTTTCGGTATGAGGTTTTGGGATTTAGGGGTTTAGGATTTTTGGGTTTTAGTGGTTTAGGTTTGGGGGTTTGGGGCTCTAGTTTTGGGTTTTGGGTGTTTACAATTTTTCAATTTTAAGGTTTTAGGATTTACGAATTTCGGTATTGTGTTTTCGGTTTTGAGTTTAAGGATTTTGGGTTTCAGGTTTAGAGTTTAGGGTTTAAGGGATTTGGGCTTAGGGTGTAGGGTTTTGCAATTTTGATTTAAGGATTTAGGTTTAAAGGTTTACTGTTTAATGTTTTTTAGAGTATAGTTTTTAGTGTTTTTTAGCATTTTGCATTTTTACTATTTTTGGTTTGGTGTTTTACCGTTTTACGAATTTAGGGGTTTACGGTTTTTGGATTGGGCATTGAGTTTTAAGTTTTTGGTTTAAAGGTTTTCAGTATAGGAGTCTATGTTTCTCGGGTTTTTGGGGTTTGTGGTTGATGGTTTGGGGTTTTGGCTGTTGGCTTTGGCTTCGAGTTTGGGGTCCATGATTTAGGGCTTATGGTTTGGAGATTGGTGATTAGGTTTGGGTAGGGTTTAGGGTTTGGGGCTTAAGGTTCTGAATTTGGGGTTTCAGTGAGGTTTTAAGTTTTGGCGTTTTGGAGTTTGGGGTATGGGGTTTGGGGGGTTAAGGTTTTGTCCATCTTGGGGTTGTAGGATTTGGGGTTTACGTGTTACAATCTCAAGGGTTTCCGTGCTTGTAGCTTGGGCTTTGGGTTTGGGTTCAAATTTGGGCCTGTAATTGGGTTTACAGTTTAATGTTTGGTGACTGGGGATGGAGGAATGAGGTTTTGGGTTTTTTGAGGGTATGGGGATGAGGGTTTACAATTTTGGGTTTTGGGTTTGGAGAACTTTAGTTTTAGGGTTCTAAGTTTTACTAGTTTGGGGATTGGCTTTTAGTTTTTGGATTTTTTGTTTGGAGGGGTTTTGAGATTTGGGGTTTAAGGATTGAAGGTTGGATGTTTAGATTAAGGATTTTGGGGGTTTAGGGTCTAAGGTTTTAGGGTTTAGGGTATCTTGTATAAGGTTTTGGATGTTATGGATTTAGGATTTATGGTTTAGGGGTTTTCGGGTTTTATGCATTAAGGGTTAAGGTTTTGGGGTTTAGGGGTTTTGCGCATTGGAATTTGTTTAGGGTTTAGTTTTGGAGTTCGGGAATTTGGGCTTTCGTATTTTCCTTTTGGGGCTTTGAGATTATGGGATTTAGGGTTTTCAAGTTTTAATGGTCAAGGTTCGGGGGTTCGGGTCTAGAGTTTTGGGTTTTGGGTGTTGGGTTTGGGTTTTAGTGTTTCATGGTTTAGGTTTTAACAATTTTTCAATTTAAGGGATTTTACAATTTTGGAATTTCGGTATTATGTTTTGAGTTTTGAGTTTAAGAATTTTGGGTTTGGCTTAGATTTTAGGGTTTAAGGGATTCGGGTTTATGGTTTTGGGTTTTAGATTTAAGGATTTAGGTTTTAAGGTTTAATGTTTAAAGTTTCTTAGAGTTTAGGGTTTCACAATTTAGGGTTTAGGGTTTTACGGTGTTACAATTTTAGGGCTTACGATTTTGGGTTTTGGTTTTTGAGTTTTAAGTACATGGGTTAAAGGTTTTTGGGTTTAGGAGTCTAGGTGTTTCCAATTTTTGGTGTTTATGGTTGAAGGTTTGGCATTCAACTTTAGGTTTGACTTTTAGGTTTATGACTTATTGTTTATGGTTTAGAGATTGGGGATTGGGTTTGGAGTTTAGGTAGGGTTTTAGAGTTGTGGGTCTCAATGTAGGGTTATGGATTCGGGGGGTTTATGTTTAGGGGTTTTGAGTTTAGGGTTTTGGGGGTTTTGGCTTTGTCGATTTTGGAGCTTTTGGGTTTGGAGTTGGGGTGTTGGAGTTTGGGGGTTTCCATGTTTTTGGCTTTGGCTTTGGGTTTGGATTTTAGGTTTATTGTTTATTGTTTGGGGATTGGTGATGGAGGATTTGGGTTTTTTGGTGTTTTGGGGTATGGGGATTGGGGTTTACAGTTTTGGGTTTTCGGTTTGGCGGTTTAGGTTTTCAAGTTTTTGGTTTTAGGGATTTGGGGATCGGGTTTTAGGAATTGGAATTTAGGCTTAGAAGGGTTTGAGGATTTGGGGTTTAGGGAATGATGGCTGGGAGTTTAGGCTTGGGATTTGAGGGGTTTTTTGGTTTGTGGTTTAAGGTTTTAAGGTTCAGAGAATAGTATATAAGGTTTTAGGGTTTAGGGTTTAGAATTTTTAGGTGTTTAAGGCCTTAAGGGTTAAGGATTTTGCATTTTTGGCTTTTTAGGGTTTGGGGGTTTTGCGGTTTGGAGTTTAGTTTTGGAGCTTTGGGTTTTGGGGCCTTGAGTTTTCTATATGGGGTTTGGGGATTTAGGGGTCTAGGAATTTCAGGTTTGAGTGGTTTGAGAGTTTGTGGCTAGAGTTTTGGGTTTTGGGTGTTTATAATTTTTCAATTTTAGGGTTTTTAGTAATTACGAATTTAGGTATTGTGTTTTTGGTTTTGAGTTTAAGGATTTTGGGTTCCGGGTTTAGAATTTAAGGTTTAAGGGACTTGGGTTTAGGGCAGTTTTACTATTTTGGGTTTTAGTATTTTACTGTTTTACGAATTTAGGGTTTACGGTTTTAGGATTTGGTTTTTGAGTTTTTAAGTATTTGGTTTAAAGGTTTCGGGTTTAGTAGTCTAGGTGTTTTAGGTTTTTGGTGTTCATGGTTGATGGTTTGGGATTTTGCCCTTTTGCTTTGGCTTCGAATTTGGGGTTTATGATTTAGGGTTTGTTGGTCGAAGATTGGTGAGTGGGTTTGGTTAGGATTTAGGGCTTGGGGTTAAGGGTTTTGAATTTGGGGTTTCAGTGAGTGTTTAAGTTTTGGCGTTTTGGGGTTTGAGCTTTTAGGATTTGGGGGTTAAGGCTTTGTCGATCTTGGGGTTATAGGGTTTGGGGTTTGGGTATTGGTGTCTCAGGGGTTTTCGTGTTTGCAGCTTTGGCTTTGGGTTTGGGTTTGGGTCTGGGGTTAGGGTTTATGGTTTACTGTTTGGTGACTGGGGGTGGAGGAATGAGGTATTAGGTTTTTCGAGGATTTGGCATTCGGCTTTGGGTTTGGATTTGGGGTTTACAACTTAGGGATCATGATTTGGAGATTAGGGATTGGGTTTGTTGTTTTGGCTTTAGTGTTTGGGGGTTGGGGTTTTCAATTTGGGGTTTTGGATTCGAGTGTTTAAGTTATGGGGTTTTAGGCTTTGTCAATTTTTGCAATTTTAGGGTCTGGGGTTAGGTGTTGGAGTCATAGGGGTTTCTGTGTTTTTAGCTTGGTGTTGGGTTTGGGTTTGAGGTTTACTGTTTAGTGTTTGGTGACTGGGGATGGAGGATTAGGGTTTTGTAATTTTTTGGGGTATGGGGATTGGGATTTACAATTTTGGGTTTTCAATTTTGGGGTTTCAGTTTTGAGGTTCAAGGATTTAGGGGTCTCACGATTGGGTTTTAGTTTTTGGAATTCGGGTTTGGAGGTGCTTGAGGATGTGGGGTCTAGGTGATTAGAAATCGATGGTTGGGGGTTTAGGTTTGGGATTTTGGGGGTTTTTGTAGTTTTGGGGTTTAGGGTTTTATGGTTTAAGGTATAGTGTATAAGGTTTGGGATTTTAAGGTTTTATGGTTTAGGGTTTTGGGGTTTGAGCTTTTCGCAGTTTAGAGTTTAATTTTGGAGCTTGGTGTTTTAGGGTCTTTGGTTTTTGGTATTGGGATTTAGGGGGTTTAGGATTTTTGGGTTTTAATGGTTCGGGTTTGGGGGTTTGGGCCTAGAGTTTTGGGTTTGTGTGTTTACAACATTTCTATTTTAAGGTTTTTAGGATTTATGAATTTGGGTATTGTGTTTTGGATTTTGAGTTTAAGGATTTTGGGTTTTGGGTTTAGAGTTTAGGGTTTAAGGGATGAGTTTGGGATATTTGGTATTGGGTTTGGGCTTTTAGGGTCTTTTGTTTTAGGTTTTTTCAATTTTTAAATTTTAGGATTTCGAAATTTGGTTATTGTGTTTTGAGTTTTGAGTTTTAGGACTTTTAGTTTTGGGTTCAAAGTTTACGGTTTATAGGATTTGGGTTTAGGGTTTTAGATTTAAAGGTTTAAGTTTTGAAGTTTAGTGCTAAGGGTTTTATGATTTTACAATTTTAGGGTTGACAGTTTTGGGATTTTGTTTTTCAGTTTTAACTTTATCGTTTAAAGGTTTTGGGTTTAAGAGTCTAAGTGTTTCGGGTTTTTGGTGTTTATGGTCGAAGGTTTGGGGTTTGACCTTTGGCTTTGGGTTTGGGTTTGGGGTTTATGATTTAGGGTCGGATGTTCGCAAACTGGGGATTGGGTATAGGGTTTAGGGTTTTGGGGTTAGGGTTTTCAATTTGGGGTTTTGGATTTAGGGGTTTAAGTTTTGGAGTTTAGGCTTTGGGGTTTTGGGTATTGGGGGTTAAGAAGGCTTTATCGATTTTGGGGTTTTTGAGTTTGGGTTTGGGTGTTGGGGTCTTGGTGTTTCCGTGTTTCCGGCTTTGGGTTTGGGGTTTGGCTTTTGGATTGGGGTTGGGGTTTATGGTTTAGTGTTTGGTGACTGGGGGATATAGGATTGAGGTTTTGGTCTTTTGGGGGATTTAGGGATTAGGGTTTACAGTTTTGGGTTTTCAGTTTGGGGTTTAGGTTTTACGGTTCTGGGTTTTAGGGCTTTGGGTATTGGGCTTTGGGATTTGGGGTTAAGGGGTTTAGGAGTTTAGGGATTGATGGTTGGGGGATTAGGTTTTGGGATTTTGGAGGTTTAGGGTTTTGCAGTTTCTATTTAAGGTTTTTGGATTTACAGTATAGTGTTCAAGGTTTAAGATTTTAAGGTTTTAGGGCTTATGTTTAGGTGTTTTAGGGTTTAAGGCATTAAGGGTTAAGGGTTTGGAGTTTGGTGGCTATTTGGGTTCGGTAGTTGTGCGGTTTGGAGTTTATTGGGAGTTTAGTCTTAGAGCCTGCAGTTTTTAGGTTTTCAGTTTTTGGTTTGGTTTTGGGATCTAGGTGTTTAGGATTTTCGGGTTTTAGTTATTAGGTTTTGGGGCTTTAAGGCTAGAGTTTGTGGTTTGGGGTATTGGGTTTATTGGGGTTTTATAGTTTTGTGGTCTAAGTTTTATAGGACTTAAGAATTTGATTATTGTGCTTTGGATTTTGAGTTACCGGATTTTGGGTTTTAGGTTTAGAGTTTAAGGGATTGGGTTTACCGTTTAGGGTCTTGGGTCTTGGATTTTAGATTTAAGTATTTAGGTTTTAAGGTTTAGGAGTTTTAGGGTTTGGGGTTTTTGGTTTTAGGGGTTTAGGCTTTGGAGTTTGGGTGTGTCGAGGTCTTGGGGTTTTTTGTGTTTTCAACTTTTGCTTTGCATTTGGGTTTGAGGTTTACGGTTTAGAGTTTGGTGATTAGGGATGGAGGATTGGTGTTTTGGGTCTTTTTGGGTATGGGGATTGGGGTTTACAGTATTGGGGTTGGGGTTTGCAGCATGGGGTTTTAGTGTTTTGGGTTTTCGGCTTAGTGTTTTGGGATTTAGGTGTTTCGGATTTGCAGGCCTTAGCTGTTAGGTTTTGAAGGTTTGAAGCTAGAATTAGAGTTTTAGGTCTTGGATTTAGGGTTTAGGGTCTTGTGGTTTAGGTTTTTACAATTTTTAACTTTTAAGCTTTTTAGGGTTTAGGAATTTGGGTATGTGTTTTGGAATTTGTGTTTTAAGGATTTCAAGTTTTGGGTTTAGAGTTTAGGATTTGAGGGATTTGGGTTTTGCGTTTAGGGTTTAGGGTAAGGGTTTTAAATTCAAGGGTTCGGTTTTAAGGTTTAGTGTTTGAAGTTTTTTACAGTTTTGGGTTTTAGGATTATTTAGGGTTTTACATTTTTACAATTTACGATTTAGGGTATTACAATTTTAGAATTTCAAGTTTTAAGATTTGGTTTCTCAGTTTTAAGTTTTATCACTTAAAGGTTTTGAGCTTAGGAGTCTAGGTGCTTTGGGTTTTTGGTGCTAATGGTTGAAGGTTTAGGGGTTTGGTTTGTTGCTTTGGGTTTGTGCTCGAGGTTTTGATTTAGCGTTTATGGTTTGGAGATTGGAGATTGGATTTGAAGTAGGGTTTAGGGTTTCAAGGTTGGGTTCTGAATTAGGGGTTTTTCAATTCAGGTGTTTAAGTTTTAGGGTTTTGAGGTTTGTGGTTTTGGTGGTTTAGGCTTTGTTGATATTGGGATTTTAAGGTTCAAGGATTCGATGTGATGGAGTCTTCGGGTTTTAGTGTTTTCGGCTTTTGCTTTGGGTTTGGGGTTTACCGTTTAGTGTTTGGTGATTGGGAATTGGGGTTTTGGGTCTTTTGGGGTACGGAGATTTGGGTTTACAATTTTGGGGTTTGTATTTGGAGGTCTTGGTTTAGAGGATTAGGGTTTACGGGTTTGGAGATTGGGTTTTAGGGTTTGAATTTTGGGTTTAGAGTTGTTTGGGGATTTGGGGTTTAGACATTTAGGGGTTGCTTGTTGGGGGTTTAGGCTTGGGATTTTGGGGGTTTAGGGTTTTGCGGTTTAGCGTTTTAAGTTTTAGGTTTTAGGGAATTGTATGAAAGGCTTAGGATTTTCAAGTTTTCGAGTTTATGGTTTAGGGGTTTTGGAGTCTAAGGCATTAAGGTAAAGGATTTAGGGTTTGAGGGTTTTGTGATTTGGAGTTTATTGGGGTTTAGTTTTGGAGCTTGGGGTTTTGAGTTTTCGATTTTGGGTTTTGGGATTTAGGGGTTTAGGATTTTTCGGGTTTTAGTAGTTAGGTTTTCGAGGCTTAGGGCTAGAGATTGGGGTTTTTATATGTTGAAGTTAGGGTTTTAGGGTCTTGTAGTTTAGGTTTTACAATTTTTCAATTTTAGGTTTCTAGAATTTAGGAATTTCGGCATTATGTTTTGAGTTTTGTGTTTTAAGGATTTTGGATTTTGGATTTAGGTTGGGTTTTGGGTTTAGAAGTCTAGTTGTTACGTGGTTTTCATATTTATGGTTGACAGTTTGGGGGTTTGGCTATTGGCTTTAGGTTTGGGATTTATGATTTAGGATTTATAGTTTGGAGATTAAAAATTGGGTTTAGGTTTTAGGATCTAGGGTTTGGGGCTTTGAAATTGGGGTTTTGGGTTCGGGGGTTTAAGTTTTGGGGTTTTGGGATTTGAGGTTTTGGAAGTTTAGGCTTTGTCGATTTTTCAGTTTTAGGGTTTAGGATTTGGGTGTTGAAATCTTGGGGGCTTTCGTGTTTTCTTGTTGGCCTTGGGTTTAGGTTTGGGTTTTGGATTTAGGAATTAGGATTTGGCGATTAGGGATAGAGGATTAAGGTTATGGCTTTGGGGATGTTGGGGGTTTACAGTTTTTGGTTTTGGATTTTGGGGTTTAGCATTTAAGGTTTTGGGTTTTGGGGGCTTTGTGGATTGGATTTTAGGGTTCAGATTTTGGGTTTCGAGGCGATTGGGGATTTTGGGTTTATGGGTTTAGGAGTTTAGGGATTGATGGTTGGGGGTTAATGTTTGGGATTTTAGGGGTTTAGGATTTTGGGGTGTGAGATTTAAGATTTTAGGGTTTAGAATTTAAAGATTTAGGGTTTATGGTTTAGGGGTTTTAAGGCATTAAGTGTTAAGGATCAAAGGTTTTGAGGGTTTTGCAGGGTATTTGCTTGGGGTTGAATTTTGGAGCTTGGGGTTTAAGGTTTTGGGCTTTTTGGGGTTAAGGTTTGGGATTTAAGAATCTTGTGGTTTAGGTTTTAACAATTTTAAATTTTAGGGAATTTAGGGTTTACGAATTAGTGTTATGTGTCTAGAATTTTGGGTTTTGGGTTAAGGGCATGACGTTTGGGGGTTTGGCGGTTGTTTGGAGTTAGTTTTGAAGCATGGGGAATTTAGGTTTTTGGTTTTGGGATTTAGAGGTTTAGAATTTTTGGGTTTTAAGGGTTAGGGTTTTAGGGTTTGGGTCTAGATGTTGGGGTTTTAGGTTTTAAGAGTGTAGCGATTTAGGGTTATCGAGTTTTAGTGATTAGGTTTGGGGTTTTGGGTTTTAGAGTGTAGCAATTTAGGGTAATTGGGTTTTAGTGAATAGGTTTGGCATTTTGGTTTAGGGGCTTTGGGGTATAAGGCTTTTCAATTTTAGGGGTTCGGTTTTAGGGATTTATGGTTTTACAACAACAGAAAATCCAAAATTTTCTAGTAAATTTAGGCTGTGTACTAGATACCTCACGTTCTAAACATCACTTGAGTCGTGTTGCCATATTAGCCTTTTCATCATACACTAATAGAATCAAGAGCGGCGTGTGTCCAAATTTTTTAATTTTTTTCTTTTTTGACATAAAGAAACTAAACAAAGAAACCAAATTTTAACCAAAAGAAAGATCTTTTAAAAAAAACCTAAAAACAAAAAAATAACCTCAGATTTTCCAAAATAGGAAATAAGCTAAGAAAGACAACTTTGTAGAAATTTATATTTTTAAAAGATAGCTTTTCGAGTTTAGAAATTAAACGAAAAAGCATATTTAAATAAAAAATTTAGAATTTCCTTTATTTGATTATGGGCAGGTCGGTCAAAGCATTCCATGCATGCAACTCCTAAACTAATATGATGACAAATATAGTAACTAATCCCAAAATGCAATAAAATAAATAGAGAAAGTTCAGAAGCTTACCTCATATGGTGCTCCCCCAGAAACGACATCAAGAACTTGTTCGACAATCCAAGTGGAAGGTTGCGAAGTAATAATAAGTCTCATTTTGAATGGGGTCGATCAACAAGGTGAGATTAATCAACACAACTTGAACCTGTCCTAAAAGAAAATCTAAAAATCCTACTCAAAACCTATACAAACCATATTTAAATAAACAAAAATTAAATTAATTACATTTTTTTACACACTATAAAAATTATCTAAACTAAAAGTTCTACACTACAAACCTAAACTAGCAAACAGAAGACTGCATCCACCAAAAGAAACATTAAAAAACCAATTTAAATGAAAAAAAAGAGATAATAAATTAAAAATTCAAAAACAATAAAATAAATTTTATAACCTAATGGTGTGAATCCATTGTTTTCTAAGTAAAAAAAATAAGAACTGCATAGCTCAATCTTTAAAACCCAAAACCAAATATCCAAATACCCAAAAACAAAAAATGCATACACTCTACACTCAAAAAACCCCCCACACTGTAATTTCATTTCTAGTTTTCACACCAAATCTATATGACAAAAAAATAACTGAAAACCAAAGAGAAATAGAGAATAAGAAAAGAAGTACCTAGAAAGAAATAGATAAGAGAATATGCAAGAAGAGAGAAGCAATGTAGATGACGCTGAACAAAATCAGTCCAGGACTACAGCTTGAAGTCCAAAAACCAGTAAAGTAGAAGAAAAAGAAATGGCATTAGATGATGATGGTGATTGTCAAAAATAAGAAAACAAAAAGAAAAATCTAAAAGAGAAACTGAGAAACCGTGTAGGTCAATTGGTTAAAGAAAAAACACATTACGACATGCAAATAAACAAGAACACTTAAAACAAGTAAATGGTTCCAAAAACTTAAGTTCAACCTTTTCTGCACCTTGACATAGACAAGATCGGCTGAAAAGATGCACACACAAACTGCAAGTTATATCAAACAACAAATCCAGCATTAAGATATCAATATTGAACGAGATTTAACCCAAAAACTTACAATCACTAATTGGTAGGCACAATCATTTCTTGCGTGGCAAACCATCTGTTAAGAGTGATCATGCTTTAAATGCAAATGGTAGATTTCGTAAGAGACAACTAACAAGTCAGTTTCTAAAATCTTGAAAATTATAGATGAAAGCATAGAAACCTATTTGCAATTGATATTTGTAATACCTGATGCCTAGGGGCTTAGATGGATATCGAGGGAAAGTCGTTTTTCCATGGTAGTACACACCTTCATGATATAATTAAAAAAAAAATAATGAATGTCGAAAAAAAAAATAGATTAAATCAACGGTTAAAACTCAACTCGAAGCCAATGAAAACTCAAAAAGTGTATAATCACAGCTCAAATGTTAGCAACAATGCAACAAGTATTTTTTTTTTATCAATCAACCAGTCTTCATCAACTTAAGTTCACAGTGAGACACACACATGCACATGTACACACATGGAAGGGGCTAAAACATCATAATTCAAATGGATTTATTCTTTTGCCTGATTGGAAAATGTCATCATTTGAATGCCCAACCCCTATAACCATTCAACTGTACAATAAATAGATGCAAACTAAGAAATCACCAAATATACATGAAATCGTATAAAAGCATATGCTTTCAATCTTCTACCAGTATATGGTGTGTCTTCACTTCCCTCCAGTGCAAAATCTGAAATGAATAATGAAGTAATTTCAACAGATCTCGAAGTGCATGAACAACTTGAAAGCAAGTGAAAGCAATACTTCTCTTTAAAAAGGAAAAAAAACATAAAAAGAGTAATGTCGAACTTATCCATTCATTCACTACTTTGGCCAATTCAACAAGGTTTGGTCAAGCTACTAAAATATAGTTGTGCCCAAATTCCAAATGACCAAAAGATAGTAGGCTAAGTTTTAAGGCATTAAGCTGTTTCTCTTTTCTCTTTTTTTTTTTTTTTTTTTTGGCAAATAAACTAAGCCTTTTCCTCGTCTTGGATGACTCAAACAAGACAAGCCAGCTAGGCTTGACTCCACTTTGTTGGATCCTGAACTCAGCCAGCAGCCTCACAACCCAAAATCAAGTCATGGCCTATGCCCTTCTTGGCTCAACTCCATTATTCAAAAAATGCAGGTACTTAACATGTGTAACATTACACTTGTATGTATGGAGTTCACTTGAAACTACTATGATCGGTGGAGTAAATCATGTGTTTTACATATGATATCCAACAGTGGGATTCACTACGATTGGAGTGTCACTCAACCCCTTCTATTTCTTTTTTTAAGTTTTATCACTACTTTAGCTAGAGTGGCATTCATCTGACCCTACTATAACTAAATCTAATCATGTGTTTTACATATGATAAGTCCAACAGTAGGACCTATTTTAATTGAATAAATTTAGGGCAATGATATTATATGTCTAACAGCTACTGTAGCTAGATCAGCAAATCTCAAAAACATATAATGTCCTAATATCTATTTTACAAAATAAAATTCTCATTTAAAATTAGAAAATTATCTTCTTGTGTGCATAAATAAATTATTATGCATTTAATCAGTTAATACAAAATGACAAATTCATGATCATGTCAACCAACAAGGGACAAAGGGATTCCATTTGTTGCTCGTTTTGGCAGAAACTGTTAAAAGAAAGTTAAGCAATCTATAACATGATTGCATTTTTCAAGTAAATCAGCTTAACAAGACTTCATGACACTGGAAAGTAAAAATGCTAATAACTTTTTAAAGCAAAAAATCCCGTTAACTCAAAAGATAAATAACAAAAAGGAACAGCGGATTGATGTTCTGTTTTGTTAGCCAAATGCATAAGGATATAAGACAAAATGGTAGATTATATGATTAAAAGTAAGTTCAGCATATCATTACAAAGTAGCTAAATTTCGTTGGCATGTAGGAACCAGAATGGCTTGCTCAGTCACAAGAATGTTATTAAATGAGAAGCAATAATGCAAAAAAGAATCAGCAGTATGCATCCAGCAATTGTTCCAACATATCTTTTCACATTTAAGCAATTAAATAGAATTTACCCCAATAATAATAATAATAATAATAATAATATGAAAAGGTGCATACCTTATGAAGTGAATGAGCAACTAATTTCTTCTCAAGCTCCTCAAATTGATAAACAAAGTTAATAAACTGCAAGCCCTAAATGACCATATCCTACATATGGAATAAAAAATTTTTTGAATATATTTAACGAGATTAAATTAAAGTTGCATAGTTTAACCCTTCAAACGCCTCTTTTTTGTTAACAAAGAATCATCAAGTCTCACACAATGGAAAAAATATTTTCTATTACAAAACAGCGAAAGCCAAAGCTACAAAACCATGGTATTGTCTCTCCACCTAACCACAGCATGAGATGAGGGAATTGGGGAAGAACAAAAAACGACAGTTGTTGAACAGAAATGAGTGCAAAATTGCAGCAATCTCAGGCACTACCTCACTACCAATACATTGTCAGCAAAGAAAACAAGAATAAATAGCCTTCAACTGAAAGCCAATTGATCAAAATGACTCTCACCATGAGAATAACAAATTTCATCATACCGCAGGACTAATGCAAAAGGTCACCTTGCATTTTTAAATCAACATCAATGATGACCGCCACCTCACATCCTTAAAAATTCTACTACTCGGTCAAAGACATTCTCACGAAAAAGGATAGGGAACCAAGCACCAAACTATGCTCAATTTACATCTAAAAGTGCAACGAGTCCAAATTACAAATAGGATGTCCGTGTTAGCAATTGTCCAACAATGTTGGAACTACGAGAAGAAAAAAAAAGGAAGACCAGATGGAAAGATTAAGACCAATGTGTAGAGAGATCAAATGTATATCATTTTATATGTTTATATACTTACCTTCAAGTAGTCATACAGATTATAGAGTACTGTAATACTGTAACAAAAATATTTATATGTTTATATTCTAAATGTACTTTTTTCATTTTTCAAGGTCAATAGGTCAAATTCCAACTTTGTGGTTACAAAAATGGGCCCCATCCAACCATGCACCTTGTTGTTGTCAGTTTATCGTTGTTGGGTTAATAACAATGTTGTTGCCATCACAGTAACTAAAACATTAGTTAGCTTCAACACAAGGAGTGTCAACTGCAATATTTCACAGTGTTCTGAAGTGAGGTGAGATGGTATAATTGCCCTAAACATGAGAAAGAATCATAATATGGAGCGCAAATTAAATACATAATATACTGGTATAGGAATAAAACCAAAAAAAGTCACAGATTGGTCGTTTTAAGGCCTTTAGTTATTGACCCTAGTTAAATGCTTGACGATAATAAAAATAATGATAATACTAATAATTTATTAAAATTTAAATTTCTGTTTTCAATTTTCTTAAAGTGTTAATTAGAAATACAAGGTACACCTCCTCCTCGATAAGAACCTTGACTGCAACCATGGTTTAAAATAGCGGCTGCTACATAGCGTAGCAAATGCATTGTCAACCATAGCAGTTGAGGCCGGCACGCTATTTTGAAAATAGCAGCACTATAATCTAAAAGTTTGTAAAGCCAAGCAATTTTATTTTATAATACTATTTTTCCTATTTCTTCTCCTCAATAGCCTTTCCTATAGTTGTTTCTACCCTTACATGGTTTCAAATAACTAAAAACACACAGGATTTGCTGCTACACAAGATTTAAATTTTTTTTCCATTTCCAAAATTTCCACTGCTGCACCGCTATGTATCACCACAACCACTACATATCGCCCGATATGTAGCATTTGCACCATTGGCAGCCATGCCCACTGCAGCCACTATTTTTTATCCTTGATTAAAACACAAAATTCATCTAGAATGTACACCTCAAAATACGCAACATAAGTCTACAAGGACTTGTGCTAGATTCCAAATTGATTTTTCTATTAGGACTTAAACATTACTCCATAGTTAATACAATGTTGCTTTCCCTTTTGAAATCATACTAAAAAATTAAAAATATTTAATACTTAATAATTTAAAAAAGATTGTTAGATCAAATTTTATTGGTGGTATTTTGAAATTTTTTTCGAAGTTAACATTTGTATGAATTATTTTAATGTTGTGCTATATCTATGAATCATATGTTCCAAGATTTGGCAAGCTGGACACCTGGATACCCCTACCAATATCAAAGTCCCACATGCCTACTTACACATACGCAACTTAGACTAAATCCACCACCTTAATCTATATCACAACCTCATCCCTACCTATCATGTTCATATATTCCAGATACAAATTATTTATATCTAAAGACAAAATATCAAGGATATATTTACAGTCCCTAGAGCAATCCTTTCAGGCCTGGTGATTTCAGGCATCATATTCTTATCAAGTTCGACAGTTTCAACTCCCAGCTTGTGATAATCAACAAGTTTAGCCTATATACCACCACGGAAGGTCTCAACAATAAACTAGAAGAGCAGACTAATGCATTCTACAAGAGAAACTATAAAAAATAAAAAATAACAAATTTACCTTGTGAGGCATCAAGCATTGCAGCTTCCTTTTTAAGCTTAGAAACTTCCGACCTCAAAAGAATAATTAAGCTTTTTCTCAGCAAGCTATATAATCCCTCAAAACTAAACTTTCCCATGATACTCACAGATATGGTCTAAGCTTGATGAAGCAAACCTAAAATAGATCTTAACAGCCAAGATTGAATGATGCCACACAATCCCTATAGCTAGATATCAATCCATCAATTTAAACACCCCTCCACACCCTTGCATGATTAGAATTTAGGAGGATAACAGTACCTGGAAGCACTTGCCAATGGGCATCATCTTCAAAGATGGAAACATAGAAATATATAGGCCACTAAACTGATAAGAAGAGAACAAAAGGAATTAGCAAATTTTCACATAATCAATTTGCTTCTCTACAGACAGATAGAAGAGTGAGTGAATCTTAAAAAACAAAGTGAAGACCTACAGGTTGAACTCTGCAGTGTATCAGAAGGAACAAGGTCAAAGCTCAAGGCATTTGACGCAAATAAGTGATTATGATGTCAAAAGATAAATAACACAGCAACTGACCAATTACAGTAAAATGAAAAATTCAGAAAGTCACAACTGCAGACATCTCCACCTACATTTGAGGAAAAAAAAAAAAAAACAGAAAAGAAGAAGAAAGAAGAAGAACATACCTGCAAATGTCTACAACTGGCTACTCTCCACCAGCTATTGTTGCTGTTTGCCAACTTCGGATGAAGCTGCAGACGTCTTGCCCTGCTCATCATGCTCCTACTCAGCCTGCAGGTACTGCTCTTTTTTTTTTTTTTTCTTTTTTCCATGCTGCTTTTTTTTTTTTACCCAGAATCATTGTTTTTCCATGCTACTTTCTTCTTCTTTTTTTTTTTTTTATAAATCCAAAACAGCTGTTACTATTCCATGATGTTTTTCGTTTTTTTTTTTTCTGGAACTGGTGCTGTTTATATATATATATATATATACGGAACTACAGCAGTTTTTTTTCTTCTTTTTTTTTTTTTTTTTGTTCCAGAACTGTTGTTCTTCCATACTGCTGTTTTACCGATATCGGGTAACGCGTGGATGGAGTGAAGTAAGATAAATAGTTAATACAATGATGCACCATTAAATTAATAAATAACTAACAAGCATATAGGAAAAGTCGGCCAAATGGAAACCTTCTCATATTGGAGCTGGTGAAAGCAATTCTTTTAAACGAATATATCAGATAACTCCCACCTCTGTATTAACATCAACCTATTACAAAATTTAATAACTTCCAGTTATCATTGAAAAATATTTGGACAAAATGAAAAAAAAAAAAAAAACAGAACTCTAGGTTAATACAATCAACTAGATTCATTGTGAAGAATGCCAATTTGGATATACAACAAGAAACCAAACACAATAACAAATTAAAAGGTAAATATATACATAAATATTCTTCATTTGGTAAAAAATCACAGTTCTTTAATGAATTATACCATTAAAAAAATTAAGAAATGAAACATCTAATGAAGATAGATTCATCTTCAATTAAAAAAATTAGAAACAACATGGTAGTGAACGGTTTTCCCTCCAAACCTTTGGGAAAAAGTCAATTCCAAAAGTTGCATGCAAAATGCAGATTCAAGACCACCCGCCAAACCTTTGGAAACAAAGAAGGTCAATTCCAAACGTTGCATGTGAAAAGCATATTCAACACCCACAACCCCCACCCAAAAAAAAAAAAACCAAAACAAGCGTTTTTTATTTTTAAGTATAATATTGAGAGCTAGTGGAGTAATCGTTTTTTATTAAGTATAATTGGGATATCTGATGGAATTATCAGAAAAAATTTACGGAACTACACCCATTTCCGAACATAAATCGATGCAGACACTGTCTTACATAGTGAAGTTAGAAAAAGAAACACATACATATCCAAAGAAGAGAAAATAAAAGGAAAAGAGACAAAAGAAGAAGAAAAACAAAACACACTAATTAATATTGTTACAAAAATTGTGGTCATCTAATAAGGGATTAACACAACAACAACAAATGAATGCCCATGCGCATGAACACTTTTCCATACAATTCCATGTCAGATAAACAGCAAAATAAACATAAAAACGATTAAATTAAAGATCAACTGCTTACTCAAGTTCTAGGGATCACAATTCAACAAAGAATACTAAAGGGATAGTGTAAAAATAAAAAAAACTGATTCTCGAGCGATATTCTTCTTCGATATAATATGTTTCCAAGATACAAAAATAAAATGAAGCAAATTTAAAGGTGAATCAGCAAATGGCAGCAATCATAAAGTTTGGACACAGTGCCCACAAAGGCTGTTCAAAAGATGTTCAAATTCCATAAAATTAATAAATAAAAACTACATACCCCGCTCCTCAGCAATCTCAGGGTCCTCACCGAAAGCTCAAGATTGCGATGAATGCCAACCCTACAACCATTTACAAAAATTTTGGTTCCTTGAGAAATGATTGTAGGGCATATTACCAACAACAAAAAAAGTGAACCGTCTCATGGAAGGGGAAAACATGGAACATTTAGCAGGTTGTTTGACATCTTTAAGTTAAATACCTCATAATTTCCAGTGCTCCATTCTACGAAAAATTCCAAGATAGGATGTGTAGCTAATCCAACCGTTACGTATACCATCAAAGCAAGATTCTTCACAAGTCCACAGGCCCATCATAGCACCCAAAAGGTATCCATTGATGTCAAACAATAGCAGCAGAAGTAGAACCGATTTAATAAATAACAACAATAACAGTGAATAACAGATATAGTAACAGTAATATCAATAATGACTCTAATGCAAACCTAAAAATATGTAAAAATACACACATATGTTTATAAGGATTTGCTTATAGCCCTTGCATATACCTAGCTCAACATCCATAATTCTTTTTCCTTATCCTTGCATCTATTCTCTTTTTTTTAATCAATTTTACACAATTAAAATTATTACAAATCAAAGTTTCATTATCCAATTGATTTGCAATTATTGGCAATTTCACTTACACAATTACACATGCGCTATGCTGCAAGTGCGTGCACTCAAAACACATGTGACTCCGTGATTAAATATCAAGCCTCTACCATAGGTGATACATACCTTTCTTAGTTTATTAGTGCGATTAATATGATGTTCATGGATAAATAAATACTCTATTGACATTAATTGGCTAAGCAGACATTTAGGAATGGATGCCAACTGGAACCGGTCCATAACTTGGATAATTGAGTCCAGAAAAGGGTCCACAGCAAAGTTGTTGTGTTGGTACCTCAGGTAACCAGTTAATGTCTATTGAAATCTCTACCATTTGTTTTCGCTATGACACTTGTCCTTCCGGTGTTAAAGGAGGATATGTCATACCCCAATGGGAACTGTACAGTTGTTCAGGGTTTTGCCAATTTCCCTGATAACATAAAAAGAACACTCAGCAGAGAAGATGTAAGCAGCTGCAAAACACCATGTAACACAACACTAACACAAAGATTTTCTAATACCATCACATCCAATAGGAGAGTTCAACCTCCGCAAATGAGACAACCTAGAAGCATATGTCAAGTGATTCAACACGCATAAACAATACGTAAATAATATATATATGCTAGAAACTGTAAGCAACATATGCAGAGAACATTAAGAGAAGAACTAGGACCTTTAGTTCAAGTATCTACTGGAACTCTGAAGGTGTTCTCTCAAGATGCAATGCTCGATATGTATCAAACAGTGAATCAACAGTAGACAATAAGACCTGTCGAATAAGAGCAATATTTCATGATAAGTATTAATACATATATATATATATCAATATATATATATATATAATGCGAAGCTCTAATAACTAGTTGTTGGAAAAGTAGCAATCATTAAAAACTTGATCACTCGCCTTTAAGAGTGCTACAGCCTTGCTCATTTCAAAGCTCACAAATTTAGAGTAACCAGCAGCACCTGATGTCTGTTGTGACAAGAGACAGTTAGAACAAGGAAGCATTGCGGCGATGAAAAATTGTAAACAGTGGAAAACAGAGAGAGAAAAATGAGATCAATAGATATGGTCAAACATAACACCTCGGGTTTTCGAGCATAGCTTACCACAGGATGGGGCTAAGTCACATTATTGAAACCATGGATTGACCTCGTGGCCATTGGTTCTTAGGGTCAACAAATAAATAACAAAGAAATAGGGACTGGAGCAATGCATGGGACCATAGGCTGCCATTGGCTTGATTCACAAACCTGATAAATAAAAGGATCAATGCTCAAGCCCTGGTACGACAAGCTATCGTAGGGCCCATTCCTGGCTGTTGTGCAGACTCACTCCGTGATATTCAGGACAAGTAATGAATAGGATGGGCCTTGGAGTTGGAATAAATTTTATGCCCGACATATAAATGACATGGACCATGACCTCACCTCAGATAAGCTTGTTTACATCCAAGCATGACATCTCGCATTAACAAAGGACAAAAACGGGCATACATGACACAAGGTATGCATTTATAAGCATCGCCACTGGGTGGATATGTGCACATGAAATGAACCATCACCGAAGCACATTGGTATTCATATGAATGTACACATATACAATGTTAATTTAGACTGCTATAGATGAATAATAAAGATATTAGGGACTAGCATCACTTGAAGATCGGTGGAGAAAAAAAATGAGAGAAATAGTTCAAGAGTGAAATACCGCCTCCTTTAAAAATACTTTGTAGTGCAGAACAAATCCTATCCAAGAAGCCACAATTTTCCATTGTACTGAGGAGATAGTCTTATAGACTTCACATCTCAGGGCTTGGACATTTTTGTGACATTCACTTCTAAGCATGCGGTCGAGTGATTCATTGGTTAGATTTTTTGTTCTTTTTTCGACAGACGTTAACAAGAGTATGGTTAAATAGATCAATCACTGCTTCCCTTGGTGCTTGTATCATTTATACTATGATCTACGATGCATATATTTTTAAGGATGCACCCCATACAATCCATTGCAGTCTGAATAATATACAGAAATAGTCAACCTAAAGATAGCTCCAGTCCACTAGGTTCTTTTGTTTCCTAGCCATACCCTAGGCTTTAAGCTTGATGTCATAATTGCCGCAAAGGTCATCGATGAATTTTCCTTATTACCACACATGAGCATAATTGCAAGCTAGTGTTTCCATGTCAAGCAAGTGTCTGAGAGCAGCACACATCAATCTCCAAATTACAGCAACATGAGATGATGATCTATGCTATTCGAATACAGCTGTTGGGGAGGGGGACACATTATGTGTTAAGCCCCAGCCATAGGGTTTGTGTAAGGAGTAAGGACACGTTTATATACATTTAAGATATTTGATGTGCAAGCTGGTGTTTCCACGTCAAGCAGGTGTTTGAGAGCAGCACACATCAATGTCCAAATTACAGCAACATGAGATAATGATCTTTGTTATTCGAATACAGTTGCTGAAGATGGGGACACATTATCTGTCAAGCCCCAACCATAAGGTTTGTGTGAGGAGTAAGGACAAGGTCATACAAATTTAAGACATCAAACGGTTGGCATGTGCATGAGCTAACTAGATACAATGTACTGTTCTATCAGCAGATCCCAAAGATCTTTTATGAGTCGTACAGTTCAATGATTATTAAAAAAGAATTAAAAAGCTAAAGAGAAATAGCCACCTAGGCCTGTATTTCACTATTACTAGTTTCCATTCATTCTCCAGTTTCTCCTCTCACAATAATTCTCTTCTTTTGTGGTCTAACTAACAAATAACTCAAGGATTCGTTAAACTCATCAGGCAGTAATGTATTAATTGTGTCGAGCTTGTAGCATAGTAGGGGACGCTCACTGTTGCAACCTATGAAGCATGGTTACCGGTACAAGTACCAATATAGGCATGGTATGGGTACGCCGATACAGCAAAATCCTAAAAAACAAGACACAGGTAAGGGGTGACAATGGGTTCTGTGTTGGTAGTAGTGAGGGCAGAGGTGAATCAGTGAGGGGGTTTTGGGAAGATGGCTTTTCTGGATCGGCAGAAAAAGGGAAAAGTGGGTAACATGCTGACGATCAGGGATCGTGTAGCTTTGATACCAAACTGATGCAGGCCCTAGGGTTAGGACTTGCATAGGGGTGCCGAAGCACGTGTCCAAAGACACTTCGAATCTTCAAGAAGACTTCAACACACACGAGGACGCACCTCTTAGGGGTAAAACCCAATTCTATTAATCGACTAAGTCTGAGAATCTTTTCTCAACAATGCCATATATATAGTAAAAGCAAACTTAATGTCTAAGCAAACCCTAAGCTATTAATAGAAACTTCCCTAATAACAATTTAATTAGAAATCTATTGATAAAAATAATATAATCCTAATCTAATTTGAAGAGGGGCTGCTTGTGGGACTTAGACTGCGTCATAAAGTGAGTATGGCTTCATACCCAATGCCCCTTTTAGCCAATCAAACCCTTATGGAATGAGGTGTGATAAGAAGATTCTACAGCAAACAAGATTGGAGAGGGGGCAGAAGGCTATGAGGATTCATGACATAGGTTTGGATGATGACAATGTTAGTGCATCAAGTATATTGCCCAAGTTAACATGCATATTGGGGTCTAGACTTGGGAATGGTCCAGGCCCTCTGTTTAGCTCACAGTTGAGGTATGGGTAACAATCCCATAACTTGTACCTAATTGTATGTCTCCGATTACCAGTCCCTAAGAGAAATTTGGATTTAGGTCCAGATCTACCATACAACGAACCATTTCATCCCTACTGGAAGATGTTGAGAGTCAATTTGGGTCTAATTTGTAATTATCCAGTAATCATGGCTTTAAATGTCATTATGAGAACAAGTTAATCTTGAATAAGGCTTAGATTTTAAAGCTAAGTTACGTTGGGTTGGAGTCATGATGTAAGTAGGTATCTAATTTAGGTTCCCCAATTACAATTAGATTAAAGTTCGAGTTATTTTAGGTTAAGTGCTGTGATATAAGTTGGTTTCTAATTTAGGCTCGCCTATTATAATGTAATTAGGTTTCCTTTTTTTTTTTTTTTTTGGTAGTCTATAGTAGTCTTTTTTTTTTTCTTCATAAAGAGTCATTGCTTAATATAAAATTTTTACAAAATTCATCAAAACGTAGTCCCTAAATTTGAACTAGGTATCAGAGTTAGGGTTTGGACTTACATCTAGGCTTTCCTCTTCTATTTTTCCTTCTTTTCCGAATCCCTATCAAATTGGTTGACCCAACAAAGAAACCTAAGCCTTCCTTTGCCAAGTCATGCTTCCAAAAAAAGGAAAACTGGAGAGCAAAAGCCTAAGGAACAGAAGCCTAGATATAGTCCCATCTAGGGTTTTGAGTTTCCAAGAAGAGAAAAGAAAATTAGGGTTTTTTCCAACTCAAAATCCCAACAGGTTATTTGCCTTCTACACGTGATGTCAAAATGCCATTTCCCTAAGTAAAATTTACAAATGTGAATTTTGCACATGTAATGTGAAACGCAATGCCATGTTTGTTTGGAAGCCGCCATTTTCACATTAAGTGATCGTTGAATGATTTGGAAGATAAATGTAAGAAATTCATATATCTTAAACTATAGCAATGGTTAAGACATCAAAATGAATTTATGGGGTTTAATAGGTCAATAAATCATTTGAACGGTTCACATAAAAAACATGGGACCAATAGAAGTTGAAGAGAATAAAAGCTAGTAACAGGATTCAAAACCACAACTTGTCGAGTGGAACCTATATTGGAACTCTCTTGACCAAGAGGTGTGTAATAGTTTCACCCCTCTTCAAGGGCCTAAATCTCACATGAAAATAGCCTCATTCACATTGTCTTCACACCTCATTTGTGCATGAGCAAACATGACATTCGTAACCGTTCTGCACATGCATCAATTACACATGCAAACAAGTGCAAACAGGTGACCCTCGAGGCCTCGACCATTGTTTCTTTTCGACAAAACGTTGGCAAGATGACCTTTGACATCAACACACCTGTACCAGCAGCTTTTTAAGAGCAGAGGTGCATTGGATCGAAAATCGAAGAGTAGGAGACCATAATTTTTAGTGGTTTGAGGCTTGAAACCATAGACTGGAACCTCCATTTGTTCTCATAACCATTGAGGAAAGGGAATTGAAACTGTAGACAAAGCCATAAAAGACACTTTCCCAACACATGAAAGGAGGAATTTCCGTCCCAAATATAGCAGTAGTTTCCGTACAAGATACAGAAGCCGCATTCACTCACGTCTTTGTAATTTATTATTATTATATGTTAATATGCAATTATGAAAATAAGTTTCTCTTAAATTAGGATACGATTAAAGTAGAGTTCTTTTGTGTTAAGTCCTATGATGATTTAATTAGATTTCCAGGTTTAGTTTAATATCTTTGGTTGTACCCTATAAATAGCCATCGGTTATTGTCAATACTCAATAGAAACATATTTAAAGAAAATTTCCAAGATATAGTCATTAAATGTAAGAAAAATAATCAAAAGAAGAAATGAAAGGGAAGGAATCATTGCCTGAATAATGTCTGCCTCGTTCTTGCAGCCTCTCATCTCAAAAGAAATCTTCTTAAGGTTTGCTATAGCAATTAGCCCACACCGCTCACATGAATTCTATAGGCATCACTCGGATCAAACAACCTCCCTTTGAGAAAGTGTGCCACACCATGAGCAATCATGCAATCTCGTTCCATTTCTCCCAATTGCAGGCCTCCATCACAGGAATGAATCTTGGAATGAAACTACACTGGGCCCCACCCATGGGAATGAATCTTGTCATCAACCATGTGTTTCAACCTTTGATAGGAAGTGGGACGAAGGAAAATCACAGCAGACAATCGCTGCCCGACATGACCATTGTACATGGTTCCAAAGCAAGGCATCTGATATCCACACCTATGAAGGGCTTTGCTAATATCATCAACCTAAACCAAAAAAAAAAAAAAAATCTTAGATGATGCATGCAAAAATATCTAACCTTGGCAAATAAAAAATAGTGTATTGCAAGCCAAAAACACCAAGCATATTGCAATAAATTCTACATCCAGTTCTAATTCTGTATGAATAGGATAAATTTTAAAATCAAATCAAATATTACATTTTTCACACATAGAGACACTACAAGACAAATCAAGACTCCAGCACTGTGGATTTTACGATAAAAGCATTGCTAACTACCATGCCAACAAAAGGCCTTGTAACTAAATCTCAAGTGTCTAAACTACAACACTTTCACGAGTGCTTCCTTCTTGAGCATTTGGATGTAAAAGTTCAAGGAGGATGCCAATGTATTTTTCAGCTGGTTGAAAAAACAAAATTCCGCTTTCCAAGATAATCCCATATGACTAAAAATAGCTGCACCCAGGTTTCCAATTTCCCCACTGATGGAATTGATTTTCCCCGCTTGACTCGGCGGACAAGATTATAAGGGCAATTGTTTAAAACTTTTCTTTAAAGGAAATAAAGGAAGTTTCAACATAAAACAAAGAGGGTATTATCTGGCGCAACTTTACTTTGCAGGTATGGATATTCCTTTTTTTAATGTTCTTGCACAGACACAGAAAGACCACCACACCAAACATAAAAAAAAAGTGCATCTTGGTAACTTCAAAATCAATAGCCATACCAATCAGCAGAAAAGGACACCCTGTTCATAGATGATATTTCAGCAAATATATAGCCATTTCACAGAAGCCATTGTAACTTCTGAAGCATCTTTCATTTTTTTTTTTTTTTTGAGTTCTCCAACTGATGTGGCCTGCAAGTAAGAGAGCACAACTCTCTCCATATCCCAAAGATTTCCATCACATGGCAGAATATTTACTTTTGGGTCACTTCATGTCAAAACACCCATTTGATTGTTTACAACCATCACATCACCTTAATTTGCCATTGAAGGATTATGGCCTAGCATCACAAAGAACTATGACTTGTAGGGTGCTATTAGGTCTCTCTTCCAAATTCCAATCTACAAAACGGGCAGCCTAACTTCACGATTATACAGGATACTTGAATTACAGACATCTAGGTCTGGAACATCTTAGATGTAAACTTACAGTGACATCCGTAAAGGGAGTAGCATCACCCTCCTTTCCCATGTGAGCAGCAACCTTCCTCATGATACACTCAATGAGTTGACCAATTGTTGTACGAGAAGGAATTGCATGTGGGTTCACAATGATGTCCAGTGTAATGCCTTCAATGGTCCATGGTATGTCTTCTTGTCCGTAAGTGATGCCAACAGTTCCCTTCTGATGATGTCTCCCGCTAAACTTATCTCCAATCTGAGGTATCCAAACATATCTCATTCTTACTTTCACAAGTCTGAACCCATCTGCATTTGTCGCCAATAAAACCTGCCAAAAAATACATGATTAAAAAAATGTTCAACTGGCAGAGGAGAGAATAGAGCTCAAACCAATGCACTCATAAGCAGTACAATGCAGTGATGCACAACCAACTCAATAAACTACAACAAGCTGCATTACTCTTCATGGAAGTATAGCAACATAACGAAGAAAAAATAAAGAGCAAGGAAAACTAGAATTAATAACCCCTTACTAGATCCACAATCCAACCTTCACTCTGGCGTAAGCTAGTGCTGTGATGATGCCATGTGTATCATGAAGATTGGCCTTGGATTTCATCCAGATTCAGTGGAGTTGTCTTTCCAATAATTACGTCTGCACCAAAGACTCGTGCACCCTATTGGATAGGAGATAGATTTATTTACATGTAACAATATACAGATCTTAAAAACACTGTTGTATAGCTTCCAAATTCTCTTAATATACTCACAGGAGGAGCCAGACCATCATCATCTAATTTATCATAAGAGCCATGTCGCATGCCCTGTAAAAGAATAGCTGAATTAGATCTACCATCACCAAAAATGATGGGACAACCAAGCTTTAACCAACTTTTTGTAGTCACCATTGTATTCTCCTTGTTCGGGCATCTGAAATCTTCTTTGACAAGTGTTCCAATCTTCTTCTCCTCAGCTCTATAGAACAAACATCATTAGCAAGTTACTGAGTATGGTCCAAAGTGCAAAAACGTCAACCACGATGTTAACAAGAACAATTTAAAAGAATGGTATGACACACCAAAGAAAGCTTAAAATACAAAAATAAAATAAAAAAAGAATTGGAAAAACAACTAAAAGCAAAGTCAAATGAGAAAACTCTGATTACTACCTGTATGAGCGGAAAAATAATGATCGGAAGAACCCATGATCAATCGAAGATTGTTTCATGTTTAATAGAATCTTCTTGGTTATATCCAGAATAGCAAGCAATTGCCACAATGGCATTCCTTAATGAGACCATACAAATACATGTTGATTAGAATAATTTCCAAATTGCAGAAACCATTTATTAAAAAAACAAAAAAAAAGGAACAAAGTTGGAAGTCATTACAATGTCGGCTCAGAGCTGCGTGAAGTGCAATTGCTCCATGGCATGAGTGGTAACAAGAGGCTTTTGTGGATAGTAAAGAACATAAGCTACTGTATCCTGAATAGAGACATAATGGGTATCAGTGCATTTTCAATACAAAGAAGACAAAGCAAAAATGACTAGCAACAAAATCTAACACAAAATTGACAGAAGCCCAAATACACACCATGAGAAGTTGATAATTGGTCACATAAATCCCCATTGCTTGCCTGCCCCTGGCCGACTGGTACGTGTTACAAGGGGACTGCATTGTTCAACTAGTGAGAGGGGGAAAAAGAAAAGCACCATTTTGCTGGCATAAATAGAAAAAATTGTGTGATAACTAACCTGGTTGTGGGCAAGGAAGGGAATAATAGAAGCACAAACACCCAATATCAATGATGGATGGATCTCACAATTAGTACAGGTTTCAGAATATGCATCATCAGGATTGAGCCTTGCATTCACAAGATCATGTAACACCATACACGTCTAATTATAAATTTTAACAAAAGTTTGATGCTAAACTTATAGGACGTTGATGTTCATATTGTAATTCGAAAATTGATTAACTTCATACTCAGAATAACATATTTAGAAGGTGCCTCAACGAAGGCCAACATTAGAAGAGTAACTATGCTTTTTTCCTCAGCAAGCTAGATAATCCCTCAAAACTTAACTTTCCCATGATACTCACAGAGATGGTCATGGATATCATACTAGTCTCTTCTTCTTCAGTGTCCACATACTGTATGAACCATTTCGCAAGAAGAACATGCCATCCTTCTACCTGGGTTTCCTGAAGAATAGAAATATAGAGGTCGAATATTTAAAATGACTGAATCACTATTGAAATGTAAAGATTCTTATAGTAGGTGCGAAACCTTTGCTGTAAGGCTTGAATGTCCTTCTTTATCAACAGTCCCGTTTTCTCCATAATAAACAGCAGACGACAGCAGCCACCATACTCAGTATAAAGGCACAATTCTTTCAAACGAATATCTCAGATAACTCCCACCTCAGTATTAACATCAACCAGTTACCAAATTTAATGACTTCCAGCCATCAAGAATAAAATTTGGACAAAAGAAAAAAAAAAAAACCTGTACTCTAGGTTGATACAATCAACTAGATTCATTGTGAAGAATGCCAATTTGGACATACAGCAAGAAAAAAAAAACTAATAGTTACAAATACAAACATAAATATTTTTCTTTTTTATCATTTCTTTCTTTTTTTCAGCTTGTTTTTGTTATCCAACATTTGGTAGAAAACCACTATCCAGTAATGAATTATACAGTTAAAAAATTAAGAAATGAAAAATCTAATGAAGATATAATCATCTTCAATTAAAATAATTAGAAACAACATGCTCGTGATTGGTTTTCCCTCCAAACCTTTGGAAAAAAAGGTCAATTCCAAATGTTGCATGTGAAAGGCAGATTCAAACCCCACCCCCCGCCCCTCCAAAAAATTAAAAAAAAAACATAACAAGCGTTTTTTATTTTTAAGTATAATATCAAGAACTGGTGGATTTAACATTTTTTATTTTAAGAATAATTGAGAGATCTGATGGAATTATTAAAAAAATTTACATTATTAGGGCTTTTAGGATTTAGGAATTTGAGTATTGTGTTTTGGGTTTTGAGTCTAAAGAATTCTTCTTTTTTTTTTTTTTGGTTTAGAGTTTAGGGTTTAAAGAATTTGGTTTAGGGTTTAGAATTTTGGGTTTAGGTTTTAGGTATGAAGCGGTTTGGGGATAGGTGTTTAGGGATTAATGGTTGGGGGTTTAGGTTTGGGATTTATGGTTTAAGGTTTTAGGGTATAGGGTATAGTGTATAAGGTTTAGAATTTTAAGGTTTTAGGATTTAGGGATTAGGGGTATTGGGGTTTAAGGCCTTAAGGGTTAAGGATTTCGCAATTGGTGGTTTTTGTGGTTTTAGGGTTTTGCGCTTTGGAGTTTAGTTTTGGAGCTTGGTGTTTAGGGGTCTTGGGTTTCCAATATGGGTTTTGGAGTTTGGGTATTGTGTTTTGGTGTTTTGGGCTAGAGTTTGGAGATTGGGGATTGAGTTTGAGGTTTATGGTTTAGGGTTTGGGACTGTGGTTTTGAATTTGGGGTCTTCAAGTTCGAGGGTTTAAGTTTTGGGTTTTTGCAGTTTGGGGTCTTGGGTTTTGGGGTTTTTGTTTTCTGGTTCTGGGTTTTAGGGGTTTGGATTTTCGGTTTGGATCGATTTTAGGATTTGGGGTTTAGGAGTTTTAGGTTTGGGATTTTGGGAGTTTAGGGTTTTGCAATTTGGGGTCTACGGTTTTAGGGTTTAAGGAATAATGTATATTATGGTTTAGAATTTTAAGGTTTTAGGGTTTTATAATTTAGGGGTTTTGGGATTTAAGGCATTAAGGGTTAAGGGTTCAGGGGATTTTGGGGTTTTAAGGGTTTTACGGTTTGGAGTTTGTTTAGGGTCTAGTTTTGGATATTAGGGTTTTTGGTCTTCAGTTTAGGATTTTGGGGTTTAAGGATTTAGGATTTTTGGGTTTTAGTGGTTAGAGTTTCATCTTTGCGTCTAGAGTTTGGGGTTTTGGGTGTTGGGTTTGGGGCTTTAGGGTCTTGCGGTTTAGTTGTTTACAATTTTTGAGTTTTAGGGTTTTTAGGATTTAAGAATTTGGGTATTGTATTTTGAGTTTTGAGTTTAAAAGGATTTTGGGTTTTGGGTCTAGAGCTTACGGTTTATGGGATTTGGGTTTAGGGTTTTAGATTTCAGTGTTTAGGTTTAGGATTTAGTGTTTAAAGTTTTTTAGAGTTCTAAGGATTTGGAGTTTGACATTTTTACAATTTAGGGATAAGGGTTTTACGGTTTTACAATTTTTGGGTTCATTGTTTTGGGATTTGCTCCTTGATTTTTAAGTTTATGGTTTAAAGGTTTTGGGTTTAGGAATCTAGGTGTTTTGGTTTTTTGGTGTTTATGGTTGAAGTTTTGGGGGTTTGGCCTTTGTCTTTGGGTTTGACTTTGGGGCTTTTGATTCGAGGGTTTCCGTTTTGGGGTTTTGGGGTTTGGGGTTTTGGTGGTTTAGGCTTTGTTGATTCAAGGGTTTTAAGGTTTGGGGTTTGAGTGTGTTGGGCTCTTGGGGGTTTCTGTGTTTATGACTTATGCTTTGGGCTTGGGTTTGGGGTTTACATTTTAGCGCCAGGTGATTGGGGGATCAAGGATTGGTGTTTTGGGCCTATTAGGGTATAGGAATAGGGGTTTATAGTTTAAGGGTCGGCGTTTAGGGGTTCAAGAGTTTAGGGGTTGATAGTTGGAGGTTTAGATTTGGGATTTTGGGGGTTTTGGGTTTTCCGGTTTGGGGTTTAAGGTATAGGGTATAGTGTATAAGGTTCAAGATTTTAAGGTTTTAGGGTTTATAGTTTAGGGTTTTTGGGCTATGATACCCGGATACTCTAAATGCCCGGTGGTATCGGTACTGATACGATACGATACGGATACAGGTACGGGATACGGTAAGATACGGCTCCCAATTTTAGGATACGGCTACGCAAGATTTTTTGACCCAAAATTACGACAGATTTTGTCCATTTTGACCAATTTACTCATAAATGAGCCCTATCTCAGTTTGATCAAAAAGAAATCAAAAAAGAAGGAGAAGAGGAGGAGGAGAAAGTGGTAGCGAGGATGAAGATAACTAAATTGACAGGGGCTACTGCTTTCGTTTTGACGGGTTGCTTCTTCAACTAGATGGTAGACCACTGTATTGCTTTCTGCTACTGTTGCTGCTTCGAGCTTTTAACTTCAGGTGCTATGTACGCCTCCTCTTCTTCTCATTCATTCATTCTTCTTCTTTTTCGTTCAATGATGCCTCAAAGATACAAAAGGGGCAAAAGAACCCATTGCATTTTATTAATAAGAACGGGCCCGTTGGGCTTTTTTTTTTATTTCTTTCTATTTTAATGTTGAGCTACTGGGCCAACCAAGACACTTGGCCCACTTTTTTTCCTCTTTTCTTTTATGTTCTTCTATGTTAAGATACTGTCAAGCCCACCTTATTGAAAATTTAATCCACACAATGGGCATCAGAATATTTGAGCACTACAATAAGTATTTAAATGTATATATTTTTTGAAATGCCGTACCCATATCCGTATCCTAAAATTTTTAATTCAGCGTATCGAACCCTCGTTCCCCGTGTCCGTATAAATACCCGTGTCCGTATCTGGGCATCATAGGTTTTGGGGTTAAAGGCATTAAGGGCTAAGAGTTTGTGGTTTGGGGGTTTTGCGGTTAGGAGTTTGTTTGGGGTTTAGTTTTGGGTTTTGGGTTTTTAATATGGGGTTTTGGGATTTGGGGTTTTCGATTTGGGATTTGGGGTTTGGGGCTAGTGTTTGGGGTTTTGTGTTTAGGGATTTTGGATTTTGGGTTTAGGTTTTAAGGATTTTGGGTTTAGGGTTGAGGAGTCTAGCTGTTACGTGATTTTCACATTTATGGTTGAAGGTTCAGGGGGTTTGGCCTTTGGCTTTGGATTTGGGTTTGGCATTTATGATATAGGGTTTATGGTTTGGAGATTGGGTATTGGTTTAGGTTTTAGGGTTTAGGGGCTTGGGTTTTGAAATTGGGATTTTGAGTCCAGGGGTTTAAGTTTTGGGGTTTTGGGTTCGGGGGTTTAAGTTTTGGCATTTTGGGATTCGGAAGTTTAGGCTTCGTCAATTTTGCGGTTTTAGGGTTTGGCGTTTGGGTGTTGGGTTCTTGGGGGCTTTCATGTTCTCTATGCTAGCCTTGGGTTTGGGTTTTGGATTTACAAATTAGGGTTTGGTGATTAAGGAATGAGGATTGGGGTTTTAGGTTCTTTTGATATATGGGGATTGGGGTTTATAGTTTTCGGTTTTGGGTTTAGGGGATTACTTTTCAAGGTTTTGGGTTTTAGGGGCTTGGGGATTGGGTTTTAGGGTTTGGATTTTGAGTTTGGAGGGGATTTGGGATTTGGGGTTTATGGGTATAGGTGTTCAGGGATTGATGGTTGGGGTTTAGATTTGGGATTTTGAGGGTTTGGGTTTTTGCGGTGTGGGGTTTAAGATTTTAGGGTTTAGGTTATATTGTCTAAGGTTTAGGATTTAAGGTTTTAGGGTTTATGGTTTAAGGGTTTTGGATTGTCTAAGGTTTAGGATTTAAGGTTTTAGGGTTTATGGTTTAAGGGTTTTGGGGTTTAAGGCATTGAGTGTTAAGGGTTTGGGCTTTTGCGATTTGGGGGTTTTGCAGTTTGAAGTTTGTTTGGGGTTTAGTTTTGGAGCTTGGGGTTTTAGGGTTTTGGGTTTTTGGGGTTAAGGTGTGGGGTTTAAGAGTCTTATGGTTTAGGTTTTCACAATTTTAAAATTTTAGGGATTTTTACGAATTGGGGCATCATGTTTCAAATTTTTAAGTTTTTAAGGATTTTGGGTTTTGGGCTAAGGGTTTGACGTTTGGGGTTTGGTGGTTTGGAGTTTGTTTGGAGTTTAGTTATACAGCTTGGGGTATTTGGGTTTTGGGTGTTCGTTTTGGAATTTTGGGGTTTAGAATTTTCGGGTTTTAAGGGTTAGGCTTTGAGGGTTTGGGTCTAGAGGCTGAGGTTTTGTGTTTTAGAGTAGCGATTTAGGGCTACCGGGTTTCAATCAGGTTTGTAGTTTGGGTTTTAGAGTGTAGCGATTTAGGGTTGTTGGGTTTCAGTGATTAAGTTTAGCGTGGTGATTTAGGGGTTTTGGGGTAAAGGTTTTTCGATTTTAGGAGTTACGTTTTAGGGATTTATGTTTTAATAGAAAATCCAAAATTTTAAAAAATCCAAGATTTTCTACAAGATTAAATTGTACTAGACAACTTACATTCTAAACGTCACTTTGAGTCGCGTTGCCATATTAGCTGTTTCATCATGCACTTATAGAATTAAGAGCAGCGGATGTCCAAATTTTTTAATTTTTTTCTTTTTTGACATGAAAAAACTAAACAAACAAACCAATTTTAACCAAAAGAAAGATCTTTTAAAAAGAAACCTCCAAAAAAAACCCCTCAGATCTTACAAAATAGAAAATAAGCTAAGGAAGACAACTTTGTAGAAATTTATATTTTTAAAAAATAGCTTTACGAGTTTAGAAATCAAATGAAAAATCACATTTCAATAAAAAATTTAGAATTTCCTTTATTTGATTATGGGTAGGTCAATCAGAGCATTTTATGCGTGCACCTCCTAAAACTAGTATGATGACAAATATAGTAACCAATCCCAAAATACAATAAAATAAAGAAGGAAAGTTCAGAAGCTTACCTCATATGGCGCTCTCCTGACAACGGCATCAAGAACTTGTTCGACAATTCAAGTGGAAGGCTGCGAAGTAATAACAAGTCCCATTTTGAACGGGGTCGATCAACAAGGCGAAACCAATTCAAACAACTTGAACCTGTCCTAAAAGAAAATCTAAAAATCCTACTCAAAGCCTATACAAACCAGATTTAAATAAACTAAAATTAAATTAATTACAGTTCTTTACGCACTATAAAATTATCTAAAATAAAAGTCCTACACTACAAACCTACACTATAAAAGACCGCATCCACCATAAGAAATATTAGAAAACCAATTTAAATGAAAAAAATAAGAGATAATAAATTAAAATTTCAGAAACAATAAAATAAATTTTATAACCTAATGATGTGAATCCATTGTTTTCTAAGTACAAAAAATAAGAACCGCATAGTTCAATCTCACCAACCCAAAACCAAATATCCAAATACCTAAAAACAAAAAACCCCTACACTCTCCACCCCACACTCTAATTTCATTTCTAGTTTTCACACCAAATCTAAATGACAAATAAATAACTAAAAAACAGAGAGAAATAGAGAATAAGAAAATAAGTACCTGGAGAGAAACAAATAAGAGAATACGCAAAAGGAGAGAGGTAACATAGATGATGACGCTGGGCAAAATCAGTCTAGGACTGTAGCCTTAGGTCCAAAAACCAATAAAGTAGAAGAAAAAGAAAAAGCATTAAATGATGATGGTGATTGTCAAAAATAAGAAAAGAAAAAGAAAAAATCTTAGAGAGAGACAGAGAAACCGTGTAGGTCAGTTGGTTAACGAAAAACCACTTCACGACATGCAAATAAATAAAAACACTTAAAACCATTAAATGGTTCCCAAAAACTTTGGTTCAACCTTTACTGTACCTTGACATAGACTAGATTGGCTGAAAAGATGCACACAAACTGCAAGTTATATCAAACAACAAATCTAACTTTAAAATATCAATATTGAAGGAGATTTAACAAAAAAACTTCCAATCACTGATTGGTAGGCACAATCATTTTTTGTGAGGCAGACCGAGCAATCATGCTTTAAATGCAAATGGTAGATTTCATAAGAGACAACTAACAAGTCAACTTCTATAAACGTGAAAATTATAGATGAAAGCATAAAAGCCTATTTGCAATTGATAGTTGTAATACCTGATGCCGAGAGGCTTATATGGATACCTGGGGAATATAGTTTTTCCTTGGTAGTACACACTTTCATGATATAATTTAAAAAAAAATGAATGAATGAAGAAAAAAACAGATTAAATCAACAGTTAAAACTCAACTTGAAACCAATGAAAACTCAAAAAGTTTATAATCACGGCTCAAATATTAGCAACAATGTAGCAAGTATTTTTTATCACTCAACCAATCTTCATCAACTTAAGTTAACAATGAGACACACACATGCACATGTACACACATGGAAGCGGCTAAAACATCATAATTCAAATGGATTAATTCTTTTGCCTAATTGGAAAATGTCATCATACGAATGCCCAACCCTTAAAACCATTCAACAAAACAATAAATAGATGCCAACTAAGAAATCACCAGATATACATGAAATCATATAAAAGCATATGCTTTCAATCTTCTACCAGCATATGGTATGCCTTCAATTCCCTCCAGTGCATTATCTAAAATTGAATAAAGAAGTCATTTCAACAGATCTCAAAGTGCATGAACAACTTGAAAGCAAGTGAAAGCAATACTTTTCTTTAAAAAGAAAAAGACATAAAGAGTAATGTCGAACATATCCATTCATTCACTACTCTGGCTAATTCAACATGGTTTGGTCAAGCTACTAAAATATAGCTTTGCCCAAATTCCAAATGACCAAAAGGCAGTAGGCTAAATTTGAAGGCATTAAGCTGTCTTTCTTTTTTTTTTCTTTTTTTTTTTGTGCAAATAAACTAAGCTTTTTCCTCGTCTTGGATGACTCAAACAAGACAAGCCAGCTAGGCCTGACTCCACTTTGTTGGATCCTGAGCTCAGCCAGCAACCTCGCAAACCAAACTCAAGTCATGGCCTATGCCCTTCTTGGCTCAACTCCATTATTCATAAAATGCAGGTACTTTATATATGCAACATTACATTTGTACGTATAGAGTTCACTAGAAACTACTATGATCGGTGGAGATAATCACGTGTTTTACATGTGATATCCAACAGTAGGATTCACTGTGATTGGAGTGTCACTCAACCCCTTCTGTTTCTTTTTTGAAGTTTTATCACTGCTTTAGCTAGAGTGGCATTCATCTGACCCTACTCTAACTAAATCTAACCATATGTTTTACATCTGATAAATCCAACAGTTAGGCCTATTTTAATTGAATAAATTTAGGGTAGTGATATTATATTTCTAATCCTAATAGCTACTGTAGCTAGATCAGCAAATCTCAATAAGATGTAATGTCCGAATTTCTATTTTACAAAATAAATTTCTCATTTAAAATTAAAAAATTATCTTCTTGTGTGCATAAATGAATTATTATGCATTTAATCAATTACTACAAAATGACAAATTCACAATCATGTCAACCAGTGGGGGACACATGGACTTCATTTGTTGCTCGTTTTGGTAAAAACTGTTAAGAGCAAGTTAAGCAATCTATGACATGAGTGCATTTTTCAAGTAAATCAACTTAAACAGGACTTCATGACATTGAAAAGTAAAAATGCTAATAACTTTTAAAGCAAAAGATCCCGTTAACTCAAAAAAGATAAATAACAAAAAGGAATAGCAGATTGATGATCAGTTTTATTAGCCAAATGCATAAGGATATGGGCCAAATGGTAGATTATATGATTAAAAGTAAGCTCAGCATAAAAAATTTTTAAGTTAAATACCTTATAATTTTCAATGCTCCATTCAACGAAAAATTCCAAGATAGGATGTGTAGCTAATCCAACTATTATGTATACCATCAAGGCTAGATTCTTAACAAGTCCACAGGCCCATCATAGCACCCAGAAGGTATCCATTGCTGTCGAACAACAACAGCAGAAGTGGAACCAATTTAATAAATAACAACAATAACAGTGAATAACAGATATAGTAACAGTATCAATAATGACTCGAGTGCAAACCTAAAAATGCGTAAACATACACACATATGTTTACAAAGATTTGCTTACAGCCATTGCATACACCTAGCTCAACATCCGTAATTTTTTTTTCCTTATCTTTGCATCTGTTCTCATATTTTTAATCAATTTTACACAATTAAAATCATTACAAATCAAATTTTCATTATCCAATTGATTTGCAATTATTGCCAATTTCACTCACACAATTACACATGTGCTTCGCTGCAAGTGCGCGCACTCAAACACATGTGACTCCGTGATTACATATCAAGCCTCTACCACAGGTGATACATGCCTTTCATAGTTTATTAGTGTGATTAATATGATGTTCATGGATAAATATAATACTCTATTGACATTTAGGAATGTATGCCAACTGGAACCGGCCCATAACTTGGATAATTGAGTCCAGAAAAGGGTCTATAGCAAAGTTGTTGAGTTGGAACCTTGGGTAACCAATTAAGGTCTATTGACATCTCCACCATCTGTTTTTTCTACGATACTTACCTGTCCTTCCAGTGTTTCAGCAGGATACATCGTACCCTAATGGGAACTGTGCAGTTGTTCGGGGTTTTGCCAATTTCCCTGATTACATAAAAAGAACACTTGGCTGAGAAGATGTAAGCAGCTGCAAAACACCATGTAAGACAACACTAAAACTAAGATTGTCTCATACCATCACGTCCAATAGAAGAGTTCAACCTCCGCAAATGAGACAATCTAGTTGCATATGTCAAGTGATTCAACACCTATAAAAAAGATGTAAATAACATATATATGTGTATGCTAGAAACTGTAAGCAACATATGCAGAGAACATTAAGAGAAGAACTAAGACCTTTAGTTCAAGTAGCTGCTGGAACTCTGAAGATGTTCTCTCAGGATGCAATGCTGGGTATCTACCGAACACAGAATCAACAGTAGACAATAAGACCTGTCGAATAAAAGCAATATTTCATGATAAGTATTAATATATATATCAATATAAATATAATGAGAAGCTCTAATGACTAGTTGTTGGAAAAGTAGCAATCATTAAACACTTAATCACTCGCCTTCAAGAGTGCCTCAGGCTTGCTTATTTCACAGCTCACAAATTTAGAGTAACCAGCAGCACCTGATGTCTGTTGTGACAAGAGACAGAACAAGGAAGCATTGCGGCGATGAAAAATTGTAAACAGTGGAAAACAGAGAGAGAAAAATGAGATCAATAGATATGGTCAAACATAACACCTCGGGTTTTCGAGCATAGCTTACCACAGGATGGGGCTAAGTCACATTATTGAAACCATGGATTGACCTCGTGGCCATTGGTTCTTAGGGTCAACAAATAAATAACAAACAAATAGAGACTCGAGCCATGCATGAGTCCATAGGCTGCCATTGGCTTGATTCACAAACCTGATAAATAAAAGGATCAATGCTCAAGCCCTGGTATGACAAGCTATCCTAGGGCCCATTCCTGGCTGTTGTGCAGATTCACTCCGTGATATTCAGGACAAGTAATGAATAGGATGGGCCTTGGAGTTGGAATAAATTTTCTGCTTGACATATAAATGACATGGACCTTGACCTCAAATCAGATAAGCTTGTTTACATGGACCTTGACTCCGTGATATTCAGGACAAGTACTAATTTTTTTTCTTGTTACTTTTAAAAACATAAAATAATTTTTAAATATGGTTTCATAATTTAAAATACGTCCAATAGAAACTGTATAGCAATCCTTATTCACGTACGAAATGGCCACATTCCACACTCATATCCTAGTGATATGAAAGATCCAAGCATCTTTTGTGAATGCAAAATCTATGTGAATAAAGATTCATAACTTCACAAGAGTAGAAGAAAATACCTATCTGCCCAGTGCAGGAATCTCCAAAAGAATTCTCTTTAAGCTTGAGTATCCAGGAGCATCTATGAAGAGCGCCAATACTAGAAATCAGCTCTTTCTACAAGGACTATAGTCTAAACACAATCTTAGCATTATTAAATTGAGGCTTTCACTACTACGGCCAAGACTCAGATGAAATGGTTCCAATTACATAACCAAAAAAGTTAAAATTAAATAGTTTCTTAATACACAAAAGAGCAACAGGCAATTTGTACAATAGTATATGACAGTTCGAATTTACAGGTAGCGCAGCACATGAAAATGGCTGATACCTGTTGTGCTTCTGTTTCTGATATTTGTTTGCACTTGTCGAAGTTAACGTAGAACCAAGGGCCCAGAGAAGCTGCCACCTGCATCAAAATATCCAACATTAACCAATTAAAGTAAAAAAAAATTTTTTGTGGGCACATAGATAGAAAGACAGATAGATATGGCATTTGCTCCTATGCATACACCCGTTAAAAACACAATGTCATCAATCTAAAAGGGCCATCCAAACCACCCCCACCCTCCCCCCACAATGAAAATACAAAAATGAAAACATGTGTCATGGATCTCATGGGAGTTCACCCCGATCGAAATGGATTGGACTGTTGGATGGGCTCCCCACACCTCCCATGATCTACGAGGCTCAACAACTCTCTCTCTCTCTCTCTCTCTCAGCATTCTAGGAGCAGTCAACATGGCCATCAGCTCTTTGTAGAGTACCCAACATGCATAAGGTATGTGTACCTGGGACATTCACAAAACCAATTTAGCTTCTTGCCTAAAGTAATTTGGCTCAGTGTTGGACCCAGAAACGAATAAAAAGGGTCACTGAATACCCAGATGAACAGTGTGTGAATTTGAGAGAGAAAAAGAGAGAGGCTTTGGGTTCAATGTTTGGTCTTGTTTTAAACCATGACCAGCCTCGAGTCCACGGCAGAGACTGTAATAAAGTGAGTATGGCTTCATACCCAATGCCCTTTTGGCCAGTCAAACTCTTATGGAATGGGGTGTGATAAGAAGATTCTACAGCAAACAAGATTGGAGAAAGGGCAGAAAGGTCTGAGGATTCATGAAATAGGTTTGGTTGATGACAATGTTAATGCATCAAGTATATTGTACAAGTTAACGTGCATATTTGGGTCTAGACTTGGGAATGGTCCAGGCCCTCTGTTTGGCTCACAGTTGAGGTATGGCTAACAATCCTATAACTTGTACCTAATTGTATGTCTCCGATTACCAGTCCCTAATAGAAATTTGGGTTTAGGCCCAGATCTAGACACAACCATTTCATCCCTACTAGAAGATGTTGTGAGTCAGTTTGGGTCTAATTTATAATTATCCAGTAATCATGGCTTTATATGTTGATGAGAATGCAAAATGTCATATTTTTCTCCCTTAATATTTAGTCCTTTGTATCTATTTGTTGTCCAATTGCACTCATTAATCTTATATTTTGATTTAGGATGCAAATGGAGGCATTAAGTGCAAAACAAAGCAAATTGGGTGATTCTGGACAGTTTGGACAACGCTTAGTAATCTGGGCATAACTCTCTCATTTGAGCTCCAATTGCGATGATTCAAGATGCTGTGGAACGCCAAGAAAAAGATCTACAACTTTCATGTTTTGAGTTTTGAGAAATACTGGCTGCATCAAGGTCGAAATCGGGCTCGAAGTTACTGCTCGTACCTGATGTTAAATGAATGAAAAACCAATATGAAGGGCATTATAGTAAATTTGAAGAAATCAGGAGTGCGTGGAAACATATCCAATGTTGGGCTCATATTGTGCAGAACGAAAAATAGTGCAACTTTGATTCTTGGGTTGAGTCCAACAAAAGCCCGAGTGAGAAGATATGGTCAAAAAGAAGATTTTCACTAAGTTAGAAATATTGTATTAATTTCCATCTCCAATTCCAACGCCACCTCATCTCTCAAATCTTTCGTTGCTTCTAATATAACACCCAGCCACAACCATTGTGCTTACTATTTTTTTTCTCTTTTCTCTCTCTATCATCCCTAATATTTCTCACAATGACCAAGGTGATGATTTCTTTCTCTTTCTCCATAAAACCCAACATTCTGAAGGAGGAGGGAGCCGGGAACGAACACACGTTTCTTATTCTCCTCTCTGACGAAGTTCCTCTCTCTCTCTTTCATCAGTCTTCATTCTTCTTTTCTTTGATTTTCACAAGTCTTTATGGCCCTGCGTGGCTAATTTTTAATTGGTCGAAGGAGATTGAAGCCTCAGAATAAATACTGTGAGATCTAATTCATTTTCATTGTTCAATTTATGCTTTGAATATGGGTCGTTCTTCTATGCTTAATTTGTTATCATGATTGTTTTGTTTAATTGCTAGGATACATACTAGTATATTTTTCATTGCAATTTACTGCTGAATTAGAAGTCAACTCCGTAATTGTTTGATCTCTCTAATTTGCGAAGCAACTGATTTTTAATAATTTACTGCATCAGTAATTGTTAGAAATTAGGAAGAACACCTGGTTAAATTAAATGCAACCGCATGTGTTTGTGTTATTTAGGTTCATCGATCTCTCTAATTTTAATGCTGTTATTAAATTAAATCTATAGCGCTTGTCTTAGGTTGTTTAGTAATTAGGGTTAATTAGAGCGCGTGTTTTCTAATTAACTAATTAAGGAGATAGGAGTTTAATTACAACGATGAGTGTTCAAAGTGTTAATTGATTTATTTTTTGCATCAATGATCAGTTATGAATTTCTGATGGTGGATGTTGACTTTGACCAATGCTTGCTCATTTAATTGAATTCATTATTTTTTTTGCTCCTTATTTGTATTTATTTATTTTAAAAAAACCCCATCTTTGATCACAAAGCATAAAATTTGGTTAAACACTCTCAATGGAAACGATCCTTACTCGCACTATTACATATATTTTTAGGAGTAAAGTTTTTATTATTTTTGGGTGCCTGCGACAGCACGACCATATGTCATTACGAGAACAAGTTCATCTTGAATAAGGCTTAGATTTTAAAGCTAAGTTACGTTGGGTTGGAGTCATGATGTAAGTAGGTATCTAATTTAGGTTCCCCAATTACAATTAGATTAAAGTTTGAGTTATTTTAGGTTAAGTGCTGTGATATAAGTTGGTTTCTAATTTAGGCTCGCCTATTATAATGTAATTAGGTTTCCTTTTTTTTTTTTTTGGTAGTCTATAGTAGTCTTTTTTTATTTTTTTTCTCTTCATAAAGAGTCATTGCTTAATATAAATTTTTTACAAAATTCATCAAAGCGTAGTCCCTAAATTTCAACTAGGTATCAGAGTTAGGGTTTGGACTTACATCTAGGCTTTTCCTCTTCTATTTTTCCTTCTTTTCCGAATCCCTATCAAATTGGTTGACCCAACAAAGAAACCTAAGCCTTCCTTTGCCAAGTCATGCTTCTAAAAATGGAAAACTAGAGAGCAAAAGCCTAAGGAACAGAAGCCCAGATATGAGCCCCATCTAGGGTTTTGAGTTTCCAGGAAGAGAAAAGAAAATTAGGGTTTTTTCCAACTCAAAATCCCAACGGGTTATTTGCCTTCTACACGTGATGTCAAAATGCCATTTCCCTAAGTAAAATTTACAAATGTGAATTTTTCACATGTAATGTGAAACGCAACGCCATGTTTGTTTGGAAGCTACCATTTTCACATTAAGTGCTCGTTGAATGATTTGGATGATAAATGTAAGAAATTCATGAATCTTAAACAATAGCAATGGATAAGACAACAAATGCATTTCTGGGGTTTAATAAGTCAATAAATCATTTGAATGGTTCACATAAAAAACATGGGACCTATAGAAGTTGAAGAGAATGAAAGCTAGTAACAGGGTTCAAAACCAGAACTTGTCGAGTGGAACCCTTGTCGAGTGGAACCTATATTGGAACTCTCCCGACCAAGAGGTGTATAACAGTTTCACCCCTCTTCAGGGGCCAAAATTTCAAATGAAATTAGCCTCATTCACATTGTTTTCACACCTCATTTATGCATGAGCAAGCATGACATTCGTAACCGTTCTGCACCTGCATCAATTACACATGCAAACAAGTGCAAACAGGTGACCCTCAAGGCCTCAACCATTGTTTCTTTTAAACCTTGGCAAGATGATCTTTGACATCTACACACCTGTACCTACAGCTTTTTATGAGCAGAGGTGCGTTAGATCGAAAATCAAAGAGTAGGAGACCATAATTTTCTGTGGTTTGAGGCTTGAAACCATAGACTGGAACCTCTATTTGTTCTCATAACCCTTGAGGAAAAGGGATTGAAACTGTAGACAAAGCCATAATAGACACTTTCCCGACACATGAAAGGGGGAATTTCTATCCCAAATATATTTGTAGTTTTCATACAAGATACAGAAGCCGCATTCACTAATGACTTTGTAATTTATTATTATTATATGTTAATATGTAATTATGAAAATAAGTTTCTTTTATATTAGGATTAGGTTAAAGTAGAGCTCTTTAATGTTAAGTCTTATGATGATTTAATTAGGCTTCCTGGTTTACTTCAATATCTTTGGTTGTACCCTATAAACAGCAATCAGTTATTGTCAATACTCAGTAGAAATATATTTAAAGAAATTTTCCACGATATAGTCATTAAATTCAAGAAAAATGATCGAAAAGAGAAATGAAAGGGAAGGAATCATTGCCTGAATAATGTATGCCTTGTTCTTGCAGCCTCTACACTCAAAAGAAATCATCTTAAGGTTTGCTATAGCAATTAGTCCACACCGCTCACATACATGAACTCTTTAGGCGTCACTCAGATCAAACAACCTCCCTTGAGAAAGTGTACGACACCATGAGCAATCATGCAATCTCGTTCCATTTCTCCAAATTGCAGGCCTCCATCACAGGAGTGCCCTTCTGCAGCCTGCCTAGTATGCATCTGCACTGGGCCCCACCCACGGGAATGAATCTTGTCATCTTCAACCTCTGATAGTAAGTGGGACCAACGAAAATCATAGCAGACAATCGCCGCACAACATGACCATTGTACATGGTTCCAAAGCAAGGCATCTGATTCCCACACCTATGAAGGGCTTTGCTAATATTGTTAGCCTGAAGGAAAAAAAAAAAAAAACCTTAGATGACACATGCAAAAATATCTAACCTCGGCAAATAAAAATTAGTGTACTGCAAGCCAAAAACACCAAGCATATTGCGATAAATTCTACATCCAGTTCTAATTCTGTATTAATAGGATAAATTTTAAAATCAAATCAAATATTACATTTTTCACACATAGAGACACTACAAGACAAATCAAGAGTCCAGCACTATGGATTTTACGATAAATGCATTGCTAACTACCATGCCAACAAAAGTCCTTGTAACTATATCTCAAGTGCGAAAACTACAACACTTTCACTAGTGTCTCCTTCCTGAGCATTTGGATGTAAAAGTTCAAGTAGAATGCTAGTGTACTTTTCAGCCTGTTGGAAAAACAATAATTCCACTTTCCAAGATTATCACATATGACTCAAAATAGCTGCACCCAGGTTTCCAATTTCCCCACTGATGGAATTGATTTTTCCCTCAGCTTGGCGGACAAGATTAAGGACATTTGTTTAACACTTTTCTTCAAAGGAAATTAAGGAAATTTCTACATAAAACAAAGAGGGCATCATCTGGCGCAACTTTACTTTGCAGGTATGGACATTCCCTTTTTTAAGGTTCTTGAAGACACAGAAAGACCACTACACCAAACATAAAAAAAAGGGCATCTCAGTAACTTCAAAATCAATAGCCGTACCAATCGGCAGAAAAGGACACCGTGTTCAATGTTCATAGATGATATTTCAGCAAATGTATAGCCATTTCACAGAAGCCATTGTAACTTCTGAAGCATCTTTCATTTTTGTTTTTAGTTCTCCAACTATTGTGTCCTGCAAGTAAGAGAGCACAACTCTCTTCATATCCCAAAGATTTCCATCACATGGCAGAATATTTACTTTTGGGTCACTTCATGTCAAAATACCCATGTGATTGTTTACAACCATGACATCACCTTAATTTGCCATTGAAGGACCATGATTATGTCATAGCATCACAAAGAAAGTATGACTTGTAGGGTGCTATTAGGTCTCTCTTCCAAATTCCAATCTACAAAACAGGCAGCCTAACTTCAGGATTATACAGGATACTTGAATTACAGACATCTAGGTCTAGAACATCTGAGATGTAAACTTATAGTGACATACGTAAAGGGAGTAGCGTCACCCTCCTTTCCCATGTGAGCAGCAACCTTCCTCATGATACACTCAATGAGTTGACCAATTGTCATACGAGAAGGAATTGCATGAGGGGTTCACAATGATGTCCAGTGTAATGCCTTCAATGGTCGATGGCATGTCTTCTTGTCTGTAAGTCATGCCAACAGTTTCCTTCCGACCATGTCCACTGCTAAACTTATCTCCAATCTACGGTATCCGAAAATATCTCATTCTTACTTTCACAAGTCTGAACCCATCTGCATTTGTCGCCACTAAAACCTGCCAAAAAAAATATGATTAAAAACATGTTCAACTGGCAGAAGAGAGAATAGAACTCAAACCGATGCACTCATAAGGAGTACAACGCACAACCAACTCAATAAACTACAACAAGCTGCATTAATCTTCATGGAAGTCTAGCAACATAACGCAGAAAGAATAAAGAGCAAGGAAAACTAGAACTAATAACCCCTTATTTGATCCACAATCCCACTTTCACTGTGGCGTAAGCTAGTGCTGTGATGACGCCATGTGTATCGTGAAGATTGCCCTCGGATTTCATCCAGATTCAGTGAAGTTGTCTTTCCAATAATGACATCTTCAACAAAGACTCGTGTACCCTATTGGATAGGAGATAGATATATTACATGTAAGAATATACAGATCTTAAAAACACTGTTGTACAGCTTCCAAATTCTCTTAATATACTCACAGGAGGAGCCAGACCATCATCATCTAATTTATCATAAGATCCATGCAGCATGCACTGCAAAAGAACAGCTGAATCAGACCTACCATCACCAAAAATGATGGGACAACCAAGCCTTAACCAACTTCGTGCAGTCACCATTGTATTCTCCTCGTTCAGGCATCTGAAATCTTCTTTGACAAGTGTTCCAATCTTCTTCTCCTCATCTCTATAGGACAAACATCATTGGCAAGTTACCAAGTATGGTCCGAAGTGCAAAAACATCAACCACGATGTTAACAACACCAAAGAAAACTTAAAATCATCATCATCATCATCAAAGCCTTATTTTTCTATTTCAAGTTTTTTTTCAAAGAAAACTTAAAATAAAAAAATAAAATAAAAAAGATTCCACAAAACAACTAAAAGCAAAGTCAAATGAGAAAACTCTGATTACTACCTGTATGAGCGGAAAAATAATGATCGGAAAAACCCATGATCAATCGATGATTGCTTCATTTTAACAAAATCTTCTTGGTTATATCCAGAATAGCAAGCAATTGCCACAGTGGCATTCTTTAACAAGACCATACAAATACATGTTGATTAGAATAATTTCCAAATTGCACAAACCATTTATTAAAAAATTATAAAAAAAGAACAAAGTTGAAGTCATTACAATGTCAGCTCTGAGTTGCATGAAGTGCAAGTGCTCCGTGGCACAAGTGGTAACAAGAGGCTTTTGTGGATAGTAGAGAACATAAGCTACTGAATCCTAAATAGAGACATAATGGGTATCAGTGCAATTTCAATATAAAGGAGACAAAGCAAAAATGACTAGCAATAAAATCTAACATAAAATCGAAATGATAAACAAACAAAAACCCAAATACACCATAAGAAGTTGCTAATTGGTCACATAAATCGCCATCGCTTGCTTGCCCCTGGCCGACTGGTATGTGTTACGAGGGGACTACATTGTTCAACTAGTGAGAGGGGAAAAAAGAAAAGCACTTTTGCTGGCAAAAATAGAAAAAATTGTGTGATAACTAACCTGATTATGGGCAGGGAAGGGAATAATAGAAGCACAAACACCCAATATCAATGATGGATGGATCTCACAATGAGTATATGTTTCAGAATATGCATCATCAGGATTGAGCCCTGCATTCACAAGATCCCATAACACCATACGCTTCCTAATTATAAATTTTAACAAAAGTTTGATGCTAAACTTATAGGACATTGATGTTCATATTGTAACGAAAATTGATTAACTTCATAGTCAAAAATAACATATTCAGAAAGTGCCTCAACTAAGGCCAACATTAGAAGAATAACTACACTTTTTTTCTTGGCAAGCTAGATAATCCCCCAAAACTTAACTTTCCTATAATACTCACAAAGATGGTTATGGATATCATACTAGTCTCTTCTTCTTTAGTGTCCACAAACTGTATGAACCCTTTCGCAACAAGAACATGCCATCCTTCTACCTGGGTTTCCTGAAGAATAGAAATAGAGAGGTCGAATACTTAAAATGACTGAATCACTATTGAAATGTAAAGATTCCTATAGTAGTGCTAACCCTTTGCTGCAGGGCTTGAATGTCCTTCTTTATCAACAGTCTCATTTTCTCCACAATAAACAATGGACGACAGCAGTGACCATACTCAGTATAAAGGCGCAATTCTTTCAAACGAATATCTCAGATAACTCCCACCTCAGTATTAACATCAACCAGTTACAAAATTTAATGACTTCCAGTTTTCAATGAATAATATTTGGACATCATCATTATTATCATCAAAGCCTTATCCCAACCATGTTGAGGTCAACTACATGAATTCTGTTTCTCTATTCTATTCTAATTTGAGCCAAATCCTTGGATAAATTAAACTTCTTCAAATTTGATTTAATAACCTTCATCAATGAATAATATTTGGACAAAAGGGAAAAAAAAAACTGAACTTTAGGTTGATACAATCAACTAGATTCATTGTGAAGAATGCCAATTTGGATATACAGCAAGAAACGAAACAAAATAACAAACTAATAGTTACAAATATAAACATAAATATTCTTCTTTTTTATCATTTCTTTCTTTTTTCCAGCTTGTTTTTGTGATCTAACACTGGGTAAAAAACCACTGTCCAGTAATGAATTATACAATTAAAAAATTAAATAATGAAAAATCTAATGAAGATATAATCATCTATAATTAAAACAATTAGAAACCACATGCTCGTGATTGGTTTTCCCTCCAAACCTTTGGGACCAAAGAAGGTCAATTCCAAGCATTGCACGTGAAAGGCAGATTCAAACCCCACCCTACCCCTCGCCCCTCCAAAAAATAAAATTAAAAAAAAACATAAAAAGCATTTGTTATTTTTAAGTATAATATCGAGAACTGGGGGATTTATCATTTTTTATTTTAAGAATAATTGGGAGATCTAATGGAAGTATTAGAAAAATTTACAGACCCACACCCATTTCCGAACATAAATCGATGCAAACACTGTCTTACATAGTGCATCTAAAATAAGAAAAACATATATCCAAAGAAAAGAAAATAGAAAGGAAAAGAGACAAAAGAAAAAGAAAAGCAAAACACACTAGCTAATATTGTTACAAAAATTGTGGTCAACTTATAAGGGATTAACACAACAACAACACGAGTGCATGTGCTCATGCACACTTTTACATACAATTTCATATCGGATAAACAGCATAATAAACATAAAAACACGTAAATTAAAGATCAACCACTTACTCTGGTTATAGGGATCACAATTCAACAAAGAAGAATACTAGAGGGATAGTGTAAAAGTACAAAAATGATTCTCCAGCAATATTCTTCTTAGATATACCATGTTTCCACGATATAAAAATAAAATGAAGCAAGTCTAAGGTGAATCAGCAAATGGCAGCAATCATTAAGTTTGGACACAGTGCCCACAAAGGATGTTCAAAAGATGTTTAAATTCCCTAAAATTAATAAATAAAAAATACATACCCCACTCCTCAGCAATCTTAGGGTCATTAACAAAAGCTCAAAATTGTGATGAATGCCAACCCAGCAACCGTTTACAAAATTTTGGTTGATAGTGGAATGACTGCAGGGTATAGTTCCTCCAACAAACAAAGTGAACCCTCTCACGGAAGGGGAAAATTGTAGAAGATTCAGCAGGTTGTTGGACATTTTTAAATTAAATACCTCAAAAATTTCAGTGCTCCATTCTTCTAAAAATTCCAAGATAGGATGTGCAGCTGATCCAACTGTTATGTATACCATCAAGGCTAGATTCTTCATAAGTTCACAGGCCCATCATAGCACCCAAAAGGTATCCATTGATGTCAGACAGCAGCAGCAGAAGTGGAACCGATGTAATAAATAATAACAATAACAGTGAATAACAGATATAGTAATAGTAATATCAATAATGACTCTAATGCAAACCTAAAAATGTGTAAACATACACACATGTTTACAAGGATTTACTTATAGCCCTCACATATACCTAGCGCAACATCATAATTTTTTTTACCCCTCTTTGCATCTATTCTCCTTTTTTTTAATCATTTTACACAATTAAAATCATTACATATCAATTTTTCATTATCCAATTGAACTCCAATTATTGACAATTTCACTCACACAAATACACCCCAATAGGAGGAGAGAAAGCTAACATCACCTCTTGGTTTGCATCAAAAAGGATACAACCTTATATCTACCGGTCCCAGTATACCTCTAGCTAGCCCCCATCATGCCAATCAAAACTTCATATGTGAACCCCATAAGTACACAAGTGTAAACCAAATATCAAGCTCATCAGCTGATCCTAACCACTTGAAATTCACCCTTGAAAATTTCCACTTTAACCATCTAATAACCACTAATTAGATGGTTAATGCACTAAACCATACTACATCCCCAGAAGGGCCACCATTTGAATATGAGGTAACATGCCTACACACACTATGTCTATGGTGGATGGATCACCAATATTTTTCTTCAGGCCATCAGTGTCAAAATATGAATTATGTGGTCCTACGTTGTAGAACATGCACATTTCATGAGTTGCCACGTGGTACAAGTTGGGCACGTGGTTACGTGATCCATAAATACCCATTGTGACCCCATTGATGAGTTGGCTAAAGGCAATGCAGTGGACTTGATTAATGATGAGTGTCGGACCCAAATGACGGAGAAGAAGGATGTTGTACTCTAAGCCTAGACCTTTAGAAGGAAAAGCCGATCAATTCAGACCCACCTTGGTGGCATGCCATGCCTATAGGTCCAAATAGGCCAATGTTAGGCTTGTCGGGCTCAAACCGGCCCACGCCTAGACCATTGACCTGACCTAGCCATGCCCATGAGCTACCCCACACCCAAACCATTGACCTGACCTAGCCATGCCCATGACCTACCCCTTGGGCTCCCGTAACCAAGTTGGTCCTAATTTGCGACTTGCAGACCATGGATTAAAAAATTGGATGAGGCCAAGTTGACTCGGACTCCACCTTAAACTAGTTGGATCATATGGGACTAGTACTCAGGCTCGAATCATGGGACTCAGTCGAATCCCATATAACCCAAGCAAGTCATATGGGACTCAACCAAGTACTATGTGTCTCGGGTGAGTTTTTAACGGTAGTTTCTAATGAATGATCGAATGTTTTTGGGTGCCCCTCTCTCTCTCTCTCTCTCTCTCTCTCTCTCTCTCTCTCTCTCTCTCTCTCTCTCTCGGAAAGGACTTGGCAGAAGCCACTAGTAGAATCTGGAGAAACAAGGTATTTTCTTCCTCTTCCTATTCTTTCATTAGGTCTTTGTTGGTGTATTTATTTTTCCCCATCAGCCTTTTCCATGACCACTAACCCTAATCCCATTCCAATCGTCGTATAGCCCTAAGGTCAACAATACCCAAGCCCAAATCCCAAGTTCACATGGCCAACATCCCACCCCATGGATCCGCCAGCCACAATACCCCTAAAAATATACTAGCCAAATACTCTAGTATCAGATCCCACTATACTGCCATCATCTTTCATTATTTTCCAGTCCAAAACATATGACAGTGGTCAAATAACCACAAGGTCTGGTTAGCTTGACACTTTCCAAGCCCCTTTAAAGTGTCACTTCCCCTTTACAATACACTCCAAGTGGCAGAACCAATCCTTGTGATCCATTGCTGTCCAACGCAAGTTTCTTCCACCTAATACAGAATCTCTTGCCGAAGTTTCTTCCACCTAATACAAAATCTCTTGCCCATCATATCCTCCAACCGACCTACCTAATACAGCCCAGCCCAACTTCCAAACAGGCCCACCTGAACCCAGCCCAGGCCCAAAGGCCCAGCTGACCCAGCCCAGACCCCAAACAAGCCCAACTGAACCCAGCCCAGGCCTAAACAGGCCCAGCTGAACCCGACCAGACCCATTATAAGCCCAGTTGAATCTGATTTTCAGAGATATTTTCTTCATTTTATTCTTTTGGACCCTTTGGACACTGCAAGACTTAGTAATTGAATAAATCCGAATTTCCATGACCCACATGACATATCAATTTTATTGGAAACATCTTGAACCTGGCCTGTTTGTCAAACCCTCTAAAGGGACAAGTGAACATTTGAAAATTAATTGATCCCTAAGCTAGTGTGAGGGATTCTCTTCCATCGAGACCCCCAATGAAGCTAGTGGGAGAGATTCTTTTCCATTGAGAGCCCTGATCCTAATTTGAGGGATTCGTATTGTGGGATTGTGACAAGGCCTAGACTTATCCCTACACTTATTTGAAATTTAATACAAGAAGGGTATAATCTGAATTTTAATTCATATGTCTAATTGCAATTGTTAATTACTTCTAGTCTCATTAAAATCATATAGGTTAGGCTTACATTGTCTTGCATCACCTCTCAATCGTGCAAAAATATAATATAAACACAATGCCTAATTATCATTTTTTTGCTAACAAATGCCCAATTACCTATCTTAACATTACCAAACACAAAATACAACAAGAGATGAAGCCATTCCTTTGAAGATCCTATCATTTCTGACCTTCCACACCAACCAAAGAATGGAGTGAGGCCCCCAAAGCACTAATCCCACTAAAGAGGTAAACTCTCCAAGACAAGACTATATGACAAATACATGGGGATACACCAAGCCAAACAACATTTTAAAAGAAAATAGTCTCATACACCATATGAGAAATCACAATGCAGAAGAAGATGATCATTTGACTCAAATGTTGCCTACAGTGCACATATCTAGAATGGCTTTTGAAGAACACCCACACACACACTCCCCTTAAATTATCTATAGTTAACCACCTTCCTTGTCACTGCAATTCAGCAAAAAACCTCCACATGAGGGGGAAACAAGGCCAAGCCCAATATGAGAATGAGGATGATCAACTGCCAAAGCCTCTAGTCAAAAGATTTCATGGGAAATATCCAAAATGAATCTAGGTATTATGTTTCTTCCCAACACAAAAACACATTTGAAGCTATGGTCCCCAAATACTTGTACAACCTAATGTATCCATATCGGACCGATACGATACTTGCATTGGTACCCAATACTGCACTGATACTTCTATGGTATAAGTTTAGCACATCCCACTAAGCAAGTCCACTATTTCATATGGTTCTTTAAATTTTCTTACATCTCAACATAGAAAATGTTAAAAAAGAACATAAACAATCATAATTTCATTAATCCAAACATGATATTTTACATGCCAAATAAGATGATATTTTAATTTCCAAAACCCAAATAAATTAAAAGACAATCTTTAGATATTCCAATAAGTGTTGAGTCTTTGGTCAACCCATTAGACTTATTCATAACACAAGCAACACAATGTTGACAAGTTAGAGGCAACCAACAATGCACTAAAGACATGGCAACAAGGATGAAACAAATTATAGCAAAAAGCTTCAACAATAAAAGTTGTTTCATGCTATCTTACTTTGTAAAAGATTGAACCAAGATCCTTTGGAGAATAAATAGAAATAAAAGTTGTTTCATGCTGCTTGTTTTATTCTCTTTGTTGTGAAAGTGTTCGTTGATGGTAAACATTAAATAACCAAAATTTGCTGACTACTCATATGAGTTTCCAATTTCATGAGTGGATAACAAAAGGGGTTGATTTGGCTGCAAGGAATATACTAGCACAGTAGATGTTACATAGATGCTATGCTCCACGAAAACAATTGAAACAGTGTTTCACTTTCCAATTAGTACTAGCAACATACAAGTTAGATGATCTTATTTCATGCCAACAGTCTGTAAGAGTAGTGACAATGAAGAAAGGCATGGCAAGGACCAATTATTTCTCAGTTATACTAGCATGCTACATATGCTCTTGCGATTAAAAAGGAATGGGATTGTTACGGAAAAAATAAGTTTAAATCTTGATTTGACAGATTTTTGAAGAAAAATAAGAAAATGCCAGGAGAGTCGTCCATACATCTTTCTGGGACCACATTAGCCCATCTGATGATACCACCAACCACTTGATGATATCATCAACTGCCCTCATACAGTCTCATCTGAAACCATGGTTTCATGTTCTTCCCCTTGTTGATGCCCAACGAAACCATAAACTCTTCTTTTTTCCTTTTCTTTTTGGAGAAAAAGAAAACCCTAAACCCTCGATACTCCCATAGAGATTCTCCTCTAGTTGGTAAATTGAATCTCCAACACTCACAGTTAGACCAAAAAAGCAAAGAGTTTCTCCCTTTTTCATCTTCAAACTTAGGGCTCATTTTCAACTTCCCCTACCTGAGCATACCAATCAATCATATCGGTTCAAGAAACAAAAGTTGTCTATAGAATTGTATTGAACAAAAGCCATGCGGACACAAGGTCACCACATTTAGAATATATAGAAATCAAAGTGTTATACATTGGAATCAAACCCTTCTCTAATACCACGAGAATGGAGTAGCTTCCCTTGTAAAAGTGAATGCATGAGGGCAATAAGCTGACAGTGGTGCTCATATTTGGTCTAATTCCATCATGACACATCTTAAAGGAAACAACCAATGATCAATTGAGTCAAGCTTAAAACCATGATCAAATCGAGCTTAAGCTCTAACAATATCATTTGATGAAAAAGTTAGAAAGCTTTGTCAAAGAGACCCAACAGCAAAAATGCCATAATCATCACATTCCAAGATGCAACATCTCTATCCAACATCCTTTCAAACAACAAATGTGCATGGTCCAACCTACAAAATTTTGTGTATGTTTTAACCATTGTAGCCTACATCAAGATATCTGATTAAAGAATGGGATTTCAGGACATCGGCACATATGATTTTCAAGCTTCAAAGATAAGAGCTGGAGTGGAATGAGATTGTGAGGTTGGGCCATCTAGTGGGTTGGGAGAAGAAGAAGAAAGGTGGGTTCCCAGTTGGATTTTGTAGGATCATTCAAGTCCTACAACCATTATTTATACTACTTGTAAGAGATGAGGAGACTTCTATGACAGAAGATGAGTTGCTTAAGAGGAGGAATGGAGATGATGAGTTATAGGTGTGTAACAATAACATCAACCAATTGATGAGATATTTTCAATGACAGTAGTTTAGTCCACAAAGAAAGTACAAACAACTCTAACGTAGTTTTTACTGTTTTCTTCATAAACCCATTTAATTAGAATTTAAGCATAATTTTTTCATAAAAATCCCAAAAAGAATCAACATAAAATTTTTAATATGCTCATGTCACAAACTGTAGTGATATAAAGTACATACCTAGATTTCGGCGCAACAACTTTTGACACAAATAAAGACACCCAGGACTGGGATCACTTTTATCTGTTGGGAAGCGCAACTCATTTGATTTCAAAATGTTTTGCAGCAACTAAGTTGACAAAAGAAATAAGATCACTCATTATAAATTGTTGACAGCCATTGCCAATATATAGATGAGTAACTTACGATATATGTGAAAAGCACTCAAACCTGAATTTGGTTATTTCGAAAAAACGGGGTTTTCCCCATTACCAACTAAAACAGGATAGCACCAACACTCCAAAAATCTACTTGCGTATTCAATGCAAGTCGAACTATTGACAAACCTTTCAGAAAGAAGATTGGTTCAAACTATCCAAGGAAAGAGATAAATGTCACCTTCGCATCATATTTCGGTAGTTTCATTATTTCCAGAGACATGTCTAGTGGTGAAACACACAATGTTTCAACTAAGCCTTGAGGTTGCAGACCTGTCAAAGACGTTTATTTTTAATATATATATACATATATGAATGGTAATATGTAAAACTTTCTTAAGAAACCAAGCAGATGCAAAGGCCACCACGGGACAACTGGTTATAAGAGATGTATACCCCACACAATTACACACAAGACATCATCAAAGGAGAAGCTTTATCTACCCCTTGAAACGTGATAGCTGAAATATTTTTTTAGCATTTCTTTTGAACTAATTATAATGGCTTCTAAGTTCTGACATAATAATGTCTTATCTTGCAAAGCCAAAATCTGCAATCTTCAACACAGAATGGTCATCATTTGTGGAGAGGAGATTTTGTTTCACCGAATATAGAACATGGTGAGAGAACTTATCCAATTCACAAGTTATGCTACTTCAACTTTCACATAAATCAAACACTATCTAATTATATATAGATCAAAAAAATACCATCACCCAAAATCCACCTAACCCCTCGAAGAGACAAATCAACATAATGAGCAAAAAATCACAATCACCCAGAGAGCTAAAAATAGCAAATTTCAAAGAAAAAGTAACTGAAGTTACGTAACCAAGATATAATTCATCCAACCAAACATAAAATCCACATCTTTTTTCATCAAACTTGTTCATATGAAGAGTTGAAAAAGAGATCCAATTCGGAAGGATTGGACTTACAAACGGAGGAAATAAGAATGACGGATGATTGAATTCCAAGTTCCAAGCCAACGAAGTGTAGAGCTGCACTGCCAATAACAAGAAGTTAGATGAGCAATGACAAAAATCAAATTCCATACCGAATAATATACATGTAATGTAACATGAAACAAGCAATAGAATAGAAAAGCAAGAAATAATGAATCTAACGGCAGTAGTGAAAAATACTGTGAAATTAATCATTGAGAAGTATAAATGAAGTTACCTAAAAGGTAACCTAACTTGGCTCTTTCTTCATGCCCATTCACTAGTTCAATCTGCACAAGCCAGATTCTCCCTCTCCCCTTTCAGCAAACCAACCAACCGACTGGCACTGACACCCTCTCTCTGTCACCCACCGACAGTGACAGACGCTGACACGACACTCTTGACAGGAGTCCACCCGAAAAAAGCCTAAAACCCACCAAGCAGTCCACTACCCACCATATGTACTGCCCACCCTGCATCCGGTAACCCACTCCACATCATTTGGTATCAGAGCTGAAGATCGTTCCAACCCGAATTCGTGATTCGGTGATCCATCATCCCTACCGACCATCACGGTTATGATTCGGCATCCCTAACCAATCACCGATCATCATCAATCCATACCCTCAGTGCCCAAATCCTCTTGGCCGAATACCTCCAACCCCATCCCACCTCATTCAAACTACTCCAAACCACAACCAGTAGACACCATCTTCCTTGCCACCCCAGCGGAAGCCCACTTCGCAAATCCCATGTAACCAAAAGCCCAATGTTCAAACCCTAACTCCGTCAACACCATAGATCTCCCATAACCGTAAACCCAGATCTTCCAAGACCCTAATCAACATTCCAACTCCTTCGATCCTCCCAATCAATCTACACAGTCCTTGCTACCAAGATCCTCAAACTTTTCAAACCCCATCACACCAAATCCGTTGCCCAACCCTGAAAAACCCCAAATCGAAACTCCAAATCCCTTTCAAAATCTCAACTGCTTCTCCAAATCAACCAAGACTTCAAACCCTGCATCCATACCCAAAGCCCTTCTCGCCAAATCCACATTACCCCGAAACCAGCAGCAGAAACCCGAACCCCTCGCCTCTGCTTTCGCCGAGGCCTCTGCCCCCATTCGTCCCCAACCCAGAACAGTGAAAAAAAAAAAGGGAAACTAGAGAGAGAGAGAGAGAGAGAGAGAGAGAGAGAGACAGACAGACAGAGAGAGAGAGAACAGAGAACCGAGAAAAAGCGACAGAAAATAGAAGAGGGCAAGGGCATACCATTCACCAAGCACCGCTTCTGCGCCATCACCCTCACCGTCTAGCACCACCCCGCGGCATCTCGTTGCTGCTCCTTCCTTTCCCTTCTCCCTCTTACTGAATCCAGACAGCAAGAAGATAAAAGGGTTTTCGAAAACCCTCTGCGCTGGGATTTGGAGAAAGCCACAGACACGACTTCCTTCACATGCCATTCCAAGTGCCTTCAGGCTTCAGTTCGGGTTAAACCAGCAGCGAGACCCCATCATCGTAGCGCAGAGCCCCGAAGTCCGTCGCCACCATTGTCTCCTTTCTCTGCACAACGCACCAGGATCCAAGCATCACGTGCTGGGCCAAACGCCAGAGTGTTTCTTCAGCACGCCTCCTGGGCTTGATTATATTAAAGTGGACCAGACCCACTCATCGTTTTATTTTCAATCCAACGGTCATTTCGATTTTCTAGGTTTTTTTTTTTTTCATTTCTTTTCTTTTCTTTCCTTTTGAAGATGCACGGGTTTTGGTTGATTTTGTTTGATTGTGGAGAAGTTTTTCTATCAATTTTTTTTTGTAACATTTGCTTCCATTGCAAGGCTACTTTAACTCAACGCTATAGGTCGAAAATTTTGCATTGCATTAGATTAATATGTCGGGGCCTTTAGGCCCATAGGAATGTGTAGGACACCCAAATTATATTTTCTCTATGTATGTATGGTAAATACATAGATTATGCAACTTGGAATTTGATAATGCCCTGATTTTATGCTTTGTTTATATGTTACAATTACAAGGATAATGATAAATTTTAATAAACCAAAGTCAATAATTCGAAAAAAAAAAAAATAAAATAAAACATATCTACCTAATGTACATTGGAAATTAAATTAAGTGTTGAATAACGGCAGAAACCCAATCTTTTATCCAAATGGGGTAAAAGAAAAGGATCCTAGAGCATATGTACAATGATTTATAATTTACAAACTAAATAAAAAATAAACTTCAATAATAATCTAAATAAAATGTAAGAATCTAAAGGGGAAAGAAAAACATTATCCTCCCTAAAAGTAACGTACTTTAATTAAAATGATTTTTATTTGCATCCTACAATTTCAGCACATTTAGGGTTCTATATGTTTGGTTATGCAGGACCCACCCAAAAATCTCTTAAAGATCATTCTAATTTTCATTTCTAAAAATTATTCTTTTAATTGATTATCTGCTTTTAACATTTTTGTTATGCGAACATCTAATAGAAAGAGTCCTTATAAATAACCAACACATAAAATTCTTGAAATTCAAGCTGGATTGACATCTCATGTATGAAATTCCAGAGCAAATCAAACCCAACATTAGAATTAAAGAAGAATTCAATATCATTCTCAATTTTAGCATTCTCATAACTTTGACCTTCATCATTCAATTGGGCTCCATGACAAAAAAAAAAGGTGAAAAAAATTAGCATTTTTTAACTGGGGCTTTTTTTTTTTTTGAATCTCCCTATATAATATGTGAAACATATCTCAACGGCTCTTTTTTTTATTGTTACAATATTACAAGCAGAGTGCTGGCTCTATTGCTTCTAATTTTCTTTAGATACTTGCCCGAAATCACCTACTCACCATGTTGTTTACATTATGTTCTTACTCTTGAACAATTCACTTGCCATCAAAGTCTCTATCCAATAGATCAATGAATTGATTCTTATTCATCCACTTGATAGATATTTTGAAAACTTATCGGCTAAACTTAAAATTCATTCATTGAATAAGTAAAATATTTGAGTTGAATCCAATTGAATGGCACTAGCTAAATCAACTACCAACTAAATCTTATGTCGTAAATCCTCAGTGGGGGGCCAGCAACCTTTATTTGCCATTTTATTATTTTTTGTCTCTTTCTTGGATTTCAGTTGAAAAATAAGGTACTCAAAAAACATGATACCAATTTATTTCTATTTATTTGTCTTTTCTAGAATTCTGGACTAAAAGTAAGGTATTCAAAAAACATGATACCAATTATATCTATTTATTTGTATTTTCTAGAATTTCCTCTACTTTGTTATTATTATTTTTGAAATGGTAACTTTAATTAATCAAAAGAGTTTCCTCTACTTTGTTTGATTGATATGGAGACTGTATTATCTTTCTTTTTTTTTATAATTATGAGGATTTTATCGAAAAATCCCCGTTAATTTCATCGTAAACCAAAAAAGGCCCTAAAAAGATAAGAATCTACCATTATAGTCTCAAGGGCCCTTTTTCACTTTTTTTTTCTCCATTTTTTTGAATGGCAATATCCTTGCTTACCCACATATATCCTTGCTCATTTTTTTCATCTTTATAGTTAAGCAGTGATATCACCATCAAAATCAAATTAAAAAAAAAATACTTTGCTCTTTTCGATGGTGGGCCCAGGTGATGGAGGCTGGATGGTGGTGATGAGTGAAATTGAAGATGATGGTGAAAGGGAACTGTGAGGAATGAGTTTTGGTCAGATGCAAGGGTTGGTTTATATGTTGATGAAACAGTGATATTAATTACTAGGATGAAACTATTTCTTTGAGTGAAAAGATGAACTATGTAAACCCTAGATGACATCATCTCATCAGTTAAAGGACAAAATTATCCTACTGAATGAAATAATACCATGCACAATTTCGCTTTTATATATTATCAGATTTTTTCCAACTACTTAATGGTTATTATTGTGCCTAATTTATTTCTTTGAAAGATGACAAAACTCTGATAGCTGATTGATAAGGTATGCAAGTGCTTGTTATTAGTAACCATGTTCTTCAGATGTCTGCTATCATATTCACTGTTTGTCTTTGACAAATGTATATTTACTGATCTTATTTTCTTTGTTGTCGTTTTATACTAATCTTTTTTAACAAAAACCTCTGGTTTTGTTATTTATTTATTTTTCATTTCTAAAATGCTATAAATATTGAGAGAGAAACATAAACTGACGATGATTCCCATTGGAAATTCGCCTATGATTTTTGTTAATAGTTATTGTGTAGTTCCTTCATATCTTCTGTCAACGTTCAATATCTTTAAAGAACATAAGTATGTACTTAATACTTGTTCATTATATCTTATAGTAGTCTTAGATGGGGTTGAGTCAAGATGATAGCTTGGCTCACTATCTTGTGTGGAGCTATTTTCATGGCTAAGATCTAAGATTGACAGTAGCATGAAGCTAGTAAATTCCTTGCGTGGCAGTTGAATTATGTCTTGTTATTTGTCTCTTGTGAGTGGAAAGAAGTGGTTCCATGCTTAGCTCTATAACTGCAAGGTGTAAATCATTAAGAATATTTTCGAGCTCTATCTATGTGATAGTTCTAATTTTTTTTTATAAACTATTGTGTTTTAGTTTTTTACATGCTAGTAACAATGTTAAGTTATTAAGTTCAACTAATTTTTTCATACTAGACACATTAACTATTGGAATTGGAATTTTAATTGGGACTCATTTGATAATGATGGGTGCTAGAGTGAAAAAACCATAATTTTTTTAGATAAAACAACTTTTTTTTGTTTTTGTTTTGCATCACTGACTTAGCTCAGTGGCTAAGCAGGAAGGAAAAGAATGCCAACCACCAGGGATCGATCCCTGGTGGGAGGGATGGGAACGAGAGCCTTTACCACTAAGTAAAACAACTTATTCATATTACTTAAGAGTATTATTCTTTTCAAACTAGTTACCAAGATTTAATGAAGGCCTATGGTGATAATTTATTCAAAATGGAGATACCATTGTACTAACATATGTCCATGTGTGAGAGCTACCTAGCAGAAGTAATATGCAGTGGGGATCCTTGTGCTTTTCACCATCATTTTATTTATATGTTTTCCTCACATGCATCTCTTCATGTTCTTCTACATGCTGCTATTGGATCATCATCTTAAATTTTTTAAAGATCATCCAAGTCCTTTTTCTAACATTTTCTTTTTGATACTTTCTATGTTGGGGAGATGTCATCTTTCATTTGTTTAGGTTTGTTTAAGTAGGACTGTTGTCTCTCTCAAACAATTGTGATAAGCAATTTGGAGCGCCTTTCTATTTTGCATTATCCTGGGCTAATGTTATTTGAGAAGAGAAGTTGTTTGTATTCTTTTATTGGGATTGGTGAGTTTGGAGGAAGTTTGGAGTCATCCAATTATATAAATTTAAGTAGGTAAGCCATTGTAATATCTAATAGGCAAACCATGAGACATTTGTAATAATATTTAAGCATGTAAGATTAGTAACAAAGGACTTGCCCTGCCCTTTTCCACCAATGGTCTCCCAAAGCTCATCTGCACTCCTCGAACCATCATATCTAGAAACATCCACCAGCGAAATTCTCTTCTTGTTGCATACAATACATAACCTTCCATTGAGAGGGACAAGAGCTGTTGCTTCCGTTGCCTGGGAGTTCCCCAAGTGGAATTTACTATCAATGTGCTTGCTCCAAGAACCTCTGGTGCTGTCATAAACTCTCAGCTTGCATCCATCTTTGCAATCCAATGCACAAAGCTGACCATTTAAAGAGATACTGGGGCTCCACCAGCCTGCGATCATCCCATCATACACCTGGTACTAGATATTAGACTCAGGGATGTAGGCCTCACTCAGGATTTGTCGATGTGAGCCAAGCCCTTTAAGGAACCATTTCCCCTCGTGGACAACTCCAATAAGTGGCACCATTGCAGTGTTCATATCTGCAATGAGAGACCACCTGTTCTTATTTGGTTCATAGACTTCTGCTGATCTCAATGATCTCTGGACCCCCTCACTTTCACCACCAGCAACATATAGGCAGTTGTTGATGACACAGGAGCTAAAGAAATGCCGTCGTCGAAGCATATCTGGAGATCGATGCCATTTGTTTGTCCTGGCACTGTAAAAGATTACCCTTCTCATTGACCCTTTCAGTGGATCTCTGCCACCAAATAAGTAAAGGTGGCAACCACTTAGAACTGCACACCCGAAACCAACAGCTGTGGAATATTCTACTGGGATAGGTGGGAGACATTGCCAAAGCTGGTGTATGGGATCAAAGGCATGCCATGAAATCCGGCCTTCCCGGTCTCTCTTGAAGACATAGATCCACTCCTCAGCGATTTCAAGGCTCTTTCGGAGAGAGTAGAAGAAATTCCCTTCAAGGAGGCGGTACCATCTCCTGCAAACTAGCTGACGTTTCCTGTGTTCGACACGTGGGACCCGAATCAAGCAAGCAATGGCAAGGTCATCAGGAAGGCCAGGTAACAGAGGAGATTGACTCTGGCTCCTACTGTATCATCCTGTCCTATGCTTGGCTGTATGGATAGAAGGCTTAAGATTAGGCTGAGTGCAGATCTTTGATCCTGGGACAAATTTCCTTGCCCCAACAATGGTTTTCAGGCCCGCATCAACTCTACATAGACATGTTGTGTCAACCTGCAATTTTTTGTTTCAAACAAGAGCATCTTGAAAATCATATTATAGAAGACAGAAATAAGTTTTCTAAGGGAACAAGAGATTAGTTACTCTACAGCATGAATACGCAGTTCAGAAAAAAGCTGCTCAATTCCACTTAGTGGGATAAAAAAATGGAGCCAACCATGAAGCTAGGGTGATAGTTAATGTGTTATCTCTCTATGGAACAGGTCCCAGGAAAGACACAATGGTCACGTTCCTGATTCCACTTTTCCTTAACCAATTTTGTAATCAGAAAAAGTGCTCCTAAAGATTATTAATCAGAAAACTAGCTCCTCAGATCCTTTGAAACTACTGAAAATATGAGAATACATCTGAACCATTGTGTTGACCGTACTGACATTTTTTGCCCTATTTGTTAATAGCTTCTCTTACTAGCAAGCTAGGATCCTTAGAAAATTGAAGTGTTTACTGCTTCAAGCTGTCACCCTAGACTCCCACTCCTGAAGGGAAGCGTACTGTTAACTCATGTTTGACCACAAGTATGGTTCTGAAAATGGTAAGCACGAAAATTTTAAAAATTTAGGATCAGAAATTCAACAACCCCCATGCTTTTTTGGCACAAGATTCATTTCCACAGTTATAAAAGAATCAGTAGAATCTAAACCGGGTCATGTTATAGTATGTAAAGCATTCTTTGAGAGAATCTACAACTCCCAAATGACAATATGGTCAACAGTAATTAAGAAGAAGACATATATTGAGAGATGTGAATGACAAAGATCATGTGGCATGAAGACAAATCTTCAGCCATATAGGGAACCAATCCTGTGAGGATGGTCCTACAGTCTACATGTGAGGAAAGCCTTAGTGGGGCCCACCTCGTGACCCATCCAAAAGGACCACACATACACAACTGATGCAGGCCAGATCCATGATTGGCCAGCCATTGGGCTCAAAATCAACAAAGCCCAGCAGTGAAGATTAGTTTTTATTAGGAGTCTTATATTTTTATAATAGTAGTTGCTTTCTTAATTGTTTACGATTCATTTATTTTTTGAAGTTTATCTCATGTTTAGTTTAGGATTCCTTATTTGAAGTGAATTAGGTTATTTACTTAATTAAAGAGTATCTTAGTTATAAATAAAGATGTAATCCCTCTTCATGGGACACACAGACATTGATATTGAATAAGAATTTGAGTATGGTTTTCAGTTAAGAGTGTTTGTTTGTCTTTGGTGAAACATTTAGACACTCTATCCTTAAACTTTTTGGCTTGGAGATTAGCCCGTTGGCTATTCTTTTTTCCCATGCTGCTTCAACAACCCCACTATAGTCACTGTATCCTATGGATTTGAATGGACTGAACCATTAGATTGACAGTCAATTTTTGTTGTTTGATTTATAGTAGTTAAACTCGTGGACCACGGATGAATGGGTTAAAAGTATTAGATTGACTTCAATTTGATATTTAGGTTGGCCCCACTTGGATCTTTCAATCTCCCTCTATACCATGAACAATGGGGTCCCAAGGGGGCTCCCACTTGGTGGTATACACAGTAAGAGCCTAACGACCGTCCTCACGGGATTGGTTATATGGGAACCGATCCTGTGAGGATGGTTTTTACAGTCTGCATGTGAAGAAAGCCTAGTGAGGCCCACCTTATGACCCCTCCAAACAGACAACACAAATACAACCCCACTATAGTCATTGAATCCCATGGACTTGCATGGGATTCAAATGGACTAGAATGTTGGATTGAGAGTCAATTTTTGTTGTTTGCTATAAAGTCGTTAAACTTGTAGACCACGGATGAATGGGTGAAAAGTATCAGATTGATCCAACACCTTGTGAGAGATCGGTTACTGTAGAGTGTGGTTTGTATGAAATTCACTGATAACAACGTTTCACAATTTTCAAGGGCCTGATTGGATGTAACCTAAATTGCAAATAGTTTCAATCCCCTACACATAGGAGGTGGAAAATTACATCCAACTGTGATCTGCACAGCAGAGGGAAGAAAAAAAAACCAATGTGATTTTGCTACCAATTCAAAACTCTATAGTTTTCTGGATCCATCCGAATGCACAGTAAATGAAGATTATCGAGTTGGACTTTATATTTTTAGTTAGTAAATGTAATAGGAGTGCTCGAGGGCAAGTGAGGTGGATTATGAACAACTAGGAATCACATTTCTAAAGCAGGAGAGGTGCCCCAAGCACAAGATTGTGAATAATGCAATTCTTCAAGAACTTGTGCGTGATTCTTCCAAATGCCATTTCTGTAAGTACTTATTCATAGTATAGTTTCAATTTTAGGCATACTGTGAATAAGCATTTTCCACAGCAATGGGGAAACATCACTTACAATTGATTGAAGAGGATATGAAGTTCTCTATCTTAACTACATTAAAAAGAATAAATAGAACAAGTTTTCAGTGGAAGTCTCAGAGAAAGAAGACAATTTGAAAAACTTACCAAAGGAGGTTGAGTTCCTCTTTCCATGCTCATCTGTTATAACACCAGCCGATTCAATCCACACATTAACTTCTCAATCTCCAGAACCACAAACACAGAAAAAAACTGCAATCCGCCTCCAAAAACAGAAACCCATCTCAAGAAACACTACAGCATTCCTCTTTGCAACTGCTACAAATAAAAACAAAGAAACCCAATTCACAACAAACCAACCTCACCCCCCACCACCTCCAAAACCTGCAAGAAACACCAGAGAACTCGCTCGGCAACTGCTACACATCAAAAGCACATACCCAATATACAAAAGACAGAACCTCATGCCCTCAACATCTCCAAAAACCACCTCAAAATCTGAGTGAACCCCACTCTATTAAAGCTGCAAACTAAAGCCTTGAAACCCATAACAAACCTAACTTCACCCCCTCAATATCTCCAAAAGACCTCAGAAATGAAAAAAAAGAAAAGAAAAGAAACGAAAAGCCACTCGCATCAGAAAACAACACAGAACCCCTCTCTGCACTTGCTACAAATCAAGACAACCAAGCCCAATACAATAGACAGAACCTCGTCCCCTCAACATCTCCAAACCCATCACAAAAACCCATTTCAGAGAACACCACAGAACCCTAATCTGAAACTGCTACAAATCAAAACTGCAAACTCAAATTACAACAAACAGGACCTCCCTCACTCACCATCTCCGCAAAACACCTCATAAATCAAAAAACCATCTCAGATAAACCTTACAGACCCCCACCCAAACCAATTTCTATTCCTCTTTGTTCCTTCCTGTCCAAATACCCAAATAGATAAAAGGAGGGGAGCACTGAAGGAAGAGATAGGTAACAAATGGGTCCTCCCACCCATTAACGCTAGTGGGTGAAGGATAGGACCCATCACCTCAAATGCACAACCAACAAATGCAATAAGAGTTATGAAAAAGGAGACCAAGACCATTAAAACAGGAGAGAAGATGAGCTTTAGTTGATCGTCAGATATTGTTGAAAAGAAGCATTGGAAGGTACCCTTTGGTTTATTAGGACTCTGTAAGAAAGAGACCAGTGGGGTGATGCAGAAGGACAGCGACAAGAAGAAGAACGACCCCAGGAGAAAGAAGTAAAATGAGAATTAGAAGAAAAGAAAGGAAAAGATCAAAGATAAGGTCATAATCATACGGAAGGTGTTCTCCTTCCTCTTTATACTTTCAAAAGTATGCTTAAGACAGCTAAAACTATCAACATCAGATGGCCCACAAACACCACCAGCGTTACTTTCAAATTCATCCAACCCTGACCCACCACCATCTAGAGGTTATTGACCCATCCTCTCTATCTCTTTCATTTGATGTTTGTGGGCCATCATACGGGGGCAGTTAAGTCATCCAAAATTAGAGTCCATTTGAAGTTGTTAATTGGCCTAAATCTGGTTAGGATATCAATTTTTTGATCAGCCTGGGTATGCACATAGATTTGATGAGCTGGACCCAACTTTATATTGCAGGCCCATTTCTTTGCATGAAATTGAATACATAGGAACTCATTATCAAGTGGGCTCCAAAAGAATTATTAAAGACCTGAAAGGTGAAGGAATGAAAGGGAGATGCACATGGGACCTTAACTTTCATATGATTGGAATTAGATTTGTATTTATTTCCCACCTCCCTTTATTCGTTTTATGCTAAAGAGGTGATTTAGTGATTGTCATTTATGGCTATTTACATTTATTTATTCAATTTTAAATTTTAAAATGACTAGTTTGAGAATTCATAGGAATTCAATTACACTAAGGCCATGTTTGTTTCCATTAAAATGCATAGAAATTGAATATATAGAGTAGTTACAAATGAAGATCAAAGGTGAGAATAATTAAATTTAAATAATTTAGCAACTTTTTGGAAAGAAAAGATCGTAATTAATTCAAGAATGAGTACAATGGTAGTAGGAGAAGTAGGATATATAGTGAGCAAGACAATATGCAGAAATGAATATAATTTGGTTAGAACAGGAGGTTTTGCGATAAGGGAAAGGAGAATGAAAAAAAAAAGTAAAGTAAATTTAAGTGGTTGTATGAGGTAAGACTAATTGGTTGTATGGTATAAGACATAAGAAGGGTGTTATCAGTGGAGAGTTACCAACTTACCATTAGAAGTGGGGAGAAAACACGTGGTGTATTCAATAGGATAAGTTACAAGTCAAAATTAATTCTAGCTAGAATGCTTGGCATTAATATATTATAATAGGACATGATTACAATGGATTCATATGTTAACTAGTTAAAAATGAAAAACAAGCGTGAATTTCAAAAAATAAACATCAAATGACCTATGTTATTTGGAAGTTAAGATCAAAAGAAATTAAGAAATTGATTACTCTGGTGATGGCTAATTTATTCAATTCCCATATATCTTAAAAAAATTATATGATGCTCGTTTTTTATAATTCACTTTTGATCTTCATCTTTACTAATGTAGGAATCAAACAAACAAGTGTTAAATAAAAAGGGCCCTCAACTATCAATGTCAAAAGGGATTATTCGCCAAGACAATTTAGGTAAGCAACCAAGTGTATGAGGCCATTGCATTTATAGAAAAATAATGTGTTAGGATTATTTGAGTGTTAGCTAATTCATTGGGTGATCAAAACTCAGGGTACCGAGGAATTTAATTTGGTGAGTTTTGAAGAAAAGGAATGTCCCTGGAAGTTACATTTAAAAATTTTAAGGATATGTATGAAGGAATAATAACAAATGTGAGAACTACATGTAGAGAAACAGGTGAATTCCCCGTGACTATAGGTTTGTGTTAGGGATCAGCCTTAAGCCTTTATCTCTTTGCATTAATTATGGATGAGTTAACTGCACATATTCAAGAAGAAGTACCATGATATATGTTGTTTGCAAATGATATAAAATAGTGTCAACATGCATCTTTCCAAGTTTCGTACTGATTGGACATCGTTCGTGCCCCAAACAAGCGAAAACAAGTCACATGTGCAAAAATCCAAAACTGGGCCTTGTCAGTGACTGTAACCTGCGGTCACGGACACCGTGACTTGGTTCAAGATGGTTTCTGTGAGTTATTTCACTTTATTTTGAAGTGCAACTCTCTTGCAAATACTGGGAACTGTCCCAACTTCCTCTGAAGCTTATAAAAGGCTCACTTGGGCTTTGAAAAAGGAGTTGAAGCAAGATTCAAAGCAAGTTCCAAGCAGTTAATCAATTTCAACAAGTTACAAGCCTAGATCCAAGCATCCAAAAGACTTTCAAAGTACTTCTAGCACTTCAAGCCTATTTCTTCTTCTCCTTTCGCACTAACTTAAGGTGAGAAATAGTTCAGGGAAAAAGAAAAGCCATGCATCTCACTTAGAGAAAACAAATACAAAAGCCACTTAGATGAAGTCTTCTTCCTTTGAATTCTCACTTGGAAAGGGTTTTAGGCCATTCTGGGACTTGTGAACAAGCCTTTTGGGCTTCATTTTATCATTTGAAAATTATAGGTTCAAAATGACACAACTTTGGCTCCATTTTTACTTGTCCAAGCACCCTATTTGGATTTGTACAAAAACACTCCGTAACCAAAAGGTGATGATTATCCAATGTTTAAGTTGATTCCACAGCCAAATCAAGTACTTTTGGTGGTCATTCAACGCTCTAATAATTGAAGGAAACAAGTTCCAGCACTTTGAAGAAGTCACAGAAGCAAAACGAAAGAAAACAGAAGCAAATAGTGGCTTTTTAGCCACTATCTGCCATTGGCCGTGAGCCACGGTCACTGGCCCACAATCACCATCTCCTTACACTCTCTTTTTTGCGTTTTTCTCATTTTTCATGTATTTTCTTATACTATCTGAGTTTGGATCACATCTAAGACTAGAGGGAAGAGTTGTAAATTTTTCAAAACTTGTAAACAACCTGCATTCTCGCGATCAGAGTATTTGAACCCATGTAAACAAAGGGAAAATAATAATGAACTATAGTTATTTTCCATTCTTCTTAATGCTTGAAGCGTGTAAATATTGGACTCGAATCCGTTGCATTTCACATCACATTTCAAGCACGATCAAAACCAAAAGTACACCAATGAAGGATTAGAATTGTATTAATTATGCCTTAGAGGGTGGGTCAATGATTAATCTCCAGGTTAAGATTAACTCAATTATAGATAGAGTTAATCAATTACACACATAAGACCATACCGTTCAACATAATGACAACAGGGTCCACGATGCTGTTATTCTATATTTGGTGTTTCTCATGTATGCATCCTAGTTCCCACCTCACCATTATGAGTCTAGTGAGACCTATATGTGCATAATCTATTAACTCATCTTAGATGCCAATTCCAAATTCATTAATAACCAATGGACATGTTTATAGGGTAGGGTGTTCTCCCCTACGGGTCAGACATTAAAGTTTACCACTGGACTTGGTAAAGCAAATAGGGTTCTCCCAAGGAAAATGTCCCTAAACAGTTAATCTAATTCCAATTATGCATTTTAGTCTCCACAGCTTAACCATGGTCTTTTACCGCTTAGCCATAGGAGGGTTTAAGATTTAGCAAAGCTAGGAATATGGCTTAGCTGTAAGTATATCTATGGGTAGCCATAAGGCAAGCCATTTATCAAATCTGGAAAATCGCTTCTCTGGACATTGAGTTGTAACTTAGCCGTAGGTGTGGGTGCACTAATCTTCGGTCTTTTTTCCTCCTATTTACAAACCCTAGATCAACCACCTGTGGTCCAGGGCTTTATCATCATCATCCAGATATAAAAATTAGCATTGATCAATAATATGAACGCAAACATGGAAAATATACTAAGGTTCACATTACTTGTAGCTATCCACTTATCTTAAAGCGCAAATACCCTATACCAGATCTCTCAATGTGGACTTGATACAAAATGGAGATTCCATTTTCAAATCTGAATCTCTAAGTCAAGCTTCCCCTTACAAACCCAAAACACATAGAAAATTCCTTACAATCTATTCATGCTTGCCCTAATGAAAAAGAAAATCTATATGCATATTTGAGAAATGGTTGCCTACTTGAGAAATGGATATGGTGGACAAGACAAGGGAGAGGGAGAGAGAGATTGAGAAGCCTGCAAATGAACTCATGATCCCAGATCTCATAGGTGGCACTGGTTATGCTAGAGGAAGAGAGGAAAAAGGAAGAAAATGGTTTACTGTGATGATAAAGAGGAAAAGATCGAGAGAGATTAGGATCAGGTTAATTTATGGAGAAAGAGATTAGGATTAGGTTAATTTATGGAGAAAGTTTATCTAAATTATAAGAAAGGGCCTCTTTCTCTTTAGTGATTTTTGTATAATCCCAAGAAAGGGTTTTTGGGCTTAATTCAATAGGGTTCAATGGTTTTAAGCTCAAGATCCATCATAAGTTTGGGTCGCCTATCTCTGATACGTTTCACACTAAGATGCCATGCATGAAACGACCCAATGTTCTAAAATTACCCATCACACACCATCGGGACCCACCTAAACCAATCCAAGCTCAACTACTCAACCTGACCCACGACTCCAAGTCCTTAGGCCTTACAAAAGAAGACGAGAAAGAAAGAAATACTAAAAAAGAGGAACAAGAGCAAAGAGGAGGAGATGATGCTGGGATAAACATGAGCTTCAAAGGAAGGTGGGCATTAAGTTCAGGTGTGATGATATTTCATGTGTGGGTTGCTGAACAATTGTTTGCATTGCAGGGAAAATCTAGAGAAGAAGAGAAAGATGAGAGTATATGGTTGCTTAAATAACATCCTGACAGAGAGGGGAAGGGTGTGAAGGCAGAGATGGTTGACAGAACTCAGGAATAAGGTCTCGACTGTGTCAGGTTGTAGGGACTTTGGGCTCAACCGTGAATAGGAAGAAAGAAAGAGAAAATGGATCACAAGCAGCCTTGGGTGGAGTATCGCAGAGAACAACACATGAAGAAATAGATGGGATCAATGTTGTGGTGGAGGAGAGGACAATCGTGGGTTGAAGATAAAGATGAAGTGGGCCTGTTGCAGGTTTGTCGGTTTGTTTGTTCAACAAGGTGACGATAAACTTAAAGTCTCCATGCATGACTGATTTGGGTGTGGTAGAGATAGAGGTGATCGCAGTGGGTAGAGAGATGTGGTTTTAAGTGGATCTCAATAAAGTATACAGAGAAAGGTGATGGGTGTTGAGGATGACGAACATAAAGATAGAGAAAAAGTGCATGTGCATGAGAAGTTGAATGAAAGTGGGACTCTTATCTGCAAGTCGTCAAAGTGCGAAAAAAGAAAGAAAAAAAAAGTGGGTTTTAGAATTGCTCTGGGTGGGGCCTGATGGGGCAGTGGTGCAACATGTGACTTGGTTACAATCCGCCGTGATAATGGAAAATAAAAACCAGGCTAAGAAAAATTATATTTATTAAGATGATAACTATAAGGGTCAATACGAAAAGAGAGTGAGAAAGGAAGAGAAAGAATTCCTCAAACGGAAAGAATTCCTAGAATGAAATAGAAAGAACCTTTAAAGAAAGAGAGGGAGAGAGTGCCTCGAATGGGGGGAAGATTAGTGAGTCTAAGTTCGATAATGCCTTGTCATGAGCTAACTAAGGAATTTTCATGCAGTTAAATGGCACGAGGGGGGATAAACACCCACTAGGGTTCATCCAGCACCAATCAAGGTGTGGAGGTAAAGCATGTGTTTGTGGAGTTACAAGGGGATGATCCACCTCTTCTACCTCCACCAGTTCTAATTGCTTATGACAGATTCTTAACATACCATGCAGGCTCAGATTGCTACATTGATTAAAGAGGTAAGGGAAAGCCCTGCCTTAAGCTCTAATGGCAACCTAAGTCATCCTTCAGACCAAGAAGCACGACCCGAATGCCTTATATGAGAAAGTTCCGCAAGAGAGGAGCTATAGAGTTCACTAGTGTGAGGACCTAATCACAACTGAAGAGTGGATGGAGCATATTGAGAACGTCTTTGATTCAATTATTTGCAACGGCAAGCACTCATAACTTCAATGTTTAGAGGCATCATAGACAATTGTTGGAAGAGTATTCGCCCAGCCTACTGCACCATGCTTGAAGCTATAATTTGGGAAACATTTAAGACGTAGTTTCTCAAGAAGTTCATCCCAAAACACATCAATTGGCAAAAGAAGGAAAAGTTCACTATCCAACAACAGTAGTCCATGACCATGGTTGACTGTATCCACACCTTCACCTAGCTCTCCATATTCATAGAAGATCTTATCGATACCGAAACAAGAAGATGGAGAGGGTTTATTAAAGGGTTGAGGCCTTCTTGTGGGTCATGTTATTGCATTTTAGTAGCCAACAATGTGTGAGGATGTGGTAGAGAGAGCTTACGCAGCCGACGTGTTTGATCAAAATATAGTCACTAGCGAGCCTAAGAAGAATGTCCAGTTTTCTTGCAAATATAAGCATCAATCCAAGAAACAGAAGAATGGCAATAGCAGCAGTGGTGCAAGATTGTAGCAAGGGCCAAACAACACAAAATTGCTAGAGATCAACAGGAGCTTGTTATGGGTATGGTTCTATGGACCACAAAATATCAGACTGTCTCAAGAAGAAGTCTAAATCGAGAGACCCTCAGTAATAATCGTATTAGTAGTCGTAGTATCAATAGCCTATCAGAGTAGCTTTACTAGCTCAGCCCACATGACCTACATTATTCGTTCCTCCAGATAGCAGAAGTATCTGCCAAGTAGACAGTGTCGGGGTTAGCTTAGGTAGAGTCAACAGAGGCCCCAATAGGTAGTACGAGCTAATATATTGACTCGAAAGTAGGCAGAGGAAGCCGACAATGTTGTGGAAGGTACGGTTCTTGTTTTTGATGTCATGGCTAGAGTGTTGTTTGATCCTGGATAGACTCACTCCGTTGTTGCACAACATTTCGTTAATAGTTTTTGGGAGCAGACAGCACAGCTACCCTTTGTGTTATCTGTCACTACCCCTGTTGGAAAGAAGGTAGCATGTGAGGACTTCTACCCTAGATGTAGGATTTTAGTGTGCAAGTTGTAGATGTTAGAAGATTTGTGTTGCCAATGAGCGATTTCAACATGATCCTAGGTGTGGATTGGTTGTCATGGAATAGGGCCAATATGGATTGTTTGCACAAGACGATCACTTTCAAGGTTGATGACACCAGTCCTAGTGTAATGTTTGTGAGTGAGAGAAAGCGTTTAGCAAATAGAGTAGTTTCAATGCTTAGAGCTTAGCAGTTGATTCGTAGTGGTTGCAAATGCTATACTCCTTCATCTCAGAGCGGAGGCCTTCCCCAAAGCTTGAAGATATCCCAATTGCTTGTGAGTTTATAGATGTTTTTCCAGACGAGGTTCTAAGGCTACCACTAGTGAGAGAAGTCAATTTCACGATTGAGTTTGTGCCCGGCACGGCACCGATTTGTAGAGCTTCGTACAGGATGGTGCCAACAATGCTACATTAGTTAAAGATCCAGTTGCAAGAGATTTGGATAAGGGTTTTATCCACCCAATGGTTTCACTATGGGGATCTCTAGTATTGTTCATCAAGAAGAAAAATGGTAGCTTGAGGATGTGTATCAATTACATGCAGTTAAGCTAGTTGACTACTAAGAACAAATACCCACTGCCTTGGATTGATGAGCTATTTATTCAACTTCAAGGTGCAACGTACTTTTTCTAAGATTGATTTAAGGTTAGGCTTATTGATTTAAGGTCAGGCTTGATTTGAGGTCAGGCTACCACCAGCTCAGGATTAGAAAGTCATATGTACCTAAGACAACCTTCACGTATAAATATACGCACTATGAGTATTTGGTCATGCCTTTCGGATTGACAAATGCCCCAACTGTGTTCATGGCTTTAACAGAATATTCTCTCCTTTCCTTGATCATTTTGTAGTGGTATTAATTGATGACATTTTGGTGTACTCTAAGACAGTGAATGACCATATGGAGCATTTAAAGGAATCACTCCAACTTTGAGGAACAATCAGTTGTATAGTAAGTTGAAAAAGTGTGAATTTTGGTTGGACAAGTTGTATTTTTGGGCCATACTATATCTCGAGATGGACTTGTAGTTGACCTATCGAAGATCGAAACTATCACCAATTAGCAGAGTCCAAGATTAGTTGTGAAGATTTAAAGTTTTCTGGGTTTAGCAGGATATTATTACCATTTTTCGAAGAGTCTTCAAAGATTTTTGCTCCACTTACTAAGTTGATTTGGAAGAATGCGCTTTTTTAGTGGATAGATGAGTGTAAGCCAAGCTTTTCGTTACTCAGGGAGAAATTGACCATAGCTCCAGTTCTATCCTTACTCGAGGGTAACGGTGGATTTGTGATTTATTTTGATGCTTTTGAAGTTGGTCTTGGCTATGTGTTGATGTAAAATAGCAGATTAATAGCTTATGGTTCTCGGTAACTAGAGGAACATGAGAAGAACTATGCCACCCATGATCTTGAGTTAGCAACTATCGTATTTGTGCTGAAGATGTGGAGACATTATCTCTATGGAGAGAGATTTGAGGTTCATTCAGATCACCAGAGTTCACAATATATGATCATAACATGAGACAACACTGATGGTTAGAGCTTATCAACGATTTTGATTTTCTTATTAAGTATTTCTCTGGCAAGGCCAATGTGGTGACAGACACTCTAAGTAGGAAATCTTTTGTATAGCTTGCAATTTTATGAGGAGAACAATCTCTTTTTGAAGAGTTCAGGGATTTAGATACGTGATCAAGTTTGTCAACATCAGGGTTATGATGGCATCGATGTCTGTTTTTTAGCCATAGTTGATTCTGTAAAGACAAGCAATTTGAGGACACCCAGAGTCGGCTAAGGCTCGTGATCAAATTCCCTAGAGGCTAGATTGGTTGATGATGTTTTGTACTTTAAGGACAGTTTTTGTGTGCCAATCATTGATGGAATTAAGGAAGCAATCATGATTGCACACAATGCCAGATACTCCATGCATCCAGGAAGCACGAAGATGTACAAAAACTTAAAGGACAAGTTTTGGTGGAATAACATGAAGAGAGACATCAAAGGTTTTGTGTCCAGATCTTTCACATGTCAGCGTGTAAAGGCATGCAGAAGAAGCATCCCGGTTTGATGCACCCCTTGCAGATTCCGAAGTGGAAATGAGAGGACATCTATGTACTTTGTGTTAGGGTTGCAAGTGGTTAGTAGACAATTCAATGCAATTTAGGTGATCATGGACCATTTGATGAAGTGATCTTATTTCATTCCATTTAAGAAAGGCATGAAGTTCAATGGGATGGTGAAGATCTTTGTTCATGAGATTACCTTCCATAATGGTACGCTAGCTTCCATTGTGTCTGGCAGAGATTCTCGATTCTTCTCATCCTTTTGACAATCATTTCAGCAATGATGAGGACCAAGGTTAACTTCAACAAAACGTATCATTTGTAGACTAATGGGCAATCAGAGCACACTATTCAGACTTTAAAGGATATGCTTCGTGTTAATGTTTTGGACTTTGGAGGAGAATGGGATGAACATCTCATCTTGTGTAACTTCGAGGACAACAAGTGTTACCGTATGAGTATTGGGATGGCTCCGCTCAAAGCGTTATATAGCCGCTGATGTCATATGCTAGTTTCATGGGAAGAGGTTAGAGTTAGAAGCTTCCATGGACCTTCGATCATTGTAAATACAAAAGAGAAAGTCTAGAAAGTCCAAGATAGATTGAGGATTGCTCGTTCTCACCAGAAGACTATGCTAACAATCTTCGATGAAATCTTGAGTTTTAGGTTGGAGATAACGTGTTCTTAAATGTTTATCTAGTAAAGGACAGCATTAGGTTCAGATAGAAAGGCAAGCTAGCTCTGAGATATGTGGGACTACTTGAGGTCAAGAGAGAAATTGGTGATCTTGCTTATCGGCTGATTCTTTAGTCAGAGTTTGTAAAAGTGCACGATGTCTTCCATATGTCTATGCTCCGAAAGTATATTTGAGACCCATCTTATGTTATAGAGCACGAGGAGATTCAAGTGCAGTCTGATGCGACGTACATTGTCTTCAAATGATCGACGAGAAATAGTAGGTTCTACAAACTCGAATGATTTGTTGGGTCAAGCTTCTCTAGGAGCACCATGGTCCAAATGAGGCTACTTTGGAGCTCAAGGAGTAGGTTAGAAAGAAGTGCCTAAGGTTATTTCCAGATATTCCATAGGTATGTTTCATTCGGACGACTGAATGGTCCTAAGTGGGGGAGGATGTAATATTCTGTTCCCCAAATTAGATTTGTTTGCTAATCTATTTGTGCTTTGTGCAAATTAATGGTGTTTTGGTCTTAATCAAGTATTCGATAGATAGATTGGTGGCACCCTACTCTTGATTAGGTAGCATAGAGGACCAATTTGAGATTTACATAGCCTAATTTTGCATCATCGCATCATTTCATCAATCATATCGTTGTGCATTTAAACATGTTTATCATCATGCATTCGTGGATCCCTCTCATTTGTACCTAAGTTAGCTTAGTACTACCCTTTTTTGTAAATAACCTAAACTAATGAACTAGCTATTAAATTTCTAAAGTTGCCTAAGAGCCCTAGCTATAAAAGCTCACTCTTTTCAAAGCAAGACTGACTCTTGCTTCCTAGCAAAAACCCCTAGCCACGAACTCCATCTTTTTCTTCCTATAACTCTAGAGTGTGTGTGAGAGATACTCTAAGCCATTAGAGATTATTTTCATCTTCTTCTCCAGATTCCCTTTTTGCCTATTTGGTACTCGTTTGAAGCGAAGAGCCCTATTTCTCCATTTTGCATGATTCCCAAGGTGGAAACTCAATTGCCCTTGAAGCTTGTGAAATTTAAATAAGTGTAGTAGAAGCTTCATGTCATCCATTCCATTATTTCATCTCTTTTCATTACATTGTCATGAATAGGGTTTTGATTGAGCCAGGAAAATTTGGGGATTTCCACTATTTTGGCTAAGATTAGGTAACAATATCTCGCAAAGGCAAGTATAAGCAAGTGGTAACATCCATGATGGGATTTTTATTGATTCCTTACTATGTTTAAGCTTTATTGCATTGTACAGTCCATCCTTCTCTTGTGTGTCATTAATGGAGGATGTCATGGTGGTTATATTTTGATTTAAAAGGAGAATGGATTAAATGAGATTGAATGGAGGTGTAAATTTTGTAAACATGGTAAATTTAGGACGTTATAGAATGCCATAATGCAAGTTGTGAATGGGGAATAAATGTGTAGAGCTTAAGACTTGAAACAAGTCTAAAACTTCACGCAAATGAGCTCGAGCGAACCCAGGCGCACTCAAGCACACACTCAAAACTCTCAATTATTTCGAAAAATGTGTTTCAGGCTTGGGCACATGTGCATATGCGCCAAGCGTGCTAGCCTCTATGAGACCTCCCTCGAGTGCATGCTCATCTGCGCTCTAGCGCCCACCCAAATTTCCTATTTTATTTATTATTTATCTAATTATTTATTTATTATGTATTTATTGTTCCAATTCCCACTTTGATTGGAATGGTTATACCAGACCCTTCCCTAAGCACATCTTGGACTTGACTCGTGGTCAAGTATACCTTAGAACACTTGGGGGACCCTATGACTATGTAGGACATTGTATCTCGGAACCATTCTACCTTATCCTTGGACCAACGAAATCAAATTGGGTAACAAGGCAGATGTTGGTTGTCATCCATCTTGTAGATGGATGTTCAGGTTGTTCCGACTGGCGCTCCCTCGCCTGTGGATATAGGAGTCCTTTGTCTAGATTTATACACAATGCAATACTAAGAATTTTGGTAGCACATGATATTGGAGGACTTATGGTTACACCAAAGTGGAAGGCTAAGGGCATGAACATATTAGATTAGCTTGGCTAGTAAATCATCCTTAATTCTTATAAATTGAAAAATTATGCATGTTGTTACGATTATTTTTGTTCTTCACTATTCTCATCTGTTAAATTCATTATGCACTATTCCATTTCCCTACATTGTCATTTGTCTACTGTTATGCTTTATTTGATATCATTATGCTTTATGTTACTCCAAATGATACATAAGTAAGATATGCCAAGTGAACAAGTAAGTTATGTTAAGAAAGTAAGTTTGAAAGAACGAAGGTGCTATATATTATACCCTTATTGATTAATAGAGTTGGCACCATTGAGCTTGACTCTACGAAGCCCAATGGAGAGTATGAGTTGAAATTTACTCGCCACTACAGTTGGTTTTCTATAGAGTAAGTCGATGCTCTTTTGGGAAATTAGACTAGCTACCTGATTTCCCATTACGTTTTGTGATGTGTCTCTCTTCAGAGAAGATTGTAGCCATGCGGTTTGCCAATTAGATGTTATGGTCTTATGTTATCTTGATTCTCACATTTATGCCTAATTAACATGCTAACATGTTAGTTTATGCATTTTGGCCTCTTTAATTACTTTGTCATCTAACTCTCACTAGTAGCACATGCAAGAATACTACTTGCTCATTCTTGTTGAGTTGTCATACTCAGGGGTGTTACCCTTGGTGTTGTAGGTTTAGTCCCCCACCCTAATCCGATCTCGAGTTGCATATGGAAGGCACCACGTAGGTTTTTTCTGGATTAGACGAATGGACCACTAACAACGTGTTCTACTAGCTATCTTTCGTAGAGCTACATGGGGATAGGGCATCTTAGGACTTGAGCTATGGATTAGCTCCTTGCATCATGCCATCATTTATTTTGAGATATTCATGCTTATTTTATTGATGGACACGTATTATGTTTCGGGTCATTTGACTGTTTATTCCGTTATGCACTTCTGTACTCTTAGATATGCATGTGGACATGTAGTAATTCATGAGATTATGATTAATTCAGTAACTTATTAAGTAAGTTTATTATAGAACATTTGAGCATGTACTTATTTATGTTCATTACTATCATAGGGCATGCAATGGGTGTGTTAAACACTGAGTTTTCCGCAATTAGTCTGAATGTGCATGTGTATATGGATCTTTTTCACACGTGAAATATGTGGAATTCTCTTTTTGTGGTCCATGTTTGCCTTAGTCCGACGTGAATTACTATGGAATTACATATGCCACGTCATGGGCTTGGCCATCTGACCTTAATCAGGGCATGACATTTAGTAGATCAAGACTGGAGAAGATCGTGTACAAAGGTAGTGCTGGAAGTTGGAGGTACTAGAGATCCGCCTGATAAACAAAGGAAAAGGGACGAAACTTGGTTTTTCTCTTTTTTGCCAATTTTCTAGTCCGGCCAGATGTTCTGATATGGAAAATGCTTGGTTGGAGAGGAAAGTGTCTGAATTTCATGTTTTTGAATCTAGGTTTGTCAGAGATAGGGTCCGGAAGGCTGAATTAAATGCTTCTGATGATGGGTTTGTTAGGGATGACTAGTTCAATGATCCTAGGATCAATGGTTCTAATTCCACATTCATGGGAGAATAACGAGGGTGTGATGATTCTGAGGTGGACTTTGGGAAGGATTCATGTAAAAAAGTTAAACCCGATTATTCTAATGTTGAATGGAGGAAGAATTCTGGAAAGAAGACTCGAAGTAGAGGCGCCGTAGCAGAGTTGGGGATGGATTTGCTTGTGGAATCCCGATTTCGAGTTGATTCAGAATTCAGCAAGTTTGTTTCAAATAAGAGAACCAGCAACAATGCTCAAAACAACGAAATTGGGAGGGGATCCCCTAATGAAAACGTGAATGATGCTTCGAAAGAATGAATTGAGGATGGACCGATACAAGAAAAGCATATTCGAGTGCATAGCTTGCAACAAGACTTTCTAATCTTATCTAATTCAGGTTAAAATTTCTATATAATTTCCAATGTATAAGGATTTAATGTGTTCTTGAATAAAGTGCAGGTTCCAATAATTGATCAATTACTGCAAATGCTAGATATTATCAACAACATAACATATCTATTTTAAGTACCATTTCTCAGAATAAACTCATATGGGACACTTTTTGACTCCGATCCAATATGAATTTGAGAATTGAATAAATTTGTCTTTTTTTTATTAAGACGGTAGGGCATATCGCCCGGGTTCAGAGAAAAAAAAAACCTACGATATTAATTGTTAAAATCCACATTCATTAGTTCCTTTAGATGGCTAACAGTTAAGAGGGTGTTTTTTCCTTGCATGAGATATTCAAATTAAATTTATTTATGTAAGTTGGGCATAAATTGAACATCTTGCTATGCTTGATTAGACACACCATTTTCATAAAATTTTTACATGATTCACCAAAAGAAAACATGGAATTCATTTTCATATGTTTCCTTTAACTAGATGTATTATCATACAGAGCTAGTGCAGCATGCCCACACCCATCGTGGGCGATGATAAACAATAATTGTATTTTAAATAAAAATATTTATAAATATTTAAATAACTTATAAATGACGATTATTAGTTAAATCAGAAAACAAATGAATTTAAAATTGAACTTCAAAAACCAAAGGTTTAATGGAAAAAATGGCTCAATTACAAAAAATAAAGGGCTAAAAATGAGAAAATTAAAATGTAACATGAAAGTGGCCGCGTAAATTATGAGATTAGAAAGAAAAAGATTTGACTTTCACAATGGGACCCCATAGATTGTTCGAGCTCAGAATAATAAAGAAAAATAATAAAAAAAACCCTGCTTTGACAGTGGGCTAAGGTGGATGAAACACAACAAAGATGAAGCTGCTTATGATTTATAAGTGGACCCTAAATTTCTACATCTTGGATCAGATAAAAGGGTCGTATACATACCCACCTATCATAAAAATCAATGATGGCCCCCTATCAATGGGAAAAAAAGAAGAAGAAAGAATAGCAACAAAAAACCCTTGCAAGAGATCTGTCAATGAGGTTCACCTCTCCAATCCAAACTAATTAAATGCATAGTGGGTCGACTGATGATAAAAAAGGGACAAAATTCAGTTTATAGATTGTTCTTTTACTTATTAAAATCAACTACCCAATAGGCCCACCGATGATGAAAAAGAAAAAAAATGAAAAGTGTAGAGAAGAGGGATTGTAATGAGAGAAATTAAGGAGATAGATTAAGCAAAAAGGGATTTACATTGAGATATTTTAGGAAATTCAAAACTCTAAGAAAGGATATAGAGGTTTGTTGAAGAGTGTTTGAGACTTATTAAAATTAAAACACACTCTGTGTCACTATCGTATGAAAGGGGTTGCTACATATATAGGGAATATTACTATGCATCTTTCTCTATCCATGTGGTGAGGGACAAATGCATATTTGGAAAGATTTATGCACAAAAGAGAAAACGTTATTTATGGTATCATAAAAAAGAAGAATCTTCAAATGTAAAGAGGGAAAGCCACGTCATTGTCCCTTACCACATGGTGAGGGAATGATGCATAGTAATATTCTCCATATATATAATTTGAGAAACAGATGAATAAAGTCCTTCGATAGTTTTATGCAATTTAGTATGCTCCATGACCCCAAAAACTTTTCAAAAAGGAAATTAAATATAGGTCCAAGATACAATGAATAGTTTACACTATGAGCTAGAGCCCCATAATAAATCATTAAAGGGGGATTAGGTTGTTTATCAATTTTCAACATCTTTCCCAAAATCTGTGAAGATCAAACATATGTAACTTTTGATAGATCTAATATTGTTTGTAATAAAACATCAAACCTATGGATTTAGATTTATGCATTAAACAATAAATAATCTAAACTACTAAAAGCATACCTTGCACCATGATGTTGATGACGAGCAGATCTTCTTTCTCAAATAGGGTTTTCTCCTATCTCCCCTATCACCCACTTCAATATGCATGAGAGTTGAATGTACTTTGTAGATCTCGTAGGTTAAAAGAGAGGACATGAAAACCACTTTTATAGATAAGCCTAGAGAGATTTCTTCCGATCAAAAAAATCTATTAGAGGTAAGTTTCCTTAATTTTCTCAAAGATTAGTCAAACAAGAGTCCTAATAGATTGAGCTTCTTAAAATTAAATCCAAGAAAGATTTATTAAAATCAAAACCAAAGGCGAAAAGCATCTTAAATTTAGTGGCCTCAAACAATGGGCCCCAACAATGCTCGGCATGTGGTCATAAGGATCATTACGTCTAACAATCTCTCACTTGGTCCGAATAATGACAATATGTATGTGATCTCCCACTTGGTCATGACGACCATATAAAAGCAATGCACCTTTATCATTATGTATAATTCGAAGAATACTTTTTTTTGGTTTCTTAGAAAAAAATGACTCAACTTGGATTCAACTACATTTTAAAAAAGTCCCGACGAGTGGCCACTCATTTGAAAAATAATGCAGTCAATCTTGTTTATGCTAATTTTTATATATTGTAATTAAATGAAACCATCAATGCGGATCATGGCGGTCAGACATCAATTATGCAACATAATTCCTTCCATGTACCATAATATTAGTAACTCCATTTAATCAAGTCATAAATCTAGAAAAACAATAGAGGGGGACTAGAATTCCTCTTATTGATTCAAATAAAATCTATCTTTCTCTTAATTAATTAATTAATTAATTGTGCACACAAAATTAAGCAAGAAAACAAAATCCTCATTAATGAAAATTGATCAACTAAAGTGTCTAACAAATTAGCATAAATCCTTTTAACCACATGCATTAAGGTAACATAATGAGACCGGTTTCTCTAACATGATCATTATATGCCTCTGCTAGTAATGCTTTGGTCATAGGATCAGTAATCACTAGCCTTGCACTTATTTGCTCTATAGACAATAGACTATCCCAAAACTTTTCTTTAACGGTAAGATATTTTATCTGAAAATTTCTTGGAGTGCTGGAACTCTTGTCGTTGTTAGAGAAAGGTATAATTGAGGTGTTATCACACTAAATTTTCAGCAGCTTAGAAATGAAGTCCATTATCCGAAGCCCTGAAATAATTCAACGGCCATATAACTTGATCAGTGGCCTCAAAGCATGCCACAAATTCAGCTTGAAATATGGAAGAAGCAATTGTAGTATGTTTAATGCTTTTCCACAAAATAACCCCACCAACAAAGAGAAAAATATATCCTGATGTAGATCTCCTTGTGTTGAGGCATCCAGCAAAATGATAATCTGAATATCCAATCACTTTCAAGTGAGCAAATCTTCTATAAGTGCGCATATGTTCTTTAGTTCATTGTAAATATTGCATGACTTTGTTTACTACCTTCCAATATGCCATGCTAGGGTTAAATTGATACCTTCATAGCATACTAATTGGAAAATTGATGTCTAGAGGGGTACAAGTCTGAGTATATAAAAGACTTCTTACAATGTAAGCATATAGAATGTCCTGCATTAGGTTTCACTAGATGTTAGATTTGTGACATTGATCTTTGGAGAATTGATCACCTTTTGATATAGGTGCTTTTCCTTCATAATAATTCTGCATATTAAATCTTTTAAGAACCCAGTCGATATAGGCTTTCTGTGATAGTCCTAATAATCCTCGAGACCTATCCCTAAAAATTCTTGATTCGAAATAAAAAGAATGCTTTGCCCATATCTTTCATTGCAAAGTTCTTTGTGAGGTATTCTTTTCTTTCATGCAATAGGCCTAGATCACTACTAGCAAGTAAAATGTCATCTATATATAAGACTAAAATAATAAACTTGCTCCCATTGATCTTCAGGTATGCATTGATTAACAATGTTTTTTTTAAATCTGAAGGAACTAATGGTATTATTGAACTTAATATACCATTGCCTTGAAGCTTGTTTAAGCTCATATATAGATTTCTTTAATCTACAAATTAGATTCTCTTTGTTTTTTTTTCTTAAATCTAGCTGGTTGTTTCATATATACCTTTTCAACTAAATCCTCATTTAAGAATGTCATTTTCATATCCATTTGATATAACTCACAACATTTTGCATATTTAGCTACGAAAATTTTCATCGCTAATCATAGAAAGAGCGAGAGAGAGAGAGAGAGTAGAGAGAGTGAGAGAGAGAGAGCACAGAGAGAGTGAGAGAGAGAGCAAAGAGAGAGAGAGCGAGAGTTAGAGAGAGTGAGAGAGAGAGAGTAGAGAGAGCGAGGGAGAGAAAGCAGAGAGAGTGAGAGAGAGAGAACAACGAGATCGGTGAGAGCGAGAGAGAGATCAGAGAGATCGGAGAGAGCGAGAGATCAGAGAGAGTGAAAGAAAGAGAGCAGAGAGAGAGAGATGAATTTGGGGGGGGGGGCGAGAGAGAGCGAGAGATCAGAGACTAAGAGAGGGAAATGATTTAGGGTTGGGGGAATGAAAAAGGGTAGCAGGTTTACCGACGATTAATTTTCATCGGCAAATGTAAAAATTTTGTCGAAAAATTCTAATCACATTTCCTAAAAAATTTTCAAAACTTTTATCTACGTAAATAATTTTCTGTTGGCAAATTTTAATTTTTACTAACGATTACAAAAACTCGTTGGTAAAAGTTACTTTTATTGACGTAAAAATTTCATCGGCAAAAAAATTTCCCATTTCTTGAAAAGTTAAGTAAAATATTCTGTATATTTACCGACATCTATATTTTACGTCGGTGAAAGTGTAGTACTTAATGACAAAATTTAAAAATGTCGATAAAAATTCGATATTTACCAACGCTTTATAAATAATGTTGGTAAAAGTTAAATTTTACTGACGTATTATATAAAGCGTCGGTAAATATCTAATTTTCACTGACAAAATAATATGTGTCAGTAAATAGTTACCTTTACCGACGAAATTATAAAAGCATCGCTAAAAATCATCGTCAAAACTGTATCTTGTTGTAGTGTCAATGTTTTCCCTTTAAGTAAATCCCTTAGCTACAAGTTTGGGGTTAAACCATTCGTTTTTTGCCCTTTGGGTCTCGTATAGTCTTAAAGATCCATTTACATCTACAGTTGCAAACCCTTGAGGCAATTCAACGAGATCCCAGACTTTATTTACATACAGGGATTTTAACTTTTATTACATGGCTTCAATCCATTTATTCTAATAGTCACTTTTAGTGTCTTGTGAAAATGCTACTAGATCTTCTCTAACACATATCAAAATCAGATTTGTGAAAATAAACAATATAATCAATTGATATAGCAGACCTCTTATATCTCTGAGATCTTTTCAAAGTTTCTGCTTCTACTAAATCTTGATTCGGATGATTGATATTTTTAATTCAGATTATTTTGCATGACATTCTCATCTAGTGGTGCATTTGATATGATAGGTTGTAATTTTATCGTATCATTCTGAACAAAGTCATTTGGAATACCAACTCTAACCATTTTAATCAATACATGAATAGGTATCTGATGTTTTTTAAATATCACATTTCGTGGTGCATTGCCCCCACTAATGTCTTCACTTTCTAAGAGTCTTGCATTTCGAGTTTCAATAACTTTTATGATATGAGTAGGACAATAAAATCTAAAACATGTAAATTCTAGCTTCCGCTAGACAACCCCAAACATTTAAATTTCCTAAACTTGATTTTTTACTTGTCCATAACTCGTAAAGAGTTTTAGGAATAACCTTAGTGGGTACATAGTTTAAGATATATGCAGCTGTTTTTAGGGCTTCTTCCTACATAGAGTCAAGCAAAGAAGAATTACTTAACATACTTCGTACTATTTCCATAAGCGTTTTATTATGTCTTTCAGCCACACCATTCTAATGTGGAGAGCCAGGCAATGTATATTTAGCATGAATACTATGACTTTTTAGGAATTTAGTAAATGGGCTAGGATTTTGACCCATTTCATAATACCTCCATAATACTCTCTACCTCTACCAGATCTCATAATTTTTATTTTTCTGTCTAACTTATTCTCCACTTTAGCCTTATAAATCTCAAAAGCTTTTAAAGATTCGAATTTCTTATATAGCAGGTAGACATACCCATATCTAGTGAAGTCATCAATAAAGGTGATAAAGTAATTTTTACCACTAGAACATGTTGTGGAAAAGTAACTACAAATATCTGTTTAGACTAATTCAAGTGGTTATAAAGGTCTTGTGCTTATTTTATTGATTTTTTTGTCTGCTTACCTTTTATGTAGTCTATATAGACACCAAAATCAGTAAAATCTAAGACTTCCAATACCCCATCATTTACTAATCTCTTTAATTTCTCTTCAGAAATGTGTCCAAGTCTTTTTAATGCCACAAAGCTGAGGAACTTTCATAAAAAATTCCTCTCTTAACACTAACACATATAATATTATTCTCATGCAAGATAAGTAAGGAACTAACAAAATATGAATCCAGATTCAATTTATATAGAACTGCCACCACCAACTAAAACTTGATTCTTATAAATACTCAAAGTACTTGGTCAAAAATAATAATAATAATAATAAAGGTATAACCTTCTAAATTTAGTCTAAATAAAAAAAATTAAATTTCTACTAATTGTAGTAACACAAAACGTGGTATTATGGTCTAATTGGAAACCAGAATTAAAAATTAGTCTGTAAGCCCCCACCACTTTCACTTTAGCCTTTAGCTGGTTCCTCATTAAAATGCTTCTTTGTTCATTACTTGGACTCTGACTTGAGTGAAAGCTCTGCATAGAATTTGCTACATGAACAATGGCACCGGAATCAATCCACCAAATATTTGAAGGAACATCTAAAAGATTTGTTTCATAACAAACAAAATAATTATTTATACCTCTAGATTCAAACCATTTTTGTCTCTTCAAGTAGTCTTTCTTAAGATTTCCCTTTTTACGGCAGAAGAAGCAATTTGGTATGCTAACCTTCATCTTGACTTCATTAGTCGAAACCGGTATCTTACCTTTCTTTTTGACTTTCTTTTCCACTAACTAGAGATAGGCCTTAGCATTTTCATTATCCGGGATAAAATCATGGATATTTTTTGCAATAGACCTTTTGATCATCATGAGATTCAAATGATTGGCCTTGGTCCATTTTTCATAATATGCTTTTTGAGTTTGAGAGCTATTTTCAGTAAGATCAACATGCTTGGTGCAACGACCCAGTCCCAAAAAGTACATGTGAATGAAAGGATATAAGTAATAATCCGTCCTAAACTATCGAGGCGCCTTTTGAGGACAAAACCGTGAGGACTTCCATAAAAAAACTATAAAGTTAAGCGTGCTCGAGTCAGAGCAATTTCAGGATGGGTGACCTCCTGGGAAGTCCAAAGCGGACAATACCTCGATGGTGCGGGGCGGGTTGTTACAGATGGTATCAGAGCAGGGGATGGCTCTTCTCTGAGTGGTGGAGGGTGAGGCCGTGAGGCCGGACCCCTTGGGGACCACTCGAATCCTGCTTCCCTCTCGAATCCTGCCCTCCACAAATAGGGGGGGGAACGAAGTCCCACATCGCTTATGAGGCCGTCTTCGGTCCGACATTGTGCTAGATATGTGGATATGGGGACATATCCGGCGGAAGCTGGTGGGCCTGCAACGACCCAGTCCCAAAAAGTACATGTGAATGAAAGAATATAAGTAATATTCCGTCCTAAACTGTCGAGGCGCCTTTTGAGGACAAAACCGTGAGGACTTCCATAAAAAAACTATATAGTTAAGCGTGCTCGAGTCAGAGCAATTTCAGGATGGGTGACCTCCTGGGAAGTCCAAAGCGGACAATACCTCGATGGTACGGGGCGGGTTGTTACACTTGGGTTCTAATAATGTAGTGTTCAAGTTTAGGTAAGCCAAGGTTAATAAAAGTTCTTGTTTCCAATCTGTGAAATTCGATTCATTCAAAATTGGTATATTTAAGAGATGTCCATTTAAGGTAGCAGGAGTTAACGCTGAAACATAAAAGAGGAAAAATACAAAAAATGCTCAATTTACTTCAATTCTTTGAGTTCAAGCTAAAACAAAAGTCCAGAATGATTATTTAAATAAATAAAACATATCTAGTGAGTGATTCAGTTCATCATACAGTCTTTCCTTTCGGTCGAGACTACAACGTGCAAATGGGGTTGCTCGTGAATGAAACCTATCCAGCCTTACACAAAAAAATAGTGTTAAGGGTCTTAAATTTCAAATGATGTCTATAAGTTTTTCATAATATGGCCACTTCGGTGACTACCACACTAAAAATTATAGGTTTCAATTGAATTAACAGCATTTGTAAAATGTGTCATGACTTGAATTTTTTTGAAATTCGAATTAATCTTGACCTTAGATTTGATCTTTGATGGACCTCACTTTCATTTAAATTTCTTTTATGAATTTATGCTATTTAATTTGGTTAATTATTTGTTTAATATTAGTGGGTCCCATATTATGTTAGAATTTGAGAATTTGGCTCAAGTAAGAGATATAATTCGAATAGACTCCTTGAGTTGCTTTCCATCCTAATTCTATTTGAACATATGTCACGACCCGAGCCCAGAAATCGGGGGTTAGCGAAAAGCTACACCGGTGACACACGTACTCCCGTGCACGTGCATCCAAACCGAGTCTAGATGCACGCACACAAGGGATCTAACACGTGCGAACTAAGCGTACGCGGAAGCTGTACATATCATAGCAAGCAACAAAGGAAAATAAATAGCGGAAGCCGAAATACATACGGAACGGAAAGGACAAGATAAATACGCTGGTATGAAATCTGAATACACACCCAAAACATGATATACAAAATATACAAAGTACAAGTCCAAAGTCCAAAGTCCAAAAAAACAAAACTCAAAACAAAAGGCCGCTGATATGCATGCACGCACTCGGCAGAGGTGATCAGGCCCACTCTGCCAAACCGGAGGGTGCCTCTACACTCGGCCCTGCAGCCTCCTCGACCGCCGGGGAGCTGGGCAAGGGATCTGTGCCTGCAACACCACAGACAACACAAATGAATACAACGATCCAGCAAATACAAGTAACAGGGATGAAACACTTATAGCATCGAAACGAATAATATAATGACAGAAGATTAAATACAGAGTTTCATCTTAGTATGCTAAGCAAATCGTGTATAGAAGTAAAACATGATAATTGAATCAAAACATAGAAATACTGAACTAAGTGGCTACTACGTTAACCATGTTCTCTCCAATAGAGAGCAAAGCAGAGCAGAGGAGAACACCACTGACCGGGCCAGGGTACAAGTGGGTCTCAGTTTCCTGGGTTCCGGGGTCCCAAGACAGAGCGACACTGCAGTGATACAGAGATACAGAGATTTAAGCCAGAGGTAACCCCGTCGGGCATCCTAGGGCTGAGGCTGAGTAGAGCCAGACTAATACCAATCAAATCAAATCCATAGAAAGGGAGATTATCCGCTTTGGACTCACCGATGACAAAGACCGGATCTTATCCTCACGTATTAACCTCTGGGCAGAGCCACCCGGGAATACCCAAACTCAGAGATAGACAAAGCCAACAAAGCATAGCATAGATCAAAGCTCAGTGCAGAACGAAGAATAAAACAGATATACAGAACGAAAGCAAAATGAATGCGGAATGCATAAACATAGATTGGCAGAACAGAGGGCAAAACTATAAACAATATGCAATGCATCTCAGATTAATACGGAGTCAAGGTTAATTACAAGCCAACCCTAATCTAGTGGTTCACTGTCACTAACCGTGCATGTTGATGTAGTTTTAAGTTATTCGATGCACCGTTGCCAACCCAGTGTTGCAATATAATCCTCATGTGCACCGAAGTCCCTTAAACCAACACCCATGGGGAGGTGCTTAACAGTGATCAACGCTCACATAAATAAGTCACAGCCTAACAGACTCTTCATGCGATCCAAAGAATCCATTGGGCCGGTTTACATGGGTGGTTAACCTGTATTTGAGCCCTACAAGTCTCACCATTATCCTAAATTATATTTCAGAATTGCCATGCCTAACGGTTTAGCCATGAGGGACCGATGGTTGAGCCGAAGACATCTTACGCCCTCGTCGTATTATGCACTACGGCTTCACCTTGGTTCCATTCAACACACAGCTAAACTAGTCATCTTCCACCTCTGATCTGATACCTCTTTCGGCTGAGCTATGGTCAGTATACGGCTTAACCGTAGACCAATCCACGGCTTAGCCGTAGCATTCTACGGCTTAGCCGTAGCCACACCGTAGGAGTACTGTATTGGAAAAGTTTCGACTGATCAGAGCTTTAATCCACGGCTGGGTTACGGTTGGGCCACGGCTAGCGTACGGCTCAGCCGTAGGACAATTTACGGCTTAGCCGTAGCCTAGCCGTAGAACAAAATCAAAATTTCAAATCTCTGGAACATGAGCCGTAGAAACTGTCACAACCCGAGCCCAGGGAACGGGGGTCAGAGGAACTCTAACCAATGACACACGTACTCCCGTGCATGCACACCTAGACCCTATCCAGGCATACACACACAAGGGATCAATCACACGTGCAAACCACTGTACGCGGAAGCTGTACGTATCAAGGCATACCACAATATACCAAAAGACAATGGGAGATTACAAAATAACATGAACTGGCAATAAGAACCAATACAAGCACGTATGACAATATAGCGGGCTTACAATGAACAAAACATAAAATACAGATATCACTCGAAGCCCACGCTACAAATACAGAAAAATCCCCTCAATACACTCAGACTCAAAGAATGGGGAAAACAAAATGATGCAAACCGTACTCTGGAGGATGGATCAAGTCCACTCCTCTAGGCCAGAGGGGGCCTCGCGAGCCTCTCCTGCAGTCGGGTCGACCGACGCAGGATCGGAAGAGGGATCTGAGCCTGCAACACACAAAGACAACTAATAAGTACAACGACTTAGCAAAGTATAAGCCAACAAGAAGATAACACGAATTGTGTCGAATACTGAATAATACTGAACAATGATCATAATGCAATATCCATAGAAATTATAACTGTATACTCGCATGCTATCAGAATCATAAACAGGTAACAATCAAGTGGCTACTACATTGGCCATTTTCTCCCTTACGAGAGCAATCAGGATGAGAACACCAGCGACCGGGCCAGGGTACGCATGGGTCTCTAGTTCCCGGGGTCCGGAGTCCCAGGACAATTCACTCTGCAGAGGCAAACACTTAAACTAAACCAAAGTTAACCCCGTCGGGTATCCTAAGGCTGAGGCTCAGTAGTGCCAAGACCAATCACAATCAATCGGATGATGCACCTCAATCAATCAATCAATCATGTCATATCACATACCACATACAGATCTCATATATCATGCTATACAATAGGAAGTGCATCACATATACTGATACTGAGCAATAAGCTGATACTGAACAATAAGCTGATACGGAATGCAATTAAGCCATAAAAGGGGTACTGATAAACTCAATAACAATAAGCACTGATGCAAATACTCCAATGGAGCAACGGTAAAACACAATACACAATAATAGAATGGTCCCGCCCGGGCTTCGCTCTGGGGTTGCTGCATTTCCCACAGAATCGAGAGGTCCAGCGCAGAACACATAAGAGGGCATAACCGTAATCAATATGCTGTACAAATCAAACAAATCAAGTACTTATACGAATCAAGGATCAATTACAAGCCAATCCTATACTAATTATCCAGTGCTTCTAACCGTGCATGTTGATGTAGTTTTAAGTTGTCCGATGCACCATTGTCTAGTGTTGCAGTGTCTAGAGTGTGCACCGAAGTCCCTTAAACCAACACCCATGGGGAGGTGCTAAACAACTGGATAACAAGCATGAATGATTCACAGCCCATGAGATCATTCATGTCACTCAACATTCCATTGGGCATGTCCAGGTTAACTACATTCTAACATGAAAGTCATATACGGTCCTTTACTTAACCTAGTCCCTTTTCATTCAATTCTCAGGGTCTCACGGTGCAGCCGTAGGTAACCTTACGGCTTAGCCGTGGCATCTTACGGCTTGGCCGTACTATGCACTGCGGCTGAGCTGAGGTTCCCTAATATCCCTTCGGATTTACGGCTTAACCGTATTTTGCTCTACGGCTCAGCCGTATCCTGGTCCACGGCTTAGCCGTAAGACAATGTACGGCTGAGATCAGGCTGGGCCGTAGAAGAATGGCGAATTGCCAACATCCAGTTATTTTCAGCTAACAGTCTGTACTGTTCTACGGTTTGGGTTACGGTTGGGTCTCGGCTTAGCCGTAAGCCATTTTACGGCTTAGCCGTAGCACATTTCACGGCGTAGCCGTGAGTGCACGGACTCATTTTCCTGAACTTGTTACAGTCATACAGAAAATGTGCAAAGCGGCTGGAAACAGCAAGATAACAGTGAAATGAGTTCAATAGGGCTGTCTATCACTGAGATACACACTGAAGAATCAAAACACAACAATCAAATCACTATCAATCGGTGTTCACACATCTTGGGCTTATACTTGCCTCACGGACGAAATCCACACGCGGATTGGCTCAGTCCACCGGGAAACACACGCGAACAAGCTCCTTCCTTCCTCCCACAAGCAATCGAAACAGAGGTGGAGAAGAGAGAAAGAGAGCTGACGAGAGAGAGAGAGAGACGAGCTGGGGAGAGTGAGCTGAGAGACGATCGAGAGAACAAGAGAGTTGGTGGGGATATTTATAACTTAATTTGAGTCCAAATTGCACTTAGGTCCAAGCAGTTTACACCAATGTCAGTTCGAGTCAAATGACGGTCCAACGAGAACAAACGAACTCATTCGGATCCAAGACAGTTACGAAAAACGACAAACTCAACGAAATACACGCGCTGACGTCAAAATGACGCAAAACTGACAAGGTCTATCAAAAGCCAGAATTACGAAAAAGGGCTCGATCTACTTAGACTAAGTCAAACTCAACCCAAACAATCTCTCTACGACTCAAGGTCAAAAATCAACAAAACCCAAAACACACTTAACGCTCAATTCACACGAACTTACCCACTACTCCGGATCAACTCGGGTCGGAGTGTTACATCCTCCCCCACTTGGACATCATTCCGTCCTCGGAATGAAAGCGTACCTGAGCAAACAGATAAGGATACTGACGCGCCATCTGATCTTCTAATTCCCACGTGGCTTCATCAGGTCCATGATGTTCCCAAAGTACTTTGACCCATCGAATAGTCCTCGTATGCAAGAGCTGTTCTCTGGTCCCAACAATACGGAGCGGGCGCTCAACATATGACGCATTGGGTTGCATCTGAATGTCATCGTATCGAATCACGTGCGTCGGGTCCCGAACATACTTGCGAAGCATAGACACATGAAAAACATCGTGTATTCCAGAGAACTCCACGGGTAGAACCAGTCTGTACGCTAGATCACCAATCCGGCTCTTGATCTCAAATGGACCCACATATCTTGGCGCTAACTTGCCTTTTTGACCGAATCGTACCGTACCTTTCATCGGTGAGACCTTCAAGAATACCCAATCTCCAACCTGAAATGTCAAGGTTCTTCTTCTCGTATCTGCATAGCTCTTCTGTCTCGATCGGGCAATCTTCAAATTGCACTGACCTTCTGAACTTTCTCTGTAGTCTCAGCAATGATCGTCGGTCCGTGGAAACTCCTTGTTCCAACTTCTTCCCAGCAAACAGGACTCCTACATTTCCGTCCATACAGAGCTTCATAGGGTGCCATTCCAATACTCTCGTGGAAGCTATTGTTATATGCGAACTCACACAACGAGAGATGCAGATCCCATTCTTTCTCGAAATTCAGCACACTGGCCCGTAACATGTCCTCGAGCGTCTGAATAGTTCGTTCCGACTGTCCATCAGTCTGCGGGTGATACGCCGTACTGAAGTTCAACTTCGTTCCCATGGCCTCCTGAAATGCTCTCCAAAACGAAGAAACAAAGCGGCTATCTCGATCTGACACAATCGACACGGGCGTACCATGTAATCTCACTATCTCGTCAACGAACTTCTTCGCCATCTCGGAAAATGTCATGCCTTTCTTGAATGGAAGAAAATGGGCTGTCTTCGTCAATCTGTCCACGATCACCCAAATAGCATTGTTCTTCTTGCTCGTCAGGGGTAAACCCGAAACAAAGTCCATCGAAATGTGCTCCCATTTCCACTGGGGAATATGCAATGGATGTAAGGAACCTGGAGGTCTCTGATGGTCAGCTTTCACCTTTTGGCAAGTCAAACATCTGGCAACAAACCCAGCAATTTCTCTCTTCATGTTGTTCCACCAGAATCTGTCCTTGAGAGCTCGGTACATCTTCGTACTTCCAGGGTGCATAGAATAACGTGCATGGTGTGCTTCGGTCATCAAACTCTCCTTCAAAGCCTCTACTGCTGGCACACATAACCTACTCCTGAAATACAAGACATCACCCTCCAACCGAAAGTCTGATCGATCTGCAATGCTATCCCGAATTCGCTTCAACATCGCATCTTCGAACTGCTGATCTTTAATACGCTGAATGATGTCAGGCTGAAAACTCACTGTACTGGCAAGTGTCAAACTGTTCTCCACCAATTGCAGTTCCACTGGCTGAGCATGCCTCACAAAATAAAGACTATCCAAGGCCTGAAGAATCTCCGACTTCCTACTTAAGGCATCTGCAACAACATTGCCTTTCCCTGGATGATACTTGATGGGGAAATCAAAACCCTTGATCAACTCAAGCCACCTTCGCTGTCTCATATTCAACTCAGACTGCGTGAAGAGGTACTGTAGACTCTGATGATCTGAATGCACTTCAAATGTCACGCCGTACAAATAGTGTCTCCACATCTTCAACGCAAAAACGACGGCCGCCAATTCTAAATCATGCGTATCATAGTTCTTCTCGTGCTCTCGAAGTTGCCTCGAGCCATAGGCAATCACTTTGCCATGTTGCATCAAAACACATCCCAAACCGACTCGAGAAGCATCAGAATAGATCATAAATCCTTCATGCCCATCTGGTAACGTCAAGACTGGAGCCGAAGTAAGCTTCTCCTTCAACATCTGGAAATGGCGTTCACATTCGTCCGTCCAAAGAAAAGGAACATTCTTCCTGGTCAATCGAGTCAACGGGGCTGAGATCTTAGCAAAATCTTGAATAAAGCGACGATAATATCCAGCTAATCCAAGAAAACTCCGTATCTCCGTCACAGTCTTTGGGCTGGGCCAATTCATCACTGCTTCAACTTTCATCTGATCCACTGCCAACCCATCTCGTGAAATGGTATGACCAAGAAAAGCTACCTGCTCGAGCCAAAAATCACACTTCGACAATTTAGCATATAAGCGATGTTCCTTCAACAACTGCAAGGCTCGACGTAGATGTTCCTCATGCTCCTCTGGGGTCTTGGAATACACCAGAATGTCATCAATAAAGACCACCACAAAACGATCCAGAAAAGGAGCAAAGATCCTGTTCATCAAAGCCATAAAGGCAGCAGGTGCATTGGTTAATCCAAATGGCATCACGAGGAACTCAAAATGTCCATACCGTGTCCTGAAAGCAGTCTTCACAATGTCTTCTTCCTTCACCCGAAGTTGATGATACCCTGATCTTAGATCAATCTTGGAAAAATAAGCGGCACCTTGAAGTTGGTCAAACAACTCATCAATACGCGGCAATGGGTATTTGTTCTTGATCGTGACTTTGTTCAATCGCCGGTAATCTATACACATCCGTAAGGTATCGTCCTTCTTCTTCACAAACAGCACTGGCGCTCCCCACGGTGACACACTCGGCCGTACGAAACCCTTCTCCAAAAGATCTTGCAATTGCGTCTTCAATTCGAGCAACTCGGCAGGGGCCATACGATAAGGAGCTAAACTAATGGGTGCTGTACCGGGCACTAAATCGATCGCAAACTCTACATCTCGGACAGGGGGTAACTCGGGTACTTCCTCCGGAAATACATCCGGGAACTCACGTACTACCGGAATATCGCTCAACTGCTTCACCTCCTTCTTCTCCGAGACAAAAGCAAGAAATCCTGCACAACCTCTGCGTATCAAACGATCCGCCTTGCATGCGGAGATGACACGCCTCGGGCATCTCTCCTGATTGCCCTCGAAACGAAACCCCTTCTCAAAATCGAAGTAAATCGTCCTGTTGTAACAGTTAACACAGGCACAATACCGCGCTAGCCAGTCCATTCCGAGGATCACATCGAAATCCAACATGGACAACAAGATCAAATCAACTGGCAGCTGGCGACCTTCAATCACCACGTCGCACAGAGGGTAGTATACACTACACTCTACTCTCTTGCCCACAGGAGTGGACACCACCAACACATAGGGTAGCGGCTGAGGGGGTTGCGGTAACTGTTCCGCAAAACGAGGTGCAACATACGAACGCGTAAATCCCGAATCAAATAGTGTATGTGCTTTAGCTCGGGCAATGAGAACTTTACCTTCCACCACTTTCGCATCTTCTGCATGATCATGGGAGGCTGCATATACACGAGCAGTCTGACGCTGGGGCTTCTGGCTCTGGCGAGACGGATGGGGGCTGTTCGAAGCTGCTGAACTGAGAGACTTGGATGACCCCATAGATCTAGATGACTGGAAGGTCCTGGTCTTCGGGCACTGAGCTATCTTATGCTCCATAGATCCGCAACTCAAACAAGCTCCGGACTTCTTCCAACACTTCTCCGTCGGATGTCCAAATCCACAAAACTCGCATCTGCTCCCAGAGAAACTCGAAGTGCCTTGCTTCCCTTTCCATCTCTTCTGAATCTGTCCCTTGGACCCCACTGGTGCACTCCTCTTGAAGTCCATAGCTCTCTCTGCTAGGTGGTTGGCTTCCGCAGCGTGTGCCCTATCGACCGCATCGTCAAAAGTAGCTGGTCTCTGAAAAGCAGTCACAAAATTCGCATATCTCGGATGCAGACCAGTAATAAAACGATTCACCTTCTTCTCCTCGGTATTGATCATGTCTTCAGCAAAATGGGACAACTGGGTAAAGCGGTGAATGTACTCCGAGACGGTCAGCTGCTGCTGCTGTAAGGCCAGAAACTCAACCTCCTTCACACGCCGGACATGAGCAGGAATGAACTTCCTTCTGAACTGTTTCTGGAACGTCTCCCACACTGTTTCACTAGGCAAGGTCAGATAGGCTGCACTAACACTCTTCCACCAGGTCTTTGCCACCTCTCGGAACATCGATGCCGTAAGCATGACCTTCTGCCGGTCGTCACAGACAATGGTCGAGAAGAGATCTCCAGTATGCTCTAGCCACTGATCAGCCTTCAATGCATCTTCATTTCCATAGAACTCTGTGGCTCCACGTTTCCTGAATTTGTCGTACAACGCATTCGGATCGCTCTCCTTAGGCGGAAAGACCACTTGCTGCTCTGCAGGCCGAACTGGCATTTGACTCTGTCGGTCTACGATCGAAACGACCTGCGCTTGCAAAGAATGGATCGCTTGTAGCATAGTCAAGAAGCGCTCGTCAAAATTCACGAGTGGCTGTGGAGCGGCTGACCCACTCTCGTTATCTCCCTGATCATTGTTGTTGTGTGTTCCAGATCCTGATGCCATAGCCTGCAAAACACAAAAGTCAATCTGCTATCACACGAAGTACTCACACAACTCACAAGACAAGGAGACCACACTCAACAGTCCAAAACTGGACTACGAAATCTCACCACGTCCTATATGCCTACATGCTTACACACTAAGATAGAGACAATGCCCTGAGAGACAAAGCTCGGAGAGACAATGCTTTGATACCATACAATACGTATGTCACAACCCGAGCCCAGGGAACGGGGGTCAGAGGAACTCTAACCAATGACACACGTACTCCCGTGCATGCACACCTAGACCCTATCCAGGCATACACACACAAGGGATCAATCACACGTGCAAACCACTGTACGCGGAAGCTGTACGTATCAAGGCATACCACAATATACCAAAAGACAATGGGAGATTACAAAATAACATGAACTGGCAATAAGAACCAATACAAGCACGTATGACAATATAGTGGGCTTACAATGAACAAAACATAAAATACAGATATCACTCGAAGCCCACGCTACAAATACAGAAAAATCCCCTCAATACACTCAGACTCAAAGAATGGGGAAAACAAAATGATGCAAACCGTACTCTGGAGGATGGATCAAGTCCACTCCTCTAGGCCAGAGGGGGCCTCGCGAGCCTCTCCTGCAGTCGGGTCGACCGACGCAGGATCGGAAGAGGGATCTGAGCCTGCAACACACAAAGACAACTAATAAGTACAACGACTTAGCAAAGTATAAGCCAACAAGAAGATAACACGAATTGTGTCGAATACTGAATAATACTGAACAATGATCATAATGCAATATCCATAGAAATTATAACTGTATACTCGCATGCTATCAGAATCATAAACAGGTAACAATCAAGTGGCTACTACATTGGCCATTTTCTCCCTTACGAGAGCAATCAGGATGAGAACACCAGCGACCGGGCCAGGGTACGCATGGGTCTCTAGTTCCCGGGGTCCGGAGTCCCAGGACAATTCACTCTGCAGAGGCAAACACTTAAACTAAACCAAAGTTAACCCCGTCGGGTATCCTAAGGCTGAGGCTCAGTAGTGCCAAGACCAATCACAATCAATCGGATGATGCACCTCAATCAATCAATCAATCATGTCATATCACATACCACATACAGATCTCATATATCATGCTATACAATAGGAAGTGCATCACATATACTGATACTGAGCAATAAGCTGATACTGAACAATAAGCTGATACGGAATGCAATTAAGCCATAAAAGGGGTACTGATAAACTCAATAACAATAAGCACTGATGCAAATACTCCAATGGAGCAACGGTAAAACACAATACACAATAATAGAATGGTCCCGCCCGGGCTTCGCTCTGGGGTTGCTGCATTTCCCACAGAATCGAGAGGTCCAGCGCAGAACACATAAGAGGGCATAACCGTAATCAATATGCTGTACAAATCAAACAAATCAAGTACTTATACGAATCAAGGATCAATTACAAGCAAATCATATACTAATTATCCAGTGCTTCTAACCGTGCATGTTGATGTAGTTTTAAGTTGTCCGATGCACCATTGTCTAGTGTTGCAGTGTCTGGAGTGTGCACCGAAGTCCCTTAAACCAACACCCATGGGGAGGTGCTAAACAACTGGATAACAAGCATGAATGATTCACAGCCCATGAGATCATTCATGTCACTCAACATTCCATTGGGCATGTCCAGGTTAACTACATTCTAACATGAAAGTCATATACGGTCCTTTACTTAACCTAGTCCCTTTTCATTCAATTCTCAGGGTCTCACGGTGCAGCCGTAGGTAACCTTACGGCTTAGCCGTGGCATCTTACGGCTTGGCCGTACTATGCACTGCGGCTGAGCTGAGGTTCCCTAATATCCCTTCGGATTTACAGCTTAACCGTATTTTGCTCTACGGCTCAGCCGTATCCTGGTCCACGGCTTAGCCGTAAGACAATGTACGGCTGAGATCAGGCTGGGCCGTAGAAGAATGGCGAATTGCCAACATCCAGTTATTTTCAGCTAACAGTCTGTACTGTTCTACGGTTTGGGTTACGGTTGGGTCTCGGCTTAGCCGTAAGCCATTTTACGGCTTAGCCGTAGCACATTTCACGGTGTAGCCGTGAGTGCACGGACTCATTTTCCTGAACTTGTTACAGTCATACAGAAAATGTGCAAAGCGGCTGGAAACAGCAAGATAACAGTGAAATGAGTTCAATAGGGCTGTCTATCACTGAGATACACACTGAAGAATCAAAACACAACAATCAAATCACTATCAATCGGTGTTCACACATCTTGGGCTTATACTTGCCTCACGGACGAAATCCACACGCGGATTGGCTCAGTCCACCGGGAAACACACACGAACAAGCTCCTTCCTTCCTCCCACAAGCAATCGAAACAGAGGTGGAGAAGAGAGAAAGAGAGCTGACGAGAGAGAGAGAGAGACGAGCTGGGGAGAGTGAGCTGAGAGACGATCGAGAGAACAAGAGAGTTGGTGGGGATATTTATAACTTAATTTGAGTCCAAATTGCACTTAGGTCCAAGCAGTTTACACCGATGTCAGTTCGAGTCAAATGACGGTCCAACGAGAACAAACGAACTCATTCGGATCCAAGACAGTTACGAAAAACGACAAACTCAACGAAATACACGCGCTGACGTCAAAATGACGCAAAACTGACAAGGTCTATCAAAAGCCAGAATTACGAAAAAGGGCTCGATCTACTTAGACCAAGTCAAACTCAACCCAAACAATCTCTCTACGACTCAAGGTCAAAAATCAACAAAACCCAAAACACACTTAACGCTCAATTCACACGAACTTACCCACTACTCCGGATCAACTCGGGTCGGAGTGTTACAGAAACTTACGGCTTAGCCGTACAATACAGAACACGAATTCGGGATAGTTACAGAAACTGAAATTCGGTACAGAAGCTTAACAAAACAAGCTACAGAGGTTCCAAATTCACAAAAATTGGCTGTAAAACATTCTATACAAAGGATAAGAGAGAATCAAAGCACTCAAACAAAACACCCATATGTGTTATCAAAGCCTGTACTTATACTTGCCTCAAAGCTCTAACAATCCACTGAATCAAGCTCCAAATCAACTAAAAATCAAAGCAAAACAAAGAATAACCCATGCATGAGATGAAGACATAGCAATCAGAGAATGGGAGAAGCAATTGGAGAAGAAGAAGAAAGAATTGGGAAGAACCCACTTACCAAGCCACAAACAGAGATGAGAGAAGAAGAAAAGAACCCAATCCAAAACAAGGAATCCAAATCTTCAATCGAGCAAGAGAAGGAAGAGAAGAGAGAAAGAGAGAGAGAGAACACGTGAAGCTTCCCCTGGAGATCTCTTTTGCATGCAACGGTGAGGAAATGAAATGAGCAGGAGAGAGAGACACCTGGAGTGTGACTTATATATATAGATTGTGGGAGTTAAGTCAAAGTCTGGTAAGTTTAAACTATTTACAGTTCAAGTCACTCGAAGGTCCAACTTCTCCAATTGACTCCAAATGGGTCTGACACAGTTATGGAATATAACGAGCTCAACAAAATACACGTGCTGACACCAAGATGATGCAAACATGATGCAAGCAAAGCAAAAGCAAAATTACGAAAAAGGGCTTAGGACTACCTATCTCAGGTCAAAGGTTACTCAACTACCTATCCATGACCCAAAACCAAGTCCAAAAGAATAAAATAACAGAAAAGCACGCTAATGAGCCACTAATCCGGCTCAAAGGGGATCGGAGTGTTACATCCTCCCCCACTAGGAATCATTCCGTCATCGGAATGACTACCTACCTGCGCAAAGAGCTGTGGGTACTGGCGCGCTAGCTGCTCCTCTAGCTCCCATGTAGCCTCATCTGGACCATGATGTTCCCACAACACTTTAACCCATCTGATAGTCCTGGTACGGAGAATCTGCTCTCGTGTGCCAACGATGCGAAGTGGACGCTCAACGTAAGTTGCATTAGGCTGAATCTGAATATCATCATAGCGAATCACATGGCTTGGATCTGACACATACTTACGGAGCATCGACACATGGAATACATCGTGCACACCGGAGAACTCAACTGGAAGCGTCAACCGATAAGCTAAATCTCCAACTCGGCTCTTGACTTCAAATGGTCCTACATATCTCGGAGCTAACTTACCCTTCTGACCAAACCGTACCGTGCCCTTCATCGGAGAAACTTTAAGGAACACCCAATCTCCGACTTGGAATGCCAAGGGTCTCCTCCGAGTATCTGCATAGCTCTTCTGTCTGGATCGAGCAATCTTTAGATTCTCTATCACTTTCTGCACTTTCTCTGTCGTCTCAGCAATGATTGTCGGACCATGGAAACTTCTTGTTCCAACTTCTTCCCAGCACACTGGAGTCCTGCACTTACGTCCGTATAGAGCCTCATATGGTGCCATGCCAATGCTCTCGTGGAAGCTGTTGTTTTAGGCAAACTCACACAATGCTAGATGCGTATCCCATTCCTTCTCAAAGTTCAGCACACTAGCTCTGAGCATATCCTCCAACGTCTAAATGGTACGCTCCGACTGTCCGTCAGTCTGAGGGTGGTATGCCGTACTAAAACTCAGCTTCGTGCCCATAGCTTCCTGAAATGCTCTCCAGAATGAAGACACAAAACGGCTATCACGATCCGACACAATCGATACTGGGGTGCCATGCAATCTGACTATCTCGTCAACAAACTTCCTGGCCATCTCCGTGAATGTCATCCCTTTCCTGAACGGAAGGAAATGCGCTGACTTGGTCAATCTGTCCACTATTACCCAGATCGCATTGTTCTTTCTACTGGTCGACGGAAAACCGGAGACAAAATCCATGGTAATGTGCTCCCACTTCCACTGCGGAGTGTGTAGTGGATGCAATGATCCTGGAGGTCGCTGATGGTCAGCTTTTACCCTCTGACAGGTCAAACATCGAGCTACGAACCCTGCGATCTCCCGCTTCATATTATTCCACCAAAATCTATCTTTCAAGTTCCGGTACATCTTCGTACTCCCTGGGTGCATCGCATATCGGGCATCGTGCGCATCTGTCATCAACTTATCTTTCAGCTCATCCACAGCGGGAACACACAATCTATTCCTGAAGTACAAAACTCCGTCTACCAGGCTGAAATCAGGTCTAACTGCAATCCGATCTCTGAATTTCACCAGAAGGGGGTCCTCAAACTGGCGATCCTTGATCTGCTGCATCACCTCAGGCTGAAACACGACGGTAGTAGCTAATGTCATCAATTCGCCTACCATCCGAACCTCAACAGGCTGGTCATGTACAAGCATATAGAATCCTGCCAACACCTGAAGATTGTCTGTCCTCCTGCTGAGTGCATCTGCAACTACATTCCCTTTGCCTGGGTGGTACTTGATCGGAAAGTCGTAGTCCTTGATGAACTCCAACACCTTCGCTGCCTCATATTCAAGTCATGCTGATCGAATAAATACTGGAGACTGTGATGATCGGAATGGACCTCGAACTTCACACCGTACAAGTAATGCCGCCACAACTTCAGTGCAAATACAATGGCTGCTAGCTCCAAGTCATGTGTGGCATAGTTCTTCTCGTGCTCTTTCAACTGTCTGGATCCATAGGGAATCACTTTCTGATTCTGCATCAGTACACAGCCTAGTCCAACTCGAGAAGCATCAGAATAATTCACGAATCCCTCACTACCATCCGAGAGAGTCAACACTGGCGCCGTAGTGAGCTTTTCTTTCAACATCTGGAAACTACGTTCACACTTCTCTGTCCACTCATATGGGACTTTCTTCCGAGTCAACTGAGTCAGCGGGGCTGAGATCTTCGAGAAGTCCTGCACAAACCTGCGGTAATATCCCGCCAATCCCAGAAAACTCCGAATCTCTACCACTGATCTAGGACGGGGCCAATGGACTACTGCCTCAATCTTAGCCGGATCCACCATCAATCCTTCTCTAGAAATCTTGTGACCCAGAAATGCAACTTGCTCTAGCCAGAAATCACACTTAGACAACTTTGCATACAACTTGTGCTCTCTAAGCAGCTGCAATGCTTTCCTCAGATGGTCTGTATGTTCCTCAGCAGTCTTCGAATAAACCAATATGTCATCTATGAAAACCACAACAAACTGGTCCAAGAATGAAGTAAACACCCTATTCATCAACGCCATAAAAGCTGCGGGTGCGTTCGTCAAACCAAATGGCATGACAAGGAACTCGTAGTGTCCATACCGAGTCCTGAAAGCTGTCTTAGGAACATCCTCATCCTTCACCCTGAGCTGGTGATATCCTGACCTCAAATCAATCTTCGAGAAGTAAGCTGCACCCTGAAGCTGATCGAACAACTCATCGATCCTATGCAATGGATATTTGTTCTTGATAGTCACTTTGTTCAACTGCCTGTAGTCAATGCACATCCGGAAACTGCCATCTTTCTTCTTAACAAATAATACAGGAGCTCCCCAAGGTGAAACACTTGGGCGTATGAACCCTTTATCCAACAGATCCTGCAACTGTTTCTTCAATTCCAACAACTCTGCAGGTGCCATACGATACGGAGCTCTACTGATGGGTGCTGTACCTGGCATCAAATCAATAGCAAACTCAACCTCCCGAACTGGTGGCAACTCTGGCACATCCTCCGGAAAAACATCCGGGAACTCGCTGACTACTGGGATCTCACTGAACTGTCGCTGATCTTTCTTTTCTGAAATGAATGCAAGAAATCCTTCACATCCCCTACGAAGCATCCTATCTGCCTTGCAAGCAGAGATCACACGCCTTGGGCACCTCGTCTGGCAGCCCTCAAATCGAAAACCGCTGCCCAGATCAAAATAGATAGCTTTGCTGTAGCAATTGATACATGCATGATATCTTGCAAGCCAGTCCATACTAAGAATCACATCAAAATCAAGTGTCGTGAGCAACACGAGGTCTACCGGGAGCTGATGACCAGCTATCCGCACTTCACACTGAGGGTAGAAGACACTGCACTCCACCCGCTTACCAACCGGAGTGGATACTAGCAACAAGTATGGAAGTGGTGTGGGTCGCTGTCGAAGCTGCACAGCAAATGGGGTGCTACGTACGAACGCGTAGACCCGGAGTCAAATAAGGCTAAAGCTTCAGCATCAGAAATTAAAATTTTACCTTCCACGACTGTGGCCTCCTCCGCGCCCTCATGCGTAGCAGCATAGGCTCGGGCTGTCTGGCGGTTCTGCTTCTGGGCTGGGCGAGCTGGCTGAGATTTGCCCTGCGCTGTTGGTCCTGCCGATCTCGTCTGTGGGGAGGACTGAAACCTCGGGCATTGAGCCCGCTTGTGGTCCGTGGAGCCACAACCGAAACAAGCCCCACTCTTCCTCCAGCATCGATCGGTGGGGTGATCCTTCCCACAGTGACCACAAACTACCTGAGAACTGCTCGAACTGCCCTGCTTACCCTTGAACTTCTTCTGGAACTGACTTCTGCCACTAGAACCTGCTGCCCTCTTAGCTTCTGTTCGTTCCTCCTCAAATATGGCCTCTGCATCATAAGCCCTATCAATAGCATCATCCAATGTAGCCGGCCACATGCAAGCAACCACGTGGCGTTTATGTCTCGGATTCAGGCCGTTGACGAAGCGAGTCACCTTCTTCTGCTCAGTGTTCACCATGTCCTCTGCAAAGTGGGACAGCTCTGTAAACTTGTGTACATAATCTGCAACTGACATCTGTCTCTGCTGAAGGTTGAAGAATTCCACTTCCTTGGCTCGCTGAATATGGAGAGGCATGAATTTCCGACGGAATTGTTGCTTGAAGGTCTCCCAAACTGTGGCACTGGGCATGGTCTGAAATGAGGTCTTAACACTCCTCCACCATGTCTTGGCTACACTCCGAAGCATAGAGGCGGTGAGAACTACTTTCTGCTTGTTGCTACACACAATCGTATCAAATAGCTCTTCAGTCTGCTCTAACCATTGCTCAGCCTGCAATGCATCCTCTATCCCATGGAACTCAGTCGCCCCTCGCTTACGGAACTTGTCAAAAAGAGCATTAGGATCTGACTCCTTAGGCTGGAAAATCACTTGCTGATCTATGCGAGGTGATGCTGCTGCGGCAGCCTGACTCTGCCTATCTACCATGGATGCCATCTGTGCCTGTAATGACTGCATAGACTGCATCATCATCATCATGCGCTCTTCACTACTGATATGTGGGGGTACCGATCCACTATCACCGTTATGGCCCTGTTGGTTCTCATCTCGAGATCCTGATCCTGATGCCATCCTGCAAAAAGAAAAGAAACACAGTACACAAATACAAAATGCCCTGAGTTAGTCAAATCCCAAAAGTCAACATATTAGACTTCGAGTCAAATAGTTGATAGCGTTATCTCACCAAGATCTTAGATGCCTACATGCTTATAACTAGCATGCTCTGATACCATACAATACGTATGTCACGACCCGAGCCCAGAAATCGGGGGTTAGCGAAAAGCTACACCGGTGACACACGTACTCCCGTGCACGTGCATCCAAACCGAGTCCAGATGCACGCACACAAGGGATCTAACACGTGCGAACTAAGCGTATGCGGAAGCTGTACATATCATAGCAAGCAACAAAGGAAAATAAATAGCGGAAGCCGAAATACATACGGAACGGAAAGGACAAGATAAATACGCTGGTATGAAATCTGAATACACACCCAAAACATGATATACAAAATATACAAAGTACAAGTCCAAAGTCCAAAGTCCAAAAAAACAAAACTCAAAACAAAAGGCCGCTGATATGCATGCACGCACTCGGCAGAGGTGATCAGGCCCACTCTGCCAAACCGGAGGGTGCCTCTACACTCGGCCCTGCAGCCTCTTCGACCGCCGGGGAGTTGGGCAAGGGATCTGTGCCTGCAACACCACAGACAACACAAATGAATACAACGATCCAGCAAATACAAGTAACAGGGATGAAACACTTATAGCATCGAAACGAATAATATAATGACAGAAGATTAAATACAGAGTTTCATCTTAGTATGCTAAGCAAATCGTGTATAGAAGTAAAACATGATAATTGAATCAAAACATAGAAATACTGAACTAAGTGGCTACTACGTTAACCATGTTCTCTCCAATAGAGAGCAAAGCAGAGCAGAGGAGAACACCACTGACCGGGCCAGGGTACAAGTGGGTCTCAGTTTCCTGGGTTCTGGGGTCCCAAGACAGAGCGACACTGCAGTGATACAGAGATACAGAGATCTAAGCCAGAGGTAACCCCGTCGGGCATCCTAGGGCTGAGGCTGAGTAGAGCCAGACTAATACCAATCAAATCAAATCCATAGAAAGGGAGATTATCCGCTTTGGACTCACCGATGACAAAGACCGAATCTTATCCTCACGTATTAACCTCTGGGCAGAGCCACCCGGGAATACCCAAACTCAGAGATAGACAAAGCCAACAAAGCATAGCATAGATCAAAGCTCAGTGCAGAACGAAGAATAAAACAGATATACAGAACGAAAGCAAAATGAATGCGGAATGCATAAACATAGATTGGCAGAACAGAGGGCAAAACTATAAACAATATGCAATGCATCTCAGATTAATACGGAGTCAAGGTTAATTACAAGCCAACCCTAATCTAGTGGTTCACTGTCACTAACCGTGCATGTTGATGTAGTTTTAAGTTATTCGATGCACCGTTGCCAACCCAGTGTTGCAATATAATCCTCATGTGCACCGAAGTCCCTTAAACCAACACCCATGGGGAGGTGCTTAACAGTGATCAACGCTCACATAAATAAGTCACAGCCTAACAGACTCTTCATGCGATCCAAAGAATCCATTGGGCCGGTTTACATGGGTGGTTAACCTGTATTTGAGCCCTACAAGTCTCACCATTATCCTAAATTATATTTCAGAATTGCCATGCCTAACGGTTTAGCCATGAGGGACCGATGGTTGAGCCGAAGACATCTTACGCCCTCGTCGTATTATGCACTACGGCTTCACCTTGGTTCCATTCAACACACAGCTAAACTAGTCATCTTCCACCTCTGATCTGATACCTCTTTCGGCTGAGCTATGGTCAGTATACGGCTTAGCCGTAGACCAATCCACGGCTTAGCCGTAGCATTCTACGGCTTAGCCGTAGCCACACCGTAGGAGTACTGTATTGGAAAAGTTTCGACTGATCAGAGCTTTAATCCACGGCTGGGTTACGGTTGGGCCACGGCTAGCGTACGGCTCAGCCGTAGGACAATTTACGGCTTAGCCGTAGCCTAGCCGTAGAACAAAATCAAAATTTCAAATCTCTGGAACATGAGCCGTAGAAACTTACGGCTTAGCCGTACAATACAGAACACGAATTCGGGATAGTTACAGAAACTGAAATTCGGTACAGAAGCTTAACAAAACAAGCTACAGAGGTTCCAAATTCACAAAAATTGGCTGTAAAACATTCTATACAAAGGATAAGAGAGAATCAAAGCACTCAAACAAAACACCCATATGTGTTATCAAAGCCTGTACTTATACTTGCCTCAAAGCTCTAACAATCCACTGAATCAAGCTCCAAATCAACTAAAAATCAAAGCAAAACAAAGAATAACGCATGCATGAGATGAAGACATAGCAATCAGAGAATGGGAGAAGCAATTGGAGAAGAAGAAGAAAGAATTGGGAAGAACCCACTTACCAAGCCACAAACAGAGATGAGAGAAGAAGAAAAGAACCCAATCCAAAACAAGGAATCCAAATCTTCAATCGAGCAAGAGAAGGAAGAGAAGAGAGAAAGAGAGAGAGAGAACACGTGAAGCTTCCCCTGGAGATCTCTTTTGCATGCAACGGTGAGGAAATGAAATGAGCAGGAGAGAGAGACACCTGGAGTGTGACTTATATATATAGATTGTGGGAGTTAAGTCAAAGTCTGGTAAGTTTAAACTATTTACAGTTCAAGTCACTCGAAGGTCCAACTTCTCCAATTGACTCCAAATGGGTCTGACACAGTTATGGAATATAACGAGCTCAACAAAATACACGTGCTGACACCAAGATGATGCAAACATGATGCAAGCAAAGCAAAAGCAAAATTACGAAAAAGGGCTTAGGACTACCTATCTCAGGTCAAAGGTTACTCAACTACCTATCCATGACCCAAAACCAAGTCCAAAAGAATAAAATAACAGAAAAGCACGCTAATGAGCCACTAATCCGGCTCAAAGGGGATCGGAGTGTTACAACATAAGAGTCTCACTTTATTTAGAATTCTCAAAGTTAGATTTCTCATCTCAAACTCCACCTTGAAGATTAGAATCCTAATCTACCTTGGTTATTAGATTCCAACCCAAATTAGTATAAGGTCATATTTCTTTTAGGACTCCCTTTTTTATTCCTACCTATAAATATAACACGCTCGCCCTCCCTTGATTCACATCTACGTATACCTCATTCCTTTCTCTCTCAAAGTTCACTCCAAGGTATGCTTATTTCACCCTTTTTCTATTCCTTTTTCAGTTATTATTATGGTATATCATTCTAATAGTCAACTATGCATAGCATATTAATATATGTTTTCATATCATGTTGTTGTCTATCTCATAACGTGACCTCCATCATCATCAAAGCATCGCCGTCAACATCATCCACCCTTCTTGAGACCCACCTAGTCATCACCATTAACTGCACATACAAGGCCTCTTGACCCAGACCATCACAACCCGGCCATCTGTGCACACCATTACCAAGACCTGCACACTCACCTACCCTCACTCTCCTCCCTTGGCATCTAAGAAAAATCACCTCTGAAATCAATTTTGCAAATTATCAGCTTAGCTTTCCTCTGATGTGTAAAATTTGATCTTTAGTTATGTTTTCCCATTGCATTAATCTATTTCTTTCTTTCTTGAGTTTTGATAATGTAACGAGCCTTGGGAACTCCCATATTATAGGAATGTGCTTGGTGGGGAGGCAGAATTTAATGGTAGTGAGGTTAGACTAGAGTATAGTTGCAAGGAGGCATTTGCCACAATAAAATTTTGTGAATTATATGAATTGGTCATGTAATATGCTAAAACAATATCTATTTGGTTGTCGTTTCTGACTTTCACCAGTGCGGCCCACCATCTTTTATTGAAAGGACTGATTTTGAGGGGCCCCACTTAGGTAAGATGCCAAAATATCCATCTGGTAAGAAATTCCTAACAAATGATTGTTAAACATGATACCTTTAGAATCTAGAAATAATGGTAATGATAATGTTATCAAAAAATTATAAATATGAATGTTCAAACATTTATGAGTCAAGTTCTTGTGTCATTTTTGGTGTTCAAGCTCTTCAATATAAAGACATCATGGATTGAATGTTGGAGACCAACTTATCAAGAATGGTTATAATATCATTACCTGAAATTATATACTTAAGGGCAAATAACATATGTGTTCAATTCAGGTGTTCGCTACAAAATTTTCTACACCTCAGTATAATGATGTTACAAAACGGATATTGAAGACAGAAATGGGCATATAATGTATAAAGGATTATAACAATATCGTTACCTAAAAGTTTTATATTTATGGAAAAAAAATAATTTTTTGGGTCAAATTCTAGTGCCCTCACAGTCTTTATGCATTTCAGTATAAAGATATGAAAGAATGAATGTGGGAACAAAAAATGGGTGTATATAACATATAAAAGATGGTAACGATATCATTAAACTCCTACGTCTCTCTTTCAAATTATATATAAATACTCTTCAAAGGAAGAACCTAGAGTATTTTTTCTGATCTTGTAATAGTAAGAGGATATGTGAAGATGGAACGTCGTCATCATATCACAATGAATGAATTAATGAAGTTGATTTTTGTAGTGCGAAGTAATACTATGTGTATGACAATATTATAATAAAGTTGTTGAGCATGCATTTTTGAAATCCACTCAAAAATGGACAAATTTCTTAAGTGAAATAAACCTCTTTAGATTACATGCATTTTACAAGTTTAATTTAAAAAAACTAAAACAAGATACAAAACAAGTCTTCTTTGATGAAATGGGATGCAGTAAACATTGGACTGATCATGATGATTTCAGATCAACAAAGTAGAACAGCTTGCACTCCTCAATCGCATCATCAATTGTTATTCCCATGCTCATGGAGTCACCATTTTCATTGCATTTTGTCTCTTCTCAACCATTTCTCTTAGTATGGTTCCCACTTTTTTGCTAATCTCTTTCCTCCTTACGTTATCTATTGTGGGTAAAAACCTGTGAAGGATGAAAAATTAACTATCACTTAAGGAAATAAGTATGAGAGAAAAAAGATAAAGGCAAAAAGAAGAAAACAACAAAGAGCCAAAGATCATACTAGACACTTGGAAATATAGTTTTCCTCCAACAATGATTAACAAGGAAAAAAAATAAAGAAAAAGAAGGGGTAAATGAACTCTTGTGACGGGATGCCCAAATGGGTAGGTGGGTTCAAGTCATGTTACCAATCAAAAGAAAAAATGGTAGATTTATGATAAACAAAATCATGAAACTTGCTTTGAATATGGATTTGTGATTATATTTCAAAATGATACACCATAAGTAATTCTCTGGTCACGGTAATATAGTTAGTGTGTTGAAGGTAACTATCATTCACCAACACTGATATGTTTGTACCAAAATAAAACTGAATCAACGTCTAAGATATGTGATAAAACTTTTTAATTTTAAAATATAAATCAGAATACAAAAACAATTTATCAAGCTTCTGAATGCCTTCATCATATACCACTTAATTTTTTTTTGTTGCGGAAACATCATATTGATTACATGGAATTCATTAGAAATACAATAAGTGGTTGCCCACACTAATAGCGTCCCCAATAACAATAAAGATTTGATGTGAGGAAAATGGGTTTGAATACTCTTCACTGACTCAGTGACAACCAATAAAAACTGATATGCATAGATAACTAATCTTGTCAAAACCAATCATCACAAGCATCAATGATTGGAGGAAAATTTGGAAAAAACATTATTAGTTGATATTTCATCAATTTTAAAATATCAGATTGACTGGCAGAAAAATTATCCTATATACCACTTAGGGAACACCGATGTCTTTCACACAAAACCTTCTAAAAGTGCCTTGAAATTTTGGTAATGTGGGTTGATGCACCCATAGGCCATTTAAGGGTCCAATAACACAATAGAACGTCAAGTCCTTCCATGAAAATACATATAAATAGCTAGATGTATGCATATGCATGCAACACTTAGCCAGCCCAAAGAATGAATGCACATGAGATACTTAGCTAGCCCTTAAGCTTAACCCAGCTGCTCATTATTAGGATTGGTATTTAGAATTGTGTCTAGCTTATGGGCCTTAAAATTCAGCCATGAGAATGCTGCTTAATCATAAAATTAGGTATTACCTATGGCTAAAGTAGAGGTTGATGTTTTTGTTTATCATTTTATACTTCTTAGCTTATGGTGGTTCTCTTAACATTTTTTTTAACTCATTAGTTATTGAATTTTATCAATTTCGTCTTTAAAAATCTTTAGCAATGAGGTTCGGGTATCTCATGCTATTTCTACTAGTGGTCACTATTTAGAAAGGAACAAACAAAAGGGACCTTTAAATGTACCCCTTCCTCTTTTTATAGCTCAATCCCTTGTGATCAAGGGTGACTCGCATCCTAAGGGATAAAAAGGAAGTGAAAACCATAGCAATCCACAGTCAATTATATAGTATGAATAATTTCATTGACATATATCACCATTGAAAAACGATATCTTTACATCAATCTAATATTATAACTCCAAGCCTAAAGATGTAAAACTTAATGGAATGACCCAAATTTTTTAGAACATCACAACTACAAAGTTAGTGCCTTAAAAGTTGATTCCCTCAAATTTGTATGAACCGCTTTGCAACAAACAAGCACTATAATTCCACCAAATCCCTTTGTTCCAATTGTAGCATTATATACAATCTATTGCAAATGCCACCTTTCTGCTATGGCCAGGCTTATGCGACCCCAAACACAACTTAAATGCAAATGCAAATGCCTCACAGCACGAGTTAAACCATGTAGTGGCCAAAGTCAAGCCAGGAAGATGAGATTGCTACGAGTACCAATAGTTCCATGAATAAGGTTAACAACAACACCTAACAACAAAAAAAATAAATACTTAAACATGCCAAAAATCACTTTATATTTTTAGTGCCTTAGAATGTCATTTCTGAAATTTATATGCCCCTTTGTACTAAATGTGGTAAGCCAAGGTGGGTGTCAAACCATGTAGTGGCCAAGGTCAAGCCAGAAAATGAGATCTAAGAGCAGTCTACGAAACCCGCTATTCTGTGCACCACTCGTTTTTCACCATTCAGTCCAATGTCTTCTAATATAGAAAGCCTTTTCTCTACCAGCATTAAATAGAAGATATGATCCGATTGATGTAAAGCATAAATATCTAATATGTATGTATTTTAGTGAGAGAAGTGTCTTTGAACTGTAGAACAAAGATGTAGTTATAAGGGTTAATTACAGAGGGCCATGAAGTTCCAATACAAATTTTTAATATGTGATTAGGGCATATTGCTAACATGATGCTGAAATTAATTTAAAAAGCAAAAATGAAGTCAATTTATGATTTTTTGTTCACCATCCTCACCATAATGTTGACATATCTTGTAGTCATGATTCTCCATAGTGGTTTATCTCTTGCATCAAACACTGAATTACTGACATATATTCTAAGAATCCCCAACATTTAGAATTTCTATTGGGAATTAACCTAAACAAACAATACATAGGTTTGTATTTCTAAAAGTGGCCGAAGAATGAAAATCAAAAGCGAATGTTAAAAAATGACAGACAAATAAACTCCCCTTAAAATGGAAATAAGATAATCTCACCAATGAGAGAGAGAGAGGAAAGGAGAGAGAGAGAGACATGAGAAGGAAGGCAAGGGACCAACTAAAATGAGGTTCTCCCCTTTTCTAATGACGTTGTAGCCCTTCCTACCTTTGGTTTAAAAAATGATGTCACCCTTGCCTTTCTCTGTTTGCCCTAGCGATGATGCACAAAGAAGAGGAGATCTGGTATGCCCTATTGAAATCATAGAAGAGATTCACTCTCTAGTATGCCCAATGATATAAATTTTGGAGATGCCCTAATGAAATCGTTACAAGAATGCGAACGATTTCGCACATATATCACTAAGAGTGCATAATTGTCTTTTCTCACTAGTACGACACTGAATTCATTTTTTTATAATCTTTCTTAATAATTTCATCTAATCCATGTTTAGGGACAATTTTTTCATAAAAATCCCTAAATAGAGAGCAGGAAAAGAAGAGAATAACATAAAAAAGAACATAAAACAAAGAATAAAACCAAAAAAAAAAAAATTACCATACACACTCCATCACCCTTGATCTACCTACACCAGTCCTCCCCCACCCTAGATCTACCATCTAAATACAAGATCTATCAATCAACCTTCACCAATAACCTCAAGCCACCATCCTTGTAGCATTGGCCAATATTTGTATTGACCAAAAAAATGTAATTAATATCACTATATCTCTCTTTCCCTTTGTTTTCATCTAGGTTCTTGAAATGTCCATAGTTACAATTTAAATCACCTGATAAAGAAAATCAAAACAAAATGATCACATCTAATATATATTTCGGGTATTTTTCAACAATTGACATTCCTGTGAATTTTGGTTTGCTTTTTTGACGTTTTGGGATTTAGGGTTCTACTTTATAGGACTTTAAAAATCTTTGTGTTTGTTTTGAGCTCTTCTTGTGGAATCTTTTGAGATTGGATGTGAGTTTGTGCCTAGTGGGTTAAGACAGATGATAAAAGCATGTACTTTTATTACTTGGGTTATTCTTTTCTTTCTTTTAGAGAACTTCCATTTTTCATATGAGTAGTACTCTTTTCATTATCTTTTTGTTCTTGTTAAAAAGTTCAGTTTTTCTTTAGATTTCTTACGTCCTTTTTAGGCTATTTTTGTCTCATTTCAAGAGAAATGAATATGAAGAGAAATGAATATAAATGGTCATATAAAATTGTTTGTATTAGAGTTTTTGATACAAATAATATCAGGGTTGATAGTTGGAAAATGTCATCCTATTTGGAACGACTGGCCTGAATATCATCCTAATACGAGCAATATTCAACATCGGATTACTGATAGAAAAAAGAAAAGAAAAGAAAAAGACGCATCCACCTTTGGATTTGGGCCATCTATTCATTAGGATTAAAATTATGAGATGCCTATATAACAATTGTAATCAAATCCAATGATGAATATCACTGCCATCAGGGGAATGTTCAAGCTTGTTGGATATATGGATGATATGAAAAATCCCATTGTATAGGTTTGCTCATCTATACTTGAAGTTGTGTATTGTGATCCAATTAAACTGAGATGTTAATTTATAAAATTTTAAATGGGAACTCTACAAAATATTTATTTCTCATGGTACTCTAAGCTTTGTTTTGCAAATGGTTTCTTCCATTCTTTTAAAAATCAAAAGGAAAATTTTGAAGGAGAATAAAGTGAATAAACTAGGAATGGAGGATTAACAAGCAATCACATGTGGGAATAAAGTAGGATTAGAGGATTAGCAAGCAAACATATGCATCATGTTAGCTTGTCCCTTTTTTTGGTGTCCCATTGGAGTGTCCTCTTGTTAATATTTCGTTTGCCATATGTCATGTCTTGGCATGTTCCATCCCAAAGCTTGGAAGAGGAGGAAAGTTGAAAATAGATTGAATTTTAGCCATAAAACTCACTGAATCAAATTTTGAGTCTACTTTGTTATAAAACTGGCACGTAAATTACCCCACATTATCAGTTATAGCTGATATTGATTAGGAGGAGGTAAAATTGGTAAAATATTTTTAATTTTGTGGCTTTCCTTCTGCCAATGAAATCTTTTCTGTTTTTTTCTCTAGGAAAAAGCTTCTTTGCTTCAATACTTAATCTCCACATGTTTTTCTTCTGACCTTCACTATGCTTACTGAATGCTTTTCATAGTTTTGCTAAATGGGTTTTTTATCTGATAGTCTAGGTATTGCGGTTTATTGTAGTATGTCAAAATGTTTCTGATATTGTGGTTTACCGCTCTGGTATTCTTAAATGCCAAAATGTTTAGTTTGTTTGATTTATTTCAAATAAGTATTTACAATGGTACTATCTAAATTTTATTAGGTTCTAAATACGGAGAAAGCTTCTTGATTCTAGTGTTTTACGAAGAAACTCTCAAGAAACTTTTTTCCCTTAAATTGATAAAATTCTCCATTAGATTGTTCCCATGATTATTATTTATGAACTTTTCTATTAACAAAAACGTGAATTCTTCCGTACTTTGGTTGTAGTTAAGTTTGGAAACTAAATAGTTAATTTTTTTTAATTTCAATGCCAACTACCACCCTTAAACCTTGGTCTCTTAAACCAGGGCCAAGTAGCTGAGAAAAAACGAACATTACTAGAATCTAACATTGTCTAATAGAGACTTAGAAGATAATACTGAGTAACTTGAGCAACTCAACCCTATTCATATACTAAAGGAACAATGACCCCCCTGCAGTTATTGAAACCCCAAAGCTAATAACAGAATCTACTTATTTAATAATTTACTGTGATGTAGCTTGTAATGGTGATACCTACTGATTGTGGTATTGCACAAAAATCAGATAGATGACCACAAAGTATTAGCAGCGAAATTGCCATTGCACAAAAAGTTGTGTTTGCTCACACATACACACACATACACACACACATACACAAAGAATCAGAAACAAATGCAAATTCACATATTGGCAGTAGTTGTTAATCCTAATCCTAGGATTTCCATGTTAGACTAACAGATCACGATTTTCGACATACTTTTCAGTTGTAAGTACTATATTTGGTCACTTCAGTATCTAGTTTTCTCATTTATATCAACTTTTTTTTCCTATGCAAGAGGTGCAATTTGCTATTTTCATTCTAAAGTTAGCACAGCTTATCTGTTAGTTGCATAAGAAGTTCACGTACATTGTTCAGAGGGCCTCTCCCCTAGTGAGAGATGCCTTAATCATCTCACTACCGGCGTGGTTGCAAATTTCTACAGCCTATACATGAATGAATAAGTTGGGTAGCTTGAACACTGAAGTCACTTGTTCATATGGTGCTGAATTTTTTTAATAGAGGTTTAATAAGTTAATGACATATAGTTGTTCATCTATACATCAAAGATTTTCCCTTGGTGTATTTGTGTGTGTGTGTGTGTGTGTGCATTTATATGAAGAATATTAGTATGCATCCATCTCTCACCACAGGGTGAGGGATACTTCCATATTTAGATATATTGATGTGCAAATGACAAAAAGTTGTATGAAAAAGAGGAATGCTCAAGTACAAGTATGGAAAGCCATGCAAGCATCCCTCACCATAGGGTGAGGGAAGGATGCATTCTAACATTCCTCTATATATATAATTTTTACCTAGTTCTTCTAGTTTTTTTGCCACATTTTCTATGTTTTTAACTTGCTTGTTCATCAATATTGCATTTTTACATCAATGCTCCAAAGGAATTTTCCGGAATAATTCATTCATTTTCATTTCAGAGTAAATAATTCACTATCACCGTTCTTGTGCAACTCGCATCTCCCCAGCCCCTACCTCCATCTCATACTCCCTTTTTGGCATAAACCATTGAGATTTTTTTTTTTTGCACCATGTGGATATCATGGTCACTCATGTTGAAGATACTTTAAATTTCCATGTCACACTTTCGTACCTTTTTCCCCTTATATGGGTTATCTTCTTTATGAAGGCTGGTTCTATTATGTTGTACTTTTTTTGTGGATTCAATTTAAATATATATTTGTGTTGTGAACTTGTAGAAGTTTTCTTTAATAGTTCTTTTCTTGTTGATCAATTAATCAATGTAGCCTATCAAAATTTTCCCATCTTCAAAGGTGAAACATGGACAACAATTTGTTTTTAGAGGTGTAAAAATGAAGCATTTTGGTTAGAGGCTTACAGAAAATGGAAGGAAGGTTGAAACCGATTGGACTTTTTTGATAGGAAAGAGAGTTTCCATCCAACCAAAGGTCTCAAAATTTGCCTCTCAAAGAAAATGCTTCAGTGTTACTACTTCTTGTAAGCCTTCTATCATGTTGGCTATTTCTTGATTTTCATCATTGATACAAATTTATGATTTCCAAGTTGCACTATGATCTTGCATATGATCTTATGATTTTGAAATATATGAGTTCTATCTCTAAGTGTTCTTGGATGTACCCAAACCTCCATGAGGTTGAATAGTTTGGTAGGGTGGATAGTTTTGCATTTTGTTGGTTATTTGTTTGTACTTTGGAATTCACCCACTCACCCACCTCACAGGAACAAGGAAATAAAAAAGAATGGGTAAAAAAAGGCGGTTGGTATTAGTGATGATTTGAGAATTAACACGGCATAAACTAGAAAAAAAGTATCTCCTACAATGTAATTTTGGATTTTAGTATAACCCCAAAGACATGAAATTGATAATCATGCATTTTTCTAGTAATCTTACTACTTGAATTTTAGCATACATTCAAGTGCATCTTCCCAAAGGTTGACCTCTGATTTGCATGGACATCAACCTAGTATGACTACCTTGGATTATGCAACTGTCTGATATTACCTTTGTCAAGGTTAGATATTCAAAGCTTGACCTTGTTATGCAAGAACATCCACCAAGTATGACTACCCTTGCCACATATTTGCAATTCCAATATACCTTCATCATGGTTGAGACTTAAGCAACTGAGAATCAGTTGTGAATCGAATATATTCACTACAGATGTGATATCTGAGAGGTTGATGTTTATAGTAAAGCTAGGGATTACATTATCTTCTAAAGCATTTAAAGAATTCTCAAAAATTAGTTTAAGATGTCTTTGCATTGAAAATTGGATGTGTTTTAAACCCAGCATTCTACTTATCCCCTAGAATACTACCACACATTTATATGGCCTCATGACATGGTTATCTTAAGTTATTATTGCATCATTATAAAGATGCTTATCATTCCTTAATACAAGTAAAAAGGTATTACTTGGGCTTATTAGGCCTCAAAACAAAATTTGAATAGAAAATTGATAGAAGGAAAGGCATAAAAGCCAATTCTTTTGGTTCTTCCTTTGTATAAAGTCATGGGACTTCCTTCAAAGAATTGCAAGATTTTATTTTTGTAAGACCAAAATAACAAATTAGATTCACCAAAACTTTTTTAAAGAATTTTAGGAAATGGGATTCTAACATTGGGTTGAATCTTTTTCTATAAAATTTGATTTAGATTTTTTTTTACAATCATTGCACATATATAAGGTACCCTTTTTAAAAGAAAATTTGATGCAACCTTAAAAAGCCATTGGATTGGATATCCATGGTTATTTTGATAATCATGGAAAGACTTAGAGGGATAGACACCAATTTTGGTAGGGCATTCCATATATACAATTTTCTTTTCCCTAACCAAATTTGTGTTAAGGTTGGATGATAGTTCAGAGCAATATAAAGTTAAAATGAGCAAATCTATCCATTCTAATATCATGCATATCCTTTTATTGGAGCACCTAAAAATAACATTATTTTGAAATGTAAATGTTTTTAATTCTTTAATTTGCAGAAATCTAAGTTCTAACAAACCAACCTTGGAGAACCTAATAACCTATTTAGCCTTATACATTCCTTTCTATGTTTTTCCAACAAATTCATGCCTTGGAGAAATGGGCACTCTTCCTTCTCAAAATCCGTTGAAGGAATTTTTTAACATCATTTCAAACCCTGATATTTATAAATGATGCTGTAGACTCAAATGAGTTTAGTTTCCTTGATTTTGACCATGGATAAAAAGCATCGTAGAACTAACATTTTGTACATATCCTTTTACTGCAAAGGAGGCTTTGTATCTATCAACTAATTCATCTTTCTTTACCCACTAGACAATGTCACTTTTTGGAGCACTATTTTAGCATTTCCTATTACTAGATAATATGAACGCCTCTGTTTTGACCTTTGATAAATGATGGAAAGTCATAAAAAATGAAATAAAGAGATCAACTCCCTTAGTAATGAGGTTACTACAAAATATCTATATAGAATTGAAGACGATTGATATGATATCATTGTGATGGGCATGTTTGGTTGGGAACTTGCATTTTTTTTTTTTTTTGAATGGTGAGAAAGGTTAGGCATTGAAACATATGTAACTAAATTCATTGGGAGTGATAATGTAAAATTAATGCCACCAAATGTAGGTGACAGAAACATCTTCCTAGATTTGTTACAATCATTGCAACATTATTTATCAATCTCGGGTCAACTTTGTGAATTATGCTTTTCCACTTTACCCTTTAGAATTTATATCCACAATTTACCATATCCCTCACAATTATATTCAAAATTTTTCGCAATATTTTGCCATTAGTTCCTCAAACTTGTAGCCCTTCCATACATCTTAGGCGCCTTTCTTCTCTTTTTTGTGCATGTCCAAACCATTTCATATGAAAATGTTTGACTTTTCTATTTTATTGGAGCTAACTTCAACTTCATTTTTATTGTCTGTCCCTAGCCTAGATAAAGAAGGGTTAGGTTAAGTTACGTTAAGTAAGTTGACAACCAATATAGAACTTTTGTCACAGCCTAAACATGAATTTTGAAAAAACAACATTCCATGATCCATGCTAGGATATTCCCTTTTATAAGTGATGGATTGCAAGAGGGCCAAGTTGTAATGAAAAGTAGGCAAGGGTTCCGTTATCATAGTAGGATGTAAACCACTATAAGCAACACATTGCAGTGGCACTTGGTTGCAGTGGATAGTAGATAAAGGTTCTTGCAACAATTTGGACAATTGCAGGCAAAGAAGTTTGTCTAGAAAAAAAAAGGGAGGATTTGACTTACAACTTGCAATATGAGAATTTTGACATGCAGGAGCTTGGAGTTGGCTGATACAATTAAAGGAAAAAGAGTTAATGTAGAATTTCTACAAGAAACAAAGAAGAAAAGGGATAAACACAGCATACATCTAAAATAGAATAAAAAAATGAGCACTTTTGAGAGCATTTAGGGGTAACATAAATAGGTGATAAATTAATTGAGTTTCGTTTGAAATAGCTTGGACATGTTAAGTGCTGGCCAACAACGGCACTGATGAGGAAAAGTTTTTCTATGTAAGCTGATGACTTCTCAAGGAAAAGGGGTAGCCTAAAGAGGAAATGGATGGACATAGTAAGGATACATCTAAAGAATTGTAACCAATTTGAAGATTTACTATAGGATTAAAGTAGAATAGAATGGCAAAATAGAATTCATTTAGCTGATCCCAACACTATTGGGACAAGGCTTTTATGATAATGATTATTAGATTTGAAGCTAACTTTAATTTTCCACTTATGTTCTAATCCCTATTTCTATCATTTTTTGTAAGTCCAATTATCTGTCTCAGCATGTGCATCCCAAAATGTACTATAGCATCTTTTTAAATTAAAAGTCTAGGACCCATGATGATGAGCTCATTATTACTGATATAAGCATTTATCTCATGGATTAAATACAAATCTAACCAATGATTCTTGAAAATCTGATTTTACTACTTCTTAACCCTTTTTGTGATGTTTGCAAATACTGTCATTCAGCTATATTGTATAAATGATCCATATGCCATTCAAGATTCAAACACATTTTTTTATCCTTCACACACCTACGATTCCTAGATATGGCATGGATACGATAGGGACATGCCATTGACATGGCATGGATGCATATTTTGCATGTAAAAAATGATGTATTGGATACAATATAGGATGATACGTAGCCCATTTTGAAATATCTGTGCATCAGTCACGCACAAGACACAAGCTGAAAGTTTCTATTTTCTATCTTAGTCTAGTTTCTCTTGCAAGGCTTCCGAGTTCTGTAGTTGCTAATAATGCTTTCACCCTTGGAACAGCTATTGTTTTTCTATTTTATGCTCTCATGGTTGTGGCTCCTAAAGCTGAAGTTGTAAGATTTCTTAGACTTTTGGAAACTAAAGGTGTTTATGTGTAATTAAGTTTTGTCTTTTTTTTAAAAAGTAATAGTATATTTATTGAGACAAACAATAAAGAAACAACAACATGACTATAAGAGACTTATAACCAAAGAAAAAATTACACAAGAATAGCCTCCCAAGAAGAGGATCTAAGGACCCCTTATTTGGCTAAAGAATCCAGAAACCCATTATCTAATTTGATCACATGTGAGAAAACTACACAAAGAGTAGAAGCCAGCTCCTTGGTTTCATTGAGAACAAACTAAAATTTCCAAGGCTTAACCGTTGTCCATGTAATCCAAGAGAAACCATTAGAAGAGTCACTCTTCACTATCAAAGTACTTTGAAAAGTATGAGAGAAGATCCTTAGAGCCACCAAAATAGCCAACGCTTCCAATGGATGAATTTTGTCATTGCCAATATGGATGATTAATGTATTCTAATGTGCATCTTGGGTGGAACCAATGTTGGAATTTAGGAATGGAAGCAAATTGTGGTTTTCTCCATCCCGATTTAATATCACTAACTGGTGTTGACTTGGATCTTAGGTATAAGAACTGGTACAATTAAGAATTTATATAATTCTAGTGGGGTGGGTGGGGGGGGGGGGGTGGGTCTAATTAATAGTGCAAAAGATTAGTTTCTATTTGCCTACATAATTTAACCACTTGCAATTTACTGTACATAAGTGATGCATCTCAATTCCTATATGTTTATGAGTGCAAGTTGAAAGCTGGGCCCAAAATGATTTTCGTTCTAGCCCAACAATAGGTCCAAGCATTCTAGATCAAAATTCTGCTATGAATGATTCAGGTTTAGTTCATAAGGAACCTGTAGCCTGTAATGTGTGCCAACTATAATTGTGCACATTTCTATGTGCAAGCAAATTGCTAGAAGTCCTCTTTAGGACTTCTTTCCTTCAAATATTTCTTTCTTACAATGTTAGTTGGATTAATACTCTTATATTAACTAATTGATTTAGTTAGAACTCTTTTTGTAATCTAGTTTATGATATTTATATCTTTGTGGAAAAGAAGATGGAGTGTGTGTGTGTTAGTGTATGGGCCAATGGCAACTGGCAACCCTCTCTTGAGTACCCCTTTGTTTGGCTTACCTGGTGCCATTCTAATCATGGGAGAGGTGAGGAATAGAAAAATCTGAATGAGAAACAGGGTGTACAAAATAACAACCCCATTAGATCATCTTAACTCTTCGATAAATGGCCTCAATATTAATTGTTTTAGGTAGTATCATTTTTTTATATTTTGGATTTTAATCCAATATTGAGTAACCTTTGGATGCCTATCAAATTCAGCCTTGTGCCAATTCATGGGAGGTAGTAAGTGTGAGGGGGTTCAATTGATCATAGGGGGTTGCACCTGTTAGTAAAATCAGTGCTGATGGTGTCGAAGGGAAAATTTTTCTTATATATTGTAAAGGGCCACTGTCTAAAGAGAGTAAATGAGTTTCATATGTTGAGTAAAATGGCTCTTTTAGGGCTTGAAGGGTTGGAATTTATTGATTTTTGTTTCCCATTGAACTTTGTGGGTATTATTTTGATGATTGTTCTCCTTGCTTTTCTGTTGTTTTTTAAAGTCGAAAGCTACTTTTTTCTTCTTTTTGATAGTTGAATTTTAGTTTCTGCATCAATAATATTGATGTGTGTGTAGCCCTATCCTACGGACGTCCTCATGGAGATCCATTGTGTGCACTTATAGAAGTACATAAAAGCAAATGGCCTATCTTGGCAAGCCCATGACTAAAAGCCCAATTTTCTACCATAAACAATCCCACGTGTGCGATCCTTTAGCTTTGGTTAACATTATACAATTGTACAATATCATTCTCTTTTATGCTCTTTCTTTCTTTCTTATACATACATGTAATTAGAATTAATCATGTATCAATCATAGGATGTAAAATAGAAACTTATTGATTATAAAAAGATAGTCGACCCTCTCTTTGGGTATGACGTAGTGATTTTCTTCTTCTTCTTCTTCTCTATATTTAGTTAATCAAGAGGATTCATTAATCCTAACATGGTATCAGAGAAACAGGGAAATCTCTGAAACCCTCAGGCTTTACATCTTGTAATCAAATCAATCCACAGAGAAGAATATACAATCTTCCCTCCACTCGCTTCCATTTCCTGCATTAAAAGAGGACTGATTGTTCTATCAGAGACTTCAAATTGTTAGAAGTCTATTTTTTCTTATAATAAGAAGCCTCCCAGTTTATACTCGATAGTCAGCTAGCCCTATGATCATAATGTGGGACCCATCACTAGATTGAAGAATCTCCTGAAATGGCCCTCATCTTGGTTGTCCAATATTCTTGGGATTATTAATTATTTTTCTAAAATTTTATAGCCTCAAAAAGGTTAATCTTTATCTGCTTTCTAGTTTGGTAGTTTTTTAGGAACTGTTATGGTTTTAAGGCTTGATAATCAAATACAACCATTGAAACTCAATCAAACTTGGTTTAGAATTTATATAATCAAGTCACCAATATAACCCAGAAGGCAGATCAGAGAAGGAATAGTGTTCTAGCAAGCAAAAACCCCTTATATTATAAAATTTTTGGATGCCATGGGGTATTTTCTATTGTTTTTTTAAATAGTGTTGTTGCCCATCTCTTCTCTTTGAAAACATTTTCTAAAATCAAATGGACAAGATTGATGTCATTTCTGTTAAATTCAGTGGCACAATTACATGTCTGGGGCATTTCACCTTAAGAATTATATTGAAGGACAAGGGATGTTAAGGTATTTGGATGGAACAATGGAAAAACTAGTTGAAGATGAAAAATCAATTGCCAGTTAGAATCAACAAAATGCAAAGGTTGTAACGTGGATTCTCAATTCCGTTGATCCCTCCTTTATAATGGCACTTCAAATTTTTACAAAAGCTTCTAACATGTGGCCAGACATAAAGAAAATTTATCATAAACAAAATAAAGCCCAAAGATTCCATCTGGACATGAAAATAGCAAAATATTGTCAAACTGATAAGATTGTCCAATAATACTGCAATGGGTTTCTAACCCTATTGACAGGAAGGGACCAGATGCTCCTCTAATCTGTTTCTAAGGAATTTCTTCCATAAGCCTTCAAACTATAAGAAGAACTCCATGTTAGCCAGTTTCTGATGAACCTTCATCTTGAATTTGAGCTTATACGAGTAGCACTCATGAATCCAAAAATATCTCCTGATCTGGAGACATGTGTCTAGGAGGTCTTTTGTGAAGAAACTCAAATTTCATCTTAGCATTCCCTTCTGGAAGAATCAAAGGTCCTTTTTACTCAATCAGTATTATTACAGTCGATGAGATATCCTTTTTTACTACTCGGGGAAAAACCACAATGTTTTGAATGTAAGAAGTATAAGCAACTGGAACGGGATTGCCAGAAGAAATTATTTTGAAATTATTGCAGCCGTAATGGGCATATTATCTCCAATTGCACAAGATGGGATAAGAAATCTGATCAGATACAAAAGTGCGATCCTACTGCACTTCAGGCTCAACAATCTACTCCACATGACTCAGCTCCCTCTGATACTAGCTCAGTCACACTAACCACTGCCTAGATTCGAGACTTGATTAATTCTTATGTGGCATCTGCATTTACTTCAATGGGTATTTAATAATCTGTCTTCTCCTCTTAATGCATTTCCTTCATTTCATTCATCCACCACAGTATTCATTTTTGTCACTTCCACCATATGGTTTTGGTTCCTAGACTCTAGCGTTGCAAACCACATGACATTGGTGGCCTAGAATTTGTAACAACCCGCCCCGCACCATCGAGGTATTGTCCGCTTTGGACTTCCCAGGAGGTCACCCATCCTGAAATTGCTCTGACTCGAGCACGCTTAACTTTATAGTTTTTTATGGAAGTCCTCATGGTTTTGTCCTCAAAAGGCGCCTCCACAGGTAGACCCTGTGCGAGGTATTGTTCCACCTAACTGGACTATCAGAGTACGCAGCGGGGATTTTGTCCCTGGGGGGACTCGAACCTGGACAAGGCCGTACGGCTTCGCCGCTCCTGCTCCTTGCCAGTGAGCCACGCCAAGGCGCCTCGACAGTTTAGGACGGATTATTACTTATATTCTTTCATTCACATATACTTTTTGGGACTGGGTCGTTACAGGCCCACCAGCTTCCGCCGGATATGTCCCCATATCCACATATCTAGCACAATGTCGGACCGAAGACGGCCTCATAAGCGATGTAGGACTTCGTTCCTCCTCCTTCGTTCCCCCCTCCTATTTGTGGAGGGCAGGATTCGAGAGGGAAGCAGGATTCGAGTGGTCCCCAAGGGGTCCGGCCTAACGGCCTCACCCTCCACCACTCAGAGGAGAGCCATCCCCTTCTCTGATACCATCTGTAACAACCCGCCCCGCACCATTGAGGTATTGTCCGCTTTGGACTTCCCAAGAGGTCACCCATCCTGAAATTGCTCTGACTCGAGCACGCTTAACTTTATAGTTTTTTATGGAAGTCCTCACGGTTTTGTCCTCAAAAGGCGCCTCCACAGGTAGACCCTGTGCGAGGTATTGTTCCACCTAACTGGACTATCAGAGTACGCAGCGGGGATTTTGTCCCTGGGGGGACTCGAACCTGGACAAGGCCGTACGGCTTCGCCGCTCCTGCTCCTTGCCAGTGAGCCACGCCAAGGCGCCTCGACAGTTTAGGACGGATTATTACTTATATTCTTTCATTCACATATACTTTTTGGGACTGGGTCATTACAGAATTTGCACAACCATAAACTATACGCTAGCCATGATTCAATCACTACCGCAAATGGTGATCATTTAAAATTTCTAGTCTAGGAACCATAACTATTGAAAGCCTTACATTGCCTAATGTTTATTTTGTCCCAAACTTAATTGTGAATCTCATTTCCATTGGCCAACTCGTTGATTCTAGTTATTTGGTTAACTTTTTGCCTTTTGGTTGTTTCATACAGGAACGCAAATTGGGAAGGTGATCGGGATGGGGAGTAAGTATGGCAAGCTGTTTCTCTTAGACATAGGACAATAATTGTCTCTTGCATTCTCCATTAATAGTCTAAATAATGCGTGGACCACTTGGCATAAATGCCTTAGTCATTTGAATTATGCAAACTTATTGTCTTTATTTCAATTTGGTTATTTGGACAAATCAATTTCTAGTTCTATGGTTTCTCATTTCTCAAAATCAAAGTGTGAATCTTGTCATTTAAGCAAAAGTCATGTTTTACCTTTTCCTATTCGTTATTCTCGTGCAACTACCTCATTTGATGTTGTTCGCACCAATGTTTGGGGGATTGCCCCTCACTTAAGCCCACTTGGCCTTAAGTACTATCTTACCTTCATAGATGACTACTATCATTACACATGGATCTATTTTTTGAAATGTAAATTTGATGTTTTTTTCATGTTTCAAAAATTCTATAATTTGGTAACCACTCAATTTTAAGGATCCATTAAAATTCTTTGTTCAGACTCACGGGGTGAGTATACATCTACAAAATTTAATAACTTTCTAGCGGAAAAGGCATTCTTCATAAAAAAATTCTTTCCCCACACCCTGTAGCAAAATGGGGTTGCTGAAAGAACGAATCGCCATCTCCTAGAAACCATTAAAACTCTCCTTATGGAATCCCATGTTCCCCTTAAGTTCTGGTGTGAGGCAGCCCACATAGTAGTCCACATTATTAATTAGTTAACTAACTCTGTCCTTGGTAAAATCTCACATTTTGAATGTCTATATGGTCATCCTCCTAATACTCACATTTAAGGATTTCTTGGGTGTCTTTGTTTTGTCTATCTCCATCATTAGAGTGTAACAAAATATCACCATAAGCAGCTCGATGCATGTTTCTTAGCTATAATGGTGAACACAAAGGATTTTAGTGCTATGATTCCAAAGAATGACATGTAACACTCCGATCCCCTTTGAGCCGGATTAGTGGCTCATTAGTGTGTGTTTCTGTTGTTTATTCTTTTGGACTTGGTTTTGGGGCTTGGATAGGTAGTTGAGCAACCTTTGACCTGAGATAGGTAGTTCTAAGCCCTTTTTCGTAATTTTGCTTTTGCGTTGCTTGCATCATATTTGCATCATCTTGGTGTCAGCATGTGTATTTTGTTGAGCTCGTTATATTCCATAACTGTGTCAGAACCATTCGGAGTCAATTGGAGAAGCTGGACCCTCGTATGACTTAAACTGTAAATAGCTTAAACTCCTTGGATCTTGTTTTAAACTTCCAAAACTATATATATTGAGTCAGCCCCCAGGTGTCTCTCTCCCTGCTCATTTGGCTTCAACGTTGCATGCAAGGAGAATTCAGAAGCTCCACGTTCTCCCTCTTCACTTCTGTTCTCTCTCTCTCTCTCTCTCTCTCTCTTTCGATTGGGTTTTGCTACTCTCCGCTTGGTTGGGTTCTTTTCTTCTCCCATCTCTGTCCTTGTTTTGGTAAGTGGGTTCTTTGTGTTTCTTCTCCAAATTTGATCTCCCATATCTTCCTCCCTCTGTGCATGCTCATGGATTTGTCATTTGCTTTGCTTTGTTTGTATTTTAGTTGATTTGGAGCTTGATTCAGTGGATTTGTCAGAGATTTGAGGCAAGTATAAGTACAGGCTTTGATAACACATATGGGTGTTGTGTTTGATTTCTTTGATTCTCTCTTACTCTTTGTATAGAATGTTTTACAGCCATTTTCTAAGATGTTAGGATCAGTTGAGCTTGTTTTGAACTCATTTCTGTACCAAATTTCAGTTTCTGTAACTATCCCGAATTCGTGTTCTGTATTGTACGGCTAAGCCGTAAGTTTCTACGGCTCACATTCCAGAGACTTGAAATTTCGACTTTGTTCTACGGCTAGGCTACGGCTAAGCCGTAATTTGTCCTACGGCTGAGCCGTAAGCTAGCCGTGACCCAACCGTAACCCAGCCGTGAATTAAATTTCTGATCAGTCGAAACTTTTCCAACACAGGACTCCTACGGTGTGGCTACGGCTAAGCCGTGGAATGCTACGGCCAAGCCGTGGGTTGGTCTACGGCTAAGTCGTATACTGACTGTAGCCCAGCCGAAAAAGGTATCAGATCAGAGGTGAAAGATGACCAGTTTAGCTGTGTTTTGAATGGAACCAACGTGAAGCCGTAGTGCATATTACGACGAGCGCGTAAGATGTCTTCGGCTTAACCATAGGTCCCTCATGGCTAAACTGTTAGGCATGGCAATTCTGAATTATAACTTAGGATAAGGGTGAGACTTGTAGGGCTCAAATACAGGTTAACCACCCATGTAAACAGGCCCAATGGATTCCTTGGATCGCATGAATAGTTTGTTAGGCTGTGACTTATTCATGTGAGCGTTGATCACTGTTAAGCACCTCCCCATGGGTGTTGGTTTAAGGGACTTCGATGCACATCAGGATTACATTGCAACACTAGGATGGCAACGGTGCATCGAATAACTTAAAACTACATCGACATGCAAGGTTAGTGACAGTGAACAACTAGATTTGTATTGGCTTGTAATGAACCTTGACTCCGTATTAATCTGAGATGCATTGCATATTGTTTATAGTTTTGCCCTCTGTTCCGCCAATCTATGTTTATGCATTTCGCAGTCATTTTGCTTTCGTTCTGTATATCTATTTTATTCTTCGTTCTGCACTAAGCTTTGATCTATGCTGTGCTTTGGCCTATATATATATGCTTTGTTGGCTTTGTCTATCTCTGATTTTGGGTATTCCCTGGTGGCTCTGCCCAGAGGTTAATACGTGAGGATAAGATCCGGTCTTTGTCATCGGTGAGTCCAAAGCGGATAATCTCCCTTTCTATGGATTTGATTTGATTGGTATTAGTCTGGTTCTACTAGGCCTCAGCCCTAGGATGCCCGACGGGGTTACCTTTGGCTTAGATCTCTGTATCTCTGTAACTGCAGTGTCGCTTTGTCTTGGGACCCCGGAACCCAGGAAACCGAGACCCACTTGTACCCTTGGCCCGGTCAGTGGTGTTCTAATCTGCTCTGCTCTGCTCTCTCTATTGGAGAGAATATGGTTAACGTAGTAGCCGCTTAGTTCAGTATTTCTATGCTTTGATTCAAATATCATGCTTTACTTCTACGCACGATTTGCTTAGCATACTAAGATGAAACTCTGAAATTACTATTCTGTCCTTATTCTATTTGATACTATGAGTGTTACACTCCTGTTACTTGTATTTGCTGGATCGTGGTATTCATCTGTGTTGTCTGGGGTGTTGCAGGCACAGATCCCTTACCCGGCTTCCCGGCGGTCGAGGAGGCTGCAGGGCCGAGTGTAGAGGCACCCTCCGGTCTGGCAGAGTGGGCCTGATCACTTCTGCCAAGTGCGTGCATGCATACCAGTAGCTTTGTTTTGAGTTTTGGTTTTTGGGGACTTTGTATTTGGGACTTTGGACTTTGTCATCTGTATATTTGTACATCTTTATTTTGTCGTGTATTCAGACTCGTATTTGGTTTTCCAGTTGTGTTTATCTTTGTCTTTTCCGTTCCGCATTTGTTTTAGCTTCCGCTATTTCTTTCCTTTGTTGCTTGCTATGATATGTACAGCTTCCGCGTACGCTTAGTTCGCACATGTTAGATCCCTTGTGTGCGTGCATCTGGAACGGGTTTGGATGTACGTGCACGGGAGTACGTGTGTCACCGGTTTAGCTTTTCGCTAACCCCCGAATTCTGGGCTCGGGTCGTGACATACGTATTGTATGGTATCAGAGCATGCTAGATATAAGCATGTAGACATCTAAGATCGTGGTGAGATAACGCTATCAACTATTTGACTCGAAGTCTAATATGTTGACCTTTGGGATTTGACTAACTCAGGGTATTTTATATTTGTGTACTGTATTTCTTTTCCTTTTGCAGGATGGCATCAGGATCAGGATCGCGGGATGAGAATCAACAGGGCCATAACGGTGATAGTGGATCGATACCCCCACATATCAGTAGTGAGGAGCGCATGATGATGATGATGCAGTCTATGCAGTCATTACAGGCACAGATGGCATCCATGGTAGATAGGTAGAGTCAGGCTGCTGCAGCAGCATCACCTCGTATAGATCAGCAAGTGATTTTCCAGCCCAAGGAATCAGATCCTAATGCTCTCTTTGACAAGTTCCGTAAGCGAGGGGCGACCGAGTTTCATGGGATAGAGGATGCATTGCAGGCTGAGCAATGGCTGGAGCAGACTGAGGAGCTATTTGATACGATTGTGTGTAGCAACAAATAGAAGGTAGTTCTCACCGCCTCTATGCTTCGGAGTGTAGCCAAGACATGGTGGAGGAGTGTCAAGAGCTCATTCCAGACTATGCCCAGTGCCACAGTTTGGGAGACCTTCAAGCAGCAATTCCGTCGGAAGTTCATGCCTCTCCATATTCAGCGAGCCAAGGAAGTGGAATTCTTCAACCTTCAGCAGAGACAGATGACAGTTGCAGATTATGTACACAAGTTTACAGAGCTGTCCCACTTTGCAGAGGACATGGTGGACACTGAGCATAAGAAGGTGACTCGCTTCGTCAACGGCCTGAACCCGAGGCATAAACGCCACGTGGTTGCTTGCATGTGGCTGGCTACATTGGATGATGCTATTGACAGGGCCTATGATGCAGAGGCCATCTTTGAGGAGGAGCGAACAGAGGCTAAGAGGGCAGCAGGTTTCAGTGGCAGAAGTCAGTTCCAGAAGAAGTTCAAGGGTAAGCAGGGCAGTTCGAGCGGTTCTCAGGTAGTTTGCGGTCACTGTGGAAAGGATCACCCCACCGACAGGTGTTGGAGGAAGAGTGGGGCTTGTTTCGGTTGTGGCTCAACGGACCACAGGCGGGCCCAATGCCCGAAGTTTCAGCCCTCTCCACAGACGAGATCTGCAGGATCTACAGCACAGGGCAGATCCCAGCCAGCTCACCCAGCCCAGAAGCAGAACCGCCAGACAGCCCGAGCCTATGCTGCTACGCATGAGGGCGCGGAGGAAGCCACGGTCGTGGAAGGTAAAATTTTAATTTCTGATGCTGAAGTTTTAGCCTTATTTGACTCCGGGTCTACGCGTTCGTACGTAGCACCCCATTTTGCTGTGCAGCTTCGACAGCGACCCACACCACTTCCATACTTGTTACTAGTATCCACTCCGGTTGGTAAACGGGTGGAGTGCAGTGTCTTCTACCCTCAGTGTGATGTGCGGATAGCTGGTCATCAGCTCCCAGTAGACCTCGTGTTGCTCACGACACTGGATTTTGATGTGATTCTTGGTATGGACTGGCTTGCAAAATATCATGCGTGTATCAATTGCTACAGCAAAGCTATCTATTTTGATCTGGGCAGCGGTTTTCGATTTGAGGGCAGCCAGACGGAGTGCCCAAGGCGTGTGATCTCTGCTTGTAAAGCAAACCGGATGCTTCGTAGGGGATGTGAAGGATTTCTTGCATTCATATCAGAAAAGAAAGATCAGCGACAGCTCAGTGAGATCCCAGTAGTCAGCGAATTTCCGGATGTTTTTCCAGAGGATGTGCCAGAGTTGCCTCCAGTTCGAGAGGTAGAGTTCTCGATCGACGTGATACCAGGTACAGCACCCATCAGTAGAGCTCCATATCGTATGGCACCTGCAGAGTTGTTGGAATTGAAGAAACAGTTGCAGGATCTGTTAGATAAAGGGTTCATACGCCCAAGTGTTTCACCTTGGGGAGCTCCTGTATTGTTTGTCAAGAAGAAGGATGGCAGTTTCCGGATGTGCATTGATTACAGGCAGTTGAACAAAGTGACTATCAAGAACAAATATCCATTGCCTAGGATCGATGAGTTGTTCGATCAGCTTTAGGGTGCAGCTTACTTCTCGAAGATTGACTTGAGGTCAGGGTATCACCAGCTCAGGGTGAAGGATGAGGATGTTCCTAAGACAGCTTTCAGTACTCGGTATGGACACTACGAGTTCCTTGTCATGCCCTTTGGTTTGACGAACGCACCCGCAGCTTTTATGGCGTTGATGAACAGGGTGTTTACTTCCTTTTTGGACCAGTTTGTTGTGGTTTTCATAGATGACATATTGGTCTATTCGAAGACTGCTGAGGAACATACAGACCATCTGAGGAAAGCATTGCAGCTGCTTAGAGATCACAAGTTGTATGCCAAGTTGTCAAAGTGTGATTTCTGGTTAGAGCAAGTTGCATTTCTGGGTCATAAGATTTCTAGAGAGGGATTGATGGTGGATCCGGCTAAGATTGAGGCAGTAGTCCATTGGCCCCGTCCTAGATCAGTGACAGAGATTCGGAGTTTTCTGGGTTTGGCAGGATATTACCGCAGGTTCGTGCAGGATTTCTCGAAGATTTCAGCCCCGCTGACTCAGTTGACTCGGAAGAAGGTCCCGTATGAGTGGACAGAGAAGTGTGAGCGTAGTTTCCAGATGTTGAAAGAAAAGCTCACTACGGCGCCAGTGTTGACTCTCCCGGATGGTAGTGAGGGATTCGTGATTTATTCCGATGCTTCTCGAGTTGGACTAGGCTGTGTACTGATGCAGAACCAGAAAGTGATTGCTTATGGATCCAGACAGTTGAAAGAGCACGAGAAGAACTATGCCACACATGACCTGGAGCTAGCAGCCATTGTATTTGCACTGAAGTTGTGGCGGCATTACCTGTACGGTGTTAAGTTTGAGGTCCATTCCGATCATCACAGTCTACAGTACTTGTTTGATCAGCATGACTTGAATATGAGGCAGCGAAGGTGGTTGGAGTTCATCAAAGACTACGACTTTCCGATCAAGTACCACCCAGGCAAAGGGAATGTAGTTGCAGATGCACTCAGTAGGAGGACAGACAGTCTTCAGGTGTTGGCAGGATTCTATATGCTTGTACATGACCAACCTGTTGAGGTTCAGATGGTAGGTGGATTAGTGACATTATCTACTACCGTCGTGTTTCAGCCTGAGGTGATTCAGCAGATCAAGGATCGCCAGTTTGAGGACCCCCTCCTGGTGAAGTTCAGAGATCGGATTGCAGATCGACCGGATTTCAGCTTGGTAGATGGAGTTTTGTACTTCAAGAATAGATTGTGTGTTCCCGCTGTGGATGAGCTGAAAGATAAGTTGATGACAGATGCGCACGATGCCCGATATGCGATGCACCCAGGGAGTACGAAGATGTACCGGAACTTGAAAGATAGATTTTGGTGGAACAATATGAAGCGGGAGATCGCAGGGTTCGTAGCTCGATGTTTGACCTGTCAGAGGGTAAAGGCTGACCATCAGCGACCTCCAGGATCATTGCATCCATTACACACTCCGCAGTGGAAGTGGGAGCACATTACTATGGATTTCGTCTCCGGTTTTCCGCCGACCAGTAGAAAGAACAATGCGATCTGGGTAATAGTGGACAGATTGACCAAGTCAGCACATTTCCTTCCGTTCAAGAAAGGGATGACATTCACAGAGATGGCCAGGAAGTTTGTCGACGAGATAGTCAGATTGCATGGCACCCTAGTATCGATTGTGTCGGATCGTGATAGTCGTTTTGTGTCTTCATTCTGGAGAGCATTTCAGGAAGCTATGGGCACGAAGCTGAGTTTTAGTACGGCATACCACCCTCAAACTGATGGACAGTCGGAGCGTACCATTCAGACGTTGGAGGATATGCTCAGAGCTAGTGTGCTGAACTTTGAGAAGGAATGGGATATGCATCTGGCATTGTGTGAGTTTGCCTACAACAACAGCTTCCACGAGAGCATTGGTATGGCACCATATGAAGCTCTCTATGGACGCAAGTGCAGAACCCCTGTGTGCTGGGAAGAGGTAGGAACCAGAAGTTTCCATGGTTCGACAATCATTGCTGAGACAACAGAGAAAGTGCAGAAGGTAATAGAGAATCTGAAGATTGCTCGGTCCAGGCAGAAAAGCTATGCGGATACTCGGAGGAGACATTTGGCATTTCAAGTCGGAGATTGGGTGTTCCTTAAAGTTTCTCCGATGAAGGGCACAGTGCGGTTTGGTCAAAAGGGCAAGTTAGTTCCGAGATATGTAGGACCGTTCGAAGTCAAGAGCCGAGTTGGAGATTTAGCCTATCGGTTGACGCTTCCAGTCGAGTTCTCCGGTGTTCACGATGTATTCCATGTGTCGATGCTCCGTAAGTACGTGCCAGATCCGAGCCATGTGATTCGCTACGATGACATCCAGATTCAGCCTAGTGCAACTTACGTTGAGCGTCCGCTTCGCATCGTTGGGACCCGAGAGCAGATTCTCCGTACCAGGACTATCAGATGGGTTAAAGTGTTGTGGGAACATCATGGTCCAGATGAGGCCACATGGGAGCTAGAGGAGCAGTTAGCGCGCCAGTACCCACAGCTCTTTGCGCAGGTAGGTAGTCATTCCGAGGACGGAATGATTCCTAGTGGGGGAGGATGTAACACTCCGATCCCCTTTGAGCCGGATTAGTGGCTCATTAGTGTGTGTTTCTGTTGTTTATTCTTTTGGACTTGGTTTTGGGGCTTGGATAGGTAGTTGAGCAACCTTTGACCTGAGATAGGTAGTTCTAAGCCCTTTTTCGTAATTTTGCTTTTGCGTTGCTTGCATCATATTTGCATCATCTTGGTGTCAGCATGTGTATTTTGTTGAGCTCGTTATATTCCATAACTGTGTCATAACCATTCGGAGTCAATTGGAGAAGCTGGACCCTCGTATGACTTAAACTGTAAATAGCTTAAACTCCTTGGATCTTGTTTTAAACTTCCAAAACTATATATATTGAGTCAGCCCCCAGGTGTCTCTCTCCCTGCTCATTTGGCTTCAACGTTGCATGCAAGGAGAATTCAGAAGCTCCACGTTCTCCCTCTTCACTTCTGTTCTCTCTCTCTCTCTCTCTCTCTTTCTCTCAATTGGGTTTTGCTACTCTCCGCTTGGTTGGGTTCTTTTCTTCTCCCATCTCTGTCCTTGTTTTGGTAAGTGGGTTCTTTGTGTTTCTTCTCCAAATTTGATCTCCCATCTCTTCCTCCCTCTGTGCATGCTCATGGATTTGTCATTTGCTTTGCTTTGTTTGTATTTTAGTTGATTTGGAGCTTGATTCAGTGGATTTGTCAGAGATTTGAGGCAAGTATAAGTACAGGCTTTGATAACACATATGGGTGTTGTGTTTGATTTCTTTGATTCTCTCTTACTCTTTGTATAGAATGTTTTACAGCCATTTTCTAAGATGTTAGGATCAGTTGAGCTTGTTTTGAACTCATTTCTGTACCAAATTTCAGTTTCTGTAACTATCCCAAATTCGTGTTCTGTATTGTACGGCAAAGCCGTAAGTTTCTACGGCTCACATTCCAGAGACTTGAAATTTCGACTTTGTTCTACGGCTAGGCTACGGCTAAGCCGTAATTTGTCCTACGGCTGAGCCGTAAGCTAGCCGTGACCCAACCGTAACCCAGCCGTGAATTAAATCTCTGATCAGTCGAAACTTTTCCAACACAGGACTCCTACGGTGTGGCTACGGCTAAGCCGTGGAATGCTACGGCCAAGCCGTGGGTTGGTCTACGGCTAAGCCGTATACTGACTGTAGCCCAGCCGAAAAAGGTATCAGATCAGAGGTGAAAGATGACCAGTTTAGCTGTGTTTTGAATGGAACCAACGTGAAGCCGTAGTGCATATTACGACGAGTGCGTAAGATGTCTTCGGCTTAACCATAGGTCCCTCATGGCTAAACCGTTAGGCATGGCAATTCTGAATTATAACTTAGGATAAGGGTGAGACTTGTAGGGCTCAAATACAGGTTAACCACCCATGTAAACAGGCCCAATGGATTCCTTGGATCGCATGAATAGTTTGTTAGGCTGTGACTTATTCATGTGAGCGTTGATCACTGTTAAGCACCTCCCCATGGGTGTTGGTTTAAGGGACTTCGATGCACATCAGGATTACATTGCAACACTAGGATGGCAACGGTGCATCGAATAACTTAAAACTACATCGACATGCAAGGTTAGTGACAGTGAACAACTAGATTTGTATTGGCTTGTAATGAACCTTGACTCCGTATTAATCTGAGATGCATTGCATATTGTTTATAGTTTTGCCCTCTGTTCCACCAATCTATGTTTATGCATTTCGCAGTCATTTTGCTTTCGTTCTGTATATCTATTTTATTCTTCGTTCTACACTAAGCTTTGATCTATGCTGTGCTTTGGCCTATATATATATGCTTTGTTGGCTTTGTCTATCTCTGATTTTGGGTATTCCCTGGTGGCTCTGCCCAGAGGTTAATACGTGAGGATAAGATCCGGTCTTTGTCATCGGTGAGTCCAAAGCGGATAATCTCCCTTTCTATGGATTTGATTTGATTGGTATTAGTCTGGCTCTACTAGGCCTCAGCCCTAGGATGCCCGACGGGGTTACCTTTGGCTTAGATCTCTGTATCTCTGTAACTGCAGTGTCGCTTTGTCTTGGGACCCCGGAACCCAGGAAACCGAGACCCACTTGTACCCTTGGCCCGGTCAGTGGTGTTCTCATCTGCTCTGCTCTGCTCTCTCTATTGGAGAGAATATGGTTAACGTAGTAGCCACTTAGTTCAGTATTTCTATGCTTTGATTCAAATATCATGCTTTACTTCTACGCACGATTTGCTTAGCATACTAAGATGAAACTCTGAAATTACTATTCTGTCCTTATTCTATTTGATACTATGAGTGTTACACTCCTGTTACTTGTATTTGCTGGATCGTGGTATTCATCTGTGTTGTCTGGGGTGTTGCAGGCACAGATCCCTTACCCGGCTCCCCGGCGGTCGAGGAGGCTGCAGGGCCGAGTGTAGAGGCACCCTCCGGTCTGGCAGAGTGGGCCTGATCACTTCTGCCAAGTGCGTGCATGCATACCAGTAGCTTTGTTTTGAGTTTTGGTTTTTGGGGACTTTGTATTTGGGACTTTGGACTTTGTCATCTGTATATTTGTACATCTTTATTTTGTCGTGTATTCAGACTCGTATTTGGTTTTCCAGTTGTGTTTATCTTTGTCTTTTCCGTTCCGCATTTGTTTTAGCTTCCGCCATTTCTTTCCTTTGTTGCTTGCTATGATATGTACAGCTTCCGTGTACGCTTAGTTCGCACATGTTAGATCCCTTGTGTGCGTGCATCTGGACCGGGTTTGGATGTACGTGCACGGGAGTACGTGTGTCACCGGTTTAGCTTTTCGCTAACCCCCGAATTCTGGGCTCGGGTCGTGACATGACACATAATGGATCTCTCGAAATGTTGTTTTCTTGGAACATGTTCCATTTTATTTATAGTTAGCCAGTCCTTTTGAGATCCAAATCTCTTATTTTCCTCAGTTTTCACCTTTTAGTTGTCCTTCTGTAGTTGCCCAGGTCTATACACATCGCCAGAGACAAACACCTACTGCTCCCTCCTTTGATACACTGACTAACCCTGCTAGCTCTTTAAGACAATGATAATACTAAAGGTACCACTTTTACACCTCTTTTACGGTTCTCTAGTCATATGTTTATCTCACCTTATCATATGGATTTCCAGCATTGCTTACATCTTTGGATCCAACTCTTATTCCAAAATCTTATTCACAAGCTGCTAATATCCTTTGTTGGCATGATGCAATGGCAGATGAATTACTCTTTGTCGAATCCAACAAAACTTGGAACTCAGTACCACTTCTGGCAGATACATTCATCAATGGAACCACATTGGTCTATTCTATTAAAGATCGACTTGATAGCAACATTGACAAATATAAGGCTCAAATGGTTGCCCAAGGTTACAAACAGCGGTATGGAATTGATTATGATGAAACTTTTGCACTAGTCACCGAAATGACTAAAGTTTGGTGTTTACTAGCATTGCGATAGTTTGTAACTACCCCCTTTGGTAGATGAATGTCAAGAATGCATTTCTACATGGGGATCTAAAGGGAATTATGTATATACGTCCTCCACCAGGCTATACTTATCCTCCACAGCATGTCTGCAAATTGACGAAGTCCTTTGATGGGCTTAAACAAGCTCCTTGTGCATGGTTTGCAAAATTCCAATCTACCATCTTTTGAACCCACTTCTATCAAAATTCAAATAACAGTTCTCACTTAATTCGAAGATCCTCTCGTGGCTACACACTTTTATTAATCTATGTTAAAGATATGATAATCAATGGGAATGATCAAGCTAGTATCTCTGAACTAAAATCCTATCTTATGCGTACCTTTAAAATGAAGGGCCTTGGTCCTTAACTTACTTTCTCGGCTTACAAGTTAAATAGAACAGAGATGGCATTCGGGTTACTCAATCCAAATATACTGATGACTTAATTCACTCTGTGTGACTTAGCAATACCAAGACATTGCCACTCCCATAGAGCTTAATGTCAAAATGAGCAAAGAAGATGGGCATCCTCTTACAGATCCTACCATATTTCATCGTTTGGTTGGCAGCCTTCTTTATTTGACCATGACTTGGCTAGACATCTCCCATGTTGTGCAACCTATAAGCCAATTTATTAGCAATCCATATAAACCACATCTTCAAGCCGTTTATCAAATTCTACATTATGTCAAAGGTACTCGTGATTATGGTTTACTTTACCACTTTGCATCGTCTTTACAACTGCAAGCACATGCTAATGTGGATTGGTGTCCTGATACTTGTCGATCGAAAACAAGATGGTGCATGTTATTGGGCCACTCTCTCATCTCATGGAAAAGCAAGAAGCAAAGCACACCTTCGAAATTAACGATGGAGGTAGAATATTGCTCAATGTCTTCTGTTAGCAGCGAGGTCATATGGCTACAATGCCTTTTTCAAGAATTTAGTGTCTTCCTAAAAGATCCAACTCCATTGTATACAGATAACACTAGTGCCATCTGAATTGTGAAAAATGCGGTTTTTCATGAGCACACTAAGCACATTGAAATCAATTGTCAATTTATCTATCAACATTTTTTCTCCAACAAAATCTCTCTACCCTATATCTCTTCCTTTGAACAGCTGGCAAATGTCTTCACCAAGGGTTTACCCCGAGATCATCATGATTATATTCTTTCCAAATTAATGCTCGTTGAAAAACTGTATGAATTTGAGGGGGAGTATAGAAGTATATAAAAGCAAGTAGCCCATCTTGGCAAGCCCATGAGCAAAGGCCCATTTCTCTAACATAAACAATCCCATGTGTGAGATCCCTTAGCTTTGGTCAACATTATACAACTGTACAATATCATTCTCTTTTATGATCTTTCCTTTATCACTTATAGATAATGTAATTAGGATCAATCATATATCAATCATCGGATGTAAAATAGCAGCTTATTGATTATAAGAAGACAGTTGACCCTCTCTTTGGGTATGACAAGTTTCCCATTGTGATCTTCTTCTTCTTCTTCTTCTCTATATCTAGTTAATTAAGAGGATTCACTAATCCTAACAGGACTGTCATGTGGTGCACACCTAGGGCCACGTATGATCCATCCAACCCACAACCCACCTTCCCCTTCTCTTCCTCTTTGTCAATTTGACAAAAGCCCAAATCTGATACTCATCCAACTTTTGCTTATCACTGGTTTGAAATCCTAAAAAGATGATGCCTTCCAAATCATTAAACTTAAGGTCCATGGATTAGGTTTTAGGATGATTCAATAGACTTAAAATTTTGCACACGTGTATATCTCATCTTGACCCCTCACCTTTTCCATGATTGTCATAGTCTCAGTGGGCCCCACAAGGGAGTCTGCACGGGGTGCCCAAGGTCGGTTGAGGTCTTGTGCAGATATCTCGAATGGATGATCATGTCGGCTACTGTTGAGCTCACTTAGCCCCATTAATCATGGGTGAGGTTGGGGGGGGGGGGGTGTCGAAATATCAAAATCGAACTAACCTATGTTTATAATTTCAAGTCCATTTGATTATCCCAACCCCTTGATACATGGCCAGTGCTCCTTTGGGAATATCTCACACCATGCTAGACAACCTGTGCGATCCCTTTTGATCAATCTGACCATGTAACCCAATCTCCCAAGAATGTGATGGATCCCATGGGTCTCAAACCGATTAGATGGCATTTGAGTATTTGACCCTTGGAATGAGATTTCAAAAAGAAAAAACGCATGCATTCAAAAAATAGTTAAAGCGCCACATAGGATGATCAAACGGACTTGAAATTATATACATGGGCCAGTCCCATTTGGATCTTTTCACCACATCAACTGTGATTGATGGGGCCCTTAGGTGGGCTTCATAGGAGACCATGCGAGACATCTGTATAGGAGCAGGGTCCTATGTGTAATACGCACACACAGACATATATATGTATATATATAGAGAGATATTTAAGTACTTCAAAAGTTCTGGTGCACCATATGTATGCAAATACAACTAACCTCTTGGCCCATGTACAACTTTTATTAAAATTGTGACTTTGTTAATAAATTGCAGATTTTTCTCCATGCAATGTGATGGCTTTTAATCTTATTGTAGACTAAAAGAACCATGGAGAGAGGTATGCCTTACATTGTACTTGGGATTCTTTATGCGTATCTTTTCTATCAATCATAGACACCGGACACCTTACAACTGATGATTGCAAGTCAATACTTGTTGCCATAGGTCTGTCCCTTATTCATGGATCTACCCCACTACAACATCCACAACTCCACACCAATAGCTAGTACAATGCATACTAATCTAGTCTCATAGCGTGAATAATGTTTAAGAAGAGATATAGGGACCTTATTTTTCTTCCTTTTACCCCATGCATTTCTCACTAAGCCTGTAGATGTTCGTTTGGGCTAAATATCAGTCACATCTAACCTGCTACCCAAGAACCATTTATAGACGTCCAATAAGATGATTTAGATGCCCAAACTAGTTTCTTGAACACTTGACAACATGGCGCAAGTGTTTGAAATCTGCACCCATCATCTGAAGGGTACCACTATGAATGCACTTTGACCCAATATCTTGACCAGTTAACTCATGATGGGCATTGGAATTAATGATTGATGTGTTGGTGAGTGAGAGTGAGTGAGTGAGAAAGAGAGAGAGAGAGAGAGAGAGAGAGAGAGAGAAATCCATATTTAGCTTCACTTATTGCCCACCTAATTAAACATAATAATTTGGACTAGCCCAAGTTGCAAACATCCTATATGTATCCATGTAGGCATCTCAATTGCTTGATGGGTATGAGGTTGCTCCTTAAAATTTTTTTTCATATTCCCTTTTGATGAAATTTTTTTTTGTGCAGCTACTTGGCATGTTAAAAATGTTTTCGAGTGAAATGACATTGGCATTTGCTTGGATTCACTTGTTGGTTGTTGATCTTTTTGCTGCAAGGTTGTCTCCAATCTACTAAGCTCCTGTTACTAATTGTTCTACTTTACTTAAATGATTGAATGATGAATGATAGTTTCAACATTCATAAGAAACTATAGGAAAAGGTCATTAACATGAACAAGGTAGTTGGTGTTGATCTAGGCTGTTGATCTGTCGATCATCGCTGTGGATAGATTGCGAGCTGGAAACCTAAATTAGGAATCTAGACTCTTGTCATTGTGTTAATGGTTTCTGCATGTCCCTGTTAAATAATCAAATTGATGCCATCTGTTAAATGATTGACTGTTTCATCAACGAAATTAATTCTTGGTCTCAGTGTAACTTAAGACTTTCAAACACTACCAAAACTTGTACAACTTGACCAAGCCTCTTTGGTCGAGTCATACCATCAATAGCCACTAGCCTCTTGCCATTATGTGGATGGTTTCTCCATTAATAAAAAAAGAAATTAGAAACAAGATAATAGAAAAAAGAATTGAATAATTATAATGGAAAAAAATAATAGAATAAAAAGGGAATCGAAAACAAGGAATATAAAAAATAAAATATAAAAAAGAGAAGAGAAAAAAGAAAATAAAAAATAGAATAGAAAAAAATAGATAAAGAAGAATACCAAAAAAGAGGAATATGAGGAAAAGTAATAGAAACAATTTGTGAATAGAAAAAAAAGCAAAATTAAATAGAAAAAAGAAAAATAAAGAAAATTACAAAAAAGATGAGTAGGAAAAAGATAGTGAAAGAAAGGAGAATATTAAAGAAATAGTATAAATACTTAAAAAAGAGAATTAAAACAACAAGGAATGTTTAAAAAATTAAAAAAATAAAAAATATAAAGAATAGTGAATCAAAATGTAGAAATAAATGGAAAATAGAAACAAAAAGTAATAGAAAAATATAAAATTAAAAGTAGTAGAAATAAATAGAGAATACTAAAAATAGAATATAGAAATTAGAGAATTTGAAAATATAGGATATAAAAAATAATTAAAAGAAGTAGATAATAAAAAAAATTGAGAATAGAAAAAAATAATAGAAATGAATAGAGAATAGGATGAAAAGAATATAAAAATTAGAGAATTTGAAAATATAGGATATAAAAAAATAGTTGAAAGAAGTAGATAATAAAAAAATAGAGAATAGAAAAATAGTAGAATTAAGTAGAGAATAGGAAAAAATATAGAAAAGTAGAAAATATTACAAATAAAGAATAGAAAAAAATAGCAGAAATAAATAGAGAATAGAAACAATGAGAATTGAGAAATAGAGACTATAAAGAATAGATAATAGGAGGAAAACAGTAGAAGTAAATAGAGAATGGAAAAAAAAAGTAAGAGAAAAGAATAGAGAATAGAAAGAAATAGTAAAAATAAGTAGAGAATAGGAGAATATCAAATAGAAAAAAATAGAGGATAGATAAAAAGAGATGGGAATGTAGCGAATAAAAAAAATTAGGATAAAAAAGAATAAAACACAAAAAAAAGAAAATGCAAAAAAAATAAAAGATTAGAAAAAATAATAGAAAAAATTAAAATAAAAAAGCATTGAAAAACTAAGAGAATAGAAAATGAGCATAGAAAAAAAGAGAATAGAGAAAAAGCAATAGAATAAAAAGGGAGTAGAAAAAACAAAATAGAAGAAGTGAATATAAAACAGGGGTAGAAAATTGAAAGTAGAAAAAAATATTAAACTTCAGAAAAAGAAAATAAAAAAAGAATTCAAAAAATATGGGATATAAAAAGCGTAATAGAAAAAAAAAAGTACAAAAAAAAGTGAACATAAAGAAAGAATAGTAAAATTAAATAGAAAATATAACAGAGTAGTAGAATTAAATAGAGTAGGAAAAACGAATCGAAAAAACTATGAATTGAAAACATGAAAAATATAAAGAATGAAAAATAGGAGCAAAATATACAAATAAATAGAGAATAAAAACAAAAAAGTAATAAAAAATAGACATTCAGAAAAAATAGCATAACCAAAGAGAGAATAGGAAAAGAAGAAAATGGAGAAATTAGAGAATTTGAAAAATACAGAAAACAAAAAAATACTTGAAAGAAGTAGATTATAAAAAATAAAAAATGGAAAAAATAGAAATAAATAGGGAATATGAAAAAAATTGAAAAAGTAGAGAATATAATAAATAGAAGATATTAAAAGTAAAGAATAGAGAAAACATAGCAGAAATAGGTAGAGAATAGAAAAAATAAGTCAATAGAAAACAAGGAGAATAGAAGAAAAAGAAAATAAAAAGGAGAATAGAAAATGATAACTAAAAAAATGGAATACAAAAAGATAAAAAAGAAGAAATAAAATAAAATAGAGGAAAAAAGAATACAAAAAACGACTAGAAATAAAGAGAATTGAAAAAAAAGGATAATAAAAAAAAAGAACACAATAAAAAGGGAATATAAAAAAGAGAATAGAATGAAAAATAGGTAAAAAAAGAATACTAAAAAGGGAAACACAAGAAAATGCAATAGAAAAAATTGAGAATAGAAAAAATCAGAATTAAATAGAGAATAGAAAAATGAGAATTAAAGGGTTCAAAAAAATAAAAAGGTTTGCAAAAATAAAAAGATTTGAAAAAGTAAAATGGTTTTAAAAAAAATAGAGGGATTGAAAAAAAAAAGTCTTGAAATAATAAAGTGGTTTGAAAAAATAAAAGTGTTTGAAAAAATAATTGGGTTAACAAAATAAAAGGGTTAAAAAATGAAAGGGTTTGACAAAATATATGGGTTCTAACAAATCAAAGTGTTAAAAAAAATGAAAGGGTTAGAAAATATTAAAGGGTTTTAAAAAATTAAAGGGTTCTGAGAAAATTAAATGGTTCAAGAAAAATAAAAGGGTTTCAAAAAATAAATAGGTTTGAAGAAAGAAGAGGGCATGAAGAAAAAATGTTTTGAAAAAATAAAGTGGCTTAAAAAAAATAAAGGTTTTTCAAAAAATAAAGGGGTTTTAGAAATAAAATGGTTCGAAAATAAAAGGTTTGAAAAAAAATAAATGGGTCTGAAAAAATAAATGGGTTTGAAAAAATAAATCATTTAAAAAAAATAAAAGTGTCTGAAAAATAGAAGGGTTGAAAAAATAAAAGTTATGGAAAAAGAAAAGGGTTTAAAAAATAAAAAGGTAAGAAAATATGTAACAGTTTTGAAAAAAAAGTGTTAGAGAAAACAAAAGAGTTTGAAAAAATAAAAGGGCTTTAAAAATAAGTGTTTAAAAAAATAAAAGGGATTAAAAAAATAAAGGTTTCTAAAAAAAATAAAAGGGGCTCAAAAATAAAATGGTTTGAAAATAAAAGGCTTTGATAAAATAAATGTGTTTGAAAAAATAGAAGGGTTTGAAGAAATAAAAGATTTTGAAAAAAATAAGTGTTGAATAAAAATAAAAGGGTTGAAAAAGTAAAATTTTGGAAAAAAATAAAAGGGTTCTTAAAAAGTAGAAGGGCTTGAAAAAATTAAAGGGTTTGAAACTATAAACGAGTTTGAAAAAATAAAAGGTTTTGATAAATAAGAGAGTTTGAAAAAAGTAAAAGGGTTTCAAAAAATCAAAGGGTTCTAAAAAAGTAGAAGGGATTGAAAGAAATAAAGGAGTTTGAAAAAATAAAAAGGGTTGAAAAAATAAAAGGGTTCTGAAAGAATAAAAAGGTTTTAAAAAAATAAAAGGTTTTGAAAGAAAAAAGGTTTGAAAAAACAAAAGGGTCTGAAGAAAAAAAGGTTTCAAAAAAATAAAAGGGTTTAAAAAGATAAAAGGGTTTGAAAAAATAAATGGGTTTGAAAAAATAAAATGGTTTGAAAACGTAAGATTGTTTAAAAAATAAAAGTGCTTGAAACAATAAAGGTGTTTGAAAAAAATAAAAGGGTTAAAAAATTAAAAGTTTTTGAAAAAAATAGGTTTGGAAAAAGGTTAGAAAAAAATAAAACAGTTTGTGAAAATAAAAGTATTAGAAAAAACAAAAGGGTTTGAAAAAAATAAAAGGGTTAGAAAAGAGAAAAGGCTTTGACAAAATGATAAGGTTCTAAAAAAATGTTTGAAAAAATAAAAAGGTTTGAAAAAATAAAAGGGCTTAAAAAAATAAACGGGCTTTGAAAAAATAAATGAAGGTCAAAGCATAAAAGGGTTTGAAAAATAAAAGGGTTTGAAAAAATAAATGGGTCTGAAAAAATAAATGGGTTGAAAAAAATAAGAAGGTTTTAAAAAAAATAGGCCTCGAAAAAAGTAAAATGGCTTTTAAAAATAAAAAAGGTTTGAAAATGAAAAGGGCTTGAAAAATAAAAGGGTTTAAAGAAAGGAAAGGGTTGGAAGAAATAAAGGGGTTTGAAACAAAAGTGCTGTGAAAAAATCAAAGCATTTTGAAAAAATAAAAGGGGTTTGAAAAAATAAAAGGGTCTGAAGAAAAAAAGGTTGGAAAAAATAAAATTGTTTAATAAAATAAAAGTTGAAGGGCTTTATAATATACATGGGTTTGAAAAAAAATAGGTTTGATAAAATAATCGAGTCTGAAAAAAGAATAGGGTTGGAAAAATAAAAGGGCTTTGAAAAAATAGAAGGGTTTAAAAATAAGAGGTTTTGAAAAAAATAAAAGGGTTAGAAAAAATGAATGGGTTTAAAAAATAGAAGGTTTTGATACAGTAGAAGGGTTTGTAAAAATAAAAGAGTTGAAAAACTAAAACAGTTTTCCAAAATCAAAGGGTTTAAAAAATAAAACAGTTTGAAAAAATAAAAAGATTTGAAAAAGTAAAATGGTTTAAAAAATAAAAGGGTTTGGCAAAATAAAGGGGTTTGAAATAATAAAATGGTTTGAGAAAATAAAAGTGTTTGAAAAAATAACGGGGTTGAAAAAATAAAATGGTTAAAAAAATAAAAAGGTTTGACAAAATATATGGGTTTTAACAAATAAAAATGTTAAAAAAATGAAAGGGTTAGGAAAAATTAATGAGTTAGAAAAGCTAAAAAGGTTTAAAAAAATAAAAGGGTTTTGCAAAAATAAAAGGGTTGGAAAAATTAAAATTGTTTGAAATATAAAATTTTGTTAAAAATAAAAGGTTTCAAACAATTAAAAAGTTTTTAAAAAATGAAGGTGTTAAAAAAAGGGTTCAAACAATAAAAGTTTTGAAAAAAAATAATTTTTTTAAAAAAATTACTTAAAAAATATGAAACAGCCTGAAAAAAATAAAAGTATTAGAAAAAAACAAAAGGGTTTGAAAAAATAAAAGGGCTTGAAAAAATATAAGGTTTCTGAAAAAATAAAAGGGTTTGAAAAAAAAAGGTTTGAAAAATAAAAGGTATTGATTTGGTTTGAAAAAATAAAGGGGTTTGAAAAATTAAAAGATTTTGAATAAACAAAAGTGTTTAAAAAAAATAAAAGGGTTGAAAATTTAAAATATTTGGAAAAGAAAAGGGTTCTAAAAAAATGAAAGGAGTTCAAAAAATAAAAAGGTTTGAAAATTAAAAAAGTCTAAACAAATAAATGAGCCTAATAAATAACAGGGTTTAAAAAAACAAGAGCATTGTAAAAAATAAAGGGGTTTGAAAAAGTAAAAAGGGTTGAAAAAATAGAAAGCTTTGAAAAAAGTAAAAGGGCTTCAAAAAATAGAAGTAATGAAGAACTAAAAGGGTTTGAAAAATTGAAAGGGTTTGGAAAACTCAAGGGGTTAGAAAAAATAAAAGGGTTTTAAGAAATAATGGGGTTTGAAAAAAATAAAAGGGCTTAAAAAATAAAAGGGTTCTAAAAAAATAAAAGCGTTTGAAAAAAAAGGTTTGATAACATGAAAAGGTTTGAAGAAAAACATGTTTTCGAAAAACAACAAGATTTTAAAAAATAAAAGCTTTTAAAAGAAAAAATATGTTTGTGAAAATAACATAGTTTGAAAAAAAATTGTTTAAAAATATAAAAGTGTCCTAGGAAATAAAAAGGTTTGAAAAAATAAAAGGTTTGAAAAAAATAGAAGGGTTAGAAAAAAATAAAAGTCTTGAGAAAAAGGGTTTGGAAAAAGAAAAGGGTTGGGAAATAAAACAGCTTGGAATAAATAATTGAAATATAAAAACTAAAAGTGTTTGAAAAAATAAGAGGGTTTTAAAAAATAATGGGTTTGAAAATTAAAAGGTTTAGAAAAAATAAAAGGGCTTGAAAAAATAATAAGGTTTACAAAAAATTGGGTTTGAAAAAAATAAAAAGATTTGGAAAAATAAAAGGGCTTGAAAAAATAAAATTGTCTAGTAAGAGTTTAAAAAATTAAAAAGGTCTGAAAAAATAAATGGTTTTGAAAAATAAAAGGGTCGAAAAAAGTAAGAGTTTAAAAAATTAAAAAGGTTTTAGAAATTAAATGGTTTTGAAAAATAAAAGGGTTTGAAAAAATAAAGCAATTAGGAAAAATAAAATGGTTTGAGAAAGTAAAAGATTTTAAAGAAATAAAGGATTTTTGAAAAAATAAAAGGGTTTTCAAAAAATAAAATTTTAGAAAAAATAAAAGTGTTTGAAAAAACTAAAAGGTCTAAAGCAAAAATGGGTAAAAAAAATAACAGGATTTTAAAAAAAAATAGGTCGAAAGCAAAAATGGGTCAAAAAAAGTAGAAGGGTTTAAAAAAATGAAAGTGTTTGAAAAAATAATTGGGTTTGAAAAAATAGAAGGGTATTAAAATATAAAATAGTTTGAGAAAATAATAGGTTTTGATAAAATAATGAAGTTTGAAAAAGAACAATGTTGAAAAAAGAAAAGGGTTTGAAAAAAAATAAAAGGGTTTTGAAAAAATAGTAGGGTTTGAAAAAATAAATGGATTTGAAAAAATAAAAGGGTTACAATAAATGAAGTGGTTAGAAAAAAAGGTTTAAAAATAAAAAGGTTTGAAAAAGTAAAAGGGTTTGAAAAAAATAAAAGGGCTAGAAACAATAAAAGGGTTTAAAAAAAATAAGAGAGTTTAAAAAGGTTTGAAAAAATGAAGTGGTTAGAAAAAAAGGTTTAAATATAAATTAGTTTGAAAAAATAAATGGCTTTTCAAGAAATAAAGGTTTTTTGAACAAATAAAAGGGTTTGAAAAATTAAAGTGTTTGAAAAAAATAAAAGAATTTGAAAAAAATAAAAGGGCTAAAAAAATAAAAGGTTTCAAAAGTTAAAGGGCTTGAAAAAAATAAAAGGGTTTGAAAATATAAAAAGGTTGAAAAAATAATCATGTTTGAACAAATAAATGGCTTAGAAAATATAAACAGGTTTGAAAAATATAAAAGGTTTTGATAAAATAAGAGAGTTTTAGAAAATAAACGGGTTGAAAAGTTAAACAGGTTTGAAAAAATTTTTTTAAAAGAGTAAAATGGTTTAAAAAAATAAAAAGGATTGGAAAAATAAATGGGTTATAAAAAAATAAACGGGTTTGAAAAGAATAAAAGGGTTTGAAAAAATAAGGTTTGAAAAAATAAAATGGGTTTGAAAAAATAAAATGGGTTTAAGAAAATAAAGGGGTTTTACAAAATAATAGGGTTTGAAAAAGTAAAAGGCTCTAAAAATTGAGAGGGTTGGAAAAATAATAAGGATTTGAAAAATGAAATGGGTTTTAAAAAAATAAAAGGTTTTGAGAAAATAAAAGAATTTGAAAAAAAATAAAAGGTTTTAAAAGATAACAGCACTTGAAAAAATAAAAAGTCTAGAAAAAATGAAAGGGTTTCAAAAAAATAAACGAGTCTAAAAGAATAAAAGAGTTAAAAAAAAATAAAAGGGTTAGAATAACAAAAAAAGGTTAAAAAAATAAAAAGGCTTTGTAAAAATAGAAGGGTTATACAAATAAAAGGGTTTAAAAAATAAGATATTTGAAAAAAATTGGTTTGTAAAAAGAAAACGGTTTTGAAAAAAATAAAAGGTTTCTGAACAAATAAAAGTGTTTGAAAAAATAAAAGGGTTCGAAAAAAATAAAGAATTTGAAAAATTAAATGGGCAAACAGAATAAAAGGTTTCAAAAAAATTAAAGTGTTTGAAAAAAATAAAAAGGTTAAAAAAATAATAGGGTCTGAAAATATAAAAGGGTTGAAAAAATAATTATTTTTGAAAAAATTAATGTCTTTGAAAATATAAATGGGTTTAAAAAAATAAATGGCTTTGATAAAATACGAGAGTTTCAAAAAATAAAAGGGTTGAAAAACTAAAAGGGTTTGGAAAAAATATAAGGGTTTAAAAACATAAAAGGGTTTGAAAAAATAAAAGGGTTTGAAAAAAATGGATTTGGAAAAATAATGGGGTTTGAAAATATAAACAGGCTTGAAAAAATAAAAGTTTTCTTAAATAAGAGAGTTTGAAAAATAAAAGGGTTATAAAAATTAATAGGGTTGGAAAAAAAGGTTTTGACAAGATAATATAGTTTGAAACAATAATAGGGTCTGAAAAAATAAAAAGGTTTGAAAAAATAAAAGGTTTTGAAAAAATAGTATGGTTCGAAGACATTAAAGGGTTCGAAGAAAAAAAGGTTTTGAAAAAATAAAAGGGTTTAACAAGATAAACATAAAAGGGTTTGAAAAAAAAAGTTTTGATAAATAAGAGTGTTTGAAGAAATAAAGGGTTTGAGAAAATAAAAGCATTTGAAAATAAAAGGTTTGAAAAAATAAAAGGGTTTGAAAAAATAAAAGGGATAGAAAAAATAAAAAGGTTTGAAAAAATAGAAGGGTCTAAACAAATAAAAAAGTTAGAGAAAAAAGCATTAGAAAAAAATGGTATGGTCTACTAAAATAAAAGGGTTAAAAAAATAAACTGTTTGAAAAAATAAATTAGTTCGAAAAAATAAAAAGGTTCTGAAAAAAATAAACGGTTTCTGAACAAATAAAAGGGTTTGAAAAAAATAAATGGGTTTGAAAAAAAAAGAATTTGAAAAGATAAAAGGGTTGAAAAAAAATAAAAGGTTTGTAAAAATTAAAGTGTCTGAAAAAATAAAGGGTTGAAAAAATAAAAAGGTTGAAATAATGATCATGTTTTGAAAGAATAAATGGCTTCGAGAATATAAATGGGTTTAAAAAATAAAATATTTTAATGAAATAAGGGAGTTTTAGAAATTAAAGGGGTTTGAAAAAAATAAAATTATTTAAAATTGTAAAAGGGTTTAAAAAATAAAATGGATTGAAAAAATAAATGGGTTACGAAGAATAAAATGGTTTGAAAAAAATAAAAGGGTTAAAAAAATGGTTTAAAAAAAGGGTTAGGTTTAAGAAAATAAAAGGGTTTTAGAAAATTAAAGGGTTTGAAAAAGTAAAAAGGTCTAAACATTGAAAGGGTTTGAAAAACTATAAAGATTTGAAAAATGAAATGGGTCTTAGAAAAATAAAAGGTTTTGAGAAAATAAAAGCTTTTTTAAAAATTAAAGTTTTAAAAAATAAAAGGGTTTTAATAAATAAAAGGGTTAGAAAAAATAAAAGGGCTAGGAACAACAAAAGGGTTAGAAAAATATAACGGTTTTGCAAAAATAAAAGGTTTAAAAAAACAAACCGTTTGAAAAAATAAATTGGTTTGAAAAAATAAAGGGGTTCTAAAAAATATAAGGCTTCTAAACAAATAAACGGGTTTGAAAAAATAAAAGAATTTTAAAAAATAAAAGGGCAAAAATAATAAAAGGTTTCAAAAAATTAACGGGTTTGAAAAAAAAAGTGTTAAAAAAAAAATAAAAGGGTTTGAAAATTTAAAAGGGTTGAAAAACTAATCATGTTTGAGTAAATAAATGGCTTCAAAATATAAATGGGTTTGAAAAAAATAAAAGGTTATGATAAAATAAGAGAGTTTCAAAAAGTAAAATGGTTGAAAATCTTAAAGGGTTTAAAAAAAATAAAAGGGTTTGAAAACATAAAATGGTTTGAAAAAATAGAAGGGCTTAAAAAAATGGCTTGCAAAAAATACGGGGGTATGAAAATATAAGTGGGCTTCAAAAAATAAAAGGTTTTCTTAAATAAGAGAGTTTGAAAAAATAAAAGGGTTTAAAAAACTAAAAGGGTTTGAAAAAATAAAGACAAAATGAAAATAAAAGGGAATGTAAAAATAAATTGGTTTGAGAATCTAAAAGGGTCTAAAAAAATAAAAGGGTTTGAAAAAAACATTTGGTTTGAAAAAATGAAATGGTGTAGAAAAATAAAATTGGTTCATAAAATAAAAGGGTTTGAATAAGGGAAAGGGTTTAAAAAAACTAAATGGGTTAAAAAAATGGTTTGAAAAAGTAAAATGTTTAGAAAAAAATAAAAGGGTTAAAAATTAAAAGGATGAAATAAATAAACCAGCTCAAAAAAATAAAAGGATTGAAAAAATAAATGCGTTTAAAAAAAATAAAAGGTTTGAAAAAGTAAAAAGGTTTCAAAAAATAAAAGGTTTAAAAAATAAAAGGGTTTGTTAGAATAAACAGGTTATAATAGTAAAGGGGCTAAAAAAAATAAAAGCATTTGAACAAAAAAGGTTTGACAAAATAAAATAGTTTGAAATAATAAAAGGATTAAAAAAAATGGTCTCAAAAAGTAAATGGGTCTAAAACAAAAAATCATTTTAAAAAAATGATAAAAAATGAAAGGCCTAAAAAAAAAATAAAAAGGTCTGTAAAAAAAGGGTTTGGGGTTTAGAGCTTTCAATTTTGGGTTTTGGGATTTAGGGGTTTAGGATTTTTTGGGTGGTTAGGGTTTGGGGGTTTCGGTCTAGAGTTTGGGGTTTTTATATGTAGGGGTTGCGGTTTTAGGGTTTGGGTTTTTGGAATTTAGGCTTTGTCGATTTTGGGGTTTTAGGGTTTGGGGTTTGGGTGTTAAGGTCTTCGAGGTTTTCGTGTTTCCTTTGTTGGCTTTGGGTTGGGTTTGCATTTTGGTTCAGGTTTTAGGTTTACAAATTAGGGTTTGGTCGCTAGGGATGGAGGATGGGGTTTTGGAGTTTTGGGTTTTCGGCTGGGGTTTTGGGATTTAAGGATATAGGATTTTCTGGTTTTTGTGGTTAGGGTTTGGGGGTTTAGGGCTACATTTCAATTTTAGGGCTTTTAGGATTTAGAGATTTGGGTATTGTGTTTTGGGTTTTGAGTTTAAGGATTTTTGGTTTTGGGTTTAGGTTTTAAGGTTTACTGTTTAAAGTTTTTTAGAGTTCAGGGTTTTAGGGTTGTTTAGGGTTTTACACTTTTACAATTTAGGGTTTGGGGTTTTATGGTTTTACAATTGTAGGGTTTACCATTTTAGGATTTGGTTTTTGATTTTTACGTTTATGGTGTAAAGGTTTTGGGTCTAAGTCTACGTGCTACGGGTTTTTGTTGTTTATGGTTAGAGGTTTGGGGGTTTTCCCTTTGGCTTTGGGTTTGTGTTCGGGATTTTAGTTTTAGGATTTATGGTTTGGAGATTGGGGATTGGGTTTGAGGTTTAGGGTTTTGGGGTTGTGGTTTTGAAAATGGGGTTTTCGGTTTGGGGGTTTAACTTTTAGGGTTTTGGGGTTTTTGGACTTGGGGACTTAGGCTTTGTTGATTTTAAGGTTTTAGGGTTTGGGATTTGGGTGCTTGGGTTTGGGGTTTTCATGCTTTCGGCTTTCGCTTTGGGTAATTTGGGGCTTATGGTTTAGTGTTTGGTAATTGGGGATGGAGGATTGGGGTTTTGGGTTTTTGGGGTATGGGGAATAGAATTTACAGTTTTGGGTTTTGTGTTTGGTGGTTTATGTTTTGAGGTTTTGGGTTTTAGCGGTTTGGGGATAGGGCTTTATGGTTTAGGAGTCTAGGTGCGTCGGGTTTTTGGTGATTATGGTTGAAGGTTTGAGGGTTTGGCCTTTGGCTTTGGGTTTGAGTTTAGGGTTTTCAATTTAGGTTTTTTGGTTCGGAGATTGAGGGTTGGGTTTGGTGTTAAGGTTTTAGGGTTCTAGGGTTGTCATCTTGAATTTGCGCTTTTTGATTCAAAGGTTTAAGTTTTGAGGTTTTGGGTTTGGGGGTGTAGGCTTTGTCGATTTGGGGGTTTGGGGTTTGGGTGTGTTGGGATCTTGGGAGTTTCTGTGTTTTTGGCTTTTGCTTTGGGTTTGGGTTTGGGGTTTACAGTTTAGTGTTTGATGATTGGGGATGAGGATTGGTGTTTTGGGTGTTTTAGGGCTTGGGTTTAAGGGTTTAGGTTTTGCAGTTTTAGGTTTTAGGGGTTTGGTGATTGGGCTTTAGGGTTTGGATTATGAGTTTGGAGGGATTTGGGGATTTGAGGTTTAGGGGTTTAAGATTTTTGGGATTGATGGTTTTGGTTGTTGGGGAGGGGGGGGGGGGTAGGTTTTGTGATTTTTGGGGTTAAGGGTTTGGGGTTTGGGGGTTTTGCAGTTTAGAGTTTGTATAGGGTTTAGTTTTGGAGGTCGGGGTTTTGGGTTTTCGGTTTGGGGTTTTGGGATTTAGATGTTTAGGATTTTGGGTTTAATGGTTAGGTTTTGGGGGTTTGAGGCTAGAGTTTATGGTTTTGGGTGTTGGGTTTAGGGTTTAGGGTCTTATGGTTTAGCTTTTTACAATTCTTGAATGTTTTTGGTTTTTAGGATTTAGGAATTTGAGTATTGTGCTTTGGATTTTGAGTTTAAGGATTTCAGGTTTTGGGTTTAGAGTTTAGGGCTTAGGGGATTCAAGTTTAGCGTTTAGGGTTTAGGGTTTTGTGTTTTAGATTTAAGGGTCTAGGTTTTAAGGTTTAGTGTTTAAAGTTTTTTAGAGTTTTAGGGGAAGGTTGTTTAGGGTCTTTTATTTTTCAATTTAGGGTTTAGGGTTTTACAGTTTTCCAATTTTAGGGTTTATAGTTTTAGGATTGATTTCTGAGTTTTAAAGCTTATGGTTTAATGGTTTTGGGATTAAGAGTCTAGGTGCTTCAGGTTTTTGGTGTTTATGGGTGTACATTTGAGGGTTTGGCATTTGGATTTGGGCCTGGGTTTTTGGTTTTCGATTTAGGGTTTATGGTTTGGAGATTGGGGATTTGGTTTATCGTTTAGGGTTTGGGTGTTATGATTTTGAATTTGGGGTTTTTGGTTCGGGGGTTTAAGTTCTGGCGTTTTGGGGTTGGGGTTTTGGTGGTTTAGGGTTTGGGGTTTCGGTGTGTTGGAGTTTTTGCGTTTTCGGCTTTTGCTTTAGGTTTGGGTTTCGGGTTTAAGGTTTAGTGTGTGGTGATTGGGGATGGAGGATTGGGGTTTTGGGTCTTTTGGAGCATGGGGATTGGGGTTTACAATTTTGGGGTTTGGGTTTGGGGGTTTTGGTTTTGAGGTTTTGGGTTTTAGGGGTTTGGTGAATGGGTTTTAGGGTTTGCATTTTGGGTTTGTAGGTGTTTAGAGATTTGCGGTTTAAGGATTTAGGAGTCTAGGGAATGATGGTTGGGGGTTTAGGTTTTGGATTTTGGGGGTTTAGGGTTTTGCGGTTTGGGGTTTCAGGTTTTAAGGTTCAGAGTAGTGTATAAGGTTTAGGATTTCAAGGTTTTAGGGGTTTATGGTTTAGGGGTTTTTGGGTTTAAGGTATCAAGGGTTAAGGGTTTGGGGTTTGGGGGTTTTACGGTTTGGAGTTTGTTTGGATTTTAGTTTTGGAGATTGGGGATTTGGGGTTTTAGGTTTTCGGTTTGGGGTTTTGGGATTTAAGGGTTTAGGATTTTCAGGTTTTAGTGGTTAGGGTTTGGGGGTTTTGGGCTAGAGTTTGGGATTTTGGGTGTTGGGTTTGGAGTTTAGGGTCTTTTGGTTTGGGGCGTTCACAATTTTTCAATTTTAGGGTTTTTAGGTTTTAGGAATTTTGGTATTGTGTTCTGCATTTTGAGTTTAAGGATTTTGGGTTTTTGGTTTAGGTTTTAGGCATTTTGGATTTTGGGTTTAGGTCTTAAAGTTTAGTGTTTATAGTTTCTCAGAGTTTAGGGTTTTAGGGTTTTTTAGGGTTTTAAATTTTTACAATTTAGCATTTAAGGTTTTACGATTTTTCAATTTTAGGGTTTATGGTTTGGGGAATTGGTTTTGGAGTTTTAAGTTTATGGTCTAAAAGGTTTAGGTTTAGGAGTGTTAAGTGTTTCGCGTTTTTGGTGTTTATGGTTGAAGGTTTGGTGGTTTGGCCCTCGGCTTTGGGTTTGGATTTGGGGTTTACGACTTAGGGTTTATGGTTTGGAGATTAAGTATTGGGTTTGGGGCTTAAGGTTTAGGGTTGGGGGGGTTTGGGTTTTCAATTTGGGGTTTTGGATTCTGGGTTTTAGGGTTTAGGGGTTTGGGGCTTTGGGTTTTGGGGGTTAAGGCTTTATCGATTTTTGGGGTATTAGGTTTAGGGTTTGGGTGGTGGGGTCTCGGGAGTTTCCGGGTTTTCTGCTTTGGCTTTGGGTGTGGGTTTAGGTTTTGGGTTTCCGAATTACAGTTTAGTGATTGGGGATGGAGGATTGGCGTTTTGTGCTTTTTGGGGTATGGGGATTGGGGGTTACAGTTTTTAGGTTTGGGGTTCAGGAGTTCAGGTTTTAAGGATTTGGGTTTTAGGGGTTTGTGTTGGAAAGCAGCTGCCAAGACCCTTAGATATTGCATATAGATTACTGTGAAAATAACTTTCAATGATGATAATTCAAGAGCCATACCTGTGAGATCTTTTTGATTTGATCTCGGTCTTATAGCAATTCGAAAATCTCAAAACCTTCTACTGTTTTCCTCTATACTCGAACTTGCACCTGGGTGTCAACCTTTTTTGCAAATTCTCTTTGCTTTCAAAACTGAAATTTCTCTTGTTATGTTTCCTAGAAAGCAATAGCGTATATTTATAGGCTATAATAAGGACCTTAAGATGAAAATAAGGAATAAGCTGCTTACGGAAATAAGAAACTCTAATTCAACCTAAATTAGAATTCTAGTTGAAAATATGTTTATTAATCTCCCCACGTTAAGATTACAGATATCCATCGATTAAATAACTACCAACATCTATATTTAATCGATATCTTTGTAATTCCTCAAGACCTTACACTTAATTTATTTGAAATGTCGGACACATAGTCTACCTGCAGTGTTTGACATAATCAAAACTTATAAGCTTCATCAACGGAATATTATCAATCCCTATTACAGGACGTGGATTTCGTTGATAAACTAATATCCACCAAATACATAGTGTAGGCATTTAATTTACCGAAATTATTAACCCATAAAAGGTTTCACTCCTTTGTAAATCAAAATACCAAACACAAAATGTATGTATCTATTATTTATATGGGGATTAAAAGTACAAGTATTCATAATAACCATTTGTATGTTAATCACCTTATATAGTTAATATAAAGATAATAAACACCAAAGTGGTCATGTTCAATACACAAAGCGTATTAGCATAACGAGTTAAAATTAAATCATTTTCCGCAGTCAAGACAAGCTTGCTAAAACATCATGCTACAATTGTACTGATGGTATGTCAAATTCCATCTAGATTGTGAACAATAATAACTTATATTCTATATGAACCAACAAATAAGTCTTCCGTATGTAAGCTGAACTTTACACACCAACTTATCTACTTTATAGAATAAAAGACATAGACATGTATAATAAATAACAATGCAATCATTAGCCCACACAAATTCTCATTAAGACAAAAAGATAAACGTTACTAATAAATAAATCAGTCAAAAACAAATACATAAAAGCATGCTTTTAGTATAAATTTTCAACAATTTGGGGATTGGGCTTTAGGTTTTGGATTTTGGGACTAGAAGGGTTTAGGGATTTGGGGTGTTTAGGGATTGATGGTTGGGGGTTTAGGATTGGGATTTTGGAGCTTTTTGCGGTTTGGGGTTTAAGGTTTAAGTTTTAGGGTATAGTGTAAAAGGTTTAGGATTTTAATGTTTTAGGGTTTAGGGTTTAGAGGCCTTGGGGTTTAAAGACTTAAGGGTTAAGGGTTTTGGGTTTTGGGGTTTTTGGGGTTTAGGGGTTTTGCGGTTTGGAGCTTAGTTTTGGAGCTAGGATTTCTGGGGTTTTGGATTTTCGGTATGGGGTTTTGGGATTTTTTTGGTTTAGGATTTTCACGTTTTAGTGGTTTCGATGTGGGGGGTCTAGGACTAGAGTTTTGGGTTTTTGGTGTTCGGTTTGGATTTTTTGGGTCTTTTGGTTTAGGTTTTTACAATTTTTCAATTTTAGTGTTTTTAGGATTTAAACAAGTGGGTATTGTGTTTTGGATTTGGGGTTTAAGAATTTTGGGTCTTAGGTTTAGAGTTTAGTGTTCATCGTGTAGGGTTTTGGATTTTAAGATTCAATGGTTTAGGTTTAAAGGTCTAGTGTTTAAAGTTTTTTAGAGTTTAGTGTTTTAGTGTTTTTTTAGCATTTTACATTTTTACTATTTTGGGTTTAGCATTTTATTGTTTTACGAATTTAGGGTTTGCAGTTTTGGGAATTGGTTTTTGAGTTTTAAGTTTCTGGTTTAAAGGTTTTTAGTTTAGAAGTCTAGGTGTTTCGGGTTTTTGATGTTTATGGTTAATGGTTTGGGGTTTTGGCCTTTGGCTTTGGGTTTGGGTTTGGGGTTTATGGTTTGGAGATTGGTGATTGGGTTTAAGGTTTAGGGCTTGGGATTTTGAATTTGGGGTTTCGGTTGGGGTTTAACTTTTGGCATTTTGGGGCTTAGGGTTTGGGCTTTGGGTGAAGGCTTTGTCAATTTTGGGGTTTTAGGGTTTAGGGTTTGGGTGTTGGGGTCTTGGAGGTTTCTGTGTGCAACTTTAGCTTTCGGTTTGGGTTTGCATTTAGGGTTGGGGTTTACGTTTTAGTGTTTAGTGACTGGGGATGGAGGAATGAGGTTTTGGGATTTTCAGGAGGTATAGGGATTGGGGCTTACGGTTTTTAGGTTTGGGGGACCTTGGTTTTGGAGTTCTGGGTTTTACTAGGGGTTGAATTTTAGTATTTGGATTTTTGACTTGAAGGGGTTTGGGGATTTGGGGTTTAGGGGTTTTGGAATTTAGGGATTGATAGCTGGAGGTTTAGATTTGGGATTTTGGAGGTTTAAGGTCTATGGTTTTAGGGTTTAGGGCATAGTGTATAAGGTTTTGGATGTTACGGATTTAGGGTTTATGGTTTAGGGGTTTTTTGGTTTCAGGTATTAAAGGTTAAGGGTTTTGGGGTTTTGCCGTTTGGAGTGTGTTTGGGGTCTAGTTTTGGAGTTCATGAATTTGGGGCTTTGTGTTTTCAGTTTGGGGTTTTGGGATTATGGGATTTAGGGTTTTCAGGTTTTAATTGTTAGGGTTCAAGAATTTAGGTCTAGAGTTTTGGGTTTTGGGTGTTGGGTTTGGGTTTTAGTATTTCGTGGTTTAGGTTTTAGCAAATTTTCAATTTAAGGGTTTTAAATATTTTGGAATTTCGATATTGTGTTTTGAGTTTTGAGTATAAGGATTTTCGGTTTGGTTTTATAGTTTTAGGGTTTAAGCGGTTTGGGGGTTTTCAGTTTTAGATTTAAGCATTTTAGGTTTTAAGGGTTTAGGTTTTACGGTTTAGTGTTTAAAGTTTTAGAGTTTAGGGTCTTAAGGTTTCTTCAGGTTTTAGATTTTCACAATTTAGGGTTTAGGGTTTTACGGTGTTACGATTTTAGGGTTTATGGTTTTGGATTTTGGTTTTTGAGTTTTAAGTAGATGGGTTAAAGATTTTGGGTTTAGGAGTCTAGGTGTTTCCAATTTTTTGTGTTTATGGCTGAAGGTTTGGGGTTTGACGTTCAGCTTTGGGTTTGAATTTTGGGTTTACGACTTAGGGTTTATGGTTTAGAGATTGGGGATTGGGTTTGGGGTTTAAGTAGGGTTTCAGGGTTTTGGGTTTCAATTTGGGGTTTTGGTTTCGAGGTTTATGTTTAAGGGTTGTGGGGTTTGGTTTAGGGTTTCGGGTTTTGGGGGTTTGGCTATTTTTAGGTTTTTGGGTTTGGGGTTTGGGTGTTGGAGCTTTGAGGGTTTCCGTATTTTCGGCTTTAGCGTTAGGTTTAGGTTTTAGGTTTACTATTTAGTGTTTGGTGATTGGGGATAGAGGATTTGGGTTTTTTGGGATATGGGGATTGGGGTTTATAGTTTTGCGTTTTCGGTTGGGGGTTTAAGTTTTCAAGTTTTTGATTTTCAGGGTTTGGGGCTTAGGTTTTAGGGTTTGAAATTTAAGTTTGGAGGGGTTTGAGAAATTGGTGTCTAGGGGTTTAGGTGTTTAAGGATTGATGGTTGGGAGTTTAGGTTTTGGATCTTAGGGGTTTTTGCGGTTTGGTGTTTAAGGTTGTAGGGTTTAGGGAATAGTGTATAAGGTTTTGGATTTAAGGTTTAAGGAATTAGGGTTTAGCGATTTGGGGGTTTAAGGCCTTACGGGTTAAGGATTTCAGGTTTTGGGGTTTTTAGGGTTTGGGGTTTTGCGGTTTAGAGTTTAGTTTTGGAGCTTTCGATTCGGGGACTTTAGGTTTTTGGTATGTGTTTTGGGATTTAAGGGTTTAGGAATTTCTGGTTTCGGTGGTTTGGATTTGGGGGTTTGGGCCTAGAGTCTGGGGTTTTTGGGAACGCTTGAATTTTTAGGATCTCTTGGTTTAGGTTTTTACAGTTTTTCAATTTTGGGATTTTAGGATTAACGAATTTGGGTATTGTGTTTTGGGTTTTGAATTTAAGGATTTTGGGTTTTGGGTTTCGAGTTTAGGGTTTGAGGGATTTGGGTTTAGGATTTAAGGTGTAGGGTTTTGGGTTTTAGATTTAAAGGTTTACGTTTTAAGGCCTAGTGTTTAAAGTTTTTTAGAGTTTAGGGTTTTTTTGGGTTTTACATTTTTACTATTTATGATTTTGGGTTTTACGGGTTTACGAATTTAGGGTTTATGGCTTTGGGACTTGGTTTTCGACTTTTAAGTTTATAGTTTAAACATTTTAGGTTTAGAAGTCTAGGTGTTTTGGGTTTTTGGTGTTTATAGTTGATGGTTTGGGGGTTTGGCCTTTGGCTACGGGTTTGGATTTGGGGATTATGATTTAGGGTTTACGACTTGGAGATTGGGGATTGGGTTTTGGGTTTAGGGGTTGGGGTTCTAAATTTGGGGTTTCGGCGAAGGTTTAAGTTTTTGGGGTTTTGGGGGTTTGGGACTATGGGTTTTAGGGTTTAAGGCTTAGTCGATTTTGGGGTTTTGGGCTTGGGTTTTGGGTGTTGGGGTCTGGAGGGTTTCCATGTTTGCAGCTCTAACTTTAGGTTTGGCTTTGTGTTTGGGGTTATGGTTTAATGTTTGGTGACTAGGGATGGAGGATTAGTGTTTGGGTTTTGTGTGGGCATGGGGATTGGGGTTTACAGTTTTGGGTTTCAGGTATCTGGGTTTAGGTTTTCCGGTTCTGGGTTTAAAAGGTTTGGGGACTAGGTTTTAGGTTTTGGATTTTAGGTTTGGAGGGGTTTTGCGATTTAGGGTTTAGGGGTTTAGGAGTTTAGGGATTGATGGTTAGGGGTTTAAGTTTGGGGTTTTGGGGGTCTAGGTTTTAAGGTTTTATGGTTTAGGTTATAGTGTATAAGGTTTAGGATATTATGGATTTAGAGTTTATGGTTTAGGGGTTTTTGGGTTTTAGGTATTAAGGATTAAGGGTTTTTGGTTTGGGGGTTTTGTGGTTTGGAGTTTGTTCAAGGTTTAGCATTGAAGTTTGAGAATTTGAGGTTTTGGGTTTTGGCTTGTGGTTTTGGGATTTAGGGTTTTCGGATTGTTAGGATTCGGGGGTTTGGGTCTAGAGTATTGGGTTTGGGTGTTGGGTTTGGGTTTTAGTGTTTTGAGGTCTTGTTTTTAACAAGTTTTCAATTTAAGGGTTTTTAGGATTTTAGGATTTTGGGATTTGGGTATTGTGTTTTGGGTTTTCAATTTAAGGATTTTGGATTTTGGGTTTAGAGTTTAGGGTTTCAGGAATTTGGGTTTAGGGTTTAGGGTTTTGAGATTTTAGATTTGAGGGTTTATGTTTTAAGGTTTAGTGTTTAAAGTTTTTTAGAGTTTAGTCTTTTAGGATTTTAGTTTTTCACAATTTAGGGTATAGTGTTCTACAGTTTTACAATTTTAGGGTTTATTGTTTTGGGTTTTGGTTTATGAGTTTTAGTCTATGGTTTAAAGGTTTTGGGTTTAGTAGTCTAGGTGTTTCGGGTTTTTAGTGTTTATGGTTGAAGGTTTGGGGGTTTGGCATTCGGCTTTGGGTTTGGATTTGGGGTTTATGACTTAGGGTTTATGGTTTCGAGATTGGGGATTGGACTTGTTGCTTTGGGTGTACGGTTTGGGGTTGGGGTTTTTAATTTGGAGTTTTCGATTTGGGGGTTTAAGCTTTGGTGTTTTGGGGTTGGGGTTTTGGGTTTTGGAGGTTTAGGCTTTGTTGATTTTGCGGCTTTAGGGTTTGGGGTTTGCATGCTGGAGTCATGGGGCTTTTCATGTTTTCAACTTTGGCCTTGGGTTTGGATTTGAGGTTTACTATTTAGTGTTTGGTGACTGGGGATGGAGGATTGGGTATTTGTGTTTTTTGGGGTATGGGGAATGGGATTTACAGTTTTTGGTTTTCAGTTTGGAGGTTAGGTATTGAGGTTTTGGATTTTAGGGGTTTCGGGATTGGGTTTTTGGGTTTGGAATTTGGGTTTGGAGGGGTTTGGAGATTTAGGGTTTTAGGGGTTTAGGTGATAAAGAATTGATGGTTGGGGGTTTAGGTTTTGGAAGTTTTTGCGGTTTGGGGTTTAGGGTTTAGGGGTTTAAGGCCTTAATGGTTAAGGGTTTCGGGTTTTGGGGGTTTTTAGGGTTTTGGGTTTTTTGCGGTTTAGAGTTTAGTTTTGGAGCTTGGTGTTTAGGGGTCTTGCGTTTTCGGTATGAGGTTTTGGGATTTAGGGGTTTAGGATTTTTGGGTTTTAGTGGTTTAGGTTTGGGGGTTTGGGGCTCTAGTTTTGGGTTTTGGGTGTTTACAATTTTTCAATTTTAAGGTTTTAGGATTTACGAATTTCGGTATTGTGTTTTCGGTTTTGAGTTTAAGGATTCTGCGTTTCAGGTTTAGAGTTTAGGGTTTAAGGGATTTGGGCTTAGGGTGTAGGGTTTTGCAATTTTGATTTAAGGATTTAGGTTTAAAGGTTTACTGTTTAATGTTTTTTAGATTATAGTTTTTAGTGTTTTTTAGCATTTTGCATTTTTACTATTTTTGGTTTGGTGTTTTACCGTTTTACGAATTTGGGGGTTTACGGTTTTTGGATTGGGCATTGAGTTTTAAGTTTTTGGTTTAAAGGTTTTCAGTTTAGGAGTCTATGTTTCTCGGGTTTTTGGGGTTTGTGGTTGATGGTTTGGGGTTTTGGCTGTTGGCTTTGGCTTCAAGTTTGGGGTCCATGATTTAGGGCTTATGGTTTGGAGATTGGTGATTAGGTTTGGGTAGGGTTTAGGGTTTGGGGCTTAAGGTTCTGAATTTGGGGTTTCAGTGAGGTTTTAAGTTTTGGCGTTTTGGAGTTTGGGGTATGCGGTTTTGGGGGTTAAGGTTTTGTCCATCTTGGGGTTGTAGGATTTGGGGTTTACGTGTTACAATCTCAAGGGTTTCCGTGCTTGTAGCTTGGGCTTTGGGTTTGGGTTCAAATTTGGGCCTGTAATTGGGTTTACGGTTTAATGTTTGGTGACTGGGGATGGAGGAATGAGGTTTTGGGTTTTTTGAGGGTATGGGGATGAGGGTTTACAATTTTGGGTTTTGGGTTTGGAGAACTTTAGTTTTAGGGTTCTAAGTTTTACTAGTTTGGGGATTGGCTTTTAGTTTTTGGATTTTTTGTTTGGAGGGGTTTTGGGATTTGGGGTGTAAGGATTGAAGGTTGGATGTTTAGATTAAGGATTTTGGGGGTTTAGGGTCTAAGGTTTTAGGGTTTAGGGTATCTTGTATAAGGTTTTGGATGTTATGGATTTAGGATTTATGGTTTAGGGGTTTTCGGGTTTTATGCAATTAAGGGTTAAGGTTTTGGGGTTTGGGGGTTTTGCGCATTGGAATTTGTTTAGGGTTTAGTTTTGGAGTTTGGGAATTTGGGCTTTCGTATTTTCCTTTTGGGGCTTTGAGATTATGGGATTTAGGGTTTTCAGGTTTTAATGGTCAAGGTTCGGGGGTTCGGGTCTAGAGTTTTGGGTTTTGGGGATTGGTGATGGAGGATTTGGGTTTTTTGGTGTTTTGGGGTATGGGGATTGGGGTTTACAGTTTTGGGTTTTCGGTTTGGCGGTTTAGGTTTTCAAGTTTTTGGTTTTAGGGTTTTGGGGATTGGGTTTTAGGAATTGGAATTTAGGCTTAGAGGGGTTTGAGGATTTGGGGTTTAGGGAATGATGGTTGGGAGTTTAGGCTTGGGATTTGAGGGGTTTTTTGGTTTGTGGTTTAAGGTTTTAAGGTTCAGAGAATAGTATATAAGGTTTTGGATTTAAGGTTTTAGGGTTTAGGGTTTAGAATTTTTAGGTGTTTAAGGCCTTAAGGGTTAAGGATTTTGCATTTTTGGCTTTTTAGGGTTTGGGGGTTTTGCGGTTTGGAGTTTAGTTTTGGAGCTTTGGGTTTTGGGGCCTTGGGTTTTCTATATGGCGTTTGGGGATTTAGGAGTCTAGGAATTTCAGGTTTGAGTGGTTTGAGAGTTTGTGGCTAGAGTTTTGGGTTTTGGGTGTTTATAATTTTTCAATTTTAGGGTTTTTAGTAATTACGAATTTAGGTATTGTGTTTTTGGTTGAGTTTAAGGATTTTGGGTTCTGGGTTTAGAATTTAAGGTTTAAGGGACTTGGGTTTAGGGCAGTTTTACTATTTTGGGTTTTGGTATTTTACTGTTTTACGAATTTAGGGTTTACGGTTTTAGGATTTGGTTTTTGAGTTTTTAAGTCTTTGGTTTAAAGGTTTCGGGTTTAGGAGTCTAGGTGTTTTAGGTTTTTGGTGTTCATGGTTGATGGTTTGGGATTTTGCCCTTTGGCTTTGGCTTCGAATTTGGGGTTTATGATTTAGGGTTTATTGGTCGAAGATTGGTGAGTGGGTTTGGTTAGGATTTAGGGCTTGGGGTTAAGGGTTTTGAATTTGGGGTTTCAGTGAGTGTTTAAGTTTTGGCATTTTGGGGTTTGAGCTTTTTGGATTTGGGGGTTCAGGCTTTGTCGATCTTGGGGTTATAGGGTTTGGGGTTTGGGTATTGGTGTCTCAGGGGTTTTCGTGTTTGCAGCTTTGGCTTTGGGTTTGGGTTTGGGTCTGGGGTTAGGGTTTATGGTTTACTATTTGGTGACTGGGGGTGGAGGAATGAGGTATTAGGTTTTTCGAGGATTTGGCATTCGGCTTTGAGTTTGGATTTGGGGTTTACAACTTAGGGTTCATGATTTGGAGATTAGGGATTGGGTTTGTTGTTTTGGCTTTAGTGTTTGGGGGTTGGAGTTTTCAATTTGGGGTTTTGGATTCGAGTGTTATGGGGTTTTAGGCTTTGTCAATTTTTGCAATTTTAGGGTCTGGGGTTAGGTGTTGGAGTCATGGGGGTTTCTGTGTTTTTAGCTTGGTGTTGGGTTTGGGTTTGAGGTTTACTGTTTAGTGTTTGGTGACTGGGGATGGAGGATTAGGGTTTTGTAATTTTTTGGGGTATGGGGATTGGGATTTACAGTTTTGGGTTTTCAATTTGGGGGTTTCAGTTTTGAGGTTCAAGGATTTAGGGGTCTCACGATTGGGTTTTAGTTTTTGGAATTCGGGTTTGGAGGTGCTTGAGGATGTGGGGTCTAGGTGATTAGAAATCGATGGTTGGGGGTTTAGGTTTGGGATTTTGGGGGTTTTTGTAGTTTTGGGGTTTAGGGTTTTATGGTTTAAGGTATAGTGTATAAGGTTTGGGATTTTAAGGTTTTATGGTTTAGGGTTTTGGGGTTTGAGCTTTTCGCAGTTTAGAGTTTAATTTTGGAGCTTGGTGTTTTGGGGTCTTTGGTTTTTGGTATAGGGTTTTGGGATTTAGGGGGTTTAGGATTTTTGGGTTTTAATGGTTCGGGTTTGGGGGTTTGGGCCTAGAGTTTTGGGTTTGTGTGTTTACAACATTTCTATTTTAAGGTTTTTAGGATTTATGAATTTGGGTATTGTGTTTTGGATTTTGAGTTTAAGGATTTTGGGTTTTGGGTTTAGAGTTTAGGGTTTAAGGGATGAGTTTGGGATATTTGGTATTGGGTTTGGGCTTTTAGGGTCTTTTGTTTTAGGTTTTTTCAATTTTTAAATTTTAGGATTTCGAAATTTGGTTATTGTGTTTTGAGTTTTGAGTTTTAGGACTTTTAGTTTTGGGTTCAAAGTTTACGGTTTATAGGATTTGGGTTTAGGGTTTTAGATTTAAAGGTTTAAGTTTTGAAGTTTAGTGCTAAGGGTTTTATGATTTTACAATTTTAGGGTTGACAGTTTTGGGATTTTGTTTTTCAGTTTTAATTTTATCGTTTAAAGGTTTTGGGTTTAAGAGTCTAAGTGTTTCGGGTTTTTGGTGTTTATGGTCGAAGGTTTGGGGTTTGACCTTTGGCTTTGGGTTTGGGTTTGGGGTTTATGATTTAGGGTCGGAGGTTCGCAAACTGGGGATTGGGTTTAGGGTTTTGGGTTTAGGGTTTTGGGGTTAGGGTTCTCAATTTGGGGTTTTGGATTTAGGGGTTTAAGTTTTGGAGTTTAGGCTTTGGGGTTTTGGGTATTGGGGGTTAAGAAGGCTTTATCGATTTTGGGGTTTTTGAGTTTGGGTTTGGGTGTTGGGGTCTTGGTGTTTCTGTGTTTCCGGCTTTGGGTTTGGGTTTAGCTTTTGGATTGGGGTTGGGGTTTATGGTTTAGTGTTTGGTGACTGGGGGATATAGGATTGAGGTTTTGGTTTTTTGGGGGATTTAGGGATTAGGGTTTACAGTTTTGGGTTTTGAGTTTGGGGTTTAGGTTTTACGGTTCTGGGTTTTAGGGCTTTGGGTATTGGGCTTTGGGATTTGGGGTTAAGGGGTTTACGAGTTTAGGGATTGATGGTTGGGGATTAGGTTTTGGGATTTTGGAGGTTTAGGGTTTTGCAATTTCTATTTAAGGTTTTAGGATTTACAGTATAGTGTTCAAGGTTTAAGATTTTAAGGTTTTAGGGCTTATGTTTAGGTGTTTTAGGGTTTAAGGCATTAAGGGTTAAGGGATTGGAGTTTGGTGGCTATTTGGGTTTGGTAGTTGTGCGGTTTGGAGTTTGTTGGGAGTTTAGTCTTAGAGCCTGTAGTTTTTAGGTTTTCAGTTTTTGGTTTGGTTTTGGGATCTAGGTGTTTAGGATTTTCGGGTTTTAGTTATTAGGTTTTGGGGCGTTAAGGCTAGAGTTTGTGGTTTGGGGTATTGGGTTTATTGGGGTTTTATAGTTTTGTGGTCTAAGTTTTATAGGACTTAGGAATTTGATTATTGTGCTTTGGATTTTGAGTTACCGGATTTTGGGTTTTAGGTTTAGAGTTTAAGGGATTGGGTTTACCGTTTAGGGTCTTGGGTCTTGGATTTTAGATTTAAGTGTTTAGGTTTTAAGGTTTAGGAGTTTTAGGGTTTGGGGTTTTTGGTTTTAGGGGTTTAGGCTTTGGAGTTTGGGTGTGTCGAGGTCTTGGGGTTTTTTTTGTGTTTTCAACTTTTGCTTTGCATTTGGGTTTGAGGTTTACGGTTTAGAGTTTGGTGATTAGGGATGGAGGATTGGTGTTTTGGGTCTTTTTGGGTATGGGGATTGGGGTTTACAGTATTGGGGTTGGGGCTTGCAGCATGGGGTCTTAGCGTTTTGGGTTTTCGGTTTAGTGTTTTGGGATTTAGGTGTTTCGGATTTGCAGGCCTTAGCTGTTAGGTTTTGAAGGTTTGAAGCTAGAGTTAGAGTTTTAGGTGTTGGATTTAGGGTGTAGGGTCTTGTGGTTTAGGTTTTTACAATTTTTAACTTTTAAGGTTTTTAGGGTTTAGGAATTTGGGTATGTGTTTTGGAATTTGTGTTTTAAGGATTTCAAGTTTTGGGTTTAGAGTTTAGGATTTGAGGGATTTGGGTTTTGTGTTTAGGGTTTAGGGTAAGGGTTTTATATTCAAGGGTTCGGTTTTAAGGTTTAGTGTTTGAAGTTTTTTACAGTTTTGGGTTTTAGGATTATTTAGGGTTTCACATTTTTACAATTTAGGATTTAGGGTATTACAATTTCAGAATTTCAAGTTTTAAGATTTGGTTTCTCAGTTTTAAGTTTTATCACTTAAAGGTTTTGAGCTTAGGAGTCTAGGTGCTTTGGGTTTTTGGTGCTAATGGTTGAAGGTTTAGGGGTTTGGTTTGTTGCTTTGGGTTTGTGCTCGAGGTTTTGATTTAGCGTTTATGGTTTGGAGATTGGAGATTGGATTTGAAGTAGGTTTTAGGGTTTCAAGGTTGGGTTCTGAATTAGGGGTTTTTCAATTCAGGTGTTTAAGTTTTCGGGTTTTGAGGTTTGTGGTTTTGGTGGTTTAGGCTTTGTTGATATTGGGATTTTAAGGTTCAAGGATTTGATGTGATGGAGTCTTCGGGTTTTAGTGTTTTCGGCTTTTGCTTTGGGTTTGGGGTTTACGGTTTAGTGTTTGGTGATTGGGAATTGGGGTTTTGGGTCTTTTGGGGTATGGAGATTTGGGTTTACAATTTTGCGGTTTGTATTTGGAGGTCTTGGTTTAAAGGATTAGGGTTTACGGGTTTGGAGATTGGGTTTTAGGGTTTGAATTTTGGGTTTAGAGTTGTTTGGGGATTTGGGGTTTAGACATTTAGGGGTTGCTTGTTGGGGGTTTAGGCTTGGGATTTTGGGGGTTTAGGGTTTTGCGGTTTAGCGTTTTAAGTTTTAGGTTTTAGGGAATTGTATGAAAGGCTTAGGATTTTCAAGTTTTCGAGTTTATGGTTTAGGGTTTTGGAGTCTAAGGCATTAAGGTAAAGGATTTAGGGTTTGAGGGTTTTGTGATTTGGAGGTTATTGGGGTTTAGTTTTGGAGCTTGGGGTTTTGAGTTTTCGATTTTGGGTTTTGGGATTTAGGGGTTTAGGATTTTTCGGGTTTTAGTAGTTAGGTTTTGGGGGCTTAGGGCTAGAGATTGGGGTTTTTATATGTTGAAGTTAGGGTTTTAGGGTCTTGTAGTTTAGGTTTTACAATTTTTCAATTTTAGGTTTCTAGAATTTAGGAATTTCAGCATTATGTTTTGAGTTTTGTGTTTTGAGGATTTTGGATTTTGGATTTAGGTTGGGTTTTGGGTTTAGGAGTCTAGTTGTTACGTGGTTTTCATATTTATGGTTGACAGTTTGGGGGTTTGGTCATTGGCTTTAGGTTTGGGATTTATGATTTAGGATTTATAGTTTGGAGATTAAAAATTGGGTTTAGGTTTTAGGGTCTAGGGTTTGGGGCTTTGAAATTGGGGTTTTGGGTTCGGGGGTTTAAGTTTTGGGGTTTTGGGATTTGAGGTTTTGGAAGTTTAGGCTTTGTCGATTTTGTAGTTTTAGGGTTTAGGATTTGGGTGTTGAAATCTTGGGGGCTTTCGTGTTTTCTTGTTGGCCTTGGGTTTGGGTTTGGGTTTTGGATTTAGGAATTAGGATTTGGCGATTAGGGATAGAGGATTAAGGTTATGGCTTTGGGGATGTTGGGGTTTACAGTTTTTGGTTTTGGATTTTGGGGTTTAGGATTTAAGGTTTTGGGTTTTGGGGGCTTTGGGGATTGGATTTTAGGGTTCAGATTTTGGGTTTGGAGGGGATTGGGGATTTTGGGTTTATGGGTTTAGGAGTTTAGGGATTGATGGTTGGAGGTTAATGTTTGGGATTTTAGGGGTTTCGGGTTTTGGGGTGTGAGATTTAAGATTTTAGGGTTTAGGATTTAAAGATTTAGGGTTTATGGTTTAGGGGTTTTAAGGCATTAAGTGTTAAGGATCAAAAGTTTTGAGGGTTTTGCAGGGTGTTTGCTTGGGGTTTAATTTTGGAGCTTGGGGTTTAAGGTTTTGGGCTTTTTGGGGTTAAGGTTTGGGATTTAAGAATCTTGTGGTTTAGGTTTTAACAATTTTAAATTTTAGGGAATTTAGGATTTACGAATTAGTGTTATGTGTCTAGAATTTTGGGTTTTGGGTTAAGGGCTTGACGTTTGGGGGTTTGGCGGTTGTTTGAAGTTAGTTTTGAAGCATGGGGAATTTAGGTTTCCGGTTTTGGGATTTAGAGGTTTAGAATTTTTGGGTTTTAAGGGTTAGCGTTTTAGGGTTTGGGTCTAGATGTTGGGGTTTTAGGTTTTAAGAGTGTAGCGATTTAGGGTTATCGAGTTTTAGTGATTAGGTTTGGGGTTTTGGGTTTTAGAGTGTAGCAATTTAGGGTAATTGGGTTTTAGTGAATAGGTTTGGCATTTTGGTTTAGGGGCTTTGGGGTATAAGGCTTTTCAATTTTAGGGGTTAGGTTCTAGGGATTTATGGTTTTACAACAACAGAAAATCCAAAATTTTCTAGTAAATTTAGGTTGTGTACTAGATACCTCACGTTCTAAACATCACTTGAGTCGTGTTGCCATATTAGCCTTTTCATCATACACTAATAGAATAAGAGTGGCGTGTGTCCAAATTTTTTAATTTTTTTCTTTTTTGACATAAAGAAACTAAACAAAGAAACCAAATTTTAACCAAAAGAAAGATCTTTAAAAAAAAAACCTAAAAACAAAAAAATAACCTCAGATTTTCCAAAATAGGAAATAAGCTAAGAAAGACAACTTTGTAGAAATTTATATTTTTAAAAGATAGCTTTTCGAGTTTAGAAATTAAACGAAAAAGCATATTTAAATAAAAAATTTAGAATTTCCTTTATTTGATTATGGGCAGGTCGGTCAAAGCATTCCATGCATGCAACTCCTAAACTAGTATGATGACAAATATAGTAACTAATCCCAAAATGCAATAAAATAAATAGAGAAAGTTCAGAAGCTTACCTCATATGGTGCTCCCCCAGAAACGACATCAAGAACTTGTTCGACAATCCAAGTGGAAGGTTGCGAAGTAATAATAAGTCTCATTTTGAATGGGGTCGATCAACAAGGTGAGATTAATCAACACAACTTGAACCTGTCCTAAAAGAAAATCTAAAAATCCTACTCAAAACCTATACAAACCATATTTAAATAAATAAAAATTAAATTAATTACATTTTTTTACACACTATAAAAATTATCTAAACTAAAAGTTCTACACTACGAACCTAAACTAGCAAACAGAAGACTGCATCCACCAAAAGAAACATTAAAAAACCAATTTAAATGAAAAAAAAGAGATAATAAATTAAAAATTCAAAAACAATAAAATAAATTTTATAACCTAATGGTGTGAATCCATTGTTTTCTAAGTAAAAAAAATAAGAACTGCATAGTTCAATCTCTAAAACCCAAAACCAAATATCCAAATACCCAAAAACAAAAAATGCATACACTCTACACTCAAAAAACCCCCACACTGTAATTTCATTTCTAGTTTTCACACCAAATCTATATGACAAAAAAATAACTGAAAACCAAAGAGAAATAGAGAATAAGAAAAAAAGTACCTAGAGAGAAATAGATAAGAGAATATGCAAGAAGAGAGAAGCAACGTAGATGACGCTGACCAAAATCAGTCTAGGACTACAGCTTGAAGTCCAAAAACCAGTAAAGTAGAAGAAAAAGAAATGGCATTAGATGATGATGGTGATTGTCAAAAATAAGAAAACAAAAAGAAAAATCTTAAAGAGAAACTGAGAAACCGTGTAGGTCAATTGGTTAAAGAAAAAACACATTACGACATGCAAATAAATAAGAACACTTAAAACAAGTAAATGGTTCCAAAAACTTAAGTTCAACCTTTTCTGCACCTTGACATAGACAAGATCGGCTGAAAAGATGCACACACAAACTGCAAGTTATATCAAACAACAAATCCAGCATTAAGATATCAATATTGAACGAGATTTAACCCAAAAACTTACAATCACTAATTGGTAGGCACAATCATTTCTTGCGTGGCAAACCATCTGTTAAGAGTCATCATGCTTTAAATGCAAATGGTAGATTTCGTAAGAGACAACTAACAAGTCAGTTTCTAAAATCTTGAAAATTATAGATGAAAGCATAGAAACCTATTTGCAATTGATATTTGTAATACCTGATGCCTAGGGGCTTAGATGGATATCGAGGGAAAGTCGTTTTTCCATGGTAGTACACACCTTCATGATATAATTAAAAAAAATAATAATAATGAATGTCGAAAAAAAAATAGATTAGATCAACGGTTAAAACTCAACTCGAAGCCAATGAAAACTCAAAAAGTGTATAATCACAGCTCAAATGTTAGCAACAATGCAACAAGTATTTTTTTTTTATCAATCAACCAGTCTTCATCAACTTAAGTTCACAGTGAGACACACACATGCACATGTACACACATGGAAGGGGCTAAAACCTCATAATTCAAATGGATTTATTCTTTTGCCTGATTGGAAAATGTCATCATTTGAATGCCCAACCCCTATAACCATTCAACTGTACAATAAATAGATGCAAACTAAGAAATCACCAAATATACATGAAATCGTATAAAAGCATATGCTTTCAATCTTCTACCAGTATATGGTGTGTCTTCACTTCCCTCCAGTGCAAAATCTGAAATGAATAATGAAGTAATTTCAACAGATCTCGAAGTGCATGAACAACTTGAAAGCAAGTGAAAGCAATACTTCTCTTTAAAAAGGAAAAAAAAACATAAAAAGAGTAATGTCGAACTTATCCATTCATTCACTACTTTGGCCAATTCAACAAGGTTTGGTCAAGCTACTAAAATATAGTTGTGCCCAAATTCCAAATGACCAAAAGATAGTAGGCTAAGTTTTAAGGCATTAAGCTGTTTCTCTTTTCTCTTTTTTTTTTTTTTTTTTTTTGCAAATAAACTAAGCTTTTTCCTCGTCTTGGATGACTCAAACAAGACAAGCCAGCTAGGCTTGACTCCACTTTGTTGGATCCTGAACTCAGCCAGCAGCCTCACAACCCAAAATCAAGTCATGGCCTATGCCCTTCTTGGCTCAACTCCATTATTCAAAAAATGCAGGTACTTAACATGTGTAACATTACACTTGTATGTATGGAGTTCACTTGAAACTACTATGATCGGTGGAGTAAATCATGTGTTTTACATATGATATCCAACAGTGGGATTCACTGCGATTGGAGTGTCACTCAACCCCTTCTGTTTCTTGTTTTAAGTTTTATCACTACTTCAGCTAGAGTGGCATTCATCTGACCCTACTATAACTAAATCTAATCATGTGTTTTACATATGATAAGTCCAACAGTAGGACCTATTTTAATTGAATAAATTTAGGGCAATGATATTATATGTCTAATAGCTACTGTAGCTAGATCAGCAAATCTCAAAAACATATAATGTCCTAATATCTATTTTACAAAATAAAATTCTCATTTAAAATTAGAAAATTATCTTCTTGTGTGCATAAATAAATTATTATGCATTTAATCAGTTAATACAAAATGACAAATTCATGATCATGTCAACCAGCGAGGGACAAAGGGATTCCATTTGTTGCTCGTTTTGGCAGAAACTGTTAAAAGAAAGTTAAGCAATCTATAACATGATTGCATTTTTCAAGTAAATCAGCTTAACAAGATTTCATGACACTGGAAAGTAAAAATGCTAGTAACTTTTTAAAGCAAAAAATCCCGTTAACTCAAAAGATAAATAACAAAAAGGAACAGCGGATTGATGTTCTGTTTTGTTAGCCAAATGCATAAGGATATAAGACAAAATGGTAGCTTATATGATTAAAAGTAAGTTCAGCATATCATTACAAAGTAGCTAAATTTCGTTGGCATGTAGGAACCAGAATGGCTTGCTCAGTCACAAGAATGTTATTAAATGAGAAGCAATAATGCAAAAAAGAATCAGCAGTATGCATCCAGCAATTGTTCCAACATATCTTTTCACATTTAAGCAATTAAATAGAATTTACCCCAATAATAATAATAATAATATGAAAAGGTGCATACCTTATGAAGTGAATGAGCAACTAATTTCTTCTCAAGCTCCTCAAATTGATACACAAACTTGATAAACTGCAAGCCCTAAATGACCATATCCTACATATGGAATAAAAAATTTTTTGAATATATTTAACAAGATTAAATTAAAGTTGCATAGTTTAACCCTTCAGACGCCTCTTTTTTGTTAACAAATAATCATCAAGTCTCACACAATGGAAAAAATATTTTCTATTACAAAACAGCGAAAGCCAAAGCTACAAAACCATGGTATTGTCTCTCCACCTAACCACAGCATGAGATGAGGGAATTGGGGAAGAACAAAAAACGACAGTTGTTGAACAGAAATGAGTGCAAAATTACAGCAATCTCAGGCACTACCTCACTACCAATACATTGTCAGCAAAGAAAACAAGAATAAATAGCCTTCAACTGAAAGCCAATTGATCAAAATGACTCTCACCATGAGAATAACAAATTTCATCATACCGCAGGACTAATGCAAAAGGTCACCTTGCATTTTTAAATCAACATCAATGATGACCGCCACCTCACATCCTTAAAAATTCTACTACTCGGTCAAAGACATTCTCACGAAAAAGGATAGGGAACCAAGCACCAAACTATGCGCAATTTACATCTAAAAGTGCAACGAGTCCAAATTACAAATAGGATGTCCGTGTTAGCAATTGTCCAACAATGTTGGAACTACGAGAAGAAAAAAAAAAGGAAGACCAGATGGAAAGATTAAGACCAATGTGTAGAGAGATCAAATGTATATCATTTTATATGTTTATATACTTACTTTCAAGTAGTCATACAGATTATAGAGTACTGTAATACTGTAACAAAAATGTTTATATGTTTATATTCTAAATGTACTTTTTTCATTTTTCAAGGTCAATAGGTCAAATTCCAACTTTGTGGTTACAAAAATGGGCCCCATCCAACCATGCACCTTGTTGTTGTTAGTTTATCGTTGTTGGGTTAATAACAATGTTGTTGCCATCACAGTAACTAAAACATTAGTTAGCTTCAACACAAGGAGCGTCAACTGCAATATTTCACAGTGTTCTGAAGTGAGGTGAGATGGTATAATTGCCCTAAACATGAGAAAGAATCATAATATGGAGCGCAAATTAAATACATAATATACTGGTATAGGAATAAAACCAAAAAAAGTCACAGATTGGTCGTTTTAAGGCCTTTAGTTATTGACCCTTGTTAAATGCTTGACGATAATAAAAATAATGATAATACTAATAATTTATTAAAATTAAAATTTCTGTTTTCAATTTTCTTAAAGTGTTAATTAGAAATACAAGGTACACCTCCTCCTTGATAAGAACCTTGACTGCAACCATGGTTTAAAATAGCGGCTGCTACATAGCGTAGCAAATGCATTGTCAGCCATAACAGTTGAGGCCGGCACGCTATTTTGAAAATAGCAGCACTACAATCTAAAAGTTTGTAAAGCCAAGCAATTTTATTTTATAATACTATTTTTCCTATTTCTTCTCCTCAATAGCCTTTCCTATAGTTGTTTCTACCCTTACATGGTTTCAAATAACTAAAAACACACAGGATTTGCTGCTACACAAGATTTAAATTTTTTTTCCATTTCCAAAATTTCCACTGCTGCACCGCTATGTATCACCACAACCACTACATATCGCCTGCTATGTAGCATTTGCACCATTGGCAGCCATGCCCACTGCAGCCACTATTTTTTATCCTTGATTAAAACACAAAATTCATCTAGAATGTACACCTCAAAATACGCAACATAAGTCTACAAGGACTTGTGCTAGATTCCAAATTGATTTTTCTATTAGGACTTAAACATTACTCCATAGTTAATACAATGTTGCTTTCCCTTTTGAAATCATACTAAAAAATTAAAAATATTTAATACTTAATAATTTAAAAAAGATTGTTAGATCAAATTTTATTGGTGGTATTTTGAAATTTTTTTCGAAGTTAACATTTGTATGAATTATTTTAATGTTGTGCTATATCTATGAATCATATGTTCCAAGATTTGGCAAGCCGGACACCTGGATACCCCTACCAATATCAAAGTCCCACATGGCTACTTACACATACGCAACTTAGACTAAATCCACAACCTTAATCTATATCACAACCTCATCCCTACCTATCATGTTCATATATTCCAGATACAAATTATTTATATCTAAAGACAAAATATCAAGGATATATTTACAGTCCTTAGAGCAATCCTTTCAGGCCTGGTGATTTCAGGCATCATATTCTTATCAAGTTCGACAGTTTCAACTCCCAGCTTGTGATAATCAACAAGTTTAGCCTATATACCACCACGGAAGGTCTCAACAATAAACTAGAAGAGCAGACTAATGCATTCTACAAGAGAAACTATAAAAAATAAAAAATAACAAATTTACCTTGTGAGGCATCAAGCATTGCAGCTTCCTTTTTAAGCTTAGAAACTTCCGACCTCAAAAGAATAATTAAGCTTTTTCTCAGCAAGCTATATAATCCCTCAAAACTAAACCTTCCCATGATACTCACAGATATGGTCTAAGCTTGATGAAGCAAACCTAAAATAGATCTTAACAGCCAAGATTGAATGATGCCACACAATCCCTATAGCAAGATATCAATCCATCAATTTAAACACCCCTCCACACCCTTGCATGATTAGAATTTAGGAGGATAACAGTACCTGGAAGCACTTGCCAATGGGCATCATCTTCAAAGATGGAAACATAGAAATATATAGGCCACTAAACTGATAAGAAGAGAACAAAAGGAATTAGCAAATTTTCACATAATCAATTTGCTTCTCTACAGACAGATAGAAGAGTGAGTGAATCTTAAAAAACAAAGTGAAGACCTACAGGTTGAACTCTGCAGTGTATCAAAAGGAACAAGGTCAAAGCTCAAGGCATTTGACACAAATAAGTGATTATGATGTCAAAAGATAAATAACACAGCAACTGACCAATTACAGTAAAATGAAAAACTCAGAAAGTCACAACTGCAGACATCTCCACCTACATTTGAGAAAAAAAAAAAAAAAACAGAAAAGAAGAAGAAAGAACATACCTGCAAATGTCTACAACTGGCTACTCTCCACCAGCTATTGTTGCTGTTTGCCAACTTCGGATGAAGCTGCAGACGTCTTGCCCTGCTCATCATGCTCCTACTCAGCCAGCAGGTACTGCTCTTTTTTTTTTTTCTTTTTTCCATGCTGCTTTTCTTTTTTTACCCAGAATCATTGTTTTTCCATGCTACTTTCTTCTTCTTTTTTTTTTTTTTATAAATCCAAAACAGCTGTTACTATTCCATGCTGTTTTTCGTTTTTTTTTTCTCTGGAACTGGTGCTGTTTATATTTTTATATATATATATATATATACGGAACTACAGCAGTTTTTTTTCTTCTTTTTTTTTTTTTTTTTTTGTTCCAGAACTGTTGTTCTTCCATACTGCTGTTTTACCGATATCGGGTAACGCGTGGATGGAGTGAAGTAAGATAAATAGTCAATACAATGATGCACCATTAAATTAATAAATAACTAACAAGCATATAGGAAAAGTCGGCCAAATGGAAACCTTCTCATATTGGAGCTGGTGAAAGCAATTCTTTTAAACGAATATATCAGATAACTCCCACCTCTGTATTAACATCAACCTATTACAAAATTTAATAACTTCCAGTTATCATTGAAAAATATTTGGACAAAATGAAAAAAAAAAAAAACAGAACTCTAGGTTAATACAATCAACTAGATTCATTGTGAAGAATGCCAATTTGGACATACAACAAGAAACCAAACACAATAACAAATTAAAAGGTAAATATATACATAAATATTCTTCATTTGGTAAAAAATCACAGTTCTTTAATGAATTATACCATTAAAAAATTAAGAAATGAAACATCTAATGAAGATATATTCATCTTCAATTAAAAAAATTAGAAACAACATGGTAGTGAACGGTTTTCCCTCCAAACCTTTGGGAAAAAGTCAATTCCAAAAGTTGCATGCAAAATGCAGATTCAAGACCACCCGCCAAACCTTTGGAAACAAAGAAGGTCAATTCCAAACGTTGCATGTGAAAAGCATATTCAACACCCACAACCCCCACCCAAAAAAAAAAAAAAAAAAACCAAAACAAGCGTTTTTTATTTTTAAGTATAATATTGAGAGCTAGTGGAGTAATCGTTTTTTATTAAGTATAATTGGGATATCTGATGGAATTATCAGAAAAAATTTACAGAACTACACCCATTTCCGAACATAAATCGATGCAAACACTGTCTTACATAGTGAAGTTAGAAAAAGAAACACATATATATCCAAAGAAGAGAAAATAAAAGGAAAAGAGACAAAAGAAGAAGAAAAACAAAACACACTAACTAATATTGTTACAAAAATTGTGGTCATCTAATAAGGGATTAACACAACAACAACAAATGAATGCCCGTGCGCATGCACACTTTTCCATACAATTCCATGTCAGATAAACAGCAAAATAAACATAAAAATGATTAAATTAAAGATCAACTGCTTACTCAAGTTCTAGGGATCACAATTCAACAAAGAATACTAAAGGGATAGTGTAAAAATAAAAAAAACTGATTCTCGAGCGATATTCTTCTTCGATATAATATGTTTCCAAGATACAAAAATAAAATGAAGCAAATTTAAAGGTGAATCAGCAAATGGCAGCAATCATAAAGTTTGGACATTGTGCCCACAAAGGCTGTTCAAAAGATGTTTAAATTCCATAAAATTAATAAATAAAAAATACATACCCCGCTCCTCAGCAATCTCAGGGTCCTCACCGAAAGCTCAAGATTGCGATGAATGCCAACCCTACAACCATTTACAAAAATTTTGGTTCCTTGAGAAATGATTGTAGGGCATATTACCAACAACAAAAAAAGTGAACCGTCTCATGGAAGGGGAAAACATGGAACATTTAGCAGGTTGTTTGACATCTTTAAGTTAAATACCTCATAATTTCCAGTGCTCCATTCTACGAAAAATTCCAAGATAGGATGTGTAGCTAATCCAACCGTTACGTATACCATCAAAGCAAGATTCTTCACAAGTCCACAGGCCCATCATAGCACCCAAAAGGTATCCATTGATGTCAAACAATAGCAGCAGAAGTAGAACCGATTTAATAAATAACAACAATAACAGTGAATAACAGATATAGTAACAGTAATATCAATAATGACTCTAATGCAAACCTAAAAATATGTAAAAATACACACATATGTTTATAAGGATTTGCTTATAGCCCTTGCATATACCTAGCTCAACATCCATAAATCTTTTTCCTTATCCTTGCATCTATTCTCTTTTTTTTAATCAATTTTACACAATTAAAATTATTACAAATCAAAGTTTCATTATCCAATTGATTTGCAATTATTGGCAATTTCACTTACACAATTACACATGCGCTATGCTGCAAGTGCATGCACTCAAAACACATGTGACTCCGTGATTAAATATCAAGCCTCTACCATAGGTGATACATACCTTTCTTAGTTTATTAGTGTGATTAATATGATGTTCATGGATAAATATAATACTCTATTGACATTAATTGGCTAAACAGACATTTAGGAATGGATGCCAACTGGAACCGGTCCATAACTTGGATAATTGAGTCCAGAAAAGGGTCCATAGCAAAGTTGTTGTGTTGGTACCTCAGGTAACCAGTTAATGTCTATTGAAATCTCTACCATTTGTTTTCGCTATGACACTTGTCCTTCCGGTGTTAAAGGAGGATACGTCATACCCCAATGGGAACTGTACAGTTGTTCAGGGTTTTGCCAATTTCCCTGATAACATAAAAAGAACACTCAGCAGAGAAGATGTAAGCAGCTGCAAAACACCATGTAACACAACACTAACACAAAGATTTTCTAATACCATCACATCCAATAGGAGAGTTCAACCTCCGCAAATGAGACAACCTAGAAGCATATGTCAAGTGATTCAACACGCATAAACAATACGTAAATAATATATATATGCTAGAAACTGTAAGCAACATATGCAGAGAACATTAAGAGAAGAACTAGGACCTTTAGTTCAAGTATCTACTGGAACTCTGAAGGTGTTCTCTCAAGATGCAATGCTCGATATGTATCAAACAGTGAATCAACAGTAGACAATAAGACCTGTCGAATAAGAGCAATATTTCATGATAAGTATTAATACATATATATATATATCAATATATATATAATGCGAAGCTCTAATAACTAGTTGTTGGAAAAGTAGCAATCATTAAAAACTTGATCACTCGCCTTTAAGAGTGCTACAGCCTTGCTCATTTCAAAGCTCACAAATTTAGAGTAACCAGCAGCACCTGATGTCTGTTGTGACAAGAGACAGTTAGAACAAGGAAGCATTGCGGCGATGAAAAATTGTAAACAGTGGAAAACAGAGAGAGAAAAATGAGATCAATAGATATGGTCAAACATAACACCTCGGGTTTTCGAGCATAGCTTACCACAGGATGGGGCTAAGTCACATTATTGAAACCATGGATTGACCTCGTGGCCATTGGTGCTTAGGGTCAACAAAAAAATAACAATGAAATAGGGACTGGAGCAATGCATGGGACCATAGGCTGCCATTGGCTTGATTCACAAACCTGATAAATAAAAGGATCAATGCTCAAGCCCTGGTACGACAAGCTATCCTAGGGCCCATTCCTGGCTGTTGTGCAGACTCACTCCGTGATATTCAGGACAAGTAATGAATAGGATGGGCCTTGGAGTTGGAATAAATTTTATGCCCGACATATAAATGACATGGACCTTGACCTCACCTCAGATAAGCTTGTTTACATCCAAGCATGACATCTCGCATTAACAAAGGACATAAACGGGCATACATGACACAAGGTATGCATTTATAAGCATCGCCACTGAGTGGATATGTGCACATGAAATGAACCATCACCGAAGCACATTGGTATTCACATGAATGTACACATATACAATGTTAATTTAGACTGCTATAGATGAATAATAAAGATATTAGGGACTAGCATCACTTGAAGATCGGTGGAGAAAAAAATGAGAGAAATAGTTCTAGAGTGAAATACCGCCTCCTTTAAAAATACTTTGTAGTGCAGAACAAATCCTATCCAAGAAGCCACAATTTTCCATTGTACTGAGGAGATAGTCTTATAGACTTCACATCTCAAGGCTTGGACATTTTTGTGACATTCACTTCTAAGCATGCGGTCGAGTGATTCATTGGTTAGATTTTTTGTTCTTTTTTCGACAGACGTGAACGAGAGTATGGTTAAATAGATCAATCACTGCTTCCCTTGGTGCTTGTATCATTTATACTATGATCTACGATGCATATATTTTTAAGGATGCACCCCATACAATCCATTGCAGTCTGAATAATATACAGAAATAGTCAACCTAAAGATAGCTCCAGTCCACTAGGTTCTTTTGTTTCCTAGCCATACCCTAGGCTTTAAGCTTGATGTCATAATTGCCGCAAAGGTCATCGATGAATTTTCCTTATTACCACACATGAGCATAATTGCAAGCTAGTGTTTCCATGTCAAGCAAGTGTCTGAGAGCAGCACACATCAATCTCCAAATTACAGCAACATGAGATGATGATCTATGCTATTCGAATACAGCTGTTGGGGAGGGGGACACATTATGTGTTAAGCCCCAGCCATAAGGTTTGTGTAAGGAGTAAGGACATGTTTATATACATTTAAGATATTTGATGTGCAAGCTGGTGTTTCCACGTCAAGCAGGTGTTTGAGAGCAGCACACATAAATGTCCAAATTACAGCAACATGAGATAATGATCTTTGTTATTCGAATACAGTTGCTGAAGATGGGGACACATTATCTGTCAAGCCCCAACCATAAGGTTTGTGTGAGGAGTAAGGACAAGGTCATACAAATTTAAGACATCAAACGGTTGGCATGTGCATGAGCTAACTAGATACAATGTACTGTTCTATCAGCAGATCCCAAAGATCTTTTATGAGTCGTACAGTTCAATGTTTATTAAAAAAGAATTAAAAAGCTAAAGAAAAATAGCCACCTAGGCCTGTATTTCACTATTACTAGTTTCCGTTCATTCTCCAGTTTCTCCTCTCACAATAATTCTCTTCTTTTGTGGTCTAACTAACAAATAACTCAAGGATTCGTTAAACTCATCAGGCAGTAATGTATTAATTGTGTCGAGCTTGTAGCATAGTAGGGGACGCTCACTGTTGCAACCTATGAAGCATGGTTACCGGTACAAGTACCAATATAGGCATGGTATGGGTACGCCGATACAACAAAATCCTAAAAAACAAGACACGGGTAAGGGGTGACAATGGGCGTTCTGTGTTGGTAGTAGTGAGGGCAGAGGTGAATCAGTGAGGGGGTTTTGGGAAGATAGCTTTTCTGGATCGGCAGAAAAAGGGAAAAGTGGGTAACATGCTGACGATTAGGGATCGTGTAGCTTTGATACCAAACTGATGCAGGCCCTAGGGTTAGGGCTTGCGTAGGGGTGCCGAAGCACGTGTCCAAAGACACTTCGAATCTTCAAGAAGACTTCAACACACACGATGACGCACCTCTTAGGGGTAAAACCCAATTCTATTAATCGACTAAGTCTGAGAATCTTTTCTCAACAATGCCATATATATAGTAAAAGCAAACTTAATGTCTAAGCAAACCCTAAGCTATTAATAGAAACTTCCCTAATAACAATTTAATTAGAAATCTACTGATAAAAATAATATAATCCTAATCTAATTTGAAGAGGGGCTGCTTATGGGACTTAGACTACGTCATAAAGTGAGTATGGCTTCATACCCAATGCCCCTTTTGGCCAATCAAACCCTTATGGAATGAGGTGTGATAAGAAGATTCTACAGCAAACAAGATTGGAGAGGGGGCAGAAGGCTATGAGGATTCATGACATAGGTTTGGATGATGACAATGTTAGTGCATCAAGTATATTGCACAAGTTAACATGCATATTGGGGTCTAGACTTGGGAATGGTCCAGGCCCTCTGTTTAGCTCACAGTTGAGGTATGGGTAACAATCCCATAACTTGTACCTAATTGTATGTCTCCGATTACCAGTCCCTAAGAGAAATTTGGATTTAGCTCCAGATCTACCATACACCGAACCATTTCATCCCTACTGGAAGATGTTGAGAATCAGTTTGGGTCTAATTTGTAATTATCCAGTAATCATGGCTTTAAATGTCATTATGAGAACAAGTTAATCTTGAATAAGGCTTAGATTTTAAAGCTAAGTTACGTTGGGTTGGAGTCATGATGTAAGTAGGTATCTAATTTAGGTTCCCCAATTACAATTAGATTAAAGTTTGAGTTATTTTAGGTTAAGTGCTGTGATATAAGTTGGTTTCTAATTTAGGCTCGCCTATTATAATGTAATTAGGTTTCCTTTTTTTTTTTTTTGGTAGTCTATAGTAGTCTTTTTTTTTTCTTCATAAAGAGTCATTGCTTAATATAAAATTTTTACAAAATTCATCAAAACGTAGTCCCTAAATTTCAACTAGGTATCAGAGTTAGGGTTTGGACTTACATCTAGGCTTTCCTCTTCTATTTTTCCTTCTTTTCCGAATCCCTATCAAATTGGTTGACCCAACAAAGAAACCTAAGCCTTCCATCGCCAAGTCATGCTTCTAAAAAAGGAAAACTGGAGAGCAAAAGCCTAAGGAACAGAAGCCTAGATATGAGCCCCATCTAGGGTTTTGAGTTTCCAAGAAGAGAAAAGAAAATTAGGGTTTTTTCCAACTCAAAATCCCAACAGGTTATTTGCCTTCTACACGTGATGTCAAAATGCCATTTCCCTAAGTAAAATTTACAAATGTGAATTTTGCACATGTAATGTGAAACGCAATGCCATGTTTGTTTGGAAGCCGCCATTTTCACATTAAGTGATCGTTGAATGATTTGGAAGATAAATGTAAGAAATTCATATATCTTAAACTATAGCAATGGTTAAGACATCAAAATGAATTTATGGGGTTTAATAGGTCAATAAATCATTTGAACGGTTCACATAAAAAACATGGGACACATAGAAGTTGAAGAGAATAAAAGCTAGTACAGGATTCAAAACCACAACTTGTCGAGTGGAACCTATATTGGAACTCTCTTGACCAAGAGGTGTGTAATAGTTTCACCCCTCTTCAAGGGCCTAAATCTCACATGAAAATAGCCTCATTCACATTGTCTTCACACCTCATTTGTGCATGAGCAAACATGACATTCGTAACCGTTCTGCACATGCATCAATTACACATGCAAACAAGTGCAAACAGGTGACCCTCGAGGCCTCGACCATTGTTTCTTTTCGACAAAACGTTGGCAAGATGACCTTTGACATCAACACACCTGTACCAACAGCTTTTTAAGAGCAGAGGTGCATTGGATCGAAAATCGAAGAGTAGGAGACCATAATTTTCTATGGTTTGAGGCTTGAAACCATAGACTGGAACCTCCATTTGTTCTCATAACCATTGAGGAAAGGGAATCGAAACTGTAGACAAAGACATAAAAGACACTTTCCCAACACATGAAAGGAGGAATTTCTGTCCCAAATATAGCAGTAGTTTCCGTACAAGATACAGAAGCCGCATTCACTCACGTCTTTGTAATTTATTATTATTATATGTTAATATGCAATTATGAAAATAAGTTTCTCTTAAATTAGGATACGATTAAAGTAGAGTTCTTTTGTGTTAAGTCCTATGATGATTTAATTAGATTTCCAGGTTTAGTTTAATATCTTTGGTTGTACCCTATAAATAGCCATCGGTTATTGTCAATACTCAATAGAAACATATTTAAAGAAAATTTCCAAGATATAGTCATTAAATGTAAGAAAAATAATCAAAAGAAGAAATGAAAGGGAAGGAATCATTGCCTGAATAATGTCTGCCTCGTTCTTGCAGCCTCTCATCTCAAAAGAAATCTTCTTAAGGTTTGCTATAGCAATTAGCCCACACCGCTCACATGAATTCTATAGGCATCACTCGGATCAAACAACCTCCCTTTGAGAAAGCGTGCCACACCATGAGCAATCATGCAATCTCGTTCCATTTCTCCCAATTGCAGGCCTCCATCACAGGAATGAATCTTGGAATGAAACTACACTAGGCCCCACCCATGGGAATGAATCTTGTCATCAACCATGTGTTTCAACCTTTGATAGGAAGTGGGACGAAGGAAAATCACAGCAGACAATCGCTGCCCGACATGACCATTGTACATGGTTCCAAAGCAAGGCATCTGATATCCACACCTATGAAGGGCTTTGCTAATATCATCAACCTGAACAAAAAAAAAAAAAAAATCTTAGATGATGCATGCAAAAATATCTAACCTTGGGAAATAAAAAATAGTGTATTGCAAGCCAAAAACACCAAGCATATTGCAATAAATTCTACATCCAGTTCTAATTCTGTATGAATAGGATAAATTTTAAAATCAAATCAAATATTACATTTTTCACACATAGAGACACTACAAGACAAATCAAGACTCCAGCACTGTGGATTTTACGATAAAAGCATTGCTAACTACCATGCCAACAAAAGGCCTTGTAACTAAATCTCAAGTGTCTAAACTACAACACTTTCACGAGTGCTTCCTTCTTGAGCATTTGGATGTAAAAATTCAAGGAGAATGCCAATGTATTTTTCAGCTGGTTGGAAAAACAAAATTCCGCTTTCCAAGATAATCCCATATGACTAAAAATAGCTGCACCCAGGTTTCCAATTTCCCCACTGATGGAATTGATTTTCCCCGCTTGACTCGGCGGACAAGATTATAAGGGCAATTGTTTAAAACTTTTCTTTAAAGGAAATAAAGGAAGTTTCAACATAAAACACCTGGGGTATTATCTGGCGCAACTTTACTTTGCAGGTATGGATATTCCTTTTTTTAATGTTCTTGCACAGACACAGAAAGACCACCACACCAAACATAAAAAAAAAGTGCATCTTGGTAACTTCAAAATCAATAGCCATACCAATCGGCAGAAAAGGACACCCTGTTCATAGATGATATTTCAGCAAATATATAGCCATTTCACAGAAGCCATTGTAACTTCTGAAGCATCTTTCATTTTTTTTTTTTTTTGAGTTCTCCAACTGATGTGGCCTGCAAGTAAGAGAGCACAACTCTCTCCATATCCCAAAGATTTCCATCACATGGCAGAATATTTACTTTTGGGTCACTTCATGTCAAAACACCCATTTGATTGTTTACAACCATGACATCACCTTAATTTGCCATTGAAGGATTATGGCCTAGCATCACAAAGAACTATGACTTGTAGGGTGCTATTAGGTCTCTCTTCCAAATTCCAATCTACAAAACGGGCAGCCTAACTTCACGATTATACAGGATACTTGAATTACAGACATCTAGGTCTGGAACATCTTAGATGTAAACTTACAGTGACATCCGTAAAGGGAGTAGCATCACTCTCCTTTCCCATGTGAGCAGCAACCTTCCTCATGATACGCTCAATGAATTGACCAATTGTTGTACGAGAAGGAATTGCATGTGGGTTCACAATGATGTCCAGTGTAATGCCTTCAATGGTCCATGGTATGTCTTCTTGTCCGTAAGTGATGCCAACAGTTCCCTTCTGATGATGTCTCCCGCTGAACTTATCTCCAATCTGGGGTATCCAAACATATCTCATTCTTACTTTCACAAGTCTGAACCCATCTGCATTTGTCGCCAATAAAACCTGCCAAAAAATATATGATTAAAAAAATGTTCAACTGGCAGAGGAGAGAATAGAGCTCAAACCAATGCACTCATAAGGAGTACAATGCAGTGATGCACAACCAACTCAATAAACTACAACAAGCTGCATTAATCTTCATGGAAGTATAGCAACATAACGAAGAAAAAATAAAGAGCAAGGAAAACTAGAATTAATAACCCCTTACTAGATCCACAATCCAACCTTCACTCTGGCGTAAGCTAGTGCTGTGATGATGCCATGTGTATCATGAAGATTGGCCTTGGATTTCATCCAGATTCAGTGGAGTTGTCTTTCCAATAATTACGTCTGCACCAAAGACTCGTGCACCCTATTGGATAGGAGATAGATTTATTTACATGTAACAATATACAGATCTTAAAAACACTGTTGTACAGCTTCCAAATTCTCCTAATATACTCACAGGAGGAGCCAGACCATCATCATCTAACTTATCATAAGAGCCATGCCGCATGCCCTGTAAAAGAATAGCTGAATTAGATCTACCATCACCAAAAATGATGGGACAACCAAGCTTTAACCAACTTTTTGTAGTCACCATTGTATTCTCCTTGTTCGGGCATCTGAAATCTTCTTTGACAAGTGTTCCAATCTTCTTCTCCTCAGCTCTATAGAACAATCATCATTAGCAAGTTACTGAGTATGGTCCAAAGTGCAAAAACGTCAACCACGATGTTAACAAGAACAATTTAAAAGAATGGTATGACACACCAAAGAAAGCTTAAAATACAAAAATAAAATAAAAAAAGAATTGGAAAAACAACTAAAAGCAAAGTCAAATGAGAAAACTCTGATTACTACCTGTATGAGCAGAAAAATAATGATCGGAAGAACCCATGATCAATCAAAGATTGTTTCATGTTTAATAGAATCTTCTTGGTTATATCCAGAATAGCAAGCAATTGCCACAATGGCATTCCTTAATGAGACCATACAAATACATGTTGATTAGAATAATTTCCAAATTGCAGAAACCATTTATTAAAAAAACAAAAAAAAAAAGGAACAAAGTTGGAAGTCATTACAATGTCGGCTCAGAGCTGCGTGAAGTGCAAGTGCTCCATGGCATGAGTGGTAACAAGAGGCTTTTGTGGATAGTAAAGAACATAAGCTACTGTATCCTGAATAGAGACATAATGGGTATCAGTGCATTTTCAATACAAAGAAGACAAAGCAAAAATGACTAGCAACAAAATCTAACACAAAATTGACAGAAGCCCAAATACACACCATGAGAAGTTGATAATTGGTCACATAAATCCCCATTGCTTGCCTGCCCCTGGCCGACTGGTACGTGTTACAAGGGGACTGCATTGTTCAACTAGTGAGAGGGGGAAAAAGAAAAGCACCATTTTGCTGGCATAAATAGAAAAAATTGTGTGATAACTAACCTGGTTGTGGGCAAGGAAGGGAATAATAGAAGCACAAACACCCAATATCAATGATGGATGGATCTCACAATTAGTACAGGTTTCAGAATATGCATCATCAGGATTGAGCCTTGCATTCACAAGATCATGTAACACCATACACGTCTAATTATAAATTTTAACAAAAGTTTGATGCTAAACTTATAGGACGTTGATGTTCATATTGTAATTCGAAAATTGATTAACTTCATACTCAGAATAACATATTTAGAAGGTGCCTCAACGAAGGCCAACATTAGAAGAGTAACTATGCTTTTTTCCTCAGCAAGCTAGATAATCCCTCAAAACTTAACTTTCCCATGATACTCACAGAGATGGTCATGGATATCATACTAGTCTCTTCTTCTTCAGTGTCCACATACTGTATGAACCATTTCGCAAGAAGAACATGCCATCCTTCTACCTGGGTTTCCTGAAGAATAGAAATATAGAGGTCGAATATTTAAAATGACTGAATCACTATTGAAATGTAAAGATTCTTATAGTAGGTGCTAAACCTTTGCTGTAAGGCTTGAATGTCCTTCTTTATCAACAGTCCCGTTTTCTCCATAATAAACAGCAGACGACAGCAGCCACCATACTCAGTATAAAGGCACAATTCTTTCAAACGAATATCTCAGATAACTCCCACCTCAGTATTAATATCAACCAGTTATCAAATTTAATGACTTCCAGCCATCAATGAATAAAATTTGGACAAAAGAAAAAAAAAAAACCTGTACTCTAGGTTGATACAATCAACTAGATTCATTGTGAAGAATGCCAATTTGGACATACAGCAAGAAAAAAAAAAAAACTAATAGTTACAAATACAAACATAAATATTTTTCTTTTTTATCATTTCTTTCTTTTTTTCAGCTTGTTTTTGTTATCCAACATTTGGTAGAAAACCACTATCCAGTAATGAATTATACAGTTAAAAAATTAAGAAATGAAAAATCTAATGAAAATATAATCATCTTCAATTAAAATAATTAGAAACAACATGCTCGTGATTGGTTTTCCCTCCAAACCTTTGGAAAAAAAGGTCAATTCCAAATGTTGCATGTGAAAGGCAGATTCAAACCCCACCCCCCGCCCCTCCAAAAAATTAAAAAAAAAACATAACAATCGTTTTTTATTTTTAAGTATAATATCAAGAACTGGTGGATTTAACATTTTTTATTTTAAGAATAATTGAGAGATCTGATGGAATTATTAAAAAAATTTACATTATTAGGGCTTTTAGGATTTAGGAATTTGAGTATTGTGTTTTGGGTTTTGAGTCTAAAGAATTTTTTTTTTTTTTTTTTTTTTTTTGGTTTAGAGTTTAGGGTTTAAAGAATTTGGTTTAGGGTTTAGAATTTTGGGTTTAGGTTTTAGGTATGAAGCGGTTTGGGGATAGGTGTTTAGGGATTAATGGTTGGGGGTTTAGGTTTGGGATTTATGGTTTAAGGTTTTAGGGTATAGGGTATAGTGTATAAGGTTTAGAATTTTAAGGTTTTAGGATTTAGGGATTAGGGGTATTGGGGTTTAAGGCCTTAAGGGTTAAGGATTTCGCAATTGATGGTTTTTGTGGTTTTAGGGTTTTGCGCTTTGGAGTTTAGTTTTGGAGCTTGGTGTTTAGGGGTCTTGGGTTTCCAATATGGGTTTTGGAGTTTGGGTATTGTGTTTTGGTGTTTTGGGCTAGAGTTTGGAGATTGGGGATTGAGTTTGAGGTTTATGGTTTAGGGTTTGGGACAGTGGTTTTGAATTTGGGGTCTTCAAGTTCGAGGGTTTAAGTTTTGGGTTTTTGCAGTTTGGGGTCTTGGGTTTTGGGGTTTTTGTTTTCTGGTTCTGGGTTTTAGGGGTTTGGATTTTCGGTTTGGATCGATTTTAGGATTTGGGGTTTAGGAGTTTTAGGTTTGGGATTTTGGGAGTTTAGGGTTTTGCAATTTGGGGTCTACGGTTTTAGGGTTTAAGGAATAATGTATATGGTTTAGAATTTTAAGGTTTTAGGGTTTTATAATTTAGGGGTTTTGGGATTTAAGGCATTAAGGGTTAAGGGTTCAGGGGATTTTGGGGTTTTAAGGGTTTTACGGTTTGGAGTTTGTTTAGGGTCTAGTTTTGGATATTAGGGTTTTTGGTCTTCAGTTTAGGATTTTGGGGTTTAAGGATTTAGGATTTTTGGGTTTTAGTGGTTAGAGTTTCATCTTTGGGTCTAGAGTTTGGGGTTTTGGGTGTTGGGTTTGGGGCTTTAGGGTCTTGCGGTTTAGGTGTTTACAATTTTTGAGTTTTAGGGTTTTTAGGATTTAAGAATTTGGGTATTGTATTTTGAGTTTTGAGTTTAAAAGAATTTTGGGTTTTGGGTCTAGAGCTTACGGTTTATGGGATTTGGGTTTAGGGTTTTAGATTTCAGTGTTTAGGTTTAGGATTTAGTGTTTAAAGTTTTTTAGAGTTCTAAGGATTTGGAGTTTGACATTTTTACAATTTAGGGATAAGGGTTTTACGGTTTTACAATTTTTGGGTTCATTGTTTTGGGATTTGCTCCTTGATTTTTAAGTTTATGGTTTAAAGGTTTTGGGTTTAGGAATCTAGGTGTTTTGGTTTTTTGTTGTTTATGGTTGAAGTTTTGGGGGTTTGGCCTTTGTCTTTGGGTTTGACTTTGGGGCTTTTGATTCGAGGGTTTCCGTTTTGGGGTTTTGGGGTTTGGGGTTTTGGTGGTTTAGGCTTTGTTGATTCAAGGGCTTTAAGGTTTGGGGTTTGAGTGTGTTGGGCTCTTGGGGGTTTCTGAGTTTATGACTTATGCTTTGGGCTTGGGTTTGGGGTTTACATTTTAGCGTCAGGTGATTGGGGGATCAAGGATTGGTGTTTTGGGCCTATTGGGGTATAGGAATAGGGGTTTATAGTTTTAGGGTCGGCGTTTAGGGGTTCAAGAGTTTAGGGATTGATAGTTGGAGGTTTAGATTTGGGATTTTGGGGGTTTTGGATTTTCCGGTTTGGGGTTTAAGGTATAGGGTATAGTGTATAAGGTTCAAGATTTTAAGGTTTTAGGGTTTATAGTTTAGGGTTTTTGGGCTATGATACCCGAATACTCTAAATGTCCGGTGGTATCGGTACTGATACGATACGATACGGATACAGGTACGGGATACGGTAAGATACGACTTGGATATGGCTCTCACTTTTAGGATACGGCTACGCAAGATTTTTTGACCCAAAATTACGACAGATTTTGTCCATTTTGACCAATTTACTCATAAATGAGCCCTATCTCAGTTTGATCAAAAAGAAAGCAAAAAAGAAGGAGAAGAGGAGGAGGAGAAAGTGGTAGCGAGGATGAAGATAACTAAATTGACAGGGGCTACTGCTTTCGTTTTGACGGGTTGCTTCTTCAACTAGATGGTAGACCACTGTATTGCTTTCTGCTACTGTTGCTGCTTCGAGCTTCTAACTTCAGGTGCTATGTACGCCTCCTCTTCTTCTCATTCATTCATTCTTCTTCTTTTTCGTTCAATGATGCCTCAAAGATACAAAAGGGGCAAAAGAACCCATTGCATTTTATTAATAAGAATGGGCCCGCTGGGCTTTTTTTTTTATTTCTTTCTATTTTAATATTGAGCTACTGGGCCAACCAAGACACTTGGCCCACTTTTTTTCCTTTTTTCTTTTATGTTCTTCTATGTTAAGATACTGTCAAGCCCACCTTATTGAAAATTTAATCCACACAATGGGCATCGGAATATTTGAGCACTACAATAAGTATTTAAATGTATATATTTTTTGAAATGTCGTACCCGTATCCGTATCCTAAAATTTTTAATTCAGCATATCGAACCCTCGTTCCCCGTGTCCGTATAAATACCCGTGTCCATATCTGGGCATCATAGGTTTTGGGGTTAAAAGGCATTAAGGGCTAAGGGTTTATGGTTTGGGGGTTTTGCGGTTAGGAGTTTGTTTGGGGTTTAGTTTTGGGTTTTGGGTTTTTAATATGGGGTTTTGGGATTTGGGGTTTTTGATTTGGGATTTGGGGTTTGGGGCTAGTGTTTGGGGTTTTGTGTTTAGGGATTTTGGATTTTGGGTTTAGGTTTTAAGGATTTTGGGTTTAGGGTTGAGGAGTCTAGCTGTTACGTGATTTTCACATTTATGGTTGAAGGTTCAGGGGGTTTGGCCTTTGGCTTTGGATTTGGGTTTTGCATTTATGATATAGGGTTTATGGTTTGGAGATTGGGTATTGGTTTAGGTTTTAGGGTTTAGGGGCTTGGGTTTTGAAATTGGGATTTTGAGTCCAGGGGTTTAAGTTTTGGGGTTTTGGGTTCGGGGGTTTAAGTTTTGGCATTTTGGGATTCGGAAGTTTAGGCTTCGTCAATTTTGCGGTTTTAGGGTTTGGCGTTTGGGTGTTGGGTTCTTGGGGGCTTTCGTGTTCTCTATGCTAGCCTTGGGTTTGGGTTTGGGTTTGGGTTTTGGATTTACAAATTAGGGTTTGGTGATTAAGGAATGAGGATTGGGGTTTTAGGTTCTTTTGATATATGGGGATTGGGGTTTATAGTTTTCGGTTTTGGGTTTAAGGGATTACTTTTCAAGGTTTTGGGTTTTAGGGGCTTGGGGATTGGGTTTTAGGGTTTGGATTTTGAGTTTGGAGGGGATTTGGGATTTGGGGTTTATGGGTATAGGTGTTCAGGGATTGATGGTTGGGGTTTAGATTTGGGATTTTGGGGGTTTGGGTTTTTGCAGTGTGGGGTTTAAGATTTTAGGGTTTAGGTTATATTGTCTAAGGTTTAGGATTTAAGGTTTTAGGGTTTATGGTTTAAGGGTTTTGGATTGTCTAAGGTTTAGGATTTAAGGTTTTAGGGTTTATGGTTTAAGGGTTTTGGGGTTTAAGGCATTGAGTGTTAAGGGTTTGGGCTTTTGCGATTTGGGGGTTTTGCAGTTTGAAGTTTGTTTGGGGTTTAGTTTTGGAGCTTGGGGTTTTAGGGTTTTGGGTTTTTGGGGTTAAGGTGTGGGGTTTAAGAGTCTTGTGGTTTAGGTTTTCACAATTTTAAAATTTTAGGGATTTTTACGAATTGGGGCATCATGTTTCAAATTTTTAAGTTTTTAAGGATTTTGGGTTTTGGGCTAAGGGTTTGACGTTTGGGGTTTCGTGGTTTGGAGTTTGTTTGGAGTTTAGTTATACAGCTTGGGGTATTTGGGTTTTGGGTGTTTGTTTTGGAATTTTGGGGTTTAGAATTTTCGGGTTTTAAGGGTTAGGCTTTGAGGGTTTGTCTAGAGGCTGAGGTTTTGTGTTTTAGAGTAGCGATTTAGGGCTACCGGGTTTCAATCAGGTTTGTAGTTTGGGTTTTAGAGTGTAGCGATTTAGGGTTGTTGGGTTTCAGTGATTAAGTTTAGCGTGGTGATTTAGGGGTTTTGGGGTAAAGGTTTTTCGATTTTAGGGGTTACGTTTTAGGGATTTATGTTTTAATAGAAAATCCAAAATTTTAAAAAATCCAAGATTTTCTACAAGATTCGTGCACCCTATTGGATAGGAGATAGATTTATTTACATGTAACAATATACAGATCTTAAAAACACTGTTGTATAGCTTCCAAATTCTCTTAATATACTCACAGGAGGAGCCAGACCATCATCATCTAATTTATCATAAGAGCCATGTCGCATGCCCTGTAAAAGAATAGCTGAATTAGATCTACCATCACCAAAAATGATGGGACAACCAAGCTTTAACCAACTTTTTGTAGTCACCATTGTATTCTCCTTGTTCGGGCATCTGAAATCTTCTTTGACAAGTGTTCCAATCTTCTTCTCCTCAGCTCTATAGAACAAACATCATTAGCAAGTTACTGAGTATGGTCCAAAGTGCAAAAACGTCAACACCGATGTTAACAAGAACAATTTAAAAGAATGGTATGACACACCAAAGAAAGCTTAAAATACAAAAATAAAATAAAAAAAGAATTGGAAAAACAACTAAAAGCAAAGTCAAATGAGAAAACTCTGATTACTACCTGTATGAGCGGAAAAATAATGATCGGAAGAACCCATGATCAATCGAAGATTGTTTCATGTTTAATAGAATCTTCTTGGTTATATCCAGAATAGCAAGCAATTGCCACAATGGCATTCCTTAATGAGACCATACAAATACATGTTGATTAGAATAATTTCCAAATTGCAGAAACCATTTATTAAAAAAACAAAAAAAAAGGAACAAAGTTGGAAGTCATTACAATGTCGGCTCAGAGCTGCGTGAAGTGCAATTGCTCCATGGCATGAGTGGTAACAAGAGGCTTTTGTGGATAGTAAAGAACATAAGCTACTGTATCCTGAATAGAGACATAATGGGTATCAGTGCATTTTCAATACAAAGAAGACAAAGCAAAAATGACTAGCAACAAAATCTAACACAAAATTGACAGAAGCCCAAATACACACCATGAGAAGTTGATAATTGGTCACATAAATCCCCATTGCTTGCCTGCCCCTGGCCGACTGGTACGTGTTACAAGGGGACTGCATTGTTCAACTAGTGAGAGGGGGAAAAAGAAAAGCACCATTTTGCTGGCATAAATAGAAAAAATTGTGTGATAACTAACCTGGTTGTGGGCAAGGAAGGGAATAATAGAAGCACAAACACCCAATATCAATGATGGATGGATCTCACAATTAGTACAGGTTTCAGAATATGCATCATCAGGATTGAGCCTTGCATTCACAAGATCATGTAACACCATACACGTCTAATTATAAATTTTAACAAAAGTTTGATGCTAAACTTATAGGACGTTGATGTTCATATTGTAATTCGAAAATTGATTAACTTCATACTCAGAATAACATATTTAGAAGGTGCCTCAACGAAGGCCAACATTAGAAGAGTAACTATGCTTTTTTCCTCAGCAAGCTAGATAATCCCTCAAAACTTAACTTTCCCATGATACTCACAGAGATGGTCATGGATATCATACTAGTCTCTTCTTCTTCAGTGTCCACATACTGTATGAACCATTTCGCAAGAAGAACATGCCATCCTTCTACCTGGGTTTCCTGAAGAATAGAAATATAGAGGTCGAATATTTAAAATGACTGAATCACTATTGAAATGTAAAGATTCTTATAGTAGGTGCTAAACCTTTGCTGTAAGGCTTGAATGTCCTTCTTTATCAACAGTCCCGTTTTCTCCATAATAAACAGCAGACGACAGCAGCCACCATACTCAGTATAAAGGCACAATTCTTTCAAACGAATATCTCAGATAACTCCCACCTCAGTATTAATATCAACCAGTTATCAAATTTAATGACTTCCAGCCATCAATGAATAAAATTTGGACAAAAGAAAAAAAAAAACCTGTACTCTAGGTTGATACAATCAACTAGATTCATTGTGAAGAATGCCAATTTGGACATACAGCAAGAAAAAAAAAAACTAATAGTTACAAATACAAACATAAATATTTTTCTTTTTTATCATTTCTTTCTTTTTTTCAGCTTGTTTTTGTTATCCAACATTTGGTAGAAAACCACTATCCAGTAATGAATTATACAGTTAAAAAATTAAGAAATGAAAAATCTAATGAAAATATAATCATCTTCAATTAAAATAATTAGAAACAACATGCTCGTGATTGGTTTTCCCTCCAAACCTTTGGAAAAAAAGGTCAATTCCAAATGTTGCATGTGAAAGGCAGATTCAAACCCCACCCCCCGCCCCTCCAAAAAATTAAAAAAAAAACATAACAATCGTTTTTTATTTTTAAGTATAATATCAAGAACTGGTGGATTTAACATTTTTTATTTTAAGAATAATTGAGAGATCTGATGGAATTATTAAAAAAATTTACATTATTAGGGCTTTTAGGATTTAGGAATTTGAGTATTGTGTTTTGGGTTTTGAGTCTAAAGAATTTTTTTTTTTTTTTTTTTTTTTTTTGGTTTAGAGTTTAGGGTTTAAAGAATTTGGTTTAGGGTTTAGAATTTTGGGTTTAGGTTTTAGGTATGAAGCGGTTTGGGGATAGGTGTTTAGGGATTAATGGTTGGGGGTTTAGGTTTGGGATTTATGGTTTAAGGTTTTAGGGTATAGGGTATAGTGTATAAGGTTTAGAATTTTAAGGTTTTAGGATTTAGGGATTAGGGGTATTGGGGTTTAAGGCCTTAAGGGTTAAGGATTTCGCAATTGATGGTTTTTGTGGTTTTAGGGTTTTGCGCTTTGGAGTTTAGTTTTGGAGCTTGGTGTTTAGGGGTCTTGGGTTTCCAATATGGGTTTTGGAGTTTGGGTATTGTGTTTTGGTGTTTTGGGCTAGAGTTTGGAGATTGGGGATTGAGTTTGAGGTTTATGGTTTAGGGTTTGGGACAGTGGTTTTGAATTTGGGGTCTTCAAGTTCGAGGGTTTAAGTTTTGGGTTTTTGCAGTTTGGGGTCTTGGGTTTTGGGGTTTTTGTTTTCTGGTTCTAGGTTTTAGGGGTTTGGATTTTCGGTTTGGATCGATTTTAGGATTTGGGGTTTAGGAGTTTTAGGTTTGGGATTTTGGGAGTTTAGGGTTTTGCAATTTGGGGTCTACGGTTTTAGGGTTTAAGGAATAATGTATATGGTTTAGAATTTTAAGGTTTTAGGGTTTTATAATTTAGGGGTTTTGGGATTTAAGGCATTAAGGGTTAAGGGTTCAGGGGATTTTGGGGTTTTAAGGGTTTTACGGTTTGGAGTTTGTTTAGGGTCTAGTTTTGGATATTAGGGTTTTTGGTCTTCAGTTTAGGATTTTGGGGTTTAAGGATTTAGGATTTTTGGGTTTTAGTGGTTAGAGTTTCATCTTTGGGTCTAGAGTTTGGGGTTTTGGGTGTTGGGTTTGGGGCTTTAGGGTCTTGCGGTTTAGGTGTTTACAATTTTTGAGTTTTAGGGTTTTTAGGATTTAAGAATTTGGGTATTGTATTTTGAGTTTTGAGTTTAAAAGAATTTTGGGTTTTGGGTCTAGAGCTTACGGTTTATGGGATTTGGGTTTAGGGTTTTAGATTTCAGTGTTTAGGTTTAGGATTTAGTGTTTAAAGTTTTTTAGAGTTCTAAGGATTTGGAGTTTGACATTTTTACAATTTAGGGATAAGGGTTTTACGGTTTTACAATTTTTGGGTTCATTGTTTTGGGATTTGCTCCTTGATTTTTAAGTTTATGGTTTAAAGGTTTTGGGTTTAGGAATCTAGGTGTTTTGGTTTTTTGTTGTTTATGGTTGAAGTTTTGGGGGTTTGGCCTTTGTCTTTGGGTTTGACTTTGGGGCTTTTGATTCGAGGGTTTCCGTTTTGGGGTTTTGGGGTTTGGGGTTTTGGTGGTTTAGGCTTTGTTGATTCAAGGGCTTTAAGGTTTGGGGTTTGAGTGTGTTGGGCTCTTGGGGGTTTCTGAGTTTATGACTTATGCTTTGGGCTTGGGTTTGGGGTTTACATTTTAGCGTCAGGTGATTGGGGGATCAAGGATTGGTGTTTTGGGCCTATTGGGGTATAGGAATAGGGGTTTATAGTTTTAGGGTCGGCGTTTAGGGGTTCAAGAGTTTAGGGATTGATAGTTGGAGGTTTAGATTTGGGATTTTGGGGGTTTTGGATTTTCCGGTTTGGGGTTTAAGGTATAGGGTATAGTGTATAAGGTTCAAGATTTTAAGGTTTTAGGGTTTATAGTTTAGGGTTTTTGGGCTATGATACCCGAATACTCTAAATGTCCGGTGGTATCGGTACTGATACGATACGATACGGATACAGGTACGGGATACGGTAAGATACGACTTGGATATGGCTCTCACTTTTAGGATACGGCTACGCAAGATTTTTTGACCCAAAATTACGACAGATTTTGTCCATTTTGACCAATTTACTCATAAATGAGCCCTATCTCAGTTTGATCAAAAAGAAAGCAAAAAAGAAGGAGAAGAGGAGGAGGAGAAAGTGGTAGCGAGGATGAAGATAACTAAATTGACAGGGGCTACTGCTTTCGTTTTGACGGGTTGCTTCTTCAACTAGATGGTAGACCACTGTATTGCTTTCTGCTACTGTTGCTGCTTCGAGCTTCTAACTTCAGGTGCTATGTACGCCTCCTCTTCTTCTCATTCATTCATTCTTCTTCTTTTTCGTTCAATGATGCCTCAAAGATACAAAAGGGGCAAAAGAACCCATTGCATTTTATTAATAAGAATGGGCCCGCTGGGCTTTTTTTTTTATTTCTTTCTATTTTAATATTGAGCTACTGGGCCAACCAAGACACTTGGCCCACTTTTTTTCCTCTTTTCTTTTATGTTCTTCTATGTTAAGATACTGTCAAGCCCACCTTATTGAAAATTTAATCCACACAATGGGCATCGGAATATTTGAGCACTACAATAAGTATTTAAATGTATATATTTTTTGAAATGTCGTACCCGTATCCGTATCCTAAAATTTTTAATTCAGCATATCGAACCCTCGTTCCCCGTGTCCGTATAAATACCCGTGTCCATATCTGGGCATCATAGGTTTTGGGGTTAAAAGGCATTAAGGGCTAAGGGTTTATGGTTTGGGGGTTTTGCGGTTAGGAGTTTGTTTGGGGTTTAGTTTTGGGTTTTGGGTTTTTAATATGGGGTTTTGGGATTTGGGGTTTTTGATTTGGGATTTGGGGTTTGGGGCTAGTGTTTGGGGTTTTGTGTTTAGGGATTTTGGATTTTGGGTTTAGGTTTTAAGGATTTTGGGTTTAGGGTTGAGGAGTCTAGCTGTTACGTGATTTTCACATTTATGGTTGAAGGTTCAGGGGGTTTGGCCTTTGGCTTTGGATTTGGGTTTTGCATTTATGATATAGGGTTTATGGTTTGGAGATTGGGTATTGGTTTAGGTTTTAGGGTTTAGGGGCTTGGGTTTTGAAATTGGGATTTTGAGTCCAGGGGTTTAAGTTTTGGGGTTTTGGGTTCGGGGGTTTAAGTTTTGGCATTTTGGGATTCGGAAGTTTAGGCTTCGTCAATTTTGCGGTTTTAGGGTTTGGCGTTTGGGTGTTGGGTTCTTGGGGGCTTTCGTGTTCTCTATGCTAGCCTTGGGTTTGGGTTTGGGTTTGGGTTTTGGATTTACAAATTAGGGTTTGGTGATTAAGGAATGAGGATTGGGGTTTTAGGTTCTTTTGATATATGGGGATTGGGGTTTATAGTTTTCGGTTTTGGGTTTAAGGGATTACTTTTCAAGGTTTTGGGTTTTAGGGGCTTGGGGATTGGGTTTTAGGGTTTGGATTTTGAGTTTGGAGGGGATTTGGGATTTGGGGTTTATGGGTATAGGTGTTCAGGGATTGATGGTTGGGGTTTAGATTTGGGATTTTGGGGGTTTGGGTTTTTGCAGTGTGGGGTTTAAGATTTTAGGGTTTAGGTTATATTGTCTAAGGTTTAGGATTTAAGGTTTTAGGGTTTATGGTTTAAGGGTTTTGGATTGTCTAAGGTTTAGGATTTAAGGTTTTAGGGTTTATGGTTTAAGGGTTTTGGGGTTTAAGGCATTGAGTGTTAAGGGTTTGGGCTTTTGCGATTTGGGGGTTTTGCAGTTTGAAGTTTGTTTGGGGTTTAGTTTTGGAGCTTGGGGTTTTAGGGTTTTGGGTTTTTGGGGTTAAGGTGTGGGGTTTAAGAGTCTTGTGGTTTAGGTTTTCACAATTTTAAAATTTTAGGGATTTTTACGAATTGGGGCATCATGTTTCAAATTTTTAAGTTTTTAAGGATTTTGGGTTTTGGGCTAAGGGTTTGACGTTTGGGGTTTCGTGGTTTGGAGTTTGTTTGGAGTTTAGTTATACAGCTTGGGGTATTTGGGTTTTGGGTGTTTGTTTTGGAATTTTGGGGTTTAGAATTTTCGGGTTTTAAGGGTTAGGCTTTGAGGGTTTGTCTAGAGGCTGAGGTTTTGTGTTTTAGAGTAGCGATTTAGGGCTACCGGGTTTCAATCAGGTTTGTAGTTTGGGTTTTAGAGTGTAGCGATTTAGGGTTGTTGGGTTTCAGTGATTAAGTTTAGCGTGGTGATTTAGGGGTTTTGGGGTAAAGGTTTTTCGATTTTAGGGGTTACGTTTTAGGGATTTATGTTTTAATAGAAAATCCAAAATTTTAAAAAATCCAAGATTTTCTACAAGATTTAGGTTGTACTAGACAACTTACATTCTAAACGTCAGTTTGAGTCGCGTTGCCATATTAGCTGTTTCATCATGCACTTATAGAATCAAGAGCAGCGGATGTCCAAATTTTTTAATTTTTTTCTTTTTTGACATAAAAAAACTAAACAAAGAAACCAATTTTAACCAAAAGAAAGATCTTTTAAAAAGAAACCTCCAAAAAAAAAACCCCTCAGATCTTACAAAATAGAAAATAAGCTAAGGAAGACAACTTTGTAGAAATTTATATTTTTAAAAAATAGCTTTACGAGTTTAGAAATCAAATGAAAAATCACATTTCAATAAAAAATTTAGAATTTCCTTTATTTGATTATGGGTAGGTCAATCAGAGCATTTTATGCGTGCACCTCCTAAAACTAGTATGATGACAAATATAGTAACCAATCCCAAAATACAATAAAATAAAGAAGGAAAGTTCAGAAGCTTACCTCATATGGCGCTCCCCTGACAACGGCATCAAGAACTTGTTCGACAATTCAAGTGGAAGGCTGCGAAGTAATAACAAGTCCCATTTTGAACGGGGTCGATCAACAAGGCGAAACCAATTCAAACAACTTGAACCTGTCCTAAAAGAAAATCTAAAAATCCTACTCAAAGCCTATACAAACCAGATTTAAATAAACTAAAATTAAATTAATTACAGTTCTTTACGCACTATAAAATTATCTAAAATAAAAGTCCTACACTACAAACCTAAACTAGAAAACAAAAGACCGCATCCACCATAAGAAATATTAGAAAACCAATTTAAATGAAAAAAAATAAGAGATAATAAATTAAAATTTCAGAAACAATAAAATAAATTTTATAACCTAATGATGTGAATCCATTGTTTTCTAAGTACAAAAAATAAGAACCGCATAGTTCAATCTCACCAACCCAAAACCAAATATCCAAATACCTAAAAACAAAAAGCCCCTACACTCTACACCCCACACTCTAATTTCAATTCTAGTTTTCACACCAAATCTAAATGACAAATAAATAACTAAAAAACAGAGAGAAATAGAGAATAAGAAAATAAGTACCTGGAGAGAAACAAATAAGAGAATACGCAAAAGGAGAGAGGTAACATAGATGATGACGCTGGGCAAAATCAGTCTAGGACTGTAGCCTTAGGTCCAAAAACCAATAAAGTAGAAGAAAAAGAAAAAGCATTAAATGATGATGGTGATTGTCAAAAATAAGAAAAGAAAAAGAAAAAATCTTAGAGAGAGACAGAGAAACCGTGTAGGTCAGTTGGTTAACGAAAAACCACTTCACGACATGCAAATAAATAAAAACACTTGAAACCATTAAATGGTTCCCAAAAACTTTGGTTCAACCTTTACTGTACCTTGACATAGACTAGATTGGCTGAAAAGATGCACACAAACTGCAAGTTATATCAAACAACAAATCTAACTTTAAAATATCAATATTGAAGGAGATTTAACAAAAAAACTTCCAATCACTGATTGGTAGGCACAATCATTTTTTGTGAGGCAGACCGAGCAATCATGCTTTAAATGCAAATGGTAGATTTCATAAGAGACAACTAACAAGTCAGCTTCTATAAACGTGAAAATTATAGATGAAAGCATAAAAGCCTATTTGCAATTGATAGTTGTAATACCTGATGCCGAGAGGCTTATATGGATACCTGGGGAATATAGTTTTTCCATGGTAGTACACACTTTCGTGATATAATTTAAAAAAAAATGAATGAATGAATGAAGAAAAAAACAGATTAAATCAACAGTTAAAACTCAACTTGAAGCCAATGAAAACTCAAAAAGTTTATAATCACGGCTCAAATATTAGCAACAATGTAGCAAGTATTTTTTATCACTCAACCAATCTTCATCAACTTAAGTTAACAATGAGACACACACATGCACATGTAAACACATGGAAGGGGCTAAAACATCATAATTCAAATGGATTAATTCTTTTGCCTAATTGGAAAATGTCATCATACGAATGCCCAACCCTTAAAACCATTCAACAAAACAATAAATAGATGCCAACTAAGAAATCACCAGATATACATAAAATCATATAAAAGCATATGCTTTCAATCTTCTACCAGCATATGGTATGCCTTCAATTCCCTCCAGTGCATTATCTGAAATTGAATAAAGAAGTCATTTCAACAGATCTCAAAGTGCATGAACAACTTGAAAGCAAGTGAAAGCAATACTTTTCTTTAAAAAGAAAAAGACATAAAGAGTAATGTCGAACCTATCCATTCATTCACTACTCTGGCTAATTCAACATGGTTTGGTCAAGCTACTAAAATATAGCTTTGCCCAAATTCCAAATGACCAAAAGGCAGTAGGCTAAATTTGAAGGCATTAAGCTGTCTTTCATTTTTTTTCTTTTTTTTTTTTTTTGTGCAAATAAACTAAGCTTTTTCCTCGTCTTGGATGACTCAAACAAGACAAGCCAGCTAGGCTTGACTCCACTTTGTTGGATCCTGAGCTCAGCCAGCAACCTCGCAAACCAAACTCAAGTCATGGCCTATGCCCTTCTTGGCTCAACTCCATTATTCATAAAATGCAGGTACTTTATATATGCAACATTACATTTGTACGTATAGAGTTCACTTGAAACTACTATGATCGGTGGAGATAATCATGTGTTTTACATGTGATATCCAACAGTAGGATTCACTGTGATTGGAGTGTCACTCAACCCCTTCTGTTTCTTTTTTGAAGTTTTATCACTGCTTTAGCTAGAGTGGCATTCATCTGACCCTACTCTAACTAAATCTAACCATATGTTTTACATCTGATAAATCCAACAGTTAGGCCTATTTTAATTGAATAAATTTAGGGTAGTGATATTATATTTCTAATCCTAATAGCTACTGTAGCTAGATCAGCAAATCTCAATAAGATGTAATGTCCGAATTTCTATTTTACAAAATAAATTTCTCATTTAAAATTAGAAAATTATCTTCTTGTGTGCATAAATGAATTATTATGCATTTAATCAATTACTACAAAATGACAAATTCACAATCATGTCAACCAGTGGGGGACACATGGACTTCATTTGTTGCTCGTTTTGGTAAAAACCGTTAAGAGCAAGTTAAGCAATCTATGACATGAGTGCATTTTTCAAGTAAATCAACTTAAACAGGACTTCATGACATTGAAAAGTAAAAATGCTAATAACTTTTAAAGCAAAAGATCCCGTTAACTCAAAAAAGATAAATAACAAAAAGGAATAGCAGATTGATGATCAGTTTTATTAGCCAAATGCATAAGGATATGGGACAAAATGGTAGATTATATGATTAAAAGTAAGCTCAGCATAAAATTTTTAAGTTAAATACCTTATAATTTTCAATGCTCCATTCAACGAAAAATTCCAAGATAGGATGTGTAGCTAATCCAACTATTATGTATACCATCAAGGCTAGATTCTTAACAAGTCCACAGGCCCATCATAGCACCCAGAAGGTATCCATTGCTGTCGAACAACAACAGCAGAAGTGGAACCAATTTAATAAATAATAACAATAACAGTGAATAACAGATATAGTAACAGTATCAATAATGACTCGAGTGCAAACCTAAAAATGCGTAAACATACACACATATGTTTACAAAGATTTGCTTACAGCCATTGCATACACCTAGCTCAACATCCGTAATTTTTTTTTCCTTATCTTTGCATCTGTTCTCATATTTTTAATCAATTTTACACAATTAAAATCATTACAAATCAAATTTTCATTATCCAATTGATTTGCAATTATTGCCAATTTCACTCACACAATTACACATGTGCTTCGCTGCAAGTGCGCGCACTCAAACACATGTGACTCCGTGATTACATATCAAGCCTCTACCACAGGTGATACATGCCTTTCATAGTTTATTAGTGTGATTAATATGATGTTCATGGATAAATATAATACTCTATTGACATTTAGGAATGTATGCCAACTGGAACCGGCCCATAACTTGGATAATTGAGTCCAGAAAAGGGTCTATAGCAAAGTTGTTGAGTTGGAACCTTGGGTAACCAACTAAGGTCTATTGACATCTCCACCATCTGTTTTTTCTACGATACTTACCTGTCCTTCCAGTGTTTCAGCAGGATACATTGTACCCTAATGGGAACTGTGCAGTTGTTCGGGGTTTTGCCAATTTCCCTGATTACATAAAAAGAACACTTGGCTGAGAAGATGTAAGCAGCTGCAAAACACCATGTAAGACAACACTAAAACTAAGATTGTCTCATACCATCACGTCCAATAGGAGAGTTCAACCTCCGCAAATGAGACAATCTAGTTGCATATGTCAAGTGATTCAACACCTATAAAAAAGATGTAAATAACATATATATGTGTATGCTAGAAACTGTAAGCAACATATGCAGAGAACATTAAGAGAAGAACTAAGACCTTTAGTTCAAGTAGCTGCTGGAACTCTGAAGATGTTCTCTCAGGATGCAATGCTGGGTATCTACCGAACACAGAATCAACAGTAGACAATAAGACCTGTCGAATAAAAGCAATATTTCATGATAAGTATTAATATATATATCAATATAAATATAATGAGAAGCTCTAATGACTAGTTGTTGGGAAAGTAGCAATCATTAAACACTTAATCACTCGCCTTCAAGAGTGCCTCAGGCTTGCTTATTTCACAGCTCACAAATTTAGAGTAACCAGCAGCACCTGATGTCTGTCGTGACAAGAGACAATTAGAACAAGGAAGCATTGCGGCGATGAGAATTTGTAAACAATGGAAAACAGAGAGCAAATTGGGATCAATAGATATGGTCAAACATAACACCTCGGGTTTTCGGGAATACCTTATCACAGGATGGGCTAAGTCACATTATTGAAACCATGGATTGACCTCGTGGCCATTGGTTCTTAGGGTCAACAAATAAATAACAAACAAATAGAGACTCGAGCCATGCATGAGTCCATAGGCTGCCATTGGCTTGATTCACAAACCTGATAAATAAAAGGATCAATGCTCAAGCCCTGGTATGACAAGCTATCCTAGGGCCCATTCCTGGCTGTTGTGCAGATTCACTCCGTGATATTCAGGACAAGTAATGAATAGGATGGGCCTTGGAGTTGGAATAAATTTTCTGCTTGACATATAAATGACATGGACCTTGACCTCAAATCAGATAAGCTTGTTTACATGGACCTTGACTCCGTGATATTCAGGACAAGTAATAATTTTCTTTCTTGTTACTTTTAAAAACATAAAATAATTTTTAAATATGGTTTCAGAATTTAAAATACGTCCAATAGAAACTGTATAGCAATCCTTATTCACGTACGAAATGGCCACATTCCACACTCATATCCTAGTGATATGAAAGATCCAAGCATCTTTTGTGAATGCAAAATCTATGTGAATAAAGATTCATAACTTCACAAGAGTAGAAGAAAATACCTATCTGCCCAGTGCAGGAATCTCCAAAAGAATTCTCTTTAAGCTTGAGTATCCAGGAGCATCTATGAAGAGCGCCAATACTAGAAATCAGCTCTTTCTACAAGGACTATAGTCTAAACACAATCTTAGCATTATTAAATTGAGGCTTTCACTACTACAGCCAAGACTCAGATGAAATGGTTCCAATTACATAACCAAAAAAGTTAAAATTAAATAGTTTCTCAATACACAAAAGAGCAACAGGCAATTTGTACAATAGTATATGACAGTTCGATTTTACAGGTAGCGCAGCGCATGAAAATGGCTGATACCTGTTGTGCTTCTGTTTCTGATATTTGTTTGCACTTGTCGAAGTTAACGTAGAACCAAGGGCCCAGAGAAGCTGCCACCTGCATCAAAATATCCAACATTAACCAATTAAAGTAAAAAAAAATTTTTTGTGGGAACATAGATAGAAAGACAGATAGATATGGCGTTTGCTCCTATGCATACACCCGTTAAAAACACAATGTCATCAATCTAAAAGGGCCATCCAAACCACCCCCACCCTCCCCCCACAATGAAAATACAAAAATGAAAACATGTGTCATGGATCTCATGGGAGTTCACCCCGATCGAAATGGATTGGACTGTTGGATGGGCTCCCCACACCTCCCATGATCTACGAGGCTCAACAACTCTCTCTCTCTCTCTCTCTCTCTCTCTCTCTCTCTCTCTCTCAGCATTCTAGGAGCAGTCAACATGGCCATCAGCTCTTTGTAGAGTACCCAACATGCATAAGGTATGTGTACCTGGGACATTCACAAAACCAATTTAGCTTCTTGCCTAAAGTAATTTGGCTCAGTGTTGGACCCAGAAACGAATAAAAAGGGTCACTGAATACCCAGATGAACAGTGTGTGAGTTTGAGAGAGAAAAAGAGAGAGGCCTTGGGTTCAATGTTTGGTCTTGTTTTAAACCATGACCAGCCTCGAGTCCACGGCAGAGACTGTAATAAAGTGAGTATGGCTTCATACCCAATGCCCTTTTGGCCAGTCAAACTCTTATGGAATGGGGTGTGATAAGAAGATTCTACAGCAAACAAGATTGGAGAAAGGGCAGAAAGGTCTGAGGATTCATGAAATAGGTTTGGTTGATGACAATGTTAATGCATCAAGTATATTGTACAAGTTAACGTGCATATTTGGGTCTAGACTTGGGAATGGTCCAGGCCCTCTGTTTGGCTCACAGTTGAGGTATGGCTAACAATCCTATAACTTGTACCTAATTGTATGTCTCCGATTACCAGTCCCTAATAGAAATTTGGGTTTAGGCCCAGATCTAGACACAACCATTTCATCACTACTAGAAGATGTTGTGAGTCAGTTTGGGTCTACTTTATAATTATCCAGTAATCATGGCTTCGTATGTCATTACGAGAACAAGTTAATCTTGAATAAGGCTTAGATTTTAAAGCTAAGTTACATTGGGTTGGAGTCATGATGTGTATCTAATTTAGGTTCCCCAATTACAATTAGATTAAAGTTTGAGTTATTTTAGGTTAAGTGCTGTGATATAAGTTGGTTTCTAATTTAGGCTCGCCTATTATAATGTAATTAGGTTTCCTTTTTTTTTTTTTTTTTGGTAGTCTATAGTAGTCTTTTTTTATTATTTTTTTCTTCATAAAGAGTCATTGCTTAATATAAATTTTTTACAAAATTCATCAAAGCGTAGTCCCTAAATTTCAACTAGGTATCAGAGTTAGGGTTTGGACTTACATCTAGGCTTTTCCTCTTCTATTTTTCCTTCTTTTCCAAATCCCTATCAAATTGGTTGACCCAACAAAGAAACCTAAGCCTTCCTTTGCCAAGTCATGCTTCTAAAAATGGAAAACTGGAGAGCAAAAGCCTAAGGAACAGAAGCCCAGATATGAGCCCCATCTAGGGTTTTGAGTTTCCAGGAAGAGAAAAGAAAATTAGGGTTTTTTCCGACTCAAAATCCCAACGGGTTATTTGCCTTCTACACGTGATGTCAAAATGCCATTTCCCTAAGTAAAATTTACAAATGTGAATTTTTCACATGTAATGTGAAACGCAATGCCATGTTTGTTTGGAAGCTGCCATTTTCACATTAAGTGCTCGTTGAATGATTTGGATGATAAATGTAAGAAATTCATGAATCTTAAACAATAGCAATGGATAAGACAACAAATGCATTTCTGGGGTTTAATAAGTCAATAAATCATTTGAATGGTTCACATAAAAAACATGGGACCTATAGAAGTTGAAGAGAATGAAAGCTAGTAACAGGGTTCAAAACCAGAACTTGTCGAGTGGAACCCTTGTCGAGTGGAACCTATATTGGAACTCTCCCGACCAAGAGGTGTATAACAGTTTCACCCCTCTTCAGGGGCCAAAATTTCAAATGAAAATAGCCTCATTCACATTGTTTTCACACCTCATTTATGCATGAGCAAGCATGACATTCGTAGCCATTCTGCACCTGCATCAATTACACATGCAAACAAGTGCAAACAGGTGACCCTCAAGGCCTCAACCATTGTTTCTTTTAAACCTTGGCAAGATGATCTTTGACATCTACACACCTGTACCTACAGCTTTTTATGAGCAGAGGTGCGTTAGATCGAAAATCAAAGAGTAGGAAACCATAATTTTCTGTGGTTTGAGGCTTGAAACCATAGACTGGAACCTCTATTTGTTCTCATAACCCTTGAGGAAAAGGGATTGAAACTGTAGACAAAGCCATAATAGACACTTTCCCGACACATGAAAGGAGGAATTTCTATCCCAAATATATTTGTAGTTTTCATAAAAGATACAGAAGCCGCATTCACTAATGACTTTGTAATTTATTATTATTATATGTTAATATGTAATTATGAAAATAAGTTTCTTTTATATTAGGATTAGGTTAAAGTAGAGCTCTTTAATGTTAAGTCTTATGATGATTTAATTAGGCTTCCTGGTTTACTTCAATATCTTTGGTTGTACCCTATAAACAGCAATCAGTTATTGTCAATACTCATTAGAAATATATTTAAAGAAATTTTCCAAGATATAGTCATTAAATTCAAGAAAAATGATCGAAAAGAGAAATGAAAGGGAAGGAATCATTGCCTGAATAATGTATGCCTTGTTCTTGCAGCCTCTACACTCAAAAGAAATCATCTTAAGGTTTGCTATAGCAATTAGCCCACACCGCTCACATACATGAACTCTCTAGGCGTCACTCAGATCAAACAACCTCCCTTGAGAAAGTGTGCGACACCATGAGCAATCATGCAATCTCGTTCCATTTCTCCAAATTGCAGGCCTCCATCACAGAAGTGCCCTTCTGCAGCCTGCCTAGTTTGCATCTGCACTGGGCCCCACCCACGGGAATGAATCTTGTCATCAACCAATTGCTTCAACCTCTGATAGTAAGTGGGACCAACGAAAATCATAGCAGACAATCGCCGCACAACATGACCATTGTACATGGTTCCAAAGCAAGGCATCTGATTCCCACACCTATGAAGGGCTTTGCTAATATTGTTAGCCTGAAGGAAAAAAAAAAACCTTAGATGACACATGCAAAAATATCTAACCTTGGCAAATAAAAATTAGTGTACTGCAAGCCAAAAACACCAAGCATATTGCGATAAATTCTACATCCAGTTCTAATTCTGTATTAATAGGATAAATTTTAAAATCAAATTAAATATTACATTTTTCACACATAGAGACACTACAAGACAAATCAAGAGTCCAGCACTATGGATTTTACGATAAATGCATTGCTAACTACCATGCCAACATAAGTCCTTGTAACTATATCTCAAGTGCGAAAACTACAACACTTTCACTAGTGTCTCCTTCCTGAGCATTTGGATGTAAAAGTTCAAGTAGAATGCTAGTGTACTTTTCAGCCTGTTGGAAAAACAATAATTCCACTTTCCAAGATTATCCCATATGACTAAAAATAGCTGCACCCAGGTTTCCAATTTCCCCACTGATGGAATTGATTTTTCCCTCAGCTTGGCGGACAAGACTAAGGACATTTGTTTAACACTTTTCTTCAAAGGAAATTAAGGAAATTTCTACATAAAACAAAGAGGGCATCATCTGGCGCAACTTTACTTTGCAGGTATGGACATTCCCTTTTTTAAGGTTCTTGAAGACACAGAAAGACTACTACACCAAACATAAAAAAAAGTGCATCTCAGTAACTTCAAAATCAATAGCCGTACCAATCGGCAGAAAAGGACACCTTGTTCAATGTTCATAGATGATATTTCAGCAAATGTATAGCCATTTCACAGAAGCCATTGTAACTTCTGAAGCATCTTTCATTTTTGTTTTTAGTTCTCCAACTATTGTGTCCTGCAAGTAAGAGAGCACAACTCTCTTCATATCCCAAAGATTTCCATCACATGGCAGAATATTTACTTTTGGGTCACTTCATGTCAAAATACCCATGTGATTGTTTACAACCATGACATCACCTTAATTTGCCATTGAAGGACCATGATTATGTCATAGCATCACAAAGAAAGTATGACTTGTAGGGTGCTATTAGGTCTCTCTTCCAAATTCCAATCTACAAAACAGGCAGCCTAACTTCAGGATTATACAGGATACTTGAATTACAGACATCTAGGTCTAGAACATCTGAGATGTAAACTTATAGTGACATACGTAAAGGGAATAGCGTCACCCTCCTTTCCCATGTGAGCAGCAACCTTCCTCATGATACACTCAATGAGTTGACCAATTGTCATACCAGAAGGAATTGCATGAGGGGTTCACAATGATGTCCAGTGTAATGCCTTCAATGGTCCATGGCATGTCTTCTTGTCTGTAAGTAATGCCAACAGTTTCCTTCTGACCATGTCCACTGCTAAACTTATCTCCAATCTACGGTATCCGAAAATATCTCATTCTTACTTTCACAAGTCTGAACCCATCTGCATTTGTCGCCAATAAAACCTGCCAAAAAAAATATGATTAAAAACATGTTCAACTGGCATAAGAGAGAATAGAACTCAAACCGATGCACTCATAAGGAGTACAATGCACAACCAACTCAATAAACTACAACAAGCTGCATTAATCTTCATGGAAGTCTAGCAACATAATGCAGAAAGAATAAAGAGCAAGGAAAACTAGAACTAATAACCCCTTATTTGATCCACAATCCCACTTTCACTGTGGCGTAAGCTAGTGCTGTGATGACGCCATGTGTATCGTGAAGATTGCCTTCGGATTTCATCCAGATTCAGTGAAGTTGTCTTTCCAATAATGACATCTTCAACAAAGACTCGTGTACCCTATTGGATAGGAGATAGATATATTACATGTAACAATATACAAATCTTAAAAACACTGTTGTACAGCTTCCAAATTCTCTTAATATACTCACAGGAGGAGCCAGACTATCATCATCTAATTTATCATAAGATCCATGCAGCATGCACTGCAAAAGAACAGCTGAATCAGACCTACCATCACCAAAAATGATGGGACAACCAAGCCTTAACCAACTTCGTGCAGTCACCATTGTATTCTCCTCGTTCAGGCATCTGAAATCTTCTTTGACAAGTGTTCCAATCTTCTTCTCCTCATCTCTATAGGACAAACATCATTGGCAAGTTACCAAGTATGGTCCGAAGTGCAAAAACATCAACCACGATGTTAACAACACCAAAGAAAACTTAAAATCATCATCATCATCATCAAAGCCTTATTTTTCTATTTCAAGTTTTTTTTCAAAGAAAACTTAAAATAAAAAAATAAAATAAAAAAGATTCCACAAAACAACTAAAAGCAAAGTCAAATGCGAAAACTCTGATTACTACCTGTATGAGCGGAAAAATAATGATCGGAAAAACCCATGATCAATCGATGATTGCTTCATTTTAACAAAATCTTCTTGGTTATATCCAGAATAGCAAGCAATTGCCACAGTGGCATTCTTTAACAAGACCATACAAATACATGTTGATTAGAATAATTTCCAAATTGCACAAACCATTTATTAAAAAATTATAAAAAAAGAACAAAGTTGAAGTCATTACAATGTCAGCTCTGAGTTGCATGACGTGCAAGGGCTCCGTGGCACGAGTGGTAACAAGAGGCTTTTGTGGATAGTAGAGAACATAAGCTACTGAATCCTAAATAGAGACATAATGGGTATCAGTGCAATTTCAATATAAAGGAGACAAAGCAAAAATGACTAGCAATAAAATCTAACATAAAATCGAAATGATAAACAAACAAAAACCCAAATACACCATAAGAAGTTGCTAATTGGTCACATAAATCGCCATCGCTTGCTTGCCCCTGGCCGACTGGTATGTGTTACGAGGGGACTACATTGTTCAACTAGTGAGAGGGGAATAAAGAAAAGCACTTTTGCTGGCAAAAATAGAAAAAATTGTGTGATAACTAACCTGATTGTGGGCAGGGAAGGGAATAATAGAAGCACAAACACCCAATATCAATGATGGATGGATCTCACAATGAGTATATGTTTCAGAATATGCATCATCAGGATTGAGCCCTGCATTCACAAGATCCCGTAACACCATACGCTTCCTAATTATAAATTTTAACAAAAGTTTGATGCTAAACTTATAGGACATTGATGTTCATATTGTAACGAAAATTGATTAACTTCATAGTCAAAAATAACATATTCAGAAAGTGCCTCAACTAAGGCCAACATTAGAAGAATAACTACACTTTTTTTCTTGGCAAGCTAGATAATCCCCCAAAACTTAACTTTCCTATAATACTCACAAAGATGGTTATGGATATCATACTAGTCTCTTCTTCTTTAGTGTCCACAAACTGTATGAACCCTTTCGCAACAAGAACATGCCATCCTTCTACCTGGGTTTCCTGAAGAATAGAAATAGAGAGGTCGAATACTTAAAATGACTGAATCACTATTGAAATGTAAAGATTCCTATAGTAGTGCTAACCCTTTGCTGCAGGGCTTGAATGTCCTTCTTTATCAACAGTCTCATTTTCTCCACAATAAACAATGGACGACAGCAGTGACCATACTCAGTATAAAGGTGCAATTCTTTCAAACGAATATCTCGGATAACTCCCACCTCAGTATTAACATCAACCAGTTACAAAATTTAATGACTTCCAGTTTTCAATGAATAATATTTGGACATCATCATCATTATCATCAAAGCATTATCCCAACCATGTTGAGGTCAACTACATGAATTCTGTTTCTCTATTCTATTCTAATTTGAGCCAAATCCTTGGATAAATTAAACTTCTTCAAATTTGATTCAATAACCTTCATCAATGAATAATATTTGGACAAAAGGGAAAAAATAAACTGAACTTTAGGTTGATACAATCAACTAGATTCATTGTGAAGAATGCCAATTTGGATATACAGCAAGAAACGAAACAAAATAACAAACTAATAGTTACAAATATAAACATAAATATTCTTCTTTTTTATCATTTCTTTCTTTTTTCCAGCTTGTTTTTGTGATCTAACACTGGGAAAAAAACCACTGTCCAGTAATGAATTATACAATTAAAAAATTAAATAATGAAAAATCTAATGAAGATATAATCATCTATAATTAAAACAATTAGAAACCACATGCTCGTGATTGGTTTTCCCTCCAAACCTTTGGGAACAAAGAAGGTCAATTCCAAGCATTGCATGTGAAAGGCAGATTCAAACCCCACCCTACCCCTCGCCCCTCCAAAAAATAAAATTAAAAAAAAACATAAAAAGCATTTGTTATTTTTAAGTATAATATCGAGAACTGGGGGATTTATCATTTTTTATTTTAAGAATAATTGGGAGATCTAATGGAAGTATTAGAAAAATTTACAGACCCACACCCATTTCCGAACATAAATCGATGCAAACACTGTCTTACATAGTGCATCTAAAAAAAGAAAAACATATATCCAAAGAAAAGAAAATAGAAAGGAAAAGAGACAAAAGAAAAAGAAAAGCAAAACACACTAGCTAATATTGTTACAAAAATTGTGGTCAACTTATAAGGGATTAACACAACAACAACACGAGTGCATGTGCTCATGCACACTTTTACATACAATTCCATATCGGATAAACAGCATAATAAACATAAAAACACGTAAATTAAAGATCAACCACTTACTCTGGTTATAGGGATCACAATTCAACAAAGAAGAATACTAGAGGGATAGTGTAAAAGTACAAAAATGATTCTCAAGCAATATTCTTCTTAGATATACCATGTTTCCACGATATAAAAATAAAATGAAGCAAGTCTAAAGGTGAATCAGCAAATGGCAACAATCATTAAGTTTGGACACATTGCCCACAAAGGCTGTTCAAAAGATGTTTAAATTCCCTAAAATTAATAAATAAAAAATACATACCCCACTCCTCAGCAATCTTAGGGTCATTAACAAAAGCTCAAAATTGCGATGAATGCCAACCCAGCAACCGTTTACAAAATTTTGGTTGATAGTGGAATGACTGCAGGGTATAGTTCCTCCAACAAACAAAGTGAACCCTCTCACGGAAGGGGAAAATTGTAGAAGATTCAGCAGGTTGTTGGACATTTTTAAATTAAATACCTCAAAAATTTCAGTGCTCCATTCTTCTAAAAATTCCAAGATAGGATGTGCAGCTGATCCAACTGTTATGTATACCATCAAGGCTAGATTCTTCATAAGTTCACAGGCCCATCATAGCACCCAAAAGGTATCCATTGATGTCAGACAGCAGCAGCAGAAGTGGAACCGATGTAATAAATAATAACAATAACAGTGAATAACAGATATAGTAATAGTAATATCAATAATGACTCTAATGCAAACCTAAAAATGTGTAAACATACACACATGTTTACAAGGATTTACTTATAGCCCTCACATATACCTAGCGCAACATCATAATTTTTTTTACCCCTCTTTGCATCTATTCTCCTTTTTTTTTAATCATTTTACACAATTAAAATCATTACATATCAAATTTTCATTATCCAATTGAACTCCAATTATTGACAATTTCACTCACACAAATACACCCCAATAGGAGGAGAGAAAGCTAACATCACCTCTTGGTTTGCATCAAAAAGGATACAACCTTATATCTACCGGTCCCAGTATACCTCTAGCTAGCCCCCATCATGCCAATCAAAACTTCATATGTGAACCCCATAAGTACACAAGTGTAAACCAAATATCAAGCTTATCAGCTGATCCTAACCACTTGAAAGTTCACCCTTGAAAATTTCCACTTTAACCATCTAATAACCACTAATTAGATGGTTAATGCACTAAACCATACTACATCCCCAGAAGGGCCACCATTTGAATATGAGGTAACATGCCTACACACACTATGTCTATGGTGGATGGATCACCAATATTTTTCTTCAGGCCATCGTGTCAAAATATGAATTATGTGGTCCTACGTTGTAGAACATGCACATTTCATGAGTTGCCACGTGGTACAAGTTGGGCACGTGGTTACGTGATCCATAAATACCCATTGTGACCCCATTGATGAGTTGGCTAAAGGCAATGCAGTGGACTTGATTAATGATGAGTGTCAGACCCAAATGACGGAGAAGAAGGATGTTGTACTCTAAGCCTAGACCTTTAGAAGGAAAAGCCTATCAATTCAGACCCACCTTGGTGGCATGCCATGCCTATAGGTCCAAATAGGCCAATGTTAGGCTTGTCGGGCTCAAACCGGCCCACACCTAGACCATTGACCTGACCTAGCCATGCCCATGAGCTACCCCACACCCAAACCATTGACCTGACCTAGCCATGCCCATGACCTACCCCTTGGGCTCCCGTAACGAAGTTGGTCCTAATTTGCGACTTGCAGACCATGGATTAAAAAATTGGATGAGGCCAAGTTGACTCGCACTCCACCTTAAACTAGTTGGATCACATGGGACTAGTACTCAGGCTCGAATCATGGGACTCAGTCGAATCCCATATAACCCAAGCAAGTCATATGGGACTCAACCAAGTCCTATGTGTCTCAGGTGAGTTTTTAACGGTAGTTTCTAATAAATGATCGAATGTTTTTGGGTGCCCCTCTCTCTCTCTCTCTCTCTCTCTCTCTCTCTCTCGGAAAGGACTTGGCAGAAGCCACCAGTAGAATCTGGAGAAACAAGGTATTTTCTTCCTCTTCCTATTCTTTCATTAGGTCTTTGTTGGTGTATTTATTTTTCCCCATCAGCCTTTTCCATGACCACTAACCCTAATCCCATTCCAATCGTCGTATAGCCCTAAGGTCAACAATACCCAAGCCCAAATCCCAAGTTCACATGGCCAACATCCCACCCCATGGATCCGCCAACCACAATACCCCTAAAAATATACTAGCCAAATACTCTAGTATCAGATCCCACTATACTGCCATCATCTTTCATTATTTTCCAGTCCAAAACATATGACAGTGGTCAAATAACCACAAGGTCTGGTTAGCTTGACACTTTCCAAGCCCCTTTAAAGTGTCACTTCCCCTTTACAATACACTCCAAGTGGCAGAACCAATCCTTGTGATCCATTGCTGTCCAACACAAGTTTCTTCCACCTAATACAGAATCTCTTGCCAAAGTTTCTTCCACCTAATACAAAATCTCTTGCCCATCATATCCTCCAACCGACCTACCTAATACAGCCCAGCCCAACTTCCAAACAGGCCCACCTGAACCCAGCCCAGGCCCAAAGGCCCAGCTGACCCAGCCCAGACCCCAAACAAGCCCAACTGAACCCAGCCCAGGCCTAAACAGGCCCAGCTGAACCCGACCAGACCCATTATAAGCCCAGTTGAATCTGATTTTCAGAGATATTTTCTTCATTTTATTCTTTTGGACCCTTTGGACACTGCAAGACTTAGTAATTGAATAAATCCGAATTTCCATGCCCCACATGACATATCAATTTTATTGGAAACATCTTGAACCTGGCCTGTTTGTCAAACCCTCTAAAGGGACAAGTGAACATTTGAAAATTAATTGATCCCTAAGCTAGTGTGAGGGATTCTCTTCCATCGAGACCCCCAATGAAGCTAGTGGGAGAGATTCTTTTCCATTGAAAGCCCTGATCCTAATTTGAGGGATTCGTATTGTGGGATTGTGACAAGGCCTAGACTTATCCCTACACTTATTTGAAATTTAATACAAGAAGGGTATAATCTGAATTTTAATTCATATGTCTAATTGCAATTGTTAATTACTTCTAGTCTCATTAAAATCATATAGGTTAGGCTTACATTGTCTTGCATCACCTCTCAATCGTGCAAAAATATAATATAAACACAATGCCTAATTATCATTTTTTTGCTAACAAATGCCCAATTACCTATCTTAACATTACCAAACACAAAATACAACAAGAGATGAAGCCATTCCTTTGAAGATCCTATCATTTCTGACCTTCCACACCAACCAAAGAATGGAGTGAGGCCCCCAAAGCACTAATCCCACTAAAGGGGTAAACTCTCCAAGACAAGACTATATGACAAATACGTGGGGATACACCAAGCCAAACAACATTTTAAAAGAAAATAGTCTCATACACCATATGAGAAATCACAGTGCAGAAGAAGATGATCATTTGATTCAAATGTTGCCCACAGTGCACATATCTAGAATGGCTTTTGAAGAACACCCACACATGCACACACCCCTTAAATTATCTACAGTTAACCACCTTCCTTGTCACTGCAATTCAGCAAAAAACCTCCACATGAGGGGGAAACAAGGCCAAGCCCAATATGAGAATGAGGATGATCAACTGCCAAAGCCTCTAGTCAAAAGATTTCATGGGAAATATCCAAAATGAATCTAGGTATTATGTTTCTTCCCAACACAAAAACACATTTGAAGCTATGGTCCCCAAATACTTGTACAACCTAATGTATCCATATCGGACCGATACGATACTTGCATTGGTACCCAATACTGCACTGATACTTCTATGGTATAAGTTTAGCACATCCCACCAAGCAAGTCCATTATTTCATATGGTTCTTTAAATTTTCTTACATCTCAACATAGAAAATGTTAGAAAAGAACATAAACAATCATAATTTCATTAATCCAAACATGATATTTTACATGCCAAATAAGATGATATTTTAATTTCCAAAACCCAAATAAATTAAAAGACAATCTTTAGATATTCCAATAAGTGTTGAGTCTTTGGTCAACCCATTAGACTTATTCATAACACAAGCAACACAATGTTGACAAGTTAGAGGCAACCAACAATGCAATAAAGACATGGCAACAAGGATGAAACAAATTATAGCAAAAAGCTTCAACAATAAAAGTTGTTTCATGCTATCTTACTTTGTAAAAGATTGAACCAAGATCCTTTGGATAATAAATAGAAATAAAAGTTGTTTCATGCTGCTTGTTTTATTCTCTTTGTTGTGAAAGTGTTCGTTGATGGTAAACATTAAATAACCAAAATTTGCTAACTACTCATATGAGTTTCCAATTTCATGAGTGGATAACAAAAGGGGTTGATTTGACTGCAAGGAATATACTAGCACAGTAGATGTTACATAGATGCTATGCTCCACGAAAACAATTGAAACAGTGTTTCACTTTCCAATTAGTACTAGCAACATACAAGTTAGATGATCTTATTTCATGCCAACAGTCTGTAAGAGTAGTGACAATGAAGAAAGGCATGGCAAGGACCAATTATTTCTCAGTTATACTAGCATGCTACATATGCTCTTGCGATTAAAAAGGAATGGGATTGTTACGGAAAAAATAAGTTTAAATCTTGATTTGACAGATTTTTGAAGAAAAATAAGAAAATGCCAGGGGAGTCGTCCATACATCTTTCTGGGACCACATTAGCCCATCTGATGATACCACCAACCACTTGATGATATCATCAACTGCCCTCATACAGTCTCATCTGAAACCATGGTTTCATGTACTTCCCCTTGTTGATGCCCAACGAAACCATAAACTCTTCTTTTTTCCTTTTCTTTTTGGAGAAAAAGAAAACCCTAAACCCTCGATACTCCCATAGAGATTCTCCTCTAGTTGGTAAATTGAATCTCCAACACTCACAGTTAGACCAAAAAAGCAAAGAGTTTCTCCCTTTTTCATCTTCAAACTTAGGGCTCATTTTCAACTTCCCCTACCTGAGCATACCAATCAATCATATCGGTTCAAGAAACAAAAGTTGTCTATAGAATTGTATTGAACAAAAGCCATGCGGACACAAGGTCACCACATTTAGAATATATAGAAATCAAAGTGTTATACATTGGAATCAAACCCTTCTCTAATACCACGAGAATGGAGTAGCTTCCCATGTAAAAGTGAATGCATGAGGGCAATAAGCTGACAGTGGTGCTCATATCTGGTCTAATTCCATCATGACACATCTTAAAGGAAACAACCAATGATCAATTGAGTCAAGCTTAAAACCATGATCAAATCGGGCTTAAGCTCTGACAATATCATTTGATGAAAAAGTTAGAAAGCTTTGTCAAAGAGACCCAACAGCAAAAATGCCATAATCATCACATTCCAAGATGCAACATCTCTATCCAACATCCTTTCAAACAACAAATGTGCATGGTCCAACCTACAAAATGTTGTGTATGTTTTAACCATTGTAGCCTACATCAAGATATCTGATTAAATACTGGGATTTCAGGACATCGGCACATATGATTTTCAAGCTTCAAAGATAAGAGCTGGAGTGGAATGAGATTGTGAGGTTGGGCCATCTAGTGGGTTGGGAGAAGAAGAAGAAAGGTGGGTTCCCAGTTGGATTTTGTCGGATCATTCAAGTCCTACAACCATTATTTATACTACTTGTAAGAGATGAGGAGACTTCTATGACAGAAGATTAGTTGCTTAAGAGGAGGAATGGAGATGATGAGTTATAGGTGTGTAACAATAACATCAACCAATTGATGAGATATTTTCAATGACAGTAGTTTAGTCCACAAGGAAAGTACAAACAACTCTAACGTAGTTTTTACTGTTTTCTTCATAAACCCATTTAATTAGAATTTAAGCATAATTTTTTCATAAAAATCCCAAAAAGAATCAACATAAAATTTTTAATATGCTCATGTCACAAACTGTAGTGATATAAAGTACATACCTAGATTTCGGCGCAACAACTTTTGACACAAATAAAGACACCCAGGACTCGGATCACTTTTATCTGTTGGGAAGCGCAACTCATTTGATTTCAAGATGTTTTGCAGCAACTAAGTTGACAGAAGAAATAAGATCACTCATTATAAATTGTTGACAGCCATTACCAATACACAGATGAGTAACTTATGATATATGTGAAAAGCACTCAAACCTGAATTTGGTTATTTCGAGAAAACGGGGTTTTCCCTGTTACCAACTAAAACAGGATAGCACCAACACTCCAGGAATCTGCTTGTGTATTCAATGCAAGTCGAACTATTGATAAACCTTTCAGAAAGAAGATTGGTTCAAACTATCCAAGGAAAGAGATAAATGTCATCTTAGCATCATATTTCGGTAGTTTTATTATTTCCAGAGTCATGTCTAGTGGTGAAACACACAATGTTTCAGCTAAGCCTTGAGGTTGCAGACTTGTCAAAGACGTTTATTTTTAATATATATATACATATATGAATGTTAATATGTAAAACTTTCTTAAGAAACCAAGCAGATGCAAAGGCCACCAAGGGACAACTGGGTATAAGAGATGTATACCCCACACAATTACACACAAGACATCATCAAAGGAGAAGCTTTATCTACCCCTTGAAATGTGATAGCTGAAATATTTTTTTAGCATTTCTTTTGAACTAATTATAATGGCTTCTGAGTTCTGACATAATAATGTCTTATCTTGCAAAGCCAAAATCTGCAATCTTCAACACAGAATGGTCATCATTTGTGGAGAGGAGATTTTGTTTCACCGAATATAGAACATGGTGAGAGAACTTATCAATTCACAAGTTATGCCACTTCAACTTTCACATAAATCAAACACTATCTAATTATATATAGATCAAAAAAATACCATCACCCAAAATCCACCTAACCCCTCGAAGAGACAAATCAACATAATGAGCAAAAAATCACAATCACCCAGAGAGCTAAAAATAGCAAATTTCAAAGAAAAAGTAACTGAAGTTACGTAACCAAGATATAATTCATCCAACCAAACATAAAATCCACATCTTTTTTCATCAAACTTGTTCATATGAAGAGTTGAAAAAGAGATCCAATTGGGAAGGATTGGACTTACAAACGGAGGAAATAAGAATGACGGATGATTGAATTCCAAGTTCCAAGCCAACGAAGTGTAGAGCTGCACTGCCAATAACAAGAAGTTAGATGAGCAATGACAAAAATCAAATTCCATACCGAATAATATACATGTAATGTAACATGAAACAAGCAATAGAATAGAAAAGCAAGAAATAATGAATCTAACGGCAGTAGTGAAAAATACTGTGAAATTAATCATTGAGAAGTATAAATGAAGTTACCTAAAAGGTAACCTAACTTGGCTCTTTCTTCATGCCCATTCACTAGTTCAATCTGCACAAGCCAGATTCTCCCTCTCCCCTTTCAGCAAACCAACCAACCGACTGGCACTGACACCCTCTCTCTATCACCCACCGACAGTGACAGACGCTGACACGACACTCTTGACAGGAGTCCACCCGAAAAAAGCCTAAAACCCACCAAGCAGTCCACTACCCACCATATGTACTGCCCACCCTGCATCCGGTAACCCACTCCACATCATTTGGTATCAGAGCTGAAGATCGTTCCAACCCGAATTCGTGATTCGGTGATCCATCATCCCTACCGACCATCACGGTTATGATTCGGCATCCCTAACCAATCACCGATCATCATCAATCCATACCCTCAGTGCCCAAATCCTCTTGGCCGAATACCTCCAACCCCATCCCACCTCATTCAAACTACTCCAAACCACAACCAGTAGACACCATCTTCCTTGCCACCCCAGCGGAAGCCCACTTCGCAAATCCCATGTAACCAAAAGCCCAATGTTCAAACCCTAACTCCGTCAACACCATAGATCTCCCATAACCGTAAACCCAGATCTTCCAAGACCCTAATCAACATTCCAACTCCTTCGATCCTCCCAATCAATCTACACAGTCCTTGCTACCAAGATCCTCAAACCTTTCAAACCCCATCACACCAAATCCGTTGCCCAACCCTGAAAAACCCCAAATCGAAACTCCAAATCCCTTTCAAATCTCAACTGCTTCTCCAAATCAACCAAGACTTCAAACCCTGCATCCATACCCAAAGCCCTTCTCGCCAAATCCACATTACCCCGAAACCAGCAGCAGAAACCCGAACCCCTCGCCTCTGCTTTCGCCGAGGCCTCTGCCCCCATTCGTCCCCAACCCAGAACAGTGAAAAAAAAAGGGAAACTAGAGAGAGAGAGAGAGAGAGAGAGAGAGACAGACAGACAGAGAGAGAGAACAGAGAACCGAGAAAAAGCGACAGAAAATAGAAGAGGGCAAGGGCATACCATTCACCAAGCACCGCTTCTGCGCCATCACCCTCACCGTCTAGCACCACCCCGCGGCATCTCGTTGCTGCTCCTTCCTTTCCCTTCTCCCTCTTACTGAATCCAGACAGCAAGAAGATAAAAGGGTTTTCGAAAACCCTCTGCGCTGGGATTTGGAGAAAGCCACAGACACGACTTCCTTCACATGCCATTCCAAGTGCCTTCAGACTTCAGTTCGGGTTAAACCAGCAGCGAGACCCCATCATCGTAGCGCAGAGCCCCGAAGTCCGTCGCCACCATTGTCTCCTTTCTCTGCACAACGCACCAGGATCCAAGCATCACGTGCTGGGCCAAACGCCAGAGTGTTTCTTCAGCACGCCTCCTGGGCTTGATTATATTAAAGTGGACCAGACCCACTCATCGTTTTATTTTCAATCCAACGGTCATTTCGATTTTCTAGGTTTTTTATTTTTTTTCATTTCTTTTCTTTTCTTTCCTTTTGAAGATGCACGGGTTTTGGTTGATTTTGTTTGATTGTGGAGAAGTTTTTCTATCAATTTTTTTTTGTAACATTTGCTTCCATTGCAAGGCTACTTTAACTCAACGCTATAGGTCGAAAATTTTGCATTGCATTAGATTAATATGTCGGGGCCTTTAGGCCCATAGGAATGTGTAGGACACCCAAATTATATTTTCTCTATGTATGTATGGTAAATACATAGATTATGCAACTTGGAATTTGATAATGCCCTGATTTTATGCTTTGTTTATATGTTACAATTACAAGGATAATGATAAATTTTAATAAACCAAAGTCAATAATTCGAAAAAAAAAAAAAGAAAATAAAACATATCTACCTAATGTACATTGGAAATTAAATTAAGTGTTGAATAACGGCAGAAACCCAATCTTTTATCCAAATGGGGTAAAAGAAAAGGATCCTAGAGCATATGTACAATGATTTATAATTTACAAACTAAATAAAAAATAAACTTCAATAATAATCTAAATAAAATGTAAGAATCTAAAGGGGAAAGAAAAACATTATCCTCCCTAAAAGTAACGTACTTTAATTAAAATGATTTTTATTTGCATCCTACAATTTCAGCACATTTAGGGTTCTATATGTTTGGTTATGCAGGACCCACCCAAAAATCTCTTAAAGATCATTCTAATTTTCATTTCTAAAAATTATTCTTTTAATTGATTATCTGCTTTTAACATTTTTGTTATGCGAACATCTAATAGAAAGAGTCCTTATAAATAACCAACACATAAAATTCTTGAAATTCAAGCTGGATTGACATCTCATGTATGAAATTCCAGAGCAAATCAAACCCAACATTAGAATTAAAGAAGAATTCAATATCATTCTCAATTTTAGCATTCTCATAACTTTGACCTTCATCATTCAATTGGGCTCCATGACAAAAAAAAGGTGAAAAAAATTAGCATTTTTTAACTGGGGCTTTTTTTTTTTTTTGAATCTCCCTATATAATATGTGAAACATATCTCAACGGCTCTTTTTTTTATTGTTACAATATTACAAGCAGAGTGCTGGCTCTATTGCTTCTAATTTTCTTTAGATACTTGCCCGAAATCACCTACTCACCATGTTGTTTACATTATGTTCTTACTCTTGAACAATTCACTTGCCATCAAAGTCTCTATCCAATAGATCAATGAATTGATTCTTATTCATCCACTTGATAGATATTTTGAAAACTTATCGGCTAAACTTAAAATTCATTCATTGAATAAGTAAAATATTTGAGTTGAATCCAATTGAATGGCACTAGCTAAATCAACTACCAACTAAATCTTATGTCGTAAATCCTCAGTGGGGCGCCAACAACCTTTATTTGCCATTTTATTATTTTTTGTCTCTTTCTTGGATTTCAGTTGAAAAATAAGGTACTCAAAAAACATGATACCAATTTATTTCTATTTATTTGTCTTTTCTAGAATTCTGGACTAAAAGTAAGGTATTCAAAAAACATGATACCAATTATATCTATTTATTTGTATTTTCTAGAATTTCCTCTACTTTGTTATTATTATTTTTGAAATGGTAACTTTAATTAATCAAAAGAGTTTCCTCTACTTTGTTTGATTGATATGGAGACTGTATTATCTTTCTTTTTTTTATAATTATGAGGATTTTATCGAAAAATCCCCATTAATTTCATCGTAAACCAAAAAAGGCCCTAAAAAGATAAGAATCTACCATTATAGTCTCAAGGGCCCTTTTTCACTTTTTTTTTTCTCCATTTTTTTGAATGGCAATATCCTTGCTTACCCACATATATCCTTGCTCATTTTTTTCATCTTTATAGTTAAGCAGTGATATCACCATCAAAGTCAAATTAAAAAAAAAATACTTTGCTCTTTTCGATGGTGGGCCCAGGTGATGGAGGCTGGATGGTGGTGATGAGTGAAATTGAAGATGATGGTGAAAGGGAACTGTGAGGAATGAGTTTTGGTCAGATGCAAGGGTTGGTTTATATGTTGATGAAACAGTGATATTAATTACTAGGATGAAACTATTTCTTTGAGTGAAAAGATGAACTATGTAAACCCTAGATGACATCATCTCATCAGTTAAAGGACAAAATTATCCTACTGAATGAAATAATACCATGCACAATTTCGCTTTTATATATTATCAGATTGTTTCCAACTACTTAATGCTTATTATTGTGCCTAATTTATTTCTTTGAAAGATGACAAAACTCTGATAGCTGATTGATAAGGTATGCAAGTGCTTGTTATTAGTAACCATGTTCTTTAAATGTCTGCTATCATATTCACTGTTTGTCTTTGACAAATGTATATTTACTGATCTTATTTTCTTTGTTGTCGTTTTATACTAATCTTTTTTAACAAAAACCTCTGGTTTTGTTATTTATTTATTTTTCATTTCTAAAATGCTATAAATATTGAGAGAGAAACATAAACTGACGATGATTCCCATTGGAAATTCGCCTATGATTTTTGTTAATAGTTATTGTGTAGTTCCTTCATATCTTCTGTCAACGTTCAATATCTTTAAAGAACATAAGTATGTACTTAATACTTGTTCATTATATCTTATAGTAGTCTTAGATGGGGTTGAGCCAAGATGATAGCTTGGCTCACTATCTTGTGTGGAGCTATTTTCATGGCTAAGATCTAAGATTGACAGTAGCATGAAGCTAGTAAATTCCTTGCGTGGCAGTTGAATTATGTCTTGTTATTTGTCTCTTGCGAGTGGAAAGAAGTGGTTCCATGCTTAGCTCTATAACTGCAAGGTGTAAATCATTAAGAATATTTTCGAGCTCTATCTATGTGATAGTTCTAATTTTTTTTTATAAACTATTGTGTTTTAGTTTTTTACATGCTAGTAACAATGTTAAGTTATTAAGTTCAACTAATTTTTTCATACTAGACACATTAACTATTGGAATTGGAATTTTAATTGGGACTCATTTGATAATGATGGGTGCTAGAGTGAAAAAACCATAATTTTTTTAGATAAAACAACTTTTTTTTGTTTTTGTTTTGCATCACTGACTTAGCTCAGTGGCTAAGCAGGAAGGAAAAGAATGCCAACCACCAGGGATCGATCCCTGGTGGGGGGGATGGGAACGAGAGCCTTTACCACTAAGTAAAACAACTTATTCATATTACTTAAGAGTATTATTCTTTTCAAACTAGTTACCAAGATTTAATGAAGGCCTATGGTGATAATTTATTCAAAATGGAGATACCATTGTACTAACATATGTCCATGTGTGAGAGCTACCTAGCAGAAGTAATATGCAGTGGGGATCCTTGTGCTTTTCACCATCATTTTATTTATATGTTTTCCTCACATGCATCTCTTCATGTTCTTCTACATGCTGCTATTGGATCATCATCTTAAATTTTTTAAAGATCATCCAAGTCCTTTTTCTAACATTTTCTTTTTGATACTTTCTATGTTGGGGAGATGTCATCTTTCATTTGTTTAGGTTTGTTTAAGTAGGACTGTTGTCTCTCTCAAACAATTGTGATAAGCAATTTGGAGCGCCTTTCTATTTTGCATTATCCTGGGCTAATGTTATTTGAGAAGAGAAGTTGTTTGTATTCTTTTATTGGGATTGGTGAGTTTGGAGGAAGTTTGGAGTCATCCAATTATATAAATTTAAGTAGGTAAGCCATTGTAATATCTAATAGGCAAACCATGAGACATTTGTAATAATATTTAAGCATGTAAGATTAGTAACAAAGGACTTGCCCTGCCCTTTTCCACCAATGGTCTCTCAAAGCTCATCTGCACTCCTCGAACCATCATATCTAGAAACATCCACCAGCGAAATTCTCTTCTTGTTGCATACAATACATAACCTTCCATTGAGAGGGACAAGAGCTGTTGCTTCCGTTGCCTGGGAGTTCCCCAAGTGGAATTTACTATCAATGTGCTTGCTCCAAGAACCTCTGGTGCTGTCATAAACTCTCAGCTTGCATCCATCTTTGCAATCCAATGCACAAAGCTGACCATTCAAAGAGATACTGGGGCTCCACCAGCCTGCGATCATCCCATCATACACCTGGTACCAGATATTAGACTCAGGGATGTAGGCCTCACTCAGGATTTGTCGATGTGAGCCAAGCCCTTTAAGGAACCATTTCCCCTCGTGGACAACTCCAATAAGTGGCACCATTGCAGTGTTCATATCTGCAATGAGAGACCACCTGTTCTTATTTGGGTCATAGACTTCTGCTGATCTCAATGACCTCTGGACCCCCTCACTTTCACCACCAGCAACATATAGGCAGTTGTTGATGACACAGGAGCTAAAGAAATGCCGTCGTCGAAGCATATCTGGAGATCGATGCCATTTGTTTGTCCTGGCACTGTAAAAGATTACCCTTCTCATTGACCCTTTCAGTGGATCTCTGCCACCAAATAAGTAAAGGTGGCAACCACTTAGAACTGCACACCCGAAACCAACAGCTGTGGAATATTCTACTGGGATAGGTGGGAGACATTGCCAAAGCTGGTGTATGGGATCAAAGGCATGCCATGAAATCCGGCCTTCCCGGTCTCTCTTGAAGACATAGATCCACTCCTCAGCGATTTCAAGGCTCTTTCGGAGAGAGTAGAAGAAATTCCCTTCAAGGAGGCGGTACCATCTCCTGCAAACTAGCCGACGTTTCCTGTGTTCGACACGTGGGACCCGGATCAAGCAAGCAATGGCAAGGTCATCAGGAAGGCCAGGTAATAGAGGAGATTGACTCTGGCTCCTACTGTATCGTCCTGTCCTATGCTTGGCTGTATGGATAGAAGGCTTAAGATTAGGCTGAGTGCAGATCTTTGATCCTGGGACAAATTTCCTTGCCCCAGCAATGGTTTTCAGGCCCGCATCAACTCTACATAGACATGTTGTGTCAACCTGCAATTTTTTGTTTCAAACAAGAGCATCTTGAAAATCATATTATAGAAGACAGAAATAAGTTTTCTAAGGGAACAAGAGATTAGTTACTCTACAGCATGAATACGCAGTTCAGAAAAAAGCTGCTCAATTCCACTTAGTGGGATAAAAAAATGGAGCCAACCATGAAGCTAGGGTGATAGTTAATGTGTTATCTCTCTATGGAACAGGTCCCAGGAAAGACACAATGGTCACGTTCCTGATTCCACTTTTCCTTAACCAATTTTGTAATCAGAAAAGTGCTCCTAAAGATTATTAATCAGAAAATTAGCTCCGCAGATCCTTTGAAACTACTGAAAATATGAGAATACATCTGAACCATTGTGTTGACCGTACTGACATTTTTTGCCCTATTTGTTAATAGCTTCTCTTACTAGCAAGCTAGGATCCTTAGACAATTGAAGTGTTTACTGCTTCAAGCTGTCACCCTAGACTCCCACTCCTGAAGGGAAGCGTACTGTTAACTCATGTTTGACCATGAGTATGGTTCTGAAAACGGTAAGCACGAAAATTTTAAAAATTTAGGATCAGAAATTCAACAACCCCCATGCTTTTTTGGCGCAAGATTCATTTCCACAGTTATAAAAGAATCAGTAGAATATAAACCGGGTCATATTATAATATGTAAAGCATTCTTTGAGAGAATCTACAACTCCCAAATGACAATATGGTCAACAGTAATTAAGAAGAAGACATATATTGAGAGATGTGAATGACAAAGATCATGTGGCATGAAGACAAATCTTCAGCCATATAGGGAACCAATCCTGTGAGGATGGTCCTACAGTCTACATGTGAGGAAAGCCTTAGTGGGGCCCACCTTGTGACCCATCCAAAAGGACCACACATACACAACTGATGCAGGCCAGATCCATGATTGGCCAGCCATTGGGCTCAAAACCAACAAAGCCCAGCAGTGAAGATTAGTTTTTATTAGGAGTCTTATATTTTTATAATAGTAGTTGCTTTCTTAATTGTTTACGATTCATTTATTTTTTGAAGTTTATCTCATGTTTAGTTTAGGATTCCTTATTTGAAGTGAATTAGGTTATTTACTTAATTAAAGAGTATCTTAGTTATAAATAAAGATGTAATCCCTCTTCATGGGACACACAGACATTGATATTGAATAAGAATTTGAGTATGGTTTCAGTTAAGAGAGTTTATTTGTCTTTGGTGAAACATTTAGACACTCTATCCTTAAGCCTTTTGGCTTGGAGATTAGCCCGTTGGCTATTCTTTTTTCCTATGCTGTTTCAACAACCCCACTATAGTCACTGTATCCTATGGATTTGAATGGACTGAACCATTAGATTGACAGTCAATTTTTGTTGTTTGATTTATAGTAGTTAAACTCGTGGACCACGGATGAATGGGTTAAAAGTATTAGATTGACTTCAATTTGATATTTAGGTTGGCCCCACTTGGATCTTTCAATCTCCCTCTATACCATGAACAATGGGGTCCCAAGGGGGCTCCCACTTAGTGGTATACACAGTAAGAGCCTAACGACCGTCCTCACGGGATTGGTTATATGGGAACTGATCCTGTGAGGATGGTTCTTACAGTCTGCATGTGAAGAAAGCCTAGTGAGGCCCACCTTATGACCCCTCCAAACAGACAACACAAATACAACCCCACTATAGTCATTGAATCCCATGGACTTGCATGGGATTCAAATGGACTAGAATGTTGGATTGAGAGTCAATTTTTGTTGTTTGCTATAAAGTCGTTAAACTTGTAGACCACGGATGAATGGGTGAAAGGTATCAGATTGATCCAACACCTTGTGAGAGATTGGTTACTGTAGAGTGTGGTTTGTATGAAATTCACTGATAACAACGTTTCACAATTTTCAAGGGCCTGATTGGATGTAACCTAAATTGCAAATAGTTTCAATCCCCTACACATAGGAGGTGGAAAATTACATCCAACTGTGATCTGCACAGCAGAGGGAAGAAAAAAAAACCAATGTGATTTTGCTACCAATTCAAAACTCTATAGTTTTCTGGATGCATCCGAATGCACAGTAAATGAAGATTATCGAGTTGGACTTTATATTTTTAGTTAGTAAATGTAATGGGAGTGCTCGAGGGCAGGTGAGGTGGATTATGAACAACTAGGAATCACATTTCTAAAGCAGGAGAGGTGCCCCAAGCACAAGATTGTGAATAATGCAATTCTTCAAGAACTTGTGCGTGATTCTTCCAAATGCCATTTCTGTAAGTACTTATTCATAGTATAGTTTCAATTTTAGGCATACTGTGAATAAGCATTTTCCACAGCAATGGGGAAACATCACTTACAATTGATTGAAGAGGATATGAAGTTCTCTATCTTAACTACATTAAAAAGAATAAATAGAACAAGTTTTCAGTGGAAGTCTCAGAGAAAGAAGACAATTTGAAAAACTTACCAAAGGAGGTTGAGTTCCTCTTTCCATGCTCATCTGTTATAACACCGGCCGATTCAATCCACACGTTAACTTCTCAATCTCCAGAACCACAAACACAGAAAAAAACTGCAATCCGCCTCCAAAAACAGAAACCCATCTCAAAAAACACTACAGCATTCCTCTTTGCAACTGCTACAAATAAAAACAAAGAAACCCAATTCACAACAAACCAACCTCACCCCCCACCACCTCCAAAACCTGCAGGAAACACCAGAGAACTCGCTCTGCAACTGCTACACATCAAAAGCACATACCCAATATACAAAAGACAGAACCTCATGCCCTCAACATCTCCAAAAACCACCTCAAAATCTGAGAGAACCCCACTCTATTAAAGCTGCAAACTAAAGCCTTGAAACTCATAACAAACCTAACTTCACCCCCTCAATATCTCCAAAAGACCTCAGAAATGAAAAAAAAGAAAAGAAAAGCCACTCGCATCAGAAAACAACACAGAACCCCTCTCTGCACTTGCTACAAATCAAGACAACCAAGCCCAATACAATAGACAGAACCTCATCCCCTCAACATCTCCAAACCCATCACAAAAACCCATTTCAGAGAACACCACAGAACCCTAATCTGAAACTGCTACAAATCAAAACTGCAAACTCAAATTACAACAAACAGGACCTCCCTCACTCACCATCTCCGCAAAACACCTCATAAATCAAAAAACCATCTCAGATAAACCTTACAGACCCCCACCCAAACCAATTTCTATTCCTCTTTGTTCCTTCCTGTCCAAATACCCAAATAGATAAAAGGAGGGAAGCACTGAAGGAAGAGATAGGTAACAAATGGGTCCTCCCACCCATTAACGCTAGTGGGTGAAGGATAGGACCCATCACCTCAAATGCACAACCAACAAATGCAATAGGAGTTATGAAAAAGGAGACCAAGACCATTAAAACAGGAGAGAAGATGAGCTTTAGCTGATCGTCAGATATTGTTGGAAAGAAGCATTGGAAGGTACCCTTTGGTTTATTAGGACTCTGTGAGAAAGAGACCAGTGGGGTGATGCAGAAGGACAGCAACAAGAAGAAGAACGACCCCAGGAGAAAGAAGTAAAATGAGAATTAGAAGAAAAGAAAGGAAAAGATCAAAGATAAGGTCATAATCATTCCGAAGGTGTTCTCCTTCCTCTTTATACTTTCAAAAGTATGCTTAAGACAGCTAAAACTATCGACATCAGATGGCCCACAAACACCACCGGCGTTACTTTCAAATTCATCCAACCCTGACCCACCACCATCTAAAGGTTATTGACCCATCCTCTCTATCTCTTTCATTTGATGTTTGTGGGCCATCATACGGGGGCAGTTAAGTCATCCAAAATTAGAGTCCATTTGAAGTTGTTAATTGGCCTAAATCTGGTTAGGATATCAATTTTTTGATCAGCCTGGGTATGCACATAGATTTGATGAGCTGGACCCAACTTTATATTGCAGGCCCATTTCTTTGTATGAAATTGAATACATAGGAACTCATTATCAAGTGGGCTCCAAAAGAATTATTAAAGACCTGAGAGGTGAAGGAATGAAAGGGAGATGCACATGGGACCTTAACTTTCATATGATTGGAATTAGATTTGTATTTATTTCCCACCTCCCTGTATTCGTTTTATGCTAAAGAGGTGATTTAGTGATTGTCATTTATGGCTATTTACATTTATTTATTCAATTTTAAATTTTAAAATGACTAGTTTGAGAATTCATAGGAATTCAATTATACTAAGGCCATGTTTGTTTCCATTAAAATGCATAGGAATTGAATATATAGAGTAGTTACAAATAAAGATCAAAGGTGAGAATAATTAAATTTAAATAATTTAGCAACTTTTTTGAAAGAAAAGATCGTAATTAATTCAAGAATGAGTACAATGGTAGTAGGAGAAGTAGGATATATAGTGAGCAAGACAATATGCAGAAATGAATATAATTTGGTTAGAACAGGAGGTTTTGCGATAAGGGAAAGGAGAATGAAAAAAAAAAAGTAAAGTAAATTTAAGTGGTTGTATGAGGTAAGACTAATTGGTTGTATGGTATAAGACATAAGAAGGGTGTTATCAGTGGAGAGTTACCAACTTACCATTAGAAGTGGGGAGAAAACACGTGGTGTATTCAATAGGATAAGTTACAAGTCAAAATTAATTCTAGCTAGAATGCTTGGCATAAATATATTACAATAGGACATGATTACAATGGATTCATATGTTAACTAGTTAAAAATGAAAAACAAGCGTGAATTTCAGAAAATAAACATCAAATGACCTATGTTATTTGGAAGTTAAGATCAAAAGAAATTAAGAAATTGATTACTCTGGTGATGGCTAATTTATTCAATTCCCATATATCTTAAAAAAATTATATGATGCTCGTTTTTTATAATTCACTTTTGATCTTCATCTTTACTAATGTAGGAATCAAACAAACAAGTGTTAAATAAAAAGGGCCCTCAACTATCAATGTCAAAAGGGATTATTCGCCAAGACAATTTAGGCAAGCAACCAAGTGTATGAGGCCATTGCATTTATAGAAAAATAATGTGTTAGGATTATTTGAGTGTTGGCTAATTCATTGGGTGATCAAAACTCAGGGTACCGAGGAATTTAATTTGGTGAGTTTTGAAGAAAAGGAATGTCCCTGGAAGTTACATTTAAAAATTTTAAGAATATGTATGATGGAATAATAACAAATGTGAGAACTACATGTAGAGAAACAGGTGAATTCCCCGTGACTATAGGTTTGTGTCAGGGATCAGCCTTAAGCCTTTATCTCTTTGCATTAATTATGGATGAGTTAACTGCACATATTCAAGAAGAAGTACCATGATATATGTTGTTTGCAAATGATATAAAATAGTGTCAACATGCATCTTTCCAAGTTTCGTACTGATTGGACATCGTTCGTGCCCCAAACAGGCGAAAACAAGTCACATGTGCAAAAATCCAAAACTGGGCCTTGTCAGTGACTGTAACCTGCGGTCACGGACACCGTGACTTGGTTCAAGATGGTTTCTGTGAGTTATTTCACTTTATTTTGAAGTGCAACTCTCTTGCAAATACTGGGAACTGTCCCAACTTCCTCTGAAGCTTATAAAAGGCTCACTTGGGCTTTGAAAAAGGAGTTGAAGCAAGATTCAAAGCAAGTTCCAAGCAGTTAATCAATTTCAACAAGTTACAAGCCTAGATCCAAGCATCCAAAAGACTTTCAAAGTACTTCTAGCACTTCAAGCCTATTTCTTCTTCTCCTTTCGCACTAACTTAAGGTGAGAAATAGTTCAAGGAAAAAGAAAAGCCATGCATCTCACTTAGAGAAAACAAATACAAAAGCCACTTAGATGAAGTCTTCTTCCTTTGAATTCTCACTTGGAAAGGGTTTTAGGCCATTCTGGGACTTGTGAACAAGCCTTTTGGGCTTCATTTTATCATTTGAAAATTATAGGTTCAGAATGACACAACTTTGGCTCCATTTTTACTTGTCTAAGCACCCTATTCGGATTTGTACAAAAACACTCCGTAACCAAAAGGTGATGATTATCCAATGTTTAAGTTGATTCCACAGCCAAATCAAGTACTTTTGGTGGTCATTCAACGCTCTAATAATTGAAGGAAACAAGTTCCAGCACTTTGAAGAAGTCACAGAAGCAAAACGAAAGAAAACAGAAGCAAATAGTGGCTTTTTAGCCACTATCTGCCATTGGCTGTGAGCCACGGTCACTGGCCCACAATCACCATCTCCTTACACTCTCTTTTTTGTGTTTTTTCTCATTTTTCATGTATTTTCTTATACTATCTGAGTTTGGATCACATCTAAGACTAGAGGGAAGAGTTGTAAATTTTTCAAAACTTGTAAACAACCTGCATTCTCGCGATCAGAGTATTTGAACCCATGTAAACAAAGGGAAAATAATAATGAACTATAGTTATTTTCCATTCTTCTTAACGCTTGAAGCATGTAAATATTGGACTCGAATCCGTTGCATTTCACATCACATTTCAAGCACGATCAAAACCAAAAGTACACCAATGAAGGATTAGAATTGTATTAATTATGCCTTAGAGGGTGGGTCAATGATTAATCTCCAGGTTAAGATTAACTCAATTATAGATAGAGTTAATCAATTACACACATAAGACCATACCGTTCAACATAATGACAACAGGGTCCACGATGCTGTTATTCTATATTTGGTGTTTCTCATGTATGCATCCTAGTTCCCACCTCACCATTATGAGTCTAGTGAGACCTATATGTGCATAATCTATTAACTCATCTTAGATGCCAATTCCAAATTCATTAATAACCAATGGACATGTTTATAGGGTAGGGTGTTCTCCCCTACGGGTTAGACATTAAAGTTTAGCACTGGACTTGGTAAAGCAAATGGGGTTCTCCCAAGGAAAATGTCCCTAAACAGTTAATCTAATTCCAATTATGCATCTTTAGTCTCCACAGCTTAACCATGGTCTTTTACCGCTTAGCCGTAGGAGGGTTTAAGATTTAGCAAAGCTAGGAATATGGCTTAGCTGTAAGTATATCTATGGGTAGCCATAAGGCAAGCCATTGATCAAATCTGGAAAATTGCTTCTCTGGACATTGAGTTGTAACTTAGCCGTAGGTGTGGGTGCACTAATCTTTGGTCTTTTTTCCTCCTATTTACAAACCCTAGATCAACCACTTGTGGTCCAGGGCTTTATCATCATCATCCAGATATAAAAATTAGCATTGATCAATAATATGAATGCAAACATGGAAAATATACTAAGGTTCACATTACTTGTAGCTATCCACTTATCTTAAAGCGCAAATACCCTGTAACACTCCGATTCCCTTTGAGCCGGATTAGTGGCTCATTAGTGCGTGTTTTGTTTTGTTTTAGTCTTTTGGACTTGGTTTTGGGCCTTGGATAGGTAGTTGAGTGACCTTTGACCTGAGATAGGTAGTTCTAAGCCCTTTTTCGTAATTTTGCTTTTGTTTTGCTCATATCATCTTTGCATCATCTTGGTGTCAGCACGTGTATTTTGTTGAGCTCGTTATTTTCCGTAACTGAGTCAGATCCGTTTGAAGTCAATTGGGGAAGATGGACCTTCGTGTGACTTAAACTGTAATTAGTATAAACTTTTCGGACCTTGACTTAAACTTCCAAACCTATATAAATAAGTCACTCTCCAAGTGTCTCTCTCTCTCTTGCTCATTTCACTTGATCGTTGCATGCAAGGAATTCCAGGGAAACTCCACGTTCTCTCTCTCTCTCTTCTCTCTCCCCTTCTCTTGCTCGATTAAGCTTTGGATTCCTTGTTTTGGATTGGGTTTTCTTCTTCTTCTCTCATCTCTGTGCTTAGTCTCTGTCTGTGGCTTTAGTGGTAAGTGGGTTCTCTCCCAACTCTCCCTTCTCCTTCTCCAATTGCAGCTCTCTTTCTTTGTTGATGTGTCTTCATCTCATGCATGGTGTATCTCTTTGATTTGCTTTGATTTTAGTTGCTTTGGAGCTTGAGTCAGTGGATTTGGTAGAGATTTGAGGCAAGTATAAGTACAAGCTTTGATAACACATATGGGTATTTTGTGTGATGGCTTTGATTTCTTCTTATTCCTTGTCTAGCATGTTTTACAGCCACATTTTGTGAATTTGGAACCTCTGTAACTCATTTGTTCAGCTTCTGTACCGAATTTCAGTTTCTGTAACTATCCCGAATTCGTGTTCTGTATTGTACGGCTAAGCCGTAAGTTTCTACGGCTCACATTCCAGAGCCTCGAAATTTCACTTTTGTTCTACGGCTAGGCTACGGCTAAGCCGTAATTTGTCCTACGGCTGAGCCGTAAGCTAGCCGTGATCCAAACCGTAATCCAGCCGTGAATTAAATCTCTGATCAGTCGAAACTTTTCCAACACAGAACTCCTACGGTGTGGCTACGGCTAAGCCGTGGAATGCTACGGCCAAGCCGTATACTGACTGTAGCTTAGCCGAAAAAGATACCAGATCAGAGGTGGAAGAATGACCAGTTTAGCTGTGTTTTGAATGGAACCAAGGTGAAGCCGTAGTGCATATTACGAAGAGCACGTAAGATGTCTTCGGCTCAACCATAGGTCCCTCATGGCTAAACCGTTAGGCATGGCAAATCTGAAATATAACTTAGGATAATGATGAGACTTGTAGGGCTCAAATGCAGGTTAACCACCCATGTAAACCGGCCCAATGGATGCTTTGGATCGCATGAATAGTCTGTTAGGCTGTGACTGACTCATGTGGGCGTTGATCACTGTTAAGCACCTCCCCATGGGTGTTGGTTTAAGGGACGTCGGTGCACGTAAAGATTACATTGCAACACTTTGATGGCAACGGTGCCTTGACTAACTTAAAACTACATCAACATGCACGGTTAGTGACAGTGAACAACTAACTTAGGGCTGGCTTGTAATGAACCTTGATTCCGTATTAATCTGAGATGCATTGCATATTGTTTATAGTCTTGCCCTCTGTTCTGTTAATCTATGTTATGCATTCCGCAGTCATTTTGCCTTTGTCCTGTATATCTGTATTATTCTTCGCTCTGCACTATGCTTTGATCTATGCTATGCTTTGTATATTCTCTGGCTTTGTATATATCTGTTTGGTTTGGGTATTCCCGGGTGGCTCTGCCCAGAGGTTAATACGTGAGGATAAGATCCGGTCTTTGCCATCGGTGAGTCCAAAGCGGATAATCTCCCTTTCTATGGATTTAAATTTGATTGACATTAGTCTGGCTCTACTCAGCCTCAGCCTTAGGATGCCCGACGGGGTTACCTCTGGCTTAGATCTCTGTATCTCTGTATTTCACTGCAGTGTCGCTTTGTCTTGGGACCCCGGAACCCAGGAACCTGAGACCCACTTGTACCCTGGCCCGGTCAGTGGTGTTCTCCTCTGCTTTGCTTTGCTCTGCTCTCTATTGGAGAGAAGATGGTTAACGTAGTAGCCACTTAGTCAGTATTTCTATGTTTTGATTCACATATCATGCTTTACTTCTACGCACGATTTGCTTTGCATACTAAGATGAAATTCTGAAATCATTATTCTGTCATTTATTCAGCTTTGATACTATGAGTGTTTCATCTCTGCTACTTATATTTGCTGGATCGTTGTATTCATTTGTGTTGTCTGTGGTGTTGCAGGCACAGATACCTTGCCCAGCTCCCCGGCGGTCGAGGAGGCTGCAGGGGCGAGTGTAGAGGCACCCTCAGGTTTGGCAGAGTGGGCCTGATCATCTCTGCCGAGTGCGTTCATGCATGCGGCCAGTGGCTTTTCGTTTTGGGATTTTGAGAGATTGTATTGGGACTTTGGACTTGTATTCTGTGTATTTTGTATATATTGATTTTGGTGTGTATTTGGTTTTATATCAGTGTATTTGCCTTTGTTGTTTCCGTTTCGTATTTGCTTTGGCTTCTGCTATTTTCTTTGTTGCTTGCTATGATATGTACAGCTTCCGCGTACGCTTAGTTCGCACGTGTTAGGTCCCTTGTGTATGCGCATCTGGACAGGGTTCGGATGCACGTGCACGGGAGTACGTGTGTCACTGGTTTAGCTTTTCGCTAATCCCCGAATTCTGGGCTCGGGTCGTGACATACGTATTGTATGGTATCCGAGCATGCTAGTTATAAGCATGTAGGCATCTAAGATCGTGGTGAGATAACGCTATCAACTATTTGACTCGAAGTCTCATATGTTGATTTGGGATTTGACTAACTCAGGGCATTTTATATTTGTGTACTGTGTTTCTTTTCCTTTTTCAGGATGGCATCAGGATCAGGATCTCGGGATGAGAGTCAACAGGGCCATAACGGTGATAGTGGATCGGTACCCCCACATATCAGTAGTGAGGAACGCATGATGATGATGATGCAGTCTATGCAGTCATTACAGGCTCAGATGGCATCCATGGTAGATAGACAGAGTCAGGCTGCTGCCGCAGTAGCATCACCTCGTATAGATCAGCAAGTGATTTTCCAGTCCAAGGAACCAGATCCAAATGCTCTTTTTGACAAGTTCCGTAAGCGAGGGGCGACTGAGTTTCATGGGATAGAGGATGCATTGCAGGCTGAGCAATGGTTGGAGCAGACTGAAGAGCTATTTGATACGATTATGTGCAGTAACAAGCAGAAGGTGGTTCTCACAGCCTCGATGCTTCGGAGTGTAGCCAAGACATGGTGGAGGAGTGTCAAGACTTCATTTCAGACTATGCCCAGTGCCACCGTTTGGGAGACCTTCAAGCAGCAATTCCGTCGGAAGTTCATGCCTCTCCACATTCAGCGAGCCAAGGAAGTGGAATTCTTCAACCTTCAGCAGAGACAGATGTCAGTTGCGGATTATGTACACAAGTTTACAGAGTTGTCCCATTTTGCAGAGGACATGGTGAACACTGAGCATAAGAAGGTGACTCGCTTCGTCAACGGCCTGAATCCGAGGCACAAACGCCACGTAGTTGCATGTATGTGGCCGGCTACATTGGATGACGCTATTGACAGGGCTTATGATGCAGAGGCCATCTTTGAGGAGGAGCGAACTGAGGCTAAGAGGGCGGCAGGTTCCAGTGTCAGAAGTCAGTTTCAGAAGAAATTCAAGGGTAAGCAGGGCACTTCGAGCAGTACTCTGTTAGTGTGTGGTCACTGTGGGAAGGATCACCCCACCGACAGATGTTGGAGGAAGAGTGGGGCTTGTTTCGGGTGTGGCTCTACGGACCACAGGCGAGCCCAATGCCCGAAGTTTCAGTCCTCTCCACAGACGAGACAGGCAGGATCTACAGCGCAGGGCAGATCCCAGACAGCACGCCCAGCTCAGAAGCAGAACCGCCAGACAGCCCGAGCCTATACTGCTACGCATGAGGGCGCGGAGGAGGCCACGGTAGTGGAAGGTAAAATTTTAATTTCTGATGCTGAAGCTTTAGCCTTATTTGACTCCGGGTCTACGCGTTCGTACGTAGCACCCCATTTTGCTGTGCAGCTTCGACAGCGACCCACACCACTCCCATATTTGTTGTTAGTATCCACTCCGGTGGGTAAGCGGGTGGAGTGCAGTGTTTTCTACCCTCAGTGTGATGTGCGGATAGCTGGTCATCAGCTCCCAGTAGACCTCGTGTTGCTCACGACACTGGATTTTGATGTGATTCTTGGTATGGACTGGCTTGCGAGATATCATGCATGTATCAATTGCTACAGTAAGGCTATCTACTTTGATTTGGGCAGCGGATTTCGATTTGAGGGCAGCCAGACAAAGTGCCCAAGGCGTGTGATATCTGCTTGTAAGGCAGACAGGATGCTTCGTAGGGGATGTGAAGGATTTCTCGCATTCATTTCAGAAAAGAAAGATCAGCGACAGCTCAGTGAGATTCCAGTAGTCAGCGAGTTTCCGGATGTCTTTCCGGAGGATGTGCCAGAGTTGCCACCGGTTCGGGAGGTCGAATTTGCTATTGACTTGATGCCCGGTACAGCACCCATCAGTAGAGCTCCATATCGTATGGCACCTGCAGAATTGTTGGAATTGAAGAAACAGTTGCAGGATCTGTTGGATAAAGGGTTCATACGCCCAAGTGTTTCACCTTGGGGAGCTCCTGTATTGTTTGTCAAGAAGAAGGATGGCAGTTTCCGGATGTGCATTGACTACAGGCAGTTGAACAAAGTGACAATCAAGAACAAATATCCATTGCCTAGGATCGATGAGTTGTTCGATCAGCTTCAGGGTGCAGCTTACTTCTCGAAGATTGACTTGAGGTCAGGATATCACCAGCTCAGGGTGAAGGATGAGGATATTCCTAAGACAGCTTTCAGGACTCGGTATGGACACTACGAATTCCTTGTCATGCCATTTGGTTTGACGAACGCACCCGCAGCTTTCATGGCGTTGATGAATAGGGTGTTTACTTCCTTCTTGGACCAGTTCGTTGTGGTTTTCATAGATGACATATTGGTCTATTCGAAGACTGCTGAAGAACATACAGATCATCTGCGGAAAGCATTGCAGCTGCTTAAGGATCACAAGTTGTATGCAAAGTTGTCCAAGTGTGAGTTTTGGCTCGAGCAAGTTACATTTCTGGGTCATAAAATTTCTAGAGATGGATTGATGGTGGATCCGGCTAAGATTGAGGCAGTAGTCCATTGGCCCCGTCCTAGATCAGTGACAGAGATTCGGAGTTTTCTGGGATTGGCGGGATATTACCGCAGGTTTGTGCAGGACTTCTCGAAGATTTCAGCCCCGCTGACTCAGTTGACTCGGAAGAAGGTCCCGTATAAGTGGATAGAGAAGTGTGAGCGTAGTTTCCAGATGTTGAAAGAAAAGCTCACTACGGCGCCAGTGTTGACTCTCCCGGATGGTAGTGAGGGATTCGTGATTTATTCCGATGCTTCTCGAGTTGGATTAGGCTGCGTACTGATGCAAAATTAGAAGGTGATTGCCTATGGATCCAGACAGCTGAAAGAGCATGAGAAGAACTATGCCACACATGACTTGGAGCTAGCAGCCATTGTATTTACACTGAAGTTGTGGCGGCATTACTTGTACGGTGTGAAGTTCGAGGTCCATTCCGATCATCACAGTCTGCAGTACTTATTTGATCAGCATGACTTGAATATGAGGCAACGGAGATGGTTGGAGTTCATCAAGGACTACGACTTTCCTATCAAGTACCACCCAGGCAAGGGGAATGTAGTTGCAGATGCACTTAGCAGGAGGACAGATAGTCTTGAGGTGTTGGCAGGATTCTATATGCTTGTGCATGATCAGCCTGTTGAGGTTCGGATGGTAGGTGAGTTGGTGACATTAGCTACTACCGTCGTGTTTCAGCCTGAGGTGATTCAGCAGATCAAGGATCGCCAGTTTGAGGACCCCCTCCTGGTGAAGTTCAGAGATCGGATTTCAGATCGACCGGATTTTAGCTTGGTAGATGGAGTTTTGTACTTCAGGAATAGATTGTGTGTTCCCGCTGTGGATGAGCTGAAAGATAAGTTGATGACAGATGCGCACGATGCCCGATATGCGATGCACCCAGGGAGTACGAAGATGTACCGGAACTTGAAAGATAGATTTTGGTGGAATAATATGAAGCGGGAGATCGCAGGGTTCGTAGCTCGATGCTTGACCTGTCAGAGGGTAAAAGCCGATCATCAGCGACCTCCAGGATCATTGCATCCATTGCACACTCCGCAGTGGAAGTGGGAGCACATTACGATGGATTTCGTCTCCGGTTTTCCACCGACCAGTAGAAAGAACAATGCGATCTGGGTAATAGTGGACAGATTGACCAAGTCAGCGCATTTCCTTCCGTTCAAGAAAGGGATGACATTCACAGAGATGGCCAGGAAGTTTGTTGACGAGATAGTCAGATTGCATGGTACCCCAGTATCGATTGTGTCTGATCGCGATCGTCGTTTTGTGTCTTCATTCTGGAGAGCATTTCAGGAAGCTATGGGCACGAAGTTGAGTTTTAGTACGGCATACCACCCCCAGACTGACGGACAGTCGGAGCGTACCATTCAGACATTGGAGGATATGCTCAGAGCTAGTGTGCTGAACTTTGAGAAGGAATGGGATATGCATCTAGCATTGTGTGAGTTTGCCTACAACAACAGTTTCCATGAGAGTATTGGTATGGCACCATATGAGGCACTATACGGACGTAAGTGCAGGACTCCAGTGTGCTGGGAAGAGGTAGGAACAAGGAGTTTTCATGGTCCGACGATCATAGCTGAGACGACAGAGAAAGTGCAGAAAGTGATAGAAAATTTGAAGATTGCTCGATCCAGACAGAAGAGCTATGCAGATACTCGGAGGAGACCTTTGGCATTCCAAGTCGGAGATTGGGTATTCCTTAAAGTTTCTCCGATGAAGGGCACGGTGAGGTTTGGTCAGAAGGGCAAGTTAGCTCCGAGATATGTAGGACCGTTTGAAGTCAAGAGCCGAGTGAGAGATTTAGCTTATCGGTTGACGCTTCCAGTTGAGTTCTCCGGTGTGCACAATGTCTTCCATGTGTCGATGCTCCGTAAGTATGTGCCAGATCCGAGCCATGTGATTCGTTACGATGATATTCAGATTCAGCCTAATGCCACTTACGTTGAGCGTCCGCTTCGCATCGTCGGGACACGAGAACAGATTCTCCGTACCAGGACTATCAGATGGGTTAAAGTGTTGTGGGAGCATCACGGTCCAGATGAGGCTACTTGGGAGCTAGAGGAGCAGCTAGCACGCCAGTACCCCCAGCTTTTTGCGCAGGTAGGTAGTCATTCCGAGGACGGAATGATTCCTAGTGGAGGAGGATGTAACACTCCGATTCCCTTTGAGCCGGATTAGTGGCTCATTAGTGCGTGTTTTGTTTTTTTTTAGTCTTTTGGACTTGGTTTTGGGCCTTGGATAGGTAGTTGAGTGACCTTTGACCTGAGATAGGTAGTTCTAAGCCCTTTTTCGTAATTTTGCTTTTGTTTTGCTCATATCATCTTTGCATCATCTTGGTGTCAGCACGTGTATTTTGTTGAGCTCGTTATTTTCCGTAACTGAGTCAGATCCGTTTGAAGTCAATTGGGGAAGATGGACCTTCGTGTGACTTAAACTGTAATTAGTATAAACTTTTCGGACCTTGACTTAAACTTCCAAACCTATATAAATGAGTCACTCTCCAGGTGTCTCTCTCTCTCTTGCTCATTTCACTTGATCGTTGCATGCAAGGAATTCCAGGGAAACTCCACGTTCTCTCTCTCTCTCTTCTCTCTCCCCTTCTCTTGCTCGATTAAGCTTTGGATTCCTTGTTTTGGATTGGGTTTTCTTCTTCTTCTCTCATCTCTGTGCTTAGTCTCTGTCTGTGGCTTTAGTGGTAAGTGGGTTCTCTCCCAACTCTCCCTTCTCCTTCTCCAATTGCAGCTCTCTTTCTTTGTTGATGTGTCTTCATCTCATGCATGGTGTATCTCTTTGATTTGCTTTGATTTTAGTTGCTTTGGAGCTTGAGTCAGTGGACTTGGTAGAGATTTGAGGCAAGTATAAGTACAAGCTTTGATAACACATATGAGTATTTTGTGTGATGGCTTTGATTTCTTCTTATTCCTTGTCTAGCATGTTTTACAGCCACATTTTGTGAATTTGGAACCTCTGTAACTCATTTGTTCAGCTTCTGTACCGAATTTCAGTTTCTGTAACTATCCCGAATTCGTGTTCTGTATTGTACGGCTAAGCCGTAAGTTTCTACGGCTCACATTCCAGAGCCTCGAAATTTCACTTTTGTTCTACGGCTAGGCTACGGCTAAGCCGTAATTTGTCCTACGGCTGAGCCGTAAGCTAGCCGTGATCCAAACCGTAATCCAGCCGTGAATTAAATCTCTGATCAGTCGAAACTTTTCCAACACAGAACTCCTACGGTGTGGCTACGGCTAAGCCGCGGAATGCTACGGCCAAGCCGTGGATTGGTCTACGGCTAAGCCGTATACTGACTGTAGCTTAGCCGAAAAAGATACCAGATCAGAGGTGGAAGAATGACCAGTTTAGCTGTGTTTTGAATGGAACCAAGGTGAAGCCGTAGTGCATATTACGAAGAGCACGTAAGATGTCTTCGGCTCAACCATAGGTCCCTCATGGCTAAACCGTTAGGCATGGCAAATCTGAAATATAACTTAGGATAATGATGAGACTTGTAGGGCTCAAATGCAGGTTAACCACCCATGTAAACCGGCCCAATGGATGCTTTGGATCGCATGAATAGTCTGTTAGGCTGTGACTGATTCATGTGGGCGTTGATCACTGTTAAGCACCTCCCCATGGGTGTTGGTTTAAGGGACGTCGGTGCACGTAAAGATTACATTGCAACACTTTGATGGCAACGGTGCCTTGACTAACTTAAAACTACATCAACATGCACGGTTAGTGACAGTGAACAACTAACTTAGGGCTGGCTTGTAATGAACCTTGATTCCGTATTAATCTGAGATGCATTGCATATTGTTTATAGTCTTGCCCTCTGTTCTGTTAATCTATGTTATGCATTCCGCAGTCATTTTGCCTTTGTCCTGTATATCTGTATTATTCTTCGCTCTGCACTATGCTTTGATCTATGCTATGCTTTGTATATTCTCTGGCTTTGTATATATCTGTTTGGTTTGGGTATTCCCGGGTGGCTCTGCCCAGAGGTTAATACGTGAGGATAAGATCCGGTCTTTGCCATCGGTGAGTCCAAAGCGGATAATCTCCCTTTCTATGGATTTAAATTTGATTGACATTAGTCTGGCTCTACTCAGCCTCAGCCTTAGGATGCCCGACGGGGTTACCTCTGGCTTAGATCTCTGTATCTCTGTATTTCACTGCAGTGTCGCTTTGTCTTGGGACCCCGGAACCCAGGAACCTGAGACCCACTTGTACCCTGGCCCGGTCAGTGGTGTTCTCCTCTGCTTTGCTTTGCTCTGCTCTCTATTGGAGAGAAGATGGTTAACGTAGTAGCCACTTAGTCAGTATTTCTATGTTTTGATTCACATATCATGCTTTACTTCTACGCACGATTTGCTTAGCATACTAAGATGAAATTCTGAAATCATTATTCTGTCATTTATTCAGCTTTGATACTATGAGTGTTTCATCTCTGCTACTTATATTTGCTGGATCGTTGTATTCATTTGTGTTGTCTGTGGTGTTGCAGGCACAGATACCTTGCCCAGCTCCCCGGCGGTCGAGGAGGCTGCAGGGGCGAGTGTAGAGGCACCCTCAGGTTTGGCAGAGTGGGCCTGATCATCTCTGCCGAGTGCGTTCATGCATGCGGCCAGTGGCTTTTCATTTTGGGATTTTGAGAGATTGTATTGGGACTTTGGACTTGTATTCTGTGTATTTTGTATATATTGATTTTGGTGTGTATTTGGTTTTATATCAGTGTATTTGCCTTTGTTGTTTCCGTTTTCATATTTGCTTTGGCTTCCGCTATTTTCTTTGTTGCTTGCTATGATATGTACAGCTTCCGCGTACGCTTAGTTCGCACGTGTTAGATCCCTTGTGTATGCGCATCTGGACAGGGTTCGGATGCACGTGCACGGGAGTACGTGTGTCACTGGTTTAGCTTTTCGCTAATCCCCGAATTCTGGGCTCGGGTCGTGACATACCCTATACCAGATCTCTCAGTGTGGACTTGATACAAAATGGAGATTCCATTTTCAAATATGAATCTCTAAGTCAAGCTTCCCCTTACAATCTATTCATGCTTGCCCTAATGAAAAAGAAAATCTATATGCATATTTGAGAAATGGTTGCCTACTTGAGAAGTGGATATGGTGGACAAGACAAGGGAGAGGGAGAGAGAGATTGAGAAGCATGCAAATGAACTCATGATCCCAGATCTCCTAGGTGGCACTGGTTATGCTGGAGGAAGAGAGGAAAAAGGAAGAAAATGGTTTACTGTGATGATAAAGAGGAAAAGATCGAGAGAGATTAGGATTAGGTTAATTTATGGAGAAAGTTTATCTAAATTATAAGAAAGGGCCTCTTTCTCTTTAGTGATTTTTGTATAATCCCAAGAAAGGGTTTTTGGGCTTAATTCAATAGGGTTTAATGGTTTTAAGCTCAAGATCCATCATGAGTTTGGGTCGCCTATCTCTGATACGTTTCACACTAAGATGCCATGCATGAAACGACCCAATGTTCTAAAATTACCCATCACACACCATCGGGACCCACCTAAACCAATCCAAGCTCAACTACTCAACCTGACCCACGACTCCAAGTCCTTAGGCCTTACAAAAGAAGACGAGAAAGAAAGAAATACTAAAGAAGAGGAACAAGAGCAAAGAGGAGGAGATGATGCTGGGATAAACATGAGCTTCAAAGGAAGGTGGGCATTAAGTTCAGGTGTGATGATATTGCATGTTTGGGTTGCTGAACAATTGTTTGCATTGCAAGGAAAATCTAGAGAAGAAGAGAAAGATGAGAGTATATGGTTGCTTAAATAACATCCTGACAGAGAGGGGAAGGGTGTGAAGGCAGAGATGGTTGACAGAACTCAGGAATAAGGTCTCGACTGTGTCAGGTTGTAGGGACTTTGGGCTCAACCGTGAATAGGAAGAAAGAAAGAGAAAATGGATCACAAGCAGCCTTGGGTGGAGTATCGCAGAGAACAACACATGACGAAATAGATGGGATCAATGTTGTGGTGGAGGAGAGGACAATCGTGGGTTGAAGATAAAGATGAAGTGGGCCTGTTGCAGGTTTGTCGGTTTGTTTGTTCAACAAGGTGACGATAAACTTAAAGTCTCCATGCATGACTGATTTGGGTGTGGTAGAGATAGAGGTGATCACAGTGGGTAGAGAGATGTGGTTTTAAGTGGATCTCAGTAAAGTATACAGAGAAAGGTGATGGGTGTTGAGGATGACGAACATAAAGATAGAGAAAAAGTGCATGTGCATGAGAAGTTGAATGAAAGTGGGACTCTTATCTGCAAGTCGTCAAAGTGCGAAAAAAGAAAGAAAAAAAAAGTGGGTTTTAGAATTGCTCTGGGTGGGGCCTGATGGGGCAGTGGTGCAACATGTGACTTGGTTACAATCCGCCGTGATAATGGAAAATAAAAACCAGGCTAAGAAAAATTATATATATTAAGATGATAACTATAAGGGTCAATACAAAAAGAGAGTGAGAAAAGAAGAGAAAGAATTCCTCAAACGGAAAGAATTCCTAGGATGAAATAGAAAGAACCTTTAAAGAAAGAGAGGGAGAGAGTGCCTCGAATGGGGGGAAGATTAGTGAGTCTAAGTTCGATAATGCCTTGTCATGAGCTAACTAAGGAATTTTCATGTAGTTAAATGGCACGAGGGGGGATAAACACCCACTAGGGTTCATCCAGCACCAATCAAGGTGTGGAGGTAAAGGATGTGTTTGTGGAGTTACAAGGGGATGATCCACCTCTTCTACCTCCACCAGTTCTAATTGCTGATGACTGATTCTTAACATACCATGCAGGCTCAGATTGCTACATTGATTAAAGAGGTAAGGGAAAGCCCTGCCTTAAGCTCTAATGGCAACCTAAGTCATCCTTCAGACCAAGAAGCACGACCCGAATGCCTTATATGAGAAAGTTCCGCAAGAGAGGAGCTATAGAGTTCACTAGTGTGAGGACCTAATCACAACTGAAGAGTGGATGGAGCATATTGAGAACGTCTTTGATTCAATTATTTGCATCGGCAAGCACTCATAACTTCAATGTTTAGAGGCATCATAGACAATTGCTGGAAGAGTATTCGCCCAGCCTACTGCACCATGCTTGAAGCTATAATTTGGGAAACATTTAAGGCGTAGTTTCTCAAGAAGTTCATCCCAAAACACATCAATTGGCAAAAGAAGGAAAAGTTCACTATCCAACAACAGTAGTCCATGACCATGGTTGACTGTATCCACACCTTCACCTAGCTCTCCATATTCATAGAAGATCTTATCGATACCGAAACAAGAAGATGGAGAGGGTTTATTAAAGGGTTGAGGCCTTCTTGTGGGTCATGTTATTGCATTTTAGTAGCCAACAATGTGTGAGGATGTGGTAGAGAGAGCTTACGCAGCCGACGTGTTTGATCAAAATATAGTCACTAGCGAGCCTAAGAAGAATGGCTAGTAGTAAACGTCGCCATCCATCCATTCACCTACACCTCGAGGTACCGTTGGGGTATCTTCCGGGGCCGCGTCAGTATTCGTGTCGGGAGCGGGTGCTGTATCTGCAATACCGAGGGTAACACTGTTAACACGACGGTTAAGCAAGTACTAAAGCATAGGAAACTGATATAACATAATACATTAGTAATGACAATCATTAAACATGATGCATGAGTGAAACTTAAATGTCATACATACTGTTTGGCAACCACAATGCTCTATTCTCCCAAAGGGAGCATACATAACGTATGGGTCGCTAGGGGATCAAGCTAGCTTCCCGAGGAGCGTTGACAACCCCTCCGTAAACCTACTGCAGTGGTGACATATAAATACCCAAGGGGCAAAAGCTAAGTGGTGCCGATTCGGAGTCAATCATGAAATAACGAATGCTCAACGAAACACATGCAGGTAAACTACAAGGCCCGAGCCTCAGCTATACCCTTGGCTAGCAAGCACACACTCAATAGAAGCTCTGGCTTGTCAGACACGCACTCATTAGAAGCTCAGGTCTGAATGGCCGCGGGGTTTGCTAGAGGAAGTGAATTCGATAACAGTCATGTCAAAAGTAGTGTAATGTATCGATATGATACGAATGCATTTAGATGAAGCAGTCTCCTGATCCCCAAGGGCATTCAGCACGATGTACACATGAGATGTTCGGTGTCGTTGTGTTACCGTGTCTGGGTATTACATTGTGTGCATACAGAACACCCTTCTCATGTCAACATCCATGACTTGCCATTGGGAAATCCTTCATTCATTCCAATGTGTAATTACCAATGGCCAAGGTGGAGGTATAGAAGGTACCATGACTAAAGCCCTACAAATCATTAAGATTCCAAACATCTTACATTCACTGGGTTCTTACGGCTTAGCCGTATACAATGCTATGGCTTAGCCGAGAGGGAGTCACTGTTCGTCCGGATTTTCGGCGTGCTTACGGTTCACCCGTATATTGGCCTACGGCTTAGCCGTGCTAAGCCTACGGCTGGGTCACGGGGAGGTCACGACTTAGCCGTAGGGTATTTCACGGTGCAGCCGTATGCGAGCCTTAGAAGGAACTGGGTTCTGTGATCTCTCTGGAAAGTTCGCCGTAGAAAGACCTACGGCTAGTCTACGGGCTGGATACGGCTTAGCCGTAGTGAATTTCACGGCGTAGCCGTAAGTGAGCCGTAGTACAAAATCCCATTTTACTGCTCTCTCGATATTGAGCCGTAAGAGCTCACGGCTTAGCCGTAGCTTCGCCGTAAGCTTCAGAAAATTTGAATACAGTTTCGTAGCTCGATTTTCTGTACGGGATCACTACAGAGTTAACTTATAAGGGAATTCTGAAGCTCAATTGAAGTGTCCTGGAGGGTATCCCATACTCACACACCTCCTATTCCCTTCTTATCATTCCATTTCTTTTCACACCCCATTTGCATCAATTAACAATGACAGAGTAATGGCTGGAAAGTTGAAATGCAATAACTAGCTCATATTATCCACACTCAACCATGCATGCAATACATATAACTTAGTACTTGCCTTGTTACCGTGTTTAGCCCTTCCTAGATCTTTCTTGCTGTATGCTCAGAGGAAAACTCTCTGTACTGTAATGGGTTCTCTAATGGGTTCTCTACACATAAGCCCAAAATGTGGAAGAATCCACATGCAAGTCAATAACGAAGTCTTTATGACTCCAACAACCCAAGAAGACAAGATGGAACCTATTCCTTACCTTGTATTGCTGTAACTTGGAGGAGAGATCACTCTTGGAGGAGAGTTCACTTTACACCAGAATATAATGGAAAAAGGGGTCAAGGAGGAAGAAGAAGAGTGTGAGTGAATGCCATTCCTCGTGCATGCACACTCTCAAAGGTCCACAGTGCTTCGATTGAAAGGAGGAGATGGAGAAGAAACCCAGACAACCGAAGCTCCAGCCAAGAGAACGAGAGAAAGAAGGAGACTGGACGTTAGTCTCTCCTTTTTAAACATGTTTTCCTGAAATTGCACTCTAGCCCACTTGTTTTCTAGAAATTTCAGTTTAGTCCGGAAGGACTCCAATTGGCTTAAGATGAGTCCGGATTAACTCGGGCCCAACACAAAAGATGATCTACGCGATGAATCACACGTAAGGAGATGGACGGGGTATCCAAGAGGCATAAGGACAATTTACGAAAAAGCCCTTAGCTATTTAAGCGGGGTCCAAACCCAATAATTCACACTAAATTGACCCTCAACAAGTCTTAATCAATAGGAAACAGGATTAATTAACCTAATTAGGATTAGTGAGGGTTCGGGTCCTTACATAGAGTAAGTCGATGCTCTTTTGGGAAATTAGACTAGCTACCTGATTTCCCGTTACGTTTTGTGATGTGTCTCTCTTCGGAGAAGACTGTAGCCATGCGGTTTGCCAATTAGATGTTATGGTCTTATGTTATCTTGATTCTCACATTTATGCCTAATTAACATGCTAACATGTTAGTTTATGCATTTTGGCCTCTTTAATTACTTTGTCATCTAACTCTCACTAGTAGCACATGCTAGAATACTACTTGCTCATTCTTGTTGAGTTGTCATACTCAGGGGTGTTACCCTTGGTGTTGTAGGTTTAGTCCCCCACCCTAATCCGATCTCGAGTTGCATATGGAAGGCACCACGTAGGTTTTTTCTGGATTAGACGAGTGGACCACTAACAACGTGTTCTACTAGCTATCTTTCGCAGAGCTACATGGGGATAGGGCATCTTAGGACTTGAGCTATGGATTAGCTCCTTGCATCATGCCATCATTTATTTTGAGATATTCATGCTTATTTTATTGATGGACACGTATTATGTTTCGGGTCATTTGACTGTTTATTCCGTTATGCACTTCTGTACTCTTAGATATGCATGTGGACATGTAGTAATTCATGAGATTATGATTAATTCAGTAACTTATTAAGTAAGTTTATTATAGAACATTTGAGCAGGTACTTATTTATGTTCATTACTATCATAGGGCATGCAATGGGTGTGTTAAACACTGAGTTTTCCGCAATTAGTCTAAATGTGCATGTGTATATGGATCTTTTTCACACGTGAAATATGTGGAATTCTCTTTTTGTGGTCCATGTTTGCCTTAGTGCGACGTGAATTACTATGGAATTACATATGCCACGTCATGGGCTTGGCCATCTGACCTTAATCAGGGCGTGACATTTAGTAGATCAAGATTGGAGAAGATCTGTGTACAAAGGCAGTGCTGGAAGTTGTAGGTACTTGAGATCCGCCTGATAAACAAAGGAAAAGGGACGAAACTTGGTTTTTCTCTTTTTTGCCAATTTTCTAGTCCGGCCCGATGTTCTGATATGGAAAATGCTTGGTTGGAGAGGAAAGTGTTTGAATTTCATGTTTTTGAATCTGGGTTTGTCAGAGATAGGGTCAGGAAGGCTGAATTAAATGCTTCTGATGATGGGTTTGTTAGGGATGACTAGTTCAATGATCCTAGGATCAATGGTTCTAATTCCACATTCATGGGAGAATAACGAGGGTGTGATGATTCTGAGGTGGACTTTGGGAAGGATTCATGTAAAAAAGTTAAACCCGATTATTCTAATGTTGAATGGAGGAAGAATTCTGGAAAGAAGACTCGAAGTAGAGGCGCCGTAGCAGAGTTGGGGATGGATTTGTTTGTGGAATCCCAATTTCGAGTTGCTTCAGAATTTAGCAAGTTTGTTTCAAATAAGAGAACCAGCAACAATGCTCAAGACAACGAAATTGGGAGGGGATCCCCTAATAAAAACGTGAATGATGCTTCAAAAGAATGAATTGAGGATGGACCGATGCAAGAAAAGCATATTCGAGTGCATAGCTTGCAACAAGACTTTCTAATCTTATCTAATTCAGGTTAAACTTTCTATATAATTTCCAATGTATAAGGATTTAATGTGTTCTTGAATAAAGTGCAGGTTCTAATAATTGATCAATTACTGCAAATGCTAGATATTATCAACAACATAACATATCTATTTTAAGTACCATTTCTCAGAATAAACCCATATGGGACACTTTTTGACTCCGATCCAATATGAATTTGAGAATTGAATAAATTTGTTTTTTTTTTTATTAAGACGGTAGGGCATATCGCCCGGGTTCAGAGAAAAAAAAAACCTACGATATTAATTGTTAAAATCCACATTCATTAGTTCCTTTAGATGGCTAACAGTTAAGAGAGTGTTTTTTCCTTGCATGAGATAGTCAAATTAAATTTATTTATGTAAGTTGGGCATAAATTGAACATCTTGCTATGCTTGATTAGACACACCATTTTCATAAAATTTTTACATGATTCACCAAAAGAAAACATGGAATTTATTTTCATATGTTTCCTTTAACTAGATGTATTATCATACAGAGCTAGTGCAGCACGCCCACACCCATCGTGGGCGATAATAAAAAATAATTGTATTTTAAATAAAAATATTTATAAATATTTAAATAACTTATAAATGACGATTATTATTTAAATCAGAAAACAAATGAATTTAAAATTGAACTTCAAAAACCAAAGGTTTAATGGAAAAAATGGCTCAATTACAAAAAATAAAGGGCTAAAAATGAGAAAATTAAAATGTAACATGAAAGTGGCCGTGTAAATTGTGAGATTAGAAAGAAAAAGATTTGACTTTCACAATGGGACCCCATAGATTGTTCGAGCTCAGAATAATAAAGAAAAATAAAAAAAAAAAACCCTGCTTTGACAGTGGGCTAAGGTGGATGAAACACAACAAAGATGAAGCTGCTTATGATTTATAAGTGGACCCTAAATTTCTACATCTTGGATCAGATAAAAGGGTCGTATACATACCCACCTATCATAAAAATCAATAATGGCCCCCTATCAATGGGAAAAAAAGAAGAAGAAAGAATAGCAACAAAAAACCCTTGCAAGAGATCTGTCAATGAGGTTCACCTCTCCAATCCAAACTAATTAAATGCATAGTGGGTCGACTGATGATAAAAAAGGGACAAAATTCAGTTTATAGATTGTTCTTTTACTTATTAAAATCAACTACCCAATAGGCCCACCGATGATGAAAAAGAAAAAAAATGAAAAGTGTAGAGAAGAGGGATTGTAATGAGAGAAATTAAGGAGATAGATTAAGCAAAAAGGGATTTACATTGAGATATTTTAGGAAATTCAAAACTCTAAGAAAGGATATAGAGGTTTGTTGAAGAGTGTTTGAGACTTATTAAAATTAAAACACACTCGGTGTCACTATCGTATGAAAGGGGTTGCTACATATATAGGGAATATTACTATGCATCCTTCTCTATCCATGTGGTGAGAGACAAATGCATATTTGGAAAGATTTATGCACAAAAGAAAAAACGTTATTTATGGTATCATAAAAAAGAAGAATCTTCAAATGTAAAGAGGGAAAGCCACGTCATTGTCTCTTACCACATGGTGAGGGAAGGATGCATAGTAATATTCTCCATATATATAATTTGAGAAACAGATGAATAAAGTCCTTCGATAGTTTTATGCAATTTAGTATGCTCCATGACCCCAAAAACTTTTCAAAAAGGAAATTAAATATAGGTCCAAGATACAATGAATAGTTTACACTATGAGCTAGGGCCCCATAATAAGTCATTAAAAGGGGATTAGGTTGTTTATCAATTTTCAACATCTTTCCCAAAATCTGTGAAGATCAAACATATGTAACTTTTGATAGATCTAATATTGTTTGTAATAAAACATCAAACCTATGGATTTAGATTTATGCATTAAACAATAAATAATCTAAACTACTAAAAGCATACCTTGTACCATGATGTTGATGACGAGCAGATCTTCTTTCTCAAATAGGGTTTTCTCCTATCTCCCCTATCACCCACTTCAATATGCATGAGAGTTGAATGTACTTTGTAGATCTCGTAGGTTAAAAGAGAGGACATGAAAACCACTTTTATAGATAAGCTTAGAGAGATTTCTTCCGATCAAAAAAATCTATTAGAGGTAAGTTTCCTTAATTTTCTCAAAGATTAGTCAAACAAGAGTCCTAATAGATTGAGCTTCTTAAAATTAAATCCAAGAAAGATTTATTAAAATCAAAACCAAAGGCCAAAAGCATCTTAAATTTAGTGGCCTCAAACAATGGGCCCTAACAATGCTCGGCATGTGGTCATAAGGATCATCACATCTAACAATCTCTCACTTGGTCCGAATAATGACAATATGTATGTGATCTCCCACTTGGTCATGACGACCATATAAAAGCAATGCACCTTTATCATTATGTATAATTCGAAGAATACTTTTTTTTGGTTTCTTAGAAAAAAATGACTCAACTTGGATTCAACTACATTTTAAAAAAGTCCCGACGAGTGGCCACTTATTTGAAAAATAATGCAGTCAATCTTGTTTATGCTAATTTTTATATATTGTAATTAAATGAAACCATCAATGCGGATCATGGCGGTCAGACATCAATTATGCAACATAATTCCTTCCATGTACCATAATATTAGTAACTCCATTTAATCAAGTCATAAATCTAGAAAAACAATAGAGGGGGACTAGAATTCCTCTTATTGATTCAAATAAAATCTATCTTTCTCTTAATTAATTAATTAATTAATTGTGCACACAAAATTAAGCAAGAAAACAAAATCCTCATTAATGAAAATTGATCAACTAAAGTGTCTAACAAATTAGCATAAATCCTTTTAACCACATGCATTAAGGTAACAAAATGAGACCGGTTTCTCTAACATGATCATTATATGCCTCTGCTAGTAATGCTTTGGTCATAGGATCAGTAATCACTAGCCTTGTACTTATTTGCTCTATAGACAATAGACTATCCCAAAACTTTTCTTTAACGGTAAGATATTTTATCTGAAAATTTCTTGGAGTGCTGGAACTCTTGTCGTTGTTAGAGAAAGGTATAACTGAGGTGTTATCACACTAAATTTTCAGCAGCTTAGAAATGAAGTCCATTATCCGAAGCCCTGAAATAATTCAATGGCCATATAACTTGATCAGTGGCCTCAAAGCATGCCACAAATTCAGCTTGAAATGTGGAAGAAGCAATTGTAGTATGTTTAATGCTTTTCCATAAAATAACCCCACCAACAAAGAGAAAAATATATCCTGATGTAGATCTCCTTGTGTTGAGGCATCCAGCAAAATGGTAGTCTGAATATCCAATCACTTTCAAGTGAGCAAATCTTCTATAAGTGCGCATATGTTCTTTAGTTCATTGTAAATATTGCATGACTTTGTTTACTACCTTCCAATATGCCATGCTAGGGTTAAATTGATACCTTCATAGTATACTAATTGGAAAATTGATGTCTAGAGGGGTACAAGTCTGAGTATATAAAAGACTTCTTACAATGGAAGCATATAGAATGTCCTGCATTAGGTTTCGCTAGATGTTAGATTTGTGACCCTGATCTTTGGAGAATTGATCACCTTTTGATATAGGTGCTTTTCCTTCATAATAATTCTGCATATTAAATCTTTTAAGAACCCAGTCGATATAGGCTTTCTGTGATAGTCCTAATAATCCTCGAGACCTATCCCTAAAAATTCTTGATTCGAAATAAAAAGAATGCTTCGCCCATATCTTTCATTGCAAAGTTCTTTGTGAGGTATTCTTTTCTTTCATGCAATAGGCCTAGATCACTACTAGCAAGTAAAATGTCATCTATATATAAGACTAAAATAATAAACTTGCTCCCACTAATCTTTAGGTATGCATTGATTAACAATGTTTTTTTTAAATCTGAAGGAACTAATGGTATTATTGAACTTAATATACCATTGCCTTGAAGCTTGTTTAAGCTTATATATAGATTTCTTTAATCTACAAATTAGATTCTCTTTGTTTTTTTTCTTAAATCTAGCTGGTTGTTTCATATATACCTTTTCAACTAAATCCTCATTTAAGAATGTCATTTTCATATCCATTTGATATAACTCTAGATTAAAATGAGCTACTAATACCATTATGATTTGAAATGAGACATTTGAAGAAATTTGTGAAAAGTTCTCTTTCTAATCACACTACAACATTTTGCATATTTAGTTACGAAAATTTTCATCGCTAATCATAGAAAGAGCGAGAGAGAGAGAGAGCAGAGAGAGTGAGAGAGAGAGAGCACAGAGAGAGTGAGAGAGAGAGCAAAGAGAGAGAGCGAGAGTTAGAGAGAGAGAGTGAGAGAGAGAGTGAGAGAGAGAGTAGAGAGAGCGAAAGAGAGAAAGCAAAGAGAGTGAGAGAGAGAGAACAACGAGATCGGTGAAAGCGAGAGAGAGAGAGAGATCAGAGAGATCGGAGAGAGCGAGAGATCAGAGACTAAGAGAGAGAAATGATTTAGGGTTGGGGGAATGAAAATGGGTAGCAGGTTTACCGACGATTAATTTTCATTGGCAAATGTAAAAATTTTGTCGGAAAATTCTAATCACATTTCCTAAAAAATTTTCAAAACTTTTATCTACGTAAATAATTTTCTGTTGGCAAATTTTAATTTTTACTAACGATTACAAAAACTCGTTGGTAAAAGTTACTTTTATTGACGTAAAAATTTCATTGGCAAAAAAATTTCCCATTTCTTGAAAAGTTAAGTAAAATATTCTGTATATTTACCGGACATCTATGTTTTACGTCGTTGAACGTGTAGTACTTAATGACAAAATTTAAAAATGTCGGTGAAAATTCGATATTTACCAACGCTTTATAAATAATGTTGGTAAAAGTTAAATTTTACTGACGTATTATATAAAGCGTCGGTAAATATCTAATTTTCACTGCGTCGGTAAATATCTAATTTTCACTGACAAAATAATATGTGTCAGTAAATAGTTACCTTTACCGACGAAATTATAAAAGCATCGCTAAAAATCATCGCCAAAACTGTATCTTATTGTAGTGTCAATGTTTTCCCTTTAAGTAAATCCCTTAGCTACAAGTTTGGGGTTAAACCATTCGTTTTTTGCCCTTTGGGTCTCGTATAGTCTTAAAGATCCATTTACATCTACAGTTGCAAACCCTTGAGGCAATTCAACGAGATCCCAGACTTTATTTACATACAGGGATTTTAACTTTTATTACATGGCTTCAATCCATTTATTCTAATAGTCACTTTTAGTGTCTTGTGAAAATGCTACCAGATCTTCTCTAACACATATCAAAATCAGATTTGTGAAAATAAACAATATAATCAATTGATATAGCAGACCTCTTATATCTCTGAGATCTTTTCAAAGTTTCTGCTTCTACTAAATCTTGATTCGGATGATTGATATTTTTAATTCAGATTATTTTGCATGACATTCTCATCTAGTGGTGCATTTGATATGATAGGTTGTAATTTTATCGTATCATTCTGAACAAAGTCATTTGGAATACCAACTCTAACCATTTTAATCAATACATGAATAGGTATCTGATGTTTTTTAAATATCACATTTCGTGGTGCATTGCCCCCACTAATGTCTTCACTTTCTAAGAGTCTTGCATTTCGAGTTTCAATAACTTTTATGATATGAGTAGGACAATAAAATCTAAAACATGTAAATTCTATCTTCCGCTAGACAACCCCAAACATTTAAATTTCCTAAACTTGATTTTTTACTTGTCCATAACTCGTAAAGAGTTTTAGGAATAACCTTAGTGGGTACATAGTTTAAGATATATGTAGCTGTTTTTAGGGCTTCTTCCTACATAGAGTCAAGCAAAGAAGAATTACTTAACATACTTCGTACTATTTCCATAAGCGTTTTATTATGTCTTTCAGCCACACCATTCTAATGTGGAGAGCCAGGCAATGTATATTTAGCATGAATACTATGACTTTTTAGGAATTTAGTAAATGGGCTAGGATTTTGACCCGTTTCATAATACCTCCATAATACTCTCTACCTCTACCAGATCTCATAATTTTTATTTTTCTGTCTAACTTATTCTCCACTTTAGCCTTATAAATCTTGCTTTTAAAGATTCGGATTTCTTATATAGCAGGTAGACATACCCATATCTAGTGAAGTCATCAATAAAGGTGATAAAGTAATTTTTACCACTAGAACATGTTGTGGAAAAGTAACTACAAATATCTGTTTAGACTAATTCAAGTGGTTATAAAGGTCTTGTGCTTATTTTATTGATTTTTTTTGTCTGCTTACCTTTTATGTAGTCTATATAGACACCAAAATCAGTAAAATCTAAGACTTCCAATACCCCATCATTTACTAATCTCTTTAATTTCTCTTGAGAAATGTGTCCAAGTCTTTTTAATGCCACAAAGTTGAGGAACTTTCATAAAAAATTCCTCTCTTAGCACTAACACATATAATATTATTCTCATGCAAGATAAGTAAGGAACTAACAAAATATGAATCCAAATTCAATTTATATAGAACTGCCACCACCAACTAAAACTTGATTCTTATAAATACTTAAAGTACTTGGTCAAAAAAAATAATAATAATAATAAAGGTATAACCTTCTAAATTTAGTCTAAATAAAAAAATTAAATTTCTACTAATTGTAGTAACACAAAACATGGTATTATGGTCTAATTGGAAACCAGAATTAAAAATTAGTCTGTAAGCCCCCACCACTTTCACTTTAGCCTTTGGCTGGTTCCTCATTAAAATGCTTCTTTGTTCATTACTTGGACTCTGACTTGAGTGAAAGCTCTGCATAGAATTTGCTATATGAACAATGGCACCGGAATCAATCCACCAAATATTTGAAGGAACATCTAAAAGATTTGTTTCATAACAAACAAAATAATTATTTATACCTCTAGATTCAAACCATTTTTGTCTCTTCAAGTAGTCTTTCTTAAGATTTCCCTTTTTACGGTAGAAGAAGCAATTTGGTATGCTAACCTTCATCTTGACTTTATTAGTCGAAAACGGTATCTTACCTTTCTTTTTGACTTTCTTTTCCACTAACTAGAGATAGGCCTTAGCATTTTCATTATCCGGGATAAAATCATGGATATTTTTTGCAATAGACCTTTTGATCATCATGAGATTCAAATGATTGGCCTTGGTCCATTTTTCATAATATGCTCTTTGAGTTTGAGAGCTATTTTCAGTAAGATCAACATGCTTGGGTTCTAATAATGTAGTGTTCAACTTTAGGTAAGCCAAGGTTAATAAAAGTTCTTGTTTCCAATCTGTGAAATTCGATTCATTCAAAATTGGTATATTTAAGAGATGTCCATTTAAGGTAGCAGGAGTTAACGCTGAAACATAAAAGAGGAAAAATACAAAAAATGCTCAATTTACTTCAATTCTTTGAGTTCAAGCTAAAACAAAAGTCCAGAATGATTATTTAAATAAATAAAACATATCTAGTGAGTGATTCAGTTCATCATACAGTCTCTCCTTTCGGTCGAGACTACAACGTGCAAATGGGGTTGCTCGTGAATGAAACCTATCCAGCCTTACACAAAAAAATAGTGTTAAGGGTCTTAAATTTCAAATGATGTCTATAAGTTTTTCATAATATGGCCACTTTGGTGACTACCACACTAAAAATTATAGGTTTCAATTGAATTAACAGCATTTATAAAATATGTCATGACTTGAATTTTTTTGAAATTCGAATTAATCTTGACCTTAGATTTGATCTTTGATGGACCTCACTTTCATTTAAATTTCTTTTATGAATTTATGCTATTTAATTTGGTTAATTATTTGTTTAATATTAGTGGGTCCCATATTATGTTAGAATTTGAGAATTTGGCTCAACTAAGAGATATAATTCGAATAGACTCCTTGAGTTGCTTTCCATCCTAATTCTATTTGAACATAAGAGTCTCACTTTATTTAGAATTCTCAAAGTTAGATTTCTCATCTCAAACTCCACCTTGAAGATTAGAATCCTAATCTACCTCGGTTATTAGATTCCAACCCAAATTAGTATAAGGTCATATTTCTTTTAGGACTCCCTTTTTTATTCCTACCTATAAATATAACACCCTCGCCCTCCCTTGATTCACATCTACGTATACCTCATTCCTTTCTCTCTCAAAGTTCACTCCAAGGTATGCTTATTTCACCCTTTTTCTATTCCTTTTTCAGTTATTATTATGGTATATCATTCTAATAGTCAACTATGCATAGCATATTAATATATGTTTTCATATCATGTTGTTGCCTATCTCATAACGTGACCTCCATCATCATCAAAGCATCATCGTCAACATCATCCACCCTTCTTGAGACCCACCTAGTCATCACCATTAACTGCACATACAAGGCCTCTTGACCCAGACCATCACAACCCGGCCATCTGTGCACACCATTACCAAGACCTGCACACTCACCTACCCTCACTCTCCTCCCTTGGCATCTAAGAAAAATCACCTCTGAAATCAATTTTGCAAATTATCAGCTTAGCATTCCTCTGATGTGTAAAATTTGATCTTTAGTTATGTTTTCCCATTGCATTAATCTATTTCTTTCTTTCTTGAGTTTTGATAATGTAACGAGCCTTGGGAACTCCCATATTATAGGAATGTGCTTGGTGGGGAGGCAGAACTTAATGGTAGTGAGGTTAGACTAGAGTATAGTTGCAAGGAGGCATTTGCCACAATAAAATTTTGTGAATTATATGAACTGGTCATGTAATATGCTAAAACAATATCTATTTGGTTGTCGTTTCTGACTTTCACCAGTGCGGCCCACCATCTTTTATTGAAATGACTGATTTTGAGGGGCCCCACTTAGGTAAGATGCCCAAATATCCATCTGGTAAGAAATTCCTAACAAATGATTGTTAAACATGATACCTTTAGAATTTAGAAATAATGGTAATGATAATGTTATCAAAAAATTATAAATATGAATGTTCAAACATTTATGAGTTAAGTTCTTGTGTCATTTTTGGTGTTCAAGCTCTTCAATATAAAGACATCATGGATTGAATGTTGGAGACCAACTTATCAAGAATGGTTATGATATCATTACCTCAAATTATATACTTAAGGGCAAATAACATATGTGTTCAATTCAAGTGTTCGCTACAAAATTTTCTACACCTCAGTATAATGATGTTACAAAACGGATATTGAAGACAGAAATGGGCATATAATGTATAAAGGATTATAACAATATCGTTACCTAAAAGTTTTATATTTATGGAAAAAAAATAATTTTTTGGGTCAAATTCTAGTGCCCTCACAGTCTTTATGCATTTCAGTATAAAGATATGAAAGAATGAATGTGGGAACAAAAAATGGGTGTATATAACATATAAAAGATGGTAACGATATCATTAAACTCCTACATCTCTCTTTCAAATTATATATAAATACTCTTCAAAGGAAGAACCTAGAGTATTTTTTCTGATCTTGTAATAGTAAGAGGATATGTGAAGATGGAATGTCGTCATTATATCACAATGAATGAATTAATGAAGTTGATTTTTGTAGTGCGAAGTAATACTATGTATATGACAATATTATAATAAAGTTGTTGAGCATGCATTTTTGAAATCCACTCAAAAATGGACAAATTTCTTAAGTGAAATAAACCTCTTTAGATTACATGCATTTTACAAGTTTAATTTAAAAAAACTAAAACAAGATACAAAACAAGTCTTCTTTGATGAAATGGGATGCAGTAAACATTGGACTGATCATGATGATTTCAGATCAACAAAGTAGAACAGCTTGCACTCCTCAATCGCATCATCAATTGTTATTCCCATGCTCATGGAGTCACCATTTTCTTGCAATTCTTTTAAGTTGGATTCATCAAAAGGCCCAATAAATCAATGGCATCTCCCATCTTCATTGCATTTTGTCCCTTCTCAACCATTTCTCTTAGTATGGTTCCCACTTTTTTGCTAATCTCTTTCCTCCTTACGTTATCTATTGTGGGTAAAAACCTGTGAAGGATGAAAAATTAACTATCACTTAAGGAAATAAGTATGAGAGAAAAAAGATAAAGGCAAAAAGAAGAAAACAACAAAGACCCAAAGATCATACTAGACACTTGGAAATATAGTTTTCCTCCAACAATGATTAACAAGGAAAAAAATAAAGAAAAAGAAGGGGTAAATGAACTCCTGTGACGGGATGCCCAAATGGGTAGGTGGGTTCAAGTCATGTTACCAATCAAAAGAAAAAATGGGAGATTTATGATAAACAAAATCATGAAACTTGCTTTGAATATGGATTTGTGATTATATTTCAAAATGATACACCATAAGTAATTCTCTAGTCACGGTAATATAGTTAGTGTGTTGAAGGTAACTATCATTCACCAATGCTGATATGTTTGTACCAAAATAAAACTGAATCAACGTCTAAGATATGTGATAAAACTTTTTAATTTTAAAATATAAATCAGAATACAAAAACAATTTATCAAGCTTCTGAATGCCTTCATCATATACTACTTAATTTTTTTTTGTTGCGGAAACATCATATTGATTACATGGAATTCATTAGAAATACAATAAGTGGTTGCCCACACTAATAGCGTCCCCAATAACAATAAAGATTTGATGTGAGGAAAATGGGTCTGAATACTCTTCACTGACTCAGTGACAACCAATAAAAATTGATATGCATAGATAACTAATCTTGTCAAAACCAATCATCACAAGCATCAATGATTGGAGGAAAATTTGGAAAAAAATTATTAGTTGATATTTCATCATTTTTAAAATATCAGATTGACTGGCAGAGAAATTATCCTATATACCATTTAGGGAACACCGATGTCTTTCACACAAAACCTTCTAAAAGTGCCTTGAAATTTTGGTAATGTGGGTTGATGCACCCATAGGCCATTTAAGGGTCCAATAACACAATAGAACGTCAAGTCCTTCCATGAAAATACATATAAATAGCTAGATGTATGCATATGCATGCAACACTTAGCCAGCCCAAAGAATGAATGCACATGAGATACTTAGCTAGCCCTTAAGCTTAACCCAGCTGCTCATTATTAGGATTGGTATTTAGAATTGTGTCTAGCTTATGGGCCTTAAAATTCAGCCATGAGAATGCTGCTTAATCATAAAATTAGGTATTACCTATGGCTAAAGTAGAGGTTGATGTTTTTGTTTATTATTTTATACTTCTCAGCTTATGGTGGTTCTCTTAACATTTTTTTTAACTCATTAGTTATTGAATTTTATCAATTTCGTCTTTAAAAATCTTTAGCAATGAGGTTCGGGTATCTCATGCTATTTCTACTAGTGGTCACTGTTTAGAAAGGAACAAACAAAAGGGACCTTTAAATGTACCCCTTCCTCTTTTTATAGCTCAATCCCTTGTGATCAAGGGTGACTTGCATCCTAAGGGATAAAAAGGAAGTGAAAACCATAGCAATCCACAGTCAATTATATAGTATGAATAATTTCATTGACATATATCACCATTGAAAAACGATATCTTTACATCAATCTAATATTATAACTCCAAGCCTAAAGATGTAAAACTTAATGGAATGACCCAAATTTTTTAGAACATCACAACTACAAAGTTAGTGCCTTAAAAGTTGATTCCCTCAAATTTGTATGAACCGCTTTGCAACAAACAAGCCCTATAATTCCACCAAATCCCTTTGTTCCAATTGTAGCATTATATACAATCTATTGCAAATGCCACCTTTCTGCTATGGCCAGGCTTATGCGACCCCAAACACAACTTAAATGCAAATGCAAATGCCTCACAGCACGAGTTAAACCATGTAGTGGCCAAAGTCAAGCCAAGAAGATGAGATTGCTACAAGTACCAATAGTTCCATGAATAAGGTTAACAACAACACCTAACAACAAAAAAATAAATACTTAAACATGCCAAAAATCACTTTATATTTTTAGTGCCTTAGAATGTCATTTCTGAAATTTATATGCCCCTTTGTACTAAATGTGGTAAGCCAAGGTGGGTGTCAAACCATGTAGTGGCCAAGGTCAAGCCAGAAAATGAGATCCAAGAGCAGTCTACGAAACCCGCTATTCTGTGCACCACTCGTTTTTCACCATTCAGTCCAATGTCTTCTAATATAGAAAGCCTTTTCTATACTAGCATTAAATAGAAGATATGATCCGATTGATGTAAAGCATAAATATCTAATCTGCATGTATTTTAGTGAGAGAAGTGTCTTTGAATTGTAGAACAAAGATGTAGTTATAAGGGTTAATTACAGAGGGCCATGAAGTTCCAATACAAATTTTTAATATGTGATTAGGGCATATTGCTAACATGATGCTGAAATTAATTTAAAAAGCAAAAATGAAGTCAATTTATGATTTTTTGTTCACCATCCTCACCATAATGTTGACATATCTTGTAGTCATGATTCTCCATAGTGGTTTATCTCTTGCATCAAACACTGAATTACTGACATATATTCTAAGAATCCCCAACATTTAGAATTTCTATTGGGAATTAACCTAAACAAACAATACATAGGTTTGTATTTCTAAAAGTGGCCGAAGAATGAAAATCAAAAGTGAATGTTAAAAAATGACAGACAGATAAACTCCCCTTAAAATGGAAATATGATAATCTCACCAATGAGAGAGAGAGAGAGGAAAGGAGAGAGAGAGAGACATGAGAAGGAAGGCAAGGGACCAACTAAAATGAGGTTCTCCCCTTTTCTAATGACGTTGTAGCCCTTCCTACCTTTGGTTTAAAAAATGATGTCACCCTTGCCTTTCTCCGTTTGCCCTAGCGATGATGCACAAAGAAGAGGAGATCTGGTATGCCTATTGAAATCATAGAAGAGATTCACTCTCTAGTATGCCCAATGATATAAATTTTGGAGATGCCCTAATGAAATCGTTACAAGAATGCGAACGATTTCGCACATATATCACTAAGAGTGCATAATTGTCTTTTCACACTAGTACGACACTGAATTCATTTTTTTATAATCTTTCTTAATAATTTCATCTAATCCATGTTTAGGGACAATTTTTTCATAAAAATCCCTAAATAGAGAGCAGGAAAAGAAGAGAATAACATAAAAAAGAACATAAAACAAAGAATAAAACCAAAAAAAAAAAAAATTACCATACACACTCCATCACCCTTGATCTACCTACACCAGTCCTCCCCCACCCTAGATCTACCATCTAAATACAAGATCTATCCAATCAACCTTCACCAATAACCTCAAGCCACCATCCTTGTAGCATTGGCCAATATTTGTATTGACCAAAAAAATGTAATTAATATCACTATATCTCTCTTTCCCTTTGTTTTCATCTAGGTTCTTGAAATGTCCATAGTTACAATTTAAATCACCTGATAAAGAAAATCAAAACAAAATGATCACATCTAATATATATTTTGGGTATTTTTCAACAATTGACACTCCTGTGAATTTTGGTTTGCTTTTTTTATGTTTTGGGATTCAGGGTTCGGTTTTATAGGACTTTAAAAATCTTTGTGTTTGTTTTGAGCTCTTCTTGTGGAATCTTTTGAGATTGGATGTGAGTTTGTGCCTGGTGGGTTAAGACAAATGATAAAAGCATGTACTTTTATTACTTGGCTTCAATACTTAATCTCCACATGTTTTTCTTCTGACCTTCACTATGCCTGCTGAATGCTTTTCATAGTTTTGATAAATGGATTTTTTATCTGATAGTCTAGGTACTGTGGTTTATTGTAGTATGTCAAAATGTTTCTGATATTGTGGTTTACCGCTCTGGTATTCTTAAATTCCAAAATGTTTAGTTTGTTTGATTTATTTCAAATAAATATTTACAATATTTTGGTACTATCTAAATTTTATTAGGTTCTAAATACGGAGAAAGCTTCTTGATTCTAGTGTTTTACGAAGAAACTCTCAAGAAACTTTTTTCCCTTAAATTGATAAAATTCTCCATTAGATTGTTCCCATGATTATTATTTATGAACTTTTCTATTAACAAAAACGTGAATTCTTCCGTACTTTGGTTGTAGTTAAGTTTGGAATCTAAATAGTTAATTTTTTTTAATTTCAACGCCAACTACCACCCTTAAACCTTGGTCTCTTAAACCAGGGCCAAGTAGCTGAGAAAAAACGAACATTACTAGAATCTGACATTGTCTAATAGAGACTTAGAAGATAATATTGAGTAACTTGAGCAACTCAACCCAATTCATATACTAAAGGAACAATGACCCCCCTGCAGTTATTGAAACCCCAAAGCTAATAACAGAATCTACTTATTTAATAATTTACTGTGATGTAGCCTGTAATGGTGATACTTACTGATTGTGGTATTGCACAAAAATCAGATAGATGACCACAAAGTATTAGCAGCGAAATTGCCATTGCACAAAAAGTTGTGTTTGCTCACACACACACACACACACACACACACACACACACACACACACACACACACACACACACACACACACACACACACACACACACACACACACACACACACACACACACACACACACACACACACACACACACACACACACACACACACACACACACACACACACACACACACACACACACACACACACACACACACACACACACACACACACACACACACACACACACACACACACACACACACACACACACACACACACACACACACACACACACACACACACACACACACACACACACACACACACACACACACACACACACACACACACACACACACACACACACACACACACACACACACACACACACACACACACACACACACACACACACACACACACACACACACACACACACACACACACACACACACACACACACACACACACACACACACACACACACACACACACACACACACACACACACACACACACACACACACACACACACACACACACACACACACACACACACACACACACACACACACACACACACACACACACACACACACACACACACACACACACACACACACACACACACACACACACACACACACACACACACACACACACACACACACACACACACACACACACACACACACACACACACACACAAATAATCAGAAACAAATGCAAATTCACATATTGGCAGTAGTTGTTAATCCTAATCCTAGGATTTCCATGTTAGACTAACAGATCACGATTTTCGACATACTTTTCAGTTGTAAGTACTATATTTGGTCACTTCAGTATCTAGTTTTCTCATTTATATCAACTTTTTTTTCCTATGCAAGAGGTGCAATTTGCTATTTTCATTCCAAAGTTAGCACAGCTTATCTGTTAGTTGCATAAAAAGTTCACGTACATTGTTCAGAGGGCCTCTCCCCTAGTGAGAGATGCCTTAATCATCTCACTACTGGCGTGGTTGCAAATTTCTACAACCTATACATGAATGACTAAGTTGGGTAGCTTGAACACTGAAGTCACTTGTTCATATGGTGCTGAATTTTTTTAATAGAGGTTTAATAAGTTAATGACATATAGTTGTTCATCTATACATCAAAGATTTTCCCTTGGTGTATTTGTGTGTGTGTGTGTGTGTGTGCATTTATCTGAAGAATATTAGTATGCATCCATCCCTCACCACAGGGTGAGGGATACTTCCATATTTAGATATATTGATGTGCAAATGACAAAAAGTTGTATGAAAAAGAGGAATGCTCAAGTACAAGTATGGAAAGCCATGCAAGCATCCCTCACCATAGGGTGAGGGAAGGATGCATTCTAACATGGTGAGGGAAGGATGCATTCTAACATTCCTCTATATATATAATTTTTACCTAGTTCTTCTAGTTTCTTTGCCACATTTTCTATGTTTTTAACTTGCTTGTTCATCAATATTGCATTTTTACATCAATGCTCCAAAAGAATTTTCTGGAATAATTCATTCATTTTCATTTTAGAGTAAATAATTCATTATCACCGTTCTTGTGCAACTCACATCTCCCCAGCCCCTACCTCCATCTCATACTCCCTTTTTGGCATAAACCATTGAGATTTTTTTTTTGCACCATGTGGATATCATGGCCACTCATGTTGAAGATACTTTAAATTTCCATGTCACACTTTCGTACCTTTTTCCCCTTATATGGGTTATCTTTTTTATGAAGGTTGGTTCTATTATGTTGTACTTTTTTTGTGGATTCAATTTAAATATATATTTGTGTTGTGAACTTGTAGAAGTTTTCTTTAATAGTTCTTTTCTTGTTGATCAATTAATCAATGTAGCCTATCAAAATTTTCCCATCTTCAAAGGTGAAACATGGACAACAATTTGTTTTTAGAGGTGTAAAAATGAAGCATTTTGGTTAGAGGCTTACAGAAAATGGAAGGAAGGTTGAAACCGATTGGACTTTTTTGACAGGAAAGAGAGTTTCCATCCAACCAAATGTCTCAAAATTTGCCTCTCAAAGAAAATGCTTCAGTGTTACTACTTCTTGTAAGCCTTCTATCACGTTGGCTATTTCTTGATTTTCATCATTGATACAAATTTATGATTTCCAAGTTGCACTATGATCTTGCATATGATCTTATGATTTTGAAATGTATGAGTTCTATCTCTAAGTGTTCTTGGATGTACCCAAACCTCCATGAGGTTGAATAGTTTGGTAGGGTGGATAGTTTTGCATTTTGTTGGTTATTTGTTTGTACTTTGGAATTCACCCACTCACCCACCTCACAGGAACAAGGAAATAAAAAAGAATGGGTAAAAAAAGGCGGTTGGTATTAGTGATGATTTGAGAATTAACACGGCATAAACTAGAAAAAAAGTATCTCCTACAATGTAATTTTGGATTTTAGTATAACCCCAAAGAAATTGATAATCATGCATTTTTCTAGTAATCTTACTACTTGAATTTTAGCATACATTCAAGTGCATCTTCCCAAAGGTTGACCTCTGATTTGCATGGACATCAACCTAGTATGACTACCTTGGATTATGCAACTGTCTGATATTACCTTTGTCAAGGTTAGATATTCAAAGCTTGACCTTGTTATGCAAGAACATCCACCAAGTATGACTACCCTTGCCAAATATTTGCAATTCCGATATACCTTCATCATGGTTGAGACTTAAGCAACTGAGAATCAGTTGTGAATCAAATATATTCACTACAGATGTGATATCTGAGAGGTTGATGTTTATAGTAAAGCTAGGGATTACGTTATCTTCTAAAGCATTTAAAGAATTCTCAAAAATTAGTTTAAGATGTCTTTGCATTGAAAATTGGATGTGTTTTAAACCCAGCATTCTACTTATCCCCTAGAATACTACCACACATTTATATGGCCTCATGACATGGTTATCTTAAGTTATTATTGCATCATTATAAAGATGCTTATCATTCCTTAATACAAGTAAAAAGGTATTACTTGGGCTTATTAGGCCTCAAAACAAAATTTGAATAGAAAATTGATAGAAGGAAAGGCATAAAAGCCAATTCTTTTGGTTCTTCCTTTGTATAAAGTCATGGGACTTCCTTCAAAGAATTGCAAGATTTTATTTTTGTAAGACCAAAATAACAAATTAGATTCACCAAAACTTTTTTAAAGAATTTTAGGAAATGGGATTCTAACATTGGGTTGAATCTTTTTCTATAAAATTTGATTTAGATTTTTTTTTTTACAATCATTGCACATATATAAGGTAACCTTTTTAAAAGAAAATTTGATGCAACCTTAAAAAGCCATTGGATTGGACATCCATGGTTATTTTGATAATCATGGAAAGACTTAGAGGGATAGACACCAATTTTGGTAGGGCATTCCATATATACAATTTTCTTTTCCCTAACCAAATTTATGTTAAGGTTGGATGATAGTTCAGAGCAATATAAAGTTAAAATGAGCAAATCTATCCATTCTAATATCATGCATATCCTTTTATTGGAGCACCTAAAAATAACATTATTTTGAAATGTAAATGTTTTTAATTCTTTAATTTGCAGAAATCTGAGTTCTAACAAACCAACCTTGGAGAACCTAATAACCTATTTAGCCTTATACATTCCTTTCTATGTTTTTCCAACAAATTCATGCCTTGGAGAAATGGGCACTCTTCCTTCTCAAAATCCGTTGAAGGAATTTTTTAACATCATTTCAAACCCTGATATTTATAAATGATGCTGTAGACTCAAATGAGTTTAGTTTCCTTGATTTTGACCATGGATAAAAAGCATCGTAGAACTAACATTTTGTACATATCCTTTTACTGCAAAGGAGGCTTTGTATCTATCAACTAATTCATCTTTCTTTACCCACTAGACACTGTCACTTTTTGGAGCACTATTTTAGCATTTCCTATTACTAGATAATATGAACACCTCTGTTTTGACCTTTGATAAATGATGGAAAATCATAAAAAATGAAATAAAGAGATCAACTCCCTTAGTAATGAGGTTACTACAAAATATCTATATAGAATTGAAGACGATTGATATGATATCATTGTGATGGGCATGTTTGGTTAGGAACTTGCATTTTTTTTTTTTTGAATGGTGAGAAAGGTTAGGCATTGAAACATATGTAATTAAATTCATTGGGAGTGATAATGTAAAATTAATGCCACCAAATGTAGGTGACAGAAACATCTTCCTAGATTTGTTATAATCATTGCAACATTATTTATCAATCTCGGGTCATCTTTGCGAATTATGCTTTTCCACTTTACCCTTTAGAATTTATATCCACAATTTACCACATCCCTCACAATTATATTCAAAATTTTTCGCAATATTTTGCTATTAGTTCCTCAAACTTGTAGCCCTTCCATACATCTTAGGCGCCTTTCTTCTCTTTTTTGTGCATGTCCAAACCATTTCATATGAAAATGTTTGACTTTTCTATTTTATTGGAGCTAACTTCAACTTCATTTTTATTGTCTGTCCCTAGCCTAGATAAAGAAGGGTTAGGTTAAGTTACGTTAAGTAAGTTGACAACCAATATAGAACTTTTGTCACAGCCTAAACATGAATTTTGAAAAAACAACATTCCATGATCCATGCTAGGATATTCCCCTTTATAAGTGATGGATTGCAAGGGGGCCAAGTTGTAATGAAAAGGAGGCAAGGGTTTCGTTATCATAGTAGGATGTAAACCACTATAAGCAACACATTGCAGTGGCACTTGGTTGCAGTGGATAGTAGATAAAGGTTCTTGCAACAATTTGGACAATTGCAGGCAAAGAAGTTTGTCTAGAAAAAAAAAAGGGAGGATTTGACTTACAAGTTGCAATATGAGAATTTTGACATGCAGGAGCTTGGAGTTGGGTGATATAATTAAAGGAAAAAGAGTTAATGTAGAATTTCTACAAGAAACAAAGAAGAAAAGGGATAAACACAGCATACATCTAAAATAGAATAAAAAAATGAGCACTTTTGAGAGCATTTAGGGGTAACATAAATAGGTGATAAATTAATTGAGTTTCGTTTGAAATAGCTTGGACATGTTAAGTGCTGGCCAACAATGGCACTGATGAGGAAAAGTTTTTCTATGTAAGCTGATGACTTCTCAAGGAAAAAGGGTAGCCTAAAGAGGAAATGGATGGACATAGTAAGGATACATCTAAAGAATTGCAACCAATTTGAAGATTTACTATAGGATTAAAGTAGAATAGAATGGCAAAATAGAATTCATTTAGCTGATGCCAACACTATTGGGACAAGGCTTTTATGATAATGATTATTAGATTTGAAGCTAACTTTAATTTTCCACTTATGTTCTAATCCCTATTTCTATCATTTTTTGTAAGTCCAATTATCTGTCTCAGCATGTGCATCCCAAAATGTACTATAGCATCTTTTTAAATTAAAAGTCTAGGACCCATGATGATGAGCTCATTATTACTGATATAAGCATTTATCTAATGGATTAAATACAAATCTAAGCAATGATTCTTGAAAATCTGATTTTACTACTTCTTAACCCTTTTTGTGATGTTTGCAAATACTGTCATTCAGCTATATTGTATAAATGATCCATATGCCATTCAAGATTCAAACACATTTTTTTATCCTTCACACACCTACGATTCCTAGATATGGCATGGATACGATAGGGACATGCCATTGACATGGCATGGATGCATATTTTGCATGTAAAAAATGATGTATTGGATACGATATAGTATGATACGTAGCCCATTTTGAAGTATCTGTGCATCAGTCACGCACAAGACACAAGCTGAAAGTTTCTATTTTCTATCTTAGTCTAGTTTCTCTTGCAAGGCTTCCGAGTTCTGTAGTTGCTAATAATGCTTTCACCCTTGGAACAGTTATTGTTTTTCTATTTTATGCTCTCATGGTTGTGGCTCCTAAAGCTGAAGTTGTAAGATTTCTTAGACTTTTGGAAACTAAAGGTGTTTATGTGTAATTAAATTTTGTCTTTTTTTTAAAAGTAATAGTATATTTATTGAGACAAACAATAAAGAAACAACAACATGACTATAAGAGACTTATAACCAAAGAAAAAATTACACAAGAATAGCCTCCCAAGAAGAGGATCTAAGGAACCCTTATTTGGCTAAAGAATCCAGAAACCCATTATCTAATTTGATCACATGAGAGAAAACTACACAAAGAGTAGAAGCCAGCTCCTTGGTTTCATTGAGAACAAACTAAAATTTCCAAGGCTTAACCGTTGTCCATGTAATCCAAGAGATACCATTAGAAGAGTCACTCTTCACTATCAAAGTACTTTGAAAAGTATGAGAGAAGATCCTTAGAGCCACCAAAATAGCCAACGCTTCCAATGGATGAATTTTGTCATTGCCAATATGGATGATTAATGTATTCCAATGTGCATCTTGGGTGGAACCAATGTTGGAATTTAGGAATGGAAGCAAATTGTGGTTTTCTCCATCCCAATTTAATATCAGTGACTGGTGTTGGCTTGGATCTTAGGTATAAGAAATGGTACAATTAAGAATTTATATAATTCTAGTGGGGTGGTGTTGGGGGGGGGGGGTCTAATTAATAGTGCAAAAGATTAGTTTCTATTTGCCTACGTAATTTAACTACTTGCAATTTACTGTACATAAGTGATGCATCTCAATTCCTATATGTTTATGAGTGCAAGTTGAAGGCTGGGCCCAAAATGATTTTCGTTCTAGCCCAACAATAGGTCCAAGCATTCTAGATCAAAATTCTGCTATGAATGATTCAGGTTTAGTTCATAAGGAACCTGTAGCCTGTAATGTGTGCCAACTATAATTGTGCACATTTCTGTGTGCAAGCAAATTGCTAGAAGTCCTCTTTAGGACTTCTTTCCTTCAAATATTTCTTTCTTACAATGTTAGTTGGATTAATACTCTTGTATTAACTAATTGATTTAGTTAGAGCTCTTTTTGTAATCTAGTTTATGATATTTATATCTTTGTGGAAAAGAAGATGGAGTGTGTGTGTGTTAGTGTATGGGCCAATGGCAACTGGCAACCCTCTCTTGAGTACCCCTTTGTTTGGCTTACCTGGTGCCATTCTAATCATGGGAGAGGTGAGGAATCGAAAAATCTAAATGAGAAACAGGGTGTACAAAATAACAACCCCATTAGATCATCTTAACTCTTCGATAAATGGCCTCAATATTAATTGTTTTAGGTAGTATCATTTTTTTATATTTTGGATTTTAATCCAATATTGAGTAACCTTTGGATGCCTATCAAATTCAGCCTTGTGCCAATTCATGGGAGGTAGTAAGTGTGAGGGGGTTCAATTGATCATAGGGGGTTGCACCTGTTAGTAAAATAGGTGCTGATGGTGTCGAAGGGAAAATTTTTCTTATATATTGTAAAGGGCCGCTGTCTAAAGAGAGTAAATGAGTTTCATATGTTGAGTAAAATGGCTCTTTTAGGGCTTGAAGGGTTGGGATTTATTGATTTTTGTTTCCCATTGAACTTTGTGGGTATTATTTTGATGATTGTTCTCCTTGCTTTTCTGTTGTTTTTTAGAGTCAAAAGCTACTTTTTTCTTCTTTTTGATAGTTGAATTTTAGTTTCTGCATCAATAATATTGATGTGTGTGCAGCCCTATCCTACGGACGTCCTCATGGAGATCCATTGTGTGCACTTATAGAAGTACATAAAAGCAAATGGCCCATCTTGGCAAGCCCATGACTAAAAGCCCAATTTTCTACCATAAACAATCCCACGTGTGCGATCCCTTAGCTTTGGTTAACATTATACAACTGTACAATATCATTCTCTTTTATGCTCTTTCCTTTCTATCTTATACATACATGTAATTAGAATTAATCATGTATCAATCATAGGATGTAAAATAGAAACTTATTGATTATAAAAAGATAGTCGACCCTCTCTTTGGGTATGACATAGTGATCTTCTTCTTCTTCTTCTTCTCTATATTTAGTTAATCAAGAGGATTCATTAATCCTAACATGGTATCAGAGAAATAGGGAAATCTCTGAAACCCTCAGGCTTTACATCTTGTAATCAAATCAATCCACAGAGAAGAATATACAATCTTCCCTCCACTCGCTTCCATTTCTAGCATTAAAAGAGGACTGATTGTTCTATCAGAGACTTCAAATTGTTAGAAGTCTATTTTTTCTTATAATAAGAAGCCTCCCAGTTTATACTCGATAGTCATCTAGCCTTATGATCATAAAGTGGGACCCATCACTAGATTGAAGAATCTCCCGAAATGACCCTCATCTTGGTTGTCCAATATTCTTGGGATTATTAATTATTTTTCTAAAATTTTATAGCCTCAAAAAGGTTAATCTTTATCTGCTTTCTGGTTTGGTAGTTTTTTAGGAACTGTTACGGTTTTAAGGCTTGATAATCAAATACAACCATTGAAACTCAATCAAACTTGGTTTAGAAGTTACATAATCAAGTCACCAATATAACCTAGAAGGTAGATCAGAGAAGGAATAGTGTCCTAGCAAAGCAAAAACCCCTTCTATTATAAAATTTTTGGATGCCATGGGGGTATTTTCTATTGTTTTTTTTAAATAGTGTTGTTGCCCATCTCTTCTCTTTGAAAACATTTTCTAAAATCAAATGGACAATATTGATGTCATTTCTGTTAAATTCAGTGGCACAATTACATGTCTGGGGCATTTCACCTTAAGAATTATATTGAAGGACAAGGGATGTTAAGGTATTTGGATAGAACAATGGAAAAACTAGTTGAAGATGAAAAATCAATTGCCAGTTAGAATCAACAAAATGCAAAGGTTGTAACGTGGATTCTCAATTCCGTTGATCCCTCCTTTATAATGGCACTTCAAATTTTTACAAAAGCTTCTAACATGTGGCCAGACATAAAGAAAATTTATCATAAACAAAATAAAGCCCAAAGATTCCATCTAGACATGAAAATAGCAAAATATTGTCAAACTGATAAGATTGTCCAATAATACTGCAATGGGTTTCTAACCCTATTGATAGGAAGGGACCAGATGCTCCTCTAATCTGTTTCTAAGGAATTTCTTCCATAAGCCTTCAAACTATAAGAAGAACTCCATCTTAGCCAGTTTCTGATGAACCTTCATCTTGAATTTGAGCTTATACGAGTAGCACTCATGAATCCAAAAATATCTCCTGATCTGGAGACATGTGTCTAGGAGGTTTTTTGTGAAGAAACTCAAATTTCATCTTAGCATTCCCTTCTGGAAGAATCAAAGGTCCTTTTTACTCAATCAGTACTATTACAGTCGATGAGATATCCTTTTTTACTACTCGGGGAAAAACCACAATGTTTTGAATGTAAGAAGTATAAGCAACTGGAACGGGATTGCCAGAAGAAATTATTTTGAAATTATTGCAGCCGTAATGGGCATGTTATCTCCAATTGCACAAGATGGGATAAGAAATCTGATCAGATACAAAAGTACGATCCTACTTCACTTCAGGCTCAACAATCTACTCCACATGACTTAGCTCCCTCTGATACTAGCTCAGTCACACTAACCACTGCCTAGATTCGAGACTTGATTAATTCTTATGTGGCATCTGCATTTACTTCAATGGGTATTTAATAATCTGTCTTCTCCTCTTAATGCATTTCCTTCATTTCATTCATCCACCACAGTATTCATTTTTGTCACTTCCACCATATGGTTTTGGTTCCTAGACTCTAGCGTTGCAAACCACATGACATTGGTGGCCTAGAATTTGCACAACTATAAATTATACGCTAGCCATGATTCAATCACTACCGCAAATGGTGATCATTTAAAATTTCTAGTCTAGGAACCATAACTATTGAAAGCCTTACATTGCCTAATGTTTATTTTGTCCCAAACTTAATTGTGAATCTCATTTCCATTGGCCAACTCGTTGATTCTAGTTATTTGGTTAACTTTTTGCCTTTTGGTTGTTTCATACAGGAACACAAATTGGGAAGGTGATCGGGATGGGGAGTAAGTATGGCAAGCTGCTTCTCTTAGACATAGGACAATAATCGTCTCTTGCATCCTCCATTAATAGTCTAAATAATGCGTGGACCACTTGGCATAAATGCCTTAGTTATTTAAATTATGCAAACTTATTGTCTTTATTTCAATTTGGTTATTTGGACAAATCAATTTCTAGTTCTATGGTTTCTCATTTCTCAAAATCAAAGTGTGAATCTTGTCATTTAAGCAAAAGTCATGTTTTACCTTTTCCTATTCGTTATTCTCGTGCAACTACCTCATTTGATGTTGTTCGCACCAATGTTTGGGGGATTGCCCCTCACTTAAGCCGACTTGGCCTTAAGTACTATCTTACCTTCATAGATGACTACTATCATTACACATGGATCTATTTTTTGAAATATAAATTTGATGTTTTTTTCATGTTTCAAAAATTCTATAATTTGGTAACCACTCAATTTTAAGGATCCATTAAAATTCTTTGTTCAGACTCACGGGGTGAGTATACATCTACAAAATTTAATAACTTTCTAGCGGAAAAGGCATTCTTCATAAAAAAATCCTTTCCCCACACCCTGTAGCAAAATGGGGTTGCTGAAAGAAAGAATCGCCATCTCCTAGAAACCATTAGAACTCTCCTTATGGAATCCCATGTTCCCCTTAAGTTCTGGTGTGAGGCAGCCCACATAGTAGTCCACATTATTAATTAGTTAACTAGCTCTGTCCTTGGTAAAATCTCACATTTTGAATGTCTATATGGTCATCCTCCTAATACTCACATTTAAGGATTTCTTGGGTGTCTTTGTTTTGTCTATCTTCATCATTAGAGTGTAACAAAATATCATCATAAGCAGCTCGATGCATGTTTCTTAGCTATAGTGGTGAACACAAAGGATTTTAGTGCTATGATTCCAAAGAATGACACATAATGGATCTCTCGAAATGTTGTTTTCTTGGAACACATTCCATTTTATTTATAGTTAGCCAGTCCTTTTGAGATCCAAATCTCTTATCTTCCTCAGTTTTCACCTTTTAGTTGTCCCTCTGTAGTTGCCCAGGTCTATACACATCACCAGAGACAAACACCTACTGCTCCCTCCTTTGATACACTGACTAACCCTGCTAGCTCTTTAAGACAATGATAATACTAAAGGTACCACTTTTACACCTCTTTTACGGTTCTCTAGTCATATGTTTATCTCACCTTATCATATGGATTTCCAGCATTGCTTACATCTTTGGATCCAAATCTTATTCCAAAATCTTATTCACAAGCTGCTAATATCCTTTGTTGGCATGATGCAATGGCAGATGAATTACTCTTTGTCGAATCCAACAAAACTTGGAACTCAGTACCACTTATGGCAGATACATTCATCAATGGAACCACATTGGTCTATTCTATTAAAGATCGACTTGATAGCAACATTGACAAATATAAGGCTCAAATGGTTGCCCAAGGTTACAAACAGCGGTATGGAATTGATTATGATGAAACCTTTGCACTAGTCACCAAAATGACTAAAGTTTGGTGTTTACTAGCATTGCGATAGTTTGTAACTACCCCCTTTGGTAGATGAATGTCAAGAATGCATTTCTACATGGGGATCTAAAGGGAATTATGTATATACGTCCTCCACCAGGCTATACTTATCCTCCACAGCATGTCTGCAAATTGACGAAGTCCTTTGATGGGCTTAAACAAGCTCCTTGTGCATGGTTTGCAAAATTCCAATCTACCATCTTTTGAACCCACTTCTATCAAAATTCAAATAACAGTTCTCACTTAATTCGAAGATCCTCTCGTGGCTACACACTTTTATTAATCTATGTTAAAGATATGATAATCAATGGGAATGATCAAGCTAGTATCTCTGAACTAAAATCCTATCTTATGCGTACCTTTAAAATGAAGGGCCTTGGTCCTTTAACTTACTTTCTGGGCTTACAAGTTAAATAGAACAGAGATGGCATTCGGGTTACTCAATCCAAATATACTGATGACTTAATTCACTCTGTGTGACTTAGTAATACCAAGACATTGCCACTCCCATAGAGCTTAATGTCAAAATGAGCAAAGAAGATGGGCATCCTCTTACAGATCCTACCATATTTCATCGTTTGGTTGGCAGCCTTCTTTATTTGACCATGACTTGGCTAGACATCTCCCATGTTGTGCAACCTATAAGCCAATTTATTAGCAATCCATATAAACCACATCTTCAAGCCGTTTATCAAATTCTGCATTATGTCAAAGGTACTCGTGATTATGGTTTACTTTACCACTTTGCATCGTCTTTACAACTGCAAGCACATGCTAATGTGGATTGGTGTCCTGATACTTGTCGATCGAAAACAAGATGGTGCATGTTATTGGGCCACTCTCTCATCTCATGGAAAAGCAAGAAGCAAAGCACACCTTCGAAATTAACGATGGAGGTAGAATATTGCTCAATGTCTTCTGTTAGCAGCGAGGTCATATGGCTACAATGCCTTTTTCAAGAATTTAGTGTCTTCCTAAAAGATCCAACTCCATTGTATACAGATAACACTAGTGCCATCTGAATTGTGAAAAATGCGGTTTTTCATGAGCGCACTAAGCACATTGAAATCAATTGTCAATTTATCTATCAACATTTTTTCTCCAACAAAATCTCTCTACCCTATATCTCTTCCTTTTAACAGCTGGCAAATGTCTTCACCAAGGGTTTACCCCAAGATCATCATGATTATATTCTTTCCAAATTAATGCTCGTTGAAAAACTGTATGAATTTGAGGGGGAGTATAGAAGTATATAAAAGCAAGTGGCCCATCTTGGCAAGCCCATGAGCAAAGGCCCATTTCTCTAACATAAACAATCCCATGTGTGAGATCCCTTAGCTTTGGTCAACATTATACAACTGTACAATATCATTCTCTTTTATGATCTTTCCTTTATCACTTATAGATAATGTAATTAGGATCAATCATATATCAATCATCGGATGTAAAATAGCAGCTTATTGATTATTAGAAGACAGTTGACCCTCTATTTGGGTATGACAAGTTTCCCATTGTGATCTTCTTCTTCTTCTTCTTTATATCTAGTTAATTAAGAGGATTCACTAATCCTAACAGGACTGTCATGTGGTGCACACCTAGGGCCACGTATGATCCATCCAACCCACAACCCACCTTCCCCTTCTCTTCCTCTTTGTCAATTTGACAAAAGCCCAAATCTGATACTCATCCAACTTTTGCTTATCACTGGTTTGAAATCCTAAAAAGATGATGCCTTCCAAATCATTAAACTTAAGGTCCATGGATTAGGTTTTAGGATGATTCAATAGACTTAAAATTTTGCACACGTGTATATCTCATCTTGACCCCTTACCTTTTCCATGATTGTCATAGTCTCAGTGGGCCCCACAAGGGAGTTTGCACGGGGTGCCCAAGGTCGGTTGAGGTCTTGTGCAAATATCTCGAATGGATGATCATGTCGGCTACTGTTGAGCTCACTTAGCCCCATTAATCATGGGTGAGGTTGTGGGGGGGGGGGGTGTCGAAATATCAAAATCAAACTAACCTATGTTTATAATTTCAAGTCCATTTGATTATCCCAACCCCTTGATACATGGCCAGTGCTCCTTTGGGAATATCTCACACCATGCTAGACAACCTGTGCGAACCCTTTTGATCAATCTGACCATGTAACCCAATCTCCCAAGAATGTGATGGATCCCATGGGTCTCAAACCGATTCGATGGCATTTGAGTATTTGACCCTTGGAATGAGATTTCAAAAAGAAAAAACGCATGCATTCAAAAAATAGTTAGAGCGCCACATAGGATGATCAAACGGACTTAAAATTATATACATGGGCCAGTCCCATTTGGATCTTTTCACCACATCAACTGTGATTGATGGGGCCCTTAGGTGGGCTTCATAGGAGACCATGCGAGACATCTGTATAGGAGCAAGGTCCTATGTGTAATACGCACACACAGACATATATATGTATATATATAGAGAGATATTTAAGTACTTTAAAAGTTGTGGTGCACCATATGTATGCAAATACAACTAACCTCTTGGCCCATGTACAACTTTTATTAAAATTGTGGCTTTGCTAATAAATTGCAGATTTTTCTCCATGCAATGTGATGGCTTTTAATCTTATTGTAGACTAAAAGAACCATGGAGAGAGGTATGCCTTACATTGTACTTGGGATTCTTTACGCGTATCTTTTCTATCAATCATAGACACCGGACACCTTACAACTGATGATTGCAAGTCAATACTTGTTGCCATAGGTCTGTCCCTTATTCATGGATCTACCCCACTACAACATCCACAACTCCACACCAATAACTAGTACAATGCATACTAATCTAGTCTCATAGCGTGAATAATGTTTAAGAAGAGATATAGGGACCTTATTTTTCTTCCTTTTATCCCATGCATTTCTCACTAAGCCTGTAGATGTTCGTTTGGGCTAAATATCAGTCACATCTAACCTGCTACCCAAGAACCATTTATAGACATCCAATAAGATGATTTAGATGCCCAAACTAGTTTCTTGAACACTTGACAACATGGCGCAAGTGTTTGAAATCTGCACCCATCATCTGAAGGGTACCACTATGAATGCACTTTGACCCAATATCTAGACCAGTTAACTCATGATGGGCATTGGAATTAATGATTGATGTGTTGGTGAGAGAGAGAGAGAGAAAGAGAGAGAGAGAGAGAGAGAGAGAGAGAGAGAGAAATCCATATTTAGGTTCACTTATTGCCCACCTAATTGAACATAATAATTTGGACTAGCCCACGTTACAAACATCCTATATGTATCCATGTAGGCATCTCAATTGCTTGATGGGTATGAGGTTGCTCCTTAAAATTTTTTTTCATATTCCCTTTTGATGAAAATTTTTTTTGTGCAGCTACTTGGCATGTTAAAAATGTTTTCGAGTGAAATGACATTGGCATTTGCTTGGATTCACTTGTTGGTTGTTGATCTTTTCGCTGCAAGGTTGTCTCCAATCTACTAAGCTCCTGTTACTAATTGTTCTACTTTACTTAAATGATTGAATGATGAATGATAGTTTCAACATTCATAAGAAACTATAGGAAAAGGTCATTGACATGAACAAGGTAGTTGGTGTTGATCTAGGCTGTTGATCTGTCGATCATCGCTGTGGATAGATTGCGAGCTGGAAACCTAAATTAGGAATCTAGACTCTTGTCATTGTGTTAATGGTTTCTGCATGTCCCTGTTAAATAATCAAATTGATGCCATCTGTTAAATGATTGACTGTTTCATCAACGAAATTAATTCTTGGTCTCAGTGTAACTTAAGACTTTCAAACACTACCAAAACTTGTACAACTTGACCAAGCCTCTTTGGTCGAGTCATACCATGAATAGCCACTAGCCTCTTGCCATTATGTGGATGGTTTCTCCATTAATAAAAAAAGAAATTAGAAACAAGATAATAGAAAAAAGAATTGAATAATTATAATGGAAAAAAATAATAGAATAAAAAGGGAATCGAAAACAAGGAATATAAAAAATAGAATATAAAAAAGAGAAGAGAAAAAAGAAAATAAAAAATAGAATAGAAAAAAATAGATAAAGAAGAATACCAAAAAAGAGGAATACGAGGAAAAGTAATAGAAACAATTTGTGAATAGAAAAAAAAAGCACAATTAAATAGAAAAAAGAAAAATAAAGAAAATTACAAAAAAGAAAAGTAGGAAAAAGATAGTGAAAGAAAGGAGAATATTAAAGAAATAGTAGAAATACTTAAAAAAGAGAATTAAAACAACAAGGAATGTTTAAAAAATTAAAAAAATAGAAAATATAAAGAATAGTGAATCAAAATGTAGAAATAAATGGAAAATAGAAACAAAAAGTAATAGAAAAATATAAAATTAAAAATAGTAGAAATAAATAGAGAATACTAAAAATAGAATATAGAAATTAGAGAATTTGAAAATATAGGATATAAAAAATAATTAAAAGAAGTAGATAATAACAAAAATTGAGAATAGAAAAAAATAATAGAAATGAATAGAGAATAGGATGAAAGAATATAAAAATTAGAGAATTTGAAAATATAGGTTATAAAAAAATAGTTGAAAGAAGTAGATAATAAAAAAAATAGAGAATAAAAAAATAGTAGAATTAAGTAGAGAATAGGAAAAAAAATAGAAAAGTAGAAAATATTACAAATAAAGAATAGAAAAAAATAGCAGAAATAAATAGAGAATAGAAACAATGAGAATTGAGAAATAGAGACTATAAAGAATAGATAATAGGAGGAAAATAGTAGAAGTAAATAGAGAATGGAAAAAAAAAGTAAGAGAAAAGAATAGAGAATAGAAAGAAATAGTAAAAATAAGTAGAGAATAGGAGAATATCAAATAGAAAAAAATAGAGGATAGATAAAAAGAGATGGGAATGTAGCGAATTAAAAAAAATTAGGATAAAAAAGAATAAAACAAAAAAAAATGAAAATGAAAAAAAAAATAAGAGATTAGAAAAAATAATAGAAAAAATTAAAATAAAAAAGCATTGAAAAACTAAGAGAATAGAAAAAGAGCATAAAAAAAAAGAGAATAGAGAAAAAACAATAGAATAAAAAGGGAGTAGAAAAAACAAAATAGAAGAAGTGAATATAAAAACAGGGGTAGAAAATTGAAAGTAGCAAAAAATATTAAACTTCAGAAAAAGAAAATAAAAAAAGAATTCAAAAAATATGGGATATAAAAAGCGTAATAGAAAAAAAAGAACAAAAAAAGGTAAACATAAATAAAGAATAGTAAAATTAAATAGAAAATATAACAGAGTAGTAGAATTAAATAGAGTAGGAAAAACGAATCGAAAAAACTATGAATTGAAAACATGAAAAATATAAAGAATGAAAAATAGGAGCAAAATATACAAATAAATAGAGAATAAAAACAAAAAAGTAATAAAAAATAGACAATCAGAAAAAATTGCATAACCAAAGAGAGAATAGGAAAAGAAGAAAATGGAGAAATTAGAGAATTTGAAAAATACAGAAAACAAAAAAATAGTTGAAAGAAGTAGATTATAAAAAATAAAAAATGGAAAAAATAGAAATAAATAGGGAATATGAAAAAAATTGAAAAAGTAGAGAATATATTAAATAGAAGATATTAAAAGTAAAGAATAGAGAAAACATAGCAGAAATAGGTAGAGAATAGAAAAAATAAGTCAATAGAAAACAAGGAGAATAGAAGAAAAGGAAAATAAAAAGGAGAATAGAAAATGATAACTAAAAAAATGGAATACAAAAAGATAAAAAAGAAGAAATAAAATAAAATAGAGGAAAAAAGAATACATAAAAGCGACTAGAAATAAAGAGAATTGAAAAAAAAGGATAATAAAAAAAGAGAACACAATAAAAAGGGAATATAAAAAGAGAATAGAATGAAAAATAGGTAAAAAAAGAATACTAAAAAGGGAAACACAGGAAAATGCAATAGAAAAAATTGAGAATAGAAAAAATCAGAATTAAATAGAGAATAGAAAAATGAGAATTAAAGGGTTCAAAAAAATAAAAAGGTTTGCAAAAATAAAAATATTTGAAAATGTAAAATGGTTTTAAAAAAAATAGAGGGATTGAAAAAAAAAGTCTTGAAATAATAAAGTGGTTTGAAAAAATAAAAGTGTTTGAGAAAATAATTGGGTTAACAAAATAAAAGGGTTAAAAAATGAAAGGGTTTGACAAAATATATAGGTTCTAACAAATCAAAGTGTTAAAAAAAATGAAAGGGTTAGAAAATATTAAAGGGTTTCAAAAAATTAAAGGGTTTTGAGAAAATTAAATGGTTCAAGAAAAATAAAAGGGTTTCAAAAAATAAATAGGTTTGAAGAAAGAAGAGGGCATGAAGAAAAAATGTTTTGAAAAAATAAAATGACTTAAAAAAATAAAGGTTTTTCAAAAAATAAAGGGGTTTTAGAAATAAAATGGTTCGAAAATAAAAGGTTTGAAAAAAAATAAATGGGTCTGAAAAAATAAATGGGTTTGAAAAAATAAATCATTTAAAAAAAATAAAAGTGTTTGAAAAATAGAAGGGTTGAAAAAATTAAAAAAGGTAAGAAAATATGTAACAGTTTTGAAAATAAAAGTGTTAGAGAAAACAAAAGAGTTTGAAAAAATAAAAGGGCTTTAAAAATAACTGTTTAAAAAAATAAAAGGGATTAAAAAAAAGGTTTCTAAAAAAAATAAAAGGGGCTCAAAAATAAAATGGTTTGAAAATAAAAGGCTTTGATAAAATAAATGGGTGTGAAAAAATAAAAGGGTTTGAAGAAATAAAAGATTTTGAAAAAAATAAGTGTTGAATAAAAATAAAAGGGTTGAAAAAGTAAAATTTTGGAAAAAATAAAAGGGTTCTTAAAAGGTAGAAGGGCTTGAAAAAATAAAAGGGTTTGAAACTATAAACGAGTTTGAAAAAATAAAAGGTTTTGATAAATAAGAGAGTTTGAAAAAGGTAAAAGGGTTTCAAAAAATCAAAGGGTTCTAAAAAAGTAGAAGGGATTGAAAGAAATAAAGGAGTTTGAAAAAAATAAAAAGGGTTGAAAAAATAAAAGGGTTCTGAAAGAATAAAAAGGTTTTAAAAAAAATAAAAGGTTTTGAAAGAAAAAAGGTTTGAAAAAACAAAAGGGTCTAAAGAAAAAAAGGTTTCAAAAAAATAAAAGGGTTTAAAAAGATAAAAGGGTTTGAAAAAATAAATGGGTTTGAAAAAATAAAATGGTTTGAAAACGTAAGATTGTTTAAAAAGTAAAAGTGCTTGAAACAATAAAGTTGTTTGAAAAAAATAAAAGGTTAGAAAAAAATAAAACAGTTTGTGAAAATAAAAGTATTGGAAAAAACAAAAGGGTTTGAAGAAAATAAAAGGGTTAGAAAAGAGAAAAGGCTTTGACAAAATGATAAGGTTCTAAAAAAATGTTTGAAAAAATAAAAAGGTTTGAAAAAATAAAAGGGCTTAAAAAAATAAACAGGCTTTGAAAAAATAAAAGAAGGTCAAAGCATAAAAGGGTTTGAAAAATAAAAGGGTTTGAAAAAATAAATGGGTCTGAAAAAATAAATGGGTTGAAAAAAATAAGAAGGTTTTAAAAAAAAATAGGGCTCGAAAAAAGTAAAAGGGCTTTTAAAAATAAAAAAGGTTTGAAAATGAAAAGGGCTTGAAAAATAAAAGGGTTTAAAGAAAGGAAAGGGTTGGAAGAAATAAAGGGGTTTGAAACAAAAGTGCTGTGAAAAAATCAAAGCATTTTGAAAAAATAAAAGGGGTTTGAAAAAATAAAAGGGTCTGAAGAAAAAAAGGTTGGAAAAAATAAAATTGTTTAATAAAATAAAAGTTGAAGGGCTTTATAATATACATGGGTTTGAAAAAAAATAGGTTTGATAAAATAAACGAGTCTGAAAAAAGAATAGGGTTGGAAAAATAAAAGGGCTTTGAAAAAATAGAAGGGTTTAAAAATAAGAGGTTTTGAAAAAAATAAAAGGGTTAGAAAAAATGAATGGGTTCAAAAAATAGAAGGTTTTGATACAGTAGAAGGGTTTGTAAAAATAAAAGAGTTGAAAAACTAAAACGATTTTCCAAAATCAAAGGGTTTAAAAAATAAAACAGTTTGAAAAAATAAAAAGATTTGAAAAAGTAAAATGGTTTAAAAAAATAAAAGGGTTTGGCAAAATAAAAGGGTTTGAAATAATAAAATGGTTTGAGAAAATAAAAGTGTTTGAAAAAATAACAGGGTTGAAAAAATAAAATGGTTAAAAAAATAAAAAGGTTTGACAAAATATATGGGTTTTAACAAATAAAAATGTTAAAAAATGAAAGGGTTAGGAAAAATTAATGAGTTAGAAAAGCTAAAAAGGTTTAAAAAAATAAAAGTGTTTTGCAAAAATAAAAAGGTTGGAAAATTTAAAATTGTTTGAAATATAAAATTTTGTTAAAAAAATAAAAGGGCCTTAAAAAAATAAAAGGTTTCAAAAAATTAAAAAGTTTTTAAAAAATGAAGGGGTTAAAAAAAGGGTTCAAACAATAAAAGTTTTGAAAAAAAAATAATTTTTTTAAAAAAATTACTTAAAAAATATGAAACGGCCTGAAAAAAATAAAAGTATTAGAAGAAAACAAAAGGGTTTGAAAAAATAAAAGGGCTTGAAAAAATATAAGGTTTCTGAAAAAATAAAAGGGTTTGAAAAAAAAAAGGTTTGAAAAATAAAAGGAATTGATTGGGTATGAAAAAATAAATGGGTTTGAAAAATTAAAAGATTTTGAATAAACAAAAGTGTTTAAAAAAAATAAAAGGGTTGAAAATTTAAAATATTGGAAAAGAAAAGGGTTTGAAAAAACTGAAAGGGTTAGAAAAAACAAAGGGGTTTGAAAAAAAATAAAATGATTCTGTAAAAAAAAAGGTTTGAAAACATAAAAGGGTTTGAAAAGATAAAAAGGGCTTGAAAAAGTAAAAGAGTTCTAAAAAAATGAAAGGAGTTCAAAAAATAAAAAGGTTTGAAAATTAAAAAAGTCTAAACAAATAAATGAGCCTAATAAATAACGGGGTTTAAAAAAACAAGAGCATTGTAAAAAATAAAGGGGTTTGAAAAAGTAAAAAGGGTTGAAAAAATAGAAAGCTTTGAAAAAAGTAAAAGGGCTTAAAAAAATGGAAGTAATGAAGAACTAAAAGGGTTTGAAAAATTGAAAGGTTTTGGAAAACTCAAGGGGTTAGAAAAAATAAAAGGGTTTTAAGAAATAATGGGGTTTGAAAAAAATAAAAAGGCTTAAAAAATAAAAGGGTTCTAAAAAAATAAAAGGGTTTGAAAAAAAAGGTTTGATAACATGAAAAGGTTTGAAGAAAAACATGTTTTTGAAAAACAACAAGATTTTAAAAAATAAAAGCTTTTAAAAGAAAAAATATGTTTGAGAAAATAACATAGTTTGAAAAAAAAATTGTTTAAAAATATAAAAGTGTCCTAGGAAATAAAAAGGTTTGAAAAAATAAAAGGTTTGAAAAAATAGAAGGGTTAGAAAAAAATAAAAGTCTTGAAAAAAAGGGTTTGGAAAAAGAAAAGGGTTGGGAAATAAAACAGCTTGGAATAAATAAATGAAATAGAAAAACTAAAAGTGTTGGAAAAAATAAGAGGGTTTCAAAAAATAATGGGTTTGAAAATTAAAAGGTTTAGAAAAAAAAAGGGTTTGAAAAAATAATAAGGTTTAGAAAAAATTGGGTTTGAAAAAAATAAAAAGATTTGGAAAAATAAAAGGGCTTGAAAAAATAAAATTGTCTAGTATGAGTTTAAAAAATTAAAAAGGTCTGAAAAAATAAATGGTTTTGAAAAATAAAAGGGTCGAAAAAAGTAAGAGTTTAAAAAATTAAAAAGGTTTTAAAAATTAAATGGTTTTGAAAAATAAAAGGGTTTGAAAAAATAAAGCAATTAGGAAAAATAAAATGGTTTGAGAAAGTAAAAGATTTTAAAGAAATAAAGGATTTTTGAAAAGGGTTTTCCAAAAATAATATTTTAGAAAAAATAAAAGTGTTTGAAAAAACTAAAAGGTCTAAAGCAAAAATGGGTAAAAAAAAATAACAGGATTTTAAAAAAAATAGGCCGAAAGCAAAAATGGGTCAAAAAAAATCGAAGGGTTTAAAAAAATGAAAGTGTTTGAAAAAATAATTGGGTTTGAAAAAATAGAAGGGTTTTAAAATATAAAATAGTTTGAGAAAATAATAGGTTTTGATAAAATAATGATGTTTGAAAAAGAACAATGTTGAAAAAAGAAAAGGGTTTGAAAAAAAATAAAAGGGTTTTGAATAAATAGTGGGGTTTGAAAAAATAAATGGTTTTGAAAAAAATAAAAGGGTTACAATAAATGAAGTGGTTAGAAAAAATGGTTTAAAAATAAAAAGGTTTGAAAAAGTAAAAGGGTTTGAAAAAAAGAAAAGGGCTAGAAACAATAAATGGGTTTAAAAAAAATAAGAGAGTTTAAAAAGGTTTGAAAAAATGAAGTGGTTAGAAAAAAAAGGTTTAAAAATAAATTAGTTTGAAAACATAGAAGGCTTTTCAAGAAATAAAAGTTTTTTGAACAAATAAAAGGGTTTGAAAAATTAAAGTGTTTGAAAAAAATAAAAGAATTTGAAAAAATAAAAGGGCTAAAAAAATAAAAGGTTTCAAAAGTTAAAGGGCTTGAAAAAAATAAAAGGGTTTGAAAATATAAAAAGGTTGAAAAAATAATCATGTTTGAACAAATAAATGGCTTTGAAAATATAAATAGGTTTAAAAAATATAAAAGGTTTTGATAAAATAAGAGAGTTTTAGAAAATAAACGGGTTGAAAAGTTAAACAGGTTTGAAAAAACTTTTTTAAAAGAGTAAAATGGTTTAAAAAAATAAAAAGCATTGAAAAAATAAATGGGTTATAAAAAAATAAACGGGTTTGAAAAGAATAAAAGGGTTTGAAAAAATAAGGTTTGAAAAAATAAAATGGGTTTGAAAAAATAAAATGGGTTTAAGAAAATAAAGGGGTTTTACAAAATAATAGGGTTTGAAAAAGTAAAAGGCTCTAATAATTGAAAGGGTTGGAAAAATAATAAGGATTTGAAAAATGAAATGGGTTCTAGAAAAATAAAAGGTTTTGAGAAAATAAAAGAATTTGAAAAAAATAAAAGGTTTTAAAAGATAACAGCACTTGAAAAAATAAAAAGGCTAGAAAAAATAAAAGGGTTTCAAAAAAATAAACGAGTCTAAAAGAATAAAAGAGTTAAAAAAAATAAAAGGGTTAGAATAACGAAAAAGGTTAAAAAAATAAAAAGGCTTTGTAAAAATAGAAGGGTTATACAAATAAAAGGGTTTAAAAAATAAAATATTTGAAAAAAATTGGTTTGTAAAAAGAAAACGATTCTGAAAAAAATAAAAGGTTTCTGAACAGATAAAAGTGTTTGAAAAAATAAAAGGGTACGAAAAAAATAAAGAATTTGAAAAATTAAATGGCCAAACAGAATAAAAGGTTTCAAAAAAATTAAAGTGTTTGAAAAAATTAAAAAGGTTAAAAAAATAATAGGGTCTAAAAATATAAAAGGGTTGAAAAAATAATTATTTTGAAAAAATTAATGTCTTTGAAAATATAAATGGGTTTAAAAAAATAAATGGCTTTGATAAAATACGAGAGTTTCAAAAAATAAAAGGGCTGAAAAACTAAAGGGGTTTGGAAAAAATATAAGGGTTTAAAAACATAAAAGGGTTTGAAAAAATAAAAGGGTTTGAAAAAATTGGATTTGGAAAAATAATGGGGTTTGAAAATATAAACAGGTTTGAAAAAATAAAAGTTTTCTTAAATAAGAGAGTTTGAAAAATAAAAGGGTTATAAAAATTAATAGGGTTGGAAAAAAAAGGTTTTGACAAGATAATATAGTTTGAAACAATAAAAGGGTCTGAAAAAATAAAAAGGTTTGAAAAAATAAAAAGGTTTTGAAAAAATAGTATGGTTCAAAGACATTAAAGGGTTCGAAGAAAAAAAGGTTTTGAAAAAATAAAAGGGTTTAACAAGATAAACATAAAAGGGTTTGAAGAAAAAAGTTTTGATAAATAAGAGTGTTTGAAGAAATAAAGGGTTTGAGAAAATAAAAGCGTTTGAAAATAAAAGGTTTGAAAAAATAAAAGGGTTTGAAAAAATAAAAGGGATAGAAAAAATAAAAAGGTTTGAGAAAATAGAAGGGTCTAAAAAAATAAAAAAGTTAGAGAAAAAAGCATTAGAAAAAATGGTATGGTTCTACTAAAATAAAAGGGTTAAAAAAATAAACTGTTTGAAAAAATAAATTAGTTCGAAAAAATAAAAAGGTTCTGAAAAGAATAAACGGTTTCTGAACAAATAAAAGGGTTTGAAAAAAATAAATGGGTTTGAAAAAAAAAGAATTTGAAAAGATAAAAGGGTTGAAAAAAATAAAAGGTTTGTAAAAATTAAAGTGTCTGAAAAAATAAAGGGTTGAAAAAACAAAAAGGTTGAAATAATGATCATGTTTTGAAAGAATAAATGGCTTCGAGAATATAAATGGGTTTAAAAAATAAAATATTTTAATAAAATAAGGGAGTTTTAGAAATTAAAGGGGTTTGAAAAAAATAAAATTATTTAAAAGTGTAAAAGGGTTTAAAAAATAAAATGGATTGAAAAAAATAAATGGGTTACGAAGAATAAAATGGTTTGAAAAAAATAAAAGGGTTAAAAAAATGGTTTAAAAAAAGGGTTAGGTTTGAGAAAATAAAAGGGTTTTAGAAAATAAAAGGGTTTGAAAAAGTAAAAAGGTCTAAACATTGAAAGGGTTTGAAAAACTGTAAGGATTTGAAAAATGAAATGGGTCCTAGAAAAATAAAAGGTTTTGAGAAAATAAAAGCTTTTTTAAAAATTAAAGTTTTAAAAAATAAAAGGGTTTTAAAAAATAAAAGGGTTAGAAAAAATAAAAGGGCTAGGAACAACAAAAGGGTTAGAAAAATATAACGGTTCTGCAAAAATAAAAGGTTTAAAAAAACAGACTGTTTGAAAAAATAAATTGGTTTGAAAAAATAAATGGGTTCTAAAAAATATAAGGCTTCTAAACAAATAAACGGGTTTGAAAAAATAAAAGAATTTTAAAAAATAAAAGGGCAAAAATAATAGAAGGTTTCAAAAAATTAACGGGTTTTAAAAAAAAGTGTTAAAAAAATAAAAGGGTTTGAAAATTTAAAAGGGTTGAAAAACTAATCATGTTTGAGTAAATAAATGGCTTCAAAATATAAATGGGTTTGAAAAAAATAAAAGGTTATGATAAAATAAGAGATTTTCAAAAAGTAAAATGGTTGAAAATCTTAAAGGGTTTAAAAAAAATAAAAGGGTTTGAAAACATAAAATGGTTTGAAAAAATAGAAGGGCTTAAAAAAATGGCTTGCAAAAAATACGGGGGTATGAAAATATAAGTGGGCTTCAAAAAATAAAAGGTTTTCTTAAATAAGAGAGTTTGAAAAAATAAAAGGGTTTAAAAAACTAAAAGGGTTTGAAAAAATAAAGACAAAATGAAAATAAAAGGGAATGTAAAAATAAATTGGTTTGAGAATCTAAAAGGGTCTAAAAAAATAAAAGGGTTTGAAAAAAACATTTGGTTTGAAAAAATGAAATGGTGTAGAAAAATAAAATTGGTTCATAAAATAAAAGGGTTTGAATAAGGGAAAGGGTTTAAAAAAACTATATGGGTTAAAAAAATGGTTTGAAAAAGTAAAATGTTTATAAAAAAATAAAAGGGTTAAAAATTAAAAGGATGAAATAAATAAACCAGCTCAAAAAAAATAAAAGGATTGAAAAAATAAATGCGTTTAAAAAAAATAAAAGGTTTGAAAAAGTAAAAAGGTTTCAAAAAAATAAAAGGTTTAAAAAATAAAAGGGTTTGTTAGAATAAACAGGTTATAATAGTAAAGGGGCTAAAAAAAATAAAAGCATTTGAACAAAAAAGGTTTGACAAAATAAAATAGTTTGAAATAATAAAAGGATTAAAAAAAATGGTCTCAAAAAGTAAATGGGTCTAAAACAAAAAATCATTTTAAAAAAATGATAAAAAATGAAAGGCCTAAAAAAAAATAAAAAGGTCTGTAAAAAAAAGGTTTGGGGTTTAGAGCTTTCAATTTTGGGTTTTGGGATTTAGGGGTTTAGGATTTTTTGGGTTTTAGTGGTTAGGGTTTGGGGGTTTCGGTCTAGAGTTTGGGGTTTTTATATGTAGGGGTTGGGGTTTTAGGGTTTGGGGTTTGGGTGTTAAGGTCTTCGAGGTTTTCGTGTTTTCTTTGTTGGCTTTGGGTTTGGGTTTGCATCTTGGTTCAGCTTTTAGGTTTACAAATTAGGGTTTGGTCACTACGGATGGAGGATGGGGTTTTGGGGTTTTGGGTTTTCGGCTGGGGTTTTGGGATTTAAGGATATAGGATTTTCTGGTTTTTGTGGTTAGGGTTTGGGGGTTTAGGGCTACATTTCAATTTTAGGGCTTTTAGGATTTAGAGATTTGGGTATTGTGTTTTGGGTTTTGAGTTTAAGGATTTTTGGTTTTGGGTTTAGGTTTTAAGGTTTACTGTTTAAAGTTTTTTAGAGCTCAGGGTTTTAGGGTTGTTTAGGGTTTTACACTTTTACAATTTAGGGTTTGGGGTTTTATGGTTTTACAATTGTAGGGTTTACCATTTTAGGATTTGGTTTTTGATTTTTACGTTTATGGTGTAAAGGTTTTGGGTCTAAGTCTACGTGCTGCGGGTTTTTGTTGTTTATGGTTAGAGGTTTGGGGATTTTGCCTTTAGCTTTGGGTTTGTGTTCGGGATTTTAGTTTTAGGATTTATTGTTTGGAGATTGGGGATTGGGTTTGAGGTTTAGGGTTTTGGGGTTGTGGTTTTGAAAATGGGGTTTTCGGTTTGGGGGTTTAACTTTTAGGGTTTTGGGGTTTTTGGATTTGGGGACTTAGGCTTTGTCGATTTTAAGGTTTTAGGGTTTGGGATTTGGGTGCTTGGGTTTGGGGTTTTCATGCTTTCGGCTTTCGCTTTGGGTAATTTGGGGCTTATGGTTTAGTGTTTGGTAATTGGGGATGGAGGATTGGGGTTTTGGGTTTTTGGGGTATGGCGAATAGAATTTACAGTTTTGGGTTTTGTGTTTGGTGGTTTATGTTTTGAGGTTTTGGGTTTTAGCGGTTTGGGGATAGGGTTTTATGGTTTAGGAGTCTAGGTGCGTCAGGTTTTTGGTGATTATGGTTGAAGGTTTGAGTGTTTGGCCTTTGGCTTTGGGTTTGAGTTTAGGGTTTTCAATTTAGGTTTTTTGGTTCGGAGATTGAGGGTTGGGTTTGGTGTTAAGGTTTTAGGGTTCTAGGGTTGTCATCTTGAATTTGCGCTTTTCGATTCAAAGGTTTAAGTTTTGAGGTTTTGGGTTTGGGGGTATAGGCTTTGTCGATTTGGGGGTTTGGGGTTTGGGTGTGTTGGGATCTTAGGAGTTTCCATGTTTTTGGCTTTTGCTTTGGGTTTGGGTTTGGGGTTTACAGTTTAGTGTTTGATGATTGGGGATGAGGATTGGTGTTTTGGGTGTTTTAGGGCTTGGGTTTAAGGGTTTAGGTTTTGCAGTTTTAGGTTTTAGGGGTTTGGTGATTGGGCTTTAGGGTTTGGATTATGAGTTTGAAGGGGTTTGGGGATTTGAGGTTTAGGGGTTTAAGATTTTTGGGATTGATGGTTTTGGTTGGGGGGGGGGGGCGGTAGGTTTTGTGATTTTTGGGGTTAAGGGTTGGGGGTTTTGCAGTTTAGAGTTTGTATGGTGTTTAGTTTTGGAGGTCGGGGTTTTGGGTTTTCGGTTTGGGGTTTTGGGATTTAGATGTTTAGGATTTTTGGGTTTAATGGTTAGGTTTTGGGGGTTTAAGGCTAGAGTTTATGGTTTTGGGTGTTGGGTTTAGGGTTTAGGGTCTTGTGGTTTAGCTTTTTACAATTCTTGAATTTTTTTGGTTTTTAGGATTTAGGAATTTGAGTAATGTGCTTTGGATTTTGAGTTTAAGGATTTCAGGTTTTGGGTTTAGAGTTTAGGGCTTAGGGGATTCAGGTTTAGCGTTTAGGGTTTAGGGTTTTGTGTTTTAGATTTAAGGGTCTAGGTTTTAAGGTTTAGTGTTTAAAGTGTTTTAGAGTTTTAGGGGAAGGTTGTTTAGGGTCTTTTATTTTTCAATTTAGGGTTTAGGGTTTTACAGTTTTCCAATTTTAGGGTTTAAAGTTTTAGGATTTGATTTCTGAGTTTTAAAGCTTATGGTTTAATGGTTTTGGGATTAAGAGTCTAGGTGCTTCAGGTTTTTGGTGTTTATGGGTGTACGTTTGAGGGTTTGGCATTTGGCTTTGGGCCTGGGTTTCTGGTTTTCGATTTAGGGTTTATGGTTTGGAGATTGGGGATTTGGTTTATGGTTTAGGGTTTGGGTGTTATGATTTTGAATTTGGGGTTTTTGGTTCGGGGGTTTAAGTTCTGGCGTTTTGGGGTTGGGGTTTTGGTGGTTTAGGGTTTGGGGTTTCGGTGTGTTGGAGTTTTTGCGTTTTCGGCTTTTGCTTTAGGTTTGGGTTTCGGGTTTAAGGTTTAGTGTGTGGTGATTGGGGATGGAGGATTGGGGTTTTGGGTCTTTTGGAGCATGGGGATTGGGGTTTACAATTTTGGGGTTTGGGTTTGGGGGTTTTGGTTTTGAGGTTTTGGGTTTTAGGGGTTTGGTGAATGGGTTTTAGGGTTTGCATTTTGGGTTTGTAGGTGTTTAAAGATTTGCGGTTTAAGGATTTAGGAGTCTAGGGAATGATGGTTGGGGGTTTAGGTTTTGGATTTTGGGGGTTTAGGGTTTTGCGGTTTGGGGTTTCAGGTTTTAAGGTTCAGAGTAGTGTATAAGGTTTAGGATTTCAAGGTTTTAGGGGTTTATGGTTTAGGGGTTTTTGGGTTTAAGGTATCAAGGGTTAAGGGTTTGGGGTTTGGGGGGTTTTACGGTTTGGAGTTTGTTTGGATTTTAGTTTTGGAGATTGGGGATTTGGGGTTTTAGGTTTTCGGTTTGGGGTTTTGGGATTTAAGGGTTTAGGATTTTCAGGTTTTAGTGGTTAGGGTTTGGGGGTTTTGGGCTAGAGTTTGGGATTTTGGGTGTTGGGTTTGGAGTTTAGGGTCTTTTGGTTTGGGGCGTTCACAATTTTTCAATTTTAGGGTTTTTAGTTTTTAGGAATTTTGGTATTGTGTTTTGCATTTTGAGTTTAAGGATTTTGGGTTTTTGGTTTAGGTTTTAGGCATTTTGGATTTTGGGTTTAGGTCTTAAAGTTTAGTGTTTATAGTTTCTCAGAGTTTAGGGTTTTAGGGTTTTTTAGGGTTTTAAATTTTTACAATTTAGCATTTAAGGTTTTATGATTTTTCAATTTTAGGGTTTATGGTTTGGGGAATTGGTTTTGGAGTTTTAAGTTTATGGTCTAAACGGTTTAGGTTTAGGAGTGTTAAGTGTTTCGCGTTTTTGGTGTTTATGGTTGAAGGTTTGGTGGTTTGGCCCTCGGCTTTGGGTTTGGATTTGGGGTTTACGACTTAGGGTTTATGGTTTGGAGATTAAGTATTGGGTTTGGGGCTTAAGGTTTAGGGTTTGGGGGGTTTGGGTTTTCAATTTGGGGTTTTGGATTCTGGGTTTTAGGGTTTAGGGGTTTGGGGCTTTGGGTTTTGGGGGTTAAGGCTTTATCGTTTTTTGGGGTATTAGGTTTAAGGTTTGGGTGGTGGGGTCTCGGGAGTTTCCGGGTTTTCTGCTTTGGCTTTGGGTGTGGGTGTGGGTTTAGGTTTTGGGTTTCTGAATTACGGTTTAGTGATTGGGGATGGAGGATTGGCGTTTTGTGCTTTTTGGGGTATGGGGATTGGGGGTTTCAGTTTTTGGGTTTGGGGTTCAGGAGTTTAGGTTTTAAGGATTTGGGTTTTAGGGGTTTGTGTTGGAAAGTAGCTGCCAAGACCCCTAGATATTGCATATAGATTACTGTGAAAATAACTTTCAATGATGATAATTCAAGAGCCATACCTGCGAGATCTTTTTGATTTGATCTCGGTCTTATAGTAATTCGAAAATCTCAAAACCTTCTACTGTTTTCCTCTATACTCGAACTTGCACCTGGGTGTCAACCTTTTCTACAAATTCTCTTTGCTTTCAAAACTGAAATTTCTCTTGTTATGTTTCCTAGAAAGCAATAGCGTATATTTATAGGCTATAATAAGGACCTTAAGATGGAAATAAGGAATAAGTTGCTTACGAAAATAAGAAACTCTAATTCAACCTAAATTAGAATTCTAGTTGAAAATATGTTTATTAATCTCCCCACGTTAAGATTACAGATATCCATCGATTAAATAACTACCAACATCTATATTCAATCGATATCTTTGTAATTCCTCAAGACCTTACACTTAATTTATTTGAAATGTCAGACACATAGTCTACCTGCAGTGTTTGACATAATCAAAACTTATAAGCTTCATCAACGGGATATTATCAATCCCTATTACAGGACGTGGATTTCGTTGATAAACTAATATCCACCAAATACATAGTGTAGGCATTTAATTTACCGAAATTATTAACCCATAAAAGGTTTCACTCCTTTGTAAATCAAAATACCAAACACAAAATGTATGTATCTATTATTTATATGGGGATTAAAAGTACAAGCATTCATAATAACCATTTGTATGTTAATCACCTTATATAGTTAATATAAAGATAATAAACACCAAAGTGGTCATGTTCAATACACAAAGCGTATTAGTATAACGAGTTAAAATTAAATCATTTTCCGCAGTCAAGACAAGCTTGCTAAAACATCATGCTACAATCGTACTGATGGTATGTCAAATTCTATCTAGATTGTGAACAATAATAACTTATATTCTATATGAACCAACAAATAAGTCTTCCATATGTAAGCTGAACTCTACACACCAACTTATCTACTTTATAGAATAAAAGACATAGACATGTATAATAAATAACAATGCAATCATTTGCCCACACAAATTCTCATTAAGACAAAAAGATAAATGTTACTAATAAATAAATCAGTCAAAAACAAATACATAAAAGCATGCTTTTAGTATAAATTTTCAACAGTTTGGGGATTGGTCTTTAGGTTTTGGATTTTGGGATTAGAAGGGTTTGGGGATTTGGGGTGTCTAGGGATTGATGGTTGGGGGTTTAGGATTGGGATTTTGGGGCTTTTTGCAGTTTGGGGTTTAAGGTTTAAGTTTTAGGGTATAGTGTAAAAGGTTCAGGATTTTAATGTTTTAGGGTTTAGGGTTTAGAGGCCTTGGGGTTTAAGGACTTAAGGGTTAAGGGTTTTGGGTTTTGGGGTTTTTGGGGTTTAGGGGTTTTGCTGTTTGGAGCTTAGTTTTGGAGCTAGGATTTCTGGGGTTTTGGATTTTCGGTATGGGGTTTTGGGATTTTTTTGGTTTAGGATTTTCACGTTTTAGTGGTTTCGATGTGGGGAGTCTAGGACTAGAGTTTTGGGTTTTTGGTGTTCGGTTTGGATTTTTTGGGTCTTTTGGTTTAGGTTTTTACAATTTTTCAATTTTAGTGTTTTTAGGATTTAAACAAGTGGGTATTGTGTTTTGGATTTGGGGTTTAAGAATTTTGGGTCTTAGGTTTAGAGTTTAGTGTTCATCGTGTAGGGTTTTGGATTTTAAGATTCAATGGTTTAGGTTTAAAGGTCTAGTGTTTAAAGTTTTTTAGAGTTTAGTGTTTTAGTGTGTTTTTAGCATTTTACATTTTTACTATTTTGGGTTTAGCATTTTACTGTTTTACAAATTTAGGGTTTGCAGTTTTGGGAATTGGTTTTTGAGTTTTAAGTTTCTGGTTTAAAGGTTTTTAGTTTAGAAGTCTAGGTGTTTCGGGTTTTTGATGTTTATGGTTAATGGTTTGGGGTTTTGGCCTTTGGCTTTGGGTTTGGGTTTGGGGTTTATGGTTTGGAGATTGGTGATTGGGTTTAAGGTTTAGGGCTTGGGATTTTGAATTTGGGGTTTCGGCTGGGGTTTAACTTTTGGCATTTTGGGGCTTGGGGTTTGGGCTTTGGGTGAAGGCTTTGTCAATTTTGGGGTTTTAGGGTTTAGGGTTTGGGTGTTGGGGTCTTGGAGGTTTCTGTATGCAACTTTAGCTTTCGGTTTGGGTTTGCAGTTAGGGTTGGGGTTTACGTTTTAGTGTTTAGTGACTGGGGATGGAGGAATGAGGTTTTGTGTTTTTCAGGAGGTATAGGGATTGGGGCTTACGGTTTTTGGGTTTGGGGGACCTTGGTTTTGGAGTTCTGGGTTTTACTAGGGGTTGAATTTTAGTATTTGGATTTTTGACTTGAAGGGGTTTTGGGATTTGGGGTTTAGGGGTTTTGGAATTTAGGGATTGATAGCTGGAGGTTTAGATTTGGGATTTTGGAGGTTTAAGGTCTATGGTTTTAGGGTTTAGGGCATAGTGTATAAGGTTTTGGATGTTACGGATTTAGGGTTTATGGTTTAGGGGTTTTTTGGTTTCAGGTATTAAAGGTTAAGGGTTTGGGGGTTTTGCCGTTTGGAGTGTGTTTGGGGTCTAGTTTTGGAGTTCATGAATTTGGGGCTTTGTGTTTTCAGTTTGGGGTTTTGGGATTATGGGATTTAGGGTTTTCAGGTTTTAATTGTTAGGGTTCAAAATTTTAGGTCTAGAGTTTTTGGTTTTGGGTGTTGGGTTTGGGTTTTAGTATTTCGTGGTTTAGGTTTTAGCAAATTTTCAATTTAAGGGTTTTAAATATTTTGGAATTTCGATATTGTGTTTTGAGTTTTGAGTATAAGGATTTTCAGTTTGGTTTTATAGTTTTAGGGTTTAAGCGGTTTGGGGGTTTTCAGTTTTAAATTTAAGCATTTTAGGTTTTAAGGGTTTAGGTTTTACGGTTTAGTGTTTAAAGTTTTAGAGTTTAGGGTCTTAAGGTTTCTTCAGGTTTTAGATTTTCACAATTTAGGGTTTAGGGTTTTACGGTGTTACGATTTTAGGGTTTATGGTTTTGGATTTTGGTTTTTGAGTTTTAAGTAGATGGGTTAAAGATTTTGGGTTTAGGAGTCTAGGTGTTTCCAATTTTTTGTGTTTATGGCTGAAGGTTTGGGGTCTGACGTTCAGCTTTGGGTTTGAATTTTGGGTTTACGACTTAGGGTTTATGGTTTAGAGATTGGGGATTGGTTTTGGGGTTTAAGTAGGGTTTCAGGGTTTTGGGTTTCAATTTGGGGTTTTGGTTTCGAGGTTTATGTTTAAGGGTTGTGGGGTTTGGTTTAGGGTTTTGGGTTTTGGGGGTTTGGCTATTTTCAGGTTTTTGGGTTTGGGGTTTGGGTGTTGGAGCTTTGAGGGTTTCCGTATTTTCGGCTTTAGCGTTAGGTTTGGGTTTTAGGTTTACTATTTAGTGTTTGGTGATTGGGGATGGAGGATTTGGGTTTTTGGGTTTTTTGGGATATGGGGATTGGGGTTTACAGTTTTGCATTTTCGGTTGGGGGTTTAAGTTTTCAGGTTTTTGATTTTCAGGGTTTGGGGCTTAGGTTTTAGGGTTTTTGGAATTTAAGTTTGGAGGGGTTTGAGAAATTGGGGTCTAGGGGTTTAGGTGTTTAAGGATTGATGGTTGGGAGTTTAGGTTTTGGATTTTAAGGGTTTTTGCGGTTTGGTGTTTAAGGTTGTAGGGTTTAGGGAATAGTGTATAAGGTTTTGGATTTAAGGTTTAAGGGATTAGGGTTTAGCGATTTGGGGGTTTAAGGCCTTACGGGTTAAGGATTTCAAGTTTTGGGGTTTTTAGGGTTTGGGGTTTTGCGGTTTAGAGTTTAGTTTTGGAGCTTTCGATTAGGGGACTTTAGGTTTTTGGTATGTGTTTTGGGATTTAAGGGTTTATGAATTTCTGGTTTCGGTGGTTTGGGTTTGGGGGTTTGGGCCTAGAGTCTGGGGTTTTTGGGAACGCTTGAATTTTTAGGATCTCTTGGTTTAGGTTTTTACAGTTTTTCAATTTTGGGATTTTAGGATTAACGAATTTGGGTATTGTGTTTTGGGTTTTGAATTTAAGGATTTCGGGTTTTGGGTTTCGAGTTTAGGGTTTGAGGGATTTGGGTTTAGGATTTAGGGTGTAGGGTTTTGGGTTTTAGATTTAAAGGTTTATGTTTTAAGGCCTAGTGTTTAAAGTTTTTTAGAGTTTAGGGTTTTTTTGGGTTTTACATTTTTACTATTTATGATTTTGGGTTTTACGGGTTTACAAATTTAGGGTTTATGGCTTTGGGATTTGGTTTTCGACTTTTAAGTTTATAGTTTAAACATTTTAGGTTTAGAAGTCTACGTGTTTTGGGTTTTTGGTGTTTATAGTTGATGGTTTGGGGGTTTGGCCTTTGGCTACGGGTTTGGATTTGGGGATTATGATTTAGGGTTTACGACTTGGAGATTGGGGATTGGGTTTTGGGTTTAGGGGTTGGGGTTCTGAATTTGGGGTTTCGGCGAAGGTTTAAGTTTTTGGGGTTTTGGGGTTTGGGACTATGGGTTTTAGGGTTTAAGGCTTAGTCGATTTTGGGGTTTTGGGCTTGGGTTTTGGGTGTTGGGGTCTGGAGGGTTTCCATGTTTGCAGCTCTAACTTTAGGTTTGGCTTTGTGTTTGGGGTTATGGTTTAATGTTTGGTGACTAGGGATGGAGGATTAGTGTTTGGGTTTTTTGTGGGCATGGGGATTGGGGTTTACAGTTTTGGGTTTCAGGTATCTGGGTTTAGGTTTTCCGGTTCTGGGTTTAAAAGGTTTGGGGACTAGGTTTTAGGTTTTGGATTTTAGGTTTGGAGGGGTTTTGCGATTTAGGGTTTAAGGGTTTAGGAGTTTAGGGATTGATGGTTAGGGGTTTAAGTTTGGGGTTTTGGGTGTCTAGGTTTTAAGGTTTTATGGTTTAGGTTATAGTGTATAAGGTTTGGGATATTATGGATTTAGAGTTTATGGTTTAGGGGTTTTTGGGTTTTAGGTATTAAGGATTAAGGGTTTTTGGTTTGGGGGTTTTGTGGTTTGGAGTTTGTTCAAGGTTTAGCATTGAAGTTTGAGAATTTGAGGTTTTGGGTTTTTGGCTTGTGGTTTTGGGATTTAGGGTTTTCGGATTGTTAGGATTCGGGGGTTTGGGTCTAGAGTTTTGGGTTTTGGGTGTTGGGTTTGGGTTTTAGTGTTTTGAGGTCTTGTTTTTAACAAGTTTTCAATTTAAGGGTTTTTAGGATTTTGGGATTTGGGTATTGTGTTTTGGGTTTTCAATTTAAGGATTTTGGATTTTGGGTTTAGAGTTTAGGGTTTCAGGAATTTGGGTTTAGGGTTTAGGGTTTTGGGATTTTAGATTTGAGGGTTTATGTTTTAAGGTTTAGTGTTTAAAGTTATTTGGAGTTTAGTGTTTTAGGATTTTAGTTTTTCACAATTTAGGGTATAGTGTTCTACAGTTTTACAATTTTAGGGTTTATTGTTTTGGGTTTTGGTTTATGAGTTTTAGTCTATGGTTTAAAGGTTTTGGGTTTAGTAGTCTAGGTGTTTCGGGTTTTTAGTGTTTATGGTTGAAGGTTTGGGGGTTTGGCATTCGGCTTTGGGTTTGGATTTGGGGTTTATGACTTAGGGTTTATGGTTTCGAGATTGGGGATTGGACTTGTTGCTTTGGGTGTACGGTTTGGGGTTGGGGTTTTTAATTTGGAGTTTTCGATTTGGGGGTTTAAGCTTTGGTGTTTTGGGGTTGGGGTTTTGGGTTTTGGAGGTTTAGGCTTTGTTGATTTTGCGGCTTTAGGGTTTGGGGTTTGCATGCTGGAGTCATGGGGGTTTTTATGTTTTCAGCTTTGCCCTTGGGTTTGGATTTGAGGTTCACTATTTAGTGTTTGGTGACTGGGGATGGAGGATTGGGTATTTGTGTTTTTTGGGGTATGGGGAATGGGATTTACAGTTTTTGGTTTTCAGTTTGGAGGTTAGGTATTGAGGTTTTGGATTTTAGGGGTTTCAGGATTGGGTTTTTGGGTTTGGAATTTGGGTTTGGAGGGGTTTGGAGATTTAGGGTTTTAGGGGTTTAGGTGATAAAGAATTGATGGTTGGGGGTTTAGGTTTTGGAAGTTTTTGCGGTTTGGGGTTTAGGGTTTAGGGGTTTAAGGCCTTAATGGTTAAGGGTTTCGGGTTTTGGGGGTTTTTAGGGTTTTGGGTTTTTTGCGGTTTAGAGTTTAGTTTTGGAGCTTGGTGTTTAGCGGTCTTGCGTTTTCGGTATGAGGTTTTGGGATTTAGGGGTTTAGGATTTTTGGGTTTTAGTGGTTTAGGTTTGGGGGTTTGGGGCTCTAGTTTTGGGTTTTGGGTGTTTACAATTTTTCAATTTTAAGGTTTTAGGATTTACGAATTTCGGTATTGTGTTTTCGGTTTTGAGTTTAAGGATTTTGGGTTTCAGGTTTAGAGTTTAGGGTTTAAGGGATTTGGGCTTAGGGTGTAGGGTTTTGCAATTTTGATTTAAGGATTTAGGTTTAAAGGTTTACTGTTTAATGTTTTTTAGAGTATAGTTTTTAGTGTTTTTTAGCATTTTGCATTTTTACTATTTTTGGTTTGGTGTTTTACCGTTTTACGAATTTAGGGGTTTACGGTTTTTGGATTGGGCATTGAGTTTTAAGTTTTTGGTTTAAAGGTTTTCAGTATAGGAGTCTATGTTTCTCGGGTTTTTGGGGTTTGTGGTTGATGGTTTGGGGTTTTGGCTGTTGGCTTTGGCTTCGAGTTTGGGGTCCATGATTTAGGGCTTATGGTTTGGAGATTGGTGATTAGGTTTGGGTAGGGTTTAGGGTTTGGGGCTTAAGGTTCTGAATTTGGGGTTTCAGTGAGGTTTTAAGTTTTGGCGTTTTGGAGTTTGGGGTATGGGGTTTGGGGGGTTAAGGTTTTGTCCATCTTGGGGTTGTAGGATTTGGGGTTTACGTGTTACAATCTCAAGGGTTTCCGTGCTTGTAGCTTGGGCTTTGGGTTTGGGTTCAAATTTGGGCCTGTAATTGGGTTTACAGTTTAATGTTTGGTGACTGGGGATGGAGGAATGAGGTTTTGGGTTTTTTGAGGGTATGGGGATGAGGGTTTACAATTTTGGGTTTTGGGTTTGGAGAACTTTAGTTTTAGGGTTCTAAGTTTTACTAGTTTGGGGATTGGCTTTTAGTTTTTGGATTTTTTGTTTGGAGGGGTTTTGAGATTTGGGGTTTAAGGATTGAAGGTTGGATGTTTAGATTAAGGATTTTGGGGGTTTAGGGTCTAAGGTTTTAGGGTTTAGGGTATCTTGTATAAGGTTTTGGATGTTATGGATTTAGGATTTATGGTTTAGGGGTTTTCGGGTTTTATGCATTAAGGGTTAAGGTTTTGGGGTTTAGGGGTTTTGCGCATTGGAATTTGTTTAGGGTTTAGTTTTGGAGTTCGGGAATTTGGGCTTTCGTATTTTCCTTTTGGGGCTTTGAGATTATGGGATTTAGGGTTTTCAAGTTTTAATGGTCAAGGTTCGGGGGTTCGGGTCTAGAGTTTTGGGTTTTGGGTGTTGGGTTTGGGTTTTAGTGTTTCATGGTTTAGGTTTTAACAATTTTTCAATTTAAGGGATTTTACAATTTTGGAATTTCGGTATTATGTTTTGAGTTTTGAGTTTAAGAATTTTGGGTTTGGCTTAGATTTTAGGGTTTAAGGGATTCGGGTTTATGGTTTTGGGTTTTAGATTTAAGGATTTAGGTTTTAAGGTTTAATGTTTAAAGTTTCTTAGAGTTTAGGGTTTCACAATTTAGGGTTTAGGGTTTTACGGTGTTACAATTTTAGGGCTTACGATTTTGGGTTTTGGTTTTTGAGTTTTAAGTACATGGGTTAAAGGTTTTTGGGTTTAGGAGTCTAGGTGTTTCCAATTTTTGGTGTTTATGGTTGAAGGTTTGGCATTCAACTTTAGGTTTGACTTTTAGGTTTATGACTTATTGTTTATGGTTTAGAGATTGGGGATTGGGTTTGGAGTTTAGGTAGGGTTTTAGAGTTGTGGGTCTCAATGTAGGGTTATGGATTCGGGGGGTTTATGTTTAGGGGTTTTGAGTTTAGGGTTTTGGGGGTTTTGGCTTTGTCGATTTTGGAGCTTTTGGGTTTGGAGTTGGGGTGTTGGAGTTTGGGGGTTTCCATGTTTTTGGCTTTGGCTTTGGGTTTGGATTTTAGGTTTATTGTTTATTGTTTGGGGATTGGTGATGGAGGATTTGGGTTTTTTGGTGTTTTGGGGTATGGGGATTGGGGTTTACAGTTTTGGGTTTTCGGTTTGGCGGTTTAGGTTTTCAAGTTTTTGGTTTTAGGGATTTGGGGATCGGGTTTTAGGAATTGGAATTTAGGCTTAGAAGGGTTTGAGGATTTGGGGTTTAGGGAATGATGGCTGGGAGTTTAGGCTTGGGATTTGAGGGGTTTTTTGGTTTGTGGTTTAAGGTTTTAAGGTTCAGAGAATAGTATATAAGGTTTTAGGGTTTAGGGTTTAGAATTTTTAGGTGTTTAAGGCCTTAAGGGTTAAGGATTTTGCATTTTTGGCTTTTTAGGGTTTGGGGGTTTTGCGGTTTGGAGTTTAGTTTTGGAGCTTTGGGTTTTGGGGCCTTGAGTTTTCTATATGGGGTTTGGGGATTTAGGGGTCTAGGAATTTCAGGTTTGAGTGGTTTGAGAGTTTGTGGCTAGAGTTTTGGGTTTTGGGTGTTTATAATTTTTCAATTTTAGGGTTTTTAGTAATTACGAATTTAGGTATTGTGTTTTTGGTTTTGAGTTTAAGGATTTTGGGTTCCGGGTTTAGAATTTAAGGTTTAAGGGACTTGGGTTTAGGGCAGTTTTACTATTTTGGGTTTTAGTATTTTACTGTTTTACGAATTTAGGGTTTACGGTTTTAGGATTTGGTTTTTGAGTTTTTAAGTATTTGGTTTAAAGGTTTCGGGTTTAGTAGTCTAGGTGTTTTAGGTTTTTGGTGTTCATGGTTGATGGTTTGGGATTTTGCCCTTTTGCTTTGGCTTCGAATTTGGGGTTTATGATTTAGGGTTTGTTGGTCGAAGATTGGTGAGTGGGTTTGGTTAGGATTTAGGGCTTGGGGTTAAGGGTTTTGAATTTGGGGTTTCAGTGAGTGTTTAAGTTTTGGCGTTTTGGGGTTTGAGCTTTTAGGATTTGGGGGTTAAGGCTTTGTCGATCTTGGGGTTATAGGGTTTGGGGTTTGGGTATTGGTGTCTCAGGGGTTTTCGTGTTTGCAGCTTTGGCTTTGGGTTTGGGTTTGGGTCTGGGGTTAGGGTTTATGGTTTACTGTTTGGTGACTGGGGGTGGAGGAATGAGGTATTAGGTTTTTCGAGGATTTGGCATTCGGCTTTGGGTTTGGATTTGGGGTTTACAACTTAGGGATCATGATTTGGAGATTAGGGATTGGGTTTGTTGTTTTGGCTTTAGTGTTTGGGGGTTGGGGTTTTCAATTTGGGGTTTTGGATTCGAGTGTTTAAGTTATGGGGTTTTAGGCTTTGTCAATTTTTGCAATTTTAGGGTCTGGGGTTAGGTGTTGGAGTCATAGGGGTTTCTGTGTTTTTAGCTTGGTGTTGGGTTTGGGTTTGAGGTTTACTGTTTAGTGTTTGGTGACTGGGGATGGAGGATTAGGGTTTTGTAATTTTTTGGGGTATGGGGATTGGGATTTACAATTTTGGGTTTTCAATTTTGGGGTTTCAGTTTTGAGGTTCAAGGATTTAGGGGTCTCACGATTGGGTTTTAGTTTTTGGAATTCGGGTTTGGAGGTGCTTGAGGATGTGGGGTCTAGGTGATTAGAAATCGATGGTTGGGGGTTTAGGTTTGGGATTTTGGGGGTTTTTGTAGTTTTGGGGTTTAGGGTTTTATGGTTTAAGGTATAGTGTATAAGGTTTGGGATTTTAAGGTTTTATGGTTTAGGGTTTTGGGGTTTGAGCTTTTCGCAGTTTAGAGTTTAATTTTGGAGCTTGGTGTTTTAGGGTCTTTGGTTTTTGGTATTGGGATTTAGGGGGTTTAGGATTTTTGGGTTTTAATGGTTCGGGTTTGGGGGTTTGGGCCTAGAGTTTTGGGTTTGTGTGTTTACAACATTTCTATTTTAAGGTTTTTAGGATTTATGAATTTGGGTATTGTGTTTTGGATTTTGAGTTTAAGGATTTTGGGTTTTGGGTTTAGAGTTTAGGGTTTAAGGGATGAGTTTGGGATATTTGGTATTGGGTTTGGGCTTTTAGGGTCTTTTGTTTTAGGTTTTTTCAATTTTTAAATTTTAGGATTTCGAAATTTGGTTATTGTGTTTTGAGTTTTGAGTTTTAGGACTTTTAGTTTTGGGTTCAAAGTTTACGGTTTATAGGATTTGGGTTTAGGGTTTTAGATTTAAAGGTTTAAGTTTTGAAGTTTAGTGCTAAGGGTTTTATGATTTTACAATTTTAGGGTTGACAGTTTTGGGATTTTGTTTTTCAGTTTTAACTTTATCGTTTAAAGGTTTTGGGTTTAAGAGTCTAAGTGTTTCGGGTTTTTGGTGTTTATGGTCGAAGGTTTGGGGTTTGACCTTTGGCTTTGGGTTTGGGTTTGGGGTTTATGATTTAGGGTCGGATGTTCGCAAACTGGGGATTGGGTATAGGGTTTAGGGTTTTGGGGTTAGGGTTTTCAATTTGGGGTTTTGGATTTAGGGGTTTAAGTTTTGGAGTTTAGGCTTTGGGGTTTTGGGTATTGGGGGTTAAGAAGGCTTTATCGATTTTGGGGTTTTTGAGTTTGGGTTTGGGTGTTGGGGTCTTGGTGTTTCCGTGTTTCCGGCTTTGGGTTTGGGGTTTGGCTTTTGGATTGGGGTTGGGGTTTATGGTTTAGTGTTTGGTGACTGGGGGATATAGGATTGAGGTTTTGGTCTTTTGGGGGATTTAGGGATTAGGGTTTACAGTTTTGGGTTTTCAGTTTGGGGTTTAGGTTTTACGGTTCTGGGTTTTAGGGCTTTGGGTATTGGGCTTTGGGATTTGGGGTTAAGGGGTTTAGGAGTTTAGGGATTGATGGTTGGGGGATTAGGTTTTGGGATTTTGGAGGTTTAGGGTTTTGCAGTTTCTATTTAAGGTTTTTGGATTTACAGTATAGTGTTCAAGGTTTAAGATTTTAAGGTTTTAGGGCTTATGTTTAGGTGTTTTAGGGTTTAAGGCATTAAGGGTTAAGGGTTTGGAGTTTGGTGGCTATTTGGGTTCGGTAGTTGTGCGGTTTGGAGTTTATTGGGAGTTTAGTCTTAGAGCCTGCAGTTTTTAGGTTTTCAGTTTTTGGTTTGGTTTTGGGATCTAGGTGTTTAGGATTTTCGGGTTTTAGTTATTAGGTTTTGGGGCTTTAAGGCTAGAGTTTGTGGTTTGGGGTATTGGGTTTATTGGGGTTTTATAGTTTTGTGGTCTAAGTTTTATAGGACTTAAGAATTTGATTATTGTGCTTTGGATTTTGAGTTACCGGATTTTGGGTTTTAGGTTTAGAGTTTAAGGGATTGGGTTTACCGTTTAGGGTCTTGGGTCTTGGATTTTAGATTTAAGTATTTAGGTTTTAAGGTTTAGGAGTTTTAGGGTTTGGGGTTTTTGGTTTTAGGGGTTTAGGCTTTGGAGTTTGGGTGTGTCGAGGTCTTGGGGTTTTTTGTGTTTTCAACTTTTGCTTTGCATTTGGGTTTGAGGTTTACGGTTTAGAGTTTGGTGATTAGGGATGGAGGATTGGTGTTTTGGGTCTTTTTGGGTATGGGGATTGGGGTTTACAGTATTGGGGTTGGGGTTTGCAGCATGGGGTTTTAGTGTTTTGGGTTTTCGGCTTAGTGTTTTGGGATTTAGGTGTTTCGGATTTGCAGGCCTTAGCTGTTAGGTTTTGAAGGTTTGAAGCTAGAATTAGAGTTTTAGGTCTTGGATTTAGGGTTTAGGGTCTTGTGGTTTAGGTTTTTACAATTTTTAACTTTTAAGCTTTTTAGGGTTTAGGAATTTGGGTATGTGTTTTGGAATTTGTGTTTTAAGGATTTCAAGTTTTGGGTTTAGAGTTTAGGATTTGAGGGATTTGGGTTTTGCGTTTAGGGTTTAGGGTAAGGGTTTTAAATTCAAGGGTTCGGTTTTAAGGTTTAGTGTTTGAAGTTTTTTACAGTTTTGGGTTTTAGGATTATTTAGGGTTTTACATTTTTACAATTTACGATTTAGGGTATTACAATTTTAGAATTTCAAGTTTTAAGATTTGGTTTCTCAGTTTTAAGTTTTATCACTTAAAGGTTTTGAGCTTAGGAGTCTAGGTGCTTTGGGTTTTTGGTGCTAATGGTTGAAGGTTTAGGGGTTTGGTTTGTTGCTTTGGGTTTGTGCTCGAGGTTTTGATTTAGCGTTTATGGTTTGGAGATTGGAGATTGGATTTGAAGTAGGGTTTAGGGTTTCAAGGTTGGGTTCTGAATTAGGGGTTTTTCAATTCAGGTGTTTAAGTTTTAGGGTTTTGAGGTTTGTGGTTTTGGTGGTTTAGGCTTTGTTGATATTGGGATTTTAAGGTTCAAGGATTCGATGTGATGGAGTCTTCGGGTTTTAGTGTTTTCGGCTTTTGCTTTGGGTTTGGGGTTTACCGTTTAGTGTTTGGTGATTGGGAATTGGGGTTTTGGGTCTTTTGGGGTACGGAGATTTGGGTTTACAATTTTGGGGTTTGTATTTGGAGGTCTTGGTTTAGAGGATTAGGGTTTACGGGTTTGGAGATTGGGTTTTAGGGTTTGAATTTTGGGTTTAGAGTTGTTTGGGGATTTGGGGTTTAGACATTTAGGGGTTGCTTGTTGGGGGTTTAGGCTTGGGATTTTGGGGGTTTAGGGTTTTGCGGTTTAGCGTTTTAAGTTTTAGGTTTTAGGGAATTGTATGAAAGGCTTAGGATTTTCAAGTTTTCGAGTTTATGGTTTAGGGGTTTTGGAGTCTAAGGCATTAAGGTAAAGGATTTAGGGTTTGAGGGTTTTGTGATTTGGAGTTTATTGGGGTTTAGTTTTGGAGCTTGGGGTTTTGAGTTTTCGATTTTGGGTTTTGGGATTTAGGGGTTTAGGATTTTTCGGGTTTTAGTAGTTAGGTTTTCGAGGCTTAGGGCTAGAGATTGGGGTTTTTATATGTTGAAGTTAGGGTTTTAGGGTCTTGTAGTTTAGGTTTTACAATTTTTCAATTTTAGGTTTCTAGAATTTAGGAATTTCGGCATTATGTTTTGAGTTTTGTGTTTTAAGGATTTTGGATTTTGGATTTAGGTTGGGTTTTGGGTTTAGAAGTCTAGTTGTTACGTGGTTTTCATATTTATGGTTGACAGTTTGGGGGTTTGGCTATTGGCTTTAGGTTTGGGATTTATGATTTAGGATTTATAGTTTGGAGATTAAAAATTGGGTTTAGGTTTTAGGATCTAGGGTTTGGGGCTTTGAAATTGGGGTTTTGGGTTCGGGGGTTTAAGTTTTGGGGTTTTGGGATTTGAGGTTTTGGAAGTTTAGGCTTTGTCGATTTTTCAGTTTTAGGGTTTAGGATTTGGGTGTTGAAATCTTGGGGGCTTTCGTGTTTTCTTGTTGGCCTTGGGTTTAGGTTTGGGTTTTGGATTTAGGAATTAGGATTTGGCGATTAGGGATAGAGGATTAAGGTTATGGCTTTGGGGATGTTGGGGGTTTACAGTTTTTGGTTTTGGATTTTGGGGTTTAGCATTTAAGGTTTTGGGTTTTGGGGGCTTTGTGGATTGGATTTTAGGGTTCAGATTTTGGGTTTCGAGGCGATTGGGGATTTTGGGTTTATGGGTTTAGGAGTTTAGGGATTGATGGTTGGGGGTTAATGTTTGGGATTTTAGGGGTTTAGGATTTTGGGGTGTGAGATTTAAGATTTTAGGGTTTAGAATTTAAAGATTTAGGGTTTATGGTTTAGGGGTTTTAAGGCATTAAGTGTTAAGGATCAAAGGTTTTGAGGGTTTTGCAGGGTATTTGCTTGGGGTTGAATTTTGGAGCTTGGGGTTTAAGGTTTTGGGCTTTTTGGGGTTAAGGTTTGGGATTTAAGAATCTTGTGGTTTAGGTTTTAACAATTTTAAATTTTAGGGAATTTAGGGTTTACGAATTAGTGTTATGTGTCTAGAATTTTGGGTTTTGGGTTAAGGGCATGACGTTTGGGGGTTTGGCGGTTGTTTGGAGTTAGTTTTGAAGCATGGGGAATTTAGGTTTTTGGTTTTGGGATTTAGAGGTTTAGAATTTTTGGGTTTTAAGGGTTAGGGTTTTAGGGTTTGGGTCTAGATGTTGGGGTTTTAGGTTTTAAGAGTGTAGCGATTTAGGGTTATCGAGTTTTAGTGATTAGGTTTGGGGTTTTGGGTTTTAGAGTGTAGCAATTTAGGGTAATTGGGTTTTAGTGAATAGGTTTGGCATTTTGGTTTAGGGGCTTTGGGGTATAAGGCTTTTCAATTTTAGGGGTTCGGTTTTAGGGATTTATGGTTTTACAACAACAGAAAATCCAAAATTTTCTAGTAAATTTAGGCTGTGTACTAGATACCTCACGTTCTAAACATCACTTGAGTCGTGTTGCCATATTAGCCTTTTCATCATACACTAATAGAATCAAGAGCGGCGTGTGTCCAAATTTTTTAATTTTTTTCTTTTTTGACATAAAGAAACTAAACAAAGAAACCAAATTTTAACCAAAAGAAAGATCTTTTAAAAAAAACCTAAAAACAAAAAAATAACCTCAGATTTTCCAAAATAGGAAATAAGCTAAGAAAGACAACTTTGTAGAAATTTATATTTTTAAAAGATAGCTTTTCGAGTTTAGAAATTAAACGAAAAAGCATATTTAAATAAAAAATTTAGAATTTCCTTTATTTGATTATGGGCAGGTCGGTCAAAGCATTCCATGCATGCAACTCCTAAACTAATATGATGACAAATATAGTAACTAATCCCAAAATGCAATAAAATAAATAGAGAAAGTTCAGAAGCTTACCTCATATGGTGCTCCCCCAGAAACGACATCAAGAACTTGTTCGACAATCCAAGTGGAAGGTTGCGAAGTAATAATAAGTCTCATTTTGAATGGGGTCGATCAACAAGGTGAGATTAATCAACACAACTTGAACCTGTCCTAAAAGAAAATCTAAAAATCCTACTCAAAACCTATACAAACCATATTTAAATAAACAAAAATTAAATTAATTACATTTTTTTACACACTATAAAAATTATCTAAACTAAAAGTTCTACACTACAAACCTAAACTAGCAAACAGAAGACTGCATCCACCAAAAGAAACATTAAAAAACCAATTTAAATGAAAAAAAAGAGATAATAAATTAAAAATTCAAAAACAATAAAATAAATTTTATAACCTAATGGTGTGAATCCATTGTTTTCTAAGTAAAAAAAATAAGAACTGCATAGCTCAATCTTTAAAACCCAAAACCAAATATCCAAATACCCAAAAACAAAAAATGCATACACTCTACACTCAAAAAACCCCCCACACTGTAATTTCATTTCTAGTTTTCACACCAAATCTATATGACAAAAAAATAACTGAAAACCAAAGAGAAATAGAGAATAAGAAAAGAAGTACCTAGAAAGAAATAGATAAGAGAATATGCAAGAAGAGAGAAGCAATGTAGATGACGCTGAACAAAATCAGTCCAGGACTACAGCTTGAAGTCCAAAAACCAGTAAAGTAGAAGAAAAAGAAATGGCATTAGATGATGATGGTGATTGTCAAAAATAAGAAAACAAAAAGAAAAATCTAAAAGAGAAACTGAGAAACCGTGTAGGTCAATTGGTTAAAGAAAAAACACATTACGACATGCAAATAAACAAGAACACTTAAAACAAGTAAATGGTTCCAAAAACTTAAGTTCAACCTTTTCTGCACCTTGACATAGACAAGATCGGCTGAAAAGATGCACACACAAACTGCAAGTTATATCAAACAACAAATCCAGCATTAAGATATCAATATTGAACGAGATTTAACCCAAAAACTTACAATCACTAATTGGTAGGCACAATCATTTCTTGCGTGGCAAACCATCTGTTAAGAGTGATCATGCTTTAAATGCAAATGGTAGATTTCGTAAGAGACAACTAACAAGTCAGTTTCTAAAATCTTGAAAATTATAGATGAAAGCATAGAAACCTATTTGCAATTGATATTTGTAATACCTGATGCCTAGGGGCTTAGATGGATATCGAGGGAAAGTCGTTTTTCCATGGTAGTACACACCTTCATGATATAATTAAAAAAAAAATAATGAATGTCGAAAAAAAAAATAGATTAAATCAACGGTTAAAACTCAACTCGAAGCCAATGAAAACTCAAAAAGTGTATAATCACAGCTCAAATGTTAGCAACAATGCAACAAGTATTTTTTTTTTATCAATCAACCAGTCTTCATCAACTTAAGTTCACAGTGAGACACACACATGCACATGTACACACATGGAAGGGGCTAAAACATCATAATTCAAATGGATTTATTCTTTTGCCTGATTGGAAAATGTCATCATTTGAATGCCCAACCCCTATAACCATTCAACTGTACAATAAATAGATGCAAACTAAGAAATCACCAAATATACATGAAATCGTATAAAAGCATATGCTTTCAATCTTCTACCAGTATATGGTGTGTCTTCACTTCCCTCCAGTGCAAAATCTGAAATGAATAATGAAGTAATTTCAACAGATCTCGAAGTGCATGAACAACTTGAAAGCAAGTGAAAGCAATACTTCTCTTTAAAAAGGAAAAAAAACATAAAAAGAGTAATGTCGAACTTATCCATTCATTCACTACTTTGGCCAATTCAACAAGGTTTGGTCAAGCTACTAAAATATAGTTGTGCCCAAATTCCAAATGACCAAAAGATAGTAGGCTAAGTTTTAAGGCATTAAGCTGTTTCTCTTTTCTCTTTTTTTTTTTTTTTTTTTTGGCAAATAAACTAAGCCTTTTCCTCGTCTTGGATGACTCAAACAAGACAAGCCAGCTAGGCTTGACTCCACTTTGTTGGATCCTGAACTCAGCCAGCAGCCTCACAACCCAAAATCAAGTCATGGCCTATGCCCTTCTTGGCTCAACTCCATTATTCAAAAAATGCAGGTACTTAACATGTGTAACATTACACTTGTATGTATGGAGTTCACTTGAAACTACTATGATCGGTGGAGTAAATCATGTGTTTTACATATGATATCCAACAGTGGGATTCACTACGATTGGAGTGTCACTCAACCCCTTCTATTTCTTTTTTTAAGTTTTATCACTACTTTAGCTAGAGTGGCATTCATCTGACCCTACTATAACTAAATCTAATCATGTGTTTTACATATGATAAGTCCAACAGTAGGACCTATTTTAATTGAATAAATTTAGGGCAATGATATTATATGTCTAACAGCTACTGTAGCTAGATCAGCAAATCTCAAAAACATATAATGTCCTAATATCTATTTTACAAAATAAAATTCTCATTTAAAATTAGAAAATTATCTTCTTGTGTGCATAAATAAATTATTATGCATTTAATCAGTTAATACAAAATGACAAATTCATGATCATGTCAACCAACAAGGGACAAAGGGATTCCATTTGTTGCTCGTTTTGGCAGAAACTGTTAAAAGAAAGTTAAGCAATCTATAACATGATTGCATTTTTCAAGTAAATCAGCTTAACAAGACTTCATGACACTGGAAAGTAAAAATGCTAATAACTTTTTAAAGCAAAAAATCCCGTTAACTCAAAAGATAAATAACAAAAAGGAACAGCGGATTGATGTTCTGTTTTGTTAGCCAAATGCATAAGGATATAAGACAAAATGGTAGATTATATGATTAAAAGTAAGTTCAGCATATCATTACAAAGTAGCTAAATTTCGTTGGCATGTAGGAACCAGAATGGCTTGCTCAGTCACAAGAATGTTATTAAATGAGAAGCAATAATGCAAAAAAGAATCAGCAGTATGCATCCAGCAATTGTTCCAACATATCTTTTCACATTTAAGCAATTAAATAGAATTTACCCCAATAATAATAATAATAATAATAATAATATGAAAAGGTGCATACCTTATGAAGTGAATGAGCAACTAATTTCTTCTCAAGCTCCTCAAATTGATAAACAAAGTTAATAAACTGCAAGCCCTAAATGACCATATCCTACATATGGAATAAAAAATTTTTTGAATATATTTAACGAGATTAAATTAAAGTTGCATAGTTTAACCCTTCAAACGCCTCTTTTTTGTTAACAAAGAATCATCAAGTCTCACACAATGGAAAAAATATTTTCTATTACAAAACAGCGAAAGCCAAAGCTACAAAACCATGGTATTGTCTCTCCACCTAACCACAGCATGAGATGAGGGAATTGGGGAAGAACAAAAAACGACAGTTGTTGAACAGAAATGAGTGCAAAATTGCAGCAATCTCAGGCACTACCTCACTACCAATACATTGTCAGCAAAGAAAACAAGAATAAATAGCCTTCAACTGAAAGCCAATTGATCAAAATGACTCTCACCATGAGAATAACAAATTTCATCATACCGCAGGACTAATGCAAAAGGTCACCTTGCATTTTTAAATCAACATCAATGATGACCGCCACCTCACATCCTTAAAAATTCTACTACTCGGTCAAAGACATTCTCACGAAAAAGGATAGGGAACCAAGCACCAAACTATGCTCAATTTACATCTAAAAGTGCAACGAGTCCAAATTACAAATAGGATGTCCGTGTTAGCAATTGTCCAACAATGTTGGAACTACGAGAAGAAAAAAAAAGGAAGACCAGATGGAAAGATTAAGACCAATGTGTAGAGAGATCAAATGTATATCATTTTATATGTTTATATACTTACCTTCAAGTAGTCATACAGATTATAGAGTACTGTAATACTGTAACAAAAATATTTATATGTTTATATTCTAAATGTACTTTTTTCATTTTTCAAGGTCAATAGGTCAAATTCCAACTTTGTGGTTACAAAAATGGGCCCCATCCAACCATGCACCTTGTTGTTGTCAGTTTATCGTTGTTGGGTTAATAACAATGTTGTTGCCATCACAGTAACTAAAACATTAGTTAGCTTCAACACAAGGAGTGTCAACTGCAATATTTCACAGTGTTCTGAAGTGAGGTGAGATGGTATAATTGCCCTAAACATGAGAAAGAATCATAATATGGAGCGCAAATTAAATACATAATATACTGGTATAGGAATAAAACCAAAAAAAGTCACAGATTGGTCGTTTTAAGGCCTTTAGTTATTGACCCTAGTTAAATGCTTGACGATAATAAAAATAATGATAATACTAATAATTTATTAAAATTTAAATTTCTGTTTTCAATTTTCTTAAAGTGTTAATTAGAAATACAAGGTACACCTCCTCCTCGATAAGAACCTTGACTGCAACCATGGTTTAAAATAGCGGCTGCTACATAGCGTAGCAAATGCATTGTCAACCATAGCAGTTGAGGCCGGCACGCTATTTTGAAAATAGCAGCACTATAATCTAAAAGTTTGTAAAGCCAAGCAATTTTATTTTATAATACTATTTTTCCTATTTCTTCTCCTCAATAGCCTTTCCTATAGTTGTTTCTACCCTTACATGGTTTCAAATAACTAAAAACACACAGGATTTGCTGCTACACAAGATTTAAATTTTTTTTCCATTTCCAAAATTTCCACTGCTGCACCGCTATGTATCACCACAACCACTACATATCGCCCGATATGTAGCATTTGCACCATTGGCAGCCATGCCCACTGCAGCCACTATTTTTTATCCTTGATTAAAACACAAAATTCATCTAGAATGTACACCTCAAAATACGCAACATAAGTCTACAAGGACTTGTGCTAGATTCCAAATTGATTTTTCTATTAGGACTTAAACATTACTCCATAGTTAATACAATGTTGCTTTCCCTTTTGAAATCATACTAAAAAATTAAAAATATTTAATACTTAATAATTTAAAAAAGATTGTTAGATCAAATTTTATTGGTGGTATTTTGAAATTTTTTTCGAAGTTAACATTTGTATGAATTATTTTAATGTTGTGCTATATCTATGAATCATATGTTCCAAGATTTGGCAAGCTGGACACCTGGATACCCCTACCAATATCAAAGTCCCACATGCCTACTTACACATACGCAACTTAGACTAAATCCACCACCTTAATCTATATCACAACCTCATCCCTACCTATCATGTTCATATATTCCAGATACAAATTATTTATATCTAAAGACAAAATATCAAGGATATATTTACAGTCCCTAGAGCAATCCTTTCAGGCCTGGTGATTTCAGGCATCATATTCTTATCAAGTTCGACAGTTTCAACTCCCAGCTTGTGATAATCAACAAGTTTAGCCTATATACCACCACGGAAGGTCTCAACAATAAACTAGAAGAGCAGACTAATGCATTCTACAAGAGAAACTATAAAAAATAAAAAATAACAAATTTACCTTGTGAGGCATCAAGCATTGCAGCTTCCTTTTTAAGCTTAGAAACTTCCGACCTCAAAAGAATAATTAAGCTTTTTCTCAGCAAGCTATATAATCCCTCAAAACTAAACTTTCCCATGATACTCACAGATATGGTCTAAGCTTGATGAAGCAAACCTAAAATAGATCTTAACAGCCAAGATTGAATGATGCCACACAATCCCTATAGCTAGATATCAATCCATCAATTTAAACACCCCTCCACACCCTTGCATGATTAGAATTTAGGAGGATAACAGTACCTGGAAGCACTTGCCAATGGGCATCATCTTCAAAGATGGAAACATAGAAATATATAGGCCACTAAACTGATAAGAAGAGAACAAAAGGAATTAGCAAATTTTCACATAATCAATTTGCTTCTCTACAGACAGATAGAAGAGTGAGTGAATCTTAAAAAACAAAGTGAAGACCTACAGGTTGAACTCTGCAGTGTATCAGAAGGAACAAGGTCAAAGCTCAAGGCATTTGACGCAAATAAGTGATTATGATGTCAAAAGATAAATAACACAGCAACTGACCAATTACAGTAAAATGAAAAATTCAGAAAGTCACAACTGCAGACATCTCCACCTACATTTGAGGAAAAAAAAAAAAAAACAGAAAAGAAGAAGAAAGAAGAAGAACATACCTGCAAATGTCTACAACTGGCTACTCTCCACCAGCTATTGTTGCTGTTTGCCAACTTCGGATGAAGCTGCAGACGTCTTGCCCTGCTCATCATGCTCCTACTCAGCCTGCAGGTACTGCTCTTTTTTTTTTTTTTTCTTTTTTCCATGCTGCTTTTTTTTTTTTACCCAGAATCATTGTTTTTCCATGCTACTTTCTTCTTCTTTTTTTTTTTTTTATAAATCCAAAACAGCTGTTACTATTCCATGATGTTTTTCGTTTTTTTTTTTTCTGGAACTGGTGCTGTTTATATATATATATATATATACGGAACTACAGCAGTTTTTTTTCTTCTTTTTTTTTTTTTTTTTGTTCCAGAACTGTTGTTCTTCCATACTGCTGTTTTACCGATATCGGGTAACGCGTGGATGGAGTGAAGTAAGATAAATAGTTAATACAATGATGCACCATTAAATTAATAAATAACTAACAAGCATATAGGAAAAGTCGGCCAAATGGAAACCTTCTCATATTGGAGCTGGTGAAAGCAATTCTTTTAAACGAATATATCAGATAACTCCCACCTCTGTATTAACATCAACCTATTACAAAATTTAATAACTTCCAGTTATCATTGAAAAATATTTGGACAAAATGAAAAAAAAAAAAAAAACAGAACTCTAGGTTAATACAATCAACTAGATTCATTGTGAAGAATGCCAATTTGGATATACAACAAGAAACCAAACACAATAACAAATTAAAAGGTAAATATATACATAAATATTCTTCATTTGGTAAAAAATCACAGTTCTTTAATGAATTATACCATTAAAAAAATTAAGAAATGAAACATCTAATGAAGATAGATTCATCTTCAATTAAAAAAATTAGAAACAACATGGTAGTGAACGGTTTTCCCTCCAAACCTTTGGGAAAAAGTCAATTCCAAAAGTTGCATGCAAAATGCAGATTCAAGACCACCCGCCAAACCTTTGGAAACAAAGAAGGTCAATTCCAAACGTTGCATGTGAAAAGCATATTCAACACCCACAACCCCCACCCAAAAAAAAAAAAACCAAAACAAGCGTTTTTTATTTTTAAGTATAATATTGAGAGCTAGTGGAGTAATCGTTTTTTATTAAGTATAATTGGGATATCTGATGGAATTATCAGAAAAAATTTACGGAACTACACCCATTTCCGAACATAAATCGATGCAGACACTGTCTTACATAGTGAAGTTAGAAAAAGAAACACATACATATCCAAAGAAGAGAAAATAAAAGGAAAAGAGACAAAAGAAGAAGAAAAACAAAACACACTAATTAATATTGTTACAAAAATTGTGGTCATCTAATAAGGGATTAACACAACAACAACAAATGAATGCCCATGCGCATGAACACTTTTCCATACAATTCCATGTCAGATAAACAGCAAAATAAACATAAAAACGATTAAATTAAAGATCAACTGCTTACTCAAGTTCTAGGGATCACAATTCAACAAAGAATACTAAAGGGATAGTGTAAAAATAAAAAAAACTGATTCTCGAGCGATATTCTTCTTCGATATAATATGTTTCCAAGATACAAAAATAAAATGAAGCAAATTTAAAGGTGAATCAGCAAATGGCAGCAATCATAAAGTTTGGACACAGTGCCCACAAAGGCTGTTCAAAAGATGTTCAAATTCCATAAAATTAATAAATAAAAACTACATACCCCGCTCCTCAGCAATCTCAGGGTCCTCACCGAAAGCTCAAGATTGCGATGAATGCCAACCCTACAACCATTTACAAAAATTTTGGTTCCTTGAGAAATGATTGTAGGGCATATTACCAACAACAAAAAAAGTGAACCGTCTCATGGAAGGGGAAAACATGGAACATTTAGCAGGTTGTTTGACATCTTTAAGTTAAATACCTCATAATTTCCAGTGCTCCATTCTACGAAAAATTCCAAGATAGGATGTGTAGCTAATCCAACCGTTACGTATACCATCAAAGCAAGATTCTTCACAAGTCCACAGGCCCATCATAGCACCCAAAAGGTATCCATTGATGTCAAACAATAGCAGCAGAAGTAGAACCGATTTAATAAATAACAACAATAACAGTGAATAACAGATATAGTAACAGTAATATCAATAATGACTCTAATGCAAACCTAAAAATATGTAAAAATACACACATATGTTTATAAGGATTTGCTTATAGCCCTTGCATATACCTAGCTCAACATCCATAATTCTTTTTCCTTATCCTTGCATCTATTCTCTTTTTTTTAATCAATTTTACACAATTAAAATTATTACAAATCAAAGTTTCATTATCCAATTGATTTGCAATTATTGGCAATTTCACTTACACAATTACACATGCGCTATGCTGCAAGTGCGTGCACTCAAAACACATGTGACTCCGTGATTAAATATCAAGCCTCTACCATAGGTGATACATACCTTTCTTAGTTTATTAGTGCGATTAATATGATGTTCATGGATAAATAAATACTCTATTGACATTAATTGGCTAAGCAGACATTTAGGAATGGATGCCAACTGGAACCGGTCCATAACTTGGATAATTGAGTCCAGAAAAGGGTCCACAGCAAAGTTGTTGTGTTGGTACCTCAGGTAACCAGTTAATGTCTATTGAAATCTCTACCATTTGTTTTCGCTATGACACTTGTCCTTCCGGTGTTAAAGGAGGATATGTCATACCCCAATGGGAACTGTACAGTTGTTCAGGGTTTTGCCAATTTCCCTGATAACATAAAAAGAACACTCAGCAGAGAAGATGTAAGCAGCTGCAAAACACCATGTAACACAACACTAACACAAAGATTTTCTAATACCATCACATCCAATAGGAGAGTTCAACCTCCGCAAATGAGACAACCTAGAAGCATATGTCAAGTGATTCAACACGCATAAACAATACGTAAATAATATATATATGCTAGAAACTGTAAGCAACATATGCAGAGAACATTAAGAGAAGAACTAGGACCTTTAGTTCAAGTATCTACTGGAACTCTGAAGGTGTTCTCTCAAGATGCAATGCTCGATATGTATCAAACAGTGAATCAACAGTAGACAATAAGACCTGTCGAATAAGAGCAATATTTCATGATAAGTATTAATACATATATATATATATCAATATATATATATATATAATGCGAAGCTCTAATAACTAGTTGTTGGAAAAGTAGCAATCATTAAAAACTTGATCACTCGCCTTTAAGAGTGCTACAGCCTTGCTCATTTCAAAGCTCACAAATTTAGAGTAACCAGCAGCACCTGATGTCTGTTGTGACAAGAGACAGTTAGAACAAGGAAGCATTGCGGCGATGAAAAATTGTAAACAGTGGAAAACAGAGAGAGAAAAATGAGATCAATAGATATGGTCAAACATAACACCTCGGGTTTTCGAGCATAGCTTACCACAGGATGGGGCTAAGTCACATTATTGAAACCATGGATTGACCTCGTGGCCATTGGTTCTTAGGGTCAACAAATAAATAACAAAGAAATAGGGACTGGAGCAATGCATGGGACCATAGGCTGCCATTGGCTTGATTCACAAACCTGATAAATAAAAGGATCAATGCTCAAGCCCTGGTACGACAAGCTATCGTAGGGCCCATTCCTGGCTGTTGTGCAGACTCACTCCGTGATATTCAGGACAAGTAATGAATAGGATGGGCCTTGGAGTTGGAATAAATTTTATGCCCGACATATAAATGACATGGACCATGACCTCACCTCAGATAAGCTTGTTTACATCCAAGCATGACATCTCGCATTAACAAAGGACAAAAACGGGCATACATGACACAAGGTATGCATTTATAAGCATCGCCACTGGGTGGATATGTGCACATGAAATGAACCATCACCGAAGCACATTGGTATTCATATGAATGTACACATATACAATGTTAATTTAGACTGCTATAGATGAATAATAAAGATATTAGGGACTAGCATCACTTGAAGATCGGTGGAGAAAAAAAATGAGAGAAATAGTTCAAGAGTGAAATACCGCCTCCTTTAAAAATACTTTGTAGTGCAGAACAAATCCTATCCAAGAAGCCACAATTTTCCATTGTACTGAGGAGATAGTCTTATAGACTTCACATCTCAGGGCTTGGACATTTTTGTGACATTCACTTCTAAGCATGCGGTCGAGTGATTCATTGGTTAGATTTTTTGTTCTTTTTTCGACAGACGTTAACAAGAGTATGGTTAAATAGATCAATCACTGCTTCCCTTGGTGCTTGTATCATTTATACTATGATCTACGATGCATATATTTTTAAGGATGCACCCCATACAATCCATTGCAGTCTGAATAATATACAGAAATAGTCAACCTAAAGATAGCTCCAGTCCACTAGGTTCTTTTGTTTCCTAGCCATACCCTAGGCTTTAAGCTTGATGTCATAATTGCCGCAAAGGTCATCGATGAATTTTCCTTATTACCACACATGAGCATAATTGCAAGCTAGTGTTTCCATGTCAAGCAAGTGTCTGAGAGCAGCACACATCAATCTCCAAATTACAGCAACATGAGATGATGATCTATGCTATTCGAATACAGCTGTTGGGGAGGGGGACACATTATGTGTTAAGCCCCAGCCATAGGGTTTGTGTAAGGAGTAAGGACACGTTTATATACATTTAAGATATTTGATGTGCAAGCTGGTGTTTCCACGTCAAGCAGGTGTTTGAGAGCAGCACACATCAATGTCCAAATTACAGCAACATGAGATAATGATCTTTGTTATTCGAATACAGTTGCTGAAGATGGGGACACATTATCTGTCAAGCCCCAACCATAAGGTTTGTGTGAGGAGTAAGGACAAGGTCATACAAATTTAAGACATCAAACGGTTGGCATGTGCATGAGCTAACTAGATACAATGTACTGTTCTATCAGCAGATCCCAAAGATCTTTTATGAGTCGTACAGTTCAATGATTATTAAAAAAGAATTAAAAAGCTAAAGAGAAATAGCCACCTAGGCCTGTATTTCACTATTACTAGTTTCCATTCATTCTCCAGTTTCTCCTCTCACAATAATTCTCTTCTTTTGTGGTCTAACTAACAAATAACTCAAGGATTCGTTAAACTCATCAGGCAGTAATGTATTAATTGTGTCGAGCTTGTAGCATAGTAGGGGACGCTCACTGTTGCAACCTATGAAGCATGGTTACCGGTACAAGTACCAATATAGGCATGGTATGGGTACGCCGATACAGCAAAATCCTAAAAAACAAGACACAGGTAAGGGGTGACAATGGGTTCTGTGTTGGTAGTAGTGAGGGCAGAGGTGAATCAGTGAGGGGGTTTTGGGAAGATGGCTTTTCTGGATCGGCAGAAAAAGGGAAAAGTGGGTAACATGCTGACGATCAGGGATCGTGTAGCTTTGATACCAAACTGATGCAGGCCCTAGGGTTAGGACTTGCATAGGGGTGCCGAAGCACGTGTCCAAAGACACTTCGAATCTTCAAGAAGACTTCAACACACACGAGGACGCACCTCTTAGGGGTAAAACCCAATTCTATTAATCGACTAAGTCTGAGAATCTTTTCTCAACAATGCCATATATATAGTAAAAGCAAACTTAATGTCTAAGCAAACCCTAAGCTATTAATAGAAACTTCCCTAATAACAATTTAATTAGAAATCTATTGATAAAAATAATATAATCCTAATCTAATTTGAAGAGGGGCTGCTTGTGGGACTTAGACTGCGTCATAAAGTGAGTATGGCTTCATACCCAATGCCCCTTTTAGCCAATCAAACCCTTATGGAATGAGGTGTGATAAGAAGATTCTACAGCAAACAAGATTGGAGAGGGGGCAGAAGGCTATGAGGATTCATGACATAGGTTTGGATGATGACAATGTTAGTGCATCAAGTATATTGCCCAAGTTAACATGCATATTGGGGTCTAGACTTGGGAATGGTCCAGGCCCTCTGTTTAGCTCACAGTTGAGGTATGGGTAACAATCCCATAACTTGTACCTAATTGTATGTCTCCGATTACCAGTCCCTAAGAGAAATTTGGATTTAGGTCCAGATCTACCATACAACGAACCATTTCATCCCTACTGGAAGATGTTGAGAGTCAATTTGGGTCTAATTTGTAATTATCCAGTAATCATGGCTTTAAATGTCATTATGAGAACAAGTTAATCTTGAATAAGGCTTAGATTTTAAAGCTAAGTTACGTTGGGTTGGAGTCATGATGTAAGTAGGTATCTAATTTAGGTTCCCCAATTACAATTAGATTAAAGTTCGAGTTATTTTAGGTTAAGTGCTGTGATATAAGTTGGTTTCTAATTTAGGCTCGCCTATTATAATGTAATTAGGTTTCCTTTTTTTTTTTTTTTTTGGTAGTCTATAGTAGTCTTTTTTTTTTTCTTCATAAAGAGTCATTGCTTAATATAAAATTTTTACAAAATTCATCAAAACGTAGTCCCTAAATTTGAACTAGGTATCAGAGTTAGGGTTTGGACTTACATCTAGGCTTTCCTCTTCTATTTTTCCTTCTTTTCCGAATCCCTATCAAATTGGTTGACCCAACAAAGAAACCTAAGCCTTCCTTTGCCAAGTCATGCTTCCAAAAAAAGGAAAACTGGAGAGCAAAAGCCTAAGGAACAGAAGCCTAGATATAGTCCCATCTAGGGTTTTGAGTTTCCAAGAAGAGAAAAGAAAATTAGGGTTTTTTCCAACTCAAAATCCCAACAGGTTATTTGCCTTCTACACGTGATGTCAAAATGCCATTTCCCTAAGTAAAATTTACAAATGTGAATTTTGCACATGTAATGTGAAACGCAATGCCATGTTTGTTTGGAAGCCGCCATTTTCACATTAAGTGATCGTTGAATGATTTGGAAGATAAATGTAAGAAATTCATATATCTTAAACTATAGCAATGGTTAAGACATCAAAATGAATTTATGGGGTTTAATAGGTCAATAAATCATTTGAACGGTTCACATAAAAAACATGGGACCAATAGAAGTTGAAGAGAATAAAAGCTAGTAACAGGATTCAAAACCACAACTTGTCGAGTGGAACCTATATTGGAACTCTCTTGACCAAGAGGTGTGTAATAGTTTCACCCCTCTTCAAGGGCCTAAATCTCACATGAAAATAGCCTCATTCACATTGTCTTCACACCTCATTTGTGCATGAGCAAACATGACATTCGTAACCGTTCTGCACATGCATCAATTACACATGCAAACAAGTGCAAACAGGTGACCCTCGAGGCCTCGACCATTGTTTCTTTTCGACAAAACGTTGGCAAGATGACCTTTGACATCAACACACCTGTACCAGCAGCTTTTTAAGAGCAGAGGTGCATTGGATCGAAAATCGAAGAGTAGGAGACCATAATTTTTAGTGGTTTGAGGCTTGAAACCATAGACTGGAACCTCCATTTGTTCTCATAACCATTGAGGAAAGGGAATTGAAACTGTAGACAAAGCCATAAAAGACACTTTCCCAACACATGAAAGGAGGAATTTCCGTCCCAAATATAGCAGTAGTTTCCGTACAAGATACAGAAGCCGCATTCACTCACGTCTTTGTAATTTATTATTATTATATGTTAATATGCAATTATGAAAATAAGTTTCTCTTAAATTAGGATACGATTAAAGTAGAGTTCTTTTGTGTTAAGTCCTATGATGATTTAATTAGATTTCCAGGTTTAGTTTAATATCTTTGGTTGTACCCTATAAATAGCCATCGGTTATTGTCAATACTCAATAGAAACATATTTAAAGAAAATTTCCAAGATATAGTCATTAAATGTAAGAAAAATAATCAAAAGAAGAAATGAAAGGGAAGGAATCATTGCCTGAATAATGTCTGCCTCGTTCTTGCAGCCTCTCATCTCAAAAGAAATCTTCTTAAGGTTTGCTATAGCAATTAGCCCACACCGCTCACATGAATTCTATAGGCATCACTCGGATCAAACAACCTCCCTTTGAGAAAGTGTGCCACACCATGAGCAATCATGCAATCTCGTTCCATTTCTCCCAATTGCAGGCCTCCATCACAGGAATGAATCTTGGAATGAAACTACACTGGGCCCCACCCATGGGAATGAATCTTGTCATCAACCATGTGTTTCAACCTTTGATAGGAAGTGGGACGAAGGAAAATCACAGCAGACAATCGCTGCCCGACATGACCATTGTACATGGTTCCAAAGCAAGGCATCTGATATCCACACCTATGAAGGGCTTTGCTAATATCATCAACCTAAACCAAAAAAAAAAAAAAAATCTTAGATGATGCATGCAAAAATATCTAACCTTGGCAAATAAAAAATAGTGTATTGCAAGCCAAAAACACCAAGCATATTGCAATAAATTCTACATCCAGTTCTAATTCTGTATGAATAGGATAAATTTTAAAATCAAATCAAATATTACATTTTTCACACATAGAGACACTACAAGACAAATCAAGACTCCAGCACTGTGGATTTTACGATAAAAGCATTGCTAACTACCATGCCAACAAAAGGCCTTGTAACTAAATCTCAAGTGTCTAAACTACAACACTTTCACGAGTGCTTCCTTCTTGAGCATTTGGATGTAAAAGTTCAAGGAGGATGCCAATGTATTTTTCAGCTGGTTGAAAAAACAAAATTCCGCTTTCCAAGATAATCCCATATGACTAAAAATAGCTGCACCCAGGTTTCCAATTTCCCCACTGATGGAATTGATTTTCCCCGCTTGACTCGGCGGACAAGATTATAAGGGCAATTGTTTAAAACTTTTCTTTAAAGGAAATAAAGGAAGTTTCAACATAAAACAAAGAGGGTATTATCTGGCGCAACTTTACTTTGCAGGTATGGATATTCCTTTTTTTAATGTTCTTGCACAGACACAGAAAGACCACCACACCAAACATAAAAAAAAAGTGCATCTTGGTAACTTCAAAATCAATAGCCATACCAATCAGCAGAAAAGGACACCCTGTTCATAGATGATATTTCAGCAAATATATAGCCATTTCACAGAAGCCATTGTAACTTCTGAAGCATCTTTCATTTTTTTTTTTTTTTTGAGTTCTCCAACTGATGTGGCCTGCAAGTAAGAGAGCACAACTCTCTCCATATCCCAAAGATTTCCATCACATGGCAGAATATTTACTTTTGGGTCACTTCATGTCAAAACACCCATTTGATTGTTTACAACCATCACATCACCTTAATTTGCCATTGAAGGATTATGGCCTAGCATCACAAAGAACTATGACTTGTAGGGTGCTATTAGGTCTCTCTTCCAAATTCCAATCTACAAAACGGGCAGCCTAACTTCACGATTATACAGGATACTTGAATTACAGACATCTAGGTCTGGAACATCTTAGATGTAAACTTACAGTGACATCCGTAAAGGGAGTAGCATCACCCTCCTTTCCCATGTGAGCAGCAACCTTCCTCATGATACACTCAATGAGTTGACCAATTGTTGTACGAGAAGGAATTGCATGTGGGTTCACAATGATGTCCAGTGTAATGCCTTCAATGGTCCATGGTATGTCTTCTTGTCCGTAAGTGATGCCAACAGTTCCCTTCTGATGATGTCTCCCGCTAAACTTATCTCCAATCTGAGGTATCCAAACATATCTCATTCTTACTTTCACAAGTCTGAACCCATCTGCATTTGTCGCCAATAAAACCTGCCAAAAAATACATGATTAAAAAAATGTTCAACTGGCAGAGGAGAGAATAGAGCTCAAACCAATGCACTCATAAGCAGTACAATGCAGTGATGCACAACCAACTCAATAAACTACAACAAGCTGCATTACTCTTCATGGAAGTATAGCAACATAACGAAGAAAAAATAAAGAGCAAGGAAAACTAGAATTAATAACCCCTTACTAGATCCACAATCCAACCTTCACTCTGGCGTAAGCTAGTGCTGTGATGATGCCATGTGTATCATGAAGATTGGCCTTGGATTTCATCCAGATTCAGTGGAGTTGTCTTTCCAATAATTACGTCTGCACCAAAGACTCGTGCACCCTATTGGATAGGAGATAGATTTATTTACATGTAACAATATACAGATCTTAAAAACACTGTTGTATAGCTTCCAAATTCTCTTAATATACTCACAGGAGGAGCCAGACCATCATCATCTAATTTATCATAAGAGCCATGTCGCATGCCCTGTAAAAGAATAGCTGAATTAGATCTACCATCACCAAAAATGATGGGACAACCAAGCTTTAACCAACTTTTTGTAGTCACCATTGTATTCTCCTTGTTCGGGCATCTGAAATCTTCTTTGACAAGTGTTCCAATCTTCTTCTCCTCAGCTCTATAGAACAAACATCATTAGCAAGTTACTGAGTATGGTCCAAAGTGCAAAAACGTCAACCACGATGTTAACAAGAACAATTTAAAAGAATGGTATGACACACCAAAGAAAGCTTAAAATACAAAAATAAAATAAAAAAAGAATTGGAAAAACAACTAAAAGCAAAGTCAAATGAGAAAACTCTGATTACTACCTGTATGAGCGGAAAAATAATGATCGGAAGAACCCATGATCAATCGAAGATTGTTTCATGTTTAATAGAATCTTCTTGGTTATATCCAGAATAGCAAGCAATTGCCACAATGGCATTCCTTAATGAGACCATACAAATACATGTTGATTAGAATAATTTCCAAATTGCAGAAACCATTTATTAAAAAAACAAAAAAAAAGGAACAAAGTTGGAAGTCATTACAATGTCGGCTCAGAGCTGCGTGAAGTGCAATTGCTCCATGGCATGAGTGGTAACAAGAGGCTTTTGTGGATAGTAAAGAACATAAGCTACTGTATCCTGAATAGAGACATAATGGGTATCAGTGCATTTTCAATACAAAGAAGACAAAGCAAAAATGACTAGCAACAAAATCTAACACAAAATTGACAGAAGCCCAAATACACACCATGAGAAGTTGATAATTGGTCACATAAATCCCCATTGCTTGCCTGCCCCTGGCCGACTGGTACGTGTTACAAGGGGACTGCATTGTTCAACTAGTGAGAGGGGGAAAAAGAAAAGCACCATTTTGCTGGCATAAATAGAAAAAATTGTGTGATAACTAACCTGGTTGTGGGCAAGGAAGGGAATAATAGAAGCACAAACACCCAATATCAATGATGGATGGATCTCACAATTAGTACAGGTTTCAGAATATGCATCATCAGGATTGAGCCTTGCATTCACAAGATCATGTAACACCATACACGTCTAATTATAAATTTTAACAAAAGTTTGATGCTAAACTTATAGGACGTTGATGTTCATATTGTAATTCGAAAATTGATTAACTTCATACTCAGAATAACATATTTAGAAGGTGCCTCAACGAAGGCCAACATTAGAAGAGTAACTATGCTTTTTTCCTCAGCAAGCTAGATAATCCCTCAAAACTTAACTTTCCCATGATACTCACAGAGATGGTCATGGATATCATACTAGTCTCTTCTTCTTCAGTGTCCACATACTGTATGAACCATTTCGCAAGAAGAACATGCCATCCTTCTACCTGGGTTTCCTGAAGAATAGAAATATAGAGGTCGAATATTTAAAATGACTGAATCACTATTGAAATGTAAAGATTCTTATAGTAGGTGCGAAACCTTTGCTGTAAGGCTTGAATGTCCTTCTTTATCAACAGTCCCGTTTTCTCCATAATAAACAGCAGACGACAGCAGCCACCATACTCAGTATAAAGGCACAATTCTTTCAAACGAATATCTCAGATAACTCCCACCTCAGTATTAACATCAACCAGTTACCAAATTTAATGACTTCCAGCCATCAAGAATAAAATTTGGACAAAAGAAAAAAAAAAAAACCTGTACTCTAGGTTGATACAATCAACTAGATTCATTGTGAAGAATGCCAATTTGGACATACAGCAAGAAAAAAAAAACTAATAGTTACAAATACAAACATAAATATTTTTCTTTTTTATCATTTCTTTCTTTTTTTCAGCTTGTTTTTGTTATCCAACATTTGGTAGAAAACCACTATCCAGTAATGAATTATACAGTTAAAAAATTAAGAAATGAAAAATCTAATGAAGATATAATCATCTTCAATTAAAATAATTAGAAACAACATGCTCGTGATTGGTTTTCCCTCCAAACCTTTGGAAAAAAAGGTCAATTCCAAATGTTGCATGTGAAAGGCAGATTCAAACCCCACCCCCCGCCCCTCCAAAAAATTAAAAAAAAAACATAACAAGCGTTTTTTATTTTTAAGTATAATATCAAGAACTGGTGGATTTAACATTTTTTATTTTAAGAATAATTGAGAGATCTGATGGAATTATTAAAAAAATTTACATTATTAGGGCTTTTAGGATTTAGGAATTTGAGTATTGTGTTTTGGGTTTTGAGTCTAAAGAATTCTTCTTTTTTTTTTTTTTGGTTTAGAGTTTAGGGTTTAAAGAATTTGGTTTAGGGTTTAGAATTTTGGGTTTAGGTTTTAGGTATGAAGCGGTTTGGGGATAGGTGTTTAGGGATTAATGGTTGGGGGTTTAGGTTTGGGATTTATGGTTTAAGGTTTTAGGGTATAGGGTATAGTGTATAAGGTTTAGAATTTTAAGGTTTTAGGATTTAGGGATTAGGGGTATTGGGGTTTAAGGCCTTAAGGGTTAAGGATTTCGCAATTGGTGGTTTTTGTGGTTTTAGGGTTTTGCGCTTTGGAGTTTAGTTTTGGAGCTTGGTGTTTAGGGGTCTTGGGTTTCCAATATGGGTTTTGGAGTTTGGGTATTGTGTTTTGGTGTTTTGGGCTAGAGTTTGGAGATTGGGGATTGAGTTTGAGGTTTATGGTTTAGGGTTTGGGACTGTGGTTTTGAATTTGGGGTCTTCAAGTTCGAGGGTTTAAGTTTTGGGTTTTTGCAGTTTGGGGTCTTGGGTTTTGGGGTTTTTGTTTTCTGGTTCTGGGTTTTAGGGGTTTGGATTTTCGGTTTGGATCGATTTTAGGATTTGGGGTTTAGGAGTTTTAGGTTTGGGATTTTGGGAGTTTAGGGTTTTGCAATTTGGGGTCTACGGTTTTAGGGTTTAAGGAATAATGTATATTATGGTTTAGAATTTTAAGGTTTTAGGGTTTTATAATTTAGGGGTTTTGGGATTTAAGGCATTAAGGGTTAAGGGTTCAGGGGATTTTGGGGTTTTAAGGGTTTTACGGTTTGGAGTTTGTTTAGGGTCTAGTTTTGGATATTAGGGTTTTTGGTCTTCAGTTTAGGATTTTGGGGTTTAAGGATTTAGGATTTTTGGGTTTTAGTGGTTAGAGTTTCATCTTTGCGTCTAGAGTTTGGGGTTTTGGGTGTTGGGTTTGGGGCTTTAGGGTCTTGCGGTTTAGTTGTTTACAATTTTTGAGTTTTAGGGTTTTTAGGATTTAAGAATTTGGGTATTGTATTTTGAGTTTTGAGTTTAAAAGGATTTTGGGTTTTGGGTCTAGAGCTTACGGTTTATGGGATTTGGGTTTAGGGTTTTAGATTTCAGTGTTTAGGTTTAGGATTTAGTGTTTAAAGTTTTTTAGAGTTCTAAGGATTTGGAGTTTGACATTTTTACAATTTAGGGATAAGGGTTTTACGGTTTTACAATTTTTGGGTTCATTGTTTTGGGATTTGCTCCTTGATTTTTAAGTTTATGGTTTAAAGGTTTTGGGTTTAGGAATCTAGGTGTTTTGGTTTTTTGGTGTTTATGGTTGAAGTTTTGGGGGTTTGGCCTTTGTCTTTGGGTTTGACTTTGGGGCTTTTGATTCGAGGGTTTCCGTTTTGGGGTTTTGGGGTTTGGGGTTTTGGTGGTTTAGGCTTTGTTGATTCAAGGGTTTTAAGGTTTGGGGTTTGAGTGTGTTGGGCTCTTGGGGGTTTCTGTGTTTATGACTTATGCTTTGGGCTTGGGTTTGGGGTTTACATTTTAGCGCCAGGTGATTGGGGGATCAAGGATTGGTGTTTTGGGCCTATTAGGGTATAGGAATAGGGGTTTATAGTTTAAGGGTCGGCGTTTAGGGGTTCAAGAGTTTAGGGGTTGATAGTTGGAGGTTTAGATTTGGGATTTTGGGGGTTTTGGGTTTTCCGGTTTGGGGTTTAAGGTATAGGGTATAGTGTATAAGGTTCAAGATTTTAAGGTTTTAGGGTTTATAGTTTAGGGTTTTTGGGCTATGATACCCGGATACTCTAAATGCCCGGTGGTATCGGTACTGATACGATACGATACGGATACAGGTACGGGATACGGTAAGATACGGCTCCCAATTTTAGGATACGGCTACGCAAGATTTTTTGACCCAAAATTACGACAGATTTTGTCCATTTTGACCAATTTACTCATAAATGAGCCCTATCTCAGTTTGATCAAAAAGAAATCAAAAAAGAAGGAGAAGAGGAGGAGGAGAAAGTGGTAGCGAGGATGAAGATAACTAAATTGACAGGGGCTACTGCTTTCGTTTTGACGGGTTGCTTCTTCAACTAGATGGTAGACCACTGTATTGCTTTCTGCTACTGTTGCTGCTTCGAGCTTTTAACTTCAGGTGCTATGTACGCCTCCTCTTCTTCTCATTCATTCATTCTTCTTCTTTTTCGTTCAATGATGCCTCAAAGATACAAAAGGGGCAAAAGAACCCATTGCATTTTATTAATAAGAACGGGCCCGTTGGGCTTTTTTTTTTATTTCTTTCTATTTTAATGTTGAGCTACTGGGCCAACCAAGACACTTGGCCCACTTTTTTTCCTCTTTTCTTTTATGTTCTTCTATGTTAAGATACTGTCAAGCCCACCTTATTGAAAATTTAATCCACACAATGGGCATCAGAATATTTGAGCACTACAATAAGTATTTAAATGTATATATTTTTTGAAATGCCGTACCCATATCCGTATCCTAAAATTTTTAATTCAGCGTATCGAACCCTCGTTCCCCGTGTCCGTATAAATACCCGTGTCCGTATCTGGGCATCATAGGTTTTGGGGTTAAAGGCATTAAGGGCTAAGAGTTTGTGGTTTGGGGGTTTTGCGGTTAGGAGTTTGTTTGGGGTTTAGTTTTGGGTTTTGGGTTTTTAATATGGGGTTTTGGGATTTGGGGTTTTCGATTTGGGATTTGGGGTTTGGGGCTAGTGTTTGGGGTTTTGTGTTTAGGGATTTTGGATTTTGGGTTTAGGTTTTAAGGATTTTGGGTTTAGGGTTGAGGAGTCTAGCTGTTACGTGATTTTCACATTTATGGTTGAAGGTTCAGGGGGTTTGGCCTTTGGCTTTGGATTTGGGTTTGGCATTTATGATATAGGGTTTATGGTTTGGAGATTGGGTATTGGTTTAGGTTTTAGGGTTTAGGGGCTTGGGTTTTGAAATTGGGATTTTGAGTCCAGGGGTTTAAGTTTTGGGGTTTTGGGTTCGGGGGTTTAAGTTTTGGCATTTTGGGATTCGGAAGTTTAGGCTTCGTCAATTTTGCGGTTTTAGGGTTTGGCGTTTGGGTGTTGGGTTCTTGGGGGCTTTCATGTTCTCTATGCTAGCCTTGGGTTTGGGTTTTGGATTTACAAATTAGGGTTTGGTGATTAAGGAATGAGGATTGGGGTTTTAGGTTCTTTTGATATATGGGGATTGGGGTTTATAGTTTTCGGTTTTGGGTTTAGGGGATTACTTTTCAAGGTTTTGGGTTTTAGGGGCTTGGGGATTGGGTTTTAGGGTTTGGATTTTGAGTTTGGAGGGGATTTGGGATTTGGGGTTTATGGGTATAGGTGTTCAGGGATTGATGGTTGGGGTTTAGATTTGGGATTTTGAGGGTTTGGGTTTTTGCGGTGTGGGGTTTAAGATTTTAGGGTTTAGGTTATATTGTCTAAGGTTTAGGATTTAAGGTTTTAGGGTTTATGGTTTAAGGGTTTTGGATTGTCTAAGGTTTAGGATTTAAGGTTTTAGGGTTTATGGTTTAAGGGTTTTGGGGTTTAAGGCATTGAGTGTTAAGGGTTTGGGCTTTTGCGATTTGGGGGTTTTGCAGTTTGAAGTTTGTTTGGGGTTTAGTTTTGGAGCTTGGGGTTTTAGGGTTTTGGGTTTTTGGGGTTAAGGTGTGGGGTTTAAGAGTCTTATGGTTTAGGTTTTCACAATTTTAAAATTTTAGGGATTTTTACGAATTGGGGCATCATGTTTCAAATTTTTAAGTTTTTAAGGATTTTGGGTTTTGGGCTAAGGGTTTGACGTTTGGGGTTTGGTGGTTTGGAGTTTGTTTGGAGTTTAGTTATACAGCTTGGGGTATTTGGGTTTTGGGTGTTCGTTTTGGAATTTTGGGGTTTAGAATTTTCGGGTTTTAAGGGTTAGGCTTTGAGGGTTTGGGTCTAGAGGCTGAGGTTTTGTGTTTTAGAGTAGCGATTTAGGGCTACCGGGTTTCAATCAGGTTTGTAGTTTGGGTTTTAGAGTGTAGCGATTTAGGGTTGTTGGGTTTCAGTGATTAAGTTTAGCGTGGTGATTTAGGGGTTTTGGGGTAAAGGTTTTTCGATTTTAGGAGTTACGTTTTAGGGATTTATGTTTTAATAGAAAATCCAAAATTTTAAAAAATCCAAGATTTTCTACAAGATTAAATTGTACTAGACAACTTACATTCTAAACGTCACTTTGAGTCGCGTTGCCATATTAGCTGTTTCATCATGCACTTATAGAATTAAGAGCAGCGGATGTCCAAATTTTTTAATTTTTTTCTTTTTTGACATGAAAAAACTAAACAAACAAACCAATTTTAACCAAAAGAAAGATCTTTTAAAAAGAAACCTCCAAAAAAAACCCCTCAGATCTTACAAAATAGAAAATAAGCTAAGGAAGACAACTTTGTAGAAATTTATATTTTTAAAAAATAGCTTTACGAGTTTAGAAATCAAATGAAAAATCACATTTCAATAAAAAATTTAGAATTTCCTTTATTTGATTATGGGTAGGTCAATCAGAGCATTTTATGCGTGCACCTCCTAAAACTAGTATGATGACAAATATAGTAACCAATCCCAAAATACAATAAAATAAAGAAGGAAAGTTCAGAAGCTTACCTCATATGGCGCTCTCCTGACAACGGCATCAAGAACTTGTTCGACAATTCAAGTGGAAGGCTGCGAAGTAATAACAAGTCCCATTTTGAACGGGGTCGATCAACAAGGCGAAACCAATTCAAACAACTTGAACCTGTCCTAAAAGAAAATCTAAAAATCCTACTCAAAGCCTATACAAACCAGATTTAAATAAACTAAAATTAAATTAATTACAGTTCTTTACGCACTATAAAATTATCTAAAATAAAAGTCCTACACTACAAACCTACACTATAAAAGACCGCATCCACCATAAGAAATATTAGAAAACCAATTTAAATGAAAAAAATAAGAGATAATAAATTAAAATTTCAGAAACAATAAAATAAATTTTATAACCTAATGATGTGAATCCATTGTTTTCTAAGTACAAAAAATAAGAACCGCATAGTTCAATCTCACCAACCCAAAACCAAATATCCAAATACCTAAAAACAAAAAACCCCTACACTCTCCACCCCACACTCTAATTTCATTTCTAGTTTTCACACCAAATCTAAATGACAAATAAATAACTAAAAAACAGAGAGAAATAGAGAATAAGAAAATAAGTACCTGGAGAGAAACAAATAAGAGAATACGCAAAAGGAGAGAGGTAACATAGATGATGACGCTGGGCAAAATCAGTCTAGGACTGTAGCCTTAGGTCCAAAAACCAATAAAGTAGAAGAAAAAGAAAAAGCATTAAATGATGATGGTGATTGTCAAAAATAAGAAAAGAAAAAGAAAAAATCTTAGAGAGAGACAGAGAAACCGTGTAGGTCAGTTGGTTAACGAAAAACCACTTCACGACATGCAAATAAATAAAAACACTTAAAACCATTAAATGGTTCCCAAAAACTTTGGTTCAACCTTTACTGTACCTTGACATAGACTAGATTGGCTGAAAAGATGCACACAAACTGCAAGTTATATCAAACAACAAATCTAACTTTAAAATATCAATATTGAAGGAGATTTAACAAAAAAACTTCCAATCACTGATTGGTAGGCACAATCATTTTTTGTGAGGCAGACCGAGCAATCATGCTTTAAATGCAAATGGTAGATTTCATAAGAGACAACTAACAAGTCAACTTCTATAAACGTGAAAATTATAGATGAAAGCATAAAAGCCTATTTGCAATTGATAGTTGTAATACCTGATGCCGAGAGGCTTATATGGATACCTGGGGAATATAGTTTTTCCTTGGTAGTACACACTTTCATGATATAATTTAAAAAAAAATGAATGAATGAAGAAAAAAACAGATTAAATCAACAGTTAAAACTCAACTTGAAACCAATGAAAACTCAAAAAGTTTATAATCACGGCTCAAATATTAGCAACAATGTAGCAAGTATTTTTTATCACTCAACCAATCTTCATCAACTTAAGTTAACAATGAGACACACACATGCACATGTACACACATGGAAGCGGCTAAAACATCATAATTCAAATGGATTAATTCTTTTGCCTAATTGGAAAATGTCATCATACGAATGCCCAACCCTTAAAACCATTCAACAAAACAATAAATAGATGCCAACTAAGAAATCACCAGATATACATGAAATCATATAAAAGCATATGCTTTCAATCTTCTACCAGCATATGGTATGCCTTCAATTCCCTCCAGTGCATTATCTAAAATTGAATAAAGAAGTCATTTCAACAGATCTCAAAGTGCATGAACAACTTGAAAGCAAGTGAAAGCAATACTTTTCTTTAAAAAGAAAAAGACATAAAGAGTAATGTCGAACATATCCATTCATTCACTACTCTGGCTAATTCAACATGGTTTGGTCAAGCTACTAAAATATAGCTTTGCCCAAATTCCAAATGACCAAAAGGCAGTAGGCTAAATTTGAAGGCATTAAGCTGTCTTTCTTTTTTTTTTCTTTTTTTTTTTGTGCAAATAAACTAAGCTTTTTCCTCGTCTTGGATGACTCAAACAAGACAAGCCAGCTAGGCCTGACTCCACTTTGTTGGATCCTGAGCTCAGCCAGCAACCTCGCAAACCAAACTCAAGTCATGGCCTATGCCCTTCTTGGCTCAACTCCATTATTCATAAAATGCAGGTACTTTATATATGCAACATTACATTTGTACGTATAGAGTTCACTAGAAACTACTATGATCGGTGGAGATAATCACGTGTTTTACATGTGATATCCAACAGTAGGATTCACTGTGATTGGAGTGTCACTCAACCCCTTCTGTTTCTTTTTTGAAGTTTTATCACTGCTTTAGCTAGAGTGGCATTCATCTGACCCTACTCTAACTAAATCTAACCATATGTTTTACATCTGATAAATCCAACAGTTAGGCCTATTTTAATTGAATAAATTTAGGGTAGTGATATTATATTTCTAATCCTAATAGCTACTGTAGCTAGATCAGCAAATCTCAATAAGATGTAATGTCCGAATTTCTATTTTACAAAATAAATTTCTCATTTAAAATTAAAAAATTATCTTCTTGTGTGCATAAATGAATTATTATGCATTTAATCAATTACTACAAAATGACAAATTCACAATCATGTCAACCAGTGGGGGACACATGGACTTCATTTGTTGCTCGTTTTGGTAAAAACTGTTAAGAGCAAGTTAAGCAATCTATGACATGAGTGCATTTTTCAAGTAAATCAACTTAAACAGGACTTCATGACATTGAAAAGTAAAAATGCTAATAACTTTTAAAGCAAAAGATCCCGTTAACTCAAAAAAGATAAATAACAAAAAGGAATAGCAGATTGATGATCAGTTTTATTAGCCAAATGCATAAGGATATGGGCCAAATGGTAGATTATATGATTAAAAGTAAGCTCAGCATAAAAAATTTTTAAGTTAAATACCTTATAATTTTCAATGCTCCATTCAACGAAAAATTCCAAGATAGGATGTGTAGCTAATCCAACTATTATGTATACCATCAAGGCTAGATTCTTAACAAGTCCACAGGCCCATCATAGCACCCAGAAGGTATCCATTGCTGTCGAACAACAACAGCAGAAGTGGAACCAATTTAATAAATAACAACAATAACAGTGAATAACAGATATAGTAACAGTATCAATAATGACTCGAGTGCAAACCTAAAAATGCGTAAACATACACACATATGTTTACAAAGATTTGCTTACAGCCATTGCATACACCTAGCTCAACATCCGTAATTTTTTTTTCCTTATCTTTGCATCTGTTCTCATATTTTTAATCAATTTTACACAATTAAAATCATTACAAATCAAATTTTCATTATCCAATTGATTTGCAATTATTGCCAATTTCACTCACACAATTACACATGTGCTTCGCTGCAAGTGCGCGCACTCAAACACATGTGACTCCGTGATTACATATCAAGCCTCTACCACAGGTGATACATGCCTTTCATAGTTTATTAGTGTGATTAATATGATGTTCATGGATAAATATAATACTCTATTGACATTTAGGAATGTATGCCAACTGGAACCGGCCCATAACTTGGATAATTGAGTCCAGAAAAGGGTCTATAGCAAAGTTGTTGAGTTGGAACCTTGGGTAACCAATTAAGGTCTATTGACATCTCCACCATCTGTTTTTTCTACGATACTTACCTGTCCTTCCAGTGTTTCAGCAGGATACATCGTACCCTAATGGGAACTGTGCAGTTGTTCGGGGTTTTGCCAATTTCCCTGATTACATAAAAAGAACACTTGGCTGAGAAGATGTAAGCAGCTGCAAAACACCATGTAAGACAACACTAAAACTAAGATTGTCTCATACCATCACGTCCAATAGAAGAGTTCAACCTCCGCAAATGAGACAATCTAGTTGCATATGTCAAGTGATTCAACACCTATAAAAAAGATGTAAATAACATATATATGTGTATGCTAGAAACTGTAAGCAACATATGCAGAGAACATTAAGAGAAGAACTAAGACCTTTAGTTCAAGTAGCTGCTGGAACTCTGAAGATGTTCTCTCAGGATGCAATGCTGGGTATCTACCGAACACAGAATCAACAGTAGACAATAAGACCTGTCGAATAAAAGCAATATTTCATGATAAGTATTAATATATATATCAATATAAATATAATGAGAAGCTCTAATGACTAGTTGTTGGAAAAGTAGCAATCATTAAACACTTAATCACTCGCCTTCAAGAGTGCCTCAGGCTTGCTTATTTCACAGCTCACAAATTTAGAGTAACCAGCAGCACCTGATGTCTGTTGTGACAAGAGACAGAACAAGGAAGCATTGCGGCGATGAAAAATTGTAAACAGTGGAAAACAGAGAGAGAAAAATGAGATCAATAGATATGGTCAAACATAACACCTCGGGTTTTCGAGCATAGCTTACCACAGGATGGGGCTAAGTCACATTATTGAAACCATGGATTGACCTCGTGGCCATTGGTTCTTAGGGTCAACAAATAAATAACAAACAAATAGAGACTCGAGCCATGCATGAGTCCATAGGCTGCCATTGGCTTGATTCACAAACCTGATAAATAAAAGGATCAATGCTCAAGCCCTGGTATGACAAGCTATCCTAGGGCCCATTCCTGGCTGTTGTGCAGATTCACTCCGTGATATTCAGGACAAGTAATGAATAGGATGGGCCTTGGAGTTGGAATAAATTTTCTGCTTGACATATAAATGACATGGACCTTGACCTCAAATCAGATAAGCTTGTTTACATGGACCTTGACTCCGTGATATTCAGGACAAGTACTAATTTTTTTTCTTGTTACTTTTAAAAACATAAAATAATTTTTAAATATGGTTTCATAATTTAAAATACGTCCAATAGAAACTGTATAGCAATCCTTATTCACGTACGAAATGGCCACATTCCACACTCATATCCTAGTGATATGAAAGATCCAAGCATCTTTTGTGAATGCAAAATCTATGTGAATAAAGATTCATAACTTCACAAGAGTAGAAGAAAATACCTATCTGCCCAGTGCAGGAATCTCCAAAAGAATTCTCTTTAAGCTTGAGTATCCAGGAGCATCTATGAAGAGCGCCAATACTAGAAATCAGCTCTTTCTACAAGGACTATAGTCTAAACACAATCTTAGCATTATTAAATTGAGGCTTTCACTACTACGGCCAAGACTCAGATGAAATGGTTCCAATTACATAACCAAAAAAGTTAAAATTAAATAGTTTCTTAATACACAAAAGAGCAACAGGCAATTTGTACAATAGTATATGACAGTTCGAATTTACAGGTAGCGCAGCACATGAAAATGGCTGATACCTGTTGTGCTTCTGTTTCTGATATTTGTTTGCACTTGTCGAAGTTAACGTAGAACCAAGGGCCCAGAGAAGCTGCCACCTGCATCAAAATATCCAACATTAACCAATTAAAGTAAAAAAAAATTTTTTGTGGGCACATAGATAGAAAGACAGATAGATATGGCATTTGCTCCTATGCATACACCCGTTAAAAACACAATGTCATCAATCTAAAAGGGCCATCCAAACCACCCCCACCCTCCCCCCACAATGAAAATACAAAAATGAAAACATGTGTCATGGATCTCATGGGAGTTCACCCCGATCGAAATGGATTGGACTGTTGGATGGGCTCCCCACACCTCCCATGATCTACGAGGCTCAACAACTCTCTCTCTCTCTCTCTCTCTCAGCATTCTAGGAGCAGTCAACATGGCCATCAGCTCTTTGTAGAGTACCCAACATGCATAAGGTATGTGTACCTGGGACATTCACAAAACCAATTTAGCTTCTTGCCTAAAGTAATTTGGCTCAGTGTTGGACCCAGAAACGAATAAAAAGGGTCACTGAATACCCAGATGAACAGTGTGTGAATTTGAGAGAGAAAAAGAGAGAGGCTTTGGGTTCAATGTTTGGTCTTGTTTTAAACCATGACCAGCCTCGAGTCCACGGCAGAGACTGTAATAAAGTGAGTATGGCTTCATACCCAATGCCCTTTTGGCCAGTCAAACTCTTATGGAATGGGGTGTGATAAGAAGATTCTACAGCAAACAAGATTGGAGAAAGGGCAGAAAGGTCTGAGGATTCATGAAATAGGTTTGGTTGATGACAATGTTAATGCATCAAGTATATTGTACAAGTTAACGTGCATATTTGGGTCTAGACTTGGGAATGGTCCAGGCCCTCTGTTTGGCTCACAGTTGAGGTATGGCTAACAATCCTATAACTTGTACCTAATTGTATGTCTCCGATTACCAGTCCCTAATAGAAATTTGGGTTTAGGCCCAGATCTAGACACAACCATTTCATCCCTACTAGAAGATGTTGTGAGTCAGTTTGGGTCTAATTTATAATTATCCAGTAATCATGGCTTTATATGTTGATGAGAATGCAAAATGTCATATTTTTCTCCCTTAATATTTAGTCCTTTGTATCTATTTGTTGTCCAATTGCACTCATTAATCTTATATTTTGATTTAGGATGCAAATGGAGGCATTAAGTGCAAAACAAAGCAAATTGGGTGATTCTGGACAGTTTGGACAACGCTTAGTAATCTGGGCATAACTCTCTCATTTGAGCTCCAATTGCGATGATTCAAGATGCTGTGGAACGCCAAGAAAAAGATCTACAACTTTCATGTTTTGAGTTTTGAGAAATACTGGCTGCATCAAGGTCGAAATCGGGCTCGAAGTTACTGCTCGTACCTGATGTTAAATGAATGAAAAACCAATATGAAGGGCATTATAGTAAATTTGAAGAAATCAGGAGTGCGTGGAAACATATCCAATGTTGGGCTCATATTGTGCAGAACGAAAAATAGTGCAACTTTGATTCTTGGGTTGAGTCCAACAAAAGCCCGAGTGAGAAGATATGGTCAAAAAGAAGATTTTCACTAAGTTAGAAATATTGTATTAATTTCCATCTCCAATTCCAACGCCACCTCATCTCTCAAATCTTTCGTTGCTTCTAATATAACACCCAGCCACAACCATTGTGCTTACTATTTTTTTTCTCTTTTCTCTCTCTATCATCCCTAATATTTCTCACAATGACCAAGGTGATGATTTCTTTCTCTTTCTCCATAAAACCCAACATTCTGAAGGAGGAGGGAGCCGGGAACGAACACACGTTTCTTATTCTCCTCTCTGACGAAGTTCCTCTCTCTCTCTTTCATCAGTCTTCATTCTTCTTTTCTTTGATTTTCACAAGTCTTTATGGCCCTGCGTGGCTAATTTTTAATTGGTCGAAGGAGATTGAAGCCTCAGAATAAATACTGTGAGATCTAATTCATTTTCATTGTTCAATTTATGCTTTGAATATGGGTCGTTCTTCTATGCTTAATTTGTTATCATGATTGTTTTGTTTAATTGCTAGGATACATACTAGTATATTTTTCATTGCAATTTACTGCTGAATTAGAAGTCAACTCCGTAATTGTTTGATCTCTCTAATTTGCGAAGCAACTGATTTTTAATAATTTACTGCATCAGTAATTGTTAGAAATTAGGAAGAACACCTGGTTAAATTAAATGCAACCGCATGTGTTTGTGTTATTTAGGTTCATCGATCTCTCTAATTTTAATGCTGTTATTAAATTAAATCTATAGCGCTTGTCTTAGGTTGTTTAGTAATTAGGGTTAATTAGAGCGCGTGTTTTCTAATTAACTAATTAAGGAGATAGGAGTTTAATTACAACGATGAGTGTTCAAAGTGTTAATTGATTTATTTTTTGCATCAATGATCAGTTATGAATTTCTGATGGTGGATGTTGACTTTGACCAATGCTTGCTCATTTAATTGAATTCATTATTTTTTTTGCTCCTTATTTGTATTTATTTATTTTAAAAAAACCCCATCTTTGATCACAAAGCATAAAATTTGGTTAAACACTCTCAATGGAAACGATCCTTACTCGCACTATTACATATATTTTTAGGAGTAAAGTTTTTATTATTTTTGGGTGCCTGCGACAGCACGACCATATGTCATTACGAGAACAAGTTCATCTTGAATAAGGCTTAGATTTTAAAGCTAAGTTACGTTGGGTTGGAGTCATGATGTAAGTAGGTATCTAATTTAGGTTCCCCAATTACAATTAGATTAAAGTTTGAGTTATTTTAGGTTAAGTGCTGTGATATAAGTTGGTTTCTAATTTAGGCTCGCCTATTATAATGTAATTAGGTTTCCTTTTTTTTTTTTTTGGTAGTCTATAGTAGTCTTTTTTTATTTTTTTTCTCTTCATAAAGAGTCATTGCTTAATATAAATTTTTTACAAAATTCATCAAAGCGTAGTCCCTAAATTTCAACTAGGTATCAGAGTTAGGGTTTGGACTTACATCTAGGCTTTTCCTCTTCTATTTTTCCTTCTTTTCCGAATCCCTATCAAATTGGTTGACCCAACAAAGAAACCTAAGCCTTCCTTTGCCAAGTCATGCTTCTAAAAATGGAAAACTAGAGAGCAAAAGCCTAAGGAACAGAAGCCCAGATATGAGCCCCATCTAGGGTTTTGAGTTTCCAGGAAGAGAAAAGAAAATTAGGGTTTTTTCCAACTCAAAATCCCAACGGGTTATTTGCCTTCTACACGTGATGTCAAAATGCCATTTCCCTAAGTAAAATTTACAAATGTGAATTTTTCACATGTAATGTGAAACGCAACGCCATGTTTGTTTGGAAGCTACCATTTTCACATTAAGTGCTCGTTGAATGATTTGGATGATAAATGTAAGAAATTCATGAATCTTAAACAATAGCAATGGATAAGACAACAAATGCATTTCTGGGGTTTAATAAGTCAATAAATCATTTGAATGGTTCACATAAAAAACATGGGACCTATAGAAGTTGAAGAGAATGAAAGCTAGTAACAGGGTTCAAAACCAGAACTTGTCGAGTGGAACCCTTGTCGAGTGGAACCTATATTGGAACTCTCCCGACCAAGAGGTGTATAACAGTTTCACCCCTCTTCAGGGGCCAAAATTTCAAATGAAATTAGCCTCATTCACATTGTTTTCACACCTCATTTATGCATGAGCAAGCATGACATTCGTAACCGTTCTGCACCTGCATCAATTACACATGCAAACAAGTGCAAACAGGTGACCCTCAAGGCCTCAACCATTGTTTCTTTTAAACCTTGGCAAGATGATCTTTGACATCTACACACCTGTACCTACAGCTTTTTATGAGCAGAGGTGCGTTAGATCGAAAATCAAAGAGTAGGAGACCATAATTTTCTGTGGTTTGAGGCTTGAAACCATAGACTGGAACCTCTATTTGTTCTCATAACCCTTGAGGAAAAGGGATTGAAACTGTAGACAAAGCCATAATAGACACTTTCCCGACACATGAAAGGGGGAATTTCTATCCCAAATATATTTGTAGTTTTCATACAAGATACAGAAGCCGCATTCACTAATGACTTTGTAATTTATTATTATTATATGTTAATATGTAATTATGAAAATAAGTTTCTTTTATATTAGGATTAGGTTAAAGTAGAGCTCTTTAATGTTAAGTCTTATGATGATTTAATTAGGCTTCCTGGTTTACTTCAATATCTTTGGTTGTACCCTATAAACAGCAATCAGTTATTGTCAATACTCAGTAGAAATATATTTAAAGAAATTTTCCACGATATAGTCATTAAATTCAAGAAAAATGATCGAAAAGAGAAATGAAAGGGAAGGAATCATTGCCTGAATAATGTATGCCTTGTTCTTGCAGCCTCTACACTCAAAAGAAATCATCTTAAGGTTTGCTATAGCAATTAGTCCACACCGCTCACATACATGAACTCTTTAGGCGTCACTCAGATCAAACAACCTCCCTTGAGAAAGTGTACGACACCATGAGCAATCATGCAATCTCGTTCCATTTCTCCAAATTGCAGGCCTCCATCACAGGAGTGCCCTTCTGCAGCCTGCCTAGTATGCATCTGCACTGGGCCCCACCCACGGGAATGAATCTTGTCATCTTCAACCTCTGATAGTAAGTGGGACCAACGAAAATCATAGCAGACAATCGCCGCACAACATGACCATTGTACATGGTTCCAAAGCAAGGCATCTGATTCCCACACCTATGAAGGGCTTTGCTAATATTGTTAGCCTGAAGGAAAAAAAAAAAAAAACCTTAGATGACACATGCAAAAATATCTAACCTCGGCAAATAAAAATTAGTGTACTGCAAGCCAAAAACACCAAGCATATTGCGATAAATTCTACATCCAGTTCTAATTCTGTATTAATAGGATAAATTTTAAAATCAAATCAAATATTACATTTTTCACACATAGAGACACTACAAGACAAATCAAGAGTCCAGCACTATGGATTTTACGATAAATGCATTGCTAACTACCATGCCAACAAAAGTCCTTGTAACTATATCTCAAGTGCGAAAACTACAACACTTTCACTAGTGTCTCCTTCCTGAGCATTTGGATGTAAAAGTTCAAGTAGAATGCTAGTGTACTTTTCAGCCTGTTGGAAAAACAATAATTCCACTTTCCAAGATTATCACATATGACTCAAAATAGCTGCACCCAGGTTTCCAATTTCCCCACTGATGGAATTGATTTTTCCCTCAGCTTGGCGGACAAGATTAAGGACATTTGTTTAACACTTTTCTTCAAAGGAAATTAAGGAAATTTCTACATAAAACAAAGAGGGCATCATCTGGCGCAACTTTACTTTGCAGGTATGGACATTCCCTTTTTTAAGGTTCTTGAAGACACAGAAAGACCACTACACCAAACATAAAAAAAAGGGCATCTCAGTAACTTCAAAATCAATAGCCGTACCAATCGGCAGAAAAGGACACCGTGTTCAATGTTCATAGATGATATTTCAGCAAATGTATAGCCATTTCACAGAAGCCATTGTAACTTCTGAAGCATCTTTCATTTTTGTTTTTAGTTCTCCAACTATTGTGTCCTGCAAGTAAGAGAGCACAACTCTCTTCATATCCCAAAGATTTCCATCACATGGCAGAATATTTACTTTTGGGTCACTTCATGTCAAAATACCCATGTGATTGTTTACAACCATGACATCACCTTAATTTGCCATTGAAGGACCATGATTATGTCATAGCATCACAAAGAAAGTATGACTTGTAGGGTGCTATTAGGTCTCTCTTCCAAATTCCAATCTACAAAACAGGCAGCCTAACTTCAGGATTATACAGGATACTTGAATTACAGACATCTAGGTCTAGAACATCTGAGATGTAAACTTATAGTGACATACGTAAAGGGAGTAGCGTCACCCTCCTTTCCCATGTGAGCAGCAACCTTCCTCATGATACACTCAATGAGTTGACCAATTGTCATACGAGAAGGAATTGCATGAGGGGTTCACAATGATGTCCAGTGTAATGCCTTCAATGGTCGATGGCATGTCTTCTTGTCTGTAAGTCATGCCAACAGTTTCCTTCCGACCATGTCCACTGCTAAACTTATCTCCAATCTACGGTATCCGAAAATATCTCATTCTTACTTTCACAAGTCTGAACCCATCTGCATTTGTCGCCACTAAAACCTGCCAAAAAAAATATGATTAAAAACATGTTCAACTGGCAGAAGAGAGAATAGAACTCAAACCGATGCACTCATAAGGAGTACAACGCACAACCAACTCAATAAACTACAACAAGCTGCATTAATCTTCATGGAAGTCTAGCAACATAACGCAGAAAGAATAAAGAGCAAGGAAAACTAGAACTAATAACCCCTTATTTGATCCACAATCCCACTTTCACTGTGGCGTAAGCTAGTGCTGTGATGACGCCATGTGTATCGTGAAGATTGCCCTCGGATTTCATCCAGATTCAGTGAAGTTGTCTTTCCAATAATGACATCTTCAACAAAGACTCGTGTACCCTATTGGATAGGAGATAGATATATTACATGTAAGAATATACAGATCTTAAAAACACTGTTGTACAGCTTCCAAATTCTCTTAATATACTCACAGGAGGAGCCAGACCATCATCATCTAATTTATCATAAGATCCATGCAGCATGCACTGCAAAAGAACAGCTGAATCAGACCTACCATCACCAAAAATGATGGGACAACCAAGCCTTAACCAACTTCGTGCAGTCACCATTGTATTCTCCTCGTTCAGGCATCTGAAATCTTCTTTGACAAGTGTTCCAATCTTCTTCTCCTCATCTCTATAGGACAAACATCATTGGCAAGTTACCAAGTATGGTCCGAAGTGCAAAAACATCAACCACGATGTTAACAACACCAAAGAAAACTTAAAATCATCATCATCATCATCAAAGCCTTATTTTTCTATTTCAAGTTTTTTTTCAAAGAAAACTTAAAATAAAAAAATAAAATAAAAAAGATTCCACAAAACAACTAAAAGCAAAGTCAAATGAGAAAACTCTGATTACTACCTGTATGAGCGGAAAAATAATGATCGGAAAAACCCATGATCAATCGATGATTGCTTCATTTTAACAAAATCTTCTTGGTTATATCCAGAATAGCAAGCAATTGCCACAGTGGCATTCTTTAACAAGACCATACAAATACATGTTGATTAGAATAATTTCCAAATTGCACAAACCATTTATTAAAAAATTATAAAAAAAGAACAAAGTTGAAGTCATTACAATGTCAGCTCTGAGTTGCATGAAGTGCAAGTGCTCCGTGGCACAAGTGGTAACAAGAGGCTTTTGTGGATAGTAGAGAACATAAGCTACTGAATCCTAAATAGAGACATAATGGGTATCAGTGCAATTTCAATATAAAGGAGACAAAGCAAAAATGACTAGCAATAAAATCTAACATAAAATCGAAATGATAAACAAACAAAAACCCAAATACACCATAAGAAGTTGCTAATTGGTCACATAAATCGCCATCGCTTGCTTGCCCCTGGCCGACTGGTATGTGTTACGAGGGGACTACATTGTTCAACTAGTGAGAGGGGAAAAAAGAAAAGCACTTTTGCTGGCAAAAATAGAAAAAATTGTGTGATAACTAACCTGATTATGGGCAGGGAAGGGAATAATAGAAGCACAAACACCCAATATCAATGATGGATGGATCTCACAATGAGTATATGTTTCAGAATATGCATCATCAGGATTGAGCCCTGCATTCACAAGATCCCATAACACCATACGCTTCCTAATTATAAATTTTAACAAAAGTTTGATGCTAAACTTATAGGACATTGATGTTCATATTGTAACGAAAATTGATTAACTTCATAGTCAAAAATAACATATTCAGAAAGTGCCTCAACTAAGGCCAACATTAGAAGAATAACTACACTTTTTTTCTTGGCAAGCTAGATAATCCCCCAAAACTTAACTTTCCTATAATACTCACAAAGATGGTTATGGATATCATACTAGTCTCTTCTTCTTTAGTGTCCACAAACTGTATGAACCCTTTCGCAACAAGAACATGCCATCCTTCTACCTGGGTTTCCTGAAGAATAGAAATAGAGAGGTCGAATACTTAAAATGACTGAATCACTATTGAAATGTAAAGATTCCTATAGTAGTGCTAACCCTTTGCTGCAGGGCTTGAATGTCCTTCTTTATCAACAGTCTCATTTTCTCCACAATAAACAATGGACGACAGCAGTGACCATACTCAGTATAAAGGCGCAATTCTTTCAAACGAATATCTCAGATAACTCCCACCTCAGTATTAACATCAACCAGTTACAAAATTTAATGACTTCCAGTTTTCAATGAATAATATTTGGACATCATCATTATTATCATCAAAGCCTTATCCCAACCATGTTGAGGTCAACTACATGAATTCTGTTTCTCTATTCTATTCTAATTTGAGCCAAATCCTTGGATAAATTAAACTTCTTCAAATTTGATTTAATAACCTTCATCAATGAATAATATTTGGACAAAAGGGAAAAAAAAAACTGAACTTTAGGTTGATACAATCAACTAGATTCATTGTGAAGAATGCCAATTTGGATATACAGCAAGAAACGAAACAAAATAACAAACTAATAGTTACAAATATAAACATAAATATTCTTCTTTTTTATCATTTCTTTCTTTTTTCCAGCTTGTTTTTGTGATCTAACACTGGGTAAAAAACCACTGTCCAGTAATGAATTATACAATTAAAAAATTAAATAATGAAAAATCTAATGAAGATATAATCATCTATAATTAAAACAATTAGAAACCACATGCTCGTGATTGGTTTTCCCTCCAAACCTTTGGGACCAAAGAAGGTCAATTCCAAGCATTGCACGTGAAAGGCAGATTCAAACCCCACCCTACCCCTCGCCCCTCCAAAAAATAAAATTAAAAAAAAACATAAAAAGCATTTGTTATTTTTAAGTATAATATCGAGAACTGGGGGATTTATCATTTTTTATTTTAAGAATAATTGGGAGATCTAATGGAAGTATTAGAAAAATTTACAGACCCACACCCATTTCCGAACATAAATCGATGCAAACACTGTCTTACATAGTGCATCTAAAATAAGAAAAACATATATCCAAAGAAAAGAAAATAGAAAGGAAAAGAGACAAAAGAAAAAGAAAAGCAAAACACACTAGCTAATATTGTTACAAAAATTGTGGTCAACTTATAAGGGATTAACACAACAACAACACGAGTGCATGTGCTCATGCACACTTTTACATACAATTTCATATCGGATAAACAGCATAATAAACATAAAAACACGTAAATTAAAGATCAACCACTTACTCTGGTTATAGGGATCACAATTCAACAAAGAAGAATACTAGAGGGATAGTGTAAAAGTACAAAAATGATTCTCCAGCAATATTCTTCTTAGATATACCATGTTTCCACGATATAAAAATAAAATGAAGCAAGTCTAAGGTGAATCAGCAAATGGCAGCAATCATTAAGTTTGGACACAGTGCCCACAAAGGATGTTCAAAAGATGTTTAAATTCCCTAAAATTAATAAATAAAAAATACATACCCCACTCCTCAGCAATCTTAGGGTCATTAACAAAAGCTCAAAATTGTGATGAATGCCAACCCAGCAACCGTTTACAAAATTTTGGTTGATAGTGGAATGACTGCAGGGTATAGTTCCTCCAACAAACAAAGTGAACCCTCTCACGGAAGGGGAAAATTGTAGAAGATTCAGCAGGTTGTTGGACATTTTTAAATTAAATACCTCAAAAATTTCAGTGCTCCATTCTTCTAAAAATTCCAAGATAGGATGTGCAGCTGATCCAACTGTTATGTATACCATCAAGGCTAGATTCTTCATAAGTTCACAGGCCCATCATAGCACCCAAAAGGTATCCATTGATGTCAGACAGCAGCAGCAGAAGTGGAACCGATGTAATAAATAATAACAATAACAGTGAATAACAGATATAGTAATAGTAATATCAATAATGACTCTAATGCAAACCTAAAAATGTGTAAACATACACACATGTTTACAAGGATTTACTTATAGCCCTCACATATACCTAGCGCAACATCATAATTTTTTTTACCCCTCTTTGCATCTATTCTCCTTTTTTTTAATCATTTTACACAATTAAAATCATTACATATCAATTTTTCATTATCCAATTGAACTCCAATTATTGACAATTTCACTCACACAAATACACCCCAATAGGAGGAGAGAAAGCTAACATCACCTCTTGGTTTGCATCAAAAAGGATACAACCTTATATCTACCGGTCCCAGTATACCTCTAGCTAGCCCCCATCATGCCAATCAAAACTTCATATGTGAACCCCATAAGTACACAAGTGTAAACCAAATATCAAGCTCATCAGCTGATCCTAACCACTTGAAATTCACCCTTGAAAATTTCCACTTTAACCATCTAATAACCACTAATTAGATGGTTAATGCACTAAACCATACTACATCCCCAGAAGGGCCACCATTTGAATATGAGGTAACATGCCTACACACACTATGTCTATGGTGGATGGATCACCAATATTTTTCTTCAGGCCATCAGTGTCAAAATATGAATTATGTGGTCCTACGTTGTAGAACATGCACATTTCATGAGTTGCCACGTGGTACAAGTTGGGCACGTGGTTACGTGATCCATAAATACCCATTGTGACCCCATTGATGAGTTGGCTAAAGGCAATGCAGTGGACTTGATTAATGATGAGTGTCGGACCCAAATGACGGAGAAGAAGGATGTTGTACTCTAAGCCTAGACCTTTAGAAGGAAAAGCCGATCAATTCAGACCCACCTTGGTGGCATGCCATGCCTATAGGTCCAAATAGGCCAATGTTAGGCTTGTCGGGCTCAAACCGGCCCACGCCTAGACCATTGACCTGACCTAGCCATGCCCATGAGCTACCCCACACCCAAACCATTGACCTGACCTAGCCATGCCCATGACCTACCCCTTGGGCTCCCGTAACCAAGTTGGTCCTAATTTGCGACTTGCAGACCATGGATTAAAAAATTGGATGAGGCCAAGTTGACTCGGACTCCACCTTAAACTAGTTGGATCATATGGGACTAGTACTCAGGCTCGAATCATGGGACTCAGTCGAATCCCATATAACCCAAGCAAGTCATATGGGACTCAACCAAGTACTATGTGTCTCGGGTGAGTTTTTAACGGTAGTTTCTAATGAATGATCGAATGTTTTTGGGTGCCCCTCTCTCTCTCTCTCTCTCTCTCTCTCTCTCTCTCTCTCTCTCTCTCTCTCTCTCTCGGAAAGGACTTGGCAGAAGCCACTAGTAGAATCTGGAGAAACAAGGTATTTTCTTCCTCTTCCTATTCTTTCATTAGGTCTTTGTTGGTGTATTTATTTTTCCCCATCAGCCTTTTCCATGACCACTAACCCTAATCCCATTCCAATCGTCGTATAGCCCTAAGGTCAACAATACCCAAGCCCAAATCCCAAGTTCACATGGCCAACATCCCACCCCATGGATCCGCCAGCCACAATACCCCTAAAAATATACTAGCCAAATACTCTAGTATCAGATCCCACTATACTGCCATCATCTTTCATTATTTTCCAGTCCAAAACATATGACAGTGGTCAAATAACCACAAGGTCTGGTTAGCTTGACACTTTCCAAGCCCCTTTAAAGTGTCACTTCCCCTTTACAATACACTCCAAGTGGCAGAACCAATCCTTGTGATCCATTGCTGTCCAACGCAAGTTTCTTCCACCTAATACAGAATCTCTTGCCGAAGTTTCTTCCACCTAATACAAAATCTCTTGCCCATCATATCCTCCAACCGACCTACCTAATACAGCCCAGCCCAACTTCCAAACAGGCCCACCTGAACCCAGCCCAGGCCCAAAGGCCCAGCTGACCCAGCCCAGACCCCAAACAAGCCCAACTGAACCCAGCCCAGGCCTAAACAGGCCCAGCTGAACCCGACCAGACCCATTATAAGCCCAGTTGAATCTGATTTTCAGAGATATTTTCTTCATTTTATTCTTTTGGACCCTTTGGACACTGCAAGACTTAGTAATTGAATAAATCCGAATTTCCATGACCCACATGACATATCAATTTTATTGGAAACATCTTGAACCTGGCCTGTTTGTCAAACCCTCTAAAGGGACAAGTGAACATTTGAAAATTAATTGATCCCTAAGCTAGTGTGAGGGATTCTCTTCCATCGAGACCCCCAATGAAGCTAGTGGGAGAGATTCTTTTCCATTGAGAGCCCTGATCCTAATTTGAGGGATTCGTATTGTGGGATTGTGACAAGGCCTAGACTTATCCCTACACTTATTTGAAATTTAATACAAGAAGGGTATAATCTGAATTTTAATTCATATGTCTAATTGCAATTGTTAATTACTTCTAGTCTCATTAAAATCATATAGGTTAGGCTTACATTGTCTTGCATCACCTCTCAATCGTGCAAAAATATAATATAAACACAATGCCTAATTATCATTTTTTTGCTAACAAATGCCCAATTACCTATCTTAACATTACCAAACACAAAATACAACAAGAGATGAAGCCATTCCTTTGAAGATCCTATCATTTCTGACCTTCCACACCAACCAAAGAATGGAGTGAGGCCCCCAAAGCACTAATCCCACTAAAGAGGTAAACTCTCCAAGACAAGACTATATGACAAATACATGGGGATACACCAAGCCAAACAACATTTTAAAAGAAAATAGTCTCATACACCATATGAGAAATCACAATGCAGAAGAAGATGATCATTTGACTCAAATGTTGCCTACAGTGCACATATCTAGAATGGCTTTTGAAGAACACCCACACACACACTCCCCTTAAATTATCTATAGTTAACCACCTTCCTTGTCACTGCAATTCAGCAAAAAACCTCCACATGAGGGGGAAACAAGGCCAAGCCCAATATGAGAATGAGGATGATCAACTGCCAAAGCCTCTAGTCAAAAGATTTCATGGGAAATATCCAAAATGAATCTAGGTATTATGTTTCTTCCCAACACAAAAACACATTTGAAGCTATGGTCCCCAAATACTTGTACAACCTAATGTATCCATATCGGACCGATACGATACTTGCATTGGTACCCAATACTGCACTGATACTTCTATGGTATAAGTTTAGCACATCCCACTAAGCAAGTCCACTATTTCATATGGTTCTTTAAATTTTCTTACATCTCAACATAGAAAATGTTAAAAAAGAACATAAACAATCATAATTTCATTAATCCAAACATGATATTTTACATGCCAAATAAGATGATATTTTAATTTCCAAAACCCAAATAAATTAAAAGACAATCTTTAGATATTCCAATAAGTGTTGAGTCTTTGGTCAACCCATTAGACTTATTCATAACACAAGCAACACAATGTTGACAAGTTAGAGGCAACCAACAATGCACTAAAGACATGGCAACAAGGATGAAACAAATTATAGCAAAAAGCTTCAACAATAAAAGTTGTTTCATGCTATCTTACTTTGTAAAAGATTGAACCAAGATCCTTTGGAGAATAAATAGAAATAAAAGTTGTTTCATGCTGCTTGTTTTATTCTCTTTGTTGTGAAAGTGTTCGTTGATGGTAAACATTAAATAACCAAAATTTGCTGACTACTCATATGAGTTTCCAATTTCATGAGTGGATAACAAAAGGGGTTGATTTGGCTGCAAGGAATATACTAGCACAGTAGATGTTACATAGATGCTATGCTCCACGAAAACAATTGAAACAGTGTTTCACTTTCCAATTAGTACTAGCAACATACAAGTTAGATGATCTTATTTCATGCCAACAGTCTGTAAGAGTAGTGACAATGAAGAAAGGCATGGCAAGGACCAATTATTTCTCAGTTATACTAGCATGCTACATATGCTCTTGCGATTAAAAAGGAATGGGATTGTTACGGAAAAAATAAGTTTAAATCTTGATTTGACAGATTTTTGAAGAAAAATAAGAAAATGCCAGGAGAGTCGTCCATACATCTTTCTGGGACCACATTAGCCCATCTGATGATACCACCAACCACTTGATGATATCATCAACTGCCCTCATACAGTCTCATCTGAAACCATGGTTTCATGTTCTTCCCCTTGTTGATGCCCAACGAAACCATAAACTCTTCTTTTTTCCTTTTCTTTTTGGAGAAAAAGAAAACCCTAAACCCTCGATACTCCCATAGAGATTCTCCTCTAGTTGGTAAATTGAATCTCCAACACTCACAGTTAGACCAAAAAAGCAAAGAGTTTCTCCCTTTTTCATCTTCAAACTTAGGGCTCATTTTCAACTTCCCCTACCTGAGCATACCAATCAATCATATCGGTTCAAGAAACAAAAGTTGTCTATAGAATTGTATTGAACAAAAGCCATGCGGACACAAGGTCACCACATTTAGAATATATAGAAATCAAAGTGTTATACATTGGAATCAAACCCTTCTCTAATACCACGAGAATGGAGTAGCTTCCCTTGTAAAAGTGAATGCATGAGGGCAATAAGCTGACAGTGGTGCTCATATTTGGTCTAATTCCATCATGACACATCTTAAAGGAAACAACCAATGATCAATTGAGTCAAGCTTAAAACCATGATCAAATCGAGCTTAAGCTCTAACAATATCATTTGATGAAAAAGTTAGAAAGCTTTGTCAAAGAGACCCAACAGCAAAAATGCCATAATCATCACATTCCAAGATGCAACATCTCTATCCAACATCCTTTCAAACAACAAATGTGCATGGTCCAACCTACAAAATTTTGTGTATGTTTTAACCATTGTAGCCTACATCAAGATATCTGATTAAAGAATGGGATTTCAGGACATCGGCACATATGATTTTCAAGCTTCAAAGATAAGAGCTGGAGTGGAATGAGATTGTGAGGTTGGGCCATCTAGTGGGTTGGGAGAAGAAGAAGAAAGGTGGGTTCCCAGTTGGATTTTGTAGGATCATTCAAGTCCTACAACCATTATTTATACTACTTGTAAGAGATGAGGAGACTTCTATGACAGAAGATGAGTTGCTTAAGAGGAGGAATGGAGATGATGAGTTATAGGTGTGTAACAATAACATCAACCAATTGATGAGATATTTTCAATGACAGTAGTTTAGTCCACAAAGAAAGTACAAACAACTCTAACGTAGTTTTTACTGTTTTCTTCATAAACCCATTTAATTAGAATTTAAGCATAATTTTTTCATAAAAATCCCAAAAAGAATCAACATAAAATTTTTAATATGCTCATGTCACAAACTGTAGTGATATAAAGTACATACCTAGATTTCGGCGCAACAACTTTTGACACAAATAAAGACACCCAGGACTGGGATCACTTTTATCTGTTGGGAAGCGCAACTCATTTGATTTCAAAATGTTTTGCAGCAACTAAGTTGACAAAAGAAATAAGATCACTCATTATAAATTGTTGACAGCCATTGCCAATATATAGATGAGTAACTTACGATATATGTGAAAAGCACTCAAACCTGAATTTGGTTATTTCGAAAAAACGGGGTTTTCCCCATTACCAACTAAAACAGGATAGCACCAACACTCCAAAAATCTACTTGCGTATTCAATGCAAGTCGAACTATTGACAAACCTTTCAGAAAGAAGATTGGTTCAAACTATCCAAGGAAAGAGATAAATGTCACCTTCGCATCATATTTCGGTAGTTTCATTATTTCCAGAGACATGTCTAGTGGTGAAACACACAATGTTTCAACTAAGCCTTGAGGTTGCAGACCTGTCAAAGACGTTTATTTTTAATATATATATACATATATGAATGGTAATATGTAAAACTTTCTTAAGAAACCAAGCAGATGCAAAGGCCACCACGGGACAACTGGTTATAAGAGATGTATACCCCACACAATTACACACAAGACATCATCAAAGGAGAAGCTTTATCTACCCCTTGAAACGTGATAGCTGAAATATTTTTTTAGCATTTCTTTTGAACTAATTATAATGGCTTCTAAGTTCTGACATAATAATGTCTTATCTTGCAAAGCCAAAATCTGCAATCTTCAACACAGAATGGTCATCATTTGTGGAGAGGAGATTTTGTTTCACCGAATATAGAACATGGTGAGAGAACTTATCCAATTCACAAGTTATGCTACTTCAACTTTCACATAAATCAAACACTATCTAATTATATATAGATCAAAAAAATACCATCACCCAAAATCCACCTAACCCCTCGAAGAGACAAATCAACATAATGAGCAAAAAATCACAATCACCCAGAGAGCTAAAAATAGCAAATTTCAAAGAAAAAGTAACTGAAGTTACGTAACCAAGATATAATTCATCCAACCAAACATAAAATCCACATCTTTTTTCATCAAACTTGTTCATATGAAGAGTTGAAAAAGAGATCCAATTCGGAAGGATTGGACTTACAAACGGAGGAAATAAGAATGACGGATGATTGAATTCCAAGTTCCAAGCCAACGAAGTGTAGAGCTGCACTGCCAATAACAAGAAGTTAGATGAGCAATGACAAAAATCAAATTCCATACCGAATAATATACATGTAATGTAACATGAAACAAGCAATAGAATAGAAAAGCAAGAAATAATGAATCTAACGGCAGTAGTGAAAAATACTGTGAAATTAATCATTGAGAAGTATAAATGAAGTTACCTAAAAGGTAACCTAACTTGGCTCTTTCTTCATGCCCATTCACTAGTTCAATCTGCACAAGCCAGATTCTCCCTCTCCCCTTTCAGCAAACCAACCAACCGACTGGCACTGACACCCTCTCTCTGTCACCCACCGACAGTGACAGACGCTGACACGACACTCTTGACAGGAGTCCACCCGAAAAAAGCCTAAAACCCACCAAGCAGTCCACTACCCACCATATGTACTGCCCACCCTGCATCCGGTAACCCACTCCACATCATTTGGTATCAGAGCTGAAGATCGTTCCAACCCGAATTCGTGATTCGGTGATCCATCATCCCTACCGACCATCACGGTTATGATTCGGCATCCCTAACCAATCACCGATCATCATCAATCCATACCCTCAGTGCCCAAATCCTCTTGGCCGAATACCTCCAACCCCATCCCACCTCATTCAAACTACTCCAAACCACAACCAGTAGACACCATCTTCCTTGCCACCCCAGCGGAAGCCCACTTCGCAAATCCCATGTAACCAAAAGCCCAATGTTCAAACCCTAACTCCGTCAACACCATAGATCTCCCATAACCGTAAACCCAGATCTTCCAAGACCCTAATCAACATTCCAACTCCTTCGATCCTCCCAATCAATCTACACAGTCCTTGCTACCAAGATCCTCAAACTTTTCAAACCCCATCACACCAAATCCGTTGCCCAACCCTGAAAAACCCCAAATCGAAACTCCAAATCCCTTTCAAAATCTCAACTGCTTCTCCAAATCAACCAAGACTTCAAACCCTGCATCCATACCCAAAGCCCTTCTCGCCAAATCCACATTACCCCGAAACCAGCAGCAGAAACCCGAACCCCTCGCCTCTGCTTTCGCCGAGGCCTCTGCCCCCATTCGTCCCCAACCCAGAACAGTGAAAAAAAAAAAGGGAAACTAGAGAGAGAGAGAGAGAGAGAGAGAGAGAGAGAGACAGACAGACAGAGAGAGAGAGAACAGAGAACCGAGAAAAAGCGACAGAAAATAGAAGAGGGCAAGGGCATACCATTCACCAAGCACCGCTTCTGCGCCATCACCCTCACCGTCTAGCACCACCCCGCGGCATCTCGTTGCTGCTCCTTCCTTTCCCTTCTCCCTCTTACTGAATCCAGACAGCAAGAAGATAAAAGGGTTTTCGAAAACCCTCTGCGCTGGGATTTGGAGAAAGCCACAGACACGACTTCCTTCACATGCCATTCCAAGTGCCTTCAGGCTTCAGTTCGGGTTAAACCAGCAGCGAGACCCCATCATCGTAGCGCAGAGCCCCGAAGTCCGTCGCCACCATTGTCTCCTTTCTCTGCACAACGCACCAGGATCCAAGCATCACGTGCTGGGCCAAACGCCAGAGTGTTTCTTCAGCACGCCTCCTGGGCTTGATTATATTAAAGTGGACCAGACCCACTCATCGTTTTATTTTCAATCCAACGGTCATTTCGATTTTCTAGGTTTTTTTTTTTTTCATTTCTTTTCTTTTCTTTCCTTTTGAAGATGCACGGGTTTTGGTTGATTTTGTTTGATTGTGGAGAAGTTTTTCTATCAATTTTTTTTTGTAACATTTGCTTCCATTGCAAGGCTACTTTAACTCAACGCTATAGGTCGAAAATTTTGCATTGCATTAGATTAATATGTCGGGGCCTTTAGGCCCATAGGAATGTGTAGGACACCCAAATTATATTTTCTCTATGTATGTATGGTAAATACATAGATTATGCAACTTGGAATTTGATAATGCCCTGATTTTATGCTTTGTTTATATGTTACAATTACAAGGATAATGATAAATTTTAATAAACCAAAGTCAATAATTCGAAAAAAAAAAAAATAAAATAAAACATATCTACCTAATGTACATTGGAAATTAAATTAAGTGTTGAATAACGGCAGAAACCCAATCTTTTATCCAAATGGGGTAAAAGAAAAGGATCCTAGAGCATATGTACAATGATTTATAATTTACAAACTAAATAAAAAATAAACTTCAATAATAATCTAAATAAAATGTAAGAATCTAAAGGGGAAAGAAAAACATTATCCTCCCTAAAAGTAACGTACTTTAATTAAAATGATTTTTATTTGCATCCTACAATTTCAGCACATTTAGGGTTCTATATGTTTGGTTATGCAGGACCCACCCAAAAATCTCTTAAAGATCATTCTAATTTTCATTTCTAAAAATTATTCTTTTAATTGATTATCTGCTTTTAACATTTTTGTTATGCGAACATCTAATAGAAAGAGTCCTTATAAATAACCAACACATAAAATTCTTGAAATTCAAGCTGGATTGACATCTCATGTATGAAATTCCAGAGCAAATCAAACCCAACATTAGAATTAAAGAAGAATTCAATATCATTCTCAATTTTAGCATTCTCATAACTTTGACCTTCATCATTCAATTGGGCTCCATGACAAAAAAAAAAGGTGAAAAAAATTAGCATTTTTTAACTGGGGCTTTTTTTTTTTTTGAATCTCCCTATATAATATGTGAAACATATCTCAACGGCTCTTTTTTTTATTGTTACAATATTACAAGCAGAGTGCTGGCTCTATTGCTTCTAATTTTCTTTAGATACTTGCCCGAAATCACCTACTCACCATGTTGTTTACATTATGTTCTTACTCTTGAACAATTCACTTGCCATCAAAGTCTCTATCCAATAGATCAATGAATTGATTCTTATTCATCCACTTGATAGATATTTTGAAAACTTATCGGCTAAACTTAAAATTCATTCATTGAATAAGTAAAATATTTGAGTTGAATCCAATTGAATGGCACTAGCTAAATCAACTACCAACTAAATCTTATGTCGTAAATCCTCAGTGGGGGGCCAGCAACCTTTATTTGCCATTTTATTATTTTTTGTCTCTTTCTTGGATTTCAGTTGAAAAATAAGGTACTCAAAAAACATGATACCAATTTATTTCTATTTATTTGTCTTTTCTAGAATTCTGGACTAAAAGTAAGGTATTCAAAAAACATGATACCAATTATATCTATTTATTTGTATTTTCTAGAATTTCCTCTACTTTGTTATTATTATTTTTGAAATGGTAACTTTAATTAATCAAAAGAGTTTCCTCTACTTTGTTTGATTGATATGGAGACTGTATTATCTTTCTTTTTTTTTATAATTATGAGGATTTTATCGAAAAATCCCCGTTAATTTCATCGTAAACCAAAAAAGGCCCTAAAAAGATAAGAATCTACCATTATAGTCTCAAGGGCCCTTTTTCACTTTTTTTTTCTCCATTTTTTTGAATGGCAATATCCTTGCTTACCCACATATATCCTTGCTCATTTTTTTCATCTTTATAGTTAAGCAGTGATATCACCATCAAAATCAAATTAAAAAAAAAATACTTTGCTCTTTTCGATGGTGGGCCCAGGTGATGGAGGCTGGATGGTGGTGATGAGTGAAATTGAAGATGATGGTGAAAGGGAACTGTGAGGAATGAGTTTTGGTCAGATGCAAGGGTTGGTTTATATGTTGATGAAACAGTGATATTAATTACTAGGATGAAACTATTTCTTTGAGTGAAAAGATGAACTATGTAAACCCTAGATGACATCATCTCATCAGTTAAAGGACAAAATTATCCTACTGAATGAAATAATACCATGCACAATTTCGCTTTTATATATTATCAGATTTTTTCCAACTACTTAATGGTTATTATTGTGCCTAATTTATTTCTTTGAAAGATGACAAAACTCTGATAGCTGATTGATAAGGTATGCAAGTGCTTGTTATTAGTAACCATGTTCTTCAGATGTCTGCTATCATATTCACTGTTTGTCTTTGACAAATGTATATTTACTGATCTTATTTTCTTTGTTGTCGTTTTATACTAATCTTTTTTAACAAAAACCTCTGGTTTTGTTATTTATTTATTTTTCATTTCTAAAATGCTATAAATATTGAGAGAGAAACATAAACTGACGATGATTCCCATTGGAAATTCGCCTATGATTTTTGTTAATAGTTATTGTGTAGTTCCTTCATATCTTCTGTCAACGTTCAATATCTTTAAAGAACATAAGTATGTACTTAATACTTGTTCATTATATCTTATAGTAGTCTTAGATGGGGTTGAGTCAAGATGATAGCTTGGCTCACTATCTTGTGTGGAGCTATTTTCATGGCTAAGATCTAAGATTGACAGTAGCATGAAGCTAGTAAATTCCTTGCGTGGCAGTTGAATTATGTCTTGTTATTTGTCTCTTGTGAGTGGAAAGAAGTGGTTCCATGCTTAGCTCTATAACTGCAAGGTGTAAATCATTAAGAATATTTTCGAGCTCTATCTATGTGATAGTTCTAATTTTTTTTTATAAACTATTGTGTTTTAGTTTTTTACATGCTAGTAACAATGTTAAGTTATTAAGTTCAACTAATTTTTTCATACTAGACACATTAACTATTGGAATTGGAATTTTAATTGGGACTCATTTGATAATGATGGGTGCTAGAGTGAAAAAACCATAATTTTTTTAGATAAAACAACTTTTTTTTGTTTTTGTTTTGCATCACTGACTTAGCTCAGTGGCTAAGCAGGAAGGAAAAGAATGCCAACCACCAGGGATCGATCCCTGGTGGGAGGGATGGGAACGAGAGCCTTTACCACTAAGTAAAACAACTTATTCATATTACTTAAGAGTATTATTCTTTTCAAACTAGTTACCAAGATTTAATGAAGGCCTATGGTGATAATTTATTCAAAATGGAGATACCATTGTACTAACATATGTCCATGTGTGAGAGCTACCTAGCAGAAGTAATATGCAGTGGGGATCCTTGTGCTTTTCACCATCATTTTATTTATATGTTTTCCTCACATGCATCTCTTCATGTTCTTCTACATGCTGCTATTGGATCATCATCTTAAATTTTTTAAAGATCATCCAAGTCCTTTTTCTAACATTTTCTTTTTGATACTTTCTATGTTGGGGAGATGTCATCTTTCATTTGTTTAGGTTTGTTTAAGTAGGACTGTTGTCTCTCTCAAACAATTGTGATAAGCAATTTGGAGCGCCTTTCTATTTTGCATTATCCTGGGCTAATGTTATTTGAGAAGAGAAGTTGTTTGTATTCTTTTATTGGGATTGGTGAGTTTGGAGGAAGTTTGGAGTCATCCAATTATATAAATTTAAGTAGGTAAGCCATTGTAATATCTAATAGGCAAACCATGAGACATTTGTAATAATATTTAAGCATGTAAGATTAGTAACAAAGGACTTGCCCTGCCCTTTTCCACCAATGGTCTCCCAAAGCTCATCTGCACTCCTCGAACCATCATATCTAGAAACATCCACCAGCGAAATTCTCTTCTTGTTGCATACAATACATAACCTTCCATTGAGAGGGACAAGAGCTGTTGCTTCCGTTGCCTGGGAGTTCCCCAAGTGGAATTTACTATCAATGTGCTTGCTCCAAGAACCTCTGGTGCTGTCATAAACTCTCAGCTTGCATCCATCTTTGCAATCCAATGCACAAAGCTGACCATTTAAAGAGATACTGGGGCTCCACCAGCCTGCGATCATCCCATCATACACCTGGTACTAGATATTAGACTCAGGGATGTAGGCCTCACTCAGGATTTGTCGATGTGAGCCAAGCCCTTTAAGGAACCATTTCCCCTCGTGGACAACTCCAATAAGTGGCACCATTGCAGTGTTCATATCTGCAATGAGAGACCACCTGTTCTTATTTGGTTCATAGACTTCTGCTGATCTCAATGATCTCTGGACCCCCTCACTTTCACCACCAGCAACATATAGGCAGTTGTTGATGACACAGGAGCTAAAGAAATGCCGTCGTCGAAGCATATCTGGAGATCGATGCCATTTGTTTGTCCTGGCACTGTAAAAGATTACCCTTCTCATTGACCCTTTCAGTGGATCTCTGCCACCAAATAAGTAAAGGTGGCAACCACTTAGAACTGCACACCCGAAACCAACAGCTGTGGAATATTCTACTGGGATAGGTGGGAGACATTGCCAAAGCTGGTGTATGGGATCAAAGGCATGCCATGAAATCCGGCCTTCCCGGTCTCTCTTGAAGACATAGATCCACTCCTCAGCGATTTCAAGGCTCTTTCGGAGAGAGTAGAAGAAATTCCCTTCAAGGAGGCGGTACCATCTCCTGCAAACTAGCTGACGTTTCCTGTGTTCGACACGTGGGACCCGAATCAAGCAAGCAATGGCAAGGTCATCAGGAAGGCCAGGTAACAGAGGAGATTGACTCTGGCTCCTACTGTATCATCCTGTCCTATGCTTGGCTGTATGGATAGAAGGCTTAAGATTAGGCTGAGTGCAGATCTTTGATCCTGGGACAAATTTCCTTGCCCCAACAATGGTTTTCAGGCCCGCATCAACTCTACATAGACATGTTGTGTCAACCTGCAATTTTTTGTTTCAAACAAGAGCATCTTGAAAATCATATTATAGAAGACAGAAATAAGTTTTCTAAGGGAACAAGAGATTAGTTACTCTACAGCATGAATACGCAGTTCAGAAAAAAGCTGCTCAATTCCACTTAGTGGGATAAAAAAATGGAGCCAACCATGAAGCTAGGGTGATAGTTAATGTGTTATCTCTCTATGGAACAGGTCCCAGGAAAGACACAATGGTCACGTTCCTGATTCCACTTTTCCTTAACCAATTTTGTAATCAGAAAAAGTGCTCCTAAAGATTATTAATCAGAAAACTAGCTCCTCAGATCCTTTGAAACTACTGAAAATATGAGAATACATCTGAACCATTGTGTTGACCGTACTGACATTTTTTGCCCTATTTGTTAATAGCTTCTCTTACTAGCAAGCTAGGATCCTTAGAAAATTGAAGTGTTTACTGCTTCAAGCTGTCACCCTAGACTCCCACTCCTGAAGGGAAGCGTACTGTTAACTCATGTTTGACCACAAGTATGGTTCTGAAAATGGTAAGCACGAAAATTTTAAAAATTTAGGATCAGAAATTCAACAACCCCCATGCTTTTTTGGCACAAGATTCATTTCCACAGTTATAAAAGAATCAGTAGAATCTAAACCGGGTCATGTTATAGTATGTAAAGCATTCTTTGAGAGAATCTACAACTCCCAAATGACAATATGGTCAACAGTAATTAAGAAGAAGACATATATTGAGAGATGTGAATGACAAAGATCATGTGGCATGAAGACAAATCTTCAGCCATATAGGGAACCAATCCTGTGAGGATGGTCCTACAGTCTACATGTGAGGAAAGCCTTAGTGGGGCCCACCTCGTGACCCATCCAAAAGGACCACACATACACAACTGATGCAGGCCAGATCCATGATTGGCCAGCCATTGGGCTCAAAATCAACAAAGCCCAGCAGTGAAGATTAGTTTTTATTAGGAGTCTTATATTTTTATAATAGTAGTTGCTTTCTTAATTGTTTACGATTCATTTATTTTTTGAAGTTTATCTCATGTTTAGTTTAGGATTCCTTATTTGAAGTGAATTAGGTTATTTACTTAATTAAAGAGTATCTTAGTTATAAATAAAGATGTAATCCCTCTTCATGGGACACACAGACATTGATATTGAATAAGAATTTGAGTATGGTTTTCAGTTAAGAGTGTTTGTTTGTCTTTGGTGAAACATTTAGACACTCTATCCTTAAACTTTTTGGCTTGGAGATTAGCCCGTTGGCTATTCTTTTTTCCCATGCTGCTTCAACAACCCCACTATAGTCACTGTATCCTATGGATTTGAATGGACTGAACCATTAGATTGACAGTCAATTTTTGTTGTTTGATTTATAGTAGTTAAACTCGTGGACCACGGATGAATGGGTTAAAAGTATTAGATTGACTTCAATTTGATATTTAGGTTGGCCCCACTTGGATCTTTCAATCTCCCTCTATACCATGAACAATGGGGTCCCAAGGGGGCTCCCACTTGGTGGTATACACAGTAAGAGCCTAACGACCGTCCTCACGGGATTGGTTATATGGGAACCGATCCTGTGAGGATGGTTTTTACAGTCTGCATGTGAAGAAAGCCTAGTGAGGCCCACCTTATGACCCCTCCAAACAGACAACACAAATACAACCCCACTATAGTCATTGAATCCCATGGACTTGCATGGGATTCAAATGGACTAGAATGTTGGATTGAGAGTCAATTTTTGTTGTTTGCTATAAAGTCGTTAAACTTGTAGACCACGGATGAATGGGTGAAAAGTATCAGATTGATCCAACACCTTGTGAGAGATCGGTTACTGTAGAGTGTGGTTTGTATGAAATTCACTGATAACAACGTTTCACAATTTTCAAGGGCCTGATTGGATGTAACCTAAATTGCAAATAGTTTCAATCCCCTACACATAGGAGGTGGAAAATTACATCCAACTGTGATCTGCACAGCAGAGGGAAGAAAAAAAAACCAATGTGATTTTGCTACCAATTCAAAACTCTATAGTTTTCTGGATCCATCCGAATGCACAGTAAATGAAGATTATCGAGTTGGACTTTATATTTTTAGTTAGTAAATGTAATAGGAGTGCTCGAGGGCAAGTGAGGTGGATTATGAACAACTAGGAATCACATTTCTAAAGCAGGAGAGGTGCCCCAAGCACAAGATTGTGAATAATGCAATTCTTCAAGAACTTGTGCGTGATTCTTCCAAATGCCATTTCTGTAAGTACTTATTCATAGTATAGTTTCAATTTTAGGCATACTGTGAATAAGCATTTTCCACAGCAATGGGGAAACATCACTTACAATTGATTGAAGAGGATATGAAGTTCTCTATCTTAACTACATTAAAAAGAATAAATAGAACAAGTTTTCAGTGGAAGTCTCAGAGAAAGAAGACAATTTGAAAAACTTACCAAAGGAGGTTGAGTTCCTCTTTCCATGCTCATCTGTTATAACACCAGCCGATTCAATCCACACATTAACTTCTCAATCTCCAGAACCACAAACACAGAAAAAAACTGCAATCCGCCTCCAAAAACAGAAACCCATCTCAAGAAACACTACAGCATTCCTCTTTGCAACTGCTACAAATAAAAACAAAGAAACCCAATTCACAACAAACCAACCTCACCCCCCACCACCTCCAAAACCTGCAAGAAACACCAGAGAACTCGCTCGGCAACTGCTACACATCAAAAGCACATACCCAATATACAAAAGACAGAACCTCATGCCCTCAACATCTCCAAAAACCACCTCAAAATCTGAGTGAACCCCACTCTATTAAAGCTGCAAACTAAAGCCTTGAAACCCATAACAAACCTAACTTCACCCCCTCAATATCTCCAAAAGACCTCAGAAATGAAAAAAAAGAAAAGAAAAGAAACGAAAAGCCACTCGCATCAGAAAACAACACAGAACCCCTCTCTGCACTTGCTACAAATCAAGACAACCAAGCCCAATACAATAGACAGAACCTCGTCCCCTCAACATCTCCAAACCCATCACAAAAACCCATTTCAGAGAACACCACAGAACCCTAATCTGAAACTGCTACAAATCAAAACTGCAAACTCAAATTACAACAAACAGGACCTCCCTCACTCACCATCTCCGCAAAACACCTCATAAATCAAAAAACCATCTCAGATAAACCTTACAGACCCCCACCCAAACCAATTTCTATTCCTCTTTGTTCCTTCCTGTCCAAATACCCAAATAGATAAAAGGAGGGGAGCACTGAAGGAAGAGATAGGTAACAAATGGGTCCTCCCACCCATTAACGCTAGTGGGTGAAGGATAGGACCCATCACCTCAAATGCACAACCAACAAATGCAATAAGAGTTATGAAAAAGGAGACCAAGACCATTAAAACAGGAGAGAAGATGAGCTTTAGTTGATCGTCAGATATTGTTGAAAAGAAGCATTGGAAGGTACCCTTTGGTTTATTAGGACTCTGTAAGAAAGAGACCAGTGGGGTGATGCAGAAGGACAGCGACAAGAAGAAGAACGACCCCAGGAGAAAGAAGTAAAATGAGAATTAGAAGAAAAGAAAGGAAAAGATCAAAGATAAGGTCATAATCATACGGAAGGTGTTCTCCTTCCTCTTTATACTTTCAAAAGTATGCTTAAGACAGCTAAAACTATCAACATCAGATGGCCCACAAACACCACCAGCGTTACTTTCAAATTCATCCAACCCTGACCCACCACCATCTAGAGGTTATTGACCCATCCTCTCTATCTCTTTCATTTGATGTTTGTGGGCCATCATACGGGGGCAGTTAAGTCATCCAAAATTAGAGTCCATTTGAAGTTGTTAATTGGCCTAAATCTGGTTAGGATATCAATTTTTTGATCAGCCTGGGTATGCACATAGATTTGATGAGCTGGACCCAACTTTATATTGCAGGCCCATTTCTTTGCATGAAATTGAATACATAGGAACTCATTATCAAGTGGGCTCCAAAAGAATTATTAAAGACCTGAAAGGTGAAGGAATGAAAGGGAGATGCACATGGGACCTTAACTTTCATATGATTGGAATTAGATTTGTATTTATTTCCCACCTCCCTTTATTCGTTTTATGCTAAAGAGGTGATTTAGTGATTGTCATTTATGGCTATTTACATTTATTTATTCAATTTTAAATTTTAAAATGACTAGTTTGAGAATTCATAGGAATTCAATTACACTAAGGCCATGTTTGTTTCCATTAAAATGCATAGAAATTGAATATATAGAGTAGTTACAAATGAAGATCAAAGGTGAGAATAATTAAATTTAAATAATTTAGCAACTTTTTGGAAAGAAAAGATCGTAATTAATTCAAGAATGAGTACAATGGTAGTAGGAGAAGTAGGATATATAGTGAGCAAGACAATATGCAGAAATGAATATAATTTGGTTAGAACAGGAGGTTTTGCGATAAGGGAAAGGAGAATGAAAAAAAAAAGTAAAGTAAATTTAAGTGGTTGTATGAGGTAAGACTAATTGGTTGTATGGTATAAGACATAAGAAGGGTGTTATCAGTGGAGAGTTACCAACTTACCATTAGAAGTGGGGAGAAAACACGTGGTGTATTCAATAGGATAAGTTACAAGTCAAAATTAATTCTAGCTAGAATGCTTGGCATTAATATATTATAATAGGACATGATTACAATGGATTCATATGTTAACTAGTTAAAAATGAAAAACAAGCGTGAATTTCAAAAAATAAACATCAAATGACCTATGTTATTTGGAAGTTAAGATCAAAAGAAATTAAGAAATTGATTACTCTGGTGATGGCTAATTTATTCAATTCCCATATATCTTAAAAAAATTATATGATGCTCGTTTTTTATAATTCACTTTTGATCTTCATCTTTACTAATGTAGGAATCAAACAAACAAGTGTTAAATAAAAAGGGCCCTCAACTATCAATGTCAAAAGGGATTATTCGCCAAGACAATTTAGGTAAGCAACCAAGTGTATGAGGCCATTGCATTTATAGAAAAATAATGTGTTAGGATTATTTGAGTGTTAGCTAATTCATTGGGTGATCAAAACTCAGGGTACCGAGGAATTTAATTTGGTGAGTTTTGAAGAAAAGGAATGTCCCTGGAAGTTACATTTAAAAATTTTAAGGATATGTATGAAGGAATAATAACAAATGTGAGAACTACATGTAGAGAAACAGGTGAATTCCCCGTGACTATAGGTTTGTGTTAGGGATCAGCCTTAAGCCTTTATCTCTTTGCATTAATTATGGATGAGTTAACTGCACATATTCAAGAAGAAGTACCATGATATATGTTGTTTGCAAATGATATAAAATAGTGTCAACATGCATCTTTCCAAGTTTCGTACTGATTGGACATCGTTCGTGCCCCAAACAAGCGAAAACAAGTCACATGTGCAAAAATCCAAAACTGGGCCTTGTCAGTGACTGTAACCTGCGGTCACGGACACCGTGACTTGGTTCAAGATGGTTTCTGTGAGTTATTTCACTTTATTTTGAAGTGCAACTCTCTTGCAAATACTGGGAACTGTCCCAACTTCCTCTGAAGCTTATAAAAGGCTCACTTGGGCTTTGAAAAAGGAGTTGAAGCAAGATTCAAAGCAAGTTCCAAGCAGTTAATCAATTTCAACAAGTTACAAGCCTAGATCCAAGCATCCAAAAGACTTTCAAAGTACTTCTAGCACTTCAAGCCTATTTCTTCTTCTCCTTTCGCACTAACTTAAGGTGAGAAATAGTTCAGGGAAAAAGAAAAGCCATGCATCTCACTTAGAGAAAACAAATACAAAAGCCACTTAGATGAAGTCTTCTTCCTTTGAATTCTCACTTGGAAAGGGTTTTAGGCCATTCTGGGACTTGTGAACAAGCCTTTTGGGCTTCATTTTATCATTTGAAAATTATAGGTTCAAAATGACACAACTTTGGCTCCATTTTTACTTGTCCAAGCACCCTATTTGGATTTGTACAAAAACACTCCGTAACCAAAAGGTGATGATTATCCAATGTTTAAGTTGATTCCACAGCCAAATCAAGTACTTTTGGTGGTCATTCAACGCTCTAATAATTGAAGGAAACAAGTTCCAGCACTTTGAAGAAGTCACAGAAGCAAAACGAAAGAAAACAGAAGCAAATAGTGGCTTTTTAGCCACTATCTGCCATTGGCCGTGAGCCACGGTCACTGGCCCACAATCACCATCTCCTTACACTCTCTTTTTTGCGTTTTTCTCATTTTTCATGTATTTTCTTATACTATCTGAGTTTGGATCACATCTAAGACTAGAGGGAAGAGTTGTAAATTTTTCAAAACTTGTAAACAACCTGCATTCTCGCGATCAGAGTATTTGAACCCATGTAAACAAAGGGAAAATAATAATGAACTATAGTTATTTTCCATTCTTCTTAATGCTTGAAGCGTGTAAATATTGGACTCGAATCCGTTGCATTTCACATCACATTTCAAGCACGATCAAAACCAAAAGTACACCAATGAAGGATTAGAATTGTATTAATTATGCCTTAGAGGGTGGGTCAATGATTAATCTCCAGGTTAAGATTAACTCAATTATAGATAGAGTTAATCAATTACACACATAAGACCATACCGTTCAACATAATGACAACAGGGTCCACGATGCTGTTATTCTATATTTGGTGTTTCTCATGTATGCATCCTAGTTCCCACCTCACCATTATGAGTCTAGTGAGACCTATATGTGCATAATCTATTAACTCATCTTAGATGCCAATTCCAAATTCATTAATAACCAATGGACATGTTTATAGGGTAGGGTGTTCTCCCCTACGGGTCAGACATTAAAGTTTACCACTGGACTTGGTAAAGCAAATAGGGTTCTCCCAAGGAAAATGTCCCTAAACAGTTAATCTAATTCCAATTATGCATTTTAGTCTCCACAGCTTAACCATGGTCTTTTACCGCTTAGCCATAGGAGGGTTTAAGATTTAGCAAAGCTAGGAATATGGCTTAGCTGTAAGTATATCTATGGGTAGCCATAAGGCAAGCCATTTATCAAATCTGGAAAATCGCTTCTCTGGACATTGAGTTGTAACTTAGCCGTAGGTGTGGGTGCACTAATCTTCGGTCTTTTTTCCTCCTATTTACAAACCCTAGATCAACCACCTGTGGTCCAGGGCTTTATCATCATCATCCAGATATAAAAATTAGCATTGATCAATAATATGAACGCAAACATGGAAAATATACTAAGGTTCACATTACTTGTAGCTATCCACTTATCTTAAAGCGCAAATACCCTATACCAGATCTCTCAATGTGGACTTGATACAAAATGGAGATTCCATTTTCAAATCTGAATCTCTAAGTCAAGCTTCCCCTTACAAACCCAAAACACATAGAAAATTCCTTACAATCTATTCATGCTTGCCCTAATGAAAAAGAAAATCTATATGCATATTTGAGAAATGGTTGCCTACTTGAGAAATGGATATGGTGGACAAGACAAGGGAGAGGGAGAGAGAGATTGAGAAGCCTGCAAATGAACTCATGATCCCAGATCTCATAGGTGGCACTGGTTATGCTAGAGGAAGAGAGGAAAAAGGAAGAAAATGGTTTACTGTGATGATAAAGAGGAAAAGATCGAGAGAGATTAGGATCAGGTTAATTTATGGAGAAAGAGATTAGGATTAGGTTAATTTATGGAGAAAGTTTATCTAAATTATAAGAAAGGGCCTCTTTCTCTTTAGTGATTTTTGTATAATCCCAAGAAAGGGTTTTTGGGCTTAATTCAATAGGGTTCAATGGTTTTAAGCTCAAGATCCATCATAAGTTTGGGTCGCCTATCTCTGATACGTTTCACACTAAGATGCCATGCATGAAACGACCCAATGTTCTAAAATTACCCATCACACACCATCGGGACCCACCTAAACCAATCCAAGCTCAACTACTCAACCTGACCCACGACTCCAAGTCCTTAGGCCTTACAAAAGAAGACGAGAAAGAAAGAAATACTAAAAAAGAGGAACAAGAGCAAAGAGGAGGAGATGATGCTGGGATAAACATGAGCTTCAAAGGAAGGTGGGCATTAAGTTCAGGTGTGATGATATTTCATGTGTGGGTTGCTGAACAATTGTTTGCATTGCAGGGAAAATCTAGAGAAGAAGAGAAAGATGAGAGTATATGGTTGCTTAAATAACATCCTGACAGAGAGGGGAAGGGTGTGAAGGCAGAGATGGTTGACAGAACTCAGGAATAAGGTCTCGACTGTGTCAGGTTGTAGGGACTTTGGGCTCAACCGTGAATAGGAAGAAAGAAAGAGAAAATGGATCACAAGCAGCCTTGGGTGGAGTATCGCAGAGAACAACACATGAAGAAATAGATGGGATCAATGTTGTGGTGGAGGAGAGGACAATCGTGGGTTGAAGATAAAGATGAAGTGGGCCTGTTGCAGGTTTGTCGGTTTGTTTGTTCAACAAGGTGACGATAAACTTAAAGTCTCCATGCATGACTGATTTGGGTGTGGTAGAGATAGAGGTGATCGCAGTGGGTAGAGAGATGTGGTTTTAAGTGGATCTCAATAAAGTATACAGAGAAAGGTGATGGGTGTTGAGGATGACGAACATAAAGATAGAGAAAAAGTGCATGTGCATGAGAAGTTGAATGAAAGTGGGACTCTTATCTGCAAGTCGTCAAAGTGCGAAAAAAGAAAGAAAAAAAAAGTGGGTTTTAGAATTGCTCTGGGTGGGGCCTGATGGGGCAGTGGTGCAACATGTGACTTGGTTACAATCCGCCGTGATAATGGAAAATAAAAACCAGGCTAAGAAAAATTATATTTATTAAGATGATAACTATAAGGGTCAATACGAAAAGAGAGTGAGAAAGGAAGAGAAAGAATTCCTCAAACGGAAAGAATTCCTAGAATGAAATAGAAAGAACCTTTAAAGAAAGAGAGGGAGAGAGTGCCTCGAATGGGGGGAAGATTAGTGAGTCTAAGTTCGATAATGCCTTGTCATGAGCTAACTAAGGAATTTTCATGCAGTTAAATGGCACGAGGGGGGATAAACACCCACTAGGGTTCATCCAGCACCAATCAAGGTGTGGAGGTAAAGCATGTGTTTGTGGAGTTACAAGGGGATGATCCACCTCTTCTACCTCCACCAGTTCTAATTGCTTATGACAGATTCTTAACATACCATGCAGGCTCAGATTGCTACATTGATTAAAGAGGTAAGGGAAAGCCCTGCCTTAAGCTCTAATGGCAACCTAAGTCATCCTTCAGACCAAGAAGCACGACCCGAATGCCTTATATGAGAAAGTTCCGCAAGAGAGGAGCTATAGAGTTCACTAGTGTGAGGACCTAATCACAACTGAAGAGTGGATGGAGCATATTGAGAACGTCTTTGATTCAATTATTTGCAACGGCAAGCACTCATAACTTCAATGTTTAGAGGCATCATAGACAATTGTTGGAAGAGTATTCGCCCAGCCTACTGCACCATGCTTGAAGCTATAATTTGGGAAACATTTAAGACGTAGTTTCTCAAGAAGTTCATCCCAAAACACATCAATTGGCAAAAGAAGGAAAAGTTCACTATCCAACAACAGTAGTCCATGACCATGGTTGACTGTATCCACACCTTCACCTAGCTCTCCATATTCATAGAAGATCTTATCGATACCGAAACAAGAAGATGGAGAGGGTTTATTAAAGGGTTGAGGCCTTCTTGTGGGTCATGTTATTGCATTTTAGTAGCCAACAATGTGTGAGGATGTGGTAGAGAGAGCTTACGCAGCCGACGTGTTTGATCAAAATATAGTCACTAGCGAGCCTAAGAAGAATGTCCAGTTTTCTTGCAAATATAAGCATCAATCCAAGAAACAGAAGAATGGCAATAGCAGCAGTGGTGCAAGATTGTAGCAAGGGCCAAACAACACAAAATTGCTAGAGATCAACAGGAGCTTGTTATGGGTATGGTTCTATGGACCACAAAATATCAGACTGTCTCAAGAAGAAGTCTAAATCGAGAGACCCTCAGTAATAATCGTATTAGTAGTCGTAGTATCAATAGCCTATCAGAGTAGCTTTACTAGCTCAGCCCACATGACCTACATTATTCGTTCCTCCAGATAGCAGAAGTATCTGCCAAGTAGACAGTGTCGGGGTTAGCTTAGGTAGAGTCAACAGAGGCCCCAATAGGTAGTACGAGCTAATATATTGACTCGAAAGTAGGCAGAGGAAGCCGACAATGTTGTGGAAGGTACGGTTCTTGTTTTTGATGTCATGGCTAGAGTGTTGTTTGATCCTGGATAGACTCACTCCGTTGTTGCACAACATTTCGTTAATAGTTTTTGGGAGCAGACAGCACAGCTACCCTTTGTGTTATCTGTCACTACCCCTGTTGGAAAGAAGGTAGCATGTGAGGACTTCTACCCTAGATGTAGGATTTTAGTGTGCAAGTTGTAGATGTTAGAAGATTTGTGTTGCCAATGAGCGATTTCAACATGATCCTAGGTGTGGATTGGTTGTCATGGAATAGGGCCAATATGGATTGTTTGCACAAGACGATCACTTTCAAGGTTGATGACACCAGTCCTAGTGTAATGTTTGTGAGTGAGAGAAAGCGTTTAGCAAATAGAGTAGTTTCAATGCTTAGAGCTTAGCAGTTGATTCGTAGTGGTTGCAAATGCTATACTCCTTCATCTCAGAGCGGAGGCCTTCCCCAAAGCTTGAAGATATCCCAATTGCTTGTGAGTTTATAGATGTTTTTCCAGACGAGGTTCTAAGGCTACCACTAGTGAGAGAAGTCAATTTCACGATTGAGTTTGTGCCCGGCACGGCACCGATTTGTAGAGCTTCGTACAGGATGGTGCCAACAATGCTACATTAGTTAAAGATCCAGTTGCAAGAGATTTGGATAAGGGTTTTATCCACCCAATGGTTTCACTATGGGGATCTCTAGTATTGTTCATCAAGAAGAAAAATGGTAGCTTGAGGATGTGTATCAATTACATGCAGTTAAGCTAGTTGACTACTAAGAACAAATACCCACTGCCTTGGATTGATGAGCTATTTATTCAACTTCAAGGTGCAACGTACTTTTTCTAAGATTGATTTAAGGTTAGGCTTATTGATTTAAGGTCAGGCTTGATTTGAGGTCAGGCTACCACCAGCTCAGGATTAGAAAGTCATATGTACCTAAGACAACCTTCACGTATAAATATACGCACTATGAGTATTTGGTCATGCCTTTCGGATTGACAAATGCCCCAACTGTGTTCATGGCTTTAACAGAATATTCTCTCCTTTCCTTGATCATTTTGTAGTGGTATTAATTGATGACATTTTGGTGTACTCTAAGACAGTGAATGACCATATGGAGCATTTAAAGGAATCACTCCAACTTTGAGGAACAATCAGTTGTATAGTAAGTTGAAAAAGTGTGAATTTTGGTTGGACAAGTTGTATTTTTGGGCCATACTATATCTCGAGATGGACTTGTAGTTGACCTATCGAAGATCGAAACTATCACCAATTAGCAGAGTCCAAGATTAGTTGTGAAGATTTAAAGTTTTCTGGGTTTAGCAGGATATTATTACCATTTTTCGAAGAGTCTTCAAAGATTTTTGCTCCACTTACTAAGTTGATTTGGAAGAATGCGCTTTTTTAGTGGATAGATGAGTGTAAGCCAAGCTTTTCGTTACTCAGGGAGAAATTGACCATAGCTCCAGTTCTATCCTTACTCGAGGGTAACGGTGGATTTGTGATTTATTTTGATGCTTTTGAAGTTGGTCTTGGCTATGTGTTGATGTAAAATAGCAGATTAATAGCTTATGGTTCTCGGTAACTAGAGGAACATGAGAAGAACTATGCCACCCATGATCTTGAGTTAGCAACTATCGTATTTGTGCTGAAGATGTGGAGACATTATCTCTATGGAGAGAGATTTGAGGTTCATTCAGATCACCAGAGTTCACAATATATGATCATAACATGAGACAACACTGATGGTTAGAGCTTATCAACGATTTTGATTTTCTTATTAAGTATTTCTCTGGCAAGGCCAATGTGGTGACAGACACTCTAAGTAGGAAATCTTTTGTATAGCTTGCAATTTTATGAGGAGAACAATCTCTTTTTGAAGAGTTCAGGGATTTAGATACGTGATCAAGTTTGTCAACATCAGGGTTATGATGGCATCGATGTCTGTTTTTTAGCCATAGTTGATTCTGTAAAGACAAGCAATTTGAGGACACCCAGAGTCGGCTAAGGCTCGTGATCAAATTCCCTAGAGGCTAGATTGGTTGATGATGTTTTGTACTTTAAGGACAGTTTTTGTGTGCCAATCATTGATGGAATTAAGGAAGCAATCATGATTGCACACAATGCCAGATACTCCATGCATCCAGGAAGCACGAAGATGTACAAAAACTTAAAGGACAAGTTTTGGTGGAATAACATGAAGAGAGACATCAAAGGTTTTGTGTCCAGATCTTTCACATGTCAGCGTGTAAAGGCATGCAGAAGAAGCATCCCGGTTTGATGCACCCCTTGCAGATTCCGAAGTGGAAATGAGAGGACATCTATGTACTTTGTGTTAGGGTTGCAAGTGGTTAGTAGACAATTCAATGCAATTTAGGTGATCATGGACCATTTGATGAAGTGATCTTATTTCATTCCATTTAAGAAAGGCATGAAGTTCAATGGGATGGTGAAGATCTTTGTTCATGAGATTACCTTCCATAATGGTACGCTAGCTTCCATTGTGTCTGGCAGAGATTCTCGATTCTTCTCATCCTTTTGACAATCATTTCAGCAATGATGAGGACCAAGGTTAACTTCAACAAAACGTATCATTTGTAGACTAATGGGCAATCAGAGCACACTATTCAGACTTTAAAGGATATGCTTCGTGTTAATGTTTTGGACTTTGGAGGAGAATGGGATGAACATCTCATCTTGTGTAACTTCGAGGACAACAAGTGTTACCGTATGAGTATTGGGATGGCTCCGCTCAAAGCGTTATATAGCCGCTGATGTCATATGCTAGTTTCATGGGAAGAGGTTAGAGTTAGAAGCTTCCATGGACCTTCGATCATTGTAAATACAAAAGAGAAAGTCTAGAAAGTCCAAGATAGATTGAGGATTGCTCGTTCTCACCAGAAGACTATGCTAACAATCTTCGATGAAATCTTGAGTTTTAGGTTGGAGATAACGTGTTCTTAAATGTTTATCTAGTAAAGGACAGCATTAGGTTCAGATAGAAAGGCAAGCTAGCTCTGAGATATGTGGGACTACTTGAGGTCAAGAGAGAAATTGGTGATCTTGCTTATCGGCTGATTCTTTAGTCAGAGTTTGTAAAAGTGCACGATGTCTTCCATATGTCTATGCTCCGAAAGTATATTTGAGACCCATCTTATGTTATAGAGCACGAGGAGATTCAAGTGCAGTCTGATGCGACGTACATTGTCTTCAAATGATCGACGAGAAATAGTAGGTTCTACAAACTCGAATGATTTGTTGGGTCAAGCTTCTCTAGGAGCACCATGGTCCAAATGAGGCTACTTTGGAGCTCAAGGAGTAGGTTAGAAAGAAGTGCCTAAGGTTATTTCCAGATATTCCATAGGTATGTTTCATTCGGACGACTGAATGGTCCTAAGTGGGGGAGGATGTAATATTCTGTTCCCCAAATTAGATTTGTTTGCTAATCTATTTGTGCTTTGTGCAAATTAATGGTGTTTTGGTCTTAATCAAGTATTCGATAGATAGATTGGTGGCACCCTACTCTTGATTAGGTAGCATAGAGGACCAATTTGAGATTTACATAGCCTAATTTTGCATCATCGCATCATTTCATCAATCATATCGTTGTGCATTTAAACATGTTTATCATCATGCATTCGTGGATCCCTCTCATTTGTACCTAAGTTAGCTTAGTACTACCCTTTTTTGTAAATAACCTAAACTAATGAACTAGCTATTAAATTTCTAAAGTTGCCTAAGAGCCCTAGCTATAAAAGCTCACTCTTTTCAAAGCAAGACTGACTCTTGCTTCCTAGCAAAAACCCCTAGCCACGAACTCCATCTTTTTCTTCCTATAACTCTAGAGTGTGTGTGAGAGATACTCTAAGCCATTAGAGATTATTTTCATCTTCTTCTCCAGATTCCCTTTTTGCCTATTTGGTACTCGTTTGAAGCGAAGAGCCCTATTTCTCCATTTTGCATGATTCCCAAGGTGGAAACTCAATTGCCCTTGAAGCTTGTGAAATTTAAATAAGTGTAGTAGAAGCTTCATGTCATCCATTCCATTATTTCATCTCTTTTCATTACATTGTCATGAATAGGGTTTTGATTGAGCCAGGAAAATTTGGGGATTTCCACTATTTTGGCTAAGATTAGGTAACAATATCTCGCAAAGGCAAGTATAAGCAAGTGGTAACATCCATGATGGGATTTTTATTGATTCCTTACTATGTTTAAGCTTTATTGCATTGTACAGTCCATCCTTCTCTTGTGTGTCATTAATGGAGGATGTCATGGTGGTTATATTTTGATTTAAAAGGAGAATGGATTAAATGAGATTGAATGGAGGTGTAAATTTTGTAAACATGGTAAATTTAGGACGTTATAGAATGCCATAATGCAAGTTGTGAATGGGGAATAAATGTGTAGAGCTTAAGACTTGAAACAAGTCTAAAACTTCACGCAAATGAGCTCGAGCGAACCCAGGCGCACTCAAGCACACACTCAAAACTCTCAATTATTTCGAAAAATGTGTTTCAGGCTTGGGCACATGTGCATATGCGCCAAGCGTGCTAGCCTCTATGAGACCTCCCTCGAGTGCATGCTCATCTGCGCTCTAGCGCCCACCCAAATTTCCTATTTTATTTATTATTTATCTAATTATTTATTTATTATGTATTTATTGTTCCAATTCCCACTTTGATTGGAATGGTTATACCAGACCCTTCCCTAAGCACATCTTGGACTTGACTCGTGGTCAAGTATACCTTAGAACACTTGGGGGACCCTATGACTATGTAGGACATTGTATCTCGGAACCATTCTACCTTATCCTTGGACCAACGAAATCAAATTGGGTAACAAGGCAGATGTTGGTTGTCATCCATCTTGTAGATGGATGTTCAGGTTGTTCCGACTGGCGCTCCCTCGCCTGTGGATATAGGAGTCCTTTGTCTAGATTTATACACAATGCAATACTAAGAATTTTGGTAGCACATGATATTGGAGGACTTATGGTTACACCAAAGTGGAAGGCTAAGGGCATGAACATATTAGATTAGCTTGGCTAGTAAATCATCCTTAATTCTTATAAATTGAAAAATTATGCATGTTGTTACGATTATTTTTGTTCTTCACTATTCTCATCTGTTAAATTCATTATGCACTATTCCATTTCCCTACATTGTCATTTGTCTACTGTTATGCTTTATTTGATATCATTATGCTTTATGTTACTCCAAATGATACATAAGTAAGATATGCCAAGTGAACAAGTAAGTTATGTTAAGAAAGTAAGTTTGAAAGAACGAAGGTGCTATATATTATACCCTTATTGATTAATAGAGTTGGCACCATTGAGCTTGACTCTACGAAGCCCAATGGAGAGTATGAGTTGAAATTTACTCGCCACTACAGTTGGTTTTCTATAGAGTAAGTCGATGCTCTTTTGGGAAATTAGACTAGCTACCTGATTTCCCATTACGTTTTGTGATGTGTCTCTCTTCAGAGAAGATTGTAGCCATGCGGTTTGCCAATTAGATGTTATGGTCTTATGTTATCTTGATTCTCACATTTATGCCTAATTAACATGCTAACATGTTAGTTTATGCATTTTGGCCTCTTTAATTACTTTGTCATCTAACTCTCACTAGTAGCACATGCAAGAATACTACTTGCTCATTCTTGTTGAGTTGTCATACTCAGGGGTGTTACCCTTGGTGTTGTAGGTTTAGTCCCCCACCCTAATCCGATCTCGAGTTGCATATGGAAGGCACCACGTAGGTTTTTTTTGGATTAGACGAATGGACCACTAACAACGTGTTCTACTAGCTATCTTTCGTAGAGCTACATGGGGATAGGGCATCTTAGGACTTGAGCTATGGATTAGCTCCTTGCATCATGCCATCATTTATTTTGAGATATTCATGCTTATTTTATTGATGGACACGTATTATGTTTCGGGTCATTTGACTGTTTATTCCGTTATGCACTTCTGTACTCTTAGATATGCATGTGGACATGTAGTAATTCATGAGATTATGATTAATTCAGTAACTTATTAAGTAAGTTTATTATAGAACATTTGAGCATGTACTTATTTATGTTCATTACTATCATAGGGCATGCAATGGGTGTGTTAAACACTGAGTTTTCCGCAATTAGTCTGAATGTGCATGTGTATATGGATCTTTTTCACACGTGAAATATGTGGAATTCTCTTTTTGTGGTCCATGTTTGCCTTAGTCCGACGTGAATTACTATGGAATTACATATGCCACGTCATGGGCTTGGCCATCTGACCTTAATCAGGGCATGACATTTAGTAGATCAAGACTGGAGAAGATCGTGTACAAAGGTAGTGCTGGAAGTTGGAGGTACTAGAGATCCGCCTGATAAACAAAGGAAAAGGGACGAAACTTGGTTTTTCTCTTTTTTGCCAATTTTCTAGTCCGGCCAGATGTTCTGATATGGAAAATGCTTGGTTGGAGAGGAAAGTGTCTGAATTTCATGTTTTTGAATCTAGGTTTGTCAGAGATAGGGTCCGGAAGGCTGAATTAAATGCTTCTGATGATGGGTTTGTTAGGGATGACTAGTTCAATGATCCTAGGATCAATGGTTCTAATTCCACATTCATGGGAGAATAACGAGGGTGTGATGATTCTGAGGTGGACTTTGGGAAGGATTCATGTAAAAAAGTTAAACCCGATTATTCTAATGTTGAATGGAGGAAGAATTCTGGAAAGAAGACTCGAAGTAGAGGCGCCGTAGCAGAGTTGGGGATGGATTTGCTTGTGGAATCCCGATTTCGAGTTGATTCAGAATTCAGCAAGTTTGTTTCAAATAAGAGAACCAGCAACAATGCTCAAAACAACGAAATTGGGAGGGGATCCCCTAATGAAAACGTGAATGATGCTTCGAAAGAATGAATTGAGGATGGACCGATACAAGAAAAGCATATTCGAGTGCATAGCTTGCAACAAGACTTTCTAATCTTATCTAATTCAGGTTAAAATTTCTATATAATTTCCAATGTATAAGGATTTAATGTGTTCTTGAATAAAGTGCAGGTTCCAATAATTGATCAATTACTGCAAATGCTAGATATTATCAACAACATAACATATCTATTTTAAGTACCATTTCTCAGAATAAACTCATATGGGACACTTTTTGACTCCGATCCAATATGAATTTGAGAATTGAATAAATTTGTCTTTTTTTTATTAAGACGGTAGGGCATATCGCCCGGGTTCAGAGAAAAAAAAAACCTACGATATTAATTGTTAAAATCCACATTCATTAGTTCCTTTAGATGGCTAACAGTTAAGAGGGTGTTTTTTCCTTGCATGAGATATTCAAATTAAATTTATTTATGTAAGTTGGGCATAAATTGAACATCTTGCTATGCTTGATTAGACACACCATTTTCATAAAATTTTTACATGATTCACCAAAAGAAAACATGGAATTCATTTTCATATGTTTCCTTTAACTAGATGTATTATCATACAGAGCTAGTGCAGCACGCCCACACCCATCGTGGGCGATGATAAACAATAATTGTATTTTAAATAAAAATATTTATAAATATTTAAATAACTTATAAATGACGATTATTAGTTAAATCAGAAAACAAATGAATTTAAAATTGAACTTCAAAAACCAAAGGTTTAATGGAAAAAATGGCTCAATTACAAAAAATAAAGGGCTAAAAATGAGAAAATTAAAATGTAACATGAAAGTGGCCGCGTAAATTATGAGATTAGAAAGAAAAAGATTTGACTTTCACAATGGGACCCCATAGATTGTTCGAGCTCAGAATAATAAAGAAAAATAATAAAAAAAACCCTGCTTTGACAGTGGGCTAAGGTGGATGAAACACAACAAAGATGAAGCTGCTTATGATTTATAAGTGGACCCTAAATTTCTACATCTTGGATCAGATAAAAGGGTCGTATACATACCCACCTATCATAAAAATCAATGATGGCCCCCTATCAATGGGAAAAAAAGAAGAAGAAAGAATAGCAACAAAAAACCCTTGCAAGAGATCTGTCAATGAGGTTCACCTCTCCAATCCAAACTAATTAAATGCATAGTGGGTCGACTGATGATAAAAAAGGGACAAAATTCAGTTTATAGATTGTTCTTTTACTTATTAAAATCAACTACCCAATAGGCCCACCGATGATGAAAAAGAAAAAAAATGAAAAGTGTAGAGAAGAGGGATTGTAATGAGAGAAATTAAGGAGATAGATTAAGCAAAAAGGGATTTACATTGAGATATTTTAGGAAATTCAAAACTCTAAGAAAGGATATAGAGGTTTGTTGAAGAGTGTTTGAGACTTATTAAAATTAAAACACACTCTGTGTCACTATCGTATGAAAGGGGTTGCTACATATATAGGGAATATTACTATGCATCTTTCTCTATCCATGTGGTGAGGGACAAATGCATATTTGGAAAGATTTATGCACAAAAGAGAAAACGTTATTTATGGTATCATAAAAAAGAAGAATCTTCAAATGTAAAGAGGGAAAGCCACGTCATTGTCCCTTACCACATGGTGAGGGAATGATGCATAGTAATATTCTCCATATATATAATTTGAGAAACAGATGAATAAAGTCCTTCGATAGTTTTATGCAATTTAGTATGCTCCATGACCCCAAAAACTTTTCAAAAAGGAAATTAAATATAGGTCCAAGATACAATGAATAGTTTACACTATGAGCTAGAGCCCCATAATAAATCATTAAAGGGGGATTAGGTTGTTTATCAATTTTCAACATCTTTCCCAAAATCTGTGAAGATCAAACATATGTAACTTTTGATAGATCTAATATTGTTTGTAATAAAACATCAAACCTATGGATTTAGATTTATGCATTAAACAATAAATAATCTAAACTACTAAAAGCATACCTTGCACCATGATGTTGATGACGAGCAAATCTTCTTTCTCAAATAGGGTTTTCTCCTATCTCCCCTATCACCCACTTCAATATGCATGAGAGTTGAATGTACTTTGTAGATCTCGTAGGTTAAAAGAGAGGACATGAAAACCACTTTTATAGATAAGCCTAGAGAGATTTCTTCCGATCAAAAAAATCTATTAGAGGTAAGTTTCCTTAATTTTCTCAAAGATTAGTCAAACAAGAGTCCTAATAGATTGAGCTTCTTAAAATTAAATCCAAGAAAGATTTATTAAAATCAAAACCAAAGGCGAAAAGCATCTTAAATTTAGTGGCCTCAAACAATGGGCCCCAACAATGCTCGGCATGTGGTCATAAGGATCATTACGTCTAACAATCTCTCACTTGGTCCGAATAATGACAATATGTATGTGATCTCCCACTTGGTCATGACGACCATATAAAAGCAATGCACCTTTATCATTATGTATAATTCGAAGAATACTTTTTTTTGGTTTCTTAGAAAAAAATGACTCAACTTGGATTCAACTACATTTTAAAAAAGTCCCGACGAGTGGCCACTCATTTGAAAAATAATGCAGTCAATCTTGTTTATGCTAATTTTTATATATTGTAATTAAATGAAACCATCAATGCGGATCATGGCGGTCAGACATCAATTATGCAACATAATTCCTTCCATGTACCATAATATTAGTAACTCCATTTAATCAAGTCATAAATCTAGAAAAACAATAGAGGGGGACTAGAATTCCTCTTATTGATTCAAATAAAATCTATCTTTCTCTTAATTAATTAATTAATTAATTGTGCACACAAAATTAAGCAAGAAAACAAAATCCTCATTAATGAAAATTGATCAACTAAAGTGTCTAACAAATTAGCATAAATCCTTTTAACCACATGCATTAAGGTAACATAATGAGACCGGTTTCTCTAACATGATCATTATATGCCTCTGCTAGTAATGCTTTGGTCATAGGATCAGTAATCACTAGCCTTGCACTTATTTGCTCTATAGACAATAGACTATCCCAAAACTTTTCTTTAACGGTAAGATATTTTATCTGAAAATTTCTTGGAGTGCTGGAACTCTTGTCGTTGATAGAGAAAGGTATAATTGAGGTGTTATCACACTAAATTTTCAGCAGCTTAGAAATGAAGTCCATTATCCGAAGCCCTGAAATAATTCAACGGCCATATAACTTGATCAGTGGCCTCAAAGCATGCCACAAATTCAGCTTGAAATATGGAAGAAGCAATTGTAGTATGTTTAATGCTTTTCCACAAAATAACCCCACCAACAAAGAGAAAAATATATCCTGATGTAGATCTCCTTGTGTTGAGGCATCCAGCAAAATGATAATCTGAATATCCAATCACTTTCAAGTGAGCAAATCTTCTATAAGTGCGCATATGTTCTTTAGTTCATTGTAAATATTGCATGACTTTGTTTACTACCTTCCAATATGCCATGCTAGGGTTAAATTGATACCTTCATAGCATACTAATTGGAAAATTGATGTCTAGAGGGGTACAAGTCTGAGTATATAAAAGACTTCTTACAATGTAAGCATATAGAATGTCCTGCATTAGGTTTCACTAGATGTTAGATTTGTGACATTGATCTTTGGAGAATTGATCACCTTTTGATATAGGTGCTTTTCCTTCATAATAATTCTGCATATTAAATCTTTTAAGAACCCAGTCGATATAGGCTTTCTGTGATAGTCCTAATAATCCTCGAGACCTATCCCTAAAAATTCTTGATTCGAAATAAAAAGAATGCTTTGCCCATATCTTTCATTGCAAAGTTCTTTGTGAGGTATTCTTTTCTTTCATGCAATAGGCCTAGATCACTACTAGCAAGTAAAATGTCATCTATATATAAGACTAAAATAATAAACTTGCTCCCATTGATCTTCAGGTATGCATTGATTAACAATGTTTTTTTTAAATCTGAAGGAACTAATGGTATTATTGAACTTAATATACCATTGCCTTGAAGCTTGTTTAAGCTCATATATAGATTTCTTTAATCTACAAATTAGATTCTCTTTGTTTTTTTTTCTTAAATCTAGCTGGTTGTTTCATATATACCTTTTCAACTAAATCCTCATTTAAGAATGTCATTTTCATATCCATTTGATATAACTCACAACATTTTGCATATTTAGCTACGAAAATTTTCATCGCTAATCATAGAAAGAGCGAGAGAGAGAGAGAGAGTAGAGAGAGTGAGAGAGAGAGAGCACAGAGAGAGTGAGAGAGAGAGCAAAGAGAGAGAGAGCGAGAGTTAGAGAGAGTGAGAGAGAGAGAGTAGAGAGAGCGAGGGAGAGAAAGCAGAGAGAGTGAGAGAGAGAGAACAACGAGATCGGTGAGAGCGAGAGAGAGAGATCAGAGAGATCGGAGAGAGCGAGAGATCAGAGAGAGTGAAAGAAAGAGAGCAGAGAGAGAGAGATGAATTTGGGGGGGGGGGGGGCGAGAGAGAGCGAGAGATCAGAGACTAAGAGAGGGAAATGATTTAGGGTTGGGGGAATGAAAAAGGGTAGCAGGTTTACCGACGATTAATTTTCATCGGCAAATGTAAAAATTTTGTCGAAAAATTCTAATCACATTTCCTAAAAAATTTTCAAAACTTTTATCTACGTAAATAATTTTCTGTTGGCAAATTTTAATTTTTACTAACGATTACAAAAACTCGTTGGTAAAAGTTACTTTTATTGACGTAAAAATTTCATCGGCAAAAAAATTTCCCATTTCTTGAAAAGTTAAGTAAAATATTCTGTATATTTACCGACATCTATATTTTACGTCGGTGAAAGTGTAGTACTTAATGACAAAATTTAAAAATGTCGGTAAAAATTCGATATTTACCAACGCTTTATAAATAATGTTGGTAAAAGTTAAATTTTACTGACGTATTATATAAAGCGTCGGTAAATATCTAATTTTCACTGACAAAATAATATGTGTCAGTAAATAGTTACCTTTACCGACGAAATTATAAAAGCATCGCTAAAAATCATCGTCAAAACTGTATCTTGTTGTAGTGTCAATGTTTTCCCTTTAAGTAAATCCCTTAGCTACAAGTTTGGGGTTAAACCATTCGTTTTTTGCCCTTTGGGTCTCGTATAGTCTTAAAGATCCATTTACATCTACAGTTGCAAACCCTTGAGGCAATTCAACGAGATCCCAGACTTTATTTACATACAGGGATTTTAACTTTTATTACATGGCTTCAATCCATTTATTCTAATAGTCACTTTTAGTGTCTTGTGAAAATGCTACTAGATCTTCTCTAACACATATCAAAATCAGATTTGTGAAAATAAACAATATAATCAATTGATATAGCAGACCTCTTATATCTCTGAGATCTTTTCAAAGTTTCTGCTTCTACTAAATCTTGATTCGGATGATTGATATTTTTAATTCAGATTATTTTGCATGACATTCTCATCTAGTGGTGCATTTGATATGATAGGTTGTAATTTTATCGTATCATTCTGAACAAAGTCATTTGGAATACCAACTCTAACCATTTTAATCAATACATGAATAGGTATCTGATGTTTTTTAAATATCACATTTCGTGGTGCATTGCCCCCACTAATGTCTTCACTTTCTAAGAGTCTTGCATTTCGAGTTTCAATAACTTTTATGATATGAGTAGGACAATAAAATCTAAAACATGTAAATTCTAGCTTCCGCTAGACAACCCCAAACATTTAAATTTCCTAAACTTGATTTTTTACTTGTCCATAACTCGTAAAGAGTTTTAGGAATAACCTTAGTGGGTACATAGTTTAAGATATATGCAGCTGTTTTTAGGGCTTCTTCCTACATAGAGTCAAGCAAAGAAGAATTACTTAACATACTTCGTACTATTTCCATAAGCGTTTTATTATGTCTTTCAGCCACACCATTCTAATGTGGAGAGCCAGGCAATGTATATTTAGCATGAATACTATGACTTTTTAGGAATTTAGTAAATGGGCTAGGATTTTGACCCATTTCATAATACCTCCATAATACTCTCTACCTCTACCAGATCTCATAATTTTTATTTTTCTGTCTAACTTATTCTCCACTTTAGCCTTATAAATCTCAAAAGCTTTTAAAGATTCGAATTTCTTATATAGCAGGTAGACATACCCATATCTAGTGAAGTCATCAATAAAGGTGATAAAGTAATTTTTACCACTAGAACATGTTGTGGAAAAGTAACTACAAATATCTGTTTAGACTAATTCAAGTGGTTATAAAGGTCTTGTGCTTATTTTATTGATTTTTTTGTCTGCTTACCTTTTATGTAGTCTATATAGACACCAAAATCAGTAAAATCTAAGACTTCCAATACCCCATCATTTACTAATCTCTTTAATTTCTCTTCAGAAATGTGTCCAAGTCTTTTTAATGCCACAAAGCTGAGGAACTTTCATAAAAAATTCCTCTCTTAACACTAACACATATAATATTATTCTCATGCAAGATAAGTAAGGAACTAACAAAATATGAATCCAGATTCAATTTATATAGAACTGCCACCACCAACTAAAACTTGATTCTTATAAATACTCAAAGTACTTGGTCAAAAATAATAATAATAATAATAAAGGTATAACCTTCTAAATTTAGTCTAAATAAAAAAAATTAAATTTCTACTAATTGTAGTAACACAAAACGTGGTATTATGGTCTAATTGGAAACCAGAATTAAAAATTAGTCTGTAAGCCCCCACCACTTTCACTTTAGCCTTTAGCTGGTTCCTCATTAAAATGCTTCTTTGTTCATTACTTGGACTCTGACTTGAGTGAAAGCTCTGCATAGAATTTGCTACATGAACAATGGCACCGGAATCAATCCACCAAATATTTGAAGGAACATCTAAAAGATTTGTTTCATAACAAACAAAATAATTATTTATACCTCTAGATTCAAACCATTTTTGTCTCTTCAAGTAGTCTTTCTTAAGATTTCCCTTTTTACGGCAGAAGAAGCAATTTGGTATGCTAACCTTCATCTTGACTTCATTAGTCGAAACCGGTATCTTACCTTTCTTTTTGACTTTCTTTTCCACTAACTAGAGATAGGCCTTAGCATTTTCATTATCCGGGATAAAATCATGGATATTTTTTGCAATAGACCTTTTGATCATCATGAGATTCAAATGATTGGCCTTGGTCCATTTTTCATAATATGCTTTTTGAGTTTGAGAGCTATTTTCAGTAAGATCAACATGCTTGGTGCAACGACCCAGTCCCAAAAAGTACATGTGAATGAAAGGATATAAGTAATAATCCGTCCTAAACTATCGAGGCGCCTTTTGAGGACAAAACCGTGAGGACTTCCATAAAAAAACTATAAAGTTAAGCGTGCTCGAGTCAGAGCAATTTCAGGATGGGTGACCTCCTGGGAAGTCCAAAGCGGACAATACCTCGATGGTGCGGGGCGGGTTGTTACAGATGGTATCAGAGCAGGGGATGGCTCTTCTCTGAGTGGTGGAGGGTGAGGCCGTGAGGCCGGACCCCTTGGGGACCACTCGAATCCTGCTTCCCTCTCGAATCCTGCCCTCCACAAATAGGGGGGGGAACGAAGGAGGGGGAACGAAGTCCCACATCGCTTATGAGGCCGTCTTCGGTCCGACATTGTGCTAGATATGTGGATATGGGGACAGATCCGGCGGAAGCTGGTGGGCCTGCAACGACCCAGTCCCAAAAAGTACATGTGAATGAAAGAATATAAGTAATATTCCGTCCTAAACTGTCGAGGCGCCTTTTGAGGACAAAACCGTGAGGACTTCCATAAAAAAACTATATAGTTAAGCGTGCTCGAGTCAGAGCAATTTCATGATGGGTGACCTCCTGGGAAGTCCAAAGCGGACAATACCTCGATGGTACGGGGCGGGTTGTTACACTTGGGTTCTAATAATGTAGTGTTCAAGTTTAGGTAAGCCAAGGTTAATAAAAGTTCTTGTTTCCAATCTGTGAAATTCGATTCATTCAAAATTGGTATATTTAAGAGATGTCCATTTAAGGTAGCAGGAGTTAACGCTGAAACATAAAAGAGGAAAAATACAAAAAATGCTCAATTTACTTCAATTCTTTGAGTTCAAGCTAAAACAAAAGTCCAGAATGATTATTTAAATAAATAAAACATATCTAGTGAGTGATTCAGTTCATCATACAGTCTTTCCTTTCGGTCGAGACTACAACGTGCAAATGGGGTTGCTCGTGAATGAAACCTATCCAGCCTTACACAAAAAAATAGTGTTAAGGGTCTTAAATTTCAAATGATGTCTATAAGTTTTTCATAATATGGCCACTTCGGTGACTACCACACTAAAAATTATAGGTTTCAATTGAATTAACAGCATTTGTAAAATGTGTCATGACTTGAATTTTTTTGAAATTCGAATTAATCTTGACCTTAGATTTGATCTTTGATGGACCTCACTTTCATTTAAATTTCTTTTATGAATTTATGCTATTTAATTTGGTTAATTATTTGTTTAATATTAGTGGGTCCCATATTATGTTAGAATTTGAGAATTTGGCTCAAGTAAGAGATATAATTCGAATAGACTCCTTGAGTTGCTTTCCATCCTAATTCTATTTGAACATATGTCACGACCCGAGCCCAGAAATCGGGGGTTAGCGAAAAGCTACACCGGTGACACACGTACTCCCGTGCACGTGCATCCAAACCGAGTCTAGATGCACGCACACAAGGGATCTAACACGTGCGAACTAAGCGTACGCGGAAGCTGTACATATCATAGCAAGCAACAAAGGAAAATAAATAGCGGAAGCCGAAATACATACGGAACGGAAAGGACAAGATAAATACGCTGGTATGAAATCTGAATACACACCCAAAACATGATATACAAAATATACAAAGTACAAGTCCAAAGTCCAAAGTCCAAAAAAACAAAACTCAAAACAAAAGGCCGCTGATATGCATGCACGCACTCGGCAGAGGTGATCAGGCCCACTCTGCCAAACCGGAGGGTGCCTCTACACTCGGCCCTGCAGCCTCCTCGACCGCCGGGGAGCTGGGCAAGGGATCTGTGCCTGCAACACCACAGACAACACAAATGAATACAACGATCCAGCAAATACAAGTAACAGGGATGAAACACTTATAGCATCGAAACGAATAATATAATGACAGAAGATTAAATACAGAGTTTCATCTTAGTATGCTAAGCAAATCGTGTATAGAAGTAAAACATGATAATTGAATCAAAACATAGAAATACTGAACTAAGTGGCTACTACGTTAACCATGTTCTCTCCAATAGAGAGCAAAGCAGAGCAGAGGAGAACACCACTGACCGGGCCAGGGTACAAGTGGGTCTCAGTTTCCTGGGTTCCGGGGTCCCAAGACAGAGCGACACTGCAGTGATACAGAGATACAGAGATTTAAGCCAGAGGTAACCCCGTCGGGCATCCTAGGGCTGAGGCTGAGTAGAGCCAGACTAATACCAATCAAATCAAATCCATAGAAAGGGAGATTATCCGCTTTGGACTCACCGATGACAAAGACCGGATCTTATCCTCACGTATTAACCTCTGGGCAGAGCCACCCGGGAATACCCAAACTCAGAGATAGACAAAGCCAACAAAGCATAGCATAGATCAAAGCTCAGTGCAGAACGAAGAATAAAACAGATATACAGAACGAAAGCAAAATGAATGCGGAATGCATAAACATAGATTGGCAGAACAGAGGGCAAAACTATAAACAATATGCAATGCATCTCAGATTAATACGGAGTCAAGGTTAATTACAAGCCAACCCTAATCTAGTGGTTCACTGTCACTAACCGTGCATGTTGATGTAGTTTTAAGTTATTCGATGCACCGTTGCCAACCCAGTGTTGCAATATAATCCTCATGTGCACCGAAGTCCCTTAAACCAACACCCATGGGGAGGTGCTTAACAGTGATCAACGCTCACATAAATAAGTCACAGCCTAACAGACTCTTCATGCGATCCAAAGAATCCATTGGGCCGGTTTACATGGGTGGTTAACCTGTATTTGAGCCCTACAAGTCTCACCATTATCCTAAATTATATTTCAGAATTGCCATGCCTAACGGTTTAGCCATGAGGGACCGATGGTTGAGCCGAAGACATCTTACGCCCTCGTCGTATTATGCACTACGGCTTCACCTTGGTTCCATTCAACACACAGCTAAACTAGTCATCTTCCACCTCTGATCTGATACCTCTTTCGGCTGAGCTATGGTCAGTATACGGCTTAGCCGTAGACCAATCCACGGCTTAGCCGTAGCATTCTACGGCTTAGCCGTAGCCACACCGTAGGAGTACTGTATTGGAAAAGTTTCGACTGATCAGAGCTTTAATCCACGGCTGGGTTACGGTTGGGCCACGGCTAGCGTACGGCTCAGCCGTAGGACAATTTACGGCTTAGCCGTAGCCTAGCCGTAGAACAAAATCAAAATTTCAAATCTCTGGAACATGAGCCGTAGAAACTGTCACAACCCGAGCCCAGGGAACGGGGGTCAGAGGAACTCTAACCAATGACACACGTACTCCCGTGCATGCACACCTAGACCCTATCCAGGCATACACACACAAGGGATCAATCACACGTGCAAACCACTGTACGCGGAAGCTGTACGTATCAAGGCATACCACAATATACCAAAAGACAATGGGAGATTACAAAATAACATGAACTGGCAATAAGAACCAATACAAGCACGTATGACAATATAGCGGGCTTACAATGAACAAAACATAAAATACAGATATCACTCGAAGCCCACGCTACAAATACAGAAAAATCCCCTCAATACACTCAGACTCAAAGAATGGGGAAAACAAAATGATGCAAACCGTACTCTGGAGGATGGATCAAGTCCACTCCTCTAGGCCAGAGGGGGCCTCGCGAGCCTCTCCTGCAGTCGGGTCGACCGACGCAGGATCGGAAGAGGGATCTGAGCCTGCAACACACAAAGACAACTAATAAGTACAACGACTTAGCAAAGTATAAGCCAACAAGAAGATAACACGAATTGTGTCGAATACTGAATAATACTGAACAATGATCATAATGCAATATCCATAGAAATTATAACTGTATACTCGCATGCTATCAGAATCATAAACAGGTAACAATCAAGTGGCTACTACATTGGCCATTTTCTCCCTTACGAGAGCAATCAGGATGAGAACACCAGCGACCGGGCCAGGGTACGCATGGGTCTCTAGTTCCCGGGGTCCGGAGTCCCAGGACAATTCACTCTGCAGAGGCAAACACTTAAACTAAACCAAAGTTAACCCCGTCGGGTATCCTAAGGCTGAGGCTCAGTAGTGCCAAGACCAATCACAATCAATCGGATGATGCACCTCAATCAATCAATCAATCATGTCATATCACATACCACATACAGATCTCATATATCATGCTATACAATAGGAAGTGCATCACATATACTGATACTGAGCAATAAGCTGATACTGAACAATAAGCTGATACGGAATGCAATTAAGCCATAAAAGGGGTACTGATAAACTCAATAACAATAAGCACTGATGCAAATACTCCAATGGAGCAACGGTAAAACACAATACACAATAATAGAATGGTCCCGCCCGGGCTTCGCTCTGGGGTTGCTGCATTTCCCACAGAATCGAGAGGTCCAGCGCAGAACACATAAGAGGGCATAACCGTAATCAATATGCTGTACAAATCAAACAAATCAAGTACTTATACGAATCAAGGATCAATTACAAGCCAATCCTATACTAATTATCCAGTGCTTCTAACCGTGCATGTTGATGTAGTTTTAAGTTGTCCGATGCACCATTGTCTAGTGTTGCAGTGTCTAGAGTGTGCACCGAAGTCCCTTAAACCAACACCCATGGGGAGGTGCTAAACAACTGGATAACAAGCATGAATGATTCACAGCCCATGAGATCATTCATGTCACTCAACATTCCATTGGGCATGTCCAGGTTAACTACATTCTAACATGAAAGTCATATACGGTCCTTTACTTAACCTAGTCCCTTTTCATTCAATTCTCAGGGTCTCACGGTGCAGCCGTAGGTAACCTTACGGCTTAGCCGTGGCATCTTACGGCTTGGCCGTACTATGCACTGCGGCTGAGCTGAGGTTCCCTAATATCCCTTCGGATTTACGGCTTAACCGTATTTTGCTCTACGGCTCAGCCGTATCCTGGTCCACGGCTTAGCCGTAAGACAATGTACGGCTGAGATCAGGCTGGGCCGTAGAAGAATGGCGAATTGCCAACATCCAGTTATTTTCAGCTAACAGTCTGTACTGTTCTACGGTTTGGGTTACGGTTGGGTCTCGGCTTAGCCGTAAGCCATTTTACGGCTTAGCCGTAGCACATTTCACGGCGTAGCCGTGAGTGCACGGACTCATTTTCCTGAACTTGTTACAGTCATACAGAAAATGTGCAAAGCGGCTGGAAACAGCAAGATAACAGTGAAATGAGTTCAATAGGGCTGTCTATCACTGAGATACACACTGAAGAATCAAAACACAACAATCAAATCACTATCAATCGGTGTTCACACATCTTGGGCTTATACTTGCCTCACGGACGAAATCCACACGCGGATTGGCTCAGTCCACCGGGAAACACACGCGAACAAGCTCCTTCCTTCCTCCCACAAGCAATCGAAACAGAGGTGGAGAAGAGAGAAAGAGAGCTGACGAGAGAGAGAGAGAGACGAGCTGGGGAGAGTGAGCTGAGAGACGATCGAGAGAACAAGAGAGTTGGTGGGGATATTTATAACTTAATTTGAGTCCAAATTGCACTTAGGTCCAAGCAGTTTACACCAATGTCAGTTCGAGTCAAATGACGGTCCAACGAGAACAAACGAACTCATTCGGATCCAAGACAGTTACGAAAAACGACAAACTCAACGAAATACACGCGCTGACGTCAAAATGACGCAAAACTGACAAGGTCTATCAAAAGCCAGAATTACGAAAAAGGGCTCGATCTACTTAGACTAAGTCAAACTCAACCCAAACAATCTCTCTACGACTCAAGGTCAAAAATCAACAAAACCCAAAACACACTTAACGCTCAATTCACACGAACTTACCCACTACTCCGGATCAACTCGGGTCGGAGTGTTACATCCTCCCCCACTTGGACATCATTCCGTCCTCGGAATGAAAGCGTACCTGAGCAAACAGATAAGGATACTGACGCGCCATCTGATCTTCTAATTCCCACGTGGCTTCATCAGGTCCATGATGTTCCCAAAGTACTTTGACCCATCGAATAGTCCTCGTATGCAAGAGCTGTTCTCTGGTCCCAACAATACGGAGCGGGCGCTCAACATATGACGCATTGGGTTGCATCTGAATGTCATCGTATCGAATCACGTGCGTCGGGTCCCGAACATACTTGCGAAGCATAGACACATGAAAAACATCGTGTATTCCAGAGAACTCCACGGGTAGAACCAGTCTGTACGCTAGATCACCAATCCGGCTCTTGATCTCAAATGGACCCACATATCTTGGCGCTAACTTGCCTTTTTGACCGAATCGTACCGTACCTTTCATCGGTGAGACCTTCAAGAATACCCAATCTCCAACCTGAAATGTCAAGGTTCTTCTTCTCGTATCTGCATAGCTCTTCTGTCTCGATCGGGCAATCTTCAAATTGCACTGACCTTCTGAACTTTCTCTGTAGTCTCAGCAATGATCGTCGGTCCGTGGAAACTCCTTGTTCCAACTTCTTCCCAGCAAACAGGACTCCTACATTTCCGTCCATACAGAGCTTCATAGGGTGCCATTCCAATACTCTCGTGGAAGCTATTGTTATACGCGAACTCACACAACGAGAGATGCAGATCCCATTCTTTCTCGAAATTCAGCACACTGGCCCGTAACATGTCCTCGAGCGTCTGAATAGTTCGTTCCGACTGTCCATCAGTCTGCGGGTGATACGCCGTACTGAAGTTCAACTTCGTTCCCATGGCCTCCTGAAATGCTCTCCAAAACGAAGAAACAAAGCGGCTATCTCGATCTGACACAATCGACACGGGCGTACCATGTAATCTCACTATCTCGTCAACGAACTTCTTCGCCATCTCGGAAAATGTCATGCCTTTCTTGAATGGAAGAAAATGGGCTGTCTTCGTCAATCTGTCCACGATCACCCAAATAGCACTGTTCTTCTTGCTCGTCAGGGGTAAACCCGAAACAAAGTCCATCGAAATGTGCTCCCATTTCCACTGGGGAATATGCAATGGATGTAAGGAACCTGGAGGTCTCTGATGGTCAGCTTTCACCTTTTGGCAAGTCAAACATCTGGCAACAAACCCAGCAATTTCTCTCTTCATGTTGTTCCACCAGAATCTGTCCTTGAGAGCTCGGTACATCTTCGTACTTCCAGGGTGCATAGAATAACGTGCATGGTGTGCTTCGGTCATCAAACTCTCCTTCAAAGCCTCTACTGCTGGCACACATAACCTACTCCTGAAATACAAGACATCACCCTCCAACCGAAAGTCTGATCGATCTGCAATGCTATCCCAAATTCGCTTCAACATCGCATCTTCGAACTGCTGATCTTTAATACGCTGAATGATGTCAGGCTGAAAACTCACTGTACTGGCAAGTGTCAAACTGTTCTCCACCAATTGCAGTTCCACTGGCTGAGCATGCCTCACAAAATAAAGACTATCCAAGGCCTGAAGAATCTCCGACTTCCTACTTAAGGCATCTGCAACAACATTGCCTTTCCCTGGATGATACTTGATGGGGAAATCAAAACCCTTGATCAACTCAAGCCACCTTCGCTGTCTCATATTCAACTCAGACTGCGTGAAGAGGTACTGTAGACTCTGATGATCTGAATGCACTTCAAATGTCACGCCGTACAAATAGTGTCTCCACATCTTCAACGCAAAAACGACGGCCGCCAATTCTAAATCATGCGTATCATAGTTCTTCTCGTGCTCTCGAAGTTGCCTCGAGCCATAGGCAATCACTTTGCCATGTTGCATCAAAACACATCCCAAACCGACTCGAGAAGCATCAGAATAGATCATAAATCCTTCATGCCCATCTGGTAACGTCAAGACTGGAGCCGAAGTAAGCTTCTCCTTCAACATCTGGAAATGGCGTTCACATTCGTCCGTCCAAAGAAAAGGAACATTCTTCCTGGTCAATCGAGTCAACGGGGCTGAGATCTTAGCAAAATCTTGAATAAAGCGACGATAATATCCAGCTAATCCAAGAAAACTCCGTATCTCCGTCACAGTCTTTGGGCTGGGCCAATTCATCACTGCTTCAACTTTCATCTGATCCACTGCCAACCCATCTCGTGAAATGGTATGACCAAGAAAAGCTACCTGCTCGAGCCAAAAATCACACTTCGACAATTTAGCATATAAGCGATGTTCCTTCAACAACTGCAAGGCTCGACGTAGATGTTCCTCATGCTCCTCTGGGGTCTTGGAATACACCAGAATGTCATCAATAAAGACCACCACAAAACGATCCAGAAAAGGAGCAAAGATCCTGTTCATCAAAGCCATAAAGGCAGCAGGTGCATTGGTTAATCCAAATGGCATCACGAGGAACTCAAAATGTCCATACCGTGTCCTGAAAGCAGTCTTCACAATGTCTTCTTCCTTCACCCGAAGTTGATGATACCCTGATCTTAGATCAATCTTGGAAAAATAAGCGGCACCTTGAAGTTGGTCAAACAACTCATCAATACGCGGCAATGGGTATTTGTTCTTGATCGTGACTTTGTTCAATCGCCGGTAATCTATACACATCCGTAAGGTACCGTCCTTCTTCTTCACAAACAGCACTGGCGCTCCCCACGGTGACACACTCGGCCGTACGAAACCCTTCTCCAAAAGATCTTGCAATTGCGTCTTCAATTCGAGCAACTCGGCAGGGGCCATACGATAAGGAGCTAAACTAATGGGTGCTGTACCGGGCACTAAATCGATCGCAAACTCTACATCTCGGACAGGGGGTAACTCGGGTACTTCCTCCGGAAATACATCCGGGAACTCACGTACTACCGGAATATCGCTCAACTGCTTCACCTCCTTCTTCTCCGAGACAAAAGCAAGAAATCCTGCACAACCTCTGCGTATCAAACGATCCGCCTTGCATGCGGAGATGACACGCCTCGGGCATCTCTCCTGATTGCCCTCGAAACGAAACCCCTTCTCAAAATCGAAGTAAATCGTCCTGTTGTAACAGTTAACACAGGCACAATACCGCGCTAGCCAGTCCATTCCGAGGATCACATCGAAATCCAACATGGACAACAAGATCAAATCAACTGGCAGCTGGCGACCTTCAATCACCACGTCGCACAGAGGGTAGTATACACTACACTCTACTCTCTTGCCCACAGGAGTGGACACCACCAACACATAGGGTAGCGGCTGAGGGGGTTGCGGTAACTGTTCCGCAAAACGAGGTGCAACATACGAACGCGTAGATCCCGAATCAAATAGTGTATGTGCTTCAGCTCGGGCAATGAGAACTTTACCTTCCACCACTTTCGCATCTTCTGCATGATCATGGGAGGCTGCATATACACGAGCAGTCTGACGCTGGGGCTTCTGGCTCTGGCGAGACGGATGGGGGCTGTTCGAAGCTGCTGAACTGAGAGACTTGGATGACCCCATAGATCTAGATGACTGGAAGGTCCTGGTCTTCGGGCACTGAGCTATCTTATGCTCCATAGATCCGCAACTCAAACAAGCTCCGGACTTCTTCCAACACTTCTCCGTCGGATGTCCAAATCCACAAAACTCGCATCTGCTCCCAGAGAAACTCGAAGTGCCTTGCTTCCCTTTCCATCTCTTCTGAATCTGTCCCTTGGACCCCACTGGTGCACTCCTCTTGAAGTCCATAGCTCTCTCTGCTAGGTGGTTGGCTTCCGCAGCGTGTGCCCTATCGACCGCATCGTCAAAAGTAGCTGGTCTCTGAAAAGCAGTCACAAAATTCGCATATCTCGGATGCAGACCAGTAATAAAACGATTCACCTTCTTCTCCTCGGTATTGATCATGTCTTCAGCAAAATGGGACAACTGGGTAAAGCGGTGAATGTACTCCGAGACGGTCAGCTGCTGCTGCTGTAAGGCCAGAAACTCAACCTCCTTCACACGCCGGACATGAGCAGGAATGAACTTCCTTCTGAACTGTTTCTGGAACGTCTCCCACACTGTTTCACTAGGCAAGGTCAGATAGGCTGCACTAACACTCTTCCACCAGGTCTTTGCCACCTCTCGGAACATCGATGCCGTAAGCATGACCTTCTGCCGGTCGTCACAGACAATGGTCGAGAAGAGATCTCCAGTATGCTCTAGCCACTGATCAGCCTTCAATGCATCTTCATTTCCATAGAACTCTGTGGCTCCACGTTTCCTGAATTTGTCGTACAACGCATTCGGATCGCTCTCCTTAGGCGGAAAGACCACTTGCTGCTCTGCAGGCCGAACTGGCATTTGACTCTGTCGGTCTACGATCGAAACGACCTGCGCTTGCAAAGAATGGATCGCTTGTAGCATAGTCAAGAAGCGCTCGTCAAAATTCACGAGTGGCTGTGGAGCGGCTGACCCACTCTCGTTATCTCCCTGATCATTGTTGTTGTGTGTTCCAGATCCTGATGCCATAGCCTGCAAAACACAAAAGTCAATCTGCTATCACACGAAGTACTCACACAACTCACAAGACAAGGAGACCACACTCAACAGTCCAAAACTGGACTACGAAATCTCACCACGTCCTATATGCCTACATGCTTACACACTAAGATAGAGACAATGCCCTGAGAGACAAAGCTCGGAGAGACAATGCTTTGATACCATACAATACGTATGTCACAACCCGAGCCCAGGGAACGGGGGTCAGAGGAACTCTAACCAATGACACACGTACTCCCGTGCATGCACACCTAGACCCTATCCAGGCATACACACACAAGGGATCAATCACACGTGCAAACCACTGTACGCGGAAGCTGTACGTATCAAGGCATACCACAATATACCAAAAGACAATGGGAGATTACAAAATAACATGAACTGGCAATAAGAACCAATACAAGCACGTATGACAATATAGTGGGCTTACAATGAACAAAACATAAAATACAGATATCACTCGAAGCCCACGCTACAAATACAGAAAAATCCCCTCAATACACTCAGACTCAAAGAATGGGGAAAACAAAATGATGCAAACCGTACTCTGGAGGATGGATCAAGTCCACTCCTCTAGGCCAGAGGGGGCCTCGCGAGCCTCTCCTGCAGTCGGGTCGACCGACGCAGGATCGGAAGAGGGATCTGAGCCTGCAACACACAAAGACAACTAATAAGTACAACGACTTAGCAAAGTATAAGCCAACAAGAAGATAACACGAATTGTGTCGAATACTGAATAATACTGAACAATGATCATAATGCAATATCCATAGAAATTATAACTGTATACTCGCATGCTATCAGAATCATAAACAGGTAACAATCAAGTGGCTACTACATTGGCCATTTTCTCCCTTACGAGAGCAATCAGGATGAGAACACCAGCGACCGGGCCAGGGTACGCATGGGTCTCTAGTTCCCGGGGTCCGGAGTCCCAGGACAATTCACTCTGCAGAGGCAAACACTTAAACTAAACCAAAGTTAACCCCGTCGGGTATCCCAAGGCTGAGGCTCAGTAGTGCCAAGACCAATCACAATCAATCGGATGATGCACCTCAATCAATCAATCAATCATGTCATATCACATACCACATACAGATCTCATATATCATGCTATACAATAGGAAGTGCATCACATATACTGATACTGAGCAATAAGCTGATACTGAACAATAAGCTGATACGGAATGCAATTAAGCCATAAAAGGGGTACTGATAAACTCAATAACAATAAGCACTGATGCAAATACTCCAATGGAGCAACGGTAAAACACAATACACAATAATAGAATGGTCCCGCCCGGGCTTCGCTCTGGGGTTGCTGCATTTCCCACAGAATCGAGAGGTCCAGCGCAGAACACATAAGAGGGCATAACCGTAATCAATATGCTGTACAAATCAAACAAATCAAGTACTTATACGAATCAAGGATCAATTACAAGCAAATCATATACTAATTATCCAGTGCTTCTAACCGTGCATGTTGATGTAGTTTTAAGTTGTCCGATGCACCATTGTCTAGTGTTGCAGTGTCTGGAGTGTGCACCGAAGTCCCTTAAACCAACACCCATGGGGAGGTGCTAAACAACTGGATAACAAGCATGAATGATTCACAGCCCATGAGATCATTCATGTCACTCAACATTCCATTGGGCATGTCCAGGTTAACTACATTCTAACATGAAAGTCATATACGGTCCTTTACTTAACCTAGTCCCTTTTCATTCAATTCTCAGGGTCTCACGGTGCAGCCGTAGGTAACCTTACGGCTTAGCCGTGGCATCTTACGGCTTGGCCGTACTATGCACTGCGGCTGAGCTGAGGTTCCCTAATATCCCTTCGGATTTACGGCTTAACCGTATTTTGCTCTACGGCTCAGCCGTATCCTGGTCCACGGCTTAGCCGTAAGACAATGTACGGCTGAGATCAGGCTGGGCCGTAGAAGAATGGCGAATTGCCAACATCCAGTTATTTTCAGCTAACAGTCTGTACTGTTCTACGGTTTGGGTTACGGTTGGGTCTCGGCTTAGCCGTAAGCCATTTTACGGCTTAGCCGTAGCACATTTCACGGCGTAGCCGTGAGTGCACGGACTCATTTTCCTGAACTTGTTACAGTCATACAGAAAATGTGCAAAGCGGCTGGAAACAGCAAGATAACAGTGAAATGAGTTCAATAGGGCTGTCTATCACTGAGATACACACTGAAGAATCAAAACACAACAATCAAATCACTATCAATCGGTGTTCACACATCTTGGGCTTATACTTGCCTCACGGACGAAATCCACACGCGGATTGGCTCAGTCCACCGGGAAACACACACGAACAAGCTCCTTCCTTCCTCCCACAAGCAATCGAAACAGAGGTGGAGAAGAGAGAAAGAGAGCTGACGAGAGAGAGAGAGAGACGAGCTGGGGAGAGTGAGCTGAGAGACGATCGAGAGAACAAGAGAGTTGGTGGGGATATTTATAACTTAATTTGAGTCCAAATTGCACTTAGGTCCAAGCAGTTTACACTGATGTCAGTTCGAGTCAAATGACGGTCCAACGAGAACAAACGAACTCATTCGGATCCAAGACAGTTACGAAAAACGACAAACTCAACGAAATACACGCGCTGACGTCAAAATGACGCAAAACTGACAAGGTCTATCAAAAGCCAGAATTACGAAAAAGGGCTCGATCTACTTAGACCAAGTCAAACTCAACCCAAACAATCTCTCTACGACTCAAGGTCAAAAATCAACAAAACCCAAAACACACTTAACGCTCAATTCACACGAACTTACCCACTACTCCGGATCAACTCGGGTCGGAGTGTTACAGAAACTTACGGCTTAGCCGTACAATACAGAACACGAATTCGGGATAGTTACAGAAACTGAAATTCGGTACAGAAGCTTAACAAAACAAGCTACAGAGGTTCCAAATTCACAAAAATTGGCTGTAAAACATTCTATACAAAGGATAAGAGAGAATCAAAGCACTCAAACAAAACACCCATATGTGTTATCAAAGCCTGTACTTATACTTGCCTCAAAGCTCTAACAATCCACTGAATCAAGCTCCAAATCAACTAAAAATCAAAGCAAAACAAAGAATAACCCATGCATGAGATGAAGACATAGCAATCAGAGAATGGGAGAAGCAATTGGAGAAGAAGAAGAAAGAATTGGGAAGAACCCACTTACCAAGCCACAAACAGAGATGAGAGAAGAAGAAAAGAACCCAATCCAAAACAAGGAATCCAAATCTTCAATCGAGCAAGAGAAGGAAGAGAAGAGAGAAAGAGAGAGAGAGAACACGTGAAGCTTCCCCTGGAGATCTCTTTTGCATGCAACGGTGAGGAAATGAAATGAGCAGGAGAGAGAGACACCTGGAGTGTGACTTATATATATAGATTGTGGGAGTTAAGTCAAAGTCTGGTAAGTTTAAACTATTTACAGTTCAAGTCACTCGAAGGTCCAACTTCTCCAATTGACTCCAAATGGGTCTGACACAGTTATGGAATATAACGAGCTCAACAAAATACACGTGCTGACACCAAGATGATGCAAACATGATGCAAGCAAAGCAAAAGCAAAATTACGAAAAAGGGCTTAGGACTACCTATCTCAGGTCAAAGGTTACTCAACTACCTATCCATGACCCAAAACCAAGTCCAAAAGAATAAAATAACAGAAAAGCACGCTAATGAGCCACTAATCCGGCTCAAAGGGGATCGGAGTGTTACATCCTCCCCCACTAGGAATCATTCCGTCATCGGAATGACTACCTACCTGCGCAAAGAGCTGTGGGTACTGGCGCGCTAGCTGCTCCTCTAGCTCCCATGTAGCCTCATCTGGACCATGATGTTCCCACAACACTTTAACCCATCTGATAGTCCTGGTACGGAGAATCTGCTCTCGTGTGCCAACGATGCGAAGTGGACGCTCAACGTAAGTTGCATTAGGCTGAATCTGAATATCATCATAGCGAATCACATGGCTTGGATCTGACACATACTTACGGAGCATCGACACATGGAATACATCGTGCACACCGGAGAACTCAACTGGAAGCGTCAACCGATAAGCTAAATCTCCAACTCGGCTCTTGACTTCAAATGGTCCTACATATCTCGGAGCTAACTTACCCTTCTGACCAAACCGTACCGTGCCCTTCATCGGAGAAACTTTAAGGAACACCCAATCTCCGACTTGGAATGCCAAGGGTCTCCTCCGAGTATCTGCATAGCTCTTCTGTCTGGATCGAGCAATCTTTAGATTCTCTATCACTTTCTGCACTTTCTCTGTCGTCTCAGCAATGATTGTCGGACCATGGAAACTTCTTGTTCCAACTTCTTCCCAGCACACTGGAGTCCTGCACTTACGTCCGTATAGAGCCTCATATGGTGCCATGCCAATGCTCTCGTGGAAGCTGTTGTTTTAGGCAAACTCACACAATGCTAGATGCGTATCCCATTCCTTCTCAAAGTTCAGCACACTAGCTCTGAGCATATCCTCCAACGTCTAAATGGTACGCTCCGACTGTCCGTCAGTCTGAGGGTGGTATGCCGTACTAAAACTCAGCTTCGTGCCCATAGCTTCCTGAAATGCTCTCCAGAATGAAGACACAAAACGGCTATCACGATCCGACACAATCGATACTGGGGTGCCATGCAATCTGACTATCTCGTCAACAAACTTCCTGGCCATCTCCGTGAATGTCATCCCTTTCCTGAACGGAAGGAAATGCGCTGACTTGGTCAATCTGTCCACTATTACCCAGATCGCATTGTTCTTTCTACTGGTCGACGGAAAACCGGAGACAAAATCCATGGTAATGTGCTCCCACTTCCACTGCGGAGTGTGTAGTGGATGCAATGATCCTGGAGGTCGCTGATGGTCAGCTTTTACCCTCTGACAGGTCAAACATCGAGCTACGAACCCTGCGATCTCCCGCTTCATATTATTCCACCAAAATCTATCTTTCAAGTTCCGGTACATCTTCGTACTCCCTGGGTGCATCGCATATCGGGCATCGTGCGCATCTGTCATCAACTTATCTTTCAGCTCATCCACAGCGGGAACACACAATCTATTCCTGAAGTACAAAACTCCGTCTACCAGGCTGAAATCAGGTCTAACTGCAATCCGATCTCTGAATTTCACCAGAAGGGGGTCCTCAAACTGGCGATCCTTGATCTGCTGCATCACCTCAGGCTGAAACACGACGGTAGTAGCTAATGTCATCAATTCGCCTACCATCCGAACCTCAACAGGCTGGTCATGTACAAGCATATAGAATCCTGCCAACACCTGAAGATTGTCTGTCCTCCTGCTGAGTGCATCTGCAACTACATTCCCTTTGCCTGGGTGGTACTTGATCGGAAAGTCGTAGTCCTTGATGAACTCCAACACCTTCGCTGCCTCATATTCAAGTCATGCTGATCGAACAAATACTGGAGACTGTGATGATCGGAATGGACCTCGAACTTCACACCGTACAAGTAATGCCGCCACAACTTCAGTGCAAATACAATGGCTGCTAGCTCCAAGTCATGTGTGGCATAGTTCTTCTCGTGCTCTTTCAACTGTCTGGATCCATAGGGAATCACTTTCTGATTCTGCATCAGTACACAGCCTAGTCCAACTCGAGAAGCATCAGAATAATTCACGAATCCCTCACTACCATCCGAGAGAGTCAACACTGGCGCCGTAGTGAGCTTTTCTTTCAACATCTGGAAACTACGTTCACACTTCTCTGTCCACTCATATGGGACTTTCTTCCGAGTCAACTGAGTCAGCGGGGCTGAGATCTTCGAGAAGTCCTGCACAAACCTGCGGTAATATCCCGCCAATCCCAGAAAACTCCGAATCTCTACCACTGATCTAGGACGGGGCCAATGGACTACTGCCTCAATCTTAGCCGGATCCACCATCAATCCTTCTCTAGAAATCTTGTGACCCAGAAATGCAACTTGCTCTAGCCAGAAATCACACTTAGACAACTTTGCATACAACTTGTGCTCTCTAAGCAGCTGCAATGCTTTCCTCAGATGGTCTGTATGTTCCTCAGCAGTCTTCGAATAAACCAATATGTCATCTATGAAAACCACAACAAACTGGTCCAAGAATGAAGTAAACACCCTATTCATCAACGCCATAAAAGCTGCGGGTGCGTTCGTCAAACCAAATGGCATGACAAGGAACTCGTAGTGTCCATACCGAGTCCTGAAAGCTGTCTTAGGAACATCCTCATCCTTCACCCTGAGCTGGTGATATCCTGACCTCAAATCAATCTTCGAGAAGTAAGCTGCACCCTGAAGCTGATCGAACAACTCATCGATCCTAGGCAATGGATATTTGTTCTTGATAGTCACTTTGTTCAACTGCCTGTAGTCAATGCACATCCGGAAACTGCCATCTTTCTTCTTAACAAATAATACAGGAGCTCCCCAAGGTGAAACACTTGGGCGTATGAACCCTTTATCCAACAGATCCTGCAACTGTTTCTTCAATTCCAACAACTCTGCAGGTGCCATACGATACGGAGCTCTACTGATGGGTGCTGTACCTGGCATCAAATCAATAGCAAACTCAACCTCCCGAACTGGTGGCAACTCTGGCACATCCTCCGGAAAAACATCCGGGAACTCGCTGACTACTGGGATCTCACTGAACTGTCGCTGATCTTTCTTTTCTGAAATGAATGCAAGAAATCCTTCACATCCCCTACGAAGCATCCTATCTGCCTTGCAAGCAGAGATCACACGCCTTGGGCACCTCGTCTGGCAGCCCTCAAATCGAAAACCGCTGCCCAGATCAAAATAGATAGCTTTGCTGTAGCAATTGATACATGCATGATATCTTGCAAGCCAGTCCATACTAAGAATCACATCAAAATCAAGTGTCGTGAGCAACACGAGGTCTACCGGGAGCTGATGACCAGCTATCCGCACTTCACACTGAGGGTAGAAGACACTGCACTCCACCCGCTTACCAACCGGAGTGGATACTAGCAACAAGTATGGAAGTGGTGTGGGTCGCTGTCGAAGCTGCACAGCAAATGGGGTGCTACGTACGAACGCGTAGACCCGGAGTCAAATAAGGCTAAAGCTTCAGCATCAGAAATTAAAATTTTACCTTCCACGACTGTGGCCTCCTCCGCGCCCTCATGCGTAGCAGCATAGGCTCGGGCTGTCTGGCGGTTCTGCTTCTGGGCTGGGCGAGCTGGCTGAGATTTGCCCTGCGCTGTTGGTCCTGCCGATCTCGTCTGTGGGGAGGACTGAAACCTCGGGCATTGAGCCCGCTTGTGGTCCGTGGAGCCACAACCGAAACAAGCCCCACTCTTCCTCCAGCATCGATCGGTGGGGTGATCCTTCCCACAGTGACCACAAACTACCTGAGAACTGCTCGAACTGCCCTGCTTACCCTTGAACTTCTTCTGGAACTGACTTCTGCCACTAGAACCTGCTGCCCTCTTAGCTTCTGTTCGTTCCTCCTCAAATATGGCCTCTGCATCATAAGCCCTATCAATAGCATCATCCAATGTAGCCGGCCACATGCAAGCAACCACGTGGCGTTTATGTCTCGGATTCAGGCCGTTGACAAAGCGAGTCACCTTCTTCTGCTCAGTGTTCACCATGTCCTCTGCAAAGTGGGACAGCTCTGTAAACTTGTGTACATAATCTGCAACTGACATCTGTCTCTGCTGAAGGTTGAAGAATTCCACTTCCTTGGCTCGCTGAATATGGAGAGGCATGAATTTCCGACGGAATTGTTGCTTGAAGGTCTCCCAAACTGTGGCACTGGGCATGGTCTGAAATGAGGTCTTAACACTCCTCCACCATGTCTTGGCTACACTCCGAAGCATAGAGGCGGTGAGAACTACTTTCTGCTTGTTGCTACACACAATCGTATCAAATAGCTCTTCAGTCTGCTCTAACCATTGCTCAGCCTGCAATGCATCCTCTATCCCATGGAACTCAGTCGCCCCTCGCTTACGGAACTTGTCAAAAAGAGCATTAGGATCTGACTCCTTAGGCTGGAAAATCACTTGCTGATCTATGCGAGGTGATGCTGCTGCGGCAGCCTGACTCTGCCTATCTACCATGGATGCCATCTGTGCCTGTAATGACTGCATAGACTGCATCATCATCATCATGCGCTCTTCACTACTGATATGTGGGGGTACCGATCCACTATCACCGTTATGGCCCTGTTGGTTCTCATCTCGAGATCCTGATCCTGATGCCATCCTGCAAAAAGAAAAGAAACACAGTACACAAATACAAAATGCCCTGAGTTAGTCAAATCCCAAAAGTCAACATATTAGACTTCGAGTCAAATAGTTGATAGCGTTATCTCACCAAGATCTTAGATGCCTACATGCTTATAACTAGCATGCTCTGATACCATACAATACGTATGTCACGACCCGAGCCCAGAAATCGGGGGTTAGCGAAAAGCTACACCGGTGACACACGTACTCCCGTGCACGTGCATCCAAACCGAGTCCAGATGCACGCACACAAGGGATCTAACACGTGCGAACTAAGCGTATGCGGAAGCTGTACATATCATAGCAAGCAACAAAGGAAAATAAATAGCGGAAGCCGAAATACATACGGAACGGAAAGGACAAGATAAATACGCTGGTATGAAATCTGAATACACACCCAAAACATGATATACAAAATATACAAAGTACAAGTCCAAAGTCCAAAGTCCAAAAAAACAAAACTCAAAACAAAAGGCCGCTGATATGCATGCACGCACTCGGCAGAGGTGATCAGGCCCACTCTGCCAAACCGGAGGGTGCCTCTACACTCGGCCCTGCAGCCTCTTCGACCGCCGGGGAGCTGGGCAAGGGATCTGTGCCTGCAACACCACAGACAACACAAATGAATACAACGATCCAGCAAATACAAGTAACAGGGATGAAACACTTATAGCATCGAAACGAATAATATAATGACAGAAGATTAAATACAGAGTTTCATCTTAGTATGCTAAGCAAATCGTGTATAGAAGTAAAACATGATAATTGAATCAAAACATAGAAATACTGAACTAAGTGGCTACTACGTTAACCATGTTCTCTCCAATAGAGAGCAAAGCAGAGCAGAGGAGAACACCACTGACCGGGCCAGGGTACAAGTGGGTCTCAGTTTCCTGGGTTCCGGGGTCCCAAGACAGAGCGACACTGCAGTGATACAGAGATACAGAGATCTAAGCCAGAGGTAACCCCGTCGGGCATCCTAGGGCTGAGGCTGAGTAGAGCCAGACTAATACCAATCAAATCAAATCCATAGAAAGGGAGATTATCCGCTTTGGACTCACCGATGACAAAGACCGAATCTTATCCTCACGTATTAACCTCTGGGCAGAGCCACCCGGGAATACCCAAACTCAGAGATAGACAAAGCCAACAAAGCATAGCATAGATCAAAGCTCAGTGCAGAACGAAGAATAAAACAGATATACAGAACGAAAGCAAAATGAATGCGGAATGCATAAACATAGATTGGCAGAACAGAGGGCAAAACTATAAACAATATGCAATGCATCTCAGATTAATACGGAGTCAAGGTTAATTACAAGCCAACCCTAATCTAGTGGTTCACTGTCACTAACCGTGCATGTTGATGTAGTTTTAAGTTATTCGATGCACCGTTGCCAACCCAGTGTTGCAATATAATCCTCATGTGCACCGAAGTCCCTTAAACCAACACCCATGGGGAGGTGCTTAACAGTGATCAACGCTCACATAAATAAGTCACAGCCTAACAGACTCTTCATGCGATCCAAAGAATCCATTGGGCCGGTTTACATGGGTGGTTAACCTGTATTTGAGCCCTACAAGTCTCACCATTATCCTAAATTATATTTCAGAATTGCCATGCCTAACGGTTTAGCCATGAGGGACCGATGGTTGAGCCGAAGACATCTTACGCCCTCGTCGTATTATGCACTACGGCTTCACCTTGGTTCCATTCAACACACAGCTAAACTAGTCATCTTCCACCTCTGATCTGATACCTCTTTCGGCTGAGCTATGGTCAGTATACGGCTTAGCCGTAGACCAATCCACGGCTTAGCCGTAGCATTCTACGGCTTAGCCGTAGCCACACCGTAGGAGTACTGTATTGGAAAAGTTTCGACTGATCAGAGCTTTAATCCACGGCTGGGTTACGGTTGGGCCACGGCTAGCGTACGGCTCAGCCGTAGGACAATTTACGGCTTAGCCGTAGCCTAGCCGTAGAACAAAATCAAAATTTCAAATCTCTGGAACATGAGCCGTAGAAACTTACGGCTTAGCCGTACAATACAGAACACGAATTCGGGATAGTTACAGAAACTGAAATTCGGTACAGAAGCTTAACAAAACAAGCTACAGAGGTTCCAAATTCACAAAAATTGGCTGTAAAACATTCTATACAAAGGATAAGAGAGAATCAAAGCACTCAAACAAAACACCCATATGTGTTATCAAAGCCTGTACTTATACTTGCCTCAAAGCTCTAACAATCCACTGAATCAAGCTCCAAATCAACTAAAAATCAAAGCAAAACAAAGAATAACCCATGCATGAGATGAAGACATAGCAATCAGAGAATGGGAGAAGCAATTGGAGAAGAAGAAGAAAGAATTGGGAAGAACCCACTTACCAAGCCACAAACAGAGATGAGAGAAGAAGAAAAGAACCCAATCCAAAACAAGGAATCCAAATCTTCAATCGAGCAAGAGAAGGAAGAGAAGAGAGAAAGAGAGAGAGAGAACACGTGAAGCTTCCCCTGGAGATCTCTTTTGCATGCAACGGTGAGGAAATGAAATGAGCAGGAGAGAGAGACACCTGGAGTGTGACTTATATATATAGATTGTGGGAGTTAAGTCAAAGTCTGGTAAGTTTAAACTATTTACAGTTCAAGTCACTCGAAGGTCCAACTTCTCCAATTGACTCCAAATGGGTCTGACACAGTTATGGAATATAACGAGCTCAACAAAATACACGTGCTGACACCAAGATGATGCAAACATGATGCAAGCAAAGCAAAAGCAAAATTACGAAAAAGGGCTTAGGACTACCTATCTCAGGTCAAAGGTTACTCAACTACCTATCCATGACCCAAAACCAAGTCCAAAAGAATAAAATAACAGAAAAGCACGCTAATGAGCCACTAATCCGGCTCAAAGGGGATCGGAGTGTTACAACATAAGAGTCTCACTTTATTTAGAATTCTCAAAGTTAGATTTCTCATCTCAAACTCCACCTTGAAGATTAGAATCCTAATCTACCTTGGTTATTAGATTCCAACCCAAATTAGTATAAGGTCATATTTCTTTTAGGACTCCCTTTTTTATTCCTACCTATAAATATAACACGCTCGCCCTCCCTTGATTCACATCTACGTATACCTCATTCCTTTCTCTCTCAAAGTTCACTCCAAGGTATGCTTATTTCACCCTTTTTCTATTCCTTTTTCAGTTATTATTATGGTATATCATTCTAATAGTCAACTATGCATAGCATATTAATATATGTTTTCATATCATGTTGTTGTCTATCTCATAACGTGACCTCCATCATCATCAAAGCATCGCCGTCAACATCATCCACCCTTCTTGAGACCCACCTAGTCATCACCATTAACTGCACATACAAGGCCTCTTGACCCAGACCATCACAACCCGGCCATCTGTGCACACCATTACCAAGACCTGCACACTCACCTACCCTCACTCTCCTCCCTTGGCATCTAAGAAAAATCACCTCTGAAATCAATTTTGCAAATTATCAGCTTAGCTTTCCTCTGATGTGTAAAATTTGATCTTTAGTTATGTTTTCCCATTGCATTAATCTATTTCTTTCTTTCTTGAGTTTTGATAATGTAACGAGCCTTGGGAACTCCCATATTATAGGAATGTGCTTGGTGGGGAGGCAGAATTTAATGGTAGTGAGGTTAGACTAGAGTATAGTTGCAAGGAGGCATTTGCCACAATAAAATTTTGTGAATTATATGAATTGGTCATGTAATATGCTAAAACAATATCTATTTGGTTGTCGTTTCTGACTTTCACCAGTGCGGCCCACCATCTTTTATTGAAAGGACTGATTTTGAGGGGCCCCACTTAGGTAAGATGCCAAAATATCCATCTGGTAAGAAATTCCTAACAAATGATTGTTAAACATGATACCTTTAGAATCTAGAAATAATGGTAATGATAATGTTATCAAAAAATTATAAATATGAATGTTCAAACATTTATGAGTCAAGTTCTTGTGTCATTTTTGGTGTTCAAGCTCTTCAATATAAAGACATCATGGATTGAATGTTGGAGACCAACTTATCAAGAATGGTTATAATATCATTACCTGAAATTATATACTTAAGGGCAAATAACATATGTGTTCAATTCAGGTGTTCGCTACAAAATTTTCTACACCTCAGTATAATGATGTTACAAAACGGATATTGAAGACAGAAATGGGCATATAATGTATAAATGATTATAACAATATCGTTACCTAAAAGTTTTATATTTATGGAAAAAAAATAATTTTTTGGGTCAAATTCTAGTGCCCTCACAGTCTTTATGCATTTCAGTATAAAGATATGAAAGAATGAATGTGGGAACAAAAAATGGGTGTATATAACATATAAAAGATGGTAACGATATCATTAAACTCCTACGTCTCTCTTTCAAATTATATATAAATACTCTTCAAAGGAAGAACCTAGAGTATTTTTTCTGATCTTGTAATAGTAAGAGGATATGTGAAGATGGAACGTCGTCATCATATCACAATGAATGAATTAATGAAGTTGATTTTTGTAGTGCGAAGTAATACTATGTGTATGACAATATTATAATAAAGTTGTTGAGCATGCATTTTTGAAATCCACTCAAAAATGGACAAATTTCTTAAGTGAAATAAACCTCTTTAGATTACATGCATTTTACAAGTTTAATTTAAAAAAACTAAAACAAGATACAAAACAAGTCTTCTTTGATGAAATGGGATGCAGTAAACATTGGACTGATCATGATGATTTCAGATCAACAAAGTAGAACAGCTTGCACTCCTCAATCGCATCATCAATTGTTATTCCCATGCTCATGGAGTCACCATTTTCATTGCATTTTGTCTCTTCTCAACCATTTCTCTTAGTATGGTTCCCACTTTTTTGCTAATCTCTTTCCTCCTTACGTTATCTATTGTGGGTAAAAACCTGTGAAGGATGAAAAATTAACTATCACTTAAGGAAATAAGTATGAGAGAAAAAAGATAAAGGCAAAAAGAAGAAAACAACAAAGAGCCAAAGATCATACTAGACACTTGGAAATATAGTTTTCCTCCAACAATGATTAACAAGGAAAAAAAATAAAGAAAAAGAAGGGGTAAATGAACTCTTGTGACGGGATGCCCAAATGGGTAGGTGGGTTCAAGTCATGTTACCAATCAAAAGAAAAAATGGTAGATTTATGATAAACAAAATCATGAAACTTGCTTTGAATATGGATTTGTGATTATATTTCAAAATGATACACCATAAGTAATTCTCTGGTCACGGTAATATAGTTAGTGTGTTGAAGGTAACTATCATTCACCAACACTGATATGTTTGTACCAAAATAAAACTGAATCAACGTCTAAGATATGTGATAAAACTTTTTAATTTTAAAATATAAATCAGAATACAAAAACAATTTATCAAGCTTCTGAATGCCTTCATCATATACCACTTAATTTTTTTTTGTTGCGGAAACATCATATTGATTACATGGAATTCATTAGAAATACAATAAGTGGTTGCCCACACTAATAGCGTCCCCAATAACAATAAAGATTTGATGTGAGGAAAATGGGTTTGAATACTCTTCACTGACTCAGTGACAACCAATAAAAACTGATATGCATAGATAACTAATCTTGTCAAAACCAATCATCACAAGCATCAATGATTGGAGGAAAATTTGGAAAAAACATTATTAGTTGATATTTCATCAATTTTAAAATATCAGATTGACTGGCAGAAAAATTATCCTATATACCACTTAGGGAACACCGATGTCTTTCACACAAAACCTTCTAAAAGTGCCTTGAAATTTTGGTAATGTGGGTTGATGCACCCATAGGCCATTTAAGGGTCCAATAACACAATAGAACGTCAAGTCCTTCCATGAAAATACATATAAATAGCTAGATGTATGCATATGCATGCAACACTTAGCCAGCCCAAAGAATGAATGCACATGAGATACTTAGCTAGCCCTTAAGCTTAACCCAGCTGCTCATTATTAGGATTGGTATTTAGAATTGTGTCTAGCTTATGGGCCTTAAAATTCAGCCATGAGAATGCTGCTTAATCATAAAATTAGGTATTACCTATGGCTAAAGTAGAGGTTGATGTTTTTGTTTATCATTTTATACTTCTTAGCTTATGGTGGTTCTCTTAACATTTTTTTTAACTCATTAGTTATTGAATTTTATCAATTTCGTCTTTAAAAATCTTTAGCAATGAGGTTCGGGTATCTCATGCTATTTCTACTAGTGGTCACTATTTAGAAAGGAACAAACAAAAGGGACCTTTAAATGTACCCCTTCCTCTTTTTATAGCTCAATCCCTTGTGATCAAGGGTGACTCGCATCCTAAGGGATAAAAAGGAAGTGAAAACCATAGCAATCCACAGTCAATTATATAGTATGAATAATTTCATTGACATATATCACCATTGAAAAACGATATCTTTACATCAATCTAATATTATAACTCCAAGCCTAAAGATGTAAAACTTAATGGAATGACCCAAATTTTTTAGAACATCACAACTACAAAGTTAGTGCCTTAAAAGTTGATTCCCTCAAATTTGTATGAACCGCTTTGCAACAAACAAGCACTATAATTCCACCAAATCCCTTTGTTCCAATTGTAGCATTATATACAATCTATTGCAAATGCCACCTTTCTGCTATGGCCAGGCTTATGCGACCCCAAACACAACTTAAATGCAAATGCAAATGCCTCACAGCACGAGTTAAACCATGTAGTGGCCAAAGTCAAGCCAGGAAGATGAGATTGCTACGAGTACCAATAGTTCCATGAATAAGGTTAACAACAACACCTAACAACAAAAAAAATAAATACTTAAACATGCCAAAAATCACTTTATATTTTTAGTGCCTTAGAATGTCATTTCTGAAATTTATATGCCCCTTTGTACTAAATGTGGTAAGCCAAGGTGGGTGTCAAACCATGTAGTGGCCAAGGTCAAGCCAGAAAATGAGATCTAAGAGCAGTCTACGAAACCCGCTATTCTGTGCACCACTCGTTTTTCACCATTCAGTCCAATGTCTTCTAATATAGAAAGCCTTTTCTCTACCAGCATTAAATAGAAGATATGATCCGATTGATGTAAAGCATAAATATCTAATATGTATGTATTTTAGTGAGAGAAGTGTCTTTGAACTGTAGAACAAAGATGTAGTTATAAGGGTTAATTACAGAGGGCCATGAAGTTCCAATACAAATTTTTAATATGTGATTAGGGCATATTGCTAACATGATGCTGAAATTAATTTAAAAAGCAAAAATGAAGTCAATTTATGATTTTTTGTTCACCATCCTCACCATAATGTTGACATATCTTGTAGTCATGATTCTCCATAGTGGTTTATCTCTTGCATCAAACACTGAATTACTGACATATATTCTAAGAATCCCCAACATTTAGAATTTCTATTGGGAATTAACCTAAACAAACAATACATAGGTTTGTATTTCTAAAAGTGGCCGAAGAATGAAAATCAAAAGCGAATGTTAAAAAATGACAGACAAATAAACTCCCCTTAAAATGGAAATAAGATAATCTCACCAATGAGAGAGAGAGAGGAAAGGAGAGAGAGAGAGACATGAGAAGGAAGGCAAGGGACCAACTAAAATGAGGTTCTCCCCTTTTCTAATGACGTTGTAGCCCTTCCTACCTTTGGTTTAAAAAATGATGTCACCCTTGCCTTTCTCTGTTTGCCCTAGCGATGATGCACAAAGAAGAGGAGATCTGGTATGCCCTATTGAAATCATAGAAGAGATTCACTCTCTAGTATGCCCAATGATATAAATTTTGGAGATGCCCTAATGAAATCGTTACAAGAATGCGAACGATTTCGCACATATATCACTAAGAGTGCATAATTGTCTTTTCTCACTAGTACGACACTGAATTCATTTTTTTATAATCTTTCTTAATAATTTCATCTAATCCATGTTTAGGGACAATTTTTTCATAAAAATCCCTAAATAGAGAGCAGGAAAAGAAGAGAATAACATAAAAAAGAACATAAAACAAAGAATAAAACCAAAAAAAAAAAAATTACCATACACACTCCATCACCCTTGATCTACCTACACCAGTCCTCCCCCACCCTAGATCTACCATCTAAATACAAGATCTATCAATCAACCTTCACCAATAACCTCAAGCCACCATCCTTGTAGCATTGGCCAATATTTGTATTGACCAAAAAAATGTAATTAATATCACTATATCTCTCTTTCCCTTTGTTTTCATCTAGGTTCTTGAAATGTCCATAGTTACAATTTAAATCACCTGATAAAGAAAATCAAAACAAAATGATCACATCTAATATATATTTCGGGTATTTTTCAACAATTGACATTCCTGTGAATTTTGGTTTGCTTTTTTGACGTTTTGGGATTTAGGGTTCTACTTTATAGGACTTTAAAAATCTTTGTGTTTGTTTTGAGCTCTTCTTGTGGAATCTTTTGAGATTGGATGTGAGTTTGTGCCTAGTGGGTTAAGACAGATGATAAAAGCATGTACTTTTATTACTTGGGTTATTCTTTTCTTTCTTTTAGAGAACTTCCATTTTTCATATGAGTAGTACTCTTTTCATTATCTTTTTGTTCTTGTTAAAAAGTTCAGTTTTTCTTTAGATTTCTTACGTCCTTTTTAGGCTATTTTTGTCTCATTTCAAGAGAAATGAATATGAAGAGAAATGAATATAAATGGTCATATAAAATTGTTTGTATTAGAGTTTTTGATACAAATAATATCAGGGTTGATAGTTGGAAAATGTCATCCTATTTGGAACGACTGGCCTGAATATCATCCTAATACGAGCAATATTCAACATCGGATTACTGATAGAAAAAAGAAAAGAAAAGAAAAAGACGCATCCACCTTTGGATTTGGGCCATCTATTCATTAGGATTAAAATTATGAGATGCCTATATAACAATTGTAATCAAATCCAATGATGAATATCACTGCCATCAGGGGAATGTTCAAGCTTGTTGGATATATGGATGATATGAAAAATCCCATTGTATAGGTTTGCTCATCTATACTTGAAGTTGTGTATTGTGATCCAATTAAACTGAGATGTTAATTTATAAAATTTTAAATGGGAACTCTACAAAATATTTATTTCTCATGGTACTCTAAGCTTTGTTTTGCAAATGGTTTCTTCCATTCTTTTAAAAATCAAAAGGAAAATTTTGAAGGAGAATAAAGTGAATAAACTAGGAATGGAGGATTAACAAGCAATCACATGTGGGAATAAAGTAGGATTAGAGGATTAGCAAGCAAACATATGCATCATGTTAGCTTGTCCCTTTTTTTGGTGTCCCATTGGAGTGTCCTCTTGTTAATATTTCGTTTGCCATATGTCATGTCTTGGCATGTTCCATCCCAAAGCTTGGAAGAGGAGGAAAGTTGAAAATAGATTGAATTTTAGCCATAAAACTCACTGAATCAAATTTTGAGTCTACTTTGTTATAAAACTGGCACGTAAATTACCCCACATTATCAGTTATAGCTGATATTGATTAGGAGGAGGTAAAATTGGTAAAATATTTTTAATTTTGTGGCTTTCCTTCTGCCAATGAAATCTTTTCTGTTTTTTTCTCTAGGAAAAAGCTTCTTTGCTTCAATACTTAATCTCCACATGTTTTTCTTCTGACCTTCACTATGCTTACTGAATGCTTTTCATAGTTTTGCTAAATGGGTTTTTTATCTGATAGTCTAGGTATTGCGGTTTATTGTAGTATGTCAAAATGTTTCTGATATTGTGGTTTACCGCTCTGGTATTCTTAAATGCCAAAATGTTTAGTTTGTTTGATTTATTTCAAATAAGTATTTACAATGGTACTATCTAAATTTTATTAGGTTCTAAATACGGAGAAAGCTTCTTGATTCTAGTGTTTTACGAAGAAACTCTCAAGAAACTTTTTTCCCTTAAATTGATAAAATTCTCCATTAGATTGTTCCCATGATTATTATTTATGAACTTTTCTATTAACAAAAACGTGAATTCTTCCGTACTTTGGTTGTAGTTAAGTTTGGAAACTAAATAGTTAATTTTTTTTAATTTCAATGCCAACTACCACCCTTAAACCTTGGTCTCTTAAACCAGGGCCAAGTAGCTGAGAAAAAACGAACATTACTAGAATCTAACATTGTCTAATAGAGACTTAGAAGATAATACTGAGTAACTTGAGCAACTCAACCCTATTCATATACTAAAGGAACAATGACCCCCCTGCAGTTATTGAAACCCCAAAGCTAATAACAGAATCTACTTATTTAATAATTTACTGTGATGTAGCTTGTAATGGTGATACCTACTGATTGTGGTATTGCACAAAAATCAGATAGATGACCACAAAGTATTAGCAGCGAAATTGCCATTGCACAAAAAGTTGTGTTTGCTCACACATACACACACATACACACACACATACACAAAGAATCAGAAACAAATGCAAATTCACATATTGGCAGTAGTTGTTAATCCTAATCCTAGGATTTCCATGTTAGACTAACAGATCACGATTTTCGACATACTTTTCAGTTGTAAGTACTATATTTGGTCACTTCAGTATCTAGTTTTCTCATTTATATCAACTTTTTTTTCCTATGCAAGAGGTGCAATTTGCTATTTTCATTCTAAAGTTAGCACAGCTTATCTGTTAGTTGCATAAGAAGTTCACGTACATTGTTCAGAGGGCCTCTCCCCTAGTGAGAGATGCCTTAATCATCTCACTACCGGCGTGGTTGCAAATTTCTACAGCCTATACATGAATGAATAAGTTGGGTAGCTTGAACACTGAAGTCACTTGTTCATATGGTGCTGAATTTTTTTAATAGAGGTTTAATAAGTTAATGACATATAGTTGTTCATCTATACATCAAAGATTTTCCCTTGGTGTATTTGTGTGTGTGTGTGTGTGTGTGCATTTATATGAAGAATATTAGTATGCATCCATCTCTCACCACAGGGTGAGGGATACTTCCATATTTAGATATATTGATGTGCAAATGACAAAAAGTTGTATGAAAAAGAGGAATGCTCAAGTACAAGTATGGAAAGCCATGCAAGCATCCCTCACCATAGGGTGAGGGAAGGATGCATTCTAACATTCCTCTATATATATAATTTTTACCTAGTTCTTCTAGTTTTTTTGCCACATTTTCTATGTTTTTAACTTGCTTGTTCATCAATATTGCATTTTTACATCAATGCTCCAAAGGAATTTTCCGGAATAATTCATTCATTTTCATTTCAGAGTAAATAATTCACTATCACCGTTCTTGTGCAACTCGCATCTCCCCAGCCCCTACCTCCATCTCATACTCCCTTTTTGGCATAAACCATTGAGATTTTTTTTTTTTGCACCATGTGGATATCATGGTCACTCATGTTGAAGATACTTTAAATTTCCATGTCACACTTTCGTACCTTTTTCCCCTTATATGGGTTATCTTCTTTATGAAGGCTGGTTCTATTATGTTGTACTTTTTTTGTGGATTCAATTTAAATATATATTTGTGTTGTGAACTTGTAGAAGTTTTCTTTAATAGTTCTTTTCTTGTTGATCAATTAATCAATGTAGCCTATCAAAATTTTCCCATCTTCAAAGGTGAAACATGGACAACAATTTGTTTTTAGAGGTGTAAAAATGAAGCATTTTGGTTAGAGGCTTACAGAAAATGGAAGGAAGGTTGAAACCGATTGGACTTTTTTGATAGGAAAGAGAGTTTCCATCCAACCAAAGGTCTCAAAATTTGCCTCTCAAAGAAAATGCTTCAGTGTTACTACTTCTTGTAAGCCTTCTATCATGTTGGCTATTTCTTGATTTTCATCATTGATACAAATTTATGATTTCCAAGTTGCACTATGATCTTGCATATGATCTTATGATTTTGAAATATATGAGTTCTATCTCTAAGTGTTCTTGGATGTACCCAAACCTCCATGAGGTTGAATAGTTTGGTAGGGTGGATAGTTTTGCATTTTGTTGGTTATTTGTTTGTACTTTGGAATTCACCCACTCACCCACCTCACAGGAACAAGGAAATAAAAAAGAATGGGTAAAAAAAGGCGGTTGGTATTAGTGATGATTTGAGAATTAACACGGCATAAACTAGAAAAAAAGTATCTCCTACAATGTAATTTTGGATTTTAGTATAACCCCAAAGACATGAAATTGATAATCATGCATTTTTCTAGTAATCTTACTACTTGAATTTTAGCATACATTCAAGTGCATCTTCCCAAAGGTTGACCTCTGATTTGCATGGACATCAACCTAGTATGACTACCTTGGATTATGCAACTGTCTGATATTACCTTTGTCAAGGTTAGATATTCAAAGCTTGACCTTGTTATGCAAGAACATCCACCAAGTATGACTACCCTTGCCACATATTTGCAATTCCAATATACCTTCATCATGGTTGAGACTTAAGCAACTGAGAATCAGTTGTGAATCGAATATATTCACTACAGATGTGATATCTGAGAGGTTGATGTTTATAGTAAAGCTAGGGATTACATTATCTTCTAAAGCATTTAAAGAATTCTCAAAAATTAGTTTAAGATGTCTTTGCATTGAAAATTGGATGTGTTTTAAACCCAGCATTCTACTTATCCCCTAGAATACTACCACACATTTATATGGCCTCATGACATGGTTATCTTAAGTTATTATTGCATCATTATAAAGATGCTTATCATTCCTTAATACAAGTAAAAAGGTATTACTTGGGCTTATTAGGCCTCAAAACAAAATTTGAATAGAAAATTGATAGAAGGAAAGGCATAAAAGCCAATTCTTTTGGTTCTTCCTTTGTATAAAGTCATGGGACTTCCTTCAAAGAATTGCAAGATTTTATTTTTGTAAGACCAAAATAACAAATTAGATTCACCAAAACTTTTTTAAAGAATTTTAGGAAATGGGATTCTAACATTGGGTTGAATCTTTTTCTATAAAATTTGATTTAGATTTTTTTTTACAATCATTGCACATATATAAGGTACCCTTTTTAAAAGAAAATTTGATGCAACCTTAAAAAGCCATTGGATTGGATATCCATGGTTATTTTGATAATCATGGAAAGACTTAGAGGGATAGACACCAATTTTGGTAGGGCATTCCATATATACAATTTTCTTTTCCCTAACCAAATTTGTGTTAAGGTTGGATGATAGTTCAGAGCAATATAAAGTTAAAATGAGCAAATCTATCCATTCTAATATCATGCATATCCTTTTATTGGAGCACCTAAAAATAACATTATTTTGAAATGTAAATGTTTTTAATTCTTTAATTTGCAGAAATCTAAGTTCTAACAAACCAACCTTGGAGAACCTAATAACCTATTTAGCCTTATACATTCCTTTCTATGTTTTTCCAACAAATTCATGCCTTGGAGAAATGGGCACTCTTCCTTCTCAAAATCCGTTGAAGGAATTTTTTAACATCATTTCAAACCCTGATATTTATAAATGATGCTGTAGACTCAAATGAGTTTAGTTTCCTTGATTTTGACCATGGATAAAAAGCATCGTAGAACTAACATTTTGTACATATCCTTTTACTGCAAAGGAGGCTTTGTATCTATCAACTAATTCATCTTTCTTTACCCACTAGACAATGTCACTTTTTGGAGCACTATTTTAGCATTTCCTATTACTAGATAATATGAACGCCTCTGTTTTGACCTTTGATAAATGATGGAAAGTCATAAAAAATGAAATAAAGAGATCAACTCCCTTAGTAATGAGGTTACTACAAAATATCTATATAGAATTGAAGACGATTGATATGATATCATTGTGATGGGCATGTTTGGTTGGGAACTTGCATTTTTTTTTTTTTTTGAATGGTGAGAAAGGTTAGGCATTGAAACATATGTAACTAAATTCATTGGGAGTGATAATGTAAAATTAATGCCACCAAATGTAGGTGACAGAAACATCTTCCTAGATTTGTTACAATCATTGCAACATTATTTATCAATCTCGGGTCAACTTTGCGAATTATGCTTTTCCACTTTACCCTTTAGAATTTATATCCACAATTTACCATATCCCTCACAATTATATTCAAAATTTTTCGCAATATTTTGCCATTAGTTCCTCAAACTTGTAGCCCTTCCATACATCTTAGGCGCCTTTCTTCTCTTTTTTGTGCATGTCCAAACCATTTCATATGAAAATGTTTGACTTTTCTATTTTATTGGAGCTAACTTCAACTTCATTTTTATTGTCTGTCCCTAGCCTAGATAAAGAAGGGTTAGGTTAAGTTACGTTAAGTAAGTTGACAACCAATATAGAACTTTTGTCACAGCCTAAACATGAATTTTGAAAAAACAACATTCCATGATCCATGCTAGGATATTCCCTTTTATAAGTGATGGATTGCAAGAGGGCCAAGTTGTAATGAAAAGTAGGCAAGGGTTCCGTTATCATAGTAGGATGTAAACCACTATAAGCAACACATTGCAGTGGCACTTGGTTGCAGTGGATAGTAGATAAAGGTTCTTGCAACAATTTGGACAATTGCAGGCAAAGAAGTTTGTCTAGAAAAAAAAAGGGAGGATTTGACTTACAACTTGCAATATGAGAATTTTGACATGCAGGAGCTTGGAGTTGGCTGATACAATTAAAGGAAAAAGAGTTAATGTAGAATTTCTACAAGAAACAAAGAAGAAAAGGGATAAACACAGCATACATCTAAAATAGAATAAAAAAATGAGCACTTTTGAGAGCATTTAGGGGTAACATAAATAGGTGATAAATTAATTGAGTTTCGTTTGAAATAGCTTGGACATGTTAAGTGCTGGCCAACAACGGCACTGATGAGGAAAAGTTTTTCTATGTAAGCTGATGACTTCTCAAGGAAAAGGGGTAGCCTAAAGAGGAAATGGATGGACATAGTAAGGATACATCTAAAGAATTGTAACCAATTTGAAGATTTACTATAGGATTAAAGTAGAATAGAATGGCAAAATAGAATTCATTTAGCTGATCCCAACACTATTGGGACAAGGCTTTTATGATAATGATTATTAGATTTGAAGCTAACTTTAATTTTCCACTTATGTTCTAATCCCTATTTCTATCATTTTTTGTAAGTCCAATTATCTGTCTCAGCATGTGCATCCCAAAATGTACTATAGCATCTTTTTAAATTAAAAGTCTAGGACCCATGATGATGAGCTCATTATTACTGATATAAGCATTTATCTCATGGATTAAATACAAATCTAACCAATGATTCTTGAAAATCTGATTTTACTACTTCTTAACCCTTTTTGTGATGTTTGCAAATACTGTCATTCAGCTATATTGTATAAATGATCCATATGCCATTCAAGATTCAAACACATTTTTTTATCCTTCACACACCTACGATTCCTAGATATGGCATGGATACGATAGGGACATGCCATTGACATGGCATGGATGCATATTTTGCATGTAAAAAATGATGTATTGGATACAATATAGGATGATACGTAGCCCATTTTGAAATATCTGTGCATCAGTCACGCACAAGACACAAGCTGAAAGTTTCTATTTTCTATCTTAGTCTAGTTTCTCTTGCAAGGCTTCCGAGTTCTGTAGTTGCTAATAATGCTTTCACCCTTGGAACAGCTATTGTTTTTCTATTTTATGCTCTCATGGTTGTGGCTCCTAAAGCTGAAGTTGTAAGATTTCTTAGACTTTTGGAAACTAAAGGTGTTTATGTGTAATTAAGTTTTGTCTTTTTTTTAAAAAGTAATAGTATATTTATTGAGACAAACAATAAAGAAACAACAACATGACTATAAGAGACTTATAACCAAAGAAAAAATTACACAAGAATAGCCTCCCAAGAAGAGGATCTAAGGACCCCTTATTTGGCTAAAGAATCCAGAAACCCATTATCTAATTTGATCACATGTGAGAAAACTACACAAAGAGTAGAAGCCAGCTCCTTGGTTTCATTGAGAACAAACTAAAATTTCCAAGGCTTAACCGTTGTCCATGTAATCCAAGAGAAACCATTAGAAGAGTCACTCTTCACTATCAAAGTACTTTGAAAAGTATGAGAGAAGATCCTTAGAGCCACCAAAATAGCCAACGCTTCCAATGGATGAATTTTGTCATTGCCAATATGGATGATTAATGTATTCTAATGTGCATCTTGGGTGGAACCAATGTTGGAATTTAGGAATGGAAGCAAATTGTGGTTTTCTCCATCCCGATTTAATATCACTAACTGGTGTTGACTTGGATCTTAGGTATAAGAACTGGTACAATTAAGAATTTATATAATTCTAGTGGGGTGGGTGGGGGGGGGGGGGGGGGGGTGGGTCTAATTAATAGTGCAAAAGATTAGTTTCTATTTGCCTACATAATTTAACCACTTGCAATTTACTGTACATAAGTGATGCATCTCAATTCCTATATGTTTATGAGTGCAAGTTGAAAGCTGGGCCCAAAATGATTTTCGTTCTAGCCCAACAATAGGTCCAAGCATTCTAGATCAAAATTCTGCTATGAATGATTCAGGTTTAGTTCATAAGGAACCTGTAGCCTGTAATGTGTGCCAACTATAATTGTGCACATTTCTATGTGCAAGCAAATTGCTAGAAGTCCTCTTTAGGACTTCTTTCCTTCAAATATTTCTTTCTTACAATGTTAGTTGGATTAATACTCTTATATTAACTAATTGATTTAGTTAGAACTCTTTTTGTAATCTAGTTTATGATATTTATATCTTTGTGGAAAAGAAGATGGAGTGTGTGTGTGTTAGTGTATGGGCCAATGGCAACTGGCAACCCTCTCTTGAGTACCCCTTTGTTTGGCTTACCTGGTGCCATTCTAATCATGGGAGAGGTGAGGAATAGAAAAATCTGAATGAGAAACAGGGTGTACAAAATAACAACCCCATTAGATCATCTTAACTCTTCGATAAATGGCCTCAATATTAATTGTTTTAGGTAGTATCATTTTTTTATATTTTGGATTTTAATCCAATATTGAGTAACCTTTGGATGCCTATCAAATTCAGCCTTGTGCCAATTCATGGGAGGTAGTAAGTGTGAGGGGGTTCAATTGATCATAGGGGGTTGCACCTGTTAGTAAAATCAGTGCTGATGGTGTCGAAGGGAAAATTTTTCTTATATATTGTAAAGGGCCACTGTCTAAAGAGAGTAAATGAGTTTCATATGTTGAGTAAAATGGCTCTTTTAGGGCTTGAAGGGTTGGAATTTATTGATTTTTGTTTCCCATTGAACTTTGTGGGTATTATTTTGATGATTGTTCTCCTTGCTTTTCTGTTGTTTTTTAAAGTCGAAAGCTACTTTTTTCTTCTTTTTGATAGTTGAATTTTAGTTTCTGCATCAATAATATTGATGTGTGTGTAGCCCTATCCTACGGACGTCCTCATGGAGATCCATTGTGTGCACTTATAGAAGTACATAAAAGCAAATGGCCTATCTTGGCAAGCCCATGACTAAAAGCCCAATTTTCTACCATAAACAATCCCACGTGTGCGATCCTTTAGCTTTGGTTAACATTATACAATTGTACAATATCATTCTCTTTTATGCTCTTTCTTTCTTTCTTATACATACATGTAATTAGAATTAATCATGTATCAATCATAGGATGTAAAATAGAAACTTATTGATTATAAAAAGATAGTCGACCCTCTCTTTGGGTATGACGTAGTGATTTTCTTCTTCTTCTTCTTCTCTATATTTAGTTAATCAAGAGGATTCATTAATCCTAACATGGTATCAGAGAAACAGGGAAATCTCTGAAACCCTCAGGCTTTACATCTTGTAATCAAATCAATCCACAGAGAAGAATATACAATCTTCCCTCCACTCGCTTCCATTTCCTGCATTAAAAGAGGACTGATTGTTCTATCAGAGACTTCAAATTGTTAGAAGTCTATTTTTTCTTATAATAAGAAGCCTCCCAGTTTATACTCGATAGTCAGCTAGCCCTATGATCATAATGTGGGACCCATCACTAGATTGAAGAATCTCCTGAAATGGCCCTCATCTTGGTTGTCCAATATTCTTGGGATTATTAATTATTTTTCTAAAATTTTATAGCCTCAAAAAGGTTAATCTTTATCTGCTTTCTAGTTTGGTAGTTTTTTAGGAACTGTTATGGTTTTAAGGCTTGATAATCAAATACAACCATTGAAACTCAATCAAACTTGGTTTAGAATTTATATAATCAAGTCACCAATATAACCCAGAAGGCAGATCAGAGAAGGAATAGTGTTCTAGCAAGCAAAAACCCCTTATATTATAAAATTTTTGGATGCCATGGGGTATTTTCTATTGTTTTTTTAAATAGTGTTGTTGCCCATCTCTTCTCTTTGAAAACATTTTCTAAAATCAAATGGACAAGATTGATGTCATTTCTGTTAAATTCAGTGGCACAATTACATGTCTGGGGCATTTCACCTTAAGAATTATATTGAAGGACAAGGGATGTTAAGGTATTTGGATGGAACAATGGAAAAACTAGTTGAAGATGAAAAATCAATTGCCAGTTAGAATCAACAAAATGCAAAGGTTGTAACGTGGATTCTCAATTCCGTTGATCCCTCCTTTATAATGGCACTTCAAATTTTTACAAAAGCTTCTAACATGTGGCCAGACATAAAGAAAATTTATCATAAACAAAATAAAGCCCAAAGATTCCATCTGGACATGAAAATAGCAAAATATTGTCAAACTGATAAGATTGTCCAATAATACTGCAATGGGTTTCTAACCCTATTGACAGGAAGGGACCAGATGCTCCTCTAATCTGTTTCTAAGGAATTTCTTCCATAAGCCTTCAAACTATAAGAAGAACTCCATGTTAGCCAGTTTCTGATGAACCTTCATCTTGAATTTGAGCTTATACGAGTAGCACTCATGAATCCAAAAATATCTCCTGATCTGGAGACATGTGTCTAGGAGGTCTTTTGTGAAGAAACTCAAATTTCATCTTAGCATTCCCTTCTGGAAGAATCAAAGGTCCTTTTTACTCAATCAGTATTATTACAGTCGATGAGATATCCTTTTTTACTACTCGGGGAAAAACCACAATGTTTTGAATGTAAGAAGTATAAGCAACTGGAACGGGATTGCCAGAAGAAATTATTTTGAAATTATTGCAGCCGTAATGGGCATATTATCTCCAATTGCACAAGATGGGATAAGAAATCTGATCAGATACAAAAGTGCGATCCTACTGCACTTCAGGCTCAACAATCTACTCCACATGACTCAGCTCCCTCTGATACTAGCTCAGTCACACTAACCACTGCCTAGATTCGAGACTTGATTAATTCTTATGTGGCATCTGCATTTACTTCAATGGGTATTTAATAATCTGTCTTCTCCTCTTAATGCATTTCCTTCATTTCATTCATCCACCACAGTATTCATTTTTGTCACTTCCACCATATGGTTTTGGTTCCTAGACTCTAGCGTTGCAAACCACATGACATTGGTGGCCTAGAATTTGTAACAACCCGCCCCGCACCATCGAGGTATTGTCCGCTTTGGACTTCCCAGGAGGTCACCCATCCTGAAATTGCTCTGACTCGAGCACGCTTAACTTTATAGTTTTTTATGGAAGTCCTCATGGTTTTGTCCTCAAAAGGCGCCTCCACAGGTAGACCCTGTGCGAGGTATTGTTCCACCTAACTGGACTATCAGAGTACGCAGCGGGGATTTTGTCCCTGGGGGGACTCGAACCTGGACAAGGCCGTACGGCTTCGCCGCTCCTGCTCCTTGCCAGTGAGCCACGCCAAGGCGCCTCGACAGTTTAGGACGGATTATTACTTATATTCTTTCATTCACATATACTTTTTGGGACTGGGTCGTTACAGGCCCACCAGCTTCCGCCGGATATGTCCCCATATCCACATATCTAGCACAATGTCGGACCGAAGACGGCCTCATAAGCGATGTAGGACTTCGTTCCTCCTCCTTCGTTCCCCCCTCCTATTTGTGGAGGGCAGGATTCGAGAGGGAAGCAGGATTCGAGTGGTCCCCAAGGGGTCCGGCCTAACGGCCTCACCCTCCACCACTCAGAGGAGAGCCATCCCCTTCTCTGATACCATCTGTAACAACCCGCCCCGCACCATTGAGGTATTGTCCGCTTTGGACTTCCCAAGAGGTCACCCATCCTGAAATTGCTCTGACTCGAGCACGCTTAACTTTATAGTTTTTTATGGAAGTCCTCACGGTTTTGTCCTCAAAAGGCGCCTCCACAGGTAGACCCTGTGCGAGGTATTGTTCCACCTAACTGGACTATCAGAGTACGCAGCGGGGATTTTGTCCCTGGGGGGACTCGAACCTGGACAAGGCCGTACGGCTTCGCCGCTCCTGCTCCTTGCCAGTGAGCCACGCCAAGGCGCCTCGACAGTTTAGGACGGATTATTACTTATATTCTTTCATTCACATATACTTTTTGGGACTGGGTCGTTACAGAATTTGCACAACCATAAACTATACGCTAGCCATGATTCAATCACTACCGCAAATGGTGATCATTTAAAATTTCTAGTCTAGGAACCATAACTATTGAAAGCCTTACATTGCCTAATGTTTATTTTGTCCCAAACTTAATTGTGAATCTCATTTCCATTGGCCAACTCGTTGATTCTAGTTATTTGGTTAACTTTTTGCCTTTTGGTTGTTTCATACAGGAACGCAAATTGGGAAGGTGATCGGGATGGGGAGTAAGTATGGCAAGCTGTTTCTCTTAGACATAGGACAATAATTGTCTCTTGCATTCTCCATTAATAGTCTAAATAATGCGTGGACCACTTGGCATAAATGCCTTAGTCATTTGAATTATGCAAACTTATTGTCTTTATTTCAATTTGGTTATTTGGACAAATCAATTTCTAGTTCTATGGTTTCTCATTTCTCAAAATCAAAGTGTGAATCTTGTCATTTAAGCAAAAGTCATGTTTTACCTTTTCCTATTCGTTATTCTCGTGCAACTACCTCATTTGATATTGTTCGCACCAATGTTTGGGGGATTGCCCCTCACTTAAGCCCACTTGGCCTTAAGTACTATCTTACCTTCATAGATGACTACTATCATTACACATGGATCTATTTTTTGAAATGTAAATTTGATGTTTTTTTCATGTTTCAAAAATTCTATAATTTGGTAACCACTCAATTTTAAGGATCCATTAAAATTCTTTGTTCAGACTCACGGGGTGAGTATACATCTACAAAATTTAATAACTTTCTAGCGGAAAAGGCATTCTTCATAAAAAAATCCTTTCCCCACACCCTGTAGCAAAATGGGGTTGCTGAAAGAACGAATCGCCATCTCCTAGAAACCATTAAAACTCTCCTTATGGAATCCCATGTTCCCCTTAAGTTCTGGTGTGAGGCAGCCCACATAGTAGTCCACATTATTAATTAGTTAACTAACTCTGTCCTTGGTAAAATCTCACATTTTGAATGTCTATATGGTCATCCTCCTAATACTCACATTTAAGGATTTCTTGGGTGTCTTTGTTTTGTCTATCTCCATCATTAGAGTGTAACAAAATATCACCATAAGCAGCTCGATGCATGTTTCTTAGCTATAATGGTGAACACAAAGGATTTTAGTGCTATGATTCCAAAGAATGACATGTAACACTCCGATCCCCTTTGAGCCGGATTAGTGGCTCATTAGTGTGTGTTTCTGTTGTTTATTCTTTTGGACTTGGTTTTGGGGCTTGGATAGGTAGTTGAGCAACCTTTGACCTGAGATAGGTAGTTCTAAGCCCTTTTTCGTAATTTTGCTTTTGCGTTGCTTGCATCATATTTGCATCATCTTGGTGTCAGCATGTGTATTTTGTTGAGCTCGTTATATTCCATAACTGTGTCAGAACCATTCGGAGTCAATTGGAGAAGCTGGACCCTCGTATGACTTAAACTGTAAATAGCTTAAACTCCTTGGATCTTGTTTTAAACTTCCAAAACTATATATATTGAGTCAGCCCCCAGGTGTCTCTCTCCCTGCTCATTTGGCTTCAACGTTGCATGCAAGGAGAATTCAGAAGCTCCACGTTCTCCCTCTTCACTTCTGTTCTCTCTCTCTCTCTCTCTCTCTCTCTCTTTCGATTGGGTTTTGCTACTCTCCGTTTGGTTGGGTTCTTTTCTTCTCCCATCTCTGTCCTTGTTTTGGTAAGTGGGTTCTTTGTGTTTCTTCTCCAAATTTGATCTCCCATCTCTTCCTCCCTCTGTGCATGCTCATGGATTTGTCATTTGCTTTGCTTTGTTTGTATTTTAGTTGATTTGGAGCTTGATTCAGTGGATTTGTCAGAGATTTGAGGCAAGTATAAGTACAGGCTTTGATAACACATATGGGTGTTGTGTTTGATTTCTTTGATTCTCTCTTACTCTTTGTATAGAATGTTTTACAGCCATTTTCTAAGATGTTAGGATCAGTTGAGCTTGTTTTGAACTCATTTCTGTACCAAATTTCAGTTTCTGTAACTATCCCGAATTCGTGTTCTGTATTGTACGGCTAAGCCGTAAGTTTCTACGGCTCACATTCCAGAGACTTGAAATTTCGACTTTGTTCTACGGCTAGGCTACGGCTAAGCCGTAATTTGTCCTACGGCTGAGCCGTAAGCTAGCCGTGACCCAACCGTAACCCAGCCGTGAATTAAATTTCTGATCAGTCGAAACTTTTCCAACACAGGACTCCTACGGTGTGGCTACGGCTAAGCCGTGGAATGCTACGGCCAAGCCGTGGGTTGGTCTACGGCTAAGTCGTATACTGACTGTAGCCCAGCCGAAAAAGGTATCAGATCAGAGGTGAAAGATGACCAGTTTAGCTGTGTTTTGAATGGAACCAAGGTGAAGCCGTAGTGCATATTACGACGAGCGCGTAAGATGTCTTCGGCTTAACCATAGGTCCCTCATGGCTAAACTGTTAGGCATGGCAATTCTGAATTATAACTTAGGATAAGGGTGAGACTTGTAGGGCTCAAATACAGGTTAACCACCCATGTAAACAGGCCCAATGGATTCCTTGGATCGCATGAATAGTTTGTTAGGCTGTGACTTATTCATGTGAGCGTTGATCACTGTTAAGCACCTCCCCATGGGTGTTGGTTTAAGGGACTTCGATGCACATCAGGATTACATTGCAACACTAGGATGGCAACGGTGCATCGAATAACTTAAAACTACATCGACATGCAAGGTTAGTGACAGTGAACAACTAGATTTGTATTGGCTTGTAATGAACCTTGACTCCGTATTAATCTGAGATGCATTGCATATTGTTTATAGTTTTGCCCTCTGTTCCGCCAATCTATGTTTATGCATTTCGCAGTCATTTTGCTTTCGTTCTGTATATCTATTTTATTCTTCGTTCTGCACTAAGCTTTGATCTATGCTGTGCTTTGGCCTATATATATATGCTTTGTTGGCTTTGTCTATCTCTGATTTTGGGTATTCCCTGGTGGCTCTGCCCAGAGGTTAATACGTGAGGATAAGATCCGGTCTTTGTCATCGGTGAGTCCAAAGCGGATAATCTCCCTTTCTATGGATTTGATTTGATTGGTATTAGTCTGGTTCTACTAGGCCTCAGCCCTAGGATGCCCGACGGGGTTACCTTTGGCTTAGATCTCTGTATCTCTGTAACTGCAGTGTCGCTTTGTCTTGGGACCCCGGAACCCAGGAAACCGAGACCCACTTGTACCCTTGGCCCGGTCAGTGGTGTTCTAATCTGCTCTGCTCTGCTCTCTCTATTGGAGAGAATATGGTTAACGTAGTAGCCGCTTAGTTCAGTATTTCTATGCTTTGATTCAAATATCATGCTTTACTTCTACGCACGATTTGCTTAGCATACTAAGATGAAACTCTGAAATTACTATTCTGTCCTTATTCTATTTGATACTATGAGTGTTACACTCCTGTTACTTGTATTTGCTGGATCGTGGTATTCATCTGTGTTGTCTGGGGTGTTGCAGGCACAGATCCCTTACCCGGCTTCCCGGCGGTCGAGGAGGCTGCAGGGCCGAGTGTAGAGGCACCCTCCAGTCTGGCAGAGTGGGCCTGATCACTTCTGCCAAGTGCGTGCATGCATACCAGTAGCTTTGTTTTGAGTTTTGGTTTTTGGGGACTTTGTATTTGGGACTTTGGACTTTGTCATCTGTATATTTGTACATCTTTATTTTGTCGTGTATTCAGACTCGTATTTGGTTTTCCAGTTGTGTTTATCTTTGTCTTTTCCGTTCCGCATTTGTTTTAGCTTCCGCTATTTCTTTCCTTTGTTGCTTGCTATGATATGTACAGCTTCCGCGTACGCTTAGTTCGCACATGTTAGATCCCTTGTGTGCGTGCATCTGGAACGGGTTTGGATGTACGTGCACGGGAGTACGTGTGTCACCGGTTTAGCTTTTCGCTAACCCCCGAATTCTGGGCTCGGGTCGTGACATACGTATTGTATGGTATCAGAGCATGCTAGATATAAGCATGTAGACATCTAAGATCGTGGTGAGATAACGCTATCAACTATTTGACTCGAAGTCTAATATGTTGACCTTTGGGATTTGACTAACTCAGGGTATTTTATATTTGTGTACTGTATTTCTTTTCCTTTTGCAGGATGGCATCAGGATCAGGATCGCGGGATGAGAATCAACAGGGCCATAACGGTGATAGTGGATCGATACCCCCACATATCAGTAGTGAGGAGCGCATGATGATGATGATGCAGTCTATGCAGTCATTACAGGCACAGATGGCATCCATGGTAGATAGGTAGAGTCAGGCTGCTGCAGCAGCATCACCTCGTATAGATCAGCAAGTGATTTTCCAGCCCAAGGAATCAGATCCTAATGCTCTCTTTGACAAGTTCCGTAAGCGAGGGGCGACCGAGTTTCATGGGATAGAGGATGCATTGCAGGCTGAGCAATGGCTGGAGCAGACTGAGGAGCTATTTGATACGATTGTGTGTAGCAACAAATAGAAGGTAGTTCTCACCGCCTCTATGCTTCGGAGTGTAGCCAAGACATGGTGGAGGAGTGTCAAGAGCTCATTCCAGACTATGCCCAGTGCCACAGTTTGGGAGACCTTCAAGCAGCAATTCCGTCGGAAGTTCATGCCTCTCCATATTCAGCGAGCCAAGGAAGTGGAATTCTTCAACCTTCAGCAGAGACAGATGACAGTTGCAGATTATGTACACAAGTTTACAGAGCTGTCCCACTTTGCAGAGGACATGGTGAACACTGAGCATAAGAAGGTGACTCGCTTCGTCAACGGCCTGAACCCGAGGCATAAACGCCACGTGGTTGCTTGCATGTGGCCGGCTACATTGGATGATGCTATTGACAGGGCCTATGATGCAGAGGCCATCTTTGAGGAGGAGCGAACAGAGGCTAAGAGGGCAGCAGGTTTCAGTGGCAGAAGTCAGTTCCAGAAGAAGTTCAAGGGTAAGCAGGGCAGTTCGAGCGGTTCTCAGGTAGTTTGCGGTCACTGTGGAAAGGATCACCCCACCGACAGGTGTTGGAGGAAGAGTGGGGCTTGTTTCGGTTGTGGCTCAACGGACCACAGGCGGGCCCAATGCCCGAAGTTTCAGCCCTCTCCACAGACGAGATCTGCAGGATCTACAGCACAGGGCAGATCCCAGCCAGCTCACCCAGCCCAGAAGCAGAACCGCCAGACAGCCCGAGCCTATGCTGCTACGCATGAGGGCGCGGAGGAAGCCACGGTCGTGGAAGGTAAAATTTTAATTTCTGATGCTGAAGTTTTAGCCTTATTTGACTCCGGGTCTACGCGTTCGTACGTAGCACCCCATTTTGCTGTGCAGCTTCGACAGCGACCCACACCACTTCCATACTTGTTACTAGTATCCACTCCGGTTGGTAAACGGGTGGAGTGCAGTGTCTTCTACCCTCAGTGTGATGTGCGGATAGCTGGTCATCAGCTCCCAGTAGACCTCGTGTTGCTCACGACACTGGATTTTGATGTGATTCTTGGTATGGACTGGCTTGCAAAATATCATGCGTGTATCAATTGCTACAGCAAAGCTATCTATTTTGATCTGGGCAGCGGTTTTCGATTTGAGGGCAGCCAGACGGAGTGCCCAAGGCGTGTGATCTCTGCTTGTAAAGCAAACCGGATGCTTCGTAGGGGATGTGAAGGATTTCTTGCATTCATATCAGAAAAGAAAGATCAGCGACAGCTCAGTGAGATCCCAGTAGTCAGCGAATTTCCGGATGTTTTTCCAGAGGATGTGCCAGAGTTGCCTCCAGTTCGAGAGGTAGAGTTCTCGATCGACGTGATACCAGGTACAGCACCCATCAGTAGAGCTCCATATCGTATGGCACCTGCAGAGTTGTTGGAATTGAAGAAACAGTTGCAGGATCTGTTAGATAAAGGGTTCATACGCCCAAGTGTTTCACCTTGGGGAGCTCCTGTATTGTTTGTCAAGAAGAAGGATGGCAGTTTCCGGATGTGCATTGATTACAGGCAGTTGAACAAAGTGACTATCAAGAACAAATATCCATTGCCTAGGATCGATGAGTTGTTCGATCAGCTTTAGGGTGCAGCTTACTTCTCGAAGATTGACTTGAGGTCAGGGTATCACCAGCTCAGGGTGAAGGATGAGGATGTTCCTAAGACAGCTTTCAGTACTCGGTATGGACACTACGAGTTCCTTGTCATGCCCTTTGGTTTGACGAACGCACCCGCAGCTTTTATGGCGTTGATGAACAGGGTGTTTACTTCCTTTTTGGACCAGTTTGTTGTGGTTTTCATAGATGACATATTGGTCTATTCGAAGACTGCTGAGGAACATACAGACCATCTGAGGAAAGCATTGCAGCTGCTTAGAGATCACAAGTTGTATGCCAAGTTGTCAAAGTGTGATTTCTGGTTAGAGCAAGTTGCATTTCTGGGTCATAAGATTTCTAGAGAGGGATTGATGGTGGATCCGGCTAAGATTGAGGCAGTAGTCCATTGGCCCCGTCCTAGATCAGTGACAGAGATTCGGAGTTTTCTGGGTTTGGCAGGATATTACCGCAGGTTCGTGCAGGATTTCTCGAAGATTTCAGCCCCGCTGACTCAGTTGACTCGGAAGAAGGTCCCGTATGAGTGGACAGAGAAGTGTGAGCGTAGTTTCCAGATGTTGAAAGAAAAGCTCACTACGGCGCCAGTGTTGACTCTCCCGGATGGTAGTGAGGGATTCGTGATTTATTCCGATGCTTCTCGAGTTGGACTAGGCTGTGTACTGATGCAGAACCAGAAAGTGATTGCTTATGGATCCAGACAGTTGAAAGAGCACGAGAAGAACTATGCCACACATGACCTGGAGCTAGCAGCCATTGTATTTGCACTGAAGTTGTGGCGGCATTACCTGTACGGTGTTAAGTTTGAGGTCCATTCCGATCATCACAGTCTACAGTACTTGTTTGATCAGCATGACTTGAATATGAGGCAGCGAAGGTGGTTGGAGTTCATCAAAGACTACGACTTTCCGATCAAGTACCACCCAGGCAAAGGGAATGTAGTTGCAGATGCACTCAGTAGGAGGACAGACAGTCTTCAGGTGTTGGCAGGATTCTATATGCTTGTACATGACCAACCTGTTGAGGTTCAGATGGTAGGTGGATTAGTGACATTATCTACTACCGTCGTGTTTCAGCCTGAGGTGATTCAGCAGATCAAGGATCGCCAGTTTGAGGACCCCCTCCTGGTGAAGTTCAGAGATCGGATTGCAGATCGACCGGATTTCAGCTTGGTAGATGGAGTTTTGTACTTCAAGAATAGATTGTGTGTTCCCGCTGTGGATGAGCTGAAAGATAAGTTGATGACAGATGCGCACGATGCCCGATATGCGATGCACCCAGGGAGTACGAAGATGTACCGGAACTTGAAAGATAGATTTTGGTGGAACAATATGAAGCGGGAGATCGCAGGGTTCGTAGCTCGATGTTTGACCTGTCAGAGGGTAAAGGCTGACCATCAGCGACCTCCAGGATCATTGCATCCATTACACACTCCGCAGTGGAAGTGGGAGCACATTACTATGGATTTCGTCTCCGGTTTTCCGCCGACCAGTAGAAAGAACAATGCAATCTGGGTAATAGTGGACAGATTGACCAAGTCAGCACATTTCCTTCCGTTCAAGAAAGGGATGACATTCACAGAGATGGCCAGGAAGTTTGTCGACGAGATAGTCAGATTGCATGGCACCCTAGTATCGATTGTGTCGGATCGTGATAGTCGTTTTGTGTCTTCATTCTGGAGAGCATTTCAGGAAGCTATGGGCACGAAGCTGAGTTTTAGTACGGCATACCACCCTCAAACTGATGGACAGTCGGAGCGTACCATTCAGACGTTGGAGGATATGCTCAGAGCTAGTGTGCTGAACTTTGAGAAGGAATGGGATATGCATCTGGCATTGTGTGAGTTTGCCTACAACAACAGCTTCCACGAGAGCATTGGTATGGCACCATATGAAGCTCTCTATGGACGCAAGTGCAGAACCCCTGTGTGCTGGGAAGAGGTAGGAACCAGAAGTTTCCATGGTTCGACAATCATTGCTGAGACAACAGAGAAAGTGCAGAAGGTAATAGAGAATCTGAAGATTGCTCGGTCCAGGCAGAAAAGCTATGCGGATACTCGGAGGAGACATTTGGCATTTCAAGTCGGAGATTGGGTGTTCCTTAAAGTTTCTCCGATGAAGGGCACAGTGCGGTTTGGTCAAAAGGGCAAGTTAGTTCCGAGATATGTAGGACCGTTCGAAGTCAAGAGCCGAGTTGGAGATTTAGCCTATCGGTTGACGCTTCCAGTCGAGTTCTCCGGTGTTCACGATGTATTCCATGTGTCGATGCTCCGTAAGTACGTGCCAGATCCGAGCCATGTGATTCGCTACGATGACATCCAGATTCAGCCTAGTGCAACTTACGTTGAGCGTCCGCTTCGCATCGTTGGGACCCGAGAGCAGATTCTCCGTACCAGGACTATCAGATGGGTTAAAGTGTTGTGGGAACATCATGGTCCAGATGAGGCTACATGGGAGCTAGAGGAGCAGTTAGCGCGCCAGTACCCACAGCTCTTTGCGCAGGTAGGTAGTCATTCCGAGGACGGAATGATTCCTAGTGGGGGAGGATGTAACACTCCGATCCCCTTTGAGCCGGATTAGTGGCTCATTAGTGTGTGTTTCTGTTGTTTATTCTTTTGGACTTGGTTTTGGGGCTTGGATAGGTAGTTGAGCAACCTTTGACCTGAGATAGGTAGTTCTAAGCCCTTTTTCGTAATTTTGCTTTTGCGTTGCTTGCATCATATTTGCATCATCTTGGTGTCAGCATGTGTATTTTGTTGAGCTCGTTATATTCCATAACTGTGTCATAACCATTCGGAGTCAATTGGAGAAGCTGGACCCTCGTATGACTTAAACTGTAAATAGCTTAAACTCCTTGGATCTTGTTTTAAACTTCCAAAACTATATATATTGAGTCAGCCCCCAGGTGTCTCTCTCCCTGCTCATTTGGCTTCAACGTTGCATGCAAGGAGAATTCAGAAGCTCCACGTTCTCCCTCTTCACTTCTGTTCTCTCTCTCTCTCTCTCTCTCTCTTTCTCTCAATTGGGTTTTGCTACTCTCCGCTTGGTTGGGTTCTTTTCTTCTCCCATCTCTGTCCTTGTTTTGGTAAGTGGGTTCTTTGTGTTTCTTCTCCAAATTTGATCTCCCATCTCTTCCTCCCTCTGTGCATGCTCATGGATTTGTCATTTGCTTTGCTTTGTTTGTATTTTAGTTGATTTGGAGCTTGATTCAGTGGATTTGTCAGAGATTTGAGGCAAGTATAAGTACAGGCTTTGATAACACATATGGGTGTTGTGTTTGATTTCTTTGATTCTCTCTTACTCTTTGTATAGAATGTTTTACAGCCATTTTCTAAGATGTTAGGATCAGTTGAGCTTGTTTTGAACTCATTTCTGTACCAAATTTCAGTTTCTGTAACTATCCCAAATTCGTGTTCTGTATTGTACGGCAAAGCCGTAAGTTTCTACGGCTCACATTCCAGAGACTTGAAATTTCGACTTTGTTCTACGGCTAGGCTACGGCTAAGCCGTAATTTGTCCTACGGCTGAGCCGTAAGCTAGCCGTGACCCAACCGTAACCCAGCCGTGAATTAAATCTCTGATCAGTCGAAACTTTTCCAACACAGGACTCCTACGGTGTGGCTACGGCTAAGCCGTGGAATGCTACGGCCAAGCCGTGGGTTGGTCTACGGCTAAGCCGTATACTGACTGTAGCCCAGCCGAAAAAGGTATCAGATCAGAGGTGAAAGATGACCAGTTTAGCTGTGTTTTGAATGGAACCAACGTGAAGCCGTAGTGCATATTACGACGAGTGCGTAAGATGTCTTCGGCTTAACCATAGGTCCCTCATGGCTAAACCGTTAGGCATGGCAATTCTGAATTATAACTTAGGATAAGGGTGAGACTTGTAGGGCTCAAATACAGGTTAACCACCCATGTAAACAGGCCCAATGGATTCCTTGGATCGCATGAATAGTTTGTTAGGCTGTGACTTATTCATGTGAGCGTTGATCACTGTTAAGCACCTCCCCATGGGTGTTGGTTTAAGGGACTTCGATGCACATCAGGATTACATTGCAACACTAGGATGGCAATGGTGCATCGAATAACTTAAAACTACATCGACATGCAAGGTTAGTGACAGTGAACAACTAGATTTGTATTGGCTTGTAATGAACCTTGACTCCGTATTAATCTGAGATGCATTGCATATTGTTTATAGTTTTGCCCTCTGTTCCACCAATCTATGTTTATGCATTTCGCAGTCATTTTGCTTTCGTTCTGTATATCTATTTTATTCTTCGTTCTGCACTAAGCTTTGATCTATGCTGTGCTTTGGCCTATATATATATGCTTTGTTGGCTTTGTCTATCTCTGATTTTGGGTATTCCCTGGTGGCTCTGCCCAGAGGTTAATACGTGAGGATAAGATCCGGTCTTTGTCATCGGTGAGTCCAAAGCGGATAATCTCCCTTTCTATGGATTTGATTTGATTGGTATTAGTCTGGCTCTACTAGGCCTCAGCCCTAGGATGCCCGACGGGGTTACCTTTGGCTTAGATCTCTGTATCTCTGTAACTGCAGTGTCGCTTTGTCTTGGGACCCCGGAACCCAGGAAACCGAGACCCACTTGTACCCTTGGCCCGGTCAGTGGTGTTCTCATCTGCTCTGCTCTGCTCTCTCTATTGGAGAGAATATGGTTAACGTAGTAGCCACTTAGTTCAGTATTTCTATGCTTTGATTCAAATATCATGCTTTACTTCTACGCACGATTTGCTTAGCATACTAAGATGAAACTCTGAAATTACTATTCTGTCCTTATTCTATTTGATACTATGAGTGTTACACTCCTGTTACTTGTATTTGCTGGATCGTGGTATTCATCTGTGTTGTCTGGGGTGTTGCAGGCACAGATCCCTTACCCGGCTCCCCGGCGGTCGAGGAGGCTGCAGGGCCGAGTGTAGAGGCACCCTCCGGTCTGGCAGAGTGGGCCTGATCACTTCTGCCAAGTGCGTGCATGCATACCAGTAGCTTTGTTTTGAGTTTTGGTTTTTGGGGACTTTGTATTTGGGACTTTGGACTTTGTCATCTGTATATTTGTACATCTTTATTTTGTCGTGTATTCAGACTCGTATTTGGTTTTCCAGTTGTGTTTATCTTTGTCTTTTCCGTTCCGCATTTGTTTTAGCTTCCGCCATTTCTTTCCTTTGTTGCTTGCTATGATATGTACAGCTTCCGTGTACGCTTAGTTCGCACATGTTAGATCCCTTGTGTGCGTGCATCTGGACCGGGTTTGGATGTACGTGCACGGGAGTACGTGTGTCACCGGTTTAGCTTTTCGCTAACCCCCGAATTCTGGGCTCGGGTCGTGACATGACACATAATGGATCTCTCGAAATGTTGTTTTCTTGGAACATGTTCCATTTTATTTATAGTTAGCCAGTCCTTTTGAGATCCAAATCTCTTATTTTCCTCAGTTTTCACCTTTTAGTTGTCCTTCTGTAGTTGCCCAGGTCTATACACATCGCCAGAGACAAACACCTACTGCTCCCTCCTTTGATACACTGACTAACCCTGCTAGCTCTTTAAGACAATGATAATACTAAAGGTACCACTTTTACACCTCTTTTACGGTTCTCTAGTCATATGTTTATCTCACCTTATCATATGGATTTCCAGCATTGCTTACATCTTTGGATCCAACTCTTATTCCAAAATCTTATTCACAAGCTGCTAATATCCTTTGTTGGCATGATGCAATGGCAGATGAATTATTCTTTGTCGAATCCAACAAAACTTGGAACTCAGTACCACTTCTGGCAGATACATTCATCAATGGAACCACATTGGTCTATTCTATTAAAGATCGACTTGATAGCAACATTGACAAATATAAGGCTCAAATGGTTGCCCAAGGTTACAAACAGCGGTATGGAATTGATTATGATGAAACTTTTGCACTAGTCACCGAAATGACTAAAGTTTGGTGTTTACTAGCATTGCGATAGTTTGTAACTACCCCCTTTGGTAGATGAATGTCAAGAATGCATTTCTACATGGGGATCTAAAGGGAATTATGTATATACGTCCTCCACCAGGCTATACTTATCCTCCACAGCATGTCTGCAAATTGACGAAGTCCTTTGATGGGCTTAAACAAGCTCCTTGTGCATGGTTTGCAAAATTCCAATCTACCATCTTTTGAACCCACTTCTATCAAAATTCAAATAACAGTTCTCACTTAATTCGAAGATCCTCTCGTGGCTACACACTTTTATTAATCTATGTTAAAGATATGATAATCAATGGGAATGATCAAGCTAGTATCTCTGAACTAAAATCCTATCTTATGCGTACCTTTAAAATGAAGGGCCTTGGTCCTTAACTTACTTTCTCGGCTTACAAGTTAAATAGAACAGAGATGGCATTCGGGTTACTCAATCCAAATATACTGATGACTTAATTCACTCTGTGTGACTTAGCAATACCAAGACATTGCCACTCCCATAGAGCTTAATGTCAAAATGAGCAAAGAAGATGGGCATCCTCTTACAGATCCTACCATATTTCATCGTTTGGTTGGCAGCCTTCTTTATTTGACCATGACTTGGCTAGACATCTCCCATGTTGTGCAACCTATAAGCCAATTTATTAGCAATCCATATAAACCACATCTTCAAGCCGTTTATCAAATTCTACATTATGTCAAAGGTACTCGTGATTATGGTTTACTTTACCACTTTGCATCGTCTTTACAACTGCAAGCACATGCTAATGTGGATTGGTGTCCTGATACTTGTCGATCGAAAACAAGATGGTGCATGTTATTGGGCCACTCTCTCATCTCATGGAAAAGCAAGAAGCAAAGCACACCTTCGAAATTAACGATGGAGGTAGAATATTGCTCAATGTCTTCTGTTAGCAGCGAGGTCATATGGCTACAATGCCTTTTTCAAGAATTTAGTGTCTTCCTAAAAGATCCAACTCCATTGTATACAGATAACACTAGTGCCATCTGAATTGTGAAAAATGCGGTTTTTCATGAGCACACTAAGCACATTGAAATCAATTGTCAATTTATCTATCAACATTTTTTCTCCAACAAAATCTCTCTACCCTATATCTCTTCCTTTGAACAGCTGGCAAATGTCTTCACCAAGGGTTTACCCCGAGATCATCATGATTATATTCTTTCCAAATTAATGCTCGTTGAAAAACTGTATGAATTTGAGGGGGAGTATAGAAGTATATAAAAGCAAGTAGCCCATCTTGGCAAGCCCATGAGCAAAGGCCCATTTCTCTAACATAAACAATCCCATGTGTGAGATCCCTTAGCTTTGGTCAACATTATACAACTGTACAATATCATTCTCTTTTATGATCTTTCCTTTATCACTTATAGATAATGTAATTAGGATCAATCATATATCAATCATCGGATGTAAAATAGCAGCTTATTGATTATAAGAAGACAGTTGACCCTCTCTTTGGGTATGACAAGTTTCCCATTGTGATCTTCTTCTTCTTCTTCTTCTCTATATCTAGTTAATTAAGAGGATTCACTAATCCTAACAGGACTGTCATGTGGTGCACACCTAGGGCCACGTATGATCCATCCAACCCACAACCCACCTTCCCCTTCTCTTCCTCTTTGTCAATTTGACAAAAGCCCAAATCTGATACTCATCCAACTTTTGCTTATCACTGGTTTGAAATCCTAAAAAGATGATGCCTTCCAAATCATTAAACTTAAGGTCCATGGATTAGGTTTTAGGATGATTCAATAGACTTAAAATTTTGCACACGTGTATATCTCATCTTGACCCCTCACCTTTTCCATGATTGTCATAGTCTCAGTGGGCCCCACAAGGGAGTCTGCACGGGGTGCCCAAGGTCGGTTGAGGTCTTGTGCAGATATCTCGAATGGATGATCATGTCGGCTACTGTTGAGCTCACTTAGCCCCATTAATCATGGGTGAGGTTGGGGGGGGGGGTGTCGAAATATCAAAATTGAACTAACCTATGTTTATAATTTCAAGTCCATTTGATTATCCCAACCCCTTGATACATGGCCAGTGCTCCTTTGGGAATATCTCACACCATGCTAGACAACCTGTGCGATCCCTTTTGATCAATCTGACCATGTAACCCAATCTCCCAAGAATGTGATGGATCCCATGGGTCTCAAACCGATTAGATGGCATTTGAGTATTTGACCCTTGGAATGAGATTTCAAAAAGAAAAAACGCATGCATTCAAAAAATAGTTAAAGCGCCACATAGGATGATCAAACGGACTTGAAATTATATACATGGGCCAGTCCCATTTGGATCTTTTCACCACATCAACTGTGATTGATGGGGCCCTTAGGTGGGCTTCATAGGAGACCATGCGAGACATCTGTATAGGAGCAGGGTCCTATGTGTAATACGCACACACAGACATATATATGTATATATATAGAGAGATATTTAAGTACTTCAAAAGTTCTGGTGCACCATATGTATGCAAATACAACTAACCTCTTGGCCCATGTACAACTTTTATTAAAATTGTGACTTTGTTAATAAATTGCAGATTTTTCTCCATGCAATGTGATGGCTTTTAATCTTATTGTAGACTAAAAGAACCATGGAGAGAGGTATGCCTTACATTGTACTTGGGATTCTTTATGCGTATCTTTTCTATCAATCATAGACACCGGACACCTTACAACTGATGATTGCAAGTCAATACTTGTTGCCATAGGTCTGTCCCTTATTCATGGATCTACCCCACTACAACATCCACAACTCCACACCAATAGCTAGTACAATGCATACTAATCTAGTCTCATAGCGTGAATAATGTTTAAGAAGAGATATAGGGACCTTATTTTTCTTCCTTTTACCCCATGCATTTCTCACTAAGCCTGTAGATGTTCGTTTGGGCTAAATATCAGTCACATCTAACCTGCTACCCAAGAACCATTTATAGACGTCCAATAAGATGATTTAGATGCCCAAACTAGTTTCTTGAACACTTGACAACATGGCGCAAGTGTTTGAAATCTGCACCCATCATCTGAAGGGTACCACTATGAATGCACTTTGACCCAATATCTTGACCAGTTAACTCATGATGGGCATTGGAATTAATGATTGATGTGTTGGTGAGTGAGAGTGAGTGAGTGAGAAAGAGAGAGAGAGAGAGAGAGAGAGAGAGAAATCCATATTTAGCTTCACTTATTGCCCACCTAATTAAACATAATAATTTGGACTAGCCCAAGTTGCAAACATCCTATATGTATCCATGTAGGCATCTCAATTGCTTGATGGGTATGAGGTTGCTCCTTAAAATTTTTTTTCATATTCCCTTTTGATGAAATTTTTTTTTGTGCAGCTACTTGGCATGTTAAAAATGTTTTCGAGTGAAATGACATTGGCATTTGCTTGGATTCACTTGTTGGTTGTTGATCTTTTTGCTGCAAGGTTGTCTCCAATCTACTAAGCTCCTGTTACTAATTGTTCTACTTTACTTAAATGATTGAATGATGAATGATAGTTTCAACATTCATAAGAAACTATAGGAAAAGGTCATTAACATGAACAAGGTAGTTGGTGTTGATCTAGGCTGTTGATCTGTCGATCATCGCTGTGGATAGATTGCGAGCTGGAAACCTAAATTAGGAATCTAGACTCTTGTCATTGTGTTAATGGTTTCTGCATGTCCCTGTTAAATAATCAAATTGATGCCATCTGTTAAATGATTGACTGTTTCATCAACGAAATTAATTCTTGGTCTCAGTGTAACTTAAGACTTTCAAACACTACCAAAACTTGTACAACTTGACCAAGCCTCTTTGGTCGAGTCATACCATCAATAGCCACTAGCCTCTTGCCATTATGTGGATGGTTTCTCCATTAATAAAAAAAGAAATTAGAAACAAGATAATAGAAAAAAGAATTGAATAATTATAATGGAAAAAAATAATAGAATAAAAAGGGAATCGAAAACAAGGAATATAAAAAATAAAATATAAAAAAGAGAAGAGAAAAAAGAAAATAAAAAATAGAATAGAAAAAAATAGATAAAGAAGAATACCAAAAAAGAGGAATATGAGGAAAAGTAATAGAAACAATTTGTGAATAGAAAAAAAAGCAAAATTAAATAGAAAAAAGAAAAATAAAGAAAATTACAAAAAAGAAGAGTAGGAAAAAGATAGTGAAAGAAAGGAGAATATTAAAGAAATAGTATAAATACTTAAAAAAGAGAATTAAAACAACAAGGAATGTTTAAAAAATTAAAAAAATAAAAAATATAAAGAATAGTGAATCAAAATGTAGAAATAAATGGAAAATAGAAACAAAAAGTAATAGAAAAATATAAAATTAAAAGTAGTAGAAATAAATAGAGAATACTAAAAATAGAATATAGAAATTAGAGAATTTGAAAATATAGGATATAAAAAATAATTAAAAGAAGTAGATAATAAAAAAAATTGAGAATAGAAAAAAATAATAGAAATGAATAGAGAATAGGATGAAAAGAATATAAAAATTAGAGAATTTGAAAATATAGGATATAAAAAAATAGTTGAAAGAAGTAGATAATAAAAAAATAGAGAATAGAAAAATAGTAGAATTAAGTAGAGAATAGGAAAAAATATAGAAAAGTAGAAAATATTACAAATAAAGAATAGAAAAAAATAGCAGAAATAAATAGAGAATAGAAACAATGAGAATTGAGAAATAGAGACTATAAAGAATAGATAATAGGAGGAAAACAGTAGAAGTAAATAGAGAATGGAAAAAAAAAGTAAGAGAAAAGAATAGAGAATAGAAAGAAATAGTAAAAATAAGTAGAGAATAGGAGAATATCAAATAGAAAAAAATAGAGGATAGATAAAAAGAGATGGGAATGTAGCGAATAAAAAAAATTAGGATAAAAAAGAATAAAACACAAAAAAAAGAAAATGCAAAAAAAATAAAAGATTAGAAAAAATAATTGAAAAAATTAAAATAAAAAAGCATTGAAAAACTAAGAGAATAGAAAAAGAGCATAGAAAAAAAGAGAATAGAGAAAAAGCAATAGAATAAAAAGGGAGTAGAAAAAACAAAATAGAAGAAGTGAATATAAAACAGGGGTAGAAAATTGAAAGTAGAAAAAAATATTAAACTTCAGAAAAAGAAAATAAAAAAAGAATTCAAAAAATATGGGATATAAAAAGCGTAATAGAAAAAAAAAAGTACAAAAAAAAGTGAACATAAAGAAAGAATAGTAAAATTAAATAGAAAATATAACAGAGTAGTAGAATTAAATAGAGTAGGAAAAACGAATCGAAAAAACTATGAATTGAAAACATGAAAAATATAAAGAATGAAAAATAGGAGCAAAATATACAAATAAATAGAGAATAAAAACAAAAAAGTAATAAAAAATAGACATTCAGAAAAAATAGCATAACCAAAGAGAGAATAGGAAAAGAAGAAAATGGAGAAATTAGAGAATTTGAAAAATACAGAAAACAAAAAAATACTTGAAAGAAGTAGATTATAAAAAATAAAAAATGGAAAAAATAGAAATAAATAGGGAATATGAAAAAAATTGAAAAAGTAGAGAATATAATAAATAGAAGATATTAAAAGTAAAGAATAGAGAAAACATAGCAGAAATAGGTAGAGAATAGAAAAAATAAGTCAATAGAAAACAAGGAGAATAGAAGAAAAAGAAAATAAAAAGGAGAATAGAAAATGATAACTAAAAAAATGGAATACAAAAAGATAAAAAAGAAGAAATAAAATAAAATAGAGGAAAAAAGAATACAAAAAACGACTAGAAATAAAGAGAATTGAAAAAAAAGGATAATAAAAAAAAAGAACACAATAAAAAGGGAATATAAAAAAGAGAATAGAATGAAAAATAGGTAAAAAAAGAATACTAAAAAGGGAAACACAAGAAAATGCAATAGAAAAAATTGAGAATAGAAAAAATCAGAATTAAATAGAGAATAGAAAAATGAGAATTAAAGGGTTCAAAAAAATAAAAAGGTTTGCAAAAATAAAAAGATTTGAAAAAGTAAAATGGTTTTAAAAAAAATAGAGGGATTGAAAAAAAAAAGTCTTGAAATAATAAAGTGGTTTGAAAAAATAAAAGTGTTTGAAAAAATAATTGGGTTAACAAAATAAAAGGGTTAAAAAATGAAAGGGTTTGACAAAATATATGGGTTCTAACAAATCAAAGTGTTAAAAAAAATGAAAGGGTTAGAAAATATTAAAGGGTTTTAAAAAATTAAAGGGTTCTGAGAAAATTAAATGGTTCAAGAAAAATAAAAGGGTTTCAAAAAATAAATAGGTTTGAAGAAAGAAGAGGGCATGAAGAAAAAATGTTTTGAAAAAATAAAGTGGCTTAAAAAAAATAAAGGTTTTTCAAAAAATAAAGGGGTTTTAGAAATAAAATGGTTCGAAAATAAAAGGTTTGAAAAAAAATAAATGGGTCTGAAAAAATAAATGGGTTTGAAAAAATAAATCATTTAAAAAAAATAAAAGTGTCTGAAAAATAGAAGGGTTGAAAAAATAAAAGTTATGGAAAAAGAAAAGGGTTTAAAAAATAAAAAGGTAAGAAAATATGTAACAGTTTTGAAAAAAAAGTGTTAGAGAAAACAAAAGAGTTTGAAAAAATAAAAGGGCTTTAAAAATAAGTGTTTAAAAAAATAAAAGGGATTAAAAAAATAAAGGTTTCTAAAAAAAATAAAAGGGGCTCAAAAATAAAATGGTTTGAAAATAAAAGGCTTTGATAAAATAAATGTGTTTGAAAAAATAGAAGGGTTTGAAGAAATAAAAGATTTTGAAAAAAATAAGTGTTGAATAAAAATAAAAGGGTTGAAAAAGTAAAATTTTGGAAAAAAATAAAAGGGTTCTTAAAAAGTAGAAGGGCTTGAAAAAATTAAAGGGTTTGAAACTATAAACGAGTTTGAAAAAATAAAAGGTTTTGATAAATAAGAGAGTTTGAAAAAAGTAAAAGGGTTTCAAAAAATCAAAGGGTTCTAAAAAAGTAGAAGGGATTGAAAGAAATAAAGGAGTTTGAAAAAATAAAAAGGGTTGAAAAAATAAAAGGGTTCTGAAAGAATAAAAAGGTTTTAAAAAAATAAAAGGTTTTGAAAGAAAAAAGGTTTGAAAAAACAAAAGGGTCTGAAGAAAAAAAGGTTTCAAAAAAATAAAAGGGTTTAAAAAGATAAAAGGGTTTGAAAAAATAAATGGGTTTGAAAAAATAAAATGGTTTGAAAACGTAAGATTGTTTAAAAAATAAAAGTGCTTGAAACAATAAAGGTGTTTGAAAAAAATAAAAGGGTTAAAAAATTAAAAGTTTTTGAAAAAAATAGGTTTGGAAAAAGGTTAGAAAAAAATAAAACAGTTTGTGAAAATAAAAGTATTAGAAAAAACAAAAGGGTTTGAAAAAAATAAAAGGGTTAGAAAAGAGAAAAGGCTTTGACAAAATGATAAGGTTCTAAAAAAATGTTTGAAAAAATAAAAAGGTTTGAAAAAATAAAAGGGCTTAAAAAAATAAACGGGCTTTGAAAAAATAAATGAAGGTCAAAGCATAAAAGGGTTTGAAAAATAAAAGGGTTTGAAAAAATAAATGGGTCTGAAAAAATAAATGGGTTGAAAAAAATAAGAAGGTTTTAAAAAAAATAGGCCTCGAAAAAAGTAAAATGGCTTTTAAAAATAAAAAAGGTTTGAAAATGAAAAGGGCTTGAAAAATAAAAGGGTTTAAAGAAAGGAAAGGGTTGGAAGAAATAAAGGGGTTTGAAACAAAAGTGCTGTGAAAAAATCAAAGCATTTTGAAAAAATAAAAGGGGTTTGAAAGAATAAAAGGGTCTGAAGAAAAAAAGGTTGGAAAAAATAAAATTGTTTAATAAAATAAAACTTGAAGGGCTTTATAATATACATGGGTTTGAAAAAAAATAGGTTTGATAAAATAATCGAGTCTGAAAAAAGAATAGGGTTGGAAAAATAAAAGGGCTTTGAAAAAATAGAAGGGTTTAAAAATAAGAGGTTTTGAAAAAAATAAAAGGGTTAGAAAAAATGAATGGGTTTAAAAAATAGAAGGTTTTGATACAGTAGAAGGGTTTGTAAAAATAAAAGAGTTGAAAAACTAAAACAGTTTTCCAAAATCAAAGGGTTTAAAAAATAAAACAGTTTGAAAAAATAAAAAGATTTGAAAAAGTAAAATGGTTTAAAAAATAAAAGGGTTTGGCAAAATAAAGGGGTTTGAAATAATAAAATGGTTTGAGAAAATAAAAGTGTTTGAAAAAATAACGGGGTTGAAAAAATAAAATGGTTAAAAAAATAAAAAGGTTTGACAAAATATATGGGTTTTAACAAATAAAAATGTTAAAAAAATGAAAGGGTTAGGAAAAATTAATGAGTTAGAAAAGCTAAAAAGGTTTAAAAAAATAAAAGGGTTTTGCAAAAATAAAAGGGTTGGAAAAATTAAAATTGTTTGAAATATAAAATTTTGTTAAAAATAAAAGGTTTCAAAAAATTAAAAAGTTTTTAAAAAATGAAGGTGTTAAAAAAAGGGTTCAAACAATAAAAGTTTTGAAAAAAAATAATTTTTTTAAAAAAATTACTTAAAAAATATGAAACAGCCTGAAAAAAATAAAAGTATTAGAAAAAAACAAAAGGGTTTGAAAAAATAAAAGGGCTTGAAAAAATATAAGGTTTCTGAAAAAATAAAAGGGTTTGAAAAAAAAAGGTTTGAAAAATAAAAGGTATTGATTTGGTTTGAAAAAATAAAGGGGTTTGAAAAATTAAAAGATTTTGAATAAACAAAAGTGTTTAAAAAAAATAAAAGGGTTGAAAATTTAAAATATTTGGAAAAGAAAAGGGTTTGAAAAAGTTGAAAGGGTTAGAAAAAACAAAAGGGTTTGAAAAAAAAAAAAATGATTCTGTAAAAAAAAAGGTTTGAAAACATAAAAGGGTTTGAAAAGATAAAAAGGGCTTGAGAAAGTAAAAGGGTTCTAAAAAAATGAAAGGAGTTCAAAAAATAAAAAGGTTTGAAAATTAAAAAAGTCTAAACAAATAAATGAGCCTAATAAATAACAGGGTTTAAAAAAACAAGAGCATTGTAAAAAATAAAGGGGTTTGAAAAAGTAAAAAGGGTTGAAAAAATAGAAAGCTTTGAAAAAAGTAAAAGGGCTTCAAAAAATAGAAGTAATGAAGAACTAAAAGGGTTTGAAAAATTGAAAGGGTTTGGAAAACTCAAGGGGTTAGAAAAAATAAAAGGGTTTTAAGAAATAATGGGGTTTGAAAAAAATAAAAGGGCTTAAAAAATAAAAGGGTTCTAAAAAAATAAAAGCGTTTGAAAAAAAAGGTTTGATAACATGAAAAGGTTTGAAGAAAAACATGTTTTCGAAAAACAACAAGATTTTAAAAAATAAAAGCTTTTAAAAGAAAAAATATGTTTGTGAAAATAACATAGTTTGAAAAAAAATTGTTTAAAAATATAAAAGTGTCCTAGGAAATAAAAAGGTTTGAAAAAATAAAAGGTTTGAAAAAAATAGAAGGGTTAGAAAAAAATAAAAGTCTTGAGAAAAAGGGTTTGGAAAAAGAAAAGGGTTGGGAAATAAAACAGCTTGGAATAAATAATTGAAATATAAAAACTAAAAGTGTTTGAAAAAATAAGAGGGTTTTAAAAAATAATGGGTTTGAAAATTAAAAGGTTTAGAAAAAATAAAAGGGCTTGAAAAAATAATAAGGTTTACAAAAAATTGGGTTTGAAAAAAATAAAAAGATTTGGAAAAATAAAAGGGCTTGAAAAAATAAAATTGTCTAGTAAGAGTTTAAAAAATTAAAAAGGTCTGAAAAAATAAATGGTTTTGAAAAATAAAAGGGTCGAAAAAAGTAAGAGTTTAAAAAATTAAAAAGGTTTTAGAAATTAAATGGTTTTGAAAAATAAAAGGGTTTGAAAAAATAAAGCAATTAGGAAAAATAAAATGGTTTGAGAAAGTAAAAGATTTTAAAGAAATAAAGGATTTTTGAAAAAATAAAAGGGTTTTCAAAAAATAAAATTTTAGAAAAAATAAAAGTGTTTGAAAAAACTAAAAGGTCTAAAGCAAAAATGGGTAAAAAAAATAACAGGATTTTAAAAAAAAATAGGTCGAAAGCAAAAATGGGTCAAAAAAAGTAGAAGGGTTTAAAAAAATGAAAGTGTTTGAAAAAATAATTGGGTTTGAAAAAATAGAAGGGTATTAAAATATAAAATAGTTTGAGAAAATAATAGGTTTTGATAAAATAATGAAGTTTGAAAAAGAACAATGTTGAAAAAAGAAAAGGGTTTGAAAAAAAATAAAAGGGTTTTGAAAAAATAGTAGGGTTTGAAAAAATAAATGGATTTGAAAAAATAAAAGGGTTACAATAAATGAAGTGGTTAGAAAAAAAGGTTTAAAAATAAAAAGGTTTGAAAAAGTAAAAGGGTTTGAAAAAAATAAAAGGGCTAGAAACAATAAAAGGGTTTAAAAAAAATAAGAGAGTTTAAAAAGGTTTGAAAAAATGAAGTGGTTAGAAAAAAAGGTTTAAATATAAATTAGTTTGAAAAAATAAATGGCTTTTCAAGAAATAAAGGTTTTTTGAACAAATAAAAGGGTTTGAAAAATTAAAGTGTTTGAAAAAAATAAAAGAATTTGAAAAAAATAAAAGGGCTAAAAAAATAAAAGGTTTCAAAAGTTAAAGGGCTTGAAAAAAATAAAAGGGTTTGAAAATATAAAAAGGTTGAAAAAATAATCATGTTTGAACAAATAAATGGCTTAGAAAATATAAACAGGTTTGAAAAATATAAAAGGTTTTGATAAAATAAGAGAGTTTTAGAAAATAAACGGGTTGAAAAGTTAAACAGGTTTGAAAAAATTTTTTTAAAAGAGTAAAATGGTTTAAAAAAATAAAAAGGATTGGAAAAATAAATGGGTTATAAAAAAATAAACGGGTTTGAAAAGAATAAAAGGGTTTGAAAAAATAAGGTTTGAAAAAATAAAATGGGTTTGAAAAAATAAAATGGGTTTAAGAAAATAAAGGGGTTTTACAAAATAATAGGGTTTGAAAAAGTAAAAGGCTCTAAAAATTGAGAGGGTTGGAAAAATAATAAGGATTTGAAAAATGAAATGGGTTTTAAAAAAATAAAAGGTTTTGAGAAAATAAAAGAATTTGAAAAAAAATAAAAGGTTTTAAAAGATAACAGCACTTGAAAAAATAAAAAGTCTAGAAAAAATGAAAGGGTTTCAAAAAAATAAACGAGTCTAAAAGAATAAAAGAGTTAAAAAAAAATAAAAGGGTTAGAATAACAAAAAAAGGTTAAAAAAATAAAAAGGCTTTGTAAAAATAGAAGGGTTATACAAATAAAAGGGTTTAAAAAATAAGATATTTGAAAAAAATTGGTTTGTAAAAAGAAAACGGTTTTGAAAAAAATAAAAGGTTTCTGAACAAATAAAAGTGTTTGAAAAAATAAAAGGGTTCGAAAAAAATAAAGAATTTGAAAAATTAAATGGGCAAACAGAATAAAAGGTTTCAAAAAAATTAAAGTGTTTGAAAAAAATAAAAAGGTTAAAAAAATAATAGGGTCTGAAAATATAAAAGGGTTGAAAAAATAATTATTTTTGAAAAAATTAATGTCTTTGAAAATATAAATGGGTTTAAAAAAATAAATGGCTTTGATAAAATACGAGAGTTTCAAAAAATAAAAGGGTTGAAAAACTAAAAGGGTTTGGAAAAAATATAAGGGTTTAAAAACATAAAAGGGTTTGAAAAAATAAAAGGGTTTGAAAAAAATGGATTTGGAAAAATAATGGGGTTTGAAAATATAAACAGGCTTGAAAAAATAAAAGTTTTCTTAAATAAGAGAGTTTGAAAAATAAAAGGGTTATAAAAATTAATAGGGTTGGAAAAAAAGGTTTTGACAAGATAATATAGTTTGAAACAATAATAGGGTCTGAAAAAATAAAAAGGTTTGAAAAAATAAAAGGTTTTGAAAAAATAGTATGGTTCGAAGACATTAAAGGGTTCGAAGAAAAAAAGGTTTTGAAAAAATAAAAGGGTTTAACAAGATAAACATAAAAGGGTTTGAAAAAAAAAGTTTTGATAAATAAGAGTGTTTGAAGAAATAAAGGGTTTGAGAAAATAAAAGCATTTGAAAATAAAAGGTTTGAAAAAATAAAAGGGTTTGAAAAAATAAAAGGGATAGAAAAAATAAAAAGGTTTGAAAAAATAGAAGGGTCTAAACAAATAAAAAAGTTAGAGAAAAAAGCATTAGAAAAAAATGGTATGGTCTACTAAAATAAAAGGGTTAAAAAAATAAACTGTTTGAAAAAATAAATTAGTTCGAAAAAATAAAAAGGTTCTGAAAAAAATAAACGGTTTCTGAACAAATAAAAGGGTTTGAAAAAAATAAATGGGTTTGAAAAAAAAAGAATTTGAAAAGATAAAAGGGTTGAAAAAAAATAAAAGGTTTGTAAAAATTAAAGTGTCTGAAAAAATAAAGGGTTGAAAAAATAAAAAGGTTGAAATAATGATCATGTTTTGAAAGAATAAATGGCTTCGAGAATATAAATGGGTTTAAAAAATAAAATATTTTAATGAAATAAGGGAGTTTTAGAAATTAAAGGGGTTTGAAAAAAATAAAATTATTTAAAATTGTAAAAGGGTTTAAAAAATAAAATGGATTGAAAAAATAAATGGGTTACGAAGAATAAAATGGTTTGAAAAAAATAAAAGGGTTAAAAAAATGGTTTAAAAAAAGGGTTAGGTTTAAGAAAATAAAAGGGTTTTAGAAAATTAAAGGGTTTGAAAAAGTAAAAAGGTCTAAACATTGAAAGGGTTTGAAAAACTATAAAGATTTGAAAAATGAAATGGGTCTTAGAAAAATAAAAGGTTTTGAGAAAATAAAAGCTTTTTTAAAAATTAAAGTTTTAAAAAATAAAAGGGTTTTAATAAATAAAAGGGTTAGAAAAAATAAAAGGGCTAGGAACAACAAAAGGGTTAGAAAAATATAACGGTTTTGCAAAAATAAAAGGTTTAAAAAAACAAACCGTTTGAAAAAATAAATTGGTTTGAAAAAATAAAGGGGTTCTAAAAAATATAAGGCTTCTAAACAAATAAACGGGTTTGAAAAAATAAAAGAATTTTAAAAAATAAAAGGGCAAAAATAATAAAAGGTTTCAAAAAATTAACGGGTTTGAAAAAAAAAGTGTTAAAAAAAAAATAAAAGGGTTTGAAAATTTAAAAGGTTTGAAAAACTAATCATGTTTGAGTAAATAAATGGCTTCAAAATATAAATGGGTTTGAAAAAAATAAAAGGTTATGATAAAATAAGAGAGTTTCAAAAAGTAAAATGGTTGAAAATCTTAAAGGGTTTAAAAAAAATAAAAGGGTTTGAAAACATAAAATGGTTTGAAAAAATAGAAGGGCTTAAAAAAATGGCTTGCAAAAAATACGGGGGTATGAAAATATAAGTGGGCTTCAAAAAATAAAAGGTTTTCTTAAATAAGAGAGTTTGAAAAAATAAAAGGGTTTAAAAAACTAAAAGGGTTTGAAAAAATAAAGACAAAATGAAAATAAAAGGGAATGTAAAAATAAATTGGTTTGAGAATCTAAAAGGGTCTAAAAAAATAAAAGGGTTTGAAAAAAACATTTGGTTTGAAAAAATGAAATGGTGTAGAAAAATAAAATTGGTTCATAAAATAAAAGGGTTTGAATAAGGGAAAGGGTTTAAAAAAACTAAATGGGTTAAAAAAATGGTTTGAAAAAGTAAAATGTTTAGAAAAAAATAAAAGGGTTAAAAATTAAAAGGATGAAATAAATAAACCAGCTCAAAAAAATAAAAGGATTGAAAAAATAAATGCGTTTAAAAAAAATAAAAGGTTTGAAAAAGTAAAAAGGTTTCAAAAAATAAAAGGTTTAAAAAATAAAAGGGTTTGTTAGAATAAACAGGTTATAATAGTAAAGGGGCTAAAAAAAATAAAAGCATTTGAACAAAAAAGGTTTGACAAAATAAAATAGTTTGAAATAATAAAAGGATTAAAAAAAATGGTCTCAAAAAGTAAATGGGTCTAAAACAAAAAATCATTTTAAAAAAATGATAAAAAATGAAAGGCCTAAAAAAAAAATAAAAAGGTCTGTAAAAAAAGGGTTTGGGGTTTAGAGCTTTCAATTTTGGGTTTTGGGATTTAGGGGTTTAGGATTTTTTGGGTGGTTAGGGTTTGGGGGTTTCGGTCTAGAGTTTGGGGTTTTTATATGTAGGGGTTGCGGTTTTAGGGTTTGGGTTTTTGGAATTTAGGCTTTGTCGATTTTGGGGTTTTAGGGTTTGGGGTTTGGGTGTTAAGGTCTTCGAGGTTTTCGTGTTTCCTTTGTTGGCTTTGGGTTGGGTTTGCATTTTGGTTCAGGTTTTAGGTTTACAAATTAGGGTTTGGTCGCTAGGGATGGAGGATGGGGTTTTGGAGTTTTGGGTTTTCGGCTGGGGTTTTGGGATTTAAGGATATAGGATTTTCTGGTTTTTGTGGTTAGGGTTTGGGGGTTTAGGGCTACATTTCAATTTTAGGGCTTTTAGGATTTAGAGATTTGGGTATTGTGTTTTGGGTTTTGAGTTTAAGGATTTTTGGTTTTGGGTTTAGGTTTTAAGGTTTACTGTTTAAAGTTTTTTAGAGTTCAGGGTTTTAGGGTTGTTTAGGGTTTTACACTTTTACAATTTAGGGTTTGGGGTTTTATGGTTTTACAATTATAGGGTTTACCATTTTAGGATTTGGTTTTTGATTTTTACGTTTATGGTGTAAAGGTTTTGGGTCTAAGTCTACGTGCTACGGGTTTTTGTTGTTTATGGTTAGAGGTTTGGGGGTTTTCCCTTTGGCTTTGGGTTTGTGTTCGGGATTTTAGTTTTAGGATTTATGGTTTGGAGATTGGGGATTGGGTTTAAGGTTTAGGGTTTTGGGGTTGTGGTTTTGAAAATGGGGTTTTCGGTTTGGGGGTTTAACTTTTAGGGTTTTGGGGTTTTTGGACTTGGGGACTTAGGCTTTGTTGATTTTAAGGTTTTAGGGTTTGGGATTTGGGTGCTTGGGTTTGGGGTTTTCATGCTTTCGGCTTTCGCTTTGGGTAATTTGGGGCTTATGGTTTAGTGTTTGGTAATTGGGGATGGAGGATTGGGGTTTTGGGTTTTTGGGGTATGGGGAATAGAATTTACAGTTTTGGGTTTTGTGTTTGGTGGTTTATGTTTTGAGGTTTTGGGTTTTAGCGGTTTGGGGATAGGGCTTTATGGTTTAGGAGTCTAGGTGCGTCGGGTTTTTGGTGATTATGGTTGAAGGTTTGAGGGTTTGGCCTTTGGCTTTGGGTTTGAGTTTAGGGTTTTCAATTTAGGTTTTTTGGTTCGGAGATTGAGGGTTGGGTTTGGTGTTAAGGTTTTAGGGTTCTAGGGTTGTCATCTTGAATTTGCGCTTTTTGATTCAAAGGTTTAAGTTTTGAGGTTTTGGGTTTGGGGGTGTAGGCTTTGTCGATTTGGGGGTTTGGGGTTTGGGTGTGTTGGGATCTTGGGAGTTTCTGTGTTTTTGGCTTTTGCTTTGGGTTTGGGTTTGGGGTTTACAGTTTAGTGTTTGATGATTGGGGATGAGGATTGGTGTTTTGGGTGTTTTAGGGCTTGGGTTTAAGGGTTTAGGTTTTGCAGTTTTAGGTTTTAGGGGTTTGGTGATTGGGCTTTAGGGTTTGGATTATGAGTTTGGAGGGATTTGGGGATTTGAGGTTTAGGGGTTTAAGATTTTTGGGATTGATGGTTTTGGTTGTTGGGGAGGGGGGGGGGTAGGTTTTGTGATTTTTGGGGTTAAGGGTTTGGGGTTTGGGGGTTTTGCAGTTTAGAGTTTGTATAGGGTTTAGTTTTGGAGGTCGGGGTTTTGGGTTTTCGGTTTGGGGTTTTGGGATTTAGATGTTTAGGATTTTGGGTTTAATGGTTAGGTTTTGGGGGTTTGAGGCTAGAGTTTATGGTTTTGGGTGTTGGGTTTAGGGTTTAGGGTCTTATGGTTTAGCTTTTTACAATTCTTGAATGTTTTTGGTTTTTAGGATTTAGGAATTTGAGTATTGTGCTTTGGATTTTGAGTTTAAGGATTTCAGGTTTTGGGTTTAGAGTTTAGGGCTTAGGGGATTCAAGTTTAGCGTTTAGGGTTTAGGGTTTTGTGTTTTAGATTTAAGGGTCTAGGTTTTAAGGTTTAGTGTTTAAAGTTTTTTAGAGTTTTAGGGGAAGGTTGTTTAGGGTCTTTTATTTTTCAATTTAGGGTTTAGGGTTTTACAGTTTTCCAATTTTAGGGTTTATAGTTTTAGGATTGATTTCTGAGTTTTAAAGCTTATGGTTTAATGGTTTTGGGATTAAGAGTCTAGGTGCTTCAGGTTTTTGGTGTTTATGGGTGTACATTTGAGGGTTTGGCATTTGGATTTGGGCCTGGGTTTTTGGTTTTCGATTTAGGGTTTATGGTTTGGAGATTGGGGATTTGGTTTATCGTTTAGGGTTTGGGTGTTATGATTTTGAATTTGGGGTTTTTGGTTCGGGGGTTTAAGTTCTGGCGTTTTGGGGTTGGGGTTTTGGTGGTTTAGGGTTTGGGGTTTCGGTGTGTTGGAGTTTTTGCGTTTTCGGCTTTTGCTTTAGGTTTGGGTTTCGGGTTTAAGGTTTAGTGTGTGGTGATTGGGGATGGAGGATTGGGGTTTTGGGTCTTTTGGAGCATGGGGATTGGGGTTTACAATTTTGGGGTTTGGGTTTGGGGGTTTTGGTTTTGAGGTTTTGGGTTTTAGGGGTTTGGTGAATGGGTTTTAGGGTTTGCATTTTGGGTTTGTAGGTGTTTAGAGATTTGCGGTTTAAGGATTTAGGAGTCTAGGGAATGATGGTTGGGGGTTTAGGTTTTGGATTTTGGGGGTTTAGGGTTTTGCGGTTTGGGGTTTCAGGTTTTAAGGTTCAGAGTAGTGTATAAGGTTTAGGATTTCAAGGTTTTAGGGGTTTATGGTTTAGGGGTTTTTGGGTTTAAGGTATCAAGGGTTAAGGGTTTGGGGTTTGGGGGTTTTACGGTTTGGAGTTTGTTTGGATTTTAGTTTTGGAGATTGGGGATTTGGGGTTTTAGGTTTTCGGTTTGGGGTTTTGGGATTTAAGGGTTTAGGATTTTCAGGTTTTAGTGGTTAGGGTTTGGGGGTTTTGGGCTAGAGTTTGGGATTTTGGGTGTTGGGTTTGGAGTTTAGGGTCTTTTGGTTTGGGGCGTTCACAATTTTTCAATTTTAGGGTTTTTAGGTTTTAGGAATTTTGGTATTGTGTTCTGCATTTTGAGTTTAAGGATTTTGGGTTTTTGGTTTAGGTTTTAGGCATTTTGGATTTTGGGTTTAGGTCTTAAAGTTTAGTGTTTATAGTTTCTCAGAGTTTAGGGTTTTAGGGTTTTTTAGGGTTTTAAATTTTTACAATTTAGCATTTAAGGTTTTACGATTTTTCAATTTTAGGGTTTATGGTTTGGGGAATTGGTTTTGGAGTTTTAAGTTTATGGTCTAAAAGGTTTAGGTTTAGGAGTGTTAAGTGTTTCGCGTTTTTGGTGTTTATGGTTGAAGGTTTGGTGGTTTGGCCCTCGGCTTTGGGTTTGGATTTGGGGTTTACGACTTAGGGTTTATGGTTTGGAGATTAAGTATTGGGTTTGGGGCTTAAGGTTTAGGGTTGGGGGGGTTTGGGTTTTCAATTTGGGGTTTTGGATTCTGGGTTTTAGGGTTTAGGGGTTTGGGGCTTTGGGTTTTGGGGGTTAAGGCTTTATCGATTTTTGGGGTATTAGGTTTAGGGTTTGGGTGGTGGGGTCTCGGGAGTTTCCGGGTTTTCTGCTTTGGCTTTGGGTGTGGGTTTAGGTTTTGGGTTTCCGAATTACAGTTTAGTGATTGGGGATGGAGGATTGGCGTTTTGTGCTTTTTGGGGTATGGGGATTGGGGGTTACAGTTTTTAGGTTTGGGGTTCAGGAGTTCAGGTTTTAAGGATTTGGGTTTTAGGGGTTTGTGTTGGAAAGCAGCTGCCAAGAACCTTAGATATTGCATATAGATTACTGTGAAAATAACTTTCAATGATGATAATTCAAGAGCCATACCTGTGAGATCTTTTTGATTTGATCTCGGTCTTATAGCAATTCGAAAATCTCAAAACCTTCTACTGTTTTCCTCTATACTCGAACTTGCACCTGGGTGTCAACCTTTTTTGCAAATTCTCTTTGCTTTCAAAACTGAAATTTCTCTTGTTATGTTTCCTAGAAAGCAATAGCGTATATTTATAGGCTATAATAAGGACCTTAAGATGAAAATAAGGAATAAGCTGCTTACGGAAATAAGAAACTCTAATTCAACCTAAATTAGAATTCTAGTTGAAAATATGTTTATTAATCTCCCCACGTTAAGATTACAGATATCCATCGATTAAATAACTACCAACATCTATATTTAATCGATATCTTTGTAATTCCTCAAGACCTTACACTTAATTTATTTGAAATGTCGGACACATAGTCTACCTGCAGTGTTTGACATAATCAAAACTTATAAGCTTCATCAACGGAATATTATCAATCCCTATTACAGGACGTGGATTTCGTTGATAAACTAATATCCACCAAATACATAGTGTAGGCATTTAATTTACCGAAATTATTAACCCATAAAAGGTTTCACTCCTTTGTAAATCAAAATACCAAACACAAAATGTATGTATCTATTATTTATATGGGGATTAAAAGTACAAGTATTCATAATAACCATTTGTATGTTAATCACCTTATATAGTTAATATAAAGATAATAAACACCAAAGTGGTCATGTTCAATACACAAAGCGTATTAGCATAACGAGTTAAAATTAAATCATTTTCCGCAGTCAAGACAAGCTTGCTAAAACATCATGCTACAATTGTACTGATGGTATGTCAAATTCCATCTAGATTGTGAACAATAATAACTTATATTCTATATGAACCAACAAATAAGTCTTCCGTATGTAAGCTGAACTTTACACACCAACTTATCTACTTTATAGAATAAAAGACATAGACATGTATAATAAATAACAATGCAATCATTAGCCCACACAAATTCTCATTAAGACAAAAAGATAAACGTTACTAATAAATAAATCAGTCAAAAACAAATACATAAAAGCATGCTTTTAGTATAAATTTTCAACAATTTGGGGATTGGGCTTTAGGTTTTGGATTTTGGGACTAGAAGGGTTTAGGGATTTGGGGTGTTTAGGGATTGATGGTTGGGGGTTTAGGATTGGGATTTTGGAGCTTTTTGCGGTTTGGGGTTTAAGGTTTAAGTTTTAGGGTATAGTGTAAAAGGTTTAGGATTTTAATGTTTTAGGGTTTAGGGTTTAGAGGCCTTGGGGTTTAAAGACTTAAGGGTTAAGGGTTTTGGGTTTTGGGGTTTTTGGGGTTTAGGGGTTTTGCGGTTTGGAGCTTAGTTTTGGAGCTAGGATTTCTGGGGTTTTGGATTTTCGGTATGGGGTTTTGGGATTTTTTTGGTTTAGGATTTTCACGTTTTAGTGGTTTCGATGTGGGGGGTCTAGGACTAGAGTTTTGGGTTTTTGGTGTTCGGTTTGGATTTTTTGGGTCTTTTGGTTTAGGTTTTTACAATTTTTCAATTTTAGTGTTTTTAGGATTTAAACAAGTGGGTATTGTGTTTTGGATTTGGGGTTTAAGAATTTTGGGTCTTAGGTTTAGAGTTTAGTGTTCATCGTGTAGGGTTTTGGATTTTAAGATTCAATGGTTTAGGTTTAAAGGTCTAGTGTTTAAAGTTTTTTAGAGTTTAGTGTTTTAGTGTTTTTTTAGCATTTTACATTTTTACTATTTTGGGTTTAGCATTTTATTGTTTTACGAATTTAGGGTTTGCAGTTTTGGGAATTGGTTTTTGAGTTTTAAGTTTCTGGTTTAAAGGTTTTTAGTTTAGAAGTCTAGGTGTTTCGGGTTTTTGATGTTTATGGTTAATGGTTTGGGGTTTTGGCCTTTGGCTTTGGGTTTGGGTTTGGGGTTTATGGTTTGGAGATTGGTGATTGGGTTTAAGGTTTAGGGCTTGGGATTTTGAATTTGGGGTTTCGGTTGGGGTTTAACTTTTGGCATTTTGGGGCTTAGGGTTTGGGCTTTGGGTGAAGGCTTTGTCAATTTTGGGGTTTTAGGGTTTAGGGTTTGGGTGTTGGGGTCTTGGAGGTTTCTGTGTGCAACTTTAGCTTTCGGTTTGGGTTTGCATTTAGGGTTGGGGTTTACGTTTTAGTGTTTAGTGACTGGGGATGGAGGAATGAGGTTTTGGGATTTTCAGGAGGTATAGGGATTGGGGCTTACGGTTTTTAGGTTTGGGGGACCTTGGTTTTGGAGTTCTGGGTTTTACTAGGGGTTGAATTTTAGTATTTGGATTTTTGACTTGAAGGGGTTTGGGGATTTGGGGTTTAGGGGTTTTGGAATTTAGGGATTGATAGCTGGAGGTTTAGATTTGGGATTTTGGAGGTTTAAGGTCTATGGTTTTAGGGTTTAGGGCATAGTGTATAAGGTTTTGGATGTTACGGATTTAGGGTTTATGGTTTAGGGGTTTTTTGGTTTCAGGTATTAAAGGTTAAGGGTTTTGGGGTTTTGCCGTTTGGAGTGTGTTTGGGGTCTAGTTTTGGAGTTCATGAATTTGGGGCTTTGTGTTTTCAGTTTGGGGTTTTGGGATTATGGGATTTAGGGTTTTCAGGTTTTAATTGTTAGGGTTCAAGAATTTAGGTCTAGAGTTTTGGGTTTTGGGTGTTGGGTTTGGGTTTTAGTATTTCGTGGTTTAGGTTTTAGCAAATTTTCAATTTAAGGGTTTTAAATATTTTGGAATTTCGATATTGTGTTTTGAGTTTTGAGTATAAGGATTTTCGGTTTGGTTTTATAGTTTTAGGGTTTAAGCGGTTTGGGGGTTTTCAGTTTTAGATTTAAGCATTTTAGGTTTTAAGGGTTTAGGTTTTACGGTTTAGTGTTTAAAGTTTTAGAGTTTAGGGTCTTAAGGTTTCTTCAGGTTTTAGATTTTCACAATTTAGGGTTTAGGGTTTTACGGTGTTACGATTTTAGGGTTTATGGTTTTGGATTTTGGTTTTTGAGTTTTAAGTAGATGGGTTAAAGATTTTGGGTTTAGGAGTCTAGGTGTTTCCAATTTTTTGTGTTTATGGCTGAAGGTTTGGGGTTTGACGTTCAGCTTTGGGTTTGAATTTTGGGTTTACGACTTAGGGTTTATGGTTTAGAGATTGGGGATTGGGTTTGGGGTTTAAGTAGGGTTTCAGGGTTTTGGGTTTCAATTTGGGGTTTTGGTTTCGAGGTTTATGTTTAAGGGTTGTGGGGTTTGGTTTAGGGTTTCGGGTTTTGGGGGTTTGGCTATTTTTAGGTTTTTGGGTTTGGGGTTTGGGTGTTGGAGCTTTGAGGGTTTCCGTATTTTCGGCTTTAGCGTTAGGTTTAGGTTTTAGGTTTACTATTTAGTGTTTGGTGATTGGGGATAGAGGATTTGGGTTTTTTGGGATATGGGGATTGGGGTTTATAGTTTTGCGTTTTCGGTTGGGGGTTTAAGTTTTCAAGTTTTTGATTTTCAGGGTTTGGGGCTTAGGTTTTAGGGTTTGAAATTTAAGTTTGGAGGGGTTTGAGAAATTGGTGTCTAGGGGTTTAGGTGTTTAAGGATTGATGGTTGGGAGTTTAGGTTTTGGATCTTAGGGGTTTTTGCGGTTTGGTGTTTAAGGTTGTAGGGTTTAGGGAATAGTGTATAAGGTTTTGGATTTAAGGTTTAAGGAATTAGGGTTTAGCGATTTGGGGGTTTAAGGCCTTACGGGTTAAGGATTTCAGGTTTTGGGGTTTTTAGGGTTTGGGGTTTTGCGGTTTAGAGTTTAGTTTTGGAGCTTTCGATTCGGGGACTTTAGGTTTTTGGTATGTGTTTTGGGATTTAAGGGTTTAGGAATTTCTGGTTTCGGTGGTTTGGATTTGGGGGTTTGGGCCTAGAGTCTGGGGTTTTTGGGAACGCTTGAATTTTTAGGATCTCTTGGTTTAGGTTTTTACAGTTTTTCAATTTTGGGATTTTAGGATTAACGAATTTGGGTATTGTGTTTTGGGTTTTGAATTTAAGGATTTTGGGTTTTGGGTTTCGAGTTTAGGGTTTGAGGGATTTGGGTTTAGGATTTAAGGTGTAGGGTTTTGGGTTTTAGATTTAAAGGTTTACGTTTTAAGGCCTAGTGTTTAAAGTTTTTTAGAGTTTAGGGTTTTTTTGGGTTTTACATTTTTACTATTTATGATTTTGGGTTTTACGGGTTTACGAATTTAGGGTTTATGGCTTTGGGATTTGGTTTTCGACTTTTAAGTTTATAGTTTAAACATTTTAGGTTTAGAAGTCTAGGTGTTTTGGGTTTTTGGTGTTTATAGTTGATGGTTTGGGGGTTTGGCCTTTGGCTACGGGTTTGGATTTGGGGATTATGATTTAGGGTTTACGACTTGGAGATTGGGGATTGGGTTTTGGGTTTAGGGGTTGGGGTTCTAAATTTGGGGTTTCGGCGAAGGTTTAAGTTTTTGGGGTTTTGGGGGTTTGGGACTATGGGTTTTAGGGTTTAAGGCTTAGTCGATTTTGGGGTTTTGGGCTTGGGTTTTGGGTGTTGGGGTCTGGAGGGTTTCCATGTTTGCAGCTCTAACTTTAGGTTTGGCTTTGTGTTTGGGGTTATGGTTTAATGTTTGGTGACTAGGGATGGAGGATTAGTGTTTGGGTTTTGTGTGGGCATGGGGATTGGGGTTTACAGTTTTGGGTTTCAGGTATCTGGGTTTAGGTTTTCCGGTTCTGGGTTTAAAAGGTTTGGGGACTAGGTTTTAGGTTTTGGATTTTAGGTTTGGAGGGGTTTTGCGATTTAGGGTTTAGGGGTTTAGGAGTTTAGGGATTGATGGTTAGGGGTTTAAGTTTGGGGTTTTGGGGGTCTAGGTTTTAAGGTTTTATGGTTTAGGTTATAGTGTATAAGGTTTAGGATATTATGGATTTAGAGTTTATGGTTTAGGGGTTTTTGGGTTTTAGGTATTAAGGATTAAGGGTTTTTGGTTTGGGGGTTTTGTGGTTTGGAGTTTGTTCAAGGTTTAGCATTGAAGTTTGAGAATTTGAGGTTTTGGGTTTTGGCTTGTGGTTTTGGGATTTAGGGTTTTCGGATTGTTAGGATTCGGGGGTTTGGGTCTAGAGTATTGGGTTTGGGTGTTGGGTTTGGGTTTTAGTGTTTTGAGGTCTTGTTTTTAACAAGTTTTCAATTTAAGGGTTTTTAGGATTTTAGGATTTTGGGATTTGGGTATTGTGTTTTGGGTTTTCAATTTAAGGATTTTGGATTTTGGGTTTAGAGTTTAGGGTTTCAGGAATTTGGGTTTAGGGTTTAGGGTTTTGAGATTTTAGATTTGAGGGTTTATGTTTTAAGGTTTAGTGTTTAAAGTTTTTTAGAGTTTAGTCTTTTAGGATTTTAGTTTTTCACAATTTAGGGTATAGTGTTCTACAGTTTTACAATTTTAGGGTTTATTGTTTTGGGTTTTGGTTTATGAGTTTTAGTCTATGGTTTAAAGGTTTTGGGTTTAGTAGTCTAGGTGTTTCGGGTTTTTAGTGTTTATGGTTGAAGGTTTGGGGGTTTGGCATTCGGCTTTGGGTTTGGATTTGGGGTTTATGACTTAGGGTTTATGGTTTCGAGATTGGGGATTGGACTTGTTGCTTTGGGTGTACGGTTTGGGGTTGGGGTTTTTAATTTGGAGTTTTCGATTTGGGGGTTTAAGCTTTGGTGTTTTGGGGTTGGGGTTTTGGGTTTTGGAGGTTTAGGCTTTGTTGATTTTGCGGCTTTAGGGTTTGGGGTTTGCATGCTGGAGTCATGGGGCTTTTCATGTTTTCAACTTTGGCCTTGGGTTTGGATTTGAGGTTTACTATTTAGTGTTTGGTGACTGGGGATGGAGGATTGGGTATTTGTGTTTTTTGGGGTATGGGGAATGGGATTTACAGTTTTTGGTTTTCAGTTTGGAGGTTAGGTATTGAGGTTTTGGATTTTAGGGGTTTCGGGATTGGGTTTTTGGGTTTGGAATTTGGGTTTGGAGGGGTTTGGAGATTTAGGGTTTTAGGGGTTTAGGTGATAAAGAATTGATGGTTGGGGGTTTAGGTTTTGGAAGTTTTTGCGGTTTGGGGTTTAGGGTTTAGGGGTTTAAGGCCTTAATGGTTAAGGGTTTCGGGTTTTGGGGGTTTTTAGGGTTTTGGGTTTTTTGCGGTTTAGAGTTTAGTTTTGGAGCTTGGTGTTTAGGGGTCTTGCGTTTTCGGTATGAGGTTTTGGGATTTAGGGGTTTAGGATTTTTGGGTTTTAGTGGTTTAGGTTTGGGGGTTTGGGGCTCTAGTTTTGGGTTTTGGGTGTTTACAATTTTTCAATTTTAAGGTTTTAGGATTTACGAATTTCGGTATTGTGTTTTCGGTTTTGAGTTTAAGGATTCTGCGTTTCAGGTTTAGAGTTTAGGGTTTAAGGGATTTGGGCTTAGGGTGTAGGGTTTTGCAATTTTGATTTAAGGATTTAGGTTTAAAGGTTTACTGTTTAATGTTTTTTAGATTATAGTTTTTAGTGTTTTTTAGCATTTTGCATTTTTACTATTTTTGGTTTGGTGTTTTACCGTTTTACGAATTTGGGGGTTTACGGTTTTTGGATTGGGCATTGAGTTTTAAGTTTTTGGTTTAAAGGTTTTCAGTTTAGGAGTCTATGTTTCTCGGGTTTTTGGGGTTTGTGGTTGATGGTTTGGGGTTTTGGCTGTTGGCTTTGGCTTCGAGTTTGGGGTCCATGATTTAGGGCTTATGGTTTGGAGATTGGTGATTAGGTTTGGGTAGGGTTTAGGGTTTGGGGCTTAAGGTTCTGAATTTGGGGTTTCAGTGAGGTTTTAAGTTTTGGCGTTTTGGAGTTTGGGGTATGCGGTTTTGGGGGTTAAGGTTTTGTCCATCTTGGGGTTGTAGGATTTGGGGTTTACGTGTTACAATCTCAAGGGTTTCCGTGCTTGTAGCTTGGGCTTTGGGTTTGGGTTCAAATTTGGGCCTGTAATTGGGTTTACGGTTTAATGTTTGGTGACTGGGGATGGAGGAATGAGGTTTTGGGTTTTTTGAGGGTATGGGGATGAGGGTTTACAATTTTGGGTTTTGGGTTTGGAGAACTTTAGTTTTAGGGTTCTAAGTTTTACTAGTTTGGGGATTGGCTTTTAGTTTTTGGATTTTTTGTTTGGAGGGGTTTTGGGATTTGGGGTGTAAGGATTGAAGGTTGGATGTTTAGATTAAGGATTTTGGGGGTTTAGGGTCTAAGGTTTTAGGGTTTAGGGTATCTTGTATAAGGTTTTGGATGTTATGGATTTAGGATTTATGGTTTAGGGGTTTTCGGGTTTTATGCAATTAAGGGTTAAGGTTTTGGGGTTTGGGGGTTTTGCGCATTGGAATTTGTTTAGGGTTTAGTTTTGGAGTTTGGGAATTTGGGCTTTCGTATTTTCCTTTTGGGGCTTTGAGATTATGGGATTTAGGGTTTTCAGGTTTTAATGGTCAAGGTTCGGGGGTTCGGGTCTAGAGTTTTGGGTTTTGGGGATTGGTGATGGAGGATTTGGGTTTTTTGGTGTTTTGGGGTATGGGGATTGGGGTTTACAGTTTTGGGTTTTCGGTTTGGCGGTTTAGGTTTTCAAGTTTTTGGTTTTAGGGTTTTGGGGATTGGGTTTTAGGAATTGGAATTTAGGCTTAGAGGGGTTTGAGGATTTGGGGTTTAGGGAATGATGGTTGGGAGTTTAGGCTTGGGATTTGAGGGGTTTTTTGGTTTGTGGTTTAAGGTTTTAAGGTTCAGAGAATAGTATATAAGGTTTTGGATTTAAGGTTTTAGGGTTTAGGGTTTAGAATTTTTAGGTGTTTAAGGCCTTAAGGGTTAAGGATTTTGCATTTTTGGCTTTTTAGGGTTTGGGGGTTTTGCGGTTTGGAGTTTAGTTTTGGAGCTTTGGGTTTTGGGGCCTTGGGTTTTCTATATGGCGTTTGGGGATTTAGGAGTCTAGGAATTTCAGGTTTGAGTGGTTTGAGAGTTTGTGGCTAGAGTTTTGGGTTTTGGGTGTTTATAATTTTTCAATTTTAGGGTTTTTAGTAATTACGAATTTAGGTATTGTGTTTTTGGTTGAGTTTAAGGATTTTGGGTTCTGGGTTTAGAATTTAAGGTTTAAGGGACTTGGGTTTAGGGCAGTTTTACTATTTTGGGTTTTGGTATTTTACTGTTTTACGAATTTAGGGTTTACGGTTTTAGGATTTGGTTTTTGAGTTTTTAAGTCTTTGGTTTAAAGGTTTCGGGTTTAGGAGTCTAGGTGTTTTAGGTTTTTGGTGTTCATGGTTGATGGTTTGGGATTTTGCCCTTTGGCTTTGGCTTCGAATTTGGGGTTTATGATTTAGGGTTTATTGGTCGAAGATTGGTGAGTGGGTTTGGTTAGGATTTAGGGCTTGGGGTTAAGGGTTTTGAATTTGGGGTTTCAGTGAGTGTTTAAGTTTTGGCATTTTGGGGTTTGAGCTTTTTGGATTTGGGGGTTCAGGCTTTGTCGATCTTGGGGTTATAGGGTTTGGGGTTTGGGTATTGGTGTCTCAGGGGTTTTCGTGTTTGCAGCTTTGGCTTTGGGTTTGGGTTTGGGTCTGGGGTTAGGGTTTATGGTTTACTATTTGGTGACTGGGGGTGGAGGAATGAGGTATTAGGTTTTTCGAGGATTTGGCATTCGGCTTTGAGTTTGGATTTGGGGTTTACAACTTAGGGTTCATGATTTGGAGATTAGGGATTGGGTTTGTTGTTTTGGCTTTAGTGTTTGGGGGTTGGAGTTTTCAATTTGGGGTTTTGGATTCGAGTGTTATGGGGTTTTAGGCTTTGTCAATTTTTGCAATTTTAGGGCCTGGGGTTAGGTGTTGGAGTCATGGGGGTTTCTGTGTTTTTAGCTTGGTGTTGGGTTTGGGTTTGAGGTTTACTGTTTAGTGTTTGGTGACTGGGGATGGAGGATTAGGGTTTTGTAATTTTTTGGGGTATGGGGATTGGGATTTACAGTTTTGGGTTTTCAATTTGGGGGTTTCAGTTTTGAGGTTCAAGGATTTAGGGGTCTCACGATTGGGTTTTAGTTTTTGGAATTCGGGTTTGGAGGTGCTTGAGGATGTGGGGTCTAGGTGATTAGAAATCGATGGTTGGGGGTTTAGGTTTGGGATTTTGGGGGTTTTTGTAGTTTTGGGGTTTAGGGTTTTATGGTTTAAGGTATAGTGTATAAGGTTTGGGATTTTAAGGTTTTATGGTTTAGGGTTTTGGGGTTTGAGCTTTTCGCAGTTTAGAGTTTAATTTTGGAGCTTGGTGTTTTGGGGTCTTTGGTTTTTGGTATAGGGTTTTGGGATTTAGGGGGTTTAGGATTTTTGGGTTTTAATGGTTCGGGTTTGGGGGTTTGGGCCTAGAGTTTTGGGTTTGTGTGTTTACAACATTTCTATTTTAAGGTTTTTAGGATTTATGAATTTGGGTATTGTGTTTTGGATTTTGAGTTTAAGGATTTTGGGTTTTGGGTTTAGAGTTTAGGGTTTAAGGGATGAGTTTGGGATATTTGGTATTGGGTTTGGGCTTTTAGGGTCTTTTGTTTTAGGTTTTTTCAATTTTTAAATTTTAGGATTTCGAAATTTGGTTATTGTGTTTTGAGTTTTGAGTTTTAGGACTTTTAGTTTTGGGTTCAAAGTTTACGGTTTATAGGATTTGGGTTTAGGGTTTTAGATTTAAAGGTTTAAGTTTTGAAGTTTAGTGCTAAGGGTTTTATGATTTTACAATTTTAGGGTTGACAGTTTTGGGATTTTGTTTTTCAGTTTTAATTTTATCGTTTAAAGGTTTTGGGTTTAAGAGTCTAAGTGTTTCGGGTTTTTGGTGTTTATGGTCGAAGGTTTGGGGTTTGACCTTTGGCTTTGGGTTTGGGTTTGGGGTTTATGATTTAGGGTCGGAGGTTCGCAAACTGGGGATTGGGTTTAGGGTTTTGGGTTTAGGGTTTTGGGGTTAGGGTTCTCAATTTGGGGTTTTGGATTTAGGGGTTTAAGTTTTGGAGTTTAGGCTTTGGGGTTTTGGGTATTGGGGGTTAAGAAGGCTTTATCGATTTTGGGGTTTTTGAGTTTGGGTTTGGGTGTTGGGGTCTTGGTGTTTCTGTGTTTCCGGCTTTGGGTTTGGGTTTAGCTTTTGGATTGGGGTTGGGGTTTATGGTTTAGTGTTTGGTGACTGGGGGATATAGGATTGAGGTTTTGGTTTTTTGGGGGATTTAGGGATTAGGGTTTACAGTTTTGGGTTTTGAGTTTGGGGTTTAGGTTTTACGGTTCTGGGTTTTAGGGCTTTGGGTATTGGGCTTTGGGATTTGGGGTTAAGGGGTTTACGAGTTTAGGGATTGATGGTTGGGGATTAGGTTTTGGGATTTTGGAGGTTTAGGGTTTTGCAATTTCTATTTAAGGTTTTAGGATTTACAGTATAGTGTTCAAGGTTTAAGATTTTAAGGTTTTAGGGCTTATGTTTAGGTGTTTTAGGGTTTAAGGCATTAAGGGTTAAGGGATTGGAGTTTGGTGGCTATTTGGGTTTGGTAGTTGTGCGGTTTGGAGTTTGTTGGGAGTTTAGTCTTAGAGCCTGTAGTTTTTAGGTTTTCAGTTTTTGGTTTGGTTTTGGGATCTAGGTGTTTAGGATTTTCGGGTTTTAGTTATTAGGTTTTGGGGCGTTAAGGCTAGAGTTTGTGGTTTGGGGTATTGGGTTTATTGGGGTTTTATAGTTTTGTGGTCTAAGTTTTATAGGACTTAGGAATTTGATTATTGTGCTTTGGATTTTGAGTTACCGGATTTTGGGTTTTAGGTTTAGAGTTTAAGGGATTGGGTTTACCGTTTAGGGTCTTGGGTCTTGGATTTTAGATTTAAGTGTTTAGGTTTTAAGGTTTAGGAGTTTTAGGGTTTGGGGTTTTTGGTTTTAGGGGTTTAGGCTTTGGAGTTTGGGTGTGTCGAGGTCTTGGGGTTTTTTTTGTGTTTTCAACTTTTGCTTTGCATTTGGGTTTGAGGTTTACGGTTTAGAGTTTGGTGATTAGGGATGGAGGATTGGTGTTTTGGGTCTTTTTGGGTATGGGGATTGGGGTTTACAGTATTGGGGTTGGGGCTTGCAGCATGGGGTCTTAGCGTTTTGGGTTTTCGGTTTAGTGTTTTGGGATTTAGGTGTTTCGGATTTGCAGGCCTTAGCTGTTAGGTTTTGAAGGTTTGAAGCTAGAGTTAGAGTTTTAGGTGTTGGATTTAGGGTGTAGGGTCTTGTGGTTTAGGTTTTTACAATTTTTAACTTTTAAGGTTTTTAGGGTTTAGGAATTTGGGTATGTGTTTTGGAATTTGTGTTTTAAGGATTTCAAGTTTTGGGTTTAGAGTTTAGGATTTGAGGGATTTGGGTTTTGTGTTTAGGGTTTAGGGTAAGGGTTTTATATTCAAGGGTTCGGTTTTAAGGTTTAGTGTTTGAAGTTTTTTACAGTTTTGGGTTTTAGGATTATTTAGGGTTTCACATTTTTACAATTTAGGATTTAGGGTATTACAATTTCAGAATTTCAAGTTTTAAGATTTGGTTTCTCAGTTTTAAGTTTTATCACTTAAAGGTTTTGAGCTTAGGAGTCTAGGTGCTTTGGGTTTTTGGTGCTAATGGTTGAAGGTTTAGGGGTTTGGTTTGTTGCTTTGGGTTTGTGCTCGAGGTTTTGATTTAGCGTTTATGGTTTGGAGATTGGAGATTGGATTTGAAGTAGGTTTTAGGGTTTCAAGGTTGGGTTCTGAATTAGGGGTTTTTCAATTCAGGTGTTTAAGTTTTCGGGTTTTGAGGTTTGTGGTTTTGGTGGTTTAGGCTTTGTTGATATTGGGATTTTAAGGTTCAAGGATTTGATGTGATGGAGTCTTCGGGTTTTAGTGTTTTCGGCTTTTGCTTTGGGTTTGGGGTTTACGGTTTAGTGTTTGGTGATTGGGAATTGGGGTTTTGGGTCTTTTGGGGTATGGAGATTTGGGTTTACAATTTTGCGGTTTGTATTTGGAGGTCTTGGTTTAAAGGATTAGGGTTTACGGGTTTGGAGATTGGGTTTTAGGGTTTGAATTTTGGGTTTAGAGTTGTTTGGGGATTTGGGGTTTAGACATTTAGGGGTTGCTTGTTGGGGGTTTAGGCTTGGGATTTTGGGGGTTTAGGGTTTTGCGGTTTAGCGTTTTAAGTTTTAGGTTTTAGGGAATTGTATGAAAGGCTTAGGATTTTCAAGTTTTCGAGTTTATGGTTTAGGGTTTTGGAGTCTAAGGCATTAAGGTAAAGGATTTAGGGTTTGAGGGTTTTGTGATTTGGAGGTTATTGGGGTTTAGTTTTGGAGCTTGGGGTTTTGAGTTTTCGATTTTGGGTTTTGGGATTTAGGGGTTTAGGATTTTTCGGGTTTTAGTAGTTAGGTTTTGGGGGCTTAGGGCTAGAGATTGGGGTTTTTATATGTTGAAGTTAGGGTTTTAGGGTCTTGTAGTTTAGGTTTTACAATTTTTCAATTTTAGGTTTCTAGAATTTAGGAATTTCAGCATTATGTTTTGAGTTTTGTGTTTTGAGGATTTTGGATTTTGGATTTAGGTTGGGTTTTGGGTTTAGGAGTCTAGTTGTTACGTGGTTTTCATATTTATGGTTGACAGTTTGGGGGTTTGGTCATTGGCTTTAGGTTTGGGATTTATGATTTAGGATTTATAGTTTGGAGATTAAAAATTGGGTTTAGGTTTTAGGGTCTAGGGTTTGGGGCTTTGAAATTGGGGTTTTGGGTTCGGGGGTTTAAGTTTTGGGGTTTTGGGATTTGAGGTTTTGGAAGTTTAGGCTTTGTCGATTTTGCAGTTTTAGGGTTTAGGATTTGGGTGTTGAAATCTTGGGGGCTTTCGTGTTTTCTTGTTGGCCTTGGGTTTGGGTTTGGGTTTTGGATTTAGGAATTAGGATTTGGCGATTAGGGATAGAGGATTAAGGTTATGGCTTTGGGGATGTTGGGGTTTACAGTTTTTGGTTTTGGATTTTGGGGTTTAGGATTTAAGGTTTTGGGTTTTGGGGGCTTTGGGGATTGGATTTTAGGGTTCAGATTTTGGGTTTGGAGGGGATTGGGGATTTTGGGTTTATGGGTTTAGGAGTTTAGGGATTGATGGTTGGAGGTTAATGTTTGGGATTTTAGGGGTTTCGGGTTTTGGGGTGTGAGATTTAAGATTTTAGGGTTTAGGATTTAAAGATTTAGGGTTTATGGTTTAGGGGTTTTAAGGCATTAAGTGTTAAGGATCAAAAGTTTTGAGGGTTTTGCAGGGTGTTTGCTTGGGGTTTAATTTTGGAGCTTGGGGTTTAAGGTTTTGGGCTTTTTGGGGTTAAGGTTTGGGATTTAAGAATCTTGTGGTTTAGGTTTTAACAATTTTAAATTTTAGGGAATTTAGGATTTACGAATTAGTGTTATGTGTCTAGAATTTTGGGTTTTGGGTTAAGGGCTTGACGTTTGGGGGTTTGGCGGTTGTTTGAAGTTAGTTTTGAAGCATGGGGAATTTAGGTTTCCGGTTTTGGGATTTAGAGGTTTAGAATTTTTGGGTTTTAAGGGTTAGCGTTTTAGGGTTTGGGTCTAGATGTTGGGGTTTTAGGTTTTAAGAGTGTAGCGATTTAGGGTTATCGAGTTTTAGTGATTAGGTTTGGGGTTTTGGGTTTTAGAGTGTAGCAATTTAGGGTAATTGGGTTTTAGTGAATAGGTTTGGCATTTTGGTTTAGGGGCTTTGGGGTATAAGGCTTTTCAATTTTAGGGGTTAGGTTCTAGGGATTTATGGTTTTACAACAACAGAAAATCCAAAATTTTCTAGTAAATTTAGGTTGTGTACTAGATACCTCACGTTCTAAACATCACTTGAGTCGTGTTGCCATATTAGCCTTTTCATCATACACTAATAGAATAAGAGTGGCGTGTGTCCAAATTTTTTAATTTTTTTCTTTTTTGACATAAAGAAACTAAACAAAGAAACCAAATTTTAACCAAAAGAAAGATCTTTAAAAAAAAAACCTAAAAACAAAAAAATAACCTCAGATTTTCCAAAATAGGAAATAAGCTAAGAAAGACAACTTTGTAGAAATTTATATTTTTAAAAGATAGCTTTTCGAGTTTAGAAATTAAACGAAAAAGCATATTTAAATAAAAAATTTAGAATTTCCTTTATTTGATTATGGGCAGGTCGGTCAAAGCATTCCATGCATGCAACTCCTAAACTAGTATGATGACAAATATAGTAACTAATCCCAAAATGCAATAAAATAAATAGAGAAAGTTCAGAAGCTTACCTCATATGGTGCTCCCCCAGAAACGACATCAAGAACTTGTTCGACAATCCAAGTGGAAGGTTGCGAAGTAATAATAAGTCTCATTTTGAATGGGGTCGATCAACAAGGTGAGATTAATCAACACAACTTGAACCTGTCCTAAAAGAAAATCTAAAAATCCTACTCAAAACCTATACAAACCATATTTAAATAAATAAAAATTAAATTAATTACATTTTTTTACACACTATAAAAATTATCTAAACTAAAAGTTCTACACTACGAACCTAAACTAGCAAACAGAAGACTGCATCCACCAAAAGAAACATTAAAAAACCAATTTAAATGAAAAAAAAGAGATAATAAATTAAAAATTCAAAAACAATAAAATAAATTTTATAACCTAATGGTGTGAATCCATTGTTTTCTAAGTAAAAAAAATAAGAACTGCATAGTTCAATCTCTAAAACCCAAAACCAAATATCCAAATACCCAAAAACAAAAAATGCATACACTCTACACTCAAAAAACCCCCACACTGTAATTTCATTTCTAGTTTTCACACCAAATCTATATGACAAAAAAATAACTGAAAACCAAAGAGAAATAGAGAATAAGAAAAAAAGTACCTAGAGAGAAATAGATAAGAGAATATGCAAGAAGAGAGAAGCAACGTAGATGACGCTGACCAAAATCAGTCTAGGACTACAGCTTGAAGTCCAAAAACCAGTAAAGTAGAAGAAAAAGAAATGGCATTAGATGATGATGGTGATTGTCAAAAATAAGAAAACAAAAAGAAAAATCTTAAAGAGAAACTGAGAAACCGTGTAGGTCAATTGGTTAAAGAAAAAACACATTACGACATGCAAATAAATAAGAACACTTAAAACAAGTAAATGGTTCCAAAAACTTAAGTTCAACCTTTTCTGCACCTTGACATAGACAAGATCGGCTGAAAAGATGCACACACAAACTGCAAGTTATATCAAACAACAAATCCAGCATTAAGATATCAATATTGAACGAGATTTAACCCAAAAACTTACAATCACTAATTGGTAGGCACAATCATTTCTTGCGTGGCAAACCATCTGTTAAGAGTCATCATGCTTTAAATGCAAATGGTAGATTTCGTAAGAGACAACTAACAAGTCAGTTTCTAAAATCTTGAAAATTATAGATGAAAGCATAGAAACCTATTTGCAATTGATATTTGTAATACCTGATGCCTAGGGGCTTAGATGGATATCGAGGGAAAGTCGTTTTTCCATGGTAGTACACACCTTCATGATATAATTAAAAAAAAATAATAATGAATGTCGAAAAAAAAATAGATTAGATCAACGGTTAAAACTCAACTCGAAGCCAATGAAAACTCAAAAAGTGTATAATCACAGCTCAAATGTTAGCAACAATGCAACAAGTATTTTTTTTTTATCAATCAACCAGTCTTCATCAACTTAAGTTCACAGTGAGACACACACATGCACATGTACACACATGGAAGGGGCTAAAACCTCATAATTCAAATGGATTTATTCTTTTGCCTGATTGGAAAATGTCATCATTTGAATGCCCAACCCCTATAACCATTCAACTGTACAATAAATAGATGCAAACTAAGAAATCACCAAATATACATGAAATCGTATAAAAGCATATGCTTTCAATCTTCTACCAGTATATGGTGTGTCTTCACTTCCCTCCAGTGCAAAATCTGAAATGAATAATGAAGTAATTTCAACAGATCTCGAAGTGCATGAACAACTTGAAAGCAAGTGAAAGCAATACTTCTCTTTAAAAAGGAAAAAAAAACATAAAAAGAGTAATGTCGAACTTATCCATTCATTCACTACTTTGGCCAATTCAACAAGGTTTGGTCAAGCTACTAAAATATAGTTGTGCCCAAATTCCAAATGACCAAAAGATAGTAGGCTAAGTTTTAAGGCATTAAGCTGTTTCTCTTTTCTCTTTTTTTTTTTTTTTTTTTTTGCAAATAAACTAAGCTTTTTCCTCGTCTTGGATGACTCAAACAAGACAAGCCAGCTAGGCTTGACTCCACTTTGTTGGATCCTGAACTCAGCCAGCAGCCTCACAACCCAAAATCAAGTCATGGCCTATGCCCTTCTTGGCTCAACTCCATTATTCAAAAAATGCAGGTACTTAACATGTGTAACATTACACTTGTATGTATGGAGTTCACTTGAAACTACTATGATCGGTGGAGTAAATCATGTGTTTTACATATGATATCCAACAGTGGGATTCACTGCGATTGGAGTGTCACTCAACCCCTTCTGTTTCTTGTTTTAAGTTTTATCACTACTTCAGCTAGAGTGGCATTCATCTGACCCTACTATAACTAAATCTAATCATGTGTTTTACATATGATAAGTCCAACAGTAGGACCTATTTTAATTGAATAAATTTAGGGCAATGATATTATATGTCTAATAGCTACTGTAGCTAGATCAGCAAATCTCAAAAACATATAATGTCCTAATATCTATTTTACAAAATAAAATTCTCATTTAAAATTAGAAAATTATCTTCTTGTGTGCATAAATAAATTATTATGCATTTAATCAGTTAATACAAAATGACAAATTCATGATCATGTCAACCAGCGAGGGACAAAGGGATTCCATTTGTTGCTCGTTTTGGCAGAAACTGTTAAAAGAAAGTTAAGCAATCTATAACATGATTGCATTTTTCAAGTAAATCAGCTTAACAAGATTTCATGACACTGGAAAGTAAAAATGCTAGTAACTTTTTAAAGCAAAAAATCCCGTTAACTCAAAAGATAAATAACAAAAAGGAACAGCGGATTGATGTTCTGTTTTGTTAGCCAAATGCATAAGGATATAAGACAAAATGGTAGCTTATATGATTAAAAGTAAGTTCAGCATATCATTACAAAGTAGCTAAATTTCGTTGGCATGTAGGAACCAGAATGGCTTGCTCAGTCACAAGAATGTTATTAAATGAGAAGCAATAATGCAAAAAAGAATCAGCAGTATGCATCCAGCAATTGTTCCAACATATCTTTTCACATTTAAGCAATTAAATAGAATTTACCCCAATAATAATAATAATAATATGAAAAGGTGCATACCTTATGAAGTGAATGAGCAACTAATTTCTTCTCAAGCTCCTCAAATTGATACACAAACTTGATAAACTGCAAGCCCTAAATGACCATATCCTACATATGGAATAAAAAATTTTTTGAATATATTTAACAAGATTAAATTAAAGTTGCATAGTTTAACCCTTCAGACGCCTCTTTTTTGTTAACAAATAATCATCAAGTCTCACACAATGGAAAAAATATTTTCTATTACAAAACAGCGAAAGCCAAAGCTACAAAACCATGGTATTGTCTCTCCACCTAACCACAGCATGAGATGAGGGAATTGGGGAAGAACAAAAAACGACAGTTGTTGAACAGAAATGAGTGCAAAATTACAGCAATCTCAGGCACTACCTCACTACCAATACATTGTCAGCAAAGAAAACAAGAATAAATAGCCTTCAACTGAAAGCCAATTGATCAAAATGACTCTCACCATGAGAATAACAAATTTCATCATACCGCAGGACTAATGCAAAAGGTCACCTTGCATTTTTAAATCAACATCAATGATGACCGCCACCTCACATCCTTAAAAATTCTACTACTCGGTCAAAGACATTCTCACGAAAAAGGATAGGGAACCAAGCACCAAACTATGCGCAATTTACATCTAAAAGTGCAACGAGTCCAAATTACAAATAGGATGTCCGTGTTAGCAATTGTCCAACAATGTTGGAACTACGAGAAGAAAAAAAAAAGGAAGACCAGATGGAAAGATTAAGACCAATGTGTAGAGAGATCAAATGTATATCATTTTATATGTTTATATACTTACTTTCAAGTAGTCATACAGATTATAGAGTACTGTAATACTGTAACAAAAATGTTTATATGTTTATATTCTAAATGTACTTTTTTCATTTTTCAAGGTCAATAGGTCAAATTCCAACTTTGTGGTTACAAAAATGGGCCCCATCCAACCATGCACCTTGTTGTTGTCAGTTTATCGTTGTTGGGTTAATAACAATGTTGTTGCCATCACAGTAACTAAAACATTAGTTAGCTTCAACACAAGGAGCGTCAACTGCAATATTTCACAGTGTTCTGAAGTGAGGTGAGATGGTATAATTGCCCTAAACATGAGAAAGAATCATAATATGGAGCGCAAATTAAATACATAATATACTGGTATAGGAATAAAACCAAAAAAAGTCACAGATTGGTCGTTTTAAGGCCTTTAGTTATTGACCCTTGTTAAATGCTTGACGATAATAAAAATAATGATAATACTAATAATTTATTAAAATTAAAATTTCTGTTTTCAATTTTCTTAAAGTGTTAATTAGAAATACAAGGTACACCTCCTCCTTGATAAGAACCTTGACTGCAACCATGGTTTAAAATAGCGGCTGCTACATAGCGTAGCAAATGCATTGTCAGCCATAACAGTTGAGGCCGGCACGCTATTTTGAAAATAGCAGCACTACAATCTAAAAGTTTGTAAAGCCAAGCAATTTTATTTTATAATACTATTTTTCCTATTTCTTCTCCTCAATAGCCTTTCCTATAGTTGTTTCTACCCTTACATGGTTTCAAATAACTAAAAACACACAGGATTTGCTGCTACACAAGATTTAAATTTTTTTTCCATTTCCAAAATTTCCACTGCTGCACCGCTATGTATCACCACAACCACTACATATCGCCTGCTATGTAGCATTTGCACCATTGGCAGCCATGCCCACTGCAGCCACTATTTTTTATCCTTGATTAAAACACAAAATTCATCTAGAATGTACACCTCAAAATACGCAACATAAGTCTACAAGGACTTGTGCTAGATTCCAAATTGATTTTTCTATTAGGACTTAAACATTACTCCATAGTTAATACAATGTTGCTTTCCCTTTTGAAATCATACTAAAAAATTAAAAATATTTAATACTTAATAATTTAAAAAAGATTGTTAGATCAAATTTTATTGGTGGTATTTTGAAATTTTTTTCGAAGTTAACATTTGTATGAATTATTTTAATGTTGTGCTATATCTATGAATCATATGTTCCAAGATTTGGCAAGCCGGACACCTGGATACCCCTACCAATATCAAAGTCCCACATGGCTACTTACACATACGCAACTTAGACTAAATCCACAACCTTAATCTATATCACAACCTCATCCCTACCTATCATGTTCATATATTCCAGATACAAATTATTTATATCTAAAGACAAAATATCAAGGATATATTTACAGTCCTTAGAGCAATCCTTTCAGGCCTGGTGATTTCAGGCATCATATTCTTATCAAGTTCGACAGTTTCAACTCCCAGCTTGTGATAATCAACAAGTTTAGCCTATATACCACCACGGAAGGTCTCAACAATAAACTAGAAGAGCAGACTAATGCATTCTACAAGAGAAACTATAAAAAATAAAAAATAACAAATTTACCTTGTGAGGCATCAAGCATTGCAGCTTCCTTTTTAAGCTTAGAAACTTCCGACCTCAAAAGAATAATTAAGCTTTTTCTCAGCAAGCTATATAATCCCTCAAAACTAAACCTTCCCATGATACTCACAGATATGGTCTAAGCTTGATGAAGCAAACCTAAAATAGATCTTAACAGCCAAGATTGAATGATGCCACACAATCCCTATAGCAAGATATCAATCCATCAATTTAAACACCCCTCCACACCCTTGCATGATTAGAATTTAGGAGGATAACAGTACCTGGAAGCACTTGCCAATGGGCATCATCTTCAAAGATGGAAACATAGAAATATATAGGCCACTAAACTGATAAGAAGAGAACAAAAGGAATTAGCAAATTTTCACATAATCAATTTGCTTCTCTACAGACAGATAGAAGAGTGAGTGAATCTTAAAAAACAAAGTGAAGACCTACAGGTTGAACTCTGCAGTGTATCAAAAGGAACAAGGTCAAAGCTCAAGGCATTTGACACAAATAAGTGATTATGATGTCAAAAGATAAATAACACAGCAACTGACCAATTACAGTAAAATGAAAAACTCAGAAAGTCACAACTGCAGACATCTCCACCTACATTTGAGAAAAAAAAAAAAAAAACAGAAAAGAAGAAGAAAGAACATACCTGCAAATGTCTACAACTGGCTACTCTCCACCAGCTATTGTTGCTGTTTGCCAACTTCGGATGAAGCTGCAGACGTCTTGCCCTGCTCATCATGCTCCTACTCAGCCAGCAGGTACTGCTCTTTTTTTTTTTTCTTTTTTCCATGCTGCTTTTCTTTTTTTACCCAGAATCATTGTTTTTCCATGCTACTTTCTTCTTCTTTTTTTTTTTTTTATAAATCCAAAACAGCTGTTACTATTCCATGCTGTTTTTCGTTTTTTTTTTCTCTGGAACTGGTGCTGTTTATATTTTTATATATATATATATATATACGGAACTACAGCAGTTTTTTTTCTTCTTTTTTTTTTTTTTTTTTTGTTCCAGAACTGTTGTTCTTCCATACTGCTGTTTTACCGATATCGGGTAACGCGTGGATGGAGTGAAGTAAGATAAATAGTCAATACAATGATGCACCATTAAATTAATAAATAACTAACAAGCATATAGGAAAAGTCGGCCAAATGGAAACCTTCTCATATTGGAGCTGGTGAAAGCAATTCTTTTAAACGAATATATCAGATAACTCCCACCTCTGTATTAACATCAACCTATTACAAAATTTAATAACTTCCAGTTATCATTGAAAAATATTTGGACAAAATGAAAAAAAAAAAAAACAGAACTCTAGGTTAATACAATCAACTAGATTCATTGTGAAGAATGCCAATTTGGACATACAACAAGAAACCAAACACAATAACAAATTAAAAGGTAAATATATACATAAATATTCTTCATTTGGTAAAAAATCACAGTTCTTTAATGAATTATACCATTAAAAAATTAAGAAATGAAACATCTAATGAAGATATATTCATCTTCAATTAAAAAAATTAGAAACAACATGGTAGTGAACGGTTTTCCCTCCAAACCTTTGGGAAAAAGTCAATTCCAAAAGTTGCATGCAAAATGCAGATTCAAGACCACCCGCCAAACCTTTGGAAACAAAGAAGGTCAATTCCAAACGTTGCATGTGAAAAGCATATTCAACACCCACAACCCCCACCCAAAAAAAAAAAAAAAAAAACCAAAACAAGCGTTTTTTATTTTTAAGTATAATATTGAGAGCTAGTGGAGTAATCGTTTTTTATTAAGTATAATTGGGATATCTGATGGAATTATCAGAAAAAATTTACAGAACTACACCCATTTCCGAACATAAATCGATGCAAACACTGTCTTACATAGTGAAGTTAGAAAAAGAAACACATATATATCCAAAGAAGAGAAAATAAAAGGAAAAGAGACAAAAGAAGAAGAAAAACAAAACACACTAACTAATATTGTTACAAAAATTGTGGTCATCTAATAAGGGATTAACACAACAACAACAAATGAATGCCCGTGCGCATGCACACTTTTCCATACAATTCCATGTCAGATAAACAGCAAAATAAACATAAAAATGATTAAATTAAAGATCAACTGCTTACTCAAGTTCTAGGGATCACAATTCAACAAAGAATACTAAAGGGATAGTGTAAAAATAAAAAAAACTGATTCTCGAGCGATATTCTTCTTCGATATAATATGTTTCCAAGATACAAAAATAAAATGAAGCAAATTTAAAGGTGAATCAGCAAATGGCAGCAATCATAAAGTTTGGACATTGTGCCCACAAAGGCTGTTCAAAAGATGTTTAAATTCCATAAAATTAATAAATAAAAAATACATACCCCGCTCCTCAGCAATCTCAGGGTCCTCACCGAAAGCTCAAGATTGCGATGAATGCCAACCCTACAACCATTTACAAAAATTTTGGTTCCTTGAGAAATGATTGTAGGGCATATTACCAACAACAAAAAAAGTGAACCGTCTCATGGAAGGGGAAAACATGGAACATTTAGCAGGTTGTTTGACATCTTTAAGTTAAATACCTCATAATTTCCAGTGCTCCATTCTACGAAAAATTCCAAGATAGGATGTGTAGCTAATCCAACCGTTACGTATACCATCAAAGCAAGATTCTTCACAAGTCCACAGGCCCATCATAGCACCCAAAAGGTATCCATTGATGTCAAACAATAGCAGCAGAAGTAGAACCGATTTAATAAATAACAACAATAACAGTGAATAACAGATATAGTAACAGTAATATCAATAATGACTCTAATGCAAACCTAAAAATATGTAAAAATACACACATATGTTTATAAGGATTTGCTTATAGCCCTTGCATATACCTAGCTCAACATCCATAAATCTTTTTCCTTATCCTTGCATCTATTCTCTTTTTTTTAATCAATTTTACACAATTAAAATTATTACAAATCAAAGTTTCATTATCCAATTGATTTGCAATTATTGGCAATTTCACTTACACAATTACACATGCGCTATGCTGCAAGTGCATGCACTCAAAACACATGTGACTCCGTGATTAAATATCAAGCCTCTACCATAGGTGATACATACCTTTCTTAGTTTATTAGTGTGATTAATATGATGTTCATGGATAAATATAATACTCTATTGACATTAATTGGCTAAACAGACATTTAGGAATGGATGCCAACTGGAACCGGTCCATAACTTGGATAATTGAGTCCAGAAAAGGGTCCATAGCAAAGTTGTTGTGTTGGTACCTCAGGTAACCAGTTAATGTCTATTGAAATCTCTACCATTTGTTTTCGCTATGACACTTGTCCTTCCGGTGTTAAAGGAGGATACGTCATACCCCAATGGGAACTGTACAGTTGTTCAGGGTTTTGCCAATTTCCCTGATAACATAAAAAGAACACTCAGCAGAGAAGATGTAAGCAGCTGCAAAACACCATGTAACACAACACTAACACAAAGATTTTCTAATACCATCACATCCAATAGGAGAGTTCAACCTCCGCAAATGAGACAACCTAGAAGCATATGTCAAGTGATTCAACACGCATAAACAATACGTAAATAATATATATATGCTAGAAACTGTAAGCAACATATGCAGAGAACATTAAGAGAAGAACTAGGACCTTTAGTTCAAGTATCTACTGGAACTCTGAAGGTGTTCTCTCAAGATGCAATGCTCGATATGTATCAAACAGTGAATCAACAGTAGACAATAAGACCTGTCGAATAAGAGCAATATTTCATGATAAGTATTAATACATATATATATATATCAATATATATATAATGCGAAGCTCTAATAACTAGTTGTTGGAAAAGTAGCAATCATTAAAAACTTGATCACTCGCCTTTAAGAGTGCTACAGCCTTGCTCATTTCAAAGCTCACAAATTTAGAGTAACCAGCAGCACCTGATGTCTGTTGTGACAAGAGACAGTTAGAACAAGGAAGCATTGCGGCGATGAAAAATTGTAAACAGTGGAAAACAGAGAGAGAAAAATGAGATCAATAGATATGGTCAAACATAACACCTCGGGTTTTCGAGCATAGCTTACCACAGGATGGGGCTAAGTCACATTATTGAAACCATGGATTGACCTCGTGGCCATTGGTGCTTAGGGTCAACAAAAAAATAACAATGAAATAGGGACTGGAGCAATGCATGGGACCATAGGCTGCCATTGGCTTGATTCACAAACCTGATAAATAAAAGGATCAATGCTCAAGCCCTGGTACGACAAGCTATCCTAGGGCCCATTCCTGGCTGTTGTGCAGACTCACTCCGTGATATTCAGGACAAGTAATGAATAGGATGGGCCTTGGAGTTGGAATAAATTTTATGCCCGACATATAAATGACATGGACCTTGACCTCACCTCAGATAAGCTTGTTTACATCCAAGCATGACATCTCGCATTAACAAAGGACATAAACGGGCATACATGACACAAGGTATGCATTTATAAGCATCGCCACTGAGTGGATATGTGCACATGAAATGAACCATCACCGAAGCACATTGGTATTCACATGAATGTACACATATACAATGTTAATTTAGACTGCTATAGATGAATAATAAAGATATTAGGGACTAGCATCACTTGAAGATCGGTGGAGAAAAAAATGAGAGAAATAGTTCTAGAGTGAAATACCGCCTCCTTTAAAAATACTTTGTAGTGCAGAACAAATCCTATCCAAGAAGCCACAATTTTCCATTGTACTGAGGAGATAGTCTTATAGACTTCACATCTCAAGGCTTGGACATTTTTGTGACATTCACTTCTAAGCATGCGGTCGAGTGATTCATTGGTTAGATTTTTTGTTCTTTTTTCGACAGACGTGAACGAGAGTATGGTTAAATAGATCAATCACTGCTTCCCTTGGTGCTTGTATCATTTATACTATGATCTACGATGCATATATTTTTAAGGATGCACCCCATACAATCCATTGCAGTCTGAATAATATACAGAAATAGTCAACCTAAAGATAGCTCCAGTCCACTAGGTTCTTTTGTTTCCTAGCCATACCCTAGGCTTTAAGCTTGATGTCATAATTGCCGCAAAGGTCATCGATGAATTTTCCTTATTACCACACATGAGCATAATTGCAAGCTAGTGTTTCCATGTCAAGCAAGTGTCTGAGAGCAGCACACATCAATCTCCAAATTACAGCAACATGAGATGATGATCTATGCTATTCGAATACAGCTGTTGGGGAGGGGGACACATTATGTGTTAAGCCCCAGCCATAAGGTTTGTGTAAGGAGTAAGGACATGTTTATATACATTTAAGATATTTGATGTGCAAGCTGGTGTTTCCACGTCAAGCAGGTGTTTGAGAGCAGCACACATAAATGTCCAAATTACAGCAACATGAGATAATGATCTTTGTTATTCGAATACAGTTGCTGAAGATGGGGACACATTATCTGTCAAGCCCCAACCATAAGGTTTGTGTGAGGAGTAAGGACAAGGTCATACAAATTTAAGACATCAAACGGTTGGCATGTGCATGAGCTAACTAGATACAATGTACTGTTCTATCAGCAGATCCCAAAGATCTTTTATGAGTCGTACAGTTCAATGTTTATTAAAAAAGAATTAAAAAGCTAAAGAAAAATAGCCACCTAGGCCTGTATTTCACTATTACTAGTTTCCGTTCATTCTCCAGTTTCTCCTCTCACAATAATTCTCTTCTTTTGTGGTCTAACTAACAAATAACTCAAGGATTCGTTAAACTCATCAGGCAGTAATGTATTAATTGTGTCGAGCTTGTAGCATAGTAGGGGACGCTCACTGTTGCAACCTATGAAGCATGGTTACCGGTACAAGTACCAATATAGGCATGGTATGGGTACGCCGATACAACAAAATCCTAAAAAACAAGACACGGGTAAGGGGTGACAATGGGCGTTCTGTGTTGGTAGTAGTGAGGGCAGAGGTGAATCAGTGAGGGGGTTTTGGGAAGATAGCTTTTCTGGATCGGCAGAAAAAGGGAAAAGTGGGTAACATGCTGACGATTAGGGATCGTGTAGCTTTGATACCAAACTGATGCAGGCCCTAGGGTTAGGGCTTGCGTAGGGGTGCCGAAGCACGTGTCCAAAGACACTTCGAATCTTCAAGAAGACTTCAACACACACGATGACGCACCTCTTAGGGGTAAAACCCAATTCTATTAATCGACTAAGTCTGAGAATCTTTTCTCAACAATGCCATATATATAGTAAAAGCAAACTTAATGTCTAAGCAAACCCTAAGCTATTAATAGAAACTTCCCTAATAACAATTTAATTAGAAATCTACTGATAAAAATAATATAATCCTAATTTAATTTGAAGAGGGGCTGCTTATGGGACTTAGACTACGTCATAAAGTGAGTATGGCTTCATACCCAATGCCCCTTTTGGCCAATCAAACCCTTATGGAATGAGGTGTGATAAGAAGATTCTACAGCAAACAAGATTGGAGAGGGGGCAGAAGGCTATGAGGATTCATGACATAGGTTTGGATGATGACAATGTTAGTGCATCAAGTATATTGCACAAGTTAACATGCATATTGGGGTCTAGACTTGGGAATGGTCCAGGCCCTCTGTTTAGCTCACAGTTGAGGTATGGGTAACAATCCCATAACTTGTACCTAATTGTATGTCTCCGATTACCAGTCCCTAAGAGAAATTTGGATTTAGCTCCAGATCTACCATACACCGAACCATTTCATCCCTACTGGAAGATGTTGAGAATCAGTTTGGGTCTAATTTGTAATTATCCAGTAATCATGGCTTTAAATGTCATTATGAGAACAAGTTAATCTTGAATAAGGCTTAGATTTTAAAGCTAAGTTACGTTGGGTTGGAGTCATGATGTAAGTAGGTATCTAATTTAGGTTCCCCAATTACAATTAGATTAAAGTTTGAGTTATTTTAGGTTAAGTGCTGTGATATAAGTTGGTTTCTAATTTAGGCTCGCCTATTATAATGTAATTAGGTTTCCTTTTTTTTTTTTTTGGTAGTCTATAGTAGTCTTTTTTTTTTCTTCATAAAGAGTCATTGCTTAATATAAAATTTTTACAAAATTCATCAAAACGTAGTCCCTAAATTTCAACTAGGTATCAGAGTTAGGGTTTGGACTTACATCTAGGCTTTCCTCTTCTATTTTTCCTTCTTTTCCGAATCCCTATCAAATTGGTTGACCCAACAAAGAAACCTAAGCCTTCCATCGCCAAGTCATGCTTCTAAAAAAGGAAAACTGGAGAGCAAAAGCCTAAGGAACAGAAGCCTAGATATGAGCCCCATCTAGGGTTTTGAGTTTCCAAGAAGAGAAAAGAAAATTAGGGTTTTTTCCAACTCAAAATCCCAACAGGTTATTTGCCTTCTACACGTGATGTCAAAATGCCATTTCCCTAAGTAAAATTTACAAATGTGAATTTTGCACATGTAATGTGAAACGCAATGCCATGTTTGTTTGGAAGCCGCCATTTTCACATTAAGTGATCGTTGAATGATTTGGAAGATAAATGTAAGAAATTCATATATCTTAAACTATAGCAATGGTTAAGACATCAAAATGAATTTATGGGGTTTAATAGGTCAATAAATCATTTGAACGGTTCACATAAAAAACATGGGACACATAGAAGTTGAAGAGAATAAAAGCTAGTAACAGGATTCAAAACCACAACTTGTCGAGTGGAACCTATATTGGAACTCTCTTGACCAAGAGGTGTGTAATAGTTTCACCCCTCTTCAAGGGCCTAAATCTCACATGAAAATAGCCTCATTCACATTGTCTTCACACCTCATTTGTGCATGAGCAAACATGACATTCGTAACCGTTCTGCACATGCATCAATTACACATGCAAACAAGTGCAAACAGGTGACCCTCGAGGCCTCGACCATTGTTTCTTTTCGACAAAACGTTGGCAAGATGACCTTTGACATCAACACACCTGTACCAACAGCTTTTTAAGAGCAGAGGTGCATTGGATCGAAAATCGAAGAGTAGGAGACCATAATTTTCTATGGTTTGAGGCTTGAAACCATAGACTGGAACCTCCATTTGTTCTCATAACCATTGAGGAAAGGGAATCGAAACTGTAGACAAAGACATAAAAGACACTTTCCCAACACATGAAAGGAGGAATTTCTGTCCCAAATATAGCAGTAGTTTCCGTACAAGATACAGAAGCCGCATTCACTCACGTCTTTGTAATTTATTATTATTATATGTTAATATGCAATTATGAAAATAAGTTTCTCTTAAATTAGGATACGATTAAAGTAGAGTTCTTTTGTGTTAAGTCCTATGATGATTTAATTAGATTTCCAGGTTTAGTTTAATATCTTTGGTTGTACCCTATAAATAGCCATCGGTTATTGTCAATACTCAATAGAAACATATTTAAAGAAAATTTCCAAGATATAGTCATTAAATGTAAGAAAAATAATCAAAAGAAGAAATGAAAGGGAAGGAATCATTGCCTGAATAATGTCTGCCTCGTTCTTGCAGCCTCTCATCTCAAAAGAAATCTTCTTAAGGTTTGCTATAGCAATTAGCCCACACCGCTCACATGAATTCTATAGGCATCACTCGGATCAAACAACCTCCCTTTGAGAAAGCGTGCCACACCATGAGCAATCATGCAATCTCGTTCCATTTCTCCCAATTGCAGGCCTCCATCACAGGAATGAATCTTGGAATGAAACTACACTAGGCCCCACCCATGGGAATGAATCTTGTCATCAACCATGTGTTTCAACCTTTGATAGGAAGTGGGACGAAGGAAAATCACAGCAGACAATCGCTGCCCGACATGACCATTGTACATGGTTCCAAAGCAAGGCATCTGATATCCACACCTATGAAGGGCTTTGCTAATATCATCAACCTGAACAAAAAAAAAAAAAAATCTTAGATGATGCATGCAAAAATATCTAACCTTGGGAAATAAAAAATAGTGTATTGCAAGCCAAAAACACCAAGCATATTGCAATAAATTCTACATCCAGTTCTAATTCTGTATGAATAGGATAAATTTTAAAATCAAATCAAATATTACATTTTTCACACATAGAGACACTACAAGACAAATCAAGACTCCAGCACTGTGGATTTTACGATAAAAGCATTGCTAACTACCATGCCAACAAAAGGCCTTGTAACTAAATCTCAAGTGTCTAAACTACAACACTTTCACGAGTGCTTCCTTCTTGAGCATTTGGATGTAAAAATTCAAGGAGAATGCCAATGTATTTTTCAGCTGGTTGGAAAAACAAAATTCCGCTTTCCAAGATAATCCCATATGACTAAAAATAGCTGCACCCAGGTTTCCAATTTCCCCACTGATGGAATTGATTTTCCCCGCTTGACTCGGCGGACAAGATTATAAGGGCAATTGTTTAAAACTTTTCTTTAAAGGAAATAAAGGAAGTTTCAACATAAAACACCTGGGGTATTATCTGGCGCAACTTTACTTTGCAGGTATGGATATTCCTTTTTTTAATGTTCTTGCACAGACACAGAAAGACCACCACACCAAACATAAAAAAAAAGTGCATCTTGGTAACTTCAAAATCAATAGCCATACCAATCGGCAGAAAAGGACACCCTGTTCATAGATGATATTTCAGCAAATATATAGCCATTTCACAGAAGCCATTGTAACTTCTGAAGCATCTTTCATTTTTTTTTTTTTTTGAGTTCTCCAACTGATGTGGCCTGCAAGTAAGAGAGCACAACTCTCTCCATATCCCAAAGATTTCCATCACATGGCAGAATATTTACTTTTGGGTCACTTCATGTCAAAACACCCATTTGATTGTTTACAACCATGACATCACCTTAATTTGCCATTGAAGGATTATGGCCTAGCATCACAAAGAACTATGACTTGTAGGGTGCTATTAGGTCTCTCTTCCAAATTCCAATCTACAAAACGGGCAGCCTAACTTCACGATTATACAGGATACTTGAATTACAGACATCTAGGTCTGGAACATCTTAGATGTAAACTTACAGTGACATCCGTAAAGGGAGTAGCATCACTCTCCTTTCCCATGTGAGCAGCAACCTTCCTCATGATACGCTCAATGAATTGACCAATTGTTGTACGAGAAGGAATTGCATGTGGGTTCACAATGATGTCCAGTGTAATGCCTTCAATGGTCCATGGTATGTCTTCTTGTCCGTAAGTGATGCCAACAGTTCCCTTCTGATGATGTCTCCCGCTGAACTTATCTCCAATCTGGGGTATCCAAACATATCTCATTCTTACTTTCACAAGTCTGAACCCATCTGCATTTGTCGCCAATAAAACCTGCCAAAAAATATATGATTAAAAAAATGTTCAACTGGCAGAGGAGAGAATAGAGCTCAAACCAATGCACTCATAAGGAGTACAATGCAGTGATGCACAACCAACTCAATAAACTACAACAAGCTGCATTAATCTTCATGGAAGTATAGCAACATAACGAAGAAAAAATAAAGAGCAAGGAAAACTAGAATTAATAACCCCTTACTAGATCCACAATCCAACCTTCACTCTGGCGTAAGCTAGTGCTGTGATGATGCCATGTGTATCATGAAGATTGGCCTTGGATTTCATCCAGATTCAGTGGAGTTGTCTTTCCAATAATTACGTCTGCACCAAAGACTCGTGCACCCTATTGGATAGGAGATAGATTTATTTACATGTAACAATATACAGATCTTAAAAACACTGTTGTACAGCTTCCAAATTCTCTTAATATACTCACAGGAGGAGCCAGACCATCATCATCTAACTTATCATAAGAGCCATGCCGCATGCCCTGTAAAAGAATAGCTGAATTAGATCTACCATCACCAAAAATGATGGGACAACCAAGCTTTAACCAACTTTTTGTAGTCACCATTGTATTCTCCTTGTTCGGGCATCTGAAATCTTCTTTGACAAGTGTTCCAATCTTCTTCTCCTCAGCTCTATAGAACAATCATCATTAGCAAGTTACTGAGTATGGTCCAAAGTGCAAAAACGTCAACCACGATGTTAACAAGAACAATTTAAAAGAATGGTATGACACACCAAAGAAAGCTTAAAATACAAAAATAAAATAAAAAAAGAATTGGAAAAACAACTAAAAGCAAAGTCAAATGAGAAAACTCTGATTACTACCTGTATGAGCAGAAAAATAATGATCGGAAGAACCCATGATCAATCAAAGATTGTTTCATGTTTAATAGAATCTTCTTGGTTATATCCAGAATAGCAAGCAATTGCCACAATGGCATTCCTTAATGAGACCATACAAATACATGTTGATTAGAATAATTTCCAAATTGCAGAAACCATTTATTAAAAAAACAAAAAAAAAAGGAACAAAGTTGGAAGTCATTACAATGTCGGCTCAGAGCTGCGTGAAGTGCAAGTGCTCCATGGCATGAGTGGTAACAAGAGGCTTTTGTGGATAGTAAAGAACATAAGCTACTGTATCCTGAATAGAGACATAATGGGTATCAGTGCATTTTCAATACAAAGAAGACAAAGCAAAAATGACTAGCAACAAAATCTAACACAAAATTGACAGAAGCCCAAATACACACCATGAGAAGTTGATAATTGGTCACATAAATCCCCATTGCTTGCCTGCCCCTGGCCAACTGGTACGTGTTACAAGGGGACTGCATTGTTCAACTAGTGAGAGGGGGAAAAAGAAAAGCACCATTTTGCTGGCATAAATAGAAAAAATTGTGTGATAACTAACCTGGTTGTGGGCAAGGAAGGGAATAATAGAAGCACAAACACCCAATATCAATGATGGATGGATCTCACAATTAGTACAGGTTTCAGAATATGCATCATCAGGATTGAGCCTTGCATTCACAAGATCATGTAACACCATACACGTCTAATTATAAATTTTAACAAAAGTTTGATGCTAAACTTATAGGACGTTGATGTTCATATTGTAATTCGAAAATTGATTAACTTCATACTCAGAATAACATATTTAGAAGGTGCCTCAACGAAGGCCAACATTAGAAGAGTAACTATGCTTTTTTCCTCAGCAAGCTAGATAATCCCTCAAAACTTAACTTTCCCATGATACTCACAGAGATGGTCATGGATATCATACTAGTCTCTTCTTCTTCAGTGTCCACATACTGTATGAACCATTTCGCAAGAAGAACATGCCATCCTTCTACCTGGGTTTCCTGAAGAATAGAAATATAGAGGTCGAATATTTAAAATGACTGAATCACTATTGAAATGTAAAGATTCTTATAGTAGGTGCTAAACCTTTGCTGTAAGGCTTGAATGTCCTTCTTTATCAACAGTCCCGTTTTCTCCATAATAAACAGCAGACGACAGCAGCCACCATACTCAGTATAAAGGCACAATTCTTTCAAACGAATATCTCAGATAACTCCCACCTCAGTATTAATATCAACCAGTTATCAAATTTAATGACTTCCAGCCATCAATGAATAAAATTTGGACAAAAGAAAAAAAAAAAACCTGTACTCTAGGTTGATACAATCAACTAGATTCATTGTGAAGAATGCCAATTTGGACATACAGCAAGAAAAAAAAAAAAACTAATAGTTACAAATACAAACATAAATATTTTTCTTTTTTATCATTTCTTTCTTTTTTTCAGCTTGTTTTTGTTATCCAACATTTGGTAGAAAACCACTATCCAGTAATGAATTATACAGTTAAAAAATTAAGAAATGAAAAATCTAATGAAAATATAATCATCTTCAATTAAAATAATTAGAAACAACATGCTCGTGATTGGTTTTCCCTCCAAACCTTTGGAAAAAAAGGTCAATTCCAAATGTTGCATGTGAAAGGCAGATTCAAACCCCACCCCCCGCCCCTCCAAAAAATTAAAAAAAAAACATAACAATCGTTTTTTATTTTTAAGTATAATATCAAGAACTGGTGGATTTAACATTTTTTATTTTAAGAATAATTGAGAGATCTGATGGAATTATTAAAAAAATTTACATTATTAGGGCTTTTAGGATTTAGGAATTTGAGTATTGTGTTTTGGGTTTTGAGTCTAAAGAATTTTTTTTTTTTTTTTTTTTTTTTTGGTTTAGAGTTTAGGGTTTAAAGAATTTGGTTTAGGGTTTAGAATTTTGGGTTTAGGTTTTAGGTATGAAGCGGTTTGGGGATAGGTGTTTAGGGATTAATGGTTGGGGGTTTAGGTTTGGGATTTATGGTTTAAGGTTTTAGGGTATAGGGTATAGTGTATAAGGTTTAGAATTTTAAGGTTTTAGGATTTAGGGATTAGGGGTATTGGGGTTTAAGGCCTTAAGGGTTAAGGATTTCGCAATTGATGGTTTTTGTGGTTTTAGGGTTTTGCGCTTTGGAGTTTAGTTTTGGAGCTTGGTGTTTAGGGGTCTTGGGTTTCCAATATGGGTTTTGGAGTTTGGGTATTGTGTTTTGGTGTTTTGGGCTAGAGTTTGGAGATTGGGGATTGAGTTTGAGGTTTATGGTTTAGGGTTTGGGACAGTGGTTTTGAATTTGGGGTCTTCAAGTTCGAGGGTTTAAGTTTTGGGTTTTTGCAGTTTGGGGTCTTGGGTTTTGGGGTTTTTGTTTTCTGGTTCTGGGTTTTAGGGGTTTGGATTTTCGGTTTGGATCGATTTTAGGATTTGGGGTTTAGGAGTTTTAGGTTTGGGATTTTGGGAGTTTAGGGTTTTGCAATTTGGGGTCTACGGTTTTAGGGTTTAAGGAATAATGTATATGGTTTAGAATTTTAAGGTTTTAGGGTTTTATAATTTAGGGGTTTTGGGATTTAAGGCATTAAGGGTTAAGGGTTCAGGGGATTTTGGGGTTTTAAGGGTTTTACGGTTTGGAGTTTGTTTAGGGTCTAGTTTTGGATATTAGGGTTTTTGGTCTTCAGTTTAGGATTTTGGGGTTTAAGGATTTAGGATTTTTGGGTTTTAGTGGTTAGAGTTTCATCTTTGGGTCTAGAGTTTGGGGTTTTGGGTGTTGGGTTTGGGGCTTTAGGGTCTTGCGGTTTAGGTGTTTACAATTTTTGAGTTTTAGGGTTTTTAGGATTTAAGAATTTGGGTATTGTATTTTGAGTTTTGAGTTTAAAAGAATTTTGGGTTTTGGGTCTAGAGCTTACGGTTTATGGGATTTGGGTTTAGGGTTTTAGATTTCAGTGTTTAGGTTTAGGATTTAGTGTTTAAAGTTTTTTAGAGTTCTAAGGATTTGGAGTTTGACATTTTTACAATTTAGGGATAAGGGTTTTACGGTTTTACAATTTTTGGGTTCATTGTTTTGGGATTTGCTCCTTGATTTTTAAGTTTATGGTTTAAAGGTTTTGGGTTTAGGAATCTAGGTGTTTTGGTTTTTTGTTGTTTATGGTTGAAGTTTTGGGGGTTTGGCCTTTGTCTTTGGGTTTGACTTTGGGGCTTTTGATTCGAGGGTTTCCGTTTTGGGGTTTTGGGGTTTGGGGTTTTGGTGGTTTAGGCTTTGTTGATTCAAGGGCTTTAAGGTTTGGGGTTTGAGTGTGTTGGGCTCTTGGGGGTTTCTGAGTTTATGACTTATGCTTTGGGCTTGGGTTTGGGGTTTACATTTTAGCGTCAGGTGATTGGGGGATCAAGGATTGGTGTTTTGGGCCTATTGGGGTATAGGAATAGGGGTTTATAGTTTTAGGGTCGGCGTTTAGGGGTTCAAGAGTTTAGGGATTGATAGTTGGAGGTTTAGATTTGGGATTTTGGGGGTTTTGGATTTTCCGGTTTGGGGTTTAAGGTATAGGGTATAGTGTATAAGGTTCAAGATTTTAAGGTTTTAGGGTTTATAGTTTAGGGTTTTTGGGCTATGATACCCGAATACTCTAAATGTCCGGTGGTATCGGTACTGATACGATACGATACTGATACAGGTACGGGATACGGTAAGATACGACTTGGATATGGCTCTCACTTTTAGGATACGGCTACGCAAGATTTTTTGACCCAAAATTACGACAGATTTTGTCCATTTTGACCAATTTACTCATAAATGAGCCCTATCTCAGTTTGATCAAAAAGAAAGCAAAAAAGAAGGAGAAGAGGAGGAGGAGAAAGTGGTAGCGAGGATGAAGATAACTAAATTGACAGGGGCTACTGCTTTCGTTTTGACGGGTTGCTTCTTCAACTAGATGGTAGACCACTGTATTGCTTTCTGCTACTGTTGCTGCTTCGAGCTTCTAACTTCAGGTGCTATGTACGCCTCCTCTTCTTCTCATTCATTCATTCTTCTTCTTTTTCGTTCAATGATGCCTCAAAGATACAAAAGGGGCAAAAGAACCCATTGCATTTTATTAATAAGAATGGGCCCGCTGGGCTTTTCTTTTTATTTCTTTCTATTTTAATATTGAGCTACTGGGCCAACCAAGACACTTGGCCCACTTTTTTTCCTCTTTTCTTTTATGTTCTTCTATGTTAAGATACTGTCAAGCCCACCTTATTGAAAATTTAATCCACACAATGGGCATCGGAATATTTGAGCACTACAATAAGTATTTAAATGTATATATTTTTTGAAATGTCGTACCCGTATCCGTATCCTAAAATTTTTAATTCAGCATATCGAACCCTCGTTCCCCGTGTCCGTATAAATACCCGTGTCCATATCTGGGCATCATAGGTTTTGGGGTTAAAAGGCATTAAGGGCTAAGGGTTTATGGTTTGGGGGTTTTGCGGTTAGGAGTTTGTTTGGGGTTTAGTTTTGGGTTTTGGGTTTTTAATATGGGGTTTTGGGATTTGGGGTTTTTGATTTGGGATTTGGGGTTTGGGGCTAGTGTTTGGGGTTTTGTGTTTAGGGATTTTGGATTTTGGGTTTAGGTTTTAAGGATTTTGGGTTTAGGGTTGAGGAGTCTAGCTGTTACGTGATTTTCACATTTATGGTTGAAGGTTCAGGGGGTTTGGCCTTTGGCTTTGGATTTGGGTTTTGCATTTATGATATAGGGTTTATGGTTTGGAGATTGGGTATTGGTTTAGGTTTTAGGGTTTAGGGGCTTGGGTTTTGAAATTGGGATTTTGAGTCCAGGGGTTTAAGTTTTGGGGTTTTGGGTTCGGGGGTTTAAGTTTTGGCATTTTGGGATTCGGAAGTTTAGGCTTCGTCAATTTTGCGGTTTTAGGGTTTGGCGTTTGGGTGTTGGGTTCTTGGGGGCTTTCGTGTTCTCTATGCTAGCCTTGGGTTTGGGTTTGGGTTTGGGTTTTGGATTTACAAATTAGGGTTTGGTGATTAAGGAATGAGGATTGGGGTTTTAGGTTCTTTTGATATATGGGGATTGGGGTTTATAGTTTTCGGTTTTGGGTTTAAGGGATTACTTTTCAAGGTTTTGGGTTTTAGGGGCTTGGGGATTGGGTTTTAGGGTTTGGATTTTGAGTTTGGAGGGGATTTGGGATTTGGGGTTTATGGGTATAGGTGTTCAGGGATTGATGGTTGGGGTTTAGATTTGGGATTTTGGGGGTTTGGGTTTTTGCAGTGTGGGGTTTAAGATTTTAGGGTTTAGGTTATATTGTCTAAGGTTTAGGATTTAAGGTTTTAGGGTTTATGGTTTAAGGGTTTTGGATTGTCTAAGGTTTAGGATTTAAGGTTTTAGGGTTTATGGTTTAAGGGTTTTGGGGTTTAAGGCATTGAGTGTTAAGGGTTTGGGCTTTTGCGATTTGGGGGTTTTGCAGTTTGAAGTTTGTTTGGGGTTTAGTTTTGGAGCTTGGGGTTTTAGGGTTTTGGGTTTTTGGGGTTAAGGTGTGGGGTTTAAGAGTCTTGTGGTTTAGGTTTTCACAATTTTAAAATTTTAGGGATTTTTACGAATTGGGGCATCATGTTTCAAATTTTTAAGTTTTTAAGGATTTTGGGTTTTGGGCTAAGGGTTTGACGTTTGGGGTTTCGTGGTTTGGAGTTTGTTTGGAGTTTAGTTATACAGCTTGGGGTATTTGGGTTTTGGGTGTTTGTTTTGGAATTTTGGGGTTTAGAATTTTCGGGTTTTAAGGGTTAGGCTTTGAGGGTTTGTCTAGAGGCTGAGGTTTTGTGTTTTAGAGTAGCGATTTAGGGCTACCGGGTTTCAATCAGGTTTGTAGTTTGGGTTTTAGAGTGTAGCGATTTAGGGTTGTTGGGTTTCAGTGATTAAGTTTAGCGTGGTGATTTAGGGGTTTTGGGGTAAAGGTTTTTCGATTTTAGGGGTTACGTTTTAGGGATTTATGTTTTAATAGAAAATCCAAAATTTTAAAAAATCCAAGATTTTCTACAAGATTCGTGCACCCTATTGGATAGGAGATAGATTTATTTACATGTAACAATATACAGATCTTAAAAACACTGTTGTATAGCTTCCAAATTCTCTTAATATACTCACAGGAGGAGCCAGACCATCATCATCTAATTTATCATAAGAGCCATGTCGCATGCCCTGTAAAAGAATAGCTGAATTAGATCTACCATCACCAAAAATGATGGGACAACCAAGCTTTAACCAACTTTTTGTAGTCACCATTGTATTCTCCTTGTTCGGGCATCTGAAATCTTCTTTGACAAGTGTTCCAATCTTCTTCTCCTCAGCTCTATAGAACAAACATCATTAGCAAGTTACTGAGTATGGTCCAAAGTGCAAAAACGTCAACACCGATGTTAACAAGAACAATTTAAAAGAATGGTATGACACACCAAAGAAAGCTTAAAATACAAAAATAAAATAAAAAAAGAATTGGAAAAACAACTAAAAGCAAAGTCAAATGAGAAAACTCTGATTACTACCTGTATGAGCGGAAAAATAATGATCGGAAGAACCCATGATCAATCGAAGATTGTTTCATGTTTAATAGAATCTTTTTGGTTATATCCAGAATAGCAAGCAATTGCCACAATGGCATTCCTTAATGAGACCATACAAATACATGTTGATTAGAATAATTTCCAAATTGCAGAAACCATTTATTAAAAAAACAAAAAAAAAGGAACAAAGTTGGAAGTCATTACAATGTCGGCTCAGAGCTGCGTGAAGTGCAATTGCTCCATGGCATGAGTGGTAACAAGAGGCTTTTGTGGATAGTAAAGAACATAAGCTACTGTATCCTGAATAGAGACATAATGGGTATCAGTGCATTTTCAATACAAAGAAGACAAAGCAAAAATGACTAGCAACAAAATCTAACACAAAATTGACAGAAGCCCAAATACACACCATGAGAAGTTGATAATTGGTCACATAAATCCCCATTGCTTGCCTGCCCCTGGCCGACTGGTACGTGTTACAAGGGGACTGCATTGTTCAACTAGTGAGAGGGGGAAAAAGAAAAGCACCATTTTGCTGGCATAAATAGAAAAAATTGTGTGATAACTAACCTGGTTGTGGGCAAGGAAGGGAATAATAGAAGCACAAACACCCAATATCAATGATGGATGGATCTCACAATTAGTACAGGTTTCAGAATATGCATCATCAGGATTGAGCCTTGCATTCACAAGATCATGTAACACCATACACGTCTAATTATAAATTTTAACAAAAGTTTGATGCTAAACTTATAGGACGTTGATGTTCATATTGTAATTCGAAAATTGATTAACTTCATACTCAGAATAACATATTTAGAAGGTGCCTCAACGAAGGCCAACATTAGAAGAGTAACTATGCTTTTTTCCTCAGCAAGCTAGATAATCCCTCAAAACTTAACTTTCCCATGATACTCACAGAGATGGTCATGGATATCATACTAGTCTCTTCTTCTTCAGTGTCCACATACTGTATGAACCATTTCGCAAGAAGAACATGCCATCCTTCTACCTGGGTTTCCTGAAGAATAGAAATATAGAGGTCGAATATTTAAAATGACTGAATCACTATTGAAATGTAAAGATTCTTATAGTAGGTGCTAAACCTTTGCTGTAAGGCTTGAATGTCCTTCTTTATCAACAGTCCCGTTTTCTCCATAATAAACAGCAGACGACAGCAGCCACCATACTCAGTATAAAGGCACAATTCTTTCAAACGAATATCTCAGATAACTCCCACCTCAGTATTAATATCAACCAGTTATCAAATTTAATGACTTCCAGCCATCAATGAATAAAATTTGGACAAAAGAAAAAAAAAAACCTGTACTCTAGGTTGATACAATCAACTAGATTCATTGTGAAGAATGCCAATTTGGACATACAGCAAGAAAAAAAAAAACTAATAGTTACAAATACAAACATAAATATTTTTCTTTTTTATCATTTCTTTCTTTTTTTCAGCTTGTTTTTGTTATCCAACATTTGGTAGAAAACCACTATCCAGTAATGAATTATACAGTTAAAAAATTAAGAAATGAAAAATCTAATGAAAATATAATCATCTTCAATTAAAATAATTAGAAACAACATGCTCGTGATTGGTTTTCCCTCCAAACCTTTGGAAAAAAAGGTCAATTCCAAATGTTGCATGTGAAAGGCAGATTCAAACCCCACCCCCCGCCCCTCCAAAAAATTAAAAAAAAAACATAACAATCGTTTTTTATTTTTAAGTATAATATCAAGAACTGGTGGATTTAACATTTTTTATTTTAAGAATAATTGAGAGATCTGATGGAATTATTAAAAAAATTTACATTATTAGGGCTTTTAGGATTTAGGAATTTGAGTATTGTGTTTTGGGTTTTGAGTCTAAAGAATTTTTTTTTTTTTTTTTTTTTTTTTTTGGTTTAGAGTTTAGGGTTTAAAGAATTTGGTTTAGGGTTTAGAATTTTGGGTTTAGGTTTTAGGTATGAAGCGGTTTGGGGATAGGTGTTTAGGGATTAATGGTTGGGGGTTTAGGTTTGGGATTTATGGTTTAAGGTTTTAGGGTATAGGGTATAGTGTATAAGGTTTAGAATTTTAAGGTTTTAGGATTTAGGGATTAGGGGTATTGGGGTTTAAGGCCTTAAGGGTTAAGGATTTCGCAATTGATGGTTTTTGTGGTTTTAGGGTTTTGCGCTTTGGAGTTTAGTTTTGGAGCTTGGTGTTTAGGGGTCTTGGGTTTCCAATATGGGTTTTGGAGTTTGGGTATTGTGTTTTGGTGTTTTGGGCTAGAGTTTGGAGATTGGGGATTGAGTTTGAGGTTTATGGTTTAGGGTTTGGGACAGTGGTTTTGAATTTGGGGTCTTCAAGTTCGAGGGTTTAAGTTTTGGGTTTTTGCAGTTTGGGGTCTTGGGTTTTGGGGTTTTTGTTTTCTGGTTCTGGGTTTTAGGGGTTTGGATTTTCGGTTTGGATCGATTTTAGGATTTGGGGTTTAGGAGTTTTAGGTTTGGGATTTTGGGAGTTTAGGGTTTTGCAATTTGGGGTCTACGGTTTTAGGGTTTAAGGAATAATGTATATGGTTTAGAATTTTAAGGTTTTAGGGTTTTATAATTTAGGGGTTTTGGGATTTAAGGCATTAAGGGTTAAGGGTTCAGGGGATTTTGGGGTTTTAAGGGTTTTACGGTTTGGAGTTTGTTTAGGGTCTAGTTTTGGATATTAGGGTTTTTGGTCTTCAGTTTAGGATTTTGGGGTTTAAGGATTTAGGATTTTTGGGTTTTAGTGGTTAGAGTTTCATCTTTGGGTCTAGAGTTTGGGGTTTTGGGTGTTGGGTTTGGGGCTTTAGGGTCTTGCGGTTTAGGTGTTTACAATTTTTGAGTTTTAGGGTTTTTAGGATTTAAGAATTTGGGTATTGTATTTTGAGTTTTGAGTTTAAAAGAATTTTGGGTTTTGGGTCTAGAGCTTACGGTTTATGGGATTTGGGTTTAGGGTTTTAGATTTCAGTGTTTAGGTTTAGGATTTAGTGTTTAAAGTTTTTTAGAGTTCTAAGGATTTGGAGTTTGACATTTTTACAATTTAGGGATAAGGGTTTTACGGTTTTACAATTTTTGGGTTCATTGTTTTGGGATTTGCTCCTTGATTTTTAAGTTTATGGTTTAAAGGTTTTGGGTTTAGGAATCTAGGTGTTTTGGTTTTTTGTTGTTTATGGTTGAAGTTTTGGGGGTTTGGCCTTTGTCTTTGGGTTTGACTTTGGGGCTTTTGATTCGAGGGTTTCCGTTTTGGGGTTTTGGGGTTTGGGGTTTTGGTGGTTTAGGCTTTGTTGATTCAAGGGCTTTAAGGTTTGGGGTTTGAGTGTGTTGGGCTCTTGGGGGTTTCTGAGTTTATGACTTATGCTTTGGGCTTGGGTTTGGGGTTTACATTTTAGCGTCAGGTGATTGGGGGATCAAGGATTGGTGTTTTGGGCCTATTGGGGTATAGGAATAGGGGTTTATAGTTTTAGGGTCGGCGTTTAGGGGTTCAAGAGTTTAGGGATTGATAGTTGGAGGTTTAGATTTGGGATTTTGGGGGTTTTGGATTTTCCGGTTTGGGGTTTAAGGTATAGGGTATAGTGTATAAGGTTCAAGATTTTAAGGTTTTAGGGTTTATAGTTTAGGGTTTTTGGGCTATGATACCCGAATACTCTAAATGTCCGGTGGTATCGATACTGATACGATACGATACGGATACAGGTACGGGATACGGTAAGATACGACTTGGATATGGCTCTCACTTTTAGGATACGGCTACGCAAGATTTTTTGACCCAAAATTACGACAGATTTTGTCCATTTTGACCAATTTACTCATAAATGAGCCCTATCTCAGTTTGATCAAAAAGAAAGCAAAAAAGAAGGAGAAGAGGAGGAGGAGAAAGTGGTAGCGAGGATGAAGATAACTAAATTGACAGGGGCTACTGCTTTCGTTTTGACGGGTTGCTTCTTCAACTAGATGGTAGACCACTGTATTGCTTTCTGCTACTGTTGCTGCTTCGAGCTTCTAACTTCAGGTGCTATGTACGCCTCCTCTTCTTCTCATTCATTCATTCTTCTTCTTTTTCGTTCAATGATGCCTCAAAGATACAAAAGGGGCAAAAGAACCCATTGCATTTTATTAATAAGAATGGGCCCGCTGGGCTTTTTTTTTTATTTCTTTCTATTTTAATATTGAGCTACTGGGCCAACCAAGACACTTGGCCCACTTTTTTTCCTCTTTTCTTTTATGTTCTTCTATGTTAAGATACTGTCAAGCCCACCTTATTGAAAATTTAATCCACACAATGGGCATCGGAATATTTGAGCACTACAATAAGTATTTAAATGTATATATTTTTTGAAATGTCGTACCCGTATCCGTATCCTAAAATTTTTAATTCAGCATATCGAACCCTCGTTCCCCGTGTCCGTATAAATACCCGTGTCCATATCTGGGCATCATAGGTTTTGGGGTTAAAAGGCATTAAGGGCTAAGGGTTTATGGTTTGGGGGTTTTGCGGTTAGGAGTTTGTTTGGGGTTTAGTTTTGGGTTTTGGGTTTTTAATATGGGGTTTTGGGATTTGGGGTTTTTGATTTGGGATTTGGGGTTTGGGGCTAGTGTTTGGGGTTTTGTGTTTAGGGATTTTGGATTTTGGGTTTAGGTTTTAAGGATTTTGGGTTTAGGGTTGAGGAGTCTAGCTGTTACGTGATTTTCACATTTATGGTTGAAGGTTCAGGGGGTTTGGCCTTTGGCTTTGGATTTGGGTTTTGCATTTATGATATAGGGTTTATGGTTTGGAGATTGGGTATTGGTTTAGGTTTTAGGGTTTAGGGGCTTGGGTTTTGAAATTGGGATTTTGAGTCCAGGGGTTTAAGTTTTGGGGTTTTGGGTTCGGGGGTTTAAGTTTTGGCATTTTGGGATTCGGAAGTTTAGGCTTCGTCAATTTTGCGGTTTTAGGGTTTGGCGTTTGGGTGTTGGGTTCTTGGGGGCTTTCGTGTTCTCTATGCTAGCCTTGGGTTTGGGTTTGGGTTTGGGTTTTGGATTTACAAATTAGGGTTTGGTGATTAAGGAATGAGGATTGGGGTTTTAGGTTCTTTTGATATATGGGGATTGGGGTTTATAGTTTTCGGTTTTGGGTTTAAGGGATTACTTTTCAAGGTTTTGGGTTTTAGGGGCTTGGGGATTGGGTTTTAGGGTTTGGATTTTGAGTTTGGAGGGGATTTGGGATTTGGGGTTTATGGGTATAGGTGTTCAGGGATTGATGGTTGGGGTTTAGATTTGGGATTTTGGGGGTTTGGGTTTTTGCAGTGTGGGGTTTAAGATTTTAGGGTTTAGGTTATATTGTCTAAGGTTTAGGATTTAAGGTTTTAGGGTTTATGGTTTAAGGGTTTTGGATTGTCTAAGGTTTAGGATTTAAGGTTTTAGGGTTTATGGTTTAAGGGTTTTGGGGTTTAAGGCATTGAGTGTTAAGGGTTTGGGCTTTTGCGATTTGGGGGTTTTGCAGTTTGAAGTTTGTTTGGGGTTTAGTTTTGGAGCTTGGGGTTTTAGGGTTTTGGGTTTTTGGGGTTAAGGTGTGGGGTTTAAGAGTCTTGTGGTTTAGGTTTTCACAATTTTAAAATTTTAGGGATTTTTACGAATTGGGGCATCATGTTTCAAATTTTTAAGTTTTTAAGGATTTTGGGTTTTGGGCTAAGGGTTTGACGTTTGGGGTTTCGTGGTTTGGAGTTTGTTTGGAGTTTAGTTATACAGCTTGGGGTATTTGGGTTTTGGGTGTTTGTTTTGGAATTTTGGGGTTTAGAATTTTCGGGTTTTAAGGGTTAGGCTTTGAGGGTTTGTCTAGAGGCTGAGGTTTTGTGTTTTAGAGTAGCGATTTAGGGCTACCGGGTTTCAATCAGGTTTGTAGTTTGGGTTTTAGAGTGTAGCGATTTAGGGTTGTTGGGTTTCAGTGATTAAGTTTAGCGTGGTGATTTAGGGGTTTTGGGGTAAAGGTTTTTCGATTTTAGGGGTTACGTTTTAGGGATTTATGTTTTAATAGAAAATCCAAAATTTTAAAAAATCCAAGATTTTCTACAAGATTTAGGTTGTACTAGACAACTTACATTCTAAACGTCAGTTTGAGTCGCGTTGCCATATTAGCTGTTTCATCATGCACTTATAGAATCAAGAGCAGCGGATGTCCAAATTTTTTAATTTTTTTCTTTTTTGACATAAAAAAACTAAACAAAGAAACCAATTTTAACCAAAAGAAAGATCTTTTAAAAAGAAACCTCCAAAAAAAAAACCCCTCAGATCTTACAAAATAGAAAATAAGCTAAGGAAGACAACTTTGTAGAAATTTATATTTTTAAAAAATAGCTTTACGAGTTTAGAAATCAAATGAAAAATCACATTTCAATAAAAAATTTAGAATTTCCTTTATTTGATTATGGGTAGGTCAATCAGAGCATTTTATGCGTGCACCTCCTAAAACTAGTATGATGACAAATATAGTAACCAATCCCAAAATACAATAAAATAAAGAAGGAAAGTTCAGAAGCTTACCTCATATGGCGCTCCCCTGACAACGGCATCAAGAACTTGTTCGACAATTCAAGTGGAAGGCTGCGAAGTAATAACAAGTCCCATTTTGAACGGGGTCGATCAACAAGGCGAAACCAATTCAAACAACTTGAACCTGTCCTAAAAGAAAATCTAAAAATCCTACTCAAAGCCTATACAAACCAGATTTAAATAAACTAAAATTAAATTAATTACAGTTCTTTACGCACTATAAAATTATCTAAAATAAAAGTCCTACACTACAAACCTAAACTAGAAAACAAAAGACCGCATCCACCATAAGAAATATTAGAAAACCAATTTAAATGAAAAAAAATAAGAGATAATAAATTAAAATTTCAGAAACAATAAAATAAATTTTATAACCTAATGATGTGAATCCATTGTTTTCTAAGTACAAAAAATAAGAACCGCATAGTTCAATCTCACCAACCCAAAACCAAATATCCAAATACCTAAAAACAAAAAGCCCCTACACTCTACACCCCACACTCTAATTTCAATTCTAGTTTTCACACCAAATCTAAATGACAAATAAATAACTAAAAAACAGAGAGAAATAGAGAATAAGAAAATAAGTACCTGGAGAGAAACAAATAAGAGAATACGCAAAAGGAGAGAGGTAACATAGATGATGACGCTGGGCAAAATCAGTCTAGGACTGTAGCCTTAGGTCCAAAAACCAATAAAGTAGAAGAAAAAGAAAAAGCATTAAATGATGATGGTGATTGTCAAAAATAAGAAAAGAAAAAGAAAAAATCTTAGAGAGAGACAGAGAAACCGTGTAGGTCAGTTGGTTAACGAAAAACCACTTCACGACATGCAAATAAATAAAAACACTTGAAACCATTAAATGGTTCCCAAAAACTTTGGTTCAACCTTTACTGTACCTTGACATAGACTAGATTGGCTGAAAAGATGCACACAAACTGCAAGTTATATCAAACAACAAATCTAACTTTAAAATATCAATATTGAAGGAGATTTAACAAAAAAACTTCCAATCACTGATTGGTAGGCACAATCATTTTTTGTGAGGCAGACCGAGCAATCATGCTTTAAATGCAAATGGTAGATTTCATAAGAGACAACTAACAAGTCAGCTTCTATAAACGTGAAAATTATAGATGAAAGCATAAAAGCCTATTTGCAATTGATAGTTGTAATACCTGATGCCGAGAGGCTTATATGGATACCTGGGGAATATAGTTTTTCCATGGTAGTACACACTTTCGTGATATAATTTAAAAAAAAATGAATGAATGAATGAAGAAAAAAAACAGATTAAATCAACAGTTAAAACTCAACTTGAAGCCAATGAAAACTCAAAAAGTTTATAATCACGGCTCAAATATTAGCAACAATGTAGCAAGTATTTTTTATCACTCAACCAATCTTCATCAACTTAAGTTAACAATGAGACACACACATGCACATGTAAACACATGGAAGGGGCTAAAACATCATAATTCAAATGGATTAATTCTTTTGCCTAATTGGAAAATGTCATCATACGAATGCCCAACCCTTAAAACCATTCAACAAAACAATAAATAGATGCCAACTAAGAAATCACCAGATATACATAAAATCATATAAAAGCATATGCTTTCAATCTTCTACCAGCATATGGTATGCCTTCAATTCCCTCCAGTGCATTATCTGAAATTGAATAAAGAAGTCATTTCAACAGATCTCAAAGTGCATGAACAACTTGAAAGCAAGTGAAAGCAATACTTTTCTTTAAAAAGAAAAAGACATAAAGAGTAATGTCGAACCTATCCATTCATTCACTACTCTGGCTAATTCAACATGGTTTGGTCAAGCTACTAAAATATAGCTTTGCCCAAATTCCAAATGACCAAAAGGCAGTAGGCTAAATTTGAAGGCATTAAGCTGTCTTTCATTTTTTTTCTTTTTTTTTTTTTTTGTGCAAATAAACTAAGCTTTTTCCTCGTCTTGGATGACTCAAACAAGACAAGCCAGCTAGGCTTGACTCCACTTTGTTGGATCCTGAGCTCAGCCAGCAACCTCGCAAACCAAACTCAAGTCATGGCCTATGCCCTTCTTGGCTCAACTCCATTATTCATAAAATGCAGGTACTTTATATATGCAACATTACATTTGTACGTATAGAGTTCACTTGAAACTACTATGATCGGTGGAGATAATCATGTGTTTTACATGTGATATCCAACAGTAGGATTCACTGTGATTGGAGTGTCACTCAACCCCTTCTGTTTCTTTTTTGAAGTTTTATCACTGCTTTAGCTAGAGTGGCATTCATCTGACCCTACTCTAACTAAATCTAACCATATGTTTTACATCTGATAAATCCAACAGTTAGGCCTATTTTAATTGAATAAATTTAGGGTAGTGATATTATATTTCTAATCCTAATAGCTACTGTAGCTAGATCAGCAAATCTCAATAAGATGTAATGTCCGAATTTCTATTTTACAAAATAAATTTCTCATTTAAAATTAGAAAATTATCTTCTTGTGTGCATAAATGAATTATTATGCATTTAATCAATTACTACAAAATGACAAATTCACAATCATGTCAACCAGTGGGGGACACATGGACTTCATTTGTTGCTCGTTTTGGTAAAAACCGTTAAGAGCAAGTTAAGCAATCTATGACATGAGTGCATTTTTCAAGTAAATCAACTTAAACAGGACTTCATGACATTGAAAAGTAAAAATGCTAATAACTTTTAAAGCAAAAGATCCCGTTAACTCAAAAAAGATAAATAACAAAAAGGAATAGCAGATTGATGATCAGTTTTATTAGCCAAATGCATAAGGATATGGGACAAAATGGTAGATTATATGATTAAAAGTAAGCTCAGCATAAAATTTTTAAGTTAAATACCTTATAATTTTCAATGCTCCATTCAACGAAAAATTCCAAGATAGGATGTGTAGCTAATCCAACTATTATGTATACCATCAAGGCTAGATTCTTAACAAGTCCACAGGCCCATCATAGCACCCAGAAGGTATCCATTGCTGTCGAACAACAACAGCAGAAGTGGAACCAATTTAATAAATAATAACAATAACAGTGAATAACAGATATAGTAACAGTATCAATAATGACTCGAGTGCAAACCTAAAAATGCGTAAACATACACACATATGTTTACAAAGATTTGCTTACAGCCATTGCATACACCTAGCTCAACATCCGTAATTTTTTTTTCCTTATCTTTGCATCTGTTCTCATATTTTTAATCAATTTTACACAATTAAAATCATTACAAATCAAATTTTCATTATCCAATTGATTTGCAATTATTGCCAATTTCACTCACACAATTACACATGTGCTTCGCTGCAAGTGCGCGCACTCAAACACATGTGACTCCGTGATTACATATCAAGCCTCTACCACAGGTGATACATGCCTTTCATAGTTTATTAGTGTGATTAATATGATGTTCATGGATAAATATAATACTCTATTGACATTTAGGAATGTATGCCAACTGGAACCGGCCCATAACTTGGATAATTGAGTCCAGAAAAGGGTCTATAGCAAAGTTGTTGAGTTGGAACCTTGGGTAACCAACTAAGGTCTATTGACATCTCCACCATCTGTTTTTTCTACGATACTTACCTGTCCTTCCAGTGTTTCAGCAGGATACATTGTACCCTAATGGGAACTGTGCAGTTGTTCGGGGTTTTGCCAATTTCCCTGATTACATAAAAAGAACACTTGGCTGAGAAGATGTAAGCAGCTGCAAAACACCATGTAAGACAACACTAAAACTAAGATTGTCTCATACCATCACGTCCAATAGGAGAGTTCAACCTCCGCAAATGAGACAATCTAGTTGCATATGTCAAGTGATTCAACACCTATAAAAAAGATGTAAATAACATATATATGTGTATGCTAGAAACTGTAAGCAACATATGCAGAGAACATTAAGAGAAGAACTAAGACCTTTAGTTCAAGTAGCTGCTGGAACTCTGAAGATGTTCTCTCAGGATGCAATGCTGGGTATCTACCGAACACAGAATCAACAGTAGACAATAAGACCTGTCGAATAAAAGCAATATTTCATGATAAGTATTAATATATATATCAATATAAATATAATGAGAAGCTCTAATGACTAGTTGTTGGGAAAGTAGCAATCATTAAACACTTAATCACTCGCCTTCAAGAGTGCCTCAGGCTTGCTTATTTCACAGCTCACAAATTTAGAGTAACCAGCAGCACCTGATGTCTGTCGTGACAAGAGACAATTAGAACAAGGAAGCATTGCGGCGATGAGAATTTGTAAACAATGGAAAACAGAGAGCAAATTGGGATCAATAGATATGGTCAAACATAACACCTCGGGTTTTCGGGAATACCTTATCACAGGATGGGCTAAGTCACATTATTGAAACCATGGATTGACCTCGTGGCCATTGGTTCTTAGGGTCAACAAATAAATAACAAACAAATAGAGACTCGAGCCATGCATGAGTCCATAGGCTGCCATTGGCTTGATTCACAAACCTGATAAATAAAAGGATCAATGCTCAAGCCCTGGTATGACAAGCTATCCTAGGGCCCATTCCTGGCTGTTGTGCAGATTCACTCCGTGATATTCAGGACAAGTAATGAATAGGATGGGCCTTGGAGTTGGAATAAATTTTCTGCTTGACATATAAATGACATGGACCTTGACCTCAAATCAGATAAGCTTGTTTACATGGACCTTGACTCCGTGATATTCAGGACAAGTAATAATTTTCTTTCTTGTTACTTTTAAAAACATAAAATAATTTTTAAATATGGTTTCAGAATTTAAAATACGTCCAATAGAAACTGTATAGCAATCCTTATTCACGTACGAAATGGCCACATTCCACACTCATATCCTAGTGATATGAAAGATCCAAGCATCTTTTGTGAATGCAAAATCTATGTGAATAAAGATTCATAACTTCACAAGAGTAGAAGAAAATACCTATCTGCCCAGTGCAGGAATCTCCAAAAGAATTCTCTTTAAGCTTGAGTATCCAGGAGCATCTATGAAGAGCGCCAATACTAGAAATCAGCTCTTTCTACAAGGACTATAGTCTAAACACAATCTTAGCATTATTAAATTGAGGCTTTCACTACTACAGCCAAGACTCAGATGAAATGGTTCCAATTACATAACCAAAAAAGTTAAAATTAAATAGTTTCTCAATACACAAAAGAGCAACAGGCAATTTGTACAATAGTATATGACAGTTCGAATTTACAGGTAGCGCAGCGCATGAAAATGGCTGATACCTGTTGTGCTTCTGTTTCTGATATTTGTTTGCACTTGTCGAAGTTAACGTAGAACCAAGGGCCCAGAGAAGCTGCCACCTGCATCAAAATATCCAACATTAACCAATTAAAGTAAAAAAAAATTTTTTGTGGGAACATAGATAGAAAGACAGATAGATATGGCGTTTGCTCCTATGCATACACCCGTTAAAAACACAATGTCATCAATCTAAAAGGGCCATCCAAACCACCCCCACCCTCCCCCCACAATGAAAATACAAAAATGAAAACATGTGTCATGGATCTCATGGGAGTTCACCCCGATCGAAATGGATTGGACTGTTGGATGGGCTCCCCACACCTCCCATGATCTACGAGGCTCAACAACTCTCTCTCTCTCTCTCTCTCTCTCTCTCTCTCTCTCTCTCTCTCAGCATTCTAGGAGCAGTCAACATGGCCATCAGCTCTTTGTAGAGTACCCAACATGCATAAGGTATGTGTACCTGGGACATTCACAAAACCAATTTAGCTTCTTGCCTAAAGTAATTTGGCTCAGTGTTGGACCCAGAAACGAATAAAAAGGGTCACTGAATACCCAGATGAACAGTGTGTGAGTTTGAGAGAGAAAAAGAGAGAGGCCTTGGGTTCAATGTTTGGTCTTGTTTTAAACCATGACCAGCCTCGAGTCCACGGCAGAGACTGTAATAAAGTGAGTATGGCTTCATACCCAATGCCCTTTTGGCCAGTCAAACTCTTATGGAATGGGGTGTGATAAGAAGATTCTACAGCAAACAAGATTGGAGAAAGGGCAGAAAGGTCTGAGGATTCATGAAATAGGTTTGGTTGATGACAATGTTAATGCATCAAGTATATTGTACAAGTTAACGTGCATATTTGGGTCTAGACTTGGGAATGGTCCAGGCCCTCTGTTTGGCTCACAGTTGAGGTATGGCTAACAATCCTATAACTTGTACCTAATTGTATGTCTCCGATTACCAGTCCCTAATAGAAATTTGGGTTTAGGCCCAGATCTAGACACAACCATTTCATCACTACTAGAAGATGTTGTGAGTTAGTTTGGGTCTACTTTATAATTATCCAGTAATCATGGCTTCGTATGTCATTACGAGAACAAGTTAATCTTGAATAAGGCTTAGATTTTAAAGCTAAGTTACATTGGGTTGGAGTCATGATGTGTATCTAATTTAGGTTCCCCAATTACAATTAGATTAAAGTTTGAGTTATTTTAGGTTAAGTGCTGTGATATAAGTTGGTTTCTAATTTAGGCTCGCCTATTATAATGTAATTAGGTTTCCTTTTTTTTTTTTTTTTTGGTAGTCTATAGTAGTCTTTTTTTATTATTTTTTTCTTCATAAAGAGTCATTGCTTAATATAAATTTTTTACAAAATTCATCAAAGCGTAGTCCCTAAATTTCAACTAGGTATCAGAGTTAGGGTTTGGACTTACATCTAGGCTTTTCCTCTTCTATTTTTCCTTCTTTTCCAAATCCCTATCAAATTGGTTGACCCAACAAAGAAACCTAAGCCTTCCTTTGCCAAGTCATGCTTCTAAAAATGGAAAACTGGAGAGCAAAAGCCTAAGGAACAGAAGCCCAGATATGAGCCCCATCTAGGGTTTTGAGTTTCCAGGAAGAGAAAAGAAAATTAGGGTTTTTTCCGACTCAAAATCCCAACGGGTTATTTGCCTTCTACACGTGATGTCAAAATGCCATTTCCCTAAGTAAAATTTACAAATGTGAATTTTTCACATGTAATGTGAAACGCAATGCCATGTTTGTTTGGAAGCTGCCATTTTCACATTAAGTGCTCGTTGAATGATTTGGATGATAAATGTAAGAAATTCATGAATCTTAAACAATAGCAATGGATAAGACAACAAATGCATTTCTGGGGTTTAATAAGTCAATAAATCATTTGAATGGTTCACATAAAAAACATGGGACCTATAGAAGTTGAAGAGAATGAAAGCTAGTAACAGGGTTCAAAACCAGAACTTGTCGAGTGGAACCCTTGTCGAGTGGAACCTATATTGGAACTCTCCCGACCAAGAGGTGTATAACAGTTTCACCCCTCTTCAGGGGCCAAAATTTCAAATGAAAATAGCCTCATTCACATTGTTTTCACACCTCATTTATGCATGAGCAAGCATGACATTCGTAGCCATTCTGCACCTGCATCAATTACACATGCAAACAAGTGCAAACAGGTGACCCTCAAGGCCTCAACCATTGTTTCTTTTAAACCTTGGCAAGATGATCTTTGACATCTACACACCTGTACCTACAGCTTTTTATGAGCAGAGGTGCGTTAGATCGAAAATCAAAGAGTAGGAAACCATAATTTTCTGTGGTTTGAGGCTTGAAACCATAGACTGGAACCTCTATTTGTTCTCATAACCCTTGAGGAAAAGGGATTGAAACTGTAGACAAAGCCATAATAGACACTTTCCCGACACATGAAAGGAGGAATTTCTATCCCAAATATATTTGTAGTTTTCATAAAAGATACAGAAGCCGCATTCACTAATGACTTTGTAATTTATTATTATTATATGTTAATATGTAATTATGAAAATAAGTTTCTTTTATATTAGGATTAGGTTAAAGTAGAGCTCTTTAATGTTAAGTCTTATGATGATTTAATTAGGCTTCCTGGTTTACTTCAATATCTTTGGTTGTACCCTATAAACAGCAATCAGTTATTGTCAATACTCATTAGAAATATATTTAAAGAAATTTTCCAAGATATAGTCATTAAATTCAAGAAAAATGATCGAAAAGAGAAATGAAAGGGAAGGAATCATTGCCTGAATAATGTATGCCTTGTTCTTGCAGCCTCTACACTCAAAAGAAATCATCTTAAGGTTTGCTATAGCAATTAGCCCACACCGCTCACATACATGAACTCTCTAGGTGTCACTCAGATCAAACAACCTCCCTTGAGAAAGTGTGCGACACCATGAGCAATCATGCAATCTCGTTCCATTTCTCCAAATTGCAGGCCTCCATCACAGAAGTGCCCTTCTGCAGCCTGCCTAGTTTGCATCTGCACTGGGCCCCACCCACGGGAATGAATCTTGTCATCAACCAATTGCTTCAACCTCTGATAGTAAGTGGGACCAACGAAAATCATAGCAGACAATCGCCGCACAACATGACCATTGTACATGGTTCCAAAGCAAGGCATCTGATTCCCACACCTATGAAGGGCTTTGCTAATATTGTTAGCCTGAAGGAAAAAAAAAAACCTTAGATGACACATGCAAAAATATCTAACCTTGGCAAATAAAAATTAGTGTACTGCAAGCCAAAAACACCAAGCATATTGCGATAAATTCTACATCCAGTTCTAATTCTGTATTAATAGGATAAATTTTAAAATCAAATTAAATATTACATTTTTCACACATAGAGACACTACAAGACAAATCAAGAGTCCAGCACTATGGATTTTACGATAAATGCATTGCTAACTACCATGCCAACATAAGTCCTTGTAACTATATCTCAAGTGCGAAAACTACAACACTTTCACTAGTGTCTCCTTCCTGAGCATTTGGATGTAAAAGTTCAAGTAGAATGCTAGTGTACTTTTCAGCCTGTTGGAAAAACAATAATTCCACTTTCCAAGATTATCCCATATGACTAAAAATAGCTGCACCCAGGTTTCCAATTTCCCCACTGATGGAATTGATTTTTCCCTCAGCTTGGCGGACAAGACTAAGGACATTTGTTTAACACTTTTCTTCAAAGGAAATTAAGGAAATTTCTACATAAAACAAAGAGGGCATCATCTGGCGCAACTTTACTTTGCAGGTATGGACATTCCCTTTTTTAAGGTTCTTGAAGACACAGAAAGACTACTACACCAAACATAAAAAAAAGTGCATCTCAGTAACTTCAAAATCAATAGCCGTACCAATCGGCAGAAAAGGACACCTTGTTCAATGTTCATAGATGATATTTCAGCAAATGTATAGCCATTTCACAGAAGCCATTGTAACTTCTGAAGCATCTTTCATTTTTGTTTTTAGTTCTCCAACTATTGTGTCCTGCAAGTAAGAGAGCACAACTCTCTTCATATCCCAAAGATTTCCATCACATGGCAGAATATTTACTTTTGGGTCACTTCATGTCAAAATACCCATGTGATTGTTTACAACCATGACATCACCTTAATTTGCCATTGAAGGACCATGATTATGTCATAGCATCACAAAGAAAGTATGACTTGTAGGGTGCTATTAGGTCTCTCTTCCAAATTCCAATCTACAAAACAGGCAGCCTAACTTCAGGATTATACAGGATACTTGAATTACAGACATCTAGGTCTAGAACATCTGAGATGTAAACTTATAGTGACATACGTAAAGGGAGTAGCGTCACCCTCCTTTCCCATGTGAGCAGCAACCTTCCTCATGATACACTCAATGAGTTGACCAATTGTCATACCAGAAGGAATTGCATGAGGGGTTCACAATGATGTCCAGTGTAATGCCTTCAATGGTCCATGGCATGTCTTCTTGTCTGTAAGTAATGCCAACAGTTTCCTTCTGACCATGTCCACTGCTAAACTTATCTCCAATCTACGGTATCCGAAAATATCTCATTCTTACTTTCACAAGTCTGAACCCATCTGCATTTGTCGCCAATAAAACCTGCCAAAAAAAATATGATTAAAAACATGTTCAACTGGCATAAGAGAGAATAGAACTCAAACCGATGCACTCATAAGGAGTACAATGCACAACCAACTCAATAAACTACAACAAGCTGCATTAATCTTCATGGAAGTCTAGCAACATAATGCAGAAAGAATAAAGAGCAAGGAAAACTAGAACTAATAACCCCTTATTTGATCCACAATCCCACTTTCACTGTGGCGTAAGCTAGTGCTGTGATGACGCCATGTGTATCGTGAAGATTGCCTTCGGATTTCATCCAGATTCAGTGAAGTTGTCTTTCCAATAATGACATCTTCAACAAAGACTCGTGTACCCTATTGGATAGGAGATAGATATATTACATGTAACAATATACAAATCTTAAAAACACTGTTGTACAGCTTCCAAATTCTCTTAATATACTCACAGGAGGAGCCAGACTATCATCATCTAATTTATCATAAGATCCATGCAGCATGCACTGCAAAAGAACAGCTGAATCAGACCTACCATCACCAAAAATGATGGGACAACCAAGCCTTAACCAACTTCGTGCAGTCACCATTGTATTCTCCTCGTTCAGGCATCTGAAATCTTCTTTGACAAGTGTTCCAATCTTCTTCTCCTCATCTCTATAGGACAAACATCATTGGCAAGTTACCAAGTATGGTCCGAAGTGCAAAAACATCAACCACGATGTTAACAACACCAAAGAAAACTTAAAATCATCATCATCATCATCAAAGCCTTATTTTTCTATTTCAAGTTTTTTTTCAAAGAAAACTTAAAATAAAAAAATAAAATAAAAAAGATTCCACAAAACAACTAAAAGCAAAGTCAAATGCGAAAACTCTGATTACTACCTGTATGAGCGGAAAAATAATGATCGGAAAAACCCATGATCAATCGATGATTGCTTCATTTTAACAAAATCTTCTTGGTTATATCCAGAATAGCAAGCAATTGCCACAGTGGCATTCTTTAACAAGACCATACAAATACATGTTGATTAGAATAATTTCCAAATTGCACAAACCATTTATTAAAAAATTATAAAAAAAGAACAAAGTTGAAGTCATTACAATGTCAGCTCTGAGTTGCATGACGTGCAAGGGCTCCGTGGCACGAGTGGTAACAAGAGGCTTTTGTGGATAGTAGAGAACATAAGCTACTGAATCCTAAATAGAGACATAATGGGTATCAGTGCAATTTCAATATAAAGGAGACAAAGCAAAAATGACTAGCAATAAAATCTAACATAAAATCGAAATGATAAACAAACAAAAACCCAAATACACCATAAGAAGTTGCTAATTGGTCACATAAATCGCCATCGCTTGCTTGCCCCTGGCCGACTGGTATGTGTTACGAGGGGACTACATTGTTCAACTAGTGAGAGGGGAATAAAGAAAAGCACTTTTGCTGGCAAAAATAGAAAAAATTGTGTGATAACTAACCTGATTGTGGGCAGGGAAGGGAATAATAGAAGCACAAACACCCAATATCAATGATGGATGGATCTCACAATGAGTATATGTTTCAGAATATGCATCATCAGGATTGAGCCCTGCATTCACAAGATCCCGTAACACCATACGCTTCCTAATTATAAATTTTAACAAAAGTTTGATGCTAAACTTATAGGACATTGATGTTCATATTGTAACGAAAATTGATTAACTTCATAGTCAAAAATAACATATTCAGAAAGTGCCTCAACTAAGGCCAACATTAGAAGAATAACTACACTTTTTTTCTTGGCAAGCTAGATAATCCCCCAAAACTTAACTTTCCTATAATACTCACAAAGATGGTTATGGATATCATACTAGTCTCTTCTTCTTTAGTGTCCACAAACTGTATGAACCCTTTCGCAACAAGAACATGCCATCCTTCTACCTGGGTTTCCTGAAGAATAGAAATAGAGAGGTCGAATACTTAAAATGACTGAATCACTATTGAAATGTAAAGATTCCTATAGTAGTGCTAACCCTTTGCTGCAGGGCTTGAATGTCCTTCTTTATCAACAGTCTCATTTTCTCCACAATAAACAATGGACGACAGCAGTGACCATACTCAGTATAAAGGCGCAATTCTTTCAAACGAATATCTCGGATAACTCCCACCTCAGTATTAACATCAACCAGTTACAAAATTTAATGACTTCCAGTTTTCAATGAATAATATTTGGACATCATCATCATTATCATCAAAGCATTATCCCAACCATGTTGAGGTCAACTACATGAATTCTGTTTCTCTATTCTATTCTAATTTGAGCCAAATCCTTGGATAAATTAAACTTCTTCAAATTTGATTCAATAACCTTCATCAATGAATAATATTTGGACAAAAGGGAAAAAATAAACTGAACTTTAGGTTGATACAATCAACTAGATTCATTGTGAAGAATGCCAATTTGGATATACAGCAAGAAACGAAACAAAATAACAAACTAATAGTTACAAATATAAACATAAATATTCTTCTTTTTTATCATTTCTTTCTTTTTTCCAGCTTGTTTTTGTGATCTAACACTGGGAAAAAAACCACTGTCCAGTAATGAATTATACAATTAAAAAATTAAATAATGAAAAATCTAATGAAGATATAATCATCTATAATTAAAACAATTAGAAACCACATGCTCGTGATTGGTTTTCCCTCCAAACCTTTGGGAACAAAGAAGGTCAATTCCAAGCATTGCATGTGAAAGGCAGATTCAAACCCCACCCTACCCCTCGCCCCTCCAAAAAATAAAATTAAAAAAAAACATAAAAAGCATTTGTTATTTTTAAGTATAATATCGAGAACTGGGGGATTTATCATTTTTTATTTTAAGAATAATTGGGAGATCTAATGGAAGTATTAGAAAAATTTACAGACCCACACCCATTTCCGAACATAAATCGATGCAAACACTGTCTTACATAGTGCATCTAAAAAAAGAAAAACATATATCCAAAGAAAAGAAAATAGAAAGGAAAAGAGACAAAAGAAAAAGAAAAGCAAAACACACTAGCTAATATTGTTACAAAAATTGTGGTCAACTTATAAGGGATTAACACAACAACAACACGAGTGCATGTGCTCATGCACACTTTTACATACAATTCCATATCGGATAAACAGCATAATAAACATAAAAACACGTAAATTAAAGATCAACCACTTACTCTGGTTATAGGGATCACAATTCAACAAAGAAGAATACTAGAGGGATAGTGTAAAAGTACAAAAATGATTCTCAAGCAATATTCTTCTTAGATATACCATGTTTCCACGATATAAAAATAAAATGAAGCAAGTCTAAAGGTGAATCAGCAAATGGCAACAATCATTAAGTTTGGACACATTGCCCACAAAGGCTGTTCAAAAGATGTTTAAATTCCCTAAAATTAATAAATAAAAAATACATACCCCACTCCTCAGCAATCTTAGGGTCATTAACAAAAGCTCAAAATTGCGATGAATGCCAACCCAGCAACCGTTTACAAAATTTTGGTTGATAGTGGAATGACTGCAGGGTATAGTTCCTCCAACAAACAAAGTGAACCCTCTCACGGAAGGGGAAAATTGTAGAAGATTCAGCAGGTTGTTGGACATTTTTAAATTAAATACCTCAAAAATTTCAGTGCTCCATTCTTCTAAAAATTCCAAGATAGGATGTGCAGCTGATCCAACTGTTATGTATACCATCAAGGCTAGATTCTTCATAAGTTCACAGGCCCATCATAGCACCCAAAAGGTATCCATTGATGTCAGACAGCAGCAGCAGAAGTGGAACCGATGTAATAAATAATAACAATAACAGTGAATAACAGATATAGTAATAGTAATATCAATAATGACTCTAATGCAAACCTAAAAATGTGTAAACATACACACATGTTTACAAGGATTTACTTATAGCCCTCACATATACCTAGCGCAACATCATAATTTTTTTTACCCCTCTTTGCATCTATTCTCCTTTTTTTTTAATCATTTTACACAATTAAAATCATTACATATCAAATTTTCATTATCCAATTGAACTCCAATTATTGACAATTTCACTCACACAAATACACCCCAATAGGAGGAGAGAAAGCTAACATCACCTCTTGGTTTGCATCAAAAAGGATACAACCTTATATCTACCGGTCCCAGTATACCTCTAGCTAGCCCCCATCATGCCAATCAAAACTTCATATGTGAACCCCATAAGTACACAAGTGTAAACCAAATATCAAGCTTATCAGCTGATCCTAACCACTTGAAAGTTCACCCTTGAAAATTTCCACTTTAACCATCTAATAACCACTAATTAGATGGTTAATGCACTAAACCATACTACATCCCCAGAAGGGCCACCATTTGAATATGAGGTAACATGCCTACACACACTATGTCTATGGTGGATGGATCACCAATATTTTTCTTCAGGCCATCGTGTCAAAATATGAATTATGTGGTCCTACGTTGTAGAACATGCACATTTCATGAGTTGCCACGTGGTACAAGTTGGGCACGTGGTTACGTGATCCATAAATACCCATTGTGACCCCATTGATGAGTTGGCTAAAGGCAATGCAGTGGACTTGATTAATGATGAGTGTCAGACCCAAATGACGGAGAAGAAGGATGTTGTACTCTAAGCCTAGACCTTTAGAAGGAAAAGCCTATCAATTCAGACCCACCTTGGTGGCATGCCATGCCTATAGGTCCAAATAGGCCAATGTTAGGCTTGTCGGGCTCAAACCGGCCCACACCTAGACCATTGACCTGACCTAGCCATGCCCATGAGCTACCCCACACCCAAACCATTGACCTGACCTAGCCATGCCCATGACCTACCCCTTGGGCTCCCGTAACGAAGTTGGTCCTAATTTGCGACTTGCAGACCATGGATTAAAAAATTGGATGAGGCCAAGTTGACTCGCACTCCACCTTAAACTAGTTGGATCACATGGGACTAGTACTCAGGCTCGAATCATGGGACTCAGTCGAATCCCATATAACCCAAGCAAGTCATATGGGACTCAACCAAGTCCTATGTGTCTCAGGTGAGTTTTTAACGGTAGTTTCTAATAAATGATCGAATGTTTTTGGGTGCCCCTCTCTCTCTCTCTCTCTCTCTCTCTCTCTCTCTCGGAAAGGACTTGGCAGAAGCCACCAGTAGAATCTGGAGAAACAAGGTATTTTCTTCCTCTTCCTATTCTTTCATTAGGTCTTTGTTGGTGTATTTATTTTTCCCCATCAGCCTTTTCCATGACCACTAACCCTAATCCCATTCCAATCGTCGTATAGCCCTAAGGTCAACAATACCCAAGCCCAAATCCCAAGTTCACATGGCCAACATCCCACCCCATGGATCCGCCAACCACAATACCCCTAAAAATATACTAGCCAAATACTCTAGTATCAGATCCCACTATACTGCCATCATCTTTCATTATTTTCCAGTCCAAAACATATGACAGTGGTCAAATAACCACAAGGTCTGGTTAGCTTGACACTTTCCAAGCCCCTTTAAAGTGTCACTTCCCCTTTACAATACACTCCAAGTGGCAGAACCAATCCTTGTGATCCATTGCTGTCCAACACAAGTTTCTTCCACCTAATACAGAATCTCTTGCCAAAGTTTCTTCCACCTAATACAAAATCTCTTGCCCATCATATCCTCCAACCGACCTACCTAATACAGCCCAGCCCAACTTCCAAACAGGCCCACCTGAACCCAGCCCAGGCCCAAAGGCCCAGCTGACCCAGCCCAGACCCCAAACAAGCCCAACTGAACCCAGCCCAGGCCTAAACAGGCCCAGCTGAACCCGACCAGACCCATTATAAGCCCAGTTGAATCTGATTTTCAGAGATATTTTCTTCATTTTATTCTTTTGGACCCTTTGGACACTGCAAGACTTAGTAATTGAATAAATCCGAATTTCCATGCCCCACATGACATATCAATTTTATTGGAAACATCTTGAACCTGGCCTGTTTGTCAAACCCTCTAAAGGGACAAGTGAACATTTGAAAATTAATTGATCCCTAAGCTAGTGTGAGGGATTCTCTTCCATCGAGACCCCCAATGAAGCTAGTGGGAGAGATTCTTTTCCATTGAAAGCCCTGATCCTAATTTGAGGGATTCGTATTGTGGGATTGTGACAAGGCCTAGACTTATCCCTACACTTATTTGAAATTTAATACAAGAAGGGTATAATCTGAATTTTAATTCATATGTCTAATTGCAATTGTTAATTACTTCTAGTCTCATTAAAATCATATAGGTTAGGCTTACATTGTCTTGCATCACCTCTCAATCGTGCAAAAATATAATATAAACACAATGCCTAATTATCATTTTTTTGCTAACAAATGCCCAATTACCTATCTTAACATTACCAAACACAAAATACAACAAGAGATGAAGCCATTCCTTTGAAGATCCTATCATTTCTGACCTTCCACACCAACCAAAGAATGGAGTGAGGCCCCCAAAGCACTAATCCCACTAAAGGGGTAAACTCTCCAAGACAAGACTATATGACAAATACGTGGGGATACACCAAGCCAAACAACATTTTAAAAGAAAATAGTCTCATACACCATATGAGAAATCACAGTGCAGAAGAAGATGATCATTTGATTCAAATGTTGCCCACAGTGCACATATCTAGAATGGCTTTTGAAGAACACCCACACATGCACACACCCCTTAAATTATCTACAGTTAACCACCTTCCTTGTCACTGCAATTCAGCAAAAAACCTCCACATGAGGGGGAAACAAGGCCAAGCCCAATATGAGAATGAGGATGATCAACTGCCAAAGCCTCTAGTCAAAAGATTTCATGGGAAATATCCAAAATGAATCTAGGTATTATGTTTCTTCCCAACACAAAAACACATTTGAAGCTATGGTCCCCAAATACTTGTACAACCTAATGTATCCATATCGGACCGATACGATACTTGCATTGGTACCCAATACTGCACTGATACTTCTATGGTATAAGTTTAGCACATCCCACCAAGCAAGTCCATTATTTCATATGGTTCTTTAAATTTTCTTACATCTCAACATAGAAAATGTTAGAAAAGAACATAAACAATCATAATTTCATTAATCCAAACATGATATTTTACATGCCAAATAAGATGATATTTTAATTTCCAAAACCCAAATAAATTAAAAGACAATCTTTAGATATTCCAATAAGTGTTGAGTCTTTGGTCAACCCATTAGACTTATTCATAACACAAGCAACACAATGTTGACAAGTTAGAGGCAACCAACAATGCAATAAAGACATGGCAACAAGGATGAAACAAATTATAGCAAAAAGCTTCAACAATAAAAGTTGTTTCATGCTATCTTACTTTGTAAAAGATTGAACCAAGATCCTTTGGATAATAAATAGAAATAAAAGTTGTTTCATGCTGCTTGTTTTATTCTCTTTGTTGTGAAAGTGTTCGTTGATGGTAAACATTAAATAACCAAAATTTGCTAACTACTCATATGAGTTTCCAATTTCATGAGTGGATAACAAAAGGGGTTGATTTGACTGCAAGGAATATACTAGCACAGTAGATGTTACATAGATGCTATGCTCCACGAAAACAATTGAAACAGTGTTTCACTTTCCAATTAGTACTAGCAACATACAAGTTAGATGATCTTATTTCATGCCAACAGTCTGTAAGAGTAGTGACAATGAAGAAAGGCATGGCAAGGACCAATTATTTCTCAGTTATACTAGCATGCTACATATGCTCTTGCGATTAAAAAGGAATGGGATTGTTACGGAAAAAATAAGTTTAAATCTTGATTTGACAGATTTTTGAAGAAAAATAAGAAAATGCCAGGGGAGTCGTCCATACATCTTTCTGGGACCACATTAGCCCATCTGATGATACCACCAACCACTTGATGATATCATCAACTGCCCTCATACAGTCTCATCTGAAACCATGGTTTCATGTACTTCCCCTTGTTGATGCCCAACGAAACCATAAACTCTTCTTTTTTCCTTTTCTTTTTGGAGAAAAAGAAAACCCTAAACCCTCGATACTCCCATAGAGATTCTCCTCTAGTTGGTAAATTGAATCTCCAACACTCACAGTTAGACCAAAAAAGCAAAGAGTTTCTCCCTTTTTCATCTTCAAACTTAGGGCTCATTTTCAACTTCCCCTACCTGAGCATACCAATCAATCATATCGGTTCAAGAAACAAAAGTTGTCTATAGAATTGTATTGAACAAAAGCCATGCGGACACAAGGTCACCACATTTAGAATATATAGAAATCAAAGTGTTATACATTGGAATCAAACCCTTCTCTAATACCACGAGAATGGAGTAGCTTCCCATGTAAAAGTGAATGCATGAGGGCAATAAGCTGACAGTGGTGCTCATATCTGGTCTAATTCCATCATGACACATCTTAAAGGAAACAACCAATGATCAATTGAGTCAAGCTTAAAACCATGATCAAATCGGGCTTAAGCTCTGACAATATCATTTGATGAAAAAGTTAGAAAGCTTTGTCAAAGAGACCCAACAGCAAAAATGCCATAATCATCACATTCCAAGATGCAACATCTCTATCCAACATCCTTTCAAACAACAAATGTGCATGGTCCAACCTACAAAATGTTGTGTATGTTTTAACCATTGTAGCCTACATCAAGATATCTGATTAAATACTGGGATTTCAGGACATCGGCACATATGATTTTCAAGCTTCAAAGATAAGAGCTGGAGTGGAATGAGATTGTGAGGTTGGGCCATCTAGTGGGTTGGGAGAAGAAGAAGAAAGGTGGGTTCCCAGTTGGATTTTGTCGGATCATTCAAGTCCTACAACCATTATTTATACTACTTGTAAGAGATGAGGAGACTTCTATGACAGAAGATTAGTTGCTTAAGAGGAGGAATGGAGATGATGAGTTATAGGTGTGTAACAATAACATCAACCAATTGATGAGATATTTTCAATGACAGTAGTTTAGTCCACAAGGAAAGTACAAACAACTCTAACGTAGTTTTTACTGTTTTCTTCATAAACCCATTTAATTAGAATTTAAGCATAATTTTTTCATAAAAATCCCAAAAAGAATCAACATAAAATTTTTAATATGCTCATGTCACAAACTGTAGTGATATAAAGTACATACCTAGATTTCGGCGCAACAACTTTTGACACAAATAAAGACACCCAGGACTCGGATCACTTTTATCTGTTGGGAAGCGCAACTCATTTGATTTCAAGATGTTTTGCAGCAACTAAGTTGACAGAAGAAATAAGATCACTCATTATAAATTGTTGACAGCCATTACCAATACACAGATGAGTAACTTATGATATATGTGAAAAGCACTCAAACCTGAATTTGGTTATTTCGAGAAAACGGGGTTTTCCCTGTTACCAACTAAAACAGGATAGCACCAACACTCCAGGAATCTGCTTGTGTATTCAATGCAAGTCGAACTATTGATAAACCTTTCAGAAAGAAGATTGGTTCAAACTATCCAAGGAAAGAGATAAATGTCATCTTAGCATCATATTTCGGTAGTTTTATTATTTCCAGAGTCATGTCTAGTGGTGAAACACACAATGTTTCAGCTAAGCCTTGAGGTTGCAGACTTGTCAAAGACGTTTATTTTTAATATATATATACATATATGAATGTTAATATGTAAAACTTTCTTAAGAAACCAAGCAGATGCAAAGGCCACCAAGGGACAACTGGGTATAAGAGATGTATACCCCACACAATTACACACAAGACATCATCAAAGGAGAAGCTTTATCTACCCCTTGAAATGTGATAGCTGAAATATTTTTTTAGCATTTCTTTTGAACTAATTATAATGGCTTCTGAGTTCTGACATAATAATGTCTTATCTTGCAAAGCCAAAATCTGCAATCTTCAACACAGAATGGTCATCATTTGTGGAGAGGAGATTTTGTTTCACCGAATATAGAACATGGTGAGAGAACTTATCAATTCACAAGTTATGCCACTTCAACTTTCACATAAATCAAACACTATCTAATTATATATAGATCAAAAAAATACCATCACCCAAAATCCACCTAACCCCTCGAAGAGACAAATCAACATAATGAGCAAAAAATCACAATCACCCAGAGAGCTAAAAATAGCAAATTTCAAAGAAAAAGTAACTGAAGTTACGTAACCAAGATATAATTCATCCAACCAAACATAAAATCCACATCTTTTTTCATCAAACTTGTTCATATGAAGAGTTGAAAAAGAGATCCAATTGGGAAGGATTGGACTTACAAACGGAGGAAATAAGAATGACGGATGATTGAATTCCAAGTTCCAAGCCAACGAAGTGTAGAGCTGCACTGCCAATAACAAGAAGTTAGATGAGCAATGACAAAAATCAAATTCCATACCGAATAATATACATGTAATGTAACATGAAACAAGCAATAGAATAGAAAAGCAAGAAATAATGAATCTAACGGCAGTAGTGAAAAATACTGTGAAATTAATCATTGAGAAGTATAAATGAAGTTACCTAAAAGGTAACCTAACTTGGCTCTTTCTTCATGCCCATTCACTAGTTCAATCTGCACAAGCCAGATTCTCCCTCTCCCCTTTCAGCAAACCAACCAACCGACTGGCACTGACACCCTCTCTCTATCACCCACCGACAGTGACAGACGCTGACACGACACTCTTGACAGGAGTCCACCCGAAAAAAGCCTAAAACCCACCAAGCAGTCCACTACCCACCATATGTACTGCCCACCCTGCATCCGGTAACCCACTCCACATCATTTGGTATCAGAGCTGAAGATCGTTCCAACCCGAATTCGTGATTCGGTGATCCATCATCCCTACCGACCATCACGGTTATGATTCGGCATCCCTAACCAATCACCGATCATCATCAATCCATACCCTCAGTGCCCAAATCCTCTTGGCCGAATACCTCCAACCCCATCCCACCTCATTCAAACTACTCCAAACCACAACCAGTAGACACCATCTTCCTTGCCACCCCAGCGGAAGCCCACTTCGCAAATCCCATGTAACCAAAAGCCCAATGTTCAAACCCTAACTCCGTCAACACCATAGATCTCCCATAACCGTAAACCCAGATCTTCCAAGACCCTAATCAACATTCCAACTCCTTCGATCCTCCCAATCAATCTACACAGTCCTTGCTACCAAGATCCTCAAACCTTTCAAACCCCATCACACCAAATCCGTTGCCCAACCCTGAAAAACCCCAAATCGAAACTCCAAATCCCTTTCAAATCTCAACTGCTTCTCCAAATCAACCAAGACTTCAAACCCTGCATCCATACCCAAAGCCCTTCTCGCCAAATCCACATTACCCCGAAACCAGCAGCAGAAACCCGAACCCCTCGCCTCTGCTTTCGCCGAGGCCTCTGCCCCCATTCGTCCCCAACCCAGAACAGTGAAAAAAAAAAGGGAAACTAGAGAGAGAGAGAGAGAGAGAGACAGACAGACAGAGAGAGAGAGAACAGAGAACCGAGAAAAAGCGACAGAAAATAGAAGAGGGCAAGGGCATACCATTCACCAAGCACCGCTTCTGCGCCATCACCCTCACCGTCTAGCACCACCCCGCGGCATCTCGTTGCTGCTCCTTCCTTTCCCTTCTCCCTCTTACTGAATCCAGACAGCAAGAAGATAAAAGGGTTTTCGAAAACCCTCTGCGCTGGGATTTGGAGAAAGCCACAGACACGACTTCCTTCACATGCCATTCCAAGTGCCTTCAGACTTCAGTTCGGGTTAAACCAGCAGCGAGACCCCATCATCGTAGCGCAGAGCCCCGAAGTCCGTCGCCACCATTGTCTCCTTTCTCTGCACAACGCACCAGGATCCAAGCATCACGTGCTGGGCCAAACGCCAGAGTGTTTCTTCAGCACGCCTCCTGGGCTTGATTATATTAAAGTGGACCAGACCCACTCATCGTTTTATTTTCAATCCAACGGTCATTTCGATTTTCTAGGTTTTTTATTTTTTTTCATTTCTTTTCTTTTCTTTCCTTTTGAAGATGCACGGGTTTTGGTTGATTTTGTTTGATTGTGGAGAAGTTTTTCTATCAATTTTTTTTTGTAACATTTGCTTCCATTGCAAGGCTACTTTAACTCAACGCTATAGGTCGAAAATTTTGCATTGCATTAGATTAATATGTCGGGGCCTTTAGGCCCATAGGAATGTGTAGGACACCCAAATTATATTTTCTCTATGTATGTATGGTAAATACATAGATTATGCAACTTGGAATTTGATAATGCCCTGATTTTATGCTTTGTTTATATGTTACAATTACAAGGATAATGATAAATTTTAATAAACCAAAGTCAATAATTCGAAAAAAAAAAAAAGAAAATAAAACATATCTACCTAATGTACATTGGAAATTAAATTAAGTGTTGAATAACGGCAGAAACCCAATCTTTTATCCAAATGGGGTAAAAGAAAAGGATCCTAGAGCATATGTACAATGATTTATAATTTACAAACTAAATAAAAAATAAACTTCAATAATAATCTAAATAAAATGTAAGAATCTAAAGGGGAAAGAAAAACATTATCCTCCCTAAAAGTAACGTACTTTAATTAAAATGATTTTTATTTGCATCCTACAATTTCAGCACATTTAGGGTTCTATATGTTTGGTTATGCAGGACCCACCCAAAAATCTCTTAAAGATCATTCTAATTTTCATTTCTAAAAATTATTCTTTTAATTGATTATCTGCTTTTAACATTTTTGTTATGCGAACATCTAATAGAAAGAGTCCTTATAAATAACCAACACATAAAATTCTTGAAATTCAAGCTGGATTGACATCTCATGTATGAAATTCCAGAGCAAATCAAACCCAACATTAGAATTAAAGAAGAATTCAATATCATTCTCAATTTTAGCATTCTCATAACTTTGACCTTCATCATTCAATTGGGCTCCATGACAAAAAAAAGGTGAAAAAAATTAGCATTTTTTAACTGGGGCTTTTTTTTTTTTTTGAATCTCCCTATATAATATGTGAAACATATCTCAACGGCTCTTTTTTTTATTGTTACAATATTACAAGCAGAGTGCTGGCTCTATTGCTTCTAATTTTCTTTAGATACTTGCCCGAAATCACCTACTCACCATGTTGTTTACATTATGTTCTTACTCTTGAACAATTCACTTGCCATCAAAGTCTCTATCCAATAGATCAATGAATTGATTCTTATTCATCCACTTGATAGATATTTTGAAAACTTATCGGCTAAACTTAAAATTCATTCATTGAATAAGTAAAATATTTGAGTTGAATCCAATTGAATGGCACTAGCTAAATCAACTACCAACTAAATCTTATGTCGTAAATCCTCAGTGGGGCGCCAGCAACCTTTATTTGCCATTTTATTATTTTTTGTCTCTTTCTTGGATTTCAGTTGAAAAATAAGGTACTCAAAAAACATGATACCAATTTATTTCTATTTATTTGTCTTTTCTAGAATTCTGGACTAAAAGTAAGGTATTCAAAAAACATGATACCAATTATATCTATTTATTTGTATTTTCTAGAATTTCCTCTACTTTGTTATTATTATTTTTGAAATGGTAACTTTAATTAATCAAAAGAGTTTCCTCTACTTTGTTTGATTGATATGGAGACTGTATTATCTTTCTTTTTTTTATAATTATGAGGATTTTATCGAAAAATCCCCATTAATTTCATCGTAAACCAAAAAAGGCCCTAAAAAGATAAGAATCTACCATTATAGTCTCAAGGGCCCTTTTTCACTTTTTTTTTTCTCCATTTTTTTGAATGGCAATATCCTTGCTTACCCACATATATCCTTGCTCATTTTTTTCATCTTTATAGTTAAGCAGTGATATCACCATCAAAGTCAAATTAAAAAAAAAATACTTTGCTCTTTTCGATGGTGGGCCCAGGTGATGGAGGCTGGATGGTGGTGATGAGTGAAATTGAAGATGATGGTGAAAGGGAACTGTGAGGAATGAGTTTTGGTCAGATGCAAGGGTTGGTTTATATGTTGATGAAACAGTGATATTAATTACTAGGATGAAACTATTTCTTTGAGTGAAAAGATGAACTATGTAAACCCTAGATGACATCATCTCATCAGTTAAAGGACAAAATTATCCTACTGAATGAAATAATACCATGCACAATTTCGCTTTTATATATTATCAGATTGTTTCCAACTACTTAATGCTTATTATTGTGCCTAATTTATTTCTTTGAAAGATGACAAAACTCTGATAGCTGATTGATAAGGTATGCAAGTGCTTGTTATTAGTAACCATGTTCTTTAAATGTCTGCTATCATATTCACTGTTTGTCTTTGACAAATGTATATTTACTGATCTTATTTTCTTTGTTGTCGTTTTATACTAATCTTTTTTAACAAAAACCTCTGGTTTTGTTATTTATTTATTTTTCATTTCTAAAATGCTATAAATATTGAGAGAGAAACATAAACTGACGATGATTCCCATTGGAAATTCGCCTATGATTTTTGTTAATAGTTATTGTGTAGTTCCTTCATATCTTCTGTCAACGTTCAATATCTTTAAAGAACATAAGTATGTACTTAATACTTGTTCATTATATCTTATAGTAGTCTTAGATGGGGTTGAGTCAAGATGATAGCTTGGCTCACTATCTTGTGTGGAGCTATTTTCATGGCTAAGATCTAAGATTGACAGTAGCATGAAGCTAGTAAATTCCTTGCGTGGCAGTTGAATTATGTCTTGTTATTTGTCTCTTGCGAGTGGAAAGAAGTGGTTCCATGCTTAGCTCTATAACTGCAAGGTGTAAATCATTAAGAATATTTTCGAGCTCTATCTATGTGATAGTTCTAATTTTTTTTTATAAACTATTGTGTTTTAGTTTTTTACATGCTAGTAACAATGTTAAGTTATTAAGTTCAACTAATTTTTTCATACTAGACACATTAACTATTGGAATTGGAATTTTAATTGGGACTCATTTGATAATGATGGGTGCTAGAGTGAAAAAACCATAATTTTTTTAGATAAAACAACTTTTTTTTGTTTTTGTTTTGCATCACTGACTTAGCTCAGTGGCTAAGCAGGAAGGAAAAGAATGCCAACCACCAGGGATCGATCCCTGGTGGGGGGGATGGGAACGAGAGCCTTTACCACTAAGTAAAACAACTTATTCATATTACTTAAGAGTATTATTCTTTTCAAACTAGTTACCAAGATTTAATGAAGGCCTATGGTGATAATTTATTCAAAATGGAGATACCATTGTACTAACATATGTCCATGTGTGAGAGCTACCTAGCAGAAGTAATATGCAGTGGGGATCCTTGTGCTTTTCACCATCATTTTATTTATATGTTTTCCTCACATGCATCTCTTCATGTTCTTCTACATGCTGCTATTGGATCATCATCTTAAATTTTTTAAAGATCATCCAAGTCCTTTTTCTGACATTTTCTTTTTGATACTTTCTATGTTGGGGAGATGTCATCTTTCATTTGTTTAGGTTTGTTTAAGTAGGACTGTTGTCTCTCTCAAACAATTGTGATAAGCAATTTGGAGCGCCTTTCTATTTTGCATTATCCTGGGCTAATGTTATTTGAGAAGAGAAGTTGTTTGTATTCTTTTATTGGGATTGGTGAGTTTGGAGGAAGTTTGGAGTCATCCAATTATATAAATTTAAGTAGGTAAGCCATTGTAATATCTAATAGGCAAACCATGAGACATTTGTAATAATATTTAAGCATGTAAGATTAGTAACAAAGGACTTGCCCTGCCCTTTTCCACCAATGGTCTCTCAAAGCTCATCTGCACTCCTCGAACCATCATATCTAGAAACATCCACCAGCGAAATTCTCTTCTTGTTGCATACAATACATAACCTTCCATTGAGAGGGACAAGAGCTGTTGCTTCCGTTGCCTGGGAGTTCCCCAAGTGGAATTTACTATCAATGTGCTTGCTCCAAGAACCTCTGGTGCTGTCATAAACTCTCAGCTTGCATCCATCTTTGCAATCCAATGCACAAAGCTGACCATTCAAAGAGATACTGGGGCTCCACCAGCCTGCGATCATCCCATCATACACCTGGTACCAGATATTAGACTCAGGGATGTAGGCCTCACTCAGGATTTGTCGATGTGAGCCAAGCCCTTTAAGGAACCATTTCCCCTCGTGGACAACTCCAATAAGTGGCACCATTGCAGTGTTCATATCTGCAATGAGAGACCACCTGTTCTTATTTGGGTCATAGACTTCTGCTGATCTCAATGACCTCTGGACCCCCTCACTTTCACCACCAGCAACATATAGGCAGTTGTTGATGACACAGGAGCTAAAGAAATGCCGTCGTCGAAGCATATCTGGAGATCGATGCCATTTGTTTGTCCTGGCACTGTAAAAGATTACCCTTCTCATTGACCCTTTCAGTGGATCTCTGCCACCAAATAAGTAAAGGTGGCAACCACTTAGAACTGCACACCCGAAACCAACAGCTGTGGAATATTCTACTGGGATAGGTGGGAGACATTGCCAAAGCTGGTGTATGGGATCAAAGGCATGCCATGAAATCCGGCCTTCCCGGTCTCTCTTGAAGACATAGATCCACTCCTCAGCGATTTCAAGGCTCTTTCGGAGAGAGTAGAAGAAATTCCCTTCAAGGAGGCGGTACCATCTCCTGCAAACTAGCCGACGTTTCCTGTGTTCGACACGTGGGACCCGGATCAAGCAAGCAATGGCAAGGTCATCAGGAAGGCCAGGTAATAGAGGAGATTGACTCTGGCTCCTACTGTATCGTCCTGTCCTATGCTTGGCTGTATGGATAGAAGGCTTAAGATTAGGCTGAGTGCAGATCTTTGATCCTGGGACAAATTTCCTTGCCCCAGCAATGGTTTTCAGGCCCGCATCAACTCTACATAGACATGTTGTGTCAACCTGCAATTTTTTGTTTCAAACAAGAGCATCTTGAAAATCATATTATAGAAGACAGAAATAAGTTTTCTAAGGGAACAAGAGATTAGTTACTCTACAGCATGAATACGCAGTTCAGAAAAAAGCTGCTCAATTCCACTTAGTGGGATAAAAAAATGGAGCCAACCATGAAGCTAGGGTGATAGTTAATGTGTTATCTCTCTATGGAACAGGTCCCAGGAAAGACACAATGGTCACGTTCCTGATTCCACTTTTCCTTAACCAATTTTGTAATCAGAAAAGTGCTCCTAAAGATTATTAATCAGAAAATTAGCTCCGCAGATCCTTTGAAACTACTGAAAATATGAGAATACATCTGAACCATTGTGTTGACCGTACTGACATTTTTTGCCCTATTTGTTAATAGCTTCTCTTACTAGCAAGCTAGGATCCTTAGACAATTGAAGTGTTTACTGCTTCAAGCTGTCACCCTAGACTCCCACTCCTGAAGGGAAGCGTACTGTTAACTCATGTTTGACCATGAGTATGGTTCTGAAAACGGTAAGCACGAAAATTTTAAAAATTTAGGATCAGAAATTCAACAACCCCCATGCTTTTTTGGCGCAAGATTCATTTCCACAGTTATAAAAGAATCAGTAGAATATAAACCGGGTCATATTATAATATGTAAAGCATTCTTTGAGAGAATCTACAACTCCCAAATGACAATATGGTCAACAGTAATTAAGAAGAAGACATATATTGAGAGATGTGAATGACAAAGATCATGTGGCATGAAGACAAATCTTCAGCCATATAGGGAACCAATCCTGTGAGGATGGTCCTACAGTCTACATGTGAGGAAAGCCTTAGTGGGGCCCACCTTGTGACCCATCCAAAAGGACCACACATACACAACTGATGCAGGCCAGATCCATGATTGGCCAGCCATTGGGCTCAAAACCAACAAAGCCCAGCAGTGAAGATTAGTTTTTATTAGGAGTCTTATATTTTTATAATAGTAGTTGCTTTCTTAATTGTTTACGATTCATTTATTTTTTGAAGTTTATCTCATGTTTAGTTTAGGATTCCTTATTTGAAGTGAATTAGGTTATTTACTTAATTAAAGAGTATCTTAGTTATAAATAAAGATGTAATCCCTCTTCATGGGACACACAGACATTGATATTGAATAAGAATTTGAGTATGGTTTCAGTTAAGAGAGTTTATTTGTCTTTGGTGAAACATTTAGACACTCTATCCTTAAGCCTTTTGGCTTGGAGATTAGCCCGTTGGCTATTCTTTTTTCCTATGCTGTTTCAACAACCCCACTATAGTCACTGTATCCTATGGATTTGAATGGACTGAACCATTAGATTGACAGTCAATTTTTGTTGTTTGATTTATAGTAGTTAAACTCGTGGACCACGGATGAATGGGTTAAAAGTATTAGATTGACTTCAATTTGATATTTAGGTTGGCCCCACTTGGATCTTTCAATCTCCCTCTATACCATGAACAATGGGGTCCCAAGGGGGCTCCCACTTAGTGGTATACACAGTAAGAGCCTAACGACCGTCCTCACGGGATTGGTTATATGGGAACTGATCCTGTGAGGATGGTTCTTACAGTCTGCATGTGAAGAAAGCCTAGTGAGGCCCACCTTATGACCCCTCCAAACAGACAACACAAATACAACCCCACTATAGTCATTGAATCCCATGGACTTGCATGGGATTCAAATGGACTAGAATGTTGGATTGAGAGTCAATTTTTGTTGTTTGCTATAAAGTCGTTAAACTTGTAGACCACGGATGAATGGGTGAAAGGTATCAGATTGATCCAACACCTTGTGAGAGATTGGTTACTGTAGAGTGTGGTTTGTATGAAATTCACTGATAACAACGTTTCACAATTTTCAAGGGCCTGATTGGATGTAACCTAAATTGCAAATAGTTTCAATCCCCTACACATAGGAGGTGGAAAATTACATCCAACTGTGATCTGCACAGCAGAGGGAAGAAAAAAAAACCAATGTGATTTTGCTACCAATTCAAAACTCTATAGTTTTCTGGATGCATCCGAATGCACAGTAAATGAAGATTATCGAGTTGGACTTTATATTTTTAGTTAGTAAATGTAATGGGAGTGCTCGAGGGCAGGTGAGGTGGATTATGAACAACTAGGAATCACATTTCTAAAGCAGGAGAGGTGCCCCAAGCACAAGATTGTGAATAATGCAATTCTTCAAGAACTTGTGCGTGATTCTTCCAAATGCCATTTCTGTAAGTACTTATTCATAGTATAGTTTCAATTTTAGGCATACTGTGAATAAGCATTTTCCACAGCAATGGGGAAACATCACTTACAATTGATTGAAGAGGATATGAAGTTCTCTATCTTAACTACATTAAAAAGAATAAATAGAACAAGTTTTCAGTGGAAGTCTCAGAGAAAGAAGACAATTTGAAAAACTTACCAAAGGAGGTTGAGTTCCTCTTTCCATGCTCATCTGTTATAACACCGGCCGATTCAATCCACACGTTAACTTCTCAATCTCCAGAACCACAAACACAGAAAAAAACTGCAATCCGCCTCCAAAAACAGAAACCCATCTCAAAAAACACTACAGCATTCCTCTTTGCAACTGCTACAAATAAAAACAAAGAAACCCAATTCACAACAAACCAACCTCACCCCCCACCACCTCCAAAACCTGCAGGAAACACCAGAGAACTCGCTCTGCAACTGCTACACATCAAAAGCACATACCCAATATACAAAAGACAGAACCTCATGCCCTCAACATCTCCAAAAACCACCTCAAAATCTGAGAGAACCCCACTCTATTAAAGCTGCAAACTAAAGCCTTGAAACTCATAACAAACCTAACTTCACCCCCTCAATATCTCCAAAAGACCTCAGAAATGAAAAAAAAGAAAAGAAAAGCCACTCGCATCAGAAAACAACACAGAACCCCTCTCTGCACTTGCTACAAATCAAGACAACCAAGCCCAATACAATAGACAGAACCTCATCCCCTCAACATCTCCAAACCCATCACAAAAACCCATTTCAGAGAACACCACAGAACCCTAATCTGAAACTGCTACAAATCAAAACTGCAAACTCAAATTACAACAAACAGGACCTCCCTCACTCACCATCTCCGCAAAACACCTCATAAATCAAAAAACCATCTCAGATAAACCTTACAGACCCCCACCCAAACCAATTTCTATTCCTCTTTGTTCCTTCCTGTCCAAATACCCAAATAGATAAAAGGAGGGAAGCACTGAAGGAAGAGATAGGTAACAAATGGGTCCTCCCACCCATTAACGCTAGTGGGTGAAGGATAGGACCCATCACCTCAAATGCACAACCAACAAATGCAATAGGAGTTATGAAAAAGGAGACCAAGACCATTAAAACAGGAGAGAAGATGAGCTTTAGCTGATCGTCAGATATTGTTGGAAAGAAGCATTGGAAGGTACCCTTTGGTTTATTAGGACTCTGTGAGAAAGAGACCAGTGGGGTGATGCAGAAGGACAGCAACAAGAAGAAGAACGACCCCAGGAGAAAGAAGTAAAATGAGAATTAGAAGAAAAGAAAGGAAAAGATCAAAGATAAGGTCATAATCATTCCGAAGGTGTTCTCCTTCCTCTTTATACTTTCAAAAGTATGCTTAAGACAGCTAAAACTATCGACATCAGATGGCCCACAAACACCACCGGCGTTACTTTCAAATTCATCCAACCCTGACCCACCACCATCTAAAGGTTATTGACCCATCCTCTCTATCTCTTTCATTTGATGTTTGTGGGCCATCATACGGGGGCAGTTAAGTCATCCAAAATTAGAGTCCATTTGAAGTTGTTAATTGGCCTAAATCTGGTTAGGATATCAATTTTTTGATCAGCCTGGGTATGCACATAGATTTGATGAGCTGGACCCAACTTTATATTGCAGGCCCATTTCTTTGTATGAAATTGAATACATAGGAACTCATTATCAAGTGGGCTCCAAAAGAATTATTAAAGACCTGAGAGGTGAAGGAATGAAAGGGAGATGCACATGGGACCTTAACTTTCATATGATTGGAATTAGATTTGTATTTATTTCCCACCTCCCTGTATTCGTTTTATGCTAAAGAGGTGATTTAGTGATTGTCATTTATGGCTATTTACATTTATTTATTCAATTTTAAATTTTAAAATGACTAGTTTGAGAATTCATAGGAATTCAATTACACTAAGGCCATGTTTGTTTCCATTAAAATGCATAGGAATTGAATATATAGAGTAGTTACAAATAAAGATCAAAGGTGAGAATAATTAAATTTAAATAATTTAGCAACTTTTTTGAAAGAAAAGATCGTAATTAATTCAAGAATGAGTACAATGGTAGTAGGAGAAGTAGGATATATAGTGAGCAAGACAATATGCAGAAATGAATATAATTTGGTTAGAACAGGAGGTTTTGCGATAAGGGAAAGGAGAATGAAAAAAAAAAAGTAAAGTAAATTTAAGTGGTTGTATGAGGTAAGACTAATTGGTTGTATGGTATAAGACATAAGAAGGGTGTTATCAGTGGAGAGTTACCAACTTACCATTAGAAGTGGGGAGAAAACACGTGGTGTATTCAATAGGATAAGTTACAAGTCAAAATTAATTCTAGCTAGAATGCTTGGCATAAATATATTACAATAGGACATGATTACAATGGATTCATATGTTAACTAGTTAAAAATGAAAAACAAGCGTGAATTTCAGAAAATAAACATCAAATGACCTATGTTATTTGGAAGTTAAGATCAAAAGAAATTAAGAAATTGATTACTCTGGTGATGGCTAATTTATTCAATTCCCATATATCTTAAAAAAATTATATGATGCTCGTTTTTTATAATTCACTTTTGATCTTCATCTTTACTAATGTAGGAATCAAACAAACAAGTGTTAAATAAAAAGGGCCCTCAACTATCAATGTCAAAAGGGATTATTCGCCAAGACAATTTAGGCAAGCAACCAAGTGTATGAGGCCATTGCATTTATAGAAAAATAATGTGTTAGGATTATTTGAGTGTTGGCTAATTCATTGGGTGATCAAAACTCAGGGTACCGAGGAATTTAATTTGGTGAGTTTTGAAGAAAAGGAATGTCCCTGGAAGTTACATTTAAAAATTTTAAGAATATGTATGATGGAATAATAACAAATGTGAGAACTACATGTAGAGAAACAGGTGAATTCCCCGTGACTATAGGTTTGTGTCAGGGATCAGCCTTAAGCCTTTATCTCTTTGCATTAATTATGGATGAGTTAACTGCACATATTCAAGAAGAAGTACCATGATATATGTTGTTTGCAAATGATATAAAATAGTGTCAACATGCATCTTTCCAAGTTTCGTACTGATTGGACATCGTTCGTGCCCCAAACAGGCGAAAACAAGTCACATGTGCAAAAATCCAAAACTGGGCCTTGTCAGTGACTGTAACCTGCGGTCACGGACACCGTGACTTGGTTCAAGATGGTTTCTGTGAGTTATTTCACTTTATTTTGAAGTGCAACTCTCTTGCAAATACTGGGAACTGTCCCAACTTCCTCTGAAGCTTATAAAAGGCTCACTTGGGCTTTGAAAAAGGAGTTGAAGCAAGATTCAAAGCAAGTTCCAAGCAGTTAATCAATTTCAACAAGTTACAAGCCTAGATCCAAGCATCCAAAAGACTTTCAAAGTACTTCTAGCACTTCAAGCCTATTTCTTCTTCTCCTTTCGCACTAACTTAAGGTGAGAAATAGTTCAAGGAAAAAGAAAAGCCATGCATCTCACTTAGAGAAAACAAATACAAAAGCCACTTAGATGAAGTCTTCTTCCTTTGAATTCTCACTTGGAAAGGGTTTTAGGCCATTCTGGGACTTGTGAACAAGCCTTTTGGGCTTCATTTTATCATTTGAAAATTATAGGTTCAGAATGACACAACTTTGGCTCCATTTTTACTTGTCTAAGCACCCTATTCGGATTTGTACAAAAACACTCCGTAACCAAAAGGTGATGATTATCCAATGTTTAAGTTGATTCCACAGCCAAATCAAGTACTTTTGGTGGTCATTCAACGCTCTAATAATTGAAGGAAACAAGTTCCAGCACTTTGAAGAAGTCACAGAAGCAAAACGAAAGAAAACAGAAGCAAATAGTGGCTTTTTAGCCACTATCTGCCATTGGCTGTGAGCCACGGTCACTGGCCCACAATCACCATCTCCTTACACTCTCTTTTTTGTGTTTTTTCTCATTTTTCATGTATTTTCTTATACTATCTGAGTTTGGATCACATCTAAGACTAGAGGGAAGAGTTGTAAATTTTTCAAAACTTGTAAACAACCTGCATTCTCGCGATCAGAGTATTTGAACCCATGTAAACAAAGGGAAAATAATAATGAACTATAGTTATTTTCCATTCTTCTTAACGCTTGAAGCATGTAAATATTGGACTCGAATCCGTTGCATTTCACATCACATTTCAAGCACGATCAAAACCAAAAGTACACCAATGAAGGATTAGAATTGTATTAATTATGCCTTAGAGGGTGGGTCAATGATTAATCTCCAGGTTAAGATTAACTCAATTATAGATAGAGTTAATCAATTACACACATAAGACCATACCGTTCAACATAATGACAACAGGGTCCACGATGCTGTTATTCTATATTTGGTGTTTCTCATGTATGCATCCTAGTTCCCACCTCACCATTATGAGTCTAGTGAGACCTATATGTGCATAATCTATTAACTCATCTTAGATGCCAATTCCAAATTCATTAATAACCAATGGACATGTTTATAGGGTAGGGTGTTCTCCCCTACGGGTTAGACATTAAAGTTTAGCACTGGACTTGGTAAAGCAAATGGGGTTCTCCCAAGGAAAATGTCCCTAAACAGTTAATCTAATTCCAATTATGCATCTTTAGTCTCCACAGCTTAACCATGGTCTTTTACCGCTTAGCCGTAGGAGGGTTTAAGATTTAGCAAAGCTAGGAATATGGCTTAGCTGTAAGTATATCTATGGGTAGCCATAAGGCAAGCCATTGATCAAATCTGGAAAATTGCTTCTCTGGACATTGAGTTGTAACTTAGCCGTAGGTGTGGGTGCACTAATCTTTGGTCTTTTTTCCTCCTATTTACAAACCCTAGATCAACCACTTGTGGTCCAGGGCTTTATCATCATCATCCAGATATAAAAATTAGCATTGATCAATAATATGAATGCAAACATGGAAAATATACTAAGGTTCACATTACTTGTAGCTATCCACTTATCTTAAAGCGCAAATACCCTGTAACACTCCGATTCCCTTTGAGCCGGATTAGTGGCTCATTAGTGCGTGTTTTGTTTTGTTTTAGTCTTTTGGACTTGGTTTTGGGCCTTGGATAGGTAGTTGAGTGACCTTTGACCTGAGATAGGTAGTTCTAAGCCCTTTTTCGTAATTTTGCTTTTGTTTTGCTCATATCATCTTTGCATCATCTTGGTGTCAGCACGTGTATTTTGTTGAGCTCGTTATTTTCCGTAACTGAGTCAGATCCGTTTGAAGTCAATTGGGGAAGATGGACCTTCGTGTGACTTAAACTGTAATTAGTATAAACTTTTCGGACCTTGACTTAAACTTCCAAACCTATATAAATGAGTCACTCTCCAAGTGTCTCTCTCTCTCTTGCTCATTTCACTTGATCGTTGCATGCAAGGAATTCCAGGGAAACTCCACGTTCTCTCTCTCTCTCTTCTCTCTCCCCTTCTCTTGCTCGATTAAGCTTTGGATTCCTTGTTTTGGATTGGGTTTTCTTCTTCTTCTCTCATCTCTGTGCTTAGTCTCTGTCTGTGGCTTTAGTGGTAAGTGGGTTCTCTCCCAACTCTCCCTTCTCCTTCTCCAATTGCAGCTCTCTTTCTTTGTTGATGTGTCTTCATCTCATGCATGGTGTATCTCTTTGATTTGCTTTGATTTTAGTTGCTTTGGAGCTTGAGTCAGTGGATTTGGTAGAGATTTGAGGCAAGTATAAGTACAAGCTTTGATAACACATATGGGTATTTTGTGTGATGGCTTTGATTTCTTCTTATTCCTTGTCTAGCATGTTTTACAGCCACATTTTGTGAATTTGGAACCTCTGTAACTCATTTGTTCAGCTTCTGTACCGAATTTCAGTTTCTGTAACTATCCCGAATTCGTGTTCTGTATTGTACGGCTAAGCCGTAAGTTTCTACGGCTCACATTCCAGAGCCTCGAAATTTCACTTTTGTTCTACGGCTAGGCTACGGCTAAGCCGTAATTTGTCCTACGGCTGAGCCGTAAGCTAGCCGTGATCCAAACCGTAATCCAGCCGTGAATTAAATCTCTGATCAGTCGAAACTTTTCCAACACAGAACTCCTACGGTGTGGCTACGGCTAAGCCGTGGAATGCTACGGCCAAGCCGTATACTGACTGTAGCTTAGCCGAAAAAGATACCAGATCAGAGGTGGAAGAATGACCAGTTTAGCTGTGTTTTGAATGGAACCAAGGTGAAGCCGTAGTGCATATTACGAAGAGCACGTAAGATGTCTTCGGCTCAACCATAGGTCCCTCATGGCTAAACCGTTAGGCATGGCAAATCTGAAATATAACTTAGGATAATGATGAGACTTGTAGGGCTCAAATGCAGGTTAACCACCCATGTAAACCGGCCCAATGGATGCTTTGGATCGCATGAATAGTCTGTTAGGCTGTGACTGACTCATGTGGGCGTTGATCACTGTTAAGCACCTCCCCATGGGTGTTGGTTTAAGGGACGTCGGTGCACGTAAAGATTACATTGCAACACTTTGATGGCAACGGTGCCTTGACTAACTTAAAACTACATCAACATGCACGGTTAGTGACAGTGAACAACTAACTTAGGGCTGGCTTGTAATGAACCTTGATTCCGTATTAATCTGAGATGCATTGCATATTGTTTATAGTCTTGCCCTCTGTTCTGTTAATCTATGTTATGCATTCCGCAGTCATTTTGCCTTTGTCCTGTATATCTGTATTATTCTTCGCTCTGCACTATGCTTTGATCTATGCTATGCTTTGTATATTCTCTGGCTTTGTATATATCTGTTTGGTTTGGGTATTCCCGGGTGGCTCTGCCCAGAGGTTAATACGTGAGGATAAGATCCGGTCTTTGCCATCGGTGAGTCCAAAGCGGATAATCTCCCTTTCTATGGATTTAAATTTGATTGACATTAGTCTGGCTCTACTCAGCCTCAGCCTTAGGATGCCCGACGGGGTTACCTCTGGCTTAGATCTCTGTATCTCTGTATTTCACTGCAGTGTCGCTTTGTCTTGGGACCCCGGAACCCAGGAACCTGAGACCCACTTGTACCCTGGCCCGGTCAGTGGTGTTCTCCTCTGCTTTGCTTTGCTCTGCTCTCTATTGGAGAGAAGATGGTTAACGTAGTAGCCACTTAGTCAGTATTTCTATGTTTTGATTCACATATCATGCTTTACTTCTACGCACGATTTGCTTTGCATACTAAGATGAAATTCTGAAATCATTATTCTGTCATTTATTCAGCTTTGATACTATGAGTGTTTCATCTCTGCTACTTATATTTGCTGGATCGTTGTATTCATTTGTGTTGTCTGTGGTGTTGCAGGCACAGATACCTTGCCCAGCTCCCCGGCGGTCGAGGAGGCTGCAGGGGCGAGTGTAGAGGCACCCTCAGGTTTGGCAGAGTGGGCCTGATCATCTCTGCCGAGTGCGTTCATGCATGCGGCCAGTGGCTTTTCGTTTTGGGATTTTGAGAGATTGTATTGGGACTTTGGACTTGTATTCTGTGTATTTTGTATATATTGATTTTGGTGTGTATTTGGTTTTATATCAGTGTATTTGCCTTTGTTGTTTCCGTTTCGTATTTGCTTTGGCTTCCGCTATTTTCTTTGTTGCTTGCTATGATATGTACAGCTTCCGCGTACGCTTAGTTCGCACGTGTTAGGTCCCTTGTGTATGCGCATCTGGACAGGGTTCGGATGCACGTGCACGGGAGTACGTGTGTCACTGGTTTAGCTTTTCGCTAATCCCCGAATTCTGGGCTCGGGTCGTGACATACGTATTGTATGGTATCCGAGCATGCTAGTTATAAGCATGTAGGCATCTAAGATCGTGGTGAGATAACGCTATCAACTATTTGACTCGAAGTCTCATATGTTGATTTGGGATTTGACTAACTCAGGGCATTTTATATTTGTGTACTGTGTTTCTTTTCCTTTTTCAGGATGGCATCAGGATCAGGATCTCGGGATGAGAGTCAACAGGGCCATAACGGTGATAGTGGATCGGTACCCCCACATATCAGTAGTGAGGAACGCATGATGATGATGATGCAGTCTATGCAGTCATTACAGGCTCAGATGGCATCCATGGTAGATAGACAGAGTCAGGCTGCTGCCGCAGTAGCATCACCTCGTATAGATCAGCAAGTGATTTTCCAGTCCAAGGAACCAGATCCAAATGCTCTTTTTGACAAGTTCCGTAAGCGAGGGGCGACTGAGTTTCATGGGATAGAGGATGCATTGCAGGCTGAGCAATGGTTGGAGCAGACTGAAGAGCTATTTGATACGATTATGTGCAGTAACAAGCAGAAGGTGGTTCTCACAGCCTCGATGCTTCGGAGTGTAGCCAAGACATGGTGGAGGAGTGTCAAGACTTCATTTCAGACTATGCCCAGTGCCACCGTTTGGGAGACCTTCAAGCAGCAATTCCATCGGAAGTTCATGCCTCTCCACATTCAGCGAGCCAAGGAAGTGGAATTCTTCAACCTTCAGCAGAGACAGATGTCAGTTGCGGATTATGTACACAAGTTTACAGAGTTGTCCCATTTTGCAGAGGACATGGTGAACACTGAGCATAAGAAGGTGACTCGCTTCGTCAACGGCCTGAATCCGAGGCACAAACGCCACGTAGTTGCATGTATGTGGCCGGCTACATTGGATGACGCTATTGACAGGGCTTATGATGCAGAGGCCATCTTTGAGGAGGAGCGAACTGAGGCTAAGAGGGCGGCAGGTTCCAGTGTCAGAAGTCAGTTTCAGAAGAAATTCAAGGGTAAGCAGGGCACTTCGAGCAGTACTCTGTTACTGTGTGGTCACTGTGGGAAGGATCACCCCACCGACAGATGTTGGAGGAAGAGTGGGGCTTGTTTCGGGTGTGGCTCTACGGACCACAGGCGAGCCCAATGCCCGAAGTTTCAGTCCTCTCCACAGACGAGACAGGCAGGATCTACAGCGCAGGGCAGATCCCAGACAGCACGCCCAGCTCAGAAGCAGAACCGCCAGACAGCCCGAGCCTATACTGCTACGCATGAGGGCGCGGAGGAGGCCACGGTAGTGGAAGGTAAAATTTTAATTTCTGATGCTGAAGCTTTAGCCTTATTTGACTCCGGGTCTACGCGTTCGTACGTAGCACCCCATTTTGCTGTGCAGCTTCGACAGCGACCCACACCACTCCCATATTTGTTGTTAGTATCCACTCCGGTGGGTAAGCGGGTGGAGTGCAGTGTTTTCTACCCTCAGTGTGATGTGCGGATAGCTGGTCATCAGCTCCCAGTAGACCTCGTGTTGCTCACGACACTGGATTTTGATGTGATTCTTGGTATGGACTGGCTTGCGAGATATCATGCATGTATCAATTGCTACAGTAAGGCTATCTACTTTGATTTGGGCAGCGGATTTCGATTTGAGGGCAGCCAGACAAAGTGCCCAAGGCGTGTGATATCTGCTTGTAAGGCAGACAGGATGCTTCGTAGGGGATGTGAAGGATTTCTCGCATTCATTTCAGAAAAGAAAGATCAGCGACAGCTCAGTGAGATTCCAGTAGTCAGCGAGTTTCCGGATGTCTTTCCGGAGGATGTGCCAGAGTTGCCACCGGTTCGGGAGGTCGAATTTGCTATTGACTTGATGCCCGGTACAGCACCCATCAGTAGAGCTCCATATCGTATGGCACCTGCAGAATTGTTGGAATTGAAGAAACAGTTGCAGGATCTGTTGGATAAAGGGTTCATACGCCCAAGTGTTTCACCTTGGGGAGCTCCTGTATTGTTTGTCAAGAAGAAGGATGGCAGTTTCCGGATGTGCATTGACTACAGGCAGTTGAACAAAGTGACAATCAAGAACAAATATCCATTGCCTAGGATCGATGAGTTGTTCGATCAGCTTCAGGGTGCAGCTTACTTCTCGAAGATTGACTTGAGGTCAGGATATCACCAGCTCAGGGTGAAGGATGAGGATATTCCTAAGACAGCTTTCAGGACTCGGTATGGACACTACGAATTCCTTGTCATGCCATTTGGTTTGACGAACGCACCCGCAGCTTTCATGGCGTTGATGAATAGGGTGTTTACTTCCTTCTTGGACCAGTTCGTTGTGGTTTTCATAGATGACATATTGGTCTATTCGAAGACTGCTGAAGAACATACAGATCATCTGCGGAAAGCATTGCAGCTGCTTAAGGATCACAAGTTGTATGCAAAGTTGTCCAAGTGTGAGTTTTGGCTCGAGCAAGTTACATTTCTGGGTCATAAAATTTCTAGAGATGGATTGATGGTGGATCCGGCTAAGATTGAGGCAGTAGTCCATTGGCCCCGTCCTAGATCAGTGACAGAGATTCGGAGTTTTCTGGGATTGGCGGGATATTACCGCAGGTTTGTGCAGGACTTCTCGAAGATTTCAGCCCCGCTGACTCAGTTGACTCGGAAGAAGGTCCCGTATAAGTGGATAGAGAAGTGTGAGCGTAGTTTCCAGATGTTGAAAGAAAAGCTCACTACGGCGCCAGTGTTGACTCTCCTGGATGGTAGTGAGGGATTCGTGATTTATTCCGATGCTTCTCGAGTTGGATTAGGCTGCGTACTGATGCAGAATTAGAAGGTGATTGCCTATGGATCCAGACAGCTGAAAGAGCATGAGAAGAACTATGCCACACATGACTTGGAGCTAGCAGCCATTGTATTTACACTGAAGTTGTGGCGGCATTACTTGTACGGTGTGAAGTTCGAGGTCCATTCCGATCATCACAGTCTGCAGTACTTATTTGATCAGCATGACTTGAATATGAGGCAACGGAGATGGTTGGAGTTCATCAAGGACTACGACTTTCCTATCAAGTACCACCCAGGCAAGGGGAATGTAGTTGCAGATGCACTTAGCAGGAGGACAGATAGTCTTGAGGTGTTGGCAGGATTCTATATGCTTGTGCATGATCAGCCTGTTGAGGTTCGGATGGTAGGTGAGTTGGTGACATTAGCTACTACCGTCGTGTTTCAGCCTGAGGTGATTCAGCAGATCAAGGATCGCCAGTTTGAGGACCCCCTCCTGGTGAAGTTCAGAGATCGGATTTCAGATCGACCGGATTTTAGCTTGGTAGATGGAGTTTTGTACTTCAGGAATAGATTGTGTGTTCCCGCTGTGGATGAGCTGAAAGATAAGTTGATGACAGATGCGCACGATGCCCGATATGCGATGCACCCAGGGAGTACGAAGATGTACCGGAACTTGAAAGATAGATTTTGGTGGAATAATATGAAGCGGGAGATCGCAGGGTTCGTAGCTCGATGCTTGACCTGTCAGAGGGTAAAAGCCGATCATCAGCGACCTCCAGGATCATTGCATCCATTGCACACTCCGCAGTGGAAGTGGGAGCACATTACGATGGATTTCGTCTCCGGTTTTCCACCGACCAGTAGAAAGAACAATGCGATCTGGGTAATAGTGGACAGATTGACCAAGTCAGCGCATTTCCTTCCGTTCAAGAAAGGGATGACATTCACAGAGATGGCCAGGAAGTTTGTTGACGAGATAGTCAGATTGCATGGTACCCCAGTATCGATTGTGTCTGATCGCGATCGTCGTTTTGTGTCTTCATTCTGGAGAGCATTTCAGGAAGCTATGGGCACGAAGTTGAGTTTTAGTACGGCATACCACCCCCAGACTGACGGACAGTCGGAGCGTACCATTCAGACATTGGAGGATATGCTCAGAGCTAGTGTGCTGAACTTTGAGAAGGAATGGGATATGCATCTAGCATTGTGTGAGTTTGCCTACAACAACAGTTTCCATGAGAGTATTGGTATGGCACCATATGAGGCACTATACGGACGTAAGTGCAGGACTCCAGTGTGCTGGGAAGAGGTAGGAACAAGGAGTTTTCATGGTCCGACGATCATAGCTGAGACGACAGAGAAAGTGCAGAAAGTGATAGAAAATTTGAAGATTGCTCGATCCAGACAGAAGAGCTATGCAGATACTCGGAGGAGACCTTTGGCATTCCAAGTCGGAGATTGGGTATTCCTTAAAGTTTCTCCGATGAAGGGCACGGTGAGGTTTGGTCAGAAGGGCAAGTTAGCTCCGAGATATGTAGGACCGTTTGAAGTCAAGAGCCGAGTGGGAGATTTAGCTTATCGGTTGACGCTTCCAGTTGAGTTCTCCGGTGTGCACAATGTCTTCCATGTGTCGATGCTCCGTAAGTATGTGCCAGATCCGAGCCATGTGATTCGTTACGATGATATTCAGATTCAGCCTAATGCCACTTACGTTGAGCGTCCGCTTCGCATCGTCGGGACACGAGAACAGATTCTCCGTACCAGGACTATCAGATGGGTTAAAGTGTTGTGGGAGCATCACGGTCCAGATGAGGCTACTTGGGAGCTAGAGGAGCAGCTAGCACGCCAGTACCCCCAGCTTTTTGCGCAGGTAGGTAGTCATTCCGAGGACGGAATGATTCCTAGTGGGGGAGGATGTAACACTCCGATTCCCTTTGAGCCGGATTAGTGGCTCATTAGTGCGTGTTTTGTTTTTTTTTAGTCTTTTGGACTTGGTTTTGGGCCTTGGATAGGTAGTTGAGTGACCTTTGACCTGAGATAGGTAGTTCTAAGCCCTTTTTCGTAATTTTGCTTTTGTTTTGCTCATATCATCTTTGCATCATCTTGGTGTCAGCACGTGTATTTTGTTGAGCTCGTTATTTTCCGTAACTGAGTCAGATCCGTTTGAAGTCAATTGGGGAAGATGGACCTTCGTGTGACTTAAACTGTAATTAGTATAAACTTTTCGGACCTTGACTTAAACTTCCAAACCTATATAAATGAGTCACTCTCCAGGTGTCTCTCTCTCTCTTGCTCATTTCACTTGATCGTTGCATGCAAGGAATTCCAGGGAAACTCCACGTTCTCTCTCTCTCTCTTCTCTCTCCCCTTCTCTTGCTCGATTAAGCTTTGGATTCCTTGTTTTGGATTGGGTTTTCTTCTTCTTCTCTCATCTCTGTGCTTAGTCTCTGTCTGTGGCTTTAGTGGTAAGTGGGTTCTCTCCCAACTCTCCCTTCTCCTTCTCCAATTGCAGCTCTCTTTCTTTGTTGATGTGTCTTCATCTCATGCATGGTGTATCTCTTTGATTTGCTTTGATTTTAGTTGCTTTGGAGCTTGAGTCAGTGGACTTGGTAGAGATTTGAGGCAAGTATAAGTACAAGCTTTGATAACACATATGAGTATTTTGTGTGATGGCTTTGATTTCTTCTTATTCCTTGTCTAGCATGTTTTACAGCCACATTTTGTGAATTTGGAACCTCTGTAACTCATTTGTTCAGCTTCTGTACCGAATTTCAGTTTCTGTAACTATCCCGAATTCGTGTTCTGTATTGTACGGCTAAGCCGTAAGTTTCTACGGCTCACATTCCAGAGCCTCGAAATTTCACTTTTGTTCTACGGCTAGGCTACGGCTAAGCCGTAATTTGTCCTACGGCTGAGCCGTAAGCTAGCCGTGATCCAAACCGTAATCCAGCCGTGAATTAAATCTCTGATCAGTCGAAACTTTTCCAACACAGAACTCCTACGGTGTGGCTACGGCTAAGCCGCGGAATGCTACGGCCAAGCCGTGGATTGGTTTACGGCTAAGCCGTATACTGACTGTAGCTTAGCCGAAAAAGATACCAGATCAGAGGTGGAAGAATGACCAGTTTAGCTGTGTTTTGAATGGAACCAAGGTGAAGCCGTAGTGCATATTACGAAGAGCACGTAAGATGTCTTCGGCTCAACCATAGGTCCCTCATGGCTAAACCGTTAGGCATGGCAAATCTGAAATATAACTTAGGATAATGATGAGACTTGTAGGGCTCAAATGCAGGTTAACCACCCATGTAAACCGGCCCAATGGATGCTTTGGATCGCATGAATAGTCTGTTAGGCTGTGACTGATTCATGTGGGCGTTGATCACTGTTAAGCACCTCCCCATGGGTGTTGGTTTAAGGGACGTCGGTGCACGTAAAGATTACATTGCAACACTTTGATGGCAACGGTGCCTTGACTAACTTAAAACTACATCAACATGCACGGTTAGTGACAGTGAACAACTAACTTAGGGCTGGCTTGTAATGAACCTTGATTCCGTATTAATCTGAGATGCATTGCATATTGTTTATAGTCTTGCCCTCTGTTCTGTTAATCTATGTTATGCATTCCGCAGTCATTTTGCCTTTGTCCTGTATATCTGTATTATTCTTCGCTCTGCACTATGCTTTGATCTATGCTATGCTTTGTATATTCTCTGGCTTTGTATATATCTGTTTGGTTTGGGTATTCCCGGGTGGCTCTGCCCAGAGGTTAATACGTGAGGATAAGATCCGGTCTTTGCCATCGGTGAGTCCAAAGCGGATAATCTCCCTTTCTATGGATTTAAATTTGATTGACATTAGTCTGGCTCTACTCAGCCTCAGCCTTAGGATGCCCGACGGGGTTACCTCTGGCTTAGATCTCTGTATCTCTGTATTTCACTGCAGTGTCGCTTTGTCTTGGGACCCCGGAACCCAGGAACCTGAGACCCACTTGTACCCTGGCCCGGTCAGTGGTGTTCTCCTCTGCTTTGCTTTGCTCTGCTCTCTATTGGAGAGAAGATGGTTAACGTAGTAGCCACTTAGTCAGTATTTCTATGTTTTGATTCACATATCATGCTTTACTTCTACGCACGATTTGCTTAGCATACTAAGATGAAATTCTGAAATCATTATTCTGTCATTTATTCAGCTTTGATACTATGAGTGTTTCATCTCTGCTACTTATATTTGCTGGATCGTTGTATTCATTTGTGTTGTCTGTGGTGTTGCAGGCACAGATACCTTGCCCAGCTCCCCGGCGGTCGAGGAGGCTGCAGGGGCGAGTGTAGAGGCACCCTCAGGTTTGGCAGAGTGGGCCTGATCATCTCTGCCGAGTGCGTTCATGCATGCGGCCAGTGGCTTTTCATTTTGGGATTTTGAGAGATTGTATTGGGACTTTGTACTTGTATTCTGTGTATTTTGTATATATTGATTTTGGTGTGTATTTGGTTTTATATCAGTGTATTTGCCTTTGTTGTTTCCGTTTTCATATTTGCTTTGGCTTCCGCTATTTTCTTTGTTGCTTGCTATGATATGTACAGCTTCCGCGTACGCTTAGTTCGCACGTGTTAGATCCCTTGTGTATGCGCATCTGGACAGGGTTCGGATGCACGTGCACGGGAGTACGTGTGTCACTGGTTTAGCTTTTCGCTAATCCCCGAATTCTGGGCTCGGGTCGTGACATACCCTATACCAGATCTCTCAGTGTGGACTTGATACAAAATGGAGATTCCATTTTCAAATATGAATCTCTAAGTCAAGCTTCCCCTTACAATCTATTCATGCTTGCCCTAATGAAAAAGAAAATCTATATGCATATTTGAGAAATGGTTGCCTACTTGAGAAGTGGATATGGTGGACAAGACAAGGGAGAGGGAGAGAGAGATTGAGAAGCATGCAAATGAACTCATGATCCCAGATCTCCTAGGTGGCACTGGTTATGCTGGAGGAAGAGAGGAAAAAGGAAGAAAATGGTTTACTGTGATGATAAAGAGGAAAAGATCGAGAGAGATTAGGATTAGGTTAATTTATGGAGAAAGTTTATCTAAATTATAAGAAAGGGCCTCTTTCTCTTTAGTGATTTTTGTATAATCCCAAGAAAGGGTTTTTGGGCTTAATTCAATAGGGTTTAATGGTTTTAAGCTCAAGATCCATCATGAGTTTGGGTCGCCTATCTCTGATACGTTTCACACTAAGATGCCATGCATGAAACGACCCAATGTTCTAAAATTACCCATCACACACCATCGGGACCCACCTAAACCAATCCAAGCTCAACTACTCAACCTGACCCACGACTCCAAGTCCTTAGGCCTTACAAAAGAAGACGAGAAAGAAAGAAATACTAAAGAAGAGGAACAAGAGCAAAGAGGAGGAGATGATGCTGGGATAAACATGAGCTTCAAAGGAAGGTGGGCATTAAGTTCAGGTGTGATGATATTGCATGTTTGGGTTGCTGAACAATTGTTTGCATTGCAAGGAAAATCTAGAGAAGAAGAGAAAGATGAGAGTATATGGTTGCTTAAATAACATCCTGACAGAGAGGGGAAGGGTGTGAAGGCAGAGATGGTTGACAGAACTCAGGAATAAGGTCTCGACTGTGTCAGGTTGTAGGGACTTTGGGCTCAACCGTGAATAGGAAGAAAGAAAGAGAAAATGGATCACAAGCAGCCTTGGGTGGAGTATCGCAGAGAACAACACATGACGAAATAGATGGGATCAATGTTGTGGTGGAGGAGAGGACAATCGTGGGTTGAAGATAAAGATGAAGTGGGCCTGTTGCAGGTTTGTCGGTTTGTTTGTTCAACAAGGTGACGATAAACTTAAAGTCTCCATGCATGACTGATTTGGGTGTGGTAGAGATAGAGGTGATCACAGTGGGTAGAGAGATGTGGTTTTAAGTGGATCTCAGTAAAGTATACAGAGAAAGGTGATGGGTGTTGAGGATGACGAACATAAAGATAGAGAAAAAGTGCATGTGCATGAGAAGTTGAATGAAAGTGGGACTCTTATCTGCAAGTCGTCAAAGTGCGAAAAAAGAAAGAAAAAAAAAGTGGGTTTTAGAATTGCTCTGGGTGGGGCCTGATGGGGCAGTGGTGCAACATGTGACTTGGTTACAATCCGCCGTGATAATGGAAAATAAAAACCAGGCTAAGAAAAATTATATATATTAAGATGATAACTATAAGGGTCAATACAAAAAGAGAGTGAGAAAAGAAGAGAAAGAATTCCTCAAACGGAAAGAATTCCTAGGATGAAATAGAAAGAACCTTTAAAGAAAGAGAGGGAGAGAGTGCCTCGAATGGGGGGAAGATTAGTGAGTCTAAGTTCGATAATGCCTTGTCATGAGCTAACTAAGGAATTTTCATGTAGTTAAATGGCACGAGGGGGGATAAACACCCACTAGGGTTCATCCAGCACCAATCAAGGTGTGGAGGTAAAGGATGTGTTTGTGGAGTTACAAGGGGATGATCCACCTCTTCTACCTCCACCAGTTCTAATTGCTGATGACTGATTCTTAACATACCATGCAGGCTCAGATTGCTACATTGATTAAAGAGGTAAGGGAAAGCCCTGCCTTAAGCTCTAATGGCAACCTAAGTCATCCTTCAGACCAAGAAGCACGACCCGAATGCCTTATATGAGAAAGTTCCGCAAGAGAGGAGCTATAGAGTTCACTAGTGTGAGGACCTAATCACAACTGAAGAGTGGATGGAGCATATTGAGAACGTCTTTGATTCAATTATTTGCATCGGCAAGCACTCATAACTTCAATGTTTAGAGGCATCATAGACAATTGCTGGAAGAGTATTCGCCCAGCCTACTGCACCATGCTTGAAGCTATAATTTGGGAAACATTTAAGGCGTAGTTTCTCAAGAAGTTCATCCCAAAACACATCAATTGGCAAAAGAAGGAAAAGTTCACTATCCAACAACAGTAGTCCATGACCATGGTTGACTGTATCCACACCTTCACCTAGCTCTCCATATTCATAGAAGATCTTATCGATACCGAAACAAGAAGATGGAGAGGGTTTATTAAAGGGTTGAGGCCTTCTTGTGGGTCATGTTATTGCATTTTAGTAGCCAACAATGTGTGAGGATGTGGTAGAGAGAGCTTACGCAGCCGACGTGTTTGATCAAAATATAGTCACTAGCGAGCCTAAGAAGAATGTCCAGTTTTCCTGCAAATATAAGCATCAATCCAAGAAACAGAAGAATGGCAATAGCAGCAGTGGTGCAAGATTGTAGCAAGGGCCAAACGACACAAAATTGCTAGAGATCAACAGGAGCTTGTTATGGGTATGGTTCTATGGACCACAAGTTATCAGACTGTCTCAAGAAGAAGTCTAAATCGAGAGACCCTCAGTAATAATCGTATTAGTAGTCGTAGTATCAATAGCCTATCAGAGTAGCTTTACTAGCTCAGCCCACATGACCTACATTATTCATTCCTCCAGATAGCAAAAGTATTTGCCAAGTAGACAGTGTCGGGGTTAGCTTAGGTAGGGTCAACAGAGGCCCCAATAGGTAGTACGAGCTAATATATTGACTCGAAAGTAGGCAGAGGAAGCCGACAATGTTGTGGAAGGTATGGTTCTTGTTTTTGATGTCATGGCTAGAGTGTTGTTTGATCCTGGATAGACTCACTCCGTTGTTGCACAACATTTCGTTAATAGTTTTTGGGAGCAGACAGCACAGCTACCCTTTGTGTTATCTGTCATTACCCCTGTTGGAAAGAAGGTAGCATGTGAGGACTTCTACCCTAGATGTAGGATTTTAGTGTGCAAGTTGTAGATGTTAGAAGATTTGTGTTGCCAATGCGCGATTTCAACATGATCCTAGGTGTGGATTGGTTGTCGTGGAATAGGGCCAATATGGATTGTTTGCACAAGACGATCACTTTCAAGGTTGATGACACCAGTCCTAGTGTAATGTTTGTGAGTGAGAGGAAGCGTTTAGCAAATAGAGTAGTTTCAATGCTTAGAGCTTAGCAGTTGATTCGTAGTGGTTGCAAATGCTATACTCCTTCATCTCAGAGCGGAGGCCTTCCCCAAAGCTTGAAGATATCCCAATTGCTTGTGAGTTTATAGATGTTTTTCCAGACGACGTTCTAAGGCTACCACCAGTGAGAGAAGTCAATTTCACGATTGAGTTTATGCCCGGCACGGCACCGATTTGTAGAGCTTCGTACAGGATGGTGCCAACAATGCTACATTAGTTAAAGATCCAGTTGCAAGAGATGTTGGATAAGGGTTTTATCCACCCAATGGTTTCACTATGGGGATCTCTAGTGTTGTTCATCAAGAAGAAAAATGGTAGCTTGAGGATGTGTATCAATTACATGCAGTTAAGCTAGTTGACTACTAAGAACAAATACCCACTGCCTTGGATTGATGAGCTATTTATTCAACTTCAAGGTGCAACGGACTTTTTCTAAGATTGATTTAAGGTCAGGCTTATTGATTTAAGGTCAGGCTTGATTTGAGGTCAGGCTACCACCAGCTAAGGATTAGAAAGTCATATGTACCTAAGACAACCTTCACGTATAAATATACGCACTATGAGTATTTGGTCATGCCTTTCGGATTGACAAATGCCCCAATTGTGTTCATGGCTTTAACAGAATATTCTCTCCTTTCCTTGATCATTTTGTAGTGGTATTAATTGATGACATTTTGGTGTACTCTAAGACAGTGAATGACCATATGGAGCATTTAAGGGAATCGCTCCAACTTTGAGGAAAAATCAGTCGTATAGTAAGTTGAAAAAGTGTGAATTTTGGTTGGACAAGTTGTATTTTTGGGCCATACTATATCTCGAGATGGACTTGTAGTTGACCTATCGAAGATTGAAACTATCACCAATTAGCAGAGTCCAAGATTAGTTGTGAAGATTCAAAGTTTTCTGGGTTTAGCAGGATATTATTGCCATTTTTCGAAGAGTCTTCAAAGATTTTTGCTCCACTTACTAAGTTGATTTGGAAGAATGCGCTTTTTTAGTGGATAGATGAGTGTAAGCCAAGCTTTTCGTTACTCAGGGAGAAATTGACCATAGCTCTAGTTCTATCCTTACTCGAGGGTAACGGTGGATTTGTGATTTATTTTGGTGCTTTTGAAGTTGGTCTTGGCTATGTGTTGATGTAAAATAGCAGATTAATAGCTTATGGTTCTCGGTAACTAGAGGAACATGAGAAGAACTATGCCACCCATGATCTTGAGTTAGCAACTATCGTATTTGTGCTGAAGATGTGGAGACATTATCTCTATGGAGAGAGATTTGAGGTTCATTCAGATCACCAGAGTTCACAATATATGATCATAACATGAGACAACACTGATGGTTAGAGCTTATCAACGATTTTGATTTTCTTATTAAGTATTTCTCAGGCAAGGCCAATGTGGTGACAGACACTCTAAGTAGGAAATCTTTTGTATAGCTTGCAATTTTATGAGGAGAACAATCTCTTTTTGAAGAGTTCAGGGATTTAGATACGTGATCAAGTTTGTCAACATCAGGGTTATGATGGCATCGATGTCTGTTTTTTAGCCATAGTTGATTCTGTAAAGACAAGCAATTTGAGGACACCCAGAGTCGGCTAAGGCTCGTGATCAAATTCCCTAGAGGCTAGATTGGTTGATGATGTTTTGTACTTTAAGGACAGTTTTTGTGTGCCAATCATTGGTGGAATTAAGGAAGCAATCATGATTGCACACAATGCCAGATACTCCATGCATCCAGGAAGCACGAAGATGTACAAAAACTTAAAGGACAAGTTTTGGTGGAATAACATGAAGAGAGACATCAAAGGTTTTGTGTCCAGATCTTTCACATGTCAGCGTGTAAAGGCATGCAGAAGAAGCATCCCGGTTTGATGCACCCCTTGCAGATTCCGAAGTGGAAATGAGAGGACATCTATGTACTTTGTGTTAGGGTTGCAAGTGGTTAGTAGACAATTCAATGCAATTTGGGTGATCATGGACCATTTGATGAAGTCATCTTATTTCATTCCATTTAAGAAAGGCATGAAGTTCAATGGGATGGTGAAGATCTTTGTTCATGAGATTACCTTCCATAATGGTACGCTAGCTTCCATTGTGTCTGACAGAGATTCTCGATTCTTCTCATCCTTTTGACAATCATTTCAGCAATGATGAGGACCAAGCTTAACTTCAACAAAACATATCATCTGTAGACTAATGGGTAATCAGAGCACACTATTCAGACTTTAAAGGATATGCTTCGTGTTAATGTTTTGGACTTTGGAGGAGAATGGGATGAACATCTCATCTTGTGTAACTTCGCGTACAACAAGTGTTACCGTATGATTATTGGGATGGCTCCGCTCAAAGCGTTATATAGCCGCTGATGTCATATGCTAGTTTCATGGGAAGAGGTTAGAGTTAGAAGCTTCCATGGACCTTCGATCATTGCAAATACAAAAGAGAAAGTCTAGAAAGTCCAAGATAGATTGAGGATTGCTCGTTTTCACCAGAAGACTATGCTAATAATCTTCGACGAAATCTTGAGTTTTAGGTTGGAGATAACGTGTTCTTAAATGTTTATCTAGTAAAGGACAGCATTAGGTTCGGATAGAAAGGCAAGCTAGCTCTGAGATATGTGGGACTACTTGAGGTCAAGAGAGAAATTGGTGATCTTGCTTATCGGCTGATTCTTTAGTCAGAGTTTGTAAAAGTGCACGATGTCTTCCATATGTCTATGCTCCGAAAGTATATTTGAGACCCATCTTATGTTATAGAGCACGAGGAGATTCAAGTGCATCTGATGCGACGTACATTGTCTTCAATGATCGACGAGAAATAGTAGGTTCTACAAACTCGAATGATTTGTTGGGTCAAGCTTCTCTATGAGCACCATGGTCCAAATGAGGCTACTTTGGAGCTCAAGGAGTAGGTTAGAAAGAAGTGCCTAAGGTTATTTCCAGATATTCCATAGGTATGTTTCATTCGGACGACTGAATGGTCCTAAGTGGGGGAGGATGTAAGATTCTGTTCCCCAAATTAGATTTGTTTGCTAATCTATTTGTGCTTTGTGCAAATTAATGGTGTTTTGGTCTTAATCAAGTATTCGATAGATAGATTGGTGGCACCCTACTCTTGATTAGGCAGCATAGAGGACCAATTTGAGATTTACATAGCCTAATTTTGCATCATCGCATCATTTCATCAATCATATCGTTGTGCATTTAAACATGTTTATCATCATGCATTCGTGGATCCCTCTCATTTGTACCTAAGTTAGCTTAGTACGACCCTTTTTTGTAAATAACCTAAACTAATGAACTAGCTATTAAATTTCTAAAGTTGCCTAAGAGCCCTAGCTATAAAAGCTCACTCTTTTCAAAGCAAGACTGACTCTTGCTTCCTAGCAAAAACCCCTAGCCACGAGCTCCATCTTTTTCTTCCTATAACTCTAGAGTGTGTGTGAGAGATACTCTAAGCCATTAGAGATTATTTTCATCTTCTTCTCCAGATTCCCTTTTTGCCTATTTGGTACTTGTTTGAAGCGAAGAGCCCTATTTCTCCATTTTGCATGATTCCCAAGGTGGAAACTCAATTGCCCTTGAAGCTTGTGAAATTTAAATAAGTGTAGTAGAAGCTTCATGTCATCCATTCCATTATTTCATCTCTTTTCATTACATTGTCATGAATAGGGTTTTGATTGAGCCAGGAAAATTTGGGGATTTCCACTATTTTGGCTAAGATTAGGTAACAATATCTCGCAAAGGCAAGTATAAGCAAGTGGTAACATCCATGATGGGATTTTTATTGATTCCTTACTATGTTTAAGCTTTATTGCATTGTACAGTCCATCCTTCTCTTGTGTGTCATTAATGGAGGATGTCATGATGGTTAGATTTTGATTTAAAAGGAGAATGGATTAAATGAGATTGAATGGAGGTGTAAATTTTGTAAACTTGGTAGATTCAGGACGTTATAGAATGCCATAATGCAAGTTGTGAATGGGGAATAAATGTGTAGAGCTTAAGACTTGAAACAAGTCTAAAACTTCACGCAAATGAGCTCGAGCGAACCCAGGCGCACTCAAGCACACACTCAAAACTCTAAATTATTTCGAAAAATGTGTTTCAGGCTTGGGCACATGTGCATATGCGCCAAGCGTGCTAGCCTCTATGAGACCTCCCTCGAGTGCATGCTCATCTGCGCTCTAGCGCCCACCCAAATTTCCTATTTTATTTATTATTTATCTAATTATTTATTTATTATGTATTTATTGTTCCAATTCCCACTTTGATTGGAATGGTTATACCAGACCCTTCCCTAGGCACATCTTGGACTTGACTCGTGGTCAAGTATACCTTAGAACACTTGGGGGACCCTATGACTGTGTAGGACATTGTATCTCGGAACCATTCTACCTTATCCTTGGACCAACGAAATCAAATTGGGTAACAAGGAAGATGTTGGTTGTCATCCATCTTTTAGATGGATGTTCAGGTTGTTCCGACTGGCGCTCCCTCGCCTGTGGATATAGGAGTCCTTTGTCTAGATTTATACACAATGCAATACTAAGAATTTTGGTAGCACATGATATTGGAGGACTTATGGTTACACCAAAGTGGAAGGCTAAGGGCATGAACATATTAGATTAGCTTGGCTAGTAAATCATCCTTAATTCTTATAAATTGAAAAATTATGCATGTTGTTACGATTATTTTTGTTCTTCACTATTCTCATCTGTTAAATTCATTATGCACTATTCCATTTCCCTACATTGTCATTTGTCTACTGTTATCCTTTATTTGATATCATTATGCTTTAAGTTACTCCAAATGATACATAAGTAAGATATGCCAAGTGAACAAGTAAGTTATGTTAAGAAAGTAAGTTTGAAAGAACGAAGGTGCTATATATTATATCCTTATTGATTAATAGAGTTGGCACCATTGAACTTGACTCTACGAAGCCCAATGGAGAGTATGAGTTGAAATTTACTCGCCACTACAGTTGGTTTTCTATAGAGTGTCACGCCCCAATCCCGGGAATTTGGGGATTTGAGTGGGCCCCCAGGGCGTGGATACGTAATCCCGTAGAAATCCGTGCCCTGAAGAATTATGCACGAATTCCTATAAGGGAGATTCCACAGGAACGTGTGAGGTATGCTGACACACGTACAAACATAAATTATCATAATCGAGAACCTGTGAAATACTCAATAAGCATCAAGAGCACATAAGGTTCATAGTCTATTAAAATATATTTACATACACTAGTGTTATAGTCCTTTAAATACATTCCCAAAATCAGTCCTTAAAGATGATACAAGAGTCCTCAACATAATATTTCCAGAAGAGACGCTCTCTGTAGGATGGCTAGTAGTAAACGTCGCCATCCATCCATTCACCTACACCTCGAGGTACCGTTGGGGTATCTTCCGGGGCCGCGTCAGTATTCGTGTCGGGAGCGGGTGCTGTATCTGCAATACCGAGGGTAACACTGTTAACACGACGGTTAAGCAAGTACTAAAGCATAGGAAACTGATATAACATAATACATTAGTAATGACAATCATTAAACATGATGCATGAGTGAAACTTAAATGTCATACATACTGTTTGGCAACCACAATGCTCTATTCTCCCAAAGGGAGCATACATAACGTATGGGTCGCTAGGGGATCAAGCTAGCTTCCCGAGGAGCGTTGACAACCCCTCCGTAAACCTACTGCAGTGGTGACATATAAATACCCAAGGGGCAAAAGCTAAGTGGTGCCGATTCGGAGTCAATCATGAAATAACGAATGCTCAACGAAACACATGCAGGTAAACTACAAGGCCCGAGCCTCAGCTATACCCTTGGCTAGCAAGCACACACTCAATAGAAGCTCTGGCTTGTCAGACACGCACTCATTAGAAGCTCAGGTCTGAATGGCCGCGGGGTTTGCTAGAGGAAGTGAATTCGATAACAGTCATGTCAAAAGTAGTGTAATGTATCGATATGATACGAATGCATTTAGATGAAGCAGTCTCCTGATCCCCAAGGGCATTCAGCACGATGTACACATGAGATGTTCGGTGTCGTTGTGTTACCGTGTCTGGGTATTACATTGTGTGCATACAGAACACCCTTCTCATGTCAACATCCATGACTTGCCATTGGGAAATCCTTCATTCATTCCAATGTGTAATTACCAATGGCCAAGGTGGAGGTATAGAAGGTACCATGACTAAAGCCCTACAAATCATTAAGATTCCAAACATCTTACATTCACTGGGTTCTTACGGCTTAGCCGTATACAATGCTATGGCTTAGCCGAGAGGGAGTCACTGTTCGTCCGGATTTTCGGCGTGCTTACGGTTCACCCGTATATTGGCCTACGGCTTAGCCGTGCTAAGCCTACGGCTGGGTCACGGGGAGGTCACGACTTAGCCGTAGGGTATTTCACGGTGCAGCCGTATGCGAGCCTTAGAAGGAACTGGGTTCTGTGATCTCTCTGGAAAGTTCGCCGTAGAAAGACCTACGGTTAGTCTACGGGCTGGATACGGCTTAGCCGTAGTGAATTTCACGGCGTAGCCGTAAGTGAGCCGTAGTACAAAATCCCATTTTACTGCTCTCTCGATATTGAGCCGTAAGAGCTCACGGCTTAGCCGTAGCTTCGCCGTAAGCTTCAGAAAATTTGAATACAGTTTCGTAGCTCGATTTTCTGTACGGGATCACTACAGAGTTAACTTATAAGGGAATTCTGAAGCTCAATTGAAGTGTCCTGGAGGGTATCCCATACTCACACACCTCCTATTCCCTTCTTATCATTCCATTTCTTTTCACACCCCATTTGCATCAATTAACAATGACAGAGTAATGGCTGGAAAGTTGAAATGCAATAACTAGCTCATATTATCCACACTCAACCATGCATGCAATACATATAACTTAGTACTTGCCTTGTTACCGTGTTTAGCCCTTCCTAGATCTTTCTTGCTGTATGCTCAGAGGAAAACTCTCTGTACTGTAATGGGTTCTCTAATGGGTTCTCTACACATAAGCCCAAAATGTGGAAGAATCCACATGCAAGTCAATAACGAAGTCTTTATGACTCCAACAACCCAAGAAGACAAGATGGAACCTATTCCTTACCTTGTATTGCTGTAACTTGGAGGAGAGATCACTCTTGGAGGAGAGTTCACTTTACACCAGAATATAATGGAAAAAGGGGTCAAGGAGGAAGAAGAAGAGTGTGAGTGAATGCCATTCCTCGTGCATGCACACTCTCAAAGGTCCACAGTGCTTCGATTGAAAGGAGGAGATGGAGAAGAAACCCAGACAACCGAAGCTCCAGCCAAGAGAACGAGAGAAAGAAGGAGACTGGACGTTAGTCTCTCCTTTTTAAACATGTTTTCCTGAAATTGCACTCTAGCCCACTTGTTTTCTAGAAATTTCAGTTTAGTCCGGAAGGACTCCAATTGGCTTAAGATGAGTCCGGATTAACTCGGGCCCAACACAAAAGATGATCTACGCGATGAATCACACGTAAGGAGATGGACGGGGTATCCAAGAGGCATAAGGACAATTTACGAAAAAGCCCTTAGCTATTTAAGCGGGGTCCAAACCCAATAATTCACACTAAATTGACCCTCAACAAGTCTTAATCAATAGGAAACAGGATTAATTAACGTAATTAGGATTAGTGAGGGTTCGGGTCCTTACATAGAGTAAGTCGATGCTCTTTTGGGAAATTAGACTAGCTACCTGATTTCCCGTTACGTTTTGTGATGTGTCTCTCTTCGGAGAAGACTGTAGCCATGCGGTTTGCCAATTAGATGTTATGGTCTTATGTTATCTTGATTCTCACATTTATGCCTAATTAACATGCTAACATGTTAGTTTATGCATTTTGGCCTCTTTAATTACTTTGTCATCTAACTCTCACTAGTAGCACATGCTAGAATACTACTTGCTCATTCTTGTTGAGTTGTCATACTCAGGGGTGTTACCCTTGGTGTTGTAGGTTTAGTCCCCCACCCTAATCCGATCTCGAGTTGCATATGGAAGGCACCACGTAGGTTTTTTCTGGATTAGACGAGTGGACCACTAACAACGTGTTCTACTAGCTATCTTTCGCAGAGCTACATGGGGATAGGGCATCTTAGGACTTGAGCTATGGATTAGCTCCTTGCATCATGCCATCATTTATTTTGAGATATTCATGCTTATTTTATTGATGGACACGTATTATGTTTCGGGTCATTTGACTGTTTATTCCGTTATGCACTTCTGTACTCTTAGATATGCATGTGGACATGTAGTAATTCATGAGATTATGATTAATTCAGTAACTTATTAAGTAAGTTTATTATAGAACATTTGAGCAGGTACTTATTTATGTTCATTACTATCATAGGGCATGCAATGGGTGTGTTAAACACTGAGTTTTCCGCAATTAGTCTAAATGTGCATGTGTATATGGATCTTTTTCACACGTGAAATATGTGGAATTCTCTTTTTGTGGTCCATGTTTGCCTTAGTGCGACGTGAATTACTATGGAATTACATATGCCACGTCATGGGCTTGGCCATCTGACCTTAATCAGGGCGTGACATTTAGTAGATCAAGATTGGAGAAGATCTGTGTACAAAGGCAGTGCTGGAAGTTGTAGGTACTTGAGATCCGCCTGATAAACAAAGGAAAAGGGACGAAACTTGGTTTTTCTCTTTTTTGCCAATTTTCTAGTCCGGCCCGATGTTCTGATATGGAAAATGCTTGGTTGGAGAGGAAAGTGTTTGAATTTCATGTTTTTGAATCTGGGTTTGTCAGAGATAGGGTCAGGAAGGCTGAATTAAATGCTTCTGATGATGGGTTTGTTAGGGATGACTAGTTCAATGATCCTAGGATCAATGGTTCTAATTCCACATTCATGGGAGAATAACGAGGGTGTGATGATTCTGAGGTGGACTTTGGGAAGGATTCATGTAAAAAAGTTAAACCCGATTATTCTAATGTTGAATGGAGGAAGAATTCTGGAAAGAAGACTCGAAGTAGAGGCGCCGTAGCAGAGTTGGGGATGGATTTGTTTGTGGAATCCCAATTTCGAGTTGCTTCAGAATTTAGCAAGTTTGTTTCAAATAAGAGAACCAGCAACAATGCTCAAGACAACGAAATTGGGAGGGGATCCCCTAATAAAAACGTGAATGATGCTTCAAAAGAATGAATTGAGGATGGACCGATGCAAGAAAAGCATATTCGAGTGCATAGCTTGCAACAAGACTTTCTAATCTTATCTAATTCAGGTTAAACTTTCTATATAATTTCCAATGTATAAGGATTTAATGTGTTCTTGAATAAAGTGCAGGTTCTAATAATTGATCAATTACTGCAAATGCTAGATATTATCAACAACATAACATATCTATTTTAAGTACCATTTCTCAGAATAAACCCATATGGGACACTTTTTGACTCCGATCCAATATGAATTTGAGAATTGAATAAATTTGTTTTTTTTTTTATTAAGACGGTAGGGCATATCGCCCGGGTTCAGAGAAAAAAAAAACCTACGATATTAATTGTTAAAATCCACATTCATTAGTTCCTTTAGATGGCTAACAGTTAAGAGAGTGTTTTTTCCTTGCATGAGATAGTCAAATTAAATTTATTTATGTAAGTTGGGCATAAATTGAACATCTTGCTATGCTTGATTAGACACACCATTTTCATAAAATTTTTACATGATTCACCAAAAGAAAACATGGAATTTATTTTCATATGTTTCCTTTAACTAGATGTATTATCATACAGAGCTAGTGCAGCACGCCCACACCCATCGTGGGCGATAATAAAAAATAATTGTATTTTAAATAAAAATATTTATAAATATTTAAATAACTTATAAATGACGATTATTATTTAAATCAGAAAACAAATGAATTTAAAATTGAACTTCAAAAACCAAAGGTTTAATGGAAAAAATGGCTCAATTACAAAAAATAAAGGGCTAAAAATGAGAAAATTAAAATGTAACATGAAAGTGGCCGTGTAAATTGTGAGATTAGAAAGAAAAAGATTTGACTTTCACAATGGGACCCCATAGATTGTTCGAGCTCAGAATAATAAAGAAAAATAAAAAAAAAAAACCCTGCTTTGACAGTGGGCTAAGGTGGATGAAACACAACAAAGATGAAGCTGCTTATGATTTATAAGTGGACCCTAAATTTCTACATCTTGGATCAGATAAAAGGGTCGTATACATACCCACCTATCATAAAAATCAATAATGGCCCCCTATCAATGGGAAAAAAAGAAGAAGAAAGAATAGCAACAAAAAACCCTTGCAAGAGATCTGTCAATGAGGTTCACCTCTCCAATCCAAACTAATTAAATGCATAGTGGGTCGACTGATGATAAAAAAGGGACAAAATTCAGTTTATAGATTGTTCTTTTACTTATTAAAATCAACTACCCAATAGGCCCACCGATGATGAAAAAGAAAAAAAATGAAAAGTGTAGAGAAGAGGGATTGTAATGAGAGAAATTAAGGAGATAGATTAAGCAAAAAGGGATTTACATTGAGATATTTTAGGAAATTCAAAACTCTAAGAAAGGATATAGAGGTTTGTTGAAGAGTGTTTGAGACTTATTAAAATTAAAACACACTCGGTGTCACTATCGTATGAAAGGGGTTGCTACATATATAGGGAATATTACTATGCATCCTTCTCTATCCATGTGGTGAGAGACAAATGCATATTTGGAAAGATTTATGCACAAAAGAAAAAACGTTATTTATGGTATCATAAAAAAGAAGAATCTTCAAATGTAAAGAGGGAAAGCCACGTCATTGTCTCTTACCACATGGTGAGGGAAGGATGCATAGTAATATTCTCCATATATATAATTTGAGAAACAGATGAATAAAGTCCTTCGATAGTTTTATGCAATTTAGTATGCTCCATGACCCCAAAAACTTTTCAAAAAGGAAATTAAATATAGGTCCAAGATACAATGAATAGTTTACACTATGAGCTAGGGCCCCATAATAAGTCATTAAAAGGGGATTAGGTTGTTTATCAATTTTCAACATCTTTCCCAAAATCTGTGAAGATCAAACATATGTAACTTTTGATAGATCTAATATTGTTTGTAATAAAACATCAAACCTATGGATTTAGATTTATGCATTAAACAATAAATAATCTAAACTACTAAAAGCATACCTTGTACCATGATGTTGATGACGAGCAGATCTTCTTTCTCAAATAGGGTTTTCTCCTATCTCCCCTATCACCCACTTCAATATGCATGAGAGTTGAATGTACTTTGTAGATCTCGTAGGTTAAAAGAGAGGACATGAAAACCACTTTTATAGATAAGCCTAGAGAGATTTCTTCCGATCAAAAAAATCTATTAGAGGTAAGTTTCCTTAATTTTCTCAAAGATTAGTCAAACAAGAGTCCTAATAGATTGAGCTTCTTAAAATTAAATCCAAGAAAAATTTATTAAAATCAAAACCAAAGGCCAAAAGCATCTTAAATTTAGTGGCCTCAAACAATGGGCCCTAACAATGCTCGGCATGTGGTCATAAGGATCATCACATCTAACAATCTCTCACTTGGTCCGAATAATGACAATATGTATGTGATCTCCCACTTGGTCATGACGACCATATAAAAGCAATGCACCTTTATCATTATGTATAATTCGAAGAATACTTTTTTTTGGTTTCTTAGAAAAAAATGACTCAACTTGGATTCAACTACATTTTAAAAAAGTCCCGACGAGTGGCCACTTATTTGAAAAATAATGCAGTCAATCTTGTTTATGCTAATTTTTATATATTGTAATTAAATGAAACCATCAATGCGGATCATGGCGGTCAGACATCAATTATGCAACATAATTCCTTCCATGTACCATAATATTAGTAACTCCATTTAATCAAGTCATAAATCTAGAAAAACAATAGAGGGGGACTAGAATTCCTCTTATTGATTCAAATAAAATCTATCTTTCTCTTAATTAATTAATTAATTAATTGTGCACACAAAATTAAGCAAGAAAACAAAATCCTCATTAATGAAAATTGATCAACTAAAGTGTCTAACAAATTAGCATAAATCCTTTTAACCACATGCATTAAGGTAACAAAATGAGACCGGTTTCTCTAACATGATCATTATATGCCTCTGCTAGTAATGCTTTGGTCATAGGATCAGTAATCACTAGCCTTGTACTTATTTGCTCTATAGACAATAGACTATCCCAAAACTTTTCTTTAACGGTAAGATATTTTATCTGAAAATTTCTTGGAGTGCTGGAACTCTTGTCGTTGTTAGAGAAAGGTATAACTGAGGTGTTATCACACTAAATTTTCAGCAGCTTAGAAATGAAGTCCATTATCCGAAGCCCTGAAATAATTCAATGGCCATATAACTTGATCAGTGGCCTCAAAGCATGCCACAAATTCAGCTTGAAATGTGGAAGAAGCAATTGTAGTATGTTTAATGCTTTTCCATAAAATAACCCCACCAACAAAGAGAAAAATATATCCTGATGTAGATCTCCTTGTGTTGAGGCATCCAGCAAAATGGTAGTCTGAATATCCAATCACTTTCAAGTGAGCAAATCTTCTATAAGTGCGCATATGTTCTTTAGTTCATTGTAAATATTGCATGACTTTGTTTACTACCTTCCAATATGCCATGCTAGGGTTAAATTGATACCTTCATAGTATACTAATTGGAAAATTGATGTCTAGAGGGGTACAAGTCTGAGTATATAAAAGACTTCTTACAATGGAAGCATATAGAATGTCCTGCATTAGGTTTCGCTAGATGTTAGATTTGTGACCCTGATCTTTGGAGAATTGATCACCTTTTGATATAGGTGCTTTTCCTTCATAATAATTCTGCATATTAAATCTTTTAAGAACCCAGTCGATATAGGCTTTCTGTGATAGTCCTAATAATCCTCGAGACCTATCCCTAAAAATTCTTGATTCGAAATAAAAAGAATGCTTCGCCCATATCTTTCATTGCAAAGTTCTTTGTGAGGTATTCTTTTCTTTCATGCAATAGGCCTAGATCACTACTAGCAAGTAAAATGTCATCTATATATAAGACTAAAATAATAAACTTGCTCCCACTAATCTTTAGGTATGCATTGATTAACAATGTTTTTTTTAAATCTGAAGGAACTAATGGTATTATTGAACTTAATATACCATTGCCTTGAAGCTTGTTTAAGCTTATATATAGATTTCTTTAATCTACAAATTAGATTCTCTTTGTTTTTTTTCTTAAATCTAGCTGGTTGTTTCATATATACCTTTTCAACTAAATCCTCATTTAAGAATGTCATTTTCATATCCATTTGATATAACTCTAGATTAAAATGAGCTACTAATACCATTATGATTTGAAATGAGACATTTGAAGAAATTTGTGAAAAGTTCTCTTTCTAATCACACTACAACATTTTGCATATTTAGTTACGAAAATTTTCATCGCTAATCATAGAAAGAGCGAGAGAGAGAGAGAGCAGAGAGAGTGAGAGAGAGAGAGCACAGAGAGAGTGAGAGAGAGAGCAAAGAGAGAGAGCGAGAGTTAGAGAGAGAGAGTGAGAGAGAGAGTAGAGAGAGCGAAAGAGAGAAAGCAAAGAGAGTGAGAGAGAGAGAACAACGAGATCGGTGAAAGCGAGAGAGAGAGAGAGATCAGAGAGATCGGAGAGAGCGAGAGATCAGAGACTAAGAGAGAGAAATGATTTAGGGTTGGGGGAATGAAAATGGGTAGCAGGTTTACCGACGATTAATTTTCATTGGCAAATGTAAAAATTTTGTCGGAAAATTCTAATCACATTTCCTAAAAAATTTTCAAAACTTTTATCTACGTAAATAATTTTCTGTTGGAAAATTTTAATTTTTACTAACGATTACAAAAACTCGTTGGTAAAAGTTACTTTTATTGACGTAAAAATTTCATTGGCAAAAAAATTTCCCATTTCTTGAAAAGTTAAGTAAAATATTCTGTATATTTACCGGACATCTATGTTTTACGTCGTTGAACGTGTAGTACTTAATGACAAAATTTAAAAATGTCGGTGAAAATTCGATATTTACCAACGCTTTATAAATAATGTTGGTAAAAGTTAAATTTTACTGACGTATTATATAAAGCGTCGGTAAATATCTAATTTTCACTGACAAAATAATATGTGTCAGTAAATAGTTACCTTTACCGACGAAATTATAAAAGCATCGCTAAAAATCATCGCCAAAACTGTATCTTATTGTAGTGTCAATGTTTTCCCTTTAAGTAAATCCCTTAGCTACAAGTTTGGGGTTAAACCATTCGTTTTTTGCCCTTTGGGTCTCGTATAGTCTTAAAGATCCATTTACATCTACAGTTGCAAACCCTTGAGGCAATTCAACGAGATCCCAGACTTTATTTACATACAGGGATTTTAACTTTTATTACATGGCTTCAATCCATTTATTCTAATAGTCACTTTTAGTGTCTTGTGAAAATGCTACCAGATCTTCTCTAACACATATCAAAATCAGATTTGTGAAAATAAACAATATAATCAATTGATATAGCAGACCTCTTATATCTCTGAGATCTTTTCAAAGTTTCTGCTTCTACTAAATCTTGATTCGGATGATTGATATTTTTAATTCAGATTATTTTGCATGACATTCTCATCTAGTGGTGCATTTGATATGATAGGTTGTAATTTTATCGTATCATTCTGAACAAAGTCATTTGGAATACCAACTCTAACCATTTTAATCAATACATGAATAGGTATCTGATGTTTTTTAAATATCACATTTCGTGGTGCATTGCCCCCACTAATGTCTTCACTTTCTAAGAGTCTTGCATTTCGAGTTTCAATAACTTTTATGATATGAGTAGGACAATAAAATCTAAAACATGTAAATTCTATCTTCCGCTAGACAACCCCAAACATTTAAATTTCCTAAACTTGATTTTTTACTTGTCCATAACTCGTAAAGAGTTTTAGGAATAACCTTAGTGGGTACATAGTTTAAGATATATGTAGCTGTTTTTAGGGCTTCTTCCTACATAGAGTCAAGCAAAGAAGAATTACTTAACATACTTCGTACTATTTCCATAAGCGTTTTATTATGTCTTTCAGCCACACCATTCTAATGTGGAGAGCCAGGCAATGTATATTTAGCATGAATACTATGACTTTTTAGGAATTTAGTAAATGGGCTAGGATTTTGACCCGTTTCATAATACCTCCATAATACTCTCTACCTCTACCAGATCTCATAATTTTTATTTTTCTGTCTAACTTATTCTCCACTTTAGCCTTATAAATCTTGCTTTTAAAGATTCGGATTTCTTATATAGCAGGTAGACATACCCATATCTAGTGAAGTCATCAATAAAGGTGATAAAGTAATTTTTACCACTAGAACATGTTGTGGAAAAGTAACTACAAATATCTGTTTAGACTAATTCAAGTGGTTATAAAGGTCTTGTGCTTATTTTATTGATTTTTTTTGTCTGCTTACCTTTTATGTAGTCTATATAGACACCAAAATCAGTAAAATCTAAGACTTCCAATACCCCATCATTTACTAATCTCTTTAATTTCTCTTGAGAAATGTGTCCAAGTCTTTTTAATGCCACAAAGTTGAGGAACTTTCATAAAAAATTCCTCTCTTAGCACTAACACATATAATATTATTCTCATGCAAGATAAGTAAGGAACTAACAAAATATGAATCCAAATTCAATTTATATAGAACTGCCACCACCAACTAAAACTTGATTCTTATAAATACTTAAAGTACTTGGTCAAAAAAAATAATAATAATAATAAAGGTATAACCTTCTAAATTTAGTCTAAATAAAAAAATTAAATTTCTACTAATTGTAGTAACACAAAACATGGTATTATGGTCTAATTGGAAACCAGAATTAAAAATTAGTCTGTAAGCCCCCACCACTTTCACTTTAGCCTTTGGCTGGTTCCTCATTAAAATGCTTCTTTGTTCATTACTTGGACTCTGACTTGAGTGAAAGCTCTGCATAGAATTTGCTATATGAACAATGGCACCGGAATCAATCCACCAAATATTTGAAGGAACATCTAAAAGATTTGTTTCATAACAAACAAAATAATTATTTATACCTCTAGATTCAAACCATTTTTGTCTCTTCAAGTAGTCTTTCTTAAGATTTCCCTTTTTACGGTAGAAGAAGCAATTTGGTATGCTAACCTTCATCTTGACTTTATTAGTCGAAAACGGTATCTTACCTTTCTTTTTGACTTTCTTTTCCACTAACTAGAGATAGGCCTTAGCATTTTCATTATCCGGGATAAAATCATGGATATTTTTTGCAATAGACCTTTTGATCATCATGAGATTCAAATGATTGGCCTTGGTCCATTTTTCATAATATGCTCTTTGAGTTTGAGAGCTATTTTCAGTAAGATCAACATGCTTGGGTTCTAATAATGTAGTGTTCAACTTTAGGTAAGCCAAGGTTAATAAAAGTTCTTGTTTCCAATCTGTGAAATTCGATTCATTCAAAATTGGTATATTTAAGAGATGTCCATTTAAGGTAGCAGGAGTTAACGCTGAAACATAAAAGAGGAAAAATACAAAAAATGCTCAATTTACTTCAATTCTTTGAGTTCAAGCTAAAACAAAAGTCCAGAATGATTATTTAAATAAATAAAACATATCTAGTGAGTGATTCAGTTCATCATACAGTCTCTCCTTTCGGTCGAGACTACAACGTGCAAATGGGGTTGCTCGTGAATGAAACCTATCCAGCCTTACACAAAAAAATAGTGTTAAGGGTCTTAAATTTCAAATGATGTCTATAAGTTTTTCATAATATGGCCACTTTGGTGACTACCACACTAAAAATTATAGGTTTTAATTGAATTAACAGCATTTATAAAATATGTCATGACTTGAATTTTTTTGAAATTCGAATTAATCTTGACCTTAGATTTGATCTTTGATGGACCTCACTTTCATTTAAATTTCTTTTATGAATTTATGCTATTTAATTTGGTTAATTATTTGTTTAATATTAGTGGGTCCCATATTATGTTAGAATTTGAGAATTTGGCTCAACTAAGAGATATAATTCGAATAGACTCCTTGAGTTGCTTTCCATCCTAATTCTATTTGAACATAAGAGTCTCACTTTATTTAGAATTCTCAAAGTTAGATTTCTCATCTCAAACTCCACCTTGAAGATTAGAATCCTAATCTACCTCGGTTATTAGATTCCAACCCAAATTAGTATAAGGTCATATTTCTTTTAGGACTCCCTTTTTTATTCCTACCTATAAATATAACACCCTCGCCCTCCCTTGATTCACATCTACGTATACCTCATTCCTTTCTCTCTCAAAGTTCACTCCAAGGTATGCTTATTTCACCCTTTTTCTATTCCTTTTTCAGTTATTATTATGGTATATCATTCTAATAGTCAACTATGCATAGCATATTAATATATGTTTTCATATCATGTTGTTGCCTATCTCATAACGTGACCTCCATCATCATCAAAGCATCATCGTCAACATCATCCACCCTTCTTGAGACCCACCTAGTCATCACCATTAACTGCACATACAAGGCCTCTTGACCCAGACCATCACAACCCGGCCATCTGTGCACACCATTACCAAGACCTGCACACTCACCTACCCTCACTCTCCTCCCTTGGCATCTAAGAAAAATCACCTCTGAAATCAATTTTGCAAATTATCAGCTTAGCATTCCTCTGATGTGTAAAATTTGATCTTTAGTTATGTTTTCCCATTGCATTAATCTATTTCTTTCTTTCTTGAGTTTTGATAATGTAACGAGCCTTGGGAACTCCCATATTATAGGAATGTGCTTGGTGGGGAGGCAGAACTTAATGGTAGTGAGGTTAGACTAGAGTATAGTTGCAAGGAGGCATTTGCCACAATAAAATTTTGTGAATTATATGAACTGGTCATGTAATATGCTAAAACAATATCTATTTGGTTGTCGTTTCTGACTTTCACCAGTGCGGCCCACCATCTTTTATTGAAATGACTGATTTTGAGGGGCCCCACTTAGGTAAGATGCCCAAATATCCATCTGGTAAGAAATTCCTAACAAATGATTGTTAAACATGATACCTTTAGAATTTAGAAATAATGGTAATGATAATGTTATCAAAAAATTATAAATATGAATGTTCAAACATTTATGAGTCAAGTTCTTGTGTCATTTTTGGTGTTCAAGCTCTTCAATATAAAGACATCATGGATTGAATGTTGGAGACCAACTTATCAAGAATGGTTATGATATCATTACCTCAAATTATATACTTAAGGGCAAATAACATATGTGTTCAATTCAAGTGTTCGCTACAAAATTTTCTACACCTCAGTATAATGATGTTACAAAACGGATATTGAAGACAGAAATGGGCATATAATGTATAAAGGATTATAACAATATCGTTACCTAAAAGTTTTATATTTATGGAAAAAAAATAATTTTTTGGGTCAAATTCTAGTGCCCTCACAGTCTTTATGCATTTCAGTATAAAGATATGAAAGAATGAATGTGGGAACAAAAAATGGGTGTATATAACATATAAAAGATGGTAACGATATCATTAAACTCCTACATCTCTCTTTCAAATTATATATAAATACTCTTCAAAGGAAGAACCTAGAGTATTTTTTCTGATCTTGTAATAGTAAGAGGATATGTGAAGATGGAATGTCGTCATTATATCACAATGAATGAATTAATGAAGTTGATTTTTGTAGTGCGAAGTAATACTATGTATATGACAATATTATAATAAAGTTGTTGAGCATGCATTTTTGAAATCCACTCAAAAATGGACAAATTTCTTAAGTGAAATAAACCTCTTTAGATTACATGCATTTTACAAGTTTAATTTAAAAAAACTAAAACAAGATACAAAACAAGTCTTCTTTGATGAAATGGGATGCAGTAAACATTGGACTGATCATGATGATTTCAGATCAACAAAGTAGAACAGCTTGCACTCCTCAATCGCATCATCAATTGTTATTCCCATGCTCATGGAGTCACCATTTTCTTGCAATTCTTTTAAGTTGGATTCATCAAAAGGCCCAATAAATCAATGGCATCTCCCATCTTCATTGCATTTTGTCCCTTCTCAACCATTTCTCTTAGTATGGTTCCCACTTTTTTGCTAATCTCTTTCCTCCTTACGTTATCTATTGTGGGTAAAAACCTGTGAAGGATGAAAAATTAACTATCACTTAAGGAAATAAGTATGAGAGAAAAAAGATAAAGGCAAAAAGAAGAAAACAACAAAGACCCAAAGATCATACTAGACACTTGGAAATATAGTTTTCCTCCAACAATGATTAACAAGGAAAAAAATAAAGAAAAAGAAGGGGTAAATGAACTCCTGTGACGGGATGCCCAAATGGGTAGGTGGGTTCAAGTCATGTTACCAATCAAAAGAAAAAATGGGAGATTTATGATAAACAAAATCATGAAACTTGCTTTGAATATGGATTTGTGATTATATTTCAAAATGATACACCATAAGTAATTCTCTAGTCACGGTAATATAGTTAGTGTGTTGAAGGTAACTATCATTCACCAATGCTGATATGTTTGTACCAAAATAAAACTGAATCAACGTCTAAGATATGTGATAAAACTTTTTAATTTTAAAATATAAATCAGAATACAAAAACAATTTATCAAGCTTCTGAATGCCTTCATCATATACTACTTAATTTTTTTTTGTTGCGGAAACATCATATTGATTACATGGAATTCATTAGAAATACAATAAGTGGTTGCCCACACTAATAGCGTCCCCAATAACAATAAAGATTTGATGTGAGGAAAATGGGTCTGAATACTCTTCACTGACTCAGTGACAACCAATAAAAATTGATATGCATAGATAACTAATCTTGTCAAAACCAATCATCACAAGCATCAATGATTGGAGGAAAATTTGGAAAAAAATTATTAGTTGATATTTCATCATTTTTAAAATATCAGATTGACTGGCAGAGAAATTATCCTATATACCATTTAGGGAACACCGATGTCTTTCACACAAAACCTTCTAAAAGTGCCTTGAAATTTTGGTAATGTGGGTTGATGCACCCATAGGCCATTTAAGGGTCCAATAACACAATAGAACGTCAAGTCCTTCCATGAAAATACATATAAATAGCTAGATGTATGCATATGCATGCAACACTTAGCCAGCCCAAAGAATGAATGCACATGAGATACTTAGCTAGCCCTTAAGCTTAACCCAGCTGCTCATTATTAGGATTGGTATTTAGAATTGTGTCTAGCTTATGGGCTTTAAAATTCAGCCATGAGAATGCTGCTTAATCATAAAATTAGGTATTACCTATGGCTAAAGTAGAGGTTGATGTTTTTGTTTATTATTTTATACTTCTCAGCTTATGGTGGTTCTCTTAACATTTTTTTTAACTCATTAGTTATTGAATTTTATCAATTTCGTCTTTAAAAATCTTTAGTAATGAGGTTCGGGTATCTCATGCTATTTCTACTAGTGGTCACTGTTTAGAAAGGAACAAACAAAAGGGACCTTTAAATGTACCCCTTCCTCTTTTTATAGCTCAATCCCTTGTGATCAAGGGTGACTTGCATCCTAAGGGATAAAAAGGAAGTGAAAACCATAGCAATCCACAGTCAATTATATAGTATGAATAATTTCATTGACATATATCACCATTGAAAAACGATATCTTTACATCAATCTAATATTATAACTCCAAGCCTAAAGATGTAAAACTTAATGGAATGACCCAAATTTTTTAGAACATCACAACTACAAAGTTAGTGCCTTAAAAGTTGATTCCCTCAAATTTGTATGAACCGCTTTGCAACAAACAAGCCCTATAATTCCACCAAATCCCTTTGTTCCAATTGTAGCATTATATACAATCTATTGCAAATGCCACCTTTCTGCTATGGCCAGGCTTATGCGACCCCAAACACAACTTAAATGCAAATGCAAATGCCTCACAGCACGAGTTAAACCATGTAGTGGCCAAAGTCAAGCCAAGAAGATGAGATTGCTACAAGTACCAATAGTTCCATGAATAAGGTTAACAACAACACCTAACAACAAAAAAATAAATACTTAAACATGCCAAAAATCACTTTATATTTTTAGTGCCTTAGAATGTCATTTCTGAAATTTATATGCCCCTTTGTACTAAATGTGGTAAGCCAAGGTGGGTGTCAAACCATGTAGTGGCCAAGGTCAAGCCAGAAAATGAGATCCAAGAGCAGTCTACGAAACCCGCTATTCTGTGCACCACTCGTTTTTCACCATTCAGTCCAATGTCTTCTAATATAGAAAGCCTTTTCTATACTAGCATTAAATAGAAGATATGATCCGATTGATGTAAAGCATAAATATCTAATCTGCATGTATTTTAGTGAGAGAAGTGTCTTTGAATTGTAGAACAAAGATGTAGTTATAAGGGTTAATTACAGAGGGCCATGAAGTTCCAATACAAATTTTTAATATGTGATTAGGGCATATTGCTAACATGATGCTGAAATTAATTTAAAAAGCAAAAATGAAGTCAATTTATGATTTTTTGTTCACCATCCTCACCATAATGTTGACATATCTTGTAGTCATGATTCTCCATAGTGGTTTATCTCTTGCATCAAACACTGAATTACTGACATATATTCTAAGAATCCCCAACATTTAGAATTTCTATTGGGAATTAACCTAAACAAACAATACATAGGTTTGTATTTCTAAAAGTGGCCGAAGAATGAAAATCAAAAGTGAATGTTAAAAAATGACAGACAGATAAACTCCCCTTAAAATGGAAATATGATAATCTCACCAATGAGAGAGAGAGAGAGGAAAGGAGAGAGAGAGAGACATGAGAAGGAAGGCAAGGGACCAACTAAAATGAGGTTCTCCCCTTTTCTAATGACGTTGTAGCCCTTCCTACCTTTGGTTTAAAAAATGATGTCACCCTTGCCTTTCTCCGTTTGCCCTAGCGATGATGCACAAAGAAGAGGAGATCTGGTATGCCTATTGAAATCATAGAAGAGATTCACTCTCTAGTATGCCCAATGATATAAATTTTGGAGATGCCCTAATGAAATCGTTACAAGAATGCGAACGATTTCGCACATATATCACTAAGAGTGCATAATTGTCTTTTCACACTAGTACGACACTGAATTCATTTTTTTATAATCTTTCTTAATAATTTCATCTAATCCATGTTTAGGGACAATTTTTTCATAAAAATCCCTAAATAGAGAGCAGGAAAAGAAGAGAATAACATAAAAAAGAACATAAAACAAAGAATAAAACCAAAAAAAAAAAAATTACCATACACACTCCATCACCCTTGATCTACCTACACCAGTCCTCCCCCACCCTAGATCTACCATCTAAATACAAGATCTATCCAATCAACCTTCACCAATAACCTCAAGCCACCATCCTTGTAGCATTGGCCAATATTTGTATTGACCAAAAAAATGTAATTAATATCACTATATCTCTCTTTCCCTTTGTTTTCATCTAGGTTCTTGAAATGTCCATAGTTACAATTTAAATCACCTGATAAAGAAAATCAAAACAAAATGATCACATCTAATATATATTTTGGGTATTTTTCAACAATTGACACTCCTGTGAATTTTGGTTTGCTTTTTTTATGTTTTGGGATTCAGGGTTCGGTTTTATAGGACTTTAAAAATCTTTGTGTTTGTTTTGAGCTCTTCTTGTGGAATCTTTTGAGATTGGATGTGAGTTTGTGCCTGGTGGGTTAAGACAAATGATAAAAGCATGTACTTTTATTACTTGGCTTCAATACTTAATCTCCACATGTTTTTCTTCTGACCTTCACTATGCCTGCTGAATGCTTTTCATAGTTTTGATAAATGGATTTTTTATCTGATAGTCTAGGTACTGTGGTTTATTGTAGTATGTCAAAATGTTTCTGATATTGTGGTTTACCGCTCTGGTATTCTTAAATTCCAAAATGTTTAGTTTGTTTGATTTATTTCAAATAAATATTTACAATATTTTGGTACTATCTAAATTTTATTAGGTTCTAAATACGGAGAAAGCTTCTTGATTCTAGTGTTTTACGAAGAAACTCTCAAGAAACTTTTTTCCCTTAAATTGATAAAATTCTCCATTAGATTGTTCCCATGATTATTATTTATGAACTTTTCTATTAACAAAAACGTGAATTCTTCCGTACTTTGGTTGTAGTTAAGTTTGGAATCTAAATAGTTAATTTTTTTTAATTTCAACGCCAACTACCACCCTTAAACCTTGGTCTCTTAAACCAGGGCCAAGTAGCTGAGAAAAAACGAACATTACTAGAATCTGACATTGTCTAATAGAGACTTAGAAGATAATATTGAGTAACTTGAGCAACTCAACCCAATTCATATACTAAAGGAACAATGACCCCCCTGCAGTTATTGAAACCCCAAAGCTAATAACAGAATCTACTTATTTAATAATTTACTGTGATGTAGCCTGTAATGGTGATACTTACTGATTGTGGTATTGCACAAAAATCAGATAGATGACCACAAAGTATTAGCAGCGAAATTGCCATTGCACAAAAAGTTGTGTTTGCTCACACACACACACACACACACACACACACACACACACAAAGAATCAGAAACAAATGCAAATTCACATATTGGCACTAGTTGTTAATCCTAATCCTAGGATTTCCATGTTAGACTAACAGATCACGATTTTCGACATACTTTTCAGTTGTAAGTACTATATTTGGTCACTTCAGTATCTAGTTTTCTCATTTATATCAACTTTTTTTTCCTATGCAAGAGGTGCAATTTGCTATTTTCATTCTAAAGTTAGCACAGCTTATCTGTTAGTTGCATAAAAAGTTCACGTACATTGTTCAGAGGGCCTCTCCCCTAGTGAGAGATGCCTTAATCATCTCACTACTGGCGTGGTTGCAAATTTCTACAACCTATACATGAATGACTAAGTTGGGTAGCTTGAACACTGAAGTCACTTGTTCATATGGTGCTGAATTTTTTTAATAGAGGTTTAATAAGTTAATGACATATAGTTGTTCATCTATACATCAAAGATTTTCCCTTGGTGTATTTGTGTGTGTGTGTGTGTGTGTGCATTTATCTGAAGAATATTAGTATGCATCCATCCCTCACCACAGGGTGAGGGATACTTCCATATTTAGATATATTGATGTGCAAATGACAAAAAGTTGTATGAAAAAGAGGAATGCTCAAGTACAAGTATGGAAAGCCATGCAAGCATCCCTCACCATAGGGTGAGGGAAGGATGCATTCTAACATGGTGAGGGAAGGATGCATTCTAACATTCCTCTATATATATAATTTTTACCTAGTTCTTCTAGTTTCTTTGCCACATTTTCTATGTTTTTAACTTGCTTGTTCATCAATATTGCATTTTTACATCAATGCTCCAAAAGAATTTTCTGGAATAATTCATTCATTTTCATTTTAGAGTAAATAATTCATTATCACCGTTCTTGTGCAACTCACATCTCCCCAGCCCCTACCTCCATCTCATACTCCCTTTTTGGCATAAACCATTGAGATTTTTTTTTTGCACCATGTGGATATCATGGCCACTCATGTTGAAGATACTTTAAATTTCCATGTCACACTTTCGTACCTTTTTCCCCTTATATGGGTTATCTTTTTTATGAAGGTTGGTTCTATTATGTTGTACTTTTTTTGTGGATTCAATTTAAATATATATTTGTGTTGTGAACTTGTAGAAGTTTTCTTTAATAGTTCTTTTCTTGTTGATCAATTAATCAATGTAGCCTATCAAAATTTTCCCATCTTCAAAGGTGAAACATGGACAACAATTTGTTTTTAGAGGTGTAAAAATGAAGCATTTTGGTTAGAGGCTTACAGAAAATGGAAGGAAGGTTGAAACCGATTGGACTTTTTTGACAGGAAAGAGAGTTTCCATCCAACCAAATGTCTCAAAATTTGCCTCTCAAAGAAAATGCTTCAGTGTTACTACTTCTTGTAAGCCTTCTATCACGTTGGCTATTTCTTGATTTTCATCATTGATACAAATTTATGATTTCCAAGTTGCACTATGATCTTGCATATGATCTTATGATTTTGAAATGTATGAGTTCTATCTCTAAGTGTTCTTGGATGTACCCAAACCTCCATGAGGTTGAATAGTTTGGTAGGGTGGATAGTTTTGCATTTTGTTGGTTATTTGTTTGTACTTTGGAATTCACCCACTCACCCACCTCACAGGAACAAGGAAATAAAAAAGAATGGGTAAAAAAAGGCGGTTGGTATTAGTGATGATTTGAGAATTAACACGGCATAAACTAGAAAAAAAGTATCTCCTACAATGTAATTTTGGATTTTAGTATAACCCCAAAGAAATTGATAATCATGCATTTTTCTAGTAATCTTACTACTTGAATTTTAGCATACATTCAAGTGCATCTTCCCAAAGGTTGACCTCTGATTTGCATGGACATCAACCTAGTATGACTACCTTGGATTATGCAACTGTCTGATATTACCTTTGTCAAGGTTAGATATTCAAAGCTTGACCTTGTTATGCAAGAACATCCACCAAGTATGACTACCCTTGCCAAATATTTGCAATTCCGATATACCTTCATCATGGTTGAGACTTAAGCAACTGAGAATCAGTTGTGAATCAAATATATTCACTACAGATGTGATATCTGAGAGGTTGATGTTTATAGTAAAGCTAGGGATTACGTTATCTTCTAAAGCATTTAAAGAATTCTCAAAAATTAGTTTAAGATGTCTTTGCATTGAAAATTGGATGTGTTTTAAACCCAGCATTCTACTTATCCCCTAGAATACTACCACACATTTATATGGCCTCATGACATGGTTATCTTAAGTTATTATTGCATCATTATAAAGATGCTTATCATTCCTTAATACAAGTAAAAAGGTATTACTTGGGCTTATTAGGCCTCAAAACAAAATTTGAATAGAAAATTGATAGAAGGAAAGGCATAAAAGCCAATTCTTTTGGTTCTTCCTTTGTATAAAGTCATGGGACTTCCTTCAAAGAATTGCAAGATTTTATTTTTGTAAGACCAAAATAAAAAATTAGATTCACCAAAACTTTTTTAAAGAATTTTAGGAAATGGGATTCTAACATTGGGTTGAATCTTTTTCTATAAAATTTGATTTAGATTTTTTTTTTTACAATCATTGCACATATATAAGGTAACCTTTTTAAAAGAAAATTTGATGCAACCTTAAAAAGCCATTGGATTGGACATCCATGGTTATTTTGATAATCATGGAAAGACTTAGAGGGATAGACACCAATTTTGGTAGGGCATTCCATATATACAATTTTCTTTTCCCTAACCAAATTTATGTTAAGGTTGGATGATAGTTCAGAGCAATATAAAGTTAAAATGAGCAAATCTATCCATTCTAATATCATGCATATCCTTTTATTGGAGCACCTAAAAATAACATTATTTTGAAATGTAAATGTTTTTAATTCTTTAATTTGCAGAAATCTGAGTTCTAACAAACCAACCTTGGAGAACCTAATAACCTATTTAGCCTTATACATTCCTTTCTATGTTTTTCCAACAAATTCATGCCTTGGAGAAATGGGCACTCTTCCTTCTCAAAATCCGTTGAAGGAATTTTTTAACATCATTTCAAACCCTGATATTTATAAATGATGCTGTAGACTCAAATGAGTTTAGTTTCCTTGATTTTGACCATGGATAAAAAGCATCGTAGAACTAACATTTTGTACATATCCTTTTACTGCAAAGGAGGCTTTGTATCTATCAACTAATTCATCTTTCTTTACCCACTAGACACTGTCACTTTTTGGAGCACTATTTTAGCATTTCCTATTACTAGATAATATGAACACCTCTGTTTTGACCTTTGATAAATGATGGAAAATCATAAAAAATGAAATAAAGAGATCAACTCCCTTAGTAATGAGGTTACTACAAAATATCTATATAGAATTGAAGACGATTGATATGATATCATTGTGATGGGCATGTTTGGTTAGGAACTTGCATTTTTTTTTTTTGAATGGTGAGAAAGGTTAGGCATTGAAACATATGTAATTAAATTCATTGGGAGTGATAATGTAAAATTAATGCCACCAAATGTAGGTGACAGAAACATCTTCCTAGATTTGTTATAATCATTGCAACATTATTTATCAATCTCGGGTCATCTTTGCGAATTATGCTTTTCCACTTTACCCTTTAGAATTTATATCCACAATTTACCACATCCCTCACAATTATATTCAAAATTTTTCGCAATATTTTGCTATTAGTTCCTCAAACTTGTAGCCCTTCCATACATCTTAGGCGCCTTTCTTCTCTTTTTTGTGCATGTCCAAACCATTTCATATGAAAATGTTTGACTTTTCTATTTTATTGGAGCTAACTTCAACTTCATTTTTATTGTCTGTCCCTAGCCTAGATAAAGAAGGGTTAGGTTAAGTTACGTTAAGTAAGTTGACAACCAATATAGAACTTTTGTCACAGCCTAAACATGAATTTTGAAAAAACAACATTCCATGATCCATGCTAGGATATTCCCCTTTATAAGTGATGGATTGCAAGGGGGCCAAGTTGTAATGAAAAGGAGGCAAGGGTTTCGTTATCATAGTAGGATGTAAACCACTATAAGCAACACATTGCAGTGGCACTTGGTTGCAGTGGATAGTAGATAAAGGTTCTTGCAACAATTTGGACAATTGCAGGCAAAGAAGTTTGTCTAGAAAAAAAAAAGGGAGGATTTGACTTACAAGTTGCAATATGAGAATTTTGACATGCAGGAGCTTGGAGTTGGGTGATATAATTAAAGGAAAAAGAGTTAATGTAGAATTTCTACAAGAAACAAAGAAGAAAAGGGATAAACACAGCATACATCTAAAATAGAATAAAAAAATGAGCACTTTTGAGAGCATTTAGGGGTAACATAAATAGGTGATAAATTAATTGAGTTTCGTTTGAAATAGCTTGGACATGTTAAGTGCTGGCCAACAATGGCACTGATGAGGAAAAGTTTTTCTATGTAAGCTGATGACTTCTCAAGGAAAAAGGGTAGCCTAAAGAGGAAATGGATGGACATAGTAAGGATACATCTAAAGAATTGCAACCAATTTGAAGATTTACTATAGGATTAAAGTAGAATAGAATGGCAAAATAGAATTCATTTAGCTGATGCCAACACTATTGGGACAAGGCTTTTATGATAATGATTATTAGATTTGAAGCTAACTTTAATTTTCCACTTATGTTCTAATCCCTATTTCTATCATTTTTTGTAAGTCCAATTATCTGTCTCAGCATGTGCATCCCAAAATGTACTATAGCATCTTTTTAAATTAAAAGTCTAGGACCCATGATGATGAGCTCATTATTACTGATATAAGCATTTATCTAATGGATTAAATACAAATCTAAGCAATGATTCTTGAAAATCTGATTTTACTACTTCTTAACCCTTTTTGTGATGTTTGCAAATACTGTCATTCAGCTATATTGTATAAATGATCCATATGCCATTCAAGATTCAAACACATTTTTTTATCCTTCACACACCTACGATTCCTAGATATGGCATGGATACGATAGGGACATGCCATTGACATGGCATGGATGCATATTTTGCATGTAAAAAATGATGTATTGGATACGATATAGTATGATACGTAGCCCATTTTGAAGTATCTGTGCATCAGTCACGCACAAGACACAAGCTGAAAGTTTCTATTTTCTATCTTAGTCTAGTTTCTCTTGCAAGGCTTCCGAGTTCTGTAGTTGCTAATAATGCTTTCACCCTTGGAACAGTTATTGTTTTTCTATTTTATGCTCTCATGGTTGTGGCTCCTAAAGCTGAAGTTGTAAGATTTCTTAGACTTTTGGAAACTAAAGGTGTTTATGTGTAATTAAATTTTGTCTTTTTTTTAAAAGTAATAGTATATTTATTGAGACAAACAATAAAGAAACAACAACATGACTATAAGAGACTTATAACCAAAGAAAAAATTACACAAGAATAGCCTCCCAAGAAGAGGATCTAAGGAACCCTTATTTGGCTAAAGAATCCAGAAACCCATTATCTAATTTGATCACATGAGAGAAAACTACACAAAGAGTAGAAGCCAGCTCCTTGGTTTCATTGAGAACAAACTAAAATTTCCAAGGCTTAACCGTTGTCCATGTAATCCAAGAGATACCATTAGAAGAGTCACTCTTCACTATCAAAGTACTTTGAAAAGTATGAGAGAAGATCCTTAGAGCCACCAAAATAGCCAACGCTTCCAATGGATGAATTTTGTCATTGCCAATATGGATGATTAATGTATTCCAATGTGCATCTTGGGTGGAACCAATGTTGGAATTTAGGAATGGAAGCAAATTGTGGTTTTCTCCATCCCAATTTAATATCAGTGACTGGTGTTGGCTTGGATCTTAGGTATAAGAAATGGTACAATTAAGAATTTATATAATTCTAGTGGGGTGGTGTTGGGGGGGGGGGGGGGTCTAATTAATAGTGCAAAAGATTAGTTTCTATTTGCCTACGTAATTTAACTACTTGCAATTTACTGTACATAAGTGATGCATCTCAATTCCTATATGTTTATGAGTGCAAGTTGAAGGCTGGGCCCAAAATGATTTTCGTTCTAGCCCAACAATAGGTCCAAGCATTCTAGATCAAAATTCTGCTATGAATGATTCAGGTTTAGTTCATAAGGAACCTGTAGCCTGTAATGTGTGCCAACTATAATTGTGCACATTTCTGTGTGCAAGCAAATTGCTAGAAGTCCTCTTTAGGACTTCTTTCCTTCAAATATTTCTTTCTTACAATGTTAGTTGGATTAATACTCTTATATTAACTAATTGATTTAGTTAGAGCTCTTTTTGTAATCTAGTTTATGATATTTATATCTTTGTGGAAAAGAAGATGGAGTGTGTGTGTGTTAGTGTATGGGCCAATGGCAACTGGCAACCCTCTCTTGAGTACCCCTTTGTTTGGCTTACCTGGTGCCATTCTAATCATGGGAGAGGTGAGGAATCGAAAAATCTAAATGAGAAACAGGGTGTACAAAATAACAACCCCATTAGATCATCTTAACTCTTCGATAAATGGCCTCAATATTAATTGTTTTAGGTAGTATCATTTTTTTATATTTTGGATTTTAATCCAATATTGAGTAACCTTTGGATGCCTATCAAATTCAGCCTTGTGCCAATTCATGGGAGGTAGTAAGTGTGAGGGGGTTCAATTGATCATAGGGGGTTGCACCTGTTAGTAAAATAGGTGCTGATGGTGTCGAAGGGAAAATTTTTCTTATATATTGTAAAGGGCCGCTGTCTAAAGAGAGTAAATGAGTTTCATATGTTGAGTAAAATGGCTCTTTTAGGGCTTGAAGGGTTGGGATTTATTGATTTTTGTTTCCCATTGAACTTTGTGGGTATTATTTTGATGATTGTTCTCCTTGCTTTTCTGTTGTTTTTTAGAGTCAAAAGCTACTTTTTTCTTCTTTTTGATAGTTGAATTTTAGTTTCTGCATCAATAATATTGATGTGTGTGCAGCCCTATCCTACGGACGTCCTCATGGAGATCCATTGTGTGCACTTATAGAAGTACATAAAAGCAAATGGCCCATCTTGGCAAGCCCATGACTAAAAGCCCAATTTTCTACCATAAACAATCCCACGTGTGCGATCCCTTAGCTTTGGTTAACATTATACAACTGTACAATATCATTCTCTTTTATGCTCTTTCCTTTCTATCTTATACATACATGTAATTAGAATTAATCATGTATCAATCATAGGATGTAAAATAGAAACTTATTGATTATAAAAAGATAGTCGACCCTCTCTTTGGGTATGACATAGTGATCTTCTTCTTCTTCTTCTTCTCTATATTTAGTTAATCAAGAGGATTCATTAATCCTAACATGGTATCAGAGAAATAGGGAAATCTCTGAAACCCTCAGGCTTTACATCTTGTAATCAAATCAATCCACAGAGAAGAATATACAATCTTCCCTCCACTCGCTTCCATTTCTAGCATTAAAAGAGGACTGATTGTTCTATCAGAGACTTCAAATTGTTAGAAGTCTATTTTTTCTTATAATAAGAAGCCTCCCAGTTTATACTCGATAGTCATCTAGCCTTATGATCATAAAGTGGGACCCATCACTAGATTGAAGAATCTCCCGAAATGACCCTCATCTTGGTTGTCCAATATTCTTGGGATTATTAATTATTTTTCTAAAATTTTATAGCCTCAAAAAGGTTAATCTTTATCTGCTTTCTGGTTTGGTAGTTTTTTAGGAACTGTTACGGTTTTAAGGCTTGATAATCAAATACAACCATTGAAACTCAATCAAACTTGGTTTAGAAGTTACATAATCAAGTCACCAATATAACCTAGAAGGTAGATCAGAGAAGGAATAGTGTCCTAGCAAAGCAAAAACCCCTTCTATTATAAAATTTTTGGATGCCATGGGGGTATTTTCTATTGTTTTTTTTAAATAGTGTTGTTGCCCATCTCTTCTCTTTGAAAACATTTTCTAAAATCAAATGGACAATATTGATGTCATTTCTGTTAAATTCAGTGGCACAATTACATGTCTGGGGCATTTCACCTTAAGAATTATATTGAAGGACAAGGGATGTTAAGGTATTTGGATGGAACAATGGAAAAACTAGTTGAAGATGAAAAATCAATTGCCAGTTAGAATCAACAAAATGCAAAGGTTGTAACGTGGATTCTCAATTCCGTTGATCCCTCCTTTATAATGGCACTTCAAATTTTTACAAAAGCTTCTAACATGTGGCCAGACATAAAGAAAATTTATCATAAACAAAATAAAGCCCAAAGATTCCATCTAGACATGAAAATAGCAAAATATTGTCAAACTGATAAGATTGTCCAATAATACTGCAATGGGTTTCTAACCCTATTGATAGGAAGGGACCAGATGCTCCTCTAATCTGTTTCTAAGGAATTTCTTCCATAAGCCTTCAAACTATAAGAAGAACTCCATCTTAGCCAGTTTCTGATGAACCTTCATCTTGAATTTGAGCTTATACGAGTAGCACTCATGAATCCAAAAATATCTCCTGATCTGGAGACATGTGTCTAGGAGGTTTTTTGTGAAGAAACTCAAATTTCATCTTAGCATTCCCTTCTGGAAGAATCAAAGGTCCTTTTTACTCAATCAGTACTATTACAGTCGATGAGATATCCTTTTTTACTACTCGGGGAAAAACCACAATGTTTTGAATGTAAGAAGTATAAGCAACTGGAACGGGATTGCCAGAAGAAATTATTTTGAAATTATTGCAGCCGTAATGGGCATGTTATCTCCAATTGCACAAGATGGGATAAGAAATCTGATCAGATACAAAAGTACGATCCTACTTCACTTCAGGCTCAACAATCTACTCCACATGACTCAGCTCCCTCTGATACTAGCTCAGTCACACTAACCACTGCCTAGATTCGAGACTTGATTAATTCTTATGTGGCATCTGCATTTACTTCAATGGGTATTTAATAATCTGTCTTCTCCTCTTAATGCATTTCCTTCATTTCATTCATCCACCACAGTATTCATTTTTGTCACTTCCACCATATGGTTTTGGTTCCTAGACTCTAGCGTTGCAAACCACATGACATTGGTGGCCTAGAATTTGCACAACTATAAATTATACGCTAGCCATGATTCAATCACTACCGCAAATGGTGATCATTTAAAATTTCTAGTCTAGGAACCATAACTATTGAAAGCCTTACATTGCCTAATGTTTATTTTGTCCCAAACTTAATTGTGAATCTCATTTCCATTGGCCAACTCGTTGATTCTAGTTATTTGGTTAACTTTTTGCCTTTTGGTTGTTTCATACAGGAACACAAATTGGGAAGGTGATCGGGATGGGGAGTAAGTATGGCAAGCTGCTTCTCTTAGACATAGGACAATAATCGTCTCTTGCATCCTCCATTAATAGTCTAAATAATGCGTGGACCACTTGGCATAAATGCCTTAGTTATTTAAATTATGCAAACTTATTGTCTTTATTTCAATTTGGTTATTTGGACAAATCAATTTCTAGTTCTATGGTTTCTCATTTCTCAAAATCAAAGTGTGAATCTTGTCATTTAAGCAAAAGTCATGTTTTACCTTTTCCTATTCGTTATTCTCGTGCAACTACCTCATTTGATGTTGTTCGCACCAATGTTTGGGGGATTGCCCCTCACTTAAGCCGACTTGGCCTTAAGTACTATCTTACCTTCATAGATGACTACTATCATTACACATGGATCTATTTTTTGAAATATAAATTTGATGTTTTTTTCATGTTTCAAAAATTCTATAATTTGGTAACCACTCAATTTTAAGGATCCATTAAAATTCTTTGTTCAGACTCACGGGGTGAGTATACATCTACAAAATTTAATAACTTTCTAGCGGAAAAGGCATTCTTCATAAAAAAATCCTTTCCCCACACCCTGTAGCAAAATGGGGTTGCTGAAAGAAAGAATCGCCATCTCCTAGAAACCATTAGAACTCTCCTTATGGAATCCCATGTTCCCCTTAAGTTCTGGTGTGAGGCAGCCCACATAGTAGTCCACATTATTAATTAGTTAACTAGCTCTGTCCTTGGTAAAATCTCGCATTTTGAATGTCTATATGGTCATCCTCCTAATACTCACATTTAAGGATTTCTTGGGTGTCTTTGTTTTGTCTATCTTCATCATTAGAGTGTAACAAAATATCATCATAAGCAGCTCGATGCATGTTTCTTAGCTATAGTGGTGAACACAAAGGATTTTAGTGCTATGATTCCAAAGAATGACACATAATGGATCTCTCGAAATGTTGTTTTCTTGGAACACATTCCATTTTATTTATAGTTAGCCAGTCCTTTTGAGATCCAAATCTCTTATCTTCCTCAGTTTTCACCTTTTAGTTGTCCCTCTGTAGTTGCCCAGGTCTATACACATCACCAGAGACAAACACCTACTGCTCCCTCCTTTGATACACTGACTAACCCTGCTAGCTCTTTAAGACAATGATAATACTAAAGGTACCACTTTTACACCTCTTTTACGGTTCTCTAGTCATATGTTTATCTCACCTTATCATATGGATTTCCAGCATTGCTTACATCTTTGGATCCAAATCTTATTCCAAAATCTTATTCACAAGCTGCTAATATCCTTTGTTGGCATGATGCAATGGCAGATGAATTACTCTTTGTCGAATCCAACAAAACTTGGAACTCAGTACCACTTATGGCAGATACATTCATCAATGGAACCACATTGGTCTATTCTATTAAAGATCGACTTGATAGCAACATTGACAAATATAAGGCTCAAATGGTTGCCCAAGGTTACAAACAGCGGTATGGAATTGATTATGATGAAACCTTTGCACTAGTCACCAAAATGACTAAAGTTTGGTGTTTACTAGCATTGCGATAGTTTGTAACTACCCCCTTTGGTAGATGAATGTCAAGAATGCATTTCTACATGGGGATCTAAAGGGAATTATGTATATACGTCCTCCACCAGGCTATACTTATCCTCCACAGCATGTCTGCAAATTGACGAAGTCCTTTGATGGGCTTAAACAAGCTCCTTGTGCATGGTTTGCAAAATTCCAATCTACCATCTTTTGAACCCACTTCTATCAAAATTCAAATAACAGTTCTCACTTAATTCGAAGATCCTCTCGTGGCTACACACTTTTATTAATCTATGTTAAAGATATGATAATCAATGGGAATGATCAAGCTAGTATCTCTGAACTAAAATCCTATCTTATGCGTACCTTTAAAATGAAGGGCCTTGGTCCTTTAACTTACTTTCTGGGCTTACAAGTTAAATAGAACAGAGATGGCATTCGGGTTACTCAATCCAAATATACTGATGACTTAATTCACTCTGTGTGACTTAGTAATACCAAGACATTGCCACTCCCATAGAGCTTAATGTCAAAATGAGCAAAGAAGATGGGCATCCTCTTACAGATCCTACCATATTTCATCGTTTGGTTGGCAGCCTTCTTTATTTGACCATGACTTGGCTAGACATCTCCCATGTTGTGCAACCTATAAGCCAATTTATTAGCAATCCATATAAACCACATCTTCAAGCCGTTTATCAAATTCTACATTATGTCAAAGGTACTCGTGATTATGGTTTACTTTACCACTTTGCATCGTCTTTACAACTGCAAGCACATGCTAATGTGGATTGGTGTCCTGATACTTGTCGATCGAAAACAAGATGGTGCATGTTATTGGGCCACTCTCTCATCTCATGGAAAAGCAAGAAGCAAAGCACACCTTCGAAATTAACGATGGAGGTAGAATATTGCTCAATGTCTTCTGTTAGCAGCGAGGTCATATGGCTACAATGCCTTTTTCAAGAATTTAGTGTCTTCCTAAAAGATCCAACTCCATTGTATACAGATAACACTAGTGCCATCATCTGAATTGTGAAAAATGCGGTTTTTCATGAGCGCACTAAGCACATTGAAATCAATTGTCAATTTATCTATCAACATTTTTTCTCCAACAAAATCTCTCTACCTTATATCTCTTCCTTTTAACAGCTGGCAAATGTCTTCACCAAGGGTTTACCCCAAGATCATCATGATTATATTCTTTCCAAATTAATGCTCGTTGAAAAACTGTATGAATTTGAGGGGGAGTATAGAAGTATATAAAAGCAAGTGGCCCATCTTGGCAAGCCCATGAGCAAAGGCCCATTTCTCTAACATAAACAATCCCATGTGTGAGATCCCTTAGCTTTGGTCAACATTATACAACTGTACAATATCATTCTCTTTTATGATCTTTCCTTTATCACTTATAGATAATGTAATTAGGATCAATCATATATCAATCATCGGATGTAAAATAGCAGCTTATTGATTATTAGAAGACAGTTGACCCTCTATTTGGGTATGACAAGTTTCCCATTGTGATCTTCTTCTTCTTCTTCTTTATATCTAGTTAATTAAGAGGATTCACTAATCCTAACAGGACTGTCATGTGGTGCACACCTAGGGCCACGTATGATCCATCCAACCCACAACCCACCTTCCCCTTCTCTTCCTCTTTGTCAATTTGACAAAAGCCCAAATCTGATACTCATCCAACTTTTGCTTATCACTGGTTTGAAATCCTAAAAAGATGATGCCTTCCAAATCATTAAACTTAAGGTCCATGGATTAGGTTTTAGGATGATTCAATAGACTTAAAATTTTGCACACGTGTATATCTCATCTTGACCCCTTACCTTTTCCATGATTGTCATAGTCTCAGTGGGCCCCACAAGGGAGTTTGCACGGGGTGCCCAAGGTCGGTTGAGGTCTTGTGCAAATATCTCGAATGGATGATCATGTCGGCTACTGTTGAGCTCACTTAGCCCCATTAATCATGGGTGAGGTTGTGGGGGGGGGGGGGGGGGGTGTCGAAATATCAAAATCAAACTAACCTATGTTTATAATTTCAAGTCCATTTGATTATCCCAACCCCTTGATACATGGCCAGTGCTCCTTTGGGAATATCTCACACCATGCTAGACAACCTGTGCGAACCCTTTTGATCAATCTGACCATGTAACCCAATCTCCCAAGAATGTGATGGATCCCATGGGTCTCAAACCGATTCGATGGCATTTGAGTATTTGACCCTTGGAATGAGATTTCAAAAAGAAAAAACGCATGCATTCAAAAAATAGTTAGAGCGCCACATAGGATGATCAAACGGACTTAAAATTATATACATGGGCCAGTCCCATTTGGATCTTTTCACCACATCAACTGTGATTGATGGGGCCCTTAGGTGGGCTTCATAGGAGACCATGCGAGACATCTGTATAGGAGCAAGGTCCTATGTGTAATACGCACACACAGACATATATATGTATATATATAGAGAGATATTTAAGTACTTTAAAAGTTGTGGTGCACCATATGTATGCAAATACAACTAACCTCTTGGCCCATGTACAACTTTTATTAAAATTGTGGCTTTGCTAATAAATTGCAGATTTTTCTCCATGCAATGTGATGGCTTTTAATCTTATTGTAGACTAAAAGAACCATGGAGAGAGGTATGCCTTACATTGTACTTGGGATTCTTTACGCGTATCTTTTCTATCAATCATAGACACCGGACACCTTACAACTGATGATTGCAAGTCAATACTTGTTGCCATAGGTCTGTCCCTTATTCATGGATCTACCCCACTACAACATCCACAACTCCACACCAATAACTAGTACAATGCATACTAATCTAGTCTCATAGCGTGAATAATGTTTAAGAAGAGATATAGGGACCTTATTTTTCTTCCTTTTATCCCATGCATTTCTCACTAAGCCTGTAGATGTTCGTTTGGGCTAAATATCAGTCACATCTAACCTGCTACCCAAGAACCATTTATAGACATCCAATAAGATGATTTAGATGCCCAAACTAGTTTCTTGAACACTTGACAACATGGCGCAAGTGTTTGAAATCTGCACCCATCATCTGAAGGGTACCACTATGAATGCACTTTGACCCAATATCTAGACCAGTTAACTCATGATGGGCATTGGAATTAATGATTGATGTGTTGGTGAGAGAGAGAGAGAGAAGAGAGAGAGAGAGAGAGAGAGAGAGAGAGAGAGAGAGAGAGAGAGAGAGAAATCCATATTTAGGTTCACTTATTGCCCACCTAATTGAACATAATAATTTGGACTAGCCCACGTTACAAACATCCTATATGTATCCATGTAGGCATCTCAATTGCTTGATGGGTATGAGGTTGCTCCTTAAAATTTTTTTTCATATTCCCTTTTGATGAAAATTTTTTTTGTGCAGCTACTTGGCATGTTAAAAATGTTTTCGAGTGAAATGACATTGGCATTTGCTTGGATTCACTTGTTGGTTGTTGATCTTTTCGCTGCAAGGTTGTCTCCAATCTACTAAGCTCCTGTTACTAATTGTTCTACTTTACTTAAATGATTGAATGATGAATGATAGTTTCAACATTCATAAGAAACTATAGGAAAAGGTCATTGACATGAACAAGGTAGTTGGTGTTGATCTAGGCTGTTGATCTGTCGATCATCGCTGTGGATAGATTGCGAGCTGGAAACCTAAATTAGGAATCTAGACTCTTGTCATTGTGTTAATGGTTTCTGCATGTCCCTGTTAAATAATCAAATTGATGCCATCTGTTAAATGATTGACTGTTTCATCAACGAAATTAATTCTTGGTCTCAGTGTAACTTAAGACTTTCAAACACTACCAAAACTTGTACAACTTGACCAAGCCTCTTTGGTCGAGTCATACCATCAATAGCCACTAGCCTCTTGCCATTATGTGGATGGTTTCTCCATTAATAAAAAAAGAAATTAGAAACAAGATAATAGAAAAAAGAATTGAATAATTATAATGGAAAAAAATAATAGAATAAAAAGGGAATCGAAAACAAGGAATATAAAAAATAGAATATAAAAAAGAGAAGAGAAAAAAGAAAATAAAAAATAGAATAGAAAAAAATAGATAAAGAAGAATACCAAAAAAGAGGAATACGAGGAAAAGTAATAGAAACAATTTGTGAATAGAAAAAAAAAGCACAATTAAATAGAAAAAAGAAAAATAAAGAAAATTACAAAAAAGAAAAGTAGGAAAAAGATAGTGAAAGAAAGGAGAATATTAAAGAAATAGTAGAAATACTTAAAAAAGAGAATTAAAACAACAAGGAATGTTTAAAAAATTAAAAAAATAGAAAATATAAAGAATAGTGAATCAAAATGTAGAAATAAATGGAAAATAGAAACAAAAAGTAATAGAAAAATATAAAATTAAAAATAGTAGAAATAAATAGAGAATACTAAAAATAGAATATAGAAATTAGAGAATTTGAAAATATAGGATATAAAAAATAATTAAAAGAAGTAGATAATAACAAAAATTGAGAATAGAAAAAAATAATAGAAATGAATAGAGAATAGGATGAAAGAATATAAAAATTAGAGAATTTGAAAATATAGGTTATAAAAAAATAGTTGAAAGAAGTAGATAATAAAAAAAATAGAGAATAAAAAAATAGTAGAATTAAGTAGAGAATAGGAAAAAAAATAGAAAAGTAGAAAATATTACAAATAAAGAATAGAAAAAAATAGCAGAAATAAATAGAGAATAGAAACAATGAGAATTGAGAAATAGAGACTATAAAGAATAGATAATAGGAGGAAAATAGTAGAAGTAAATAGAGAATGGAAAAAAAAAGTAAGAGAAAAGAATAGAGAATAGAAAGAAATAGTAAAAATAAGTAGAGAATAGGAGAATATCAAATAGAAAAAAATAGAGGATAGATAAAAAGAGATGGGAATGTAGCGAATTAAAAAAAATTAGGATAAAAAAGAATAAAACAAAAAAAAATGAAAATGAAAAAAAAAATAAGAGATTAGAAAAAATAATAGAAAAAATTAAAATAAAAAAGCATTGAAAAACTAAGAGAATAGAAAAAGAGCATAAAAAAAAAGAGAATAGAGAAAAAACAATAGAATAAAAAGGGAGTAGAAAAAACAAAATAGAAGAAGTGAATATAAAAACAGGGGTAGAAAATTGAAAGGAGCAAAAAATATTAAACTTCAGAAAAAGAAAATAAAAAAAGAATTCAAAAAATATGGGATATAAAAAGCGTAATAGAAAAAAAAGAACAAAAAAAGGTAAACATAAATAAAGAATAGTAAAATTAAATAGAAAATATAACAGAGTAGTAGAATTAAATAGAGTAGGAAAAACGAATCGAAAAAACTATGAATTGAAAACATGAAAAATATAAAGAATGAAAAATAGGAGCAAAATATACAAATAAATAGAGAATAAAAACAAAAAAGTAATAAAAAATAGACAATCAGAAAAAATTGCATAACCAAAGAGAGAATAGGAAAAGAAGAAAATGGAGAAATTAGAGAATTTGAAAAATACAGAAAACAAAAAAATAGTTGAAAGAAGTAGATTATAAAAAATAAAAAATGGAAAAAATAGAAATAAATAGGGAATATGAAAAAAATTGAAAAAGTAGAGAATATATTAAATAGAAGATATTAAAAGTAAAGAATAGAGAAAACATAGCAGAAATAGGTAGAGAATAGAAAAAATAAGTCAATAGAAAACAAGGAGAATAGAAGAAAAGGAAAATAAAAAGGAGAATAGAAAATGATAACCAAAAAAATGGAATACAAAAAGATAAAAAAGAAGAAATAAAATAAAATAGAGGAAAAAAGAATACATAAAAGCGACTAGAAATAAAGAGAATTGAAAAAAAAGGATAATAAAAAAAGAGAACACAATAAAAAGGGAATATAAAAAGAGAATAGAATGAAAAATAGGTAAAAAAAGAATACTAAAAAGGGAAACACAGGAAAATGCAATAGAAAAAATTGAGAATAGAAAAAATCAGAATTAAATAGAGAATAGAAAAATGAGAATTAAAGGGTTCAAAAAAATAAAAAGGTTTGCAAAAATAAAAATATTTGAAAATGTAAAGTGGTTTTAAAAAAAATAGAGGGATTGAAAAAAAAAGTCTTGAAATAATAAAGTGGTTTGAAAAAATAAAAGTGTTTGAGAAAATAATTGGGTTAACAAAATAAAAGGGTTAAAAAATGAAAGGGTTTGACAAAATATATAGGTTCTAACAAATCAAAGTGTTAAAAAAAATGAAAGGGTTAGAAAATATTAAAGGGTTTCAAAAAATTAAAGGGTTCTGAGAAAATTAAATGGTTCAAGAAAAATAAAAGGGTTTCAAAAAATAAATAGGTTTGAAGAAAGAAGAGGGCATGAAGAAAAAATGTTTTGAAAAAATAAAATGACTTAAAAAAATAAAGGTTTTTCAAAAAATAAAGGGGTTTTAGAAATAAAATGGTTCGAAAATAAAAGGTTTGAAAAAAAATAAATGGGTCTGAAAAAATAAATGGGTTTGAAAAAATAAATCATTTAAAAAAAATAAAAGTGTTTGAAAAATAGAAGGGTTGAAAAAATTAAAAAAGGTAAGAAAATATGTAACAGTTTTGAAAATAAAAGTGTTAGAGAAAACAAAAGAGTTTGAAAAAATAAAAGGGCTTTAAAAATAACTGTTTAAAAAAATAAAAGGGATTAAAAAAAAAGGTTTCTAAAAAAAATAAAAGGGGCTCAAAAATAAAATGGTTTGAAAATAAAAGGCTTTGATAAAATAAATGGGTGTGAAAAAATAAAAGGGTTTGAAGAAATAAAAGATTTTGAAAAAAATAAGTGTTGAATAAAAATAAAAGGGTTGAAAAAGTAAAATTTTGGAAAAAATAAAAGGGTTCTTAAAAGGTAGAAGGGCTTGAAAAAATAAAAGGGTTTGAAACTATAAACGAGTTTGAAAAAATAAAAGGTTTTGATAAATAAGAGAGTTTGAAAAAGGTAAAAGGGTTTCAAAAAATCAAAGGGTTCTAAAAAAGTAGAAGGGATTGAAAGAAATAAAGGAGTTTGAAAAAAATAAAAAGGGTTGAAAAAATAAAAGGGTTCTGAAAGAATAAAAAGGTTTTAAAAAAAATAAAAGGTTTTGAAAGAAAAAAGGTTTGAAAAAACAAAAGGGTCTAAAGAAAAAAAGGTTTCAAAAAAATAAAAGGGTTTAAAAAGATAAAAGGGTTTGAAAAAATAAATGGGTTTGAAAAAATAAAATGGTTTGAAAACGTAAGATTGTTTAAAAAGTAAAAGTGCTTGAAACAATAAAGTTGTTTGAAAAAAATAAAAGGTTAGAAAAAAATAAAACAGTTTGTGAAAATAAAAGTATTGGAAAAAACAAAAGGGTTTGAAGAAAATAAAAGGGTTAGAAAAGAGAAAAGGCTTTGACAAAATGATAAGGTTCTAAAAAAATGTTTGAAAAAATAAAAAGGTTTGAAAAAATAAAAGGGCTTAAAAAAATAAACAGGCTTTGAAAAAATAAAAGAAGGTCAAAGCATAAAAGGGTTTGAAAAATAAAAGGGTTTGAAAAAATAAATGGGTCTGAAAAAATAAATGGGTTGAAAAAAATAAGAAGGTTTTAAAAAAAAATAGGGCTCGAAAAAAGTAAAAGGGCTTTTAAAAATAAAAAAGGTTTGAAAATGAAAAGGGCTTGAAAAATAAAAGGGTTTAAAGAAAGGAAAGGGTTGGAAGAAATAAAGGGGTTTGAAACAAAAGTGCTGTGAAAAAATCAAAGCATTTTGAAAAAATAAAAGGGGTTTGAAAAAATAAAAGGGTCTGAAGAAAAAAAGGTTGGAAAAAATAAAATTGTTTAATAAAATAAAAGTTGAAGGGCTTTATAATATACATGGGTTTGAAAAAAAATAGGTTTGATAAAATAAACGAGTCTGAAAAAAGAATAGGGTTGGAAAAATAAAAGGGCTTTGAAAAAATAGAAGGGTTTAAAAATAAGAGGTTTTGAAAAAAATAAAAGGGTTAGAAAAAATGAATGGGTTCAAAAAATAGAAGGTTTTGATACAGTAGAAGGGTTTGTAAAAATAAAAGAGTTGAAAAACTAAAACGATTTTCCAAAATCAAAGGGTTTAAAAAATAAAACAGTTTGAAAAAATAAAAAGATTTGAAAAAGTAAAATGGTTTAAAAAAATAAAAGGGTTTGGCAAAATAAAAGGGTTTGAAATAATAAAATGGTTTGAGAAAATAAAAGTGTTTGAAAAAATAACAGGGTTGAAAAAATAAAATGGTTAAAAAAATAAAAAGGTTTGACAAAATATATGGGTTTTAACAAATAAAAATGTTAAAAAATGAAAGGGTTAGGAAAAATTAATGAGTTAGAAAAGCTAAAAAGGTTTAAAAAAATAAAAGTGTTTTGCAAAAATAAAAAGGTTGGAAAATTTAAAATTGTTTGAAATATAAAATTTTGTTAAAAAAATAAAAGGGCCTTAAAAAAATAAAAGGTTTCAAAAAATTAAAAAGTTTTTAAAAAATGAAGGGGTTAAAAAAAGGGTTCAAACAATAAAAGTTTTGAAAAAAAAATAATTTTTTTAAAAAAATTACTTAAAAAATATGAAACGGCCTGAAAAAAATAAAAGTATTAGAAGAAAACAAAAGGGTTTGAAAAAATAAAAGGGCTTGAAAAAATATAAGGTTTCTGAAAAAATAAAAGGGTTTGAAAAAAAAAAGGTTTGAAAAATAAAAGGAATTGATTGGGTATGAAAAAATAAATGGGTTTGAAAAATTAAAAGATTTTGAATAAACAAAAGTGTTTAAAAAAAATAAAAGGGTTGAAAATTTAAAATATTGGAAAAGAAAAGGGTTTGAAAAAACTGAAAGGGTTAGAAAAAACAAAGGGGTTTGAAAAAAAATAAAATGATTCTGTAAAAAAAAAGGTTTGAAAACATAAAAGGGTTTGAAAAGATAAAAAGGGCTTCAAAAAGTAAAAGAGTTCTAAAAAAATGAAAGGAGTTCAAAAAATAAAAAGGTTTGAAAATTAAAAAAGTCTAAACAAATAAATGAGCCTAATAAATAACGGGGTTTAAAAAAACAAGAGCATTGTAAAAAATAAAGGGGTTTGAAAAAGTAAAAAGGGTTGAAAAAATAGAAAGCTTTGAAAAAAGTAAAAGGGCTTAAAAAAATGGAAGTAATGAAGAACTAAAAGGGTTTGAAAAATTGAAAGGTTTTGGAAAACTCAAGGGGTTAGAAAAAATAAAAGGGTTTTAAGAAATAATGGGGTTTGAAAAAAATAAAAAGGCTTAAAAAATAAAAGGGTTCTAAAAAAATAAAAGGGTTTGAAAAAAAAGGTTTGATAACATGAAAAGGTTTGAAGAAAAACATGTTTTTGAAAAACAACAAGATTTTAAAAAATAAAAGCTTTTAAAAGAAAAAATATGTTTGAGAAAATAACATAGTTTGAAAAAAAAAATTGTTTAAAAATATAAAAGTGTCCTAGGAAATAAAAAGGTTTGAAAAAATAAAAGGTTTGAAAAAATAGAAGGGTTAGAAAAAAATAAAAGTCTTGAAAAAAAGGGTTTGGAAAAAGAAAAGGGTTGGGAAATAAAACAGCTTGGAATAAATAAATGAAATAGAAAAACTAAAAGTGTTGGAAAAAATAAGAGGGTTTCAAAAAATAATGGGTTTGAAAATTAAAAGGTTTAGAAAAAAAAAGGGTTTGAAAAAATAATAAGGTTTAGAAAAAATTGGGTTTGAAAAAAATAAAAAGATTTGGAAAAATAAAAGGGCTTGAAAAAATAAAATTGTCTAGTAAGAGTTTAAAAAATTAAAAAGGTCTGAAAAAATAAATGGTTTTGAAAAATAAAAGGGTCGAAAAAAGTAAAAGTTTAAAAAATTAAAAAGGTTTTAAAAATTAAATGGTTTTGAAAAATAAAAGGGTTTGAAAAAATAAAGCAATTAGGAAAAATAAAATGGTTTGAGAAAGTAAAAGATTTTAAAGAAATAAAGGATTTTTGAAAAAATAAAAGGGTTTTCCAAAAATAATATTTTAGAAAAAATAAAAGTGTTTGAAAAAACTAAAAGGTCTAAAGCAAAAATGGGTAAAAAAAAATAACAGGATTTTAAAAAAAATAGGCCGAAAGCAAAAATGGGTCGAAAAAAATCGAAGGGTTTAAAAAAATGAAAGTGTTTGAAAAAATAATTGGGTTTGAAAAAATAGAAGGGTTTTAAAATATAAAATAGTTTGAGAAAATAATAGGTTTTGATAAAATAATGATGTTTGAAAAAGAACAATGTTGAAAAAAGAAAAGGGTTTGAAAAAAAATAAAAGGGTTTTGAATAAATAGTGGGGTTTGAAAAAATAAATGGTTTTGAAAAAAATAAAAGGGTTACAATAAATGAAGTGGTTAGAAAAAATGGTTTAAAAATAAAAAGGTTTGAAAAAGTAAAAGGGTTTGAAAAAAAGAAAAGGGCTAGAAACAATAAATGGGTTTCAAAAAAATAAGAGAGTTTAAAAAGGTTTGAAAAAATGAAGTGGTTAGAAAAAAAAGGTTTAAAAATAAATTAGTTTGAAAACATAGAAGGCTTTTCAAGAAATAAAAGTTTTTTGAACAAATAAAAGGGTTTGAAAAATTAAAGTGTTTGAAAAAAATAAAAGAATTTGAAAAAATAAAAGGGCTAAAAAAATAAAAGGTTTCAAAAGTTAAAGGGCTTGAAAAAAATAAAAGGGTTTGAAAATATAAAAAGGTTGAAAAAATAATCATGTTTGAACAAATAAATGGCTTTGAAAATATAAATAGGTTTAAAAAATATAAAAGGTTTTGATAAAATAAGAGAGTTTTAGAAAATAAACGGGTTGAAAAGTTAAACAGGTTTGAAAAAACTTTTTTAAAAGAGTAAAATGGTTTAAAAAAATAAAAAGCATTGAAAAAATAAATGGGTTATAAAAAAATAAACGGGTTTGAAAAGAATAAAAGGGTTTGAAAAAATAAGGTTTGAAAAAATAAAATGGGTTTGAAAAAATAAAATGGGTTTAAGAAAATAAAGGGGTTTTACAAAATAATAGGGTTTGAAAAAGTAAAAGGCTCTAATAATTGAAAGGGTTGGAAAAATAATAAGGATTTGAAAAATGAAATGGGTTCTAGAAAAATAAAAGGTTTTGAGAAAATAAAAGAATTTGAAAAAAATAAAAGGTTTTAAAAGATAACAGCACTTGAAAAAATAAAAAGGCTAGAAAAAATAAAAGGGTTTCAAAAAAATAAACGAGTCTAAAAGAATAAAAGAGTTAAAAAAAATAAAAGGGTTAGAATAACGAAAAAGGTTAAAAAAATAAAAAGGCTTTGTAAAAATAGAAGGGTTATACAAATAAAAGGGTTTAAAAAATAAAATATTTGAAAAAAATTGGTTTGTAAAAAGAAAACGATTCTGAAAAAAATAAAAGGTTTCTGAACAGATAAAAGTGTTTGAAAAAATAAAAGGGTACGAAAAAAATAAAGAATTTGAAAAATTAAATGGCCAAACAGAATAAAAGGTTTCAAAAAAATTAAAGTGTTTGAAAAAATTAAAAAGGTTAAAAAAATAATAGGGTCTAAAAATATAAAAGGGTTGAAAAAATAATTATTTTGAAAAAATTAATGTCTTTGAAAATATAAATGGGTTTAAAAAAATAAATGGCTTTGATAAAATACGAGAGTTTCAAAAAATAAAAGGGCTGAAAAACTAAAAGGGTTTGGAAAAAATATAAGGGTTTAAAAACATAAAAGGGTTTGAAAAAATAAAAGGGTTTGAAAAAATTGGATTTGGAAAAATAATGGGGTTTGAAAATATAAACAGGTTTGAAAAAATAAAAGTTTTCTTAAATAAGAGAGTTTGAAAAATAAAAGGGTTATAAAAATTAATAGGGTTGGAAAAAAAAGGTTTTGACAAGATAATATAGTTTGAAACAATAAAAGGGTCTGAAAAAATAAAAAGGTTTGAAAAAATAAAAAGGTTTTGAAAAAATAGTATGGTTCAAAGACATTAAAGGGTTCGAAGAAAAAAAGGTTTTGAAAAAATAAAAGGGTTTAACAAGATAAACATAAAAGGGTTTGAAGAAAAAAGTTTTGATAAATAAGAGTGTTTGAAGAAATAAAGGGTTTGAGAAAATAAAAGCGTTTGAAAATAAAAGGTTTGAAAAAATAAAAGGGTTTGAAAAAATAAAAGGGATAGAAAAAATAAAAAGGTTTGAGAAAATAGAAGGGTCTAAAAAAATAAAAAAGTTAAAGAAAAAAGCATTAGAAAAAATGGTATGGTTCTACTAAAATAAAAGGGTTAAAAAAATAAACTGTTTGAAAAAATAAATTAGTTCGAAAAAATAAAAAGGTTCTGAAAAGAATAAACGGTTTCTGAACAAATAAAAGGGTTTGAAAAAAATAAATGGGTTTGAAAAAAAAAGAATTTGAAAAGATAAAAGGGTTGAAAAAAATAAAAGGTTTGTAAAAATTAAAGTGTCTGAAAAAATAAAGGGTTGAAAAAACAAAAAGGTTGAAATAATGATCATGTTTTGAAAGAATAAATGGCTTCGAGAATATAAATGGGTTTAAAAAATAAAATATTTTAATAAAATAAGGGAGTTTTAGAAATTAAAGGGGTTTGAAAAAAATAAAATTATTTAAAAGTGTAAAAGGGTTTAAAAAATAAAATGGATTGAAAAAAATAAATGGGTTACGAAGAATAAAATGGTTTGAAAAAAATAAAAGGGTTAAAAAAATGGTTTAAAAAAAGGGTTAGGTTTGAGAAAATAAAAGGGTTTTAGAAAATAAAAGGGTTTGAAAAAGTAAAAAGGTCTAAACATTGAAAGGGTTTGAAAAACTGTAAGGATTTGAAAAATGAAATGGGTCCTAGAAAAATAAAAGGTTTTGAGAAAATAAAAGCTTTTTTAAAAATTAAAGTTTTAAAAAATAAAAGGGTTTTAAAAAATAAAAGGGTTAGAAAAAATAAAAGGGCTAGGAACAACAAAAGGGTTAGAAAAATATAACGGTTCTGCAAAAATAAAAGGTTTAAAAAAACAGACTGTTTGAAAAAATAAATTGGTTTGAAAAAATAAATGGGTTCTAAAAAATATAAGGCTTCTAAACAAATAAACGGGTTTGAAAAAATAAAAGAATTTTAAAAAATAAAAGGGCAAAAATAATAGAAGGTTTCAAAAAATTAACGGGTTTGAAAAAAAAAGTGTTAAAAAAATAAAAGGGTTTGAAAATTTAAAAGGGTTGAAAAACTAATCATGTTTGAGTAAATAAATGGCTTCAAAATATAAATGGGTTTGAAAAAAATAAAAGGTTATGATAAAATAAGAGATTTTCAAAAAGTAAAATGGTTGAAAATCTTAAAGGGTTTAAAAAAAATAAAAGGGTTTGAAAACATAAAATGGTTTGAAAAAATAGAAGGGCTTAAAAAATTGGCTTGCAAAAAATACGGGGGTATGAAAATATAAGTGGGCTTCAAAAAATAAAAGGTTTTCTTAAATAAGAGAGTTTGAAAAAATAAAAGGGTTTAAAAAACTAAAAGGGTTTGAAAAAATAAAGACAAAATGAAAATAAAAGGGAATGTAAAAATAAATTGGTTTGAGAATCTAAAAGGGTCTAAAAAAATAAAAGGGTTTGAAAAAAACATTTGGTTTGAAAAAATGAAATGGTGTAGAAAAATAAAATTGGTTCATAAAATAAAAGGGTTTGAATAAGGGAAAGGGTTTAAAAAAACTATATGGGTTAAAAAAATGGTTTGAAAAAGTAAAATGTTTATAAAAAAATAAAAGGGTTAAAAATTAAAAGGATGAAATAAATAAACCAGCTCAAAAAAAATAAAAGGATTGAAAAAATAAATGCGTTTAAAAAAAATAAAAGGTTTGAAAAAGTAAAAAGGTTTCAAAAAAATAAAAGGTTTAAAAAATAAAAGGGTTTGTTAGAATAAACAGGTTATAATAGTAAAGGGGCTAAAAAAAATAAAAGCATTTGAACAAAAAAGGTTTGACAAAATAAAATAGTTTGAAATAATAAAAGGATTAAAAAAAATGGTCTCAAAAAGTAAATGGGTCTAAAACAAAAAATCATTTTAAAAAAATGATAAAAAATGAAAGGCCTAAAAAAAAATAAAAAGGTCTGTAAAAAAAGGGTTTGGGGTTTAGAGCTTTCAATTTTGGGTTTTGGGATTTAGGGGTTTAGGATTTTTTGGGTTTTAGTGGTTAGGGTTTGGGGGTTTCGGTCTAGAGTTTGGGGTTTTTATATGTAGGGGTTGGGGTTTTAGGGTTTGGGGTTTGGGTGTTAAGGTCTTCGAGGTTTTCGTGTTTTCTTTGTTGGCTTTGGGTTTGGGTTTGCATCTTGGTTCAGCTTTTAGGTTTACAAATTAGGGTTTGGTCGCTACGGATGGAGGATGGGGTTTTGGGGTTTTGGGTTTTCGGCTGGGGTTTTGGGATTTAAGGATATAGGATTTTCTGGTTTTTGTGGTTAGGGTTTGGGGGTTTAGGGCTACATTTCAATTTTAGGGCTTTTAGGATTTAGAGATTTGGGTATTGTGTTTTGGGTTTTGAGTTTAAGGATTTTTGGTTTTGGGTTTAGGTTTTAAGGTTTACTGTTTAAAGTTTTTTAGAGCTCAGGGTTTTAGGGTTGTTTAGGGTTTTACACTTTTACAATTTAGGGTTTGGGGTTTTATGGTTTTACAATTGTAGGGTTTACCATTTTAGGATTTGGTTTTTGATTTTTACGTTTATGGTGTAAAGGTTTTGGGTCTAAGTCTACGTGCTGCGGGTTTTTGTTGTTTATGGTTAGAGGTTTGGGGATTTTGCCTTTAGCTTTGGGTTTGTGTTCGGGATTTTAGTTTTAGGATTTATTGTTTGGAGATTGGGGATTGGGTTTGAGGTTTAGGGTTTTGGGGTTGTGGTTTTGAAAATGGGGTTTTCGGTTTGGGGGTTTAACTTTTAGGGTTTTGGGGTTTTTGGATTTGGGGACTTAGGCTTTGTCGATTTTAAGGTTTTAGGGTTTGGGATTTGGGTGCTTGGGTTTGGGGTTTTCATGCTTTCGGCTTTCGCTTTGGGTAATTTGGGGCTTATGGTTTAGTGTTTGGTAATTGGGGATGGAGGATTGGGGTTTTGGGTTTTTGGGGTATGGCGAATAGAATTTACAGTTTTGGGTTTTGTGTTTGGTGGTTTATGTTTTGAGGTTTTGGGTTTTAGCGGTTTAGGGATAGGGTTTTATGGTTTAGGAGTCTAGGTGCGTCAGGTTTTTGGTGATTATGGTTGAAGGTTTGAGTGTTTGGCCTTTGGCTTTGGGTTTGAGTTTAGGGTTTTCAATTTAGGTTTTTTGGTTCGGAGATTGAGGGTTGGGTTTGGTGTTAAGGTTTTAGGGTTCTAGGGTTGTCATCTTGAATTTGCGCTTTTCGATTCAAAGGTTTAAGTTTTGAGGTTTTGGGTTTGGGGGTATAGGCTTTGTCGATTTGGGGGTTTGGGGTTTGGGTGTGTTGGGATCTTAGGAGTTTCCATGTTTTTGGCTTTTGCTTTGGGTTTGGGTTTGGGGTTTACAGTTTAGTGTTTGATGATTGGGGATGAGGATTGGTGTTTTGGGTGTTTTAGGGCTTGGGTTTAAGGGTTTAGGTTTTGCAGTTTTAGGTTTTAGGGGTTTGGTGATTGGGCTTTAGGGTTTGGATTATGAGTTTGAAGGGGTTTGGGGATTTGAGGTTTAGGGGTTTAAGATTTTTGGGATTGATGGTTTTGGTTGGGGGGGGGGGGGGGCGGTAGGTTTTGTGATTTTTGGGGTTAAGGGTTGGGGGTTTTGCAGTTTAGAGTTTGTATGGTGTTTAGTTTTGGAGGTCGGGGTTTTGGGTTTTCGGTTTGGGGTTTTGGGATTTAGATGTTTAGGATTTTTGGGTTTAATGGTTAGGTTTTGGGGGTTTAAGGCTAGAGTTTATGGTTTTGGGTGTTGGGTTTAGGGTTTAGGGTCTTGTGGTTTAGCTTTTTACAATTCTTGAATTTTTTTGGTTTTTAGGATTTAGGAATTTGAGTAATGTGCTTTGGATTTTGAGTTTAAGGATTTCAGGTTTTGGGTTTAGAGTTTAGGGCTTAGGGGATTCAGGTTTAGCGTTTAGGGTTTAGGGTTTTGTGTTTTAGATTTAAGGGTCTAGGTTTTAAGGTTTAGTGTTTAAAGTGTTTTAGAGTTTTAGGGGAAGGTTGTTTAGGGTCTTTTATTTTTCAATTTAGGGTTTAGGGTTTTACAGTTTTCCAATTTTAGGGTTTAAAGTTTTAGGATTTGATTTCTGAGTTTTAAAGCTTATGGTTTAATGGTTTTGGGATTAAGAGTCTAGGTGCTTCAGGTTTTTGGTGTTTATGGGTGTACGTTTGAGGGTTTGGCATTTGGCTTTGGGCCTGGGTTTCTGGTTTTCGATTTAGGGTTTATGGTTTGGAGATTGGGGATTTGGTTTATGGTTTAGGGTTTGGGTGTTATGATTTTGAATTTGGGGTTTTTGGTTCGGGGGTTTAAGTTCTGGCGTTTTGGGGTTGGGGTTTTGGTGGTTTAGGGTTTGGGGTTTCGGTGTGTTGGAGTTTTTGCGTTTTCGGCTTTTGCTTTAGGTTTGGGTTTCGGGTTTAAGGTTTAGTGTGTGGTGATTGGGGATGGAGGATTGGGGTTTTGGGTCTTTTGGAGCATGGGGATTGGGGTTTACAATTTTGGGGTTTGGGTTTGGGGGTTTTGGTTTTGAGGTTTTGGGTTTTAGGGGTTTGGTGAATGGGTTTTAGGGTTTGCATTTTGGGTTTGTAGGTGTTTAAAGATTTGCGGTTTAAGGATTTAGGAGTCTAGGGAATGATGGTTGGGGGTTTAGGTTTTGGATTTTGGGGGTTTAGGGTTTTGCGGTTTGGGGTTTCAGGTTTTAAGGTTCAGAGTAGTGTATAAGGTTTAGGATTTCAAGGTTTTAGGGGTTTATGGTTTAGGGGTTTTTGGGTTTAAGGTATCAAGGGTTAAGGGTTTGGGGTTTGGGGGGTTTTACGGTTTGGAGTTTGTTTGGATTTTAGTTTTGGAGATTGGGGATTTGGGGTTTTAGGTTTTCGGTTTGGGGTTTTGGGATTTAAGGGTTTAGGATTTTCAGGTTTTAGTGGTTAGGGTTTGGGGGTTTTGGGCTAGAGTTTGGGATTTTGGGTGTTGGGTTTGGAGTTTAGGGTCTTTTGGTTTGGGGCGTTCACAATTTTTCAATTTTAGGGTTTTTAGTTTTTAGGAATTTTGGTATTGTGTTTTGCATTTTGAGTTTAAGGATTTTGGGTTTTTGGTTTAGGTTTTAGGCATTTTGGATTTTGGGTTTAGGTCTTAAAGTTTAGTGTTTATAGTTTCTCAGAGTTTAGGGTTTTAGGGTTTTTTAGGGTTTTAAATTTTTACAATTTAGCATTTAAGGTTTTATGATTTTTCAATTTTAGGGTTTATGGTTTGGGGAATTGGTTTTGGAGTTTTAAGTTTATGGTCTAAACGGTTTAGGTTTAGGAGTGTTAAGTGTTTCGCGTTTTTGGTGTTTATGGTTGAAGGTTTGGTGGTTTGGCCCTCGGCTTTGGGTTTGGATTTGGGGTTTACGACTTAGGGTTTATGGTTTGGAGATTAAGTATTGGGTTTGGGGCTTAAGGTTTAGGGTTTGGGGGGTTTGGGTTTTCAATTTGGGGTTTTGGATTCTGGGTTTTAGGGTTTAGGGGTTTGGGGCTTTGGGTTTTGGGGGTTAAGGCTTTATCGTTTTTTGGGGTATTAGGTTTAAGGTTTGGGTGGTGGGGTCTCGGGAGTTTCCGGGTTTTCTGCTTTGGCTTTGGGTGTGGGTGTGGGTTTAGGTTTTGGGTTTCTGAATTACGGTTTAGTGATTGGGGATGGAGGATTGGCGTTTTGTGCTTTTTGGGGTATGGGGATTGGGGGTTTCAGTTTTTGGGTTTGGGGTTCAGGAGTTTAGGTTTTAAGGATTTGGGTTTTAGGGGTTTGTGTTGGAAAGTAGCTGCCAAGACCCCTAGATATTGCATATAGATTACTGTGAAAATAACTTTCAATGATGATAATTCAAGAGCCATACCTGCGAGATCTTTTTGATTTGATCTCGGTCTTATAGTAATTCGAAAATCTCAAAACCTTCTACTGTTTTCCTCTATACTCGAACTTGCACCTGGGTGTCAACCTTTTCTACAAATTCTCTTTGCTTTCAAAACTGAAATTTCTCTTGTTATGTTTCCTAGAAAGCAATAGCGTATATTTATAGGCTATAATAAGGACCTTAAGATGGAAATAAGGAATAAGTTGCTTACGAAAATAAGAAACTCTAATTCAACCTAAATTAGAATTCTAGTTGAAAATATGTTTATTAATCTCCCCACGTTAAGATTACAGATATCCATCGATTAAATAACTACCAACATCTATATTCAATCGATATCTTTGTAATTCCTCAAGACCTTACACTTAATTTATTTGAAATGTCAGACACATAGTCTACCTGCAGTGTTTGACATAATCAAAACTTATAAGCTTCATCAACGGGATATTATCAATCCCTATTACAGGACGTGGATTTCGTTGATAAACTAATATCCACCAAATACATAGTGTAGGCATTTAATTTACCGAAATTATTAACCCATAAAAGGTTTCACTCCTTTGTAAATCAAAATACCAAACACAAAATGTATGTATCTATTATTTATATGGGGATTAAAAGTACAAGCATTCATAATAACCATTTGTATGTTAATCACCTTATATAGTTAATATAAAGATAATAAACACCAAAGTGGTCATGTTCAATACACAAAGCGTATTAGTATAACGAGTTAAAATTAAATCATTTTCCGCAGTCAAGACAAGCTTGCTAAAACATCATGCTACAATCGTACTGATGGTATGTCAAATTCTATCTAGATTGTGAACAATAATAACTTATATTCTATATGAACCAACAAATAAGTCTTCCATATGTAAGCTGAACTCTACACACCAACTTATCTACTTTATAGAATAAAAGACATAGACATGTATAATAAATAACAATGCAATCATTTGCCCACACAAATTCTCATTAAGACAAAAAGATAAATGTTACTAATAAATAAATCAGTCAAAAACAAATACATAAAAGCATGCTTTTAGTATAAATTTTCAACAGTTTGGGGATTGGTCTTTAGGTTTTGGATTTTGGGATTAGAAGGGTTTGGGGATTTGGGGTGTCTAGGGATTGATGGTTGGGGGTTTAGGATTGGGATTTTGGGGCTTTTTGCAGTTTGGGGTTTAAGGTTTAAGTTTTAGGGTATAGTGTAAAAGGTTCAGGATTTTAATGTTTTAGGGTTTAGGGTTTAGAGGCCTTGGGGTTTAAGGACTTAAGGGTTAAGGGTTTTGGGTTTTGGGGTTTTTGGGGTTTAGGGGTTTTGCTGTTTGGAGCTTAGTTTTGGAGCTAGGATTTCTGGGGTTTTGGATTTTCGGTATGGGGTTTTGGGATTTTTTTGGTTTAGGATTTTCACGTTTTAGTGGTTTCGATGTGGGGAGTCTAGGACTAGAGTTTTGGGTTTTTGGTGTTCGGTTTGGATTTTTTGGGTCTTTTGGTTTAGGTTTTTACAATTTTTCAATTTTAGTGTTTTTAGGATTTAAACAAGTGGGTATTGTGTTTTGGATTTGGGGTTTAAGAATTTTGGGTCTTAGGTTTAGAGTTTAGTGTTCATCGTGTAGGGTTTTGGATTTTAAGATTCAATGGTTTAGGTTTAAAGGTCTAGTGTTTAAAGTTTTTTAGAGTTTAGTGTTTTAGTGTGTTTTTAGCATTTTACATTTTTACTATTTTGGGTTTAGCATTTTACTGTTTTACAAATTTAGGGTTTGCAGTTTTGGGAATTGGTTTTTGAGTTTTAAGTTTCTGGTTTAAAGGTTTTTAGTTTAGAAGTCTAGGTGTTTCGGGTTTTTGATGTTTATGGTTAATGGTTTGGGGTTTTGGCCTTTGGCTTTGGGTTTGGGTTTGGGGTTTATGGTTTGGAGATTGGTGATTGGGTTTAAGGTTTAGGGCTTGGGATTTTGAATTTGGGGTTTCGGCTGGGGTTTAACTTTTGGCATTTTGGGGCTTGGGGTTTGGGCTTTGGGTGAAGGCTTTGTCAATTTTGGGGTTTTAGGGTTTAGGGTTTGGGTGTTGGGGTCTTGGAGGTTTCTGTATGCAACTTTAGCTTTCGGTTTGGGTTTGCAGTTAGGGTTGGGGTTTACGTTTTAGTGTTTAGTGACTGGGGATGGAGGAATGAGGTTTTGTGTTTTTCAGGAGGTATAGGGATTGGGGCTTACGGTTTTTGGGTTTGGGGGACCTTGGTTTTGGAGTTCTGGGTTTTACTAGGGGTTGAATTTTAGTATTTGGATTTTTGACTTGAAGGGGTTTTGGGATTTGGGGTTTAGGGGTTTTGGAATTTAGGGATTGATAGCTGGAGGTTTAGATTTGGGATTTTGGAGGTTTAAGGTCTATGGTTTTAGGGTTTAGGGCATAGTGTATAAGGTTTTGGATGTTACGGATTTAGGGTTTATGGTTTAGGGGTTTTTTGGTTTCAGGTATTAAAGGTTAAGGGTTTGGGGGTTTTGCCGTTTGGAGTGTGTTTGGGGTCTAGTTTTGGAGTTCATGAATTTGGGGCTTTGTGTTTTCAGTTTGGGGTTTTGGGATTATGGGATTTAGGGTTTTCAGGTTTTAATTGTTAGGGTTCAAAATTTTAGGTCTAGAGTTTTTGGTTTTGGGTGTTGGGTTTGGGTTTTAGTATTTCGTGGTTTAGGTTTTAGCAAATTTTCAATTTAAGGGTTTTAAATATTTTGGAATTTCGATATTGTGTTTTGAGTTTTGAGTATAAGGATTTTCAGTTTGGTTTTATAGTTTTAGGGTTTAAGCGGTTTGGGGGTTTTCAGTTTTAAATTTAAGCATTTTAGGTTTTAAGGGTTTAGGTTTTACGGTTTAGTGTTTAAAGTTTTAGAGTTTAGGGTCTTAAGGTTTCTTCAGGTTTTAGATTTTCACAATTTAGGGTTTAGGGTTTTACGGTGTTACGATTTTAGGGTTTATGGTTTTGGATTTTGGTTTTTGAGTTTTAAGTAGATGGGTTAAAGATTTTGGGTTTAGGAGTCTAGGTGTTTCCAATTTTTTGTGTTTATGGCTGAAGGTTTGGGGTCTGACGTTCAGCTTTGGGTTTGAATTTTGGGTTTACGACTTAGGGTTTATGGTTTAGAGATTGGGGATTGGTTTTGGGGTTTAAGTAGGGTTTCAGGGTTTTGGGTTTCAATTTGGGGTTTTGGTTTCGAGGTTTATGTTTAAGGGTTGTGGGGTTTGGTTTAGGGTTTTGGGTTTTGGGGGTTTGGCTATTTTCAGGTTTTTGGGTTTGGGGTTTGGGTGTTGGAGCTTTGAGGGTTTCCGTATTTTCGGCTTTAGCGTTAGGTTTGGGTTTTAGGTTTACTATTTAGTGTTTGGTGATTGGGGATGGAGGATTTGGGTTTTTGGGTTTTTTGGGATATGGGGATTGGGGTTTACAGTTTTGCATTTTCGGTTGGGGGTTTAAGTTTTCAGGTTTTTGATTTTCAGGGTTTGGGGCTTAGGTTTTAGGGTTTTTGGAATTTAAGTTTGGAGGGGTTTGAGAAATTGGGGTCTAGGGGTTTAGGTGTTTAAGGATTGATGGTTGGGAGTTTAGGTTTTGGATTTTAAGGGTTTTTGCGGTTTGGTGTTTAAGGTTGTAGGGTTTAGGGAATAGTGTATAAGGTTTTGGATTTAAGGTTTAAGGGATTAGGGTTTAGCGATTTGGGGGTTTAAGGCCTTACGGGTTAAGGATTTCAAGTTTTGCGGTTTTTAGGGTTTGGGGTTTTGCGGTTTAGAGTTTAGTTTTGGAGCTTTCGATTAGGGGACTTTAGGTTTTTGGTATGTGTTTTGGGATTTAAGGGTTTATGAATTTCTGGTTTCGGTGGTTTGGGTTTGGGGGTTTGGGCCTAGAGTCTGGGGTTTTTGGGAACGCTTGAATTTTTAGGATCTCTTGGTTTAGGTTTTTACAGTTTTTCAATTTTGGGATTTTAGGATTAACGAATTTGGGTATTGTGTTTTGGGTTTTGAATTTAAGGATTTCGGGTTTTGGGTTTCGAGTTTAGGGTTTGAGGGATTTGGGTTTAGGATTTAGGGTGTAGGGTTTTGGGTTTTAGATTTAAAGGTTTATGTTTTAAGGCCTAGTGTTTAAAGTTTTTTAGAGTTTAGGGTTTTTTTGGGTTTTACATTTTTACTATTTATGATTTTGGGTTTTACGGGTTTACAAATTTAGGGTTTATGGCTTTGGGATTTGGTTTTCGACTTTTAAGTTTATAGTTTAAACATTTTAGGTTTAGAAGTCTACGTGTTTTGGGTTTTTGGTGTTTATAGTTGATGGTTTGGGGGTTTGGCCTTTGGCTACGGGTTTGGATTTGGGGATTATGATTTAGGGTTTACGACTTGGAGATTGGGGATTGGGTTTTGGGTTTAGGGGTTGGGGTTCTGAATTTGGGGTTTCGGCGAAGGTTTAAGTTTTTGGGGTTTTGGGGTTTGGGACTATGGGTTTTAGGGTTTAAGGCTTAGTCGATTTTGGGGTTTTGGGCTTGGGTTTTGGGTGTTGGGGTCTGGAGGGTTTCCATGTTTGCAGCTCTAACTTTAGGTTTGGCTTTGTGTTTGGGGTTATGGTTTAATGTTTGGTGACTAGGGATGGAGGATTAGTGTTTGGGTTTTTTGTGGGCATGGGGATTGGGGTTTACAGTTTTGGGTTTCAGGTATCTGGGTTTAGGTTTTCCGGTTCTGGGTTTAAAAGGTTTGGGGACTAGGTTTTAGGTTTTGGATTTTAGGTTTGGAGGGGTTTTGCGATTTAGGGTTTAAGGGTTTAGGAGTTTAGGGATTGATGGTTAGGGGTTTAAGTTTGGGGTTTTGGGTGTCTAGGTTTTAAGGTTTTATGGTTTAGGTTATAGTGTATAAGGTTTGGGATATTATGGATTTAGAGTTTATGGTTTAGGGGTTTTTGGGTTTTAGGTATTAAGGATTAAGGGTTTTTGGTTTGGGGGTTTTGTGGTTTGGAGTTTGTTCAAGGTTTAGCATTGAAGTTTGAGAATTTGAGGTTTTGGGTTTTTGGCTTGTGGTTTTGGGATTTAGGGTTTTCGGATTGTTAGGATTCGGGGGTTTGGGTCTAGAGTTTTGGGTTTTGGGTGTTGGGTTTGGGTTTTAGTGTTTTGAGGTCTTGTTTTTAACAAGTTTTCAATTTAAGGGTTTTTAGGATTTTGGGATTTGGGTATTGTGTTTTGGGTTTTCAATTTAAGGATTTTGGATTTTGGGTTTAGAGTTTAGGGTTTCAGGAATTTGGGTTTAGGGTTTAGGGTTTTGGGATTTTAGATTTGAGGGTTTATGTTTTAAGGTTTAGTGTTTAAAGTTATTTGGAGTTTAGTGTTTTAGGATTTTAGTTTTTCACAATTTAGGGTATAGTGTTCTACAGTTTTACAATTTTAGGGTTTATTGTTTTGGGTTTTGGTTTATGAGTTTTAGTCTATGGTTTAAAGGTTTTGGGTTTAGTAGTCTAGGTGTTTCGGGTTTTTAGTGTTTATGGTTGAAGGTTTGGGGGTTTGGCATTCGGCTTTGGGTTTGGATTTGGGGTTTATGACTTAGGGTTTATGGTTTCGAGATTGGGGATTGGACTTGTTGCTTTGGGTGTACGGTTTGGGGTTGGGGTTTTTAATTTGGAGTTTTCGATTTGGGGGTTTAAGCTTTGGTGTTTTGGGGTTGGGGTTTTGGGTTTTGGAGGTTTAGGCTTTGTTGATTTTGCGGCTTTAGGGTTTGGGGTTTGCATGCTGGAGTCATGGGGGTTTTTATGTTTTCAGCTTTGCCCTTGGGTTTGGATTTGAGGTTCACTATTTAGTGTTTGGTGACTGGGGATGGAGGATTGGGTATTTGTGTTTTTTGGGGTATGGGGAATGGGATTTACAGTTTTTGGTTTTCAGTTTGGAGGTTAGGTATTGAGGTTTTGGATTTTAGGGGTTTCAGGATTGGGTTTTTGGGTTTGGAATTTGGGTTTGGAGGGGTTTGGAGATTTAGGGTTTTAGGGGTTTAGGTGATAAAGAATTGATGGTTGGGGGTTTAGGTTTTGGAAGTTTTTGCGGTTTGGGGTTTAGGGTTTAGGGGTTTAAGGCCTTAATGGTTAAGGGTTTCGGGTTTTGGGGGTTTTTAGGGTTTTGGGTTTTTTGCGGTTTAGAGTTTAGTTTTGGAGCTTGGTGTTTAGCGGTCTTGCGTTTTCGGTATGAGGTTTTGGGATTTAGGGGTTTAGGATTTTTGGGTTTTAGTGGTTTAGGTTTGGGGGTTTGGGGCTCTAGTTTTGGGTTTTGGGTGTTTACAATTTTTCAATTTTAAGGTTTTAGGATTTACGAATTTCGGTATTGTGTTTTCGGTTTTGAGTTTAAGGATTCTGGGTTTCAGGTTTAGAGTTTAGGGTTTAAGGGATTTGGGCTTAGGGTGTAGGGTTTTGCAATTTTGATTTAAGGATTTAGGTTTAAAGGTTTACTGTTTAATGTTTTTTAGAGTATAGTTTTTAGTGTTTTTTAGCATTTTGCATTTTTACTATTTTTGGTTTGGTGTTTTACCGTTTTACGAATTTAGGGGTTTACGGTTTTTGGATTGGGCATTGAGTTTTAAGTTTTTGGTTTAAAGGTTTTCAGTATAGGAGTCTATGTTTCTCGGGTTTTTGGGGTTTGTGGTTGATGGTTTGGGGTTTTGGCTGTTGGCTTTGGCTTCGAGTTTGGGGTCCATGATTTAGGGCTTATGGTTTGGAGATTGGTGATTAGGTTTGGGTAGGGTTTAGGGTTTGGGGCTTAAGGTTCTGAATTTGGGGTTTCAGTGAGGTTTTAAGTTTTGGCGTTTTGGAGTTTGGGGTATGGGGTTTGGGGGGTTAAGGTTTTGTCCATCTTGGGGTTGTAGGATTTGGGGTTTACGTGTTACAATCTCAAGGGTTTCCGTGCTTGTAGCTTGGGCTTTGGGTTTGGGTTCAAATTTGGGCCTGTAATTGGGTTTACAGTTTAATGTTTGGTGACTGGGGATGGAGGAATGAGGTTTTGGGTTTTTTGAGGGTATGGGGATGAGGGTTTACAATTTTGGGTTTTGGGTTTGGAGAACTTTAGTTTTAGGGTTCTAAGTTTTACTAGTTTGGGGATTGGCTTTTAGTTTTTGGATTTTTTGTTTGGAGGGGTTTTGAGATTTGGGGTTTAAGGATTGAAGGTTGGATGTTTAGATTAAGGATTTTGGGGGTTTAGGGTCTAAGGTTTTAGGGTTTAGGGTATCTTGTATAAGGTTTTGGATGTTATGGATTTAGGATTTATGGTTTAGGGGTTTTCGGGTTTTATGCATTAAGGGTTAAGGTTTTGGGGTTTAGGGGTTTTGCGCATTGGAATTTGTTTAGGGTTTAGTTTTGGAGTTCGGGAATTTGGGCTTTCGTATTTTCCTTTTGGGGCTTTGAGATTATGGGATTTAGGGTTTTCAAGTTTTAATGGTCAAGGTTCGGGGGTTCGGGTCTAGAGTTTTGGGTTTTGGGTGTTGGGTTTGGGTTTTAGTGTTTCATGGTTTAGGTTTTAACAATTTTTCAATTTAAGGGATTTTACAATTTTGGAATTTCGGTATTATGTTTTGAGTTTTGAGTTTAAGAATTTTGGGTTTGGCTTAGATTTTAGGGTTTAAGGGATTCGGGTTTATGGTTTTGGGTTTTAGATTTAAGGATTTAGGTTTTAAGGTTTAATGTTTAAAGTTTCTTAGAGTTTAGGGTTTCACAATTTAGGGTTTAGGGTTTTACGGTGTTACAATTTTAGGGCTTACGATTTTGGGTTTTGGTTTTTGAGTTTTAAGTACATGGGTTAAAGGTTTTTGGGTTTAGGAGTCTAGGTGTTTCCAATTTTTGGTGTTTATGGTTGAAGGTTTGGCATTCAACTTTAGGTTTGACTTTTAGGTTTATGACTTATTGTTTATGGTTTAGAGATTGGGGATTGGGTTTGGAGTTTAGGTAGGGTTTTAGAGTTGTGGGTCTCAATGTGGGGTTATGGATTCGGGGGGTTTATGTTTAGGGGTTTTGAGTTTAGGGTTTTGGGGGTTTTGGCTTTGTCGATTTTGGAGCTTTTGGGTTTGGAGTTGGGGTGTTGGAGTTTGGGGGTTTCCATGTTTTTGGCTTTGGCTTTGGGTTTGGATTTTAGGTTTATTGTTTATTGTTTGGGGATTGGTGATGGAGGATTTGGGTTTTTTGGTGTTTTGGGGTATGGGGATTGGGGTTTACAGTTTAGGTTTTCAAGTTTTTGGTTTTAGGGATTTGGGGATCGGGTTTTAGGAATTGGAATTTAGGCTTAGAAGGGTTTGAGGATTTGGGGTTTAGGGAATGATGGCTGGGAGTTTAGGCTTGGGATTTGAGGGGTTTTTTGGTTTGTGGTTTAAGGTTTTAAGGTTCAGAGAATAGTATATAAGGTTTTAGGGTTTAGGGTTTAGAATTTTTAGGTGTTTAAGGCCTTAAGGGTTAAGGATTTTGCATTTTTGGCTTTTTAGGGTTTGGGGGTTTTGCGGTTTGGAGTTTAGTTTTGGAGCTTTGGGTTTTGGGGCCTTGAGTTTTCTATATGGGGTTTGGGGATTTAGGGGTCTAGGAATTTCAGGTTTGAGTGGTTTGAGAGTTTGTGGCTAGAGTTTTGGGTTTTGGGTGTTTATAATTTTTCAATTTTAGGGTTTTTAGTAATTACGAATTTAGGTATTGTGTTTTTGGTTTTGAGTTTAAGGATTTTGGGTTCCGGGTTTAGAATTTAAGGTTTAAGGGACTTGGGTTTAGGGCAGTTTTACTATTTTGGGTTTTAGTATTTTACTGTTTTACGAATTTAGGGTTTACGGTTTTAGGATTTGGTTTTTGAGTTTTTAAGTATTTGGTTTAAAGGTTTCGGGTTTAGTAGTCTAGGTGTTTTAGGTTTTTGGTGTTCATGGTTGATGGTTTGGGATTTTGCCCTTTTGCTTTGGCTTCGAATTTGGGGTTTATGATTTAGGGTTTGTTGGTCGAAGATTGGTGAGTGGGTTTGGTTAGGATTTAGGGCTTGGGGTTAAGGGTTTTGAATTTGGGGTTTCAGTGAGTGTTTAAGTTTTGGCGTTTTGGGGTTTGAGCTTTTAGGATTTGGGGGTTAAGGCTTTGTCGATCTTGGGGTTATAGGGTTTGGGGTTTGGGTATTGGTGTCTCAGGGGTTTTCGTGTTTGCAGCTTTGGCTTTGGGTTTGGGTTTGGGTCTGGGGTTAGGGTTTATGGTTTACTGTTTGGTGACTGGGGGTGGAGGAATGAGGTATTAGGTTTTTCGAGGATTTGGCATTCGGCTTTGGGTTTGGATTTGGGGTTTACAACTTAGGGATCATGATTTGGAGATTAGGGATTGGGTTTGTTGTTTTGGCTTTAGTGTTTGGGGGTTGGGGTTTTCAATTTGGGGTTTTGGATTCGAGTGTTTAAGTTATGGGGTTTTAGGCTTTGTCAATTTTTGCAATTTTAGGGTCTGGGGTTAGGTGTTGGAGTCATAGGGGTTTCTGTGTTTTTAGCTTGGTGTTGGGTTTGGGTTTGAGGTTTACTGTTTAGTGTTTGGTGACTGGGGATGGAGGATTAGGGTTTTGTAATTTTTTGGGGTATGGGGATTGGGATTTACAATTTTGGGTTTTCAATTTTGGGGTTTCAGTTTTGAGGTTCAAGGATTTAGGGGTCTCACGATTGGGTTTTAGTTTTTGGAATTCGGGTTTGGAGGTGCTTGAGGATGTGGGGTCTAGGTGATTAGAAATCGATGGTTGGGGGTTTAGGTTTGGGATTTTGGGGGTTTTTGTAGTTTTGGGGTTTAGGGTTTTATGGTTTAAGGTATAGTGTATAAGGTTTGGGATTTTAAGGTTTTATGGTTTAGGGTTTTGGGGTTTGAGCTTTTCGCAGTTTAGAGTTTAATTTTGGAGCTTGGTGTTTTAGGGTCTTTGGTTTTTGGTATTGGGATTTAGGGGGTTTAGGATTTTTGGGTTTTAATGGTTCGGGTTTGGGGGTTTGGGCCTAGAGTTTTGGGTTTGTGTGTTTACAACATTTCTATTTTAAGGTTTTTAGGATTTATGAATTTGGGTATTGTGTTTTGGATTTTGAGTTTAAGGATTTTGGGTTTTGGGTTTAGAGTTTAGGGTTTAAGGGATGAGTTTGGGATATTTGGTATTGGGTTTGGGCTTTTAGGGTCTTTTGTTTTAGGTTTTTTCAATTTTTAAATTTTAGGATTTCGAAATTTGGTTATTGTGTTTTGAGTTTTGAGTTTTAGGACTTTTAGTTTTGGGTTCAAAGTTTACGGTTTATAGGATTTGGGTTTAGGGTTTTAGATTTAAAGGTTTAAGTTTTGAAGTTTAGTGCTAAGGGTTTTATGATTTTACAATTTTAGGGTTGACAGTTTTGGGATTTTGTTTTTCAGTTTTAACTTTATCGTTTAAAGGTTTTGGGTTTAAGAGTCTAAGTGTTTCGGGTTTTTGGTGTTTATGGTCGAAGGTTTGGGGTTTGACCTTTGGCTTTGGGTTTGGGTTTGGGGTTTATGATTTAGGGTCGGATGTTCGCAAACTGGGGATTGGGTATAGGGTTTAGGGTTTTGGGGTTAGGGTTTTCAATTTGGGGTTTTGGATTTAGGGGTTTAAGTTTTGGAGTTTAGGCTTTGGGGTTTTGGGTATTGGGGGTTAAGAAGGCTTTATCGATTTTGGGGTTTTTGAGTTTGGGTTTGGGTGTTGGGGTCTTGGTGTTTCCGTGTTTCCGGCTTTGGGTTTGGGGTTTGGCTTTTGGATTGGGGTTGGGGTTTATGGTTTAGTGTTTGGTGACTGGGGGATATAGGATTGAGGTTTTGGTTTTTTGGGGGATTTAGGGATTAGGGTTTACAGTTTTGGGTTTTCAGTTTGGGGTTTAGGTTTTACGGTTCTGGGTTTTAGGGCTTTGGGTATTGGGCTTTGGGATTTGGGGTTAAGGGGTTTAGGAGTTTAGGGATTGATGGTTGGGGGATTAGGTTTTGGGATTTTGGAGGTTTAGGGTTTTGCAGTTTCTATTTAAGGTTTTTGGATTTACAGTATAGTGTTCAAGGTTTAAGATTTTAAGGTTTTAGGGCTTATGTTTAGGTGTTTTAGGGTTTAAGGCATTAAGGGTTAAGGGTTTGGAGTTTGGTGGCTATTTGGGTTCGGTAGTTGTGCGGTTTGGAGTTTATTGGGAGTTTAGTCTTAGAGCCTGCAGTTTTTAGGTTTTCAGTTTTTGGTTTGGTTTTGGGATCTAGGTGTTTAGGATTTTCGGGTTTTAGTTATTAGGTTTTGGGGCTTTAAGGCTAGAGTTTGTGGTTTGGGGTATTGGGTTTATTGGGGTTTTATAGTTTTGTGGTCTAAGTTTTATAGGACTTAAGAATTTGATTATTGTGCTTTGGATTTTGAGTTACCGGATTTTGGGTTTTAGGTTTAGAGTTTAAGGGATTGGGTTTACCGTTTAGGGTCTTGGGTCTTGGATTTTAGATTTAAGTATTTAGGTTTTAAGGTTTAGGAGTTTTAGGGTTTGGGGTTTTTGGTTTTAGGGGTTTAGGCTTTGGAGTTTGGGTGTGTCGAGGTCTTGGGGTTTTTTGTGTTTTCAACTTTTGCTTTGCATTTGGGTTTGAGGTTTACGGTTTAGAGTTTGGTGATTAGGGATGGAGGATTGGTGTTTTGGGTCTTTTTGGGTATGGGGATTGGGGTTTACAGTATTGGGGTTGGGGTTTGCAGCATGGGGTTTTAGTGTTTTGGGTTTTCGGCTTAGTGTTTTGGGATTTAGGTGTTTCGGATTTGCAGGCCTTAGCTGTTAGGTTTTGAAGGTTTGAAGCTAGAATTAGAGTTTTAGGTCTTGGATTTAGGGTTTAGGGTCTTGTGGTTTAGGTTTTTACAATTTTTAACTTTTAAGCTTTTTAGGGTTTAGGAATTTGGGTATGTGTTTTGGAATTTGTGTTTTAAGGATTTCAAGTTTTGGGTTTAGAGTTTAGGATTTGAGGGATTTGGGTTTTGCGTTTAGGGTTTAGGGTAAGGGTTTTAAATTCAAGGGTTCGGTTTTAAGGTTTAGTGTTTGAAGTTTTTTACAGTTTTGGGTTTTAGGATTATTTAGGGTTTTACATTTTTACAATTTACGATTTAGGGTATTACAATTTTAGAATTTCAAGTTTTAAGATTTGGTTTCTCAGTTTTAAGTTTTATCACTTAAAGGTTTTGAGCTTAGGAGTCTAGGTGCTTTGGGTTTTTGGTGCTAATGGTTGAAGGTTTAGGGGTTTGGTTTGTTGCTTTGGGTTTGTGCTCGAGGTTTTGATTTAGCGTTTATGGTTTGGAGATTGGAGATTGGATTTGAAGTAGGGTTTAGGGTTTCAAGGTTGGGTTCTGAATTAGGGGTTTTTCAATTCAGGTGTTTAAGTTTTAGGGTTTTGAGGTTTGTGGTTTTGGTGGTTTAGGCTTTGTTGATATTGGGATTTTAAGGTTCAAGGATTCGATGTGATGGAGTCTTCGGGTTTTAGTGTTTTCGGCTTTTGCTTTGGGTTTGGGGTTTACCGTTTAGTGTTTGGTGATTGGGAATTGGGGTTTTGGGTCTTTTGGGGTACGGAGATTTGGGTTTACAATTTTGGGGTTTGTATTTGGAGGTCTTGGTTTAGAGGATTAGGGTTTACGGGTTTGGAGATTGGGTTTTAGGGTTTGAATTTTGGGTTTAGAGTTGTTTGGGGATTTGGGGTTTAGACATTTAGGGGTTGCTTGTTGGGGGTTTAGGCTTGGGATTTTGGGGGTTTAGGGTTTTGCGGTTTAGCGTTTTAAGTTTTAGGTTTTAGGGAATTGTATGAAAGGCTTAGGATTTTCAAGTTTTCGAGTTTATGGTTTAGGGGTTTTGGAGTCTAAGGCATTAAGGTAAAGGATTTAGGGTTTGAGGGTTTTGTGATTTGGAGTTTATTGGGGTTTAGTTTTGGAGCTTGGGGTTTTGAGTTTTCGATTTTGGGTTTTGGGATTTAGGGGTTTAGGATTTTTCGGGTTTTAGTAGTTAGGTTTTCGAGGCTTAGGGCTAGAGATTGGGGTTTTTATATGTTGAAGTTAGGGTTTTAGGGTCTTGTAGTTTAGGTTTTACAATTTTTCAATTTTAGGTTTCTAGAATTTAGGAATTTCGGCATTATGTTTTGAGTTTTGTGTTTTAAGGATTTTGGATTTTGGATTTAGGTTGGGTTTTGGGTTTAGAAGTCTAGTTGTTACGTGGTTTTCATATTTATGGTTGACAGTTTGGGGGTTTGGCTATTGGCTTTAGGTTTGGGATTTATGATTTAGGATTTATAGTTTGGAGATTAAAAATTGGGTTTAGGTTTTAGGATCTAGGGTTTGGGGCTTTGAAATTGGGGTTTTGGGTTCGGGGGTTTAAGTTTTGGGGTTTTGGGATTTGAGGTTTTGGAAGTTTAGGCTTTGTCGATTTTTCAGTTTTAGGGTTTAGGATTTGGGTGTTGAAATCTTGGGGGCTTTCGTGTTTTCTTGTTGGCCTTGGGTTTAGGTTTGGGTTTTGGATTTAGGAATTAGGATTTGGCGATTAGGGATAGAGGATTAAGGTTATGGCTTTGGGGATGTTGGGGGTTTACAGTTTTTGGTTTTGGATTTTGGGGTTTAGCATTTAAGGTTTTGGGTTTTGGGGGCTTTGTGGATTGGATTTTAGGGTTCAGATTTTGGGTTTCGAGGCGATTGGGGATTTTGGGTTTATGGGTTTAGGAGTTTAGGGATTGATGGTTGGGGGTTAATGTTTGGGATTTTAGGGGTTTAGGGTTTTGGGGTGTGAGATTTAAGATTTTAGGGTTTAGAATTTAAAGATTTAGGGTTTATGGTTTAGGGGTTTTAAGGCATTAAGTGTTAAGGATCAAAGGTTTTGAGGGTTTTGCAGGGTATTTGCTTGGGGTTGAATTTTGGAGCTTGGGGTTTAAGGTTTTGGGCTTTTTGGGGTTAAGGTTTGGGATTTAAGAATCTTGTGGTTTAGGTTTTAACAATTTTAAATTTTAGGGAATTTAGGGTTTACGAATTAGTGTTATGTGTCTAGAATTTTGGGTTTTGGGTTAAGGGCATGACGTTTGGGGGTTTGGCGGTTGTTTGGAGTTAGTTTTGAAGCATGGGGAATTTAGGTTTTTGGTTTTGGGATTTAGAGGTTTAGAATTTTTGGGTTTTAAGGGTTAGGGTTTTAGGGTTTGGGTCTAGATGTTGGGGTTTTAGGTTTTAAGAGTGTAGCGATTTAGGGTTATCGAGTTTTAGTGATTAGGTTTGGGGTTTTGGGTTTTAGAGTGTAGCAATTTAGGGTAATTGGGTTTTAGTGAATAGGTTTGGCATTTTGGTTTAGGGGCTTTGGGGTATAAGGCTTTTCAATTTTAGGGGTTCGGTTTTAGGGATTTATGGTTTTACAACAACAGAAAATCCAAAATTTTCTAGTAAATTTAGGCTGTGTACTAGATACCTCACGTTCTAAACATCACTTGAGTCGTGTTGCCATATTAGCCTTTTCATCATACACTAATAGAATCAAGAGCGGCGTGTGTCCAAATTTTTTAATTTTTTTCTTTTTTGACATAAAGAAACTAAACAAAGAAACCAAATTTTAACCAAAAGAAAGATCTTTTAAAAAAAACCTAAAAACAAAAAAATAACCTCAGATTTTCCAAAATAGGAAATAAGCTAAGAAAGACAACTTTGTAGAAATTTATATTTTTAAAAGATAGCTTTTCGAGTTTAGAAATTAAACGAAAAAGCATATTTAAATAAAAAATTTAGAATTTCCTTTATTTGATTATGGGCAGGTCGGTCAAAGCATTCCATGCATGCAACTCCTAAACTAATATGATGACAAATATAGTAACTAATCCCAAAATGCAATAAAATAAATAGAGAAAGTTCAGAAGCTTACCTCATATGGTGCTCCCCCAGAAACGACATCAAGAACTTGTTCGACAATCCAAGTGGAAGGTTGCGAAGTAATAATAAGTCTCATTTTGAATGGGGTCGATCAACAAGGTGAGATTAATCAACACAACTTGAACCTGTCCTAAAAGAAAATCTAAAAATCCTACTCAAAACCTATACAAACCATATTTAAATAAACAAAAATTAAATTAATTACATTTTTTTACACACTATAAAAATTATCTAAACTAAAAGTTCTACACTACAAACCTAAACTAGCAAACAGAAGACTGCATCCACCAAAAGAAACATTAAAAAACCAATTTAAATGAAAAAAAAGAGATAATAAATTAAAAATTCAAAAACAATAAAATAAATTTTATAACCTAATGGTGTGAATCCATTGTTTTCTAAGTAAAAAAAATAAGAACTGCATAGCTCAATCTCTAAAACCCAAAACCAAATATCCAAATACCCAAAAACAAAAAATGCATACACTCTACACTCAAAAAACCCCCCACACTGTAATTTCATTTCTAGTTTTCACACCAAATCTATATGACAAAAAAATAACTGAAAACCAAAGAGAAATAGAGAATAAGAAAAGAAGTACCTAGAAAGAAATAGATAAGAGAATATGCAAGAAGAGAGAAGCAATGTAGATGACGCTGAACAAAATCAGTCCAGGACTACAGCTTGAAGTCCAAAAACCAGTAAAGTAGAAGAAAAAGAAATGGCATTAGATGATGATGGTGATTGTCAAAAATAAGAAAACAAAAAGAAAAATCTAAAAGAGAAACTGAGAAACCGTGTAGGTCAATTGGTTAAAGAAAAAACACATTACGACATGCAAATAAACAAGAACACTTAAAACAAGTAAATGGTTCCAAAAACTTAAGTTCAACCTTTTCTGCACCTTGACATAGACAAGATCGGCTGAAAAGATGCACACACAAACTGCAAGTTATATCAAACAACAAATCCAGCATTAAGATATCAATATTGAACGAGATTTAACCCAAAAACTTACAATCACTAATTGGTAGGCACAATCATTTCTTGCGTGGCAAACCATCTGTTAAGAGTGATCATGCTTTAAATGCAAATGGTAGATTTCGTAAGAGACAACTAACAAGTCAATTTCTAAAATCTTGAAAATTATAGATGAAAGCATAGAAACCTATTTGCAATTGATATTTGTAATACCTGATGCCTAGGGGCTTAGATGGATATCGAGGGAAAGTCGTTTTTCCATGGTAGTACACACCTTCATGATATAATTAAAAAAAAAATAATGAATGTCGAAAAAAAAAATAGATTAAATCAACGGTTAAAACTCAACTCGAAGCCAATGAAAACTCAAAAAGTGTATAATCACAGCTCAAATGTTAGCAACAATGCAACAAGTATTTTTTTTTTATCAATCAACCAGTCTTCATCAACTTAAGTTCACAGTGAGACACACACATGCACATGTACACACATGGAAGGGGCTAAAACATCATAATTCAAATGGATTTATTCTTTTGCCTGATTGGAAAATGTCATCATTTGAATGCCCAACCCCTATAACCATTCAACTGTACAATAAATAGATGCAAACTAAGAAATCACCAAATATACATGAAATCGTATAAAAGCATATGCTTTCAATCTTCTACCAGTATATGGTGTGTCTTCACTTCCCTCCAGTGCAAAATCTGAAATGAATAATGAAGTAATTTCAACAGATCTCGAAGTGCATGAACAACTTGAAAGCAAGTGAAAGCAATACTTCTCTTTAAAAAGGAAAAAAAACATAAAAAGAGTAATGTCGAACTTATCCATTCATTCACTACTTTGGCCAATTCAACAAGGTTTGGTCAAGCTACTAAAATATAGTTGTGCCCAAATTCCAAATGACCAAAAGATAGTAGGCTAAGTTTTAAGGCATTAAGCTGTTTCTCTTTTCTCTTTTTTTTTTTTTTTTTTTTTGGCAAATAAACTAAGCCTTTTCCTCGTCTTGGATGACTCAAACAAGACAAGCCAGCTAGGCTTGACTCCACTTTGTTGGATCCTGAACTCAGCCAGCAGCCTCACAACCCAAAATCAAGTCATGGCCTATGCCCTTCTTGGCTCAACTCCATTATTCAAAAAATGCAGGTACTTAACATGTGTAACATTACACTTGTATGTATGGAGTTCACTTGAAACTACTATGATCGGTGGAGTAAATCATGTGTTTTACATATGATATCCAACAGTGGGATTCACTACGATTGGAGTGTCACTCAACCCCTTCTATTTCTTTTTTTAAGTTTTATCACTACTTTAGCTAGAGTGGCATTCATCTGACCCTACTATAACTAAATCTAATCATGTGTTTTACATATGATAAGTCCAACAGTAGGACCTATTTTAATTGAATAAATTTAGGGCAATGATATTATATGTCTAACAGCTACTGTAGCTAGATCAGCAAATCTCAAAAACATATAATGTCCTAATATCTATTTTACAAAATAAAATTCTCATTTAAAATTAGAAAATTATCTTCTTGTGTGCATAAATAAATTATTATGCATTTAATCAGTTAATACAAAATGACAAATTCATGATCATGTCAACCAACAAGGGACAAAGGGATTCCATTTGTTGCTCGTTTTGGCAGAAACTGTTAAAAGAAAGTTAAGCAATCTATAACATGATTGCATTTTTCAAGTAAATCAGCTTAACAAGACTTCATGACACTGGAAAGTAAAAATGCTAATAACTTTTTAAAGCAAAAAATCCCGTTAACTCAAAAGATAAATAACAAAAAGGAACAGCGGATTGATGTTCTGTTTTGTTAGCCAAATGCATAAGGATATAAGACAAAATGGTAGATTATATGATTAAAAGTAAGTTCAGCATATCATTACAAAGTAGCTAAATTTCGTTGGCATGTAGGAACCAGAATGGCTTGCTCAGTCACAAGAATGTTATTAAATGAGAAGCAATAATGCAAAAAAGAATCAGCAGTATGCATCCAGCAATTGTTCCAACATATCTTTTCACATTTAAGCAATTAAATAGAATTTACCCCAATAATAATAATAATAATAATAATAATATGAAAAGGTGCATACCTTATGAAGTGAATGAGCAACTAATTTCTTCTCAAGCTCCTCAAATTGATAAACAAAGTTAATAAACTGCAAGCCCTAAATGACCATATCCTACATATGGAATAAAAAATTTTTTGAATATATTTAACGAGATTAAATTAAAGTTGCATAGTTTAACCCTTCAAACGCCTCTTTTTTGTTAACAAAGAATCATCAAGTCTCACACAATGGAAAAAATATTTTCTATTACAAAACAGCGAAAGCCAAAGCTACAAAACCATGGTATTGTCTCTCCACCTAACCACAGCATGAGATGAGGGAATTGGGGAAGAACAAAAAACGACAGTTGTTGAACAGAAATGAGTGCAAAATTGCAGCAATCTCAGGCACTACCTCACTACCAATACATTGTCAGCAAAGAAAACAAGAATAAATAGCCTTCAACTGAAAGCCAATTGATCAAAATGACTCTCACCATGAGAATAACAAATTTCATCATACCGCAGGACTAATGCAAAAGGTCACCTTGCATTTTTAAATCAACATCAATGATGACCGCCACCTCACATCCTTAAAAATTCTACTACTCGGTCAAAGACATTCTCACGAAAAAGGATAGGGAACCAAGCACCAAACTATGCTCAATTTACATCTAAAAGTGCAACGAGTCCAAATTACAAATAGGATGTCCGTGTTAGCAATTGTCCAACAATGTTGGAACTACGAGAAGAAAAAAAAAGGAAGACCAGATGGAAAGATTAAGACCAATGTGTAGAGAGATCAAATGTATATCATTTTATATGTTTATATACTTACCTTCAAGTAGTCATACAGATTATAGAGTACTGTAATACTGTAACAAAAATATTTATATGTTTATATTCTAAATGTACTTTTTTCATTTTTCAAGGTCAATAGGTCAAATTCCAACTTTGTGGTTACAAAAATGGGCCCCATCCAACCATGCACCTTGTTGTTGTCAGTTTATCGTTGTTGGGTTAATAACAATGTTGTTGCCATCACAGTAACTAAAACATTAGTTAGCTTCAACACAAGGAGTGTCAACTGCAATATTTCACAGTGTTCTGAAGTGAGGTGAGATGGTATAATTGCCCTAAACATGAGAAAGAATCATAATATGGAGCGCAAATTAAATACATAATATACTGGTATAGGAATAAAACCAAAAAAAGTCACAGATTGGTCGTTTTAAGGCCTTTAGTTATTGACCCTAGTTAAATGCTTGACGATAATAAAAATAATGATAATACTAATAATTTATTAAAATTTAAATTTCTGTTTTCAATTTTCTTAAAGTGTTAATTAGAAATACAAGGTACACCTCCTCCTCGATAAGAACCTTGACTGCAACCATGGTTTAAAATAGCGGCTGCTACATAGCGTAGCAAATGCATTGTCAACCATAGCAGTTGAGGCCGGCACGCTATTTTGAAAATAGCAGCACTATAATCTAAAAGTTTGTAAAGCCAAGCAATTTTATTTTATAATACTATTTTTCCTATTTCTTCTCCTCAATAGCCTTTCCTATAGTTGTTTCTACCCTTACATGGTTTCAAATAACTAAAAACACACAGGATTTGCTGCTACACAAGATTTAAATTTTTTTTCCATTTCCAAAATTTCCACTGCTGCACCGCTATGTATCACCACAACCACTACATATCGCCCGATATGTAGCATTTGCACCATTGGCAGCCATGCCCACTGCAGCCACTATTTTTTATCCTTGATTAAAACACAAAATTCATCTAGAATGTACACCTCAAAATACGCAACATAAGTCTACAAGGACTTGTGCTAGATTCCAAATTGATTTTTCTATTAGGACTTAAACATTACTCCATAGTTAATACAATGTTGCTTTCCCTTTTGAAATCATACTAAAAAATTAAAAATATTTAATACTTAATAATTTAAAAAAGATTGTTAGATCAAATTTTATTGGTGGTATTTTGAAATTTTTTTCGAAGTTAACATTTGTATGAATTATTTTAATGTTGTGCTATATCTATGAATCATATGTTCCAAGATTTGGCAAGCTGGACACCTGGATACCCCTACCAATATCAAAGTCCCACATGCCTACTTACACATACGCAACTTAGACTAAATCCACCACCTTAATCTATATCACAACCTCATCCCTACCTATCATGTTCATATATTCCAGATACAAATTATTTATATCTAAAGACAAAATATCAAGGATATATTTACAGTCCCTAGAGCAATCCTTTCAGGCCTGGTGATTTCAGGCATCATATTCTTATCAAGTTCGACAGTTTCAACTCCCAGCTTGTGATAATCAACAAGTTTAGCCTATATACCACCACGGAAGGTCTCAACAATAAACTAGAAGAGCAGACTAATGCATTCTACAAGAGAAACTATAAAAAATAAAAAATAACAAATTTACCTTGTGAGGCATCAAGCATTGCAGCTTCCTTTTTAAGCTTAGAAACTTCCGACCTCAAAAGAATAATTAAGCTTTTTCTCAGCAAGCTATATAATCCCTCAAAACTAAACTTTCCCATGATACTCACAGATATGGTCTAAGCTTGATGAAGCAAACCTAAAATAGATCTTAACAGCCAAGATTGAATGATGCCACACAATCCCTATAGCTAGATATCAATCCATCAATTTAAACACCCCTCCACACCCTTGCATGATTAGAATTTAGGAGGATAACAGTACCTGGAAGCACTTGCCAATGGGCATCATCTTCAAAGATGGAAACATAGAAATATATAGGCCACTAAACTGATAAGAAGAGAACAAAAGGAATTAGCAAATTTTCACATAATCAATTTGCTTCTCTACAGACAGATAGAAGAGTGAGTGAATCTTAAAAAACAAAGTGAAGACCTACAGGTTGAACTCTGCAGTGTATCAGAAGGAACAAGGTCAAAGCTCAAGGCATTTGACGCAAATAAGTGATTATGATGTCAAAAGATAAATAACACAGCAACTGACCAATTACAGTAAAATGAAAAATTCAGAAAGTCACAACTGCAGACATCTCCACCTACATTTGAGGAAAAAAAAAAAAACAGAAAAGAAGAAGAAAGAAGAAGAACATACCTGCAAATGTCTACAACTGGCTACTCTCCACCAGCTATTGTTGCTGTTTGCCAACTTCGGATGAAGCTGCAGACGTCTTGCCCTGCTCATCATGCTCCTACTCAGCCTGCAGGTACTGCTCTTTTTTTTTTTTTTTCTTTTTTCCATGCTGCTTTTTTTTTTTTTACCCAGAATCATTGTTTTTCCATGCTACTTTCTTCTTCTTTTTTTTTTTTTTATAAATCCAAAACAGCTGTTACTATTCCATGATGTTTTTCGTTTTTTTTTTTTCTGGAACTGGTGCTGTTTATATATATATATATATACGGAACTACAGCAGTTTTTTTTCTTCTTTTTTTTTTTTTTTTTGTTCCAGAACTGTTGTTCTTCCATACTGCTGTTTTACCGATATCGGGTAACGCGTGGATGGAGTGAAGTAAGATAAATAGTCAATACAATGATGCACCATTAAATTAATAAATAACTAACAAGCATATAGGAAAAGTCGGCCAAATGGAAACCTTCTCATATTGGAGCTGGTGAAAGCAATTCTTTTAAACGAATATATCAGATAACTCCCACCTCTGTATTAACATCAACCTATTACAAAATTTAATAACTTCCAGTTATCATTGAAAAATATTTGGACAAAATGAAAAAAAAAAAAAAAACAGAACTCTAGGTTAATACAATCAACTAGATTCATTGTGAAGAATGCCAATTTGGATATACAACAAGAAACCAAACACAATAACAAATTAAAAGGTAAATATATACATAAATATTCTTCATTTGGTAAAAAATCACAGTTCTTTAATGAATTATACCATTAAAAAAATTAAGAAATGAAACATCTAATGAAGATAGATTCATCTTCAATTAAAAAAATTAGAAACAACATGGTAGTGAACGGTTTTCCCTCCAAACCTTTGGGAAAAAGTCAATTCCAAAAGTTGCATGCAAAATGCAGATTCAAGACCACCCGCCAAACCTTTGGAAACAAAGAAGGTCAATTCCAAACGTTGCATGTGAAAAGCATATTCAACACCCACAACCCCCACCCAAAAAAAAAAAAACCAAAACAAGCGTTTTTTATTTTTAAGTATAATATTGAGAGCTAGTGGAGTAATCGTTTTTTATTAAGTATAATTGGGATATCTGATGGAATTATCAGAAAAAATTTACGGAACTACACCCATTTCCGAACATAAATCGATGCAGACACTGTCTTACATAGTGAAGTTAGAAAAAGAAACACATACATATCCAAAGAAGAGAAAATAAAAGGAAAAGAGACAAAAGAAGAAGAAAAACAAAACACACTAATTAATATTGTTACAAAAATTGTGGTCATCTAATAAGGGATTAACACAACAACAACAAATGAATGCCCATGCGCATGAACACTTTTCCATACAATTCCATGTCAGATAAACAGCAAAATAAACATAAAAACGATTAAATTAAAGATCAACTGCTTACTCAAGTTCTAGGGATCACAATTCAACAAAGAATACTAAAGGGATAGTGTAAAAATAAAAAAAACTGATTCTCGAGCGATATTCTTCTTCGATATAATATGTTTCCAAGATACAAAAATAAAATGAAGCAAATTTAAAGGTGAATCAGCAAATGGCAGCAATCATAAAGTTTGGACACAGTGCCCACAAAGGCTGTTCAAAAGATGTTCAAATTCCATAAAATTAATAAATAAAAACTACATACCCCGCTCCTCAGCAATCTCAGGGTCCTCACCGAAAGCTCAAGATTGCGATGAATGCCAACCCTACAACCATTTACAAAAATTTTGGTTCCTTGAGAAATGATTGTAGGGCATATTACCAACAACAAAAAAAGTGAACCGTCTCATGGAAGGGGAAAACATGGAACATTTAGCAGGTTGTTTGACATCTTTAAGTTAAATACCTCATAATTTCCAGTGCTCCATTCTACGAAAAATTCCAAGATAGGATGTGTAGCTAATCCAACCGTTACGTATACCATCAAAGCAAGATTCTTCACAAGTCCACAGGCCCATCATAGCACCCAAAAGGTATCCATTGATGTCAAACAATAGCAGCAGAAGTAGAACCGATTTAATAAATAACAACAATAACAGTGAATAACAGATATAGTAACAGTAATATCAATAATGACTCTAATGCAAACCTAAAAATATGTAAAAATACACACATATGTTTATAAGGATTTGCTTATAGCCCTTGCATATACCTAGCTCAACATCCATAATTCTTTTTCCTTATCCTTGCATCTATTCTCTTTTTTTTAATCAATTTTACACAATTAAAATTATTACAAATCAAAGTTTCATTATCCAATTGATTTGCAATTATTGGCAATTTCACTTACACAATTACACATGCGCTATGCTGCAAGTGCGTGCACTCAAAACACATGTGACTCCGTGATTAAATATCAAGCCTCTACCATAGGTGATACATACCTTTCTTAGTTTATTAGTGCGATTAATATGATGTTCATGGATAAATAAATACTCTATTGACATTAATTGGCTAAGCAGACATTTAGGAATGGATGCCAACTGGAACCGGTCCATAACTTGGATAATTGAGTCCAGAAAAGGGTCCACAGCAAAGTTGTTGTGTTGGTACCTCAGGTAACCAGTTAATGTCTATTGAAATCTCTACCATTTGTTTTCGCTATGACACTTGTCCTTCCGGTGTTAAAGGAGGATATGTCATACCCCAATGGGAACTGTACAGTTGTTCAGGGTTTTGCCAATTTCCCTGATAACATAAAAAGAACACTCAGCAGAGAAGATGTAAGCAGCTGCAAAACACCATGTAACACAACACTAACACAAAGATTTTCTAATACCATCACATCCAATAGGAGAGTTCAACCTCCGCAAATGAGACAACCTAGAAGCATATGTCAAGTGATTCAACACGCATAAACAATACGTAAATAATATATATATGCTAGAAACTGTAAGCAACATATGCAGAGAACATTAAGAGAAGAACTAGGACCTTTAGTTCAAGTATCTACTGGAACTCTGAAGGTGTTCTCTCAAGATGCAATGCTCGATATGTATCAAACAGTGAATCAACAGTAGACAATAAGACCTGTCGAATAAGAGCAATATTTCATGATAAGTATTAATACATATATATATATCAATATATATATATATATATAATGCGAAGCTCTAATAACTAGTTGTTGGAAAAGTAGCAATCATTAAAAACTTGATCACTCGCCTTTAAGAGTGCTACAGCCTTGCTCATTTCAAAGCTCACAAATTTAGAGTAACCAGCAGCACCTGATGTCTGTTGTGACAAGAGACAGTTAGAACAAGGAAGCATTGCGGCGATGAAAAATTGTAAACAGTGGAAAACAGAGAGAGAAAAATGAGATCAATAGATATGGTCAAACATAACACCTCGGGTTTTCGAGCATAGCTTACCACAGGATGGGGCTAAGTCACATTATTGAAACCATGGATTGACCTCGTGGCCATTGGTTCTTAGGGTCAACAAATAAATAACAAAGAAATAGGGACTGGAGCAATGCATGGGACCATAGGCTGCCATTGGCTTGATTCACAAACCTGATAAATAAAAGGATCAATGCTCAAGCCCTGGTACGACAAGCTATCGTAGGGCCCATTCCTGGCTGTTGTGCAGACTCACTCCGTGATATTCAGGACAAGTAATGAATAGGATGGGCCTTGGAGTTGGAATAAATTTTATGCCCGACATATAAATGACATGGACCATGACCTCACCTCAGATAAGCTTGTTTACATCCAAGCATGACATCTCGCATTAACAAAGGACATAAACGGGCATACATGACACAAGGTATGCATTTATAAGCATCGCCACTGGGTGGATATGTGCACATGAAATGAACCATCACCGAAGCACATTGGTATTCATATGAATGTACACATATACAATGTTAATTTAGACTGCTATAGATGAATAATAAAGATATTAGGGACTAGCATCACTTGAAGATCGGTGGAGAAAAAAATGAGAGAAATAGTTCAAGAGTGAAATACCGCCTCCTTTAAAAATACTTTGTAGTGCAGAACAAATCCTATCCAAGAAGCCACAATTTTCCATTGTACTGAGGAGATAGTCTTATAGACTTCACATCTCAGGGCTTGGACATTTTTGTGACATTCACTTCTAAGCATGCGGTCGAGTGATTCATTGGTTAGATTTTTTGTTCTTTTTTCGACAGACGTGAACAAGAGTATGGTTAAATAGATCAATCACTGCTTCCCTTGGTGCTTGTATCATTTATACTATGATCTACGATGCATATATTTTTAAGGATGCACCCCATACAATCCATTGCAGTCTGAATAATATACAGAAATAGTCAACCTAAAGATAGCTCCAGTCCACTAGGTTCTTTTGTTTCCTAGCCATACCCTAGGCTTTAAGCTTGATGTCATAATTGCCGCAAAGGTCATCGATGAATTTTCCTTATTACCACACATGAGCATAATTGCAAGCTAGTGTTTCCATGTCAAGCAAGTGTCTGAGAGCAGCACACATCAATCTCCAAATTACAGCAACATGAGATGATGATCTATGCTATTCGAATACAGCTGTTGGGGAGGGGGACACATTATGTGTTAAGCCCCAGCCATAGGGTTTGTGTAAGGAGTAAGGACACGTTTATATACATTTAAGATATTTGATGTGCAAGCTGGTGTTTCCACGTCAAGCAGGTGTTTGAGAGCAGCACACATCAATGTCCAAATTACAGCAACATGAGATAATGATCTTTGTTATTCGAATACAGTTGCTGAAGATGGGGACACATTATCTGTCAAGCCCCAACCATAAGGTTTGTGTGAGGAGTAAGGACAAGGTCATACAAATTTAAGACATCAAACGGTTGGCATGTGCATGAGCTAACTAGATACAATGTACTGTTCTATCAGCAGATCCCAAAGATCTTTTATGAGTCGTACAGTTCAATGATTATTAAAAAAGAATTAAAAAGCTAAAGAGAAATAGCCACCTAGGCCTGTATTTCACTATTACTAGTTTCCATTCATTCTCCAGTTTCTCCTCTCACAATAATTCTCTTCTTTTGTGGTCTAACTAACAAATAACTCAAGGATTCGTTAAACTCATCAGGCAGTAATGTATTAATTGTGTCGAGCTTGTAGCATAGTAGGGGACGCTCACTGTTGCAACCTATGAAGCATGGTTACCGGTACAAGTACCAATATAGGCATGGTATGGGTACGCCGATACAGCAAAATCCTAAAAAACAAGACACAGGTAAGGGGTGACAATGGGTTCTGTGTTGGTAGTAGTGAGGGCAGAGGTGAATCAGTGAGGGGGTTTTAGGAAGATGGCTTTTCTGGATCGGCAGAAAAAGGGAAAAGTGGGTAACATGCTGACGATCAGGGATCGTGTAGCTTTGATACCAAACTGATGCAGGCCCTAGGGTTAGGACTTGCATAGGGGTGCCGAAGCACGTGTCCAAAGACACTTCGAATCTTCAAGAAGACTTCAACACACACGAGGACGCACCTCTTAGGGGTAAAACCCAATTCTATTAATCGACTAAGTCTGAGAATCTTTTCTCAACAATGCCATATATATAGTAAAAGCAAACTTAATGTCTAAGCAAACCCTAAGCTATTAATAGAAACTTCCCTAATAACAATTTAATTAGAAATCTACTGATAAAAATAATATAATCCTAATCTAATTTGAAGAGGGGCTGCTTGTGGGACTTAGACTGCGTCATAAAGTGAGTATGGCTTCATACCCAATGCCCCTTTTAGCCAATCAAACCCTTATGGAATGAGGTGTGATAAGAAGATTCTACAGCAAACAAGATTGGAGAGGGGGCAGAAGGCTATGAGGATTCATGACATAGGTTTGGATGATGACAATGTTAGTGCATCAAGTATATTGCCCAAGTTAACATGCATATTGGGGTCTAGACTTGGGAATGGTCCAGGCCCTCTGTTTAGCTCACAGTTGAGGTATGGGTAACAATCCCATAACTTGTACCTAATTGTATGTCTCCGATTACCAGTCCCTAAGAGAAATTTGGATTTAGGTCCAGATCTACCATACAACGAACCATTTCATCCCTACTGGAAGATGTTGAGAGTCAATTTGGGTCTAATTTGTAATTATCCAGTAATCATGGCTTTAAATGTCATTATGAGAACAAGTTAATCTTGAATAAGGCTTAGATTTTAAAGCTAAGTTACGTTGGGTTGGAGTCATGATGTAAGTAGGTATCTAATTTAGGTTCCCCAATTACAATTAGATTAAAGTTCGAGTTATTTTAGGTTAAGTGCTGTGATATAAGTTGGTTTCTAATTTAGGCTCGCTTATTATAATGTAATTAGGTTTCCTTTTTTTTTTTTTTTTGGTAGTCTATAGTAGTCTTTTTTTTTTCTTCATAAAGAGTCATTGCTTAATATAAAATTTTTACAAAATTCATCAAAACGTAGTCCCTAAATTTGAACTAGGTATCAGAGTTAGGGTTTGGACTTACATCTAGGCTTTCCTCTTCTATTTTTCCTTCTTTTCCGAATCCCTATCAAATTGGTTGACCCAACAAAGAAACCTAAGCCTTCCTTTGCCAAGTCATGCTTCTAAAAAAAGGAAAACTGGAGAGCAAAAGCCTAAGGAACAGAAGCCTAGATATAGTCCCATCTAGGGTTTTGAGTTTCCAAGAAGAGAAAAGAAAATTAGGGTTTTTTCCAACTCAAAATCCCAACAGGTTATTTGCCTTCTACACGTGATGTCAAAATGCCATTTCCCTAAGTAAAATTTACAAATGTGAATTTTGCACATGTAATGTGAAACGCAATGCCATGTTTGTTTGGAAGCCGCCATTTTCACATTAAGTGATCGTTGAATGATTTGGAAGATAAATGTAAGAAATTCATATATCTTAAACTATAGCAATGGTTAAGACATCAAAATGAATTTATGGGGTTTAATAGGTCAATAAATCATTTGAACGGTTCACATAAAAAACATGGGACCAATAGAAGTTGAAGAGAATAAAAGCTAGTAACAGGATTCAAAACCACAACTTGTCGAGTGGAACCTATATTGGAACTCTCTTGACCAAGAGGTGTGTAATAGTTTCACCCCTCTTCAAGGGCCTAAATCTCACATGAAAATAGCCTCATTCACATTGTCTTCACACCTCATTTGTGCATGAGCAAACATGACATTCGTAACCGTTCTGCACATGCATCAATTACACATGCAAACAAGTGCAAACAGGTGACCCTCGAGGCCTCGACCATTGTTTCTTTTCGACAAAACGTTGGCAAGATGACCTTTGACATCAACACACCTGTACCAGCAGCTTTTTAAGAGCAGAGGTGCATTGGATCGAAAATCGAAGAGTAGGAGACCATAATTTTTAGTGGTTTGAGGCTTGAAACCATAGACTGGAACCTCCATTTGTTCTCATAACCATTGAGGAAAGGGAATTGAAACTGTAGACAAAGCCATAAAAGACACTTTCCCAACACATGAAAGGAGGAATTTCCGTCCCAAATATAGCAGTAGTTTCCGTACAAGATACAGAAGCCGCATTCACTCACGTCTTTGTAATTTATTATTATTATATGTTAATATGCAATTATGAAAATAAGTTTCTCTTAAATTAGGATACGATTAAAGTAGAGTTCTTTTGTGTTAAGTCCTATGATGATTTAATTAGATTTCCAGGTTTAGTTTAATATCTTTGGTTGTACCCTATAAATAGCCATCGGTTATTGTCAATACTCAATAGAAACATATTTAAAGAAAATTTCCAAGATATAGTCATTAAATGTAAGAAAAATAATCAAAAGAAGAAATGAAAGGGAAGGAATCATTGCCTGAATAATGTCTGCCTCGTTCTTGCAGCCTCTCATCTCAAAAGAAATCTTCTTAAGGTTTGCTATAGCAATTAGCCCACACCGCTCACATGAATTCTATAGGCATCACTCGGATCAAACAACCTCCCTTTGAGAAAGTGTGCCACACCATGAGCAATCATGCAATCTCGTTCCATTTCTCCCAATTGCAGGCCTCCATCACAGGAATGAATCTTGGAATGAAACTACACTGGGCCCCACCCATGGGAATGAATCTTGTCATCAACCATGTGTTTCAACCTTTGATAGGAAGTGGGACGAAGGAAAATCACAGCAGACAATCGCTGCCCGACATGACCATTGTACATGGTTCCAAAGCAAGGCATCTGATATCCACACCTATGAAGGGCTTTGCTAATATCATCAACCTAAACCAAAAAAAAAAAAAAAATCTTAGATGATGCATGCAAAAATATCTAACCTTGGCAAATAAAAAATAGTGTATTGCAAGCCAAAAACACCAAGCATATTGCAATAAATTCTACATCCAGTTCTAATTCTGTATGAATAGGATAAATTTTAAAATCAAATCAAATATTACATTTTTCACACATAGAGACACTACAAGACAAATCAAGACTCCAGCACTGTGGATTTTACGATAAAAGCATTGCTAACTACCATGCCAACAAAAGGCCTTGTAACTAAATCTCAAGTGTCTAAACTACAACACTTTCACGAGTGCTTCCTTCTTGAGCATTTGGATGTAAAAGTTCAAGGAGAATGCCAATGTATTTTTCAGCTGGTTGAAAAAACAAAATTCCGCTTTCCAAGATAATCCCATATGACTAAAAATAGCTGCACCCAGGTTTCCAATTTCCCCACTGATGGAATTGATTTTCCCCGCTTGACTCGGCGGACAAGATTATAAGGGCAATTGTTTAAAACTTTTCTTTAAAGGAAATAAAGGAAGTTTCAACATAAAACAAAGAGGGTATTATCTGGCGCAACTTTACTTTGCAGGTATGGATATTCCTTTTTTTAATGTTCTTGCACAGACACAGAAAGACCACCACACCAAACATAAAAAAAAAGTGCATCTTGGTAACTTCAAAATCAATAGCCATACCAATCAGCAGAAAAGGACACCCTGTTCATAGATGATATTTCAGCAAATATATAGCCATTTCACAGAAGCCATTGTAACTTCTGAAGCATCTTTCATTTTTTTTTTTTTTTTGAGTTCTCCAACTGATGTGGCCTGCAAGTAAGAGAGCACAACTCTCTCCATATCCCAAAGATTTCCATCACATGGCAGAATATTTACTTTTGGGTCACTTCATGTCAAAACACCCATTTGATTGTTTACAACCATCACATCACCTTAATTTGCCATTGAAGGATTATGGCCTAGCATCACAAAGAACTATGACTTGTAGGGTGCTATTAGGTCTCTCTTCCAAATTCCAATCTACAAAACGGGCAGCCTAACTTCACGATTATACAGGATACTTGAATTACAGACATCTAGGTCTGGAACATCTTAGATGTAAACTTACAGTGACATCCGTAAAGGGAGTAGCATCACCCTCCTTTCCCATGTGAGCAGCAACCTTCCTCATGATACACTCAATGAGTTGACCAATTGTTGTACGAGAAGGAATTGCATGTGGGTTCACAATGATGTCCAGTGTAATGCCTTCAATGGTCCATGGTATGTCTTCTTGTCCGTAAGTGATGCCAACAGTTCCCTTCTGATGATGTCTCCCGCTAAACTTATCTCCAATCTGAGGTATCCAAACATATCTCATTCTTACTTTCACAAGTCTGAACCCATCTGCATTTGTCGCCAATAAAACCTGCCAAAAAATACATGATTAAAAAAATGTTCAACTGGCAGAGGAGAGAATAGAGCTCAAACCAATGCACTCATAAGCAGTACAATGCAGTGATGCACAACCAACTCAATAAACTACAACAAGCTGCATTACTCTTCATGGAAGTATAGCAACATAACGAAGAAAAAATAAAGAGCAAGGAAAACTAGAATTAATAACCCCTTACTAGATCCACAATCCAACCTTCACTCTGGCGTAAGCTAGTGCTGTGATGATGCCATGTGTATCATGAAGATTGGCCTTGGATTTCATCCAGATTCAGTGGAGTTGTCTTTCCAATAATTACGTCTGCACCAAAGACTCGTGCACCCTATTGGATAGGAGATAGATTTATTTACATGTAACAATATACAGATCTTAAAAACACTGTTGTATAGCTTCCAAATTCTCTTAATATACTCACAGGAGGAGCCAGACCATCATCATCTAATTTATCATAAGAGCCATGTCGCATGCCCTGTAAAAGAATAGCTGAATTAGATCTACCATCACCAAAAATGATGGGACAACCAAGCTTTAACCAACTTTTTGTAGTCACCATTGTATTCTCCTTGTTCGGGCATCTGAAATCTTCTTTGACAAGTGTTCCAATCTTCTTCTCCTCAGCTCTATAGAACAAACATCATTAGCAAGTTACTGAGTATGGTCCAAAGTGCAAAAACGTCAACCACGATGTTAACAAGAACAATTTAAAAGAATGGTATGACACACCAAAGAAAGCTTAAAATACAAAAATAAAATAAAAAAAGAATTGGAAAAACAACTAAAAGCAAAGTCAAATGAGAAAACTCTGATTACTACCTGTATGAGCGGAAAAATAATGATCGGAAGAACCCATGATCAATCGAAGATTGTTTCATGTTTAATAGAATCTTCTTGGTTATATCCAGAATAGCAAGCAATTGCCACAATGGCATTCCTTAATGAGACCATACAAATACATGTTGATTAGAATAATTTCCAAATTGCAGAAACCATTTATTAAAAAAACAAAAAAAAAGGAACAAAGTTGGAAGTCATTACAATGTCGGCTCAGAGCTGCGTGAAGTGCAATTGCTCCATGGCATGAGTGGTAACAAGAGGCTTTTGTGGATAGTAAAGAACATAAGCTACTGTATCCTGAATAGAGACATAATGGGTATCAGTGCATTTTCAATACAAAGAAGACAAAGCAAAAATGACTAGCAACAAAATCTAACACAAAATTGACAGAAGCCCAAATACACACCATGAGAAGTTGATAATTGGTCACATAAATCCCCATTGCTTGCCTGCCCCTGGCCGACTGGTACGTGTTACAAGGGGACTGCATTGTTCAACTAGTGAGAGGGGGAAAAAGAAAAGCACCATTTTGCTGGCATAAATAGAAAAAATTGTGTGATAACTAACCTGGTTGTGGGCAAGGAAGGGAATAATAGAAGCACAAACACCCAATATCAATGATGGATGGATCTCACAATTAGTACAGGTTTCAGAATATGCATCATCAGGATTGAGCCTTGCATTCACAAGATCATGTAACACCATACACGTCTAATTATAAATTTTAACAAAAGTTTGATGCTAAACTTATAGGACGTTGATGTTCATATTGTAATTCGAAAATTGATTAACTTCATACTCAGAATAACATATTTAGAAGGTGCCTCAACGAAGGCCAACATTAGAAGAGTAACTATGCTTTTTTCCTCAGCAAGCTAGATAATCCCTCAAAACTTAACTTTCCCATGATACTCACAGAGATGGTCATGGATATCATACTAGTCTCTTCTTCTTCAGTGTCCACATACTGTATGAACCATTTCGCAAGAAGAACATGCCATCCTTCTACCTGGGTTTCCTGAAGAATAGAAATATAGAGGTCGAATATTTAAAATGACTGAATCACTATTGAAATGTAAAGATTCTTATAGTAGGTGCGAAACCTTTGCTGTAAGGCTTGAATGTCCTTCTTTATCAACAGTCCCGTTTTCTCCATAATAAACAGCAGACGACAGCAGCCACCATACTCAGTATAAAGGCACAATTCTTTCAAACGAATATCTCAGATAACTCCCACCTCAGTATTAACATCAACCAGTTACCAAATTTAATGACTTCCAGCCATCAAGAATAAAATTTGGACAAAAGAAAAAAAAAAAAACCTGTACTCTAGGTTGATACAATCAACTAGATTCATTGTGAAGAATGCCAATTTGGACATACAGCAAGAAAAAAAAAACTAATAGTTACAAATACAAACATAAATATTTTTCTTTTTTATCATTTCTTTCTTTTTTTCAGCTTGTTTTTGTTATCCAACATTTGGTAGAAAACCACTATCCAGTAATGAATTATACAGTTAAAAAATTAAGAAATGAAAAATCTAATGAAGATATAATCATCTTCAATTAAAATAATTAGAAACAACATGCTCGTGATTGGTTTTCCCTCCAAACCTTTGGAAAAAAAGGTCAATTCCAAATGTTGCATGTGAAAGGCAGATTCAAACCCCACCCCCCGCCCCTCCAAAAAATTAAAAAAAAAACATAACAAGCGTTTTTTATTTTTAAGTATAATATCAAGAACTGGTGGATTTAACATTTTTTATTTTAAGAATAATTGAGAGATCTGATGGAATTATTAAAAAAATTTACATTATTAGGGCTTTTAGGATTTAGGAATTTGAGTATTGTGTTTTGGGTTTTGAGTCTAAAGAATTCTTTTTTTTTTTTTTTTGGTTTAGAGTTTAGGGTTTAAAGAATTTGGTTTAGGGTTTAGAATTTTGGGTTTAGGTTTTAGGTATGAAGCGGTTTGGGGATAGGTGTTTAGGGATTAATGGTTGGGGGTTTAGGTTTGGGATTTATGGTTTAAGGTTTTAGGGTATAGGGTATAGTGTATAAGGTTTAGAATTTTAAGGTTTTAGGATTTAGGGATTAGGGGTATTGGGGTTTAAGGCCTTAAGGGTTAAGGATTTCGCAATTGGTGGTTTTTGTGGTTTTAGGGTTTTGCGCTTTGGAGTTTAGTTTTGGAGCTTGGTGTTTAGGGGTCTTGGGTTTCCAATATGGGTTTTGGAGTTTGGGTATTGTGTTTTGGTGTTTTGGGCTAGAGTTTGGAGATTGGGGATTGAGTTTGAGGTTTATGGTTTAGGGTTTGGGACTGTGGTTTTGAATTTGGGGTCTTCAAGTTCGAGGGTTTAAGTTTTGGGTTTTTGCAGTTTGGGGTCTTGGGTTTTGGGGTTTTTGTTTTCTGGTTCTGGGTTTTAGGGGTTTGGATTCTCGGTTTGGATCGATTTTAGGATTTGGGGTTTAGGAGTTTTAGGTTTGGGATTTTGGGAGTTTAGGGTTTTGCAATTTGGGGTCTACGGTTTTAGGGTTTAAGGAATAATGTATATTATGGTTTAGAATTTTAAGGTTTTAGGGTTTTATAATTTAGGGGTTTTGGGATTTAAGGCATTAAGGGTTAAGGGTTCAGGGGATTTTGGGGTTTTAAGGGTTTTACGGTTTGGAGTTTGTTTAGGGTCTAGTTTTGGATATTAGGGTTTTTGGTCTTCAGTTTAGGATTTTGGGGTTTAAGGATTTAGGATTTTTGGGTTTTAGTGGTTAGAGTTTCATCTTTGGGTCTAGAGTTTGGGGTTTTGGGTGTTGGGTTTGGGGCTTTAGGGTCTTGCGGTTTAGTTGTTTACAATTTTTGAGTTTTAGGGTTTTTAGGATTTAAGAATTTGGGTATTGTATTTTGAGTTTTGAGTTTAAAAGGATTTTGGGTTTTGGGTCTAGAGCTTACGGTTTATGGGATTTGGGTTTAGGGTTTTAGATTTCAGTGTTTAGGTTTAGGATTTAGTGTTTAAAGTTTTTTAGAGTTCTAAGGATTTGGAGTTTGACATTTTTACAATTTAGGGATAAGGGTTTTACGGTTTTACAATTTTTGGGTTCATTGTTTTGGGATTTGCTCCTTGATTTTTACGTTTATGGTTTAAAGGTTTTGGGTTTAGGAATCTAGGTGTTTTGGTTTTTTGGTGTTTATGGTTGAAGTTTTGGGGGTTTGGCCTTTGTCTTTGGGTTTGACTTTGGGGCTTTTGATTCGAGGGTTTCCGTTTTGGGGTTTTGGGGTTTGGGGTTTTGGTGGTTTAGGCTTTGTTGATTCAAGGGTTTTAAGGTTTGGGGTTTGAGTGTGTTGGGCTCTTGGGGGTTTCTGTGTTTATGACTTATGCTTTGGGCTTGGGTTTGGGGTTTACATTTTAGCGCCAGGTGATTGGGGGATCAAGGATTGGTGTTTTGGGCCTATTAGGGTATAGGAATAGGGGTTTATAGTTTAAGGGTCGGCGTTTAGGGGTTCAAGAGTTTAGGGGTTGATAGTTGGAGGTTTAGATTTGGGATTTTGGGGGTTTTGGGTTTTCCGGTTTGGGGTTTAAGGTATAGGGTATAGTGTATAAGGTTCAAGATTTTAAGGTTTTAGGGTTTATAGTTTAGGGTTTTTGGGCTATGATACCCAGATACTCTAAATGCCCGGTGGTATCGGTACTGATACGATACGATACGGATACAGGTACGGGATACGGTAAGATACGGCTTGGATACGGCTCCCAATTTTAGGATACGGCTACGCAAGATTTTTTGACCCAAAATTACGACAGATTTTGTCCATTTTGACCAATTTACTCATAAATGAGCCCTATCTCAGTTTGATCAAAAAGAAATCAAAAAAGAAGGAGAAGAGGAGGAGGAGAAAGTGGTAGCGAGGATGAAGATAACTAAATTGACAGGGGCTACTGCTTTCGTTTTGACGGGTTGCTTCTTCAACTAGATGGTAGACCACTGTATTGCTTTCTGCTACTGTTGCTGCTTCGAGCTTTTAACTTCAGGTGCTATGTACGCCTCCTCTTCTTCTCATTCATTCATTCTTCTTCTTTTTCGTTCAATGATGCCTCAAAGATACAAAAGGGGCAAAAGAACCCATTGCATTTTATTAATAAGAACGGGCCCGTTGGGCTTTTTTTTTTATTTCTTTCTATTTTAATGTTGAGCTACTGGGCCAACCAAGACACTTGGCCCACTTTTTTTCCTCTTTTCTTTTATGTTCTTCTATGTTAAGATACTGTCAAGCCCACCTTATTGAAAATTTAATCCACACAATGGGCATCAGAATATTTGAGCACTACAATAAGTATTTAAATGTATATATTTTTTGAAATGCCGTACCCATATCCGTATCCTAAAATTTTTAATTCAGCGTATCGAACCCTCGTTCCCCGTGTCCGTATAAATACCCGTGTCCGTATCTGGGCATCATAGGTTTTGGGGTTAAAGGCATTAAGGGCTAAGAGTTTGTGGTTTGGGGGTTTTGCGGTTAGGAGTTTGTTTGGGGTTTAGTTTTGGGTTTTGGGTTTTTAATATGGGGTTTTGGGATTTGGGGTTTTCGATTTGGGATTTGGGGTTTGGGGCTAGTGTTTGGGGTTTTGTGTTTAGGGATTTTGGATTTTGGGTTTAGGTTTTAAGGATTTTGGGTTTAGGGTTGAGGAGTCTAGCTGTTACGTGATTTTCACATTTATGGTTGAAGGTTCAGGGGGTTTGGCCTTTGGCTTTGGATTTGGGTTTGGCATTTATGATATAGGGTTTATGGTTTGGAGATTGGGTATTGGTTTAGGTTTTAGGGTTTAGGGGCTTGGGTTTTGAAATTGGGATTTTGAGTCCAGGGGTTTAAGTTTTGGGGTTTTGGGTTCGGGGGTTTAAGTTTTGGCATTTTGGGATTCGGAAGTTTAGGCTTCGTCAATTTTGCGGTTTTAGGGTTTGGCGTTTGGGTGTTGGGTTCTTGGGGGCTTTCATGTTCTCTATGCTAGCCTTGGGTTTGGGTTTGGGTTTGGGTTTTGGATTTACAAATTAGGGTTTGGTGATTAAGGAATGAGGATTGGGGTTTTAGGTTCTTTTGATATATGGGGATTGGGGTTTATAGTTTTCGGTTTTGGGTTTAGGGGATTACTTTTCAAGGTTTTGGGTTTTAGGGGCTTGGGGATTGGGTTTTAGGGTTTGGATTTTGAGTTTGGAGGGGATTTGGGATTTGGGGTTTATGGGTATAGGTGTTCAGGGATTGATGGTTGGGGTTTAGATTTGGGATTTTGAGGGTTTGGGTTTTTGCGGTGTGGGGTTTAAGATTTTAGGGTTTAGGTTATATTGTCTAAGGTTTAGGATTTAAGGTTTTAGGGTTTATGGTTTAAGGGTTTTGGATTGTCTAAGGTTTAGGATTTAAGGTTTTAGGGTTTATGGTTTAAGGGTTTTGGGGTTTAAGGCATTGAGTGTTAAGGGTTTGGGCTTTTGCGATTTGGGGGTTTTGCAGTTTGAAGTTTGTTTGGGGTTTAGTTTTGGAGCTTGGGGTTTTAGGGTTTTGGGTTTTTGGGGTTAAGGTGTGGGGTTTAAGAGTCTTATGGTTTAGGTTTTCACAATTTTAAAATTTTAGGGATTTTTACGAATTGGGGCATCATGTTTCAAATTTTTAAGTTTTTAAGGATTTTGGGTTTTGGGCTAAGGGTTTGACGTTTGGGGTTTGGTGGTTTGGAGTTTGTTTGGAGTTTAGTTATACAGCTTGGGGTATTTGGGTTTTGGGTGTTCGTTTTGGAATTTTGGGGTTTAGAATTTTCGGGTTTTAAGGGTTAGGCTTTGAGGGTTTGGGTCTAGAGGCTGAGGTTTTGTGTTTTAGAGTAGCGATTTAGGGCTACCGGGTTTCAATCAGGTTTGTAGTTTGGGTTTTAGAGTGTAGCGATTTAGGGTTGTTGGGTTTCAGTGATTAAGTTTAGCGTGGTGATTTAGGGGTTTTGGGGTAAAGGTTTTTCGATTTTAGGAGTTACGTTTTAGGGATTTATGTTTTAATAGAAAATCCAAAATTTTAAAAAATCCAAGATTTTCTACAAGATTAAATTGTACTAGACAACTTACATTCTAAACGTCACTTTGAGTCGCGTTGCCATATTAGCTGTTTCATCATGCACTTATAGAATTAAGAGCAGCGGATGTCCAAATTTTTTAATTTTTTTCTTTTTTGACATGAAAAAACTAAACAAACAAACCAATTTTAACCAAAAGAAAGATCTTTTAAAAAGAAACCTCCAAAAAAAACCCCTCAGATCTTACAAAATAGAAGATAAGCTAAGGAAGACAACTTTGTAGAAATTTATATTTTTAAAAAATAGCTTTACGAGTTTAGAAATCAAATGAAAAATCACATTTCAATAAAAAATTTAGAATTTCCTTTATTTGATTATGGGTAGGTCAATCAGAGCATTTTATGCGTGCACCTCCTAAAACTAGTATGATGACAAATATAGTAACCAATCCCAAAATACAATAAAATAAAGAAGGAAAGTTCAGAAGCTTACCTCATATGGCGCTCTCCTGACAACGGCATCAAGAACTTGTTCGACAATTCAAGTGGAAGGCTGCGAAGTAATAACAAGTCCCATTTTGAACGGGGTCGATCAACAAGGCGAAACCAATTCAAACAACTTGAACCTGTCCTAAAAGAAAATCTAAAAATCCTACTCAAAGCCTATACAAACCAGATTTAAATAAACTAAAATTAAATTAATTACAGTTCTTTACGCACTATAAAATTATCTAAAATAAAAGTCCTACACTACAAACCTAAACTAGAAAACAAAAGACCGCATCCACCATAAGAAATATTAGAAAACCAATTTAAATGAAAAAAATAAGAGATAATAAATTAAAATTTCAGAAACAATAAAATAAATTTTATAACCTAATGATGTGAATCCATTGTTTTCTAAGTACAAAAAATAAGAACCGCATAGTTCAATCTCACCAACCCAAAACCAAATATCCAAATACCTAAAAACAAAAAACCCCTACACTCTCCACCCCACACTCTAATTTCATTTCTAGTTTTCACACCAAATCTAAATGACAAATAAATAACTAAAAAACAGAGAGAAATAGAGAATAAGAAAATAAGTACCTGGAGAGAAACAAATAAGAGAATACGCAAAAGGAGAGAGGTAACATAGATGATGACACTGGGCAAAATCAGTCTAGGACTGTAGCCTTAGGTCCAAAAACCAATAAAGTAGAAGAAAAAGAAAAAGCATTAAATGATGATGGTGATTGTCAAAAATAAGAAAAGAAAAAGAAAAAATCTTAGAGAGAGACAGAGAAACCGTGTAGGTCAGTTGGTTAACGAAAAACCACTTCACGACATGCAAATAAATAAAAACACTTAAAACCATTAAATGGTTCCCAAAAACTTTGGTTCAACCTTTACTGTACCTTGACATAGACTAGATTGGCTGAAAAGATGCACACAAACTGCAAGTTATATCAAACAACAAATCTAACTTTAAAATATCAATATTGAAGGAGATTTAACAAAAAAACTTCCAATCACTGATTGGTAGGCACAATCATTTTTTGTGAGGCAGACCGAGCAATCATGCTTTAAATGCAAATGGTAGATTTCATAAGAGACAACTAACAAGTCAACTTCTATAAACGTGAAAATTATAGATGAAAGCATAAAAGCCTATTTGCAATTGATAGTTGTAATACCTGATGCCGAGAGGCTTATATGGATACCTGGGGAATATAGTTTTTCCTTGGTAGTACACACTTTCATGATATAATTTAAAAAAAAATGAATGAATGAAGAAAAAAACAGATTAAATCAACAGTTAAAACTCAACTTGAAACCAATGAAAACTCAAAAAGTTTATAATCACGGCTCAAATATTAGCAACAATGTAGCAAGTATTTTTTATCACTCAACCAATCTTCATCAACTTAAGTTAACAATGAGACACACATGCACATGTACACACATGGAAGCGGCTAAAACATCATAATTCAAATGGATTAATTCTTTTGCCTAATTGGAAAATGTCATCATACGAATGCCCAACCCTTAAAACCATTCAACAAAACAATAAATAGATGCCAACTAAGAAATCACCAGATATACATGAAATCATATAAAAGCATATGCTTTCAATCTTCTACCAGCATATGGTATGCCTTCAATTCCCTCCAGTGCATTATCTAAAATTGAATAAAGAAGTCATTTCAACAGATCTCAAAGTGCATGAACAACTTGAAAGCAAGTGAAAGCAATACTTTTCTTTAAAAAGAAAAAGACATAAAGAGTAATGTCGAACATATCCATTCATTCACTACTCTGGCTAATTCAACATGGTTTGGTCAAGCTACTAAAATATAGCTTTGCCCAAATTCCAAATGACCAAAAGGCAGTAGGCTAAATTTGAAGGCATTAAGCTGTCTTTCTTTTTTTTTTCTTTTTTTTTTTGTGCAAATAAACTAAGCTTTTTCCTCGTCTTGGATGACTCAAACAAGACAAGCCAGCTAGGCCTGACTCCACTTTGTTGGATCCTGAGCTCAGCCAGCAACCTCGCAAACCAAACTCAAGTCATGGCCTATGCCCTTCTTGGCTCAACTCCATTATTCATAAAATGCAGGTACTTTATATATGCAACATTACATTTGTACGTATAGAGTTCACTAGAAACTACTATGATCGGTGGAGATAATCATGTGTTTTACATGTGATATCCAACAGTAGGATTCACTGTGATTGGAGTGTCACTCAACCCCTTCTGTTTCTTTTTTGAAGTTTTATCACTGCTTTAGCTAGAGTGGCATTCATCTGACCCTACTCTAACTAAATCTAACCATATGTTTTACATCTGATAAATCCAACAGTTAGGCCTATTTTAATTGAATAAATTTAGGGTAGTGATATTATATTTCTAATCCTAATAGCTACTGTAGCTAGATCAGCAAATCTCAATAAGATGTAATGTCCGAATTTCTATTTTACAAAATAAATTTCTCATTTAAAATTAAAAAATTATCTTCTTGTGTGCATAAATGAATTATTATGCATTTAATCAATTACTACAAAATGACAAATTCACAATCATGTCAACCAGTGGGGGACACATGGACTTCATTTGTTGCTCGTTTTGGTAAAAACTGTTAAGAGCAAGTTAAGCAATCTATGACATGAGTGCATTTTTCAAGTAAATCAACTTAAACAGGACTTCATGACATTGAAAAGTAAAAATGCTAATAACTTTTAAAGCAAAAGATCCCGTTAACTCAAAAAAGATAAATAACAAAAAGGAATAGCAGATTGATGATCAGTTTTATTAGCCAAATGCATAAGGATATGGGCCAAATGGTAGATTATATGATTAAAAGTAAGCTCAGCATAAAAAATTTTTAAGTTAAATACCTTATAATTTTCAATGCTCCATTCAACGAAAAATTCCAAGATAGGATGTGTAGCTAATCCAACTATTATGTATACCATCAAGGCTAGATTCTTAACAAGTCCACAGGCCCATCATAGCACCCAGAAGGTATCCATTGCTGTCGAACAACAACAGCAGAAGTGGAACCAATTTAATAAATAACAACAATAACAGTGAATAACAGATATAGTAACAGTATCAATAATGACTCGAGTGCAAACCTAAAAATGCGTAAACATACACACATATGTTTACAAAGATTTGCTTACAGCCATTGCATACACCTAGCTCAACATCCGTAATTTTTTTTTCCTTATCTTTGCATCTGTTCTCATATTTTTAATCAATTTTACACAATTAAAATCATTACAAATCAAATTTTCATTATCCAATTGATTTGCAATTATTGCCAATTTCACTCACACAATTACACATGTGCTTCGCTGCAAGTGCGCGCACTCAAACACATGTGACTCCGTGATTACATATCAAGCCTCTACCACAGGTGATACATGCCTTTCATAGTTTATTAGTGTGATTAATATGATGTTCATGGATAAATATAATACTCTATTGACATTTAGGAATGTATGCCAACTGGAACCGGCCCATAACTTGGATAATTGAGTCCAGAAAAGGGTCTATAGCAAAGTTGTTGAGTTGGAACCTTGGGTAACCAATTAAGGTCTATTGACATCTCCACCATCTGTTTTTTCTACGATACTTACCTGTCCTTCCAGTGTTTCAGCAGGATACATCGTACCCTAATGGGAACTGTGCAGTTGTTCGGGGTTTTGCCAATTTCCCTGATTACATAAAAAGAACACTTGGCTGAGAAGATGTAAGCAGCTGCAAAACACCATGTAAGACAACACTAAAACTAAGATTGTCTCATACCATCACGTCCAATAGAAGAGTTCAACCTCCGCAAATGAGACAATCTAGTTGCATATGTCAAGTGATTCAACACCTATAAAAAAGATGTAAATAACATATATATGTGTATGCTAGAAACTGTAAGCAACATATGCAGAGAACATTAAGAGAAGAACTAAGACCTTTAGTTCAAGTAGCTGCTGGAACTCTGAAGATGTTCTCTCAGGATGCAATGCTGGGTATCTACCGAACACAGAATCAACAGTAGACAATAAGACCTGTCGAATAAAAGCAATATTTCATGATAAGTATTAATATATATATCAATATAAATATAATGAGAAGCTCTAATGACTAGTTGTTGGAAAAGTAGCAATCATTAAACACTTAATCACTCGCCTTCAAGAGTGCCTCAGGCTTGCTTATTTCACAGCTCACAAATTTAGAGTAACCAGCAGCACCTGATGTCTGTTGTGACAAGAGACAGAACAAGGAAGCATTGCGGCGATGAAAAATTGTAAACAGTGGAAAACAGAGAGAGAAAAATGAGATCAATAGATATGGTCAAACATAACACCTCGGGTTTTCGAGCATAGCTTACCACAGGATGGGGCTAAGTCACATTATTGAAACCATGGATTGACCTCGTGGCCATTGGTTCTTAGGGTCAACAAATAAATAACAAACAAATAGAGACTCGAGCCATGCATGAGTCCATAGGCTGCCATTGGCTTGATTCACAAACCTGATAAATAAAAGGATCAATGCTCAAGCCCTGGTATGACAAGCTATCCTAGGGCCCATTCCTGGCTGTTGTGCAGATTCACTCCGTGATATTCAGGACAAGTAATGAATAGGATGGGCCTTGGAGTTGGAATAAATTTTCTGCTTGACATATAAATGACATGGACCTTGACCTCAAATCAGATAAGCTTGTTTACATGGACCTTGACTCCGTGATATTCAGGACAAGTACTAATTTTTTTTCTTGTTACTTTTAAAAACATAAAATAATTTTTAAATATGGTTTCATAATTTAAAATACGTCCAATAGAAACTGTATAGCAATCCTTATTCACGTACGAAATGGCCACATTCCACACTCATATCCTAGTGATATGAAAGATCCAAGCATCTTTTGTGAATGCAAAATCTATGTGAATAAAGATTCATAACTTCACAAGAGTAGAAGAAAATACCTATCTGCCCAGTGCAGGAATCTCCAAAAGAATTCTCTTTAAGCTTGAGTATCCAGGAGCATCTATGAAGAGCGCCAATACTAGAAATCAGCTCTTTCTACAAGGACTATAGTCTAAACACAATCTTAGCATTATTAAATTGAGGCTTTCACTACTACGGCCAAGACTCAGATGAAATGGTTCCAATTACATAACCAAAAAAGTTAAAATTAAATAGTTTCTCAATACACAAAAGAGCAACAGGCAATTTGTACAATAGTATATGACAGTTCGAATTTACAGGTAGCGCAGCACATGAAAATGGCTGATACCTGTTGTGCTTCTGTTTCTGATATTTGTTTGCACTTGTCGAAGTTAACGTAGAACCAAGGGCCCAGAGAAGCTGCCACCTGCATCAAAATATCCAACATTAACCAATTAAAGTAAAAAAAAATTTTTTGTGGGCACATAGATAGAAAGACAGATAGATATGGCATTTGCTCCTATGCATACACCCGTTAAAAACACAATGTCATCAATCTAAAAGGGCCATCCAAACCACCCCCACCCTCCCCCCACAATGAAAATACAAAAATGAAAACATGTGTCATGGATCTCATGGGAGTTCACCCCGATCGAAATGGATTGGACTGTTGGATGGGCTCCCCACACCTCCCATGATCTACGAGGCTCAACAACTCTCTCTCTCTCTCTCTCTCTCTCTCTCAGCATTCTAGGAGCAGTCAACATGGCCATCAGCTCTTTGTAGAGTACCCAACATGCATAAGGTATGTGTACCTGGGACATTCACAAAACCAATTTAGCTTCTTGCCTAAAGTAATTTGGCTCAGTGTTGGACCCAGAAACGAATAAAAAGGGTTACTGAATACCCAGATGAACAGTGTGTGAATTTGAGAGAGAAAAAGAGAGAGGCTTTGGGTTCAATGTTTGGTCTTGTTTTAAACCATGACCAGCCTCGAGTCCACGGCAGAGACTGTAATAAAGTGAGTATGGCTTCATACCCAATGCCCTTTTGGCCAGTCAAACTCTTATGGAATGGGGTGTGATAAGAAGATTCTACAGCAAACAAGATTGGAGAAAGGGCAGAAAGGTCTGAGGATTCATGAAATAGGTTTGGTTGATGACAATGTTAATGCATCAAGTATATTGTACAAGTTAACGTGCATATTTGGGTCTAGACTTGGGAATGGTCCAGGCCCTCTGTTTGGCTCACAGTTGAGGTATGGCTAACAATCCTATAACTTGTACCTAATTGTATGTCTCCGATTACCAGTCCCTAATAGAAATTTGGGTTTAGGCCCAGATCTAGACACAACCATTTCATCCCTACTAGAAGATGTTGTGAGTCAGTTTGGGTCTAATTTATAATTATCCAGTAATCATGGCTTTATATGTTGATGAGAATGCAAAATGTCATATTTTTCTCCCTTAATATTTAGTCCTTTGTATCTATTTGTTGTCCAATTGCACTCATTAATCTTATATTTTGATTTAGGATGCAAATGGAGGCATTAAGTGCAAAACAAAGCAAATTGGGTGATTCTGGACAGTTTGGACAACGCTTAGTAATCTGGGCATAACTCTCTCATTTGAGCTCCAATTGCGATGATTCAAGATGCTGTGGAACGCCAAGAAAAAGATCTACAACTTTCATGTTTTGAGTTTTGAGAAATACTGGCTGCATCAAGGTCGAAATCGGGCTCGAAGTTACTGCTCGTACCTGATGTTAAATGAATGAAAAACCAATATGAAGGGCATTATAGTAAATTTGAAGAAATCAGGAGTGCGTGGAAACATATCCAATGTTGGGCTCATATTGTGCAGAACGAAAAATAGTGCAACTTTGATTCTTGGGTTGAGTCCAACAAAAGCCCGAGTGAGAAGATATGGTCAAAAAGAAGATTTTCACTAAGTTAGAAATATTGTATTAATTTCCATCTCCAATTCCAACGCCACCTCATCTCTCAAATCTTTCGTTGCTTCTAATATAACACCCAGCCACAACCATTGTGCTTACTATTTTTTTTCTCTTTTCTCTCTCTATCATCCCTAATATTTCTCACAATGACCAAGGTGATGATTTCTTTCTCTTTCTCCATAAAACCCAACATTCTGAAGGAGGAGGGAGCCGGGAACGAACACACGTTTCTTATTCTCCTCTCTGACGAAGTTCCTCTCTCTCTCTTTCATCAGTCTTCATTCTTCTTTTCTTTGATTTTCACAAGTCTTTATGGCCCTGCGTGGCTAATTTTTAATTGGTCGAAGGAGATTGAAGCCTCAGAATAAATACTGTGAGATCTAATTCATTTTCATTGTTCAATTTATGCTTTGAATATGGGTCGTTCTTCTATGCTTAATTTGTTATCATGATTGTTTTGTTTAATTGCTAGGATACATACTAGTATATTTTTCATTGCAATTTACTGCTGAATTAGAAGTCAACTCCGTAATTGTTTGATCTCTCTAATTTGCGAAGCAACTGATTTTTAATAATTTACTGCATCAGTAATTGTTAGAAATTAGGAAGAACACCTGGTTAAATTAAATGCAACCGCATGTGTTTGTGTTATTTAGGTTCATCGATCTCTCTAATTTTAATGCTGTTATTAAATTAAATCTATAGCGCTTGTCTTAGGTTGTTTAGTAATTAGGGTTAATTAGAGCGCGTGTTTTCTAATTAACTAATTAAGGAGATAGGAGTTTAATTACAACGATGAGTGTTCAAAGTGTTAATTGATTTATTTTTTGCATCAATGATCAGTTATGAATTTCTGATGGTGGATGTTGACTTTGACCAATGCTTGCTCATTTAATTGAATTCATTATTTTTTTTGCTCCTTATTTGTATTTATTTATTTTAAAAAAACCCCATCTTTGATCACAAAGCATAAAATTTGGTTAAACACTCTCAATGGAAACGATCCTTACTCGCACTATTACATATATTTTTAGGAGTAAAGTTTTTATTATTTTTGGGTGCCTGCGACAGCACGACCATATGTCATTACGAGAACAAGTTCATCTTGAATAAGGCTTAGATTTTAAAGCTAAGTTACGTTGGGTTGGAGTCATGATGTAAGTAGGTATCTAATTTAGGTTCCCCAATTACAATTAGATTAAAGTTTGAGTTATTTTAGGTTAAGTGCTGTGATATAAGTTGGTTTCTAATTTAGGCTCGCCTATTATAATGTAATTAGGTTTCCTTTTTTTTTTTTTTGGTAGTCTATAGTAGTCTTTTTTTATTTTTTTCTCTTCATAAAGAGTCATTGCTTAATATAAATTTTTTACAAAATTCATCAAAGCGTAGTCCCTAAATTTCAACTAGGTATCAGAGTTAGGGTTTGGACTTACATCTAGGCTTTTCCTCTTCTATTTTTCCTTCTTTTCCGAATCCCTATCAAATTGGTTGACCCAACAAAGAAACCTAAGCCTTCCTTTGCCAAGTCATGCTTCTAAAAATGGAAAACTGGAGAGCAAAAGCCTAAGGAACAGAAGCCCAGATATGAGCCCCATCTAGGGTTTTGAGTTTCCAGGAAGAGAAAAGAAAATTAGGGTTTTTTCCAACTCAAAATCCCAACGGGTTATTTGCCTTCTACACGTGATGTCAAAATGCCATTTCCCTAAGTAAAATTTACAAATGTGAATTTTTCACATGTAATGTGAAACGCAACGCCATGTTTGTTTGGAAGCTGCCATTTTCACATTAAGTGCTCGTTGAATGATTTGGATGATAAATGTAAGAAATTCATGAATCTTAAACAATAGCAATGGATAAGACAACAAATGCATTTCTGGGGTTTAATAAGTCAATAAATCATTTGAATGGTTCACATAAAAAACATGGGACCTATAGAAGTTGAAGAGAATGAAAGCTAGTAACAGGGTTCAAAACCAGAACTTGTCGAGTGGAACCCTTGTCGAGTGGAACCTATATTGGAACTCTCCCGACCAAGAGGTGTATAACAGTTTCACCCCTCTTCAGGGGCCAAAATTTCAAATGAAATTAGCCTCATTCACATTGTTTTCACACCTCATTTATGCATGAGCAAGCATGACATTCGTAACCGTTCTGCACCTGCATCAATTACACATGCAAACAAGTGCAAACAGGTGACCCTCAAGGCCTCAACCATTGTTTCTTTTAAACCTTGGCAAGATGATCTTTGACATCTACACACCTGTACCTACAGCTTTTTATGAGCAGAGGTGCGTTAGATCGAAAATCAAAGAGTAGGAGACCATAATTTTCTGTGGTTTGAGGCTTGAAACCATAGACTGGAACCTCTATTTGTTCTCATAACCCTTGAGGAAAAGGGATTGAAACTGTAGACAAAGCCATAATAGACACTTTCCCGACACATGAAAGGGGGAATTTCTATCCCAAATATATTTGTAGTTTTCATACAAGATACAGAAGCCGCATTCACTAATGACTTTGTAATTTATTATTATTATATGTTAATATGTAATTATGAAAATAAGTTTCTTTTATATTAGGATTAGGTTAAAGTAGAGCTCTTTAATGTTAAGTCTTATGATGATTTAATTAGGCTTCCTGGTTTACTTCAATATCTTTGGTTGTACCCTATAAACAGCAATCAGTTATTGTCAATACTCAGTAGAAATATATTTAAAGAAATTTTCCACGATATAGTCATTAAATTCAAGAAAAATGATCGAAAAGAGAAATGAAAGGGAAGGAATCATTGCCTGAATAATGTATGCCTTGTTCTTGCAGCCTCTACACTCAAAAGAAATCATCTTAAGGTTTGCTATAGCAATTAGTCCACACCGCTCACATACATGAACTCTTTAGGCGTCACTCAGATCAAACAACCTCCCTTGAGAAAGTGTACGACACCATGAGCAATCATGCAATCTCGTTCCATTTCTCCAAATTGCAGGCCTCCATCACAGGAGTGCCCTTCTGCAGCCTGCCTAGTATGCATCTGCACTGGGCCCCACCCACGGGAATGAATCTTGTCATCTTCAACCTCTGATAGTAAGTGGGACCAACGAAAATCATAGCAGACAATCGCCGCACAACATGACCATTGTACATGGTTCCAAAGCAAGGCATCTGATTCCCACACCTATGAAGGGCTTTGCTAATATTGTTAGCCTGAAGGAAAAAAAAAAAAAAACCTTAGATGACACATGCAAAAATATCTAACCTCGGCAAATAAAAATTAGTGTACTGCAAGCCAAAAACACCAAGCATATTGCGATAAATTCTACATCCAGTTCTAATTCTGTATTAATAGGATAAATTTTAAAATCAAATCAAATATTACATTTTTCACACATAGAGACACTACAAGACAAATCAAGAGTCCAGCACTATGGATTTTACGATAAATGCATTGCTAACTACCATGCCAACAAAAGTCCTTGTAACTATATCTCAAGTGCGAAAACTACAACACTTTCACTAGTGTCTCCTTCCTGAGCATTTGGATGTAAAAGTTCAAGTAGAATGCTAGTGTACTTTTCAGCCTGTTGGAAAAACAATAATTCCACTTTCCAAGATTATCACATATGACTCAAAATAGCTGCACCCAGGTTTCCAATTTCCCCACTGATGGAATTGATTTTTCCCTCAGCTTGGCGGACAAGATTAAGGACATTTGTTTAACACTTTTCTTCAAAGGAAATTAAGGAAATTTCTACATAAAACAAAGAGGGCATCATCTGGCGCAACTTTACTTTGCAGGTATGGACATTCCCTTTTTTAAGGTTCTTGAAGACACAGAAAGACCACTACACCAAACATAAAAAAAAGGGCATCTCAGTAACTTCAAAATCAATAGCCGTACCAATCGGCAGAAAAGGACACCGTGTTCAATGTTCATAGATGATATTTCAGCAAATGTATAGCCATTTCACAGAAGCCATTGTAACTTCTGAAGCATCTTTCATTTTTGTTTTTAGTTCTCCAACTATTGTGTCCTGCAAGTAAGAGAGCACAACTCTCTTCATATCCCAAAGATTTCCATCACATGGCAGAATATTTACTTTTGGGTCACTTCATGTCAAAATACCCATGTGATTGTTTACAACCATGACATCACCTTAATTTGCCATTGAAGGACCATGATTATGTCATAGCATCACAAAGAAAGTATGACTTGTAGGGTGCTATTAGGTCTCTCTTCCAAATTCCAATCTACAAAACAGGCAGCCTAACTTCAGGATTATACAGGATACTTGAATTACAGACATCTAGGTCTAGAACATCTGAGATGTAAACTTATAGTGACATACGTAAAGGGAGTAGCGTCACCCTCCTTTCCCATGTGAGCAGCAACCTTCCTCATGATACACTCAATGAGTTGACCAATTGTCATACGAGAAGGAATTGCATGAGGGGTTCACAATGATGTCCAGTGTAATGCCTTCAATGGTCGATGGCATGTCTTCTTGTCTGTAAGTCATGCCAACAGTTTCCTTCCGACCATGTCCACTGCTAAACTTATCTCCAATCTACGGTATCCGAAAATATCTCATTCTTACTTTCACAAGTCCGAACCCATCTGCATTTGTCGCCACTAAAACCTGCCAAAAAAAATATGATTAAAAACATGTTCAACTGGCAGAAGAGAGAATAGAACTCAAACCGATGCACTCATAAGGAGTACAACGCACAACCAACTCAATAAACTACAACAAGCTGCATTAATCTTCATGGAAGTCTAGCAACATAACGCAGAAAGAATAAAGAGCAAGGAAAACTAGAACTAATAACCCCTTATTTGATCCACAATCCCACTTTCACTGTGGCGTAAGCTAGTGCTGTGATGACGCCATGTGTATCGTGAAGATTGCCCTCGGATTTCATCCAGATTCAGTGAAGTTGTCTTTCCAATAATGACATCTTCAACAAAGACTCGTGTACCCTATTGGATAGGAGATAGATATATTACATGTAAGAATATACAGATCTTAAAAACACTGTTGTACAGCTTCCAAATTCTCTTAATATACTCACAGGAGGAGCCAGACCATCATCATCTAATTTATCATAAGATCCATGCAGCATGCACTGCAAAAGAACAGCTGAATCAGACCTACCATCACCAAAAATGATGGGACAACCAAGCCTTAACCAACTTCGTGCAGTCACCATTGTATTCTCCTCGTTCAGGCATCTGAAATCTTCTTTGACAAGTGTTCCAATCTTCTTCTCCTCATCTCTATAGGACAAACATCATTGGCAAGTTACCAAGTATGGTCCGAAGTGCAAAAACATCAACCACGATGTTAACAACACCAAAGAAAACTTAAAATCATCATCATCATCATCAAAGCCTTATTTTTCTATTTCAAGTTTTTTTTCAAAGAAAACTTAAAATAAAAAAATAAAATAAAAAAGATTCCACAAAACAACTAAAAGCAAAGTCAAATGAGAAAACTCTGATTACTACCTGTATGAGCGGAAAAATAATGATCGGAAAAACCCATGATCAATCGATGATTGCTTCATTTTAACAAAATCTTCTTGGTTATATCCAGAATAGCAAGCAATTGCCACAGTGGCATTCTTTAACAAGACCATACAAATACATGTTGATTAGAATAATTTCCAAATTGCACAAACCATTTATTAAAAAATTATAAAAAAAGAACAAAGTTGAAGTCATTACAATGTCAGCTCTGAGTTGCATGAAGTGCAAGTGCTCCGTGGCACAAGTGGTAACAAGAGGCTTTTGTGGATAGTAGAGAACATAAGCTACTGAATCCTAAATAGAGACATAATGGGTATCAGTGCAATTTCAATATAAAGGAGACAAAGCAAAAATGACTAGCAATAAAATCTAACATAAAATCGAAATGATAAACAAACAAAAACCCAAATACACCATAAGAAGTTGCTAATTGGTCACATAAATCGCCATCGCTTGCTTGCCCCTGGCCGACTGGTATGTGTTACGAGGGGACTACATTGTTCAACTAGTGAGAGGGGAAAAAAGAAAAGCACTTTTGCTGGCAAAAATAGAAAAAATTGTGTGATAACTAACCTGATTATGGGCAGGGAAGGGAATAATAGAAGCACAAACACCCAATATCAATGATGGATGGATCTCACAATGAGTATATGTTTCAGAATATGCATCATCAGGATTGAGCCCTGCATTCACAAGATCCCATAACACCATACGCTTCCTAATTATAAATTTTAACAAAAGTTTGATGCTAAACTTATAGGACATTGATGTTCATATTGTAACGAAAATTGATTAACTTCATAGTCAAAAATAACATATTCAGAAAGTGCCTCAACTAAGGCCAACATTAGAAGAATAACTACACTTTTTTTCTTGGCAAGCTAGATAATCCCCCAAAACTTAACTTTCCTATAATACTCACAAAGATGGTTATGGATATCATACTAGTCTCTTCTTCTTTAGTGTCCACAAACTGTATGAACCCTTTCGCAACAAGAACATGCCATCCTTCTACCTGGGTTTCCTGAAGAATAGAAATAGAGAGGTCGAATACTTAAAATGACTGAATCACTATTGAAATGTAAAGATTCCTATAGTAGTGCTAACCCTTTGCTGCAGGGCTTGAATGTCCTTCTTTATCAACAGTCTCATTTTCTCCACAATAAACAATGGACGACAGCAGTGACCATACTCAGTATAAAGGCGCAATTCTTTCAAACGAATATCTCAGATAACTCCCACCTCAGTATTAACATCAATCAGTTACAAAATTTAATGACTTCCAGTTTTCAATGAATAATATTTGGACATCATCATTATTATCATCAAAGCCTTATCCCAACCATGTTGAGGTCAACTACATGAATTCTGTTTCTCTATTCTATTCTAATTTGAGCCAAATCCTTGGATAAATTAAACTTCTTCAAATTTGATTTAATAACCTTCATCAATGAATAATATTTGGACAAAAGGGAAAAAAAAAACTGAACTTTAGGTTGATACAATCAACTAGATTCATTGTGAAGAATGCCAATTTGGATATACAGCAAGAAACGAAACAAAATAACAAACTAATAGTTACAAATATAAACATAAATATTCTTCTTTTTTATCATTTCTTTCTTTTTTCCAGCTTGTTTTTGTGATCTAACACTGGGTAAAAAACCACTGTCCAGTAATGAATTATACAATTAAAAAATTAAATAATGAAAAATCTAATGAAGATATAATCATCTATAATTAAAACAATTAGAAACCACATGCTCGTGATTGGTTTTCCCTCCAAACCTTTGGGAACAAAGAAGGTCAATTCCAAGCATTGCACGTGAAAGGCAGATTCAAACCCCACCCTACCCCTCGCCCCTCCAAAAAATAAAATTAAAAAAAAACATAAAAAGCATTTGTTATTTTTAAGTATAATATCGAGAACTGGGGGATTTATCATTTTTTATTTTAAGAATAATTGGGAGATCTAATGGAAGTATTAGAAAAATTTACAGACCCACACCCATTTCCGAACATAAATCGATGCAAACACTGTCTTACATAGTGCATCTAAAATAAGAAAAACATATATCCAAAGAAAAGAAAATAGAAAGGAAAAGAGACAAAAGAAAAAGAAAAGCAAAACACACTAGCTAATATTGTTACAAAAATTGTGGTCAACTTATAAGGGATTAACACAACAACAACACGAGTGCATGTGCTCATGCACACTTTTACATACAATTTCATATCGGATAAACAGCATAATAAACATAAAAACACGTAAATTAAAGATCAACCACTTACTCTGGTTATAGGGATCACAATTCAACAAAGAAGAATACTAGAGGGATAGTGTAAAAGTACAAAAATGATTCTCCAGCAATATTCTTCTTAGATATACCATGTTTCCACGATATAAAAATAAAATGAAGCAAGTCTAAAGGTGAATCAGCAAATGGCAGCAATCATTAAGTTTGGACACAGTGCCCACAAAGGATGTTCAAAAGATGTTTAAATTCCCTAAAATTAATAAATAAAAAATACATACCCCACTCCTCAGCAATCTTAGGGTCATTAACAAAAGCTCAAAATTGTGATGAATGCCAACCCAGCAACCGTTTACAAAATTTTGGTTGATAGTGGAATGACTGCAGGGTATAGTTCCTCCAACAAACAAAGTGAACCCTCTCACGGAAGGGGAAAATTGTAGAAGATTCAGCAGGTTGTTGGACATTTTTAAATTAAATACCTCAAAAATTTCAGTGCTCCATTCTTCTAAAAATTCCAAGATAGGATGTGCAGCTGATCCAACTGTTATGTATACCATCAAGGCTAGATTCTTCATAAGTTCACAGGCCCATCATAGCACCCAAAAGGTATCCATTGATGTCAGACAGCAGCAGCAGAAGTGGAACCGATGTAATAAATAATAACAATAACAGTGAATAACAGATATAGTAATAGTAATATCAATAATGACTCTAATGCAAACCTAAAAATGTGTAAACATACACACATGTTTACAAGGATTTACTTATAGCCCTCACATATACCTAGCGCAACATCATAATTTTTTTTACCCCTCTTTGCATCTATTCTCCGTTTTTTTAATCATTTTACACAATTAAAATCATTACATATCAATTTTTCATTATCCAATTGAACTCCAATTATTGACAATTTCACTCACACAAATACACCCCAATAGGAGGAGCGAAAGCTAACATCACCTCTTGGTTTGCATCAAAAAGGATACAACCTTATATCTACCGGTCCCAGTATACCTCTAGCTAGCCCCCATCATGCCAATCAAAACTTCATATGTGAACCCCATAAGTACACAAGTGTAAACCAAATATCAAGCTCATCAGCTGATCCTAACCACTTGAAAGTTCACCCTTGAAAATTTCCACTTTAACCATCTAATAACCACTAATTAGATGGTTAATGCACTAAACCATACTACATCCCCAGAAGGGCCACCATTTGAATATGAGGTAACATGCCTACACACACTATGTCTATGGTGGATGGATCACCAATATTTTTCTTCAGGCCATCAGTGTCAAAATATGAATTATGTGGTCCTACGTTGTAGAACATGCACATTTCATGAGTTGCCACGTGGTACAAGTTGGGCACGTGGTTACGTGATCCATAAATACCCATTGTGACCCCATTGATGAGTTGGCTAAAGGCAATGCAGTGGACTTGATTAATGATGAGTGTCGGACCCAAATGACGGAGAAGAAGGATGTTGTACTCTAAGCCTAGACCTTTAGAAGGAAAAGCCGATCAATTCAAACCCACCTTGGTGGCATGCCATGCCTATAGGTCCAAATAGGCCAATGTTAGGCTTGTCGGGCTCAAACCGGCCCACACCTAGACCATTGACCTGACCTAGCCATGCCCATGAGCTACCCCACACCCAAACCATTGACCTGACCTAGCCATGCCCATGACCTACCCCTTGGGCTCCCGTAACCAAGTTGGTCCTAATTTGCGACTTGCAGACCATGGATTAAAAAATTGGATGAGGCCAAGTTGACTCGGACTCCACCTTAAACTAGTTGGATCATATGGGACTAGTACTCAGGCTCGAATCATGGGACTCAGTCGAATCCCATATAACCCAAGCAAGTCATATGGGACTCAACCAAGTACTATGTGTCTCGGGTGAGTTTTTAACGGTAGTTTCTAATGAATGATCGAATGTTTTTGGGTGCCCCTCTCTCTCTCTCTCTCTCTCTCTCTCTCTCTCTCTCTCGGAAAGGACTTGGCAGAAGCCACCAGTAGAATCTGGAGAAACAAGGTATTTTCTTCCTCTTCCTATTCTTTCATTAGGTCTTTGTTGGTGTATTTATTTTTCCCCATCAGCCTTTTCCATGACCACTAACCCTAATCCCATTCCAATCGTCGTATAGCCCTAAGGTCAACAATACCCAAGCCCAAATCCCAAGTTCACATGGCCAACATCCCACCCCATGGATCCGCCAGCCACAATACCCCTAAAAATATACTAGCCAAATACTCTAGTATCAGATCCCACTATACTGCCATCATCTTTCATTATTTTCCAGTCCAAAACATATGACAGTGGTCAAATACCCACAAGGTCTGGTTAGCTTGACACTTTCCAAGCCCCTTTAAAGTGTCACTTCCCCTTTACAATACACTCCAAGTGGCAGAACCAATCCTTGTGATCCATTGCTGTCCAACGCAAGTTTCTTCCACCTAATACAGAATCTCTTGCCGAAGTTTCTTCCACCTAATACAAAATCTCTTGCCCATCATATCCTCCAACCGACCTACCTAATACAGCCCAGCCCAACTTCCAAACAGGCCCACCTGAACCCAGCCCAGGCCCAAAGGCCCAGCTGACCCAGCCCAGACCCCAAACAAGCCCAACTGAACCCAGCCCAGGCCTAAACAGGCCCAGCTGAACCCGACCAGACCCATTATAAGCCCAGTTGAATCTGATTTTCAGAGATATTTTCTTCATTTTATTCTTTTGGACCCTTTGGACACTGCAAGACTTAGTAATTGAATAAATCCGAATTTCCATGACCCACATGACATATCAATTTTATTGGAAACATCTTGAACCTGGCCTGTTTGTCAAACCCTCTAAAGGGACAAGTGAACATTTGAAAATTAATTGATCCCTAAGCTAGTGTGAGGGATTCTCTTCCATCGAGACCCCCAATGAAGCTAGTGGGAGAGATTCTTTTCCATTGAGAGCCCTGATCCTAATTTGAGGGATTCGTATTGTGGGATTGTGACAAGGCCTAGACTTATCCCTACACTTATTTGAAATTTAATACAAGAAGGGTATAATCTGAATTTTAATTCATATGTCTAATTGCAATTGTTAATTACTTCTAGTCTCATTAAAATCATATAGGTTAGGCTTACATTGTCTTGCATCACCTCTCAATCGTGCAAAAATATAATATAAACACAATGCCTAATTATCATTTTTTTGCTAACAAATGCCCAATTACCTATCTTAACATTACCAAACACAAAATACAACAAGAGATGAAGCCATTCCTTTGAAGATCCTATCATTTCTGACCTTCCACACCAACCAAAGAATGGAGTGAGGCCCCCAAAGCACTAATCCCACTAAAGGGGTAAACTCTCCAAGACAAGACTATATGACAAATACATGGGGATACACCAAGCCAAACAACATTTTAAAAGAAAATAGTCTCATACACCATATGAGAAATCACAATGCAGAAGAAGATGATCATTTGACTCAAATGTTGCCTACAGTGCACATATCTAGAATGGCTTTTGAAGAACACCCACACACACACTCCCCTTAAATTATCTATAGTTAACCACCTTCCTTGTCACTGCAATTCAGCAAAAAACCTCCACATGAGGGGGAAACAAGGCCAAGCCCAATATGAGAATGAGGATGATCAACTGCCAAAGCCTCTAGTCAAAAGATTTCATGGGAAATATCCAAAATGAATCTAGGTATTATGTTTCTTCCCAACACAAAAACACATTTGAAGCTATGGTCCCCAAATACTTGTACAACCTAATGTATCCATATCGGACCGATACGATACTTGCATTGGTACCCAATACTGCACTGATACTTCTATGGTATAAGTTTAGCACATCCCACTAAGCAAGTCCATTATTTCATATGGTTCTTTAAATTTTCTTACATCTCAACATAGAAAATGTTAAAAAAGAACATAAACAATCATAATTTCATTAATCCAAACATGATATTTTACATGCCAAATAAGATGATATTTTAATTTCCAAAACCCAAATAAATTAAAAGACAATCTTTAGATATTCCAATAAGTGTTGAGTCTTTGGTCAACCCATTAGACTTATTCATAACACAAGCAACACAATGTTGACAAGTTAGAGGCAACCAACAATGCAATAAAGACATGGCAACAAGGATGAAACAAATTATAGCAAAAAGCTTCAACAATAAAAGTTGTTTCATGCTATCTTACTTTGTAAAAGATTGAACCAAGATCCTTTGGAGAATAAATAGAAATAAAAGTTGTTTCATGCTGCTTGTTTTATTCTCTTTGTTGTGAAAGTGTTCGTTGATGGTAAACATTAAATAACCAAAATTTGCTGACTACTCATATGAGTTTCCAATTTCATGAGTGGATAACAAAAGGGGTTGATTTGGCTGCAAGGAATATACTAGCACAGTAGATGTTACATAGATGCTATGCTCCACGAAAACAATTGAAACAGTGTTTCACTTTCCAATTAGTACTAGCAACATACAAGTTAGATGATCTTATTTCATGCCAACAGTCTGTAAGAGTAGTGACAATGAAGAAAGGCATGGCAAGGACCAATTATTTCTCAGTTATACTAGCATGCTACATATGCTCTTGCGATTAAAAAGGAATGGGATTGTTACGGAAAAAATAAGTTTAAATCTTGATTTGACAGATTTTTGAAGAAAAATAAGAAAATGCCAGGAGAGTCGTCCATACATCTTTCTGGGACCACATTAGCCCATCTGATGATACCACCAACCACTTGATGATATCATCAACTGCCCTCATACAGTCTCATCTGAAACCATGGTTTCATGTTCTTCCCCTTGTTGATGCCCAACGAAACCATAAACTCTTCTTTTTTCCTTTTCTTTTTGGAGAAAAAGAAAACCCTAAACCCTCGATACTCCCATAGAGATTCTCCTCTAGTTGGTAAATTGAATCTCCAACACTCACAGTTAGACCAAAAAAGCAAAGAGTTTCTCCCTTTTTCATCTTCAAACTTAGGGCTCATTTTCAACTTCCCCTACCTGAGCATACCAATCAATCATATCGGTTCAAGAAACAAAAGTTGTCTATAGAATTGTATTGAACAAAAGCCATGCGGACACAAGGTCACCACATTTAGAATATATAGAAATCAAAGTGTTATACATTGGAATCAAACCCTTCTCTAATACCACGAGAATGGAGTAGCTTCCCTTGTAAAAGTGAATGCATGAGGGCAATAAGCTGACAGTGGTGCTCATATTTGGTCTAATTCCATCATGACACATCTTAAAGGAAACAACCAATGATCAATTGAGTCAAGCTTAAAACCATGATCAAATCGAGCTTAAGCTCTAACAATATCATTTGATGAAAAAGTTAGAAAGCTTTGTCAAAGAGACCCAACAGCAAAAATGCCATAATCATCACATTCCAAGATGCAACATCTCTATCCAACATCCTTTCAAACAACAAATGTGCATGGTCCAACCTACAAAATTTTGTGTATGTTTTAACCATTGTAGCCTACATCAAGATATCTGATTAAAGAATGGGATTTCAGGACATCGGCACATATGATTTTCAAGCTTCAAAGATAAGAGCTGGAGTGGAATGAGATTGTGAGGTTGGGCCATCTAGTGGGTTGGGAGAAGAAGAAGAAAGGTGGGTTCCCAGTTGGATTTTGTAGGATCATTCAAGTCCTACAACCATTATTTATACTACTTGTAAGAGATGAGGAGACTTCTATGACAGAAGATGAGTTGCTTAAGAGGAGGAATGGAGATGATGAGTTATAGGTGTGTAACAATAACATCAACCAATTGATGAGATATTTTCAATGACAGTAGTTTAGTCCACAAAGAAAGTACAAACAACTCTAACGTAGTTTTTACTGTTTTCTTCATAAACCCATTTAATTAGAATTTAAGCATAATTTTTTCATAAAAATCCCAAAAAGAATCAACATAAAATTTTTAATATGCTCATGTCACAAACTGTAGTGATATAAAGTACATACCTAGATTTCGGCGCAACAACTTTTGACACAAATAAAGACACCCAGGACTGGGATCACTTTTATCTGTTGGGAAGCGCAACTCATTTGATTTCAAAATGTTTTGCAGCAACTAAGTTGACAAAAGAAATAAGATCACTCATTATAAATTGTTGACAGCCATTGCCAATATATAGATGAGTAACTTACGATATATGTGAAAAGCACTCAAACCTGAATTTGGTTATTTCGAAAAAACGGGGTTTTCCCCATTACCAACTAAAACAGGATAGCACCAACACTCCAAAAATCTACTTGCGTATTCAATGCAAGTCGAACTATTGACAAACCTTTCAGAAAGAAGATTGGTTCAAACTATCCAAGGAAAGAGATAAATGTCACCTTCGCATCATATTTCGGTAGTTTCATTATTTCCAGAGACATGTCTAGTGGTGAAACACACAATGTTTCAACTAAGCCTTGAGGTTGCAGACCTGTCAAAGACGTTTATTTTTAATATATATATATACATATATGAATGGTAATATGTAAAACTTTCTTAAGAAACCAAGCAGATGCAAAGGCCACCACGGGACAACTGGTTATAAGAGATGTATACCCCACACAATTACACACAAGACATCATCAAAGGAGAAGCTTTATCTACCCCTTGAAACGTGATAGCTGAAATATTTTTTTAGCATTTCTTTTGAACTAATTATAATGGCTTCTAAGTTCTGACATAATAATGTCTTATCTTGCAAAGCCAAAATCTGCAATCTTCAACACAGAATGGTCATCATTTGTGGAGAGGAGATTTTGTTTCACCGAATATAGAACATGGTGAGAGAACTTATCCAATTCACAAGTTATGCTACTTCAACTTTCACATAAATCAAACACTATCTAATTATATATAGATCAAAAAAATACCATCACCCAAAATCCACCTAACCCCTCGAAGAGACAAATCAACATAATGAGCAAAAAATCACAATCACCCAGAGAGCTAAAAATAGCAAATTTCAAAGAAAAAGTAACTGAAGTTACGTAACCAAGATATAATTCATCCAACCAAACATAAAATCCACATCTTTTTTCATCAAACTTGTTCATATGAAGAGTTGAAAAAGAGATCCAATTCGGAAGGATTGGACTTACAAACGGAGGAAATAAGAATGACGGATGATTGAATTCCAAGTTCCAAGCCAACGAAGTGTAGAGCTGCACTGCCAATAACAAGAAGTTAGATGAGCAATGACAAAAATCAAATTCCATACCGAATAATATACATGTAATGTAACATGAAACAAGCAATAGAATAGAAAAGCAAGAAATAATGAATCTAACGGCAGTAGTGAAAAATACTGTGAAATTAATCATTGAGAAGTATAAATGAAGTTACCTAAAAGGTAACCTAACTTGGCTCTTTCTTCATGCCCATTCACTAGTTCAATCTGCACAAGCCAGATTCTCCCTCTCCCCTTTCAGCAAACCAACCAACCGACTGGCACTGACACCCTCTCTCTGTCACCCACCGACAGTGACAGACGCTGACACGACACTCTTGACAGGAGTCCACCCGAAAAAAGCCTAAAACCCACCAAGCAGTCCACTACCCACCATATGTACTGCCCACCCTGCATCCGGTAACCCACTCCACATCATTTGGTATCAGAGCTGAAGATCGTTCCAACCCGAATTCGTGATTCGGTGATCCATCATCCCTACCGACCATCACGGTTATGATTCGGCATCCCTAACCAATCACCGATCATCATCAATCCATACCCTCAGTGCCCAAATCCTCTTGGCCGAATACCTCCAACCCCATCCCACCTCATTCAAACTACTCCAAACCACAACCAGTAGACACCATCTTCCTTGCCACCCCAGCGGAAGCCCACTTCGCAAATCCCATGTAACCAAAAGCCCAATGTTCAAACCCTAACTCCGTCAACACCATAGATCTCCCATAACCGTAAACCCAGATCTTCCAAGACCCTAATCAACATTCCAACTCCTTCGATCCTCCCAATCAATCTACACAGTCCTTGCTACCAAGATCCTCAAACTTTTCAAACCCCATCACACCAAATCCGTTGCCCAACCCTGAAAAACCCCAAATCGAAACTCCAAATCCCTTTCAAAATCTCAACTGCTTCTCCAAATCAACCAAGACTTCAAACCCTGCATCCATACCCAAAGCCCTTCTCGCCAAATCCACATTACCCCGAAACCAGCAGCAGAAACCCGAACCCCTCGCCTCTGCTTTCGCCGAGGCCTCTGCCCCCATTCGTCCCCAACCCAGAACAGTGAAAAAAAAAAAGGGAAACTAGAGAGAGAGAGAGAGAGAGAGAGAGAGAGACAGACAGACAGACAGAGAGAGAGAGAACAGAGAACCGAGAAAAAGCGACAGAAAATAGAAGAAGGCAAGGGCATACCATTCACCAAGCACCGCTTCTGCGCCATCACCCTCACCGTCTAGCACCACCCCGCGGCATCTCGTTGCTGCTCCTTCCTTTCCCTTCTCCCTCTTACTGAATCCAGACAGCAAGAAGATAAAAGGGTTTTCGAAAACCCTCTGCGCTGGGATTTGGAGAAAGCCACAGACACGACTTCCTTCACATGCCATTCCAAGTGCCTTCAGGCTTCAGTTCGGGTTAAACCAGCAGCGAGACCCCATCATCGTAGCGCAGAGCCCCGAAGTCCGTCGCCACCATTGTCTCCTTTCTCTGCACAACGCACCAGGATCCAAGCATCACGTGCTGGGCCAAACGCCAGAGTGTTTCTTCAGCACGCCTCCTGGGCTTGATTATATTAAAGTGGACCAGACCCACTCATCGTTTTATTTTCAATCCAACGGTCATTTGGATTTTCTAGGTTTTTTATTTTTTTTCATTTCTTTTCTTTTCTTTCCTTTTGGAGATGCACGGGTTTTGGTTGATTTTGTTTGATTGTGGAGAAGTTTTTCTATCAATTTTTTTTTGTAACATTTGCTTCCATTGCAAGGCTACTTTAACTCAACGCTATAGGTCGAAAATTTTGCATTGCATTAGATTAATATGTCGGGGCCTTTAGGGCCCATAGGAATGTGTAGGACACCCAAATTATATTTTCTCTATGTATGTATGGTAAATACATAGATTATGCAACTTGGAATTTGATAATGCCCTGATTTTATGCTTTGTTTATATGTTACAATTACAAGGATAATGATAAATTTTAATAAACCAAAGTCAATAATTCGAAAAAAAAAAAGAAAATAAAACATATCTACCTAATGTACATTGGAAATTAAATTAAGTGTTGAATAACGGCAGAAACCCAATCTTTTATCCAAATGGGGTAAAAGAAAAGGATCCTAGAGCATATGTACAATGATTTATAATTTACAAACTAAATAAAAAATAAACTTCAATAATAATCTAAATAAAATGTAAGAATCTAAAGGGGAAAGAAAAACATTATCCTCCCTAAAAGTAACGTACTTTAATTAAAATGATTTTTATTTGCATCCTACAATTTCAGCACATTTAGGGTTCTATATGTTTGGTTATGCAGGACCCACCCAAAAATCTCTTAAAGATCATTCTAATTTTCATTTCTAAAAATTATTCTTTTAATTGATTATTTGCTTTTAACATTTTTGTTATGCGAACATCTAATAGAAAGAGTCCTTATAAATAACCAACACATAAAATTCTTGAAATTCAAGCTGGATTGACATCTCATATATGAAATTCCAGAGCAAATCAAACCCAACATTAAAATTAAAGAAGAATTCAATATCATTCTCAATTTTAGCATTCTCATAACTTTGACCTTCATCATTCAATTGGGCTCCATGACAAAAAAAAGGTGAAAAAATGAGCATTTTTTAACTGGGGCTTTTTTTTTTTTTTTTGAATCTCCCTATATAATATGTGAAACATATCTCAACGGCTCTTTTTTTTATTGTTACAATATTACAAGCAGAGTGCTGGCTCTATTGCTTCTAATTTTCTTTAGATACTTGCCCGAAATCACCTACTCACCATGTTGTTTACATTATGTTCTTACTCTTGAACAATTCACTTGCAATCAAAGTCTCTATCCAATAGATCAATGAATTGATTCTTATTCATCCACTTGATAGATATTTTGAAAACTTATCGGCTAAACTTAAAATTCATTCATTGAATAAGTAAAATATTTGAGTTGAATCCAATTGAATGGCACTAGCTAAATCAACTACCAACTAAATCTTATGTCGTAAATCCTCAGTGGGGCGCCAGCAACCTTTATTTGCCATTTTATTATTTTTTGTCTCTTTCTTGGATTTCAGTTGAAAAATAAGGTACTCAAAAAACATGATACCAATTTATTTCTATTTATTTGTCTTTTCTAGAATTCTGGACTAAAAGTAAGGTATTCAAAAAACATGATACCAATTATATCTATTTATTTGTATTTTCTAGAATTTCCTCTACTTTGTTATTATTATTTTTGAAATGATAACTTTAATTAATCAAAAGAGTTTCCTCTACTTTGTTTGATTGATATGGAGACTGTATTATCTTTCTTTTTTTTATAATTATGAGGATTTTATCGAAAAATCCTCGTTAATTTCATCGTAAACCAAAAAAGGCCCTAAAAAGATAAGAATCTACCATTATAGTCTCAAGGGCCCTTTTTCACTTTTTTTTTCTCCATTTTTTTGAATGGAAATATCCTTGCTTACCCACATATATCCTTGCTCATTTTTTTGCATCTTTATAGTTAAGCAGTGATATCACCATCAAAGTCAAATTAAAAAAAAAAATACTTTGCTCTTTTCAATGGTGGGCCCAGGTGATGGAGGCTGGATGGTGGTAATGAGTGAAATTGAAGATGATGGTGAAAGGGAACTGTGAGGAATGGGTTTTGGTCAGATGCAAGGGTTGGTTTATATGTTGATGAAACAGTGATATTAATTACTAGGATGAAACTATTTCTTTGAGTGAAAAGATGAACTATGTAAACCCTAGATGACATCATCTCATCAGTTAAAGGACAAAAGTATCCTACTGAATGAAATAATACCATGCACAATTTCGCTTTTATATATTATCAGATTGTTTCCAACTACTTAATGGTTATTATTGTGCCTAATTTATTTCTTTGAAAGATGACAAAACTCTGATAGCTGATTGATAAGGTATGCAAGTGCTTGTTATTAGTAACCATGTTCTTCAGATGTCTGCTATCATATTCACTGTTTGTCTTTGACAAATGTATATTTACTGATCTTATTTTCTTTGTTGTCGTTTTATACTAATCTTTTTTAACAAAAACCTCTGGTTTTGTTATTTATTTATTTTTCATTTCTAAAATGCTATAAATATTGAGAGAGAAACATAAACTGACGATGATTCCCATTGGAAATTCGCCTATGATTTTTATTAATAGTTATTGTGTAGTTCCTTCATATCTTCTGTCAACGTTCAATATCTTTAAAGAACATAAGTATGTACTTAATAATTGTTCATTATATCTTATAGTAGTCTTAGATGGGGTTGAGTCAAGATGATAGCTTGGCTCACTATCTTGTGTGGAGCTATTTTCATGGCTAAGATCTAAGATTGACAGTAGCATGAAGCTAGTAAATTCCTTGCGTGGCAGTTGAATTATGTCTTGTTATTTGTCTCTTGTGAGTGGAAAGAAGTGGTTCCATGCTTAGCTCTATAACTACAAGGTGTAAATCATTAAGAATATTTTCGAGCTCTATCTATGTGATAGTTCTAATTTTTTTTATAAACTATTGTGTTTTAGTTTTTTACATGCTAGTAACAATGTTAAGTTATTAAGTTCAACTAATTTTTTCATACTAGACACATTAACTAGTGGAATTGAAATTTTAATTGGGACTCATTTGATAATGATGGGTGCTAGAGTGAAAAAACCATAATTTTTTTAGATAAAACAACTTTTTTTTGTTTTTGTTTTGCATCACTGACTTAGCTCAGTGGCTAAGCAGGAAGGAAAAGAATGCCAACCACCAGGGATCGATCCCTGGTGGGAGGGATGGGAACGAGAGCCTTTACCACTAAGTAAAACAACTTATTCATATTACTTAAGAGTATTATTCTTTTCAAACTAGTTACCAAGATTTAATGAAGGCCTATGGTGATAATTTATTCAAAATGGAGATACCATTGTACTAACATATGTCCATGTGTGAGAGCTACCTAGCAGAAGTAACATGCAGTGGGGATCCTTGTGCTTTTCACCATCATTTTATTTATATGTTTTCCTCACATGCATCTCTTCATGTTCTTCTACATGCTGCTATTGGATCATCATCTTAAATTTTTTAAAGATCATCCAAGTCCTTTTTCTAACATTTTCTTTTTGATACTTTCTATGTTGGGGAGATGTCATCTTTCATTTGTTTAGGTTTGTTTAGGTAGGACTGTTGTCTCTCTCAAACAATTGTGACAAGCAATTTGGAGCGCCTTTCTATTTTGCATTATCCTGGGCTAATGTTATTTGAGAAGAGAAGTTGTTTGTATTCTTTTATTGGGATTGGTGAGTTTGGAGGAAGTTTGGAGTCATCCAATTATATAAATTTAAGTAGGTAAGCCATTGTAATATCTAATAGGCAAACCATGAGACATTTGTAATAATATTTAAGCATGTAAGATTAGTAACAAAGGACTTGCCCTGCCCTTTTCCACCAATGGTCTCCCAAAGCTCATCTGCACTCCTCGAACCATCATATCTAGAAACATCCACCAGCGAAATTCTCTTCTTGTTGCATACAATACATAACCTTCCATTGAGAGGGACAAGAGCTGTTGCTTCCGTTGCCTGGGAGTTCCCCAAGTGGAATTTACTATCAATGTGCTTGCTCCAAGAACCTCTGGTGCTGTCATAAACTCTCAGCTTGCATCCATCTTTGCAATCCAATGCACAAAGCTGACCATTTAAAGAGATACTGGGGCTCCACCAGCCTGCGATCATCCCATCATACACCTGGTACTAGATATTAGACTCAGGGATGTAGGCCTCACTCAGGATTTGTCGATGTGAGCCAAGCCCTTTAAGGAACCATTTCCCCTCGTGGACAACTCCAATAAGTGGCACCATTGCAGTGTTCATATCTGCAATGAGAGACCACCTGTTCTTATTTGGTTCATAGACTTCTGCTGATCTCAATGATCTCTGGACCCCCTCACTTTCACCACCAGCAACATATAGGCAGTTGTTGATGACACAGGAGCTAAAGAAATGCCGTCGTCGAAGCATATCTGGAGATCGATGCCATTTGTTTGTCCTGGCACTGTAAAAGATTACCCTTCTCATTGACCCTTTCAGTGGATCTCTGCCACCAAATAAGTAAAGGTGGCAACCACTTAGAACTGCACACCCGAAACCAACAGCTGTGGAATATTCTACTGGGATAGGTGGGAGACATTGCCAAAGCTGGTGTATGGGATCAAAGGCATGCCATGAAATCCGGCCTTCCCGGTCTCTCTTGAAGACATAGATCCACTCCTCAGCGATTTCAAGGCTCTTTCGGAGAGAGTAGAAGAAATTCCCTTCAAGGAGGCGGTACCATCTCCTGCAAACTAGCTGACGTTTCCTGTGTTCGACACGTGGGACCCGAATCAAGCAAGCAATGGCAAGGTCATCAGGAAGGCCAGGTAACAGAGGAGATTGACTCTGGCTCCTACTGTATCATCCTGTCCTATGCTTGGCTGTATGGATAGAAGGCTTAAGATTAGGCTGAGTGCAGATCTTTGATCCTGGGACAAATTTCCTTGCCCCAACAATGGTTTTCAGGCCCGCATCAACTCTACATAGACATGTTGTGTCAACCTGCAATTTTTTGTTTCAAACAAGAGCATCTTGAAAATCATATTATAGAAGACAGAAATAAGTTTTCTAAGGGAACAAGAGATTAGTTACTCTACAGCATGAATACGCAGTTCAGAAAAAAGCTGCTCAATTCCACTTAGTGGGATAAAAAAATGGAGCCAACCATGAAGCTAGGGTGATAGTTAATGTGTTATCTCTCTATGGAACAGGTCCCAGGAAAGACACAATGGTCACGTTCCTGATTCCACTTTTCCTTAACCAATTTTGTAATCAGAAAAAGTGCTCCTAAAGATTATTAATCAGAAAACTAGCTCCTCAGATCCTTTGAAACTACTGAAAATATGAGAATACATCTGAACCATTGTGTTGACCGTACTGACATTTTTTGCCCTATTTGTTAATAGCTTCTCTTACTAGCAAGCTAGGATCCTTAGAAAATTGAAGTGTTTACTGCTTCAAGCTGTCACCCTAGACTCCCACTCCTGAAGGGAAGCGTACTGTTAACTCATGTTTGACCACAAGTATGGTTCTGAAAATGGTAAGCACGAAAATTTTAAAAATTTAGGATCAGAAATTCAACAACCCCCATGCTTTTTTGGCACAAGATTCATTTCCACAGTTATAAAAGAATCAGTAGAATCTAAACCGGGTCATGTTATAGTATGTAAAGCATTCTTTGAGAGAATCTACAACTCCCAAATGACAATATGGTCAACAGTAATTAAGAAGAAGACATATATTGAGAGATGTGAATGACAAAGATCATGTGGCATGAAGACAAATCTTCAGCCATATAGGGAACCAATCCTGTGAGGATGGTCCTACAGTCTACATGTGAGGAAAGCCTTAGTGGGGCCCACCTCGTGACCCATCCAAAAGGACCACACATACACAACTGATGCAGGCCAGATCCATGATTGGCCAGCCATTGGGCTCAAAATCAACAAAGCCCAGCAGTGAAGATTAGTTTTTATTAGGAGTCTTATATTTTTATAATAGTAGTTGCTTTCTTAATTGTTTACGATTCATTTATTTTTTGAAGTTTATCTCATGTTTAGTTTAGGATTCCTTATTTGAAGTGAATTAGGTTATTTACTTAATTAAAGAGTATCTTAGTTATAAATAAAGATGTAATCCCTCTTCATGGGACACACAGACATTGATATTGAATAAGAATTTGAGTATGGTTTTCAGTTAAGAGTGTTTGTTTGTCTTTGGTGAAACATTTAGACACTCTATCCTTAAACTTTTTGGCTTGGAGATTAGCCCGTTGGCTATTCTTTTTTCCCATGCTGCTTCAACAACCCCACTATAGTCACTGTATCCTATGGATTTGAATGGACTGAACCATTAGATTGACAGTCAATTTTTGTTGTTTGATTTATAGTAGTTAAACTCGTGGACCACGGATGAATGGGTTAAAAGTATTAGATTGACTTCAATTTGATATTTAGGTTGGCCCCACTTGGATCTTTCAATCTCCCTCTATACCATGAACAATGGGGTCCCAAGGGGGCTCCCACTTGGTGGTATACACAGTAAGAGCCTAACGACCGTCCTCACGGGATTGGTTATATGGGAACCGATCCTGTGAGGATGGTTTTTACAGTCTGCATGTGAAGAAAGCCTAGTGAGGCCCACCTTATGACCCCTCCAAACAGACAACACAAATACAACCCCACTATAGTCATTGAATCCCATGGACTTGCATGGGATTCAAATGGACTAGAATGTTGGATTGAGAGTCAATTTTTGTTGTTTGCTATAAAGTCGTTAAACTTGTAGACCACGGATGAATGGGTGAAAAGTATCAGATTGATCCAACACCTTGTGAGAGATCGGTTACTGTAGAGTGTGGTTTGTATGAAATTCACTGATAACAACGTTTCACAATTTTCAAGGGCCTGATTGGATGTAACCTAAATTGCAAATAGTTTCAATCCCCTACACATAGGAGGTGGAAAATTACATCCAACTGTGATCTGCACAGCAGAGGGAAGAAAAAAAAACCAATGTGATTTTGCTACCAATTCAAAACTCTATAGTTTTCTGGATCCATCCGAATGCACAGTAAATGAAGATTATCGAGTTGGACTTTATATTTTTAGTTAGTAAATGTAATGGGAGTGCTCGAGGGCAAGTGAGGTGGATTATGAACAACTAGGAATCACATTTCTAAAGCAGGAGAGGTGCCCCAAGCACAAGATTGTGAATAATGCAATTCTTCAAGAACTTGTGCGTGATTCTTCCAAATGCCATTTCTGTAAGTACTTATTCATAGTATAGTTTCAATTTTAGGCATACTGTGAATAAGCATTTTCCACAGCAATGGGGAAACATCACTTACAATTGATTGAAGAGGATATGAAGTTCTCTATCTTAACTACATTAAAAAGAATAAATAGAACAAGTTTTCAGTGGAAGTCTCAGAGAAAGAAGACAATTTGAAAAACTTACCAAAGGAGGTTGAGTTCCTCTTTCCATGCTCATCTGTTATAACACCAGCCGATTCAATCCACACATTAACTTCTCAATCTCCAGAACCACAAACACAGAAAAAAACTGCAATCCGCCTCCAAAAACAGAAACCCATCTCAAGAAACACTACAGCATTCCTCTTTGCAACTGCTACAAATAAAAACAAAGAAACCCAATTCACAACAAACCAACCTCACCCCCCACCACCTCCAAAACCTGCAAGAAACACCAGAGAACTCGCTCGGCAACTGCTACACATCAAAAGCACATACCCAATATACAAAAGACAGAACCTCATGCCCTCAACATCTCCAAAAACCACCTCAAAATCTGAGTGAACCCCACTCTATTAAAGCTGCAAACTAAAGCCTTGAAACCCATAACAAACCTAACTTCACCCCCTCAATATCTCCAAAAGACCTCAGAAATGAAAAAAAAGAAAAGAAAAGAAACGAAAAGCCACTCGCATCAGAAAACAACACAGAACCCCTCTCTGCACTTGCTACAAATCAAGACAACCAAGCCCAATACAATAGACAGAACCTCGTCCCCTCAACATCTCCAAACCCATCACAAAAACCCATTTCAGAGAACACCACAGAACCCTAATCTGAAACTGCTACAAATCAAAACTGCAAACTCAAATTACAACAAACAGGACCTCCCTCACTCACCATCTCCGCAAAACACCTCATAAATCAAAAAACCATCTCAGATAAACCTTACAGACCCCCACCCAAACCAATTTCTATTCCTCTTTGTTCCTTCCTGTCCAAATACCCAAATAGATAAAAGGAGGGGAGCACTGAAGGAAGAGATAGGTAACAAATGGGTCCTCCCACCCATTAACGCTAGTGGGTGAAGGATAGGACCCATCACCTCAAATGCACAACCAACAAATGCAATAAGAGTTATGAAAAAGGAGACCAAGACCATTAAAACAGGAGAGAAGATGAGCTTTAGTTGATCGTCAGATATTGTTGAAAAGAAGCATTGGAAGGTACCCTTTGGTTTATTAGGACTCTGTAAGAAAGAGACCAGTGGGGTGATGCAGAAGGACAGCGACAAGAAGAAGAACGACCCCAGGAGAAAGAAGTAAAATGAGAATTAGAAGAAAAGAAAGGAAAAGATCAAAGATAAGGTCATAATCATACGGAAGGTGTTCTCCTTCCTCTTTATACTTTCAAAAGTATGCTTAAGACAGCTAAAACTATCAACATCAGATGGCCCACAAACACCACCAGCGTTACTTTCAAATTCATCCAACCCTGACCCACCACCATCTAGAGGTTATTGACCCATCCTCTCTATCTCTTTCATTTGATGTTTGTGGGCCATCATACGGGGGCAGTTAAGTCATCCAAAATTAGAGTCCATTTGAAGTTGTTAATTGGCCTAAATCTGGTTAGGATATCAATTTTTTGATCAGCCTGGGTATGCACATAGATTTGATGAGCTGGACCCAACTTTATATTGCAGGCCCATTTCTTTGCATGAAATTGAATACATAGGAACTCATTATCAAGTGGGCTCCAAAAGAATTATTAAAGACCTGAAAGGTGAAGGAATGAAAGGGAGATGCACATGGGACCTTAACTTTCATATGATTGGAATTAGATTTGTATTTATTTCCCACCTCCCTTTATTCGTTTTATGCTAAAGAGGTGATTTAGTGATTGTCATTTATGGCTATTTACATTTATTTATTCAATTTTAAATTTTAAAATGACTAGTTTGAGAATTCATAGGAATTCAATTACACTAAGGCCATGTTTGTTTCCATTAAAATGCATAGAAATTGAATATATAGAGTAGTTACAAATGAAGATCAAAGGTGAGAATAATTAAATTTAAATAATTTAGCAACTTTTTGGAAAGAAAAGATCGTAATTAATTCAAGAATGAGTACAATGGTAGTAGGAGAAGTAGGATATATAGTGAGCAAGACAATATGCAGAAATGAATATAATTTGGTTAGAACAGGAGGTTTTGCGATAAGGGAAAGGAGAATGAAAAAAAAAAGTAAAGTAAATTTAAGTGGTTGTATGAGGTAAGACTAATTGGTTGTATGGTATAAGACATAAGAAGGGTGTTATCAGTGGAGAGTTACCAACTTACCATTAGAAGTGGGGAGAAAACACGTGGTGTATTCAATAGGATAAGTTACAAGTCAAAATTAATTCTAGCTAGAATGCTTGGCATTAATATATTATAATAGGACATGATTACAATGGATTCATATGTTAACTAGTTAAAAATGAAAAACAAGCGTGAATTTCAAAAAATAAACATCAAATGACCTATGTTATTTGGAAGTTAAGATCAAAAGAAATTAAGAAATTGATTACTCTGGTGATGGCTAATTTATTCAATTCCCATATATCTTAAAAAAATTATATGATGCTCGTTTTTTATAATTCACTTTTGATCTTCATCTTTACTAATGTAGGAATCAAACAAACAAGTGTTAAATAAAAAGGGCCCTCAACTATCAATGTCAAAAGGGATTATTCGCCAAGACAATTTAGGTAAGCAACCAAGTGTATGAGGCCATTGCATTTATAGAAAAATAATGTGTTAGGATTATTTGAGTGTTAGCTAATTCATTGGGTGATCAAAACTCAGGGTACCGAGGAATTTAATTTGGTGAGTTTTGAAGAAAAGGAATGTCCCTGGAAGTTACATTTAAAAATTTTAAGGATATGTATGAAGGAATAATAACAAATGTGAGAACTACATGTAGAGAAACAGGTGAATTCCCCGTGACTATAGGTTTGTGTTAGGGATCAGCCTTAAGCCTTTATCTCTTTGCATTAATTATGGATGAGTTAACTGCACATATTCAAGAAGAAGTACCATGATATATGTTGTTTGCAAATGATATAAAATAGTGTCAACATGCATCTTTCCAAGTTTCGTACTGATTGGACATCGTTCGTGCCCCAAACAAGCGAAAACAAGTCACATGTGCAAAAATCCAAAACTGGGCCTTGTCAGTGACTGTAACCTGCGGTCACGGACACCGTGACTTGGTTCAAGATGGTTTCTGTGAGTTATTTCACTTTATTTTGAAGTGCAACTCTCTTGCAAATACTGGGAACTGTCCCAACTTCCTCTGAAGCTTATAAAAGGCTCACTTGGGCTTTGAAAAAGGAGTTGAAGCAAGATTCAAAGCAAGTTCCAAGCAGTTAATCAATTTCAACAAGTTACAAGCCTAGATCCAAGCATCCAAAAGACTTTCAAAGTACTTCTAGCACTTCAAGCCTATTTCTTCTTCTCCTTTCGCACTAACTTAAGGTGAGAAATAGTTCAGGGAAAAAGAAAAGCCATGCATCTCACTTAGAGAAAACAAATACAAAAGCCACTTAGATGAAGTCTTCTTCCTTTGAATTCTCACTTGGAAAGGGTTTTAGGCCATTCTGGGACTTGTGAACAAGCCTTTTGGGCTTCATTTTATCATTTGAAAATTATAGGTTCAAAATGACACAACTTTGGCTCCATTTTTACTTGTCCAAGCACCCTATTTGGATTTGTACAAAAACACTCCGTAACCAAAAGGTGATGATTATCCAATGTTTAAGTTGATTCCACAGCCAAATCAAGTACTTTTGGTGGTCATTCAACGCTCTAATAATTGAAGGAAACAAGTTCCAGCACTTTGAAGAAGTCACAGAAGCAAAACGAAAGAAAACAGAAGCAAATAGTGGCTTTTTAGCCACTATCTGCCATTGGCCGTGAGCCACGGTCACTGGCCCACAATCACCATCTCCTTACACTCTCTTTTTTGCGTTTTTCTCATTTTTCATGTATTTTCTTATACTATCTGAGTTTGGATCACATCTAAGACTAGAGGGAAGAGTTGTAAATTTTTCAAAATTGTAAACAACCTGCATTCTCGCGATCAGAGTATTTGAACCCATGTAAACAAAGGGAAAATAATAATGAACTATAGTTATTTTCCATTCTTCTTAATGCTTGAAGCGTGTAAATATTGGACTCGAATCCGTTGCATTTCACATCACATTTCAAGCACGATCAAAACCAAAAGTACACCAATGAAGGATTAGAATTGTATTAATTATGCCTTAGAGGGTGGGTCAATGATTAATCTCCAGGTTAAGATTAACTCAATTATAGATAGAGTTAATCAATTACACACATAAGACCATACCGTTCAACATAATGACAACAGGGTCCACGATGCTGTTATTCTATATTTGGTGTTTCTCATGTATGCATCCTAGTTCCCACCTCACCATTATGAGTCTAGTGAGACCTATATGTGCATAATCTATTAACTCATCTTAGATGCCAATTCCAAATTCATTAATAACCAATGGACATGTTTATAGGGTAGGGTGTTCTCCCCTACGGGTCAGACATTAAAGTTTACCACTGGACTTGGTAAAGCAAATAGGGTTCTCCCAAGGAAAATGTCCCTAAACAGTTAATCTAATTCCAATTATGCATTTTAGTCTCCACAGCTTAACCATGGTCTTTTATCGCTTAGCCATAGGAGGGTTTAAGATTTAGCAAAGCTAGGAATATGGCTTAGCTGTAAGTATATCTATGGGTAGCCATAAGGCAAGCCATTGATCAAATCTGGAAAATCGCTTCTCTGGACATTGAGTTGTAACTTAGCCGTAGGTGTGGGTGCACTAATCTTCGGTCTTTTTTCCTCCTATTTACAAACCCTAGATCAACCACCTGTGGTCCAGGGCTTTATCATCATCATCCAGATATAAAAATTAGCATTGATCAATAATATGAACGCAAACATGGAAAATATACTAAGGTTCACATTACTTGTAGCTATCCACTTATCTTAAAGCGCAAATACCCTATACCAGATCTCTCAGTGTGGACTTGATACAAAATGGAGATTCCATTTTCAAATCTGAATCTCTAAGTCAAGCTTCCCCTTACAAACCCAAAACACATAGAAAATTCCTTACAATCTATTCATGCTTGCCCTAATGAAAAAGAAAATCTATATGCATATTTGAGAAATGGTTGCCTACTTGAGAAATGGATATGGTGGACAAGACAAGGGAGAGGGAGAGAGAGATTGAGAAGCCTGCAAATGAACTCATGATCCCAGATCTCATAGGTGGCACTGGTTATGCTAGAGGAAGAGAGGAAAAAGGAAGAAAATGGTTTACTGTGATGATAAAGAGGAAAAGATCGAGAGAGATTAGGATCAGGTTAATTTATGGAGAAAGAGATTAGGATTAGGTTAATTTATGGAGAAAGTTTATCTAAATTATAAGAAAGGGCCTCTTTCTCTTTAGTGATTTTTGTATAATCCCAAGAAAGGGTTTTTGGGCTTAATTCAATAGGGTTCAATGGTTTTAAGCTCAAGATCCATCATAAGTTTGGGTCGCCTATCTCTGATACGTTTCACACTAAGATGCCATGCATGAAACGACCCAATGTTCTAAAATTACCCATCACACACCATCGGGACCCACCTAAACCAATCCAAGCTCAACTACTCAACCTGACCCACGACTCCAAGTCCTTAGGCCTTACAAAAGAAGACGAGAAAGAAAGAAATACTAAAAAAGAGGAACAAGAGCAAAGAGGAGGAGATGATGCTGGGATAAACATGAGCTTCAAAGGAAGGTGGGCATTAAGTTCAGGTGTGATGATATTTCATGTGTGGGTTGCTGAACAATTGTTTGCATTGCAGGGAAAATCTAGAGAAGAAGAGAAAGATGAGAGTATATGGTTGCTTAAATAACATCCTGACAGAGAGGGGAAGGGTGTGAAGGCAGAGATGGTTGACAGAACTCAGGAATAAGGTCTCGACTGTGTCAGGTTGTAGGGACTTTGGGCTCAACCGTGAATAGGAAGAAAGAAAGAGAAAATGGATCACAAGCAGCCTTGGGTGGAGTATCGCAGAGAACAACACATGAAGAAATAGATGGGATCAATGTTGTGGTGGAGGAGAGGACAATCGTGGGTTGAAGATAAAGATGAAGTGGGCCTGTTGCAGGTTTGTCGGTTTGTTTGTTCAACAAGGTGACGATAAACTTAAAGTCTCCATGCATGACTGATTTGGGTGTGGTAGAGATAGAGGTGATCGCAGTGGGTAGAGAGATGTGGTTTTAAGTGGATCTCAATAAAGTATACAGAGAAAGGTGATGGGTGTTGAGGATGACGAACATAAAGATAGAGAAAAAGTGCATGTGCATGAGAAGTTGAATGAAAGTGGGACTCTTATCTGCAAGTCGTCAAAGTGCGAAAAAAGAAAGAAAAAAAAAGTGGGTTTTAGAATTGCTCTGGGTGGGGCCTGATGGGGCAGTGGTGCAACATGTGACTTGGTTACAATCCGCCGTGATAATGGAAAATAAAAACCAGGCTAAGAAAAATTATATTTATTAAGATGATAACTATAAGGGTCAATACGAAAAGAGAGTGAGAAAGGAAGAGAAAGAATTCCTCAAACGGAAAGAATTCCTAGAATGAAATAGAAAGAACCTTTAAAGAAAGAGAGGGAGAGAGTGCCTCGAATGGGGGGAAGATTAGTGAGTCTAAGTTCGATAATGCCTTGTCATGAGCTAACTAAGGAATTTTCATGCAGTTAAATGGCACGAGGGGGGATAAACACCCACTAGGGTTCATCCAGCACCAATCAAGGTGTGGAGGTAAAGCATGTGTTTGTGGAGTTACAAGGGGATGATCCACCTCTTCTACCTCCACCAGTTCTAATTGCTTATGACAGATTCTTAACATACCATGCAGGCTCAGATTGCTACATTGATTAAAGAGGTAAGGGAAAGCCCTGCCTTAAGCTCTAATGGCAACCTAAGTCATCCTTCAGACCAAGAAGCACGACCCGAATGGCTTATATGAGAAAGTTCCGCAAGAGAGGAGCTATAGAGTTCACTAGTGTGAGGACCTAATCACAACTGAAGAGTGGATGGAGCATATTGAGAACGTCTTTGATTCAATTATTTGCAACGGCAAGCACTCATAACTTCAATGTTTAGAGGCATCATAGACAATTGTTGGAAGAGTATTCGCCCAGCCTACTGCACCATGCTTGAAGCTATAATTTGGGAAACATTTAAGACGTAGTTTCTCAAGAAGTTCATCCCAAAACACATCAATTGGCAAAAGAAGGAAAAGTTCACTATCCAACAACAGTAGTCCATGACCATGGTTGACTGTATCCACACCTTCACCTAGCTCTCCATATTCATAGAAGATCTTATCGATACCGAAACAAGAAGATGGAGAGGGTTTATTAAAGGGTTGAGGCCTTCTTGTGGGTCATGTTATTGCATTTTAGTAGCCAACAATGTGTGAGGATGTGGTAGAGAGAGCTTACGCAGCCGTCGTGTTTGATCAAAATATAGTCACTAGCGAGCCTAAGAAGAATGTCCAGTTTTCTTGCAAATATAAGCATCAATCCAAGAAACAGAAGAATGGCAATAGCAGCAGTGGTGCAAGATTGTAGCAAGGGCCAAACAACACAAAATTGCTAGAGATCAACAGGAGCTTGTTATGGGTATGGTTCTATGGACCACAAAATATCAGACTGTCTCAAGAAGAAGTCTAAATCGAGAGACCCTCAGTAATAATCGTATTAGTAGTCGTAGTATCAATAGCCTATCAGAGTAGCTTTACTAGCTCAGCCCACATGACCTACATTATTCGTTCCTCCAGATAGCAGAAGTATCTGCCAAGTAGACAGTGTCGGGGTTAGCTTAGGTAGAGTCAACAGAGGCCCCAATAGGTAGTACGAGCTAATATATTGACTCGAAAGTAGGCAGAGGAAGCCGACAATGTTGTGGAAGGTACGGTTCTTGTTTTTGATGTCATGGCTAGAGTGTTGTTTGATCCTGGATAGACTCACTCCGTTGTTGCACAACATTTCGTTAATAGTTTTTGGGAGCAGACAGCACAGCTACCCTTTGTGTTATCTGTCACTACCCCTGTTGGAAAAAAGGTAGCATGTGAGGACTTCTACCCTAGATGTAGGATTTTAGTGTGCAAGTTGTAGATGTTAGAAGATTTGTGTTGCCAATGAGCGATTTCAACATGATCCTAGGTGTGGATTGGTTGTCATGGAATAGGGCCAATATGGATTGTTTGCACAAGACGATCACTTTCAAGGTTGATGACACCAGTCCTAGTGTAATGTTTGTGAGTGAGAGAAAGCGTTTAGCAAATAGAGTAGTTTCAATGCTTAGAGCTTAGCAGTTGATTCGTAGTGGTTGCAAATGCTATACTCCTTCATCTCAGAGCGGAGGCCTTCCCCAAAGCTTGAAGATATCCCAATTGCTTGTGAGTTTATAGATGTTTTTCCAGACGAGGTTCTAAGGCTACCACTAGTGAGAGAAGTCAATTTCACGATTGAGTTTGTGCCCGGCACGGCACCTGTCACGCCCCAATCCCGGGAATTTGGGGATTTGAGTGGGCCCCCAGGGCGTGGATACGTAATCCCGTAGAAATCCGTGCCCTGAAGAATTTTTGCACGAATTCCTACAAGGGAGATTCCACAGGAACGTGTGAGGTATGCAGACACACGTACAGCAGAAATTATCATAATCGAGAACCTGTGAAATACTCAATAATCATCAAGAGCACATAAAGTTCATAGTCTATTAAAACATAATTACATACAATAGTGTTGTAGTCTTTTAAATACATCCCCAAAATCAGTCCTTAAAGGTGATACAAAAGTCCCTAACATAATATTCCCAGAAGAGACGCTCTCCGTAGGATGGCTAGTAGTAAACGTCGCCATCCATCCATTCACCTACACCCCGAGGTACCGTTGGGGTATCTTCCGGGGCCGCGTCAGTATTCGTGTCGGGAGCGGGTGCTGAATCTGCAATACCAAGGGTAACACTGTTAACACGACGGTTAAGCAAGTACTAAGCATAGGAATTAATATAACATGATACATTAGCAAGAACAATCACTGAACATGATGCATGAGTGAAACTTAATGTCATACATACTGATTGGCAACCACGATGCTCTATTCTCCCAACGGGAGCATACATAACGTATGGGTCGCTAGGGGATCAAGCTAGCTTCCCGAGGAGCGTCGACAACCCCTCCGTAAACCTACTGCAGTGGTGACATATAATACCCAAAGGGCAGAAGCCAAGTGGTGCCGACTCGGAGTCAATCGTACAAATCATAACATATATATATGGAATAGATAACCATGAAACAACGAATACTTAAACAAAACACATGCAGGTAGGCTACAAGGCCCGAGCCTCAGCTACACCCTTGGCTAGCAAGCGCACACTCAATAGAAGCTCTGGCTTGTCAGACACGCACTCATTAGAAGCTCAGGTCTGAATTGCCTCGGGGTTTGCTGGAGGAAGTACATTCGATAACAGTCATGTCGAAGGCGGTGTAATGTATCAATATGAATGCAATTCGATAAAGCAGTCTCCTGATTCCCCAGGGACATTCAGCACGAGGTACACATGAGATGTTCGGTGTCGTTGTGTTACCGCGTCTGGGTATTACATTGTGTATACGGAACACCCTTCTCATGCCAACATCCATGACTTGCCATTGGGGAATCCTTCATTCATTCCAACGTATAATTACCAATGGCCAAGTGGAGGTATAGAGGGTACCATGACTAAAGCCCTACCAAATCATTGAGATTCCTAACATCTTATGTTCACTGGGTTCTTACGGCTTAGCCGTATACAGGGTTATGGCTTAGCCGAGAGGGGGTCACAGTTCATCCGGACTTTCGGTGTGGTTACGGTTTAACCGTATATTGTCCTTCGGCTTAGCCGAGCTAAGCCTGCGGCTTGGTCACGGGGAGGTCACGGCGTAGCCGTAGGGTATTTCACGGTGCAGCCGTATGCAAGCCGTAGAAGGAACTGGGTCCTGTGAGCTCTCTGGAAAGTGAGCCGTAGAAAGGCCTACGGCTAGGCTACGGGCTGGGTACGGCTCAGCCGTAGTGGATTCCACGGCGTAGCCGTAAATGAGCCGTAGTACAAAAGCTCATTTTCCGCTTTCTGGATATTGAGCCGTAAGAGCTCACGTCTTAGCCGTATCTTCGCCGTAAGCTTCAGAAAATCTGCATACAGTTATGTAGCTCAATTTTCTGTACGGAATCACTACAGAACTCACTCATAAGGGAAATTCTGAAGCTCAACTGAAGTTTTCTGGAGAGTATTCCATACTCACAACCTTCTATTCCCATCCCCATCATTCCCACTTGATTCATTCATATATATTAAGAAAGAAGAGTGACAATGGAAACAACTAACTTAACATGCAATGAACAATCCACATGCAGTGAACATAAACTTAAGTACTTGCCTCTCCTAACCGTACTACCCTCTCCCACTGTAGCTTGCCGTGAGGTTAGAGGAAACCTTCAAATCTGAATGGGTTCTCTAATGGGTTCTTTACACATAAGCCAAAAATGTGGAAGAATCCACATGCAAGTCAATAACGAAGTCTTTATGACTCCAACAAACCCAAGAAGACAAGATGGAACCTATTCCTTACCTTGTATTGCTGTAACTTGGGGGGGGGGGGGGAGATCACTCTTGGAGGAGAGTTCACTTACACCAGAATCTAATCGAGAAAAGGGGTCAAGGAGGAAGAATAAGAATGTGAGTGAATGCCATTCCTCATGCATGCACACTCTCAAAGGTCCACCGTTCTTCGATTGAAAGGAGGAGATGGAGAAGAAAACCCAGACAACCGAATCTCCAGCCAAGAGAACGACAGAAAGAAGGAGATGGACGTTAGTTTCTCCTTTTTAAACATGTTTTCCTGAACTTGCTCCCTAACCCACTTATTTTCTAGAATTCCAGTTTAGTCCGGAAGGACTCCAATTGGCTTAAGATGAGTCCGGATTAACTCGGGCCCAAAACAAAAGATGATCTACGCGATAAATCACACGTAAGGAGATGGACGGGGTAACCTAGAGGTATAAGGACAATTTACGAAAAAGCCCTTAGCTATTTAATTGGGGTCCAAACCCAATAATTCACACTAAATTGACCATCAACAAGTCTTAATCAATAGGAACATGATTAATTAACGTAATTAGGATTAGTGGGGGTTCGGGTCCTTACATCCTCCCCCACTCAAGACCATTCGGTCCTCCGAATGCACGTACCTTAGGTAGTAGCTCTGGATATTTCACCCGAATTTGATCTTCGAGTTCCCAAGTGGCCTCTTCTTGTCCATGGTGATTCCATAACACCTTGACCCATTTGATCGTTCGTGTACGTAGCACCTGTTCCTTAGTGTCAATGATACGAAGGGGTCTCTCTTCATAGCTCACATTAGGCCTTACCTGTATATCATCCAACTCAAGAACATGTGAAGGATCTGGGAGGTATTTCCGGAGCATTGATACATGGAACACATTATGAACTCCTGCAAGCGAGGGTGGCAGCGCCAACCGATAAGCCAAGTCTCCCACTCTACTCTGTATCTCAAAAGGCCCGACGAACCGAGGAGCAAGTTTACCCTTCTGGCCAAACCTGATAGTACCCTTCATTGGGGAAACTTTTAGGAAAACTCTGTCCCCCACTTGGAACTCGAGGGGCCGGCGGCGGTTATCTGCATAACTTTTCTGGCGCGATCGTGCAGTTCTCAGTCTATCTTGCACTTTTTGTACCTTCTCTGCTGTATCCGCTACCAGAGTGGGCCCATGAAAACTCCTAACCCCAACTTCTTCCCAGCAGACTGGCGTACGGCACTTTCGTCCATACAAGGCCTCAAATGGGGCCATACCGATGCTCGCGTGAAAGCTGTTATTATACGCAAATTCGCACAAGGAGAGGTGCTCATCCCACTCCTTTCCGAAATCCATAACGCTAGCTCGTAGCATATCTTCCAGGGTCTGTATCGTTCGTTCCGATTGCCCATCTGTTTGAGGATGGTAAGCCGTGCTAAAACTGAGTTTGGTACCTAAAGACGTCTGGAAAGACTGCCAAAAGGAAGACACGAACCTACTATCTCGGTCCGACACAATTGAGACCGGGGTACCATGTAGCCGTACAACCTCATCAATGAAGATCTTGGCCATTTCCTGAAATTTCATCCCTTTCTTGATGGGAATGAAGTGGGCTGATTTGGTTAGTCGGTCGACAATCACCCACACTACATCATGGTGTCTACTTGTTCGAGGTAGTCCGGAAACAAAATCCATCGTCAGATTCTCCCATTTCCATTTAGGAATCTGTAGAGGGTGTAACAAACCGGGAGGCTTCCTGTGCTCGGCCTTCACTCGTTGGCAGGTAAGGCATTTGGCCACAAAGCCTGCTATGTCCCTCTTCATGTTATTCCACCAAAACCTGCCATGTAGATTCCGGTACATTTTTGTACTCCCTGGGTGCAAGGAATACCGAGCATGGTGTGCTTCAGTCATAATTGCCCTCTTTAGGTTATGATTTTGAACTCCTGGAACACAAAGCCGATCTCGGAAGTACAACACACCGTCTACAATCCTGAAGTCCGGTTTCTCAGAAATATGGTCACGAATCTTGACAAACTCCGGGTCTTCAAATTGTCTCTCCTTGATCTGCTGAATCAAGGTGGGTTCGAAGACTGACATAGCCACTAACATGACCTTATCATCTACGAATTCAGCTTCCACGTCCAGATCTCGGAATTCCTCCACTAGGGACCATTCACCACACAAGGCTGCTAACTCGGTGGTGGATTTCCTGCTTAAGGCATCAGCTACTACATTCCCTTTTCCAGGGAAGTATCTAATCGGAAAGTCATAATCCTTTATGAATTCCAACCACCTGCGCTGTCTCATGTTAAGATCATGCTGCGAAAACAGATACTGGAGACTGCGGTGATCACTATGGACTTCAAATTTCTCTCCATATAAATAGTGTCTCCACATCTTCAGCGCGAAAATTACTGCAGCCAATTCCAAGTCATGTACGGCATAGTTCTTCTCATGTTCCTTCAATTGGCGAGATCCGTATGCTATTACCTTTCCATTCTGCATGAGTACACACCCTAGCCCAATCCCTGAAGCATCTGTATAGATAACAAATCCGCCACTCCCTTCTGGCAGGGATAAGATCGGGGCTGAGGTTAACTTCTCCTTAAGTAGTTGGAAACTTGATTCACACTCTGCGGACCACACAAAAGGTTCGTTCTTTCGTGTCAACTTAGTCAAAGGGGCGACTATTTTGGAAAAGTCCTTCACGAACCTTCTATAATAACCGGCCAAGCCAACAAAACTTCTAATTTCTGCAACGGTTTTGGGACTCTGCCACGTAGTTATAGCCTCAATCTTAGCTGGATCTACTGCAAGTCCATCCTTAGAAATTATATGTCCTAAAAAGGCAACTTGTTCCAGCCAAAATTCACATTTGTCCAGTTTGGCATACAATCGGTGGTCCCTTAGCAATTGTAGCGAGGTCCTCAGATGCTCCACATGCTCGTCTTTGGTCTTGGAATACACCAGAACATCATCAATGAAAATTACCACGAACTGATCAAGGTATGATGAGAAGATCTTGTTCATTAAGGCCATAAACACTGCGGGGGCATTTGTCAATCCAAAAGGCATAACCAAGAATTCGTAATGCCCATATCTTGTCCTGAAAGCTGTCTTCGATGCATCTTGGTCCCTAACTCGCAGTTGATGATATCTAGACCTAAGATCGATCTTCGAAAAATGTGTTGCACCCTGTAGCTGATCAAACAGCTCATCAATTCTAGGCAGTGGATATTTGTTTTTAATTGTCACCTGATTCAACTGCCGGTAATCAATACACATTCTAAGGGTGCCATCCTTCTTCTTCACAAATAAAACTGGGGCTCCCCAAGGAGATGTGCTGGGGCGAATAAACCCTTTATCCAATAATTCTTGTAACTGCAGTTTCAGTTCACGTAGCTCTGCTGGGGCCATTCTATATGGGGCCTTAGAGATGGGAGCGGTACCGGGTACTAGCTCTATAGTAAAATCCACTTCCCTGATTGGTGGGAGGCCGGGTACTTCATCCGGGAATACATCCGGAAATTCACAAACCACAGGTATTTCTTCTAACTTCTTAGGTGATTTCTTTTCTACGATGAAGGCAATATAGCCCTCACAACCACTATGTATTAATCGTTCCGCTCGAAGTGCTGAAATCAATCTGGTGTTCGAACTCTTCTTGTCACCTTGGAACACCGCACTTGGACCATCTTCACTCACCCTTACGGTGACGGTCTTATGGAAGCAATCCAAACAGGCCATATATTTGGTCAGCCAGTCCATGCCTAGGATTACATCGAAGTCGTGCATGGGTAGCACAATAAGTCCCGCTGGGAGAAGAACTTCTCCGATGAGAACTCGACAACCAGGGTAATAGTCGTCACAGGTTACCCGTTTACCAACCGGAGTGATAACACTCAACACGTATGGCAATTGTGCAGGCGATTCCCGTATCCTACTAGAGAACCGAGGTGAGATGAAGGAGTGTGAAGATCCCGAATCAAACAACACTTTAGCTTCAATACCACAAACAGAAACCTTACCTACAACCGCATGTTCTGCCGCCTCTGCCTCTTCTTGTGTCAATGCATAAGCGCGGCCTTGCCTTTGGGGTCGGTGTTGCTGTCCTTGTCTCTGTTGTCCCTGGCCTTGTCGTGTCTGTCCTTGGCCTTGTCGTGTCTGTCCTTGGCCTTGTCTCACTTGCTGTTGCTGTCGGTTAGGCGCAGGAGGGGGCTGCTGATACTGCTGCTGTTGAAAGCCTTGACTAAATTCCTTCCTTCTTGGACACTCGGACAAGCGGTGGTCCATGGAGCCACAGCCAAAACAGGCTCCCATGGACCTCCAACATTTACTAGTCTCGTGACCCTTTCCGCATGCACCGCAAACTGGTCGGGACGTGCTGCTAGCAACTCCCTTCTGTTTCTTAGAGTATTGCTGACCCTTCCCAGAAGGTGGGGCACTCTTCTTAGACTCCCCCAAGAATAGGCTCTTCTCAATTTCTTCCGCTGCGTATGCCCTGGCCACTGCATCGTCATATTGAACGGGACGCTGAAAGGCAGTGGCATGTCCCTTGATAGCAGGCCTTAACCCTTCCAAAAATCTTTCCACTCTCTTCTCCTCAGTATCAATCAAGTCTAGAGCAAACCGAGAAAGCTGGCTGAACACATGCACGTATTCTGCAACGGTCATGAGGTTCTGCTGCAGGGAAAGAAACTCTGCCTTCTTTCTGCGAGTAACGTGGTCAGGGATGAACTTCTTTCGAAACTGCCTCTTAAAGGCTTCCCAAACAGTAGCGTCCGGCATAGTCCTCATGTGGTCCCGGATACTCTTCCACCATGTATCCGCGACGTCTCTAAACATGGATGCTGCGAGGACCACTTGCTGTCTAGATGTGCAAGTCAAGGTATCGAAAACATTTTCCGTGTGGACAAACCATTCATCTGCTTGTAACGGATCCTCATGTCCAGTAAACTCTGTTGCTCCCCTTTTTCGAAATTTCTCATACAAGGAGTTGGGATCTCCTGGCTGATCCTGTCGGTTCAACATGGCGGCCATCTGCAACTGCATGGCGGCCATCTGCAACTGCATGGCGGCCTGATTGGCGTTACTAGCTGCCAATTGATGCATTAACATCATAAACCGTTCCTCTGTATTGTAGGTGGGTTGAGGAGGAGGTTGTGGTGGAGGATCTGCGCCGTCCAACTCAATATTATTACGGTTATTATCACCGGAGCTGTTGTTCGTACCGGATCCAGACGCCATGGTTCTGCAGTCACAATGATCATATATGCTTAAATAGATGCACATACATACATACTACAGTCATACCATAGTTATCATTATAATAGAACTCACTTAAACGGATCTATCGGAACCTCACCACGCTTCCTAATGTTGCTAAGTCTTTTAAGTGACTTCTTGGAATGGCTCTGATACCATTACTTACGTATGTCACGCCCCAATCCCGGGAATTTGGGGATTTGAGTGGGCCCCCAGGGCGTGGATACGTAATCCCGTAGAAATCCGTGCCCTGAAGAATTTTTGCACGAATTCCTACAAGGGAGATTCCACAGGAACGTGTGAGGTATGCAGACACACGTACAGCAGAAATTATCATAATCGAGAACCTGTGAAATACTCAATAATCATCAAGAGCACATAAAGTTCATAGTCTATTAAAACATAATTACATACAATAGTGTTGTAGTCTTTTAAATACATCCCCAAAATCAGTCCTTAAAGGTGATACAAAAGTCCCTAACATAATATTCCCAGAAGAGACGCTCTCCGTAGGATGGCTAGTAGTAAACGTCGCCATCCATCCATTCACCTACACCCCGAGGTACCGTTGGGGTATCTTCCGGGGCCGCGTCAGTATTCGTGTCGGGAGCGGGTGCTGAATCTGCAATACCAAGGGTAACACTGTTAACACGACGGTTAAGCAAGTACTAAGCATAGGAATTAATATAACATGATACATTAGCAAGAACAATCACTGAACATGATGCATGAGTGAAACTTAATGTCATACATACTGATTGGCAACCACGATGCTCTATTCTCCCAACGGGAGCATACATAACGTATGGGTCGCTAGGGGATCAAGCTAGCTTCCCGAGGAGCGTCGACAACCCCTCCGTAAACCTACTGCAGTGGTGACATATAATACCCAAAGGGCAGAAGCCAAGTGGTGCCGACTCGGAGTCAATCGTACAAATCATAACATATATATATGGAATAGATAACCATGAAACAACGAATACTTAAACAAAACACATGCAGGTAGGCTACAAGGCCCGAGCCTCAGCTACACCCTTGGCTAGCAAGCGCACACTCAATAGAAGCTCTGGCTTGTCAGACACGCACTCATTAGAAGCTCAGGTCTGAATTGCCTCGGGGTTTGCTGGAGGAAGTACATTCGATAACAGTCATGTCGAAGGCGGTGTAATGTATCAATATGAATGCAATTCGATAAAGCAGTCTCCTGATTCCCCAGGGACATTCAGCACGAGGTACACATGAGATGTTCGGTGTCGTTGTGTTACCGCGTCTGGGTATTACATTGTGTATACGGAACACCCTTCTCATGCCAACATCCATGACTTGCCATTGGGGAATCCTTCATTCATTCCAACGTATAATTACCAATGGCCAAGTGGAGGTATAGAGGGTACCATGACTAAAGCCCTACCAAATCATTGAGATTCCTAACATCTTATGTTCACTGGGTTCTTACGGCTTAGCCGTATACAGGGTTATGGCTTAGCCGAGAGGGGGTCACAGTTCATCCGGACTTTCGGTGTGGTTACGGTTCAACCGTATATTGTCCTTCGGCTTAGCCGAGCTAAGCCTGCGGCTTGGTCACGGGGAGGTCACGGCGTAGCCGTAGGGTATTTCACGGTGCAGCCGTATGCAAGCCGTAGAAGGAACTGGGTCCTGTGAGCTCTCTGGAAAGTGAGCCGTAGAAAGGCCTACGGCTAGGCTACGGGCTGGGTACGGCTCAGCCGTAGTGGATTCCACGGCGTAGCCGTAAATGAGCCGTAGTACAAAAGCTCATTTTCCGCTTTCTGGATATTGAGCCGTAAGAGCTCACGGCTTAGCCGTATCTTCGCCGTAAGCTTCAGAAAATCTGCATACAGTTCTGTAGCTCAATTTTCTGTACGGAATCACTACAGAACTCACTCATAAGGGAAATTCTGAAGCTCAACTGAAGTTTTCTGGAGAGTATTCCATACTCACAACCTTCTATTCCCATCCCCATCATTCCCACTTGATTCATTCATATATATTAAGAAAGAAGAGTGACAATGGAAACAACTAACTTAACATGCAATGAACAATCCACATGCAGTGAACATAAACTTAAGTACTTGCCTCTCCTAACCGTACTACCCTCTCCCACTGTAGCTTGCCGTGAGGTTAGAGGAAACCTTCAAATCTGAATGGGTTCTCTAATGGGTTCTTTACACATAAGCCAAAAATGTGGAAGAATCCACATGCAAGTCAATAACGAAGTCTTTATGACTCCAACAAACCCAAGAAGACAAGATGGAACCTATTCCTTACCTTGTATTGCTGTAACTTGGGGGGGGGGGGGAGATCACTCTTGGAGGAGAGTTCACTTACACCAGAATCTAATCGAGAAAAGGGGTCAAGGAGGAAGAATAAGAATGTGAGTGAATGCCATTCCTCATGCATGCACACTCTCAAAGGTCCACCGTGCTTCGATTGAAAAGAGGAGATGGAGAAGAAAACCCAGACAACCGAATCTCCAGCCAAGAGAACGACAGAAAGAAGGAGATGGACGTTAGTTTCTCCTTTTTAAACATGTTTTCCTGAACTTGCTCCCTAACCCACTTATTTTCTAGAATTCCAGTTTAGTCCGGAAGGACTCCAATTGGCTTAAGATGAGTCCGGATTAACTCGGGCCCAAAACAAAAGATGATCTACGCGATAAATCACACGTAAGGAGATGGACGGGGTAACCTAGAGGTATAAGGACAATTTACGAAAAAGCCCTTAGCTATTTAATTGGGGTCCAAACCCAATAATTCACACTAAATTGACCATCAACAAGTCTTAATCAATAGGAACATGATTAATTAACGTAATTAGGATTAGTGGGGGTTCGGGTCCTTACAGCACCGATTTGTAGAGCTTCGTACAGGATGGTGCCAACAATGCTACATTAGTTAAAGATCCAGTTGCAAGAGATTTGGATAAGGGTTTTATCCACCCAATGGTTTCACTATGGGGATCTCTAGTATTGTTCATCAAGAAGAAAAATGGTAGCTTGAGGATGTGTATCAATTACATGCAGTTAAGCCAGTTGACTACTAAGAACAAATACCCACTGCCTTGGATTGATGAGCTATTTATTCAACTTCAAGGTGCAACGTACTTTTTCTAAGATTGATTTAAGGTTAGGCTTATTGATTTAAGGTCAGGCTTGATTTGAGGTCAGGCTACCACCAGCTCAGGATTAGAAAGTCATATGTACCTAAGACAACCTTCACGTATAAATATACGCACTATGAGTATTTGGTCATGCCTTTCGGATTGACAAATGCCCCAACTGTGTTCATGGCTTTAACAGAATATTCTCTCCTTTCCTTGATCATTTTGTAGTGGTATTAATTGATGACATTTTGGTGTACTCTAAGACAGTGAATGACCATATGGAGCATTTAAAGGAATCACTCCAACTTTGAGGAACAATCAGTTGTATAGTAAGTTGAAAAAGTGTGAATTTTGGTTGGACAAGTTGTATTTTTGGGCCATACTATATCTCGAGATGGACTTGTAGTTGACCTATCGAAGATCGAAACTATCACCAATTAGCAGAGTCCAAGATTAGTTGTGAAGATTTAAAGTTTTCTGGGTTTAGCAGGATATTATTACCATTTTTCGAAGAGTCTTCAAAGATTTTTGCTCCACTTACTAAGTTGATTTGGAAGAATGCGCTTTTTTAGTGGATAGATGAGTGTAAGCCAAGCTTTTCGTTACTCAGGGAGAAATTGACCATAGCTCCAGTTCTATCCTTACTCGAGGGTAACGGTGGATTTGTGATTTATTTTGATGCTTTTGAAGTTGGTCTTGGCTATGTGTTGATGTAAAATAGCAGATTAATAGCTTATGGTTCTCGGTAACTAGAGGAACATGAGAAGAACTATGCCACCCATGATCTTGAGTTAGCAACTATCGTATTTGTGCTGAAGATGTGGAGACATTATCTCTATGGAGAGAGATTTGAGGTTCATTCAGATCACCAGAGTTCACAATATATGATCATAACATGAGACAACACTGATGGTTAGAGCTTATCAACGATTTTGATTTTCTTATTAAGTATTTCTCTGGCAAGGCCAATGTGGTGACAGACACTCTAAGTAGGAAATCTTTTGTATAGCTTGCAATTTTATGAGGAGAACAATCTCTTTTTGAAGAGTTCAGGGATTTAGATACGTGATCAAGTTTGTCAACATCAGGGTTATGATGGCATCGATGTCTGTTTTTTAGCCATAGTTGATTCTGTAAAGACAAGCAATTTGAGGACACCCAGAGTCGGCTAAGGCTCGTGATCAAATTCCCTAGAGGCTAGATTGGTTGATGATGTTTTGTACTTTAAGGACAGTTTTTGTGTGCCAATCATTGATGGAATTAAGGAAGCAATCATGATTGCACACAATGCCAGATACTCCATGCATCCAGGAAGCACGAAGATGTACAAAAACTTAAAGGACAAGTTTTGGTGGAATAACATGAAGAGAGACATCAAAGGTTTTGTGTCCAGATCTTTCACATGTCAGCGTGTAAAGGCATGCAGAAGAAGCATCCCGGTTTGATGCACCCCTTGCAGATTCCGAAGTGGAAATGAGAGGACATCTATGTACTTTGTGTTAGGGTTGCAAGTGGTTAGTAGACAATTCAATGCAATTTGGGTGATCATGGACCATTTGATGAAGTGATCTTATTTCATTCCATTTAAGAAAGGCATGAAGTTCAATGGGATGGTGAAGATCTTTGTTCATGAGATTACCTTCCATAATGGTACGCTAGCTTCCATTGTGTCTGGCAGAGATTCTCGATTCTTCTCATCCTTTTGACAATCATTTCAGCAATGATGAGGACCAAGGTTAACTTCAACAAAACGTATCATTTGTAGACTAATGGGCAATCAGAGCACACTATTCAGACTTTAAAGGATATGCTTCGTGTTAATGTTTTGGACTTTGGAGGAGAATGGGATGAACATCTCATCTTGTGTAACTTCGAGTACAACAAGTGTTACCGTATGAGTATTGGGATGGCTCCGCTCAAAGCGTTATATAGCCGCTGATGTCATATGCTAGTTTCATGGGAAGAGGTTAGAGTTAGAAGCTTCCATGGACCTTCGATCATTGTAAATACAAAAGAGAAAGTCTAGAAAGTCCAAGATAGATTGAGGATTGCTCGTTCTCACCAGAAGACTATGCTAACAATCTTCGATGAAATCTTGAGTTTTAGGTTGGAGATAACGTGTTCTTAAATGTTTATCTAGTAAAGGACAGCATTAGGTTCAGATAGAAAGGCAAGCTAGCTCTGAGATATGTGGGACTACTTGAGGTCAAGAGAGAAATTGGTGATCTTGCTTATCGGCTGATTCTTTAGTCAGAGTTTGTAAAAGTGCACGATGTCTTCCATATGTCTATGCTCCGAAAGTATATTTGAGACCCATCTTATGTTATAGAGCACGAGGAGATTCAAGTGCAGTCTGATGCGACGTACATTGTCTTCAAATGATCGACGAGAAATAGTAGGTTCTACAAACTCGAATGATTTGTTGGGTCAAGCTTCTCTAAGAGCACCATGGTCCAAATGAGGCTACTTTGGAGCTCAAGGAGTAGGTTAGAAAGAAGTGCCTAAGGTTATTTCCAGATATTCCATAGGTATGTTTCATTCGGACGACTGAATGGTCCTAAGTGGGGGAGGATGTAATATTCTGTTCCCCAAATTAGATTTGTTTGCTAATCTATTTGTGCTTTGTGCAAATTAATGGTGTTTTGGTCTTAATCAAGTATTCGATAGATAGATTGGTGGCACCCTACTCTTGATTAGGTAGCATAGAGGACCAATTTGAGATTTACATAGCCTAATTTTGCATCATCGCATCATTTCATCAATCATATCGTTGTGCATTTAAACATGTTTATCATCATGCATTCGTGGATCCCTCTCATTTGTACCTAAGTTAGCTTAGTACTACCCTTTTTTGTAAATAACCTAAACTAATGAACTAGCTATTAAATTTCTAAAGTTGCCTAAGAGCCCTAGCTATAAAAGCTCACTCTTTTCAAAGCAAGACTGACTCTTGCTTCCTAGCAAAAACCCCTAGCCACGAACTCCATCTTTTTCTTCCTATAACTCTAGAGTGTGTGTGAGAGATACTCTAAGCCATTAGAGATTATTTTCATCTTCTTCTCCAGATTCCCTTTTTGCCTATTTGGTACTCGTTTGAAGCGAAGAGCCCTATTTCTCCATTTTGCATGATTCCCAAGGTGGAAACTCAATTGCCCTTGAAGCTTGTGAAATTTAAATAAGTGTAGTAGAAGCTTCATGTCATCCATTCCATTATTTCATCTCTTTTCATTACATTGTCATGAATAGGGTTTTGATTGAGCCAGGAAAATTTGGGGATTTCCACTATTTTGGCTAAGATTAGGTAACAATATCTCGCAAAGGCAAGTATAAGCAAGTGGTAACATCCATGATGGGATTTTTATTGATTCCTTACTATGTTTAAGCTTTATTGCATTGTACAGTCCATCCTTCTCTTGTGTGTCATTAATGGAGGATGTCATGGTGGTTATATTTTGATTTAAGAGGAGAATGGATTAAATGAGATTGAATGGAGGTGTAAATTTTGTAAACATGGTAAATTTAGGACGTTATAGAATGCCATAATGCAAGTTGTGAATGGGGAATAAATGTGTAGAGCTTAAGACTTGAAACAAGTCTAAAACTTCACGCAAATGAGCTCGAGCGAACCCAGGCGCACTCAAGCACACACTCAAAACTCTCAATTATTTCGAAAAATGTGTTTCAGGCTTGGGCACATGTGCATATGCGCCAAGCGTGCTAGCCTCTATGAGACCTCCCTCGAGTGCATGCTCATCTGCGCTCTAGCGCCCACCCAAATTTCCTATTTTATTTATTATTTATCTAATTATTTATTTATTATGTATTTATTGTTCCAATTCCCACTTTGATTGGAATGGTTATACCAGACCCTTCCCTAAGCACATCTTGGACTTGACTCGTGGTCAAGTATACCTTAGAACACTTGGGGGACCCTATGACTATGTAGGACATTGTATCTCGGAACCATTCTACCTTATCCTTGGACCAACGAAATCAAATTGGGTAACAAGGCAGATGTTGGTTGTCATCCATCTTGTAGATGGATGTTCAGGTTGTTCCGACTGGCGCTCCCTCGCCTGTGGATATAGGAGTCCTTTGTCTAGATTTATACACAATGCAATACTAAGAATTTTGGTAGCACATGATATTGGAGGACTTATGGTTACACCAAAGTGGAAGGCTAAGGGCATGAACATATTAGATTAGCTTGGCTAGTAAATCATCCTTAATTCTTATAAATTGAAAAATTATGCATGTTGTTACGATTATTTTTGTTCTTCACTATTCTCATCTGTTAAATTCATTATGCACTATTCCATTTCCCTACATTGTCATTTGTCTACTGTTATGCTTTATTTGATATCATTATGCTTTATGTTACTCCAAATGATACATAAGTAAGATATGCCAAGTGAACAAGTAAGTTATGTTAAGAAAGTAAGTTTGAAAGAACGAAGGTGCTATATATTATACCCTTATTGATTAATAGAGTTGGCACCATTGAGCTTGACTCTACGAAGCCCAATGGAGAGTATGAGTTGAAATTTACTCGCCACTACAGTTGGTTTTCTATAGAGTAAGTCGATGCTCTTTTGGGAAATTAGACTAGCTACCTGATTTCCCATTACGTTTTGTGATGTGTCTCTCTTCAGAGAAGATTGTAGCCATGCGGTTTGCCAATTAGATGTTATGGTCTTATGTTATCTTGATTCTCACATTTATGCCTAATTAACATGCTAACATGTTAGTTTATGCATTTTGGCCTCTTTAATTACTTTGTCATCTAACTCTCACTAGTAGCACATGCAAGAATACTACTTGCTCATTCTTGTTGAGTTGTCATACTCAGGGGTGTTACCCTTGGTGTTGTAGGTTTAGTCCCCCACCCTAATCCGATCTCGAGTTGCATATGGAAGGCACCACGTAGGTTTTTTCTGGATTAGACGAATGGACCACTAACAACGTGTTCTACTAGCTATCTTTCGTAGAGCTACATGGGGATAGGGCATCTTAGGACTTGAGCTATGGATTAGCTCCTTGCATCATGCCATCATTTATTTTGAGATATTCATGCTTATTTTATTGATGGACACGTATTATGTTTCGGGTCATTTGACTGTTTATTCCGTTATGCACTTCTGTACTCTTAGATATGCATGTGGACATGTAGTAATTCATGAGATTATGATTAATTCAGTAACTTATTAAGTAAGTTTATTATAGAACATTTGAGCATGTACTTATTTATGTTCATTACTATCATAGGGCATGCAATGGGTGTGTTAAACACTGAGTTTTCCGCAATTAGTCTGAATGTGCATGTGTATATGGATCTTTTTCACACGTGAAATATGTGGAATTCTCTTTTTGTGGTCCATGTTTGCCTTAGTCCGACGTGAATTACTATGGAATTACATATGCCACGTCATGGGCTTGGCCATCTGACCTTAATCAGGGCATGACATTTAGTAGATCAAGACTGGAGAAGATCGTGTACAAAGGTAGTGCTGGAAGTTGTAGGTACTAGAGATCCGCCTGATAAACAAAGGAAAAGGGCCGAAACTTGGTTTTTCTCTTTTTTGCCAATTTTCTAGTCCGGCCAGATGTTCTGATATGGAAAATGCTTGGTTGGAGAGGAAAGTGTCTGAATTTCATGTTTTTGAATCTGGGTTTGTCAGAGATAGGGTCCGGAAGGCTGAATTAAATGCTTCTGATGATGGGTTTGTTAGGGATGACTAGTTCAATGATCCTAGGATCAATGGTTCTAATTCCACATTCATGGGAGAATAACGAGGGTGTGATGATTCTGAGGTGGACTTTGGGAAGGATTCATGTAAAAAAGTTAAACCCGATTATTCTAATGTTGAATGGAGGAAGAATTCTGGAAAGAAGACTCGAAGTAGAGGCGCCGTAGCAGAGTTGGGGATGGATTTGCTTGTGGAATCCCGATTTCGAGTTGATTCAGAATTCAGCAAGTTTGTTTCAAATAAGAGAACCAGCAACAATGCTCAAAACAACGAAATTGGGAGGGGATCCCCTAATGAAAACGTGAATGATGCTTCGAAAGAATGAATTGAGGATGGACCGATACAAGAAAAGCATATTCGAGTGCATAGCTTGCAACAAGACTTTCTAATCTTATCTAATTCAGGTTAAAATTTCTATATAATTTCCAATGTATAAGGATTTAATGTGTTCTTGAATAAAGTGCAGGTTCCAATAATTGATCAATTACTGCAAATGCTAGATATTATCAACAACATAACATATCTATTTTAAGTACCATTTCTCAGAATAAACTCATATGGGACACTTTTTGACTCCGATCCAATATGAATTTGAGAATTGAATAAATTTGTCTTTTTTTAATTAAGACGGTAGGGCATATCGCCCGGGTTCAGAGAAAAAAAAAACCTACGATATTAATTGTTAAAATCCACATTCATTAGTTCCTTTAGATGGCTAACAGTTAAGAGGGTGTTTTTTCCTTGCATGAGATATTCAAATTAAATTTATTTATGTAAGTTGGGCATAAATTGAACATCTTGCTATGCTTGATTAGACACACCATTTTCATAAAATTTTTACATGATTCACCAAAAGAAAACATGGAATTCATTTTCATATGTTTCCTTTAACTAGATGTATTATCATACAGAGCTAGTGCAGCACGCCCACACCCATCGTGGGCGATGATAAACAATAATTGTATTTTAAATAAAAATATTTATAAATATTTAAATAACTTATAAATGACGATTATTAGTTAAATCAGAAAACAAATGAATTTAAAATTGAACTTCAAAAACCAAAGGTTTAATGGAAAAAATGGCTCAATTACAAAAAATAAAGGGCTAAAAATGAGAAAATTAAAATGTAACATGAAAGTGGCCGCGTAAATTATGAGATTAGAAAGAAAAAGATTTGACTTTCACAATGGGACCCCATAGATTGTTCGAGCTCAGAATAATAAAGAAAAATAATAAAAAAAACCCTGCTTTGACAGTGGGCTAAGGTGGATGAAACACAACAAAGATGAAGCTGCTTATGATTTATAAGTGGACCCTAAATTTCTACATCTTGGATCAGATAAAAGGGTCGTATACATACCCACCTATCATAAAAATCAATGATGGCCCCCTATCAATGGGAAAAAAAGAAGAAGAAAGAATAGCAACAAAAAACCCTTGCAAGAGATCTGTCAATGAGGTTCACCTCTCCAATCCAAACTAATTAAATGCATAGTGGGTCGACTGATGATAAAAAAGGGACAAAATTCAGTTTATAGATTGTTCTTTTACTTATTAAAATCAACTACCCAATAGGCCCACTGATGATGAAAAAGAAAAAAAATGAAAAGTGTAGAGAAGAGGGATTGTAATGAGAGAAATTAAGGAGATAGATTAAGCAAAAAGGGATTTACATTGAGATATTTTAGGAAATTCAAAACTCTAAGAAAGGATATAGAGGTTTGTTGAAGAGTGTTTGAGACTTATTAAAATTAAAACACACTCTGTGTCACTATCGTATGAAAGGGGTTGCTACATATATAGGGAATATTACTATGCATCTTTCTCTATCCATGTGGTGAGGGACAAATGCATATTTGGAAAGATTTATGCACAAAAGAGAAAACGTTATTTATGGTATCATAAAAAAGAAGAATCTTCAAATGTAAAGAGGGAAAGCCACGTCATTGTCCCTTACCACATGGTGAGGGAATGATGCATAGTAATATTCTCCATATATATAATTTGAGAAACAGATGAATAAAGTCCTTCGATAGTTTTATGCAATTTAGTATGCTCCATGACCCCAAAAACTTTTCAAAAAGGAAATTAAATATAGGTCCAAGATACAATGAATAGTTTACACTATGAGCTAGAGCCCCATAATAAATCATTAAAGGGGGATTAGGTTGTTTATCAATTTTCAACATCTTTCCCAAAATCTGTGAAGATCAAACATATGTAACTTTTGATAGATCTAATATTGTTTGTAATAAAACATCAAACCTATGGATTTAGATTTATGCATTAAACAATAAATAATCTAAACTACTAAAAGCATACCTTGCACCATGATGTTGATGACGAGCAGATCTTCTTTCTCAAATAGGGTTTTCTCCTATCTCCCCTATCACCCACTTCAATATGCATGAGAGTTGAATGTACTTTGTAGATCTCGTAGGTTAAAAGAGAGGACATGAAAACCACTTTTATAGATAAGCCTAGAGAGATTTCTTCCGATCAAAAAAATCTATTAGAGGTAAGTTTCCTTAATTTTCTCAAAGATTAGTCAAACAAGAGTCCTAATAGATTGAGCTTCTTAAAATTAAATCCAAGAAAGATTTATTAAAATCAAAACCAAAGGCGAAAAGCATCTTAAATTTAGTGGCCTCAAACAATGGGCCCCAACAATGCTCGGCATGTGGTCATAAGGATCATTACGTCTAACAATCTCTCACTTGGTCCGAATAATGACAATATGTATGTGATCTCCCACTTGGTCATGACGACCATATAAAAGCAATGCACCTTTATCATTATGTATAATTCGAAGAATACTTTTTTTTGGTTTCTTAGAAAAAAATGACTCAACTTGGATTCAACTACATTTTAAAAAAGTCCCGACGAGTGGCCACTCATTTGAAAAATAATGCAGTCAATCTTGTTTATGCTAATTTTTATATATTGTAATTAAATGAAACCATCAATGCGGATCATGGCGGTCAGACATCAATTATGCAACATAATTCCTTCCATGTACCATAATATTAGTAACTCCATTTAATCAAGTCATAAATCTAGAAAAACAATAGAGGGGGACTAGAATTCCTCTTATTGATTCAAATAAAATCTATCTTTCTCTTAATTAATTAATTAATTAATTGTGCACACAAAATTAAGCAAGAAAACAAAATCCTCATTAATGAAAATTGATCAACTAAAGTGTCTAACAAATTAGCATAAATCCTTTTAACCACATGCATTAAGGTAACATAATGAGACCGGTTTCTCTAACATGATCATTATATGCCTCTGCTAGTAATGCTTTGGTCATAGGATCAGTAATCACTAGCCTTGCACTTATTTGCTCTATAGACAATAGACTATCCCAAAACTTTTCTTTAATGGTAAGATATTTTATCTGAAAATTTCTTGGAGTGCTGGAACTCTTGTCGTTGTTAGAGAAAGGTATAATTGAGGTGTTATCACACTAAATTTTCAGCAGCTTAGAAATGAAGTCCATTATCCGAAGCCCTGAAATAATTCAACGGCCATATAACTTGATCAGTGGCCTCAAAGCATGCCACAAATTCAGCTTGAAATATGGAAGAAGCAATTGTAGTATGTTTAATGCTTTTCCACAAAATAACCCCACCAACAAAGAGAAAAATATATCCTGATGTAGATCTCCTTGTGTTGAGGCATCCAGCAAAATGGTAATCTGAATATCCAATCACTTTCAAGTGAGCAAATCTTCTATAAGTGCGCATATGTTCTTTAGTTCATTGTAAATATTGCATGACTTTGTTTACTACCTTCCAATATGCCATGCTAGGGTTAAATTGATACCTTCATAGCATACTAATTGGAAAATTGATGTCTAGAGGGGTACAAGTCTGAGTATATAAAAGACTTCTTACAATGTAAGCATATAGAATGTCCTGCATTAGGTTTCACTAGATGTTAGATTTGTGACATTGATCTTTGGAGAATTGATCACCTTTTGATATAGGTGCTTTTCCTTCATAATAATTCTGCATATTAAATCTTTTAAGAACCCAGTCGATATAGGCTTTCTGTGATAGTCCTAATAATCCTCGAGACCTATCCCTAAAAATTCTTGATTCGAAATAAAAAGAATGCTTCGCCCATATCTTTCATTGCAAAGTTCTTTGTGAGGTATTCTTTTCTTTCATGTAATAGGCCTAGATCACTACTAGCAAGTAAAATGTCATCTATATATAAGACTAAAATAATAAACTTGCTCCCATTGATCTTCAGGTATGCATTGATTAACAATGTTTTTTTTAAATCTGAAGGAACTAATGGTATTATTGAACTTAATATACCATTGCCTTGAAGCTTGTTTAAGCTCATATATAGATTTCTTTAATCTACAAATTAGATTCTCTTTGTTTTTTTTTCTTAAATCTAGCTGGTTGTTTCATATATACCTTTTCAACTAAATCCTCATTTAAGAATGTCATTTTCATATCCATTTGATATAACTCACAACATTTTGCATATTTAGCTACGAAAATTTTCATCGCTAATCATAGAAAGAGCGAGAGAGAGAGAGAGAGTAGAGAGAGTGAGAGAGAGAGAGCACAGAGAGAGTGAGAGAGAGAGCAAAGAGAGAGAGAGCGAGAGTTAGAGAGAGTGAGAGAGAGAGAGTAGAGAGAGCGAGGGAGAGAAAGCAGAGAGAGTGAGAGAGAGAGAACAACGAGATCGGTGAGAGCGAGAGAGAGAGATCAGAGAGATCGGAGAGAGCGAGAGATCAGAGAGAGTGAAAGAAAGAGAGCAGAGAGAGAGATGAATTTGGGGGGGGGGCGAGAGAGAGCGAGAGATCAGAGACTAAGAGAGGGAAATGATTTAGGGTTGGGGGAATGAAAAAGGGTAGCAGGTTTACCGACGATTAATTTTCATCGGCAAATGTAAAAATTTTGTCGAAAAATTCTAATCACATTTCCTAAAAAATTTTCAAAACTTTTATCTACGTAAATAATTTTCTGTTGGCAAATTTTAATTTTTACTAACGATTACAAAAACTCGTTGGTAAAAGTTACTTTTATTGACGTAAAAATTTCATCGGCAAAAAAATTTCCCATTTCTTGAAAAGTTAAGTAAAATATTCTGTATATTTACCGACATCTATATTTTACGTCGGTGAAAGTGTAGTACTTAATGACAAAATTTAAAAATGTTGGTAAAAATTCGATATTTACCAACGCTTTATAAATAATGTTGGTAAAAGTTAAATTTTACTGACGTATTATATAAAGCGTCGGTAAATATCTAATTTTCACTGACAAAATAATATGTGTCAGTAAATAGTTACCTTTACCGACGAAATTATAAAAGCATCGCTAAAAATCATCGTCAAAACTGTATCTTGTTGTAGTGTCAATGTTTTCCCTTTAAGTAAATCCCTTAGCTACAAGTTTGGGGTTAAACCATTCGTTTTTTGCCCTTTGGGTCTCGTATAGTCTTAAAGATCCATTTACATCTACAGTTGCAAACCCTTGAGGCAATTCAACGAGATCCCAGACTTTATTTACATACAGGGATTTTAACTTTTATTACATGGCTTCAATCCATTTATTCTAATAGTCACTTTTAGTGTCTTGTGAAAATGCTACTAGATCTTCTCTAACACATATCAAAATCAGATTTGTGAAAATAAACAATATAATCAATTGATATAGCAGACCTCTTATATCTCTGAGATCTTTTCAAAGTTTCTGCTTCTACTAAATCTTGATTCGGATGATTGATATTTTTAATTCAGATTATTTTGCATGACATTCTCATCTAGTGGTGCATTTGATATGATAGGTTGTAATTTTATCGTATCATTCTGAACAAAGTCATTTGGAATACCAACTCTAACCATTTTAATCAATACATGAATAGGTATCTGATGTTTTTTAAATATCACATTTCGTGGTGCATTGCCCCCACTAATGTCTTCACTTTCTAAGAGTCTTGCATTTCGAGTTTCAATAACTTTTATGATATGAGTAGGACAATAAAATCTAAAACATGTAAATTCTAGCTTCCGCTAGACAACCCCAAACATTTAAATTTCCTAAACTTGATTTTTTACTTGTCCATAACTCGTAAAGAGTTTTAGGAATAACCTTAGTGGGTACATAGTTTAAGATATATGCAGCTGTTTTTAGGGCTTCTTCCTACATAGAGTCAAGCAAAGAAGAATTACTTAACATACTTCGTACTATTTCCATAAGCGTTTTATTATGTCTTTCAGCCACACCATTCTAATGTGGAGAGCCAGGCAATGTATATTTAGCATGAATACTATGACTTTTTAGGAATTTAGTAAATGGGCTAGGATTTTGACCCATTTCATAATACCTCCATAATACTCTCTACCTCTACCAGATCTCATAATTTTTATTTTTCTGTCTAACTTATTCTCCACTTTAGCCTTATAAATCTCAAAAGCTTTTAAAGATTCGAATTTCTTATATAGCAGGTAGACATACCCATATCTAGTGAAGTCATCAATAAAGGTGATAAAGTAATTTTTACCACTAGAACATGTTGTGGAAAAGTAACTACAAATATCTGTTTAGACTAATTCAAGTGGTTATAAAGGTCTTGTGCTTATTTTATTGATTTTTTTGTCTGCTTACCTTTTATGTAGTCTATATAGACACCAAAATCAGTAAAATCTAAGACTTCCAATACCCCATCATTTACTAATCTCTTTAATTTCTCTTCAGAAATGTGTCCAAGTCTTTTTAATGCCACAAAGCTGAGGAACTTTCATAAAAAATTCCTCTCTTAACACTAACACATATAATATTATTCTCATGCAAGATAAGTAAGGAACTAACAAAATATGAATCCAGATTCAATTTATATAGAACTGCCACCACCAACTAAAACTTGATTCTTATAAATACTCAAAGTACTTGGTCAAAAATAATAATAATAATAATAAAGGTATAACCTTCTAAATTTAGTCTAAATAAAAAAAATTAAATTTCTACTAATTGTAGTAACACAAAACGTGGTATTATGGTCTAATTGGAAACCAGAATTAAAAATTAGTCTGTAAGCCCCCACCACTTTCACTTTAGCCTTTAGCTGGTTCCTCATTAAAATGCTTCTTTGTTCATTACTTGGACTCTGACTTGAGTGAAAGCTCTGCATAGAATTTGCTACATGAACAATGGCACCGGAATCAATCCACCAAATATTTGAAGGAACATCTAAAAGATTTGTTTCATAACAAACAAAATAATTATTTATACCTCTAGATTCAAACCATTTTTGTCTCTTCAAGTAGTCTTTCTTAAGATTTCCCTTTTTACGGCAGAAGAAGCAATTTGGTATGCTAACCTTCATCTTGACTTCATTAGTCGAAACCGGTATCTTACCTTTCTTTTTGACTTTCTTTTCCACTAACTAGAGATAGGCCTTAGCATTTTCATTATCCGGGATAAAATCATGGATATTTTTTGCAATAGACCTTTTGATCATCATGAGATTCAAATGATTGGCCTTGGTCCATTTTTCATAATATGCTTTTTGAGTTTGAGAGCTATTTTCAGTAAGATCAACATGCTTGGTGCAACGACCCAGTCCCAAAAAGTACATGTGAATGAAAGGATATAAGTAATAATCCGTCCTAAACTATCGAGGCGCCTTTTGAGGACAAAACCGTGAGGACTTCCATAAAAAAACTATAAAGTTAAGCGTGCTCGAGTCAGAGCAATTTCAGGATGGGTGACCTCCTGGGAAGTCCAAAGCGGACAATACCTCGATGGTGCGGGGCGGGTTGTTACAGATGGTATCAGAGCAGGGGATGGCTCTTCTCTGAGTGGTGGAGGGTGAGGCCGTGAGGCCGGACCCCTTGGGGACCACTCGAATCCTGCTTCCCTCTCGAATCCTGCCCTCCACAAATAGGGGGGGGAACGAAGGAGGGGGAACGAAGTCCCACATCGCTTATGAGGCCGTCTTCGGTCCGACATTGTGCTAGATATGTGGATATGGGGACAGATCCGGCGGAAGCTGGTGGGCATGCAACGACCCAGTCCCAAAAAGTACATGTGAATGAAAGAATATAAGTAATAATCCGTCCTAAACTGTCGAGGCGCCTTTTGAGGACAAAACCGTGAGGACTTCCATAAAAAAACTATATAGTTAAGCGTGCTCGAGTCAGAGCAATTTCAGGATGGGTGACCTCCTGGGAAGTCCAAAGCGGACAATACCTCGATGGTGCGGGGCGGGTTGTTACACTTGGGTTCTAATAATGTAGTGTTCAAGTTTAGGTAAGCCAAGGTTAATAAAAGTTCTTGTTTCCAATCTGTGAAATTCGATTCATTCAAAATTGGTATATTTAAGATCTGTCCATTTAAGGTAGCAGGAGTTAACGCTGAAACATAAAAGAGGAAAAATACAAAAAATGCTCAATTTACTTCAATTCTTTGAGTTCAAGCTAAAACAAAAGTCCAGAATGATTATTTAAATAAATAAAACATATCTAGTGAGTGATTCAGTTCATCATACAGTCTTTCCTTTCGGTCGAGACTACAACGTGCAAATGGGGTTGCTCGTGAATGAAACCTATCCAGCCTTACACAAAAAAATAGTGTTAAGGGTCTTAAATTTCAAATGATGTCTATAAGTTTTTCATAATATGGCCACTTCGGTGACTACCACACTAAAAATTATAGGTTTCAATTGAATTAACAGCATTTGTAAAATGTGTCATGACTTGAATTTTTTTGAAATTCGAATTAATCTTGACCATAGATTTGATCTTTGATGGACCTCACTTTCATTTAAATTTCTTTTATGAATTTATGCTATTTAATTTGGTTAATTATTTGTTTAATATTAGTGGGTCCCATATTATGTTAGAATTTGAGAATTTGGCTCAAGTAAGAGATATAATTCGAATAGACTCCTTGAGTTGCTTTCCATCCTAATTCTATTTGAACATATGTCACGACCCGAGCCCAGAAATCGGGGGTTAGCGAAAAGCTACACCGGTGACACACGTACTCCCGTGCACGTGCATCCAAACCGAGTCTAGATGCACGCACACAAGGGATCTAACACGTGCGAACTAAGCGTACGCGGAAGCTGTACATATCATAGCAAGCAACAAAGGAAAATAAATAGCGGAAGCCGAAATACATACGGAACGGAAAGGACAAGATAAATACGCTGGTATGAAATCTGAATACACACCCAAAACATGATATACAAAATATACAAAGTACAAGTCCAAAGTCCAAAGTCCAAAAAAACAAAACTCAAAACAAAAGGCCGCTGATATGCATGCACGCACTCGGCAGAGGTGATCAGGCCCACTCTGCCAAACCGGAGGGTGCCTCTACACTCGGCCCTGCAGCCTCCTCGACCGCCGGGGAGCTGGGCAAGGGATCTGTGCCTGCAACACCACAGACAACACAAATGAATACAACGATCCAGCAAATACAAGTAACAGGGATGAAACACTTATAGCATCGAAACGAATAATATAATGACAGAAGATTAAATACAGAGTTTCATCTTAGTATGCTAAGCAAATCGTGTATAGAAGTAAAACATGATAATTGAATCAAAACATAGAAATACTGAACTAAGTGGCTACTACGTTAACCATGTTCTCTCCAATAGAGAGCAAAGCAGAGCAGAGGAGAACACCACTGACCGGGCCAGGGTACAAGTGGGTCTCAGTTTCCTGGGTTCCGGGGTCCCAAGACAGAGCGACACTGCAGTGATACAGAGATACAGAGATTTAAGCCAGAGGTAACCCCGTCGGGCATCCTAGGGCTGAGGCTGAGTAGAGCCAGACTAATACCAATCAAATCAAATCCATAGAAAGGGAGATTATCCGCTTTGGACTCACCGATGACAAAGACCGGATCTTATCCTCACGTATTAACCTCTGGGCAGAGCCACCCGGGAATACCCAAACTCAGAGATAGACAAAGCCAACAAAGCATAGCATAGATCAAAGCTCAGTGCAGAACGAAGAATAAAACAGATATACAGAACGAAAGCAAAATGAATGCGGAATGCATAAACATAGATTGGCAGAACAGAGGGCAAAACTATAAACAATATGCAATGCATCTCAGATTAATACGGAGTCAAGGTTAATTACAAGCCAACCCTAATCTAGTGGTTCACTGTCACTAACCGTGCATGTTGATGTAGTTTTAAGTTATTCGATGCACCGTTGCCAACCCAGTGTTGCAATATAATCCTCATGTGCACCGAAGTCCCTTAAACCAACACCCATGGGGAGGTGCTTAACAGTGATCAACGCTCACATAAATAAGTCACAGCCTAACAGACTCTTCATGCGATCCAAAGAATCCATTGGGCCGGTTTACATGGGTGGTTAACCTGTATTTGAGCCCTACAAGTCTCACCATTATCCTAAATTATATTTCAGAATTGCCATGCCTAACGGTTTAGCCATGAGGGACCGATGGTTGAGCCGAAGACATCTTACGCCCTCGTCGTATTATGCACTACGGCTTCACCTTGGTTCCATTCAACACACAGCTAAACTAGTCATCTTCCACCTCTGATCTGATACCTCTTTCGGCTGAGCTATGGTCAGTATACGGCTTAGCCGTAGACCAATCCACGGCTTAGCCGTAGCATTCTACGGCTTAGCCGTAGCCACACCGTAGTAGTACTGTATTGGAAAAGTTTCGACTGATCAGAGCTTTAATCCACGGCTGGGTTACGGTTGGGCCACGGCTAGCGTACGGCTCAGCCGTAGGACAATTTACGGCTTAGCCGTAGCCTAGCCGTAGAACAAAATCAAAATTTCAAATCTCTGGAACATGAGCCGTAGAAACTGTCACAACCCGAGCCCAGGGAACGGGGGTCAGAGGAACTCTAACCAATGACACACGTACTCCCGTGCATGCACACCTAGACCCTATCCAGGCATACACACACAAGGGATCAATCACACGTGCAAACCACTGTACGCGGAAGCTGTACGTATCAAGGCATACCACAATATACCAAAAGACAATGGGAGATTACAAAATAACATGAACTGGCAATAAGAACCAATACAAGCACGTATGACAATATAGCGGGCTTACAATGAACAAAACATAAAATACAGATATCACTCGAAGCCCACGCTACAAATACAGAAAAATCCCCTCAATACACTCAGACTCAAAGAATGGGGAAAACAAAATGATGCAAACCGTACTCTGGAGGATGGATCAAGTCCACTCCTCTAGGCCAGAGGGGGCCTCGCGAGCCTCTCCTGCAGTCGGGTCGACCGACGCAGGATCGGAAGAGGGATCTGAGCCTGCAACACACAAAGACAACTAATAAGTACAACGACTTAGCAAAGTATAAGCCAACAAGAAGATAACACGAATTGTGTCGAATACTGAATAATACTGAACAATGATCATAATGCAATATCCATAGAAATTATAACTGTATACTCGCATGCTATCAGAATCATAAACAGGTAACAATCAAGTGGCTACTACATTGGCCATTTTCTCCCTTACGAGAGCAATCAGGATGAGAACACCAGCGACCGGGCCAGGGTACGCATGGGTCTCTAGTTCCCGGGGTCCGGAGTCCCAGGACAATTCACTCTGCAGAGGCAAACACTTAAACTAAACCAAAGTTAACCCCGTCGGGTATCCTAAGGCTGAGGCTCAGTAGTGCCAAGACCAATCACAATCAATCGGATGATGCACCTCAATCAATCAATCAATCATGTCATATCACATACCACATACAGATCTCATATATCATGCTATACAATAGGAAGTGCATCACATATACTGATACTGAGCAATAAGCTGATACTGAACAATAAGCTGATACGGAATGCATTTAAGCCATAAAAGGGGTACTGATAAACTCAATAACAATAAGCACTAATGCAAATACTCCAATGGAGCAACGGTAAAACACAATACACAATAATAGAATGGTCCCGCCCGGGCTTCGCTCTGGGGTTGCTGCATTTCCCACAGAATCGAGAGGTCCAGCGCAGAACACATAAGAGGGCATAACCGTAATCAATATGCTGTACAAATCAAACAAATCAAGTACTTATACGAATCAAGGATCAATTACAAGCCAATCCTATACTAATTATCCAGTGCTTCTAACCGTGCATGTTGATGTAGTTTTAAGTTGTCCGATGCACCATTGTCTAGTGTTGCAGTGTCTGGAGTGTGCACCGAAGTCCCTTAAACCAACACCCATGGGGAGGTGCTAAACAACTGGATAACAAGCATGAATGATTCACAGCCCATGAGATCATTCATGTCACTCAACATTCCATTGGGCATGTCCAGGTTAACTACATTCTAACATGAAAGTCATATACGGTCCTTTACTTAACCTAGTCCATTTTCATTCAATTCTCAGGGTCTCACGGTGCAGCCGTAGGTAACCTTACGGCTTAGCCGTGGCATCTTACGGCTTGGCCGTACTATGCACTGCGGCTGAGCTGAGGTTCCCTAATATCCCTTCGGATTTACGGCTTAACCGTATTTTGCTCTACGGCTCAGTCGTATCCTGGTCCACGGCTTAGCCGTAAGACAATGTACGGCTGAGATCAGGCTGGGCCGTAGAAGAATGGCGAATTGCCAACATCCAGTTATTTTCAGCTAACAGTCTGTACTGTTCTACGGTTTGGGTTACGGTTGGGTCTCGGCTTAGCCGTAAGCCATTTTACGGCTTAGCCGTAGCACATTTCACGGCGTAGCCGTGAGTGCACGGACTCATTTTCCTGAACTTGTTACAGTCATACAGAAAATGTGCAAAGCGGCTGGAAACAGCAAGATAACAGTGAAATGAGTTCAATAGGGCTGTCTATCACTGAGATACACACTGAAGAATCAAAACACAACAATCAAATCACTATCAATCGGTGTTCACACATCTTGGGCTTATACTTGCCTCACGGACGAAATCCACACGCGGATTGGCTCAGTCCACCGGGAAACACACGCGAACAAGCTCCTTCCTTCCTCCCACAAGCAATCGAAACAGAGGTGGAGAAGAGAGAAAGAGAGCTGACGAGAGAGAGAGAGAGACGAGCTGGGGAGAGTGAGCTGAGAGACGATCGAGAGAACAAGAGAGTTGGTGGGGATATTTATAACTTAATTTGAGTCCAAATTGCACTTAGGTCCAAGCAGTTTACACCAATGTCAGTTCGAGTCAAATGACGGTCCAACGAGAACAAACGAACTCATTCGGATCCAAGACAGTTACGAAAAACGACAAACTCAACGAAATACACGCGCTGACGTCAAAATGACGCAAAACTGACAAGGTCTATCAAAAGCCAGAATTACGAAAAAGGGCTCGATCTACTTAGACCAAGTCAAACTCAACCCAAACAATCTCTCTACGACTCAAGGTCAAAAATCAACAAAACCCAAAACACACTTAACGCTCAATTCACACGAACTTACCCACTACTCCGGATCAACTCGGGTCGGAGTGTTACATCCTCCCCCACTTGGACATCATTCCGTCCTCGGAATGAAAGCGTACCTGAGCAAACAGATAAGGATACTGACGCGCCATCTGATCTTCTAATTCCCACGTGGCTTCATCAGGTCCATGATGTTCCCAAAGTACTTTGACCCATCGAATAGTCCTCGTACGCAAGAGCTGTTCTCTGGTCCCAACAATACGGAGCGGGCGCTCAACATATGACGCATTGGGTTGCATCTGAATGTCATCGTATCGAATCACGTGCGTCGGGTCCCGAACATACTTGCGAAGCATAGACACATGAAAAACATCGTGTATTCCAGAGAACTCCACGGGTAGAACCAGTCTGTACGCTAGATCACCAATCCGGCTCTTGATCTCAAATGGACCCACATATCTTGGCGCTAACTTGCCTTTTTGACCGAATCGTACCATACCTTTCATCGGTGAGACCTTTAAGAATACCCAATCTCCAACCTGAAATGTCAAGGTTCTTCTTCTCGTATCTGCATAGCTCTTCTGTCTCGATCGGGCAATCTTCAAATTGTCACTGACCTTCTGAACTTTCTCTGTAGTCTCAGCAATGATCGTCGGTCCGTGGAAACTCCTTGTTCCAACTTCTTCCCAGCAAACAGGACTCCTACATTTCCGTCCATACAGAGCTTCATAGGGTGCCATTCCAATACTCTCGTGGAAGCTATTGTTATACGCGAACTCACACAACGAGAGATGCAGATCCCATTCTTTCTCGAAATTCAGCACACTGGCCCGTAACATGTCCTCGAGCGTCTGAATAGTTCGTTCCGACTGTCCATCAGTCTGCGGGTGATACGCCGTACTGAAGTTCAACTTCGTTCCCATGGCCTCCTGAAATGCTCTCCAAAATGAAGAAACAAAGCGGCTATCTCGATCTGACACAATCGACACGGGCGTACCATGTAATCTCACTATCTCGTCAACGAACTTCTTCGCCATCTCGGAAAATGTCATGCCTTTCTTGAATGGAAGAAAATGGGCTGTCTTCGTCAATCTGTCCACGATCACCCAAATAGCACTGTTCTTCTTGCTCGTCAGGGGTAAACCCGAAACAAAGTCCATCGAAATGTGCTCCCATTTCCACTGGGGAATATGCAATGGATGTAAGGAACCTGGAGGTCTCTGATGGTCAGCTTTCACCTTTTGGCAAGTCAAACATCTGGCAACAAACCCAGCAATTTCTCTCTTCATGTTGTTCCACCAGAATCTGTCCTTGAGAGCTCGGTACATCTTCGTACATCCAGGGTGCATAGAATAACGTGCATGGTGTGCTTCGGTCATCAAACTCTCCTTCAAAGCCTCTACTGCTGGCACACATAACCTACTCCTGAAATACAAGACATCACCCTCCAACCGAAAGTCTGATCGATCTGCAATGCTATCCCGAATTCGCTTCAACATCGCATCTTCGAACTGCTGATCTTTAATACGCTGAATGATGTCAGGCTGAAAACTCACTGTACTGGCAAGTGTCAAACTGTTCTCCACCAATTGCAGTTCCACTGGCTGAGCATGCCTCACAAAATAAAGACTATCCAAGGCCTGAAGAATCTCCGACTTCCTATGTCACGACCCGAGCCCAGAATTCGGGGGTTAGCGAAAAGCTAAACCGGTGACACACGTACTCCCGTGCACGTGCACCCAAACCCAGTCCAGATGCACGCACACAAGGGATCTAACACGTGCGAAACAGACGAACGCGGAAGCTGTAGATATCATAGCAAGCAACAAGGAAAATAGCGGAAGCCAAAGCAGAAACAAATACGGAAGCGACAAAGACAAATACACTGATATAAAACCAAATACACACCAAAACCATATACACAAAATATACAGAATACAAGTCCAAAGTCCAAAGTCCAAATACAAGCTCTCAAAAACCAAAACGCAAAATAAAAGCCACTGGTATGCATGCACGCACTTGGCAGAAGTGATCAGGCCCACTCTGCCAGACCGGAGGGTGCCTCTACACTCGCCCCTGCAGCCTCCTCGACCGCCGGGGAGCTGGGCAAGGTATCTGTGCCTGCAACACCACAGACAACACGAATGAATACAACGATCCAGCAAATATAAGTAACAGGAAAGAAACACGCATAGTATCAAAGAGGATATAATAATGACAGAAGATTAAATACAGAGTTCCATATTAGGAAACTAAGCAAATCGTGCATAGAAGTAAAACATGATAATGGAATCAAAACATAGAATACTGAACTAGTTGGCTACTACGTTAACCATGTTCTCTCCAATAGAGAGCAGAGCAGAGCAGAGCAGAGAACACCGCTGTCCAGGCCAAAGGTACAAGCGGGTCTCGGTTTCCTGGGTTCCGGGGTCCCAAGACAAAGCAACACTGCAGTTAAAACAGAGATACAGAGATCTACGCCAGAGGTAACCCCGTCGGGTATCCTAGGGCTGAGGCTGAGTAGAGCCAGACTAATACCAATCAAATCAAAGCTAAAGAAAGGAGATTATCCGCTTTGGACTCACCGATGACAAGGACCGGATCTTATCCTCACGTATTAACCTCTGGGCAGAGCCACCCGGGAATACCCAAAAATCAGAGATAAACAAAACCAGCAGAGCATAGATATAAATCCAAAGCACAGCATAGATCAAAGCAGAGTACAGAGCGAAGAATAATACAGATATACAGAACGAAAGCAAAATGACTGAGGAATGCATAACATAGATTAACAGAACAGAGGGCAAAACCATAAACAATATGCAATGCATCTCAGATTAATACGGAATCAAGGTTCATTACAAGCCAAGTCTAATCTAGTTGCATCACTGTCACTAACCGTGCATGTTGATGTAGTTTTAAGTTATTCGATGCACCGTTGCCATCCTAGTGTTGCAATATAATCCTTATGTGCATCGAAGTCCCTTAAACCAACACCCATGGGGAGGTGCTTAACAATGAGCAACACTCACATGAATAAGTCACAGCCTAACAGACTATTCATGCGCTCCAAAGAATCCATTTGGGCCGGTTTACGGGTATGGTTAACCTGTATTTGAGCCCTACAAGGTCACACCATTAGCCTAAGTTTAACTGATATTTAACAGGTCTTACGGTTTAGCCATGGGTGACCTACGGCTTAGCCGTGGCATCCTACGGCGTAGCCGCAATATGCACTACGGCTTAGCCGTGGTTCCCTTCAGAACACGGCTAAACTGTCAGCTTTTCCACCTCTGATCTGATACATCTCACGGCTGAGCTACAGTCAGTATACGGCTTAGCCGTAGACCAATCCACGGCTTAGCCGTAGCCTCACCGTAGGAGTACTGATATCAGAAAAGTTTCGACTGATCAGAGAATTAATTCACGGCTGGGGTACGGTTGGGTCACGGCTAGCTTACGGCTCAGCCGTAGGACAAATTACGGCTTAGCCGTATCCTAGCCGTAGAACAAATTCAGATTTTTGAGTCTCTGGAAAGCGAGCCGTAGAAATTTACGGCTTAGCCGTACAATACAGAATACGAGTTCGGGAAGATTACAGAAACGAAATTTTTGTACAGAAACTGAATAAAACAAGCTCAACTGATTCTCATAGCTTAGAAAATGGCTGTAAAACATTTCTATACAGAGAATGAGAATGAATCCAAGTAATCAAACAACACCCATATGTGTTATCAAAGCCTGTACTTATACTTGCCTCAAATCTGACAAAATCCTCTGAAATCAAGCTCCAAGCAACTAAAATCAAAACAAATCAAAGCAATCACACATGCATGAGATGAGGGAAACACATAGCTTGGAGAAGGAATCCAAACAAAGATGAAGAATGCAAAACCCACTTACCTAAGGCAAGGACAGAGATGAGAGAATGGAGAAGAACCCAAGCCAAACAGAGGATCCAAATCCTCAATCGATCAAGAGAAGGAAAGAAGAGAGAGAGAGGGAGAGAGGACGAACGTGGGGGTGAGCTCTGGAGATTTCTCTGCATGCACGATGAGGAATGAAATGAGCAGGAGAGAGAGCCACCTGGAGGATGACTCAATATATAGGTTTGGAAGTTTAAAACAAGGTCCAATGGGTTTAGACTAATTACAGTTCAAGTCACACGAAGGTCTAACTTCTCCAATTGACTCCAAACGGATCTGACACAGTTATGGAAATTGTCGATCTCAACGAAATACGCGTGCTGACACCAAGATGATGCAAAGATGATATGAGCCAAACAAAAGCAAAATTACGAAAAAGGGCTTAGAACTAACTATCTCAGGTCAAAGGTCACTCAACTACCTATCCCATGCCCAAAACCAAGTCCAAAAGAAATAAACAAAACAAAACACACACTAATGAGCCACTAATCCGGCTCAAAGGGGATCGAAGTGTTACATCCTCCCCCACTAGGAATCATTCCGTCCTCGGAATGACTACCTACCTGCGCAAAGAGCTGGGGGTACTGGCGCGCTAGCTGCTCCTCTAGCTCCCAAGTAGCCTCATCTGGACCATGATGCTCCCACAACACTTTAACCCATCTGATAGTCCTGGTACGGAGAATCTGCTCTCGTGTCCCAACGATGCGAAGCGGACACTCAACGTAAGTCGCATTAGGCTGAATCTGAATATCATCATAGCGAATCACATGGCTCGGATCTGGCACATACTTACGGAGCATCGACACATGGAACACATCGTGAACACCGGAGAATTCAACTGGAAGCGTCAACCGATAAGCTAAATCTCCAACTCGGCTCTTGACTTCGAACGGTCCTACATATCTCGGAGCTAACTTACCCTTCTGACCAAATCGAACTGTGCCCTTCATCGGAGAAACTTTAAGGAACACCCAATCTCCGACTTGGAATGCCAAAGGTCTCCTCCGAGTATCAGCATAGCTCTTCTGCCTGGACCGAGCAATCTTCAGATTCTCTATCACTTTCTGCACCTTCTCTGTCGTCTCAGCAATGATTGTCGGACCATGGAAACTTCTAGTTCCAACTTCCTCCCAGCACACTGGAGTCCTGCACTTACGTCCGTAAAGTGCCTCATATGGTGCCATACCAATGCTCTCATGGAAGCTGTTGTTGTAAGCAAACTCACACAATGCCAAATGCATATCCCATTCCTTCTCAAAGTTCAGCACACTAGCTCTGAGCATATCCTCCAACGTCTGAATGGTACGCTCCGACTGTCCATCAGTCTGGGGGTGGTATGCCGTACTAAAACTCAGCTTCGTGCCCATAGCTTCCTGAAATGCTCTCCAGAATGAAGATACAAAACGACTATCGCGATCTGACACAATCGATACTGGGGTACCATGCAATCTGACTATCTCGTCAACAAACTTCCTGGCCATCTCTGTGAATGTCATCCCTTTCTTGAACGGAAGGAAATGTGCTGACTTGGTCAATCTGTCCACTATGACCCAGATCGCATTGTTCTTTCTACTGGTCGGCGGAAAACCGGAAACAAAATCCATAGTAATGTGCTCCCACTTCCACTGCGGAGTGTGCAATGGATGCAATGATCCTGGAGGTCGCTGATGATCAGCTTTTACCCTCTGACAGGTCAAACATCGAGCTACGAACCCTGCGATCTCCCGCTTCATATTGTTCCACCAAAATCTATCCTTCAAGTTCCGGTACATCTTCGTACTCCCGGGATGCATCGCATATCGGGCATCGTGCGCATCTGTCATCAATTTCTCTTTCAACTCATCCACAGCGGGAACACACAATCTGTTCCTGAAGTACAAAACTCCATCCACCAAGCTGAAATCCGGTCGATCTGCAATCCGATCTCTGAACTTCACCAGGAGGGGGTCCTCAAACTGGCGATCCTTGATCTGCTGAATCACCTCAGGCTGAAACACGACGGTAGTAGCTAATGTCACCAATCCACCTACCGTCCGAACCTCAACAGGCTGATCATGCACAAGCATATAAAATCCTGCCAACACCTGAAGACTGTCTGTCCTCCTGCTAAGTGCATCTGCAACGACATTGCCCTTGCCTGGGTGGTACTTGATCGGAAAGTCGTAGTCTTTGATGAACTCCAACCATCTTCGCTGCCTCATATTCAAGTCATGCTGATCGAACAAATACTGCAGACTGTGATGATCGGAATGGACCTCAAACTTCACACCGTACAGGTAATGTCGCCACAACTTCAATGCAAATACAATGGCTGCTAACTCCAAGTCATGTGTGGCATAGTTCTTCTCATGTTCTTTCAACTGTCTGGATCCATAGGCAATCACCTTTTGATTCTGCATCAGTACACAGCCTAGTCCAACTCTAGAGGCATCTGAGTAAATCATGAATCCCTCACTACCATCTGGGAGAGTCAACACTGGCGCCGTAGTGAGCTTTTCTTTCAACATCTGAAAACTACGCTCACACTTCTCTGTCCACTCATACGGGACCTTCTTCCGAGTCAACTGAGTCAGCGGGGCTGAGATCTTCGAGAAGTCCTGCACAAACCTGCGGTAATATCCCGCCAAGCCCAGAAAACTCCGAATCTCTGTCACTGATCTAGGACGGGGCCAATGGACTACTGCCTCAATCTTAGCTGGATCCACCATCAATCCATCTCTAGAAATCACATGTCCCAAAAATGCAACTTGCTCTAGCCAGAAATCACATTTAGCCAACTTTGCATACAACTTGTGATCTCGAAGCAGCTGCAATGCCTTCCTCAGATGGTCTGTATGTTCCTCAGCAGTCTTCGAATAGACCAATATGTCATCTATGAAGACCACAACAAACTGGTCCAAGAAGGAAGTAAACACCCTATTCATCAATGCCATGAAAGCTGCGGGTGCATTCGTCAAACCAAATGGCATGACAAGGAACTCGTAGTGTCCATACCGAGTCCTGAAAGCTGTCTTCGGCACATCCTCATCCTTCACCCTGAGCTGGTGATACCCTGACCTCAAGTCAATCTTGGAGAAGTAAGCTGCACCCTGAAGTTGATCGAACAACTCATCAATCCTAGGCAATGGATATTTGTTCTTGATAGTCACTTTGTTCAATTGCCTGTAGTCAATGCACATCCGGAAACTGCCATCCTTCTTCTTGACAAACAATACAGGAGCTCCCCAAGGTGAAACACTTGGGCGTATGAACCCTTTGTCCAACAGATCCTGCAACTGTTTCTTTAATTCCAACAACTCTGCAGGTGCCATACGATATGGAGCTCTACTAATAGGTGCTGTACCTGGTACCACGTCAATAGCAAATTCTACCTCCCGAACTGGTGGCAACCCTGGCACATCCTCCGGAAAGACATCCGGGAACTCGCTGACTACTGGGATCTCACTGAGCTGTCGCTGATCTTTCTTCTCTGAAATGAATGCAAGAAATCCCTCACATCCCCTACGAAGCATCCTGTCTGCTTTACAAGCAGAGATCACACGTCTTGGGCACTTCATCTGGCTGCCCTCAAATCGGAATCCGCTGCCCAAATCAAAATAAATAGCTTTGCTGTAGCAATTGATACACGCATGATATCTCGCAAGCCAGTCCATACCAAGGATCACATCAAAATCCAGTGTCGTGAGCAACACGAGGTCTACTGGGAGCTGATGACCAGCTATCCGCACATCACACTGAGGGTAGAAAACGCTGCACTCCACCCGTTTACCAACCGGAGTGGATACCAACAACAAGTATGGAAGTGGTGTGGGTCGCTGTCGAAGCTGCACAGCAAAATGGGGTGCTACGTACGAACGCGTAGACCCGGAGTCAAATAAAGCTAAAGCTTCTGCATCGGAAATTAAAATTTTACCTTCCACTACCGTGGCCTCCTCCGCGCCCTCATGCGTAGCAGCATAGGCTCGGGCTGTCTGGCGGTTCGGCTTCTGACCTGGGCGAGCTGGCTGAGATCTGCCCTGTGATGTAGGTCCTGTCTGTCTCGTCTGTGGAGAGGACTGAAACTTCGGGCATTGGGCCCGCCTGTGGTCCGTAGAGCCACACCCAAAACAAGCCCCACTCTTCCTCCAACATCTGTCGGTGGGGTGATCCTTCCCACAGTGACCGCAAACTATCTGAGAACTGCTCGAACTGCCCTGTTTACCCTTGAACCTCTTCTGGAACTGACTTCTGCCACTGAAACCTGCTGCCCTCTTAGCCTCTGTTCGCTCCTCCTCAAAGATGGCCTCTGCATCATAAGCCCTGTCAATAGCGTCATCCAAGGTAGCCGGCCACATACAAGCAACCACGTGGCGTTTGTGTCTCGGATTCAGGCCGTTGACGAAGCGAGTCACTTTCTTATGCTCTGTGTTCACCATGTCCTCTGCGAAATGAGACAACTCTGTAAACCTGTGTACATAATCTGCAACTGACATCTGTCTCTGCTGGAGGTTGAAGAATTCCACTTCTTTGGCTCGCTGAATGTGGAGAGGCATGAACTTACGACGGAATTGCTGCTTGAAGGTCTCCCAAACTGTGGCACTGGGCATAGTCTGAAATGAAGTCTTAACACTCCTCCACCAAGTCTTGGCTACACTCCGAAGCATAGAGGCTGTGAGAACTACCTTCTGCTTGTTACTGCACACGATCGTATCAAAAAGCTCTTCAGTCTGCTCCAACCATTGCTCAGCCTGTAATGCATCCTCTATCCCATGAAACTCGGTCGCCCCTCGCTTACGGAACTTGTCGAAAAGAGCATTAGGATCTGATTCCTTGGGCTGGAAAATCACTTGCTGATCTATACGAGGTGATGCTACTGCGGCAGCCTGACTCTGTCTATCTACCATGGATGCCATCTGCGCCTGTAATGATTGCATAGACTGCATCATCATCATCATCCGCTCCTCACTACTGATGTGTGGGGGTACTGATCCACTATCACCGTTATGGCCCTGTTGATTCTCATCCCTAGATCCGGATCCAGATGCCATCCTGCAAAAGGAAAAGAAACACAACACACACAAATATAAAATGCCCTGAGTTAGTCAAATCCCAAATCAACATATGAGACCTCGAGTCCAATAGTTGATATCGTTATCTCACCACGATCTTAGATGCCTACATGCTTATAACTAGCATGCTCTGATACCATACAATACGTATGTCACGACCCGAGCCCAGAATTCGGGGGTTAGCGAAAAGCTAAACCGGTGACACACGTACTCCCGTGCACGTGCACCCAAACCCAGTCCAGATGCACGCACACAAGGGATCTAACACGTGCGAAACAGACGAACGCGGAAGCTGTAGATATCATAGCAAGCAACAAGGAAAATAGCGGAAGCCAAAGCAGAAACAAATACGGAAGCGACAAAGACAAATACACTGATATAAAACCAAATACACACCAAAACCATATACACAAAATATACAGAATACAAGTCCAAAGTCCAAAGTCCAAATACAAGCTCTCAAAAACCAAAACGCAAAATAAAAGCCACTGGTATGCATGCACGCACTTGGCAGAAGTGATCAGGCCCACTCTGCCAGACCGGAGGGTGCCTCTACACTCGCCCCTGCAGCCTCCTCGACCGCCGGGGAGCTGGGCAAGGTATCTGTGCCTGCAACACCACAGACAACACGAATGAATACAACGATCCAGCAAATATAAGTAACAGGAAAGAAACACGCATAGTATCAAAGAGGATATAATAATGACAGAAGATTAAATACAGAGTTCCATATTAGGAAACTAAGCAAATCGTGCATAGAAGTAAAACATGATAATGGAATCAAAACATAGAATACTGAACTAGTTGGCTACTACGTTAACCATGTTCTCTCCAATAGAGAGCAGAGCAGAGCAGAGCAGAGAACACCGCTGTCCAGGCCAAAGGTACAAGCGGGTCTCGGTTTCCTGGGTTCCGGGGTCCCAAGACAAAGCAACACTGCAGTTAAAACAGAGATACAGAGATCTACGCCAGAGGTAACCCCGTCGGGTATCCTAGGGCTGAGGCTGAGTAGAGCCAGACTAATACCAATCAAATCAAAGCTAAAGAAAGGAGATTATCCGCTTTGGACTCACCGATGACAAGGACCGGATCTTATCCTCACGTATTAACCTCTGGGCAGAGCCACCCGGGAATACCCAAAAATCAGAGATAAACAAAACCAGCAGAGCATAGATATAAATCCAAAGCACAGCATAGATCAAAGCAGAGTACAGAGCGAAGAATAATACAGATATACAGAACGAAAGCAAAATGACTGAGGAATGCATAACATAGATTAACAGAACAGAGGGCAAAACCATAAACAATATGCAATGCATCTCAGATTAATACGGAATCAAGGTTCATTACAAGCCAAGTCTAATCTAGTTGCATCACTGTCACTAACCGTGCATGTTGATGTAGTTTTAAGTTATTCGATGCACCGTTGCCATCCTAGTGTTGCAATATAATCCTTATGTGCATCGAAGTCCCTTAAACCAACACCCATTGGGAGGTGCTTAACAATGAGCAACACTCACATGAATAAGTCACAGCCTAACAGACTATTCATGCGCTCCAAAGAATCCATTTGGGCCGGTTTACGGGTATGGTTAACCTGTATTTGAGCCCTACAAGGTCACACCATTAGCCTAAGTTTAACTGATATTTAACAGGTCTTACGGTTTAGCCATGGGTGACCTATGGCTTAGCCGTGGCATCCTACGGCGTAGCCGCAATATGCACTACGGCTTAGCCGTGGTTCCCTTCAGAACACGGCTAAACTGTCAGCTTTTCCACCTCTGATCTGATACATCTCACGGCTGAGCTACAGTCAGTATACGGCTTAGCCGTAGACCAATCCACGGCTTAGCCGTAGCCTCACCGTAGGAGTACTGATATCAGAAAAGTTTCGACTGATCAGAGAATTAATTCACGGCTGGGGTACGGTTGGGTCACGGCTAGCTTACGGCTCAGCCGTAGGACAAATTACGGCTTAGCCGTATCCTAGCCGTAGAACAAATTCAGATTTTTGAGTCTCTGGAAAGCGAGCCGTAGAAATTTACGGCTTAGCCGTACAATACAGAATACGAGTTCGGGAAGATTACAGAAACGAAATTTTTGTACAGAAACTGAATAAAACAAGCTCAACTGATTCTCATAGCTTAGAAAATGGCTGTAAAACATTTCTATACAGAGAATGAGAATGAATCCAAGTAATCAAACAACACCCATATGTGTTATCAAAGCCTGTACTTATACTTGCCTCAAATCTGACAAAATCCTCTGAAATCAAGCTCCAAGCAACTAAAATCAAAACAAATCAAAGCAATCACACATGCATGAGATGAGGGAAACACATAGCTTGGAGAAGGAATCCAAACAAAGATGAAGAATGCAAAACCCACTTACCTAAGGCAAGGACAGAGATGAGAGAATGGAGAAGAACCCAAGCCAAACAGAGGATCCAAATCCTCAATCGATCAAGAGAAGGAAAGAAGAGAGAGAGAGGGAGAGAGGACGAACGTGGGGGTGAGCTCTGGAGATTTCTCTGCATGCACGATGAGGAATGAAATGAGCAGGAGAGAGAGCCACCTGGAGGATGACTCAATATATAGGTTTGGAAGTTTAAAACAAGGTCCAATGGGTTTAGACTAATTACAGTTCAAGTCACACGAAGGTCTAACTTCTCCAATTGACTCCAAACGGATCTGACACAGTTATGGAAATTGTCGATCTCAACGAAATACGCGTGCTGACACCAAGATGATGCAAAGATGATATGAGCCAAACAAAAGCAAAATTACGAAAAAGGGCTTAGAACTAACTATCTCAGGTCAAAGGTCACTCAACTACCTATCCCATGCCCAAAACCAAGTCCAAAAGAAATAAACAAAACAAAACACACACTAATGAGCCACTAATCCGGCTCAAAGGGGATCGAAGTGTTACATCCTACTTAAGGCATCTGCAACAACATTGCCTTTCCCTGGATGATACTTGATGGGGAAATCAAAATCCTTGATCAACTCAAGCCACCTTCGCTGTCTCATATTCAACTCAGACTGCGTGAAGAGGTACTGTAGACTCTGATGATCTAAATGCACTTCAAATGTCACGCCGTACAAATAGTGTCTCCACATCTTCAACGCAAAAACGACGGCCGCCAATTCTAAATCATGCGTAGCATAGTTCTTCTCGTGCTCTCGAAGTTGCCTCGAGCCATAGGCAATCACTTTGCCATGTTGCATCAAAACACATCCCAAACCGACTCGAGAAGCATCAGAATAGATCATAAATCCTTCATGCCCATCTGGTAACGTCAAGACTGGAGCCGAAGTAAGCTTCTCCTTCAACATCTGGAAATGGCGTTCACATTCGTCCGTCCAAAGAAAAGGAACATTCTTCCTGGTCAATCGAGTCAACGGGGCTGAGATCTTAGCAAAATCTTGAATAAAGCGACGATAATATCCAGCTAATCCAAGAAAACTCCGTATCTCCGTCACAGTCTTTGGGCTGGGCCAATTCATCACTGCTTCAACTTTCATCTGATCCACTGCCAACCCATCTCGTGAAATGGTATGACCAAGAAAAGCTACCTGCTCGAGCCAAAAATCACACTTCGACAATTTAGCATATAAGCGATGTTCCTTCAACAACTGCAAGGCTCGACGTAGATGTTCCTCATGCTCCTCTGGGGTCTTGGAATACACCAGAATGTCATCAATAAAGACCACCACAAAACGATCCAGAAAAGGAGCAAAGATCCTGTTCATCAAAGCCATAAAGGCAGCAGGTGCATTGGTTAATCCAAATGGCATCACGAGGAACTCAAAATGTCCATACCGTGTCCTGAAAGCAGTCTTCACAATGTCTTCTTCCTTCACCCGAAGTTGATGATACCCTGATCTTAGATCAATCTTGGAAAAATAAGCGGCACCTTGAAGTTGGTCAAACAACTCATCAATACGCGGCAATGGGTATTTGTTCTTGATCGTGACTTTGTTCAATCGCCGGTAATCTATACACATCCGTAAGGTACCGTCCTTCTTCTTCACAAACAGCACTGGCGCTCCCCACGGTGACACACTCGGCCGTACGAAACCCTTCTCCAAAAGATCTTGCAATTGCGTCTTCAATTCGAGCAACTCGGCAGGGGCCATACGATAAGGAGCTAAACTAATGGGTGCTGTACCGGGCACTAAATCGATCGCAAACTCTACATCTCGGACAGGGGGTAACTCGGGTACTTCCTCCGGAAATACACCCGGGAACTCACGTACTACCGGAATATCGCTCAACTGCTTCACCTCCTTCTTCTCCGAGACAAAAGCAAGAAATCCTGCACAACCTCTGCGTATCAAACGATCCGCCTTGCATGCGGAGATGACACGCCTCGGGCATCTCTCCTGATTGCCCTCGAAACGAAACCCCTTCTCAAAATCGAAGTAAATCGTCCTGTTGTAACAGTTAACACAGGCACGATACCGCGCTAGCCAGTCCATTCCAAGGATCACATCGAAATCCAACATGGACAACAAGATCAAATCAACTGGCAGCTGGCGACCTTCAATCACCACGTCGCACAGAGGGTAGTATACACTACACTCTACTCTCTTGCCCACAGGAGTGGACACCACCAACACATAGGGTAGCGGCTGAGGGGGTTGCGGTAACTGTTCCGCAAAACGAGGTGCAACATACGAACGCGTAGATCCTGAATCAAATAGTGTATGTGCTTCAGCTCGGGCAATGAGAACTTTACCTTCCACCACTTTCGCATCTTCTGCATGATCATGGGAGGCTGCATATACACAAGCAGTCTGACGCTGGGGCTTCTGGCTCTGGCGAGACGGATGGGGGCTGTTCGAAGCTGCTGAACTGAGAGACTTGGATGACCCCATAGATCTAGATGACTGGAAGGTCCTGGTCTTCGGGCACTGAGCTATCTTATGCTCCATAGATCCGCAACTCAAACAAGCTCCGGACTTCTTCCAACACTTCTCCGTCGGATGTCCAAATCCACAAAACTCGCATCTGCTCCCAGAGAAACTCGAAGTGCCTTGCTTCCCTTTCCATCTCTTCTGAATCTGTCCCTTGGACCCCACTGGTGCACTCCTCTTGAAGTCCATAGCTCTCTCTGCTAGGTGGTTCGCTTCCGCAGCGTGTGCCCTATCGACCGCATCGTCAAAAGTAGCTGGTCTCTGAAAAGCAGTCACAAAATTCGCATATCTCGGATGCAGACCAGTAATAAAACGATTCACCTTCTTCTCCTCGGTATTGATCATGTCTTCAGCAAAATGGGACAACTGGGTAAAGCGGTGAATGTACTCCGAGACGGTCAGCTGCTGCTGCTGTAAGGCCAGAAACTCAACCTCCTTCACACGCCGGACATGAGCAGGAATGAACTTCCTTCTGAACTGTTTCTGGAACGTCTCCCACACTGTTTCACTAGGCAAGGTCAGATAGGCTGCACTAACACTCTTCCACCAGGTCTTTGCCACCTCTCGGAACATCGATGCCGTAAGCATGACCTTCTGCCGGTCGTCACAGACAATGGTCGAGAAGAGATCTCCAGTATGCTCTAGCCACTGATCAGCCTTCAATGCATCTTCATTTCCATAGAACTCTGTGGCTCCACGTTTCCTGAATTTGTCGTACAACGCATTCGGATCGCTCTCCTTAGGCGGAAAGACCACTTGCTGCTCTGCAGGCCGAACTGGCGTTTGACTCTGTCGGTCTACGATCGAAACGACCTGCGCTTGCAAAGAATGGATCGCTTGTAGCATAGTCAAGAAGCGCTCGTCAAAATTCACGAGTGGCTGTGGAGCGGCTGACCCACTCTCGTTATCTCCCTGATCATTGTTGTTGTGTGTTCCAGATCCCGATGCCATAGCCTGCAAAACACAAAAGTCAATCTGCTATCACACGAAGTACTCACACAACTCACAAGACAAGGAGACCACACTCAACAGTCCAAAACTGGACTACGAAATCTCACCACGTCCTATATGCCTACATGCTTACACACTAAGATAGAGACAATGCCCTGAGAGACAAAGCTCGGAGAGACAATGCTTTGATACCATACAATACGTATGTCACAACCCGAGCCCAGGGAACGGGGGTCAGAGGAACTCTAACCAATGACACACGTACTCCCGTGCATGCACACCTAGACCCTATCCAGGCATACACACACAAGGGATCAATCACACGTGCAAACCACTGTACGCGGAAGCTGTACGTATCAAGGCATACCACAATATACCAAAAGACAATGGGAGATTACAAAATAACATGAACTGGCAATAAGAACCAATACAAGCACGTATGACAATATAGCGGGCTTACAATGAACAAAACATAAAATACAGATATCACTCGAAGCCCACGCTACAAATACAGAAAAATCCCCTCAATACACTCAGACTCAAAGAATGGGGAAAACAAAATGATGCAAACCGTACTCTGGAGGATGGATCAAGTCCACTCCTCTAGGCCAGAGGGGGCCTCGCGAGCCTCTCCTGCAGTCGGGTCGACCGACGCAGGATCGGAAGAGGGATCTGAGCCTGCAACACACAAAGACAACTAATAAGTACAACGACTTAGCAAAGTATAAGCCAACAAGAAGATAACACGAATTGTGTCGAATACTGAATAATACTGAACAATGATCATAATGCAATATCCATAGAAATTATAACTGTATACTCGCATGCTATCAGAATCATAAACAGGTAACAATCAAGTGGCTACTACATTGGCCATTTTCTCCCTTACGAGAGCAATCAGGATGAGAACACCAGCGACCGGGCCAGGGTACGCATGGGTCTCTAGTTCCCGGGGTCCGGAGTCCCAGGACAATTCACTCTGCAGAGGCAAACACTTAAACTAAACCAAAGTTAACCCCGTCGGGTATCCTAAGGCTGAGGCTCAGTAGTGCCAAGACCAATCACAATCAATCGGATGATGCACCTCAATCAATCAATCAATCATGTCATATCACATACCACATACAGATCTCATATATCATGCTATACAATAGGAAGTGCATCACATATACTGATACTGAGCAATAAGCTGATACTGAACAATAAGCTGATACGGAATGCAATTAAGCCATAAAAGGGGTACTGATAAACTCAATAACAATAAGCACTGATGCAAATACTCCAATGGAGCAACGGTAAAACACAATACACAATAATAGAATGGTCCCGCCCGGGCTTCGCTCTGGGGTTGCTGCATTTCCCACAGAATCGAGAGGTCCAGCGCAGAACACATAAGAGGGCATAACCGTAATCAATATGCTGTACAAATCAAACAAATCAAGTACTTATACGAATCAAGGATCAATTACAAGCCAATCCTATACTAATTATCCAGTGCTTCTAACCGTGCATGTTGATGTAGTTTTAAGTTGTCCGATGCACCATTGTCTAGTGTTGCAGTGTCTGGAGTGTGCACCGAAGTCCCTTAAACCAACACCCATGGGGAGGTGCTAAACAACTGGATAACAAGCATGAATGATTCACAGCCCATGAGATCATTCATGTCACTCAACATTCCATTGGGCATGTCCAGGTTAACTACATTCTAACATGAAAGTCATATACGGTCCTTTACTTAACCTAGTCCCTTTTCATTCAATTCTCAGGGTCTCACGGTGCAGCCGTAGGTAACCTTACGGCTTAGCCATGGCATCTTACGGCTTGGCCGTACTATGCACTGCGGCTGAGCTGAGGTTCCCTAATATCCCTTCGGATTTACGGCTTAACCGTATTTTGCTCTACGGCTTAGCCGTATCCTGGTCCACGGCTTAGCCGTAAGACAATGTACGGCTGAGATCAGGCTGGGCCGTAGAAGAATGGCGAATTGCCAACATCCAGTTATTTTCAACTAACAGTCTGTACTGTTCTACGGTTTGGGTTATGGTTGGGTCTCGGCTTAGCCGTAAGCCATTTTACAGCTTAGCCGTAGCACATTTCACGGCGTAGCCGTGAGTGCACGGACTCATTTTCCTGAACTTGTTACAGTCATACAGAAAATGTGCAAAGCGGCTGGAAACAGCAAGATAACAGTGAAATGAGTTCAATAGGGCTGTCTATCACTGAGATACACACTGAAGAATCAAAACACAACAATCAAATCACTATCAATCGGTGTTCACACATCTTGGGCTTATACTTGCCTCACGGACGAAATCCACACGCGGATTGGCTCAGTCCACCGGGAAACACACGCGAACAAGCTCCTTCCTTCCTCCCACAAGCAATCGAAACAGAGGTGGAGAAGATAGAAAGAGAGCTGACGAGAGAGAGAGAGAGACGAGCTGGGGAGAGTGAGCTGAGAGACGATCGAGAGAACAAGAGAGTTGGTGGGGATATTTATAACTTAATTTGAGTCCAAATTGCACTTAGGTCCAAGCAGTTTACACCAATGTCAGTTCGAGTCAAATGACGGTCCAACGAGAACAAACGAACTCATTCGGATCCAAGACAGTTACGAAAAACGACAAACTCAACGAAATACACGCGCTGACGTCAAAATGACGCAAAACTGACAAGGTCTATCAAAAGCCAGAATTACGAAAAAGGGCTCGATCTACTTAGACCAAGTCAAACTCAACCCAAACAATCTCTTTACGACTCAAGGTCAAAAATCAACAAAACCCAAAACACACTTAATGCTCAATTCACACGAACTTACCCACTACTCCGGATCAACTCGGGTCGGAGTGTTACATCCTCCCCCACTTGGACATCATTCCGTCCTCGGAATGAAAGCGTACCTGAGCAAACAGATAAGGATACTGACGCGCCATCTGATCTTCTAATTCCCACGTGGCTTCATCAGGTGTAACGACCCAGTCCCAATAAGTACATGTGAATGAAAGAATATAAGTAATAATCCGTCCTAAACTGTCGAGGCGCCTTGGCGTGGCTCACTGGTTCTTGCGGGTACGGTTCGAATGGGAGCTCCGTTACCTTCTTGACTCAGGTTCGAGTCCCTCCAGGGACAAAATCCCCGCTGCGTATCTGATAATGCCAGTTAGGTGGAACAATACCTTCTCTTAAATGAGGAGGCGCCTTTTGAGGACAAAACCGTGAGGACTTCCATAAAAAAACTATAAAGTTAAGCGTGCTCGAGTCAGAGCAATTTCAGGATGGGTGACCTCCTGGGAAGTCCAAAGCGGACAATACCTCGATGGTGCAGGGCGGGTTGTTACAGATGGTATCAGAGAAGGGGATGGCTCTCCTCTGAGTGGTGGAGGGTGAGGCCGTTAGGCCGGACCCCTTGGGGACCGCTCGAATCCTGCTTCCCTCTCGAATCCTGCCCTCCACAAATAGGTAGGGGGGAACGAAGGAGGAGGAACGAAGTCCCACATCGCTTATGAGACCGTCTTCGGTCCGACAGTCTAGATATGTGGATATGGGGACATATCCGGCGGAAGCTGGTGGGCCTGTAACGACCCAGTCCCAATAAGTACATGTGAATGAAAGAATATAAGTAATAATCCGTCCTAAACTGTCGAGGCGCCTTGGCGTGGCTCACTGGTTCTTGCGGGTACGGTTCGAATGGGAGCTCCGTTACCTTCTTGACTCAGGTTCGAGTCCCTCCAGGGACAAAATCCCCGCTGCGTATCTGATAATGCCAGTTAGGTGGAACAATACCTTCTCTTAAATGAGGAGGCGCCTTTTGAGGACAAAACCGTGAGGACTTCCATAAAAAAACTATAAAGTTAAGCGTGCTCGAGTCAGAGCAATTTCAGGATGGGTGACCTCCTGGGAAGTCCAAAGCGGACAATACCTCGATGGTGCAGGGCGGGTTGTTACAGGTGATACCTTTAGAAATACATGGTCACCAACCTCAAACTTCAACTCTCTCCTCCGTTTATCTGCATAACTCCTTTGGTGAGTATGGGCTACCTTCAACCTTTCCCGAATTTGTCTTATCTTGTCACTGGACTTTCCAACCCCAGATGGTCCATGAAAACCGCAAGCTCTAAAATTCGACCAACATATAGGGGTTCGACATTTTCTCCCATACAAAGCTTCAAAAGGTGACATGCCAATGCTAGAGTGATAACTGTTGTTGTACGTGAATTCACATAGAGCCAAGCTTTCGTCCCAACTAGTCTTGAAATCCAAGACACATGCCCTAACATATCCTCCAATGTCTGGTTTGTACATTCTGTTTATCTGTCTGTTTGGGGATGATAAGCTATACTAAAACTCAACTTGGTTCCTAAGGCTTCCTGCAGTGATACCCAAAACCGAGATACAAACTTATTATCTCGATCGGAGACAATAGAAACTGGTGCTTCATGCAATCTCACCACTTCCTTAATATACAAATCTGCCATTTTCTCCATTCCTTGACTAGTCTTGAATGGTACAAAGTGGGCTGATTTAGTCAAACGGTCCACTATCACCCAAATAACATCAAATCCCTTTCTAGTTTTAGGCAATCCTGACACAAAGTCCATAGTGACGTGCTCCCATTTCCACTGAGGAATCTCCAACTGATGTAGAAGACTTGGGGGTCTCCTATAATCTGCTTTAATCTATTGGCAGACCAAACATTTTCCAACAAATTCTGCAATATCCTTCTTCATATTCTTCCACCAATAGTGATCCTTTAGATCTTGATACATCTTGGTACCTCCTGGATGAATAGTATACCGAGTATAATGTGCCTTTACCATGATTTCATCCTTCAATTCTGGAAAATCAGGCACACAAATTTTATCTTTATAATACAAAATATTATCTTCCAACCTAAAATTAGGCCTCTCATCCATATGATCTTTGATTCTTGTTATCTCAGGGTCGAGCAACTGGTATTCTCTGATTCTCGGAAGTAATTCGGGTTCCCACGAGAATATACTAGTCAACACTATTTGCTCACTGATAGGCTGGAAATAAACATCCATATCTTCCAAACATCGAATCCAGAAGTATTCTGCAATTAATCCTCCAGTGAGCACTGTTTTTCTACTTAGAGCATCTGCCACTACATTAGCCTTTCCTGGATGGTGCTTCAACCCAAAATCGTAATTCTTAATATACTCCATTCATCTCCTTTGTCTCATGTTCAAATCACCCTGCGTGCAGAGATATTGGAGGCTTTTATGGTCCGAAGGCACTTCAAAAATGGCTTCGTAAAGATAATGTCTCCACATTTTCAAAGCAAAAACCACTGCAGCTAGTTCCAAGTCATGGGTTGCATACTTCTGTTCATGATCCTTCAATTGCCTAGACCCATAAGCCACCACCTTCCCATGTTGCATGAGAACACAACCAAGTCCAACTCCGGATGCATCGGTGTAAATCATAAAACCATCATTACCAGCAGGTAAAGTCAAAATAGGGGCTGTGGTCAACCTTCTTTTCAACTCCTGGAAACTTTGTTCACAATCCTCATTCCACACAAAAGGAACTCCCTTACGAGTCAATTTCGATAGTGGGGCTGCTATAGAGGAAAATCCTTTCACGAATCTGTGGTAATAACCTGCGAGGCCTAGGAAACTTCGAATCTCCGATACTGTTTTTGGTCTATCCCACTTTACCACTGCTTCAATCTTCGCTGGGTCCACTGCTAAACCTTCCTTAGAGATGATGTGACCAAGAAATCCTACCTGTTCTAACCAAAATTCACACTTACTTGCTTTAGCATACAATTTGTGTTCCCTCAACAACTGTAATGAAGTACGAATGCTGAGCATGCTCTTCCCGACTCTTCGAATATACAAGTACATCATCAATAAATACCACCACAAACTTATCCAAGTACTGTGCAAAAATCCTATTCATCATAACCATAAAAGCTGCCGGCGCATTTGTCAACCCAAAAGACATCACCAAAAATTCGTAGTGACCATATCTAGTTCTGAATGCAGTTTTTGGGATATTTTGATCTCGTACCCTTAACTGATGATATCCTGACCTCAGATCAATCTTAGAAAAATATTGAACACCTTGCAGTTGATCAAATAATTCATCGATTCTCGGTAAAAGATACTTGTTCTTGATGGTCACTTGATTCAGTTGCCTATAATCAATACACATTTCTTTCTATGTTTTTCCAACAAATTCATGCCTTGGAGAAATGGGCACTCTTCCTTCTCAAAATCCGTTGAAGGAATTTTTTAACATCATTTCAAACCCTGATGTTTATAAATGATGCTGTAGACTCAAACAAGTTTAGTTTCTTTGATTTTGACCATGGATAAAAAGCATCGTAGAACTAACATTTTGTACATATCCTTTTACTACAAAGGAGGCTTTGTATCTATCAACTAATTCATTTTTCTTTACCCACTAGACACTGTCACTTTTTGGAGCAATATTTTCTCCATCCCGATTTAATATCAGTGACTAGTGTTGGCTTGGATCTTAGGTATAAGAAATGGTACAACTAAGAATTTATATAATTCTAGTTGTGGGGGGGGGGGGGGGGGTGGGTTTAATTAATAATGCAAAAGATTGGTATCTATTTGCCTACGTAATCTAACTGCTTGCAATTTACTGTACATAAGTGATGCATCTCAATTCCTACATATTTATGAGTGCAAGTTGAAGGCTGGGCCCAAAATGATTTTCGTTCTAGCCCAACAATAGGTCCAAGCATTCTAGATCAAAATTCTGCTCTGAATGATTCAGGTTTAGTTCATAAGGAACCTGTAGCCTGTAATGTGTGCCAACTATAATTGTGCACATTTCTGTGTGCAAGCAAATTGCTAGAAGTCCTCTTTAGGACTTCTTTCCTTCAAATATTTCTTTCTTACAATGTTAGTTGCATTAATACTCTTATATTAACTAACTGATTTAGTTAGAACTCTTTTTGTAATCTAGTTTATGATATTTATATCTTTGTGGAAAAGAAGATGGAGTGTGTGTGTTACTATATGGGCCAATGGCAACTAGTAACCCTCTCTTGAGTACCCCTTTGTGGGGCTTACCTGGTGCCATTCTAATCATGGGAGAGGTGAGGAATCGAAAAATCTGAATGAGAAATAGGGTGTACAAAATAACAACCCCATTAGATCATCTTAACTCTTCGATAAATGGCCTCAATATTAACTGTTTTAGGTAACATCATTTTTTTATTTTTTGGATTTTAATCCAATATTGAGTAATCTTTGGATGCTTGTCAAATTCAGGCTTGTGCCAATTCATGGGACGTAGTGAGTATGAGGGGGTTCAATTGATCATAGGGGGGTTGCACCTGCTAGTAAAATAGGTGTGATGGTGTCTAAGGGAAAATTTTTTTATATATTGTAAAGGGCAGCCGTCTAAAGAGAGTAAATGAGTTTCATATGTTGAGTAAAATGGCTCTTTTACGGCTTGAAAGGTTGGAATTTATTGATTTATGTTTCCCTTTGAACTTTGTGGGTATTATTTTGATGATTGTTCTCCTTGCTTTTATGTTGTTTTTTAGAGTCGAAAGCTAGTTTTTTCTTCTTCCTGATAGTTGAATTTTAGTTTTTGCATCAATTATATTGATGTGTGTGTAGCCCTCTCCTACGGACATCCTCATGGAGATCCGTTGTGTGCACTTGTAGAAGTACATAAAAGCAAATGGCCCATCTTGGCAAGCCCATGACTAAAAGCCCATTTTTCTAACATAAACAATCCCACGGTGGGATCCCTTACCTTTGGTTAACATTATACAACTGTACATTATCATTCTCTTTTATGTTCTTTCCTTTCATTTTTTATACATACATGTAATTAGAATTAATCATGTATCAATCACAGGATGTAAAATAGAAACTTATTGATTATGAAAAGACAGTCGACCCTCTCTTTGGGTATGACATAGTGATCTTCTTCTTCTTCTTCTTCTCTATATCTAGTTAATCAAGAGGATTCATTAATCCTAACATGGTATCAGAGAAACGAGGAAATCTCTGAAACCCTCAGGCTTTACATCTTGTAATCAATCAATCCACAGAGAAGAATATACAATCTTCTCTCCACTCCCTTCCATTTCCTGCATTAAAAGAGGACTGATTGTTCTATCAGAGACTTCAAATTGCTAGAAGTCTATTTTTTTTCTATATTAAGAAGCCTCCCAGTTTACACTCGATAGTCATCTACCCCTATGATCATAAAGTGGGCCCCATCACTAGATTGAAGAATCTCCCGAAATGACCCTCATCTTGGTTGTCCAATATTCTTGGGATTATTAATTATTTTTCTAAAATTCTATAGCCTCAAAAAGGTTAATCTTTACCTGCTTTCTGGTTTGGCAGTTTTTTAGGAGCTGTTATGGTTTTAAGACTTGATAATCAAATACAACCATTGAAACTCAATCAAACTTGGTTTAGAAGTTACATAATCAAGTTACCAATATATCCTAGAAGGCAGATCAGAGAAAAAATAGTGTTCTAGCAAGCAAAAACCCTTTCTGTTATAAAATTTTTGGATGCCCTGGGGGTATTTTCTATTGTTTTTTTTAAATAGTGTTGTTGCCCATCTTTTCTCTTTGAAAACATTTTCTAAAATCAAATGGACAAGATTGATGTCATTTCTGTTAAATTCAGTGGCACAATTACATGTCTGGGGCATTTCACCTTAAGAATTATATTGAAGGACAAGGGATGTTAAGGTATTTGGATGGAACAATCGAAAAACTAGTTGAAGATGAAAAATCAATTGCCAGTTAAAATCAACGGAATGCAAAGGTTGTAACGTGGATTCTCAATTCCGTTGATCCCTCCTTTACAATGGCACTTCAAATTTTTACAAAAGCTTCTAACATGTGGACAAACATAAAGAAAATTTATCATAAACAAAATAAAGCCCGAAGATTCCATCTGGACATGAAAATAGCAAAATATTGTCAAACTGATAAGATTGTCCAATAATACTACAATGGGTTTCTAACCCTATCGACAGGAAGGGACCAGATGCTCCTCTAATCTGTTTCTAAGGAATTTCTTCCATAAGCCTTCAAACTATAAGAAGAACTCCATGTTAGCCAGTATCTGATGAACCTTCATCTTGAATTTGAGCCTATACGAGTAGCAGTCATGAATCCAAAAATCTCTCCTGATCTAGAGACATGTGTCTAGGAGGTCCTTTGTGAAGAAACTCAAATTTCATCTTAGCATTCCCTTCTGGAAGAATCAAAGGTCCTTTTTACTCAATCAGTACTATTACAGTCTGGTAAGATATCCTTTTTTACTACTCTGGGAAAAACCACAATGTTTTGAATGTAAGAAGTATAAGCACTGGCACGGGATTGCCGGAAGAAATTATTTTGAAATTATTGCAAACGTAATGGGCATGTTATCTCCAATTGCACAAGGTGGGATAAGAAATCTGACCAGATACAAAAGTGCGATCCTACTGCACTTCAGGCTCAACAATCTACTCCACATGACTCAGCTCCCTCTGATACTGGCTCAGTCACACTAACCACTACCTAGATTCAAGACTTGATTAATTCTTATGTGGCATCTGCATTTACTTTAATGGGTATTTAATGATCTGTCCTCTCCTCTTAATGCATTTCCTTCATTTCATTCATCCACCACAGTATACATTTTTGTCATTTCCACCACATGGTTCCTAGACTCCAGCGTTGCAAACCACATGACATTGGTGGCCTATAATTTGCACAACCATAAACCATACGCTAGCCATGATTCGATCACTACCGCAAATGGTGATCATTTAAAATTTCTAGTCTAGGAACCATAACTATTGGAAGCCTTACATTGCCTAATGTTTATTTTGTCCCAAACTTAATTGTGAATCTCATTTCCACCGGCCAACTCGTTGATTCTAGTTATTTGGTTAACTTTTTGCCTTTTGGTTGTTTCATACTGGAACGCAAATTGGGAAGGTAATCAGGATGGGAAGTAAGTATGACAAGCTGCTTCTCTTGGACATAGGACAATAATCGTCTCTTGCATCCTCCATTAGTAGTCTAAATAATGCGTGGACCACTTAGCATAAATGCCTTAGTCATTTGAATTATGCAAACTTGTTGTCCTTATTTCAATCTGGTTATTTGGATAAATCAATTTCTAGTTCTATGGTTTCTCATTTCTCAAAATTAAAAGTGTGAATCTTGTTGTTTAGCAAAAGTCATGTTTTACCTTTTCCTATTCATTATTCTTGTGCAACTACCTCATTTGATGTTGTTCATACCAATGTTTGGGGGATTGCCCCTCACTTAAGCCGACTTGGCCATAAGTACTATGTTACCTTCATAGATGACTACTAGCATTACACATTGATCTATTTTTTGAAATCTAAATTTGATGTTTTTTCCATGTTTCAAAAATTCTATAATTTGGTAACCACTCAATTTTAAAGATCCATTAAAATTCTTTGTTCAGACTCAGGGGGCGAGTATACATCCACAAAATTTAATAACTTTCTAGCGGAAAAGGCATTCTTCATAAAAAAATCCTTTCCCCACACCCTGTAGCAAAATGGGGTTGCTAAAAGAAAGAATCGCCATCTCCTAGAAACCATCAGAACTCTCCTTGTGGAATCCCATGTTCCCCTTAAGTTCTGGTGTGAGGCAGCCCACATAGTAGTCCACGTTATCAATTAGTTACCTAGCTCTGTCCTTGGTAAAATCTCACATTTTGAGTGTCTATATGCTCATCCTCCTAATACGCACATTTAAGGATTTTTTGGGTGTCTTTGTTTTGTGTATCTCCATCATTATAGTGTAACAAAATATCACCACAAGCAGCTCGATGCATGTTTCTTAGCTATAATGGTGAACACAAAGGATTTTAGTGTTATGATTCCAAAGAATGACACATACGGATCTCTTGAAATGTTGTTTTCTTGGAACACGTTCCATTTTAATTATAGTTAGCCAGTCTTTTTGAGATCCAAATCTCTTATCTTCCTCAATTTTCACCTTTTAGTTGTCCTTCTGTAGTTGCCCAAGTCTATACACATCGCCAGAGACAAACATCTACTACTCTCTCCTTCGATACACTGACTAACCTGGCTAGCTCTTTAAGACAATGATAATACTGAAGGTACCACTTCTACACCACTTTTACGGTGCTTTAGTCATATGTTTATCTCACCTTATCATATAGATTTCCAGCATTGCTTACCTCTTTGGATCCAATTCTTATTCCAAAATCTTATTCACGAGCTGCTAATATCCATTGTTGGCATGATGCAATGGCAGATGAATTACTTTTCGTCGAATCCAACAAAACTTGGAACTCAGTACCACTTCTGGCAGATATATTCATCAATGGAACCAAATGGGTCTATTCTATTAAAGATCGACCTGATGGCAACATTGACAAATATAAGGCTCAAATGGTTGCCCAAGGTTACAAACAGCAGTATGGAATTGATTATGATGAAACCTTTGCACTGGTCACCAAAATGACTATAGTTCGGTGTTTCCTAGCATTGTAATAGTTTGTAACTACCCCCTTTGGTAGATAAATGTCAAGAATGCATTTCTACATGGGGATCTAAGGGAAATTATGTATATACGTCCTCCATTGGGCTATACTTATCCTCCACAGCATGTCTACAAATTGATGAAGTCCTTTGATGGGCTTAAACAAGCTCCTTGTGCATGGTTTGAAAAATTCTAATCTACCATCCTTTGAATCCACTTCTATCAAAATTCAAATGACAGTTCTCGCTTAATTCGAAGATCCTCTCGTGGCTACACACTTTTATTAATCTATGTTGAAGATATGATAATCAATGGGAATGATCAAGCTAGTATCTTTGAACTAAAATCCTATCTCATGAGTACCTTTAAAATGAAGGGCCTTGGTCCTTTAACTTACTTTCTGGGTTTACAAGTTAAATAGAACAAAGATGGCATTCGGGTTACTCAATCCAAATATACTGATGACTTAATTCACTCTATGTGACTTAGCAATGCCAAGACATTGCCACTCCCATAGAGCTTAATGTTAAAATGAGCAAAGAAGATGGGCATCCTCTTACAGATCCTACCATATTTCATCGTTTGGTTGGCAGCCTTCTTTATTTGACCATGACTTGGCTAGACATCTCCCATGTTGTGCAACCTATAAGCCACTTTATCAGCAATCCATATAAACCACATCTTTAAGCCGTTTATCAAATTCTGCATTATGTCAAGGGTACTCGTGATTATGGTTTACTTTACTACTTTGCATCGTCTTTACAACTGCAAGCACATGCTAATGTGGATTGGTGTCCTGATACTTGTCGATCGAAAACAAGATGGTGCACGTTATTGGGCCAGACTTTCATCTCATGGAAAAGCAAGAAGCAAAGCACACCTTCAAAATTAACGATAGAGGTAGAATATTGTCATGCCCCACCCTATACGCATGCATGATATTGTCTGCTTTGGCCCATGGGCCTCATGGTTTTGTTTTTGGTGGGCCTCAACCCACCAAAAGACCTCATGCAAGGTAAGGGTGCAAGTTCTATATATAAACCCATTCACTTTCCTCTCTATAGTCGATGTGGGACTCCAGGATGTCATAATCCACTCCCTTTAGGCTGCAAGTCGCTGTGCAGTAGCCTGCCAGTCTATGTAGCCTGCCAGCCCTCTTAGCCCGCCCACATGGAAACCCGCCCACTTGCACCAGACCACGGCAGGGACCCACACTTGAACTAGTTGAGAGTCATCTCTAATACCATTTGTCACGCCCCACCCTTCACACATGGATGATATTGTCCGCTTTAGCCCATGGGCCTCACGGTTTTGCTTTTGATGGGCCTCAACCCACCAAAAGGCCTCATGCATAATAAGGGTGCAAGCTTTACATATAATCCCAATCACTTTCCTCTCTATAGTCGATGTGGTAAGGGTGTAAGCTCTATATATAAACCCATTCACTTTCCTCTCTATAGTCGATGTGGGACTCCAGGATGTCACAATGTAGCCTGCCAGCCCTCTTGGCCAGCCCACATGGAAACCCGCCCACTTGCACCAGGTTACGGTAGGGACCCACACTCGAACTAGTCGAGAGTCGGCTCTGTACCAGTTGTCACGCCTTACCCTATACGCATGCATGATATTGTCCGCTTTGGCCCATGGGCCTCACGGTTTTGTTTTTGGTGGGCCTCAACCCACCAGAAGGCCTCATGCAAGGTAAGGGTGCAAGCTCTATATATAAACCCGTTCACTTTCCTCTCTATAGTCGATGTGAGACTTTAGGATGTCACATCGAGAACTCACAACAATACAAAGAGAAAGACAAAAATTCAAGCCTCTTCCTTCGAGCTTTTTCTTCTTCTCAAGATTTAACAATGGCTGGTGAGTTCTTCCCCTTTGGCTCCTTCCAACTTTGTCAGGGCCGAATGTGATTTCTGCCGTTGTTTTCCCTCCTTTTTTTTGTTTGTCTTGCTTGTTTCTTCTCCAAATTTTGTCTGATATAAAACAGAAACACTTCATCGATCATTACCCATTTCTTTTTTAATGGATTTCCATTATATCATGGCCCAGAATTTTGGTCGTTTGCTCATAGTGACTCACGATGAAGTAGGGCTCGGCCCTTTTCTTCCTTTTCCTCTTTTTTTTTTTTTTTTTTGGTTTTTTTTAGGTTGTTGTTAGAGGAAGAGTCATATTTGAGAAATCTTCTTGTAGAGGGTTTACTCCATGTTGGGCATTGCCTAGGTAGATGCCGCGGTCACAGCTGGTGTGGTCATGCCAGTCCCACGGCCACAACCTGTTTGATGCAATGTCGGTTTGAAATTTTTTATTTTTTATTTTTTTAAAACTCTGATGCTTGACCTAATGACTTCTTTTTGATGCATGATGATGCTCTGAGCTTCACCCTTTGTGCATAATCTGGTGGAATCCACTACCACTGTCAATGTCGCCATAGAGGTCCACGGTCACAATTTGTGTGGTGACTGTTTGGCTGATTTTTTTTATTCTAATTTTCTTGACTCAGTTGTTTCTTTTTAACGCCTAATAATGCTTTGGACTTTATATAATAAATCTTTGCTATATCCGAGGAGTGGGCACATTTACAAGCATAGCCAATGTTGCCCATGGGAGGTCTACAGTCATTGCCAGTAGAGTGACTCTACAGAAAAATGTCACAGTCACAACCCATTTAGTGAATTCTTGGTTCTTTGTTTTCCCTCTACTCCAAGTGCTTTACTTAATTAGTCCCTTTAATCTATGGTAGTGCTTTGAACCTCAGAGCATGATGAAGCTTTTGGCCACATCTAAATAGTGGGCAGAGTCACTGTCACTACCAACACTACCAGCGGGAAGCCCACATCACTGCCAACCTGTGACTCCTATATATATTTTTTGTTCGAAATGCTTCGCCTATAATTGAAGTGCCCGATTCAATTCCAGACCAATCGAAGTATGAGTGACGCAGTTAGGAGTAGGATTTCATAGAATTCTTGTATCCTGAATATTGCCCAAGCGCCTTCATGATCACGGCCAATCTTGATTGTTGACTTCTTTTTTCTCTCCTTTTTTATTTATAAAGCAAGGTTATATTGCCAAAGTGAATTGCTCATGACCTCTTTGATATACGTTAGTACAAGACACTTTTGGATTTTGAAAAGTTTGTAAAGAATCCACCTTCCGACAAACTCGAGACAAACATGGGAAATGTATGACTTTTGATATAGCTTTTAAGCTTCACCCTTTCACTGTTGGACTTAGTGAAGCATGCTCACTTGTTTTGCTTGAGCACTGACACAATCTAAGCATACACTTGGCCTTTCCGGACTATGGGAAATGCAAGGGTTGAGAGTGATCATGAGCTCTATGTGAGAACTGCGATATAGTAATAAACTGGTGAGGCCAGGTCGATCCACATGGAGCAATGATTTTAAGATGTTTCCAACTTGTACCTGTCCTAAATAAAAATCTAAATCTAGTCTAAAAGCTAAAAATTACAACCATCATTCCTACTTTCAAAATTAAATTAATTACAATAAAAGAAACTTACTATAACTAAAACTCCTAAATCTAAAACTTCCTAAAAAAAAGTTACTACAAGATAACACACAGGTTAGAACTTCCAATAAAACAAAACTAAAATTAGAAACTAACTAAAGATAAAAATTAAACAATGTTAGAAACAAATTAAACTAAATTAAAAGAAAACAAAAACTTTCCTAAATTAAAAGTTAAGTTAAGATTTTACACTTTATAAAAACAATACAATGTAACTAAACAAAACAATTTTCTAAATTAAGAATGAATTTATCCTAAACTATCATGTTTGAGAATCTTTCTAAAAATAAAAACAAAAATTTGAAACTTAACTTTCTTAAATTAATCTATGATGTATGACAATCTAAAAATAAAATAAAATTACAAGATGAATGAAATATGTGAACTAGACTAATACAAAGAATGCTTTAATGCAAGAATGAATGAGGTGTGTATGATATGATGCATAAGAATGATGTGTGATGCCAATAAACATAAATAATGCAGAAATTTAAAATAAAATTGTAAGAAATAAAAAGAAAAGAGCAAGAAAATAAATAAAAAAGTGCAGGAAGTCAAAAGCGGAATATTCACTCAAAATTCTCTCTTAATCTAGGACTAACAATTTCTTAAAATATGCTTTTTTATTTGGGTCATCAATCCAAATAAGAAAAACACAAATCAAGCAATCATGCAACCATAAAAATAAGAAGAATATCAAGATGAATATTATTGGACTAGTATGAGAATCTTTTACACAATATAAAATAAAATTAAAACAAAAGATTACACATACTAGGATGGAAAAGAATCCCTCTTTTTAATTGATTTTCAAGGTTGGTGATGTGGCTTTAGGGCTAAGCCTCCTTGATTACTTAAGATGGAGAGACAAGAGAGGGAGAGATGGAATGTAGAAATCTAGAGGTGGGAGGTGAGTAATTCTTCCATGAAGAGTATGGGAGAGGTGTTCCCTATTTATACTTTTTTCTTCTACTCCTTTTCAAAGAAGGTATCATATGTGGCTTTTTTTCTTTTGGTAAGTCCTCTTCTTGGCCAACAAGTCTTCCAAGTTTGAGATGAGATAAGATTCCTTCTCTTGCTGGAATTCTAAGTGTATCCATCTTTCTTAGCTAGCACTTGCCAAAGGATAGGACCTACCTTTGATGAGACAATCTCAATCCTGCCTAAAAATATATAGTAAACTTCCTGATGTCATATCTTTGTCGTTTTAACTCTGATTAGTGCAATCTTGGATCCTACGGATATATACTCGAAAAGAGCTTTCCAACGATGGTAGATTGTCCAAATTTGATGTGTGGTTCGAGAGTTATAACCATTTTAATGTATGATGTCCAAAGTAAAACGGGACTGACTTTCTATTTTTGAATTTTCCTTTTTTGACTTTTCTTTCTTTGAATTCTCTCTACCTTGGCTTTCTTTTCTTACATTAATTTTGAATTTTTGCAACAATTGGAGAGCGAAACCCCTTTCATGAACATCCCACAACCATGTCCCGACACATGTGAATATGTGTGTGGGACGATGAAGCCAACTTTGCAAATTTTTATTCTTTCTTCTTTTTCTCTTAAGTCTTCTCTCCTTTCTTTTGAAACTTATTTCTTTGCCTCAATTCTTTAAAAATGGGACCCATATCATCAATTTCTTACAAAATAAATATGAATTCATGTGAAAAGATAATTTCAACCCGAAGATTACAAATGTATGAATGCGGGCCCATCTCTCATGAAATGATAATAAAAATGCACACAATTCTTCATAATTTTATGTAAATAAACTAATGATGATAAAATTTTAATTTAGTTCATGAGAATATAAATTCTCATAAAACTTTCCAAAAATAAACTTTTAAAAAATGGCAAGTTTCATGCATGTATGCAAAAATTGTGATTTTGAAGCAAATTATACAGGAATGTACTACAATGAATTTAAAATGCTTGAAACCATTAGATCACACTAAATGAGGCTCTTTTGCTCAATAAGTCTTTAAAATGGGTCAAAATGTGTATGAAAATATAAATTTTTAAAAACTCATCAGAGATATAATAGTCCACTTGATTCTTAGCATAGTATAAGGAACAAGTTGAGTCACCAATCTTCTGTGGGAATTACAGGGGATTGATTTATAGCAAATTTCCATGTTCATTAATGTGAGGTGAACACAAGCTTAACCACCATTGCTTCTGTAAGGATTTTTTCACATTCAACAAACTGAGTGGCCACAAGGTGTATTTCTTTTACTTTTGATGAGAAGGTTACTCCACTTAAATCTTAATAAACATGAGAAATATAAATCACCTGGATATGAGCGGTCGATGAAAAAACCAACGAAAATAGGATGAACCTCCGGTCGCGTGGTTGAATGTAGCTTTGAATGAGACGTTTTACATTGTTTTTCTCAACAACAACTTCCAAGGCTACTGAACCACCAATTGCATGGTTGAATGTAGCTTTGAATAAGACATTTTACATTGTCTTTCTCAACTACAACTTCTAAGGCTACTGAACCGCCGATTGCGTAGTTGAATGTGGCTTTGAATGAGACGTTTTACATTGTCTTTCTCAACTACAACTTCCAAGGCTACTGAACCGCTGATCGTCTTTGTGTGGGAAGCTAATGGATAAAATATCACCTTCCAATCATTGATGACAGTTGATGATCTTTAGCTTGAAATTTACTTTGTGGAGCAATATTTCCTTCATTAGCTCTACATACACTGAAAATAGTGCAATGTCAATCCCACAAGAGTGTCTAATGGTGCCATCATAGCAAATTACCACATGGGACTTTGTTTGCTGAAATTTGTTAAAGATGCCGTTTTAGGAATGTGGAAATCTTTTAGTTGGCTTCGAGTTTGAATGTGGATAGCAAAACCATCTCCAATAGTTGCAAGTAAGTTTGGCGAAACCATAGGAAGTGGCCGAAAGTGGTTGCTAGTAGACTGGTAGCACTTACTTTGGTTTTCAATGCTTTAAAATTGATGTTGCTCTTCGTTGACCTTGCTGAAAACATGCCATATAGTCTCAAACATTGTTCTTTCATACATGTTCGAACTTGTTTATGCTTTGTGCTGTAAATAGTTGCCATCACGCCTTGCTTGTATTGTGCATGCATTTTGTAACACTCCGACCCGATTTGCTCCGGATTAGTGGGTAACTGTGCGTGATTTTGTTGTTAAGTGTGTTTTGGTTTTGCTTTTCTTTAGTTTTGAGTCATGGATAGGTAGTTTGGGTTGAGTTTGACCTGGTTTAGGTAGTTCGAGCCCTTTTTCATAATTTTGGCTTTTGTTTGACCTTGTCAGTTTTGCTTCCTTTTGACGTCATCGCGTGTATTTCATTGAGCTTGTCGATCTTCGTAATTGTTCTAAATCCAAATGATTTCGTTTGCTCTCGTTGGATCGTCAGTTGACTCAAACTGGAAATTGTGTAATCTGTTGGCCTTGTTTGTAATTTGGATTTCTTTTATCTAATAAATATCCTACCTACTCTTTTTTCTCAATGATCGTCAGCTATGTTTGCCTCTTTCTCTCGTTCAGCTCTCTTTCTCTTCTTTTCCTTTCTGTCTTGCGTACGTGATAAAGAAGAGAGCAGTGCCTGCGAGTTTGTGTGTGTTCCAGTGGATTGAGCCAAGCAACGACCGGAGTGTGTGATTTTCGCCGTGAGGCAAGTATAAGCACAAGTAGCATGAACACCGATTGGTATTGTTTTGATTGTTTGTATTCTTACTCTTTGTTGTATGCATCATTGTTAGACAGCCCTATTGAGTCAGTTTTGCTGTTATCTTTCTGTTTACAGTCGATAGCTAGCCATTTTGGATTTCTATAACTGTTTCAGGAAATGGATTCAGTGCACTGACGGCTAAACCTTGAAATGTGCTACGGCTGAGCCGTGAAATGTCTTACGGCTAAGCCAAGACCCAGCCATAACCCTAACCGTAGATTAATACAGGGTGATAATTGAAATAACTGAGAGTTGGCAATTTGCTACTCTTCTACGGCCCAGCCTGATCTAAGCCATACATTGTGCTATGGCTAAGCCGTGGACCAGGATACGGCTGCGCCGTAGAGTAAAGTACGGTTGAGCCGCAAATGCGGATGAACAGTTTGGGGAACCTCGGCTCCGCCGCAGTGCAGATTACGGCTAAGCCGTAAGATGCCTACGGCTAAGCCATAAGGTCACCTACGGCTACACCGTATAATCCTGAGAAATGAATAAAAAGATGAGGATTAAAGAAGAGACTGATATGACTCTCATGTTAGAATGTAGATAACCTGAACATGCCGAATGGAATGTCTGAATGACATGAATGATCGTGAGGGCTGTGTTTCATTCATGTATGTTATCCAGTTTTTTAGCACCTCCCCATGGGTGTTGATTTAAGGGACTTTGGTACACTTTTGTAATAAGATGCAACACTCTATGATTGACAACTGTGTATCGAATACCTTAAAGGTACATCAACATGCACGGTTAGAAACACTAGATAAATAGGTTAGGATTGGCTTGTAATTGACCTTGATTCATCAAAGTAATCTGATCTGTATAGCATATTGACTTCGGTTTTGCGATATTATGTGTTTTGCCCTGGACCTCTCGATTCTGTGGGAAATGCAGCAGCCCCAGAGCGAAGCCCAGGTAGGACCATTCTATTACTGTGTTTCTATTGTTGCTCCGGTGGAGTACTTGAGTCAGTGATTATTTGTTATTGGTACTCATTTGTCAGTGCTTCTTTATATTGCTTATTCGCATTCAGTATCAGTATATGTGATGCACTTCCTATTGTTCGTTTATTGTGATATGTGAGATCTGTATGTGATATGTGAGATCTGTATGTGATATGATTGATTGAGGTGCATCATTCGATTTGATTGTGATTGTTACATGGCACTACTGAGCCTTAGCCTCAGGATACCCGACGGGGTTGACTTTGGTTTAGTTTATGTGTTTGCCTCTGCAGAGTGTTCTATCCTGGGACTTCGGACCCCGGGAAATAGAGACCCATGCGTACCCTGGCCCGGTCGCTGGTGTTCTCATTCCGACTGCTCTCGAAAGGGAGAATATGGCCAATGTAGTAGCCACTTTGACTGTTATCTGCTTATGATTTTGATAGCATGCTTATTCATTTGCACAATTTGCTTAATATACGAACATGCTTACTATGGATCTTGCATTGTGACTTTTGCTCATTAATAGACACAATTTGTGTTATCTTCTTGTGGCTTATATTTTGCTAAGTCGTTGTACTTATGAGTTGTTATTGGTGTTGCAGGCTCAGATCCCTCTACCGATCCTGCGTCGGTCGACCCGACTCCAGGAGAGGCTTGCGAGGCCCCCTCCGGCCTAGAGGAGTGGACTTGCTCCATTCTCTAGAGAGCGGTCTGCATCATTTTGTTATCCCATTTTATTTGAGTTTGGATCCATTTGGGGGATTTTTTCTATATTTGTACCGTGGGCTTGATTGATATCTGTATTTTGATTTTGTGTAGAGCCCTCTATATTGTTATATGTTCTTGTAATTGTTCTTGTAATCAGTCTAATGCTTTTGTAATCCATTATGGTTTTGTTCTTGTGGTATGCCTTGATACGTACAGCTTCCACGTACACTTGTTTGCACGTGTGATTAATCCCTTGTGTGTGTATGCTTGGACGGGGTCTACGTGTACATGCACGGGAGTACGTGTGTCATTGGTTAGGTTTTCTCTAACCCCGATTCTCTGGGCTCCGGTTGTGACACATTTCTTGCATTGGATACTACAATTTTCGTGCTCGAACATGAATCCATTGCCCCCTGAAAGGTCTTAAGGTGCTCGAACACCTATTTGGACTGGGGGCCTCAGTTCTGGGACTTAAATGTGACTTGATAGCAATTCTTGGTCTCAGAACTGAGTATTATTTTCTCTTTTTGACCTTTTGCTAAGGGGAGATGTTGCCAAAATTTCAGTAGAATTCCATACCTTATTTATTTTCACTATTGTTGATATTTTCTTTTCATTTTTTTTTTGTTTTGCAGACAAAAAAGGCAAAGCACCCACAACCTCAACTTCTAGCACCACAAAGGGGTAATAGTAGTACAAGTAAACCTAACCCGAAAGATCCAAATAAGGCACATGCATCCTTTGAAAGACCAGAGAACCAGAGCCTTAACAAGGAGAAACTGGTATACATACTGGTGTCTCGCCAATAATATGCTTGGGAGAATAATGAGCAAGCGAGCTTTGACAAGCGACACTATATATTTGGAGACGTTACAAAAGAGAATATGAAGAGTCCTTCCGACAACATAAAGTATCACTATATAGACTCAGTGGGAATTTTTCATCAGTTGACCACTATTTGGTCTATGAGGCGATATCCAATAATAATGTCTATGGCTCCCACCATTTCGGCAAGGATTGATCCATTTTCATGCATAAAGCATGACAGTCATTACAAAACTAGGAAGTTCATGCGCTAGCTTTTGTATTAATTCACAAAGTTCCCAAGATCTAAAATAGAGGTAGTAGAACCATGTACTCTAAATCTTGAGGTGGACATAGTGATTTCACCACTCAGGATGGTTGGACTTGGTATCCACACCGGAGATGGGAGTCCCTAGCTTGGGAAAGAAACTAGTCCCACAGATAATTTAGCTGTGCCGGAGATTGGCAAGTATGGGTGACTTTGATCAAGCGTCATTATGCAGAGGACTTGAAAACAATTGGGATTTTTGATGCTGTAAATGCCACCACATAGAAAGTCCCGTGCAAGAACAAGAACATCCATAGGGCTATTCTGGAATTATCCTGCCCCGCGACTGGTACCTTTATCACTCCAAAGATGGAGTTAGGGTTTTCTTTATGGGAGGTAAAGAAAATTTTTGGTTTAGCACCAGATGGAGAAATTTATGACGAAACCATTCCGCCCAGTGAAGAATTACCTACCTTGGATGATGAGTTCAAAGCTGCATATTATCTCCTCTTCACGCTTCAAGATTCAATCCAAATGAGTAGCTGCAGTTGAGGGAAAGTTGCTTAATGGATAAGTCATGTGAAGAGTATCACCAACCCTTTTTTCTTGTAAATAGGGGCAGACATTTCAAGTGGAAAGATGTTATCCCTAACACGGACCCAGAGGAGGACGAGGACCCAACCATCATTTATCATGAGGATCCGAACTTCCAGTCCTATATTTTTGCTAGGTATCCGGACTTGAAAAGGAAGTGTTAGCTCGCCACATTTTTAGCAGCATGGTTGTCTGATGTTCTTTTTTGAGTTCCGGAGGTGACTTTAGGCCTGGTTGCATATATCTAGCACTCAGAATGGCCTTTGGACATAATCTCACCTTATGCCCTGCTTTTGTAGCATATATACTAACTGAGTTAAAGCTATCGGGTTTTATCGTCAGAGAGGGGAAGCCCTTCAAATGGTATTAAGTTGAATATCTATTATACACCTAGTTCACATATCACTGTAATGGTCTTCATTCACACAGTGGTGCACCAGGAAATATCTTCATGGAGGGCATTGTAGGCGGCAGGTTACTTCTCACGATGCTATACCTAACATCGAGGTTCCAACTCATATGAGAAATGCTGTAGAACCATCGATTGACAAAATCAGAGAGGGTGGTCGAGATGTTGCTTTGTCAAATGCAGAGAAGACATGGTTGTTAAGTTTGAGGCCTGCAGATCTGGTATATAGGAAGAACACATATATCAACATTCAACTTTATATATCTGCTAGGTTTTTGCAAATAATTTGATTTTCATCAAGTCGTTATGGGAGCACTAGGCCGAATTAGAGGCATTACTGGTTCTTTACAAGGGAGATGCTTTGTATTTCCCTGATAAGTTTGAGATGACCAATGAATGTAGGCAAATCTACCCTGCAATCCTTTAAGCTCTTTGAGCGTTTTCAGAGAAGGCATCTCTAATACAGCTTTGACTTTGACTGGATCTAGTTTGATACCACCCTTTCGAATGACGAATCCCAAGAATTTCCTAGAGGAGACTCTAAAAAAGCACTTTAGATGATTCATTCAAAATTGAATTTTTATAACCTTTTGAAGACTGTGCAGAGATTAGTAAGATGGCCTAACTTCTTTTTGCTTTTAGCTGCCAAGTCATCGACATAGCATTCGATAGACTTGTGTTGTATATGTTTGAAGATTTTCATTATCGCCCTTTGATACGTGGCTCCAGCATTCTTGAGGCCAGAGGGCATGATATTGTAGCAGTACACACCAAAGGGGGCTCGAAGGATGTTTTCTTCTCGTCTTCCTTGTGTGTTTTAATTTGATTGTATCCCGAAAACCCATCACGAATGACATTCTTTCAAATTCGAAAATATTGTCAATCATGATTTCTGATATGGGTAATGGAAAATCATTTTTCGGACAGGCTTTATTCAGGTCTCTAAAATCAATGCAAACTCTAATTTGCTTGTTCTTCTTGGTGATTGGCACTATGTTAGCCAACCAGTCGAGATGATGCTCTTCATGAATGAAGTGAGCATCCCTATGTTTCTGGACCTTTTTTCTATCTTGTCCATGATTCTGGCTTTGTCCTTCTTCAAAGGTTTAGCATTGTCTGCTATGTTCAATTTGTGCATGGCATTTCTGCATAGGTCCATGCAAAGCAATTCATAAATTCTCGCAAGAAGCTCACATACATATCAAGTTCTTTTCCTTTGATTTGAGAACTTACAAATGTACAATGAGGATTTTCTAGGGTACTCAAGTTTATTTCTTGTACTGCATCCTCAGTTGGAGGTTTGAAAGGAGGTTCTTCCATTGTATCTTTGAAAGCTTACAACTCCACGATACCTTCTATGGTTTTATTTGGGGGTTTAAGCCAAGGCCTGAACCCTTTCCATGGATTCGGTTTTTTAGGCTCTTTAACTTTTAATTAAGGGCTAGACATTCCCAATGAGTGTGTTGAATCTTGAGATGGATTTTTTTCTTCATTTAGTTCAAGGGGCTAATATTTAGTGATTTGTGATTTGTGTCATCATCATCACTTGCTCCCTTAAGATGCTAAAACGTAGCCAATTAGTAGGATCCTAGAAAATAGTAGTCTCTTGAGAGTCATCAGAATCATACCCTTTGGTGAAGACCATAGATCTTGTTCTAAATTCTTAATGTAGTTTAAGAACGTTGCTGTAAGGCACGTATCTTATGCAATGTCGCAGCTATTCAATTCTTTGTCCTTTTTAGGGATCTTCTTTCATTTCTGGAAAGAAGACTTCACTAGAAGGAAGACTTTAAAAAGGACCTGAACCCCATTAAACTCATTTCAAGGCCTATGGTCTTTTTAAGATTATACCCCATGTTCTTCATCATGTTGCAGACTACAAGGTGACTACAAGGTTGTAGATGTCAAGACTTATTCTCCCATCATTGGTCATTTTGTCAAAGGGATAAGAAATAGAAGCATCATCTACTCGATAAAAGACTATTAAGTAATTATATTTCTTGGATAGAGGTATGAAAAAGCAAGAACCTTCGAAATCGTAAATTTTGGATGGAGTAGGCCACGGTAATAGTGGAGGATCCCAATCCGCAATAGAGTACACGGAGGTATCTATTTTCTCAGCATCCTCAGAATTTGACTCAAAATATAAGTCTTTGACCACTGAGATAACATGCATTGGGTGCGTCCATCTAGACCTTCCACGTAGATGATAGAGTTCCACTTCAATGGAAGAAATAACTTGAGACATCTCATCGAAGGTTTGAAACTCCATTGCCACTGTTAAGCTGCAAAGGGCCGGTCATAAGCCTATCCAACATAGATGGATCCATGCTTAGAAGTGTGGAGGATTCTTTCATCTTTCAACCAAATAAGCCATCTATTAATATATTTGTAAGATGACTCACCCCTGCTTTGTGATTTCAGCATGAGTTCGTTAAAAGTAACAGGAGAGTCAGGGCTCATTAGTGACATTCCCTTGATTGGGGGAGGTACATTGTTACTTTCCTAGTTAGAATCTGAGTTACTAACCAAGGAAATCATATTTATTGAATATGAAGGCCTTCATTTTCTTGTAATAGTTTGCCATTTCTTATTGGCACTGAAGAGTACTCAATTGATGGCATTGCTAAGTTCCGAATGAGTATTATATATATAGTTAGATTGCATGTCTTTCTTATATGAATAATAATGCCTACTTCCCTTATTCTAGATGGCTTTGTGGAGATGACCAATGGTTGATTTTACTGTTTGATTTTAGATTTAACCTTGATCACCAATGGAGCTTTGGTATCTACAAATCTGACCACAAGCTTCTTTGTAGACTCTGACTTCTTGGTGGGCTTAGGTCTTTTACCAAATCCTGGATAAGTTTTCTTTTCTGTTGAGATGGTGAAGGGTTCTGTAGGATCATCATCCAGGGGAGAATTGATTGTATCTGGCTTACACTTTGTAGGTCTTTCCTTAAGCATGGCTACATTAGCATCATCCAGGGGAGCATTAATTGTATCTGGCTTAGACTTTGTAGGTCTTTCCTGATGCATGGCTACATTAGTGAAGTTGACCTCTTTCCCTTTGAATGGCTTTTCATCAGCAAAGACAGGATGCACTTTGCCCTCATCATCAATGTATTTGAGGCATTGATGAAGAGTGGAAGGTACTATAGAGTAGTCATGAAGCCATCCCTTTCCCAAGAGTATGTTATAGCAAGCACACATCTTTATCATATGCAAAGTTACTTTTGAAGTTAGATCACCCAAGTGGAATCGAATCCAAATTTTGCCAATTAGATCCTAGACTTCTCCATCATAGCCTTGGATTGAAGTTTATGTAGCAGATAGCTTATTCACCAAAATGCCAAGTTCTTTAATATCTGTAATTATGATGAGGTCAAAGCTGACCTGGGTCAACTTGAAGTCTTTGAACAGGTATGTCCTTAATTTAGGCTATGAAGTAAAGCAAACTTGTGTCACACCCCGATTTTAGGAATTAGAGATTAGAATGGGCCCCCAGGGTGTAGATACGCAATCTTGTAGCAATCCGTGCCATGTGAAGACACGCATGAATCAATACAAGGGAGACTCCACAGGAACGTGTGAGGAAGATCCACCAACACGTAGATTTAATTTCTACCACAAAGGGGAAACCTGTGAAATACACCTATAATGATCATAAGCAACCATAGAAGAAACATTATATAATCCTAAAATAAACTTAAATTCTTTTACTTATCCATTTCCATTACACATAACCACAATTCACTTAAACATGTTTAATTATACAATCTCAATGCACATGTCTATCAATCAAAGTGCCAACAAAGAGAGAGAGGCATGTTAAACACTAGTCCCAACATCACTAAACTCATCAACCCAATATAACCCCTTTTTGACGCTCTTCATAAGATGACTAATAGTATATGTCGCTTCATTTCACTCTTCTATACCCCTAGATACCATTGAGGTACCCTCCGGGGACTCATTAACAGTTATGTTGGGATTAGGTTCAGGACCCGTAACAGCAAGGGTAGTACTATTAATACAACAGTTAAGCAAATATAGAGATATATAAGACCATCATGATGTATTAAATGAATTAAAGAATGTATTGATTAAAAAGAAGGCAATAATCGTAATCTAAGTATGTTGTGCATGGTAAGCATGTACAACGAATCATGGATAAAGTATCACAACGTACCAGCTGTCGTCCACAAGGCTATATTCTCTCAAAAGAGAGCGTATCAGCTAGAAAGAACATATAACATATGAGAATTATATTAGGGGATCAGGCTAGCCTCCCGAGGAGCACCGACAACTCCTCCATAGTATAAGGAATACCCAAATTGGTCCCGTTGAACCTAATAAAGGTATCGGTTAAGTGGTGCCGACTCAATATATTCAGCTTGACTTGAATTCATATCTTTCATGTTTATGATCAACCATAGTGATCATCTCATATTGATACATATTCATTCATACTTATCATATCATACATATGGGGATTTCGGTCTTGAGATCATATACGATCATAGAAATTGGAATTAGCAAGGTAGCAAACAATTAAACAATGCATACTTATATGAGCAATTAAGCTCGAACCCTTTCAATCTTAGCTATACCCATTTCAGCTCACAGACTCACACTTAGTAGAAGCTCCAATCCGATTGCCTTAAGTTTCGGCAGAAAGAATGGGTACATGGTTGGATCATGTTGAGGGTATGGTTTCTTAATAATATGAATACATTTTAATTGAGAAGGTATCAAGGAGACTTACTAGCCAACCCTATGCTAGATAATCCGTGATCACGAGGCATTCAATACGATGTATTCATAAATCATCTGGTGTCATTGTGTTAGCAAGTCTTGGCATTACATTGTATGCAAAAGACACCTCTTCTTATGCCAACACCCATGACGTGACATTGGAAATTTATCCTGAAAATCGAAGGGGATAAGTGACAGCTTTACACTCGTCCTCCTTATCATTTAATCACCATTGAGCTAATTTAGTTGAGAAAAAGGTGTCATATTTAAAGCCCTACAAGGTTATTGGAAATCTCTAATGTCGTAAGTTTATAGTGCCCTTAAGGTTTAGCCATATACATGTTACGGCTTAGCCGAGTGGCTTAGTTTTTCCCTCAATTTCATACACATTTATGGCTTAGCCATATATTGGCCTGCAGCTTAGCCGTGCTAAGTTATGGCTAGGCTACGGTTTAGTCGTAGCACAATCCACGGCTTAGCCAAGGGTCAACCATAGAAGAAAGATGAAATTTTGGGCTCTCGGAAAAGCTTGCCGTAAAATGACTCACAGTTTGGTCACAGGAAGGTTACGGCTTAGCCATAGTTCATTCTATGGCTTAGCTAAGGGTTAGCCTAGTTCAAATGTGGGTTTTTGTGCTCTCTTTGTTAGTTTTTGTGGACTCAATCCATCAGTTGATTAATAAATTGATTAATTTCTTTATTTATCAATAAAATCATGCTTTACTTTCATGAGATGAATGTTATTTTACTACTTCATGCACATGACCAATACGTATGACATAATGGTTCATGAGTTGAACCGGGTCCCATTAGTATATTAGATGTGATATATGTGCATGGATGAGATCCACACGCGGGAGATATATGTCACAAATCTTATACTTAAAATAGCTTTACAACCAGTAATGAGATTGGGCATCTCATTTGATAAGGTTGCAGCACTTTGATCACTATGAGATAGTGTGATTTGTCTCGATCATCAGAATGTAAGATTCTGGATCACGGTGCTGGTACATTGGATGTATTGAAGGACCATGAGATGCACCTTATGGAATTCCGTCTCAATAATAAGGTATGCTCTCATAATTCCCTAGCAATAGGCTCTCAATCCTGAGACATTGACGAACTCAAGTTTCTATCTATTCATTTGCTTTGAGTCACCAATGAGTGAGGCCGACTATAGGTTAACACCTCGGTGTCTTGGGTATGTGGTAGTAGAACTGTGGGAACGTTGAATGATCAAGATGGAATCTATCTATATTATCCCCTTGTGCCAATTAATGGATTTGTCATTAGTAAGTGCGCACCCATCTCAATTAAGAGTTAATTGGATGGTACTGATGATTACTGTGATTAATTGGGGCTCAAGGATAATAAGATGTGGAACTTAGATTGGAAGAGACGGATTTATTCCAATTGACCCACGGATATTGATAGAGGGGCCTACTTGTGGTAATTGGGAAGTTTAGGGTCTTCATTGTAATTTATTCCTAAGACTGGAGTGCAATTGCATTTATATAGTGGTGTTATTTGCAATTAACTGTGGGCCCGGATCGCACATGAGATGTGGGGTCGTGGTGTTCCAGTTGGAGCCAGCTTTCTAAGGAATCCCTAGTGGTCCCCACGCTAGCCCAAGATATTGGAAAACACTAATCCGACTTGGACTCTAGAAATAAGAGTTTGGAAAGGAGAAAGCTGCTAATTGCTTTGGAAGTAAGACTTCTATTTCAATTAGACAAGGGAGAGATTTGGAAGTCTATAAAATATCCTTGGACGTCCAAAAGAGACTTACTCACGCCCAAAAACCCTTTCGTACAAGAGTTGCGCGAGTTACTCTCCTCTCCTTTCTTCTAGTTCCTTGGAGTCTCGAGTTGGGATTTTCTCCTGAAGATTCCACCATTCTTCTTGAGAGAAGAAATCCTATTCGGGTCATAGCGTGGAAGGCTAAGAGGTGTTGAAGAAATCCATTAGAGCACTGCGGATCTCCAAAGGTATGATCTACTTCTTGCATGTTGTAGGTTATTTTGGATGTTTAGTGCTGGTAGAATTTTACTGTATATGGTCACGAGATTGAGGGTAACGCATCCTGGATTGGGTTTTGGTCTTATGGATAGTTGATCCATGTGTCAAGTGGGTCAAAAGTTTTGAAAATCTATCCACGAGACCCACCTACTTCCAACACTCTTGATTCTGAGCCGTAGATAGTTACGGTTTAGCTGTAGCTTCGCTGTAAGCTTCAAAACTTCTAGAATTGATTCCTGATGCTCAAGTTTAGTACAAAACTCTCAAATTATTGGTTCTTATGAGCTTTTTTTTACCTCAAATTATCACTATGGGTTTACAATGCCCACATATCACCCACATCACATTGTCATACTCAAATTCATTTAATCCAACACATGTATACTTAATCAAAAGTGAATGAGATGTAATTTGAAATTAAAGTGATTATTTTCTAAATGAACAATTTAGACATACATGTAGTAATATATATACTCTGATGCTTGCCTTTAACACAGTGCTTAACCTTATTAACTTCTCCTTGGTGTGTAGTTGAGAAAGCCTCAATAGAAGATGGGTTCTTTACATGAAAGACATGCAATGGGTGAATCTATTATAAGATGCATGCATGTTGTTCATTTAAGTCTCCTTGACTCTATTAAACCCAAATAATTGAAATGGAGGTAGAGATTTCACCTTTGGGAGATTAGTTTGAGGAAGATGGTGAACATGATGGTTCCAATAAAAAAGATGCAAAAAGCTTGGAGAAGGAGATGAATGGAGGCTATTCTTCTTGCATGCAAAGCTTTAAGCTTGAAGGGTGAAGAAAAAGCTAAGGCATGGAAAGGGAAATGTAGCTCGAGTTGAGGATGGAAGGAAAAGAGAAAGAGAAGAAGAGAGGAATGATGATCGTCCTCTTTTAATTAAAATCCCTAGACTTTGCATGCAAGTCCAATATTCTTGGGAAAATTACAATTTAGGTCAAATGGACCTCGATTAGGCCAAGATGGATCCGAATTAAGTTGGACCCAATATGAAAGATGGTTTACACGATGAATTACACAAGATGCAACTAATGAGGTATCAATATGATGTAAAGACTCTAAATTACAAGAGAGCCCTTAACTACTTACGTAAAGTTCGAATCAGACCCCAATATCTATCCATGAGCCAAGCCCAAAGGGTTTGAGTTAATTAACCTAAGCAAAGTTTAATTAGTACAAAATAAGATTAATTAATACAAATCAAGATTAGTTAGGACCTTACATCCTCTTCCTCTTAAGATCATTTGGCCCTCCGAATGCAATTACCTTAGGTAAGAGTTCTAGATATTTTTCCTAAAAACTTGCTCTTGAAGCTCCCAAGAAGCTTCTTCCTGCCCATGATGCTCCCATAGAACCTTAACCCATTTAACCATCCGAGTACGCGACACTTGATCTTTGGCGTCAATGATATGAAGAGGTCTTTATTCGTAGCTTATGTCCAGTTTAAGTTGTATGTTATTTATTTCAAGGACATGTGATGGGTCTGGAAGGTACTTCCTAGCATTGATACATGAAATACGTTATGAGCTCCTGCAAGTTGAGGTGGTAAGTCTAACCTATAAGCCAAATCTCTCACTCTGCTTTGAATCTCAAAAGGCCCTACAAATCATGGAGCTAACTTACCTTCATGTCCAAACCTGATAGTACCCTTCATCAGAGAAACTTTCAAAAAGACCTTGTCTCCCACCTGAAATTTAAGGGGTCTATGGCGGTTGTCTGTATAACTCTTCTGGCGAGATCTTGTAACCTTCAATCTGTCTTGAACCTTTTGTACTTTTTCCGTTGTATTCGCAACAATAAAAGGTCCATAGAGACTTCTAACTCTGACTTCTTCCCAACAGACCGGTGTACGACACCTACGACCATAAATGCTTCGATGGAGCCATTCTGATGCTTGCGTGATAACTATTATTGTATGTAAATTCACATAAGGAAAGGTATTCGTCCCACTCTTTTCCAAAGTCCAACAAACTAGCTCGAAGCATATCTTCAAGAGTTTGTATTGTTCGCTCCAATTGTCCATCTATTTGAGGATGATAAGCTGTGCTAAAGTTGAGTTTGGTACCCATGGATTTCTGAAAACACTGCCAGAAGGAAGATATAAACCTACTATCTTGGTCACAATAGAAACTGGAGTACCATGCAAGCACGTAACCTCACCTATGAAGATTTTGGCCATCTCAAGGAATTTCATCCCTTTCCTAATAGGAGTAAAGTGGGTTGACTTCGTTAGTAGATTGACGATCATCCATATGGCATCATGATTTTTTCGTTCGGGGCAGCCCTGAAACAAAATCCATAGAAAGCTTCTCCCATTTCCACTTTGGAATATGTAAAGTATGCAACAAATTGGGAGGCTTTTTATGTTCAGCCTTTAACACATGATAGGTAAGGCATCTTGCCACAAAGCCTGCAATGTCTATCTTCATGTTATTCCACCAGAACCTGCCATTTAGATTTCGGTTCATCTTAGTACTCCCGGGGTGTATAGAATATCTAGCATGACGTGCTTCAGTCATGATCGCCTCTTTTAGATTTTGAATCGCTAGAACATATAGCCTGTCTCTGTAGTACAACACACCATCTACTATCCTGAAATTTGGTCTTTGAGATATGTGGTTGCGAATCTTAATGAACTTTGGATCTTCAAATTGTCTCTCTTTAATTTGCTATATTAAAGTGGATTCAAAGATAGACATAGCCACTAACATAACCTTATCATCCACAAATTCGACTTTCACATCCAAATCTCAAAATTCTTCTACTAAAGACAATTCACCACACATGGTTGCTATCTCAATAGTTGATTTCCTACTTAGAGCATTGGCCACTACATTTCATTTTCCTAGAATACGTAACTAGAAAATCATAGTCCTTTATGAACTCTAGCCATCTAGCTGTCTCATGCTAAGATCATGTTAAGAGAATAAATACTGGAGACTGCAATGATCACTATGGACTTCAAATCTCTCTCTATACAAGTAGTGTCTCCACAACTTCAAAGCGAAGACAACAACGGCTAATTCTAGATCATGTGTGGCATAATTCTTTTTGTGTTCCCTTAATTGTCGAGATCTATATGTTATCACCTTACTGTTTTGCATTAATACACATCCCAACCCAATTCTTGAAGCATTAGTATATAAAACAAATCCACCATTACCTTCAGATAAAGATAAGATTGGGGCTGAAGTTAGCTTCTCCTTAGGAAGTTAGAAACTCAACTCACATTTAGTTGAACAAACAAATGGTTCATTCTTCTGAATCAACTTCGTCAAAGGTGTGACTATTCTGGAAAAGTCCTTTACAAACCTTCGGTAGTAGCTTGCTAAACTAACAAAACTTCTAAATTTTATGACTATTTTAGGGTTTTGCCAACTAGTTATTGTCTCGATCTTAGCTGGGTCTACTACAAGTCCATCCTTAGAAATTATACGCCCCAAGAAAGCAACTTGTTCTAACCAGAAATCACACTTATCCAGTTTGGCGTATAATCAATGATCTCTTAACAATTGCGATGAAATCCTCAAATGCTCAACATGCTCATTGCAAGCCTTGGAGTACACCAGTACATCATCAATGAAAATCACTATGAATCAATGAAAAGATCTTGTTCATCAAGGCTATAAATACAGCTGGGGCATTGGTCAACCCAAAAGGCACAACTAAGAATTCATAGTGCCCATATCTTGTCCTGAAAGCTGTTTTAGATGTATCTTGCTCCCTAACTCACAACTAATGATATCCCAACCTCAAGTCGATCTTTGAAAAGTGGGTTGCACCCTGTAATTGATCAAACAGTTCATCAATTCTAGGCAGTGGATACTGTTCTTGATTGTCACTTGATTCAACTGCCTGTAATCAATACACATTCTGAGGGTGCCATCCTTCTTCTTCACAAGTAAAACTGGGCTCCCCATAATGATGTGCTAAGATGAATAAACCCCTTATCCAATAAATCTTGTAACTGTAACTTCAACTCACATAACTCTGTAGGTGCCATTCTATATGGAGCCTTAGAAATTGGAGCTGTACCGGGCACTAGTTCATAGTAAGATCTACTTCCCTAACCAGAGGAAGACTAGGTACTTCATCAAAAAACACATCTGGAAACTTACAAACCACTGGTATCTCCTTTAACTTCTTTGGTGGTTTCTTCTCAACAATGAAGGCAATGTACCTCTCATAACACTATGAATTAATCTTTCTGCTCAAAGTGCTAAGATTAGCCTAGTATTCAAACTCTTCTTCTCACCTTGGAATACAACACTCGGACCGGTTTCATCTACCTTTACGGTGGTGGTCTTGCAGAAACAGTCCAAGCAAGCCATATACTTAGTTAACCAGTCCATGCCTAGGATTACATCAAAATCGTGCATCGGTAATACGATGAGTTCTGTTGGAAAAAGAATCTCTCCAATTAGAACTTGATAACCTGGGTAATAGTCCTCACAAGTCATCCTCTTGCTAGCAGGGGTGATAACACTCAATACATACGGTAGCTGCATTGGCGGCTCCTGTATCCTACTAGAGAATTGGTGTGAAATAAAGGAGTGCGAAGATCTTGAATCAAACAACACCTTAGCTTCTATATCATAGATAGAAACCTTACCTACGACCACACGCTCCACCGCTTCCATTTCTTCATGAGTCAATGCATAGGCACGGCCTTGCCTTTGAGGTCGGTTCTAGTGTCACTATTTCTGCTGTCCTTGCCGCGTTGGCTTGGAACTTATTGTGTCTGCCCTTGGCCTTGCCTCACTTGCTGTTGTTGATATGGAGGTGTGGGCAGTGCTACTTTAGAGGACTGATGATACTGCTGCTGGGGTGAGGCTTAACCGGAACCTATTCTTCTTAGGCATTCCAACAAGCAATGGTCCAATGAGCCACAGCCAAAATAGGGTCCCATAGACCTCCAACATTTACTTGTCTCATTGCCCTTTCCACACTTGCCATAGACTAGCCTTGATGTCCCACCAACAACTTCCTTCTGTTTTTTGGAGTGTTGTTGACTCCTCCCAGAAGGTGGGGCAGTTCTCCTGGACTCTTCCAAAAATAAGCTCTTTTTAATTTCTTTAGCTGAATTGGCTCTCTGCATAGCGTCATCATACGGCACTGGATGCTGGAAAGCCATACTGTGTCCCTTAATAGCAGGCCTCAACCCTTCGAGGAATCCCTCAACTCTTTTCTCCTCGGTGTCGATCAAGTCCAAGGCAAACTGAGAGAGCTGACTGAATACATGCACATACTCTGCAACCGTCTTGGAGTTCTACTGTATGGTGAGGAACTCTGCTTTCTTCTTGCGTGTCACATGCTTTGGGATGAACTTCTTCCTAAATTGCCTTTTAAAAGCTTCCCACAAGGTAGCATCTGGCATAGCCCTAATTTGGTCATGGATACTCTTCCACCGTGTACTCACAATATCTCTGAACATGGATGCCATAAGGATACTTATTACCTTTGTGTATAGGTTAGCGAATCAAAAACATTCTTTGTGTGTATTGTTTGTAACTCCAAGTGCAGAGTTGTGATGTAGTAATATCTCGGTAAGTACGGGGTCAAATCCATAGGGAGCTATGTTTAAAATATTTCAACTTGTTACCTGCCTAAACAAAATTCTAAAACTAGCCTAATTAAAATCTAACAAATACATACATTCCTAAAACAAAATAATTACAATCACAATTCAAATAAAGAAAGCAAATTCTAAATATAAAAGTTCCTAAAAATAAAATTAAATTTACTGCAAAACAAAACACACATTAGAAAATAAAATTTACTGCAAAATAAACACACGTTAGAAAATAAAATTAAAAGTTAGGAACAAAATAAACAAAGGTTAAAGAAAACAAAAACTTCCTAAATTAGAAACTAAATTAAACGAAGAACAAAAGATTTTTAAATTCTAATCAAAATTAGAAAGAAATTTAACTTTAGAAAAAACCTCTAATTGACAACCTAAAAATCAAGTTAGTAATTCTTAAAACAAAGAAATTTCTAAAACAACAACATAAATTACAACTATACAAACAACTAGATACATAACTTTCTAAAAAAAAAACAATCTACCTTATATTATCATACATGAAAATCTTTCTAAAAATAAAACAGAATCTGAAGCTAAAACTTTCCTAAACTGCTTTATGAATGAATGAATGCAAAATAAAAAGAAACTACATGAGTGAATAGAAGGGTGAGCGGGGCATGCAACTATATGATGTGTAAGAATGATGTGTGCTGCGTATATACATTCAAAAATCAGATTTTCACCACTGAATTTACTCAATTCCAGACTTGAAATGTTGCCAATTTTAATACAAAAAATCAGTTTTTATCGTATTTCCACTAATCCTCAAAACAGTCCACAATGATGCATGAATGAGATGGGCTGAAAACTATGGGTTAGAAATCAGATTTGTAATGCTATTTAGTTCACCATTCAGAGCTGAAAATTTTCAACTTAAACACAGAAAATTCTGTGCAAAACTGATACTAAACAGATCAATATGACTCAACAACCAGTATACATGAATCAACCATAACATGACATCATTTAGCACCTATGATCAGCACGTTTCCAAATCAAATTCAGAACTGAATTTCAATTTTTAACTGTCGTCCAACCAGTCCACACAAAAGATATCAAATTATCTACCAATTCGTTTGGCACAATTTGGCAAGAATGACTTCAAATTCAAGCTTGTTTTTGGTCTTATTTTAGACTATTTTCTGTACAGTTCTGAATTTTTTTCAATTCTGAACTTCAGTTTCTAAGAAGCGTTTTAAACACAGGTACTCAACTGCTATTAACATGTGCAAGTATGTTGTGAAAAATCATCCAATCATGAACCTTTTTAAAACTGTTTTAAGCACAAAAATCTGGACTGCTTTTTTAATTCAAAATTTTATTCAATTTGTGGTGCATAAAATCAATTCAAACTTGTTCCAATTAGTCCACAAATCACATGCATGATTCAGCCATGAATTAAAATGTTTGCAAATCAGATTTTCATATTCTAAACCAGCCCAAATATGGAGAAAATGTTTGAACAAAGCTGATTGATAAACTTGTCTAGCCAACTACAGATTTGTATTAATGTATGGAATGCTTTAAACGCCTTTAAACAAAATATTTTCAGACGTGTAATTCAAATTTTTGAAATTCCACGACCAACACCCTTAAAACATGATTTCAAAAAAAAAATTGAAATATGTATGATTCTAATGCAAGGTACAGCAGTAAATACTACCAAATAAAACTATGCAAGAACCTAGTGTGCAAAAATTTAAATAAAGTGCAGGAAAATAAAAAGAAAAGTGCAGAAATTTAAAATTGCAGAAATTTAAGATTCAAAAGTGCGGTAAAAAAAATTGTAGAAAGTCAAAGGCGGTAAACAATGGAAGTCAAAGGCGGTGAACAATTGAAGTTAAAGGTGGTATATTCACTTAAAATTCTCCCTTAGTCTAGGCCTAACAATTTCTTAAAGTATGCTCTTCTATTTGGGTCGTCAATCCAACAAGAAAAACACAAATCAAGCAATCATACAACCATAAGAATAAGAAGAATGACAAGATGAATATTATTGAACTAGTATGACAATCCTTTACATAAGATGAAAAAAAAATTAAAACAAAAGATTATACATATTAGGATGGAAAAGAATTCCTCCTTCTAGTTGATCTTCAAGGTTGGTGGTGTGACTTTAGGGCTAAGCCTCCTTGATGACTTGAGATGGGAGACAAGAGAGGGAGAGATGTAGTGTAGAAATCTAGAGGTAGGAGGTGGGTAATTCTTCCATGAAGAATATGGGAGAGGGGCGCCCTATTTATACTTTTTCAAGTCCTACTCTTTTCTCAAACTCTAAAATCTTAAAAATAATAAAAAAATGAAAAAAAAAGGCTCCAAAAAATGCTTTGGACATGCAATATCTTTTGGGATTTTTTTTCTTTTTATTTTTCTTTTCTTTTCTTGCTTGCTTTGTCTAGAAGTCCCTCTTAGATGCTTCTTTCCTTCTTTGTATGTGCCACCTTGCATTGAGATCTTTTGAGAGATAATTTAGGGATAAGAATCCTCTCTTGAAATCAAACTTGGCTCACATGAGGTGTAGAACTTCCCCTTTTATCTCTTTGCATTGTCAACTTTCCTTTTTTGGAAAGTTCTCCTTGTTGGCACCAAACTTGAAGAGATCTTTGAAGATAACCCTCTTGATATTTTTTCCTTTTCTTTTTCAACCAAAATATGATCCAAAATCCTCTTTTGGACATGGAATAGCTTGCTTGGATATTTTTTTCATTTTTTTTTCAATTAAATCTTCTCCTTCTCCAAAAAGAACTCCTATATGGCTTTCCTTATCCATCTTTGATGAGATATTCTTCAAATTCTCTTTAAAATCTCTTAAAAATGTGCAAAAAATAAATGGACCCCATCGTGGATGTTTTACAAGTGTACCCTACACATATACATGTGTGTGTGGAACCATGAAGCCAATTTTTTGCAATGTTCTTCCAACTTCTTTTTCTCTTCAATTCTTCTCTCATTGCTCTTGAAAATCAATTCCTTGCCTCAATTCTTTACAAATGGGACCCATATCATCAATTTCCTACAAAACAAATGTGATTTCATGTGAAAAGACAATTTTACCCCTAAGATCACAAATGCATAACTGTGGGCTCATCTCTCATGAAATGACAATGAAAATGCACACCATTTTTTATAATTTTACGTGAATAAACTAATTATGATTAAATTCAATTTATTTCATGAGAAAAATTATTTTCACAAAACTTTCCAAAAATAGACTTTCCAAAAATGGCAGGTTTCATGAATGTATGCAAAATGTGTGATTTTTAAACAAGTTATGTAGAAACATATAAAAAATGAATTTAAAATACATGAAACCATGATATCACATTAAATGAGACTCTTTCAAGTTAATAAGTCCTTAAAATGGTCCAAAATATGTATGAAAATATGCAGTTTTAAAGACTCATCATGTACGAACCACTCTTCAGCTTGTAACGGATCCTCTTGTCTCATGAATTCTGTTGCCCCTCTCTTTTGGAAATTCTGATAGAAGGAAGTAGGATCACCGAGGTGGTTCTACCTTTCTAGAAGGGTGGCTAGTTGCAATTGCATGGCTACCTTATTGCCATTGCTGGCAGCCAATTGATGTATTAGCATCATAAATCGCTCTTTCGTGTTCTATGCGGGATGAGGAGGTGGTGGTGGTGGAGGATCCACACCATCCAATTCGACACCTTCATGGCCATTACCGCCCAAACTGTTGTTCATGTCAGACCCAGATGCCATTTATCTGCAATTATAATGACTGTTAGTCATGAGAAATACATTAGTAGAAGGTAAGTTATAAATCTTTATACAAAATCCATCCCCCAATCAGATTATCGTAACCTCACCACATTTCCTAGAGTTGCTAAGTCTTTTTAATTGACTTCTTGATCGCTCTGATACCATTACTTACGTATGTCACACCTCAATCCCAAGAATTAAGGATAAAAATGGGCCCTTAGGGTGAAGATACGTAATCCCCTAGCAATCCGTGCCATGTGAAGACAGACACGAACCATTACAGAGATTCCACAGGAACGTGTGAGGAAGATCCACCAACACGTAGATTTAATTTCAACCATAAATCAGAAACCTATGAAATACATCTGTAATGATTATAAGCAACCATAGAAAAAACATTATACAATCCTAAAACAAACTTAAAGCCTTTTACTTATCCATTTCCATCACACATAACCACAATTCACTTAAATGTGTTCAATTATACAATCTTAATGCACATGTCTATTAATCAAAGTTGTAACAAAGATAGAGAGGCATGCTAAACACTAGTCTCAGCATCACTAAACTTATCAACCTAACAAAACCCCTTTCTGACGCTCTTTGTAAGACGACTAATAGTATATGTCGCCTTCATTCCACTATTCTACACCCCCTAAATACCATTGAGGTACCCTTCGGGGATGTATTGACAGTTGGGCTGGCATTGGGTTCAGTACCTGTAACACCAAGGGTAGCACTGTTAACATGATAGTTAAGCAAATATAGAGATATATAAGACTATCATGATGTATCAAATGAATTAATGAATATATTGATTAAAAGAAGGCAATAATCGTAAACTAAGCATATTGTGCATGAGTAAGCATGTATAACGAATCATGGCCAAAGTATCATAATGTACTAATTGGTATCCACAAGGCTATATTCTCCCAAAAAAGAGCATATCATCTAGAGAGAGCATATAACATATATATGGAAATTAGGAGATCAGACTAGCTTCTCGAAGAGCACTGATAACTCTTCCATAAACTATTGCAATAGAAGCATAAGGAATACCCGAATTGGTCTTGTTGAGCCTAATAAGGGGACAAGTTAAGTGGTGCCGACTTAACATATCAAGACATACCTGAATTCATATCTTTCATGCTTATGATCAACCATAGTGATTGTCTCATGTTCATACATATTCATTTATACTTATCATATCATACATATGGGAATTTTGGTCTTAAGATCATATGCAATCATAGAAATCAGAATTAGCAAGGTAACAGATAATTAAATAATGCATACTTATATGAGCAATTAAGCTCAAACCCTCTCAATCTTAGCTACACCCATTTTAGCTCACAGACTCACACTTAGTAGAAGCTCCGGTCCAATTGTCTCAAGGTTCGGCAGAAAGAATGGGTACATGATTGGATCATATTGAGGGCAATGTTTCTTAACAATATGAATGCATTTTAATTGAGAAGGTATCAAGGAGATTTACTAGCCAACCCTATGCTAGATAATCCGTGATCACAAGGCATTCAATACGATGTATTCATAAATCATCTGGTGTCATTGTGTTAGCAAGTCTTAGTGTTACATTGTATGCAAAGGACACCTCTTCTAATGCCAACACCTATGACATGACATCAGGAATTTTTCTGAAAAATCGGAGGGGATAAGTGATAGCTCTACACTCGTCCTCCTTATCATGTAATCACTATTGGGCTAATTTATTTAGAAAAAAGGTGCCATATCTAAAGCCCTACATGGTCATTGGAAATCCCTAATATCCTAAGTTAATAGTACTTTTACGACTTAGCTGTATACAAGTTATGGCTTTTAATTGAGTGGCTTAGTTTTTCTCTCAATTTCATACACATTTACGGTTTACTCGTATTTTGGCCTGTGGCTTAGCCATGTTAAGCTTACAGCTAGGCTATGGCTAGGCTACAACCTAGCTGTAGCACAATCCACAGCTTAGTCGAGGGTCAGCCCTAGAAGAAAAATAAAACTTTGGGCTCTCGGAAAAACTCACAGTAAAATGACTTACGGCTTGGTCACAGGATGGTTACGGCTGAGCCATAGTTCATTCCACGGCTTAGTCAAGGTTTAGTCGTAGTTTAAATCTGGGTTTTTGCACTCCCTGGATTCTGAGCCATAGATACTTATGACTTAGGCGTGGCTTCACTATAAGCTTCAGAACTTTTGGAAATGATTCCTGAAGCTCGAGTTCAGTGCAGAACTCTTAAATTTTTGGTTCAAATGAGCTTCCTTTTACCTCAAATTATCACTATGGGTTTACAATGCCCACATATTACCCACATCACATTGTCATACTCAAATTCATTTAATCCAACACATGTATACTTAATTAAAAGTGAATAAGCTGTAATTTGAAATTAAAGTGATTATTTTCTAAATGAACAATTTAGACATACATGTAGTAATATATATGTTAGATTTTGTGGACTCAATCCATCAGTTGATGTAATAAATTGATTAATTTCTTTATTTATCAATAAAATCATGCTTTGCTTTCATGAGATGAGTGTTATTTTACTAATTCATGCACATGACCAATACATATGATATAATGGTTCATGAGTTGAACCAGGTCCCATTAGTATATTAGATGTGATATATGTGCATGGATGAGATCCACATGCGGGAGATATATGTCACAAATCTTATACTTAAATAGCTTCACAACCAGTAAAGAGACTGGGCATCTCATTTGATAAGGTTGCAGCACTTTGATCACTATGGAATAGTGTGATTTGTCTCGATCATCAGAATGTAAGATTCTGGATCACGGTGCTAGTACATTGGATGTTTTGAAGGACCATGAGATGCACCTTATGGAATTCCGTCTCAATAATAAGGTATGCTCTCATAATTCCCTAGCAATAGGCTCTCAATCCTGAGACATTGATGAACTCAAGTTTCTATCTATTCATTTGCTTTGAGTCACCAATGAGTGAGGCCGACTGTAGGTTAACACCTCGGTGCCTTGGATATGTGGTAGTAGAACTGTGGGAACGTTGAATGATCAAGATGGAATCTATCTCTATTATCCCCTTGTGCCATGTAATGGATTTGTCATTAGTAAGTGCGCACCCATCTCAATTAAGAGTTAATTGGATGGTACTGATGATTACTGTGATTAATTGGGGCTCAAGGATAATAAGATGTGGAACTTAGATTGGAAGAGACGGATTTATTCCAATTGATCCACGGATATTGATAGAGGGGCCTACTTGTGGTAATTGGGAACTTTAGGGTCTTCATTGTAATTTATTTCTAAGACTGGAGTGCAATTGCATTTATATAGTGGTGTTATTTGCAATTAACTGAGGGCCCAGATTGCACATGAGATGTGGGGTCGCGGTGTTCCAATTGGAGCCAGCTTTCTAAGGAATCCTTAGTGGTCCCCACGCTAGCCCAAGTTATTGGAAAATACTAATCCGACTCGAACTCTAGAAAGAAGGGATAAGAAAGGAGAAAGTTGCTAATTGCTTTGGAAGTAAAACTTCTATTTCAATTAGGCAAGGACGAGATTTGAAAGTTTATAAAATCTCCTTGGACGTTCAAAAGAGTCTCTCTCACGCCCAAAACCCTTTCGTGCAAGAGTTGCACGAGTTACTCTCTCCTTCTTTCTTTTAGTTCCTTGGAGTTTCGAGTTGGGATTTTCTCCTGAAGATTCCACCATTCTTCTTAAGAAAAGAAATTCAATTCGGGTCATAGCGTGGAAGGCTAAGAGGTGTTGAAGAAATCCATCAGAGCACTGCGGATCTCCAAAGGTATGATCTACTTCTTGCATGTCGTAGATTATTTTGGATATTTAGTGCCGGTAGAATATTTACTGTACATGGTCATGAGATTGAGGGTAATTCATCCTGGATTGGGTTTTGGTCTTATGGATAGTTGATCCCTGTATCAAGTGGGTCAAAAGTTTTGAAAATCTATCCACGAGACCCACCTACTTCCAACAATATATACTCTGATGCTTGCCTTTAACACAGTGCTTAACCTTATTAACTTCTCCTTGGTGTGTAGTTGAGAAAGCCTCAATAGAAGATGGGTTCTCTACATGAAAGACATGCAATGGGTGAATCTATTATAAGATACATGCATGTTGTTCATTTAAGTCTCCTTGACTCTATTAAACCCAAAGAATTGAAATGGAGGTAGAGATTTCACATTAGGGAGATTAGTTTGAGGAAGATGGTGAACATGATGGTTCCAATAAAAGAGATGCAAAAAGCTTAGAGAAGGAGATGAATGGAGGTTATTCTACTTGCATGCAAAGTTTCAAGCTTGAAAGGTAAAGAAAAAGCTAAGGCATGGAAAGGGAAATGTAGCTCGAGTAGAGGATGGAAGGAAAAGAGAAAGAGAAGAAGAGAGGAACGATGATCGTCCTCTTTTAATTAAAATCCCTAGACTTTGCATGCAAGTCCAATTTCTTTGGGAAAATTACAGTTTAGGTCAAATGGACCTCGATTAGGCCAAGATGGATCCGAATTAAGTTGGACCCAACATGAAAGATGGTTTACATGATGAATTACATAAGATGCAACTAATGAGGTATCAATATGATGCAAAGACTCTAAATTACAAGAGAGCCCTTAACTACTTAGGTAAAGTTCGAACCAGACCCCACTATCTATCCATGACCCAAGCCCAAAGGGTTTGAGTTAATTAACCTAAGCGAAGTTTAATTAGTACAAAAAAAGATTAATTAATACAAATCAAGATTAGTTGGGATTGGGACCTTGCACCTTGTGTGCCTAAGAGTAAATCACCTTTGGCAAAGGAAATGATGGCCTTGGAAGCATTGTGAATGGAAAGGTATTCCATACATTGCTTTTAAGGCCTTTTACACTTTGCTTTAAGATAGTTCTTCTCTATTTGAGGGACTTGTGCCACATTAGTTTGATTTCTGGAATTTAAAGCCTGTAGAGCTCGTATGAAGTTGTTATGAACCTTTTTAGACATCTGCAAAAGATAAAAATATGAAGTCATGTAAGTATGTGCTTAAGGTGTTCAATAACATCATACGTGAATGGGGCTTTTATTAGCATTTGCTTCTGAAGAAGTTATATTTACATTTGGATTATTCCCCAAAGGGTTAACTTGAGAAGAAGAAGGAGGTCTATCATAGTTGACTCTATAGTTGCGACTAAAACAAGTGTCATCGTTGGTTGTGTTGTTTTAGTTAACCTCTGGATGAGTATCTCTTCTGATGGCCTTAACTTTTTCAGGTTCAGCAAAGAGCTAGCTGATTTTTTTCAAGCATGCCTCTTTATTTACATTGTCAAATGCGGCTTGAGATGTTTGGGGTTTATCAGTAGAAGTGATAATGACTACCAAAGCAAGTGTGAATGGCATTTCTTTTTCTGAATTAGAGAGATTATTCTGAACTTAGAATACTTCTTAAGGTACAGTACGACTGCCAATGCTAAGTTCATTATGCTCTTCTTCCAACTCAAGCTCACTATTTGATTTAAGAAGAATGAGTTAAGTGCTTAGTTTAGAGTCCGGCTTCAAAGAAGTTGGATCAACACTTGGTTCAGGAGAAATATTTGGCATAGAGGTTATTGCTTGTGAACCAGAAGAAGTTGCTTGTTGTCGTCGTGTCTTATTGGATTCAACTAATGGCAAAGGATCTAGATGAACTTTGGAGGTAGTGGAAAAGGAGGAGGATCACTCGACCAACCACGTGCACTCTATCTATGATGAGGGTACCCATTTCATAAGGCAAATCATAAAAAGCCACTGATAATGTGTTGAACCACGTTTAATGATGAGGGTATCCATTTCAAGATCCAAAGTTTGTTCAAAATTCTCATCCTTGTCAGAGGAAAATTCATCAGGGAAGTAATCATCAATTTATTGATCATCTTCAAAGTTAGAGTAGTCTGATCAATCTTCCTCATCATCTGAATGAGGAGGCGTACCATCCCATAATATCCTGTTGCAACTAGATATCAGTGGTTTTTTCTCATCCTTTGGAATTGGAATGATTAAGTCAGCCAATGTAAAATGACCTCTGACTGGCTTAGGAGGTTTTTCTGAATGAAAGATTTTATTTCTTTTTTCCTCTTCTTTTTAGCTTGTTTTTCTTGCTTGACTAAGCGGTTCTGGGCAGCTTTTTATGTGGGTATGGGTTTGGTTTTAACATTTTCCAGCCTTCATCATTCACTAGGCCTGGATGGACCCAGATTTCTTCCCCTGAAGAGCTCTTAACTACTATCAAACCTTGTTCATCATGCATTGCATTGACAACACGGAATTCGACCATCATTGGTTTCGGTGGAGAAAATGCTGCCACATGTGTAAATTGTCGAAAAGAGATCATGTTGACCGGAGTAGGATCATACTTCCGATCAATGGTTATTTTTCTATTTTTCCACATCTCATTAACTTTTTCTTTTAGAATGAAACAGTTTTTGAGAGGATGTAACACCATCTAGTGGTATGCACAGTACTTCAGATCATTGACGTGACCTGTTTGTTAAGGTTTCTTTATCGGTGGAAGTTCCATCTTGCTGTTACCCATCAATGACCGGAAGATCACTTCAATAACTCCATCAAAAGGATACTTAGTTTTCTTCTTTTTCTCATATTCCTCTTTCTTGGTTTGATCAGTCTTTGTGTTTTGAGGCTTCGAGGAGGTTTGGAGGTTTGCACATTGAAGACCTCCTATTTATTCTTTGGTTTTGGAGCAGAAGATGAAAATGGCTCTGTTTCTCGAGAACTTGCCTTCATTTGATTGATTTCTTTGAGGGTTAGTTCTGCATTAGTGGCAACCTCAACCAATCGGCTAAAGACTTAGTTTTATGACAAGTATGATAGCCTTGATCTTTGGTCACAAATTGGTCTTGCACATTTTGATAGTTACCCTTTAAGATAGTTGTTCCCTGTATCTATAGGATAATGCTTTCCACCTGTTAATAAAGGAATGTGCAGTTTCATTGTCTCCTTGTCTTGTACTACTGAGCATGCAAAGGTGACTGTTTGATCCTCCTCCTAGAGTAGAGTAAAAACTTCTTTTCCATGATGGGTCATGTCATAAAAGTGAGTTTTAGTAACTGCTTATGCCAATCAAAGGCAACTCCTTTCAATGAACCAACAAATAGGCTTATCTTTAATGCATCTTATTACGGCAAACTTCCAAGAAGTGATTTGAAATGCACTATATGTTGATAAGCCAACCCCTTCCCAAGGTATGGCTAGAAAGTTAGAAGCTTATAATCTAAAGGAAATGGAACAAGATTGAACTCCAAAGGGTACTATGGTGTGATACCCTTCTTTTTCATCCTGGTTTTCACTTTTGATTTTGTCAATATTTCTTCAACCTCCTTGAAGGTTACGTGCTTTTCAAGATTTGTGTGAAGACCCAGGCTTGGCGAATGATAGCTAGAGGAACCTATAGTTGCACCTTGTCTGTTAAGGATTTGATTTGAGCCATAAGCAAATCAATTTTAGTTGCATTCCTCCTGATCATTGCTTGTTCTCTTCTATTGGTGAGTAGAGGATTTACTTAAGCTTCGGCTGGACCACCTAGCTTATCTGTCAAGACTTTCAATTGGGTGGTCAGGTTGTCAATCTTAGGTCGTTATTGTTTAACAACATCATTGACATCGTCATCTTGATTTTCTACTAGCTTCTTTTTCACCAGTATCTTTGGTTCTAACAGCATCATCAATTCCATCTTTGTTGATTCCACTCCCCTCAACTATGAACACGGTGTGCTAACGGGGGTAGGATGATGTCAATTATTGAGGAATAGACTAACTGTCTTCTGTATCTAAGATAGTGATAGGATCATCGTCAAAATCAATTTCAACATGACTTTCAAAAGTCCTACTTGAATGAGAGTTTGAATTAGACCCTTGTGATTGAGTCTGGTACATATTGCAAGCAACTCTCCAAGCTGAACCTGGCCCGACCATATAAGATAAGGTTAAGTTAGGATTGTCTTCTTTGATCACCCACTTCCAAATGATCTTGAGTTGTGATAGCTTCCAAGTTCACTCCCTGTAGTGAGACAAAGCTTTCCTCTTCATTTGAGCAGCCAGCCTAGCTGCTAGGGTTTGATCTTTGAACTTGGCCACTAATGGCCTTGAAGTACCGGCAACTTGCTCCCAATCCATTGGATCGGAAGTAGGGAATGAAAGGATATCAATTACACCTCTTTTATTCTTTTTCTTTTGCTCCTTATTTTGTTGGAGTGAGTCTTTCAACTGAGCAAGTTCGGTCGCATTGTTAATGACCAATTGCTTAGTCTTTTTTTGATGTTCATCAACGTATGATAGATGTTGAAATGAAGATGGCGAGGTTTTGTTCTGCTAAACCTTTATCCCTCCTTCTGGGTTAGAGGGTAGAAGGTATTTTCTTCAAGTGAGGCTAAGGTTTTGTTCTCAGCTTTATTAGGTTTTGAAGTACGTGGTTAAGGTAAACACGTGCTGCATCCTGGAATGGGCACATTCTTCTGGGCCTTCTTATGAGTTAGAAACTACCAAAGGTCCTTTTGTGCTAATGCATTTGATTTTTAATGAGCTGTTGCGTGGGCTGAGTGGATGATTACTTTGGGCCTTGGGTAGCCATGAGACATTGGTTGCCAAGTGCCATTGGCTTATGATATGTGAATTAGACATGTCTTGCCCCAGACAAGGCTTGATGATGTGAAGGTTGTTTTGTTCTGACTGCAACTTGAGTTTAGGTTTTTCCTGAACCTTGGTAGAAATCTCAAATGAGTTCTGGGCATATTTGGGCACCTAAGGTCTGAGATTTTTGGTCTTCTTAGTAGACCTCGGGTCACTAATGCCTCATTCAATTCAGTGGAAGTAGCTAAGCTTGTAGGAGTAAAAAGCCTCTGAAAAATTAAGACTCTTAATGCAGGAGTAGCAAGGTTAGTCGGGGCCCACTTTGGTGTTCTTGCAGATGGACCGTTCTGGGTCATGGAGATCTTGAATAGCCTCTCCTTGGCTTCAACAAAGATAATGATTAGGGAACCCATAGAATTTTCTGCAAAACAGTAAGCCCAAAGGACTGTATCAGTTTCATAACGAACAAAGCTGCCTCTTAGATTAGCCAGAATAGTTTATGAATGCCTTCTGAACCAACATGGTTAACTTATTGGATGAACCAGAATGGTCAGAAATAGGGATGAACCCAATCTCATTATACTATGCTAACCAGTTATAGCCATTAAAATTTTAACAGCATTTCAGGACTATGTTGTCAGACTCAGAAGCATACTATATTGACTAGACCTAGCTACTAGAATTTTGGTATCATTTCAAGGCTATCTTAGTCAAATTTATAAGTAAGAGAGGGTTGGATCTCATCAAAGGGATAGGGCTGGTAAGATCAAGCTACACCACTACCACAATGCTCACAAGGGATCCATCAGTGTGATAAGTTCTTAAAAATGCATATTTTCATACATATTTTGACCCATTTTAAGGACTTATTGACTTGAAAGAGCCTCAGTTAGTGTGATCAAGTAGTTTCAAGCATTTTAAATTCATTAAAGTGCATTTCTGCATAATTTGTTCAAAATCACACTTTTTGCATACATTCATGAAACCTGCCATTTTTGGAAAGTTTATTTTTAGAAAGTTTTGTAAAAATGCATATTCTCATGAAATAAATTGAATTTTCATCATCATTAGTTCATTCACATATAATAATGAAAAATGGCATGCATTTTTATTATCATTTTATCAGATATGGGCTCACAGTCATGCATTTGTGATCTTAGGAGTAAAATTATCTTTTCACATGAAATCACATTTGTTTTGTAGGAAATTGATGATATGGGTCCCATTTGTAAAGAATTGAGGCAAGGAATTGATTTTCAAAAGAAAGGAAAGAAGAATTGAAGAGAGAAAAAAAATTGGAAGAAAAATGTAAAAATTGGCTTCATGGTCTCACACACATTCAAATATGTGTCGGGTACACATATGGGACATTTAAGATGGGGTCCATTTATTTGTTGCACATTTTCAAGAGATTTTGAAGAGAATTTGAAGAATATCTCATCAAAGATGGACAAGAAAAGCCACATAGGAGTTCTTTTTGGAGAAGGAGAAGATTTCATTGAAAAAGAAATATAAAAAAAATCTCCAAGCAAGCATAGACGTCCAACACATGTTTTGGATCAGATTTTAGCTGAAAAAAATAAAGGAAAAAAGTCAAGGGAGAATTATCTAGAAGATCTCTTTGAGTTTAGAGCCAACAAGAAGAACTTTCCAAAAAAGGAAAGTTGACAATGCAAAGAGATAAATGAGGGGATTCTACACCTCATGTGGGCCAAGTTTGATTCCAAGAGAAGATTCTTATCCCTAAATTATCTCTCCAAAGGTCTCAATGCAAGGTGGCAAAAGACAAAGAAGAAAAGAAGCATGTAAGAAGGATTCCCAGCCAAAGAAAGAAAGAAAAGAAAAAAAATGGAGAAAAAAATCCCAAAAGGGGATCTTACGCCCAAGCCATTGTATGGGGCCCATTCTTTTCCATTTTTTTTATTTTTCAAGATTTTATCAAATCAAGTAAAAAGGGAAACTTTGGGGCTATAAAAAGTATAAATAGAGCACCTCTCTCCCATATTTTTCATGAAAGAATAAACCTCTCTCTCTAGCTCTCTCCCTCCACTTTCTCCATAATTTCTTTATTCAAGAAGGCTTTCTTCAACTTGAAGCTTCCACTAGAAGAGGATCTTTCATCCAAGATCATATAATGTTTTCTTCTTTATTCTCTATCTTTATATAAAAACATTCATATCTAGTTAAAGTGTGTGTTTTTATTTCTTTTATTTACTTCTTTGATAATGAATGCCTGATGTTTGTTTTTAACCTTGTTGCTCTTAGATTGACAACCCAAAGAAGCCTAAGAACATGATTTGAGCAAACATAATCTAGGATAAAAGAAGAATTTAGGAAAAGAAAAAAATCATACACTTCCACACATTTGATTTTCTTATACTTCCAGACATTTAAATTCTTTGTTATTCTACACATTTAAATTTCTTGTTTTCCACACATTTAAATTATTGTCTTACTACACATTTAAATTTCTGAAATTCCACACATTTAAATTCAAGTTTATCCAGATATTTACTTTTATGTTAATTCCATACATTTAAATTTCATTGTTCTTCTTACTTTATTTTTTTTATTGAGTTATGGCTGGGATTAGTTTTTAGAAGCATGCATTCATATCATGTGTTAGTTTAGTTTCTAGAAATTGGAATTTTGGATCTAGAATTCATGATTCTTTTTAAATTAAAGGGGCAAATTTTGAATTTAAAAAGCTTATTTTGCCTTGAAATTTGGAAGAATCATTGTTGGATGAGTTAACTTTGTGCCATAAAAATTTAAGAGGAAAAGGATCAAGGGAAGGCATGTTTTCAGTCATTGAAACACCTGCCAGTCAAAAATTCAGTACACAAAAATCTGCACAGGGTAGAATTTTTGGTCTAAAAATTTGGAATTAATAGACATATCAAATTAGTGAGTTTTGTGTAAAAATTGGATGAATTGAACTTGGATGAGTAATCTTTAAAATCTTAGAGTTTCAAATTCAAAATATTATGGTAAGTTCAATTTCCAGAAGCCTAAGCTAAGACTGACTACTAAACTGCATTTCAAAATTTTATTTTTAATAGCCTTTATTCATGCATATATTTTTCTTATTTTACAATTTTTTTCTAAATTCATTTTTTGTAGATTCATTATCAGTAGAGCATGATTTCCAGCTATTAAATCTAGTTTAAGATTGCATTAGATTAGGATCATATTTTATTTAAATTTTTATCTCATATTAGGAAAGCTTACATTAGTTACATGACATACATTGCATTACTAACTTTACTAACTTTCTTATTTTAAATTTGTTTTTTAGTTTTATGTCTTTTAATATTGTAGCTAATTTCCAGAATTAAAAGATCTTTCTAAACTTGTTTTTAATTGAAGATTTTAAATTAGAAAGTTCTCTAGTTTTGAAAATTCTAACTTAGGAAAGTTCTTGACTTTTGTTTAATTAGTTTCTAACATTGTTTAATTTAGGAAGTTTCGAATTTTAGTTTTGTTTTATTAGAAGTTCTAATTTGTTTTTTATTTTGCAAAGATTTTAATTTTTATTTTTAGGAAGTTTTAGAATCAGGATTTTTAATTTAGGAATTGTTATTGTATAATATTTTGGAATGTAAATATTTGTTAGATTTTAATTAGGATAGTTTTAGAATTCTGTTTAGGTAGGTGACAAGTTGAAAATATTTTAAATATAACTCCCTATGGATTCGACCCCATACTTACTAGGATATTATTACATCGCAACTCTGCACTTGGAGTTGATGAACACAGTATAAGACTCCGGACAATGTATAACTACAAATGTTGTTGTTCTTACTATTGATTTAATATAACATTTGTTTAGGTCTTATAAATAAGTTGGTAATCCTACAGCTAATAATGTCAAGCCTTTTGGACTGAATCAATGCTCTTTCATTTCATTAAAGGGTGTTGATTTGATCCGTGCACTTCAACATACAAGATTCCTTCATTTAAGTGACAAGTTAATGCACTTCAAGGTGCAAAGTTCCTTTATGAATGCTCTCAAATCCATCATAGAGTTCAAAGGTCTTGAATAGGGTGTCTTTAAAGTCAAACAGGCCAAACTGGGGTCCAAACAAGTCAATGACCATGGACTAATGATTCTTTAAAAATGCATATTTTCATACATATTTTGACCCATTTTAAAGACTTATTAACTTGAAGGAGCCTCATTTAGTGTGATATCATGGTTTCATGCATTTTAAAATTCATTTTAGTATTTCTTTGCATAATTTGTTTAAAAATCACACTTTTTGCATACATTCATAAAACCTACTATTTTTGGAAAATCTACTTTTGAAAAGTTTTGTGAATATTTAGTTTTCTTATGAAATAAATTCAATTTTAATCATCATTAGTTTATTTATATAAAATTTTGAAGAATGGTGTGCATTTTCATTGTTATTTCATGAGAGATGGACCCACAGTCATGCATTTGTGATTTTAGGGTTAAAATTATCTTTACACATGAATTTACATTTGTTTTGTAGGAAATTGATGATATGAGTCCTATTTTCAAAGAATTGAGGCAAAGAAATGATTTTCGAAAAAAAGGAGAGAAGAATTTAAGAGAAAAAGAAAAAAAAAGAAAAATTTACAAAGTTGGCTTCATGGTCCCATGCACATATTCACATGTGTGGAGACACACTTGTGGAATGTTCAAGAAAAGGGTCTCACTCTCCAATTGTTGCAAAAATTCAAAACTAATATAAGAAAAGAAGGCTAAGGTGGAGAGAATTCAAGGAAAGAAAAGTCAAAGAAGGAGAACTCAAAAATAGAAAGTCAATCCTATTTTTCTTTGGACAGCATACATTAAAATAGTCATAACTCTCAAACCAAGTGTCGGATTTGGACAATCTAGCTACCGTTGGAAAGCTCATTTTGAGTAGATATCTGTAGAATCCAAGATTGCACCAATTAGAGTTAAAATGACAAAGATATGACTTCGAGAAGTTTACCATATATTTTTAGGCGGGATTGAGATTGTCTCTTCAAAGGTGGGCCCTGTCTTTGGCAAGCGTTAGCTAAGAAAGATGAATACACTTAAAATTCTAGCAAGAAAAGGAATCTAATCTCACCTCAAGCTTGAAAGACTTGTTAGCCAAGAAGAGGACTTACCTAAAGAAGGAAAGCCACATATGAGACCTTCTTTAAAAAGGAGTAAAAGAAAAAAAAGTATAAATAGGGAACCCCTCTCCCATACTCTTCATGGAAGAATTACCCACTTCCCACCTCTAAATTTCTACACTCCATCTCTCCCTCTCTTTGTTTCTCCATCTTAAGTCATCAAGGAGGTTAGCTTTAAAGCCACACCATTAACCTTGAAGATTAACTAGAAGGAGTAATTCTTTTCCATTCTAGTATTTGTAATCTTTTGTTTTAATTTTATTTCATATTGTGTAAAAGATTCTCATACTAGTTCAATAATATTCAACTTGATATTCTTCTTATTCTTATGGTTGTATGATTGCTTAATTTGTGTTTTTCTTGTTTGGATTGACGATCCAAATAAAGAGCATATTTTAAGAAATTATTAAGCTTAGATTAAGGGAGAATTTTGAGTGAATCTACCGCCTTTGACTTCTTGTTATTACCGCCTTGACTTCCTGTAATTTTTATTTATGTTCTTTCACTTTAATTTTTATTATTTGCACTTTTTTTTATTATTTGCACTTTCATTATTTTTCTTGTTATGTTCATGTTGATTTTAAGTTTTGTTTTTACATAGTTTGATGGCTGGATTAGAATCCATTGCATGTATTTTCATATCATAAGATTTTGTGCATATTTAAGTTGTTGAAAATTAAGCTTTCAAATCTGAATTTGATAATAAAATTTGAACTCAATACATAAACAACATAACTCAACATAGTTTCAACAAACTGCAGTAATAGTTATTGACAAAAGGTTCGAAGTGGGTAGACCAATAAAACCATAATATTTTTCTTTGAAACTTGGGAAAATTTAAAGTTTAGGATGTGGTCTTTCAATTCGTAGAATTTTAGGTCAAAATAATTTCGAAAGGTTTGTGAATCAGAGGCTTAAACTTTGCCAATCAATCAACTCGGATCAGAATTTCTGCACAGAATTTTGCAAAGTTGTCATGTTCATGCATTCATAACTTTTTCGTTTTAGATCCTTTTCACTTCTATTTTTTTTTGTTAGTTTCTTGCATTAGTAAAGCATAATTTCTAGCCATTAAACTTAGATTTAGGATGCATTAGAATAATTCATCATCATCATCATCATCAGAGCCTTATCCCAACCATGTTAGGGTCGGCTACATGAATTTTGTTTCTCCATTCCATTCTATTTTGAGCCAAATCCTCTGATAAGTCAAACTTCTTCAAATCTGAATCAATAACCTTCATCAATATTTTTTTCGGCCTACCCCTACCTCTTGATGGGCCATCCACCTGTATAGTCAAACTTTTTCTCACCGGTGCCATTACTGGCCTATGCTCAACATGCCCAAACCATCTTAAACGGGTTTCTCTAATCTTATCTTCTATTTGTGCTACCTCTAAATGCTCTTGAAAGCGCTCATTTCTAATTGTATCTTTTGTAGTTTTTCCACACATCCACCTAAGCATTCTCATTTCTGCTACATCTATTTTATGAATAAGCGTCTTCTTAATTGGCCAACATTCTGCTCATTTGTCATAGCTGGTCTAACCACTATCCTGTAAAATTTGCTCTTTAATTTCGTTGGCATTCGTCTGTCACAAAGCACTCTAGAAACTAGTCTTCACTTCAACCATCCAGCTTTTATCTTATGCTTCACATCTTCATCAATCTCCCAATCCTTACAAATCATTGAGCCTAGATACCGAAAAGAATCTCTACGTGGTATCTCATGGGTTTTAATTTTGACAATGGTTTCAACACTTTGTATATGTCCATTGAAGTTGCAATCCATAGATTCTGTCTTTGTACGACTTATTTTAAAGCCTCTAGATTCTAATGCCTCCCGCCATCTCTCAAGTTTTGCATTTACACCATCCCTTGATTCATCCACCAAGACTATATCATTTGTAAACAACATACACCATGGTACTTCTTTTTGAATATGCACGGTTAACTCATCCATAATTAATGCAAAGAGATAATGGCTTAATGTTGATCCCTGATGTAAACCTATAGTCACGGAAAATCCACCTATTTCTCCACATGTGGTTTTCACATTTGTTACTGCTCCTTCATACATATCTTTAAAAATTTCAATGTAACTACTGTTCCTTTTCTTTAAAACCCATCAAATTAAATTCCTTGGTACCCTATCATAGGCTTTTTCCAAATCGATAGAGACCAAATGTAGATTTTTCCTCTTTGCTTGATATTTTTTCATTAATTGCCTAAGTGAAAAGATAGCTTCCATAGTTGATCTCCCTGGTATAAAACCAAATTGACTTTCAGAGATCTTGGTCTTTTGTCTCAGTTTTTGCTCCATTATTCTCTCCCATAACTTCATAGTATGACTCATAAGTTTAATCGCTCGATAGTGGGTATAATTTTGTATATCTCCTTTGTTCTTATATATAGGTACTACAATGCTTCTTCTCTAGTTATTCAGCATTTTGTTTGTCACAAGTAGCTTATTAAATAGTCTACGTAACCAACTCACCCCAACCTTTCTTAAGCATTTCCATACCTCTATCGGATTACCATCTAGGCCTATTGCCTTTTCTGTCTTCATTCGCTTCAATGCTTCCTTCACTTCCACCTTTCTAATTCTACGGAGAAAAGTATGCTCTAGTGATGAAGTATCCTCCTTAAGTCTTGTATCGCCCAAATGTTCTTCATTTAGAAGTTCGCTAAAATATTCCTCCCACCTTTCTTTAATATCGTTGTTCTTCACCAAAATATTTTCCTCATTGTCCTTGATACATTTGACATAATCTAAGTCCTTACTTTTCTTTTCTCTTATATTTGCGAGCTTAAAAATATCCTTTTCTCCTTTTTTGTTCCCAACCTATTGTATAAGTCATCGTATGCTTTGAACTTTGCACTGCTTACTACTTTCTTAGCTTCTTTCTTTGCCTTCTTATACAGCTCAAATGCATTAGAATAATTCAAATCATGCATAAAATTTGCATCAACATACTAGTTTTTCAGACTTAGAATTTTTCAGCATCTCATGGCATGCATTGCATTACTAATTTTACTAACTTTCTAATTTTAATTTTGTTTCTAGTTTTATGTTTTTTTTTTGTTTTAGATAATTTCCAGAATTAAAGATCTTTCTAAATTTGTTTTAATTGAAGATTTTAAATTGGAAAGTATTTTAGTTTTGGAAATTCTAACATAGGAAAGTTTTTAACTTTTGTTTATTTTGTTTCTAACATTGTTTAGTTTTTATTTTAGTTAGTTTCTAATTTTAGTTTTTATTTTTGGAAGTTCTAACTTGTGTTTTAGTTTTGTAACAACTTTAGTTTTGTTTAGGAGTTTTTAGATTTAGGATTTTTAATTTAGGAAGTTTTATTTATTTGGATGGTATTTGTTTAATTTTTATTTCTACAAAGTAGGAATGGTTGTATTTATTAGTTTTTAAATTAGGCTAGTTTTAGATTTTTATTTAGGACAGGTACAAGTTGAAAAAGGAACCTTAAAATACATTACTCCCTGTGGATCGACCTGTTCTCACCAGTTTTTATTACTACATTGCGGTTCTGCACTTAGAACTCACGATCATGGACCCATAGTTACCACCCATTTTACAAAACCTCCTATAGTCACACCACTTTTACATAGTCTTCTGAGGTCACATGCCATTTTACACAGCACCCCACGGTCACAAGCCATTTTACATAGCATCCTACAGTCACAGCAGCATTTTTCAGCACTTTTTCATGTCTTTTGGCCAAGTTTAATTACAAATAAGAGCAAAAATTCTCCCATAGATGGCGCCAATCTTCCAATTTGAATCAAGTCCAACATTCACACATTTAGCTCAAAGAAGAATGGGAAAATAATTATTGTTCATCATTACTTTCCTTATAATTTACATGGGTTCAATGCTCTGACCTCGGGGATACAAGTTGTTTACAAGTTTTGGAAAATTACGACCCCTCCCTTTGGTCTTAGCTATGATCCAAACAAGGAAAACCAAAGAAGTTACATGAAAAATATGACAAAATCAAGGAAAATGAAGATTGGGGGTTTGTAACTATGGCCCACAGTCACTAACGGACAAATCGCCACTATTTGTCCTTGTTTCATTCAGGTTTTCTTTTGTACTTTTTCAGAGTATTGGAATTCATATTTTTTGACTTTGGGAGTGTTGAATGATCACTAAGAGCACTTAATTTGACCATAGAATCGCCCACAACCTTTGGTAATTATCACTGTTTTATTACAAATAGCTTTTGTGCAAATCTAGAAAGGGTACTTTGTATAAGCATACTAAAGCTAAAGTTGTGTCATTCTAATCCTATAATTTTCAAGGAGCAAGATGAAGCCTATAGAGGCTTGTCAAAACCTTAAAGATGGCCTAGAGTTCCTTCAAGTGAGAGAATCAAAGGAACGTAATTTCATCCATTGGTAGGCTTGATGGCCTTGGTATTCATTGTCTTTGAGTGATAAGCTTGTATCTTCTCCTCCTTTGAACTATTTCTCACTTTAGATTAGTGAGAAGGAGAAGAAGAGTGGACTTGTAGGCTTGTGATGCCTTGGGAATTTGAAGATCTTTCCTTGGAACTTAGTTGGAACCTTTTAAATCTTCTAAATATTGTTCGAAGTCTTGATTAAAGCTCTTCAAACCCCTTTTCCTAAGTGCCAAAACTTGCCTTCTATAGACTTCAGAGGTAGTTGAGGGAGTTATGGAAAGTTGTAGTTTGAAATAAAGTGGAGAAATTCATAGGTATCCGTGACCATGGTCGAGGTCACAGACAGGCCCAATTTTAGGTTTTTTTGCATATGTGACCCATTTTCATCAGTCTGGGGCCTAAGCGATGTTTGATTTTCACGAAACTTGGAGGGATGTTTTCTAACACCATTTTCAGTGTGTCATAGAAATATTGGCCTATTTTGACCTTTTGAAGTTGGTCAACCCTCCCTCTGACTTTTCATGAAAATGGGCCCTTGTATCAGCTATTTGAAGTACAAATGATCTTGAATTGACTTAAAAGTTAGAGGGATTGATTTCAGGAGTATCTTGAAGTGTCCATACAAATTTCATGTGGTTTAGTAATGTGAAAGTAGGATTTTGACCACTAGCTTACTTATTGCATATTCTAAGTCAATGTCTTTTTGCATTGCAGGCAACTACCTTGTTGTCTACCTAAATGAGGTCCAATTGATTTAAAACTTTGAGAAGTTAAGTTTGAGCACATTCTAAGTCTCTAATCCAAATTTCATCGACTTTGGCCCCCAGAAAGTAGAATTTTTGTCCGTGATCCCATGGCTTGGGCGGTCACTCACTCCTAAGCTGACATGTAGCTAAAGTAGGGTCAGATGAAATCCTCTTATTTGGAAAATTTTTAGAATCATTTCTGAACTTTCCTTGAGTTTTATATCCAAATTCCATCAACTTTGGCCTCATAGAAGCAAGACTTTGGTCAGTGACCCCATGGCTTGCGGGTCATTGACCCAGAGTTGACATATTTGTTGGACTTTGGGTCAAATGCATCCATTTGACTTGAAATTTTATAGAGCTATTCCTAAATATAATTTGAGCTTTCTCTAGGAGTTTCAACTAATTTTAACATGTAAAAATGTCAATTATCACAGTGACATTGATATTCTTTTGACTTTGATATGCTTTCTCATTGTGATGGACCTACTCTACATGAGCTTCATTCTCTTGATTGAATGCTTTTAATTCCCTTATTAAGTTGTTATGTGTTTCCTTTAACATTTATAGTAAGTTAAGGATATGTAAGCATGCTGGAATGTGCTTCAAATGCTCTATAACATCATACTTGAAAGTGCTAGATGGCTTTTCATTATTGTTTTCAAGTATATTTACATTGGTTCCCCTTTGTGTGGGGTTTACATAAGAAGTAGATGGCTGGCTATAATTAGCCTTGTAATTTATCCTTGATCGGGTCCCTTCTTCTTGGACTGGACTTTCTTCTGTTCTTGAAGTCCTTCAAGCAGTGGAGATCTCTTCTGTTTCTGACAAACTTGAATTAGCTCCTTGATTTCCTATGTTTTCGAAGTTAGAGGTAGGCAATGGCTAGCCACCATCAAGCTTAGTGCTACTGGCACTTCTTCCTTAGTGTTCAAATCTTGCCATTTACCTCTCGAGTTTGAAGCTTGCTATTGAGGTGAACTCGATTGAATTGTTGATTTAGCCAATTAATTGAGCGAGGGTTAGCATTTCTTTGTGGTGAAGCTTATGCCCTTACCTTTTGTTCAATAGGCCAATTGCTTTCTATTAGTGCATTAGGGTTATACAAGGATACAATCACTTCTAACATCTCAAGGTAGAAAGTGTCATCTTCATTTAAGACTTTGTCGAATAGGTATTCTTCTTGCTTCAGGTTTCCTATGAAGTTAGAGCTTTTCTATCTTCATTCTCAGAATTTGAGGGACAGTTCGATAAAGATATTGGGGTGCAACTGGAGATTTGTGGGTCCTCCTCATCTAGGATGCAACTGGAGATTTGTGGGTCATTCTCATCGTTATCATGAATAGGAATTAAGAAGTTTGCTTGTGTGAAAGGTTTCTTGGCAGTTAGGGAGGAAGCTTGAAGGTTTTGGGGAGATCCTCTAGAATGAATTAATGCCAATCTTAATATTATGTGTGCAAACAATCATCTACATTACAGAAATAAATCAAACAAAAGCACATACCACAAGAATACACAATTTTACGTGGAAACCCAACCTGGGAAAAAACCACGGGCAAGAATCAAGCACTATGAATCATATTATAGTTACAAGAGAAAACTCACAACCTTTATCTAGTTGCCTCTCAACCTAAGGACTTTGTGATTCCCTTGCATTGTTCCTGCTGCAACGACCCCCCTGCCTATCTCTGTGATAGATCAAAGAACCTAGATGCCTTATAGATGTTTGTACTTGACTCCCCAAAGCAATCTTCTACATTTAGAGAAGTAGAAAACAAGAATCTCTAGAGTAGAACTCAGCCCTTCAACTCTCCAATGAAAAAACGCTAAAGGAGGTGATCTCCAATAAACAATCTCTTCTTAGAATAATGAGATTTGTGTTCCACACCTTAGGGTTGAGAGAGAACCCTCTTTTATAGCCCTAAATTCGTGCCTCATAAGTATATTTCAATTAGGAAAGAAGTTAGCATGAAATAGGCAAGTTCCCCTTCAAATCGGACTAAAAAATCATAAGTCAGCAGAGTTTTTGCACCTGTTCAATCAGTCGGATGAATGGTCCAATCAGTCATATTACACGTCTGCTCGGATTAAAATTTTACTATTTTCCTGCAAACTTCCAGGGGCCATAACTTTCTCGTTTCAAAGTCAATTAAGACAATTTGTGAGATATGACCTTTGTAATCCATGATGTTCATAGAATATCACTTGAATTTGTCGCTTTTTCTTCGATTTTTTTACTTTAGTGCACCTGGCAACTCAAACCATTGTCCTTACTCAAAGATATGTAAAATACAGTACTAATGGACTCAAGTTTTGTCCAACCCATGAATTTGCCAACACAAAAATCCTTACAAAGCTTCTTTTTCTAGGGCTATTTCAATCCTTTTAATTATTGGAGGAGTTTAGACATCATGGGTTGCCTTTCTAGCTCTTCCAATCCCCTTCTTCGAAAGCGGATTTTTGACTAGATCCTAGTCCTCATCATGGACAAGATTAGGACAACCCCAGAGTCCTTCGAAGGTGCCGGATCATGCTTTTGGTCAAAGGTGATAATCTCGTTCTTCCACAATTTATTAATCTTTTCCTTGAGGATGAAAAAGTCCTTCAAGAGGTGTAAAACCAACTTGTGCTATGCACAATAGTTGGCATGATCAACTTCGACCCTTAGACAGATGGATAATTGGAGCATACAAATATAAAATCTTAAGGATATGCTACGTGCTAGCATGTTAGACTTTGGAAAAGAGTGGGATGAACATCTCTCCCTATATGAATTTGCTTACAATATAGCTAGACTCCATTTGAGGCCTTGTATGGACACAAGTGCTGTACATCGATGTGTTGGGAAGAAGTTGGAGTTGAAAGCTACCATGGACCTTCTCTCATTGTAGAAACAACGGCAAAAATACAAAAAGTCTAAGACCAGTTTAAGGTTGCTAGATCTCATCAGAAGAGCTATGCTGATAACTGCCGTAGACCTCTCGAAATCCAAGTGGGAGACATGGTTTTCCTGAAAGTCTCCCCAATAAAAGGTACTAGAAAGTTTGGACAGAAGGGCAAGCTTGCTTCACGGTTTGTAAGTCCTTTTGAAATTAAGAATAGCATTGGAGATTTGGCTTATAAGTTAAAATTACCACGCCAATTAGTTGGAGTTCACAACGTGTTTCACGAACCAATGCTCAAAAAGTACCTTCCAGACCCTTCTAATGTTCTTAAGATCGAGGACATTCAAGTGAAGTCAATGCAAGCTATGAAGAGCATCCCCTTCATGTCATTGACACATATGAACAAGTGTTGCATGCCTGTACCATTAAATGGATCAAATTCTTTAGGATCACCATGGACTAGAAGAAGCAATGTGGGAGCTCAAGGAGCAAGTTCAAGAGAGGTATCCAAAACTCTTACCTAAGGTATGTTGCATTCAGAGGACCAAATGTTCTTAAAGAGGGAGAAGATGTAAGGTCCAAACCTGAGTTCATCACGATTTACTGTAATTAATCTTGTTTTACTCTAAATAATGCTTAATTAGGCTAGTTTAGTCTAAGTCCTTGGGTTGAGTAATGGATAAGTAGTCGGGTAGGGTTCGAACCTTACTTAGGTAGTCAAGGACCTTCTTATAATTCAAAGTTGCATGGTTTTTTATTATATTAGCATCATATTAATTGCATCATGTGTATTTCATCAAGTGGGTCATATTTCATGTTTGGCTCAACTCAATTCAAATCTATCCTGGCCCAACTAGAGTCCACTTGACTCAAACTGTAAATCTCTCAATTCAAGCTAGACTTGCTTGTAATTTTCATAAGATTTGATGTGAAACAGCCTAACCCATTTCATTCCCTCTTTATTCCCTCAAATCCTCTACCGAAGCGGCTTCTTCTCCTTTTTTCTCACACTCTGTTTCCTTGACCTAGAACCTAGAACCCTTGCATGCAGGAGCACAGCACTTCATCTTCCTTCTTCATCATCCTTCTATGTTTCTTCTCCATTGGAATTCTAGATTTGGTCTTCTTTCTTTCTCTATAGAACCTCCAAAGTAGGGACTCCACATCCATTTCAATTCTAGAAGCATAAATGAGTCAAGGAGACTCAAATCTGTAACATGCATTCACCTTATACTCATTTCATCTCTTACATGTCCTAGGATTGTTTACATTGAGGCTTTCTCCACCATTGAGCCAAAGGAAGCTTCATTGGGTGAAGCACTGAACCTAAAGGCAAGTATAAATGTATATTATTGTTGCATGTACATTTAAATATGTTGATCCTTAATGAATTTCGCATTAATGCCAACCTATAGCTCTTTTACTCCTTAATTAAGATGGTTTAGGTGTTAAGTATCTTTATGAAGGTAATTATGAATGAATGTTGGTAAATGGATGGCAAGGAAACTCCATTGAATATTAGGAAGGGACTTATTGATTTTTGGGTACTGAGGAGACTGAAGAAACTTGGAAAGAATCAATTGGAAACTAATTCTACTCAAAGCCAAAAGGCTCAAGGGCCGATTGATCGGATAGGGGTCCGATCGATCGGATTATGGTTTTGGAAGGTTTTTGATCAATCAGACACATGCCCGATCGATCGGGTACCCCTAAATTTTATAAAAAATTTATTTTTTTTATTTCAATGACTTGGGAATTATTTTAGCCTTCTTTTAAGACCTTAAAGATATGATTTAAGGCAATCTCACCCTTAAGACATTTGGTATATCCAAAGACCTTGTAAGGCTTTAGAATTAATACCTACAGCTCGAATAAATTGGCTCGAATAAATTGGCCCAACAGCAGATTAACATTAAGAGGGAAGAGTGTGGAGTTGTCATTCATTTCCTCTTGATTTTCCATATAGTTTTTGACGTCATGTCATGCGTGTTGGCATAAGAAGTGGTATCCATCAGTTACACAAGGTAACACCAAGAAATTCGGTAACATATTGACAGTGGACATCTTATGAATACATCGAATTGAATAGCTAAGGAAACACGGATTATCTTAGCTAGGGTTGGCTAGTAAATATCCTTGTTAATCTCTCAATTTAAATGAATTCATCTTGTTAAGGTGAACCTTGCCCTAAATATGATTAATTCATGTACCTATTCTTTCTAGGTGAACCTTGAGGCAAAATTGGGGCCAGAACTTCCTCTAAGCATGAGCTCGTGAGCCCAAAAAGGGTAACCTAGGTTTAGAAGGTTCGACCACTATTAACACCTTTGTGTGCATCATTTGATTTTTTGTAACTTTGTTCAATTATGATTTTATGATTATATATGATCTTAAAACCGATATATGCTTTTGTCTAAGTATAAGACCATCGCTACGTAAGTCAAGTATTAAAGTTATGAATCTCAATCACTCCTTATACTTTGAGTCGGCACCACTTGGCCTATACCCATAGGAGGTTCAATAGGACCGACTTAGGGTGCTTCATCGATCACCTACTGCAGTTGTTATATGAAGAGTTGGTCAGTGTTCTTCCGGTAGCTAGATGGATCTTAGCTAGACTGCCAATGATTTCTCATCGTATGATACGTGCTCTTTCTAAAGAGAAGATAGTCTCATGGATGCCAAATAATAGGTTATTGTATTCCTTTTTTATTCTTTATTCATGATTACTCATATGCGCAATATGTCTAGATTCCATATTTGCTCTCTTTCGATTAATATGCCTCTAAATTCAATTGATACAGCATGTTAGTTTTATTTACGCTTATATTTGCTAAATCATCATGTTTAATAGTACCACCCTTGGTGTTATAGGTGAAGAACCCATTGTTGGCTAGGTAATTGATGAGACCCCGAAAGATACAACAACGGTACCTCTGGGTGTAGAGGAGTGGAACGAAGATGAGATTTAATACTAGTCATCTTCGATAGCATGTCATGGGGTTCATTTTGGGCTTGCTTAGGATGTAACCATGTTTTGGATTGTGGATAGATCATCATCATCATGCTGTTTCTGAAGTCATTGATTGATGGACATGATATTTTGATTTTGTATATGTTATGTGAATTCTGATCATCATGTACATGCACTAATAGACACTTTACACTTGTAAATGCATTTTGTCAGTATAAGCATACCAGTTCTGTATACATGAACTTTATCATAAGGAATGGATGGGCTTTTTAATTAAAATTATCTTGCTATATGAATGAACTTTTATTAGTGTCTATGATGATTATAGGTGTACATAACAGGTTTTTGCATTATTATTAAAATAATTGACGTGTGTTTATGGATATTCCTCACACGTTCCTATGGAATCACCCTTGTGATAGTTTGTACGTGTTTTAACATGGCATGAAATGTTACGAGTTATGTGTATTGCACCTTGGGATCCACTCTAACCCCCAATTCTCATGTTAGAAGCATGACATATGTAAGTATGGTATCGGAGACATTAATAAGTCAATTAAAAGGCTTAGGAATCCTAGTGTATATGGTGACGATAGAACAGGGTTGATTGGGGAATAGATGTTGTATAAGGTGCTATAGTTTACCTTATATATTAAGGTGGTGTAGGTAACTAATCAGTAGTATACTTGCAGGTAGATGGCTTCTGGATCTAGAACTGATAACAATTTGGAAAACTATCGTGATGATGTCACACTAGAAGATGTAAATCCTCTGCCGCCCCCACCTCATCATTCCATGAACGAATGCTTTATGCTAATGATGCAACAGTTGGTGGCAAATAATGCAAATCAAGCAGCAATGCAAATGCAATTAGCAACTTTATTAGAAAGGCAGGGACAAGCACGTGATCCTAATTCCTTGTATGAGAAGTTTAAAAAAAAAGGGGCTACAGAATTAACAGAAAGAAAGGATCCTTTATAGGTAGATGAATGGTTTGTATATACAAAGAACATTTTTTACTTAATAACTTGTATGAAGAAACAACAAGTGATCCTGACTAGGTTTATGTTTAGAGATGTAACAGATACATGGTGGAAGAATATCTGAGAACATATCAAAGCTATGCCAGAGGCTACTATTTGGGCTGTTTTTAAGAAATAGTTGAGAAGTTTATTCTAGAGCATGTCAACCGCAAGAACGCTAAATTTCTCACTCTATAGTAGGGTACTATGACAGTTGCAGAGTACGTGCACATCTTTAATCAACTCTCTCGTTTTGCCTTAGACTTGATTGACACTGAGGAGAAGAAGACTGAAAGATTTCTCGAATAATTAATGCTAATGTATACTACTACTTTCCAATATCCTACAGAGTATGACGATGTTATAGAGAGAGCCTATATAGCTAAGGAGATAGAGAAAAGCTTATTTTTGGAGAACCCAAAAGGAATACACCATCTTCTAGGAGAAACTGACATTATTCCAAGAAACAAAAAGGAGTTTTTAGTGGGTCAAAGAAGCCAGCCTACGGCATGTGCAGGAATAATCATGAGACGAGCAAATGTTGGAAGGTTATAGGAGCTAGTTTCAAGTGTGGATCGATGGGCCATTGCTTACCGGAATGCCCAAGGAAGAAGAATAAAAGTCAAGGCATGTAACAACAGTATGGATAGTCTGTTAGAGCGGCTCCACCCGCTCCTCCATGCTAGGAAAAACAGGTAAGGCAAGGTCAGGGATAGGCATAACCAGGTCAAGGCTAACATAGACAAGGCCAGCAAAGACAAGGGTAGCAAAACAGACCCCACAGGCGAGGCCATGCTTACGCTCTAACTCACGAGGAAGTTGAAGTGACAGACAATGTGGTTGTAGGTAAGGTTTCTGTTTGTGATGTAGAAGCTAAATTGTTATTTGATTCTGGATCTTAGTATTCTTTTGTTGCACTGTAATTTTCTAGTAGATTACATAAGCAGCCAGCGTAGCTGCTGTATGTGTTGACTGTCATCACCCTTGTGGCCAAAGGGTGGTTTGCAAGGTCTTTTACCTAGACCATAAAGTCTCAATTGGTAAGATATTATTGCCAGCGGAACTCATTGTGTTACCAATGCATGACTTTGATGTGATCCTAGGCATGGATTGATTGTCTAAGTACAGGGCTTATATCGACCATTTTCATAAAACCATCACTGTGATTATCTACATACAGGTCAAAAGAAGCCAGGCCAAGTGCTATCTTCGAAGGTGAGAAAAATAGTTCGAATACTAAGCTAATATTGGCGCTTTGGGTAGAGCGACTGATCCATAGTAGTTGCAAAGGGTATATTGCTTTCATTATTGAAAAGAAGCCACCCAAGACGTTAGAAGAGATTCTGGTAGTATGTGAGTTTTTAGATGTATTTTCAAATGAAGTCATCGGTCTTCCTCCAATTGGGGAAGGAGATTTTACTATAGAACTTGCACCTGGTATAGCCTCGATCTTTAGACCCCCATATCAGATGGCACCAGCAGAATTGCAAAAGTTGAAAGTGTAATTTCAAGATTGCTAGATAATGGATTTATTTGTCTTAGTACAAAACCTTGGAGAGCTCCAGTTTTATTTGCGAAGAAGAAAGATGGCACCCTTAGAATGTATATAGATTATATGCAGTTAATCAGGTGACAATAATAAAAAATATCTACTACCTCAAATTGATGAACTGTTTGATCAGTTACAGGGTGCAACTCATTTCTCAAATATTGACTTGAGGTCTGGATATCAACAACTACGGGTTAACGATGAAGCTACATCCAAAACAGCCTTCAAAACGAGATATGGACATTATGATTTTTTAGTCACGCTACTTGAATTAACCAACGCCCCAACTATATTTATATCTTTGATGAATAGAATCTTTACATCTTATCTTGATCAATTTGCTATGGTTTTCATTGATAGTGTATTGGTGTATCCCAAGACCAAAGACGAACATGCTAAGCATTTGAGGGTTTCACTTCAGTTGGTGAGAGACCATTAATTATATGCCAAATTAGAGAAGTGTGACATTTTGCTGGAATAGGTTGCTTTCTTAGGACATATAATTTTGAATGATAGACTTGTAGTAGATCTAGCTAAAATTGAGGCAATAACCAGTTGGCAAAGCCCAATGATGGTGACAGAAGTATGGAGTTTTGTTGGTCTTATGGCTATTATCAAAGATTTGCTAAAGACTTTTATAGAATAGTGGCACTGTTTACAAAATTAACTCGGAAGAATGAACCATTTGTTTGGTTTGATGAATGCAAATTGAGTTTGTAATTCTTTAAGGAGAAATTAATCTCATGCTATCCCTACCAGAGGTAGTAGTGGATTTGTTATATTTGCTGATGCTATAAGAATCGTATTGGGTTGTGCATTATTGCAAAAGGGGAAGGTAATAGCATATGGATCCTGGTAATTGAAAGATCATGAAAAAAACTATGTCCCACATGATCTAAAGGTAGCAGTGTCATCTTTCCTCTAAAGTTATGGAGACGCTACTTATCTGGAGAGCAATTTGAGGTTCACAGTGATCACTGCAGTCTTCAGTACCTTTTCTCTCAATAAGACCTTAATATGAGACAACTTCGTTGACTAGAGTTCATAAAGGATTATGACTTTCCAGTAAAATACTTTGTAGGAAAAGAAAATGCAGTGGTTGATGCTTAGCAAGAAATCAACCATTGAAATGGCAACTATGTATGGTAAGTGGTCATTGGTGGAAGAATTTCGAGACCTAGATGTAGAAATTAAATTTGTTAATGACAAGGTCATGCTAGTTGCATGTCTATGTTCAAGCTAACCTTAACACAATAGGTTAAAGAGAGACAATTTGAGGATCCAGAGTTCATTAAGATTCTTGACCTTTTATCTTAGAGGCTAGATTTCAAGATGGTTGATGGTGTGTTTCATTTCAGGGATGGACTATGTGCTCTAGCGGTTAGAAATCTGAAGAAGCAAATTGTGACTGAGGCACATCATGCAAGATATTCCATGCATCCTAGGAATACCAAAATGTACTGAAATCTACATGGTAAGGTCTAGTGGAACAACATGAAAAGAGATACTACAGGTTTTGTGGCAAGATATCTTACCTATCAAGATATGGAGGGTAAAAATAAGAAGCCTCGCAGATTGTTACACCTTCTACATATTCCTAAGTGGAAATAGGAAAAAATTTCAATGGATTTTATTAAGGCTGCCCCGAACGAGTAAAAACCACGATGCTATATGGGTGATTGTTGATTAGCTAATGAAATAAGCCCATTTTATTCCTATTTAAAAAGGGATGAAATTCTATGAGATGGTCAAGATCTTCACGAAAGAAATTACTTTGCTACATGGTACCCTAGTCTCTATAGTTTTAGACCGAGATAACAGATTTGTATCTTCCTTCTGGCAAACTTTTCAGAAATCTAAGGGCACAAAGCTCAACTTCGGCACTACTTTCCACCATCAGAACGATAGGCTATTGAAGCATACAATAGAAACTCTTGAGGATGTGCTACAAGCTAGTGTGTTGGACTTTGGGAAATAGTGGGATGAGTGTCTCTCCCTGTTTGAATTTACTTGCAATAATAGCTACCACGCGAGCATTGGAATGGCTCCATTTGAGGCCTTGTCTAGAGGTAAGTGCCATACAGTATTGGGAAGAATTCGGAGTTAGAAGTGACCTTGGCCTTCTCTCATTGTAGAAATAGTAGAAAAAGTACAAGAAGTGCAAGACAGGTTAAAGGATGCTAGATCTCATCAGAAGAGTTTTGCTAATAACTGTCATAGACCTCTTGAATTCCAATAAGAGGATATGGTTATCTTGATGGTTTCCCCAACGAAAGGTACTATAAGGTTTGGACACAAGGGCAAGCTTACTTTGCGGTTTGTAGGCCCTTTTGAAATTAAGAATAGAGTTGAAGATTTGGCTTATCAGTTAGAATTACCACCTTAATTCACTAGAGTTCACAACGTGTTCCACGTATCAATGCTCAGGAAGTACCTTCAGACCTTTCTCATGTTCTTGTAATCGAGGACATTCAAGTGAGGTCAGATGTAAGCTATGAAGGGCATTGATAAGTTCTTAAAAATGCATATTTTCATGGATACTTTTGATCATTTTAAGGACTTATTGATTTAGAAGAGCTTCATTTAGTGTGATATAATGGTTTCGTGCATTTTAAATTCATTTTAGTATTTTTCTGCATAAATCGCTTAAAACTCACATTTTTCGCATGGAATCTAAAACCTGCCAATTATGGAGTTCTATTTTATGAAAGTTCTGTGAAAATTATTTTTTTCATGAAATAAATCAAATTTTCATCATCATTAGTTCATTGACATAAAATCATAAAAAATGGTGTGCATTTTCATTGTCATTTCATGAGATGTGGACCCACAATTATGCATTCACATGAATTCACATTTGTTTTTGCAGAAAATTGATGACATGGGTCCTCTTTCCAAGAATTGAAGCATGAGAATTATTTTTAAAAAAAGGGAGAGAAGAACTAAAGAGAGGAAAGAAATTAGAAAGAAAAATGAAAAATTGGCTTCATGGTCCCACACACATTCACACGTGTGAGGACATACTCGTGGGACATCCAAGATGGGGTCCATCTATTTGCTGCACATTTCAAGATAATGAAACGAGATCTCAAGATATTTTATAGAAGGAAAGCCACATAAAAGACCTTCTTTGCAAAGGAGTAGGAATTAAAAAAAAAAAAGAGGCAAGAACGCATGGAGATATCCCACACCCAACACATATTTGGAATCAAATTTTGTTGCCAAAAAGAGAAGGAAAAAAAAGAAGAAAATCAATGAGAATTATCTTGGAATATCTTTTTGATTTTGAAGCCAACAAGGATGATCTTCCATGGAGGGAAAGTTGACAACACAAAGAACAAAGGCAGAAGTTCTACACTTCATGTGGGCCATGTTTGATTTCAAGTAAGGATTTTTCTCTCAAATATCTCTCAAAGAATCTCAATGCAAGATGGCAATTACAAGAATGGAAAGAAGCATTAAAGAAGGACTTCCAAAGAAAGAAAGAAAGAAAAAGAAAAAAAAGGGGGAAGAAAATCTCCAAGCGGAATTCACACCCAAACCATCTATGCATTCCATTTTTTTTAATTTTAATTCTTTTGAAGATTTTTTCATACCAAGAAAGAAAGGAAATTTTGGAGGTTGAAAAAGTATAAATAGGGCGCCCTTGTGGTAGTCTAAGGCATGGAAGAATTACCCACCTCCCACCTCTAGATTTCCTACAACCATCTGTCCCTCTCTTGTCCATACATCTTAAGTCATCAAGGACGCTTAGCCCTCAAGCCACGCTACCAACCTTGAAGATTCAACTAGAAGGAGGAATTCTTTTCCATCCTAGTATGTGTAATCTTTTGTTTTAATTTTTTTTTCATAGTGTAAAGAATTGCCATACTAATAGTTCAATAATATTCATCTTTATTCTTCTTATTCTTATAGTTGTTTTGATTGCTTGATTTGTGTTCTCTTGTTTGGATTGACGACCCAAATTTAAGATCGCATACTTTAAGTAATTTTAGGCCTAGATTAAGAGTGAAATTTGAGTGAATACACCACATTTAAATTTCAGTTTATACCACCTTTGATTTCCATTGTTACTTACTTTGATTTTCTGTTTTACCAGCTTTAGCTTCAGTTCTTACTACCTTTGATTTCAGTGTTCTACAACCTTTGATTTCAAGTTTACCATCTTTGAATTTCTACAATTTACTTTTATTTTCTGCAATGTTATTTCACTTCCTGCACACATGATATTCTTGAGTTTACAGAGTCTTTGTTTAGTATGGTTTACTGCTGAAAATTGCATAACTTTCACGCATATTTTCCATTCTTATGAACATGTTTGAGTGTGCAAGTCATGGTGTATTCAGAACTCAGATTTTCAAATCTAAATGCTAAGTAGTTTTGTGGCAAGCACAATCTAAAATTAAGTCCAAATCTAAACTTATTAAAAACAGTTGTTAAGTGCACGTTTTTTATGTGTGTTTTATTGAGAAAAAAAAAAGGGGATGAGAGAATAGAAACTAGATTCAGTTCTAACTTGGTGTTTTAAACATAACAAGTCATGAATATGTGTTGGTAGGATTAAACATTGCAGTTAGTTTTACTAGGTACAGTTCAATGCTTGTTCTCACTCCTAAATGTTTGATGTTGGAATCACTTTGGAAATCTACGAATAATATGTGGAATCAATCCATATTTTGTGCAGAAAATATTCTCAATTAGGCCCATGTTGGATGAATTTTCACAAACAGAATTGCAAATGTTTATAGCAGTTGAATGTATAGTATTTAAAACAGTTTTTCAAATCTGAAATCAGAATTGACATACAAGTGAAAGCAATCTAGGATCAGTTCTGAAACAGTCACGTGAGTGGCAGATTTGTGCAGTTGCGTGTTTAATGTATAATAGTTTTTTCTGGATTCAGAACTGAATTGCATTTGTTAACAACCCAAACTTGTATTTCAATAGTGAAAAAATCTGATTGGAACTGAGTTCAGTTTGGACAAGTTTAACATAAATTTATGTGGACTATTTTGAGGATTATTGGATGTATGATCAAATCTGATTTTCTGTACAAAAGTGAACACGTTTCAGCACTGAAACTGAATTAATTCAGCAGTAGAAATCTGTTTTTTGAATGTTTATTGGCAGCCCATCCCATTCATATATATATATATATATCATCACATGTAGATTATGCATTCATGCATTGGATAAGTTGTTTTTATAAAGTAGAATATTCATTATTTTTGCATCTTGTTTACCTTAGGAAATTTAGGTTTCAGATTTGCATTAAATTTTTTTAAGTTTATCATGTTTGAATTGATGCATTCTTAATTTAGAAAGTTGCTTTGTTTAGTTGCATTATATAGTTTCTAGAAATTGTTTAGCACTAGGAGGTTACTAATTTGATTTTAGATTTTCATTTAGATTTTCTTTCTAAAATTAAATCTCTTTCTAATTTGAATTGATGTTGTAAATCTCTTGTTTTGAGAAAGTGTAGTTTCTTAACTTTTAATTTAGGAAAGTTATTTTTGTTCTCTTTTCACTGTTGTTTAATTAGTTTCTAACATTGTTTAGTTTTTATTTTAATAAGATTTTTAATTTTAGTTTTCTTTTATGGGAAGTTCTAATGTGTGTTTTATTTTGCAAAAATTTTAGCTTTTGTTTTTAGGAAGTTTTAGAATTAGGATTTTTAATTTAGGAATTGTTATTGTAATTGTTTAATTTTTAGGAATGAATGAATTTGTTAGATTTAAAAATTAGGTTAGTTTTTGAATTTTATTTAAGCAGGTGACAAGTTGAAAACATCTTAAAAATATTGCTCCCTGAGGATCGACCTCGTCTCACAAGTTTATTACTACATCGTAACTCTACACTTGGGGTTGACGAACAAGTTTTTGGTGCCTTTTCCAGGGAGTGCCATTTAAGGTAACCTTTTAAACTTTCCCGATTTACATTGCTTCTGTGGGTGTGATTTCATTTTGACATCTTTCTAGCAATAGGAGGACATGCTTAGAATGATGAGCCGCCTTAATTTGGAATAAGAAAGTGCATGGATTGTTAGAAAGTTCACATCACTCTTATTTTTAGAAACTTTCTAAAATTTAAAAAAGTTACTATTTTTCAAATTGTCATAACTCCTTCTGGAAGAAAGTAATATAAAAGTGACCTAGTCGTTATCCTTTTTCAAATTGCCATGGTTTACCCCTGTAGTGCGCGACAGCTAGGATGTTCAGGAAACTAGTCCTTCAAGTGGGTCCATTTGTGACTCTACCATTTCCTAGTGGCTAACCTGGCCGAGTTGATTTTATAAGACCGGATTGGAGAACTGAGGAAACTTTTCAACCTTAAGGAGTTACTTAGTTGCTTGTATAATCTAGGTTTTTCTCATTTAAAAAAAAATTTCTCAAAAATCCAAAAAGAAAGGACAAGCCCTCTTAGCTAATTTGGCAAAAAGGTTCAGCACACATATTAGAAAGGAAAGAATCTCCTAGAGCCTTAAGTCATTCAAGATTGTCTCAAATGGTGAGTAGGTCCGGCAACAATGATGCCTAACTCAGGAATGGAAATAATAATGGGGATCACAATGGCGTGGAGGTTAACCATCCAACATGGACTTTACGTGATTACCTGAACCGCACACGTAAACCACACCATTATGCATAGTGATGCCCACAATTACAAGTCAATTTGAAATCAAACCTGGAATAATCCAACTGCTACCTAAGTTTCATGGGCTTGACTCTAAAAGTGTATACTTGCATTTAAAAGAATTTGAAGAAGTATGTGCAACACTTCAGTTACAAAATGTAGTGCCGGATGTAACCAAGCTTAGATTATTTCCGTTTTCTTTGAAAAATTAAGTAAAGGCTTGGCTCCATTCTCTTAGACCAAGTTCAATCAATACCTGGAAAGGCCTTGAGACTGAATTTTTGAAGAAACTCTTCCCACAACACAAAACCAACACTTTAAAGAGGGAGATTATGATGTTCAAATAAAATCTCAAGGAACCGTATTATAACTGTTCGGAAAGATTTAACAAATTGATCCTTGCATGTCCTCACCACGGATATGAAACATATCGTCTTATCGAAAATTTTATTGTGGGTTTAACTCCTGATACCCATCAATTTATTGAGATGATGTGCAATGGTCAATTTGATCAATAGCAAATTGATGAAACATGGGAATTTTTGAAACTAATGGCCAAAAACGTGCAAAAATGGGCCTCATCTAATGGGGCAGAACAACCCAAGTAATTGAATTAGTCTCAGGGAGGAGGATTATATCACTTGAACAATCAAACTGAAAATCCAAGCCAAGCTTGCAGCACTAATAAAAGAAGTTGAAACCCTAAAACTTGGAAAGAATAGGGATACAATTATGGTTTGTGGTATTTGTACTTCAAAAAATTACATGTCAACAGACTATCCAACTTGACCTACATTATAGGAAGCGATTCAAGAGCAAGCTAATGCTTTGAACTCTTACCAAAAGTTGTTCAATACAAATACCATTGAAACACGTATAATCCTTCATGGTGGAACCACCCAAATTTTAGCTAGAGGAATGGACCAAATGCTACACCTGAGTATAATCTCCAAAGACCATCAGAATCTAGTGCATACGTGCCCCTACAGCATAATACACCTTATGCACCACAAGCTTATGACAGGTCACTGGAGGAATCACTTAGCATGCTAGTACAATCTTAACAATAGTTTATGCAAAGCCTGCATGATAATCAATAGATTATTCAGAATAACCAGCAGGCTAAATTGACAGGCTATCCAAAGGTTAGAGACCTCTATCAAACAAATCAAATATAGCCTTCAAGGACAAGGGAAAGGAACATTTCCAGCTCAACCTCTCCCGAATCCAAAAGGCCAGTTTGAAGTGAACGACATAACTAACCCAAACTATCAGGAGCATGTTTAGGCTGTCACTCTATGAAATGGCAAAGAGCTTCAAGAGAATTTGAAAAAAGACAAACAATATGTTTCCTTGGATTCAAATGAGAAAATTGAAAAGGATAGTGCTAATACAGAGATTGTTGTTGAAAATGAGAAAGGTCTTGACCCCACTATTATCACACCCGTTGCCCTTTTTCCATATAGACTGACCCATCCCAAAAAGCCAATCCCAAACCAGGAAATCTTAGATATTTTCAAGGAAGTTAAAATCAATATTCCTCTGTTGGATGCAATCAAACAGTTCCTAGCCTACGCCAAGTTCCTTAAGGATCTTTGGACTCTCAAATGTAAGATGAATGTACAAAAGAAAGCTTTCTTCACTGAGCAAGTTAGGGCGCTCCCAAATGGTAGCATGCCCTAGAAATATAAAGATCCGGGATGCCCCCACCATACCATGTGTTAGTGGAAATCACCAGATAGGTCAAGCTTTATTAGATTTAGGAGCTAGTGTAAACCTATTACCTTACTTGGTTTATCTGCAATTGGGGCTTGGTGAGTTAAAACCAACTAGAATTACTCTTTTACTTGTTGAATGATCTGTTAAGAAACCGAGAGGGTTGATAAAGGATGTGTTGGTATAGATTAAGCATTTTTTCTTCCCAGTAGATTTCTATGTGCTAGATACAGAACTAGTACGGAATGAAAATGGTGAAATTTCGGTCATTCTGGGAAGACCATTCTCGGCCACATCAAACACATTAATCAATTACCAGAATGGAATGTTGAAGCTTTCTTTTGGAAACATGACCATTGAACGGGACATATTCAATTTATACAAACATCCTAAGGATATTGATGTTGATCTCCTTGAAATAAACCTTGTGAATATTGTGCTAGAGGATGATTTAGAGAAGTGTGTTGACTCCCACATTGGATGATGTTTAAGGCCAAAGAGGACTTAGACTCTTTTGAGGAATTAGGTGATGACACTATGGAAGAAGCTAACGTAATATGGACACCCAAGTTTGAGGAGCTTGTACCAATTGGTGCACCATCTCTTCCACCTCAGGTTAAACCACCCAAACCTAAGTTGAAGCCTTTCCTTTTCACCCTCAGATATGCTTACCTTAGGGATGAGGAGACCTACCCAATAGTTTTTTCTTCGCTTCTTAGATAGAACCAAAAGACCCAGCTATTAAAAGTGCTTAAACAACAGAAGAATGCTATTGCTTGGAATGTGGTCGACCTTAAGGGAATTGACCCTTTTGTGTGTATGTATTGCATCTACCTTGAAGACATTACAAAGCCATGTAGGTAGATGCAACGCCGGCTCAATCCTTCCATTCAGGAAGTGGTTTGGGCTGAAGTGCTTAAACTTCTAGATGCGGGTATAATATATCCAATCTCGGATAACCAATGGGTCAACCCTACCCAAGTTGTTTCAAAGAAAACTAGCGTCACTATAGTTAAAAATGCTCAAAATGAACTTGTTCCTATCAGAGTCCCATAGGATGGAGGGTATGCATAGACTACAAGAAACTCAATGCGGTCACACGAAGGACCATTCCCCCAACCCTTCATGGACCAAATTTTGGAAAGGGTAGCTGGCTACCAATACTATTGCTTTCTTGATGGATACTCTGGGCATAACCAAATTGAAATCTCCCTTGAAAACCAGGAGAAAACCACATTTGCATGCCCCTTTGATACTTTTGCTTATCGGTGAATGCCTGTTGGGTTATGTAATGCTCCTGCTATGTTTCAGCGTTGTATGTTGAGTATATTCAGTGACATGGTGGAACTTATCCTAGAGGTCTTCATGGATGATTTCTCTGTGTTCGGTGATTCATTCGAGAACTGTTTGAACAACCTCAAGATTATTCTTGCTAGATGCAAAAAAAAAAAAAAAAAAAAGATTTTAGTACTCAATTAGGAGAAATGTCATTTCATGGTTTACTAGGGAATTGTCCTTGGTCATATTATGTCTGAAAAAGGTTTGGAAATTGACAAGTTGAAAATTGATTTGATCACTAACTTACCCATGCCCAAAACCATAAGGGATATAAGATCATTCTTAAGGCATGTAGGGTTTTACAGAAGGTTTATTAGAGATTTTAGTTTTATATCTCATCCTATCTGTGAACTATTATCCAAAGATGCACAATTCGAATGAACTGAGGCATGCTAAGTGGCTTTTGAAAAATTGAAAGGCATGTTGACGTCTGCTTCAATCATGCAACCATCGATTGGAACCTGCCCTTTGAACTCATGTGTGATGTCAGTGATTATGTGGTTGGGGTTGTTTTGTGGCAACGTAAGGGAAAAAAGCCTTAGGTGATTTATTATGCAAGTAAGAGTTTGAATAGTGCACAGATTAATTGTTCAACCACTGAGAAAGAATTACAAACGGTGGTCCTTGCACTTGAGAAACTTCGTTCTTACTTGATTGGATCCAAGATTGTGCTGTTTACTGATCATTCTGTGCTAAAGTATCTTCTTTCTAAAATAGATGCTAAGCCCAGACTAATTCGATGGATCCTCCTACTACAGGAATTTGACTTAGAAATTAAGGATAAAAAGGGAGTAGAAAATGTTGTGGTAGATCACCTTTTTAGACTTGTCATTTCTGACCTTGTTGAGCCAACACCAATGAGGGACAATTTTCCAGATGAACACCTTTTTGCATTGTCCCAACCCCTTTGGTTTACAGATATAGCAAATTATCTTACTATGGGTAGCATTCCTAACTATTAGACTAATCAAGATAAAGATTTGTTCTTTGCTGAGGTTAGACATTTTTTCTAGGATGATCCATACTTGTTCAAATATTGCTCAGATCAATCAAGAGATGTGTGCCAAATAATGATATTCTTAGTGTCATTTCCTTTTGTCATTCACAGGCTTGTGGGGGCCATTTTTCTGCTAAAAAAACATCTTACAAAATTTTGCAATGCGGTTTTTACTAGCCCACACTATTTAAAGATGTTCATGCATTTTGCAAAACCTGTGAGTGCTGCTAGAAATCTTAAAAAAAGAAACATGATGCCCTTGAACCCAATTTTGGTAGTCGAATATTTTGATGTATGGGGCATAGATTTTGTGGGACCTTTTCCTCTTAGTTTTGGTTTCATTTATATCTTGGTTGCTATTGATTATGTCTCAAAATAAATAAAAGCTATTCCTTGCCAGAATAATGATGCTAAACAGTATAGAGATTTTTAAAGGAGAATGTGTTTTCACGATTTGGAGCCTCCCGTGCCATCAGAAGTGATGGGGGATTGCATTTTTGTAATAGAAATTTTGAGGCCCTTATGAAGCAATATGGAATAACTAACAAAGTGACCACCCCTTATCACCCACAAACTAGTGGGCAAGTAGAGGTATCAAATCTTGAAATCAAGCAGATTTTGGAGACTACCGTAAACCCTAATCAAAAGCATTGGTCTACTTGACTAATAGATGCATTATGGGCAGCATTCAAAACTCCCATTGAAATGTCCCCTTACTGACAAATTTATGGGAAGGCTTGCCACTTTCCAGTGGAACTTGTGCATAAAGCTTATTGGGCTCTTAAATAGTTTAACCTCGATATGGATGACGCTGGATCTAACAGTAAATTGTAAATGAATGAATTGGAAGAGTTGTGCAGGGAAGCCTATGTAAATTTTAAAATATAGAAAGAGAAGACAAAGGTTTTTCATGATAATCACATCCTCAGGAAAACTTTCCACCCCTGAACAAAAAGTCCTCCTTTACAATTCTAGGCTTCGCTTGTTTCCTGGCAAGCTCAACTCACGATGGATTGGTTCTTACATTGTTAAAACAGTGTTTCCATATGGTGCTGTTGAGATTTATGACCCCAAGGATGTCCAGAAGTTTAAAGTTAATGGCCAAAGACTAAAGCCAATCTTGGAAATTGCACCACCTGAAGACGAAGAAATTCCTCTTGATGATCCTGTTTATAAGCATTAATCGGCCCTAGATCTGACAAAGACCTTTTTCTGTATATATTATGTATGTTGTACTTTTTCTTTTGTTTTATCTAACCTTGGATAAGGAGTAGCATAGATGCATTTTCAGGTCACTTTTTCCCTTTACTCTCCTTTACATTTATCTTTCCTCATGTTACTTTTATTGTTCTGCATTGCATGCATAAACATCGACAACAATGCATATAATTGGTTGGGGGTAGGAACAAGCATGCTTATCCAATTTTAGGCACTTCATAGGTACTTTAGGTAAAATTTTTTTTGTTTTTCTGTTATTTTGTCACTTTTTAGGAAAGTTTTTCAATTTTTTTAGACTTTTTTTTTGGTCTTAGGAATTTTTTGTCGGCATTTATTTATTTTTTATTTATTTTGGGTTTTAGAAAAGAAAGTTTTCAAAAAAATTGAAGTGATTTGGAGATATGTAGAAATATGGAATTTTCTTACTTTTAGAAGGAAGTAAAAAAAAAAGTTTGCATTTTATAAAGGAGGAAAACTATTATAGGAGTACCAAAACTTGCTTTCCATGAACACACACGTATACATTTTCAACATTTTGGATTGAAAGCTTTAATGTTGTTTTTGAAATTTTTCTAGGAGAATACGACGTGAACTTGAGATTTAGTTTGTAGAATATTTTTTGTTTCCTGGTTCATTTTTGATGAATTGTATATACTAGAACCAAGATGAATTAATTCAAGCGAAATGAGAAATGCCACCTAATGTTTACTTTAGATTTGAAAAAAAAAGTGGAAATAAAAAAAAGCATATATTGAGAAGTTTGTGATTAGTTTGGGTTCGTAGCTTTTTTAACTTGAGCTAGTAAGCTTGAAGGGATATGTCTATATCTAGTGCCCTAAAGCCATCTGGTTTAGGAGTCATTAGCCTAACACTCGATGCAAGGGTTAATTAGAAAGCTTAAGGGACCTAAACCTTGCACAATCACAAAATTAACTGTTAGGGAAAAAAAAGAATGTTAATGATGGCCCAATGAGTGTTCGTAGAAATTTTCAAGGGATATTTGTGGAAATGCATAAGGACTAAGTATGCTCCTTAGATCCCAACTTTTGTTATATCATATTAACTTAGGAATTTCTATTTTGGAAAAAGTAAGTGAGTGAAGAGTGTTCGCAAGAGTTTGCAAGTGAGTATGTGCAGGTGATCATAAGTTCCAAGTGCAGAACTGCGATGTAGTAATGAAAATTGGTAAGACTAGGTTGATCCTCAGGGAGCAATGTGTTTAAGGTTCCTTTTTCAACTTGTACCTTCCCTAAATAAAAATCTAAAACTAACCTAATTTAAAAACTAACAAATACAACCATTCCTTCTTTTTCTAAAATAAAAATTAAATAATTACAATCCAAATAAATAAAAATTTCCAAATTAGAAAAACTAAATCTAAAACTTCTTAAAAAAAAACTAAGGTTGCTGCAAAATAACAAACAGGTTAGAACTTCCAAAAATAAAAAGTTACTAAAATTAGAAAGTACAACTATGTTAATTTTCTAAGTCCTAAAAATCTTTCCAATTTCAAAATCTTTGCAATAAAAAACTTTTAGAAAGAATCTCAAATTTAAAAATTACTTAAAACTATCAAAACCCTAAAATTACTAACAAATCAAAAATTAGAAACACAATCTATGCAATGGATATCATGTAACTAATGGAAACTTTTCTAATATGAGATGCAAAATTTAAATAAAATATGATCCTAAACTGATGTAATCCTAAACTAGATTTAATGGCTAGAAATCATGCTCTACTGATACATGACTTAATAAAATAATGAATTTAAAATATTCATCATCATCATCATCAAAGCCTTATACTAGCTATGTTGGGGTTGGCTACATGAATTTTGTTTCTCCATTCCATTTTATTTTGAGCCAAATCCGTTGTTAAGTTAAACTTCTTTAAATCTGATTCAATGACTTCCATCAACGTTTTCTTCAGCCTACCCCTACCTCTTGATGGGCCATCCACCTGTATAGTCAAACTTTTTTCTCACCGGTGCCATTACCGGCCTATGCTTAATATGTGCAAACCATCTTAAATAAGTTTCTCTAATCTTATCCCCTATTGGTGCTACCCCTAAATGCTCTCAAAAGTGCTTATTTCTAATTTTATCTTTCCTAGTTTTATCACACATACACCTACGATTCTCATCTCCGCCACAACTATCTTATATATATGTGTTTTTTTAATTGGCCAACATTCTGCGCCATATGTCATAGCCGGGCTAACCACAGTCCTGTAAAATTTGCCCTTTAATTTTGTTGGCATTCGCCAGTCACAAAGCAGTCCAGAAGTTAGTCTCTACTTCAGCCATTCAGCTTTTATCCTATGCTCAACATCTTCGTCAATCTCATCATCCTTACTAATCATCGAGCCTAAGTACCAAAAAGAATCTCTATGTGGTATCTCATGTGTTTTAATTTTGACAGTGGTTTTAACACTTTGTATATGCCTACTGAAGTTGCAATCCTATATTCTGTCTTTGTATGACTTATTTTAAAGCCTCTAGATTCTAATGCACCCCACCATCTCTCGAGTTTTGCATTTACACCATCTCTTGATTCATCCACCAATATTATATCATCCGCAAACAACATCACCATGGACTTCTTCTTGAATATTCACAATTTAAAAAATATTCTAAATTCAAAAAATATGCATGAATAATGGTTACCAAAAAAATAAAAATTTTGATATGCAGTTTGGCAGTCAGTCTTAGTTTAGGCTTCTAGAAATTGACCTTTCCATAATTTTTTGAATTTGAAACTTTGGGATTTTAAAGTTTACTCATCAAGGTTCAATCCTTCCAATTTTTACAGTAAAACTTATTGATTTAATATTTCTATTAATTCCAAACTTTTGGACAAAAAATCTGTCCAATGTAGATTTCTATGTATAGGATTTCTGATTGGTGAGTGTCTCAATGACTGAAAACCTAACCTCCCTAAATCCTTTTTTTCTCAAATTTTTATATAATGAAGTTAACTCATCCAACAATGATTCCTCAAAATTTCAAGGAAAATAATCTTTTTGTATCACGTTTTAAATTGCCAATATATGGAAAAAAAAATAGTGACTGTTTGCTATCTAATTTTGCTGTCTTTTTAAATCCAAAATTTGTCCCCTTTATTTCCAAAAAAAATCATGAATTCCAGATCTAAAATTCCAATTTTTATCAACTAAACTAACACATGATATGAATGCATGCTTCTAAAAATTAATCCCAACCATAAATCATGCAACATAAAAAAAACAAAAAAAAGTAAGAAGAACAATAAAATTTAAATGTAGTGAACAATGAAAGTAAACGTAGTAAACGGGGTTTAAATATAGTCAACAAGAAACATAAATGTAGTTTGCAGAAAAGTAAATGTAGTAAATTTGCTATCTCAAGATTTAATCATTTACAAAATTCATCCATTAACTAGAACATAATTCCAAACACTTAGGTCGTCAATCAAAGCCTATCCATGAAAGTATAGAGACAAACCATGCAAAAGAAAGATCTACAAGAAAGCAAAACTTTACTAATGAAGTAGTCTCCTACAAAAGATACATAAATTAAAACAAAAGATGCAATTTACACTAGGATGAGAAGCCTCTTCTAGAAAAAAAAAAAAAACCCAAGGGTAGTATGATTTCCGGGCCAAATCTCCTTGAGGACTTTAATGGAGGGAGAGAGAGTTGAAGAAGATGAAGTATAGTAGTAATTCTAGAAAGAGGTGATCTATTTTCCTATGCCTTGACTGTAAGGACCCGAACCCCCACTAATCTTAGTTACGTTAATTAATCTTGTTTTATATTGATTAAGACTTGTTGAGGGTTAATTCAGTGTGAATTATTGGGTTTGGACCCCACTTAGGTAGTTAAGGGCTTTTTCATAAATTGTCTTTGCACCTCTGGGATACCCCGTCCATTTCCTTACGTGTAATTTATCGCGTAGATCGTCTTTTCTGTTGGGCCCGAGTTAATCTGGACTTATCTTGAGCCAATTGAGGTCCTTCCGGACTAAACTGAAATTCCGGAAAACAAGTGGGTTTGCATGTAACTCCAGGGAAGTTATGCTAAAAAGGAAATCCCACGTATTCATCTCTTCTGGTCTCGTTTAGTTGGTTGGAGCCTTCCAGTTCTGGGTTCTTTTCTTCTTCTCCTTGCAATCGAAGTGTCTGGGGAGCTTGGGGGTGTGCATGCACAGAGAGTGGCACCCTCCCATCCTTATTCTTCTTCTTCTTTGACCTCTTTCCTCTATACTTTGTATAGAGTGATCCTTCCTCCAAGTTACAGCAATATAAGGTGAAGAATAGGTTCCTGTTTTCTTATCTTGGGTTTATTAAGGTCATAAAGACTTCATTATTGACATGCATGTGAATCCTTCCACATTTTGTGCTTATCTGTAGAGAACCCATTACAGTTTAGAGAGTTTCCTCTGAGCATTTAGCAAAAAAGAGTTAGGAAGGGCTAAACACTGTAACAAGGCAAGTATTAAGTTATATGTACTGCATGCATGGTTAAGTGTGGATGAATTGAGCTAGTCATATGCATTTCCAATTCCAGCTGTTTCTTTTCTACTGATTAATTGATGCAACTGTGGTGGGAATTGAGATAGAATGATAAGAAGGGGATAGGAGTGTGTGTGAGTATGGACACCTTAGGGACACTCTAATTGAACCTTAGAATTACTCCACAATCAGATTCTGTATTGATCATGTACTGAAAATGAGCTACAGAACTGATTTTAGATGTTCTGAAGCTTACGGCGAAGCTACGGCTAAGCCGTGAGCATCTACGGCTCAAAGTCCAGAGAGCAGCAAAACTTGATTTTGTACTACGGCTCATATACGGCTAAGTCGTGAAATTCACTACGGCTACGCTGTATCCAGCCCGTAACCTAGCCGTAGGTCTTTTTACGGCGAGCTTTCCAGAGAGCTCACAGAACCCAGTTTCTTCTACGGCTTGCATACGGCTGCACCGTGAAATACCCTACGGCTAAGCCGTAACCTCTCCGTGACCCAGCCGTAGGCTTAGCACGTCTAAGCTGTAGGCCAATATATGGGTGAACCGTAAATACGCCGAAAATCCGGATGAACAGTGACTCCCCCTCGGCTAAGCCGTAGCCTTGTATACGGCTAAGCCGTAAGAACCCAATGAATGTGTAGGATGTTAGGAACCTCTATGATTTGTAGGACCTGGTATTGGCGCCCTCTTACCTCTACACAGGCCCGACGGTAAGGACACATTAAGAGGATAAATGAATTCCGGATGATTCCTTAAAGACAAGTCATGGATGTTGGCATAAGAAGGGGTGTTCTTTACGTACACAAGGCAATACCAAGAAGTGGCAACACTTGGACACCGAACGTCTTATGAATACATCGGATTGAATGTCCTTGGGAATCCGGAGATACTACTTCATCTGAATACATTCATATTGTTACGCTATACGACCTTTGACATGAATTATTATTGGATTCACTTCCTCTGGTAAACCTCGATGCAATTCAGACCTGAGCTTCTAATGAGTGCGTGTCTGACAAGCCAGAGCTTCTTTTGAGTGTGTGCTTGCTAGCCTAGGGTATAGCTGAGGCTCAGGCCTTATAGCCCATATGCATGTGTTTCGTTTAAGCATTCGTTGATTCATGATTAACTGTCCTCATGTATGTTATGACTGGTATGCTTGATTCAGAGTTGGCACCACTTAGCTTTTGCCCTTTTTGGGTATATGTATGTCACGACTGCAGTTGGTTTACGTAGGAGTTGTCGACGCTCCTCGGGAAGATAGCTTGATCCCCTAGCGACCCATACGTTATGTATGCTCCCTTTTGGGAGAATAGCGCATCGTGTTTGCCAATCAGTATGTATGACATTTAAGTTTCACTCATGCATCATGTTTAGTGATTGTTCTTGTTAATGTATTATGTTATATTAGTTTCCTATGCCTTAGTACTTGCTTAACCATCGTGTTAACAGTGTTACCCTTGGTATTGTAGATCCAGCACCCGCTCCCGACACGAACACTGACGAGGCCCCGGAGGGTACCCCAATGGTACCTCGGGGTGTAGGTGAATGGATGGATGGCGATGTTTACTACTAACCATCCTACGGAGAGCATTTATTCTGGGAATATTATGTTGAGGACATCACCCTTTAAGAACTGATTTTTGGAATGTACTTAAAAGACTATAACACTATTGTATGTAAATGTGTTTTAACAGATTATGAACCTTATGTGATCTTGAAGATTATTGAGTATTTCACAGGTTCTCGATTATGATAATTTATGTTTGTACGTGTGTCAGCATACATCACACGTTCCTGTGGAATCTCCCTTGTAGGATTTCGTGCATAATTCTTCAGGGCACGGATTTCTACGGGATTACGTATCCACGCCCTGGGGGCCCACTCAAATCCCCAAATTTCCGGGATTGGGGCGTGACATACGTAAGTAATGGTATCAGAGACACCTCAAGAAGTCACTTAAAAGACTTAGCAACATTAGGAAGCGTGGTGAGGTTCCGATAGATCCGTTGGATGGATTCCATTACGATGATAACTTATGGTATGACTGTAGTATGTATGTAAGTACACCTATATAGACAGATGTGATTAATGACCATTGTGATTGCAGAGCCATGGCATCTGGATCTGGCATGAACAACAGTTCCGAAGATAATGACCGGAATAACATTGAGTTGGAGGGCGCGGATCCTCCACCACCACCACCTCCTCGTCCTACATACAGCACTGAAGAGCGGTTTATGATGATGATGCACCAGTTAGCCGCTAGCAACGCCAATCAGGCCGCCATGTAGATGCAGCTGGCCGCTTTATTAGACAGACCAAATCAATCTGGAGACCCTAATTCCTTGTACGAGAAGTTTCGGAAGAGGGGAGCAATTGAATTTGTGGGACACGAGGATCCGTTGCAGGCTGATGAATGGCTCGTTCACATAGAGAATGTCTTTGATACATTGACTTGCACACCAAGGCAGCAAGTGGTCCTTACGGCGTCCATGTTCAGGGACATTGCGGATACATGGTGGAAGAGTATCCGGGACCACATGAGGACTATGCCGGATGCTACTGTTTGGGAAGCCTTTACGAGGCAATTCCGGAAGAAGTTCATACCCGACCACGTGACTTACAAGAAGAAAGCAGAGTTCCTTTCCCTGTAGTAGAACCTCATGACCATTGCAGAATACGTGCATGTATTCAGCCAGCTCTTTCGGTTTGCTCTAGACTTGATTGATACTGAGGAGAAGAGAGTGGAAAGATTTCTGGAAGGGTTAAGGCCTGCTATCAAGGGACATGCCACTGCCTTTCAGTGTCCCATTCAATATGACGATGCAGTGGCTAGGGCATATGCAGCGGAAGAAATTGAGGAAAGCCTATTCTTGGGGGAGCCTAAGAAGAGTGCTCCACCTTCTGGGAAAGGTCAGCAGTACTCTAAGAAATAGAGGGGAGTTGTTAGCAGCACATCCCGACCAGTCTGCGGTGCATGCGGGAAGGGCCACGAGACTAGTAAATGTTGGAGGTCCATGGGAGCCTGTTTTGGCTGTGGTTCCATGGACCATCGCTTGTCCGAGTGTTCGAGAAGGAAGGAACTTAGTCAAACCTTGCAGTAGCAGTAGTATCAGCAGCCTTCTAGGGTGACACTTCCTGCGCCTAACCGACAGCAACAGCAAGGGAGGCAAGGCCAAGGGCAGATACGGCAAGGTCAGGGACAGCAGCGACAAGGACAGCAACACCGACCTCAAAGGCAAGGCCGCGCTTATGCATTGACACAAGAAGAAGCTGAAGCAGCGGAACATGTGGTTGAAGGTAAGGTTTCTGTTTGTGGCATTGAAGCTAAAGTATTGTTTGATTCAGGATCTTCACATTCCTTCATCTCACCTTGATTCTCTAGTAGGATACGGGAATCGCCAGCACAGTTGCCCTATGTGTTGAGCGTTATTACTTCAGTTGGTAAGAGGGTAACTTGTGACGACTATTACCCGGGTTGTCGAGTTCTCATCGGAGAAGTCCTTCTCTCAGCGGAACTTAATTGTGTTACCCATGCACGATTTCGATGTAATCCTAGGCATGGACTGGTTGACCAAATATATGGCCTGTCTGGATTGTTTCCGTAAGACTGTCACCGTAAGGGTGAGTGAAGATGGCCCAAGTGCTGTGTTCCAAGGTGAAAGGAAGAGTTCAAACACCCGATTTATTTTAGCACTTTGAGCGGAAAGATTGATCCATAGTGGTTGTGAGGGCTATATTGCCTTTATTGTAGAAAAGAAATCACCTAAAAAGCTAGGAGAGATACCTGTGGTTTGTGAGTTTTCGGATGTATTCCCGGATGAAGTACCCGGCCTCCCTCCTATTAGGGAAGTGGATTTTACTATAGAGCTAGTACCCGGTACTGCTCCCATTTCTAAGGCTCCATACAGAATGGCCCCGGCAGAGTTACGTGAGCTGAAAGCACAGTTGCAAGACTTACTGGATAAGGGGTTCATTCGTCCTAGCACATCACCATGGGGAGCCCCAGTTTTATTTGTGAAGAAGAAGGATGGCACCCTCAGGATGTGTATTGATTACCGGCAGTTGAACCAGGTGACAATTAAAAACAAATATCCACTGCCTAGAATTGATAATTGTTTGATCAGCTACAGGGTGCAACACATTTTTCGAAGATTGATTTAAGGTCTGGATATCATCAGCTGCGAGTTAGGGACCAAGATGCATCAAAAACAGCTTTCAGGACAAGATATGGGCATTATGAATTCTTGGTTATGCCTTTTGGATTGACAAATGCGCCTGCAGTGTTCATGGCTTTGATGAACAAGATCTTTTCACCCTATCTTGATTTTCATTGATGATGTTTTAGTTTACTCCAAGACCAAAGACGAGCATGTGAAGCATTTAAGGACTTCTCTGCAATTGCTAAGGGACCACCGACTGTATGCCAAACTGGACAAGTGTGAATTCTGATTGGAACAGGTTGCCTTTTTAGGGCATATAATTTCTAAGGATGGGCTTGCAGTAGACTCAGCTAAGATTGAGGCTATAACTACCTGGCAGAGTCCCAAGACCGTTGTGGAAGTCAGAAGCTTTGTTGGCCTGGCCGGTTATTATAGAAGGTTTATGAAGGACTTTTCCAAAATAGTTGCCCCTTTGACAAAGTTGACCCGAAAGAGTGAACCATTTGTGTGGTCCGCAGAGTGTGAGTCGAGTTTCCAACTCCTTAAGGAGAAATTAACCTCAGCCCCGATCTTATCCCTACCAGAAGGGAGTGGCGGATTTGTTATCTATACAGATGCTTCAAGGATTGGGCTAGGGTGTGTACTCATGCAGAATGGGAAGGTAATAGCATATGGATCTCGACAATTGAAGGAACATGAGAAAAACTATGCCATACATGATCTGGAATTGGCTGCAGTAGTTTTCGTGCTAAAGATGTGGAGACATTATTTATATGGAGAGAGATTTGAAGTCCATAGTGATCATCGCAGTCTCCAGTACCTGTTTTCATAGCATGATCTTAACATGAGACAGCGCAAGTGGTTGGAATTCATAAAGGATTATGATTTCCCGATTAGGTAATTCCCCGGGAAAGGGAATGTAGTAGCCGATGCTTTAAGCAGGAAATCTACCACCGAGTTGGCAGCCTTGTGTGGTCAATGGGCTCTAGTAGAGGAATTTTGAGATTTGGATGTGGAAGTTGAATTTGTAGATGATAAGGTCATGTTAGTGGCTATGTCAGTCTTCGAACCCACCTTAATTCAGCAAATCAAGGAGAAGCAATTTGAAGATCCGGAGTTTGTCAAGATCCGTGACCACATATCTGACAAACCAGATTTTAGGATTGTAGACGGTGTGTTGTACTTTCGAGATCGGCTTTGTGTTCCAGTGGTTCAAAATCATAACCTAAAAAGGGCAATTATGACTGAAGCACACCATGCTCGGTATTCCATGCATCCCGGGAGTACAAAGATGTACCGGAATTTACATGGTAGGTTTTGGTGGAATAACATAAAAAGGGACATAGCGGGCTTTGTGGCAAAATGCCTTACCTGCCAACGAGTGAAGGCTGAACACAGGAAGCCTCCTGGTTTGTTGCATCCCCTGCAGATACCTAAATGGAAATGGGAGAATCTGACGATGGATTTCGTTTCCAGACTACCCTGAACAAGTAGACACCATGATGTAGTGTGGGTGATTGTTGATCAACTAACGAAATCAGCCCACTTTATTCCCATCAGGAAAGGGATGAAATTTCAGGAAATGGCCAAGATCTTCATTGATGAGATTGTACGGCTACATGGTACTCCAGTCTCAATTGTGTCCGATTGAGACAGTAGGTGTAACACTCCGACCCAGCTTGACCCCGTTTAGCGGTTAGTTAATCTTGTTTTCGTTGCTAATTGTGTTTTGTTTGTGTTTTGTTTTCGTTACGGGTCATGGATAGGTAGTTGGGTTGAGTTTGACCTGGATTAAGTAGACCAAGCCCTTTTTCGTAATTTTAGCTTTTCTTAGACATGGTCATTTTTGCATCATCTTGATGTCAACACGTGTCTTTCGTTGAGCCCGTTAACTTTCGTAACTACGTCATTTGCAACCGAGGTCGTGTGATTCGATTGGACCCGAGTTTGACTCAAACTGAAAATACACTTTTCACTTGGCTTTCATTGTAAATTTGGACAACCCATTTGACTTATATAAGCTCTCAACCATCGACACTCATGTTCTCTCTCTCGTTTTCTCTCAAATTCCCTGTGCACGTGGAGCTTCTATCTCTCTCTCCTTCACTTGATTTCTCTCCATCGATCAAACTTGTGGGTCTTGCATGTGCAATTGAGGTGAGTGGAAGTCTTCCATTCTTCTCATCTCCTTTCTCCATCTCTTATCTCCATCGTGCTTGGTGTGTCTGTGTTTTGATTTCTCTCCATCCCTCATGCATGCATGTGGTTTTGCTTGTATTAGGTTGTGTTTGGACTTGAGGGCTACAAGTGTGCAATTGATTTCCAATTGAGGCAAGTATAAACCTAGCTTGTGAGAACCCATGTTGATATGCATTTGAATTGGATAGTTTTTACATGCATTGATGTGGAAATATGTATTTACAGCCCATTTGCTACTCATTAATTCACTACTTGTCTACTCCCCTTTGATAATTGTAAATTGGATGAGTTTTCAGACATTCTATACAGGTTTCAGGAAATTAAACTCGTACAGGTACGGCTAAGCCGTATGCTTCTTACGGCTCACAATCCAAAGAGGAGAAAAACCCAGTTTTCCTCTACGGCTAGGGCACGGCTAAGCTGTGGAATGCCCTACGGCTAAGCCGTAGCTCAGCCGTGGCCCAGCCGTAGAACAATACAGGGTGCAATTTCTGGAATAACTGAGAGTCAGCAACTGACAGACCTTCTACGGCCCAGCCACGGCTAAGCCGTAGACCACACACGGCTAAGCCGTAGCACACACACGGCTAAGCCGTAACCACACATGAAGAATAAGGCTAAGTGTAAAGATAAGACCTATATGACCTTCATGATAGAATGTAGAGCACCTAGACTTGCCCAACGGAATGTGATACTCCGCGTGAATGATCTCGAGGGCTGCGAATCATTCATGTTCGTTATCCGGATGTTAAGCACCTCCCCATGGGTGTTGGTTTAAGGGACTTCGTGCACCGCCCGATTCAAGGCAACACTAGACAACGGTGTATCGAATAACTTAAAACTACATCATCATGCACGGTTAGAAACACCGGATAATTAGATTAGAATTGGTTTGTAACTTAAGATGATTCGATTTCGCATGATTTGTTGCATACCATATTGCATTCGATCATTGATCTCACACTCTGACATGATTACTTGTATCCCGTTACTTTACTTTCACATTGCGATTATTTACCCTGAGTATACATGTATGATATGTTCAATTCCAGATATGCACGCATGATATATGATCACGATCTACTCAGGTTTTCATGATTGACTTTGTATGGTCAGGCTCTACTTAGCCTCAGCCTTAGGATCCCGACGGGGAGAATTTGGTATAGTTATAAGGACCTGCTGCAGTATGGATTTTGTCTTGGGGAACCGGACCCCAGGAAACCGAGACCCATTGTACCCTGGCCCGGACAATGGTGTTCTTTGCATGTTACAAGATCCCTCTTTTGGGAGCATATGGTAATGTAGTAGCCACTAGTCATGTACACAGCATGTTATCCTTGATTCACACAGCATCTTTCTTTCTTGCATGATAGCCTAGTATACGAAAATGCTTTCTTTAATAACATGATGTTCTTTATTCTATTAGACACAGCGTGTGTTAACTTGCTATGGTTTATACTTTGCTGAATCTTCGTATTCACAGTTGTTTTTGGTGTTGCAGGCCCAGATCCCCCTGCCGAACCCTCGCCGGTCGGCCAGGCTCCAGATGAGACCCCCGGGGCCCCATCAGGCCTAGAGGAGTGGATGTGATCACTCCACGGGAGCGCGTTCATGGCATGCATCATGTTGGAGTCATGTTTTGGGGATTTTCAGACTTGTATATGTCATGACATGTCACTATTGTATTTATCCTTTTGTTCTTTTGTAAACGTTCATATGTAATTATGTCAGTCCTTTCCTTGTATCCTCTTTTTGTGCTATTAGTTGTTTGTGTTTCTGATATTTACAGCTTCCGCATAGTTGCTTGGCACGTGTGCTTGTTCCCTTGTGCGTGTGCATTTAGACTCGGTCTACGTGTGCAGGCACGGGAGTACGTGTGTCATTAGGTTTGGCTTTTGCTAACCCCCGAACCCTGGGCTCGGGTTGTGACATACGTATTGTATGGTATCAGAGCATTCCTTGCTCATTCCTTGTTCTAGATGATAAGCATGTAGGCATGTATAGGATCGTGGTGAGGATACGATTATTCCTTTGTGCTCTTTCTAGATTTTGGGGTTTGTTGGGCGCTCTTGTGTTGTGTTTGTGTCTGACTCTTTCCATTTTACAGGATGGCATCAGGTTCTGGTTCTCAGCAGAACGCCGGAAATAACGAGAGCGGATCTGCACCATCACCGCAGACACCGAATACAGATGAACGCATCCTCATGTTATTCCAGTCCCTTCAGGCACAATCGCAATCCATGCAGAACTTGCAAGCCCAAGTGACAACCATGTTAGACCGACAAAGCCAAGTCCCAGCTCAGTCACATGTAGACCAGCAGGTGATCTTGCAGCCTCGAGAGAGTGACCCGAATGCCCTCTATGGTAAATTTCACAAGCGAGGAGCTATTGAGTTCTATGGAACAGAAGAGCCACTGAAGGCAGAACAGTGGTTAGACCAGACAGAGGATGTCTTTGAGACCGTCGTGTGCACGAACCGACAGAAGGTCGGACTAGCAACTTCTATGTTCAGAGATGTCGCAAAGACTTGGTGGAAGAGCGTGAAAGACTCCTACAGAGATATTCCTAGTGCTACGGTGTGGGAGATGTTCAAGCAACAGTTCAGGAGGAAGTTCATCCCGGCTCATGTGTTTCGAGCCAAGGAGGTTGAGTTCTTAGCTCTCCGTCAGCAGCAGATGACAGTAGCAGAATATGTGAACAAGTTTATGCAGTTGTCGCTTTTTGCTCCGGACATGATCAGCACCGAAGAGAGGAAGGTGAACAGGTTTGTCGAAGGTTTGCATCCCCGGTACATGCACCACGTGACTGCATTTCAGCGTCCGGCTACGTTTGACGATGCAGTGGACAGGGCCTATTCTGCCGAGGCCATCCACCAAGCTGCTAGAGCCGTTGAGCCTAAGAGACAGCCGCCCTTCAGTGCACGAGGACAAGTACAGAAGAAGAACAAAGGCCAGCAGAGTGCTTCTAGTTCTACGGGAGTGACTTGTGGATATTGTGGTAGGAACCACACGACTGAAGCTTGTTGGAGGAAGGCCGGTGCTTGTTTTATTTGTGGTTCGAGGGAGCACATGATCGCTAATTGTCCTCAACATCGAGCCTCCGGTGCAGCTCCATCTGGTCCTACTTCCGGTGCAGTTCCTAGCAGACCCAGTGCACCTACAGCCCCGAGCAAGCCACAGTCAGCTCGTCCAGGTTCGAGACAGCCTCGCCAGACAGCCCGTGCTTACGCTGCTACTCACGAGAGTGCCGAGGATCCACAGGTGGTTGAAGGTACTGTTTTGATTTCGCGCGTCGAGGCATTAGCTTTGTTCGATTCGGGGTCTACACGATCTTATGTAGCACCTCATTTTGCCGAGCGGTTACCTCAGCCGTCTAAGCCGTTGCCATATGTGTTGGTTGTATCCACCCCAGTTGGCAAGCGAGTGGAGTGTAGTATGTACTACCCCCATTGCGACGTGCAGATTGCAGGTCATCAGTTACCTGTTGATTTGATCCTGTTGTCGATGCTGGACTTCGACGTGATCCTTGGTATGGATTGGCTCGCTCGATATCGTGCCTGTGTTAACTGTTACAACAGGACGATTTTCTTCGATTTAGGCAAGGGCTTCCGTTTCGAGGGCAGTCAGCAGAGATGCCCCAGGCGTGTGATTTCGGCGTGTAAGGCAGATCGCTTGATCCGCCGAGGGTGTGAAGGCTTCATTGCCTTTGTCTCAGCGAAGAAGGAGCCGAAGCAGCTAGGTGAGGTTCAGGTGGTCTGTGACTTTCCAGATGTCTTTCCAGACGATGTGCCAGACTTACCCCCGGTTCGAGATGTGGAGTTCGCCATTGAGCTTGTTCCCGGCACGGCACCGATCAGCAAGGCTCCGTATCGCATGGCCCCAGCAGAGTTGTCAGAATTGAAGAAACAATTGCAGGAGCTTTTGGATAAGAGTTTCATACGCCCGAGCGTTTCACCTTGGGGAGCACCAGTCTTGTTTGTCAAAAAGAAGGATGGTACTTTTCGGATGTGCATAGACTACCGCCAGCTGAACAAAGTGACGATCAAGAACAAGTACCCCCTACCCAGGATTGATGAGCTGTTCGATCAACTTCAGGGCGCAGCATATTTTTCGAAGATTGATTTGAGGTCTGGATATCACCAGTTGAGAGTCAAAGAAGATGACATTCCTAAGACTGCCTTCAGGACTCGTTATGGCCATTATGAATTCCTCGTGATGCCTTTTGGACTAACCAACGCACCTGCAGCTTTTATGGCATTGATGAATCAGATCTTTGCTCCTTTCTTGGACCAGTTCATAGTTGTTTTTATTGATGATATCTTGATATATTCTAAGTCAGCAGAGGAGCATAGGAAGCATTTGAGAAAAGCCTTGTCGTTGTTGAGAGAACATCGATTGTTTGCTAAGTTGTCGAAGTGTGATTTTTGGCTTGAGCAGGTTGCATTTTTAGGTCATATCATTTCACGAGAGGGATTGGCAGTTGATCCATCTAAAGTGGAGGCAGTGGTGAATTGGCCTAGCCCCAAGACAGTGACAGAGGTTCGCAGTTTCCTTGGTCTAGCAGGTTACTATCGCCGATTTGTCCAGGACTTTGCTAAGATCTCTTCTCCTTTGACGAAGTTGACCAGGAAGAACGTACCATTTGATTGGACTGAGGAGTGTGAAGCCAGTTTTCGGATTTTGAAAGAGAAGTTGACTACAGTCCCAGTGTTAGCCTTGCCAGATGGTTGTGAAGGATTCGTGGTTTATTCAGACGCTTCTCGAGTTGGCCTAGGTTGTGTGTTGATGCAGCATGGGAAGGTGATTGCTTATGGATCGAGACAGTTGCGAGAACATGAGAAGAATTACGCCACCCATGATTTGGAATTGGCAGCCATCGTGTTTGCGTTGAAGCTGTGGAGACATTATCTATATGGTGTGCAGTTTGAGGTTCGTTCTGACCACCACAGTTTACAGTATTTATTCACACAGCAGGAGCTGAACATGAGACAGCGGAGATGGCTTGAGCTTATTAAGGATTATGACTTCCCGATCAAATATCAGCCAGGCAAGGGGAATGTGGTGGCAGATGCGCTCAGCAGGAAAGCAGAGTCAGTGCAGCTCTTGAGCAGTTTCCTCTTAGAGTTTCGTGGTCTCCCTGTTGAGGTTAAACTAGTGGATGAGTGCGTGATGTTGGCTAGTACGCTAGTGTTTCAGCCTGAGTTGATTCAGCAGATTAAGGACAGGCAGTTTGAAGATCTAACTTTGAAGCGCATTCGAGACCACATTGGAGACAGACCCGATTTCAGACTCGAGGATGGTATACTTTATTTTCGGAGTAGGTTGTGCGTGCCAGCAGTTGATGAGTTCAAGGAGAAGCTGATGAACGAAGCGCATTACGCTCGCTACGCGATGCATCCAGGCAGCACGAAGATGTTTCGGAATCTCAAGGATCGCTTCTGGTGGAACAACATGAAGAGAGAAGTAGCAGGGTTTGTTGCTCGCTGTTTGACATGTCAGAAGGTGAAGGCCGATCATCAGAGACCGCCAGGCTCGTTGCATCCTTTGCATATACCGCAGTGGAAGTGGGAAAACATCACCATGGACTTCGTTTCAGGGTTACCGCCGACGAGCAGGAAGAACAATGCCATTTGGGTGATCGTAGATCGATTGACGAAGTCAGCCCATTTCATTCCTTTTCGGAAGGGTATGACATTTTCAGAGATGGCTAGGAAGTTCGTGGATGAGATCGTCAGGCTCCATGGTACCCCCGTGTCGATTGTATCCGATCGTGACAGCCGTTTTGTTTCCTCTTTCTGGAGAGCTTTCCAAGAGGCTTTGGGTACGAAGTTGAGTTTCAGCACGGCATACCACCCACAGACGGATGGACAATCAGAGCGGACGATTCAGACTTTGGAGGATATGTTGCGAGCCAGTGTGTTGAGCTACGAGAAAGAATGGGATCTTCATCTATCGTTGTGCGAGTTCGCCTACAACAACAGTTTCCACGAGAGCATTGGGATGGCACCATATGAAGCATTGTACGGGAAGAAGTGTAGAAGTCCGGTTTGTTGGGAAGAAGTTGGAACCCGCAGTTTTCACGGACCGACGATCATTGCCGAGACTACGGAGAAGGTACAGAAAGCAATTGAGAATTTGAAAGTTGCTCGGTCAAGACAGAAGAGTTATGCAGACACCCGCAGACGACCCTTAGAGTTTCAGGTTGGCGAGTGGGTTTTTCTGAAGGTCTCACCGATGAAGGGTACGATCCGTTTCGGCCAGAAAGGCAAGTTAGCTCCACGCTATGTCGGACCGTTCGAGATCAAGAGTCGGATTGGTGATTTGGCTTATCGATTAGAGCTTCCCGAGATGTTTTCAGGAGTGCACAACGTTTTCCACGTTTCGATGCTTCGGAGATACGTTCACGATCCCTCCCATGTCATTCGTTACGATGAGATTCAGATTCAGCCGAGCGCTGCATACGTTGAGCGACCGCTCCGTATCGTGGGAACCCGAGAGCAGATACTCCGCACCAGGACAATTCGATGGGTCAAAGTGCTTTGGGAGCATCACAGTCCTGATGAGGCTACTTGGGAGCTAGAAGAGCAGATGGCACGTCAGTACCCCGATTTGTTTTCCCAGGTATGAGCGAGTTAGTGTTCATTCCGAGGACGGAATGATTCTCAAGTGGGGGAGGATGTAACACTCCGACCCAGCTTGACCCCGTTTAGCGGTTAGTTAATCTTGTTTTCGTTGCTAATTGTGTTTTGTTTGTGTTTTGTTTTCGTTACGGGTCATGGATAGGTAGTTGGGTTGAGTTTGACCTGGATTAAGTAGACCAAGCCCTTTTTCGTAATTTTAGCTTTTCTTAGACATGGTCATTTTTGCATCATCTTGATGTCAACACGTGTCTTTCGTTGAGCCCGTTAACTTTCGTAACTACGTCATTTGCAACCGAGGTCGTGTGATTCGATTGGACCCGAGTTTGACTCAAACTGAAAATACACTTTTCACTTGGCTTTCATTGTAAATTTGGACAACCCATTTGACTTATATAAGCTCTCAACCATCGACACTCATGTTCTCTCTCTCGTTTTCTCTCAAATTCCCTGTGCACGTGGAGCTTCTATCTCTCTCTCCTTCACTTGATTTCTCTCCATCGATCAAACTTGTGGGTCTTGCATGTGCAATTGAGGTGAGTGGAAGTCTTCCATTCTTCTCATCTCCTTTCTCCATCTCTTATCTCCATCGTGCTTGGTGTGTCTGTGTTTTGATTTCTCTCCATCCCTCATGCATGCATGTGGTTTTGCTTGTATTAGGTTGTGTTTGGACTTGAGGGCTACAAGTGTGCAATTGATTTCCAATTGAGGCAAGTATAAACCTAGCTTGTGAGAACCCATGTTGATATGCATTTGAATTGGATAGTTTTTACATGCATTGATGTGGAAATATGTATTTACAGCCCATTTGCTACTCATTAATTCACTACTTGTCTACTCCCCTTTGATAATTGTAAATTGGATGAGTTTTCAGACATTCTATACAGGTTTCAGGAAATTAAACTCGTACAGGTACGGCTAAGCCGTATGCTTCTTACGGCTCACAATCCAGAGAGGAGAAAAACCCAGTTTTCCTCTACGGCTAGGGCACGGCTAAGCCGTGGAATGCCCTACGGCTAAGCCGTAGCTCAGCCGTGGCCCAGCCGTAGAACAATACAGGGTGCAATTTCTGGAATAACTGAGAGTCAGCAACTGACAGACCTTCTACGGCTCAGCCACGGCTAAGCCGTAGACCACACACGGCTAAGCCGTAGCACACACACGGCTAAGCCGTAACCACACATGAAGAATAAGGCTAAGTGTAAAGATAAGACCTATATGACCTTCATGATAGAATGTAGAGCACCTAGACTTGCCCAACGGAATGTGATACTCCGCGTGAATGATCTCGAGGGCTGCGAATCATTCATGTTCGTTATCCGGATGTTAAGCACCTCCCCATGGGTGTTGGTTTAAGGGACTTCGTGCACCGCCCGATTCAAGGCAACACTAGACAACGGTGTATCGAATAACTTAAAACTACATCATCATGCACGGTTAGAAACACCGGATAATTAGATTAGAATTGGTTTGTAACTTAAGATGATTCGATTTCGCATGATTTGTTGCATACCATATTGCATTCGATCATTGATCTCACACTCTGACATGATTACTTGTATCCCGTTACTTTACTTTCACATTGCGATTATTTACCCTGAGTATACATGTATGATATGTTCAATTCCAGATATGCACGCATGATATATGATCACGATCTACTCAGGTTTTCATGATTGACTTTGTATGGTCAGGCTCTACTTAGCCTCAGCCTTAGGATCCCGACGGGGAGAATTTGGTATAGTTATAAGGACCTGCTGCAGTATGGATTTTGTCTTGGGGAACCGGACCCCAGGAAACCGAGACCCATTGTACCCTGGCCCGGACAATGGTGTTCTTTGCATGTTACAAGATCCCTCTTTTGGGAGCATATGGTAATGTAGTAGCCACTAGTCATGTACACAGCATGTTATCCTTGATTCACACAGCATCTTTCTTTCTTGCATGATAGCCTAGTATACGAAAATGCTTTCTTTAATAACATGATGTTCTTTATTCTATTAGACACAGCGTGTGTTAACTTGCTATGGTTTATACTTTGCTGAATCTTCGTATTCACAGTTGTTTTTGGTGTTGCAGGCCCAGATCCCCCTGCCGAACCCTCGCCGGTCGGCCAGGCTCCAGATGAGACCCCCGGGGCCCCATCAGGCCTAGAGGAGTGGATGTGATCACTCCACGGGAGCGCGTTCATGGCATGCATCATGTTGGAGTCATGTTTTGGGGATTTTCAGACTTGTATATGTCATGACATGTCACTATTGTATTTATCCTTTTGTTCTTTTGTAAACGTTCATATGTAATTATGTCAGTCCTTTCCTTGTATCCTCTTCTTGTGCTATTAGTTGTTTGTGTTTCTGATATTTACAGCTTCCGCATACTTGCTTGGCACGTGTGCTTGTTCCCTTGTGCGTGTGCATTTAGACTCGGTCTACGTGTGCAGGCACGGGAGTACGTGTGTCATTAGGTTTGGCTTTTGCTAACCCCCGAACCCTGGGCTCGGGTTGTGACAGTAGGTTCGTGTCTTCCTTTTAGCAGTCTTTTCAGACGTCCTTAGGCACCAAACTCAGTTTCAGCACGGCTTACCATCCTCAAACAGATGGGCAATCGGAGCGAACGATACAGACCCTGGAAGATATGCTATGAGCTAGCGTAATGGACTTCGAAAAGGAGTGGGATGAGCACCTCTCCTTATGCGAGTTTGCATATAATAACAGTTTTCACGCAAGCATCGATATGGCTCCATTTGAAGCCTTGTATGGACGTAAGTGTCGTACGCCTGTCTGTTGGGAAGAAGTTGGAGTTAGGAGTTTCCATGGACCCACTCTGGTGGCAGATACGGCGGAAAAGGTGCAAAAGGTGCAAGATAGATTGAAAACTGCACGATCACACCAGAAAAGTTGTGCAGATAATCGCCGCCGGCCCCTCAAGTTCCAAGCAGGGGACAGAGTTTTCTTAAAAGTTTCCCCAATGAAGGGTACCATTAGGTTTGGACAAAAGGGTAAGCTTGCCCCGAGGTTTGTGGGACCTTTTGAGATACAGAGTAGAGTGGGAGACTTAGCTTATCGGTTGGAGCTACCACCCCCGCTTGCGGGAGTTCATAATGTATTCCATGTGTCAATGCTCCGGAAGTACCTCCCCGACCCTTCACATGTCCTTGAGTTGGACGACGTGCAAGTAAGGCCTGATATATGCTATGAAGAGAGACCCCTTCGGATTGTTGACACTAAGGAACAGGTACTGCGTACACGAACAATCAAATGGGTTAAGGTGTTATGGGAGCACCATGGACAGGAAAAAGCCACTTGGGAACTTGAAGATCAAATTCGGGCGAAATATCCAGAGCTACTACTTAAGGTACGTTGCATTCGGAGGACCGAATGATGTTAAGTGGGGGAGGATGTAAGGACCCGAACCCCCACTAATCTTAGTTACGTTAATTAATCTTGTTTTATATTGATTAAGACTTGTTGAAGGTTAATTCAGTGTGAATTATTGGGTTTGGACCCCACTTAGGTAGTTAAGGGCCTTTTCGTAAATTGTCTTTGCACCTCTGGGATACCCCGTCCATTTCCTTACATGTAATTTATCGCGTAGATCATCTTTTGTGTTGGGCCCGAGTTAATCCGGACTCATCTTGAACCAATTGAGGTCCTTCCGGACTAAACTGAAATTCCGGAAAACAAGTGGGTTTGCATGTAACTCCAGGGAAGTTATGTTAAAAAGGAAATCCCACGTATTCATCTCTTCTGGTCTCGTTCAGCTGTTTGGAGCCTTCCAGTTCTGGGTTCTTTTCTTCTTCTCCGTGCAATCGAAGTGTCTGGGGAGCTTCGGGGTGTGCATGCACAGAGAGTGGCACCCTCTCATCCTTATTCTTCTTCTTTTTTGATCTCTTTCCTCTATACCTTGTATAGAGTGATCCTTCCTCCAAGTTACAACAACATAAGGTGAAGAATAGGTTCCAGTTTTCTTATCTTGGGTTTATTAGGGTCATAAAGAATTCATTATTGACATGCATGTGAATCCTTCCACATTTTGTGCTTATGTGTAGAGAACTCATTACAGTTTAGAGAGTTTCCTCTGAGCATTCAGCAAGAAAGAGTTAGGAAGGGCTAAACACTGTAACAAGGCAAGTATTAAGTTATATGTACTGCATGCATGGTTAAGTGTGATGAATTGAGCTAGTCATATGCATTTCCAATTCTAGCCGTTTCTTTTCTACCGATTAATTGATGCAACTGTGGTGGGAATTGGGATAGAATGATAAGAAGGGGATAGGAGTGTGTGTGAGTATGGACACCTTGGGACACTCTAATTAAACCTTAGAATTGCTCCACAATCAGATTCTGTATTGATCCTGTACTGAAAATGAGCTACAGAACTGATTTCAGATGTTCTGAAGCTTACGGCGAAGCTGCGGCTAAGCCGTGAGCATCTACGGCTCAAAGTCCAGAGAGCAGCAAAACTTGATTTTGTACTATGGCTCATATACGGCTAAGCTGTGAAATTCACTACAGCTACGCCGTATCCAGCCCGTAACCTAGCCGTAGGTCTTTCTACGGCGAGCTTTCCAGAGAGCTCACAGAACCCAGTTTCTTCTATGGCTTGCATACGGCTGCACCGTGAAATACCCTACAGCTAAGCCGTAACCTCCCCGTGACTCAGCCGTAGGCTTAGCACGCCTAAGCCGTAGGCCAATATATGGGTGAACCGTAAATACGCCGAAAATCCGGATGAACAGTGACTCCCCCTCGGCTAAGCCGTAGCCTTGTATACGGGTAAGCCGTAAGAACCCAACGAATGTGTAGGATGTTAAGAACCTCTATGATTTGTAGGACCTGGTATTGGCGCCCTCTTACCTTTACACGGGCCCGACGGTAAGGACACATTAAGAGGATAAATGAATTCCACATGATTCCTCAAAGACAAGTCATGGATGTTGGCATAAGAAGGGGTGTTCTTTACGTACATAAGGCAATACCAAGAAGTGGCAACACTTGGACACCGAACGTCTTATGAATACATTGGGTTGAATGTCCTTGGGAATCCGGAGATACTACTTCATCTGAATACATTCATATTGTTACGCTATACTACCTTTGACATGAATTATTATTGGATTCACTTCCTCTGGTAAACCCCAAGGCAATTCAGACCTGAGCTTCTAATGAGTGCGTGTCTGACAAGCCAGAGCTTCTATTGAGTGTGTGCTTGCTAGTCCAGGGTATAGCCGAGGCTCGGGCCTTGTAGCCCATATGCATGTGTTTCGTTTAAGCATTCGTTGCTTCATGATTAACTGTCCTCATGTATGTTATGACTGGTATGCTTGATTCTGAGTCGGCACCACTTAGCTTTTGCCCTTTTTGGGTATATGTATGTCACCACTGCAGTCGGTTTACGTAGGAGTTGTCGACGCTCCTTGGGAAGTTAGCTTGATCCCCTAGCGACCCATACGTTATGTATGCTCCCTTTTGGGAGAATAGAGCATCATGGTTGCGAATCAGTATGTATGACATTTAAGTTTCACTCATGCATCATGTTTAGTGATTGTTCTTGTTAATGTATTATGTTATATTAGTTTCCTATGCTTTAGTACTTGCTTAACCGTCGTGTTACTAGTGTTACCCTTGGTATTGCAGATCCAGCAACCGCTCCCGACACGAACACTGACGCGGCCCTGGAGGGTACCCCAACGGTACCTCGGGGTGTAGGTGAATGGATGGATGGCGACGTTTACTACTAGCCATCCTACGGAGAGTGTCTCTTCTAGGAATATTATGTTGAGGACATCACCCTTTAAGAACTGATTTTTGGAATGTACTTAAAAGACTATAACACTATTGTATGTAAATGTGTTTTAACAGACTATGAACCTTATGTGCTCTTGAAGATTATTGAGTATTTCACAGGTTCTCGATTATGATAATTTATGTTTGTACGTGTGTCAGCATACCTCACACGTTCCTGTGGATTCTCCCTTGTAGGAATTCGTGCATAATTCTTCAGGGCACGGATTTCTATGGAATTACGTATCCACGCCCTGGGGGCCCACTCAAATCCCCAAATTCTCGCGATTGGGGCTTGACATTGACTACCAGAGGGGTGCCCTATTTATAGGTTTTTTTTTTCTTCTACTCCTTTTCAAAGAAGGTTTATTATGTGGCTTTCCTTCTTTGGAATACTTGAGTTCTCTTAAAATTATCTTTGAATTATCAAACAGATAATTTGGATGATGCAAGAAAAGATGGTGGACCCCTTCTTGGATGTCCCACAAGTGTGTCCTCACACGTGTGAATTTGTGTGGACCATGAAGCCAATTTTTTCATTTTTTTCTTCTAATTTCTTTCTTTCTTCAATTCTTCTCTCCTTTCTTTTGAAAAGAACTTTCTTGCTCCAATTCTTGAAAATGGGGCCCATGTCATCAATTTCCTACAAAACAAATGTAAATTCATGTGAAAAGACAATTTTAACCCTAAGATCACAAATACATGAATGCCGACCTATCTCTCATGAAATGACAATAAAAATGCACACAATTTTTCATGATTTTATGTGAATGAACTAATGATGATGAAAATTTAATTTTTTTCATGATAAAAATAATTTTAACAAAACTTTCCAAAAATAGATTCCTAAAAATGACAGGTTTCATGAATGTAAGCAAAAAGTGTGATTTTTAAGCAAATTATGCAGAAAAATACTATAATAATGTATAAATGCATGAAACCATTATATCACATGAAATGAGGCTCTTTTGAGTCAATAAGTCCTTACAATGGTTGAAAATGTATATAAAAATATGCATTTTTAAGGACTTATCAGCAAGGAAGAACAAGGACCAGGTTTACTCCCTGGATCTTAACTTTTCTTATATCATATAAATTCGGGAACTTGTGTTGGAAAAAGATAGTGAAAGAAAAGAAGCTAATCAAAGTAAACAACAAAGTGGTAGCTATCTTAGTAACTTTGAAAGGAACTTTCTTTTTGCTAAATCTTAGGGGATCAGACTGTTTGAAGGAAAAATTCCATTTTTGCAGTATTATCATGGAGTATTTGAAATAAGTTTTTGATGTATATGTTTTTCATTGTGCACACAAGTTGGTTTGAATTTGACAAATTTTTCGAAAATAGAACTGTAAACCGAACTTTGAAAAGTTTGAAAGTTTGATTATTCCAAATTTTGAAAAAATCTGATATGAGTGAATTTTCTTTTGGAAAATTTCTTTTCTCCTTTATTCTTCATTTTTCTTGTTATTAAAAAAAAAAGAATTTTGTGGGTATATTCATTACAAATCCATTTTGTAAGTATATTTACTACAAACCCTCACGAGGGACAACTTGTCCACTAGGGGGAACCTAAGGATTTAAGGGCTTGCTAAATATGTTAAATACAGTCGAGATTACCAGCGAAAGTGGCATTGCATTGAAGTTTACTTTTATTGCATTGCAATAGTTTTAGGTTAGATTAGGTCATGATAGAATTCCTCATTTTATTTCGCAATTTGTGCTAGGGACTAGTAACACGCTGGTTAGGGGGTGTGATAACTCCTTAAAAATGCATATTTTCATAGATACTTTTGATCATTTTAAGGACTTATTGATTTAAAAGTGCTTCATTTAGTGTGATATAATGGTTTCATGCATTTTAAATTCAATTTAGTATTTTTCTGCATAAATTGCTTAGAAATCACATTTTTCGCATGGAATATGAAACCAGACAATTTTGGAGTTCTATTTCAGAAAGTTCTATGAAAATTATTTTTCTCATGAAATAAATCAAATTTTCATCATCATTAGTTCACTCATAAAAAATCATGAAAAATTGTGTGCATTTTCATTGTCATTTCATGAGAGATGGACCCACAATTATGCATTTGTGATATGAGAGTTAAAATTGTCTTTCCACATGAATTCACATTTATTTTTCTAGAAAATTGATGACATGGGTCCCATTTCCAAGATTAAAGCAAGAGAATTATTTTCAAAAGAAAGGAGAGAAGAATTAAAGAGAGGAAAGATTGGCTTCATGGCCCCACACACATTCACATTTGTGCGAACACACTTGTGGGACATCCAAGATGGGTCCATCTATTTGCTGCACATTTCAAGATAATTTCAAGAGATCTCAAGATATTTCATGGAAGGAAAGCCACATAAGAGACCCTTCTTTACAAAGAAGTAGGAATTGAAAAAAAAAAAGGCAAGAAAGCATGGAGATATCCCACGTCCAAAACATATTTGGGATCAGATTTTTGCTGCCAAAAAGTGAAGAAAAAAAAGAAGAAAATCATTATCTTGGAATATCTCTTTGATTTTAAAGCCAACAAGAGAATCTTCCATGGAGGGAAAGTTGACAACACAAAGGACAAAGGAGGAAGTTCTACACCTCATATGGGCCATGTTTGATTTCAAGTGAGGATTTTTCTGCCAAATATCTCTTAAAGAATCTCAATGCGAGATGGCAATCACAAGAATGGAAAGAAGCATCAAAGAAGGACTTCCAAAAAAAAAAAAAAAAGAAAGAAAAAAAAGGGAAGAAAATTTCCAAGTGGAATTCACGCCCAAGACATGTATGCATTCCATTTTTTTTTAATTTTAATTCTTTTGAAGATTTTTTCATATCAAGAGAGAAAGGAAATTTTGGGGGCTGAAAAAGTATAAATAGGGCACCCTTATGGTAGCTAAGGCATGGAAGAATTACCCACCTCCCACCTCTAGATTTCCTATAACCATCCCTCCTCTCCTGTCCCTATATCTCAAGTCATCAAGGAGGCTTAGCCTTAAAGCCACAACACCAACCTTGAAGATTCAATTAGAAGGAGGAATTTTTTTCGAACCAAGTATGTGTAATCTTTTGTTTTATTTTTTTTTTCATATTGTGTAAAGAGTTTCCATACTAGTAGTTCAATAATATCCATCTTTATTCTTCTTATTCTTATGGTTGTTTTGATTACATGATTTGTGTTCTCTTGTTTGGATTGATGACCCAAATTTAAGATAGTATACTTTAAGTAATTTTAGGCCTAGATTAAGAGAGAATTTTGAGTGAATACACCACCTTTAAACTTCAGTTTATACCACCTTTGATTTCCATTGTTTCCAACTTTGATTTTCTGTTTTACTACCTTTAACTTTAGTTTTTACCACCTTTGATTTTAGTGTTCTACCACCTTTGATTTCAAGTATATCACTTCTGAATTTTTGGAATTTACTTTTGTTTTTTGCACTTTTATTTCACTTTCCGCACACTTGATATTCTTGAGTTTACACAATCTTTGTTTAGTATGGTTTACTGCTAAAAATTGCATAACTTTCATGCATATTTTCCACTCTTATGAACATGCTTGAGTGTGTAAGTCATGGTGAATTCAGAACTCAGATTTTCAAATCTAAATGCTAAGTAGTTTTGTGGCAAGCACAGTCTAAAATTAAGTCCAAATCTAAACTTATTAAAAACAACAGTTAAGTGCACATTTTTTTATGTGTGTTTTATTGAGAAAAAAAAAGGGATGAGAGAATAGAAACTAGATTTAGTTCTAAATTGGTGTTTTAAGCATAACAAGTCATGAATATGTGTTGGCAAGATTAAACATTACAGTTAGTTTTACTGTGTATAGTTCAGTGCTTGTTCTCACTTCTAAATGTTTGATGTTGGAATCACTTTGGAAATCTATGAATAATAAGGGGAATCAATCCAGATTTTGCACATAAAATATTCTCAATTAGGCCCATGTTGGATGACTTTTCACAAACAAAATTGCAAATGTTTACAGCAGTTGAATGTATAATGTTTAAAATAGTTTTTCAAATCTGAAATCAGAATTGAGATACAAGTGAAAGCAATCTAGGATCAGTTCTGAAATAGTCATGTGAATGGCAAATTTGTGCAGTTATGTGTTTAATGTATAATAGCGTTCTGGATTCAGAACTGATTTCCATTTGTTAACAACCCAAACTTGTATTCCAATAGTGAAAAAATTTGATTGGAATTGAGTTCAGTTTGGACAAGTTTTACATGAATTTATGTAGACCGTTTTGAGGATTATTCACTACAAGAGAAGGCTTTATTTGCGATGAAATTTTGCGACGCATAAATAATTCATCGCTATTTATTGATAATCCACGACGAAATAGTATTTCGTCGTTAAAAAGTTAATATTTTAATGACAAATGTATTTTTCATCACTGTAAAGGGAAATTTTCATCACTGAATTTGCATCATAGCACCCCCGACACTGTGAATCTTATTTTAGATTTCGCGATGAGATTTATCATCGCTGTTGATTATTTTGGCCTCTAGCAACGAGATTGGTTTCGTCACCAAAGCTATTTAGTACATCTACCACACACTTTTCATCAAAAACCCTATTCATTGAAAACCCTCTTCGTCCAAAAGCCCTTTTCGTCGAAAACTCTCTTCATCGAAGACCCTCTTGTGGGCGATCGAGTGGCAAGCAGCAGCAACTGGTGGCTGACATCTCTCTCCTATTCATGTGGGCGATCACTACAATTGGCTGCTGGCAAGGAGCAGTGGTAGCAGTAACCGGCGGCAACTTTAGAGCGGCTGCAGTGGCAGCAACAACAGTAACCGGCAACCACTATAGAGTGGCGGCCGCAGCAACTGCAACAAACGGCTAGTGAGAAGTAGCAGTGGCAGTAGCATCAACGGCACTAGTGGTCAGTGATGAGCGATAGCAGTAGCATCCAACGGTATTCCCTCTCTCTCTCATTCTTTCTACAAACATGTGTTTCTTTTCTTTTTTTTCTGAAACTACAAGATTTGGGGTGCTCGAGATTTGGAGTTTTGGTTTTTATTTCGCCAAGGAATGTAGTATGGATTTGGGGATTTTGGGGTCTTGCAAGTGTAGAAGTGAGTATGGATTTGGGGGATTTGGAGATTTTCTATTGGATTATGTGGATTGGAGCAATCGAACGGGTGATTTGAATCCTAAGTATTTTTTTCCTTTTTTTATTAGGTTTCATCTCAATTGTTCTATCCTATTTATTAGGTTTATTTTTTTGTAGAATGGAATTGTTTGGGTTGTGTTAGGTTTGATGTCAGATTTGTTTCCCGTAGTCACCCTTGCTCAATGCAACCCATTCTTTCAAGAGGTTAGATAAATAATGGTACTTAGTGCTTTCACCTGTAGACAAACCCTTGCTCATTCCAACCCATTTTTGCTTGACCAACACAATTGCCACTCCTACTACAACTAACATTACTAACATGAGGTAACAAATATAAAATGCAACCCAACTATCATCGTGCCTAAAGAAAATTGTGCAGGAAAAAACAGCCAAAATTTTTCCACACAACCGTGACCTAACTGAAGCTAGATGTTATGTGGTGAATTATGCATATGCTTCCATGACTTACAAGTTAGTTAAAAAAAGATAATAGAGAAAAGACAATGTTGATGCTGGTGCTCAGCTTAAAAGAACCAATTCAGCATATCATTGTGATATGTTTAATAGTTCTAAAATAGTAAAATGCACCAAGTCACACTGAACAATTCAAAAGTCCAACTAGCCAAAATTCTCCAATTGAAACAGTTTCATTTAACTTTACTAAAGTACCTAAACATCAATAGCTTATGATAAAAAGGAAGAAAACAGGTGCTCATGCTGCAGATTTGATTAACCCTCTATTTGCGCCCTTAGCTTTCTAATGGCTCTCCGAACAGTGACAGCACTGGTGGTACTGTGAAATCAATACACACTATAATGAATTGAGTGCATCAAAGTTAATGGAAATATAAAGAAGACAATGAGGAAAATGATTGCTTCAATTATATATAAAAAAATTCTTTTACTTTAATGTGTATGCACCACCAGCTTTGACTTGCCACAATCCTTGCAACCCCAAATGCTAGCGGCTTTCCTCTTTACTGCATACTGCGTTGATACATGTACATTTATTTCAATATCTAAATCTTTGTATTCTCACTAATTGAGAGACAAACTATGGCAGATGAAATACCTTCCCACAAAATTCACAGAAGTATTTTGCATGTTGGCTTACATCCATCTTTTTTATCTGCTTCCCCAAACTATCACTATATCTTGTGCCTGAATAACCAGGGCAGCATAGTTTTGTCATGTTTTCATTAAAAAATATTAATTTATTTCAAGTACTTACCATACTTCCCAACAGTTCCTGCCTTCTTCGTACGCTTAGTCTGTAAGAACAAAATAGCACAAGCTATTACACGATATGGACACTCGGTGCATGCACCAATATGCTAATTGGGAAAAACAATTATATGGCTCTTAGGAATTAAATTCATCTTAAGCATCCTTTGCCCTAACACAAATTGGAGGTGACGAGCTGGTGGAGATTGTATTTGCATAGCTTTCCTGTGTCCCTTTTTTTCTCCATCTTCAAATTCATTAAATATATTTATTTACTTTTACAAATAAATATAGATCATTTCCATGGAATTTCATTTCCCCTACATGTAATTTGCATTCCTTACAAATAAAAAAATTAAATATTAGGAGGTAGCTTTTCTAATAAGAACCTTGAGGCTGAGATGAGGGGGAAGATCTCCTACATTTGGAAAATGTTTATAATTTAATTGAACAGGTAAATAGGTATTCCATAATAGAAATCCAGGGACCAAGTTATAAATCTAGGAGACAACAACACTAAATATTTTCATGGTCTGATGAGAAAACGCCAAGCCTCAGCATTCATGCCTACTGTCATTGATACTAATGGCACTCAGGCCTGAGATCAAAATGCTATTGCTGCTATGTTTGTGGATTACTTTAAATGTCTGTTGGGATCTGATCATGGGGAAGACTTCACTACTCCCCACTGTCCACCTCTTACCCGATTGTCTGAAGGGGACATTCATCAAATGGGGTCTCCAATCACAATTGAAGAAATCAAATTGGTTGTTAAACTAGGAAACCCTCACAAGGCCCCAGGCCCTGATGGCTTTATTGCCCACTTCTATAAAATCTGCTGGAATGGTGTATGTACTGCCATTCAAGATTTTTTCCTCTCCTCCAACCTTTTGGGTCAACTTAAGAACACCTTCATAGTTCTTGTTTCGAAGATGGAAAATGCTCTCACCCCGAATAGGTATAGACCCATATCCCTTACAAATGAGCTCTACAAGATTATTACTAGAATCTTAATAGGAAGGCTTCGTCCCTTGATGGCAAAGCTGGTGTGTCCTGCTCAATCAGATTTTATCGCTGGGAGATCCATTTGTGATAGCATTCTCTTTGCTTAAGATCTACTTCATCGGTTTCATATGAATAGAGGAAAGCCCCGCATGTGCTTAAAACTGGACCTTGCAAAGGCATATGATAGTGTCAGTTGGGCTTTTTTTATCTTATGTTTCTGCAGAAGATGGGCTTCCCTGACTTCTTTGTAAGCTGGATCATGGCTTGTGTCAAGAGTCCCTATTACTCGGTCTTAGTGAATGGTCAGCCTGAAGGATTTTTTCCTGCCAAGTGAGGGCTCAAACAAGGTTGTCCTCTCTCCCTTTTCTTATTCACTTTGGCTTTGGAATTCTTTTCTACTTAGGTGAATACTCTTGCGAGAATGAAGATTATCCCTTCACCTTATTGCTAATCAGGCCATTTAGTTTCTCATTTGCTTTTTGCAGATGATGTGATCTTTTTTAGCCTTAGCAACCCTCAAGTTGCTGAGCACATTAAAGATTTCCTGGAGCAGTTTCATCACATGTCAGGATTGAGGGTAAACTAGGATAAGAGTCTCATCTTCTTCTCCAATACCCTTGCTAATGTGAAACAAACCATCATAAATACTCTTCACATAGAAGAAGGAAAGTTCCTTTTTCGGTATCTGGGGGTGCTTTTGTCTATGAAAAAGCTGTCTTTTTTGGGTAACACCCCCCTTCTAGGAAAGTTCTATTAAAAGCTTGCAGGATGGAGAGTAAAGGTCCTATCATTTGCCGGAAAGATTGAACTCATAAAGTCATCTCTATCTACTCTTTTAATGCATTGGGTAAATGTGTTCCAATTGCCTCTATCCCTCCTAGACACTCTTGATAAGCTCATAAGAAAATTTTTCTGGAATGACTGGTCCCCACACCATTTTTACCCTATTGCTTGGAATACTATATGCTCTCCTAAGACCAAAGGTGTGTTGACCCATAAAAAATTACAAATATTACAGCGAAGACTTTCCAAGCAAATTCCAAACCAAGGATACATAAACCTTAGGATTGTGGAATGGCAAGTTAAGTACTGCATCTAGATGTTCAGAGTTGGTGTAATCCATTTAAAAGACTTCAAATGAGCTTAGAATGCAGCATTTCAAACTTCAGAGTTAGTAGGCTTCGTTTCGTCACTCAACTCACCAAATACCAAATTCGGAGTTCATTGACTCAAAAACTACGGGTCACTGAACACACTCAAATTTCTGGATCACCAAAGTAGATGAAAGTCACATGGCAACTCCAAGGCATGCTTGGGAATGATGTTTCAAAGTTTCAAAGCATTTGGACTTCATCTCAGCTCAAACCAAGTTTTAGTGACTGTTTGCCAGCTCTTTGGGGCTCACTGTGGAAATTGACACTGCTACATGTCAAAACAAGCTCAAACTAAGAGGAACGCCTTCAAATGCACCCAAAGACTATCCTTCAAAATTTTAGAGCATTTGGACATCATTTGGATCCAAACTCAGTTCATATGGTTATTTGCTCTACTTTGTGGGGTCATTGTACAAAGTGAAACCTCATGAAGATCAAATCAGCTGAAACTCTCGAAGGAAGCTCAAATTATGCTCAAGGGAGATTCTACAAATTTTTAGGTCAAACGGACATCAATTGACCCAAAATCTACAAACATGTCAACTTTGGGTCAGTGACCGCCAAGCCATGGGGTCACTGACCAAAGTCTTACTTTCCAATGTCCAAAATTGATAAAATTTCAGTACAAACTTTAGTCATGCTTAGAGGATATTCTGCAAATTTTTGAGTCAAAAGGACTTCATTTGATCCTACTTCCATTGCATTTCAGCTTAGAAGATAGTGACCCTCGAGCCATCGAGGTCAATAGCCGAAATCCTACTTTCAGAAGGCCAAAGCTGATGAAATTTGGAATGAAGACTCAAAATATGCTCAAAGTGAGTTTCTCAAAGTTTCAAGTCAATTGAATACCGCTTGGATACAAAACAAACTTACTACCCACAGTGTGAGGCGAATAGTGACTCACTACTTGAAATCCTACTTTCCCAAATCTAAACCGCATGAAATTTTTGTGAACACTCCAAGATGCCCCTGACACCAATCCATCCAAGTTTCAAATCAAACCGAGGCCATTTGGGCCTCAAACAGCCAAAACAAGGGTCCATTTTCATGAAAAGTCAACGGGAAGTTGACCAACTTCAGAAAGTCAAAACAGGCTGAAACTTCTATGACACATTTAAAATAGTGCCAAAAAACATTCCTCCAAGTTTTGTAAAGATTGGACATCGTTCGGGCTCCAAACAGGAGAAAACAGGCACAAATGCAAAAGTCCAAAAATGGGCCTTGTTTGTGATTGCAGCCCGGTCAACGAGGGAGTTGACCAACTTCAGATGGTCAAAATGAGCTGAAACTTCCATGACACATTCAAAATAGTGTCAAGAAACATCCCTCCAAGTTTCGTGGGGATCAAACATCATTCAGGCCCCAAACAAGCAAAAAACGTGTTACGAATGCAAAAGCCCAAAATTGGGCCTTGTCTGTGACCGCAGCTGCGGTCACGGGTTTCCAGAGAACACTTCTTGCGGTTTTAGGCTGTTTGTTCTCCACTTCTTTCCAAGGTTTAACTTCCCACAACCCCTCTCAACCTCCTGGAATTACCAGAAATCACTAGGAGAGTCTATAAAAAGGGTAACATTTAAAAAAAAAGGAGGGGGGTGAAAAGGAAACAAGCAATCTCAAGAACACAAGCATCCAAACAAGGCATACTCTAGCACTTAGACAACTTCTTCTTCTTCTTTTCTCAATCACTCAAGGTGAGAAAGAAGGTTCAGAGATGGAGAAGAAGATGGGGTTTTTTAAGAGCAAACTACGTTCATGTGTTGGCGAATATTCAAAGGATGACATCGTTCCCTTTGTTTTTCTCATTCGAAGGATTTCATAGCCATCATAAGAGTTGTGAACAAGCCTCTTTAGGCTTTATTCTCTTCCTTGAAAGTTATAGGTTTAGAATGACACAACTTTGACTCATACAGTACCCTTTTCGGACTTGAACAAAAAACAGTCCGTAAACAACAATGATGATTTACAAAGGTTTCGATCAATTCCATAGTTGAATTTGATCTTCTTGATGGTCATTCAATGCCCTAAGAATCATGAAAAGGAGTTCTAGCACTTCAAAGATGTTAAAAAGAAGAAACAATAGGCAAAACAGTGGCTTTTCAGCCACTGCCTGCCCATGACCATGGGCCACGGTCACTGGCAGGAAGCCAGTGACCGTGAGCCATGGTCATTGGCATGGGGCCAGTGACCGTGAGTCATGGTCACCCCTATATTTTTTCTGCCTTTTTTGGATGTTTTCCATTCTTGTGTATATTTTCTTGTATTTTCCAAATTGAGATCACATCTAAGACTTGAGGGAGGGGTTGTAAACTTTTTTTAAACTTATGTAGGCTACTTGCATCTCTGCGGTCAGGGCATTTGAACCCATGCAAACAAAAGGGAAATTAACGATGAACTGTAGTTAATTCCTATTCTTCTTAATGCCTGAAGTGCGTGAATCCGTTACACATTTTCACCCATTTTTCAAGTGCGATTAGAAGATTGGCACCATCTGTGGGAAAGATTTTGCACTAATTTGTTATCAAATTTGGCTAAAATGCATGAAAAGTGCTAAAAAGTGTCGAAAAATGCTGAAAAGTGCTGTTATGAAGAAAAGTGCTGCTGTTATGCTGAAAAGTGCTACTGTTGTGCTGAAAAGTGCTGCTGAAAGCCTGTCACCGCGGGAAACTATGCAAAAAATGCTATAACCGCGGGAATCAAGCCAGTGAGCGTGGGTCACTAACTTGTTTTGTTACTAAAAGTAGTCTGCTTGACCTATGAGGACACCCATGCAAGACCTTGATGTCTACAATGGGTTTGGAAACATTATTGAAGGAATTTTACACCTTGAAGTGCATCCATTTGTCATGCAAATGAAGGCATTAAGCACCTCGAAGTGCAAATTTTTGCTTAATTGAAAGAACTTGCACCTTGATGTGCACAGACCAAATTACACCCTTCCATGCTTTAGAAGAGTGATGATTTAGTCCAAGGGGCTTTGACCCAAATAAATGTTTTATTAAATCAGTGATAAGACCAACGACATTGCAGTCATGCACTGTCCAGCGTCAAGCACTGATGGATCTTGTATAATAATTGTGGTAGTGGTGCAGGCTCAATCTTGTAGGCCCTATCCCTTTGATTAGATCCAACCCTCTCTTGCTTATAAGACTGACACAGATGGCCCTGAAATGCTGCCAAAATTGTGGTAGCCAAGTCTAGTCAGCTTAGCATGCTTTTAAGTCTGACTATATGATTCCGAAATGCTGCAGACGTTCTAACAGCTATGACAGTCAGCATAGCTCGATGAGATGGGACTTGTGCCTATATCTAACCATTTTAGTTCAAAACTATGTTGGTTTAGATGGCATCTATAAACCACTCCGTCTAACTAAAAAGGCAACCATGTTGGTTGTCACACTAATATAGTCTTGTGGATTTGCTTTTTACAGAATATCATGGGTTCCTTAATCATCACCTTTGACGAAGACAAGGAGAGGCTTTTTAAAATCTCCGTGACACAGAACAAGTCATTTGCAAGAGTACAAAAAAGGACTTGAATGGATACTGTTGCTTCTACATCAAGAGTCTTAGTTTTCCAAAAGCTCTCTACTCCAACAAGCTCCATCACTTTAGCTCAAAATGGGTCATTTGTGACCCCAAAAATCATTAAGAAAGCTGAGACTCCTCAACCTTGGGTTTCCAAATATGCTCAAAACCCATTTGGAGTCTTCCACAAGGGTCAGGAGGACCCAAAATACAAACTAAAGTCAGGAGGCGACAGTCTTCGTGTCATCAAGCCTCAACTGGGGGCAAGACAGGTCCGATACACCGATCACGAATCAACGATGCTTGACAAGTCACATCAAGCAGCTACCCAAGCTCCAAAAACATCATCAGTTCGGCCCAAACGGGGGGCTGTGACAAGGGACCTTCGGTAGTTCATGACCAGCAGAAGGGTCCAAAAACATGCTGTCATCCCAAGCTGCAACACGTGGTCACCACAGCCACGTACGCAAAATTCCGAAAAGGCTGAGAACAAATCCTTAGCTTCATTCAAAAAGAATACCTTCTACCCTTTGACTCAAAAAGAGGGGCGGAGGTTCAGAAGGAGGCATCTACCTTCAGTCATTGTAGCACCGTCCACACTGTCTTCACCTCAGCATCCATCATATGGTACTAAAAATAAAAAGCAAGTTGAACAATTGGTCATTAATGATTCGACCGATCTTGTTCATTTCAAAGATTCGCTTCGACAAAAGAATGAGCAAAAGAAGAAAAATAAAAGAAGTATCATTGATGTTCTTTCATTTCTCACTTCCAACCCTATGGATTGGAATCAACTCGCCAGCACTTCTAAGCCACTAATTGCTAGATTCAAAGATCAAACCTTGACAGCTAGATTGGCCAATCAAATTAAGGAAAAAGACTTTAGCTCACTATAAAAGCCACACTCGGAAGCAGTCCTAGCGTAAAATCACTCAAAAATGGGTGGTTAAAGAAGATGAGCCAAACCTGACCTCAACATGTATGGTTGGACTAGGCCCAACTAGAAGGGTCACTCGAAGCATGGCTCGGACTCAATCACAAGTATTTGACTCCAATTCTCATTCAGGCAGAACCTCTAAAGGACATGTTGAAACAGATTCCGACGAAGACCTAATTACTATCCTGGACATGGAAGATAGTCAGTCAACTCTTCCTACATCTTCCTACCCTCGTCAGTGCACCATATTTATGGCTGAAAGGAGTGGAACTAGTAATGACGAAAATGAGGATGCCAATAGAGTAAAGATGCCGACAAAGAAAATGATGGTGAAAATCAAGAAGATGACGTCAGTGATGTCGTTAAACAGCAAGGAGTTAAAATTAATCACCTAACTACTCAGTTAAAAATTTTGACAGACAAGTTGGTGGTCCAATTGAAGCTCCAGTCAGTCCCCTATTCACTGACAGGAGACAACAGGCTATAATCAGGAGGAATGCCACCAAAATCGACTTGCTCACGGCTCAAATTAAGTCCCTAACAGATAAAGTGATAGTCACAGGTTCCACTGGTGGCGATCATTCATCAAACCTTGGTCTTCATGCAGACCTTGAAAAGCATGTAACCTTTAAAAAAGTCAAAGAAATATTAACTAAATCAAAAAGCGGAATCATCGTCATCTTCTACTCCAAAATCAATCGCTCCGAGTTCAAAAAAAAAACAGGAGGTATTCAATGTATAAATCTCCAAACCACCTCCTCAAAAGCCATAGAATGTCAAAACAGAGCAAACTAAAATGGAGGAATATGAAAAGAGAAAGAAAGCTAAATACCCTTTCAATAGGGATATTGAAATAATCTTTTAAACATTGATGGAAAATAACAAACTTGAACTTCCACAAATGAAAAAATCGGAGCAAGCAGGTTGGGTCAATGACCCAAATTATTGTGCATATCATCGGATGGTATCTCATCCTCTTAAAGACTGCTTCATCCTGAAAGAAAAAGTCAACGACATGTGGAAAAATGGAGTGATAACATTCAACTAAAAATATAATGTTGCTTCAGTCAATATGATTTCTTTTGGGCAATTCACACCTGTAGTAATACCCACTTAATCGTGAGTTCTAAGTGCAGAACCGCGATGTAGTAATAAAACTAGTGAGACCAGGTCGATCCTCAAGGAGCAATGTGTTTTAAGGTTCCTTTTTCAACTTGACTTGCTATAAAATAAAAATCTAAAACTAACCTAATTTAAAATCTAACAAATACAAACATCCTACTTACCAAAATCAAATTAGTTACAAACCAATGAAAGAAACTTTCCTAAATCTAAAATTCCTAAAATAAAACTAAAGTTGCTGCAAAACTAAATCACAAGTTAGAACTTCCAAAAATAAAAACTAAAATTAGAAACTAACTAAACTAAACAATGTTAGAAACAAAATAAACAAAAGTTAAAAACTTTTCTAAGTTAGAATTTCCAAAACTAGTAAACTTTCCAATTTAAAATCTTCAATTAAAACAAGTTTAGAAAGATATTTTAACTCTGAAAATTAACTAAAACAATCAAAAACATAAAACTAGAAACAAAATTAAAATTAGAAAGTTAGTAAAATTAATAATGCAATGTAAAATTAATAATGCAATGTATGCCATGAGATGCTGAAAAATTCTAAGTATGAAAAACTAGTATGCTGATGCAAATATTATGCATGATTTGAACTATTCTAATGCATCCTAAATTTAAATTTAATGGCTGGAATTCATGCTCCACTGATGTAAGAAACCAACAAAAATAATGGAAGTGAAAAAGGATTTAAAACGAAAAAGTTATGAATGCATGAACATTACAACTTTGCAAAATTCTGTGCAGAAATTCCGATTCAGGTTGACTGATTGACAAAGTTTAAGCCTCTGGTTCACAAGGCTTCCGAAATTATTTTGATCTGAAATTTTGGGGAATGAAAGACCACATCCTAAAATTTAATTTTCCTAAGTTTCAAAGAAAAATATTGTGAATTGACTGGTCTACCCACTTCGAACTTTTTGCCAAAAACTGTTTTTTTGTAGTTTGCTGAAACTGTTTTAAGTTGTGCTTTTGTATATTAAATCAGAATTTAATCATTTGATTCAGATCTGAAGGCTTAATTTTCATCAACTTAAATTTGCACAAAATCTTATGATAAGAAAATAGATGTAATGATTCCTAATCCAACCATCAAACTATGCAAAAACAAAACTTAAAATCAATGTGAATGTAACAAGAAAAATAACAAAAGTGCAGAAAATAAAATAGAAGTGCAGGAAAATAAAATTGTAGAAATTTAAAATTAAAAGTGCAATGAAAGAAAATAAAAATTGCAGGAAGTCAAAGGCGGTATAACTGAAGTTAAAGGCGGTAAACAATAGAAGTTAAAGGCGGTAATAACAAGAAGTCAAAGGTGGTTATTCACTCAAATTCTCCCTTAGTCGAGGCCTAATAATTTCTTAAAGTATGCTCTTTATTTGGGTTGTCAATCCAAACAAGAAAAACACAAATCAAGCAATCATACAACCATAAGAATAAGAAGAATAAGAAGATGAATATTATTGAACTAGTATGGCAATCCTTTACATAAGATGAAAAAAAAAATTAAACCAAAAGATTATACATACTAGGATGGAAAAGAATTCCTCCTTCTAGTTGATCTTCAAGGTTGGTGGTGTGGCTTTAGGGCTAAGCCTCCTTGATGACTTGAGATGGAGAGACAAGAGAGGGAGAGATGGAGTGTAGAAATCTAGAGGTGGGAGGTGGGTAATTCTTCCATGAAGAATACAGGAGAAGGGTGCCCTATTTATACTTTTTCAAGTCCTACTCCTTCTCAAACTTTAAAATATTAAAAATAATTAAAAAATGAAAGAAAAAAGGGCTCCAACCAATGCTTTGGACGTGCAATATCCTTGGGGATTTTTTTCTTTTTATTTTTCTCTTCTTTCCTTGCTTGTTTTGTTTAAAAGTCCCTCTTGGATGCTTCTTTCCTTCTTTGTCATTGCCACCTTGCATTGAGATCTTTTGAGAGATAAAATAGGGATAAGAATCCTCTCTTAGAGTCAAACTTGGCCCACATGAGGTGTAGAACTTCCCCTTTTATCTCTTTGCATCGTCAACTTTCCTTTTTTGGAAAGTTCTCTTTGTTGGCTTTTAACTTGAAGAGATCTTTGAAGATAACCCTCTTGATTTTTTTTCCTTTTCTTTTTCAACCAAAATCTGATCCAAAATCTCTTTTGGATGTGGAATAGCTTGCTTGGATATTTTTTTGCATTTTTTTTCAATTAAATCTTCTCCTTCTCAAAAAAGAACTCCTATGTGGCTTTCCTTGTCCATCTTTGATGATATATTCTTCAAATTCCCTATAAAATCTCTTGAAAATGTGTAACAAATAAATGAACCCCATCTTGGATGTTTTACAAGTGTGCCCCACACATGTGCATGTGTGTGTGGACCATGAAGCCGACTTTTTGCAATTTTCTTCCAATTTCTTTTTTTTCTCTTCAATTCTTCTCTCCTTTCTCTTGAAATCAATTCCTTGCCTCAATTCTTTACAAATGGGACCCATATAATCAATTTCCTACAAAACAGATGTGAATTCATGTGAAAAGACAATTTTACCCCTAACATCACATATGCATGACTGTGGGCCCATTTTTCATGAAATGATAATAAAAATGTACATCATTCTTCATGATTTTGTATGAATGAACTAATGATGAAGAGAATTCAATTTATTTCATGAGAAAAATTATTTTCACAAAACTTTCCAAAAATAGACTTTCTAAAAATAGCAGGTTTCATGAATTTATGCAAAAAGTGTGATTTTTAAGCAATTTATGCAGAAAAATATAAAAATGAATTTAAAATGAATTAAACCATTATATCACACTAAATGAGGCTCTTTCAAGTTAATAAGTCCTTAAAATGGGTCAAAATGTGTATAAAAATATGCATTTTTAAATACTCATCACCACTCCATCAAAACCACCAACTATTGAATTTCGGGTCATCAATGCGATACATAATGAACAAGGATAAATACTAATCAAAACTTCTTCAGACGAAGAAATGTGGGTTCACCCAGACTTAGTAAGTGATGAAGGCTGGGAGAAGGTGAAAACTAAACCCACACCTGCAAAAAGAAGAAAAGTTAAGAAGCAACTCAAAAATCTTCAAAAAGCTGCCCAGAATTGCTTAGTTAAACAAGAGAAACAAGAAAAACATGCTAAGTAGAGGAAGGAAAAGGTAGTTGAAGCCCCGATCTCAGAAGAACTTCCCAAATTAGCTAAAGGTCACTTCACTCTAGCTGACTACATCATGCCAATCCCAAAAGATGAGGAAGAACCACTGATATTGAGTTGTAATCGGATATCATGGGATGGCACACCCCCAAACTCAGATAGCGAAGAGGATTGGTCAAATTACTCTAACCTCAAAGATGGTCAGTGGATTAATGACTACTTTGTTGATAAGTACCCTTTCAATGAAGATGAAAGTTTTGAACAAACCCTTGACTCTGAGACGGGTACACTCAATATCATGCATGGTCTTAACACACTCTCGGTGGCCTTGTATGATATATACAGACCAAGCACGAGTGGCTGGTCGAATGACCCTCCTCTTTTTCCACTACCCCCAGAAATTCAACCAAGCCCTTTACCATTGATTGATCCTGATGAAGCACAACAACAGTAGGCGGTGCCTTCTTCTCCACACACAGTAACCCCTGCACCAGGTGTTCTTCCATGATTAAACCCGGAGTTGACTTTTCTGGATGCGAATTCTAAACCAAGCACTCAGTTGGTCATGTCTGGTTCAACTAATGAACCTGGATCGCCAGCGGAACATAATAACCCCAATATTGACAGCATCACCACACCTCAGGAAGTCTCTTAATTTCAAAATCAAGATAATGTCTTCGACTCTAAAGAAGAGATACCATTGGATCCCACCCTAGTAATTTTGAGTTCTACTAATGAGCCCAAGCATCTCAAGCTACTCTTGATAATACAAGTCAAAAAGCAGGCTTGGAAGAAATCAATTAACTTTTGAACCCGAAGAAGTTAATGCCATAAGAAAGGATACTCGTCCAAAAATCAACCGAAGTAACATGGTTAACGGCGGCACTCGTTCTGGTCGCAACTACAGGGTCAATTATGATAAACCCTCTTCTTCTTCTCCTTCTTATGTAAACCCTTCAAAGGACGACACCAATGTAAATGTAACTTCTTCAGAGGCAAATGTTAATGCAAGGCCACCAGAGCCATTCACTATGATATTGTTGAACACCTCAAATATATACTTGTATGACTTCACATTTTCGACCTCTTGCAGATGTCCAAGGAGACTCGTAATAACTTTATACGAGCTCTACAAGCTTGCCATACAGACAATCAAACTCATGTAGTGCAAGTTCATTAGATAGAAAATAACTAGCTGAAAGCAAAATAAAAAAAGCCTAAAAAACAATGTATGAATGTCTTTTAATTCGTAATGCTTCTAAAGCTACTATTTCTTTCACCAAAGATGATCTCCTCTTAGGTGATATGAAACACACAAGGTCATTGTATTTCACGGCCTACATCGAAGACATTCTTATTTCGAGAGTTCAGGTCGACCTAGGATCAGCTCTAAACCTCATCAAATTACGGCTCTTCAAGAACTTGGCATCCCAATCAGCAATTTATTTGCTATGAAGACTTTTATTCAAGGTTATGATGGGTAAATTCAAGACCCGATCGGTAAAATTCGAATTTGATTCCAGTTAGGAGATTTAACCTCAGAGGCTACTCTGCACGTGGTTAAGACTCGTGCTTGCTATAACATCCTCTTGGGAAGGAGATGGCTTCATGATTATGCCATAGTACCTTTTACTCTCCATCAATGTCTCAAATATATCGACGATGAAGGTAAAGTGCATCCGGTCTTTGCGGATAAAAAACCATTTAAAGGAAAAGAAGTCTCCTTTATTGATGTAGCTATGCATCAAGAAGACTTGTAAAGTCTAAGCCAAATACAAAAGGCCCTCCAGTGGATAATAATCCCGTAGAACCTTTCACTATTTCAGTAGAAAAAAGAGCTTGTCCAGGAACTGGCGAGCAATCTAATCCTCTCAGAAAGTTGCAACCTACGAAGGAGTCTGTAGCAAAGTGTGTAGAAACCAAAGTTCCTTTGATGATTAAGGTAAAATCCAAAATCAAACAATCAGATCAACCTCTGGTCATATTCACAAAATCATCAAGAAAAAAGGAAGGAGGCTATCAAAAGCCCTCGTGTTCAACAAATGTAGTTTCCTTAGTCTGCAACTCAGACTCTGATCAAGAAAGCAATGATGTACTTCCTCCTACCAAGGAAATGTCACCTATAAGGCCTGGTTCTCTTATTACTTTTAGTCAACTCGTGCTAACATCACAACAAAGAGGAGAACTATCCTACAGATATATTGAGAGATGGCTCCGCTTGGCTGAAAGATGTGAGAATCCTCCACACTACTCCACACGGATTCACTTATGCTGGATAGGTTTCAAGCCAGCTTTCCGTAGCTTAACTATGGCAATGAAATTTCAAACCTTTGATAAAATGTCTCGAATTGTTTCGTCTCTCGAAGTAGCACTCTATCATCTGCGTGGGAGGTCTAAATGGACGCGTCCGATACATGTCGTTTCAATGATCAAAGGTTCAGATTCTGAGTCAGACTCTAAGGACATCGAAACGATGGATATCTCTGTGCTCTCTATAGCTGACTGGGATCCTCCACCTTTGTCGTGGCCCACTCCCTCTCATATATGTGATTTTGAAGGATCTTGCTGCTTAGTGCCTCCATCTAAGCAACATGATCATCCAATCATTTTCCATCGGGCTGAAGACGCTTCTCCTTCAGATCCTATTGAAAAAGTCGCTAATGATCGGAAAATACAGCTTGATAGCTACAATCTCGTGGTCCGTAACATGATGAAGAATATGGGGTATAATCTCGAAAAGCCCACAGGCCTTGGATTCAATGCAAATGGGATACAGATTCCTTTGGACATCTTCACCCCAGAAATGAAGAAAGATCTTGAAATGGGATGCAAATTTGAATAGCTACGTCATTGCATAGGATATGTTCCTTATAGTAACATTCCTAACCAAAACATCAGAGTAAGACCCGTGGTCTTCATCGAAGAATATGAATCTGATGACTCTTATGAAACTCTTGTCTTTCAAGAACCTGCTAATTGGGTCACTTGTCAACATCCTGAGGGGGCGAATGATGATGATGACGCCATATCACAAATCACTGATTATTGGCCACCTGAACTCAATGAAGAAATAAGCCCATCATAACATGTCCACTGGGAATGCTTCGCCCTTGATGTAAAAGCTAAAAAGCCTAAAAGATCGAATCCATGGAAAGGGACCAGGCTTCGCCCTCACTCTTTCCACAAAACCTAAAATCATGAATAAAATAGAAAAGGAACTTCAAAAGCTCAGAGATGTCAGTTTCATCTGCGAAGAACAACACCCCGACTGGTTGGCTAATATAGTGCCAGTTACCAAAAAAAATGGACAGATCAGAGTCTGCATTGACTTCAGAGATTTGAGTAAAGCTTGTCCTAAGGATGACTTCCCATTGCCTATACCAGAAATCATGATTGACAATACCTTTGGGTATGAAAGAATGTCATTCATGGATGGATTCTCTGGGTACAATCAGATCAAAATGTTCAAAGAGGATGAGAAACATACTTCCTTCAGAACTCTCTTTGGTATATACTGCTATACCGTCATGCCTTTTGGTCTCTAAAAATGCTGGGGCCACATACCAAAGAACAATGATGAAAATCTTCAAGGACATATAGCATAAGTCTGTTGAATGCTACATTGATGACTTGGCAGTCAAAAGCAAGCAGAAGTCAGATCATCTAGCTGATCTTCGCACAGTTTTCGAAAGATTGCAAAAGTTTAATCTTCGGATGAATCCTTTGAAATGTTTTTTTGGATTTTCTTCTGGAAAGTTTCTAGGATTTGTGGTTCAAAAAGGTGGTATCAAACTAGATCTAATTAAAGTCAAAGCCATATTGAAAATGCCTTCTCCAAGAACTCTAAAAGAATTAAAAGGATTGCAAGGAAGACTCGCCTATATTTGTCGGTTCATTTCAACCTCATCTGGAAAATGCAGAATAGTTTCCAAACTGATGAAGAAAGGAGTAGATTTTGTATAGGATAAAACTTACGAAGATGCTTTTCAAGATATCAAATGGTATCTTACTAACCCACCAGTTCTCTCAACTCCAATTCCAGGCAAACCTTTCATTCTTTATACACGAGCTCTTAATCACTCTCTGGGGGCATTATTAGCTCAAAAGAATGATGAAGGGAGACAGGTGGCTCTTTACTACTTGTTAAGAATGCTGGTTGGTGCTGAACACAATTATCACCCAATAGAAAAGGAATGTCTTGCACTAATGTTTGAAATATAAAAACTGCATCACTACATCCTCTCCAATATGGCGTACTTAGTTTCTAACATCAATCCATTAAAGATACTAGTAACAAAAGCCGAGGCATTGAGGGAATGCTTAGCCAAATGGTCCATTCTTCTCTCTCAATAGGATTTCAGATATACCCCTGCGAAGGCTATAAAAGGACAAGCTCTTGCTGATTTTTTAGCAGAACATCCGCTTTCGGAAGATTCTGAATTCATAGATAATCTCCCTGATGAACTCGTCTTTGTCGTTGAACAATTGTGGAAACCCACCATTGACCCAGATTTACATTGGATTATGCACTTTGATGGAGCTTCCAGAACTAATGAATTGGGAGAACCGGTTTCAGGAGTTGGAATTATTTTCTGTAGCCCGGAAAAATTCTACATTCCTCACTCTTTCTCATTAATCAAACCATGTTCAAACAATGTTGCAGAATATACCGCATTGATTATGGGTCTTGAGTTAGCCATAAAATTAGGTTTCAATATGCTTGGAGTCTATGGAGATTCACAACACGTGATAAAGCAAATGAATCATGAGTATGAAGTGAAGAAACCTGATCTAGTTCCTTTCTTTAACAAAGCCTGTGAACTCAAGAAAAGATTCAGTCTAATTGAGTTCCACCATGTTCCGAGACATCAGAACGTCAAAGCAGATGCATTAGCAAGTTTGACAGCTGCAATGTCAATTCCTAAAAATGACAAAATAGTATTAGAAGTAGTAAGAGAAGACTTCCACTTGACACCCATAAGGCATTGGCTGATAGCTTTACTGTGATTAATAATCGGATTTCATCTTTCTAAAGTTCGTTCAGAGACTGGAGGGATCCTTTTATTGATTACATTCTTCATGGGGTACTACCAGAGAATACTAAAGACAGAAATAGTATTCAAAGACGAGCTCTAAAATTTCACTTCGATTTGCCCTCAAAGACTCTTTATCGCAAATCATATGATGGAGTTCTTCTTCGTTGCTTATCACCAAAAGAAGTAGAGCAAGTCCTCAAAGAAGTCCATTCTGGCCTGTGTAGTGCTTACCAGGCTGGCCAAAGCTTCATGATCAAATACGAAGGTTAGGCTACTATTGGCCTACTATGGTATTTAATGCCATCAATTTTGCTAAAAGATGTAATGAATGCCAAATTCATGGTGATTACATTCATCAACTTCCTGAATATCTACATCCTACGTCTACCTCTTGGCCATTTGAATCTTGGGGAATGGATATAGTTGGGAAGATCAGTCTACCATCAGAACGTGGACATCAATTCATTTTGGCTACGATGGATTACTTCTCCAAATGGGCAGAAGCAGTACCCCTTGCAGAAGTCAAAACAGATATAGTCCTCAGTTTCTTGAAAACCCATGTTATTTGTCGATTTGGAGTGCCTAAACGTCATATCATGACAATGGTCCTCAGTTCAATAATGATAGATTTTACAGATTTTGCAACAAGTATGGGATCCGATGTTATCCATCTACAGCATATAACCCTACAGCTAATGGACTTGTTGAAGCTTTCAATAAGACTATTTGCAAGATTTTGGAGAAAATGGTCTCTAACAACAAAAAGAGTTAGAGTACTAGACTTCCTGAAGCATTATGGGCTTACAGAACTACAGTTCGCGGTCCAACCAAATCAACACCGTATTCCTTGGTCTATGGCTGTGATGTCGTAATACCCTTGGAAATACAACTTCCTTCTCTTCGGGTAGCTGTGATAAACAAATATACTGAAAAAATGAATACTAAACTCAAACTCCAAGAATTAGAAAGTCTTAGTGAAAAGAGGCTTGCTGCTCGACAAAGTATCGAATTATATCAAGATCATATGGCTTGATCTTTCGACAAGAAGGTTAAATACAGAACTTATAAGAAAGGAAACTTAGTCCTTGCAGTTAAAAGGCCCATGTTCTCCACACACTTGTCAAAAGGCAAATTTGAATCTAAGTGGGAAGGATCTTTTGCCATTGACAAAGTCTATTCCAACGGTGCCTACGCACTTCTCACACTTGAAGGAGAAAGGTGCATAATGCCTATCAATGGAAAACTTCTTAAGAAATACTATACTTGAATGTCATTAGTAAACCCAAAACACGTACAATGTGCTCAAACCATGTACAATGTATGTTCTCATTCTTGACCAAAGTCAAAATCCTCTGGTTTCGAGCCTCACAGCCTATGACTTCTAACCAAAATCTCTCATCATTGTATAAAATGACTGTGAGGATTAAGTCCTTCGAGTCCTCTAGTCAAACTTTCGTTACTTGGATAATGTCCTTACAAGACACCGTGTAACACCCTGCTATATAGATTAAGTCTTTTTGCAGACCTTATATAGCAAAACTCAACTGTGTGGAATAAGTCTTTTTGCAAACCCCATATAGCTAATCCGTAGTTGTTTATAACAAGTCTTTTGGCAGACCCTATATGACTACCTTCAGTTATATAGAATAAGTTTTTTTGCAAACTCTGTACAACCAAAATCTAAACAAAAACCAAAACCAAATCTTTGTCCTAAGGAATAAGTCAAGGATCCCGGGGAAAGACTCATACATGGGCACCGGATAACATCCATTTTGTTTGACCCCTTTCGACACCAAAAGGATCAAGTCATGGACCCTGGAGAAAGCCTCACACATGGGCACCGGATAACGTCCACCTATATGACTCCCTTATTTTCGATCTGCAGATCCAAAAGATCGCAAATCACACCTTATACAAGTTGAGCAAACCAAACCAAACAAATCATCCACATAAACCACATTAAACATTCATAAAAAATCAAACCAAACACCTATACCAATGACAAAATGGAGGAAAGGAAAAGTTTTTCCATTGATATTCATTTGAAGTTTAAGTACAAAGAATGAAGTCAATGTATACATGGCCACCCAGGTTGATCAAGATAAAAGAGTTAAACAAGAAGCTGTCGCAATGAAACCTAGTCCAAGAACTTCTCAAGTCACCTCCTTGCATTCAGAATTTCTTCCCTCAAGACATGCCCTTTATAGGTTGGATAAGCTGGGACAACAGCATCAATGTCAATTTCATTCATTTTGATACTCATTTCACTTTCAAGGGATTGAACAAAGTCATTTAAGGTTATCTGCTTTTACTTTGGCGAAAATGCACTCTTTGTAGGCCTAGTTCTTTGAACTAGACTTTTCTAAGCCATCTATGGTGCCTCGAAGCTTCAGAACATCGTCTTTCAAGGATGAAAGCTGTGACTACAATGTGATAATCTATGGTTGCAATGTTCCTCACAGCCAAAGTTCTGGTTCTATCTTAAGACACAATACGGTGAACCCACTTTGGGCATTTTGCTCTAAACAAAAATGCATGTTTTCTTAAAAGCCAGCCTAATCCAAATTTTAAGTTCATCTTGGGACAAACCCAATTTTGAGCCAAACTTGCCATTTCAAATTGCTTTGGATCAAAATCCACAAGAGCCAATCTTTTTCAAAATTGCATCTCATTTCAATTCATGTCAAGCCAAGTCAAAACCTAAACTTTGATTTTTGAAGATAAACCAAAAAAATCCATGAAAATTCCAAACCCAAAATCCATTTTAAATTCAAACTCTAATTTTTCTTAAAACTTCAGGGATTCTTTTTTGTGAGTGTTCCCCACATCCCCACAGAGATGCCACTCTGTATATCTGTAACAAATAGGTCAAAAGAAAATCAAATCCATTTCCAAAATCCAAACAATATTTCATAAAATTCTGAGTTTTCTAAATACCTAAGGGATTCTTTTATGGGTATTCCCCACAGTCCCCACGGAGATGCTACTTTTGATATATATATAAAAATAGGGCAAAGAAATTTGGAATTCTTATGTTTTCTCAAATTCCATATCAAACCCTTCATGGTTTTTATCAAAATTTTCAAAATCCTAACTTTAGGCCTACAACCGCCTACAACCTATCTTGACAAATTGTATTTTCATCAAGCCATTCATCATTCCCACAGATTGGCTATTTCGAGGCACAATGATTAATACATTATAATCATTGCACCTCGAAGGGGCACTTATTGACCCATAAAAAATTACAAATATTGCAGTGAAGACTTTACAAGCAAATTCCAAACTAAGGATACATAAACCTTGGGATTGTGGAATGGCAAGTCAAGTACTGCATCTAGATGTTCAGAGTTGGTGCAATCCATTTAGAAAACTTCAGATGAGCTCAGAATGCAGCATTTCAAACTTCAGAGTTAGTGGACTTCGTTTCGTTACTCAACTCATCAAATAACAAATTTAGGGTTCATTGACTCAAAAACTAGGGGTCACTGAACACACTCAAGGTTCTGGATCACCAAAGTGGATGAAAGTCACATGGCAACTCTAAGCCATGCTTAGGAATGATGTTTCAAAGTTTCAAAGCATTTGGACTTCATCTCAACTCAAACAAGCTTCAGTGACTGTTTGCCAGCTCCTTGGTGGTCACTGTGGAAATTGACATTGCTATATATCAAAAAAAGCTTAAACTCAGAGGAATGCCTTCAAATGCACCCAAAGACTATCCTTCAAAATTTCAGAGCATTTGGACATCATTTGGATCCAAACTCAGTTCATATGGTTATCTGCTATGCTCTATGGGGTCACTGAACAAAGTGACATCTTGTGAAGATCAAATCAGCTGAAACTCTTAAAGGAAGCTCAAATTATGCTCAAGGGAGATTCTATAAATTTTTAGGTCAAACAGACATCAATTGACCCAAAATCTACAAACATGTCAACATTAGGTCAGTGACGAGTGACCAAAGTCCTACTTCCTGATGTCCAAAATTGATGAAATTTGGGCACAAAGCTTTAGCCATGCTTAGAAGATATTCTGCAAATTTTTTAGTCAAAAGGACTTCGTTTGATCCTACTTCTATTGCATGTCAGCTTAGAAAGCAGTGACCCCTAAGCCATCGAGGTCACTAGCCAAAAACCTACTTTCAGAAGGCCAAAGCTGATGAAATTAGCAATGAAGACTCAAAATATGCTCAAAGTGAGTTTCCCAAAGTTTCAAGTCAATTGAATACCGCTTGGATAGAAAACAAGCTTACTACCCACAGTGTTAGGTGAATAGTGACTCACTACCTCGAAATCCTATTTCCCAAAATCCAAACTACATGAAATTCCGGTAAACACTCCAAGATGCCCCTGAAAGCAATCCCTCTAACTTTCAAATCAAACCGAGGTCATTTGGGCCTTAAACAGCCGAAACAAGAGCCCATTTTCATGAAAAGTCAATGGGGGAGTTGACCAGGTCCAGCAGGTCAAAACGGGCTAAAACTTCTATAACACACTCAAAATAGTGCCAAGACACATCCCTCCAAGTTTCATGAAGATTGGACATCGTTCAGGCCCCAAACAGGAGAAAACAGGTCACAAATGCAAAAGTCTAAAAATGGGCCTTGTCGTGACCATGGCCCGATCAACGAGGGAGTTGACCAACTTCAGATGGTCAAAATGAGCTGAAACTTCCATGACAGATTCAAAATAGTGTTAAGAAACATCCCTCCAAGTTTCGTGAAGATCGGACGTCATTCAAGCCCCAAACAAGCAAAAAAACGGGTCATGAATACAAAAGTCCAAAATTGGGTCTTGTCCATGACCGCAACTACGGTCACGGGCCTCCAGAGAACACTTCCTGCAGTTTTGGGTGGTTTGTTCTCCACTTCTTTCCGAGGTTTAACTTCCCACAACCCCTTTCAACCTCCTGGAACTGCCAGAAAAAAAGGGTAACATTTAAAAAAAAAAGGAGGTTAGGGGGGGGGGGGGGGGGGGGGAAGAGGAAACAAGCAATCTCAAGAACATAAGCATCCAAACAAGGCATACTCCAGCACTTAGATGACTTCTTCTTCCTCTTTTCTCAGTCACTCAAGGTGAGAAAGAAGGTTTAGAGAAGGAGAAGAAGATGGGGTTACTTACGAGCAAACTATGTTCATGTATTGGTGAATATTCAAAGGATGACATCGTTCCCTTTGTTTTTCTCATTCGAAGGGTTTTGTAGCCATCATAAGAGTAGTGAACAAGCCTCTTTAGGCTTCATTCTATTCCTTGAATGTTATAGGTTTAGAATGACACAACTTTGGCTCCATACAATTCCCTTTTTGGACTTGAACAAAAAATAGTCCGTAAACAACAACAATGATTTACAAAGGTTTCGATCGATTCCATGGTTGAATTCGATCTTCTTGATGGTCATTCAATGACCCAAGAATCATGAAAACGAGTTCCAGCACTTCAAAGAAGTTAGAAAGAAGAAACAGCAGGCAAAACAGTGGTTTTTCAGCCACTGCCTGCCCGTGACTGTGGGCCACGGTCACTGGTAGGAAACTAGTGACCATGAGTCATGGTTACCCCTATATTTTTTCCACTTTTTTTTGCATGTTTTCCACTCTTATGTACATTTTCTTGTATTTTCCAAATTGAGATCACATCTAAGGCTTGAGGGAGGGGTTGCAAACTTTTTTTAAACCTATGTAGGCTACCTGCATCCCCGCAGTCAGGGTATTTAAACCCATGTAAACAAAAGGGAAATTAGTGATAAACTGTAGTTAATTCCCATTCTTCTTAATGCTTGAAGTGCATGAATGTTGGACTTGAATCCATTACACATTTTCACTTAATTTTCAAGGGCGATCAAGGTGGCCTACGTATCTTGCCTCTGAGAAAGATGAATGAAGCAGGCCTCCTCCGCCAATTGTAGAATGTTGCAGCATCAAAATATAACTGCTGGATTCAGCGGGTTAGGGTTAATTGCCTTAAGCAGCATTCCTTTTGGGAGGTCCCTATCCGTATGGCTGCTTCCTTGCGGTGGAAATCTATTCTTCAGCTGAGAGTGTAAGCTAAGCCACATATTAGACACCTAATTGGCAACGGGTCCAGCACTTTCTTCTGGCATGACCCTTGGCTCCCAGTAGGTCCTCTTACATCCCTTACATCTAGTACAGCTATTTGAGACCTGGGCTTCGGTAAAAATATTAAAGTTAATCACTTTGTGGGTTTAAATGGTTGGTGTATCCCTTTAGTTATATTTCAGACTCAAAACCACATTGCTCAGCTTATTCATCAGATGCCACCTCATGAGATTTCCTTAAATGATGAAATTGTCTAGACTTGTCAAGAGTTAGGGATTTTTTCCTTTGCCTCTGCCATACAGCAAGTCACCTCTCATTCAGCTCTCCTTGAAGTTCAGTGGGCTCCTTTTTTCTGGTTTAAGGGCCATATTTCAAAACATTCAATATGTGCATGGATGTGCCTATTGGGAAAGCTAAAAACAAGAATGTTCTTGCGGTCCAAGGGAATTATATGTATTCTGAACTGTGTTCTTTGTGATGGGGATAGGGAGGATTTAGAACACTTACTTACTTCTCCACTGTCCTTTCTCCCAACAAATTTGGAATGGCTTGATATTGAGAGTGGGGCTTGATCCTCTTCACCCCTACCCTTTGCTTGATAGAATCAGCTACACAATTTCTGTTTTGTAAGGTATTTCTGCTGGCGTTGACTGTTTGGCTCACCTTATCTTCCTAGCCTTTGCCTGGACTTTGTGGAGAGAAAGGAATAGGAGGATCTCTCACCAGCTTTATTAGAGGCCACACCATCTCCGGGCTGATATAACTCAGCAAATTCAAAGCCGCATGTTCTACCTGCACTCTTACTTTCCTTCCCCTTTTTCAGCAATGGTGGAACTTCCCATCGGAACCTACTCCTGGCCTCTTGCACCATGGAAAACATCCAGCCATTGCCTTTGGTTGGAGAATTTCTCTCCTCCAAATGCGGGATGAGGGAATAGGGATTCTTTGGCACCCCTATAGACGTCCTGTTTCAGCTTTCCTGTAGTAGGATGATTGCTATCCTACCAGCATTTTGGACCTTGTCCTAAATACGTTGCAGCATTCTTCAAACCAAGTCTACCTTAAGGTGGAAGGAATTATTTCTGAAACTCTCCATTATCCAAATCGATCCCCTTGGCATGCTCGCTTTACTTATAGGAAGATTGCTAAGATGCTTAAAGAGTTTGACACTTGCACTTTTACTAGGCTTTCAACTCCTACAAGGAGGCTAGCGAAAAAGATCATGCTGTGCCACTCACCCCTAAGAAGCTTTCACTTCCATGATTGTGCCTCTTTTAGACGACTGACTGCCGTGCTCGCTGATTCCTTCTTTGAGCTCTAGCCCAGTCTATTGTGGGTGGGAGGCTCCTATTTCTTGTTTTTTTTTTCTTTGGCTGCTTTCTCTTTTGGGTCTTCCTTTTAGAGCCTTCGTGGCTGTGTAAAGGTTTTCTTTTTGTTTATATGGAATACTAATCTTTCTTAAAAAAAAAGAAAGGTATTCCATCAGAGCACTTGTAGCCTTATTCCTTGGACCTCTATGCTGGGTTCTGATCTAATAATGGATTCTACCTTTGATGTAAATAGTAATATTTTTTTTTCACATCTAGTAATTCCTTTTTTCAAAGAGGTCCATTGGGCAACTCCTTCAGTGTTCATCATTATGTTATGCTTTCTTTTTTCTGTCATTCTTATTTCAAAATGCATGACATGACATTTGCCTTAGCAATATTGGCATTGCGTGTGAACAGATATGCACAAGAGTTGGATGGAATTGGTTACACCTAGGGATAGATTAAGTCAGCAATATAGTGATGGGATAAAGTCATTTCTTGAGTTTGCAATGAGGCATTCAGCAAACGGGGATGGTAAGACTCGGTGCCCATGTAATATAACTACTTGAACGTGCTTTGGTGTAATCATGATATTGTGGGATACCATTTGATAGCTTTTGACATGATGTCATCTTACAAGAACTTGATACAGCACGGGGAGGAACTTAACTAGAATCAAGCCCATGGAGTGGATGGCAATGATGTCAATCGTGGTGATGACACAATTCCACATGTTGAAGTGGACGAGGGCTGGGATGGTGTTGCGGAATTGGTAGAAGATTATGGTTTGGGGACTTTTATGAACTTTGATGGGGGGAGAATCATGTTCTGGTGAAATTACTGATGCTGCCCAAATGGATGAACAAGTAAACCCTGGAAGGCTATTGTAGGACTCCCAGTGTGAAATTTATCCGGGTTGCAAGAAGTTTACTCTGTTGAAATTTTTTATTACCATGTTTCATGTGAAGTTAATGTGCAAATGGAGAAATAAATCTTTTGATATAATGATGGGGGTGTTGATGGACATTCTGCCAAAATATAATTTGGTTCTGAGGTTGACTTATGGAGCTAAGAAGATACTGCATGGGTTGAGCTTCGGTTACAAGCACATCCATGCATGGAAATATGACTGTATACTCTTCTGGAAGGAGAATGCTAATTTGGATTCATATCCGGTGTGTGGGGAGCCTAGATACAAAGTTAACAATGGCAAGGGTAAAAGATTCCTCATAAGATCCTGCGATACTTTCTATTGACACCGAGGTTGAAGCAGTTGTATAGATATAAGCATACAACCAAAAACATGAAATGGCACAAGCTTAAGTGGCCAAATGATGGGTTGGCAAGGTATCCGGCTGATTGTTCTGAATGGAAGGAATTTGATCAGAATTATCTCAAGTTTGCATAAGAGCCCTGTAATGTGAGGCTCAGGCTAGCCATTGATGGTTTCAACCTTTTTGGAAACATGAGCGCCACCTATAATATGTGGCCTATGGTCCTTATGCCCTATAACTTGCCACTTTGGCAGTGCATGAAAGAACCATAATTCATGATGTCTTTACTTATTCCTAGACTGAAGGCCTCTAGGTTGGAATTTGATGTATATATGAGACCGTTGATTGAAGAGTTGAAAGAGTTGTGGGAGAATGGTATTATGACCTATGATGTCTCCTGTGAACAATATTTCCGAATTCATGCATGTATAATGTGGACCATGCACGATTTTCCTGGATATGGTGATGTCTCTGGGTGAAGTACAAAAGGTTATCTGGCTTGTTTCCCTTGCTACGATGATCCGTGTTCGATGGCTTTGACAAACAAGATTGGTTTTACTGACCATCAAGCTTTCTTGTATAAGGACCACCCATGGCGAAGGAATAAGTCGGCAATTAACAATAAGGTTGAGCTTCATGTGAAATCATTGGAGATGCCGGTGGAGAAGATATAAGCAGCTTTAGATTGCTTGCCTGATGTCAAGTTTGGAAAGCCTAAGGATGGTAAGAAAAGACCTCGTGACAGTTGTTTAGAACTGAATTGGAAAAAGAAGTCCATCTTGTTGGAGCTGCCGTACTGGGAGAATAACCTTGATGTCATGCACATAGAAAGCAATATGTGTCACAATTTATGTGGAACGACATTGAACATAATTAGAAAAAACAAGGACACCAAAAAAGCACACGTAGATTTTGCAAAAAATGAGCATAAGGCCAGATTTAAACTTACAACAGTGTCCTGATGGGTCCTTTTCCAAACCCCCAATAGTATTCACACTGACCCCCAAAGGAGAGAGATTGTTTTTATGAGTTCTTCAAGTTGGTCAAGTATCCAAATGGCTATGCTGCAAACTTATCGAGGTGTGTTGATGTAACAAATGATAGATTGTTTGGTCTTAATAGCCACAACTGTCATGTCCTTCTACAAGGAATTCTTCCAATTGGGATGCATGGATATCTCCAAAAGGATATCTGCAATACATTGTTTGAGCTAGGCAATTTCTTCAAGGAGTTGTGCCCTAAGAAGCTAAGGCTAGAAGACTCGGACCAATTACAGGAGCGCACAATGATTATACTTTGTAAAATGGAAAAGATTTTTCCCCCAGCATTCTTTGATGTGATGGTCCATCTAGCAGTTCACTTGCCGTGTGAGGCCATACTTAGAGGACCAGTGCAGTATCGGTGGATGTACTCGATTGAAAGGTAACTATTACAATGTCAAAATGTATTTTAATCATGTATAATGTGTAATCTTAATCAACTTGCAAAATTGGTGCTTGTTTTAAGGATTCTTAGAACTCTTAAAGGGTTTGTCACAAATTGAGCACGACCTAAGGGTTCAATTGCCGAGGCTTACATTGTTAAGGAGTGTACAACTTTTTGGTCAATGTATCTCGATGGGGTTGATACTGTATTTAATCAAGAGGAGCAAAATATAGCTAGGGATTGTGGAAGTGGCTAGGGATTAACAGTCTTTGCAGAAAATGCCTGTCCTTTTGGTGCCGAGGCTTATGAGGTGACGCGGGATCAACTCGACATGGCGCACTAGTTTTTGCTCTACAATAGCCGTGAAGTGGATCCATATTTAAAATATGTGCTTTTGTTAGTTTAACATATTCTTAGGATCTTAATGTTTTCAAGCAATATGTTGAAACTCTTTCTTTAATCTTGTGTAGTGAACACAAGGATCTATTACATATTCCACCTGAAAAAGATATCAGCTCAGTGCAAAAGAAAGAATTTCCCAATTGGTTCAAAGAGCATGTAAGTTAAATAAATCTTTACTACACACACATATACATCTCACTTGACATGTTTATGTAGATAAATGAATTGCACCACCGGAAAGCACCAAAAACAACTGCTGAGTTGTGGCCATTAGCAAATAGCCCTAATTTACTAATGCAAATATTTTCCGGTTGTATGTATAATGGCGTCAAATTCACTAATAGAGAGCACGACAATCGTCATTTAAGTCAAAACAGTGGTATGGCTGTGGATGGGGATCACGAGGCTCAGACGATCGAATTCTATAGTTACCTATCTAGGGTTTGGCAGTTAAAGTACATTTTTTATCATGAAGTAGTTTTGTTCGAACGTGAGTGGTACGACACTGGCAGTCCCAGAACAATTAAAACCAATGGATATTGCACAAGTATTGATATTCGGAGTTGGTGGTATAAAAGTGATCCATTCGTCCTACCAAGCCAGGTGCATCAGGTCTAGTATGTAAATGACACAAAGCTAGGTCCAAATTGGCAGGTCGTGTTACGGTCCTAACATCAACGAGTGTGGAATGTACCAGTGGTGGAACCTATTAATGAAGAAAATAATGATGCATTCTAGAAGGATGTCATTAATGGAGGATGCCCAATCGATGTTGCAACTACCTCTGATCAACATCATAAAGATGGGGTTGGTCCCGAGATCATTCTCGGGAACAGAGTTACATAGCTATGGAGGCACCAACTAGATGAACCAGAGGGGGATGAGATTGACGAGGATGATGAAATTATGGTGGAGAATGGAGATGACCAAGAAGATGAACCGCACAGTCGTCATTCCGATTCTAACATGGATCCTAACATGGATTCTGACAAATAGTTTTGCTTGATTTATGATTTGATGGTGGAAAAATATTTGTAATAATGACACATATCTATTTCATATATTTTGGTTCCCTTTACATTTTCTGTCTTCTGTAATTCTTATAATAATCATAATGTCTGTATATTACTGTTTATGTCAATTTGCATACTAGTAGAGCAAAATGCCAAAGTCTAAGAAAAGATATGTGTAGCCCGGTTATTTGGAAAAAAAGAAGACGGCAGAATATGAGAGTGTTAGACATAACACGATGCAGCATAATTAGGAGGTAATGGAGTCTTTGGGGTTACATCGAGCTGCTGATGCTTGGATGGCCGAGCTGGGCAAGAACACCGGATCACTTTCCATAAATGTGAAAAAGAAAATAACAATGGGTGAGATGGATGGTGAGGAGTACATACCATCTGAACATGAGGATCAACTTAGCTCCTCTAGCGATGAGAATGGCGATGATGATGATCAGTTGCCAGACGTAAACCATACTAGCTCAAGTGTTATCACCATTTTTATTTGTTCTTGAGTATACATGTTCCCTTTATTAATTTTTGATGTATATTATTTTGGTAGGGCCTTAATATGCCTCCTCATCGTATGTTACCCCTTTCATCAGCTGATACCACGTCACCTGGAGACAGACCTCCCGAGCCTACACATGATCAGCAGCCTAGTCCAATCACATAGTCCAGCCGCGTTGGTAATAATAATAAAAGATTATGCTTTATTATAATTTAACTTGTTCAATATATATGTATTAGATAACTCGAATAACAACGTGGTCTTATATGCAGCATTAGCCTTGGATTGGGTCTCATCAACCCCATCCCAGACACGTAGGCGTGGAGTAACATGGGTTGGGGGACCGAGAAAATTCTCAAGTGATTTGGGAAGCTCCCAATGGACATTCCAACTGAGTACGGGACACCAGTAGGGCTCAATGCCCATCCTTTGCTCAGGAGTGTGGGTTTCAGGTTTGAACCCATGCTCCCATCCAAGATGTCAAGAGGTGGACCAAGATTAAGGATCAGGATAAGGAGCCATGCATTAGGGGCATTTTGGTAATTGCATTATATCTTATTAATTTACTTAATTCAATGTATACATGTTCACTAATTACCAAAATATTCAACATGTGCATGGCAAGTACACCCTTGATGACTATGATACAAATGAGATGGTGTAGGAGGCTGTGGATTCCAACTGTGGCTGCAGATACTGGGATCATCGGTATAAGATGCATATGCACTACAAAATGCTGTTGAAGGATGGTGTAGACCCCAAGAGTCAGCCTTATCGAGGGATGGCATTGTTTACTTGGGACAAGCTAATTGCTTATTGGAACACTGATGCGTGGAAGGCACTCACTTCATTGTTATCCCAGAAAGAATACCCCCCAAATAGGCACAACTTTAATATATGTAAAGTGCACTATTTTTTTTTTTTTTTTTTTTTTTGTAGAAAAAGTCTAACCAAAATGCCAAGAATAGGGTGGCTCTTAAGACCAATCATGCATGTGGCTCGCGGTCCTTCCCAGCTACAATGACCATGAGGGTAATGTGCTATGAAGTTTCATAAAAACATTGATAGTTACTTTAATATATATCATTCTCATATGTATATCTATCGAAATCAGGCCCAGGGAATGATGGTGTTGAGCCCCACCTCACCGACTTCTACAAAGACACCCATTAGAGTAGGAAGAAGAATGATTAGGTGACCCCTAAGTGCAATGTAGCATATGTATGTAATCTTATAAACTTAGATTCAATCCTAGTTTTAGGCTTCGGGATTGTTTAATTCTTTTGATAATTACAGGTGAAGCATGTGAAGAAGCACAATGATCCAGCCTTAAACATGTCGCAGGAGGAGTTGTCTGTAGATGTGTTTGGGGCTAGATCTAGGTACGTGAAAGCACTCGGCAAGCGACCTTCTTTTTCTTTACATACTACTTGTTCGTCAACTCCAAGTACAGAGCTGCAATGTAGTACTATCCCGGTAAGTACGAAGTATTAGATTTTGTGGACTCAATCCATTAGTTGATGTAATAAATTGATTAATTTCTTTATTTATCAATAAAATCATGCTTTACTTTCATGAGATAAATGTTATTTTACTACTTCATGAACATGACCAATACATATGACATAATGGTTCATGAGTTGAACCGGGTCCCATTAGTATATTAGATGTGATATATGTGCATGGATGAGATCCACATGCGGGAGATAGATGTCACAAATCTTATACTTAAATAGCTTCACAACCAGTAATGAGACTGGGCATCTCATTTGATAAGGTTGCAGCACTTTAATCACTATGAGATAGTGTGATTTGTCTCAATCATCAGAATGTAAGATTCTGGATAACGGTGCTGGTACATTGGATGTATTGAAGGACCATGAAATGCACTTTATGGAATTCTGTCTCAATAATAAGGTATGCTCTCATAATTCCCTAGCAATAGGCTCTCAATCCTGAGACATTGATGAACTCAAGTTTCTATCTATTCATTTGCTTTGAGTCACCAATGAGTGGGGCCGACTATAGGTTAACACCTCAGTGTCTTGGGTATGTGGTAGTAGAACTGTGGGAACGTTGAATGATCAAGATGGAATCTATCTCTATTATCCCCTTGTGTCAATTAATGGATTTGTGATTAGTAAGTGAGCACCCATATCAATTAAAAGTTAATTGGATGGTACTGATGATTACTGTGATTAGTTGGGGCTCAAGGATAATAAGTTGTGGAACTTAGATTGGAAAAGATAGATTTATTCCAATTGATCCACGGATATTGATAGAGGGGCCTACTTGTGGTAATTGGGAAGTTTAGGGTCTTCATTGTAATTTATTCCTAAGACTGGAGTCCAATTGCATTTATATAGTGGTGTTATTTGCAATTAACTGTGGGCCCGGATTGCACATGAGATGTGGGGTCGCGGTGTTCTAGTTGGAGCCAGCTTTCTAAGGAATCCCTAGTGCTCCCCATGCTAGCCCAAGTTATTGGAAAATACTAATCCGACTTGAACTCTAGAAGGGATAAGAAAGGAGAAAGTTGCTAATTGCTTTGGAAGTAAGACTTCTATTTCAATTAATCAAGGGAGAGATTTGAAAGTATATAAAATCTCTTGGACGTCCAATAAGACTCTCTCTCATGCCCAAAACCCTCTTCGTACAAGAGTTGCACGAGTTTCTCTCTCCTTCTCTCTTCTAGTTCCTTGGAGTTTCGAGTTGGGATTTCTCCTGAAGATTCCACCAATTTTCTTGAGAAAAGAAATCCAATTCGGGTCATAGCATGGAAGGTTAAGAGGTGTTGAAGATTCTCATCATCAAGTAGGGTCGCAACTTCTCCATTAGAGCACTACGGATCTCCAAAGGTATGATCTACTTCTTGCATGTCATAGATTATTATGGATGTTTAATGCTGTTTGATTATGTATTTTAGATAGAATATTTACTGTACATGGTCACGAGATTGAGGGTAATGCATCCTGGATTGGGTTTTGGTCTTATGGATAGTTGATCCCTATGTCAAGTGGGTCAAAAGTTTTGAAAATCTATCCACGAGACCCACCTACTTCCAACACGGAGTTGAATCCACAGGGAGCTATGTTTAAAATATTTTCAACTTGTCACCTGCCTAAACAAAAGTCTAAAACTATCCTAATTAAAATCTAACAAATACATACATTCCTAAAAAAATTAATTACAAACACAATTCAAATATAGAAAGTAAATCCTAAATCTAAAAGCTCCTAAAAAGTAAAATTAAATTTACTGAAAAACAAAACACATGTTAGAACTTTCAATAAAATTAAATCTAAAATTAAAAAGTTACTAAACTAAACAATGTTAGAAACAAAATAAACAAAAGTTAAAGAAAACAAAAACTTTCCTAAGTTAAAATTTCCAAAACTAGAAAATTTTCCAATTTAAAACTTCAATTAAAACAAATTTAGAAAGATCTTTAATTTTGGAAATTATCTAAAACAATCAAAAACATAAAACAAAAAACAAAATTAAAATTAGAAAGTTAGTAAAGTTAATAATGCAATGCATGCCATGAGATGCTGAAAAATTCTAAGTATGAAAAACTAGTACGTTGATGCAAATTTTATGCATGATTTGAATTATTCGAATGCATCCTAAATTTAAGATTAATGGCTGGAAATCATGCTCTACTAATGCAAAAAACTAACAAAAAAAAATGGATGTGAAAAAGGATTTAAAACGAAAAAGTTATGAATGCATGAACATGACACCTTTGCAAAATTCTGTGTAGAAATTCTAATCTAAATTGACTGATTGGAAAAGTTTAAGCCTCTGGTTCACAAGCCTTCCAAAATTATTTTGGTCTGAAATTCTAGGGAATGAAAAACCACATCCTAAGATTTAGTTTTCCTAAGTTTCAAAGAAAAATATTATGATTTGAGTAGTCTACCCACTTCAAACTTTTTGTCAAAAACTGTTTCTGCAGTTTGCTGAAACTGTTAAGCTATGTTGTTTGTGTATGAAGTCTGAATTTCTTCATTCAATTCAGATCTGAAAGCTTAATTTTTATCAACTTAAATATGTACAAAATTCTATGACATGAAAATGCATGCAATGAATTCTAATCCAACCATCAAACTATGCAAAAACAAAACTTAAAATCAACATGAACATAACAAGAAAAATAACAAAAGTGTAGAAAATAAAATAAAAGTGCATGAAGTCAAAGGCGGTAATAATAGGAAGTAAAAGGCGGTAATAACAGTAAGTCAAATGTGGTGGCTTGCTCTTTCAATTTCTTACCTCAATTTGGGCTCAAAAAGATTAGAAGTGTTGTCCTAGGGTTTTACTCTTCATCTTGGGTTGTCAATCCAAGTGAGAATAATAAATCTCCATTCAATGTAGAAATAAATTTCAGAATTGGCCTCTAATCTTTTTTCATTCAAACCTCTTTAACTCCATCTTGCATTGCCTCCAAACATACAATGTATCCAAAGAGATAAAATATATTAAAAAGGTTACTAAGATGGGTTACTAGTTGTGATTCCAATTCTATCCCAATATTTAAACAAGAATGAAAGTTAACCCAATTACAAACAAGGCTAAAATTATGAACACCACAAAATCAAAGACAAGAACAATTGAAAAGAAACAAACTTTACCAGCATGAAATTTTTACAAAAGATTGAAAATAAAAAGCAAACAATTACATATTAGGATGGATGAGAATTCATCCTTCTAGTTGACACTTCAAGGTTGGTGGTATGGCTTTAGGGTTAAGGCTCCTTGATGACTTCAGATGGAGAGATAAGAGAGGGAGAGATGGAGTGTAGAAATCTAGAGGTGGGAGGTAGGTAATTCTTCCATGAAGAATATGGGAGAGGGGTGCCCTATTTATACTTTTTCAAGTCCTATTCCTTCTCAAACTCTAAAATCTTAAAAACAATAAAAAAAATTGAAAGAAAATGGACTCCATACAAGGCTTTGGGCTTGAGATATCTTTTGGGATTTTTGTTCTATTTTTTTTTTCTTTCCTTGCTTGCTTTGTTTGGAAGTCCCTCTTGGATGCTTCTTTTTTTCTTTGTATGTGCCACCTTGCATTGAAATCTTTTGAAAGATAATTTAGGGATAAGAATCCTCTCTTGGAATCAAACTTGGCCCACATGAGGTGTAGAACTTCCCTTTTTATCTCTTTTTATCTCTTGGCATTGTCAACTTTTCTTTTTTGGGAAGTTTTCCTTGTTGGTTCCAAACTTAAAGAGATCTTTGAAGATAACCCTCTTGATTTTTTTTCCTTTTCTTTTTCAGTCAAAAATCTAAATAAAATCCTCTTTTGGACATGGAATAGCTTTCTTGTGTTATAAGATGTTATTATCATAGGTGGATGCCCACATTGGGACCCACATGAGATAAAGGGATTACTAAGGTTTAGGGTTTTTCCTTATTGGGTTGCTTGGGGAGGAAGCAATCTTATTCTATAAATAAGATCCTCCTCCCCCCTATTATGTACACACAGAAATCTCATGAATAAGAACCTCTCTCCCTTCTCTCTATTTTTCTAGTTTTGTAACACGTTATCAGCACGAGGCTCTCCTTTTCGTGCACTCCACCTTTGTCTCCTCTCGTTCCTCTCGAGATCTCCCCATCTGATCTGATCGGAGATCCACAAGTCGCACGCCTCTGCGGCTCGCCCACTTCACCATCCGATCCAAGTGCCACACCATGCTCCTGTGCTGCAGCGTCTCGAACCCGACCGACACCGTATCCGATCCGCACTGCAAGACGACCAAATCGGATCCGAGATTCGGATTTTCGGACGGAACGAACTGGACAGCGACGCGCTTGTACAATAGCGTGATCCGAATCCGCCACGTGGAGAGCGGAGGGCCATTGATCCGTGCGTGGGAAGCCCGAGGATGGAGGTGAAGAAGTTCGGGCAGAACTACTCGCAGCTGCGGGAGATGATGTTGGAGCACGCGCAGATGGAGGAGTGGATCGTTTTCCCTGTCTTGGAAAAAGCAAATCAGATCGTTGGTTCTTCTCTCTTGAACTCCTTATCACCCTCCATGTGCACAGATGATCAGCGACGCGATCACAGCCCTTGACAAAGAAGCTGGATCGAGCGAACCGTCCATCTCAAATCACTAGACTACTAGTTCGACACGTAGTTGCTACCGTACATGCAACGCCGCATGCTCTTAGAATTAGCCACAAGAGAGAACAACATCGCGAGAGAGAAATAGAGTAATTTCCCTTCTGCAAGAGCTCAGAGACAGAGAGAGAGAGCGAGAGGAAGAGGACGATGGCGAACCCCCCAAAGCCATGGAAGGCCGAGTACGTAAAGTCATCTCGGTCTTCTTGCATCACCTGCAAGACCAACATTGAAAAGGAAGTTTTCCGATTGGGGAAGATGGTTACTGTAACCCAGCTCGATGATTTCATGCCCATATGGAATCATGCTGCGTGCATCCTCAAAAAAAAAGCAAACCAGATCAAATCTGTGGATGATGTCGAAGGTATAGACTCACTTCGATGGTTTGCAGGTTCTGGTTCCTGCAGAACCAGGAAGGAAGAAAAGGGTGGCATTTAGGGCCTGGGAATGATTCCAGATCGAGTTCGGGTCAGTTCTGACCTGACCCGCTTCGCAGAGCCCAGCATTTGAAGCAATTGTAGTTCAGGTCGGGTCAGTTCGACGTGAACCCATTTGCAGCAGTCTAGCTTGAGGAGCAGTGCTTACATCAGCCTGCTGACGTCAGTAAATCGTACGGTCAAAGGCCGATTTGACCGGATCGATGGCAGAAACTTGTTTCTACGATATCTTGACGATCCGGAGTCCGATTTGAGATCCGTTTGTACCTACGGAAAGCTCGCGAGCAGATCTACACATTGGCACCAAAAGAAGGACAATTTAAAGGTTAAGTAATTTCTCCTTATTTTATGACCATTTATTCGTTTGATAATCTGCATTTAACTTTATTCCTTTTAGATCTATAAGTATTTATCATTTTAATTCGAGTGATGAATTGTAATTTCTTATCAAAAGGAGATAATGATAAAATTGAAAATCATGGATCATAAATAGAACCAGAAGTTCCATACAAATAATTGGCACCCGAAGTTCCACACGATATTTAGAACTAAAAGTTCTACATGAAATCAATAACCCGGACTCGAAGTTCCGTAAATTATTTTAGTCTATGAACCAGAAGTTCTTTTGAATTCGGACCAGAAGATCCATTGATTATTTTACTCTGAAACCAGAAGTTTTCAGATCTACAATACATACTCAAAGTTTCATATGATACTTAGAACTAGAAGTTCTATATCGAATAAATAACCTGAACCTGCAGTTCTGTATGTTATTTTAATTTAGAACCAGAAGTTCTAACTCGGACCTGAAGATCCATAAATTATCCTAATCTAGAACCTGAAGTTCTAACTCGTACTGAAAGATCCATGAACTATTCTAATTTAGAACCAGAAGTTCTGATTCTTAAGTTGAGAACTCGATGTTCTAAACTTCAATTTCTAAATTCTTCATCACATTTTTATTATTATCTTTGATTGGATGTTAAGAACTTGAAGTTCTACATTTTATTTCTGTTTCTCATATACATTTATTTTTATATTCTTTAACATTATACTGCATGCTTGATATAATTCCTTCGGTATAATTATCACTAATGATTATCTGAAACTTTAGTTTTGATGAATTTATTATTGCCAGAAGCAGTAGTTCCAACTAATAGAACCTGAAGTTCTATATCCAATGAATAATCTGGACCCGAAGATCCATACATTATCTAGAACCAGAAGTTCTAAGATTTAGAATATGAACCCGAAGATTCATATTCATAATCAAACTTGGAGCTTTGATTTCTAAAGATTCAAAGTAGTGTAGATCGATACAACAACCATGAAATCAAACCTGAAGTTTTGATAGAACCAGAAGTTGTGATTCAAACCTGAAGCTTTGATAGAACCAGTAGTTCTAAGAACCTAAAGTTCTATCACTAGCCTGAAGTATTGACAGAACTAGAAGTTCTGATTCATTAGTTAAGAACCCGAAGTTCTAACTTTCTGATTGGCCAATTCTTCATTATATTTTATCATCAGATATTGAGAACCCGAAGTTCTATTTTTGTTTGATTGTTATTAGTAAATCGATCTTAACACACTCTAAAAGGCTTGGTGATACTATCAAAGTCGGAAATAAAATATTCCTGAAGGATATGGCATACGCTCTTATTTTCCACGCCATTATATCCCCATTAGACAGGGATGATCACCAGCAGATGGTCATACACCCAATGCTTGAAATAAATGCCAGATTAGTCAATTAAAATCCCTCCAGAAGAGGTAGATATAATATGTTCTCCCGTAGAGATGAAATAAACCACCCCAGGAGAGGTGATTGAGAAGGCATTTTGTTTGGAAATTGGGCGAACCACCAAGCATGGTCTGGAAGACCTACAACTACTTTTATGAGTTTGAACATTGAGTTCAGTTCTTAGATATTTTGTTAAATGCTAGGACTTATTTTTAATCCCCCGTATATTATGTTATATTTGCTTTGAATGCTGAATTGTTTAGTTGTTCTTACTTTTATTTTTGCAATGCGATTACCTAGTTATGTGAGTTTATTATTACTTGCTCTATGGCTCATGGAATGCATGAAATTGAGGATAATATTTGTCTGGTAGACAGTGCAACAAAACACACTACATTGAAAAAACCAGAAGTTTTTCTCTGAATTAGTGTTTCATTCGTGCACGGCATCGATCATAGCTGTATCCGTACAAATACTTGAATGCTCCGGAAGAGTCTACATAATGGTATTTGTACATCATTACTAGTATTGACAGCCAGAAGCTGATACTAGAAAAGCTAAGTGCATTCTCCTTATATTTCAAGGCTATATTACAAGACAATCTTTAAAAATCGAATCATATTCGATTATGAGCAAAACGACAAAGTTAAGCCAGAAACTTATTATTCTAGGGGTCATATGCTCTGGTAAATTATTGATACTTCTGTTACGTACTCCTTAGAGGACCATCTATTAACCATCCTTTTCGCAAAGGATATTGTGTGACATTTGTGAACCTATCTAATCTCGCCCATTAGCACATATTATTAAACCTAGGATACACATCCTTAATCATGTTATTAAATTTATAAGGGTTGATATTGTAGGTTTGTGACTTGCATGAGCCTACAACGTAGACTCTATGTTGGTTATACTTTACCCTAATTAATGGATATCTAGACCCAATGACAGGAGATATATTCATTGTTCGTTTTTGCTAATTGTCATCTTGATGAGACAGTCTTCTCGCCGTTAGGGGGAGATAAGAGAGTTCCTGAAGAACAATCCGTTCCTGAAGAACGGCGAGAATTAATATGGAATACTTCCACTCAATCTCATCTAGATTTATGTACTTCATAATGTGAGAATCAAGTACGGAGAATTGTGCACTTAATTACAAATGAATTCCCTGATGCTTTTAATGATGCAGCAAAAGTGACTAGGTCACATGTTTCAGCTATGAACACACAAGCACGAATTAATGTCCCTGTAGGACAAGTACGAATTAATGTTCCTGAAGAACAAAGTCCAAATATGGCAGCAAATGAATCTATACATGCCAGAAGCATGGTAGACTTATAGGTTTCAAGGACTCAACTCTCCAGAAGAAGAGAAATGAGCAATCATATCCCAATCATACTCCAGAAGAGGTATACTCTCAAAGAGTTTATGATAAAATCCACTCTCTCCAAATTTCCTGAAGAAATTAATGCCCCAGAAGAGACATGAGTCCCAGAAGAGACTCTGGAAGCCCCTGAAGAGGCAATGGGTACCCAATAAATAAAGAGATCTCTATACTTTATAATTATTCAAGAGAGAGATGGGATAGAAATGAAATTATCATCGATGACGCATTTGCATATGCGGTAGCTACTCAAATATCAATGGAAATTAAGAATGTTGTTTGGGATACAAAACCACGTTCTATAAATGAATGTCGATAAAGAACATATTGGCCAAAATAAAGAGATACCATTAAGGAATTACAATCTCTAAATAGACGTGGTATATATGAACCTATAGTACAAACCCCAAACGGTGTTAACCCTGTAGGTTATAAATGGGTGTTTGTAAAGCAAATGAACAAAAGGCAAACTTGTGATACAAGGTTTCCTGTAGAAACTTGGGATTGAAAACATACACAGTTATATATATGAAAATCCCAGAAGGATTTGCTTTGCCTGAAGCAAAGTCAGAGAGTACGTACTCAATATAAGTAAGACGTTTATTATACAGCCTGAACATTCCAGAAGAATATGGTACAATCGTCTTAGTAAATGTCTATATAAGGAAGAGTATGAAAACAATCCCATTTGCCTATTTATCTTTATTCAATCCTTAAATGGATTTATAATAGTAGAAGTTTATATATCTAATCGAAACTCCAGAAGAGTTCGAGAAAACTATTGACTATTTTATCTCGACCTGCAGATCGAGCGAAGTTCTAATGAGATTTTTATTCTTTATAAATATGCTTCCCATATATAGTTTTGCACAAAGGCTTTGGATTGGTATTAAACAAATGCTATGATATTTATGTCTGTTTTATGGTTGAAATCAAAATTTTGTAGGATATACAGATTCAGGATATATCCCTGATTCTCATAAGGGTCGATCATAGACATGTTATATGTTTCTTCATGTCAATATCATTATTTTTGGTATTCTACTAAATTGACTATTGATAGCTACTTATTCTAACCATGCTGAGATTTTTAAGCCAGTGGGGAATGTGTATGGCAAAAATATTTAACTCAGCATAGATGTAGTTCTTGTCAATTACCTCTTAGTATAGGTACTCCGAGCATTATTTGCAAAGACAATGAGGCATGTATTTAACAGATTCAAGAATGATACATTAAAGATGACAAGACGAAATACATTACACCAAAGTTCCTCTTTACTCATGAGCTTCAAAAGAATAACAAGATTGAAGTCAAGCAAGTTCGTTCAAGCAACAACCTGGCTGATCAGTTTACGAAGTTTTGCCAAAACTTAGTATTTTAGAAATTGTATACGAGATTGACATGCGTAATTATGTACAAAGATGTTATCATCAGGGGGAGTAGTCAATTAAGGGGAGGCATCCTGAAGTATGCTACCCAGGACCTATGTGCGCTGTACTCTTTTTCCTTCTCTAGGTTTTGTCCCATTGGGTTTTCCTAGTTAAGGTTTTAACGAGGCAGCATTATGCACGTCCAACACCAAGTCAATGATCCTGTAGAATGTTGTACTCTTTTTCCTTCGCTTTGGTTTTTATCCCACTGGGTTCTTCCTTTGCAAGGTTTTAATGAGGCAACTGTCATTGAATGGTGGCATCCAAGGGGGAGTGTTATAAGATGTTATTATCATAGGTGGATGCCTACATTGGGACCCACATGAGATAAAGGGACTACTAAGGTTTAGGGTTTTTCCTTATTGGGTTGCTTGGGGAGGAAGCAATCTTATTCTATAAATAAGATCCTCCTCCCCCCTATTATGTACACACAGAAATCTCATGAATAAGAACTTCTCTCCCTTCTCTCTATTTTTCTAGTTTTGTAACATCTTGGCTATTTTTTTCCAATTAAATCTTCTTTTTCTCCAAAAAGAACTCCTATGTAGCTTTCCTTGTCCATCTTTAATGAGATATTCTCCAAATTCTCTTGAAAATCTCTTTAAAATGTACAACAAATAAATGGACCCCATCTTTGATGTTTTATAAGTGTACCGCACACATGTGCATGTGTGTGTGGGACTATGAAGCTGATTTTTTGTAATTTTCTTTCAATTTCTTTTTCTCTTCAATTCTTCTCTCCTTTCTCTTGAAAATCAATTCCTTGCCTCAATTCTTTACAAATGGGACCCATATCATTGATTTCCTATAAAACAAATGTGAATTCATGTGAAAAGACCATTTTACCCCTAACATCACAAATGCAGAATGCGGACCCATTTCTCATGAAACGACAATGAAAATGCACACCATTTTTCATGATTTTATGTGAATGAACTAATGATGATGAAAATTGAATTCGTGAGAAAAAATATTTTCACAAAACTTTCCAAAAATAAACTTTCTAAAAATGGCAGGTTTCATGATTGAAAGCAAAAAGTGTGATTTTTAAACAAATTATGCAGAGAAATACTAAAATAAATTTAAAATGCTTGAAACCACTATATCGCACTAAATGAAGCTCTTTCAAGTTAGTAAGTCCTTAAAATGGGTCAAAATATGTATGAAAATATGCATTTTTAAGGACTTATCACTACTACTTGATCACATGCACATGAAGAAGAGTTGAGCTGTCTGAGGGACCAGGTGGAGACACTAATGAGAGAAAAGGAGCAGGAGAGGGAAGCAATGAAGAAGCAATAAGAAGAGTTCCAGGCTCAGATGATGGCGATGCTTGCGAAGGCTGGTGTGTATCCAGTGAAGGATGGTGGAGTAGACTCATCTAATGGTGATCAGCCTTTAGATGGTTAGGTTAGTCTTTGATTATGTGTTGGTTGATTTTCTGTGGGGAATCTTGCCTTGGGTTTGGGTTGAGGGATCATATGCTTCCTTGGGGCTTGGTTCTAGGATGAAACCCATGTTTGGTCATGACATGATTTTCTTGGACTTTGTGTATGTGAGAATCAATAATTCTTTAAAGTAATGCTCTATTGATTGATACATTGCAGAAATCAATCTTAGTGTTCTTAATTTAAATTCCAACTGTAATGATGTAGTTGATATAAAAATCCTCTTTTGTCCTTCTGGCGATGAAGATAAGCTGACTTCAATGTATCATAAACACCATAAAAAACGGCACCTGAAGGTGCCATGCGAATAATAGAGGGCACTAAACCCTTGTAAAAAGAAAAAAACCCTTCAGTTTGTATCATGTGACGGAAAGCGCCAATAACACCACCCAAGGCCTCCCCACCAGGTGCGACCAATTTTATTCGAATTTGAAAATTTTGAAGATATATGTTACCGAGATGCATTCATTAGCAAAAATCATAACAAAAAACCAAGCCAGACTACACTGCAGCAAGAAACATTAGCATCATAAAGTACATCGTTAGTTCTTTTATGCTAATGAGCCATAACATTATCAAACTGAGCAATTATAGGAAGTTATGTTGTGATCCCTAACAGGCAAAATAGAGAAAAATGGAAACAAAATAAAATTCATATATACATGACTCCCAAAAAATGTTTTACCAAAAGACATAGCTATTCAGTTTGCCTCAACATTTCAGGTTTCACTTTGAGCATGGGATAATTTTGTGGGTGCATTCCTTTATGTAGACAATCTAGTCATTATGGAAGGAGACAAATAATAGATATTTTGAATACAAACAGCTAACTAGCAAGATGATTTAATGAGGGCACAGTCACACTATAGAGACAAACTCTCTCCAACATTTAGTCGTTTTTAGTGAATCTATGAAAGCAATTGATTTTAGTGAATGGAGGTAATTGAAGACACGATGCTAATGTGGTGCAATGTGAGTAACTGAGCTCCTCCCATCAAAGGGTTGAAGAAAGCTTAATTTCAATGAAAGAGTTCTAGGCAACCCATGTACTACAGGGCTAGTGATGCAGACCAAATGCATAATTCATGGGTCCTGTTGGGCCTAGGCCATAGGTCCAACTTGACTAGTCACTTAATTAATATTTAGAAGTCTTTAATAAGGGATCTAGTGAGAAAATTTGGAAAGAGAATTCTAACTTCAAAAGAAATATGTTTTCAGCTGAAATTGACTGAAAGTCAAATTGAAAAGTTAGAACATGCATTTCATTTCGGCTTTATGGCCAAAACGACGTGAAATTGAAAACTGCAACTACCGTGTCATTTCAGTCTGACCTGCTGTAGCCAAGTACTTTAACACAAAATGAGGGAATATGAAACAACTAAAAAGCAGTCCTTGCTTTTCAAAATGGAACACATGCTATGGAGAATGGACAAGCTACTAATTTGAGTAAATCGCATAGTATCTTGCAAAGTTGTATTGATTTTTGCCAATCACAACTTCCAGATTATTTTAGGTCAGACCTGGAAAATCAGGTACTTTTGATACAGAAAAGTTGGAAGATTGAAACCAATATAAAGAAAATTCTGCTTTCTAGATTGGGATATGTGCCAAGGAGAAAGGAAAACATCCAAAGTATCCTGTGAAGTAAGATGCATCCAAACATGCCCATCCAATGCAGAAAATGTCAAATGTACACCTTTGCATACAAATTGATCATCATTGTATAAGTAGTAGTAGTTGGCTAACACCGTTCTTTTTTCATCTTCTGAAAAGTCTCCACTGCCTTCCGAGTGTTTCTTCCCTTCATTAACCCATCAATGTAAGAATTGTACACAACGGCGCCTGAGGAAAGTCAAGGCACGTTTTAAATGGAATCATGATTTAATCTAGTTATATGATATGGTACAAAAGATTTTAAGGGTCCACTTTTTGGGTACCCCATGTCACAGTCACTTCGAACATTTTAGCAGAATGGATGGTTATATATTCCATTTTGAGTTTGCAATGATAAGGGAATCAAATATCACATCCATCGTTCTAAGAATTGAAATTGTACCACAAATCATTCAAGGGAATGAATTGAATTCTATCATGAATTATATCTCAAATCATAGGACTTTTTAATTTTTCTAATAAAATGAAATAATAATTACTTTTTAAAAAAATAGCTATTCATTATCCATCAATTTTCCACCCATAGCAGCATAAATACAATGAAAACTAAGACTGATACAATCATATGAAAAACATCATTGACATATTTAATATATCATAGATGATATTTTGTGAATATTTAAATATGTTTAAGATATCAATACTAGGAAAGGAAATAAAACAAATTCCCGCCCACATTCTACAGCTTGATGTGTTGGTTTTTGAGACAGAAGTGGAATAGTCAATATGCATGGGCTAGTTTCTTTAATACTGCATTTAGATGTCGTCTATAAGTTAGATGGTGTTACTGATTAAGTAACTTAGTTTTGAATTTCTTAAATATGTGTGTGCATTTTCTAGTACATGGGTCCGTGCATAGCACGGGGTTCTGCTAGTATTTACAAAGACCAAGTATTATCTCTACTAACTGCATGTTCCAAGTCATGTGGACTGAAACAGAGCCTTTGGAGTGGGACAATTCATTTCCTTTTTAATGTTTGTGATCCCTATTGAATATGCACGCGGCTTGGCCAACTGCTTTATGGTAAACTCAATTAAATTTTAAGTTAGTGTCAGATGGGCCCCATAAAATTTGATGAATGTAGTTTAGTTTGCCATGTGTTGTGGGAGATATATAGCAAATTCTTTTATATACATTTTTTAATAACTTTGTAAGCAAGAGATTATTTTTCAACCCAATAGATGTTGCACCAAACAACAATATATAGAAATCAATGAGGAATTATGGATAAGCAACACTAAATTTGTCACTAATGTAATTTTTTTATTCTTTGTCACAGATTGGAGATGGATAGTGGATGGTGGCAGTGGCGATGGCAATGATGATGACGATGCATCTAGAGATTGTTCGTCTAAAAAAAATGTTTATCGTTGGTGTATTTTACGAGTATACTTATATGTTCCACTTGTACTATTTATTAGTGTTGATGGATTTGTATTTTGAATTGTCGATGGCTTTGTATTAAGGATTGTTGGATTTGTATTAAGGATTGTTGGATTTGTATTATGGTTTGTTGATGAATTTGTATTATCGATTGTTAGATTTGTGTTATTGTTTGTTGATGGAAAATTATTATGAATTATTGAGCAGGAATTATTATCAATTGTTGAGCAGGAAATTTTTTTATTTATGAAAAAAGTTAAAAGCAAGAAAAATTAATTATTACATCATTAATTGTTTTTGGCGATGAATAAATCATTACCTTTGGCGACGAAATTAGAACTTTGGTTGCTACTAACAAAAAGTTCATAGGAAAAATATAATTATTTCGTCATTAATTATTTTTAGCAATAACTCTGTGAGTCACTTAATCATGCCACAAATTTGGCTTTAGCAATGAAATAAGACATTTTGTCTGTAATGATTCTTTTAGCAATGAAATTAATTCGTCGCTATTTTTAAATTGCATCCCAGAAAACTATCATGCCGACGTAGGGAAAACATTAGGATTAGTATATTTAGCGAGGAAAATTTTCCATTGTTGATACTATTTTTCATGACGAATTATTTCATTGCTAAAAGTACAACATCATTTTTAACCTTCTATTTTTGGTGACGAACGCGTACCTTAAGCTACAAAATTGTGCACATTTAGCATTGAAATATGACGTCGCGGGTTTCATGTTTTCAGCGACGAAAATAAAATTTCGTCACTTAAATGAATTAGAGACGAGACAATGACAACGAAATTGGCGACAAAAATAATTCGTCAGTAGAAACAATTTGCGATGAATCTTTGTTCTTTGGCGACGAAATATTTCATCGCAAAATCCCAGGATTGCTGAAGTGATTGGAACTATGATCAAATCTAACTTCCTGCACAAAAGTGAACAAGTTTCAGCTCTGAAACTGAATTAATTCAGCAGTAGAAATTTGTTTTCTGAATGTTTATTAGCAACCCATCCCATTCATGTATAATATCATCACATGTAGATTATGCATTCATGCATTGGATAACTTGTGTTTAGAAAGTAGAATCTTCATTATTTTGCATCTTATTTACCTTAGGAAATTTATGTTTCAAATTTGCATTCAATTTTTTTTTAGTTTATCATGTTTGAATTGATGCATTCTTAATTTAGGAAGTTGCTTTGTTTAGTTGCATTGAATAGTTTTAGAAATTGTTTAGCACTAGGAGGTTACTAATTGGATTTTAGATTTTCTTTCTAAAATTAAGTCTCGTTTTTAATTTGAATTGATGTTGTAAATCTTTTGTATTGAGAAAGTGTAGTTTCTTAACTTTGAATTTAGGAAAATTTTTTTTGTTTTCTTTTCTCTTTTGTTTAATTAGGTTCTAACATTGTTTAGTTTTTATTTTAGTAAGTTTTTTAATTCTAGTTTTCTTATATGGGAAGTTCTAATGTGTGTTTTATTTTGCAGAAATTTTAGCATTTGTTTTTAGGAAGTTTTAGAATTAGGTTTTTTAATTCATGAATTGTTATCATAATTGTTTAATTTTTAGGAATGAATGTATTTGTTAGATTTTAAATTAGGTTATTCTTAGAATTTTATTTAGGCAAGTGACAAGTTGAAAACATCTTAAAAATATTGCTCCCTGAGGATCGACCTAGTCTCACCAGTTTATTCCTACATCGCAGCTCTATACTTGGGGTTGACAAACAAGCATCCTCTTAGTGTCATTGGCACAAAGGAACAAGTGCTGCGTACCTATACCATGAAATGGGTCAAAATTCTTTGGGAGCACCATGGACTAGAAGAAGCAATGTGGGAGCTTGAGGAGCCAATTTGGGAGGAGTATCCAGGACTCTTACGTAAGGTATATTGCATTCGGAGGACTGACTGTTCTTAAAGAGGGAGAGGATGAAAGGCCCAAATCTAAGCTAATCATGATTTACTATAATCAATCTCATTTTACTCTAACTAATGCTTAATTTGGCTAGTTTAGTCCAACACCTTGGCTTTGGGTCATGGAAAGGCAGTCGGTCGAGTTCGAACCTTATTTAAGTAATCAAGGACCTTCTCATAATTTAGAGTTGTATGGTTTGCATCATATTACCATCATATTAATTGCATCATGCGGATCATTATGTGGGTCATCTTTTATGTTTGGCCTAACTTAATTTGGATCCATCCTGGCCTAACCGGAGTCCAGTTAAATCAAACTGCATATCTCTCAATTCAAACTAGACTGGCTTTCAATTTTTAGAAGATTTGATTTAAAACCACTTGACCTATTTCATTCCCTCTTTATTCCCTTATTTCCTTTACTGGAGCAGCTTCTTCTACCTTTCTCTCACTCTCTCCCTCCTCCACCTAGCACTTGGAATCCTTGCATGTAGGAGCACAAGGTTTCATCTTCCTTCTTCATCAACCTTTGGTGTTTCTTCTCCATTAGAATTCCATATTTGGTGTTCCTTCTTGCTCTACAAAACTTTTAAGGTAGGGACTCCGCATCCATTTTAATTCTAGAAGTATAAATGAGTCAAGTAGAGTCAAATATGTAATATGCATTCACCTCATACTCATTTCATCTTTTGCATATCTTAGGATTGTTTACTTTGAGGCTTTCTCCACGATTGAGCCAAAGGAAGTTTCATTGGGTGAAGCATCGAACCTAAAGGTCAGTATAAGTGTATGTTATTGCTGCATGTATATTTAAATATGTTGATCCTTGATGAATTCCATACCAATGCCAATGTACAGCTCTTTTACTCCTTAATTAAGATGGTTTAGGTGTTTAGGATTTCAATGATGGCAATTATGAATGAATGTTGGTAAATTGATGGAAAGGAAACTCCATTGAGTATTAGGAATGAATTTATTGTTGCTTGGGTACAAAAGAGACTCAAGAAATGTGGAAAGAGTCAATTGGAAACTAATTATGCTCGGAGCCAAAAGGCTCCAGGGCCGACCAATCATACAGGGGTCCAATCAATTGGATTATGGTTCTTGGTGGTGTCAGATCAATCAGACACAGGCCCGATCGATCGGGTACCCTTAACTTTTATAAAACTTTATTTCTTTTATTTTAATTGGGGATCAGTTAAGAGTTATTCGAACCTTCTTTTAAGACCCTACAAAAATGATTTAAGCTAATCTTACCCTTAAGACATTAGGTATATCCATAAACCTTGTAACGCTTTAGAATTAATACCTACACCTTGAATAAATTGGCCCAATTGTAAATTAACATTAAGAAGGACAAGTGAGGAGCTGTCATCCATTCCCCTAAGATGTTCCGGATAATTTTTGACATTACATCATAGGTGTTGGTACAAAAGGTGGTGTCCATCACTTACACAAGGTAACACTAAGAATTCAAAAGCACATTAACACCGGATGTCTCATGAATACATCGTATTAAATGACTAAGGAAACACAGATTATCTTAGCTAGGGTTAGCTAGTAAATACCCTTGTTAATCTCTTAATTTAAATGCATTCATCTTGTTAAGATCATCCCGACCGTCAACATGATTAAATCATGTACCCATTTTTCCTAGGTGAACCTTGAGGCAAGATTGGGGCCAGAACTTCTTCCGAGCTTGATCCTGTGAGAGCAGAAGGGGGTAACCAAGGTTGAGAAGGTTCAAGCACTACTAGCTCTTTTAAGTATGCATCATTTGATTATCAGTAACTCTGTGCAATTTTGATTTTATGATTGTATGATGATCTTAAGACCGATATATACTTCTGTCTAAGTATAAGATGATCTCTAGTAAGTCAAGTATGAAAGTTATGAATCTCGATCGGTCTTGATACATTGAGTTGGCACCACTTAGATTATACCCTTAGAAGGGTTGACGAGATTAACTTAGGGTGTTCCATCTGTCACTTATTGCAATAATTATGTGAAGAGTTGGTCCGCGCTTTGGGTAGCTAGATGGATCATGGCCTGATTGGTGGTGATTTCCCATCGTATGATACGTGCTCTCTTTAGAGAGAAGATAGCCTTGTGGATGCCCACTAATAAGTTATTGCATTCCTTTTTTATTCTTTATTCATGATTACTCATATGCATAATTTGCCCAGCTTCCATATTTACTCTTTTTCGATTAATATGTCTCTAAATTCAATTGATACAACATGACAGTTATATGTACTTTTATATTTGCTAAATCATCGTCTTTCACAGTGCTACCAGTGGTGTAACAGGTGCATAACCTGTTGCTAGCTAGGCAATCAATGTGACCCTAGAAGACACCATAACAGTGCCTCGGGGTATAGAAGAGTGGAACGAAGATGACATTTAATACTAGTCATATTCCATAGTGCGTCATGGGGTTCATTTTGGGCGTGCTTAGGACATAGGCATGTTTTGGCTTGTTGATAGATCATGGCATCATCATCATGCTGTTTTTGGAGTCATTGATTGATGGACATATTATTTAATTTTGTATATATTATGTGACTTTTAAACATCATGCACATTCACTAATAGACACTTTACACTTGTACATGCAATCTGTCAATATAAGCATACCAGTTTTGTATACAAGAACATTATCATAAGGAATGGATGTGCTTTTTACTTAAAATTATCTTGCTATATGAATGAAAGTTTATTAGTGTCTATGATGGTTATAGGTGTACTTCACAGGTTTTCGTATCGTTATTAAAATAATTGACATGTGTTTATGGATATTCCTCACACGTTCCTTTGGAATTACCCTTGTGATAGTTCGTACGTGTTCTTACATGACACGGCTTGTTACGAGGTTACATATGTCACGCCTCGGGATCCACCCTAATCCTCAATTCTTGGTTTGGGGTGTGACATATGTAAGTATGGTTTCAAAGACATTAATAAGTCAAGTAAAAGACTTAGCAATCCTAGTATACGTGGTGAGGATATGATAGGTTAGATTGGGGAATAGATGTTATATAAGGTGTTATAGTTTGCCTTATGTATTAAGGTGGTGTAGGTGACTAACCGGTAGTATACTTATAATAGGTATATGTCTTTCGGATATGGAACTGATAACAATTTGGATAATGATTGTGATAAGGTCACACTAGAAGATGTGGATCCTTTGCCGGCCCTACCTCATTATACCATGGATGAACGCTTCATGCTAATGATGCAACAGTTGGCAGTAAGTAATGCAAATCAAGTAGCAATGCAAATGCAGTTAATAGCTTGATTGGAAAAGCTAGGACAAGCACACGATCCCTATTCCTTATATGAGAAGTTTCAAACAAGAAGGGTTACAGAATTCACAGGAGAGGATCTTTTACAAGTAGATGAATGGTTTGTTCATTTGGAAAATAGTTTTTATTCAATAACTTGCACGAAGAAACAGCAAGTGTTCCTGATTGCGTCCATGTTTAGAGATGTAGTCGATACATGGTGGAAGAGTATCCATGAACATATCAAAGCTATACCAGAGCCTACTGTTTAGGATGCTTTTAAGAAATAGTTCAGGAAGAAGTTTAGTCCAAATCGTGTCAACTATAAGAATAAGGATGAATTTATCACTGTACAGTAGGGTACTATGACAGTTGCAAAGTACATGCATAGCTTTAGTCAACTCTCACAATTTCTGATGGACTTAATTGACACCAAGGAGAAAAAGACTTAAAGATTTCTCAAAGGATTAAGGCCAGTTATAAGGGGGCATGCTACGGCTTTCAGCATCCTACAAGTACAATGACACTGTAGAGAGAACCTATGCACTTGAGGAGATATAAAAAAGCTTATTTTGGGGAAAACCCAATAAGAATACCCCATCTTCTTAGAGAAACCAGTAGTACTCCAAGAAACAAAAAAGAGTTGTCAATGGGTCAATGAAGCCAGTCTATGGCATGTGTGGGAAGAACCATGAGATGAGCAAATGTTAGAAGGTTATAGGAGCTTATTTTGGGTGTAGATCGATGGATCTCCGCTTGTCAGAATCCCCATGAGAAAGAATACCGGTTAAGCCCCGCAACATCTATAGTCTGTTAGAGTAGCTCCACTTGCTTTTCCACGCCAGCAACAATGGGCAAGGCAAGGTCTAGGCACGCTCAACCAAGTGAAGGCCAACATAGACAAGGCCACCAAAAGCTAGGCGGTAAAACAAACCCTAGAAGCAACGTTGTGCTTATGCACTAACTCACGAGGAAGCCAAAATGACAGAAAATGTAGTTGTTGGTAAGGTTTATGTTTGTGATGTAGAAGCTAAAGTGTTATTTGATTTCGAATCTTCGCATTCTTTTGTTGCACTGCAATTTGCTAGTTGATTAGGGAGTAGCCGTCGCAGGTAACGTACGTGTTGACTGTCGTCACCCCTATGGGTAAAAGGGTGGTTTACGAGGTCATTTACCTAGACTGTAAAGTTTCAATTGGTAAGATGCGATTGCCAGTGGAACTTATCGTGTTATCGATGCATGACTTTGACGTGCTCCTAGGCATGGATTGGTTGTCTAAGTACAGGGCTTGTATGGACTATTTTTATAAGACCATCACTATGAAGGTAGTGAAGCTGGGACAGGTGTTGTCTTTGAAAGTGAGAAATAGAGTTCGAATACTAGGCTGATATCGGAGCTTCGGGTAAAGAGACTGATCCATAGTGGTTGTGAAGGGTATATTGCTTCCATTGTTGAGAAGAAGCCACCTAAGAAGTTAAAAAAGATTCTAGCAGTATGCGAGTTTTCAGGTGTATTTCCAAATGAAGTCTCCATTCTTGCTCTAGTTAGGGAAGGAGATCTTATTATACAATTTACACCCAGTACTGCCTCGATCTCTATGGCCTCGTATAGGATGGCACTAGCAAAATTGCGAGAGTTGAAAATGCAGTTTCAAGATTTACTAGATAAAAGGTTTATTTGTCCTAATACATCATCTTGGGGAGCTCCAGTTTTCTTTTTGAAGAAGAAAGATGGCACCCGTAGAATGTACATAGATTATAGACAATTGAATTAGGTGATAATAAAAAAACAAATATTCATTACCTCAAATTGATGATTTGTTTGATCAGTTACAGAGTGCAACTCATTTCTCAAATAATGACTTGAGGTCTAAATAACATCAGCTATGAGTTAGGGATCAAGCTATATCCAAAACAACCTTAAGAATGAGATATGGACATTATGAAATTTTAGTCATGCCATTTGGCTTAAACAGTGCCCCAGCTGTATTTATGGTTTTAATGAATAGAATCTTAACATCTTATCTCGATCAATTTGTTATAGTTTTCATTGATGATGAACGGGTGTATTCCAAGACCAAAGTTGAACATGCTGAGCATTTAAGGGCATCACTTTAGTTGTTGAGAGATCATCAATTAGATGCCAAATTAGAGAAGTGTGACTTTTGGCGCGACCAAGTTGCTTTCTTAGGACATATAATTTCTAAGGCGGACTTATAGTAGATCCAACTAAAATTAAGATAACAACTTGTTGGTAAAGCCCAAAGACAGTGGCAGAAGTACAGAGTTTTGTTGGTTTTGCAATCTATTATTGAAGATTTATTAAAAACTTTTCCAGAGTAGCAGTACTATTGACAAAATTAACTCGAAAGAATGAACCATTTGTTTGGTCAGATAAATACAAATTGAGTTTCGAATTCCTTAAGGAGAAATTAATCTCATCCCCAATCCTATCCCTACCAGAAGGTAATGGTGGATTTGTTATAAATACTACTGCTTTATGAATCGGATTGGGATGCCCATTAATGCAGAATGGGAAGGTAATAGCATATGGATCCTGGTAGCTAAAAGATAATAAAAAGAATATGCTATACACGATCTAGAGTTGGCAACTGTCGTTTTCACTCTAAAGTTATGGAGACACTACTTGTATGGAGAGAAATTTGAGGTTCATAGTGATCACCGCAGTCTTCAGTACCTTCTCTCAACAAGACACCAATATGAGACGGCGCCGTTGACTAGAATTCAAAAAGGAATATGACTTTCCAATAATATACTTTCTAGGAAGAGGAAATGCAGTGGTTAATGCTCTTAGCAAGAAATCAACCATTGAAATGGCAACTATGTTTGGCAAGTGGTCTTTAGTGGAAAATTTTGAGTGCTAGATGTAGAAATTGAATTTATTGATGACAAGGTCATGCTAGTAGCAATATCTATCTTCGAACCAACCTTAATCAACAGGTTAAAGAGAGACAGTTTGAGGATCCAGAGTTCATTAAGATTTGTGATCATATATCTCAGAGGCCAAATTTCAAGATGGTTAATGGAATGTTGTATTTCAGGGATAGACTATGTGTTGCAGAAGTCATAAATATGAAAGAAGCAAATTATGACTAAGGCACATTATATGAGAAATTCTTTGCAACCCGGGAGTACCAAAATGTACCAAAATCTGAATGGAAGCTTTTAGTGGAACAACATGAAGAGAGATATTGCAGGTGCTATGGCAAGATGTCTTACTTGCCAACGTGTCAAGGCTAAACATAAGAAGCGTCCCAGATTGTTACACCTTCTACATAGTCCCAAGTGGAAATGGGAAATTATTTCGATGGATATTGTTTTATGACTTCCCTTGACGAGTAAACGCCAAGAGGATATATGGGTGCTTGTCGATCGACCAACAAAATCAGCCCATTTTATTCCTACTAGGAAAGTGATGAAATTCCATGAGATGCCCAAGATCTTCACATATGAAATTACTTGATTACATGGTACCCTAGTTTCTATAGTTTCAGACTGAGATAGTAGATTTGTATCTTTCTTCTGGTAATCTTTTCAGAAATCTATAGGCACAAAGCTCAACTTTAGTACTGTGTACCACCCTCAGACCGAAGGACAATCGAAGCATACCATACAAACTCTTAAGGATATGCTACAAGCCAACATGTTAGACTTTGGAAAAAAGTGGGATCAGCATCCCTCCTTGTGCGAATTTATTTACAATAATAGCCACCATGTAAGCATTGGAACGGATCCATTTGAGGTCTTGTATGGACGTAAGTGCCATACATCGGTGTGTTGGGAAGAAGACGGAGTTAGAAGCTACCATGGACCTTCTCTCATTGCAAAAACAGTGACAAAAGTACAAAAAGTGCAAGACAAGTTGAAGGTTGGTAGATCTTGTCAGAAGAACTATGCCGATAACTGCCATGGACCTAACGAATTCCAAGTGGGCGACATGGTTTCTTGAAAGTCTCCCTAATTAAAGCTACTATAAGGTTTGGACAAAAGGGCAACCTTGCTCCCTGGTTTGTAGGTCCTTTTGAAATTAAGAATAAAGTTGGAGATTTGGCTTATCGGTTAGAATTACCAACTTAATTTGCTAGAGCTCACAACGTGTTCCACATATCGATGCTCAAGAAGTACCTTCCAGACCCTTCTCATGTTCTTGAGAACCAATACATTCAAGTGAAGTTAGAAGTAAGCTATGAAGAGCATCCTCTTAGTGTCATTGACACGAGGACCAAGTGTTGTGTGCTCATACCATTAAATGGGTCAAAATTCTTTGGGAGCACCATGGACCAAAAAAAGCAACGTGTGAACTTGAAGAGCAAGTTCAGGAGAAGTATCTAGGACTCTAACTTGAGGTATGTTGCATTCGGAGGACAGAATGTTCTTAAAAAAGGAGAAGATGTAAGGTCCAAGCCTGAGTTAATCATGATTTACAATAATTAATCTTGTTTTTCTCTAATTAATACTTCATTGGGCTAGTTTAGCCCTAGTCCTTAAGTTTGGGTCATGGACAGGTAGTTAGGTCGAGTTCAAACCTTACTAGGTAGTCAAGGACATTCTCGTAATTTAGAGTTTCTTGGTTTTATATCATATTAGCGTCATATTAATCGCATCATGTGTATTTCATCACGTAGGTCATCTTTCATGTTTGTCCCAGCTTAATTCGGATCCATCCTAGCTCAACTAGAGTCCATTTAACTCAAATTGCAAATTTCTCAATTCAAACTAAACTTGCTTGCAATTTCTAGAAAATTTGATTTAAAATAGCCTAACCCATTTCATTCCCTCTTTATTCCATTAAATCCTCTGCTAGAGTAGCTTTTTCTCACTTTTCTCTCTCCTCTGCCTAGTAGCTGGAACCCTTGCATGCAAGTGCACAGGGTTTCATCTTTCTTCTTCGTCATCCTTCTATGTTTCTTCTCCATTGGAATTCTAGATTTGGTCTTCCTTCTTGCTCTATAGAACCTCTAAGTTAAAGGCTCCATATCCATTTCAATTCTATAAGCATAAATTCATCAAGGAGACTCAAATTTGTAACAAGCATTCACCTTATACCCATTTCATCTCTTGCATGTCTTAGGATTGTTTATATTGAGGCTTTCTCCACCACTAAGCCAAAGGAAGCTTGGTTCGATGAAGCATTGAACCTAAAGGCAAGTATAATTGTATATTATTACTGCATGCACATTTTAATATGTTGATCCTTGATGAATTCCAAGCTAATGGCAATCTAGAACTCTTTCCTCCTTAATTAAGATGGTTAAGGATTTCTATGACTGTAACTATGAATGAATGTTGGTAAATGGATGGAAATGAAACTCCATGATCAATCGGATTATGGTTCTGGGAGGTGTCTGATTGATTGGGTACCCCTAACTTTTATAAAAACTTTGATTCCTTTATTTCAAATAGGATCAATTGGGAGTTATTCTAGCCTTTTTTTTAACACTTTAGAGAGATGATTTAAGCCAATCTTATCCTTAAGACATTAGGTATATGCAAAGACCTTGTAAGGCTTTAGAATTGATACTTATAAACCAAATAAATTGGCCCAATGGCAAATTAACATTAAGAAGGAAGAGTGTAGAGTTGTCACTCATTCTCTCTTAATTTTCATAATAGCTTCTGACATCACATCATGCGTGTTGGCCTAAGAAGTAGTGTCCATCACTTACACATTGTAAGACCAAAAATTCGATAGCACATTGACTCCGAGCGTCTTATGAATACATAGTATTAAATGACTAAGGAAACAAAGTTTATCCTAACTAGAGTTGGCTAGTAAATATCCTTGTTAATCTCTCAATTTAAATGCATTCATTGTGTTAAGGTGAACCTTGCCCTCAATATGATTAAATCATGTACCCATTCTTCCAGGGTAAACCTTGAGGTAAGATTGAGCTAGAACTTCTTCCAAGAGTGAGCCTATGGGCCAAGAAAGAGGTAGCCATGGTTGAAGAGGTTCAAGCACTATTAGCTCCTTTAAGTTTGCATCATTTGATTATTAGTAACACTATTCAATTCTAATTTTATAATTTTATATGATCTCAAGATTGATATGTGCTTATGTCTAAGTATAAGATGGTCGCTACATAAGTTAAGTATGAAAGTTATGAATCTCGATTGGTCTTGAAACATTGAGTTTGTACCACTAAGCTTATACCCATATGAGGTTTGATGGGACCGACTTAGGGTGTTCATCTATCACCTAGTTTAGTAGTTATGTGAAAAGTTGGTCAAAGCTCTTCCGGTACCTAGAAGGATCTTGCCCGACCACCACTGATTTTCCATCGTATGATATGTGCTCTCTCTAGAGAGAAGATAGCCTCGTGGATGCAAACTAGTAGGTTATTGTATTTTTTTTAATTCTTTATTCATGATTATGTACAACATGCCTAGCTTCCGTATTTTCTCACTTTTAATTAATATGACTCTAAATTCAATTGATATAGCATGATAGTATATACACTTATATTTGTTAAACCGTCATGTTTAATAGTGCTACCCTTGGTGTTACAGTTGCAAAACCCATTGCTGGCCAGGCAATCGACGCAACCCCAGAAGAGACCACAATAGTACCTCGTGGTGTAGAGGAGTGGAGCGAGGATGACATTTACTACTAGTCATCTTCCGTAGTGCATATGGGGTTCATTTTGGGCTTGCTCAGGATATAACCATGTTTTGGCTTATTGATAGATCATGGCATCATCATCATGCTATTTTTGGAATTATTGATTGATGGACATGTTATTTTTATTCTGTACATGTTATATGACTTTTGATCATCATGTACATGCACTATAAGCATTTTACACTTGTGAATACATTTTGTTAGTATATGCATACCAATTCTGTATACAAGAACTTTATCATAAGGATTGGAAGGGCTTTTTAATTAAAATTATCTTGCTATATAAATGAACATTTATTAGTGTCTATGATGATTACAGGTGTACTTCACATGTTTCCACTTCGTTATTAAAATAATTGACACGTATTTATGGATATTCCTCACACGTTCCAGTGAAATCACCCTTGTCACAGTTTGTACATGTTTTAACATTGCACGGATTGTCACAAGTTACGTGTGCGATGCCTCGGGATCCACCTTAATTTCCAATTCTCAAGTTGGGGGCATGACCATTTTCCTTTGCACTTTTCGGGTTTGTCCCACTTCCTTAGGCCTTAAAGACCGAATACTGGTAGGGCTCAACTGAGGAGAAGCTATGGGCAATGATGTTCTCAGCTAGACATGGCCTTTTGAAGTCTCCTCTGAGCTAGAGGGTGGCTGGGAGGCTCGTCTTTGAGCCGTGCTTCTAGTGACCTGCCGAGCGGACCCGGGTTGGACCATATTGACTGGCCCAACATCTAGGTCAGGTTCTTTCAGGATCCATTTCTAGACCACTTTGAGAGGTGGAGAAGGTGCTTCTGATTTTAGCCATCCATCTCCTGATTGAAATTTAGCCAGCATGGGTTATTCCTCATTTGGCAATGATAGAATCTCAGTGGTTGTTGACTTGTTCCACTAGTTCCTTCTATGTTGCACTCGGCTTTTGTACTTAGCTGCTGGTTTAGTCTTTTGGGACTTTGGTTGTGTCCCTTTCTGAGCCAAAGGGTAGAAGGAGTTACCCTCATACGTTCCTAAGGATTCTTCAGTTTGTAGAATTTTTATAAGTACTCCAGGGTTTGGGAGACCAAATGCTACATCCAAGCACTGTGGATTCCTGTCGGACCCTCTTCTATCCCCATGTTCTTTTGGGGTTGAACTGGGCCATTCTAGCCCTACTTGCCTCTTTGAAAATGTGAACACTAATGGAGTAATTGCTTTGTGGTGTGGCCATCTTTCTTCTAGTGAGTTGCTTCTTGGGCTAGCGGTAGATTCTAAAGGGGTTCTAGGCATACTTAGAGACCCTAGGGTGTCATTATTGGTCCTGTATTATTTGGAATACTGTGCCTATATGGTTCCATGCTGGCCGCAGATGGTGCAAGTACTCTGGAAACTGCAATCCTGGTTAAGTTGGTGGCTATGACCCAGGTTGTATTGGTAGCCAATATCCTAGTCACGCTGTTAGTGAATTGAATGGGTCTTTGTGGCTCACACTGGGCACGGGTGAGGGAAAGCCAGAACAAGCACTCCTTTGCCTCATCAAAGATGACCATGAAGGCGGCCATTAGTCCTACAAAACAAGTTGACCAAGTGAGGATATTGGCATTTCCCCCTTCTCTTTGTTCCCATCCATTGGTGTTTTGATGCGAAAGGAATGGTCCCGTAGTGGGAAGAGAAAGGGTCGAGTCTAACTTGGATCGGCCAAAATGTAAAAGTTTAAAACAACCGGTTTGAACTAGTCAAGTGGACTTTGTCCATTCTAAAGACTACAGCGAATCAATGTTCACCATGCCCTTTAGATAGACTAATCATATTGTTCATTTCTTTCTCCTTTCCTAACCTCCTTCACAGCTTTTGGACGTGAAGTGATTGTCCCAAAGTAGGAGAGAAAGGTTAGATCCAACATAGTTTAGCCAAAGCATAACATTTAGTGTAACCAGTTTCAACTAGTCCCATGGATGTCGTTTGTTCTAAGGACTACAGTGAATTAGTGTCCACCATGCCACTTGGTTAGACTTTGAGGTGGTTCATAGCCACCTAAGAGAATTATATCAAAATTTACAAATCCAAGGGAAGATCTCATCATTTTGGGAGGGTAGCTGATCCATGGATGGGTCTGTTACTCTCCATGCAGAATTTTTTCCTATCAAGTGCTAATCAAACTATAACCTTTAATTGACTTGTGATTTTATTCCCACAGATGCAGCCAATCTTTTCTATGCGCTTCTTTTTGGAGAACGAGGAAAAGTCACAGAACTGAAAAAAAATGAATGTTGAACCTTTCGACCTTTTTAATTTCGGGTTTATTTTTTTGTGGGTTCTTATTTACATTCTAACCTCCCAAGTGCATGTTGTTTATATGTACTTTATTTATCACAGGCTCCCTTCCCCCCCCGTTGGGTCTCGGATGATCAACACTAAAAAAAGCAAAGAAAACAATAATAATTTATATAAAAGAAAGATAAAAGAGACTAATCCGGAGATGTAAGCCGCTTTCTTGTATTTCAAGTTGATCGAGCAATCTTCATAACCTATCACCCATTTTCCTTGGATGTAAAATTCCAAGGGGTTAAAATGAAGGTTCTATAGTCATGGTTTCCTCCAATGAATCACTTAATGCATCATGCCAATAGGTTGGCCATGGTTTTACCCGTATGCCCTTTAACTCCTAAGTGAAGGAAATGAAGAATGTCTCGAAAGACTTGTCTTCTTTTTCTTTGGAGATCCTCTCAAACCAAAGCACTATCTTTCTAATTATTTTCAGAAGATCAGGTACCTTACTATAGGAGTCGATGCTAGACTTAAAAAGTCAAAGCATCGGAGTCTTCTCGAAGAAAATCTATAGTCTTAAGTGCCTTTGTGGCTGTGTAGTGTCCACCGTCTGTTGTCTATGTACCGTGTCTTGGAATTTGTACCCAAGGGGGGAATTTATATCCTCTAAGAGTCTTCTCCAATCATTTGCGGTAGGGATAAGATTGACCGAAATTTGATTTACAAGGGGGTAGTCGACCATGCATTTGTGCGATTGACTACCCTCCCACATCAACTTTGTGAATAGCAGCAAGATCTTCATCCTTGAATCATGTCAATTAGCCTGAAATTAGCTCATAATGATTTGACCATATCTCAATCGGCTACTCAATGTGCTCTCAAAATTTATAACTATTGGCCAGTCACTTTCATCTATTGACCAGTGTACCATCGTCCACTGACTTGTCTAGTCGGCTAATATACCTTTGGCTACTGATTTGTTCAGTCGGCCAATGTATATGTTTTCTACTTTTTGAAATGTTTTCACTTGTTTTCTTCTTCAAACTTCAAGGTGTCTTCTTAGGCTGTCCTTGAGCTGTTTGTGCTTTGTTTTGCTATAGTTTGGATCATGTATGAGTCTTGACTCTGACCTTGGATTGCTAAGGTGCTTGTGGATTTCTTCCAAACCTTTTTGCATGTCAACACCTGCAAGTGAAGGAAACCCCACTCCACCTTATCCAAAAACATCTAAGCTCCACAAAAAATTCAAACTCTCCATAAAAACCAAACAATTGGGGAAAAGTTTTTCCAAGCTCTCTGACTCATCCAAAAGTCCAATAAATTTCTTTAAATCCAAACAATCATCAAGCAAAATAAGTAATGCAACCCGAAAAAGTCCAAGATTAATACAGTCCCAAAAAGTCTAACCACTCCCATATAAAGTCATAATCTCGAAAGTGCAAATGCCCCCATGAGTCCATTTACTTCTAACCGAAAAAGTAGTACATAGACTTGTTAATGCACCATCTCCAGTACAGTCTAAATTGGTGCTAGGTAAATCCCCTTTTAGCGAGATCCCCTCCACGATTTTAAAAGTGAAGGCGTGTTTTAAGGATCAGTAGCCTCCACCACAAATGGCTGATTATGATACCGGTGGAGCATGGGTGAAGGATCCACTCTACAGGCTTACCACGGACAAGGTCAAAATCGGCAACATATTTTGAAACAAGTGGGGAACAGATGAAAGGTATTTAGAGACATTCTTTCACATTCACACGTTCATTATTAACATGTCCCGATTGCCTAATGTTACACTATGCTTTTTAATTACAAGAAGAGTGATGTTAGGAAATTTTGTACACCAATAACTCTCGACATCGGTTTGCTTAAGGGAGATTGGATGGACAATTGGGTTAATGAAAACCACTCTTTGTAATTTTATTTCACTATAAGGATTTTGACATTTTTGAAGTGTGTTTGTAACAACATATTGTTTTGTCACTACAGACGATACACTCTTGGTTTGATATCATAAAAGAGCAGGATTCTTCATCCTTATTTTTTTAATGTATCTTATCTCTAAGTGCATGAAAATAATAAAATGTTATAATTATAGTTACATCAATTCTTAAATTTAAATGGAAGTTACTTTCCCTACATATGTAGCATTGGTATATATACTGTGATGAGAATGAAGAGTACATTCAACAGTTGTTTAATGCAGCTTTTGTGGACAACGTGACTGTGAACTGACTATTGTTGTTTCCAATATGGAATAACAAACACTTATTCCTTTTCATTGGACGGGTTAATGAAAGAAGATGGGGTCTTATAATAGCTTGGCAAGGGATGATGATTTTAAATTTGCTGAAAATTACATAAGTCAGATCTCATGATGAAGTTTGGATCTAAATTCTTCATGGTCATGAACATATCTCTATTGTTAACTAACATGTACATTTGTTTTATAGGTACAATGGTTCAGTGAATGTTCATGTATCTTGGTTGTAATGATCTGGCAATATGGTCCCCTTGTCGTGCCCTATGCAGAAAAAAGGGTAACGTACTCTCACTTAAACTATTTGATTTTGCAACAAAGATAGTGGTATTTTTGTTATGGCAAATGCGCAACAAATTGCTCTGGGAAACTTATGTTATTTACACAGAGTGATATGTTCTATTACTGGGCCAAGATTATGCTTGAAATTTACGTGAAGTAATGAAGTTGAGAAATCCAATAAAAACACTTGACTAAACTTCCTCAGAGGAAGAATGTCAGATTACTTCAACCCCTCCCCCTCTTATGGTAATTAGATTAGAATGTCAATTTCCACATTTGCATAACATAGTTGAAGGTATTGAACAAATATCAACTTTAATCATGAAATGCTTGAATAGTAGAGTGCACCAATTTGTGTGGATAATACTAATTATTCAAATAGGTATTTTCCATATTGAATGTGGTCAGCTGCATCTTATATGGCCATTTGTTTTGAACTGTTTGATCAAAACTAGGACTATTCCATCATGAAGGTTTTTTGAGGAAAACTTTAATTGTCAGAAAACCTTAATTGTGCCCTTGATATTGATGGATGCTTACTAGGCCCCAATCACCGTGTATCTTTGATGGGGACACTACATTCATGGTTGGAGAAGTTTTTATTATTTTAGGTCCAAATGATATTTTATTGTAAGTTTCATGCCTAGTTGCTTTGCTATCGCCAGCTTTGTATATGTCTTCCTTTACAAGTTTTTGCCCACAAAAGATAATATCAAGGGGAAAAAAAATTAATATATATGAGTGGGAAACATACTGAGAGGAATGGTTGCTAAGAGACAAAAGGCTAGAAAAACGGGAGATGCCACCAATTTAATGGGCCTTTTGATGGAATCCAAATTGAACGAATCTCAAGAACATCCTAGGGAGTTGCATAACCATTTTATGTCGGTTTGTATTTTTTCTTAATTTCTTGTGTATAGATTCTATGTCTAGATTCTTTGAATGCTCCCTTTATAGCCATTTAAAAGTTGAAATCTATTAGCATAGGTGCACACAATTTTAAATGTGTATACAAGAAAAAAATCCATTTATGCACTCATCATACTCGATTATTCTCTCTCTCTCTCTCTCTCTCTTTCTCAAGTTAAGGTGAAAGGAGTGGTATGTGCACTTGTATGTAAAATCTTGATGAGTGGCTACCATTTATTTTTTTATCAATGATCATATGCACCATTCAATGAGTAAAATACAAATGACAATACCTATTCAATGAGTGTAACTTCAAATTGTTTAATTATTAATCAAAATTATCTTGCCTACCCCCACTGATGGCTGTGCTTATATCTTAACCTATAACCCTATATTGAGCGGTGCTAAGCTAGGTTTGAAGGTGCCTGGATTAGGCCAACCCTTTGGTCCATGTAGCTTTTGTCAACTCATACAGTTTGTGATTGGTGTCATAATGGGCTTATGTTTTTTATGAGTGAACCAACTATAGAAAACTGCCCCTTTTTGAAGCTCCTCCTTAATGCACCAGACCATTTAGAAATACCAATCTCCTTGTCATTTATCAGAAAATCCTCAAATTAGCATTGAACTTGGCATGATGTTCTAAAGAACTCAAATTTCTCTAAATGAGTATGTACATATAAATTGTTACACCAAAATATCATTAAAGCTCATTATGTGACCTTGGTATCAATGTAAATATAGTGACCATCCTTCATTGCAGTCAAATGGGTAAGTAACATACACGAGCTCATTCTTTCTCTAACATATCTTGTTGTCATCAACTCGCATTCCAATTAGTTCTTAATGCTCTATGCTCAATAAGCAGGTTGGACAAGTAAAAAATATTTTTTATTGAAATATAAAGTGTCAAGGAAGAGACAACTGTTGGATCAAGTCGAATCCAATTGGGTCAAGATGGCTCTTTCTCCATCCCCAAAAAATTTGGCCCAAAATTGCATTCACTTATAAAAATTTAACTTTCAGGTATTGATATCATTACCATCTTTTGTGCATTATATACCTGATTTTGCTCTCCAACATTAATTCCACAATATCTTTATACGGAGATGCATAAGCATGCCTAAGGGCACTGGAAAATTTTTTTCCCACACATTTGCAAGATTAGGTCACATAGAACTATAATGGAATTCTTTCTCAATCATCAAATAACAGAGATTCATAATCGAGCACAACTTTAATAATTCTAATTTATTAACTGACATAATTTTTCTAACAATTTAGAATTAAATTAAACTAAATAATTCTTGTAAAGCGTTCTTACATGTCTCCAGACTGTCATTCGCATTCTTCCTTTATACTCCTACAGTTTCCAAACATCTATAGATATATCTAGAGCTTTTGTATCTATTTCTCCAACTAAAAGTGCCAATCATAGGGGGTCACGTTATGAAATAACCTCTGTAAGTATGCTTACCCAACTTTCAAATTCCATACCATATTTTGATAAAATTATAGACATATAAAATTATCGATTTTTTTGAAATATTTTGATGAGGTATCGTGATACGAGATATAGGTGCATGTAGGAAATCAAATGCAACTCTTACATATAAATAGAAGATATTTTCAAACAAGTTGACAAGGTAAAATCATGCAAGACATAGGTTCATATAGAAAATTAAGTGAAATTTTACAAATAATAGAAACATGTTTAAAATAAATTGGTGTTTGACATCGGGTAGGTTGTCACTAGTATTAGGAACACACACGCCCCCCCCCCCCCCCCCCCCCCCCCCCCCCCCCTCTCTAATGTGGCAGAAACAAATAATAGAGTTTGGCACGTAGAGAATCAAAGGTATGACCGTTGGCCATCAACTAAAGTGACAGAGGTTGGTATCTAAGTGGTAGATTTTCACAAACAGAGAATAACTAATATGCATATAGTTTCGGAAAGTATATCCCTTACACAATGGTGCACCATTATTCTATACTTAAACAATCTAATCGTGTTGCCTTAATTCAATATATATATATATATATATATATGACTGACAAATGATCATATGCAATGCACATGACGTCACACCCTTAGGTTTCCCTAACCCTAGGCATTCTTCAAGATGATTGCGGAGGTGGGTGTAAAGCCATATAACATCACTTACTAAGTTAACCCTGAATGTTCAATCTCACAATTACATGATTTAGGTTTCCATATCTCAAATAACGTATTTCAAATAACAATCGACAGGGGTTACCCAGGAATCAAGGTAGGCAAGTCCTTATTATTCATTCTCAGAAATTTAGAACTCTATAGAATAGTTCAAAAGGTAAAATTGTAAAGACAGTAAATAACATGGGCCTAACAGTGTTTTAAACTAAAGGCTAGGCTTATTTGTAATTTTCCAGGAACCACATAAAGCCAAGAAAAAGAAAACAGCATTGTACTTCGTCTGCACTATTTCTCCAACACGGGTTTTCAGAAGGGGTCTCACTCTCCCTATTGTTGAGTCACTTAGATGATGGTCATAGTGGGTCAAATCCACAAAGGGGCTAGATCTCCTAAATCGCCCAAGGTTAAGCCTTGGGATGGTTGGTCCTGTAACCTATATATCAGATTTTTTAATTGGTTCCCTCATGTATTTCAGAGGAGTCCGGGTGGAAAGACTACCTAATTACAGCCCTACCCTATGTATATGTATTTATAATCTTGTAAGGTTTCCGAAGATTAAAAAGAGTATTTTAACTAAATCATATGATTCTAGAGTCGACCGATCAAGGCTGGAACAGTAGCTGTTGATCAATAATTAGAAAATACACAAAATAGTTTACATAGAAATACATAGGTCCAAGTAAAATTAGGGATTTCACCATCCAAAATCAAGTTTCAATAGAAAATTTTGCCAAATTCATAGAATAAAATCAGGTAAGAAAGTAAATTTGGGTTTGTTCACTAGTCTTATTTTCTGGATTGTCAAAATTTTCAAATCACAAAGGGATTTAATTTGATCTCACACGTATCCTTTTTATAAATTTTCAGCCCTAATTAAGTTTGAGAATCTCCAAATTGAGAAAGAGAGCAACAGAGAATCTAAAGAGAGTAACTAAGCAGAGAAAGAGAGAGAGAGACTAGGGAGAGAGGGAGTGTTGTACATGAGTGAAGAGTTGGGTTTGGGTTGTATTTTTAAGGGTTGGCATGTTGCACTTGTAATTTGACTTTAAGTCCAAAAGTAAGATAGGACTCTTACCTCTTCATTAGAACCCTATTATAACTCTTAAATTGGTGTTGTATTAGAATTGCACTCACACATAGTTGACACTGACAAATTACTTCTCTTTTGAGCTATGCCACATATATAGGGTTGTCAATTTGGCTCTCTGACAAAGGGACCCACGCATGCCCAGCCCTAAAAAGGTCCTTAAATTGAGGGCTTTCATTTTTTTCAAGAAGCTCCTATGACAAAATCTTGTAGGCCCTCCAATTTTGAGGGCCAGGCTAGGACAATACAAGGTCCAGCCCGGCCCTCATATTTTTTCTTCATTAAAAAATATAAAATTATATGCATGGTCCAATTATTTTTAACAAATTAAATGCTTTAAATGAATATATAAGAATGCGTACAAATGAAACTCTTGAACATTTTAGAAATCTTTTTGAGGAGTATTGTCGGAGATTAAGTAATAAATCTATTTCAGGGAATGAAGTTGAACCAAGTAACATGCTATCACGTGATGATGGTGTTGAAGAATTCTTTTGGTATTTAAAAGAAAAGAACAAAAAGAGTAGCAATCAAAGAAAACTTAATTAGATCATTAGTTGGAAGAACCTAGAGAACATTCTACAACATTAGATATATTAGATTAGTGGAAAAGAAATTCAACGAAATATCCAATTTTATCAAATGTGGCTCGTGATATTTTAGCTTTTCTTATTTCCAAAGTTGCTTCTGAGTTTGCATTTAGTAGTAGAGGAAGGATAGTTAGCCCATATATAGCTTGTTTAAAACCAATGATAGTAGAGGCCTTAGTTTGTGCACATGATTTGGTCATATGCTAATGAACATAGTGACAATGAATATGATGATAGTGATGCATTAGACAAATTTTTTTAGATGATTTATTAGATATGTTAAAAGATGACTAAATTATTCAATTTTGAAGATATAATCAATTATTATTGTTTACATCAGTTTTATATGTACAATACCTTTTGTACATTCAATAAGTATCATTACAAGTATTATTATGTATCATCAGAAGTTTTTTATTTTAAATTATTGAATATATCATTAGAAGCATTATTAAGTATCATTTGATGTATTAGTTTATATCATTAGAAGTAGTATTAAGTAACATTAGAATATATTAGTCTATTAACTAATTTTTAATTTGCCATCAGTTAATAAAAAAAAAGTTTAACTTCATTGTGCTTGCTTTATGCAACCATTATCGGTCCCAAAACCAAATAAAGGAGGGTGAATGTCACTTCATTATGTTTGTTTTATTGCAACCATTGTCAATCCCAAGATAAAATAAAGGAAGGTGAATGTTAGATTGACACTCTATCTCTGCTAACAATACTAAAATAATTCAATAAAACAATTCTTGTTCTTGGGCCTTGGTCCGGCGCTTGCCCTTAAGGGTAGGGTAAGGGCCTAAGTGGAGCAAATCTTTCAAGGGCTCTGGTTAGCCTAGGCCCAACCCTGCATATATTAAGGGTAGGGCCGGGAAAACCCCGAGCTCAGCCCAGCCTGGTCCTTTGACAATCCTACACATATTTGATCCCATTTTATTAGTAATTTAGCTTAGCCTATGAGTTCTTAATTGGGGCACTCAATCAAGTAGGATGGGTTCACACCTTAAGGAAAAATTTCATAATTAATTATTCTCTAACCAACGATCCCCATATTGAATATGTTTGAAATTATGAAAAACCCCTCATATTTTCTAAATTACAATTAGGTCATATGATCCCCAAATCAAGCCCTAATTCCTCCCTAATTGCTCAATGTGTGTCGATTTCCCCTAATTCAACATTGATTATTGTTCCCTAATTCAAAGTACTATATATTACTAATTTCATGTTTAATTTACAAAACTAATTAAAATTATTTAAAATTGATATCTAAGGATGGGTCCTTATATACCTCCCTTAAATTATTTTTTTAAATGACAACAAGCTTTTCTCTAAGAAATTCAAAAGAGTCCTTTGGGAAGAGACTTGACAAAAACGTTAGCAATATTATCATTGCTTTTCACTTTGAAACTTCAATTGCTTCATCCAGCACTTTCTCACGATTGAAATGATGTTGAATTTCAATGTGTTTGGCACTTGCATGATTTGTTGCAAGCTTGAGAGCACTTTGGTTGTCACACTAAATTCACCATTGGATCCAACGTACAAGCATGAGCATTGAAAATCACTAGTTATCTTAAACAATCTTTTCCCAAATGGGAGTTATGCTGATTCTCCATATATTTTCTTAAGACTATTTCATTTGAATACTGTCACATTGATCAAGTCTAACACATGATTAAAATAAAAAAAACCATATATACATATACAATCATGAAAAGTTTGAAGGTAGGTATTTAATTCCGATTAGAGTAAAATTTCGTTAAGAAATGAAACAATATTTAACAGTGATTTTGAGTGGTTTGGATTTGTAGGTGGACTAGTGATGGATTTATTACATGAAATGAAGTAACATTACCTTTGTTGAGATATTGTCTTCTATTTTGGGTGTGCTGAATTAGGCAATTTGGGTTAATTTGAGTGCAACAGGGTTTGGGGTATTTTGTTAATTGTACAGAGATTTTTTTTGGGGCTAAAAAATCTTTCTTGGAGGCCATGACAGTGGGATTATATATGTGTATGATGTAATTAACAACCGTAAACCTTGCGGAGTTGTGTGGAACAGTAGAGATAAAAAGGAATTAACGTAATCTTTCTCCCTAGGCAGTGTAGGTAGTTTTGCCGAACAACCATTCTTTTTCATCTACTTCAGTTACTGATTGCTTGATAGTTTTGTGTGGATTTGTGTGTGTGTGCTGGATTGTCAATCGATAAGTTTATTAGTTCCACTCCGCCAATGCCCCCAAGAACCTTCTTCCCCAAAACATAAACATGAGGCGGACAAACAGCAGATGGGGCGCATTGCACACCTCAAGTACCCTAGGATGGCAAAATCAGATCCTCTTTCTTTCTTTTATCACTTGTGATAGAATTATTAAAAAAACTTACAATCCAGTAGCCTCTATTAATATCAAATCAACAGTAAAACTAAAATCCACACCTCCCTTTTGCTTTCCCGAGTCCTAAAATTCTTTGGACCTTGCCCTACCTCGATCTTCTCCATCACAGCTTATATCCCACGCCATGAATTTCATACACCAACTCAAGTTAAAAAATTAAAAAAGAGTAAATCCATCACATCCCCACATCTGTTACTTTTTTCCCCCCCCCCCCCCCCCCCCCCCCCCCCCCCCCCCACCCCCGGTATCAAGTAGAAAAACTTAGATATACAATACGTTGAGAGAGAGAGAGAGAGAGAGAGAGAGAGATCCATTTAGTACTTCTGGAAATAGATCATATATTATCAATGAGATGAGTGGATTTTCTTCTTGATCTGTGAAAGCAAAGCTTTGTTTTCTTGGTCGAGGACGAGTGCCCTTTTCCTCAGCCTCTCATTCTCCTCGATTATACACCTGTTTTCTAGCTACAGCTTTATGTTCTTCAGCTCCATTTCCATCCCTCTCTCTATCGACTCCTTTGACGAAGACACCCTTAACATATTGTTATATTATCAATGAGTCAGTTGCTGCTACTTAAGCCATATACACTCTAATTAATTAAATTGCCTACTAAAAGAGAAATAGCAACGTATGGAAGGTAGAATGTTTGCATTGTATGCAAATTTCAGATACATACGGCTTGTGCGCGTACACAAATGATCATATCCATTGAACTTATCGTTTATCCAGCCATTCCATATACAGAATTGCGTGTATAATTAAGCTTGCATGCGACAAAAAAAAAAAAAAAAGAAGAAAATTTGCATACCTTGTAGCGATACGGAGTCGAACCTTGCGTTTCTTAATACGTTGTCGGCAGAGAGGAGAGTAGGAGGAAATGGAGGAATCCCATCTAGAGTCGTTGGGACACATGTTGTTGTTGTTATTGTATAATCTCTTTCCTCTGTTTAGTGATAGAGAACAGGAGAGCTAGAGCAGTTGTTTTGGTTGAAATTGAGAGAGCCTCTTTCACACATAAATTAATATATAGATATATGTAGCGAGAGAGAGCGAGCTAGTGGGGGCTATGCATGAATAGATGAGTACTAGTAATGATGGCACTGAGAGAATTGAGGATCGATCCATCGACGTCGGCACTATATTTGTAGATTTTACAGATTTCCACCTGCATATCTAGACAAGTACAAATAGCCACCTTCAGTTCTTATTATCATAGGCAGGCATTGTGATGCAGAATAAGAAAATCTAGTCAACCACCTTGATCAACATTGACAAGCTTCTTTGGCTGTTTGATGGGTTCTGCTATCTCCTAAAGAGGATGAAATTTTCCTCATATTCTTTAGTTCTAATCAGCTCCAAATTATATCCAACATCTTGTTGCGAAAATACCATTAATATTAACTTAGTTAGAAAAAGAAAGGGGGATTGCTATCATTAGGAACCCACACCAAGTTGGGTGAAAGGAAAAGTTTTCGTTCTGTTTTTAAACAAAATGCCTCCAATTTCATAGTCGGTACTCGGTAGACAATTGACGGATTAGTGTAGGTAAAAGTGATTTAGATTTTCAAATTAATTAAGTCGGTTATTTTAAAAATAGAAAGTTGGTTGATTATTTTTAAGGATCAGCCTCCCAACATGAAGTTCTGTTACTGTTAAAGTAGATCATGAGAAGAAGCCATTGATACTATCAAAGACAAGTAGGTTAATTTCCAGATGAGTCAACGAATAGAAAAAATAAAGAAAAAGAAAAAAGTCCCCAGCAAATAAAGGGAAAGTTTTCTTCTTTGACTGCCATTTATGCTCTTAGATAAAGTAATTTGTCAAAATCCAAAAAAATTATTTTTTTAAAATGCATATCCAGTATGAATGACTGTTGAATCTACCACACTAATCGCTCACAAATTCTGCCACATATTTATTTCACATCATTGAAAAGCTTTTTGTTGTTGAGATTATGGAGGATCCCCGGTTCTGAAAAATCTCTCTTTAATTACAATTCACTCTGATTATACAATATTCCATAGGTCTTTTTTTAAGGTCCTATTTTTTTGCGTTAGAAAAACATAGGAATTTAATACATAGAATTTAGTAGTTAAAAATAAAAATCTAAGGTGAATTTCAAAAAATGATAATCAAATAACCTTACCTTCCATGAAAATAGAATCAAAAGAATAAGAGAAATGGATTATTAAGGTGATGGCAGGCTTATTCATTTCTTATCTTCTTTTGGTTATATTTCCCTAAAAGGAAAGATTATTTGATGTTTATTTTTTAAAATTTGACTTCAATCTTTATTTTTAAGTACTTAATGGTAAGAATTCTATGAATTCAATTCCTATATATCATAATGCCAACTTTTGCCTAAAGATTTTGTCAAGCTTTATTTTTCCTGTTTTGCCTTTTTCTTCTATAGTTGCTTTTAAGTATCCATGCCTATTACATAGTAGGATTAAGTGGGTCTCCATTTTAAATAGAATTTCCTCCCTTCTCATTGAATCACTGAACTTACACCATAGTTTAGTTCCATTTATAATGTTGAATGGTTTTGACTCATTATTCATCAGGACCACATCATGTTCCTAAGCAACACCTGTCATGTCCCCTAAAATACAAACCGGCGGTCAACTTGAAAAATAGGGCACTTTAGTAGACTATTATTTGTAGTTAGATGTTATTCAAACTTTAGTCAAGCTTTATTCATAAATTGTTTTTAATTTTATCTGCAACTTGAACCTCTAAGATTATTATTGTTGGATGTGCTTATTTTAATGAATGAAATTTTGATACCAATTGTCACGAACTGTTTCTGAAGATGCGTTCATTTAACTCACCATGGGCCTATGATCTTATATGGGTCCATGATTGTGGTATGTGTTTGTTAAACACGAAGAAAATTTTCAATTAGCCATATTTTTCACGTTGACCCCGGTTGTATTTTGGGGAACATGACACTAAGGGCTTAGTACAAGAAATAAATTTGGAAACTCAAAGATGTCAGTTTCATCCATGAAGAACAACATTCGGATTGGCTAGCTAACATAGTGCCAATCACAAAGAAGAATGGACAAATCAAAGTTTGCATCGACTTCAGAGATCTGAATAAACTTGTCCCAAGGACGACTTCTCACTACCCTTTCCTGAAATCATGATTGACAATAGCTTTGATTATGAAAGGATATTATTCATAGATGGGTTCTTGGGATACAACCAAATCAAGATGTACAAGGATGATGAAAAGCATGCCTCCTTCTAAACACGGTTTGGTAACTACTGCTACACCATCATGTCCTTTGGTCTTAAGAATGCTGGGGCTATACACTAGTAGGCTATAATGAAAATCATTAAAGATGTGCAACGACTTGGCTATCAACAGCAAAAAGAAAAAAAACCATCTCTAAGATCTCCACAAAGTTTTCGAGCGGTTTCAAAGATTCAAACTTCGTATGAACCCCCTAAAGTGCATTCTCAGAGTCTCCTCCGATAAATTACTAGGTTTCTTAGTTCAAACAGGTGGAATCAACCTCGAACCTGTTAAAGTCAAAGCTATCATGGACATTCCTCCTCCGAGAAACCACAGGGAACTCGAGATTACAAGGCAGACTTGCTTATATTTAGAGATTCGCTCTCAACTTATGTAGAAAATATAGACCATTCTCAAAACTCGTGAAGAAAGAAGCCAAATTTTTATGGGACAAAACTTGTAAAGACGCTTTCCAATACACCAAGCAATTATCTTACGAATTCGCCGGACCTTCTAGCTTCAGCTCCAGGCAAACATTTCATCTACAAGAGCCCTTGATCACTCATTGGTTGCCTTGTGCAGAGGAATGATGAAGGCAATGAGGTGGCCCAGTACTACTTATCTTGGATGACGAGGTGCCGAGCCAACTTACGTAACTAAAACTATGCACAACGTCGTGTGTAAATACATGTATACATGCACATGCGAGTGCATGAGTTTAAAGACAGTGATGGCAGACCAACTTACATGCCTAAACTATATATGCACAGTCGTATGCAAATACATGTATACATATGCACATGCGAGTGTGAGTTTAAAGACAATGATGGCGTCGGTGATAGGGATGAAAGGTATCAATCCTAAGAATGCCTGAGGGTACTCAGTTGCATGAAAAAATAAGACTGCTGGAGAGAGTTTCAGGCCCTAGATTTTTAATTTTGAGTTGAATTGATTTGTCAAGTTTAAGTTTGGTTGAGAGGGGGTAGATGGGCTGATTAACCACTCTTGGGCTTTGGGCCTGAGTTATTTGATCCTTTTAAGCCCAAAGCCCTTTTCTGAAATTTTGTAAAAATTCACTAGAAAGCAAGGAGCCTTTCCTTGTAATTTAGAAAACCTTTACATAAATAACCCTAACAGTTTTTCCCAATTCTTCCATTCCCTCCCTTTTCTCTGCAACTAAACCCTAGCAGTTCTCCAAGGGAGTCAAGGTTTGATCTTCATATTTGCTTTTAGCATCGAAAACCAAGCAAATGGATGACTGTAAACAATGTCTTTTTGGTTGCTTTGTTGAATCAAATGCTCTAACTATGATTTATTTGATTTGGTTTAATGTTTGGTTAGGGATTAATAATGAGGATGATTTTGATTGAAACAAGAAAATACATATGATTTATTCGATTGGGTTAGTGTCTTTGATAATGAAGATTTGATTTTGATTTTTTTTATTTGAAATAAAGAATTTTATATAAAAGAAATTAGAAAAAAAAAAGGATGGCAGACAGCTGCTGCCTGGCTAGCCAGGTCGGGCCTGGTAGCACCCTAGCCGAGCTATTGCTGGGCCCAACTATGGCCGGGCAGGGTCCGTTAGGTCAGGTCGCGACTGGGCTGAGCCCAATTTTATTAAAACATTATTAGGGTCTAAAATATTAATTATAAATGGAGTAGAATATTGTTTAAGGTTTATGGTGGCTTGATTGGAATTATTTAATTCTTAATTAGGTGTAATTAGAATTTTAATTAGGTTTGTTTATAACTATAATTAGAGTTTAATTATTTGTGATTAATATTTTATTTAGTTTGATTATAATTTAATTAAGATGTAATTAGGGGTGATTAAATCTTTATTAGAAAGTGTTTGGAATTCTAATTTGGATTTTAATTGAATTTAGATTTCGAATCTAAATCCGGGATTTGGATCTTTTGATTTATATAAAATAATTACGTGTTTTTATACACAACAATGAAGATCAAGAACCTAATTATTCCCTTTTCCTTTGATCATAATTGGTTTAGATTGGATTAGAAATATGGATAATTTTACAGAATTTGTAAACCACCTTAACTTTACATAATTGGATTAGATGGGTTTTGTTTTGAGAAAAGCTAGTTGAATGTCACATGAAGGTTGGACCGGATTCACAATAGGAATGTGAGCTTCGGGATGCATCACATGATAGATACCAAAAGTAGGATATTGGCATCCTAGACTCTTATTACTATTTTAAAGGAAGGTTGGTCTACATATGCATTTTTAATTAACTATGACCATTAGGTGGATTAGTTCTTACCCTCAGAGAAATTAAAATAACACATGATCATAATATACTTTAAAAACAAGTAATCTAAGTACTTAAATTGATATTGGGTTGAATATTATGAATTAAGGGTTTCATAGCATGGTTCATTGTGCATCAGTAGATGTATGTATTTGTATATGTATATTATTATATATATATCTGACCGACTGCAGTTCGGAGGTAGACGTACGCCACCGAGTTAGCGTATATTGTGGAATATAGAATACAACTGTGCCATTTGTTTTATCCGCGAAAATACTCTTTTTTGTATATCTGTTTGTGGGAGTACCCATTTTTGTATATATGTCTACAAAAATATCCATTTTTATATATCTGTCTGTAGAAATACCCATTTTTGTATATTATATCTGTGGGAGTATCTGTTTTTGGTATATTGTATCTACGGGAATACCGGTTTTGTGCATTCATGCTATTGGGTTTGCATTCGGTATGTTTTTGTGCAGAATATAAAATATGTTTTAATTTAATTGATTAACGTTATTACTCGCAGTTTACCCTTTTGCCAAATTATGCCAATCTGACTCACTACTTTTAATGTTTAAGTTCCGTTACCAGTACTGAACCGGAGGTTCAAGCGACGCAGGAGATTCCACCAGATGCCAGAGTTATTGAGTGGAGCACCGATGACATCGTCTGAGGTATCCTAGTGCTGGTGGTGAGATCGGAACTTTAGATTATGTAATAAAGCAATATTTGAGACCATTAGTTATTCATTAAATTTATTTATCTTGGAATTACAACTTTAATTGTTATGCTTTGAAGTATTTTACCTTGACTTTATTATTATTGAGGTTTATTCTATGATTGGTATATGATATTCATCAGCACAGATTATGGATTTAAGTTTTGCGTGTAATTATTGTTACTTAATCACCAAGCATAGTCTCACGAAAGACTTCGATTCACTCGAAATTGGGGCTTGTATTGTTTATGTAAGAAAATTTTTAATTGGCTCCAATTCGCATACCCTTAGAATTGGGTTTGGATCCAGCCCAGTTTTGGGGGGCATGAGAGAAAGAGAGAGAGAGAGAGAGAGAGAGAGAGAGAGAGACCCCATGGGCATGGGGCATATGGAAGGATGGGAGAAGGATTCATTTCTCTGTTGACTAACATGTAACGGGGAAGTAGAACACTCCCAAGGGATCAGATGGGTCATCCGGAGGGATTAAAGCACGATTCATTTATCTGTTGACTAACATGTAAAGAGGAAAGGGAACAAGCGCCACTTGCTTCCATTTGTTTTGGCTCGAGCTTTCCATGTTCAAGATGGCATTTTGATGATACGGGCATCGTCCATCTGGTACTAAGCTGCGGCATCCGACTAGACTCTTAATGCACTGTCTACCTTCAAACGTTCATGATTATGCATCAAAAGCTAAAAGAAAGCACAGCACCACAGCCCTTACAATAATGCTCATCCAAATGAGAGGGACAACGAATGATTGAATATCCCTTGGACCATGTCTCCTTGAAGGGACCTCTCTCTCTCTCTCTCTCTCTCTACTGCTGTAACAAGTAGTCTAACTTACCATGGTCTTCTCTTAAGGACAAGGGTGTAGCGGCAAATAAATAAATAAATAAATAATAAAAATTCTATCCAAAGGCATCAACGCTGGAGAATGAAATTTAGGTGGAGCCCATCTGCTAACACTGTACATGTCTAAGGCTCTCAACTATTCATTCGCTAGGTCCCACCATCATTAACCCAATAATAGCTGTCTGGACTCTGGACTCTGGACCATCCAACTGATGTGAAACTTGGGTGGGGCCCATCAAGAATGCAACAGGGTCTGAGTGATAGGTAGAGATGAAACGTTGGAGACTGTAATCATCATCATCCCATGTAGAGAGAGAAACAGAGGAGGATGGCATATGCAATCGAGTAGGGGAACAAAAAAGGCAAAATCCTTATTCCTCCAGAAAAAAAGGCAAAACCCTTATTCCTCCAGAGAGGCCCATGACCATGACAGCCACCACATTCAGCAGTGCCACCAAACGTTTCGCAGATTTAATTAATGCATCTAAACTAAGCCATACGTTTTCTTCCCAACGGTTATCATGGAGGTGCACTCAAATATGATGATTTCCCTACTCCGCAAACGGGAATGGAGTGCACGGTGCATTATATGAATTAGAGTTAATGAAATCTAATCGGTTTGGTTCAATAGTTGTTACGCCCTGAATTTGAGAATTGGGGATTAGAATGGGCTCATGGGGTATGGTACACGTAATTCCATAACAATCTATGCCATGTGAAGATATGCACGAACCACGGCTAAAGAGATTCCACAAGAACATGTGAAGAAGTTCCAAAAATACATAGATTAAGTTTCAACAATAAACGGAAGCCTGTGAAATACACCTGTAATGAATATAAGCAATAATAAAACATCATCCATATTATAAACAAGTTTGAAGTTTGTTATTTAACCATTCACATCTACATAGCAACAAATACTTAAACATATACAAAATTCAAACAACATGTGTACCAAATCTCTAACTGCAAATAACCATAGTCCAAGTATGACTAAACTAAACAACCCAATAAGATGACCCATTGACGCTCTTCATAGGACGACTAATAGAAAACATTGTCTTCATTCACTCATCTACTCCACGAGCTACGTACCATTGAGGTTCCTTCCGGGGGCGCATCGTTTGCCATACTAGCGGAGGGTTCGGTACCTGTAATATTAATAATAGCACTATTAACACGACGGTTAAGCAAATATAGAGATATATAAGACTATTATGATGCATCTCAATAGATTTAGAAAACATATTGATTAAAAAAGAGCAATGATCATGAGCTAGGTATATTGTGCATGAAATTAACATAAATAACGAATCATGAACAGAATATCATAATATATTAGTTGGTATCCACGATGCTATATTCTCTCTAAGGACAGCATATAACATACAAAGGGGATTATTACCAGGGAATCAGTCTAGCTTCCCAAGGAGTGCTGACCTTCTCCTTCGTAAACTACTACAATAGTGGCATAAGAAATACCCAAATTGGTCCTTTCGAACCTAATAAGGGTACATGCTAAGTGGTGCCGATTTAGAGTATCAAGACCACCTCGAATTCATATTATATATATTTATCATTGATCATAGGGATCATCACATATTTACACATAAGCATTCGTATATAAAGGGAGTTTCGGTCTTGAGATCATATTCACTCATAAGAATCAGAATTGAACAAGTAATCTAAAAATTAGACAATGCATATTTAGATGAGCTAATGAGCTCAAATCCTCTCAACCTTAGTTACACCCATTTTGGCTCATAGGCACACACTCAATAGAAGCTCCAACACTGATTTTGCCTCAAGGTTTCACCAGGAAGAATGGGTATATAATTAGATTATGTTGAGGGTAAGGTTACTTAACAATATAAATGTAATTAGATTGAGCAATTATCAAAGATAGTTACTTGCCAACCTTATGCTAAATAATACATGTCTCCGAGGTCATTCAATACAATGTATTCATAAAACGTCTGGTGTCATTGTGTTACCAAATTCTCAATGTTACATTGTATATGCAAAAGACACCTGTTCTTATGCCAACGCCCATAAAGTAACATGGAAAAACTATCTAGAAAATCGAAGAGGATAAGTAACAACTTAACACTCTTCCTTCTTAATATTTAATTATCATTGGGCCAATTTGTTTGAAGCAAACATACCATTTCTAAGGCCCTACAAAGTCTTGGAAATCTCTAATGTCCTAAGTTCATAGTGTTATTACGGTTTAGTAGTATACAAGTTACGGCTTAGCCAAGTGGCATAGGTTTTCTTTTAATTTCACATGTATTTATGGCTCAGCCGTAAATTGGCTTACAGCTTAGCCATATGAAGCCTTCGGCTAGGGCATGGCTGAGCTACAACTTGGCTGTAGTACAATTCATGGCTTAGCTAAGGGTCAGCATTAAAAGAAAACAAGATTCAGGTGTTCCCTAGAAGGCTTGCCATAAAATGGCTTATGGCTTGGTCACAGGGTAGTTATAGCTTAGCTGTAGTTCATTTCACTGCTTAGCTGTGGGTTAGCCGTAGTTCAAATGCAAAATTTAAGCTCTTTAAATTCTGAGTTGCAGAATACTTACGGCTTAGTCGTGAGCTTCACCGTAAGCTTCAGAATTTCTGGAAACTGTTTCTGAAGCACGAATTTAGTATAGAACTCTACAAATTTGGTTCAAATGTGATTTCTTATGATCCAAATTATCATCATAGGTCTTACATTACCCACATATCATCAATATTACATATTCATACTCATTATTGCTTAACCCAACATATACATGCTTAATCAAGCGGGGGAAAGAGTTGTAAACTTACATTTAGAGTGATCACTTGAAGAATCAACAAATTTAGATATGCATGTAGAAATATATACTCTGATACTTGCCTTGTATCGGCATTTACCCAAAACTAGCCTTTCCTTTGGTATAATGCTGTAGAAAGACTAAATAGAAACAAATCCTATTACATACAAAGACATACAAATGGTGAAGCAAGTGTAAGATACATGCATGTTGCTCATTTGAGTCTTTTTGACTCTTTTGAACTCAGGAAAATAAAATAAAAGCTGTCTTTTACCTTAGAGAGCTATAAATTGTGAACAAAAGATGAATTTGGTGGCTTCAATGTAGGAGATGCACAAGAGGATGAAGAAAGAGAAAATTGGAATCAAGTAGGAGACATGCAACGCTAGGATTCAGTTTTTCAGCTCAAGTTGGAAGTGGAGATAAGAGAAGAGTGAAAGAGATGGAGCTCCAGCAAAAGAGAGTAGAAGGGAAATGGAGAGGGATGATAGATATACACCTTTTAACTCAAAATTTTTAGGGATTTGCTTGCAAGTCCATTTTCTTTAGGGAAATTATACTTTGAGTCAAACGGACTTCAATTGGGCCACGATGGATCCAAATAAAGTTGAGCCAACTATCAAAGATAATTCACAAGATGAAAGATACATGATGCAACTAATGTGGTGCCAATATGATGCAAACCATATAACTCTAAATTACAAGAAGGTCCTCAGCTACTTAAGTAAAGTTCCAACCCGACCCAACTACCTATCCATGACCCAAACCCAAGGGTTTTGAATTAAATTAGTCTAAACGAGTATTAATTAGCACAAAACAAGATTAATTATTATAAATCAAGATTAATCGGGTATGGACCTTACAGTAGTACTTTGTGTACTTTCTCCTAATCCTAAATTACTAAGATCATTAAAAGGAGGCCTACATTGGACCTAAGTCCAGGTTCAGGATCCATACCCAAATCTAAATTTTCTTAAGCATATAAATCTGCACTCTGGACTCAGTGTAGGGCCTGGACTCTAACCCAAATCGAAACCGATTACTATGGTGGTGGCATAGCATATTTAAGTCAATATCACATCTAGGGACCCGGACCGGAATCAAGAATAAGTAAACTTTAACCTATGCCCCATTGTTTTAATCCAGGTTCTTCCAGTACTTGAGTACACCTAAAACAAGAGTTAGAAATTGGTGCTTGGACCCGTACCCTCAATATATATATATATATTTCAACAGGAAGTCCTTCCAGTATTCAAGTACTATTGGGTGACCCATTTCATCTTCATCATGACGTGAGAAATCTCCAATGCTAATAGATTGGAATTATCCAATTGGTGTGCACGATAGATGAAGCAACATAAAAGTTGAGTTTTGCAATAGAAATGGTAATTGCCTAATGTTATTTGTGCTCAAAGTTTGGGGTTTGGCCCCTAAGTTTGTTTGCTCCTTTAGTTAATCTTTGAGTAACATGTGTACGGCCATATATATACTCTCTAAGAAATAGTTTTTGTTTGTGAGAATCGAATAGCCTTCGGCCCGAAGGCTTAATAAAAATATAAAGGTGTGCTTTGAGATGAGTCAATTCGTAATAGGAGTTGGCTTTCAACAGAGGAACCGGGTTCAACTTCTAAGCGTCTGCCTTCTCCATGGGCATGCGAGACATGAAAATCTAAAATGAAGTCTATAGGGGTGTTATAACATTCAGCCCTATTTCGTATTTAATAATTATTTAATATTTTATAATTTATTATGTACTGTTTTTCTTTTAGTTAAATTGAGATTAGGATTTGCGTAGGACGCGCTAGTTAGATATTTAGTAGGGTTAGAAGTAGTTTTGGGCCATTGAGTAAGTTGATCCATTAACTTACCCTTTTAACCTAGTTAGAATCCTATTAGATTTCTGCAATGCTAGCTCCATTTCTATAAATATCGAGATCTCCATAGAAAAATCTATTTTTACAAAACAAAGATCTCTATTGAAAAACCTATTTTTACAGAACGAAAGTTTCTCCTCTACCAAAACCCTCTTTTCTTCAAAACCATTCTCCTTCGACCAAAATCCATCAGAGAAAAAGGATCGCTGGCATAGGAGCATGGGAAGTGATCTCTAGGGCATCTCTTCGCACCAAATACAATCAACTGCAAATCTAAAGCAAATGTTAGATGCAACTTGATTAGTTTTGTTTGTTGCCCCTTGATTTGGTTTGACCTTGATGACGTAAATTGTCCCTAACACTCGCTCATGGATAAAAAATGGGCTTTAATTTTTGATCGAGAAAATACAAAACAAAAAAAAATGCCCACGGGCAGAGCTGCTGCGGAGGCAACAACTGTAGCTTCCCATGAAGCGTAGGCAGCGCCTACTGCCTACATGTGCGCAAGCAACTTGCTGCCTGACGGGCAGGCAGCCTTGCTGCCCAACTGGGCTAGGCCTAGCGAGCTGCACCTGGGTTGGCCGCCGGCTATGCTTGGCCACCGAAATGTTCTACGAGGTTTTGAAATTCAAAAAATATATATTTGTTTGGAATAGTTTGTAACTAGTTTGTGATCAAATTGAAATAAAATAATTATAATTTTAATTAGGATTTTTTTTTGGAATTTTGATTAAGGATTTTAATTAGGATTTTAACCCAAATTAATTATGGTTCAAGTAGAATCTTAATTTGGGTTTAAAGTTAGATTTCATTATATGTGATTAGAATTTTAAAAAAGTATGGTATAATTTTAATTAGTGATTAATTAAGGCCAGATTAGAATTTGAATTAGGGTTCAAATTATGGTCTAGTTAGGATCTTAATTAGGATTTAATTAGGTTCTATTTGGGATTTTAATTAAGGTTTAATTTGGGTTGTTGTGTTCTTGGTTCCGGGTTCTTGTTTTGGATTTATATTTGGGTTTTTAATTTTGGGTTTAAAATCTGGATTTGGTACCTATTTGATTTTGGGTTTACTGGTTTTCTTTTGACATAAAATAAGTAGGTGTTTTAATAACTGGATTTAGTTTGTGTTTGGAATTTGATATGCATGTGAATACTTTTTACCCAAATTTGTAAAACAAATTAACTTTACATAATTGGATTAGATGGATTGGATATAGATTTGGGTTTTGACACTTTTTCCTAAATGTTGCTAAACACACTAATTTCACATAAATTGGTGAGACCTTAACGTGAGACCGTGTTTGGGCATGTGGTTCTCACCGATCATAGTTAATTACTAATATAAACCATGTAAACCATTGTACAGTGGTAATTCGAGAAATCCCTTTTTGGAGCCCTTAAGTAGGATTATGCTATGCATCAAAATTAGTGGGATGTGTCAGGTTGTACCTCACCCATGGTTCTAGTGTAATTGTTGGGTAAGTGAACATGGTCTCTGGCCTTATGTTGGATTTGTAAGTTTTACTTGACCTTCGGGTTTGCATGCATGTGTTACTCGAATTGTCTTGAATTAGTATGTACCCTTGCATGATTGTGTTTGAGAGTGGCTTGGCTTCATAAAAGAATGATCTGGAACCACTGTAAGATAAGTTGAGTTATGATGGAAAATTAGTGTGTAGTGTGTACTTGGTAGCCAGCCCTCTTCCTGACTTAGGCCTTTGTGTTGATTAAATGTCATGTATATGGTTTATCTGTATTATTATCTTATGCAAGTTTATATATATTTCTAGGGCAACTATATGACTGTGTTCATTTCTGTGTTACACTACTAAATGCCTATTCTGTTCTGTTCTATTAGATTATCTGTATGGTGGACCCGTTATAACTCTACTAGCTAAGTCTAACCAACGAAATAGAGGCTTGCTTTTGTGTAAATATGATTACTATTTACTTGTTTAGTATGTTGGCATATTCCGTTTATTTCAGTAATCTTCTATTGTCTTAATCCTATCTAATTAATGACAATAATCCCTATAGATCTTGCTTGCTATTCAAATTATGTCTATAGCTTGCCTTCGACTTTGTTTATCTGGTGCATAGGTACCGATGTTTACTTTACCGAAGGATAGGAGGAGGATCAAATGTTTCAAGCATTTAAGTTAGTTGATGAAACTGAGTGGGGTACCAACGATGGTTATGGAGCCATTTAGACCAGTACAGGAGTGACTTACCGTCATAGGACATTTTAATAGGCTATTATTTATAATTAGATGTTATTTGAGCTTTATTCATAAATTAATAGTCTACTAAAGTGTCCTATGATGGTGAGCCACTCTTGTGCTAGTCTAAATGGCTCCTTAGCCATCGTCGACAACCCACTTAGGATCAGCAACTGCCTCAAATGCTTGAAATGATTGATCCTCCACCTGTGCCACGGTAAAGTAAACATCAGTACCTATGCATCATATAAACAAAGTTAAAGGCAAGCTATAGACATAATTTGAAAAGGAAGAAACATTAAAAAAGGATTACTGTCATTAATTAGATATGATTAAGACAATAGAAGATTACCGAAATAAACGGAACATATTAAACATGCAAAACAAATGAGCAGTGATCATGTGTACACGAAAGCAAAGCCTCCATTTTGGTTGGTCAAACCTAGCTAGTAGAGTCACGGTAGGTCCACTGTATAGATAATCAAACAGGACTAAATAGAACATAATTGACATTTAGCAGTGTAAAACAAAAGAAAATGAACTTTAGCCTTGCAGTTGCCCCAGAAGTATATATATATAAAGTTTCATAACATAATATTATAGATAAACCATATACATGACCCTTGCTCATATAAAAACTTAAGTCAGGGAGAGGGTTAGCTACCAAGTACACACTAATTTTTCATCATAACTCAATTTATCTTACTATGGTTCCAAATCATTCTTTCGTATAGCCAAGCCACACTCAAACTCTATCATGCAAGGGTACATACTAATTCATGACAATCCGAGGAAAACATGCATGCAAACCTGAATGTCAAGGGAAACCAACAAATTCAACCTAAGGCCAGAGACCATGTTCACCTACCCAACAATTCTACTAGAACCATGGGTGAGATACAACTCAACACATCCCATTAATTTCGGTGCATAGACCCACTTAAGGGCTCCCAATAAAGATGTGCTGAATTACTACCGCACAAGGGTTTGCATAGTTTGTACGAGTAATTAACCATGATCGGTGAGAACCACATGCCCGAACATGGCCTCATATTAAAGTTTCATCAATTTATGTGAAATTATCGTGTTCAGTAATATTCAGAGAAAAGTATCAGACCCGCATCTAAATCCAACTCATCAAATCCAATTATGTAAAATTAATGTGTTTTACAAATTTGGGTAAAAAAGTATTCAAGTTCATATCAAATTTCAAACCCAACCTAAAACCAATTGTGATCAAAAGGAGAGTGGAAAATTACATTCTTATTAATCATTAATGTATATTAAAATACCTAATTCTTTTATGCCAAAAGAGAACCAGTCAAACCCAAAATCAAAGGCAAACCAAAACCGGGATCCAAATCGAAATTTTAAACCCAAATAGAAATCGAAATTAGAATCCTAATTACACCCTAATTAAAATTCAAATCAAACCATAATTAAAATCTTACTCATACCTTAGTTAGTATTCCGTTTTGAAGACCCCAAGACTGCAAGCACAGTATAAGGTGACCTTATACATGGGCCATTTGGGGTGAGTATGATCTAAAGTCAGATTGTTGCAAGGTTGGCTCATATTTGGTGATTTGGACTATTACATCCATTTTGTTGTGTACATGAGGTTGTGGGGGAAATCTTTGGGAATGTATATGGTTTTGGAGGCATCCAAGCGATGGCATCTTAGGTTGCAATTGTTATGGGCCCGTGCCACCAAGCAGCGAGGTGGTAGTGATCGGATGTGACCTTAACCATCTAATAAACTTGAACTTAGGTCTTATGTTGCTCCATATTTAAATTATGCATTTTATTAAATTTTTGTTCACACACCTCAATACACAAGTAATTTGAGATTTTTGTTCATTTCTTTCATATTGATCTCTAGTTTGACCTTGCCAAGTAGCTTGCATGTTGGAGACCATGCATGCCGCGATGATCAAGAACTGGATTTTGACATCTGTGGCTAAGAACATGTATAAAAAAAATCGGTTGAATCCAAGTTGGCCTAGCCCTAAACGAGTTGGTCCCATGGGACTCGAACTCAAATTATGGGACCTGGCTGAGTCACATTAGATTCGGCCGTGTGCTATGTAATTTGGCCATGCGACTCAACCATCAAATTCAGCCAGCTATTTTTTTATTTTAAATTTGAACTTGGCCTAACTTGACTGAATACCATGCAACTTGCTGCTGAGTCAACTCTGACTCAGCCCTATTCGAGCCTGGTCCTGAGTCCAAGTTTTTCGTTTTCTCTCTGTTGAGAGGCGCTTTGCTATTTAGTTTGAGGAGTAGCCTCTTATATTTTATCTAGACTTGGTAAACTTTTTCATTTTGGCTGGACTTGTTTAGTTTTATATAATAATGTATTTCTTTTTTAAGTTTCCTTTAGTTGTGGACAAAAGTGGTTACTATTTAATTTCAAATAAAATCAGTGGATTGATTCCTATCTCACGGATTTATTTTATGTTAGTTTATGATGCTTATTTGTCATGATATGGAGTTTGAATGGGTTGCGAATTTGGAAGGTGACAAAGATGAGTGAAGATCTTGAAATAATTGTCTCGGTTGTATTTATCATATTTTACAGCCCGTAAGTGCATTGATCAATTAGTTTCATACTTGAATCCAAACAGTTTCCTTTAGTTGTGGACAATAATAGTTCCTATTTGTTTCAAATAAAATCAGCCGATTGATTCCTATGTCACGAATTTATTTATTTTTTTAGTTTATGATGCTTCTTTGTCATGATCTATGATGCATGGATATTTTAAAATAGGCAACGTATTGTGCCGTATCGTATTGAATATTTGATTTTTTATGTGAAATCTATATCCCTGCCATGTCTATGGTGTGTCCTTGTCTTGTCGTATCCATGCTTTATCAGGGCATCTTAGGTCATGATATCGAAAGTGAAATGGGCTGCAAATTTGGGATATGGCAAAGGCGAGTGAAGATCTTGAAATAATTGTCTTGCTAGTATTTATCATAATTTTCAGTCCACGAGTGTGTAGATCTATTAGTTTTAGACTTGAATCAATGTTTGGCTGTATTTGTGAACTATATTTGATGGAAAATCCATATGGGGAGTAGATCTCCATAGCCAAACATATGAATTGGGTTTTATGGGTTGACTAAATGCAAGTTTTGGATTTTGGACTCTTCAAACCCCATATCAAGGTTTTTATTGTGAGTGGGACTGTAGGAATGGTTCTGCCACAGTTGGCAAAGCCCAAATTATGTGTGTAGGCTGGCAAATGTAAGATAACCCTATTGAAATCATGTCACAATACTATTCTTATTATTCCAAAGCAGAACTCCTCATATAATCTGATTATAAACAGTTCTGTTATGATCCATTTTTATTTTATGATTTCAATTGTGGTAGTACTGTATAGTGAAATCTGAGTTTTATACAAATGATGGAGCCTAATTCAAAGCTGAACTTTTCGTATAATCTGATTATAAGCAATTCTGTTATGATCCATTTTTATTTTATGATTTCAATCTGTGGTAGTACTTTATAGTGAAATATGAGTTCTATACAAATGACGGAGCCTAATTCAAAGCTGAACTCCTTGTATAATCTGATTATAAACAGTTCTGTTATGATCCATTCTTATTTTATGAAATCTATCTGTGGTAGTACTTTATAGTAAAATCTGAGTTTTTATACAAATGATGGAGCCTAATATGTTAGGGATGAACATCACACAACCCAATTTGGATGTGGACTGTAACTTTGATAAAGCCCCTAGTTTTGACCTTGGTTGAATGGCCAATGGCTTGGGGATATTATAATTAACTATGGCTAACAGATAACCTAATTATTTGTATTTTTATGGTTGGTGTTTTGATATTGTCATTTGTGTTACTCTGTAACAAGTTGTTTAATATGGTTCTCATATAGATCAACTTTTGTTTCCAAATATTTTTTTCAACAGTTTATTTGGTGACCTGAGATGAAATCGCTTTTTTTTTTATTTGAGGTGTTAGTAGCATCTCAAATCTAAAAGTGTATTAGTTATTGATCCTACCATACATTGCTGAATACCTAATGATACCGTCAGGGGCAAATGAAATTCAAAGCATGGAGTATGGAATTGGTTTCAGCCTACAGGCATACCACACAAATCAGTGGGCCAAATCGAATGGGCTGCGAATTTGGGACATGGCAAAGGTGAGTGAAGATCTTGAAAAATTGTGGCAGTGATATTTATCATATTTTGCAGCCCATAAGTGTGTTGGACTATTATTTTTAGACTTGAATCCAAACAATTTTCCTTTAGTTGTGGAAAATAATGGTTACTATTTATTTCAAAGAAAATCAGCGGATTGATTCCTATGTCACGGATTTAATTTATGTTAGTTTATGATGCTTATTTGTCCTGATATGGTAAGTGAATGGGCTGCGAATTTGGGGCATGGCAAAGGTGAGTGAAAATCTTGAACTAATTGTCTTGGTGGTATTTATCATATTTTTCAGCCCATGAGTGTGTAGATCTATTAGTTTCAAATTTGAATCAAAGTTTGGATGTATTTATGAAATATTTATGATTAGAACCATATGGGGAGTAGATCTCCTTAGCCGGACCTATAAATTGGGTTTCATGGGTTGACTAAATGCAAAGTTTGGATTTTGAACCGATCAAACCCCATATCAAGGGTTTGATTGTGGGTAGGACCGTAGGAATGGTTCTGTCACAATTGGCCAAACCTTAATTATGTGTGTATGCTGTCTGAATGTAAGACAACACTATTGAAATCATGTCTCAATACTATTCTTATTATTTCAGAGCTGAACTCCTCTTATAATCTGATTATAAACAGTTCTATTATGATCCGTTCTTATTTAATGATGCCAATCTGTTGTAGTACTTTCAGTTTTGTTATGATCTGTTCTTATTTTATGATGCCAATCTATTGTAGTACTTTTATATTGAAATCTGAGTTTTTATAGGAGTAATGATGGAGCCTAATATCCTAGGGATGAGCATCACACAACCAGATTTGGATGGGGACTGTAACTTTCATAAAACCCCTAGTTTTGACCTTGGTTGAATGGCCAATTTGTTGGGGATATTATAATTGATTATGTTGAATAAATAACCTAATTATCTGTATTTTTATGGTTGGTGTTTTATGTTGTCATTTGTGTATTAAGTTGTTTATTATGGTTCTCATATGGATCAACATTTGTTTCCATATATTTTTTCAACGGTTGATTTGGTGACCTAAGATGCAATCACTTCTATTAGATAGAGTTGCTAGTAGCTTCTCAAATTTGAAAGGGTGCTAGTTATTGGACCTACCATATGTCGACAACCACTTACTCTAAAAGTTTAAGCTGCTACAGAGCGGCGTAACAATGTATATCAAGGTTACAACACGCGTATGGGCTCCTTCATGGGAATTACATGTCCTTCATGGGAATTACACAAGCCATGGGAGAATATAGGGCTTTCCACAGAAATCAGACCCTTTATGGGAAAATGCAAGGCACAACAGCCTCAGAATTCGAACACTCGACCTTCCACTTTGATACTATCGAAAAGACTATGTACCAACCCAAAAGCTTAAGTTAATAAGTGGTAGGCCCAAATTGGTATATAAAGCCACGTCAAACCCATTACTTCTGTGATGTGGGATGTGGGACTTTTTTCTAACACCGTACACTACTAAATACCTATAATGATCTTGTTAGGCACCTGTGAGATACAAAGCAAGGAGTATAGAATTGGTTCGGCCTATAAAGGTTGGGATCTCCAATGTAGGCGTACCACCTTCATGGGAATTACCTAAGCCATGGGAGAACATAGGGGCTTCGCGTGGAAATCAGACCCTTTATGGGAAAATGCAAGGCACAATAGCCTCGGAATTCGATCACTCGACCTCCTACTCTGATACCATGGAAGATACTATGTACCAACCCAAAAGCTTAAACTGATAAGTGGTAGGCTCAAACTGGTATATGAAGCTACGTCAAACCCATTACTTCGGTGATGTGGGATGTGGGACTTTTTTCCAACACCATACACTATTAAATATCTATAATGATCCCGTCAGGCACAAGTGAAATTCCGTGCAAGGAGTATGGAATTGGTTTCGGCCTATAGAGGTTGGGATCTCCAATGTAGGCATACCACCTATGATGCACGGATACTTAAAAATGAGCAATGTATCGTATGATATTGTATATGATTCTTAACTTTTTGTGTAAAATCTGTGTCCCTTCTGTATTGGTGCAACAAGGGCCCACAAGTGGTCCCCTTCAAGTTAAATTAGGGATTACGTTATTTTTATTAGATTTCTAATTTCATTATTATTAGAGAGTTTCCATTATTAGATTAGGGTTTTCTTAGACACTAAATTTCTTTTGTTATTTATACAGCATTAGAGTAGGTACTTATGAAGAGTTTTGAGTTAATATCTGTGGGTTTTATTATTGGGAAAATTCCCTTTTTTTTGGTGTGATTGTTTCCATGGAAACCCCCATTATGCCAAGGCACTCAAAGTTGCAAATCCTAACCCTAGGATTGCATTACGTATCCATGCTATGTCCCTATTGTATCCATGCCGTATCCGGGCATCATAGCATACCATGCTATGTCCCTATCATATCCATGCCGTATCCGGGCATCATAGCATACCACACAATCAATTGGTATTTAGTGTTACCTTTGGAGACCTCTAGACTGCTAGTACAATAGATGGTGACCTTCATATGCAGGGACCATTTGGGGCGAGTATGGACTAAAGTCATATTGTTAGAAGGGTGGTTCTCATTTGGTGATTTTGGACTAGTATGGTCATTATGTTGTCTACATGATTTGTGGGAGGTATCTTTGTGAATGAACATAATTTTGGAGCATCCATGCAATGCATATGTTTTGGATGGCATTGTAGGCTACAATTGTTATTTGCCTATGCTACCAAGTAGTTTGTTGGTAGTCTTTATATTTGATCGTAACCATGTGATAAACTTGAACTTAGATCTTACATTGTTTCATGTTTAAATTGTGCATTTTCTTAAATTTATGTTTACACAATCAATGCAAAAGTAATATGACATTTTCTTTCACTCAGTTCATATCGATCTGCCCAAGCCAAGTAATTAGCATGTAGGAGACTGCGTACTAGGATGATCATGAATTGAATTTTGACTTCTGTGGTTGAGAGCATGGATTTTGACATTGTAGCTGAGAGCAAGTTATAAAAACTTGTCCAAGTCCAAGCTGACTTGGCCCTAAATGAGTTGGGTCCTATGGTATTCGGGCTCGAATTATGACACTAGTCAATTGATTATCATACGACTCGGCCGAATCGACTAGGACTTGGCCTTGACAAAGTCCGATTCTGAGTCCTAGTTTTATCTTTTCTTCCTTGGTTAAGATGTGCTTCACTAGTGATTTTGAAAATTAGCCTTTGTTATTTTATCTAGATTTAAAATTAATGAACTTTATGTTATTTCAATTGGACATATATTTTTTTTTTGTTTTTTTAAAGTTTTCCTTTAGTTGTGAATAAAATTAATGGTGACTATTTATTTCAAATAAATTGTGTGGTATGAATTTGTTATGGACCTAACCAATACGCCAAAAGCACTAGGACTGCTGGAACATGTCAAATTAAGCTTTATAACTATTTAGGATAGTAATAGACCACAACGTTTCAATAGCCGATGTCCTTGGTGGCTCACTCTAGAGGCAGGTAGCCCTTTTGCTCTGTTGGGATGGTCCACACTTTGCCTTAGGTGGCTGTCTTCGTGGCGGCTCTTACTCTGACAGTAGGTATCCCTTTCGCTTTTTTTGTTTTGTTTTTTTTTTTTTTTTTTGTTTTTGATAGCTCTCACTCTACTTTTAGTGGCTCTTTCTATGACTTGAATCTGTGATGTGGAGGTTGACTTTGATACCTAATGTTATAAACCTAACCAATACGCCAAAGGACCCAAGACCGATGGAATGTGTCAAATTAAGTTTTATAACCATTTATTTGTCATGATTCGGAATTTCAATGGGCCATGGATTTGGGGCGTGACAAAGGTGAGTGGAGATCTTAAAGTAATTGTGTCTTGGTGGCATTTATTATCTTTTGTAGCTCATAAGTGCATAGGTCTATTAGCTTCAAACTTGAATCCATGTTTGATGTAGTTATGAAATATATGTGATGGAAAACCAATATGGAGACATGGTTTCCATAGCTGAACCTAAGAATTGTGTTTACAGGTTATTGAATCCAAAACTGAACCTATTGTATTAATTTCGCAACATTATTCTTATTTTTTCAGAGCGAAAGTCCTCTTATAATCTGATTTTAAGCTATTCTATTCTGTTCCATTCTTATTTGTTGGTGCCAATCTTTTGTAGTACGTTATAGTGAACTATGAATTTTTACATTGATAAATCCCCTGGTTTTGAGTCTTTGACCTTGGAGTAGTGGCCAAATTCTCCATTTGAGTCAAGTCATTGAGTTAAGTCTATAATAATGGAATTGAGGATATTATAACTGAATATGTCAAACAGACAACACTATTATTTGTTTTTTTGTGGTTGGTGTTTTATGTTATCATTCATGTCTCATGTTGTTTAATATGGTTCTCATATGGATGAACTTTTGTTTCCATATATTTTGTTAATGATTAATTTGGTAACCGGAGATAAAATCACTTTTGTCAATTAAAGTTACTAGTAGCATCTCAAATCGGCATGGTTATTAGTCATTGGACCTACCATACACTACTGAATACCAATAATGATCCATTCAAGGGCAAGTGAAATTCATAGCACGAATATGGAACTGGTTTCATAGTTTAGTTATTTCCCTGATTATTATTTAGTGTCCCTACGGGGACCCCTAGACTACTAGCACAATATAAGGTGGCCTCTATATAGAGGGGCCATTTGAGGTGAGCATGGACTAAGGTTAGATTGTTGGAATGGTGGTTTTCATTTGGTGATTTTGGACAACTATGGTCATTACATTGTGTGCATGAGGTTATGGGAGGTATCTTTGTAAATGTATATGTTTTTGGAGGCGTCCACATGATGCATATGTTTCAGATAACATCTCAGGGCACAATTGTTTTAGGGACCAAGTTACCATGCAGTTAGGTGTCATAGTCATTGGATGTGACCTTAGCCATGTGATAAAATTGGACATTGGTCTTACGTCGTTCCATATTTAAATTGTGTAATTTATTATGTTTATGTTGTTTACACAAATTGTGTAATTTATTATGTTTATGCTAATTACACACTCATCAATGCACAAGTCACAAGCATGTAGGAGACTACATGGGCTGTGATGATCAAGAATTGGATTTTGACATCCATAATTGAGAGCATGGATGAAAAAATTAGCTTGACTCTAAACGAGTCTGGTCGTATGGGACTTAGACTCAAATTATGGGACTTGGCCTTGAGACTCAGCTAACTATTTTTGTTCTAAATTGGGGCTTAGCCCAACTTGGGCAAGTCCCATGTGAGTCACCTGAGTCAACTCAAAGTGCGTCCGGTCCTGAGTACAAGTTTCTTGTTTTTAGCTGAGAGGCTCTTCAATAGTGATTTTGAAGACTAGCATCCTACATTGTCTATAGATTGCAACTTGATAAACTTTCTTTTATTTAAACTCTAGTTATTTAGTGCTATATACTAATGTCTTTTTTTTCTTTTTATAATTTTCCTTCAGTTTTCCACAATAATGTTGGTTACTATTATTTCTAAAAAAAAAAGCGTGGAATGATTCTTATACCATGGATTTAATTTTTGTTAGTATATGATGCTTATTAGTCATGATTCGGAAGATGAATGGACACGGATTTGAGACTTGACTAATGTGAGTGGAAATCTTGAAATAATTGTCTTGGTGGTATTTATCATCTTTTACTACCTGTTGAGTGTATAAATCTATCAGCTTCAGATTAAAAGCCGTGCTTGGATGTATTGTTTATGAAATATATGTGATAGAAAAACCATATGGAGCCTAGGTCTCCATAGCTGAACCTAAGAAATTGGGTTTAATGGGTTGATTGAACCCCAAATATTGGATTGTGGACAGATCAAACCCCATACCAAGGTTCTAATTGTGAATTGAACCATAGGAATGGGGCTGCCCCATTGGCCAAACCCTAATATGTGTGTGTAGGCTAGCCGAGTGTAAGACAGACCTATTGAAGGCATTGATTCATTGGATAAGGGCCACTTTGACGTTAGTTAGCTTCTTGACCACTTTGAACTTAAGAGTACCATTGATGATTATGTTCCAAGCTTCTTGAACTAATCTAAAGAGTTTAGCATCTCTCGTAGGTCTCACTTTTGAATAACCTTTTGCTGTCACTTATGATCGGATAGACTTGGATTTAGGAAGGTTCCATCGCATTTATGAGCAATCTGCTTGAAGTGAGTGTCAACTAAACCACTGTCCAACCTACATTCAATGCGACCAGGAAAAATGGTGGAGTTCATCCAATAGTAGCAATATTCAGAAATATGTAAATCCTCCAACCCACAATTATCAATGTAGTCATTAAACTCCTGTATTCACAAATATGTAAATCCTCCAACCCACAATTATCAATGCGGTCATTAAACTCCTGTATTGGAGTTGTCTTAGTCTTTCATCCACCTAATTTCTCATTCTCCCATCTAACGGAATTAAAATCTCCTAGAACTATCTAAGGGGAGTTTTATATATAGGGCATTAGAAGTTAGAGAGATCCGTAGCTACTGCCTATTTTGGCTTTTGGTATCTCCATAGCAAAGTGTTAAAGTGATGGCTTCATAAAAATGGGTGACTTTGCAATGGATGCTCTACGGCAAATCACTGAGTATATCCACTGTAACTTTTGGGCTTAAAAAAATCCAGATTCTAGCTGTTCCACAGCGCTGAATGTTTGTATGGTCTTTCCAGATATCGGAAAAGCATTTTCTTTTGATTTGCTGCAAGCTAGTATCTTTGACTTCAGTTTTGACTAAGCCAACAAAATGAATCTGGAGACGATCAACTTTCCTTCTTATTGCAGAATGGATAGAGGAGTTGTGAAATCCACATTCTATGTTAAGAAATTCATGGAAGAACTTCGGAGGTTTGGGGAACCCCTACTGCATGGTCTCCTTCTTTGTTGAAATTCGAAGTAAGGAAGGCCATCTGCTTAATAACAATATCATTTGTTCTTTACATTTCTTGTTCAGATGCCTCAGAATTGCCATCCAGATCACTAAGGACTATGAATCTATTTTTTGATCCTAAGGTGGGAGATCCCATAGCTTTTTTATGTTTTCCTTTCTTTGTTCATTGTGTTGGCCCAATCATCAGTTTTGCTATTAGCAGCTTCCTTTCCTTTGCTAGAAATTGTTGCTGATGAAGTTGAAGTTGTGTTTTCTTTTCTTCTCCTGTTGCGGTTTCATTTGGACCTAGACTTTCTGGCTATTTTTGAGCAGCTGCTCCTGTTGGGTTTTCTGCTTTGGGCAGGCTAAATCAAAGTGATTGAAAGATTGATGCTTTTGGTGTTCAAGTGAACTCAATAGTTTAATTGAAAGAGCCTCCTTTACAATCAATCATGAGGGAATCTGGGTGGGTAGATTCAGCTGAAACTTCGATGAGAACCTTTGCAAACGGTAGGCATTTTCCAGTGGTTATAGAGTCATCAATGCATATAAGCGTCCCTATGCAACTGGCTATCTTTGAGAAGGCTACTTTTGAATCTACAGCTTTGTTTTAGATTTGGAAACTTTACCCAGATTTGTTAGAATTACAATACATAAGAACCAAATTCATACAATTTATGTTTTATGTGATTAAAAATGAAGATTAAAGATGAATTTTAAAAAATAGGCATCAAATTACCTTTCCTTTTATGGGAAGAGAATGAAAGGAAGATGAGAAATGAATAACTAAGGGTGATCCAAATTCCAAAACTCTCTCTCTTTTTCTTTCTTCTTTTCCTCTTTTTACATTTGCAGCAATTGATGTGGCATTTTTTCCTTTGTCTACACATTTGATTATCTCTGTCTCATAATTTTCCTTTTTGCGTGAGAATGTTGTAGTTGACATGTTTCTAATCATGTGTTAGGGTTACAATGTTGGTTAGCAGATGTCATTTGCTTAGTTCTTTACTCATGTTGTCACAATCAAATGTGGTTACAATTTTGGAATATGTGGGATTTTATTTGCTGCATTTTTGTGTCTTTGATCTTGTGCTATCCTTTTCTGTTTTAAACACTATTACTAACATCCTATGATTTTCTTTTAGCAAAAAAAAAAAAAACCTTATAAGAAAGTAAAGAAGAGATCTAAAGTCGTGTGTTACAGGTGTCTTTTGCCTAGAAGAAGAACCTAGTTCAAAATCCAAAAGAATTGGGTTCAGCCCAAAAGCTAATAGGTCAAGCATTGATTTTGAGCAGTGCTCTAGGTTGGGTGCCAAGGCTATTAATTTGTTGACTTTTAAGATATATAAAATGCATATCTGAAGGTAATATTAAGATAGTTCGATTTGTGTATGAAAGGCAATGACAATGTATGAAATATGGGGAGAGATCTGAATTTCCATTGGAGTCAGATTGCACCAAGGTTTCACTTTGAGTTTTTTTGAATTGAGTAAAGACAATTTGATGACATATATGCTGGAGGAGCTTTAGGTATGGATTGCATTGGTTATGGACAATTCAATTTCAAAGTCTCCCATCATTCAATTATTAGTATATTATTACTTCTAACTTGATTATATATTTTTATTGTTGTTACTATTATTTATCATTATTAGTCTTGTTTTTGTTTTTTTATTGATGGGAAAATGGTTCTATGCACAAACTATAGTTGTAAGTGAAGGTGCCCCACCATGTGATGTAAGGAGGTGCTACTTTTTATATGGACCTTTGGAGGTGGCCTCATAGTTCTTCAATACAATAATCTACAAAATTGTTCATTATTGCATCTGATACAACACTTGATGTAGCCAAGATGACCACCTTGGGTTGACTCCAACAGGAAGCTTTAGGTCCTAGCCCATCGATAGGGTGCACATAAGCTAGGCTTGAAGCCTAGGTTTAAAATGTTACTGGTTTCCAAATTTATATTTGGTTTCCTGAAATTTCATTTAGCTATCTGTTTTGCATTTATTTTGTTTTACTCCTTGGATTAATTTCCTTTACCCAATGACTTGAAATGGAATGTGCCGGATCTTTTTTTCTTTTCTAAGAAATGTCATTTCTAGCACCTTGGCTGATTGCAACAGGAGACTTTGCTAGATTGAGGGTTTGGTGGCTATTGGCACTTTTATAATGTATATCCACCAAACTTTTTGCAGGGGAGGAATGTTAGGCATCTATAACTAGCTGCCTGATCACATTAACTGGGCTAGTCGAGAGTAGTATTATAAGTTAAGTTCTATGCTACTACCAATTGCCCATTTACGGTGGTAATGAACTTCACTCAAGGTGTCTGACTTCTAGTTTCACATTTTCTTTTTCCCTTGCACGAAAATTAGTTGAAGAATGTATTTGAATATTCAGCAAAATCTGTTTTGTTGTTTACTTTATGGACTAAATTCTAAAATTTAATTTCATGAAGGATTTCTTTTTTCTTCCCTTTGATAGTACTCTCTCTTGAGTTGAGACCATGACTTCGATTTATGAAATGCCTTTTTGATTATCTGCCCTATAAGATAAATGTGGGGAAATCCATAAACATCATCTATTGTATGCATGCCATTCTTAATTTTCACAGGCCAAAGTCATTTCTCACATGGTAGATGTCTCTTCTTGTGTTCTTGAGGGTTATATTCACTTTGTTCTGTGCAATATTTCAAGACAATTAAAATGAATGTAAATCTTGTTACCATATCTTTTGCATGCTGTAGTTCTATAAACCAGTCTTATTGGTTCCTATCTAATTGAAAAGTTTGAGAGCTTGTCACATTTCATCATTGAGCAAACATGCTAATTGTTTCAATTTCATACTTACCCATAAGTGCTTCCTTATCAAGCCATTTTGATTTTTTTTTCCGAAATTAAATGTCACCATGATTTGTCATTGTTGTTATTTGATTATTGCAGGTTCCTTATATCTCTCGGACGTTTACTATTATGCTTGTTTTCACTGACCCATGTGTAAGTATTGTCATACTCTAGATTTTGTTCAATTGGTTTGTTAACATTAGTATTCGGGTTTCTATTTCTTGTCCATGTTTATAGATAAGAAGTCTCAAGTATGTTTTTGCTGTGTTGCTCAAATACTTTTTCAATGCACATCAACTCCTTATTATAAAAGGAAAGATTTTGTGCAATTTCAACACATCATTCTTATTTTCCATCTGCCTTGTCATTTGATTATTTTTTAGTTACAGTTTAATTCATTAGGAAAGAAACGGTAAATCTTGACTCTTTTTTGTAGAGATTTGTTGGTCCTTTTTAAAGTACTTTCTAGAAACTGTTCCAACCCATTTCCTTACTCTTTTGTTTTTCTCGAGAGGATGTTCTGCAGAAAATACTTATGTTAAAAAAGCAATGGGATGCAAAGCAGGCATTGAATTTTCAAGTTTTATTGGTAGGCTTTTTCCACCTGAAACACACTACACCATGTGTTTGTTTTTGTTTGAACTTCGGCATCTATGAATTTGTTACTGCCAAAATGTACTGAAAATGCAGTGAATTTCATTAATGGTAATTGTAGTATGTTAATAATCTTTTCCATGTTGGATTTCTTTTATCACATTTAAATGAACCATTTTTTAAGGAGGATATTTCTGAAAAAGGTTGGGAGTGTTGGTTGGTTCCTTTTCCCTTTTTTGTTTATTTTTGGTTCCTCTATCTATTGACTTTAAAAATGAAAACCAGTTTAAAGCATTGGAAGCCATGGCACAAGTGAAACCAGAACATGTATCCTCGATGCTATGGATTGCTTTAAAAATGAAAACCAGTTGACTACACATAAACTGATAAAGTTGTGCTTCTGAATTACTTTATAATTTTAAGTGCAGTTTAGAAGAATCTTAGAATTTAGGTCCATCTTGGATATGTGCAAGTGGCCGTTTGTAAATTAGGTTGGTGTTCATGTGAGTACAGGTGGATTATTATGTGCTGATGACTGTTTGTGTGTGTGTGTAGGTGGCTGTCTGTGTGTGTACTGGTGGCTGTCTGTGTATTAGGTGGTTGCTTGTGTGTGTGCATTGGTGGATGCCTATGTGCAAACCTGTTTTGTATCTATAGTTTGACAAAATCTAAGCTTTGGAGATTGAGGAGAAAATCAATAAAATTATATGGTGTGAGACAGCCTAAAGTGCCTCGTTTATTCTCTCCACGAAGGATAAGTTACGCTATAGTTTATTTGAAAAGTATCTCTTTGTTGGATAGTGCTCTGGTGATGTTGATGGAGAGTTTTTTATTTTTTTGGATTTCTTATAGTATAAGATTAGGATTACTCTATTTGGACTTTGCTGCATTGTTTTTTCTATTGAGAATCTCTCCCACATCCATCTTTTTCTTCCCACAACTTCTTTTATCTAATCCGGGACAAGTGGTGATCCACAAGCTACATTCATAAAAGTTTCTAGAATTGAGACACCACAACAAGATTTTTCTTATGCTTGCAATTGTTATCATGATGTTGGTTGGCAAAGAGAGGTAGAAGAAGTATGAAGAATATCATGAAGAATATCAGGAATCAAAACAACTCCTTTAAAAGAAAATGATCCATAAACTTCATCTGTCAAGGGTACTTAGTCAGTTTTCATATTATTTGTCTTAGAACGTACTCCGGGTACCACTGATTTGGTTATGCTTTGTCGGAATGTGTTTTTTCCTTAAAACTGATCGATTTGGTTTTGGTTGTTTGTTGGGTGCTGCCATAATGTAATGAAGCTTTGCTAGAGTTGTTTTAGATTGACTATATGGGAACCTCTCACTATGTCAACTGTATCTCTTCTGTCTTATATCACCGAATGTCCTCAATTGACCACTTCTTGGTACTTTCTTTGGATGGAGTTTGTTGGTACTTCCATAATGAAGTTGTCTCTTATGTTGCATGGTTTATGGAAGATGTCCTTGAATGTGATCCTGCACAGTAACTTATTTCAAAGCTTCTGTTTTGTGTTGCCATGAAAAATGGTTAGTTGGCCTTAATATGCTTTTGGACTCAATGGTCTGAAATATTCCAATAAGATGGTGAGATGAGAGACACAACTTTATATGCCCACTCGGATGATTGCCAACGATGAAGGGCATGAGAGGATTGAAAGATCATAATGATGGCTATGTATGTGCAAAAAACCAACACCATGCAATCATTCTAACCCATTAATCTTAATAGTTTATATTTGCAAATACTTGCAATGGGGTTTATTATTATTGTTATTATAATTATTATTATTATTATTGCACATACCTAGGCCCATCATGATCTTTCAATCCCCCATGCCCTTCATGGTTGGCATTCGTCTATTGTATCTTATCCATGAGTTCTCGCCGCAGTAAATGCCCCTCAGCCAAGACTAAGTATGAGAGTAGGCGATGCCTTCTCATTAGAAGTTCGATTATTTTAGGTGGAATAAGCCATTGTAGCGATTGAGGTTATCTCTATCATATAACTTAGATGGATGATGTTGTTTTTGTTGGAAATTTGAAATTTTTAGTTATTATTCATGCAGCAAAAGAATGCGTAGATCACTTGCCTAGACATGAGCCTACAATTAAGATGATAACATGCAAAGTAGTGGTGGTGTAGTTTGGACTAAAAGTCGCCCATTCTTTGTGATCTCTCTCTTTGTTCTAAGGTATTTCTTCTTCCTCATTCATGGACTTATTTTTCCTTATTATTCATGCAACAAGCAAATGTGTACGTTAACTTTAATGTTTCATGCAAATACAATGGGTGATATGAAATGAGGATACAAAAGTTAATACTGGTTTAAGGGTTTGTTGGCTACTATAATACCAAAGCCTTTCGATGTTTTTAACCATTTGAATATATTTATTTGAGTGGTCTTGAGTTGCTTGCTGACTTAGAAATTATCTAAGTAAACTATGTTAACCTAGAAGGTTAGGACTATCAAAAAATTATCTTTTGAATGCTTGAGTTTCACGATATGATAGGTTCTATTTCTATTATGTAAATGGATCAAGCTCTCTAAGCAATGTATTTCCATTTTGTTAATTGATCAAGTTTCTCAACTAATGTATTGTTTTATCACAAGTGAAAATTTTATAAGTTATAAAGATGGCCCCAAATGGAAATGATAGGGCTTTGGTTGGCAATGATCCTCAAAGAAGTTTTATTAGAATTAGAGAATCTAAGAAGATCATGGCGGAGAGAAAACAATATATGCCCATTTCCATCAATGGTGGTAAGAAGAAATCCCATGGGGAAAGACACAGTATATTATGATATTTATGTGCATTGCAGAGGCATGCAAGAGAAAATTATAGTACTTAACTACTAGTCTACGATGATTTATCACATGATCATGTTATCCACTTGGTTGGACTATCCATTTTATAACATTATATGGAACGTCCAGTTTGAGCATATATGACTGATTTTTGAATTGTTTGGCACATCTAGCATTGTATGGTAAAGCTAATTGTATATAGCTTTTTTTTCTTCTTATGAATGGTAGCTATCTTGACCGGTGTTTAAATCTAAATAAGGAGTTTCTGAGGTATGGAGTGGTTTTGAAATTTGACCTCTAAAAGTGCATAGAATGTTTTTACGTTAATAAGAATTCTAACCAATATATGTAATGTAAACTCCAAGTAAGAGAGGGACAAGATTTTCTTATTCATGAGACTATTTAAATTGGTAATACAAATTTTGGCTGTTCTAAATATGTGATGAGTTGGTGTTGATATGAGATATTTTGTGTACTCACACAAGCATGACAAACGTGTATAGTCATTTACATATGAGGGCCTTATTTAGGGCTTTTGTCTTCTTATGCTAAATGCTTAATATTGTTGCTTTTAGTTAAGCTTAATTTGTCGTGCCCTCAGAACAGATTATGGAAAATTATGCCCAGGTCTCAAGGTGCAACATTGCCTAAGATGATGATATAGGATTGATTTCCCATAGGATTCAGCTATGAGGGTCATACAAACCGTCGTTGTTTACAATTCAATATGGTTATGTAGAAGCACATAGCAATTTAGACTTAGTCATCAACAAGGCATGGTGAAATAAATAAGAAAAGTGTCAGAATGCAATAGATCTAAGAAGACATTTTCATTAACATATTCAACACTTATATCCAAAAGTTTATATGCATTACAAATGCTATTGTTGAATAGACTGGTATTTCTACAAAACCCAAAAGTACAAGTGATATAATGCTACCAAATGGATGTGATCGTTATGCTCCGCTTGTAGTCCTGGACGTCTAGATGACGTTGTCTGGGCACCATGTACCTACTGACTACAGCTCCTTTGCCGCCTCCTTGTGCTCCTTCTCAAATGTAGTGGGGTCAAACCCTAAACATCAAGGTGATCGGATCAGATACGACAATCTGGCAAGAGATTAATAGCAATACACAACATACTTGTAGCAATACTGAATAATAAAACATGTTAATTGATTTAATAGAGCATAAATGAGGATTACGAGGCATGCTGTGCATAATAAGAAATGATGAGCATGTGGGAATCATAAGTAAAAGATAAATCTTACTAGAAGCATAAACAAACTAGTTGGCAATTTACGTAGCCAAATTCTCCATCACGGCTGCATCAACATGACCGTGACACAGCACACCAATAAGTCACTTCGGGGTGCTCCTACGTGTCCCAAGTGAGAAATAATTCACTCTCGACTATTACAACATGACTAGAGCGGGTAAAACTGAAACTATCTGGAGAGGTGTAATACATAAATCTCAATCCAACATTCGACTTGGGCTAACCAAGAGAGGATCGAAGCTCGGTGGTGCTGACATGTGGAATCAAGACAATTTGGCTAACTGGCTTGACACAACCAAATTCCCGAAATGAGGAATTGTTCTTGACTTATGTTTCATATTGGGCTAGTAGCATACTCACAAATAGTCCTTCGGAGACACAACTAGTAAAAAACCATGTAAACTAGGTCATAGCAAGTGTATCGGTAATTTTTGGGGAAAAACCAATGAAAACAGTCATTTTTTGTGGAAAATAGGTCATTTCCTTCACACTGGTTGAAAACAGTGTCGAAAGAAACCCTTAGTTCTAGAAACCAACGGGCATGGAATTGTGTGTCCCAAAATGGGTAAAAGGGTGTAATGTGGGTCCACTATTCAAAGGTGGATGCGGTGCATTGACACAGCCCTGCTTATCCTCGAATCACCCTAACCTAGAATCTAGTCTGGTAAGGGTCTCCGGTCATGACACAAGTGCTAGACGTCATTCCTCGCATGACTTTCAAATCTAACCGTCCCATATAAGTCCGGGAATGGAGTGGGTAATGGGGTAGCTAGCGTGTACGTGAGTGACAAGAGTGTAGTTCGGATGAAACAAATAGTATAACTTAAAATGAGTAAAAACTACAATCATTTTATTAAGGTTATGGGTTTTCTTCGGCATGGTGGAGTGTTCATGAAACGCAATTACACTCATTTAAGGTCCAGATGTCGGGTTTCATCTTACCTTGGTGATCAATCATGTGAAGAGATCCTTAACCCTTAATTGGTCTACCTTCGGTTCATAAACAATCCTCCTGCGCCTTTCAACAGGCCCTAAGGTTGCTACGCGTTCCAAACTTCTCAAATTTGAAGTTTGGGTTTGAGGTGAGGTTGGATGGTGGTTCTTAATACATGATCCTATGTTAAGCAACTTACTTGAGAATTGTATTGAATTTGACCCCTTAATTGGTGCATTAAGGGAGGCCTATGATTTCCTTAATTTTCATTTTATCATGCCCCAAGAAAGTCCTAAGAAGTGGGAAAAGGATGGGCAAGAGATGGGGTACAAAGCCCCCTTGACTGGTCCCCAATGATGGGGACTTGTGACCTGTTCGGACACTGCACTGGGGCAGTGTTTGAGCAAGTCTCGTTCACTGCTCCATTACGGTGTTCGAAATCCATTTGGACAATGCAGTGGGGCAGTGATAGTCCCCACTGCACAACATTGCGGAGTCCAGATTTTCCCCACCCGATGGCCCTACTTGGGGCTCTCTTTGGGCAATCTTTGGAGCACAAAATGGCAGTAATTAAACATTAATTAGAGGCTCCAAACTAGTCATAATTAATTGGCCAAACTCATTACAATTGAAGTAAATCTAAGCATGCATTGAAGTAGTAAGAGGAATCAACTAGAGACTAAGAAACACATGATGCAGTTGAATTTAATCACTTGCCTCAAGTTGCTAGGGTCCCAAAGAAGCCTCTTAATACCTTCCAATCAGTTACAACAATCCTACACATCAAAATCCCCCAAAACAACCCAAAAATCATGAGAAATTGAAAAATCAAGTAAAGACTTGGTGAGATGGTTCGCATGTTGGAATGGGGAGCCATTAGGATATGCTCTACCGAAGTCTAACAGAAAGAGGGAGAGGTCTCACCTCTAACACCTCATATCAAGAAGAATAGCTTGACAGAAAGGGCTGCCCACATCCGAATTAGGAGGAAAAGAGATGGGGAGAAAGAGAAGAACAAGAGGAAGAAGAAGATGGAGTGCGTCCTTTAATTTGGTGAAGCTTGGAGGAGATTTGAGGAGGAATGGAGAAGGAAGAGCAAAAAGGAGCTGCTGCTGCATCTTCTCTTCGTTACAGCAGAATAGAAGAACGAAAGTGAAGGAAGAAGGGAGCTTGGCCCTTTTATATTGTGTAATAGTGGGGCCCATTCACTTAAAGAACTTGTTTGGGCTATATCTCACAATCCAAAGCTTGAAATTCGATGCCGTAAGAGACAAAAGCTTGGGAAATTAAATAAACTTCCTAATGAGCCCAAATTTGACGAGCTTGGGAGAAGTTGGAAATTTTACCTGAATTTGATTTTTGGTGATCGATTGTTTGTAAAGCGATTGTGTGGCCCATCAAGAGGTAAGGGTAGACCGAAGAAAACATTGATGGAGTCATTGAATCTGATTTCAAGAAGTTTAACTTATCTAAGGATTTGGCTCAAAATAGAACGGAATGGAGAAATAGAATTCATGTAGCCGGCCCTAACATGGTTGGGATAAGGCTTTGATGATGATGATGATGATGATGATGATGATGATGATTGTTGTTTGTAAAGGGGGTGGTTAAACGAGTCCGAATGGGCTCTGTCTTGGACAAAATACGAAGGTTGTAAAGCTTGATTTTTATGTACCAACTAGAGTAGGAACAGGAATTTTCAGAGATTACCAACACCCACTTATAATTTTATCGAATTTACAAATTGTTCCCTGAAGTCATGTGACTTGGCTAGTACTAGCCTAAACCCAAAACTAATTACAATGCATTCTAACCCCAAAACTAAGTTGGTTCACATCTAAAACACCTATACAAATCAATAATCATTGTTAATTACCCCTAATTACCCTTAATTAAGCCTAAATACACATAATTATGAGCCGGGTCTTTACATAATTTTCACTTGTTTAAAATAATATAATTGAGTGAGATTATTTATTTACAGTAATCATGCTCTCTCTTTTGTTATTCTTACTTTGCACTTTGCAGTATTATCTTGTTTCATATAGAGATTACTCTATATCACTCTCACCTAGTGGTTTATACATATTATGGACGGTTGTTTTCACCTTGATCTACACTCGACATGATATTAGTATCTTCAATTTGTTTGATCATCATCTCTATTTCCATCATGATTTAAATGGTCCATGTAGAATGTGAAGACTTGTGGGGAGTTATTTTTGAGCGATTGTGGTTGCAACTTTTATTTTAACACTTGAAATTGATCATTTTTAAATGCATCTTTTTTTGCACATTGTTTTTATTGCTTGGTAGATCAGGAGATGTTGATTGAGGTATGGGCCTAAGTGGAACTCCTTGGCCTAAATGCTTATTTTGGAAGGAAGAAAAATTGGTGCATTATTTTTTTTTAAACAAAAGATCCATTGGACACAAATCATCTTCGTATGCAATAAGATATTTTGTTATTATGATTTTTGATCTTTTCTAATGATAAAGCACTTTGCAATTTATTATTGATATGATTATTGTACATTGAATGGGGTATAGTTGGTATTGAATTTGGCTTAGAACATTTTAACGTGGAAAAGTGTAAACAATACTTGTTAGATTTTGTTTCTTTACTGACTTTGTGTTGTTTTTGTTCTCCTTTCTCTTGTTTTTCTACTTGTTTTTATCTGATTTATTGCGCTTTTCAAGATGATGATAATATGTAGTGGATTGTTGGAAAGGAAAATAAATGTTTTCTTCATATATTTGTTTATGCAATCACAAATTTCCTAGCCGCCTTAGGGGTGTCATCCTACTTATAATCTATATTAACTTTAAATTTGATTTCTTGAGATTTTGAGAGCTAACAAAGATTTCTGCTGATTTTTCTGAAGTGGAGAAGCTCCTAATAATTCTAGGTCCGGAAGAAAAATATATCCTTTATGAAAAAAAGTAAGCTTCCAGCCTCCACTATAGGAAACCATACTTTGAGTGACGGTTTCATAGCAATGGTTTTGAAACACCATTGCTAAATGTAACTATTACCGCCACTTTTGAAAACATGCCACTATATCATGGAGCCTCTCCGTTCATAGGAGTTTTCTATGAAGTTGTCAGCAGCGAACTTTCAATATTGGATGTTGACGATAACCGTTCCTATATCTTAAAATTTTCAGTAGTTTAGATGTGGTTTACAATGGTGGATGCCTGGATGGTAATAATCGTTGCTATATATACTTTTTCACTGGTGGAGTTCAATGATTGCTGCTATCATGGATGTAAATATCGGCCGCTAAGAAGCGTAGTGGCCAATATAACGACCGTAGCACCCAAGGGCACTACGCTTTTTGCGAAATAATGGCGCTCACAAGTGTAGCGGCGCATAGCGGCCGCTATGGCCACTACATTGCCTTAACGGCCGTTATGTATTGGCCCAGTTAAATCAAGGCCCCTCTTCCCGCTTCTTCTCTTTTACTCAACTGGTAGAATAACAACAAAAAAGAAGTAGAAATAGAGGAAGAAAGGGAAAAAGAAAAAAAAGAGAGAAAGAAAGAGTGGGATGAGTTCCAAAAGTCATACCTGATATAGCAGCAGCAGCAGGCAGCACGGCAGTAGCAAGCGACGGCAGTAGGCAGCACAGTAGCAATAGTAGCAAAACACGCAGCAACGACAGCAGCAGAACCCAACAACAGGTGCTCCTCCTTCTCTTCCTCCTCCTCCTTCTTCTTCTTCTCTTTCCCTCTTTCCCAATATCCGATCGTTTGTTTTGGGCGAAGCTAGGGCAAGTGGGCAACAAATACCCTTCATGCATATTTTATTTTGTTAACGGGTCCATTATGGGCCCACGATGGCCCATCTAATGAAATGTAGAGATAACAATTAAATGGGCCATCCAAAAACATTAAAAACCATTAAAAACATTAAAAAAATTAAGTGGACGTATCAGAAATAAAAAAACCTGAAGAACGTGTTGTAACCATTGTTGGGCTCTATAATGAGGCAACAACGTTAAAATAAAAAAAGTCATATGGGAGCCAAATATTACTAAATTTAAATTGGCACCTTTCTTAAATTTCACTCAAATTGGAAATAGGGTCATAGCCAACTTCCACACCTTCTTTTTACAGTTATATATAAAATAAATTCGACACCTACTGAAAATAAAGCACATCCAAGTTTCACACTAATTGAACATAAGCTATTTAATAAGACACAGGGCCCAACCAAAGTTCACTCTAGTTAATAGGAAATAGGGCCCTAACCAAATAACACTCCAATAGAAAATGAACCCCTTTCAATTTTCAATTTAATAAAAAATTCCTCTCCACATATATATATTTCAAAATAAAACTATGAAATGACCATTAAAAAACTAATCCAAACAATTTTATTCTAATAAAAAATAGTGCTCTAATCAAATTTCACTTTAATAGAAAAACTTTCTCCATATATATATATGTGTGTGTGTGTGCATTTCAAGATAAAACTATGAAGTTTTATATCTTAAGCATGACTAAATAACATTAATCCATATGAAAAAATTTATCATTCCTATTTTTTTTCTATTCATACAGCGATACAGGACCTCATGCAATAAAAGGACCACTACATACCCCTATACTAGTTACTTTTGCAAAACAAGCATATATTCCATCATTTTCCAATATTTTGGATTTCTTGAAATTTTTTTAGATTTTTTTGAAGACATTTTTTAATCACATCGCTACGCCGTTACGTAGCACCACTACCACAACGTATCGCCTGCTACATACCATTTCGGCAGCAGGCCACTACGCGCGCCACAACCGCTATTTTCATCCTTGGCTGCTATTATCCAATATTTTTTATTCATGTGATCTTGTAGCGCTACGAGTTTCCCACCAATTTCATTTATGTTGCTTGCCTGTCTAATGTCACCTGTCATTTTAATTGAGAAATATCCGTGCTTTTGAATTCTATCTCTCTTCAACACGAGGTATTTAAGCCCCGTCCGATTTCTCCAACAATCGAAGTTTTGGAACTCTGATTTCATTTTATTCTGGAATCAAAGTGAGCTCAGATAATAGAATCTAACATCAATCGGTTGGAGAGGATTGAGATTCTTCTTCTTCTAAGCTTTTGGATTGTTATTCTCACGATCGGATTAGGTTAGTTCCTTAAATACCTTTTTCTTAGTTTGAATCCATTTTAGATATGAGATTTTAGGTTGCTTTGTGTTTTTGGTATCATTCCCTCTATAAATGAGATCTACACTTTTTTGAGACTCTCCATAGATCTCGGCTTCTCTTGCTCAGAATTCAAAGATCTTGAATCCCTAAGCCATCTGATCTCTCTCCTCAACGAAGATTGGGTTTTTTCTTTTTCTTTTTTTTTATCTTTGAAAATCGCAAATGAGAAGCTGATTTTCTATAATGGGGTTTGATATTTCTTCTGTACTAAATTTTGAAACTAGAAGGTAGGAAGTTCATGATTTCTTTGGAAAGTTTCTTTTAAACGCTAAAACCAAGCAAGTGCTTGGGACATATCTGGGAATTAGCATCCTTAGGCCAAATTATTGGAGAATCACCAATTAAACTATATTTTCAATTGTGCAGTAATTTTGTTGATCATCATATCAGTACAAGGGAACAGATTACACTTCATGATACCATGGATAAAATATTTTCTTTAATGCACGGAAGTTTTTTTTTTTTTTTTGGTACTCTTAAGGCATTGAGTTGATGGAGAATATTTGTAATTTTTCTTTTAGATATAGCTTCATGCATTTAGATTGTTTTAGTTTTTCGTTTTTGTTTATGAGGATTAAGAACCAGTTTTATTGATTTTTATTTATTTATTTTTCTATTGTACTACTCTTTGTGGATCACTTTAAAGAACCAAGTAGATTCCACTTATTTCATTGCATGATTGTAGTAGATTATATTCTTCTTGAGAAGATGAGTCTACTCCAAAGCCAGAGTTGGTTTTCCTTGATATAATAGGTAAAATGCTTTTCCTTTTTTTCTTTTCTTGGTAACAAGTGAAGGGGGTTATTAAACAACAATAGGACCTCCTACAAATCATTACAAAGCACTACTATATGATGTTCAACTTTTACAATTGAGGGTTTTGTGTTTATGCGAGTGAACTTTTCTTTAATTATATTGGTGAATAATTTTTCAATATTATAATTTTTTCTTGCTTTGCATTTCTAGATGTATCAACTTACCTACTGGCTTAGCTCCTGCAGATGAGAAAATGTCAAATAATTGATTTAAAAGTAAAAATGTAGTTGCAGTTGGCAATAAGTTCTATACTGGTGATCCAGTCCTTTGAAATGGTGGGGTTGCAGTGGTTGGCAACAACATGTGCAATTTCCAGCTTGATGATATTTCTTCAACAAAGACTGATATTGAGTTTTTCAGAAATGGACCTAAACAAAAGGAGTATAGTGATCGCGAGATTATGGATGGCCTGACATAGGTAATTCTGAAGTCATGGAAAGAATGTTTAGGTAGTTGTCAATATTTTATGCACTTTTTTTGTCATGGTTATGCGTGTAATGTTCGGTTATTGATAAATACTTTGTAACGGTCGAATGATCCATGGTCTACCTGTTACACTTACTTATTTCATCACAACATCCTATCTCTTAAAGCATAAACGCGGATTGGTTGCATGAGATCCCAATGCTTATCTTTTGGGCACCACTACCTAGAAAATGGGCTACCAAGAATCCACATTTAAATCTGGCCGGTGTGATTCTTGACCCTTTGCCTATACATAATAGCAATAATGAAGAGCCTGGATCTCTACTTGAAATCATGTACTTAGAAGATGATTGAAAAACTAATTTGGATGCATGCATCAAGAAACAAAACCTTTCATGTTTCTTTTTGTTCATTACTGAGACATAATGCCAGTTGATCTGGAATTAACTGATGTTTTTACCATTTGTTTCACTTTATTTGGTTTTGCAGAAATTGTGATTTCACATTTGGGATGAATAGTACTAGTACCATCAAGGGTACTCTGTCAAGGCTTGCAATTTGTGAACTTCATCTTTTAAGGGTACTCTGTTAGTTTTTGTATTTTTCGTTTTTAGAATGTACTCCTGAAACCACTGGTTTGGTTATGCTTTTTGTGGGAATGATGTTTTTTCCTCGAAACTACTCGATATGGTTTTGGCTGTTTGTTGGGTACAGCCAACATGCAATGATGCTTTGCTGGAGATGTTTTGGATTGACTATATTGGAACATCTCACCATAACAGATGTATCCCTTCTATCTTACATCATCGGCTGTCCTCAAATGACCACATCTTGGTTGTTTTTTCCAATGGGGTTTGTAAGTAATGAAGAAGGTGTCTCTTATGTTGCATGGTTTATGGAAAATGTTCCTAAAGGTGATCCTACACGGTACCTTATTATAGAACTTTTGTTTTGTGCTGCCAAGAAAAATGGTTAGTTAGCCTTAATTTGCTTTTGGACTTAGTTTGCTTCTTCTCTAAAAGAAAGTCCTACCTGTGATACTGATATACCAAGGGAAATTTTCCAATGAGATGGTGATATGAGTCACCACACCAAAATTGAATTTAAGGAACAGTGTCATGGCCCAAATTTCGGAGCCTTGTCGGAATCTAAGCTATAACACATTGGCATACAATCTACATGTTGAAATCAAATGCAACACATAAGGCATAAGCATCACATATTAAATTTGTTTTTCTAATATTTAAACTAATTAAATAATCAATGAATGGAGTCTCAAGTGTCTAACAATTCCCATAAAAAAAGTTTTCAAGTTAACTAGGAAAGCAGTAAAATATTCACTACTATCTATTTCTCTAAATTTCTCAATATTGATGCAGCGCTCTCCTCAGCCATACATGCCAAATACTATAGGTTCATTTTCACCATTTTCCGGTTTTCCCACAACTCTGTTACTTAAAGGGGGCAATCCAACATCAGTATAAACTGGTGAATAAATTTTTTATTATGGCATGCATCAACATATAATGTATAGAGCATCACATTAAAATAAAGCAGTAATAAACATTAAATGTTTTAATCCAATGTACAAATTCAGTCATGAATCCATCTCATGACACATCTCTAAACTAGATCCTCACACCCAGTCTACATCTTTTTGCCATTTAGCACTACGCGTACCCTAAGATGTCTCATGCATCCCATCAACTGGTCAACTGGTGTCCCATAGGACCCACTTTCTTCTTGACCTCTACGTCCCATAATCCACAATTCAAGTGCATTTGCAACCATTGCAACTGGATCCCATGATCCAAATATCATAATCTCAAACCCAAGTACGAAACCACTAATTCATACCATGCTAGTAGTTCAGAGCATTTTCAATTCCTTTATACTTGATTTTCACAAAATAAAACCATGCATACAAATACCTGTATGTCCATTAATTACATATGCTCAGCCTCATACACTAAACCCATTCATCATTGCCCACTTCCTTTCACAACTGGTAATGATTAATGTAGAGGTGGGCCATACCTATTACTTATTTATGCATTCTATATGGTTTTCAAAAGTTCCACATCATACCTTTAAATTAGAAAGTAACCCATACAAAGAAATCATAGTACCCCTGTGCTATTTCTCATGAGAGTCTAAATTATTAAAGATTTTGAGGACCTTTTCGTAATTACCCTAAGATGTAGGACTCGTCTGTTAAATTTCAGAAATTCGAAAACTCTGGAGAGCATACTTTTGTTAAAAAAAAAAAAAACTAAGCACACCCATAGTTTCTGGGCTACCGAATAACGGTTCAGACATGGGCCATTCATTAGGGGCCCCACATCACTAAGATCGCCCATGGATCTAGTTTCAGATCCATAGAGTGGATCACCCATCAGGTGGCCCACCCGGGCCCTCAACCCCACGCCAAAATCTTTGTCCTAGGCAACCTAAACTGGGGAAGATTGGGTTCTGATCCTGTTTTCTTCCTCAAATCAGGAAAACTCCTATTGGGTAAGCTTCTTTAACATTCAACTGTTGGTAACATAGTGATTTACCATAAATCAACTCATAAAGAATTGAATCTAAAGCTCAACCGATTTTTTTTTTTTGTGTTGCAAGAACCGTAGCACCTGTATATTGAAAAGGAATGCCTCTCGATTGGGCCATAAACACTGTTACAGAATTCAATTAACCAACCATCAAGATTCTTATCCCCCATAAGGTACAGTACTAGCCTCATTAAAGTTTATCAATTCATCTATGTAAGGGAACAATAGCAGAACAACAGTGCAACACGGGAACATGAAAAACACATAATTTCAGTTATTAGAATATGATTTCTGAAAAACAAACCTCAAGCAAATCTTTCATGATCTAGAATTTCGTTTATGTGGATAATATAGGAAACCCACTCACCTCCTGTAGATGTTCACGATGTTCGGTCGAGAGGACATCCGTCAACTGTTACTCGGTTGGCCACCTTCTTCGTCGTTCTATTCCTCTCGTAACCTTATAATCCAGAAGCTTTCTTCTTAAGTTCTTCCTTTCTTTGTCAAAAATAAATTCAATAGCTCTATGGATTTCCATAGAGACTCCAGAGATATTTATAGGTATAGGCACTAGCTTGCGTACAAGGAAAATCCTCCAAGGAGTTTGCACAAGAGAGAATTCCTACAAAGAGTCATACGTCAAATACCTTTTTGGGTTATACTTGCGAAAAAACAAGAAGGATGGATCCCATTCCATATAGACTTATGAGATGACAACAACGTTACCAAGGCCCTATTCTAGAAATAGTAACTTTAACTTATGCTAAGGCCCACTCATCAAGGTCAATAAACCACAACATAACAAAATTATTCAAACAAAAAGTCATGTACCCCTTTTTGCTAACCCCAGACATTGCAAAAAGTGTTTTGCAATAACCCAAAACTTAAAACAATTCATAGTCCAAAAAACCATTTCTAAAAAAAACTAACCTAGCAAACCCCTTTCTTAAAAAACAAAAAAACGTTCCTTGTCCTCTTATCCACAATGTTGCTGTTAGTGTTTGTCGATCTAAACACCTCTCATAACCCATTCGCCGTTCGTTGATCTAGCCGAGATCAAGCATTTCTATTTCAATAGATTTGAAATCTCTTTTATTTGATGCTCAAAGGTGAGGAACATCACCAGATGTAGAGCTCATGATCGATGAAAATGACTGATTGCAGATGCTTCATGCGGTTTCTACTGTTTTTTTAGGATTTTCAATCTCGATCTTCTGAAGGATCTGGGGATTTGAGATTGGATTTGAGAATCTGATCTCTTAAGAAGAGGAAAATCAAGTTAAAGCTATTTTAAGTGAACTTTAGGGTTGTTTTGTTTTTCATTTTGAGCTTTGAAATCTGATGGCTGCTGTGAATGAAAGTGAGAAAAAAGGAGATATGAAACGGAGCAGGTCAAGTTGAGGCTTCTATGGTGATTTTAACAAATCTCTGGAATGCTGTTGCAAGTGTTGGGGATAGAAAAATTCATTTCTTTATACATTGTCTCCTGTCCAGTCTCTTTTTATCTGCCTTTCTTCGATCTAAGTAACTATGGAGATGCATTTTCTTCAAGCAAACTAAAATCTTCTTCTTTCCTTTAATCTTTTCTATCCAATGCCTTTTGCTTCGAAAACAACAATTTTCGCTACAAAGAGCTGATCTTTTAGTTTGTTGGATGTGAATTGGTTGCGATTTGCAGTGCTTTTGTTCTTCTTGTGACAATTCCCTTTTTTGGTAAATGACATGTCCTTTGTCAGATGCTTTTCTTTCCTTTTTTTTTTCTAATCTGTATATCGATTGCCTTTGTATGGAATGACATTTCTTTTGTTTGAAGTGGTTTTGAGTCTACATTTTCTTTGAATCTTTGTTTATAGGCGGCTGATCAATGAATATATAGGAGTGACAGGGCTTCCATTTATACATTCCTAACACGGATTTTGAGTGGGAATGTTGTAGTCGACATGTTTCTAATGATGCATTAGGATTGCGTAGTTGGTTAACATGTGAGATTTGCTTAGTTCTCTACTCATCTTGTCACAGTCAATGTGGTTTCAATTGGAATTTGTGGGATTTATCTGCTGCATTTTTGTGTCTTTGATCTTGTACAATCCATTTCTGTTTTAAAGATTGTTACTAAAATCCTATGAATTTCTTTTAGATAAATATATATAATATATATCCTTAAAGAAAGTAAAGAAGAGATCTAAAGTCAGGTAATGTAGGTGTGTTTTGGCTACAAGAAGAACCGAGTTCATAAACCAAAAGAACTAGGTTTAGCCCAAAAGCTGATAGGTCGAACGTTGATTTTGAGAAGTCCTTTGGGTTGGGTGCCAAGGTTGTTAATTTGTTGACTTTTAAGTAATATAAAATGCATCTCTAAAGGTAATATTAAGATAGGACGATATGTGTCATCACTAAAGGTAATGACAATGTATGAAATATGTGTGAGAGATCTGAATTTCTGTTAAGTCAGATTGCACTCAGGTTTCACTTTGAGTTTATTTGAATTGACTACAGACAATTTGATGGCATATATGCTGGAGGAGCTCTGCAATGGATTGCATAGGTTCTAGACAATTCAACTTTTCCCATCATTCAATTATTGGTATATTATTACTTCTTACATGATTATATATTGCGATTGTTATTACTTTTATTTCTCGAATGATTTCTTTTTTCTACCGTTTGATACTACTCTCTCTTGAGTTAAGACCATCTTGACACTGATTTGTGAAATGCCTTTCTAATTATCTGCCCTGTAAGATAAACGTGAGGAAATCCATAAAAATCATCTATTGTATGCATGCCATTCACAATTTTGGCAGGCCAAAGTCATTTCTCAGAGAGTATAGATGTCTTTCTCGTGTTATTTAGGATTATGTTCACTTTGTTCTGTGCAATTGTTTCAAGAAAATTAAAATTAATGTAAACCAATCTTATTGGTTCCCATCTAATTGAAAAGTTTGAGAACTTGTCACATTTCATCATTGAGCAAACATGCTAATTGTTTCAATTCATACTTACCCACAAGTGCTTCCTTATCATGCCATTTTGATTTTTTTTCAGTTATTAAATATCAACATGATTTATCATTGCTGTCATTTGATTATTGCAAGTTGCTTATATCTCTCAGACATTTACAAAGATGATTGTTTTCACTGACCCATGTGTAAGTATTGTCATATTCTAGGTCCCATTCAATTGGTTTGTTAACATTACCTTTTGGGTTTCTATTTCTCGTCCATGTTTATAGCTACGAGGCATCATATCCAAACAAGTTTGGACATATGAGCAAGTATTTACTCCTAAAAAATAGCATGATTCTGGGTGATAATTGATATGCTTATTTCTAGGCATAATTAAATCCTCCATTAGTGGTCTCCATATCAACTGAGTTTATATTGGACAAATTTCTACTTTTAATCTCAAAATTGTCTTCAGTGCATGTCTATGGAACATAATTTGTTTATATCTCTTCTATTGGGATGACATGAGATGCTTTAGATCCCATGATAGCTACGTGTATAATATGCAGAGAAAATTGTGATGTAGCACTAGTTAAAATGAAAGGCTGTGTTTTAAAATCTCAAGTATGTTTTTGCTGTGTTGCTCAAATACTTTTTCAATCCGTGTCAACGCCTATTTAAAATTATGAGCAATTTCAAGACATCATTCTTGTTTTTCCATATGCACTATTATTTGATTCTTTTTATCTACTTTAGTTACTAATTCCCTTTTGCAGTTTGTGGTCTATGTTACAATCTATTATTCGCTAGGAAAGAAAGGGTTAGTCTTGACTCCTTTTTGTAGAGATTTAGGGTGTCTTTGGTTAAAATTATTTTAAGCGAACCATGCTTTTGAAATAGGAACTTAATAAAAGTGACATATTCAAAGCAGCTTCTTTAAAGCAATGGTTGTTTGGTTAGCCTAACATTTGCACTTACTTTTTAATGGAAAAAGCATCAAAAGTTGTTCAGTTATATGTGTAAAAGGTAGCTTTAACATAAAATAATTAGATAAATTATGTTATACGTCATAAAAATTAATTTATAGTAATCTTCATAAAACTTAATTACACCACCCATAAAAAATAGGATCACCCATATAAAAATCAAACTTGTGCAATTTATGTGGACCTTAACACAAACTACATGATTTACTATCTCCACAAATATAATTTCTAAAAAAATAAAAAAAAAGTATTATTTCCCAATTATAATAAATAGACCCACCACCCTAAGTACGTGTAGCAAATATTGCATCAGCAATGGCATCCCTCGTTTTCCACATCTGCTGTCCTTGATCACCATGTGCTAGGTTTTGCCCATGTTCACTATGCATTAGGTCCTCATTGATTTCAAACATTATGATCATTCTCATCATTGACAATCACTCCCTCAATATCATATTGATTAAACAAGGTATTAATAATAGCTTCTCGATGGATGAAGTTATGCATTGTTATCGCAGTGACAACTATATATATTTGAGTAGTAAATGGGTAAGGAGCCATTTCCTTAAATATTAGGAAGCGTGCTTTTTAATACCACGAAGCAATGTTCTATTACATTCCTGAGTGAGGAATGATAGAAATTGAAGAGCTCCTCTTTATCTCTAGGTCTAGTACCACAACGAAAGTCTTGAATATGATAATGGTGATTGCTATAAGGCCGGAGGAAACCCCGTGTGGTAGGATATCACGCTTCAACTACATAATATCTACCTATAAAATTTGTTTTGAAATGTGAAAACAGTAAAATGTACCATAAGAACAAATAGGAATAAAGACAGTTTTCAGCATAAAATTTACCTGGCGGAGCATGAGGAAAGTTCCATTTTGGATTATATACAGCATCTGCCATAATACATGAATCATTGGCTGTACCGTTCCAACCAACATAAAGAAATGTAAATCGCATGTTAAAATCACACAAGGGCCATAACATTTTGAGTATATTCTCCCTTTCTACCGGATCGATATGGAAGTTATCTTGAGGAATTATAGCACTAACATGTGTGCCATCAATTTCACCAACACAATCCTATAAATAAAAATACATGAGTAAATTGATATAGATTCATGAAGTATTAATACTAAGTTTAGAGTTAACTAAAAATATATAAGTTCATGACCTTGAACCATGGCCAATATTTATGGTTTCTGCAGATATAATTAGCTGTCTCATTGAAGGAAGGTGGCTTTATAAACTCCATTGAGAATTTAGCCAATGCTATTAACATATTAGCACTAATTAGAAATTAGAAAGAAAAAAGGCCCTCATAGAGTCCTCCAACGGTCCATAACCCAACAGCTATTTTTATGTTGAAAGCTGCACTCTTTTATGTTTCTTCCTCGCTGATACTCTCTAGTCTCTTGATTCCAATGGAAAAGCCCTCTTTTAAATTCTCTCTCTCTCTCTCTCTCTCTCTCTCTCTCCAATACTTGACCTCTCTAACCTCAGAACTAAAAACAAAAAAACGAGATAGAAATCGAATGATAGCGTGACTGACCAATTAGAGAAAATGACGGAAGTGATGATAAGGAAGAAGTTGTGACATGTGGGGATGGCTATTGGCTAGGCATTAGCAAGCACTTGTGCCATTTCCTTCTTCGCATTCAGTGGTTCCCCTTATCTTTACTTGGTCATGAGATGGCCAGATCTCATATTTGTGTGTGTGTGTGTGTGCATATCATCTCTAGGGTTTTGGGTTTGGGTTTGGCTTTTTTTTGGATTTTCTTGGGGTTTTGGTGTTTGATTGATTAATGAATTTGAAGAAATCAGCATTTTTTTATTCTTTTTGGGTTAATGCCTATTGGGGAGAAATTGGTGTTTGTGATTTTTGTTGGGGTTTTGGTGCTTGAAGTTTCGAGATGCGTATTATTTTGTTAGTGAAATACCAGTCTCTCTCTCTCTCTGCATATCATATCAGGATACATATTATGTTTTGAAATTTCAGGATATGTATTTTATTATGTTTGTGACCTTTGGATGAGGCCACGACCTTCTTCAGCAGTATCGATTTCCAACTTTGCAATATTTGTAAAGGATCTTCCACAACCCTGCCCTTCCACAACCCTCTCTCTCTCTCTCTAAAATCAGTCACTTTTATGGATTTATGCATAGATATGGATTTTGGTAGGTTTTATTGATGATGATTGTTTATGTCTGAGATGAGTCTTTTCTAGTTTTAGTCATTGATTATCATGTTATGTATTTGGAAATGGATTTTGTGAGTTTGAATTATTGACGATTGTCTATAGTTTTTCTAATACAAGTCTATATTGAACAAACACTCCTTTTCTATTTCATTGACATTTGTTTGGTTAATTCCCTGTGGATATGTGGTAAAACTTGGAAAGATCATATGAAAAATGAGCGCTTTTGAGAGCATTTTATGTTTCACAACCTCTCACCTTTGGATCTAAACTAATGACATTGCAAATCTGAAACTTTTTAGAAAAAAAAGGTGGAAAGAAAAAGGAAGAGAAAACCCACAAGAGTGGATCCCTGGATGCATTGTGAAGGATAGGGATCTAAATGACATAAATGAAATTTGGTTGGTTAGTGGGGCTTGAAATAGAATTGTGGGTTTAGGGTTTTTATGATTTGTGATAAATGAAATGCTGTTCTTTAATTCAGATCTTGAATCTAAGCAAGGCCCTGAAATTATTTTTTCTTCTCTTCTTATCATCTTCTTCCTCTTCGTGGTTACGGTTTTGGGTCATACTGGCTATGTGGGTTAACCCTAACAATACAATGTTCCTTCCCTTGTCCAAGGAGGACACATGGCAATGTTTGTGGGGTCAATCAGTTTCATGCCTTCCAAGCTCAAGGCAAGGAAGTTGGTAACTCAATCTCCTATTGGTTGTCTTTCTTTTACTATCAATGAAATGCAATCTTGTTTATTCCATTTTCCATTAGTTTTACTCTATGGTTGGATGAACCTATTAACTCATTCTCCTTTACAGACTTTCGTTGGATGGAAAATTCTTTAGTTATCTATCGATCCTGGGGTTTTTGAAATGATCATAGGTTTGTGTTGTTTGTTTTTTTTTTTAATGATGAGTTGGTTTGTTTATGATGGTTGTGTTTACTTATTATGGGTGGTTTGTCTTTTCATTTAAATCATGATGTATATGTGCCCTTTTGTTTAGCAGTAGTTTGATGTTTAGGTGTCTGTTCTATATGTAGATTGAGCTACCTGGCTGCAAGGGAATTTGGACTGTGTACCACAAGAGCTCTTGTGCTCATAGTGCTGATTCTTCTAGAATTGCTTCTGAAGATGGTGAATATCATGTGTATTTGATCATAAGCTTGGAATCTCGAACAATGGTACTTTCCAAAACAGAATGTGAAGTATCTTTTTTTCTTTTTTTTTCGCATTACTCTTTTTTCCACTAGGAATAACGCATAAATATTTTTATTTTCTTTGGGTAAAAAGATTATGATTTGTATTGTGGTTAAATTTGGCCTGTAGTTTGCATTGAAAGACAATTGCTGTAGAAAATTTTCCCGTCTGTGTCTTCACTCTGATAAGGAATGTGAATATCTAAATTATGGTTGGAAGTCACATCTTTTCCCTTTCACTTAAAACAAAAAAAAAATCTGTATATGCTTGAATTATACTTTTTTTAATGGTGAATTTGCTGAAGTAGTGATGCAACCACCTCTAGTTCCTTTCCTTTACTTTTTCCTAACTAATGTTAGGGTATTACAAAAATTATCCTATCCAGTAATCAATGCTTGTTTTCATTGTTGCCACTTTAGATCTGCATTGGTTAGTCCACCTTTCATGTTCAAAAGGAGGTCTATGTGATAACATTTTAGTTATTCAATTCATGTTGAATTTGTTTATTCGGATCCATTTATGTTTTTTTTCATGATTTCTTCTATGTCATCATCTCTGTTCTATCTATGTTTTGGATGCCTTCAAGCTTCTTCTTGGATGAGTTGTTTCACCTATCTGACTGCTCAATGGAATTGTTTCTAATTCTATATCGGAACTGGTTTCACTGATGGCCAAGTCCAATTCTGAAACTGGGTGTTATTATTTGAAGTGCTTGTGGTCAATTTTTTCAGTTGAGTTTTGAAGGGCAATTCGTTTATTTATTTAATTTTTTGTAGTGTTTGACAAACCTTGTTGGCATTGTAATGTATGATGCAACTGGTTTCAACAATTTTTGCCTTCTTTTTGATGATTATGCTTTGTGCCATCCTCACTAACTATATTATTTTTGTGAGACTTACGTTCTTGAGACAGCTGTTTTTCAGGGGAAGTTACAGAAACTGTTGACTATTATGTTAAGGGAAGTACTATTGCTGCAAGAAACTTGTTTGGAAGGTGAATATGCATGCGGTCTTAAACTTCTTGACCGTTAGGTTTAGTTCATAATACAGTGATACGGGAACTCATGCAATGAGGGGACTGCTCGCCCCCTGATCTTATATACTTTTGGTAATATATATAGAGAGAGAGAGGAATGCTAGTATGCATCCTTCCCTCACCATAGGGAGAGGGACATTTGGTAAATTGGAAACACTCATGTGCAAAAGGCAAAGGTATATGAAAAAGAGGAATGCTCATATACAAATAAGGAGAGCCATGTAAGCATCTCTCACTTTGGAAAACTAGTAACATTCTGACTTCTACACCATGACAAATGTCTTTGGGATGTTGGTGTGGAAGGAAAGATTGGTTTTGAGTTGAAGGGTGCTCTAGGGAGGGGGATGTAGGGGTCCCCAAAGTTCCCATCAGGGGTCTCCTTCTGCACCCAAGTTTAGTTCCCTCTTGCATAAAATGTTAATTTTGGTCGCTTTTGTGTGGGTTTATATATGTGTTGTTACTTGTTGGAAAACAGAGTGTGGAGAGGAAACACTCACATGCACATAAATGGATTGATTTGTTTATTATTACCTTGATAGTTTAATAAAGCAACTAGCTCAGCTACTAATGAAATTGGTTGTTGCAAGATTTGGGAATCTAACTTCCTAGTCCTCTAGTGTCATAAATTTATTATGTCTCTTCTAATGGCTGACAAGCAATCAAAATCATAATAATTGTACACGCATTTGTGTATTGAATCTATACCAGAGAATGAGAAAACCATTAGTATTTAGTACCCCCTTTGGGGTAATTTTCTATTTTTTTAATTATTCTCTAAATATATCAAATCTTGGGTCAGCCTAGAGTGATAGAATTTTGGATTGATCTGATTTGGGCTGTGTTTTTTCATATCTGTTATCTGGGTCATTAATAGCCAAATAGATAAACAATTGGGCCAACTATGGCAGGGTCTTTCCTCTCAAATGCCTAATTTCATCTTTCCATGTAATCTTTACTTGCCTGATTATCTAATTGGAAGGCAACTGCCAAATTCCTATATGGCTTTTAACTAGTGCCCATCTTTTATTGGTTGCTTCATTCTGTTGGAATTTATTACTTTGGAAGTCTTTTTTTTTTTCACTATTTGGCGTATTGGCTACAGAAGTAGAAGGAACCCTAAGAGGGGCTATGTGTCACAACCCGAGCCCAGGAGCTCGGGGGTTAGGAAAAGCCAAACCGATAACACACGTACTCCCGTGCCTGTACACATAAACTTGGTCTAAATGCACATGCACAAGAGAAGGTTCACACGTGCCAAACATATACGTGGAAGCTGTAGATATCAAAACATCACACAACACAATGCATAAATACGAAATACAGGACACACATATAGCGATAACAATTTTACAAAATTGAACAAAATAACCATGTACAAATCATGATAGGATCAAATCGTGATACAACTTAAAACAATGAAGACTCCGATGCAAGAAATGTCCATGGCACTCTCCGGCGGAGTGTCTATACCCACTCCTCTAGGCCTGATGGGACCTCGAGGTCCTCACTAAGAGTCTGGCTGACCGACGAGGGGTCGGGAGGGGTATCTGAGCCTGCAACATCAAAGACAACTCGTGAATACAACGATTCAGCAATGTATAAGTCATAACAAGTAACACATGATGTGTCTAATAGAATACAGATCACCATATAATCATAACAGGTCACATTCATATCTTAAGCTATCGTGCAAGCAAGTAAGAAAATATGCCATGTGAATTAATGTATACATGCTATACAAAACTAGTTGGCGACTACATTGCCATATGCTCCCAAAAGAGGGATCTTATATCCATGCAGAGAACACCATTGTCCGGGCCAGGGTACAAATGGGTCTCGGGTTTCCTAGGGTCCAGTTCCTCAAGATGTTTCCTTCTACAGTAAGGCCATGAAAACTACACCAAATTCACCCCGTCGGGATCCTAAGACTGAGGCTAAGTAGTGCCTGACCATACAAGTCAATTATGAAAACCCTGAGTAAACGGTGACAAACATATCATGCGTGCATATCTGAGAACATGTCTTATATGTGAATCATGTTGGAAGTAGGTGGGTCTCGTGGATAGATTTTCAAAACTTTTGATCCACTTGACACAGGGATCAACTATCCATAAGACCAAAACCCAATCCAGGATGCGTTACCCTCAATCTCGTGACCATGTACAGTAAAATTATACCAGCACTAAACATCCAAAATAACCTACGACATGCAAGAAGTAGATCATACCTTTGGAGACCCGCAGTGCTCTAATGGACTTCTTCAAGACCTCTTAGCCTTCCACGCTATGACCCCCGAATTGGATTTCTTTTCTCAAGAAGAACGGTGGAATCTTCAGGAGAAAATCCCAACTCGAGACTCCAAGGAACTAGAAGAAAGGAGAGGAGAGTAACTCGCGCAACTCTTGCACGAAAGGGTTTTGGGCGTGAGAGGAACTCTTTTGGACGTCCAAGGATATTTTATAGACTTCCAAATCTCTCCCTTGTCTAATTGAAATAGAAGTCTTACTTCCAAAACAATTAGCAACTTTCTCATTTCCAAACTCTTATTTCTAGAGTCCAAGTCGGATTAGTGTTTTCCAATATCTTGGGCTAGCGTGGGGACCACTAGGGATTCCTTAGAAAGCTGGCTCCAACTGGAACACCGCGACCCCACATCTCATGTGCAATCCGGGCCCACAGTTAATTGCAACTAACACCACTATATAAATGCAATTGCACTCCAGTCTTAGGAATAAATTACAATGAAGACCCTAAACTTCCCAATTACCATAAGTAGGCCCCTCTATCAATATCCGTGGATCAATTGGAATAAATCCGTCTCTTCCAATCTAAGTTCCACATCTTATTATCCTTGAGCCCCAATTAATCACAGTAATCATCAGTACCATCCAATTAACTCTTAATTGAGATGGGTGCGCACTTACTAATGACAAATCCATTAATTGGCACAAGGGGATAATAGAGATAGATTCCATCTTGATCGTTCAACGTTCCCACAGTTCTACTACCATATACCCAAGACACCGAGGTGTTAACCTATAGTCGGCCTCACTCATTGGTGACTCAAAGCAAATGAATAGATAGAAACTTGAGTTCGTCAATGTCTCAGGATTGAGAGCCTATTGCAAGGGAATTATGAGAGCATACCTTATTATTGAGACGGAATACCATAAGGTGCATCTCATGGTCCTTCAATACATCCAATGTACCAGCACCATTGATCCAGAATCTTACATTCTGATGATTGAGACAAATCACACTATCTCATAGTGATCAAAGTGCTGCAACCTTATCAAATGAGATGCCCAATCTCATTACTGGTTGTGAAGCTATTTTAAGTATAAGATTTGTGACATATATCTCCCGCGTGTGGATCTCATCCATGCACATATATCACATCTAATATACTAATGGGACCCGGTTCAACTCATGAACCATTATGTCATACGTATTGGTCATGTGCATGAAGTAGTAGAATAACATTCATCTTATGAAAGTAAAGCATGATATTATTGATAAATAAAGAAATTAATCAATTTATTACATCAACTGATGGATTGAGTCCACAAAAACTAACAATCTCCCACTTGGGCTCAATGCCAGTCAGGGTTGCATCTCATGCCCATCCCTTCCACATGTTGCTCAAAGACTTTGGTAGTCAAAGGCTTAGTAAAGGGATCTGCTAAATTGTCTGCAGAGGCTATCTTGGTAATAGCAATATCGCCTCTCTGCACAATCTCTCTGACTAAGTGATACTTCCTCTGTACATGCTTTTGGCTTTTATGGCTTCTGGGTTCCTTTGACTGAGCGACTGCCCCGCTGCTGTCACAGTAAACTGTGAGTGGCTGTCGTGCCAAAGGTACCACCCCAAGTTCCAAAAGGAATCTTTTAAGCCATACTGCTTCCTTAGCTGCTTCACAAGCTGCTACATATTCAGCTTCCGAGGTTGAATCAGCGGTACATTCTTGTTTTATACTCCTCCAGCTGATAGCTCCGCCTCCAAGCATAAATACATAACCAGAGGTGGATTTCCTAGAATCCTTATCTGACATAAAGTCAGAATCTGTGTATCCGACTGGAATCAACTCATCACTGCTATAAATCAACATGTAATCTCTAGTCCTTCTCAAGTATTTGAGAATACATTTTACAGCAGTCCAATGTTCAGGTCCTAGATTGGATTGATATCTGCTGACTAGGCCCACTACATAACAGATATCTGGTCTAGTACATAACATAGCATACATGAGGCTACGAACAGCCGAAGCGTATGGTATCGACCTCATTTGCTCCTTTTCCTCGGGTGTCTTAGGACACTGATCCTTGGAAAGGTGCACTCCATGCCTGAAAGGTGTGATACCCTTCTTGGAGTCTTGCATTGCAAATCGTACTAGCACCTTATCTATGTATGCAGCTTGGGATAAGCCAATCATCCTATTTTTCCGGTCTCGATAGAGTTTGATCCCTAGGATGTAACTAGCTTCTCCCAAGTCCTTCATATCAAAAGTCTTGGCTAACCAAACTTTTACCGTTGACAACATTCCTATGTCTTTCCCCAGGAGAAGGATGTCATCGACATATAAAACCAGAAAAACTACCCTGTCACCTTCACTTTTCATGTACACACATGACTCATCCGGATTTTGACAAAAACCAAATGACTTGATTGCCTGGTCAAAACGGATATTCCAGCTTCGGGATGCCTGCTTCAGTCCATAAATAGACTTCTGCAGTTTGCAAACTTTTTGCTCCTGGTTTTTAGCTACAAAACCGTCTGGCTGCACCATATAGATGTCTTCCTCAAGATGGCCGTTGAGAAAAGCCGTCTTGACATCCATTTGCCAAATCTCGTAATCGAGATGAGCCGCAATGGATAAGAGTATCCGGATGGATTTGAGCATGGCTACTGGCGAGAAGGTTTCCTCATAATCGATCCCCTCTTTCTGAGTATATCCTTTCGCAACAAGCCTAGCCTTATAGGTCTCCACTCTTCCATCTGGTCCTCTTTTTCTCTTGTAGACCCACTTGCATCCAATAGGTTTAATATTGGCAGGCAAGTCCACAAGTGTCCAGACCTGATTTGAGTACATAGACTCCATCTCAGCTTTCATAGCATCTTGCCAGCGTCCCGAGTCTAAGTCATTTATTGCTTCATCATAGTTAGAGGGATCTTGTTCTGGCTCTTCTGGGATTGCTTCATAAGACTCTCCCAAGAATGAGAACCTGTCAGGGGGTCTGACAATCCTCCCACTACGACGAGGTACTGGTGTAACTACTAGGTCTGGTAAGGGCGGTTCTTCCTCAAGTCCGGTCATACTTGGATTTGGAATTGATTGCTCCTGAATCTCTTCCAAGATCACCTTTTCTAAAAATTTCTGGTCCATCATATAATCTTCCTCCAGAAAAACCGCATTGGTGCTGACCAGCACTTTCTGCTCTCTGGGATTATAGAATAACCAACCTTTAGTTCCTTTAGGATATCCTACAAATGTGCATACTTCCGACTTCGCTTCCAACTTATCCGTCTTAACCTTGAGCACGTGTGCTGGACAACCCCAAATGTGTAAATGTTGTAGACTAGGCTTTCGCCCAGACCACAATTCTCGGGGAGTCTTGGGTATAGACTTAGATGGTACGAGGTTTAGTATGTACATTGCAGTATCCAAAGCATATCCCCAAAAGGATATAGGTAATCTTGAGAAACTCAGCATAGACCTAATCATATCTAAAAGAGTCCGGTTCCTTCTTTCTGCTACTCCATTCTGTTGAGGCATACCAGGAGCAGACAACTGGGATAGAATCCCATTTTCTGATAAGTAACCCATAAAATCAGCAGAGAGATATTCCCCTCCTCGATCTGATCGAAGAGTCTTGATACTCTTACCTAATTGCTTTTCCGCTTCCGCTCGAAATTCTTTGAACTTTTCAAAAGCTTCGGACTTGCGGTGCATAAGGTATATGTAACCATATCTTGAGTAATCATCTGTGAAAGTGATGAAGTACTCATATCCTCCTCTGGCCCTGACATTAATGGGTCCGCAGACATCAGTATGCACTAATTCCAATAAATCTTTGGCCCTATTACCCTTAGCTGAAAAGGGTCTTTTAGTCATTTTACCTTCCAAACAGGACTCACAGATAGGCATTGGTTCTACCACCAATGAAGGTAAGATACCATCTTTCACTAGCCTCTCAATCCTGTTAAGGTTTATATGACCTAGCCTCAGGTGCCAAAGTTTTGTTGGATTAGATGAAGGTGACTTTCTCTTTAATGATGATCTACTAATTGTTTCAGTATCATGTATCTCATACATCGTGGGAGTTAACAAATAAAGTCCATTGGTTACCTTGCCAGAACATATGAAAGTACCATTCCTCTTTATGACAACTTCAGTACCAAAAGTAATAGAATAACCTTTATTCACCAAACTAGAGACTGAAATTAAATTCTGCCTTAAAGACGGTACATATAATGTTTCTGACAAAACCAATTTCTTATTTGAAAAACATAAAGTAATGACTCCTACTGAAACAGCCTCCGCCTTAGCGTCAGATCCTAGGTTGACAATGATTTCTCCATCACTTAGCCTCCTGGTTTCCCTGAACCCCTGCAACGTATTACATATGTGATTAGTTGCCCCGGAATCCACACACCAGGATTCTGAAGTACCAGTTGCAAAACTAACTTCAGATATAAGTGACTCAATCATACCTGGGGTCTTTTTCTTAGACAGATATTCTGGACAATTCCTCTTCCAATGTCCTGTCTTACCACAATGGAAACACTTTCCTTTTGTCCCTGAACCCTTAGCTTTAGCCACGCCACCAGTTGGACCATTCTCCACCTTAGGACCCTTTGGAACTGATTTCTTTTTGCCTTTCCGCCCTTTGCCTTTCGGCTTGGACTTGGCATCTGACTTTTCTGTCATTAAGGCAGTTGGTTTCTTCTTCATAATCCCTTCAGTTGCTACCAGCTGACTAGATAGCTCAGCTAGAGTCAGATTCATTTTATTCATATTATAATTGACCTTGAAATTGTTGAATGACTCTGGTAGTGACTCAAGGATTATGTCAATCTGCGATTCTGCATCAATCGCAGCTCCCAGTACATCTAACTCATTTAATGAGTCCATCATTTTCAACATGTGTTCCTGTACTGATGTACCTTCAGCCATCTTGGTGCTAATGAGCACTCTCATGGCTGCCTGCCTAGCAGGTCTGCCTTGTTCTGCAAACATCTCCTTTAAGTTCGATATCATATCATATGCAGTCTTATAAGATTGATGTTGATGTTGCAGCACACTAGACATGGATGCCAGAATGTAACATCGGGCCATCTCATCGTCTTTGGCCCATTTGGTGTAAAGGTCCTTTTCTGCTTCTGATGCATCTGGGCCAGGCTCTTCAAGGGGGTTTTTGGTAAGGACATATTTATATCCTGAAGCTGTCAGGACAATATCCAGATTCCGTTTCCAGTCTACATAGTTGGATCCCACCAACTTATTCTGGTTGAGGATGGTCGCAAGTGGATTGAAAGTATTCGAATTCATGCTTGTAATACTGTAGCACATAACCATACATTCAATTAATGAATTTAAATGACATTAGGGTTTAGTATTCTACCAAATTTATGTGGGAATCCTCATAACCACAAAATTCAGAATACATCGGAATCCCAATTCTGCGGGGTATGCCTCCTTGGGGAGTGCATATACCTCCTAGACTGGTGCGGATCAAAGTTGGTCAAAATTTGGATTAAGACTAACTATCCATGATCCCCTTCATTCATTATAATCTAGGTATCTCATACCAAATAATGTATGACTCCCAATTAGCTTTGGTTTCTAAAATACATGAGGCAAATCCTTAGGGATACTACATCATTATTTTAGTTAAGTGTGACCCACCAACTAGCATTGCATGACAACCGTTGTGGGTAGCTCCTCCTTGGGGAGTGGGCTCCCACCCCGTCTCATCAACACTATCCATAGGAGATCCATATCCAGTATCCAGATAAATACAAGCCCTCCGTGGGGAATGGCCATTCGCAAAATGGCGCAAGGCTAATACTTTCCTTACAATGGACCTATGGTGGAAAACCATGGGGATTTTTATATGTATAGAAAAGCCCCGCTCCCACTTAATATTTTAGAGTTGAGGATTTCCTTATAGGTGTATGGGTCCATCAAATATAGGTATATATTCATCTCATGATAAGACCAATGATTGGTTCCAAGTCAAGTTATTTTAAGGAAAGCCCAGTTTCTAAAATTAGTGTTACCAATAGATCCATCTCATGGGCCTACCAACTCTAATTAGAACTCTTTCCAAAAATTAATTTGATTTGACCAATTTTGGAATTTGCTATGTTTGGAACAAATATGGAAATACTCTAAAATAAGCATTCATCCATAAATAGAAAGTGCTGTAATAAAAGACTAGTCCTCTCCTCCACATGGCCCAGGCGAAAAAGACTTCTTGGACTTCTAGACTTTCCAAAACTTTGGGATTCCTCAAACTCTTTGGGCATCTCCAAAGCACCTTTTGGTAATCTTCAAACTCTTTGATTAGGAGTCCAGCTTCTCTTTCCTTCTTTGTTTCGGACATCTCCAGAATTTACAAATTTTAAAAAAAAAATACATAAATTCCTATGTCTCTATAATGAGACTTACATGGTAGTCTAAACATGGAAATAAAAGGGCTATAGGGAAATTCACCATGCCTTGCCCTTTCACGGGAAACCAAGGAGACCATGATGCCCTTTACACTTAGCCACAAATAAACCAATAATTAAAAGGAAAGAAAAACATGTGGGCCATATGGAGAGGACATTATCACCTGCAAGTTAGTATCTCATACAACAAAGCATCTCACAAAACCAGGTTGCCAAACCACAATAGGAAAAACAAGATGCCAAATATTTTGCCACCACGATACAAGACCCCCTACGCAACGGGGGTCCGGGGGCAGCGCCCCCGGCGGGGGTCGAGCTGCCCGGTCAGCTCGCGGGGTTCCAAGGGGCAGCGCCCCCGAAAAAAAAAAAAAAAAAAACAACAACAGCTCAGACCAAGAACAAGATGATTCTGCCTAGGTTCGGCTAGCCGATCTGGTCCCTACGGTTAGCCAACAGACCTCTATAGCCATAGTGGTCCGTTTGGCTAACCGACCTGATGAACCCAGAAATTTGGGTTCTTTTTCAGATTCGACTCCTGCTGTACCCAATCACCTCTAATGATCTCAGTATGTTTTAATGGCATCTTATCATCCTCCTATCATGATTAAAACCTTTTGTGACTTTCCAAACATGTATCTACTACAAAAGCATGCAAACCTAATAAACACTGATCCTATCATAGCCCTTGCTCTATCCTCTTCGCATCTCATGCGAAGATTAGAACAAGATTACTGATCTAACATGATTAGAGATGAGGTATGGCTCTGATACCAATTGCTGGAAGTAGGTGGGTCTCGTGGATAGATTTTCAAAACTTTTGATCCACTTGACACAGGGATCAACTATCCATAAGACCAAAACCCAATCCAGGATGCGTTACCCTCAATCTCGTGACCATGTACAGTAAAATTATACCAGCACTAAACATCCAAAATAACCTACGACATGCAAGAAGTAGATCATACCTTTGGAGACCCGCAGTGCTCTAATGGACTTCTTCAAGACCTCTTAGCCTTCCACGCTATGACCCCCGAATTGGATTTCTTTTCTCAAGAAGAACGGTGGAATCTTCAGGAGAAAATCCCAACTCGAGACTCCAAGGAACTAGAAGAAAGGAGAGGAGAGTAACTCGCGCAACTCTTGCACGAAAGGGTTTTGGGCGTGAGAGGAACTCTTTTGGACGTCCAAGGATATTTTATAGACTTCCAAATCTCTCCCTTGTCTAATTGAAATAGAAGTCTTACTTCCAAAACAATTAGCAACTTTCTCATTTCCAAACTCTTATTTCTAGAGTCCAAGTCGGATTAGTGTTTTCCAATATCTTGGGCTAGCGTGGGGACCACTAGGGATTCCTTAGAAAGCTGGCTCCAACTGGAACACCGCGACCCCACATCTCATGTGCAATCCGGGCCCACAGTTAATTGCAACTAACACCACTATATAAATGCAATTGCACTCCAGTCTTAGGAATAAATTACAATGAAGACCCTAAACTTCCCAATTACCACAAGTAGGCCCCTCTATCAATATCCGTGGATCAATTGGAATAAATCCGTCTCTTCCAATCTAAGTTCCACATCTTATTATCCTTGAGCCCCAATTAATCACAGTAATCATCAGTACCATCCAATTAACTCTTAATTGAGATGGGTGCGCACTTACTAATGACAAATCCATTAATTGGCACAAGGGGATAATAGAGATAGATTCCATCTTGATCGTTCAACGTTCCCACAGTTCTACTACCATATACCCAAGACACCGAGGTGTTAACCTATAGTCGGCCTCACTCATTGGTGACTCAAAGCAAATGAATAGATAGAAACTTGAGTTCGTCAATGTCTCAGGATTGAGAGCCTATTGCAAGGGAATTATGAGAGCATACCTTATTATTGAGACGGAATACCATAAGGTGCATCTCATGGTCCTTCAATACATCCAATGTACCAGCACCATTGATCCAGAATCTTACATTCTGATGATTGAGACAAATCACACTATCTCATAGTGATCAAAGTGCTGCAACCTTATCAAATGAGATGCCCAATCTCATTACTGGTTGTGAAGCTATTTTAAGTATAAGATTTGTGACATATATCTCCCGCGTGTGGATCTCATCCATGCACATATATTACATCTAATATACTAATGGGACCCGGTTCAACTCATGAACCATTATGTCATACGTATTGGTCATGTGCATGAAGTAGTAGAATAACATTCATCTTATGAAAGTAAAGCATGATATTATTGATAAATAAAGAAATTAATCAATTTATTACATCAACTGATGGATTGAGTCCACAAAAACTAACAAATCATACATGTATACTCAAGGTAAAGAAATAACAATGTGAAAATAGCTTGAACAAGTAATATGCTAAAGAGTGGAGATCAATGATCGACAGACAACAAGTCATGCAAGCAACTGGTAGCATAGAGAGTCAAATTCATTTGCTAGCCAATTCTAATATATTTATTCAGTGTTTCTAACCATGCATGATGATGTAGTTTTAAGTTATTTGATGCACCGTTGTCTAGTGTTGCATTGTATCACAGGGAGCACTGAAGTTCCTTAAACCAACACCCATGGGGAGGTGTTTAACATCTGGATAACGAACATGAATGATTCGCAACCCTCGAGATCATTCACGTATTTTTCATGTTCCGTTGGGCCAGTCAAAGGTTATCTACCTTCTTCTTTAAAGGTCATACAAGTCTCTTACCTTTTCCATCTTTCTTACTGTTCCTGTCAGTCAGCTCAGCCGTAGGTAACCCTACGGCTTAGCCGAAGGAACCTTACGGCTTAACTGTAGAAGGCTTCACGACTTAGCCGTGGCTGAGCCGTAAAAGAGTTGCTGATTTGCATACTCTCAGTTATTTCAGGTGTCACCCTGTACTGATCTACAGCTAGGTTACGGTGGGGCTTACGACTTAGCCGTAACGTGTTTCACCACTTAGCCATAGCACATCGCACGGCTTAGCCCTGCATGCGCAGGTCAATTTCTGAATCACGTACAGAAAATCTGTCACGACCTGAAATAAGCAAATCTCAACAGAAAAAGGGAAAATAAGCTCAATTTGGGCTGTAAACATGTTGTCCCTTTAAACTCATTAGAATTAACCAAAATCAAGCAATTATCAACATGGGTTTATACAAGTTAAGCTTATACTTGCCTCAATTCACTTCTAACACTCAGATTATGGTCCTTGGGCTCAATTTCACTTCCAAACACCACTCATAGCTATTATGCATGAAAAAGAGAGAGTTCATGAGCACAGTAGAGAAATATGAGAAAAGAAAGAAAAAAAGAAATCCAATACATATGCCTACCATGAAGCACAGGAGGAAGGAGAGAAGACAACAGATCTTGCACTTTCCTCTAGCTTGACTGAATCAAAGAGAAGCGAAAAAGGAAAATCGAGAGAGAAGACGAACGTGAGAGAAGAACTGAGGAGAGAAGAGAGTGAAAGAGAAAAGGTCTGTGGAGGTTATATAGATAAGTTTCAGAGCCAAATTGCAATGGAGTCCGAGGTATAAATCAAATTACAGTTCGAGTCAAATCCGAGTCCAGCAGAACCTCACGATGTCGTTTGCAAATGACGTAGTTACAAAAGTTAACGAGCTCAACAAAAGACACATGTTAACACCAAGATAATGCGAAAATGACCATGTCTAGGAAAGGCAAAAATTACGAAAAAGGGCTTGGTCTACCTAGTACAAGTCAAACTCAACCCAACTACCTATCCATGATCCGCAATGAACTCAAAATACAAACAAACGTAATTAATAACTAAAACAACATTAATTAGTCGCTAAACGAAGTCAAGCTGGGTCGGAATATTACATCCTCCCCTACTTGAGAATTATTCAGTCCTCGTAATGAACCCTCACTCATACCTGCGTAAACAGAACGAGATACTGCCGCCCCATCTGCTCTTCTAACTCCCATGTAGCTTCATCGGGACTATGATGCTCCCATAGCACTTTGACCCATCGAATTGTCCTGGTGCGCAAAATCTACTCTCGGGTTCCCACGATATGGAGCGGTCACTCAATGTATACAGCATTCAGCTGGATCTGAATGTCGTCGTAACGAATGATATGGGAAGGATCATGAACATATTTCTGAAGCATCAAAACTTGGAAAGCATCATGCACTCCTGAAAACGTCTCGGGAAGAGTTAATCGGTAGGCCAAATCACTAATCCTGCTCTTGATCTCGAACGGTCCGACATATCGTGGAGCTAACTTGCCTTTCTAGCCGAAGCGAATCGTACCCTTCATCGGCGAGACCTTCAGAAAAACCCGCTCACCAACTTGAAACTCTAATGGTCTTCTACGGGTGCCTGCATAACTCTTCTGTCTCGACCGTGCAACTTTCAAATTCTCAATTGCTTTCTGTACTTTCTCTGTCGTTTCGGCAATGATAGTCGGTCTGTGAAAACTCCGAATTCCAACTTCTTCCCAACATATTGGGCTCCTACACTTTCGTTCGTACAATGTTTCATATGGTGCCATGCTAATACTCTCATGGAAGCTGTTGTTGTAGGCGAATTCACACAACGATAGATGGAGATCCCATTCTTTCTCATAGCTCAACACGCTGGCTCATAACTTGTCCTCCAGTGTTTAAATCGTTCACTCTGATTGTCCATCCGTCTGTGGGTGATATGCAGTGCTGAAGTTCAATTTGGTACCCATAGCCTCTTGGAATGCTCTCCAAAATGACGAAACAAAGCGGCTGTCATGATCAGATACAATCGACACTGGGGTACCATGGAGCCTGACGATCCCAACTACGAACTTCTTCGCCATCTCTGAAAACGTCATACCCTTCCGAATGGAATGAAATGGGCTGATTTCATCAATCGATCTACAATTACCCAAATGACGTTGTTCTTCCTACTCGTCAGAGGTAATCCGGAAACAAAGTCCATGGCGATGTGCTCCCACTTTCACTGCAGTATATGCAAAGGATGCAACAAGCTTGGAGGTCTCTGATGATCTACTTTCACTCTCCAGCATGTCAAGCATCGAGCAACAAATCCTGCGATTTCTCTCTTCATATTGTTCCACCAGAAACGATCCTTGAGATTCCAATACATCTTCGTGCTCCCTAGGTGCATTGCATACCGAGCATAGTGTGCTTCGTTCATCACTTTCTCCTTGAAATCATCAACCGCTGGCACACACAACCTACTCTGAAAATAGAATAAACCATCCTCCAATCGGAAATCAGGTCTATCTCCAATGTGGTCACGAATGCGCTTCAATGAGAGAGCTTCAAATTGCCTGTCTTTCATCTTCTGAATCATTTCAGGCTGAAAAACTAGCGTACTAGCCAAAGTGACATATTCATCCACTAATTTCACCTCAACAGGTAGATCATGGAACATCACAAGGAAATTACTCAACATCTGTACAGATTCTGCTTTCCTGCTCAGTGCATCTGCTACCACGTTCCCTTTTCCTGGCTGATACTTAATTGGGAAGTCATAATCTTTGATAAGCTCAAGCCATCTGCGCTGTCTCATGCTCAGCTCCTGCTGCGTGAATAAGTATGCAAACTGTTATGATCAAAATGGACCTTAAATTTTACGCCATACAGATAATGTCTCCAAAGCTTCACTACAAAAACGATGGCTGCCAGTTCTAAATCATGGCTGGCATAATTCTTCTCATGCTCTCGAAGTTGTCTCGATCCATATGCAATTACTTTCCCGTGCTGCATCAACACACAGTCTAGACCAACGCGAGAAGCATCTGAATATATCATGAACCCTTCGTTACCATCTGGCAAGGCTAACACCGGAGCTGTGGTCAACTTCTCTTTCAGAGTCCGAAAACTGGCTTCATATTCCTCAGTCCAATCAAATGGCACATTCTTCCGAGTCAATTTAGTCAAATGAGAGGAGATCCTAGCAAAGTCCTAGACAAATCGGTGATAGTAACCTACTAGACCAAGGAAACTCCGAACTTCTGTCACTGTCTTAGGGCTAGGCAAATTCACAATTGCCTCTACCTTAGATGGATCAACTGCCAAGCCCTCTCGTGAAATGAAATGACCTAAAAATGCCACCTGCTCAATCCAAAAATCACATTTTGACAACTTGGCAAATAAGCGATGCTCTCTCAGCAATGTCAAGGCTTTCCTTAAGTGCTCCCTATACTCCTCGGCTGACTTAGAATATATCAGAATATCACCAATGAAAGCAACAATGAACTGGTCCAAAAAAGGAGCAAAGATCTGATTCATCAAAGCCATAAACGCTGCAGTGCATTGGTTAGTCCAAAAGGCATCACGAGGAATTCATAATGTCCATATCGCGTCTTGAAGGCAGTTTTTGGAATGTCATCTTCCTTCACCCGCAACTGGTGATATCCAGATCTCAAATCAATCTTCGAAAAATAAGCTGAACCCTGAAGTTGATCAAACAACTCATCAATCTGCGGTAGGGGATACTTGTTCTTTATCATTACTTTGTTCAGCTGCCGATAGTATATACACATCCGAAAAGTACCATCCTTCTTCTTGACAAACAATACCAGCGCTCCCCAAGGAGAGACACTCGGGCGAATGAAACCTTGTCCAAAAGCTCCTGCAATTGCTTCTTCAATTCTGACAATTCAGCTAGGGCCATGCAATACGGAGCTTTACTGATCGGTGTCGTGCCTGGAGCAAGTTCGATAGCAAACTCTACGTCTCGAACCGGGGGTGTAACACTCCGATCCCCTTTGAGCCGGATTAGTGGCTCATTTGTGTGTGTTTCGTTTTGTTTATTTCTTTTGGACTTGTTTTGGGTCATGGATAGGTAGTTGAGCAACCTTTGACCTGGAATAGGTAGTTCTAAGCCCTTTTTCGTAATTTTGCTTTTGTTTTGCTCATATCATCTTTGCATCATCTTGGTGTCAGCACGCGTATTTCGTTGAGCTCGACAATTTCCGTAACTGTCTCAGAACCGTTTGGAGTCAATTGGGGAAGATGGACCTTCGTGTGACTTGAACTGTAATTAGTCTTAACTCTCCGGACTTTGACTTAACTTTCAACACCCATATATAAGTGAGTCATCTTACAGATGTCTCTCCCTTGCTCATTTCTCTCTTCAACGTGCATGCAATTCCAGAGGAGACTCCAGGAGAAGCTCTCCACGTTTTCTTTCTCTCTCTTCTTTCCTTCTCTTGCTCGATTGTGGGTTGGCTACTCTTCTTTGGATTGGGTTTTGTTTCTTTTCTCTCATCTGTGTTGTGGCTTGGTAAGTGGGTTCTTTCCCAACTTCTTCTTCTCCAATTGCTTCTCACATTCTCTGTTGCTTTGTCTTCATCTCATGCATGTGTGATTGCTTTGATTTGTTTTGGTTTTAGTTGCTTTGGAGCTTGATTCAGAGGATTTGTCACATGTGAGGCAAGTATAAGTACAGGCTTTGATAACACATATGGGTGTTTGTTTGATGGCTTTGATTCACTCTTATTCTTTGTTTAGCATGTTTTACAGCCATTTTCTAAGCTATGAGAATCAGTTGAGCTTGTTTTATTCAGTTTCTGTATCAAAATTTCGTTTCTGTAATCTTCCCGAATTCGCGTCTGTATTGTACGGCTAAGCCGTAAATTTCTACGGCTCGCTTTCCAGAGACTCAAAATCTGAGTTTTGTTCTACGGCTAGGCTACGGCTAAGCCGTAATTTGTCCTACGGCTGAGCCGTAAGCTAGCCGTGACCCAACCGTGACCTAAGCCGTGAATTTAATCTCTGATCAGTCGAAACTTTTCTGATATCAGTGTTCTTACGGTGAGGCTACGGCTAAGCCGTGATGGTCTACGGCTAAGCCGTGGACTCCACCGTAGCTCAGCCGTGAGATGTATCAGATCAGAGGGGGAAAGGATGACAGTTTAGCCGTGTTCTGAAGGGAACCACGGCTAAGCCGTAGTGCATAATACGGCTACGCCGTAGGATGCCACGGCTAAGCCGTAGGTCACCCATGGCTAAACCGTAAGACCTGTAAAATAACACTTAAACGTAGGATAATGGTGTGACCTTGTAGGGCTCAAACACAGGTTAACCATACCCGTAAATCGGCCCAATGGATTCTTTGGATCGCATGAATAGTCTGTTAGGCTGTGACTTATTCATGTGAGCGTTGATCACTGTTAAGCACCTCCCCATGGGTGTTGGTTTAAGGGACTTCGGTGCACATGTAGATTCCCTTGCAACACTAGGATGGCAAATGGTGCATCGAATAACTTAAAACTACATCAACATGCACGGTTAGTGACAGTGATGCAACTAGATTAGACTTGGCTTGTAATGAACCTTGATTCCGTATTAATCTGAGATGCATTGCATATTGTTTATGATTTTGCCCTCTGTTCTGTTAATCTATGTTTATGCATTCCGCAGTCATTTTGCTTTCGTCCTGTATGTCTATATTATGCTTTGATCTATGCTGTGATGGACTTAATCTATGCTCTGTCTCTGGCTTTGTATATCTCTGATATTTGGGTATTCCCTGGTGGCTCTGCCCAGAGATTAAAACGTGAGGATAAGATCCGGTCTGTGTCATCGGTGAGTCCAAAGCGGATAATCTCCCTTTCTTTTGGATTTGATTTGATTGATATTAGTCTGGCTCTACTCAGCCTCAGCCCTAGGATTTACCCGACGGGGTTACCTCTGGCTTAGATCTCTGTATCTCTGTTCTCTGTATTCACTGCAGTGTCGCTTTGTCTTGGGACCCCGGAACCCAGGAAACCGAGACCCACTTGTGCCCTGGCCCGGACAGTGGTGTTCTTATCTGCTTTGCTCTGTTTTGCTCTGCTCTCTATGTGAGAGAATATGGTTAACGTAGTAGCCAACTAGTTCAGTATTCTATGTTTTGATTCCATTATCATGTTTTACTCCTATGCACGATTTGCTTAGCATACTAAGATGGACTCTGTATTTAATCTTCTGTCCCTATTTCATTCGCTTTGATACTATGCGTGTTTCTTTCCTGTTACTTATATTTGCTGGATCGTTGTATTCATTCGTGTTGTCTGTGGTGTTGCAGGCACAGATACCTTGCCCAGCTCCCCGGCGGTCGAGGAGGCTGCAGGGGCGAGTGTAGAGGCACCCTCCGGTCTGGCAGAGTGGGCCTGATCACTTCTGCCAAGTGCGTGCATGCATACCAGTGGCTTTTATTTTGCATTTTGGTTTTTGAGAGCTTGTATTTGGACTTTGGACTTTGGGACTTGTATTCTGTATATTTTGTGTATATTGATTTTGGTGTGTATTCGGTTTTATCTCAGTGTATTTGTCTTTGTCTTTTCCGGTTCGTATTTGTTTTAGCTTCCGCTATTTTATTTTCCTTTGTTGCTTGCTATGATATGTACAGCTTCCGCGTACGCTTAGTTCGCACGTGTTAGATCCCTTGTGTGCGTGCATCTGGACTGGGTTTGGGTGCACGTGCACGGGAGTACGTGTGTCACCGGTTTAGCTTTTCGCTAACCCCCGAATTCTGGGCTCGGGTCGTGACATACGTATTGTATGGTATCAGAGCATGCTAGTTATAAGCATGTAGGCATCCAAGATCGTGGTGAGATAACGCTATCAACTATTTGACTCGAAGTCTCATATGTTGATTTGGGGTTTGACTAACTCAGGGCATTTTATATTTGTGTGTTGTGTTCTTTTCCTTTTGCAGGATGGCATCAGGATCGGGATCTCGGGATGAGAATCAACAAGGCCACAACGGTGATAGTGGATCAGTACCTCCACACATCAGTAGTGAGGAACGAATGATGATGATGATGCAGTCTATGCAGTCATTACAGGCACAGGTGGCATCCATGGTAGATAGACAAAGTCAGGCTGCTGCAGTAGCATCACCTCGTATAGATCAGCAAGTGATTTTCCAGCCTAAGGAATCAGATCCGAATGCTCTTTTCGACAAGTTCCGTAAGCGAGGGGCGACCGAGTTTCATGGGATAGAGGATGCATTGCAGGCGGAGCAATGGTTGGAGCAGACTGAAGAGCTATTTGACACGATTGTGTGCAGTAACAAGCAGAAGGTAGTTCTCACAGCCTCTATGCTTCGGAGTGTAGCCAAGACATGGTGGAGGAGTGTTAAGACTTCATTTCAGACTATGCCCAGTGCCACAGTTTGGGAGACCTTCAAGCAGCAATTCCGTCGGAAGTTCATGCCTCTCCATATTCAGCGAGCCAAGGAAGTGGAATTCTTCAACCTCCAGCAGAGACAGATGTCAGTTGCAGATTATGTATACAGGTTTACCGAGTTGTCTCATTTTGCAGAGGACATGGTAAACACTGAGCAGAAGAAGGTGACTCGCTTCGTCAACGGTCTGAATCCGAGACACAAACGCCACGTGGTTGCTTGTATGTGGCCGGCTACATTGGATGACGCTATTGACAGGGCTTATGATGCAGAGGCCATCTTTGAGGAGGAGCGAACAGAGGCTAAGAGGGCAGCAGGTTTCAGTGGTAGAAGTCAGTTCCAGAAGAAGTTCAAGGGTAAGCAGGGCAGTTCGAGCAGTCCTCAGATAGTTTGCAGTCACTGTGGGAAGGATCACCCCACCGACAGATGTTGGAGGAAGAGTGGGGCTTGTTTCGGGTGTGGCTCTACGGACCACAGGCGGGCCCAATGCCCGAAGTTTCAGTCCTCTCCACAGACGAGACAGACAGGACCTACAGCACAGGGCAGATCTCAGCCAGCTCGCCCAGGTCAGAAGCCGAATCGCCAGACAGCCCGAGCCTATGCTGCTACGCATGAGGGCGCGGAGGAGGCCACGGTAGTGGAAGGTAAAATTTTAATTTCCGATGCAGAAGCTTTAGCTTTATTTGACTCAGGGTCTACGCGTTCGTACGTAGCACCCCATTTTGCTGTGCAGCTTCGACAGCGACCTACACCACTTCCCTACTTGTTGTTAGTATCCACTCCGGTTGGTAAACGGGTGGAGTGCAGTGTTTTCTACCCTCGGTGTGATGTGCGGATAGCTGGTCATCAGCTCCCAGTAGACCTCGTGTTGCTCACGACACTGGATTTTGATGTGATCCTTGGTATGGACTGGCTTGCAAGATATCATGCGTGTATCAATTGCTACAGCAAGGCTATCTACTTTGATTTGGGCAGCGGATTCCGATTTGAGGGCAGCCAGATGAAGTGCCCAAGACGTGTGATCTCTGCTTGTAAGGCAGACAGGATGCTTCGTAGGGGATGTGAGGGGTTTCTTGCATTCATTTCAGAGAAGAAAGATCAGCGACAGCTCAGTGAGATTCCAGTAGTCAGCGAGTTTCCGGATGTCTTTCCGGAAGATGTGCCAGAGTTGCCACCAGTTCGGGAGGTAGAATTTGCTATTGACGTGGTACCAGGTACAGCACCTATCAGTAGAGCTCCATATCGTATGGCACCTGCAGAGTTATTGGAATTGAAGAAACAGTTGCAGGATCTGTTAGATAAAGGGTTCATACGCCCAAGTGTTTCACCTTGGGGAGCTCCTGTACTATTTGTCAAGAAGAAGGATGGCAGTTTCCGAATGTGCATTGACTACAGGCAATTGAACAAAGTGACTATCAAGAACAAATATCCATTGCCTAGGATTGACGAGTTGTTCGATCAACTTCAGGGTGCAGCTTACTTCTCTAAGATTGACTTGAGGTCAGGATATCACCAGCTCAGGGTGAAGGATGAGGATGTTCCGAAGACAGCTTTCAGGACTCGGTATGGACACTACGAGTTCCTTGTCATGCCGTTTGGTTTGACGAATGCACCCGCAGCTTTCATGGCATTGATGAATAGGGTGTTTACTTCATTCTTGGACCAGTTCGTTGTGGTTTTCATAGATGACATATTGGTCTATTCGAAGACAGCTGAGGAACATACAGACCATCTAAGGAAAGCATTGCAGCTGCTTAGAGATCACAAGTTGTATGCCAAGTTGTCCAAGTGTGATTTCTGGCTAGAGCAAGTTGCATTTTTGGGACATGTGATTTCTAGAGATGGATTGATGGTGGATCCAGCTAAGATTGAGGCAGTAGTCCATTGGCCCCGTCCTAGATCAGTGACGGAGATTCGGAGTTTTCTGGGCTTGGCGGGATATTACCGCAGGTTTGTGCAGGATTTCTCGAAGATCTCAGCCCCGCTGACTCAGTTGACTCGGAAGAAGGTCCCGTATGAGTGGACAGAGAAGTGTGAGCGTAGTTTTCAGATGTTGAAAGAAAAGCTCACTACGGCGCCAGTGTTGACTCTCCCGGATGGTAGTGAGGGATTCGTGATTTATTCCGATGCCTCTAGAGTTGGACTAGGCTGTGTACTGATGCAGAATCAGAAGGTGATTGCCTATGGATCCAGACAGTTGAAAGAACATGAGAAGAACTATGCCACACATGACTTGGAGTTAGCAGCCATTGTATTTGCATTGAAGTTGTGGCGACATTATTTGTACGGTGTGAAGTTTGAGGTCCATTCCGATCATCACAGTCTACAGTACTTGTTTGACCAGCATGACTTGAATATGAGGCAACGGAGATGGTTGGAGTTTATCAAAGATTACGACTTTCCGATCAAGTACCACCCAGGCAAGGGCAATGTAGTTGCAGATGCACTCAGCAGGAGGACAGACAGTCTTCAGGTGTTAGCAGGATTCTATATGCTTGTGCATGATCAGCCTGTAGAGGTTCAGATGGTAGGAGACTCGGTGACATTAGCTACTACCGTCGTATTTCAGCCTGAGGTGATTCAGCAGATCAAGGATCGCCAGTTTGAGGACCCCCTCCTGGTGAAGTTCAGAGATCGGATTTCAGATCGACCGGATTTTAGCCTAGTAGATGGAATTTTGTACTTCAGGAACAGATTGTGTGTTCCCGCTGTGGATGAGTTGAAAGATAAGTTGATGACAGATGCGCACGATGCCCGATATGCGATGCATCCCGGGAGTACGAAGATGTACCGGAACTTGAAAGATAGATTTTGGTGGAACAATATGAAGCGGGAGATCGCAGGGTTCGTAGCTCGATGTTTGACCTGTCAGAGGGTAAAAGCTGATCATCAGCGACCTCCAGGATCATTGCATCCATTGCACATTCCGCAGTGGAAGTGGGAGCACATTACTATGGATTTCGTCTCCGGTTTTCCGCCGACCAGTAGGAAGAATAATGCGATCTGGGTCATAGTGGACAGATTGACTAAGTCAGCACATTTCCTTCCGTTCAAGAAAGGGATGACATTCACAGAGATGGCCAGGAAGTTTGTTGACGAGATAGTCAGATTGCATGGCACCCCAGTATCGATTGTGTCGGATCGAGACAGTCGTTTTGTATCTTCATTCTGGAGAGCATTTCAGGAAGCTATGGGCACGAAGCTGAGTTTTAGTACGGCATACCACCCCCAGACTGATGGACAGTCGGAGCGTACCATTCAGACGTTGGAGGATATGCTCAGAGCTAGTGTGCTGAACTTTGAGAAGGAATGGGATATGCATTTGGCATTGTGTGAGTTTGCTTACAACAACAGCTTCCATGAGAGCATTGGTATGGCACCCTATGAGGCTCTATACGGACGCAAGTGCAGGACCCCGGTGTGCTGGGAAGAAGTTGGAACTAGAAGTTTCCATGGTCCGACAATCATTGCTGAGACGACAGAGAAGGTGCAGAAAGTGATAGAGAATCTGAAGATTGCTCGGTCCAGGCAGAAGAGCTATGCTGATACTCGGAGGAGACCTTTGGCATTCCAAGTCGGAGATTGGGTATTTCTTAAAGTTTCTCCGATGAAGGGCACAGTTCGATTTGGTCAGAAGGGCAAGTTAGCCCCGAGATATGTAGGACCGTTTGAAGTCAAGAGCCGAGTTGGAGATTTAGCCTATCGGTTGACACTTCCAGTTGAGTTCTCCGGTGTTCACGATGTGTTCCATGTGTCGATGCTCCGTAAGTATGTGCCAGATCCGAGCCATGTGATTCGCTACGATGATATCCAGATTCAGCCTAATGCAACTTACGTTGAGCGTCCGCTTCGCATCGTTGGGACACGAGAGCAGATTCTCCGTACCAGGACTATCAGATGGGTTAAAGTGTTGTGGGAGCATCACGGTTCGGATGAGGCTACTTGGGAGCTAGAGGAGCAGCTAGCGCGCCAGTACCCCCAGCTCTTTGCGCAGGTAGGTAGTCATTCCGAGGACGGAATGATTCCTAGTGGGGGAGGATGTAACACTCCGATCCCCTTTGAGCCGGATTAGTGGCTCATTTGTGTGTGTTTCGTTTTGTTTATTTCTTTTGGACTTGTTTTGGGTCATGGATAGGTAGTTGAGCAACCTTTGACCTGGAATAGGTAGTTCTAAGCCCTTTTTCGTAATTTTGCTTTTGTTTTGCTCATATCATCTTTGCATCATCTTGGTGTCAGCACGCGTATTTCGTTGAGCTCGACAATTTCCGTAACTGTCTCAGAACCGTTTGGAGTCAATTGGGGAAGATGGACCTTCGTGTGACTTGAACTGTAATTAGTCTTAACTCTCCGGACTTTGACTTAACTTTCAACACCCATATATAAGTGAGTCATCTTACAGATGTCTCTCCCTTGCTCATTTCTCTCTTCAACGTGCATGCAATTCCAGAGGAGACTCCAGGAGAAGCTCTCCACGTTTTCTTTCTCTCTCTTCTTTCCTTCTCTTGCTCGATTGTGGGTTGGCTACTCTTCTTTGGATTGGGTTTTGTTTCTTTTCTCTCATCTGTGTTGTGGCTTGGTAAGTGGGTTCTTTCCCAACTTCTTCTTCTCCAATTGCTTCTCACATTCTCTGTTGCTTTGTCTTCATCTCATGCATGTGTGATTGCTTTGATTTGTTTTGGTTTTAGTTGCTTTGGAGCTTGATTCAGAGGATTTGTCACATGTGAGGCAAGTATAAGTACAGGCTTTGATAACACATATGGGTGTTTGTTTGATGGCTTTGATTCACTCTTATTCTTTGTTTAGCATGTTTTACAGCCATTTTCTAAGCTATGAGAATCAGTTGAGCTTGTTTTATTCAGTTTCTGTATCAAAATTTCGTTTCTGTAATCTTCCCGAATTCGCGTCTGTATTGTACGGCTAAGCCGTAAATTTCTACGGCTCGCTTTCCAGAGACTCAAAATCTGAGTTTTGTTCTACGGCTAGGCTACGGCTAAGCCGTAATTTGTCCTACGGCTGAGCCGTAAGCTAGCCGTGACCCAACCGTGACCTAAGCCGTGAATTTAATCTCTGATCAGTCGAAACTTTTCTGATATCAGTGTTCTTACGGTGAGGCTACGGCTAAGCCGTGATGGTCTACGGCTAAGCCGTGGACTCCACCGTAGCTCAGCCGTGAGATGTATCAGATCAGAGGGGGAAAGGATGACAGTTTAGCCGTGTTCTGAAGGGAACCACGGCTAAGCCGTAGTGCATAATACGGCTACGCCGTAGGATGCCACGGCTAAGCCGTAGGTCACCCATGGCTAAACCGTAAGACCTGTAAAATAACACTTAAACGTAGGATAATGGTGTGACCTTGTAGGGCTCAAACACAGGTTAACCATACCCGTAAATCGGCCCAATGGATTCTTTGGATCGCATGAATAGTCTGTTAGGCTGTGACTTATTCATGTGAGCGTTGATCACTGTTAAGCACCTCCCCATGGGTGTTGGTTTAAGGGACTTCGGTGCACATGTAGATTCCCTTGCAACACTAGGATGGCAAATGGTGCATCGAATAACTTAAAACTACATCAACATGCACGGTTAGTGACAGTGATGCAACTAGATTAGACTTGGCTTGTAATGAACCTTGATTCCGTATTAATCTGAGATGCATTGCATATTGTTTATGATTTTGCCCTCTGTTCTGTTAATCTATGTTTATGCATTCCGCAGTCATTTTGCTTTCGTCCTGTATGTCTATATTATGCTTTGATCTATGCTGTGATGGACTTAATCTATGCTCTGTCTCTGGCTTTGTATATCTCTGATATTTGGGTATTCCCTGGTGGCTCTGCCCAGAGATTAAAACGTGAGGATAAGATCCGGTCTGTGTCATCGGTGAGTCCAAAGCGGATAATCTCCCTTTCTTTTGGATTTGATTTGATTGATATTAGTCTGGCTCTACTCAGCCTCAGCCCTAGGATTTACCCGACGGGGTTACCTCTGGCTTAGATCTCTGTATCTCTGTTCTCTGTATTCACTGCAGTGTCGCTTTGTCTTGGGACCCCGGAACCCAGGAAACCGAGACCCACTTGTGCCCTGGCCCGGACAGTGGTGTTCTTATCTGCTTTGCTCTGTTTTGCTCTGCTCTCTATGTGAGAGAATATGGTTAACGTAGTAGCCAACTAGTTCAGTATTCTATGTTTTGATTCCATTATCATGTTTTACTCCTATGCACGATTTGCTTAGCATACTAAGATGGACTCTGTATTTAATCTTCTGTCCCTATTTCATTCGCTTTGATACTATGCGTGTTTCTTTCCTGTTACTTATATTTGCTGGATCGTTGTATTCATTCGTGTTGTCTGTGGTGTTGCAGGCACAGATACCTTGCCCAGCTCCCCGGCGGTCGAGGAGGCTGCAGGGGCGAGTGTAGAGGCACCCTCCGGTCTGGCAGAGTGGGCCTGATCACTTCTGCCAAGTGCGTGCATGCATACCAGTGGCTTTTATTTTGCATTTTGGTTTTTGAGAGCTTGTATTTGGACTTTGGACTTTGGGACTTGTATTCTGTATATTTTGTGTATATTGATTTTGGTGTGTATTCGGTTTTATCTCAGTGTATTTGTCTTTGTCTTTTCCGGTTCGTATTTGTTTTAGCTTCCGCTATTTTATTTTCCTTTGTTGCTTGCTATGATATGTACAGCTTCCGCGTACGCTTAGTTCGCACGTGTTAGATCCCTTGTGTGCGTGCATCTGGACTGGGTTTGGGTGCACGTGCACGGGAGTACGTGTGTCACCGGTTTAGCTTTTCGCTAACCCCCGAATTCTGGGCTCGGGTCGTGACAGGGGGTAGGTCTGGCACATCGTCTGAAAAGACATCGGGAAAGTCACAGACCACCTGAATCTCACCTAGCTGCTTCGTCTCTTTCTTCTCCGAGATAAAGGCAATGAAGCTTTCACACCCTTTGCGGATCAAGCGATCTGCCTTACACGCAGAAATCACACGCCTGGGGCATCTCTTCTAACTGCCCTCGAAACGGAAGCCCTTGCCTAAATCGAAGAAGATCGTCCTATTGTAACAGTTAACACAGGCATGATATCGAGCGAGCCAATCCATTCCAAGGATCACGTCGAAGTCTAGCATCGAAAGCAAGATCAAATCAACAGGCAACTGATGACCTGCAATCTGCACGCCGCAAAGGGAGTAGTATACGCTACACTCCACTCGCTTGCCAACTTGGGTGGATTCAACCAACACATATGGCAACGGCTTCGATGGCTGCTGTAACCATTCAGCAAAATGAGGTGCTACGTAGGACCGCGTACACTCCGAATCGAACAATGGTAACGCCTCAACGTGCGAAATCAGAATAGTACCTTCAACCACCTGTGGATCCTTGGCACTCTCATGGGTAGCTGCGTACGCACGAACTGTCTGACATGGCTGTCTCGACCCTGAGCGAGCTGTCTGGGATTTACTTGGAGTCGTGGACACACTGGATCTGCTGAAGCTACAACAGCTGTAGTGCTGGATGGCGCCGGCTGGGAAGGCTTATATCGAGGACAACTGATCATCCTATATTCCTTGGAACCGCAAATGAAGCAAGCTCCTGTCTTCCTCCAACATACTTCAGACTTGTGGCCCTTGCCACAATGCTCGCATGTAGTACCGGTAGAACTAGAAGTACCCCATTGGCCTCGCATCTTCTTCTGGACTTGCCCTCGTGCACCGAATGGTGGCTGCTGCTTAGGATCAATGGCTCTTTCAGCTTGGTGGATGGCCTCAGCAGAATAGGCCCTGTCCACTGCATCATCAAATGTTGCCGGTCGCTGGAAAGCAGTCACATGGTGCATGTACTGGGGATGCAAACCTTCAACGAACCGATTCACCTTCCTTTCCTCGGCACTGATCATATCCAGAGCAAAATGCGATAACTGAATAAACTTGTTCACATACTCTGCCACGGTCATCTGCTGCTGATGGAGGGCTAAGAACTCGACTTCCTTGGCTCGAAACACATGAGCCGGTATAAACTTCCTCCGAAACTGTTGCTTGAATGTCTCCCAAACTGTCTGCTGGGCATGTCCCTGTACGAGTCCTTCACACTTTTCCACGAGGTCTTCGCGACATCTCTGAACATGGAAGCTGTTAAGCCGACCCTCTGCCTGCTTGTGCACACTACCGTCTCAAATACATCCTCTGTCTGCTCTAACCACTGTTTCGCCTTAAGTGGCTCTTCTGTCCCGTAGAACTCCGTAGCTCCTCACTTACGGAATTTATCATAAATGGCATTTGGGTCATTCTCTCTCGGTTGAAAGACACTTGTTAGTCTGCATGTGACTGGACTGGTGCTTGGCTTTGCCTGTCTAACATGGTTGCAACCTGTGTCTGTAAATCCTGCATGGCCTGTGATTGAGCCTGCATGGACTGGAATAGCATGAGGATGCGCTCATTGGTACTCATTGCTTGTGGTGATGGTGCAGAACCGCTTTCGTTAGTTCTAGCATTCTGATGAGGACTTGAACCGGACGCCATATCTTAAGAAAAGGAAGAGGTTAATATCCAAACACAAAACATTCCGCCCCAAATAGTCCCTAAAATCTAGAAAAGCACAGAGGAAGATAATCGTATCCTCACCACGTTCCTACATCCCTACATGCTTATCATCTAAAGCAAGGAATGCTCTGATACCAGATAATATGTATGTCACAACCCGAGCCCAGGAGTTCGGGGGTTAGCAAAAGCCAAACCGATAACACACGTACTCCCGTGCCTGTACACGTAAACCTCGTCTAAATGCACATGCACAATGGAAGGTTCACACGTGCCAAACATATACACGGAAGCTGTAGATATCAAAACATCACACAACACAATGCAAGAATACGAAATACAGGACTCACATATACAATAATAGTTTTACAAAATGGAACAAAATAACCATGTACAAATCATGATAGGATCAAATCGTGATACAACTTAAAACAATGAAGACTCCGATGCAAGAAATGTCCATGGCGCTCTCCGGTGGAGTGTCTATACCCACTCGTCTAGGCCTGATGGGACCTCGGGGTCCTCACTAAGAGTTTGGCTGACCGACGAGGGGTCAGGAGGGGTATCTAAGCCTGCAACATCAAAGACAACTCGTGAATACAACGATTCAGCAATGTATAAGCCATAACAAGTAACACATGATGAGTCTAATAGAATATAGAACACCATATAATCATAACAGGTCACATTCGTATCCTAAGCTGTCGTGCAAGCAAGTAAGAAAATATGCCATGTGAATTAATGTATACATGCTATACAAAACTAGTTGGCGACTACATTGCCATATGCTTCCAAAAGACGGATCTTATATCCATGCAGAAAACACCATTGTCCGGGCCAGGGTATAAATGGGTCTCGAGTTTCCTAGGGTCCGGTTCCCTAAGTCATTTCCTTCTGCAGTAAGGCCATGAAAACTACACCAAATTCACCCGTCAGGATCCTAAGACTGAGGCTAAGTAGTGCCTGACCATACAAGTCAATTATGAAAACCCTGAGTAATCGGTGACAAACATATCATGCGTGCATAGCTGAGAACATGTCTTATACGTGAATCATACATGTATACTCAAGGTAAAGAAACAACAATGTGAAAATAGCTTAAACAAGTAATATGCTAAAGAGTGGAGATCAATGATCGACAAACAACATGTCATGCAAGCAACTGGTAGCATAGAGAGTCAAATTCATTTACTAGTCAATTATAATCTATTTATCCAGTGTTTCTAACCGTGCATGATGATGTAGTTTTAAGTTATTTGATGCACCGTTGCCTAGTGTTGCATTGTATCACAGGGTGCACTGAAGTTCCTTAAACTAACACCCATGGGGAGGTGTTTAACATCTGGATAACAAACATGAATGATTCGCAGCCCTCGAGATTATTCACGTATTTTTCATGTTCCGTTGGGCCAGTCAAAGGTTGTCTACCTTCTTCTTTAAAGGTCATACAGGTATCTTACCTTTTCCATCTTTCTTACTGTTCCTTGCAGTCAGCTCAGCCGTAGCTAACCCTACAGCTTAGTCGAAGGAACCTTACGGCTTAGCCGTAGAAGGCTTCACGACTTAGCCGTGGCTGAGCCGTAGAAGAGTTGCTAATTTGCATACTCTCAGTTATTTCAGGTGTCACCCTGTACTGATCTACAGCTGGGTTACGGTGGGGCTTACGGCTTAGCCGTAGCGTGTTTCACAGCTTAGCCATAGCACATCACACGGCTTAGCCGTGCATGCGCGAGGTCAATTTATGAATCACGTACAGAAAATCTGTCACACCTGAAATAAGCAAATCTCAACAGAAAAAGGGAAAATAAGCTCAATTTGGGTTGTGAACATGTTGTCCCTTCAAACTCATTAGAATTAACCAAAATCAAGCAATTATTAACATGGGTTTATACAAGTTAAGCTTATACTCGCCTCAATTCACTTATAACATTCAGATTATGGTCCTTGGGCTCAATTTCACTTCCAAACACCACTCATAGCTATTATGCATGAAAAAGAGAGAGTTCATGAGCACAGTAGAGAAATATGGGAAAAGAAAGAAAAGAAGAAATCCAATACATATGCCTACCATGAAGCACAGGAGGAAGGAGAGAAGACAACAGATCTTGCACTTTCCTCTAGCTTGACTGAATCAAAGAGAAGCGAAAGAGGAAAATCGAGAGAGAGAGGCCAACGTGAGAGAAGAACTGAGGAGAGAAGAGAGTGAAAGAGAAAAGGTCGATGGAGGTTATATAGATAAGTTTCAAAGCCAAATTGCAATGGAGTCCGAGGTATAAATCAAATTACAGTTCGAGTCAAATTCGAGTCCAACGGAACCTCACGATGTCGTTTGCAAATGACGTAGTTACAAAAGTTAACGAACTCAATGAAAGACACGTGTTAACACCAAGATAATACGAAAATGACTATGTCTAGGAAAGGCAAAAATTACGAAAAAGGGCTTCTTGGTCTACCTGGTACAAGTCAAACTCAACCTAACTACCTATCCATGATCCGCAATGAACACAAAATACAAACAAACACAATTAACAACTAAAACAACATTAATTAGTCGCTAAACGAAGTCAAGCTGGGTCGGAGTATTACATCCTCCCCTACTTGAGAATTATTCAGTCCTCGTAATGAACATTCACCCATACCTGCGTAAACAGATCGGGATACTGTCGCGCCATCTGCTCTTCTAACTCCCATGTAGCTTCATCGGGACTATGATGCTCCCATAGCACTTTGACCCATCGAATTGTCCTGGTGCGCAAAATCTACTCTCGGGTTCCCACGATACGGAGTGGTCGCTCAATGTATGCAGCATTCGGCTGGATCTAAATGTCGTCGTAACGAATGATATGGGAAGGATCATGAACATATTTCTGAAGCATCGAAACTTGGAAAGCATCATGCACTCCTAAAAACGTCTCGGGAAGAGTTAATCGGTAGGCCAAATCACCAATCTTGCTCTTGATCTCGAACGGTCCTACATATCGTGGAGCTAACTTGCCTTTCTAACACTCAGATTATGGTCCTTGGGCTCAATTTCACTTCTAAACACCACTCATAGCTGTTATGCATGAAAAAAAGAGAGTTCATGAGCACAGTAGAGAAATATGAGAAAAAAAAGAAAAGAAGAAATCCAATACATATGCTTACCATGAAGCACAGGAGGAAGGAGAGAAGACAACAGATCTTGCACTTTCCTCTAGCTTGACTGAATCAAAGAGAAGCGAAAGAGGAAAATCGAGAGAGAGAGACCAACGTGAGAGAAGAACTGAGGAGAGAAGAGAGTGAAAGAGAAAAGGTCGATGGAGGTTATATAGATAAGTTTCAAAGCGAAATTGCAATGGAGTCCGAGGTATAAATCAAATTACAGTTCGAGTCAAATTCGAGTCCAACGGAACCTCACGATGTCGTTTGCAAATGACGTAGTTACAAAAGTTAACGAACTCAATGAAAGACACGTGTTAACACCAAGATAATACGAAAATGACTATGTCTAGGAAAGGCAAAAATTACGAAAAAGGGCTTCTTGGTCTACCTGGTACAAGTCAAACTCAACCTAACTACCTATCCATGATCCGCAATGAACACAAAATACAAACAAACACAATTAACAACTAAAACAACATTAATTAGTCGCTAAACGAAGTCAAGCTGGGTCGGAGTATTACATCCTCCCCTACTTGAGAATTATTCAGTCCTCGTAATGAACACTCACCCATACCTGCGTAAACAGATCGGGATACTGTCGCGCCATCTGCTCTTCTAACTCCCATGTAGCTTCATCGGGACTATGATGCTCCCATAGCACTTTGACCCATCGAATTGTCCTGGTGCGCAAAATCTACTCTCGGGTTCCCACGATACGGAGTGGTCGCTCAATGTATGCAGCATTCGGCTGGATCTAAATGTCGTCGTAACGAATGATATGGGAAGGATCATGAACATATTTCTGAAGCATCGAAACTTGGAAAGCATCATGCACTCCTAAAAACGTCTCGGGAAGAGTTAATCGGTAGGCCAAATCACCAATCTTGCTCTTGATCTCGAACGGTCCTACATATCGTGGAGCTAACTTGCCTTTCTAACACTCAGATTATGGTCCTTTGGCTCAATTTCACTTCTAAACACCACTCATAGCTGTTATGCATGAAAAAAAGAGAGTTCATGAGCACAGTAGAGAAATATGAGAAAAAAAAGAAAAGAAGAAATCCAATACATATGCTTACCATGAAGCACAGGAGGAAGGAGAGAAGACAACAGATCTTGCACTTTCCTCTAGCTTGACTGAATCAAAGAGAAGCGAAAGAGGAAAATCGAGAGAGAGAGACCAACGTGAGAGAAGAACTGAGGAGAGAAGAGAGTGAAAGAGAAAAGGTCGATGGAGGTTATATAGATAAGTTTCAAAGCCAAATTGCAATGGAGTCCGAGGTATAAATCAAATTACAGTTCGAGTCAAATTCGAGTCCAACGGAACCTCACGATGTCGTTTGCAAATGACGTAGTTACAAAAGTTAACGAACTCAATGAAAGACACGTGTTAACACCAAGATAATACGAAAATGACTATGTCTAGGAAAGGCAAAAATTACGAAAAAGGGCTTCTTGGTCTACCTGGTACAAGTCAAACTCAACCTAACTACCTATCCATGATCCGCAATGAACACAAAATACAAACAAACACAATTAACAACTAAAACAACATTAATTAGTCGCTAAACGAAGTCAAGCTGGGTCGGAGTATTACATCCTCCCCTACTTGAGAATTATTCAGTCCTCGTAATGAACACTCACCCATACCTGCGTAAACAGATCGGGATACTGTTGCGCCATCTGCTCTTCTAACTCCCATGTAGCTTCATCGGGACTATGATGCTCCCATAGCACTTTGACCCATCGAATTGTCCTGGTGCGCAAAATCTACTCTCGGGTTCCCACGATACGGAGTGGTCGCTCAATGTATGCAGCATTCGGCTGGATCTAAATGTCGTCGTAACGAATGATATGGGAAGGATCATGAACATATTTCTGAAGCATCGAAACTTGGAAAGCATCATGCACTCCTAAAAACGTCTCGGGAAGAGTTAATCGGTAGGCCAAATCACCAATCTTGCTCTTGATCTCGAACGGTCCTACATATCGTGGAGCTAACTTGCCTTTCTAACACTCAGATTATGGTCCTTTGGCTCAATTTCACTTCTAAACACCACTCATAGCTGTTATGCATGAAAAAAAGAGAGTTCATGAGCACAGTAGAGAAATATGAGAAAAAAAAGAAAAGAAGAAATCCAATACATATGCTTACCATGAAGCACAGGAGGAAGGAGAGAAGACAACAGATCTTGCACTTTCCTCTAGCTTGACTGAATCAAAGAGAAGCGAAAGAGGAAAATCGAGAGAGAGAGACCAACGTGAGAGAAGAACTGAGGAGAGAAGAGAGTGAAAGAGAAAAGGTCGATGGAGGTTATATAGATAAGTTTCAAAGCCAAATTGCAATGGAGTCCGAGGTATAAATCAAATTACAGTTCGAGTCAAATTCGAGTCCAACGGAACCTCACGATGTCGTTTGCAAATGACGTAGTTACAAAAGTTAACGAACTCAATGAAAGACACGTGTTAACACCAAGATAATACGAAAATGACTATGTCTAGGAAAGGCAAAAATTACGAAAAAGGGCTTCTTGGTCTACCTGGTACAAGTCAAACTCAACCTAACTACCTATCCATGATCCGCAATGAACACAAAATACAAACAAACACAATTAACAACTAAAACAACATTAATTAGTCGCTAAACGAAGTCAAGCTGGGTCGGAGTATTACATCCTCCCCTACTTGAGAATTATTCAGTCCTCGTAATGAACACTCACCCATACCTGCGTAAACAGATCGGGATACTGTTGCGCCATCTGCTCTTCTAACTCCCATGTAGCTTCATCGGGACTATGATGCTCCCATAGCACTTTGACCCATCGAATTGTCCTGGTGCGCAAAATCTACTCTCGGGTTCCCACGATACGGAGTGGTCGCTCAATGTATGCAGCATTCGGCTGGATCTAAATGTCGTCGTAACGAATGATATGGGAAGGATCATGAACATATTTCTGAAGCATCGAAACTTGGAAAGCATCATGCACTCCTAAAAACGTCTCGGGAAGAGTTAATCGGTAGGCCAAATCACCAATCTTGCTCTTGATCTCGAACGGTCCTACATATCGTGGAGCTAACTTGCCTTTCTAACACTCAGATTATGGTCCTTTGGCTCAATTTCACTTCTAAACACCACTCATAGCTGTTATGCATGAAAAAAAGAGAGTTCATGAGCACAGTAGAGAAATATGAGAAAAAAAAGAAAAGAAGAAATCCAATACATATGCTTACCATGAAGCACAGGAGGAAGGAGAGAAGACAACAGATCTTGCACTTTCCTCTAGCTTGACTGAATCAAAGAGAAGCGAAAGAGGAAAATCGAGAGAGAGAGACCAACGTGAGAGAAGAACTGAGGAGAGAAGAGAGTGAAAGAGAAAAGGTCGATGGAGGTTATATAGATAAGTTTCAAAGCCAAATTGCAATGGAGTCCGAGGTATAAATCAAATTACAGTTCGAGTCAAATTCGAGTCCAACGGAACCTCACGATGTCGTTTGCAAATGACATAGTTACAAAAGTTAACGAACTCAATGAAAGACACGTGTTAACACCAAGATAATACGAAAATGACTATGTCTAGGAAAGGCAAAAATTACGAAAAAGGGCTTCTTGGTCTACCTGGTACAAGTCAAACTCAACCTAACTACCTATCCATGATCCGCAATGAACACAAAATACAAACAAACACAATTAACAACTAAAACAACATTAATTAGTCGCTAAACGAAGTCAAGCTGGGTCGGAGTATTACATCCTCCCCTACTTGAGAATTATTCAGTCCTCGTAATGAACACTCACCCATACCTGCGTAAACAGATCGGGATACTGTCGCGCCATCTGCTCTTCTAACTCCCATGTAGCTTCATCGGGACTATGATGCTCCCATAGCACTTTGACCCATCGAATTGTCCTGGTGCGCAAAATCTACTCTCGGGTTCCCACGATACGGAGTGGTCGCTCAATGTATGCAGCATTCGGCTGGATCTAAATGTCGTCGTAACGAATGATATGGGAAGGATCATGAACATATTTCTGAAGCATCGAAACTTGGAAAGCATCATGCACTCCTAAAAACGTCTCGGGAAGAGTTAATCGGTAGGCCAAATCACCAATCTTGCTCTTGATCTCGAACGGTCCTACATATCGTGGAGCTAACTTGCCTTTCTAACACTCAGATTATGGTCCTTGGGCTCAATTTCACTTCTAAACACCACTCATAGCTGTTATGCATGAAAAAGAGAGAGTTCATGAGCACAGTAGAGAAATATGAGAAAAAAAAGAAAAGAAGAAATCCAATACATATGCTTACCATGAAGCACAGGAGGAAGGAGAGAAGACAACAGATCTTGCACTTTCCTCTAGCTTGACTGAATCAAAGAGAAGCGAAAGAGGAAAATCGAGAGAGAGAGACCAACGTGAGAGAAGAACTGAGGAGAGAAGAGAGTGAAAGAGAAAAGGTCGATGGAGGTTATATAGATAAGTTTCAAAGCCAAATTGCAATGGAGTCCGAGGTATAAATCAAATTACAGTTCGAGTCAAATTCGAGTCCAACGGAACCTCACGATGTCGTTTGCAAATGACGTAGTTACAAAAGTTAACGAACTCAATGAAAGACACGTGTTAACACCAAGATAATACGAAAATGACTATGTCTAGGAAAGGCAAAAATTACGAAAAAGGGCTTCTTGGTCTACCTGGTACAAGTCAAACTCAACCTAACTACCTATCCATGATCCGCAATGAACACAAAATACAAACAAACACAATTAACAACTAAAACAACATTAATTAGTCGCTAAACGAAGTCAAGCTGGGTCGGAGTATTACATCCTCCCCTACTTGAGAATTATTCAGTCCTCGTAATGAACACTCACCCATACCTGCGTAAACAGATCGGGATACTGTCGCGCCATCTGCTCTTCTAACTCCCATGTAGCTTCATCGGGACTATGATGCTCCCATAGCACTTTGACCCATCGAATTGTCCTGGTGCGCAAAATCTACTCTCGGGTTCCCACGATACGGAGTGGTCGCTCAATGTATGCAGCATTCGGCTGGATCTAAATGTCGTCGTAACGAATGATATGGGAAGGATCATGAACATATTTCTGAAGCATCGAAACTTGGAAAGCATCATGCACTCCTAAAAACGTCTCGGGAAGAGTTAATCGGTAGGCCAAATCACCAATCTTGCTCTTGATCTCGAACGGTCCTACATATCGTGGAGCTAACTTGCCTTTCTAACACTCAGATTATGGTCCTTGGGCTCAATTTCACTTCTAAACACCACTCATAGCTGTTATGCATGAAAAAGAGAGAGTTCATGAGCACAGTAGAGAAATATGAGAAAAAAAAGAAAAGAAGAAATCCAATACATATGCCTACCATGAAGCACAGGAGGAAGGAGAGAAGACAACAGATCTTGCACTTTCCTCTAGCTTGACTGAATCAAAGAGAAGCGAAAGAGGAAAATCGAGAGAGAGAGACCAACGTGAGAGAAGAACTGAGGAGAGAAGAGAGTGAAAGAGAAAAGGTCGATGGAGGTTATATAGATAAGTTTCAAAGCCAAATTGCAATGGAGTCCGAGGTATAAATCAAATTACAGTTCGAGTCAAATTTGAGTCCAACGGAACCTCACGATGTCGTTTGCAAATGACGTAGTTACAAAAGTTAACGAACTCAATGAAAGACACGTGTTAACACCAAGATAATACGAAAATGACTATGTCTAGGAAAGGCAAAAATTACGAAAAAGGGCTTCTTGGTCTACCTGGTACAAGTCAAACTCAACCTAACTACCTATCCATGATCCGCAATGAACACAAAATACAAACAAACACAATTAACAACTAAAACAACATTAATTAGTCGCTAAACGAAGTCAAGCTGGGTCGGAGTATTACATCCTCCCCTACTTGAGAATTATTCAGTCCTCGTAATGAACACTCACCCATACCTGCGTAAACAGATCGGGATACTGTCGCGCCATCTGCTCTTCTAACTCCCATGTAGCTTCATCGGGACTATGATGCTCCCATAGCACTTTGACCCATCGAATTGTCCTGGTGCGCAAAATCTACTCTCGGGTTCCCACGATACGGAGTGGTCGCTCAATGTATGCAGCATTCGGCTGGATCTAAATGTCGTCGTAACGAATGATATGGGAAGGATCATGAACATATTTCTGAAGCATCGAAACTTGGAAAGCATCATGCACTCCTAAAAACGTCTCGGGAAGAGTTAATCGGTAGGCCAAATCACCAATCTTGCTCTTGATCTCGAACGGTCCTACATATCGTGGAGCTAACTTGCCTTTCTAACACTCAGATTATGGTCCTTGGGCTCAATTTCACTTCTAAACACCACTCATAGCTGTTATGCATGAAAAAGAGAGAGTTCATGAGCACAGTAGAGAAATATGAGAAAAAAAAGAAAAGAAGAAATCCAATACATATGCCTACCATGAAGCACAGGAGGAAGGAGAGAAGACAACAGATCTTGCACTTTCCTCTAGCTTGACTGAATCAAAGAGAAGCGAAAGAGGAAAATCGAGAGAGAGAGACCAACGTGAGAGAAGAACTGAGGAGAGAAGAGAGTGAAAGAGAAAAGGTTGATGGAGGTTAAATAGATAAGTTTCAAAGCAAAATTGCAATGGAGTCCGAGGTATAAATCAAATTACAGTTCGAGTCAAATTCGAGTCCAACGGAACCTCACGATGTCGTTTGCAAATGACGTAGTTACAAAAGTTAACAAACTCAATGAAAAACACGTGTTAACACCAAGATAATACGAAAATGACCATGTCTAGGAAAGGCAAAAATTACGAAAAAGGGCTTGGTCTACCTAGTCCAAGTCAAACTCAACCTAACTACCTATCCATGATCCGCAATGAACACAAAATACAAACAAACACAATTAACAACTAAAACAACATTAATTAGTCGCTAAACGAAGTCAAGCTGGGTCGGAGTATTACATCCTCCCCTACTTGAGAATTATTCAGTCCTCGTAATGAACACTCACCCATACCTGCGTAAACAGATCGGGATACTGTTGCGCCATCTGCTCTTCTAACTCCCATGTAGCTTCATCGGGACTATGATGCTCCCATAGCACTTTGACCCATCGAATTGTCCTGGTGCGCAAAATCTACTCTCGGGTTCCCACGATACGGAGCGGTCGCTCAATGTAGGCAACATTCGGCTGGATCTGAATGTCGTCGTAACGAATGTTATGGGAAGGATCATGAACATATTTCTGAAGCATCAAAACTTGGAAAGCATCATGCACTCCTAAAAACGTCTCGGGAAGAGTTAATCGGTAGGCCAAATCACCAATCTTGCTCTTGATCTCGAACGGTCCTACATATCGTGGAGCTAACTTGCCTTTCTAACACTCAGATTATGGTCCTTGGGCTCAATTTCACTTCCAAGCACCACTCATAGCTGTTATGCATGAAAAAGAGAGAGTTCATGAGCACAGTAGAGAAATATAAGAAAAAAAAGAAAAGAAGAAATCCAATACATATGCCTACCATGAAGCACAGGAGGAAGGAGAGAAGACAACAGATCTTGCACTTTCCTCTAGCTTGACTGAATCAAAGAGAAGCGAAAGAGGAAAATCGAAAGAGAGACCAACGTGAGAGAAGAACTGAGGAGAGAAGAGAGTGAAAGAGAAAAGGTCGATGGAGGTTATATAGATAAGTTTCAAAGCCAAATTGCAATGGAGTCCGAGGTATAAATCAAATTACAGTTCGAGTCAAATTCGAGTCCAACGGAAGCTCACGATGTCGTTTGCAAATGACGTAGTTACAAAAGTTAACGAACTCAATGAAAGACATGTGTTAACACCAAGATAATACGAAAATGACCATGTCTAGGAAAGGCAAAAATTACGAAAAAGGGCTTGGTCTACCTAGTCCAAGTCAAACTCAACCTAACTACCTATCCATGATCCGCAATGAATACAAAATACAAACAAACACAATTAACAACTAAAACAACATTAATTAGTCACTAAACGAGGTCAAACTGGGTTGGAGTGTTACACTATGGGTGGTGGCTGTTCTATCCACAGAGACACCCTATGATTCCCGAAGTCTTCTTTTCACTTGAGCAAGTGTTCTTAGTTTTCCAAGCCATGTAAACAACTATTTAGCCTAAATCTATATGGGGATAATCATACTAGACTATTCACTTGTTTGATAGTATTTTACTTTTTCTTAAATACAATATATGGATAAATGATATAGATTGGTTTGGGTGCTTTATACTTCTTGTGTTAGGTTATTCTATGTGGTTGTTGCATTATTTATAAAGCGTAAGGCGTGGCAAAGAAAATCAATGGATTGATTCCTATGTCACGGATTTAACTTATGTTAGTTTATGATGCTTATTTGTCCTAATGTAGAAAGTGAATGGGCTGCAAATTTGGGACATGGAAAAAGTGAGTAAAGATCTTGAACTAGTTGTCTTGTTGGTATTTATCATATTTTTCAGCCCATGAGTGTGTAGATCTATTAGGTTCAGGGTTGAATCAATGTTTGGATGTATTTATGAAATATATATGATGGAAAACCATATCAGGAGTAGATCTCCTTAGCCAAACCTATGAATTGGGTTTTATGGGTTGACTAAATGCAAATTTTGGATTTTGGACTAAGCAAACCCCATATCATCAAGGTTTTGATTGTGAGTAGGACCGTAGGAATGGTTCTGCCACAATTGGTCAAACCCTAATTATGTATTTATGCTAGCCAAATGTAAGACAGCCCTATTGAAATCATGTCATAATACTATTCTTATTATTTCAGAGCTGAACTCCTCTTATAATTTGATTATAAACAGTTATATTATGATCTATTCCCATTTTTAATGCCAATCTATTGTAGTACTTTCAGTTCTATTATGAACCGTTCTTATTTTTTATGCCAATCTGTTGTAGTACTTTTATAGTGAAGTCTGAGTTTTTATACATGAGTAATGATGGAGCCTAATATGCTAGGGATAAGCATCACACAACTGGATTTGATGGAGACTGTAACTTTCATAAAACCCCTAGTTTGACCTTGGTTGAATGGCCAATTTGTTGGGGATATTATAATTGATTATGTTTAATAGATAACCTAATTACCTGCATTTTTATGGTTGGTGTTTTATGTTGTCATTTATGTATCAAGTTGTTTAATATGGTTCTCATGTGGATGAATTTTTGTTTCCTTATATTTTATCAATGGTTGATTTGGTGACCTGAGTTGAAATCACTTTTGTTAGAGTTGCTGGTGGCATCTCAAATCTGAAAAGGTATTAGTTATTGGACCTTACCACATGTTGACAACCACTTTAAAAGCTTAAGCTGATTGAGAACAGCGTAACAATATATATCAAGGTTACAACACGCTCCTTCATGGGAATTTCACCTCCTTCATGGGAATTACACCATCTGTGGGAGAATATAGGGCTATGCACGGGAATCACACCCTCCATGGAAAAATACAAGGAAGGCACAACAGCCTTGGGATTTTAACACTCGACCTCATGCTACCGTATATCAACCCAAAAGCTTAAGCCGATAGGTGAAAGGCCCAAACAGGTATATGAAGCCACATCAACCCATTAATTGGGCGATGGGACTTTTTCCCAACACCATATACTACTAAATACCAATAATGATCCCATCAGGCGCAAGTGAATTTCAGAGTAAGTAGTATGGAATTGGTTTCACCCTATAGAAACAGGAATCTCCAATGTAGGCATACCACCTATGATGCACGGATACTTCAAAATGGGCAATGTATCGTGTCATATTATATCTGATACTTCACTTTTTATATGTAAAATTCATATCCCTTTTTTATCAATGTTGTGTCCTTATCGTATCCATGCCGTATCTGGGCATTATAGCATACCACATAAATCAGTTTGTCCAATTGGTGTTTAGTATTCCCTTTAGAGACCCCTAAACTGCTAGCACAATATATGGTGACCTTCGTATATAGGGGCCATTTGGGGCGAGTATGGACTAAAGTCAGATTGTTGGAAGGGTGGTTCTCATTTGGTGATTTTGGACTAGTATGGTAATTATGCTGTCAACATGAGGTTGTGTGAGGTATCTTTATGAATGTATATAGTTTTGGAGGCATCCACGCAATGCATATGTTTTTGATGGCATCAAAGGCTACAATTGTTATTTGACTATGCTACCAGGCAGTTTGATGGTCGTCTTTAGATGTGATCATAACCTGCGATAACCTTGAACTTAGATCTTACATTGTTTCATATTTAAACTAGCAAAATGTACCCGTGCTTAGCACGGGCAAGAAACTAAAAATAACAATAATAAAATGGGCCCATAAAAAAGAAAAAAATGCATTAAAATATCAAAAAATAGAATGTAGAAACTGAAATACAAATAATATACCATAATATAAGCAACTTCTTTGAAATAAACAAATCCATAAGAACGTAAAATACCCAAAAATTCAAATAGATTGGTAACAGTATTTTCAGTAAGTGGAAAGATCCTAGCGAGAGCACCCTAGGTATCAAGTTTGGTCTCAATCACACGTCCTTAAGCCGTTAAAGTCCGGTTCATTGAGATGGATGTATAATTGATCCAACAATCCAATCCATTTGAATGTATGCCAAATTTGGAGTGTGTGACTATCAAGTGGTTTCCTATCTATAATAAGGCTTGGATTAGGGGATTGATGGGCCCTACTCTTGGTTTTTAAGGGAAAAACGATGTGGTCAAATCTCACTTGAATATTTTTCCTACTTTATATACCTTCTATAAATGAATCCCTTTTAAGTGTATAATATCATCAAGTGTACTTATTAATTGCATCATACCATAAGTATGTACCGAAGAAGAGTGTACACTTCCATGCTTCACTTTCTCTATTTACAAATCTTGCATTACAAATGTAGTTGGTTGCGTAAACGTGCTTAGCACAGGCAATAGAAGTCATCTCAATACCAACATAGAAAGTGAATTACCTATCTGAAAAATGATCAGATAAAATAGATCCAATACATTAAACCATCAAGTATCAATTCAAAATACCATAAAGCAGTATAACACATAGCACAACTACAAAGGAGATGGAGTGGCAAAATGACAGACAATGAATACATCATATACCTACAAATTTACACTCCTTTCCATGTAGGTAGGTCAGGTGTTTTTGACTTACTCCAAGTAGATATTCCACTTTTATATCTTTCACTGTCAATGCAAGTTCAATCCTATCTTCTTTTTTTGAACTTCATGAATAATTGGGGTTTTCAATCCTGGTTGTGCCCGTCTCATGAACGATATGATTTGAGACTTCATGTATATTGCGTTTACCTCAATCATTGCCATATATAGAGATGTTTCCTATTGACCTGCTACTCTAAATGCCAGTTGAAAACCAAATGCTTTGCCATTTAAAAATAAATAAATACATGGGCCACTTATGCAAGATGAACGAAGCAGAGAGAAAGTGTCATCATTTTTTATATTTTGTTGGTTCTAACAGAAATTAAATGCACACAATCAAATCCATTAGAAGTAATCCCTTGCAAATTACATCTAAGACCTTAAGCAAATTATATTATCTAGTTGCTTGATTTTGTTTTTCATTTTCAATATTATAGCTAATCCTTGATTGTATAAAATGGATACCTAATATTTCTATTTAGGAGAGCTACATCTCATATAGTGATCTTATTGGGATTGTCATCTCATTATGAATTGATTTTTAACTATAGTAAATTCAGAATAATGGTAGTGGTTGGTTGTTCTTGCATAAAAAAAATGATACATAAAGATGAGAAATTCAAAAACCAAAAAAAAAATAATTAGTACAAACAACTCCCATAAAGTCACATTCGAGACCTCCACAATCCCAAGTACCTTAAGTACTGTAAAGAATAAAGTCATATAAAGACTACTTTGTGTTTCTAAATTCAACAGGAAATATATAATGAGAAGAGGTAGTATAGCTGAGAAGTGGATCTTTTGTTTAATAGATAATGCTTAAATCCCAAAATCAAATATTGAGCTATTTTTCAGAAAATTTTCCACAAATTTAACCATGATACATTTCAAAGGTAGAAATTAAAACGACAGAAACCATTTGCAATTGTCTAATCATGTAACTCGACATTAATTGAGTAGAATCCAGGTATACAGAAAGTGGGTTTCAAAGGGCACCAACAATGCTTCATATACCGATTCTAATATCTAACTGCAACATTCATCCATAGTTCAAATCACCATCTGATTGCAAAGAAAAGAACACAAGTAACCCACGGAAAGGAAAATTTTAATGCACCCAGATTGCACTCCAAGAGAAACCACAATATCAGAATAATCTCAAAACCAAAAAAATAGATGATCATAAATAAAGAAATAAATAAAGAATAAGAAACCAAAATGAAAACAATAGTTCAAGATGCCCAGAACATTGCTAGGTTCTACTCCTAAAATTCCAGAAGAAATCAATAGAGAGAGAACAACTACTAAAGAAATCAATGACTGGTAAACCCAAACAAATGAAAACAAAATGCACAAAAATGAGAAGAATAAACCAAAATAAATAAATAAATAAATAGTCCAAAAGAAGAGCTTGAAATACTGATGGGTTCTACTCCAAAAATTCCACGATAAATCATAAAATAAAAGCAACTACCAAAGCAAGCATAATCTGATGGGTGGAACCAAGTATATATTAAGTGATAAAAACAATAAGAATCAAATAAAAAAAGAATATAGTGCTCTACAAAAAGAAAAAGGGGAAATCAGAAACCCAGAAGAACAATCAAAATGAGCTAAAAAAATCAAAGTAGGGTTGGTTTAAATAGGCCATAACATTGGTAGAATTTGCACTTGAAGTACTTGAAGACGACATGATGAGAAGCCATGTGGGGTGGTACCGGAATGTTAGACAAGTCTTCTCTCCATTGAGGATAACTCTCGTTGTCTTATGTGGTAGCTCTAATCTTCTTAATTTATTCAGTGAGGATCTTCATGCATTTGCTTTCTTCTTCTTCTACTTCTTTATTCATGGAAGATCTTTATGCAAACGTTTTCTCCTCACTTCCAAATAGATTTGGAGATTTTCAATCTCTGTTTTTTTACCCAAATTTCAAAACAATGTTCAGAGTTCATAGATCAAAAGTTTGAGGAGGGGTTTCAACTAGAGAGATGTGATTACAGGAATAAGACCAAGAGTCTTTGTTTTTTTTTTTTTTTTTCTTTTTGTTTTAATGACCAAGAGTCGTTGAAAGAGTTCTAATGACAGTGAAATGGACAAGTTTGCATAGATTTTTTTTTTTGAAGTTTGCATGGGATTAATGCATTTGTGAAGGAGTTAAAAGAGGAGGGAGAGGGAAACGTTAGGGTACATTTTTTTTTTTTAGAAGTTTGCATGGAGTTAATGCACATTTGTAAAAGAATTAAGAGAAGAGGTAGAGGGAGAGGATCTGTTCAGACGGAAACTTCATATACAGTCTCTTACAATTCTGATGTGGAGAGAGGGGATTAGGAGGGGTCAACAAAATTGAAAAAAGTCAAAATCAATTGAATCCATTGTGATTGATTTCACAATTAGAACCAGTCCCTTTCATATATAATGATTGTGCATTTTCTTAAATTTATGTTTACACACATCAATGCAAAAGTAATGACATTTTCTTTCGCTCAGTTCATATCGATTTGCCCAAGCCAAGTAATTAGCATGTAGGAGACCACGCGTGCCAAGATGATCATGAACAGAATTTTGACATCTATGGCTAAAAGCATGGATTTTGACACTAGAGCTAAGAACATGTTATAAAAACTTATCCAAGTTCAAGCTGACTTGGCCCTAAATGAGTTGGGTACAATAGGATTCGAGCTTATGACACTAGTCGATTGATTACCATGTGACTCACCCGAATCGACTAGGACTCGACCTTGACCAGGTCCCATTCCAAGTCCTAGTTTTATCTTTTTCTTCCCTGGCTAAGAGGTGCTTCACTAGTGATTTTGAAGACTAGGCTCCTTGATTTTATCTAGATTTATAATTGATGAAATTATTTTATTTTAGTTGGGCTTGTCTAGTTTTATATATATAAATGTTTTTTTCTTTTAAGTTTTCCTTTAGTTGTGAATAAAATTAATAGTGACTATTTATTTCAAATAAATTGTGTGGTATGATTCTGTTACAAACATAACCAATATGTTAAAAGCACTAGGACTGATGAAACGTGTCAAATTTAGTCTTATGACTATTTAGGACCATAATAAACCACCATGCTCCCGCAACCGACATTCTCGGTAGCTCACTCTAGCGACAAGTAGCTCTTTCCCCTCTTCGGATCTCTCACACTTTGCTTCAGGTAGCTGTCTCCTTGATGGCTCTTACTTTAATGGTGGGTAGCCCTTTCCCTTTCGTTTTTTTTTTTCCTTTTTGGATAGCTCTCACTCAACTCCGAGTAGCCCTTTCTGTGACTTGAATCTGTGATGTGGAGGTCGACGTTGATACTGACGCAGAACAATGCAAGGCTAACCTATATGATTTTAATGAGACCAAAAGCAATTAACAATTGCAATTAGACATATGAATTAAAATTCAGATTATACCCTTCTTGCATTAAATTTCAAATGAGTCCAAGGATGACTCTAGGCCTTGTCACAATCCCGCAATACGAATCCCTCAAATTAGGATTTGGGGTCTCAATGGAAGAGAATCCCTCCCACTAGCTTAAGGATCAATTAATTTTCATTTGGTTCACTTGTCCCTTCAGAGGGTTTGACTAACAAGCCAAGTTCAATTGGGTTACCAACAAAGTAATCTAAGAAGCGATCGGCAATTATAATTTCAAAGGTGAAGTAAAAATTCCTACAGTTAATTAAATCAACAATAAAAGGGAAAGGCCCTAAAAATAAATGTTCAAGTCGGCCTATAGAAGCTGCAATCAGGTCAGCCTGGTCTTGATTAGGCCCAGTTGGGTTTGGTCTTGTCGGAGTCAAACTTGGGTTTGGCTGGGTCTTAAGGGAATGGCATGTGGTTCATGGGCACATGGGTTGCTGGACATCAGGGCCAATTTTAAAGTGGCACTGACAGGTGACTATGTTGCTCACAAGTGCACATGCCATCTAATAGTGCTACATCAAGTGTAACAATACTGCATGACATGTGATAGCAAGATAGCCCTTTATTTCTCTTGATAAAAAGGACTTGATAGATGTAAGGAGGAGAGGCTTGAAAAGTTGTAAGGCTGGCCAGATCTGCAGGGTGAGGTATTTAACCACGTGATTTGGAGTTTGATAGTGACTCAGCCAACATATATGCGCATGACAGCCAGCGACTATTGGGGAATAGGAGGTTCATCTTCGAGTTAGGGTTTAGGTGATGTAGGCCAATGGATTTGGGGTATTAGGTTGCTCAACAATGGAGATGACGACGAGGGAAAAGAAGGACACCCGTGAAAAGAAGAACACCCAACCAAATAATAAAATAATCTAAAGGAAGGAGAAGAAGATACTTTGTTTCATCGGATTCCACCAGTGGCTTCCGCCAAGTCATTTCTAGGAAGCATTCGATTATTAGTTAACATTAACTAGAAAAATAGGGTTTACAATGCTTTATAAAGATAACCCTAAATCAAAACTACTTCTCAACCATAAAGCATGTGAAGGGTTGAGATTAAACACTAACAACAATAATAATGGTCCCACTACTAATGATTCTCAAATGATCAAATAAATAATAAAAATAATGTTTGCCACATCAAGTATTCATCACATCATGGGTTACATGTCAGATTGGATTGGACCCAATGATGGATCTATGTCGTGATTAAGATCCAACGGTGGATCTGCACTGGGATTAAGATCCAATGGTGGATCTACATTTGATTTGCCATCCCACGGCAGATCTTCGTCGGATCTGCGATCTATCACCAAGAAATACCTATCTAACCACAAAGCGGCTTGCCCTTGTGATTTCGTCTTCTTCCGTTGGTATATCTTAAACGAAGGAGTCGACATCCTCATTAGATACCTAACGTTATGAACCTAACCAATATGCCAAAAGAAGCAAGACTGATGGAATGCGTCAAATTAAGTCTTAATAACTATTTAGGGTTATAACAGATTCTTATGTCATGGATTTAATTTTGTTAGTTTATGGTGCTTATTTCTCATGATTCTAAATTCGAACGGGCCATGGATTTGGGGCATGAGAAAGTTGAGTGGAGATCTTGAAGTAATTGTCTCTTGGTGGTATGTATCATCTTTTGTAGCCCATAAGTGCATAGGTCTATTAGATTCAAACTTGAATCCATGTGTGATGTAGTTATGAAATATATGTGATGGAAAACCAATATGGAGACTGGGTTTCCATAACTGTGCCTAAGAATTGGGTTTAATTGAATCCAAAACTGAACCTATTGTATTAATTTTGCAATATTATTATTATTTTTTTAGAGCGAGAGTCCTCTTATAATCTGATTATAAGCTGTTCTATTTTAATCCATTATTATTTTTTGATGCCAATTTTTTGTAGTACTTTCTAGTGAAATATGAATTTTTATACAGATAAAACCCCTAGTTTTGACCTTGGTGCAGTGGCCAAATTCTCCATTTGAGTCAAGTCATCGAGTAAAGTTTGTATTAACGGAATTGGGGATATATTATAGCTGAATATGTCTAACATACAACCCTATTATATGTATTTTTGTGGCTAGTGTTTTATGTTATAATTCATGTCTCATGTTGTTTAATATGGTTCTCATACGGATGAACTTTTGTTTCCATATATTTTGTCAATGATTAATTTGGAAGCCCAAGATTAAATCACTTTTGTTAATTAAAGTTACTAGTATGGTTACCATTTACACATTCCTAACATGGATTTTGCGTGGGAATTTTGTAGTCAACATGTTTCTAATGATGTATTAGGGTTGCATAGTTGGTTAGCACATGTCATTTTCTTATTCTCTATTCATCTTATCATAATCAATTTGGTTACAATCTTGGGATTTGTGTGATTTTATTTGCTGCAATTTTGTGTCATTGATCTTGTGCAATCCTTTTCTTTTTCAAAGACTATTACTAACAACCTATGATTTTCTTTTAGCAGAAAAAAAATCCTTAAAGAAAGTAAAGAAGGGATCTGAAGCAGAGTGCTGTAGGTTTCTTTTGCCAAGAAAAAGAAGAACCTAGTTCAAAATCCTAAAGAGCTGAGTTTAGCCCAAAAGCTAATAGGTTTTAAAAAAATATCTTTAAAGAGAAAGAAGGGATCTGAAGTCGGGTATTACAGGCATCTTTTGCCAAGAAGGAGAACCCATTTCGAAATGCTAAAGAACTGGGTTCAACCCAAAAGCTAATAGGTCAAGCATTGATTTTGAGAAGTCCTCTAGGTTGGGTGCCAAGGCCATTAATTTGTTGACTTTTAAGAAATATATAATGCATCTTCGAAGGTAATATTAAGATAGGACGATATGTGTATGAAAGGTAATGACAATGTATGAAGTATATGGAGAGATCTGAATTTCCATTGGAGTCAGATTGCACTAGGGTTTCACTTTGAGATTATTTGAATTGACTATAGACAATTGATGGTATATATGCTGGAGGAGCTCTTGTTATGGATTGCATTAGTTATGGACAATTCAATTTCAAGGTTTCCCATCATTTAATTGTTGGTATATTATTACTTCTAACGTGATTATATATTGTAATTGTTATCACTATTATTTATCACTATTAGTTTTGTTTTTTTTTATTGATGGGAAAATGGTTTTATGCACAAACTATAGTTATAAGTGAAGGTGCCCCACCATGTGATATAAGAAGGTGCTACTTTTTATATGTTCTTCAATACAATAATCAACAAAATTATTCGTTATTGCATATGATACAACACTTGATGCAACTAAGAAGACTACCCTTGGATGACTCCAACAGGGGGACTTTAGGTCCTGGCCCATGGATATGGCGCACATAAGCTCGGCTCAAAGCCTAGGTTTAAAATATTATTGGTTTCCTAATTTCTAGTTTGGTTTCCTGAAATGTCATTTAGATCTCTATTTTTCACTTATTTTAGTTTTACTCGTTGGAGTAATTTCCTTTACCCAATGACTTGAAATGGAATGTGCTGGATCTTTTTTTCTTTTCTAAGAAATATCATTTCTAGCACCGTGGGCTTACTCCAATAGGAGGCTTTGCTACATTGAGGATTTGATGATTATTGGCACTTTTATAATGTATATCCACCAAACTTTCTGTGGGGGAGGAATGTTAGGCATTCATAACTAGTTGCCAGGTCACATTAACTGCACTGGTTGAAAGTACTATTATGAAGTTCTATGCTCTGCCAACTACCCTTTTATGAAGGTAATGAACTTCAATCAAGGTGACTGATTGACTGACTTCCAGTTTCACATTATCTTTTTCCCTTGCACCAAAATCAGTTGAAGAATGTATTTGAATATTTAGCAAAATCTATTTTGTTATTTACTTTATGGTCTAAATTCTGATATTTGATGTCCCGACAGATTTCTTTTTTCTTTCCCTTTGATACTACTCTCTCTTGAATTAAGATCATCTTGACGCCAATTATGAAATGCCTTTCTGATTATCTGCCCTATAAGATAAATGTGGGAAATCCATAAAAATCATCTATTGTATGCATGCCATTCTCAATTTTCGCAGGCTAAAGTCATTTCTCCTAGATTAGATGTCTTACTTGTGTTCTTGAGGATTATGTTCACTCTATTCAGTGCATGTAAAAACCTAACCTACCTTCGGTGGGCCAACTTTTACAAGGTGGGCCATATCAGTCCAAACTATGTTTAGAGTCAAACTGGGAGTATTAATTTGATCAGGATATCTACAAGTCATGGATCAAGACTCTTGGTAAGTCCATAGTAGGCTAGAACAAGGTTATTAGGAGAATGAAAAGTTCCAACAACCTCTCTCTCTCTCTCTCTCTCTCTCTCTCTCTCTCTCTCAAAGAATACTTTTCCAATAGGACTTCCTTGTAGTTTTCAAACAGGACTTCCCTCAAGCACTAATATATATTAGAGAATAGGCTCCCTTATCTATTACACGTCAACGATAGAAATTATAGGAGTAGGGGAGAAAGAGAGAGTGAAAGGCTGATTCTAGTTGTGAATTACTAGAAGAAAAAGAGGATTGCGAAAGGGGCGAGGAAGATCAACAGTGGGATGCATAGCGGATGTCTAACGTGAAACCGATCACTGCACGAGCAACACAATACCAGGTGAGTAGAATTTTTAATCTAAGTTGATATTAGGCAAAAATAGTGATTGTCGACAGCTGAATTATGGATTTAAATCCTATTTGTTGATGATCGATTGAAGGATATATTCTATAGAGTTAATGTGATCTTCTAAAAACTCAAATCGATGAATTTATGACTGTATCTAGGATGTTGTTTATAGCTAAACTGGGTTTTTCCCAGTTCAGGCCGTCAAAACAGGGGAATAAAAGACCAAGTGTGCAGACCCACATGGCCATTTAATGAAAGGATCAAGACCCCACATCTTAAAGTGAACTCTTATACGACCCTAGTACACCCAATTTGTTTTTTGAACCAACCTATTTGAACCACAGATCCACATCTTGAATTATGACCATGAAGGGAGAAGTGTGGGCGACACCTCTGTATGAACATATATATAATCTTAGAAATCTGTTTCAAGTGTAGAAACTTAGTCACACTGATTCATTAATTAGTATGCTTCTTTAACAATGATTTAGGCTACAAAGATTGGTTGATTAACAAAAGAATGCTACCAGATGAGGATTTTTACAGAATTCAAGCCATCAGGGGTGTATTGGTCGATAGTGGTTGTGGGCCCACATGGGCCACTTGATCAAAGATCAAGTCCACTCATCTTGTAGAAGAAACATGGGCGACCCTAGGGGTGGGTCCTCTTGTGATTTAGACCATTGGCCCCCCCCCCCCCCCCCAACCCACCCCCATCCAACTGTCTAATTAGGAGCCAAGCGAGAGCCTTCTCTAATGGAAACTTCTGACGAAGGTGTCTAAGTTATTTTTATTGACTCTTATGTTAAGAATAGTTTATAGAAATTTCAAATAGGCCCTGAGGTTTCACATAATAAGACTAAACCCCTCTTTTAAGACCCTTCTTGAATGATACACAAACAAAGATGGAAGATAGGTATATACATATTTTATTTGACAAATTTTGCTTGTCCTAAATTCTATACGTACGAATTAATCTTGATTTTAGGTCTAGTTGGAATAAGTTCACTCATATGATATTTTCTAAATATAGAAAAGCCCCTAGAATCCTAGATTTATTTAATTAAGCCCTTTTGATACTAGTCCTTTGAGAGCATGCAAAAAGGGATTGTAGACCTTGATTTAAACATTATGCTAAGTCTGATTATTATTCTTTACTCGTACTTACATTATAAGTGTTGATTTACATAAAATTTACCAAACATTCAGATGCATTTGAAGATAGCCAATTTGATTTCATGACTTGTTCTTATGTTTATCTTATGAGAGTGAATTAGAGTCCACAAGGAAAAGTGGGCAATGCCACATACCTGGGTACCAATTCCGATTCAAAATAAGACAAAGACTAACCAGTATTATATGGTATTGGCCAAGGAAAAGTATAAGATGATGTTACCATTCATGATGAAAATGAAACTCTAATAAACTTATTAAATTTGAACATGATGTTTGAAATAGAGTAGCACAATCTGCTAGCACTAAGTATACTCTCTCATGCATGTTGGTCGAAGGAAGTAGGTTCAACAATCATGGTGGTAAGACAAACCATATTGTTGACATAAATATAGATGCTCCAGTGTGGGAGTATCAGAACAAGCTCAACAATCATGGTGGATGATAAGCTATGTTATTGACAGAAACGTAGATACACCGTATGGGGTATCGAAACCATTTGGTGCTTGTGGTGAAAAAATACTTAGGAAAGAATTTATTAAGATATTATTTTTAATACTATCATTGAATATATAAATATTCATATTAATGATTAAAGATATGTTACACCTAAATGCTTACTTATTCTTCTCACCAATATTACTGACTAGTGGCTCGCCCCACTTCAAGTAATGTATTTATAGAGGTTGTGGGGAGTGACAGAGATCAGTTGGTGGATTTTGGCATACGTGGCTGATCTAGAGCGTGAGGAACAATGATTAGATTATAGATGGGGTTAGCCCAACATTTAGATATCCTCTTTTATTCAATAGTTTTTTTATAACTTCTAATACACTTAATGATTTAAATACAATTGAAATTGAATGTCTTTAGACTTTTATGCTCTTGGAAATTTGATATATGTTGTGTTGTTATAAATTGATAACGTTTTGAGAATCTAAAGAGCTTCAGATTCTTCGATCGTTACAAAGTGGTATTAGAGCAAGGTTTTTGGCAAACTCTAAAAGACTTAGAAACATTAGGCATCGTGGTGAGGTTGTGGATAAGGTATTAAGATAAGGTATTTATTTACCATGTACTAATTATTGTACTCCTATTGTAGGAGAAAGAACATGAGTTCCTAAGGAAACCCTATTCGTAATACCAACCAAAATGGAACTAAAAATGAGACATCAAATTTGAATGAAGGATCGACTCAGGTGCCCAAATATGTCAAGACTATGCTCGATAGTTTCATGAAGGCATATAATTAGGTGTTGGAGTAGATACAGACTTTGGTACAACGTCAAAATGACAACGATCGACCACAAGGTAGGATCAATGCTGGTGGAGGCAGAGACAGAGAGCGAGACTCTCTATACAAAAGATTGAATGAGTTTTGTCCCCGATACTTTGATGAAACTACAAACCCATAGGAGGCGAACAAATGGATGGAAAATATGGAAGTAATTTTTGAAGTAATGAGCTGCTAGACCACCAGAAAGCTCTATTAGCAGCATTTAAACTAGACAGAGATGGAAAAGAGTGGTGGAAATCCACAAAGAAGACCTATCCAAGTCCGGAGGGTGAGATCACTTGAGCTTTCTTTAAAAAGGAATTCATCATGAAGTTTATACCTGACCACATCAAAGAAAGAAAGAAAAGGGAAATCCAGAATCTAGTGCAAAGAGACATGCTAGTGACGAAATATAATAATAAGTTTGTAGAGCTGTCTCATTTTGCAGAGTGCTTGATAGCGACAGAAGATTTTAAACGTAACAAATTCATTGAACGATTGCGTCCAGATATCAAAAAGGTTGTAAGGCTAGGGCAGCTAGCAACCTAGGTAGATGCTTTAAAAAGAGCCTATGTATCAAAAGAAGTTACTAACGAATTAATTAGGTGACTCTACCTAAAACGACAGGAAATGGAAAGAGAAATCGGGAAAACACCCACTCCGAAAGAAGCAAAAGGTGGATTCTCAAGTTAAAGTTGAATGCAGTCACTGCAGGAAGAACCATGACTTGGAGCAGTGTCCATGGCAGCATAGTGCATGCTTTACATGCGGCCAGGTGGGTCATAGGCATAGGGACTGTCCAAAGTGGCAAAAGAAGAATCAGGCGCAATGACAAAGACAGCAATCACATTAGGACCAACAAAACTTCCAACAGCCATGCCAGAACTACCAAAACTACCGTCCCCAGAATCAAAGGAATTTACGGTAGACCAATCAACAAATCAGCCATACAAAAACCAACGGAACCGCCAGAACCAATAGAGGGGATATCCATAGAATCCATCACAGGGGCAGAATTATAACAAGGAAGAAACAATCAAGGTAGAAATTAGTAGAGACAACAACCCAATGCCAGGGCTTATGCAATCTCACATTGGGAAGCAGACATGGCTAACAATGTAGTTAAGGATACGCTCTTTACCTTTTAGTATTAAAACCATGACATTATTTGATTCTAGATCCACACATAGCTTTGTTTCACTTGTGTTTGCCCCGAGACTAAATATGTGACCCTCTACACTTCCCCAAGCTTTAATTGTATCAACCCCACTGGAGGATAAGTAAACACTAGAACCATATTTTATGACTGCCCCCTGATTCATGGTAGAGTCACTATGCCCGCAAACCTAATATTATTACCAATGCACAATTTTTGACATTATTTGGGGAGCCTAATATTATTTTGCTTGATTCTTTTTATAGAATCTCAATGCATTAGTTGAAATCTTAAAAAAAACACGGTCTGTTTGAAGGTCATATAATCTCCTTAAAAATTAATGAGGTGCTCTCTTTCTTTTTTGGATTTTAATTAGAGGAACTTAGTCTCTTTTTCCTTTCTTATAAATTAGGAGCAACCCACACTCATCTTTGTTTCGCATAAAATCTCCAGTTATCGTTCCTTGAAATCTCCTAAAATCTCTCTCTTCATCACCAATGCAATAAAATAAAGAATTGTTAGCCCTATTGTGAGTTCTCACTCCAAGACACTCAATCCATTAGATTGTCGAGAAAATCTTGATTTCCTTATTTTCTTTTTCTTTTTATTTTGATTTTTTTTGCTTTCATCATCTAATACTATGCTTATATTAGTTATATATATACATTTTAAATGATTATATTAGTGATAGATATTAGTAATAGTTACTATAGCTATTTTCATATTTTACATGAGAATTAACTTTCCTATTCTTTTTACAGAGATTACTTTTCGCACAATAAGTATGTACCTCCATGCATGCTCATTATTTTTATCATAAATTAACATTTTCTTTTATATAATGAATTTTTAACAAAGTTTTAATTTGAGTTGACATAGGAATGTGGGGCTCATAATTACTTTTCATCATTTATAATTAGGGTTGAAACTATTCAAGAAATGAGAAGTCCAACCTGTAAGAACTTGGAACCAAACCTAGATTGTAACTAAATTCCCTTCTGCAGTGATTCAGGTTGAGCCAAGTTAGCTCCAATCAGGTTGAATCAATGTATTAATATGTTTTGGAGTTGTTTGGTTTTTGAAATCTTATGATTTAGGAAATGTAAAGTCACATGTAGTATTGTGCTCATATTATCCACTGGATGTGCATGATAAAAGTCTAAACATTCATCATATTATTAAAGTGGAAGTCTAAAGTATTTTCATGTTAGCCAGGCAACAGGAAAGGCCACAAGGACTTCCACGCACCCATGCATCAACTGCAAATATATATATATATTACTGGTTCTCTATGTTAATGCATTTTTTTTAAATTTCAAAATGGGGCATAATTTTTTAGCTCGTAACTCGTGACAAAAAAACCCTACATTTCAAATAAGACTTAAGTTTTCTATTTTTATTTTAGATCAATACACACCATCAAATTAGATATTTTCTAGTGACTTTTTACCCTTATTTTTTCAAAAAATTCTAAAATACTCTTAGTTTTAAGTTTGCAACCATTTTAAGCCTTCATTTTTCCTCCTTACTCCGTTCTTCCCTCTTCCATCTGCCCAAGCATCTATCAGCGCCTCCTACTATCTTTCTTCATCTCTCCACTCACAGAACCTATGTCAACCCATTTTATTAACACATTCACAAACCTAGTTCACCATCATCAACTATAATAAAGCCGCCTAGTTGAATAGCTACATACCAATTCCCTTCACTTGCCCATTATCTTCACCTGCACCCACAGCCTTTCACCACACTCCTGCAACATCTCCCTCCCAACCAAACAACCCACTTCCACATTGTCATCTTCCTTTTAAAAAATCAATAGCAAATTATAAAGAACACAGTCTCCCACAAGCCCCACACTTAGACCATAACCACTTATGACGCACCCGAGACCACTCAACTCGAGCATCATACCCACATCGCCATCTAACCAACCTAGCCAAACTGTGAGCCATAACTCCCAACTCACTACCCCTTCACCTTTCTCTTAGTCTCATCATCAATCCAACCCACAAGTCCAGGGAATGCATAAGCACATGCATCTTCACTAATTCAAATAACCACAACTCGATCCCAGCTATCCATCTCATTCAGGCGTGGACCCAAGAGTTTTTTCTTGGAGGGCCACTATTTAGAAAAAAGTTTTGGGAGAACGATAAATATAGTTTTTGAGATATGGAGGGAGTTTTCTAAAAATTTTGGAGGGGCCACATGTAAAAATATTAAAAACTTAAAAGGGTTTTGTGAAATCTTAGGGGGCCATATGTAAAAAAAAGTTAAAAATATTTAAAAACTCAAGAGACTTTGTGAAATCTTGGGGGGGCGCCATGGTTGTCACAACCCGAGCCCAGAAATCGGGGATTAGCTAAAAGCCAAACCAATGACACACGTACTCCCGTGCACGTGCATCCAAACCCAGTCCAGATGCACACACACAAGGGATCTAACACGTGCAGACTAAGCGTACGCGTAAGCTGTAGATATCATAGCCAGCAAAACAAACAAAATAGCGGAAGCTAAAACAAAGAAAACGAGCGGAAAACCAATAGTGATATGCGATATAAGAAAAGACGAAGATAACATACATGGCGATAAAACCAAATAAAGTCCAAGTACACACCAAAATACACCCAAAATAAAGATATACAAATAATACACAAGAGTGACAAAGTCCCAAGTACAAAATACATAATCTCCAAAAACCAAAACCATGATGACATGCAGGTACGCACTCGGCAGAGGCGATCAAGCCCACTCTACCAGGCCGGAGGGTGTCTCTAAGCTCTGCCCTGCAGCCTCCTCGACCGCCGGGGAGCTGGGCAAGGGATCTGCGCCTGCAACACCACAGACAACACAGTGAATACAACGATCCAGCAAATATAAGTAACAAGGATGAAACACTCATAGTATCAAATTGAATAATGACAGAAGTTACACACAGAGTTTCAGATTAGTATGGTAAGCAAATCGTGCATAGAATTTAAAACATGATAAACGAATCAAAGCATAGAAATACTGAACTAGGTGGCTACTACGTTGGCCATATTCTCTCAGATAGAGAGCAGAGCAGACAGATGAGAGCACCACCGACCTGGCCAAGGGTACAAGTGGGTCTCGGTTTCCTGGGTTCCAGGGTCCCAAGACAAAGCTACGCTTCAGCGATACAAAGCACAGAAAACCAAGCCAAAGGTAACCCCGTCGAGTATCCTAGGGCTGAGGCTGAGTAGAGCCAGACTGATACCAATCAAATCAAATCTAAGAAGAAAGGAGATTATCCGCTTTGGACTCACCGATGCAAAGACCGGATCTTATCCACACGTATTAATCTCTCGGCAGAGCCACCAGGGAATACCCACTGAAGCAGAGGTTTCAAAGCCAGAGAACTACAGAACATAGCAGAATTAAGTCAACGCATAGCATAGATCAAAGCATCATACAGAGCGAAGAATAAAATAGATATACAGAACGAAAGCAAAAGGATCTAGTAATGCATAGATATAGATCAACCGAACAGAGGACAAAACTGTACTCAATATGCAATGCATCTCAGATTAATGCAGAATCAAGGTTGATTACGAGCCAACTCTATTCTAGTTGTTCACTGTCACTAACCATGCATGTTGGTGTAGTTTTAAGTTATTCAATGCACCGTTGCCATCAAAGTGTTGCAATATAATCTTCACGTGCACCGAAGTCCCTTAAACCAACACCCATGGGGAGGTGCTGAACAATAAATCAACGCTCACATGAATGAGTCACAGCCTAACAAACTATTCATGCGGTCCAAGAATCCACTGGGCCGGTTCACATGTGTGGTTACCTGTATATAAATCCCACAAAGTCACACCATTAACCTAAGTTTAAGTTCAGGAATTTCAGATCTCACAGCTTAACCGTGGGTGACCTACGGCTTAGCCGTAGACATCTTACGGCCTAGCCATAACATGCACTACGGCTTAACCGTGGTTCCCTTCAAAAAACGGCTAATCCTGTCATTTTCTACCTCTGATTTGATACATTTTACGGCTGAGCTATGGTGGAGTCCACAGCTTAGCCGTAACTTCACCGTAAGAGTACTGAAATTAGAAAGTTTCGACTGATCAGAGATTTAATTCATGGTTGGTTCACGGTTGGGCCACGGTTAGCTTACGGCTCAGCGTAGGACAATGTACGGTTTAGCCGTATCCTAGTCGTAGAACAAAATTCAAAAATTCAAGTCTCTGGAACCTAAGCCGTATGCAGTTACGGCTTAGCCGTGTAGTATAGAAAACGAATTCGAACTGAGTACAGAAACTGGAATCTGATACAGAAACTTAACACAACAAGCTCAATAGATCCCAATACCTTAGCATTTGGCTGTAAGACATCCCATATAGACAAGAAAAGAAGAAATCAAGGTAATCAAACAAGATATCCATATGTGTTATCAATTCCGATACTTATACTTGCCTCAAGGCTTTGTCAATTCCATTGAGATCAAGCTCTAATCCAACTAAAACCCAAGCAAATCATAAATACAACACATGCATGAGATGTATGAGATGCAGAGCTTGGAGAAGGAATCCAATTGGAGAAGAAGAAATCAAAACCCACTTACCTCAAAGCACAGACAGAGAAAGAGGGAGAGAGATTCCAATCGATGGGAACCCAATCATCAAAGAAGAGAAGTGAAGTGAAGAGGAAAGAGAAGAGAGTATGGGCTTGGAGCTCTCCCAGAGCTGTGCATGCAAACGTCGAAGGAAATGAGACATCTGGACTGCTGACTCATATATATACATTAGGGATTTAAAACAAGTCCGATGGTTTAAACTATTTACAGTTCAAGTCACACGAAAGTCTAACTCCTCCAATAGACTCCGAACGAGTCTGAGACAGTTACGGAATTTGACGAGCTCAACAAATTACACGTGTTGACATCAAGATGATGCAAATATGATGTACTCAAAGCAAAAGCAAAATTACGAAAAAGGGCTTAGAACTACCTATACAGGTCAAAGACTTTCCAACTACCTATCCATGACCCAAAACCAAGTCCAAAAGAAATAAACAATACAAAAGCACACTAATGAGCCACTAATCCGGCTCAAAGGGGATCAAAGTGTTACATCCTCCCCTACTAAGAATCATTCCGTCCTCGGAATGACCACTTATCTGCGCGAAGAGCTGGGGATACTGGCGTGCTAGCTGCTCTTCTATCACCCATGTAGCCTCATCTAGACCGTGATGTTCCCACAACACCTTAACCTATCTAATAGTCCTAGTGCCAAGAATCTGCTCTCGTGTACCAATGATGCGAAGCGGACGCTCAACATAAGTCGCATTAGGCTGAATCTAAATGTCATCGTATCGAATCACATGGCTCAGATCTGGCACATACTTACGGAGCATCGACACATGGAATACATCGTGGACTCCGGAGAACTCAACTGGAAGCGTCAAACGATAGGCTAAGTCTCCAACTCGACTCTTGACTTCAAATGGTCCAACATATTTCGGAGCTAACTTGCCCTTCTGACCAAACTGCACAGTGCCCTTCATCGGAAAAACTTTAAGGAACACCCAATCTCCTACTTGGAATGCCAAAGATCTTCTCCACGTATCCGCGTAGCTCTTCTGCCTGGACCAAGCAACCTTCAAATTCTCTATCACTTTCTGCACTTTCTCTGTCGTCTCAGTAATGATCGTCGGACCATGGAAACTCCTTGTTCCTACCTCCTCCCAGCACGCTGGGGTCCTACACTTGCGTCCGTATAGAGCCTCATAGGGTGCCATGCCAATACTCTCATGGAAGATGTTGTTGTAAGCAAACTCACATAATGCCAGATGCATATCCCATTCCTTCTCCAAGTTCAGCACGCTAGCTCGAAGCATATCCTCCAATGTCTGAATGGTACGCTCTGACTGTCCATCAGTCTGGGGGTGGTATGCCGTACTAAAACTCAACTTCGTACCCATAGCTTCCTGAAAGGCTCTCCAGAATGAGGACACAAAACGACTATCACGATCAGACAAAATCGATACTGAGGTGCCATGCAATCTGACTATCTCGTCAACAAACTTCCTGGCCATCTCTGTGAATGTCATCCCTTTCTTGAACGGAAGGAAATGTGCTGATTTCGTCAATCGATCCACTATCACCCATATCGCATTGTTCTTTCTATTGGTTAGTGGAAGTCCTGAGACGAAATCCATGGTAATGTTCTCCCACTTCCACTGCGGAATGTGTAAGGGATGCAATGATCCTGGAGGTCGCTGATGATCAGCTTTCACCCTCTGACAGGTCAAACATTGAGCCACGAACCCTGCGATCTCCCGCTTCATATTGTTCCACCAAAACCTATCCTTCAAATTTCGGTACATCTTCGTACTCCCTGGGTGCATCGCATAACGGGCATGGTGCGCATCTGTCATCAACTTTTCCTTCAGCTCATCCACAGTGGGCACACACAACCTGCTCCTGAAATACAAACTCCCTCTGCCAAACTGAACTCAGGTTGGTCTGCAATCCGATCTCTGAGGGTTACCAGAAGGGGATCCTCAAACTGGCGATCCTTGATCTGCTGAATCACCTCAGGCTGGAACACCGCGGTCGTAGCTAACGTCACCATCTCATCCACCATCCGAACCTCAACAGGCTGATCGTGCACAAGAACATAGAATCCTGCTAACACCTGAAGACTCTCTGCTCTCCTGCTGAGCACATCTGCAACCACATTTCCCTTGCCTGGATGGTACTTGATCGGGAAGTCATAGTCTTTGATGAACTCCAACCATCTCTGCTACCTCATATTCAAGTCATGCTGAGTAAATAAGTACTGCAGACTGTGATGATCGGAATGAACCTCGAACCTCACACCGTACAAGTAATGCTGCCACAATTTTAGCGCAAACACAATGGTTGCTAATTCCAGATCATGGGTGGCATAGTTCTTCTTATGCTCTTTCAGCTGTCTGGATCCATAGGCAATCACTTTCTGATTCTGCATTAGTACACAGCCTAGTCCAACTCGAGAGGCATCTGAATAAATCACGAATCCCTCACTATCGTCAGGGAGAGTCAACACTGGTGCCGTGGTGACCTTTTCTTTCAACATCTGGAAACTACCCTCACACTTCTCTATCCACTCATACGGAACTTTCTTTCGAGTCAACTGAGTCAGCGGGGCTGAAACCTTCGCGAAGTCCTGCACGAACCTGCGGTAATATCCCTCCAATCCCAGAAAACTACTAATCTCTGTCACTGATCTAGGATGGGGCCAATGGACTACTGCCTCAACCTTAGCTGGATCCACCATCAATCCATCTCGAGAAATCACATGACCCAAAAATGCAACTTGCTCTAACTAGAAATCACACTTAGACAACTTTGCATACAACTGGTGATCTCTAAGTAGCTGCAATGCTTTCCGCAGATGATCTGTATGCTCCTCAGTAGTCTTTGAATAGACCAATATATCGTCTATGAATACCACAACAAACTGGTCCAAAAAGGAAGTAAACACCCTATTCATCAATGCCATGAAAGCTACAGGTGCATTCGTCAAACCGAAAGGCATGACAAGGAACTCGTAGTGTCCATACCGAGTCCTGAAAGCTGTCTTAGGAACATCCTCATCCTTCACCCGGAGCTGGTGATATTCTGACCTCAAATCGATCTTCGAAAAGTAAGCTGCACCCTGAAGCTGATCGAATAACTCATCAATCCTAGGCAATGGATATTTGTTCTTAATTGTCACTTTGTTCAACTGCCTGTAGTCAATGCACATCCGAAAACTGCCATCCTTCTTCTTGACAAACAATACAGGATCTCCCCAAGGTGACACATTTGGGCGTATGAACCCTTTATCCAACAGATCCTGCAACTGTTTCTTCAGTTCCAACAACTCTGCAGGTGCCATACGATATGGAGCTCTACTGATGGGTGCTGTACCCGGCATCAAATCAATAGAAAACTCTACCTCCCGAACTGGTGGCAACTCCGGTACATCCTCTGGAAAGACATCCGGGAACTCTCTGACTACTGGAATCTCACTTAGTTGTCGCTGATCCTTCTTCTCTGAAATGAATGTAAGAAATCCCTCACATCCTCTGCGAAGCATCCTGTCTGCCTTACAAGCAGATATCACACATCTCAGGCACTTCGTCTGGCTACCTTCGAATCAGAATTCGCTGCCCAGATCAAAATAGACAGCCTTGCTGTAACAATTGATACACGCATGATACCTCGCAAGCCAGTCCATACCAAGAATCACATCAAAATCCAGTGTTGTGAGTAACACGAGGTCTACAGGGAGCTGATGACCAGCTATCCACACATCGCACTGAGGGTAGAAAACACTACACTCCACCCGTTTACCAACCGGGATGGATACCATTAACAAGTACGGGAGTGGTATGGGTCGCTGTCGTAGCTGCACAGCAAAATGGGATGCTACGTACGAACGCGTAGACCCGGAGTCAAACAAGGCTAAAGCTTCAGCATCAAAAATTAAAATTTTACCTTCCACGACTGTAGCCTCCTCCGCGCCCTCATGCGTAGCAGCATAAGCTCGAGCTATCTGGCGGTTCTGCTTCTGGGCTAGGCGAGCTGTCTGAGACTTACCCTGCGCTGTAGATCCTACGTATCTCGTCTGTGGAAAGGATTGAAACTTCGGGCATTGGGCCCGCTTGTGGTCCGTAGAGCCACAACCGAAACAGGCCCCACTCTTCCTCCAACATCTCTCTGTTGGGTGATCCTTCCCACAGTGACCACAAACCACTTGTGTACTGCTCGAACTACCCTGCTTGCCCTTGAACTTCTTCTGGAACTGACCTCTACCACGAGAACCTGCTACCCTCTTACACTCAGTTCGCTCCTCCTCAAATATGGCCTCTGCATCATAGGCCTGGTCAATAGCGTCATCCAGGGTAGCTGGCCACATACATGCAACCACGTGACACTTATGCTTCGGATTCAGGCCGTTGACGAAGTGAGTCACCTTCTTATGCTCAATATTCACCATATCCTCTGCGAAATGAGACAACTCTGTAAACCTGTGGACATAATCCGCGACCGATGTCTGTCGCTACTGAAGGTTGAAGAATTCCACTTCTTTGGCTCGCTGAACATGAAGAGGCATGAACTTCCGACGGAACTGCTGCTTGAAAGTCTCCTAAACCGTATCACCAGGCATAGTCTGGAATGAGCCCTTAACGCTCCTCCACCACGTCTTGGCTACACTCCTGAGCATAGAGGCTGTGAGGAACTACTTTCTATTTGTTTATGCACACAATAGTATCAAAAAGTTCCCCTGTCAACTTTAGCCACTACTCAGCCTGCAATGCATCGTCTGTACCATGGAATTCAGTAGCCCCACGCTTATGGAACTTATCGAAAAGAGCATTTGGATCCGTTTCCTTGGGCTGGAACACTTGCTATTCTACTCGAGGAGATGCTGACGCAGCTGCCTGACTCTGCCTGTCCACCATAGATGCCATTTGAGCCTGCAAGGACTGCATGGACTGCATCATCATCATCAGACGCTCCTCACTACTCATGGGTGGGGGTAGCGATCCACTCTCGCCGTTATGGCCCTGCTGATTCTCATCCCTAGACCTTGATCCTGATGCCATGGTGTGCTAGCTATCCTGCAAAAGGAAAATGAACAAAATACAAATATAAAACGTCCCAAGTTAGTTAATCCCCAAGAATCAACATATTAGACTCCAAGTCAAATAGTTGATATCGTCATCTCACTACGATCTTAGATGCCTACATGCTTATAACTAGCATGCGCTAATACCATACAATACGTATGTCACAACCCGAGCCCAGGAATTGGGGGTTAGCGAAAAGCCAAACCAGTGACACACGTACTCCCGTGCACGTGCAACCAAACCCAGTCCAGATGCACACACACAAGGGATCTAACACGTGCGGACTAAACGTACGCGGAAGCTGTAGATATCATAGCCAGCAAAACAAACGAAATAGCGAAAGCTAAAACAAAGAAAACGAGCGGAAAACCAACTGTGATATGCGATATAAGAAAAGACGAAGATAACATACATGGCGATAAAACTAAAGACAAGTCTAAGTACACACCAAAATACACCCAAAATAAAGATATACAAATAATACACAAGAGTGACAAAGTCCCAAGTACAAAATACATAATCTCCAAAAACCAAAACCATGATGACATGCAGGTACGCATTCGGCAGAGGCGATCAAGCCCACTCTGCCAGGCCGGAGGGTGTCTCTAAGCTCTGCCCTGCAGCCTCCTCGACCGCCGGGGAGCAGGGCAAGGGATCTGCGCCTGCAACACCACAGACAACACAGTGAATACAACGATCCAGCAAATATAAGTAACAGGGACGAAACACTCATAGTATCAAATTGAATAATGACAGAGGTTACACACAGAGTTTTAGATTAGTATGCTAAGCAAATCGTGCATAGAATTTAAAACATGATAAACGAGTCAAAACATAGAAATACTGAACTAGGTGGCTACTACGTTAGCCATATTCTCTCAGATAGAAAGCAGAGCAGACACAGATGAGAGCACCACCGACCTGGCCAAGGGTACAAGTGGGTCTCGGTTTCCTGGGTTCCGGGGTCCCAAGACAAAGCTACGCTTCAGCGATACAAAGCACAGAGAACCAAGCCAGAGGTAACCCCATCGGGTATCCTAGGGCTGAGGCTGAGTAGAGCCAGACTGATACCAATCAAATCAAATCTAAGAAGAAAGGAGATTATCCGCTTTGGACTCACCGATGCAAAGACCGGATCTTATCCTCACGTATTAATCTCTGGGCAGAGCCACCAGGGAATACCCACTGAAGCAAATGTTTCAAAGCCAGAGAAATACAGAGCATAGCAGAATTAAGTCAACGCATAGCATAGATCAAAGCATCATACAGAGCGAAGAATAAAATAGATATACAGAACGAAAGCAAAAGGATCTAGTAATGCATAGATGTAGATCAGCCGAACAGAGGACAAAACTGTACTCAATATGCAATGCATCTCAAATTAACGCAGAATCAAGGTTGATTACGAGCCAACTCTATTCTAGTTGTTCACTGTCACTAACCATGCATGTTGGTGTAGTTTTAAGTTATTCAATGCACCGTTGCCATCAAAGTGTTGCAATATAATCCTCACGTGCACCGAAGTCCCTTAAACCAACACCCATGGGGAGGTGCTGAACAGTAAATCAACGCTCACATGAATGAGTCACAGCCTAACAAACTATTCATGCGGTCCAAGAATCCACTGGGCCGGTTCACATGTGTGGTTACCTATGTATAAATCCCACAAAGTCACACCATTAACCTAAGTTTAAGTTCAGGAATTTCAGATCTCACAGCTTAACCGTGGGTGACCTACGGCTTAGCCGTAGACATCTTACGGCCTAGCCATAACATGCACTACGGCTTAACCGTGGTTCCCTTCAAAAAACGGCTAATCCTGTCATTTTCTACCTCTGATTTGATACATTTTACGGCTGAGCTATGGTGGAGTCCACGGCTTAGCTGTAACTTTACCGTAAGAGTACTGAAATTAGAAAGTTTCGACTGATCAGAGATTTAATTCATGGTTGGTTCACGGTTGGGCCACGGTTAGCTTACGGCTCAGCCGTAGGACAATATACGGTTCAGCCATATCCTAGCCGTAGAACAAAATTCAAAAATTCAAGTCTCTGGAACCTAAGCCGTATGCAGTTACGGCTTAGCCGTGTAGTACAGAAAACAAATTCGAACTGAGTACAGAAACTGGAATCTGATACAGAAACTTAACACAACAAGCTCAATAGATCCCAATACCTTAGCATTTGGTTGTAAGACATCCCATATAGACAAGAAAAGAAGAAATCAAGGTAATCAAACAAGATATCCATATGTGTTATCAATTCCGGTACTTATACTTGCCTCAAGGCTTTGTCAATTCCACTAAGATCAAGCTCCAATCCAACTAAAACCCAAGCAAATCATAAATACAACACATGCATGAGATGTATGAGATGCAGAGCTTGGAGAAGGAATCCAATTGGAGAAAAAGAAATCAAAACCCACTTACCTCAAAGCACAGACAGAGAAAGAGGGAGAGAGAACCCAATCGATGGGAACCCAATCATCAAGGAAGAAAAGTGAAGTGAAGAGGAAAGAGAAGAGAGTATGGACTTGGAGCTCTCCCAGAGCTGTGCATGCAAACGTCGAAGGAGATGAGAGATCTAGACTGATGACTCATATATATACATTAGGGATTTAAAACAAGTCCGATGGTTTAAGCTATTTACAGTTCAAGTCACACGAAGGTCTAACTCCTCCAATAGACTCCGAACGAGTCTGAGACAGTTACAGAATTTGACGAGCTCAACAAATTACACGTGCTGACACCAAGATGATGCAAATATGATGTACTCAAAGCAAAAGCAAAATTACGAAAAAGGACTTAGAACTACCTATACCAGGTCAAAGACTTCCCAACTACCTATCCATGACCCAAAACCAAGTCCAAAAGAAATAAACAATACAAAAGCACACTAATGAGCCACTAATCCGGCTCAAAGGGGATCGAAGTGTTACAATGGTCCCCCTAGGCCTACATATGTGTCCGCCCCTAATCTCATGCATGCTCTGCCAAACCAAATCACATAAGCAAGTTAGCCTGCCATCTCACAGAACCCATCAAGCCAAGACCTACACATCTGTCCCACATCTGGCCCATATGTTCAACCTATTTGGCCCAACCAAACTCAACTTTGCCCAAGCACCCACTTGGCCCCAACCTGTAGACCTGTACACCACCTGAACCCATTCAGCCTCACCGGCGCTCATAAATACAACCCCAAACCCATGTACTACACGACCCAACCACACCCATTCACTACATCCAATAAAGAAAGAGACCTCCTGTAACCCGAAACTTACCCAATCAAACTCTCCTTCATTCAGCCTATCTGTTACCTTAATTTCTTTTTTTTATGTATTTTTTTCTTTTAAAAGTTAATCATCATTCATATCTGATGATGAGAAAAGGGAGAAAGAAAATTTAAAAAAACGGTTCATTGAGTGATCTCTTTTACCAAAAAATAAAAAAGTTGAGTGATCTCATGCACTAGAAAATGAGTTAGGTGTGGGTGTCACATGTTACAATTAGTTGAGCTTATCATGAGTATATATCTACCAGTTCATTTCGTTAAAAAGAAAAAAAAATTGGTGAAGAGGGAGGAAGGAAGGATGGAAGAGTGAAGAAGGAAGAAAAAAGGTTTAAGATGGTTGCAAACTTAAAAGTCAAGGGTGTATTGGGGTTTTTGAAAAAATAAGGGTAAAAAGTAGTTGAAAATTGTCCAATCCTACTGTTTGTGCTAATCTGCAACAAAAGTGAAAAACATAAGTCCTGATTTGAAACGTAGTGTTTTTGTCCTAATTTGAAATTTGCTGAAAAGTTAGGCCCTATTTTGAAAAATTTTTCCCTTTTTTTTCTTCTAACAATGAAAAGAGACAACTGATTTTTCCCATTTATTAAATGTTCGTTTGTCTTAATTTTGTTCTCGCTCTATTTTTTTATAGATTTTTCTTGTAGATTGAGATAATGAAAAGATTCAATTCACATTGATTGGAGGCCGATGACTTGAAAATGATAAAATTTGCAGGCACGGAATGTGTTGCTAATGGACCTATGTTCGTCCATCGATTCATCTATTCTTTGGCTTGAAGAAGATTTACATCCCTTTCCTAAGAGATGCATTGGTGCTGTGAAGTCATAGAGCCTGAAGTAGAACATGCCACCCTATCTAATAATTGAGGTGAGCTATGAAAGTTTAGGTTATATTTAGAGCAAGAAGGTGGAGCCTATTTGGAAGAAAAAAAAAACCTTAGAATTTCTTAGATAGGATTTTTTTTTGTTCTCAACCATGTAGCAAAATATTTTGACCAAATCAATTCACTCTTATCAACTCATTTCACACTGACATTAGTATAAATTGAAAACAACACTCTCTTTATTTGTAGGACCTACAATGGTGTTTGCCTTGAATGGAAATGTAGATGGCCCAATGATGTGAGCATTCAAATGAAGCCCTCTTCATCAATAGTAGATGCCAATCATGTTACATTTTCATTGTTAGACTTTTTTTTTTCAAAGGAAAGTTGAGTATAATTGTTTAGAGAACAAATTTATTGTAAATTTCTTCTTTCTTTCTTTACTTCTATTGTGACGAGTGGATGAAGGTTAAGATTGGGTGTCTTTATCATTTAAGATTAGGAGTAATTTCTTTATAGTTCTAACTTCCAAATATAAAATATGAAGAACTACCACGACCGATTCATGAAGTACTTTATTATTAACATGATCTAGACTTTGATCATTAAAAAAAGCTAAAATGCATTGGATCATTTTAATTTTACATTTTCCTTTAATTTGTTGGATATTTAAAATATTTTAGAGCTGTGCCAAGAATTGTATAGTTGCAATGACCATTACATTGCTACAAATACACAACTTATCAAGACAAGAGCGACAAAATATTTTCTTTATCCATTGATTTCTTTTTCCTAAGTAGATGGTTGGGGTGTCCTTCTTCTTTTTTTTTTTTTTTTTTTTTTTTTTTGGTCTTTACATTGACTCAAACTTATGCATCCATGCACACTTAGTATTTTTTAGAAATCTTATTTTTAATTTTATTCAAATAAGATTTTCAATTACCATAATCATCATTCTCTTTTTTTAATTATTTTATAATTATTATAGAGTTAGATTAATTAGTGATTCAAAGATTAATTAGTGATTCAATCTAAGTATTATAAATAAGTTAGTTTAGTTGTGGGCCCAAGCTTAGAGTAAGACTTTTTTTGTTAATAATGATTATGTTTCTTTTTAATTTTTTGCCAATATTTTTTTATGGAAAAACAGGCCTAGATTTAGTATGGGCCCTTGTTGCTAGTTATATATATTAAAATTATAAGAATTGATGCCTTTGAAGGGTGCCACATTAGCAATATATATATTTTAGAGTGCCTCGTCATCTTCTAAAAATATCAAAAAATGGTTTTCTAAAATCTCTCTCTCCCTACCGTTTTTACATCATCCCCTAAAATCTCTCCCTTTATCCTCCTCTCTCTCATTTATTCCATTTATTCCCCAAAATCTCTCTATTTGAATGATATTCAAACCTCTTCCTCAACAATTCAAATTTTTTCCCTAATCAAGATTTGATATGAATAGGCCTATCATGGATATGGGATGCCTATTGCCTAGACTCCCAGATGAACATATATAGAGTTAGTATGCTTCAAATACATGGCTAAGAGCCATGTTTATTTTACGTGGATAGTCACATATGCCTGGCAATGCTACTGAACACTGTGTTAATACTTGTGAGAAACATTTTAGCATATTCTACCATGCAAACTTTTTTTTAATAAAAAATATTGTAAAGAAAAAGTAAATAATGATGAATTTCACTAATTTGGGGCTTTGAAGTAGACTCAAACTCACTCATACAAGCACACTTTATAATTAAGGCTGTATTCTTATGCTCAAACTTAATATGCAAGCACACTTTATAATTGAAGTTGTTTTTCCTATAAAACTTCTTAATTCTTTATTTTTTATGTTTACAGTACTTTTCTCTAACTTTACTCCTTTCAAATTAAAATATTCTTTTTTAATTTGAGTAGTACTCTAACATTATTATAGTGCGACTATGATTTTATGAATAATTCTAAAATTTAAGATAGGATCAAATATTTGTATATTGTTGTGTTTATTGAGAAAATGTATTTTATGTTTCCATTTCTAGGTGATATATATTGACTTTTGGCCTTTAGCTATTGTACTTTTTTTATAGGATAACTGCACTTTTGGCCAGATTAATCCCTTCGCTCTCAAGTGGAGCAGGGTAAATTTTCTAAAGTGTGATAAGAATGATTTGATATTCAAACTTGGTAAGAATATTGGATTCAAATTTTATTAATTATCTTCTTAAAGATTATATTTATATTATTCAATTATCTCCATCGATTTAGCAAATACACAAAATTAATTTATAAATTATTTTTTTTACATTAATATAATATTCAATTATCTCCACCTATTTAGCAAATGCACTAAATGAATTTATAAATTATTTTTTGTCACATTAACATAATATAATATTTAAGTACAAATAATACAACAAGTTTTGAAATGTAACTCTTTTATTATAGAGCCCAGGCTAAGCACGAGCCTTTTTTGCTAGTAATATATATTAAAATAAACCAAATGAGGGATGTGAGGGATGCTACATCATCATACTTGAGCTCTCCTTTGAAAGAAATATGCACAAAAAATCTAGCACCCGTCTCTCCCTCTATCCACCTATCCTCTCTCATTTATTTAATTTACTTCCCTAAATTGAATTTCCTAAAATCTTTTCATTTTGAAATCACTCCCTAATTTTCTTAGCATAGGCCTTCTTGCTATACACGTCATCTCTTTTAAAATCAATCCTAAAACCACATTTGACCTATGTGTTTCCAACTATTTAGGGATTTAATTAAGAATTCTAAAAAGAAACTTGACATCCCATTAATGTCAAAGTTATGGAGTTGTTATATATACACACATTTTGACAATAAATTCCCAACATTTAGACGACCTCTACTATTTTGGCATATTATCATTCTCATCTTAATTGATTTCTATATTGGGTCACATCTAATTACACTCTATTAATTCATAATAAATTGCCTTAATATGAGGACGTTTTTTTTTTATCTCAATAGATATTGGGTCATATCTAATTGCACTCAATTAATTCATAATGGACTACCTTAATATGAGGATGATCTTTTTATCTCAATAGATAATTTCCTTATATTCCCTTAATGCGTAGAAAGTCTCCTTAAACTAAGTAATTATGAGAAATTTAAATTCGAATTTACCAAGGGAACTCAAACCTTTGTCTTCATATCAAGTGGCACGTTAGTTTTGGTATGCCCCTAACTAATTAACAGTATAGATCCAAAATTGCCTCCGATCTCCTATAAATGAATTTAGAATTCATACATATAAATTATATCAAACCTTATCTCAATATGTCATGAAACATCTGTCCCATGTCAAGATATTAGTCCATATCCTAAAATGTTAGGATGAAAAAAAAAATATTTTCCACGACATCTGGTACTTTAAAATATCATTCTAATCTTGAGATTTCTTCTTCTCTCTCCACATTTGATCTTAGAGCACTGATTGTGAAAGAGGAGTTGAGAAAGAAGAACAAAAAACAAGGAATGAGAGATATATGTCGATATCGAATGATATTTTTCGCAATTTTTATTGTTTCTTTGTTTGGATGACTCACTACAAGGATTTTCTTCTGCTACATTGGCGTTAGTGATGATGCATAAGTAAGGAGGAGATGGAAGATGGTGAGAGTATGAAAGCAGCTGGTCCTCATATAAATATATGGGAATGCTATAGATATACACTTTGTCTTGAAAGAAGGGCTAATCAAATCCCAACATTGTATATAACTTGTCGTGGATGGCCTAGATGGCACATTTAATCCCTGCTCCTCAATGACCTAGATGATGATTTCCTTTTATGTTAGGCCGCCAACCAATTTTCTTGATTGGTTGTTATTATGGTTTTTCCTAATTACTTTTACTCCCCAGGCCCACCTGAATAGACCTAGATCATTAACAAAACCTTTTACATAGCATTTACTCTACTCTGTCTAATATCATATATTCATTTACAAATCACAATCGCCAAACAGATCTCTATCTCTTTCGTGTGATTTGTAAAGAAGAAATGAAAAGGATAAGCGGCACATGGCAAAAAGAAAACTTACTCTTTCAACCTATCCCATATTTTTCTAGATTTTTTGCATTTGTTGCCTCAAATTCAAAATGACTTTACCACATTCTCGTAGATTTTCTATAGTTGTTGCTTCAAATTTAAAACGACTTTATGAAGGTGCATGGTTATATTTATAAATTCATCATCAAAGCCGTATAATTTGTTGCTTTTACCTACTTTGTTTCAAGTGGTTATCATAGGCCAGTCATGTTAGCAATCAAGAAATAAAACAATCCAGATTTGGACTCATAGCAAATTAGATTTTGTTTTGTGGCGAGTAATCTTTTGTAGGTCTTTTCCTGATTACACATTCATGTTTTTGAAATTTTGAAATCTGTTTTTTTTATTCTTTTTCTTTCATATTTTTAGCATTCTATTTTCTCATTGATTTTACTCTGGATGTGATATGCTCCATAAACGTGGGATTTCTATCAAGGTTTCCCTAATTCATTACATATCCATATCCTAATTGGATTCTTCCATATCCCCACCAGATAATTCTTTTGATCTTATATCTTGCTTTCTTATAATTGTTTAACTTTTTTTTATAGCATTTTACTTTATAACTAATTTGGTATTTCATCCTTTTTGTTATATAAAACTTTGATTAAATATGAAGAGAGATTTTTTGGAGCCCGGGCTTGACATGGGCCTTTGTTGTTAGTTATATATTATAGGGAGTTGAAAGGTTTCCATTCAATTTTGGCCATTACCTTCGATTTTGGTAAGTGTTTTTTTTATTTTTTATTTTTTTAAAGTTAGGCCAAGCTGAAAACCTCACAGAAAGTGCTTTTTTCTAATTATGTTATTATATCTATAATGTATTAAACTTGCATTAAAGTGAAGAAAGGGAATACTTAATTTCAAAAAATGGATGAAGCCTGGAAACCAAATTCTAGCCAAAGAGGCCCGGGCTCAACCCCGGTTGAAACAAAAGGAGAATGCTAGAAATGATGCTAAAATAACAACAAACTATATGAAGTTTAGAAAAGAAAATGATTAAAAGAATTCAAAAGTTTATAGAAAGCTTAAATTAATTACAAAAACTATAAATAAAAACTCATTATTGGAAGAAATTAGAATACTTAAATATCTTTTTTCATTGTTTTTTTCAGCAACACACTTTATAGTTCTCTATCTACATACGGTTGAGAGGGGGCAACTTGGTGCTTCCCTTTAAAAGTGGAGAAAGATAAAAAGAGATATATTTTATTCCTATCCTTTTGCCCCTCCTCAACTTTTCTTTTTCTTTTGTTTTGCTCCTCAACAATCTTTTTTCCTCTTAGTAAAGAATGAAACTTTTAAAATACATAAAGGTATTTTGGTCTTTTACTCATGAAAAGAGAACTCATCAAAGCACAAATAAGGTAGGCATTATGCTGTGATTTTTCTCCTTTTGTTCTTTCTCTTTCTTGCCCATTATTGGGCCTAGAATCATAATCCTCTCAACTTTGAATTTCACAATCATTGATTTAATTTATTATCAATTTTTGAGTTTTTAACATCTTACTTCAAAATCTAGATTAAACTAAATCTAATTTAATTCCTAAATAAGAAATTTCAAGTGGCTATAATGGTGCTTAAGTTTTTTTAATACTACTTACATGTCAAAGGTTCCTAGTTGCTTTATTAAAGTTTTAAAATGGATTCAGGTTCTAAATAATGGCCAAAAGATCAATATTTTTTATGAAAGTTAATCCCATATTATGATCAAAATATTTTTTAATTTAATTTTTATTTAAAATTATGTGTTCATGAGTAAAAATGCTAAAATTATAAAATTTACAATTCTTCTCAAGTACTTCATATCATCGATGGAATAAAAGGTGATCTAAATTAATATTTTTTTTAAATGCTTTTAGGCTATAATATAGTAACTCCATAATTTTTGTGCCCATTATAATGTAATAACAATTTTGAGGTATACTGTAATAAATTTTTGGCTAAGAAAAACTACCCCTCCCACCCTTCTCGAAAATCTTGGCTTCGTCACTGTAACTACTTTGGCTTATTGCTTCCATAGGTGGATTTTCTTATCTTTGGCAATGGGTTCTGCAAGTCGTAAAAGGGATTAGGATTATTATCTTAGAGATGGGTAAAAAATTTTAAGAGAGGAATTAAAGTTTAAAAAAACCTCTAAATTTAGATTGCGTTACGCCCCACACCCTTGCAAAGAGGGCTACTTATCACAGGCCAAAAAAGAAAATGGCTATTAAATTTCAATATTTTTAAATAATATTAGAAATATAATAAGTCCCAAATATATAGGTACGTTCTTTAGACTTTATAAATTGTCCATGCGAAGATCTATTGAAATAAACATCTCAATGAATTTAAAAATAACAATCAAGCATTCTTATTAAAAAAAAATTTGTCTAGCACCATTGCCTATACTCTCTTTTATTTTTACATTGAATTTGAAGTTATCTAAATAAACTAAATTGGAAAAACACTTTCTTTGATTTAATCATTAAAAAATTTCTAGAAAGATCATCGTTAATGGAGATTGGACATTTGAAACAATAAATTTTTCCTATTTTTGAGGTTGGCATGGCCCTATCAATATTGGACATATAGCGATGAATATGATTCATTTCAAACAGGAGAGTTGACATAGTTGGGGGCGGACCATGAGCAAAAAACCCTAGAAAATATCATAACCTATTGGTGGTAGATCAATTGGCTCACGAATAAGAGGTTTTGTGTTTGATATGTACCTTCATTAGCCACCTTCAATATTTTTACTTGGTGTAAGTAGATAGGAGGGTTTGCATGTGCCTCTACAGATTATTTCTTGGTTATTCAAAATTTGGTCTCCCTTGTGCTTGGGGCCGAAGTCTCCTGGGCTAGGCAGGAGATACCCTAAGTTTTTTTTAAGTATATTAACCATATGATGAATAATAACATGATTAACATGGTCGTATGTTTACCAAAAATGAAAAAAAGGGGTCAATAAGCAGAATGTGGGGGGATCTTAAGTACCTATCCACCACATAGTGGGTTTGACTCAATCTGGCGCCATATATCTATATGCACATTTGCACTATTGGTTGAGTAGGTTGGCTATTGTTGATCCATTAGGTAAAATAAATAATGACTAACTTAATTAACACAATCCTATGTGTTAGGAATTAATGGACAGGTGTGGTGGGTCCCAAGTTTACACATACTATCTACTAGGTCCCTTAAAGAGTAAGCTTAAGTAGATGCACAAATGCGCGACTGGATAAGTAGATTGGCTACTATAGATCAATTAAGATAAGGTTTATAGGGTTTCTATTTATAAGTCTTTTCGATTGTTCAGAATCTAGTCTCCCTTCGACTAAAGGCAAAAGTTTCATGGGCTGGGAGGGAGTTACCCTAAGTTAAAAAAATAAAAAAAACATGTATTAACCATACGATGAATAATATTATGATTTATATGGTCTTATGTTTACAAAAAAAAAAGGGTCTTATGTGTCAAGAGTTAATAAGCAGAACGTGGTAGATCTCAAGTACCCATCTACTACATACCGGGTCCATTACAATCTGGTGCCATATATATATATGCACATTTGGACTACTGGATAAGTAGATTGGCTATTGTTGATCCGTTAGGTAGGGCAAATAATGAATTACTATCTAGTGGGTCCCTCAAAGAGTAACCTCATGTAGATGAAAAAATGCGTGACTGGATAAGTAGATTGGCTACTATAAATCCATTAGGTAAAGTAAACAATGACTAACTTAATTAACATGATCCTATGTGTTAGGAATTAATTGGCAGGATGTGCTGGGTCCTAAGTTTCCATTTATTATCTAGTAAGTCCCTTAAAGAGTAACCTTGCGTGGATGTATAAATGCACGATTGGATAAGTAGATTGACTACTATGGATACATTAGATAAGGTTTATAGGGTATCTATCTATAGGTCTTCTCGGTTGTTCAAAATCTAGTTTCCCTTGGGCTCGGGGCCAATGTCTCATGGGGTGGGCTGGGCTGGATTGTGGGGGATATACCCTAAGTTATCAATATATATATCTATTTCAATAGTTATTTTTTAACTCAGGGTATTTGGATACTGGTCATCTAGGTTATGTCGGTTAACCATTCTCCAACTTATTTTACCACATGTCAGGCTGGGTTATTTGGGTCATACTTGCGTCCTATTTCAGTTAGATCTATGGGATGCGCTAAATTTTTTTTCACCCCTGCACAAGTCATTTTGACTAAGGATAGCTTATTTGATTTGACGGTTATTTTCAATATATATATATATATATTGTTTTATAGTTTTAATCGCGTATGGAAATACAAGTCACAATATTCCTGGCGGTTAACAGACGACTGTGATTAAGTGGTTTTTTTTGGGGATTGGTACGTGGACTCAATTAGTATAGTGTGTAACTGGAAACGACTGTTAGACTGGTTGTATTTTATTGGAACGATAAATATTAATTAATAAAGGTGGGGCCCAATATCTGCAGATCCATCCTGCTCGAAGTCAATCAATGGGGAGTTAAAAGATGGGCCATAGTGATGGATGGAGACTGGTGGGACACCACTGTCACGAATTGAGAGGGCCAGCCCATCAAACATACATTGACGGTGGGGCCCACTTGATCAGTGGGATCTGATCTCACGCTCCCCATCCAAAAGTAATAAAACATATAATATATATATGCAAATGAAGCCCCGTGGCACTCACTTTTATGCAAATGAAACCTCGGAGAGCCCAACGGTCCACGACCCAACGGCTATGTTTATGTTCCTTCCCTGCAGACGCTCTGTGGTCTCTCGATTCCCATGGAAATGCCCTCTCTCTCTCTCTCTCTCTCTCTCCAATACTCGACCTCTCCAGCCTTAGAAATCAAAACAAAATGCGAGATAGAAATCGAATGATAGCGTGATCGACCGATTAGAGAAAATGACGGAAGTGATGATGAAAGGAAGAAGCTATGGCATGTGGGGATGGCTATTGGCTAGGCATTAGCAAGCAATCGTGTCATTTACTTCTTCGCATTCGGCGGTTCCCCTTATCTTTTCTTGGTCAGATCTCATCTCATCTCTCTCTCTAGATATCATCTCTAGGGTTTTGGGTTTGGCCTTTTTCTTTTCTGGGTTTATGTCGATTTGGGAGAAATTGGCGTTTGTGGCTTTTGTTGGGGTCTTGGTGTTTGATTGATTAACAAATTTGACTGCTCAGTGGAATTGTCTCTGATTCTATATTGGAACTGGTTTCAGTAATGACTGAGTCCAATTCTGAAACTGGGTGTTATTCTCTGGAGTGCATGTGGTCAATTTTTTCTGTTGGTTCAAATTTTCTGGTATTTGAGTTTTGAAGGGGAATTCATTTATTTATTTAAGACAAAACTTGTTGGCATTGTAATGTATGATGCAACTGGTTTCAACCATTTTTTTTTTCTTTTTGATAATTATGCTCTGTGCCATCCTCAATAACTATATTGTTTTTGTGACACTTATGTTCTTGAGACAGCTGATTTTTCAGGGGAAGTTACAAAAACTGTCGACTATTATGTTAAGGGAAGTACTATTGCTGCAAGAAACTTGTTTGGAAGGTGAATATGCATGTGGTCTTAAACTTCTTGATTGTTAGGTTTAGTTCATATGATAGTGATATGGGAACTCATGCAATGATGTGACCGCTCGCCCCTTTAGATAGTTTTGGTTATATATATGTTTAGTGGAATGCTAGTATGCATCCTTCCCTCACCATAGGGTGAAGAACATTTGGTCAATTGGAAACATTCATGTGCAAAAGACAGAAAGGTATATAAAAAAGAGGAATGCTCATATACAAATAAGGAAAGCCATGTAAGCATCCCTCACTCTGGAAAACCAAAGACATTCTGACTTTTACGCCATGACAAATAACTTTAGGATGTTGGTGTGGAAGGAAGTTTCATTTGGTGAGGTGTGGGAGTGGTTTTGGGTTGAAGGGTGCTCTAAGGAGGGGGTTGTAGTGGTCCCCAAAGTCCCCATCCGGGGTCTCCTTTTGCACCCAAGATTAGATCCCTCTTGCAAAAAATGTTAATTTTGGTTGACTTTTGTATGAAACAGTTTATGTATGTCTTGTTACTTGTTGGAGAGCAAAGTGTGGAGAGGAAAAACTCGCATGCACATAAATGGATTGATTTGTTTATTACCTTGATAGTTTAATAAAGCAACTAGCTCAGCTACTAATGAAATTGGTTGTTGCAAGATTTGAGAATCTTACTTCCTAGTCCTCTACTGTTTTAAATTTATTATGTCTCTTCTATTGGCTGTCAAGCGAATCATCAAAATCATAATAATTGTACATGCATTTGTGTATGGGATCTATACCAGAGAATGAGAAAATTAAACCCTTTCGGGTTTAATTTTCTTTTTTTAATTATTCTCTAAATATATTAAATATTGGGTCGGCCTAGAGTTATAGAATTTGGGCTGTGTTTTTTTATATCTGTTATATAGGTCATTAATAGCCCAATAGATAAAGAGGTTGGGCCAACTATGGTTGGGTCTTTCATCTTGGATGCCTAATTTCATCTTTCTATGTAATCTTTACTTACTTGATTATCTAGTTTGAAGGCAATGGCCAAATTCCTATATGGCTTTAAACTAGTGCCCATCTTTTATTGGACGCTTCATTCTGTTAGAATTTATTACTTGGAAGTCTTTTTTTTTTTTTTTTGCTAGTTGGCCTATTGGCCAAAAAAGTAGAAGGAACCCTGGGGGGTGCTGTGGGTGGTGGTTGTTCTATCCATAGAGACACCCTCTGATTCCCAAAGTCTTCTTTTCACTTAAGCAGGTGTTTTTAGTTTTCCAAGCCATGTAAGTAGCTGGATAGCCTAAATCTATATGGGGATAATCAGACTAGACTGTTCACATATTTGATAGTTAGTATTTTACTCTTTCTTAAATACAATACATGGATAAATGACATAGATTGGTTTGAGTGCTCTATATTTATTGTATTACATTATCCTATATGGTTGTTGCATTTTTTATAAAGTGTAAGGCGACACACACCATATATATTATTTAGATTTTCCTTTCACTATGTCTTGTTATTTCCTGTTATTTATATATTTATTTTACTCTTGTGGTTCATAACGCAGATTTCTATGAACAAGTCCTCACGTAAGATTATGCTTAAGAAGTTACAGCATTGGATTAAACTTGAACCGATCTGTATTATAGCTGTTTATTAGCTGGAATTAAATCGTTGTCACTATTTGTACAATGATTATCTAATTTATCTTATTATTTTCATTTATTTTAATTTTGCTGGTGATATCTAATAGTAGTGGGCCTGCGTCAGTCAACAATTTTTTCTTTTTGAGAGGTGCGGGCCAAAACTAAGTTGACTACATGTTTTATAGATATTTATTGCTTTTAGCTGCCAACAGCTTTGGTTTTGTTCTTTCGTCATCTTTCATTTCTGAAATGCTTGTTTCATTTCTAATGTTGTTTTCTTTTTTCCCTCGATTTGGTTTGATTATCTATGAATGAGTTGAGGGGCTTGCATTTTTTTACAGATATTTATTGCTTTTAGTTGCCAATAACTCCAGTTTTGTTCTTTATCCATCTTTCATTTCTGAAATTATTGTTTTATTTCTAATGCTGTCTTTTTCTTTTTTTCTTGCTTGGTTTGATTATCAATGAATGAGTTGAGGGGCCTGCACTTTGATGTATTTGAAATAGTTTTGTTTTATAATAATTTCTCTTTATCACATCAATTTCATCTTGGTTTTGCAATCATTAGCTGCAAACAATTCTTTTTCTTTTTATTTTTTTTATTTTTTATGCATCTCATTTGGTGTATTAGTAAAAATAGGCAACTTGTAATTATAAGATGATCATTTTTCCCTCTTTAATTTGATTTCAATGGAGCAACTGGTTGGCATAAATCTCTATGGGAATAACTATACTATCTTATTTATTGCTTTCAGCTGCCAACTGTTCTGGTTTTGTTCTTTATTCATCTTTCATTTCTGAAATGCTTGTTTCATTTCTAATGTTGTCTTTTTTTTTTCTCTCTTTTTTAATGTATCTCATTTGGTGTATTAGTAAAGATAGACAACTTGTAATTATAAGATAATAATTTTCCCTCTTTCAATTTGATTTCAATGGAGCAACTGGTTGGCATAAATCTATATGGGAATAACTATGCTAGACTGTTCACTTTTTTGATAATAAGTCTCTTACTCTTTCTTCAATGTAATAAATTTTGACATGACATGGATTGGTTTGGGTGCTCTAGACTTCTTGTGTTACATTTTCCTATATGGTTGTTGCATTATTTATAAAGCATAGGGTGACATATACCATATCTATTGCTTAGGATTTGTTTTCATTGTGTCCTTTTGTTTTCTGTTATTTCTATATTTGAGTATTTGACTCATGTAACCATAATGCAGATTTCTATGCACAAGTCCTCACGCATGACTATGCTTAAGAAGTTAAAACATTGGATGAGATCTGAACCGATTTATATTACAACTATTTATTTGCTGGAATTAAATCATTGTCAGTGTTTGTACCATGATTATCTAATATATCTTGTTATTTTCATTTATTATTATTTTGCTAATAGGGACTAAGATTCAAAGTTGAGAGGAAAAATAGCGAAAAATCATCATTTGGTGAAAAATCGGACAATGAGCTAAGATTGAACAACGTCATTGAGGTAATGTAACTCTCTTAAGTGAGGCCTATTTTATTCTAGAGAAGTAAATGCATTTTTATATTGAGATCTCAAACTACAAAGGGCATTAAGTTCGCTAAATGTAAATGTAGATCCCTATGCACTTGTCATGGACTTAGAGGGTACTGACACTTGTCATATTTTTCTATGTATTGAACTTATTCTATTTATACCTTTTTGTTTCCCTATGATAATTAACTTTTTGTTTCACATGCAACAACAGTTGGTTTCATGGCCATAGCTGCAACTATGGTTTGTAGCTGCAACTGTGGTTAGTCTGCAACAGTTGCATATCTATTTCAAAATTCTTTTTATTGGAAAATGTTAAGTTGTGAGTGGAAAGATGAGATTTGTGATATGGGTTTTCCATATTTCTAACTTATTTCACAGTAATGATTACTTTCAATCTCTTATTTCTGATAATTGTGATTGTGATGTTTGTCACAGTGAAAATGGGAAAAGCATTGTATTGTGCTGTTGCTTCTTTTTCTTCCTCTTCATCTCTCGCTATTCTTTGTGAGTAACTGCATGTGATTTCATTTTCATTTCTCAATTGATCATTTTCTTCAACAGAGAGTAGTATTAACTACATACCCCAAGAGCGTGAAATTGGTTTCAAAGTTAACTCACTAAAGAGGTTTGGACTTGCAGTGTAGGCATACCACAAAAATCAGTCCATCGTAATTGTTCGTTAGTATTCTGTTTTGAAGACCCCAAGATTGCAAGCATAGTATAAGGTGATCTTCTTATAAATGGGCCATTTGGGTGAGTATGAACTAAAGTCAAATTGTTGCAAGGTTGGTTCATATTTGGTGATTTTGGACCATTATGTTCATTTTGTTGTGTACATGAGGCTGTGGGGGAAATCTTTGGGAACATAAATGGTTTTGTAGGCATCCATGCTATGGCATCTTAGGGTGCAGTTGTTATTGGCCACCAAGCAGCTAGGTGGTAGTGATCGGATGTGACCTTAACCATCTGATAAACTTGAACCTAGATCTTATGTTGCTTCATATTTAAATTATGCATTTTATTAACTTTATGTTCACACACATCAATACACAGGTAATTTGAGATTTCCGTTCACTTCTTTCGTATTGATCTCTAGTTTGCCCCTGCCAAGTAACTAGCATGTTGGAGACCATGCAGAAAAATTTACATGGAAGGTCTAAAACTTGGACTAAGGGCCAACATAACCCTCTTTGCGTTGAGTTGAGTCAACCGATTGCCTTCTGGGCTGAAGAAACCTTGCAAAGTGCCTTTGAATAGTCAACAAAGTCAAAATGTCAAGCAACTTGCCAAACGCAGACTTGGAATCGACCATGTCGCAGTAGGAGTCAGCCTATTTGCTTTTATGAAGGGGAATTTTGGACCCTGCTTCATCTAATTAGTCAAGGTGATTTTGACTTGGTTGAGTTTTAAAATCATGATTTTAAGAGCCTAAAATTTTTTCCAATCCCTAGTCATTATATAAAGCTGAATGACTATCGATTTTGTATGCAAAAGGGGGACATACAATATCAAATTTAGGATGAATGTCCAATTAAGATACGAATCCTATTACATTTAAATTGGGATCTAGACTCAGGATATGGATTATGATCAACATTTAAATTCTAGTATGATATAACCAAGATTGTTTTATTCCAATCAACCTGTTTTAGTGCCCTAAATAATGATCTGACACCATCTTTAGGCTTCTTCTACCTCTTTTACCTCTCTCCATTATTATATATTAATTGCCTTAGGATTTGTTTTGAAATTACGGTCCAATTTCGCAATTGATTAAATAATTTGAGCTCGATTTCAATGTTAATTTTAAATCAATTTTAACTTGAGCGAAAGATTTTAGGTAGCTAAATATTTTAGGTAGCTATTTTGCTCTGTCCTGTGTATGATGATTATAGTGGAGTGGTCTTTGTTTAAATGACTTTCAATCACATATTTCTTGAGTGGGCTATTTTGTTGCCATTTTCCTTCTCTAGGTGGCTTAGCAACTCGCAAGAATATCTTGAGGAGATTCATTTCTCATATTCATATCTAGTTGAGGTGTGCTTCTAGTCCTTTCAAATCCCTATAATTGTATGGCATCTAGTTTAGATTAAACGAAAACAAGTTAACAAGCTTTGTTTGAGTCAAAATATAACTTTTGATGACAGAATGTTACTTGATGTAATTAGATGTTTTGTATATGCAATACATTCTCTCTTTTGACAAAGTTAATGCTAAGAAAGAATGATAAAATAGTAATTGACTTTTCAAGTGACTGGCGTAAGCTCCCCTCAGAGCAAAATCCTGGATTTGCCACTGGGTTTCAAGGATTTAGGGTTTTAGACAAGTCTTTCGTCATTGAAAGCCTTGCCTTCAAAATCAACCAATCATCAGAGAAACAACAACTTGGGCTTCCCTGTTCGTTTCGAAGAATTGATGATAAGGCTTGTTTCTAGTGCTTGAGAATTTCTGAAAATCCTCTCAAGAATTCCTTGATTGTGAGGAAGACATGTGAGATTTCTTAAGTCATTGGATTCCATAGAAGCTGCACAACCTAGATTTTCAAATGCTACAACAGTCATTTGGGTTTTGGGTTTGGGTTTGCTAGGGTTTTCTTCCTTTGGAAAATGAAGGGGGTTTTGTTCATTTTGATGGTGGGGAGAGGTCTCTTATTTTAGTTTTGGCTTTAAACATTGGATGCCCTTACCAACTAATGGTCAAAATAGTTTTGATCACACTGTATCTATACTCAATGTGAGCATGGGATTGGCCTTGATAAAGTATTATTTGGAGACATCCACCGTTCGGGGGTAAGAACTTCATTTTGAAAATTGTCAAGATTAAAAGGAAAGATCCTTGAGTGGGACCCAGTTCAAAAATATAGAAAGTAAGACTCTTAGCATGAAAACTCCTGATTTTCCTAAGTGGGCAGATTTGAAAAAAAATAAAATGGTAAGAAAAGTCTACTTCCCATGAAAGAAATATGTAATATAAAGATTTTAACTCCGATACGATATGTGCTAGCCATTAAATATATCTACATAAATCATTTAATTTTTTATTATTTTATCTTAATTTTTTGAAATTTTATCATTTGCAATGGGTCATTGGAATAAAATCTGATAAAGACTATATACCCTATAATAGGGTGTCATTATTTCATCGATTTAGCCAACTAAATGGCATACCAAAATTCTTGTGGGACCCTTACCTATTTCTTTGCTTCCTCTCTTTATTATATTTTTTTAATGATATGTCCAATATGTACGTAGCCTTGAAATCATTAATAAGGCACTAAAGCTATACCAGCTTTTTTTATCAAAATTTTAAGTCCACAATGAGCTAGGACAATTGTCAGCTTTTCTTTTATTTCATCATTATCGACCTTTCAATCTCAATATTGGCTTATAAGCTACAAATTTTATATTATTATCCAAAATTTTTAATCACTTAATCATTTAATGTTAAATTTATTTATTTTGACTTTTAAGTACGATTAAGATAATTATCGCATTTGTTTTCTAATTTATGTGTTCAAAATTGATCTAAAGATGAAACTTCTCTTATTTTATACCAAAGAAACTCACGTTTGTTTAATTTGGCTCAAAATTATGACCAATATATACTTCCCTATTAGATGACTTTTTTCTTAAACCAAAACAATATTGAGAGTTATGCATTTTTTATAATTTATTATTTCAATTTGTAAATTGAGCTACTTTTAACCTCATTGCCCATTATTATACATTAAGCTAGTTAAGTTCAATTGAAAAATTAACTTCAATTCGATCAATTGATTTTGACCCTCCAAAATTTATTTTGACTATCCCTTGATATTTTATGGAGAACCATAATTCATCCCTCTTCTTAATTTCTCTTTTTAAATCCTATAAGTCTTCTCTCTCTCTTCTATCATTACACCTCCAATAAAAGCCAATAATATCCCTCATCAAAGTAGAGATTTTGACTTGTTGTTTTCCCCTCTTTCAAATTCCTAAACTGATAGTGCTTTTTATAAAACTTTTGTAAGGCAATCTCTTGCTTCTTTATAATGCAACAAGGTTGAGTTTAGAAGTCCATGAAATTTGTAGGTTTATGTTTCCACTTCCCTCTTTATTTAGCAATTGAAAGAGATGATGGGTTTTGAGAAAAACTTTCATGTGACACTTGTAAAATCCATTGCATTCAACGGATGGTCATATATGCACCATCACATAGTGAGCGAGTCAATTTACTTCATTCCTATAAGCCAAACAAGTCTAGTATGCACATTTTCCGAGTTGGCGAGTCTTTTGGTGGATCTTAATATACCCAAATTTGTTTATCATTTTTTGTATAGTGATTTTACATCTTGTTTTTATATATCAAAGAGACTAATTCAAATTTGAAATTTACCAAATTTTTTTGATTGGGTGAGCAATATCAATACAACTCTTCTCCATTAGGAAATGTCTCTATCACTAAGAAATTATCTCTCTAATACTTTATTAGTACTCATCAATTCCATTTAAAACTGATGGTATGCAATTTTCCATCCAATACAGCCATCATCAAAAATATTTAATTATTTCCTTTTCTACTAACAAAAAAGGCCTATTATGAGCCGAACCAATACATAGATATAATAATTAATACAATTGTAAAAAATTAAAAAAAATTACTCTTGTTATTTTTTAGAATTTTTAGAATAAAAAAGATGAAAAGGAGCTTAAATATTTATGGTAAAAGAATGATATTCATGTGAAAAATAATAATGGGTAATATTGTTAGTAATAAGAAGTATTGCACTCAATAAAAAATATTAGATTTGAGCAAAAATCATAAAGTGAACTGAAAAAAATGTATATATTATTTGTCAATGAGAATGGCAAAGAAAGTATATAAAATACTAAAAGAGAACATAGAAAAAGTTAGATATTCAAACCAATGAAGAAAATAAAATAATTAAAATAAAAAAAAATAAAAGTGCCTTTCATTATTTTTCTAAATTTACCAATTGGAAAGCCATCCATTATTATTTTAGGCTTTGCTTTGTTACACCTCATTTGTCTCTGTTTTTTTTTTTTTTTCTTTTATATGGTCACATTGGTAGAGCTTAAGGTGTTTATGTTGTTCATGGTAGCATATGGCTAAGCAATCCACAACCCGAAATTGAACTAGACTCTAATAAAAAAATTAGCTAATAAAAATTAAAAATACATCATAAAAATAAGTTGGAGAAAAAAAAAGCCAATAATTCATCCCAAAATGCTTCATGATCAACTAAAAGAAAAACATTTAAATTCATAAGAAGTAACATTATAAACAATGTTGAAGTAAATCTAATTTCTTGATACTATATATATGTAAACTTTGCAAAAGCTGTAAGGTCAAACATCAGGACTTGTAACAATCTAATATACAATCAAGACTAAGAATTTATCCACAGATGTGTCCTACCTAACTTGGATCGTAGACAATTAAAGATCCTTGAATTGGGCTTGGGTACGTTTTGGGTCAAGTCTGATCCGAAATTTAAAGTCCTTAACATTTGACACAATTATGGATATGCATTATCCTTATAAAAGAGTCTGATTGAGATGAAAAAGAGCCTACGATAATGCAAAATTATTGTCATGAGGAAACAAAACATTTTTTTATATAGTCTATTTGGATATATACAATTAATAGATGATATATTACGACTTCAATATATAAGAAAACATAGTTGATGCAAGAAATCTCTCTTCATTTTAAATTTTGGAAAACCATATAATCATATTTAATGGAACTATTTACAATAGAATTAAAATTTAAATAAATAAATTAGAAATCATAAATTAGAGATCCATGCAAAAGTGAACTATATAATTGTGATACGCTCTATATTTTATAATAATATCTTATGTGCTATGTGTTTAAAATAAATATGCTTTGCATTTTTATAATAATAAAAGAACATAGTTAGGGCAAAAATAGGATGTAGTACATAATTTGTTGTTTCTTTTTTTTTGCATTTTAAAGAAACTAATTATATTCCTTTTTAAAATTTTTTTTAGCTGTAAAATATTATCAATTTAACTTATCAATTGAATGGTAGTAAGAGCAAACACTAAAAAAAAGTATGTAATCCGCATCATTTTTCTTTTTATAAATTTTGTTTCTGCAATAATATTGGTCCATTGTTCACCCGTGCTCAGCACGGGTATCTTTTGCTAGTCTATATATCTGAAAGATGTAGGATTTGATTTTGAGATTCTCTAATTGATTTGAGAAATTGAGCCAAATTATAAAATTGATTTGAGAAATTGAGCGAATTAAGCTAAAATCTCTAATTGATTTGCGAAATTGAGCTAAAATCTCTAATTGATTTGAGAAATTTGGCTAAATTCTCTAATTGACTTGAGAAATTGAGCCTGATTTTAAATATTAAAGAGTCCAATTTAATAGGACACTTATTAAAAATCAAAGATTCATATTATTTTTAAAAAGTTCAATTTAATAGGACTTTTATTAAATATAAGAGATTCTTATCTAGGATTCTTATTAAATATCAAAGATTCTAATTTACGAAGGTGATAATCTTATATGAACTTTTCGAAATCACATAAAAAAACAATTAAAGTCATGGTGTAATCTTATATTTAACATATCTAATGAGTACTTTAATCCTCTCCTTTGAATAAATTAAGAATTACATTCTCCTTATCCTACCTTATCTACACGAGACCCACTTGACCCATGGATCTAATCAATTCATACTCTATGTGGTTCCTGCTTAGAAAATGTTCATTATTTCTACTTGTTTACCTCTTGTTGTGGGACCCATTAAATGTAAAGATCCTATACGTTGATCCATCCAACTGGAATCTATTAAACGAAGAGAGTTGCTATTTCAACACCACTTTTGACTCAGTTTGAACATGAATTTTAATTTTTTTATTATAATCTTGCCCATGCATGAAAGGACCAATAAGGCCATTTTCCCAAGAAAACTAAAATCCTTAATTTCTTTTCATACACACCTTCCCATCTTCTCCTTCCTTATTCCCTTTTAGAGTGCATCATCCACTTCCAAACACATCATTCTTCCATTCTTTACAAGTGACCATCTCTTCCATTCTCCTTTCTCTTTGTCCCATCAAACACAACAAATTTGCAATGAAAGAGGATATGAACACTCAAATAGTAGTTTTCAATGATAATAGCACTGACAAGGTTACTAATTGTTGACCCATAAAAGATAAAAAAACATTACAAGTATTGCAGGGAAGACATCACAAGTAAATTCCAAGCTCAAGGGCACATAAACCTTAGGGTTGTGGGATACCAAGTACTGTATCTGGATGTTCAAAGGTAATGCAACTCACTCAGAAGACTTCAGATGAGCTCAGAGTACAGCAGTTCAAACTTTAGAGTTAGTGGACTCCATTTGGTCACTCAATTCATCAACCATCAAATTCAGGATTCATTAACTCAAAACCTAAGGGTCACTGAACACACCCAGGTTCCTGGAGTACCAAAGTGGTTAAAAATCACTGTGGCAACTATCGCTTCTGCAAATTATATTCAGGAATTACGCTACAAATTTTCAAACCAAGGGGACTTCATTCGTACATACTTCAACTATATGTCAACTTAGGGTCAATGGCCCCCAAACCTTGAGGTCATTGACCAAACTCCTGCTTCCAGGAGGCTAAAAGATGATGAAATTTGAGGTCAGAGACTCAAAATGTGCTCAAGGTCAACTCCTCAAAGTTTCAAATCAATTGAACATTCACTACACCAAAAATGCTGGCTAGGAACGGACCATGGGCTCAGTTTTGGGCCGTTCTTGAATTGGAACGGGTTTGACCCGTTTTGATGTGGCCCACTTTTTTTTTAGTCTTTTGTTTTCGCCAAGTCCTCAATTCCTCACTTCTCCAAGGCTAGGGTTTTCTTCTCCCCTGTTTCTTCAAATTCCAAATGTTCTCACCGGACAAAACATGAAAAAGAGCAAGAGATGAGCATCTTCTCCAAACGTTCTTACTCAATCGGATGGCTAGGGTTTTCTTCTCCAAACATTCTCACTCAATCGGACGGCTAGGGTTTTCTTCTCCAAAAGGGTAGCATCTTCTCGTCTTTCAGACTTGCAGATCTTCAAATCCTCTCTCCATTATTCACGATTGTTTTTGCAACCTACAGATCTTCTCCAATACTCACGATCTGGCTGAAATCCTATTCTGATTGGTATAAATCTCTCTGCTACATGTCAATTTTTTTCTTATGGATCATTGAGTGATTTTTGTGTTTTGCTTAATCTGATCTTCTTCCTAGGGTTTCTGTTTTGTTAGATCTGTTGATGTTTTGCTTGCTTGATTTCTCACTGTTTGAGAAATGATATGGTCTTTCTTCCCAAACCCATCCTCGTTTTCACTCATTGCAATTCCTGATTGGGTTCTTGATAGTTTACATTACTTGTGAATGATTTTAGTTTTTTGGGTTCTAATCTGGTTTCAGTTTTGTAGGGTCTTTTCTCATTGATCAACATCTTTCTCTAGCATCTTTTCACATTTTACCTGTGAAAATTGATTTTTTTTTTTTTTTGGTAGTGAAGATGATTCAGTGTGTGTGTGCCTGCGATCTTTGTTTTCTTCTTTGTGTTTCAGGAATGGGAATATTTCTGCTATGTACATTCCAATATGATATAATATATGTGTATTCTCTCTGTTGTGTCTAGTCTTGGACTAAAAATTATTTTATGTTCTAGGTTTTGTTGCATATGTCATACTTTTTTATAGATTTTTTAAAATTATATTACTATGCTGAGAATCCATAACCATGCTTGGAAGACTAGTTATTTATTGGGGTAGGTGTCCAAATTTGAAATGGAAGGGATGTTGATTCGATTCTTGTAGCATCCTTGAGCATATATGCTTCATATGCTCATGACTTCTATTTTGTTAATTTCATCTACGTCATTGTAACTTGTAAAGCTCAAGAGATCTGTCTTAAGAGATCTGTGAAGTTTTAGGTGTTTGTAATAAGATAATGAACTTGTTGATCATTTAACCTTTTACATTTTAACAAAATAGTTTTACTAAGACAATGTACCATGGCAGCATGAATATTTTATGGACAATGATGCTTCTGCTTTGGAATCTCTCAATTGCAGGCTCTTCAAACTGCAAATTAGCATTTATTTTCTACTTTAAGTTGCTGCTAACATTATTGTCCATGCTTCTCTTACTACTCTCTAATTGCCACATACTAAAAATATAATTGTCAAAATATGATACAGGAAGAAGGGAATATCATTTGTTGCAATTGACCAAAATAGGCCTCTCTCTGATCAAGGTCCCTTTGACATTGTTTTACATAAGGTTTGTATTTCTGCTGAATTATTGTTTCCCCTTATATTTAACACCAATATTTTAAATCTTAAAACTCACTGTGTGGTTGATATTGATCCCTACATAGTTGGGACAAGGCATAATGATGATTTTGATGGCTGATATTGATCCACATTTTTCAATTTTATTTGATGTGATGGATGCACTTTCTCTTGACTTTGGGAATTCCACTAGTAGAGAAGTTCCCAAAATTAGGGGAGAATTATCTTTGTTTGTTGTTTTTTTATCAGTGAGAATTATTTTTGTTACCACAACCACAAGAAAATGAACCCAAGTGCTTCTTTCTTTTCTTTTTTGCATGTCTCTTTTATGTTTTTTATTTTTTATTTTTACCCTTTGGTTATAATACTCAGTGTTTCTATATTATCCAGTTGTCCGGAAAGGAGTGGTGTCAAATTCTTGAGGTTAGTTAGTTTGAACTTCAAGAAGTTTATATTAACCCACACCTAGATGCTTACTCTCCACCCTTGTTTGATTTTCAAATAAGTAAAAGCATTTTCTTTAAGATGCCATATTTATGTCCTATCTTCATTATTGACTGCTTTCAAGTGCTATAAGATCATTAAAAAAAAGTGCATTGCAGTCTTGTTGATCCTAATATACTATTGCGCCCAATTCTTGTCATTTGAAACCATTGTATGTGTGTGTGTTGAAAAGAATTGGAATACTACAGTTGTCGTAAGACGCTTCGATTATAAACCTTTTCCATCATTGTCTTGTTCTTTATGTGTTTGAAACTTTTAGATATGCGATTGAGATATGTGAATAGAATGACTCTTTTGAGGGAACCCAGCCCTATTGTGTGTCTGGATAGAATTGGGCACCTCGGCAAACACCACATTTGCTGAGGCTCAGGTCCCTATGATTCCTCTGTTGTGTGTGGGTTCTCTAGTTTCCATCATCTTGATGCCTTATTGCATTTGTGCCACCCTAGATCAAACGCTTAAACAACAATGGCCAGTGTTATGAGCATAGGAATTAGTTAATTGTTTAGGAGTTGTTGGAATTTTCAGTTATCTTTGGCGAAGGTATATAGTCCTTCCTTTTATGTATTATGCTGCAAATTTTTGAGAGATGCTACTTGAAGTTTCTTGTGTTGAGACCTTAATTCTAAAACCTCTCAAGAGAAACATCAAGATAACCAAAACAATCAAGAATCTCTCTACAACTCAATAAAATATTTAAAAGATAAAAACCAATTGTTACTACAGCAAAAACAAGAAATTATTATCCACGACCAACTCCAGTTAATCTTCAATTCGAAGAACAATCTACTCTAAATGGCCTTAAATTTGAAAGCTCATCAATATATGAATGGAGCGTGGACGGATTGTCTGAATATAAATCATCCAATTATGCCAGCAGATGATAATATATGCTTCTACTATCATAGCTGCCGGTAATGATCACAAACATGCAGCAAATGCAGTTGTCCTTGGATTTACTGGACAATTAAATGGTTGGTGGAAAAAATATTTATCAGATATAGAAAGACAAGCTATTCTAAATGCAGTAAAAAGAGATCCATCCGGAAATCCTGTCATTTCCCCTCAAGGACAAATGATCCCTGATTCCATTTATATGCTTATCAGTAATATAATTAAACATTTTGTGGGAAATTATATGAATGTAGAAGAAAAATTAAAAACTCAATTAATAAATTTATCATGCCCCAACATTATCTGATTTTCGTTGGTATAAAGATGTTTTCCTATCAAAACTTTATACAATTGATTCAAGCAATTCAGAATTCTGGAAGGAAAATTTATATCAGGTCTTCCTAAACTTTTTGCAGAAAAGGTTAGAGAAGAATTAATATCCGAAAATTATGGAAATTTGAATTATGCTATGTATACATATGGAGATCTAATCCAAAAAATTAATAAAGTTGGATTTTCATTATGCAACGACATCAAACTCAAACGGCAAATTGAAAACCAAAAAAGAATCAGTAAATATGAACTTGGTGATTTTTGTTATCAATTTGGCATGGAGCCATTAATTAGTCCTTCGACCCAAAAGAAAAAGCAAAATTTAAAAAGAAATTACCAAAAAAGAAAATCTAAACAATTTTCAACACCACGTTATTATATGCCCTCAAGAAGATATCATAAAAAATCCTTTCATCGAAATCCTTATAAAGAATCAAACAAATCTTATACGAAAGAAAATCCATCTTCTTCCTACCCTAAACAAAAACAAAAAGAAATACAGTGCTATAATTGCAAAGAAAAAGGCCATATAGCCCCTGAGTGCCCAAAAATAAAAGTTAAAATAGAAAAAGAACTAAAAACTATTTTAAAAGGATCCTCAGAAACATCTGATACAGACAATTCTTTTTCTCATTCTTCTGATACATGTCATTGCAAAATATTTGATAGTGAAATTCAGTATGAATCTGCTTCTTCTTCTTCGTTAACCTTAAACATGCTCTCTGCTCCTAAAGAATTGGTGCTAGAAATGTTTAAAGATCTTAAAGATGAAGAATTAAAAAAAATATATTTTGAAAAAATACAGACTATAAATAAAGGCAATAAAAAAGGAAAAGCTACTATATTTAATAATATAAATACTTTACCTGAACAATTTAGCATTAAAACTGTCTTAGATAGATTAAGAGAACAAAATGTTCCTCCTCACCTGTCAATTCCAGACCTTCATAAAGAAATTAAAAATCAAAGGCAAGAAATAAATTTCTTAAAACAAAACTTAATTGAACTTCAAGACCTCAAACAACGAGTTGAGAATCTTGAATTTCACATACTAAAAACTTATCAAGAAAATAATGATAAAACTGAAAATGACAAAAACTTTAATGCCATCGAAAATCAAGAAAACTTTGATGACAACTTAAAAAATTTCATAAATTCTGTCTCCAAAAATCCATTCCAAAAATGGAAATCCCAAGTCACAATTCAGATCAAAAAATTTTCTATTAAAGCGCTGTGCTTACTTGATAGTGGCGCAGATGTCAATGTAATAAGAGAAGCATTAATCTCAAGAAAATATTATCTAAAGACTAAAAATAAACTCAATCTAGCTATGGCTAATAAAAAACTTCATATCAAATACAAATTAAATAATGTTTATGTATGTAAAGATGAAATATGCATAAAGACTAATTTCTTTCTAGGAAAGGATTTAAACAATCATGTTATTCTTGGAAATCCTTTTCTACAAATTTTACAGCCTTTCCAAATTGATTCAACAGGCCTTAAAACTGTAATTAATAATAAAGAATTAATTTTTGAATTTGAATAATTCAATATCCAGTCCCAAATAACATAAATCATCTCTCTATGGCTTCAGTTCAAGTTTTGCCATTTAATCCCATATCCAGATGTTTAGTTCATATTCTCATCCAGGGTTCCTTTATAACTATGGCATCAAGTTCTAGCAAAAGCAAAGCCCCTTTTCATGAATCCAGCTCTTCCTCCATACCGACATCCCAACAATTGACTATTCCTTTTTTCAACCCAGGATTATCTATCACTTCTCAAGACCTTATCAATGCTCATTGGAGTGCCATCCTTTCCGATAAAAGAAAAAATACTAGAAAAACCCTATCCAAAATTGCAAACCATATTAAGAATTTAGAAAGCCAAATTCTCATTTGTCATAACCTCCATCGAAGCGCACTGTTATCTGCCTATGCTGATGAAAAAGCATCAGAATCAAGCTCCTGGAAAAGGTTAACACAACCCTTCCAAATGATATTGCTGTAAGAAGTAGAGAAAAAACTCTTTCTTGTCAGATCAATGAGCGCTTAATGCACAAAGCTCTATATATAAGTTGGGCAACTGGCTTCCCTAAATTATTCTTGCCATCATATGAAGTTGATGTATCATATATTGAACAAGGATTAGTCCAAAGATTTGCTTTATACAGAGATGATTTCGAATTGATACAGTTGTTAGATTTTGTGGACTCAATCCATCAGTTGATGTAATAGATTGATTAATTTCTTTATTTATCAATAAAATCATGCTTTGCTTTCATGAGATGAGTGTTATTTTACTAATTCATGCACATGACCAATACATATGACATAATGGTTCATGAATTGAACCGGATCCCATTAGTATATTAGATGTGATATATGTGCATGGATGAGATCCACACGCGGGAGATATATGTCACAAATCTTATATTTAAAATAGCTTCACAACCAGTAATGAGATTGGGCATCTCATTTGATAAGGTTGCAGCACTTTGATCACTATAAGATAGTGTGATTTGTCTCGATCATCAGAATGTAAGATTCTGGATCACGGTGCTGGTACATTGGATGTATTGAAGGACCATGGGATGCACCTTATAGAATTCCGTCTCAATAATAAGGTATGCTCTCATAATTCCCTAGCAATAGGCTTTGAATTCTGAGACATTGACGAACTCAAGTTTCTATCTATTCATTTGCTTTGAGTCACCAATGAGTGAGGCCGACTATAGGTTAACACCTTGGTGTCTTGGGTATGTGGTAGTAGAACTGTGGGAACGTTGAATGATCAATATGGAATCTATCTCTATTATCCCCTTGTGCCAATTAATGGATTTGTCATTAGTAAGTGCGCACCCATCTCAATTAAGAGTTAATTGGATGGTACTGATGATTACTGTGATTAATTGGGGCTCAAGGATAATAAGATGTGGAACTTAGATTGGAAGAGACGGATTTATTCCAATTGATCCACGGATATTGATAGAGGAGCCTACTTGTGGTAATTGGGAAGTTTAGGGTCTTCATTGTAATTTATTCCTAAGACTGGAGTGCAATTGCATTTATATAGTGGTGTTATTTGCAATTAACTGTGGGCCCAGATTGCACATGAGATGTGGGGTTGCGGTGTTCCAGTTGGAGCCAGCTTTCTAAGAAATCCCTAGTGGTCCCCACGCTAGCCCAAGATATTGGAAAACACTAATCCGACTTGAACTCTAGAAATAAGAGTTTGGAAAGGAGAAAGCTGCTAATTGCTTTGGAAGTAAGACTTCTATTTTAATTAGACAAGGGAGAGATTTGAAAGTCTATAAAATCTCTTGGACGTCCAATAAGACTCTCTCTCACGCCCAAAACCCTTTCGTGCAAGAGTTGCACGAGTTACTCTCTCCTTCTTTCTTCTAGTTCTTTGGAGTTTCGAGTTGGGATTTCTCCTGAAGATTCCACCACTCTTCTTGAGAAAAGAAATCCAATTCGGGTCATAGCGTGGAAGGCTAAGAGGTGTTAAAGAAATCCATTAGAGCACTGCGGATCTTCAAAGGTATGATCTACTTCTTGCATGTCGTAGATTATTATGGATGTTTAGTGCTGGTAGAATATTTACTGTACATGGTCACGAGATTGAGGGTAATGCATCCTGGATTGGGTTTTGGTCTTATGGATAGTTGATCCCTGTGTCAAGTGGGTCAAAAGTTTTGAAAATCTATCCACGAAACCCACCTACTTCCAACAACAGCAGCTTCCTGCAATAGTACGGCATGTCCTTCGCAGCCTTGGAGTTACAAAAAGGCAACTTCTCATAACAATTTCATCCAGTCTGGGTGAAAGATTCGAAATCCGGTTTTATCAACCATATCAATTATGGACTATTATGAATTATGAAGAAGGAGATTTGATTTGCAAACAATTTATTTCTTCTCTAAATGATTTCGAGCATCTCGCAGTCGACTATCCAGCTCAATGGTATGAAACCCATGAAGTGGCTACAAGGAAATACAGCTTAGATCGTCTTCAGAATTATGATCCAGCTTCTGATCAATATCAAAGATTTCTCAATTTAAGAGGACATCTTGAATTTGCAAGTACATACAGATATATTTGGTGCGATGGAAGGCGAGTTGTTTGCATTACTGATGATCTCGCTGAAGAAACAATTGTCATACAAAATCCTTCTAAATCAGGACATAATGAATTAAATCAATTTCTCAATGCCTATGAAGATATTTCTTTTGATATTTCAGAAAAAACTCGGGAAGACTTAATCCAGTTATTTCATGGTGAAATACGAAATAATAACTGGAATGATGACGCCGAGAATGATGAAGCCGGGAATGATGAAGATATTACAGAATCCTTGCTAGAATAAAGCCTCCGCTGCTCAGTAGAAAGCTTCCGCTCCTCCAGTCATCATGCAGTCCTTGAATCAAGAACATGACATCATCACAAGTACAGGCTTAATGGACATATGGCACAAGAAAAAGAAACAAGCGCCTACCCATGCCGGCGAAAACAACCACGTGTTATCTTGGTTCTTATCGGCACCTTTCATACAGACTTCATAAAGCCTCTTTGAATTAAAAAAAAAATTCAAGAAACAAGTACAACAAAAGTCAAAGAAAATGGCTAAAGCTAACACTTATCATATAGCAAAATTCTTTGAATAAAATAGTGAGCAAAAGTCAAGAAAGTACAAAGCCTACAAATGGGTTATCCAACATGAAAGCTTTTGGACCACCTCCTTTACCTGGATATATAAAGTGTGAACACGTCCTCCAGCGACACGTATGCCGTCTTATTTAATAAAGATTCACGCATGCTTCACTACAGTGAAAAATTTGTCAGACACAAATACAATCCAGCGCCAGAGCTGCACACAGCATTTACGGATATACAGCAAATGAAATGTAAATGCAGTTGTAATGACATATAAGTTCAATTTGTAATTACTATAAATAGGCATGTCCAGCTGCTTGTACAAGCAACAGTTGGAAACCAGTCCTATCCAAATCCAGTCCACATCCTCTCTTCCCATACACCCTCCACCCATTCCGTCCCATCTCTTATTAAATTAATATATGTGCCACTATCTAGTAAGCAGAGTGCTTTAATAGAGAAGTTCTTGATCTTAATTATAACTTGAGTTTTCCAAGTTTGGAGTGGATTCTTTGTTAAAGAATTTAAAAACTTTTCCTCAAAAGTTTTCTTGTTGTTCTATATTATCTTTACCTTTTTGAAATTTAAGATTCTCAAAACGTTGTTTGAGTTCTTGAAGTTCATTTAAGTTTTATTTTAATTCTTTTATTTTTTGCTTCTAATTATTAATTTCTTTATAAAGATCTTGTAGAGATATATGAGGAAGAGCTTTTTGCTTTCTTAATACATTTTTCATGTAGAACTGTTCAGATAAATTAGAGATATTATTTGGAATAGAGGATTTTTCTTTTTTATTTTCTTTATTTATTTTCTGTATTTATTCAAAATATTTATTTTTTAATTTTTCTTCTTTGAGATCTTTAAACATTTCTAAAATTATGTCTTCTTGTTCTGAAAGAACGTTTAAGGAGAACAAAGGAGAAGAATAATTGTTATCAGACAGAAATGAGGAATTTGTATAATTATTTTGTTCTAAAACATGACATAAGTCTGATTTGTAAACAAAGTCAGATTTACCTTTATCTCCTTGGATTTTTGCAATATCTTTTATGGGTACGGTTGAAGTGTCTTTATAAATGATTTGATGTAAAGGAGGATATATAGATTCTTCAATTCTTTGAGGAGAAGAACTGGTTGAAGCTATAATCCATGATGAACTTAATTTTGTTATCATATTTATGGATAAATCTTCAATATTATACCTTTTCTTCGTGGCTAATTTAAGCCAATCAAAGAAATAAATATTTCTTTCATTATCATACATATATTTATACCATTTTTCTTTTAAGAAGTCTTTATGTTCTGGAGAAATATCTTTAAAGAAAGATTTTGTCAAAGGATGAGCAGCTAGATTCTTCTTTAACATTTCTTTATCAACTTCAAATCTTTCAAGAACATTTATATTGAAATCGGATTCTGAAGGATTGTATGTAGGGGATGGAGAAGCTTGATAAGAAGGATAAACGAGTCCTGTAGGCCTCAAATCTATATGAGGTGTAGCGCTAGAAGCATGAGGTGGTTCCTTTATGGAAGAGCCTGCCACAGAGGGAGGATGAGAACAGGACTTTCTAGAGGGTTGATAAACTGTAGGGTTTGTATTTTTAGAATCTGTTTGGAAATTTATTTCAACACTTTCATCTTCATGTTCAATTATGTTTTCAATGTCTTGATTTTCTTTAGATCTTTCTGGTTGAGCATTTTCTAAAAGCCATTTACCAGATAAATTAATATCATTCCACTGTATGAGTTTGGGAATATTAACTTTATTTTTGAAATTGGTTTGGAATAAGGTAGTCATACCTTTTGCTTGATTAGAATATGCTATGCCTGGAACAACGGAATTCATGAGCTTATAATAAATTCTATAGACAAGGGCGAGATTGTGATTATGAGGATTCATATCAAAACCTCTTGTCTGGATAGCAAGGGTAAGAGCTTCATGAGCACCTGGATCTAAGAGGGAGACAGATAAATTTGGAAAATAGTTGAAGAAAGTAGGGCCATTAGCCAAACTTGATTCAACCATTCCTAGTAATGAATCATTGAATTTTTTATGTCTTGTGTCTTGGACATAGATGAGAGCTTCTGTTCTAAGTCCAAGTCTTGTTAGAGGTTTTAGAGCAACTTGCAACGAGCCAAAATGGATATAATTACATGTTTTAGCATATTCTTTTATTTCATGGGGCTTAATTAAAGAAAGATGCTGAATAGTACTAGTAATGGTTTGTCGATAAGCTGTGTAGCTTTTGGTAGCTAATGTGATCAGGTATGGGATGCTTATGCCATCCAGATGTGTTGACCAGAGGAGAAGCGGATTAGAATTAACTTGTATCATGTCTTCTTACTCTTTTTTTTTTCTTTTCCAATTGTGTGACTGTTTTCTCATATGAATTTGGAGAACTGGCTATTGAAATTAGATTTTCTTTGCTGCCTAAATCATAGGTTCGACGGTTGTGTCAATGGAAAATGACCTGAAGTGGCCCCAAATGACAGGAGTTTATCGAAGATTGGATAGGCAATCCTTGCTGGGTTTAGACATTTATAGTTTATTTTATTAATCTTGGATATAATGAAGCTCAAAATTTTAAAGAAAAGTTGGATACAAACTATTTGGAAGGCTACTTTACATTTTTAACATCCATCCATCTTGGTGATATCTTCTACTTAGTGGCTATTGTCCTTCCACATTTCAGCAGTTATTTTGCTTTATGGGTCACCTAATTTGGATCAGGTGAGAGATTATGGTTTACCTGATTTGTACTGAACTTTTCATAACTTATCTTATAATAAGCTTCTATTGGTGGGGTGATGAGAATGGGGATTTGAGCTATTTTTACTGGAAGTGAATGATGCAGAACTTTAATAACTTGATGGGTATTCTAGGGCTAGAGTTAGAGGTCGCTTGATTGACCTGCATCTACTTGTTTCTTTTTCGCTTCTTGTAATACGTTAATGTTTTGACAAAAATATAACCGAAGGAGCTCAGGTAATCCTTATCATTTGAAACCTCATTTATTGTTTTTTCCGATTGTAATACATTTAGGTTATGACGATTGTAATACATTTAGGTTATGACAACAAAATAACGGAAGGAGCCTTACTTGACATAAGAAGGTTGCCGCTGGCAGATTTCCAACGTCATGAAAGATTGCACTTCGAGAAGACAATTCAGGTCAATTCATGTCACTTGATGATTTGATATCACTTGATGATTTACTACTTTGGTTTTATTATCTCACTGATACCCTGGATTATTTTAAGCCTATAGCGTGAAGCATGCACTAGCTACATGCTTGAAATAGTTCGGCATGACTATCTGTAGTTGCCAGAAACTAGACAACAAGATGTCTGCTCATTTAAATGTTTTCCACCAAAAAGAAGGTTCTTCAAAATCTAAGGATTTGTTTGGGCATCTCTATGAAATATGTTGAGTGCAATTTGTGTCTGATGCTCCAATGTCCACGCTGATGTGTTAATTAATCTTCAATTCAGTTTGTCTCTGCTGATTCTGTTTCTTGGGACGAGCATCTTATGACTGATACTTTCATTTTTTTTACTTTTATGGCGAGCCTGATACGTTCGTTTGATCGTGTGTTTTCATGCATCAGAATTGTCTTAGTACGGTAGACTTCATCCAGTTCTCTCAGCGACAAGAGGATGAGACTAACATAGAGCCTAGAGGCTTATTAGGTTCCCCACAGCTGTATTCTCATCATGCATGTATCTGCAGGCAAGATAAGAGAAAGACCTGAGTAATGTTGGTCATGGGTTTTGAATGGATTCTGTGTATGCTAACTTAGTTTGTCTCTCGTGTCTCCTGCAGTGTTGGTGGCGTGAGCCCAATATCGTGGCTAATGAATGGTCCTCAAACTGTAGAGCATGATTTTTCTGTTTCTTTCTGTGAGATCAGGCTTTGTATGACCATTCGCAGCTGCTCAGATGTCACTGCTGCTACAAGATAAAGGTTTGGATCCTAATTTTTCTGTGATGCTGAAGGAGAGGGGCTTGGATCCAACCATTCTTGCATTACTATAGAGAAGTAGTCTAGATGCAGATAGAGATCATCGGGATAATACAGATGTTGCAAACATTGACTCAAATAGCTTAGATAATGCTTTGCATAATCAAATTTCTTTATCAGAAGAACTAAGGCAGCAGGGGTTGGCAAAATAGCTAGAGTTGTCCAGAATTGTTTTCCATCAAATTGCAAGTACCCTGAACGGGCATGGGTTCTATTCAGCATTCTCTTCATTCTTGAAACAGTCGTCGTGGCAATTTTTCGTCCAAAGACAATCAAATTGATTAATGGTAGGCAGGAGCAGGTGAGAAATGTTTCTTTTTTATTTTTTAAATTAAAAAAGCTATTAAGCTCTGTTTGGAGGCTTTGGACGCATTATAGTTTTGGATTTATTGTTGCCTTTTTTTTTTCCATATGTGATTATGGAAAACTTTGCATTGCAGTTTGAATTTGGCCTTTCAGCACTGCTTTTGTCCCCTCTTTTCTGTTCCATCATTGCTTTCCTTCGGTCACTTCAAGCTGAAGAAATGGCCATGACATCCAGACCTAGAAAGGTACATTACTTAGATAAATGTTTATGCACACTTTTATACTTGACTGAATTTTCCTTTATTATGTTAACTGGTTTCTTTCTGCTGAGACTTACCTCTGATGGCTTGTGGGAGAGGAAACAATTTGCGTCATGTGGATCCGCCAATCATCAATCTAGCCTTTCCGCACTCTATGAGCCCCTGTGAATTGGCGCTAACCATAATTTCATACCAATATGCATTATATTCACTACCGCATTGATTTCATAAAAACGTAACTTAAGAAACCATTATACGTTTAAGGTCCCTGTGAATTGACCATTCAAGCACCTCCTTGAATGGTCCGCTATATGATTTGGACTGTAAAGATGGATGCAAGTTGAGAGTCTATGATTAACCACTGGTGCTTCTCAAAACCATGCAAATTGAATCATTTTCAAAACCATGCAAATTGAATCAACTATATTTAAGTAGACTATCAGATATGTTCTTCAAAATTTAGCGAATTTGAACTACAATTTAGAAGGAGTGAAGAATAGTGAATTAAATGAACTTAAACCCATTGAATGAGTGAACTGTGGCAGGTGTTGAATGTGAATTATGAATTGATACAGAAATTAGTGAAGCTGCGATTTTGTTGAATTTAAAACATAGGAAAGTTTGTTTCCCTGTTGCAGGTTGTCATCTTTTTTTGTTTTTTGGTAGAAGTTGGTTGTCATCTTTATTCATCTGTTATAGAAAATTTTTTCTGTTCGAAACAAAGTGTCCATGCTACATAGGAAGCAGCATGTTTAATTGCATCTTTAGCCTTTCCACTATGTTCAAAGTGTTCTTAGTTTACTTTACCTTTTTTCCCCTGAATTTCTGACTGCTCTTTTGCTATTGATGATTCTTTGCAGCATCTGATGAGACCCAAAAGCTACACAGACCAAGACATCGGTCACATAGAACCACTAGATTGGCTCATAAGGCCACAAGCTGATCCCATTCTTTTGATTCACAATCCAAGGGATTTGTATCACCTGCGCAGTTTGTAACAGTATGAAAAATTTCTTTTCCTCAATTTTCATGTGTACTAATATGTTTTTGAACATGTTCTGCAGTATTGAAGTGACCTTTGTTTCCTTCATTTAATGTTTCTAGCATTTGGTTCAGAAGGTTGACTTGAGCAAACTTGGAACACCAGCACTGTTGAGATATTCACAATACTTCAATCTTGTGAGTTTATGTTTGCTATCAACGTTGAAGTTAAGGGCATTAATAATGGAATGCTTAATCAATAGAGATACAATTTTTCGACCCTATAAATTGTATAGGTTGCCAACCCATAAGCTGTTGGTTATATGAGTCACTTTTTGATCATTTGGTATCAATGTTAATTAAGAACATTTCAAAACCGTTCCAGATGACAATTTTTGGTGCAGTGCTTCTTACTTCATTTTCTCCAAAATATATGTTTCTATTCTATCTATAGGCTACATCTTTCATAATCACACAGTAATCCACAAAATCCTTGCTTCCCTTCCACCCAAGAAGACACTGTATGTGTGACTGACTCGCATTGTTGAAATGGAATATATAAAAGCAAAGGCATTAGGAATCCAGCCAAAAAGCTTCAGTTTTAAGGTTGGAGTCTTATAAAGTATACATGAAATCACTGAATGGTGTTGGAAAAAATCCAGGAATGTCAGTCAATCCCATGAGCCTTTAAACAACTGTTTGCTCTGTGTCATGTCTTTTGGTCTTTGAGGCCTTGGTCTATGGCTCTATGTTGCCCTTCTTGTCCATTCTTTTGTCCTCATCCTCATCAGAGAATCTGTGTCATGTCTTTTGGTCTTTGAGGCCTTGGTCTATGGCTCTATGTTGCCCTTCTTGTCCATTCTTTTGTCCTTATCCTCATCAGAGAATCTGGCTTTCTGGGATCTTCTCTTTTCAACTTTGATCTGAGGAAAAAGTTGGGTTCTTTCATGCACAAGCTATTTGGATTTTAGAAACATTGTTTCATGCACAAGCTGTCAGGCAGTTTGTTTGAGGTGGGTGTCTTTGGAAACATTGGGGTGTTTTTCAATTTCTGCTTGAAATTGAATCTGGGGTGTTTTCATTTCAATCGTGTTTTTCACTTTTGGGGGTTGTTTGATGGGATGAGGGTCACAGGGGTATGCCAATTACTTGTGTTGTTTTGGTTTTCCTCTGTTAATTAGGGATGTTTGGATTGGTTTCTGAGTTGGATTGTTCAAACCGTGGCTGGGTTTGGATAATAAATACTCGGAGAACAAACCCCAGTTGTTCTTATCTCTGTTGGTGTAACCCATTTAGAGAAACTTAATATTCAGCTATATAAGGTTATATAAGCTTTCATAAGGATCTTTAAACAGCTCAAGTTAATGTCCTTTTTCAAGGGTCGTAGAGTCCCTGAGGAAAATTCGGTTGCCTGTTCTGAAAGTTGGAAACTTGGGAACCCTTCTGTTGGGGTGGGGGTGGGGGTGGGCAGACTCCCATGTGAGCAAACTTCACAGACCAGCAGCTGAAAAATAATGGTGGTAATAATAATATGAGGCAAAAATCTTGAGGTTGCTGTGTCTGACAATTGCATGCTACACTCATTTTATGTTTTTTTATTACTCCACCCAAGGGGGATGGTCCCAGGAGAGAGCCTGCACACACAGGAATAGCAGCCCACACATGTAGGTAACGAAGCTTGCACATGCGAGAACAAAATCCCACATGTGGAAAGGAAGCCCTCACATGGAGGAAGGGTGGCATATCCAATGTTTGAACCCCATGGATAGCCAAGTAAAAACTGCCGCTCCTTACCAACTAGCATTAAGGAGCAGTTCACATTTATGTTTTTTTTTTTCCATGGACATTTTTGCTTTGCAATCATATTGAGTATTCTGGCTCATTTTCACCATTCTTTTCCTATTTTTGTTAAAGCTAATACCAAAGGGTTGCTGCTCCATATGCGGCAGTTGGCTTGAGATTGCTGCCTATCTTTTCCCCGACTCTACATGTGCTTTGACCTTTGGTTGCAGGGCTTTCTTTTCATACACTTGAAGAAAGTTTGAGAAATGCCTTTCAAAACTTTGGTCAACTTGTTGAAGGTTAGTGCTCTTATCATATTGGTGTGAGCTATTCCCTTCATGCCTGTTTGCATTGCAACTGTGTGAACATTTGGATGTGAGTTTTCTCGTGAATTGGCATTTTAATGGGAATCTGCTCTTTTAGATCAGTGGAGGTTTGTGATGTTTTATTTATTTGTTTTAATTTAATTTTTTCCAGTCAACCTAGTGATGGACAAAATAGCCAATAGACCAAGAGGTTTTGTTTTTCTTTGTTATGCCACTGAGGAGGAGTCCAAGAAAGCCATTGAGGGGATGCATGGCAAGGTATGTCAGTGAAAACGATGTGAAAATAATGCCTGAACACTGTTACTATAACAGGCTAAGGACTTGTATCATCAAGTAATTTTTTTAACCGATCAAATCCTCATTTCTGTCCTGCTAAAGTTGCAATTACTTGGCATTGGAACAGTGGCACACATAGAGACTCTTTTTTACCAGCCACATATCATGTGTACTTAAAACATGAAATTTATGCATGAGTCCGTGTATTATGCCTTTTTGTGCCTGTGACTGTTGCACGTCTATTTTAGGCATGCATATATCAACAGAACCTAGATGGGCTCCCTGCTTTCTCCTTTTGACCACCATTTGGTGAATAGTGTGATCAGCTGGAAGGTCATGACGTGGATGGGTGGCACGGGCCACCTGGCAAAGAAATGCCATCCTAAAAAAAATTGACTTTGAAAAAAATTTCAGATTTCAACACTTGCACGTGCATCTGCAATCTGGTTTGCTGTGTGTATGGGTGATACTGATCTCTAAAAAGTAGGATGTTTGCCTTCTTGGCCATCCAAGTTGGACCTAAATGACCAGTTTCACCATGTGGCGGTAGAAAGTTGAGCCTCAATTAGCAATCCTTAATGGGCTAGCTACCTTCATGAACACCTTCTTTAGAATTAATATGACAAAAAAAATTTTGGAATAACATCAGGTTATGATATTTTTTTATGCTATTGTTAGTGCGTTCTATAGCTTTTACTGTATAGTAGATAGATGAGGGAACCTCTTCATGTGAGAGAACTATTGCTAAACTATATCCAATTGATGCAAATTAAGAGAGGCTAGCGTCTTGAGAGAGTTTTGACATAGGATGAATGGGACCCCTACATGTTTGAACATGGGAATATTTCATGTGCCCAGGTCCCTAAGCTGAGTATTAATGGACTTTCTTGAGAGTCCTCTTTGTTGTGAGTATGCTGTTCTTGGTTAGAGAACCTCAGTTGTCAATATGTTTCAAAAGGGAAAGTTGATAGTCCCAGTCATGGTAGTTGAAACTTGAAAGAGTTAATATTATTATTTTTTGGGGGGAATGGTAATAGGAAGAGACCAAAATTCTTGAAACAATAAAATGGCAAGTATGCTCTCCCTCCAAGCAGATCATATGGAGATTTTGATAAATTACTTTTATAAGAAAAAAAGAGAAAGATCTTCTACATGTTGTCCTGCCCTAGACCATTTTGCATGTGAGCATATGATACTGAATTGCATTCATAGTGTGTTTTTTAACTATGTCAAGTTCTTTAACTATGTCCTCTTGAGTGTCATTCTCATGTACCTTTGAAACAGTACCCGTATCATCCAGGCAAATGGTTTCTACAAGCATGGAATAGTCTCTAAAGGAAATGCTCTTATTTTCTACAGTGTGCTCCTTATTATTTTTCATTTTGTCACCAAGCTTCTCGTAACCTCTTTCTTGAAACAGTTTTTTACAAATGGCAATAAGATTTTATGAGTGGATTTTGTTGAGAAATAGTATTTTTAGCAGCTGGCATATACATATATGTTACTAACTATATATATATATTCTTTCATATTGGCAGGTTCTAAGAAAGCTTGCGGATGATGCTTCAAAATTTTTAAATGAGGAAGTTACCAAAGCTTGTGGATCTTTACCATAGTCATCACATAAGTTAGAGATTGAGTTTGAGCACTAACATGTAATGCATTTTACGATGGTGTATGCAAAGGATTTATATCATTAAATATGAGTTTTGTGATACCTTGTCTTCTATAATGTGCGCTTATGGCATTCAATGCCTTTGTTATAAAGAAAGAATTGTATGTAATGAAATATAGTTTCTATGAAGTGTATGGGAATGCTATATTTTGGAATGCTACAAAATTACTTCTATTTTACATTTTAGAAAGATTCTAATCCCTTTAAAATTAGAAATAACTGTTCATATACTATGTTTTATTATTTCAAAATAAAAAGTTTAGAATGGTTTCAAATTATCATAGAATTAGAATTTGGAACGGTTTAAAGCATTCTTAAAAAACAACTGGAACGGTTCAAAATCATTCCAAAAGTAAGAATAGGAATGGTTTTGACCCAACTGGAACGGTTTAAAGCCATTTCAAAAGTTAAAATAGGAATGATTTTAATCTAATAAAATTAGGAATGGCTTTGACTCAACCGGAACGGTTCAGAACAATTAAAGAAATAAAATTAGGAACGGTTTTTTACCCAATTGGAACGATTTAAAACCGTTCCAAAAATAAAATTAGGAATAATTTTCGATTAAGTGGAACGGTTTAGAACCGTTTCAAAAGAAAAAACAGGAACGGTTTCTGACTTAACTGGAACGGTATAAAACCGTTCCAAAAAAAAAAAAAAAAAAAGGAATGGTTTTGAACCGTTCCAGATTTTCAGCGACAGGCTATTCTGGAACAGTTCAGAACTATTCCAGATACCATTAGGAACGATTCAAAACCGTTCCAGATGACGGTTTTTTCAAAATATATAGGGTTTTTTTTTATTTTGGAGGGGACATATGTAAAAATATTAAAAACTTAAAAGGATTTTGTGAAATCTTAGGAGGCTATATGTACAAGAAGTTAAAAAGTATTAAAAACCTTAAGGGGCTTTGTGAAATCGGGGGGGGGGGGGGGGGGGGGGACCATGGCCCCCATAGGCCTACATTTGGTTCTGCCCCTAATCTCACTTACACTCTACCAAACCACATTACACAAGCAAGTTAGCCTGCCATCTCACAGAACCCATCAAGCCAAGATCTGCACATCTGTCCCACATCTGGCCCATCTGTTCAACCCGTTCAACCCAACCAAACTCAACTCAGCCCAAGCACCCACTTGGCCCCAACCTATAGACCTATACACCACCCGAATCCATTCAGCCCACTCACCAGTGCCCATAGATACAAACACAAAATCCATGTACTGCATGACCCAGTTACACCCATTCACTACGTCCCATAAAGACAAAGACCTCTTGCAACCCAAAACTTACCCAGTCAAACTCTCTTTCATTCATCCTATATGTTACCTTAGTTTCTTTTTTTATGTATTTTTTTTGAATTTCTTTTTATTATGTATTTTTTTTCTTTTAAAAGTTAACCTTCATTCATATTTGATGATGAGAAAAGGGGGAAATAAAATTTAAAAAAAGGTTAATTTTGTGATCTCTTTTAACAAAAACACAAAAAAAAAAAAAAAGAAAAGAAAAAGAAAAAAGTTGAGTGATCTCATGCACTAGAAAATGAGTCGGTTGTGGGTGTCACACATTACAATTAGTTGAGTTGAGCGTGAGTATATATCTACCAATTCATTTCGTTAAAAAAAATGATTGGTGAAGAGGGACGAAGGAAGGATGGAAGAGAGAAAAAGGTAGAAAAAAGGCTTAAGATAGTTGCAAACTTAGAAGTCAAGGGTATTTTGGGGTTTTTGATAAAATAAGGGTAAAAAGTAGTCGAAAAAATGTCCAATCCTACTGTTTATTCCAATCTGAAATAAAAGTGAAAAACTTGAGTCCTGATTTGAAATATAATGTTTTTGTCTTAATTTGAAATGTGCTAAAAAGTTAGGCCCTATTTCGAAAATTTTCCCCTTTTTTTCTTCTAACAATGAAAAGAGACAATTGATTTTTCTCATTCATTAAATGTTCTTGTATCTTAATTTCGTTCTTACTCTATTTTTTTATAGATTTTTCTTATAGATTGAGATAATGGAAAGATTCAATTCACAAAGATTGGAGGCCGGTACCTAAAAATGATTAAATTGGCAGGCATGGAATGTGTTCCTAATGGAGCCATGTTCATCCATTGAATCATCTATTCTTTGGTTTGAAGAAGATTCGCATCCTTTTCCTAAGAGATGCAATGGTGCTGTGAAGTGATATGTGAAGTGATAGAGCCTGAGGTGGAATGTGCCAACCAACCTAATAATTGAGGTGAGCTATGAAAGCTTCATGTTATATTTAAAGCAAAAAAGTGGAGCCTATTTGGAAGGAAAAAAAAAACTTCTATTTCTTGGATAGGAAATTTATTTATTTATTATTTTTATTCTCAACCCTACAGTAAAATGCTTGGACCAAATCAATTCACCCTTATCAACTCATTTCACAATAAGATTAGTATAAATTTAAAACAACACTTTCTTTATTTGTAGGTCCTACAATGGAGTTTGCTTTGGATGGAAATATAAATGGCTCAATGATGTGAGCATTCAAATGAAGCCCTCTTCATTAATATTAGATGCCAATCATGTTACTTTTTCATTGTTAAGACTTTTTTTTTTCAAAGGAAAGTTGAGTATAATTATTTGGAGAACAAATTTATTGTAAATTTCTTCTTTTTTTCTTCACTTCTATTGTAACAAGTGAATGAAGATTAAGATTTGGGTGTTTTTATCATTTAAGATTAGGAGTAAATTATTTATGGTTCTAACTTCCAAATATCAAATATGAAGAACTACCAACATTGATTTATGAAGTACTTTATTATTAACATGATCTAGACTAGACTTTGATCATTAAAAAAACCTAAAATGCATTGGATCATTTTAGTTTTACATTTTCCTTTAATTTGTTAGATATTTAAAATATTTTAGAGTTGGTGCCAAGAATTATGGAGTTGCAATGACTATTGCATTGCGACAAATCCACAGCTTATCAAGACAAGAGCAACAAAACATTTTCTTTATCCATTGATTTCTTTTTTGTAAGTAGGTGGTAGGGGTGTCCCTTTTTTTTTTTTTTTGGCCTTTACATGGACACAAATTTGACATCCATGCACACTTACTATTTTTTAGAATTCAAATAAGATTTTCAATTACCATCATCATCATTCTCTTTTTTTTTAATTGTTTTATATTTATTATAGAGTTAGATTAATTAGTGGTTCAATCTAAGTTTTGTAAATAAATTAGTTTAGTTGTGGGCTCAAGCTTAGAGCGAGCCTTTTTTTGCAAATAATGATTATGTTTCTTTTTAATTTTTTGCCAATAGTATTTTAAGGAAAACAAGCCTGGACTTAATATAGGCCCTTGTTGCTAATTATATATATTAAAACTATAATTTAAGGAAAACAAGCTTGGACTTAGTATAGGCCCTTGTTGCTAGTTATATATATATATATATTAAAACTATAAGAATTGAGGACTCTAAAAAGTGCCACATCAGCACTTTTTATTATTTTTTTTCTAGAATGCCACGTTTGCATATGAAAAAATGACACGTGGCACGCGATCCTAAAATCTTTCATTCATACATGTCGGCCTCCTACCCCTATAAATTCAAACTTCAAATTAATCACACCGATCATATATTGATCTTACCATAAATGATTGTTACTGTACAGTCTAAAATCGCTCTATCAATCACTTCCTACAATCTCTCTTTCCCTACAATCAGTCATCTATTCTTGTGTGTTTCATTGAGTATTAGTCAACTCAAGGCTTTCAATCATGCTCTTCAATTGATTCCATATCAACACATGTTGCAGTGATGGACATTTAGATTAGTATTATTTTAGTGAGATCACCACACTTGATTGACTACATCTTTAGCATGTGATCATTTTCTTTACTTTTTCATTGTGCATCTATCCAAAAAAATAAAGAATTAATGGGCCAAATTTAATGGAAGAAATGCGAGTCTACCTAACTAAGTTTTTAATGATGGAGTAATAATGGGCCCAACCAGCCCATGACTCATCATCACAGCCACGTCATTGATTTCATCAAATCTATTACTTTTGCCAAGTTATAACACTAAAATGTTCAAGCCCAAGCTACGTCATTCTTACACCAAGATTATTTTCATCCCACGTGTTATAACACTAAAATGTCCGACCCAGCTTGACCTCGTTTAGTGGCTAGTTAATCTTGTTTTCGTTGCTAATCGTGTTTTGTTTGTGTTTTATTTTCGTTACGGGTCATGGATAGGTAGTTAGGTTGAGTTTGACCTGGATTAAGTAGACCAAGCCCTTTTTCGTAATTTTAGCTTTTCTAAGACATGGTCATTTTTGCATCATCTTGATGTCAACACGTGTCTTTCGTTGAGCTCGTTAACTTTCGTAACTACGTCATTTGCAACCGACGTCGCGTGATTCGATTGGACCTGGATTTGACTCAAACTGAAAATAGAATTCTCACTTGGACTCTCTTGCAACTTGAACAACCCATTAGCTTATATAACCCATCCATCGACCAACTCACGTTCCTTCTCTCATTTTCTTCCTCAACTGTGCACGTGGAGTTCTCTCTTCTCTCTTGAATTTCTCTCCTCCATCGATCAAGCTTTATTGAGAGGACGTTGGGTTATTGCATGTGAGGTGAGTGGAATTCTTTCCATTCCTCTCATCTCCTTTCTCTATCTCTTCTCCTTCTTGTTTCTCATTTGCATGGTGTGTCTGTGATCCCAATTCTCATGCATGCATGTGGTTTGATTTGTGTTAGGTTGTGTTTGGGCTTTAGGACAACAATTGTGCAATTAATTTCCAATTAAGGCAAGTATAACCATAACTTCGAGAACCCATGTTGGTATGCATTTGATTTGGTTAGTTTACATGAATTGATGTGGAACAATGTGTTTACAGCCCATTTGCTTACTTATTGATTCAGTACTTGTCTATTTCTATTGGAAATTTGCAAATTATGATGAGTTCCCAGACATTCTGTAGGTGTTTCAGAAATTTAACTTCGTGCAGGTACGGCTAAGCCGTATGGCACTTACGGCTCAAAGTCCAAAGAGGAGAAAAACCCAGTTTTCCTCTACGGCTAAGGCACGGCTAAGCCGTGGATTCCCCTACGGCTAAGTCGAAGCTCAGCCGTGGCCCAGTCGTAGATCAATACAGGGTGCATTTTTGGATTTAACTGAGAGCCATCAATTGACAGACCTTCTACGGCCCAGCCACGGCTAAGCCGTAGACCACACACGGCTAAGCCGTAGCACACACACGGCTAAGCCGTATCCACACTAGACTAATGAAAGAAAACAAGGATAGGTGTAAGGGAAAGACCGATATGGCCTTCATGATGGAATGTAGAGCACCTAGACTGGCCCAACGGAATGTGACACAACGCGTGAATGATCTCGAGGGCTGCGAATCATTCATGTTCATTATCCGGATGTTAAGCACCTCCCCATGGGTGTTGGTTTAAGTGACTTCGTGCACCGCCCGATTCAATGCAACACTAGACAACGGTGCGTCGAATAACTTAAAACTACATCATCATGCACGGTTAGAAACACCGGATAATTAGATTAGAATTGGTTTGTAAATAAAGATGATTCGATTTCGCATGATTTGTTGCATAACATATTGCATTCGATCATTGATCTCAACGCTCTGACATGATTACCTGTATTCCGTTACCTTCACATTGTGATTCTTTACCTTGAGTATGCATATATGATATGTTCATTCACAGATATGCACGTATGATATGTTGTCACGATCTACTCAGGGTTTTCATGATTGACTCTGTATGGTCAGGCACTACTTAGCCTCAGCCTTAGGATCCCGACGGGGTGAATTTGGTATAGTTATATGGACTTGCTGCAGTAAGGATATGTCTTGGGGAACCGGACCCCAGGAAACCGAGACCCATTGTACCCTGACCCGGACAATGGTGTTCTTTGCATGTTATAAGATCCCTCTTTTGGGAGCATATGGTAATGTAGTAGCCACTAGTTCTGTACACTGCATGTATTCATTGATTCACTCAGCATATTTCTTTCTTGCATGACAGTTTAGTATACGAAAATGCCTTCTTTAATTTACATGACGTTCTCTATCTATTAGACACAGCGTGTGTTAACTTGCTATGGTTTATACTTTGCTGAATTGTCGTATTCACAGTTGTTTTTGGTGTTGCAGGCCCAGATCCCCCTGCCGAACCCTCGCCGGTCAGCCAAACTCCAGATGAGACCCCCGAGGCCCCATCAGGCCTAGAGGAGTGGATGTGATCACTCCACGGGAGAGCGTTCTTGGCATGCATCATTGGAGTCTTGTTTTGTGGATTCTCATACTTGTATTTGGCACGACATGTCATGACTGTATATGTTATTTTGTTCTTTTTGTAAGACTTTCATCTGTAATTATGTTAGTTCTTTTTGGTATTCTCTTCTTGCACTGTTAGTTTGATGTTTCTGATATTTACAGCTTCCGCGTACTTGCTTGGCACGTGTGAATGTTCCCTTGTGCGTGTGCATTTAGACCCGGTCTACGTGTACAGGCACGGGAGTACGTGTGTCATTAGGTTTGGCTTTTGCTAACCCCCGAACCCTGGGCTCGGGTTGTGACACCTCATATATATACACTTTGCTTAGAAAGAAGGGCTAATCAAGTCCCAACATTGTATATAACCTGACGTGGATGGCCCGGATGGCACATTCAATCCCTACCCCTCAATGGCCTAGATGATGATTTCCTTCTATGTTAGGCCGCCAACCAATTTTCTTGATTGGTTGTTATTATGGTTTTTCCTAATTACTTTTACTCCCCAGGCCTACTTGAATAGACCTAGATCATTAACAAAACCTTTTACATAGCATTTACTCTACTCTGTCTAATATCATATATACATTTACAAATCACAATCACCAAACAGATCTCTATCTGTTTCGTGTTATTTTTAAAGAAGAAATGAAAAGGATAAGCAGCACATGGCAAAAAGAAAACTTACTCTTTCAACCTATCCCACATTCTTCTAGATTTTTTGCATTTGTTGCCTCAAATTCAAAACGACTTTACCACATTCTCGTAGATTTTCTATAGTTGTTGCTTCAAATTTAAAACGACTTTATGAAGGTGCATGGTTATATTTATAAATTCATCATCAAAGCCATATAATTTGTTGCTTTTACCTACTTTGTTTCAAGTGGTTATCATAGGCCAGTCATGTTAGCAATCAAGAAATAAAACAATCCAGATTTGGACTCATAGCAAGTTAGATTTTGTTTTGTGGCGAGTAATCTTTTGTAGGTCTTTTCCTGATTACACATTCATGTTTTTGAAATTTTTAAATCTGTTTTTTTTATTCTTTTTCTTTCATTTATTTAGCATTCTATTTTCTCATTGATTTTACTCTGGATGTGATATGCTCCATAAATGTGGGATTTCTATCAAGGTTTCCCTAATTCATTACATATCCATATCCTAATTGGATTCTTCCATATCCCCACCAGATAATTCTTTTGATCTTATATCTTGCTTTCTTATAATTGTTTAACTTTTTTTTATAGCATTTTACTTTATAACTAATTTGGTATTTCATCCTTTTTGTTATATAAAACTTTGATTAAATATGAAGAGAGATTTTTTGGAGCCCGGGCTTGACATGGGCCTTTGTTGTTAGTTATATATTATAGGGGAGTTGAAAGGTTTCCATTCAATTTTGGCCATTACCTTCGATTTTGGTAAGTGTTTTTTTATTTTTTATTTTTTTTAAGTTAGGCCAAGCTGAAAACCTCACAGAAAGTCCTTTTTTCTAATTATGTTATTATATCTATAATGTATTAAACTCGCATTAAAGTGAAGAAAGGGAATACTTAATTTCAAAAAATGGATGAAGCCTGGAAACCAAATTCTAGCCAAAGAGGCCCGGGCTCAACCCCGGTTGAAACAAAAGGAGAGTGCTAGAAATGATGCTAAAATAACAACAAACTATATGAAGTTTAGAAAAGAAAATGATTAAAAGAATTCAAAAGTTTATAGAAAGCTTAAATTAATTATAAAAACTATAAATAAAAACTCATTATTGGAAGAAATTAGAACACTTAAATATCTTTTTTCATTGTTTTTTTCAGCAACACACTTTATAGTTCTCTATCTACATACGGTTGAGAGGGGGCAACTTGGTGCTTCCCTTTAAAAGTGGAGAAAGATAAAAAGAGATATATTTTATTCATATCCTTTTGCCCCTCCTCAACTTTTCTTTTTCTTTTGTTTTGCTCCTCAACAATCTTTTTTCCTCTTAGTAAAGAATGAAACTTTTAAAATACATAAAGGTATTTTGGTCTTTTACTCATGAAAAGAGAACTCATCAAAGCACAAATAAGGTAGGCATTATGCTGTGATTTTTCTCCTTTTGCTCTTTCTCTTTCTTGCCCATTATTGGGCCTAGAATCATAATCCTCTCAACTTTGAATTTCACAATCATTGATTTAATTTATTATCAATTTTTGAGTTTTTAACATCTTACTTCAAAATCTAGATTAAACTAAATCTAATTTAATTCCTAAATAAGAAATTTCAAGTGGCTATAATGGTGCTTAAGTTTTTTTAATACTACTTACATGTCAAAGGTTCCATCAATGTTAGTTGCTTTATTAAAATTTTAAAATGGATTCGGGTTCTAAATAATGGCCAAAAGATCAATATTTTTTATGAAAGTTAATCCCATATTATGATCAAAACATTGTTTAATTTAATTTTTATTTAAAATTATGTGTTCATGAGTAAAAATGCTAAAATTATAAAATTTACAATTCTTCTCAAGTACTTCATATCATCGATGGAATAAAAGGTAATCTGAATTAATCTTTTTTTTTAATGCTTTTAGGCTATAATATAGTAACTCCATAATTTTTGTGCCCATTATAATGTAATAACAATTTTGAGGTATAATGTAATAAATTTTTGGCTAGGAAAAACTCCCCCCTCCCACCCTTCTCGAAAATCTTAGCTTCGTCACTGTGACTACTTTGGCTTATTGCTTCCATAGGTGGATTTTCTTATCTTTGGCAATGGGTTCTGCAAGTCGTAAAAGGGATTAGGATTATTATCTTAGAGATTGGTAAAAAATTTTAAGAGAGGAATTAAAGTTTAAAAAAACTTCTAAATTTAGATTGCGTTACGCCCCACACCCTTGCAAAGATGGCTACTTATCACAGGCCAAAAAAGAAAATGGCTATTAAATTTCAATATTTTTAAATATTATTAGAAATATAATAAGTCCCAAATATATAGGTACGTTCTTTAGACTTTTTAAATTCTCCATGCTAAGATCTATTGAAATAAACGTCTCAATGAATTTAAAAATAACAAATCAAGCATTCTTATTAAAAAAAAATTTTGTCTAGCACCATTGCCTATACTCTCTTTTATTTTTACATTGAATTTGAAGTTATCTAAATAAACTAAATTGGAAAAACACTTTCTTTGATTTAATCATTAAAAAATTTCTAGAAAAGATCATCGTTAATGGAGATTGGACGTTTGAAACAATAAATTTTTCCTATTTTTGAGGTTGGCATGGCCCTATCAATATTGGACATATAGCGATGAATATGCTTCATTTCAAATAGGAGAGTTGACATAGTTGGGGGCGGACTATGAGCAAAAAACCCTAGAAAATATCATAACCTATTGGTGGTAGATCAATTGGCTCACGAATAAGAGGTTTTGTGTCTGATATGTACCTTCATTAGCCACCTTCAATATTTTTACTTGGTGTAAGTAGATAGGAGGGTTTGCATGTGACTCTACAGATTATTTCTTGGTTATTCAAAATTTGGTCTCTGTTGTGCTTAGGGCCGAAGTCTCCTGGGCTAGGCAGGAGATACCCTAAGTTTTTTTTTAAAGTATATTAACCATATGATGAATAATAACATGATTAATATGGTCATATGTTTACCAAAAAAGAAAAAAAGGGGTCAATAAGCAGAATGTGGGGGGATCTTAAGTACCTATCCACCACATAGTGGGTTTGACTCAATCTGGCGCCATATATCTATATGCATATTTGCACTATTGGTTGAGTAGGTTGGCTATTGTTGATCCATTAGGTAAAATAAATAATGACTAACTTAATTAACACAATCCTATGTGTTAGGAATTAATGGACAGGTGTGGTGGGTCCCAAGTTTACACATACTATCTACTAGGTCCCTTAAAGAGTAAGCTTAAGTAGATGCACAAATGCACGACTGGATAAGTAGATTGGCTACTATAGATCAATTAAGATAAGGTTTATAGGGTTTCTATTTATAAGTCTTTTCGATTGTTCAGAATCTAGTCTCCCTTCGACTTAAGGCAAAAGTTTCATGGGCTGGGAGGGAGTTACCCTAAGTTAAAAAAATAAAAAAAAAACATGTATTAACCATACGATGAATAATATTATGATTTATATGGTCTTATGTTTACAAAAAAAAAAAAAAAAGGGTCTTATGTGTCAAGAGTTAATAAGCAGAACGTGGTAGATCTCAAGTACCCATCTACTACATACTGGGTCCATTACAATCTGGTGCCATATATATATATATATGCACATTTGGACTACTGGATAAGTAGATTGGCTATTGTTGATCCGTTAGGTAGGGCAAATAATGAATTACTATCTAGTGGGTCCCTCAAAGAGTAACCTCATGTAGATGCAAAAATGCGTGACTGGATAAGTAGATTGGCTACTATAAATCTATTAGGTAAAGTAAACAATGACTAACTTAATTAACATGATCCTATGTGTTAGGAATTAATTGGCAGGATGTGCTGGGTCCTAAGTTTCCATTTATTATCTAGTAAGTCCCTTAAAGAGTAACCTTGCGTGGATGTATAAATGCGCGATTGGATAAGTACATTGACTACTATGGATACATTAGATAAGGTTTATAGGGTATCTATCTATAGGTCTTCTCCGTTGTTCAAAATCTAGTTTCCCTTGGGCTCGGGGCCAATGTCTCATGGGCTGGGCTGGGCTGGATTGTGGGGGATATACCCTAAGTTATCAATATATATATCTATTTCAATAGTTATTTTTTAACTCAGGGTATTTGGATACTGGTCATCTAGGTTATGCCGATTAACCATTCTCCAACTTATTTTACCACATGTCAGGCTGGGTTATTTGGGTCATACTTGGGTCCTATTTCAGTTAGATCTATGGGATGCGTTAAATTTTTTTTCACCCCTGCACAAGTCATTTTGACTAAGGATAGCTTATTTGATTTGACGGTTATTTTCAATATATATATATATTGTTTTATAGTTTTAATCGCGTATGGAAATACAAGTCACAATATTCCTGGCGGTTAACAGACGACTGTGATTAAGTGGTTTTTTTTGGGGATTGGTACGTGGACTCAATTAGTATAGTGTGTAACTGAAAACGACTGTTAGACTGGTTGTATTTTATTGGAACGATAAATATTAATTAATAAAGGTGGGGCCCAATATCTGCAGATCCATCCTGCTCGAAGTCAATCAATGGGGAGTTAAAAGATGGGCCATAGTGATGGATGGAGACTGGTGGGACACCACTGTCACGAATTGAGAGGGCCAGCCCATCAAACATACATTGACGGTGGGGCCCACTTGATCAGTGGGATCTGATCTCACGCTCCCCATCCAAAAGTAATAAAACATATAATATATATATGCAAATGAAGCCCCGTGGCACTCACTTTTATGCGAATGAAACCTCGGAGAGCCCAACGGTCCACGACCCAACGGCTATGTTTATGTTCCTCCCCTGCAGACGCTCTGTGGTCTCTCGATTCCCATGGAAATGCCCTCTCTCTCTCTCTCTCTCTCCAATACTCGACCTCTCCATCCTTAGAGATCAAAACAAAATGCGAGATAGAAATCGAATGATAGCGTGATCGACCGATTAGAGAAAATGACGGAAGTGATGATGAAAGGAAGAAGCTATGGCCTGTGGGGATGGCTATTGGCTAGGCATTAGCAAGCAATCGTGTCATTTTCTTCTTCGCATTCGGCGGTTCCCCTTATCTTTTCTTGGTCAGATCTCATCTCATCTCATCTCATCTCTCTCTCTAGATATCATCTCTAGGGTTTTGGGTTTGGCCTTTTTCTTTTCTGGGTTTATGTCGATTTGGGAGAAATTGGCGTTTGTGGTTTTTGTTGGGGTTTTGGTGTTTGATTGATTAACAAATTTGAAGAAATCAGTTTTTTTTTTCTGGATACGTATTGTATTATGTTTGTGACCTTTAGGGTTCTCATGATTTGTGAGAAACGAAATGCGGTTTTTTTAATTCAGATACTGAATCCAAGCAAGGCCCTGAAATTATTTTGTCCTCTCCTCTCATCATCTTCTTCGCCTTCTTGGTTACGGTTTTGGGTCATACTGGCCATGTGGGTTAACCCTAACAATACAATGTTCCTTCCTTTTTCTTATCTAAGGTGGACACATGGCAATGTTTGTGGGGTCGATCAGTTTCATGCCTTCCTATTGGTTGTCTTTCCTGTACTATCAATGAAATGCAGTCTTGTTTACTCCTTTTTCCCTTAGTTTTACTCTATGGTTGCATGGACTTAGCAACTTATTCTCCTTTACAGACTTTGGTTGGATGGAAAAATCTTTAGTTATCTATCGATTCTGGGGTTTTTGAAATGATCACAGGTCTGTGTTGTTTTTTTTTTCTTTTTCCTTTAATAATGAGTTGGTTTGTTTATGATGGTTGTGTTTACTTATTATGGGGGTTTGTCTTTTCATTTAAATCATGATGTATATGTGCCCTTCTGTTAGGCAGCAGTTTGATTTTTAGGAGTGTGTTCTACATGCAGATTGAGCTGCCTGCCTGCAAGGGAATTTGGACTGTGTACCACAAGAGCTCTTATGCTCATAGTGCTGATTCTTCTAGAATTGCTTCTGAAGATGATGAATCTGATGCATATTTGATCATAAGCTTGGAATCTCGAATAATGGTACTTTCCAGAACAGAATGTGAAGTATCTTTATTTCTTTTTTTCACACTTGTCTTTTTTCCATTCGGAATAATGCATTAAAATTTTTATTTTCTTTGGGTTAAAAGATTATAATTTGCATTGTGGTTAAATTTGGCTTGTAGTTTGGGTTGAAAGACAGTTGCTGTAGAAAATTTTCCCACCTTTGTCTTCAATCTGATAAGGGATGTGAATTACTAAATTATGGTTGGAAGTCACTTCTTTTCCCTTTCACTTAAGACAAAACAAATTTTTATATGCTTGAATGATACTATTTTATTGGTGAATTTGCTGAGGTAGTGATGCTCCCACCTCTAGTTCTTTTCATTTACTCATTGCCAATTAATGTTTAGGTATTACAAAAATTATCCTATCCAGCGATCACTGCTTGTTTTCATTGTTGCCACATTTAGTTTTGCATTAGTGAGTCCACCCTTCATGTTCAAAAGGAGGTCTATGTGATAACATTTTAGTTATTCAATTTGTGTTGAATTTGTTTATTAGGTTCCATTTGTGTTTTTTCATGATTTCTTCTATGCCATTGTTTCTGCTCTATTTATGTTCTGGATGGCTTCAAGCTTCTTCTTGGATGAGTTGTTTCATCAATTTGACTGCTCAATGGAATTGTCTCTGATTCTATATTGGAACTGGTTTCAGTAATGACTGAGTCCAATTCTGAAACTGGGTGTTATTCTCTGGAGTGCATGTGGTCAATTTTTTCTGTTGGTTCAAATTTTCTGGTATTTGAGTTTTGAAGGGGAATTCATTTATTTATTTAAGACAAAACTTGTTGGCATTGTAATGTATGATGCAACTGGTTTCAACCATTTTTTTTTCTTTTTGATAATTATGCTCTGTGCCATCTTCAATAACTATATTGTTTTTGTGACACTTATGTTCTTGAGACAGCTGATTTTTCAGGGGAAGTTACAAAAACTGTCGACTATTATGTTAAGGGAAGTACTATTGCTGCAAGAAACTTGTTTGGAAGGTGAATATGCATGTGGTCTTAAACTTCTTGATTGTTAGGTTTAGTTCATATGACAATGATATGGGAACTCATGCAATGATGTGACCACTCGCCCCTTTAGATAGTTTTGGTTATATATATGTTTAGTGGAATGCTAGTATGCATCCTTCCCTCACCATAGGGTGAAGAACATTTGGTCAATTGGAAACATTCATGTGCAAAAGACAAAAAGGTATATAAAAAAGAGGAATGCTCATATACAAATAAGGAAAGCCATGTAAGCATCCCTCACTCTGGAAAACCAAAAACATTCTGACTTTTACGCCATGACAAATAACTTTAGGATGTTGGTGTGGAAGGAAGTTTCATTTGGTGAGGTGTGGGAGTGGTTCTGGGTTGAAGGGTGCTCTAAGGAGGGGGTTGTAGTGGTCCCCAAAGTCCCCATCCGAGGTCTCCTTTTGCACCCAAGATTAGATCCCTCTTGCAAAAAATGTTAATTTTGGTTGACTTTTGTATGGAACAGTTTATGTATGTCTTGTTACTTGTTGGAGAGCAAAGTGTGGAGCGGAAAAACTCGCATGCACATAAATGGATTGATTTGTTTATTACCTTGATAGTTTAATAAAGCAACTAGCTCAGCTACTAATGAAATTGGTTGTTGCAAGATTTGAGAATCTTACTTCCTAGTCCTCTATTATTTTAAATTTATTATGTCTCTTCTATTGGCTGTCAAGCGAATCATCAAAATCATAATAATTGTACATGCATTTGTGTATGGGATCTATACCAGAGAATGAGAAAATTAAACCCTTTCGGGTTTAATTTTCTTTTTTTAATTATTCTCTAAATATATTAAATATTGGGTCGGCCTAGAGTTATAGAATTTGGGTTGTGTTTTTTTCTATCTGTTATATAGGTCATTAATAGCCCAATAGATAAAGAGGTTGGGCCAACTATGGTTGGGTCTTTCATCTTGGATGCCTAATTTCATCTTTCTATGTAATCTTTACTTACTTGATTATCTAGTTTGAAGGCAATGGCCAAATTCCTATATGGCTTTAAACTAGTGCCCATCTTTTATTGGACGCTTCATTCTGTTAGAATTTATTACTTGGAAGTCTTTTTTTCTTTTTTTTTTTTGCTAGTTGGCCTATTGGCCAAAAAAGTAGAAGGAACCCTGGGGGGTGCTGTGGGTGGTGGTTGTTCTATCCATAGAGACACCCTCTGATTCCCAAAGTCTTCTTTTCACTTGAGCAGGTGTTTTTAGTTTTCCAAGCCATGTAAGTAGCTGGATAGCCTAAATCTATATGGGGATAATCAGACTAGAATGTTCACATATTTGATAGTTAGTATTTTACTCTTTCTTAAATACAATACATGGATAAATGACATAGATTGGTTTGAGTGCTCTATATTTATTGTATTACGTTATCCTATATGGTTGTTGCATTCTTTATAAAGTGTAAGGCGACACACACCATATATATTATTTAGATTTTCCTTTCACTATGTCTTGTTATTTCCTATTATTTATATATTTATTTTACTCTTGTGGTTCATAACGCAGATTTCTATGAACAAGTCCCCACGCAAGATTATGCTTAAGAAGTTACAGCATTGGATTAAACCTGAACCGATCTATATTATAGCTGTTTATTAGCTGGAATTAAATCGTTGTCACTATTTGTACAATGATTATCTAATTTATCTTATTATTTTCATTTATTTTAATTTTGCTGGTGATATCTAATAGTAGTGGGCCTGCGTCAGTCAACAATTTTTTCTTTTTGAGAGGTGCAGGCCAAAACTAAGTTGACTACATGTTTTATAGATATTTATTACTTTTAGCTGCCAACAACTTTGGTTTTGTTCTTTCGTCATCTTTCATTTCTGAAATGCTTGTTTCATTTTTAATGTTGTTTTCTTTTTTCCCTCGATTTGGTTTGATTATCTATGAATGAGTTGAGGGGCTTGCATTTTTTTACAAATATTTATTGCTTTTAGTTGCCAACAACTCCAGTTTTGTTCTTTATCCATCTTTCATTTCTGAAATTATTGTTTTATTTCTAATGCTGTCCTTTTCTTTTTTTCTTGCTTGGTTTGATTATCAATGAATGAGTTGAGGGGCCTGCACTTTGATGTATTTGAAATAGTTTTGTTTTATAATAATTTCTCTTTATCACATCAATTTCATCTTGGTTTTGCAATCATTAGCTGCAAACAATTCTTTTTCTTTTTATTTATTTTTTATGCATCTCATTTGGTGTATTAGTAAAAATAGGCAACATGTAATTATAAGATGATCATTTTTCCCTCTTTAATTTGATTTCAATGGAGCAACTGGTTGGCATAAATCTATATGGGAATAACTATACTATCTTATTTATTGCTTTCAGCTGCCAACTATTCTGGTTTTGTTCTTTATTCATCTTTCATTTCTGAAATGCTTGTTTCATTTCTAATGTTGTCTTTTTTTTTTCTCTCTTTTTTATGTATCTCATTTGGTGTATTAGTAAAAATAGACAACTTGTAATTATAAGATTATAATTTTCCCTCTTTCAATTTGATTTCAATGGAGCAACTGGTTGGCATAAATCTATATGGGAATAACTATGCTAGACTGTTCACTTTTTTGATAATAAGTCTCTTACTCTTTCTTCAATGTAATAAATTTTGACATGACATGGATTGGTTTGGGTGCTCTAGACTTCTTGTGTTACATTTTCCTATATGGTTGTTGCATTATTTATAAAGCATAGGGTGACATATACCATATCTATTGCTTAGGATTTGGTTTCATTGTGTCCTTTTGTTTCCTGTTATTTCTATATTTGAGTATTTGACTCATGTAACCATAATGCAGATTTCTATGAACAAGTCCTCACGCATGACTATGCTTAAGAAGTTAAAACATTGGATGAGATCTGAACTGATTTATATTACAACTATTTATTTGCTGGAATTAAATCATTGTCAGTGTTTGTACCATGATTATCTAATATATCTTGTTATTTTCATTTATTATTATTTTGCTAATAGGGACTAAGATTCAAAGTTGAGAGGAAAAATAGCGAAAAATCATCATTTGGTGAAAAATCGGACAATGAGCTAAGATTGAACAACGTCATTGAGGTAATGTAACTCTCTTAAATGGGGCCTATTTTATTGTAGAAAAGTAAATGCATTTTTATATTGAGATCTCAAACTACAAAGGGCATTAAGTTCGCTAAATGTAAATGTAGATCCCTGTGCACTTGTCATGGACTTAGAGGGTACTGACACTTGTCATATTTTTCTATGTATTGAACTTATTCTATTTATACCTTTTTGTTTCCCTATGATAATTAACTTTTTGTTTGACATGCAACAACAGTTGGTTTCATGGCCATAGTTGCAACTATGGTTTGTAGCTGCAACTGTGGTTAGTCTGCAACAGTTGCATATCTATTTCAAAATTCTTTTTATTGGAAAATGTTAAGTTGTGAGTGGAAATATGAGATTTGTGATATGGGTTTTCCATATTTCTAACTTATTTCACAGTAATGATTACTTTCAATCTCTTATTTTTTATAATTGTGATTGTGATGTTTGTCACAGTGAAAATGGGAAAAGCATTGTATTGTGGTATTGCTTCTTTTTCTTCCTCCTCATCTCTCGCTCTTCTTTGTGAGTAACTGCATGTGATTTCATTTTCATTTCTCAATTGATCATTTTTTTCAATAAAGAGTAGTATTAACTACATACCCCAAGAGCGTGAAATTGGTTTCAAAGTTAACTCACTAAAGAGGTTTGGACTTACAGTGTAGGCATACCACAAAAATCAGTCCATCCTAATTGTTAGTTAGTATTTTGTTTTGAAGACCCCAAGATTGCAAGCACAGTATAAGGTGACCTCCTTATAAATGGGCCATTTGGGTGAGCATGAACTAAAGTCAGATTGTTGCAAGGTTGGTTCATATTTGGTGATTTTGGACCATTATGTTCATTTTGTTGTGTACATGAGGCTGTGGGGGAAATCTTTGGGAACATAAATGGTTTTGTAGGCATCCATGCTATGGCATCTTAGGGTGCAGTTGTTATTGGCCACCAAGCAGCTAGGTGGTAGTGATCGGATGTGACCTTAACCATCTGATAAACTTGAACCTAGATCTTATGTTGCTTCATATTTAAATTATGCATTTTATTAACTTTATGTTCACACACATCAATACACAGGTAATTTGAGATTTCCGTTCACTTCTTTCGTATTGATCTCTAGTTTGCCCCTGCCAAGTAACTAGCATGTTGGAGACCATGCAGAAAAATTTACATGGAAGGTCTAAAACTTGGACTAAGGGCCAACATAACCCTCTTTGCATTGAGTTGAGTCGACCGATTGCCTTTTGGGCTGAAGAAACCTTGCAAAGTGCCTTTGAATAGTCAACAAAGTCAAAATGTCAAGCAACTTGCCAAACGCAGACTTGGAATTGACCATGTCGCAGTAGGAGTCAGCCTATTTGCTTTTATGAAGGGGAATTTTGGACCCTGCTTCATCTAATTAGTCAAGGCGATTTTGACTTGGTTGAGTTTTAAAATCATGATTTTAAGAGCCTAAAATTTTTTCCAATCCCTAGTCATTATATAAAGCTGAATGACTATCGATTTTGTATGCAAAAGGGGGACATACAATATCAAATTTAGGATGAATGTCCAATTAAGATTCGAATCCTATTACATTTAAATTGGGATCTAGACTCAGGATATGGATTATGATCAACATTTAAATTCTAGTATGATATAACCAAGATTGTTTTATTCCAATCAACCTGTTTTAGTGCCCTAAATAATGATCTGACACCATCTTTAGGCTTCTTCTACCTCTTTTACCTCTCTCCATTATTATATATTAATTGCCTTAGGATTTGTTTTGAAATTACGGTCCAATTTCGCAATTGATTAAATAATTTGAGCTCAATTTCAATGTTAATTTTAAATCAATTTTAACTTGAGCGAAATATTTTAGGTAGCTGTCCTGTGTATGATGATTATAGTGGAGTGGTCTTTGTTTAAATGACTTTCAATCACATATTTCTTGAGTGGGCTATTTTGTTGCCATTTTCCTTCTCTAGGTGGCTTGGCAACTCACAAGAATATCTTGAGGAGGTTCATTTCTCATATTCATATCTAGTTGAGGTGTGCTTCTAGTCCTTTCAAATCCCTATAATTGTATGGCATCTAGTTTAGATTAAACGAAAACAAGTTACAAGCTTTGTTTCAGTCAAAATATAACTTTTGATGACAGAATGTTACTTGATGTAATTAGATGTTTGGTATATGCAAGGCATTCTCTCTTTTGACAAAGTTCATGCTAAGAAAGAATGATAAAATAGTAATTGACTTTTCAAGTAACTGGCGTAAGCTCCCCTCAGAGCAAAATCCTGGATCCACTGGGTTTCAAGGATTTAGGGTTTTAGACAAGTCTTTCGTCATTGAAAGCCTTGCCTTCAAAATCAACCAATCATCAGAGAAACAACAACTTGGGCCTCCCTGTCCGTTTCGAAGAATTGATGATAAGGCTTGTTTCTAGCGCTTGAGAATTTCTGAAAATCCTCTCAAGAGTTCCTTGATTGAGAGGAAGACATGTGAGATTTCTTAAGTCACTGGATTCCATAGAAGCTGCACAACCTAGATTTTCAAATGCTACAACGGTCATTTGGGTTTTGGGTTTGGGTTTGCTAGGGTTTTCTTCCTTTGGAAAATGAAGGGGGTTTGGTTCATTTTGATGGTGGGGAGAGGTCTCTTATTTTAGTTTTGGCTTTAAACATTGGATGCCCTTACCAACTAATGGTCAAAATAGTTTTGATCACACTGTATCTATACTCAATGTGAGCATGGGATTGGCCTTGATAAAGTATTATTTGGAGACATCCACCGTTCAAGGGTAAGAACTTCATTTTGAAAATTGTCAAGATTAAAAGGAAAGATACTTGAGTGGGACCCAGTTCAAAAATATAGAAAGTAAGACTCTTAGCATGAAAACTCCTGATTCTCCTAAGTGGGCAGATTTGAAAAAAAATAAAATGGTAAGAAAAGTCTACTTCCCATGAAAGAAATATGTAATATAAAAATTTTAACTCCGATACGATATGTGCTAGCCATTAAATATATCTACATAAATCATTTAATTTTTTATTATTTTATCTTAATATTTTGAAATTTTATCATTTGCAATGGGTCATTGGAATAAAATCTGATAAAGACTTTATACCCTATAATAGGGTGTCATTATTTCATCGATTTAGCCAACTAAATGGCATACCAAAATTCTTGTGGGACCCTTACCTATTTCTTTGCTTCCTCTCTTTATTATATTTTTTTAATGATATGTCCACTATGTACGTAGCCTTGAAATCATTAATAAGGCACTAAAGCAATACCAGCTTTTTTTATCAAAATTTTAAGTCCACAATGAGCTAGGCCAATTTTCAGCTTTTCTTTTATTTCATCATTATTGACCTTTCAATCTCAATATTGACTTATAAGCTACAAATTTTATATTATTATCCAAAATTTTTAATCACTTAATCATTTAATGTTAAATTTATTTATTTTGACTTTTAAGTACGATTAAGATAATTATCGCATTTTTTTTCTAATTTATGTGTTCAAAATTGATCTAAAGATGAAACTTCTCTTATTTTATACCAAAGAAACTCACGTTTGTTTAATTTGGCTCAGAATTATGACCAATATATACTTCCCTATTATATGACTTTTTTCTTAAACCAAAACAATATTGAGAGTTATGCATTTTTTATAATTTATTATTTCAATTTGTAAATTGAGCTACTTTTAACCTCATTGCCCATTATTATATATTAAGCTAGTTAAGTTCAATTGAAAAATTAACTTCAATTCGATCAATTGATTTTGACCCTCCAAAATTTATTTTGACTATCCCTTGATATTTTATGGAGAACCATAATTCATCCCTCTTCTTAATTTCTCTCTTTAAATCCTATAAGTCTTCTCTCTCTCTTCTATCATTACACCTCCAATCAAAGCCAATAATATCCCTCATCAAAGTAGAGATTTTGACTCTTTGTTTTCCCCTCTTTCAAATTCCTAAACTGATAGTGCTTTTTATAAAACTTTTGTAAGGCAATCTCTTGCTTCTTTATAATGCAACAAGGTTGAGTTTAGAAGTCCATGAAATTTGTAGGTTTATGTTTCCACTTCCCTCTTTATTTGGCAATTGAAAGAGATGATGGGTTTTGAGAAAAACTTTCATGTGACACTTGTAAAATCCATTGCATTCAACGGATGGTCATATATGCACCATCACATAGTGAGCGAGTTAATTTACTTCATTCCTATAAGCCAAACAAGTCTAGTATGCACATTTTCCGAGTTGGCGAGTCTTTTGGTGGATCTTAATATACCCAAATTTGTTTATCATTTTTTGTATAGTGATTTTACGTCTTGTTTTTATATATCAAAGAGACTAATTCTAATTTGAAATTTACCAAATTTTTTTGATTGGGTGAGCAATATCAATGCAACTCTTCTCCATTAGGAAATGTCTCTATCACCAAGAAATTATTTCTCTAATACTTTATTAGTACTTATTAATTCCATTTAAAACTGATGGTATGCAATTTTCCATCCAATACAGCCATCATCAAAAATATTTAATTATTTCCTTTTCTACTAACAAAAAAGGCCTATTATGAGCCGAGCCAATACATAGATATTATAATTAATACAATTGTAAAAAATTAAAAAAAATTACTCTTGTTATTTTTTAGAATTTTTAGAATAGAAAAGATGAAAAGGAGCTTAAATATTTATGGTAAAAGAATGATATTCATGTGAAAAATAATAATGGGTAATATTGTTAGTAATAAGAAGTATTGCACTCAATAAAAAATATTAGATTTGATCAAAAATCATAAAGTGAACTGAAAAAATTGTATATATTATTTGTCAATGAGAATGGCAAAGAAAGTATATAAAATACTAAAAGAGAACATAGAAAAAGTTAGATATTCAAACCAATGAAGAAAATAAAATAATTAAAATAAAAAATAAAAGTGCCTTTCATTATTTTTCTAAATTTACCAATTGGAAAGCCATCCATTATTATTTTAGGCTTTGCTTTGTTACACCTCATTTGTCTCTGTTTTTTTTTTTTTCTTTTATATGGTCACATTGGTAGAGCTTAAGGTGTTTATGTTGTTCATGGTAGCATATGGCTAAGCAATCCACAACCTGAAATTGAACTAGACTCTAATATAAAAATTAGCTAATAAAAATTAAAAATACTTCATAAAAATAAGTTGGAGAAAAAAAAGCCAATAATTCATCCCAAAATGTTTCATGATCAACTAAAAGAAAAAACATTTAAATTCATAAGAAGTAACATTATAAACAATGTTGAAGTAAATCTAATTTCTTGATACTATATATATGTAAACTTTGCAAAAGCTGTAAGGTCAAACATGAGGACTTGTAACAATCTAATATACAATCAAGACTAAGAATTTATACACAGATGTGTCCTACCTAACTTGGATCGTAGACAATTAAAGATCCTTGAATTGGGCTTGGGTACGTTTTGGGTCAAGTCTGATCCGAAATTTAAAGTCCTTAACATTTGACACAATTATGGATATGCATTATCCTTATAAAAGAGTCTGATTGAGATGAAAAAGAGCCTCCGATAATGCAAAATTATTGTCATGAGGAAACAAAACATTTTTTTATATAGTCTATTTGGATATATACAATTAATAGATGATATATTATGACTTCAATATATAACAAAACATAGTTGATGCAAGAAATCTCTTTTCATTTTAAATTCTGGAAAACCATATAATCATATTTAATGGAACTATTTACAATAGAATTAAAATTTAAATAAATAAATTAGAAATCATAAATTAGAGATCCATGCAAAAGTGAACTATATAATTGTGATACGCTCTATATTTTATAATAATATCTTATGTGCTATGTGTTTAAAATAAATATGCTTTGCATTTTTGTAATAATAAAAGAACATAGTTAGGGCAAAAATAGGATGTAGTACATAATTGTTATTTCTTTTTTTTTTTGCATTTTAAAGAAACTAATTTTATTCCTTTTAAAATTTTTTTTAGCTGTAAAATATTATCGATTTAACTTATCAATTGAATGGTAGTAAGAGCAAACACTAAAAAAAAGTATGTAATCCGCATCATTTTTCTTTTTATAAATTTTGTTTCTGCAATAATATTGGTCCATTGTTCACCCGTGCTCAGTACGGGCATCTTTTGCTAGTCTATATATCTGAAAGATGTAGGATTTGATTTTGAGATTCTCTAATTGATTTGAGAAATTGAGCCAAATTATAAAATTGATTTGAGAAATTGAGCGAATTAAGCTAAAATCTCTAATTGATTTGCGAAATTGAGCTAAAATCTCTAATTGATTTGAGAAATTTGGCTAAATTCTCTAATTGACTTGAGAAATTGAGCCTGATTTTAAATATTAAAGAGTCCAGTTTAATAGGACACTTATTAAAAATCAAACACAACAAATTTGCAATGAAAGAGGATATGAACACTTAAATAGTAGTTTTCAATGATAATAGCACTGACAAGGTTACTAATTGTTGACCCATAAAAAATAAAAAACATTACGAGTATTGCAGGGAAGACATCACAAGTAAATTCCAAGCTCAAGGGCACATAAACCTTAGGGTTGTGGGATACCAAGTACTGTATCTGGATGTTCAAAGGTAATGCAACTCACTCAGAAGACTTCAGATGAGCTCAGAGTGCAGCAGTTCAAACTTTAGAGTTAGTGGACTCCATTTGGTCACTCAATTCATCAACCATCAAATTCAGGATTCATTAACTCAAAACCTAAGGGTCACTGAACACACCCAGGTTCCTGGAGTACCAAAGTGGTTAAAAATCACTGTGGCAACTATCGCTTCTGCAAATTATATTCAGGAATTACTCTACAAATTTTCAAACCAAGGGGACTTCATTCGTACATATTTCAACTATATGTCAACTTAGGGTCAATGGCCCCCAAACCTTGAGGTCATTGACCAAACTCCTGCTTCCAGGAGGCTAAAAGATGATGAAATTTGAGGTCAGAGACTCAAAATGTGCTCAAGGTCAACTCCTCAAAGTTTCAAATCAATTGAACATTCACTACACCAAAAATGCTGGCTAGGAACGGACCATGGGCTCAGTTTTGGGCCGTCCTTGAATTGGAACGGGTTTGACCCGTTTTGATGTGGCCCACTTTTTTTTTTCGTCTTTTGTTTTCGCCAAGTCCTCAATTCCGCACTTCTCCAAGGCTAGGGTTTTCTTCTCCCCTGTTTCTTCAAATTCCAAATGTTCTCACTGGACAAAACATGAAGAAGAGCAAGAGATGAGCATCTTCTCCAAACGTTCTTACTCAATCGGATGGCTAGGGTTTTCTTCTCCAAACATTCTCACTTAATCGGACGGCTAGGGTTTTCTTCTCCAAAAGGGTAGCATCTTCTCGTCTTTCAGACTTGCAGATCTTCAAATCCTCTCTCCATTATTCACGATCGTTTTTGCGACCTATAGATCTTCTCCAATACTCACGATATGGCTGAAATCCTATTCTGATTGGTATAAATCTCTCTCTGCTACATGTCAATTTTTTTCTTATGGATCATTGAGTGATTTTTGTGTTTTGCTTAATCTGATCTTCTTCCTAGGGTTTCTGTTTTGTTAGATCTGTTGATGTTTTGCTTGCTTGATTTCTCACTTTTTGAGAAATGATATGGTCTTTCTTCCCAAACCCATCCTCGTTTTCACTCATTGCAATTCCTGACTGGGTTCTTGGTAGTTTACATTACTTGTGAATGATTTTAGTTTTTTGGGTTCTAATCTGGTTTCAGTTTTGTAGGGTCTTTTCTCATTGATCAACATCTTTCTCTAGCATCTTTTCACATTTTACCTTCGAAAATTGATTTTTTTTTTTTTTTTTTTGGTAGTGAAGATGATTCAGTGTGTGTGTGCCTGCGATCTTTGTTTTCTTCTTTGTGTTTCAGGAATGGGAATATTTCTGCTATGTATATTCCAATATGATATAATATATGTGTATTCTCTCTGTTGTGTCTAGTCTTGGACTAAAAATTATTTTATGTTCTAGGTTTTGTTGCATATGTCATACTTTTTTATAGATTTTTTAAAATTATATTACTATGCTGAGAATCCATAACCATGCTTGGAAGACTAGTTATTTATTGGGGTAGGTGTCCAAATTTGAAATGGAAGGGATGTTGATTCGATTCTTGTAGCATCCTTGAGCATATATGCTTCATATGCTCATGACTTCTATTTTGTTAATTTCATCTACATCATTGTAACTTGTAAAGCTCAAGAGATCTGTCTTAAGAGATCTGTGAAGTTTTAGGTGTTTGTAATAAGATAATGAACTTGTTGATCATTTAACCTTTTACATTTTAACAAAATAGTTTTACTAAGACAATGTACCATGGCAGCATGAATATTTTATGGACAATGATGCTTCTGCTTTGGAATCTCTCAATTGCAGGCTCTTCAAACTGCAAATTAGCATTTATTTTCTGCTTTAAGTTGCTGCTAACATTATTGTCCATGCTTCTCTTACTACTTTCTAATTGCCACATACTAAAAATATAATTGTCAAAATATGATACAGGAAGAAGGGAATATCATTTGTTGCAATTGACCAAAATAGGCCTCTCTCTGATCAAGGTCCCTTTGACATTGTTTTACATAAGGTTTGTATTTCTGCTGAATTATTGTTTCCCCTTATATTTAACACCAATATTTTAAATCTTAAAACTCACTGTGTGGTTGATATTGATCCCTACATAGTTGGGACAAGGCATAATGATGATTTTGATGGCTGATATTGATCCACATTTTTCAATTTTATTTGATGTGATGGATGCACTTTCTCTTGACTTTGGGAATTCCACTAGTAGAGAAGTTCCCAAAATTAGGGGAGAATTATCTTTGTTTGTTGTTTTTTTATCAGTGAGAATTATTTTTGTTACCACAACCACAAGAAAATGAACCCAAGTGCTTCTTTCTTTTCTTTTTTGTATGTCTCTTTTATGTTTTTTATTTTTTATTTTTACCCTTTGGTTATAATACTCAGTGTTTTTATATTATCCAGTTGTCCGGAAAGGAGTGGTGTCAAATTCTTGAGGTTAGTTAGTTTGAACTTCAAGAAGTTTATATTACCCCACACCCAGATGCTTACTCTCCACCCTTGTTTGATTTTCAAATAAGTAAAAGCATTTTCTTTAAGATGCCATATTTATGTCCTATCTTCATTATTGATTGCTTTCAAGTGCTATAAGATCATTAAACAAAAGTGCATTGCAGTCTTGTTGATCCTAATATACTATTGCGCCCAATTCTTGTCATTTGAAACCATTGTATGTGTGTCTGTTGAAAAGAATTGGAATACTACAGTTGTCGTAAGACGCTTCGATTATAAACCTTTTCCATCATTGTCTTGTTCTTTGTGTTTGAAACTTTTAGATATGCGATTGCTGATCAGTGATTTTAGTTGATGAAGATAGTTTTATTTTCGAAATCTTTCTGCAATTAAAAAAAAAAACCCTACTTCTTTAGCAACATCAACCATTGCCTGTAATTCAATAAAAGAGAGCAGAAATATGTTATATGATCTGTCCTAAATTACAATATATATTGTCTCATTTACGTGTCACTTTTTTTAGAAATAAGATTGGATATAAAATTTTTATATTCCCATATTCCTCAAAGAAATATGTTACCTCATTCTATTCACATATCAAAGAAATATGTGAATAGAATGACTCTTTTGAGGGAACCCAGTCCTATTGTGTGTCTGGATAGAATTGGGCACCTCGGCAAACACCACATTTGCTGAGGCTCAGGTCCCTATGATTCCTCTGTTGTGTGTGGGTTCTCTAGTTTCCATCATCCTGATGCCTTATTGCATTTGTGCCACCCTAGATCGAACGCTTAAACAACAATGGCCAGTGTTATGAGCATAGGAATTAGTTAATTGTTTAGGAGTTGTTGGAATTTTCATTTATCTTTGGCGAACGTATATAGTCCTTCCTTTTATGTATTATGCTGCAAATTTTTGAGAGATGCTACTGGAAGTTTCTTGTGTTGAGAGCTTAATTCTAAAACCTCTCAAGAGGAACATCAAGATAACCAAAACAATCAAGAATCTCTATAACTCAATAAAATATTTAAAAGATAAAAACCAATTGTTACTACAGCAAAAACAAGAAATTATTATCCACGACCAACTCTAGTTGATCTTCAATTCGAAGAACAATCTACTCTAAATGGCCTTAAATTTGAAAGCTCATCAATATATGAATGGAGCGTGGATGGATTGTCTGAATATAAATCATCCAATTATGCCAGCAGATGATGATATATGCTTCTACTATCATAGCTGCCGGTAATGATCACAAACATGCAGCAAATGCAGTTGTCCTTGGATTTACTGGACAATTAAATGGTTGGTGGAAAAAATATTTATCAGATATAGAAAGACAAGCTATTCTAAATGCAGTAAAAAGAGATCCATCCGGAAATCCTGTCATTACCGCTCAAGGACAAATGATCCCTGATTCCATTTATATGCTTATCAGTAATATAATTAAACATTTTGTGGGAAATTATATGAATGTAGAAGAAAAATTAAAAACTCAATTAATAAATTTATCATGCCCCAACATTATCTGATTTTCGTTGGTATAAAGATGTTTTCCTATTAAAACTTTATATAATTGATTCAAGCAATTCAGAATTCTGGAAGGAAAAATTTATATCAGGCCTTCCTAAACTTTTTGCAGAAAAGGTTAGAGAAGAATTGATATCCGAAAATTATGGAAATTTGAATTATGCTATGTATACATATGGAGATCTAATCCAAAAAATTAATAAAGTTGGATTTTCATTATGCAACGAGATCAAACTCAAACGGCAAATTGAAAACCAAAAAAGAATCAGTAAATATGAACTTGGTGATTTTTGTTATCAATTTGGCATGGAGCCATTAATTAGTCCTTCGACGCAAAAGAAAAAGCAAAATTTAAAAAGAAATTACCAAAAAAGAAAATCTAAACAATTTTCAACACCACGTTATTATATGCCCTCAAGAAGATATCATAAAAAATCCTTTCATCGAAATCCTTATAAAGAATCAAACAAATCTTATACGAAAGAAAATCCATCTTCTTCCTACCCTAAACAAAAACAAAAAGAAATACAGTGCTATAATTGCAAAGAAAAAGGCCATATAGCCCCTGAGTGCCCAAAAATAAAAGTTAAAATAGAAAAAGAACTAAAAACTATTTTAAAAGGATCCTCAGAAACATCTGATACAGACAATTCTTTTTCTCATTCTTCTGATACATGTCATTGCAAAATATTTGATAGTGAAATTCAGTATGAATCTGCTTCTTCTTCTTCTTTAACCTTAAACATGCTCTCTGCTCCTAAAGAATTGGTGCTAGAAATGCTTAAAGATCTTAAAGATGAAGAATTAAAAAAAATATATTTTGAAAAAATACAGACTATAAATAAAGGCAATAAAAAAGGAAAAGCTACTATATTTAATAATATAAATACTTTACCTGAACAATTTAGCATTAAAACTGTCTTAGATAGATTAAAAGAGCAAAATGTTCCTCCTCACCTGTCAATTCCAGACCTTCATAAAGAAATTAAAAATCAAAGGCAAGAAATAAATTTCTTAAAACAAAACTTAATTGAACTTCAAGACCTCAAACAACGAGTTGAGAATCTTGAATTTCACATACTAAAAACTTATCAAGAAAATAATGATAAAACTGAAAATGACAAAGACTTTAATGCCATCGAAAATCAAGAAAACTTTGATGACAACTTAAAAAATTTCATAAATTCTGTCTCCAAAAATCCATTCCAAAAATGGAAAACCCAAGTCACAATTCAGATCAAAAAATTTTCTATTAAAGCGCTGTGCTTACTTGATAGTGGCGCAGATGTCAATGTAATAAGAGATGGATTAATCCCGAGAAAATATTATCTAAAGACTAAAAATAAACTCAATCTAGCTACGGCTAATAAAAAACTTCATATCAAATACAAATTAAATAATGTTTATGTATGTAAAGATGAAATATGCATAAAGACTAATTTCTTTCTAGGAAAAGATTTAAACAATGATGTTATTCTTGGAAATCCTTTTTAACAAATTTTACAGCCTTTCCAAATTGATTCAACAGGCCTTAAAACTGTAATTAATAATAAAGAATTAATTTTTGAATTTGAATAATTCAATATCCAGTCCCAAATAACATAAATCATCTCTCTATGACTTCAGTTCAAGTTTTGCCATTTAATCCCATATCTAGATGTTTAGTTCATATTCTCATCCAGGGTTCCTTTGTCACTATGGCATCAAGTTCTAGCAAAAGCAAAGCCCCTCTTCATGAATCCAGCTCTTCCTCCATATCGACATCCCAACAATTGACTATTCCTTTTTTCAACCCAGGATTATCTATCACTTCTCAAGACCTTATCAATGCTCATTGGAGTGCCATCCTTTCCGATAAAAGAAAAAATACTAGAAAAAACCTTTCCAAAATTGCAAACCATATTAAGAATTTAGAAAGCCAAATTCTCATTTGTCATAACCTCCATCAAAGCGCACTGTTATCTGCCTATGCTGATGAAAAAGCATCCAGAATCAAGCTCCTGGAAAAGGTTAACACAACCCTTCCAGATGATATTGCTGCAAGAATTAGAGAAAAAACTCTTTCTTGTCAGATCAAGGAGCGCTTAATGCACAAAGCTCTATATATAAGCTGGGCAACTGGCTTCCCTAAATTATTCCTGCCATCATATGAAGTTGATGTATCATATATTGAACAAGGATTAGTCCAAAGATTTGCTTTATACAGAGATGATTTCGAATTGATACAGCAGCTCCCTGCAATAGTACGGCATGTCCTTCATAGCCTTGGAGTTACAAAAAGGCAACTTCTCATAACAATTTCATCCAGTCTGGGTGAAAGATCCGAAATCCGGTTTTATCAACCGTATCAATTATGGACTATTATGAATTATGAAGAAGGAGATTTGATTTGCAAACAATTTATTTCTTCTCTAAATGATTTCGAGCATCTCGCAGTCGACTATCCAGCTCAATGGTAAGAAACCCATGAAGTGGCTACAAGGAAATACAGCTTAGATCGTCTTCAGAATTATGATCCAGCTTCTAATCAATATCAAAGATTTCTCAATTTAAGAGGACATCTTGAATTTGCAAGTACATATAGATATATTTGGTGCGATGGAAGGCGAGTTGTTTGCATTACTGATGATCTCGCTGAAGAAACAATCGTCATACAGAATCCTTCTAAATCAGGACATAATGAATTAAATCAATTTCTCAATGCCTATGAAGATATTTCTTTTGACATTTCAGAAAAAACTCGGGAAGACTTAATCCAGTTATTTCATGGTGAAATACGAAATAATAACTGGAATGATGACGCCGAGAATGATGAAGCCGGGAATGATGAAGATATTACAGAATCCTTGGTAGAATAAAGCCTCCGCTGCTAAGAAGAAAGCTTCCACTCCTCCAGTCATCATGCAGTCCTTGAATCAAGAACATGACATCATCACAAGTACAGGCTTAATGGACATATGGCACAAGAAAAAGAAACAAGCGCCTACCCATGCCGGCGAAAACAACCACGTGTTATCTTGGTTCTTATCGGCACCTTTCATACGGACTTCATAAAGCCTCTTTGAATTAAAAAAAAAATTCAAGAAACAAGTACAACAAAAGTCAAAGAAAATGGCTAAAGCTAACACTTATCATATAGCAAAATTCTTTGAATAAAATAGTGAGCAAAAGTCAAGAAAGTACAAAGCCTACAAATAGGCTATTCAACATGAAAGCTTTTGGACCACCTCCTTTACCTGGATATATAAAGTGCGAACACGTCCTCCAGCGACACGTATGCCGTCTTATTTAATAAAGATTCACGCATGCTTTACTACAGTGAAAAATTTGTCAGACACAAATACAATCCAGCGCCAGAGCTGCACACAGCATTTATGGATATACAGCAAATGAAATGTAAATGCAGTTGTAATGACATATAAATTCAATTTGTAATTACTATAAATAGGCATGTCCAGCTGCTTGTACAGGCAACAGTTAGAAACCAGTCCTATCCAAATCCAGTCCACATCCTCTCTTCCCATACACCCTCCACCCTTCCGTCCCATTTTTGGTATCAGAGCCAAGTTGGCCCCTGGGAGTGTGTCATCATCAAGTCCACTTGTAATCAGTTGTTTATTATCAATAAAGTTGCTTTGTGAGTATTTCCTCACTTATTTTTGTTATGTTGTGCTTTATTGCTGTTGTTTAAGGAATTGCCGATTCAGAAGTAAGAACGTCAAAAGTCTTAATATTTGTTTTGTGTTTGTTATTATTAAGAAATTTTAATCATATTCCGCCCGGAGCGCAGAAATAGCCATTGTTATCGCCGTTGTTAGCCGTCTGAAGGCGTTTTAAGGTGTGTTGTTGGTGTGTAAATCCTCAAAGCGTTAGATACTCGTGGTGGATTTGGCTAAAATAACTCGGTAATACAAATTATGGCTAAGCTTATTAAGAAGCTTGTACTTTTTTCTTCCTCATCGTCAAATTCCTTATCTTCCATGTCTATTAAAAATGGTGAAGAAATTAGTTATGATGATTTTGATCAAGTTATTTGTGATTGGACAATTCCAACTATTCAAAAACATAAAGTTTATAAAATGGGAAGTTTTCAATTAACATCAAGTTCTAAAATAAAAACTATTGAACGAACTGAATCCATTACTAGTAATATTCAGCATCTTTCTTTAATTAAGCCACATGAAATAAAAGAATATGCTAAAACATATAATTATATCCATTTTGGCTTAGTGCAAGTTGCTCTAAAGCCTCTAACAAGACTTGGACTGAGAACAGAAGCTCTCACGTATGTTCAAGATACAAGACATAAAAAATTCAGTGATTCATTAATAGGAATGGTTGAATCAAGTTTGGCTAATGGCCCTACTTTTTTCAATTGCTTTCCAAATTTCTCTGCTTCTCTTACCGATCCAGGTGCCCATGAAGCCCTCACTCTAGCCATTCAAACAAAAGGTTTCGATATGAATCCTCATAATCAAAATCTCGCCCTCGTTTATAGAGTTTATTATAAGCTCATGAATTCTGATTTTCCAGGCATAGCCTATTCTAATCAAGCAAAAGGTATGACTACCTTATTCCAAACCAATTTCAAAAATAAAGTTAATATTCTCAAACTCATACAGTGGAATGATATTAATTTATCTGGTAAATGGCTTTTTGAAAATGCTCAACCAGAAAGATCTAAAGAAAATCAAGACATTGAAAACATAATTGAACATGAAGATGGAAGTGTTGAAATAAATTTCCAAACAGATTCTAGAAATACAAACCCTACAATTTATCAACCCTCTAGAAAGTCCTGTTCTCATCCTCCCTTTGTGGCAGGCTCTTCCATAAAGGAACCACCTCATGCTTCTAGCGCTACACCTCATATAGATTTGAGGCCTACAGGACTCGTTTATCCTTCTTATCAAGCTTCTCCATCCCCTACATACAATCCTTCAGAATCCGATTTCAATATAAATGTTCTTGAAAGATTTGAAGTTGATAAAGAAATGTTAAAGAAGAATCTAGCTGCTCATCCTTTGACAAAATCTTTCTTTAAAGATATTTCTCCAGAACATAAAGACTTCTTAAAAGAAAAATGGTATAAATATATGTATGATAATGAAAGAAACATTTATTTCTTTGATTGGCTTAAATTAGCCACGAAGAAAAGGTATAATATTGAAGATTTATCCATAAATATGATAACAAAATTAAGTTCATCATGGATTATAGCTTCAACCAGTTCTTCTCTTCAAAGAATTGAAGAATCTATACATCCTCCTTTACATCAAATCATTTATAAAGACACTTCAGCCGTACCCATAAAAGATATTGCAAAAATCCAAGGAGATAAAGGTAAATCTGACTTTGTTTACAAATCAGACTTGTGTCATGTTTTAGAACAAAATAATTATACAAATTCCTCATTTCTGTCTAATAACAATTATTCTTCTCCTTTGTTCTCTTTAAACGTTCTTTCAGCCCAAGAAGACATAATTTTAGAAATGTTTAAAGATCTCAAAGAAGAAAAATTAAAAAATAAATATTTTGAATAAATACAGAAAATAAATAAAGAAAATAAAAAAGAAAAATCCTCTATTCGAAATAATATCTCTAATTTATCTGAACAGTTCTACATGAAAAATGTATTAAGAAAGCAAAAAGCTCTTCCTCATATATCTTTGCAAGATCTTTATAAAGAAATTAATAATCAAAAGCAAAAACTAAAAGAATTAAAATAAAAATTAAATGAACTTCAAGAACTCAAACAACGTTTTGAGAATCTTGAATTTCAAAAAGGTAAAGATAATATAGAACAACAAGAAAACCTTTGAGGAAAAGTTTTTAAATTCTTTAACAAAGAATCCACTCCAAACTTGGAAAACTCAAGTTACAATTAAGATCAAGAACTTCTCTATTAAAGCACTCTGCTTACTAGATAGTGGCACATATATTAATTTAATAAGAGATGGGATGGAAGGGTGGAGGGTGTATGGGAAGAGAGGATGTGGACTAGATTTGGATAGGACTGGTTTTCAACTGTTGCCTGTACAAGCAGCTGGACATGCCTATTTATAGTAATTACAAATTGAATTTATATGTCATTACAACTGCATTTACATTTCATTTGTTGTATATCCGTAAATGCTGTGTACAGCTCTGGCGCTGGATTGTATTTGTGTCTGACAAATTTTTCATTGTTGTAAAGCATGTGTGAATCTTTATTAAATAAGACGGCATACGTGTCGCTGGAGGATGTGTTCGCACTTTATATATCCAGGTAAAGGAGGTGGTCCAAAAGCTTTCATGTTGGATAGCCTATTTGTAGGCTTTGTACTTTCTTGACTTTTGCTCACTATTTTATTCAAAGAATTTTGCTATATGATAAGTGTTAGCTTTAGCCTTTTTCTTTGACTTTTGTTGTACTTGTTTCTTGAATTTTTTTTTAATTCAAAGAGGCTTTATGAAGTCCGTATGAAAGGTGCCGATAAGAACCAAGATAACACGTGGTTGTTTTCGCCGGCATGGGTAGGCGCTTGTTTCTTTTTCTTGTGCCTGTGATGATGTCATGTTCTTGATTCAAGGACTGCATGATGACTGGAGGAGCGGAAGCTTTCTTCTTAGCAGCGGAGGCTTTATTCTACCAAGGATTCTGTAATATCTTCATCATTCCATGCTTCATCATTCTCGGCGTCATCATTCCAGTTATTATTTCGTATTTCACCATGAAATAACTGGATTAAGTCTTCCCGAGTTTTTTCTGAAATGTCAAAAGAAATATCTTCATAGGCATTGAGAAATTGATTTAATTCATTATGTCCTGATTTAGAAGGATTCTGTATGACGATTGTTTCTTCAGCGAGATCATCAGTAATGCAAACAACTCGCCTTCCATCGCACCAAATATATCTGTATGTACTTGCAAATTCAAGATGTCCTCTTAAATTGAGAAATCTTTGATATTGATCAGAAGCTGGATCATAATTCTGAAGACGATCTAAGCTGTATTTCCTTGTAGCCACTTCATGGGTTTCTTACCATTGAGCTGGATAGTCGACTGCGAGATGCTCGAAATCATTTAGAGAAGAAATAAATTGTTTGCAAATCAAATCTCCTTCTTCACAATTCATAATAGTCCATAATTGATACGGTTGATAAAACCGGATTTCGGATCTTTCACCCAGACTGGATGAAATTGTTATGAGAAGTTGCCTTTTTGTAACTCCAAGGCTGTGAAGGACATGCCGTACTATTGCAGGGAGCTGCTGTATCAATTCGAAATCATCTCTGTATAAAGCAAATCTTTGGACTAATCCTTGTTCAATATATGATACATCAACTTCATATGATGGCAGGAATAATTTAGGGAAGCCAGTTGCCCAGCTTATATTTAGAGCTTTGCGCATTAAGCGCTCCTTGATTTGACAAAAAAGAGTTTTTTTTCTAATTCTTGCAGCAATATCATCTGGAAGGGTTGTGTTAACCTTTTCCAGGAGCTTGATTTTGGATGCTTTTTCATCAGCATAGGCAGATAACAGTGCGCTAATTGATACGGTTGATAAAACCGGATTTCGGATCTTTCACCCAGACTGGATGAAATTGTTATGAGAAGTTGCCTTTTTGTAACTCCAGGGCTGCGAAGGACATGCCGTACTATTGCAGGGAGCTGCTGTATCAATTCGAAATCATCTCTGTATAAAGCAAATCTTTGGACTAATCCTTGTTCAATATATGATACATCAACTTCATATGATGGCAGGAATAATTTAGGGAAGCCAGTTGCCCAGCTTATATTTAGAGCTTTGCGCATTAAGCGCTCCTTGATCTGACAAGAAAGAGTTTTTTCTCTAATTCTTGCAGCAATATCATCTGGAAGGGTTGTGTTAACCTTTTCCAGATTTTGGATGCCTTTTCATCAGCATAGGCAGATAATAGTGCGCTTTGATGGAGGTTATGACAAATGAGAATTTGGCTTTCTAAATTCTTAATATGGTTTGCAATTTTGGATAGGGTTTTTCTAGTATTTTTATTTTTTCGGAAATGATGGCACTCCAATGAGCATTGATAAGGTCTTGAGAAGTGATAGATAATCCTGGGTTGAAAAAAGGAGTAGTCAATTTTTGGGATGTCGGTATGGAGGAAGAGCTGGATTCATGAAGAGGGGCTTTGCTTTTGCTAGAACTTGATGCCATAGTGACAAAGGAACCCTGGATGAGAATATGAACTAAACATCTGGATATGGGATTAAATGGCAAAACTTGAACTGAAGTCATAGAGAGATGATTTATGTTATTTGGGACTGGATATTGAATTGGATATTGAATTATTCAAATTCAAAAATTAATTCTTTATTATTAATTACAGTTTTAAGGCTTGTTGAATCAATTTGGAAAGGCTGTAAAATTTGTAGAAAAGGATTTCCAAGAATAACATCATTGTTTAAATCCTTTCCTAGAAAGAAATTAGTCTTTATGCATATTTCATCTTTACAGATATAAACATTATTTAATTTGTATTTGATATGAAGTTTTTTATTAGCCGTAGCTAGATTGAGTTTATTTTTAGTCTTTAGATAATATTTTCTCGGGATTAATCCTTCTCTTATTACATTGACATCTGCGCCACTATCAAGTAAGCACAGCGCTTTAATAGAAAATTTTTTGATCTGAATTGTGACTTGGGTTTTCCATTTTTGGAATGGATTTTTGGAGACAAAATTTATGAAAATTTTTAAGTTGTCATCAAAGTTTTCTTGATTTTCGATGTCATTAAAGTCTTCGTCATTTTCAGTTTTATCATTATTTTCTTGATAAGTTTTAAGTATGTGAAATTCAAGATTCTCAACTTGTTGTTTGTGGTCTTGAAGTTCAATTAAGTATTATTTTAAGAAATTTATTTCTTGCCTTTGATTATTAATTTCTTTATGAAGGTCTGGAATTGACAAGTGAGGAGGAACATTTTGCTCTTTTAATCTATCTAAGACAGTTTTAATGTTAAATTGTTCAGGTAAAGTATTTATATTATTAAATATAGTAGCTTTTCCTTTTTTATTGCCTTTATTTATAGTCTGTATTTTTCAAAATATTTTTTTTTAATTCTTCATCTTTAAGATCTTTAAACATTTCTAGCACCAATTCTTCAGGAGCAGAGAGCATGTTTAAGGTTAAAGAAGAAGAAGAAGCAGATTCATACTGAATTTCACTATCAAATATTTTGCAATGACATGTATCGGAAGAATGAGAAAAAGAGTTGTCTGTATCAGATGTTTCTGAGGATCCTTTTAAAATAGTTTTTAGTTCTTTTTCTATTTTAACTTTTATTTTTGGGCACTCAGGGCTATATGGCCTTTTTCTTTGCAATTATAGCACTGTATTTCTTTTTTTTTTTGTTTAGGGTAGGAAGAAGATGGATTTTCTTTCGTATAAGATTTGTTTGATTCTTTATAAGGATTTCGATGAAAGGATTTTTTATGATAGCTTCTTGAGGGCATATAATGACATGGTGTTGAAAATTGTTTAGATTTTCTTTTTTGGTAATTTCTTTTTAAAATTTGCTTTTTCTTTTGGGTCGAAGGACTAATTAATGGCTCCATGCCAAATTGATAACAAAAATCACCAAGTTCATATTTACTGATTCTTTTTTGGTTTTCAATTTGCCGTTTGAGTTTGATCTCGTTGCATAATGAAAATCTAACTTTATTAATTTTTTGGATTAGATCTCCATATGTATACATAACATAATTCAAATTTCCATAATTTTCGGATATCAATTCTTCTCTAACCTTTTCTGCAAAAAGTTTAGGAAGACCTAATATAAATTTTTCCTTTCAGAATTCTGAGTTGCTTGAATCAATTGTATAAAGTTTTGATAGGAAAACATCTTTATACCAACGAAAATCAGATAATGTTGGACATGATAAATTTTATTAATTGAGTTTTTAATTTTTCTTCTACATTTATATAATTTCCCACAAAATGTTTAATTATATTACTGATAAGCATATAAATGGAATCAGGGATCATTTGTCCTTGAGGGGTAATGATAGGATTTCAAGATGGATCTCTTTTTACTGCATTTAGAATAGCTTGTCTTTCTATATCTGATAAATATTTTTTCCACCAACCATTTAATTGTTCAGTAAATCCAAGGACAACTGCATTTGCTGCATGTTTGTGATCATTACCGGCAGTTATGATAGTAGAAGCATATATCATCATTTGCTGGCATAATTGGATGATTTGATATTCAGACAATCCGTCCACGCTCCATTCATATATTGATGAGCTTTCAAATTTAAGGCCGTTTAGAGTAGATTGTTCTTCGAATTGAAGATCAACTGGAGTTGGTCGTGGATAATAATTTCTTGTTTTTGCTGTAATAACAATTGTTTTTTGTCTTTTAAATATTTTATTGAGTTGTAGAGATTCTTAATTGTTTTGGTTATCTTGATGTTCCTCTTGAGAGGTTTTAGAATTTTCTTTTTCAGAATTTTCTTCAGAATCCCCGAATTCTAAATCGGAGCCTGAATTAGAGTCTTTAGAATTTGATACTAAAATATTTATAGATTTTTCAGCTTTTTTATCTTTATTTTCTTGAAGTTTTATGTTAGTAAAACTATGAGATAATTGATTGATGAGTTCATCAGAAAATTTTAAAGGTTTCTTTTCTAACTTTATATCCCTTAGGATTTCACCCTGAAAACCTAAAGTTTGTGTCTTAATTACTTTTTGAAAAGAGGATGCTTCATGGATTTTGAAAATAGTTTCTACTTTATCTTCAATTCTATTGGTTTGTTGGCCAATAGTATGAAGGTTGATATTTGTATAATTATTTTGTTCTAAAACATGACATAAGTCTGATTTGTAAACAATGTCATATTTACCTTTATCTCCTTGGATTTTTGCAATATCTTTTATGGGTACGGCTGAAGTGTCTTTATAAATGATTTGATGTAAAGGAGGATGTATAGATTCTTCAATTCTTTGAGGAGAAGAACTGGTTGAAGCTATAATCCATGATGAACTTAATTTTGTTATCATATTTATGGATAAATCTTCAATATTATACCTTTTCTTCGTGGCTAATTTAAGCCAATCAAAGAAATAAATGTTTCTTTCATTATCATACATATATTTATACCATTTTTCTTTTAAGAAGTCTTTATGTTCTGGAGAAATATCTTTAAAGAAAGATTTTGTCAAAGGATGAGCAGCTAGATTCTTCTTTAACATTTCTTTATCAACTTCAAATCTTTCAAGAACATTTATATTGAAATCGGATTCTGAAGGATTGTATGTAGGGGATGGAGAAGCTTGATAAGAAGGATAAACGAGTCCTGTAGGCCTCAAAACTATATGAGGTGTAACGCTAGAAGCATGAGGTGGTTCCTTTATGGAAGAGCCTGCCACAGAGGGAGGATGAGAACAGGACTTTCTAGAGGGTTGATAAACTGTAGGGTTTGTATTTCTAGAATCTGTTTGGAAATTTATTTCAACACTTCCATCTTCATGTTCAATTATGTTTTCAATGTCTTGATTTTCTTTAGATCTTTCTGGTTGAGCATTTTCTAAAAGCCATTTACCAGATAAATTAATATCATTCCACTGTATGAGTTTGAGAATATTAACTTTATTTTTGAAATTGGTTTGGAATAAGGTAGTCATACCTTTTGCTTGATTAGAATATGCTATGCCTGGAACAACGGAATTCATGAGCTTATAATAAATTCTATAGACAAGGGCGAGATTGTGATTATGAGGATTCATATCAAAACCTTTTGTCTGGATAGCAAGGATAAGAGCTTCATGAGCACCTGAATCTAAAAGGGAGACAGAGAAATTTGGAAAATAGTTGAAGAAAGTAGGGCTATTAGCCAAACTTGATTCAACCATTCCTATTAATGAATCATTGAATCTTTTATGTCTTGTGTCTTGGACATAGATGAAAGCTTCTGTTCTAAGTCCAAGTCTTGTTAGAGGTTTTAGAGCAACTTGCAACGAGCCAAAATGGATATAATTACATGTTTTAGCATATTCTTTTATTTCACGGGGCTTAATTAAAGAAAGATGCTGAATAGTACTAGTAATGGTTTGTCGATAAGCTGTGTAGCTTTTGGTAGCTAATGTGATCAGGTATGGGATGCTTATGCCATCCAGATGTGTTGACCAGAGGAGAAGCGGATTAGAATTAACTTGTATCATGTCTTCTTACTCTTATTTTTTTTTCTTTTCCAATTGTGTGACTGTTTTCTCATATGAATTTGGAGAACTGGCTATTGAAATTAGATTTTCTTTGATGCCTAAATCATAGGTTCGACAGTTGTGTCAATGGAAAATGACCTGAAGTGGCCCCAAATGACGGGAGTTTATCGAAGATTGGATAGGCAATCCTTGCTGGGTTTAGACATTTATAGTTTATTTTATTAATCTTGGATATAACGAAGCTCAAAATTTTAAAGAAAAGTTGGATACAAACTATTTGGAAGGCTACTTTACATTTTTAACATCCATCCATCTTGGTGATATCTTCTACTTAGTGGCTATTGCCCTTCCACATTTCAGCAGTTATTTTGCTTTATGGGTCACCTAATTTGGATCAGGTGAGAGATTATGGTTTACCTGATTTGTACTGAACTTTTCATAACTTATCTTATAATAAGCTTCTATTGGTGGGGTGATGAGAATGGGGATTTGAGCTATTTTTACTGGAAGTGAATGATGCAGAACTTTAATAACTTGATGGGTATTCTAGGGCTAGAGTTAGAGGTCGCTTGATTGCCCTGCATCTACTTGTTTCTTTTTCGCTTCTTGTAATACGTTAATGTTTTGACAAAAATATATCCGAAGGAGCTCAGGTAATCCTTATCATTTGAAACCTCATTTATTGTTTTTTCCGATTGTAATACATTTAGGTTATGACAATTGTAATACATTTAGGTTATGACAACAAAATAACGGAAGGAGCCTTACTTGACATAACAAGGTCGCCGTTGGCAGATTTCCAACGTCATGAAAGATTGCACTTCGAGAAGACAATTCAGGTCAATTCATGTCACTTGATGATTTGATATCACTTGATGATTTACTACTTTGGTTTTATTATCTCACTGATACCCTGGATTATTTTAAGCCTATAGCGTGAAGCATGCACTGCTACATGGTTGAAATAGTTCGACATGACTATCTGTAGTTGCCAAGAACTAGACAACAAGATGTCTGATCATTTAAATGTTTTCCACCAAAAAGAAGGTTCTTCAAAATCTAAGGATTTGTTTGGGCATCTCTATGAAATATGTTGAGTGCAATTTGTGTCTGATGCTCCAATGTCCACGCTGATGTGTTAATTAATCTTCAATTCAGTTTGTCTCTGCCGATTCTGTTTCTTGGGACGAGCATCTTATGACTGATACTTTCATTTTTTTTTTACTTTTATGGCGAGACTGATACGTTTGTTTGATCGTGTGTTTTCATGCATCAGAATTGTCTTAGTACGGTAGACTTCATCCAGTTCTCTCAGCGACAAGAGGATAAGACTAACATAGAGCCTAGAGGCTTATTAGGTTCCCCACAGCTGTATTCTCATCATGCATGTATCTGCAGGCAAGATAAGAGAAAGACCTGAGTAATGTTGGTCATGGGTTTTGAATGGATTCTGTGTATGCTAACTTAGTTTGTCTCTCGTGTCTCCTGCAGTGTTGGTGGCGTGAGCCCAATATCGTGGCTAATGAATGGTCCTCAAACTGTAGAGCATGATTTTTCTGTTTCTTTCTGTGAGATCAGGCTTTGTATGACCATCCGCAGCTGCTCAGATGTCACTGCTGCTACAAGATAAAAGTTTGGATCCTAATTTTGCTGTGATGCTGAAGGAGAGGGGCTTGGATCCAACCATTCTTGCATTACTATAGAGAAGTAGTCTAGATGCAGATAGAGATCATCGGGATAATACAGATGTTGCAAACATTGACTCAAATAGCTTAGATAATGCTTTGCATAATCAAATTTCTTTATCAGAAGAACTAAGGCAGCAGGGGTTGGCAAAATAGCTGGAGTTGTCCAGAATTGTTTTCCATCAAATTGCAAGTACCCTGAACGGGCATGGGTTCTATTCAGCATTCTCTTCATTCTTGAAACAGTCGTAGTGGCAATTTTTCGTCCAAAGACAATCAAATTGATTAATGGTAGGCAGGAGCCGGTGAGAAATGTTTCTTTTTTTATTTTTTAAATTAAAAAAGCTATTAAGCTCTGTTTGGAAGCTTTAGACGCATTATAGTTTTGGATTTATTGTTGCCTTTTTTTTTCCATATGTGATTATGGAAAACTTTGTATTGCAGTTTGAATTTGGCCCTTCCGCACTGCTTTTGTCCCCTCTTGTCTGTTCCATCATTGCTTTCCTTCGGTCACTTCAAGCTGAAGAAATGGCCATGACATCCAGACCTAGAAAGGTACATTATTTAGATAAATGTTTATGCACACTTTTATACTTGACTGAATTTTCCTTTATTATGTTAACTGGTTTCTTTCCGCTGAGACTTACCTCTGATGGCTTGTGGGAGAGGAAACAATTTGCGTCATGTGGATCCGCCAATCATCAATCTAGCCTTTCCGCACTCTATGAGCCCCTGTGAATTGGCGCTAACCATAATTTCATACCAATATGCATTATATTCACTGCCGCATTGATTTCATAAAAACGTAACTTAAGAAACCATTATACGTTTAAGGTCCCTCTGAATTGACCATTCAAGCACCTCCTTGAATGGTCCGCTATATGATTTGGACTGTAAAGATGGATGCAAGTTGAGAGTCTATGATTTACCACTGGTGCTTCTCAAAACCATGCAAATTGAATCATTTTCAAAACCATGCAAATTGAATCAACTATATTTAAGTAGACTATCAGATATGTTCTTCAAAACTTAGCGAATTTGAACTACAATTTAGAAGGAGTGAAGAATAGTGAATTAAATGAACTTAACCCCATTGAATGAGTGAACTGTGGCAGGTGTTGAATGTGAATTATGAATTGATACAGAAATTAGTGAAGCTGCGATTTTGTTGAATTTAAAACATAGGAAAGTTTGTTTCCCTGTTGCAGGTTGTCATCTTTTTTTGTTTTTTGGCAGAAGTTGGTTGTCATCTTTATTCATCTGTTATAGAAAATTTTTTCTGTTCGAAACAAAGTGTCCATGCTACATAGGATGCAGCATGTTTTATTGCATCTTTAGCCTTTCCACTATTTTCAAAGTGTTCTTAGTTTACTTTACCTTTTTTCCCCTGTATTTCTGACTGCTCTTTTGCTATTGATGATTCTTTGCAGCATCTGATGAGACCCAAAAGCTACACAGACCAAGACATCGGTCACATAGAACCACTGGATTGGCTCATAAGGCCACAAGCTGATCCCATTCTTTTGATTCACAATCCAAGGGATTTGTATCACCTGCGCAGTTTGTAACAGTATGAAAAATTTCTTTTTCTCAATTTTCATGTGTACTAATATGTTTTTGAACATGTTCTGCAGTATTGAAGTGACCTTTGTTTCCTTCATTTAATGTTTCTAGCATTTGGTTCAGAAGGTTGATTTGAGCAAACTTGGAACACCAGCACTGTTGAGATATTCGCAATACTTCAATCTTGTGAGTTTATGTTTGCTATCAACGTTGAAGTTAAGGGCATTAATAATGGAATGCTTAATCAATAGAGATACAATTTTTCGACCCTATAAATTGTATAGGTTGCCAACCCATAAGCTGTTGGTTATATGAGTCACTTTTTGATCATTTGCTATCAATGTTAATTAAGAACATTTCAAAACCATTCCAGATGACAGTTTTTGGTGCAGTGCTTCTTACTTCATTTTGTCCAAAATATATGTTTCTATTCTATATATAGGCTACATCTTTCATAATCACACAGTAATCCACAAAATCCTTGCTTCCCTTCCACCCAAGAAGACACTGTATGTGTGACTGACTCGCATTGTTGAAATGGAATATATAAAAGCAAAGGCATTAGGAATCCAGCCAAAAAGCTTTAGTTTTAAGGTTGGAGTCTTATAAAGTATACATGAAATCACTGAATGGTGTTGGAAAAAATCCAGGAATGTCAGTCAATCCCATGAGCCTTTAAACAACTGTTTGCTCTGTGTCATGTCTTTTGGTCTTTGAGGCCTTGGTCTATGGCTCAATGTTGCCCTTCTTGTCCATTCTTTTGTCCTCATCCTCATCAGAGAATCTGGCTTTCTGGGATCTTCTCTTTTCAACTTTGATCTGAGGAAAAAGTTGGGTTCTTTCATGCACAAGCTATTTGGATTTTGGAAACATTGGTTCATGCACAAGCTGTCAGGCAGTTTGTTTGAGGTGGGTGTCTTTGGAAACATTGGGGTGTTTTTCAATTTCTGCTTGAAATTGAATCTGGGGTGTTTTCATTTCAATCGTGTTTTTCACTTTTGGGGGTTGTTTGATGGGATGAGGGTCACAGGGGTATGCCAATTACTTGTGTTGTTTTGGTTTTCCTCTGTTAATTAGGGATGTTTGGATTGGTTTCTGAGTTGGATTGTTCAAACCGTGGCTGGGTTTGGATAATAAATACTCGGAGAACAAACCCCAGTTGTTCTTATCTCTGTTGGTGTAACCCATTTAGAGAAACTTAATATTCAGCTATATAAGGTTATATAAGCTTTCATAAGGATCTTTAAACAGCTCAAGTTAATGTCCTTTTTCAAGGGTCGTAGAGTCCCTGAGGAAAATTCGGTTGCCTGTTCTGAAAGTTGGAAACTTGGGAACCCTTCTGTTGGGGTGGGGGTGGGGGTGGGGGTGGGGCAGACTCCCATGTGAGCAAACTTCACAGACCAGCAGCTGAAAAATAATGGTGGTAATAATAATATGAGGCAAAAATCTTGAGGTTGCTGTGTCTGACAATTGCATGCTACGCTCATTTTATGTTTTTTTATTACTCCACCTAAGGGGGATGGTCCCAGGAGAGAGCCTGCACACACAGGAATAGGAGCCCACACATGCAGGTAACGAAGCTTGCACATGCGAGAACAAAATCCCACATGTGGAAAGGAAGCCCTCACATGGAGGAAAGGTGGCATATCCAATGTTTGAACCCCATGGATAGCCAAGTAAAAACTGCCGCTCCTTACCAACTAGCGTTAAGGAGCAGTTCACATTTATGCTTTTTTTTTTTCATGGACATTTTTGCTTTGCAATCATATTGAGTATTCTGGCTCATTTTCACCATTCTTTTCCTAGTTTTGTTAAAGCTAATACCAAAGGGTTGCTGCTCCATATGCGGCAGTTGGCTTGAGATTGCTGCCTATCTTTTCCCCGACTCTACATATGCTTTGACCTTTGGTTGCAGGGCTTTCTTTTCATACACTTGAAGAAAGTTTGAGAAATGCCTTTCAAAACTTTGGTCAACTTGTTGAAGGTTAGTGCTCTTATCATATTGGTGTGAGCTATTCCCTTCATGCCTGTTTGCATTGCAACTGTGTGAACATTTGGATGTGAGTTTTCTCGTGAATTGGCATTTTAATGGGAATCTGCTCTTTTAGATCAGTGGAGGTTTGTGATGTTTTATTTATTTGTTTTAATTTAATTTTTTCCAGTTAACCTAGTGATGGACAAAATAGCCAATAGACCAAGAGGTTTTGTTTTTCTTTGTTATGCCACTGAGGAGGAGTCCAAGAAAGCCATTGAGGGGATGCATGGCAAGGTATGTCAGTGAAAACGATGTGAAAATAATGCCTGAACACTGTTACTATAACAGGCTAAGGACTTGTATCATCAAGTAATTTTTTTAACCGATCAAATCCTCATTTCTGTCCTACTAAAGTTGCAATTACTTGGCATTGGAACAGTGGCACACATAGAGACTCTTTTTTACCAGCCCCATATCATGTGTACTTAAAACATGAAATTTATGCATGAGTCCGTGTATGTATGCCTCTTTGTGCCTGTGACTGTTGCACGTCTACTTTAGGCATGCATATATCAACAGAACCTAGATGGGCTCCCTGCTTTCTCCTTTTGACCACCATTTGGTGAATAGTGTGATCAGCTGGAAGATCATGACGTGGATGGGTGGCACAGGCGACCTGGCAAAGAAATGCCATCCTTAAAAAAATTGACTTTGAAAAAAATTTCAGATTTCAACACTTGCACGTGCATCCGCAATCTGGTTTGCTGTGTGTATGGGTGATACTGATCTCTAAAAAGTAGGATGTTTGCCTTCTTGGCCATCCAAGTTGGACCTAAATGACCAGTTTCACCATGTGGCGGTAGAAAGTTGAGCCTCAATTAGCAATCCTTAATGGGCTAGCTACCTTCATGAACACCTTCTTTAGAATTAATATGACAAAAAAAATTTGGAATAACATCAGGTTATGATATTTTTTTATGCTATTGTTAGTGCGTTCTATAGCTTTTACTGTATAGTAGATAGATGAGGGAACCTCTTCATGTGAGAGAACTATTGCTAAACTATATCCAGTTGATGCAAATTAAGAGAGGCTGGCGTCTTGAGAAAGTTTTGACATAGGATGAATGGGACCCCTACATGTTTGAACATGGGAATATTTCATGTGCCCAGGTCCCTAAGCTATGAGTATTAATGAACTTTCTTGAGAGTCCTCTTTGTTGTGAGTATGCTGTTCTTGGTTAGAGAACCTCAGTTGTCAATATGTTTCAAAAGGGAAAGTTGATAGTCCCAGTCATGGTAGTTGAAACTTGAAAGAGTTAATATTATTATTTTTTGGGGGGAATGGTAATAGGAAGAGACCAAAATTCTTGAAACAATAAAATGGCAAGTATGCTCTCCCTCCAAGCAGATCATATGGAGATTTTGATAAATTACTTTTATAAGAAAAAAAGAGAAAGATCTTCTGCATGTTGTCCTGCCCTAGACCATTTTGCATGTGAGCATATGATACTGAATTGCATTCATAGTGTGTTTTTTAACTATGTCAAGTTCTTTAACTATGTCCTCTTGAGTGTCATTCTCATGTACCTTTGAAACAGTACCCGTATCATCCAGGCAAATGGTTTCTACAAGCATGGAATAGTCTCTAAAGGAAATGCTCTTATTTTCTACAGTGTGCTCCTTATTATTTTTCATTTTGTCACCAAGCTTCTCGTAACCTCTTTCTTGAGACAGTTTTTTACAAATGGGGATAAGATTTTATGAGTGGATTTTGTTGAGAAATAGTATTTTTAGCAGCTGGCATATACATATATGTTACTAACTATATATATATTCTTTCATATTGGCAGGTTCTAAGAAAGCTTGCGGATAATGCTTCAAAATTTTTAAATGAGGAAGTTACCAAAGCTTGTGGATCTTTACCATAGTCATCACATAAGTTAGAGATTGAGTTTGAGCACTAACATGTAATGCATTTTATGATGGTGTATGCAAAGGATTTATATCATTAAATATGAGTTTTGTGATACCTTGTCTTCTATAATGCGCGCTTATGGCATTCAATGCCTTTGTTAGAAAGAAAGAATTGTATGTAATGAAATATAGTTTTTATGAAGTGTATGGGAATGCTATATTTTGGAATGCTACAAAATTACTTCTATTTTACATTTTAGAAAGATTCTAATCCCTTTAAAATTGGAAATAACTGTTTATATACTATGTTTTATTATTTCAAAATAAAAAGTTTAGAATGGTTTCAAATTATCATAGAATTAGAATTTGGAACGGTTTGAAGCATTCTTAGAAAACAACTGAAATGGTTGAAAATCATTCCAAAAGTAAGAATAGGAATGGTTTTGACCCAACTGGAACCGTTTAAAGCCATTTCAAAAGTTAAAATAGGAATGATTTTAATATAATAAAATTAGGAATGGCTTTGACTCAACTGGAACGGTTCAAAACAATTAAAGAAATAAAATTAGGAACGGTTTTTTTACCCAATTGGAACGATTTAAAACCGTTCCAAAAGTAAAATTAGGAATAGTTTTCGATTAAGTGGAACGGTTTAGAACCATTTCAAAGGAAAAAACAGAAACGGTTTCTGACTTAACTGGAACGGTATAAAACCGTTCCAAAAGAAAAAAAAAAGGAATGGTTTTGAACCGTTCCAGATTTTCAGCGACAGGATATTCTGGAACGGGTCAAAACTATTTCAGATACCATTAGGAACGATTCAAAACCGTTCCAGATGACGGTTTTTTCAAAATATATAGGGTCTTTTTTTTTTGGAGGGGCCATATGTAAAAATATTAAAAACTTAAAAGGATTTTGTGAAATCTTAGGAGGCTATATGTACAAGAAGTTAAAAAGTACTAAAAACCTGAAGGGGCTTTGTGAAATCGGGGGGGGGGGGGGGGGGGGGGGGGGGGGGGGGTGCGCGCACCATGGCCCCCATAGGCCTACATTTTGGTCCGCCCCTAATCTCACTTACACTCTAGCAAACCACATTACACAAGCAAGTTAGCCTGCCATCTCACAGAACCCATCAAGCCAAGATCTGCACATCTGGCCCATCTGTTCAACCCAACCAAACTCAACTCAGCCCAAGCACCCACTTGGCCCCAACCTATAGACCTATACACCACCCGAAACCATTCAGCCCACTCACCAGTGCCCATAGATACAAACACAAAACCCATGTACTGCATGATCCAGTCACACCCATTCACTACGTCCCATAAAGACAAAGACCTCTTGCAACCCAAAACTTACCCAGTCAAACTCTCTTTCATTCATCCAATATGTTACCTTAGTTTCTTTTTTTATGTATTTTTCTCTGAATTTCTTTTTATTATGTATCTTTTTTCTTTTAAAAGTTAACCATCATTCATATCTGATGATGAGAAAAGGGGGAAATAAAATTTAAAAAAGGGTTCATTTAGTGATCTCTTTTAACAAAAACACAAAAAAAAAAAGAAAAGAAAAAGAAAAAAGTTGAGTGATCTCATGCACTAGAAAATGAGTCGGTTGTGGGTGTCACGCATTACAATTAGTTGAGTTGAGCGTGAGTATATATCTACCAATTCATTTCGTTAAAAAAAATGATTGGTGAAGAGGGACGAAGGAAGGATGGAAGAGAGAAGCAGGTAGAAAAAAGGCTTAAGATAGTTGCAAACTTAGAAGTGAAGGGTATTTTTGGGTTTTTGATAAAATAAGGGTAAAAAGTAGTAAAAAAATGTCCAATCCTACTGTTTATTCCAATCTGAAATAAAAGTGAAAAACTTGAGTCCTGATTTGAAATGTAATGTTTTTGTCTTAATTTGAAATGTGCTAAAAAGTTAGGGCCGATTTTGAAAATTTTCCCCTTTTTTTCTTCTAACAATGAAAAGAGACAATTGATTTTTCCCATTCATTAAATGTTCTTTTATCTTAATTTCATTCTTACTCTATTTTTTTTTTATAGATTTTTCTTATAGATTGAGATAATGGAAAGATTCAATTCACAAAGATTGGAGGCCGGTACCTGAAAATGATAAAATTGGCAGGCATGGAATGTGTTCCTAATGGAGCCATGTTCATCCATTGAATCATCTATTCTTTGGTTTGAAGAAGATTCGCATCCTTTTCCTAAGAGATGCAATGGTGCTGTGAAGTGATAGAGCCTAAGGTGGAATGTGCCAACCAACCTAATAATTGAGGTGAGCTATGAAAGATTCATGTTATATTTAAAGCAAAAAAGTGGAGCCTATTTGGAAGGAAAAAAAAACTTCTATTTCTTGGATAGGAAATTTGTTTATTTATTTATTTTTGTTCTCAACCCTACAGTAAAATGCTTGGACCAAATCAATTCACCCTTATCAACTCATTTCACAATAAGATTAGTATAAATTAAAAACAACACTTTCTTTATTTGTAGGTCCTACAATGGAGTTTGCTTTGGATGGAAATATAAATGGCTCAATGATGTGAGCATTCAAATGAAGCCCTCTTCATTAATATTAGATGCCAATCATGTTACTTTTTCATTGTTAAGACTTTTTTTTCAAAGGAAAGTTGAGTATAATTATTTGGAGAACAAATTTATTGTAAATTTCTTCTTTTTTTCTTCACTTCTATTGTAACAAGTGAATGAAGATTAAGATTGGATGTTTTTATCATTTAAGATTAGGAGTAAATTATTTATGGTTCTCACTTCCAAATATCAAATATGAGGAACTACCACCATTGATTTATGAAGTACTTTATTATTAACATGATCTAGACTAGACTTTGATCATTAAAAAAACCTAAAATGCATTGGATCATTTTAGTTTTACATTTTCCTTTAATTTGTTAGATATTTAAAATATTTTAGAGTTGGTGCCAAGAATTATGGAGTTGCAATGACTATTGCATTGCGACAAATCCACAACTTATCAAGACAAGAGCAACAAAACATTTTCTTTATCCATTGATTTCTGTTTTGTAAGTAGGTGGTAGGGGTGTCCTTTTTTTTATTTTTTTGGCCTTTACATGGACACAAATTTGACATCCATGCACACTTACTATTTTTTAGAAATCCTATTTTTAATTTTATTCAAATAAGATTTTCAATTGCCATCATCATCATTCTCTTTTTTTTAATTGTTTTATATTTATTATAGAGTTAGATTAATTAGTGGTTCAATCTAAGTTTTGTAAATAAATTAGTTTAGTTGTGGGCCCAAGCTTAGAGCGAGCCTTTTTTTGCAAATAATGATTATGTTTCTTTTTAATTTTTTGCCAATAGTATTTAAAGGAAAACAAGCCTGGACTTAGTATAGGCCCTTGTTGCTAGTTATATATATATTAAAACTATAATTTAAGGAAAACAAGCCTGGACTTAGTATAGGCCCTTGTTGCTAGTTATATATATTAAAACTATAAGAATTGAGGACTTTAAAAAGTGCTACATCAGCACTTTTTATTATTTTTTTTCTAGAATGCCACGTTTGCATATGAAAAAATGACATGTGGCACGTGATCCTAAAATCTTTCATTCATACATGTCGGCCTCCTACCCCTATAAATTCAAACTTCAAATTAATTACACGGGTCATATATTGATCTTACCATAAATGATTGTTACTGTACAGTCTAAAATCGCTCTATCAATCACTTTCTACAATCTCTCTTTCCCTAAAATCAGTCATCTATTCTTGTGTGTTTCATTGAGTGTCAGTCAACTCAAGGCTTTCAATCATGCTCCTCAATTGATTCCATATCAACACATGTTGTAGTGATGGACATTTAGATTATTATTATTTTAGTGAGATCACCACACTTGATTGACTACATCTTTAGCATGTGATCATTTTCTTTACTTTTTCATTGTGCATCTATCCAAAAAAATAAAGAATTAATGGGCCAAATTTAATGGAAGAAATGCGAGTCTACCTAACTAAGTTTTTAATGATGGAGTAATAATGGGCCCAACCAGCCCATGACTCATCATCACAGCCATGTCATTGATTTCATCAAATCTATTACTTCTGCCAAGTTATAATACTAAAACGTTCAAGCCCAAGCTACGTCATTCTTACACCAAGATCATTTTCATCCCACGTGATATTCACACTAAATCAAAATAAAAAAATTGATTTTCAAAGCCATCCCATGCGATATTCCCTCTGAAAATATCCAATGGGATTCAATTCTAAACCTCTAAAGTCTCTCTACATCTAATTACAATTAATTAATTCATGATAAACTCTTTAATTTGATGATGATCTTTATTTTAATGCACAATTTCCTCTTAATCCCTTAATACCTAAAAAGTCACCTTAATCTAAGAAATTATGAGAAATTTAAATTCAAATTTATCAAATAGGGAAACTCGAATATTCTTCATAATATCAAGAGGCACATCAGTTTTGTTATAAATATAACTAATTGACCAAAATTGAATTTGAGGCACTAAAATAGCAATTTCTCTCACTGCTTTTCATCTTTGGGTAGTGAAACAGTATGGAATTCTAAAAGAGGATAAGGTGACAAAAAAGAACAAAATAAAGAAAAAGAACAAGAGAGGGATTATTCTTATTGATATGGGAACTGTTATCATCTATTCTCTCGTCTTGTTTTTCCAATACTACTTTTTTTACTTTCCACCATTTCTTTGTTTTGATGAATGATTTATTGTATTGATATATTCTTAATCTTTTGCACTGGTGTGAGTGATAATGCATAAGTAGGTAGGAGAAAAAGAGTTATAACATGCAACAAGAAGGCATGCCTAGGTTTAGTCTCATTATTCCTCAATTCTTTTTCTTTTCTTTGAAATTGTCTGATTCTTTAGTTATTTACAATATGGTCCATGCAACTTAGCTTTTAAATTTGTTTTGAAACATCATGACTGGTAGCTATATTGAAAACCTTCATAGAAGTTGGAACATTGTAGGAAAAACTATGATACAAATTTTTACTAATGAAGAAGAATTGAAAGTGGCAAATGTTAAATGGGAGATGGTCTTTTCTTTTATTTCCTCTAAAAATTATATAAGAATTATAATACATGAAAATGCATAATTTAGATTTTAAATTCCACAGTATGTAATTTAACTAAATATTCCACATTTGTACAATTTTTTGGTTTGTTCTAGATTTCTTATCTTCACATTTATATACCTAAATATAAATTATAAAGGAAATATTCATTTTTTGGCTCGAGCTTAGCATTGGCTTTTATTGGTAGTTATATATATTAAAGCAAACCAAAAGGAGGGATGTGAGGGATGCCACATCATCATACATGAGCTCTCCTTTGAAAGAAATATGCACAAAAAATCCACAATTAGTCTATCCCTCTACCCACCTATCCTCTCTCTCATTTATTTTATTTACTTCCCTAAATTGAATTTCCTAAAATCTCTCCATTAAAAATCACTCCCTAATTTTCTTAGCATAGGCCTTCTTGCTATACATGTCATCTCTTTTAAAATCAATCCTAAAACCACATTTGACTTTTGTGTTTCCAGCTATTTAGGGATTTAATTAAGAATTCTAAAAAGAAACTTGACATCCCATCAATGCCAAAGTTATGGGGCTGTTATTTATACACACGTTGTGACAATACATTCCCAACATTTAGACGACCTCTATTATTTTGGCATATTATCATTCTCATCTTAATTGATTTCTATATTGGGTCAAATCTAATTACACTCAATTAATTCATAATAGACTGCCTTAATATGAGGATGATCTTTTTATCTCAATAGATATTGGGTCACATCAATTACACTCAATTAATTCATAATAGACTGCCTTATTATGAGGATGATCTTTTTATCTCAATAGTTAATTTCCTCATAATCCCTTAATGCCTAAAAAGTCTCCTTAATCTAAGAAATTATGAGAAATTTAAATTCAAATTACAATGGAAACTCAAAACCTTTCTCTTAATATCAAGTGGCATGTTAGTTTTGGTATGCCCCTAACTAATTAACAGTATAGACACAAAATCGCCTCCGATCTCCTATAAATGAATTTAGAATTCATACGTACAAATTATCTCAAACCTTATCTCAACATGTTATGAAACATCCCTTCCACGTCTAGATATTAGTCCATATCCTAAAATGTTAGGAGTAAAAAATATATATTTTCCATGGCATCTAGTACTTTGAAATATCATTCCAATCTTGCAATTTCTTCTTCTCTTTCCACATTTGATCCTAGAGCACTGAACAAAAGGGGATTGTGAAAGAGGAGGTGACAAAGAAGAACAAAAAATAAGGAATGAGAGATACATATTGATATCGAATGATATATTTCTCAATTTTCACTATTTCTTTGTTGGGATGAATGACTCACTACAAGGATTTTCTTCTTCTACATTGATGTGAGTGACGATGCATAAGTAGGGAGGAGATGGAAAATGGTGAGAGTATGAAAGCAACTGGTCCTCATATATATACACTTTGTCTAGAAAGAAGGGCTAATCAAGTCCCAACATTGTATATAACCTGACGTGGATGGCCCGGATGGCACATTCAATCCCTACCCCTCAATGGCCTAGATGATGATTTCCTTTTGTTAGGCTGCCAGCCAATTTTTTGTTTTTTTTATTATGTTTTTTTCTAATGCTTTTTCTAATTACTTTTTTTTCCTAATTACTTTTACTGCCCAAGCCCACTTGAATAGACCTGGATCATAAACAAAACCTTTTGCATGGCATTTACTCTATTCTGTCTAATATCATATACACATTCACAAATCACAAACGCCAAACAAATCTCTCTCTCTTTCGTGTGATTTGTAAAGAAGAAATGAAAAGGATAAGCGGCGCATGGCAAAAAGAAAACTTGCTCTTTCAACCTATCCCACATTCTTGTAGATTTTCTACATTTGTTGCTTCAAATTTAAAAAGACTTTAAGAAAGGTGCATGGTTATATTTATAAATTCATCATCAAAGCTGCATAATTTGTTGCTTTTACCTACTTTGTTTCAAGTGGTTATCAAAGGCAAGTCATGTTAGCAATCTAGAAATAAAATAACCCAAGTCTGGACTCATAGCAAATTAGATTTTGTTTTGTGGCAACTAATCTTTTATAAATGTTTTCCTTATTACATATCATGCTTTTGAAATTTGGGAATTTGTTTTTTTTTATCCTTTTCTTTTATTTTTTTAGCGTTCTATTTTCTTATTCATTTTACTCTAAATGTGATGCATGTACCGGGGATGCAAACCTTCCACAAACCTGTTCACCTTCCTCTCTTCAGTACTGATCATGTCCGGAGCAAAATGCGACAACTGCATAAACTTGTTCACGTACTCTGCTACTGTCATCTGCTGCTGACGGAGAGCTAGAAACTCAACCTCCTTGGCTCGAAACACATGAGCTGGGATGAACTTCCTCCTGAACTGCTGCTTGAACATCTCCCACACCGTCGCACTAGGAATGTCTCTGTATGAGTCTTTCACGCTCTTCCACCAAGTCTTTGCAACGTCTCTCAGTATGGAAGTTGCTAGCCCGACCTTCTGTCGGTTCGTGCACACAACGGTCTCAAAGACATCCTCTGTCTGTTCTAACCACTGTTCCGCCTTCAGTGGCTCTTCTGTCCCATAGAACTCAATAGCTCCTCGCTTGCGAAACTTGCCGTAAAGGGCATTCGGGTCACTCTCTCGAGGCTGTAAAATCACCTGCTGATCTACATGTGACTGAGCTGGGACTTAGCTTTGTCGGTCTAACATAGTGGTCACTTGGGCTTGCAAGTTCTGCATTGCTTGTGATTGTGCCTGAAGGGACTGCAATAGCATGAGAATACGTTCATCTGTATTCGGTGTTTGCGGTGACGGTGCAGATCCGCTTTCATTATTGCCCGCATTCTGCTGAGAACCAGAACCTGATGCCATCCTGTAAACATGGAAAGAGTCAGACACAAACACAAAACAATTGCGCCCAACAAACCCCAAAAGCTATAAAGATCACAAGAAAATCGTATCCTCACCACGATCCTACATGCCTACATGCTTATCATCTAGAGCAAGGAATGAGCAAGGAACTGCTCTGATACCATACAATACGTATGTCACAACCCGAGCCCAGGGTTCGGGGGTTAGCAAAAGCCAAACCTAATGACACATGTACTCCCGTGCATGCACACGTAGACCGAGTCTAAATGCACACGCACAAGGGAACATTCACACGTGCCAAGCAAGTACGCGGAAGCTGTAAATATCAGAAACATAAAACTAATAATGCAAGAAGAGGATACAAGAAAGGACTGACATAATTACATATAAAGTCTTACAAAACGAACAAAAGAATATATACAATAATGACATGTCATGACATATACAAGTCTGAGAATCCCCAAAACATGACTCCAACATGATGCATGCCACGTACGCTCTCCCGTGGAGTGATCACATCCACTCCTCTAGGCCTGATGGGGTCCCAGGGGTCTCATCTGGAGCCTGGCCGACCGGCGAGGGTTCGGCAGGGGGATCTGGGCCTGCAACACCAAAAACAACTGTGAATACGAAGATTCAGCAAAGTATAAACCATAGCAAGTTAACACACGCTGTGTCTAATAGAATAAAGAACATCATGTTATTAAAGAAGGCATTTTCGTATACTAGGCTATCATGCAAGAAAGAAATATGCTGCGTGAATCAAGGATAACATGCTGTGTACATGACTAGTGGCTACTACATTACCATATGCTCCCAAAAGAGGGATCTTGTAACATGCAAAGAACACCATTGTCCGGGCCAGGGTACAATGGGTCTCGGTTTCCTGGGGTCCGGTTCCCCAAGACAAAATCCATACTGCAGCAGGTCCATATAACTATACCAAATTCACCCCGTCGGGATCCTAAGGCTGAGGCTAAGTAGTGCCTGACTATACAGAGTCAATCATGAAAATCCTGAGTAGATCGTGACAACTTATCATACGTGCAGATCCGTGAATGAACACATCATACATGCATACTCAGGGTAAATAAACCACAATGTGAAAGTAACGAAACGAAACATACGTAATCATGTTAGAGAGTTGAGATCAATGATCGAATGCAATATGTTATGCAACAATCATGTGAATCGAATCATCTTAAGTTACAAACCAATTCTAATCTAATTATCCAGTGTTTCTAACCGTGCATGATGATGTAGTTTTAAGTTATTCGATACACCATTGTCTAGTGTTGCCTTGAATCGGGCGGTGCACGAAGTCCCTTAAACCAACACCCATGGGGAGGTGCTTAACATCCGGATAACGAACATGAATGATTCACAGCCCTCGAGATCATTCACGCGTAGTATCACATTCCGTTGGGCAAGTCTAGGTGCTCTATATTCTATCATGAAGGTCATAAAGGTCTTATCTTTACACCTAGCCTTATTCTTCATGTGTGGTTACGGCTTAGCCGTGTGTGTGTGCTGCGGCTTAGCCGTGTGTGGTCTACGGCTTAGCCGTGGCTGAACCGTAGAAGGTCTGTCATTTGCTGACTCTCAGTTATTCCAGAAATTGCACCCTATATTGTTCTACGGCTGGGCCACGGCTGAGCTACGGCTTAGCCGTAGGGCAATCCACGGCTTAGCCGTGCCCTAGCCGTAGAGGAAAACTGGGTTTTTCTCCTCTCTGGATTGTGAGCCGTAGGTATTATACGGCTTAGCCGTACCTGCACGAATTCAGAAATCTGAAACATGTACAGAATGTCTGGGAAAGCATCCAATTTGCAATTTATCAAGGGATATAGACAAGGAGTAAGCAAATGAATATCAAATGGGCTGTAAACACATGTTTTCCATACCAATTCATGTAAGATCAACCAAGTCAAATGCATACCAACATGGGTTCTCAAGTCATGGTTATACTTGCCTCAATTTGGAATGTAATTACACAATGGTAGCCCTTGGATCCAAACACAACCTAATACAAGCAAAACCACAGACATGCATGAACATTGGGAAGAAATACAAAACACAGACACCAGGTAATTGGAAACAAGAAGAAGAAGAAGAACTAGAGGAGGAGAAGAGAGAATGGAAGGTTTCCTACCCACCTCACAAGCAAGAATCTTCTTCTAGATCGATGGAGGAGAGGAATTCGAAGGAGAGAAAATTGAGCTCCACGTGCACAGTGAGGGGAAAGAGAGAAAACGAGAGAAGGAAATGTGAGTTGATCGATGGAATGGGTTATATAAGCTCAAGGTATAGTCCATATTACAAAGAAGTCCAAGCTAGAATGCTAATTTCAGTTTGAGTCAAATCAAGGTCCACTCGAATCACACGACCTCGGTTGCAAATGACGTAGTTACGAAAGTTAACGAGCTCAGCGAAAGACACGTGTTGACATCAAGATGATGCAAAAATGACCATGTCTAAGAAAAGCTAAAATTACGAAAAAGGGCTTGGTCTACTTAATCCAGGTCAAACTCAACCCAACTACCTATCCATGACCCGTAACGAAAACAAAACACAAACAAAACACAATTAGCAACGAAAACAAGATTAACTAACCGCTAAACGGGGTCAAGCCGGGTCGGAGTGTTACAGTATCACAAGTATTGCCTTCTATGTAGTACTTTCATTTATTTTCCATAAAAATACTCATTTGTAACCTAAAGGGTTAAACAATTTTTAGGGTTTGTACTATAGGTCCAAATACACCACGTTTATTGAGAGATTCTAACTCTGCCTTGATTACATCTCTCCATTTTGGCCAATCTATTTTTTGTCAACATTCATTTATATAACGTGGATCTGTATCTCAATCATCATTTTTATTTGAAATATTTAGCTACTGCATATTCAAATGTGTTGTTGATGACTATTTCTTTTTTATTCCATTTCTCTCCCGAATCAGTTTAAAGTATAAAAAACTCTTTATTATTGGGTACCCTTGCCTCAAGGTGCTTCCAAAGTCTGTTCCAAGATTCATGTCTCTTTCAGGACATTAATTTTTTCAGGAATTTTAGAGATAATGGATTTTACTAAAACCTTTTCTTGAGTGAAATAGCGTATTTTTTCAGGAGTGTATGATATTTTAGAACCTCTTCAGGAGCGTACTTCTACTTGAGCATGATGGGGAAATGACCGCTCATTTCTCTCATTCGAAGGAGCCGAATTTTTGAAATCAATAGGTTTGCTACACTTCTAACATGTTACAGATTCATTTACTGTCATATTTGGATTTTTTTTCCTATAGCGATATTAATTTATGCAGATGTATTTATAGTCGATACATGTGACTTAGTCACCTTTACTGCATCGTTAAAAGTATCATGGAATTCATTCGTAAGAAAATACATAATTTTCTTTACTGCATTATCGCATTTATATTTTTAATCACGTGTAAAGATACAAGTCACGATATTCCTGCAAACGAACGTGATTAAGTGGTTCTTTGGGGGATTGGCATGTGGACTCAACTAGTAGCGTGTGTAGCTGGAAACGACCGTCAGATTGGCTGTGTTTTATGAGAATGATTAATATTAATTAATAAAGGTGGGGCCCAATATCTGCTGATCCATCCTGATTAAAGTCAATCAATGGGGAGTGAAAAGATGGGCCATAATGATGGATAGAGACTGGTGGGACACCACTGTCACGAATTGAGAGGGCCAGCCCATCAAACATACATTGACGGTGGGGCCCACTTGATCAGTGGGATCTGATCTCACGCTCCCCGTCCAAAAGTAATAAAACATATATATATATATGCAAATGAAGCCATAGTGGCATAAACTTCTATGCAAATGAAACCTCGGAGAGCTCAACGGTCCACAACCCAACGGCTATGTTTATGTTTCTCCCCTGCAGACGCTTTGTAGTCTCTCGATTCCCATGGACCTCTGAGAGAGAAAGATTCTACCAGACTCTTTCTCTCTCTCTCTCTCTCTCTCTCAGCTTTGTCTCCAATACTCGACCTCTCCAGCCTTAGAAATCAAAACAAAATGCGAGATAGAAATCGAATGATAGCGTGATCGACCGATTAGAGAAAATGACGGAAGTGATGATGAAAGGAAAAAGCTGTGGCCTGTGGGGATGGCTATTGGCTAGGCATTGGCAAGCAATCGTGTCATTTCCTTCTTTGCATTCGGCGGTTCCCCTTATCTTTTCTTGGTCAGATCTCATCTCATCTCATCTCATCTCTCTCTCTAGATATCATCTCTAGGGTTTTGGGTTTGGCCTTTTTCTTTTTTGGGTTTATGTCGATTTGGGAGAAATTGGCATTTGTGGTTTTTGTTGGGGTTTTGGTGTTTGATTGATTAACAAATTTGAAGAAATTAGTTTTTTTTTCTGGATACGTATTGTATTATGTTTTTGACCTTTAGGGTTCTCATGATTTGTAAGAAACGAAATGCGGTTTTTTTAATTCAGATACTGAATCCAAGCAAGGCCCTGAAATTATTTTGTCCTCTCCTCTCATCATCTTCTTCGCCTTCTTGGTTACGGTTTTGGGTCATACTGGCCATTTGGGTTAACCCTAACAATACAATGTTCCTTCCTTTTTCTTATCTAAGGTGGACACATGGCAATGTTTGTGGGGTCGATCAGTTTCATGCCTTCCTATTGGTTGTCTTTCCTGTACTATCAATGAAATGCAGTCTTGTTTACTCCTTTTTCCCCTAGTTTTACTCTATGGTTGCATGGACTTAGCAACTTATTCTCCTTTACAGACTTTGGTTGGATGGAAAAATCTTTAGTTATCTATCGATTCTGGGGTTTTTGAAATGATCAGAGGTCTGTGTTGTTTTTTTTTCTTTTTCCTTTAATAATGAGTTGGTTTGTTTATTATGATGGTTGTGTTTACTTATTATGGGGGTTTGTCTTTTCATTTAAATCATGATGTATATGTGCCCTTCTGTTAGGCAGCAGTTTGATTTTTAGGAGTGTGTTCTACATGCAGATTGAGCTGCCTGCCTGCAAGGGAATTTGGACTGTGTACCACAAGAGCTCTTATGCTCATAGTGCTGATTCTTCTAGAATTGCTTTTGAAGATGATGAATCTGATGCATATTTGATCATAAGCTTGGAATCTCGAACAATGGTACTTTCCAGAACAGAATGTGAAGTATCTTTATTTCTTTTTTTCACACTTGTCTTTTTTCCATTCGGAATAATGCATTAAAATTTTTATTTTCTTTGGGTTAAAAGATTATAATTTGCATTGTGGTTAAATTTGGCCTGTAGTTTGGGTTGAAAGACAGTTGCTGTAGAAAATTTTCCCACCTCTGTCTTCAATCTGATAAGGGATGTGAATTACTAAATTATGGTTGGAAGTCACTTCTTTTCCCTTTCACTTAAAACAAAACAAATTTGTATATGCTTGAATGATACTATTTTATTGGTGAATTTGCTGAAGTAGTGATGCTCCCACCTCTAGTTCTTTTCCTTTACTCATTGCCAATTAATGTTTAGGTATTACAAAAATTATCCTATCCAGCGATCACTGCTTGTTTTCATTGTTGCCACATTTAGTTTTGCATTGGTGAGTCCACCCTTCATGTTCAAAAGGAGGTCTATGTGATAACATTTTAGTTATTCAATTTGTGTTGAATTTGTTTATTAGGTTCCATTTGTGTTTTTTCATGATTTCTTCTATGCCATTGTTTCTGCTCTATTTATGTTCTGGATGCCTTCAAGCTTCTTCTTGGATGAGTTGTTTCATCAATTTGACTGCTCAGTGGAATTGTCTCTGATTCTATATTGGAACTGGTTTCAGTAATGACTGAGTCCAATTCTAAAACTGGGTGTTATTCTCTGGAGTGCATGTGGTCAATTGTTTCTGTTGATTCAAATTTTCTGGTATTTGAGTTTTGAAGGGGAATTCGTTTAGTTATTTAAGACAAAACTTGTTGGCATTGTAATGTATGATGCAACTGGTTTCAACCATTTTTCTTCTTTTTGATAATTATGCTCTGTGCCATCCTCAATAACTATATTGGTTTTGTGACACTTATGTTCTTGAGACAGCTGATTTTTCAGGGGAAGTTACAAAAACTGTTGACTATTATGTTAAGGGAAGTACTATTGCTGCAGGAAACTTGTTTGGAAGGTGAATATGCATGTGGTCTTAAACTTCTTGACTGTTAGGTTTAGTTCATATGACAGTGATATGGGAACTCATTCAATGACGTGACCGCGCGCGCCCCCCCCCCCCCCCCCCCCCCGGTAGATACTTTTGGTTATATATATATATGTTTAGAGGAATGCTAGTATGCATCTTCCCTCACCATAGGGTGAGGGACATTTGGTCAATTGGAAACATTCATGTGCAAAAGACAGAAAGGTATACGAAAAGAGGAATGCTCATATACAAATAAGGAAAGCCATGTAAGCATCCCTCACTCTGGAACACCAAGAACATTCTGACTTTTACGCCGTGACAAATAACTTTAGGATGTTGGTGTGGAAGGAAGTTTCATTTGGTGGGGTGTGGGAGTGGTTTTGGGTTGAAGGGTGCTCTAAGGAGGGGGTTGTAGTGGTCCCCAAAGTCCCTATCTGGGGTCTCCTTTTGCACCCAAGATTAGATCCCTCTTGCAGAAAATGTTAATTTTGGTTGACTTTTGTATGGAACAGTTTTATGTATGTATTGTTACTTGTTGGAGAGCCAAGTGTGGGGAGGAAACACTCGCATGCACATAAATGGATTGATTTGTTTACTACCTTGATAGTTTAATAAAGCAACTAGCTCAGCTACTAATGAAATTGGTTGTTGCAAGATTTGAGAATCTAACTTCCTAGTCCTCTAGTGTTTTAAATTTATTATGTCTCTTCTATTGGCTGACAAGCGAATCATCAAAATCATAATAATTGTACATGCATTTGTGTATGGGATCTATACTAGAGAATGAGAAAATTAAACCCTTTTGGGTTTAATTTTCTTTTTTTTTAATTATTTTCTAAATATATTAAATCTTGGGTCGGCCTAGAGTTATAGAATTTGTGCTGTGTTTTTTTATATCTGTTATCTAGGTCATTAATAGCCCAATAGATAAAGAGGTTGGGCCAACTATGGTTGGGTCTTTCATCTTGGATGCCTAATTTCATCTTTCTATATAATCTTTACTTACGTGATTATCTAGTTTGAAGGCAACTGCCAAATTCCTATATGGCTTTTGACTAGTGCCCATATTTTATTGGACGCTTCATTCTGTTGGAATTTATTACTTGGAAGTTTTTTTTTTTTAGTTGGCCTATTGGCCAAAAAAGTAGAAGGAACCCTGGGTGGGGCTGTGGGTGGTGGCTGTTCTATCCATAGAGGGACCCTCTGATTCCCAAAGTCTTCTTTTCACTTGAGCAGGTGTTCTTAGTTTTCCAAGCCATTTAAGCAACTGGATAGCCTAAATCTATATAGGGATCATCATATTGGACTGTTCACATATTTGATAGTTAGTATTTTACTCTTTCTTAAATACAATACGTGGATAAATGACATACATTGGTTTGAGTGCTCTATAATTATTGTATTACGTTATCCTCTATGGTTGTTGCATTCTTTATAAAGTGTAAGGCGACACACACCATATATATTATTTAGATTTTCCTTTCATTATGTCTTGTTATTTCCTGTTATTTATATATTTATTTGACTCTTGTGGTTCATAATGCAGATTTCTATGAACAAGTCCTCACGCAAGATTATGCTTAAGAAGTTAAAGCTTAAGAAGTTAAAGCATTGGATTAAACTTGAACCGACCTGTATTACAGCTATTTAGTAGCTAGAATTAAATCATTGTCACTGTTTGTACAATGATTAGCTAATTTATCTTATTATTTTCATTTATTTTAATTTTGCTGGTGATATCTAATAGTAGTGGGCTTGTGTCAGTCAACAATTTTTTCTTTTTGAGAGGTGCGGGCGAAAACTAAGTTGACTACATGTTTTATAGATATTTACTACTTTTAGTTGCCGACAGCTTCGGTTTTGTTCATTCGTCATCTTTCATTTCTGAAATGCTTGTTTCATTTCTAATGTTGTTTTCTTTTTTCCCCCCGATTTGGTTTGATTATCTACAAATGAGTTGAGGGGCTTGCATTTTTTTACATATATTTACTACTTTTAGCTGTCAACAACTCCAGCTTTGTTCTTTATCCATCTTTCATTTCTGAAATTATTGTTTTATTTCTAATGCTGTCTTTTTTTTCTTGCTTGGTTTGATTATCGATGAATGAGATGAGGGGCCTGCACTTTGATGTATTTGAAATAGTTTTGTTTTATAATTATTTCTCTTTACCACATCAATTTCATCTTGGTTTTGCAATCATTAGCTGAAAACAATTCTTTTTCTTTTTATTTTTTATGCATCTCATTTGGTGTATTAGTAAAAATAAACAACTTGTAATTATAAGATGATTATTTTTCCCTCTTGAATTTGATTTCAATGGAGCAATTGGGTGGCATAAATCTATATGGGAATAATTATACTATCTTATTTATTGCTTTCAGCTGCCAACAGCTTTGGTTTTGTTCTTTATTCATCTTTCATTTCTAAAATGCTTGTTTCATTTCTAATGTTGTCTTTTTTTTTCTTTTTTTTTAATGTATCTCATTTGGTGTATTAGTAAAAATAAGACAACTTGTAATTATAAGATTATAATTTTTCCCTCTTTCAATTTGATTTCAATGGAGGAACTGGTTGGCATGAATCTATAGGGGAATAACTATACTAGACTGTTCACTTTTTTGATAATAAGTCTCTTACTCTTTCTTCAATGTAATAAATTTTGACATGACATGGATTGGTTTGGGTGCTCTAGACTTCTTGTGTTACATTTTCCTATATGGTTGTTGCATTATTTATAAAGCATAGGGTAACATATACCATATCTATTGTTTACTTTAGGATTTATTTTTATTATGTCCTTTTGTTTCCTGTTATTTCTCTATTTGAGAATTTGTCTCATGTAACCATAATGCAGATTTCTATGAACAAGTCCTCACGCATGACTATGCTTAAGAAGTAAAAACATTGGATGAGATCTGAACCGATTTATATTACAACTATTTATTTGCTGGAATTAAATCATTGTCAGTGTTTGTACCCTGATTATCTAATATATCTTGTTATTTTCATTTATTATTATTTTGCTAGTAGGGACTAAGATTCAAAGTTGAGAGGAAAAATAGCGAAAAATCATCACTTGGTGAAAAATTGGACAATGAGCTAAGATTGAACAACGTCATTGAGGTAATGTAACTCTCTTAAATGGGGCCTATTTTATTCTAGAAAAGTAAATGCATTTTTATATTGAGATCTCAAACTACAAAGGGCATTAAGTTCGCTAAATGTAAATGTAAATCCTTGTGCACTTGCCATGGACTTAGAGGGTATTGACACTTGTCATAATTTTCTATGTATTGAACTTATTCTATTCATACCTTTTGTTTCGCTATGATAATTAACTTTTTGTTTCACATGCAAGAACAGTTGGTTTCATGGCCATAGCTGCAATAATGGTTTGTAGCTGCAACTGTGGTTTGTCTGCAACGGTTGCATATCTATTTCAAAATTCTCTTTATTGGAAAATGTTAAGTTGTGAGTGGAAAGATGAGATTTGTGATATGGGTTTTCCATATTTCTAACTTATTTCACAGTAATGATTACTTTCAATCTCTTATTTTTGATAATTGTGATTGTGATGTTTGTCAAAGTGAAAATGGGAAAAGCATTGTATTGTGCTATTGCTTCTTTTTCTTCCTCCTCATCTCTCGCTCTTCTTTGTGAGTAACTGCATGTGATTTCATTTTCATTTCTCAATTGATCATTTTCTTCAATAGAGAGTAGTATTAACTACATACCCCAAGAGCGTGAAATTGGTTTCAAAGTTAACTCAGTAAAGAGGTTTGGACTTACAGTGTAGGCATACCACAAAAATCAGTCCATCCTAATTGTTAGTTAGTATTTTGTTTTGAAGACCCCAAGATTGCAAGCACAATATAAGGTGACCTCCTTATAAATGGGCCATTTGGGTGAGTATGAACTAAAGTCAGATTGTTGCAAGGTTGGTTCATATTTGGTGATTTTGGACCATTATGTTCATTTTGTTGTGTACATGAGGTTGTGGGGGAAATCTTTGGGAACATAAATGGTTTTGTAGGCATCCATGCTATGGCATCTTAGGGTGCAGTTGCTATTGGCCACCAAGCAGCTAGGTGGTAGTGATCGGATGTGACCTTAACCATCTGATAAACTTGAACCTAGATCTTATGTTGCTCCATATTTAAATTATGCATTTTATTAACTTTATGTTCACACACATCAATACACAGGTAATTTGAGATTTCCGTTCACTTCTTTCATATTGATCTCTAGTTTGCCCTTGCCAAGTAACTAGCATGTTGGAGACGACGTAGGCTGTGATGACCAAGAACTAGATTTTGACATCTATGGCTAAGAACATGTATAAAAAATTGGCTAAATTCGAGTTGGCTTTAGCCCTAAACGAGTCAGGTCCCACGGGACTCGGACTCGGACTCGAATTATGGGATTTGGTTGAGTCACATCGGACTCGGTCGTGTGCTATGTAATTTGGTCAAACGACTTAACCATCAAAGTCGACCGGCGTTGACTGAATCCCATGCAACTCGCTGAGTCAACTCTTGACTTAGCCTTAACTGAGCCCGGTCCTGAGTCCAACTTTTTTTTTTTTTGGTCTCTCTACTAAGAGCTGCTTTGCTATTTAGTTCAAGGAGTTGCGTCTTATATTTTATCTAGACTTAAACTTGATAAACTTTTTCATTTCTGCTGGACTTGTTTAGTTTTATAGAATAATGTTTTTTTTAAAAGTTTACTTTCGTTGTGGACAAAAATGGTTACTATTGATTTCAAATAAAATCAGTGGATTGATTCCTATCTCACGGATTTAATTTATGTTAGTTTATGATGCTTATTTGTCATGATATGGAGTTTGAATGGGTTGCGAATTTGGAAGGTGGCAAAGGTGAGTGAAGATCTTGAATTAATTGTCTCGGTTGTATTTATCATATTTAACAGCCCGTAAGTGTATTGATCAATTAGTTTCATACTGGAATCCAAACAGTTTCCTTTAGTTGTGGACAATAATGGTTCCGACTTATTTCAAATAAAATCAGCTGATTGATTCCTATGTCACGATTTTAATTTTTGTTAGTTTATGATGTTTATTTGTCATGATCTATGATGCACGGATGCTTTAAAATGGGCAACTTATTGTGTCATGTCGTATTGAATATTTCACTTTTTACATGTAAAATCTGTATCCCTGCCATGTCCATGGCGTGTCCTTGTCTTGTCCTATCCATGCTGTATTTGGGCATCTTAGATCATGATATGGAAAGTGAAATGGGCTATGAATTTGGGATATGGCAAAGGTGAGTGAAAATCTTGAAATAATTTTCTTGCTGGTATTTATTATAATTTTCAGCCCACGAGAGTGTAGATCTATTAGTTTCAGACTTGAATCAATGTTTGGATGTATTTATGAACTATTTTTGATTGAAAATCCATATGGGGAGTAGATCTCCATAGCCAAACCTAAGAATTGGGTTTTATGGGTTGACTAAATGCAAGTTTTGGATTTTGGACTCTTCAAACCCCATGTCAAGGTTTTTATTGTGAGTAGCAGTAGGAATGGTTCTGCCACAATTGGCCAAGCTCAAATTATATGTGTAAGCTGGGCAAATGTAAGACAACTAACCCTATTGAAATCATGTCACAATACTATTCTTATTATTTCAGAGCTGAACTCCTCATATTATCTGATTATAAACAGTTCTGTTATGATCCATTCTTATTTTATGATTTCAATCTGTGGTAGTACTGTATAGTGAAACCTGAGTTTTTATACAAATGATGGAGCCTAATTCAAAGCTGAACTCCTCATATAATCTGATCATAAACAGTTCTGCTATCATCCATTCTTATTTTTTGATGTCAATCTGTGCTAGTACTTTATGGTGAAATCTGAGTTTTTATACAAATGATGGAGCCTAATATGTTAGGGATGAACATTAGACAACCCGATTTAGATGTGGACTGTAACTTTGATAAAGCCCCTAGTTTTGACATTGGTTGAACGGCCAATGTCTTGGGGATATTATAATTGACTATGTTTAATAGATAACATAATGATCTGTATTTTTATGGTTGGTGTTTGATATTGTCATCTATGTTACTATGTAACAATTTGTTTAATTTGGTTCTCATATGGATCAACTTCTGTTTCCAAATATTTTTTCAACATTTTATTTGGTGACCTGAGATGAAATCACTTTTGTTGATTATAGTGTTAGTAGCATCTCAAATCTGAAAGGGTATTAGTTATTGAACCTACCATACACTGCTGAATACCTATAATGACACTGTCAGGGGCAAATGAAATTCAAAGCATGGAATATGGAATTGGTTTCAGCCTACAGGCATAGCACACAAATCAGTGGGTTAGATCAAATGGGCTGCGAATTTGGGACGTGGCAAAGGTGAGTGAAGATCTTGAAATAATTGTCTCGGTGGTATTTATCATATTTTGCAGCCCATAAGTGTGTAGGACTATTAGTTTCAAACTTGAATCCAAACAATTTCCTTTAGTTGTGGAAACTAATGGTTACTATTTATTTCAAAGAAAATCAGCAGATTGATTCCTATGTCATGGATTTAATTTATGTTAGTTTATGTTGCTTATTTATCTTGATATGGAAAGTGAATGGGCTGCGAATTTGGGGTATGGCAAAGGTGAGTGAAGATCTTGAACTAATTGTCTTGGTGGTATTTATCATATTTTTTTGCCCATGACTGTGTAAATCTATTAGTTTCAAACTTGAATCAATGTTTGGATGTGCTTATTAAATGTATATGATGAGAACCATATAGGGAGTAGATCTCCATAGCCAAACCTATGAATTGGGTTTCATGGGTTGACAAAATGCAAATTTTGGATTTTGGACTGATGAAACCCCATATCAAGGGTTTGATTGTGGGTAGGACTGTAGGAATGGTTCTGCCACAATTGGCCAAACCCTAATTATGTGTGCATGCTGTTCGAATGTAAGACAACACTATTGAAATCATGTCTCAATACTATTCTTATCATTTCAGAGCAGAACTCCTCTTTTAATCTGATTATAAACAGTTCTGTTATGATCCGTTCTTATTTAATGATACCAATCTGTTGTAGTACTTTCAGTTCTGTTATGATCTGTTCTTATTTTATTATGAAAATCTGTTGTAGTACTTTTATATTGAAATCTGAGAAGTGTGGCTGTCATTTGTGAGGCACATCATTCAAATGGTTCTTGGATACTGAACTCTTGGATCCCACTAGTTCGAAATGAAATTAAAGCAGTAAAATGTGAATACCAAAAAAATATGTTAACCTAGGAGGTTAGGACTATAAAAAATCTACATATCTTTTTCATTAGAATTAGAGAATCTTTTTATTTATAGTTTAGGGAGTTAAAATTTGTAAAATGCAAAATTGTCATTTCAGATTTTAAATTCTTTTTATTTATCAAGCAGAGATTTTCAACTTTTCTGATTACGCTCTCATGAATTCCCACCACATAGAAGTCTAGGCAAAATTCCTAAATAGAAACAAATCCAAAACCAATAAAAAGACGTGTAAACCGAAAAACTCCTCTTGGTAATTTGAGGTGAATTTATTAGTTTCTTTTGAAATAATTTGATAAGGTATTTTGTAGTATGTTTCCAAGGATTTGGTGAAACTTGTGAATGCAGTCATAGATTGCCGGTTTCTATGTCTATTTATAAATTGGGCCTTACATCTGTGTATGCATGTGGTATTTTCTTGGATTTTCTTTTATTGGTTTTATGTATTTGCTGAAAGTGGGAGCTTTTTTCAGATTCTTTAAACTAAGAATCATGGATTGTATTCATTCTATGAAGGTTTTCCTATTTAGCTGCATTTTATTTTGAAATCTCTAAAATTTCATTGTGTGCTAACTGCTATTTAATGGGGAGCATCAAAGTGGTCTTGAATTCATTGCAAATTGATTTCCTATTTACCATTATGTGAATTCAATTGATGAATTGTTATCTTCCTTTTCCACATGTTAGTTAAACGGATGGCCTTTTAAATATTGGTTTAGGGAGTCAAAATTAGTGGTACATGAATATAATTTATACAAATATTATCTATGTATATATTAAATATAGGTAAAATTATCATACTTAATCTTATACTTGTCATCACTATCATCAATTTAACATTATTATCCCATTGATTTGATTTTGAATACTTACAATAATAAGACAATAATAATAAAGAAAAAACTCAAGATGTTTTCAAATCTTCCATTTTCCATGATTTTAATTTTCTTATTGAAATAAGCTATGATGTGATGGTTTCAAATTTGGCTGTTATGGGATTGAAAACCTTGGTTTTAAAACCTAATACTCATTTCAACACATCAAAATGTTCTTTTTCCAGTACACTTGGTTGACTACAATTGTTGTGTTTGAATTTGTTGTAATTCATGAATCTTTAGAACATCCAAAACTCAAAAGTTCATGGATGGTAAAATCAGAATGTTGGAAGGTTTGATGAGTAGGCCAAGTGAAAGGACCGAGGGATGTTTGCTAGGCGGGGCAAATGGTGCTAGTAAGTTAAAATTATGCCACAAATTGGAAAAATGTGTGAATCAATTCTCTAGGAATTAGCGGCTTACAGAATAATTAGTGCGAACAAAATCAACTGCAAGGGTTCCTTATGCTCTGATGTGTTCTTGTATAGTTCACCATCATAATCGACACCAACAATGGCTTCATTATCTCATACTAGTCCTGTTTTAGATAGAAGTACAGTGATTCACTGTAGAATTTGTTTGTATGATGTGCCAAAATGATGAAGAATCATTTAATATCAGCAAAGAGAGAATTGTTTTGGTGTCCTCCTTCGGAAGGGTCGATCCTTTGTTAGATTTATATACAATGGTTGCCTTAGTTAAGGCCTTCAATCAGCATAAATTACAATCTTCAATCAATTATCCCTATGGAATCTAACACAAAAGAAAGGTATTGTTGTGCATTAATTCTGTTTGACTAAGTCCCCTCACATGGGATTCTCATCCTTTATTGGGCCATGGCCCATTTACTGTACAGGTGGGTCAGGCCTAATTTACATGGGCCTTTTTTAACATGATGAACCTGAAGAAACTCCCGGCATCCTACGGTGACATCATCTTAGCACAAGTCAGTCTTTTTTCTTTGTGTGTATATGCATGTGTCTCTCTGTGTTTATATGTATATGTTTCATCTTTTTTTTTTTTTGGAAACATATGCTTTGGTTTGTCCATGTCACTGTCTTTTTGAATTGGACTTCCAATATGTGCCTCCTATCAACATGAAAATTTAATGCATTTATTTTGGTACATTTGGGTGCATATGCTTTTATCTTGAATCCTAGTCATTCTGAGTATTTTCGCCAATCAATTTAGTCAAGTGTCTTAGGAAGTATGAAAATTGGGCGCCACATAGGTTGCTATGCTTTTTCCCTAACTTTCCACCTTAATTCATTATGGCGGTCAGTCCACATATGACTTGGCGGAAGAGGATTCAGGTGAAAATTTAAATGGAATTGTTACTTTAAGTATGATGTAATTTTCTAGGTTGATGGGTGGGAGATCATTCCTATCAAATGAGAGAAATATTTGATGGCTTCTTGGGGATATTCACCTTTTAGATCTGTTTGCATACTTGCTTATTGGATTCCTTAGATTTGTCTCTTCTAATCTGTTTTTTTATGGAAGAGGGGTTGTGGGTAGCAAATCCCAAGTTGCCGCATGGATGAGAAACAAACTACATTAGTGTAGAAATTTCTAACTAGTTTGCATGCAAAACTAAAGCAAATGAATGAATGTTTTAAAATAGAAACTAAAATTATTTATTGCTGAAAAACTGACCTAAGAGTGCATGAAATAATTATGAAAATTCAGAAATAAAAATAAACCACAAAACTGAAAAATATGCATGACTATGCATGGTCATGCATGGGATGTGCCGCTAGTATGATGCAAACATGTTTTACATGAATTGAATGTATTAATTTCAGAAATAAACCCACATTAAAACATGTAATCAGAACTTAAAAAATCTGAACTTCTACCACAAAATTTGATTTCTGAAATTAATTCAAACAGTTAACCTAAATATGGAAATAAATATGGAAACTATGCATGTTTGAGATGAAATTTCAGCAATAAATAGAACTTACAAAAAACATGCAAACATTAACATAAAGAGTGCCAAAAATAAAATCAAAGTGCAGAAAATAAAGGGTGGTAACTGAAATTAAAAGGTGATGATTTTCTCTCTGAATTTTTTCTCTTAACTGGGCTCAAAAAGATTAGAAGTGCTGTCCTACGGCCTTGTTCTTCATCTTGGGTTGTCAATTCACGTGAGAACACTAAACCCTCATCCAAGTAGAATAATATTAAAGGTTGACTTTTAATCATCCTATGGCTCAATCCTCTTTGACTCTACCTTGGATTGCCTCCAAAGATACGATGTATCCGAAGAAGACAACATATATTGAAAAGGTTACTAAAGTAGGCTATTAGTTGCAATCCCAATCTTATTCCAATATTAAACATGCATGAAAATTAATCCTATTGCATTGGGTCGCAAAAGTAAAATTAAGAATACCACACATCAAGAGGAAGAAATTTGAGAAGAAAAAATTGAAAAAACATACTAGCATACAAATCATCAATTACACAAAAATATAAACTTTTTTTTTATAACAATAAATTTTATTGAGAAGAAAAAGGGAAACAAGAGGAAATTTCCAATGAAAAATAACAAAAATCAGGAAACAAAATTAGACATCTAAAGAAATGTGTAACCGAAAACCCTTTCCCTATTAAGACCATCCGCCACAGCATTTGTCTCTCGCAACACATGAATAAAAGTAAGATTCAATTGAGAAGACAAATGAAGCACTTCCTCCACCCAATCCGCCAACCTCTTAAGGAAATGAAGCATTTCCTAAACCCCATTCGATCACCTTCAATGATAGCATTGTAACCAACCATCTTCCACAATTCTCGACAACCCACCAATAAAGCATAAACCTCTAAAAGAATTAACTAGGCCTGAGAAATTCTTCACAACTTGGCCTGTCCAATGTTGAATAATAGCTCGAATTCCTCCAATGCAAATCTAATTAATATAGCTATCATCAAAATTCGGTTTTAAGATTCCTTCGGGAGTAGGAACCAAACTGATTTTGTGAACCATTTATGAAAGCTTACCCCATCAAAACAAGCAACCCATGATCTCTATAGATCCTCTAAAGGAGCCCTTAGAAACTGGGGTGCAACGGTTGCCCGTTCTGAAATGTTCCCAATAACAAATCTCACAATCTCTGCTATTGATGTGCATTTTCCATTAAAACTCTATCATTCCTTCCTGGCCAAATCTTCCATAAAATAGCATCAATTGAAAGCTCAAAGATGAGGAAAATTACTAGATGCAGATATGAATTTTCTTTATTTCCAAATCACCTTCGATTTGACACTCAAAGATGTTCATAAATCACTAGATACAGAGTTGGTGATCGATGAAAATGACAAATTATAGATGCTTCATGTGGTTTCTAGGTTTTTTTTTTTAAAGGATTTTGGATCTCGATTTTCTAAAGGCTTTGGGAAATTGAGATTGGATTTGAGGATCCGATGGTTATTGCGAATGAAAGTGAAAAGCAAGGAGGAGATCTGAAATAGAGAATGTCAAACTGAGGCTTTTTATGGTGATCTCAACAAATCTCTGAAAAGCTATTGCGGAGTGTCGGGGCTAGAAGAATTCAGTTCTTCATACATCATCTGTTCTTCAGCCTCTTTCTACTTGCCATTCTTCCATCTTAGTCACTAAGGAGATGCATTTGCTTCAAGGTAAGTAAAATCTTCTTTTCTCCTTAAATCTTTTTTGTCCAGCGCCTTTGTTTTTTCTAACAACATTTTACGCTGTGACGATTGGATCTTTAGGTTGTTGGATATGAAACGGTTGCGATTTGAAGTTCTTTTGTTTTTCTTGTGATATTTCCTTTTTTTTTTTGGTGGTAAATAACATTTCCTTGTTAGATGCTTTTTTCTTTTTTCCTTTTATTGAATCTATGATGCATTGCCTTTGGATGGGATCTAGGGTTTTTAGTCTATATTTTTCTTTGAATCTCTGTTTATAGTGGGTTTGTTCAACATTTCAGCAGATCTGTGAATATGTAAGAGTGACACAGATTTTGAGTGGGAATGTTGCAGTGGACATGTTTCTCATGTTGTATTTGGGTTGCATAGTTTGTTACTTGTCATTTGAGTGTCATTTGCTTAGTTCTCTATAGTTCTTGTCACAATCAATCTGGTTACAATGTTGGAATTTGTGGTATTTTACCTACTACATTTTTGTGTCTTTGATCTTGTGCAAGCCTTTTCTGTTTTAAAGTTTGCTACTAAAATCCTATGATTTTCTTTTAGCAAAAAAAAAAATTCCTTATAGAAAGTAAAGAAAAGATTTGAAGTTAGCTGTTGCAGGTGTCTTTTGCTTAGAAGAGGAAGAACCCAGTTCAAAAACCAAAAGAACTTGATTCAATCGAAAAACTGATAGGTCAAATAAATTGATTTTGAGAAGTCCTCTAGGTTGGGTGCCAAGGTTGTTAATTTGTTGACTTTTTAGGAAACAAAATGCATCTCTGAAGGTAATATTAAGATAGGACGATACGTGTATGAAAGGTAATGACAATGTGTGAAATATGTGGAGAGATCTGAATTTCCATTGGAGTCAAATTGCACAAAGGGTTCCACTTTGAGTTTATTTGAATTGACTATAGACAATTTGATGGCATATATGTTGGAGGAGCTCTTGCTATGGATTGCATTGGTTATAGACAAGGTTTTCCATCATTCAATTACGGTAAGTTTTATTTGTTGATTTGCCCATGCACTTACCAATGACTTGTTATTTACTTGCACGTTTCATATGAAAAAGTACTTGTTGTAGGGAAAGTGGTCAGAGATTTTGCAAAATTGCAACATTACTTTATGTGAAATTGCATATTGTTTTTTTATTTTAAATTTCCTTAGCCCATGGAATAACAATATAAATAGGAAGGCCCTTGTTAACATTTTAAAAAATTAATTTACGATATCACATAAAGCATACGCGATTTCGCATATAATTTTTTTGCGATATTGCAAAAAAAAAAAAAAAAAACCTCTTCTACCAGTCATGGGTACTGTTAGTGCCGAAAACATGGAAGAACATGTAGGTAAATAGCTCAGATTTAGTGAGGGCATGGGAAAACTCACCCCTAAAGGTGACCGTATGGAAAAAACCCTATCATTATTAGTCTTGTTTTTGTTTTTTAAAGATGGGAGGAAAATGATTCTATGCACTAACTACATCTATAATTGAAAGTCCATGTGATGTAAGGAGGTGTTACTTTTTATATGAATCTTTGGAGGTGGACACGTAGTTTTTCAATACAATGATCTACAAAATTGTTCATGATTGCATCTGATACAACCCACAACACTTGATGCGGTCAAGAAGACCACCCTATGTTGACTCCATGAAGACCATCCTATGCTGACTCCAACAGCAGGCTTTAGTTCCTGGCCCATGGATATGGTGGACATAAGCTAGGCTCAAAGTCTACGTTTAAAATATTATTGGTTTCCTAATATATATATATTTTTTCTTGAAATGTCATTTAGATCTCTAGTTTGCACTTATTTTGGTTTTACTCCTTGGAGTAATTTCCTTTACCCAATGACTTGAAATGGAACAGGCTGAATTTTTTTTCTTTTCTAAGAAATGTCATTTCTAGAACCTTGGGCTTGTTCCAAGCAAAGGCTTTGCTAGGTTGAAGATTCGGTGGTTATTGGCGCTTGTATAATGTATATCCATTAAACTTCTGTAGGGGTGGAATGTTAGGCATCTATAGCTAGCTGCCTGATCACATTAACTGCATTGGTCAAGAGCCGTATTATGAGTTAAGTTCTATGCTTTTGCAACTGTCCTTTTACGATAGTAATGAACTCAAATCAAGGTGATTGACTTCTAGTTTCACTTTATCTTTTCCCCTTACACCAAAATTAGTTGAAGAATGTATTTGAATATTAAACAAAATCTGTTTTGTTGTTTACTTTTTATGCACTCAATTCTGTAGTTGTAATAACCTAACCTACCTTGGTGGGCCAACTTTACAAGGTGGGCCATTTTAGTCAACCATAGTTGAAGTCAGAATGGGAGTCATGGATTAGGATTCCTTGTAAGTCCAAAATAGGCAAGAACAAGGTTATTAGAAGTATAAGGAGTCCCAAACCGACCTCTCTCTAGGAATACTATTGCCAATAAGGCTTCCCTATAGTTTCCAAACATGACTTTCCTCTAAGCACTAAAATATGTATATGTGTAGAAGCTCCTATTATCTCACACACATCAACGAAAAAATAAAAATTCTGTGAGAGAGAGAGAGAGAGAGAGAGAGAGAAAGACTAATTTAGTTGTGGAATTGTTAGAAGGAGAGGAAGATCAACAACGGGATGACAGCGGATGTTCGCCGCGAGGCTGACCACTGCCGGAGCAATACACTACTATATCAGGTGAGTAGAACTTTTGAACTTGGTAATAGAAGATCTGAAATTGATGAAATTTAAAGATGTATGATCATTCCATGGGCTACTCTCTACCATATATTACTGTTACAATGGATGCCGACCCTTGTTAGGGTAGTATCTCTATTAATAGAATTACAGTAGTTTAGCCAACAATATGGCTTTTGTCAATGTGCAAGGTGAGGCCTAGAGGGGCCATCAAATCACAGATCTGAACCAGAGATCTGTTAATAGACACACGATCGACCCTAGTAGACTTATCCTAGTGGGAACCAACTCAGTTGAGCCCACAAATCTGATGATTGAAGTATCTTGTTACGCAAGAATGAATTTGACGACCTTGGAGTGTAATAGTTTGATTAAAAAAGGCCTAGTACAGAATGAAAAAATTGGAAAATTAGAATCTATGATTAACATACCATTGGAACTTTGATTTAGGGAGCAAAGTTGAACAATTAACTTGAAGATTCAACCTAAATTTGAAAATTTCAAATTTCATGTTGTCAAAAACCTGTTTTGCCGACTGGAGTTGTGGGCCATGTAGGGCCACCTGATCAAAGATCAGGTCCCCACATCTTGTAGTGGACACATGGGCGACCCCATTGGTGGTGGTCCCATGTGATTGGGACCGTTGGGACCCACCTCGAGATTTCACTAAGATAGGCATGGCGTGAATAATCCCTGACGGAAGAAAGATAGAGGTTTCTATTGACTTGCATATAATCTTATAAATTTATAAAAATTACAAAGTAGCTCCTGATGTTTTAGTTATATTTTTAAGGACCACTAAGACCTTATGATGTATATATAGCATGGTATTTTATGAACCCAACATTATCTAAATACCTAACTAGCGGAACCAATATTCAGATGATCTTATGGGCTAGAAGTGAGCCTTTCCTCACCAATTATTAGCTCCAATTTTTTTCAATTGAAATAACCACATACATTATGTAAATTTGAATATGATGTAAATTAATATGGTATTTTTACTGGTTATTCAAATATGATGGATTATGATTCCATATGAATTATGTCATGATTCCTGTGGTTGATTTTACAATGACTAATTAGTTCCATCAATAAGATATGGGCAATGCCACAGCCTGGTACTAACTCCGACTCTGAGTGGGGCGATTAACTAGAACTATGTGGTACTGGCCAAAGAAAAGATTAAGATGATATAACCGATTATGATGGAGATGAATATCTAATAAGTTTATTGAATATGAACTTGAAGTTGATATTTGAAATAGAGTAACACCAACCGATAGCATTGAGTATAGAACTTTCCTCGTAGATGTTGGTCAAGGGAACTAGGTTCAACAATCATAGTGGCAAGATAGACCATGTTGTTGATGGAGATGTAGATGCTCCAGTGTGGGAGTATTGGAACAAGCTCAACAATCATGGTGGATGACAAGCCATGCTGTTGACATAAACGTAGATACAGCCATATGGGGTATCGGAACCATTTGATGCTGCGGTGGGAAATTACTCAAGAAAGAAATTCATTAAGACGTTATTTTAACACCATTATTGAATATATAAATATTCATTGAATGATTGAAAATATGCTATACCTTAATGATTTCTTATTCTACTCACCAGTGTTACTAACCAGTAGTTCGGCCCACTCTAGGTGATGCATTTGTAGAGGTTACGGGGAGTGACGGAGATCAGCCGATGGATTTTGGCATGCGTGGTTGATTCAGACCACGAGAAGGAAAAGAATAGATTCGTAGATGGGATTAGCCCAACACTTAATTGATTATTCTATTGCAAATAGAGATTTGTTTTTTGTTACTCAGTAGTCTTCATCATGAATTCTAATATACTTTATGATTTAAATACAATGGAATTTGAATGTTTTAGACCTTGATGCTCATGGAAATCTGATTTATGTGGTATTATTATAAAATTGAAAACATCTTAAGAATTTGAAGAGCTTCAGATTTTTGGGTCATTACAGTAGTTGACTAACTTCCTTTTGATACTACTCTCTTTTGAGTTAACACCATCTTGACACCAATTTATGAAATGCCTTTTTGATTATCTGCCCTATGAGATAAATGTGGGGACATCCATAAAAATCATCTATTGTATGCATGCCGTCTTCAATTTTTATAGGCCAAAGTCATTTCACACATAGTAGATATCTTTCTTGTATTTTTGAGGATTATGTATACCTTGTTTTGTGCAATTATTTCAAGAAAATTAAAATTAATTAAATCTTGTTACCATATAGTTTGTATGATGTTATCCTGTAAACCAGTCTTATTGGTTCCTATCTAATTAAAAAGTTTGAGAACTTGTCACTTTTCATCATTGAGCATATACATGATAATTGTTTCAATTTCATATTTACTCATGAGCTATGATGCCCAGATACGACATGGATCCGGTAAGTCCACGCCGTGGACATGGTAGGGACATGGATTTTACACACAAAAAGTGAAGTATCGGACACGATATGAGACAATACATTGGCCATTTTTGAAGTATCTGTGCATCATAGCCCATAAGTGCTTCCTTATCATGCCATTTTTATTTTTTTTAGAAATAAAATGTCACCATGATTTATCATTGTTGTCATTTGATTATTGCAGGTTCCTTATATCGTGATGCTTGTTTTCACTGACCCATGTGTATTTTCATATTCTAGGTTCTGTTCAATTGGTTTGTTAACATTACCTTTTGGATTTCTATTTCTCATCCATGTTTTTAGATAATAAGCATCATATCCAAATATGTTCAGACATATGAGAGGGTAGTTACTCGTCAAATATAGCATGATTTTGGTTGATAATTGATATGCTTGGTTTTAGGCATAACTAAGTCCTCCAGTTATGATCTCCATATCAATTGAGTTTATAGTGGACAAATTTATACTTTATTTTAATCTGAAAATTTTCTTCGATGCATGTCTATGGAACAAAATTTCTTTATATCTCTTCTATTGTGATGACATAACATGTTTTTGATCCTAAGATAGCCAAGCTTCTACTATGGGGTGAAAATTTTGATGTAGCGCTAGTTAAATTGAATGGCGGTGTATTAAAATCTCTAGTATGTTCTTGCTGTGTTGCTGAAATACTTTTTCAATGCTCGTCAATGCCTCATTAAAAAAGGAAAGATTTTGAGCAATTTTAACACATCATTCTTATTTTTCCATATGCTATGTTATTTGATTATTTTTATCTACTTTAGTTACTAATTCCTTTTTTTAGTTTGCGATCCATGTTACACACTTACAATCTATTATTCACTTGGAAAGAAAGGGTAAATGTTGACTCCTTTTTGTCGAGATTATTTGTCCTTTTTAAAGTATTTTCTAGAAACCATTCCAACCCATTTCTTTACTATTTTGTTTTTTCAGGAGCATGCTTTGAAGAATATACTTATGTTATGCAAAGCAAGCATTGAATTTCCAAGTTTTATTGGTAGGCCTTTTCCACCCAAAACACACGACACCGTGTGTTTGTTTTTTTTTTTTTTTTTGGTTTGAACTTTTGGCATTTATGGATTTCTTATTACCATAAATGTACTGAAAACACAGTGGATTTCATTAATGGTTATTGCTGGATGTTCATAATCTTTTCCACGTTGGATTTCTTTTATCATATTTAAATGAACCATTTTGTCAGGTACTGCTTTCAAAATGATATTTCTCTGAAGGCTGGGAGTGTAGGTTGGTTCCTTCCCCCCACGCCTTCTTTTTTTTTTTTCAGTTCCTCTAACTACTACTTTCAAAATGAAAACTAGTTCAAAGCATTGGAAGACATGGCACAAGTAACACCAGAACATGTATCCTCTATACTATGGTACTATGGATAGCTTTAAAAATGAAAACCAGTTGACTACACATAAACTTGTGCTTCTGAATTACTTTATATTTTTTAGTACAATTTAAACGAATCTTAGAAATTAGGCCCATCTTGGATTAGTGCAAGTGGATGCCTATGTGCAGGTGGCAGGTCTGTATGTTAGGTTGCTGTTCATGTGAGTATACAATCATGTGTGTGTGTTTGTATATACGGGGATGCCTATGTGTAAACCTGTTTTGTATCTCCAGTTTGTCAAAATCAAATTTTTGGAGATAGAGGAGAAAATCAATAAAATTAGATGGTGTGAGATAGCCAAAAGTGCCTTGTTTATTCTCTCAACGAAGGATAAGTTACTCTTAGTTTATGTAAAAAGTATCTCTTTGTTGGATAGTGCTCCAGTGATGTTGATAGAGAGTTTTATTTTTTAATTTTTTGTTGGGATTTCTTATAGTGTAAGATTAGTTGATATAACTTCCATCAAAATTCTGTTTTAAGATTCCCTCGGGCGCAAGATCCCAGTTGATTTTGTGCCATTATGTGAAAGTTTCCCTCGTCTAAACAAGCAACCTATGATCATTAAAGATCCTCTAAAGGAACCCCTAGAAGCTGGGGTGCAATGGTTACCCATTCTGAAATTGTCCAAACAACAGATCTCACAATTTCCACAACTGATGTACATCCACAACTGATGTACATTTACCATGAAAAACTCTATTATTCGTTGCAAGCCAAATCTTCCATCAAAGAGCATAAATTGAATGCTTGAGGAAAATCACCAAATGCAGATCTGAAATCTCTTTATTTCCAAATTGCCTTCAATTTGACGCTAAAAAATGAGGAAAATCGCCAGATGCAGAGCTTGTGATCGTTGAAAATGACTGATTATAGATGCTTCATGCCGTTTCTAGGGTTTTTTCTAGGATTTTGGATCTTGATCTTTTGAAGGCTCTAGGGAATTGAAATTAATCTTCAAAGAAGAGAAAGATCAAGTTGAATCTATTTTAAGTGAACTTCAGGGTTTTTTGTTTTTGAGCTTTGAAAGCCGATGGTTGTTGCAAATGAAATTGAGAAGAAAGGATGACGTACAACAAAACAGAGAAGGTCAAGTTGAGATTTTATGGTGATCTCAGCAAATCGTCGAAAGCTGTTGCTTGTGTTGGGGCTAGAAGAATTCAGTCCTTTATACGTCATCTCTTCTTCAGTCTCTTTCTTCCTTCCTTTCTTTCATTTCAGTAACTATGGAGATGCATTTGCTTCAAGGTAAGCAAAATCTTCTTCTCTACATTAAATCATTAATCTTTTATGTCCAGTGCTATTTGCTTCGAAAACTTTTTATGCTGCAAGGATTGGATCTTTTAGGTTGTTGGATGTGAAACGGTTGTGATTTGAAGTGTTTTAGTTCCTCTTATGATTTTTTTTTTGCTTATTGACATTTCCTTGTTAGATGCTTTTTCTTTCTTCTTTCATTTTTTATTTTTTTTATTTTATTGAATCTATAGATTCATTGCCTTTGGATGGGATCTAGGGTTTAGAGTACATTTTTCTTTGAATCTTTGTTTATAGTGGGTTTGTTCAACATTGCTGCAGATTTGTGAATATGTAAGACTGACATGATTGCCATTTATACATTCCTAACATGGATTTTGCATGGGGATGTTGTAGTCGACATGTTTCTAATGATATATTAGGGTTGCATAGTTGGTTAGCACGTGTCATTTGCTTAGTTCTCTACTCATGTTGTCACAATCAAATCTGGGTACATTTTTGGAATTTGTGGGATTTTATTTGCTGCAGTTTTGTGTCTAATCTTGTGCTATCCTTTTCTGTTTTAAAGACTGCTACTAACATCCTACGATTTTTTTTAGCAAAAAAAAAACAAAAAAAAAAAAAAAATCCTTAAAGCAAGTAAAGAAGAGATTTGAAGTTAGGTGTTACAGGTGTTTTTTGCCTAGAAGAAGAATCCAGTTCAAAATCATAAAGAATTGGGTTTAGCCCAAAAGCTAATAGGTCAAGCATTGATTTTGAGAAGTCCTCTCAGTTGGGGGCTAAGGCTGTTAATTTGTTGACTTTAAGATATATAAAATGTATCTTTGAAGGTAATATTAAGATAGTTCGATATGTGTATGAATGGCAATGACAATGTATGAAATATGTGGAGAGATCTAAATTTCCAGTGGAGTCAAATTGCACCAAGGTTTCACTTTGAGTTTTTTTGAATTGAGTAAAGACAATTTGATGGCATATATGCTGGAGGAGCTTTAGCTATGGGTTGCATTGGTTATGGACAATACAATTTCAAAGTTTCCCACCATTCAATTATTGGTATATTATTACTTCTAACTTGATTATATATTGTTATTGTTATTACTATTATTTATCATTATTAGTCTTGTTTTTGTTTTTTATTGATGGGAAAGTGGTTCTATGCACAAACTACAATTGTGAGTGAAGGTGCCCCACCATGTGATGTATGGAGGTACTACTTTTTATATGAATCTTTGGAGGTGGCCACATAGTTCTTCAATACAATAATCTACAAAATTGTTCATTATTGCATCTGATACAACACTTGATGCAGCCAAGATGACCACCTTGGGTTGACTCCAACAGGAGGCTTTAGGTCTTGGCCCATGGATATGGTGCACATAAGCTAGGCTCAAAGCCTAGGTTTAAAATATTATTGGTTTCCAAATTTATATTTGGTTTCTTGCAATGTCATTTAGCTCTCTGTTTTGCACTTATTTTAGTTTTACTTCTTGGAGTAATTTCCTTTACCCAATGACTTGAAATGGAATGTGCTGGATCTTTTTTTCATTTCTAAGAAATGTCATTTCTGGCACCTTGGCTAACTGCAACAAGAGACTTTGCTAGATTGAGGGTTTGGTGGCTATTGGCACTTTTATAATGTATATCCACCAAACTTTTTTTAGGGGAGGAATGTTAGGCATCTATAACTAGTTGTTTGATCACATTGACTGCGCTAGTCGAGAGTAGTACTGAGTTAAGTTCTATGCTACTGCCAACTGCCCATTTATAGGGGTAATGAACTTCAATCAAGGTGACTGACTTCCAATTTCACATTATCTTTTTCCCTTGCACGAAAATCAATTGAAGAATGTATTTGAATATTCAGCAAAATCTGTTTTGTTGTTTACTTTATGGATTAAATTCTGAAATTTGTTGTCACGAAGGATTTCTTTTTTCTTCCCTTTGATACTATCTCTCTTGAGTTAAGACCATGACACCATTTTATGAAATGCCTTTCTGATTATTTGCCCTGTAAGATAAATGGGAAATCCATAAACATCATCCATTGTATGCATGCCATTCTCAATTTTCGCAGGCCAAAGTCATTTCTCACGGAGTAAATGTCTTTTCTTGTGTTCTTGAGGATTATGTTCACTTTGTTCTGTGCATTTATTTCAAGAAAAATTAAAATTAATGTAACAATAGTTTGTATGCTGTAGTTCTATAAACCAGTCTTATTGGTTCCTATCTAATTGAAAAGTTGGAGAACTTGTCACATTTCAACATTGAGTAAACATGATAATTGTTTCAATTTCATACTTACCCATAAGTGCCTCCTCATCAAGCCATTTTGAATTGTTTTTTTTTTCTGAAATTAAATGTCACCATGATTTATAATTGTTGTCATTTGATTATTGCAGGTTCCTTATACCTTTCGGACATTTACTGTGATGCTTTTTTTTATTGACCCATGTGTAAGTATTGTCATATTCTAGGTTTTGTTCAATTGGTTTTATTAATATTACCATTCGGGTTTCTATTTCTCGTCCATGTTTATAGATAAGAAGTCTCAAGTATGTTTTTGCTGTGTTGCTTAGTTACATTTTCAACGTGCATCAACTCCTCATGTTGTGTTGCTTAGGACTTTTCCACCTAAAACACACTACACCATGTGCTTGTTTTTGTTTGAACTTTGGCATCTATGGATTTTTTACTGCCATAAATGTACTGAAAACACAGTCAATTTCAGTAATGGTTATTGTAGTATGCTCATAAATTTTCCATGTTCAATTTCTTTTATCACATTTAAATGAACCATTTTGTCAGGTGGATATTTCTCAAAAAGGCTAGGAGCATAGGTTGGTTCCTTTTCCCCTTTTTGTTTATTTTTGGTTCCTCTATATAGTACCTTTAAATATGAAAACCAGTTTAAAGCGTTGGAAGCAGTGGCATAAGTAAAACCAAAACATATATCCTCTATACTATGGATAGCTTTAAAAATGACAACCAGTTGACTACACAAACTGGTGTTTCTGAATTACTTATATATTATTAAGTAGCATCTAGAAGAATCTTAGAATTTAGGTCCATCTTGGATATGTGCACATGGCTGTTTGTAAATTAGGTTGCTGTTCATGTGAGTACAGGTGGATGATTATGTGTAGATGATTGTTTGTGTGGGTGTGGGCGGCTGCCTATGTGTGTGTGCTGGTGGCAGTTAGTGTATTAGGTGGTTGCTTGTGTGTGTTTGTGTGCAGGTGGATGCCTATGTGTGAACCTGTTTTGTATCTATAGTTTGACAAAATCTAAACTTCAGAGATTGAGGAGAAAATCAATAAAATTAGATGGTGAGAGACAGCCTAAAGTGCTTTGTTTATTCTCTCCATGAAGGATAAGTTGCACTTAGTTTTTGTGAATAGTATCTCCTTGTTGGATGCTCTAGTGATGTTGATGGAGAGTTTTTTGTTTTTTTTGGGATTTCTTATAATTATTAGATTAGGATTACTGTATTTGGACTTTGATGTATTGTTTTTTCTTTTGAGAATCTCTCACACATCCATCTTTTTCCTCCCACAGCTTCTTTTATCTAATCCCGGAAAGTGTTGATCCACAAGCTACATTCATAAAAGTTTCCAGAATTGAGACACCATGAGAAGATCTTTCTTACTCTTGCAGATGTTATCATGATGTTGGTTGGCAAAGAGAGGTGGAAGAAGTATGAAGAATATCAAGAATCAAGACAACTACTTTAAAAAAAATGATCCATAATGGTTGGCAACTTTACTTGTGAACTTCATCTATCAAGGTTAGTTTGTTAGTTTTCTTATTCCTTGTTTTAGAACATACTCCCGGTACCACTGATTTAGTTATGCTTTGTGGGAATGTGTTTTTTCCTTGAATCTGATCAATTTGGTTTTGGCTGTTTGTTGGGTGCTGCCATAATGTAATTAAGCTTTGCTAGAGCTATTTCAGATTGACTATATTGGAACCTCTCACTATGTTAGCTGTATCTCTTCTGTCTTACTTCATTGGATGTCCTTAATTGACCACCTCTTGGTAGGGGTGTACAAAAAATCTGTCGATCCGTTAAACCGATCCGATGGTTAATGGATTGGTGACGGATTTAAAAAATCCTAATCCATTAGTGATGAATTGGTAATGGATTTTACTCTCAATCGTTAGATTTAAACCGATCCAATCTGTTGTAATAAATAGATATATATATTTATTTTTATATAAAAATATGAAAAGAAAATAATTTCTTCCAGAAGGGTTAGGTGTTTTGTGTGGTACCTATTGCAAAATATTTTCCAGAAGGATTAAGTGTTTTGTGTTTTGTTTCATCTTTTTGTTAAAATTTTCCTTATGAGTTTTTGTTATGATCTTTTAAAGATCTTATGGAATTGGTAATACAATTCCTTTTGGGTTAGAAGAGTAGGATTTAGTTAAAAAACTGATTTAATATATGCTAGCCAGTCATTTATGCTTTTGAAATACTCAAAATTTAAGGTTTTTGCTTAAAGATTTTATTTGAGGTATCTACTTGTATATCTTTCTATTATTACTTATATTCTGTATTATATATCGGTGATATTGCAGTTATCTTATACCATAATCACCTTGTGGGAAGCCATAGGATGGTCGAATGTGTCCTTTTTGAACCTCTTTAAAATCTGGTCTCTTCAAGACAATTAATAAAATGAACATATCTAATGTGTTGATTTTAACATGACTTCATCTAATAATTTGGAAATGGTCACATATGAAGGATAGAGACGGGCCACCTATGATTAAGTTTTACCAAAAGGCCACCTACAACTTTTACTTCTATTTTTATTTTATTTTATTGCAAAAGAATTCCTGTTATGGGCTCTACCAACAGATTGAACAGTTTTTAACTGATCTGAACCATTGATTCACGGTTCAGCTCGGATTAGTTTTAAAGGGCAATGGATTGGTGACGGCTTATAAAACCGTCAATCCGTAGGTAATTGTTTGGTGTGGATTTGGCTCAATCCGATCCAATCCATGTCATGTACACTCCTACTTCTTGGTCCTTTCTTTGGATGGAGTTTGTATGTACTTCCATAATGTAGTTGTCTCTTATGTTGCATGGTTTATGGAAGAAGTCCCTGAAAGTGATCCTACATAGTAACTTATCTCAGAGCTTCTGTTTTGTGCTGCCATCAAAAACGTTTAGTTAGCCTTAATATGCTTTTGGACTCAATGGCCTGAAATATTCCAATGAGATGGTGAGATGAGAGACATGACTTTATTTGCCTACTCAGATGACTGCCAACCATGAAGGGCATGAGAGGATTGAAAGATTATAATGATGGCTATGTATGTGCAAAAAACCAACGCCATCCAATCATCTTGACCCATTAATCTTAATAGTTTATATTTGCAAATACTTGCAATGGTTGAGATAAAATACACGCTTTCACATATCAAATCATGTTGGATTGGGTCTATTATTATTATTATTATTATTTTGCACATACCTAGGCCAATCATAATCTTTTAATCCCCCATGTCCTTCATGGTTGGCATTCGTGTATTGTATCTTATCCACGAGTTCTTGTCATAGTAAATGCCCCTCAGGCCATACCCTCAGGCCAGACTAAGTATGAGTGTAATGCTCCACCCTATACGCATGCATGATATTGTCGGCTTTGACCTATGGGTCTCACGGTTTTGCTTCTGGTGGGCCTCAACCCCCCAAAAGGTCTCATGCAAGGTACGGGTACAAGCTCTATATATAAACCCATTCACTTTCCTCTGTATAGTTGATGTGGGACTCAAGGGAGTTGTAATCCACCCCCCCCCCCAAGGCTGCACGTCCCTGTGTAGTAGCCTGCCAATCCATGTAGCCTGCCAACCCTCTTGGCCCGCCCACATAAGAATCTGTCCACTTGCATCAGGCCACAACAGGGACCCATACTTGAACTAGTTGAGAGTCGGCTCTGATACCATTTGTCACACTCTACCCTATACGTATGCATGATATTGTCTGCTTTGATTGTTCCTTCCCTGGTTATAATTCTGCCCTTGTGGTGGGTTCTGTGGGTATCCCTTTTGTTGGTTCTGGCCATTCTGCTGGTTCTTCTGTGCCTGATTTTGTTGATTGCTCTGCTGTGGGTTCCCTTGATTCTGGGGAGGGTAGTTTTGATAGTTGTGGCGTGACTGTAAGAAATTTTGCTGATTTGATTGCTACCCCTGTCGCTATGTCTGATTATTCTTTTGCCACTTCGGACAGTCCTTACACCTATGACCCACCTGGCCACATGTAAAGCACGCACCGTGTTGCCATGGGCACTGCTCCAATTCATGGTTCTTCCTGCAACGACTGCATTCAACTTGAGAATCCAACTTGATTGTTCTCTCTTTGTTTTAAGGCATTTCTTCTTCCTCATTCATGAACTTCTCTTTTCTTATTATTCATGTAGCAAGCAAATGTGTATGTTAACTTTAATGTTTCATGCAAATACAATGGGTGATATGAAATGAGGATACAAAAGTTAATATTCATCTAAGGGTCTGTTGGCTACTATAATACCAATGCCTTTCGATGTTTTCAACCATTTGAATATATTTATTGAGTGGTCTTGAGTTGCTTGCTAACTTAGAAATTATCCAAGAAAACTATGTTAACCTAGAAGGTTAAGACTATCAAAACATTATCTTTTGAATGCTTGAGTTTCACGATATGATAGGTTCTATTTCTATTATGTAAATGGATCAAGCTCTCTAAGTAATGTATTTCCATTTTGTTAATTGATCAAGTTTCTCAACCAATGTATCGTTTTATCACAAGTGAAAATTATGTAAGTCATAAAGATGGCCCCAAATGGAAATGATAGGGATCTGGTTGGCAATGACCCTCAAAGAAGTTTCATTAGAAATAGAGAATCTAAGAAGATCATGGCGGAGAGAAAACAATATCTGCCCATTTCCATCAATGGTGGTGATAGGAAATCACATATGGAAAAGACACGGCATATTATGATATTTATGTGCATTGCAGAGGCATGTAAGAGAAAGACGTAGTACTAGACTAGTAGTCTACGATGATTTATCACATGATGATGCTATTCAGTTGGTTGGAACATCCATTTTATAATATTATATGGAATATCCAGTTTGAGCATATATGACTGATTTTTGAATTGTCTGGCACATTCAGCATTGTATGGTAACGCGAATTGTATATAGTTTTTTTTTAATTCTTATGAATAGTAGCTGTCTTGACTGGTGTCTAAATCTAATTAAGGAGTTTTCGAGGCATAGAGTAGTTTTGAAATTTGACCTTTAAAAGTGCATAGCTTGTTTTTATGTTTTTTACATTAATAAGAATTCTAACCAATATATGTAATGTAAACTCCAAGTAAAAGAGGGACAAGATTTTCTTACTCAATAGACAATGTTTGATTGGCAATACAAATTTTGGCTATTCTAAATATGTGATGAGTTGGTGTTGATATGAGATATTTTGTGTACTAACACAAACATGACAAACGTGTACAGTCATTTACATATGAGGGCCTTATTATAGGGCTTTTGTCTTCTTATGCTAAATGCTTAATATTGTTGCTTTTAGTAAAGCTTAATTTGTCGTGCCCTCGGAACGGATTATGGAAAATTATGCCCGGGTCTTAAGGTGCGACATCGATTAAGATGATGATATAGGATTGATTTCCCATAGGATTCCGCTGTGAGGGTCATATAGACCGTCGTCATTTACAATTCAGTGTGGTTATGCAGAAGTGTGTAGCAAATTAGACGTAGTCATCAGCAAGGCAAGGTGAAATAAATAAGACAAGTATCAGGGTGCAATAGATCCAAGAAGACATTTTCATTAACATATTCAATATTTACATCCGAAAGTTTGTATGTATTACAAGAGCTATGGTCGAACAGACCGGTGTTTCCACAAAATAAACCCAAAAGTACAAGATATATTACCAAGTGGATGTGATTGTTATGCTCCGCTTGTAGTCCCGGACTTCTAGATGATGTTGTCTGGGCACCTTGCACCTAGTGACTACAGCTCCTTTGCTACCTCCTTGCACTCCTTCTCAAATGCAATGGGGTAAAACCCTAAACATCAAGGTGATCGGGTCAAATACGACGACCTGGCAAGAGATTAATAACAATACACAATATACTTGTGGCAATACTGAATAATAAAACATGCTAAATGATTTAATAGAGAGCATAAATGAGGATTACGAGGCATGCTGTGCATAATAGAAAATGATAAGCATGTGGGAATCATAAATAAAAGATAGATCTTATTAGAAACATAAACAAACTAGTTGGCAATCCACGTAGCCAAATTCTCCATCATGGCTGCATCGGCGTGACCGTGACACGGCACATTGATAAGTCACTCTGGGATGCTCCTACGTGTCCCAAGTGAAATAATTCACTCTCGGCTACTATAGCATGACTAGAGCGGGTAAAACTAAAACTATCAGTAGAGTCGTAATACACAAATCTAAATCCAACTTTCGACTTGGGCTAACCAAGAGAGGATTGAAGCTCAGTAGTGTTGACATGTGGAATCAAGACAATCTGGCTAACTGGCTTGACATGACTAAATTCCCGAAATGAGGAATTGTTTTTGACTTATGTTTCATATTGGGCTAGTAGCATACTCATGAATAGTCCTTCGGAGATAGAACTGGCAAAAAACCATGTAAACTAGGTCATAGCAAGTGTGTCGGTAATTTTTGGGGAAAATTGGTGAAAACAATCATTTTATATGGAAAATAGCTCATTTGCTTCGCATTGGTTGAAAATAGTGTGGAAAGAAACCCTTAGTTCTAGAAACCATTGGGTAGCATTTTGGCATGGAATTGCATGTCCCAAAATGGGTAAAAAGGTGTAATGTGGATCCACTGTTCAATGGTGGACGCAGTGTGTTGACGCACCCCTGCCTATCCTCGAATCACCCTAACCTAGGATCCAGTCGGGTAAGGGTCTCCGGTCACGACACAATGCTAGACGTTGTTCCCCGCACGACTTTCAAATCTAATCGTCCCATCTGAGTCGGGGCATGGAGAGGGTAATGGGTTAGCTAGTGTGTACGTGAGTGACATGAGTGTAATTTGGACGAAATAAACAGTATTACTTGAAATTAGTGAAAATTACCAACATTTTATTAAGGTTATGGGTTGTCTTCGGCATGGTGGAGTGTTTAAGAAATGCAATTACACTCATTTAAGGTCCGGATGTCAAGTTTCATCTCACCTTGGTGCTCAATCATGTGAAGACATCCTAAACCCTTAAATGGTCTACCTTCAGTTTATAAACAATTCTCCCACACCTTTGAACAAGCCCTAAGGTTGCTACATGTTCCAAACTTCTTAAATTTGAAGTTTGGGGTTGAGGTGAGTTTGGATGGTGGTCCTTAATACATGATCCTATGTTAAGCAACTTTACTTGAGAATTGCATTGAATTTGACCCTTAATTTGTGCATTAAGGGATGTTTATGATTTCCTTAATTTTCATTTTATCATGCCCCAAGAAAGTCCTAAGAAGTGGGAAAAGGATGGGGAAGAGATGTGGTGCAAAGCCCCCTTGACTGGTCCCCAAAGATGGGGACTTGTGACCTATTTGGACACTGCACTGGGGTAGTGTCCGAGCAGGTCTCGTTCACTGCTCCACTGCAGTGTTCGAAATCCATTTGGACACTGCAGTGGGGCAGTGTTAGTCCCCACTGCACAACATGTGTGGAGTCCAAATTTTCCCCACCTGATGGCCCTACTTGGGGCTCTCTTTAGGTAATCTTTGGAGCGCAAAATGGCAGTAATTAAACATTAATTAGAGGCTCCAAATCAGTCATAATTAATTGGCCAAACTCATTTCAATTGAAGTAAGTCTAAGCATGCATTGAACTAGTAAGAGGAATCAACTAGAGACTAAGAAACACAAAATGCTATTGAACTCAACTTGCTAGGGGCCTAAAGAGGCTTCTTAATACCTTCCAATCAGTTACAACAAGCCTACACACCCAAATCCCCTGAAACAGCCCAAAAATCATGAGAAATTGAAAAATCAAGTGAAGACTTGGTGAAAATGGTTTGCATGTTGGAATGGGGGAGCCATTAGGACATGCTCTACCGAAGTCTACGAGAGAGGAAGAGGTCTCACCTCAAACACCTCAGATCCAGAAGAATAGCTTGACAAAAGGGGTTGTCCATATCCGAATTTGGAGGAAAAGAGATGGGAGAAAGAGAAGAACAAGAGGAAGAAGAAGATGGGGTGCATCCTTCGATTTGGTGAAGCTTGGGGGAGATTTGAAGATGAAGAATGGAGAAGGAAGAGCAAAGTTCCTCTTCGTTACAATAGAAGAGAGGAACAGAAGTGAAGGAAGAAGGGAGCTTGGCATTTTTATATCGTGTAATAGTGGGGCCCACTCACTTGAAGAGCTTGTTTGGGCTATATCTCACAATCTGAAGCTCGAAATGTGATGCCGTAAGAGACAAAAGCTTGGGAAATTAACTAAACTTTCCAATGAGCCCAAATTTGACGAGGTTTAGAGAACTTGGAAATCCGATGGTTACTGCAAATGAAATTGGGAAGAAAGGACAACGGACAACAACACGAAGAAGGTCAAGTTAAGGTTTTTATGGTGATCTTGGCAAATCTTCAATAGCTGTTGCATGTGTTGGGTCTAGAAGAATTCAGTTCTTTATACCTCATCTCTTCTTCGGTCTCTTTCTACCTTCCTTTCTTCCATCTCAATCACTATGGAGATGCATTTGCTTAGTAAAATCTTCTTCTCTACATTAATCTTTTATGTCCAGTGTCGTTTGCTTCAAAAACAACTTTTTATGCTGCAAAGATTGGATCTTTAGGTTGTTGGATGTGAAATGGTTGCGATTTGAAGTGCTTTAGTTCTTGATTTTTTCTTTTTTGGTTATTGACATCTCTTTATTATATGCTTTTTCTTCCTTTTTTTATTTTTTACTTTTTTATTTTATTGAATCTATAGATTCATTGCCTTTGGATGGGATCTAGGGTTTTGAGTCTACATTTTTCTTTGAATCTTTGTTTATAGTGGGTTTGCTCAACAATGCAGCGGATCTGTGAATATGTAAGACTGACACGATTGCCATTTATACATCCCTAACATGGATTTTGCATGAGAATGTTGTAGTCGACATGTTTCTAATGATGTATTCGGGTTGCATAGTTGGTTAGCATGTGTCATTTGCTTAGTTCTTTACTCATGTTGTCACAATCAATGTAGTTACAATTTTGGAATATGTGGGATTTTATTTACTGCATTTTTGTGTCTTTAATCTTGTGCTATCCTTCTCTATTTTAAAGACTGTTATTAGCATCCTTTGATTTTCTTTTAGGCAAAAAAAAAAAATCCTTAAAGAAATTAAAAAAGAGATCTGAAGTCGAGTGTTACAAGTGTCTTTTGCCTAGAAGAAGAATTCAGTTCAAAATCCTAAAGAACTAGGTTCAGCCCAAAAGTTAGTAGGTCAAGCATTGATTTTGAGAAGTCCTCTAGGTTGGGTGCCAAGGCTGTTAATTTGTTGACTTTTAATATATATAAAATGCATCTCTGAAGGTATTAATTTGTTGACTTTTAAGATATATAAAATGCATCTCTGAAGGTAATTTTAAGATAGTTCTATGTGTATGTAAGACAATGACAATGTATGAAATATGTGGAAAGATCTAAATTTCCATTGGTCAGATTGCACTAAGGTTTCACTTTGAGTTTTTTGGAATTGAGTAAAGACAATCTGATGGCATATATGCCAAAGGAGCTTTAGCTATGGATTGTATTGGCTATGGACAATTCAATTTCAAAGTTTCCCATCATTCAATTATTGGTATATTATTACTTCTAACTTGATTATATATTGTTATTGTTATTACTATTATTTATCATTATTAGTCTTGTTTTTGTTTTTTTTATTGATGGGAAAATGGTTCTATGCAAACTACAGTTGTAAGTGAAGGTGCTCCACCATGTGATGTAAGGAGGTGCTACTTTTTATATAAATCTTTGGAGAGTTCTTCAATACAATAATCTACAAAATTGTTCATTATTGCATCTGATACAACACTTGATGTAGCCAAGAAGACCACCTTGGGCAAACTCCAACAGGAGGCTTTAGGTCCTCGTCAATGGATATGGCGAACATAATCTAGGCTCAAAGCCTAGGTTTAAAATATTATTGGTTTCCAAATTTATATTTGGTTTCCTGAAATGTAATTTAGCTCTTTGTTTTGCACTTATTTTAGTTTTACTCCTTGGAGTAATTTCCTTTGCCTAACAACTTGAAATGGAATGTGCTGGATCTGTTTTTCATTTTTTAGAAATGTCATTTCTGGCACCTTAGCTGACAACAACAAGAGACTTTGCTAGATTAAGGGTTTGGCGGCTATTGGCACTTTTATAATGTAAATCCATTTAAACTTTTTTGTAGGGGAGGAACGTTAGGCATGTATAACTAGCTGCTTGATCACATTAACTGCGCTAGTCGAGAGTAGTATTATGAGTTAAGTTCTATGCTACTGCCAACTGCCCATTTATAGGAGTAATAAACTTCAATCAAGGTGATTGACTTCTAGTTTCACATTATCTTTTTCCCTTGCACGAAAATCAGTTGAAGAATGTATTTGAATATTCAGCAAAATCTGTTTTGTTGTTTACTTTATTGACTAAATTCTGAAATTTGATATCACGAAGGATTTCATTTTTCTTCCCTTTGATACTAGTCTCTCTTGAGTTAAGACCATTACACCGATTTATGAAATGCCTTTCTGATTATCTGCCCTGTAAGATAAATCTGGGAAAATCCATAAACATCATCTATTGTATGCATGCCATTCTCAATTTTCACAGGCCAAAGTCATTTCTCATAGAGTAGATGTCTCTTCTTGTGTTCTTGAGGGTTATGTTCACTTTGTTTTGTGCAATTATTTTAAGAAAATTAAAATTAATGTAAATCTTGTTACCATATAGTTTGTATTCTGTAGTTTTGTAAACCAATCTTATTGGTTCCTATCTAATGGAAAAGTTTGAGAACTTGTCACATTTCATCATTGAGCAGTCATTCTAATTTTTTCAATTTCATACTCATCCATAGTGCTTCCTTATCAAGCCATTTTGATTTTTTTTTTCTGAAATTAAATGTCACCATGATTTATCATTGTTGTCATTTGATTATTGCAGGTTCCTTATATTTCTCGGACATTTACTGTGATGCTTGTTTTCACTGACCCATGTGTAATTATTGTCACATTCTAGGTTCTGTTCAATTGGTTTGTTAACATTACCATTTGGGTTTCTATTTCTCATCCATGTTTATAGATAAGAAGTCTCAAGTATGTTTTTGTTGTGTTGCGCAAATAATTTTTCAACGCATGTCAACTCCTCATTATAAAAGAAAGATTTTGTGCAATTTCAACACATTATTCTTATTTTTCCGTATGCCTTTTCATTTGATTATTTTTTAGTTACAATCTATATTCACTACGAAAGTAAAGGTAAATCCGAACTCCTTTTTTTAGAGATTTATTGGTCCTTTTTAAAGTACTTACTAGAAACCATTCCAACCCATTTCCTTACTTTTTTGTTTTTTCAAGAGGATGCTCTGCAGAAAATACTTATTTTGAAAAAGCAATGGGATACAAGGCAAGTAATGAATTTCCAAGTTTTGATGGTAGGCCTTTTCCACCTGAAACACACTACACCATGTGTTTGTTTTTGTTTGAGCTTTGGCATCTATGGATTTGTTACTGCCATTAAATGTATTGAAAACACAGTCAATTTCATTAATGGTTATTGTATTATGCTCATAACTTTTCCACGTTGGATTTCTTTTATCACATTTAAATGAACCATTTTGTCAGGTGGATATTTCTCAAAAAGGCTAGGAGCCTAGGTTGGTTCCTTTTTACCTTTTTTTTTATTTTTGGTTTCTCTATCTAATAACTTTAAAAATGAAAACCATTTTAAAGCATTGGAAGCCATGGCATAAGTAAAACCAGAACATGTATCCTTCGTACTATGGATAGCTTCAAAAATGACAACCAGTTGACTACACAAACTTATGCTTCTGAATTACTTTATATTTTTAAGTAGAGTTTAGAAGAGTCTTAGAATTTAGGTCCATCTTGGATATGTGCAAGTGGCTGGTTGTAAATTAGGTTGCTGTTCATGTGAGTACATGTGGATGATTATGTGCAAATGATTGTTTGTGTGTGTGTAGGTGGCTGTCTATGTGTGTGTACAACTGCCAGTTAGTGTATTAGGTGGTCGCTTGTGTGTGTGTGCAGGTGGATGCCTATGTGCGAACCTGTTTTGTATCTATAGTTTGACAAAATCTAAACTTTGGAGATTGAGGAGAAAATCAATAAAATTAGATGGTGTGAGGCAGCCTAAAGTGCCTTGTTTATTCTCTACATGAAGGATAAGTTACATTTAGTTTATGTGAAAAGTATCTCTTTGTTGGATAGTGCTCTAGCGATGTTGATGAGGTTTTTTTTTTTTGGATTTCTTATTTTATAAGATTAGGATTACACTATTTGGACTTTGATGCATTGTTTTTTCTATTGAGAATCTCTCACACTTCCATCTTTTTCTTCCCACAGCTTCTTTAATCTAAACCCGGACAAGTGGGGATCACAAGATACATTCATAAAATTTTCTAGAATTGAGACACCACGACAAAATCTTTCTTATGCTTGCAGATGTTATCATGATGTTGGTTAGCAAAGAGAGGTGGAAGAAGTATGAAGAATATCAAGAATCAAGACAACTCCTTTAGAAGGAAATGATCCATAAAGGTTGGCAACTTTACTTGTGAACTTCGTCTGTCAAGGGTAGTCTGTTAGTTTTTGTATCATTTGTTTTAGAACGTACTCCTGGTACCATTGATTTGGTTATGCTTTGTGCGAATTTGTTTTTTCCTTGAAATAGATCGATTTGGTTTTGACTGTTTGTTGGGTGCTGCCATAATGTAATGAAGCTTTGCTAGAGCTGTTTCAAATTGGCTATATTGGAACCTTTCACTATGTTAGCTGTATCTCTTCTGTCTTACACCACAGGATGTCCTCAATTGACCACTTCTTGGTCCTTTCTTTGAATGGTGTTTGTCGGTACTTCCATAATGAAGTTGTCTCTTATGTTGCATGGTTTATGGAAGATGTCCCTGAAGATGATCCTGTACAGTAACTTATTTCAGAGCTTTGTTTTGTGTTGCCATGAAAAACGGCTAGTTAGCCTTAATATGCTTTTGGCCTCAATGGCCTGAAATATTCCAATGAGATGGTGAGATGAGAGACACGACTTTATATACCCACTTGGATGACTGCCAACTATAAAGGGCATGAGGGGATTGAAAGATCGTAATGATGGCTATGTATGTGCAAAAAAACTAACTCCATCCAATCATCCTAACCCATTAATCTTAATAGTTTATATTTGCAAAAACTTGCAATGGTTGAGATAAAATACATGCTTTTACATATCAAACCATATTGAATTGGCTTTATTATTATTCTTATTTTTTTATTTTTTTTATTTTTATTTTTTGCACATACCTAGGCCCATCATGATCTTTCAATCCCCCATGCCCTTCATGGTTGGCATTTGTGTATTGTATCTTATCCATGATTTCTCGCCATAGTAAATGCCCCTTAAGCAGAGTATGAGAGTAGGCAATGCCTTCTTATTAGAAGTTTGATTATTTTAGGTGGAATAAGCCATTGTAGCGATTGAGGTTATCTCTATCATATATCTCAGATGGATGACGTTTTTTTTGTTGGAAATTTGAAAATGTCAAGTTATTATTCATGCAGCAAACAAATGCGTAGATCACTTGGTCTTACAAGCTGCCTAGACATGAGCCTACAATTAAAATGATAACATGCAAAATAGTAGTGGTGCAATTTGGACTAAAACTCGCCCTTTCTTTGTGATCTCTCTCTTTGTTCTAAGGTATTTCTTCTTCCTCGTTCATGGACTTCTTTTTTCTTATTATTCATGCAGCAAGCAAATGTGTATGTTAACCTTAATGTTTCATGCAAAGACAATGGGTGATATGAAATGAGGATACGAAAGTTAATATTCATCCAAGGGCCTGTTGGCTACTATAATACCAATGCCATTCAATGTTTTCAACCATTTGAATATATTTATTGAGTGGTCTTGAGTTGCTTACTGACTTAGAAATTATCTAAGAAAACTATGTTAACCTAGAAGGTTAGGACTATCAAAACATTATCTTTTGAATGCTTGAGTTTCACGATATGATAGGTTCTATTTCTATTATGTAAATGGATCAAGCTCTCTAAGCAATGCATTTCCATTTTGTTAATTGATCAAGTTTTCACAACCAATGTATTGTTTTATTATGAGTGAAAATTTTTTAAGTCATAAAGATGGCCCCAAATGGAAATGATAGGGCTCTAGTTGGCAGTGATCTTCAAAGAAGTTTCATTAGAACTAGAGAATCTAAGAAGATCATGGCGGAGAGAAAACAATATATGCCCATTTCCATCAATGGTGGTGATGGGAAATCACATGGGGAAAGACATGGTATATTATGATATTTATGTGCATTGAAGAGGCATGCAAGAGAAAAACGTAGTACTAGACTACTAGCCTACGATGATTTATCACATGATGATGTTATCCACTTAGTTGGAATATCTATTTTATAACATTATATGGAATATCCAGTTTGAGCATATATGACTGATTTTTGAATTGTCTAGCACATTCAGCATTGTATGGTAAAGCTAATTGTATATAGTTTTTTTTTCCTTCATATATAAGAAGGGCAGTTTGGCCTAACGGTAAAGGCTTACCAGGAGCGTCCTGAAGGACGGGGGTTCAAATCACAGAAACAGCCTATTCAAAATGAATGTAAGGTTGCGTACATCTTACCCTCCCTAGACCCCACTATGTGGAAGTCTCGTGCACTAGACCACCCTTTTTTATATGAACAGTAGTTGTCTTGACCGGTGTTTAAATATAAATAAGGAGTTTCTAAGGCATGGAGTAGTTTTGATATTTGACATTTAAAAGTGCATAGTATGTTTTCACGTTAATAAAAATTCTAACCAATATATGTAATGTAAACTCCAAGAGAGGGACAAAATTTTCTTACTCATGAGACAATGTTTAAATTGGTAATACAAATTCTGGCTATTCTAAATAATATGTGATGAGTTGGTGTTGATATGAGATATTTTGTGTGCTAACACAAGCATGACAAACATGTACAGTCATTTACATTTGAGGGCCTTATTATAGGCCTTTTGTGTGCTTATTATGCTAAATGCTTAATATTGTTGCTTTTAGTGAAGCTTAATTTGTCGTGCCCTCAGAACGGATTATGGAAAATTATACTCAGGTCTCGAGGTGCGACATTGATTAAGATGATGATATGGGATTGATTTCCCATGGGATTCCGCTATGAGGGTCATACAGACCGTCATCGTTTACAATTCAGCATGGTTATGCGGAAGCGTGTAGCAAATTAGACTTAGTCATCAACAAGGCATGGTGAAATAGCTAAGACAAGTGTTAGAGTGCAATAGATCCAAGACATTTTCATTGGTCGAACAGACTAGTATTTCCGCAAAATAAACCCAAAAGCACAAGAGATATAATCCTACCAAATGGATATGATCATTATGCTCCGCTTGTAGTCTCGGACGTCTAGATGACGTTATGCGGAAGCGTGTAGTATAACGACCCAAGAATTTGTAACTCTTCAGATTCTTAAGAAGTTTTCAATTTTTATAATACCACCACATAAATCAAATTCCCATGAGCATCAAGGTCTAAAACATTCAAATTCAATTGTATTTAAATCATTAAGTATATCAAAATTCATGATAAAAACTACTGAATAAAAGATAAATCTTTATTTGTAGTAGTGGAAATATCTAAGTATTGGGCTAATCCCATCTACGAATCTATTCAGTGTTCCTCATGCTCTAAGTCAGCCACATATGCCAAAATCTACCGACTGATCTCCATCACTCCCCACAAGCTCTACGAATGCATTACCTGGAGGTGGGCGAATCACTAGTCAATAACACTGGTGAGTATAAAAAGTAAGCATTAAGGTATAACATATATTCAATAATGGTATTAAAATCAATATCTTAATCAATCCTTTTCTGAGTATCTTTCCACCGCAAGCATCAAATGATTTCAATACCCCATACGGGTGTATCTATATTTCTGTCAACATGGCTTGTCATCCACCATGATTGTTGAGCTTGTTCTGATACTCTCACACTGGAGTATCTACATTTATGTTGACAACATGGCCTGTCTTACCAGCATGATTGTTGAACCTACTTTCCTCGATCACCATTCACGAGCGAAGTTCCATACTCAGTGCTAGCGATTTGTATTACTCTATTTCAAGCATCAATTTCAATTCAAATTCAATAAGTTTATTAGAGATTCATTTTTATCACGAATGGTAACATCATCTTATTTTTTCCTTAGCCACTACCACATAACACTAGGTTAGTTCTTACCCCACTCCGAATTGGAATTAGCACCCAAGGATGTGGCATTGTCCGTGTTCACAGAAATCATATCATCAAGATCATAATCAATAACTCAAATTTATCCCAATTCAGATATCATAAATTTGTCATCACATGCTTTATTATTCATTATAACCAGAAGATAAATCATGTATAATTGATGGAGAGAGAAAAAACAGATTTAAAATAAAAATAGAAATTAATAAGTTAGAGAAAGTGATTCATGTTAATCATCGATGGGGCTTAGAAGAATTTTGACCCATTATGTGGTCATTTTATGTATATTTATAATTACAAAGCCTTAACAAGGGTTTATTCAGTTTAATCCAACACCTAATGGCTGTTTGGAAATTCAAAGAATTCCTTTTAAACAATAGAATATAAACAACATGTCTCTGTTTATACATAATAGTCAAAATCTTAAAAGAAAGTTCAATCATATTAGCTGGAACCTTGGGGGCTTATTTGCAATTTCCATAAACTACTCTAATATAAGAGCTAATAAAAACTTAGCCTTTTTGTCAATGGGTTCCATTAGTAAAGGGCTCACACCTGGCTCCTATTCAAATAGATGGAGGGTGGGGCCCAATGGTCCAAATCACAAGGGGACCTCTTTAGGGTCACCCACGTGTCCTTTACACGATGAGTGGACCTGATCTTTGATTATGTGGCGCATGTGGTTATACAACCACTGTCAACCCATAGATGTTTTAACGACCTGATTTCATAAAAATTCAAATAAGGTTTGAATCTCGTTGTAAATCTAGCGCTCTTTCTTCCTAATCCAGAGTTCAAAAGTATATTAATCATAGGGAGACAATTTCATCAAGTTTCCAACGATGTTGATATTAATAAGAACCTAAAATCGCAGAAGCTACTTCATTTAAAGACCTCTTTTCTTCAGGGCTATAAACAATGTTTGGATGGTGGACCCCCAATGGTCCAATCCACATGGGACCACTACACCGGTGGTCGCTCAACAGTCTCGTACAAGATGTGGGATTTTGATCTCTCGTCAAGTGGGCCATGGGTACCCACAACACAAGTCAACAAAACTGGATTTTTGGCGATATGTATGTAGTAATTTCCAAATCTGATTTCAATCATCATGGCGACCATAGATTTTTGTGATCTACAACCATATTTATTAGACTACAAATTTTGAAAACCCAATTCAACAAGCTCTAATGGAGATCTGTGAAATTTTGGATAATATCTTCTAATTGGTAATGCGGACAGCATTGTTGCAGTAATTTAAGTTGAGCACAACCCATCAATTGATCAGTTATCATAGAGATTCATCAAATTGAGGACTTACATCATCAAGTTTAGAAGTTCTACTCACCTGGAATAGAAATTCGTTGCCCGGGCTATGAGTGGTCTTGAACTGGATATATGTTACGCATCCTGCTATTGATCTTCCTCGTCCTCTTCGTGATCTTCTTCTTCTTCTACAGATTTTTCAATTGATCTCTCTCTCTCTCTCCCTCCCTCATTGATGTGCAAAACAAAGTAAGCTTCTATATATATAGACTACTATTTTAGACAATCTTGTACTAGGAGTCCTGTTTGAGACTACAAGGGAGTCCTTTTAGGAGAGTATATTTTTTAGAGAGAGTCTTGTGGAAATTCTTAGTCCTCTAATGACCTCAATTTATCTAATTATAATTTCACCAAGAGTCCTAATAAGGATATTACATGTAGCAAATTAGACTTAGTCATTAATAAGGCATGATGAAATAAATAAGACAAGTATTAGAGTGCAATAGATCCAAAAAGACATTTTCATTGGTCGAGCCAACCGGTATTTCTGCAAAATAAACCCGAAAGCAGAAAAAATATAATCCTACCAAATGGATGTGATTCTTATGCTCCGCTTGTAGTCCCAGACGTCTAGATGATGTTATCTGGGCACCATGCACCTATTGAGTACGGCTCCTCTACCGCCTCCTTGCGCTCCTTCTCAAATGTAATGGGGTCAAACTTTGTAGCAATTTTGAATAATAAAGCATATTAATTGATTTAATAAAGAGCATAAACGAGGATTAAAAGGCATGCTGCGCATAATAAGAAATGATAAGCATGTGGGAATCATAATAAAAGATAAATCTTACTGGAAACATAAACAAACTAGTTGGCAATCCACGTAGCCAAATTCTCCATCACGGCTACATCGGAGTGACTGTGACATAGCACACAGATAAGTCACTCTGGGATTCTCCTACGTGTCCCAAGTGAGAAATAATTCACTCTCGGCTACTACAGCATGACTAGAGCAGGTAAAACTAAAACTATCTGCAGAGGCATACTAAATAAATCTAAATCCAACTTTCGACTTGGGCTAACCAATAGTGGATCAAAGCTCGGTGGTGCTGACATGTGGAATCAAGACAATCTGGCTAACTGGCTTGACATGACCAAATTCTCAAAATGAGTAATTGTTCTTGACTTATGTTTCATATTGGGCTGGTAACATACTCACGAATAGTTCATTGGAGACAAAATTGGTAAAAAAAACCCATGTAAATTGAGTCATAGCAAGTGTATCAGTAATTTTTGGGGAAAAACTAGTAAAAACAGTCATTTTTGACTTATGTTTCATATTGGGCTGGTAACATACTCACGAATAGTTCATTGGAGACAAAATTGGTAAAAAAAACCCATGTAAATTGAGTCATAGCAACTGTATCAGTAATTTTTGGGGAAAAACTAGTAAAAACAGTCATTTTATGTGGAAAATAGGTCATTTGCTTCGCATTGGTTGAAAACAGTGTTGAAAGAAACCATCGAGCAGCATTCTGGCATGGAATTGCATGTCCCAAAATAGGTAAAAAGGTGTAATGTGGATCCAATGATCGAAGATGGATGCGGTGCGTCGACGCACCCCTGCCTATCCTCGAATAACCGTAACCTAGGATCCAGTTAGGTGAGGTCTCTGGTCGTGACACAAGTGCTAGACGTCATTCCCTGCATGACTTTCAAATCTAACCGTCCCATCTAAGTCTGGGCACGGAGAGAGTAATGGGGTAGCTAGCCTATACGTGAGTGACATGAATGTAGTTTGGACGAAATACATAGTACGGCTTGAAATGAGAAAAAAAATACCAACATTTTATTAAGGTTATGTGTTGTCTTCGGCATGATGGAGTGTTCACGAAATGCAGTTACACTCATTTAAGGTTTGGATGTCGGGTTTCGTCTCACCTTGGTGCTCAATCATGTGAAGACATCCTTAACACTTAAATGGTCTACCTTCGGTTCATAAACAATCCTCCCGCGCCTTTGAACAAGCCATAAGGTTGCTACAGTTTCCAAACTTCTCAAATTTGAAATTTGGGTCTGAGGTGAGTTTTGATAGTGGTCCTTAATCAAGGTTTCAAAAATCGGACTCAGGCCCCTACTCTGTCATGATCGACTTCAAGTCGATTCGGCCGAGTCACATGGGACTTGGCTGAGTCAGATTAGGACTGGGCTGAGTCACAAGGGACTCGGCTAAGTGCCATGTTTCGAGTCCGAGTCTATGCGACCCAACTCAGTATGGGCTGAGTCTAAGTCAACTTAGCCGAGTTGACTCAGGCTCGGCTGAGTTTTTAAACCATGTCCTTAATACATGATCCTCCGTTAAGCAACTTTATTTGAGAATTGCATTGAATTTGACTCTTAATTGGTGCATTAAGGGAGGCCTATGGTTTCCTTAATTTTCATTTTATCATGCCTCAAGAAAGTCCTAAGTGGGAAAAGGATGGGCAAGAGATCAAAGCCCCCTTGATTGGTCCCCAAAGATGGGGACTTGTGACCTGTTCGGACACAACATTGGGGTAGTGTCCGAGCAGGTCTTGTTCACTGCTCCACTGCAGTGTTCGAAATCCATTTGGACACCGCAGTGGGGCAGTGACAGTCCCCACTGCATAACATGTGCAGAGTCCAGATTTTCCCCACCTGATGGTCTTGCTTTGGGCTCTCTTTGGGTAATCTTTGGAGCACAAAATGGTAGTAATTAAACATTAATTACAGGCTCCAAATCAGTCATAATTAATTTGCCAAACTCATTACAATTTAAGTAAATCTAAAGCATGCATTCAACTAGTAAGAGGAATCAACTAGAGACTAAGAAACACATGATGCTATTGAATTTAATCATTTGCATCAAGTTGCTAGGGTCCCAAAGAAGCCTCTTAATACCTTCCAATCAATTACAACAAGCCTACACAAAAATCCCCCAAAACAGCCCAAAAACTCATGAGAAATTGAAAAATCAAGTGAAGACTTGGTGAAATGGTTTGCATGTTAGAATGAGGAGCCATTAGGAAATGCTCTACCGAAGTCTAAGAGAAAGAGGGAGAGGTCTTACCTCTGGCACCTCAGATCAGGAAGAATAGCTTGACAGAAGGGGCCGCCCCCATCCGAATTTGGAGGAAAATAGATGGGGAGAAAGAGAAGAACAAGGGGAAGAAGAAGATGGAGTGCGTCCTTCGATTTGGTGAAGCTTGGAGGAGATTTGAGGAGGAACGATGGAGAAGGAAGAGCAAAAAGGGGTTGCTGAGCTCCTCTTTGGTACAGCAAAGGAGAAGAGCGAAAGTGAAGGAAGAAGGGAGCTTGGCCCTTTTATATTGTGTAATAATGGGGTCCACTCACTTAAAGAACTTGTTTGGTCTATATCACACAATCTGAAGTTCGAAATGTGATGCCATAAGAGACAAAAGCTTGGGAAATTAAATAAACTTTCCAATGAGCCCAAATTTGACGAGGTTTGGAGAAGTTGAAAATTTTACCTGATTTTGATTTATGGTGACTGATTTTTTACGAAACGACTAGTTAAACGACTCCGAATGGACTCAGTCTCAAACAAAACACAAAGGTTGTAGAGCTTGATTTTATGTATTAATTGAAGTAGGAATAGAAATTTTCAGAGATTACCAACAACCCCTTATAATTTTATCGAATTTACAAATTGGCCCCTAAAGTTATGTGACTTGGCTAGTACTGGCCTAAACCCTAAGCTAATTAAAATGCATTCTAACCCTCAAACTAAGTTGGTCCACATCTAAAACACCTATAAAATCAATAATTGTAATTAATTACCCCAAATTACCCTTAATTCAGCCTAAATACATATAATTATGAGTTGGGTCTTTACATAATTTTCACTTGTTCAAAATAATATAATTGAGTGAGATTATTTATTTACACTAATCATGCTCTCTCTTTTGTTATTCTTCCTTCCTTTATATTTTGCAGTATTATCTTGTTTCGTATAGATGGATGTAGCGGAAATGAGAATGCTTAGGTGGATGTGTGGTAAAACTAGGTAATATAAAATTAGAAATGAGCGCTTTCGAGAACATTTAGGGGTAGGACCAATAGGAGATAAGATTAGAGAAACTCGTTTAAGATGGTTTAGGCATGTTGAGCGTAGGCCAGTAATGGCACCGGTGAGAAAAAGTTTGGATATACAGGTGGAGGGTCCATCAAGAGGTAGGGGTAGGCTGAAGAAAACATGCATGGAAGTCATTAATTCAGATTTGAAGAAGTTGCACTTATCGAAAGATTTAGCTCAAAATAGAATGGAATGGAGAAATAGAATTCATGTAGCCGACCCCAACATGGTTGGGATAAGGCTTTGATGATGATGATGATGATGATGATGATCTTGTTTCGTATAGAGATTACTCTATATCACTCTCACCTAGTAGTTTATACATATTGTGGATGGTTGTTTTCACCTTGATCTACACTTAACATGGTATTAGTATCTTCGATTTGTTTGGTCATCATCTCTATTTCCATCATGATTTAAATGGTCCATGTAGAATGTGAAGACTTGTGGGGAGTTATTTTTTAGCAGTTGCGGTTGCAACTTTTATTTAACACTTGAAATTGATCATTTTTAAATGCATCTTTTTTTCACATTGTTTTTATTGCTTGGTAGATCAGGAGATGTTGATTGAGATATGGGCCTAAGTGGAACTCCTTGGCCTAAATGCTTATTTTGGAAGGAAGAAAAATTGGTGCATTATTTTCTTTTAAAAGAAAAGATCCATTGGACACAAATCATCTACATACGCAACTAAGATATTTTGTTATTATGATTTTTTATTTTTTCTAATGATAAAGCACTTTGCAATTTTATTCATCTTCAATGTTATTATGGTTATTGCTACAAATTACATGCGACTTATGCCATGTATTTAGTGAAAAAAATTGACTCTTAGCTGAAAATTATGTGGCTGGAGACTACCTCTTGCAATCCTCCCTTTTTTCATATGAATGGAATCTTGTTACCAAGTAGTTTCTTTTTGTTTGAATGAGAAGACAAGACGATGAAAAATTCTGAGGATGTACACGTGAAGAATCTTCAATGAATTTAGTTGTTTGACTTGCCCATTTAAGTCTCTGAGTAAGGAAGGTTGGGATTCCTAAATCCACTTGGGTGTAGGATTTGCAATTTGGTTGGTATTCTAAGAATTCCAAAGGCTGTTGAGACTTTGTAGGTAGCTAGAGCTCGAAATGTTAGCAAAGAAACATGGCATTTTAGGGACAAACAATCACATCATGTCTACGAATACCAACATCCCAAATTTCCTTAGTATTCTAAAGTATTTCATGGTGAAGAATTATTTTCTTTGCTGAAATTGTGGAAATCCTATTTGGTGTGGCTATGGATTCCTTACCTATGCTATCCCAATAACATTACAAAGAACAAATTAAATATTAATCTGCTAAGCACAAATCAAAATCACAGCTCCATGAAATTAATAAAAAATTCACAATATGAAGACTCCCACAATCAAGAAGTTGCATAAATACCCAATCCAGCATTATTATTATTAGAAAAATCAACAAAATCAACAACAACACAAAATGCATGAGAATGAAAACAACAACTAAATTATTAAAGTTATGTTTTTGTTTTCTCTTTTAGTTTCTTATTGATATTATTATTGTAAGCTAAATGGGGTATAATTGGTATCAAATTTGGTATAGAACATTTTAACATGGATAAATGAAAACAATACTTGTTAGATTTTGTTTCTTTAATGACTTTATGCTGCTTTTATTCTCCTTTCTATTGTTTTTCTAGTTTTTATCTGATTTTTTGTGCTTTTCAAGATGACGGCAATATGTAGTGGAGTGTGGACTGTTGGAAAGGAAAATAAATGCTTTCTTCATCTATTTGATTATGCATTAATTATTTGTTTATTCAATCACATATTTCCTAGCCACCTTAAAAGTTTCATCCTATTTGTAATCTATATTAACTTATAAATTTGATTTCTTACGATTTTGAGAGCTAACAAAGATTTTTGCTTATTTTTCTGAAAATGAGAAACTCCTGATAATTCTAGTCTGGGAAGAAAAATATATCCTTTACCCAAAAAATAAGCTTCTAGCCTTCACTATTGGAAAACATACTTTTAGTGATGGTTTCATAGCAATGGTTGTGAAAGACTACAGCTAAATGTAACTATTGCAGCCATGTTTTAAAACACGCCGCTATGTCATGGAGCCTTCCCCTTCATAGGAGTTTTCTATGAAGTTTTTACCAATAGGCTTTCAATATTGGATCTTGATTGTAGCCGCTGCTATATTTTAAAATTTTCAGCAATTTGGGTGTGGTTTCCAATGGTGGATGCCTAGATGGTTATAATTATTGCTATATATACTTTTTACCTGGTGGAGTTCAATCTCTGCTACTAGTATCCAATATTTTTTATTCATGTGATCTTGTAGTGCTATGATTTTCCCACCATTTTCTTTTGTGTTGCTTGACAGTCTAATGTCACTTGTCATTTTAATTGAGAAATATCCGTACTTTTGAATCCTATCCCTCTTCAACACAAGTTATTTAACCCCCATCTAATTTTTGCAGCAATCAAAGTCTTAGAACTCTGATTTTTCTTTTTCCAGGAATCAAAATGAGCTCAAATCATAGAATTCAACATCAATTGGTCGGAGAGGATTGAGATTCTTCTCCTTTGAAGCTTTTGGAGTGTTATTCTCCTAACCATGTTAGGTTAGTTCCTAAAATGCCTTTTTCTTGGTTCAAATCCATTCTACATATGAGATTTTTAGGTTGTTTTGTTTTTTGGTATTTTTTAGTTCCATTCCCTCTATAAATAAGATCTTCACATTTCGAAACTCTCCACAGATCTTAGCTTCTGATGCTCGGATTTCAAAGATCTCCACAACGAAGATGAGGTTTTTTTTTTTTTTTTTTTGCTAATTTGATTTTCAAAAACCACAAATGAGAAGTTGATTTTCTAGCAGGTGTATCTATATTTTTGTCAACGACATGGCTTATCGTCTACCATGATTGTTGAGCTAGTTCCGAAACCCCCAGATAAGAGTATTTACGTGTTTGTCAACAACATGGCTTGTCATCCACCATGATTGTTAAGCCAATTTCAATTCCCGAAACGGGAGTATCTACGTTTCCAACAACTATATGGTTTGTCGTCCACTATGATTGTTGACATCATAAGACTAATTCATATAATCCGAGTCATAAATAGTAGATAAGGATGGAATCATGTTTCAATATATCCAATTTCATTGTTAATTTCACATCATAATAACACAGGATCTGCCATTATCCATCATTCTCAATGGTTTCTATAACAGATTAGACAAAGAGGGTGTTTAAAGGGCTTAAATAGATGACTCTAAATTTCTAGGGGTCTTTCTAGAATTTCAAGAAAGTATCTCAAGCCCAACAGATGCATATTTCATTAACTACTGTCCATCTTCACATAATACTACAGTAACAGTAGTCAGTAGCCAAAGGGTTAATTTATAAATAACTCTAATACTTCAGGGGGCTATTTTAGTCGGTTTAGTATCAACATGGGGTTTTCTAAAATTACAGAAGTTATAATAAAAATCATCAAAAACAAAACATATCGTCCAGGGCGTGCTTCACGCCTGGCTCTTTGATCAACTGAATAGTGGGCCCTCACTGGTGGGACCCACTAACACTGTCCATTGGGGTCACCCATCAGCCCTTCACCTGATGGTCGGTGTGGATCATTGATTAGTTGGACCATGGGGTCCCACAACCCATGCTGACCAAGGCATGTTCTGACGGCACCAGTTTGGAAAAATCCCAATTTTTAGTTGGTTCCCTGCTGGATTTGATTTTTATGGCATTGAAATAGTACCTGAGATTTACCTTAACTAGAAGTGATCCATTGATCAATCTATAATCATAAAAAAAATTGGGTTTTATATCATCAAATTGTACACAGGGAGGTCATCTTAGCTTACCATTCTATGGGCTAATTTTCAGGCTCCAAGTCAATTGGCCCAACTGAGTTACCTACAACTCAAAACAAGTGTGCTGAGGTTGCTCGGCAGTCTTCTATCTGATGAACAATGGGTCATGGGTTCCCACAAGTGTCGTCGACCAACACTACCCACCTTCATCCTGCGCTGGAAAATACACAACTCAGGTCTTATTTTTACTTGCCTTCCTGTGATTTGTTCATCATGCCATGTGTTTGAGAATCCCTACTCTCCCAGAAGACCAATTCATCAAGTTCCACCTTTAGATTTGGAGTTTCGGCCATCTAATTCTCATTCAAGGTGTCGTCAGTATTTCTTCATCTCATGGGCAGATGTTCAGGGCTGATCTGGGGTCCAACAGGGATGGGTTCCTGAACATACTACGTTTACTAGGGTCTCCCATGGGCCCCCTTCTTGATGATCAGGTCTGATCGCTATTATAGTCATGTGGGGCCCATAGTCCCAAACATGAAAACCAATTGGGAAGACCTTTTTCCCTGACGATCCCAGTTTTCTACACAATTTGTCATTGATATGCAAAGAGTTAGGTAGGGCTAGCTTCCTAATCATCATACAAATATTACCACATAGTTTGCAAAACTTTCTTTGTAATCAGAAGGTGATTTCTTACCAATCAAGGGGTTTCCTATGGTCCACAGTCACTGTAACTTAGTTCAGAACATAGAAAAATCAATTGGATTGTACAAATTCATTGAAATCTCATCCTACCATTATGTAGGTAGAAATCCTAACACAAAGTTCCAAATTTTTAGGCATCATATACAAGCAAATTGGGAAGTTCTACTCACTTTGTATAGAAGTTTGTTGCTTGAGTAGTGATTGGTCTTGTGCCAAACACCCCGCCGATTATCCTCCTCCTCATCTCCCTCACAATCCTCTCCTTCTGCTGCACAACCCCACGTTAGAGCTCTCTCCCTCTTGAAATTTCTATCATTGATGTGAAGAATAAAGGAGAGCAAGCTTTCCTATATATTAATGCTTGGGCAGTCATGCACTAGAAGTCCTTTTTGGGAACTATGAGGGAGTCCCATCAGGAGTGTATTCTTGAGAGAATCCTGTTTGGAACTCTTGTTCTTTGGAACTCTTGTTCTCCTAATGACATTGATCTAGCCTAACTATAAACTTACTAAGAGCCCTGGCCCTACTCAAATAACATTTATATATTTTGACCAATTCAAGAAATCAACTAGGCCCATTCAGCCCTTTACTTGGGCTAATTAAGAGGACCCACCGACACTAGCTGGCCTTCCTAAGTCCGGATAAGGATATTACAATCTATAAACTAGAAGGTAGGAAGTTCATGATTTCTTAGGAAAGTTTCTTTTAGAGGTTAAAACCAAGCAAGTGCTTGAGACATCTGGGAATTTGCATCCTAAGACCAAATTATCGGTGAATTACCAATTAAACTATATTTTCAATTGTGCAGTAATTATGTTGATTATCATGTCAGTACAAGGGAACATATTACACTTGAGGATACTATGGATAACATGTTTTCTTTAATGCAATGATTTCTATTTTATTTATGGTACTCTTAAAGCAATGAGTTGATGCAGAATAGTTGTAATTTTTCTTTTAAATATAGCATAATGAATTCAGAAGGGTTGCTTAGCCTAACGGTAAAGGCTTACCGGTAATGTCCTAAAGGACGCAGGTTCAAGTCACGAAAACAGCCTCTTCAAAATGAAGGTAAGGCTACGTACATCTTGCCCTCCCTAGGCTTAGCTATGTGGGAGCCTCGTGCACTGGGCCGCCCTTTATATATATATATATATAGCTTCATGAATTCATATTTTTTTAGTTTTTTCATTTTTGCTTATGAGGATTGGGAACCAGTTTTATTGATTTTTTATTTATCTATTTTTCTAATGTACTACTCTTTGTGGATCTCTTTAAAGAACCTAGTACATGACTGATTACACTAATTTCATTACATGACTGTAGTAGAATGTATTCTTGTTGAGATGATGAGTCTACTCTAAAGCCAAAGTTGGTTTTACCTGATATATGATACAACAAGTAAAATATTTTTTTTTCATTTTTTTGATAACAGGTAAAAGAATTATTAAACAACAATAGGACCTCCCACAAATCATTACAAAGCACTTTTACATGATGTTCAACTTTTACAATCGAGGGTTTTGTGTTTATGCAAGTGTACTTTTCTTTAATTATATTGGTGAATGATTTTTCAATATTATAATGTTTTTCCTGCTTCATGCATTTCTGGATCTATCAACAACCTACAGGCTTCGCTCCTGCAGATGAGATAATATCAAATAATTGATTTAAAAATAAAAATGTGGACTCAGTTGGCAATGACTTCTGTAATGGTGACCCAGTCCTTTGAAATGGTAATGTTACAGCTGTTGGCAACAACTTGTGTAATTTCTAGCTTGATGACATTTCTGCAACAGAGACTGATATTGAGTTTTTCAAAAATGGACATAATCAAAAGGATGGCCTGCCATAGGTAATTTTGAAGACAAGGATAGAATGTTTAGGTAGTTGTCAATATTTTGTGCCCTTTTTTTTGTCATGGTTATGTGCTTAACGTTTAGTTATTGATGAATACTTTCTAGGGGTAGAAGGATCCATGGTCTACCTATTACATCTACTTGTTCCATCACAACAATCTATCTCTTAAAGCATAAACGTGGATTGGTTGCATAAGATCCCAATGCTTATCTTTTGGGCACCACTGCCTAGAAAATGAGCTACCAACTATCCACATTTAAATCTGGCCGGTGTGATTCTTGAGCCTGTGCCTATGCATAATAGCAATAATGAAGCGCCTGGATCTATACTAGAACATCATGTACTTGGATAAAATGGTGATTGAAAAACTAATTTGGATGCATGCATCAAGAAACAAAACCTTTTATGTTTCTTTTTGCTCATTATTGAGATATAATGCCAGTTGATCTAGAATTAACTGATGTTTTCACCCTTTGTTTCAGTTTATTTGGTTTTGCAGAAATTGTGATTTCACATTTGGGATGAATAGCACTGGTGCCATCAAGGGTACTCTATCAAGGTTGGCAACTTTTGAACTTCATCTTTTAAGGGCACTCCGTTAGTTTTCGTATTATTTGTTTTAGAATTTACTCTTGGAACCACTAGTTTGGTTATGCTTTTTGTTGGAAGGATGTTTTTTCCTTCAAATTGATTGATCTAGTTTTGGCTGTTTGTTGGGTACAGCCGAAATGTAATGAAGCTTTGCTAGAGATGTTTCAGATTGACCATATTGGAACTCTCCCTATGTCAGCTATATCCCTTCTGTCTTACATTGCCGGTTGTCCTCAAATGACCACATCTTGGTTGTTTTTTCAGATGGGGTTTGTTAGTACTTTAGTACTAAAGAAGTTGTTTCGTGAAGCCAAGAAAAACGGTTCCTTATCCTTAATTTGCTTTAGGACTTGGTGGCCTTTTGCCTTCATAGAAAAGTTCTACTTGTGCTACTAATATACTAGGGGAAATATTCCAAAGAGATGATGATATGAGTCACTAAACCAAAATTGAATATTAGGAATAGTGTTCCGACACAGCCTAATAGAAACGGTTTTAAACGGTTCATAGTCCAAAAAATTGTTTCTAAAACAAAACTAACCAGGCAAACCCCTTTCTTACAAACAAAAATCATTTCCTGCTCTTGTCCAAAACGTTGTTGTTGGCATTCGTCGATCTGAATATCGCTCAAAACCCATTCATCATTCATTGATCTAGCAGAGATTAGGCATTTTTTTTTCAACAGATCTGAAATCTCCTTTCTTCCAAATTGCCTTCGATTTGACACTTAAAGATGAGGAAAATCACTAGATGCAGAACACGTGATCGATGTAAATGACCTATTATAGATGCTTCATGCAATTTCTAGGGTTCTTTTAGGATTTTAGATCTTGATCTTCTGAAGGCTCTGGAAAATTGAGATTGGATTTGGGAATGATCTCTTAAGGAGAGGAAGTTGAAGCAATTTGTAATACCCCAGGTTGGAATTTATAACCTATTTTAAATATTTAAATTGTTGATTTGCATTGGTGGATCCTATTACGATTTAGTTATTGTTAGGATGAGTCATTTGATTTTAACATTGTGTACAAGGGTGATGGGACCCTTGTAAAACATTAGTAGTTGGGTGGAGAAAAGGAGACTATTGTTGCACGATACTTCCATCCCAAAAGAAGTGTTGCATAGAAATAGATCCTTCGATGGGAGAGGAAGTCTTGTACATGACTTCTACTAGGAAAAGGGGGATTGACTATATATTTTGGTGAGCCTCTTATTTGCTTGACTTGATATCCTTCTTAAGTCTAGAAGAGAATCTCATAGAGAGGCTTCACTTGATCTCCTTCTTAAGTTTAGAAGAGAGAGAGAGAGAGAGAGAGCGAGAGCGTGGGGATTTGCGAGGAGGAAAAAGTCAACCAGCAACCAGATGGATGTCCTCTCGACTCCATATAGCAAACATCAAAAGATTCTACAAGAGATGAGTGGTCCCTATTCGATTATTGTTAATCTGTTTCATAGTTGAAACTCTCGGATGGTCATGATCTGAGCCTAGAAACTTGGATCTCCTATATACATGTGTAGTTCTAGATTTCCTTAATATGGGTCATTTGGTTGGCTTCCATGAGATTTGTATTATTGATTAATCTGGGTGTTCAATATTGATGAAGTTTCTATACATGTTCAACCAGACTTTTTTTTTATAATTAGGAGTTACAGTGACTGACGACCATTGTAACGTGCTAGTTTAAGGTTTAAATCATACTCCAGGGGACAAGATGCTATTATATCTATTTAGTATCAATGGTAGGATGGTAAGAGACCTCCTTAACCCAGATTTTCTCTCATGATGGGAAGCAAGCCTTGCTAAACTAAAATAATTTCAGTTCAGGTTGTCAATGACAATTTTTCTTGAATGGGGTTGGGGGCCCAATGTGGGCTATTAGAGGGGGGGATCAACACCATGGATCTTGGAGAGGATCCATGGGTGCCGACCGGGGCTATGAAGGACTTTTGATGAGTGGGTCCTATTTGACTCATCATCTAATGACACCAAATCTCCTTGGAGTGAAGTGTGATAAAAAGGGGAAAGGTTCTGTCGAGACCAAATTTGTGGTAAGGACAATTACATTCAGGTTCTATCCCTTTTAGGATATAATAAAACAGTCCTTTTACTTTCTTATTAATGAAATGTTAGGAGATATAGTGTCTAAATGATGGGCTAATATATAGATTGATGATCGTTTATTGTTGTTGCTTTACTAATGATATGGGAATTCTGATAGTTTAATTAATAGACATGAAATATTTTATGATAAATGTTGTATATGAATTGTGTTATAGTGTTATGATTTTCTAGGATTGAGTCATTCATGCATGTATACATTTTTGTATTAATTAGAATGTAGGAATAGGTTTAGGATTAGTTTTAGAATTAGGAACCATTAATTGTAATTTTTATTGTTTATTTTGTTTATTTTTATTAGTTTAGCCTTTTGTAAAGTTGGAAAGGACCTAACCATATGTGCTTCCTATGGACCCTGCGCTTACTAGGATAATACTACAACAAGGCTCTTCGCTTGGAGTTTTGCGATCAAGCCCATATGCATTTTTTTTTCATAAAGTCATTTTTGTATAAGACACTTGTAAACTTTGCATTATCTAATCCACCTCACTAGGATTATGAGTGTTGGCTAATTCATGGGGGTTAGATAAAGCTCTGAGTCCATTGAGTTGTAATTTTCTAATTACTTTGGAATGGACTATGGTATGTGTCGCTAAAAGAGCTAAAGTGAAGAAACATGAATAAATGAACAAATTCAAAAGAAAAAGAAACCGGGATAAAAGCTTTGCCTGCTCGAGCAAAGAGATGCCTGCTCAAGTGGACCTAATGACATTCGCAAGACACTTGCTTGCTCAAGCAAATGACGAAGAAAAACCTACCTTCCTGTTTGTGAATTATTTCATGTTTATGCTGAGATTGCTATTCTATGTTCTATGCAAACCTTAACTCCTATGCACAAATTGTGTGTTATAAATAAGCATTCTCTCTCAACCCTAAGGTTGCTTTCGCATTGTTCCAAGCATAGAATATCTAATTGAGAGGTCATTTCTTCTCTAGAGCAGTCATTAGATAGATGTGTTGAAACTTTGAGTTCTAGAGATTGTTCCTTCTATATCCTTGGAGGATATTGTCTTCTCTTGAAGAAGATTTGTGCATCTTGCGGTTTCAAGGTTGTTAGATCAAGGGCAGTGAATGGTGAGGATTCAGTAAGTAACTATAGTCCTTAAGTTGAGGAGACTAGAGAAGAGTCTATGAGTATTGCTTGTAAGTGTTCATTCATAGTGCTTGGTTTCTGTTAGTCCAAGGAGGACTCATGGTTTTTTCTACGTATGATTTCCATGTAACAAATTGTGTGCGTTGTCTTCTTTCTGTGGTTAATTGATTTGCGTGTTCTTTTATTTTTTCTGCCATTATTAATTGAACGACAATCTAGAAATATGAGTTGGGACCTTGTACACCTTCTTTGTGATTCTCAAATCTTCAATTGGTATAAAAAAGGGTTATACAAATATGTTGTGCAGATCTATTCATTTTTAGAATCGGATTCAACCACGAAAGCACTTTGACTACCAATCCACCATTGTTGGATGGATCCAATTATCCTTATTAGAAAGTTAGAATGATTGCTTTTCTAAGGTCCATTGATGATGATGTCTGGGATTATGTTGAATATGGTTATACTAGACCCACTATTGTGACTATAGATAAATCTATTCCTAAACCGAAAGAGCAATGGACAAAAGAGGAAAACCATGCCTTCAATTGTAATAACAAGGCCATTAATGCTTTTTACAATGGAGTTTCTACCTCAGTATTCCATAGGATCTCTACCTACACTTCTACTAAGAAAGCATGGGATATTCTACTAATTGTTTATGAGGGCATTCATACTGTCAAGCAGTATAAATTGCAGAAATTGACTACAGTCTTTGAAACCCTTAAGATGATGAGACTTTTGATGAAATTTATGCCAAATTGAGTGATATTGCTAATTCTAGTTTCAATTTGGGTGAATCTATTCCTGAAAATAAGGTTGTTAGAAAGATTCTGAAGTCTCTACCTGAAAGATTTAATTCAAAGGTTGTGGCTATTGAGGAAAATCGAAATCTTGATACTCTCAATATTGATCAGCTTGTTGGCAATCTTCAAAATTTTGAGGCAAATCATAGGACTAAGGGAAAATCTAAACCCAAAAGTGTTGACTGAAAAGTTTCTAAAGAATCAGATAAGATTGTTAAAAATGTTTCTAATTCTGATTCTAAGGAAATTGATCCCAAAAAGCCATTCAGTTTATGAAAAACTTCAAAAAATATATATGAAAGGGAAGAAATCTAGCTTGAAGATTCAAAATCTAAGAGGAAGAAGTCTTCAAAAGGTGTTTAGTACTATGATGCCAAGTGGAATGTTCCAGAAGAACAAATTTCCTCTCTTGAGATGAAATTAGAAGAAGTTCTTGGTAAGGTACATCTCTTAGAATCTCAAAAGAATGATATGCTGAAAAGTTGACTGATTCAGATAAAAAAATAATAATATCAATCTAATGATATCTAGAAAGCTGAACAAGAGATGGAGAAGTTGCCAGACACATAAAGCTGATTTAGAAAGAAAATAAAAAATGGCTATATTAGTGTTAGTTGCAACAAAACCTTCACTGGATAAGATGAACACTGGCTTGAAAAAACTTAATGACATCCTGTGCAGTCAGAAGTTTCCAAGTGACAGACATGGCATTGGTTTTGATGGTGCATCTACATCAAAAGGTAAAGGAAAACAATGCTTGTTAAAAGTTCTACTATTTTAAAACCTATTCGCACTAAGCATACAATAAGTTTTTCAAAGAAGAAGAACATGTCTTATCCTACATTCACACTAACATGCCATCACTGCGGAATCAAATAACACATTCATCCCCATTACAATAAGTCAAGAAGTTTACCAAAAAAAATAAGCAATAGAAGAAGCAGTTGTTTGAGCCAAGGATCAAGAAGAGAGCCATAAGCAAATTTGCAATTGTGGGTACCTAAGTTAAACCTCACCCTTAGAGCTGAAAAGAGAAGATGACATTAAGAGAGAGTCACTATTGAAGGGGAGTTGTTGATGCCTGATTGACAAATATACTACATGTTAATCATTATCTTTTGTCAATTATGGAAAAAAATGAGGAGTACAAAGGAGATTTGAGCTAAAAAGTTAAAATCTGTTTGTCTATGTAAATGCTCAATGTATTTTGGGTTTTAATTTTTGGGTAAAATATTTGTATGTTTAGGGAGTTTTGTCCATAAATTGTGAAAATAAATAGATTGTTAGGATTATGAGTGTTAGCTAATTCATGGGTTGGATAAAACTCTCAGTCCATTAAGTTGTAATTTTCTATTTAATTTAGAATGAATTGTGGTTTGTGTTGCCGAAAGAGCTAAAGTGAAGAAAAAGAAAGAATTGAAAAAAATTTGGAACAGATAGGGACAGAAGCTCTACCCGCTCAAGTGAAAAGATGTCCACTTGAGTGGACTTGAAAATATTCACTTGACAAAAAGTTCACTTGCTCGAGCTGAAGATGTAGAAAAACTCACTTTCCTATTTGCAATTATTTCTTGTTTGTGCTAGGATTGCTATTTTGTGTTCTATACAAACCCTAAATCCTATGCACAAATTATGGGTTATAAATAACGGTTCTCTCTTAATCCTAAGGTACCTCTCTCATTGTTCTTAGAATTCCTAATTGAGAAACCCACCCTTCTTTAACGCAACCATGGAGAGATTATGCTGAAGTTGAGTTATAGAGATAGTTGCTTCAACATCTTTGTAAAAGGTTATCCTCTCTTGAAGAAGATTTGTGCACTTGCTATTTCAAGGTGGTTGGATCAAGTGCAACGATCCGTGAACGGCGAGGAGTCAACAAGTGGCTACAGTCCTAGGTTGAGGAGACTGGGGAAGGGTCTGTGAGTATTACTTGTAATTGTTCATTCATAATGCTTGATTTCTGTTGGTCCAAGGAGGACTCATAGTTTTTTCTGCGTAGGGTTTCAACATAAAAGATTGTCTACCTTGCCTTCTTTGTTTGGTTGATTGATTTGTGTGTTCTTTTATTTTTCTGCCATTATTAATTGAATTGCAATCTGGAAATCTGAGTTGGGACCTTGAACAACTTCTTCTTGGTGATTCCCAAATCTTTGAACCTCCATCAAGTTTAGTGGAACAAAAGCTCTACTAAAAAGAGTTGCTCCCTTTAACTTTTTTTAAGAGGGCAAAGATCTAATAGTAAAAAAAAAAATCTAAAAAAAAGAAACTACAAATTAGAGGTTTATCAAATGTACTAATATATTAATAAGCACTACATCATAAAATAAAGCTTAGTTTTAGAGCCCAAATGGCCCCCATGCCCATATATATTTGGTCCAAGGCACTCCAATTTCTAACGTAAGCAATACTTAGGTCTATTAATACAACCCTCGAATAAAAGGGACCAGCCCAACCCTCAAAAGCCCTTAGAATGAGTGGGCATTCAGTTATCTTAAAAAGCCTAAGTGCTAGGCTAGGATAGATTTTTTTGCCCTTTTTTTTTTTTTATAGTTTTGGCAGGCCCTATAATGTGGGGGTTGGACAATACTAGGCCTGATTTGACCCTTTTATATTTCTTTGTTTTAAGAATACACACATACATATAAAGATATTGGCAACGATATTTAAGTGTAAACAACCCCCAACAAGTAAACTATTTATGGAGGCCCATGAATTTATAATTGGAGTAGAAAATATAGCCCTTCCCTTTAACCAATACGAGTTCTAAAAAACAGCCATTGCCTGTATTGTAATCAACCCCACTGGGCAAGATTTCAGTTTAGTCAGTGGCCGCCTTTTACTAGTGGACCGATTATATGTAGAAGTTGGGATGTGTGTGTTCAAATATTTATTTTAGGTCTAGTGGTTATAGGGATCACTTTGGGCAAGTTTACTTTAAATTAGTTATTAGGCCATGCATATCATTTGATTGAACCTTTTAGGTTGTAGTTGTAGGCCATTAAGTCAGTAGTCCAAGGCAGAAAACTGGCAAAGGCCAGTCTGAAATGGGGTTAAAATCCAGGCAACAATGGGCCAAGTTAGGCATGTCCGGTCCATTTGTTTGGTCTTGGACTCTGGAGCAAGGTATTAAATTCTGGACAGCACCGAGTCGGCTTGGGCGAGTCAACCCCGTCCCAGCCTTGTCCGAAACGGGATGGAGCCTGGTTTCCTGTTTTGGCGGGATTCCGGGCCAGTCATCCCGTCCCATGTGCTCCAAATCCTTTACGTGTATGTTTTTATAGTGTACAGTAAGGCAACTAAAAATCAAGACAGTGTTGATGGATTAGTGAAAAGATTCCCTGATACCTACGCCTACTTAGTGGACTATGTAGGTTGTACACTTAACAATTGTCACTACCGTGTGAAAAGAGAAAAAAAAGATTCATGCTTGGCTTGGCTAGTAGTCTATATGTCTAAGTAATACTAATTTTCAAATGGCTTTCCCAATTTCTAGAAACCATGTAGTAGCCCTATTACCTAAGTATAGAGACTAAAGTGACTTAAGTTGGAACAGTGGAAAGAAATTAAGAGACTGAAATGAATAGTACTTCAGTACTTCCCCTGTATTTCTGAATTTTTTCAAATCCCAACACAAGTAGTAGTGTTTCTTCATGAGCTCTTGAGGAGTGAAGGAGCACTAGCATTGTAGTTTTTCTATTTTTTTACAATTTGGAAATATGAAATGTGAACTTCCAATTTTAAATTATATTTCTTTTGAAGTTGTGAACTAATAAATTCTTCTGAAAAGGAATAAAATAAAATAAAAATCAATTACATGAAGTCATAAACATTGAGACTGGGACCTCAATGCTCAACAACACTAAACATCATAATATTCAAGATGTGATAATTGTTAAATTCCTTAGTTTTCACATTTTTATTGCTCTTAATTTTTTTTATTTGGTTTTCTTGATTTTTAAACATTTTTCCAATACTTTGTAAAACCGGCAGAGGTGTACCAACCTAGCACAATCGGGATGGGTGGCACCAACTTGTCCCAATCCTGACCGCACAAAGAGCGACACAAAAATTTAAACATGCTTGGGAGGCAACTTGAACCCAATTGGCTAAATGCCTAGTGTGCACGAGGCTACCAAGTTACTATGTTGGGTTGGGTTTTATTAGCATCCTACTCTACCCTTTATATCCAAGCAGATTTGAAATGAAAACAAATCTGACCATCGGTTAAAATTTCACCCCATCTGGATCTCATCTCTAAACATAACTCTAACCGTTGGAGAGTCTCAGTCTCTCTTTTCTTTTTTTTTTTTCTTCAATTTTGTTGGGTTGGGTTTTCGTTTTGGTTTGGTGTGTTGTAGAGGATTTAGGATCCATAGCCATAGGGGAAGGATTCTGTTGTCTTGGCTCCATTTGTTTGTTGATGATTGAATGAAGAATTACTAATGGAATGGAATGGAACGTTCGGTGGATTTTTGGCATGTTCCATGTTTTCAGCAGAATTGGTAGATTTAGGGTTTGGGACTTCTTATGCATTCCTCATTCAACTCAATTCGGGAAGTGTAAGTGTGTGTTGCTTAATTGGTTCCATAGCAGAAACATACTCCTATTTTCGCCTTTCTTGTGACATAATTTGACAGGAAGTGATCATGTGCTGGCCTGTTCAAAGTATATTCAACTTACTAACATTATTTGTGCTTATTACTTTGTGAAGAGAGTGTGATGTAGCATATGTTCGTTGAGAGTGAGATGCAAATGCATGATATAGCGTTCGATCAAAGTGATAATGAGTATAGAAGCGTGGTGGAAAAATTCAAATAAATAAATAAATAATCATAGAGAAAGTTTCCCGAGTGAAGTAAAGCGCCTTTCTATATATACTCACGTTATATCCACCTTGAATCTTTCATTTTGTCCATAAATGCTACTAAAGATTTGGGCAAGATCTTTGTTTTTTCCCCTTGGCCATACCAATCCCCACAACAATATTTCTACTTATTCGCAATCTCAAAGCATTCAAAACATCTAAAAACAACTTTGATGTTTTCTACCTTCCATGTTGATGCCTCGCAAAAGTGAAGTTTCGTGTGCAAACTATTAATGAGATAAATCCTTTGGAGCTTCTAAATGAACTTGTTGGTGAGCCATTTATCAACACTAAATGCATATCTTCACTTATCTCCTTCACTTAGCCCAAAACTAATCTTGTGTAATGCACAAAAAGACCCCAATCTTCGTGGCCGTATGCCTTTTACATAATTTTTTTTTAATAAAACTCCCTCACGCTTATAAATCATTTTGGAATGAGTCTCTTCATTTGCATTAAGCATTCCATTCAAAATCTATTTACTTTTGACAAATGGTCCTTGAGTTGGCCAGGAAAAAATTGGCATATAACTTCTCTCATTCTCCCAGCCAATAATTTGGATAAAACCTAATGAAACATCCAATGAGACTAATTGACCTAAAATCTTTTAATTCCTAAGAGATTTTTTTTTGGGACAAAATAGGTGGCATTAAGGTGCACATTTAGTTTACCTCTTTTTCATCCATGAAGTCTTAAAAAGGAAAAAACATCCATCCCATATTAATGAATGCAATAAATTTGAAACACCAACCCCTGGACCTTATCATATTTGAACAGACCTCGTTTAACACCTGTTTCTCTAGATGCCTTCTCCAAGCTTCTTCTTTTTTTTTTTTTTTTCACTAACAGAGGGTATGCCTTTTCCAAGCATTGATGAATTTAAATGGCTTGAGACACCAATCCACTTTATCTTGTCAAGAACTATTGGCACATGATTTGACCTAGTAAATATTCTTCCTACCATGGACAAAGCTACAAGTCTCTCTCTCTCTCTCTCTCTCTCTCTCTCTATATATATATATAGTGTTTCTAGCTCTAAAAAAATCTTCATTCCCTCTCTCTTCCCATGAAGGTACTTACTACATGTTCTTTTAAGCTGAGTAAGGATTATTACTGTTAGTAATGGTGGTGATTATAAGCGAAGTCATCTTCTAGCATGGTTAGACTATTACTAGCTTAGGAATAATCTAGCCTGTGGAGCCTACTTGATTGAAGGCATGAGTGGCTTAAAAGGTTTTCCTACAATCTAATTGTGCACAAAAAAGGGACTCATCTCATAAAGTGATGTGCTGTTTTTACGAAGGTCTAAAACTTGGACTAAGGGCCAACACAAAGTTTGAGTCAACCAATTGCCTTCTGGGCTGAAGAAACATTGCAAAGTGCCTTTGTATAGTCAACGAAGTCAAAATGTCAAGCAACTTGCCAAACTCAGACTTGGAATCGACCATGTCATAGTGGGAGTTGGCCTATTTGCTTTTATATAGGGGGATTTTGGACCCTGCTTCAAATTGGGATCTAGACTCCTGGATATGGATTATGATCAACATTTAAATTCTAGTATGATATACCCAAGATTGTTCTATTCCAATCAACCTATTTTAGTGCCCTACATAAAGATATAACACCATCTTCAGGCTTCTTCTACCTTTTTTACCTCTCTCCACTATTATATATTACACGCCTTAGGATTCATTTTGAAATTGCAGTCCAATTTCACAATTGATCAAAAAATTTGAGCTCATTTTGATGTTAATTTTAACTTAAGGGAGAGATTTTGGGATTTGATAGAGATTTTTTATTTTAATCATTTAAGTAAAGAGGCAATCTGAAATGAGTTTCGTTTTAGTGAGTTCAATCTTTTACCATCTCTAATAAATCAATTCATATTTAGATTTTCTTATCTAAGGATGTCAATAGATCAGGCCAGCCTGTGCCCATATCCAACCTAGCTCGCTTTAGCTTGAGCTTAGACCTTAAGTTTGGCTAGTCTAGCGGGCTTGGATTATTTAGCTGGACCCATTTAAAAGATGGGTTGAGCTTGGTCACTAAGCCCAAACATGCTTGACTATAACTGAGCTCCAATTTCACAATTAATTGAAAAATTGGAGCTCAATTTAGATTTTCATCTTAAATCAATTTTAACTTGAGGGAGAGATTTTAGGTGGCTATTTTGCTCTGTCCATGTGTATGATGATTAAAGTGGAGTGGTCTTTGTTTAAATGACTTTCAATCACATATTTTGCTACCATTTTCCTTCTCTAGGTGGCTTGGCAACTAGCAAGAAAAGACCTTCATTTCTCATATTTATATCTAGTTGCAGTATGTACTTCTAGTCCTTTCAAATCCCTATAATTGTATGCCATCTAGTTTAGATTAAACGAAAACAACTTACAAGCTTTGTTTGAGTCAAGATATAATTTTTGATAACAGAATATTACTTTGATGTAATTAGATGTTTTGTATATGCTAAGAAAGAATGATAAATTAGTAATTGACTTTTCAAGTGATTGGCGTAAGCTCCCCTCAAAGCACAATCCTAGATCTGACACTAGGTTCCAAGGATTTAGGGTTTTAGACAAGTCCTTCGTCATTAAAGCCTTGCCGTCAAAATCAACCAATCATAAAAAAAAAACAACTACTTGGGCCTGCTGGTTCATTTCGAAGAATTGATAACAAGGCTTGTTTCTAGTGCTATAGAATTTCTAGAAATCCTCTCAAGCGTTCCCTGATTGAGAGGAAGACATGTGAGATTTCTTAAGTCCCTCGATTCCCTAAAAGCTACACGATCTAGATTCTCAAATGCTACAACGGTCATTTGGGTTTTGGATTTGGGTTTGCTAGGGTTTTCTTCTTTTTGAAGATGAAGGCAGCTTGGTTCATTTTGACAGTGGGGAGAGGTTTTTTAGTTTAGTTTTGCCTTTAAACATTGGCTGCCCTTACCAACCTCGAAATAGTTTTGATCACACGTATCTATACTCAATGTGAGCATGGCACTAGCCTTGATAAAGTATTATTCGGAGACATCCACCGTTCAAGGGTAAGAACTTCATTTTGAAAATGGTCGAGATTAAAGGGAAAGACCCTTAAGTGAAACCCAGTTCAGAAATATTAAAAAGTAAGACTCTTAGCATGAAAATTCTTGATTCTCCTAAGTGGGGATATTTAAAAAAAATAAAATGGTAAGAAAAGTCTACTTCCCATGAAAGAAATATGTAATATGAAAATTTTAATTCCAATACAATATGTGCGAGCCATCAAATATATCTACATAAATCATTTAATTTTTTTATTATTTTATCTAAGTATTTTGAAATTTTATCATTTGCAATGGGTCATTGGAATAAAATCTGATAAAGACTATACCCTATCAAAGGGTGTTATTCTTTCATTGATTTAACCAAGTAAGTGGCATCCCAAAATTGTCATGGGACCCTTACCTATTTCTTTGCTTCCTCTCTTTATTATATTTTTATAATGACATGTCCACAATGCATGCAGCCTTGAAATTATTAATAAGGCACTAAAGCAATGCCAGCTTTTCTATCAAAATTTTCAATCCACAATGAGCTAGGCCAATTGGAAGCTTTTCTTTTATTTCATTTCTGTTGACCTTTCAATCTCAATATTGACTTATAAGCTACAACTTTTATATTAAGTCACTCAATCATTTAATGTTAAATTTATTTATTTTGACTTTTAAGTACGATTAAGATAATTATCGCATTTGTTTTCTAATTTATGTGATCAAAATTGATTTAAAAATGAAGCTCTTCTTTTTTTTTTTTTATTACCAAAGAAACTCATGTTTGTCTTATTCGGCTTAGAAGTATAACCAATATATACTTCACTATTATATGACTTTTTTCTTGAAGCAAAAAAATATTGGGAATTATGCATTTTTTATAATTTATTATGTCAATATGTAAATTGAACTACTTTTATTAACCTCATTGCCCTTTATTATATATTAAGCAAGTTGAGTTCAACTGAAAAATTAACCTTAGTTCGTTCAATTGATTTTGACCATCCAAAATTTATTATGACTATCCCTTGAGATTTTATAGAGAACCATAATTTCTTCCTCTTCTTAATTTCTATCTTTAAATTCTGTAACTCTTCTCTCTCTTTAATCATTACACCTCCAATCAAAGCCAATAATATCCCTTATCAAAGAGGAGATTCTAACTCTTTGTTTTCCCCTCTTTTAAATTTCTAAATTGACAGTGCTTACTATAAAACATTTGTAAGGCAATCTCTTACTTCTCTACAATGCAATAAGGTTGAGTTTGGAAGTCCATAAAATTCGTAGGTTTATGTTTTCACTTCTCTTTATTTGGCAATTAAGAGAGATGATGGATTTGAGAAAAGCTTTCATGTGATACTTGTGAAATTCATTGCAGTCAACAGATGATCATATGTGTACTATTACATAGTAGGCGAGTTAATTTGCTTCATTCTTATAAGCCAAACAAGTCCAGTATGCACATTTTCTGAGTCGGCGAGTCTTTTGATGGATTTTAATTTACCCAAATTTGTTTCTCATTTTTTGTATAGTGACTTTATATTCTATTTTTATTTATCAAAGAGATTGATTCAAATTGAAAATTTACTAATTTGTTTTGATTGGGTGAGCAATATCAACACAACTCTTCTCCATTAGGAAATGCCCCATCACCAAGAAATTATTTCTCTAATATTTTATAAGTATTCATCAATTCCAATTAAACTTGATGGTATGCAATTGTCCATTCAATGCAGCCATCATCAAAATTACTTAATTATTTCCTTTTCTACTAAAAAAAAAGGCCCATGTTGAGCCGGACCAATAGAAAGATATATTAATTAATGCAATAGTTAAAATTAAAAAAAATTACTCTTGTTATTTTTCAAAATTCTTGGAACAGAAAAGATGAAAAGGAGCTTAAATATTTATGGTAAAACAATGATATTCATGTGAAAAATAATGATGGGTAATATTGTTATTAATAAGAAGTATTGCACTCAATAAAAAATATTAGATTTGAGCAAAAGACAAAGTGGATTGAAAGAAATTTATATATTCATTTGTCAATGAGAATGGCAAAGAAAGTATATAAAATACTAAGAGAGAACATAGAAAAAGCCAGTGAAGAAAATGAAATAATTAAAAATACAAGTGACTTTCATTATTTTTCTAAATTTACCAATTGGAAAGCCATCCAATGTTATTTTAGGCTTTGCTTTGTTAGATCTCATTTGTCTCTTTTTTTTTTTAATCACATTGATAAAGCGTGAGGTGTTTATGCTGTTCATAGTAGTATGTGGCTAAGCAATCCATAGCCCCAAATTGAAGAAGGACCCTAATAAAAAAAAATTAGCCAATAAAAAATTAATAATACATCAAAAAAATATAGTTGGAGAAAAAAAAGCCGATAATTCATCCAAAAATACTTCATGATCAACTAAAAGAAAAGCATTTAAATTCATCAGATGTAACATTACAAACAATGTTGAAGCAAAATAATTTTTGATACTATATATATGTAAACTTTGCAAAAGCTGTAAGGTCAAACATTTAGACTTATAACAATCTAATATACAATCAAGACTAAGAATTTATACACAGATATGTGTCCTATCTAACCTAGATTATAGATAATTAAAGATCCTTGAATTGGGCTTGGGTGCATTTTGGGTCAAGTATGACCCGAAATTTAGAGTCCTTACTCAAGCATTTTACACGATTATGGATATGCGTTGTCCTTGCAAAGGAGTCTAATTGAGATGAAAAAGAGCCTACGATAATGCAAAATTATTATCATAAGGAAACAAAAAAATATTTTTTTTATATAGTCTATTTTGATATATACAATCAATAGATGATATATTACGACTTCAATATATAACAAAATATAGTTGATGCAAGAAATCTCTCTTCATTTTAAATTCTTGAAAACTATATAATCAATTTCAGTGGAACTATTTACAACAGAATTAAACATTAAATACATAAATTAGAAATAATAAATTAGAGCTCCATGCAAAAGTGAACTATATAAATGTGACAAGATTTTATAATAATATCTTATGTACTATAGTCATTAATTCAGATTTGAAGAAGTTTAACTTATCGAAAGATTTAGCTCAAAATAGAATGGAATGGAGAAACAAAATTCATGTAGCCGACTCCAACATAGTTGAGATAAGGCTTTGATGATGATGATGAATATCTTATGTGCTATGTGTTTGAAATGAATATGCTTTGCATTTTTGTAATAATAAAATAACACAGTTAAGGCAAAAATAGGATGTAGTGCATAATTTTTTATTTCCTTATTTTCCTTTTTAAAAAAACTAACTATATTCTTTTTAAAATTTTTTTTGTAGCTGTAAAATATTATCGATTTAACTTATCAATTGAATGGTAGTAAGAGGAAACACTAAAAAAAAGTATGTAATCCACATCCTTTTTCTCTTTATAAATTTTGTATCCACAATAATATTGGTCAATCGTTCACTCGTGCTCAGCACAGGTATCTTTTGCTAGTGTATATATCTAAAATGTAGGATTTGTTTTGAGATTCTTTAATTGATTTGAGAAATTGAGCCAAATTATAAAATTAATTTGGGAAATTGAGCGAATTCATCTAAAATCTCTAATTGATTTGCGAAATTGAGCTAAAATCTCTAATTGACTTGAAAATTGAGCCTAATTTTAAATATTAAAGAGTCCAATTTAATAGGATACTTATTAAAAATCAAAGATTCTTATTATTTTAAAAAAGTTCAATTTAATAGGACTTTTATTAAATATCAGAGATTCTTATCTAGGACTCTTATTAAATATCAGAGATTCTTATCTACGAAGTTGATAATCTTATATGAACTCTTCCAAATCACATAAAAAATAATTAAAATCGTGGTTTAATCTTATATTAAACATATCTAATGAGTACCTTAATCCTCTCCTTTGAACAGATCAAGAATTACATTCTCCTTATCCTACCTTACCTACACGAGACCCACTTAACCCATGGATCTAATCAATTCATACATCTATGTGGCTCCTGCTTAGAAAAGGTTTATTATTTCTGCTTATTTGCCTCCCTATGTGGGACCCACTAAATGTAAATTTCCTATACATTGATCCATCCAACTGGTACCTACTAAACGAAAAGAGTTGCTATTTGAACACCACTTTTGACTCAGTTTAGACATGGATTTTAATTTTTTTATTACAATTTTGCCTATGCATGAAAGGACCGAAAAAGCCATTGCCCCCTGAAAACTAAAATCCTTAATTTCTTTTCATACACACATTTCCATCTTTTCCTTCCCTATTCCCTTTTAGAGTGCATCATCCATTTCTAAACATATCATTCTTCCAATCTATGCAAGTGATCATCTCTTCCATTCTCCTCTCTCTTTGTCCCATCAAACACAACAAATAGTGCAAAGGATATGAACTCTTAAATAGTAGTTTTCAATGACAACAGCACCAACAAGATTAGTAGTTGTTGACCCATAAAAAATAAAAAAACATTACAGGTCTTGCAGTGAAGACATCACAAGCAAATTTCAAGCTCAAGGGCACATAAATCCTAGGGTTGTAGGATGTCAGGTTAAGTACTGTATCCAAATGTTTAGAGCTAATGCAACTTACTCATAAGACTTCAAATGAGCTTAGAGTGCAGCAGTTCAACCTTTATAGTTAGTTGACTCCATTTGGTCACTCAATTCACTAACCATCAAATTTAAGGTTCATTGACTTAAAACCTAAGGGTCACTGAACACACTCAAGCTTCTGGAGTACCAAAGTGGCTGAAAATCACTGTGGCAATTGTCACGCCGAGAACCCGAAAATTGAAAATTTATTGTGGATTTCGAGGCATAACACACGTATTCGTGACAATTCGTGCCATGACCAGACACGTACGAACTGTTACAAGGGTAATCCCACATGTACGTGTGAGGAAGATCCGTAAACACGTATTAACAAGTATAACTTAATTAAGCGGAAACCTGAAGAATACACCTGTACATATCATAGCATCAATAAAATATTCATTTAAATTCATTAAATAAACAAAATCTGTTAATTATCCCGTCCATATGCATAAGGTAAGAAAAGTTCATAATTAATACAAAATATATCAAGTGCCAAGATGAACCCTAAGTCAATCCAAAATAACCCTGTTTTGCACTGTTAAGGAGGATCAAGAAAAGATATCTTTCTCGTTCTACTCATTCGCATCCCGAGATAACGCTAGGTTCCTTCCGGGAGAGCGCTGAGTGTGGACTAGCAACGGGTTCCGTACCTGTAACACCATGGTAATTTTGTTAACACGGAGAGCTTAACATGATAAAACAATGGAATTAAAATGACATAGTGATTAAAAGAGAGCAATATCGTAATCTAAGCACTTATGTATATGAGTAAGCATGAATAAGGAATTATGAATAAAGAACACATCATACCAAATGACGACCACATTGCTATCTCCTCTCTAATAAGAGAGTAACTTGATCCGTGGGAAATCACTAGCAATCGAGCCAGGACCGACTCGCTACCCTAAGAGTGTCGACTCACTCTTCTGATAGTTACTGCAGTAGACAACTAATAAAATACTCTCATTCGGTCCCGTTAAACCTCCTATGGGGTATAAGCTAAGTGGCGTCGGCTCTAAGCATGTCGGAATAAATATGATACCCATACTCATCGTATACTGATCTGTTTATACTCATACGGAAATGTATTTCAATATTATTGAAGATACCAATCAGAGAGTCACAACTAAGTAAAATACTGATTATCATTAATGCATACTGATATGAACTCTCATATTGAGGTCAAGGCTACTATCAATATGAATGCAATTAGATTGTGAGGTTATCAAGGATAGTTACTAGCCAACCCTATGCTAGATAATCTGGGTTTCCAAGGTCATTCAATACAGTGTATTCATAAGACATTCGGTGTCATTGTATTATTATTCTCGGTGTTACCTCATGTATATGAAGGGCACTTCATCTTATACCAACACCTATAATGTGACATTGAAAACTAACCGGAGAATCAAGAGGGAAGGAGTGACAGCTTAACACTCTTCCTTCTCCATATTTAGTTACCGTTGGGCTGGTTCAGTGTAGTGAAAGATCTTACTTCTAAGGTCATAAATGGGCTCAGGATAAACCTACAACCTATATAAGGGTGGGTGGATACTTCGGTCTCTTTCTAAGGTTAAAGAGTGTAACCCATCACTAGGCTACTCCGTAAACTATAGAAAGTCCATAGTCAAGCATGAAATCCATTTTTGGAACATATTTCTATAAGCTACAGGTTAGGTTTACCCGACCGATCGGGTACTGGTCCGACAGATCTGACTGTATGCAAAAATGAAATTCGACCGGTCGGGCAGAGTGGCCAACCAGTCGGACTGCCCGCAAGGCAATTCGACCGATCTGGCTTTAGGACTGACTGATCTACCCTGAATCACTCTATTACGGGCAAGTTCGGTCTCCCAACTAATTTTCTCTTCCAACCCACTATTCTACCTACAATCAAAACAACATAAAGGCTCCCATTCCACATTCTTATGTTTCCTAAATGACCGCCATCCTTCATTCATCCCAAAATCATTTGAAATCATGAATCGATTCCATGCATTATCCATTAAGCTGTAAAAAGGGTAACTCACAAGAACAGATCAAGAATCAAGAAATTAGCTAATGCATGTAAGATAATGTATCCTTATACTTGCCTTAAGTGTAATGCTTCCCTCAATCAATCTACTCCTTGGTGTAGAGGTACATAAGCTCTCCTAGGAATAAGCTCTATAACATGCATAGAGATATAAAAGCATGAGATGCATGCAGGCCAAATCCTTGGGTTTCCTTGCCCCCAATGGACCCAATAACTTAAATGGAGATGGAGGTTTTCTTACCTCAAGTCTATGTAAGCTCAAGAGAAGAAGATGGGATTGCAAATCGTTGGAAGGAGAAGAAAAAGAGGAGAAAGAGATTGAAGAAGAAGAAGACACTCTAATCCCTTGCATGCAACGACCCAAGCTTCCAAATCACAGCAAGATGAGGGAGAGAGAGAGCTTGGGAGAAAAAGAGGAGGAAGCTACAGCAACCAAGAGGAAGAAGAAGAAAGGGACGGTGGGTTGGGTCTTTTAAATGAGTGAAGTTTTTGGAATTACAAATAAGTCCCCTTGGTTTCTTGGATCTTCAAGTTGGGTCAGTTGGGTTTAAATGGGCTGAAATGAGTCCAATTGAAATTGGGCTAAACATAAAAGATGTTCTACAAGATGGAATGCACTCAATGCAATTAATATGATGCATTAGTGATACAAAACCATGAAAATGCTAAAATACAAAGGTCCTAGACTACCTAACAAGGTTCGAACCCAATCCAACTACCTATCCAAGACCCAAACCCAAAGGGATTTGAGTTAAGTTAGCCTAACAACATATTAATTAAAGTAAAACAAACTTAATTACTTTAAGTTATAATTATCTAGGGTTTAGACCTTACAGCAACTAATGCTTCTACAAATTATATTTAGGAATGACTCTACAAGTTTTCAAGCCAAGGGGACTTCATTCGAACATACTTCTATTATATGTCAGGTTAGGGTCAATGGCCCCCAAACCTTGGGTTCATTGACCAAACTCTTGCTTCCGGGAGGCCAAAAGATGATGAAATTTTGGATTAGAAACTAAAAATGTGTTCAAGGTCAACTTTTCAAAGTTTCAAATAAATTGAACATCATTCAGGTAAAAAACAAGCTGACTGCCTGCAATCAAGGGGACACTGACTTAAAACATGTAACAAATGGGCCATTGATCAAAATCCTATTTTCACAAATCCAAATCACATGAAATTTGGCTGTATACTTCAATATTCTTCTTACATAAATTCCTCAAAGTTTCAAGTCAATCTAAGGTCATTTGGGATTCAAACAACTGAAACAAGAACCTAATTTTATAAAAAGTCAAAGGAAGGGTTGACCAACTTCAAATGGTCACCTGGTGGAGTTCAATCTCTGCTACTAGTATCCAATATTTTTTATTCATGTGATCTTGTAGTGCTATGATTTTCCCACCATTTTCTTTTGTGTTGCTTGACAGTCTAATGTCACTTGTCATTTTAATTGAGAAATATCCGTACTTTTGAATCCTATCCCTCTTCAACACAAGTTATTTAACCCCCATCTAATTTTTGCAGCAATCAAAGTCTTAGAACTCTGATTTTTCTTTTTCCAGGAATCAAAATGAGCTCAAATCATAGAATTCAACATCAATTGGTCGGAGAGGATTGAGATTCTTCTCCTTTGAAGCTTTTGGAGTGTTATTCTCCTAACCATGTTAGGTTAGTTCCTAAAATGCCTTTTTCTTGGTTCAAATCCATTCTACATATGAGATTTTTAGGTTGTTTTGTTTTTTGGTATTTTTTAGTTCCATTCCCTCTATAAATAAGATCTTCACATTTCGAAACTCTCCACAGATCTTAGCTTCTGATGCTCGGATTTCAAAGATCTCCACAACGAAGATGAGGTTTTTTTTTTTTTTTTTTTGCTAATTTGATTTTCAAAAACCACAAATGAGAAGTTGATTTTCTAGCAGGTGTATCTATATTTTTGTCAACGACATGGCTTATCGTCTACCATGATTGTTGAGCTAGTTCCGAAACCCCCAGATAAGAGTATTTACGTGTTTGTCAACAACATGGCTTGTCATCCACCATGATTGTTAAGCCAATTTCAATTCCCGAAACGGGAGTATCTACGTTTCCAACAACTATATGGTTTGTCGTCCACTATGATTGTTGACATCATAAGACTAATTCATATAATCCGAGTCATAAATAGTAGATAAGGATGGAATCATGTTTCAATATATCCAATTTCATTGTTAATTTCACATCATAATAACACAGGATCTGCCATTATCCATCATTCTCAATGGTTTCTATAACAGATTAGACAAAGAGGGTGTTTAAAGGGCTTAAATAGATGACTCTAAATTTCTAGGGGTCTTTCTAGAATTTCAAGAAAGTATCTCAAGCCCAACAGATGCATATTTCATTAACTACTGTCCATCTTCACATAATACTACAGTAACAGTAGTCAGTAGCCAAAGGGTTAATTTATAAATAACTCTAATACTTCAGGGGGCTATTTTAGTCGGTTTAGTATCAACATGGGGTTTTCTAAAATTACAGAAGTTATAATAAAAATCATCAAAAACAAAACATATCGTCCAGGGCGTGCTTCACGCCTGGCTCTTTGATCAACTGAATAGTGGGCCCTCACTGGTGGGACCCACTAACACTGTCCATTGGGGTCACCCATCAGCCCTTCACCTGATGGTCGGTGTGGATCATTGATTAGTTGGACCATGGGGTCCCACAACCCATGCTGACCAAGGCATGTTCTGACGGCACCAGTTTGGAAAAATCCCAATTTTTAGTTGGTTCCCTGCTGGATTTGATTTTTATGGCATTGAAATAGTACCTGAGATTTACCTTAACTAGAAGTGATCCATTGATCAATCTATAATCATAAAAAAAATTGGGTTTTATATCATCAAATTGTACACAGGGAGGTCATCTTAGCTTACCATTCTATGGGCTAATTTTCAGGCTCCAAGTCAATTGGCCCAACTGAGTTACCTACAACTCAAAACAAGTGTGCTGAGGTTGCTCGGCAGTCTTCTATCTGATGAACAATGGGTCATGGGTTCCCACAAGTGTCGTCGACCAACACTACCCACCTTCATCCTGCGCTGGAAAATACACAACTCAGGTCTTATTTTTACTTGCCTTCCTGTGATTTGTTCATCATGCCATGTGTTTGAGAATCCCTACTCTCCCAGAAGACCAATTCATCAAGTTCCACCTTTAGATTTGGAGTTTCGGCCATCTAATTCTCATTCAAGGTGTCGTCAGTATTTCTTCATCTCATGGGCAAATGTTCAGGGCTGATCTGGGGTCCAACAGGGATGGGTTCCTGAACATACTACGTTTACTAGGGTCTCCCATGGGCCCCCTTCTTGATGATCAGGTCTGATCGCTATTATAGTCATGTGGGGCCCATAGTCCCAAACATGAAAACCAATTGGGAAGACCTTTTTCCCTGACGATCCCAGTTTTCTACACAATTTGTCATTGATATGCAAAGAGTTAGGTAGGGCTAGCTTCCTAATCATCATACAAATATTACCACATAGTTTGCAAAACTTTCTTTGTAATCAGAAGGTGATTTCTTACCAATCAAGGGGTTTCCTATGGTCCACAGTCACTGTAACTTAGTTCAGAACATAGAAAAATCAATTGGATTGTACAAATTCATTGAAATCTCATCCTACCATTATGTAGGTAGAAATCCTAACACAAAGTTCCAAATTTTTAGGCATCATATACAAGCAAATTGGGAAGTTCTACTCACTTTGTATAGAAGTTTGTTGCTTGAGTAGTGATTGGTCTTGTGCCAAACACCCCGCCGATTATCCTCCTCCTCATCTCCCTCACAATCCTCTCCTTCTGCTGCACAACCCCACGTTAGAGCTCTCTCCCTCTTGAAATTTCTATCATTGATGTGAAGAATAAAGGAGAGCAAGCTTTCCTATATATTAATGCTTGGGCAGTCATGCACTAGAAGTCCTTTTTGGGAACTATGAGGGAGTCCCATCAGGAGTGTATTCTTGAGAGAATCCTGTTTGGAACTCTTGTTCTTTGGAACTCTTGTTCTCCTAATGACATTGATCTAGCCTAACTATAAACTTACTAAGAGCCCTGGCCCTACTCAAATAACATTTATATATTTTGACCAATTCAAGAAATCAACTAGGCCCATTCAGCCCTTTACTTGGGCTAATTAAGAGGACCCACCGACACTAGCTGGCCTTCCTAAGTCCGGATAAGGATATTACAATCTATAAACTAGAAGGTAGGAAGTTCATGATTTCTTAGGAAAGTTTCTTTTAGAGGTTAAAACCAAGCAAGTGCTTGAGACATCTGGGAATTTGCATCCTAAGACCAAATTATCGGTGAATTACCAATTAAACTATATTTTCAATTGTGCAGTAATTATGTTGATTATCATGTCAGTACAAGGGAACATATTACACTTGAGGATACTATGGATAACATGTTTTCTTTAATGCAATGATTTCTATTTTATTTATGGCACTCTTAAAGCAATGAGTTGATGCAGAATAGTTGTAATTTTTCTTTTAAATATAGCATAATGAATTCAGAAGGGTTGCTTAGCCTAACGGTAAAGGCTTACCGGTAATGTCCTAAAGGACGCAGGTTCAAGTCACGAAAACAGCCTCTTCAAAATGAAGGTAAGGCTACGTACATCTTGCCCTCCCTAGGCTTAGCTATGTGGGAGCCTCGTGCACTGGGCCGCCCTTTATATATATATATATATATAGCTTCATGAATTCATATTTTTTTAGTTTTTTCATTTTTGCTTATGAGGATTGGGAACCAGTTTTATTGATTTTTTATTTATCTATTTTTCTAATGTACTACTCTTTGTGGATCTCTTTAAAGAACCTAGTACATGACTGATTACACTAATTTCATTACATGACTGTAGTAGAATGTATTCTTGTTGAGATGATGAGTCTACTCTAAAGCCAAAGTTGGTTTTACCTGATATATGATACAACAAGTAAAATATTTTTTTTTCATTTTTTTGATAACAGGTAAAAGAATTATTAAACAACAATAGGACCTCCCACAAATCATTACAAAGCACTTTTACATGATGTTCAACTTTTACAATCGAGGGTTTTGTGTTTATGCAAGTGTACTTTTCTTTAATTATATTGGTGAATGATTTTTCAATATTATAATGTTTTTCCTGCTTCATGCATTTCTGGATCTATCAACAACCTACAGGCTTCGCTCCTGCAGATGAGATAATATCAAATAATTGATTTAAAAATAAAAATGTGGACTCAGTTGGCAATGACTTCTGTAATGGTGACCCAGTCCTTTGAAATGGTAATGTTACAGCTGTTGGCAACAACTTGTGTAATTTCTAGCTTGATGACATTTCTGCAACAGAGACTGATATTGAGTTTTTCAAAAATGGACATAATCAAAAGGATGGCCTGCCATAGGTAATTTTGAAGACAAGGATAGAATGTTTAGGTAGTTGTCAATATTTTGTGCCCTTTTTTTTGTCATGGTTATGTGCTTAACGTTTAGTTATTGATGAATACTTTCTAGGGGTAGAAGGATCCATGGTCTACCTATTACATCTACTTGTTCCATCACAACAATCTATCTCTTAAAGCATAAACGTGGATTGGTTGCATAAGATCCCAATGCTTATCTTTTGGGCACCACTGCCTAGAAAATGAGCTACCAACTATCCACATTTAAATCTGGCCGGTGTGATTCTTGAGCCTGTGCCTATGCATAATAGCAATAATGAAGCGCCTGGATCTATACTAGAACATCATGTACTTGGATAAAATGGTGATTGAAAAACTAATTTGGATGCATGCATCAAGAAACAAAACCTTTTATGTTTCTTTTTGCTCATTATTGAGATATAATGCCAGTTGATCTAGAATTAACTGATGTTTTCACCCTTTGTTTCAGTTTATTTGGTTTTGCAGAAATTGTGATTTCACATTTGGGATGAATAGCACTGGTGCCATCAAGGGTACTCTATCAAGGTTGGCAACTTTTGAACTTCATCTTTTAAGGGCACTCCGTTAGTTTTCGTATTATTTGTTTTAGAATTTACTCTTGGAACCACTAGTTTGGTTATGCTTTTTGTTGGAAGGATGTTTTTTCCTTCAAATTGATTGATCTAGTTTTGGCTGTTTGTTGGGTACAGCCGAAATGTAATGAAGCTTTGCTAGAGATGTTTCAGATTGACCATATTGGAACTCTCCCTATGTCAGCTATATCCCTTCTGTCTTACATTGCCGGTTGTCCTCAAATGACCACATCTTGGTTGTTTTTTCAGATGGGGTTTGTTAGTACTTTAGTACTAAAGAAGTTGTTTCGTGAAGCCAAGAAAAACGGTTCCTTATCCTTAATTTGCTTTAGGACTTGGTGGCCTTTTGCCTTCATAGAAAAGTTCTACTTGTGCTACTAATATACTAGGGGAAATATTCCAAAGAGATGATGATATGAGTCACTAAACCAAAATTGAATATTAGGAATAGTGTTCCGACACAGCCCAATAGAAACGGTTTTAAACGGTTCATAGTCCAAAAAATTGTTTCTAAAACAAAACTAACCAGGCAAACCCCTTTCTTACAAACAAAAATCATTTCCTGCTCTTGTCCAAAACGTTGTTGTTGGCATTCGTCGATCTGAATATCGCTCAAAACCCATTCATCATTCATTGATCTAGCAGAGATTAGGCATTTTTTTTTTCAACAGATCTGAAATCTCCTTTCTTCCAAATTGCCTTCGATTTGACACTTAAAGATGAGGAAAATCACTAGATGCAGAACACGTGATCGATGTAAATGACCTATTATAGATGCTTCATGCAATTTCTAGGGTTCTTTTAGGATTTTAGATCTTGATCTTCTGAAGGCTCTGGAAAATTGAGATTGGATTTGGGAATGATCTCTTAAGGAGAGGAAGTTGAAGCAATTTGTAATACCCCAGGTTGGAATTTATAACCTATTTTAAATATTTAAATTGTTGATTTGCATTGGTGGATCCTATTACGATTTAGTTATTGTTAGGATGAGTCATTTGATTTTAACATTGTGTACAAGGGTGATGGGACCCTTGTAAAACATTAGTAGTTGGGTGGAGAAAAGGAGACTATTGTTGCACGATACTTCCATCCCAAAAGAAGTGTTGCATAGAAATAGATCCTTCGATGGGAGAGGAAGTCTTGTACATGACTTCTACTAGGAAAAGGGGGATTGACTATATATTTTGGTGAGCCTCTTATTTGCTTGACTTGATATCCTTCTTAAGTCTAGAAGAGAATCTCATAGAGAGGCTTCACTTGATCTCCTTCTTAAGTTTAGAAGAGAGAGAGAGAGAGAGAGAGCGAGAGCGTGGGGATTTGCGAGGAGGAAAAAGTCAACCAGCAACCAGATGGATGTCCTCTCGACTCCATATAGCAAACATCAAAAGATTCTACAAGAGATGAGTGGTCCCTATTCGATTATTGTTAATCTGTTTCATAGTTGAAACTCTCGGATGGTCATGATCTGAGCCTAGAAACTTGGATCTCCTATATACATGTGTAGTTCTAGATTTCCTTAATATGGGTCATTTGGTTGGCTTCCATGAGATTTGTATTATTGATTAATCTGGGTGTTCAATATTGATGAAGTTTCTATACATGTTCAACCAGACTTTTTTTTTATAATTAGGAGTTACAGTGACTGACGACCATTGTAACGTGCTAGTTTAAGGTTTAAATCATACTCCAGGGGACAAGATGCTATTATATCTATTTAGTATCAATGGTAGGATGGTAAGAGACCTCCTTAACCCAGATTTTCTCTCATGATGGGAAGCAAGCCTTGCTAAACTAAAATAATTTCAGTTCAGGTTGTCAATGACAATTTTTCTTGAATGGGGTTGGGGGCCCAATGTGGGCTATTAGAGGGGGGGATCAACACCATGGATCTTGGAGAGGATCCATGGGTGCCGACCGGGGCTATGAAGGACTTTTGATGAGTGGGTCCTATTTGACTCATCATCTAATGACACCAAATCTCCTTGGAGTGAAGTGTGATAAAAAGGGGAAAGGTTCTGTCGAGACCAAATTTGTGGTAAGGACAATTACATTCAGGTTCTATCCCTTTTAGGATATAATAAAACAGTCCTTTTACTTTCTTATTAATGAAATGTTAGGAGATATAGTGTCTAAATGATGGGCTAATATATAGATTGATGATCGTTTATTGTTGTTGCTTTACTAATGATATGGGAATTCTGATAGTTTAATTAATAGACATGAAATATTTTATGATAAATGTTGTATATGAATTGTGTTATAGTGTTATGATTTTCTAGGATTGAGTCATTCATGCATGTATACATTTTTGTATTAATTAGAATGTAGGAATAGGTTTAGGATTAGTTTTAGAATTAGGAACCATTAATTGTAATTTTTATTGTTTATTTTGTTTATTTTTATTAGTTTAGCCTTTTGTAAAGTTGGAAAGGACCTAACCATATGTGCTTCCTATGGACCCTGCGCTTACTAGGATAATACTACAACAAGGCTCTTCGCTTGGAGTTTTGCGATCAAGCCCATATGCATTTTTTTTTCATAAAGTCATTTTTGTATAAGACACTTGTAAACTTTGCATTATCTAATCCACCTCACTAGGATTATGAGTGTTGGCTAATTCATGGGGGTTAGATAAAGCTCTGAGTCCATTGAGTTGTAATTTTCTAATTACTTTGGAATGGACTATGGTATGTGTCGCTAAAAGAGCTAAAGTGAAGAAACATGAATAAATGAACAAATTCAAAAGAAAAAGAAACCGGGATAAAAGCTTTGCCTGCTCGAGCAAAGAGATGCCTGCTCAAGTGGACCTAATGACATTCGCAAGACACTTGCTTGCTCAAGCAAATGACGAAGAAAAACCTACCTTCCTGTTTGTGAATTATTTCATGTTTATGCTGAGATTGCTATTCTATGTTCTATGCAAACCTTAACTCCTATGCACAAATTGTGTGTTATAAATAAGCATTCTCTCTCAACCCTAAGGTTGCTTTCGCATTGTTCCAAGCATAGAATATCTAATTGAGAGGTCATTTCTTCTCTAGAGCAGTCATTAGATAGATGTGTTGAAACTTTGAGTTCTAGAGATTGTTCCTTCTATATCCTTGGAGGATATTGTCTTCTCTTGAAGAAGATTTGTGCATCTTGCGGTTTCAAGGTTGTTAGATCAAGGGCAGTGAATGGTGAGGATTCAGTAAGTAACTATAGTCCTTAAGTTGAGGAGACTAGAGAAGAGTCTATGAGTATTGCTTGTAAGTGTTCATTCATAGTGCTTGGTTTCTGTTAGTCCAAGGAGGACTCATGGTTTTTTCTACGTATGATTTCCATGTAACAAATTGTGTGCGTTGTCTTCTTTCTGTGGTTAATTGATTTGCGTGTTCTTTTATTTTTTCTGCCATTATTAATTGAACGACAATCTAGAAATATGAGTTGGGACCTTGTACACCTTCTTTGTGATTCTCAAATCTTCAATTGGTATAAAAAAGGGTTATACAAATATGTTGTGCAGATCTATTCATTTTTAGAATCGGATTCAACCACGAAAGCACTTTGACTACCAATCCACCATTGTTGGATGGATCCAATTATCCTTATTAGAAAGTTAGAATGATTGCTTTTCTAAGGTCCATTGATGATGATGTCTGGGATTATGTTGAATATGGTTATACTAGACCCACTATTGTGACTATAGATAAATCTATTCCTAAACCGAAAGAGCAATGGACAAAAGAGGAAAACCATGCCTTCAATTGTAATAACAAGGCCATTAATGCTTTTTACAATGGAGTTTCTACCTCAGTATTCCATAGGATCTCTACCTACACTTCTACTAAGAAAGCATGGGATATTCTACTAATTGTTTATGAGGGCATTCATACTGTCAAGCAGTATAAATTGCAGAAATTGACTACAGTCTTTGAAACCCTTAAGATGATGAGACTTTTGATGAAATTTATGCCAAATTGAGTGATATTGCTAATTCTAGTTTCAATTTGGGTGAATCTATTCCTGAAAATAAGGTTGTTAGAAAGATTCTGAAGTCTCTACCTGAAAGATTTAATTCAAAGGTTGTGGCTATTGAGGAAAATCGAAATCTTGATACTCTCAATATTGATCAGCTTGTTGGCAATCTTCAAAATTTTGAGGCAAATCATAGGACTAAGGGAAAATCTAAACCCAAAAGTGTTGACTGAAAAGTTTCTAAAGAATCAGATAAGATTGTTAAAAATGTTTCTAATTCTGATTCTAAGGAAATTGATCCCAAAAAGCCATTCAGTTTATGAAAAACTTCAAAAAATATATATGAAAGGGAAGAAATCTAGCTTGAAGATTCAAAATCTAAGAGGAAGAAGTCTTCAAAAGGTGTTTAGTACTATGATGCCAAGTGGAATGTTCCAGAAGAACAAATTTCCTCTCTTGAGATGAAATTAGAAGAAGTTCTTGGTAAGGTACATCTCTTAGAATCTCAAAAGAATGATATGCTGAAAAGTTGACTGATTCAGATAAAAAAATAATAATATCAATCTAATGATATCTAGAAAGCTGAACAAGAGATGGAGAAGTTGCCAGACACATAAAGCTGATTTAGAAAGAAAATAAAAAATGGCTATATTAGTGTTAGTTGCAACAAAACCTTCACTGGATAAGATGAACACTGGCTTGAAAAAACTTAATGACATCCTGTGCAGTCAGAAGTTTCCAAGTGACAGACATGGCATTGGTTTTGATGGTGCATCTACATCAAAAGGTAAAGGAAAACAATGCTTGTTAAAAGTTCTACTATTTTAAAACCTATTCGCACTAAGCATACAATAAGTTTTTCAAAGAAGAAGAACATGTCTTATCCTACATTCACACTAACATGCCATCACTGCGGAATCAAATAACACATTCATCCCCATTACAATAAGTCAAGAAGTTTACCAAAAAAAATAAGCAATAGAAGAAGCAGTTGTTTGAGCCAAGGATCAAGAAGAGAGCCATAAGCAAATTTGCAATTGTGGGTACCTAAGTTAAACCTCACCCTTAGAGCTGAAAAGAGAAGATGACATTAAGAGAGAGTCACTATTGAAGGGGAGTTGTTGATGCCTGATTGACAAATATACTACATGTTAATCATTATCTTTTGTCAATTATGGAAAAAAATGAGGAGTACAAAGGAGATTTGAGCTAAAAAGTTAAAATCTGTTTGTCTATGTAAATGCTCAATGTATTTTGGGTTTTAATTTTTGGGTAAAATATTTGTATGTTTAGGGAGTTTTGTCCATAAATTGTGAAAATAAATAGATTGTTAGGATTATGAGTGTTAGCTAATTCATGGGTTGGATAAAACTCTCAGTCCATTAAGTTGTAATTTTCTATTTAATTTAGAATGAATTGTGGTTTGTGTTGCCGAAAGAGCTAAAGTGAAGAAAAAGAAAGAATTGAAAAAAATTTGGAACAGATAGGGACAGAAGCTCTACCCGCTCAAGTGAAAAGATGTCCACTTGAGTGGACTTGAAAATATTCACTTGACAAAAAGTTCACTTGCTCGAGCTGAAGATGTAGAAAAACTCACTTTCCTATTTGCAATTATTTCTTGTTTGTGCTAGGATTGCTATTTTGTGTTCTATACAAACCCTAAATCCTATGCACAAATTATGGGTTATAAATAACGGTTCTCTCTTAATCCTAAGGTACCTCTCTCATTGTTCTTAGAATTCCTAATTGAGAAACCCACCCTTCTTTAACGCAACCATGGAGAGATTATGCTGAAGTTGAGTTATAGAGATAGTTGCTTCAACATCTTTGTAAAAGGTTATCCTCTCTTGAAGAAGATTTGTGCACTTGCTATTTCAAGGTGGTTGGATCAAGTGCAACGATCCGTGAACGGCGAGGAGTCAACAAGTGGCTACAGTCCTAGGTTGAGGAGACTGGGGAAGGGTCTGTGAGTATTACTTGTAATTGTTCATTCATAATGCTTGATTTCTGTTGGTCCAAGGAGGACTCATAGTTTTTTCTGCGTAGGGTTTCAACATAAAAGATTGTCTACCTTGCCTTCTTTGTTTGGTTGATTGATTTGTGTGTTCTTTTATTTTTCTGCCATTATTAATTGAATTGCAATCTGGAAATCTGAGTTGGGACCTTGAACAACTTCTTCTTGGTGATTCCCAAATCTTTGAACCTCCATCAAGTTTAGTGGAACAAAAGCTCTACTAAAAAGAGTTGCTCCCTTTAACTTTTTTTAAGAGGGCAAAGATCTAATAGTAAAAAAAAAAATCTAAAAAAAAGAAACTACAAATTAGAGGTTTATCAAATGTACTAATATATTAATAAGCACTACATCATAAAATAAAGCTTAGTTTTAGAGCCCAAATGGCCCCCATGCCCATATATATTTGGTCCAAGGCACTCCAATTTCTAACGTAAGCAATACTTAGGTCTATTAATACAACCCTCGAATAAAAGGGACCAGCCCAACCCTCAAAAGCCCTTAGAATGAGTGGGCATTCAGTTATCTTAAAAAGCCTAAGTGCTAGGCTAGGATAGATTTTTTTGCCCTTTTTTTTTTTTTATAGTTTTGGCAGGCCCTATAATGTGGGGGTTGGACAATACTAGGCCTGATTTGACCCTTTTATATTTCTTTGTTTTAAGAATACACACATACATATAAAGATATTGGCAACGATATTTAAGTGTAAACAACCCCCAACAAGTAAACTATTTATGGAGGCCCATGAATTTATAATTGGAGTAGAAAATATAGCCCTTCCCTTTAACCAATACGAGTTCTAAAAAACAGCCATTGCCTGTATTGTAATCAACCCCACTGGGCAAGATTTCAGTTTAGTCAGTGGCCGCCTTTTACTAGTGGACCGATTATATGTAGAAGTTGGGATGTGTGTGTTCAAATATTTATTTTAGGTCTAGTGGTTATAGGGATCACTTTGGGCAAGTTTACTTTAAATTAGTTATTAGGCCATGCATATCATTTGATTGAACCTTTTAGGTTGTAGTTGTAGGCCATTAAGTCAGTAGTCCAAGGCAGAAAACTGGCAAAGGCCAGTCTGAAATGGGGTTAAAATCCAGGCAACAATGGGCCAAGTTAGGCATGTCCGGTCCATTTGTTTGGTCTTGGACTCTGGAGCAAGGTATTAAATTCTGGACAGCACCGAGTCGGCTTGGGCGAGTCAACCCCGTCCCAGCCTTGTCCGAAACGGGATGGAGCCTGGTTTCCTGTTTTGGCGGGATTCCGGGCCAGTCATCCCGTCCCATGTGCTCCAAATCCTTTACGTGTATGTTTTTATAGTGTACAGTAAGGCAACTAAAAATCAAGACAGTGTTGATGGATTAGTGAAAAGATTCCCTGATACCTACGCCTACTTAGTGGACTATGTAGGTTGTACACTTAACAATTGTCACTACCGTGTGAAAAGAGAAAAAAAAGATTCATGCTTGGCTTGGCTAGTAGTCTATATGTCTAAGTAATACTAATTTTCAAATGGCTTTCCCAATTTCTAGAAACCATGTAGTAGCCCTATTACCTAAGTATAGAGACTAAAGTGACTTAAGTTGGAACAGTGGAAAGAAATTAAGAGACTGAAATGAATAGTACTTCAGTACTTCCCCTGTATTTCTGAATTTTTTCAAATCCCAACACAAGTAGTAGTGTTTCTTCATGAGCTCTTGAGGAGTGAAGGAGCACTAGCATTGTAGTTTTTCTATTTTTTTACAATTTGGAAATATGAAATGTGAACTTCCAATTTTAAATTATATTTCTTTTGAAGTTGTGAACTAATAAATTCTTCTGAAAAGGAATAAAATAAAATAAAAATCAATTACATGAAGTCATAAACATTGAGACTGGGACCTCAATGCTCAACAACACTAAACATCATAATATTCAAGATGTGATAATTGTTAAATTCCTTAGTTTTCACATTTTTATTGCTCTTAATTTTTTTTATTTGGTTTTCTTGATTTTTAAACATTTTTCCAATACTTTGTAAAACCGGCAGAGGTGTACCAACCTAGCACAATCGGGATGGGTGGCACCAACTTGTCCCAATCCTGACCGCACAAAGAGCGACACAAAAATTTAAACATGCTTGGGAGGCAACTTGAACCCAATTGGCTAAATGCCTAGTGTGCACGAGGCTACCAAGTTACTATGTTGGGTTGGGTTTTATTAGCATCCTACTCTACCCTTTATATCCAAGCAGATTTGAAATGAAAACAAATCTGACCATCGGTTAAAATTTCACCCCATCTGGATCTCATCTCTAAACATAACTCTAACCGTTGGAGAGTCTCAGTCTCTCTTTTCTTTTTTTTTTTTCTTCAATTTTGTTGGGTTGGGTTTTCGTTTTGGTTTGGTGTGTTGTAGAGGATTTAGGATCCATAGCCATAGGGGAAGGATTCTGTTGTCTTGGCTCCATTTGTTTGTTGATGATTGAATGAAGAATTACTAATGGAATGGAATGGAACGTTCGGTGGATTTTTGGCATGTTCCATGTTTTCAGCAGAATTGGTAGATTTAGGGTTTGGGACTTCTTATGCATTCCTCATTCAACTCAATTCGGGAAGTGTAAGTGTGTGTTGCTTAATTGGTTCCATAGCAGAAACATACTCCTATTTTCGCCTTTCTTGTGACATAATTTGACAGGAAGTGATCATGTGCTGGCCTGTTCAAAGTATATTCAACTTACTAACATTATTTGTGCTTATTACTTTGTGAAGAGAGTGTGATGTAGCATATGTTCGTTGAGAGTGAGATGCAAATGCATGATATAGCGTTCGATCAAAGTGATAATGAGTATAGAAGCGTGGTGGAAAAATTCAAATAAATAAATAAATAATCATAGAGAAAGTTTCCCGAGTGAAGTAAAGCGCCTTTCTATATATACTCACGTTATATCCACCTTGAATCTTTCATTTTGTCCATAAATGCTACTAAAGATTTGGGCAAGATCTTTGTTTTTTCCCCTTGGCCATACCAATCCCCACAACAATATTTCTACTTATTCGCAATCTCAAAGCATTCAAAACATCTAAAAACAACTTTGATGTTTTCTACCTTCCATGTTGATGCCTCGCAAAAGTGAAGTTTCGTGTGCAAACTATTAATGAGATAAATCCTTTGGAGCTTCTAAATGAACTTGTTGGTGAGCCATTTATCAACACTAAATGCATATCTTCACTTATCTCCTTCACTTAGCCCAAAACTAATCTTGTGTAATGCACAAAAAGACCCCAATCTTCGTGGCCGTATGCCTTTTACATAATTTTTTTTTAATAAAACTCCCTCACGCTTATAAATCATTTTGGAATGAGTCTCTTCATTTGCATTAAGCATTCCATTCAAAATCTATTTACTTTTGACAAATGGTCCTTGAGTTGGCCAGGAAAAAATTGGCATATAACTTCTCTCATTCTCCCAGCCAATAATTTGGATAAAACCTAATGAAACATCCAATGAGACTAATTGACCTAAAATCTTTTAATTCCTAAGAGATTTTTTTTTGGGACAAAATAGGTGGCATTAAGGTGCACATTTAGTTTACCTCTTTTTCATCCATGAAGTCTTAAAAAGGAAAAAACATCCATCCCATATTAATGAATGCAATAAATTTGAAACACCAACCCCTGGACCTTATCATATTTGAACAGACCTCGTTTAACACCTGTTTCTCTAGATGCCTTCTCCAAGCTTCTTCTTTTTTTTTTTTTTTTCACTAACAGAGGGTATGCCTTTTCCAAGCATTGATGAATTTAAATGGCTTGAGACACCAATCCACTTTATCTTGTCAAGAACTATTGGCACATGATTTGACCTAGTAAATATTCTTCCTACCATGGACAAAGCTACAAGTCTCTCTCTCTCTCTCTCTCTCTCTCTCTCTATATATATATATAGTGTTTCTAGCTCTAAAAAAATCTTCATTCCCTCTCTCTTCCCATGAAGGTACTTACTACATGTTCTTTTAAGCTGAGTAAGGATTATTACTGTTAGTAATGGTGGTGATTATAAGCGAAGTCATCTTCTAGCATGGTTAGACTATTACTAGCTTAGGAATAATCTAGCCTGTGGAGCCTACTTGATTGAAGGCATGAGTGGCTTAAAAGGTTTTCCTACAATCTAATTGTGCACAAAAAAGGGACTCATCTCATAAAGTGATGTGCTGTTTTTACGAAGGTCTAAAACTTGGACTAAGGGCCAACACAAAGTTTGAGTCAACCAATTGCCTTCTGGGCTGAAGAAACATTGCAAAGTGCCTTTGTATAGTCAACGAAGTCAAAATGTCAAGCAACTTGCCAAACTCAGACTTGGAATCGACCATGTCATAGTGGGAGTTGGCCTATTTGCTTTTATATAGGGGGATTTTGGACCCTGCTTCAAATTGGGATCTAGACTCCTGGATATGGATTATGATCAACATTTAAATTCTAGTATGATATACCCAAGATTGTTCTATTCCAATCAACCTATTTTAGTGCCCTACATAAAGATATAACACCATCTTCAGGCTTCTTCTACCTTTTTTACCTCTCTCCACTATTATATATTACACGCCTTAGGATTCATTTTGAAATTGCAGTCCAATTTCACAATTGATCAAAAAATTTGAGCTCATTTTGATGTTAATTTTAACTTAAGGGAGAGATTTTGGGATTTGATAGAGATTTTTTATTTTAATCATTTAAGTAAAGAGGCAATCTGAAATGAGTTTCGTTTTAGTGAGTTCAATCTTTTACCATCTCTAATAAATCAATTCATATTTAGATTTTCTTATCTAAGGATGTCAATAGATCAGGCCAGCCTGTGCCCATATCCAACCTAGCTCGCTTTAGCTTGAGCTTAGACCTTAAGTTTGGCTAGTCTAGCGGGCTTGGATTATTTAGCTGGACCCATTTAAAAGATGGGTTGAGCTTGGTCACTAAGCCCAAACATGCTTGACTATAACTGAGCTCCAATTTCACAATTAATTGAAAAATTGGAGCTCAATTTAGATTTTCATCTTAAATCAATTTTAACTTGAGGGAGAGATTTTAGGTGGCTATTTTGCTCTGTCCATGTGTATGATGATTAAAGTGGAGTGGTCTTTGTTTAAATGACTTTCAATCACATATTTTGCTACCATTTTCCTTCTCTAGGTGGCTTGGCAACTAGCAAGAAAAGACCTTCATTTCTCATATTTATATCTAGTTGCAGTATGTACTTCTAGTCCTTTCAAATCCCTATAATTGTATGCCATCTAGTTTAGATTAAACGAAAACAACTTACAAGCTTTGTTTGAGTCAAGATATAATTTTTGATAACAGAATATTACTTTGATGTAATTAGATGTTTTGTATATGCTAAGAAAGAATGATAAATTAGTAATTGACTTTTCAAGTGATTGGCGTAAGCTCCCCTCAAAGCACAATCCTAGATCTGACACTAGGTTCCAAGGATTTAGGGTTTTAGACAAGTCCTTCGTCATTAAAGCCTTGCCGTCAAAATCAACCAATCATAAAAAAAAAACAACTACTTGGGCCTGCTGGTTCATTTCGAAGAATTGATAACAAGGCTTGTTTCTAGTGCTATAGAATTTCTAGAAATCCTCTCAAGCGTTCCCTGATTGAGAGGAAGACATGTGAGATTTCTTAAGTCCCTCGATTCCCTAAAAGCTACACGATCTAGATTCTCAAATGCTACAACGGTCATTTGGGTTTTGGATTTGGGTTTGCTAGGGTTTTCTTCTTTTTGAAGATGAAGGCAGCTTGGTTCATTTTGACAGTGGGGAGAGGTTTTTTAGTTTAGTTTTGCCTTTAAACATTGGCTGCCCTTACCAACCTCGAAATAGTTTTGATCACACGTATCTATACTCAATGTGAGCATGGCACTAGCCTTGATAAAGTATTATTCGGAGACATCCACCGTTCAAGGGTAAGAACTTCATTTTGAAAATGGTCGAGATTAAAGGGAAAGACCCTTAAGTGAAACCCAGTTCAGAAATATTAAAAAGTAAGACTCTTAGCATGAAAATTCTTGATTCTCCTAAGTGGGGATATTTAAAAAAAATAAAATGGTAAGAAAAGTCTACTTCCCATGAAAGAAATATGTAATATGAAAATTTTAATTCCAATACAATATGTGCGAGCCATCAAATATATCTACATAAATCATTTAATTTTTTTATTATTTTATCTAAGTATTTTGAAATTTTATCATTTGCAATGGGTCATTGGAATAAAATCTGATAAAGACTATACCCTATCAAAGGGTGTTATTCTTTCATTGATTTAACCAAGTAAGTGGCATCCCAAAATTGTCATGGGACCCTTACCTATTTCTTTGCTTCCTCTCTTTATTATATTTTTATAATGACATGTCCACAATGCATGCAGCCTTGAAATTATTAATAAGGCACTAAAGCAATGCCAGCTTTTCTATCAAAATTTTCAATCCACAATGAGCTAGGCCAATTGGAAGCTTTTCTTTTATTTCATTTCTGTTGACCTTTCAATCTCAATATTGACTTATAAGCTACAACTTTTATATTAAGTCACTCAATCATTTAATGTTAAATTTATTTATTTTGACTTTTAAGTACGATTAAGATAATTATCGCATTTGTTTTCTAATTTATGTGATCAAAATTGATTTAAAAATGAAGCTCTTCTTTTTTTTTTTTTATTACCAAAGAAACTCATGTTTGTCTTATTCGGCTTAGAAGTATAACCAATATATACTTCACTATTATATGACTTTTTTCTTGAAGCAAAAAAATATTGGGAATTATGCATTTTTTATAATTTATTATGTCAATATGTAAATTGAACTACTTTTATTAACCTCATTGCCCTTTATTATATATTAAGCAAGTTGAGTTCAACTGAAAAATTAACCTTAGTTCGTTCAATTGATTTTGACCATCCAAAATTTATTATGACTATCCCTTGAGATTTTATAGAGAACCATAATTTCTTCCTCTTCTTAATTTCTATCTTTAAATTCTGTAACTCTTCTCTCTCTTTAATCATTACACCTCCAATCAAAGCCAATAATATCCCTTATCAAAGAGGAGATTCTAACTCTTTGTTTTCCCCTCTTTTAAATTTCTAAATTGACAGTGCTTACTATAAAACATTTGTAAGGCAATCTCTTACTTCTCTACAATGCAATAAGGTTGAGTTTGGAAGTCCATAAAATTCGTAGGTTTATGTTTTCACTTCTCTTTATTTGGCAATTAAGAGAGATGATGGATTTGAGAAAAGCTTTCATGTGATACTTGTGAAATTCATTGCAGTCAACAGATGATCATATGTGTACTATTACATAGTAGGCGAGTTAATTTGCTTCATTCTTATAAGCCAAACAAGTCCAGTATGCACATTTTCTGAGTCGGCGAGTCTTTTGATGGATTTTAATTTACCCAAATTTGTTTCTCATTTTTTGTATAGTGACTTTATATTCTATTTTTATTTATCAAAGAGATTGATTCAAATTGAAAATTTACTAATTTGTTTTGATTGGGTGAGCAATATCAACACAACTCTTCTCCATTAGGAAATGCCCCATCACCAAGAAATTATTTCTCTAATATTTTATAAGTATTCATCAATTCCAATTAAACTTGATGGTATGCAATTGTCCATTCAATGCAGCCATCATCAAAATTACTTAATTATTTCCTTTTCTACTAAAAAAAAAGGCCCATGTTGAGCCGGACCAATAGAAAGATATATTAATTAATGCAATAGTTAAAATTAAAAAAAATTACTCTTGTTATTTTTCAAAATTCTTGGAACAGAAAAGATGAAAAGGAGCTTAAATATTTATGGTAAAACAATGATATTCATGTGAAAAATAATGATGGGTAATATTGTTATTAATAAGAAGTATTGCACTCAATAAAAAATATTAGATTTGAGCAAAAGACAAAGTGGATTGAAAGAAATTTATATATTCATTTGTCAATGAGAATGGCAAAGAAAGTATATAAAATACTAAGAGAGAACATAGAAAAAGCCAGTGAAGAAAATGAAATAATTAAAAATACAAGTGACTTTCATTATTTTTCTAAATTTACCAATTGGAAAGCCATCCAATGTTATTTTAGGCTTTGCTTTGTTAGATCTCATTTGTCTCTTTTTTTTTTTAATCACATTGATAAAGCGTGAGGTGTTTATGCTGTTCATAGTAGTATGTGGCTAAGCAATCCATAGCCCCAAATTGAAGAAGGACCCTAATAAAAAAAAATTAGCCAATAAAAAATTAATAATACATCAAAAAAATATAGTTGGAGAAAAAAAAGCCGATAATTCATCCAAAAATACTTCATGATCAACTAAAAGAAAAGCATTTAAATTCATCAGATGTAACATTACAAACAATGTTGAAGCAAAATAATTTTTGATACTATATATATGTAAACTTTGCAAAAGCTGTAAGGTCAAACATTTAGACTTATAACAATCTAATATACAATCAAGACTAAGAATTTATACACAGATATGTGTCCTATCTAACCTAGATTATAGATAATTAAAGATCCTTGAATTGGGCTTGGGTGCATTTTGGGTCAAGTATGACCCGAAATTTAGAGTCCTTACTCAAGCATTTTACACGATTATGGATATGCGTTGTCCTTGCAAAGGAGTCTAATTGAGATGAAAAAGAGCCTACGATAATGCAAAATTATTATCATAAGGAAACAAAAAAATATTTTTTTTATATAGTCTATTTTGATATATACAATCAATAGATGATATATTACGACTTCAATATATAACAAAATATAGTTGATGCAAGAAATCTCTCTTCATTTTAAATTCTTGAAAACTATATAATCAATTTCAGTGGAACTATTTACAACAGAATTAAACATTAAATACATAAATTAGAAATAATAAATTAGAGCTCCATGCAAAAGTGAACTATATAAATGTGACAAGATTTTATAATAATATCTTATGTACTATAGTCATTAATTCAGATTTGAAGAAGTTTAACTTATCGAAAGATTTAGCTCAAAATAGAATGGAATGGAGAAACAAAATTCATGTAGCCGACTCCAACATAGTTGAGATAAGGCTTTGACGATGATGATGAATATCTTATGTGCTATGTGTTTGAAATGAATATGCTTTGCATTTTTGTAATAATAAAATAACACAGTTAAGGCAAAAATAGGATGTAGTGCATAATTTTTTATTTCCTTATTTTCCTTTTTAAAAAAACTAACTATATTCTTTTTAAAATTTTTTTTGTAGCTGTAAAATATTATCGATTTAACTTATCAATTGAATGGTAGTAAGAGGAAACACTAAAAAAAAGTATGTAATCCACATCCTTTTTCTCTTTATAAATTTTGTATCCACAATAATATTGGTCAATCGTTCACTCGTGCTCAGCACAGGTATCTTTTGCTAGTGTATATATCTAAAATGTAGGATTTGTTTTGAGATTCTTTAATTGATTTGAGAAATTGAGCCAAATTATAAAATTAATTTGGGAAATTGAGCGAATTCATCTAAAATCTCTAATTGATTTGCGAAATTGAGCTAAAATCTCTAATTGACTTGAAAATTGAGCCTAATTTTAAATATTAAAGAGTCCAATTTAATAGGATACTTATTAAAAATCAAAGATTCTTATTATTTTAAAAAAGTTCAATTTAATAGGACTTTTATTAAATATCAGAGATTCTTATCTAGGACTCTTATTAAATATCAGAGATTCTTATCTACGAAGTTGATAATCTTATATGAACTCTTCCAAATCACATAAAAAATAATTAAAATCGTGGTTTAATCTTATATTAAACATATCTAATGAGTACCTTAATCCTCTCCTTTGAACAGATCAAGAATTACATTCTCCTTATCCTACCTTACCTACACGAGACCCACTTAACCCATGGATCTAATCAATTCATACATCTATGTGGCTCCTGCTTAGAAAAGGTTTATTATTTCTGCTTATTTGCCTCCCTATGTGGGACCCACTAAATGTAAATTTCCTATACATTGATCCATCCAACTGGTACCTACTAAACGAAAAGAGTTGCTATTTGAACACCACTTTTGACTCAGTTTAGACATGGATTTTAATTTTTTTATTACAATTTTGCCTATGCATGAAAGGACCGAAAAAGCCATTGCCCCCTGAAAACTAAAATCCTTAATTTCTTTTCATACACACATTTCCATCTTTTCCTTCCCTATTCCCTTTTAGAGTGCATCATCCATTTCTAAACATATCATTCTTCCAATCTATGCAAGTGATCATCTCTTCCATTCTCCTCTCTCTTTGTCCCATCAAACACAACAAATAGTGCAAAGGATATGAACTCTTAAATAGTAGTTTTCAATGACAACAGCACCAACAAGATTAGTAGTTGTTGACCCATAAAAAATAAAAAAACATTACAGGTCTTGCAGTGAAGACATCACAAGCAAATTTCAAGCTCAAGGGCACATAAATCCTAGGGTTGTAGGATGTCAGGTTAAGTACTGTATCCAAATGTTTAGAGCTAATGCAACTTACTCATAAGACTTCAAATGAGCTTAGAGTGCAGCAGTTCAACCTTTATAGTTAGTTGACTCCATTTGGTCACTCAATTCACTAACCATCAAATTTAAGGTTCATTGACTTAAAACCTAAGGGTCACTGAACACACTCAAGCTTCTGGAGTACCAAAGTGGCTGAAAATCACTGTGGCAATTGTCACGCCGAGAACCCGAAAATTGAAAATTTATTGTGGATTTCGAGGCATAACACACGTATTCGTGACAATTCGTGCCATGACCAGACACGTACGAACTGTTACAAGGGTAATCCCACATGTACGTGTGAGGAAGATCCGTAAACACGTATTAACAAGTATAACTTAATTAAGCGGAAACCTGAAGAATACACCTGTACATATCATAGCATCAATAAAATATTCATTTAAATTCATTAAATAAACAAAATCTGTTAATTATCCCGTCCATATGCATAAGGTAAGAAAAGTTCATAATTAATACAAAATATATCAAGTGCCAAGATGAACCCTAAGTCAATCCAAAATAACCCTGTTTTGCACTGTTAAGGAGGATCAAGAAAAGATATCTTTCTCGTTCTACTCATTCGCATCCCGAGATAACGCTAGGTTCCTTCCGGGAGAGCGCTGAGTGTGGACTAGCAACGGGTTCCGTACCTGTAACACCATGGTAATTTTGTTAACACGGAGAGCTTAACATGATAAAACAATGGAATTAAAATGACATAGTGATTAAAAGAGAGCAATATCGTAATCTAAGCACTTATGTATATGAGTAAGCATGAATAAGGAATTATGAATAAAGAACACATCATACCAAATGACGACCACATTGCTATCTCCTCTCTAATAAGAGAGTAACTTGATCCGTGGGAAATCACTAGCAATCGAGCCAGGACCGACTCGCTACCCTAAGAGTGTCGACTCACTCTTCTGATAGTTACTGCAGTAGACAACTAATAAAATACTCTCATTCGGTCCCGTTAAACCTCCTATGGGGTATAAGCTAAGTGGCGTCGGCTCTAAGCATGTCGGAATAAATATGATACCCATACTCATCGTATACTGATCTGTTTATACTCATACGGAAATGTATTTCAATATTATTGAAGATACCAATCAGAGAGTCACAACTAAGTAAAATACTGATTATCATTAATGCATACTGATATGAACTCTCATATTGAGGTCAAGGCTACTATCAATATGAATGCAATTAGATTGTGAGGTTATCAAGGATAGTTACTAGCCAACCCTATGCTAGATAATCTGGGTTTCCAAGGTCATTCAATACAGTGTATTCATAAGACATTCGGTGTCATTGTATTATTATTCTCGGTGTTACCTCATGTATATGAAGGGCACTTCATCTTATACCAACACCTATAATGTGACATTGAAAACTAACCGGAGAATCAAGAGGGAAGGAGTGACAGCTTAACACTCTTCCTTCTCCATATTTAGTTACCGTTGGGCTGGTTCAGTGTAGTGAAAGATCTTACTTCTAAGGTCATAAATGGGCTCAGGATAAACCTACAACCTATATAAGGGTGGGTGGATACTTCGGTCTCTTTCTAAGGTTAAAGAGTGTAACCCATCACTAGGCTACTCCGTAAACTATAGAAAGTCCATAGTCAAGCATGAAATCCATTTTTGGAACATATTTCTATAAGCTACAGGTTAGGCTTACCCGACCGATCGGGTACTGGTCCGACAGATCTGACTGTATGCAAAAATGAAATTCGACCGGTCGGGCAGAGTGGCCAACCAGTCGGACTGCCCGCAAGGCAATTCGACCGATCTGGCTTTAGGACTGACTGATCTACCCTGAATCACTCTATTACGGGCAAGTTCGGTCTCCCAACTAATTTTCTCTTCCAACCCACTATTCTACCTACAATCAAAACAACATAAAGGCTCCCATTCCACATTCTTATGTTTCCTAAATGACCGCCATCCTTCATTCATCCCAAAATCATTTGAAATCATGAATCGATTCCATGCATTATCCATTAAGCTGTAAAAAGGGTAACTCACAAGAACAGATCAAGAATCAAGAAATTAGCTAATGCATGTAAGATAATGTATCCTTATACTTGCCTTAAGTGTAATGCTTCCCTCAATCAATCTACTCCTTGGTGTAGAGGTACATAAGCTCTCCTAGGAATAAGCTCTATAACATGCATAGAGATATAAAAGCATGAGATGCATGCAGGCCAAATCCTTGGGTTTCCTTGCCCCCAATGGACCCAATAACTTAAATGGAGATGGAGGTTTTCTTACCTCAAGTCTATGTAAGCTCAAGAGAAGAAGATGGGATTGCAAATCGTTGGAAGGAGAAGAAAAAGAGGAGAAAGAGATTGAAGAAGAAGAAGACACTCTAATCCCTTGCATGCAACGACCCAAGCTTCCAAATCACAGCAAGATGAGGGAGAGAGAGAGCTTGGGAGAAAAAGAGGAGGAAGCTACAGCAACCAAGAGGAAGAAGAAGAAAGGGACGGTGGGTTGGGTCTTTTAAATGAGTGAAGTTTTTGGAATTACAAATAAGTCCCCTTGGTTTCTTGGATCTTCAAGTTGGGTCAGTTGGGTTTAAATGGGCTGAAATGAGTCCAATTGAAATTGGGCTAAACATAAAAGATGTTCTACAAGATGGAATGCACTCAATGCAATTAATATGATGCATTAGTGATACAAAACCATGAAAATGCTAAAATACAAAGGTCCTAGACTACCTAACAAGGTTCGAACCCAATCCAACTACCTATCCAAGACCCAAACCCAAAGGGATTTGAGTTAAGTTAGCCTAACAACATATTAATTAAAGTAAAACAAACTTAATTACTTTAAGTTATAATTATCTAGGGTTTAGACCTTACAGCAACTAATGCTTCTACAAATTATATTTAGGAATGACTCTACAAGTTTTCAAGCCAAGGGGACTTCATTCGAACATACTTCTATTATATGTCAGGTTAGGGTCAATGGCCCCCAAACCTTGGGTTCATTGACCAAACTCTTGCTTCCGGGAGGCCAAAAGATGATGAAATTTTGGATTAGAAACTAAAAATGTGTTCAAGGTCAACTTTTCAAAGTTTCAAATAAATTGAACATCATTCAGGTAAAAAACAAGCTGACTGCCTGCAATCAAGGGGACACTGACTTAAAACATGTAACAAATGGGCCATTGATCAAAATCCTATTTTCACAAATCCAAATCACATGAAATTTGGCTGTATACTTCAATATTCTTCTTACATAAATTCCTCAAAGTTTCAAGTCAATCTAAGGTCATTTGGGATTCAAACAACTGAAACAAGAACCTAATTTTATAAAAAGTCAAAGGAAGGGTTGACCAACTTCAAATGGTCAAAACATCATAAAATCTCTATGACACCCTCAAAATGGTGTTAAGAAACATTCCTCCAAGTTTCGTGAAGATCAGACATCGTTCGATCTCCAAACTGATGAAAACGAATCACATATGCAAAAAAAACCCAAAACTAGGCCTATCTGTGACTATGGCCACGGCCACAAATACCTGTAAAGTGGTTCCTGACAGTTTGAAGCAGTTTTCTCTACTTTATATCGAAACTCAATTTCCCATAACTCCCCAACTACCTCTACAGGCTATAAAAGGCATGCTTAGGCAATTGGAAGGGTTTAAGAAAAATTTCCAAGAGACAAACAAGATTCCAAAGGTTCCACAAAATTGTAAGGCTCTGCACAAGGGATTCCTCAAACACTTTGCCTGTAACTCTCTATATTCTTCGTCCTCTCACAAGTTTAAAGTGAAAAATGAGATTGAGGATGAAGATACTTATCAATATTGTTCATAAAAGATGAGTTTCAAGGCTATCAAATGCCAAAGGTGTTCAATGGGACAAAACTGTTTTCTTTAGTTCTCCTTTTTGAAGGGGTTTTAGGCCATCTCCAAGGTTGTGAACAGATATTTTTTGGGTTTCATTCTGCTTCTGAAAAATCATAAGATCAGAATGACACAACTCTGGCCTCAATTACTTGTACAAAAGCACTCATTTTTTATTTGCACAAACATAATCCGTAACAACGAAATGGTGACTATAAAAGATCATAGACGATACCAAATTTGAATTCCGTACTCTTGGTGATCATCCCATGCTCCCAAAGTCAGATAATAAAAGTTTCAGCACCTTGAAGGCATCACAGAAGCAAACAGAAACGAAATGGAGGAGAACAGTAGCCAAAACGACCACTATTTGTCAGTGACCGTGGGCCACGATCACTAGCAGGGGCTCAGTGACTGCGGTCCACGGTCACCACTCACTTGCCTTTAATTTTTTGCATTTTCTTCCTTTGTTCATGTAATTTTCCCAATTTCCCTAGTTTGGGTCACATCTAAGACTCTAGAGAGAGGGATTGTAATTTTCTAACACTTATAAACAACCTACATCCCTGAGGTCAGAGCAATGAACCCAGGTAATTGAAGGGAATTTAATGATGATCTATAATTATTTTCCCATTCTTCTATGTGCCTGAGTGTATGGATGTTAGACTTGATTCCGTTGCAGTCATCATCATTTCAAGCACCTCCAGAAGATCGGCGCCGTTTGTGGAAATTTTCTGCTCTAATTTGTGATCAAACTAGGCTAAAAGACATGAAAAAGTACCAAAATACGTGAAAAAGTGCTGTTGTGAGCCAGATACTATAGAGTGCTATATAAAATAGCCTGTGACCGCAGTGCTATATAAAAGGTGTTGTGACCACAAAGAGCTGTGTAAAATGGGCAATGACCTTGATCCCACGGTCACTGACCTGTTTTAACCCCAAATGAGCCTGTTTGACTTTGAAGACACCCTATTCAAGACATTTGGTGTCTATAATGGTTTTAGGAGCATTTATAGAGGAATTTTGCACCTTGAAGTTCATTAACTTACCACCTCAAATGAAAGAACCTTGCACCTTAAAGTGCACAGACCAAATCAACACCCTTATATGAAATGAAAGAGTGTTGATTCAATCCAAAAGGTTTACATTACTGGCTATAGTCTTTATAAGACCTAACAAATGTTTATATCAAATCAATCATAAGAACAACGACATTTACACTTATGCATTGTCCGAAGTCTTGCACTGATGGGTCCCGTGTGATTACTATGGTAGTAATGCAGACTTGATCCTGTGGGGCCTATTCCTTTGGTTGGATCCAACTCTCTCTTGCTTGTACGTCTAACATATAGTCTCGAACTGCTGTCGAAATTTTAGTAGCTAGGACTAGTCAGCATAATATGCTTTTAAGTCTAACTACATAGTCCCGAAATACTGTCGAAATTTCGGTAGCTATGACTACTCAACATAGCACAATGAGATTGAGTTTATGCTTGTTTTTGACCATTTTGGTTTGTCCAATAAGGAGAATGTTGATTCAGATAGCATTCATAAACCATTTCAGCTAGCTCAAAAGGCAGCCATATTGGTTATGAGACTAATATAGTCCTTTGAAATTATTTTTGCAGAAAATACCAATGGTTCCTTGAGCATTACCTTTGATGAAGCTAAGAAGAGACTATTCAAAATCTTCATGACTCAGAACGGTCCATTTGCAAGAACTCCTAGGCAGGCCCGGACTATTACTCCTCCATCAAGGATCTCAATCTTTCAGAGACTCTCTACTCCTAGGAGCTCAGTTGCCTCCTCTAATCTAAACAAATCATTAGTGACCCTAAATTCCACCAAGAAGGCTGAAGTTGTCAAATCTTGGGTTTTCAAATATGCCTAGAACCCGTTTGGGGTTTCTACCAAGGTTCAAAAGGAACCTAAAGCCAAGAAACAGTCAGAAGGCAACAATCTTTACATTATTAAGCCTCGTCTGGGGGCAAGATGGGTTTGATTCACAGATCGGAAACCATCGATTCCTAGCAAGATACGTGTTATGGATGCCCAGGGCCCAAAGTCAACATCAACCTGCAACGGGTAGTCAACAATCAAATGCTACAAGCACTGAAGGACCTTTGGCAATTCCTTACTCACAAAAAGGCTTAAAAGGATGAGTCCAATCCTGGATGCAACATGTGGTCACCACAACCATGAACCTCAAAACCCAACAAGGCTAAGATCAAATCCTTGGCTTCACTTAAAGAGAACACCTTCTACCCTCTAACTTAGAAGGAAGGAGAAGGTTCAACAGAAGGCATCTACTTTTAGTCATTGTAGCACCTACCCTGCCATCTTCACCTCAACGTCTGTCGTGCATCGTTAAATGTCAGAAAAAGACTGAGCGAATGGTCATTAACAATGCAACTGATCTTGCTTACTTCAAAGACTTGCTCCAGCAGAAAAAGCAAAAGAAAAAAAGAACAAAAAAGATTGTCACGACCCAAGCCCAAGAAATCGGGGATTAGGATCGACCCAATCAATGACACACGTATTCCCATGCACACACACCTGAACCCTGTCTAAATGCACATACACAAGGGAAACATTCACACATGCAAGCAAAAAACGCGGAAACAACAAGTACCAACACATGGACAAAAGAGCAAGGGAATATAACAAAACACGTAATCACTATTGAAGATACAAAGCTACATTAGATACAAAAGAGATATATAAAGTTATGCTACAAGGTCATGCAACAAGATGCGAACAAGTTGAAGTCAAGACGCTCTCCGGAGTGGATCCCTTATGTCCACTCATCTAGCCCACATGGGGTCTCTACCACCTCCTCTGAAGTCTGGTCGACTTTTGAGGAATCGGGAATAGAATCTGAGCCTGAAACACCAAGAAACAACATGTGAATACGGCGATTCAACAAGCATAAGCAACATAGAGGTAATACGCGTTGTCTCTAAAACAATTCATGACAAGCAGATTAAATAGAAGTGCAAGTTCGTATACTAGGCAAGTCGTGCAAATGAATAATGAATGCATTAGATTCAAGGTAGAGAAATACTGTACTAGGTGGCTACTACATATGCCATATTCTCCTAAATTTAAGAGCGTGATGTGAGAGAACATCATCGACCGGGCCAGGGTATGAATGGGTCTCGGTTTCTTAGGGTCCGAAATCCCCAAGACATCAGCACACTACAGTGGCAACATGCATGCTAGGCCAAATTCAACTCTGTCGGATATCCTAAGACCGAGGTTGAGGAGAGCCAGACAACCAATCAAGCATATATCAGGACACTGCATAACAACAACGAAAACGAATAACATATACCGGTTATGCCCAAGTGCAAACGTACATGCAAGTCAATATCCATAACTATAGCAAGATCTCGAGAAGAATACAATACAAACAAACTAATGCTTATCCATTTTCTTAATCAAGAATTGAGGGCAAGTAGCATATTGCAAGATGTTATGCAAGTCAAGTTGATAGAATCAAGGTTAATTACTAGCCAACCCTAGTCTAGTTATCCACCGTTACTAACTGTGCATGATGATGTAGTTTTAAGGTATCCGATACTCGGTTGTTCTTTCTCGGGCGTCTCGTTGTAAGAGAAAGAATACCGAAGCCCCTTAAACCAATACCCATGGGGAGGTGCTTAACAAATGGATAATGCTCATGAATACATCTCAGCCCCCAAAATTATTTATGATAGACCCAGAGGTAATCCATAGTGGGGTCCATTCTTAGGTCTCCAGGTAGCCTATGGTTAGTTAAAGAAGTCGTTTACATGAAATTCCACAATCCTGTAATTTTGCCCAGCCGACCAATCGCTGAGTTATCCGACTTGTCAGACGCCTCCCAGAACCGAAATTTGGGCTTCAGGACCGACCGGTCGGACCTGAAGCAAGCATATGCAAACAGACGCAGTTCAAAACTGTTTCTCTGTTAACAAATGAAGGCATAAACACAAAAGAAGGGCTATTATACCATTCATACACTAAGCATAAGTAAAGTAAAACATAGCCATCACGATATACCAACATGTATTCATCCAATAGTTGCTTATATTTGCCTTTAACGATGAGTTACCAGGCTTTCACTCGTTCTAGACTTGAATTCCGGAGGAACTCGAACGAAAGATCAAGGCTTGACACCAGCGGAGAAGAGGAATGAAGAAAAAGAAGAAGAAGAAAAAGAACGGAAGAAGAAGACGGTGAAGAGAGAAGGAACGGAAGGTTAGGTAACGTATATATATAGTTTAGTCATTTGCAACCAGGTCCAAAAGTTATACAAATTACAATTCGAGTCAAATGAACACTAACAATCTCAATTGGTTTTCAAACACTTTCGAGTCAGTTACGGAACTGAACAAGCGCGACAAAAGACACGCGATGACGTCAAGATAATGCCCAAACGACAAACGAGAACAAAATAAAAAATTACGAAAAAGGGCTTGCAGTTATCTAATCCAGTTTAAACTTAACCCAATTACCTATCCAAAACCCCTAACATAACCCAAGAACAACCAAACACCATGACCGAATAAAATTCTCGAAAAATACACTGAGCACATAATTAAACAACCTTTAATCTTGCTAATTTAGGGTCGGGGTGTTACAAAGATGTTGTCAACATAATCTCATTTCCTATATTCGATCTAATGGATTGGGAATGAGTTGCTAGCATTTTAAGACCACTAGTGGCTAAATTCAAAGATGAAACCTAGCAAGCCGGTCGGTTAACCAAGTAAAAAAAAAAAAAAAAAGCCTTAACTCGCTGCAATGAGCAAACTCAAAAGCTATCTCAGTGCAAGATCACTCAAAAGTAGGTGGTCAAAGAAGATGACCCTGACTTGACCTCATCTTACATGATCGGGCCAAGTTCTACTCGAAGAGTCACTCGGAGTATGGCTTAGACTCAATCACAAGGGTTTGATTCAAACTCTCATTCCAACAAGACTTCTGAAGGTGATATCTAGATTGACTCTGAAGATAATCCCATCATGATCTTGGATACAAAAAAATAGCTTGTCTGCTCCTCAGACACTGACATCGTCTACCTCGTCAATATACTGTATTTATAGCTGAAGGAAATGGAACTAGAAACGATGGAAATGACGATGCTGGTGGTGACAAAGATACCTGTGAAGAATATGCTACGGAGAATGAAGATGACAATGACAGTGACGTAAAAAAACAAGAAGCTAAGATCAACCATATAACTGCCCAATTGAAAATCTTACCAGATAAACTAGGTGGTCCGGTCGAAGCTCATTCGCTAATAGAAGAGAACAGACAATGATCAGGAAGAATGCAACTAAGATTGATATGCTCATAGGTCAAATCAAATCCTTCACAGACAACATGATGGTTGCGAGTTCTTCTGGTGATCATTCATCAAGCCTGGGTTTTCAGACAAATCCAAAATAACATGTAACCTTCAAGGAGGTTGAAGAAATATTGATAAAATCAAAGGTGGAAACCAGGATGAAAAAGAAGGTAACAACACCAAAGTACCCTCTGAAGTTTGATCTCGTTCCATTTCCACCAGATTATAAGCTTCCTACTTTCCAACCATATCTTGGGAAGGAGTCAGCTTATCAACACATCGTGCATTTCAAATCATTTCTCGGAAGTTCACCAGAATTGGATGCATTGAAAATAAGGCTATTTGTCAGCAAACTAAAAGGAGTTGCCTTTGATTGGTAGAAGCAGTTGTCAGAGCTCTCTTTCATGACATGGTAAATCACAGAAGAAAAGTTTTTGCTCCACTTCCAAGAGAAAGATCAGATAGTCACCTTTGACATACTCAGTAGCACAAGGCAAAAAGACAATGAAACTGTTTGGCCTTTACCAATAAATAGAGAGCATTATCCTACAGATGCTTGAAACAACAATCTCAAAGGGCAACAATTGAGATGTGCAAAATCAATTTGTGACCAGTAGTCTATGCTATTGTGTCTCTGGCCTGATCAATTAAGGTTGTCATTGATGCAAAACTAACCCTTAAAGAGATCAGTCAAAAGAAGGCAAACTCTCGAAAAATATAGTCATCTTCATCTTTTACTACGAAACCAAAGAAGAAATAAGAGGTCTTCAACGTGCAAACTTTCAAACCTTCTCAGAAGCCATAAAAACACAAAGAATGATCAAACCAAGAAAGGAATATGAGAAAAGGAAGAAGATTAAGTATCCCTTTGTTGGAGATATTGAAGTGATCTTCCGGTCATTGATGGATAACAACAAAATTAAATTTTCACCAATGAAGAAATCCAAACAAGTGGGTCGCATCAATGATCCCAACTACTGTGCATGCTGTAAGGTTCAAACCCAAACAAATCCTAATTTACTATAATTAATCTCGATTCACTCTAATTAATCTCTGATTTAGACTAATTCAATTCAAACCCCTTAAGTTTGGGTCATGGATAGGTAATTGGGTCGGGTTTAAACCTTACTTAGGTAGTTAAGAGCCTTCTTGTAAATTAGAGTTCTTGGCTTTGCATCATCTTGGCACCATATTAGTTGCATCATGTGTATTTTATCTTGTGGGTCAACTTCCATATTTGGCCCAGCTCAACTCAGTTCCATTTTGGCCCACTTGAATACCAATTGATTTGAACTGTAAAATCCATAAAACCAAATGGACCTATTTGTAAATTCCAAAAAACCTGGATTTAAAAACCAACTCCACTGCTCCTCTGGATCTTCTCTACACCTCTGTTGGAGCTTCCATCTTCTTCTCTCATTCTCCTCTCCTAGCAGCTGAGAGCTTGAGTTGGAGTTGTGCGAGCTGCAATTTCCTTTTTCTTCCTCCTTGCTTCCTTGTTTATTTTCTCCCTTGGAAACTTGCAATCTCACCTTGTCATCTTCCCTATAGCTTTCTAAAGTAAGAGCCACATCACTACTTCATTTCTTGAGTTCATTAGAGTTAAGGAAACTCCATTATGCAACATGCATTCATTCTACACCCATTTCCTCTATTGCATGTAGTAGGATCATCTTCTATTTAGGCTTTTTCCATCATCAACCCAAGGAAAATGCTTGATTTGGGTAAATCACTGATATAAGGCAAGTATAAGAGTATATTTGGCTGAATTCATGTTTTTTTTTTATGTTGATTCTTGAAGAATTCCATGTCCATGTTATGTTACAACTCTTTTACATTTAATTTCAAGAATGCAAGATGTTTATGAGCTAATGAATGTAATTTAAGAGGGAATGATGGATTAGATGAAGAAGAGACCCAATGGTAACGTAGATGAAGTGTAAGTTTGGATTCAAAATTTGATAGTTGGAGTAAAAAAGAGACTACCTAGTGTTATGGGTTGAAGACATAATACTGTAACTGAGCAAACACCAAAACTTCGGAAGCGTATGGCTAAGCCGTATGTTGTACCATGTCTAGGAATTCAGAGACCCAAAAATTGACACTTCCTTCTATGGCTAAGCTCACGGCTAGGCCATCAAATGCACTATGACTAAGCCATATCCCAGCCATGGTCGAGCCATAGGCCATCTACGGCTAAGCCATAGGCTATTTTACAACCAAGCTGTAGATACAGGAGAATAGTAGACTAACCCCTGGTAAGCTGTAGGCCTGTTTCTAACAAAACTTTATTTATTTCTTTTCAAATGGGGATCAATTTGGGTATTGTACTACCTTCCTTAGATCAATTTATTACTATAGGACATGAATTAAGTAATCTTACCTTTAGATCATTAGGTGCATGTTGACCCATAAAATTTTGCAAATAATGCAGCGAAGAGATTACAAGCTTTGGATTATAAATTTCCAGAATTTTCAAAGCACGTGAACCTCATCTCAGCTCAAATCAGTTTCGGAGACTCTTTGCCGACTCTTTGGGAATCACTGCAGGACTTGACACTTCCACATGTTGAAGCAAGCTCCTATTCAATGAAATGCTTTCAAGTATATCTAAAGACCATTCCTCAAAGATTAAGAGCATTTGGACGTCATTTGGATCCAAACTTGGTTCAGATGATCGTATACTATGCTCTGTGGGTCCCTGTGCAGAGTGATATCCCATGAAGATCAAGTTAGCTGGAACTCTCAGAGGAAGTTTAAATAATGCCCAAGACAAGCCCTATAAAATTTCGGATTGAACAGACATCATCGAACTCAAAAGCCACAAGCATGTCAGCCTAAGGTCAGTTCCCCCTCAAGCCATGGGGTCACTGACCAAAGTCCTACTTCCCAATATCCAAAATTGATGAAATTTGGGCAAATACTCCAAGATATCCCTGATGTCAATTCCTCTAAGTTTCGAACCAAACCGAAGTCATTTCGGCATCAAACAACTAAGACAAGGGCCCACTTTCATAAAATGTCAACTAGAGAGTTGACCGACTTTCGAAGGTCAAAACAGGTTGAAACTTCTATGACATGCTCAAAATAGTGTCAAGAAGCAACCCTCCAAGTTTCATGGCGATCGAACACCGTTGAGCCCTAAACTGGTGTAGACGGGTCACATAGACAAAAGTCTGAAAACAGTCCTTGTCAGTGACCATGGACTGTTCATCAAGGGAGTTGACCAACTTCAGGTGGTCAAAATGAGCTGAAACTTTTATGACATGGTCAGCTCCTACCAGGTTCCGTGGCAATTCAACTTCGTTCGGGCCCCAAACAGATGAAAATGGGTCACATACACTAAAGTCTGAAAAAGGGCCTTATCCGTGACCGGGGCCTGTTCATCAAGGGAGTTGACCAACTTCAGGTGGTCAAAATGAGCTAAAACTTTTATGACATGGTCAAAATAGTGTCAAGAAGCATCCTACCAAGTTTCGTGGCGATTGGACATCGTTCGGGCCTCAAACAGCTGAAAACAAGTCACAAATACAATGTTCCGAAAATGGGCCTTGGGAGTGACCGAGGCCCAATTAATGAGAAAGTTGACCAACTTCCCGAAGTCAAAATGAGCTGAAATTTTTATGAGATGCAGAAAATAGTGTCAAAAAGCATCCCTCCAAGTTTCGTGGCAATCGGACTTCGTTTGAGCCTAAAACAGATGAAAATGAGCCACATACACAAAAGCCAGAAATTGGGCCTCGTCCATGACCGAGCGTGAGGTCACGGACCTTCAAAAGGTGTTTCCCTCGACTTTAGGTGGTTTCCCTCCACTCCTCTTCGAAATCCAACTCCCCAGAATTGCTATTAACTCCCCAAAACTGCACAAAACTGATTGGGAGTCTATAAAAAGAGCAAATTTTGAAGGAAGGGAGGACACTAACACACATAAGGAAGAAAAGAGAAGAAATCAAAGAAAGAAAGCACTTAGAGCAACAAGAAGCAAACTCCAGCAGCACTTCCACGACCATTCCCACCTTATTTTCTCAGTTTTGAAGGTGAGGAAGAAAATTCAAAAGAAGAGAAGGAAGTGGAATGGCCAAATTTCATAATATGTTTGTATGTCGGCAATTTTTGAGAGGATGACATTGTCACCTTTGTTTCTCTTATTCGTAGGGCTTCCTAGCCATTGCAAGAGTTGTGAAAGAAGCCTCTCTAGACTTCATTTTGTTCCTTGAAAATAATAGGTTCAAAATGACACAACTCCAGCTTCATATTTGCCTATTTTGAACTTGAAACAAAAACGCAATCCGGAAGCATGAATGATGAGTTACAGAGGTTTCGATTGATTCCATGGTTAAATGTGATCTACTTGATGGTTGTCCACCACTCCAAAGTTATGAAAATGGAGTTTCAACACTTGAAAGAAGTTTCAAAAAAGAACCATCGCGAACAGGACAAAACCGGAGGCGAAACAGTGACCAAACGATCACTGTCTGCCTGTGACTGAGAGTCTCGATCACTGGAATGGGGGAGTGACTGAGAGTCTCGGTCACCCCCCCCCCCCCCCCCCTCTTTTCCCTTTTTTCTACTTTTTTGCATTTTCTTGGCTATCTTATGTACTTTTCTTGAAAATTCCTAGTTGAGATCACATCTAAGACTTGAGGGAGGGATTGTAAACTTTCAAAATGCATGTAAACAACCTGCATCCCCGCGGTCAGGGCACTTGAACCCATGTAAACAAAGGGAAATTAATGATGAACTGTAATTATTTCCCATTCTTCTTAATGCTTGAGAATCGTGAATGTTGGACTTTGATTCCGTAATTCATTCCACGCTTACTTTCGAGCGCGATCAGTGCAACCCAAGACATATAACGCCTTAGAATTGGTACTTTTACCTCAATTAAATAGCCCAATGGAATTCAATGCAAAACAGGAACAGTGTACAGTTGTCACTCATCCCTCTTAATTATCTGGATAGTTTTCGACGTCACGTTATGAGTGTTGGTATAAGAAGTGATATTCACTGCCTACACAATGTAACATCAAGATTTGGTAACACATTGACACCGGACGTTTTATTAATACACCATATTGAATGACTAAGAAAACACTAAATATCTTAGCTATGTTTGGCTAGTAAATATCCTTGTCAACTTCTCAATTCAAATGCATATATATTGTTTAAGGAAACCTTGCCCTCAAAAAGATTTTATCATGTACCATTGCTCCGGATAAACCTTGAAGCAAGATTGAAGAAGGAACTTCTACTGAGCATAAGCCCGTGATCCAAGATGTAGGTAACTAAGGTTGACAGGGTTCGAACTCTGTTAGCTCATTTAATTGTACATTGTTTGATTATTAGTTACTCTACTTAATTCAGACTTTTATTGATTGAATACAATCTCCAGACTAATATACACTTCTGTATAAGAATGAGTCGATCGCTATATATAATGAGTATGAAGTATGCATTCTATTCGGTCTTGATACATTGAATCGGCACCACTTAGCTTATACTCATAGGAGGTTTTACAGGACCGAATGAGAGTATTTTATATATTACCTACTACAGTAGTTGTATGAATAGTTGGTCGACGCTCTTAAAGTAGTTAGATGGTCTTGATCGACCGCTATTGACTTCTTACCGTATGATATTCTCTCTTTTTAAAGAGAGAATAGCCATGTAGATGCCAACTAGTATGTTATTTTATTTCCATTTATGATGATATACTCTCTTTCTATAGAGAAGATAGCCATATGCATGCCAACTCGTATGTTATTTTATTTTCATTTATGATTCTATACTTATGCTTATTCACATGCACAACATGCCTAGCTTCCATTATTGCTCTCTATTAATCAAAATGTTTTTTAATTCGATTGATACATTATGATAGTCTTATATATTCTTATATTTGCTTAACCGTCGTGTTAACAGTGCTGCTCTTTTGTTACAGGTACAGAACATAATGCTAATATAGCAGTCAAAGCGGCCCCGGAGGGAACCCCAATAATACCTCATAGTGTAGACAAGTGGAATGAAGAGGATGTCTTCTACTAGTTATCCGACGTAGTCATAGGGTTCCTTTTCGGATTTCATAGAAAGTAGATCATACCATCATTATCATACTATTTTTGGAGTCATTAATTGATGGACATGTATTTTGAATTTATATAATGTTTATGAAACCTTAATATCATGTGCATGTGCATGGTGAATTAACAGGCCTTGATTTATATTAATAAATGCTTTATTAATATCTATAATATGTACAGGTGAATTCTCTAGGTTTCTGCATAATTATACAAAATGATTGTTACGTGTTTACAGATATTTCTTATACGTACTTGTGAAATCACCCTTATGGCAGTTCGTACATGTCTTAACATGGCACGAATTGCTACGGATTACATGTATCGTGCCTCGTGATCCACCTTAATTCTCGGGTTCGGAGTGTAACACATACCATCGAATGGTGTCACATCCTCTCAAAGACTGCTTCATTCTTTAAAAAAAAAAAAAGTCAATGAGATGTAGAAAAATGGAGTGATAACTTCTAATCGGAAGTATGATCCTACTCTGGTCAATATTATCTCTTTCTGACAATTGACACCCATTGCTGTACCTTCTCCGTTGAAACCAATGACAGTTAAATTCCATGTTGTCAATGCAACACATAACAAAAAAGGTTTGATAGCAGTCAAGACCTCTTCAGGGGAAGAAATATGGGTCCAACTAAACCTAGTAAATGATAAAGCTGGAAAAAGGTTAAGACCAAACCCAGAAATGCTGAGTCTAGATCCAAAAGTTTCCGTGCATAAGTTAAACATAGCAAACAATGCTAAAGCTCTAAAGCATGAACAAAGAACGAAGCCAGAAATCATGGACAAGATAGAAAAAGAAGTCCAGAAACTCAGGGATGTCCACTTTATCCGTGAAGAGCAACATTCCGACTGGTTTGGCTAACATAGTGCCAATCACTAAGAAGAATAGGCAAATTAAGTCTGCATCAACTTTAGAGATCTAAACAAAGCCTGTCCAAAGGATGATTTTCCACTACTCATACCAGAAATCATGACATAATAATACTTTCGGATTTGAAAAAATGTCATTCATAAGGGTGTTATTAGGATATAACGAAATCAAAATGTATAAGGAGGATAAAAAACACGCATCCGTCGGAACTCCCTTTGGCGTGTACTGCTACATCATTATGCCCTTCAGCCTTTCGAATACTGGAGCCACATATCAAAGGGCGATTATGAAAATTTTCAAAGACATGCAACATAAATATGTCGAATGCTACATCAATGACTTGGCGTTTAAAAAGCAAACAGAAGTCAAACCATCTAACTGATTGTTGTAAGGTCTTCAAAAGGTGGCAAAGTTCAATCTTCGCATGAACCTTTTAAAGTGATTTTTTGGAGTCTCCTCCGGAAAATTTTTAGGATTCGTGGTTCAAAATGGTGGCATCAAACTGTATCCAGTCAAAGTTAAAGCCATATTGGAGATGTCTCTTCCCAGTTACTCTTACAAAACTCAAAGGATTGCAAGGCAAACTTGCCTACATCTGCCAATTCATCTCAAGCTTATCTAGGAAGTACAGAGCATTTTCCAAACTCTTGAAAAACGGAGTTGAATTTGTATGGGATAAAACTTGTGAAGATGCCTTTCAGGCGATCTCCCTTCCTATTCCACATGAGCCATAGCAAGATCTAAACATTGATTTTGTCTTAGATTTACCCAAAATAGCAAGGAAGGTAAATTCGATATTTATTTTCAAAGCACATTTTATCCCTGTTCTCAAATATCAGATGCGCAGAAAACTGCTATTTTGTTCTTTAAAGAAGTTGTTCGTCTGCATAGTCTTTCCAAGACAATCGTGTCTAATAAAAATACAAAATTCATGAATTTCTTTTGAAAAACCTTATTGCACATGATGCTCACAAAGCTCCAATACTCTAGTGCATACCATCTGCAAACTAATGGCTAAATAGAGGTTGTCAACAGGAGTTTCGATAATCTTTTTTAATGTCTTATCGGAGATCATATTGCTTCATGGAATCTTATTTTACCCGTGGCGAAGTTGGCTTACAATAATTCTATTAACAGAACCATCAAAAGATAACCATTTGAAGTTGTTACTGGTGTTAAGTTACATCTTCCTATTGACTTAAGTCCATTACCAGTTGAAGCCAGGTCAAGTCAAGAAGCTAAACAATTTGCACAACACATGAAACAAATTCATAATGAAGTTCACCAATAGATTGCTAAAAATATTGAGACTTAGAAGTGGTATGCTAATTCTTAGTGACGCCATATTGGATTTGATGGAGGAGACATAGTTATAGTTCGTTTGAAGCCAGAATGATTTTCTGCAAGAAAATACAAAAAACTACAACCAAGAAGTACTAGACCATTCAAGATTCTGAAGAAAATCAACTCCAATACATATGTTCTAGACTTTCCTTCATACATAAATATCAGCTCCACATTTAATGTTAAAGATTTGACAGTTTATCATGAACATAATAAAGAAGAATCTTTTGAAGAATGAGCTTTTCGGCTCCCATCAATCAATCTCCTCCAGAAAAAACTAAAGTTGTTTTTTTATGGTCAGCTTGTTTCTATGTAAAGTGGCGGATTACACAAGTTCTTGGTCAAGTGAAAAGGAAAAACATTCTCCGAAGCTACATAGATTACGGTTACCAACTTTCAGCAACTCAATCCAGATCTATATGAGAAGTATAAAGCTGACAACTTGCCGGAGTTGAATTTTTCCAAGCCGGAAAAGTTGATGCAAGTCAAACTAATAGGCCCTGCTTGAAAGTCTATACTCGCTGTCCAAAGCCCAGCAGTGAAAACTGATTTTATTAATAGTAGTTACTTTATTAATAGTAGTTGCTTTTTTAAGTTTTAGAAATTGGTTTTTTTATTTAAATTAGGATTTCTTATTTGGATTGAACTTGATTGTTTCCTTATTTAGAGAGTACTTTAATTATAAATAAATGTAATCCCTTCTCATGGGATAAACTACATTATTATTAAATAAGATTTTAATTTTCTTCTCCTTGTGGGTTGAATTCTTGTATTTGGTATGAGGCCTAAACAGTTTACCCTAAGCTTTTTGGCTTGGAGAATAGCCCATTGGCTATTCTTCTATGTTGCGTCACCTTAACCCTTGTGTATAGACTCTTTTTTACTTTGATGGCAAAAATTACATTGCCAAGTAACATTTCCCCCTCCTTCAATAAGCTTATCAAACTTTGTTACATATCTCCACAGAGGCTTGTTTATATCTTCTTCATTGGAGGGATGTGGGCTAGAACAACCAACGAAACTCATATTCCCAAATTCCAAAATCTATTTAATATACAGCAAATTAACATTAGCATTAACAACAAATTAACAAGACATAGCAGCAAATTAACAACACACAACAGCAAATTAACAACATCAACATGCAGTAGCAGATTAAAAACAAGATTTATCAATTAAGCTAATTAAAAAAAGCTTCTAACATTAAACTTGAGGCTACATATAGGGAGAATGGACTTCATCGTAGTGTTGAGAAATTGGAAAAAACAAAGCTCGGCAGAGAAGACAGCACAACAAATAAGCTCCAGCACATCATCTCATAAAAAAAAAAGGCCAAGCAAAAAATAAATCAAAAGGTTTCAGCAAGCATAGAAAGGAAGCCAAAAAAAAAAAGACAAGTCAGGCAAACATATAGATGTGCACAACAACACAATAAAAAAACGAAGGCAAGCATAAAGATATTGCACACATTAATTGAAAAAATCAAAGTTGGTGGGCACACATAAAATTAAAAACAAAACCCCCCACAAAGGCAGGTGGGCAGAGGTGGGCACACCAAACAAAAAAAAATGGAGAAGGCATGGCAACACATCACAGCAAACAAGAGTAAAAAAAAGCAAGCAGACTCACAGAACCTTGGTGTGGAGATTAGATTAAGCAACAAGTGGACGTGCAGGAGGCAAGAACAGACAATAGAGAAGACACACAGCAAGCTCTTCTTCTTCCTCCTGCACTACTCTCTGTTTTATCTTTTTTTTTTTTCCTTTCCCTCTTTGGGTTGGGTCTATCCAAGGAAAGGAATGGGGTTTTGATGGGTGGGGACAATTTGGAGATGGGGGTGAAGATGGATTCTGGGATGGTATGATAGAGTGAAGACGGATTAGGGATTAGGAATGTGATGCACACCCTAAGGGTAGGGCTACGTAAGGGTGCCAAGCACGTGTCCGACGACAGTTCGAATCATCAAAAAGACTTCACACATGAGGACACACCTCTAGGATAAAATCCACAAATCTATTAATCAATTAAAGTCTGAGAATTTCTTCTGTACAACGCGATATATATAATAAAAGCAAACTTAAGGTCTAAGAAAGCCTAATATAATAATAGAAACTTCCCTAATGATAATATAATTTAGAAATCTACTAATAAAGATAATATAATCCTAATATAACTTGAAGAGGGACCACTTGTGGGGCCCAAATTGTATCATCCTCCCCAAAGTTGAAAGAAGAGTTCGTCCTCGAACTCGAGTATTCTTCAGATTGTCTCTGTAAATGTGGTGAACGTGAAAGACTTCCTTTGTTGGAACTTACCAGGAATTCATCTTCGACGGCTTTGGTTTCTCAGGATGGAGAGTAACCTACTTTCTACCATGCATGAATGTATATGTGTTGTCACGCATATCATGAGTTCCATTTTTGTTATACATCTATGAACGACCCAATAAGATATCACCACTATCCATAAGTAGCATATCACAGCAAATTATATCTTTACGTGTCTCACCGATGGCAAAAGTAACTTTACAATAACATCGAATATGCGCTTGATCACTAGTCATCAACTATTTTACAAATTAAAGGTGGTTATGCTTGTAAACTTTCAATTTGATGCGATCAACAAGAGCTTAAGAGATGAAATTTTCACTACTTCTGCTGTCAATAACAACTGTACAGTCCTGTCCATGAACTGTACCCACAAAACGGAAGATATTTTTCTCAACCATTTATTTTCAACAGTTGGTGGAGCTTCTTTGATAATGATGGAAGGGCTTATTTCCTTTTCTGCTTCTTGTGAATGAGGAAAGGGCTAGCAGTGGAGATGGTGTCATGAGAGAGGAGTGAGCCGGTAAGACGGTGATAATCGGTGATGGAGGTGCACAACCAGCAACGGGTGGCGGTAGTGTACGGTGAGTGTGGACGATGGTGCATAGTGAGCACAAGTTCCGTGTAAAGCTTTGGTGCATGGTGTGCTTTCGTTCCTTCTTCTTCTCAACTTCCTTTTTTTTTCTTTTTTTCTGTTTGCTAGGAACTAGGGTTGGGGAAGGGACGACCGAGAGGGAGGGTTTGGATGACTGAAGGATTTTGGGGAGGGGGGTGGGGGGTCAACTGTAGTTTTTTTTTTTTTTAAAGATGGGCACGTGAGAGGGGGTGTGAGAGGGGGGGGGGGGGTGGTGTCATGAAGGGTCAGGGATTGGGTTAATTCTGATGGTCTCATAGGCTATGGATGGTTTCCACTGGGGGTTTTTGGTCGTTTGGGATGGGTTCGACAGATGGGTCGAGCGGAAGGATGGGGATTAGACTTTATGGGATGGTTATTTTGCCAAAGTTAGGGTTTTGGCTAGGTGAGATGAAGGTCGATGAAAGTAGGGATGGGGATGACGTGTAACACACCTACAATCAGGGATTGTTCGACTTTGATATCAATCTGATGCAAGCCCTAAGATTAGGGTTACGTAGGGGTGCCGAAACACGTGTCCAAGGATACTTCGAATTGTTGAGAAGACTTCACACACGAGAATGCACCTTTAAGAAAAAATCCACAAATCTATTAATCAATCAAAGTCTAAGAATTTCTTCTCTACAATGTCATATATATAATAAAAGCAAACTTAAGGCTTAAAAAAACCTAATACAATAATAGAAATTTCCCTAATGACAATATAATTTAGAAATCTATTAATAAAGATAATACAAACCTAATCTAACTTGAAGTACCTTTAAGATACACGATGATGCACCTTTAAGAAAAAATCCACAAATCTATTAATCAATCAAAGTCTAAGAATTTCTTTTCTACAATGTCATATATATAATAAAAGCAAATTTAAGGCTTAATAAAACCTAATACAATAATAGAAACTTCCCTAATGACGATATAATTTAGAAATCTATTAATAAAGATAACACAATCCTAATCTAACTTGAAGCAAGACCACTTGTGGGGCCCAGATTGCATCAGGATGATTCGATTAGAGTTTCAGTGGAAAGGGAAGTGGGGTTGGAAAATGGGTTCCGGTGATGGCCCAGGGTTGATGGTGGTGTTGGCAATGGCTCAGGGGTTCCATCTTGTCCATGGTGGTGACAATATTTCTGGAAAAAGGGGCTCCCCTCCATTCCTTTCTTTTTTTTTTTTTTTTTTTTTTTTTTGACCTTTAGTTGAGTTAAAAATTTCCTTCATAGCACCCCCCCACCTCCTACACTTCTTTTTTTTTTTTTTTTTGACCTTTAGTTGAGTTGAAATTTTCCTTTATACCCCCCTCCTCTCCTATACCTTTTTTTTCTAATTTTAACGCAAAGAAATAGTTGGACAAAATTTCTTTGTTCACCATGTCCGCAATTTAAAAAAAAATAAAAAAAGAGACACTTTCAGGGTATTCAGCGCGTGTTCGTGTCCCAGAAGTATCGGACACTGGCACAATGGCCCCAAAGAGCTGTTCGTACTTCCTAGAAAACTCTTAATCCACCAAGAAACTAGGTTCAAACTGCAAAAGGTTAAATAAGTTAGAGAAGAAGATTAGGACTTTAGAGGAGAGAGAATTTGAAGAAAAGCATGACGAATCAACCAAACCCTAATTATGACCAGCACTAACACTTCTATTTATGTTATTTACTATCTCACCAATTATAAAACCCCTATCACCAAAGTTTTCCATAGTTAAACACATGGATCAAAGTTGCAGTCATAGTCATCATCTCGGTCAACCTTGGAAAATGCTATAAAATAACGTTTTTTTTTCATTAACACATATTATAAACATAAATATGCACAAGCCCACACACAAAAGAAGAAAGCAATGACAAAAGAAAAAACACTTTTATTCTAGTCAATGTACATCTCAAAGATTAATATAATTAATAATTTCAATTAATAGAGCCAAACTGCACCTGAAGAGTCACAATCAACCTCATTCGCTAAGCTATCCTCACTTATCCTGAACCTATCAAATTAAACCAACGAAAGAAGCATTGGGTTAAGAATAAGGTGAAGCTTCTAAGCAATTAATTTATGAAAGAGACCATTCAAAAAAAAAAAATCAGAAAGAGTATTTTTTCACATTAAAAAAACAAGGTTATTCCCTTTTTTTAGAAGAAAAATAGGTTATACTTGAAACCACACATGAAATACATAGCAAAGCACTACCCAATACAAATTTTTTTTTTTATAGGTAACAAACTTTCATTAGAATGATAAAAGGAACACAAGGAGCAAAAATAGAAAGGTACAAGAGAGGTGTACCCACTCCAATTACAAAACAATACCCTCCCAAGAAAACAACCTATCAAACCCTTGCTTAGCTAAAGCATCTCCCATAGAGTTGGCCATCTTAACTCATGACTAAAAAGCAATGTCCAATGTAGAAGACAAGCCACGGATTTCATTAATGTGAAATTGATATTTTCCAATATATGAACCTTAGAAAACTAATAATTCCAAGAGAAGAACCAGAGCCTCGAAGATCACCTTCTCATCTATACAAGGCACCCCCAACAAAAACAAATCCACACTCTCGATGGAAGAGAGAGAAAACCTAGATCTCTCACTTCTCCCTCACAAACAAGAGGAACTCACCTTTTGGCCTTCTAGGGCTTCTCTCACTCTCTTTGCACTCTCCTATGAGTTATGACCTTGAAAATAAAAGAACATAATCAAGAATATATACCAATTTTTCGTCACACATATAAGTTAAATGTATGCACAAAAGGTTGCTAAATTGCAAATAAGGAACTCGAGAGAAGCAATGACAAAAGAAGGCCTATTATTAAAAACAAATATGGAGTAGCTCATGGACAAGGACCAGTTTTAGAGAATGTTGGAGAAGAAGGATCCACGAACAACGGTGAAAAGACAATGGAATACAGAGATGAGATATTGTAGTGAAAATCTTGAGTAAGTCTTTCTTCTTAGCTTTAGCTACTTACTCCAGAACACCATCTCCTCACTCTCTAGTTTGATCAGTATTTGCACCTTCAACAGTGGAGGTTTTTTGTTGGTGGCTCAGCTGGGATAATCCTATTGATGGATAATCTTTAGAAGAGAAGGATTTGTACCTGAGAACTTTGTTTGTGTCAAAATAAATAAAGCATAAGAAGAGATCATTTAGGAAAATTGTATGTCAAGCTGACCATACAAGACCCATATTTATATTAGGGCATTAATGCAAAAGAGGTATGTACAACTTGGGGAAGTGTTCTCTCAAATATTAAGGCAACAAATCATTGATCACCAATTGGATAAGCGTGCTTCTCCTTCAAATGCGTGGAATAATATTCTTACACTCTTCTGAGTACTTTGGGTGCACCAAACTACTTGAAAAATGTCTTTTGGGTGTGGGATGCAAGCTTATTTTAGAAAGGGGTAACATCCTGTGCAAGTTATCTCCAGACTCCACAAGTCATTTTGTGGTCCATCTGGAAGGAAAGAAGTAAGCATATGTCAATCAAAAGGAGAATTTGAAAAAAGAGATTCCCTTTTTTAAGGATAACTAGTCCTATTGAGAGCAAAAGAGTAAAGAAACCCAAAAAAAAAAAAAAAAGGAAACCCAAGGTGAGTAGCAGGAATTACAACATACCTGAGCAGGCCACATCCCAAGACACTGAAACAAAAGGCCCCCACACACTACAAGCCCATCAAGGAATCAAGATGCACAGAAAATTTGACTGAGAACCCCCTCTTTAGCTAGCTGGTGCATATTGGGGGTAACTCCCATCATGGGGTATGAGACAGATACCTTTGCCACACAAGAAGTCCTTAAATTCCTTGAATGTTTTAGGCAACTTCGATGACACTGGGCCACTCCCCTCCAGCCGCCTCAAGACACATGTGTGGTCCACACCCCCCCCCCCCCCCCCCCAAAAACTATCAAAACAAGTCACTGGGCCCGGTTGATGGGGCCAGCCCATTGGGTCGGCCCAATGGGCCCAAGGCAGGTTTGGCTCATTAAATTGAACCAGATCTGGAGGGATTATTTGTAGATTATCACATCCTCTGTACAGCTTTCACAACCTGTATGTTTCCTTTTTTAACTTTAGACAGCTACATAAATTGTATCATATTTAGTAAGTGCAATGTTATTAATAGGCATGCTGTGATCATCTCAAGCATGCAATTCTCTCTTCAATTCTTTTCTTGCTTGGTTCTTGTTTGAGTCAAATTTCTTTACACCCACCCCCAAAAAAAAAAACACAACTAAAGGAAATAGGCTGGGAGAGATTGTCTCCAGCTAAGGAAGAGATTATTTGCATGTCCAAAGCCATGATTACACATTGGATACTAGTAAAGAAAGGTTTCCACTCTATATTTGTTATTTGGAATCGCAAGCTGCTATGTTGAATGGACGGTGGATGTAACGTTCCGCACTTTAATTATACTATTATTATAGATTAAGCTGTATTATAGCTAAATAAGCCACTAGAGTCTAAGCGTGTCCGTTTTAGTATTAGGATCATGTGTGCACAGTTTTATTGGGTTTCGAGTTTGTCTAAACTTCATAGGGGGTAGTTATCAATTTTAGGAAGTGTAGATGCCTTTTTCGTAGTTTTTGCGAATTGTGAGGTTTGGGCTCATGGGGTAGCTCTCCTAATTCCATTAGCCTTATCCTTTTATCTGAACCGATTCAGACCCATCTTGTCTACCAAATACCCATTTTCTAAAATTAAGCCTTTTTATGGAAAAATACCCAAAAACCCATTAAAATAGGATAAAATTTCTCTTCCTCGAAACCATGCCAATAGTATAGTCATTGGAAAGTTAATTTTATTTCATGAACAGTGGCACTGACAGTGACTCAATCCGACTTATGGTTCACAAGTTATGGACAAAATAAGTTTTAGCCAAGTTATTATATGAGTGGCAGTTTTGTAATTTTACTTAAATCCCAACCCATTTCCTCTCTCCCCTCACTCTCTCACCTCACTCCCTCACTCGTTTCACCCCCCATCCAGAGACGAGTCTCTCTCCTTCCCATCTCTTTTCTTTTCTTTTCTTTTCATTCTCCTTTCTCTCTTCACTCTCATTTCTCATCTCTCACTCCCTCTCACCAAACAGCGACGCCCATCTCCCCTCTCCACTCTCGATCGATCACCCACCCAGTCGGCAGCTGCGATCCAAGATCCGGACTCTCCTTTGTCCGGCAACCACCACCGCCACCCACTCCCTCTTCCTTTCTTTCCTTCTTTTTCTATTTTCCTTATTTCCCCTTTTTCCCATTTCCTTCCTTCTTGCTGCCACCACCGGGATCCACGCCTACCGCCGCCACCGGAGCTTCTCCTTCTCCTTCCATCTTCCTCATCAAGCTTTCATCTTCCCAAGGAACCCATTTTCCAAGTTTTCCCCAAACCAAACAACCTTAGGTAAGGTTTTCCTCCCCCATAAACTAGGTCATTAGAGTTTTAACTAAAATAGATTTTTGGCATGCTCATTAGCTTCTCTTAATCGTTTTTGTAGGTTTGATTTAAGTTGGGTTTGGATTTTCTTGAGTTTGAGCTTCTTTGGGGTTTCTTTGATGAGCAAGGCATACCCTATTTTACCCTCTTCATCTAAGGCAAGTGGATTAATATATTTCAATAATGATGTGCATGTATATTTGATTGATTCTAGCATTTTATTTGTCAATTGTACACCCTTTTGGTCATTTTGGGTTTTATGTTAAAACTGCTAGATTTAGGTGTGGTAATGTATGTGATGGATTGGTATGTTGGAGGTGATTTAAATGTGGTAAATGAAGGGGTGGGATACCCATTTTCTGCAGGTTAAGATGTGTGAGAAGAATGAAGGGATTGAAACCCCATTTTATTGGGATTGTTCTATGGTGATGGAGGCCCGGGTGTAGGCTAATTGTGGGACTGATTGTAGGGACATTTTACATGCATATTGGAGGGTAATTTGAGGACTTATTATGAGGGTCATTGGGGAGCAAATGTATCTCTCATAGACGGTATGATTTGTGTACAATGTACAAACTAACCGAATCCGGTTGATGTTGGACCTGGGCTATGCATCCTTTTGACTTAAATGAAATAAATTACTCAACCATACATCACCTGGAGTTCGAGTAGAGTTGTTTGGTACACAAGTTGCCATCATTGACCTAGGCATGGCTTGTAATTCTTCCTTGGCCTTCGGGTTTGCATACTTTGCATTGTTATTAAATTGTTTATGACTTTTTAGCGACTGTACCCTGTATTGGTATTGTATGGACTGTGTTGAGGCTTGGCTTGGTGTTGTTGGAAGTAGGTGGGTCTCGTGGATAGATTTTCAAAACTTTTGATCCACTTGACACAGGGATCAACTATACACAAGACCAAAACCCAATCCAGGATGCGTTACCCTCAATCTCGTGACCATGTACAGTAAAAAATTCTACCAACACTAGACATCCAAAATAATCTACGACATAGAAGAACTAGATCATACCTTTGGAGATCCGCAGTGCTCTAATGGATTTCTTCTACACCTCTTAGCCTTCCACGCTATGACCCGAATTGGATTACTTCTCTCGAGAAGAATGGTGGAATCTTCAGGAGAAAATTCCCAACTCGAAACTTCAAGGAACTAGAAGAGAGAAGGAGAGAAACTCGTGCAACTCTTGCACGAAAGGGTTCTGGGCGTGAGAGAGACTCTTTTGGACGTCCAAGGATATTTTATAGACTTCCAAATCTCTCCCTTGTCTAATTGAAATAGAAGTCTTACTTCCAAAGCAATTAGCAAGTTTCTCCTTTCTTATCCTTTCTTTCTATAGTTCGAGTCGGATTACTATTTTCCAATAACTTGGGCTAGCGTGGGGACCACTAGGGATTCCTTAGAAAGCTGGCTCCAACTGGAACACCGCGACCCCACATCTCATGTGCAATCCGGGCCCACAGTTAACTGCAAATAACACCACTATATAAATGCAATTGCACTCCAGTCTTAGGAATAAATTACAATGAAGACCCTAAACTTCCCAATTACCACAAGTAGGCCCCTCTATCAATATCCGTGGATCAATTGGAATAAACCCGTCTCTTCCAATCTAAGTTCCACATCTTATTATCCTTGAACCCCAATTAATCACAGTAATCATCAGTACCATCCAATTAACTCTTAATTGAGATGGGTGCGCACTTACTAATGACAAATCCATTAATTGGCACAAGGGGATAATATAGATAGATTCCATCTTGATCATTCAACGTTCCCACAGTTCTACTACCATATACCCAAGACACCGAGGTGTTAACCTATAGTCGGCCTCACTCATTGGTGACTCAAAGCAAATGAATAGATAGAAACTTGAGTTCGTCAATGTCTCAGGATTGAGAGCCTATTGCTAGGGAATTATGAGAGCATACCTTATTATTGAGACGGAATTCCATAAGGTGCATCTCATGGTCCTTCAATACATCCAATGTACCAGCACCGTGATCCAGAATCTTACATTCTGATGATTGAGACAAATCACACTATCTCATAGTGATCAAAGTGCTGCAACCTTATCAAATGAGATGCCCAATCTCATTACTGGTTGTGAAGCTATTTTAAGCATAAGATTTGTGACATATATCTCCCGTGTGTGGATCTCATCCATGCACATATATCACATCTAATATACTAATGGGACCCGGTTCAACTCATGAACCATTATGTCATACGTATTGGTCATGTGCATGAAGTAGTAAAATAACATTCATCTCATGAAAGTAAAGCATGTTTTTATTGATAAATAAAGAAATTAATCAATTTATTACATCAACTGATGGATTGAGTCTACAAAATCTAACAATCTCCCACTTGGGCTCAATGCCAGTCAGGGTTGCATCTCATGCCCATCCCTTCTACATGTTGCTCAAAGACTTTGGTAGTCAAAGGCTTAGTAAAGGGATCTGCCAAATTGTCTGCAGAGGCTATCTTGGTAATAGCAATATCACCTCTTTGCACAATCTCTCTGACTAAGTGATACTTCCTCTGTACATGCTTTTGGCTTTTATGGCTTCTGGGTTCCTTTGACTGAGCGACTGCCCCGCTGCTGTCACAGTAAACTGTGAGTGGCTGTCGTGCCAAAGGTACCACCCCAAGTTCCAAAAGGAATCTTTTAAGCCATACTGCTTCCTTAACTGCTTCACAAGCTGCTACATATTCAGCCTCCGAGGTTGAATCAGCGGTACATTCTTGTTTTATACTCCTCCAGCTAATAGCTCCGCCTCCAAGCATAAATACATAACCAGAGGTGGATTTCCTAGAATCCTTATCTGACATAAAGTTAGAATCTGTGTATCCGACTGGAATCAACTCATCACTGCTATAAATCAACATGTAATCTCTAGTCCTTCTCAAGTATTTGAGAATGCATTTTACAGCAGTCCAATGTTCAGGTCCTGGATTAGATTGATATCTGCTGACTAGGCCCACTACATAACAGATATCTGGTCTAGTACATAACATAGCATACATGAGGCTACCAACAGCCGAAGCGTATGGTATCGACCTCATTTGCTCCTTTTCCTCGGGTGTCTTAGGACACTGATCCTTAGAAAGGTGCACTCCATGCCTGAAAGGTGTGATACCCTTCTTGGAGTCTTGCATTGCAAACCGTACTAGCACCTTATCTATGTATGCAGCTTGGGATAAGCCAATCATCCTATTTTTCCGGTCTCGATAGAGTTTGATCCCTAGGATGTAGCTAGCTTCTCCCAAGTCCTTCATATCAAAAGTCTTGGCTAACCAAACTTTTACCGTTGACAACATTCCTATGTCTTTCCCGAGGAGAAGGATGTCATCGACATATAAAACCAGAAAAACTACCCTGTCACCTTCACTTTTCATGTACACACATGACTCATCCGGATTTTGACAAAAACCAAATGACTTGATTGCCTGGTCAAAACGGATATTCCAGCTTCGGGATGCCTGCTTCAGTCCATAAATAGACTTCTGCAGCTTGCAAACTTTTTGCTCCTGGTTTTTAGCTACAAAACCGTCTGGCTGCACCATATAGATGTCTTCCTCAAGATGGCCGTTGAGAAAAGCCGTCTTGACATCCATTTGCCAAATCTCGTAATCGAGATGAGCCGCAATGGATAAGAGTATCCGGATGGATTTGAGCATGGCTACTGGCGAGAAGGTTTCCTCATAATCGATCCCCTCTTTCTGAGTATATCCTTTCGCAACAAGCCTAGCCTTATAGGTCTCCACTCTTCCATCTGGTCCTCTTTTTCTCTTGTAGACCCACTTGCACCCAATATGTTTAATATTGGCAGGCAAGTCCACAAGTGTCCAGACCTGATTTGAGTACATAGACTCCATCTCAGCTTTCATAGCATCTTGCCAGCGTCCCGAGTCTAAGTCATTTATTGCTTCATCATAGTTAGAGGGATCTTGTTCTGGCTCTTCTGGGATTGCTTCATAAGACTCTCCCAAGAATGAGAACCTGTCAGGGGGTCTGACAATCCTCCCACTACGACGAGGTACTGGTGTAACTACTAGGTCTGGTAAGGGCGGTTCTTCCTCAAGTCCAGTCATACTTGGATTTGGAATTGATTGCTCCTGAATCTCTTCCAAGATCACCTTTTCTAAAAATTTCTGGTCCATCATATAATCTTCCTCCAGAAAAACCGCATTGGTGCTGACCAGCACTTTCTGCTCTCTGGGATTATAGAATAACCAACCTTTAGTTCCTTTAGGATATCCTACAAATGTGCATACTTCCGACTTCGCTTCCAACTTATCCGTCTTAACCTTGAGCACGTGTGCTGGACAACCCCAAATGTGTAAATGTTGTAGACTAGGCTTTCGCCCAGACCACAATTCCCGGGGAGTCTTAGGTATAGACTTAGATGGTACGAGGTTTAGTATGTACATTGCAGTATCCAAAGCATATCCCCAAAAGGATATAGGTAATCTTGAGAAACTCAGCATAGACCTAATCATATCTAAAAGAGTCCGGTTCCTTCTTTCTGCTACTCCATTCTGTTGAGGCATACCAGGAGCAGACAACTGGGATAGAATCCCATTTTCTGATAAGTAACCCATAAAATCAGCAGAGAGATATTCCCCTCCTCGATCTGATCGAAGAGTCTTGATACTCTTACCTAATTGCTTTTCCGCTTCCGCTTGAAATTCTTTGAACTTTTCAAAAGCTTCGAACTTGCGGTGCATAAGGTATATGTAACCATATCTTGAGTAATCATCTGTGAAAGTGATGAAGTACTCATATCCTCCTCTGGCCCTGACATTAATGGGTCCGCAGACATCAGTATGCACTAATTCCAATAAATCTTTGGCCCTATTACCCTTAGCTGAAAAGGGTCTTTTAGTCATTTTACCTTCCAAACAGGACTCACAGATAGGCATTGGTTCTACCACCAATGAAGGTAAGATACCATCTTTCACTAGCCTCTCAATCCTGTTAAGGTTTATATGACCTAGCCTCAGGTGCCAAAGTTTTGTTGGATTAGATGAAGGTGACTTTCTCTTTAATGATGATCTACTAATTGTTTCAGTATCATGTATCTCATACATCGTGGGAGTTAACAAATAAAGTCCATTGGTTACCTTGCCAGAACATATGAAAGTACCATTCCTCTTTATGACAACTTCAGTACCAAAAGTAATAGAATAACCTTTATTCACCAAACTAGAAACTGAAATTAAATTCCGCCTTAAAGACGGTACATATAATGTTTCTGACAAAACCAATTTCTTATTTGAAAAACATAAAGTAATGACTCCTACTGAAACAGCCTCCGCCTTAGCGTCAGATCCTAGGTTGACAATGATTTCTCCATCACTTAGCCTCCTGGTTTCCCTGAACCCCTGCAACGTATTACATATGTGATTAGTTGCCCCGGAATCCACACACCAGGATTCTGAAGTACCAGTTGCAAAACTAACTTCAGATATAAGTGACTCAATCATACCTGGGGTCTTTTTCTTAGACAGATATTCTGGACAATTCCTCTTCCAATGTCCTGTCTTACCACAATGGAAACACTTTCCTTTTGTCCCTGAACCCTTAGCTTTAGCCACGCCACCAGTTGGACCATTTTCCACCTTAGGACCTTTTGGAATTGATTTCTTTTTGCCTTTCCGCCCTTTGCCTTTCGGCTTGGACTTGGCATCTGACTTTTCTGTCATTAAGGCAGTTGGTTTTTTCTTCATAATCCCTTCAGTTGCTACCAGCTGACTAGATAGCTCAGCCAGAGTCAGATTCATTTTATTCATATTATAATTGACCTTGAAATTGTTGAATGACTCTGGTAGTGACTCAAGGATTATGTCAATCTGCGATTCTGCATCAATCGCAGCTCCCAGTACATCTAACTCATTTAATGAGTCCATCATCTTCAACATGTGTTCCTGTACTGATGTACCTTCAGCCATCTTGGTGCTAATGAGCACCCTCATGGCTGCCTGCCTAGCAGGTCTGCCTTGTTCTGCAAACATCTCCTTTAAATTCGATATCATATCATATGCAGTCTTATAAGATTGATGTTGATGTTGCAGCACACTAGACATGGATGCCAGAATGTAACATCGGGCCATCTCATCGTCTTTGGCCCATTTGGTGTAAAGGTCCTTTTCTGCTTCTGATGCATCTGGGCCAGGCTCTTCAAGGGGGTTTTTGGTAAGGACATATTTATATCCTGAAGCTGTCAGGACAATATCTAGATTCCGTTTCCAGTCTACATAGTTGGATCCCACCAACTTATTCTGGTTGAGGATGTTCGCAAGCGGATTGAAAGTATTCGAATTCATGCTTGTAATACTGTAGCACATAACCATACATTCAATTAATGAATTTAAATGACATTAGGGTTTAGTATTCTACCAAATTTATATGGGAATCCTCATAACCACAAAATTCAGAATACATCGGAATCCCAATCCTGCGGGGTATGCCTCCTTGGGGAGTGCAAATACCTCCTAGACTGGTGCGGATCAAAAGTTGGTAAAAATTGGGATTAAGACTAACTATCTATGATCCCCTTCATACATTACTATCTAAGTATCTCATACCAAATAATGTATGACTCCCGATTAGCTTCGGTTTCTAAAATACATGAGGCAAATCCTTGGGGATACTGCATCATTATTTTAGTTAAGTGTGACCCACCAACTAGCATTGCATGACAACCGTTGCGGGCAGCTCCTCCTTGGGGAGTGGGCTCCCACTCCGTCTCATCAACACTATCCATAGGAGATCCATATCCAGTATCCAGATAAATACAAGCCCTCCGTGGGGAATGGCCATTCTCAAAATGGCGCAAGGCTAATACTTTCCTTACAATGGACCTATGGTGGAAAACCATGGGGATTTTTATATATATAGAAATGCCCCGCTCCCACTTAATATTATAGAGTTGAGGATTTCCTTATAGGTGTATGGGTCCATCAAATATAGGTATATATTCATCTCATGATAAGACCAATGATTGGTTCCAAGTCAAGTTATTTTAAGGAAAGTTCAGTTTCTAAAATTAGTGTTACCAATAGATCCATCTCATGGGCCCACCAACTCTAATTAGAATTCTTTCCAAAAATTAATTTGATTTGACCAATTTTGGAATTTGCTATGTTTGGATCAGATATGGAAATACTCTAAAATAAGCATTCATCCATAAATAGAAAGTGCTATAACAAAAGACTAGTCCTCTCCTCCACATGACCCAGGCGGAAAAGACTTCTTGGACTTCTAGACTTTCCAAAACTTTGGGATTCCTCAAACTCTTTGGGCATCTCCAAAACAGCTTTTGGTAATCTTCAAACTCTTTGATTAAGAGTCCAACTTCTCTTTCCTTCTTTGTTTCGGACATCTCCAGAATTTACAAATTTTAAAAATACATAAATTCCTATGCCTCTATAATGAGACTTACATGGTAGTCTAAACATGGAAATAAAAGGGCTATAGGGAAATTCACCATGCCTTGCCCTTTCACGGGAAACCAAGGAGACCATGATGCCCTTTACACTTAGCCATGAATAAACCAATAATTAAAAGGAAAGAAAAACATGTGGGTCATATGGAGAGGACATTATCACCTGCAAGTTAGTATCTCATACAACAAAGCATCTCACAAAACCAGGTTACCAAACCACAATAGAAAAACAAGATGCCAAATATTTTTCCACCACGATACAAGACCCCCTACGCAACGGGGGTCCGGGGGCAGCGCCCCCGGCGGGGTTCGAGCTGCCCGGTCAGCTCGCGGGGTTCCAAGGGGCAGCGCCCCCGAAAAAAAAAAAAAAACAACAACAACTCAGACCAAGAACAAGATGATTCTGCCTAGGTTCGGCTAGCCGATCTGGTCCCTACGGTTAGCCAACAGACCTCTATAGCCATAGTGGTCACTTTGACTAACCGACCTGACGAACCCAGAAATTTGGGTTCTTTTCTGATTCGGCTCCTGCTGTACCCAATCACCTCTAATGATCTCAGTATGTTTTAATGGCATCTTATCATCCTCCTATTATGATTAAAACCTTTTGTGACTTTCCAAATATGTATCTACTACGAGAGCAAGCAAACCCAATAAACACTGATCCTATCAGAGCCCTTGCTCTATCCTCTTCGCATCTCATGCGAAGATTAGAACAAGATTACTGATCTAACATGATTAGAGATGAGGTATGTCTCTGATACCAATTGCTGGAAGTAGGTGGGTCTCGTGGATAGATTTTCAAAACTTTTGATCCACTTGACACAGGGATCAACTATACACAAGACCAAAACCCAATCCAGGATGCGTTACCCTCAATCTCGTGACCATGTACAGTAAAAAATTCTACCAACACTAGACATCCAAAATAATCTACGACATAGAAGAACTAGATCATACCTTTGGAGATCCGCAGTGCTCTAATGGATTTCTTCTACACCTCTTAGCCTTCCACGCTATGACCCGAATTGGATTACTTCTCTCGAGAAGAATGGTGGAATCTTCAGGAGAAAATTCCCAACTCGAAACTTCAAGGAACTAGAAGAGAGAAGGAGAGAAACTCGTGCAACTCTTGCACGAAAGGGTTCTGGGCGTGAGAGAGACTCTTTTGGACGTCCAAGGATATTTTATAGACTTCCAAATCTCTCCCTTGTCTAATTGAAATAGAAGTCTTACTTCCAAAGCAATTAGCAAGTTTCTCCTTTCTTATCCTTTCTTTCTATAGTTCGAGTCGGATTACTATTTTCCAATAACTTGGGCTAGCGTGGGGACCACTAGGGATTCCTTAGAAAGCTGGCTCCAACTGGAACACCGCGACCCCACATCTCATGTGCAATCCGGGCCCACAGTTAACTGCAAATAACACCACTATATAAATGCAATTGCACTCCAGTCTTAGGAATAAATTACAATGAAGACCCTAAACTTCCCAATTACCACAAGTAGGCCCCTCTATCAATATCCGTGGATCAATTGGAATAAACCCGTCTCTTCCAATCTAAGTTCCACATCTTATTATCCTTGAACCCCAATTAATCACAGTAATCATCAGTACCATCCAATTAACTCTTAATTGAGATGGGTGCGCACTTACTAATGACAAATCCATTAATTGGCACAAGGGGATAATATAGATAGATTCCATCTTGATCATTCAACGTTCCCACAGTTCTACTACCATATACCCAAGACACCGAGGTGTTAACCTATAGTTGGCCTCACTCATTGGTGACTCAAAGCAAATGAATAGATAGAAACTTGAGTTCGTCAATGTCTCAGGATTGAGAGCCTATTGCTAGGGAATTATGAGAGCATACCTTATTATTGAGACGGAATTCCATAAGGTGCATCTCATGGTCCTTCAATACATCCAATGTACCAGCACCGTGATCCAGAATCTTACATTCTGATGATTGAGACAAATCACACTATCTCATAGTGATCAAAGTGCTGCAACCTTATCAAATGAGATGCCCAATCTCATTACTGGTTGTGAAGCTATTTTAAGCATAAGATTTGTGACATATATCTCCCGTGTGTGGATCTCATCCATGCACATATATCACATCTAATATACTAATGGGACCCGGTTCAACTCATGAACCATTATGTCATACGTATTGGTCATGTGCATGAAGTAGTAAAATAACATTCATCTCATGAAAGTAAAGCATGTTTTTATTGATAAATAAAGAAATTAATCAATTTATTACATCAACTGATGGATTGAGTCCACAAAATCTAACAGGTGTTTGGGATACGAGAGGACTACTCATTGTGGGTATGGATTTATGGTTGTGGACCGGATTATGTTGTGGAGTAGTTCCTTAACATTTGTATGGTATGTTTGGATTTAGCCAGCCCTTCACATTTGACTTAGGAACCTTGTCCGCGCACCACTAAGTCGGCCTATGTGTGGGTTGTGTTGGATCGGGGTTTTCTGGACGATTGCAGATCGATATTGGTATGATACAGATGTACCTTCTGATTCTGGACTGGGTGTGATGCACCCTATGGCGGCTTGACCAACCGTTCTGGACAGGGCCTTGTGCTCTATGACTCTGGACTGGGTGTGAAGCACCCTATGGCGGACTGATCCACCGTTCTGGACAGGATGCCTAGCATCTGAAGATGGTTTGGGCCACCGTATTCTGGGCCGGGTTTTACTCGGATATTGGCTTATGTGGTTGTGCGTAATTGTGTAGCTATGGATTAGGATTCCGTTCTTTCTTATGCCTTTATTGTTCATCACTCTTATGATTATATATGTCTTTATTCCATTTTGACATTGTATATTATTGTGGTTTATGTTTATTCACTTGCCATCTACTGTTGTAGACTGATGTTGTAGTATTTGGTGCATGAGTATCGAGTCCTACCACCCCGAGGCGACGGAGGAGGGTGAAGCGCTACAAGCGCTTAAGCCAGGTGCTGAGTCTGAGTGGGGTACAAATGATGGATATTGATCTATCTAGACCTGCACGCGAGTGACTAACATATTTTGAGATCCTAATGCGTTTCATTATTATTCTTTTGGCAGCCTGAGTTTTTGGTGGGCTTGCATTTAACATATTTGGTATAAACTTTTAAACTTTGAACTCAAACTCTAAATTTTACACCCCTTTTTATGTGCAATACTCTGACTATTTTGATAATGCCAACTGCTAGATATTGCTTCCGCAGGTATTTGTGTTGGTATGAAATGTTAAACTCACCGCGGACTAAAGATCCTGTGGTAAATTGATTAGGAGCCATGTGTCATGATGATTACAGGAAAAAAAATATTGGCCCTAATCTCACGAAACCCCAGGTTAATATTGTGGGGTCGTGACAGTGGAGGCAAGAAATAAGTAATAAGTGCAAGACCTTCCAATGTATTGGCCAAAAATAATTGTTGATGGAGCAACTAAGGAGAAACCAAGGCAGGTGGATGTAGGAAAGGTTTTAAGGAATGGCGAGGGAGGTGTTGCACAATTTTACAGGCCCGGTGGGATCAAAAGAGTCTAATGAATTACATATACTAGCAATTTCTGAGGCACTGAGGCGTTTTAAGTCAACAACAGATTTTTGGACAATTTAATCATTAAAGGGAACTCCAAAGTCTGAAAATCTTAAAAAAGAGGGCAAGAGGAAGGTGGAGAACCATGAAAATTGGCTTGCGTGTAAGGGAGATCAACTTAAAAACTAACATAGAACATGACAGTATCTTTCACACAAGCAAATAGAAGTGTAACTGAAATGGAAGATATTTTCAGAGATGGATATCTTCACTTCAAAATGAAGTTTGGTACTTTTTGTCATCACATACAGTTTATAGCTATTATACTTTATAGCTTTCAAAGAACACATTTAACTCCTTCCATTGAAATACATACCATGTTATTAATATGAACACAAATGCTTGCTCTGTAATTTAAAAAAAAAAACCATCTAACCAAAGTAATTTGGCCACCACATTTGGATGGACCACAAACCCAACATAACAACATACAAAAAACAATAGTGTTAGGGAGAAAAAAAAAGTAGGGAGATTTCTAAAGAAACTAGAAAAATTCCTAAATTACTTGAACAAAACTCAAATCAGCACCTAATCCATGAACAACCTCCTCAATCTCCAAAAGACACGGTGGAATTCACCCACAAAACATAGAAATCAATAGCATGATGGAAACCTAATCATCATCATCATCATCATCAAAGCCTTATTCCATCAAAACCCAATACACTAAAATATAAAAAAAATAATAAAAAAGTAAAGTTACATAAACCCATCTCAGTATAACCAATAAGCCAACAAAAAAAAAAAAAAAAAAAAAAGACCAACAGCTCAAATCAACCCATAAAGCAAGTGAAAGGAAAAGAAGGGTATAACTTCGATTACCCATCAATATCATCAGAACCGCAGAAATAGCCACAACCAATTTCAGAATAACGAAAAAGAGAGAGAAGGAAAAGAACCCAAGTGAAAACTAAAAAGAGAGGAAGAGAGAAAACGAACCAGGCAGGGTCGGTGAGTTATGTTTTTCTGCTACAATTGTTTCTTCTTCTTCTTCTTCTTCTCCTCGTCCTCTTCTGTGGAATCTGAAGAAGAAGAATCTGATACATCATTTCTATTGGCGTGCTCATCCTTGTAGAAACGCCTCATTATCATCTTTCAGCGATTGTGCTGCAAAGAGAAACAACTCTTTACTTCACTTCACTTCACTATGCTTTTACTGTTGAGCTTGAATTGATTTCAACCGTGAGAGGAAGGAGGAGACACTGTCACTGACATACCTTGGGGGCACTTGTAGGGTTTCGAGCAAGGTGGACAGTCTTGCAAGCCTCTTTGGTTCCTGCCATGTTGGAGATGTTCACACTTCATATCATTCGGATATCAACCGGACCCATCAATTTTTGGTTGGCACATCATCAATCAACTTACTTAGATTTTGAGCCCAGAAGCTTATACTAGATTTGGTTGCATCAACTTATAAAGCAGATAAAAATGCCTACTGTTGAATCGACCATACACTCGGTTGGATGGTGAAAATTTGGAAACAATTGATCAAGTGGTTAGAATGATGATATGAGCCTCTATCAATATCTAAAGGTATGGGGGAGGGAGAGATCTTTGATCCCCCGGGGTCCAATCCCTAGGTAGACCCCACAAGCATGGGTGCCCAGATAGGGGGGGCGGGGCAGGATGATATTTCATGGGGCACAGGATGATATTTCATATCTGAGTAAAAGTGGTTGTGTTATGGTTGTGCCCTGCCCAAGTACCCACTCCTGTAAAACGTCAACCTGACCCAATCAATTGCTGTCCGTAGTCTGAAGCATTCTTTTTTAGTTGCATGGTAGATATAAAAGCGAGACTAGATACTAGGTCTGATCTGCAGTGCCTTGATCTTGCAGACAAAACTCTTCCCTTGATCTTTCATTATAAATGTACTGTCAAATTGATTTTAATTTCATATATATTTTAGTTAGACATCACAGTTAGAGCCAGCTGAACCTGTCTTCCTCCCTCCCCCTTCCTCTCCTTTCCGCTCCCTTCCTTGCCAATCTCCCTGCTGCAGTAGAGAGAAATGATCTCCCTGTGTTTCTCTTTGATTTGTGTGACACAACGTTTCATTCCAGAAGGCGACCCCTTCCTACCGTGGACTTGTGCGGCCCACTCAAAATGTCCCAACGGAGATTAAAAAAAAAAAGTAATCAAGACAGTGGCATCTGCACGTCACCGTCCTCTGTCAGGGCGAGCTCGAAACGAGTTGAGGCGTAAAGCGATAATTCTAAATGAGGATTTTTTATATTTGTAATATTATTATAAATATTTTATTTAAAATTTATTATTTTTTCTTTTTTTGTAATCCAATATTGCTAATTAAGTCTTTATATTCAAGTTTTGCTAACATATCTTTTTCAATCGATGGTATGGCTAATCCACTTAATTTTTTATGTGACTTTGTTGATCTAAATTAGGATTTTATCAATTTTAATTTTGAAAAACTTCTTTATGTGGAAGCAACAATTATAAATATTGTCAATATTTTCTAGTAGACATATTTAATATTCATAAATTATAACTAATAATATTTACAAATAAAACGAGCACTAACTATAATTAACATATAATATTAGCTTGGAATTAAAAATAAATTTAAAAGCATATAACCATCTGATCTAATTTTGTGATTTATAGGTATGGATTACATTCAAATTTGATGCAACTTCTTCAATATAAAAAAAAGATTATATTTAAAGTTATCTTTTATGAATTTTTTCAGAACAGAAAATGATTTCATGCTTGTTGTGATTTTAGAGTTTTTTATTTTTCTTTTTATGGCAACATTTTCTCAATGGCGAAAATGAGCTTTATTTTTTTTTTTTTTAAATATGAAAAGATAGTAGTTGTTTTTTGGAATGTAAAAAGATGGTAGTTGCTATAATTACTTTTATGAGGCCTTATTCTTTATGAGAAACAAAATGATGACAATTACTTTTTTTGAAATTTAAAAAAATTTAAGTTGCTTCAATTATTTTTATAAGCCCTTATTTTTGGGGATTGAAAAAAGAGAGAGATAGGAATTGCTTTTTTTTGGAGCCTTATTTATTTATTTTGGGGGCCTAAAGTAAAGGCTTTTCTTGCCCAATGGTTGAGCCACCTATGTCCTCTGTGGCGGCACCATTAAATCTCTATGTTGAATTTGCCAAAATGCAAATTTTAATGTATCATTTGAAGTTTAAGAGTTTGAACGTATGGAAGAAAAAATATTCTCAAATACACTTGAACACCCTCTAGCAGCTCAATTGGTTATTCCCTCTCATAGCTATTACACAGAACCTTGTAACACATGCCATGAATTCCATCATGGCCCATAGAAAGATAATTCGATCCTGTTCAAGGTGAACGAACCCCAAGCCAGGATACATCCTAAACTTTCGGTTTGATGGAAGTGGGAAGATTGAACATATGGCGGAAATGTCCCACTTTCGCTGGATTGAAAGTTTAGGATATGTCTATGGATGAAAAAAGATTCATCTTGAAGGGTTTGAATTATTTTTATGTAGGCTTCACAATAAAACTTCTGATTTACAACCCATCACAACTGCAACGTACCTGCAGTGATTCATGCCAGTCATGCAGGGCCTTAGAGCTTCTCAAGGGGTTCCGTCGATGGCTCTGTTGAGGAGGGCGTTCTGATGGCGGCGCGGATGGTGGGGGAGGGTTCGAGGGAGGGGTGGGCAAAGGAAGGAAGGGGAGAATGGGATTGGGAAGAAGAGGGTGGGTTGGGCTTTTAGGATTAGGGTTTTGGGGTGGTGGGGTCTTTGTAGAGGAGAATGTGCAAAGGGAGGTTTCCGTGGCTTCGGAGAGAGAGTGGGCTGGAGGGGGGAGTGTGTGTGTGTTTCGTTGAAGAAGTGATTTTACTCTGGAGAAATGATAGCCACACTCTCCAACTCACAACCTATCTCACAACTGTCCTATGTGGTATGCCTAACTAATTTGTTTTGCTTTTAACATTGTAGAGATAAGGAAAAGAGAAACTGTCACATAGAACAGTTGTGAGATGAGTTGTGAATTGGGGAGTGTGGCTAGCATTTCTCTTTTACTCTCATTTCATTTGCAACCTATCTGTTTGAGGAAATGCTGCAAATGTGTTGGCTGGATGTGGGGCTCTTTTTCAATTATCTATCATAGTCCAGTGGTGTATGATTGGTGTGCGCTGTCCGGTGAGTATTGGGGGCTATGGGGGATTGTCCAGAGGTGGGTTCGGGAGTTTCAGTTGAATGTGAGAGGAGGGAAGGAAAAGGAAGGAAAGGACCGAATGAAGGAAAAAGATAATTTGGTATTTTTACAAGTTCCGTTACCAGACATTTATTTTGCATTTTAATTGTAAATTTATGTAGGTTGAGTGGAAAAGTTTAAATTACGAAGGAACACTTTCTAGTGAGTCTAACCACAGGAGAGTAAATTGCTATTTTCTCTAAAATATATGGGAAACTCAACCATGGCCTCCAATTTTTCTAAGTTGTTTGCATTCTCAACCATTTTATAGTGAAATTTGATTTTTAAACAACAGATGTTTATTTTTAAGTAATTATGCTTAAGACTTGGAGTTAGTAATTTAAAAATGATGACCGGAACATACAATAAAACTTTGATCTTTTACATTCAATATTTAGATAAAAAATTATATAAAATGAAGAAAGCAGATCTCATTTTTCTTATTGTAATATTTCTCTTGCATATATGAATATATTAATTTGATTATATTATGATGAATGCATAAATGTGCATTTATATTTTCCAAGTGTTTGATCCACTTTTAAATATTTTCAAGCTATTTTTAAGAAACACATGACTTTGTCGAGTCACTGTATCCGATGAGTCACGAGTTTTTCAACTTTGATCGTTCCTTCGGACGTAGAAGGACTAGTATCAACCAGTTTTGGCATACGTGTCACTGGGCCATTCATGTTAGGGCCTACTTAAGAAGCATTCTATTCACGGGGTTAGTGAACAATCAAAAGGATTCCATGTTAGATCAAGAGTAAGCCAAAATATCACTTCTATTAACCATTGAACTAAAATCCTCAAAGTTCACCATTCTACAGGTGCAATGCATTTTGCAATTTATCGATCATAAGCTAACAGGCGGCTCAGCAGAATGGAGATAAGTAGCAATCCTCAGGGCACATAGAAATGGATGCATGGAAAATTGGCTTTGTACTATAAATATATAATCTAGTAAACTGAAAAAAAAAAAAGATAAAAGATAAAAAGCCTTCGACCTTCACAATTCCAAACTGGTCACAATTCGCATCCACACCCCACATATTAATCAGGACAGTTTTAAATGTAGTCTTGGTAATTTTCATATGTTACATTTAAGATTTGCGAGATTCATCTAAAAAAATCCTGGAATGTTGAACATAACAGGGTCAGGCCATTGTAATCTATGCAAGCGGTGCGCCCATCTCCTGCATTGTTTGACTTAGTTCAGTTGCTCGAACTTTAGATACCTTGCACCCTGTTGGCTCTAATTCTGTTCATCTATAATTGGATATGGCAAAGATCAAAACCGTGGCAGTTAAACTAACCCTCATTTATGCATTATTGCATACAGTAGGTTTATAGAGATCCAAACAGGACACGGTAAAATTTAAATGACAATGACAAGACTTTAAAACTAAGTGCCATATATAATCTCACATCCCATTTCACACTTTGGTTTTCAAACCCAACGATGTGGTTTCAGAGAAGATTCATACAAAATGATGTGGTTTCAGACTTCATACATACAGTATGAGATTATATACACAGTTCTAGCTCTAGGCCAATATATCTAACCAGAACCAAATTAAGATCCTTTCATCTATGTTTATATTCCTGAAAGTAAAGATGCAAAGGCCTCTATAACCTATTCTTTTTGCTGATAGTAAGGCTGTACCTGTACACTTTTACATTGGCAACTAATTGCACTTACCGAACATACCTCAATAAATTGTACATCCAATGGATCGACAAAATCATTCTTCAAGTGGATCAACAGAATCAATCTTCAATGCTAATATCCATTTTCCGCGACTGACACTGGAACATATTGACTATGTCTGTTGCCGTGCTGCAATCCTCAGGTTTCCTGTTGGGCACAGAGCGGATGAATCTTGGAAATCTGATAGAGATTCCCTTAGAAGGATGAACTAAACCAATTGCAGCCTGGTGAACAGGTGAAATTGTGAAGTCTGCAATACATGAATACAAAAAGTAGAATGACAATCAGTACAGAATTACATCACCATAAATCTAAAGCTTGAGCAGTCATCATATGCACCTGCGCCTTTTATCTCCCAAACAAGTTCTGGAGAAAACCATAAATCAGGCGCCTCGGCTGTCTGATAATAAGGTGGCTTCTTGGACAAGATCTTTTCACCAGAAAAAAACGCTTTCATCTGCAGTTTGAAACAAGCACCCCGCAATCGTGCCAATAAGATAGATTTCAGTTCAAAGAATATGACCAGATACTATAAATAAGATTCGACCATAGTGCATGCAACCCAGTTTCTTCCCCTTAAGTTGCACTTTGCAACTATATTTTTGTACAAGGGATAATGTGTATGAGATAATTGCCAAAAAACAAAGCAATAACCCAAAACTATTATCAATATGGCAATTTTATGTAATCAGTTGTGTATTTTTTGAATAGATACAGTGCATGGTAAAAGGTGAGTCAACAAAAGTTCTGGGAACTACCAATTCTTTTATTTAAAAGATCTTGTCAGAGCAAGAGACTGCTAAAGACTGTTCAATCAGTGTCATATTTTAGTAGGCACGTCTTCCTGGGAAATGACTTGGCTAGATTGTTGCGTTCCATCAGAGAATGCACAAAGGAAACTAGAGGTTCAGATGATAATTCTTGGATTTCAAAAGGATAGCTATCTAATGTTCCACACCTTCCAAAAGGCAAAAACCTTTACGCATTTCTCTGAGGTCCTCTCTTTGAGGTCATTCATATCCACCTATTTTGGTGGCCAGAGGATATCAACAAGATCTAAACATCTGGAGGAAGTGCTAAATGAACTTATGATAGGTGGGAAATTTTATGGGGAACAACCAAACTGTTCTGAAGAAATAATGGTGTAGCCCGTGGGTACCACCTAGGTGAATGTCAATATTAAGGGGTAGGATGGAAAGGACTGTGTACAACCTAGGCGTGTGCAGAAACAGAGTGCCATCTAATCATTTTAACCCTTGATTTAAGGGCCTGAAAGACAAGTTTTAGCTATTAGGTGAAGTGCTTGTTTTCTGTTTTTTCATATGATCAATTCAAGCTGGTGGAGAACTTAGATGAGTATCAAATTGCATTGGTAGAAAATTCATGTGAGAGGGAGAATATTGAGTATACACAGGTAGAATCCATCATCCAGGTCCAAATTCAAGCCCACAGGTCTAGTTGTTCTTTGCTCCAGAATGGCACAGCATCTGTCTTTTGGATAATCTCTCCCCATCTCTCTAATATCTATAATTTAATTTTATGTGAAATCAATTGATGCATATATTGGTGTCTCTCCCATATCTGCGGCGAGCGTACAAGATGCAGCAGTACAGGAATAAAGTTTCAAGCATAAAAAGAGTTGAGAATCCAGACATGACTAGACAAACACTTGGAAATTCTTCAGTAACAAGCTTCATAGTTTTCAAGTTACCAACAGTTTAAACAATAAAATTGCATTTCACTTAATGAAAGCAGATTATCTTCCCATTCATTTCACAACTTCACTTCCATGATCTCTTCCCGAACCAAACATGAATCTTTCGATTCATTTGGCTCTCACACTCGGTTACTTATGGGTCATTCCCTATATTTTAATGTAATGAGCCTACCCTCTCTTCTCTGTTCGTATTTCAAGATATCGAAACTGATACAAGACCAGAATATTCGGAGGACTCTTCCAACCCGACAAAACGTCTGTCATTGTCAGCAAAGTTGTTTCTTTTTTTTTACCTCTGCATAGAAAGAATCTGAGAATCCAGACATGACGCGGCATACACTTTGAAATTCTTCAGCATCAGGGTTAAAGCAGGCCAAAAGGATAGGACTGTACCTGAAATACAATACTACCAAACATCAGGTTTAAGAGGAACCAGAAAGAAAGAAAATGGTCTTCAGATCTATACCATCCTGCTTTTCTCCCATTTCCATGCCAACCACCAATAGGAACTAAATCAAGAGAGTCATTCAAACCTTCCAAATAGTCTCGTTTGACCTACAGAAAAGAACAAAAAAAAGATAATAATAAATTGTACCATCAACACTTCAGACAAAGGGATCTCCTAACCACAGTTCTGAAACCAGAACAGCTGGTTCACTCGATTGGGTTACCTGAGAACTCACGTGTCATGTCTATCAGGTAATTTAAGAAGTAACCTGTAATTATGTTTAATGATAGAATGTGAATAAAAAACCGCTTACACTATCATCTTTGCAAAATGAAATGTATAAGCAAATGGTTCACCCGTAGTTAAGGAAAAGGACCTGGATTCACCATAAACCACGAATTCAAGATGGCAACAGGTCAGGTTTGGGTCTATTCCAACATGTACCACAGAGAGAGCCACACACATAGGGTGGAAAATAAAAACCCACATGAAATGGCAGTGTCATCCACATTTTCTTTTCACAAAAACAGAAATTTCCTATTACAGATCTCACTATACAAGGGTAGCACAAGAAGAGCATACAACATTCCTTCTGTACACCAAACAAAGCCAGTATCAAGCCTCAAGTGTGAACCAGTACGGATACAGACCCAACCCAAAATCATTTCGGGTCAATGAACCTATATCCAAATCCAGACCCAAAATTCAGTTGGGCCAAAGGAGTACCATACTTGATCTTTTAAGGTTGTAACCGTCAGCTAAACAAGTTGAAGAGTACCCCTTAAAATCTTACCAATTATGACAAGGAAAACCAGGCCTGGTTTCACAAGAACCAGGATTAGATCTGGTTTTCATGCTCGACACGACCAAGTTTTTAAAAGGCCCACCCACCCAGAATGTGACTGGTTCAGCTCAGACCTCCCAGTAGTTGACCAGCCAGGTTTTCATCCTGCGGTCCTATCTAGTTTGATAGCGTTGTGATCCAAATCAGTATTTTGACAATTGAAATATTGATATAAGGTAGACAAGGGGAAATATGAGGTCCAGCAAGATGCAATTTCAAAACCTCATCAACCCAAACATACAGCAGAAAATATAATCAGTTAATCACCTTGTCCACCTCTACGTCCAAATACAACTTAAGATATCCTCAGCATGAGCAATACCATCACATAGTGAAAAATATCCAACTATCGGTATCAAACTAATATACCTTCAACCACGTATCAGTGCGCTTTGATGCTGCATATTCAGCATCGACATCAAGAGATTTTACCATGATTCCTTCACATGAAGAATTAAACGCATCTTCCAAAAATGAGTTTATCTTGGCTAAAGGAGCTTCTGAACCCAAGCATGCTTCATCAGCTTCCACCTACAATAACACAAAATAGAAGATAGCAGCATACAGAAAAAGTACATGAACAAGCAAAAGCACTTTCTTCTTATTATTTATTTATTTATTTATTTATTTATTGTGAATGGTAAGGGGGAAGCACTTACAGTTATTTCCTTTGCAAACTCAAAGTAACCAAACTTTTCCGCATAAAACAAATCCTTCAAATCTGTGAAGTTTCAAGAATAAGATAGCAAAAATACATAAGATCTAAACCATGCCATGACTAGTAATACTGAAGGATGACAAGATCATAAGAATAACTGCACTGGTCAGAAAGGGTAAAAAACATACACTTTCGCCTTTCACGTAGGGGAGTAGACAACAGTCTGTAAACAAGAATTTGTATTAGATCACCTGATATCGTAAGCTCTTTTTGCTATAGATGAAAGACAGAATCAATAAAGCAGGGAACCCGATGGATAAGCAGCAGGTCTATAAAATCAATTTTTGAATTTTTCTATTATAAATAAACATTACTTAATTGGAATATCTAAAGATATCTCAGAATCAAATAAAACAAGTTTTGCGTAGAAAAATCTAAACATTCCACATATTTGGAATTTCATTCTTCAGGTGTCATTTAATTTAAGAATAATTCAACTTCTAGCACTCTATGAATGTAAGTCCTTTTACATATTAGTCGTTCCGTTTAAAATGTAATGAAAATAATGAGCTTAATCCAACCCCATTCATGGCTCAACTCAGCAAAACCAGGACAAGTCAAGTGTAGTCGCAAGTCAACCAGGTGGGTCGACAGTGACCTTTCCAAACAGAGTTCAACCAAACCTACCCACCCATTACATGACCAGTCCAGTCAACTTTGTAGACTCATCTAAAGGCAATAGTCAGATCAAAGCATGGTCTAGCTGGTGTTCGATCCGAGCAGATCACTTTTAGAAACTTGAGAACAAGTTTCCCCAACTCTGGGGATGATGCAAGCCAACATGAAATAGAGTCCTTAGTTCCTTATGAGCTTAATTTCCCCTCACTTGAGAAAGAAGAGTGAGATACCATATCAAGTTAGCCAGCAGAAATTCGGTTTCCTTTTTAGGGTTAAACATAAACATCTCTTAGTTTTTTCTTTATTACGCATTTCAATTAGGAAACAGCACTTTGATAGTTCTTGCTCTTAATTGGCTAATAGTTTGAATCTAAATATAGATTTAGATAAAGGGGGGTCAAGATAGAACAGAGTTTTTGAAAAGCATTAGAGATTTGATTTTTTGGAGATTGAACATATCTTGTGAAAACTTTGGAAACTCTTCCCCTTCAGTCTTTGGGTATCAAAACTTTTGGGTGTGAGACGCACCTTCGCCTAGTGCGATATCAAAGATATGTGAGATATTGATAACTAGTTCCCTGAACCTATCATTTAAAGTGATAGTAATAAAAATAATAATAAAACCGCTAGTTGCTTTAAATCTTTTCAATGAAATCAACTGCTCTTGGTTGTTCTTTGACATTGAAGCAAAGAAAGAAGACTCGGATTCCACATGAAGATTCATACTTCACTTCTGCAATTGTTATTTGCAACTGGAGCAGCATCGGCAACGAAGGAACATGGGCTGAAATATCAAAAACCAACTTCCCTCGATTTCCGATATATCTCATTCCTCCTTATTGTTGGAATTTCAAACTTTTAGTTTTAGCTTGCTAATCATTCAATCATAGGCAATTTTCTTTTCACTATTGAAATGATAAACTTCATTGCACTAGAAAACCCAACAATACAAGCCCAAAGTAAAGCTCAAAAAAGTTACAAGCACAAAGGAAAGCCCAAAAAAGTTACAAGCAAGAAAATAAATCCATAACTGTAACATCCCAAACCCTGATGTAGAGGCTAGAATATCTAATAAAAATGCATGTATTCATTCCATGATTTTCTTGAATTTTAATTTGAAATATTAAATTTTCTTATATTATTATAGTTATATAGAAATTTATCAACTGGGTTGAGACTTTCGAATTGAGAGTCATGATGGCAGATTAGTCATGATAAGAATCAACAAGCGTGGTGGCAAATAAGCCATGTTGTTGATGAAGGACAAGTTAAGATGAGAGTCAGCAAGCGTGGAGGCAAACAAGCCATGTTGTTGAATATGAATATGAATATGAATATGAACTTCCCTCGTGGAAGTATATGAGAACAATCATGGTGGTACGACAAACCATGTTGTTGAATATGAATATGAACTTTCCCTTCGAGGAGAGCCTTTGAATCCCTTTGTGGGAATATGAACTTTCCATTTGGGGAAAGCCTATGAACCTTCCTTTTGGGAAGAGCCTATGAGCTTTTGAACTCCCGTGTGGGGGTATTTAGTGCGGATAGGTACTCGAGAAAGAATTAATTGGATGTTCACATCACTACACACTGTTACACCACTATTCAATCATTTGATTTGCATATGTATGAATAATGTCTAAAATGCATTATGCTTATTGATTTCTTTTGATTTATAAATTGTGCTCACCAGTAATAATAACTAGTGGTTCACCACACTTCACATAATAGGAATATGGATGAGCATATGATGACCAAGATGAAATAGGCATTTGGCATGCGCATTGTGAGGGCAAAAAACAACACAAGGGTAGAAGAACGATATACATAATGTTTTTAATACTTTTGCGTTAGTTTTCTTTATAATTCCAAGATTCATTAATTTATTCCCATGAAACTAAATTGTTTGTTTGACTTATATGTGTGGAAAAATGAAAACTCCGAGTTGCAACATGGAATCCGAAGGGCCCCGGGTTCCGGGTCATTACAATAACAGCACACAACCATAACACAAATACTACTGAGGAATGAACCACAAAAAGATAGCATCAACTGAAAGAGCCCCTCTCCTTAATCTCCAATGGGAGAAAGTAATTATAGAACTTTGAAGGTTCCAAAGTTCCACCTTCCCTTTTCCTTTTACCTTCTTTCCAATGTTTTATTATGGTTTATATAATGAGATTAGCAACAAAGTATCATTCAAGTACGAATATTTAAAATAATCAGATTTAATATCAGAGCTTTTTAGGCTGACTTAGTTGTAACTAGAACAGTAGAACTGCACCACACCCTTGTTCTCTGCATCCTAGCCATGGCTGTTTCATCCCACCAGTCTCTTTCTCAGAAGCCCACAATTTTATGTGACAGTAATAAAATTGTCCTGTAGTAAAAATAATGTGCATTCATTGTAATTTTAATGCAGAATAAGAGGATGATTGGGTCTCGAAAGCTTCCAAAGTAAAATAACAGAACCACATTTTTTATGAATAATCGAAATGCTAGAAACTAATCCAAGGCAAGTTTATGGATCATTACTGCTCCCCGTTAGCGAACATGATATCAAAGACAAAGATGCAAATGTCAACCTGCATGATGAAAACACTTAAGGTTAAACTATATGTAGTGTGGAAAAGGGAGATGTGCATTATCAATGTCGGCAAAACAAATATATACAATAGTGGCAAACAAGCAAACATAGATCAGAGAAAATGGTCAATGATGACATGAATGGTTTAAACATGTACTTCAACATCCTTTTGGGTTAAATTTCACCGTGCTTGGGGATGCACCCCATTATGTAATCCATTCAATTTTTTTTCTTGTGTTATTTTCCTTTTCGCCTTTCCCACTCTTTGTGCTTACTTCTGTTCGGTGGCGCCATGCCTCTCTCTCTCTCTCTCTCTCTCTCTCTCTCGTTCCAATCCTGCTTATTTTCAAATCTCTCTTTTTAATTGATACGTAACATGACTCAAACCTGCAACCTAATGGTTGCAACAATGAACACCTCCCAACAGTGCTACATCTCATCAATGAAATCATAAGGTTACCAATAAAAAAAATGGCATTTAACTATAAGAAGTATAATTACCATTAAAAAACGATTAAGTACAATTTAAAGAGCACTGGTTTTTGTAAATCACAGCACCATAATGGCCATACAGTTAGCAACCTCACATTTTTATGCAGAGGTATCATCACTTGAGTCTCATGTCTTTCCATTTAAGGGTCTCATCAGTGAAAAATCAGATGAAGTTGAAGGTCTCTTGCCTAATCCTTTTTACAGTAACATAAATCTGATTGAATGTCAGAGATAATACACGATCACACCCATTTCAAGAATAAGGATCAATGGAAACATTTTAGTGAGTCATGATGCAACAAATTACTCCAAATCATCTAAAATTGCAAAATCATATCTAGAATGTGAAAGTCCTCGCACATTTTCCTTTAATTTTGGACAATTTTTGTTCTTTTTTTCATAAGTGACAATGACCTCTCCTGTTGTAAAATGGTATCACTACTATTCTATTATATTCAACTATAGGCAATGTAAAATAACATTAGTGACAAAACAGGTAAAAAAATAAAAACCAGACAAAAGTTACTAAGAGTTCCTATTTCCAGGCAATTCATTTCCGAATTTCATCTAAAAAGAATATGAGAGATAAAGAAGCATGCAGTAAATATCAGCAGATAAATTTCATCAGTCCAATTACTGGTCCACAATGGGAAAAACAGAAGCACAGGGTGGTCATTTGACCAAGGTATTAAAGCTCGACCTCGGGGGGTGATGTGTCACACTCAAGTCAGTGAGTCAACTTGGCCAAGTCACACCTTAGAGTCTTAAACCCTTAAAATGTTGAAATATATGATAAAAATCTACAAAAACTAATAATAATAATAATAATAAGAATAATAATAATAATAATAATAATAATGATACTAATAATAAGGTCCTACAAATATAGAATTTCAAGACTTCATGTTTTATTCGTTAGTACAAATAAGTATAAATAGGTGTCATCAATTGCCATTTGCTTCTCACTCAATCAGATGAGCAATGCACCCGATCTTTGAATGCTTACATCTTCCACAAAATATGGTTTTAATCCTCTAAAAATAATGTAAAAGCTCCCCAAAAGCACTGGAATTTCTGTCTGATTTTGCTTCTACAGCTTCCATCGTTGCCAACTCCCACCAATGGCAAGCAAAGAGAATACATCCATTTCATTAAAACCTCTATTTTAACAAAGGTCTTGAATAATTCCACAACACAACCCCTTTCCAATCTATAATGCGACCCCCATCACCATCTCTACCATCCACAATAATAGCGCTCCCATCAAATTTTAACTTCAAACGGTCCCTTGGAGGAAGAGTTGACTAGGTGTTTTTTTTTTCACCCAAATGGTAACAAAGAATTTTATTAAAAGAAGCCCAAATTACAAAGTTTAAAAGGCAGCAAAGAAGAGAGGAGAAGGGGATAGTACAAGAGCATTATACCACACCCAGCCCTAATTAACCACACACCCCCAAGGATACAACCTCTTAACCCCTTGCTTGGCTAACACATCTGTGGAGTTGGCAGATCTAACCTCATGATGGAAAGATATTTAAGTTAGCTGATAACTCCCAAAATTTCATTGAAATGGAATTGAAATTTCTAAGGATTTCACTTTCAGCTAGAAACCCAACCAATCGCATTAGATGAAGTGCTTTCCACCACAAGCACACCACCATATCTACTTGAAAACAACATCAAAGCCCCAAGATAGCTAGCACCTCCACTTCATCGGAATCACACACTCCCAAGAACTTGGAGAACACAAGCAAAACATTACCCATAATATTTTGAAACACCCTCAAATTCTCATTGGACCTAGCTTGCCCCTTGAAATTCAATCTACATTGAACTTAAAGACACCCAAAGGAGGGGGAATTCCAAGAGAAGCTCATCCTCCTCTTGATGGGGCCACATCCCATGCAAGCTCCCCAATTAGAAATAAAATCATCTGAGTTGAAATTGGAAAGCCACTTCCTAACCAAAGACCATTTTGAAATCCTTATGGTCACCTTGAAAATCAAAGCCACTGTTGAGGAGGAATCATCTTTGAAAATCCAATCATTTCTTTCCTTTCAAATAGACCAAAGGATACCAAAGAGGGCCACCCTCCATAAGATGGGACCACACCAAACAAAAAAACCACCCCACTGATGCAGAAATTGATGATGATGATATTATTGCATTAGCTGACTTGTATATGGCACATTGGGAGCATCCCACGATGGCCCGTAAGGGTCCCAGCAAGTTTTGATGGAAAACTTGAAACCAAACAGTCCAGTTTTTGGTTAAATCTGAATAGCGGGGGACTGTTTTGGCAATATACAGAATTACAGAGGCCCTTCTGCAATTTTTTTCAAAAGATCCAAACATGAATGAAACATCTCACATGCTGGATTTTTGGGACTTCAGTTACTGGGCCTAATGTGACCCAATCCAAGGAATCAAGGCATCCCTAGTGTCAACCAAGTCTCTTCTACATGAATGTCAAGTTTGATTGATCAAAGAATGGGCCATGTGGGGTCCACAGCCATTCTTGTGTGGAGAATCTCAAATGATCAAGACTTGAAAATCTTCATATTACTTTTATTATTCTTAGGATTTTTTTTGTTAAGTTCTGTTTAGAAACTTGGCTTAATATTTCTATTGGTGGTAGGAATTAAAGATAGAATGTTTCTTAGGGATCTAGCGTGATTTTTATGCATATATATGCCTTATTACTGTCGACAGTAGCATATATGCTATAGTGCGTGAACAGTAACTTGAAGAGGAAGGTCTGTTTTCATGTTCAGCAGTTGGCTATTATGAATAAAGCACAAGTTCTGCTGGTTTCTACCTTTTTTCTCTATATGATGTGCATCTAAGGATTGAGGAAGGCTCATACAGGTGAGATTATTTGGGTTTCTGCATTGTTCCTTGATTTTATTTATTCTGGATATCTGTTTTCTTCGCTGCATAGTGGTGTAGCATTGGAATATTACTGTTTTGGTTGCTTGGGCCCTAGATAGTCCAGTTTTGTCAAATCAGGACTGCATCACCCACAAAGACTGCATCCATAATATTCTTCGAGCAACACCAAGCAAGACCGCAACTCCCTATAAAGTTGCTCCACATGCCAAGCATCACATCGTAATAAAGAAAGAGATGGTTAACCGTTTCCTCCACTTTGCACACACCACGCAAGTGTTTAAAAAAATGATAGAGTCAACCCTCTCCTCAGATTATCCACTATGGAAACTTTGGTTCCGATTGCTAGCCAGCAAAATGCCTCAGCCTAAGGAGGAACCAACCCGGCTGTCCTAATGGATTGGTCTCCCTCCAAGGCCAAATAAAAAGCTTTTGCAGACAACTTTCCCAATATCTTGGAGTAATCTTAATTTAGGGACTCATTTACTTTTCAGTTTAAGTAGGAAACAAATAGAATATATAGTTCATTTTCTTCCCATGTATCTCTATAAGAGTTTTTGCTAGTGGGATTAAATGAAAATTGACCACCACCCATGCCACCTTTGCTTCATAAATTACAGATTACTCAAAGTTTGTAACCTTAAGAACAACTTTTTTTTCTCCTTGGGAATATAAATGACAAACAACACCTTAATGCTGGCCACTGTGACAGAGGAATCTTTGCTCCCTCTCTCCCGTGAAGAAAGATACTGGAAGGACATCAGCTTGTTCCCATTCTTCCTATCAACCGCAACTACCTAAGGACAACAGATGACATCTCACTTTCAAATCATTAACAAAAGAAATACAACAACACTGATTTTTAAAGATACAAATATATGTATGTGCGCATATATGGACAGCGAACAATGTTTTACAATAAAATAAATGGCTGTTGTGCATACCAATGGCAAAATTGACCGCAGTACACTAAAAGCAAATAAACTCTACTTCAGATGAACTAAAGAGTAGTCTAAGAATAAGAATGTTTTACCTCTGCATCCAAAATGAAAGTCATGGCATGAGGCTTACAAGATTCCTTAATTATATTCACTAAATCTGGGAACCTAGCTGTTGTTTCCTCCCCATTTCGAGAAAAAACTTTAACAGAACCATCAATTAACTTGTGAATTTGAGCACGCTGACCATCATACCTGCAGAAAGCAAAGAAAAAATAGCTCAGCAGCTTCCATAGATTCTGTTACAAATAAATGCAGCACAATCTTGAAAGAATTTCCCTTTCTTTGCTTAATAAAGAATAATTTGCCTTTCATTACAATTTACACATGTACACAAAAATAAGACATTTAGGGATAGTTAATAGTATAACAAGCTAAAATTAAATGAAAAACTAAATCTCCACTAACAAAATTAGGGTTAATAATATTCAATTCCAAAATTGCCATCAGAGAAACATATAATTATGTGTGCGTGGCAGTTCACAAGCATGGAATAAACTGGCCTGTGAAGCACACCTCGCCCCACCTGTGCTCAATCTAAATCCAATACTAACCTCTAGATTGAATTAGAACATATCCAGATGTGACACTGATGCAGGCACTAGGGTTAGGGCTCGCGGGGAGTGCCGAAATACATGTCCGAAGACACTTCAAACATCTCCAAGGAGACCATAAACGAGGACACACCCCAAAGGAAAAACCCAAATTCTACTAATCAGTAACTTTGCATAATTCCATGTCTACAATGCCATGTAAATAGTAAAGATAACTTAGGGACTAAGTAACCTAATTAATATAGGAAACTAAAAAAATTAGAAACCTAAACCTAATTATAATATTTAAAGAAACTAATAGCATAAATTAAATTCCTAAAACTATGTGGGCCTACACATGTGGCCATGAGGTCTATCTTGCATCAAACACTCATCTGAATCGGTAGGTCCATCAATTGATCATGAAAGCTTGTAGCCCTTTGACTTCACCTAATGGATAGAAATTGGACACCTTAAGCCCCTCAAAACAGTACTTCCCTTGACCATATATGGTTGGCATTACTGAAATTGGCCACATACACAGACTAGAAGACATGATCAAGCATGAGTAGTGTGTATCATGGTCCCGCAGCTCCCGCATATTGTTGTACTGGTCACACAACTTGGAATGCATGCAGTGTCACTCAAGCGATACATCAGGATATTTATATTTAATTTTGTGCATTTGCATGTAAGTATGCTTGTGCATTTATATATGTACCCAAAAATAAATATGTGGACACATACATACATATATACATACATATAGGCCTTAATTTTCATTGTCGCTTCTTGATTCTTTAAAGTGTATTTTTCTTGTAGTGAGTGGTCTAGGGGTTTCACAGTATCTCTCTCCTATATTGTAATCTTCTCCAGATTAATAAAGTTACCATTTACAACAAAAACATAGAGGGGAGATGGAAGGTGGTCACAGTAGTTTTCCAGTGGGAAAGGGATCTCAAATGTCGCAATTTGAAAATCCTTTGTCGAACACAGCTGGTGCAAACTAAGGGCAGGCTGATCCTGATCACCTCAAGTCCTAACATTTCTGTGCCTCAAGTTCAACAATTTTCAAACCATAATTTAGAACTGAAGTAAGCCTACTAACTTGAGGGAGGTAGGACAATTGGTAATACACATTACTAGCTTCCAATTATTGTTATTACTTGAATTGAACCGAGAACCTTGTGGTCGAAACAATTTGTGAAGACAATTAATTTCATATGGTCTTCAGTGTACCATAATCTATAGAGGATTGTCATTATTTGATATTCTCAAGTATCATACATTTTCTTAGATTCAAGTAGTTAGCCAAACCTTCTTGTGTTTGTGTAGAGAAGCTTATTGCCATTAGATATCCACTTCTCAATATGGACAAACACCAAAGAAAACACATCCACCACATTCATTGAAGACCCCTGGAAGATTCTAGCATTCCTCTCCCTCCAAATAGGGACCAAAGAATGGCAAAAAGAATAGGCCTCCAAAGAACCAATTCACACCCAAAGAAAGAAAATATCACTCAACTCTGAATCTTCCTACTGCTTTACATCCATATGTATGGGAAACAAAAACCCTAAAAAACAAAAGTCTTCAAAACAGGAAACGATATCTAACTAATCAAATTCAAGTTAAAATTCTAATCACAACATTAAAATATATACCTGCTAAAACTCCAACAAAAACGCCTCCATTTTTTTAGCTGCCTTGTCACCAAAATCTCATCTTTAAGAATGAAATTCAGGCTGTGGATTTGACTTAGTTGGCTTACGTATATGCATCATCTAATCAACATAAACCCCTTCCCATGACCATCTCCCATTTCTCAAGACATGCATGCATCCAGGTGGGTGCCACGAGCACGGACATGATTTTTAAAAAGTGAATCTGGTTGGTGCTTTACCAAATGTCAAGAGCTTAGTGACTAACTTCTATCTTCTATCCGGTCACAGTATCTCTTTCTTTGTTTCCATTTTCGGTTCGCTTTCCAAGGGGGTCTATCCAAAGATTTTGAGGCTGCATGTCTAAATATTTTAGATGCTTTGTTGTTGATGTACTATATTTTTCCTAATGATGGTCCACTCTAATAATAATACACATAAATATATACACTACACATGTACTATGCATTTGTACAGATGTTAGGTGCAAACATGTAATTATCAGTCTAAGCATTTTTATCAATGTCCTTCATAACTTCCTATATTCCTTGATTCTTGCTTTGTCCATGCTTTGCATGGAGGTAAATACAATGCAAAGTTGGTAAATGAGACATTTCCAACACCTATTTATTGCATAAATTGCTATGGTTATGAGCCAACCCAACACTAGGAAGATCAGTCATCTCAATTTCTATAGTAAATAAGAATTCATCCTTATGTATATACCTCGCAATTATTAACATGTGCTTTCAAACATGAGGCACAAAATAGGTAGAAAATAATGATATAGCAACTACAAAGGATACAACTTACTTGTATTCACAGGTGAAAGCTCTACCATGGAATGTCTTCATTACTTGGTTAACCCCATTGCTAATTCTTCATGAACAAATCAAATAACAATCTTTTTAGCATAAATACGTAACAGGATATAGCATCAAGATATTTCTTGTGGAAATTCATGGATTAATATTTTAGTTACAACTGCAAATAGTAGTTACCGAGCAAGCATGGGCTTAATTGGTATGCCAGGTGTCATGGACAAAGTTGTTATAGAAAACTCAGTACCCTTGCTCAAAAGAGAAGGAACAAGCGAATCCTGTTTGCATGTAAACAAGAACATGCATGCACATACAAGGTCAGGTCATCAGAGACAAAATGGTTGTTAAATTTTATTGCTGAGAGAATTCTGCTGAAATCTTATTGTGGTTTGGAATTTGTTAAAATTTTGTGCCTTTATGTTGTAATATTGTTTTACTAGAGTGAATTAAATGCATAAGTTATAATTTATAATTTGTATTTTATTTTTCTATTTTTAACATATATAATTATTTTTATTTTTCTGAAAAGTTACTCGAAAAAATTTCACCGAAATTCCGAAACACTGAAATATTTCATCTTGGAGGCCACCAAAATGGCAAACGAAACAGATTTGACAACTAAGGTCATAACTTGATTCAAATCCCATTTTGTTGCTATAAGTTAGAGATAGGACCTATTTATAATTTATAATATGCTAGGAACCTTGGTGTAAATATCAAAAACTTTAGGGCTTTTTTAGAGGATTTATAACAGTTTCCAATGATTTAAAGACCAAGATGGAGTCATGGATAATACAAATTTAAGGTCTTTCTAATCCAGCCCTAAAATATAGTCAGTGGTGAATCCTTAAATTTTGTGCATCTCAAGAGCTGAGGGACACAAGTAGGACCCACACTTGTGTTGGAAGGCAGTGGGGAGTGCTCTCCAGTAAAAATTTATCGAAAGAAAATATTGCTAGCAAAGGCAACTTTTTATTAATGCATCCATGTTATGTCCATTGCATAAGGATCACAAATGAGGAAATAGTCACATATTAGTGCTTTGCTCAGTCTTTACAGTACTCAATTATATTCTTTTTCAACGTTGTTTCAACTCTAGAAGGTAACTATTTGTGATTTAAGAGACCATGAAGAAAATGGGTTTTGGTCTGCTCTGTGAAGAGGCAGACTTTTCCAGAGGTTAAAAAAAGTGGCATTTTTATGTTCATTTCATAAGAACAGGAATGAGACGATTTTCAAGCACGAAAAAAATTCGATGATGATGAGTTTTTTCGATCAAAGGCAAGACCCACGTTGGGAATGAAAGAAGTTTGATGGTTATATGACATATCTGACACTTCAAGCAATTGAGAAGGGAGGTTGATAATCTGGTGTCTTAAGTGGAAGCAAGTAGGTCACCCTCTCCGGTTAGCTAAGAAGCACGGACACGGATACGGACACGGGACACGGATACGACACGACACGAACACACCGACACGGCATTCTTCAAAAAAGTAGGACACGGACACATCGGAGACATGGTAATAAATTAATAATATATATTTATTAATATATATAATCAATAAAAAAATCAACATTCAATACATTGAATACAACACTAAAACATAATTCATAATCGTTAAACATAAAATATCCATATTACTATAAAATCCTTACAAAGAAAAGGGAAGATTATCCCTTTTTCCTCCAAACCAAAAAAAAAAAAAAAAAAAAGCAAAAAAGAAGCTAACTCAATGCTAATTTCAGTCATTTGATGCAACTTCAACTGCCTCATCATGACCAACAACTTCATCACGATTAACATCATCTGTAAAGACCACGGTCTCCAACTCTGGCTCATCAAGTGAGAGATTAACAACCTCAAGCACCCCAATATCTTCTACGGAATCAAATGAATCCCCAGCAATATCCCACATCTTAGTCTCCCCTTGCATATATGGTGGGGTTCTTCTTGACAAAAGACGTAAATTGCTATGAATAAAAACCAAGTCTTCGGCACGTTTTGGCATCATCTTGTTCCTTCTCACGGAGTGCACAAAGGAGTATGTACTCCAATTCCTCTCGCAACATCATGAAGAAGAAGGCTGCATAAGTAGCTTGAAAGCCAAGTGTTGAAGCATAGGTGCACATGCTCTATGGATTGCCCACCAACTTGTTGGGTCCATATGATATCGATCATGTAAAGAATCATACTCCCCAAATTCCCCCATCCTAAGTGAGAAATTGGCAAACTCCATATTAACCATTGTGCGCTCCTCGGAAGTGGTGAAGTATTTGACAAGACATTTCTTTCTCTCTCTAGAAACCTCCACATCTTTATGTGGAGGAACTCAACTTGGGTCCTCTTGAAGCCATTCGTCGCTATAATACCTTCAATAAAAGAAAGAAGGATTTCAAAATTACTATATGATGAAAAGGTGTAATTTGTTAAGAAATATTTATAACTTATCTAAGAGAAAATGGCTAAAAAGTGAAAAGCTGAGGACTAGAATTCACCTAGGATTCAGAAAATGTGCCAAGCAATGTAGCGAGGTATTGTTCTTGTTCCAACGATCAACAAGTATTTGGTGTACCACATCATAAAATAAAGATGACTCATTAGGCCGCTTCCCTTCATGCCTATATATTGTGGTCTTCACTTTTTCAATCATTGTATCCCACATGTCATACACCAAGTGAAGACAAGGCTTGTCCGTATCACAAAGTCTAAGCATATCATAAATGGGTGTTGTAAAGGAAAGAATGTAATCAACTTTATCCCACCAGATGTCATCTAACAACCTGTCCTTTACAAATTTTGCTGTCCCCGTATCATCTTCTCGATAATGAGACCATTTGTAGCTTATAACCATACTTTGGAGACCACGCTTTATAAGTTTGAATCTCTTAAGCATGACAATCGCTGAAGCAAAGCGTGTGTCAGCCACATAAAGCAATTTTAAAGGAACAAACTCATTGAACATGGCCAACCTCATATAGTGATTCATGATAAAATGCTTTATGTGCATAACATCACCAACAATCTCCAATATCCAACTACATTCATGATATGTCAATTGATTGTTTTCAACATTTTTTGCTACACAAATGTTCTTCAATGCAAGATTGAGGGTGTGGACCACACATGGTGTCCAAATAATGTTAGGAAATTCTGTTTCAATGATATGTCCCGCACCCTTACATTTTGGAGCATTGTCAATAATTATTTGAACCACATTCTCATGCTCAACGTCCTTAATGACCTCCTTCATCAAATTAGCAATGAAATACTTGTCTTTTGTTTCAACTGAACAATCAACAGCTTTAAGAAACATAAGCCCACCTTTCGACACAGCCATGAAATTAATCAATGGCCTCCTTTGTGAGTCACTCCACCCATCACTCACAATGCTTACACCCTTTTCCTTCCACGTGCTTTTGATAGGTTGCAACAATCTTTCAATATTTGCCTTCTCTCTTTGGAGCAAACTGGTCCTCAACAAATTGTACCCCAGAGGCACATAACCGACAAGTGGATTGTTGGCGGAAAAAGTAAAGGCATTTACAAAATATGGGTTTCTTGCTAAGTGAAATGGTAAACCCACCGAATAAAACATCCTAGCAATCTCAGCATATAATTGATCACGAGCTGCTAAATTAAATGCCTTCTCAATGGGACTTGCACTTCCACTTCCACTCCCACCACTTATCTTTCTTTTCTTTGGGTCAAACCCTCCTTGCATCATACTCATCATAGTCATAGAATCAAAACTAGATGAAAAACTAGGCACAGGTAAAGGTACTTTTTTTTGTGCATTGGCCGTCTTCCTCAATTTTACTTCTTCTTCTAATTTTTGCATTTCAGAAATATCTTTTGTTGTAACTTTTGAACATGCAGCAATCCCACAACCAGGTAATTTTAACAAGTGAGCCTTAACCCTTGTGTATGAACTCTTTTTTATTTGATTGCAAAAACTGCATTACCAAGTAATATTTCCCCCTCCATCACTAAGTTTATCAAACTTGGTTACATATCTCCACAAAGGCTTGTTTATATCTTCTTCATTGGGGGGGGGGGGGGGGGGGGGGGGGGGGGGGGGGGGGGCGGCAAAGCCACCAATGGAACTCATATTGCCAAATTCCAAATCTATATAATGTAATAGCAAATTGGCCCCAGGCACCAGCATTAACAACAAATTAATAGGACATGTCCCATAGCATCAATTAACAACAGACAACAGCAAAAGAAAAAAAAAGGCAAGCAAAGGCCGGAAGAAAGCTTCCAACATTAACCAAAAAAAAAAAAAAAGTACAGTGCACAACAGGAAGAAAGAAGCCACATACAAGCAAAGGCAGGCAATGCAAAGGTAAAGGCAGGCAAGCCTTTCAACACCATTTCATAAAAAAAAAATGATGGCAGCAAAATAAAATGATATTGCATAGCAAACAAGAATGATATTGCACAGCAAAATAAAATGGTATTGCACAGCAAACAAGAATGATAAAAAATCAAAATAAACTGATATTGCACAATAGCAAAATAAAAAATGATGGCAGCAGCAAAATAAAAAATGAACGGAAATGATTTCATAGACAGGAGTACTGAGGAGGAGTTAAAAAAAAAAAAAAAATCAAAGGCAGGAATACTGAGTTACTGAGCAGGAAATATAAAAAAAAAATCAACGGCAGCAGTACTGAGCAAGAGATATAAAAAAAAAAAAAAAACACACACACACACACAAAACGCTGCATTGAAGAAATAAAGTAAAAATCAATTTCATCATCTGTAAAAATCAATACCTGGAGACGATGGGTTTTCTCTGCAGTGACTAGAGCGAGAGAAAGCAAGAGAACAGTAGGTGTTTTTTTTTTCTTTCCCTCTCTTCTTCTCCTTCTCACAGACATTGGGTTTTTCTCTGCAGACTGTGCGTATTTCTCTGCAGACGGTGGGTCTTCCTCTGCTGCTGCTGCTTCTTCTTCTTCTTTTTCTCCTTCTCTGCTCAGATCCACCGCCAACAGCCACGATCTATTCCCGCTGCTCGTTGACAGCCACGATCTCTTCCCTATGCTCGTCGACAGCCTCGGAAGGTGATGGCGTTTCGCCGACGGTTCCTGGGTTTTGCAGACGGGATGGAGCTTCGATGGGATCTGCGATCTCGCCGCTGGGCCGAGATGGATTTTTGCTGCGGGATGAGGTTTCGACGCCAAGAGGGAGAAAGGGTTTCAGAAGAGAGAAATTTGGGGGAAAACTTCAGAAGAGGCAGAGAATACGTTTCGTGATCGAAGGCTTGGGGTTATATTACTTTGAAATTTCATTTAACCCCTCTTCATTTCTTGCTTTTTAATTCTAATGCTAAAAGGAATGGGTTAAATGACTTTAAAATTTCATTTAGCCCCCTATTCATTTTTTTTTTCTAATTTTAATGCAAAAGGCATGGGGTTCTTTTGGGCCGTCGTGTCCAAGCCGTTTCGGGCCGTGTCCCGCCGTGTCCAAGCCGTGTCTGTAATTTAAAAAATAAAATTTAAAAAAACAGGATACTTTTTGCGTGTCCCGGACGTGTCCGAGCGTGTTCGGAGCGTGTCCGTGTCCCAGACGTATCGGACACGGACACGCCGGCCCCGGAGAGGTGTTTGTGCTTTCCCAGCCGATTAGAAATCTAAAGTTTAAGGGAAGCATGAAGCAAGAACACTGGTAGGGAAACAAAATAATTTAGTCCCCAAAGTGTTCTCTAAGCATATTGGAATTAACGATTCAACTGTGCCTCTGATGGGAGTAAAAGAAGTTCAAAGGTTATATAACATATCTGAAACTTTGTTATATAACATATCTGAAACTTTTAGGCAATTGAGAAGGAGGTGGATGATCTAGTGTCTAAGTGGAAGAAAGTTGGTCACCCCATCTGGTTAGCAATCTAAAGTTTTAGGGAAGCATGGTGAAGCAAGAACTGGTAGGGAAACAAAGTAACTCTACGCCTATTGGAATTAACGATTCAACTGAAATGGATCTGCTGGTAAATTAGGGAGGCAATGGATCTTTTCCTGTTCACCGTCAAGGAGGTTTACTATAGAAACAGGTTCATTGAGTTTCAGTAGGTTTTCGACAAATTGAAGTACAGAACCATCACAGATAGCCTTTGCTGCTGGTGGGCAGGGTGACTCAAACCCATAACCTCATGGTTGCAACAGCAAGCAGAGCTTCTGTCTATGGTTGAGATGTCATTTTGTTTGGTGATTCTGTCATAGTGGGGAACTTTGTATCAATCAATCCTTTTGTGCTTCTTTGTTTTCCACTCCAAGTACACTCCCCTTCAAATGTAGTTTTACTCACCCATTCTTAATGAAATTTTGTCACTGACAGGGAACAAAAACTTAGTGTGTGGATTACAAATCAAACGACAATATTTTAAAGCTAGTGCATTAGGAAAAATCAATGTAAAGAATATAAGATTTCTTATGCCAAATATGCTATAGTTTTCCAATGAACTTTAATGAAGTATAAAGGAGTGTTTGGATAAACACAACATATAATATTATTAATAAAATTTGATATTGTGAGATTTCATTATTGTTAAACAAAATAGTATCATATTATAAGTGACGATGTTTGGTAGTATCTTGAAAGATTCATTTCATAGATATTTGCTCCTACAAGGATGTGGAGAAGAAAGATATCTTATAATTTTTTGTAAAAAGTCATATATTGTAGAATACATTCTAAATTAGCCAAACACCTAATTTTTAAGTAGGTAGATTCCATCATAATGTAACATACATTATCACATAATCGATTAAAATATCTTGTTACCAAGCACCCCCTAATTAACGTACCAAACTGGGAAGTATATTATATGCCTCGACAACTGCTCCAGATATGTCCTAACAAGAAAGAGGAAATGCTGATTAAAAAACAAGACTTCAAACAGAGATTTTCAGATTATACTAATATTTTTATATTTAAAATATTAGACTAACATATGGTTTAGACCTGGAGCTGCACTTTCAGGCATTCGGATTCTCCTTCACATAGCAAATGTGGAGAAGAATTTAATATTACAGCGTGCGCCAATGCTGGGAGAACAGTTCTGATCATGGCCCCAATACGCAAATTGCGAACCTACAAAAAAATGGAAACAATAGCAATACATGGGGTTAAGAAAAGAAATAATAATTACTGAATTCAAATAAATTATAACAATGTTGGCAATTAAAAGTTAATGTAATTAGATATAACAAGACAGTGAAATCAGCAAAATACATCAAAGAAATAAATATAAATATCTCCCAGTGGAGTGGAACTCACAAGTTTGCCAAATTCTATCGAACCAGCAGCATGCCAGGCAACAATGATAACACAACACAAGCAAAAAACAAAAATACGAGTCTAACAGAAATAGGAACAATAGAAATGCAAAATTCAAATTTACAAAATTGTCAGATCTTGTTTAAAACAAGTAAGAATTTTAAAAAGTCAGAGAAGTCATATGGTGACAACTTTGGAAAAGAGGAAGAAACTGTGCATTCTCGGAACCAGCCTCTTCCACAGGAAATGGATGTGAAACATGCCATAAAACAAAAAATCATTGAAAAAACTGGAGAAATATGCGGTAAAAATGCAGATAAAAGAAGTTACTACTAACCACTCTGGAAAGACAATGTTCTCACCAGACAAAGATAAATTGACATGCAATCTAGAATTGGTTAAGCAACCAAAATGTGAGTTGCCTCCTAGGTCTTTTTTTTTTCTTTTTTCTTTTTTCTTTTTTTTTTTTTGTGTGTTCATCATGATTCATAAATATCAAATAAACAAAACATTCTGAAGACCAATGATAGCCGGATACCTCATTTAACCTGAGTTATCCATACTGATACGATCCGATACTGATATAGGTACAGGATACGACGAGATATGGCAGGGATACGGCACACAATTTTAGAGTACGGCTCTTTTATATTTTCCGATAAGAAAAAGATAAAATTGGAGGAATTCATTCAAAATTGAGCTAAACAATAAATATCGTGTGAAATCTTTGGTTATAAGTTAAAAATAATACTTTCATTTTTACATTCAGCCCCTTTGATTTATTTTAATATTGCAAAATACAAAACCCACTGTATATTTGATGGTTGTTTTCCCCCCTTCACTCTCATATTTAAAATTTTATCATTTTCTTTATATTCTTTTACTGGATAGGGAAGTGGCCTTTCTTATCATGTCATTTAATGTCCCTCTTTTATTAATTTAAATTATATTTTCCTCTCCTTGAAAAGTTGAAATTCTCTCCCTCCCTCCATTTTAATTTTGATAGCAATAATCTTTTAGGATTGTAAGTTTGACCATAACACCCCACGTTAGACTGAGATTTCCAAAGACCCACTTCTAGTATTTAGTCACATATGATGTATCACATACAACCAAAACGTGATATTTGTACCAGTATTCATGTCATATCCCGTATCCGTATCGTATTTTAAGTGATACTATACCCATATCCATATCCATATCCTAAATTTCTGAAGTTGCCGTGTCGAATCCCTGTTTCCCGCGCCAGTATCCGTGTCCATGTCCATATCTGGGCATCATAGCTGAAAACCATTCAAACATAATAAGATTTTCTTCACTGCTAAGCTTCAGTCTTAGAGAAAAAAAAAAGCAAAGCAATAGAGGGCAATTGACACATGGGAGGTTTAGTAACTAAGCAAAGCAGCTTACGTTCAATGTAAAATATAATACTTAGCCTAAATAAGAATTAGGAAGAGCTAGGGAATGAAAAACAATATTTCACATTAAGATGACTGCAAGAAGCTAATGTTCAATGTAAAATATGACACTTTACCTAAATAAGCATCAAGAAGAGTTTCGGAAAGAGAAAGAATATTTCACATTTGAAAGATTAGATAATTGCAGAAACATTGTCCAAAGATGCAATGTGACAAACAATCTTTATTAGCGTCTCTAGTTGCCTGTAAATTTGTATTTTTACTAGGCCATTTTTTAGTTTCTTATGCCTCCCTGGTTTCACATTCATTTACAATGCATGAGTTGTATTCAATCAAAATAGGTGAAGAACAGAACACTGTTGAACTACAAACTTCGTGATGGGGATTGGAGACATCATACCCAATTCCCCCATCCCATACAACGTTTATCAGAGAAAAAGGCATAGGTCAGCAGATCAAACTATGATCTGGATAGATGATCACTATCCAAACTTCGATCGTGAGAAAAGCATAAGGCCACCGTTGGATTATTACCCAGAGAAGATTCGGCAGTTGGATTTTGGATGATTGCGTCCGAGGAGAGATAAAAGCCCCATGTGCACAATTTCGTTGAAGACCCCACATTAGGAAGTGGCATATGGGTTGAGATAAGATTCTTCTAAAAGTTGAAGGGTCCCATATTTTATTATTTTTTTTAGTCTTTGTTCAATAAAGAGGGCCCATGTTTTAATGTTTATTAAGAGTCTTTAAGTGAGTAAGAGGAAGGGGGCCACCACAAGTGAAAAAAAAAAAAGACAACAAAAAAAAAGGTGCCATGCGCACGAATCCCAAAAAGGGATATCGTCGCATAATGTACAGATCCGAGGGATCCATACATTATACGCACGGATCCCAAGATCCCCCCTTCTCTCTTTTCTTTCTTGCTTCCTCTTTCCTATTTTCTGCTCTTTTCCTTTTATTTTTCCTAGGGTGATTTTATCAAAAGGCAGCCATTGTAGTTTTCTTTTTTTTACGCTATGTATGAACTTGAATATTGAATGAGAAAAAGGGGGATTGTTTCTTCTTCTTCTTGGGTTTACAAGCCACCTTTTTTGTCAACCGCCATTAATACCTCCTGCGACTAGAGTTAGGTGAGAGCCCAATAAAGGAAACTACTATCTTTTTTACTTTTCACTTCTGCAGAACTTTATTACAACCATTAAGATTTCAAATCTGTTGAATAGAATGTGGAGCCAATACCCTCAAATCTAATGTCGAGCATTTTAGCCTTATTTTTCCATAAATCATTTTTCTACAAATTACAACTCTAAGTGTTGGAGGTTCTACCTTCCATTAGGATCCTACCCCAACTACGGGATCTGTGAAAAGGCCGTGGACCTATAACTGATTCATTCTTTGAATTAATTAACTATTCACGGTTAGCATGATCTAAATTTTCTTTGTTAATTAATTTTATTCCCAATGGCATTGCATTACATTAGATTAGATTTCACGTTGTCCTGCATCACTTCGTGAATATGAGGTCAAGACACAAGAAGTGTCTCAAGGATGCAACTGGACTGCTGTGAAGTGACTCAACAACTTGTGTAACATAAGAACCATGTAAAGCCTAGTTGTAAATTTGCAATTCACCAGGAAAGAGTCCCTCTTTAATAAAAGTTACCTTGTTACATATACATATACTGATATACATATTTAATGAGTTCCAATACCCTACACACAGTGCGTTATGGGGTTTTCCATGCACACCTTAGCGTGGGACCAAATCTGATTGGGGCCTACCTGTGTACAAAATATGGGTCCCAACTAATCATATTAACCCCCTGATCAACAGCCCACAACTTTTCACCCCTCAAAAAGATTTGCAATGTTGAACCAATGGTGCAGTCCGTTCAGATTGGTGTTAAAAAAAAGGGGGATCAATGTAATTCGGCAGGGGAGGTCCTATGGATGTGGTCCATTCAGATGGATGATCAGGTGGGCCCACTATGAGGTAAGCACAAAAAATCTCAGTTTGCACCATATGCACTGGATAATTTCTACATATGCATGTGTGTGCATGCGCAATGCACGTGTTTATGGTAATATTCTGCGAAGAGGTACCTCTCACGAACTTGCATTAGAAGCAACCTTTTTACCACCGCATGGACCACTTCATGATAAATCCAACCCCCTCAACCACTCATGGTTTTTGGGTTTGTGTTCTCCCTATTTTATGGTGCACTTGGATAGATCATGACATGGGCCCCACTGAGTCTTTGTGCATGGTGAGCTCATATGTGATCGGCGAAGGATGGCCATATAAAGAAATATAGTAGGAAAGAGCTGAAAAGGAAATTACGAAAACAAATTAAGGTACTTTAAGATACCCAAGTGAGAATATGTACAACATCCTTATGTTATGTCCATGAATTTGCATGATTTAGGCATCATTTTAGATTGAATTAGGGACTTAATTAGATTAAATGCATCATTATTCATTCAATTTCATCATTTCATGCATTTTCACCTAGAAATTGGAATTTGCACAATTTTTGCACGTTTTATGCATTAATTAAGAATATTTGCAATTTTTCTCTGAAAAACCCCAGTTAGAATAGAACTCTGTCCGAATGGGTCCCACTTCAATGTGGGCTCCTTAGTATTTGATGTGTTTAATTAAAATGTACAAAAAATGAAATTTGTAGGACCCACAGAACTCTGGGATGATTTGGGTCCCACTGCTTGAAAATCTATACATTTACAGTTCATCTGCCTGTGGATCCCACCTGAAGATTAGCTAAGGCTTCGTCAAGATCTTATCTCATCCTATTGTGCCAAGAAATATTCTTCTGACTTGGCTAACAAATTATAACCACTACAGAGATAAAGCCCATTACAAATTAGAATTCAAAATTTAATCCCATTTTTCTCATAATAACCTATCTTAAAATGACCATAACTCTCAATCCGAACGTCGGATCGGCGCAAATGACCCACCGTTGAAAAGCTCTTTGAGAGTAAATGTCCATGGAGCCCAAGATTGCACAAATCGGAGCTAAAATGAGAAAGCTATGGGCCTAAAAATTTTATATATATTTTTAGGCGGGATTGCAATTGCATCTACACCATTGAAGTATAACTGCTGCACATTCCTTTGTGGACCCCATGAGAAGATCAAATAAGAATGCCATAAGCTTCCACCTTATCTTATCTCCAAAATCTCTCTCATCTAAGGAGATAAACCCAATTAACATGCAACAAATCTTATCTCTAAATCCACCTAAAAGAAGTCTAGATTCAACGAACCTAAGGAGCTAGAAAACTATAAAAGGAGGCCATGGGAGACTTTTTCTCATTCCCAGCCAGATCTGGAAATCCCATATGTCTCTCTCCCTCTCTTTTCCACCTCTCCCCTCCTTTAATTTCTGTTTTTATTTTAAAGGTATTGAAGAGCCTTGTTCTAGAAACTAGGATCTAAAAGAGAGAATTCTGAGAGACCATTGTACAAGAAGAAGAAATCAATGAAGTTATTTTTTAGGTTCTTTGCAATGGTGGACTGAGTTCTGATTAGAGCGAAAGATGAAGCTAAGTATTTTAATATTCTAGTTTACATTTATTATTTTACTCTTTTCTAATTGTCTCTTGTTAATGTGCTTTTAAAAGATAATAGATCTATCTTCATGCCAAAGGCAAACATCTGATTTATGTTCTTAATGAATAAATTTTGATCATTTATACTTACTTTAATAGATTATGCTTAGATCTTTAGTTATCTTTTATAGACTATGCTTAGTTTGATAGGTGATGCTTAGGATATTCATTCTTTTATGAGGTGAAGGAGGTCTTGGGTATTAATTTTATTTTTCTTAATTAAAATTGATTTTTGAAAAGTCAAATCATTCGGATCAGAAACATTGATTTATTTCTAATCTAAGTAATAATTGAGACAAAGGGTAAATTAATTACATAAATTGGATTTTTAAATAACTTATTAGATTCTGACTGTTTTGATCTATTTCTTATCATTGTTATTAATTTATTTAGTTTCTGATTTGCATACCACACGTCTCTTTTATTATTGTTTTTCTTTTAAAAAAATTTAGATTTTTAATTAAAAAGTTCAAAAGTGCTCTATGTGGGATCGACCTGTATTTGCCAATGTCTCAATTAAGACAACTGTGCACTTGCAGTTTTAAATAAATTGATTAAATTCACATCAAGTTTTTTGCGCCGTTGCCGTGGAGCCAATTTTGAATCTTTTTTTAATTAAAATCTGAAATTTTCTTTTTAGTCATATTTAGGTTCATAAGCATACATAGGTTGCATTAGTTTGCATCATCCATACAATTGTATTTTACATCATTAGTTTTTATTTATTTTTTTCCTAAAAAAAGCAAAAATTCAATTTTTTTATTATTTTTCTATTTTTTTCATTTTATTGAATTTTCTGAATTTTTAATTAAAAAATAAAAAAAATCTTTTAATTTCGAATTTCAGTAAGTGAAAAAAAAAACTGAATTTCTAGATTAGATTAGATAGAATTTCAGATTTTTAGGATTAAATTAGAGTTTCTTGTATTAATCTACTAACTTTTGAATTTTGCATTTGAATTTCCAAAGTTGTTGAGATAAGCTTGAATTTCAAAATCTAAAAATTATGATTAGATAAGATTTGATCAATTTGGATAACTTCTTATTTTGAATTCTAATCATGTCTTGCAACTTGAGTAGATAGGTTTGAATTTCTAATTTCTAGATTAGATTAGATTAAATAGGATTTTGATTTTGGTTACTAATTTTGAATTTGCTTTTGATAGAGTTAGGATTAACTTTGTCATCTTTTGAATTTTTTTTTATCTTAGGATAAGATTGCAACTTTTAGATTAGGTTGGATAGAGTTTTATTTTTCTGATCATCTTAGGTGATAAGATTCACTAATTTTTTAATTTTCTTTAGATAGGTTGCTTGTTTGAGAAAATTTGGATAGGTTGCTTGTGGGAAAAGGAAACTGCTGGATTTGCTTTTAAGCAAACAAGATTGATCTCAAAATTCAAAATTTGAAAATTAAATTTACTTTAAAGATAAGCTTGTAAGAAGATAAGATTGCTTGGATTGATTGTAAGATCCTCTATCCTTAACCCATGAATCTATATCTATAAGTGAGCTTGTGTGATTTAAATTTCTGCAAATTGTGATTGCTTGCTTGGCACACAAATTAAATTGGACTCACACACTTAGTTAAGGGCAAGCTACCCAAACAAGATAAGGACTGGATTTCATTACCAAATCCTTGCCCACCTAAGTCTAATCATTTCTCACTAGCACATAACTTTAATTAAAATCAAGTAGTAACGAGACCATAGGACTCGAACTCAGTAGGACGAAGACCATTGATGGTTGTACCAGTTGCGTTCTTTGACCAAAGTTGATGTCTAGAAAAGCCTTTGCTCCTAAGAGTGTGACAGCTTGTCTGTTTAGGGTACTGGTTCTTAAGCGGGTTCATCCCCACCACTCCCTGGTGGCTCACCTGGTCAACTAAGGTTTCCTAAGATTAAATTGGAGGCCCACATGTTCTCTTCAACCAGTTAGGAGCTGTCTAGTGATCTAGGCTAACCGTATGACCATTGGAGGCCCACATGTTCTCTTCAACCAGTTAGGAGTTGTCTAGTGATCTAGGCTAACCGTATGACCATTGGAGGCCCACATGTTCTCTTCAACCAGTTAGGAGCTGTCTAGTGATCTAGGCTAACCGTATGACCACTCTTATGCTCAATGGCTGTGCGCGACTGCTTGTGCATCATACTAGGATTATTAGGACCTTACATGTAGATTAGATTTAATTGCTTCCTTTTGTGTAAAAAAAAATACAAAAACAAATTTGGCCAACCTTTTCCTCTTACAACATGAACCAATGGGAATACATGAACAAGGGGGGGATGCAATAATTATGATCATCCATGGAATAATATGGCTGGATTTTTTGCAAATAATGGGCAATCCAGTGGGCAAGAAATTGATAGTGATCAACCGATGAGGGTCCCACATGATTACTCATATCCGACACAATCATTCCCTCCTAATATGGACATGTGAGGAAATGGGCTCTGTGAAATGGGTAACATGTTTAATTCAAGTTGGCAAAATTACTTTCCTTACAATTGGAAAAATGGGCCCCTTGCAGATCAAGAGTATTGTCCTCACAAATTTACTCCGAGTGGGTTGTATGAGCATCTTTCCCAGGATATGCCATATGAACCCCCATCTTCATAGTCATATGCACCACTTAATCCTCCTCCACCCGAATGGTCATATGAACCACCACCACTACTACCAGAGGAATCTTCAGAGGATTTTCTTTCTATGATCAGGCAAAATACACAATCCATGGAAACCAATATCAAAGCTATGAAAAGCCTAAAAATGCAAGCCTTAGAAAGACTAAACTCAATTAGTTTACTTTTAAGCGATAGAAAGCCTAAAAGTGTAAAATAATGTTTTGTGACTAGTTTGGGTTCGTAGCTTTTTTAATTAAAAAGTTCAAAAGTGTTCTCTGTGGGATCGACATGTATTTGCCATTGTCTCAACAAGACAACTATGCACTTGCAGTTTTAAGTAGGTTGATTAAATTCACATCACCTTACACCTTCGGCTTGTACACACAAAGTAAATTGCTCTATGGATCAGTGATGTAGAGCATTGATATATCGCATGTAGAAAATTGTACAAATTGAAAGATTATATTATTATTGTATTCCTTAACCAGCACTTTTTTCTTTTTCTCCTATTTTTTGTTTTGAATCGTAACTTACCCAGCACAATTTTAGTCAGGCGATTTCATTAATGCCCCATCAAGGAGATATTTAAATGACATCCATTATCCAGACCGTAGCTGGTCAGATCACAATCTATACAACCTGTGACCAAAACACATGCCACCCCACAGTACAAACCAATCATTCAAATGTTTTATCTGTTTTACGAAGGAAAAATATATCAATGCACAGATATCACCAATGTGATTGTTGTAGATAATCATATCATACAAGTTTTCAAGAGAGAGGTATTCAGATGAGAACCATCCCCAAGGTTTTGTGCGGTCCACCTTTTTTTGGGCCACCTGGCCCACAGTTCTAATAATTGGAGTCAGGGGGTGACTCGGCCCACTTTAATTTAAGTAGACTCAGCCAAGTTGGACAGAGTCTCACCAAAAGCCCAATAACATTTAACAAATGTGAAAAAAATGTATGAAGTATAATTCTATGAATCTAGCTTTCTAAGATTAAGTTTCATGCTTCATTTGGTTGAATGAATAGTACCACCAATCTTCAAATGCTTCAGTCTCTTAAAAAGAAGTGGTTTTGATCTTCTACAATTAGTGCAATATGTCCATAAGAGGCTTCCACAATTTTTTCCTATAAAAAAAATAAGAAATAAATGCATGGAAAATTTTTTGAACCATGCTTGGCCCACCTATGATAAAATCACCTCCCCCACAAACCAAACACCGCCGCCGCCCAACCCGACCCACCAACCCTCGTCTTTTCCCCGTCTCTTCTCCTCATCTCTGAATTTTCATAAGCACAAATTTGACACTTATACAACCATAACTCACCTTGTGGATTGCTAACCATTACAACCTCTTGGATTAAAATCCAAAAAAGCCAAAAAATAAAAAGGAGTCATGCCTTCTAAAACCATTAAGCTTGAGGGCATAGATCATAGGCTTGGATGATCTGATGGGGTTGATACTCCTCAGTCTTCACACCCTCTAGGTCTCATTGAGCTATTTCCATTTGATTGACATGGTTCCAGGTGGGCCCCATAGGCAAGTTCAAACAGTAGATTTATGGATGGTTCGTAAACAAATACACACATGCATACCAAGTAGAATGAGTATCAAGGATCATTAAATATGCAGCCCAAAAAAAAAATGTTATCTTACCAAAGTTCGAACTAGGAACTTCATTTCCATCTCTCTACAAGAACGCATCATATTTACAACAAGACTCTTCCTACGAACAGTGCTTCCACTCCCTGTTTCCATGCTACAGATTTCAAAGAGAGATATACCAATCACTAATCAATTGACCGACACAAAATAAAACCAATGAATGATTCAACCATAAACAAAACAATACTGATAAGTTGGTGGCAAAAGTTACATGATTTAAGTAAACAAGAAAAAACATAAAAGAATCTAATGGATATACAGTTAAGGAATGCAGTTTCCTGTAAGGAAATGCAAATGATTATGTAAAGAAAAAAAGAGGCGAGGCACCTTCAGATTGAATGCACATGCAAACCATCATATTACAGACTAGGTCATCTGGGAGGATTTTTTTGGGATGAGATTGTGGGCCCAGATGGGCCACTTGATGGCAGATCGGTCCCATGGATCTGGGAAGGGACCCATGGGCGACCTCAGTAGTGTGGGACTCCCAAGGATTGGGCCTTAATTGGCCCACCATCTGATGACTAAAATTTCAGCTGTCATGAGAGAGTTATGGTAGAACTGGGTGATGGTGATACACAATTCCTTTGGGAAATTATTCAAAAGCCCTCTCTGTTATAATATACAAAAGAACTATCCAACACCTTACTAAATAAGTGCCTAGTGGATAGTGTGAATTGATTAGGACATTATGATTATGACATTATGTAATACGGCCTGTATCCTCTTTGATAAAGCTATGATATGAAAATTCTGACATTTATGAATGTGATTAAAAAATGAAAATGGTGTGGCCCGCTCCTACGCTATCAATACCAATTATGATAAGAAGTGGGCAACGATCAAATGGATTTAGGCGATGGGGGCTGGACACGTGCTAATTAACAGACATGAAAATAGTTGAGATTAATGTTGTATATGATTTATTTTGTGACAGGATAGTAAAAGGGAATGGAACATGCTCTGAACTACTGGCACGGTACGACATGGTGACTTTGTACTAAGGGTCGTGATTAAGAAATTTGGACTATTGGGTCCATTGAAAATTGTTTCTGATGAGTATAGGTGTGAGTATAGGTGTGGATGACAGGACATTGAGGTTCTAAGATGGTAAGTCCTATGGGACACCAGTTGATAAGGTGCGTGAGTGGCATCTCGAGAATCGTGTTATGCAAGATAGCGAGATCACATAGACCGTGTGCGAGGATGTAGTTCAGAGATGTAACCTGTGATGGGTTTTTATTCACTAAGTTGAACTAATTAATTTTTATTGGTGAATTATTTTCCCTTGATGCTATTTATGTTAATTAAGGATGTATGCTAGATTAGGGAATTCATTCACCAGTTTATACCAACATTGGGTTGCCCCTTCAAATAACAGAGTTGTGGGTAGACTGGAGAATGGCAAAGAGCAGCCCATAATATTTGGCATACATGGCTAAGGAAAGCGTTACATCAATATTCAGTAATTTAGGAGAATTGATAGTATTGAATATTTTACTTAGTTGAAGAATTTTATTATGGGAAATGTTAGACACTGAAGACACTATTAGTTGGTTATTTAATTGGTTAGATTATATGAAAAGACAATTGTAATAAATGATGTTTAGGCCTTATGTGTTCATTTGATTTAAGCATGTGAATTATATGCCAATGCGTTATAACTCAAATTCCGACGGAATTTGAGCCCTGACACCTCTCCAACGTCTACTACCCTCTCCTGAGAAGGGGAGGGAGGGAGGGTGGGTCCCAGCCCCCTATAGCTGGGATAACAAAGGGAAAAAAAAGGATTGATATCCAACATTTGAATTCGTTCATATCTAGTCACAACCCAGGTAAATAATGTTCAGAGTCTTCAGACCCGAATATATCTTACGTGATTTCTAAGTTATAATATAAGGAGTTTAGTAGAGAAATGTCATTAAAAGGAGGATGCAAGCATGCAGCCACTAACGGTATCAACAGATTCCCAAATTCAAATGAGCCCAACTGGGTGAACTAATGCCTAATTTTAAGTTTTGAAACTATTATAGGGCTGGACTCCAAGAGTCAAGGCCCATTGTTTGAGGCACTAATTTTACCCTATAGCATTACCTGGAAGAATTTATCTATACCACTGACAGCATATGTTATAAAAGAAAGCCTTCCTATGTCTTCCATTTTCATGCAAACGAAGAGGCTCATTTGACGATGAATTCCTATGTACTCCAATTCCACACAAATAAACAGGTCCATTCCATCAATGAATTCCCATGTACTCCAATTCCATGAAAAAACAAACCCATATTTCCATACAAACAACTAGGCCCACTGGACTATAAGTTCCTATGTATTCCAATTCTATGCAAACAAACAGGCCCATCTGACAATGAATTCTCATGTATCAATTTCCATGCAAACAAACAGGCTTATTTCAATACATAGGTTCCAATTCCATGATTTTATATCATGCTGAAATTATCAACAAATTGCATTGGTTAACATCAGGTTGGTGGTGTAAAAAAAAGTACAATCCTTTCTTCTGGCACTGGCCCAAGGGTAGGTGCAAGCCTGTAAGGGTTTTGGCCTAGCTCAAAGATGTGACGGTAGGGTAAGGGCAAATCGTGGCCTCGCCCTTTGACAGCCCAAATTGGAGACATGTCTTTGGACTTTTGTTCAAGTTGTATAACTATGTTAAAAATTGTGACTCTTTCATTGGAGCTTGTCATAGTTAGGTGACCATGTACTCCAACACAATTTTGTCTAATGTTGTCTAGCTAAGTAAATTAAGATTTGGGCCATGTAAATGACTTCATATAGGCTACGTCTATTTCTCATATCAATCCTCTTGCCAAAGTCCTTCTTGTTGGAAGTAGGTGGGTCTCGTGGATAGATTTTCAAAACTTTTGACCCACTTGACACAGGGATCAACTATCTATAAGACCAAAACCCAATCTAGGATGCGTTACCCTCAATCTCGTGACCATGTACAGTAAAATTATACCAGCACTAAACATCCAAAATAACCTACGACATGCAAGAAGTAGATCATACCTTTGGAGACCCGCAGTGCTCTAATGGACTTCTTCAAGACCTCTTAGCCTTCCACGCTATGACCCCCGAATTGGATTTCTTTTCTCAAGAAGAACGGTGGAATCTTCAGGAGAAAATCCCAACTCGAAACTTCAAGGAACTAGAAGAGAGAAGGAGAGAAACTCGTGCAACTCTTGCACGAAAGGGTTTTGGGCGTGAGAGAGACTCTTTTGGACGTCCAAGGATATTTTATAGACTTCCAAATCTCTCCCTTGTCTAATTGAAATAGAAGTCTTACTTCCAAAGCAATTAGCAACTTTCTCCTTTCCAAACTCTTATTTCTAGAGTCCAAGTCGGATTAGTGTTTTCCAATATCTTGGGCTAGCGTGGGGACCACTAGGGATTCCTTAGAAAGCTGGCTCCAACTGGAACACCGCGACCCCACATCTCATGTGCAATCCGGGCCCACAGTTAACTGCAAATAACACCACTATATAAATGCAATTGCACTCCAGTCTTAGGAATAAATTACAATGAAGACCCTAAACTTCCCAATTACCACAAGTAGGCCCCTCTATCAATATCCGTGGATCAATTGGAATAAACCCGTCTCTTCCAATCTAAGTTCCACATCTTATTATCCTTGAGCCCCAATTAATCACAGTAATCATCAGTACCATCCAATTAACTCTTAATTGAGATGGGTGCGCACTTACTAATGACAAATCCATTAATTGGCACAAGGGGATAATAGAGATAGATTCCATCTTGATCATTCAACGTTCCCACAGTTCTACTACCATATACCCAAGACACCGAGGTGTTAACCTATAGTCGGCCTCACTCATTGGTGACTCAAAGCAGATGAATAGATAGAAACTTGAGTTCGTCAATGTCTCAGGATTGAGAGCCTATTGCTAGGGAATTATGAAAGCATACCTTATTATTGAGACGGAATACCATAAGGTGCATCTCATGGTCCTTCAATACATCCAATGTACCGGCACTATTGATCCAGAATCTTCCATTCTGATGATCGAGACAAATCACACTATCTCATAGTGATCAAAGTGCTGCAACCTTATCAAATGAGATGCCCAGTCTCATTACTGGTTGTGAAGCTATTTAAGTATAAGATTTGTGACATATATCTCCCGCGTGTGGATCTCATCCATGCACATATATCACATCTAATATACTAATGGGACCCGGTTCAACTCATGAACCATTATGTCATACGTATTGGTCATGTGCATGAAGTAGTAAAATAACATTCATCTCATGAAAGTAAAGCATGATTTTATTGATAAATAAAGAAATTAATCAATTTATTACATCCTCTTGCCAAAGTCCTTCTCACCACATATAACAATAAAAAGAAAATCCAATGTATCAATCAAAAGACATGGCCTTTGGAATCTGAGTCAAGAGAGTGGAAAACAAAGTGAGGCTGGACATATATTCCATGTTGCATGTCCCATAAAAATGGCTCAAGATGGCTAAAAGCTCTTCATCATTGAAATCTAGTACTCAAGAATCTTCCAAATGTACAAAATACATGAAAATTTGACAGAAGGATCAAAAGATACAGCCTTCAAAATTTGACTGTCCAAAAGTGGTGGACCAAGTGCACCAATACACCACCAAGCTGCAGATGGTACACATGCCCAAGAATCACCAATTGAAGTGGAAATGACCTATTTTGGGAGGGGGACCTTTCCAGACCGTTATACTCTGTGACAAGTCACCTAAACCCATAAAAAAAGACCCCTGGCATGTATAAAACATCCATGTTTAAAAAACCTGACTTAGACTCGGACTCAGCCTTAGTCGAGTTGAGTTGGAACCCAAGTCAACTCAGTGAAGTCTCTCAACTGCTGCTGCTGTTGTTGTTGTTGTATTTATTATTATTATTTGTGTATCTCTAGCACTGGCAGAGAGTGATGTCCCTTTCTATTCTCTACTTCTCCCTCATTCTGTCTCTCTCCTCTCTTTTTTTTTCACTCATTATTAGTCAAAATCACCTTTTTGACCATAAAAGTACAAAGCCCTAAGAAATAGAAAGAGGAAAGTAAAAGAGGGTCTCCTTCTTCTCCTATGTTGTTTGCAAGTAGAATCCAATGAAGGGGGGGAAGGAAACTGAACTAGAAAATCCTAACGATGTGACGGTAAAGAGCTTCAATCACTCATGCACACCATCAACTGCACTATTAGTATGCTTTTAATGATGGAAGAACCCTATTTTTAAGAGATGAAGAACTCTTTGATAGCATGAAAATGCAACCAAAAAAAAAAAAAAGAATCTCAAAAGAAAGGCTTTCATTTCAACTATAAAGGACATGTAGAAGAAACACTCAAAAAGGAGATTTCAAGCCAAGAGACAAAGAGGGACTTGGAAGAAGATGAAGAAAAAATACAGCTAAAATGGGACTCGACGGGTTCGGACAACCCAACTCAGCAGTGGTGGACACAGAGTTTTCGTTTAAGGGGTGTGGATCCAAACAAACAATTGTTTTGGGAACAAATATAGAATTTTCATTGGGTTTTGGAGCGGACAGAATTTTCAAGTAAATTTTCGAAGAAAAATTAGAATTTTCTTTATGGTTTTAGAAGCGGACTAAGGTCTAATGGGTGCGCCTGCCCCCACATGGATATATGCAAGTCCGCCCCTGCAACTCAGTTATGGCTAAGTTTGAGTTGAGTTGACAGTCGACTCAACTCGGCCAACTTTTAAAACCATGAAAACATCCATCCACCTACTTTCAGAACCCCATGCATTCAAGATAACTCCAAAGTATCCAAAGCCTCAAGAAGATTTAAATAAATAAAATAAAAAAAAAAAAAAAAGGGTTAGAAGCTTTCAACTTCTAGCTTCCAAGTTTGTGCCTCCTAGCTAGATTGCACAAGGGATATCAGGGACCTTAGATATTTCATTTGAGGTCCACTCAAATTATACTACCATATTTCACCCAAAGTTAGAGCTATCGATAAAATTTGTATTCATTCCCATCTTTGCTTCTTGCGCTTTTTATTTATTTCTTCTTTTTAATTTTCTTTGTGGACAACCTCCTATGCTTATATAGGTTAAGGAAACATATGAAAATCATTGGACAACCAAGTTACTATGACAAGTCAGTGAGTGTGACAGGTGCAAAAGCATATAGTTGGTCTAACTAGTCCCATTTCCCAAACTTCTGTTTTAAGTCCCCAAAATAAAATCCCAAAGGCTGAGTTGTGATATGGATTGTTTATTAGGCAAATTGTTTAATCAAATGTGTCATGTAACAAGGACAATGTTTATGCCATTTAGGAAGCAGAAATTTTCTTCTCATGTTTTCACAAATTGATGCAAAATGAGTTGTTGAAACACTCATTTGCAACAAATAAGTAGCTGGAAAAAGAGTTTCAGCTGTGCGAAAGAATCCCAACAGCACTCAGATTGCTGTTGCGGAATACATCCTGTTTATAACAGTATACGACAACCCAAGAAATCCAACCAAGAATGAAGAACCAATCTGCTGTAACAATATTACACAGCAGGTACTATGTTGAATAATATAAGGTAAGAGAAAAGAGCTGCAGGAAGAAAAGAGAATAATACTCTGTATTAAAAATACTCACTCATAACTATCCCCTAAGCACAATGACATTGGTATTTATAATACCTTCACAGCCCTTACATTAAGCAATCAATGCTCTCAATTACTCAGTCCAACAATTATTTCCTACTAATAAGATGCTAATAGACTCTAATTAGATATCAAATTGGAAAGAGAACAATCAATCTCATTGTTTACTGTTGACTCTCAATTAAGGATAGCATTTGGGACTCAAACTCCTTAATTATATCAGTCAACTCAATCAACATTATCACCAATCACTCACTGCCTTAATCTAAGGCTTATTTGAGGCTGTTTTGGATCCAATCAGGTCAGACCTTCACACATGGGTTAGGATCCCATGGGCTCGATCAAATGCTCTCATGTATTTTTCAGCCAGCAGTAACATAGTGTCTTCATCACAAATTATTTACATGTGCAATTACCATGGATCCAAAAAAGTTATTCTTTCCATCCAAGTAGAAAGGAGTCAAACATGACCTTAACCAAGAAACCTGTTCCTATAAATGTTTGCTCACAAAAAAACTTAATCACATTATCCATTCAGAATAATATTCAAATACCTACTGGAAGTTAACAGAATTACAAAAAGCATTGGAACACTTAAATCAAAATTTTAGTTTAATAATTTCAGTACCTTATCTTTCGAAGAACACAAAATACTTGTTGAATTGAAAGTGGGCAAGGAGGAGCAAGCAATAATTGTGTTTGCCGGCATGCCTGTGCAACATCACCTTCAAAGAGAATATGTAATGTCCTTCAGAAGAAGTGAACCCAGATAGATGCAATAAACTAAGACGATGATGATCCAGAATAATACATATATGTACAATAAAAGAATTTAACACATCAAAGCACAAAAAAGGAACAACTGAAGCATACCAAGATCACCATAATTATTGTACATCTCTCTTATTTTCAACCTATTTGTTCCACATGCCTCTTCAAGTGCAGATGAAACCAGACCACCACCAATGTTTAGTTCCTAGCACCATTTACTTTGATTAGTTCCATAGTACAAAAGGTAGCAGTCCATTAAAGTCCACCAGAAAAACAGTCAACAAAATTTAGTGATGAAAAATCAAAAACAATAAAACAGTGGACCCAAAAGAACATTGGACATAATAAAAATTTTGTTTTTAACAGCCTTGTCTCGACTTTGTCAGTTGATATAGAGGTAGTCAAGTAAAACAAAGAGAAGCTCAAGAGAATACATCAAAAATCATGTCCACCATCATCAAAGCCTTGTCCCAAGTTCCAACCATGTTGGGGTGGCAACATGAATTCTAATTCTCCATTATAATCTATCCCAAGCCAAATCCTAATAAAGGTTGTACTCTTTCAGCCTATCCTTAGTCCTTACTACTTACATCCATGTCTTCTTTGGCCTACCCATTTTCATGGTATAACTTGCATAGAAAAAATTTTCTTCAACAACATCATTTCCAATGTACATTTGGCATGTACAAACCTATTGATGCTACCTCTAAATGCTCCCAAAAGGTCTCACGTTTTTCCCACACATCCATCTCTACTATACTCATTTTGTACATGTGTTGCTTTCTCATGCCAACATTCTATCAAGAACCTTTGATATATATTGTTCTGTCATTCATCAACGGCTTGAGCTTTTGGTGTTTATGGTTATTAACATGATATAAAAGATGGGGGTAGTGTTTTCTATCCTAGGGTACGTGTTTCTATCCACATATGGTCGTTTGGTACGTTTCTATTTGCATTTGAAGCCCCACACATGGAGGGAGGCTATTAGGACCCTCTGATATTCATTGTTCTGCAGTTCACTACCAGCTCAAGTGATGCAGCCCAAGGGTTAGGGCTTGCGTGGAGGTGCCTAAGCACGTATCCAAGGACACTTCGAACCGTCAAGATGACTTCAACACACACGAGGACACACCTCTCTGGGAAAATCCAATTCTATTGATCAACCAAATCTGAGAATTTCTTCTCTACAATGCCATTTATATAGTAAAAGCAAACTTAATGTGTAAGAAAACCCTAGGCTAAAAATAGAAACTTTCCTAATAACAATTTAATTAGAACTCTACTAATAATAATCCTAATCTAATTTGAAGAGGGGCTGCTAGGGCCTAGACTGCATCATCCTACCCGGGTTGAAAGAAGAGTTCGTCCTCGAACTCGATTCTGCTTTGGATTGCCACTGTAAATGCGTTGAACATGAAGGACTTCCTTTGTGGTAGCTTTCCAGGAATTCTTCTTTGGCGGTTGTGGTTTCTCAGGATGAAGAGTAACTTGTTGTCCACCATGCATGAATGTAAAGGTGTTGTCGCGCATACCATGAGTTCCATTCTTCTCATACATCCATGGATGGCCCAATAAGATATCACCACTATCCATAGGTAGCGCATTACATCAGATTGTATCCTTGTAAGTCTCACCAATGGCAAAAGTAACTTTGCAAGTATGTCGAACATGCGCTTGATCACCATTCATTAGCTACTTGACAAAATAAGGACGGTTATGCTTATAAACTTTCAATTGGAGGCGATCAACAAGGGCTTGGGAGATGAGATTTTCACAACTTCCGCTATCAATAACAACTATGCAATTTTGTCCCTGAATTAATCCTGCGGAACAGAAAATATTTTTGCGCAACCACTTATGCTCAACAGTTGGTGGAGCGTCCTTGAAGACAATAAGAGCTTCACCTGTGGTATCTGCATCGATGAATTCAATTTCCTCATCGTCAAGAACCTTGGGATTAGTGTCAGTACCCTTAATATCATCTGGGATATTTTTATCAGCACCTTCAATCTCAATCAGATGTATTCGCTTTGGACATTCTGCTGCGCGATGCCCGTGCTGTTGACAATGAAAACAAACCATCTTATTATGACCTTCAGTTCTAGCAAAAATCTATCCATTGGATTTAGCTTCTTGTATAGATGAATTCTTCGGAGAAACCCATTTGGATTTTTGTACTTGATGATTTGCAATTCCCTCAGCCTTGATCGCATGTTGGATGAGTTCATCGACATTATCAAAATGTTGGAAGGCAATGATATGCTGAATGTCTATTCTCAACCCATTGAAAAATCTATCAACTACCACATCATCATTTTCATTCAAGCCACAACGAGCTTGTAGCGTTAAAAATTCCTCAGAATATTCAATAACTGTTTTGGACCTTTGTTTCAAGTTTTGAAAGTTGGACCATAGATCTCTTGCATAGTTGATAGGGAGGAATTTTTGCTTCAAAATATTCTTCATCTCAGTCCATGTGTTGATTCCTCCGTTTTCTTTGCAATTCAGCCCACCAAGTTGCAGCATAATTACGAAATCTAGTGGCAATTAGTGTGACTTTATGGTGCTCAGTCATTGGCTTATGTGCAAAAATATTCTCCACGCACACTAACCAATCCATAAATTCTGCAGGCTGCAATTTTCCATTATATTCAGGAATCACAATTTTAATCCCTAAGTCTTGATCAAGATTATTGACTGGTGGACCCCATTGATTCCAAATATTTGCACCATCATCACGGTGGTGATGCACACGCTGATTATTTTCCAAATTTGTCACTCTAATATCCAATTGTTGCATGGTGGTGTGCGTGCCATCAACTTTTGCAGATAATTCTCTAATGGCACTAGCCAGATCTTCAGGTGAAGAAGATGAAGATTCAACATCCACTTGCTTCTTAGGAGGCATTTTTTTTTAAATGAAAAATTTCAATCTGACTAACCTGAGGTGGAGAGCTACTCTTCAGAAGTACGCTGGTAAAGACAGATTGGAAATCGGAGCACTGTTGATGTTGATCTTGCTTAAATAAATTCTGACCATTAATTGAATGTTGGTGAGGTGATGATAGTGCCAGCTGACTGGTTGCTTCAAAACTTGGGCGTCAAATACAGTAACAGATGGCTGTATTGTATTTAACTTGGGCCTTGGGAATGAGTTGGACTGAACTGGACTCGACCCAAGCTCGAAATATGTGCCAGAGAAAGATCAAAAGGATACAGCCCGACTCTTTCTGTTTCTCGACTGCAAAAAGAGGGCGATGTCTGCAAAGAGATGGCAATGTGGAAGAGCTGTGTCCCGGCTTGCGACGACTCCAGCAGTAGCAGCGAGGGGGTGGAGCCCCGGTACAGGTGGCTACGATCGGGGTTAGCAGACAGCGGCGATGGCAGCGTACGGCGGTGGCTGGCAACAATAGACCCCCGCGGCGACGATGGACGATGGCGGTGACGATGGTGCTGCGAAGGCGGTGATCGTCGAGCAGTCCGGCAGATGGTAAACGACAGCAGCGAGATGCCAAGTATGTTTCCTTCTCGCTCTCGGCTGCTACTCCTCTCTCTGTTGCTTCTTTCTCTCTTTTTTCTTTTTTCTACTCTGGGTGCGGGGATCTTGGCCTGACCGTTAGGGGTGGGAACAGGGTGGAGACAGCGACGAGCAGAGTTAGGGTTAGGGTTTGGACTGATCAGGGCCTATTTTAGGAAAGTTGGGTTTTGTGGATTTGGGTCCCGGGGCTGTGGATTGGGTGGTGCGATGCAGGCAGGGAAGGTTTCCGATAAGGAGCCGACTGTTATGTATAGGAAACGATTTCGGGACAGGGTATTGGGGACTCTGGATTGTGTGGGATCGAGGTATTCGGTGGTGGATCTGGGTAGACAGAGGGCGTCGGTTCAGGATGAGGGTTAACGGATGGTGGGTAGTGGATGGGGTTCCGGTGAATGGGTTTTAACAGAGGCGTGGTTTTAGGGTTTGAAAAGGGCGGCAGTAGATTGGGTGTCGTCTGGAATGGCAGCGGAGAGGATGGGTCGTCTGGGATAGCAGCGGAGAGGAGGAGATGAACAGTGGATGGAGTGACAAAATCCGGGAACAACAGAGGGCTCCCAGCGACCGGATCTGGGCTCTGATACCAATCTGATGCAGCCCAAGGGTTAGGGCTTGCGTGGAGGTGCCTAAGCACGTGTCCAAGGACACTTCGAACCGTCAAGATGACTTCAACACACACAAGGACACACCTCTCTGGGAAAACCCAATTCTATTGATCAACCAAATCTGAGAATTTCTTCTCTACAATGCCATATATATAGTAAAAGCAAACTTAATGTGTAAGAAAACCCTAGGCTAAAAATGGAAAATTCCCTAATAACAATTTAATTAGAACTCTACTAATAATAATCCTAATCTAATTTGAAGAGGGGCTGCTGGGGCCTAGACTGCATCATCAAGCTTTTGGTGTTTAGGGTTATTAACGCATTCTACTCCATAAGTGATAGGTGGTCTAATCACTATCATGTAAAATGATCCCTTCAATTTGTTGGTATGCATCAAATATCAATCATAAACCACTCTAGAAGCAAGTCTCCATTTTAATCATCCAACTCTTATCCTAAGCTCAACATTCTCCTCTATCTCTCCATCCTTACTAAAGATAAGAGTCATGATATGTGAAGGAACCTCTCCATTGTATCTCTTAAGCTTCAATTTTAACAAGATTTACATCCTTTTCCACACCTCCACTGAAGTTGCAATTTATATATTCCACCTTAGTGCAACTTCTTTTAAAGCCCTTGTATTTTAAAGAATCATGCCATCTCTCGAATTTCTCATACACTCCATCTCTTGATTCACCCACCAACACTATATCATTTGCAAACAACATACACTAAGGTACCTCCTCTTAACATGAACTGTTAACTTATACATAATCAACGCAAGGAGATAAAGGCTTAAAGTTGATCCTCGATGCAAACTTCTAGTCAGCAGAAACTCACTTATCTCTCCATGAGTAGCTTACACACTCATTAGCACTTGTTCATAAATGTTTTTTGTTATGTCAATATAACGTCTTAAGACAGACACTCCTATCTAAATCCACCAAATCAAATCTTTCAATGGCCTTTCGTAAGAGTTTTCCAAACTGACGAAGACCATATGAAGATTTTTCCTCTTCTCTTGGTATTTTTCCATTAATGCTTAAGTAAGAATATAACTTCAATAGTTGACCTCCATGGCATGAAACCAATTGGATTTTTAGATATCTTGGTCTTTTGTTTAAGTCTTTACTCTATTTCTCTCTCTCATAGTATCATAGTACGACTCATAAGTTCATATGCACAAAACTCATGTTACCATACAAATATATCAATGGCAACAACATTTGAGTGGTTTGAGTTCAGTTCGACTTTTGGGCAATTGATTTTAAATGAAATATTTTACCACATGGCTTTGTTGAGATGGATAGACACAAGTCAGACAAATATGATAAGATTAAAAACCATTCCATCTAATTTATCGTTAATCAGGTATAATGATGGGAAGACCTTATATGAGCAATAAAGGCAACACTTTTTTACCAAAGAGCACCTCAAAGGATAAATTTTTCTAAGAAAGTAACCATTAAAAAACAATTTAGGCCATAATCAACACAATTTTTAGCATATCATAGTTTAAATTTGAACTCCATTTGTAAATTATTATATCATGCTCAAAGGCTGTATATCTAAATCCAAACCACTCAATCAATCTAGTAAATGGTGTTTCCCATCAGATTTAGAGCAGACAGGCTGTTCACTAGTTTAAAGAATATATATCATTACAATTAATATGTAAAAGATTTTATCATTATTATAACATCTTAAACTGTTACTGAAAACGAATGCTCATATCAAAGCAACATTTATATTGGATAAAGAAAATACCCATTTTTCTGCACACTGTTGTTGAGATATGAACGGTAAAAGTAACACAAGTGAAGTATCTGAGTTGCATGAAGTCCCACATCAATAAAATTCAAGAGTTGAATACCCCTTGCCACATAATTGTACGTGCATGAAAGCCATGCCACACCAGGCAAGGTCAGGTGGCATGGAGCGGGTGGGGTGATGTGTTATGCGTGTGCAAGCATGTCTACGAACATAGATGTGGACGTGCATACCACATATGTGCCACGTGTGTGCCTCCCTTGGACTCCCTTTTCCATTTCTATTAGTAGTGGGAGTCCAGCAATGTTCCACAACAGGTAGCACCATTTACTGCCTCTTTCATTGTGAAACTGTGATCACCATGTGTTGGAGTCTATAGACCATGCTTCGTCAGGAAGTTTCCTTGTTTCCAAACATGCACTTAACCCTTTTCTTCACCGCAACAGTTTCCAAAAACGAGTTCTCTTTCGACCATCTTCTTAATCTTTCTTTCTGCAACAAATATGAGCAAGACTGTACTCAGTGAGCTGATATTGTCTGTGTTCACCAGATTTGAGCCATTAATTGTGCCAGAAAGGTCTTGTATCCACTATCCACGGCACAAATGAGCCATGACCATGTCCACGTACATAAGATGCACTAACTCAATTTCTCCAATTTTTTTGCTGTTTTTTGTCCCTCTTTTAATGAAGTTGGAGTTGTCATTTCCTACATAGTTTCTGCCAAGACTTGGAGGTATGAATGGGATGTGGATAGCAATGTCCATTGTTTGCTTGAAACAAATTGGCATGGCAAAGCCATGGGGGTTATGTCAAATTCATCTGTGGTGGAGATTTAAATGTGGAAAGCAAACAAATTTAGGCAAACCACCAATACCAAAGTGGTTAGGCATCTCCATTGCTGCAGAAATAACCAGAGACCAATCCCTGGTTGAGTGGTTGTGTTGGTGAGGGACTTGGTCAAGTGTGTGTGGGGTGGATAAGTATTTACCAGAGCAGAAAAAAATACAGATTTCAATCTGATTAGACTTGAGATTTTGATTGTTGAAGGTGACTTAAGCAATGAGATAAAATGGCTGGCGAAGGATGAAGCATGGACAAAGCATCTATCTTCTGGATGGAGATGACTATGGAGTTCCCAGAAACAATTTTTTGTCTATTTCTGATGTTCCCCATGGCACTAATCTGGAGGTAGACCCTTGTGAAACGAGTATCTCATTATCTCATCTACAACTTTAAGTCTTGTCATCGTTTAAAGCATTGCAATTTGCCTTTTTTTTCTTAATCAGAATATTTATATCGCAAGGGAATAATCATGCACATAAATATGAATGAAATAGGGTACATGTACTTAATAATAACATTGTCAGGTATATAAAAACGAACGGTGTAAAGGTTACTAAGGAAAAAAAAAAACTAACCATGTTTTCATGGTCAGCAGCAATTTTATTCGTGCAGAGATACACAGCAGGCAGCACATCTTCAGGTGATAAGGCAAGTAAGCTGCATGGTAAAACGGTGTGGATAACTACTCTGTTTTGAGATGAAACGAGAAAAGCATAGAAGATTTCCTTGAAACAATAACTAAACTCTATAGCAATAAAAACAATAAACCCTTCAAAGATTACAAAGCAACCATCACAATACACCTTCTGAACATGTTGCATAGCATCCTGGTGCCTTTTATCTTGCCCTTTTCTCGTTCCACCAAATCAAATGTCCGTGCCAAATGTAAATAAGGAGCAGGTTGTCCAGCTTTCCAGCATGCTGCAATTGTTATCTTATCATCAAGACCAGTTTGTAATAAAGACTTTTAATCCTATGGAATACAATAAACCACACATATAGAGACATGACTCTTGAAATATAGGGTCCATAACCACAGTAAGGATACAATTTATATTTCCTCACCTCCCACATGCATGTGCAACACAGTATCAATGATTATAACTAACCACAACATGCATGGAAATTCATCAAAAAACTCATGAACAGGAAGAAAATAACCCTTTTGATAGGTTGCAAAAGTAGGTTGAGAAAAAAATCAGCTCAGAGGCTAAAATTGGATGTGATCAATCTGATCTTTAAAAAAATTTATCGGCATCCACAATATGGTAGTCCCCATCATTTCAAGCCTACAGATCACTGAATCATGTAACCCACGCACAAGGAAATTATGACTAAGGAATCTGAACATTTCCTGAGTACAAAATGCAAGAGGACCAACCATGATCAACCGGAGAATACTTTTCAAGTGGTAATGACACAGAAGTAGAAGCTGCATCCCCTTTTGAAAGCCCTTTTATAGACAAATTAGGTGTACAGGTCGTTTCAGAGGAATTGCTTTCATTATCCATAGAATGGGAACTAGCATCACAATCTGTTTGAGCTGATGTGCTGAAAATCTTTAAATTCGGGTCCTCGTGAGATACACAATCAGAATCACGGTAGTACATGTCTAACGCACGAGTAATATCTCCTTTTGCCTTCTCCAGGATGAAACTGGCATCCTTTCTTAGTATACTGTTATTTATTATCTGAAGAAACATATCCAACTCCTCCTTGTATGATTCAACAGCATCACTTGGCAATTCCCCGTCATAGGAACATGGCCCAGTCACAGGTTCAAGTTTGCTAAAGAATTTTGTAATTGTAGATTGTTTGCATCCACTAGACTGTAAAGTTGAACATATTTTAGCCTTCTTCTTCTGCCGGCTTACATGGGCCGTACTCCTTTTTCTGGGAGAAACAGAATTTTTAACGGAAGGACTTGTGATGGGTGACTTCTTATCTTGGCTTAAGGTGTCTTTTACATGAGAAGCTTCGTCAGAAAATTGTGATTCAGAGAAGAGAGAAGAACCATTGATAGAGCGTATTCGAGCACTGGAAACAGAGACGGCACAATCACTAGCTTGCTCACGTAGTTCTGTTTCACGTTCATAGAAATCAGAAACTGCTTCAACAATATCTCCACCTGAGTTTGTTAGGAGGTCCATCATCTGACCATGGGTAACCCATTTTGGCAAACATTCACGAAGCTCTTGTACTGCACCTTCAATATTCTGATCATTCATCCCAAAAGAGTCACACGTAGCACCAACGATTTCCATGGATTTTGAAGGTTGGTCAACCCCGTTCTCTGTTTCTACTTCCTCATTTGAACTAACATCAGCACCAACCTCATCTTTCCCATCAGTCAACAGTGACATCCGGTGAAAACCCATCAAAAACTCATGCTTGATGGCCATCTCATCAACTAACCCCAAAAAATGCTTCCGCATTGCGACAGCATGCTTGCTATCTAACTTCCCAACATCCAAACCCACAGTGGGCACAACTCGTTTTGGCCTCAAAAGTCTTACATACTCTCTCAGCTCGTCATAGCTCGAATGCTCACTATAAGGAACAAGGTGAATTTCACATGAATCTTTCGTCCTCACCGCAAATCCATCTCGCTTCGTCTCATACATCCACCCCGTAGGAACAAAACCAACAGCCTTTGAGTAGCCCCTGTCAACCATAATCTCCTTCATTTTCACAAAATTGGGTCTGAAATACGGCCAAGTCTCACCCAGCAAATTCCAACCAATCACATGAACATTGCTTGCAGACGCATCCTCAGTAAAAACCCCGCAATCCACAAAACCCAGCGTGCGCAGAATCTCCATTTTCCTACCATCCACATGCACCAGACAGTTACACCGCCGAGCTATCTCGACCAAAATCCTCTCTTTCCCAACAACATAAGTAGCAACAAGAAACAACACCGAATTCCCCAACCCCTGGTTCTCATCCGTAATTCTTCCTACAGTTTCCACAATGTACCGCACCGATTCATCTTGCGACGGAAAAACAAACTTTGGGTTACAATAGGTAGTGTCCAAGAAAACCGCGTCCGCGCCCACAAAATCAACAATAGCAGGGTCAGTTTTCATCGAATCACAGAAGCGGAAATCACCAGTGTGGATGTACCTTTCCCCACGGACCTTGAAGAGGAACTGGACGGCGCCGGGGCAATGGTTGGCGTCCACGAGCGTGACCTCGCAGCCGTCGATTTGAGCGGTTTGATTGAGGGGGAGGGGGGCGACGAAGAGAGGGGAGACTTTGAGGGATTCGACGAGGAGGCGGGCGGTGACGGCGGAGCAGAAGATCATCCCCCGGGACCAGTTGGGGCCGAGGCCGGCGTAGTGGTCGGCGTGGAAATGGGACAGGAAGTAGGAGACGGAGAAGTCGCCGGAGGATCGAAATGCGTCGATGATGAAGGGGGTTTTAGGGATGAGATTGGATTGGGGGAAGGTGGGGGGGATGGCGGGGAGGGGGCAGTGGCGGGAGAGGAGATTGAAGGAGGTGGGGGGAGGAGGGTTTTGGGGAGAGAGGTCAGAGAAGGAAGTGCAGGCATTGAGGAAGAGAGTGGAAGATGTAAGGGTCAGGGTTTTAGAAGGGGGAGATTGGGGAGTAGTGGTAGACATTGAGAACTAGGGTTTAGGGTTTTGTTTACAGTGAGCGTGCAGAAGACGAAATGTGGAGGAGTCGTCGGCGGGTTTTTGCAGTTGGGAGCAGTGGAGGTTTCGCGGGATTTTATGGAAGGAGAAGAGATGGAACGCTCCAATTCCTTTGTGCTTCAATTTTGACGTGGGTCCCAATTTTTTTTTTTTTTTTTTTGACTGATTTAAAGAGGATTTTCCATTGGAATAAACAATAATAATACATATATATACATATATACATATATTTCTATTTCTATTACCCTTATTAAAAAGCCAGAGTTTTCTCCTCCATTTTTGTCTACTTTACTGTAGACAATCTGATGGCCCATTTCATCATAGCATAAAAGAAAGGCCCAATTTTAACATTTTAACATTGTATGGCTCAAAAATCATCATAGAATAAATAAGAGAAATTGAGCGGTTTCAAACAACCGACGTCCAAAAAGGGGATTTGAAACCGCCCCCTCCCCCCCTCCTAAGAGGGATGGATGTGTTCGACAGTTTGAGAGATGCTCTGCTTTTATCTTCGAGGTGGAGATGCCATCATTAGGAGAAAGTGGGGAAGAATATGAGAAAGGATTAAGGAGAAGAGAGGCTGTTAGGTTTTCCTAAATTTGTATTTGTATTTGGTGAATCCATAAAGGAGAAGACGAAGAGCAATATATAGGTCATGTCTTTCTTGCTTGAAGGCGGTGCATGCCAAGAGAAATTGAGGAACCATGGAGCCAGACAACCAAGCAATAGGAACCAGCCAAAAACCCTTATTCGCAAGCCATGGTTTCGGCTGCTTGATTGTAGATACATTCTCATAGCCCACTTATGCAACATGTAGCATGGATCATCGATACAGCTAGTGAGGAAGATGACGTTTGAATAGGTGTCCGGATCTTTATCTTTCTTTCTTTCCTTTATCTATTCTTATCAGAGCGATTTGAAATGTATGCAACGTGTAAGAAGGATTATCGATACAACTGGTTAGGAAGATGATGCTGTAACAGGTGTCCTATCAGGTGTCCCGATATTTCTTTTTTTTCTTTCCTCTATATCTATACTCATCTCATTGATTTGAATTTTCTAACATTTAGGATGACAAAGAAAAAACTCAACTATGTTTGGTGGCAAAGGATCTTTGGTGAATCAATTTTCATTCCACTCTTTGGAAAAAAAAATATTTTCAAACGGCTGTGGTGTTTAGGTAAAACTCTCCCATACTTCTACTCCTTTTTTTTCTATTGTTCGAGCAATATATGTATGCACATGATGTGTTCTCTATCTTCCTATTCCTTTTCACAAATTCTTGAGTTCAAAATGAAGCTTTCGATTGGTTTGCAGCTGCTTATATTATTTGTTTTCTCTCTGTATAAATATTATGTTGATTATAAACTGTTTGATGAAATATGTGATAGAAATTGAATCTCAAATGCTTATACTTTTCTTTTGTTTCTTTCTAAATATTATATTGAGCATGAACTGTTTGATTAAATGTTTGACAAAAATTAAATGTTATTGCTTTTTATTATGTCAAATGGTTATCCTCAAATGACTTCTTCTCTTCTATTGTCTCCTGTGGCTTCCAAATTCAGTTAGGTTGTAATGGGAGGAAACTAAAAATCAATAGGGAACAAAAAGCGAGTCCTACAAATAATTTTTGAGAAAGCCATAAACTAAAAGAGGAAAAAGGAGATAATTTACTGTAGCAAATTTTCTTAAAGGATCACTAGCTGTAACCATGTCTTAACAAGTTACAACACAGCCATATACTTGGAAGAATCTCCTTGATGTCTGTGAATGTTAAGCAGATTACCACCCTACAAATAAAATGAAATCTTGGATCAGATTTTGAAGAATTGAAATAAAATTTTTAGTTGAAATTGTACTAAAAAAATAATTAAAGGAACAATCACAATACAAAAGGAGTATTGTATGAAAACAAAAAAAAATACAATAATCAAACGAGAAAACATCCAATCATACTCAAGGATATGAAGATGAAAATATTATTTAATTTTCTAAATATATCAAATACAAAAACAGTGGTAATAGATTATGCAACTGTCCCTAAAAAAACCCACTAATGCAACTGTAGACAAATGAATATGGGAAGAAAATTCAGCTGTAAGCTTGCTTTTAACAAATGGTGTACATATTAAATAAAAAAAATAAGTGAATAGGTGCTAATACAACTTTTACATGTAAAAACAGAAAATTAGAAAGGGTTTCCTATTGTAAATCTTCCTGAAATACTTTGATTATAGAAAGGAAAACTGTAATTCCCATTTCAATGAGTTCCGAAAATTTGTAGGGATCCACAATAGTATATGGCAACAGCCTAAATATCTCTTGTGAATAACAATTTCTCATCATTCCCGGTAACAATTTCTTCTATTTTCAATTTCTAAAGTGAAAGGAGTTTTTGTAATTGTGGTCAAGCCGCATTTAGACCCAAGTTGTAGAAAACCATTTTCTTTGATGTCAAGCAGATTTAAGCCCAAGTGGTAGAAAAGCATTTTCTACAGTGTTGACACCAATAAGGTACTAACACTCTCAGCAAAAGAAAAAAAATAAAAAATAGGGCAGCAACACGTAATTTTTAAGCAATCAAATTTTAAAATACAAACATTTAAACAGTCTATTGTAACTATCCAATTCAGAAATATTAAATAAGTTCCCTTATCCAATGTATATATCTTGGTTCGGAATTATCAATTTGGTGATCACAATAGCCAATTACAGTGGAACATATAGTAGCAAATCATAGAGCTGAATCAACCCAAAATTCTCTAACAATGGTAATTATGGTGGACATTAATACTAAACCATTGAATGATGAAAATCATAGCAAAACCTATCAAATGTAGGTAACTGCAATATGACCTCTATAATGTTGATAGGCTTGATAGATAGGCTGGAAGATAAGCCATCATCCTCATAAACCATCTGCCCTGTGAGTAGAGTTCATTATGTCACTTTTCTCAAAGTAGATTTCGAAATTTGGATTACCAAGTACTTATATTCACTTCTTGTTTGACAACTATTCTTTTGCCTAGGCTTGAAAATTGAGACTGATACATATAAAGGATGGACTAGATGGTACAATGCATAGGGAAATTGAAACAGATCAATAAGGCTACTCTAAAAAACAAGGCATTGGAGAGTTCTTTGGTGTTCAACACAAATTATGATGAAATGATCTGTGTCAAATTCAACCTACAGGTATCTGTGTCCAATTGGAATGGAAACTCAGAGCTACAATCCAATGTAACCATGCATAAAGAGTGTCCATGGTCACAAGACTTGTAAGCCAGACGGTGAAAACACCATGTCAAGATGTTTTGAAAATTAAACAGAACTGTAACTCAAAAGGTAAGATGTGAACTACCTAAGCACATGCAACCACAGATGGCTATGTTATAAGGGGGGAAGACTTGAAACATCCAGCTGAAGTAAATTTAATTGAATTTCTAAAATGGAAGACAGATAAAGATCTACTTGAAGAAGCAAGTATAGATTGGAATAATGGGCTGAAAATTTTTATAAAACTTTATAATGATTTTCATGAAAGAAAGAAGAAACAAAAAAAGCAATAGAATCTAATTGAGCAGATAGCTCAGTAAAGTACAGCATATTGATACACATTAGACAAAATTAGCTTAACAAGGAGAAGTATATTACATTACTACAAAGTAAAGAAGACATGAATAGAATTTCTATAATAACATGAAATGTGTAGCAGTCTAGCATTGTAGGACTTATGAAGCTCTGTCATCTAGAAGATCCCAAAAAGCTTTGAATGAAGGGGAAGCAAAAAGAGTAACAAAATCTAATTAAAAAGAAAGCATAATGGAGAGAAATACAGCATAGTGTAACACAATAGCCAAGACATGAACAGAAATTCTCTGTATAATATGAAAGAATATAGTGCTGTAACATGGTTGGTTTCATGAAGCCATTTAAAATCATCCGAACAGGTTGTCTAATTATATTGGAATCACCCTGTAGTAAAGCCAATTTACTTCTTCTAAAAAAGTTTAATAGTGTATCATGTAATCATTTGATCCAAACAAGTAAAAGAACCAAGAAATTAACAATGTTCAAATATTTCTTTCTTTCCTCTATCAATTCTCATCTCATTGATTTAAATGAAATAAAAAACCAAACATTTAGGAGGAGGAAAAAAAATGACATCTATTTGGCAGTGAAGGATCTTTGGTGAATTGATTTTCATTCCATCTCTTTATCATCAGATATGCTTAAAAATAATTTACATTCTAAAAGTCATATTAAACCCATCGGTAATGGTATTATATAGCATCCCACTGGTGGTGATATTGTATACCATGAAATGCTCAACTCTGAAATTTATCTATTAGCAATGACTTTCTGTTGAAGGGAGTAAAACTAATAATTAAATTTGAAAATGTATAAGGATATATGATATGCATAATTAACAATTGATCACTCAGTTGATTAAACCTTAGACATTCATTATATCATTTACATTTTCATCTTAGACAATTTACTCTTTTACAAAATAATAATACAAAATGATCATTTTGATAAAATGTTTCTCTTATATCATAAATTTCCCTTCAACAAACAAGATATCCTTTTTTTTTACATTTTTGCAAATTTCCAATTTATTCTATTGTTTGTTTCTGTTGTTTCACAGATTATTCTAAAGAACATTGCTTATCTGATCGAATAGCTGCTTCCTTATATTCCATTCATTTAACCAAGGTTTTGAACTATTAAGTTTTAAATAAATTTGAACTATTAACTTTTAAATATTATTTAATTTGGTTTTTCCTTATCCCAATGTACTTTGAGATTACTATCTTATGCATCTCTATTTTATCTTACTAATAAGAAATAAATCTTCCCACAATAACTTCTCTTTATTTATTAGATTCACGTTCTAATAAATGGCATCTAACCTACTTACTTATTAAGTATATATGAGCCAAAGAGCTTCATTGAATATATCGACAATGGAAAATCAAAAGCAAAAAGAAAAGAAACAACTGCAAGGTTAGCATCTTCTTTTTCAGACAAACAATGCATCAATATGTGTAATTTGAAACTTTAATATATCATTTCTCGTAAAAACTAACTTAGCTATTCTTTTTTACAAAAGACAAGGTTGAAGAACGTCATAAAAAACGGCAAGAATCGTATGCAAAATTGTCTTTGGAACAAAAACAAAAAACAGCATGAAAACAAATGAAAAAATAAAAAGAGAAGAATATTACAAAGTCAAGCACCAGAACCTTCAGTAAAAAAAAAAAAGCTCTGCTTCCAAAAGTACAAATCCACCTGAACCAACATTAAATTTAGGTTTGCTCTAAATTTTACAATATATTTACCTGACAATTACAATAAAAAATATCATTTTTTAATTGCTAATTATAATAGTTTCTTTTTTATAGAACAAGTACAGATTGAAAATCGTCAACAGAAACAAGAATGGTATACTTCATTGCCAAAAGAAAAAAAGATGCCCTTCTTTTACTAAAAAGAGAAGCTTATGCAAGAAAAAAATTACTTGAAAGAGAGTATTCTAGAAATAATACCTCATCATGTGATATAAGTCAGCAAATAGGTATGTACTTGTATATTCTTATATGCAGTATTAAAACTGTATAACAAATATTATACAAATATATAACAAAAAAATTTCTAACTAAATATATCATCTTTTTAACTAAACAAAATCTACTAACACTAATGTGGGTATCACTATTAATGATATTCACACAAATGTTAGAATGCAAATATTAGAAGTACATCATACTTATACACTACTGCATTTGAAATCATAAGTCCACCGGGATCCCAAATGAAATTTTCCTTCACACCGTTTACAAAAAGCATAGAAAGAGATGGAACCATGTGGGTAGTGGGCTCAATGAACATGAGGACCGCATGTTCTTGTACACTATGTGAAAAAGGGACCACAAAGAAAATTTCTTCCTCTTCCCTCAAAAATGGATCTTTGAAGGATAGGAGAGGAAACAATGAGCAACTGGGTGGCCCTAGGTCCTCTTGTGCCACAAATTCTTTTAAATTGATTTCCATAGTCTGTTTAGGCATGAGCTCAAAGGATTCCAAATTGTTAGGCTTGGGTGTCTGAATGGGACCACTATTATCCAATTCTGCAAGTTTTTCTGAATAACATTGAGGGCCAAGAAATGCGAGGGCAATTTCTCTAAGGGTTGGATCATCAGATTTCATGAAGAAGTCAGTACATGATTCCAAAGATTCCATATTATCTGACTCAGAAATCTGAAAAATGGGGTCATCCTCCCAATTGTAATATTCCTTTTGGGGCTTAGCAGGTTCATTTGTAGTTTCCTCAATTGTAGGAACATCAAATTTGTGAAAGACTACAATGTTAAATTCATCAAAGGAATCTGAATCATAAAAAGGATTTATGTAAAAGGGCATAGATTCCTCTTTAATCAAGTGGAATGGCTGGTACGGAGGAAAAGTGGGGCACACAGGCTCATGTGATTCATGAATTGGCTCATGCATCGCACCATCATCCATGTACTCATGTACACCCTTGGAAATCCATTGTGTGTTTGTGTGATCCATATCGACAAGATCTTCGTTGAATGTAGGAACATCTTCAATTACAAGAGTGGCATTTCGTTTTCTCATTGCAAGCCCTGTTTGATTAATTGAATCCATTAGGCTTTTCATGTGTTGTTCATTATTTTGTATGGATTGCATGGTATTTTGTGTGAACTCAACCAATTTAGCTAAAATATCCTCCAAAGAATTTTTCAGGGGTGGTGGTGGTTCATATGACCATTCAGGCGGTAGGGAATTATGAAGTGCATATGACCAGAGAGAAGAAGGGGGTACATATGATGTATCCTGTGAGGGGTAGTCATATGATGTTGGGCCCGTTTCGCTAATTGTCCAGTGGTTGATCATCCTAATTAGGATCACACATGTTACCCATTTCATTGGTTGATTCAGCCCGCCATGGAAATCCCACGTCCATATCAGAATGAGTGAATGATTGTGTGGGGTGTGGGTAATCATGCGGGACCCTTATTAGTTGATCATTTGACCTAATCATTGCATTAAACTTTTCCACAAATTTCTCATTGTAACAATGATCATAGTGATTGACCCATTCACATTCATAAGATCCAGTTGAACAATTCATAATCATTCCAATTCTTTCTTGTTCACACAAGGCACGCCAGGACTTCAGATGGCTATCAGTATTGATTCCATTCCCATTGGTTTGCCCACTGTTAAGTCCCCTCATGTTTGTGGATTCCCACTAATCCATTTTTGGAATCACTTGTTTTTTTTTTGTTTTGAATTTAAAAAAAATGATAAAAACCTAAGTTATACAAAAAAAAAACATCTAAGTAACTCCTTTACGTTGAAAAGTTTCCTCTAGTTCTCCAATCTAGTCCTATGAAACCAACTCGGCCAGGTTAGCCACCAAGAAGTGGTAGAGTCACAAATGGACCTGTTTGAAGACCAGTTTCCTAAAAAGACAAGCTGTCGCGTACTACAGGGGCAAAGGCTTTCTTAGACACCGAGAAGATTAAGGACAACTATTAGATCACTTTTGTGTACTTTTTTTCCAAAAGAAGTTACGACAAGTTGAAAACAGTAACTTTATCTAATTTTAGAAAGTTTCTAAAAATCAAAGTGATGTTAAGTTTCTAACATTCCATGCACTTTCCTATTCCAATTAAGGCTGATTCAGCATTCCATGTATGTCTTCCTATTTTTAAAAAGATGACAAAATTAAACCACACCAACAAAGCAATGTAAATAAGGAAAGTTAGAAAAATTACCTTAAATGGCGCTCCCCGGCAACGGCACCAAAAACTTGATCATGAGTTCCAAGTGCAGAACCGCGATGTAGTAATAAAACTGGTGAAACCAGGTTGATCCTCAGAGAGCAATGTGTTTAAGGTATTTTCAACTTGTAACCTATCCTAAATAAAATTTAAAACTAGCATAATTTAAAAAATAAAAAAAATACAACGATCCTACTTGCCAAAATTAAATTAATTACAACCAACGAAGAGAAAAAAAAAACTTTCCTAAATCTAGAAAACCTAAATCTAAAAATTCCAAAAATAAACCTAAAATTGCTGCAAAACTAAAACATAAGTTAAAACTTCCAGAAATAAAAACTAAAATTAGAAACTAACTAAACTAAACAATGTTAGAAACAAAATAAACAAAAATTAAAAACTTTCCTAAGTTAGAATTTCCAAAATTAGTAAACTTTCCAATTTAAAATCTTCAATTAAAACAAGTTTAGAAAGATATTTTAATTCTAGAAATTAACTTAAAATAATAAAAAAACATAAAACTAGAAACAAATTTAAAATTAGAAAGTTAATAAAACTAGTAATGCAATGCATCCATGAGATGCTGAAAAATTCTAAGTATAAAAAACTAGTATGCTGATACAAATTTTATACATGATTTGAACTATTCTAATGCATCTGAAATCTAAATTTAATAGCTGGAATTCATGCTCTATTGATGCAAGAAACTAACAAAAAAAAAAAACAAACAAAAGTAAAAAAGGATCTAAAACGAAAAAGTTATGAATGCATGAATATGACAACTTTGCAAACTTCTGTGCAGGAATTCTGATCCGAGTTGACTGGTTGGCAAAGTTTAAGCCTCTGGTTCACAAACCTTCCAAAATTATTTTCATCTAAAATTTTGGGGAATGAAAGACCACATCCTAAACTTTAATTTTCGCAAGTTTCAAAGAAATATATTATGATTGGATTGGTCTACCCACTTTGAACTTTTTTGTCAAAAATTGTTTCTGTAGTTTGCTGAAACTGTTTTATGTTGTACTGGTTGTGTATTCAGTTTGAAATTTTATTATCAAATTCAGATCTAAAGGCTTAGTTTTTATCAACTTAAATATGCACAAAATCTTATGACATAAAAATATATGTAATGATTCCTAATTCAGCCATCAAACTATGCAAAAACAAAACTTAAAATCAACATGAACACAACAAGAAAAATAACAAAAGTGCAAAAAATAAAATAAAATAAAATTGCAGGAAGTCAAAGGTGGTAATAACAAGAAGTCAAATACGGTAGACAACAGAAGTCAAAGGCGGTAGATTGTTCTTTCAATTTCTTACCTCAATTTGGGCTCAACAAGATTAGAACTGTTGTCCTAGGGTCTTATTCTTCATCTTGGGTCATCAATCCAAGTGAGAATAACAAATCTCCATTCAATGTTGAAATAAATTTTAGAATTGGCCTCTAATCTTTCTTCACTCAAACCTCTTTAACTCCATCTTGCATTGCCTCCAAACATACAATGTATCCGAAGAAACAAAGTATATTGAAAAGGTTACGAAGATGGGTTACTAGTTGTGATTCCAATTCTATCCCAATATTTAAATAAGAATAAAAATTAACCCAATCACAAACAAGACTAAAATTATGAAAACCACAAAATCAAAGACAAGAATAATTGAAAACAAATAAACTTTACTAGCATGAAATTGTTTTACAAAAGATTGAAAATAAAAAGCAGACAATTACATACTATGATGGATGAGAATTCCTCCTTCTAGTTGACACTTCAAGGTTGGTGGTGTGGCTTTAGGGCTAAGCCTTCTTGATGACTTAAGATGTAGAGAACAAGAGAGGGAGAGATGGAGTATAGAAATCTAGAGGTGAGAGGTGGGTAATTCTTCCATAAAAAATATGGGAGAGGGGTGCCCTATTTATACTTTTTCAAGTCCTACTCCTTCTCAAACTTTAAAATCTTAAAAATAAAAAAAATAAAAGAAAAAGAGCTCCAAATAATGCTTTGGACGTGTAATATCTTTTGGGATTTTTTTCTTTTTATTTTTCTTTTCTTTCCTTGCTTGCTTTGATTGGAAATCCCTCTTGGAAGCTTCTTTCCTTCTTTGTCTTTGTCACCTTGCATTGAGATCTTTTGAGAGATGAAATAGGGATAAGAATCCTCTTTTGGAATCAAACTTGGCCCATATGAGGTGTAGAACTTTCCCTTTTATCTCTTTGCATTGTCAACTTTCCTTTTTTGGAAAGTTCTCCTTGTTGGCTCCAAACTTGAAGAGATCTTCTAAATAATTCTCCCTTTATTTTTTTTTCTTTTTCTTTTTCAACCAAAATCTGATCCAAAATCCTCTTTTGGACGTGGAATAGCTTGCTTGGATATTTTTTTCATTTTTTTTTTTGATTGAATCTTCTCCTTTCTCCAAAAAGAACTCCTATGTGGCTTTCCTTGTCCATCTTTGATGAGATGTTCTTCAAATTTTCTTCAAAATCTCTTGAAAATGTGTAACAAATAAATGGACTCCATCTTGGATATTTTACAAGTGCACCCCACACATGTGCATGTGTGTGGGACCATGAAGCTAACTTTTTGCAATTTTCTTCCAATTTCTTTTTCTCTTGAAATTTTCTCTCCTTTCTCTCAAAAATCAATTCCTTGCCTCAATTCTTTATAAATGGAATCCATATCATCAATCTCCTACAACACAAATGTGAATTCATATGAAAAGATAATTTTACCCCTAGATCACAAATGCATGACTGTGGGCCCATTTCTCATGACATGACAACGAAAATTCACACGATTGTTTATAATTTTTTATGTAAATGAATTAATGATGATTAAAACTCAATTTATTTCATTAGAAAAATTATTTTCACAAAACTTTCAAAATATAGACTTTCCAAAAATAGCAGGTTTATGAATGTATGCAAAAAGTGTGATTTTTAAACAAATTATGCAGAAATGCATTACAATGAATTTAAAATGCTTGAAACCATGCTATTGCACTAAATGAGGTTCTTTTAAGTTAATAAGTCCTTAAAATGGGTCAAAATGTGTATGAAAATATGTATTTTTAAATACTCATCACATAACATATTACAAATCATTCCCATGAATATACATACATCAAGAAATAGAGCTGTAACAATATTTTAATCACTATTTCTCGAGTACCTTTCCATAACAAGCAATAAATAATTTTGATACCCTCACAGGGGTGTATCTACATTTCCGTTAACAACATCGTTTATCATTTACCATGATTATTGAACCAATTCCGACACCTCAGATGTGAGCATCTACGTGTCCGTCAACAATAAGGCTTGTCTTCCAACATGATTGTTAAGCAGTTTTGATACCCCAGACAAGAGTATCTACACTTCTATCAACTACATGGCTTGTCGTCCACCATAATTGTTGACATCATACAATTAATTCATAAAATTTGAGTCGTAAATAGTAAATGAGGGTGGAATCATGTTTTAATATATCCAATTTCATTGTTAATTCCACATCATAATAACACAGGATCTGCCATTATCCATCATTCTCAATGGTTTCTATAACAACAGATTAGACAAAGAGGGGGTTTAAAGGGCTTAAATAAATGACTCTAAATTTCTAGGGGTCTTTCTGGAATTTCTAGAAAGTATCTCAAAGCCAACAAGTGCATATATCATTAACAACTGTCCATCTTCACATAATACTATAACAGTAGCCAAGGGGTTCATTTATAAATAACTATATACTTCAAGGGGCTATTTTAGTCGGTTTAGAATCAACATGGGGTTTCCTAAAATTACAGAAGTTATAATAAAAATTGTCAGAAACAAAACATATCGTCCAGGGCGTGCTTCACGCCTGGCTCTTTGATCAGGTAAATAGTGGGCCCTCACTAGTGGGACCCACTAACAATGTCTCTTGGGGTCACCCATCAGTCCTCCACCTAATGGTTAATGTGGATCGTTGATCAGGTGGGACATGGGGTCCCACAACCCATGCGGACCAAGGCATGTTCTGACAGCACTAGTTTGGAGAAATCCCAATTCCTGGATGGTTCCCTACTGGATTTGATTTTTATGGCATTGAAACAATAATTGAGATTCACCTTAACGAGAAGTGATCCATTCATCAATCTATAATCATCAAAAAAATTGGGTCTTATATCATCAAATTGTACACAGGGAGGTCGTTATAGCTTTCCATTCTATGGGTAGATTTTCAGGCTCCAAATCAATGGGCCCAACTGAGTTGCTTACAACTCAAAACAAGTACGCTGAGGTTGCTCAGCAATCTTCTATCTGATGAACAGACCTGATCTTTGATCAGGTGGGTCATGGGGTCCCATAAGTGTTGTCGACCACCACTACCCATTTTTATCCTGCGCTGGAAAATACACAATTCAGGTCTGATTTTCACTTGCCTTGTTATTTGTTCATCATGCCATGTGTCTCAGAATCCCCACTCTCCAAGAAGACCAATTCATCAAGTTCTACTTTCAGATTTGGAGTTTTGGCCCATCTAATTCTCGTTATAAGGTGTTGTCAGTATTTCTTCATCTCGTGGGCAGATGTTCAGGGCTAATCTAGGGTCCAATAAGGATGGGTTCCTGAACATACTAAGTTTAATAGGGTCTCCCATGGGCCCCCTTCCTGATGATCAGATTTGATCGCTATTCTAATGGGACACATGTGGGGCCCATAGTCCCAAACGTGAAAACCAACTGGGAAGACCTCTTTCCTTGACGATCCCAGTTTTCTACACGATTTGTCATTGATATCTAAAGAGTTGAGTAGGGCAGGCTTCTTCATCATCATACAAATATTACCACATAGTTTCCAAAGATTTCTTGGTAATTAGAAGGTGATTTCTTACCAATCAAGGGGTTTCCTATGGTCCGCAGTCACTGTAACTTAGTTCAGAACATAAGAAAATCAATTGGATTATTCGTATTCATTGAAATCTCATCCTACCATTTTGTAAGTAGAAATCCAACCACAAAGTTCTAAATTTTTAGACATCATATACAAGCAAATTGGGAAGTTCTACTCACTTTGAATAAAAGTTTGTTGCTCAAGTAGTGATTGGTCTTGTGCCAGACATCCCGCCGATGGTCCTCCCCATCTCCCTCACAATACTCTCCTTTTGGTACACAATCCCACGTTAGAGCTCTCCCCCTCTTGCAATTTCTATCATTGATGTCAAGAAGAAAGGAGAGCATGCTTTCTTATATATTAGTGCTTGGGCGGTCATGCACTAGAAGTCCTTTTTGGGAACTACAAGGGAGTCACATCGGGAGTGTCTTCTCTAGAGAGTCCTGTTTGGAACTCTTAATCTCCTAATGACTTTGACCTAGCCTAACTATAAACTTATTAAGAGCCATGGCCCTACTCAAATAACATTTATATATTTTGACCAATCTAAGAAATTAACTGGGCCCATTCAGCCCTGCCCTTGGGTTGATTGAGAGGGTACACCTGACCCAGGCTGGCCTTCCTAAGTCTGGGTAAGGATATTACAATCTTGTAAACTAGAAGGTAGGAAGTTCATGATTTCTTGGGAAAGTTTCTTTTAAAGGCTAAAACCAAGCAAGTGCTTGAGACACCTGGGAATTAGCATCCTTAGACCAAATTATCGATGCATTACCAATTAAACTATATTTTCAGTTGTGCAGTAATTATGTTGATTATCATGTCAGTAAGGGAACAGATTACACTTCAAGATACTATGGATAACATATTTTCTTTAATGCAATGATTTTCTATTTTTTTATGGTACTATTGAAGCAATTAGTTGATGGAGAATAGTTCTAATTTTTCTGTTAGATATAGTTTCATGAATTCAGATTGTTTTAGTTTTTCATCTTTGTTTATGAGGATTGAGAACCAGTTTTATTGATTATTTATTTATTTATTTTTCTAATGTACTACTCTTTGTGGATCTCTTTAAAGAAGTAAGTACATTACTAATTACTCTTATTTCATTACATGACTATAGTAGAATGTGTTCTTGTTGAGAAGATGAGTCTGCTCCAAATGCAGAGTTGGTTTTACTTGACATCTGATACAACAAGTAAAATGGTTTTTTCTTTTTCCTTTTTTTGATAACAGGTAAAAGGAGTTATTAAACAACAATAGGACCTCCTACAAATCATTAAAAAGCACTTTTACATGATGTTCAACTTTTACAATGGAGGGTTTTGTGTTTATGCAAGTGTACTTTCTTTAATTATATTGGTGAATGATTTTTCAATATTATAATTTTTTCCTATTTCATGCATTTCTGGATCCATTAACAACTGACTTGCTTAGCTCCTGCAGATGAGAAAATATCAAATAATTGATTTAAACGTAAAAATGTGGATTCGGTTGGCAATGACTTCTGTACCAGTGATCCTGTCCTTTGAAATGGTGGGGTTGCAGCGGTTGGCGACAACTTGTGTAATATCTAGCTTGATATTTTTGCAACAGAGACTGATATTGAGTTTTTCAGAAATGGACCTAACCAAAAGGATGGCCTGCCATAGGTAATTTTGAAGACACAGATAGAATGTTTAGGTAGTTGTCAATATTTTGTGCCCTATTTTTTTTGTCATGGTTATGTGCTTAATGTTTGGTTATTGATGAATACTTTCTAGGATTTGAAGGATCCATGGTCTACCCATTACATCTACCTGTTCCATCACAACATCCTATCTATTAAAGCATAAACATGGATTGGTTGCATGAGATCCCATTGCTTATCTTTTGGGCAGCAATGCCTAGAAAATGAGCTACCAACTATCCACATTTAAATCTATCTGGTGTGATTCTTGAACCTTCACCTATACATATAGCAATAATGAAGAGCCTGGATCTATACTAGCATATCATGTACTTGTATCGAAGGTGATTGAAAAACTAATTTGGATGCATGCATCAAGAAACAAAACCTTTCATGTTTCTTCTTGTTCATTACTGAGATATAATACCAGTTAATCTGAAATTAGTTGATGTTTTCACCCTTTGTTTCATTTTATTTGGTTTTCCAAAAATTGTGATTTCACATTCTGGATGAATAGTACTGGTAGAATCAAGGGTTCTTTGTCAAGGTTGGCAACTTTTAAACTTCCTCTTTTAAGGGCACCCTATTAGTTTTCGTATTATTTGTTTTAGAATGTGCTCCTAGAACCATGGTTTGGTTATGCTTTTTATTGGAATGATGTTTTTTCCTTCAAACTGATTGATCTATTATTGGGTACATCCAAATTGCAATGAAGCTTTGCTAGAGATGTTTCATATTGACTATATTGGAACCTCTTGCTATGTCAGATGTATCCCTTCTGTCTTACACTGCCGGCTATCCTCAAATGACCACAGCTTGGTCGTTTTTTCGGATGGGGTTTGTCAGTACTTCAGTAATGAAGAAGTTATTTTGTGATGCCAAGAAAAATGGTTAGTTAATCTTAATTTTCTTTAGGACTTGGTGGCCTTTTGCCCTCAAAGAAAAGTCCTACATGTGCTACTAATATATTAGGGGAAATATTCCAATGAGATGGTGATATGAGTCATTACACCAAAATTGAATATTAGGAATAGTGTTCCAGTGCAGCCCAAAACTGTTTCTAATTAGAAATGGTTTAAAACAATTCATAGTATTAGAAACGGTTTAAAATAATTCATAGTCCAAAAAACTGTTTCTAAAACAAAATTATCCCACGCAAACCCCTTTCTTAAAAAACAAAAACTGTTCCCAGTCCTCTTGTCCAAAATGTTGCTATTGACATTCGTCGATCTAAACATCGCTCAAAACCCATTCGCCATTTGTTGATCTAGTAGAGATTAGCATTTTTGTTTCAATAGATCTGGAATCTCTTTTCTTCCAAATCACCTTTGATTCGACGCTCAAAGATGAGGAAAATCACCAAATGCAAAACTCGTGATCAATGGAAATGACCGATTATAGATGCTTCATGCAGTTCTAGGGTTTTTTTAGGATTTTAGATCTTGATCTTCTAAAGGCTCTGGAAAATTGAGATTGGATTTGGGAATCTGATCTCTTAAGAATAGCAAGTTGAAGCTATTTTAAGTGAACTTTAGATTTTTTTTTCCTTTTGATCTTTGAAATATGATGGTTGCTGCGAACGAAAGCGAGAAGAAAGGAGGAGATACAAAACGAATCAAGTCAAGCTGAAGCTTTTATGGTGATTTTAGCAAATCTCTGGAAAGCTATTGCGAGTGTTAGAGCTAGAAGAATTCAGTTCTTTATACATCGTCGCTTGTACAACTCTTTTTACCTGCCTTTCTTCCATCTCAGTCACTATGGAGATGCATTTTCTTCAAGCTAAGTAAAATCTTCTTCTCTCCTAATCTTTTCTATTCAATGCCTTTTGCTTCAAAAACAACATTTTATGCCGCAAAGATCAGATCTTTTAGGTTGTTGGATGTGAGATGGTTGCAATTTGATGTGCTTTTGTTCTTCTTTTGATATTTTCTTTTTTTTAGAAAATGACATTTCCTTGTTAGATGGTTTGTTTTTTCCTTCCTCTTTTTTTCTTTCTTTTTTTTTTAATCTATATATTCATTGCCTTTGGATGGAATGACATTTGCTTTTTTTTTTTAGTGTTTTTGTGATGCAATCCCAATTTGACAAAACCAGAATATCTAGGGCCCAAATAACCAAAACCAAAAAATATTCCAACAACCACACTAAGATGCAGTAGAGAAATAAAAATCCAGGAACTTAGCAAGTAAAGCTGAAGCTTTTATGGTGATTTTAGCAAATCTCTGGAAAGCTATTGCGAGTGTTAGAGCTAGAAGAATTCAGTTCTTTATACATCGTCGCTTGTACAACTCTTTTTACCTGCCTTTCTTCCATCTCAGTCACTATGGAGATGCATTTTCTTCAAGCTAAGTAAAATCTTCTTCTCTCCTAATCTTTTCTATTCAATGCCTTTTGCTTCAAAAACAACATTTTATGCCGCAAAGATCAGATCTTTTAGGTTGTTGGATGTGAAATGGTTGCAATTTGATGTGCTTTTGTTCTTCTTTTGATATTTTCTTTTTTTTTAGAAAATGACATTTCCTTGTTAGATGGTTTGTTTTTTCCTTCCTCTTTTTTTCTTTCTTTTTTTTTAATCTATATATTTATTGCCTTTGGATGGAATGACATTTGCTTTTTTTTTTTAGTGTTTTTGTGACGCAATCCCAATTTGACAAAACCAGAATATCTAGGGCCCAAATAACCAAAACCAAAAAATATTCCAACAAAATAATGTTGAAAAAAACACCAACCCACCTTAGAAGCCTTCTCAATCTTCTAGTATACATACTATACGAAAGAGCATGGAAGAAAACCCATAAAACCACTGGTTTTATTTAACTTTCAAGAACTGGTACTGTAGCTGTATTGCCATATTACTTTCGAGTTTGCATCTCTGAATTGCCATTTGTGTCAACGCTTTCACTTCTTTCAATGCTTTTGTTGATGCTGTTAATCACACATTAGATCCACTTGTATATATGCAAATATAGCAAGGCTTGACTTAGATGATGGGTTGATGTATTCTATGTGCGCTGGCAACTCAATGTTCAATAGTCTCTTCATTGGATGCCTTCCCAAAAAGGATCGATGTAATATGACATTGGCTTATTTGATATTTGAAAATCCAATGTAGGACTAATCATTTCACCACCCTCTTAAGATTGAGTCGCTCATCCACAAAGGGCGTTTTCAACTTATGCTTTTCCAAAAAGCAATTTAGAGCAAATTATCCAAACTTACATTTTTAATCTTTTGGGCTTTTTCTTTATCATAAGCCCCAAAAGCCCTTAGATTGAGTCAAACCAAACACAACCTTATTGGTCCTTTTTAAAGTACTTTCTAGAAACAGTTCATGCCCATTTCTTTACTCTTGTTCTTTCAGAAGGATACTTTGAAGAAAAACTTTTTTTTAAAAAGCAATGGGATGCAAAGCAAGCATTGAATTTCCAAGTCATTGTGGCAATCTTACAGAGATTTCATGGACATTGTTGCAATGCTGAACTTAATGAGAACTTTACATTGATCTTTTTTAAACCAATAATGCCTGGTCTATTTGTTGTTTTATGGCATTTTCATATATGTATTGTGTGGGTGCGGTTCTAACGAACTTCAATTATCTTGCATAGTATGGATGGGTTTTCAAGAATTGCTTGATATTCCTCATGGTGATCGCTAGAAATATCATCATGATGTTTCAGTTTTGGTGATCTCCTTTGAAGGAAGGATTTGGCAATCATCAGGATGATTATTCCCAGTTGTGGGCCTATCTCATCATACCATACTATAACAATTTTCATCAAGACGAGGGGAACCATTTATTTTCCATCGAAGCTTTCTCTCATAGCTTTCTACACTCACACCTTATCGTTTTGTTGGAAGAAAATTTTTGGGAGTATACATAGATAGTATGATGAATAAAAACATCATTTTAGAATGTGGCTTGAATGAGTTTGCTGCGTCAAATTCAGCCCAAAAACTAAGTGGAGAATTTCTCTGGTATCAAGTCCTAAGGAAATGAAGTGAAACAAAGGTGAGTTCAAGTTGAGATGCATAGTCTACATGCTTGATTTTTCAAGCTCTGGAACAAAGGGAGTTAATTGTGTTCAAAATCCCATCAAGGTCAATGAAGAATGAAGGAGCTGAAATGGTAGCTAGCAGCCAGGATGGGCGATGGGGTAAGATTGAACTGCCCGCCTAATTCAATGTTCTGCAAATTTACTGTTCAAAAGAAATAGTTATCGTTGTATAATTTTGTGGTAGCCTATTTATAACTTTAGAGGAAATGACATTGGTTTCAATTTATGGGGGAATAAAGTGACTGCCATTCGCCTCCATCGCAGTTGTCCATTCAGATGATATTCGAAGTGCTTGTTTGGTTTATTGTTCTATCATGAAAAAGGCTTTTTCTATGATTTCAGTGTTATCTCATGATTATTAGCCATTCAGCTAATCCTCAAATAATTCTACCCCCTGCTTGTAAATATGAGAGCTAGCTCAATCTAACTCAGTTGGGCTGGCTCTTGAGTTCAATTTATGACTTAATTGAGTAGAGCTTAATTAAGCTTAGTGAAGTAGTGAGGATTTGATACTAATATTTTTTATTATCGGTAAGCCATGCATTTTTTAAAACATGCAGTACTCAATTTACATTTGTATCGTAGCTGATTTGCAATGATGAAGAATTAATTGTGGATCAAATTATTGTGATGGCAATAAACATTCTCGGACCAATATGAGCATACCAAAAAGGCCCATAACAATTGGATCAGTAATTAGTCAAGTTCTTGGGCCCCCAACAGTACCACATATCAAGTAAATTCTAATGTCACGAGCTTGCCCATTTAACTAAGGGGGCCATGCTGAACCAGGTTTTTCTTATCAATTTTGTGGACATTGGAGCAATTGTTTAGACTAATTAAATTAAATTAAATTGCAGCATTCCCTACCCGGTCATATATGGGCCAAGCTCTGGGCTTTCTATCATGTAATCCAAACCCGGCTCCATTAGTAGACAAGACCTACTTACATGTCCAAGCTTGATCGAGAATGTGTTGGCCCAGATGGTCTTGGGCTGGCCCAGCCCAGGAGCACCCTTAAATGATTTACTCAAGTGTGAGACACTAATGGTAACAAAAATAGAACTATTTGTAAGCACACAATCATAATAATCTAAATATGTCATTTCTTTGGTCCATATGAAAGAAGATTTATAAAACTTACATAAACACAATGTAGGTCCCCATAAACGAAGCAAAGTAAGAGAGGAACTCAAAAAATTGAGCACATATTTTATTGAATAGTTCAGTGCTCTTACGTGAGAACAAAAGAGAAAATGTCTCACACTGTATATTCTCTAGACATCCAATATGGGAGAAAAAAATGAAAGCATGCAACTTTATGTCACAATATCTATCCTTATGCTGAAAAAGGCAAAAGAAAATATCTCACAACATCTAATTGAATGAAGGGGACGAAAAGGATTGAATGCAACTCCAAATAGAAATCAATATATACAATCAATAGTTTCTTTTGGAATATGGTCAGTTAACACTCGACATAATGTTAAAGGTTGTAGTGCTTTTATTATTACTTTTTATCTAATTTCGTCTTCCATTGGAAACAAAAGAGTGCAACAAGTAGTTTAATGTGCATCAATGATGAATCTAATAGGTTTTTTTGTAGCTCAACATTCTCTTCTCTGTGTTTTCATCTCCGTTCATGATGCCTTCAAACATTGTTAGGTGGACTTCAATGCATGACAACTACCTTTCTTCTTCTTAATTGAGTTGAGAAAACTAGGACATAGTCAGGGTAGTCAAACTATTGATTTGCCTTCTACAATGTCAACTGGAAAGAAAATTCAATCACATAAGCCCTTGCTACTAGGGTTGTCCAAGGTCACTTTAGTTCTTGGTGTCCATTACCTCCCTATTCAAATATTGGGCGCCCAAGTAGGTGTTGTACTTCTTCAAAATAATAACTAAGGTTTTACTAATGCTCAAGTTATGGAATGCAATCAAAATTAGCTCATCAAATGGGAGCAACAGATACATGTGCAAGGCTATTCATGATTGCTACAATTAGTAGTGTTGAGCAATCAAATTACTTCGAGAGTACCCAAAATTCGAACTTTTAGAGATTATTTTGAGTTGAAGTTTTCAAGCCAATATCTATTAATTATATATTTTTCCTTTCAACAAAAACAAGGATGTCCCTAGAATATGTAAATACCAAAAAAAAAAAAAAAATGCAACCCATGGAAACTGCAAGCATTTGTGTACTCTATGTTAAAAAAATAAAAGAAATTTGTTAAAAAAAATAAAAGAAAATTTTTTTTGGAAAGAAAAATGTAGTTCTAGTAAATGAAGGAAAAGTTTTTAGCTATTTTCTTGATTGGTTCTTATAAGTTCTATGTGAGATTGTGATAAGTACAATGTGTTGCTTGGATGCGAGGATATTTATAAATGAAAATCTTCATCTGGCGCAATTGAACAATGGCTGGTTAATGTGCATTGTGCTTCTAACAATCTTATTTTCATTATATTTGCAAGAAGATAGTTGAATTAATAGTAGAAAGATAGTTGAATTAATAGTAGAAAAATAAATCATGTAGCAAGAACGAATAAGCATGGAAGTATTTTTGGGAGAACAGTATATGATTTGAAACTTAAACTCAATTCAATAGATTTCCTTTTTGTTCTTTTTTTTTTTTTTTGGATGTGTGTAGATCATATAACCTTTTTTTTTTAATTTCATTAGGATCTCACCATGTAGGGCACTGTAGTAAAACAAATTGCACTTATAGAAGATAGATAAGCAAAACCCGAGTATGGATGACTTTTAAGGGAAGAGTTTCTATTACTTTGATTTGATTTGCTCATATAGTTTTATATTGGGCTTAGAAACATTGCCTTTTTAGTTACTTTGATTTGTGAGTGCATTTTAGACCAAATTGCACAGTCAAGCCTATGTCTTCTATAGGATTAATTGAGAGAGTATTAAATTAAAAGAGGTCTCTAGTAGTTGGAGAGTTCTGGGAATTTTCTTTTTTCACAAGAAAGAAATTTTTTTCCTTCTATTGCTATCTTCTTCTTTTTTTAATTATTTTAGCCAAAATCTATGATGATTACGATTGTTGCACTGTGATGCTTGAATTGTTTATTTGAATGAGCTGTTCATTTGATACTATTTAGAGAATTATATTGGAAATTTGTTGTACATGAGACTCACCTTTAAAAACCATAATGTGAGACCAACCTTTAGGAATTGGAGCATGGGGCGCTTATTTATAGAAATTTTAATGCGTGCCCACCTTTATATGAAATATAATGTGGGCCCACCTTTTGTGAGAGTGAACCTAGGACCTACCACTAGGAATTACAAATTGGAGTCATCTTACGTGGTTGGTAACATGGGACCCTGATGAGTATAAAAAATTGCATTATTTTCCTTTCATTTAAGGGCATTTTAGGACTCATTTACGGTTAATTCATTGGTTTTAGCATGAAATCATGTTTTATGCTAAGAAAATTCACTTATGCGTTTTAATGCAATTTTACTAAAAATCATCATTTTTTAGCATAAATTCATGATTTCTCATTTTTTTGGAAACCCTAGCTTTGGAGAAACTCCGTAAAGCCTTTTTTTTCAAAGTGATTTGGTTTCTAATCATCTTCAGTTTCTTTGAGTCGAATCATAATTAATGATGTCTTTTAATACTATCATTCCAAGTGAAACAAAGCCGCATTCATGCATTTGTGACTTTAGGGTAAAATTGCCATTGCACAAAAAATGTCACCATTTCATGCATGTAATCATAGAATTCATCATTCACTGCATTTTTCCTCATATATTCTTTCATTTCTCAAAATTTCACAGAATCCTAGTTGGACTAGAACTATACTTATTCTCTTCTTCTAAGCTTTTCTTATAGAAGTTATGGAAACTGAGACCCACATAGTGCCAGCTGGAGAAGATATCAATGAGAAATGAAGAATCTCCTGACATTAGGACTTTTGCCCAGGAGCCACATTCTATTTAGAAAATTATGTTGGGCCTTGTAGTGATGAAAGGAAGTTGTTTGGAAAAAAAATGAGAAAGATAAAAGAAACATTGAAGTAAATGGACCCACACATATTTACACATGTGGGTATACACACATGTGGCACGGCCCAAGTGGGGTCCCACTCTTGTCTTTCTCAGCAAATTATTCTCTGAAGAAATTCTCAGAGGAAAATGCGAAGAATTCCCAATAGAAAGGAGACTTAACAACCATGGATGGGACCCACACATGCATGGATGTCCCACACACACTCTTGGCCTTATCTCTGGAGCTTCCAAAAGATTCGTGGATCATCTCACATGCTTATTCTTCCAAAGGTTTAAAAAGCTTAGAAAGATGGAAGAATTATCAAGAAAGGAATAGAAGATTGAGTGTGGCACCTCACACAAAGTCTCCACCTCATCTTGGATGTCCGATATCCTTTGTGGATCAGGTGGGATGCATTTTCAAACCTCTTGGAGTTGTATCCCACCTATTTTTGAAGAGCCTCAAAAGAAGAGATTTGAGCAAAATAGGAAACTTGGTGGCCAAGTTATGCAAAGATACAAGAGGATAAAGTTCTACATTAGCAAAACACATCCCAAGAGAAGTCTCTTACTCCCCTTAGATGTCCAACATGGGTAGTGGACCCCACTCTGTAATACCCCACCCTCATACGCATATATGATATTGCTTGCTTTGGCCCATGCACCCACGGTTTTGTTTCTGGTGGGCTTCAACCCACCAAAAGGCCACATGCAAGGTAAAGGTGCAAGTTGTACATATAAGTTTAGTCACTTTCCTCTCTATAGTCGATGTGGTACTCCAAGATATCACAATCACCCCCCTTAAGGCTATTCATGCTTCTGCAATAACCTGTTCGCCCACCCAAATGGAAACACCCCCACTTGCACCGGCCAACAATAGGGACACATACTCGAACTAGTCGAGAGTTAGTTTTGATGTCATTTGTATTGCCTTACCCCCAGATACATGCATGATATTGGCCGCTTTAGTCCATAGGTTCATGGTTTTGCTTGTGGTGGGCCTCAACCCACCAAAAGGCCTCATGCAAGGTCACAGTGCAAGTTGTACACATAAACCTAATCTATTTTCTCTCTATAGTCAATGTGGGACTCCAAGATGTCACACACTCTCCTTGCAAATCCAAGAAAACTCAAGCAATTACCCCTTGCTCATGTGCAGTAAATGAGAATTTAAGTGGGACCAGCCTCTTAGATAATCTTAAGTCAAATTTCAATTTCAGGGGGCTGTTATCATTCACCTTATCTCATCTAACATCTGAATATTAGTTGTTTCCCACTTGAGATAAGGACAACCCCACGAAAGAGAGTCGAAGTTCATTGAATTTGAAAGATGAAAAATAAAAAAATAAACATAGCAAGCTGGGGGCTGGGGGGGTTAGGGGGGGGGGGGGGGGGGGGGGTTGGGGGGGCGCGGTGGCTGTGGGCGGTGAGTGGTGTGTCCAAAAGCATGAAGAAAATGGGCTCTCTTTAGTTTCCCTCCTCCACACGCCCTCTTTCTCTCCCTCCCATACTCCTTTAAGAAGGCTAGCCATGAAGACCATTTGTCTAGAAGAGAAGCAACTTGCACTTCGTCCTAGTGTGGTATATTGTTGAAGTTTTTATTGTCATTATCATATGTATTCAACATTATTCACGCTAGTGAAGATCTAATTTCAATTATATTTCTTTTTTCTTTTATATTTTATTGATGTTCTAGTTGATCTATCATTGAGTTAACTTACATGTTGATGGAATGGTTAGTAGAAGGATGCCATCTCACCACTGAAACCCAAATTTAGTACCCTAAATCTCTCAGATTTGAGACTTTCATTTCCCCCCTGTGATTTATAGGTAATGCAAATCTGAGGTTAGGAGTATTTCGAGCCATTAATGTTTATGAGCCTTACCTTGAAATTGAGAACCGTTTACATGCGGTTTACGGTTTAGATTTGGATTGTGATATGAACAAGGTGGAAAGTGGAAAATAAACCTGTCCAAATTCGAGGACGGACTAGACCTCCTTGTGTCCAAATTCGAAGATGGACTAAACCTCCTTGTGCAAGCATAGATTTTGGGAATAATTTTCTGATGCCTTCTCATTAATTATTTCTCTAATAAATAGAGATTGATGAATACATACATAGAAACAATTTAAATTGATTCCTACAATCCAAGATAACTATCACTAACTAGGAAAGAAATAAAATCTAAAATATATCCCTTGAATAAAGGAAATATCACCACATAATTAGTCAAAGAAGTCCCTTGACTTAAATGGAAAAGAAATCTAAACTTAAATGGAAAAGAAATCTAATCCTATTGACACTCTAGAAGATCTGGGTGACAACTCAAGCCTAATCACTCTATTTACTTCCCTAACTTACTTGCAATCGGCCTCACAGATTTGACCCAAGGTTTAGCAACCTGACCCATGGCCTAACTTGTGTGGGCCGGCGACTTAGCCATTATCACGCAACTAGACTGGGCTCCTATCATTCCTATCCCCTTCAAAATTGACCTTGTCCTCAAGGTTAAAACTTGGAAAATGCAGTTGCAAAAGTTGAATCATCCATTGTCTCTTTTTTAGATGGGAGGTTGGCAATTACTGAACAATAGATCCTGAATCAAACACTAAGTGGAGTAGGAAATGTTGTTTCAATAGTGAAGCAGTATCACATCATGGCTCTCATCATACACGCTACTTTGCTTGGATTTGTTGCCATCACTAATGAGTGTTGGGGGGCTGCCACTATTGATGAATGCAAATACCACTTGTTATTGGATTTGACCGAGTATACACACCAATTGGGGAGAGGAATATCCTGACCCATGAATAGATCTGGTTTGTATCTTCATCCTCTTTTGCACCATTGTATATTGGACTCTTTGTTTCCTTTTTAACATCTAAGATAAATAGTTGCTGATTTTTGCATTTATGGTAAATCGCAAACTTTCTATTGCAACTATAGTTGGGAGAATTAAATCTTACAATGTGAGTTTGAAGCACCCTGTTTTAATTTTGATTTGTAATGTTGTCAAGTGAATCTTCATAATTTGTATTGTTAGGAAGAAGTGAGAGGATGCGGCTGCAATTGGAGTCCATCGCAGCCCAAAGAACCTCGATATCTACTAAGGCTCGCATGCAACGGTTGACTTCCTCATCGAGTCTCATCGAGTTTATCAATCTTTATGGCCAAAATTTTCTTTGTAACCATGCCAAGAACGATGCTCTTTTGATACCAATTGATATGAACAAGGTAAAATGTGGAAGATAAACTAGTCCAAATTTGACGATGGACTAAACCTCCTTGTGCATGCACAAATTTTGGGGATAATTTTCTGATGCCTTCTCATTAATTATTCTCTAATAAACAGAGATTGATGAATACATATTCCTACAATCCAAGATAATTATCATTAACTAGGAAAGAAATAAAATCTAAAATATCTCTCTTGAATAAAGGAAATACCACAACATAATCAATCAAAGAAATCCTATGAGTTAAATAAAAAAGAAATCTAATCCAATTGACACTCTTGAAGACCTTGCTGACAACTCAAGCCTAATTACTTCATTTACTTTCTTAACTTACTTGCAATCAGCCTCGCAAAACTGACCCAAGGTTTAGCAACCTGACCCAACTTGTGTTGGCCAGCGACTTAGCCATTATCACACAATTGGACTAGGCTCCTATCCGATTGACGACACATGGTTGAAGATCAAGGCTCTTGGGTTTAGGTCTCTGGTTCTCATTAAATCTAAAAATAAAAGGAGATTTCGAATCTGCATCCCACTACCTTTACTTTCTACAAATATTTCCTTTACTTCTTAAGCATATTGACCACCTTTACTTTTCCGCAAGTTTACCGTTTTTATTTTCAGCATCTACGGCCTTCACTTTTCAGCAAAAATACTGCCTTCATTTTCCTTGCACTACGGCCTTTACTTTTCTGCATTATTTCTATTCTTTATTGTCTGTTTTCATGATCTAATGCTGGAATAGGTTGCCATATGTTTAGTGTTTTCATGATCTAATGCTGGAATAGGTTGCATCTCATTCATCATATTTTAGATCTAGAAATTTCATATGTTCATTGGTGTTTATATGAATTTTCAGATCTGGAAAACCCGGATTCAGATCTGCACCTTTAAGGTTTCTACATTTATGCTTAAAAATCTGCACCAAGTAAAATTCTGCAATTCCAGCAGATTTTGTTGAAAAGTTTCAAATTCAAAACCCAAGAAAACAATATTATTTTCTCATGAAATTTTGGGATTTTGAAGTCTGCTGGATGGTCTTTCAATTCTCCAATTTCAGCCAAAAATAATTTCGGAAAGTATGGTTTTCAGAGGCTGAAATAAAGTGACCCCAGTTAAGTTAGAGTGCAAAATTTCTGCAGCGTACTTGTAAAATACCTTGTGTTTAGGCAAGCGTACCTCTTTCATTTCTCAACATTTATTCTCTCTCTCTCTCTTTTTTTTCTTTTTGGTTAGTTTCATGCATCTTAGGAGTTTAAATCCTAGCAATTGGATTTAGGATTAGATCATATTAGGCCAATCATACATAACTTTGAAAAAGGGTTGTAAACCAGTTCTTCATACTTAAAAGAATTTTCAGCATGCATCATAGTGTCATGATTTTCTAGGATTGAGTCATTCATGCATATCATACATTTTTGCATTGATAAGAGTGTAAAAATAGGTTTAGGATTAATTTTAGAATTAGGAACCATTAATTGTAATTTTAATTGTTTATTTTGTTTATTTTTATTAGTTTAGCCTTTTGTAAAGTTGGAAAGGACCTAACCATATTTGCTTGCTATGGGTTTGTCCCCACACTTACTGGGATAAAACTACAACAAGGCTCTTCACTTGAAGTTTTGCGATCAAACGCACTTGCATTTTTTTTTTAAATTTCATAAAGTCATTTCTGTATAAGACACTCATAAATTTTGCATTATCTAATCCACTTGACTAGGATTATGAGTGTTAGCTAATTCATCTGGTTGGACAAAACTCTAGGTCCATTGAGTTGTGATTTTCTAATTACTTTGGAATGGATTGTGGTATGTGTTTCCGAAAGAACTAAAGTGAAAATACATGAAGAAACGAAGAAATTCAAAAGAAAAAGAAACCGGGATAGAAGCTCTACCTGCTTGAGCAAAGAGATGCCTGCTCAAGTGGACCTAATGAAATTTGCTGGACACTTACTCACTCGAGCAAACGACGAAGAAAAACCTACTTTCCTGTTTATGAATTATTTCATGTTTATGCTGGGATTGCTATTTTGTATTATATGAAAACTCTAATTCCCATGCACGAATTGTGTGTTATAAATAAGCATTCTCTCTTAACGCTAAGGTAGCTCTCTCATCGTTTTAAGCATAAAATACCTAATTGAGAGACCATTTCTTTTTTAGAGTAGCCATTAGAGAGATTGTGTTGAAACTTTGAGCTTTAGAGATTGTTCCTTTTACATCCTTGGAGAGGATTACCTTCCCCTGAAGAAGATTCATGCACCCTGAAGTTTCAAGGTTGTTAGATCAAGCGTGGTGAATGCTAAGGATTCGACAGGTAACTATAGTCCTTAGGTTGAGCATACTAGAGAAGGGTCTATAGTATTGCTTGTAACTGTTCATTCGTAGTGCTTGGTTTTTGTTAGTCCAAGGAGGACTCATGGTTTTTCCCATGTAGGATTTCCACGTAAAAAATCATGTGCCTTGTCTTCTTTGAGTGGTTGATTGATTTGTGTGTTCTTTTATATTTTTTTCCACCAATTTTAATTGAACTACGATCTAGAAATGTGAGTTAGGACCTTGTACACCTTTTTCTTTGTGATTCTTAAATCTTCAAGCTTGGTTTATGTTGGTCCAAGGAGGACTCATGGTTTTTTCTCACATAGGATTTCCAAGTAAAAAATCATATGCCTTGTCTTCTTTGAGTGGTTGATTGATTTGTGTGTTCTTTTATTTGTTTTTTTTTCCACCGTTGTTAATTGAACTACAATCTAGAAATGTGAGTTGGGACCTTGTATACCTTCTTCTTTATGATTCTCAAATCTTCAGTTGATATCAAAGAGGGTTACACAAATCTATTTTGTAGATCTATTCATTTTTAGAATGGGATTTAACCATAAAGCCACTTTGACTACCAAGCAACCGTTGTTGGTTGGATCCAATTATGCTTATTGGAAAGTCAAAATAAGTGCTTTTCTAAGGTCCATTGATCATGATGTCTAGGATTATGTTGAATATGATTATACCAGACCCACTACTGTGACTAAAGGTAAATATGTTCCTAAACGAAAAGCACAATGGACAAAAGAGGAAAACCATGCCTCCAATTGTAATCACAAGGCCATTAATGCTATTTACAATGGAGTTTTTGCCTTAGTGTTCCATAAGATCTCTACCAACACCTTTGCTAAGGAAGCATGGGATATCCTACTGATTGTTTATGAGGGCACTGATACTGTCAAGCAGTATAAACTGCAAAAATTGACTACAGTCTTTGAAACCCTTAAGATGATGAGACTTTTGATGAAATTTATGCCAAATTGAGTGATATTGCTAATTCTAGTTTCAATTTGGTTGAGTATATTCCTAAAAGTAAGGTTGTTGAAAAGATCCTGAGGTCTCTACCCTAAAGGTTTGATCCAAATTTTGTGGCTATTAAGAAAAATAAAAATCTTAATACTCTCAAGGTTGATCAGCTTGTTTGCAATTTTCCAACTTTTGAAGCAAACCGTAGGATTGAGGGAAAATCTAAATCCAAAAGTGTAGATTGAAAAGTTTCTAAAGAATCAGACAAGGCTATTAAAAATGATTCTAATTTTGATTTGGAGGAAATTGATCCCTAAAAAGCCATTCAGTTTACAAAAAACTTCAAGAAATATATGAAAAGGGAAGAAATCTGGCTCAAAGATTTCAAAAACTGAGAATAAGAAGTCTTCAAAAGGTGTTTAGTGTTATGAATTCCAAGGGTATGGTCATGTTGCTAATAACAGTCAAGTGGAATGTTGCAAAAAAACAGATCTCCTCTCTTAAGACAAAATTAGAAAAAGCTCTCTTGGTAAAGTGCGTCTCTTGGAATCTCAGAAGAATGATATGCCGAAAAGTTGAATGATTTAGCTCAAAAATATGAATATTAGTCTAATGATATTGAGAAGGTTGAACAAGAAATGGAGACCTTGAAGCAAGAACTGAAGACATGCCATACACATAAAGCTGATTTGGAAAGCAAATAAAATATGGCTATAACAGTGCTAGCTGCAACAGGCTTCACTAGATATAATGAACACTTGCTCCAAGAAACTTGATGACATCTTATGTAGTCGGAAGTTGCCAAGTGATAGACATGGCATTGGTTTTGATGATGCATCTACATCAAAAGGTAAAGGTAAACGGTGCTTGTTAAAAGTTCTATTGTTTAAACCTATTTGCGCTAAGCATGCAACAAGTTCTTCAAAGAAGAACTACGTGTCTTGTCCTGCATTCACACCAAAATGTCATCACGTGGAATCAAATGACACAGTCGTCCTCATTGCAATAAGTTAAGAAGTTTATCAAAAATAAGCAATGGAAAAAGCAGTTGTCTAACCAAGGACCAAGAAGAGAGCCATCGGGGTTAGAAAATCTTACTTGCATATTGAATTCATATACACTTTGCTGAAAGCTTCAAATTTGCAAGTGTGGGTGCCTAAGTCACACCGCTGATCAAGAAGATCAAGCCCCCACCCCTAGAGTTGAAAAGAAAGATTATATTAAGGGGGAGTCACAATTGAGGGGGAGCTATTGATGCCTGATTGAAAATTTTATTGCATGTTAATCATTATTTTTTGTCAATTATGGAAAAAATGGGGAGTATGAAGGAGATTTGCTTGAAAAGATTAAATTTTGTTTGTCTATGTAAATACTCAATGTATTTTGGGTTTTTTTTTTTGGTAGAATATTTGTATGTCTAGGGAGTTTTTTCCATGAATTGTGAAAAGGGGGAGGTTGTTAGTGTTAGTATCATTGTAAGAGTGTGTTGTCAATTACGTGACCAAAGTGTAGTTCGGTTCTAGAACGATCTAGTTCACCTCGGAAGTTCATTGAAGATCAAGCCAAGTTCAAAGAAGTTCAAGCAAGTTTAAGACCATTCAAGAAAGACCTATCAATGAAGACTAAGCAAAGAAGTTCAAGATCATTCAAAGAAGATCATCTGTGAGTGCCAAGGGATAAGGTAACTGTGATCCCTAAGTGTCCATAGAAATAAAATAGGAAATTAGGTTTTTCAAACACCCTGTTTTGTTCTACGGCTTGGACCACGGCTAAGCCGTAGATCCTACGGCTCACTCTCCAGAGAGTATTTTTTGAAGCTTTTTGTCCTACGGCTGACCCTACGGCTGCACCGAAAAATATTACTGCTAAGCCGTAGTATGTTTCACGGCCAAGCCGTAAACTCTACAGGCCACAATCCAGAGAGTGCACTTGGCCATATAATGCTTACGGTTGACCTTGCGGCTAAGCCGAAAGGCCTTCACGGCTAAGCCGTAAGGTAATTCACGGCTAAGCCGTAAAGATTACGGGCCACTCTCCAGAGAGCAGTTTTTGGGAAATTTCAGCTTACGGCTGACCCACGACTAGGCCGAAAGGTGCTCACGGCTAAGCCGTATAAGGATTTACGGCTAAGCCGTAAGTCTAACCGTAAGAAGGAATTTTTGTTGAATCTGGTCAAACTAGCCGTTGGATGTTGTCAGAACTTACGGCTAAGCCGTAGACCATTCTGTTCCTAGCCGTAGATCTGTCCGTTGGAGTTTATCTGTATTTAAAGAAGACCTCTCCCTTGCTCCAACCACTGCATTTATTACTGAGAAAATCACTGGTATAGCTGAGCCTTTGCACCTCCATTAAAATCATCTTCAAAGCTCCCTCAACCACCTACTCTCCAACACCAAAGAGTGCCATTATTGTTACAAGTAGAGTAGTTGGTGAGTTAGGAAAGGCTCCATTAAATCTGAGAGAATACCTTAACCTTCCAAACCCTCTTAAAACCTCTTCCCTTGGCTGAGTACACATCTGAAGATCTTCATCTCCAAGGAGCAAGAACAAGAGGCCAAAGCTTGGAGGTAGTCTTTCAAGCATCAAGAGCACCACTCAAAACCAAGGTAAACAATTCCTTGTTTAGGTGTTCTTTAATATTTCAATTCTCATTGCTGTATTTGGTGGAAGACAAACCACCGCATCAAAAATTGTTGTAGTTGGTGGACTAGATCAAGGATCAACCACCTGATCAAAAACTCTAGTTGGTGGAAGACAAACCACCGAATCAAAACTGTTGCAAGAGGTGTATGTTATGTAAGTGCCTCTTATTTAGTGGAACCAAGAGAGATTGCTCTTGAGAGTGGATGTAGGTCTAGGACCGAACCACTATAAATCACTGTGTTTATTGCTTGTTGTTGTGTGTGGATGTTGCCTTGCATTTTTGACACTTGAGTTGATCATCATTTCTAAGCTACATATCTGTTAATCAAATTGCATTACTACACACTGTAAACACTCACAACTCAGAATATCTGTCTTTATCTTCTTGGGGACTCTCAATTTTACTTAATCTTTTAGATTGGACACTAATAAACCCAATTCTTGAAAAGAAATTTTTAATAGTCCTATTCACCTCTAGGACTTGGTGAGATCTAGTTATTGCACTTTCAATTGGTATCAAAGCAGATTACTTCTTAAGGGTGTAATAACCTGAAGTAGATCCATCTTTTGCTAGATTCACCATGAATCCTGAAGGAAGCACTATCACCCGTCCACCTTTCTTTGATGGAACAAATTATGCCTTTTGGAAAGCCCGGATGACAGCATTTTTAAAATCCATGGACTGGGCTGTTTGGGAGGTTATAGAGAAAGGCTGGACGGAACCCACTGAAGATGTGACTACAAATGGTGTCACAACCACTAGACCATTAGATCCAGCTAGATGGTCTCAAGCTCAGCTAAATCTTAGACAAAATAATGCTAGAGCTTACAATGCTATAGTGTGTGCCATGAATCAAGAAGAGTTTAAAAAGATCATGACAACCACTAATGCAAAACAGGCATGGAGTATCCTTGAAGTAACTTATGAGGGTACATCAGTTGTCAAAAGATCTAAACTTCAGATGCTCACGAGTCAGTTCGAAAACATTCGCATGGAAGAAAATGAAATGTTTACTGACTTCTATACTAAGCTCATGAAAATTGTAAATGAAATGTGGGCTCTTGGGGAAACTCTTCCGGAAGGTAAAATTTGTAGTAAAATCTTGAGATCACTTCCGGAAAGATTCCATCCTAAGGTAACCTCTATAGAAGAACACAAGGATTCGGAACAAATGAAAATTGAAGATTTAGTGGGATCCCTTCAGACCTTTGAACTCAAATTTAACAATGACAAAAAGAAATCAATCGCTCTTATCACCTCTCATAACACATCTTCCTCTAAAGATGACTTAGGAGTAACTAGTAATGACGAGGATGAAGATGTGGCCCTTTTGGCTAAAAGATTTTTGAAACAATTTAAGAAAAAGAGGGTGAAAGAGTATAAAAATGAAACCACAAATGATAAATACAAAGGTCGGTCAAGTTCCCTCTCTAGAAGTAAATATAAGGAACCTATGTGTTACAGATGTAAGAAAATTGGACACATATCCACCGATTGTCCTCAAAAAGGAAAATTCAAAAAGAAGAATCTTGTAGCCACTTGGGACGATTCATCTAAATCAGATTCTGACTCAGATGAATCACATTAAAATGAATCAGACAAATATACAGTTCTGATGGCTACCACTGCCACCTTCAATCTTTCTGAGGAAATGATTAAAATATCGAATGAAGAAATCTCAGGCAGTGAGTCAGAAAGTGAGTATGAAAATTCAGATGATGAGGATAATGACAACACCACGGATTCCTATGAACTACTCTATGAGGGAACTGTAGGCTCGTTGAAACTGTAAGCAATCAACAAAAGAAAATTAAGAATTTAAAGGAAAAGGTTGATAGTATTAGTGCTAAAAAGGAAGAATTGATCAAAGAACTCGAAAGTGTAAAAATCCAATTATCAACAGAAAGAGAAAATGTACTCAAATTAAGAGAAAATGAAAAATCCCTTTTAAAAATAAAAGATGAAAACAATGCTCTCCACAATGAAGTGACTATTCTGAAAAGGTATGAAGAAAAGTATGAGTACAGATTTACTCAAAATGATGAGAAATACATTAGATTATTCAAAATTGGGAAAGCTTATAAAGACATGACCGGTCTTGGATATGACAAAAAATGCTAATCAGCCTCCAAGTTCCGGAACTGTTTTTGTCAAAAGTGCTTTAAAGAACGAAGAAACTAGTGTTCAAAACACTGTGGATAAGGCATCTACTAGTACTCATACTGTTTCATCAAATGTCCTCTGTCATTATTGTGGAAAAAGAGGTCATTTCAAAATGGAGTGCAAGCTAAGAAAAATTCATTGTAACATCAGTCAGAAAATTGAGAAAAACACCACTAAGAAAGTGGAACCTGAAAACAAAAAACAGAAGTCTCAAATAAATACATTCCCCTTTAACCAAAAGATGAATAATTTGTTAAAAGAAGTCCAAAAGTTAAGAAAACAATTTGAAATATACAAAAAGAATGGAGCAAACATTCCTATTCCCCAACATAAAGCCTTTCAAGTGAAACACCAAAAATCAACTGTGATCCCCACCACTAGTACACTTAAATGGATACCTAAAAACAAGAATCTAGTGGTCCACACAGCTTTTAAAGCTGCAGAACAATCAAGATGGTATCTGGATAGTGGATGCTCAAAACATATGACTGGTGATAAATCTTGTTTGTCTAAAATGATTGAATTCGATGGAGGCACAGTTACTTTTGGTGATGGCAGTACTGTGAAAATTATTGGGAAAGGAACTTTAAATGTTCCAAACTTACCACCCTTTGAGAATGTTTTGTGCGTTGATGGGTTGAAACATAATTTACTTAGCATATCTCAAATCTGTGATAAAGATTATGCCGTAAACTTTAGTAGTCATAGTTGTGAGATCTCAAGGAATGGAAAGATAATATTGAGAGGTCTTAGAACTACCGATAACTGTTATGTAGTGGGAAAAACAAATACTTCATAATCTGCTCCTTGCCTACTAACTAGTATTGATGAAGCTAAGTTGTGGCATCAAAGACTTGGGCATGTAAACTACAGGGACTTATCCCATCTAAACAAATATGTTGAAGGACTGCCCAAGATCAGTAGCCAAGAAAAGATGATCTGTGGAGAGTGCCTTCAAGGAAAACAAATTAGAAGTGCCCATAAAATGGTGAATGCTATGAAAACTACTCGACCTCTAGAACTTATTCATATGGACTTGGTTGGACCAACTAAAAGAGAGAGTCGAGGTAAGAAAAGGTACTTTCTTGTTATGGTAGATGATTTCTCTAGATTCACTTGGGTTGCATTTTTGAGAGAAAAATCTGAAGCCTTTGGAGAATTCAAAAGGATTGTAAAACAAATTCAGACTGAAAAAGGTACTTCAGTAGCCCGAATCAGAAGTGATCATGGTGGTGAATTTGAAAATGATCAATTTGATAAATTTTGTGAGAAATATGGGATTCATCATGAATACTCTGCACCCAAAACTCCACAGCAAAATGGGGTAACTGAAAGAAAAAATAGAGTTCTCCAAGACATGGCCATAGTCATGCTTCATAGTAAGAATCTTCCTAGAGACTTGTGGGCCGAAGCTGTTAATACCAGCTTCTACATCATCAACCGAGTTTATCTTAGGACTGGTACAAATCAGACAGCTTATGAATTGTGGCATGGGAAGAAACCAAATGTGAAATATTTTAAGGTCTTTGGAAGTAAATGTTACATCTTGAAGGATAGAGAACAACTGAGTAAATTTGACTCAAAAAGTGATGAAGGTATATTATTAGGCTATTCAACACGGAGTCGAGCCTATCGTGTTCTAAATATGAGAACCGGAGTCATTCAAGAGTCAATAAATGTCATTATAGATGATGCATCCACAATGTCTGATAATGTTGATGAAGTGGAAGTGCCCTTAATGCTTGAACCCACACGATCCACAATAAAAACTGATGTACCTGTTTCCACTGAAAATTTGGTGAATGTAAAAGACCATCCTATAGATCAGATTATTGGTGACCCCCTAACAGGTTTCAAAACTAGGAAACAATTGGAGAACATTATGAGTCACTTGTGCTTTACTTCTGTTTTAGAACCTACCTGCGTTGATGAAGCCTTTTCAGACAATGATTGGATAAAAGCTATGCAAGAAGAATTGAATCAGTTTACCAGAAGTGATGTTTGGTATCTAGTTCCAAGACCAAAGGATAAAAATGTGATAGGCACTAAATGGATCTTCAAAAATAAACTTGATGAAAATGGAGTTATTGTTAGGAACAAAGCTAGTTTGGTAGCGCAGGGATATTCTCAAATTGAAGGTATTGACTTTGACGTGACCTTTGCTCCAGTTGCTCGTTTAGAATCAATTAGAATCTTACTATCTATCGCTTGTTTTTTAAAGTTCAAATTGTTTCAAATGGATATTAAGAGTGCTTTTCTAAATGGAATTTTGAATGAGGAAGTGTATGTTGAACAACCTAAAGGTTTTATAGACTCAAAATTCCCTGATCATGTGTTTAGACTAAAGAAAGCCCTGTATGGTCTTAAGCAAGCACCACGTGCTTGGTATGAAAGGTTGACAAAATTCTTGTTAGACAATAATTTTCAAAGAGGTAGTGTTGATAAAACTCTTTTTATCCAAAAGACAAGAAAGTCAGTTTTAATAGCGCAAATATATGTAGATGATATCATCTTTGGTTCCACATCTAATGAATTGACTACTCAGTTCGCTAATCTAATGCAATCTGAATTCGAAATGAATATGGTTGGCGAATTGAATTTCTTCTTAGGCTTACAAGTCAAACAATTACGTGATGATATCTTCATTTCCCAGTCCAAGTATGCTAAAGAACTGGTAAAATGATTTGGTCTAATGACTGGGAAACATGTCCAAACCCCCATGAGTACAACCATCAAACTTACTAAAGATGCAAATGGTAAAGGGGTTGACTCTAGCCTATATCGAAGTATGATCGGTAGCCTGTTATACCTTACTGCAAGTAGGCTAGACATAGCATTTAGCATGGGAGCATGTGCTCGATATCAAGCGGATCCAAAAGAATCTCATCTAACTGCTGTAAAAAGAATCATTAAGTACATTGCAGATGCAACTGAATATGGTCTGTGGTATCCTCATGACTCCTCATCCTCCATTGCTGGATACTCAGATGCTGATTGGGCAGGAAACTTAGATGATAAAAAATCCACAAGTGGCGGCTGTTTTTATATTGAAAATTGTCTAGTAGCTTGGCATAGTAAAAAGCAAAATTCGATATCTCTCTCCACTGCCGAGGCTGAATACATAGCTGCCGGAAGCTGCTGTTCTCAACTCTTGTGGATGAAGCAGATGCTTATGGACTATGGGATTACACAAGGAATAATGAGCTTGTATTGTGATAACACGAGTGCCATACACATTTCAAAAAATCCGATCCAGCACTCTCGCACCAAACACATTGATATTCGACATCATTTCATTAGAAAATTGGTTGAAAAAGGAATCATTGAGCCCGAATATATTCAGACTGAAAAACAACTTGCAGACATCTTGACTAAACCTCTTGATGTGTTAAAATTTGAAAATTTGAGGAAATCAATTGGTGTTTGCTGTTTGGATTAACTTGTGTTTTGCCCAGGGTCTACGGCTAAGCCGTACACTACTTTACGGCTAAGCCGTAAAGGTTTACGGCTCAGCCGTAAAACACTCTACGGCTAAGCCGTAAGTGCTTTTTCCGTCCTCGTTCTACGCGCCGAGGCCTTCTTAAACCCGTCTCTTCATCTTCTTTTTCCCTCTGCACGAACCCGTCTCTACTTTCTCTTCCTTTCTCGGCTTTCCTCCTCCGGCATCTTTCTCCTCCAGCCTTCCTCCTCCGGCATCTTCCTTCTCCGGCCCTCCTTCTCCGGCGTCCTCCTCCTCCGGCCCTCCTCCTCCGGTGTCTTCTCTCTTTCTCTTCCTTTTTCCTCACTGTTTCATTCCATTTACTGTGTTCGTTTCTCCACTGTGCTTCTTCCTCCTGTTTGTGGTGTGTGGCCTTCCCTCGGATTATCATCATGCCTCCACGAACCAAGAATTCTTACCCCCCTGGTAAGCGGCCTCGTGCCTCCAGTAGCTCTTCCCGGCCTCGTCAGCCATCTCCACCCTCTCCCCGAGTTTTGGTTCCACGGGAACCCACTCGTGATCGGTCCTTCTTTTCCAGACCCATTATTGTCGAACGCGATGTCAATATTCTCGCTGTTGAGGCATATGGAGTCCATACACTTCTCACCCACATTGGGTGGGAAAATATTCTGAAATGGGGTGGTCCTGGCTTCCCCTCGATTGTGCGTACCGTGTATGCATCTATCTCACACGCCTCGTTAGACACCATGTCCTTTGACCTTGGGTTCACTGATGGCACCAATACCATCACCCCTGCCATCATCTCAGCCCTGTTGTGTGTGCCTCTCTCCGATTTCACTTCGGTCATCTCAGATTCTCTATCCGAAGAGGAGAAGCAAACTGCCACTTTCGCCCTCTGTGGCGCCTCCATCCCATGGATGGACAAGGGGTTCCTTCCTGCAGCCTCCCTGCTTCTTCATTACCGGATCCTCCATGCTATCTTCACCTGCAACATTTATCCTCGGAGGGGGAATTTCTCTGACCTCACCCCATTCATGGTTAATGTACTCTACTCAGTCCACATGGGGGTCAGAGTGTGTCTTCCATCTCTCATCTGCGCCACCATTATTTGATTTTGGCAGTGCCCGGGCCGAGGCACCAATGCATGTGTCTTTGGCTATCTCATGACTCGCATCGCCTCTCAGTGTGGGGTCACTTTACCTACAGATGAGGCCCCTGAGTCTCACCCCACCTTTGGCACCGTTAATATTCAGAATATGCGCTTCTCCAAACAGCAGGCAGCTGGTCCCCGACTTCCTGACTCCGGAGACGAAGATGATTCACTGGCTGAGTCTCGTCCTGCAGCACCCTCTACCGCTTCTCCGGTTCCGGTTCCTCCCCCGGCTTCTTCCTCTTTTTCTTTTGAAGCTCGGTTGGCCGCCCTCGAACAAAGGCAAACTAAGATGGAGAAGCCCTTGAAGAAATCCTTTCAATACTTGTCCAAGATCTCCAAGAGCTGCCGGCGCGACGATGTGGCGATTCCTTCCCCCTCTCCTCCTTCGGAGTGATGTCTGTTATTGTCTTCTTTGTGTATTTTGGGAAATGGCTGTCCTCACCTGTTAGTCTTGTTTGTTATCTCATGTATTCTTATGAGTGATGTCTTGTTTTGCTATGGTTGTACTGCTCCTTATTTCTCGATCTAATCTAGCCCTTACTTTGCCATTGTTTATTTTTGTGTGCACTTCTGTTCTTCTTTATGCTTTATCTCTTTTTCAATATTGTGCCAAAAAGGGGGAGAATTGTATGCATGTGTTTAGGGGGAGTTTTCTAACCTCCCACCTTTCTAGTAGATTGTGTTTGCAGCCTTTTGTAGGTTAAGCATCTTCAAAGGAGGAGCTTCAAAGGGTTGTGTATATAGATGTGGGTGCTTAAGGTGTATTCACTAATGTAATACTTGTTGTATCTCAATTGCTGAGCTTAAATGTTGTATCTTCTTCACATTATGTAATTTTGTCACGAAATTGACAAAGGGGGAGATTGTTAGTGTCATTGTAAGAGTGTGTTGTCAATTACGTGACCAAAGTGTAGTTCGGTTCTAGAACGATCTAGTTCACCTCGGAAGTTCATTGAAGATCAAGCCAAGTTCAAAGAAGTTCAAGCAAGTTCAAGACCATTCAAGAAAGACATATCAATGAAAACTAAGCAAAGAAGTTCAAGATCATTCAAAGAAGATCATCTGTGAGTGCCAAGGGATAAGGTAACTGTGATCCCTAAGTGTCCATAGAAATAAAATAGGAAATTAGGTTTTTCAAACACCCTGTTTTGTTCTACGGCTTGGACCACGGCTAAGCCGTAGATCCTACGGCTCACTCTCCAGAGAGTATTTTTTGAAGCTTTTTGTCCTACGGCTGACCTTACGGCTGCACCGAAAAATGTTACTGCTAAGCCGTAGTATGTTTCACGGCCAAGCCGTAAACTCTACAGGCCATAATCCAGAGAGTGCACTTGGCCATATAATGCTTACGGTTGACCTTGCGGCTAAGCCGAAAGGCCTTCACGGCTAAGCCGTAAGGTAATTCACGGCTAAGCCGTAAAGATTACGGGCCACTCTCCAGAGAGCAGTTTCTGGGAAATTTCAGCTTACGGCTGACCCACGGCTAGGCCAAAAGGTGCTCACGGCTAAGCCGTATAAGGATTTACGGCTAAGCCGTAAGTCTAACCGTAAGAAGGAATTTTTGTTGAATCTGGTCAAACTAGCCGTTGGATGTTGTCAGAACTTACGGCTAAGCCGTAGACCATTCTGTTCCTAGCCGTAGATCTGTCCGTTGGAGTTTATCTGTATTTAAAGAAGACCTCTCCCTTGCTCCAACCACTGCATTTATTACTGAGAAAATCACTGGTATAGCTGAGCCTTTGCACCTCCATTAAAATCATCTTCAAAGCTCCCTCAACCACCTACTCTCCAACACCAAAGAGTGCCATTATTGTTACAAGTAGAGTAGTTGGTGAGTTAGGAAAGGCTCCATTAAATCTGAGAGAATACCTTAGCCTTCCAAACCCTCTTAAAACCTCTTCCCTTGGCTGAGTACACATCTGAAGATCTTCATCTCCAAGGAGCAAGAACAAGAGGCCAAAGCTTGGAGGTAGTCTTTCAAGCATCAAGAGCACCACTCAAAACCAAGGTAAACAATTCCTTGTTTAGGTGTTCTTTAATATTTCAATTCTCATTGCTGTATTTGGTGGAAGACAAACCACCGCATCAAAAATTGTTGTAGTTGGTGGACTAGATCAAGGATCAACCACCTGATCAAAAACTCTAGTTGGTGGAAGACAAACCACCGAATCAAAAACTGTTGCAAGAGGTGTATGTTATGTAAGTGCCTCTTATTTAGTGGAACCAAGAGAGATTGCTCTTGAGAGTGGATGTAGGTCTAGGACCGAACCACTATAAATCACTGTGTTTATTGCTTGTTGTTGTGTGTGGATGTTGCCTTGCATTTTTGACACTTGAGTTGATCATCATTTCTAAGCTACATCTCTGTTAATCAAATTGCATTACTACACACTGTAAACACTCACAACTCAGAATATCTGTCTTTATCTTCTTGGGGACTCTCAATTTTACTTAATCTTTTAGATTGGACACTAATAAACCCAATTCTTGAAAAGAAATTTTTAATAGTCCTATTCACCCCCCCCCTCTAGGACTTGGTGAGATCTAGTTATTGCACTTTCAGTTAGGATTATGAGTGTTGGTTAATTAATGGGTTGGATTAAACTTTAGGTCCATTGAGTTGTAATTTTTTATTTAATTTAGAATGGACTATGGTTTGTGTCGCCGAAAGAGTTGAAGTGTAGAAAAACAAAGAAATGAAGAAAATTTTGAAGAAAAATCGATCGGGACGGAAGCTCTACCCACTCAAGTGAAAAGACGCCCACTTGAGTGGACCTGACAAAATTTGCCTGATAGAAAGTTCACTCGCTCGAGCTAAAAATGTAGAAAAACCCACTTTCTTGTTTGCAATTTATTTTTTGTTTGTGTTAGGATTGCTATTTTATGTTCTATACAAACCTTAAATCCTATGCACAAATTATGGGTTATAAATATCGACTCTCTCTCAATCCTAAGGTACCTCTCTCATTGTTCTTAAAATACTTAATTGAAAGACCCTTTCTTCTCTACTGCAGCCATTGGAGAGATTGTGCTGAAGCTTTGAATTCTATAGATAGTTGCTTCAATATCTTTGTAGAAAATTATCTTCTCTTGAAGAAGATTTGTGCACCATGCGGTTTTAAGGTGATTGGATTAAGTGCAGTGAGTAGTGAACGGCAAGGAGTCGACAAGTAGCTGCAGTCCTTAGGTTGAGGAGATTGGGGAAGGGTTTGTGAATATTACTTGTAACTGTTCATTCATAATGCTTAGTTTCTGTTGGTCCAAGGAGGACTTGTGGCTTTTCTGTGTAGGGTTTCCACATAAAAGATCGTGTGCCTTGTCTTCTTTATTTGGTTGATTTATTTGTGTGTTCTTTTATTTTTTTATTTTTATTTTTTTTTTGCCATTATTAATTAAACTGCAATCTAGAAATCTGAGTTAGGACCTTGAACAACTTCTTCTTGGTGATTCCCAAATCTTCACACCTCCATCAAGTTTAGGGAAACAAAAGCTCTACTAAAAAGAGGGCAAGGCTCAAATATTTAAAAAAAACACTAAAAAAAAGAAAATAGAAATTAGAGCTTTATGAAGTGTACTAATATATTAATAAACACTACATCATAAAATGAAGCTTATTTTTGGAGCCCAATTGGCCCCTATGCCCATATATATTTCGTCCAAGGCACTCCAAGTCCTAACATGAGCAATACTTAGGTCTATTAATACACCCTCAAAACGAGGGGCCAGGTTGGCCCTCAAAAGCCCTTAGAATGAGAGGGCATTCAGTTATCTGAAAAAGCCAAAGTGCGAGGCAAGGATAGATTCTTTTCTCCTTTTTTTGGCAGGCCCTATAATTTGGGGTTAGGTTTGGACAATACTAGGCCTAGTCTAACCCTCTTATTTTTCTTTGTTTTAAGAACACACACATACATATAAAGATATTGGCAATGATATTTAAGTGTAGGCAACCCATAACAAGTAAACCATTTATGGAGGCCCATGAATTTATAATTGGAGTAGAAAAAATTCCCCTTCCCTTTAACCAATACGAGCTGTAAAAAACGCCCATTGCATGTATTGTAGTCAACCCCAGCCGGCAAGATTTCAGTTTACTTAGTCGCTGGCTTTTTACTATTGCATCGGTTATATGTAGAAGTTGGGATGTGTGAGTTCAAATATTTATTTTAGGTGCAAGTGGCTATAGGGATCACTTGGGGCAAGTCTACTTTAATTAGTTATTAGGCCATGCAAATCATTTGATTGGACCTTTTAGGTTGTAGTTGTAGGCCATTAAGTTAGTAGGCCAAGCCAGAATATTGGCTAAGTCCAGTCTGAAATGGGGCAAAAATCCAAGCCACAATGGGCCAAGTTAGGCAGGTCCGGTTGATTTGTTTGGTCTTAGACTCTGGAGCATGACATTAAATTTTGGACAGCACTAGGCCTACATTTGGTAGGTCTAAATTTTGCCTCTATTTCTCTAAATATCTAAAATGGGCAGAAGTTTCAGAAAATAGAGCGTTTGGCACAAAACTTTTCCCTCTACCCACTTTAGATATTCAGAGGCAAAACCTCTAAAATTCACAGACTCCAATTTGGGCCAACTCAAAAATAGACCTTTTGGGTCTTAAAAATAAAGAGGCGGAGGGCATTTTGTTTGACTGAAATACCCTCAACGGAAATTAATTTGGCACCGAAAGTCCTATCCTATAAAACCTCGTATGTAGAAAGGAGAGATTGGAGCAGGAGCCAGAGCTTGAGCACCAAAGAAAAAATGCAAGAGGAAAAGGAGACAACATTCCAAATCTTAGGTGCATGTATGTTTCTCTTCCTCTTTTACTCTATTTTTCTTTTATTTTTCAATTCCTAATCAGAGAGCAAGGAGGAAGCAGCAACGACAAAGAATTTCCAAACCCAAATAGATGGAATCCTCTCATTTTTTAATCAAAACCCTAACCACAATAACCCCCAAAATGAAACCCTCTTTTTTTCTCAATCTCGCACTAGTTGTATGCATTGTACTTTGGGGATCATTCTCTTATAGCAGCTCCTCAGAGGACTTACCATCGCACAGTGGGTAGGATGGAGGAAAAACAGGGAGCTGTAATGTCAACAACTCACCATGAATAGGTGTTTGTTGTTTGAATTCTAGAATGCATCTCCATCATTCGGCATCTTTACTGCCTTGATTTACATGTCATTTTCCTTGTTCTTCTTTTTTTTTTTTTTGTTAATTTTCTTTTGTTTTTTAATTGGATGTTGATGCTTAAGCTTACTGTTCAGTGATTGTTATGCAGTTTATTTATTTGAAGGCATGCTTAACACTTGAATTTTGGCTAGACATCTTTTTTTAGTAGGGTCGCTCATTTTAATTGTATGACCACATTGTGACAACTCACATTGTGCACATATATGTTTTTAGATACCTTTCAAAAACCTTCCAAAAAATGACCTTTCAAAAAAAAAAATTGCATGTATCTGGATGTAAACATGTAGATGAATCTATCAGTACATGATGTGTAAAGAGGTGATACCTGCTTTTTAATCTCATATATGTACAATCTCTGTTGTCTTGCTGTCATTGATTCTATCTATCCAAGGACCTACATCAGCACTTGATTCCCCATCCTCAAATCGAAGTAAAATTCCCATATTTGCATTTCCATATTTATGAGATAGTAAAGCATGAAGGCAATAATAAAATTTATCTCTGGTTGCATAAAAAATGGGTGGCAAGAGGTTGAAAGTGAGAAATTTTACTTTAGCGCACCAAAAAGAACACTACATGACATTCTGTAACAGTGAGTGATGATAATCAAAGAACTCTTTCTTCCCCGCAGGTCAACATCACTTCTAATACTATGATTAAGTGATCCACTCCCCTGTATAAGACATAAGATAAACTGAGTCAACTTGATATGTTGGTATAGCTAGAGTCAACAACATTAGCTTGTTGTGAACAAGTTCTAGTCAAGGGTCACTTCTATCCCTAATTGGCTGCCTGGATATGTGTCTCAAATTCCATTAAAATTTCACTTTAATTCCTGATTGGTTGACTAGAGATACCTCTCGTATTGATTAATGAACATCAAAAAATTTCTAATCAAAGTAGCTTTCCTCTCAATCAGAGTACATATCTACGCTAGATTTACCATCTAACTTGAATAAAGTATACTGACAAGATTTTTCAAAATGTATGATATTAGTTCAAATTAAAAGCAAAGTGAAGCACACTATCATTCATCCAAATTAAATCCAAATGCATTCCATCCATAGAAATTTAAATCAGACAGCTCTTCATTCATCTATATCAAACTCATAGTCAAGTAAGTATCCAGTTCAAACACAAATTACAAACTGAATTCGAAGTCCACATCAACCGTCTAATATTAAATCTCAACACCCTAATTTAAAAATAAACCCCAATATTGGTCTAACTCTGAAGGTGTGAGCATCAATGGCCTTATATCTTCAGGTATAGACATGAAAGCTTCTCTTCAATTTCGATTTGTCATGATAACTTTCAATGCCTTCAAGTATATTTCTTTGCTCACGCCAGGGATAAAAGATAATAATGCAATACAATTATTGATCAAAAATGGGTTATCATTCTTGACACCTCTACCCATGCATGCAAGCTTACTTTGATAGTATTTAGTGACACTTGTGCAAGTTCTGCAAAAGAACTTATTGACTTAGAGCATCGTCTAAGACTAGGAGTCATAGAATGATCCTGCACATTTGTCTCTTCAACAAAGTCAGCATGTTCATCAAGTCCTACAGCAGGACCTACAAGAAAATGACCATGATTGCCTTGACTCCTAACTGATGGAACCACATTATCTCCATTTGTATCGCTCTGTTTTTAACAAGATCTATTGAAATATCCTAAACATCATTGTTAAGAACCCCAACTAGTGGGACCACATTCTCATTGCTTGCTGCTTCTTGAGCCAAGGTTCCAGCATTTTCTCCATATATTACCTCGAGCTCATCAAATATAGGACATCCTTTGTAGCAGAATTGCTTTGCATTATTATTAATCTGTAGATGTTGAGTGTCAAACATGCATTCATATTACAGAGTATTCAATACATTCATAGCAATTTCAAAACTAAAATCATATAAAATACCTTTAAGTATTATTCCCAGACATCATCTGGTGCTATTTGCAAGCAATGATGCTATTTGCAAAAGACATGATAAAGCCGACTACATTGGATCTAGTGCTAAAGGAAATTCTTTTGAATCCACGTTTTGAGCCATATTTTAAGGTATTACTCTCTTTCCATAATATTAGCAGCCTTTTTTATTTTTTCTATATATTATACATTTTTTATTGTTCACATTGTTTTATAGGATTGTATTGGTGCATTAGATGGAACCCTTGTGCATGCCATTATCCAACCAGAGAAACAAATCCCTTATAAAGATAGAAAGGGGGATTGTATGCAACAAGTTATGGCAGCATACTCATTTGACATGCTCTTTACCTATGTAGTATGCGGTTGGAAAGGTACAGCTCATGATCAACGGATTTTATTGGATACCATCTCTGATGAAAGGCTAAAGTTTCCACATGCTCCACCTAGTAAGAAAGCATTTAAATTGCGTTAAATCTCATCAAATGTATGCTACAACATTTTACTCAAGTGTTACTTTTAAACATTTGTATTTAATTTTTTATAGGTAAATACTACTTGGTTGATGCTGGTTACACAAACATGAGAGGGTTTCTTTCTCCATTTCGAAATGTTCGATATTGGCTTCCAGATTTTCAAGGCATTGCCATTTCTCGTATTAGGGAGGAGCATTTTAATAAATTACATTCATCATTAAGGAATGTGATTGAGCGAAGCTTTGGAGTATTAAAAGCTCGATTTCCTATCCTCAAGCGGATGGGTCCTTACCCATTTCCTGTTCAACGGAGCTTTGTAATTGCTACAATGGCCATGCATAATTTCATTAAGAAAGAGGATATGGAGGATCAATTGTTTTCACAATTTTCTGGTGAAGATGTCCAAGTAGAGCATGACACTAATGTTCAAGAAGATGTGAGATCTTATACTTCTAATGTCACAAATCGGATAGAGATGGATGCCAAGAGGAATTCAATTGCAGATGCCATTTGGCAAGATGTATGTTCTTAAGCATGTGCTTCTTCATCTTATGTCATGCTACATTTTCTGAATGGGTTGTGATGTTGGATGAGTTGAAGTGATGGTGTGTGGTGGTGTGTAATGATGTGTGATGATGGCCAATTGTTTTGTTTTCCAAATGATAGGGTATTATGATTTGATGATATGTGTATAGATAATGGATGTGATCTTGAATGATATGTTGAATATAATCTTTATGGTCCATATTGTAATGTGTTCTTGAAAGATATATGGAGGGTGAAATACAAGTATATTAGTTTATTTAATTTTTCTATAATGACATACACTACCCTTCTAAATAAAAGACAAGCCCTCTAAAATGAGGCAAATAGAGGGTATACTAAACGGTCTATTTAAAATACATCTGTTTATTACCAAACACAATTTTTTATTCTAATCTCTTTTTTTTAAAGCTCTTTTTTTAGTAACTCTATTTTGGATGTATATGTGGAAAAAATATTAGAGATATCAAACAAGGCCTAAGTCGACTTGGCCGAGTCAATCCCGTGCCAGCCTTGTTTGAAAGGGGATGGAGCCTCGTTTCCTGTTTTGGCGGATTCCGGGCTAGTCATCCCACCCCACGTGCTCTAATTCCTTTAAATGTATTTTTTATAATTTACAGTGAGACAACTGAAGATCAAGACAGTGTTGATGGATTGGTGAAAAGATTTCCTAATGCCTACACCTACAAAGCAAGCTATGTAGGTACTACACTTGTCAATTGTCACTACCGGCTGAAAATAGAAAAACAAGGTTTAAGATTCATGCTCGGCTATATGTCTAAGTAATACTAATTAACAGATGCTTTTCCCACTTTCTAGAAACCATGCAGTAGCCCTATTGCCTAGTGTAGAGACTAAAGTGACTTAAGTTGGAACAATGAAAATAAATTAAGAGGATAGTACTTCAGTACTTCCTTCCTCTGTGCCTTCTCAATTTTTTTCAAATCCCAACACAGGAGCTCTTGAGGAGTGAAGGACGAGAAGCACTAGCATTGTTGATTTTCTAATTTTTAAAATTTTTAAATATGAAATTAAACTTCCAATTTTACATTATATTTCTTTAGAAGTTGTAAATTGATAAATTCTTTTGAAAAAGAAAAAAATAAAATAAAAATTAATTATATGAAGTCATAAACATCAAGACTAGGCCTCTAGTGCTCAACAACACTAAACATCACTATATTCAAGATGTGATAATTGTTAAATACCTCAGTTTTCACATTTTTACTACTTTTAGTTTTTTTTCCCTAGTTTTCTAGATTTTTAAATATTTTTTCAATACTTTTTAAAACTGGCACGGTTGTACCAACCTGATCAGTATAGGTGGCACCGACTCATCCCAATCTTAGCCAGCACAAAGACCAACATAGATATTTAAAACATGCTTAGGAGGCAACTCGAACCCAATTGGGTAAATGCCTAGCGTGCATGGAGGCTATCAAGTTACTATTTAGGTTGGGTTTTATTAGCATCATATTCTACCCTTTGTATCCAATTATATTTGAAATGGAAACAAATCTGACCATTGGTTAAAATTTCATTCCATTTGGATCTCATCTCTAAACCTAAATCTAACTGTTGGAGAGTCTCAGTCCCTCTCTTTTTGTTTTCTTTTAATTTTGTTGGGTTGGTTTTTCATTTTGGTTTGAATGGGCAGACATCCTCCGGGTATGTCTGCCAGGTTTGGTGTGTTGTAGAGGATTTGGGATCCATAGTGTCACGCCCCCAAAACTGAGCCGGATCCAAACCCGGTTCCAGGGGTGTGAGAATTGGGGCCAATTAAAATTTTTCTAAACATAAACAGCACGGGCCCCAATTTCGGGTGGATCGAAGTCCTTCGTGAGGCTATGCTTGGTGATCAAGCAACCATAATCACACGCGGAACTAAAATCCATACTCATCGTAGACGGACATCATATAACAACCATGTAACAAATCTCATTTTATAATAAAATCAAGGTCAAGTGCTTCAAAGCATAACAATTAAAGTTATAATTTCAAAACAAATAAATTTAATAAATAAACTAATGGCCCAAACATGACTTTAGTATATAATTTAACATTCCGATCTCTGCACCAACTCTAGGACACCTCAGATGATGTCATCGGTGCCCCAACTCAATAACTCCGCCATCTAGCGGGATCCCCTATATCGCTTGACCTCCGGTTCGACACCGGTAAAGGGACCTAGACACCAAAAGTAGTGGGTCAGATTGACGTAATCTGGTAAGAGGGTAAACTGCAAGCAATGGATTAATCAACTGAATTAAACATAAGTATTCGTTATGACCCACAATATATCAGATGCAAACCCCAATGGCATGAATGCACAGAAACAGGTATTTCTGCAAATAAATATACAGAAAAGGGTAATCCCGCATACAAATAACAGAAACGGGTAGTCCCGCAGATAATAACAGAATTGGGTATCCCGCAGATAATAACAGAAACGGGTATCCCCGCAGATAATAACAGAATCGGATAATCCCGCAGATAATAACAGAAGGACAGCTATGTGCTATAATCCATAGTACACGCTGACCCGATGGCGTACGTCCACCTCCGAACTGCAGTCGGTCAGAGATATATATAAATGTGCATATTTACAAATACATACATATACATATGCAGAATGAATCATGATATGACACCCTTAATCCCAATATTCAAACCAATATTAATTTGGGTACGTAAACTTTTATAATTGAAAATGTATTATGTATACGTGTCAATTCCAGTTTTTCTGAGGGTAAGCACTAAACCCCCTAACGGTCATAGTTAATTAAATATACACATAAGCACCAACCCTCTTTCACAATGAAAATGTGAGTCCACGATGCTGATATCCTACTTTTGGTGCCTATCATGTAGTGCATCTCGAACCTCATATTCTCATTCTGCATTTAGTATAATTCTCATGTGAATATTCAACTAACTTTCCTAAAAGACATAATTTATCTAATCCAATTATATATATATTTAGTGAATTTTACAAATTGTGTAAAAGATGTTCAAATCCCAAATCCAAATTTAAATCAAATTATGATAACAAAGAGGAGGAAACTATTAAACTCTTAATTAACCTTGTTGTGTATAATAAAATACTTTATCATTTTACATAAAACGAAGGATCTAAATCGCGGATTCAAATTCAACATTTAAACTCAATATAAAAATCCAAATTAGAAATTCCAATGCTTTCTAATTAAGACTTACTCACTCTCAAATAAATTCTAATTAAATTCTATTCAATCTAAATAAGTATTAATCATAAGTAATTAAACCTCAATTAAGTTTATAAACAATTCTAACTAAATTTATAATAATTCATGATTAAGAACCAAATAATAAAATCAATTCACTGCTAATATATCAAACCATTAATTAATACACAACTTCCTAAATCATTTTAAACAAATAACCTAAACCTTAATTACTTATTTAATTATTACTATTATTATTGTTATTTATATATATTTTTTTTAAACAAAATGAGCCCCACATCATCCTGGGCCCGCCAACCATGGCCCGCCAGAGACCTGGGCCCTCCAGGCAGGCAGCCCAACCCAGCCGGGCCAGGCAGCAGGCCTAGGCCTGCCTGGCTGCCCAGGCCTACTTGGCTGCCTAGGCAGCACATGCTGCCTGGCTGGCCAGGCAGCACGCGTTGCCCGGCTGGCCAAGCAGCAGGCGCTGCTGCCTGGACAGCACAGGCAGCGCTGCTGCCTGCCGAGCGCAGGCAGCGGTACTGCTCTTTTTTTTTTTTTTTTTTGAAAAACATATTTTTATATTATATAAAAAAAAGAAATCACACCTCCATTATTAATCCAAATCAAGGCACCAAATCAAAACAATGAAATCATATGAAAGTTTAAATTTAAACGAAGAAATCCTACTAAAAGCATATTATCCAACAAACAACAAAAAGATATTACAAATAACCAAAAGCCATTGTTTGTAGTTATCCACTTGTCTGGATCTCGAAGCCAAAAGCAAATCTGAAGAGAAGAAGATCCAACCTTGGTTTCCCCCTGGAGAACTTCTAGAGCTTGGTTGCAGAAAAGAGGAAGAAGATGGAAGAATGGGGAAAACCCTAAGAGTAGAGTTTATATAAGAGAGGGGGTTTTTCTAAATTACAAGGAAGGGCCCCCTGCTTTCTAGTAGGTTTTAAGAAATTTCAAAAAGAGTCCTCTGGCCCAGAAAAGGTCCATTAACTCAGGCCCAATTGTGTTAAACCGATCTACTTGACCCTCTTAACCCAACTCAAACTCGACAAACTGGTATGACCCAATATAAAAATTTGGGACTTGACACATAGCCATAAGGGAAGGATTGTGTTGTCGTCGCTCTATGTGATTGTTGATGATTGAATGTAGAATTACCAATGGAATGGAATGGAACGTTGAGTAGATTTTTGGCATGTTCCATGTTTTTAGCAGAATCGTTGATTTAGGGTTTGGGACTTCTTATGCATTACTCATTCAACTCAATTCGGGAAGTGTAAGTGTGCGTTCCTTAATTGGTTCCATAGCAGAAACATACTCGTATTTTCGCATTTCTTGTGCGATAACTTGACAAGCAAGTGATTATGTGCTACCCTATTCAAAGTATATTCACCTTATTGACATTATTTGTGGTTATTCCTTTGTGAAGACAGTGTGATGTGGCATACGTTCTTTGAGAGTGAGGTGCAAATGCATGATATAGTGTTCGATCAAAGTGATCATGAGAGTAAAGAAGCATGGTGGAAACATTCAAATAAATAAATAAATAAATATAGAGAAAGTTTCCCAAGTGAAGTAAAGCGCTTTTCTAAATATACTCATGTTATTTCCACCTTGAATCTTTCATTTTGTTCCATCAATGCTGCTAAAGATTTGCGCTGGATCTTTGTTTTTTTTCCTTAGGTATACCAATCCTCGCAATAATATTTCTACTGATTCGCAATCTCAAAGCATTCAAAAGATCTAAAAACAACCTTGATGTTTTTTACCTTCCATGTTGATGCCTCGCGAAAGTGAAGTTTCATGTGCAAACTGTTAATGAGTTAAATCCTTTGGAGCTTCTAAATGAACTTGTTGGTGAGCCATTTATCAACACTGAATGCATATCTTCACTTATCTCCTTCACTTAGCCCAAAACCGATCCTGTGTAACATGCACAAAAAGACCTCAGTCTTTGCGGTCATATGCCATTTACATAATATTTTTTTTAATAAAACTCCCTCATGCTTATAAATCATTTTGGAATGAGTTTCTTCATTTGCATTATGCAATCCACTCAGAATCTATTTACTTTTGACAAAAGGTCTTGAGTTGGCCAGACCAAAATTGGCATAACTTCTCTCATTCTACCAACCAATAATTAGGATAAAACCTAATGAAACATCCAATGAGACTTAATCAGCCTAAAATCTTTTAATTCCTTAGAGAAAAAAAAAAATTTGTGGGACAAAATAGATGGCATTAAGTTGCACATTTAGTTTACCTCTTTTGCATCCATGAAATCTTAAAAAGGAAAAAACATCCATCCCATATTAATGAATGCAATAAACTTAAAACACCAACCCCTGGACATTATCATATTTGAAAAGACTTAGTTTAACGCCTATTTCTCTGGATGCCTTATCCAAGCTTCTTCTTTCTATTTTTGCTAACAAAGGGTATGCCTTTTTCAAGCATTTATGAATTTAAATGGCTTGAGATACCAATCCACTTTATCTTGTCAAGAACTATTGGCACATGATTTGACCTAGTAAATATTCTTCCTACCATGGGCAAACCTACAAGTCTCTCTCTCTCTCTATATAAATAGTGTTTCTACCTCTAGAAAAATCTTCCTTCCCTCTCTCTTGTCGTGAAGGTACTTACTACATGTTCTTTTAAGCTATGAGTAAGGATTAATACTATTAGTAATGGTGGTTATTATATGCAAAGTCATCTTCTAGCATGGTTAGACTATTACTAGCATAGGAATAATCTAGCCTGTGGAGCCTACCTGACTGAAGGCATAAGTGGCTTAAAAGGTTTCTCTACAACCTACTTGTGCACAAAAAATGGAACCATCTCATAAAGTGATGTGCTGTTTTTAGGAAGGTCTAAAACTTGGACTAAGGGCCAACGCAGCCCGTTTGTGTTGAGTTTAGTCAACTGATTGCCTTCTGGGCTGAAGAAACCGTGCAAAGTACCTTTGTATAATCAATAAAGTTAAAATGTCAAGCAACTTGCCAAACTCTGACTTGGAATCGACTATGTCGCGGTGGGAGTCAGCCTATTGCTTTTATAAATGGGGATTTTGGACCCTACTTTGTCTAAGTCAAGCTAGTTTTGACTCGGTTGAGTTTTAAAATCATGATTTTAAGTGCCTGAAAATTGTTCCAATACCTAGTCATTATATAAAGTTAAATTACTGTCAATTTTGTATGGCAATAGGGGGACATACAATGTAAAATTTAGGATGAATGTCCAATTAAGATTTGGATCCTATTACATTTGAATTGGGATCTAGACTCGGGATATGAATTATGATCAACATTTAAATTCTAGTATGCTATAAGCCAATATATTCCAATCAACCTGTTTTAGTGCCCTACATAAAGATATGACACCATCTTCAGGCTTCTTCTATCTTGTTTTCCTCTCCCCATTATTATATATTAAGCATCTTACGATTTATTTTGAAATTGCAATCCAATTCCGCAATTGATTAAAAAATTTGAGCTTGATTTCGATGTTAATTTTAAATTAATTTTAACTTAAGGGAGAGGTTTTAGGGATTTGATAGAGATTTTTTATTTTAACCATTTAAGTAAAGAGGCAATTTGAAATGAGTTTCTTTTTAATGAGTCCAATCTTCCATCGTCTCTAATAAGTTAATCCATCTATAGATTTTCTTATCCAAGGATGTTAATAGATCAAGCCAGCTAAGCTCATATCCATTGTAGCTCACTTTAGCTTGAGCTTAGACCTTAAGTTTGACTAGTTAGAGAGGTCTTGGATTATTTAGCTGGACCCACTTAAAAGATGGGTCAAGCTTGGTCACTAAGCTCGAGCATGCTTGATTGCAACTGAGCTCTGATTTCACAATTAATTGAAAAAATGGAGCTCAATCGATTTTCATCTTAAACCAATTTTAACTTGAGGGAGAGATTTTAGGTGGCTATTTTGCTCTGTCCATGTGTATGATGATTAAAGTGGAGTGGTCTTTGTTTAAATGACTTTCAATCATATGTTTCTTAGGTGGGCTATTTTGCTGCCATTTTCCTTCTCTAGGTGGCTTTGCAATTGGCAAGAATATCTTGAAGAGCTTCATTTCTCAGATTCATATCTAGTTGAGGTGTGTGCCTTCTAATAGGATTAAACAAAAACAAGTTACAAGCTTTGTTTGAGTCAAGATAAAACTTTTGATGACAGAATGTTACTTGATATAATTAGATGTTTTGTATATCCAATACATTCTCTCTTTTGAAAAAGTTAATGTTAAGAAAGAATGATAAAATAGTAATTGACTTTTCAAGTGATTGGCATAAGCTCCCCTCAAAGAAAAATTTTGGATCTACCACTAGGTTCCAAGGATTTAGGGTTTCAAACAAGTCCTCCGTCATTGAAAGCCTTGCCTTCAAAATCAACCAATCATCAGAAAACAACAACTTTGTCCTGCCTGTTTGTTTCAAAGAATTGATGATGAGACTTGTTTCCAGTGCTAGAGAATTCTGGAAATCTTGTCAAGAGTTCCTTGATTAAGAGGAAGACATGTGAGATTTCTTAAGTCACTAGACTCCCTAAAAACTGCATGACTTAGATTTTTAAATGCTACAACGATCATTTGGGTTTGGGTTTGCTAGGGTTTTCTTCCTTTGGAAGATGAAGGGGATTTTGTTCATTTTGATGGTGGGGAGAGGTTTCTCAGTCTAGTTTTGGCTTTAAACATTGGATGCCCTTACCAACGAATGGTTGCAATAGTTTTAATCACACCATATCTATACTTAATGTGAGCATGGGATTGGCCCTGATAAAGTATTATTTGGAGGCATCCATCATTCAAGGGTAAGAACTTCATCTTAAAAATGGTCAAGATTAAAGGGAAAGATCCTTGAGTGGGACCCACTTCAGAAATATAAAAAAGTTAAGGCTTTTAGCATGAAAACTCCTAATTCTCCCAAGTGGGCATATTTGAAAAAAATAAAATGGTAAGAAAAGTCCACTTCTCATGAAAGAAATACGTAATACGAAAATTTTAACTCCAATACGATATATGCTAGCCATCAAATATATCTACATAAATCATTTATTTTTTTTTATTATTTTATCTGAGTATTTTGAAATTTTATCATTTGCAATGGGTCATTGGAATAAAATCTGATAAAGACTATAGCCTCTAAGAGGGTGTCATTCCTTCAACGATTTAGCTAACTAAGTGGCATCCCAAAATTCTCGTGGGACCCATACCTATTTCTTTGCTTCCTCTCTTTATTATATATTTTTTAATGATATGTACACGGTGTATGCAGCCTTGAAATTATTAGTAAGGCACTAAAGCAATGCTGCTATTCTATCAAAATTTTCAGTCCACAATGAGCTAGGACAATTGTAAGCTTTTCTTTTATTTCATCATTATCGACCTTTCAATCTCAATATTGACTTATAAGCTACATTTTTGACATTATCCAAAATTTTTTAGTCACTTAATCATTTAATATTGAATTTATTTATTTTGACTTTTAAGTACGATTAAGATAATTATTGCATTTTTTTTCTAATTTTTGTGATCAAAATTGATCTAAAAATGAAACTCCTCTTTTTTTTATACCAAAGAAACTCATGTTTGTTTTATTTGGCTTAGAATTATGACCAATATATACTTCACTATTATATGACTTTTTTCTTAAACCAAAACAATTTTGAGAAATGTGCACTTTTTATAATTTATTATTTCAATTTGTAAATTGAGCTACTTTTAACTTCATTGCCCATTGTTATATATTAAGCTAGTGGAGTTCAATTGAAAAATTAACCTCAATTCCCTCAATTGATTTTGACTCTCTAGAGTTTATTTTGACTATCCATTGAAATTCTATGGAGAACCATAATTCGTCCCTCTTTTTAATTTCTCTCTTTAAATCTTGTGACTCCTCTCTTTCTTCTATCATTACACCTCCAATCAAAGCCAATAATATCCATCATCAAAGTGGAGTTTTGACTCTTTATTTTCCCCCTTTTCAAATTCCTAAATTGATAGTGCTTTCTATAAACCTTTTGTAAGGCAATCTCTTACTTTTCTATAATGCAACAAGGTTGAGTTTGGAAGTCCATAAAATTTGTAGGTTTATGTTTCCACTTCCCTCTTTTGTTTGGCAATTGAGAGAGATGATGGGTTTTGAGAAGAGTTTTCATATGAAACTTGAGAAATACATTGCATTCAATAGATGGTCATATGCGTACCATTATATAGTAGGCGAGTCAATTTGCTTCATTCCTATAAGCCAAACAAGTCCAATATTCACATTTTCCAAGTTGGCGGGTCTTTTGGTGGATTTTAATTTACCCAAATTTCCTTCTCATTTTTTGTATAGTGATTTTACATATTGTTTTTATATATCAAAGAGATTAATTCAAATTGGAAATCTACTAATTTGTTTTGACTGGGTGAGCAATATCAACACAACTCTTCTCCATTAGGAAATGTCCCTATCACCAAGAAATTATTTCTCTAATACTTTATAAGTATTCATCAATTCCAATTAAATCTTATGGCATGCAATTATCCATTCAATGTAGCCATCATCAAAACTATTTAATTATTTCCTTTTCTACCAAAAAAAAAAAAAAAAGGCCCACGTTGAGCTGGGCTAATACAAAGATATATTAATTAATACAATAGTTAAAATTGAAAAAACATTACTCTTGTTATTTTTCAAAATTATTAGGATAGAAAAGATAAAAAGTATCTTATATATTTATAGTAAAAGAATGATATTCATGTGAAAAATAATAATGGGTAATATTGTTATTAATAAGAAGTATTGCACTCAATAAAAAATATTAGATTTGAGCAGAAAGCATAAAGTGAACCGGAAAAAATCTATATATTCATTTGTCAATGAGAATGGCAAAGAAAGTATATAAAATACTAAGAGTGAACATAGAAAAAGTAGATATTTAAACTAATGAAAAAAATGAAATAATTAAAATCAAAAATAAAAAATAAAATGCCTTTCTTTATTTTTCTAAAATTACCAATTGGAAAGCCATCAAGTGTTATTTTAGGCTTTGCTTTGTTAGACTTCATTTGTCTCTTTTTTTTTTCTTTTACATGGTCACATTGGTAGAGCTTGAGGTGTTTATGTTGTTCATGGTAGCATATGGCTAAGCAATCCACAACATGAAATTGAAGTAGACCCTAATAAGAAAAATTAGCCAATAAAAAATTAATAATACATCATAAAAATAAGTTGGAGGAAAAAGAAGCCAATAATTCATCTCAAAATACTTTCTGATCAACTAAAAGAAAAACATTCAAATTCATCAGATGTAACATTATAAACAATGTTGAAGCAAATCTAATTCATGATATTATATATATATATAAACTTTGCATAAGTTGTAAGGTCAAACATCAAGACTTATAACAATTAAGGTCAAACATCAAGACTTATAACAATCTAATATACAATCAAGACTAAGAATTTATACACAGATATATATCCTACCTAACCTAGATCGTAGACAATTAAAGATCCTTGAATTGGGTTTGAGTTCGTTTTGGGTCAAGCCTGACCTGAAATTTAAAGTTCTCACTCAAACATTTTACACGATCATGGATATCCATCATCCTTATAAAAAAAAACTCTAATTGAAATGAAAAAGAGCCTATGATAATGCAAAATTATTGTCATAAGGAAACAAACATGCTTTTTATATAGTCTATTTTGATATATACAATTAATAGATGATATATTATGACTTCAATATATTGTAGGGAGGCAGCTACTAGGATCCCTAGATATTGTATGCTAATTACTGCGGAAACAACTTTAGATGACGATAATTCAATAATCATGCCCGCGAGATCTCTCTGATTTTTTCTCAGTCTTACAGCAACCCAAAAATTGTAAGACCTTCCATCATATTCTTATATGTTCAAACTTGCAACGAAGTGTGGGCCTCTCCTGTGAATTCTTTTTGCTTTAAAAAATGAGATTTCTCTTGTTATGTTTTTTAGAGAGCAATAACACATATTTATTTGCTACAATAGGGACCTTAAGAAGAAAATAAGGAATAGGTTTCATATGGAAATAGGAGACCCTAATTCGATATAACTTAGAATCCTATTTTCATAAATTACAATTCAGTTCACTAAAGAGTTATAATTGCACTACTATCCATATTGTCAAAATAATATTTTGAGCTTTTTATTATTAAATCCTTATTAATCTTCCCACATTAAGATTTTAGATATCCATTGATAAAATAGTTACTAACATCTATATTTAATCAATATCTTTATAATTCCTTAAGATCTTATACTTAACTTATTTGATATATCGAATACAAAGTCTACCTACAGGGTTTGACATAATCAAAACTTATAAACTTCATCAAGAGGATATCATCAATCCCTACTTTAGGTGTGGATTTCGTCAATAAACTAATATCCACTATACAAACAGTGTAGTCATCTAGTTTACTGAGATTATTGACCCCTAAATGATCTCACTACTATGTAAATCAAAGTATCAAATACTAAATGTATTTGTCTATTATTTATATCAGGATTAAAAGGACAAGCACTTATAATTACCATTTTGGATGTTAATCGTTTTATATAGTCAGTATAAAGACAAAAAACCTAAAAACGGTCATGTTTAATACACACAAAGCGTACTAGCATAATGAGTTGAAACTATATCGTTTCTTGTAACAAAGACAAACTTGCTAAAACATCATACTACAATTATACCGATTATGTGTCTAACTCCGTCTAAATTATAAACAATAATAACTTATATTCTATAAGAACCGACAAATAAGTCTTCTATGTGTAAGTTGAACTATATACACCAACTTGTTTACTTTATAGAATAAAAGACACATACTTACATAATAAATAGCAATGCAACCATTGGCCTGTACAAAATTCTCATTAAGATGAAAAGATAAACTTTACTAATAAATAAATTAGTCAAAGAAAAATACATAAAAGTATGCTTTTAGTATAAATTTCCTACATATATAACAAAACATAGTTGATGCAAGAAATCTCTCTTCATTTTAAATTCTCAAAAAACATATAATTATATTTAATGAAACTATTTACAATAGAATTAAAAACTAAATAAATGAATTAGAAATCATAAATTAAAGTTTCATGCAAAAGTGAACTTTATAAATGTGACATGCTTTATATTTTATAATAATATCTTTTGTGCTATGTGTTTGAAATCATTATGTTTTGCATTTTTGTGATAATAAAAGAACATAGTTAGGGCAAAAATAGGATGTAGTGCATAATTTGTTGTTTCTTTATTTTCCTTTTTAGAAAAACTAATTATATTCCTTTTAAAATTCTTTTCTTTAACTGTAAAATATTATCGATTTAACTTATTAATTGAATGGTAGTAACAGCAAATACTAAAAAAAAATATATGCAACCCACATCCTTTTTCTCTTTATAAATTTGGTATTCGCAATAATATTATTCAGTTGTTCATTTGTGCTCAGTACGAGCATCTTTTGCTACTATATATTTGAAAGGTGTAGGATTTGATTTTGAGATTCACTAATTGATTTGAGAAATTGAGCCAAATTTGAGAGATTGAGCAAAATTTAACTAAGATCTCTAATTGATTTGTGAAATTGAGCTAAAATCTCTAATTGATTTGAGAAATTGAGCTAAATTCTCTAATTGGCTTGAGAAATTGAGCCTAATTCTAAATATTAAAGAGTCCAATTTAATAGGACACTTATTAAAAATCAAAGATTCTTATTATTTTAAAAAGTTCAATTAAATAGGACTTTTATTAAATATCAGAGATTCTTATCTAAGATTCTTATTAAATATCAAAGATTCTTATCTATGAAGGTGATAATCTTATACGAACTCTTCGAAATCACACAAAAAAAAAATTAATTAAAATCATGGTCTAATCTTATATTAAACATATCTAATGAGTACTTTAATCCTCTCCTTTGAATAGATCAAGAATTATATTCTCCTATCCTACCTCATCTACACGAGACCCAGTTGACCCACGGATCGATTCAATTCCGTCTATGTGGCTCCTGCTGAAAAAAGGTTCATTATTTCTACTTGTTTACCTTCCTATGTGGGACCCACTAAATGCAAAGATCCTATACATTGACCCATCCAATTGGAACCTAATAAATGAATAGAGCTGCTATTTCAACACCACTTTTTACTCAAATTAGACAAGGATTTTAATTTTTTTTATTACAATTTTGCCCATGCAAGAAAGGACCAAAAAGGCCATTGTCGCATGAAAACTAAAATCCTTAACTTCTTTTCATATACACCTTCCCATCTTCTCCTTCCTTAGTCCCTTTTAGAGTGCATCATCCATTTCCAAACATACCATTCTTCTAATCTATGTAAGTGACCATCTCTTCCATTCTCCTTTCTCTGTGTCTGATCAAACACATCAAATTGTGCAATGGAAGAGGATCTGAACACTCAAATAGTAGTTTTCAGTGATAATAGTACTAACAAGGGTAGTAGTTGTTGACCCATAAAAAATTAAAAACATTATAAGTATTGCAGTGAAGACATCACAAGCAAATTCCAAGGTTAAGGGCACATAAACCCTAGGGTTGTGGGATGCCAAGTCAAGTACTGTATCCAGATGTTTAGAGCTGATGCAACGCACTCAGAAGACTTCAAATAAGTTTAGAGTGCAACAGTTCAAACTTTAGAGTTAGTGGACTCCATTTGGTTACTCAATTCACCAATCATTAAATTCAAAGTTCATTGACTAAAAACCTAAAGGTCACTGAACACACTCAAGCTTCTAACGTACTAAAGTGGCTGAAAATCACTATGGCAACTGCTGTTTCTACAAATTATATTCAAGAATGACTTTACAAATTTTCAAGCCAACGGACTTCATCTGAACATACTTTAACTATATGTCAGCTTAGAGGTCAATGAACCTCAAACCTTGGGGTCATTAACCAAACTCCTGCTTCCAGGAAGGCAAAGATGATGAAATTTTAGATCAGAGATTAAAATATACTCAACGTCAACTTCTCAAAGTTTTAAATCAATTGAACATCATTCAGGTAGAAAACAAGTTGACTGCCTGCAATCAAGGGGACACTAACTTAGATTATGTAATAAATGGGCTACTGAATAAAATCCTACTTTCACAAATCCAAAGTACATGAAATTTGAATGGATACTTCAAGATTCTCTTGATATCAATTTCTTCAAGTTTCAAGTCAATTCGAGCTCATTTGGGACTCAAACAACAGAAATAAAGGCCCACTTTTATGAAAAGTCAAAGGAAGAGTTGACCAACTTTAAAAGGTCAAAACATCATGAACTGTCTATGACATTTCAAGATGGTGTTAGAAAACATCCCTCCAAGTTTCGTGACTATTGAATATCGTTTGGTCTCCAAACTGATAAAAATGGGTTACATATACAAAAATACCCAAAACTGGAATAGTCTATGACTATGGCCACGGTCACTGACACCTGTAAAGTGGTTGTGGACAATTTAAAGCAGTTTTCTCCACTTTATTTCAAGACACAACCTCCTATAACTCCCCCAACTACCTCTAAAGTCTATAAAATGCATGCTTAGGTACTTGGAAAGGGGTTCAAGAAAAAATTCCAAGAGACAAACAAGATTCCAAAAGCTCCACAAGATTCTAAGGCCCTGCATGGGGGATTCCTCAAACACTTGACCTGCAACTCTCTACATTCTTTTTCCTCTCATAAGTTTAAAGTGCGAAATGAGTAGTAAGAAGAAGATACGCATTAATATTGTTCATAAAGGATGAGTTTCAAGGCCACCAAATGCCAAAGGTGTTCAATGGGATGAAACTGTTTTTTTTTAGTTCTCCCATTTGAAGGGCCATCTCTAAGGTTGTGAACAGACATTTTTTGGGTTTCATTTTTCTCACTTGAAAATTATAAGATCAGAATGACACAGCTTTGGTCTCAATTGCTTGTATAGAAGCACCCATTCCTGATTTGCACAAATGCAATCCGGAACAATGAAGTGGTGACTATCAAAGATCACAGACGATTCCAAATTTGAATTTTGTACTCTTGGTGATCATCATATGCTTCTATTCTAGAAACCAATGATTTGGACAGTGGAGTCTTAAAGTGTAAGATCCAGCGGTTTATTACCTTCTCCTGGACACTGATGAAGTAGAGTATTTGGTATAGACATATAGCTTTGCAATGAAGCACACAATCTTGTATTTACCTAGAGTGTTAGGGAGGTCTACACAAGCAGTTACAGAAACAGTTACTGATAAAGTGATATTATTCACTGAAGTTGTGAAAGAAACAATTGAAGATACTATGCGGAAAAATCCTCTCACAGATTCTCTTGATCGCTTGACTGAGCCTTTTATTGACATTTTTTATGAGAACATCTCTCTCTGTTATCTCCTTTGTTAATTTTGTAATATGTTCATTAATTTCCATTTTGTTTTCAAATTTGTATGAATGTACTGCATGGGCTGATTTATTTTAACATAGGGAATTTGGAACTTGCACATGAAGATATATGCGGAAAATTCATCTATGTGATTAAAGGGAAAGCAAAATTGGCCAATGTGCAAAATCCGATTATCAAACCAAAACCAACTCTTCTAGGAGATATCACTAATTTTTGTAGGTGGTAGAGTTACAATTCAATTCCAAAAAGGTCCGGCTTCCTTTCTAGTTAAAGCATCTTCTAAAATGCTTGAAGAAAGGACCTAACTTACCTACGTGAGTTGCTTGTTTAGTTAATATTGTCCATTCGTATTATTATTTTTTGATTTTAATGATGTCATCACTTCTTCTTCTCATTTTTTGGTATAGTTTTTTTCTTAACTCTGTTAATCACCCAGTGTTATTGAGTCTAAACCAAAGAGTTCAATTATGAGTTATGTGGCTAATTCAAGGGTCAAGAATTCTATGAATGGTGGGAACATAAGAACGTCTTATGAGTTGGAGAACAAAAATGAGACAAATCGATTATTGTCTTGAATTGCAAGAGTTGAAGGGAAAGATTATCTCCAAGTGCTGTATTTCTAGCTGTAGCCTCCACATGTCCAGATGCCGCCACCTTTGCCGGCATACATTGATATCACATTAGAATTTTTACATTTTTGCAAAGACATTGTTGTACACATCCAAGATCATGTATGTATATCAATTGGTTATTAATTTTATTTGTTTTCTTTTTAGTTTTATTTTAATTTTTGGTCACTTTGTGACCTAGGCTCTTTGTTTATTAGATGAACAAACAGACAACTATCTGAAGTCACTTTTGCCAGAATTCATGGCGTGTTTACATGGTACTCATAATTAAGTGACCATATTTGTTAGAGAGCTTCCACCTTGAGGTCCCCCTATTCTCTCCCTCTTTACTTTCATTTCATTTTGAAGATGAGACTACATTAAGCATTGGTGCCCAAGTTTAGCTGTCACCAAAAATAGGCATGTTTCTTTTTTTATGTTTAACATAGAGAAAGAAGAAACGAACCTTTTCAGAGAAAGAAGAAATGAACCTTTTCTATATATATTTTTATATTTGATTGCCAATGGAATTACATGCTTGCTGGGATGCAACAACACGCAATTGCGTTGGGAGTCAAATATAAAAAATATATATATATATATATATATAAAGAGGTTTTTCTCTTCTTTCTCTATGTTAAACATAAAAAGAGAAACATGCCTACTGCTGGTGATAGCTAAACTTGGGCCACCAGTGCTAAATATAGTCTCATCTTCAAAATGAAATGAAACTAAAAAGAGAGAACACGGACCTCAAGGTGGAAGCTCTCTAACAAATATGTTCATATAAGTATGAGTATCATGTAAACACGCCATGAATTCCAGCAAAAGTGACTTCAAATAGTTTTCTATTTGTTCATCTGCTAAACGAGGAGCTTAGGTCACAAAGTCACAAAAAATTAAAATAAAACTTAAAAGAAAAAAAATAAAATTAATAACCAATTGATATACATACATGATCTCGAATGTGTACAACCACATTTATGCCAAAACGTAGAAATTCTAATGCGATATCAAGGTATGCCGACGAAGGTGACAGCATCTGGACATGTGGAGGCTACAACTAGAAATACAGCACTTGGAGATAATCTTTCCCTTCAACTCTTGCAATCCAAGACAATAGTCGATTTGTCTCATTTTTTGTCTCCAACTCAGAAGACGTTCTTATGTTCCTACCATTCATAGAATTCTTGACCCTTGAATTAGCCACATAACTCATAATTGAACTCTTTGGTTTAGACTCAATAATACTGGGTGACTAACAGAGTTAAGAAAAAAACTATACCAAAAAATGAGAAGAAGTGATGACATCATTAAAATCCAAAAATAATAATATGAATGAACAATATTAACTAAACAAACAACTCACTTAGGTAAGTTAGGTCTTTTCTTCAAGCATTTTAAAAGATGTTTTAACTCGAAAGGAAGCTAGACTTGTTTGGAATTGAATAGTAAACCTACCATATTGCAAAAATTGTTGATATCACCCAGAAGGGTTGGTTTTGGTATAAATGCTGGATTTTGCACATTGGCCAATTTTGCTTTCCCTTTAGTCACATAGATGAATTTTCCGCATATATCTCCATGTGCACGTTCCAAATTCCTCGTGTTAAAATAAATCAGCTCATTCAAATTAGAAAACACAATGAAAATTAATGAACATATTACAAAATTAACAAAGGAGATAACAGAGAGATGTACTCATAACAAATGTCCATAAAAGGCTCAATCAAGCGATCAAGAGAGTCAAGTGAGACGATTTTTCCACACACTATCTTCAATTGTTTCTTTCACAACTTCAGTGAATAGTATCACTTTATCATTAACTATTTTTGTAATTGCTTGTGTAGACCTCCCTAACACTCTAAGCAAATACGGGATAGTATGCTCCATTGCAAAGTTATATGCTTATACCAATACTCTACTTCATCAGTGTCTGGGCGAAGGTGATAAACCATTGGAATCTTATGCTTTAAGACATTACTGTCCAAATCATTGGTTTCCAGAATAGGTATTCCATTAGAAAACTCCACTTCAAATGTCCCACAGGGCTAGAGCATTAAATTAAAAAAAAAACATGCATAAACCAAGAAAAGAATAGAGTAGAGGGAATTCAAGTGAATAACAATATGGATAACTCATTTTTAAAATGTTAGAAAAAAATGAAATGACACATACAATGATCTCCAATGAATGAGTTTTTTAAGGCTGTTGTATTGTGTATAATATTCCTCCCACATATAGCATTTGGCAAAAAAGTTAATTGTACTACCAAGAATTGAAACTCTTTAGTGTAGAATTGAATTACAAAAAATTACAAATAACATTCACAATTAAACCATGTGGCATGCATCATTTATATGAATGAATTGCTGGTCCAATGGTGGTGATTCATGGTATCACTACATATATTACAGATAAGCTCCCAAAACTGTCATGGTACCCACAACTACCAGCTGGTCCACCAAATTTAGTAGTTATAATACTTCTTCATTTTTTTAGTAAGTAGTTATAAGACTTCATCATAAGAACGTATAAACTGATAACATTTTTATTTTGTTTATAAGTAAACAAGGCCTTTCATTAACGGCACCATGGGGGCGACTCCCATTTACAAGTGTTCCTATCTGTGCAAAAATACATAAAGACAGCCATTGACAAGTGTTCCTCTCTGTGCAAAAAATACATAAAGACAGCCACATATGCTTTCAATTCTTCCAAAAAAATCCAAAAAGAAAAAGGAACCAAATCCTGAGGGGTAACATTCATCAACCGAAAAGTAAAGCATGTACAAAACAGTTTGCTTTAAACTCTCTATAGACATATCTACACAGTCAAAGTTCCTCCGATTCTGTTCTTTCCATACACACCAAAATATGGCCAATGTTTCCATACACACCAAAATATTGCGTACCATGTTCCACACGCTCCGAATCTTCCTCTTTGGGCACCCTCCTTGCCAACATACTAACAACTCTTAGCAATAGGCTGGCATGCACCACCAAACTCCTACTACTGATAAGATCAAATCCCACAAAATACCCACCACTGGTCAGAACATCAGAAAGTGTTGAACACTCTCTTCCTCGGCAAAACACTACACATCTATTAGTCAAATGGAATCTTCTTCTCTTCAAATATCCACTTTGAAGATGGAACCCCAAGCCACTTCCCATTCAAATTTCCACTTTTGCTCATGTAAGAAAGCCAACAACTCAAGCACCCCTTGAATCTCCCAATGAAAAAGAGATCACTAAAATAGTGAACTCCATGCACGCCCATCCCCCTTAATGGATAGATAGTCCCCCACCGTTGCTTCTTTATTTATTGCCACGCAAAAGAACCCCAGGAACTTCGTATCAAGGGTTTCCAATGTGTAGATGTTTTGGTTATAGTTAATCACATGCCAATATTAGCTCCTACACAATTCCGGACCACATTACTGACTTTTTCTTCTAGAACACTCTAGACCTTTCTAAATTTACAAATTAACTTCAACCAGTTCCTGGACCTAACGAAGCACGGTAAAATACATTGGGAAAATACATAGGGACCTATGGCTGAAGCTCTTTTTAATCTATATTTACAAAATACCGAACCCACAAATCATTGGGTCATTTAACGGGCAAAGGTCTTTGTATGTGTCAACACTAGAATTTGGCTCGACATCCAAACACAGTATCCGGTTAAGCGTGGCGACCACTCTTCTTTGAAGGGTTTTGATTTGACGCACATCTGAAAAGGGTGTGTTTTGAGATAAATAAATTAACCTCAAAACTAACTGGTTTTGGAGTTGCCCCTCATCAATCTGAAATGGTGTGATAGGGCACCAAATGTGTTTTTCTATTGAAAATGTATATTTGGCTCATATGTGACTCCATATGGTATGGTTTACCCTAGATTTAGAATCAGGAACTCGGGTCAGTATGGGTAAGGTGTTAGGCACCCCACAATATCCTGCCCAAGTGATTACCGCATTTTCCAAAGGGCTTTGCTATTGAAATAGTGATCCAGTCTAAATTAAATTGATGTTGGCATGCTGGAGTTTGAAAACAGGTTGGGGTTTGAAAAGGGGTCAGACTAAGCTGTGGAAGGCTGCCTACGTATCCCATCTTTGGGAATCAAGTCCTTTTGTAGTTCGTTTTGTACCATTCTCCATTGGGGAGAAGATTATGGTGAAAATGGGCTGAAACTATCGGGACCAAGCCAACATGGGCTGCCTACGTACCTCCTCGGAGGATCAGATCATGTGTAATTCTAAGTTTCAAAATGTGTCATTGGGGATAGGGAATTGGGGAGACTGTGCTAAGAGGGCTGCTTATGTATCCTGCACGGGAATCACTTCGGTTGCAGTTCATTTTCAAAAAGCAGTATGTGTTGTTGGAAGCAGGTGGGTCCCGTGGATAGATTTTCAAAACTTTTGACCCACTTGACACAGGGATCAACTATCCATAAGACCAAAAACCTAATCCATGATGCATTACCCTCAATCTCGTGACCATGTACAGTAAATATTCTATCTGAAAGATAGAATCAGATAGCACTAAATATCCACAATAATCTACGACATGAAAGAAGTAGATCATACCTTTGGAGATCCGCAGTGCTCTAATGGAGAAGTTGCGACTCTACTTGATGATGAGAATCTTCAACACCTCTTAGCCTTCCACGCTATGACCCGAATTGGATTTCTTTTCTCAAGAAGATTGGTGGAATCTTCAGGAGAAATCCCAACTCGAAACTCCAAGGAACTAGAAAAGAAAAGGAGAGAGAAACTCGTGCAACTCTTGCACGAATAGGGTTTTGGGCGTGAGAGAGAGTCTTATTGGACGTCCAAGAGATTTTATAGACTTTCAAATCTCTCCCTTGTCTAATTGAAATAGAAGTCTTACTTGTCTTACTTCGAAAGCAATTAGCAACTTTCTCCTTTTCAAACTCTTATTTCTAGAGTTCAAGTCGGATTAGTATTTTCCAATAACTTGGGTTAGCGTGGAGACCACTAGGGATTCCTTAGAAAGCTAGCTCCAACTGGAACACCACGACCCTACATTTCATGTGCAACCCAGGCCTACAGTTAATTGCAAATAACACCACTATATAAATGCAATTGCACTCCAGTCTTAGGAATAAATTACAATGAAGACCCTAAATCTCCCAATTACCACAAGTAGGCCCCTTTATCAATATCCGTGGATCAATTGGAATAAATCTGTCTCTTCCAATCTAAGTTCCACATCTTATTATCCTTGAGCCCCAATTCATCACAGTAATCATCAGTACCATCCAATTAACTTTTAATTGAGATGGGTGCACACTTACTAATGATAAATCCATTAATTGGCACAAGGGGATAATAGAGATAGATTCCATCTTGATCATTCAATGTTTCCACAGTTCTACTACCACATACCTAAGACACCGAGGTATTAACCTATAGTTGGCCTCACTCAATATTGGTGACTCAAAGCAAATGAATAGATAGAAACTTGAGTTCATCAATGTCTCAAGATTGAGAGCTTATTGCTAGGGAATTATGAGAGCATACCTTATTATTGAGATGGAATTCCATAAGGTGTATCTCATGGTCCTTCAATACATCCAATGTACCAGCACCGTGATCCAAAATCTTACATTCTGATGATCGAGACAAATCACACTATCTCATAGTGATCAAAGTACTGCAACCTTATCAAATGAGATGCCCAGTCTCATTACTGATTGTGAAGCTATTTAAGTATAAGATTTGTGACATATATCTCCCACGTGTGGATCTCATCCATGCACATATATCACATCTAATATACTAATGGGACCCGGTTCAACTCATGAACTATTATATCATATGTATTGGTCATGTGCATGAAATAGTAAAATAATATTCATCTCATGAAAGTAAAGCATGATTTTATTGATAAATAAAGAAATTAATCAATTTATTACATCAACTGATGGATTGAGTCCACAAAATCTAACATGTGTATGGTTTGAAAATAGTTTCATCAGTCAGTGGGGGGACTTTTCCATTGAAAACAAGAATTGGCCAGGTTTTGAAAACATCGGAGTTAGTCCCTCGTTAATGTATCTTCGGTATTGACTTGGGGACAATAGTTTTGTAAAATAGACGTGTATTTACAACATATTTAAGCAGAATTTATAACAAGATGTGGTATGCAAATCTAGTATAGTAATAGTATGGCATGTAAAAGCATATCTACAACTAGCAGGGTAACAACATGGAATATACAGATGTATCTACAACTATGTCTAATCTAAATGGAGAAGAAGAATACCTTGCTGGCAGAGGTCCAGTAAAATAGTTAGATTGACAGCAGACTTGGGCACTTCGTCGTGGGCTTAAAAAATAGCCCTTGAAGGCAACATCCTCCTTGATAAATAGAGAACAGCACGATGAAAATGAATTCCAATTAGAAGTTCCGGTAGCACTTCGAAACTTGTTGCTCGTTGGATTCGGGCTCAAACGGGTAGAGTTTCGACGTAGAAAATTACTTTAGAGAAAAATTTATGGATAATCCAATGGTTGGATCTCAACTCCGGATAGGCTATATCTGGGCTCGATCGGATACGGAACGGGCGAGAATGGGCATAAGCAGGCTCTGAACACTACGGTGTAGGCTCCGAGGCTCTGAATCTCTGAAAGGAAGAAAGGGGGTCCTTTTTATAGACCTTTTTTGGGCGCATGTGGGCCACACACGTTGAACACTGTATGCCGCGTACGAACGGGAGCACGCCACGCGCTCCAGTTACCGTCCTTTTGGCGCGCTCCTTCCGTGTATCGTTTTTCAATTCTGACTTGCGTTATGAACCTCATGTTTGAGTTTTACCAAATATATGGGACATTTTGGTTCATTCGGCCTATCGTTTCAGTGTCCTGAACATGTCTAACCTGGACAGACAGACTTTTTCCAAACTCCGGTGCTGGATATACCCTCAAACGACCTCGGATTTGGACAAAATTTCCGGGCTATAACCAGGAGCACCAGCTGAGTTAGAAAACATTTTTTATTTATCCTCTTGAAGGTCGAGGGTAGTTCAAACTTGATCCGGTTTGGATAAAACTTTCATAGAGCCTCGTTTTCGATGTAGATGTTCAATCAAAGCAAGGCCGGACTTTCTGGGACTAATGAGGTACCCTCTCTTCATCACCATAACTCAATTTCTAAAACGAACATCGTTTGATGGTTCAAAATTGCGACGGTTACAGAAATTGACCAAATTCCCATGTATTTTGGCCTGAAATTGACTAAAGTTTAAGAAATGTGGTTCTGACTACAAAAGTGATCATTCCACACGTCCGAGAGACTAGTTTGAAGGATTTTGACCTTTTTGACAAAAAAATATGAGTGCCAAAATACCCCTGGCCTGTCATGGGCCCCGATTGTCACCGAAATGGTTCCAAACTTTACAGGCAGGGTACTTTGGTTGTATTAAAGAGCATGGAAATGCTTCTGAGTCTCGAGTCTGATTTCTAGCCAAATTACCAAAACACCCCTAGTTCAGTCGTACTATGGCTTTGGAATTCGGCTCTGCTGCTGTGTTGAACTCTCTTATCTCAAAATAAGGTGATGGTCAAAATTGTGGTGTTTACAGCTACCCATTACGTCTGACTTCTCAAAGAGACATTAGACAAAGATAGGAAACATAGAATTTTGATCGTGTGAATGCGGAGAATGGGGGAGAGGAAAGGTTTCTTAGCCAGACTCTGGCGTGGGGCCTATATAAAGAGAAGTCCTATCCGGACCATGTTGGTTTTCGAAGACGTGTGAAAAAGGGTGATCATGGGATACCTGAGTTAGCAACCTAAATGGACACTCTTTCATTGCTCGGAGGTCCTGAGATGAAAAGATTACCCTTCGTTGCTCGGACGTTTTTGACATGAGTATTAGACTCTTCCTTCATTGCTCAGAAGTCCCTATTTTGCCCCTATCATCACCACAAGAGGAGGTGAATTCCTAAAATGTCCTGGTTATTACCCCGAGAGGTGGTAATTCCCTAAATATAATGGTCATCACCCCAAGAGGAGGTGAGATCCTAAATGTGATGGTTATCACCCCCAAGAAGAGGTGAATTCCTGAATTGCCCAATTCTTACCTAGGCCCGGCAAAGGGGTCGGGTTGGCCAAATTCGAGTTGGGTCAACCCGAACCCGAATTAGTTGGTTCCAACCCTAGTCCAATCCATTTTAAAACGGGTTAAAAACCTTTAACCTGCACCCATGGCAGGTCAACCCGACCCGACCTATCTAACCCGAATTTAATGCGAGTTGGGTCGAGTTAACCCGACCTAACATATTTAATTCCCATTTTGTAAATGATTTAACTCATGTTATGTGGCCCAATTTCATCTGTAAAGCTTTCCTTATATCTAGATTCATTGAAAATGTTGTAATTTATAATATTCAATTTTCAATGTGTAAAAAATGGGGAATTTATAAATATTTTCTAGCCCATTTATTGAGAATTTGAGATAATCCTTTTTCAATTTTTTTTAATTTTATAATTCCATATTTGAGTATAAGTATAAGTATAATCCATATTGTATTTCATTTATATCCATATTTTAGAGGTAAATTTATATGCCAACATAAAAATAAAAAACACATTACTATTTCAACTACAAAAACATCATATTTTCAAATAAAAAATAATTTTTATATTCTAAGTATTAAAATTTTACATAACTCTTCCACAAAAGATTAAGAATACATAGTTTATCACCCAGATGAATAAGAAAAGCCACATGAAAATTAGAAATTCATATTAATTTAGTAAAATCTAAACAAGTAAACAGGTTAGGACGGGTTAAGCGGGTCAACCATAACCCGACCTATTTTTATACGAGTTGGTAAACGCTAACCTTAACTTGACCCCATATTTCGAACAGGTTGGGTTAAGTGGGTCAGAAACGGGTCGGATCGGGCTGGGTTGGCAGGTCGGGCTGAATTTTGCCAACTCTATTCTCACCCCAAGAGGAGGTAATTCCTTGATAGGCCTCAAGGGGAAGTTATTCACTCCCTCACATGATGGTTCACCTCAAATAGCAGGTGAATTCCTGAATTGCCCTGATTCTTACCTCAAGAGGAGGTAATTCCCTAATATGCCCTGGTCATTACCTCAAGAGGAAATAGTAACTCCCTAATCTACCCTGATCATCACCACAAGAAAAGGCGAATCCATAATTGCTCTAGTCATCACCCCAAAAGGAGGTGAATCCCTGATTGCCGTGGTCATTACCTCAAAAGGTAAATCCCTGAATGTGGCACATTTTTAGATGCCAAGACATGAATATTATAAGGTTTTCGAGCTGACGAGCTCACATGTGGTGTCTTGTGGGTGCCACGCTGTGAAAGAAAGTGGCCTCAGGTTGAGAGTCTTGGCGACTTCCTGTTGCCAACTAAAAAACGGGTTACCCAAACCCTATTTGATTGCATGCTGTCTAGGACTTTGAGGACTTCTTGAGAGTTCTCCAACTTCTTTATGGTATACATGACATTCCTATGATGGCGACACCTAGGGTAGCTATGCTGAAAATAAGGAAGCCCAGGTTGCCGAGTTTTTATAAGTGTGGTGACTTGTGGTTGCCAAGTTGAGGAAAATGATGATTCGGGCTAATGAGCCCTTACATATGGTGACTTATGGTTGCCAAGCCCAGGCAGAGAGTATGCACATGTGTGATGTTGTGTTCATGACCTATTCTAGGTCCAATGGCAGAAGCTCATTCTATGCCCATGCTATGACGTTGGTCACGTGAGAAGGGGATCGTAGGTGAATACACTTCGAGACTTTTTTCACAAACAAGAAAGAGACACAGAAATGAAAAAGGAAAAAATTGTCATTTAGCAGCTTTTACATTCCCAAGTTTATTTTTGTGGCTTCTTTTGGTGTTTTGATCTCCCAGGTGTAAGTTGCTTACATTTATTTTTTCTTTTTTGCAACTCCCCCCCTTGGTCTCAGATGATCTACATTTGCAATATATATATATATATATAATGGCCGACTGATCTAGCTGTTGGCTGAATCCTATATAATATATATGATTCTGTAATACCCAAGGGTGAAAGTTCTAAGCTTGGTTCAAATATAATAAATTATATGATTTTTAAATTTTGTATATAAGAGTGATGGGACCCATGCCTTACTTAGGACCCATGCCTTATAATATGGTAACTAAAAGAGAGAGGAGGGCTCTTGTGCACGACACCTTCATCCTTAAGGAAGTAAACTTTGGATGGGATAAGGAATCTTGTACACAGCCCTTATTAGAAAGTGGGGATTGGAGATATATATATATACTGATGGAGTTGCTTATTGTCTCACCTTCGTTTCAGTCTAAAGCATCAGAAAAAGAGATAAAGATCTAAGAGAAGGAGAAAGAACACCCAGTGGAGAGAGATACCAAGAGGAAGAAGAAGGCAATCAATCGGGCTGTGGTTGATGTCCTACTCTCGACCACGGATCACAAGAGTCTACAAAATGTGAGTGGATTCTCTATGGTTATTCATTATGTGATCAAATATCAATAAGGAAAAGGTGCACCTTGTATATATGAATTGTTCTAAATTGTTTTGTTGATTCTTACACTACTGTTGGAAAAATCAAGCTTAATTTTCAAGAATTTTGCCTATAAGGGTGGGTGCTATAGTACTGGCAACAGCAAACCCATGTTAGATTAGGGTAAATCCTGTATTTTATGATCCGATTTCTACTAGATCGTTGCATCATTAATCGATACCTGCATAAGTATTCTCTGTGACTTGATCTTTTCGGATTTGAGAAGAAAACCAAGATTGGAATCCAGATTTTTCTCATAGCAGGCTGTCAGGGAAGGAATCTGTCGTGTGGAGTGGTGGGCCCAAGTGGGTCATAAGATGGTAGATCAGCTCCAGGGATCTTAAAGAAGACCCATGGGTGATCTGAGCCATGATAGACCTGAGGGGAGGGTGTGCTAGATGGGCCACCATTTGACGACCTAGATGGAGCTTGGCGTGAGGGGTGTGTGCATAAGGGATGGCTCTGTGACGGCAATGAATTCAGTCTCTATATGAAAATATATTGTTAACAGTTTATGGAAAAGCCCCGTTGATATTATAATTACATAAGAGCCTTTTTATGTTTAATGATTAATGATTAAAGGATAGGGTGGACTGTGATGACACTTATTATATATAGTTTGTGTTAAGTTATATTATATAAAACTTTGAAGGTTGGGAATAAAATTGTGGCATGTGCAAATAAATAAATAGGAAATATATTTTCATTATAAATTCTGTTGTGAGTGATTTTATTGGCAGGGGCATGATCTAAACTACTAGCATGGTATGATTTATTATGATTGAGTGATTTTGGACCAACGTGGTCAATTTGAAGTTTAGTTATCATGTGTATGGAATGAATGAATGATAGGACACTAAGGTGTCCTAAAGTAGTGGGTCCTATGGGACGACGGATGAGGAGATGCATGTATGGCATCTCGATAGTTGTGGTATATTATTATGGCACAATAATGCAAATTGGGTGCGATGACGTAGTTTAGAGAAGTGTCATGGCAAAGATTTTAATTATTCATTGAATTATTTACTGTTTACTATTTAATTGTTCTATGATGATATTATTTTAATTGTGGGTGTATGATAGAGTAGGAATTCATTCACCAGTTTATACTGATGTTGGTTAACCTCTTAAGGTAATCGAGTTGCGGTTGGATTGGAGAATGGTGAAGATCAGCCGTAGTATTTGGCATGCACGGCTGAGGAGAGCGATTTCATCCAAATTCAGTAGTTTAGGGAGAAATTTAGTATTGAATATTTAATTATTGTTTGATGGATTTTAATTTTGGAAATTTTAGACCCTGGAAATTCTATTGGTTGGTGATTTAAATGGTTGACTTATATGAAAAGACATTTTTAATAAAAGAAGCTTATGCCTTATGTGTTTATTTGATTTATGTATATGAATAGTATGCCAATGTGTCATAACTCAGATTCCGACAGGGCCCCGGAATGTGGGCCGTGATAGATTCCGAACCTCTTGATTTTCAAGTCGATAAACAATCTTCATAGTATATCACTTGTTCTCCTCGGTTTTGTAGATCCAAGGTTAGTTAGAAAATGATGTTTTTCTAATCATGGTTGCCTCTATTTTGGAGAGTAGGCCATAGTCCCATTCTTTTTATTTTCAAACTTCAAAGTGAAGAAAAAAAAAGAAAGTCTCGAAAGACTTGACTTCTTCTTCAGGAATTCACTGCCGGATTCTTCGATCGAGGTACCATCTTTTAGTAGCTTGTTTGGTTGATGAAGAAGCCTCAAAGAAGAGATTCTGTAGAATCCCAAGATTGCCTTGTCTCTTGGTCATCCAAGGGGTTTTCTTCATCCATTTGTGGAAGGGAGACAATTTGAGCAAGAAATCCATTCTGCAATTTAATCAGCCATTGGATTGTAGTCAACTGTGTGAGGTGGTGATTGCTGAAAATTTGCTTTGACCAAATCTTCATGACCAATCCTTTGATAGTTTCCGTTCGGCCATTGCTGTGCTGGATTGGCCATTGGACCATCTTCGGTGGCATGAGGTGGCAAATAAGATTTTTAGCTAAAAATCTACTTTGACCCAGCTAGGATGAGTTATCATTCAGTAGTTTCCACTCGGCCATTGATTTGTGCAATTGGCCATTGCATTGTGGTTTCGGCCATTGCTTTCTTTTCTCCATTTTTAAATTTTTTTTTTTTTTTTGCCTTCCAAACTTCAAAGGAACTTCTTGTACTTTATCCTTGAATTGTTTGGGCTTTGTTTTTGCTGAGTTTTGCTCATGTTTGGGTTTTGACTTTGACTTTGACTATTAACTTGCTTGCAAATTTCTTTCAAATTTTTTTGCATGTCAACAAACGTCCTCTCGAGGAGTAATGATGAAGGTTTTCCCGTAGTCGTGCATCGAAAGTTGCTGATTGGAGATGATGACTGCCCGGCTCTTGCTTCCTTCTTTTCACAAATGTTTGTGTGTGTTTTGTTGCCTAAGGAAACTGTTTGTGATTCTAGAGGTTTTGAAGAGGCTAGAGTAGTCTAGCTCATGAGAATAAAAAATGAGTGGGCTTGTGTGGAGTTTCCTACCTGAATTTCATTTTCCATAGAAAATTGTTTGTATTCTCCAAGTGAATGAGGGTTTTTCTCGATTTTTTTAAGGTAATTGGATTTTGTCCGAGGGTACCCATGGTTTTTTAATAAAAACTGGGTTGGTTATGTGTGCCTTATTTTCATTGAAGATGGTATTTGACCGAGTTTGGGGTGGTTTTGAAGGACATGAGAGGATTTTTTTATGAATGTAAGTGCCTTTGACCAGGGCTTTTGGTTTTGATTTTGATCAAGGGCATTAAGAAGGCCTTTGCTTTGCCAAGAATAGAGGTGCATGACCAACAAAGGCCAGCATTTGTCAGTGAGTTGCTTTTCAGTGAGCACTTTAGATCCACTTAATTTCCAAGGAAGATCGTAATTTTTGTTTGACCGAGGATTTAAGAGGTCAAATAAGACTGAAACGGGCCATGTGACCACTTGTTTCGAGGATATTTTGATGAGGAACATGATGGAATTTTGAACTTTGAAAATTTGAAGGTGTTGAAAAATGGGGAAAATGACCCAAACATACTCTCAGCCATTGCATGTGTGTTTCGATGATGGCCGATTGGAAACTATTCTATATAAGGTAGTGAAGGTCTTTGAATTCCCACTTTTGCAACTTGATTTTCTCCTTGGAGAGCTGTTGCAGCTAGGGTTTTTGAGATCTCCTTCAAATTCTTTCTCTTGTCCTTGGATTTCCTTCATCATCCAAGAACACTAATGGCTGGTAAAGGCTCATCTTCTTCACGGTTTTGCTTATTGCAGAACTGATCGTTTTTGCCCTTTCTTTTGATTTTGCATGCGTGTTTCATCCCAAATCCATGGGTGCATGTGCTGATCTTGCATCTTCCTCTTATTTTGCATCTTTGGATTTTGATTTATGCCTAAAGAAAAGGGAACTGGACTGCTCATTTTCTTCTTCTTCATTTGCTTTGATCTTTGCCAAGGAGAGCAAATTTCTCTCAAAATCTTGCTTTTGAATTTGAAACGAGTAGCAATCGGCTATTGCAGCTGCGGGAAAGTGTCCACAATCTTTGGCGGATAAACATTCTTTTGAGGATTCTTTTGGAGTCCCATCTACAATGACCAATGACTTCTGTATGTAATCCTCGACTGCTTTACTTTCTATTTGAATTCTTATAGCAAGTGCAGTGGCTGAATGTGGCACAAGTGATTGCTGGCTTTCTGAATGGCTGAGAGTCATCTTTGAGTGACTGAATGGCTTCATGCCTTAGCTAATTCTTGGATTTTCTTCTGCATGGTTGAGTAGCTTTTTCATGCTTTTATAATGTATCACATGCCATTGTTGCTTCCATGTACTTGTGCTAACCAAACCCTAATTCTGCTTCCTCAAAGGGGTTGTTAGCGCATTGCTTTGACCTAGAAGCCTTATCTCCAGGCCTGATGCATGCATTTGAGCATTACTAGGGTTCGAAGGTAAGTACACAGTGCCACCCTTTTTATTCAAGGCTTGGCCCTCTCCTTTTTTTACTAAGGAGAGATGCTACCGAAATTTTGTTAGGATTTTTCTAATCCTTTTGTACTTAGGTTTCGACTTGAACATTGCTTGGGTCTCTTATAGATCGCCTCCTCCTTTGGAAACGGGAATAAGTACTCTCCTACCGCTCCTTCAGCACAAGAAGTTGCTTGTCAAGCTCGTGTTCACCTTAAGGAATCTCGCGAGAATGCAGAGCCTCATTTGCCAAAATGTGAGATGAGTTGAGATCTCGTTTGTTGCTAGTCCGTTCTTTGCAGACTTATGAAGAGATTTAAGCAACTTTTCTTGGAGGGATGATCGGAAGGGTCTCTTTGAGGAAGCTGCATTTTATCTTCAGCAACATTGATGATTGCCATTACTTTCAAGGTGCCGAGCTTATGAAATACTCATATGTGAATAGTGGCACGTACAAATTACATATTGAGCTCTTTACAAAGGACAAGTACAAGAGAGGTCCCCTTCGCTGCTCGAACTCCTCGCTACTATCCCTTTGCACTGTGATAACTTCGGGTGGGGCAAAATCTTGTGCCTCATTTCAAGTCCAGCATTTTTTACAAATAGGTCTCCTTACTATGCTGAGGGAGAAGCATGGAGTATGGAAATGCTCTTGCCGAATCAAGTCACCTTTCTGGTTCAAAGTCACATTTCTAGCTCCGTATTGTTGGTTTGGGTATTTTGGTTTGGGTATTTTGGTTGTTGATAGTAGTGGTTGGATTGAGAATCATGTTGCAAGAGGTTTGTCCCTTCTGTAGATTGGGACAAGTGAACTGCATCAATCCTTGTTGAATCCAAGCATTTGTTACAGGAGGTGGGCATCTATGAGGCAATCCTTGTCTCCCGATAATGGATTCAACAAAAACATAAGGAGGTCAGCCGTTCCATTATTGAGAGTCTTTGCCCAGCAACCAACATTCATCACCTCTAACAACGAGCTGGGTTTGTCGAGTTTGAAACTGCAAGAATTTTTTGGGCTTTCGATTGTGGGTGAGGTTTATGAGGAGATTGTCCCTTCCAACCGATTTCTTCAGGCCCAAAATGAGGAGTTTCAGGCTGTTTACATTCTAGTTTTCTCCCATTTTGAGATGTGTCAAGTCCCAAATTTTTTTTATTGGGTCATACCGGTTGTCGGGTTTGAGTTGGGTTAAGAGGGTCAAATAGATCGGTTTAACACAATTGAGCCTGAGTTAATGGACCCTTTTTGGGTCAAAGGACTCTTTTTGAAATTTCTTAAAACCCACTAGAAAGCAGGGGGCCCTTCCTTGTAATTTAGAAAACCCCCTCTCTGATATAAATTCTGCTCTTAGGGTTTCTCCCCCTTTCTCCAACCCTCTTCTTTTCTTCTTCAACCAAAACCCTAGAGGCTATCTAAGGGGGAAACCAAGGTGGGCTCTTCCAAGCTTTGATCTTCAAGTCTACTTTGGTTTCAAGATCCAGGCAAGTGGATGAATACAAATAATGTTTCTTGGTTGTTTTCCTAAATCACATGTTGTCTATATGATTTATCTGATTGGGTAAAATCTTTGAGGTTATAGATTAATAATGGAGATTTGTTTATACTCTTTTTGTTGCAACAAGCATAACTCATGGATTTGATTTCAGGTTTTATAAAAAGAAAATATATATAGTTTTGATAAAAAAAAGAAAGAGAAAAAAAAAGGGGCAGATGTTGCTGTCCAGGCAACAGCAGGCGCTGCCTGCCTAAGGCATCAGCAGGCGCTGCTGCCCGGGCATTGCGCCTGCCAAGCCGGGCCTAGCCCGGCTGGGCCTGGCAGGGCCCGGCTCGGGCGCTGCTGGGCCCAGCTGCGGCTAGGCCGGGTCGATGCAGGTCGGGCCTAGCCCGGCTGGGCTTGGCAGCGCCTGGCCCGGGTGCTGTTGGGCCCAGCTGCGGCTGGGCCGGGTTGATGGTAATTAGGCCCACTTGTTTTTTTAAATATATATATATTTATATAATTGTAATTAGAATTTTATGTAGTAAATATAAACATTACAGTATTATATTTTGATTAATGGTTTAGTATACTAGTGGAGATTAGATCATATTAAATTAAATTTTAATTCAATGTTATTAGAAATTTAGTTAGGATTGGTTATAAATTTAATTGGAAATTATGTAATTGTGATTTATACTTTATTTAGTTTGCTTAGAAATTAACTAAGATGCAATTGGGGATGAATAAATCTTATGTAGATTGTGTTTATGCATCTAATTTGGGTTTTTAATCTGAGTTTGATTTCAAACTGGGGCCCGGGACTTATACCTTTAGTTTTGTATAAATTAATAAGGTGTATTTGTACACAACAATGATAACTAAGGAATTAATTATTCCCTTTCCCCCTTTGATCATAACTTGATTTAAATTTAGATTTGTGATTTAAACATCTTTTACCCAATTAGTAAAACATACTAATTATATATAATTGAATTAAATGAATTATGACTTTTAAGAATGTTAGTTGAATGTTCACATGAGAATTAGACTAAATGCAGAATGAGAATGTGAGGTTCGGGATGCATCACGTGATAGGCACCAAAAGTAGTATATCGGCATCGGGGACTCATATTTTCATTGTGATAGAGGGTTAGTTCTCATATGTATATTTATCTAACTTGACCGTTGGTGGATTAGTGCTTACCCTCAAAGAATTTGAATTGACACACGTTCATAATACGCTTTCAAATTTAAGTACTCTAAATACTCAAAATGATATTGGATTGAATGTTAGGATTAAGGGTTTTATATCATGGTTCGTTCTGCATCGATATACGTATGTATTTGTAAATATGTATATTTGTATATATGTATCTGACCGACTGCAGTTCGGAGGTGGACGTACGCCATCGGGTCAGCGTATACTGTGGATAATAGTATACAGCTGTGCCTTCTGTTATTATCTGCGAGAATGCCCGTTTCTGCTATTATCTGCGTGAGTACTCATTTCTGTTATTATCTCCGGGATTACCCGATTCTGTTCTCTGTATGCGGGACTACCCATTTCTGTTATATTTATCCGCGGGAATACCCGTTTCTGTGCATTCATGCCATTAGGGTTTACATCTAATATAATTTGGATCATAATGAATACTTATGTTTAATTCAGTTGATTAATCCATTATTTGCAGCTTACCCTCTTGCCAGATTATGTCAATCTGACCCACTACTTTTGGGTGTCTAGGTTCCGTTGCCGGTGCCGAACCGGAGGGTCAGGCGACGCAGGAAATTCCGCCAGATGGCGGAGTTGTTGAGTGGAGCACCGATGACATCATCTGAGGTGTCCTAGTGCGGTGCTGAGTTCGAAAACGTTAGATTATGTAATAAGGCCATGTCTGGGCCATTAGTTTATTAATTTAAGTTTGGTTGTTTTGAAATTTTAACTCTAATTGTGATGCTTCGAAGCACCTGACTCTGGTTTTATTATTAATGAGATTGATTATCTTATTGTGATGTAATATCCGTCTGCGATGAGCATGGATTTTAGTTCCGCTTGTGATTATGGTTGCTTGATCACCAAGCATAGCCTCACGAAGGACTTCGATCCACCCGGAATTGGGGCCCGTGCTGTTTATGTTTAGAAAAATTTTAATTGCCCCAATTCTCACACCCCTAGAACCGGGTTTGGATCCGACCTAGTTTTGGGGGTGTGACAGATGGTATCAGAGACGGTCAAATTCTAGAAGTTCTAAAAGATGCTAGAACGTAGGTCCCATGTGAGAATTAAAAACTTTAAGTGGGAACATTGGGGGTTTTTGGCGTTCTTAAACGTATCTGTACTTTAGCAAATGTTTAGAGGTTACAGCAGCCCGTTACTTTTCGTATTTTTGGTCGTTTAGTCGCTAATGTATAGGGGATCACCAAAGAGGTGGCTTGGACTACTTTTCGTAATCAGTTTCCCGAGAAGTACGTACCGGAGCATGTTTACATTCAGAAGCGAATAGAGTTTGATAGACTAAAGCAAAGGAATCTGTCTGTTTAGAAGTACGAGCTGCAGTTATCTATTTCCTCCATCTCGTACCAACCCTCATCACTCCAGAAAGTGAGAGAATTCGACGGTTCCTCGATGGCCTTCGACCAGATATACTCCTTCATGCCAAGTCACAAGTTCTGAGTACTTACCAGGCATATTTGGATAAGGCATATTGGGCAGAGGAGGTGATTGGGAGCGTGGCCCATATGAGCCAACCCAAGCAGAAAGTTGCTCCATCTCCAACCCCACAACACCAATTCAAAAAGCAAAGGAGGGAGTCTTGTGGCATTTGTGGCAATAACCACTCTACTTCTAAGTGTTAGAGACAGACAGGGGGGCGCTTTTACTGTGGTGACACTAATCATCAGGTCAAGGATTGCCCTAAGAAGAAAGGTCAGCAGTATGGGCAGGCAACTACATAAGGGGCTCCTATTCAAGCACAGCCGCTGAGACAGATAGCACCAGCTCCCCCGCAGCAGCGGTTCCAGGCGCCGCAACAGCAAATGTAGTTGTACCGACCTCCCTAACAGCCCCGACCTCAGAAAGGACCTCAGCGACCACAGGGGCCTAACAGACAGTAATCAAGGCCACAACAGGCAGGCAGAGTGTATGCCATGACCCAGAAGCAAGCTGATATTGCAGAGAATATTGTGGAAGGTACTATTTCTATTTGTGATACCCATGCTAAAACTTTATTTGATCCCGGTTCTACGCACTCCTATGTTTCCCCTAGTTTTGCCTTGAAGATTGGTGTTAGAGCAATTGATTTGCCGTATGATTTAATTGTGGCCACCCCGATGGGTAAAAAGGTTAGTTGTTTGAAATACTACCCTAATTGTAAATTGGTGATAAGTGGAGTTGTGTTTGAGGCCAATTTGATACTATTGACGATGAATGACTTTGATGCCATTTTGGGTATGGATTGGCTTGCTACTCATGGTGCAGTTATGAATTGTCGTGCCAAGACAGTGAAGTTAACAGTTGATAATGGCACTGAGGTGCTATTTGCGGGATCTAAGAAGAAGGTTGTTACTCATGTGGTCTCGGTCATTAAGGCTATGAAATTATTGATGAAAGGTTCTGAGGGGTATATTGCGTTTATCACGGAGGATAAACAGACTAAAGCGGTGGAGGAGATACCGGTGGTGTCTGAGTTTCCGAATGTTTTTTCCGATGATATTCCCGGATTACCACCGGTCCGTGAAATTGATTTTTCAATTGAGCTTGTTCCAGGCTCAGTTTCGATCTCAAAAGCCCCTTATAGAATGGCCCCAGCGGAGTTGAGAGAACTCAAGGAGCGATTGCAAGAGCTCTTGAACAAGGGTCTTATTAGACCGAGTGTCTCTCCTTGGGGGGCTCCAGTATTGTTTGTGAAGAAAAAGGATGGTTCTATGAGAATGTGCATTGATTATAGACAACTAAATCAAGTGACCATCAAGACTAAGTATCCTTTATCGCGAATCGATGAATTGTTTGATCAATTACAAGGTGCTCAATATTTTTATAAAATTGATCTAAGGTCAGGATATCACCAGTTGAGGGTACGAGATCAAGATATTCCAAAAACTGCATTCAGAACTAGATATGGTCACTACAAATTTTTGGTGATGTCGTTTGGGTTGACAAATGCACCAGCAGCTTTTATGGCTATGATGAATAGGGTTTTTGCACAGTACTTGGATAAGTTTGTGGTGGTGTTTATTGATGATGTACTAGTATATTCGAAGAGTCGAGAAGAGCATGCTCAGCATCTTCGTACTTCATTGCAGTTATTGAGGGAACACCAATTGTATGCTAAGTCAAGTAAATGTGAGTTTTGGTTGGAACAGGTAGGATTTCTTGGTCACATCATCTCTAAGGAAGGTTTAGTAGTGGACCTAGCGAAAATTGAAGCAGTTGTAAAATGGGATAGACCGAAAACAGTGTCGGAGATCCGAAGTTTCCTAGGCCTCGCAGGTTATTATCGTAGATTCGTGGAAGGATTTTCCTCAATAGCAGCCCCATTATCGAGATTGACTCGTAAGGGAGTTCCTTTTGTGTGGAATGAGGATTGTGAACAAAGTTTTCAGGAGTTGAAAAGAAGGTTGACCACAGCCCCTATTTTGACCTTACCTGCTAGTGATGATGGTTTTGTGATTTACACTGATGCATCTGGGGTTGGACTTGGTTGTGTTCTCATGCAACATGGGAAGGTGGTGGCTTATGGGTCTAGACAGTTGAAGGATCATGAACAAAAGTATGCAACCCATGACTTGGAACTTGCTGCAGTGGTCTTTGCTTTGAAAATGTAGAGACATTACCTTTACGGACCACTTTTGAAGTACATTCAGACCATAAAAGCCTTCAGTATCTCTTTACACAAGGTGATTTGAATATGAGACAGAGGAGATGGATGGAGTATATTAAGGATTATGATTTTGGGTTGAAGTACCATCCTGGGAAGGCTAATGTGGTGGCAGATGCTCTAAGTAGAAAAGCAGCGTTCACTGGAGGATTAATTGCAGAATACTTCTCGATTCGATGTTTGGAAGATATGGCTGTTTACTTTTAGCCTATCAGTGAGCAAGCAGTATTAGCTAGTATATTCTCGTGGGAACCCGAATTACTCCCGAGGATTAGAGAATACCAGCTATTAGACCCCGAGATTACAAGAATCAAAGATTATATCGAGGAGAGGCCCGATTTTAAGTTGGAAGATAATATTTTACATTATAAAGGCAGAATTTGTGTGCCCGATTTTCCAGAATTGAAGGATGAAATCATGGTCGAGGCACATTATACTCGGTATACTATTCATCCAGGCAGTACCAAGATGTATCACGATCTGAAGGATCACTATTGGTGGAAGAATATGAAAAAGGATATTACAGAATTTATTGGAAAATGTTTGGTCTGCCAGCAGATTATAGGAGACCCCCGAGTCTTTTGCATCAGTTGGAGATTCCTCAGTGGAAGTGGGAGCACGTTACTATGGACTTCGTGTCTGGATTGCCTCATACTAGAAAAGGATCTGATGCTATTTGGGTGATAGTGGACCGTTTGACTAAGTCAGCCCACTTTGTACCATTCAAGACTGGTCAAGGAATGGAGAAAATGGCAGATTTGTATATTAAAGAAGTGGTGAGATTGCATGGAGCACCGGTTTCTATTGTCTCCGATCAGGATAGTAAGTTTGTATCTCGGTTTTGGGTATCACTGCAGGAAGCCTTAGGAACCAAACTGAGTTTTAGTACAACCAATCATCCCCAAACAAATGGACAAATAGAGCGTACAAACCAAACATTGGAGGATATGTTAAGGGCATGTGTCTTGGTTTTCAAGACTAGTTGGAATGAAAGCTTGGCTCTATGTGAATTCGCGTACGATAATAATTATCACTCTTGCATTGGCATGGCACCTTTTGAAGCTTTGTACGGGAGAAGATGTCAAACCCCTATATGTTGGTCGAATTTTGGAGCTCGCGGTTTTCATGGACTATCTGAGGTTGGAAAGTCCAGTGACAAGATAAGACAGATTCAGGAAACGTTGAAGGTTGCCTGCAGTCGCCAAAAGAGTTATGCCGATAAAAGAGGCAGAGAGTTAAAGTTTGAGATTGGTGACCATGTATTTCTGAAGGTATCACCCATCCGTGGAACGCTATGATTTGGGCAGAAAGGAAAACTCTCCAGAAGATATGTGGGACCGTTCCAGATTATTAGTGAGGTCAATGACGTGCTTATCAGTTAGCAATGCCACCAGAGTTGTCGGGTGTTCATAACGTCTTCCATGTTCTTATGTTGAGGAAATATGTAGCAGACCCTTCACACGTGCTGCAATATGAGCCATTGCAAGTGCAGGATGATACAACTTATATTGAACAACCGGTGGGGATTGTCGATACAAAGGAGCAGGTGTTGAGAAACCGTGTCATCCACTGGGTGAAGGCTCAATGGAGTTATCATCGCTCAGAGGAAGCAACGTGGGAGCTTAGAGACGAAGTGCAGCGACAATATCCGCACCTTCTTCCAGAGGTATGTTAGTCATTTGGAGGACCAAATGTCCTTTAAGGGGGGTGAGATGTCAAGTCCCAAATTTTTTTTATTGGGTCATACCGGTTGTCGGGTTTGAGTTGGGTTAAGAGGGTCAAATAGATCGGTTTAACACAATTGAGCCTGAGTTAATGGACCCTTTTTGGGTCAAAGGACTCTTTTTGAAATTTCTTAAAACCCACTAGAAAGCAGGGGGCCCTTCCTTGTAATTTAGAAAACCCCCTCTCTGATATAAATTCTGCTCTTAGGGTTTCTCCCCCTTTCTCCAACCCTCTTCTTTTCTTCTTCAACCAAAACCCTAGAGGCTATCTAAGGGGGAAACCAAGGTGGGCTCTTCCAAGCTTTGATCTTCAAGTCTACTTTGGTTTCAAGATCCAGGCAAGTGGATGAATACAAATAATGTTTCTTGGTTGTTTTCCTAAATCACATGTTGTCTATATGATTTATCTGATTGGGTAAAATCTTTGAGGTTATAGATTAATAATGGAGATTTGTTTATACTCTTTTTGTTGCAACAAGCATAACTCATGGATTTGATTTCAGGTTTTATAAAAAGAAAATATATATAGTTCTGATAAAAAAAAAAGAAAGAGAAAAAAAAGCGGCAAATGTTGCTGCCCAGGCAGCAGCAGGCGCTGCTGCGCGGCTGCCCGGGCATTGCGCCTGCCAAGCCGGGCCTAGCCCGGCTGGGCCTGGCAGCGCCCTGCTCGGGTGCTGCTGGGCCCAGCTGCGGCTAGGCCAGGTCGATGTAGGTTGGGCCTAGCCCGGCTGGGCCTGGCAGCGCCTGGCCCGGGTGCTGCTGGGCCCAGCTGCGGCTGGGCCGGGTTGATGGTAATTAGGCCCACTTGTTTTTTTAAAAATATATATATATTTATATAATTGTAATTAGAATTTTATGTAGTAAATATAAACATTACAGTATTATATTTTGATTAATGGTTTAGTATACTAGTGGAGATTAGATCATATTAAATTAAATTTTAATTCAATGTTATTAGAAATTTAGTTAGGATTGGTTATAAATTTAATTGGAAATTATGTAATTGTGATTTATACTTTATTTAGTTTGCTTAGAAATTAACTAAGATACAATTGGGGGTGAATAAATCTTATGTAGATTGTGTTTATGCATCTAATTTGGGTTTTTAATCTGAGTTTGATTTCAAACTGGGGCCCGGGACTTATACCTTTAGTTTTGTATAAATTAATAAGGTGTATTTGTACACAACAATGATAACTAAGGAATTAATTATTCCCTTTCCCCCTTTGATCATAACTTGATTTAAATTTAGATTTGTGATTTAAACATCTTTTACCCAATTAGTAAAACATACTAATTATATATAATTGAATTAAATGAATTATGACTTTTAGGAATGTTAGTTGAATGTTCACATGAGAATTAGACTAAATGCAGAATGAGAATGTGAGGTTCGGGATGCATCACGTGATATGCACCAAAAGTAGTATATCGGCATCGGGGACTCATATTTTCATTGTGATAGAGGGTTAATTCTCATATGTATATTTATCTAACTTGACCGTTGGTGGATTAGTGCTTACCCTCAAAGAATTTGAATTGACACACGTTCATAATACGCTTTCAAATTTAAGTACTCTAAATACTCAAAATGATATTGGATTGAATGTTAGGATTAAGGGTTTTATATCATGGTTCATTCTGCATCGATATACGTATGTATTTGTAAATATGTATATTTGTATATATGTATCTGACCGACTGCAGTTCGGAGGTGGACGTACGCCATCGGGTCAGCGTATACTGTGGATAATAGTATACAGCTGTGCCTTCTGTTATTATCTGCGAGAATGCCCGTTTCTGCTATTATCTGCGTGAGTACTCATTTCTGTTATTATCTCCGGGATTACCCGATTCTGTTCTCTGTATGCGGGACTACCCATTTCTGTTATATTTATCCGCGGGAATACCCGTTTCTGTGCATTCATGCCATTAGGGTTTGCATCTGATATAATTTGGATCATAATGAATACTTATGTTTAATTCAGTTGATTAATCCATTATTTGCAGCTTACCCTCTTGCTAGATTATGTCAATCTGACCCACTACTTTTGGGTGTCTAGGTTCCGTTGCCGGTGCCGAACCGGAGGGTCAGGCGACGCAGGAAATTCCACTAGATGGCGGAGTTGTTGAGGGGAGCACCGATGACATCATCTGAGGTGTCCTAGTGCGGTACTGAGTTCGGAAACTTTAGATTATATAATAAGGCTATTCTGAGCCATTAGTTTATTAATTTAAGTTTGGTTGTTTTGAAATTTTAACTCTAATTGTGATGCTTCGAAGCACTTGACTCTGGTTTAATTATTAATGAGATTGATTATCTTATTGTGATGTAATATCCGTCTGCGATGAGCATGGATTTTAGTTCCGCGTGTGATTATGGTTGCTTGATCACCAAGCATAGCCTCACGAAGGACTTCGATCCACCCGGAATTGGGGCCCGTGCTGTTTATGTTTAGAAAAATTTTAATTGGCCCCAATTCTCACACCCCTGAAACCGGGTTTGGATCCGGCCCAGTTTTGGGGGCGTGACAAGATGTCTAAGGCACTCGCAACAAGGTGAAAGATTAGCATGCAACAAGGTGAAAGATTACGTTGTCGTAGATAATGTGACGGTCCAGTTCCTTTCTTTACCTAGGCATATATCATCAATGGGTAGTCACTCTTGCTACTATTCCCAAGGGAAATTTGGAAGTCAAGATGATCACCTGCCCTGACTTTTTCGGAGGTAATTGGAAATAAATTCACTATAGATATCCCATTGGTTGGCTATATATCTTATAGCCTGTCTTTCGGAGGTAATTTTTGGAGCAGTCGGAAAAGAGGTTCGTAGCAGTTGTTTTCTCCCAGCGTGTAGGATGGTGTGTGTAGAACTAAAGTACGTTTCTTCTTTCTTAGTACATTAGGGGAAGGCGTCAAGTGTTTTCCAAGCATCTGCTGTATCATTCCATTACTTTGGGTTCTCCATGTATCATTCCAATACCACTGGTTCTAGTATTGGTTTTAGTTTTGAATTTGCGAGACACTTTAGGATGTAATGCACACCCCTCTAGTTTCCTTGCACCCCAAATTCACTAAACTAATAGAAATACATATTATTCACGCTTTTCATTCTTTAGTTTCACCTCATTACATTTTGACGCCAATAGTTTCCTAAGTTATTACAACATAATAATTTATTTCAAAACTATTGTTCAACAATAGTTTCCAAAGTGCATTATTTGTATTGATTATCATATAAGCGTGCATATATAATTATTTAGTAAAATCAGGGGTCTCACAATTAATCAATCAATAACTAAGCTCCTTCTCTCAGTTTCCATGCAAGTTCTCAAATTCAATATATTCATGATTCAATATATTCAATATATTCATGATTCATCAATGTAATCAAATAGATTTTAAATTTTCCATATCTTATTTATATCACTCCATTTCCCTTTAAAGATGGCAAAATGATTAAGAAATTTTTCTTTGCTAAGTAAAGGCAAAGATAATTAAACTCGTGCCTCACTAACATGGGTTCCTTCTGTTCTTTTCTGAAATTTGCAAGTCATTAAGTTTTCTATAAGGATACACAATAGGCAAAAATAACTCCAAGAGGTTAATCATATATTTAAATGAAGAAATGAACGCTAACAAGAAGATCAATAGAGAGTTGAGAAAATCTCACAAAAAAAAAAAAAAAAGGACAACGCAGCCCAAAACCACAAGACTGATACTCTCCATATGTCATTTTTAGTTGAAAATCACATAATCTTCCACGTGCAATCTGATTCCACACATTCAAAACAAATGAGATGCTGTGAAAGTGACGTGTTTGCAAGCTAGATAAGGTGTATATTACAACAATAATTCCAAGGGTTGATAATTATCCCACCATTGTAAAATTTTAGAATTAATCCTGAAACCCAAGTTCACTCCACAAATTTTTAAGGGAGTCCATCATTCCAAATCTATCCGTTTGATAGTCCCAACATTACCAGTCAAATAACTCCTCAGTCACGTAGAAAAATCATTGGCTCAGTTTTTTTCTATTCAAATAACTGAGTATTTCAGGAAGAAGTCATATGCTGCTTATCACTACAATAAGTTGCACTTTTGGCAACATTTTTTTGCGACGATTTTATAATTTCATTGCTAAAGGCTATTATTTACCGACGCATATAAATTTGTCGGTGAAAAGGTGACTTTTACCGACGTTTTTTCTAAAAACGTCGATAAAAGTTACATTTTACCAACGTTTTTCAAAACGTCGCTAAAAGTTAGACATTATCTCCGTTAACAGTTGACTTTTACAGACGTTTTCAAAAAAACGTCGGTAAAAGTTACATTTACCGACGTTTTTTAGAAAAAATCGTTGCTAAAAGTTAGACATTTATCTCCGGTAACAGTTAGACATTTAGCGACGTTTATTAGAAAACATCGCTAAAAGTCACTTTTAGCGACGTTTTTTAGAAAACGTCGCTAAATGTCACTTTTACCGACGTTTTTTTAAACGTCTCTAAAAGCTGAATTTTCAACCACATATTTATATCGGTAAATGATAGTCTTTAGCGACGAAATTATAAAATTGTTGCCAAAAAACGTAGGTAAAAATTACTTTTACCGATGTTTATAGTTTTCGTCGGAAATAGTATGTACTTGGGCCACCGATGAAATTTTTTGCCGATGAATTCGGATAACGTTGGTAAAAGTATGTACTTGGGAAGACAATTTTTTCACTGTAGCAATATTTTTACACGCGAAAGTTTTGAAATTTACGTCGGTAAAAGTTTTGAAATTTTGAAATCCCTTTTGCCGATGAAATTTTGATTTGCCGATGAAAATTAACCGTCGGTAAAAGCTTGGGCGCCACCATTTCAAATCCCGCCCCAAATTGGATTTTTTTTCCCTCGCGCTGTTCTTTCTCGCTCGCACTCTCGCCCAAATTTCTCCCTCGCGCTGTTCTCACTCTCTCGCTCTCTCTGCTCTCTATATATCTCCGGTCTCTCTCTCTCTCTCGCCCTCTGTCTGCTCTCTCTCCAACCTCTCTTTCTCGCTCTCTCTGCTCTCTCTCTCACTCTCTCTGCTCTTTCACCCCAGATCCTCTTTCTCTGCTCTCTCTCTACTCGCTTTCTCTCTCTCTGCTCTCTCTTGCCCCAGATCCTCTCTCTGCTCTCTTTCTCTCACTCTCTTTGCTCTCTCTCTCTCGTCCCAGATCCTCTCTCTACTCTCTTTCTCTCACTCTCTCTGCTCTCTCGCTCTCTCTCTCTCGCCCCAGATCCTCTTTCTCTGCTGTTTTTCTCTCACTCTCTCTGCTCTCTCACCCCATATCCTCTCGCTGCTCTCTCTCTCTCGCTCTCTCTGCTCTCTCGCTCTCTCTCTTGCCCCAGAGCTTCTCTCTGTTCTCTTTCTCTCACTCTCTCTGCTCTCTCGCTCTCTTTCTCGCCCCAGATCCTCTCTCTTTGCTCTCTTTCTCTCACTCTCTCTGATCTCTCGCTGTCTCTCTCGCCCCCAAATTCCTCTCTCTCTGTTCTCTTTCTCTTACTCTTTCTGATCAGTTGCTCTCTCTCGCCCCCAAATTCCTCTCTCTCTGCTCTGTTTCTCTCACACTCTCTCGCTCTCTCTGCCCTCTCTCTCCCCTATCTCTCTCTCGCTCTCTCTCTCCCCGATCTCTCTCTCTGCTCTCTCTCTTATCTCTCTCTCTCGCTCTCTTTCTGCTCTGTTTCTCTCACTCTCTCGCTCTCTCTGCTCTCTATCTCCGGTCTCTCTCTCTCACTCTCTCTCTGCTCTGTTTCTCTCACTCTCTCGCTCTCTCTGCTCTCTATCTCCGGTCTCTCTCTCTCTCTCGCTCTCTCTCTGCTCTCTCTCTAATCTCTCTTTCTCGCTCTCTCGCTCTCTGCTCTCTCTCTCTCTCTCACTCTCGCTCTCTCTGCTCTCTCTTCTAATGTGGTTTTGCCGATGTTCAAAAACGTCGGCAAAGGAAAAATAAAAAAAATTAAAGAATTCAAATTATAATGAGAAAATAAATATTGTATTTTTTAAAAAATAAAATTATTGGTGACGAAAATTTTCTTAAAAACGTCGGCAAAGGTAAAATTCCATTTTTTAAAAATAAATACATTACCGACGTTTTTTTAATGTCGGCAAAAGTATATACAATTTTTAAAAATTAATATTGTAAAACATGGTTTTGCCGACGTTCCAAAACGTCGGTAAAAGCTATTATTATCTAATTGAAATGAAATTTTATAACTTTTACCGACGTTAAAAAACGTCGGTGAAAGTCCCATGGTGCGTCGGTAAATGGGACTTTTGCCGACGAAATAGAAAAACGTCGGTAAAATATTTTAGTGACGTTTTTTTACCGACGTCCAGGCGGCGAAAATTTTTTCGTCGGTAAAAAGCTTTGCCGACGTTTTGAATACTTTTAGCGACGAAAAAATGCGTCGCTAAAACTGTTAATTGTTGTAGTGTATTATTCAACACAATTGGTTTTCCTACAACCACATTTCATGTTTTCACATCCACAGGAATCTGAAATAAGGTAAACTAAACTGCAGTATTTTATAGGTTGCTTTGTAAATGACGGAATAAATACTAGGAACCAGCATACTGGTTTGTAACATCTCTCTCTAAACTCAACTGTTAACTCGTCAGAAAACTAATTCAGTTCCTACTGACAGACAATCAACACTAGCCAGGCATCTTTAAAAAGTTCCTCAAACCTGGTTGTAAGCAACTGAATTGCTGAACTCCAACACACACTAGTATTGAGGGCATGAGGTATGACTCCAGTTTAAGAGCTGCTAGTACCTAAGGTTAATTACTAGCGACAGCCAAGTAAAAAAGACTTCCAACACAACATTGATAAAAAAACCATGAAGCACATGAAGCAACACATGATATGCCGTTTGGTTCATGAAGTCAACTGGATTAAAAGCTTTCGATGATCAACTGGAATCCAAAAGGTCAAACTCTCTGTTGAAATTACAAACTAAATCCAACGAATATCTCAACAAAATTTTCTCAGAGATGTAATGTCAAAATCACATGGATCATTCTTTAAAGAGTGACTAATACAGCAAACATGTTCTAGATGACTAGCATAAAATCATCGGGGGTGCATCCTAAAGCAACCACACTCGATTGCGTAGGGAGTCAAATATATAAGGTTCTTTTCATCTTTTATTGTCTTAAACAGTACCGATATAAAAAGTTTCTTTTCTTCTTTCACTATGATAAACAGAGAAAGAAGAAAACTTGGTGCCACCAATGCTAAATGCAGTCTCATCTTCAAAATGAAATGAAAGTAAAAGGAAGAGAGAACGCGGACCTCAACGTAGAAGCTCTCTAACAAATATGGACATATAAGTAAGAGTATCAAATAAACACGCCATGAAAATGTAGTCTCATCTTCAAAAAGAAATGAAAGTAAAAGGAAGAGAGATTGCAGACCTCAAGGTGAAAGCTCTCTAACAAATTTCGACATATAAGTAAAAGTACCAAGTAAACACACCATGAGTTCCGGCAAAAGCGACTTCAGATAGTTATCTATTTGTTCCTCTGATAAACGAGGAGCCTAGGTCACAAAGTCACCAAAAAATTTGAGTAAAACTAAAAAGAAACCAAATAAATAAACAACCAATTAATTGATGTACTTACATGATCATATGTGTGTACAACCACGTTTCTACTGAAACGTAGAAATTCTAATGTATGCCTTCAAGGTATGCCGGTGAAGGTAGCGCCGTAGCGGCATTTGGCTATGTGGAGGCTGCAGCCAGAAATGAAACATTTGTAGATAATTTTTCTGTTTAACTCTTGCAATCCGAGACAAAAATCAATTTGTCTCATTTTTGTACTCCAAACTCAAAAAACGTTCTATGTTTCCCACCATTCATAGAATTATTGACCCCTGAATTAGCCACATACATATATACATGCCTCTTTGATTTGGACTTAATAACACAGGGTGATTAATAGAGTTAATAAATAAAAAAACTACAAAAAAGAGTGATTACATCATTAAAATCCAAAAATAATAATAATGCATGGACAATATTAACTAAACAAGCAACTCACTCAAGTAAGTTAGGTCCTTTCTTCAAGATTTCTAAAAGATGCTTTAACTCGAAAGGACACTGGACCTTTTTGGACTTGAATAGTCACTCTATCATCCTTTTTGGACACTGGTTTTTGTTTGAGGGCTGGATTTTGCACATTGGCCAATTTTGCTTTCCCTTTAATCAAATAGATGGATTTTCCGCATATATCTCCATGTGTACATTGCAATTCACTATTAAAATAAATTATCACATGCAGTTAGTTCACTCCTACAAATTAGAAAACAAAAAGGAAATTAATGAACATATTGCAAAATTAACAAAACGAAGAGAGATGTACTCACGACAAAATGTCAATAAAAGGTTCAGTCAAGTGACCGAGAGAATCTGTGAGAGGATTTTTCTGCGCCCAGTCTTCAATTGTTTTTTTTTTTCACAACTTTAGTGAATAGTATCACTTTATCAGTAACTATTTCTATAACTACTTGTGTAGACCTCTCTAACACTCTAAGCAAATACGGGCTAGTGTGCTTCATTGCGAAGCTATACGCCTCTACCAATACTCTATTTCATCAGTGTCCAGGAGAAGTTGATAAACCGCTCGAATGTTAAGCTTTAAGACTCCATTGTTGAGTCATAAAGCGTAATATTCGAGCAGTTTATCACCTTCTCTTAGACACTGATGAAGTAGAGTATTGCCATAAGCATATAAAGCTTTGTAATGAAGCACATTAGCTCGTATTTGCTCAAAGTGTTAGGGAAGTCTACACAAGCAGTTACAGAAATAGTTACTGATAAAGTGGTACTATTTACTAAAGTTGTGAAAAAAAAAAACAATTGAAGACTGGGCGCAGAAAAATCCTCTCACAGATTCTCTCGGTTGCTTGACTGAGCCTTTTATTGACATTTTGTCATGAGTACATCTCTCTTCGTTTTGTTAATTTTGTAATATGTTCATTAGTTTCCTTTTTGTTTTCAAATTTATAGGAGTGAACTGCATGTGATAATTTAGTTTTAATAGCAAATTGCAATGTGCACATGGAGATATATGCAAAAAAATCCATCTATGTGATTAAAGGGCAAGCAAAATTGGCCAATGTGCAAAATCCAGCCTTCAAACCAAAACCAACTTTTCTGGGTGAAAATCAACAATTTTTGCCGGATGATAAAGTGACTATTCAATTCCAAAAAGGTCCAGCATCCTTTCGAGTTAAAGCATATTTTAAAAAATCTTGAAAAAAGGACCTAAATTACTTGAGTGAGTTGCTTGTTTAGTTAATATTGTTCATGCATTATTATTATCTTTGGATTTAAATAATGTAATTACTTTTTTTTTGTATAGTTTTTTTATTAACTCCAAGTCAAAGAGGCATGTGTATGTGTGTGGCTAATTCAAGGGTCAATAATTCTATGAATGGTGGGAACATAGAACGTTTTCTGAGTTCGAAGTACAAAAATGAGACAAATCAATTTTTGTCTTGGATTGCAAGAGTTAAGGAGAATGATTATCTGCGAGTGTTGCATTTCTGCTGCAACCTCCACATGGCCAAATGCCGCCACCTTCACCAGCATACCTTGAATGGTGGGAACATAAAACGTTTTCTGAGTTCGAAGTACAAAAAAAAGACAAATCGATTTTTGTCTTGGATTGCAAGAGTTAAAGAGAAGATCATCTGCAAGTGTTGCATTTTTGCTGCAACCTCCACATGGCCAAATGCCGCAACCTTCACCAGCATACCTTGAGACCGCATTAGAATTTCTATGTTTCGGCAGAAATGTGGTTGTACACACATTTGATCATGTATGTATATCAATTGGTTATCAATTTTATTTGGTTTCTTTTTAGTTTTATTCTAATTTTTTGGTAACTTTGTGAACTAGGCTCCTCGTTTATGAGATGAACAAATAGAGAACTATCTGAAGTCACTTTTGCCAGAATTCATGGTGTGTTTACATGATACTCTTACTTTGTTAAGAGAACTATATGTCCAAATTTGTTAAGAGAGCTTTCACCTTGAGGTCCATGTTCTCTCTTCCTTTTACTTTCATTTCATTTTGAAGATGAGCATGCATTTAGCATTGGTGGCCCAAGTTTAGTTATCACCGACAGTAGGCATATATCTCTTTCTCTATTTAAAATAGAGAAAGAAGAAAGGAAATGTTTATATATTTATATTTGACTCCCAACGCAATTGTGTGTGGTTGCTTTAAGATGTGAACCAACTCTTCAAGGGGCCGGGGCTTGCGATGAAGTGATAATAAGCAAATTGGCCTTGCCACAGGCAAATTCAAAAAGACGATGGTCCAACAATACCTGAAGATGCAATCAGTTGCTACGATACAAAGTTGCTATCCTGATTTCTAATTTTCTGATGACTAGGTTCTCAGATACCATAATAGCGAACAAGAGAACAAGAGAGAGAAAAGAGCCGTGCAATTCTTATAAAGTCGTAAAGGCTTAGTAAATCATTAAATAGAGTTGCAAATAAACCTAATTATAGCCCTAATGACTACCTACCTAATTATTATATATAGAGTTGCAAATAAACCTAGTTATAGCCCTAATGACTAACTACCCTTACACAAAATATTAAATGCAATTGTACACTTTCATAGAATCAACGGCTAGATCTTAGGTCTTAGATGATGATCAATGTTTCAAAATTATTTTTTTCATGAGTAACACAAAGATACAATATAATTATAAAAAAATGAAACCTAATCGCAACAACTAAGTGTAGGTCAGTGGTTTGATGGCTGGGTTTGAAAGTATATGGTCGCATGTTCAAATTCTCCTCTGCCCTATGTATTTGTAATATTCCCTATGTATATATACATACACAACGGAAATAGAAATATTTGTACATAGTAATATTCCCCGTGTATATATACATACACAACGGGTCTGTTCCTAAATTCTAGAAGCTGTGACCGAACCGTTACATACGGTTTTTGCATTTTCAATCCGTGACTGAACCATTATACACTGGTCGGTCAAAAAACCAATGGTTCTGATCGGACCAGTTTGGATTTATGGTTTCCACAGTTTTTTGAACACCCCTATGAGGATTCAAAATCAAGCTAGTCAGGTAAAGTTGGATGTACAGTTTCCACGGTTTTTTTAACACCCCTATTAAGATTCAAAATCAAGCTAGTCAGGTAAAGTTATATTCAAACAAGAATGAATATAAAAACGATGATCTAATCAAACTGATGATAATAAAACTATGCAACTGCATAGAATTTTAATCGAACAAAAAGTGAAAAGGTCTCATTAAAGGAAACCATAGCCAAGCAGTACCAAATTTTCCAAAGGAATCCATGATGCTTCTGCTTCTGAATTCAACCGAAGCCTTGTTACTCACATTTGTCAAACACAACATTTTTTTTTTAGAAGTATTGGAAAATTGGAACATAATACATTACAGCAGCAAGTACTGAAATTGTAGAGGGAAAACACAAAGTACACAATGGATTCTTAAACAAATTGATCATGCATCTACAAATTGAACTCCTAACAGCTCAGAAAGCTCCAGTTTGAAAGGTACAGTGCAACTCTAAGCTCCATCCCATAGTATGAAGCGAAAACTACATGCAATTCAATCCTCATTTGCTCAATCACCCACTCAGTTTCAGCTCAAACTACATCTAATCAATCCCACACTCATAATTTGTTCAATTTTCAAACCAAAACCTAAAAATTAGTTCCAAAAATTCATGTGGTATAACTAGAATTCTATTAACAATATAAACCAACCAACAACTAATTGCATTTCAAAAAGAGCTAATTTTGCTTTAAGAAGTTAGACACTATTCTCACTTTGCACCCTAATAAGTAAAAAAAAAAAGTTCCAAGTGCACCTTTAATTGGAACACATTTGTTAAATTAAAGGTGCACTTGGATTTTTTTTCCTTTTTTTAATTCTTAACTGGGAATAGTGTTAAACTTTGGGGAGGGGGGTTCAGGTAAAATAGCCCTTTCGAAAAAGCAAAAAAGCCCCCATACACTCTACTATTGAACCAAATAGACTGGAAAGCACAGGAATCAAAACAAAACACACAAATGTCTTCAATAATTAAAAAAAAAAACGAATTGGAGAGTGAACTTACCCGATGTTTTTGACTAACACAAACAGAGAGAGAGAGAGAGAGAGAGAGAGAGAGAGAGAGAGAGGCAGAGGCAGAGAGGGAGAAAGGGAGAGAGATAGGGGGAACCTGAAAAAAATAAAAAAAGTTTGGGCATTAGGGTTTCATGACCATCAAAGAAAGAGAGAGAAAGAGACGGTTTCACGGCAAGGAGAGACAGAGAGAGGGTTTCACGGCAGCTTCTGACCTGAAAAACAGTAATGGATTCACGGCAGCTGCTAACCTGAACAACAGCAATGGGTTAGCATTTAAGCACATATATATTGAGAGAGAGAGAGAGAGAGATGACCTCACTAGTTGTTGGACAAGTTCAACGGCTATATCACAAGGGTTATATCACATGAACAACAACAATGGGTTAGCGTTTAAGCGCATATACAGAGAGAGAAAGAGAGAGAGAGAGCTGCCCTGACTAGCCGTTGGACATGTTCAATGACTATATCACAAGGCTGAATTCCAAAACTCCAGGTTCGGGGGTTATCCTAAGGCCAAAATAAGTTCTTCCTGGGTTTTCAGAAGGAGAGCAGGGTTGAACTCGGACATACGGAAATAAAGGCAACCTTTAATTGGCGAAGAAAGATCCGCAAAATTTTATTATCGGGTCTCTCAGAGGTGGAGTTACGGGCCCTTGAGTTTAACCGCCGGTTCAAAATGGGATGTCTGCACTAGCCTAGACACACTACCCACCATTTGGGGGTGGCACTTTCTAGATTAATTTCTTGACCTATAGGCCTCCAAATTGGCTCCCACTTGATCCTATGGATTTTTTCTAACTTCACCTTAGCATGCTTTCAATTACTTTGAGTAGCCCACGAGCCCAATAACTTAGTACAATTACTTTGAGTAGCCAACTGGACCAATAATTTGGTAGGCCTATCACGTGGCCCAATAACTTAGTACGATTACTTCGAATAGCTCACTGACCCAATAACTTGGTAGGCCTGTCACATGGCCCAATAACTTAGTACGATTACTTTAAGTAGCCCACTGGGGTAATAACTTGATAGGCCTGTCACGTGGCCCAAAATGCTTAAACCCTATTTTATTCATAAGGGATGTGTATCTTGCTCTAAACTCAAGGTCTTTCCTAGCAAGATTAGGGGTCCCACATTTTTCGGCTGGCGATAGGCTCTGATACTTTGAGTAGCACACTGCCCAATAACTTGATATGAGTACTTTGAGTAGCCCACTGGGCAATAACTTGATAGGCTTGTCATGTAGCCCAAAATGCTTAAACCTTATTTTATTCATAAGGGATGTGTATTTTTCCGCTGGCGAATAGACTCTGTTACCATTTGTAATGATCTGAATGGCCCACTGGCCCAATAATTTATAGGCCAGTCACATGGCCCAAAATGCTTAAGTTTAAGTTGCTAGTAGTAACCTGCATAGTTCATTATATACCAAACTCATATTTTATTCATAAGCGATATGGGATGGGGTGTTACAATTCTAAAAATAAGCTTAACTCTTAACTCTAAAAACCTTAGGACTATATAAGCTTGGAAGAAACATTTTCTAGGTTTGGCCACTCTTTAACTCTTGTACAAGGAACCCTAGCCGCCCTAGATTTCAGCATGATGCAAAAAAGTGCACTGGACCCAATCTTTCAAGCAAATTCTTCAACCAAGCTCTCCACATAACCACCGGTCACCATTTCCTGCTATCTCAAATTTTGATAACTTTGTAGTTTACGGGGATACCCATAACCATAATCATCGGTTTGTGATTCCTATATGGGCCAAGACATAGCTAGCAAATTCCGAAGCGATAAGGTGGGTGCATGTCATGCGAATATAATCATAATTTTTACATCGGAACACACCAACGGATAAAATTTCAATTAAAAGCAAATAGATAAATTTATTTGTTTGAAATTTATCTATTGTTACCCATTATTTCTTTTGTTGGTTCTTTTTTCTGTTTCCTACTAATACTTTTGTCAATATCAGTCCTATTGGTTTTGTCTATGTCCCTATTTCAAGTCTTGGCCAAAACATTGTAATATGCATTGTCAAAAATAAAGGTCGAAGATTACTATAGGATGTGGGTTTGGATTAGAAACTCAATTTCCAACCATAATAGTGTTGACTGTGTGATGAACCAGGTGTTGGAACAATTGCAGATACCGGTATACATAATTGCCTTTTTTTTTCCCATAGATGCACAAATAATTCTATGGTGGAATTTACATTCTCTTATGAGCAGAAGCTGTAGCTGATGCAAGCAATGCAACTCAAAGAATGTGGATTCAATCGTTTTCTTGAGAATATATACTGAGAGAACCTACACTAGGACATCAATACAGATAGATAGTTTGTTGTTTTAGTTAAATTCGTGCTATTTTTTCACCAAATTTTACTCTATGCCTTCCGATTAAATATCAAATTGAAAAGTTTTGCAACCCATCTGGTGGACATGATGGAAATATATGATTAGAGACGAGACACAGATTTGTTTTATTGGGAAGAAGGCTACTTTCTGTTGTAGTTAATAAGCACAGATAAAAAAAATTAAGCATGCACAAAGCTTGCAAGCATTGTCACAAATTATTTTGTTATGAAACTTTTGATGTAAATGAATAATTAAAATACTAGGAAATTAAGAGTTGTAAATGTGTAGCTCAAGCTCATTTGCATTGTGTAAAGACAAATACCAAATGGGGTTTAAGTGAAACTCGAATTCATTATTAGATAAATTTGATATATTATGACAGATTATATTGCAAAATTTCCTTTATTGGATTTTAGTCCTATGCAAAGATCAACTTGATGTAAAAGGGTGCCGCAGCTGATTGCCATAGGCACGGGTGATAAACTAGTTATCAACAATCCATCTTAATCTAATAAACAGAACCTACTTAGGAAAAGAAAGAAGAAGAAGAAGGAAAAAAAGAACTCTTAAAACACCAAAAGCAGCCTATCACTTAGGAAGAAAGGAGCTTAAACTCAAATAACTAATCTATTCAAGCAATGTTTTTGCCTACATGAATACAACATCACCCTTGATATACTCTGCAACATGCCTCTTCAAGTCTTCACCACACTATCAAGGAAACAAGCACAACATTTGAATGCTCAATAAAATAAAGATTAGAGACCGAGAAAGAGACTACAATGGACCAAAAGAATATGAAATACATTTAACAAAAACACTTCATTAGACTACACACCTAAAAGTTTTATTACACATTTCTAGCTCCTTTAAGAATAATTATTGCCCAACTACGTTATAAGAAAATCTCAACTATCTAGTTTCAAGAGAGTGGAACTATCATAGCATCATTTGTAGTCACTGCTTAAGTGAAAATATGTCACCCAATACACCAGAAATGACAAGGGAAATAAAGGTCCCACAAGGTTTATGATTTATGTTTCTAAGGTCTGCAGATAATGACTATGTAAAGTAACGACAAATGCTCTAGTACCACAAATCACAGCAAAGATTTGACCCTACATTTCAAATAGTAATAGCGCTACATCGGTTAGACCTAATCTCGGTCACTTGCCTCCCACAGGTTGTTATCCACTGAATCATTACCACAAATCTGATAATAGTCATCAAAGCAACAAGAGCATAACCACACGACATTGGTAAACACCAATACCATGAGAAAGGCCTTCCCTAAAGTATTTCATCAAGTTAATAGAAAAGGAGGATTACAACAGGCCAAGGATTCTAGGCTACTTTTCTTTTTTTTTTTTTTTTTTTTTGGGAATTTCTGCACATTCGTGGCATAACCAACATAAAGGCATACACAACCGTTGCAAATTATACACCATCAGATCCTACCCTCATATCCTAAAACTTTTCAGGTTTCTTTCCTTTCAAACATTCCTTAATTCAGATACCCTAATTTTAGAGGAAGACATATTTTCTCTGATCTCCTAGTATAACTACTACATGATTTCTATTCAGAAACATCTCAAATTAATAATATAAGTAAGATTGCTACTTCTTTCTCTTAGTTTAGCAAGTTTATGTTTCTCTCTTTCCTTTGAATCTAATGTAGAATAGAGATTTTCATATGCTTGGCTTTTCTTACTACTTTTTAAGCTTTTTTATTTTATCTTTTAAAATGTTCCTTGTTTCTAATTATTGAATTGTTTAACAACATTTTTTTCCGTCTTTGCTACAGTTTGGACATCATTCCACTACCAGGTTTCTTAGCTAATGATCCATTACCTTTTCTTTTCTTTCGTTTTTTCTTTATTTTTTATTTTTTATTTTTGTATAGGAAACAAAATTTAATTAATTAGAAAAGAAATTTACAAATTAATGGAGGACGAGGAGTCCTCTAATGTTCTACAAATTAAAATAAAAACAAGGACAAAGAGAAAGAACACCCACCCTCAATTCATAACTGCACTCCAATCTGACTGAAATAAGAGAAAAGGAAAATCTATGAGACACTTACACATTAATGCCTATAGAGAAGCCCACAAATCTAATTCTCCCCAAAACCAACTCCACCCTGTCCTCTATATCCTCAAACACTATTCTATTTCTTTACATCCAAACCACACAAAAAATAGCCACACAGCTCCACATCTTCAAAACGTTACCGCCTTTTTGTTGACCTCCATTCCCAAAAAATCAATATTCAGCAAGTATACACACTACTTTGAAATAACCCAAAGTAGCTCAAACTCTTGAACCAACTTCAACCAAAACTGTAGAGTGAAAGAACAATGCAAAAAAAGATAATCCACACTTTCAAAAGCATTCTTCCACAAGATGCACCAATGAGGGACAAAAATGCCAAGGGCTTCTTCTTTGAATAAAATCATGAGTGTTAACTCTCCCATAAGCTGTCTGTCACACCCCCAAAACTGGGCCGGATCCAAACCCGGTTCCAGGGGTGTCAGAATTGGGGCCAATTAAAATTTTTCTAAACATAAATAGCACGGGCCCCAATTCCGAGTGGATCGAAGTCCTTCGTGAGGCTATGCTTGGTGATCAAGCAACCATAATCACACGCAGAACTAAAATCTATGCTCATCGCAGACGGATATTACATCACAATAAGATAATCAATCTCATTAATAATAAAACTAGAGTCAAGTGCTTCGAAGCATCACAATTAGAGTTAAAATTTCATAAACAACTAAACTTAAATTAACAAACTAATGGCCCAGACATGGCCTTATTACATAATCTAAAGTTTAGAACCCAGCACCCACTAGGACACCTCAGATGATGTCATCGGTGCTCCACTCAACAACTCCGCCATTTGGCGGAATTTCCTGCGTCCCCTGACCCTCCGGTTCGGCACCGGCAATGGAACCTAGACACCAGAAGTAGTGGGTTAGATTGACATAATCTCGCAAGAGGGTAAGCTGCAATAATGGATTAATCAACTAAATTAAATAATATATTCATTATGAACCAAAATAAATCAGATGCAAACCCCAATGGCATGAATGCGCAGAAACGGGTATCCCTGCAGATAAATATGCAGAAACGGGTAATCCCGCATACAGATAACAGAAACGGGTAATCCTGTAGATAATAACAGAAACGGGTAATCCCGCAGATAATAACAGAAACGGGTAATTCCGCAGATAATAACAGAAGGCACAGCTGTATACTATTATCCACAGTATACGCTGACCCGATGGCATACGTCCACCTCCAAACTGCAGTCGGTCAGATACATATATATAAATATACTTATTTACAAATACATACGCATATCGATGCAGAATGAACCATGATATGAAACTCTCAATCCCAACATTCAATCCAATACCATTTTGAGTATTTAGAGTACTTAAATTTGAAAGTGTATTATGAACGTGTGTCAATTCAAATTCTTGAGGGTAAGCACTAATCCACCAATGGTCAAGTTAGATAAATATGCACATGAGAACTAACTCTTTATCACAATGGAAATATGAGTCCACGATGCCGATATACTACTTTTGGTGCCTATCATGTGGTGCATCCCGAACCTCACATTCCCATTCTGCATTTAGTCTAATTCTCATGTGAACATTCAACTAATATTCCTAAAAGACATAATTCATCTAATCCAATTATATATAATTAGTGTATTTTACAAATTAGGTAAAAGATGTTCAATTTCTGAATCCAAAGTTAAATCAAGTCACGATCAAAAAGGGGAAAGAAAATAATTAATTCCTTAATATCATTGTTGTGTACAAATACACATTATCATTTTATACAAAACAGAAGGTACAAATTTCGGATCCCAATTTGAAATCTAACTCAATTAAGAATCCAATTTAAAATTTTAAATACATTCTATTTATGGTTTAATCGCTACAGTTTATTTCAATCAACCTAAATGAACATTAATCAAAATTTCATAATTCTCAATTAAATTTATAAATAATCCAAGATACATTTCTAATAACATCAAATTAAAATTAATTTAATAAAACCTAATCTCCATTAAAATACTAAACCATTAATCAAAACTTAACCTTTTAATTCTTTATAAGAATATCCTAACCTAATTATTTATTTAGTAATATTGTGTATAAATATATATATTTAATAATATATTTTTTTTGAAAAGAAATGGGCTGACGGGCCCAGACCCGCACCCGGCCCAGACCAGCCAGGCCGGGCCCAACCCGCCTAGCCTGCTACCCAGCAATAGCTGCTGCCAGGCGGCAGCTACTGCTTGGGTAGCGGTTGCTCCAATTTTTTTTTTTTTAAAGCAAAACACAAACCTAACTCATCTTTATAAGTCTGGAAGAAAATCAACCCACAACTATTACCCCCAAAAGCCATTAATCCAAACAAGAAGAAGTCATGCCAAAAGGTGTGTAAACCAACGAGCAACTAAAATATATTGCAAGAACCAAAAATCATTGTTTTAGCTATCCACTTACCTGGATCTTGAAGCCAAAGTAGATCTGAAGATCAAAGCTTGGAAGAGCCCACCTTGGTTTCCCCCTTAGAGAGCCTCTAGGGTTTTGGTTGAAGAAGAAAAGAAGAGGGTTGGAGAAAAAGGGAGAAACACTAAGAGCAGAATTTATATAAGAGAGGGGGTTTTTCTAAATTACAAGGAAGAGCCCCCTGCTTTCTAGTGGGTGTTTTAAGAAATTTTAAAAAGAGTCCTTTGGCCCAAAAAGGGTCCATTAACTCAGGCCCAATTGTGTTAAACCGATCCATTTGACCCTCTTAACCCAACTCAAACCCGACAAACCAGTATGACCGAATATAAAAATTCGGTATGGCCCGGCCTGGCTGGTCTGGGCCCGGGTACGGGTCTGGGCCTATCAGCCCATTTTCTTTTCAAAAAAAAAATATATTATTAAATATATTATTTATACACAATATTACTAAATAAATAATTAGGTTAGGATATTCTTATAAAGAATTAAAAGGTTAAGTTTCGATTAATGGTTTAGTATTTTAATGGAGATTAGGTTTTATTAAATTAATTTTAATTTGATGTTATTAGAAATGTTTCTTGGATTATTTATAAATTTAATTGAGAATTATGAAATTTTGATTAATGTTCATTTAGGTTGATTGAAATAAACTGTAGCGATTAAACCATAAATAGAATGTATTTAAAATTTTAAATTGGATTCTTAATTGAGTTAGATTTCAAATTGGGATCCGAAATTTGTACCTTCTGTTTTGTATAAAATGATAATGTGTATTTGTACACAACAATGATATTAAGGAATTAATTATTTTCTTTCCCCTTTTTGATCGTGACTTGATTTAACTTTGGATTCAGAAATTGAACATCTTTTACCTAATTTGTAAAACACACTAATTATATATAATTGGATTAGATGAATTATGTCTTTTAGGAATGTTAGTTGAATGTTCACATGAGAATTAGACTAAATGCAGAATGGGAATGTGAGGTTCGGGATGCACCACATGATAGGCACCAAAAGTAGTATATTGGCATCGTGGACTCATATTTCCGTTGTGATAGAGAGTTAGTTCTCATGTGCATATTTATCTAACTTGACCGTTGGTGGATTAGTACTTACCCTCAAGAATTTTAATTGACACACGTTCATGATACACTTTCAAATTTAGGTACTCAAAATACTCAAAATGGTATTGGATTGAATGTTGGGATTGAGGGTTTCATATCATGGTTCATTCTGCATCGATATACCTATGTATTTGTAAATAAGTATACTTGTATATATGTATCTGACCGACTGCAGTTCGGAGGTGGACGTATGCCATCGGGTTAGCGTATACTGTGGATAATAGTATACGGCTGTGCCTTCTGTTATTATCTGTGGGATTACCCGTTTCTGTTATTATCTGCGGGATTATCCGTTTCTGTTATTATCTACGGGATTACCCGTTTCTGTTATCTGTATGCGGGATTACCCGTTTCTGCATATTTATCTGCGGGGATACCCGTTTCTGCGCATTCATGCCATTGGGGTTTGCATCTGATTTATTTTGGTTCATAATGAATATATTATTTAATTCAGTTGATTAATCCATTGTTGCAGCTTACCCTCTTGCCAGATTATGTCAATCTGACCCACTACTTCTGGTGTCTAGCTTCCATTGCCGGTGCCGAACCGGAGGGTTAGGGGACGCAGGAAATTCCGCCAAATGGCGGAGTTGTTAAGTGGAGCACCGATGACATCATCTGAGGTGTCCTAGTGCGGTGCTGGGTTCGAAACTTTAGATTATGTAATAAGGCCATGTCTGGGCCATTAGTTTATTAATTTAAGTTTAGTTGTTTATGAAAATTTAACTCTAATTGTGATGCTTCGAAGCACTTGACTCTGGTTTAATTATTAATGAGATTGATTATCTTATTGTGATGTAATATCCGTCTGCGATGAGCATGGATTTTAGTTCCGCGTGTGATTATGGTTGCTTGATCACCAAGCATAGCCTTACGGAGGACTTCGATCCACCTGGAATTGGGGCCCGTGCTGTTTATGTTTAGAAAAATTTTAATTGGCCCCAATTCTCACACCCTTGGAACCGGGTTTGGATCCGGCCTAGTTTTGGGGGCGTGACAGATGGTATCAGAGCCGGTCAAGTTCTAGAAGTTCTAAAAGATACTAGAACGTAGGTCCGATGTGAGGATTAAAAACGTTAAGTGGGAACGTTGGGGGTTTTTGGCATTCATAATCGTATTCGAACTATGGCAAATGTTTATAAGTTGCAGGAGTTTGTTACTTTCTGCATTTTTAGTCATTTTGTCACTAATATATAGGGGATCACCAAAAAGGTGGCTTGGACTACTTTTCGTAATCTGTTTCCCAAGTACATACCGGAGCATGTTCTCATTTAGAAGCGAATAGAGTTTGATAGATTGAAGCAAGGGAATTTGTATGTTCGAGAGTACGAGCTGCAGTTTACCCGTCTTTCCCGCTTTACACCAACCCTCATCACTCCAGAAAGTGAGAGAATTCGACGGTTCCTCGATGGCCTTCGACCAGATATACTCCTTCATGCCAAGTCACAAGTTCTGAATACTTACTAGGCATATTTGGATAAGGCATATTGGGCAGAGGAGGTGATTGGGCGCATGGCCCCTTTGAGCCAACCCAAGCAGAAAGTTGCTCCGTCTCCAACCCCACAACACCAATTCAAAAAGCAAAGGAGGGAGTCTTGTGGCATTTGTGGCAATAGCCACTCTACTTCTAAGTGTTGGAGACAGACAGGGGGGTGCTTTTACTGTGGCGACACTAATCATCAGGTCAAGGATTGCCCTAAGAAGAAAGGTCAGCAGTATGGGCAGGCAACTACACAAGGGGCTCCTATTCAAGCACAGCCGCTAAGACAGATAGCACCAGCTCCCCCGCAGCAGCAGTTCCAAGCGCCGCAACAGCAGATACAGTTGTACCGACCTCCCCAGCAGCCCCAACCTCAGAAAGGACCTCAGCGACCACAGGGGCCTAACAGACAACAATCAAGGCCACAATAGGCAGGCAGAGTGTATGCCATGACTTAGGAGCAAGCTGATATTGCAGAGAACATTGTGGAATGTACTATTTCTATTTGTGATACCCATGCTAAAACTTTATTTGATCCCAGTTCTACGCACTCCTATGTTTTCCCTAGTTTTGCCTTGAAGATTGGTGTTAGAGTAATTGATTTGCCGTATGATTTAATTGTGGCCACCCCGATGGGTAAAAAGGTTAGTTGTTTGAAATACTACCCTAATTGTAAATTGGTGATAAGTGGAGTTATGTTTAAGGCCAATTTGATACTATTGACGATGAATGACTTTGATGCCATTTTGGGTATGGATTGGCTTGCTAGTCATAGTGCAATTATGAATTGTCGTGCCAAGACAGTGAAGTTAACAGCTGATAATGGCACTGAGGTGCTATTTGCGGGATCTAAGAAGAAGGTTGTTACTCATGTGGTCTCGGTCATTAAGGCTATGAGATTATTGATGAAAGGTTATGAGGGGTATATTGCGTTTATCACGGAGGATAAACAGACTAAAGCGGTGGAGGAGATACCGGTGGTGTTTGAGTTTCCGGATGTTTTTCCCGATGATATTCCTGGATTGCCACCGGTCCGTGAAATTGATTTTTCAATTGAACTTGTTCCAGGCACAGCTCCGATCTCAAAAGCCCCTTATGGAATGGCCCCAGCGGAGTTGAGAGAACTCAAGGAGCAATTGCAAGAGCTCTTGAACAAGGGTCTTATTAGACCGAGTGTCTCTCCTTGGGGGGGATCCAGTATTGTTTGTGAAGAAAAAGGATGGTTCTATGAGAATATGCATTGATTATAGACAACTAAATCAAGTGACCATCAAGATTAAGTATCCTTTACCGCAAATCGATGAATTGTTTGATCAATTGCAGGGTGCTCAATATTTTTCTAAAATTGATCTAAGGTCAGGATATCACCAGTTGAGGGTACGAGATCAAGATATTCCAAAAACTACATTCAGAACTAGATATGGTCACTACGAATTTTTGGTGTTGTCGTTTGGGTTGACAAATGGGCCAGCAGCTTTTATGGCTATGATGAATAGGGTTTTTGCACAGTACTTGGATAAGTTTGTGGTGGTGTTTATTGATGATGTACGTGTATATTCGAAGAGTCGGGAAGAGCATGCTTAACATCTTCGTACGTCATTGCAACTGTTGAGGCGATATCAATTGTGTGCTATGGCAAGTAAAAGTGAATTTTGGTTCGGAACAGATGGGATTCGTTAGTCACATCTTCTCCAGGGAAGGTTAAGCGGTGGACCTAGTGAAGATTGAAGCAGTTGTAAAGTGGGATAGACCAAAAACAGTGTCGGAGATCCGAAGTTTCCTTAGCCTCACAGGTTCTTATCGTAGATTCGTGGAAGGATTTTCCTCAATAGCAGCCCCATTATCGAGATTGACTCGTAAGGGAGTTCCTTTTGTGTGGAATGAGGATTGTGAACAAAGTTTTAGGAGTTGAAAAGAAGGTTGACCACAGCCCCTATTTTGACCTTACCTACTGGTGATGATGGTTTTGTGATTTACACTGATGCATCTGGAGTTGGACTTGGTTGTGTTCTCATGCAACATGGGAAGGTGGTGGCTTATGGGTCTAGGCAGTTGAAGGATCATGAACGAAAGTATGCAACCCATGGCTTGGAACTTGCTGCAGTGGTCTTTGCTTTGAAAATGTGGAGACATTACCTTTACGAAGCCACTTTTGAAGTACATTCAGACCATAAAAGCCTTCAGTATCTCTTTACACAGGGTGATTTGAATATGAGACAGAGGAGATGGATGGAGTATATTATGGATTATGATTTTGGGTTGAAGTACCATCCTGGGAAGGCTAATGTGGTAGTAGATGCTCTAAGTAGAAAAGCAGCGTTCACTGGAGGATTAATTGCAGAATACTTTTGGATTCGATGTTTGGAAGATATGGATGTTTACTTTCAGCCTATCAGTGAGCAAGCAATATTAGCTAGTATATTCTCGTGGGAACCCGAATTACTCCCGAGGATTAGAGAATACCAGCTACTAGACCTCGAGATTACAAGAATCAAAGATTATATGGAGGAGAGGCCCGATTTTAAGTTGGAAGATAATATTTTACATTATAAAGGCAGAATTTGTGTGCCCGATTTTCCAAAATTGAAGGCTGAAATCATGGTTGAGGCACACTATACTCGGTATACTATTCATCTAGGCAGTACCAAGATGTGTCACGATCTGAAGGATCACTATTGGTGGAAGAATATGAAAAAGGATATTGCAGAATTTATTGGAAAATGTTTGGTCTGCCAGCAGATTAAAGCAGATTATAGGAGACTCCCAGGTCTTTTGCATCAGTTGGAGATTCCTCAATGGAAGTAGGAGCACGTCATTATGGACTTTGTGTCTGGATTGCCTCATACTAGAAAGGGATTTGATGCTATTTGGGTGATAGTGGACCATTTGACTAAGTCAGCCCACTTTGTACCATTTAAGACTGGTTAAGGAATGGAGATAATGGCAGACCTCTACATCAAAGATGTGGTGAGATTATATGGAGTGCCAGTTTTTGTAATCTTCGACCGAGATAGTAGGTTAGTATCTCGGTTTTGGGTATCACTGTAGGAAGCCTTAGGAACTAAGTTGAGTTTTAGTATAATCTATCATCCATAGACAGATGGACAGACAGGGTGTACAAACCAAACATTGGAGGATATGCTAAGGGCATGTGTCTTGGATTTCAAGACTAGTTGGGATGAAAGTTTGGTTCTATGTGAATTTGCGTACAGCAACAGTTACCACTCTTGCATTGGCATGGCACCTTTTGAAGCTTTGTACGGGAGAAAATGTTGAACCCCTGTATGTTGGTCAAATTTTGGAGCTCGTGGTTTTCATGGACCATTGGAGAGTCCAGTGATAAGATAAGACAGATTCGGGAAAGGTTGAATGTTGCCCGTAGTCGCCAAAAGAGTTATGCGGATAAACGGAGGAGAGAGTTGAAGTTTGAGGTTGGTGACCATGTATTTATAAAGGTATCACCTACGTGTGGTACTTTGCGGTTTGGGCAGAAAAGGAAACTTTCCCGAAGATATGTGCGACCATCCCAGATTATCAGCAAGGTCAAGGATGTGGCTTATCGGATAGCATTGCCACCGAAGCTGTCAGGTGTTCATGATGTCTTCCATGGTTTTATGTTGAGAAAGTATGTAGCAGACCCTTCGCACGTGTTGCAATATGAGCCGTTGCAAGTGCAATGTCAGTATCCGCACCTTTTTCCTGAGGTATGTTAGTCATTTGGAGGACCAAATGTCCTTTAAGGGGGATGAGATGTCAAGTCCCGAATTTTTATATTGGGTCATACCGGTTTGTCGGGTTTGAGTTGGGTTAAGAAGGTCAAATAGATCGGTTTAATACAATTGGGTCTGAGTTAATGGACCCTTTTTGAAATTTCTTAAAACCCACTAGAAAGCAGGGGGCCCTTCCTTGTAATTTAGAAAAACCCCCTATCTTATATAAATTCTGCTCTTAGGGTTTCTCCCCTTTTCTCCAACCCTCTTCTTTTCTTCTTCAACCAAAACCCTAAAGGCTCTCTAAGGGGGAAACCAAGGTGGGCTCTTCCAAGCTTTGATCTTCAGATCTACTTTTGCTTCAAGATCCAGGCAAGTGGATAGCTAAAACAATGATTTTTGGTTCTTGCAATATGTTTTAGTTGCTCGTTGATTTACACACCTTTGGCATGACTTCTTCTTGTTTGGATTAATGGCTTTGGGGGTAATAGTTGTGGGTTGATTTTCTTCCAGACTTATAAAGATGAGTTAGGTTTGTGTTTTGTTTTAAAAAAAAAAAAATTTGGAGCAGCTGCGGCTGGGTAGCAGGCCAGGCAGGCTGGGCCAGGCCTGGCTAGTCTGGGCCCGGGTGGGGGTCTCGGCCCGTCAGCCCATTTTCTTTTCAAAAAAAAATTATTAAATATATATATACACAATATTACTAAATAAATAATTAGGTTAGGATATTCTTATAAAGAATTAAAAGGTTAAGTTTTGATTAATGGTTTAGTATTTTAATGGAGATTAGGTTTTATTAAATTAATTTTAATTTGATGTTATTAGAAATGTATCTTGGATTATTTATAAATTTAATTGAGAATTATGAAATTTTGATTAATGTTCATTTAGGTTGATTGAAATAAACTGTAGCGATTAAACCATAAATAGAATGTATTTAAAATTTTAAATTGGATTCTTAATTGATTAAAATGTCAAATTAGGATCCGAAATTTGTACCTTCTGTTTTGTATAAAATGATAATGTGTATTTGTACACAACAATGATATTAAGGAATTAATTATTTTCTTTCCCCTTTTTGATCGTGACTTGATTTAACTTTGGATTCAGGAATTGAACATCTTTTACCTAACTTGTAAAACACACTAATTATATATAATTGGATTAGATGAATTATGTCTTTTAGGAATGTTAGTTGAATGTTCACATGAGAATTAGACTAAATGCAGAATGGGAATGTGAGGTTCGGGATGCACCACATGATAGGCACCAAAAGTAGTATATCGACATCGTGGACTCATATTTCCATTGTGATAGAGAGTTAGTTCTCATGTGCATATTTATCTAACTTGACCGTTGATGGATTAGTGCTTACCCTCAAGAATTTGAATTGACACACGTTCATAATACACTTTCAAATTTAAGTACTCAAAATAATCAAAATGGTATTGGATTGAATGTTGGGATTGAGAGTTTCATATCATGGTTCATTCTGCATCGATATATGTATGTATTTGTAAATAAGAATATTTGTATATATGTATCTGACCGACTGCAGTTCGGAGGTGGACGTACGCCATCAGGTCAGCGTATACTGTGGATAATAGTATACAGCTGTGCCTTCTGTTATTATCTACGGGATTACCCATTTCTGTTATTATCTGCGGGATTACCCGTTTCTATTATTATCTGTGGGATTACCCGTTTCTGTTATCTGTATGTGGGATTACCCGTTTCTGCATATTTATCTATGGGGATACCCATTTCTGCGCATTCATGCCATTGGGGTTTGCATCTGATTTATTTTGGTTCATAATGAATATATTATTTAATTCAGTTAATTAATCCATTGTTGCAGCTTACCCTCTTGCCAGATTATGTCAATCTGACCCACTACTTCTGGTGTCTAGCTTCCATTGCCGGTGCCGAACCGGAGGGTTAGGGGACGTAGGAAATTCCGCCAAATGGCGGAGTTGTTAAATGGAGCACCGATGACATCATCTGAGGTGTCCTAGTGCGGTGCTGGGTTCGAAACTTTAGATTATGTAATAAGGCCATGTCTGGGCCATTAGTTTATTAATTTAAGTTTAGTTGTTTATGAAAATTTAACTCTAATTGTGATGCTTCGAAGCACTTGACTCTGGTTTTATTATTAATGAGATTGATTATCTTATTGTGATGTAATATCTGTCTGCGATGAGCATGGATTTTAGTTCCGCGTGTGATTATAGTTGCTTGATCACCAAGCATAGCCTTACGGAGGACTTCGATCCACCTGGAATTGGGGCCCGTGCTGTTTATGTTTAGAAAAATTTTAATTGGCCCCAATTCTCACACCCCTGGAACCAGGTTTGGATCCGGCCCAGTTTTGGGGGCGTGATACTGTCAACCATAAAAAAAACTACATCTTAGTAGGTAAACCATAGTTCCAAATCATCTTGAAAGGTTGAAAAACAGGGTCATTCAAAACATTTGACGAGGACTGAAAAAAGAATTTACATAAGAAGATACCCGAAGAACAATTAGACCAACATCACTTATAAAAAAGAATTGGATTCAAGGAAATAGAGGCAACCCGATCACTCTTTGGGGCATGTTTGGGAGAGGGGTAGGATAAAGTAAAGTTGAGTATACCCAAAATCAAATTTTTAATTAAATTATGATGACTTTTTGTTTTTAATTGTTTAATATTGAATCTTTTTTACTTTTTGTATAAAAAGTATATATTTTTTCTAGCCTAAGGATGACTTTTTGACTTTTTTTTTACAAAAGACGAGGAAAATTTGAATTTTTGAAAAGAATGAAAAAATTTTCAATTTTTAAATTTTAACTTTACGCTATTTTACCCAACCCATTTGGCAAGCATGCCCTTGGGGCTGATTTGATCCCTTATAGAGCTCTCATGGTGTATCCCAGCCTCTTGCAAGGACCTGCTTGCTTGTTGGAGCCCTGGGTGGCCGAGGAGGGGTATCACGCCCCCAAAACTGGGCCGGATCCAAACCCGTTTCCAGGGGTGTGAGAATTGGGGCCAATTAAAATTTTTCTAAACATCAACAGCACGGGCCCCAATTCCGGGTGGATCGAAGTCCTTCGTGAGGCTATGCTTGGTGATCAAGCAACCACAATCACATGCGGAACTAAAATCCGTACTCATCGCAGACAGACACCATATAACAACCATGTAACAGATCTCATTTTATAATAAAATCAAGGTCAAGTGCTTCGAAGCATAACAATTAAAGTTATAATTTCAAAATAAATAAATTTAATAAATAAACTAATGGCCCAAACATGACTTTAGTACATAATTTAACATTCCGATCTCTGCACCAACTCTAGGACACCTCAGATGATGTCATCGGTGCCCCCACTCAATAACTCCGCCATTTGGTGGGATCCCCTACATCGCTTGACCTCCGGTTTGACACCGGTAAAGGGACCTAGACACCAAAAGTAGTGGGTCAGATTGACGTAATCTGGCAAGAGGGTAAACTGCAAGCAATGGATTAATCAACTGAATTAAACATAAGTATTCGTTATGACCCACAATATATCAGATGCAAACCCCAATGGCATGAATGCACAGAAACGGGTATTCCTGCAATAAATATACAGAAACGGGTAATCCCGCATACAGATAACTGAAACGGGTAGTCCCGCAGATAATAACAGAAGGCACAGCTATGTGCTATAATCCATAGTACACGCTGACTCGATGGCGTACGTCCACCTCCGAACTGCAGTCGGTCATAGATATATATAAATGTGCATATTTACAAATACATACATATACATATGCAGAATGAATCATGATATGACACCCTTAATCCCAATATTCAAACCAATATCAATTTGGGTACGTAAACTTTTATAATTGAAAATGTATTATGTATACGTGTCAATTCTAGTTTTTCTGAAGGTAAGCACTAAACCCCTTAACGGTCATAGTTAATTAAATATACACATGAGCACCAACCCTCTTTCACAATGAAAATGTGAGTCCACGATGCCGATATCCTACTTTTGGTGCCTATCATGTAGTGCATCTCGAACCTCACATTCCCATTCTGCATTTAGTATAATTCTCATGTGAATATTCAACTAACTTTCCTAAAAGACATAATTCATCTAATCCAATTATATATATTTAGTGAATTTTACAAATTGTGTAAAAGATGTTCAAATCCCAAATCCAAATTTAAATCAAATTATGATAACAAAGGGGAGGAAACTATTAAACTCTTAATTAACCTTGTTGTGTATAATAAAATACTTTATCATTTTACATAAAACGAAGGATCTAAATCGTGGATTCAAAATCAACATTTAAACTCAATATAAAAATCCAAATTAGGAATTCAGATGCTTTTTAATTAAGACTTACTCACTCCCAAATAAATCTTAATTAAATTCTATTCAATCTAAATAAGTATTAATCATAAGTAATTAAACCTCAATTAAGCTTATAAACAATTCTAACTAAATTTATAATAATTCATGATTAAGAATCAAATAATAAAATCAATTCACTACTAATATATCAAACCATTAATTACAACACAACTTCCTAAATCCTTTAAACAAATAATCTAAACCTTAATTACTTATTTAATTATTACTATTATTATTGTTATTTATATATATATTTAAAACAAAATGAGCCAAACCCATCAAAACTCGGCCCAACTGCGACCCGGGACACTAGGCAGGCAGCCCAGCTCAGCCGGGCCAGGCCGCTGCCCAGCTGGCCCGGGCAGCAGGCCCAAGCCTGCTTGGCTGCCCAGGCAGCAGGCGCTACCTGCCTAACGCAGGCAGCAGGCGCTACCTGCCTAACGCAGGCAGCGGCAACGCAAATTTTTTTTTTTTTTTTGAAAAACCTATTTTATATTACATAAAAGGAAGAAATCAAATCTCCATTATTAATCCAAATCAAGGTACCAAATCAAAACAATGAAATCATATGAAAGTTTGAATCTAACGAAAAAATCCTACTAAAAGCATATTATCCAACAAACAACAAAAAGATATTACAAATAACCAAAAGCCATTGTTTGCAGTTATCCACTTGCCTGAATCTCCAAGCCAAAAGCAAATCTGAAGAGCAGAAGATCCAACCTTGGTTTCCCCCTGGAGAACTTCTAGGATTTGGTTGCAGAAGAGAAGAAGAAGATGGAAGAATGGGGAAAACCCTAAGGGTTTATATTAAGAGGAAGATTTTTCTAAATTACAAAGAAGGGTTCCCTGCTTCTTAGTGAGTTTTATGAAATTCCAAGAAGAGTCCTTTGGCCTAAAAGGGTCCAATAACTCAGGCCCAATTGTGTTAATTCAATCCATTTGACCCTCTAAACCTAACTCAAACCCGACAAACCGGTATGACCCAATATAAAAATTTGGGACTTGACATCTCATCCCCCTAAAAGGACATTTGGTCCTCCAATTGACTAACATACCTTAGGAAAAAAAAAGTGCGGATACTATCTCTGTACTATGTCTCTAAACTCCCACGTTGCTTCCTCCGGGCAATGATGACTCCATTGTACCTTCACCCAGTGGATGACACAATTTCTCAACACCTGCTCTTTGGTGTCCACAATCCGCACCGGTTGCTCAACGTAAGTTGTATCATCCTGCACTTGCAACGGCTCATACAGTAACACATGCGAACGGTCTGCTATATACTTCCTCAACATAAAAACATGGAAGGTGTTCTGAACACCCGACAGCTCTGGTGGCAATACTAACCGATAAGCCACGTCATTGACCTTACTGATAATCTAGAATGGTCCCACATACCTTTCGGAGAGTTTTCATTTTTGCCCAAACCGTAAAGTACCACGTGTAGGTGATACCTTTAGAAATACATAGTCACCAATCTCAAACTTTAACTCTCTCCCTCTTTTATTGGTATAACTCTTTTGGTGACTGCAGGCAACCTTCAACGTTTCCTGAATTTGTCTTATCTTGTCACTGGACTTTCCAACCTTAACAGTCCATGAAAACCACGAGCTCCAAAATTCGACCAACATATGGGGGTTTGACATCTTCTCCCGTACAAAGCTTCAAAAGGTGCCATGCCAATGCTAGAGTGGTAACTGTTGTTGTACGCGAATTCACATAGAGCCAAACTTTCATCCCAACTAGTCTTGAAATCCAAGACACATGCCCTTAGCATATCCTCCAATGTTTGGTTTGTACACTCTGTTTGTCCATCTGTTTGGGGATGATTGGCTGTACTAAAACTCAGCTTGGTTTCTAAGGCTTCCTGCAGTGATACCTAAAACCTATATACAAACTTACTATCCTAGTCAGAGACAATAGAAACTCGTTCTCCATGCAATGTCATCACTTCCACCAATAGTGATCCTTCAGCTCTTAATACATCTTGGTACCTCCTCGATGAATAGTATACTGAGTATAATGTGCCTCTACCACGATTTCATCCTTCAATTTTGAAAAAATTAGGCACACAAATTCTATCTTTATAATACAAAATATTATCTTCCAACTTAAAATCAGGCCTCTCCTCCATATGATCTTTGATTCTTGTAATCGGGGGTCTAGTAACTGGTATTCTCTGATCCTCGGGAGTAATTCAGGTTCCCACGAGAATATACTAGCCAATACTGCTTGCTCACTGATAGGCTGAAAGTAAACATCCATATCTTCCAAACATCGAATCCAGAAATATTCTGCAATTAATCCTCCAGTGAACGCTGCTTTTCTACTTAGAGCATCTGCCACTACATTAGCCTTCCTAGGATGGTACTTCAACCCAAAATCGGAATTCCTAATATACTCCATCCATCTCCTCTGTCTCATATTCAAATCACCCTGTGTGAAGAGATATTGGAGGCTTTTATGGTCTGAATGCACTTCAAAAGTGGCTCCGTAAGGATAATGTCTCCATATCTTCAAAGCAAAGGTCACTGCTGCTAGCTCCAAATTATGAGTTGCATACTTCTGTTTATGTTCCTTCAACTGTCGAGACCCATACGCTGCTACCCTCCTATGTTGCATGAGAACACAACCAAGTCCAACTCCGGATGCATTGGTAAAAATCACAAAACATCATTGCCGATAAGTATGGTCAGTATAGGAGTTGTGGTCAACCTCCTTTTCAACTCCTGAAAACTATGCTCACAATCCTCATTTCACACAAAAGGAGCTTCTTTACGAGTCAATCGCGACAATGGGGCTACTATTGTGGAAAACCCTTCCATGAATTTAAGGTAAGAACCTACGAGGCCTAGGAAACTTTAGATTTTTGACACTGTTTTCAGTCTATCCCACTTTACGACTGCTTCAATATTTGCTGGGTCCACCGCTAAACCTTCCTTGGAGATGACGTAACCAAAGGATCCCACCTATTCCAACCAAAATTTACACTTACTTGCCTTAGCACACAATTGATGTTCCTTCAACAGTTGCAATGACGTACGAAGATGCTAAGTATGCAATTCCCGACTCTTTGAATACACAAATACGTCGTCGATAAATACCACCACAGACTTGTCCAAGTACTGTGCAAAAACCCTATTCATCATAGTCGTAAACGCTGCCGGTGCATTTGTCAGCCCAAAAGACATCACTAAAAATTCGTAGTGACCATATCTAGTTTTGAATGTAGTTTTTGGGATATCTTGATCTCATACCCTCAACTGATGATATCCTGACCTCAGATCAATCTTAGAAAAATAATGAAATAATGCGCACCTTGTAATTGATCAAATAATTCATCGATTCTCGGTGAAGGATACTTGTTCTTGATGGTCACTTGATTCAGTTGCCTATAATCAATACACATTCTCATATAACCATCCTTTTTCTTCACAAATAACACTAGAGCCCCCCAAGGAGAAACACTTGGTCTAATAAAACCCTTGTTTAATAACTCGTGCAATTCCTCTTTGAGTTCTCTTAACTCTGCTGGGGCCATTCTATAAGGGGCTTTCGAGATCGGAGTTATGCCAGGCACAAGCTCAATTACAAAGTAATCTCATGGACTAGCGGTAATCCAGGAATCTCATCAGGAAAAACATCGAGAAACTTAGATACCACTGGTATCTCCTCCACCGCTTTAGTCCGTTTATCCTCCGTGATAAACGCTATATACCCCTCAAAACCTTTCATCAACAACTTTATAGCCTTAATAATTGAAATCATACGAATAACATCCTTCTTCTTTGATCTCACAATTGCACCTTGTGTTATCATCAACTATAACTTAATTGTTTTCTATCCCAACACTTAGTTATAGGGTGATTATTGCCACAAATGCCACAAGACTTCCTCTTTTGCTTATTAAATTGGTACTGTGAAACCGGAGACGGAGTAACTTTCTGCTTGATTTGGCTTGTAGGGGCCATGCGTCCAATCACTTCCTCGGCCCAATATGCCTTATCTAAAAAAATGTATGGTACGTATTTAGAACTTGTAACTTGGCATGAAACAGTATATCTGGTCGAAGGCCATCGAGAAACCGTCGAATCCTCTCTCTTTATAGAGTGATGAAGGTTGGTGCCTAATGAAAGAGATGAATAAACTGTAGCTCATACTCACGAACAGACAAATTTCCTTGTTTCAATCTATTAAACTCCATTCACTTCTGAATGGGAACATGCTCGAGTACGTACGTCTCGGGAAACTGATTACGAAAAGTAGTCCAAGCCACCTTTGGTGATCCCCTATATATTAACGACAAACGACCAAAAATGCGGAAAGTAAAGAACTCCTATAACCTCTAAACATTTGCTAAAGTTCGAATACGATTATGAACGCCAAAAAACCCCCAACGTTTCCACTTAACGTTTCTAATCCTCACATCGGACCTACGTTCTAGCATTTTTTAGAACTTCTAGAACTTGATCGTCTCTGATACCATCTGTCACGCCCCCAAAACTAAGCCGGATCCAAACCCGTTTCCAGGGGTGTGAGAATTGGGGCCAATTAAAATTTTTCTAAACATCAATAGCACGGGCCCCAATTTCGGGTGGATCGAAGTCCTTCGTGAGGCTATGTTTGGTGATCAAGCAACCATAATCATACGCGGAACTAAAATCCATACTCATCGCAGACGGACACCATATAACAACCATGTAACAAATCTCATTTTATAATAAAATCAAGGTCAAGTGCTTCGAAGCATAACAATTAAAGTAATAATTTCAAAACAAATAAATTTAATAAATAAACTAATGGCCCAAACATGACTTTAGTACATAATTTAACATTCCGATCTCTGCACCAACTCTAGGACACCTCAGATGATGTCATCGGTGCCCCCACTCAATAACTCCGCCATCTGGCGGGATCCCCTACATCGCTTGACCTCCGGTTTGACATAGGTAAAGGGACCTAGACACCAAAAGTAGTGGGTCAGATTGACGTAATCTGGCAAGAGGGTAAACTGCAAACAATGGATTAATCAACTGAATTAAACATAAGTATTTGTTATGACCCACAATATATCAGATGCAAACCCCAATGGCATGAATGCACAAAAACAGGTATTCCCACAATAAATATACAGAAACGGGTAACCCCGCATACAGATAACAGAAACGGGTAGTCCCGCAGATAATAACAGAAGGCACAGCTATGTGCTATAATCCATAGTACACGCTGACCCGATCGCGTACGTCCACCTCCGAACTGCAGTCGGTCAAAGATATATATAAATGTGCATATTTACAAATACATACATATACATATGCAGAATGAATTATGATATGACACCCTTAATCCCAATATTCAAACCAATATCAATTTGGGTACGTAAACTTTTATAATTGAAAATGTATTATGTATACGTGTCAATTCTAGTTTTTCTGAAGGTAAGCACTAAACCCCTTAACGGTCATAGTTAATTAAATATACACATGAGCACCAACCCTCTTTCACAATGAAAATGTGAGTCCACGATGCTGATATCCTACTTTTGGTGCCTATCATGTAGTGCATCTCGAACCTCACATTCCCATTCTGCATTTAGTATAATTCTCATGTGAATATTCAACTAACTTTCCTAAAAGACATAATTCATCTAATCCAATTATATATATTTAGTGAATTTTACAAATTGTGTAAAAGATGTTCAAATCCCAAATCCAAATTTAAATCAAATTATGATAACAAAGGGGAGGAAACTATTAAACTCTTAATTAACCTTGTTGTGTATAATAAAATACTTTATCATTTTACATAAAACGAAGGATCTAAATAGCGGATTCAAATTCAACATTTAAACTCAATATAAAAATCCAAATTAGGAATTCAAATGCTTTTTAATTAAGACTTACTCACTCCCAAATAAATCTTAATTAAATTCTATTCAATCTAAATAAGTATTAATCATAAGTAATTAAACCTCAATTAAGCTTATAAACAATTCTAACTAAATTTATAATAATTCATGATTAAAAATCAAATAATAAAATCAATTCACTACTAATATATCAAACCATTAATTACAACACAACTTCCTAAATCCTTTAAACAAATAACCTAAACCTTAATTACTTATTTAATTATTACTATCATTATTGTTATATATATATATATATTCAAAACAAAATGAGCCAAACCGCGACTCGGGCCACCATGCAGGCAGCCTAGCCCAGCCGGGCCAGGCCGCTGCCCAGCCAGCTCGGGCAGCAGGCCCAGGCCTGCCTAGCTGCCCAGGCAGCAGGCGCTGCTGCCTGGACAGCGCAGGCAGAGGCAACGCAAATTTTTTTTTTTTTTTGAAAAACATATTTTATATTACATAAAAGGAAGAAATCAAATCTCCATTATTAATCCAAATCAAGGTACCAAATCAAAATAATGAAATCATATGAAAGTTTAAATCTAACGAAGAAATCCTACTAAAAGCATATTATCCAACAAACAACAAAAAGATATTATAAATAACCAAAAGCCATTGTTTACAGTTATCCACTTGCCTGAATCTCCAAGCCAAAAGAAAATCTGAAGAGCAGAAGATCCAACCTTGGTTTCCTCGTGGAGAACTTCTAGGGCTTGGTTGCAGAAGAGAGGAAGAAGATGGAAGAATGGGGAAAACCCTAAGGGTTTATATTAAGAGGAAGATTTTTTCTAAATTACAAAGAAGGGCTCCCTGCTTCTTAGTGAGTTTTATGAAATTCCAAGAAGAGTCCTTTGGCCTAAAAGGGTCCAATAACTCAGGCCCAATTGTGTTAATTCAATCCATTTGACCCTCTTAACCTAACTCAAACCCAACAAACCGGTATGACCCAATATAAAAATTTGGGACTTGACAAGGGGGAATCAGGAGGTGTGGAAAATAAAAGCGCTCGCTCTGTTTTGGTTCTTGTGGAAGGAGCGTAACAGGAGGATGTTTGACGGCAAGGAGAGGCAAGTAGAGAGACTTAAGCAGCACTTTTTGTATATGATTTATCAATGGATAGAGGGTAGACACCCTTCGGGATTTGAATATTTTGCTCATTTTTTTGACGGGTTCATAGCATAGTATAGCTGATTGCTGTGAATTTTTGTACCCTGGTGGGTGAGGGATGTAGTCACCTTTTGTAATTGAGTTTGCATGTACATGAGAGTCGCCCCGTTGGCCACTTGAATGAAACAGAATTCTTCTTAAAAAAATACCTCAACCTGAAGCAGCAAATCTGAAAATTGTGCAATCTCCCAGTCGTTTAACTTTCTTCTAAAAACAAATCCCAATATATGACACCAGAGACAGAAAAAGACACAACACAACCAAAGAAAGACATATCATGACACGAAGATAACCTATACAAACAAGGAAACAGAGACTGAAAAGAAGAATCACGACACGAAACATTTTTCCAGAAACAAATCATAGAACCATTCCCCACCACGAACTTGACAAGACCAGAAAAACAAGGAAAACCTGAGAGATAAATTTCCAAGGACATCCATAAGAACCACTCTCCACAACTCGAGATTCCCACCCATTAGATTGCACCCATAATGAAACAACATAAAGGTGGTGTTTGGGAATGCTTATGAGGGCTGCTTTTGGCTTTACCATTTTTTGGAGTGCGTCCTAAAGTGTTTTGTGCAACTTCTCCTTCCGACCTTTGGAGCAAAATAGCTTTTAGATGTAGGAAAAAGCACCTTCTCTAGAAGCACGTCAAGGGATCCTTTTGGGCTTCTCCTTTTACCTTTTGGCTTTCAGCTTTTCATAAGCATTCCCAAACATCACCAAAGAATTCTGCTTGAGAGGAAATCTCCAAAGCCATTTACCTAACAAAACTCTATTCCTCTTTAGAAAATTAACCACTGTAAGTCCCCATTTTCTTTTGGTTCTTATACTAAATCCCAACTAACAAGGTGCTCTCTCCTCCCTTCATCTATCCCCTCCCAAAAAAAATATCTCTCATAAGTTTCTCTAAAGGCTTAGCAACACCACATGGTAGTTAAAAAAAGGGACATATAGTAAATTGGAATACTCCCCAGAACCGATTGAATCAAGGTAAATCTCCTCCCTTCCCTACAAGCTAGAGAGACATGGCTTCATCCAACCTTTCCATGACCTTCTCAACAACTGCACCCCAAAAACTCAATGAACCTAGATTGTCACAACCCAAATTCTGGAGCCCTATCAGAATCTGAGTTATAATACATTGGCATACAATCTATACACATAAGTCAAATAAACACATAAGGCATAAACATCATTTACTAAAAATGTCTTTCATGTGAGTCAACCATTTAAACAACCAACTAATAGAGTTTCTAGTGTCTAAAAATTTCCAAAATAAAATCCATCAAATAATAATTAAATATCCAATACTAAAGATCTCCCTAAACTACTGAATATGGATGAAATGCTCTCCTCAGCCACGCATGCCAAATACTATGGGCTGCTCTTCACCATTTTCCGGTCCACCAGCAGCTCTGTTACTTGAAGGGGCAACCTAGCATCAGTATAAACTAGTGAATGAATTCCTACTCTAACATACATTCACAATTAGTATATTAACACCATTAGAAACAATTAAATAACAAACAATAAATAATTCATTCAATGAATAGAATTCATGCCAAGACACTTCTCTGAATTTCATCCTCGCACCTAGTCCACATCATTGTACCATCTAAATATATATCACAATTATCGAGATGCCAAACATGCATCTCCTCATTTGGCGTCTCATAGAACCAACTGTTTCAAAACTTCAGTGTCCTATCATCCACTTCCATAGACAGCATAACCAATATCAAAACGAACCCAATGGTCCAAAATCTCACAACTGCAATAAGTCATACCGTGCTAATAGTTCAGAGCATGTTCATTCCCACTAAAATCAAGCACAACAGATTTCATAAATTAAAATATTTTCATGTCTAATAATTATTACATGCCCAAACCTCATATACTGGAAACATAGAATTGTCACCCATTACTTATCAATATAGGTATATATATATATATAAATGGACATCCATTTGTATTGCATCCATAAATTTCATGGATGTATAGCCTAACTTAAGAATGCGGTCTATGTATCCTTAAGTACCCTTAAAAGCAAGCTTATTGCCTTACAATTAATTAATAAGTTGTGGGAGGGTTCTTACGTAACTCCTATGATAACATTAAGGCCTTTTTATAATTTCCCAACTTAATATGTACTTCAACAGGATTGAAAGCCTTGAGATATATTCATCGTCAACAGAACCCAATTCTATAACCATCTTCCTCATGCCCAGTCCTACACAGCACATCAGATGATGGGCCATCCATAGCCCCATCCTCTAGAGTTCAACATGGCTAGGGTCGCCCATGGATCTCAGTTCAGATCCATGGAATGGATCATCCATCAAATGGCCCATTTGGGCCCACAACTCTTGGCGACAAAACAAGTCCCAGACGGCTTGTTCTTGAAAAATCTGGAGTTCAGCCCTGGATTTCTTTCTTACAAGGAAAATCAATGTTGTAAAGGCTTCTTTATCAATCCACTGTTATTAATTTGAAGATTTCAAGTGGTATAAACCAGTCAGGACATAGATTGGGTTCCCAGTTTCCATCATATGAGTTGTCAGTTGCTGTATTCCTCCTTTTTTATCAAAGAAGAATCGATCGATCATGTTAATAAACCTCTTGGAGATGACTAAAATCAATTGACAATGTCTACAGCAGTTAATCATCCATTCCAGTCACATAAACTTCTTTATTCAATCTATATAGTGCAATAACATCACCGATATCTACCGGAGTAAGTAATACAACTTCTGGTACTCTAATTAGATCCATTATTAACTTGGCTTTCAATCATCGTAGCCTTTTAACAGATCATAAAGTTGTAGGAAATCCACTCACCTTTTGTAGACGTTCATAATATGTGGCCGAGAGGACATTTGTCAACTGCTATATGGCTGGTCACCTTCTCCTTTTTCCTCTTCTCTCTCTCTCTCTCTCTCACTCTCTCTCTTTGATTCTTCCCTATGGTTTAGAAAGAAGTAGAGTGAAAAAATAAGAGACTCCTAGGTTATATATATATATATATAAGAGATCCCCCACTTTCCTAATGAGAGCCATAATTAAGCAAGACTCCTTCTCCCATCCAAAATTCACTTCCTTAGGAATGAAGGTGTTGTACAACTCTCTCCTCCTTTTGAAGACTAATCCATGTTGCTATGGGATGGGTGCCCTCACTCAAATATTTAAACCAACATCTTGTCCCAGCATAACTAATTAGCTATAGGGCCCACCATAAAATCAACAATTAAGTATATAAAATCAACAATTAAGTATTTAAGAACATGACTAGAATTTCCACCTTTGGGTATGACATACTCTTCTCCTAAGAAAATTTGGTCTTCCAAATTTAAGACATACCTGAAGCAAAAAGGTGTGGGTAGCTCGTCTTTACATCCCCTTCAATCTCCCATGTAGCTTCTAATGGACTATGATGCTACCACTGCATTTTGACTAATTGGATGATGCAATTCCGAAGTAGCCTCTCTTGTGTGTCCAAAATCGCAACTAGCCCTTCCTCATAAGACAAATATGCTTTAATATCCATTGGCTCGTAACTGATCACGTGAGAGGGGTCTGGTTCATACTTCCACAGCATTAACACATGAAATACATTATGAACCAGCAAGCTGTGGTGAAAGCACCAACTCATAGGTTTTGCCATCGCTAACACGTCCTATAATTTAAAATGCCAATATACTTTAGACTCAGCTTTCCTTTCTTCCCAAAATGCATAACTCCTTTGGTCAGTGAGACTTTAAGAAAAACCGAATCACCCACTCCAAACTCCAATTCTCTTCTCTGCTTATTGGCATAACTTTTCTGACGGCTCTGAGTAGTTTTAAGTCTATTTCGAATTTTCTGTATATTCTCCGTGGAAGTTTTTACCCAATCATGACCTAGAAGCTATCCTTTACCCACTTCCTCCCAGCAAATCGAAAAGCGACAATTCGAACCGTATAATGCTTTGAAAGGAGCCATTTGGATGCTGGAGTGATAACTATTGTTGTAAGCAAATTTTGCTAGTGGCAACTGCTCATCCCAACCATCCTTAAAATCCAAAGCACAATGCCAAAGCATGTCCTCCAATGTTTGGTTGGTTCTTTCAGTCTATCCATCCGTTTGGGGATGATATGCTGTACTAAAACTCAATTTGGTTCCCATGGCCTTTGGCAAACTTTTCCAGAATAGCGAAACAAATTTGCTATCTCTATCAGAGACTATAGATTGTGGAAATCTATGTAGCCGCACAATCTAGTGAACATGCTTCTATGCTAACTGCTTCATCGTAGTCCTACCCCTCAACGATATAAAGTGTGCAGACTTTGTCAATCAATCGACAATGATCCAAATCACCTCATTATACCTAGATGTCTTAGGAAATTTGGAGATGAAGTCCATCGTAATGTGTTCTCATTTCCATTCTGGCACGGGTAATAGTTGTAATAATCCACCTGGTTTTCTACGATCAGCCTCCACCAGCTGACAGGTAAAACATCGTCCTACAAACTCTGCGACGTCAATTTTCATTCCGATCCACCAAAACTCCCTTTTCAAATTCTGATGCATCTTTGTGCTCCCGGGGTGAATTATATACCGTGTATGATGTGTTTCATTTAAAATCTCATCTTTGATGGCGTAGTTATTTAGAACAAATAACTGATCTCTGAAATACAGTGTACCATTAACAACTGAGAAATCAGGTTTTTGTCCATCCCGCTAATTATTTCCAACAATGCCCCATGATCTCTTTGGCAGTCCTTTATCCTCTGGATCAATTCTGGTTGAACCTTGAAACTTCCCAACAGCATGTTGTCACCTATAGGCCATAACTCTACATCTAAATCCTTGATTTATTCAAGTAATCTCCATTCAGCATTCAGACTAACCATTTGAGCAGATTTTCGACTTAAAGCATTTACAATGACATTTGCCTTTCCCAGGTAATAGAGGATAGAGAAGTCATAATCCTTTAGAAATTCGACCCATTTCCGCTGTCGTAAATTTAAATTAGTCTACCAGAAAATATATTTAAGACTTTTATGATTGGTATACACCTCAAACTCTTCACCATACAAGTAATGTCTCCAGATTTTAAGAGCAAAAACCATCGCTGCCAGCTCAAGGTCATGCATGGCCTAATTTTGTTCATGAGATTTCAGTTGTCTAGAGGCATAAGCTATCACCTTTCCATGTTGCATAAGAACACAGCCCAACCCATGCCATGAAACATCATAGTATATTGCAAATCCTCCACCCCCCCCCCCCCCCCCCCCCCAAACCCCAAGAGGGAAGTGTAAGTATCAGTGCTCTGGTCAGGTTTTTCCTTAACACGCGGAAGCTATCCTCGCACGTATCGTCCTAAGAGAAAGGAACATCTTTTCTTGTAAGTCTAATTAGTGGCCTTGTAATTGAAGAAAAATCTTTCACAAATCTCCTATAATATCCTACTAAGCCCAAAAAGCTTCGGATTTTAGAAACAGATGTGGGTCTGTTCCAACTTGTAATAGCTTTGATCTTTGCTAGATCCACAGATAGCCCTTGTCCTGAGATAATAGGGCCCAAAAAGGTCACTTGCTCTAACCAAAAATCACACTTACTTAGTTTAGCATAAAGTTGATTGTCCCTCAATAGCGACAATGATGCATGTAAATGTCTCTCATGCTCTTCTTTCCCTTTAAAATAGATAAGTATATCATCAATAAACACCACCACAAACTGGTCCAAATAGGGTTGGAAAATTTGGTTCATAAGAGCCATAAAAGCTGATGGGGCATTGGTCGACCCGAACGGCATAACCAAAAACTCATAATGGCCATATCAAGTCTTAAAAGCTGTCTTAGGAATATCCTCCTCCCTTACCTTGAGTTGATGATAACCAAACCACAGATCAATTTTGGAGATAAATTTGGCACCTTGCAGCTGATCAAACCGTTCGTCAATACGGGGAAATGGGTATTTATTTTTTATAGTAACTTGGTTTAACTTTTGGTAGTAGTCAATACACATCCGCATTGTACCATCATGAACACTTGCTCTTATCAACGACAGATATTATTGGCCTCACATAAAGACCAGTGTGATTCATATTTGTGAAAGATGTAGAACATGTCAGCTCACCAAAGGAAACAAGAAGAACACTGGATTATATCAGCCTTTGCCTGTTCCCCACACTGCTTGGAAAGGCATTAGCATGGACTTTGTGCTAGGTTTACCTACGACTATCAGAAAGGTTGATTTTATTTTCGTCGTTGTTGACCGTTTTTCAAAGATGACACACTTTATTCCTTATACTGCAACTACTAATGTTTACAAGGTGGCTAAATCACTCTTCAAAGAAATTGTTCGGCTGCGTGGACTTCCAAAGACTATTGTTTCTGACCGAGATTATTCTGCCATTGCCAATTATTGTATGCTGCCTTCTACGTGACCGTATTACAAACTGGGATCAAGTGCTACCCATGGCAGAATTTGCATACAATAACTCTGTCAATTGATTAACTTGGAATATCACCATTTGAAGCTATTACAGGAGTTCGTCCACGACTTCCTGTTAATCTTATGCTGTTGTTAGTTGATACAAGAGTTAGTGTAAATGATGAACAATTCTTCCAATACATGCAACAAGTGCACATGAGGTATGTCGCCACATATGTCAGTAATGATGTTTACAAATAGCAAGTTGACAAGCATCGTCGATTTGTTGAATTTAGTGAAACAGATATGCTTATAGTGCGTATTAGACCTGAGAGGTTGCCACTTGGAACTAATAAGCAGTCACACCCTCGTAACTTTGGTCCTTTCAAGATTCTCGAAAAGATTAGGCCCAACGCTTATGTTTTTTACATTCCTTCAGATTTAGGCATCAGTTCTTCATTCGATGTAGACGATCTTACTCTTTACCATGTCATGATGCTGGGGGAGATAATGAAAAGCAGCTTATTTCCCTACCGGTTAATCTCCCACCTACTGATGAAATTGTTGATGTCCTTGATGATCAATTTGTTTCTACACATCAAGGAGGTTACTTGAAGTTTTATGTTCACTGGTGGAATCGTCCTCTCCCGACGTTATGTGGATTACAGTTACTAACTTCCAGTGCATCAATCCTGATCTTTATGAGAGATATCAGGCGCTCAACTGGCCGGAGTCGAGTTTTTCCAAACTGTGGAGAGCTGATGTAGGCCGATTCCAGATCCGACCCATATCACAAGCCCGTAGGCCCAATTGATCCTTGATCTCCTCAAGGATCCCTATATTTGATTAATTAGTAACTAGATAGACATACTTAATTTAAATTTAATTTAGTAAGTTATGTTTATGTAGGATTAGTATTTCGTAGTTTAGCAACAGGCCTTCATATATAAGAAGGAGTATCTCATTGTATTAGATATACTTTTATTTAATAATAATTCATTTTTCAAGAGATTTTCTCTCTTTAGCTTTGTTTGTGAGTTTCACTGTGCTTTTTGAATCCCTCTTTGGATTCAAACAATCCTTCAGGAGATTGTTCTACACCCGATCGGAGATCCAGGGCTGCGTCAAGGATTATCTTTCTGTAATTATTATTATGGTGACATTGGATATGATAATTTGAATCATTTTGTGATTGGATTTTGGGGATTAAGTATTGCATTAGTTCAAGTACATAAACTCATCTAATATATTGAAAAGAAATAAAAACTCAAATGGATGAATATTATTTTCCTAAATAGCCTTGTATGTATGCAATCAAACAACTATGAAAATATTCTTATAACGGTCCCAAAAAAGTGTTCCACGTTCTAAAATGGGCATATTTCGTTCCGATTTAGCAAACCGAAGAGTATACACCATCATATTCTATTCCTTCCCGATCACGTTCCACGTTCCATATCAATATGCGTTCTAGGTAACATTGGTGCAGGGTGACATTCGTAGGCTCCCCTAATTTATAGGGCAGTCTTGTCCTTTTTTTCCTCATCTCCATAGTGCATAATAGTAGCTTCTTTGATCTTGAACACTCTTCTCCTCTTCCCTCTTCCTCTCTCCATTTCTTTCTAATGCATGTGCATGGACACGATAACACTGTTCGTCTCTTCCCTTTTCCTCTCTCCCTTTCTCTCTAATGCATGTGCATGGACATGGTGTTTGAGATCTACACTAGTGTGCTGGTTACACCTTGGGGACACCATCACCAACTACTATTCCTATTGACCTTGATTGCCCCATTGTTCGCCGGCATCAATGAGCTCCATAACCAACAATTTCCACCACCGACGGTTCACACCACGACAAAGCCAACTGCAGCCACCTTCTTTTCTTTGCTGTTTAATGATTGTTAAATCATTCCATAAAAATACCATCTTTTCTCTCTTAGAGAGAAAAACAAATGGGTCTATGGTAGTAAGTTCCAGATTGGAGTATTCGGTGATGATATGCCTTTGGCAACCATGGTGGGTGGGTGGGTTTTCTTTTTTTTTTTTTTTTTTTGTTGGGGGGTGTGTGGGGGGGGGGGGGGGGGGGGGTGTTGTTTAAGGATCCCACACACACATACATTTATGTAAATCATCTCACAGCAATTTATATAATTCAAAGCTACTTGTGAAATCTTGCAGAAGGCCAAGTATATAAAGGCAGAGGCAGCCAGTCAAAGAAATGCAAATTTCATGCTTTGGCTTGTGTCTGGCTACTCACTGCCTTCTGGTTACATGGCTGTCCAAGGCAAAGTTTTCAAGTGGCATTGGTGTGGGACAACAACTGTTCAGGTTTTGAGCTTGTGGTTGCATCTCTTTAGGATTTTGTAAGCTAGTTTGGAGAGTCTCAGATAGGTAGATTGATGGGGGCATCAAGCCAAGGGACAAGAAGAAATTAAGCCACATGATTCCCTTCTGGATGGATTACGCTTTTGTAGGGCTAATCCATCATAGTTTAAAAGATCCACCATTAGATCATGGTGTGGAGGTAGATCCACCGTTGAAAACCTCCCAAGGCATTCAAGATGAGGGCCCCACACTAGGATGTGCTCAGGGGGAAGACTTGTTTGACTTAAAAGTGCTTTGAGTTTAGATAAGGGCCCTAGGCGTTTAGTAGAGTTATTTATTAAAAAAGGGTCCCATATTATTTAGTTTTAATTAAGTGTGTGAAGAGAAGGACCCCACAGCTTAAATAAAACATAATGTTTGGCAAAAGGGTAGGGTAAAGTAGGGTAAAGATAAATTTTGAAAATTCAAATTTCCCCTCTTATTTTTTTAAGCATTCAAAACTCCCTCATCTTTTTTTAAAAAAAATTCAAAAAGTTATCTCTAAATTACAAAAAAATCTCTACTTTCTATACAAAAAGTCGAAAAGATTTCATATCAAACAACTAAAAACAAAAATTCATCATAACCCAATCATATATTATTCTTTCTTGATTTTGAGTTTACTCTACTTTACTTTACCCTACCCTTCTCTCAAACATGCATGAGGAGGGGAGACTTGCACATATCTTCCCACACACAAGTCCCTCCCCATGCACTCCTTTTGTTTGTTGTCTTTTTTTTTTTAACTATTTATGTCATTTTCTTTATTTCTTAGTTTATCTCATTTTAAACTTTATTAGATCTTTTAATCTCAGCCATCCAATGTTTAGGGTTGAGTTCTCTTCTTTTTTAAGTTGTAACTCCATCCTTGGAGGCCATTATTGATGAATGAAAGAAAATATTCCTCCCATAAAAGCTTCTTTGGATATCTCCATGCAAGTTATTCATCTTCCCTCGCCTTAGTTGGGGAGTTTGGCATGAGGCCATGGTATCGTTCTTCACACAAGGTAATCTCCATCTCCTTCTTTCTTTTGGGTAAGATTTCCACCCTATCCATTTAGATGTTTGCAATCAGCCCCAAGAAACCCATTGTTTTCCTCTTGGATCTAGCCAAGTACTTGATAAACGTAAGAAAACCTTCCTTCTATTGGTTGTTCACCATAATAATTCATTTCATTCAGATTTGAACCTTAATTTAACCCCTAGTTGCGAGGAATACATATTGTTAAGTTTTGAATTCCAATTTGAAATCCTTTGGATTTGAATCCCTAGGCTGGTTGAAAGTTCTAGCTTCCAAAGATCCATCTCCACACTTTGGGGAAAACCACTTGCAAGATTGTAATTTAAAATTGTGGATCAAAGCGAATAACTATTGCTGAGTTTTGCCTATGATTTTGTGCTGGTGCCAACTTTAGATTAATTAATGCGCATATTATTCTAATTTTTTATCTCTACTTGGATTTCATTCGATAATTTAGTAGGTCTTGTATCATAGATAGATATATAGATTGAAAGAAAGGCCGGGGGGGGGGGGGGGGGGGGGGGGGGGGGGGGGGGGGGTGGGGTGGGGTGGGTGTGGGGGTTGGGGGGTGGGGCCAACCTCAACTCCCAAAAATTTGCAATACCGAAATGCTACACAATGAAACAGTTGAAACATTAATGTTTTGGCGGTTATGAAGGAAAAGCAAGGAAACTTTGTAATTTCGAATATGCATCGCCAGTTTCGTTTCTCAAGTCTGGAAACCAAAACGTTTTGGACTATTTGCACGAAACATTTCAATGGTAAGATCCCAAAAAACATTGTTTTTTTTAATCTTACTTTTTGGACTTGTGCTTCAGCAGAAAAATCAACTTTCGTAACTCTTAACAAATGGCAGTTTCATCATTTATACAGATAGTGGATATGGCATGACTTTAGACATTACACATGAGTGTGGTTAACATAGATGATATCATGCTTGAAAGTGAGGCACATTTGCTAATACAATCTTCTTAGAATTCCTTCAGATGCATTTAGTAATGTAAGCTGCTGTAGTGATTACTATTTATATTGTGGTTCATCTTATTATTTGGTTGAAAAATATGTTTTGTTGTCTACTCTTTGGAAGGTCTAATTTGTAAGTTTTGATGTAATAAGAATGTCATTTTGGCATGAAGATTTGCTTTAGTTCCTCTAAGGCCTCCTTAGTTGGCTTATAAAAGCAGCTACAAGGCAAAATGCTGACCACTGTAGATAGTTCTGTTCAACTTGTTGAAGATTGTCCTGATAAAGCTGGGGACTCAATTGTTGTCTGGTAATGATTTACTTCAATTGTAATCATTATCTGTATGGACTCAAAATTTGGAGTTTTCTTACACCTCTTATGTGGGCATCTTGTTTACTACGGCACTTCAAATGGACTAAGTGTTTTGTCTGCAAAAATCCTAAAATTGATAAATTATGTAGGTGTGGACCACAACCAAATTTGAGGCTGCTTGTGAACTATTGTTTTGTTGACGAAGATAATCCTTATGATTGTAAAGTGGTTGAGGTGAAATCTTGGTTCCCAATCTCTTTTATGACCAACTTTGCCAACTTATTTTGTTTGTAGTTTCTCATTCTCATGTATCTACTACTTGATCTAGGCATCCTTGAATACTAAGGATCCTCATTGTCAGGATTTAGGACAAGAGAATGGTTGCTTAAAGAAATCGAAGATTAGCTGTCCAAGATTTTTCATGCATGAAAATTAAATCTTCTACCATTTTGTGTTGCATTTGGTGATTGCATATTGTGCTTAGCGTTAGATGCACTATCGACAAGTATATGTTGGAAGAGAGAAGGGAGTAGTTTCATATATGCTTCCTTATCTACGTTTAGGCTATGTTACTTATCCATCTGAGATGCAGTCAGTTATTTTTTCTCTCGGTTCTTTCTTGTCAAGGCCCATATGCCGTTTAAGTTCATCTACTTTGAACCATTTTTTAGTTCTTTTTTTTTTACTTTGATAAATAAAATTGTACCAACTATCAAGGGATTAAACTTATAAGTCAAACTATGAAGTTATGGAAGAGAATAATGGAGCAAAGGCTGAGAAAGAAGACGAACATCTCTGAAAAACAATTTAGTTTTATGCCAGGGATATCAACTATGGAAGCTTTCTTTTCACTTAGGCAATTAATGGAAAAATACCAAGAAAAGAGGAAAAATCTACATATGGTCTTTATCGATTTGGAAAAAGCCTATGATAGGGTACCGAGAAATTTAATTTGGTGGGTTTTAAAGAAAAGGAATGTCCCTAGATGTTACATTGAAATTTTTAAGGATATGTATGAAAGAGCAGTAATAAATGTGAGAACCACATGTAGAGAAACAGCTGGATTCCCCATGACTATAGGTTTACATCAGGGATCAACCTTAAACCCTTATCTCTTTGCATTAATTATGGATGAGTTAACTGTGCATATTCAAGAAGAAGTACCATGGTGTATGTTGCTTGTAGATGATATAGTATTGATAGATAAATCAAGAGATAATGTAAATGCAAAGCTTGGGAGTGGAGAGGGGCATTAGAATCTAAAGGTTTTAAAATAAGTCGTACAAAGACAGAATATATGAATTGCAACTTCAATGAACATATAGAAAGTGTGAAACCACTATCAAAATTAAAACCCATGAGATACCACGTAGAGATTATTTTTGGTGCCTAGGCTCGATGATTAGTAAGGAGGGGGAGATTGATGAAGATAAGGAGCGTAGGATAAAAGCTGGATGGCTGAAGTAGAGACTAGCTTCGGGAGTGCTTTGTAATAGACGAATGCCAATGAAATTGAAGGGCAAATTTTACAGGACAGTGTTTAACCAACTATGGCATATGGAGCAGAATGTTGGCCAATTAAAAAGACGCATATTCATAAGATGGATATAGCGGAAATGAGAATGCTTAGGTGGATGTATGGTAAAACTAGAAAAGATAAAATTAAAAATGAGCGCTTTCGAGAGCATGTAGGGGTAGCACCAATAGGCAATAAGATTAAAAAAAAACCCATTTAAGATAGTTTGGGCATGTTGAGCATAGGCTAGTAATGTGACCGGTGAGAAAATGTTTGGATATATAGGTGGATGGCCCATTAAGAGGTAGGGGTAGGCTAAAGAAAACATTGATGGAAGTCATTAATTCAAATTTGAAGAAGTTTAACTTATCGAAGGATTTTACTCAAAATAAAAAGGAATGGAGAAACAGAATTCATGTAGCCGACCCTAACATGGTTGGGATAAGGCTTTGATGATGATGATGATGATGAAATAAAATCTCCAAGTTGTCCATTGAATGAGTTACAGCAGACACTCCCTACTATTTTGATACCGGCAATGCTGTTTTAGCGATTCTCATTATAGGTTTACCACATGAACTGGATTTCAAATGCTTTTGCTTTTATGCAATAAAGCTTTCCATCTTCATCAGATATATTTATTTAGGACTCATTTGGCCAATCTGGTCTCTTTGACATAGAACTTATTCAAAGAGATCTATTTGAAATGAGTCTACTTTAATTAGGGTACTTTATAAATAGGTTGTGTGGTAAAAAACATAGTATGTCTGATTCGAATCAATCTAATTGAAAAGCCTTGTTTTGTAAAACATACAAACAAGAGCTTATTACAGTGCATGTGCTGTCTTTTTCTTGAAAAAATGTTAAATTTCTTAAAAATTTTGATTGCCACATTCATCAAAGTGTTTGCTAACTGTTTTTTTTTTATTGTTTCTTTATTTTCTGGGGCAATCTAGATCACCACCTTTTATTTTCTAGGGCAATCTAGATCACCACTATGTGATTAGCAACAAGTCAAGTTGAAGTAGTTAAACAACCTGTTTGCAAAAATGATTTTCAAAGGTTGATTGGATCAATTTAAGGCAAATAGTTCTAGGAAATAGATTTGCCAAATGCCAATTTCATTTTTAGTTATTAAAATGGCTTTCATTCTTCACCAGGAGTTGGTCTTTTTTTTATAAGTTCAGAGGTGAAAATAGAAAAGAATTTTTTGTCATGAAGTTTGGTCCTTGTTTAAAAATGTCATTTAAAGGTCTAGGCAGCATACAACTTCTATAATGAATGAATTCCCACAAGTGAGCCCATGCATCGAACGGGCAATTCTGGACCAACTATCTGGCTATTTCAAGGCTCGGCTGTTTGGATACCCTACAAGCTTATCTGAGGACGATGCCTTGGTGATGTTAAATAACAGAGTTTTCTTCTTTTCCAATGGGGAAATTGAGGTTGTCTTCTTACACTACTAGTTTTTGTGAAATGATCAGTTAGCAGATGGTAATTTGGACCAAAAAAGAAGATTCACAGTCCAGCTCTTGAAATTGGAAAAGAAAATGTTGAATACATGTTTTCAGGCTACGGTTGAACTAATTAGACAACTACCTGATCTCACTATATCTCATTTCCGTACTCCTTATGCTCCTCTTTTGAAATAGAAAAGTAATTTCACTGTCTCTGTCAAGGGATTTCTTGTATTAGTGTCCTTTAGTCAAAATTTGTTGACGTTCTTTTGCATACAGAATGGTCCGACCTTTATATCTGATGTCATCTTGCAAAGCCAACCGAGTCCAAAGTAGCATTTTTTTTCTTGATTGCAAATGTTCCACATAAATTAAGTATTGCCTTATGAATCCAAAAGTTTTCCTTTGAGTGAGATCTATGATCTATTGGTGTTTAATTGGAATTGCTTTGTAATTTCAAAGAGAATCCTTTTTATGGGACTATACAGAGGTTCATTTCAGTTTTCACACTTCTACGACCCATCAAATGGTAATGGAAGGTATTTACAACCAATTATAGATTAATTTTTGACATGAAGCCTTGAGCACGCGCCAACATTCAACAAAACTAAATAGGTCGACAATTTGAGATGATAATTGAGATACCACTCAAATAGCTTATTTTGCACATTTTTTATTATTTCTTATTTTCTAAATTTTTAGTAACTCTTTAAGACTGGCATGACTGAACAGCACAGATGGCACCAACTAGGTACTGCTCCCACTGTTAAGAAGGGTAAAAATCTGGTCCTCCTGGTTTTTGAACTTTGAGTTCAGCATTGTCCCATCAGCCTGACAACATGAATCTTAATCCTTTCAAAAACCACTTACAAATCCGACCACCTATTTTGTCCAGACATGTCAACTTAGAGTTTGATTGTGAGCATATTGAGTTCATATAGCTCAGAAATAAAGCATGGCAACTTTTATGAACAAATTTATTTATACTATTGATCTCAATGAAACACACTTTCATCATTTTGAAAAGAGTACTACATGTGGGGCATTAATATTCATATAATTATAATAGTGAACAAACATGTGGCACAGTGACACTGACAAAGGTTCAAAATTTTTAGTTCAAGCCTCCAGGTTCAATTACTGTAACCACCGAACTGGTAAAAAGTTAGCATGTGTAAATTGATCATAAAAATTTTAAGTGTTCTAGCTAGGTCATGGTGGACAAGTATAAGAATTTAACTTCCAAATGGAATCATCAGTGAGCACCTAGAATTGCTTTTGCTTTAAGTGACATGATAGACTGCAGTGTATAGGGGTCACAACCTTAAATAGGGACAAGTGCAGAATATGGATTTTCAACATCAAGCCCACATAAATAGGATAAGGCCTCCAAGATGTTACAATTGGAAATAGGTTTTTGAGAGAAAAAAAAAAGGCATGCTATATTTTCATATACATGCTATATTTTCATTTACTGTCTTGACCTAATACAAGAGATTGATCGGTTACAGGGAAATCAACTGACCGAGGTTGTCCGGGGAAAGTAGTGGTCTTTTCATAATTCCAGCAGTCATTCAAGTCTTTCTAAATAATTTTATCTTGGGCATGGAACCTTTAGGCTCTGTTCAGCATCCAAGAATCTACCACAAGGTGCTAATATGAATAACAAAGTTAGGAGAAACTACAGTGTATCCATTAGTGAGGATCACAGAAATGCCAGGAAAAATTATTACAGTTCCTACCTTTTCAGCTGTGTCTTCATAACTTGAAAATATTTAGTACTCTTGAATCTTCCTTTTTGTTTTTAGAAAATTAAACAACCATCGACACCTACAATGACTTATCACAAATTGTTTTTGATGCTATTAGATCTTTAGTATCTGATTTTATTGGAATGGTTTTTGTTTCTACTGTTTTGTGGAAGGATCACAGACACTCCCAATTGATTTTGAAGGAAACACAACTTTAATTTGGTATGCAATGACTCCATGAAAACTATTGCTCTCATGAAATTAGAACAGGGTAACAATTAGTTTTTTTCCTTCCATTGATATGATATATTCTTTGATAGAAAAGAGAAATTTGAGACAACAAAATACAGTTTGGCAATCGTGAATCTCTGAGATGTAATAGAAGCTTTGCTGCTGGTCTATGATAAGAAAAAAAGCAACTGGAAGATACATTTGTGCACTGCATTTGGTTCAAGTACATAGTTTGGTTGAAAAGTTGAAGAGTGAGTAACAACTATCCTAAAACTAGGTATATTACTGTAGATTAGATAATTTGATTACAATTGTAGGAATCTCGATCTCTCAAATTCACTTATTTTTCATTCTGAAAGTTATATACAGGTGGATTGAGAAGCAAAGCCAAGTTCAAAAAATTTGAAGAAGTTGGGTTGGGAATGCAGGTCATTATGATGGAAAATTATTTGTAGTGTTGAATACCATGAAAAGGCAGGTATGTTGTGTTGGAAGTAGGTGGGTCTCGTGGATAGATTTTCAAAACTTTTGATCCACTTGACACAGGGATCAACTATCCATAAGACCAAAACCCAATCCAGGATGCGTTACCCTCAATCTCGTGACCATGTACAGTAAAATTATACCAGCACTAAACATCCAAAATAACCTACGACATGCAAGAAGTAGATCATACCTTTGGAGACCCGCAGTGCTCTAATGGACTTCTTCAAGACCTCTTAGCCTTCCACGCTATGACCCCCGAATTGGATTTCTTTTCTCAAGAAGAACGGTGGAATCTTCAGGAGAAAATCCCAACTCGAGACTCCAAGGAACTAGAAGAAAGGAGAGGAGAGTAACTCGCGCAACTCTTGCACGAAAGGGTTTTGGGCGTGAGAGGAACTCTTTTGGGCGTCCAAGGATATTTTATAGACTTCCAAATCTCTCCCTTGTCTAATTGAAATAGAAGTCTTACTTCCAAAACAATTAGCAACTTTCTCCTTTCCAAACTCTTATTTCTAGAGTCCAAGTCGGATTAGTGTTTTCCAATATCTTGGGCTAGCGTGGGGACCACTAGGGATTCCTTAGAAAGCTGGCTCCAACTGGAACACCGCGACCCCACATCTCATGTGCAATCCGGGCCCACAGTTAATTGCAAATAACACCACTATATAAATGCAATTGCACTCCAGTCTTAGGAATAAATTACAATGAAGACCCTAAACTTCCCAATTACCACAAGTAGGCCCCTCTATCAATATCCGTGGATCAATTGGAATAAATCCGTCTCTTCCAATCTAAGTTCCACATCTTATTATCCTTGAGCCCCAATTAATCACAGTAATCATCAGTACCATCCAATTAACTCTTAATTGAGATGGGTGCGCACTTACTAATGACAAATCCATTAATTGGCACAAGGGGATAATAGAGATAGATTCCATCTTGATCATTCAACGTTCCCACAGTTCTACTACCATATACCCAAGACACCGAGGTGTTAACCTATAGTCGGCCTCACTCATTGGTGACTCAAAGCAAATGAATAGATAGAAACTTGAGTTCGTCAATGTCTCAGGATTGAGAGCCTATTACAAGGGAATTATGAGAGCATACCTTATTATTGAGACGAAATACCATAAGGTGCATCTCATGGTCCTTCAATACATCCAATGTACCAGCACCATTGATCCAGAATCTTACATTCTGATGATTGAGACAAATCACACTATCTCATAGTGATCAAAGTGCTGCAACCTTATCAAATGAGATGCCCAATCTCATTACTGGTTGTGAAGCTATTTTAAGTATAAGATTTGTGACATATATCTCCCGCGTGTGGATCTCATCCATGCACATATATCACATCTAATATACTAATGGGACCCGGTTCAACTCATGAACCATTATGTCATACGTATTGGTCATGTGCATGAAGTAGTAGAATAACATTCATCTTATGAAAGTAAAGCATGATATTATTGATAAATAAAGAAATTAATCAATTTATTACATCAACTGATGGATTGAGTCCACAAAAACTAACATGTTGAACAAGGATTAGATCACTTTTGGTTTGGTCTCGGTTGCTTCTATTTTTTTTTACATTATTTTTTGAGCTGGAGTCTGCCTTCTTGTTTGAAAATGGCATATATTAGTATTTTACAGATTGTGATGGGAATTGAATTGCATTATTGGAAATGCTTGATTCAAGTCTGCATTATTCTTTGTAATGGATGAGTTATATATGTAATTGCAAGAGGGTTCAAAGTTATATGGCCTCTTGCACCATTCAATAATGAAGCTTCATATAATTAACTCGGTTCTTCGTATTACATGCCATAAATAACTTTGGAAAATTGCTAACTAATACTCAAAAAGGTAAAAAGATATCCATGAAATAGATATATTTTTTCCATTAATAATTTTTTGCAGACTCCATAAGGAAGAAAAAAACTCAGCACCACATGCATCACAACAATTAGCAATACACAAATTCCTTCTTCATTTATTTGACCATTAACAAAGAAATTCTTCATTACATGATGAATGAGCTGTTTGATGAAATGGATAGCTCAAATTTTCATGAAAGAAGTTAGGAGGTTTGACATTGCAAGAGTCTTTCTGAGATTTGACATTGCAAGATTTTTTCTTCTAATTTTTTTTATTGAGATCTAAAAGAGATTGCATGATGAAGAGAAGTATCAAAAAGGATAATAACACGCAACAATTTCATTAACCTATAAGTATGATATGGATGAGTACTAAATAATTTTTTTTAATAGAATTCTTGATACAATGTTTTTGAAGTTTCATGTTAACTAGATAACAGTATCCTTATCCCCTTATCTTTTGTCCATAAATCCATCTAGATATATGCATATCCTATTCCTTTTTGTCTTAGCAATTCACATTCTCAATGGTTCAGATAAAGATGTGTCATCTCATATATTAGATGATTTACATTGCACGTGCCTTGCACGTGCAAGGCTCCACTAGTAATAATAAAAAACAAACAAATTCAAAACAAAATCAGAAAGGGTACACATGAGATAAAGAAAGTGGTGGAGGAAAAATGCATAAGCCTAGGAATTGCCCTTTCTCTTTGCCCTGCTCTGCTCCACCAGTTGGCTCCATCCCTTTTATATTTTCATCTCTTGTGCATCTACCCTGGTCCTTGAAACTGATTTCAATTTCAATTTCAATGGATAAAAAGCAGTTGAACTTTGAAGAAGGAGAAGAAGGATATGAAGATGAAGATGTTTTGTATTGGATCTTCAAGCACTACTAACCTCCATGATTGTGTCTGAATGGGAGCCGTATGCAAAACATGGCTATCAGTTTCCAAGTGGAGTCTAAAACCCGCAATCCTCAGCTACCATGGCTGATGATGTCATTCCATCAAAATCATGAAGACTATGAGGTAGCCTGATGCATCTTCAGCCTATCTGACAACACCTTCTACAACCTCAAGTTCCTAGAGCTCCGTGGCAAGCATTGTTGTGGATCTTTCAACAATGGTTGGCTGATGATCATAAGTGAGTTGAATCTCGAGATGCATCTTTTCCATCCTTGGGGGGAAAAAAAGAATCCAATTGCAACTCTGTTGGCCTCCAAAACATGAAGATCAGCAAGGCAGCCATGTTTGATGACAAAGTAGTGGTCGCAGTCATCCTCGTATAGGGGGCTTTAACATTTTGCAGACTAGGAGATGGTGACAAGATATGGACCACAGTGACTAGTAGTCAAGGTTTTGAAAGTTATTACAACCTCATATATCACAATGGACAATTTTATTGCATGACTCCCTTAGGAGGCATCCAACTTCTCCATATCAACACTCCCAATCCATGCGTAGAAGCGATAATGGAAGATGAAGATGAAATGATCGAAGCCTACTTTATCATTGAAAATATTTGCTGGGAGACTCAGCAAGTGAGAGCCTTTTTATTTTAGCTAGAGATTTCAATATTAGCTAAAACCCCCTGAAGATGTTCCATTACACATTGGGTTTTAAAGTTTATGAGCTAGGATGAGAGAAGCAAATAGGAGAGTACAAGAAGAATCTTGTGGAGATGGAAAGCTTAGGTGACCAAGTAATTTTCATAGGCCAAAATTCCTTTATGCTTGTGATGGCCACTCAGTTTCTAGGATTGAAAGGGAATTGCATAGTAGACAATAACTTCGGTCGTTTTTTTTTATATAAAGATTCAACTCGATGGACAGACTTGGGTGTTTTCAACATGGAGGATAAGAATATCCAACGACTTTTCTATGAAAGATTTTATCCTACCTTCTGGCCACCGATATGGATGGCGCCTCCACTCTAATTGAAAGGGCGACATAGATTTCCTCATCTGGAGAAAAGATAATGAAGCAATCTATGATTTGTGCTTGTTTCCAAATCAGTGACACCTTCATCTCCTCTTTATGTAAATGACGTTCAAGTATTTATGGCCATTTGCATAGTTATTCAAGTATGAGAAGATGACTTTTGTGAGTTAATTTTGTTTTTATGGCTTTCATTCATCTGTTGTTAATCTTTCTTTTCGTCCTTTAAGACTTTATGCTTTGTATGGGATTTCGCTTTTGGATGTCCTCACAATCAAGTAGTTAATATCTTCAATAAATGCTCCTCTTAATGTTAATTATTGTTTGTTTTGCATATTACTATTATGATTATCTTGGACAAACATTACTCCGAAGTATATATTGAGTTTGGAAAGTTAGAAGAGAAGTTGCTGGGCAAAACTAAGTTCTACATGTCCATAATCTATGAAACTCAAGTTGGTGAATTTCTACAAATTTCAATTGGTATAAAGCTAGCCCAACAAATTCAGTCATAGCTTTTAGTTTGTTGCAAATGAAAGGATCATTCAACCTATTTATAGAACTTCATGAAGCTGCTTCACTTGTCATCTTTTCTTTGCCTATGACATCATCTAACTCTCTAGAGTGTCAAATGATTAGCAAAGTAAATATGGAGCATTCCGCTTGATCTATTTTTCCATTCTCCATACAGTGTGTCCTCCAACCTCTCTGCAGTCTGCCGCTGATTTGGAGATGATCCTCCTCCTCTGTAGTCTTCAAGCTGGGAACTTATCCGGTCACCAGTCAGCTATTGCCATGTGGGCTCTCTTGTTTTGCTTACAGTTTAATGCAGGGGAAAACTCCTCCAACTGTTTGGCCATTGTCAGTGGGTGTTCAACCCACCTCTTTGGGTCCTTTATACTTAAATCATGGTTAAACTGATGCCAAATTATTATTTTTTTGTGCTTTTTCTCCATAAACCTTTAAAATTGGATCTTTAATCTGGTTATATGCTCTTTCCCTAAGGTTGTGCCTTGTCTTCCATCTGGACTACTATCTTGGCAAACTATTTGAAGGTAGAGCATGGTCTAGTAGTTCCTTTCTTCTTTTTAAGATAACTCAGGAGATAGGCAGCCTTTTCTTAGCTATGTAGTCAATGTTGTAGAAGCTGAAGCTTTTCTATCTCTTTGCCAAGTCTCCAAGCCTTTTACTAACCCCTCTTTGGATTTTTTTTTCACTACATCAAGCTACAAGAGCCATAGAATCTTGGTGTAACGCTCCGACCAACTTAATCTGGTTTAGTGACTAATCAATATTCTTTTTTGTCATTTACTAGTGCGAATTAGTTAGTGCATGTTGTTTTGTTTGTTAAGTTACGTTTCGGGACATGAATAGGTAGTTGGGTTGAGTTTAACCGGGATTAGGTAGACATGAGCCCTTTTTCGTAATTTTAGATTTTATAAGATTTCTTCATTCATGCATCATCTTGGTGTCATCACGTGCATCTCGTTAAGCTTGTTGTTTTCCATAACTGTCTCAACTACATTTGGAACCGTTTGAAGTCGTTGGTCATCCATTTGACTTAAATTGTAATTAACCCGAAGAAGTTAGACTTTCTTTTAAACCTATCTATATAAAAAGCTCACCTACCCCCCCCTTCGATCCTTATCTCTTGTATCAGTTATGTGCAAGCTTCTTCAAGTCAGCGTCAACGTCTTATTCTTTCTTCTTTCCTTTTCTTCTTCGATTTTCTTCTTCACTTCGCTGACAAGATCCTCGCATCAACTTCACAGTTCATCTAAGGTAAGAATTCGAGTCATGACTACATCTACAAGTCTCGAATTCTTCTCATGCTCTGCATGCACTCATTGTTTCTTCTTCTTTACATGCATGGTTACAAAGGTTCCATATAGACATCCAATTTGAGCCAAATGACAACAAATAACTTGAAAAAGCACGATTAAGGCAAGTATAAGCACTGTATGGATGAACACATGTTGGTAACCTATGATTGCTTTTATTCACGTTAATTTTTCATGTTTTCTGTATGTTACAACCCTTTTGTCTCAGATTTAATACTCTATGCTCTTTGTTTCCAAATTGTGGAAATTTAGTTCTGTCTGTGTATGACTCGTACATTGAATTTCTGAAGCCTACAGCTAAGCCGTAGAGCTCCATGGCTCACTTTCTAGAGAGCAGCCAAATTCAACTTCACATTACGATCAGGCTATGGCTAAGCTGTATAATGTACTACAGCTAAACCGTAGGCTAACCGTGACCCAACCGTAGGTTAAGCTATGGCTTGATGTCCAGAGAGCAGAATTTATGAAACCTTCATGGTCTAGCTATGGCTAAGCCGTATGGTGTGCTACGGCTAACTCGTACCCACCCGTAGCTCCACCGTAGAGTAAACATGGTCAATCGTATGAGGAAGTATGGTTTAGCCCCGGCTCGCCATAAATGTGGAAACATTCTGGGAGACCACGGCTGAGCCGTAGTGCATAATAAGGCTAAACCGTAAAATGCCTATGGCTAAGCCATAGGTTACCCATGGCTAAGCCGTGAGAACACTGAGAATGGAGAAAAAGATAGGTGACTTTCTAGGGCCTTCATGTGGAATTCCCATACCTCTTAACCTGCCCAATGGACTACCTGAATAGCATGAATGGTCTTGAGGGCTGTGACTCATTCATGTGTATTGTCTAGTTTCTAAGTACCTCCCCATGGGTGTTGGTTTAAGGGCCTCCGATACACCTTTTTAATACAATGCAACACTAAGAGAAAGACAACTGTGCATCAGATAACTTAAAACAACATCATCATGCATGGTTAGAAACACTGGATGACTAAATTAGGGTTGGCTAGTAAACTGTCTTGTTTCTATCAATTTGGATTGCATGGCATATTGGACGACGGTTATTATCCTCCGCTCTCATGTATGGATTGAATGTGCATCATATGTCCTTTCGATATTATATGAATTCGATCTGCTTGATATGTCCTTGACAATTGCTATTCCATTTATATTGATTATGACACTGACTTAAGTATGAATGTCTAGCACAAATGAATTGAGCGTAATTCATTATTGTTCTTATTTCCTTAATGAATTGCATGTTTTACTCAAATCCAAGTATATAATTGAATCGAAATGTCAGGCACTACTCAGCCTCAGCCTTATGATACCCGGCGGGGTTGACTTTGGCATAGTATGTATATTGCCGTTGTAAAGTGTTCATGTCTTGGGGCTTCCGGACCCCAAGAAACTGAGACCCATTCATACCTTGGACCGCTCGATGGTGTTCTCTACGTATAGATCCCTAGAGGGAGGATATGGCAAATGTAGTAGCCACATAGTACAGTACCTATAGTCATTGACTCTTATAGCATGCTTTATTCAAATGCACAATTTACCTAGTAGACTAAATTGAAACTCTATGCCATATAGCCTATATTATTCTTGTAGACACAACGCGGGTTACCTTATTGTTGCTTATGCTTTGCTGAATTGTTGTGTTCAGTAGTTGTCCTTGGTATTGCAGGCTCAGATCCCGTTACCAACTCCTCGTTGGTTGGCAAGACTCCAGAAGAGACCATACATCCCCATTAGGTCTAAAGGAGTGGATGTGATCACTCCATCGGAGAGCGGCATGGCATTAGTATAGGTCTCCTTTTGGTGTGTGGGATGCATTTGGTTTCTGTGACTTGGAGTTGGTTTAACGTTTGACATTTTGTGTCTTGTCTTATAGAAATTGTCTTATTACTCTTGTATAGACAAGATTTCTTTTATTTGTACATCATGTAATTAATTTAATCTTTTGTAGATATTGTTTTATATTAGTGTATACTCTTTTTCATGCAATGATACTTACAACGTCCACGTACACTGTAATTTACACGTGTGATTTTCCTTTATGCATATGCATTTAAATGAGGTCTAAGTATGTATGCACAGGAGTACATGTGTCACTGATTAGGTTTAAACTTAATCCCGATCTCTTGGGCTCAGGTCGTGACACTTGGTTTGATCAGACTTCTTTGATGATATTCTTCTCTAATTTTCCATCCTATCATCATGGTGAAATGCAGATCATACTTCAAGCGCAATACTCATCTTAAGCTTAGAATCCCTTTATCCGGGAAGACCTAGGAGCAGTTATTTCTTTTTAGTGGATGCCATGGGAAAGAAATTGGCTGGATGGAAATGCCATCACCTTTCCTTTGTTGGCCAATTAATTCTTGTCAAGCACGTTCTATCTACAATACCCCTCCACATTCTAATGGCTCTCCCAGTTCCCTAATCTTCATGCAATGAAATGGAAATAATTATGAGGAATTTCATTTGGTCGGGCAGTGAAGTGAGTTCCAAAGAGCATTGAATTAGATAGGCCACAATGTGTTAGCTGGCCTTAACCATCACAATATTTATTATCTTCAACATGTTCTTGGAGGATGGAGTGTTGTCTTATCATCTTCCCTCTGGGCTACATGGTTAGAATCTAAATAATTTGGAAAATCTACAATTTGGCATTCTCATTTGGAGGAAAACCCATAGCTCATCTTCCTCGTCCTGCATTCATGCTTTCTTCTTGTAGGTGATGGGAAGCTAGCTAAATTATGGCTTGACCATTGGCTTCACAGTCATTTGATAGCTCAGATCCTTCCTCATTTTCACTTATCCTTTGAAGACACTACTATTGGCATTTTGGTGCATGGAATATGGAGCATTCCCAAGTCATCGTTCCCCTAAACTCATGAATTATTTTTCCATCCCTCACACTATGTGCTCTCCCACCTCTATGCTTCAATCATGGTGAAACCAATGCTGAGTTATTTTTTATTTGCTCTTTCTTTAGAAAACTTTAAATTGGCTATTTAATTTGGCTAGATGTTCTTCCCCTATTGTTGTGACTTCTTCCATGTGGACCTTTATCTCAGTAAACTCTTTCAAGATAGCTCAACAGTCTGGTAGTTCTTTTCTTCATTTGTCCGCATTTTTTATGGGGCTGAGAAATGACTATGTTTTCAATGACAGGTGGCTTTTTCTCAGCTATATAGTCAACCTCATTGGAGCTGAAACTTCTATGTCTCTTTGCCAGATTTCCAAGCCTTTTTACTAGCCCTTCTTTGGTTGCTTTTTTTGACTTCATCAATGTCATGCCCCGAATTTTTATTTTTTGGGTCATAGCAGTCCGTCGGGTTTGAGTTGGGTTGAGAAGGGTATATGGGCTAAGTAATCACTTTTGGGCCTTGGGTTTACGTTATTTGACCCTTTTAGGCCAATAGACTCTTTTTGAAATTTCGTAAAACTTACTAGAAAGCAGGGAGCCCTTCCTTGAAATTTAAAAAAACCACCTCTCAATATAAACTCTTAGGGTTTTCCCCATTCTCCGATCCTCTTCCTTTCTTCTTCAACCAAACCCTAGAAGCTCTCCGAGGGGAAACCAAGGTTGGATCTTCTGAACTTCCGATTTGCTTTTGGCTTCAAGATCCATGCAAGTGGATAGTTGTAAGCAAGGGCTTTTGGTTACTTGTAATAGATTGTGATTGCATCTTGGTTAATATGCTTTTGTAGAGTTTCTTCGTTTGGGTTCAAACTTTTATTTGATTTCGTCGTTTGATTTAATATCTTGATTTGGGATCAACTAGGATCATTGATTTTTCTTCTCTTTAGAAAAAAAAATATATATGTCTGTTAAAAAAAAAAAAGATCAGGCGCTACACAACGCTGCGCTGCCAAGCATGCAGCGCAGGCGCTGCTGCCTGCCTGCCAAATGCAGCGCAGGCACTGCTGCCCAGGCAGCAGGTAGCAACGTGCTGCCTGCCTGCCAGCTAGGCCAGGTCTAGCCCGACTGGGCCTGGCAGCTCCCGGCCCGGGTGCTGCTGGGCCCAGCTGTGGCTGGGCCGGGTTACTGGCAAGTTGGGCCCACTTTTTTAAAAAATATATATATATATTTATATATAATTGTAATTAGAATTTTAGGTTATTAACTATAAACATTACAGTATTATTATGTGGTTGATGGTTTTGAAGATTAATGAATATGTGGTTATATTAATTAATTATTAAATTAGGTATGATTAAAAATTCGATCATGATTGTTATAAAAGTGGTTGGGGAGTTGTACTTGAGATTAATATTAAATTTGGATTGGTTATACATTAACTAGGATGTAAATTGTGTGATTAAATTTTAGTTAGAATGTATTTCTAATCCTAATTTGGGTTTTAACCCGAGTCTACATTCTAAAACATAATATGAGATTTGTACTTATGTTTTGTATAGAATAATAAGGTGTATTTATACACAACAATGATATTACGGAATTAATTATTCCCTTTCCCTTTCTGATCATAACTTAATTTAACTTTGGATTTGAAAGCTGCACATCTTTTACCCAATTTATAAAACACACTAAATATATACATAATTTGATTAGATGAATTACGTTTTTTAGGAAAGTTAGTTGAATGTTCACATGAGAATTATACTAAATGCAGAATGGGAATGTGAGGTTTGGGATGCATTACATGATAGGCACTAAAAGTAGTATACCGGCATAGTGGACTCATATTTCCATTATGATAGAGAGTTAGTTCTCATGTGTATATTTAACCAACTATGACCGTTATGTGGTTTAGTGCTTACCCTCAGAAAACTTGAATTGACACCATACATTTTCAATTATAAAAGTATAAGTACTCAATTTGTTAACGGTTCGATTATTGGGATTAAGGGTATCATATCATAATTCATTCTGCATCAGTATACATATGTATTTGTAGATATATAAATTATCTGCAGGGATACCCATTTCTATTATTATTTGCGAGACTACCCATTTCTGTTATTATCTGTGGGACTACCCGTTTCTGTTATTATTTGCGGAATTACCCATTTCTGTTATTATTTGCAGGAATACACGTTTCTATTATTATTTGCAGGATTACCCGATTCTATTATTATCTGCGAGATTACCCGATTCTGTTATCTGTATGCGGGACTACCCATTTCTGTTATCTGTATGCAGGATTACCCATTTCTGTATATTTATCCGCAGGAATACCCGTTTCTGTGCATTCATGCCTTTGGGGTTTGCATTTGATATATTTTGGGTTAAGTAAATATTACGTTTAATTCAGTTGATTAATCCATTGCTTACAGTTTACCCTCTTGCCAGATTATGTCAATCTAACCCACTACTTTTGGTGTCTAGGTTCCGTTACCGGTGCCGAACCGGAGGGTCAGGCGATGTAGGAAATTCCGCCAGATGCGGAATTGTTGAGTGGAGCACCGATGACATTATCTGAGGTGTCCTAGTGTGGTGCAGAGATCGAAAACTTTAGATTATGTAATAAGGCCATATTTGGGCCATTAGTTTATTTAATTAAATTTATTTGTCTTGAAATTATGACTTTAATTGTTATGCTTTGAAGCACTTGACCTTGATTTTTATTATTAATGATATGATTACCTGATTGTTATATGATATCCGTCTGCGATGAGGATGGATTTTAGTTCCACGTGTGATTATAGTTGCTTGATCATCAAGCATAACCTCACGAAGGACTTCCATCCACCCGAAATTGGGGCCCGTACTGTTTATGTTAGAAAAATTTTAATTGGCCCCAATTCTCACACCCTTGGAACCAGATTTGCATCCGGCCCAGTTTTGGGGGGCGTGACAGATGGTATCAGGACGGTCAAGTTCTAAAAGTTCTAATAGATGTTAGAACGTAGGTGCGATGTGAGAATTAGAAACTTTAAGTGGGGCGATGGGGTTTTGATGCGTATAATTGTATACGAACTTTAGTATGGATAGAGGTTTTAAGAATTTGTTACCCTTCATATTTTTAATCATTTAGTCTTTAACGAACGGTTGTTTTGCAGACATGGCACCTAGAATAAGGAAAACGAAAACTAACCCGTCCAGTTCGAAGTTGGGTGAGCCTAGCGGTACTGCCAATGATCCGATACAGACTCTGCTCCAAACTATGTTAGCCCATCAGCAACGTCAGGATCAACAAATAGCACAATTGTTGGAGGTTGTGCAGAGAATGAACCAACCTCATGCAACACATGAAACTCAGCTACCGATAATGCCGCAAACAACGCCTGTGGTGTGACCTCAAGTAGTGGATCAAGCTGCATTTCAGACTGGTGTACTTGAGGCTTTGTAGAGGATTGGGCAGCCTCAAGTTGTTGTTGCCCCCAGACCCCCATGATCCAAATGATATTTTTGAGAAGTTTAAGAAGAGGGGTCCACCGGAGTTCAACAGGGGTGAAGATCCAATGGTGGCAGAGGAATTCCTCATTCAAGTGGAGAAAATATTTGAAAATCTAGTCTGCACAGAGATACAGAAGGTTAAGTTGGAAGCTTTTATGTTTTAAGATGTAGCAGACAGGTGGTGGACTACAGTTAAGGAGACATATGAGGGGATCGCTGAAGAGGTAGCTTGGACTACTTTTCATAATTGATTGTGTGCGAAGTATGTACCGGAACTTGTTCGCATTAAAAAGTGAATAGAGTTTGATAGATTGAAGCAAGGGAATTTATCTGTTCAGGAGTATGAGCTGCAGTTTACCCGTCTCTCCCACTTCGCACCAACTCTCATCACTCCAAAAAGTGAGAATCCAACGGTTCCTCGATGGCCTTTGACCAGATATACTCCTTCATGCCAAGTCACAAGTTCTAAATACTTACCAAGAATATTTAGATAAGGCATATTGGGCCGAGGAGGTGATTGGGCGCATGGCCCCTACGAATCAACCTAAGCAGAAAGTTACTTCGTCTTCAGCCCCACAGCATCAATTCAAAAAACAAAAAAGGGAGTCTTGTGGTATTTGTGGCAATAATCACTCTACATCTAAGTGTTGGAGATAGACAGGGGGTGCTTTTACTGCGGCGATACTAGTCATCAAGTCAAGGATTGCCCTAAGAAGAAAGGTCAGCAGTATGGGCAGACACCTACACAAGGAGCTCCTATTCAAGCACAGTTGTTGAGACAGATGGCACCAGCTCCCTCGTAGCAACAACGACCCTAGCCACTGTAGCAACAGATGCAGTTGTACCGACCTCCCCAGCAGCCCTGACCTCAAAGAGGACCTCAGCGACCACCAGGGCCTAACAAACAGCAATCAAGGCCGCAGCAGGCTGGCAGAGTGTATGCCATGACCTAGGAGCAAGTTGATGCTACAGAGAACATTGTGGAAGGTACTATTTCTATTTGTGATAGTCATGCTAAAACTTTATTTGATCCCGGTTCTATGCATTCCTATATTTCCCTTAGTTTTGCCTCGAAGATTGGTGTTAGATCAGCTGATCTGCCATTTGATTTAATTGTGACCACCCCGATGGGTAAAAAGATTAGTTGTTTGAAATACTACCCTGGTTGTAAATTGGTGATAAGTGGAGTTGTGTTTAAGGCCAATTTAATACTGTTAGTAATGAATGACTTTGACGCCATTTTGGGTATGGATTGGCTTGCTACTCATAGTGCAGTTATGAATTGCCATGCCAAGACGGTTAAGTTAACAGCTGATAATGGCACCGAGATGCTATTTGTGGGATCTAAGAAGAAGGTTGTTACTCATGTGATCTCAGTTATTAAGGCTATGAAGTTGTTGATGAAAGGTTCTGAGGGATATATAGCATTTATCATGGAGGATAAACGAACTATAGTGGTGGAGGAGATACCAGTGGTGTCTGAGTTTCCGAACATTTTTTCCAATAATATTCCTAGATTACCGCCGGTCCGTGAATTGATTTTGCAATTGAGCTTGTGCCAGGCACAGCTCCGATCTTAAAAGCCCCTTATAGAATGGCCCCAGCTGAGTTGAGAGAACTCAAAGAGCAATTGCAGGAGCTGTTGAATAAGGGTTTTATTAGACCGAGTGTCTTTCCTTGGGGGCCTCCAGTGTTATTTGTGAAGAAAAAGGATGGTTCTATAAGAATGTGTATTGATTATAGACAACTAAATCAAGTAACCATCAAGAACAAGTATCCTTTACCGAGAATCGATGAATTGTTAGATCAATTGCAAGGTGCTCAGTATTTTTCTAAGATTAATCTGAGGTCAGGATATCATCAGTTGAGGGTACGAGATCAGGATATTCCAAAAACTGCATTCAGAACTAGATATGGTCACTACGAATTTTTGGTGATGTCTTTTGGGTTGACAAATGCGCCGGCAGCTTTTATGGCTATGATGAATAGGGTTTTTGCACAGTACTTGGACAAGTTTGTGGTGGTATTTATCGATGATGTACTTGTTTATTCGAAGAGTTGGGAAGAGCATGCTCAGCATCTTCGTACTTCATTACAGCTATTGAAGGAACACCAATTGTATGCTAAGGTACGTAAACGTGAATTTTGGTTGAAACAGGTAGGATTTCTTGGTCACATCATCTCTAAGGAAGGTTTAATAGTGGACCCAACGAAGATTAAAGCAGTGGTAAAGTGGGATAAACCAAAAACAGTGTTGGAGATCCTAAGTTTCCTAGGCCTCGCAGGTTATTACCACAGATTCGTGGAAAGATTTTCCTCAATAGCAGCCCCACTATCGAGATTGACTCGTAAGGGAGTTCCTTTTCTGTGGAATGAGGATTGTGAGCAGAGTTTCCAGGAGTTGAAAAGAAGGTTGACCACAACCCCTGTTTTGACCTTACCTGCTGGTGATGATGGTTTTGTGATTTACACCGATGCATCTGGAGTTGGACTTTGTTGTGTTCTCATGCAACATGGGAAGGTGGTGGCTTATGGGTCCAGACAGTTGAAGGATCATGAACGAAAGTATGCAACCCATGACTTGGAGTTAGCTGCAATGGTCTTTGCTTTGAAAATGTGGAGACATTACCTCTACGAAACTACTTTTGAAGTGCATTCAGACCATAAAAGCCTCCAATATCTCTTCACGCAGTGTGATTTGAATATGAGACAGAGGAGATGGATAGAGTATATTAAGGATTAAGATTTTGAGTTGAAGTACCATCCAGGAAAGGCTAATGTAGTGGCAGATGCTCTAAGTATAAAAGCAGCATTAATTGGAGGATTAATTGCAGAATACTTCTGGATTCGATGTTTAGAAAATATGGATGTTTATTTCTAGCCTATCAGTGAGTAAGTAGTGTTGGCTAGTATATTCTCGTGGGAACCCAAGTTACTTTCGAGGATCAGAGAATACCAATTATTAGACCCAAAGATAACAAAAATCAAAGATCATATGGATGAGAGGTCTGATTTTAAGTTAGAAGATAATATTTTATATTATAACGGCAGAATTTGTGTGCCTGATTTTCCAGAATTGAAGGATGAAATTATGGTAGAGGCACACTGTACCCGGTATACTATTCATCCAGGCAATACCAAGTTGTATCAAGATCTGAAGGATCACTATTGGTGGAAGAATATGAAAAAGGATATCGCAGAATTTATTGGAAAATGTTTGGTCTGCCAGCAGATTATAGGAGGCCTCCAAGTCTTCTTTATCAGTTGGAGATTCCTTAGTGGAAGTGGGAGCACATCACTATGGACTTTGTTTCAGGATTGCCTAATACTAGAAAGGGATTTGATGCTGTTTGGGTGATAGTGGACTGTTTGACTAAGTTAGCCCACTTTGTACCATTCAAGATTGGCCAAGGAATGGAGAAAATGACAGATTTGTATATTAAGGAAGTGGTGAGATTGCATGGAGCACCAGTTTCTATTGTCTCCGATCGGGATAGTAAGTTTGTATCTCGATTTTGGGTATCACTGCAGGGAGCCATAGGAACTAAGTTGAGTTTTAGTACAGCCTATCATCCCCAAATAGAAGGACAGACAGAGCGTATAAACTAGACATTGGAGGATATGTTAAGGGCATGTGTCTTGGATTTCAAGACTAGTTGGGACGACAGCTTGGCTCTATGTGAATTCGCGTACAACAATAGTTACCACTCTAGCATTGGCATGTCACCTTTTGAAGCTTTGTACGGGAGAAAATGTCGAACCCTTATATGTTTGTCGAATTTTGGAGCTCGCGATTTTCATGGACCGTCTGTGGTTGGAGAGTCCAGTGACAAGATAAAATAGATTCGAGAAAGGTTGAGGTTGCCCGTAGTCACCAAAAGAGTTATGCAGATAAAAGGAGGAGAGAGTTGAAGTTTGAGGTTGGTGACGATGTATTTTTAAAGGTATCACCTACACATGGTACTTTACAGTTTGGGCAAAAAGGAAAACTCTCCAGAAGATATGTGGGACCGTTCCGGATTATCAGCAAGGTTAATGCCGTGGCTTATCGGTTAGCACTCCCACCAGAGCTGTCAGGTGTCCATAACATCTTCCATGTTTCTATGTTGAGAAAGTATATAGCAGACCCCTCGCACGTGTTGCAGTATGAGCCGTTGCAAGTGCAGGATGATACAACATACGTTGAGCAGCCGGTGGGGATTGTTGACACTAAAGAGCAGGTGTTGAGAAACCATGTCATACATTGGGTGAAGGTTCAATGGAGCCATCATCGGCCAAAGGAAGCAACGTGGGAGCTTAGAGATAAAATACAGCGACAGTATCAGCACCTTCTTGCTGAGGTATGTTAGTCATTTAGAGGACCAAATATCCTTTAAAGGGGATGAGATGTCATGCCCCGAATTTTTATTTTTTGGGTCATAGCAGTCCGCCGGGTTTGAGTTGGGTTGAGAAGGGTATATGGGCTAAGTAATCACTTTTGGGCCTTAGGTTTACGTTATTTGACCCTTTAGGCCAATAAACTCTTTTTAAAATTTCGTAAAACTCACTACAAAGTAGGGAGCCCTTCCTTGTAATTTAAAAAAACATCCTCTCAATATAAACTCTTAGGTGTCATTTGTTTTTTTCACATGAGATGTGTAATTGCAATTTACATATGTAAATATTTCATATGTAAACTTCACATATGTAAACATTACACATGTGTTTCAGTTTACATCGTTTGTCTATCGATGCCATTTTCATATCATTTACAAGTGTAATTCATTTTACCACGTTTATTTGAATTACATGTGATAATGTAAGAAATTCATTTTGAATTACAAATCTATGTATATACATATATGTTACTCTTATTCCCAATGAAGGCCCCTCTCTACCTATTACAAAGTAATGAAGAAGTGCATCCATGAATTTAACTTATTTCAATATATAAAAGAATAAATTCATTTCATATTTCAATTCCATGCAAATAAACAAACTGATCCCATAAAGTTCAATAATATTCTCATTCTTCAAAATCATGGAAAAAAAGTGTCCATCCATACAAAATATACATTTTAAAAAATGATTTACATCTACCTATCCGAAATATATACAATTCAAAAAAAAATTTAAAGTACCCGTACAAAATAAACTTCCATCATATATCCAAAATGAAATTTTTCTCCAAATGCAAAAAGTGAGAGATTTTCTACATTTCAATTCATCGAGCTCGCCTATTAGCATTCGTATCCCATATCTCTGTTGCTATTGCATCTCGTAGGCGATAAGCATATTGACTATCAAATTCTTCATTAATTACTTCATTTTGATGATCATCACTCTCTTCCACATCAGAAAATATTCCTTCATGATGATGACACTTGTAGAATTCATCCCCACTTGGATTTTTCATCATAATAAAGTTGTGTAAAACAGCACATGCATTTACGATCTTGACTTGTGACTTGATAGGATCATTATGAGGTATATGTGTCCAAATTGGAAATCATTCCTTCCACAACCCAAATGTTCTTTCAATAACATTCCTTAGCTTTACATGTCGAAGATTAAATAGCTCACTAGGCATCCTAGGAGCTAATGCTTGAGATCCAAATTCCTTCAAATGATATCGTGTCCCATGATATGGTCTAATAAAACCTCGCCTATGACCATAACCAGCATCAACAAGAAAATACTTTCCTATAATGATTAAATTTAACAAGTATCAATAAGATTGTAATATCCTTAACTAGTAGACAAAAATTAAAATTATTTTTTGACCTAAATATTTACCGTCTGGAACTTGAAGATTGTGGGCTCCCCTATTTTGCATCACGTCGGAAAGAACTTTTTGATCATTAGCTGATCCTTCAAAACCGGCACATACAAATTGAAACATCATATCAAAACCTACAATAGCCATTACATTTTGTGCAATAAAACCTTTTTTGCATCGATATCGTTGATGATCTTTAACCGATACTCATGCTGGAACGTAAGTACTGTCAATGACACCAATGCAATCCTATTCCAATAATAATTTAAACATGACTCATCAATATCAATTTGATGAAAAAAAATAAACAAGTAAAATCAAATACAATTTGAACATACATCATAAAAATTAAAAATTGCTACATTAAAAATATTGACTTACCTTGAAAAAGGGGTAAAATACTGGGTTCATTGCAATCTGTGTTGGAGTAGGCGTTTCTGGTCCAAGAAGTTTAATATAATCAGGACAAATATAAAGGAGTGCATTGAGAACAGCATTGAAATACTTGCTAATTGTTTGGCCTGAATGCTGAAATTGAATTTGCATTACTCGATTTCTCTAACTATGCCCTACAGTAGCTAGAAAGATGGCCACTTGTTCTTCTACAGAAACTCTTTTTGTTCCACGCAGTAGCCCTTCTCTTTTTAATAAGTCACATAATTCTAAAAATACATCCGTCCTCATGTGTAGTAAATCATATGAATTACGGGGATTACTCCTAATGAGGTACTGAGTGAACTCATGGCCAGACAAAGACAACTCATGTACTCGCTTTCTCCTTTTAACCCTCTTCTGTCTACATTGATGTTCTCATAAAAGTAAAACTGTAATCATTGTCATTGGTACTACATGTAAAAATATGATCTTCTTCTTTATATCCATTACTTTTGCACTGTTCGATAAATAATTGACAAATATTAGAACAAGGAACTAATATAGCATAATAAGCCGATTTATAAAATGAATTTGCAAAATAAAACATGAAGTCCATCCTAAACATATAACAAGACAATTCATAAAATGTCATCTCAAAATAAAACATAACAAGAAATCAAAATCAAGTCCCATCTTAGATTTTTTTTTTAACAACTAACAGTCTTAGATAGAGCCGCTTAACTCCGCCATAAGCCACGCCCAACGTCGATCCTTTGATGAAAACGCAAGAAATTGACTGGCCACTTGTGGATCCTTCAGTAGTCTGAGAGCCCTCACTTCTAAAGTAAGGCCTAAATCTAACTCTTCAATGGCAGCAACTATATCAACTTGGCTTGGCCCTGACTGAGTCATCTTATCAGCAAGGTAGATCAAGGTAGTGTTTATGTCCTGAATTGCATGTGCTAGATCATATTCACTTTTAGTTTCATCCTGCACATTGTGCCGAGAAGTAGCTGTTGAGCATTTCTTAGCACGTGGCGCTTCAGAGACACCCTTATCCCTCTTATCAAAGCTACTTGATTCTACTGCCACATCTTGGATGGACGCTTGTGGGGCTTCCATCGGATGTGGTGGACGTTGGTTAGTTAACATCACATCTCTTCCATCAGCAATTGAATCTCCATATATAATAGCAAACTTTTCATAGTTGACCACACTTCTTCCTCGGTACATTCCAAATTTAGGATGTGCTTGAATGAATCAAATGAGAACAAAGTACTGTAATAATTACTGAATTGACAATGATAGAATTAAAATTACATTAATAATTACTCACCTTGATATAATCGTCCCACACTTGGTCACTTGCTGTAACCCTTTTTGTAGTGTCATCCCAACCAAAGCCACTTAATCCCATTAGAGTCTTGATACAATTGTAATGACTTTTCATCATTCTTAGTCGATTTCTAATTTTCTCCTTATCATATTCTACTCCATACTTTTCTTTCATCTTTCTTTCAATCTCTCTCCACCCTTCTGTAGTCCAGCTATTTTCATCCCTTCGCCCGAGATGAATTTGTTCTATCAATATATCAACTAATTGCTCATCAATATCATCTGACCATGTTGTATTCTTCTTTTCCCTCTTACCATGCCTTTTTTCAGAAGATGAACCAATATCAATACACTCAATATCTTCATGACATATTTCATTCTCCATTTCTATAGAACATGAAGAAGTTAAATATAAACTCATCAAAGGATGAACCAATATTCAAAATCCATGATATCAACAATAGATGATCAAAGGAAGGAAGCAAGTTAGTTAAATATAAAAACAATAACCGTGGGTTTTATAAGGTTAAATATGATCATATACAAGTGGCATGTACATAAACCCATGTCAGGTTTGATTTCAATCTCAGGCTATCACCTACATGTACATAACAACTACAAGGGAAGTGACTGATTGTGATATGAATAACCTATTCAGTAACACCAGCACTGCAACAAAATTCTCAACCAAGTGATAGCCTACACATCTACCCAACTCCATCACGAGGACTCCATCATGAGAACTACAGCCCATTAAAAAGCAATCAAATGACATGTAGAGGGGTAAGATTAAAAAAATTGAATGCAATCTATAAATCCAATCGCCTATGGGAATAAAACAAGAAAACTCTCAGGAAAAAAACACAAATTTAATTTCTCTTCCATGAAATTGCATATGAACAGTAAATTTAACCGAGAAGGAAATGAACTCATCAAAAACATAGTGCGTAAAAGACAAGACAATTCCATTATCAAGAGAACCAACATCAACCAAATCACAAGATAATCCTAAAAGTGAAAGGCAATGATTCCATTATAGACTCACAAATCAACAACGACACTGACAAACAATCTCTCAATAAGAATCAACACCTCCACAGATATCACTGAAGAAAAACATATAAGCCAAAAGCCCACAATTAGAATTCCCCAGTACCCACAGACCTTCATGAATGAAAACCCAATAAGATTCAAGCATCAATCAAGTAGAATTCTTCAAAATAAAAAAAGCTACAGCAAAAATACTAGGGATTTATCATCAAAACCCATTAAAAAAATCATCAAGCTAAAACTAATTACATCAACAGAAATTGCAAAACCCAGCACAAGGAAATCTACAAAGTGGGGCAGAAAGGTAGCAACTCCAACGATCATCAATTGAAACAGGGAGATGAGTAAATGCTTGCAAGAGGGAAAAGAGAGAGCAAAGGAGGAAAAGGAGGAATGACAGAGAAGAAGCGAGAGTTAGAGTGAGAGACAAGGAACGAGAAGGGGAAAGATATGAAATGGGTTCGATGGTTGAGAGGGAGAAAAGAGAGGAGCAGAGAGTGAGAAGGGGGGGCAAAGCAGGAACGAGAGAGAAGAAGATAGAAAGAGAGACAGGGATTGGGAGGGGGAAAGAGGTGAAATGGGTTCGAGGGGGGAAAAAGAGGATCAGAGAGGGAGAAGAGGAGGAAAAGAGGAAAAGACAAAGAAGAATAGAGAGAGAGAGAAAGACAGGGATCAGGAGGGGGAAAGAGGTGAATGGGTTCACCGTTGAAAGAGGGAGAAGAGAGCAGAGAGGGAGAATAGGGGGAAAAAAGGGAAAGACAGAGAGTGGTGAGTGCCGGTTGTGATATGCTTGTGAGTACTGTGATGGGGTGGGCCACTTGCAGTGGGCGATCATGTTGAAATCAGGCATGGGCTGCAGTAGATGAAGGAGAGATGGAGAGATGGAGAGAGGAAGATAGCGAAGAAGAAGAAGGAGAGATGGAGATGGAGGGGGAAAAGAGAGGAGCAGAGATGGAGAGAGGAAGATAGCGAAGAAGAAGGAGCGATGGAGATGGAGGGGGAAAAGAGAGGAGCAGAGATGGAGAGAGGAAGATAGTGAAGAAGAAGAAGGAGAGAGACAGAGAGAGGGAAAGAGAGAAGAAGAGGGAAGGAGGGAGGGCGAGGGAGAGAGAGCGTGAAAGAGATGGTGAGAGGTTCTCTTACTCAATCACCGCTACAGCTTACTGGGGACGGAGACGACTTCCTAGAGGTTGGGACGGAGATGAGTTTGTCTGAGCAGAGGGTTCCGTTGGTTTGCTAGGGTTTCGATTTCAAGCCCTAGGCTCCAAAGCGTTTGCTGGATCTTTCTGTTTGCTGGAGATGAGCAAAACATGTTGCAATGGGGGAGTGGTGTTTCGAACCCGTTTTATTCGCATGACAGACTTGGGACGACAAAACCGTTCGCCTAGTTGCTGGGATTCCATTTCACAGGGGAATAGGGTGGGTAACCCTTTACCACCATGTGAGATGTGAAAATTTGGATGTGAAAATGAGTAAGTTTTCACATTAGTTTCATATGTCATTTACACACTTGATGTGTAAATCAATGCAAACAAACATAAAACTGTGTAACTGTTACATATGTAAGCCAATTACATATGTAAATGCCACTAAACAAACGACCCCTTAGGGTTTTTCCCATTCTTTGATCCTCTTCCTTTCTTCTTCAACCAAACCCTAGAAGCTCTCCAGGGGGAAACCAAGGTTGGATCTTCTAATCTTTTGATTTGCTTTTGGCTTCAAGATCCAGGTAAGTGGATAGTTGTAAGCAATGGCTTTTGGTTACTTATAATTTATTGTGGTTGCGTCTTGGTTAATATGCTTTTGTAGAGTTTCTTCGTTTGGGTTCAAACTTTTATTTGATTTCGTCGTTTGATTTAATATCTTGATTTGGGATCAACTAGGATCATTGATTTTTCTTCTCTTTAGAAATATATATATATATATATAAATATGTCTGTTTAAAAAAAAAGGATCCGGCGCTGCGCTGCTAAGCATGCAGCATAGGTGCTGCTGCCCAGGTAGCATGCAGCAACATGCTGCCTGCCTACCAGCCAGGTCGGGCCTAGCCCGACTGGGCTGGGTTGCTGGCAAGTTGGGCCCACTTTTTTTAAAAAAATATATATTTTTTTATATAATTGTAATTAGAATTTTAGGTTATTAACTATAAACATTACAGTATTATTATGTGGTTGATGGTTTTGAAGATTAATGAACATGTAGTTATATTAATTAATTATTAAATTAGATATGATTAAAAATTTGATCATGATTGTTATAAAAGTGGTTGGGGAGTTGTACTTGAGATTAATATTAAATTTGAATTGGTTATGCATTAACTAAGATGTAAATTGTGTAATTAAATTTTAGTTAGAATGTATTTCTAATCCTAATTTGGGTTTTAACTTGAGTCTACATTCTAAAACATAATCTGAGATTTGTACTTATATTTTGTATAGAATAATAAGGTGTATTTATACACAACAGTGATATTACGGAATTAATTATTCCCTTTCCCTTTCTGATCATGACTTAATTTAACTTTGGATTTGAAAGCTGCACATCTTTTACCCAATTTATAAAACACACTAAATATATACATAATTGGATTAGATGAATTACGTCTTTTAGGAAAGTTAGTTGAATGTTCACATGAGAATTATACTAAATGCAGAATGGGAATGTGAGGTTTGGGATGCATTACATGATAGGCACCAAAAGTAGTATACCGGCATCGTGGACTCACATTTCCATTGTGATAGAGAGTTGGTTCTCATGTGTATATTTAACCAACTATGACCATTATGTGGTTTAGTGCTTACCCTCAGAAAACTTGAATTGACACCATACATTTTCAATTATAAAAGTATAAGTACTCAATTTGTTAACGGTTCGATTATTGGGATTAAGGGTATCATATCATAATTCATTCTGCATCAGTATACGTATGTATTTGTAGATATGTATATTATTTGCGGGGATACCCGTTTTTGTTATTATTTGCGGACTACCCATTTCTGTTATTATCTGCGAGACTACCTGTTTCTGTTATTATTTGTGAGATTACCCGATTCTATTATTATCTGCGGGAATACCCGTTTTTGTTATTATCTGCAGGATTACCCGATTCTGTTATTATCTGTGAGATTACCCAATTCTGTTATCTGTATGAGGAACTACCCGTTTCTGTCATCTGTATGCGGGATTACCCGTTTCTGTATATTTATCCGTGGGAATACCCGTTTCTGTGCATTCATGCCTTTGGGGTTTGCATTTGATATATTTTGGGTTAAATAAATATTACGTTTAATTCAGTTGATTAATCCATTGCTTGCAGTTTACCCTCTTACCAGATTATATCAATCTGACCCACTACTTTTGGTGTCTAGGTTCTGTTACCGGTGCCGAACCGCAGGGTCAGGCGACGCAGGAAATTCCACCAGATGCGGAATTATTGAGTGGAGCATCGATGACATCATCTGAGGTGTCCTAGTGTGGTGCAGAGATCGAAAACTTTAGATTATGTAATAAAGCCATATTTGGGCCATTAGTTTATTTAATTAAATTTATTTGTCTTGAAATTATGACTTTAATTGTTATGCTTTGAAGCACTTGACCTTGATTTTTATTATTAATGAGATTGTTATCTTATTGTTATGTGATATCCGTCTGCGATAAGGATGAATTTTAGTTTCGCGTGTGATTATGGTTGTTTGATCACCAAGCATAGCCTCACGAAGGACTTCGATCCACCCGGAATTGGGGCTCGTACTGCTTGTGTTAGAAAAATTTTAATTGGCCCTAATTCTCACACCCCTGGAATTGGATTTGGATCCAGCCCAGTTTTGGGGGCGGGACAATCAAGCTGCAAAAGCCATAGAAACTTGGTTTGATCTGGCTTCTGTGATGATATTCTTCTCTGATTTTCCAGCCTATCATCATGCCTGCTCTCTCCTCTATCTCATGCAAGCTTGCTAAGCTGGGCTTTTTGTATCTTTTTCATCACTCTTCATGTCATTTGGAAGCTCTAGAATGTTGCTACTTTCAACGAGAAAATCCAGATATCAGTCACGCTATCCAACTCATTCAAGAGCATTCATCTTTTTCTTTAAGCCACATCTCTAGTTGCATCCTAGCCCAGCCTTGGATGCCCTTTTCTTTACGGTAAGGATTCCAAAGCCTCCTTCATCTTATGACTGAAGTTCTTTTTCAGCTGCTGCCTGCCCTAATTTTTGGATCACACTACATTGGTTCTGGATATTATGCTCTGTTTTTATTTTCCCTTCTCCATTATGGCTGCGTGTCTTTTGCCATTATGTTTATCCTGTATGTCTTGTTTTTTCCACATTGGTTCTCCAATGTATTCTTTCAAGCTTTTGTGTAACCCTCCCTCGTATATTTCATTTGTAACTCAGCAAAAAAAAAAAAAAAAGGAAGAACGAAAAAGGAAAAAATGGTATAATTTAATACTTTTGGGCTTAAAATCTATTGTCTTCCAATCTTAGTCTATTTAGTCTTTTTACTTGTTAACAGCCTTGACTAGTCTTTCTGCTTTAAAAATCCCCTTTTTAGTTGGTGAGTTGTCTTTGTAACAGTTGAGTTCTCTTTAATATAACTGGTCTTATTACTGATTAAAAAAACATTATTACAGTTGGTTGGTTACGGGTATTCATATTTTGCGGTTATATGCCGTTTCATTGTTACAGTTGGTTACAGCTCCTCAAACATTTTGGTCATATTTAATGCGGCTGGATGCCATTATCATTGTTTGTTGGATGAAGGCAGTATTATTTGTTATAGATGATGAATAACCAACACGTGAAATCTACATGGAAGGTGATTGCTAGATTTCACTGTTATGCTGTAGCCTTCCGCACCTTAATTATATTATAATTATAGATTAAGCTGTATTATAGCTAAATAAGCCGTTAGAGTCTAAGCGTGTCCATTTTAGAGTTAGCATCGTGTGTGCGCAATTTTATTGGGTTTTGAGTTTGTCTTAGTTCAGTAGGGGGTAGCTAGAAATTTTAGGAAGTGTAGAGGCCTTTTTTCGTAGCTTTTTCGAATTGTGAGGTTTGGGCTCATAGGGTAGCTCTCATAATTCCATTAGCCTTATCCTTTTATCTGAACCGATTCAGACCCATCTTGTCTACCAAATACTTTATTTTCTAAAATTAAACATTTTTATGGAAAAATACCCAAAAACCCATTAAAATAAGACAAAATTTCTCTTCCTCGAAACCATGCCAATAGTATAGTCATTGGAAAGCTAATTTTATTTCATGAACAGTGGCATTGACAGTGACTCAATCCGACTTATAGTTTACAAGTTATGGACAAAAAAAGTTCTAGCCAAGTTATTATATGAGTGGCAGTTTTGTGATTTCACTTAAATCCCAACCCATTTCCTCTCTCCCCTCACTCTCTCACCTCACTCCCTCACTCGTTTCACTCCCCCATCCAGAGGCGAGTCTCTCTCCTCCCCATCTCTTTTCTTTTCTTTTTATTCTCCTTTCTCTCTTCACTCTCATTTCTCATCTCTCATTTCCCTATTACCAAACAGAGATAGCCCTCTCCACTCTCGATTAATCTTTCACCCAATCAGCAGCTGCGATCCAAGATCCGGACTCCCCTTTTGTTTGGCAACCACCACCGCCACCCACTCCCTCTTCCTTTCTTTCCTTCTTTTTCTATTTTCCTTATTTCCCCTTTTCCCATTTCCTTTCTCCTTGATGCCACCGCCGGAATCCACGCCTACCGCCGCCACCAGAGCTTCTTCTTCTCCTTCCATCTTCATCCTCACTCTTTCATCTTCCCAAGGAACCCATTTTTCAAGTTTTCCCCCAAACCAAACAACCCTAGGTAATAAGGTTTTCCTCCCCCATAAACTAGGTCATTTAGATTTTTAACTAAAATAGATTTTTGGCATGCTCATTAGCTTCTCTTAATTGCTTTTGTAGGTTTGATTTGAGTTGGGTTTGGATTTTCTTGAGTTCGAGCTTCTTTGGGGTTTCTTTGGTGAGCTAGGCATATCCTATTTTACCCTCTTCATCTAAGGCAAGTGGATTAACATATTTCAATAATGATGTGCATGTATATTTGATTGATTCTAGCATTCTATTTGTCATTTGTACACCCTTTTGCTCATTTTGGGTTTTATGTTAAAAATGCTAGATTTAGGTGTGGTAATGTATGTGATGGATTGATATGTTGGAGGTGATTTAAATGTGCTAAATGAAGGGGTGGAATACCCATTTTGTTAAGAAGTGTGAGAAGAATGAAGGGATTGAAACCCCTTTTTTTTATTGGGATTGTTCTATGGTGATGGAGGCCCGGGTGTGGGCTAATTGTGAGATTGATTATAGATCCTTTTTACATGCATATTGGAGGGTATTTTGAGGACTTATTATGAGGGTCATTGGGGAGCAAATGTACATCTCATAGATGGTATGATTTGTGTACAATGTACAAATTAACTGAATCCGGTTGATGTTGGACCTGGGCTATGCATCTTTCTGACTTAAACGAAATTGATTACCCAACCATACATCACCCGGAGTTCAAGAAGAGTTGTCAGGTACACAAGTTGCCATCATTGACCTAAGGATGGCTTGTAATTCTTCCTTGGCCTTTGGGTTTGCATACTTTGCATTGTTATTACATTGCTTATGACTCTTTAGCAACTGTACCCTATATTTATATTGTATGGACCGTGTTGAGGCTTGGCTTGGTGTTTGGGATATGGAAGGACTACTCATTGTGGATATGGATTTATGGTTGTGGACCGAATTACATTGTGGAGTAGTTCCTCAATATTTGTATGGTATGTTTGGATTTAGCCAGCTCTTCACATTTGACTTAGGAACTTTTGTCCGCGCAGCACTGAGTCAGCCGATGTATGGGTTGTGTTGGATCGGGGTCTTCTGGACGACTGCAGATTGATATTGGTATGATACAAATGTACCCTCTGATTCTAGACTGGGTGTGATGCATCCTATGGCGGCTTGACCAACCGTTCTGGATGGGCCTTGTGCTCTATGACTCTGGACTGGGTGTGATGCACCCTATGGCGGACTGATCCACCATTTTGTACAGGATGCCCAGCATCTAAAGACGGCTTGGGCCACCGTATTCTAGGCCAGGTTTTACTCGGATATTGGCTTATGTGGTTGTGCATATTTGTATAGCTATGGATTAGGATTTCGTTCTTTCTTATGCCTTTGTCATTCATCATTCTTATGATCATATATGTCTTTATTCCATTTTGACATTGTATATTATTATGGTTTATGTTTATTCACTTGCCATCTACTGTTGTAGACTGATGTTGTAGTATTTGGTGCATAGGTACCGAGTCCTACCACCCCGAGGCGACGGAGGAGGGTGAAGCGCTACAAGCACTTGAGCCAGGTGCTGAGTCCAAGTGGGGTGCAAATGATGGATATTGATCCATCTAGACCTGCACGCGAGTGACTAACATATTTTGAGATCTTAATGCTTTTCATTATTATTCTTTTGGCAGCCTGAGTTTTTGGTGGGCTTGCATTTAACATATTTTATATAGAACTCAAACTCTAAACTTTACACCCCTTTTGATGTAAATACTCTAATTATTTTGATAATGCCAACTGCTAGATATTGCTTTTGCAGGTATTTCTGTTGGTATGAAATGTTAAATTCACCACGGACTAAAGATCCTGTGGAAAATTGATTAGGAGCCACGTGTCATGATAATTACAAAAAAAAATTAATTTTTAATTAGCCCTAATCTCATGAAACCCCAGGTTTAAATTTTGGGGTCGTGACATATGTAGTATACAGGAGTCATTAACCCCGTATCTGTAACTTTTGGAATGAAAGAATGGAGCAGGTTCATGGGTACTCAAATGCCCTTATTAATGGATTCATGAATCCATGGACAATTTGTGTAGCTCTCAAGGTGAAGTGAGTATAAGGTTTCATCCCACAGGATGCAATCGAGTGGTGCTGTTCGCACCCAAATAGTGGCTGTTGATCTTCATGAGAACCGTTATCTTCTTTGTTATTTTATTGTAGTTTTGATTATGTGGGCTGTAAACATATATTTTTAGCATTGCTCGTCTGATGAGGTTGATGATAGAGACTTTTAATGTGTTCATGTTGCTCATAAATGGGAATGTGTTCTGTTTTCCTTTCAAGGTTACTTCATTGAAGCACGATACTGAGGTTGTTGTGTTAGTGACTGAGATTTTTATAAACTTTCTTTTTAGCAAATATCTACTTCTCAATTATTAATCCAATGATGTGGATTTGGATGTGGTTTGCCTCTATTCTGTTGCTGTTGAGGTTCTCAGTGAGTTCCATCAGGTGGTTGGCTTAATAGCATTCCCATTGAGGTGATCATTTTGATGTCTCATTGTCCAAAGTCCATTGGTTTCAACGGCAATCATAAAGACATGATTTAAGTCTCATTCAAGAATTTTACTATTACATAGGTGAGGCTTCGGGCTGCAGGATATAGGTATCCATGAGGCTTGCCTTAAAAAAGAAGGGAGTATAATGTATCAAATCACATGTTGTACATTCCTGTTTGCTGTAGCTCCTAATGCTGGAAAATGGAGTGGGTATGGGTTGAATGATCAAATGGAGTGGGTATGGGGGATTTCGGTAATGTTTGCGAAGTAATGTGTGTGTTTAGGGATTTGGTTTAGCCAATTTGATATAACCGTTTTTGCTATACTTACAAGTTGCCTAAATGCATTCAAAGTAATGTTCATTTTACTTTTCACCAGCCATCCAAACAGACATGAACTCATCTACTTTTAACTTGTGCATTTCATTAACAATTTGAAGCGGGAAATTAAAAAAACTTTGGAATATCATCTATAATTCAGTGACGTCGGTTTAAAGCATAAAATAGGAAAACGTATCCCACCTAAGGCTTTATCTGCTTATGTACTGCCACAAAAAGGACAGCAGAGCAGATTAAAAAAAAAAGGGGGGGGGGGGGGGGGGGGGGGGATGGATTTAACCAGAAAAGAACCAATTAGATGGGTCCTACATGGAAAAAGACTGTAGCTTTGACCACCAAATTGATCCTTAGGTATGATCTGGTGGAAAATTTTAAAACTGCGGAGGAGTGACGTCGATGATCCTACATTAACGTCTGTCATTTTATATGTTACTAAAAAGCGACGTAAACATCCCTTAAAACTAATGTTTTTAATATACACTTGCAGCCATAATATTCTTTTTTAAAATAAATACAACACTTCAGAGATGGGAGGACTTGTTAGCAGTTGTTGAAGGCACAGCAGAAATGTGATACTGATGAGATAAATACTTCTCTCTTCTCCAGTAACAGGTTATATTCATGGATTTTTTAAAAAGATATTCTTCTATACTTTCTTGTTTTGAGCCTCAAAATAAGTTGAATGAGAGATAGGAGTACAGAAATGGATGTTTCGTATAGGTTTTACATTTGGTGAGAGAATGGGTGCTTGAATCATCTAATAAGTTTTATCTTTAGATATGGATCTCTAAGCAAAATGTCAAGAAAAAAAAAGAGTGCAGCTAAGGTTTGTGTTTACAAAAATGAAACACATGCCAAAGGCTGCGCCCATATCGTTTAGAAATCTGTATCCTAATATTAGACTTATTTCAATTTCATTCCAATTGGGGTACTTGAAAAAGGTAAAAATAGGTGTTCTTTGAACGGAGTCTTTCGCCATGCTAATGATGACTTGCTTGGTAACGTCAGAATATGATCATAGAGGACCCACCAGTGCTTAGACCAACAACCAACGGAAAATTTTTTTTTCCCTGTACCCGGCTTATGGGGGCTGAGACCCCCCACTCCTTTGATGAGCGAATTAGACCTCGGGTGAGTTGAGGCGAGGAGGGAACCCTCTAGTGAAGGAAGTATGCCTCAGGTGAGATAGAACAACCCTCGTGTGAGGAAAGGTGGCTGCCTAGGTTCAAACCCTAGGCAACTATGTAAGAATCGTCTCCCTGTAATAAATGAGATTATGAGAAAGGTCATGAACATTCTATCACAGTCCTATTACAGGGTTGGGCGGGAGGGATGCAGAGTGAATAAGGAGACTAAAATTCATCACATGGCTGGGAGTCAAAGTCAGTTAAGTGTGTTTGCTGTTTGAAGATTGGTTATTGCTTCTTGCTATCATTGTGCAGTAGACATGGCTTATTTCTGTTCCATTTGATTCTCTGCGCAATTGCATTTGAGGCTGCTAGAAACCATATATTGGATTCCTGGCAGATCTAGAATTTTGTTTTCTTGATTTATTTTCAAAAGGGAAATTAGAACTCCTATCAATTCTGGGATCTTGGTGCTGATAATGACTTGATGCAGAAAAAAGTAGTGTCCCGCATGATATGGTTTTAATTTTCCACACTGGTCCACAGACCAAATGGAACAATAACCATTATAGCACTAAAAAACATTCGAATTGCTTGTGACTCTGATTTCATATTTGTTCATATTTATCAGCTTTTTATCATTTTATTTGCTGTTTATATCTTTCCGGAACACAGAAATGATCTTTAATAATTGCATGTCCTCAAGAGTGATAGCTACCGAGACCACAGAATTGAGGATATATGCTCTTACTTCGCCTTCACCTCGCAGCTCTTTGTTTGAATTCAATCATGTATACCAATTCAGTGATATAGTGTTCACCTGTTCCAGGCATGGGTTCAGAACTGCAGTGTCTTCTAAACATACTTTCCACTTCATCTAAGGTGATATAGTAAAAAATTAAGACTGCAGAATTTTTGGCCAGTTCTAGAAAGGGATTGCTGAAGAATAATTTTCAGAATGGCTTCGACCAGATTCAAGAATCCATGGAGAAGGTGATTACTCCATTAACTAAGCATCTGGAGAGTCCTGGAAATCAAAATTAATAATATTAGATGGACAATATTTTTCTGACTCACTTCACTTTCAGCACTGATAGATGTCGTATATTCAGAGCAAGAATTCCATATATTTTGTCCCAGCCTCCATTCTGCCAAGATATTCAAACTGATTGCCAATTGGTTCCTCCAAGATTGCACCCAAAATACTGGATCATGGAATTGAATTGTGACATGTACAAGCAAATGAATGAAACCAGGTAAGAGAACTTCACAGGCTATACAGAGTCCAGAAGGAATGGATGGCTGAGGTGAGAAATAAGCTAAAGCTCTCCGCACTTGCTAATGCAGTGCCCGGGCCTGGAGAGATTCGAACTCAGACTAGACTGGCTACTTAAATGTGGATGCTGCAACCACAATTAGGAGTACTTCACCAAATAGCTGCTCCCCTCTCAGTAACAGTCAGCATAATTCCATGCAAATAAATTCATATTATGATGTTCATCAGTGCCTGAAGTCGAGGACCAGTACTAGCTCACAGGAACAGACTAGCTGCTCTAGAAACACCCTAAGACTGCATAGAGAATTCGATCTCGAACAGCCTGCTGAAGGAGATATTTCCACCAGTATCAATGTTGCCAATGATCAGGATCCAACCTCCCACAGATTCACAAAACACACAATGACAATTAATGATCCTCATTATGTACCTAACTATGATGATGCAGAGAATAAAATTGGAACTGACATTAAGCATTGGGTACAATACTGATAAGAAGAAACAGAAACACTGATCACATACAAATCTTGAAGTAGGGTGTTCTGAGTTGAACCCTGATGAAACCAGGCAACTGATTCCATCTACGACTATCAGATTAGATCGAGATGAGGGATGCAGTGATGCTTTTGCTTCTGCTGCATTCAAACGAGAAGGTATACAGTGTCCACAATGGCTTTTTCAGCCTATGAGCTTGAATAAAACTTGAATTCCATTACATTGTAAGTTTTTTATTCCCTACAGTGCCATGTCAAACAATTACAACATTCGTTCTCTATGGATTCATCTTGAAGTCGGGCTTTTCACATATAACTTTCTGTAATATCATATGAGGCACCTGTTTTAAATATTTGGCAACATAGCAAAGTCCCACTGCAAATGACAAAATCCATAAATGAGTGTAACTTCTTTTTTTTTTTTTTTTTTTTTTTTTGCAGCTACTTCTGTACCATGGTGTGTACTGGATTCATGGAAACTGACTGAACTTAGAATTTGCAGTGTAAGCATGCAAGGGTTTCAATTGCTTTCTCAATTTGTTTACATCAGTATTCCATATCAGGAGGGTGTCACCTATCCATGTGTAGTGAGCCAGTCAATAAAGAAATAGAATCATGAATCTCTTTAAAAGAAAATGATATTCTAGCCATGTATGTTATGCTATGTTACAACTGAAATAATTAAGATGAATTTATAAATGTAGCTTCTTTTCTGCAGGATTGGTGAAAAAACAATAGAATCATCTCATTATTTTTGTCCAAGTGGCTTTTACAAAATTGTTTTGGCCACCCTTGCATATTTTTCAAATTAAGCCGAGCATTTTAGCAGCCTGAAAAGTGGAAACCACATGATGTTGGAAATGTGATATGATTAATAATTTCATCAACTTTAATTTGAAGCAGGAAATAAGAAATTTTTTGTGATATTATCAACAATTTCAACATATTAAACTCAAAGCATAAAATAAGCAAAAGCATCCCACCTAAGCCTACGGTCCTTTCTGCTTCTATACTGCCACAAAAGGATAGCAGAACAGATAAAAAATAGTCTACCAAAATTGCAAATTCATTCCAATTGGGGTACTCCAAACAAACGCTTGGTGTAATTATTTGAAAAGGTAAAAGTAGGAGTTCTGTCGTTGAACAAAATCTTTCACCGTGCTTATGCTCACATGCTTGGGAACATCTAACCTGGATTTTAGAACGTAGAGAACCCATCAGTGCCAGGAACAACAACCAATGAAAAGATAGTTGATTTCCTCAATTGTTAAAGAGTTTTAAGAGAAGGCTTCTGTGTTGATTTCCTCAATTATCAAGGATCTTAAGAGACAAGCTTCTGTTTTCATTTGAATGAAAGAAAATCTAAAATGTTCGTCATTAAAGAACTATGGTGCCCATTTCGGTGTTTAGACTTTAGAACTGAAGCAATAGACTGGTGACCCTCAGACGGTATCTAGTTTGAAATATCTATATATGATATGCTAAACAGTCAAGTAATTGACAATGTGAGTGGAAATTCTCAGTCCAGTACTTTCAATACCAGCATTGTTACTTGCAAACATATTGCTGTTGATTTATTGAAGGCTTCTACTTGTGAACTCCAACCTGGTTTTTCCAAGATCAATCAAACCTCTTGTTGTAACATACATTGGTGATTCACGTGAGTATATCATATTTTGTTGTTCTTATCATTTGGCCCTTCAAATTATGAAACTCATTTCAATTATATGATCACCAAGCAGGAAAAAGCATAAAAATATACTTCAGTTACGCCACAAGAAAACACAATTTTCTTTTCATTCCAAACCTAATCTCCAAGAAAGCCCTCATTTCTGTAGCAACACAATTTTATCGAAGGAACAATCCATGTTCCACTAACACATGTCATGTGCGTCCAACTCTCCAATTCTATTCTTTAGAGCATTTGAAACTTAAAAGTAACTACAAAATGCCTATGACAAGCAATAAAGGAAAATAGTACCCACATAAACAAGTAACCGACCAAAGACAGATATTGATGTATATTCCTTGTCTTCCTATAGAATAATAAGGTAATCTCAAAAGGTTCTTAGTATCTTAAAACAATATTTCCCATGGAACATCTGTGGACCCTTGTAGATGCTTCCACCCAAAAGCACCAACCTTTTAAGTCTCAACAAGGTTACATCATAAAGTTATGGACAATTATGAATGTACTACAAATCTACAACATATTTTTATTCAGACCTTTAATCTTATAGGCATCTATTCAACTTCTAGCAACTTTTAAAATTTAAGTCATACAATATACTTAGTTGTGGATTTCTTATTATCTGTCAAGTAGTGCTTGAAATTCTGCTTTGTAAAAGGCTTGACTCATTAAAGAAACGTTGACATCTCCAAGTACCAAAATTTGTCTGAGGTGGTAGAAGAAGCAGACGGAGAACCTAGACAGTAGCGAGCAGTTGACATGTCTTTGCAGATTTCTTTCTTCACTCTTATGGTAGGGGTAGGACATACTGAAAGAACTCGATCATTTTTAAGCAAGCCTCTTGTTGAAATTTGAAATTTAACAAAGATTTCCATGCAGTTTGCTCTAACGAAATCTAATGATGCAGTTATAAAGATTTTGACAAAAAGGAGATTGGAAAAAGAAATATCTACTCCAAAAATTAAGTATAAAATGCAATACCCAAATATGATACAAATAAAGGAACATATAACTAAAAGAAAAAAATTTACATGATCTTGCTTTTCTAAAAACATTGACAGAACAAGCATGTTACCTCCTATGATGCACAGATATGGATATGGGTATGGACATGGATGCGGGGATTGGGGGATACGATTTTATGCTTTTGAAGATTTAGGACACGAATATGGATACCAGTGTCCTAATTTTCCTTTAAATCATATTTGAATTAATGAAACTATCATTATTTATGTTCCTTTCTAACATTTTGTATGTTGAGAAGTAAGAAATTATAAATTAACTATATGAAAAAATGGACTTGCTAAGTGGATATGATAAACTTATACCGTAGAAGAATTGGTGCAGTATCGGGTACTAATATAAGTATCGTATCAATCCGAAATGTATACATTGGGATTGTACAAGTATCTAGGTATCATAAGTTACCTCGGGTAGTAGATAGATACCATGATAAAACAGTCAAAATTAGAATATAAAGAACCTATACAATATTTTGGGATCAAACCTTAGTAGTCAGGAAAAGTGGAGAACCCTCCTAAAGCCCTATATTTCTTTGAACTTTCAATAAAAATATTTTTCCATGTTGAAAACACATTTCCAGAAAATAGGAGCTTGTGATAGGATGGGCAATGACCCAGGGGATGGAGTGCAGCCTTTGTCAATTCTTGGAAATCTGTAGACTCTATGAACTTGAAATAATTATAAGAAAAGTGTGGCTTAGCTTTCTCCTTTATAATATCCATGAACACATTTTCTTCAGTAAAAGTGACTGAAATACCATTAATAGCAGGAAAGGGACATGCAAGTGACAGAAATCAGAAGTGGAACAAATCAGAAAAACATCCCCTGTCAAGTTGATGGCGTACAGAAAAACTGATAGTCCAGGGAAGAACCAATTACTGGTATGAAAAACAGCATGTTGAGCTGACGATAGAAAGATGAGAAGTTGAAAGAAGAACAAATCACTAGGCTTTGCTTCTAGATTCCTCTTTTTTTTATTTGTTGAATCAGTCTCAGCATTTGCCTTCCAAGCTCACATGACAGAAACACATCTATATCCATTACAAGAGCCAATAGCAAAGTTGGAAGGTGCTCAGAGTTGCAATCTCAAAGGTTGCAAGTTCAAATCATGTTACCATAATAATAATAATAATGACGACAACAAAAAATTGATCAACTGCATCCATCACAAGGCTCAAAATTCACAAATCCTTATAATTTACAGAGTGACTGATTAACTCCATTCATACCTTTCTTGGCCTTTTTGCTAAAAGATCAAGATTTACTCCATTCTACCCTTAAAGCTTTAGTCACCATTCATTTTAGATTCGCACTGAGTTTTAACTTTAGATTTTTAATAAAAATTCATGGAAGCAAGTCTAACTATCATCTCTTATTCACAGCACATATATACAAGGCAAACTCCACTACAAGAAATTGGAGGGATTTAGAGAGAAAAAAATGATGAACCAAATAGAACTAAGATGCGCAAGCAAACACACTCATGTCCTAGTTTATTTCGTTGGCTTGTAAGATGACGTCCTCTGCGATCAAAATATGTACTGGTCCTATTGTACTTGGATTTCGGGTGGACCATTCAGGGCAGAGGTATCCTTTCTTGGAATCACAATTCACAAGCCACCAGTTATTACTTACCTAGTTGAGTCTATAGGATTCCTAACTCCGCATAGTGTGTGCCGAGCAAATCAAAGTTCGGTTCGTTGATTTTCAGGTTTTTGAAAAGCTGGATTCGGTGTAGTTCGTCACTTCGTTCCATATGCATTTTCTAAAACGTTGAAGTTCCTCACTTCGTCCCATATGTATTTTCTAAAACAGGCATCTCTTTTTTTTTTTTTTTTAAGTAGGAGACTTCCTCCAGAAGTTAAAATTATTTAAAAATAGAACTTATTTTCTATAAGAAGTTTGAAACAGAGAGGACTGATTTAAACGGAGAATCTTCATACGCATCTATCCCTCACCATTTTTTTTGTGAGAATTGTAGGTGGGGCCCATCTTTCACTCAATCCAAGCCTTGCAACACACATGGGACCCCATGATAGCAACTCGCCCCAACTTTTGGTCTGATCTAAATTTATTGAACCATTAGATTGACTATACACTAATCCGAACAGAATGAATTTGTGAGCCATGGATGAAGGGGTTAGAGATATGTGATTGGGACTAAATTTGATATGTAGGATGCTTTCACATAGATCTTTCCAACCCCACAGTCTCATCCCTTGGTGGGGTCCACAGTAGGCCCCACCAAAGAGTGTGTACGAGAAGTCCATCAAGGACGTATGCATAGGAAAAGGCCCCGATTTAAACTACAATAAATTTAAAAGGGACGTTAAAATAAACCATAAAGAGTAAAATCAAAGTAGGAAACAAAGATAAATAGGTTTTAGAAATAAAGTAGGACTTAAATTCTTAAAATACCTATTTAATCTCAATCCAAGAATCCAACTAAAGTTGGAAACATTCAATTCCAATCACAAGGCTTTGTGCAATGCGGTGAGAGAGACTCTATATCAAGGATTTCTCCTCTTGTGCAGTGCGTTGCAAGGGCTCCTACGTCCTTAGGTATCATGCTTCTCCTTGCTTCCTACATACAGTGGTAGAGCCAGAGGTAGTCTATCTTTGAAAAGAACATGTTAGGGCTAGAAGGGGGAGAATAGAGCATCTTTTGCTTTCCTTTACCCAATATACCTTTGCACTTCTTTAGATGCACTAAATGTTACTCTCTTCCTCCATCCCAACAACAATAAATGTTGTTTTCTTTCCTCCATACGAAATGTTGAGCTTGTGCCTTCTTTAATGCATATTCTCTTTCCTCTAAGCTCTTCCCTTCCTTTCAATTGTCAAACAGTCATTTATCCTATCAAGTCAAATCCCAAAAAAAAAACCATGGATCTCAAGGGAAATCCCAGGCCATATACAACTATTTTTGAAATTCTCTCACCTTGTGAATGGTATTTGAAATTTAAAACATGCCATGTATATATTTTTTTTATTTTGACTTAGCATGTATATCTTTTTTCTCTTTGTGGTTTAGCTTTATATATGTAACATTATGAATATGTGAATATCAATGTGGGTCTACTCTCACTTATGAGAAATCCTAACCAAACAAAATAAGTGGCACCCTTTTATAAGATTTGATCAAATCACAATCTAAATAAATTAGGCCATTAGTAAGATTAATCCCTTACAAAATATGTAAATAAAATATGATAAAAGAAATTACTTATTCATGCCAAGTAAATCTAATGGTGGATCTCTTTTCTCTATTTGTTTTGAACCTTTCTACTCATATAAAACTTGATGTGGGTTCCACCCATGGGAAACCCAATCACATGTTACTTTAAATTATTGAATAGGTTAATATGCAAGCATTAAATTATCATCATCATCATCATCTATATTATTATTAATATTATTGTTCAGCTCCTTTTAACAAGAGATCTGAGAACTCATAGACCAATCCTTTTAACGCTCAACCCATTTGTTGGCACTTTCAGAAATTTTGACTATATTTTGATTTACCTCTTTTGATTACCTATAAACAAGGCCCATTTATCAAATCGAAAAACCATTCAAAATTAACTTTCTCAATGAGCTGATAATAATTTATAACAAGCAAAAATTTGGGACTGATTAATTATATAGTCTACAACTATTTTCACATGCCTTTTTATCTTTAATGATAGGTCCAACATTTTCAATTTATATATATTATAACAATACTTGCGCTCTGATTAAAGTCCTAAAATCTATCTATATCTTATCCACTCTCTTTCCTATATATTTTCCTACAATCTCTCTCTAAGCAATCCATCATATCAAATTAAATTTAGAATGAACTTTACAAGCAAAAATGGGCCTCTCCACCTCATCACCTTCTTCACAATGACTTATGGTATTGGCTTCGCTCCTCTCACCACAACCATTGTACGTGTGTGTGTATTTCATGGAAAGGGAGCTAAGCTTAGTCCCAACACTATTGTTTATTATAAAAGTTTACTGTGCTATTGTATCTTCTCATTTGGTGGAATTCCATTGAAAATCACTATACTTGATAATGAGGATGGCTCCATTGGTGCTGCATTTTCATACGTGTGTGTGTATTTCATGGAAGGTGAGCTGAGCTTAGTCCCAACACTATTCTTTAGTATAAAAGTTTATTGTGCTATTGTATCTTCTCATTTAGTGGAATTCCATTGAAAATCACTATACTTGATAATGATGATGGCTCCATTGGTGCTGCATTTTCTTTCCCGTCATGCGGAAGCTTGATTGGTAAATGTGTATCAATTTAAATGTACCTGCTACCTTTTTAATTGCATTTTCTATCAAGAGGTGAAATGGAAGTCCTGTCTCGTGCCCATTTTCTTTGTTGCTCTGCTTCATTATTCTCCTAAGGAAGAGAAACAGGAGCAAATGGTTGGAATGTGCTGAGTTTTCACTCATGTACTTTTGATTGAATTTCATGCAGCATAATGCTTAGTGGATAAAGGAAAAGAAAGCAACAAGAAGAAGATGATGTAATTTGTGTTAAAGAAGAAATCAAACAATACATTGAGGAGAAGAGTGATGAGGATATGGATGATAATGAAGATGATATTCCTTCAAGAAAAGAAAGTTTTTTTTTAAAGGAAACCCATTATGGAATGAAGAAATAGGGAGAAGCAAAAGCTAGCAAATTATGGTTGTGTCCATAATGTACGCATGAGTTCAAAAGTTCCTACATAAGAATTCACCAACACTTCTTTTGCCTCGGGCCTGATAAAAAAATCAAATATTATTCGATGTCTAGCATTGCTAAAGCAACCTAAAGGCCTACAATTACTACAACAAATTTTTGATAGGGTAAAGAAAGCAGAAAAATCTAGAGTTCATTCACAGCTAAAGCACTTGACACTTCTTCCACTACAATAAGTTAAGCAAAAGAACTCAAGTATGGAGTCCTTTAAGAAAGTGAAAAATGAGTTTTGTTGACAGTGCCATGGTAAGATGGTTATGTGCTTTGTGGAGTGCCTTTTAACATATTGTGGTTACCATATTTTCATGAAATGACTTTAGCTGTAAATAAAGTGCCTGATGGATATAAATGCCTTCATTTGAAAAGGCTAGAATATCTCTATTAGATGAAGAGAAAAGAAAAGTAAAGAATGAAGTTGCAAGGGCACTGCACCAAAATTGTCCATTTGGAACGGTTTAAAACTATTCCTAAATAAATCTGGAACGGTTTCAAACCGTTCCAAAAATGGGTGTCGCAGAAATTTTGGAACGGTTTGAAAACGTTCCAAATTTTCATATTCTGGAACGGTTCTAAATAGTTCCAAAATATGAAAATCTGGAACGGTTTTAAACCGTTCCAAAATTTTAAAATCGGTCCAAATTATTTCTTAACATATTCTTGCCATTTTTTATCTTTTTTAAAAAAGTTTTAATAATATTTTTTAACTCATAAGTTTTTTAAATCACTTCTAATCACATATTTAAAGAAAAAATAAAATAATTGTGGTATTCACATTCATACAAATGCAATCATTAAAATTATTTTTTAACTCAATCATTAAAAACTTATGCTACATTCAATAATTTCATTTCTAAAAATAGGCAATGGAAAAAAGTATTGGCCTTGAGTGGTGGCAATGCAGAAACACCCATTTGTCAGATCTTCAGGTATCTTCTCATTGCTTATGTACAAAAAACTTGAACAAAGCTATTAAAGATAATGGATGAAGAGAACACTAAACAGAACCCATGCCCGTTTAGGGGTACTTGCAATTTGATGGAAAACAATTCTGGACAACTACAGCCATTTTGCCAACTCCTGCTGACTCAGTTCTTCTGATAAAGAAATTTGATTATGCAAAGCATTATCTAAGCTATTTGAGTCAATGTTTACAACATCTGTATTATCCTGATGATCTCTATCTGCATCTAGACTACTTCTCTACAGTAATGCAAGAATGGTTGGATCCAAGCCTTTCTCCTTCAGCACCACAGCAAAATTAGGATCCAAACCTTTATCTTGTAGCAGCGGTGACAGCTGAGCAGCTACTAATGGTCACACAAAGCCTAATCTCACAGAAAGAAATAGAAAAATCATGCTCTACAGTTTGAGGACCATTCATTAGCCACGATATTGGGCTCACGCCACCAATACTGCAGGAGACACGACAGACAAACTAAGTTAGCATACACAGAATCCATTCAAAACCCATGACCAACATTACTCAGGTCTTTCTCTTGTCTTGCCTGCAGAGACATGCATAATGAGAATACAGCTGTGGGGAACCTAATAAGCCTCTAGGTTCTATGTTAGTCTCAGCCTCTTGTTGCTGAGAGAACAGGATGAAGTCCACCATACTAAGACAATTCTGATGCATGAAAACACACGATCAAACGAAAGTATCAGCCTCGCCATAAAAGAAAAAATAAATAAAGTATCAGTCATAAGATGCTCGTCCCAAGAAACAGAATCGGCAGAGACAGACTGAATTGAAGATTAATTAACACATCAGTGTGGAGATTGGGGCATTAGACACAAATTGCACTCAACATATTTCATAAAGATGCCCAAACAAATCCTTAGATATTGAAAAACCTTCTTTTCGGTGGAAAACATTTAAATGATCAGACATCTTATTTTCTATTGTCTGGCATCTACAGATAGTCATGTCGAACTTTCTCAAGCATGTAGCTAGTGCATGCTTCACACTATAGGCTTAAAATAATCCAGGGTATCGGTGAGTTAATAAAACCAAAGTAGTAAATCATCAAGTGATATCAAATGATCAAGTGACATGAATTGACCTGAATTATCTTCTCGAAGTGCAATCTTTCATGATGGTGGAAATCTGCCAGCGGCGACCTTGTTACGTCAAGTAAGGCGTCATGGTTTCCCTGAGAACCCAGACTCACACCATTTTCCAGGTCCATGCCAGGAGCAGTGTCTATACCTTCAGTAGTTAAGGACTTTCTGTAACCCTGAAAACAATAAAAGATAAAATAGGTGAACATGAAAAAGAATAAACACAAAATGGTACAGAACTTACAACCATCTTGAAAACAATAAAGATAAAATAGGTGAACATGAAAGAGAATGAACAAGAAACAATATTAATCATGGACAATAACCATGCCCATATGCAGTCTTTAGCCAAACAGAAAAACAATTGAAATTCTCAAGCTAGTTTTCAATCTTGCACAACTAAGTAGAAGATTGGAGAGGAAGACAAGAGTAGGCAACAAAAGGTTTTGTTCCTACATTGATGTTACATATTCTGTTACATGAGTTACCACTATTTTTAAAGAATGCATTAGTAGAACAAACCTTGAGCTTAAATTATATACTTAGTATTTTTTTTGTTCACTGAATGCATAATAAAGAGAGCAACGCTTATCTCATCTTTCCTTGCTGATCAACAATCCGGCCAATGCATCCCCGCCCCACTTGATCAATCCATCAAGCATCGAATATAGTCAATCTAAAACTCACAATAGGATGGTCGTAACTATCAGCAAATTACAATGGCTATCAGGAATGTAAAAAATCTAATGTGCATACCTTGTTATTACCAATGAAATGCATGTACATCAAATGCAAGTTTCACTATTAGAAATATAAAGAATATGTACAAACAAATAAGGTACATCAAATGCCCAAATGCCATGCACACCAAAATACATTTGGGAAGGAAATCATTAAACAAATGATACCTTCCCAAATGTATTTTTGCTCTTGCATATGAAATAAAGTTTTTGTCCCTTGGGAGGTACATCAAATGCCCAAGTAAATCCCTCCTTCAATTCTAGACAAGTGCTGCAGCTCACTACCTAGCAAAGATGAGAACTTTTGCTGTCACAACCAAAGTGGCAAAATATAGTGACAATCTTGTTATGGCACTTTGGCTTATTGTGCACTTGGATGTTTGAATCAACAGTAGGAAATGCCACTATATTCTCTGTTGGAGGCCAGATGGAGTCATTGTTGAGGTCCCATCCTGGTATGCCACTTTCAGCTAACCAGCAGGTTATCTATGGTGCAGGTGCTAGATTCGCTGTTTCATTTCTAGCATGTCCCACTTAATTGATCAAGTGCAGGTTAGTGTCATTTTGCTTTTATCGCTCTCCACTTCCTACTTTGTTAGGGGAAAAAAAATGAAAACTTAAGCCAACATATAGAGTCCATAAATAACTGAAATTCATATTGTTTTCAGTTTCATAATGTAGAATTGAATTCCTGTTTCTCCAACCAAACTTTTTAACTAATCAAAAAGTAACGAACAAACAATCTAGATATCATATCATGTTTTATACACAAAAAGGTATAGACTATATAATACATAAAAGAAGAAAGAGATTTGCATGTCTACACAAGACAGTACATGTAAATGTATTAAGAAAAAAAAAAAGAAATCAGTATGAGAAGTTGAGATTTCAACAGCAATCCACTAATGCATCAGCACAACAACTTACTAATATAAAAAGCGATTTAATAATCCTTGGTTATCTAGAACTACCCATTCCAATATGTCCAACCTCACTTTCCAACTTCCATCCAAAAAGAACATCAAACAAACCTAAGCATTCTCTCCTTCTATCCATCAATATGTGTATATAATATAATAAAACATTCACATGCTCTCTTTCTTCCAAACACATACAAACACCAAACAAATACAAACATTATAGGGAGAGAGAGCATTACCCTAAAAATGTCAAGAAACCCTAAAAAAAAATCAAAACTAACAACAGCCGAGAATTATTCATATTCATATCTCCATAATCAGATTTGCAATATCAGCTTCATATAACACTCCCCAAAATTTAAAAAAAAAGAGTAAAAGCGTGTTCTATATTTTTAAAATTTCACCTGTCACAGAATCAAAACATCACATGTTTACTTTCTTTTTATTTTTATTTTTTGGATGGGTTAAGGTCAATAACAGATAAAAGGAAAAAAGTAAACTGGAAATTTGAAGCTCGGATAGATAGTGTTGAAATCATGGCTGGATTAAGACTTCATTTCTATTTGAGTGGTTTAATAGGTGTTCTGTGTTTTACTACTAGAAATAAGTATTTTAAGTGAAGTGAAGAGGTTTCTCTATTTGTAAGAGACAGATATGACAATTTCTCAGAGTTCTTGCCAAGGATGCTTCACACTTGATAACATGTGAGAAAAAAAAAAAAAGAATCCACAACTTACAGTGCTTGCTTTCCTAGACTGCTTAACTTGTGAGGAGTGGCTGGAGAGAAAAGCACCAGCCTCTTCACCGTAAGGAATCATCCCAGTTACTCCACTGTACCTGTTTTCAGGGATGTCGCTTTCTCGAGAAGCAACTGGTTGCTAAAAGGAAACCAAAATTTTTGTTCAATTATATGTCGCCTTTCTTTTGCATTACAACATTAAGTAAAAGAGTTAACATGTACAAGAGAAACAGTCTCCATGAAGACTGACCTCAATCCTGCTCACAGGTGTGTTGCGTGCTCTCCCATCCACATGGATATTGTCTGTTCACTTCGAACTGGACCATTATGAAGCGTGCTGGAATTGGCTCAAGTTCACATAAGATCAGATCCAGATGACTGGATACCCCCACATACAGATGCGTCCTTGGGATTGCTTGCTGGTACTCACAGGCATTCAACTAGTTTGAAAATGTGAAGGCTCTTAAAGTCAACAATGCTGGATAAGCAATAGCTTAGCTAGTTGCCACTAAATGTGAGAATAAGTGAGGTTCCCATCTACTCAACCATTAAAAAAGGCGCTACATAACTAGCATATCATTGATGCCTAGAAGGCACATAGAGAGAGAGAGAGTAGAGGATTTTGCACCCCAGACCTCACCAGTTATTTCCATCTGGTCATGACCCAGCTATCCTTATCAAATCATGATTAGATTGAAACAGTGAGCACATAAACATAGTAACCAGTGTATGTCATCGACATGAAGTAAGCTTTCTTTCAAGATGTGCTATGTACCTGCTGATTGAAGTTCAAGGCCATTGGATTTGAGCAGTGGTCCATTGCCATTGAATTCCATTTCCTGGTTAGGTCGATGTTACAGACAAGAAATGTGAGAGGTTATATGCACACTGAAGAAATCAACCGAGGGAAGGAATGATACAAAGTTAGACACCAATGCTTTCTTGACTTCCAGGAGCTTCTTCTTTGTTGACTCTAAGCGGATGAGATGCCTACCTGCAAAACCAACAAAATGAAATTCATTGGAGAATGAGAAAGATAACCTTTCACAGCTCTTAACATTCACCTTCATGAGTAGCAAGATCATTGGATATTTGAATTTACTAGGTCACAAGCACCAACATTTAGTTTGCCATACTAACTAATTTGGGAACTCTTGAATAGCAAGCAAATCCATTTCTTAGCAATAAGTACTAACTTTTAATTTTCTTAGTTCACCTGATCCTAACCAATTAGTTAAGCATGCATGAAAATTAGGCTTCAGTTCAACTAAAATTAATCTGGGTTGGGCTTAGGAGCATACCTAAAAGGTTTTAAAAAATCATAAATAAATGCCTAACCTGCATATTTGTGTCACTATCCTAAGACTACTGATCATGAACGAACGCACATGAGGTAATTCACTGTATGCCATCAATCCCATTTCCTAATTATTGCCTATATATCAAGCTGGCTTTTATATACCTAGCCTTCTGCTGCCCTTGACATCAAGGAATCCATCCCACGCCATTTTATCAATGAGCTTCCAAACAACCATCTGATTTGTAAGGTCTTGAACCCCCACTAATCTTAGTTACGTTAATTAACCTTGTATTATATTGATTAAGACTTGTTGAGAATTAATTTAGTGTAAAACTATTGGGTTGGGCCTCGGATAGGTAGTTGGGTAGAGATCGGAGCTAACTTTAGTAGTTAAGGGCCTTTTTGTAAATTATCCTTGCATCTCTTAGACACCTCGTCCACTGCCTTTCGTGTAACTTTTCACGTGGATCGCCTTTCGTGTTGGGCCCGAGTTGATCCGAACTCATTCTGGGCCAATTGAAGTCCTTTTGGTCTAAACTGAAATTTCTGGAAACGAGTGGACTTGCATGCAGCTTCAGGAGGAAATGATGTTTAAAGAGAGCTCCACGTACCCACCTCTCTCTTCTTTCATTTCAACTGCTAAAGCTCTCCCTTCTCTTCTGAATTTCTTCTTCATTCTCCTTGCATTGAGGTGCTGCTAAGGTTGGGGGGTTGTTCATACATTGAGGATAGCATTCACCTATCTTCTCATTCTTCCTTGGGGTATCTTTTTCTTGGGATTTATAATCCTCTCCAATAATATAGCAAATAAGGTAAAGGATTGTCTCCTTTCATACATTGGGTTTGTTAAAGCCATAAAGATTCGATTCCCATGACATGCATGTAAAACTAAACCTCCATATTCCACATTTCATGTTTACTTGTAGAGAACCCATTTCATTCCAGAGATTTCCCCTGAGCATACAGCAAGAAAGGGGGTTTGAGAGGGTTAACACTGTTAAGAGGCAAGTACTGAGTTGTATGTACTGCATGCATAATTAAGTATGGATTATTGAGCTAGCTACTTGCTTTTTTGTTTTAATCAATGTAAATGTGATATGGAATGAATTACAAGGTGAACATGCATTAGAAGGGGGTGTGGGCATGGGCACCAAACACTTTCAAAGATAGTGTTACTGAGCCATAGGAACACTTCACTTATCCATGTTCTGTGTTGAATTGTGTTGGAACCGAGCTACAGAACTGTATTCAGATTTCTGAAGCTTACGGCGAAGCTACGGCCAAGCCGTGAGCATTTACGGCTCAAAGTCCAGAGAGCAGTAGAATGGGATTTTGTACTACGGCTCACCTACGGCTACGCCGTGGATTTCACTACGGCTAAGCCATATCCAGCCCGTACCCAAGCCGTAGGTCTTCCTACGGCGAGCTTTCCAGAGAGCTCATGGAACCCAGTTTCTTCTAGGTTTGCAGAGGGCTGCACCGTGTAATGCACTACGGCTAAGCCGTAAATTCCCCGTAACCTAGCCGTAGGCTTATCATGGCTAAGCCGTAGGCCAACATACGGTTGGGCCGTAAATGCACCTGAAAATCCGGATGGATTCTGACCCACTCAGTTAAGCCGTAGCCTTGTATACGGCTAAGCCATAAGGACCCAGTAAACATAGGGGTTAAGGGCATTCAATGATTTTGTAGGGCCTTAGTATTGGCACCTCTATACCACTACACTGGCCTAACGGTAAGCACAGGTTGAAGAAAATGAATGATACTCGAATGATCTCCCAATAGTAAATCATGGATGTTGGCATAAGAAGGAGTCCCATATGCCTATAAGGTAATACCAAGACACGGTAACACAACGACACCAGATTTCTTATGAGTACGTCTTGTTGAATATTCTTGGGGATCATGGGTCAATTAATATAAGATGAGTAGTAATCTCTCAATCCGAATGCATGCATCTTGCTACAACACCCCACCTTCAACATGAGATTTTAACAAAATCCTGAGGCAATTCAGACCTAAGCTTCTAATGAATGCGTGTTTGACAAACCAGAGCTTCTAATGAGTGTGAGCTTGTTAGCCAAGGGTATGATCTGACTGATACGATTGAATATGAGTCAGCACCACTCAGCTTACGCCCTTTGGGTATATGTATGACACCACTGCAGTAGGTTTACAAAGGAGTAGTCGGCGCTCCTCGGGAAGCTAGCTTGATCCCCTAGCAACCCATATGATATGTATGCTCCCTTTTGGGAGAATAGAGCATCGTGGTTGCCAATCAGTATGTATGATATTTAAGTTGTAATTGCTCACTCATGCATCATGTTCAGTGATTATTCCTGTTGGTATAGTATGTTGTATTAGTTTCACATGCCTTAGTACTTGCTTAACCGTCGTGTTAACAATGTTACCCTTAGTATTGCATGTCCAGCACCCGGTCCCAACGCGGACACTGACGCACCCCCGGAGGGTACCCCAACGGTACCTCGGGGTGTAGACGAGTGGACAGATGGCGACGTCTATTACTAGCCATCCTACAGAGCGTGTATATTCTTAGGATGTTATGCTTGGACATTTTGTATCACACTCTTAAGTAGTATTCTTGGAGTGTGCTTAAAAGACTTTAACACTATTGTATGTATAAATGTTTACTTATGAAGGTTAACAGACTATGAAGTTCATGTGCTCTTGATAATTACTGAGTATTTTGCAGGATTTCGCCTATGATAAGTTATGTTTGTACGTGTGTCAGTATACCTCACACATTCCTGTGGAATCTCCCTTGTAGGAATTCATGCATAATTCTTCAGGGCATGGATTTCTATAAGATTACGTATCTACGCCCTAGGGGCCCACTCAAATCCCCAAATTCTCAGGATCGGGGCGTGACATGATTAGCTTCCCCCTCCATCTTGCTCTGCAACTTCGATATTGTCACATTGTTCATTGGAAGAGTATAATACAAAGCCAGTGATAAAAGAAGTTGGAATGGCATGCATTATCCATTAGACTGTAAAATGTTATGACAATAAACATGGAGATAGATCACTCACTTTCATGCACATGTAGTCTTCATTCATTTTTCTAGGCACTTTTTCACTAGGCACCATATCTTGTGCTTCAGTCTCTTCCTTCACAGTGACATTGCCCAGATTGATATTCTGATGCAGTAAAAAGAGAAGTTAAGAGTTATTAAGAACAAAGATGAGAAGAAATATCTGATGTTATCTCACATTTGATTTGTTTATGGTGTAAATGTCCCTTCCAACTACTAATAGGAGCTCTTCTCTTGCTAGTTTGTTTATGATTTCTAAAAATCGATCAAACAGAAAAATCAAGATGAGATAAGTACAAAAAACGGAATTGTATAACCTATTTGTCAAATTAACATAACTGCACCAACACTTAGTCTTCTGAAAAGTATATTTTATTTTTTAAAATACTCAGATTTCCAATGCTTAAATAGATGTGAAGAATCTTCTATTCCCTCCATTTTGGTTGACAATAAGATCCATTCCGTACAGTGATTTCCAAGTAATTTTGTCCATTACCTTCAGTTGATTCCTGCAGAAAATATATATTTAATTGAATGAATTGGTAGTCATACCCAGAACCAGAGAAACAAGTATAAATTGCACAGAAGACAGACTAAAAAATTGCAATGCACTTATTTTAATGATCTTACAGCACTTGAAAGCAAACAATAATGAAGATAGGACATAAATATGGCATCTTAAAGAAAATGCTTTTACTTATTTGAAAATCAAACAAGGGTGGAGAGTAAGCATATGGGTGTGTGGTAATATAAACTTCTGGAAGTTCAAACTAACTAACCTCAAGAATTTGACACCACTCCTTTCAGAACAATTGGATAATATAGAAACACTTAGTATTATAACCAAAGGGTAAAAAAAATTAAAAAAACAAAAAAGAGACATATTGGAATACATAGCAGAAATATTCCCATTCCTGAAATACAAAGAAAAAAACAAAGATCGCAGACACACACACACACACAAGACAAGCAAACAAAGATCACCAAAACTAAATCATTTTCACTACCACAAAAAAAATCAATTTTCACAGGTAAAATGTGAAAAGATGCTAGAGAGAAATGTTGATCAATGAGAAAAGACCCTCCAAAACCGAAACCAGATTAGAACTCAAAAAACTAAAATCATTCACATGTAAACTATCAAGAACCCACTTAGGATTTGCAATGAGTGAAAATGAGGATGGGTTTGAGGAGAAAGACCAGTGAGAAATCAAGCAAGCAAAATATCAACAGATCTGACAAAACAGAAACCCTAGGAAGAAGATCAGATTAAGCAAAACACAAAAATCACTCAATGATCCATAAGAAAAAAATTGACATGTAGCAAAGAGAGATTTATACAAATCTTAACCGGATTTTATCAGATCGCGAGTAATGGAGAAGATCTGTAGGTCGCAAAAACGATCGTGAGTAATGGAGAGAGGATTTGAAGATCTGCAAGTCACAAAGACGAGAAGATGATACCCTTTTGGAGAAGAAAACCCTAGCCATCCGATTGAGTGAGAACGTTTGGAGAAGATGCTCATCTCTTGCTCTTCTTCATGTTTTGTTCGGTGAGAATGTTTGGAACTTCTGAAGAGAAAAAAAAGGGGAGAAAAAAGTGCTAGCCTTGGAGAAGTGAGAAATACAAACGTGAGGACTAGGCGAAAACAAAAGACAAGATTAAAAAAAAAGTGGGCCACGTCAGAACGGGTCAAACCCATTTCAATTCAAGAACGGCCCAAAACTAAGCCCATAGTCCGTTCTTAACCTGCATTTTTGGTGTAGTGGAGTTAAAGATACATGGCATGTGCATGGTGTATCAATTATCTCTTATGGATGGACCAACGTAAAGAATCAGCCACTAATTAATGTACTTGCAGCAAATAAGGATGGAGCAATGATTTTTTAAGCAGTTGAGTATTCTGGTGTTGAAAAGATTGTATCTTATATAAAATCCTTATCGATAGATGCAATTGAAGAGGTAAGCCTATCTAATATTGTTCAAATAATCACTGAGAATACAACTAATTGCAAGTTGGTAGATAAGGAAATTGAAAAGGTTATAATCATAGATTTTGGTCCCCCTGCACCAATCATACATTTAAGTTGATCTTTAAAGATTTGTCAACGCATTGGCCTTGGTATAAAGAAATTTATAAAATGTGCAAGACAATTGCGACCTATATTATTAATCATACACATGCATTGGCAATGTTTAGAAGTCAATCTTGATTAGAACTTCAAAAGGTTGTTAAGACTCGATTCGCATCATATTTTATTATGATGAAGCAACTCATAGATGTGAGACAAGCTCTTAAATATACTGCTATTCTTGATAACCGGAAAGAATGGGAAAAACATAGCGATGAAAAAAATGAAAGAAATAGCAAAAAATATAAAGCGATGGGTGACTGATGATGAGGATACTTTTTGGACAAATGTGAGGCTGATGGTAAAAATTACCAAACCGATTTTCAAAATGATTAGATTTTGTGATCAAGATGGACCATTGATGGGGGAGGTATATGAAGGAATGAATAATATGCTTGGTGAAAGAAGGAATGAATAATATGCTTGGTGAAATAAAAGATAATCTCAAAGGTTATGATGATTTTAAGGAAATTTATAATATTATGGAAGATATTGTAATAAAAAGATGGAAAAAGATGCATAGCCCATTACATTGTCTTGGATTTGCTCTTACACCTCGATTTTATGATTCATCCTATCTTGTTAAATTAACACCTGGTGGTAAGAAAAGAAAACCTCCAAATCAAAATAGAGAGGTCATAAAGGGAGTGATGAAAGCATTTGAAAGACTGACTAAGGTAAGTCTCTTTGCTTCAAATTTTTATAGATGTTTCATTTATTAGATCCTTAATATGTACCTAACATATTCAACAAATTATGTTGCAATTTGCTATTTCTATAGGATACTAAAGCTGAGGCTAAATTGAGGGCGTAATATGCAATATTTTATTCTAAAGATACGGTTTGTCGGTATCCTACAGCAAAATCGGATGTGGTTATTATGCCACCAATAAAATGGTGGTCAACATATGGATATGAGATGCCAGAGCTAGCAAAGATAGCAATAAAATTTCTTGCACAACCTATAAGCACATCCTCTGCAGAGAGGAGTTGAAGTACATATCTATTTATCCATAATGTTAAAAGAAACAGGCTTAACACTAAATGTGTAGATAAACTTATCTTTATTCATTCAAATTTTTGCCTTTTATCACGCATGAAGGAGGAATATAATGATGGACCATTCAAAAATTGGGACATTGATCTTGAACTAGATGTTATTGATCATTCAAGGACACATTTATAAGACATAAAGTGGACATCAAAAGATGATGATGATGAGCCTCAACTTCGAAATCGCAATGAGAGTAGAGCACAGTCCCGACCAAATAGTACTTCAAATGTTGCAGTCACTCGATCCTCTTTGCAATCACGTCCTCCTATCAAACAAAGAAGTATTTCATCATACAGACATAGCTTGCCTTCTTCTCATGACAAAGGGAAAAAGCATTGGACATGAAGACTTTTTATGTCATACTCCTATTTTAAAACCAATGAATTTTTATTTATCTTACTGTTTATTCTTGTTTTGGTGTTTGACATTTTATATTAATTTTTTTGGAGTTTAGAATTTAATTCATTTTACATGGATACTTAAATTATTGAAGTGTATTGATTCATAATAGAAATTTAAAAAGTTTTTGTGGATTGTTTTTAAACCTTTATATGCTCATGGTTTTTTGTGAAATGTCATTATTTATATACTTATTGAAATATCTTATTTCTATAAATATATATATTTATGTATATAATGAATGGACTTACGAATTGTACCGAACTACATCGAATTATATATTCAAATTAGTCTAGCGAATTCATCGAACTTAAACTACGAATCAATTGAACTGAAAACCATATTAGCTAAACCTACCCCATCAAATTTTCAAATTTGAGTAATCTATGAATTGCGAAATGTGAATTCGAATTTGAATCGGTCAAACTACAAATTAGATAACTATAGAATATTACCTGAGTTTTTAATAGCCACTTAGTAGCTGAGCCTTTTAACGGCCACATAGTAGTTTTGATAGTACACCCATCAATGCCACTTGTTTTACTTTCAAATGGGATTTTTAAACATGATCATGATGCAGATGTCTCACCCATTTTCCATAAGAAAATGGCATAGAGATATTATCTGCCCGTGTTTCTTGCTCTTCATTGATCTTTATAAGTCCTAGAATAAATTCATGTCCCAAGGTATGTCCTGCAGGAGATGGTGGGTAGTTTGGGCAGGGAACAGAACGTAACAGAACGCACTTAGGGAAAGTACTCTAGAATGATCTTGAAATGAAAGTTAATGTAGCATTGAAATAATGTCTTTTAATGAAAATTATGAGAATGTCTCTTATTAGGAGAAAAATGCAATTCCTCTTGCAAGCATTCAATGCTACAAATACTAAAAAACAATATTCGGTTAAAATATACTTTGGTTACTTTGAACTTTGGTCCTTTCTAACTACAGCTAGGAACAAAACAAATGGAGACATACCTGTAACTGAGGTTTTGGAGGAAAAAAAAAACTGCGTCTCTCTTTAATTTCTCAATGTTGATGTAGCTAAAAGAGGTTGGCATGGCTTCTAAGAGAAGCCATAAAAGTACCGGTATTTTTTTTTTCTCTGCGATTGTTAAATATTAAGGTACAAGAAGGGTTCATGAATTTTCAATGAAGTGCAATGTCAATAAATATAAATGGATCCTATAAGGGATCAAATCAAAGTGCATTGTAATGGATAGGATGTGAGGCCTAAAAGAGAAACTTATTTGTCCACCAAAATACAAGCAACCAAACATGTTACTGTTATATGGTAATAGAAATAAGCATGGTGTTCCAACTAGAAGAAAACAAGATAATAAAAGCGATCAACAAAAGGTGAGAATCTCTAACAGGCTAGCTACTTGCATTTGTTAGCTAAAGTAGCTAGCAAAAACTTATTTTTCTAACTCCAATTGACTAGCTAAATGGCTAGCTAGCTAGCTACTCTTGACTAGCTAAATCTTAAAATATTATTTATTTAAGATTCTTTACGTTTGATTAGATGGTTGAATTGTTTAATTGAGTTGATTGGTTATTTAAAATAAATATTAAAAGAAATAGAGAGCATTGCTGGAGATGGTACTAGTTAAAATAGATAAAAACACCTTTTCACTAGTGCTTTTAAATATTAAATAGTGAACCTTTTAGATATTAAATAGTGAATGTTGCTGGAGATGCTCTGGAAACATATTTTAGGTGAATACCAGATAAGTAGCCTTTGCGAGTCTTGCTGAGGAGATAAGATACTTGGGCACGGCTCCCATTTTCCATCTTCTGGGCATAAGAAATCGGTAGCGTCAGGCCTCGTCGCATATCGTCTGTAATAGATGCAATTGCCTTCCAAATTTGAGGAAGGAGGAAAGTCCATCACAGAAAAGCACCTGGGCAAGTGATTGACCAAGAAGATCATTCCATCACCTAGATTTTTCACCTTCACCATATTCCATGTTGAATCTCTACTTCTATAGATGACATGCCATCGCTTCCTCTCTACCACTGATGGATTTCATTCCGTGGAAGACCAAGTAGAGATCTGGCTCCAAGACCAACTCCAAGATGTTGGTCTCATCACAACACGAGTCCATGGCAAGCAACTACCCATTATAAAATATGATCATAAAATTTAAGTGTTCCTTAATATGTTGTCGAGTCCATGATTGATCACCCAGTCTGCCTCTCAAATCAAGAGTAACAACCAAACAGTTATTGTTTTTGGCCCCATCATTCGCAAGAGGAGCAGAAAGACAAATAAACTCCAAATGTTTGAGGCAGCAGCAAAATTTGTGGATGAACCGAGTCATCTATGGCTGTGATTGGAAGGTGAATTTTAGCTTTCAACAAGAACCATGTCTTTTTCGCACTTGTCATTCACATCTTTGCATCTCTCTCACTTAGGAGAAGTAGTCAGATGACATTGGAGCCGTTTAGGAATAGGTAGCTGAAGGTGGTTTACTATAAACTACTCTTTCTAGCCATTAGAATAAAGTGACAACACCCTTTTAATTGAAAGAAGCCTTCCTCTTAATTGAATCAATTGGACAAAGGACAAACAAGAGCTACTTAAACTGTAGCCAGACTACTACAAATAAAGAAGAAGAAAGATTCTCCCTCTCCCTCTTAGATAATTCTTTGGCTAAATGGCATTTATAATTATATATTTACACTTGTAATCTTGTTAATTAATCAATTCAAAATATACAAAGCCCTGATCTAGTCCACCTCCTTATCCCTTAACTAACTTGAACAAGTTCCAAAAATATTTTTTTAGCAATGAAGTGATCTCGATTGTTAGATAAAATGCATTAAAAAATAAATCAAAGCAACATTTGGAACCAAAAAAAAAAGTTGTGCTTGTGCAATGGTGAGTGATGGGTTCGAATTCTTTATTGTTAACATAACATAATCATCCATGATTAACACATTCAAATATGGAAAAGCATATTACATCAACTCAATTCAATTAAACAGATCAATCAATCGAATGAAAGAATAGAAATCTATAAGTTTTAGGGTTTGGGGAAATTTTCACATGAAAATTTCAAGGATTTTGAACGCAATCTGAACACTTATTAGTTGTTATAGATGCAATAATTTAAATTTTTATCAGCTTTAGGTTTTTTCTTCTTCTTCTCATTCTTCTCCTTCACCTTGGGATTTCATTTTATAGGGTCCCTAAGTTTTTAGGAAAATTTTAAAAAAGTATAAAACTTTTCACTCATTTTTCAAACAAGATACATAAGGATTAATTTAGATATTTCAAAAAGGGATAATAAAAGTTTTCCATATTTTTTAAATCAAGTCCTTTCCAAAAAAATTAATAAATGATAAAACTACCGTTATGTCAAGCTTTGCATTTTCTTCTTTTATCTTCAAAACCAACCCTAAAAACTCTTTATAGGCCTTATTGGTCAAATGTTAATGGTGGTTATAATGCCACAATTGGTCTAAATTTTTTTTGCTCCGAATTATTATATGACACAAGTCTCAACTTGATTTTGATTATTATAATCATTTAATAAAATTAGTTTTTTTATTTTTGAATCTATATAAATCTTTTTTTAACCATCTATTTTGAAAACCAGGCACATGATACCCTTATCATATACATGTCAAGAAATCTTAATATCATACTAGAATAATTTCCCTCTTAGGATCTCAGCTCCTCCATGGCAAGCTCAGAGCTCCGGGAGGCATCCAAGGTAACTTCCTTCCTCCTTCTTTCTCTTTCTTCCCTTTTTAGTGCTATTGGCCCTTACCAATGCCCGCAGCTACTAATGGCAACTTTTGGGAAGGTGGAAGAAGGAAGAAGGAAAAAGAGAAAAAATTCGCCAAAAACTATCTATTTTGGTGATTTTTTATATGAAAGAAAAGTAGAAAACTTAAGCCCTAATTTGAAATGTAGTTTTTATTTTTCTAAATTGAAAAATCAAACACTCTTTTAAAATTTTTGCATAAAAAAGAAAAAGGTAAGCACAAGGAGAAGAAGCAAATGGCTACCGATTTATCACTGCATAATGCATGTTTGGATATGTGGTGTAGAGGTGTCTAGTAAGATGAAGCCTCAAATCAAAATAAAATATGATGAGGTTTAATCATAACATGATTAGATTTTGTTTTTAGTAGCTTGAGAAGGAATTTGTTTGGGGGGGGGGGGGGGGGGGGGTGTGGTTTAGTTTCGAGATTTTGTACTTTTGAAACAATGGGCACATCAAATGCGATCACTTCACTCTACTTAACTTCACCGAAGTGCAAAACACACAAAGAAAAAGAAAGTAAGGAAGTTGAGGAGCAATCTTTTTGAACATAATCATTTGAAGAAAACAACACATAAAAACAAAAGGGGGATTTACAAAAAAAATTCCACCAATCAGAGTAACCACAACTGAAGAATCCAAATTCTTGTATTAAGTACCTCCTGTCCAAATCCCATTTTTCTATTCCCATTCTGCCCCTATTATGTTGATGTCAACATAACCCATAGAAACAGAAACCATCTAATGGAGGAGGGAAAAAAACACATAAAGCTCTCAAGTCTCATCCTAGCAAAAAAAAAAATTGTGGTGGGAACATGAGAGAGGGAGAGATAAAGAAAGGACGAAGAGAAAAAACATGAGAGGGCTCTTGGTAATAGAGGAGAAAGATGTATACCATGGTAGGAAGAGCTGGTAGAGAGGTAGAACTTCTGAACCTGGGATAAGCAGCGGAGGCATGCTGGGAGTCCATTCGGTTTTTTTTTTATCAAATCAAGAACTTAGCAATGGGGTTTTGTCCACGTGAACATAAGAGAGGCAATTTAGGTATAGAACTATAGAATTTGCGAGGAAAGTCCTCCGCAATAATAGAAAAAATTGGAGTCCTCAACTGCACAATTATCCAGAGCAGTGGGATTTTTTTTTGTTTGGTTGAATCCCCCTAAAACAAAATTAGGAACGGCAAGGCAAACATAATTGTAAAAACCTAGGGGCGTTTTGGAATTGCCCGTTCTATTTGCCTTCCTCTGCTCCACCAGCTGGCTCCATCCATTTTCCGTTCTATTATATTTTCATCTCTTCTGCATCTGCCTTGGTCCTTCAAATTGAGTTCAATGGATAATAAGCGGTTGAAGGAGGAGGAGCTTGACCGTAGAGGTAAAGATGGATATGAAGATGTAGATGTATTGTATTGGATCTTCAGTCAATGTAACCTCCGTGATTGTGTTCGAATGGGAACCATATGCAAAATGTGGCCATTGATTTCCAAGTGGAGTCTAACAACCTGCAATCCTCAACTCCCATGGCTAATGATTCTTTACCATAACAATCATGAAGAAGATGAGGGAGCCTAATGCATCTTCAGCCTATCTGAAGACACCTTCTATAACCTCAACTTCCCAAAGCTCAGTTGCAAGCATTGTTGTGGGTCTTTCAACAATGGGTGGCTGTTAATCACAGATGATTTGAATCTCAACATGCAACTCTTCCATCCTTGGGGAAAAAGAAGAATCCGATTTCAACTCTCCAACTACCCCATCTCCCTTCTTTCTCGTCCTTAACACTTCCGGCCCTTCTTTTTCCCAGCATATGAAGATCGTCAAGGCCGCCATGTCTGATTATGATATAGCAATGGTTGCGATCATCCTCGGACTAGGGGATTTGGCATTTTGCAGAATAGCAGCAGGAGATCCTAAAATGGTATGGACCGCGCTGAATAGAAGTCAAGGTTTTGGAAGATACAAAGACCTCATATATCATAATGGACAATTCTATGGCATGACTTTGATGGGAGGCATCCAACTTCTCCATATCAATACTCCCAATCCACGTGCAGAAACTTTAATGCAAGATAAGATGATTGAAGTCGGTGCTGAACATAGAAATTATTTGGTAAGGGACTCAGCAAGTGAGCCATTTTATTCTTGCTAGAGATCTCAATCCTAGCCATAACCCGAATCTGTTTGACCGGGCATTGGGTTTTAAAGTTTATGAGCTAAGGTTAAAGAAGGAAACAGGAGGGTACAAGAAGAATCCTATGAAGGTGGAAAGCTTAGGTGATTGTCTAATTTTCGTAGGCCAAAATTCCACCATGCTTGTGATGGTCAGCTAGTTGTCAAGATTGAAAGGGAATTGCATATATTTCACAGATGATAATTTGGATTTCTTTTAATAAATTATCAGCTTGATGCAGTGACTTGGGTGTATTCAACATGGAGGATAAGACTTTTCAAAGATAAATTTCTTTCTACCTTCTGGCCACCAATATGGATCGCACTTGACTCAAATTAAAAGGGTGATGCACCGCGCTCTAATTGAAACGGTGAAATACATTTTGTCATTAGGAGAAAGTATTTTGAAGAAATCTATGATTTGTGCATCAAATCAATGATACTCAAAGCGGCACTTCATGTATCTATTTAAATCTTCAGTAGTAAAATCATCATCTAAAAATTATTTTCCCTCTATTATGATTTCTTTGTCTTTCTCTATTGATTCTCTACTATGATCATAATTGCATTTTAGGTATTTGACTTTTTACAGTTTATTTAGGTCGTTAGTATTTTCTTTGATGTAAATGATTTATGGTTTTCCATCTCCTTTTATTTTCTATATTTTAATTACGTAATTTGAATGAGTTTTGTCAAATTCTAGAGATTTTGCCCATGTCTAATCCATTTCAAGCATTTAGATTACATTTGAGTTTGATTGTAGAAAAAAAAAAAAGGCCCAAAACATAATTTAAAGACCAAACTTCTTATCTGATCCAGCTATGCAATCAATTTTAATTGACCCATTTCAATCGATTATATGGATAAACTCTAACATGACCCACTTGACCACACATACACGGATTGTTAGTTTTTGTGGACTCAATCCATCAGTTGATGTAATAAATTGATTAATTTCTTTATTTATCAATAAAATCATGCTTTACTTTCATGAGATGAATGTTATTTTACTACTTCATGCACATGACCAATACGTATGACATAATGGTTCATGAGTTGAACCGGGTCCCATTAGTAGATTAGATGTGATATATGTGCATGGATGAGATCCACACGCGGGAGATATATGTCACAAATCTTATACTTAAATAGCTTCACAACCAGTAATGAGACTGGGCATCTCATTTGATAAGGTTACAGCACTTTGATCACTATGAGATAGTGTGATTTGTCTCAATCATCAGAATGTAAGATTCTAGATCAATGGTGCTGGTACATTGGATGTATTGAAGGACCATGAGATGCACCTTATGGTATTCCGTCTCAATAATAAGGTATGCTCTCATAATTCCCTAGCAATAGGCTCTCAATCCTGAGACATTGACGAACTCAAGTTTCTATCTATTCATTTGCTTTGAGTCACCAATGAGTGAGGCCGACTGTAGGTTAACACCTCGGTGTCTTGGGTATGTGGTAGTAGAATTGTGGGAACGTTGAATGATCAAGATGGAATCTATCTATATTATCCCCTTGTGCCAATTAATGGATTTGTCATTAGTAAGTGCGCACCCATCTTAATTAAGAGTTAATTGGATGGTACTGATGATTACTGTGATTAATTGGGGCTCAAGGATAATAAGATGTGGAACTTAGATTGGAAGAGACGGATTTATTCCAATTGATCCACGGATATTGATAGAGGGGCCTACTTGTGGTAATTGGAAAGTTTAGGGTCTTCATTATAATTTATTCCTAAGACTGGAGTGCAATTGCATTTATATAGTGGTGTTATTTGCAATTAACTGTGGGCCCGGATTGCACATGAGATGTGGGGTCGCGGTGTTCCAATTGGAGCCAGCTTTCTAAGGAATCCCTAGTGGTCCCCACGCTAGCCCAAGATATTGGAAAACACTAATCCGACTTGGACTCTAGAAATAAGAGTTTGGAAAGGAGAAAGCCGCTAATTGCTTTGGAAGTAAGACTTCTATTTCAATTAGACAAGGGAGAGATTTGGAAGTCTATAAAATCTCTTGGACGTCCAATAAGACTCCCCCTCACGCCCAAAACCCTTTCGTACAAGAGTTGCGCAAGTTACTCTCCTCTCCTTTCTTCTAGTTCCTTGGAGTCTCGAGTTGGGATTTTCTCCTGAAGATTCCACCATTCTTCTTGAGAAAGGAAATCCAATTCGGGTCATAGCGTGGAAGGCTAAGAGGTGTTGAAGAAATCCATTAGAGCACTGCGGATCTCCAAAGGTATGATCTACTTCTTGCATGTAGTAGATTATTTTGGATGCTTGGTGCTGGTAGAATTTTTACTGTACATGGTCACGAGATTGAGGGTAACGCATCCTGGATTGGGTTTTGGTCTTATAGATAGTTAATCCCTGTGTCAAGTGGGTCAAAAGTTTTGAAAATCTATCCACGAGACCCACCTACTTCCTACAGGATCCATATTAGATGTGGGTCAGATTATGGAATAAAGATTATATTATAGGTTGGATTAGATTTTCTAAACCTTTTGCTTAAGCCTAGTAGTTGGAATTTAGTCTGATTTGGGCTTTAAATGATAGTTAAGTAAAGACTTTTGCATATTAGAAAATACTAAGCTTGGCCTTTATTTTTATATATATATATTTATTTTAGCATATGTAAGTTTAATTGAGCATGATTTTAATGTGTGTTGCACGTGAAATGATGATGAATGTAAAGGATTCGAATCCAACATTTACACATTCAAATACATAGAAAAATGAGAATAAAATTACAGATTATCATTAAATTCCCTTTATTTCCATGGTTTCAGTGCTCGAACTTCAGGGATGCAGATTGTTTACAAGTTATAGAAAAATGCTTTTAATGAAGAACCTTTTAAATCCTTACCAAGGTGTTGCAAAATGCTTCTACGGCCCTTGTGGAATTTCTGCAGCCTTTGGAGACTTGCTCAAACCCTTTCCCAAGTGTCCAAATATACTTTTTATAATATTTAGAGATAGTTGAGGGAGTTATATTTTGAAATAAAGCAGAAAAACTACTTAAAGCCATCAATAACCACCCACAGGAATCAATGATTGTGGGCCTCTGGTCATGGATTGGCCCACTTATAAGCTTTTAGCACATATGACCCGTTTTCATCAGTTGAGGGCCCAAATAATGACCAAATTTTACAAAACTTGGAGGGATGTATCCTAGCATTATTTTTGATGATGTTACAAAAATTTCATCATGTTTTGACCTCTAGAAGTTGGTCAACCATCCCTTTAACATTTCATAAAAGTGGGCCCTTGCTTTACCTATTTGGGGTCTAAATGACCTTTGATGGTCTTGAAACTTAGAGAAGTTGATTTCAAGAATATTTTAAAGACTTCATACAAATTTTATGTAATCTGGCTTTGTGGAAGTGGAACTATGATCAGTGACCCCATAGTTACATATTCTAAGTCAGTGTCCCCTTGTATTGTAGACAGTCAGTTGGTTCTTCACTAAAATGATATCTAATTTCTTTGAAACTTTGAGGAGTTGAGGTTAAACACATTTTGAGTCTATCATCTAAATTTCATCAACTTTGGCCTCTTGGAACAAGACTTTGGTCAGTAACCCTAAGGTTTGAGGGTCATTGACCCCTAAGCTGTTATATTACTGAAGTAGGGTTAGATGAAATCCCCTTAACTAGAAAATTTGAAAAGCCATTTTTAAACATGACTTGAGCTTTCATCCAAATTTCATCAACTTTGGCCACCTAGAAGCAAAGCTTTGGTTAGTGACCCCAAGGTGACATGTAGTTGCATATGGGTTAAATGACATTCAATTAACTTGAAATTTTAAATAGCCACTACTGTATATGTATTTAACTTTCTCCAAGAGTTTTTGCTGATTTGGTCTTCATAAAGTACCACTTTACATAGTGACCCCAAAGAGCTTGAAAGACAGTCATTTGAATTTGGTTCGAGCCAAAAGATGTCCAAGCGTTCTAAAGCTTTGAAGGATTGTCATTGATTGTATTTGAAGACATTCCTATGAGTTTCAGTTATTTTTTCTATGTAGAAGTGTTAATTGCGATAGTGACCCTAAGGAAGGTTGGGGACAGTCACTAAAGCTTAAAATTTAAGTCGGAATGAGTCCAAATGACTTAAAACTTTGAAACATCATTCCCGAGCATGTTTTGGAGTTTTCATATGGGTTTTTAGATACTTTGGTAATTCAAAAGCTTTAATGTGTTCAATAACCCAGTGGTTTTAAGTTAATGAACCTTGAATCGGTGGTTGTTGAGTTGACTAACCAAATCAAGTCTAAAGGTTTTGAAATTTGAACTACTACACCTTGAGCTCATTTGAAGTCTTCTGAGTAAGCTGCATCAGCTTTAAACACTTGGTTGCAATACTTGACCTAGTGTTCCACCACCCTAGGGTTTATGTGCCCCAGAGCTTGGAGTTTACTTATTATGTCTTCACCATAACACTTGTAATGTTTATAATTTTTTATGGGTCAATAATGTGGAGATCTTATAATGTGAGGTTCTTATGTTATTTTATTATTTTTTTGTAGATAGACTATAGACCTTGTGTCACGACCCGAGCCCAGAATTCGGGGGTTAGCGAAAAGCTAAACCGGTGACACACGTACTCCCGTGCACGTGCATCCAAACCCAGTCCAGATGCACGCACACAAGAGATCTAACACGTGCGAACTAAGCGTACGCGGAAGCTGTACATATCATAGCAAGCAACAAAGGAAAATAGCGGAAGCCAAACAATGCGAAAAACAAATACGGAACGGAAAGTCAAAGCGAAATACCATACATGAAAACCAAGTACAAGTCTGAGTACACAACAAAATAAAGATGTACAAATACACAGAGCACAAAGACCAAAGTCCAAAGTACCAAAATACAAAATCTCAAAAACCAAAACTCAAAACAAAAGGCCACTAGTATGCATGCACGCACTCGGCAGAGGTGATCAGGCCCACTCTGCCAAACCGGAGGGTGCCTCTACACTCGGCCCTGCAGCCTCCTCGACCGCCGGGGAGCTGGGCAAGGTATCTGTGCCTGCAACACCACAGACAACACAAATGAACACAACGATCCAGCAAATATAAGTAACAGGGGTGAAACACTCATAGTATCAAATAGAATAAGGACAGAATAGTAATTTCAGAGTTTCATCTTAGTATGCTAAGCAAATCGTGCATAGAAGTAAAGCATGATAATTGAATCAAAATATAGAAATACTGAACTAAGTGGCTACTACGTTAACCATATTCTCTCCTGTAGAGAGCAGAACAGAGCAGATGAGAACACCACTGACCGGGCCAAGGGTATAAGTGGGTCTCGGTTTCCTGGGTTCCGGGGTCCCAAGACAAAGCAACACTGCAGTTACAGAGATACAGAGATCTAAGCCAAAGGTAACCCCGTCGGGCATCCTAGGGCTGAGGCTGAGTAGAGCCAGACTAACACCAATCAAATCAAATCCATAGAAAGGGAGATTATCCGCTTTGGACTCACCGATGACAAAGACCGGATCTTATCCTCACGTATTAACCTCTGGGCAGAGCCACCAGGAAATACCCACAATATACAAAGCCAGAAATATACAAAGCATAGTCAAAATAGAGATCAGAACATAGATTAAGTCAAAGCACAGCATAGATCAAAGCGTAGTGCAGACGAAGAATAAAACAGATATACAGAACGAAAGCAAAATGACTGCGGAATGCATATACATAGATTGGCAGAACAGAGGGCAAAACTATAAACAATATGCAATGCATCTCAGATTAATACGGAGTCAAGGTTCATTACAAGCCCATACTAATCTAGTTGTTCACTGTTACTAACCTTGCATGTTGATGTAGTTTTAAGTTATTCGATGCACCGTTGCCATCCTAGTGTTGCAATGAAATCCTTATGGACATCGAAGTCCCTTAAACCAACACCCATGGGGAGGTGCTTAACAGTGATCAACGCTCACATGAATAAGTCACAGCCTAACAGACTCTTCATGCGATCCAAAGAATCCATTGGGCCGGTTTACGTGGGTGGTTAACCTGCATTTGAGCCCTACAAGTCTCACCATTAACCTAAGTTATATTCAGAATTGCCATGCCTAACGGTTTAGCCATGAGGGACCTATGGTTGAGCCGAAGACATCTTACGCGCTCGTCGTAATATGCACTACGGCTTCACCTTGGTTCCATTCAAAACACAGCTAAACGGATCATCTTCCACCTCTGATCTAATACCTCTTTCGGCTGAGCTACAGTCAGTATACGGCTTAGCCGTAGACCAACCCACGGCTTGGCCGTAGCATTTCACGGCTTAGCCGTAGCCACACCGTAGGAGCACTGAATTGGAAAAGTTTCGACTGATCAGAGATTTAATTCACGGCTTGGATACGGTTGGGTCACGGCTAGCTTACGGCTCAGCCGTAGGACAATTTACGGATCAGCTGTAGCCTAGCCGTAGAACAAAATCAAAATTTCAAGTCTCTGGAATGTGAGCCGTAGAAACTTACGGCTTAGCCGTACAATACAGAACACGAATTCGGGATGGTTACAGAAACTGAAATTTGGTACAGAAATGAGTCAAAACAAGCTCAACTAATCCTAACATCTTAGAAAATGGCTGTGAAACATGTTATACAAAGAATAAGAATAAATCAAAGCCATCAAATAAAACACCCATATGTGTTATCAATGCCTGTACTTATACTTGCCTCAAACTCTGAAAATCCACTGAATCAAGCTCCAAATCCACTAAAAGCAAGACAAATCAAAGAAATAACACATGCATGAGATGAAGACCTAGCAAAGAGAAAAGGAGGTGCAATTGGAGATGAAGAAAAGAGAATTGCAAAGGACCCACTTACCTCAAGCCACAGACAAAGATGGAGAAGAAGAAAGGAACCCAATCAAAAAAAGTGCAAGATCCCCACACTAACCAAAAACAAGAAGAGAATGAAGAGAAGAGAGAGAACGTGGAGCTTCCTGGAGATCTTCTTGCATGCAACGATCCAGTGAATGAGCAAGAGAGAGAGACACCTGGAATGACTCATATATATATAGCTTTGGAAGTTAAGTCAAAGTCCGGTGAATTTAGGTTATTTACAAATCAAGTCACACGAGGGTCCAACTTCTCCAATTGACTCCAAACGGATCTGACACAGTTATCAAATCTAACGAGCTCAACAAAATACACGTACTGACACCAAGATGATGCAATTATGATGCAAGCAAAGCAAAAGCAAAATTACGAAAAAGGGCTTAGAACTACCTATTCCAGGTCAAAGGTCACTCAACTACCTATCCAAGGCCCAAAACCAAGTCCAAAAGAATAAAACAACAGAAACACACACTAATAAGCCACTAATCCGGCTCAAAGGGGATCGGAGTGTTACACCTTGCAAACACCACACGCCCCTCTTAATCATTATAGTATTCGGTGGGCTGCACCTGGTGGGCCATTCCTAAATTGGGAACCACATTCATAATAGGAGCATATCTTGTAACTGCATGGGTTGGCCCATAATCCATGTCTTTCCTAAGGTGATTTGTTTTGAATATGTTGAGAACCAACCTCAAACTTAAATTTTCAAAATTTAATGTGGGGCACACCTTAGTGCAGGCCAATCACAAAGGTATGATGGGATTGAGATTCCTTGATGTGAATTGAGTTGAAACAAACATCATCACAATCTTTAAGAATCCCAAAATTTAATGATTAAAAATATTAGATCATATTAATAATTGACCCACCTATAATCCAAATCAAAACTTTCCAATCCTGCTTCTTTTGCAAATATAACTTTATATATCAGATGAGCTAAATTTTCTGATCCTTTTTGTAACAATCCGCTTCGCACTATTGAGGTATTGTCCGCTTTTGGACTTCCCAAGAGGTCACCCATCCTGAAATTGCTCTAACTCGAGCATGCTTAACTTTACAGTTTTTATGGAAGTCCTTACGGTTTTGTCCCCAAAAGGCGCCTCCTCATTTTGAGAAGGTATTGTTCCACCTTACTGATCATACAGAGCGGGCAGAGGACACTGTCTGTCACTCACATGAATAAGTCACAGCCTAATAGACTATTCATGTGATCCAAAGAATCCATTGGGAAGGTTTCCATGGGTGGTTAACCTATGTAAAAAGTCCTATAAAGTCACACCATTATCCTAAGTTTTACTTCAGATTTTTTCAGGTCTTACGGTTTAGCCATGGGTGACCTACGGCTTAGCTGTATACATCTTACGGCCTAGCCGTAACATGCACTACGGCTTAGCCGTGGTTCCCTTCAAAACACAGCTAAACTGATCATCTTCCACATCTGATCTGATTCCTTCTTACTGCTGAGCTACGGTTGAGTATACGGCTTAGCCGTAGACCAATCCACGGCTTAGCCGTAGCCACACCGTAGGAGTACTGTATCTGGAAAGTTTCGACTGATCAGAGTGTTAATTCACGGCTAGGTCACGGCTCAGCCATAGGACAATCTACGGTTCAGCCGTAGCCTAACCGTAGAACAAAATTCAAATATCAAGTCTCTGGAATCTGAGCCGTACAGAATGATGGCTTAGCCATACAATACAGAAACGAAAACGAGCTGAGTAACAGAAACTGAAATCTGAGACAGAAACTGATCAAAACAGACTCAATAGATCCTAATACCTTAGAAATTGGCTGAAAACATCCTGTACATGGAAGAAGATGAAATCAAAGCAATCAAACAAAATGCCCATATGTGTTATACAATCCTGTACTTATACTTGCCTCAAAGCATTGTCAAATCCACTGGAGATCAAGCTCAAATCCAGCTAAAATCCAAGCAAATCAGAGAAACAGCCCATGCATGAGATGTAAGAGAGATACAGAGCTTGGAGGAGAAATTCAATTGGAGACGAAGAAATCAAAACCCACTTACCTCAAAGCACAGACAGAGAAAGAGGGAGAGAGAACCCAATCGATGGGAGCCCAATCATCAAGGAAGAGAAGTGAAGTGAAGAGAGAAGAGAGTATGGACGTGGAGCTCTCCCAGAGCTGTGCATGCAAGCGTCGAAGGAAATGAGACATCTGGACTGATGACTCATATATAGCTTTGGAGTTTAAAACAAAGTCCGCTGAGTTTAAGCTATTTACAAGACAAGTCACACGAGGGTCTAACTTCTCCAATTGACCCCGAATGAGTCAGAGACAGTTACGGAATTTGACAAGCTCAACAAAATACACGTGCTGACACTAAGATGATGCAATTATGATGCATTCACAGCAAAAGTAAAATTACAAAAAAGGGCTTAGAACTACCTATCGCAGGTCAAAGGTTACTCAACTGCCTATCCAAGACCCGAAACCAAATCCAAAAGGATTAAACAACAGAAAAGCACACTAAGGAGCCACTAATCCGGCTCAAAGGGGATCGGAGTGTTACGCTGTCTTACCCTCAGAGTACGCAGCGAGGATTTTGTCTTTGCATAGACTCGAACCCTGATCTCACCCGAGGCATAGCCGGGATCTTAACCAGTTGAGCTACCAAGCGCGCCTCCTCATTTTGAGAAAGGCATTATTCCACCTAACTGATCATACAGAGCGGGCAGAGGACGCTGTCTTACCCTCAGAGTACGCAGCAGGGATTTTGTCCTTGGTGAGATTCAAACCCTGGTCAGAGCACACTGGGAGTCTTAACCAGTGAGCCACCTAAGCGCGCCTTAATAGTTTAGAATCGATTATCACTTATATTCTTTCATTCAGATTTTACTTTGGGACTGGGTCGTTACAGGCCCACCAGCTTCCGCCGGATATGTCCCCATATCCACATATCTAGATTGTTCTAAGCAATGTCGGACCGAAGACGGCCTCATAAGGGATGTGGGGCTTCGTTCGTCCTCCTTCGTTCCCCCCCCCCCCCCCCCCCACCTTTTGTGGAGGGCAGGATTTGAGAGGAAGCCAGGATTCGAGAGGTCCTCTCCCACCACTCAGAGGAGAGTCATCCCCTGCTCTGATACCATCTATAGCAATCCGCTCCGCATTATCCAGGTATTGTCTGCTTTTGGACTTCCCAGGAGGTCACCCATCCTGAAATTGCTCTGACTCGAGCACGCTTAACTTTACAGTTTTTATGGAAGTCCTCATGGTTTTGTCCCCAAAAGGCGCCTCCTCATTTTGAAAAGGTATTGTTCCACCTTATTGATCATACAGAGCGGGCAGAGGACGCTGTCTTACCCTCAGAGTACACAGCGGGGATTTTGTCCTTGCATAGACTCGAACCCTGATCTCACCCAAGGCATAATCGGGATCTTAACCAGTTGAGCTACCAAGAGCGCCTCCTCATTTTGAGAAGGTATTGTTCCACCTAACTGATCATACAGAGCGGGCAAAGGACGCTGTCTTACCCTCAGAGTACGTAGCGGGGATTTTGTCCTTGGTGAGACTGGAACCCTGGTCAGAGGACACTGGGAGTCTTAACCAGTGAGCCACCCAAGCGCGCCTCGATAGTTTAGAACCGATTATTACTTATATTCTTTCATTCAGATTTTACTTTGGGATTGGGTCGTTACACTTTTACTTAAACCTAGTAGTTGAAACTTAGTCTTATTTTCGCTTTAAATGATTGCTAAGTAGATATTTTTGGATTCTAACATGTGCAAATATATGTATTATGTGTCGTTTAGCCGCCCACACATTAAACCTACATGCGATAAATCACATTAGCGGTATGAGCATATGGCCAAGTATTTGTATAAATTTTTTTCTTAAAATATTTGATTTTTTAAATTTAATTTTAGAGGATTTTACTAAAAAATTCATGGAAGGGGACCTCAAAATCATATAACTCACTCAAGGTAAGGGTGCCCAAGAGTGCTCACCCTTGTTTTTTTCCCATCTAATATGGGAGCTCAGTGGCGAGTTCGATGCTCGTTACCCTTACACATTCAAAGAGAGAGGCTCTCAAGTTCCCTAATTTGCAAAGAATCATGGGTGCTCTTCATGGAAGAAGATAGTGTTGCCCGATGCTTTCGAGCTAGGGAGGAGGGTGGCTAAGAAAGAGAGTAACATGGCAGTGAAGATCGATTGGAGGGTGGCGAAGAAGCAGGAGATTGAATCAGTTAAAGATCAACAAAGTCTTTTAGCATCTTCATAGAAAAGAAAACCTACCCAAGGTTTAGCAAAAGACCCGAACCAACCAAGAAGTTGGAATCTACAGAGAAGACGGTAGTTAGATTTGTAGTTACCAAAGCTTCTCTAGTGGTCAAGGTCAAGTCTGAAATTAAATAATCAAATCAACCTTTGGTTATATCCATAAAGGCATCTAGGACGAAGCAAACAAACCATATCATTCACATAAGTAAGGCATGTAGTCCAGCTCTATATGTAGCACCTGCTTGAAGCTCTGCAGCGCCTCCAATTAAGTACTTTTCAATGATAATAAGGAATGGTGAGCCACCCGCTATTTGCTATAGGGCAAACCTAGATGACATGCCAGTGCTCCCAACACTAGTTACATGGGATACATTGCCTACCATGTCTCATAGGAAAAGATAGGCACTCGAAATGAGATTCTCCTTTTTTAACCTTGCATCCCGTAGAATCATGCAACTTATGTGTAACACTCCGACCCATGACTTCTACAATTAGTGCTAATTAAGCAAGTGATTATTTTAATAAGTGGATAATGAAATTAGTTATGAGTTTTGAATGGATTTGGAATAGCTTTGCAAAATTATGAGAGCGACTCAACTTAGTTCCTTGCCTTTAAAACCCTCCTTTTGCAATTGTGGGAAAGTGTGGGGGGTTATGTACGAATTCTATAAAATTATGATCTTGCCCTCCTTAGATGTAAAATAATATTTCCAACAACTTTTGTATTCAACCCAAATACATTTGAAACCTTATGAAAGTGCAATAACTAGATCTCACCAAGTCCTAGAGGGGGGGGGGGTGAATAGGACTATTAAAAATTTCTTTTCAAGAATTGGGTTTATTAGTGTCCAATCTAAAAGATTAATTAAAATTGAGAGTCCCCAAGAAGATAAAGACAGATATTCTGAGTTGTGAGTGTTTACAGTGTGTAGTAATGCAATTTGATTAACAGAGATGTAGCTTAGAAATGATGATCAACTCAAGTGTCAAAAATGCAAGGCAACATCCACAACAATAAGCAATAAACACAGTGATTTATAGTGGTTCGGTCCTAGACCTACATCCACTCTCAAGAGCAATCTCTCTTGGTTCCACTAAATAAGAGGCACTTACATAACATACACCTCTTGCAACAGTTTTTGATTCGGTGGTTTGTCTTCCACCAACTAGAGTTTTTGATTAGGTGGTTGATCCTTGATCTAGTCCACCAACTACAACAATTTTTGATGCGGTGGTTTGTCTTCCACCAAATACAGCATTGAGAATTGAAATATTAAAGAACACCTAAACAAGGAATTGTATACCTTGGTTTTGAGTGGTGCTCTTGATGCTTGAAAGACTACCTCCAAGCTTTGGCCTCTTGTTCTTGCTCCTTGGAGATGAAGATCTTCAGATGTGTGCTCAGCCAAGGGAAGAGGTTTTAAGAAGGTTTGGAAGGCTAAGGTATTCTCTCAGATTTAATGGAGCTTTTCCTAACTCACCAACTACTCTACTTGTAACAATAATGGCATTATTTGGTGTTGGAGAGTAGGTGGTTGAGGGAGCTTTGAAGATGATTTTAATGGAGGTGCAAAGGCTCAGCTATACCAGCGATTTTCTCAGTAATAAATTCAGTGGTTGGAGCAAGGGAGAGGTCCTCTTTAAATACAGATAAGCTCCAACGGACAGATCTACGGCTAGGAACAGAATGGTCTACGGCTTAGCCGTAAGTTCTGACAACATCCAACGGCTAGTTTGACCAGATTCAACAAAAATTCCTTCTTAGGGTTAGACTTACAGCTTAGCCGTAAATCCTTATACGGCTTAGCCGTGAGCACCTTTCGGCCTAGCCGTGGGTCAGCCGTAAACTGAAATTTCCCAGAAACTGATCTCTGGAGAGTGGCCCGTAATCTTTACGGCTTAGCCGTGAATTACCTTACGGCTTAGCCATGAAGGCCTTTCTGCTTGGCCGCAATGCCAACCGTAAGCATTATATGGCCAAGAGCACTCTCTGGATTGTGGCCCGTAGATTTTACGGCTTAGCCGTGAAACATACTACGGCTTAGCCGTAACATTTTTCGGTGCAGCCGTAGGGTCAGCCGTAGGACAAAAAGCTTCAAAAAATACTCTCTGGAGAGTGAGCCGTAGGATCTACGGCTTAGCCGTGGTCCAAGCCGTAGAACAAAACAGGGTGTTTGAAAAACCTAATTTCCTATTTTATTTCTATGGACACTTAGGGATCACAGTTACCTTATCCCTTGGCACTCACAGATGATCTTTTTTGAATGATCTTGAACTTCTTTGCTTAGTCTTCATTGATAGGTCTTTCTTGAATGGTGCTTGAACTTCTTTAAACTTGGCTTGATCTTCAATGAACTTCCGAGGTAAACTAGATCGTTCTAGAACCGAACTACACTTTGGTCACGTAATTGACAACACACTCTTACAATGACACTAACACCTTAAACCCTTCATTTTTGCCAAATTTCACTAGTAAGGGCAAAAACGCCTTTTCACTTAAATCTAAACCCAATTTTCAAAACTCCAAAATTGAATCAATAGTACACTTATTGGAAAGTAAATTTTATTTCATATACTTTTGTCTCTTACACCAAAGTGGTCCGAGGCCCAAAATCTAATATTTTAGGCCCAACAACTTTTTATGAGTAGTGGGGCCCACTTTCCACCCATTATAAAACACTCACCAACAACCATCGGTCTTTTTCTTTTATTTTCCTTTTATTTTCTCTGTGACTATAGCTGAAGCCCTTTTTCTCCATCTTCTCCTTGTTCTCTCCAAATCCAAGGCCAAACCTTGTTAAATCGAAAATCCGACTCTGCCAAAACTTTCCCCTCATCGCTAGCTTTTTCGCCATACCATTTTCCTTGTAATTCATCACCGGCAACCCCTTCTCCTATTATGTTCTTCTCCGATGGGCATCCCATAAGTAAGCCTTCCTTCTAATCTTTTTGTATGGTGACATTAATACACTCTTCTTACACAATGTGACACTAAACAGAGACAACTGTATATCAGATAATTTAAAACTATATCATCATATACGGTTAGAAACAATGAATGACTAGCTTATAATTAGCTAGTAACTATATTGATTCTTAAATTGAATTGCATAGTATATTGAATATTTATAGTTGTTCTCTATTAATGAAATGATTATGAAACAATCATGATATGAATTGATTCTAGTATAAACTTTTCATGATATTCGGTTTCTTATGGTCAACAGTGAATTGAGTAAGACTGAATTGAACGCATAATATCTTGTTTCTCAATATAACGAATTGCACGACTTACCTAATTTCAACTATATGATTCGAAATGGTCTGGCTCACTTAGCTTCAGCCTTAAAATACCTATCGAGGTTGACTTTGGTGTAGTAAATTGAAATTGTGCCTCTGCAGTGTGCCTTTAGAGCTTCTGGACTCCATGATCATAGGGACCCAAGTGTATCTTTGGCCAGGGCGATGGTGTTCCCAATGTAAAAGTCTCTATTGGGAGGATATAGCAAATGTAGTAGCTAAATAGTAAAGTATTTCTCTTAATTAATTCTTATATCATGCTTTATTTAGTGCACAACATTCTTAGTATACTTTATTGACTTCTATGATCACATGTTAATTATTCTCTTAGATATAACGTGTATTGCTTTAATTATGCTTATACTTTATTGAATAGTCTTATTCATCGTTGTCTAATCAGAATTATAAGCTCAGGTCCTACTTCCGGTCTTGTAGAGACTATGGCGGTAGAGTAGGAGATCGAGATATTTCCTTCAAGCCTCGACAAGCGAACAGCAAAGGTTTCTGACTGACCTTTGTTGCTCGAGAGTGCTCAGATGATATTTTGGGTATAAATGATAGTAACAAAAAACTAGACCTCTTTTATGCATTGAGATGTAGACTGTTTTCATGAATTAGATACCATTGAACTATTATGTGAAATAAAACAAAAAAATATACGTGATATTGACAGGCTTCCACACGTTTGGTACATGAACATGTGTCCGTTAAAAGTTCCTCATACATGTGGCAAGGTGAATATCCCTTGTGGAATTCCGTCTTGTCCTCGGTCTGGGTGCGAATTTTAAGAGAGTACGCTTGTCATGCCTCAAAAATTACCCCAATCTAAGATTCTCGGGCTTGGGTTGCGACATTATAGGCTATCAAGCGGAGGAAGATGGTGACATGCTGTCTTTTATTTCAGTGACTCTTACAACAACCGTTGAGCCTCTTATCACTCTAAAAGAACTAGGTCTAACTATACAAAGCCTAGAAGAGCCAGTTTGGAGGTATATCAGTCCGTAGCTGGATCTAGCAAAAGATGTGTAGATCCCCCAAGATGGGGCAATATAGGCTCGTCTATGTTGATATGGACTACGTCCTCACTTCCGAGAAATAACCATAATAGTTGAATTCTAAACATTAGATGAGATGTCTCAAAACGTCTCATGTATTGAGGTTGCAATTCAAAGCTTTCAGAGAAGACCGAAACAATGATGGCTCTCCTATCCAATAAATGTAGTTTCTTTGGTTGGTGACATAAATACTGACAAAAAAAGCAATGATCTACCGCTTCTTATCAGGAAAGTGTCACAAATGAGACTTGATTTTCCTGCTACTTTCGGACAACCCAAGCAAGGTCCTCTTTCATGTTTTCCTGGTACAATCCTCTTAATTTCAACTATGCTTGTGTTAAGATTTATATTATAATATCTATTTATATTTTATTAAAATATTTAGAAAATTAACAAAATTTAAACTTTAAAATAAAATTTAATTTTTTTCCATGACCTGCGGTGGGCATGGGCCTTAGAGCGCTAGTATATCTCTAAAAAGTAAAAACCATTTCATGTTCAAATCAATTTACTTCTCTAAAGTCTCTCTTCCTATCTTATTCAATAAATCTCACATTCCTTGGGACCATCTGATTGGCAGAAATTTCTTGCCTTCCTTTGGCAAGGGTTGTTTGATTATTATCCAATCCAAGCTTACTGTTATTTTTTTACCTGATTGGGATCCTCTAATTGGCAGAATTTTCTTGCCTTTCTTTGATAGGTTTGATTGATGATTATCCAATCCAGGGCATTTTTTATTTTTGAACTTGATTGGGCTCATCTAATTTGCACAAATTGCTTGCCGATTTGCCCTTATTTTATTTTTATCTCAATGCATCTAAGAAAGTATATATTGAAAGACTATAGAGAACCCAACAATCTGGCTCCGTCTCTATTTCCTCTGAGATTGATTGCAGGGACTCTTAAGCATATGTGGTTGGCTTCCCCTCTTTTTCTCTGATCTTAATCTTATGGATTAATTCCAAATCTTGCTGCGGTTTAAGGGATAGGACCTGATTCGAATAACAAACGGGTTTCAATTACAGCTTTTTTTGTTTCTGATTTCATTTTATGTATTACGAAACTGGTATTCTCAATTTATGGTTTATGCATATATAGAATTTGCATTGAACCAACTTGTGCTCAACCCATGATCTGGACGCTATTGAGACTCAGCCATGCAAACATAGATAATATATATGATTTACGCATATATAGAATTTGCATTCAACCATCTTGTGCTTTTGATTTTTTTTTATTTGGATCTCACCGTTTCCGATGAAGGTCATACTGTAAAGAATTTATCTCTGAATTCAAAATTTTTCCTAAAATCTCTCTTTTGATAATTTTTAGGAATGATCGAGATGCTGTTAAGTTTCCTTCTATAAGAAACTCATCATCCCCCTGCGTGGTGTTTTCGTCTAATTCATGCATCTGTAACGCTTTTTTGTTTCTTGGAAGTTCCCACCAAGCCTAGAATTGGTTCCTATTGTTGCCTTGGTATTGTTCTGTATGTATGCTTCAGAGTGCCCTACTTCTTGTACTTGCTGTGCTTCTAACTGATTCTGGTGCCTCATGCCAATGCTCCAAGAAGATGGAAGCTGTTTTGATAATTGATATTTTACGAAAAGCCAAGGCCACCGATTCTGGTACCTATTGCCAATGGCTCTGAGGAGATGAAAGCTGTAATGATAACTGATATTTTACGAAAAGCCAAGGCCAATATGGTGGTGGCATCAGTTGAAGATACATAGAAATTGTTGCTTCCAGAAAAGTCAAACTGGTTGCTGATATACTTCTTGATGAGGCTGCAAAGCAGCGATACGATCTAATAGTTTTGCCGGTAATTACTATAAAATTTCAATGAATTCACTGTCATTAACAATTACTACAATAAAACTTGATTAATGATATTAAAATATATTAAGCTCAAGCATTCCGAAGATAATTTTGACCAAAACTTTTGATTTTGACCAAAAGTCATATTGATTCTCTACAACTTATCCCCTTTAACCCCTGCTACCAACACTTAACCACTCAGGTAACCACCCAATTTTCTTCTCACTCTTTGCTATTTTACACAACTTCCTTTTTATCCTAATCAACGACGGAGACTTATATTGATTTTCTACAACTTACCCATCTTCTCCCCCACTTCTAACACCTAATCACTCATGTAACTATCTAATATTCTTATCACTCTTCACTCTTCTACAAAAACTTACTCTTTAATCCCAAATCTCATCTAGCCTTTCTTTTTTTTTTCCCCATTTCTCCTAACCTACTTCTACTTTATGGACTTTTGGATTGAGAAAAGAGATGATGTCATAATCCTCTCTTCTTTTATTCTTTTTTTAAAGCTCTATGCATGATTTACACAAAATCATTTCAGTTAAATATATGAGAATGATTTTGTATTAGCTGAATTTCTTTTTCTTGAATCATATAACATTTTTTTGCATTCATCGGCGATAATGCCCGTCCTGAGCATGGGTTTTTGAATTAAGCTATAGTAAAAAGGATCATTCCCAAGTGCTATGATAATTGCTATGGGGTGGTCAATTTCGTCAAAGAAGGATTGATTAAGTTTTTATTATAAAAAAAGGGTCAATTGACCGAATGGGAATTATTAAGGAAATTTGAGTGTATGATTATTACTGGGTTGAAGAGTTGGCAGGTGGCGTTCGAGGCTGAAACCCGCTCCACCTTTTAATGTAATGAAGGTGGCATTTAAGGATGCTTTCATGTGCCTTTGGGTGTTTTTATTTTTTTATTTTTTTATTTTTTATTTTTTTATGCAAACGACGTTATGGGCCTATGGAGACTCTCGCAAAGTTTTTTAGTTCTCTTATTTATCTATTGACTTCATTTCTAGGTCATATAACTCTTTTGCCAATAATAAAAATAAGTTTAAAACTCCTTTGCTCATCGTATAGCTGAAAAATAAAAGGGATGTAATGAGTGGATTTTTATTTTTTCTATTATCCTTGCTTGGGGGGCTGGGACCCTTAGCCCTAAGGTGAGGGAATTTGACCTTGGATTATAGGTGGTTGTTAAAGTGAATTTATGTTGAGAACTTAGGATTTGTTCTTTTAGTGGAATTTCTAAGAAAAATTTGGTATGTCAAGAGGGATTTTGGGATATGATCTTCCTGGCTTAAAAAAATTTTAAAGTTTCTTCTACTTAAAAAAGTTTGAAATGGCCTTTGGAATTCTAACACCCCTTTGTTATTTGCTAGAATTTTTGGATTCTTAAATTCAAAGGACTCAAAAATTTCAACATGATGGAGAATTCATAAATTCTCCAAATAGGAATCCCTTAAATTCAATAAAGAGACAGACCCTAATTATTGATTTTACTAAAGAATTTATTGGTCTACTATATATATCTTGGATTACATCTTTTAGGCTTGATAGAAATTAACTGTAACTGTCTACCTATGTAATGCAATCATTTTTTTTTTAATGACTTGAGGACTCAAAATCCATGTGTGTTAAGTTATTTATATTTCATAATATCAACTCCACCACCAGCATCTTAGACTTGCTCATCAAATCCCAAGTTTTGATGAAACCTAAAATTGAGAGTCATGTATAATACTTTGCCCACACCTACTCAGCCTTGCATCCTTTCATCCGCCCCACCATCCAACAGTGCTATGCAATAAACTTTGCCTTCTTTCTTTTCTATATCTACCTTTTTTTCTTCTCCATGAACAGTCTTGTCTTGGATAAATCCAAGTAAGGGTTGTCATCGGGCTGAGCCGGCCCGTGAAAATGATGCCCAAGCCAACCCATAGGCTTTACCTAGTGGGCTTTTTTTTCTGGAGGGCTTGGTGGGCCGGGCTGGCTGGGCTTTTTTTTAATTTTTTATCATTTAATAACATCATTTTAAAATGAAAAATTAAACACACACTTTATTTTTTTTTTTATCACTGCAGAAATTTGAATACATTGTAAACCAAAAATAAATAAATAAATAGAGTCAAAACACTTTGTTAATTGAAAATTCAATAATAATATTTTTACTGGTCAAACAATTATTCATAAATGATTACACAAGTGAGGTGAGGGATTGCATCACTAAAAGATATGTACATCCCAACTAGGTTGGCACCTACACACTTGTTAATCATTTGCACTACACAACCTCGATAATTTATACTTTACAGAATATAAGAAAAGGAAAAAAAAATAATTATTCTTCAGGATAGCTATCCTCAATCCAAGATGGTCTTCATATAGATAGACTTTCTAATGGTCTACAAGTTCTTGATCCCGGTCAGCTTGTTGCATTATTGAATCCACTAATTGCCAATCTTTTAAGCAAATTAATGCTTCAATGGTGTCTAGATTCAAATTGCTCCTTTTTTCAGAAATTAATCGACCACCTGCACTAAAAGCAACTTCGGATGCAACAGTAGAAGAAACTGAAACTATTAGTATATCATGGGCCATTATAGAAAGTAGAGCATACCTAGGCTCTTGTGATTTCCACCATGATAATATATCAAATGAGTCATCGTCATCATGTTCAACTATTGGTTGGTCAAGATAACATGATAAATTTGATGTGGAACCACTAGCAGTAGTGCTAGAAGATATTCTTCTACTTTTAAGCAATGACATTGCTCCACCTCGAGATGATGATGAGGCAATGCTCATGGTGTGCATTGTAGGTGTCCTATCTTCACTTATAATAGTTTTATAATAATAATATAAATCAGTGAGTTTAGACCATGTCAACTTAATTATAAGTGCAATTTTTTCAATATGTTCTTCACTAGTATATAATACTTTAAACCCTTGTTAAACAAGGATCTATAACAATAGCAAAACACAAAATAAGTGGTAAAGTTCCAAAATATTTTTCAAATTTTGATCTCATGACAGTGAATACATCTATAAAAATATCAAGAAAATAATAAGTTTGAAAAGTCATATAAACATTTACTTATTGAATAATAACATGGCATATTGTAGGATAATATATACTACAAAAAATTTTGGTTAAGCTATCAAAAATTTCTAGCACCTTCAACAACAATCCTATCACATTCACTAGCTGTTACAATATTAGAATTTGGTGTAGTATTTTGTAATTACACAGTATAATAATTTAAAACCTTTTTATATTTACTAGCATTTTTTAAATGTTTAAAAGTAGAATTCCACCTACTAGACATGTCTAAATTAATATTTTTTTTCTCATATGCCAAGATGCTTACAACACCTTTTGTCCAATTCATACCTATGTACAGAAGAATTAATATTATGTACAATTTTTTTTATTTTTTCAATTGAATCATCTAATATAGATAAATCATCTTACATAATCAAATTTAAAATATGAGCACAGCAACGTACATGAAATATCTTAGTTTGAATTGAATCAAAAGGTAAATAAAGCATGCTTTTTAAAGTTCGTTAAGCTACATAATTGATTGTAGCATTAGCTAATGTTATTGAAAAATTTTTTTTAGAGATACCCCATGCTATCAATTCATCATGAATTACACTTGCAATAGTAAAACCAGTGTGTGGAGTCTCTATCATTTTAAAAGATATTATTCTTTTGTTCAATCTTTATTCTTCATCTACAAAATATGCAGTTAAGGATAAATATCCCGTGTGAGCTTTTGAAATCCATAAATGAGGAGTTAAACAAAATTTTCCATTAAAATTCTGAAAATAGGTTTTCAAATTTACACGATATTAGTTGAAACATTTTATAAAATCTCTTTTAATGGTTGAGGCTGAAAATCTAGTATATTGAGGACTTATTCTTCTTTGTACTATACCCGTAAAATTATGTTTTTTTACAAAAGTAAAAGGATATTCTACTTTAACCATATATTCTATAACTTCATTATGAGTATGTGAGAGATCATAACTAAAACATGCCAATTTTCCTTGAGAATCTTTATTTAATTGCATTTGAGTTCTAATTTCTACTTGATTTTCATATTTTTCAAGACATTGTTATGGTATTTACTTAAATGACTAGTTCCATCATTCGAAGAATCAGCAAACAATTTTCCACATAAATAATGTTTTGCGTTTGTAATTTGAACTCCATCAACAACATTATTTAGTCTCTCATAAAAATTTCAAACAACATAAGTAGTTTTTCTAGAAAAAGATGATGATGGTAGGGCTGTTGGAGAACTTATGAATTCAACTCTTATAGATTCAATCTCTTCATCATCTATGGTCATTGGATATTCATGACTAGGAATGTTAATTCTAAAAATAAACAAATAATAAAGTAAACTAATAAATTATAAAAATGCAAATAAATATAAATTTAACAAAAGAAAATGATTTTACTAATATTGAAGAAATAGAACATGAGTGCTTGAGGCTTGAGAGTTGAAACTTAAGAGATTACGAAGTTTAAGAAAAATAGAGGAAAGAAGAGATAAAAGAGCTTGTAAATCAGTGTGGTATTGAGAAAAATGACTCACCAATTTATAAATTTGATCATGAATAAACTAATTGAATAAATTAATTATTGCATGTCCAAGAAGGAATTAATATTATATAGCCGTTATATGCCTAAAAAATGAAAGGAGTTAATGTTCAATTGTTCCCAAGCTATTTCATGGACTGATGGTCACATGAGTAGTTGCGTCATATGGTGAAATATACTTTTGTGAAGCTGTTGTCATATAAAATAAAGACTGGTGCCTGAAAATATGTTAGCTGTACTTTGGCTTGGCATGTTGTTTTTATAAATTTTTGTCCTTTTGGTAGTTGGCCGCTTGGAAGCCTACTACATGAATGCACTACGCATGTCCTTTTTCATAGGCCTTTTACTAGTTGGGAGCCTGGAAGCCTACTACATTAAATGCACCACGCATATCCATATTATCACAGTTTCTTTACAGGTAACTAGAAGCAAGCCCACATAAATGCATAATAAATACAGTATGCATGTAGTTTGCTAATTGCTATTGGACTTATAGGCGGGCTGTATTGGTGAGCCGGGTGGGGCTTTAAACTGTAAGCCCAGTCCAGCCCAAATACTATTAAAGTTAGGTCAGGCCGCCCCACGACTCAGCTTGGGCCAGGCTAAAACTCATTGGGCTGGGCTTGAACCTGTAAAGCGCCCGTTTGCCAGTTGAAGACCCTTAAATCCAAGGTACTGTTTTGTCCCAAAGGAAAATCCAAAAATTTTGTTCTTACCACTTTCCCTTCTCATACCATTTTAAACTAGTGGGCATGAGAGATAGGCAATAGGCAGGAAAGAGAGAATCTGGGGAGTGTATATCGATGATTAATGACCAACAGTCATGGCATCAGGATGATTAGGATATGGATCGTTGGTCTACGAGCAACCCATGTGATGAACATTCTACTTTTGGACAACCATCAACAATGTGTTAACGCGCTTAAGTTAACCCGCCAATGAAAAAAAATCAGTCAGTCGGACTCAGGCTATGATCATCATTTCCAGCCAGGCTGGCTCATTTTATGCACACATTAGAGGTGCACGAGATCCGAGGTGACCATCCCAAATGGTAGATCCTTCTCCTTGGCTAGCATTTGGCATTCTATCTAAGTACATTAACTATATAAATATGAGGGAATAATCCTGGGCAATGGACTTAATTTAAGTCATTAATTACTAAACCGGTTCATCATCAATTATGATTTTTGAGGTCGATTGGATATTCAGACCTACCACGTACTAGCAAACGGCAAATTTTAAGCCACACAATCTAAGGGTGCAAATATTGCCCGGTTACCCATTATATTATATTGAGCTCAAAGATTTTTTTAATCTAATTTGGACTTCCAATTACAATTTAAATGAAAAATTATTCTTTTTTTCCTTCATTATCTATTCTAATTACTCACTTTTGATTTCATGTAACACTTATTTTATCTCATATAACTATCCACTTCTAATCCCCACTTTTTTTTCTTTTTTTTTTTTTCCTGCAAACCTCCTTTATGTTCACATGCCCCATACTATTTTTGCATAGTCTTCCAATTTTCTTCTACATTACTTCTCATCTTTCATTTCATCTCTATGTACTCTCAATTTCAAAAAAGAATATAGTCATGTATTTTTTTAATGTTTTTTTAGAAATTTATTGTTATTGTATTATATTCAGACTTTCATCCAAATTATGGATGCTTATTTTTTAATTGTATGAATACTTAATCTGCATCATATGAATAAACTCATGCTCAGCACGGGTTACGATGCTAGTCTTTTATTATTTTGATTGATGGTTCACCTGTTGGATATGTTACTTGTATGATCTATATGCTCCACTCAAAATATATCTCTGTATTTCTTTTAAATGATCGTAGTTGTTTGATCAATGACCTCATATTTATTTTATGTCCATTCATTTCTGTGAGGTGATTTTCCATTGAGTATAAAAATTCCAAGTTCACTCTAAGTTTTTGATGACTATTGGAATAGATTGGATACATCAAAGAATGATGACTTTGTTTTGCACCTTATTTCTTGTGGAAAAGTGAAAACTAATTAAAGGATTTTTTTTTGCTTCCCGATTTTTCTTTTTCTTTTCTAAGAATGCTCACATGATGTTCCTAATGGACTGAGTTCCAGCAACGTGTTCATGTATTTGTATGAAAATGGATGCTTTTTTTCAATTTACAAATATTTAATAGGTGTGATATTTCAATTGTTTGTATATCAAGAGAAATTAAAAAAATATCTAATTTTATTAAATAGTTTTTCGTCAGAGCTCTATTTATGTTAGTATTTTGGTTACCCAAGCCTAGAAAGCTGTGGACCCAAAAGATGCCACACAAAGAGGAAATCTAAACCATGGAAAGGAGTGATATTTCAATTGTTTGTATATCAAGAGAAATAAAAAAACTATTTAATTTTATTAAATAGTTTTTTTGTCAGAGCTCTATTTATAATAGTATTTGTGGCCCTACACAAGTTGCAAAAAAAGGCTATATATTTCTTTCATTCATCTTGTCTATTCTCTCTTATATATTCTTACATAACTAATTTACCAATAATCTTACAAAACTATCAAACAAGCCCACTTTGGTCTTCAATTGGAGAAGATTATTAAATAAGAATAATAATCCTTATTTCCTGAAAGATAGCCAAATAAATTTAGATTCTATGCTTTTATTTAAAAAAAAGGTATGATGGGCTCAAATATTTTTGTTTATTCACCAATAAGATAGCAATGGCTCGACAATAACATCTATAAAAAATCATCAGGGGTCCTTAAAATATTAAATATCAAATTTTAGTTGAAATGAGAAAAGTTGGTCTTTGTTGTTAGTCTAGACTCTAGGCACCCAAAAAGCACGTTTGGATAATATTCTCAAAGAGGAATCTTTTTTAGCTTTATTCAATTACAAGAAAAATTCAGATTTGGATAAGAAGAGGAAAATCAAAATAAGATTGTCATAATCTTCCCAAACTCTCAAAATTCTTACTAAAGGTGATTCCCCAGTCTCCACTTCCCTCATCAGATTCTCTCTCTCCTCACAAGTACAAAAAGCGGTGGAACATAGATGAACAGTAAGTTGCATGGTAGTTTATGGAAGGGCTTGTTTGGTAGGTCTAGTCTTATTTTTATAGACCATCTAAAATAGTGCTACTAAAAAAAGAGCTATAAAAAAAAGAGGCTAGATTTAAAATATGTGTTTGGCAATGAAAGCATCTATTTTAAATAGACCATTTTAAATCAATAGTTGAAATTTTTTCACAAATATATTGAGATTTAGTAGATATTAAGCTTTGAAATTTTACTTCATAACCACGTTTGGCCTCCCAAAGAGATCTAACGGTTTGGAATTTGTGTTTGAGGCCCCCAATTTTTTTAAAAAAATATTTAATAATTTACGTTTTTACATAAATATCTCATGTTTGGTGATGATCCAACGGCTGAAATTTGGTCTCATAATGGTCATTGACCTTCTACACATTTTCAATGGTTTGGATTGTTTTTACTATCCCAGAAATAATAATAAAAAATAAAAAAGGGGCTTGATGAGTCTTTAAAAATGCATATTTTCATACATATTTTGACCCATTTTAAGGACTTATTAACTTGAAAGAGCCTCATTTAGTGTGATATCATGGTTTAATTCATTTTAAATTCATCTTTATATTTTTCTGCATAAATTACTTAAAAATCACACTTTTTGCATAAATTCATGAAACTTGCTATTTTTTGAAAGTCTATTTTTGGAAAGTTTTGTGAAAATAATTTTTCTCATGAAATAAATTGAATTTTCTTCATCATTAGTTCATTCATACAAAATCATGAAGAATGAAGTATATTTTTATTATCATTTCATGAGAAATGGGCCCACAGTCATGCATTTGTGATGTTAGGGGTAAAATTGTCTTTTCACATAAATCACATCTGTTTTGTAGGAAATTGATTATGTGGGTCTCATTTGTAAAGAATTGAGGCAAGGAATTGATTTTCAAGAGAAAGGAGAGCAGAATTGAAGAAAAAAAGGGAAATTGGAAGAAAATTGTAAAAGTCGGCTTCATGGTCCTACACACACATGCACATGTGTGGGGCACACTTGTAAAACATCCAAGATGGGGTCCATTTATTTGTTGCACATTTTCAAGAGATTTTGAAGAGAATTTAAAGAATATCTCATCAAAGATGGACAAGGAAAGCCACATAGGAGTTCTTTTTTGAGAAGGAGAAGATTTAATTGAAAAAAAAAATAAAAAAATATCCAAGCAACCTATTCCACGTCCAAAAGAGATTTTGGATCAGATTTTGATTGAAAAAGTAAAGGAAAAAAATCAAGGGAGAATTATCTAGAAGATCTCTTCAAGTTAGGAGCCAACAAGGAGAACTTTCCAAAAAAGGAAAGTTGATGATGCAAAGAGATAAAAGGGGAAGTTCTACACCTCATGTGGGCCAAGTTTGATTCTAAGAGAGGATTCTTATCCCTATTTCATCTCTCAAAAGATCTCAATGCAAGGTGGCAAAGACAAAGAAGGAAAGGAGCATCCAAGAGGGATTTCTGGACAAAACAAAGAAGGAAAGAAGAGAAAAATAAAATGAAAAAAAATCCCCAAGGATATTGCACGTCCAAAGCATTGGTTGGAGCCCTTCCATCAAGAGAGGGAGAGATGGAGTGTAGAAATCTAGAGGTGGGAGGTGGGTAATTCTTCCATCAAGAATAAGGGAGAAGGGTGCCCTATTTATACTTTTTCAAGTCCTACTCCTTCTCAAACTTTAAAATATTAAAAATAATTAAAAAATAAAAGAAAAAAGGGCTCCAACCAATGCTTTGGACGTGCAATATCCTTGGGGATTTTTTTTCCTTTTATTTTTCTCTTCTTTCCTTCTTTGTTTTGTCCAGAAATCCCTCTTGGATGCTCCTTTCCTTCTTTGTCTTTGCCACCTTGCATTGAGATCTTTTGAGAGATGAAATAGGGATAAGAATCCTCTCTTAGAATCAAACTTGGCCCACATGAGGTGTAGAACTTCCCCTTTTATCTCTTTGCATCATCAACTTTCCTTTTTTGGAAAGTTCTCCTTGTTGGCTCCTAACTTGAAGAGATCTTCTAGATAATTCTCCCTTGATTTTTTTCCTTTACTTTTTCAATCAAAATCTGATCCAAAATCTCTTTTGGACGTGGAATAGGTTGCTTGGATATTTTTTTATTTTTTTTTTCAATTAAATCTTCTCCTTCTCAAAAAAGAACTCCTATGTGGCTTTCCTTGTCCATCTTTGATGAGATATTCTTTAAATTCTCTTCAAAATCTCTTGAAAATGTGCAACAAATAAATGGACCCCATCTTGGATGTTTTACAAGTGTGCCCCACACATGTGCATGTGTGTGTAGGACCATGAAGCCGACTTTTACAATTTTCTTCCAATTTCCCTTTTTTTTCTTCAATTCTGCTCTCCTTTCTCTTGAAAATCAATTCCTTGCCTCAATTCTTTACAAATGAGACCCACATAATCAATTTCCTACAAAACAGATGTGATTTATGTGAAAAGACAATTTTACCCCTAACATCACAAATGCATGACTGTGGGCCCATTTCTCATGAAATGATAATAAAAATATACTTCATTCTTCATGATTTTGTATGAATGAACTAATGATGAAGAAAATTCAATTTATTTCATGAGAAAAATTATTTTCACAAAACTTTCCAAAAATAGACTTTTCAAAAATAGCAAGTTTCATGAATTTATGCAAAAAGTGTGATTTTTAAGTAATTTATGCAGAAAAATATAAAGATGAATTTAAAATGAATTAAACCATGATATCACACTAAATGAGGCTCTTTCAAGTTAATAAGTCCTTAAAATGGGTCAAAATATGTATGAAAATATGCATTTTTAAAGACTCATCAGGGCTGCCTGTGGACTAGTTACAAATTCAGCATATTAAATTCAATGGTTGAAAGTTTTTCACAAAAATCTTGAGATCCACAAGGAATCAATCCTTAAAAATTGACCCTATAGCCGTTTTTAGTCTTCCCAACATTTCCAATAGTTTGGATTTTATGTTTGGGCCCCACATAATTCAAAAACTAGTATCCAATGGCTCACGCTTTCTTGCACATATCTCGAGATTCAGGATGAATTAACGGCTGAAATTTGGATGGGTGGCCGTAATTGATCATGTGAACATTTTCAACGGTTTGGATGTAGATTTAGGGGCTCGGATTTCGAAAAAAATCGAAAAAACATACTGGGCGTGATCCATCAAGTTATTATAGCTGGGCGCCTCTTTTTTTTTCCCTCTGATTTGGAAATGCATCACATGGCCTCCTCTCCAAAATAGAGCTTTTACCTCTTATTGTCTAAATTAAATAGAGCTAAAAACGCATGCCAAACGCCTCTATTTTTCCAATTCTATAAATTTTAGACATTTAGACAATAAGAGCCTAAATTTTAGACTTGCCAAACATGCATTAAGTGTTTTTGTTGTAGGAACCTACTTTATAGGTTTTAAAGTCAAGATTCAAATCATTTATCATGTGTAAAAGTTCCCAAACAGCTATGTAGTCAAATATCAACTATTGATTTATCATATATTTTGAAATATTTTCATAAATGCACTGACCACTAATCATAATTTTTGAATTTTTGTGGGCTACTATTGTAAGATCCAAACTATTCAGTCCCTTTGAAAGGTTGAAAACAGAAGTGGATTCAAATTTGGAGTTCTAATTCATTATGAATAGTGAGAAATTGACAAAATAATTTATTACCATTTATTATTCACAATTCAAATTTCAACAGTGAAAAATGGCGCCACTTAGAAGAGATAGTACTACAGTTAATGTACATTTATGTTTTAGGTAGAGCAATCAATTAACAATTATTTTTTGCTACAACAGTCAATGTAGACTTTAAAGGGACAGTACTACACTCAATGTACATTTATGTCTTTTGGTAGAGCAATCAATAAACATTTATTGTTTGGTAGAACAATCAATGTACATTACGAGTAGAAGAAGGATAAATCCCACAGGCCTGGTTTCATTTGCTTTCACTCCTCCTGTCTGCGGCTATGTGCTCCCTGCTTTCTTTTCACTTTTATTCTGTCTCACCCTCCCACTGCTCTTTAACTTTCTCACTCGGTACACACGAACGCGTGGACGAAAAAACCCCAAAACCCTCAACCGCTGTCTAAGAACCACTGCCGGCACACACTCTCTCGTTCTCTCTCTCAATAGCCATTGCCAGAGTTGGCCGCTATTGGAGCCACTGCAACTGCCGCTGCTGAGAAGTCATCAACGCTCTCTCTAGCAGGTCAGCTCTCTCTCTCTCTCTCTCTCTCTTTCTGCTTAAACGCCAACCCATTGCTGTTTTTCCTGTTAGAAGCTGTCGTGAAACCCTCTTTCTCGGCTCAGGTCAGCTCTCCCTCTTTCGTTGCCGTGAAATCCCTCTCTCTCTCTCTCTCTCTCTCTCTCTCTCTCTCGTTCTTTCCTTGCTGTGAAACCCTCTCTCTCTGTCTTTGATGGTCGTGAAACCCTAATCCCCAAACTTCTGGTTTTTTTAGTTTTTTTCAGGTTCCCCCTCTCTCTATGCTTAAACGCTTACCCGTTGCTGTCTTTCAGGTTAGCAGCTGCCGTGAACCCATTACTGTTTTTCAGGATAGAAGTTGCCGTGAAACCCTCTCTCTCAGTTCATCTCTCTCTGTCTTTCCTTGCCGTAAAACCGTCTCTTTCTCTGCCTGTCTTTTATGGTCATGAAACCTAATCCCCAAGCCTTTTTTTTGTTTTGTTTTTTGTTTTTTTTCAGTTCCCCCTTCCTCTCTATCTGTCTCTCTCTGTAGTGCCTGTTTGTCTGTAATTTTTTGTAATTGAAATCAGCGACTTTCAATTGTTGGTAGTACAATTAACTTTTTTTTGGGCCAAATGCAGTCGGCGGGAGGAATATTATACACAATGCAACAGCCTTCAGAAACTCATTCACTGAAGGACATTGTATGTATCATTTCATTTTTTTTTTTACATTTTGAAAATGAGTAATCCATATTGTTATTTAGTTGAATTCCCTCCGGGCTAACTGTTTTTTTTTTTAATTTAATGCCTTTAGGAGGGTGAGACATTTGAAGTGGCCTTTTCTAAAGGCATATCTCTTTCGGGAACCATTGATTTATACAGTGGAGTACTCCTAAAGAATAAAATTCCTACAGTTTATCACCTTCTCCCGAACACTCCTGACGTAGAGTATTGGCATGACTTTGCAATGGAGCACACTAGCCCGTATTCCCTTAGAGTGTTAGGGAGGTCTAAAGAAGCAGTTTTTGGTAAAGTGATACTATTTACTGAAGTTGTGAATGAAGCAATTGCAGACGGGGAAGGACAAATCCTCTCACAGATTCGCTTGGCTGCTTGACTAAGCCTTTCATTAACATTTTCTTGTGAGTACATCTCTCTCTCTCTTTTGTCAATTTTGCAATATGTTCATTAATTTCCTTTTTGTTTTCTAATCTGTAGGAGAGTACTGTAAGGGATGATTTATTTTGATGGGAAATTGAAACGTGCACATGGAGATATATGCACACAATCCATCTTTGTGATCGAAGGGAAAGCAAAATTGGCTAATGTGCTAACTTTGTCCTTCAAACCAACTTATCAAGATGATATAAATAGTTTTTGCAGGATGGTAGAGTCACTATTTAATATTAGAAACGTCCAGCTTGAAGAACGGAACTTGGTGAGTTGCTTGTTTAGTTGATAATGTCCATTCGTATTATTATTTTCGGATCTTAATGATCTCATCATTTGTTTTTGGTACAGGTTTTTGCATAACTCTGTTAATCACCCGGTGTTATTGAGTACAACTCAAAGATGCATGTATACAAATGAAACTTATTTAAGGCTTGCGAATTTTGGTATTTATATGAAAGGCTTACACAACCGAGACGAAACGATATTTTTCTTGGATTGCAAGAGTTAAAGACAAAGATTTTAAGCAAGTGTTGCAGTATTAGACGGCGCCACCTTCACCGGCATACAATGATACCGAATTAGAATTTCTACGTTTTTGCCGAAACGTGGTTGTACACATCCGAGAACATGTATGTATATCAATTGGTTATTAATTTTATTTGGTCTCTTTTTAGTTTTATGCTAATTTTTTGGTGACTTTGTCACCTAGGCTCCTTTATCAGATGAACAAATAGTCAATTGTGCCGGAATTCATGGCGTTTTTACATGATGCTCTTACTTATGACTCTATATTTGTTTGAGTCCTTCCACCTTGAGGTCCGTTTTCTCTCTTCCTTATACTTTCATTTCATTTTGAAGTTTTGAAGATTCGCTTGCATTAAGCATTGGTGGCCCAAGTTTAGCTGTCACTAACATAGGCATGTTTCTCTTTTTTTGTTTAACACAGAGAAAGACGAAAAGAACCTTTTATTGTATATCTATTGTATTTGACTCCCAATGCAATTGCCTGTGGTTGCTTTTGGATGCACTCCCGATGTTTTTATGCTTGTCATCTGGAACATGGATGCATGCTTGCTGTATTAGTCACTCTTTAAAGAATGATCCATGTGATTTTGATGTTACATCTCTTAGAAAATTTAATGAGAGATTCGTTGGATTTAGTTTGTAATTTCCACAGAGAATTTGACTTTGAATCACATGCTGTTTATGAACCAAATGGCATATCATGTGTTGCTTCATGGTTTTTTTTATCAATGTTGCGTTGGAAGTCTTTTTGACTTAGCTGTCATTAGTAATTAACCTTAGGCACTAGCTGCTCTTAGCTGGAGTCATACCTCATGCCTCAATACTAGTGTTAGTTGAACGTGTGATGGCATGAGAAAATATTGTTATGGAAAGTGGACTTCAAGTTATGTATTGCCGCATGCTCAGCAATTCAGTTGCATACAACCAGGTTTGAGGAACTATTTGAAAGGTACCTTACTAGTGTTGGTTGTGTGTCAGTAGGAACTGAATCAGTTTTCTGATGAGTTAACAGTTGAGTTTAGAGAGAGATGTTGCAAACCAGTATGCTGGTTCCTAGTATTTATTCCTTCATTTACAAAGCAACTTATAAAATATTGCAGTTTAGTTTTCCTTATTTTAGATTCCTATGGATGTGAAAACATGAAATGTGATTGTAAGAAAACCAATTGTGTGGCCTAATATGCAGCATTTGACTTCTTCCTGAAATACTTAGTTGTTTGAAAAGAAAAAATGAGCCAATGATTTTTTTTATGCGAGGGACTTGAGGAACTATTGAACTGATGATTTTGGGACTATCCAACGGATAGATTTGGAATGATGGACTTCCTAAAAAAATTGTGGAGTGAACATAGGTTTCAGGATTGATTTTACAATTTTACAATGGTGGGATGATTATCAACCTTTGAATCCTTTACTTGATAGCATTATTGTGGTAATATACACCTCATCTAGCTTGCAAACACATCACTTTCACAGCATCTCATTGTTTTAAATGTGTAGAATCAGATTGCAAGTGGAAGATTATGCACAATGCAACAGCCTTTAGAAACTCATTCACTGAAGGACATTGTATGTGTAATTTCATTTTTGTTTTACCATTTTAAAAATGAGTTATCCATATTGTTATTTAGTTGAATTCCCTACCGGCTAACTGTTTTTTTTTCATGTTTTTTTTAATTTAATGCCTTTAGAAGGGTGAGACATTTGGAGTGGCCTTTTCTAAAGGCATACCTATTTCGGGAACCATTGATTTATACAGTAGAGTACTCCTAAAGAATAAAATTCTTACAGTTTATCACCTTCTCTCGAACACTCCTAACGTAGAGTATTGGCATGACTTTGCAATGGAGCACACTAGCTCATATTCCATTAGAGTGTTAGGGAGGTCTAAAGAAGCAGTTTTTGGTAAAATGATACTATTCACTGAAGTTGTGAATGGAGCAATTGCAGACCGGGCAAGGACAAATCCTCTCACAGATTCGCTGGGCTGCTTGACTGAGCCTTTTATTAACATTTTCTTGTGAGTACATCTCTCTCTGCTGTCTCTTTTGTTAATTTTGCAATATGTTCATTAATTTCCTTTTTGTTTTCTAATCTGTAGGAGAGTACTGCAAGGGATGGAGTACATCTCTCTCTGCTGTCTCTTTTGTTAATTTTGCAATATGTTCATTAATTTCCTTTTTGTTTTCTAATCTGTAGGAGAGTACTGCAAGGGATGATTTATTTTGATGGGAAATTGAATGATTTGTCCTTGCCCGGTCTGCAATTGCTCCATTCACAACTTCAGTGAATTGTATCACTTTACCAAGAATAGCTTCTTTAGACCCCCCCCTCCCTAACACTCTAATGGAATACGGGCTAGTGTGCTCCATTGCAAAGTCATGCCAATACTCTACGTCAGGAGTGTTCGGGAGAATGTGATAAACTGTAGGGATTTTATTCTTTAGGATCCTACAGAAAAAAATTTGTACAGTTTATCACCTTCTTCCGAACACTCCTGACGTAGAGTATTGGCATGACTTTGCAATGGAGCACACTAGCCCGTATTCCATTAGAGTGTTAGGGAGGTCTAAAGAAGCAGTTCTTGGTAAAGTGATACTATTCACTGAAGTTGTGTATGGAGCAATTGCAGACCGGGCAAGGACAAATCCTCTCACAGATTCGCTTGGCTGCTTGACTAAGCCTTTCATTAACATTTTCTTGTGAGTACATCTCTCTCTACTGTCTTTTTTGTTAATTTTGCAATATGTTCATTAATATCCTTTTTGTTTTCTAATCTGTAGGAGAGTACTGCAAGGGATGATTTATTTTGATGGGAAATTGAAATGTGCACATGGAGATATATGCACACAATCCATCTTTGTGATCGAAGGGAAAGCAAAATTGGCCAATGTGCTAACTTCGTCCTTCAAACCAACTTATCAAGATGATATAAATAGTTTTCGCAGGATGGTAGAGTCACTATTCAATATTAGAAACGTCTAGCTTGAAGAACGGAACTTGGTGAGTTGCTTGTTTAGTTGATATTGTTCATTTGTATTATTATTTTCGGATCTTAATGATCTCATCATTTGTTTTTGGTATAGGTTTTTGCATAACTCAGTTAATCACCCGGTGTTATTGAGTACAACTCAAAGATGCATGTATATAAATGAAACTTATTTAAGGCTTGCGAATTCTGGTATTTATATGAAAGCAGAACGTCTGTCTATGGCTTACACAATCGAGACAAAACGATATTTTTCTTGGATTGCAAGAGTTAAAAGATAAAAATTTTAAGCAAGTGTTGCAGTACCAGACGTCGCCACCTTCACTGGCATACAATGATACCGAATTAGAATTTCTACGTTTCTGCAGAAACGTGGTTGTACACATCCGGGAACATGTATGTATATCAATTATAGTATTCGAATGGTGTATACTATGGTCTATTGTGTAATGGATGTAGGTAATATACATGTTATGTGGAAAGATTTCTATACTGCGATGATGGTGTTCACGTTTCAATGTGTGGTTTTGTGTGGATCTTGTATTTAGAAACTCATGGCATGTTATATTCATTATAGTATTCTTGATCTTGTCCTTGCGTGGAAGGTTATATGACCAGGAGCTATTACAGACATTTGAATGCCCCTCCACGGGTGTTGCATGTTGATTTTGATATTAAATTAGGGATTAACTAGCTTCATTGTTGATAGTGGCCATTGCAAACCCAAATTGCTTATTGTCTTTTTGCTTGAGGATGTTGGATGGGTTGTATCTACCGTGTATTGAATTTGAATGACCAACATCGGGGTATTATTTCGTTTGAGACTTAAAATGGCGATGGTGTGTTTGATGTGAAAAGTCGACTTTTAAGGGCCTGTTTGATAACAAAATTATTGAGGTAATGACTTCCGCTTTCGACAATTTTATTAAACAACCATGTTTGGTAATGGTAAATACCTAATGATTTGGGCCGCAAGAGATCTTTGATGGTGGTGATTCTCACATTCGAAGCCACCCCTTCAGATTTGTAAATCCATGAGTCAAAGTATGTAGGTATAAAGATGGAAATCCGAAGTCTTGATTTCCGTCTCACGCTCACCTCCTGTTCTTGGCTCTTCCCCAAACATTCCCATGCGATGCGATCTTCGCTACTCCTTTGAGGTAAGCCTCTCTCTCACCACCTCTCCATCTCTCTTTACATCTCCTTTTCCTCCCAACTCTCTTTCTTCCCTCTCTATCCCTCTCCAAAATTGCCCCATTGCCATCACACCCTACCGCCTTCCCCTAATTTAGTAATATTTAGATGCCATAGTTGACGCCAAACCTCCAAATGCAAATATTGATCCTTTGTTGCCTTCTCTTGTTTCAAAATGTCTCTCTTTCTCAAATTTCCTACGCCACCTTCGTACTCGTTCTCAAACCCTAGCCTCAAAACCATGCAATGTAAGAAGCTCTTCTTATTGTTTCTTTTGATGAGTTGTATTGTGCGCAAAGTACCTTCACCTCTCAAAACGACCCAACCTAATAATGTTCCCCTCTCAAGGAGAAAAGTTAGTTGTCATATTGAGTCTCGCAAGGTCCAACATGGCGATGATGGTGAAACTATTTTTGAGTGTTTATTTCCTCCTCCATTGTACTATTTGATTGGAAAATATTACAAAATATGACGTTTGATGAAGCTAAAAGAAATGAAAGGCAAGAAGATGGTCACTTGCACAATGAGTATGAGGGTCACTTAGATTGGAAGAAGTTTATCAAGGAAGAAGATGGTCTCTATTGTGTGTGGACATGAGAATGCTCTCTAAAAGGACAAAGAGAAGGAGAAGATAGGTATGTGTTTATGAAAAGAAATTATGAATATGAGTTTTCACAATGGGCTTTTTTGGTCCTTTTAAGCATGGGCAAAATTGTAATATTTTTTTAAAATCTATTCTCTAAACTAAGTTAAAAGTAGTGTTAAAATAGTAGCTTTCTTGTTTTTTCATGCCACATCCCTCCATTCGAAAAAAATTCAGGCCTTAACTTGGGACCAATGTAGAAATGGGATGGCTCTATTTATACGCAATACTTTTCAAAGGACACACACTTTCTAAGTACACCCACCATGCCCCCACCCACCCCTTAATAATTTTAACTATGCTTTACACACCCCCATAATATCGAACATAATCCCATCCTCAACCTGTACCTCCTGGTTACACCCACCACTGATCCCCACCACTGATCCCGCCAACCCCCATTGCCGGCTCACTCCCACCCTTACCCACCCTCCTTGACATCCTCTAGCTGTGTTGTTTAAAATTTGGTTTGACTTTTGTTCGGTAAACTAAGGTAAAAGTGGATGGTTCAACTATAAGTGGTCGAGCAAACTTGGTTGGTTCAGACATAAGCGATTGGAGCGAATGAACTCTGCTTTTGTGTTAATGCAGTTAAAGATTAGATTACCCCTATTTTGCCTCACAAGACGATCTCATCTAATGGTATTTTTGTCTAAGTAAGTTAGGGGATCGTGCTAATGCCACCTTGAAGTAGGGTACGTTGGCACTCTCCAAATTTAGATGTTCTTGCCATGGATGGTTCATCCACCCTAGAGTTCCATGCTTTTCATGTAGTAGATTACCGGAACCTGATAAGCATTGGAGAATTTATGAAGAACTAAAGAGTCTTTTAGAAATTTTTTATAATACAACATTATATTTTTCTAGGGTGTATTATCTCATTGTTAATTAAGCACTTAATCATGTTTTTGCAATATGAAATACTTGCACCATTCGTGAAAAGATGGAGAAAATTTTAACAAGTATTGGAGTGAAGCCCTTGACATTTTGATTAACAGTTGTATTAGATCCTATGATTAAGTTGAAAGCTGTTAATATTTTTTTAATGAAATAAATGATAACTTACAAACTAAAAATATAAATAGTGTTAACAATATAACTTTATGCTTAGAATCATTATTTCAATTATATTGCCTAAGGATGGGCATGTAAGGGGCTAGCATGGAGCCTAATTTACTAAGATGGGCACATCAGGGCTAGTAGGTTTTGACATCCTTTTTTCCAAAATGGGTATGTCCCCTACCTCAAGTAATGTTCTAACAGAGTTATTGTCATATCTTGATGCAGGTCTAATAATGGAGATGCAGCCAAATATCACGTATACTTTTGACATTTTAGCCCGATGAAAAGCATTTGAAAGCAGATATCATGTACTTTTTGTCATGGCTCATTATTTACTAACAATTTTAATGTCTTCTGTAGCATTAGAACATGCTTTTGGTGAAGGATGACGAGTTTTACCGCATTAAACGGTGGAGTGTTGTGTCTATCTACGAGGTTAGTATTTGGCAGATTAGAGAAAACAACAATTGACTGAATCAGAAGATTACGATCTAACTGATGACATCGCCGAACCACAAATGTAGTGTGTTCTTTTACTTGATGTATACATAAAATGTATTTTAGTTTTACTTTTTTATATTTTTTATTATCTAAAATTAGTTGTGGGTAGTTGTGTCCAAAGAGGGGTCGGCGGGTTTCTTAGTTTCAAATAAAAATAAATGTAAAAGGTTTGAAGATTCCTATTTAAAATCATTCAAGTGGAAAATATCCAAATGAATTTTCTCTCGAGTGAATATAGGTCGAGTTTGACCGAGCCACTGTAATTTATGTATCATCTTGTTCACTTTTTTATGCCTATGTTGTGTGCACCATATTATTTAAAAAAAAAGAAAAAATCGGAAGCAAAATAAAAGAGGGGGGGGGGGGGGGGGGGTGTGGCGGCATGGCACAACATACGGCACAGCATGACCTGGCCCAAGCCATGCCATGCCTTTATGTTGTAATGGGCCAGACCTTTGGTCCATTCATGCCGTGCCAGCACACACGGATTACTGTGAGTGCCATGGGCACATAAGGGGCTAGTGGGTTTTGATATTCTTTATTCCAAAATGGGTATGTCCTCTACTCCAAGTCATGTTTTGACGGAGTTATCATCATATCTTGCTGTAGGTATTATAATGAAGATGTACCCAAATATTACATTTACTTTTGACATTTTACCCTGGTGGAAAGCGTATGAAAGTAGATATCCTTTGCTTTCTGTCATGGTTTGTTATTTACTAATAATTTCAATGTCTTCTGTTGCATAAGAACATGCTTTTGGTGTAGGTGGAGGATTTTACTGCATTAAATGGTAAAGTGTTGTGTCTATCTATGAGCTTGGTATTTGGTAGATAAGAGCAAACAACAATTGACTGAATCATTAAGGCACCAACCGAAGTGGGTGCAACTGCAATATGATGTAGCGGAGAAGACAATTACAAAAAAAATAAAAAACTTGCTCTTTCGGCTACTCATTGTCTTCTAATCTAGGCATTCCCATAAATATTAAGGAGAATGACTCAAACAATTATGCTTACAATCACATGATGAGACCACCCGCCGACCTCTATTTCTTCGAATTGTTAGGGCTTATTTGGTAGGTCTGCTCTTTTTTTTTTTTATAAACCTTCCAAAATAGGGTTATTAAAAAAAGCGCCATAAGAAAATGAGGCTAGAGTAAAAGTATGTGTTTGGTAATACGATGATCAATTTTAAATAGACGTTTTGACCAATGGTTGAAAGCTTTTTAGAACTTTTCTCAATATTTACAAGGTATTAAGCGTTGAAATTTAACCTCTTAGCCATGTTCATCCTTTCAAAGAGATCAACGGTTTGGATCTTGTGTTTGGGGCCCATAAATTTTAAAAATTAATATCAAATAATTCATTTTTTTAATAAACATTGCGAGACCGGTGATGATCCAATGGCTAAAATTTAATCTTATAGTAAACATTGACCTTATAAACATTTTAACGGTTTAAATCATGATTTTTTCTTCTCAAAATAATAATAATAAAGAAAAAAGGGACTGCCTGCGGACTAATTTAATTAAGCATGCATATATCAATGATTGAATGCTTTTTACAAATTTCTTGAGATCCACAAGGAATAAAGCCATGAAAATTAGGGATGTTCATGGTTTGGGCCGTGCCGAGCGTGGCCCAGGCCCAACCCGGTTTTGCCCAGTCTTGGGCCTTAGCTATATGTCATTAGGCCGGACTTGGATTATAATTTTAGGCCCGTTTGTTATATGGGCTCAGCTTGGGCTAAGTGGTAGCAATCTCAAAGCTTGGCCCAGCCTAAATAAGTGGATTAAATTGTAACTTTCCTTTCTTATGTTTATTATGTTGCATGCAAATATTCCATGGTAGAAATTTTTAAAATTATTTTTCAAAGAATACAATTCAAAAGGCAAACAATATTCGATCTAATTGGTTAGTACATGACAAATATCTCTTGGTTGCACCAATACAATTCTATTTTGTTAATGAGTCGTAAGCTTTTATTAAAAAAAAGTTGTAACATCAACTTAAAGAAAAAAAAAGATAGCTTTACATAAAAATGACAATCACTTTTAATAAAGAAATTTTTGCATTTTAGATGGATTCATTTGGAAGTAACCATATGTATAAATAGGAATTAGTACACGATAGCTATGTTGGCCCCCTCCAAAGACTAACTTAAGGGTGCTTAATAATCAGCCTTAAATCAAGCTACGCCCAATTAATAAATGGGCCGGGCTCGAGCTTAATAGATTTTATATGCTCTGGGCCCGGGCTAGCCACTTATGGCCTGATTCGGGCTTAAGGATTTTAATCCAGGCCGACTTGGGCTTTGCTTGGCCTGGCCCATGAGCACTCCTACAGTTAAAATTGGCCTCATAGCAGTGTAACAGAATTTAGAAAATAATATTCAATGGCTTAGTTTTTTTGCACATATCTTGAAATTGGTGACGATCCAATAATTGAAACTTGGTTTCATAACTGCGTTTCATCTTCTAAATATTTTCAACACTTTGGATCTTGATTTACCATCTCGAACTACAAGGAAAAATAAGAAAAACCCCGATTTGGGTGTGATCCACCTCAAGTTATCGTAGCTCTGCGTCTTTTTTTCAACCTTTACTTTTTATATGCATCCTAAGGTGGGCTGTGGAAAATAGAGGTAAAGCCTTTACTTGTTTAAACTAGGTAGAGCATAAAAACACATGCAAAGCGCTCTTATTTTTCAAAACTCTACCCGGTTTAAACATTTAGACAAATAGAGCATAAAAATAGTGATGCCAAACATGGGCTTAAATGCAGTGAAAGCTCATGACCAATACTTTTAACAAAAAAGAGACTCTCTCAGTTGTCTTAGTTTATCATTTTTAAAAGGTTACAGCTTTAATGAGGATGCTTGCTTATAGAGTTGTGACGAATGCCGTGGACGATTATTCGAGGAACGTTGAAAGCACCTCAATTGAATCAATGAAAAGGTTCGTTGAAGCAATCATTGATGTTTTTGGCAGTGAGTACTTGAGACAACCAAATAACGCTAACATTTGTAGATTATTATCAGAAGGTGAGACACGTAGGTTTCTTGGGATGCTAGATAGCATAGACTGTATCTACTGGAAGTGGTAGAACTGTCTAGTTATGCGGAAAAGCATGTACATTCATGGAGACCACCATGAGCCTTCGTTGATTCTTGAAGTCATTGCTTCGTATGATTTTGGATATGACATGCTTATTTTGAACTACTAGTATTGCACAATGATATAAATGTGTTGGATCGATCTCCTATATTTATCGACCTCGCTGAAGGCCAAGCTCCTCCCGCCAACTACTCACCTGATGCTCATAGCTATATAACTGGCTACTATCTTGCTAATAATACATATCCATCGTGGGCGATATTTGTAAAAAAAAAATTCCATGTCCAAATGGGCCAAAGGTATACACAATAGTGACGATAGTGTGATGAACTAGGTGTTGGAACAATTTCAGATACAGGTATACATAATTTCTTTTTTTTTTTATTTTTTATTTTCACCATAGGTGTACACATAATTCAGTGGTGGAATTTATGTTCTCTTATGAGCAGAAGCTGTTGTTGATGCGAGCAAAGCAATTGAATTGAATCCTTCTATGGCAAAGGCATACTACCACAGGTTATAGGATGTGCGTCTGGATTAGAAACTCCGTTTACAACCATAATAGTGTTGATTGTTGTCACGCCCCCAAAACTGGGCCGGATCCAAACCCGGTTCCAGGGGTGTGAGAATTGGGGCTAATTAAAATTTTTTTCTTAACATAATCAATACGAGCCTCAATTCCGGGTGGATCGAAGTCCTTCGTGAGGCTATGCTTGGTGATCAAGCAACCATAATCACACGCGGAACTAAAATCCATGCTCATCGCAGACGGATATGACATCACCATAAGATAATCAATCTCATTAATAATAAGACCAGAGTCAAGTGCTTCGAAGCATCACAATTAGAGTTAAAATTTCAAAACAACCAAACTTAAATTAATAAACTAATGCCCCAGACATGGCCTTATTACATAATCTAAAGTTTTCGAACTCAGCACCGCACTAGGACACTTCAGATGATGCCATCGGTGCTCCACTCAACAACTCCGCCACCTGGCGGAATTTCCTGCGTAGCTTGACCCTTTGGTTCGGCACCGGTAATGGAACCTAGACACCAAAAGTAGTAGGTCAGATTGACGTAATCTGGCAAGAGGGTAAACTGCAAGCAATGGATTAATCAATTGAATTAAACAGAAGTATTCATTATGACCAAAAATATATCAAATGCAAATCCCAATGGCATGAATGCACAGAAACGGGTATTCCCGCGGATAAATATACAGAAACGGGTAATCCCGCATACAGATAACAGAAACGGGTAATCCCGCAGATAATAACAGAAACGGGTAATCCTACAGATAATAACAGAAACGGGTAATCCCGCAGATAATAACAGAATCGGGTATTCCCGCAGATAATAACAGAAGGCACAGCTGTGTACTATAATCCACAGTATACGCTGACCCGATGGCGTATGTCCACCTCCGAATTGCAGTCGGTTAGATATATATATACATATATATATTTACAAATGCATATCTATATCGATGTAGAATGAATCATGATATGACACCCTTAATCCCAATATTCATACCATTATCAATTTGGGTACGTAAACTTTTATAATTGAAAATGTATTATGTACACGTATCAGTTCCAGTTTTTCCAATAGTAAGCACTAAACCACCTAACGGTCATAGTTAATTAAATATACACATGAGAAGCAACCTTCTTTCACAATGAAAATGTGAGTCCACGATGCCGATATACTACTTTTGATGCCCATCATGTGGTGCATCCCGAATCTCACATTCCCATTCTGCATGTAGTCTAATTCTCATGTGAACATTCAACTAACTTTCCTAAAGACATAATTCAGCTAATCCAGTTATGTATATTTAGTGTGTTTTGCAAATTAGGTAAAAGATGTTTAACTTCCAAACCCAAAGTTAAATCAAGTTATAATCAAAAGGGAAAAGGGAATAATTAATTCCTTAATGTCATTTTTGTGTATAAACACACCTTGTTAATTTATACAAAACTAAAGGTACAAATCTCGGGTCCCAGTTTGAAACCAAACTCAAATTAAAAATCCAAATTAGAATCATAAATACAATCTTGGTAAGATTTATTAATTACCACATACATCTTAGTTAATCTCAAATCAATCTAAATAAACATTAATCAAAATTATATAATTCTCAATTAAATTTATAAATAATCCAAGCTAAATTTCAAATAACCTCGAAATAAAAATTAATTTAATGAAATCAAATCTCTATTAGCATAATAGAACCATTAACCAAACTATAACCCTCTAAATATTATAATTAATATTCAAAAACTCTAATAATTTCTATTTATATAAATCTACATGTATTTATTTACTTTTATTTTTTTATTTTTGAAAAAAAAACTGGACGGATGGCCTAGATCAGCACCCGGGCCCGCCAGGAAGCCGGCCCAGCCGGCCCAGGCAGCGCTGCTGCTGGCCGATTTTTTTTTCTTTTTTTTTTTTTAATATACAAACCGATTTATATATGTATATAAAGGAAAACAATTCTTGATTCAAAAACACTAAACCTTAAATTATATGTGCTTACTTGGTTTTAATAAAAATCAGTCTTCACTATTAATCTCTTAACCCAAAACATTAACCAAACAAAGAGATCATGATTAGAACATATGATTAAACAAAGCAATCAAGAAGATATTGTTTGCAGTTATCCACTTGCCTGGATCTCGAAGCCAAAAGTAAATTTGAAGAGTAGAAGATCCAACCTTGGTTTCCCCTTGGAGAACTTTTAGGGCTTGGTTGCAGAAGAGAGGAAGAAGATGGAAGAATGGGGAAAACCCTAAGAGTAGAGTTTATATAGAAAGAGGGTTTTTTCCAAATTACAAGAGAGGGCTCCCTGCTTTCTAGTGGGTTTTAAGAAATTCCAAAAAGAGTCCTTTGGCCTAAAAGGGTCCAATAACTCAGGCCCAATTGTGTTAATTCAATCCATTTGACCTTCTTAACCCAACTCAAACCCGACAAACCGGTATGACCCAATATAAAAATTTGGGACTTGACAATTGTGTGATGGACCAGGTGTTGGAATAATTTCAGATTCAGGTATACATAATTTCTTTTTCTTTTTCTTTTTCTTTTTTCCACCATAGATGTACACATAATTCAATAGTGGAATTTATGTTCTCTTATTAGCAGGAGCTGTTGCTGATGCAAGCAGAGCAACTGAGTTGAATCCTTCAATGGCAAAGGCATCCTAACTCCGAAAAGGGTAAGTAAAAGAATGTGGATTCAATCGTTTTCTTGTGTGCGTCTATATATATATATATATATATATACATATACAGAGAGAACCTGCAGTAGGACAACAATATAGATAGATAGTTTGCTGTTTTAGTTAAATTCATGCTGTTTTTTCACCAAAGTTTACTTTATGCCTTCCAATTAAATATGGAACTGAAAAATTTTGCAGCCCATTTAGTGGACATGATGGAGACATATGATTAGAGATGTGAAACAGCTTTTTTTTTTTATTGGGAAGGCGGCTTTTCTCTTGTAGTTAATGAGCACACAAAAATAGTTAAGCATGCGCAAAGCTTGAATGCATTGTCACAAATTATTACATGCATTGTCACAAATTATTTTGCAGTGTTATTCTGTTGTGAAACTTTGGATCTAATTGAATAATTTAAAACCTAGGAAATTAAGAGTTGTAAATATGTTGGTCAGGCGCATTTGCATCATGTATCGTGTAAAGACAAATACCGAATGGGGTTTAAGTGAAACTTGAATTCATTATCAGATAAGTTTGATATATTGTGACAGATTATATTGCAAAATTTCCTTTCCGATTTTAGTCTTACACAGAGATCAACTTGATGTAAAAAGGTGCCGCAGCTGATTGCCATAGGCACGGGTGACATCTAGTTATCAACAATGCATCCTAATCTAATACTCCCTGCGTCCCAAAATTATAATCCCGTACGAAATTTGGTGATCTGCTTTAGTTATCAACTTGTGGCCAACAATTTCACTATCAAATTGAAAGGCCCAATAGAAACTAAACCTATAGACACAAAAGGAAACCTACCTAGGAAAAGAAAGAAGAAGAAGAGAAAAAAAAAAATCTTAAAACACCAGAAGCAGCTTATCACTCAGAAGAAAGGAGCTTAAACTCAAATAACTAATCTAATCAAGCAATGTTTTTGCCTTCTTGAATCCAGCATCATCCGTTATATACTCTGCAGCACGCCTCTTTTAAGTCTTCACCACTGTGTCAAGGAAACAAGCATAACATTTGAATGCTCATTATGGTTAAGATTAGAGACTGAGAAAGAGACTGGAAGGGACCAAAGGAATATGAAATATATTTAGCAAAAACACTTCATTAGCTACACGCCTAAAAGTTTTATTACACATTTCAACTCCTTTTAAGAATAATTATTGCCAAACTACAATATAGGTGATTTTAAATTCATGGAAAGAGTTGATGAAGAGTGGTGATGAATATACAAGACAAATGCGTTCCCTTATTAGTGGATTTATAACCAGTGATGATTTTTAGATTAAGTTCACAGCATATTGGCAATCATAAAGCCTATGTATAAGTTGATTAGGTTTTGTGATAAAGCTGGTCCAATTATGGGTGAAATATATGAAGGAATAGATAATATGCTTGGAGAGATTAAAGATGTTCTATGAAGTAATAACTAATAAGTATGGAGATGTGTACACACAGATTGAAGCTATGGCGCTAGTTAGATGGGAGAAAATGAATGTCCCCATGTGTTGTCTTGGATTTGCTTTGTCACCTTGATGATTCTTTTATTCTTCTTATGTAAGTGCTCCTGCCCCTGGAGGAACCATTCGGAAAAGGCCTAATGAAGAGAAAGAAGTTGTTGCTGGACTTCTAAGAGCATTTGACAAAATTGCATCTGATAATGAAGAAGTAAGAAAGCTGTGCAAACAATTTGTTGATTTTCATAAGCGGAAGGGACATCTTTCTATAGCTCCAGCCTTTTTAGATGCTTCTACAATGGCTACTATAGAATGGTGGGCAACTTTTGGATCAGAAACACCAGAGCTAGCATAAGTTGCATGAAAAGTCTTAAGCCCAACCAATCACTACATCATCTGCGAAAAAGCATTGGAGCACTTATCACTACACCAAAAATCTAATTTAGGAACGGATAATGGGCCCGGTTTTGGGCCGTTGCTAAAATGAAACGGATTTGATCCGTTTCTCACGAGGCCCGTTTGATAAAAACCGAGGTTATTTTCGCTTAAGTCCGTTCCAGCCGTTCCAGTCACTGCTTTCGCTAAACGCACTGCCTGTTCCCGATCTTCCTCTTCCTGTTCTTCTTCGGATTCTTCGGATCTTCGCGCGCTGCTAAGATCAGGGCTTCCTCTGTTCTCCACTGCTTTCTCCATCTCTCGCTTTCTTGGTTCCGCCTTTTCCGTCTGATCTGCAACCAAACCCTAACCCTAGAATCCATGGAGAAGGAAGATTTAGGTCTGAGCTTGAGCTTGAGCTCGAACGCGTTCGAGAATCGCCGATCCTTGCAGCTGAATCCAATGCCGGCGCCTTCTCCTCCTCCGCATTTCCTGCTTCAGAAGAGCCCCTGGAACCACGTCTTCGGATCTGCAGGTACTTTTCGGATTTGGAATCCATGGATTCGTTCTCCGCATGATTGGATTTTCACTTTCCGAGGCTTTTTTTTTCTAGATCTGGTGAATGATCCGTTTTGATTTCTTCCTTTCTGCCTTTGCCGCTGCGGATCTTGTAGCGATTTCTAGATCTGGTAAGGAGTCGGAGTTCTGCTATCGTTTTGGCAGATTTTGGAGTCTTGATGCCCGGATTCGAATGGTTCTAGTGGTTTTTTGGTTGTTTTGAAGGCGTTTTCGAACGTTTTTGGTGGTTTGATGGCGATTTTGAACGGTTCTAGTGGTTTTTTGGTGGTTTGAAGGCTTTCTTACAGCGAATGCATCCGATCTTTGTAGTTATGTTAAGATCACGACGACAGGAACAGAGCAGTGTCCTAAATGTCGAAATTGCTTTCATCTTCTTCTTAAAAATTGAAACTTTCTCTCTTTCCTAATCGATCTCATGTAGTAGAGTTCTAACCTAATTCGTAGATGATCATCTATTTTGGTTCTCGGCTTCGAATTTTTCGTGTTCTGATTTCTCCCCTTGGAATCGGTGCAGAGAGGAGTTGTGAGATCTTCAGAGGCGAGACGCGGCCGTTCCTCAAGGGAATCGATGTGAATCGGCGGCCTTGTACTGCCGACTGCGAGGAAGAAGGTGGGATTTCTTCTCCGAACAGCACTCTGTCGAGCGTGAGCGGGAAGAGGAGCGAGCGAGATCCGATTGGAGATGAGATCGACATCGAAAGAGGAATCAGCGACGAAGAAGACGGAGGAGAAACGTCGAGGAAGAAGCTGAGACTGTCGAAGGAGCAGTCCGCAGTGCTCGAAGAGAGCTTCAAAGAACACAACACTCTCAATCCTGTAAGCATGAACTGAGCAAAGCTAATGGTGGTGTTTTTTAATCTGTTGGTGAAAGGGGGTGTCTTTGCAAGGGGTGTAAAAAAATCTGTTCGGATCTGCAGTTTTTTAACCAATTCATATGCCAATAACTGATGGAAAACAATTTCTAAAAGAACTCAATAGTGGTAAACTTCTTGTTATATGTTCATGTCCTTTTCATTTGCAACAGATGAAATGGCTAACTTTTCCATTCCTTAATGCATGTCCTTATGTGATAGTTTGCTTTGAATTGGGTAGGATCATGCAAAACAGAAGGTGCTGAAATTGTGAAGACTTGCTCTGGTAATGAAAAGATTAATGGCCGGTCTCGTAGATCTCTGGTTGTGAACAACGGGTAATTTAGTACCTTCCTTTGTCTCCTTGTATAAGTTTGCATCTGTCTGAATTTGGATTGTAAGGAGCAATTTTTATGAAAAGTAAGCATCCAGCGGTAACACAGTATATTGACTACATATCTCTTACATGCATGAGCTATTTAATTAAGATGGTTTGAATTGATGTTATGCCTCCTTTTTTTCTGTTGTGAAGGAAGTCAATATCTTCCCGAAGAATTTCAAGAGGATTATCAGGGTAAACTTGTTTGTACCTGTTGGATCTACTATGGATTCAGTTGAAAGACTACTTATATTTCCTTTTTAATATGCAGTGAAGCAAAAACTGTAATGGCAAAAGGATCTCAGCACAAATCTAGCTGTGTCTTGGTTGGCATGCCTATTGCCCTTCTTTCTGCTACACTTTGTGTTAGTTCTCAGAATCTAATTTCTGATTCACTTTGTTCTTTTTCAGGCAAATTTCAAGTACTCAGAGAAAATTAAGAGAAAATCTAGCATTTCTGGTGAGTGATGATGTTGTAATTTTCCAGTACCCAGCAGAATGCGGGAAGCCAATGCTAGTTTATGCTGTCGTATATATTCATCTGGTCTTAAATGTAATGACAGCTATGCTAAATTCGTTTTCAGTTGATACTAGAACCAGAAGAAAACCATTGGCAGAAATCAGCAATAGTAGGACTCATCTGCTGGAAGGATCAAATGATGGCTTTAAACTGAGGTATGTAGATAATTCGATGTTTTGTCAATTTCCTAAGAACATGTGCTTGTGCTTTTATTGAATGTGCTTTTATCCAATTTCCTGAGAACACATTTATTGGATGGTATATGCTGTCATTGAATGTGCCTCCAATTGCTGCAAGCCAATTCATTAGGCTGGTTTTACCCCTTTTGGGACCGACCTAAATGTGTCCAATTTAGATTTGGGCTTGGAGGAAGAAGCCTTAGTTGTTTGTGATGCTATTTGGAGGAGTACCTTGGTACCTTGTTTGATAGTTAATTGCAAGACTGTAATGAATGATGCTGCATGTGTCTTAACGTTGGCATTTTTTTTAATGCTTCTTTAATTTCTCTCAGTAGTGATTTAGATTTGCAGCTCAATGATATTTAATTTGGTAAGCGCTAATGATGCAGAGAAGAAAGAATCTTTTGCTCAAAATTTTTATAAGGCTTTATGTGAATTTTGCAAGTGAACCCATAATTTGCTTTTGGAGTTTGAAAGTGGACCCATACCCGACAGGGTGATTGCCCCCAGATTGGTGGGTCTGTTAGATCAAAGGTCCAAATCAGGCAATCTGGACCCAGATCAGTTTTAACATGAGATGGCTGTTGCAGTTTAGCTGGCGTCTCAGCGCCAACCTGTTTTTATTATTAAAGTTTTTGCATGGACCACACCATTTCCCCGCTGTTTCTTTCCTTTTTTACCTTTTGCCAGTTTGTTTTCACAGGTTCCATGCTCAAACAAGTTCACAGCTCTTTCAATTCATACACTACCCTTCCCTGCTGTCATAAAGGCTCTCTATTTATTATACTGTTATCAATGTGTTTCTTTGAGTTATGCATTACATAATGGTGCTTTTGATTTTGTATTTCAGCAATGGAGCACAGATGGAAGAAAATGCTGTAAGGCTATTAAGAATAGCTTGGTGGACTTTTCTACTTGGCATACTTATTACATTCATGGCAAGTGCATTTGTCTTTTGGTGGCAAGCTCTTAAATTTTCTGATCCATATGCACAGGCCATATTGATCCATGGTAATCTTGTCATTTCTATCACCAATGTTTCAACTGCTTCTTATCTGTTCATGTTGTATAAGCATCCACAGATCCTTTGTTGGTTCTTCTATAGATATATTAATGAAATTCAAAAATGTAAACTGTGTGAAACCTGTGAAACCTGACACTCATGTTTTGTATCCTCACACTACTGTAGGAGGACCTCTCAGTATATATATTCATTCTACTGTTAGAACTCAGAAGACCTCTACAGTCTTAATATAATGTACCTCATCCTGCTATAGATTGATTTCAGGATAACATCCTTGACATCTAATCTTGCAGGAACTGTTCCTCAAGTTGGAAGTACACAGTTTTTTATTTTCTCAGGCTTTCAACGCCCTCTAGTGAATACAATGGTATGACTTTGAAGCTTGTTTGGGAAAACATATTGTGGATGATGAAGGCATTGCCATTCTTGTTTGCTTTTCTATATGTTTGCAAATTACTTAATGATCGAAAAATGTGTGGAACCTCTTAAATTTAAAACTAAGATCTCCATCCATTTTTTTTAATAGAGAGAAAGGAGAAATAATGAGAGAGATGAAGAAGAGATCATGGGTAAGCCTCTACCTTCTCCCTATGACCATTCAGGATTGCTGTGGACTGAATTCAACAATGCTGTAATCGACTTTCGAATGATAAGCAACCATCTAATCAAGTCTAATTTTGTTCTGCTTTTTTCTGAAGATGGGCGTGGTAAAGAGAATGAATCCTGCACTAACTCATCGAAGAACAGGCAATTGCCACAACAGAAAGCAACAATGACCAAAACCTCTGCCAGGAGACGCTCATTAGGATCTAAATCAATGGAAAGTGTTCCAAATCCTCTGAAATTACAGGTAAAGTAGTATTATTGTCTCAGAAGTAGTGGTCTTGGCTCTGTATACTCTAATAGGGGTGAAACATGAGTTTTTGATATTACAGCATGTGTGCCAACCTATAGACCAAGAAAGAGTAGAAGGGAGCACTCCAGCTATTACCAGCAGTTATTTAAAAACCGTGGTCCAAACAAAATTTTTGAGGATGTTTTGAAATGCCTCTCGAGCATTTTCTTAAGTCAGTTGGGCACATTGGTGAAAAGTATGATCCATGTATAGCAAAACACTCAATTGTTTACTTCAATTTGCCTGAGGTTCAGAAGGCACTTCATGTTGATCTTGTGAACTGTGATGTGCCCAAATTTAGTCAGCAACCTGTTGCACACAATTGGATCAATCATTTTCTTCACGATTAGATATTTTAGATCTTTTAATTGGCAGTTCCTATGATGTTATGAGGTTGATTTTTGGGGCATGTGCACCCAGAGACAGTTTGCTTCTTGAGATTTTATTTGACTTATATTGATATGAAATTACGGAGATCATAAGAGCTTGCTTGCATGGGCTTCCACCACCTATGATGCCCAGATAAAGCAGGGACATGCCATGGATTCTACACAAAAAGTGAATTATTGAATGTGATGCGACATGGAACTTCCCCATTTTGAAGTATTCGGGTTTCATAGGCTTCCGTTTGTGTTGATTGTGTTACTTTACCAGTGCTTCTGATCATAGTGGATGTCATTGGCCTTGCATTGATTCAAAATCACAACTCCCAAAAAGACACTCTACATTGAAAAGATATAGCCATCCTTTTTATGATGGCCATGCTGAGAAAGTTCTGGACATTTTAAAATCTTCGTACGTTTATTTTTCTAGGAAGGCTTAGCTATACTCTCTTCTTCTTCTTCTTATTTATATTTATATGTATATTTATTTTATTATTTTTTTTGTATTTTTGATGCTCATGCCAATATAGACAGCATATACTGATTATGCTATGTCAATTATGTACTCGATGAGATGGGTATCAGAGATGCTGCTTAAAAGTTGCCTCATGGGAGAAAAGATGCCGAGAACTAGCATTGCAAAACAGGATCACAAACTAAGATTGATGCATATAAAATTATAGGAAAAGTCACTCCCCCCCAATCTCTCCCTCCCTTTTAAAGACTCCTTCCCCCTGAGCCTCCCCCTCTCTCTGTCAGTCCCCATCCATTAACAAATGATAAAACACCATCTAAATTCCATCTCTCTGCACCAGCATCATGGCCTAGCTGTTCTTGGATCCGGAGAATCTGGGTCCTGAGCCTGCATCCTCTTAAAAGAAATCAAAATTCAGAGACCATGGCCTTGTCTTTCTTCCCCCTCTTCTTCCTCTTCTTTCCCTTTCCCAAATCAGCAGCTCTTCCAGCTTTGGGATTGGAGTAGAAGCAGAGAAGTAATGTTTATCAGTCCACCCAATCTCTTTGCTTCTCTCCTCTTCTACTACTTGCTCCTATCAAACAACAGCCAATGTCGACACAAGGCCTCCGCCATCGAGCCACAAGGTGAAGCTCTCCTCTCATGGAAGAAGACCCTGAAAGGATCGACCGAAGCGTTACAGAGCTGGAACCCAGATGACAATTCGCCGTGCAGTTGGTTCGGCGTCTCCTGCAGCCCAAACATGCAAGTGGTAGAACTGACACTGAGGTATGTGAATTTGCTCGGCGGAGTTCCTTCCAACTTAACAGCATTGAGGTCTTTGAACAAGCTAGTCCTGTCTGGGACCAACCTCACGGGGCCGATACCCGGCGAGCTAGGCTTAGCATACACCTATGTTGTGTGACCAAAATTTATGCCCTCCCAAAGAATATAAGCGCAATCTTGTTCAATTCTCCCTGCTTTACCTTTTAATCTACATATACACAGTCAAGTTTGGGATTTTATTGCTGAATTAACCAACCCCTTTGTTTTTTGGGTTTCAGGAGGCACTGTCACAACAGGATCAGTTGGACCAAGCTGCAGCCTACATCAAGAAGCTGAGGGAGAATATAGAAGGGTTGAAGGAGAGAAGGGCCCTGGCAGCACATATTGTAGGAATCAATAAAGAGATGAGTGATGGGATGATGATAGGGTTGAGGTTGCCTGTGATTGAAGTTAAGGACTTGGGTTCTACAGTTGAGGTGGTTCTGATTAGTGGGTTGAATAGGAATTTCATGTTGTGTGATGTGATTAGTGTTCTTGAGGAGGAAGGAGCTGAAGTTGTGAATGCCAGCTTCTCTCAAGTAGCTAACAAGGTCTTCCACATAATTCATTCTCAGGTAATTACTAAAACAATAAATCTTCACCTCATTAGGCTTCTTCATCTCATTTTTAGAAAGAAAATAGTGGGTTTAACATGTATTATCACCTAGTGATTTAGATTGTTAATAGAGGATCAAACTGAATTGATTTTCTTTTAACTTTGCAGGTCACAAGCTCTAGAGTGGGCTTTGAGAGTGAAAGGGTGTATCAGAGGCTGAAAGAGTTGGTCCATTGAACTGGATGAACATCCATGAGTTGGCTGCTTAGTCAGAAAACAAACGATGTGTAGCTGTTTGCGTCCGTGCAATCATATGTGCTTGTAATTGTGGAAACTGAAATTTTAGAAGATTTTACCTATTATGCGGGACTTTGGTCATGAATTCATGAAAATGATGCCCCTTTCACTTGTACAACAAATGAGTCCCTAACAATAACCTTTGCTAGCTAATGGTCAAAACCTGATTATCAGCTTGAAGCATGAAAATTGGTAGCTACACAATGCCCAAAAAGCAATGATCCAGAGACCACATATGGACTAGACCAAGTACGAAACATTAATGGCTATGTGATGGTGAGTACATACAGGCTTGCAAAACCCCAACGCCAAGCACAATGAAATTGGTAAAAATATACATGAATTACATGTTACTGTGGTATGAAATGCTTGTTCTTCGATCCAAACCATTAAAATTGTGGTTGTCAACAGGGAGGATGGGTAGCTCAAAATTTTTTATTGAATTTTTTTTATCACAATGTTTGATAAAGCGATTTGTGATTGCCCATATGATGGTCCATCAAGCTGGTCTTTAATTTATGTCCCATAAAAATAGGTCCCACGTCATACAATAATCTAATTAAAAAGAGAGAAATGACGCAAAGATAGTTGCGTCATGCAAATGCCTCATAAGGATGCAAATGAACGGTTTTGAACCGTTTCAATTTTCAACTCTGGAACGGTTTTGAACCGTTCCAGACTTTCAAGACCGTTCCAGATTTTCAAATCTGGAACGGTTTTGAACCGTTCCAGATTTGAAACTCTGGAACGGTTCAAAACCGTTCCAGATTTGAAAATCTGGAACGGTTTTGACCGTTCCAGATTTTCTGCGACACCCATTTTTGAAACGGTTTGAAACCGTTCCAGATTCATTCAGGAACAGTTTTAAACCGTTCCAGATGGGCATTTTTGGTGTAGTGTATTCATATATTCACAATGTCCAAAGAAACATTTTTTTCTAAAATTTATGCAAGTTTTCATTATTATTTAATGCTAGATATTCACAATCCAAGTAAATATGTGCTTTCTTATTGTTTTGGCCTCTTTTTTTGGTAAAATAAAATAGGATAAATGCTTCTTGAGCGGACAAGCTAGCTTTTATCCATTCCAATATTCGATTGTTGTCAAGATTTCAAGAGAACTACAAAGAGGGAGCGAAGCTTCATGTAATGAGGACGTGGCGGATCTCATCAAAAAAGAAACAAGGAGGTGGTGGAGAATCATTTTTAAAGGATAAAAGGAAAGAAGCTGGCATAATTGTTAGAAGTTGGAAAACTAAGCCTCAATTGCTCTTTTATTATCTACTTCTTATTTTTACTTCTTCAGGATTAATCCTTCTTTACTTATTGTTATTGTATCATTGGCTATGATAATTTGAATAATTTTGTGATTGGATTTTGGGGATTAAGTATTGCATAAATTTCAAGTACGCAAATTCAGAATGGGAGTCATGGATTAGGACTCTTTGTAAGTCCAAAGTAGGAAAGAACAAGGTTATTAGAAAGTATAAGAAGTCCCAAACTGACCTCTCTCTAGGAATACTATTGCCAATAAGACTTCTCTGTAGTTTCCAAATAGGACTCCCCTCTAAGCACTAATATATATATATATATACGTCAAGAGGCTCCCGTTATTTCACACCCATCAACGAAAGAAGTTCTAAGAGAAAGAGAGAGAAAGACTAATTTAGTTGTGGAATTGTTAGAAGGAGAGGAAGATCAACAGCGGGATGACAACGGATGCCAAACGAGAGACCGATCATTGCCTGAGCAACACACGTCTATACCAGGTGAGTAGAACTTCAAAACTTGATGATGTAAGGTTTGTAGTTGATGAAACTTGAAGGTATTTAATTGATTATCGGTTGTTCTCTACCCCAGTCCGCTGCAACAGTGGCTATCGACATTAAACAATGAAAGACATCATCCAGCAACCAAAAGATTTCAATAGAACTTGTCAGATTGGGTTTCTGTGATTGTAAATCTAATATACATGGGTTCAGATAATAGAATTTATGGTTGTTATGATGATCGAAATCAAATTTGGAAATCTTTGTATGCATGTCGTCAATACCCAATTTGGTCGACTTGGGTTGTGGGTCCCCATGGCCCACCTGATGAGAGATCAAGACCCTACATCTGGTGGGGGACAGTTGGACGACTACAGGTGTAGTGGTCCCATGTGGATTGGAAATTGGGGGTCCACCATCCAAACTCTGTTAACAGCGCTGACGAAAAGAAATTTGGCCGATAATAATTTCTGAGATTTTGTGTTCGTATTGATATCAACATCTGTCATAACCCGAGCCCAGGGTTCGGGGGTTAGCAAAAGCCAAACCAATGACACAAGTACTCCCGTGCCTGTACACGTAGACCTGGTCTAAATGTACATGCACAAGGGAACATTCACACGTGCCAAACATGTACGCGGAAGCTGTAAATATCAGAAACAACAAACTAACAGTGCAAAAAGAGAATACGAAGAAAGAACTGATATAATTACATGTGAAGGTCTTACAAGATGAACAAAATAATATATACAATCATGACATATACAAGTATGAAGATCCTAAAAAAAAAACAAGACTCCAATGCCATGCATGTCAAGAACGCTCTCCCGTGGAGTGATCACATCCACTCCTCTAGGGCTGAAGGGGCCTTGGGGGTCTCGTCTGGAGTCTGGCCGACCGACGAGGGGTCGGCAGGGGTATCTGGGCCTGCAACACCAAAACAACTGTGAATACGACAATTCAGCAAAGTATAAACCATAACAAGTTAACACACGCTGTGTCTAATAGAATAAAGGACATCATGTAAATTAAATAAGGCATTTTCGTGTACTAGGCTGTCATGCAAGAAAGAAATATGCTATGCGAATCAACGTATACATGCAGTGTACATAACTAGTGGCTACTACATTGCCATATGCTCCCAAAAGAGGGACCTTGTATCGTGCAAAGAACACCATTGTCCGGGCCAGGGTACAATGGGTCTCGGTTTCCTGGGGTCCGGTTCCCCAAGATGTTTCCTTACTGCAGCAAGGCCATGTAAACCATACCAAATTCACCCCGTCGGGATCCTAAGGCTGAGGCTAAGTAGTGCCTGACCATACAGAGTCAATCATGAAAACCCTGAGTAGATCGTGACAACATATCATACGTGCATATCTGTGAACATATTTTATACGTGAAATTATACATGCATACTCAAGGTAAAGAACCACAATGTGAAAGCAACGGAACACAAGTAATCATATTGGAGAGTAGAGATTAATGATCGAATGCAATATGTTATGCAACAAATCATGCAAAATCGGATCATCTTTATTTACAAGCCAATTCTAATCTAATTATCCGGTGTTTCTAACCGTGCATGATGATGTAGTTTTAAGTTTTTCGATGCACCGTTGTCTAGTGTTGCATTGAATCGGATAGTGCACCGAAGTCCCTTAAACCAACACCCATGGGGAGGTGCTTAACATCCGGATAACGAACATGAATGATTCGCAGCCCTCGAGATCATTCACGCATTGTATCACATTCAGTTGGGCAGGTCTAGGTGCTCTACATTCTATCATGAAGGCCATATCGGTCTTTCCCTTACACATATCCTTGTTCTTCATTATTCTAGTGTTGATGCGGCTTAGCTGTAAGTGATCATACAGCTTAGCCGTAGGCATCTTACGGCGTAGCCGTAATATGCACTGCAGCTCCACCACGGTTCCCTTTACTGTTCATCTGCAGTTACGGTTCACTAGTATTTTGTTTTACGGCTTAGTCGTGTGTGTTCTACGGCTTAGCCGTGGCTGGGCCGTAGAAGGTCTGACAAATTGATTGCTCTCAGTTAATCCAGAAAAAAGCACCCTGTATTGATCTACGACTGGGCCACGGCTGAGGTTCGGCTTAGCCGTAGTGCAATACACGGCTTAGCCGTGCCCTAGCCGTAGAGGAAAACTGGATTTTTACCCTCTCTGGACTTTAAGCCATAGGTGACATACGGCTTAGCCGTACATGCACAAAGTCAAGTTCTAAATCAAGTACAGAAACCTATGAAACCATCAGAATTGCAAATATCCAATAGAGATAAGGTAGAATACTAACAATTTAGGGCTGTAAACAAGTTTGCCATGCCATTTCATGTGAATTAACCAAAACCAAACAAATACCAACATGGGTTCTACAGATTATGGTTATACTTGCCTCAATTGAATTCAATTACACAACTTGCTGTCCTTGGGCCCAAACACAACCAACACCAACCACAACAACATGCATGCATGAAAAACAGAAAGAATATCAAAACCTATCGTGCACTCATGGAAACAAGAAGGAGAAGAATAAGAATGAGATGAGGGAGATGGAAGAGAATCCCAGCTCACCTCAATCAACACACCAGTGACTAAAAGAACCAAAAGCCCTCAAATCAGCTTGATCGATGGAGGAGAGAACTCAATAGGGAGAGAGAAAGAATTCCACGTGAATAGTGAGAGGAAAAATAAGAGAGAACGTGAGTTGATGGGCTGAAGCTATATATATAAGATAAGTAGATGTCCAAATTGCAATGAAGTCCGAGTCAAAATTCTATTTTCAGTTTGAGTCAACTCCGGGTCCAATGGAATCACAAGACATCGTTTGCAAACGACGTAGTTACGAAAGTTGACGAGCTCAAGGAAAGACACGTGTTGACATCAAGATGATACAAAAATGATCATATCTTAGAAAAGCTAAAATTACGAAAAAGGGTTTGGTCTACTTAATCCAGGTCAAGCTAAACCCAACTACCTATCCATGACCCGCAACGAAAACAAAACACAAACAAAACACAATTAGCAATGAAAACAAGATTAATTAACCGTTAAACGAGGTCAAGCTGGGTCGGAGTGTTACATCCTCCCCTACTTGAGAATCATTCCGTCCTCGGAATGAACACTCACTCACTCATACCTGTGAAAACAGATCGGGATATTGTCTTGCCATCTGCTCTTCTAACTCCCAAGTAGCCTCATCGGGACTGTGATGCTCCTATAGCACTTTGACCCATCGAATTGTCCTGGTGCAGAGTATCTGCTCTCGGGTTCCCACGATACGGAGTGGTCGCTCAATGTATGCAGCATTTGGTTGAATCTGAACCTCGTCGTAACGAATGACATGGGAGGGATCATGAACATATTTCCGAAGCATTGAAACGTGGAAAACGTTGTGTACTCCTGAAAACATCTCGGGAAGATCTAATCGATAGGCCAAATCACCAATCTGACTTTTGATCTTGAACGGTTCGACATATCGTGGAGCTAACTTGCCTTTCTGGCCGAAACGGATTGTACCCTTCATCGGTGAGACCTTCAGAAAAACCCACTCACCAACTTGAAACTCTAATGGCCGTCTGCGAGTGTCTGCGTAACTCTTCTGCCTCGACCGAGCAACCTTCAAGTTCTCAATTGCTTTCTGTACCTTCTCCGTAGTTTCGGCGATGATCGTCGGTCCATGAAAACTCCGAGTTCCAACTTCTTCCCAACATACCAGATTTCTACACTACTTCCCGTACAATGCTTCATATGGCGCCATCCCAATACTCTCGTGGAAGCTGTTATTGTAGGCGAATTCGTACAACGATAGGTGAAGATCCCATTCTTTCTCGTAGCTCAACACGCTGGCTCGCAACATATCCTCCAAAGTCTGAATAGTCCGCTTTGATTGCCCATCCGTCTGTGGGTGGTATGCTGTGCTGAAGCTCAACCTCGTACCCATAGCCTCTTGGAAGGCTCTCCAGAAAGACGAAACGAAACGGCTGTCACAATCAGATATAATCAACACTGGGGTACCATGGAGCCTGACGATCTCATCCACAAATTTCCTCGCCATCTCTGAAAATGTCATACCCTTCCGAAAAGGGATGAAATGGGCTGACTTCATCAAGTGATCTACTATCACCCAAATGGCATTGTTCTTCCTGCTCGTCGGTGGTAATCCGGAAACGAAGTCCATGGTGATGTGTTCCCACTTCCACTGCGGTATATGCAAAGGATGCAACGAGCCTGGCAGTCTCTGATGATCTGCTTTCACCTTCTGGCATGTCAAACATCGAGCAACAAATCCTGCTACTTCTCTCTTTATGTTGTTCCACCAGAAGCGATCCTTGAGATTCCGATACATCTTTGTGCTGCCTGGGTGCATCGCATATCGAGCGTAATGCGCTTCATTCATCAGTTTCTCCTTGAAATCATCAACCGCTGGCACACACAACCTACTCCGAAAGTAGAGCACACCATCCTCTAGTCTGAAATCGGGTCTGTCTCCAATGTGGTCTCGAATGCGCTTCAAGGTTAGATCTTCAAATTGCCTGTCTTTCATCTGCTGAATCATCTCAGGCTGAAACACTAGCGTACTAGCCAAAGTCACGCACTCATCCACTTGTTTCACTTTAACAGGGAGACCATGGAACTCTAAGAGAAAACTGCTCAACATCTGCACAGACTCTGCTTTCCTGCTGAGTGCATCTGCCACCACATTTCCCTTGCTTGGCTGATATTTGATCGGGAAGTCATAATCTTTAATAAGCTCAAGCCATCTCTGCTGTCTCATGTTCAGCTCCTGCTGCGTGAATAAGTACTGCAAACTGTGGTGGTCAGAACGAACCTCAAATTGCACACCATACAGATAATGTCTCCGTAGCTTCAATGCAAACACGATGGCTGCCAATTCCAAATCATGGGTGGCGTAATTCTTCTCATGTTCTCGCAACTGTCTCGATCCATATGCAATAACCTTCCTGTGTTGCATCAACACACAGCCTAGACCAACTCGAGAAGCGTCTAAATATACCACGAACCCTTCACTACCATCTGGCAAAAGCTAACATGGGGACCATAGTCAACTTCTCTTTCAAAGTCTGGAAACTGGCTTCACACTCCTCAGTCCAATCAAATGGTACATTTTTCCTGGTTAACTTCGTCACAGGGGAAGAGATCTTAACAAAGTCCTAGACAAATCGACGATAGTAACCCGCTAGACCAAGGAAACTATGAACTTCTATCACTGTCTTAAGGCTATGCCAACTCACCACTGCCTCTACTTTAGATGGATCAACTGCCAATCCCTCTCGTGAAATGATATGACCTAAAAATGCCACCTGCTCAAGCCAAAAATCACATTTCGACAACTTAGCAAACAATCGATGTTCTCTCAACAATGACAAGGCTTTCCTCAAGTGCTCCCTATGCTCCTCTGCTGACTTAGAGTATATCAATATATCATTAATAAAAATAACTACGAACTGGTCCAAGAAAGGAGCAAAGATCTGATTCATTAATGCCATAAACGCTGCAGGTGCGTTGGTTAGTCCAAAAGGCATCACGAGGAATTCATAATGTCCATAATGAGTCCTGAAGGCAGTCTTAGGAATGTCATCTTCTTTGACCCTCAACTGGTGATATCCAGATCTCAAATCAATCTTTGAAAAATACGCTGCACCCTGAAGTTGATCAAACAACTCATCAATCCTGGGTAGGGGATACTTGTTCTTGATAGTCACTTTGTTTAGCTGTCGGTAGTCTATGCACATCCGAAAAGTACCATCCTTCTTCTTGACAAACAAAACTGGTGCTCCCCAAGGTGAGACGCTCGGGCGAATGAAACCCTTGTCTAAAAGCTCCTGCAATTGCTTCTTCAACTCTGATAATTCAGCTGGGGCCATGCGATACGGAGCCTTGCTGATCGGTGCCATGCCGGGAAAAAGCTCAATGGCGAACTCCATATCTCGAACCGGGGGTAAGTCTGGCACATCGTCTGGGAAGATATCGGGAAAGTCACAGACCACCTGGATCTCACCTAGCTGCTTCATCTCTTTTTTCGCTAAGATAAAGGCAATGAAGCCTTCAAACCCTCTGCGGATCAAGTGATCTGCCTTACACGCCGAAATCACACGTCTGGGACATCTCTGCTGACTGCCCTCGAAACGGAAACCCTTGCCTAAATCGAAGAAGATTGTCCTGTTGTAACAGTTAACACAGGCACGATATCGAGCGAGCCAATCCATACCAGGGATCACGTCGAAGTCCAGCATCGACAACAGGATCAAATCAACAGGTAACTGATGACCTGCAATCTGCACGTTGCAATGGGGGTAGTATACACTACACTCCACTAGCTTGCCAACTGGGGTGGATACAACCAACACATATGGCAACGGCTTAGACGGCTGATGTAACCGCTCTGCCCAATGAGGTGCTACGTATGATCGTGTAGACCTCGAATCGAACAATGCTAATGCCTCGACGTGCGAAATCAAAACAGTACCTTCAACCACTTGTGGATCCTCGGCACTCTCATGGGTAGTAGCGTATGCACGGGCTGTCTGACGAGGCTGTCTCGAGCCTGGACGAGCTGACTGTGACTTGTTCGGAGCTGTAGATGCATTGGGTCTGCCAAGAGCTGCACCGGAGGTAGTACCAGATGGAGGGGGCTAGGAGGCTCTATATCGAGGACAATTAGCTATCATATGCTCCCTCGAACCACAGATGAAACAAGCACCTGCCTTCCTCCAACAAGCTTTAGTCGTGTGGCTTTTGCCACAATGCCCACAAGTCACTCCGGCAGAACTGGAAGTACTCTGCTGGCCTTTTGTCTTCTTCTGTACTTGTTCTCGTGCACTGAAAGGCGGCTATCGCTTAGGCTCAACGGCTCTCGCAGCTTGGTGAATGGCCTCAGCAGAATAGGCCCTGTCCACTGCATCATCAAATGTAGCCGGACGCTGAAACGCAGTCACGTGGTGCATATACCGCGGATGCAGACCCTCAACGAACCGATTCACCTTCCTCTCTTCGGTACTGATCATATCCGGAGCAAAGTGCGACAACTGAGTAAACTTGTTCACATATTCTGCCACGGTCATCTACTGCTGGCGGAGAGCTCAAAACTCAACCTCCTTGGCTCGAAACACATGAGCCGGGATGAACTTTCTCCTAAACTGTTGCTTGAACATCTCCCAAACTGTCGCACTAGGAATGTCTCTGTATGAGTCTTTCACGCTTTTCCACCAAGTTTTCGCGACATCTCTAAACATGGAGGCTGCTAGTCCGACTTTCTGCCGGTTTGTGCACACGACGGTCTCAAAGACATCCTCCGTCTGCTCTAGCCACTGTTCTGCCTTTAATGGCTCTTCTGTCCCATAGAACTCAATAGCTCCTCGCTTGCGAAATTTATCGTAGAGGGCATTCGGGTCATTCTCTTGAGGCTGAAAGACCACCTGCTGGTCTATATGTGACGGAGCTGGGTCTTGGCTTTGTCGGTCTAACATGGTTGTAACTTGTGCTTGTAAGTTTTGCATTCCCTGCGATTGTGCCTGTAGGGACTGAAATAACATGAGGATGCGTTCATCTGTGTTCTGTGTCTGCGGTGATGGTGCGGATCCGCTCGGCGTTCTGTTGAGAACCCGAACCTAACGCCATCCTGCAAAATGGAAGGAGTCAGACATAAACACAAACAATCTCGCCCAACAAACCCCAAAATCTAGGAAAACCACAAAGACATAATCGTATCCACACCACGATACTACATGCCTACATGCTTATCATCTAGAGCAAGGAATGCTCTGATACCATACAATACGTATGTCATAACCCGAGCCCAGGGTTCGGGGGTTAGCAAAAGCCAAACCAATGACACACGTACTCCCGTGCCTGTTGTCACAACCCGAGCCCAGGGTTCGGGGGTTAGCAAAAGCCAAACCTAATGACACACGTACTCCCGTGCCTGTACACGTAGACCAGGTCTAAATGCACACGCACAAGGGAACAAGCACACGTGCCAAGCAAGTATGCGGAAGCTGTAAATATCAGAAACATAAAAACTAACAGTGCAAGAAGAGGATACAAAGAAAGGACTGACATAATTACATATGAAAGGTTTACAAAATGAACAAAAGATATATACAATGCTGACATGCCATGCCAAGAACAAGTCTGAAAGCACAAAACAAGACTCCAAAATGATGTATGCCAAGAGCGCTCTCCCGTGGAGTGATTACATCCACTCCTCTAGGCCTGATGGGGCCCCGGGGGCCTCATCTGAAGCCTGGCCGACCTGCGGGGGTTCGGCAGGGGGAACTGGGCCTGCAACACCAAAAACAACTGTGAATACGAAGATTCAGCAAAGTATAAACCATAGCAAGTTAACACACACTGTATCTAACAGAATAAAGAACATCATGTGATTAAAGAAAGCATTTTCGTATACTAGGCTGTCATGCAAGAAGGAAGTATGCCATGTGAATCAATGAATACATGCTGTGTACAAACTAGTGGCTACTACATTACCATATGCTCCCAAAAGAGGGATCTTATAACATGCAAAGAACACCATTCTCCGGGCCAGGGTACAATGGGTCTCGGTTTCCTGGGGTCCGGTTCCCCAAGACAAAATCCATACTGCAGCAGGTCCTTATAAACTATACCAAATTCACCCCGTCGGGATCCTAAGGCTGAGGCTAAGTAGAGCCTGACCATACAGAGTCAATCATGAAAATCCTGAGTAGATCGTGATAACATATCATACGTGCAGATCTGTGAGTGAACATATCATACATGCATACTCAGGGTAATTAAACCAAAATGTGAAAGTAACGAAACATACGTAATCATGTAGAGTGTTGAGATCAATGGTTGAATGCAATATGTTATGCAACAAATCATGTGAAATCGAATCATCTTGCTTTACAAACCAATTCTAATCTAATTATCCGGTGCTTCTAACCGTGCATGATGATGTAGTTTTAAGTTATTCGATGCACCGTTGTCTAGTGTTGCCTTGAATCGGGCGGTGCACGAAGTCCCTTAAACCAACACCCATGGGGAGGTGCTTAACATCCGGATAACGAACATGAATGATTTGCAGCCCTCGAGATCATTCACGCGTTGTATTACATTCCGTTGGGCAGGTCTAGGTGCTCTACATTCTATCATGAAGGTCATATAGGTCTTATCTTTACACCTAGCCTTATTCTTCATGTGTGGTTACGGCTTAGCCGAGTGTGTGCTACGGCTTAGCCGTGTGTAGTCTACAGCTTAGCCGTGGCTGAACCGTAGAAGGTCTGTCAGTTGCTGACTCTCAGTTATTCCAGAACTTGCACCCTGTAATGCTCTACGGCTGGGCCACGGCTGAGCTTCGGCTTAGCCGTAGGGCATTCCACGGCTTAGCCGTACCCTAGCCGTAGAGGAAAACTGGGTTTTTCTCCTCTCTGGACTGTGAGCCGTAAGAGGCATACGGCTTAGCCGTACCTGTACGAATGCAATTTCCTGCAGCCTGTACAGAATGTCTGGAAATGCATCAGAAATGCAATTTATCAATGGGAATACACAAGAACTAAAGCAATGAGTATCAAATGGGCTGTAAACACACATTTCCATATCAATTCATGTAAGATCAACCAAATTCAATGCATACCAACATGGGTTCTCAATGTTATGGTTATACTTGCCTCAATTGGAGATCACTTGCACACTTGTAGTTCTCAAGCCCAAACACAATCTAATACAAATCAAAACAACATGCATGCATGAGGGTTGGAGTCATAGACACACTATACAACAATGGAAACAAGAGGGAGAAGAACTAGAGAAGAGGGATGAGAAGGATGAAGGGATTTCCACCAACTCACCTCACATGCAAGGCCCACCTTCCTCTTGATCGATGGAGAAGAGGAATTGGAGAAGAGAATTCAAGAGGGAAGAGAGAGAGCTCCACGTGCAGTGCAGGCAATTTGAAAATGAGAGAGAGAACGTGAGTGTTGGTGAATAGGGTGAGAGCTTATATAAGTAATGGGTTGATCAAATTCCAAGAAGGGCCAAGTCATAAGTCTATTTTCAGTTTGAGTCAAACCCGAGTCCCATCGAATCACACGACCTCGGTTGCAAATGACGTAGTTACGAAAGTTAACGAGCTCAACGAAAGACACGTGTTGACATCAAGATGATGCAAAAATGACCATGTCTAAGAAAAGCTAAAATTACGAAAAAGGGCTTGGTCTACTTAATCCAGGTCAAACTCAACCCAACTACCTATCCATGACCCATAACGAAAATCAAAACACAACAAAACACGATTAGCAACGAAAACAAGATTAACTAGCCACTAAACGAGGTCAAGCTGGGTCGGAGTGTTACACCTGTACACGTAGACCTGGTCTAAATGTACACGCACAAGGGAACATTCACAAGTGCCAAACATATACGCGGAAGCTATAAATATCAGAAACATCAAACTAACAGTGCAAAAAGAGAATACGAAGAAAGAACTGACATAATTACATGTGAAGGTCTTACAAAATGAACAAAATAATATATACAATCATGACATATACAAGTATGAAGATCCTAAAAAAAAAAACAAGACTCCAATGCCATGCATGTCAAGAATGCTCTCCCGTGGAGTGATCACATCCACTCCTCTCGGCCTGAAGGGGCCTCGGGGGTCTCGTCTGGAGTCTGGCCGACCGGCGAGGGGTCGGCAGGGGTATCTGGGCCTGCAACACCAAAACAACTGTGAATACGACGATTCAGCAAAGTATAAACCATAACAAGTTAACACACGCTGTGTCTAATAGAATAAAGGACATCATATAAATTAAATAAGGCATTTTCGTATATTAGGCTGTCATGCAAGAAAGAAATATGCTATGCGAATCAACGTATACATGCAGTGTACATAACTAGTGGCTACTACATTGCCATATGCTCCCAAAAGAGGGATCTTGTATCGTGCAAAGAACATCATTGTCCGGGCCAGGGTACAATGGGTCTCGGTTTCCTGGGGTCCGAATCCCCAAGACGTTTCCTTACTGCAGCAAGGCCATGTAAACCATACCAAATTCACCCCGTCGGGATCCTAAGGCTGAGGCTAAGTAGTGCTTGACCATACAGAGTCAATCATGAAAACCTTGAGTAGATCGTGACAACATATCATACGTGCATATCTGTGAACATATTTTATACGTGAAATTATACATACATACTCAAGGTAAAGAACCACAATGTGAAAGCAACGGAACACAAGTAATCATATCGGAGAGTAGAGATCAATGATCGAATGCAATATGTTATGCAACAAATCATGCAAAATCGGATCATCTTTATTTACAAGCCAATTCTAATCTAATTATTCGGTGTTTCTAACCGTGCATGATGATGTAGTTTTAAGTTATTCGATGCACCGTTGTCTAGTGTTGCATTGAATCGGATAGTGCACCGAAGTCCCTTAAACCAACACCCATGGGAGGTGCTTAACATCCGGATAACGAACATGAATGATTTGCAGCCCTCGAGATCATTCACGCATTGTATCACATTCAGTTGGGCAGGTCTAGGTGCTCTACATTTTATCATGAAGGCCATATCGGTCTTTCCCTTACACTTATCCTTGTTCTTCATTATTCTAGTGTTGATACGGCTTAGCCGTAGGCATCTTACGGCGTAGTCGTAATATGCACTGTAGCTCCACCGCGGTTCCCTTTACTGTTCATCCGCAGTTACGGTTCACCAGTATTTTGTTCTACGGCTTAGCCGTGTGTGTTCTACAGCTTAGCCGTGGCTGGGCCATAGAAGGTCTGACAAATTGATTGCTCTCAGTTAATCCAGAAAAAAGCACCCTGTATTGATCTACGGCTGGGCCATGGCTGAGGTTCGGCTTAGCCGTAGTGCAATACACGGCTTAGCCGTGCCTTAGCCGTAGAGGAAAACTGGATTTTTACCCTCTCTGGACTTTAAGCCGTAGGTGACATACGGTTTAGCCGTACATGCACGAAGTCAAGTTCTGAATCAAGTACAGAAACCTGTGAAACCATCAGAATTGCAAATATCCAATAGAGATAAGGTAGAATACTAACAATTTAGGGCTGTAAACAAGTTTGCCATGCCATTTCATGTGAATTAACCAAAACCAAACAAATACGAACATGGGCTCTACAGATTATGGTTATACTTGCCTCAATTGAATTCAATTACACAACTTGCTGTCCTTGGGCCCAAACACAACCTAACACCAACCACAACAACATGCATGCATGAGAAACAGAAAGAATATCAAAACCTATCGTGCACTCATGGAAACAAGAAGGAGAAGAATAAGAATGAGATGAGGGAGATGGAAGAGAATCCCAGCTCACCTCAATTAATACACCAGTGACTAAAAGAACCAAAAGCCCTCAAATCAGCTTGATCGATGGAGGAGAGAACTTAATCAGGAGAGAGAAAGAATTCCACGTGAACAGTGAGAGGAAAAATGAGAGAGAACGTGAGTTGATGGGCTGAAGCTATATGTATAAGATAAGTAGATGTCCAAATTGCAATGAAGTCCGAGTCAAAATTCTATTTTCAGTTTGAGTCAACTCCTGGTCCAATGGAATCACACGACATCGTTTGCAAACGACGTAGTTACGAAAGTTGACGAGCTCAAGGAAAGACACGTGTTGACATTAAGATGATGCAAAAATGACCATATCTTAGAAAAGCTAAAATTACGAAAAAGGGCTTGGTCTACTTAATCCAGGTCAAACTCAACCCAACTACCTATCCATGACCCGCAACGAAAACAAAACACAAACAAAACACAATTAGCAACGAAAACAAGATTAATTAACCGCTAAACGAGGTCAAGCTGGGTCGAAGTGTTACTTCATCATCGGAAACTTGTTGAAATAGTTTTCCTATAATTAATATACCTCTGAACTTTGGATTAGGAAGGAAAGGTGCTAGATTTACAAGGAGATTCAAACCTTATTTGAATTTTTAGGAAAACAGGTCGTCAAATACACCTTGGATCGTCAGTAGTTGTGGGCCCACATGGGTCCCCTGATCAAAGATCAGGTCCACACATCTGGTAGTGGACCCCTGGGCGACCACTAGAGATGGGTCCCCTTGTGATTTGGACCGTTGGGCCCCACCATCTAAAGGCTACCTATAACGAAGACTGGGTTCCGTATAACTTGGAGATGAGTTCTGTCGAGTGACAGATTATAAATTAGTTTTTAGAAATTACAGATTAGTCCTTATTGTATTAAATCATATTAATAATCCTTTTTACTAATATCCTAGTAGGGATATGTAAGGAACAGTAACTATGGACTATTACTGGAATACAATCATCATAATAACTATTGTGATAAACACTGAATTTTTATCGTCACATCTGAGTTGGAAATAAAATATGATGTAGATTAATATGGAATGTTTATTGAATATTCCAACATATACCGGAAGATATTCACTCTGAGTTCATAAATTATGTCTTGATTCCTATGGTTACTTTTATAATGAGCAATTACATTCCTCAATAAGATATGGGCAATGCCACAACCTGGTACCAACGCTGACTCGGACTGGGGTGAGGATTAACCAGTGTTATGTGGTACTGGCCATAGAAAGAATAAGATAATGTAACCAATTATTTTGTTCATGATGTTTGAGACAGAATAACACAAACCGCTAGCACTGAGTATAGAAATTTTCTCGTGGAGGTTGGTCAGGGAAGTAGACTCAACAATCATGGTGGTAAGACAGACCATGTTGTTGACAGAAATGTAGATGCTTCAATGTGGGAGTATTGGAACAAGCTCAACAACCAGGGTGGATGACAAACCAAGTTGTTGATAGAAACGTAGATGCACCTGTATGGGGTATCGGAATCATTTAATGCTTGCGGTAGAAAAATATACTCAGAAAAGGAATGATTATGACATTGTGTTTAATTCTATCATCGAATTTATACATGTTCATATGATTGTTTGCATGTGTTATATCTTGACATTTAATTATTCTACTCACCAGTGGTTCGCCTCACTCCAGGTAATGCATTTGTAGAGGTTGCGGGGAGTGACGGAGATCAGCCAGTAGATTTTGGCATGCATGGTTGATTCAGAGTGCGAGAAGCAAAAGAATAGATTCGTAGATGGAATTAGCTCAACACTTAGCTGATTCTTCTATTGCAAATAGAGATTTGTCTTTTACTCAATAGTCTTTATTATGAATTTTGATATACTTTATGATTTAATGCAATGGAATTTGAATGTTTTAGACCTTGATGCTCATGGAAATTTGATTTATATGGTGATATTATAAAATTGAAAACGTCTTAAGAATCTGAAGAGCTTCAGATTCTAGGGTCGTTACACTTTACCACCACTATTCTCCGAAAGAGAAAATTTTTCAGCCGGTGAGAATTGATTTGGAATTGGATGAAGAGTAACTAGGGATTTAGCATTTTATCTTAGCATTATTTAATTATTTAGGATTTATTGGATTTTTAGGATATCCCTGTTGTACTGGTTTCATTTCTGGTAATTTTATTAGGGTTTTCTAAGATGCCTATAAATAGGCATGCTATCTAATGTTTTGAGACTGGTCTTGATTATTGAATTGATATTGTGTTATGTGATTTGGCCAAACATTTGCAAGGTAGAAGCACTCTTCTCTTCTTTTTCTCTTCTGCTACTACAATCTTGATCCCTAGGGAGCACTTCTCCATTTTTTCTGGTTCCTGGTTTAATTCGATAGTAGGGCTGGTGGTGGCAAGTGGAATTGCAGGGGTATGCTGGTTACAAAGTTTGCAAGAAGCTAGGTGCTCTTAAGGAGAACATCAAGATGGGGATATAGGGAGCTGGTGGGTGGAGTGGACGAATCCAACGATGCCTTGGCTACAATGGTGGAGGATCTTGATAAACTAAGCGAGAGCCGTGAGTTGCAACTAGAGGAAATACTGTCAGGCAAGACGATATGAGGAAGATTTGGTATTTGAACTGTATGTAGGAGATCTCATGGGTGCAAAAATTAGGAGATACTTGGCTCAAGTTAGGAAAAAAACACCAAGTTCTTTTATCGGATGGCCAGTATGAGAAATAAGATTAACTACAATGGAAAAAGTCATCATGGAGGTAGGAGTTTTAAAAGTACTCAAGAGATCAAGGAGGAGGTCGTGCGGTTCTTTAAAGATCTTTATAAGAGTGGAGTGGGTGTTAGGCCAAAGTTTGACGAACTTTCCTTTCGCTCAATTTCCTCAGAGGTCAAGAGATGGATGGAGAGGGAATTTGAGGAGGATGAAGTGGTTAAAACCTTCGAGGAATGCAGTGGGGACAAGGCTTCAGGTCTTGATGGGTTCAATTTCTGTTTCATTAAAGCTAGTGGGATATTCTAAAGGAGGATTTTTGCATCATGCTTTCCAAATTTCATCAAAGGGGCAGAATAAAAAAAGAGATGAATGCAACATTTTTAACTCTCATTCCCAAAGTGCCTAACCCGGGCGAGCTAAAGGATTATAGGCCCATTAGCCTAGTGGGTTGTTTATATAAATTGTTGGCTAAGATTTTGGCAAATTGCATGAAGTATGTGCTTCTTCTTGTCATTAGCCCCTTTCAGGGGGACATTGTGGCAGGTAGGCAAATTCTTAATGGGGTGTTTATTACTAATGAACTTGTCAATTCCATAAAGAAGTCCAAATGGAAGTGGTTATATTCAAAATTGACCTTGAGAAAGCCTATGATCATGTGGAGTGGGATTTTGTTAATTATATGTAGCTTAGATTGGGCTTTGGGGATGTTTGGAATGGTTGGATCCGCGAGTGCATTTCTGCCACCTCTTTCTCCATTCTGGTTAATAGTTCTCTGACTAAGTTACTCAAAGCTTTAAGAGGAATTCATCAAGGGGATCCCCTCTCCCCTTTTCTCTTTACAATTTTAGTGGAGTCCTTCAGTTCGCTTTTGGTGAGGGAAAGGGAATTAGGAATGATTGGTGAATTTGAAATGGGTGATAGTGGAGGGGTAATCACTCATCTTCAATTTGTAGATGACACCATTCTTTCAGTTCATCAAGGAGGGAAGAAATTATGGCCATTAGGAGAATTCTTCGTTGTTTCTAATTGGTTTTAGGCTTGAAGATAAACTTCTCCAAGAGTGTGTTGGTGGGTGTCGGATGTTCATAGGAGACCACTAAGGATTTGGTTAATATTATTAAATGTAGGTCCGAGAAGCTTCCCATCATCTACCTTGGATTGCCTATTGGGGCTAACCCAAGATCTAAGTCTTTTTGGGATCTAGTCATTGCTAACTTCAAAAAGAAACTATCTTCATGGAATAAGATATTCTTATCATTAGCCGATAGAATCACTATTATTAAGGCATGTTTATCAAATCTCCCTGTTTACTACATCTCACTTTTCAAAATGCCCAAGGTAATGATACAGAGGTCGATCACATTCAGAGGGACTTCACATGGGATGGTCAGGGTGACAAGCAGTAAATACATTGGATGAAGTGGAGTGAGGTGATTGAACCTAAATTTAATGGCTGTCTTGGTCTTGGTAGCTTGGAAAATAAAAATTGGGCTTTATTAGCTAAATAAATGGTGGTGGACATTTGGGGAGGAAAAGGAGGCTCTTTGGCATAAGTTGACTGCTCTTCCTATTGTCAAGGGCATCATGGTGAATTCTATCATCTATAACTGGAAAGAGATCGCCTCCTCAAAGCCTCTCCGATTGAACATAATGGTTAGATGGTGTCCCCTATCCCCCAGATATGCTGAAACTTAATTTTGATGGCAGTGCCATTGGGAACCCAGGGAAGGCAGGGTTGGGGGAAGTAATAAAAAATGAAGATGGTCACTTCCTCCTCCGTTACTTGGGACCAGTGGGCTTTCGTACTATCAACAAGGCTGAGCTATTAGCCTTGAATGTTGGGCTGCGTGAAGCTATCCGGCTTAATCCTGTTCGTTTGCTAGTTGAAGGTGACTCTTTGTGTCCTTTAGTGGGCTTCCGCCCTGCCACTGCTCCTTGGTATCTTGTTGATTTAATTGGAGAAACTCATCACTTCTCTTCGAAGCTAAACATATCCTTCACCCATATTAGTTGTTCAACAAACATCGATGCTGACAGCCTCGCTAAAGAGGGCATCTCCAATCCCTCTATTCTTGTCTCCCCTTCTTAATCAGCGTCTGTTGGGGTCGCTTCCCATCTTTTAGGGGTTGTTGTTCCCTTCCCCTTTTTCTTTTGGCTTCTATGCTCTCCATTGCTTTTTGTGGGGCTTTTTGTTTCAGTATAGCTCTTGTATACTGTATTGTTTTTTTTTTTTATCATTCAATACATTCACTAGTTTCAAAATATATATATATGGTGAGGAGAAGTGGGGCTGGTGGCCTAAGCTAGGGTCTAGTTATTGAAGATCTGCTATTGAGAGGGCTATTGCTGCTAACGGGGATAAATCTAATGTAAGGGGGGCAATGTATGTACAAAGGAGTAGGTTTTATGGTAGGAGATGGTAGAGATGTTAGGTTTTGGTTAGATATTGGGTCGGGATAGGGCCCTTAGGCCCTGTTTGGATGCACAAGAAAGTGCAAGATTTTTTTTTTTTAGAAAGTTTTCTAATCTTTCAAGTTTGGATTGTTTGGGTAACTTGAGCATTTGAAATATTATCTTGTTTCCTTCTAAAATATTGAAAGATTGTTTCCTTCACCCCTATAGCATATAGGAAAGAATCTCATAAGAATATCTTATATGGTTTCATGGGTTATGACTTATGGCATATGCACATTAACATTGTCATCACCACCCACGAGGTCCTCCTCCTCAACTCCAACGACCCCTCTGTCATCCCCTTTGTCGATGAGCTGCAGCGCCGCTTCTCCTGCCTCCACCACGCTACCACCAATAACCAGGTCTGATCTTCAGTCCAACTTCCACTATTCTAGTTGCACTTTCATTTCATTTTTGGCTTCTTCCATGACCCATTTGTAGTACCTACTTCAAGTTCTATTATTTCGCATTTGGGTTATGCTATGAATTGTGAAGGAAGGGACAAGTGGCAGTGGTGGAGATGTGGACTAGAATGTGGATCATTTGATGGTGAGTCCTCCCTCCTCTCGTAGGCTGAACTAATCCTTTTGTTTATTTCTGTAGACAAAGGACAAAGAATCTTGTCTTTGACTCTTTGCCAAGTGGAGAGAAATTAGAAACAAAAGGTGTCACCTTGGTTTGAATATTGAAGGCAGAGAGGCCATTGTCAGAATTTCAAAGATAAGAAGAAAAGAGGACCGGGCTCCATTTTTGTCCTTCACTGATCATGATCGTGCTCAGAGAAGATGGGAGAAAAACAAAGTCTATGATCTTGGTCGGACATTGCAGAAAACACCTGAGAAGGGGCTACCGACACCATCGCTGAAGCCATGCATGGCCGGCCACCGTTGTTTGGACCTGACCCCTCCAGATTATATTATAATTTCAAAAATTGTCAAATATGTTAGTTCAAAATCTATCAAATTCTTCAAAAATTACCAAATAACAATATTATAATATTTTACTATTAGATTCTACAATATTTTATTATGTTGTTATTTAAATCTATTAATATTATATTCCGTACATATCCAAACGGGCCCTTATGTATGTTGTTCCCCAAACTTTTTAGATTAGCGGTCAACAAGGAATCCTTTCTTAGGGATTGCTTAGAGGTGACGAGTGGTTGCAGGTTGTGGACTATCCATTAGAAGAAGTCTTCAAGGGTTGGATGGAGAAGTTTATGAAGAGTTATTGAATCTTATTACTAACTTATTTCTTTGTAGGGATTTTAAGGACTCTCAAACTTGAAAACCTTTCATATCTGGGGAGTTCTCTGTTAAAGCTTTCTACTTGTCTTTGGAGGGCATTCAGTATCATAGGGCTCCTTCTTATCTATGGGTGGGCTGGTTCTTCCTAAGGTGGAGATTTTTTATTGGTTAGTAGTTGCAGTAAAAGTCCCAATGGTCGATAATCTAGGGAGGAGAGAGATGTCATCTTCCAGTATTTCAGATATTTGTGTGATGTGTGGCAAAGAGAAGGAGACAGTGAACCATCTATTTCTTCATTGCGAGGTTGCAGTTAGTGTTTAGAGGAACTGTATTGGGAGATGCAGTGTTGCTTAGTGCTCTTTGGAGACAATTGTGGAGGTGGCGGATTCTTAGTGTGGAGTTTGCTTCTATGGTTGTGGTCGCATCTTATGAAGGATAATTCCGTTTGCAATCCTATTGTCTATTTGGAAAAAATGAAATAATAGGATTTTTAGAGGCTCTTCATCTTTGACAGCAATTTTGATTTCTAAGGCAACCTTAACGATTGCGAAGTGGGCTTTAGTAAAGAAGGAGTTCTCAAACTTCAACCTAAATGATGGTATCTTCAATTGAAAATCTTGTATGGGGTGTGAACATCTTCAAGAGAGGAGAATTGTCTATTGGTCTCCCCCACCTTCTGGGGCTCTTAAATTCAATGTTGATGGAATTTCAACGGGCAAACCGGGTCCGGCAGGAATTGGAGCTGTGCTTCAAAATTGTAAGGGTGAGGTCTTACTTATGTTCTCCAAGAATATGGGAGTTTGTGATTCGAATGAAGCCGAGATATTAACAATCTTGGAAGGTCTAAGGTTGTTTTCAAATATATCTTTTGGCTCTCTTATGGTAGAAAGCGATTTCGTTAATGAGATCATTTGGGTGACTAACCAAAAGGTGAATCCTTGAAAATTTCAATTCCTTTTTTTATTAAAATTAGGGAGTTGGTAGCTAGCATCAATGTTTCCTTCTATCATGAGGTGAGGTCTGCTAATTTGATGGCCGGTGCATTAGCCATGCAAGGGGTTGAGAGGGTCTTTCTTTGGGTACGTGTGGTTATGTATTGATTGGAGTGTGGTACAATGCTATTGTACATTTTCTCCCCTTTTGTTTTAAATTTCTAACTTGAGCTCTGTATTTGGTGTTTCTCTTAATAAAATTTTGTTATTGTTAAAAAAAAAAATGATAGCAAGGCAGATATATTGATAGCTGTTCTACATCACTCTAACCTTATGATTAAGGTTAATCTGCACTCTTACAAGAAAGAAAACCACTTGGCATGTCTTCTAGGAATTCAAGTATTCTAAGACCATTTGGCATGCCTTCTACGAATTCAAGTATTCTAATGCTTCATGGTCAGTGTTCAACAGAAATTCCCTATGAATAAGGCAATGCCTCTGACATTTCAAAGCTTGAACTATGGCATAGAACTCTAGACCACATGTGGAATACTTAAATTGTGCCGCATTCAATTTTTCACTAAAGAATGTAATCGGCCAACCTTCTTGACTTAAGATGACCCACACCCTACATAGTGTATCGTCATGGGTGCTACGAAAAGCCAAGACAGTCTGTAGGTGTTTGGGGATAACAATGGAGGGGTTTGAGGAGGAACTAATGGGTCTACTCACTCGGATTGAAAGGAGCAGAAGGCGAGAAGTAAAATCAAGAACCCCTAAGAGGCAATCTAGGTTGATGATAGAGATGAAGGGGCTTATGTTGTCGATGAACTATGAGAAACGGGGGAGAAGAACTGGAAGTAGGGGTGCTCTGGCTATAAGTGTTTATATTTTTGTCATGCAGCTTAAAATTTATCTCTCGACATGTGAGAGGTTTGAATGACCCAGACAAAAGGGTTGTTGTAAGAAATGTGTTGAAACAATGGGGGGCAAGGGTTGTTTGCCTACAGGAGACAAAAATTCAGTCTATGACTGATTGTATTAATGGCACCATCCAAAGAAGAAGGGGGATAGCATGGAGCGCAATGGGGGCAGATGGGACAACCGTAGGCATCCTGGTGATGTGGGACCCAAAGATTGTTAAGAGGATGGACTCTTGGGAGGTAGATTTTACTGCTGCGGCTACTTGCAATCTGTTGCTGATGGGTTTGAATGGGTCTTTGCTGGTGTCTATGGACCTGTGGATGACTGTAGGAAAGCACACCTATGGGGAGAACTTGAGGTGGTGAAGCAAATGTGGGGAAAGCCTCTATGCATTGGAGGTGACTTCAATGTAGTATGCTTTTCGGAGGAAAGAATGGGAGAACGAAGGCAAAAGGACCACAAGGGCATTCAAGGAATTTTTTGAATTTATTAATCAAATGGAACTTCCGGATTTACCCTTAATGTGGGGACGACTTACATGGAGCAGTGGGAGGAATGTCCCCAGCATTTCAAGAATCAATAGATTTCTTATTTCTACAAATTGGGAAGAGCATCTTCTAGATGTCATGCAGTTCTGTCTTCCAAGGCCGGCTTTGGATCCTATCCCATTGGTTCTTGATTGTGAGGATTTGAGGAGCTCTAGGACGCCCTTTAGATTCGAGAACATGTGGTTAAAGGTGGAAGTGTTTACGGAGCTGGTAGGGGGATGGTGGAGCAGCTATGTGGTTAATGGGGACCCAAGCATTGTGCTAGCTAGAAAATTGCACCTTCTAAAACGTGACTTGAAAAAATGGAACATGGAGAGTTTTGGAAGACTAGAGGTAGTGCAGAAGGCATTTATCTTACAAGAGATTAAATCATGGGATGATAAGGAGTAGGAGAAACCGCTCTTGGAGAAGAAGGTGATGAAAGATGAGAAGAAGAGCGGATTAAGCAGATTACTTACTTTTTAAGAGATATGTTGGCACCAGAAATCTAGGGCCATATGGTCACGGAAGGGTGAGAGCAACACAAGATTCTTTCACAGAGTTGTAAATGCCAACAAGAGGATGAACTATATTGGAGAAATTTTTAGGTACTAGGTGCCTAGCACTAATTTGGTGCCCCGAAATGTTGGCATCTCTGGGCAAATGTGTGGCCCACATTGCTGCCTAGCACCAAATTGGTTCTAGGTAGCTAGTACCAGAAAATTACTCACTATATTGACTCTATCATGGTTGATGGACATAGGTGTTTGGGGAAGGAAGAGGCAAGGGGAAGAATTGTGGCTTTCTACAAGAGCCTGTATACGGAAACAGAGGCAAGACAACCAACTTTAGAGGGGCTTCAATTTTTTCACTTTCCAATTGAGGGAAAGAATTTGCTGGAGCAAGAATTTAAATAGGAGGAAATTGTTGGGGCATTAAAGGCTTGTAATGGGGATAAGGCACCAGGCCCAAATGGATTCTCTATGGCTTTTTTCCATCGTTGCTGGGAAATTCTCAAGGATGATGTGATCAGTATTGCAGATATGAAAAAAGCTTGGATGCATCCTTCGTTGCCTTGATTCCTACAAAAAAAAGGGCACGGATAACGTGAAAGACTTTAGGCCAATAAGTTTGGTGGAAGGCATATACAAACTGTTGGCTAAGGTCTTATCGCGAAGAGTGAAGGGAGTTTTGGGGAAGTTGGTGTCGAAATTCCAAAATACATTCGTTGGGGGTAGGCAAATCCTAGATGGTGTACTTATAGCTAATGAATGAGTTAATGAGAGACTTAAAAGTGGCACTTTAGTTGGATATTGAAGGCGATGGGTGTCAGGGACAAATGGCGAAAGTGGGTTTTTTGGTGCGTGTCTACAGTACAATTTTCCATGTTGGTTAATGGCTCCCCATCGGGCTTCTTCCCTAGCTCCAGGGGGTGAGGCACGGGGATCCATTGTCACCACTTCTCTTACTTTTAGTTATGGCAGGCCTCAGCAAAATGTTGATTAAGGCCTCAGCAAAACGTTATGGAAAGCCTCAGCAAAACATTAAGGCAGCTGAATTGGGAATGCTTAAGGGCTATACAGTGGGGAGGCAAGAGGGTCAACAAGTGGTTGCCTCACATTTGCTTTTTGCAGACAAGAATAGTTTGTTTGGCCAGCCTAGTGTTCTTCATCTTCATCTTTTGAGTTGTTTGCTTTTATGCTTTGAGACAATCTCTGGGCTCAAGGTCAACCTTGTTAAGACTGAGATCATTCCTGTTGGTGATGTGACTCGGGTGTAGGAGCCTGCAAAGGTGTTAGGTTGTCAGGTGGTTGCCTTCCCCTCTACTTATTTAGGACTCCCTTTGGGATCAAAATTCAAATCAAAGGTAGTTTGGGATCCAGTATTAGAAGATTTCGAAAGAGATTAGCAAGGTGGAAGAGGAGATATTTCTCTAAAGGGGGAAGGCTCATGCTTTTGAGGAGCACACTTTCTAGTCTTCCTACATATTTTATGTCACTCTTCCCTATTCCAACCTCGGTGGCAAAGAACCTTAAGAACACTCGGAATGAGTTTTTATGGGGTGATACGGAGAAGGTGAGGCGGTTCCACTTGGTGGGTTGGGACAGGGCATGTAGGCTGTTAAGTGAGGGGGGATTAGGGTCGAGAAATCTGCAGACTTTTAATAAGGCACTTTTGAGGAAATGGCTATGGCGATTTGCAGTTGAGGGGGATGTGTTCTGGAAGAGAGCGGTAGCAGGGAGATATGGGTGGAACAGGGAGGATGGCTTTTGGGCCAGCCTCGTGGTGCTTATAGGGTGAGTGTTTGGAAGGCAATCATGCGTGTGAAAGATGAGTGGTGGCCCAATATTCAGTTTCAAATTGGTGAAGGTGATAGGGTGAGCTTTTGGGAAGATAGGTGGTGTGGGGAAGCTACTCGTGGGAAGATTTCCAAAACTATTACACATTGCCACCAATAAGGGAGTTGCTGTTGTGGATTACCTCACATTCCAAAGCGGTGAAGCTCTGTGGTGCCCAAACCTTAGGAGGGAGGTGTTTGATTGGGAGGTGAGGTAGCCTTGACCTTTTAAGACTATTACTGGGGGTGAGGGTTGGGGCTTCTGGGGGAGACGATGATTTGGTTAAGAGGGAAAGGGGGACACTTCATAGTCAAGTCTTTTTTAGAAGCAGTTGGCAAGAAGGAGGGATGTCGACTTTCCTTGGAAAGGCTTTTGAAAAACTAAAGCCCCTTCTAAGGTTGCTTTCTTCTTTTGGAACGTGGCTTGGGGATCCATCCTTACTCTGAATAATCTTGGGAGGAGGGGGTTTCAGCTTCCGAATTGTCGTTCGATGTGCTTGCATGATGAAGAAAATGTTGACCATCATCTTTTATTTTTCATAGTGGCAGGACTATGGTCTATTCTTTTTCTTTATTGGGCCTGGCCTGGCGCATGCCTCATTCTTGCCGGGATTTGTTCGGGTGCTAGGTTGGGGGATGTCCTAGGACTAGCATGAGGAAGATATGGCGACTTATCCCATTAGTTCTCTTTTGGTGCATTTGGAAGGAACGAAATAGGAGTGTGTTTGAGGATATAACATTACCATTAGATAGACTGGAACATACTTTCTTGCATATGCACCCTTCGAGTATAGGAAGTTTTCTTGATTTTTTTTGGAGGAAATGGGGAATTTTTGATGTAAAGCTCATACATGTTTTGTAATTGGATTATGCCTCCTGTCAGGCCCCAGGTCTTTTAATTATGGGTCAGGTCGATTTGTTGGGTTTGAGTTGAGTTGTGAGAGTTAGATGGATGTGTGATAGGCCATTTTAGAGGTTTGGACCATTGCATGCATGGAATTTTGTAAAGGGCCAATTGGAGATGGGCTGGTCAAACCTTCTTGGGCCTTGGGCCTAAGTCATTAGACTTTTGTGAGCCAAAAGCCCTTTTTTTAAATTACCTAAAACTCACTAAAGGGGGGTAGAAAACTTCTTTTTGTAGTTAGGACAAATCCTCTCTACAACTCTAAGTCACCTATAATCTCCCTATCATCTCACTCTCTTCTCCTTTCTTCGTGCCTCTCTTCTACAACCACACCCTAACAATCTTTAAGAAACCAAGCTTTCAAGAGGAAAGGAGATTAATCATCATCATCTCTTCCCTTCTCTCTCTGTCTCTCTCTCTCTCTCTTTGTCTCTCTATGATGATAATGTCTGCAACTCCGGTAAGTATCTATTCTTAAACCATCATTAGATCCTTTCGTTCCACTAGGGCATACATTAATAGATTGAGTTTGTTGTGTTTCATGTGGGATTGTAGGAGGGTTTCAATCGGTAGTTTGGATTTGGGGTAGGGAATCGCATTCAGATCAACCTTTGCATCTTTAGATTTGATTTTTGAGTGTTGGCATCCCAAGGCAAGTGGATAACTACAACTAGTGATTTATTAATTGTGTTCCTTCAATTAATGTCGATTAGAGGTATTGTTAAGAATTAGATGTGATGATAACTACTGGGAATCTGTAGATTCGTATTGGGTTCTATAAGGTTGGTTTCAAAAAAAAAAAAAAAAAACCCAAAAGGAGCGAAATTGTATGCACCTACGACTAAGTCGGAAAAACACTAACATAATACAAAGCATAAATAACATAGGGAGCAGCTAAATGTGCACGAGTTTCGACTCATTCTACATAGCCAAAAAAAATGAAAATTTATTTTTAAAAATTCCCAAAATGCTCCCACCACTTCTCTTTCTACACACATTCTCTCTCCATCCCTCCTTCCCTCCTCTCTCCACCCCTTCCTCCCTACACACATTTTCTCTAATTGCACCCCTAAATGCAATTCGGCATGGACTAAAGCAGATAATGCTGATTTCAAGAGGGATGTAGCACATAATCTCTTCCATTGCTCATCCTACCCAAGCTACTATTAGCATCAAGCTCAGATTCATAGAGTAGACGATGAACAGGAAGGGAACCATAGATTGAATAAATTGCCAAGTCATAGTCATATTAACATTTGAGGGACATTCGGGCAATCAGATGTCGCACAATACAGTGGACATCACCATCATCATATGATAGGAACACAAATGTAGAAAATATACAAAGCCAACAATACATTTGAAAAAAAAAAAGGGAAACCAAATCATACATACATGCACACATACATATACAAACATATAGAGGAGAGGAGTTGAAGGAATGGGAAAGTAGTTGCTTACCTGACGAAAGCAGAGATAATATATCTACAAGGTAGACCCAATTTGTCGAAATCATATGGGTGTACAGACTCGAGATGTGCAGAGAGGACCGGATGGCCAGAAGGGGTTAATAAGATGGAAACCCGAAAGACCGCTACACGAGCACACCACTTATACTTGAAATCCAGGCTGGCAAACAGGAAACACAAATGGTGACCATCACCATCACCATCAACGAAATGGTTGACAAAGCCCTGTAAATAGCGTTTTAAAGGAGGATCAAACATGGCCGAAAGCTCACCTAGATCCCAATAAAACTTGGGGATCCCATTGGAATCCAACTGATAAGCAGTGAGCATTGCGCGGTTACATCTCATGCCAATTAAAAATCCATGGAAATCGACTGCAACACCAGAGAGAAAAAAACCAGGAGGTGGCAGCCGCATAGTATCGTCTGCATTCGCATTCTCCTTCTCCCATTTCCATTTCTCTTCATGAGTGTCAAAAATCAAGTAACTTGCCATCGAACAAACGACGAGCCTGTGGCCCCAAGCAAAGTGGTTCAAGATAGCAAAACTTTGTAATATATTGTAGTAGGCGCGGTCTGTCCAAGGGGGATTAGGGAGCGCTTTCCACGATCTGCAAAGTCAAATAAACATTTTTGGGGTTTCATTCTATTCCTTGAAAATCATAGAATCAAAATGACACAGCTCTGGCCTCAATTGCTTGTACAGAAACACCCATTCCTAATTTGCACAAACGCAATTTGTAACAATGAAGTGGTGGCTATCAAAGATCATAGACGATTCCAAATTTGAATTCTGTACTATTGGTGACCATCCCATACTTCTAAAGTCAGATAATTAAAGTTTCAGCACCTTAGAGGCATCATAGAAGCAAATAGAAATGAAACAGAGGAGAACAGTGGCCAAAACGACCACTATCTATTAGTGACCATGGGCCATGGTCACTAGTAGGGGCTCAGTGACCGTGGTCCATGGTCACCACTCCCCTGCCTTTAATTTTCTGCATTTTCTTCCTTTTTTCATGTATTTTTCCTAATTTCCCTAGTTTCAAACACATCTAAGACCAGAGGGAGGGGTTGTAATTTTCTAACACTTGTAAACAACTTGCATCCTTGAGGTTAGAGCATTGAACCCATGTAATTTAAGGGAATTTAATAATGATCTGTAATTATTTTCCCATTCTTCTATGTGCTTGAGTGTATGGATGTTGGACTTGATTCTGTTGCATTCATCATCTTTTCAAGAACCTCCCCAAAATTGGCACCATCTGTGGAAATTTACTGCTCTAGTTCATGATCAAACTAGGCTAAAAGACATAAAAAAAGTGTCAAAGTACATGAAAAAGTGCTGCTATGAGCCAGTGACTGCAGAGTGCTATGTAAAATTGCCTGTGACCACAGAGTGCTATGTAAATTGGCTTGTGACAGTAGAGTACTATATAAAATGGCCTGTGACTATAGAGTGTTGTGTAAAAAGTGCCGTGACCACAAAGTACTGTGCAAAATGTGCAGTGACCATAAGCCCATGGTCACTGACCTGTTTTAACCCTAGATGAGCTTATTTGACTTTGAAGACATCCTATTCAAGACCTTTGATATCTATGTGGGCTTAGGAGCATTTATGGAGGAATTTTGCACCTTGAAGTTCATTAATTTGCCACCTCAAATGAAGGAACCTTGCACCTTGAAGTGCATGGACCAAATCGACACCCTTGTATGAAATGAAAGAGTGTTGATTCAATCCAAAAGGTTTACATTACTGGCTATCGACTTTATAAGACTTAACAAATGTTTATATTAAATCAATCATAAGAACGACATTTGCAGTCATACATTGTCCGAAGTCTTGCACTGATGGATCCCATATGATTATTGTGGTAGTAGTGCAGGCTTGATCTTGTGGGCCTTATCCCTTTGGTTGGATCTAACTCTCTTTTGCTTATAAGTTGAACATATAGCCCCGAAATGCTATCAATATTTTGGTAGCTAGGACTAGTTATATAACATGCTTCTAAGTTGGACTGCATAGTCCCAAAATACTACCGAAATTTTGGTACCTATGACTAGTCAGCATAACACAATGTGATTAAGTTTATGCCTGTTTCTAACCATTTTGTTTTATCCAATAACGAGACCATGTTGGTTCATATAGCATTCATAAACTATTTTGGCTAACCCAAGAGGTAGCCATGTTAGTTATGAGACTGATATAGTCCTTTGGGTTTATTTTTGTAGAAAAAACCAATAGGTTCCTTGGGCATTACCTTTGATGAAGCGAAGGAGAGGTTATTCAAAATCTCCATGACTCAGAATGGTACATTTGTGAGAACTCCCAGGCAAGCTTGGACTATTACTCCTCCATCAAGGATCTCAGTCTTTTAGAAGCTCTCTACTCCTATGAGCTCAGTTGACTCCTCTAATCTGAATAGGTCATCAGTGCCCCTAAAGTCCACCAGGAAGATTGAAGTTCTTAAACCTTGGGTTTCTAAATATGCCCAGAACCTGTTTGGGATTATTGCTGTCACGCACCGATCCCAGGAATTGGGGATTTAAGTGGGCCCCCAGGAAGTGGATATGTAATCCCATAGTAATCCGTGCCCTGAAGAATTGTGCACGAATTCCTACAAGGGAGATTCCACAGGAACATGTGAGGAATACCAACACACGTAAGAATATAACTCATCATAACGAACTCCTGTAAAATACTCTGTAATGATCAAAAGCGAAACAAGAGAAGCATATCCTCAAATATTCATGGATAGATATATATATCAGCAGTTAAGTCTTTAATTACATTCCTACAATCCAACTACTACTTAAATGCAATCCAACTACTACTATCGAAGTTAGGTGCAAAAGGCTCAATTGCACATTCCCAAGGGTAGACCAAAATTCCGACTATAACATCTCCAGAACCGGCGCACTCCGTAGGATGACTAATAAAAGACGTCACCATCCTTCCATTCATCTATACCCCAAGGTACCGTTGGGGTACTCTTTGAGGGCGCGTCAACAATTGGGTTGGGATTGGGTTCCGTACTTACAATACCAAGAGCAACATTGTTAACACGACAGTTAAGTAAGTATTAAGCATGTAAAACTAGCATAATGTATCAAATGAACTTATTAATACACACTGGATATAAGAGCAATAATAGTCTACTAGACATAATATGCATGAGTAACAATAAGTGAGGAATCAAAATCAAGACGTAGTACACACTAATTGGCATCCACGAGGCTCTATTCTCCCCAAAAGGAAGCATACATACATATGGGTCACTAGGAGATCAAGCTAGCTTCCCAAAAAGTGCTGACAACTCCTCCGTAAACTACTACAGTAGTGACATAATAATACCCAAAAAGGCATAAGCTAAGTGGTGCCGACGCGGATTCAATCAAATGAGTCATATTGCACATAAGGAATAATAATCAGTCATGAAACAGATGAATAATTAAACGAGCATATACATATGAGCTACAAGGCTTGAACCTCGACTATACCCTTATGGCTAGCAAGCACACACTCAGTAGAAGCTCTGGCTTGTCGATACGCACTCATTAGAAGCTCGGGTTTGAATAGCCTCAGGGTTTGACTAGAGAGAAAATGCATAAACAAATCCTATTGAAGGCATGGAATTTAATAATATGAATGCATTCAGATTGAGTAAATATTCAAGAAGTCACTATTCATCTATATCAGGTAGGCCATGATCCCTAAGGACATTCAACATGACGTACTCATAAAACGTTCGGTGTCATTGTGTTACCACGTCTTGGTATTACCTTATATGCATAAAGGACACCCCTTCTTATGCCAACATCCATGACTTGACTTTGGGAAAATCATCCGGAATTCGTTTATCCTCTTAACATATCATTACAGTTAGGCCAGTGTAGTGGTAGGAAGGTGCCAATACTGAGGCCCTATAAGGTCAATGAAGAATTCCTAATATCCTAAATTCACTGGGTTCATATGGTTTAGCCGTATATAAGGTTACTGCTTAGCCGAGTGGTTCAGGTTTCCTTCAATAGTGCAGGCGCATTTACGGCTTAGTTGTGCTAAGCCTACGGCTAGGTTACGATTGGGTTACAGCTTAGCTGTAAGGCATTTCACGGTGTAGCCGTGTGCAAGCCGAAGAAGAAAAGGGGCTTTTCGAGCTCTCTGGAAAGTCCCCCATAAGAAGGCTTATGGCTTGGGTATGGGCTGGGCACGGCTTAGCCGTAGCTCATTTTACAGTGCAGCCGTATGCAAGCCGTAAAATAAAAACGGATTGTGGTGCTTTCGGGACTTTGAGCCGTAGCCACTTATGGCTTAGCTGTAGCTTCGCCATATGCTTCAGAATTCTGGAGTTACTTCTGTAACTCGCTTTCAATACATAAATCTGAAATGTGGGGAATTTCTATGGCTTAGTTATAGTGTACTTGAAGGTATTCAATAGCCACACACCCTCCTATTCCATGTTTACATCCTAACTCAATCCATACCACATTTGTAAACAATTAAGATAATGAAAAATGACTGAAATTTGAGAATTTAGAGATTTAACCCAAGAATCAATAACTTAATCACACATGCAATACATATGAACTCGAATACTTGCCTCTTAACAGTGTTTGCCCTTCCTAAGTCCTTCTTGTTGTGTGGTTAGGGAAAAACCTCCAAGGAGAAGTGGGTTCTCTACATGGCAACATATAAATGGTGCATGTGATGCATTAATGAGTGCATGTCATGGATTTGAGTCTTCTTGACTCCAACAAGCCTTAATGTATGGAATTGGAGTAAAACCCTCACCTTAGTGAGCTGTAGCTTGAAGAGGAGGTACTTCTCAATGAAGAAAATACTCCTAGGAAGAAGAGGAAGGTGAGTGAGGACTATCCCTAGCACATGCAAGACTCCAACCTTAGTAGCACTTCAAATTGGAAGTGAAAATGAAGAATTTATGAAGGAGAGGAAGAGCTCCAGCAACACAAGAAGGAAGACGAGAGAATGAATGAACGTTGAGTCTCTTTTAACTTAAAATTTCCTGCAATTATCATGTAAGTCCAATTTTTCTGTGAAATTACAATTTAGGGCAAATGGACCTCATTTGGCTCAAAACGAGTTCGGATCAAATCAAGCCCAACACGAAAGATGATCTACATGAAAAATTACACGAGGAGTGACTGACAAGGTGCCCATAAGATATAAGAACAATTTACAAAAAGGTCATCAACTACTGAGGTAAGGTTCAAACTCCACTCAATTACCTGTCCAAGATCCAAACCCAATCGTTTTTAACTAGATTAACCTCAACAAGGTTTAATTAACATAGAACATGATTAATTAGCGTAGATTAAGATTAGTGGGATTCGGAACCTTACAACTGCCGAGGTTCACGAGGAGCCTAAAGCTAAGAAACAGTTACAATGCAGCAGTCTTCACATTATCAAGCCTCATCTAGGGGTAAGACAGCTCTGATTCATGGATCGAAAGTCACCAGTTCCTAGCAAGCTACGTGTTATGGATGCCCAGGGCCCAAAGTTACCATCAACCCACAACAGGTAGTCAACAATCAAATGCTTTAAGCACCAGATGACATTTGGCAATTCCTTACTTGTAAGAAGGTTCAGAAGGATAAGTCCAATCCTGGATCCAATACGTGGTCACCATAACCACAAACCTCAAAACCCAAGAAGGTTGAGATCAAACCCCCCTTGGTGTCACTTGAAGAGAACACCTTCTACCCTCTAATTTAAAATGAGGGATGAAGGTTCAGCAGAAGGTGTCTACCTTTAGTCCTTGTAGCACCTACCCCGCCATCTTCACCTTAGTGTTCATCGTGCATCACTAAACATCAAAAGAAGACTAAGTGATTGGTCATTAACAATGGGAGCGATCTCGTTTACTTCAAAGACTCTCTCCAGTGGAAGAAGGAGTAAAAGAAAAAGAACAAAAGAGTTGCTATCGACATCCTCTCATTTCCTACTTTCGATCAATGGATTGGGAATAAGTTGCTGGCATTTCAAGGCTGCTGGTGGCCAAATCCAAAGATGAAACCTTGTCAACCCGGCTAGTTAACCAAGTCAAAAGAAAAGCCTTGGCTCGCCACAGGCAGCAAACTCAAAGGCGATCTCAGTGCAAGATTACTCAAAAGTGGGTGGTCAAAGAAGATGACCCTGACTTGACCTCATCTTACATGGTTGGGCCAGGTTCTCCTCTAAGAGCCACTCGGAGTATGGCTCGAACTCAATCACAAGGGTCTGATTCAAACTCTCATTCCAGCAAGACTTCTGAAGGTCATGTTTATACTGACTCTAAAAATGATCCCATCACGATCTTGGATACAAAAGATAGCTTGTCTACTCCTAAGACACTGACATCATCCTACCGCTATCAGTATACTATATTATAGTTGAGGGGAGTGGAGCTAGCAAAGATGGAAATGATGATGCGGTTGGCGACAAAGATGCCTGCGAAGAAGATGCTGGTGAGAATGAATATGACAATGTCAGTAACTTTATAAACAAGAAGCTAAGATTGACCATATAACTGCCCTGTTGAAAATCTTATTGGATAAGCTAGGTGGTCTAGTTTAAGCTTAGACAAATCCTCTTTTTGCTAATAGAAGAGTACAAGTAATGAATAGGAAGAATACAACTAAGATTTATCTGTTCATAACTCAAATCAAATCCTTAACAAACAAAATGATGGCTGCGGGTTCTTTTGGTGATCGTTAGTTAATCTTGGGTCTTCATACAAATCCTGAAAAGCATGTAACCTTCGAGGAGGTTGAGGAAATACTAACAAAATCAAAGGTGAAAACCAAGATGAAAAAGAAGGCAACCACACCAAAGTAACCTCCGACGTTCGATCTTGTTCCATTTCTACTAGATTATAAGCTTCATACTTTCCAACAATATCTTGGGAAGGGGTCAGCTTATCAAGACATTGTGCATTTCAAATGATTTCTCAAAAGTTTGCTAGAATTGGATGCATTGAAAATAAGGTTATTTGTCAGCACACTAAAAGGAGTTGCCTTTGATTGGTACAAACAATTGCCAAAGCTCTCTTTCATGACATCGCCAGTCATAGAAGAAAAGTTCTCACTCCACTTCCAGGAGGAAGATTAGACAGTCACTTTTGACATGCTCATAGCACAAGGTAAGAAGACAACAAATCTGCTCAAGCCTTTATCAATAGATGGAGAGCATTATCCTCCAGATGCTTGGAACAACCATCTTAAAGGGCAACAATTGAACTATGCAAAACCAATTCACGACTAGTAGTTAAAGCTATTGTGTCTTTAGCCCAATCGATTGAGGTTGCCCTGATGCAAAGCTGACCATCAAAGAGATCAATCAAAAGAAGGCAAACTCTCGAAAAATAGAGACATCTTCATCTTCTGCTGCGAAACCAAAGAAGAAGCAAGAGGTCTTCAATGTGCAAACTTCCAAACCTTCTTAGAAGCCATAAAACACAAAGAATGATCAAACCAAGAAAGAGGAATATGAGAAAAGGAAGAAGACTAAGTATCCCTTTGATGGAGGTATCGAAGTGATCTTCCGGTCATTGATGGATAACAACAAAATTGAATTTCCACCAATGAAGAAATTCGAACAAAGTGAGTCACTTCAATGATCCCAACTATTATGCATACCATCGGATGGTGTCATATCCTCTCAAAGACTGCTTCATTCTAAAATAAAAAGTCAATGAGATGTGGAAGAATGGAGTGATAACTTTTGATCAGAAGTATGATCCTGCTATAGTCAATATGACCTCCTTTGGATAGTTTACACCCATTGCTGTACCTTCCACACTAAAACCAATGATGGTTGAATTCCATGTTGTTAATCCTAAAACCAATGATAGTTGAATTCCATGTTGTTAATCCAACACATAATGAAAAAGGTCTGATTCTAGTGAAGACCTTCAGGGGAAGAAATGTGGGTCTAACCAAACCTAGTAAATGATGAAAGCTGGGAAAAGGTGAAGACCAAAGCCAGAAATGCTGAGTCTAGATCCAGAAGTTTCCATGCACAAGTTGAACATAACAGATGATGCTAAAGCTCTAAAGCAGGAACAAAGAAAGATGAATCCAGAAATCATGGATAAGATAGAAAATGAAGTCTAGAAACTCAAGGATGTCCCCTTCATCAATGAAGAGTAGCATCTTGATTGGTTGGCTAACATAGTGCCAATTACCAAGAAGAATAGGCAAATCAAAGTCTGCATCGACTTTAGATATCTAAACAAAGCCTGTCCCAAGAGTGATTTTCCACTGCCCATACTAGAAATTATGATTGATAATACTTTTGGATTTAAAAGAACGTCATTTATGGGTGGGTTTTCAAGATATAATCAAATCAAAATGTACAAAGAGGATGAAAAACACACATCCTTCTGGACCCCCTTTGGCGTGTATTGCTACACCTAGAGGTGGCAATCGGGTCGGGTCGGGCTAAATGGGTCATACTCATTTAATAAACGGGTCAAATTAGGCTAACCTGCATTCGACCCGTTTATTAAACGGGTCAAAAACCCTTAACCCTCACCCGCTTTAACCCCCATAGCCTATGGGGGCTATGCGGGTCGGGTTGGGTCGCATAACTCGCGTCAGTTGCATTTGTCAAATCAAAATTTAAACCACAATACAAGCATGGCTCATGTAAATAGAAGTTGAAAACAAGGAAGAAAGTGAAGAGCAAGGAAGAAACAAAGGAATGTGAAAAGATGAAAGTGGAGATAATCATGAGGAACACCTTCTGCTTATGTTCTTAAATAGGTTTAAGTAAAGATAAGAATTAATGCGGGTTAAGCGGGTCAACCCTAACCCAACTCGTTTAATTACAGATCAGATATTCTTGAGCCATGACCGACCTGTCTATCATGTGGGTTAGGTTATGCAGTTTATATGCGGGTCAGGTTGGGTCTGTTTTGCGGGTCGTGTTACATTTTGCTAGCTCTAGCTACACTGTCATGCCCTTTAGCCTTACGAATGTTGGAACCACATATCAAGGCAATGATGAAAATTTTCAAAGACATGCAACATAAATATATCGAATGCTATGTCAATAACTTGGCGTTTAAAAGCAAACAGAAGTCAAACCATCTAGTTGAATTTTGCAAGGTCAAAAAGGTTGCGAAAGTTCAATTTTTGCATGAACCCTTTAAAGTGTTTCTTTGGAGTCTCCTCTGGAAAATTCTTAGAATTCGTGGTTTGAAAAGGCGGAATCGAACTGCATCCAGTCAAAGTTGAAGCCATATTGGAGATGTCTTCTCCGCGTACTCTCAAAGAACTTAAAGAATTGTAAGGCAAACTTGCCTACATCTGCCAATTCATCTCAAACTTAATTGGAAAACGTAGAGCATTTTCCAAACCCATGAAAAAAGGAGTTGAATTTGTATGAGATAAAGCTTGTGAAGATGCCTTTCAAGATATCAAATGGTATCTCACAAACCCACCAGTTCTTTTAGCTCCTATTCCAGGCGAACCTTTCATCCTCTACACTCAAGCTCTTGACCACTCCTTGGGGGCATTATTAGCTCAAAAGAATGATGAGAGTAAGGAGGTGGCTCTTTACTATTTGTCGCGGATGTTAGTTGGCGCTGAACATAACTACCATCCAGTGGAAAAAGAATGCCTTGCATTGATGTTCGCAGTATAGAGACTATGTAACTACATTATCTCCAATGTGGTGCACTTGGTTTCCAACATTAACCCATTGAAGACATTTGTGACAAAAGTTGGTGCATTAAGTGATCGTCTAGCCAAATGGTCTATTCTGTTCTCTCAATATGACATCAAATACACATTGCAAAGGCAGTGAAAGTACAAGCTCTCGCCGATTTTCTAGCAGAACATCCATTTTTGGAGGATTTTAAATTTAAAGACAATCTCCCTGACGTGTTAGTCTTCTTTGTTGAGCAAATATGGAAACCTACCATTGATCCATACCAGAAAACCTATCAATTTTCTGGCCCGACTGGGCTGGGCTAGTTGCCTGGCAGGCCCGGGTCGCTGGCGGGCCCAGGTTGCAGTGGGGCCCATTTTGTTTTAAAAAAATATATAAATAACAATAATAATAGTAATAATTAAATAAGTAATTAAGGTTTAAGTTATTTGTTTAAAAGGATTTAGGAAGTTGTGTTTTAATTAATGGTTTGATATATTAGTAGTGAATTGATTTTATTATTTGATTCTTAATCATGAATTATTATAAATTTAGTTAGAATTGTTTATAAACTTAATTGAGGTTTAATTACTTATGATTAATACTTATTTAGATTGAATAGAATTTAATTAAGATTTATTTGGGAGTGAGTAAGTCTTAATTAAAAAGCATTTGAATTCCTAATTTGGATTTTTATATTGAGTTTAAATGTTGAATTTGAATCCACGATTTAGATCCTTTGTTTTATGTAAAATGATAAAGTATTTTATTATACACAACAAGGTTAATTAAGAGTTTAATTGTTTCCTCCCCTTCGTTATCATAATTTGATTTAAATTTGGATTTGGAATTTGAACATCTTTTACACAATTTGTAAAATTCACTAAACAAATATAATTGGATCAGATGATTTATGTTTTTTAGAAAAGTTGGTTGAATATTCACATGGAAATTTGACTGAATTCAGAATGGGAATGTGAGGTTCGGGATGCACCACATGATAGATACTGAAAGTAGGATACTGGCATCGTGGACTCACATTTTCATTGTGAGAGAGGGCTAGTTCTCATGTGCATATTATCTAACTATATGACTGATAGGTGGATTAGTATTTTTCCTCAGAGAACTTGAGAAGACACAATTCATAATACACTTTAAATTGAGTACTATAAATACTCAAATTGATATTGGATTGAATATTGGGATTAAGAGTTTCATATCATGGTTCATTCTGCATGGGTATACGTATGTATTTGTAACTATGTATATATATATCTGACCGACTGTAGTTCGGAAGTGAACGTACGCCATCGGGTCAGCGTGTACTGTGGATAATAGTATACAGCTATGCCTTTTGTTATTATCTGCGGGATTACCCGATTCTGTTATTATCTGCGAGATTACCCGATTCTGTTATTATCTGCGGGATTACCCGTTTCTGTTATCTGTATGCGGGATTACTTGTTTCTGTATATTTATCCGCGGGAATACCCGTTTCTGTGCATTCATGCCATTGGGGTTTGCATCTAATATATTTTGGGTCATAATGAATACTTCTGTTTAATTCATTTGATTAATCCATTGCTTGCAGTTTACCCTCTTGTTAGATTACGTCAATCTGACCCACTACTTTTGGTGTCTAGGTCTGTTACCGGTGTCGAATCGGAGGTCAAGCGATGTAGGGGATCCCCCAGATGGCGGAGTTATTGAGTGGAGCACCGATGACATCATCTGAGGTGTCCTAGAGTTGGTGCAGAGATCGGAATGTTAAATTATGTAATAAAGTCATGTTTGGGACATTAGTTTATTTATTAAATTTATTTTTTTTGAAATTATAACTTTAATTGTTATGTTTCGAAGCACTTGACCTTGATTTTATTATAAAATGAGATTTGTTACATGGTTGTTATATGATATCCGTCTGCGATGAGTATGGATTTTAGTTCCACATGTGATTATGGTTCTTTGATCACTAAGCATAGCCTCACGAAGGACTTCGATCCACTGGGAATTGGGGCCCGTATTGTTTATGTTAAAAAAAAAGACTTTTAATTGGCCCCAATTCTCACACCCCTGGAACCGGGTTTGGATCCGGCCCAGTTTTGGGGGCGTGACAGATGGTATCAGAGCCAGGTTGCGCGAGCCTATGAGTCAAGATAGGGGAATCCGCAGGGGACACGGGTGCCACATCGCCTAGTGAAGTTAGATAGATCCACATGAGGACGTGTGGCCTTAAGGGGGGTAGATTGTAACACCCCATCCCACATCGCTTATGAATGAAATATGAGTCTCGTATATAATGAACCATGTAGGTTACTACTAATAACTTGGGCTTAAGCATTTTGGGCCACGTGACAGGCTTACCAAGTTATTGGATCAGTGGCCTACTTGGGTCGTTACACTTACTTATCATATGGGTGAAGAAACTGAGCACTTGAAACAGACAAAGGGGATAGCAGAAATAGCCACAAATCGGCTGTGACCGTGGTACTTGCTCAAATAGTGCTTAGCTTGGGGCATCACTTACATCAATTACATGCGAGGAGTATATATATATATATATATATATATATAAATGAGGGGGAAAAATCAATCAAAAACAAGAATGTTGAGCCTTAACTCCATCTCGTCACATAAAGAACTCCAAAACCGTGGGTAAATCCATTGAATTTTGGGTCTGTGTTTGTGCCAATTCATGAACAGGTGGATAAAGCTGTGGCATGAGGAAAAATATTGGCAAAACTCAAAGCATGAAATCATAGACAAAAACAAAAAAAAAAGGGGGAGGAAGAATTCAATCGAGCAATTCACCAAACAGGTGGTGACCGTGGCCACCACTGTGAATTTGTCTGGGCAGTGAGTTAATAAGTTTGAGATGATGTTAAAAGAGCCATATTCCCTCTAAATCATTGATCAGGTCATGCATCTTGAATTAAAAAGAGAGAGAGAGAGAGAGAGAAGAAGAAGAAGAAGAAGAAGAAGAAGAAGAAGAAGAAGAAGAAGAAGAAAGAAACCACATCAAGCTGTGACCGTGACTATGAAACCCTCACAGGTTGTTCTGGCCGTAAATGGGTACACTCAAACAATGTGCAATTTTAAACAAGTTGTCTTAAAAGGCAACCAACGGAGCTACTACCCCAGATGAGGCACTTAAGCAAGAAGCATACAAAATCCAAGCCTAAGAAATCAAGTAAGAATCATAAATCCAAGCTTGGTTTGGCCATAAACAAACAAGAGGAAAGTGGAGTCAAGGCTCCTACCAACCATAGTCTATGCTTGAGCAGATGAAAGAGACTCGAGTTTTGCTTGCCAATTGAGAAGAAGATGCGAACAGCACTTGTCTGCTACAACTTTTTCTCTCGGTTCAAATTCAAAAACATAATGAAATAGGAAAAGAAAAAAACAAGTCTTTTATGGTTAGTGCTCGGGTACTGCATGGTTGAGTGATAGGGGGCCCACCACAGTCACCACTTGAATAAAGCCCCCAACACTATTGCTCCTCTCTCACTCACGATCACTGCCCTCTCTATCTTCCGCAAACACTGCTGAGTGGGGCAGTGGGGTCCACGGTTCCATTCCATGGCCTTCCCTCATTCCCATAATCACCGTGGTCTTAAACTATTAGAACCCACTGCTTGGCCCTCCTTAAGCCCATGACCAGTAATATCTCAACCCTCATTCCCAGGGACACTACCAGCTTGGGGATGGGGTTCCACAATTTGACTAAGTCCACATGATCGCAGCTGTTTCTCTCAAGCCCATGGCTTGATACTTCACCTACTCTTTCCCACAGACACAAGATGTCTTGATAGTAGGGACCATGCCTTGGCCAAACCCATAGCCACTGCCACCCTACTTGGTCCCTCATTGTCATTGTAATCTTTAGCATTAGGACCCACTATTTAGTGGCCCACTCTCTCAAGTGTGATCATTCAAAATTCCCATGACACATGGTGGACCCACTTAGGGTATTTTCCAAAAAAAAAAAAAAATCCCACAATGAAATGAACCTATTTTGGGGGAAATTATTAAAAAACGGGGGGGGGGGGGGGGGGGGGGGGGGGGGTGGGGTGTGGATTTATGAACAAACCCAAATTTCAAAATCACCCTAGATCAAACTTGATTTTGAGCTACTATCTAAAATTGTTTTGACCCAGAACCCACACAAGTCAATCTGTTTCAAAATTCCATCTCAACTCATGTCAAGTAAAGTTAAAACCTTAATTTTGATTTTTTTGAAAATAAACCAAAAATCTATGAAAATCCAAACCCAAATTTATTTTAAACCAAACCTTTGATTTTCTTAAAATCTTAAAGATTCTTTTTGTGGGTGTTCCCCACATCCCCACAAAGAAGCCACTTTGGAGATCTATGACAAATAGGTCGAAAGAAAATCAAATTCATTTCCAAAATCCATATAAAAATTCATAAACTTCTGAATTTTCTAAATACCTCAGGGATTTCTTTTGTGGGTGTTTCCCACAGTCCCCATAGATATGCTACTTTCGATATCTGTGAAAATAGGGCAAAGAAATTTAGATTTCTTATGTTTTTTCCAGATTCCATCACCAAATGCTCCATGGTTTTTATCAAAATTTTCAAAATTTCAAGTCTAGGCTTACAACCAACCTTGACAAACTTTTTCATTAAGCCATTCATCATTCACAGAGATTGACTATTTCGAGGCACAATGATTATTACATTATAGTCATTGCACCTTGAGGAGGCACTTGTAGACCCATAAAAAATTTACAAATGTTACAACAACGACAAGGGTATAAAAAGCCTAGAACTGTGAAATGACAAGTCAGCTACAACGTCCATATTTTTAGAGCTGACGAAAATCTCATGGCAACTCCACAAATATGCTTGGGAATGATATCTCAAAGTCTCAAAACACTTGAAGTTCATTTTAGCTCAAACGAAGCTTTAGTGACTGTCTCCTAGCTTCTTGGGGGTCACTGTAGAAATTAATACTTCTACATAACAAAGAAAGCTTAGACTCAGGGGAATGCCTTCAAGTACATTCAACGACTATTTTTCAAAGTTTCAGAGCATTTGGACATCATTTAGACCCAAACTCAGTTCAGATGGGCATCTACTAAGCTCTGTGGAGTCACTATGCAAAGTGGCACCTCACGAAGATCAAATTAGCTGAGACTTCTAGAGGAAGCTCAAATTATGCCCAAGGGAGGTTTTATTTTAGGTCAAACGAACATCATTTGACCCAAACTCTAAAAACATATCAACTTTGGGGGTCACTGACCAAAATCTTACTTACCAATGTCCAAAATTGATAAAATTTAGACACAAAGCTTCAGTCATGCTCAAGGGAGCTTCTACAAATTTTTGAGTCAAGAGGACTCCGTTTGGTCCTACTTCCACTGCAAGTCAGTTTAGAAGACAATGAACCCTGAGCCATGGAGGTCATTAGCCAAAATCCTACATCTAGGAGCCAAAGCTGATGAAATTTGTAATAAAGATTTAAAATATGTTCAAAATAAAAATCCCAAGTTTCAAGTCAATTGAACCTCATTTGGATAGAAAACAAGCTAACTACCTACAGTGTGAGGTGAATACTGACTTAGAACATGCAACAAATGGGTCATTGCTGAAATCCTATGTCCACACGTCCAAACTATATGAAATCTGGATGGACACTCCAAGATAGCCCTAACATCAATCCCTCCACGTTTCAAATCAAACCGAGGCCATTTGGGCCTCAAACAGCTGAAATAAGGGCCCATTTTCATGAAAAGTCAACGGGGGAGTTGACCAACTTTAGAAGGTCAAAATGGTCTAAGATTTCTATGACACACACAAAATAGTGTCAAAAGGCATCTCTCTAAGTTTTGTGAAGATCGGGCATCGTTTGGGCCCTAAGCAAGCCAAAACGGGTTACATATACAAAAGTTCAAAAAATGGACTTAGAAGTACCGTAGCTGCAGTCACTGTCACCTGTGAAGTAGTTCCTGTGGTTTTCAATGGTTTCCTCTACTTTCTTTTGACTTTCAACTCCCTATAACTCCCAAAAAGTACCTCTGAAGTCTATAAAAGGGAGATTTGAATTCCTGGGAAGAGGATAAAGACAAATAGAGAGAAAGATAGTGAAAAGAAACTAATTCAAACAAGGTTCCAAGTAATTAAAGCAAGTTTAGTCTTAGTTCTGAGCATTTGTTGAAGATTCCAAGGCACTTCGACACTTCAAGCTTACTTCTTCTCATTCTTACTAATTAAAGGTGAGAAATAATTCAGAGTAAAGCAAAAAGCACGTACCTCACTTAACGAAAACATATGCAAAGGCCATCTAGATGACATCTTCTTCCTTTGATTTTCTCACTTGGGGAAGGTTTTGGGCCATCCCAGAAGTTGTGCACAAGCCTATTTAGGCTTCATTCTATTCCTTAAAAATTATAGGTTCAAAATGACACAACTTTAGCTCCATTTTTGCTTGTTTAAGTGCTTTTTTCGGATTTGTGCAAAAATAGTCTGTAAGCAAAAAGTGATGATTATCAAAGGGTTTAAGCCAATTCCACGGCCAAATCAAACACTATCGGTGACCATTTAACACTCCAAATTCAAAGAAAAATAGGCTTCAGCACTCTAAAGAAGTAATGAAGTGAAACAGAGCACAAAGGAGAGCAAACAGTGGCCTTTCTATCATTGGCAGGGAGCCAGTGACAGTGGCCCACGGTCACTCTCCCTTGTTTCCCTATTTTTTGCATTTTTATCATATTTTCATGTATTTTTCTTGTACATTCCAAATTAGATCACATTTGAGACTAGAGGGAGGGCTTGTAACTGTTTTAAAACTTATAAACAACATGCATCTACGCGGTCAGAGCATTTAAACCCATGTAAACAAAAGGGAAAATAATGATGAACTGTAGTTATTTCCTATTCTTCTTAACGTTTGCAGTATGTGAATGTTGGACTCGAATCTGTTGCATTTCACATCACATTTTGAGAGCGATCAAATGCATACTCATCAGTAGGTAGGAGAAATTTTTTAATAATTCAGTAAAATGGAACTGTCATTTGAATATACCTTCTGAAATCAATGATAATTTTACATAACTCCAAGGCTCTTGATGTAGTGACTTTCGATTGTAACCTAATTAAGCTTAAATCAAAATTTTATTTCTCCCTAGTTTACATTGAGATTGCGTAACTTGCAAAGACAAAGCAATTCTTCAATTGATCACTGTAATTAACAATGAATCATCTTTTAAGTCATGGTGACATTGAAACAAACATCATTATTCCTCCGATATCGTCATTAAGAGATTTAATTCATCAAAATACTATTGATGTTGTTCGCTTTTTGTTTATTTAGTAATGAAAACAAATTCTATTATACAACCATGATTATTGGTAACTAACCATTTAATTAAAGGATCTAATTAATGACTCCCTATACTTGTCTCTGATTCTCAAATCTATTTTAATCCAATACAGCTTGTCTTCTAAACTAAAAGAAATCGAACCTCAATTGATTTGGTAAAATCATCTTTGATATTGATTGAATAATCTTCAATAATTGCATAATAGAAAAATATTTCAATCATCAATGACCAATATTTCATCAAGGCAGTAATCAAGGCTACAAAAATTGCTAAGGATTTCAAAACTTATATTTGATCTTAAGACTTTCTTCGCAGATTTATAACCCTTTGTCAATGGTATTCAGCTTCGAGATTATATTTAATGAATTTACGATGCACCCAATAAATGATCAATTCTATATCAATACAAAACGGTGAACATTCATACCTGCTAATCACTTGATTTAACCGCTCATGATTCAGTACTACATATCTAAGGTGCAATATGATATTCTAATATGTAAACCACAACACTTAACTTCGAATAGTGAAGTATTTAGAATATTAAAATAAAGAAAAGGTTTAACAAAGATAGATGAAGAAAAGATATAGAAGGAAAATCGATGTCAATTAATATTCTAATTTTAATACGGTGTGATGAAGGTATACGGTCCCCTATGAAAGGAATACCAGATAATGATTTCTTGGATGGTGTTGATGTATTCATTGCGTTGTTCTAGCAATGCTTCAATATAGGTGTTGAAGTGTGCTTTTGGAGTAACATTATTGTTGCTCAGCATCTAGGCTCTATTCTGGAGGAAATTGGAATGCATCTTGAGTATGTCTCGTGCTCTAAATACTCACAACAAGAGACGTCTTCTTCTGCACACAACTTCGTATGAATCTGGGAGAAGGTGCTTGATACTTTCTTCCAGAGTATACCATTCTTTGGACAATTCTGCTTTTCAAAGAAGGTTGACTAGGGCTGTCATCCGAATAATGAAAGGCATGTTTCTGAAAGACCCCAACTCCCATCGGAGGACATCTATGTAAGCCTCCAGAAAGTCATTATTTGCCATGAGTTTTATCGAATGATTCTATTTCACTGATTCTGTACTTTATTTTTTGATAATTACCTATTAAAGAACTAAATCGCATTTAGGAGTAACATACCTAACCTACCTACTCAGTCAACTTATTTGACAATGAAGTCAAATAATTGACATTCGGACATATTCTAACGTATTCTCACCTTGTTCTTACATTTTAAATCTTTTATAAAGACTTTTCATGGCCTATTCGTGGCTGCTTTGACACAATACTTTACATATGTTATGACCTGAGCCTGAGAATCATGGGTTTAGGGTTAATCTCAAAGCATAACACACGTACTCCAGTGTAATTCACACTCGGACCAGAGTCTGAATGGAATTACATAAGAGATATTCACATACTTACACGTGTGAGGTGCTTAAATGGACATCAGTCCTAGCATTCAATAAGCGGAATCCTGTCAATATCGCCTATAATTTTTCACTTTTCATTAACAATTCACAAATATCATTCTATCCATGAAATGGTCCAAATCTTAATATTTAGAAAATATAAGATTATTATATTAATTCTACTCATCACCTGTACAACCCAAACATGATATGCACATGCATGCATATATGTTAAGGATAAGCATTCTATGTAGAGAAAGTAGAATAATGAAGTACAAAAAACCAAAGGACATCCATAGAAAGGTCAGACTATGCAGGTAACAATCTATATGGATGTAAATATATACAAATGCTAAAGGTCCTAAAAATACCTAATATACACATTCCTAAGTTAATAGTGAGTCGCTCTCGACATATGGATCAGTCAGTAGGGTGTTAGATTTTGTGGACTCAATCCATCAGTTGATGTAATAAATTGATTAATTTCTTTATTTATCAATAAAATCATGCTTTGCTTTCATGAGATGAGTGTTATTTTACTAATTCATGCACATGACCACTACATATGACATAATGGTTCATGAGTTGAACCGGGTCCCATTAGTATATTAGATGTGATATATGTGCATTGATGAGATCCACACGCGGGAGATATATGTCACAAATCTTATACTTAAATAGCTTCACAACCAGTAATGAGACTGGGCATCTCATTTGATAAGGTTGCAGCACTTTTATCACTATGAAATAGTGTAATTTGTCTCGATCATCAGAATGTAAGATTCTGGATCACGGTGCTGGTACATTAGATGTATTGAAGGACCATGAGATGCACCTTATGGAATTCCGTCTCAATAATAAGGTATGCTCTCATAATTCCCTAGCAATAGGCTCTCAATCCTGAGACATTGACGAACTCAAGTTTCTATCTATTCATTTGCTTTGAGTCACCAATGAGTGAGGCCGACTATAGGTTAACGCCTCGGTGTCTTAGGTATATGGTAGTAGGACTGTGGGAACGTTGAATGATCAAGATAGAATCTATCTCTATTATCCCCTTGTGCCAATTAATGGATTTGTCATTAGTAAGTGCGCACCCATCTCAATTAAGAGTTAATTGGATGGTACTGATGATTACTGTGATTAATTGGGGCTCAAGGATAATAAGATGTGGAACTTAGACTGGAAGAGACGGATTTATTCCAATTGATCCACGGATATTGATAGAGGGGCCTACTTGTGGTAATTGGGAAGTTTAGGGTCTTCATTGTAATTTATTCCTAAGACTGGAGTGCAATTGCATTTATATAGTGGTGTTATTTGCAATTAACTGTGGGCCCGGATTGCACATGAGATATGGGGTCGCGGTGTTCCAATTGGAGCCAGCTTTCTAAGGAATCCCTAGTGGTCCCCACGCTAGCCCAAGATATTGGAAAACACTAATCCGACTTGGACTCTAGAAATAAGAGTTTGGAAAGGAGAAAGCCGCTAATTGCTTTGGAAGTAAGACTTCTATTTCAATTAGACAAGGGAGAGATTTGGAAGTCTATAAAATCTCTTGGACGTCCAATAAGACTCTCCCTCACGCCCAAAACCCTTTCGTGCAAGAGTTGCACGAGTTACTCTCTTCTCCTTTCTTCTAGTTCCTTGGAGTTTCGAGTTGGGATTTTCTCCTGAAGATTCCACCATTCTTCTTGAGAAAAGAAATCCTATTCGGGGGTCATAGCGTGGAAGGCTAAGAGGTGTTAAAGAAATCCATTAGAGCACTGTGGATCTCCAAAGGTATGATCTACTTCTTGCATGTCGTAGATTATTTTGGATGTTTAGTGCTGGTAGAATTTTTACTGTACATGGTCACGAGATTGAGGGTAACGCATCCTGGATTGGGTTTTGGTCTTATGTATAGTTGATCCCTGTGTCAAGTGGATCAAAAGTTTTGAAAATCTATCCACAAGACCCACCTACTTCCAACAGTTCTGTTGTCCATTCATTACAGCCTAAAGAAGCCACTACGGTCTCCTTCTCTGACTCCTGAGTTTCCGCCAGACCAGGATCAGGATCTGGGCCTGTAACACCATTAGACAACTGTGAATAAGACTATTTAGTAAAGTATAAGCATAATTAAAGTAATACGTATTGTATCTAAAATAATTAATAACAAGTGATCAATAGAGGTCAATTTAGTATACTACGCATGTTGGGAATTGAATAAAGCATGCTATGAAAATCAATAAAAGAAATACATTACTATGTGGCTACTACATTTGCTATATCCTCCATCTAGGGATCTTTGCGATGAGAACACCAATGACTAGGTCAGGGTACGAATGGGTCTCGACATACATGGAGTCTGAAAGCTCTGAAAGCACAATGCAGTGTTACCATTCATATACTATACCAAAGTCAACTCCGCCGGGTATTATAAGGCTGAAGCTAAGTAGAGTTAGACCATTTCGATTCATATGACTAAATTTAAGTAAGTCATATCATTCGTTTCATTGAGAATCATACATACATTCATTGAAAACCATACATTATACGTTCAATTCATTTTTACTCAATTCAATGTCAATGTTAACATAAAACATATATCAATAACATTTCAAGTAGAATCAATTCATACTATGATCATTTCAATTTAGATCATCCCAATGATAGAAGGCAATAACGATAATCCAATGTGCTATGCAATTTAATTTAGTAGAACAATCAAGGTGATTTACAAGCTAATCCTAATCTAATTATCCATTGTTTCTAGCCGTGCATGATGATGTAGTTTTAAATTATCTGATACACGGTTGTCTCCTTTTTGGTGTCACATTGTGTTAGGAATGTGTATCGAAGTCCGTTAAACCAGCACTCCTAGGGAGCTGCTTAACAAATGGACAGCACCATATAAATAAGTCTCAGTCCTCAAAAATTTTCATGGTATTTAATTATTCCATTGGGCTAGTTAATAGGGTAGAAAGATCCAGGAGCTAAGGCCCTACAAGGTCTTATAATAGCCCATACATAACCCTAATTTTCAATGGCTTTACAGCTTAGCCGTGGGTGACCTATGGCTTAGCCGTAAAATGTACCATGGCTTAGCCATGGTTACCCGATTTTTCTTTCGTGTTCACAGTTTAATCGTATTTTGTCCTACTGCGTAGCCGTACTTGATTGATGGCTGAGCCATAGTGTGGCAACGGCTAAGCCGTAGCACATTTCACAGCTTAGCTATGGCTTAGCCATAGAACAATGTGTCTAATCTGGTTCTCTGGATTTTGAGCCATAACATGTCTACTGCTTAGCCGTAAACTCCAAGGTTACTGAAACTATTTCTGTATCGGCACACAGTTTGGAACAAAATCCTCATAGTTCTATGCTACTATGGTTTCTATCATTCTCGTTCATTTTTCATTTTCGAGCTCACACTTTGATTTGTAATTCATCATCTATTAATAGACTTCATTTTACAGTAGAAGATTAGAATAATGAGGGGATGTGGGCTGAATGCACTTAATAAATGAAATATACTTACTAGATTCATGAAATACCAACATGCATTCAACCAAAATTAGCTTATGCTTGCCTTTGATTTTGAGTTCCACTACTACTTCTTTTCTTGACTCAGTTGAGAAGAAAAACTCACTGTTCTTGGCCTAAAATGATATGCATGTAAGAAATGATGAAGAAGGTGAGTGCATGCTTGAGAATAAGAGTCTCTTGATTTCATTGAACCAAGAAGTCTGTAAATAAGAGAGAGAGAGAGAGAGAGAGAAAGAGAGAGAGAGATCTTACCTTATATAATAGCTGGGGAGCTGTAAGGAGAGATGTGAACCACTATCTTGACTGCAGTGAAGGAAAGTGGAGGAAAGATGAAATGGTGGAAGAAGAGCCTCCATTCACACATGGAGGCTTTGCTCTCGAGAGGGGAAATGGTGATGGAAAAGAAGACAGAGGAGAAGAAGCTCTATAACATATGAAGGAAGAGGTGATCGAACGAAATGGGTACTGAAACCCATTTGAGTACATATATATAACTTGAAGTTTATAAGAAGGTCCTTCTCACTTAGTGTTATTATAATTTAAATCATTTGAGGGTCCAACTAATTCAAATGAAATCTAATACATTCGAGTCAAATACGAAAGTTGATGAGCTAGACAAGACAATGTGATGGTATCAATATGATGTGTGTATGATGTGATACTATGAATTCTAAAATTACAAAAAAAAGGGCTTTCATCTACCTAGATAAGGTCAAACCCAACCCAACACCTATCCATGACCTAAACTTGACCACTGGACTCCACAAGACTAAAATAGACTTATTAAAATATAAAGTCAAATTAATTAGCTAGTAATCACATTTAATTACTCACTAATCAAACTAAGCTTGGATCGGAGTGTTACACTTCCCTTCTTCAACAGTGCCTTTGAACTCAAGGAGGGATTCATGTTAATCAAAATTTACCATATTACAAGGCACCAAAATGTCAAAGCAAATGCACTAGCGGGATTAGCAGCATCAATGTCAATCCTCGAGAATGACAGAATGGCACTAGAAGTAGTCGAAAGATGACTTCTACCTCCACTGACACCCATAAAGTAGTAGCAAATTGATTTGATGTGATCAAGAATCGGACTTTATCTTTCCAAAACTCATTTAGAGACTAGAGAAACCCTTCTATTGATTACATTATTCATGGAGTCTTCTGGAGAATGCTAAAGACATAACAGGTATTTAAAGGCGAGCTTTAAAATTTTCTTTGTGATTTGCCTTCAAAGACTCTCTACCGCAAGTCATATGATGGAGTTCTTCTTCGTTGCTTGTCGCCAAAAGAAGCAAATCAAATACTAAAAAAAGTTCATTTTGGCCTATCCAAGTCAAACCAAAGCTTCATGATCAGATGTGAAGGTTAGGCTACTACTGGCTTACTAGGGTGTCTAACACCATCGATTTTGCAAATCCATGGCAATTACATTCATCAACCGCCTAAATATTTACATCCTATATTTATCTTTTGGCCATTTAAGGCTTTCGCTATCAGAACTTGGTCATTAATTCATTTTGGCTGTAACAGATTACTTCTCTAAATGGGTCGAAGTGGTGCCTCTTGCAAAAATCAAAACAAATGCAATCCTTAGCTTTCTGAAAACTCAAATCATTTTTCGTTTTTGGGTGCCTAAACATCTACATCATAACAATGGTCCTCATTTCAACTCCTCATTTCAACAACGACAAATTTTACATATTCTGTGATAAGTACGGAATCCAACATTGTCCTTCTACATTAGACAACCCAGCAGTTAATGGACTTGCTGAAGCTTTTGACATGAATATTTGCAAGATTCTGAAGAAAATTGTATTTAACAACAAAAAGAGTTAGAGTACAAAACTTCGTGAAGCTTTGTGGGCCTACAGAACTACGGCTTGTGGTCTAACCAAATCAACAACATATTCCTTATTTTATGGCTATGAAGCTATGATACCTTTGGAAATTCAACTTCCTTCTCTTTGTTTAGTTGTAATAAACAAATACTCCGAAGAAAAGAATGCTTAGCTCAAACTTGAAGAGTTTGAAAGGCTTGATGAGAAAAGGCTTGCTGCTTTACAAAACACCGAGCTATATTAAACTCATATGGCTTGCTCTTTCAACAAGATGGTCAAATATAAAGCTTACAAGAAAGGAGACTTAGTCCTTATAGTCAAGAGGACCATGTTCTCTACACACATGTTAAAAGGCAAATTTGAATCCAAATGGTAAGGACCTTTCATTGTCGACAAGGTCTACTCTAACGACTCCTATACGCTCCTCAAACTTGAAGGAGATAGATGCATAATGCCTATCAATGGAAAACTCTTAAAAAAAATACTATGCTTAAATGTCATTGGTATATTCAAATCATGTACAGTGTACATTCTCATCCTAAAAATCTTCCTGTTTTGAGCCTTATAACCTATGACTCCTATCAAGCTTCCCTTAGACTTGTACATACTGACTACAAGGATAACATCCTTTGGCTAGTCTAGTCAACCCTTGTTACTTGGATAACGTCCCTATAAGACCCATTGTAACATCCTGCTATATATATCAAGTCTTTTTGCGGACCCTGTATAGCAAAACTCAGATGTATAGAACAAGTCATTTTGCAGACCCTATATGGCTACTTTCAGTTATATGGAATAAGTCTTTTTGCAAACTGCATGTGACTAAACCTCAGCTGTATAGAACAAGTCTTTTGCATATCCTATATGACTACATTTAGTTATATGGAATAAGTCTTTTTACAGACCCCGTAAAACCAAAATCAAAATAAAACCCAAAAGTCAAATTTCTGTCCTAAGGAACAAGTCAAGGACCCCGGAGAAAACCTCACACATGGCCACTAGATAACATCCACTTTGTTTAACCTCTTCGGCATCTAAAAGGATCAAGTCACAAACGCTGGACAAAGCCTCACACACAGGCACCAGATAAAGTCCACCTATATGACTCTTTTTCTTTATTAATTTGTAGATCCAAAAGATCACAAGTCATACCCCATACAATCTGAGAAAACAAGCAAAACAAAATACATAAAACATACATTCAAACCATCCATACAAACCACATCAAAACAAAATCAACCCATACATTACACACCAATGTCAAAGTGGAGCAAAAGAAAAATTTTCCATTAATATTCATTTAAGGTTCAATACAAAGAATATAGTCAAAAATACATGGCCATCTAGGCTGATCAAAATTAAAAGAGCCAAACAAGAGCTGCGGTAATGAAGATCTAGTCCAAGAACTTCTCAAGTTGACTCCTCGCAGTCACTATTTCTTCTTTTAGGATGCGACCTTTGTAGCTCGTAGAAGCTAGGATAGTAGCATCGATGTTAACTTCACCTAGCTTGATGTTCATCTCACTCTCGAGGGATTGAACAAATCATTCAAGGCTGTCTGCTTTGCCCTTACTTTGGCGAAAAAGCTATCTTTACAGGCGTGGTTCTTTGAACTAGACTTCTTTAAATCTTCTAAAGTGCTTCTAAGCTTTAGAGCATTGTCTTCCAAGGTGAAAAGTTGTTGCTGCAATGTGGTGATCTATTGTTGCAGGCATTCATACTCTTCTCGGCACATACTCATCTCTTGTGCCAGCTGCACATTTGCTTCATCCACCACTTTATCCTTTTCCACAACACTTTTAATCTCAACCGCCAACCGAACCTTTCCATCAAAACCTCATCTTAAAAGGCCTTGGCATAGTCCACACCACTATCCCAGGTGGTTTTCTCTTCGAGCTTCTTGAATAAGACCACAAAAGCATCTTGGATGCTGCTTAAATTAGCCTCAGGAGTAGAACGTGCTAGTGTCTAAGGTAATGCTTTGCAAGTTAATATTTTTCTCATTTGTAAGATCTTCTTCCGAGGTTGTATCCAAGACACTATAAAGCATCATCCTCATGGCTCCTTCGATGGCAAAATCGGGTTGAGGAGTGTCAAAAAAAAATTTAGCTCTTGATGTGTGGAGGACCTGACTTAAGCTTTTGTGAATTTGATTGAGTCTGGGAACCTGAGCAGTCATCATCCTCCATAAGATCTGCTACCTCATATTTAAGAACCAATTTCCTTTGGGCAAGAGGGCGTAACCGACTCAACTAGAGTCATTTCATTGTCAACTTACTCATCAACCACTCCAACGGGTTCAACACTTGGCTCCATTTGAGCACCGAGAGTTACATTAGTTCTTGGCACATTGGTGGCGGCAGGTGATCCACTTGCATGTGATCCTGATTCTGAATTAAGACTCACCAATGGGATCACACTTCGCACTAATGGGTGCATAGTGCAGATAGGTGGCAAAACAAATGCTGATGACAACTCTAGATTGTTATTTACGCTTCTAGTTGGCGAATCTAGGTAGGAGGGATCTTCCATGGCCCTGCGCAAGTCTCTTTTCAGAGAACTATTCATAGATGTCTCGAAGTATTCATTATGAATAGAAATATTATCCAAGTTAATTGGAGCCCTCTTTTTCTGTTAGCTCTTCATTTGTGACCCGAAAAGCATTCTTGCTGATGTGGGAGGCACAACATGGGCTCTTTTGTTCATTTGGATACCTAAAAAGGAGCCAAGAAAAAGGGGTCAAATCAAGATGTTGTAATAAAAATGTTCAATTTTCAATATTCAAGTGAAGGCTTACCCTTGGGAGTTGGCTCTGCAGTAATTCTCTCAGGGTGCCAGGAATTTATCCTTCTTCATCACAACATCAGCAGTTGGTCCCTCAAAGATCTTTGGTGGAATCTCTTGCTGTTTGGCCTGAGGGATAGTATCTCTTTTAGAAGCAGGCATCTTTGGTTTAATGGGATTTACACTACTCCATGGTTTTTCCCCAAAGATATGTTCACCAACTCTACCGATGTCGACTGCTCCTTCAACAGCAGCACCAAAATAAGCTTCGTCCTACTCACTTTTTCAAAAATTGCCGCAATGAGTACAGTACCGCTAGCTACCTTATCAACAATAGTGGCAGCACCCACACCATCACCAAATTTTTCCACAGCGATGGACTCTACGGGCAAGTCCATTGTAGTCTTTCTCCTGGACTCAAGCATCATTACCTGGTCGAAAATGTCCCATTTAAAATCAAACTCGATATTGATATCGCTATTTGTTTTTTCTTTAGTAGTGGGGGTATCAAAACCACTCCACTTCTCGTCAGCATCGTGAAAGGCATACTGCTCCACAATTTCATCTATCTTTTGTGAGATTCCTCCAATGGCCAACGTTTGAACTAATAAGGCTGCAAGACAAAGTCCAGATGTTAAGATAAAAAAGGGGGGGCAAAGTAAAAATATCATAAAAAGAGATATTTGCCAACTCTTAGCCTTTGGGAACGACGAGTTCTAGGGCTCTCAACTTTCCTCTTCTTCAATGGATTCCCTTTACTGCTAAGAGCTCTGGTTACACTCATTGAACATATCGCTAGAAGCTTCCTATGAAGAACTGGGCCTGCTAGAGGTTTTAACCATGAAACAACTGGTGGCCTGACTCAGTCGCTATTTCTATTGATTGTACCATTTCTGCTGGACTTGGAGTCATATGTGCCTCTGTTCACAATGAACCAACAACATCTTCTGACAAATTTTGATGAGCCATGTCTACCCCCGCAGCTACACGCATGATGGCTTGCTTTTATTTAAATCTTTTGGTTTGCTCACCAACTAATACTTTGGTCCTGGCGGTACAAAAACTGGACCCAAAGTCCAGTGGAGCTATAGTGGCTTGCTTGGCCTCAGCGAGACTCTCTTTCTCTTGAAGGTTTTCATTAATGGCCCGCTGCAACCTCGCTATAGTAACATTGGGAGAAGGCAGGTAATCCTTGTTTTCTTCACCTTTCAACAAATAGTGGGCCTTACAGACGTTAGATCCGGTGACCAATCTAATCTTCCATTCATTCCTATCGAATAACAAGTTTTCAAAGTTAGCTGGGTTGAAATGGTCCTTCTCCACCTTCTCGCCTTTCTTATAAACTGGTAAAGCACACCATTTGATGTAAAGGTTACTTGCGAACATCTCCACAATGGCAGTAATGCTTTTGGCATGCCATTGAGCAAAACCACTTATGCAATCAGCCTGAGGAAAATGAGGATAGTCAAAGTGAGTTCTAGTACCAAACATTTGGTAAAACTCCCAGGCATTTCTAGCATCATACAAAGAGCCAAGTGTGCCCTGAATGTGACCAGGCACTCCCACAATAGCTTGGTAAAAGCCAAATTGTTTGCAAAACCCGGCAGATACATAATTTTGGATGTTGATGTAGGCATTCTTCCTATACATCAAGTCTGCAGGTCTCAAGCTGAGGAACATTTCTTTTCATTTGAAAAGTCAACCTCTCGACCACCTTTTCCAACTTTATCAATTGATGGCTCTACACCATTTCTCGTGCGATTTGAGACTTCAATGTTCGGCATGGAAAAGCGAGAGGCAACATAATTATTGAAATTATGCAAGTGTTGGCATAACTCAATCATGGTGTGGAAATTGATCAAACAACTTCTGCCCACCACGCCTTCCATATAGATGCTTCCTGGTGCACCATTATGCGATTGAAGCCCATTGTAGTGGTATGTAAACCAGGTATATAGCAGGTGCTCAGTGTAATAACGGTTGAAGGACTTCCCCTCTCTAATTGTAAAGGCTGACAGCTTCAACTCGGTCAACATTTATGCCATAAAAGTTGGATCGAGAGCAAACCTATGCCCAAATGCCATTCGGAGTGCAAGGTATATCTAGCTAGGCCTGGTTTTGCTCCTGACACTTCGGAAAAGGACATCTGATAGCCATGCCGTCAAAAATGCAGCAAGCTAGCATTTCATCTTCAAATCAGGATTTTTGGAAAAAATATAAGACATAAATCTGGCTTTTCATGATAAACAAGCTTTGGCAGCTTTTGGGGATCTTTATAGGGAATAACCTCCCTCCACTTGTAGTGTCCCTCATTTGAAAAGAAGGAGCTTGTTGTGGTTTTCACCCGCTCCATTCACAGGGCAATTTTACCCCGACTTCGGCTGCTTATCTAAATTGAATCTTTAAAAGTGAAGAAAAGGTAATAGGCATCCTAAAATTCATCATCCATGGTGGTCAATTTTGCGTTGGATGGGATGGTCTCATCATAAATCTCACCATAGGGCGATAAACCAAAGATTTTCTTCATTTCCCATAAAGAAAATCCTAGCTCCATGTTCGAGGTGGTAAAGGTGTTGGTTTTAGGATAGTATAATTCAATAATGGTCCTACATGTGTTCTTATTTTCACAAGGTGGCATTTATGGGTTCAAAAATGCTGACCGCTTTCAAAGTTTCTTTGCAGCGGCTATTAATCAAAGTTATCCAGTTCTGCCATTCTCCAATGCAATTAAACCACCCGCAGGACATGTGCCTCTCACTAAGCCAAGCTCCTCCATCCTCAGTATGGATGCCGAGTCCTATTGTTCTCAATTGTGAGATAGTGGTACTTACCTCAAGATTTAGAGTACACAGGTCCAAGGCCTCTACTTCAGATCTTAGAATCTCCAAAAAGTGATATTGGTGCTGGCATTTAAACTTGCCAGTCTTGAAATGCACATGGTGCTCTATCCATGAAAAAGGATCTACCCTCGCCGAAATAGTCGAGATCGTTATCATCACCTCAGATATCTCTTCATAGATCAAACGGTGATGACCTCATGAGATGCTCCAACTGTGTCCATGTAACGGTATCTTACACTCTCACTTGGCTATTTCATTGACTCCTTTGTCGATTGCCAAATATGTAGTGGGGTTTGTCGAAGCTCACTTGATGTTATTCATCTAATTAGTGCTATTGACCAAACACCAATAAGTTTACCAATTCTGTTTAGCCAAGGATTTGTTTCTTTGGTGTTTCAAATTGGCAGAGAAGATTTTATTTGGGTTTCTAGTATTTGAGCAACTTTCAGCTTAGCCCTTGGAGTGGCTCTTTGACACTCCAAAAGATGAAGTAGAGGGTGCCTTTCCTTTCCTATGTAAAAAGCAAAGAGAGAGAGAGCGAGGGAGAGAGAGAGAGAGAGAGAGAGAGAGAGAGAGAAAGAGAGAGAGAGAGAGAAAGAGAGCTTTAGTAACAACAAATATGGCAAAGGCAGGAAATTCTATTAAAATTTTGGCAGGGCCCTTAGCAAAAGGCCAAACGGAGAAAATAATACTCAGTTCTGAGACCTAGAATTGACATCAAGGCACAGTTAAGTCCCAAAACTAAGGCTCCCAGTTCAAACAGATGTTCAAGCACCTTAAGACCTTTTAGGGGGCAATTTGATGTGCATTCGGGCATAGAAGATGCAATATCTAATGTATAGAATGCATGCACAGCACAAGTAAAGCATGAAGCAACTACATGTATCACAAATAAGTAAACAAGCTCAACATGTATGAAAAATGAAGCATGTGGAGGTGGATGGCATGTTTTCAAAAAAATTCAATGATTGAAGCAAAAAAAAAAAAAAAAAGTAAATGCTGATAGTCTGATGACACATTTCTAGTAATTTCCTGTGGTTTCATTAGACTTACTTGCAACTATTGGAAATTGTTTCATTCTCTATGATCAAATTTCAAGCCAGCAAAAGGATTTCAACATTCTTACAATGGCCTCCTCAACAAAAACAAGCAAGAATGCTTCATCAGTGTCCAGCAGCTTATTTCTCACAAAGATGGTTGACATTATCCATACTCACTTTTAGCTGGGAAAAACATGGAAGGTAATTAGCTTTGGAAGTTGTGGTTAAGAAAGACACTATAAAAAGCTCAAAGTTAAAGTATCATTAGTGATCATACTCAAACTACATGTGATCACTTGACTGGAGGCTAATCCTATCTTCATTGGTTTCTATATCGGCCACTCACATTCATGAGATTTTTACTTCTTATGTTTGATGAGATTTAAGGAGAGTAATCTTCTCTTCAAAAAACAAAGGAAGTGCATCTTGCGCATGCTTTGCTTGTTAACCATGGAAAATTCCCATTGTGGCGTGGTGACTTAACTTGCACTTACACTATGCTAAGGATCAAGTGGATAGTCATCTCCTAGCCCCCTACACTTCCCATAGTCCACAAAAGCCAGGTGGGTGCTTAGACTGTTCGAGTAGAATGGGTAGGTGTGCCTTTACGAAGCCCAACGGTGAAAGGTTGAAGCCTAATGCTCTACCAAATTTCTACATTCCCGCAGACGAAGCTTGTTCACTTCAAGTTTGTTGAAGAGTGGATTCTCTACACAAGCTTTTGAAGTTCAAGGCCTTAGGTGTTATTCTAATGAGAGCACAAACAAATAAAAAAAGGAGACAACTTTTGGCTTCAAATTTAGTTCACTCAATTGTGAATGTGCGTATGTTCAAATCGAGAACATTGATTAGATCAAGCACATCAATCAACCAAAAAAGAGGAGCTACTCCATAGGCTGTGACCGTGAGAGTCCTAGAAAATAATTACGTATGGTCAGGCCTTAAAAAATTCTGCACTAGTTCATGAACATAAAGGTGAAGCTTGAAGCACTATCACGTGTCAAAAAGGACTAACTAAGTCAAGCATAAAAAAAAAAGAAAAAAAAATCAAATTAAACATTCCCTCAAACAGGTGGTGATTGTGGACTTCCATGGATAGTGCAAGCTATGGCTAGGACTTGCTTGAACAAGGCTTAATTTGATCAATGCAGTCTAGGCAGTACCCTTACATCTAAAGCAAAATAATAATAATAATAATAATAATAATGAGGAGAAGAAGAAGAGCAAGAGGGTCGTGTCCTGACTTTACTTCGCTATGAGATAGACCCCACTTCACTGTATGTCAAATCCTCAAAACCTCAAAATGGTCGTTGACATCTTGGGTTTTGCTCTGATGCAAACTCATGGAGAAAATGAAAACTGCAGTGTGTGTTGTGCTTCGTGTCAATTGCAACTAGAAATTAGCAAGGCAAGCAAGTAAAAAAAAAATTCAATCAAAATCACATGAATTCACCAGCATGGGTGCAGCCATGGATGAAACACAAAAACGGTAAAGTTAAAAGCCATGACTGCCATCGAGAAAGCTTGGGATAATAAGAAAAGCTTAAAGTCCACTTACACAATTGAGAAAAATGCTTATCTACTGCTACTCTTGCTCAACTCAGAAAAAAAATTTCAACACAATCGAATAAAGGAGAAAAGAGGGTCACAAGTTTTATATGACTCGTGTTTGGACACAAGGCTCCTCTCAAGCCCACGGTCACTACCTCACCTTCACCCACGGACACTGTGTGGTTAAAATAGTGGGGTCCACGGCTTGGTGGCCCAAGCTATCTTGTGTAGTGATTTGAATTCCCTTAACATATAGTGAACCTTCTACCCTTGTTGAGCAATGGGACCCACTGCTTAGTGGCCCACTCTCTCAAGTGTGATCATTCAAATTCTAACAGCATATGGTGGACCCACTCCAAATATTTTCCCAAAATAAAAAAAAATGATGATTTCCCACAGCACACTAGAACCACTTTGGGACTTTTTCAAAATAAAATTTTTTTTGTTATGTATGTTTTCTTCAAGTTAACACCACCCAAATTTCAAATTCACCTTGGGTCAAACCAATTTTTGGACCAAGTTTTGTCATCACAAATTACTTTGGATCAAAATCCATAAAAGCCCAAAATTCACAAAATCCAATCTCCTTTAAAATTCCATCTCATTTTGACTCATGTCAAGCAAAGTCAAAACCTAAAACTTGATTTTTGAAAATAAACTAAAATCCATGAAATTCCAAACCCAAATTCACTTTAAACCCAAATCTTGATTTTTTTTTAAACCTTAGGATTCATTGGGTGGGTGTTCCCACAATGCCTATAAAGATGTTACTTTAGATATCTGTGATAAATGGGTAATTAGAAAATCAAATCCTCTTTTCAAAATGAAAACCAAATTCATAAAATTTTGAATTTTCCAATACCTTAGGGATTTCTTTTTATGGGTGTTCCCCATATTCCCCACAGAGATGCTGCTTTAGATATCTATGAATAATAGATCAAGGAAAATCAAATTCGTTATGCTTTTGTCAAATTCAATCATCAAACCCTTCATGGTTTTTTATCAAAATTTCAAGTGCAAGCCTGTAACATACCTTGGCAAAACTACTTTTTCATTAAGTCATTCACCATTCCCACGGATTGGCTATTTCGAGGCACGATGATTCCAAGCTCATTCTTCCACCATTGTACCTCGATGGGGCACTTGTTGACCTAAAAAAAATCACAAACATTACAAGTATTGCAGTGAAGACATCACAGGTAAATTCCAAGCCCAGAGGCACATAAACCTTAGAGTTGTGGGATGTTAGGTTAAGTACTGCATCCAAATGTTCAGAGCTGATGCAACTCACTTAGAAGACTTCAGATTACCTCAGAGTTTAGTAGTTCAAATTTCAGAGCTAATGGACTTCATTTGGTTACTCAACTAACCAACAATCAAATTCAAGGTACATTTACTCAAAACTTAGGGGTCATTGAACACACTTAAGCTTCTAGATTACCAAACTGGTTGAAAATCACTGTGGCAAATGATGCTTTTACATGTTAAAATTAGCTGAAACTCCTAAAACAAGCTCAAATTATATTCAGGAATGACTCTACAAATTTTCAAGCCAAGGGGACTTCATTCGACCCTATTTCAGCTATATGTCAGCTTAGGGGTAAATGACCCCAAACCTTGGGGTCATTGACCAAAGTCTTACTTTTAAGAGGCCAAAGCTAATGAAATTTAGATCCAAGATTCAAAATGTGCTTAAGGTAAACTCCTCAAAATTTCAAATCAATTAAATATCATTCGAGTAGAAAATAAGTTGACTGCTTGCAATGCAGGAGGGCACTAACTTAGAACATGCAACAAATGAGTTGATGAGTCTTTAAAAATGCATATTTTCTTACACATGTTGACCCATTTTAAGGGCTTATTCAGTCAAAAGAGCCTCATTTAGTGTGATCTAGTGGTTTTAAGCATTTTAAATTCATTATAGTGCATTCTTGCATAATTTGTTTAAAATTTACACTTTTTGCTTACATTCATGAAACCTGCCATTTTTAAAAAGTCTATTTTTGGAAAGTTTTATGAAAATGTATATTCTCATGAAATAAATTGAATTTTAATCATCATTAGTTCATTCATATAATCATGAAGAATGGTGTGCATTTTTATTATCATTTCACAAGAGATGGGCCCGCATTCATGCATTTGTGATCTTTGGGTTAAAATTATCTTTTTACATGAATTCACATTTGTTTTGTAGGAAATTGATGATATGGGTCCCATTTTCAAAGAATTAAGGCAAAGAAATGATTTTCAAAAGAAATGAGAGAAGAATTGAAGAGAAAAAAAAAAAAAGAAGAAAAATTTGCAAAGTTGGCTTTATGGTCCAACACACATATTTACACGTGTGGGGACACAATTGTGGAATGCTCAAGAAAAGGGTCCCACTCTCCAATTGTTACAAGAATTCAAAATTAATGTAAGAAAAAAAACCAAGGTGGAGAAGTTCAAGGAAAGAAAAGTAAAAAAAAAAGAGAATTTAAAAATAGAAAGTCAATCCCATTTTTCTTTGGATAGCATACATTAAAATGGTCATAACTCTCAAACCGAGTGTCAGATTTGAGCAATCTACTTACCATTGGAAAGCTCTTTTTGAGTGGATATTCGTAGGATCCAAGATTTCACTAATCGAAGTTAAAACGACAAAGTTATGACTCTAAAAAGATGACTGCAATGTTTCTACTCGGGATTGAAATTGTCTCATCAAAGGTGGGTCCTATCCTTTGGCAAGTGTAAGCTAAGAAAGATAGATAAACTTAGAATTCCAATAAGAGAAGGAATCTTATCTTATTTCAAATTTGAAAGATTTGTTGGCTAAGAAGAGGACTTCCCATAATAAAAAAAGCCACATATCAGACCTTTTTTAAAAAGGAGTAGAAGCAAAAGAGTATAAATTGGGAATCCCTCCCCAATACTTTTCATGGAAAAAGAGCTTCTTCTCTAGATCTCTACACTTTATCTTTTTTATCTCTCTCTCCTTTCATCCTAGTCCTAAGGAGGCTTAGCCCTAAGGTTACACTACACCCTTGGGAATTTCAACTAGAAGAGGTTCTTTTTTTTTCCATTCTCACATGCATTGTTCTTGATTTTATTTGACAATCTCTTGTAAGTAATTTTACATGTTAGTATAATGTTATTCCATCTTAAGATTTTTCTTCTTTTCTTATGGTTTATGTGGATGTTTTATTAATGTTTGTTGTGCTTGGATTGATGACCCGAGATACTAGGATCAAATTTGAAGAAATCATGAACCTAGTTTAAATGAAAATTTTGAGAAGATAACTTTACTACCTTTACTGCCTCTACTACATTTAAATTCCTATTTTACTACATTTAAATTTCTGCACTGTTAAATTTTTTTCTACATTTTTATTTTATTTTATGCACTTTTGTTATTTTTCTTGTTGTGTTCATGTTGATTTCAAGTTTTGTTTTTGCATAGTTTGATGGTTGGATTAGGAATCATTGCATGTGTTTTTACATCATAGGATTTTGTGCATATTTAAGTTGCTAAAAATTATGCTTTCAAATCTAAATTGAATGAAGAAATTCAGACTCAATACACAAACAGCATAACTCAAAATAGTTTCAGCAAACTGCGGAAACAGTTTTTGAAAAAAAGTTTGAAGTGGGTAGACTAGCCAAATCATAATATTTTTCTTTGAAACTTGGAAAAATTAAAGTTTAGGATGTGGTCTTTTATTCTGCAAAATTTCAGATCAAAATAATTTCGGAAGGTTGTGAACTAAAGGCTTAAACTTTGCCAATTAGTCAACTCGGATCAAAATTTCTGCACATAATTTTGCAAAGTTGTCATGTTCATGCATTTATAACTTTTCATTTTAGATACTTTTTCACTTCTAATTTTTTTTGTTAGTTTCTTGCATCAGTAGAGCATGATTTCTAGCCATTAAACTTAGATTTAGGATGCATTAGAATAGTTCAAATCATAAATAAAATTTTTTGCATACTAGTTTTCTAGACTCAGAATTTTTTCAGCATCTAATGGCATGCATAGCATTACTAATTTTACTAACTTTCTAATTTTAATTTTATTTCTAGTTTTATGCTTTTGATTGTTTTAGATAATTTCTAGAATTAAAACATCTTTCTAAACTTGTTTAATTGAAGATTTTGAGTTGGAAAGTTTTCTAGTTTTGGAATTCTAACTTAGAAAAGTTTTTAACTTAAAGTTTTAATTTTAGAAAGTAGGTTTCTTTTCTAACTTTGATTGTTTGTTACTAACTTTTCTTGATTAGTTTTTACTAAGTTTGGTTTGTTTCTTATTTACTTTAGTTTCTACTTTAGTTGTTAATTTTATTTTAAGTAACTTTCTACTTTTGGAAGTTCTAAATTGTGTTTTAGTTTTGTAGTAACATTAGTTTTATTTTAGGAAATTTTAGATTTAGGTTTTCTAGAGTTCGGAAAGTTTCATTTTATTTGGATTGTAATTTATTTAATTTTGGTAAAGTAGGATGCTTGTATTTGTTAGTTTTTAAATCAGGCTAGTTTTAGATTTTTATTTAGGGTAGATATAAGTTGAAAAAGAACCTTAAAACACATTGCTCCATGAGGATCGACCTAGTCTTACCAGTTTATTACTACATCATGGTTCTGTACATGAAACTCACGATCATAGGTCACTAATCAAAATTCTACTTCCACGAATCCAAGTCACTTGAGATTTAGACGGATACTTTAAGATGCTCCTAACATTAGTTACTCTAGGTTTCAAGTCAATATAAGGTCATTTGGGCCTCAAATAGCTGAAACAAGGGCCTACTTTCATGAAAACCGAAAGGAAGGGTTGACCAATTTCAAAAGGACAAAACAAAATGAAATTTCTACAACAGCCTCAAAATAGTATTAGAAAACATCTCTCCAAGTTTCATAAAGATAGGACATGGTTTGGGCCCCAAATGATGAAACGGTTCATACATGCAAAAAATCCAAAACTGGGCCTAGCCATGGTCATAGACACTTCTAAAGTGGTTCCAAACAGTTTCAAGGGGTTTTCTCCACTTTATGTCGAAACCCAACTTCATAAAAGGGATGCTTAGACACTTGGGAAGGGGGTTCAAGGAAAGTTTCCAAGAGACAGACAAGATTTTGAATGTTCCACAAGATTCTAAGGCTTTGCACAAGGGATTCCTCAAACACATGGCCTGCAACTCTCTACATTCTTTTTCCTCTTACAAATTTAAGGTGAGAAATGAGCTTGAGGAAAAAGATACGCACCAATATTGTTCACAAATGATGAGTTTCAAAGCTACAAAGTGGCAAAAGTGTTCAATGGGATGAAATTGTTTTCTTTGGTTTTTCCACTTGAAGGGGTTTTAGGTCATCTCAAAGGTTGTGAACAGAACTTTGTGGGGTTTCATTATGCTCCTCCAAATCATAGGATCAGAATAACACAACTCTAGCCTCAATCGCTTATATAAAAGCACCCCTTTCGGATTTGCAAAAACAAGATCCATAAAAACGAAGTGGTGACTATCAAATATCATGGATGAATCTAAATTCGAATTCCATACTCTTGGTGATCATCAAATGCTCCTAAAGTCAAAAATACCTATTTCAGCACTGCAGAGGCATCACAAAAGCAAATGGAAACGAAACATAAGAGAAGAGTCGCCAAAACAGCCACTGTCTATCTGTGACTGCGGTCACCACCCCCTGTTTACAGTTTTTTGCATTTTCTTCATTTTTTCATATAATTTTCCCAGTTTAGATTGCATCTGAGACCAAAGGGAGGGGTTGTAATTTTTGAACACTGGTAAACAACCTGCATCCTCAAAGTCAGAGCATTGACCGATGTAATTAAAGGGAATTTAATAATGATCTGTAATTACTTTCCCATTTTTCTATGTGCTTAAGTGTATGGATGTTAGACTTGATTCCTTTGCATTCATCATCATTTCTAGTGCCTCTAATGGTGTGTGCATTTTCTTATATTTTCGCTTTTTTTTTTGGAAGTTTGTAGTGATTTTTCATGAAGCAGCTCGTGTTTTGTTAGAACTTATAGGCCTGAACATAAAGAGAACTGTTCAATGATATATGGCAAAACAGGGCTCTACATGTTTGGATTCTCCTAGCTAAATAGTCCTCTTACTTTTCAGCTGGGAGCAACCAAATAAATGGAGACATGTTTGGCCACACAGGGTAGAACAGTGGTTTTTATTCCATTCTCTTCAGTAATTTTATATGAGTTTTCCTATTGTAGGATTGTCCGTCAACACAATGCAACCAAGTTGGGTTCGAGTGTGTAATAGGCTTTGCGAGTAAATTTACCACTCATGAGGTAAGACACAAATTGAATTATATTTTAAATTAGTGGTATGAGTTACTAAAATAGTTTTCAATGGTGATATTGTAGATATTCAAGAGCCATAATGCATTAATCGAGTGGGCTCGTGATGTTGAAAGAGAAACGGTATTGACGTTATGATTAGAGCCTCAAATGCCAGTGAGGTCAGTATGAAACATAGAGTTAACCTTACATATGATAGATTTGGACGTTATAACTCTCGCAAGACCAAAGACGAGGGAGCCCCTAATAAGAAGACCAAGCAAACATGTTAGAAGAAATGTGGATGCCCTTTTACATTAGAGGATAAAAAGTTGGTTATAGATGATAATTAGAAATTGGGTATTGTATGTTGTGTGCATAATCACTCTGTTGCATAATATCTATAAAAGCACTCATATGCAAGGAGATGATCAAATGATGAAACGAAGTTGTTGTTTAATATGTCAAAGAGGATGGTTAAGCCTAAAGAGATTTTAGTTCATTGAAACAAAAAAGTGAATTAAATATAACCATAACGAAGACTATCTACAATAAGCGTTATCGGCAAAAAATGTTTGAGCAGAGTAGGAGAAGTCAAATGCAACAACTCTTGGGAAAGTTGGTAATCCATAAGTACATTGAAGGCATAGGAACTGTGACAATCGTGACACCGTTAGTGGCATTTGTTAGACACACCCAATCATTTTAAAATTGTTACGTGCATTTCCACATGTCTTAATAATAGATTACACTTACAAGACTAACCATTTTCATATGCCACTATTGGAGATTGATGGAGTGATGTCCACAAAAATGATATTTTTCATATGCTTTGCATACCTCGAAGTTAAACGTGAAGATAACTATGTATGGGTGTTGGTTGTACTGCATTCTATCATTGTTGATGCTGATGGTATTCTTCCTGATATTATTGTAATAGATAGACAGTTGAGGCTCATGAAAGCCATCGATAGTGTATTCCTTAAGAGTACTCATTTATTGTGTACGTGGCACATTAATCAAATTGTTGATAAGTTCGTAAAAATGCACTTTTTTAAGGTTATTTTCAAAAGTTTTAAAAACTTATTGAGCCAAGAGGGCCTCACTTAGTGTGACATAATGGTTTTATTTATTTTAAAATTATTTTAGTATTTTCCTACATAATTTGCTTAAATCATACTTTTTGAATAAATTAATAAACCTGCCATTTTTGAAAATCCATTTTTGGGAAGTTTTGTCAAAACTATATTCTCATAGGATGATGTAACTTTTTATCATCATTAGTTTAATCAAGTCAAATCATGCATAATGATGTGCATTCATGCTATTATTTGATGAGAGATAAGTCCACTGTCATGCAATTGTGAATATTAATTAAAAATTATAATTTTAAATGATAATTCACTTTTTTATGTAGGAACTTGTTAAAATTGGTCCCACAACAAATGTTTGAGGTACACAACACATTTTTGAAGAAATGGAAGAAGTAAACTGAAAGGAGAAAGCATTTCCAAGAAATTGTAAAAACTGGATTCATGGGTCTCACACATATGAACGCGTGTGACTTCACACATATGGGACACCAATGTAGGTCCACCTTCTTTGCATATTTTGGATGATTTAAGAATATCACAAAGGTTTGAAGAAATCTCCAAGAAGTTTCAAAGAAGGAAGGTCAATGGTGGAGATCATTTACACATATGGAATAATGCAAATAAAAAAGAAAGTGCATTTGTAAATTATCTCTTGAGGTCTAAAGTCAAATGAAGAATTTCTTAAGAATGGAAATGTTACTTGTGCAAATAATTCAAACTTGAAAAGTTACTTACATCCCATGAGTTGTCCACTCTAATACTGACTCAATTCAAATTGCTGCTAGCCACTTTGAAAGAAGAATATCTCTCAACATATCCCATAAAGATCAAGTTAAAAAGGAGATTTTGTTTAAGGAGGAGACTTACCAAACAATGAAGATTGCTAACAAAGAAAGAGGATACAAGGAAGGAAACAAAGCAATAAAAAAATCTATATAGGCAAGCTTTGACCTCCTATACTCTCCATGGAAGAATTACCCGCCTCCTACCTATAGATCTCTTACACTCATCTCTCCTTCTCTTGTCCCTACATCTCAAGTCGTCAAGGATACTTAGCCCTAAGGCCACACAACCAACCTTGATGGCTCAACTAGGAGGAGGAATTTTTTTCCATCCTAGTATGTGTAATTTTTTTGTTTTAAATTTTTTTTATCTTGTGTAAAGAATTACCATGCTAGTTTTAATGATATTCATCTCATTATTCCTCACATTCTTATGGTTTTTCTTGTTGCTTGATTTGTGTTTTTGTACTTGGATTGATGGCCCAAGTCCATGATAGCATATTTAAAGTGATTTTTGGGCCTAAATTGAAGGAGAATTTTGAGAAAATATACATACTAATTGAACTACCTTCAAATTTTTGTTTTACCACCTTTAAATTTTTGTTTCACTACCTTTGAATTTCAGTTTACCACCTTTGAATTTTAGTTTACCACCTTTTAATTTAGCATACCACCTTTATTTTCTGCACTTTTATTTTCTGCCACTTTAAATTTAAATTTCAGCATATTTATTTTTCTTAGGGCACATTGTTAGGGATTGTTCGTGCAGTGTTCAAAAGTGGAGTTTCAGAAGTTGAATGTTTGCATGTTAAAAAAAAATAATAACAATATATAGTCCATAAAACAAGTCAAATCTGAATCTGTCTAGCTGAATTTATCATTCAAATTTGTGCACGGTTCTTCACCCCTTATGCTTGAAAAAAAAAAAGAGCCAATGAAGAAACATGAAAATCAAATTATAAGCCCACTTAAAATTTACTCAGAATTTGTGCATGAAGGTCATTTAAAAATCTGATGTGAAACAAGATGGAAACTTGTTGACTTTTGTACATATAGTCTTGTGGTTAACATGCAACTGTTGTGTGATGATTTAAAATATTAATAACAACTTTAAACATTGCAAATCAAAACTAGAATCCCTTTGAGTCAGTACAGTTTAATGTCAAAGACATGGCTGAAATCTGAATTGGACAATGTTAAGAAATAGTTGAATCACATGGCGAATTTGTGAACTGTTTAGGATGAATCTTCAAATATGATTTTTCACAATTAAACTGAAGTTTCAGGTCTGATACTTGGCTAAACTGGTACCATTCTCATTGATTTCTAGTCATCCAAAAATTTCATACATTGTAGCCCTACATGACCCACATACGGTTACATGATAGTTGGTTGTTTTGTATTGTTTTCTTTTATCATTCATACATTCTAGGTTGGCAAGAATTTAGTAGTATTTAATAATAGAAGCACGCATTAGTTTAGGGTTGCCCGTCACATGCATGACATGATTGAAAATTCTGCATTGTCATTAAGTTTTGCAGTGTGATTAGGCCAAGTAAGTTGGTTTCCAGTTTCTTTTTCTTAGAAAGTTTTGCATGCATATAAACTTTAATTTGATTCCTTCATAATTTCGAAAGTTTCATTGTTTAATTTTTCTGCATTTTTTAGTTTTAGAATTGTCTAACATTAGACAGTTTGTCATCTAATTTTTACCATCCAATTTTGTTTGTTTATTTTTATTTTTAGTAATTTTTATTTTTGGAAGGTCTAACCTATGTTTTGTTTTATAGCAACTTAGATTATTGTTTCCTAGTTTTTAGATTTAGGATTTTTTAGTTTTAGATTTTATTTTATTTTATTTTATTTTATTTGGTTTGTAATAAATTCTTTTAATTTTGAAAATTAGGAATGAATTTATTTGTTAGATTTTAAATTAGGTTAGTTTTAGAATTTTATTTAGGGAGGTTACAAGTTAAAAATATCTTAAAAACATTGCTCTCTATTGATCGACCTAGTCTCATCAGTTTTGTTACTACATTACAGCTCTACACTTGGAGTGCACAATCAAATGTTTTGATTAAATGTAAAAGATTATTTGAAATAAAAAAGTTGTAGAACAAGTTCAATATGAGTTGGAATATTTTGATGTTTTCTTACACAGAAGAAGAGTACAATGAACTTCTTTGTATGCTAAATAAATATTTCCGTACTTATCCAAAAATACTTCAATATGTGAAAACGATGTGGTTAGATGCATACGAGGAAAAATTCATGTTGGCATGAGTGGATAATTGTATGCATTTAGGGAATGCTACATCAAATAGGTAACATGAATACTAGTTTTCTTACAACTTTTTAATCAATACTAACTACTAAATCAATCACTAATTATACAATTTTATGTTTTTTTACAAGGTTGAGAGTTCACATGCACAGTTGAAGAGACAACTTAGATCAAGTCAAAGAGATTTAGAAACAAATTAGACAAAGATCCACAATCTCCTCCAATTGCAACATACAAGTATAAGAGCCTCATTTAAAAAAAGCAAAATCGTTGTGGAACATAGTTTCAAGCCTTCTGAATTAAATGAGCTTTGTGGCAATATCTCAAAAAATGCATTAGATAAAATATTATCAGAAAAAAAAAGTCGATAAAGTTGGAATTGACCAAAGAGTATGTATGTGTATTATTCGACGAACACATGGTTTACCTTGTGCTCACAAAATTGCAGAATATGTTACTCAACAACGGCCAATTCCCCTTAATTGCATATATCCACATTGGTGCAAGCTTGATATGTTCCTTAACAATGCACATAAGAGTTCTATTTCGAAGTTAGACTATAAGGTAGAGTTGGTGTTAGTTTTACATGTGTTCAATGGAAGTGATTTTACGAATAAATTTCAAATTTTGGAGAAATTGAGTGAGATATACAGTCTAGGCAATACGTTCTTAACAGAACCGGAAGTGAAATTAAGAACCCAAGGTCGACTATCTTTAAAGGTTGATACATCTACTTGACATAATCCAAGTGCTTTTGAATTGATGTAATCTGGACATGATAGTTACTCTCTTGCATCTCAAAGAGAAACAATTCTTGATAATAAGGCAAAAATAAATCAAAAGCCCAAGAAAAAAGAAAAGGCCAAGGTGATTGCCATAAGATCAAAGCCTAATCTTCCATATTGTGAGCAATTTCTAGAGGGATTAAGGCCTTACATACGTTTTATAAACGACATTGTTGCTTATGTTAATTGTGACTTTAGAGTGATTGCCAGTTTGCTAGGAATCAATGAAGATAATTGGCCATGGGTCAAGAGAGAATTAGTAAGTGAGCTGCTTGCTCATTCAGAGACTACCAGCAATTATATAGGGTCGAGAATACATTATGGAAACATCTTGAGGCTTTATCATACTATGTTGATAACCTTGGTTATTCCCATTGGATGACTATGCCAGTATGGCACATATTATCGCATCTCAGTATAATTTGATCTTATACCACATTAGCATGCAACAATGTCTTAGCTTTTTGTCCCTTCAATTAATACCACTGTCTACGACTTCTGGCAAGGAGATAACGATTAGTATTGTAAATGAAGGTCACTTCGTTCAGGTAATAATCCCTATTTTATAAATTAAATTATTTTTTATTTTATTTTTAAATCTACTAAAATCTTATTTTCTTTTAGCTCTTCTTGAATCCAGATCATCCTATTCCACCAATTGCAAACAAGTGACGAGAGTTTCATCTTCCTTGTGTAATTGACTGGCCAACTACATATAAAGATGACATAAAACGTTTCAAAGAGCTCATCGATTCGGATGTGGCAACATGTGAAACAATAGCATTGGATTGAGATGTATACATGTGGAATGTAACTTTATTATAACTTGAGAGTTTTTTTTTTTTGTTTGTGGAATGTAACAAGATAGTGTTTTTTTATGTGGAATGTAACTCAATGGTGTTTAATATGTGGAATTTAACTAAGCAATAATTAAGGATCTGACTTTACTATTCATTCAATTTAATACATCGTTTACATATGAAATTCATATATCTTAAAAAAAAAAGAACCACACCCTAAAGAAAGTCAAAACATCATTTACATATAAATTCAACTTATATCCCTCCTACTCCAACCACTGTAGCTAGTTAATGTCAAACTTGGATTTCTGACAGTTCGTTGCACACCTTCAAGTGAAACTCTCCTCAACACGTGACGTATCTACTCAACATTAGTGTACATCACTTGCAGCACACAAACATAGTCCTCCTCTGTCATTAAGTTAACGATACTTAGTGCATTTTAACAACACTACAGTAATTATTGTGTAAGATTATTAAAGATTAATATAAAATAAGAAACGCAAAAAACGAATAAGTGCAATGACAAACCTACATGTAATCAATGAACGACCTAGACTGTGGATCTTGATCACGTTTTGGGTTTTGTATTATCCTCCATGAAACTCGTGTGTACCAATTCATGTAATCGGGTACACATTCAAATGAAAATCTAACTAGTCGACTGTAGTTTGCACTAGACAATATGTGATTCTCCCATCCCTCTTAAACTTGATCCATAAATTAATAACCAATTTGATACTGTTAAGTACTTGCACCTCGATGATAATGAACTAGAATGATTGGTAAAGAATAGCCTGAACTCTCTCAAATTGCTTGAATACTTTATCTGGAGCATAGGGCTTAACAACATCCATACACATAATGCACCCATTATAGAAAGTAAACTCAGGTAATGGATGGTAGCGCCTGTAATCGCTATAAGGCTCCCATGTGATCTGCAAACATGAATCTAAACATGGAAAATTAATTTCAAATAGAAGTATGTAGTTCAATTTTTTATGGGTATTAATTTTTATACATTAATACCTATCATTACCCATGTCATTAATTATTTCTCGAAATGATTATAACAGGCCTTCTCCAGTAGAACCCCTACAAGGATGCCAATGAAGTGCTCAAAGGTGGTTATGTTAAAATGCAATGTTGGGTGGAACAAAACATTTAAAATGTTCATATATCCATGCTTCAAGTAACGTCAAATACTTGACTATTTGTATTACTTCATGTAGGGTAGCTAATCCCAACTGCCGATAGAGATAGGCTATAGCACCGGCACCCCATACATATAAACTCACACAATCAACATCCATTAGTAGCATATGATATATCACATGTACTCGTGTGCCACTTTTGTCACTAAACAATGTACATCCTGATACATAAAGCAAGTATGCTTTCACTGCACAATCAATGACTGCTTCTCATCAGCATTAGTTACTTCATGAAATATCTGCCTTAGCCACTCCAGCCTTACTGATTGACCCTGCACCTGCACAAGCTTAGCACGTGTGTCCAAATGCTTAGTGTAATAGTTATTGAGCTTTAGGAATTCCAAATCTTTTATTATGTGAAACAACTACACCCATCACTGGAATCCCAAGAATTGAGGCAACTTCATCTAATGTGCAGGTCATTTCCTCGAATGACATGTTGAAAGTATTAGTCTCGGGATGCCATCTCTTTATAAAAGTAGACACAAAGCTCTTATTTATAGATTTGTAAGATGATTAATGGCGTCAATCCCAATTTAGTAATCTTCTCTCTAAATATATTTAAGTCATTCAATGGTCACATCACTACTTTTTTACCATGACTCACGCACTTCAATGGGCCATGATCCTAATAATATATATATACATATACATGCATTAATGAAGAAATAAACAAATTCATTTATCTTCCAAAGAAAAAAAAAACATAGTTCTCCTTCTCAAATAAATTTCGCAACATTTGTTTCGAAACTCTTCAGTAATGATCAGTCATGTGGCCCAACATGTATCTCTTCTCTGTCAATGTTTTCATCCACATTATCATCTAAGTTTGAGACTTCCGGCTTTTCAGCAACTACTTCTACTAGTCGACGATGCCTCCTTTTAGAAGTGGTAGGTCGAACTTCAAAAGTGCTAGCCATATATGTAATTATTCAATGGCATCACAAAAACAAATATGTTATGTAACATCTATGGATATTCATAAACTAGTTAATCATTTAAAAATATATATATAGAACGGTTCGACCCCATATGGTTGAACGTAATGAGTACTGTTCGGCCAATAGGGTTAAATAATCTGTGTAATGTTTGGCCCTAAGAGGCTGAAAAATGTAAAAACTATGCAGCCAATTAGGCCGAACAAATAATGTACTGTTTAGCCTCTTTGGCTGAACAATTAGTGTCCTACAGGGTCGAATAGGACAATGACCCTCAACTAAAAAAATTGTGAAAAACACAAAAAAAAAGACCCTTAAAAACTCAAGCTTATTCAAGCTAAACATTCACAAAATCAAAGGCATTGATGCAAACACATTCATTTAGATGAATCCAAACATGCAAAAACCCATTTGACTAAAAATGGAAATGACATGAAGATATAAAAATGGTGAGGAAGAGAAGAGAGAAATTACCTTTAAGAATGGAGAGTACTAGAAGATGGGGAAGCTTTTACAATGAAGGAAAAGATGAGGATAATGAATGAAGGAGACCATGCTTTGATAATGGAGGAAGAAGAGAGAAAGAAGGGTGCTTTGTGTGCTTTGTGTTTGAATGGGCCAAATGTGAGAGAAAAAAAATGATTTCCGTGCATGGATGGGTGGGGGTATATTGGAAAATGGATGATTGTCGAGAGAAAAAAACCAATGTTACTAACATAATCACATGTATATAAAAAGAATGTGTCTAAACTGAGTTAAAAGTCATGTTAAAGTAGTAGCTCTTTAAACGTATGATCCAATCGACCCTAATTATTAACACAGGACCCACTAAATCCAATTGATTCATCCATATGTCATATGCAAGGGGCCTAATAGATGACGGATCCTTGCCATGCAATCAAGCACATTTTTATAGGAGCGAATATAATAAAGTTGTATTTTCTTTTATTTTCTACTTGAATCTACCAAATTTCATGTTTGGATGTTTGATTCAATTTATTTTTAGTGTACAAGTCTACTTTAATATACAAGACGATTTGTGAAAAAAAATCTATAAATATCAATATCTAATTCATTGTCATTTTATTTGAGAATCTTAATACTCTTCTTCATTTAATCAAGATTTTACTATCTTTGGTTATGATATATGAAAAGAGGTACACTAAACAAGTGTAGTTTTTTGAGACAATGACACAACAAGAAATGCATCAGTTTCTTCATTGGAATTGCTTTATAACATCTTTATTCCAATTTGTGTTAATTTCTAATTTCACTTTAAGTTTATATAAAGTTCTTATTTCATAGAAAATCTTATATTATTATATTATTTTTAATTTCAATTTTAAAAAAGCTAAAGTTCTCTCATTGCATAATTCGAACAAATGATACTATTTATTACAAATAACTAATATTATAATTATATTTCCCTCTTTAAATTCAAATTCACAACAATGATAAATCTTAATCCAATGCCATTGACATAAACAAAGATAGTTTATTCCTTTAAGTCTGGCTTAACCTCTTTTAGATACTCTCCCTTAAAAATCAATTTTTAGAAGATTAGGTAGACCCTAGTACCTGTACAACATGTGTCAAATTTTTAATTGCTGGAGCATCATAGTCCCATAGTGATCACAATGCACTAATTTTCTTTTTATAAAATCTCAATGCATTAGTTGAAATCTTAAAAAAACATGGTTTGTCTGAGGGTCCTATGATCTCCTTCAAAATTAATGCGGTGCTCTCTTTCTTTTTTAGATTTTAATTAGAGGAACTTAGTCTCTTTTTCCTTTCTTATAAATTAGGAGCAACCCACATTCATCTTTGTCTTTCATAAAATATCGAATTATAGTCTCTTGAAACCTCCTAAAATCTCTTTCTTCATCACCAATGCAATAGAACAAAAGAATTGTTAGTCCTAGTGTGAGTTCTCACTCCACAAAGCTCAATCCATTAGAATGTTGAGACGCTCTTGATTTCATGATTTTCTTTTTCTTTTTTTTTTTTTGATTTTTTTGCTGTTGAGCCAAGTTGACCCCAATCAGGTTGAATCAATGTATTAATATGTTTTGGAGTTGTTTGCTTTTTGAGTTCTTATGATTTAGGGAATGTAAAGTCACATGTAGTATTGTGCTCGTATTATCCACTGGATGTGTGTGATGAAAATCTAAACATTCATCATAATATTAAAGTGGATGTCTAAAGTGTTTTCATACTAGTCAAGCAATATGAAAGGCCATGACAGCTTTGTTGGGGACTTCCACATGCCCATGCATAAACTGCAAATATATATATTACTGGTTCTTTATGTTAATGCATTTTTTTTAAAATTTCAAAATAGGGCCTAACTTTTCAGCGCATTTCAACTCATGACAAAGAAAAGAAAACTACATTTCAAATCAAGACTTAAGTTTTCCATTCTTATTTTAGATTAATACAAACTGCCAGATTGGATATTTTTTTGTGACTTTTTACCCTTATTTTTTAAAAAATTTCCAAAATACTCTTAACTTTTAAGTTTGCAACCATTTTAAGCCTTTCTTTTTCCTCCTTCCTCCCTTCTTCCCTCTTCCATCTGCCTAAGCATCTATTAGGGCCTCCCACTATCTTTCTTCATCTCTCCACTCATAGAACCTATCTCAACTCATTTTATTAACCCATTCAAAAACCCGATCCCCCATCACCGGCTATAATAAAGCCACTAAGTTGAACAGCTGCATACCAGTACCCTTCACTTGGCCACTATCTTCACCTGCACCCATGGCCTATGACCACCCTCCTACAACATCTCCCTCCCAACCAAACAACCCACTTCCATATTATCACCTTCCTCTTAAAAAATCAACCAATTATAATGACCCACAAGCCCCACACTTAGACCAGACCCACCTATGACGTACCCGAGGCCACTCAGCTTGAACATCATACCCACACAGCCATCTAACCAACCCAGCCAAACAGCGACCCATAACTCCTAACTCACTACCTCTTCACTGTTCTCTCAGTCTCACCATCGATCCAACCCACACCTCCAGCGAATCTATAAGCATGCATCTTCACTAATCCAAATAACCACAACCCAATCCCAATTGTCCATCTCATTTAGGGGCAGACCCAAGAACTTTTTCTTGGGGGGACCACTATCTAGAAAAAGGTTTTGGGAAGGCCCCATATGAAAGATAAATATAGTTTTTAAAATATGTAGGGAGTTTTTTAAAAATTTTGGGGGACCATATATAAAAATTTTATAAACATAAAAGGGTTTTGTGAAATCTTGGGGGGCCATATGTAAAAAAAGTTAAAAATATAAAAAAAACTTTAAGGGGCTATGTGGAATCTTGGAGGGACTATGGCCCCGTAGGCCTACATATGGGTCCTGCCCTGATCTCATTTACATCACCAAACCACACAACACAAGCAAGTTGTCTTGCTAACTCACAGAACCCATCAAGCGAAGGCCTACACATCCGTCCCATATATGGCCTATCTATTCAACCCGTTTGACCTAACCAAACTTAAGTTAGCCCAAGCACCCACTTGGCCCCAACCTATAGACTAGTACACCACCCGAACCCACTTGGCCCACTCATTGGCACCCATAGATACGAACCCAAACCCATGTAGTACATGACTCGGCCGCACCCATTCACTACGTCCCATAAAGATAGACACCTCCTATAACCCAAAACTTACCCAGTTAAACTCTCTTTCATTCATCCTATCTATTACCTTAATTTCTTTTTGTTATGTATTTATTTCTTTTAAATGTTAATCATCATTCATAACTAATGATGAGAAAAAGGAGAAAGAAAGTTTTAAAAAAAGAGTTCATTGAGTGATATCTTTTACCAAAAACACAAAAACCTAAAAGAAAAAAGTTGAGTGATCTCGTGCACTGGAAAATGAGTTGGGTGTGGGTGTCACACATTACAATTAGTTGAGCTGAGCATGAGTATATATCTACAAGTTCATTTCATTAAAAAAAATGATTGGTGAAGAGGGATAAAGGAAGGAAAGGAGAAGAAGGAAGAAAAGAGGCTAAAGATGGTTACAAACTTAAAAGTCAAGGGTAATTTGAGGTTTTTGATAAAATAAGGGAAAAAGTAGTCGAAAAATTTTTGATCTTGCTGTTTGCCTTGATTTGAAATAAAAGTGAAAAACTTAAGTCCTTATTTGAAATGTACTATTTTTGTCCTAATTTGAAATGTGCCAAAAAGTTAGGCCTTATTTTGAAATCTTCTCCCCTTTTTTTTCTTCTATCAATGAAACGAGACAATTGATTTTTCTCATTTATTAAATGTTCTTTTATCATAATTTTGTTCTCGCTCTATTTTTATAGATTTTTCTTGTTAATTGAGATAAGGGAAAGATTCAGTCCACATAGATTGGAGGCTGGTGACTTGAAAAGGATAAAGTTGGCAGGTATGGAATGTGTTTATAATGGACCCATGTTCGTCCATCGATTCATTTATTCTTTGGTTTGAAGAAGATTTACATCCTTTCCCTAAGAGATGCAATGGTGCTGTGAAGTCATAGAGCTTGGGGTGGAATGTGCCAACCAACCTAATAATTGAGGTGAGCTATGAAAGCTTTATGTTATATTTAGAGCAGGAAAGTGGAACCTATTTGGAAGGAAAAAAAATTCTATTTCTTGGATAGGAAATTTATTTATTTATTTTTTGTTCTCAACCATGTAGTAAAATATTTTGACCAAGTCAATTCACTTTTATCAACTCATTTCACAATAATAGTAATATAAATTAAAAACAACACTCTCTTAATTTGTAGGTCCTGCAATGGAGTTTGCTTTGGATAAAAATATAGATGGCTCAATGATGTGAGCATTCAAATGAAGCCCTTTTCATCAATATTAGATGCCAATCATGTTACTTTTTCATTGTTAGACTATTTTTGTTTTCAAAGGAAAGTTGAGTATAATTGTTTAGAGAACAAATTTATTGTAAATTTCTTCTTTTTTCTTTACTTCTACTATGATGAGTGGATGAAGTTTAAAATTGAGTGTCTTTATCATTTAAGATTAGGAGTAAATTCTTTATAGTTCTAACTTCCAAATATCAAATTTGAATAACTACCATCATTGATTCATGAAGTACTTTATTATTAACATGATCTAGACTTTTATCATTAAAAAAAATGCTAAAATGCATTGGATCATTTTAGTTTTACGTTTTCCTTTAATTTGTTAGATATTTAAACTATTTTAGAGTTAGTGCCAAGAGTTATGGAGTTGCAATGACCATTGCATTGCCACAAATCCACAACTTATCAAGACAAAAGCAACAAAATATTTTCTTTATCCATTGATTTCTTTTTCCTAAGTAGGTAGTTCGGGTATTCTTTTTTTTTTTTTTTTGCCCTTACAGTGACTCAAACTTATGCATCCATACACACTTACTATTTTTTAAAAATCTTATTTTTAATTATATTCAAATAAGATTTTCAATTACCATCATAATCATTCTCTTTTTTTTAATTATTTTATATTTCTTAAAAGCTAGATTAACTAGTGGTTCAATCTAAGTTTTATAAATAAATTAATTTAGTTGTGGGCGCAAGCTTAGAGTGAGCCTTTGTTTGTTAATAATGAATATGTTTCTTTTTTATTTTTTGCCAATAGTATTTTAAGGAAAGCAGGCCAGGACTTAGTACGGGCCCTTGTTGCTAGTTATATTTTATAGGGGAGTTGAAGGGTTTCAATTCAATTTTGGTAAGGTTTTTTTTTTTTTTTTTTTTTTTTTTTTTTACAGTTGGGCCAAGCTGAATACCTCACAGAAAGTCCTTTTTTCTAATTATTTTATCTTATCTATAATGTATTAAACTTGCATTAAAGTGAAGAAAGGGAATGCTCAATTTCAAAACATGGGTGAAGCCTGTAAACCAAATACTAGCCAACGAGGCTCAGGCTTAACTCGGGTTAAAAAAAAAGAGAATGCTAAACATGATGCTAAAACAACAACAAATTGTATGAAGTTTAGAAAATAAAATGATTAAAAGAATTCAAAAGTTTCAAGAAAGCTTAAATTAATTCAAAAAACTATAAATAAAAATTCATTATTGGAAGAAATTAAAACACTTAAATATCTTTTTTCATTATTTTTTTTCCAGCAAAACACTTCATAGTTCTCTATCTACATACGGTTGAGAGGGTAAAAAAGGAGGAAGATATAGAAAGATATATTTTATTCCTATGCTTTTGCACCTCCTCAACTTTTCTTTTTCTTTTGTTTTTCTCCTCAACAATCTTTTTTCCTCATTGTAAAGAATGAAACTTTGAAAATACATAAAGGTATCTTGGTCTTTTTCTCATGAAAAGAGAACTCATTAATCACTAATAAGGTAGGCACTAATAAGCTATGATTTTCTCCTTTTCTTCTTTCTTTTTCTTGCCCATTATTGGGCCTAGAATCCTAATCCTCTCAAACTTTGAATTTTACAATAACTCATTTAATTTATTATCAACTTTTGAGTTTTTAACATTTACTTCAAGATCTGGATTAAACTAAATCTAATTTAATTCCTAAGTAAGAAACTTCAAGTTGCTGTAATGGTGCTTAAGTTTTTTTTAATACTAATTACATGTCAATGGTTCCATCATTGTTAGTTGTTTTATTAAAGTTTTAAAAAGGATTTGGGTTCTAAATAATGGGCCAAAAATCAATATTTTTTTATAAAAGTTAATCCCATATTATGATCTAAAAATTATTTAATTTAATTTTTAATTAAAATTATGTGTTCATGAGTAAAAATTCTAAAATTATAAAATTTACAATTCTTCTCAAGTATTTCGTATCATTGTTGTAATAAAGAGCAATCTAAATTCATCTTTTTTTAAAAATATTTTTGGGATATAATATAGTAACTCCATAATTTTGTGCCCATTATAATGTAATAACAATTTTAAGGTATACAATAATAAATTTTTTGATTATTTCTCAAATTTCTTGCTAAGAGAAACTCCCCCCCCCCCCCCCCCCCCCAACCTAGAGAAAATCTTGGCTTTGTCATGTGATTACTTTGGCTAATTGCTGCCATGGGTGGATTTTTTAATCTTTGGCAATGAGTTCTGCAAGTTGTAAAGGCAATTAGGATTATTATCTTAAAGATGGGTAGAGAATTTTAAAAGAGAAATTAAAGTTTAAAAGAAAGCCTTTAAATTTAGATTGCGCCATGCATCACACCCTTGCAAAGAGGGCTACTTATCACGAGCCAAAAAAGAAAATGGATATTAAATTTCAATATTTTTTAAAATAATATTAGAAATAAAATAAGTCCCAAATATATAGGTACATTATTTAAACTTTTTAAATTCTCCATGTTAAGATCTGTTAAAATAAATGTCTTAACGAATTTAAAAATTACAAATCAAGCATTCTTATTAAAAAAAATTGTCTAGCACCATTGCCTATACATTCTTTTATTGATATATTGAATTTGAAGCTATCTAAATACTAAATTGGAAAAGCACTTTCTTTAATTTAATCATTAAAAAATCTCTAGAAAAGATCATCACTAATGTAGATTGGAGATTTGAAATCATGAATTTTCCCTATTTTAGAGGTTGGCATGGCCTTCTCAATATTAAACATATAACGATGAATATGCTTCATTTCAAATAAGAGAGTTGACGTAGTGGGGGGTGGGCCATGGGTAAAAAGCCCTAAAAAATATCATAACCAATGGGTGGTAGATCAATTGGCCCACAAATAAGAAGTTTTGTGTTTGACATGCACCTTCGTTAGCCATTTCAATATTTTTACTCAGTTCATGTAGATAGGAGGGCTTGCATGTGTCTTTACGGATTAGTTCTCGGTTTTTTAGAATCTAGTCTCCTTTGTGCTCAGGGCTGAAGTCTCCTAGGCTAGGTAGGAGATACCCTAAGTTTTTTTAAAGTATATTAACCATATGATGAATAATAACATGATTAACATGGTCTTATATTTAGTAAAAGAAAGGGTCGTATGTGTTAGGAGTTAATAAGTAGAATGTGGCGGGTCCTAAGTACCCATCTATCACATAGTGGGTTCGACACAATCTGGCGCAATATACATATGCACATTTACAATATTGGTTGAGTAGGTTGGCTATTGTTGATCCATTAGGTAAAGTAAATAATGACTAACTTAATTAACACAATCCTATGTGTTGAGTAGTAATGGCGGGCTGTAGTGGGTCCCAAGTTTACATTAACTATTTAGTGGGTCCCATAAAGAGTAACTTTAATTAGATGCACAAATGCGTGACTGAATAAGTAGAGTGGCTATTATAGATCGATTAAGATAAGGTTTATAGGGTATCTATCTATAGGTCTTCTCGATTGTTCAGAATCTAGCCTCCCTTGAGCTCAGGGCAAAAGTCTCATGGGTTGGGTGGGAGATACCTTAAGTTATACAAAAAAATTATATTAACCATACGATGAATAATATTATGATTTATATGGTCTTATGTTTACCAAGAAAAAAAAAAAGGAAAAGGGTCTTATGTGTCAGGAGTTAATAACCGGAATGTGGCAAGTCCCAAGTACCCATCTACCACATATTGGGTCTGATACAATCTAGTGCCATATGTATGCACATTTAGACTATTGTGTAAGTAGGTTAGCTATTGTTGATCCATTAGGTAGGGTAAATAATGAATAACTTAATTAACACAATCCTACGTGTTAGGGATTAATGGGCAGCATGTGGTGGGTCCTAAGTTTCCATTCACTATCTAGTGGGTCCCTTAAAGAGTAACCTCATGCTGATGCAAAAATGCACGACTACAAGGTAGATTGATTACTAAAGATTTATTAGGTAAAATAAACAATGACTAACTTAGTTAACATGATCCTATGTGTTAAGAATTAATGGGCAAGATGTGGCGGGTCCCAAGTTTTCATTTACTATCTAGTGGGTCCCTTAAAGAATAACCTGGCATAGATGCACAAATGTGCGATTGGATAAGTACACTGGCTACATAAATCCATTAATGTTTATAGGGTATCTATCCATAGGTTTTTTCGGTTGTTCAGAATCTAATCTCCTTTGGGCTTGTGGCCAATGTCTTATTGGCTGGGCTAGGCTGGGCTGGGAGGGAGATACCCTAAGTTATCAATATATATATTTCAGTAGTTATTTTTTAACTCAGGATATTTAAATATCAGTCATGTAGGTTATGTCAGTCAACCCTCCTCCAACTTATTTTAGTATGTGTCAGGTTGGGTTATCTGGGTTAGACTTGGGGCTTATTTTAATTAGATCTATGGGATGCATTAGATTTTTTCACCCCCGCTCAAGTCATTTTGACCAAGGAAAGCTTATTTGATTTGATGGTCATTTTCAATATATATGTATATATATATTGTTTTATAGTTTTAATCGCGTATAGAAATACAAGTCACAATATTCCTGGCAGTTAAAAGACGACTGTGATTAAGTGGTTTTTTTTTGTGATTGGTACATGGACTCAATTAGTATAGTGTGTAACTATAAACGACTGTTAGATTGATTGTGTTTTATTGGAATGATTAATATTAATTAATAAAGGTGGGGCCCAAGATCCATCCTACTCAAAGTCAATCAATGGAGAATGAAAAGATAGGCCTTAAATATGGATGGAGACTGGTGAGCACCATGTCACGAATTAGGAGGGCCAGCCCATCAAACAAACATTGACAGTGGGGCCCACCTTGATCAGTGGGATCTTATCTCATACTCCTCATCCAAAAGTAATAAAACATATATATGCAAAAGCCAATGGCACAATTTTATGGAAATGAAACCTTGGAAAGTCCATCGGTCCACAACCCAACGGTTTCTTCCTCGCAGATACTCTTAAGTCTCTAGATTACAATAGCGATGCCTCTTTTAGACTCTCTCTCTCTTTCTCTCTCTCTCTCTCTCTTTCTCCAATACTTGACCTCTCCAACCTTAGAAATCAAAACAAAAAAGAGATAGAAATCGAATGGACCGATTAGAGAAAATGATGGAAGTGATGATGATAAGGAAGAAGCTGTGGCTTGTAGGGATGGCTATTGGTTAGGCATTAGCAAGCAATTGTGTCATTTCCTTCTTCGCATTCAGCGGTTCCCCTTATCTTTTCTTGGTCATGAGATGGCCAGTTCTCATCTCATCTCTCTCTCTCTAGGGTTTTGGGTTTTGGGTTTTTCTTTTTTTTGGGTTTATGTCGATTTTTGGGTGAAATTGGCATTTGTGGTTTTGTTGGGCTTTTGGTGTTTGATTGATTAACAAATTTGAAGAAATCAAGGTTTTTTTTTTCTTGGATACGTATTGTATTATGTTTGTGACCTTTAGGGTTTTTATGATCTGTGATAAATGAAATGCGGTTTTTTTTTAATTCAGATCCTAAATCCAAGCAAGGCCCTGAAATTATTTCGTCCTCTCCTTTCATCATCTTCTTCCCCTTCTTGGTTACAGTTTTGGGTCAAACTGGCCATGTGGGTTAACCCTAACAATACAATGTTCCTTCCCTTTTCTTATCTACGGAGGACAGATGGCAATGTTTGTGGGGTTGATAAGTTTCATGCCTTCCTATCAGTTGTCTTACCTGTACTATCAATGAAATGCAGTCTTGTTTACCCCATTTTCCCTTAGTTTTACTCTATGGTTGCATGGACCTTGTAACTCATTCTCCTTTACGGACTTTTGTTGGATGGAAAATTCTTTTGTTATTTATCGATCCTCGGATTTTTCTGAAATGATCATAGGTTTGTGTTGTTTGTTTTATTATTATTTTTTTAATCACCGTGACAAATATCTTTGGGATGTTGGTGTGGAAGGAAATTTCATTAGGTGGGGTTTGGGAGTGGTTTTGGGTTGAAGGGTGCTCTCAGGAGGGGGATGTAGGGGTCCCCAAAGTCCCCATCAGGGGTCTCCTTTTGCACCCAAGTTTAGATCCCTCTTACATAAGATGTTAATTTTGGTGGCTTTTGTATGGAACTATTTATGTATGTCTTGTTACTTGTTGGATAGAAAAGTGTGGAGAGGAAACACTCACATGCACATAAATGGATGGATTTGTTTATTACCTTGATAGTTTAATAAAGCAACTAGCTCAGCTACTAATGAAATTGGTTGTTGCAAGATTTGAGAATCTAACTTCCTCGTCCTCTAGTGTTTCAAATTTATTATGTCTCTTCTATTGGCTGACAAGTGAATAATCAAAATCATAATAATTGTATGCGCATTTGTGTATGGGATCTATACCAGAGAATGAGAAAACCATTAGTATTTAGTACCCCTTTTGGGGTTTAATTTTCTATTTTTTAAATTATTCTCTAAATATATCAAATCTTGGGTCAACTTAGAGCTATAGAATTTTGGATTTATCTGATTCGGGCTGTTTTTTTTATATCTGTTTTTTAGGTCATTAATAGCCCAATAGATAAACAGGTCGGGCCAACTATGGTAGGGTCTTTCCTCTCCGATGCCTAATTTCATCATTTTATGTAACCTTTACTTTCCTTATTATCTAATTTGAAAGCAACTGCCAAATTCCTATGTGGCTTTTAACTAGTGCCCATCTTTTCTTAGACACTTCATTCTGTTGGAATTTATTATTGGGAAGTCTTTTTTTTTTCTGCTAGTTGGCCTATTTATTGGCCAAAGAAGTAGAAGGAACCCTGGGAGGGGCTATGGGTCGTGGCTGTTCTATCCACAGAGACACCCTATGATTCATGAAGTCTTCTTTTCACTTGAGCAGGTGTTCTTAGTTTTCCAAGCCATGTAAGCAGCTGGTTAGCCTAAATCTATATGGGGATAATCATACTAGACTATTCACTTATTTAATAGTTAGTATTTTACTCTTTTTGAAACAATATATGCATAAATGACATAAATTGGTTTGGGTGCTCTATACTTCTTGTGTGACGTTATCCTATTATGGTTGTTGCATTATTTATAAAGCATAAGGTGACACACACCATATATATTATTTTGATTTTCCTTTTATTATGTCTTGTTATTTCCTATTATTTATATATTTATTTGACTCTTGTAGTTCATAATGCAAATTTCTATGAACAAGTCCTCACGCAAGATTATGCTTAAGAAGTTAAAACATTGGATTAAATCTGAACCGATCTGTATAACAACTATTTGTTACCTGGAAATAAATCATTGTCATTGTTTGTACAATGATTATCAAATTTTTCTTATTATTTTCATTTATTTTAATTTTGCTGTTGATATCTAATAGGAGTGGGCTTGCATCAGTTAACAATTTTTCCTTTTTGAGAGGTGCGGGCCAAAACTAAGTTGACAACATGTGTTACAGATATTTATTGCTTTATACTTATTCTGTTGCGTTATCCTATATGGTTGTTGCATTTTTTATAAAGCATAAAGCGAACACACCATATATATTATGTAGATTTTCCTCTTATTATGTCTTCCTATTTCCTGTTTTTTATGTGTATTTGACTCTTGTGGTTCATAATGCAGATTTCTATGAACAAGTCCTTATGCAGGATTATGCTTAAGAAGTTTAAACATTGGATTATACCTGAACCGATCTGTATTACAACTATTTGTTAGCTAGAATTAAATCGTTGTCACTGTTTGTACAATGATTATCTAATTTATCTTATTATTTTCATTTATTTTAATTTTATTGGTGATATCTAATAGTAGTGGGCCTGCATTAGTCAACAATTTTTTCTTTTTGAGAGGTGCGAGACAAAACTAAGTTAACTACATGTTTTATAGATATTTATTGTTTTTAGCTGCCAACTGCTTTGGTTTTGTTCTTTATTCATCTTTCATTTCTGAAATGCATGCTTGTTTCATTTCTAATGTTTTTTTTTACTTGGTTTGATTATCTAAGAATGAGTTGAGGGGTTTGCATTTTTTTACAGATAATTTACTGCTTTTAGCTGTTAACAACTCCGGCTTCGTTCTTTATCCATCTTTCATTTCTAAAATTATCTTTTTATTTCTAATGTTGCCTTTTTTTTTTGTGTGGCTTGGTTTGATTATCTATGAATGAGTTGAGGGGCTTGCACTTTGATGATTGAAATAGTTTTGTTTTATAATTATTTCTCCTATCACATCTATTTCATCTTGGTTTTGTAATAATTAGCTGCAAACAATTCTTTTTTTTTTATGTATGTCATTTAGTGTATTAGTAAAAATTGACAACTTGTAATTTTAAGATGATCATTTTTCCCTCTTTTAATTTGATTTCAATGGAGCAATTGGTTGGCATAAATCTATGTGGGAATAACTATACTATCCTATTTATTGCTTTCTGTTGCCCAACAGCTCTGGTTTTGTTCTTTTTTCGTCTTTCATTTCTGAAATGCATGATTGTTTCATTTCTAATATTGTTGTTGTTTCTTTTTTTTTCTTTTTTTTTTCTGACTTGGTTTGATTATCTATGAATAAGTTGAGGGGCCAGCACTTTGATGTATTTGAAATTGTTTTGGTTTTATAATTATTTCTCTTATCACTTCAATTTCATCTTGGTTTTGTAATAATTAGCTGCAAACAATTCTTTTTCTTTTTCTTTTTATGTATCTCATTTGGTGTATTAGTAAAAATAGATAGCTTGTAATTATAAGATGATCATTTTTCCCTATTTTAATTTGATTTCAATGGAGCAATTGGTTGGCATAAATCTATATGGGAATGACTATACTATCCTATTTATTGCTTTCAGCTGTTGACATCTCTGGTTTTGTTTTTTTATTCATCTTTCATTTCTAAAATGCTTATTTCATTGCTAATGTTGTCTTTTTTTTTTCTTTTTTTATGTATCTCATTTGGTGTATTAGTAAAAGTAGACTACTTGTAATTAAAAGATTATGAATTTTCCCTCTTTCAATTTGATTTCAATGGAGCAACTAGTTGGCATAAATCTATATGGGAATAACTATACTAGACTGTTCACTTATTTGATAATAAGTCTCTTACTCTTTCTTAAATGCAATAAATGTTTAAATGACATGAATTGGTTTGGGTGCTCTATTCTTCGTGTTACATTTTCCTATATGGTTGTTGCATTATTTAAAGCATAGGTGACATATACCATATCTATTGTTTAGGATTTCTTTTTATTATGTCCTTTTGTTTCCTGTTATTTCTATATTTTAGTATTTGACCCATGTAACCATAATGCATATTTCTATGAACAAGTCCTCACGCAAGACTATGCTTAAGAAGTCAAAACATTGGATGAGATCCGAATCAATCTATATTACAACTATTTATTTGCTGTAATTAAATCATTGTCCATGTTTGTACCATGATTATCTAACATAGCTTGTTATTTTCATTTATTATTATTTTGCTAGTAGGGATTGAGATTCAAACTATGGTTGAGAGGAAAAATAGCGAAAAATCATCATTTGGTGAAAAATCAGACAAATGAGCTAAGATTGAACAATGTCATTGAGGTAATGTAACTCTCTTAAATGGGGCCTATTTTATGCTAGAAAAGTGAATGCATGTTTATGTTTAGATCTCAAACTACAAAGGGCATTTGCTTCACTAAATGTAAATGTAGATCCCTGTACACTTGTCATGGACTTAGAGGTACTGACACTTGTCATATTTTTCTATGTGTTGAACCTATTCCCTTTATATCTTTTTGTTACCCTATGATAATTTACTTTTTGTTTCACATGCAAGAATAATTGGTTTCATGGCCATAGCTGCAACTGGGGTTTGTCTGCAATAATTGCATATCCCTTTTAAAATTCTCTTTATTGGAAAATGTTACGTAGTGAGTGGAAATATGAGATTTGCGATATGGGTTTTCCATATTTCTAACTTTATTTCACAGTAATGGTTACTTTCAATCTCTTATTTCTAATAATTGTGATTGTGATGTTTGTTAGGATAAGGCTTTGATGATGATGATGATGATGTTTGTCACTGTGAAAATGGGAAAAGCATTGTATTGGGTTATTGCTTCCTCTTTTTCCTCCTCATCTCTCGCTCTTCTTTGTGAGTAATTGCATGTGATTTCATTTTCATTTTTCAATCGATCATTTTCTTTAATAGAGAGTAGTATTAACTACATACCTCAAAAGTATGAAATTGGTTTAAGTTAACTCACTAAAGAGGTTTGGACTTACAGTGTAGGCATACCTTAAAAATGAGTCCATCCTAATTGTTAATTAGTATTCCATTTTGAATAGCCCAAGACTGCAAGCACAGTATAAGGTGACCTTCTTATACATGGGCCATTTGGGGTGAGTATGATCTATAGTCAGATTGTTGCAAGGCTGGCTCATATTTGGTGATTTTTGACCATTATGTTCATTTTGTTGTGTACATGAAGTTGTGGGGGGAATCTTTTGGAACGTATATGCTTTGGGAGGCATGCATGTGATGGCATTTTTAGGTGCAATTGTTATGGGCCTGTGCCACCAAGCAGCTAGGTGGTAGTGAGCGGATGTGACCTTAACCATCTGATAAACTTAAACTTAGATCTTATGTTGCTCCATATTTAAATTATGCATTTTATTAAATTTATGTTCACGCACATCAATACATGGGTAATTTGTGATTTCTGTTCACTTCTTTCATACTGATATCTGGTTTGCCCCTGCCAAGTAACTAGCATGTAGGAGACCACACAGGCCACGATGACCAAGAAGTTGATTTTGACATCTGTGGCTAAGCGCATGTATAAAAAAATCAGTTGAGTCCGAGTTGGCTTAACCCTAAACGAGTTAGGTCCTATGGGACTCAGACTCGAATTATGGGACTTGGCTGAGTCACATCGGACTCGGCCATGTGATATGTAATTTCGCCTTGCGACTAAACCATCAAAGTCTGTCGGCTGTTTTTTTAAATTTTGGACTCAGCCTAGCTTGATTGAATCCCATGTGACTCGCCCAGTGAACTCAAACTCAACTTTAACCGAGTCCGGTCCTGTGTCCAAGTTTTTCCTTTTCTCTCTGCCGAGAAGCGCTTCTATATTTTGTTCGTGAGTAGCCATATTTTATCTAGATTTAAAATTGATAAACCTTTTTCATTTCGGCTTGGCTTGTTTAGTTTTATAAAATAATGCTTTCTTTTTTTTAAGTTTCCTTTAGTTGTGGACAAAAATAGTTACTATTTATTTCAAATAAAATCATTGGATTGATTCTTATCTCACGGGTTTAATTTATGTTAGTTTGTGATGCTTATTTTTAATGATATGGAGTTTGAATGGGCTGCGAATTTGGAAGGTGGCAAAGGTGAGTGAAGATCTTGAAATAATTGTCTTGGTTGTATTTTTATATTCTACAGCCCGTAAGTGTATTGATCAATTAGCTTCATACTTGAATCCAAACAGTTTCCTTTAGTTGTGGACAATAATGGTTCCTATTTATTTCAAATAGAATCAACTGATTGATTCCTATGTCACAAATTGAATTTTTGTTAGTTTATGATGCTCATTTGTCATGATTTATGATGCATGGTTGCTTTATTTGAGTTTATTTGATTTGACTGTAGACAATTTGATGACATATATGCTAGAGGAGCTCTTGCTATGGATTGCATTGGTCATCATTCAATTATTGGTATATTATTACCTCTAACATGATTAGATGTTCTTATTGTTATTACTATTACTTTTCACTATGGGGTTTTCCTGTATGGTAAGTTTTATGTGTTGATTTGCCCATGCCCTTACCAATGACTTGTAATTTATCTACACGTTTCGTATGGAGAAGTACTTCTTGTTGGGAAGATGGTTAGAGATTTTGCAAAGTCGCAAGGTTAGTTTTTGTGAAATCACATATTGTTTTTTATTTTAAACTTTCCTAGCCCACATAAGGAAAATATAAACAAGAAAGCCCTTGTTAACTTTTTAAAAAATTAATTTGCGATATCACATAAAGCATATGTGATTTCACATAAAGTTTTTTTGCAATATCGCAAAAAAGAAACCTCTTCTATCAATCATGGGTACTATCAGTACCAAAAACATGGAAGAACGTGTAGGTAAATAGCTCAAATTTAGCAAGGGCATGGGAAAATTCACCCTTCAAGGTAATCGTATGGAAAAACCCCTATCATTATTAGTCTTGTTTTTGTTTTTTAAAGATGGGAGGAAAATAGTTCTATGCACAAACTACAGCTATAATTTATGGTGCCCCACTATGTGATGTAAGGAGGTGCTACTTTTTATATGAATCTTTGGAGGTGGACATGTAGGTTTTCAATACAGTAATCTACAAAATTGTTCACGATTGCATTTGATACAACAGTTGATGAAGCCAAGAAGACCACCTTGGGCTGACTCCAATGGGAGGCTTTAGGTCCTGGCCCATGGATATGGCACACATAAGCTAGGCTCAAAGCCTAAGTTTAAAATATTATTGGTTTCCCAATTTATAGTTTGTTTTCTTGAAATGCCATTTAGATCTTTATTTTGCACTTATTTTAGTTTACTCCTTGGAGTAATTTCCTTTACCCAATAACTTGAAATGGAATGGGCTAGATTTTTTTTCTTTTCTAAGAAATTTTATTTCTGGAACCTTAGGCTGACTCCAACAGAAGGCTTTGCGTTGTTGAAGATTTGGTGGTTAATGGCACTTGTGTAATGTATTCGATCAAACTTCTATTGGGGTGGAATGTTTGGCATCTATAACTAGCTGTTTGATCACATTAATTACATTGATCAAGAGTAGTACTATGAGTTAAGTTCTATGCTACTGCAACTGTCCGTTTACAATTATAATGAACTTAAATCAAGGTGATTGACTTCTAGTTTCATATTATCTTTTCCCCTTACACCAAAATTAGTTGAAGAATGTATTTGAATATTCAACAAAATCTGTTTTGTTGTTTACTTTATGCACTCAATTCTGTAGTTGACTGATTTCCCTTTGATACTACTCTCTCTTGAGTTAATACCATCTTGACATCGATTTATAAAATGCCTTTCTGATTGACTTCCCTGTGAAATAAAGGTGGGGACATCCATAAAAGTCATCTATCATATGCATGCCATTTTCAATTTTTATCGGCCAAAGTCATTTCACACAGAGTAGATATTTTTCTTGTGTTTTTGGGGATTATGTATACTTTCTTATGTGCAATTATTTCAAGAAAATTAAAATTATTGTAAATCTTGTTACCATATAGTTTGTATGATGTTGTCCTGTAAACTAGTCTTATTGGTTCCTATCTAATTAAAAAGTTTGAGAACTTGTCACTCTTCATCATTGAGCTCATACATGCTAATTGTTTCAATTTCATATTTACCCTTTGGCTATGATGGCCAAATACGACATGGATTTGGTAAGTCCATGCTGTGAACATGGTAGGGACATGGATTTTACACACAAAAAGTGAAGAATTGGACACGATATGAGACGATACGTTAGCCATTTTTGAAGTATCCGTGCATCATAGCCCATAAGTGCTTCCTTATCATGCCATTTCAATTTTTTTCAGAAATTAAATGTCACCATGATTTATCATTGTTGTCATTTGATTATCACACATTCCTTATATCGCTCAGACATTTACAATGATGCTTGCTTTCATTGACCCATGTGCAAGTATTGTCATATTCTAGGTTCTGTTCAATTGGTTTGTTAACATTACCTTTTGGGTTTCTGTTTCTTGTCCATGTTTTTAGATAAGAAGCATCATATCCAAATATGTTCGGACATATGAGCGGGTAGTTACTCCACAAATAAAGCATGATTCTGGTTGATAATTGATATGCTTGGTTCTGGGCATAACTAAGTCCTCCAATTATGATCTCCATATCAACTGGGTTTATATTGGACAAATTTATACTTCCTTTTAATCTGAAAAGTTTCTTCAATGCATGTCTATGGAACATAATTTCTTTATATCTCTTCTATTGTGACGACATATCATGTTTTCAATCCCACGATAGCCAAGGTTCTAGTATTGGGGGAAAATTTTGATGTAGCACTAGTTAAACTGAAAGGCGGTGCATTAAAATCTCTAGTATGTTTTTACTGTGTTGCTGAAATACTTTTTCAACACGCATCAATGCCCCATTAAAAAAGGAAAGATTTTGAGCAGTTTTAACACATCATTCTTATTTTTCCATATGCTTTGTTATTTGATTATTTTTATTTACTTTAGTTTCTAATTCCTTTTTTTTAGTTTGCTGTCCATGTTACAAAGTTATATTCTATTATTCACTAGGAAAGAAAGGATAAATGTTGGAGTCCTTTTTGTCAAGATATATTTGTCCTTTTTAAAGTACTTTCTAGAAACCATTCCAACCCATTTCTTTACTCTTTTGTTTTTTCAGGAGCATGCTTTGAAGAATATACTTATGTCATGCAAAGCAAGCATTGAATTTCCAAATTTTATTGGCAGGCCTTTTCTACCCAAAACACACTACACCATGTGTTTGTTTTTGTTTGAACTTTTGGCATTTATGAATTTCTTACTGCCATAAATTTACTGAAAACACGCTGGATTTCATTAATGGTTATTGTTGTATGTTCATAATCTTTTCCACATTGGATTTCTTTTATCATATTTAAATGAACCATTTTGTCAGGTGGATTTTTCTTTGAAGGCAGGGAGTGTAGGTTCATTCCTTCCTCACACCTCCTTTTTTTTTTTTTTTGGTTCCTCTAACTACTACTTTAAAAATGGAAACTAGTTCAAAGCAATGGAAGCAGTGGCACAAGTAACACTAGAACATGTATCCTCTATACTATGGTACTATGGATAGCTTTAAAAATGAAAACCAGTTGACTACACATAAACTTGGGCTTCTGAATTACTTTATATTTTTTAGTACAATTTAGATGAATCTTAGAAATAAGATCCATCTTGGATATGTGTAGGTGGATGCCTATATGCAGGTGGCATATTAGGTTGTTGTTCATGTGAGTACAGGTGGATGATAATGTGCAAATGACTGTTTGTGTGTTGGTGGCTGTTTATGTGTGTGTACAGGTGGCAGTGTATTAGGTGGTTGTTTGTGTGTGTGTGTGTATACAGGGGGATGCCTATGTGCGAACTTGTTTTGTATCTCCAGTTTGACAAAATCAAAAGTTTGGAGAGAGAGGGTAAAATCAATCAAATGAGATGGTGTTGGACAGCCAAAAGTGCTTTGTTTATTCTCTCAATGAAGAATAAGTTACACTTAGTTTATGTGAAAAGTATCTCTTCGTTGGATAGTGCTCCAGTGATGTTGATAGAGAGTTTTATTTTGTAATTTTTTGTTTGGATTTCTTATAGTGTAAGATTAGTTAATATAACTACCAGCAAAATTCTGTTTTAAGATTCCTTCGGGCGCAAGAACCTAGCTGATTTTGTGCACCATTCTATGAAAGTTTCCCTCGTCCAAACAAGCAACCTATGATCATCCTTTAAAGGAACCCCTAGAAGCTGGGGCGCAATGGTTATCCATTCTGAAATTTTCCAAATAATAGATCTCCTAGTTTCCATAACTGATGTACAATTACCATTTAAAACTCTATTATTCCTTTCGAGCCAAATCTTCCATAAAAGAGCATAAATTGAAAGCTCAAAGATGAGGAAATCACCAAATGCAGATTTGAAATCTCTTTTTCCAAATTGCCTTTGATTCGACGCTCAACGATGAGGAAAATCACAAGATACAAAACTCGCGATCGATGAAAATGGCTGATTACAGATGCTTCATGTAGTTTCTAGGTTTTTTTTTAAAGGATTTCGGATCTCGATCTTCTGAAGGCTCTAGGAAATTGAGATTGGATTTGGGAATCTGATCTCTGAAGAAGAGAAAGACCAAGTTAAATCTATTTCACGTGGATGTTAGGGTTGGTTTTTCTGTTTTTGTTTTTGAGCTTTGGAATTCGATGGTTGTGACAAATCAAAATGAGAAGAAAGGACAACATGCGACGAACTAGAAAAGGTCAACTTGAGGCTTTTATGGTGATCTTAGCAAATCTTTGGAAAGTTGTTGCATCTGTTGGGCCTAGAAGAATTCAGTTCTTTATACATCATCTTTTCTTTAGTCTCTTTCTACCTTCTCAGTCACTATGGAGATGCATTTGCTTCAAGGTAAGTAAAATCTTTTTCTCTCCATTAATCTTTTATGTCTAGTGCCGTTTGCTTTGAAAATAGCTTTTTTTGTTCCAAAGATTGGATCTTTTAGGTTGTTGGATGTGAAATGGTAGCAATTTGAAGTGCTTTAGTTCTTCTTATGATTTTTTGTTTTTTTTTATTATTGACATTTCCTTGTTAGATGCTCTTTTCTTTCTTTTTTTTTTTTTAATTTTCTTGTTTTATTGAATCAATAGATTCATTGCCTTTCTATGGGATCTAGGGTTTGAATCTACATTTTTCTTTGAATCTCTGTTGATAGTGGGTTTGTTCAACATTGTAGCAGATTTGTGAATATGTAAGACTGACACGATTGCCATTTGTACATTCCTAACATGGATTTTGCGTGGGAATGTTGTAGTCGACATGTTTCTAATGATGTATTAGGATTGCATAGTTGGTTAGCATGTGTCATTTGCTTGGTTCTATACTCATCTTGTCACGATCAATTTGGTTACAATTTTGGGATTTGTGGGATTTTATTTGCTACATTTTTGTGTCTTTGATCTTGTGCAATCCTTTTCTTTTTTAAAGACTGTTACTAACATCCTACGAGTTTCTTTTAGCACCAAAAAAAAAAAGTCCTTAAAGAAAGTAAAGAAGAGATCTGAAGTCAGGTGTTATAGGTGTCTTTTGCCTAGAAAAGAACCCAGTTCAAAATCCTAAAGAACTATGTTCAGCCCAAAGCTAATATGTCAAGCATTGATTTTAAGAAGTCCTCTAGGTTGGGTGCCAAGGCTGTTAATTTTTGACTTTTAAGATATATAAAATGCATCTCTGAAGGTATTAATTTGTGGACTTTTGAGATATATAAAATGCATCTTTGAAGGTAATATTAAGATAGTTCGATGTGTGTATGAAAGACAATGACAATGTATGAAATATGTGGAGAGATTTGAATTTCCATTGGAGTCAAATTACACCAAGGTTTCACTTTGAGTTTATTTGAATTGAGTAAAGAGAATTTGATAGCATAAATGCTGGAGGAGCTCTAGCTATGGATTGCATTGGTTATGGACAACTCAATTTCAAAGGTTCCCATCATTCAATTATTGGTATATTATTACTTCTAGCTTGATTATATATTGTTATTGTTATTACTATTATTTATCATTATTAGTCTTGTTTTTATTTTTTAATTGATGCGAAAATGGTTCTATGCACAAACTACAGTTGCAAGTGAAGGTGCCCCACCATGTGATGTAAGGAGGCGCTACTTTTTATATGAATCTTTGGGGTGGCCACATAGTTCTTCAATACAATAAGCTACAAAATTGTTCATTATTGCATCTGATACAACACTTGATTTAGCCAAGATGACCACCCTGGGCTGACTCCAACAGGAGGCTTTTGGTCCTGGCCCATGGATATGGCACACCTAAGCTAGGCTCAAAGCCTAAAGTTAAAATATTATTGGTTTCCAAATTTAAATTTGGTTTCTTGAAATGTCATTTAGCTCTCAGTTTTGTACTTATTTTAGTTTTGCTCCTTGGAGTAATTTCCTTTAACCAATGACTTGAAATGGAATGTATTGGACGTTTTTTTCTTTTCTAAGAAATATCATTTTTGGCACCTTGGCTGAGTGCAACAAGAGGCTTTGCTAGATTGATGGTTTGGTGGCTATAGGCAGTTTTATAATATATATCCACCAAACTTTTTGTACAGGAGGAATGTTAGGCATCTATAACTAGCTACCTGATCACATTAACTGCACTGGTTGAGAGAAGTATTATGACTTAAGTTCTATGCTACTGCCAATTGCCTATTTACAGTGGTAATGAACTTCCATCAAGGTGATTGACTTCCAGTTTCACTTTAGCATTTTCCTTTGCACGAAAATCAGTCGAAGAATGTATTTGAATATTTAGCAAAACCTGTTTTGTTGTTTACTCCATGGACTAAAATTTGAAATTTGATGTAACGAAGGACTTCTTTTTTCTTCCCTTTGATAGTACTCTCTCTTGAGTTAAGACCATCTTGACACTAATTTATGAAATGTCTTTCTAATTATCTACCTTATAAGATAAATGTGGGGAAATCCATAAAAATCATCTATTGTATGCATGCCATTCTCAATTTTCGCAGGCTAAAGTCATTTTTCACAAAGAAGATGTCTTTCTTGAGTTCTTAAGGATTATGTTCGCTTTGTTCTATGCAATTATTTCAAGAAAATTAAAATTAATGTAAATCTTGTTATCATATAGTTTGTATGCTGTAGTTTGTAAACCAGTCTTATTGGTTCCTATCTAATTGAAAAGTTTGAGAACTTGTCACATTTCATCACTGAGCAAACATGCTAATTGTTTCAATTTCATAGTTACCCTTAAGCGCTTCCTTTTCAAGCCATTATGATATTTTTTAGAAATTAAATGTCACCATGACACCATGATTTATCATTGTTGTCATTTGATTATTGCAGTTTCCTTATATCTCTTGGACATTTACAATGATGCTCGTTTTCCCTGACTTGTGTAAATATTGTCATATTCTAGGTTCTGTTCAATTGGTTTGTTAACATTGCCATTCGGGTTTTTATTTCTCGTCCATGTTTATAGACAAGAAGTCTCAAGTATGTTTTCACTGTGTTGTTTGAATACTTTTTCAATGTGCGTCAACTCCTCATTATAAAAGGAAAGATTTTGTGCAATTTCAACACATCATTCTTATTTTTCTATATGCCTTGTCAATTGATTATTTTTTAGTTACAATCTATATTCACTAGGAAAGAAAGGGTATCCTTTTTGTAGAGATTTATTGGTCTTTTTTAAAGTGCTTTCTAGAAACCGTTCCAACCAATTTCCTTACTTTTTTGTTTTCCTTAGGAGGATGCTCTGTAGAAAATACTTATGTTGAAAAAGCAATGGGATGAAAAGCAATCATTGAATTTCCAAGTTTTATTGGTAGGCTTTTTCCACCTAAAACACACTACACCATGTGTTTGTTTCTGTTTGAACTTTGGCATCTATGGATTTGTTATTGCCATAAATGGACTGAAAACACAGTGAATTTCATTAATGGTTATTGTAGTATGTTCATAACCTTTTCCACTTTGGATTTCTTTTATCACATTTGAATGAAGCATTTTTTCAGGTGGATATCTCTCAAAAAGGCTAGGAGCGTAGGTTGGTTCCTTTTCCCGTTTTTGTTTATTTTTGGTTCCTCTATCTAATAGCTTTAAAAATGAAAACCAGTTTAAAGCTTTAGAAGCCATGGCACAAGTAAAACTAGAACATGTATCCTCTATACTGCAGATTGCTTTAAAAATGAAAACCAGTTGACTACACATAAACTTGTGCTTCTGAATTACTTTATATTTTTAAGTACAGTTTAAAAGAATCTTAGAATTTAGGTCCATCTTGGATATGTGCAGGTGGCTGTTTGTATATTAGGCTATTGTTCGTGTGAGTACAGGTGGATGATTATGTGCAGATGACTGTTTGTGTGTGTAGGTGGCTGTCTATGTGAGTGTACAGGTGGCAGTTAATGTTTTAGGTGGTTGCTTGTGTGTGTGTGCAGGTGGATGCCTATGTGCGAACCTATTTTGTATCTATAGTTTGACGAAATCTAACCTTTGGAGATTGAGTAGAAAATCAATAAAATTAGATGTTGTGAGACAGCCTAAAGTCCCTCGTTTATGCTCTCCACAAAGGATAAGTTACACTTAGTTTATGTGAAAAGTATCTCTTTGTTGGATAGTGCTTTAGTGATGTTTGTGGAGAGTTTTTTTGTTTGGACTTATTATTTTGTAAGATTAGGATTACTCTATTTGGACTTTGATGCATTGTTTTTTTCTATTGAGAATCTCTCACACATCCATCTTCTTCTTCCCATAGTTTCTTTTATCTAATCCTGGACAAGTGGTGATCCACAAGCTACATTCATAGAAGTTTCTCGAATTGAGACACCACGTCAAGATCTTTCTTATGCTTGCAGATGTTGTCATGATGTTGGTTGGCAAAGAGAAAGGTGGAAGAAGTATGAAGAAATCAAGAATCAAGACAACTCCTTTAAAGGAAAATTATCCATGAAGGTTGGCAACTTTACTTGTGATGGGTACTTTGTTAGTTTTTGTATTATTTGTTTTAGAACGTACTCCTGGTACCACTGATTTGGTTATGCTTTGTGGAAATGATGTTTTTCCCTGAAACTGATCGATTTGGTTTTGGCTGTTTGTTGGGTGCTGCCATAATGTAATGAAGCTTTGCTAGAGCTGTTTTAGATTGACTATATTGGAACCTCTCAATATGTCAGCTATATCTCTTTTGTCTTACATCACCGGAAGTCCTCAATTAACCACTTCTTGGTCCTTTCTTTGGATGGAGTTTATCGGTACTTTCATAATGAAGTTGTCTCTTATGTTGCGTGGTTTATGGAAGATGTCCCTGAAGGTGATCCTGCACAGTAACTTATTGCAAAGCTTCTGTTTTGTGTTGCCATGAAAAAATGGTTAGTTAGCCTTAATCTGCTTTGGACTCAATGGCTTGAAATATTTCAATGAGATGGTGAGATGAGAAAGATGATTTTACATGCCCACCCGGATGACTGCTAACCATGAAGGGCATAAGTGGATTGAAAGATCGTAATGATGGCTATGTATGTGCAAAAAGCCAATGCCATCCAATCATTCTAACCCATTAATCTTAATAGTTTATGTTTGCAATGGCTGAGATAAAATACACGTTTCACATATCAAAACATCTTGAATTTGGTTTATTATTATTATTATTATTATTTTTTTTTTTTTGCACATCCTAGGCCCATCATGATATTTTAGTCCCCTGTGACCTTCATGGTTGGCGTTCGTGTATTTTATCTCATCCATGATTTCTCAACCTAGTAAATGCCAAGCAAGACTAAGTAAGAGAGTAGGCAATCCCTTCTCATTAGAAGTTCGATTATTTCAGGTGGAATAAGCCATTGTAGCGATTGAGGTTATCTTTATCATATAACTCAGATGGATGATGTTGCTTTTGTTGGAAATTTGAAAATGTCAATTATTATTCATGTAGCAATCAAATGCGCAGATCACTTGGTCTTGCAAGTTGCCTAGACATGAGCCTACAATTAAAATGATAACATGCAAAAACATTGTGGTGGTGTAGTTTGGACCGAAACTCGCCCTTTCTCTATGAACTCTCTCTTTGTTCTAAGGTATTTCTTCTTCTTCATTCATGGACTTCTTTTTTGTTATTATTCATGGAGCATGCAAATGAGTATGTTAACTTTCATGTTTCGTGCAAATACAATGGGTGATATGAAATGAGGATATGAAAGTTAATATGCTAAGGGTCTATTGGCTACTATAATACTAATGCCTTTCGATGTTTTCAACCATTTGAATATATTTATTGAGTGGTCTTGAGTTGCTTGCAGACTTAGAAATTATCTGAGAAAACTATGTTAACCTAGAAGGTTATGACTATTAAAAAATTATCTTTTGAATGCTTGACTTTCACGTTATGATAAGTTATATTTCCATTATGTAAATGGATCAAGCTTTCTAAGCAATGTATTTGCATTTTGTTAATTGATAAAGTTTCTCAACCAATGTATTGTTTTATCAAAAGTGAAAATTTTATAAGTCATAAAGATGGCCCCAAATGGAAATGACAGGGCTCTGGTAGGTGATGATCCTCAAAAAAGTGTCCTTAGATTTAGAGAATCTAAGAAGATCACGGTGGAGAGAAAACAATATATGGCCATTTCCATCAATGTTTGTCATAGGAAATCACATGGGGAATGATACGATATATTATGATGTTTATGCGCATTGCATAGGCATGCAAGAGGGAAACATAGTACTAGACTAGTAGTCTATGATGATTTATCACATGATGATGTTATCCACTTGGTTGGAATATCCATTTTATAACATTATATGGAATATCCAGTTTGAGCACATATGACTAATTTCTGAATTGTCTGGCACATTCAGCATTGTATGGTAAAGCTAGTTGTATATAGTAATTTTTTTTCCCATATTAATAGTAGCTCTCTTGACTGGTGTTTAAATCTAAATAAGGAGTTTTTGAGGTATAGAGTAGTTTTGAAATTTGACCTTTAGAAGTGCATAGCATGTGTTTATGTTAATAAGAATTCTAACCAATATATGTAATGTAAACTCCAAGTAAGAGAGGGGCAAGCTTTTTTTACTCACGAGACAATGTTTGTAAATTGGTAATACAAATTGTGGCTGTTCTAAATATGTGATGAGTTGGTGCTAATATGAGATATTTTGTTTACTAACACAAACATGAAAAACATGTATAGTCATTTACCTATGAGAGCCTTATTATAGGGCTTTTATCTTCTTATGCTAAATGCTTAATATTGTTGCTTTTAGTGAAGTTTAATTAGTTGTGCCCTCAGAATGGATTATGGAAAATTATGCCCACGTCTCGAGGTGCGACATCAATTAAGATGATCTAGGATTGATTTCCCATAGGGTTCTGCTATGAGGGTCATATAGACCGTCGTCGCTTACAATTCAATATGGTTATGCGGAAGCATGTAGCAAATTAGACTTAGCCATCAACAAGGCATGGTGTAATAAATAAGACAAGTGTTAGAGTGCAACAGATCCAAGAAGACATTTTCATTAACGTATTCATTATTTACATCCAAAAGTTTAAATGAATTACAAAATCTATGGTCGAACAGACTGGTATTTCTGCAAAATAAACTCAAAAGTACAAGAGATATAATCCAATCAAATGGATGTGATCATTATGCTGTGCTTGCAATCCTAACATCTAGATAACGTCATTTGTGAACCATGCTCCTATTGACTATGGCTCCTCTACCACCTTCTCGTGCTCCTTCTCAAATGCAATGGGGTCAAACTCTAAACATCAAGGTGATAGGGTTAGATTCGACGATCTGGCAAGGGATTAATAACAATACACAACATACTTGCAGCAATACTGAAAGAGAAAACATGTTAAATGATTTAATAGAAAGCATAAATGAGAATTATGAGGCATGTTACGCATAATAAGAAATGATAAGTATGTAGGAATCATAAATAAAAGACCAATCTTGTTGGAAACATAAACAAACTAGTTGGCAATCCACATAGCCAAGTTCTCCATCATGGCTGCATCTGCATGACCATGACACATCACATCTATAAGTCACTCCGGGATGCTCCTACGTGTCCCAAGTGAAATAATTCACTCTCGGTTGCTAAAGCATGGCTAGAGTGGGTAAAATTAAAACCATCTGCAGAGGCATAATACATAAATCTAAATCCAAAGTTTGACTTGGCCTAACCAAGAGAGGATCGAATCTCGGTGGTGCTGATGTGTGGAATCAAAACAATCTAGGTAACTGGCTTGACATGACTAACTTTCCAAAATGAGGAATTGTTCTTAACTAATGTTTCATATTGGGCTAGTAGCATATCATGAATAGTCCTTTGGAGACAAAGCTGGTAAAAAACCATGTAAACTGAGTCATAGCAAATATATCAGTAAATTTTGGGGGAAAATGGGTGCAAATAGTCATTTTCACCAGTTGAAAACAATGTCAAAGGAAACCGTTGGTTTTAGAAACCATCGGGTAGCATTTTTGCATAGAATTGCGTGCCCCAAAATGGATAAAAAAGTGTAATGTGGATCTAGTGTTCAAAGGTGAACACAGTGCCTATCTTTGAAACACCCTAACCTAGGATCCTACTGGGTAAGGGTCTCCGGTCGTGACACAAGTGCTAGACGTCATTCCCTGCACGACTTTTAAATCTAACCATCTCGTCTAAGTCTGAAAACTGAGAGGGTAATGGGGTAGCTAGCATGTATGTGAGTGACATGAGTGCAGTTCGGACGAAACAAATAGTATGACTTGAAATGAGTAACAAATACCAACATTTTATTAAGGTTATGGGTTGTCTTTGGCATGGTGGATTGTTCATGGAATGCAATTACCCTCGTTTAAGGTCTGAATATTGGGTTTCATCTCACCTTGGTGTTCAATCATGTGACGACGTCCTTAACCCTTAAATGGTCTACCTTTGGTTCATAAACAATCCTCTTGCGCCTTTGAAGAAGCCCTAGGGATGCTACATGTTCCAAACTACTCAAATTTGAAGATTGAGTTTGAGGTGAGTCCGGGTGATAGTCCTTAATACATGATCCTATGTTAAGCAACTCTACTTGAGAATTGCATTGAATTTGACCCTTAATTGGTGCATTAAGGGAGGCCTATGATTGCCTTAATTTTCATTTTATCATGCCCCAAGAAAGTCCTAAGAAGTAGGGAAAGGACAGGTAAGAGATGCGGTGCGAAGCCCCCTTCCCTTGAATAGTCCCCAAAGATGGGGACTTATCACCTGTTCGGACACTACAATGGGGCAGTGTCAGAGCAAGTCTTGTTCATTGCTCCACTGCAGTGTTTGAAATCCATTTGGACACCACAGTGGGGCAGTGGCAGTCCCCACTGCATAACACATGGAGTCAAGATTTTCCCCACCTAATGGACCTGCTTGGGGATCTCTTTGGCCAATCTTTGGAGCACAAAATGGCAGTAATTAAACATTAATTAGAGGCTCCAAATTAGTCATAATTAATTGGCCAAATTCATTACACTTGGAGAAAATCCAAGCAAGCATTGAAGTAGTGAGAGGAATCAACAAGAGTCTAACAAACATGTCATGCTATTCGATTTAATCATTTGCCTCAAGTTGTTAAGGTCCCAAAGAAACCTTTAGTACTTTCCAATCAGTTACAACAAGCCTACACACCAAAATCCCCCAAAACAGCCCAAAAATCAAGAGAAATTGAAAAATCAAGTGAAGACTTGATGAAATGGTTTGCATGTTGGAATGGGGAGCCATTAGGCTACTGAAGTCTAAGAGAAAAAGGGAGAGGTCTCACCTCTAACACATCAGATCAGCATGAATAGCTTGACAGAAGGGGCTGCCCACATCCGAATTACGAGGAAAAGAGATGGGGAGAAAGAGAACAACAAGAGGAAGAAGAAGATGGAGTGCGTCTTTCAATTTGGTGAAGCTTGGAGGAGATTTAAGGAGGAAGAATGGAGAAGGAAGAGCAAAAAGGGGCTGCTGCTGTAGCTCCTCTTCGTTACAGCAAAAGAGAAGAACGAAAGTGAAGGAAGAAGGGAGCTTGGCCCTTCTATATCGTTTAATAGTGGGGTCCACTCACTTAAAGAACTTGTTTGGGCTATTTCTCACCATCCAAAGCTTGCGACTTTGTAAGAGGCAAAAGCTTGAGAGATTAAATAAACTTTCCAATGAGTCCATATTTGATGAGGTTTGGAAGAATTGGAAATTTGTCTTGATTTTGATTTTTTGTGACTATTTTTTTATGAAACGAGTGGTTAAATGACTGCGAATGAACTTGGTCTCAGACAAAACATGAATGTTGTATAGCTTGATTTTATATATCAACTAGAGTAGAAGTAGGAATTTTCAGAGATTAACAATGCCCCCTTATAATTTTATCGAATTTACAAATTGGCCCTAAATCTTATGACTTGGCCAGTACTCACCCAACGCTTTCCAAAGCTAATTAAAGTGCATTCTTACTACAAAACTAAGTTAGTTCACATCTAAAACACCTATAAAAATCAATAATCATAATTAATTACCCCTAATTACCCTTAATTAAGCCCAAATACATATAATTATGAGTTGGGTCTTTACATAATTTTCACGTTGTTCAAAATAATATAATTGAGTGAGATTATTTATTGGCACTAATCATGCTCTCTCTTTTGTTATTCTTCCTTTGCATTTTGCAGTATTATCTTGTTTTGTGTAGAGATTACTCTATATCACTCTCACCTAGCAGTTTGTACATATTTTGGATGGTTGTTTTCACCTTAATCTACACTCAACATGATATTAGTATCTTTAATTTGTTTGATCATCATCTCTATTTCCATCATGATTTCAATGGTCCGTGTAGAATGTGAAATTTGTGGGGAGTTATATTTGAGCAGTTGTGGTTGCAACTCTTATTTAACACCTGAAATTGATCATTTTTAAATGCATCTTTTTTTACACATTGTTTTTATTACTTGGTAGATCAGGAGATGTTGATTGACATATGGGCCTAAGTGGAACTCCTTGTCCTAAATGCTAATTTTGAGAGGAAGAAAATTTGGTGCATTATTATTATTATTATTATTTTAAAGAAAAGATCCATTGGACACAAATCATCTGCATACGCAACTAGGATATTTTGTTTTTCTAATTTTTGATCATTTCTAACGATAAAGCACTTTGTAATTTTGTTTATCTTCAATGATATTATGGTTATCGCTACAAATTACATGCGACTTGTGCCATGTATTTAGTAAAAAAAACTTACTCTCAGCTGAAGATTATGTGGCTAGAGACTACTTCTTGCAGTCCTCCCTTTTTAATGTAAACGGTATCTTGTTACCAAATAGTTTCTTTTTGTTTGAATGAGAAGATAAGATGATGAAAAATTCTGAGGATGTCCATGTGAAGAATCTTCAATGAATTTGGTTATTTGACTTGCCCATTTTATTTAAGTCTCTAAGTAAGGAAGGTTGGAATTCCTGAATCTGCTTAGGTGTAGGATTTGCAATTAGGTTGGCATTCTAAGAATTCCAAAGGCTGTTGAGACTTAGTAGGTTGCTAGAGCTCAAAATTTTAGCAAAGAAATATGGCATTTTGGGGACAAACCATCACATGATGTCCACGAATACCAACATTCCAAATTTCCTTTGAGTATTCTAAAGCATTTAATGGTGAAGAATTATTTTCTCTGCTGAAACTGTGGAAATCTTGTTTTGTATGGCTATGGATTCCTTGCCTATGCTATCCCAATAACATTACAAAGAACAAATCAAATTTTAATTTACTAAGCACAAATCAAAATCACAGCTCCATGGAATTAATAAAAACTCACAATATGAAGACTCCCACAATCAAGAAGTTGCATAAATACCTAATCCAACATTTTTATTATTAGAAAAATAACAACAACACCGCAAAATACATGAGAATGGAAACAACAACTAAATTATTAAAGTTCTCTTTTTTTTTCTCTTTTAGTTTTTTATTGATATTATTGTTGTAGTTGAATGGCGTTTAATTGGTATTGAATTTGGTTTAGAACATTTTAACATGGACAAGTACTTGTTAGATTTTGTTTCTTTACTGACTTTGTGCTATTTTTGTTCTCCTTTCTATTGTTTTTCTATTTTTTTATCTACTTTTTTGTGCTTTTTAAGATGACAGCAACATGTAGTGGATTGTTGGGAAGGAAAATATATGTTTTCTTCATGTATTTTTGATAATGCATTAATTATTTGTTCATGCAATCACTTCTTTCCTAGCCACCTTAGGAGTTTCATCCTATTTATAATCTATATTAACTTTAAATTTGATTTCTTGCGATTTTGAGAGATAATAAAGGTTTTTGCTGATTTTTCTAAAGTTGAGAAGCTCCTAATAATTTTAGGTTGGGAAGAAAAATATGTCCTTTACAAAAAAAAAAGCTTTGAGCCTTCACTATGGAGCAATGGTTTTTAAAGATGACCGCTAAATGTAACTGTTACCGCTACTTTTTAAAACATGCTGGTATATCATGGAGCTTCTCCCATCATCGTAGGTTTTTATGAAGTTTACAGTAGTGGCATTTCAATATTGGCTGTTGATGATAACTCTTGCTATATGTTAAAATTTTCAGCAGTTTAGATGTGGTTTCTAGTGGTGGATGCTTGGATGGTAATAATCGTTGCTATATATACCTTTTTACTGGTGGAGTTCAGTCACTGCTACTAGTATCCGCTATTTTTTATGTGTGTGATCTTGTAGTGCAATGATTTTCCTGCCATTTTCTTTTGTGTTACTTGCCTGTTTATTGTCCACTGTCATTTTAATTGAGAAATTTCAATGCTTTTGAATTCTCTCTCTTAACACGAGGTACTTAAGCCCCATTTGATTTCTTCCACAATCGAAGTTTTGGAACTCTGATTTCATTTTTTTTAGGAATCGAAGTGAGCTATGATCATAGAATCTAACATCAATTGTTCAGAGAGGATTGAGATTCTTCTTCTTCTGAGCTGTTGGAGTGTCATTCTCACAATCAGATTACGTTAGTCCCTAAAATGCCTTATTCTCGGATCGAATCCATTCTGCATATGAGATTTTTTGGTTGTTATGTGTTTTTGGTATTTTTTGGTTCCATTCCCTTTATAAATTAGATCCTCATTTTTCAAAACTCTCCATAGATCTCGGCTTCTCTTGTTCGGATTTCAAAGATCTCGAATCCCTAAGCCATCTAATTTCTCTCAATGAAGATTGGGTTTTTTTTTTTTTGATTTTCGAAATCAAATGAGAAGCTGATTTGGTTTGATCTTTCTTCTGTACTAAATCTTGAAACTAGAAGGTAGGAAGTTCATGATTTCATCAAAAAGTTTCTTTTAAAGGCTAAAACCAAGCAAGTGCTTGGGACATATCTGGGAATTAGCATCATAAGACCAAATTATCGGAGAATCACCAATTAAACTATATTTTCATTTGTGCAGTAATTATGTTGATCATCATGTTAGTACAAAGGAACATATTATACTTCATGATAACCATGGATAAAATGTTTTCTTTAATGCAATGAAGTTTTTTTTTTTTTTTGGATTCTTTTAAAGCAATGAGTTGATGGAGAATATTTGTAATTTTTCTTTTAGATATAGCTTCATGAATTCAGATTGTTTTAGCTTTTCATTTTTGTTTATAAGGATTGAGAACTAGTTTTATTGATTTTTTCATTATTTATTTTTCTAATGTACTACTCTTTGTGGATCTCTTTAAAGAACCAAGTAGATTACACTCATTTCATTACTTGACTGTAGTAGAATATATTCTTCCTGAGAAGATGAGTCTACTCAAAATTGGTTTTCCTTGACATCTGATATAACAGGTAACAGGGTTTTAAAAAGTGCGCATGGCTCTAGGTGCAGTGAGGCGCATGTGTTGCACCTTACCGTATGTGAGTCGAGGCGACTTCAATGAGGTGAGGATTAAGCGCATGCCTCGCACACCTGGAGCTTAAACGTGAGACTCTTGAGGCTCTGGCTCTGTTAGTTTGCAACTGTCTTGAAATTACATTATAAAAAAAACAAAAGCTTGTAAATGTAAAATTTTAAAGTGAAGTCGTAAAGTTAAAAGGGGAGAAGCCCTAATCTTTTGGAAAAAAAAAGAAGAAGAGGGTGCCGTTTCTCACAAGGAGGAGGAGAAAAAAAAAACATAAAAAGAGGAGGATCGCCGGCGAGGTACGTTGATTCTTCTCACAAGAAGAAGAAGCTCACAAGATGATCAATCATGTATGGCAAAGGAGGAAGAAGCTCACCGGCGGACCATGTCCAAGCTGCAACCCATGTCCGGTGAGGTATGTTTATTTGGTTTTTTTTTAATTTTTTTTCCTATTTCACTGCTGCTTTCTGTTTTCTTTTTCTTTTCTACTACTGCTAGTATCTGCTATTTGTTTTCTTTTTCTTTTTCTTTTCTCATCTCCAGCTGCTTCCCTCTGTTATTACTGTTTTTTTTTCTTTTCAACTGCTGCATTTTTTTCTGCTGTGTTTTTTTTTTCTTATTTTTTTTGCTATTGCTGCTATCTACATTTTTTTAATTTTTTTTCTGTTTTGTTGCTGCACAGTTTTTTTTCCTTTTTTTTCTCATCTCCAACTGCTGCTGGCTTTTCTTTTGCTTTTCTGTTTCTGCTTTTTTCTTTTTGCTGCTGCTTTTTTTTCTCATCTCCAGCTACTACTAGTTTTTCTTTTGTTTTTTTTTCCTTTTTTTACTGCTACATGTTTTTTTGCTATAATTTTTTTTTTCATGTTTTTTTCTGCTGCTATCTGCATTTTTTTCTTGTTTTGAATTTTGTTTTTTTGTTGCTGCTTACGTTTTTTTTTCTTTACCATCTGCTGCCATTTTTGTTTTTGTAATTTTTTTTGTTGCTGCTGCCTTTTATTTTGCTGCTGCTGCTGCTATTTGTTTTCTCATCTTCGGATTTTTGTTTTGCATGAATATTCATTTGGTGTTGATAATGCATTCTCTGTTCTTCTTACTTGGTCTATGCATATATGTCTGCTGAGTTGGATTAATTGTTTATCCCTTTTGTAATTTGTAATTTTGTATGCTTGCTGTTTTTAATTTATTTATTTTTTCAATTGTAGATTATATATATAGATGTCAATTTCAGATTATTTATTGCCTTTTTTGTTATAATTTGTGAGTTAATTTCACTTTGCTGATGTTAATTTTAAATTATTGATCCATGACAAAATATCTATTTTTTTAATCTATAATGTGTGCCTCACTTCAATGAAGCCCGCGCCTCACCTTGCGACTTGCGCTTAGGTCTTAGGATACCCATGGGGCCTCGATGCGCTTCGTGCCTTCAAAAGCACTGATAGGTAAAATGCTTTTTTTTCCCCTTTTCTTGATAACAAGTAAAGGGGGTTATTAAACAACAATAGGGCCTCTTACAAATCATTACAAAGCACTACTACATGATGTTCAACTTTTACAATGGAGGGTTTTGTGTTTATGCAAGTGAACTTTTCTTCAATATTGGTAAATGATTTTTCAATATTATATTGTTTTCCTGTGTCATGCGTTTCTAGATCAATCAACTTACCTACTGGCTTAGTTCTTGCGGATGAGAAAATTTCAAATAATTGATTTCAAAGTAAATATATAGTTGCAATTGGCAATGAGTTTTGTTCTGGTGATCCAGTCCTTTGAAATGGTGAGGTTGTTGTGGTTGGCAGCAACTTGTGCAATTTCCAGATTGATGATATTCTGCAACGGAGACTGATATTTAGTTTTTCAGAAATGGACCTAATAAAAAAGAGTATAGTGATCTGTCACGCTTCGATCCTGGTAATTGGGGATTAGTATGGGCCCCTAAGGTGTGAATATGTAATCCCATAGTAATCCATGCCATAAGAAAGTATGCATGAATTCCTACAAGGGAGATTCCACAGGAACGTGTGAGGTAAGACTAACAACACGTAGATTAAAATTCAACATAAGGTTGATACCTATGAAAAACATAGGTAATGATCATATGCAATACAGAGAAGAGAATATCATACCATCATATATAACATAAGTTTGTTAATTAAACATTCCCATCACATACATATCTACAAGCTAAAACATGTCTTATACACAATGTCCAATTTAAACCTCTCAAAACATAAGACCATTATAGCTAGCCCAACATCACTACTTGAAGTGCTCCGGAAGATGACTAATAGAATACGTCGTTATCATTCCACTTTTCTATACCCCTGGGTACCATTGAGGCACCCCCTCCGGGGACGCGTCAACCTTCGTGTCATGGTTTGATTCCATACCTGTAACACCAAGAGTAGCACTGTTAACACGACGGTTAAGTAAATACAGAAATATATGTAACTATCATAATGTATCAAGTGAATCCGGAGTATATATTGATTAAAGAAGGCAATAACAGTCCACTAGGCATGGTGTGCATGAGTAAACATGTGTAACGATTCATAAATAAGACTACACACATACTAATTGGCCACCACGAGGCTATTTTCTCTTAAAGGAGGGCATTCATATGGGAGACTAGGGGATCAAGCTAGCTTCTCGAGGAGCGCCGACAACCTCTTCGTGGACTACTGCAGTAGTGACATGAAGATACCCAAAGGACACAAGTTAAGTGGTGCAGACTTATCGTATGAAGACCGACTCGGATTCATATTTTTTATATATTTCAGTCGTATTTATCATATTGTACATAAGGAAATATCGGTCTTAAAATTATATTCAATCATGAAAAGCAAAGTTAACAAAGTAACTGATAATTAAGCGATGTATACTTTTATGAGCTAATAAAGCTTGAACCCTCTCAACCTTAGCTACACTCATTGACTGACAAGCACGCACTCAGTAGAACCTTAGGTCTGACAAACACGCACTCAGTAGAAGCTCAAGTTTGATTATCTCAAGGTGTGCCAGGGAGAGTGGGCACATGGCTAAATCATGCTGAGGGTATGGTATCTTAACAATATGAATGAATTCAGATTTAAATAGGTGCCAAGGACGTTTACTAACCAACCCTAAGCTAGATAATCCGTGATCCCGAGGTCATTCAACTCGATGTATTCATTGAACATTCGGTGTCTTGTGTTACCAATCTTGGTATTACATTGTGTATACAAATGATACCTTTTCTTATGCCAAGACCCATGATGTGACATCGGAAATTCGTCCGAAAATTAAAGGGGATAAGTGACAGTTCTACAATTGTCCTTCTTATCATTTGAGTATCATTGGGCTAATTTAATTGTGGGAAAGGGACCATATCTAAAGCCCCATAAAGTCATTTGAAAACCCTAATATCCTAAGTTCATAGTGTTCTTATGGCTTAACCGAGTGACTTAGTTATTCTCTTAGATTCCTGCGCATTTACGGTTTAACTGTACATTAGCCTGTGGCTTAGTCGTGCTAAGCCTACGGCTAAGTTACGGCTGAGATACGGCTCAGCTGTAGCACAATTCACGAGGTAGCCGTGGGTAAGTTGTAGAAGAAAGTTGGATTTTCAGGCTCTCGGGAAAGCTCACCGTAAAATGGCTTACAGCTTGGTCACGGGATGTGTATGGCTTAGCCGTGAGTTAGCCGTAGTGCAAAGAAATTTTATGACACTCTCAGGACTTTAAGCTGTACACACTTATGGCTTAGTTGTAGCCTCACCGTAAGCTTTAGAAATTCTGAAGCTGATTCTGGAGCTTGAGTTAAATACAGAACTCTGAAGTGTGGAGGTTAAGTGAGCTTTCTATGATTTTCAAAATGTCACTAAGGATTGCTCAAGGCTCACACAACACCCACATTACCTACTCATTCTCTAATTAATTCAATTAAACTTATATACATGCTTAATCAAGGATGCAAGAGCTGTAGCTTAAGATTTGGAATAATCAATCCAAGAGCCAACAAATAAACATACATGCAATACCATATATACTCCAATACTTGCCTTAACATAGTGCTTGACCCTACTCAACTCCTCCTTGGCCTATGATTAGAGAAAATCCTCAAGGGAAGGTGGGTTCTCTATATAAAAGACATGCAAATGATGAATGGGATGTAGGATTGCATGCATGTTATGTAATTGAGTCTTGTTGACTCTAACAAATCCAAAGATGTGAAAAAAAACAAAAAAAGGAAGTAGGTTCTTCACCTTAATGGGTAGTAGGTTGTAGAAAGAGGTACTTCTAACAGAGAGATGCACAGGGAAGGAGAAGAAAGAGGATGGGTGAAGACTTTCACCCTTGCATGCAAGGCTTCCAAGCTTTGTTTTCAACTCCAAATTGGGGTGAAGATGAAGAAGGAAGAAGGGAAGAAACAGCTCCAGCTAATGAAGAAGAAGAAATAGAAAAGGGACGTTGGGTTCCCTTTTAAATGAAATTCTTGCAGTTTACATGCAAGTCCAGCCTTTCTAGGAAATTACAGTTTAGGTCAAATGGACCTCAATTAGTCCAAGATGGGTCCGAATCAAGTTGAGCCCAACATAAAAGATGATCTACATGAAAAATTACACAAGATGCCACTAATGAGGTATCCATATGATGCAAGAACAAATTACAAAAAGGGTCCTTAACTACCTAGGTAAGATTCGAACCCGACCCAACTACCTATCCATGACCCATGCCCAAAAAGTTTGAGTTAAATTAGCTAAAATGAGGTTTAATTAATATAAAACAAGATTAATTAGTATAGATCTAGGTTAGTTGGGATTAGGACCTTACATGATCTACGGGATTATGGATGGCTTGACATAGGTAATTTTGGTGACACGGATAGAATGTTTAGGTAGTTGTCAATATTTTATGCCTTTTTTTGTAATGGTTATGTGCTTAACATTTGGTTGTTGATGAATACTTTCTAGGGGTCGAAGGATCCATGATCTACCCGTTACATCTACTTGTTCCATCACAACAGCCTATCTCTTAAAGCATAAACGTGGATTGGGTGCATGAGATCCCAATGCTTATCTTTTGGGCACCACTGCCTAGAAAATGAGCTACCAACAATCCACATTTAAATCCGGCTGTTGTGATTCTTGAGCCTTTGCCTATACATAATAAAAATAATGAAGAGCCTGGATCTATACTAGAACACCATTTACTTGGATAAAAGATGATTGAAAAACTAATTTGGATGCATGCATCAAGAAACAAAATCTTTATGTTTCTTTTTGTTCATTACTGAGATAGTTAGATATAATGCCAGTTGATATGGAATTAACTGATGTTTTCACCCTTTGTTTCATTTTATTTGGTTTTGCAAAAATTGTGATTTCACATTTGGGATGAATAGGACTGGTACCATCAAAGGTATTTGTCAAGGTTGGCAATTTGTGAACTTCATCTTTTAAGGGTATTCTTTTAGTTTTTGTATTATTTGTTTTAGAATGTCCTCTTGAAACCATTGGTTTGGGCATGCTTTTTGTGGGAATGATGTTTTTCCTTGAAACTGATTGATTTGGTGTTGGCTATTTGTTGGGTGCAGCCAAAATGCAATGTAGCTTTGCTAGAGATGTTTTAGATTGACTATATTGGAACCTCTCACTATGTTAGCTGTATCCCTTCTGTCTTACATCACCAGCTGTCCTCAAATGACCATATCTTTGTCGTTTTTTCGGATGAGGTTTGTCAGTACTGAAGCAATGAAGAAGTTGTCTTTTATGTTGCATGGTTTATGGAAATGTTCCTGAAGGTGATCTTGCACGGTACCTTATTGCAAAGCTTTTGTTTCATGCTACACAGAAAAATGGTTAGTTAACCTTAATTTGCTTTTGGACTTGGTTTCCTTTTTCCCTAAAATAAAAGTCTTACATGTGATACTGATATACTAGGGGAAATATTCCAATGAGATGGTGATATGAGTGACTACACCAAAATTGAATATTAGGAATAGTGTCACCGCCCAAATCTCGGGGCCCTATTGGAATCTGAGCTATAATAACACATTGGCATATAATCCACATGCTTAAATCAAATGGAATTCATAAGGCATAAGCATCATATATTAAATTTGTCTTTCTAATATTTAAACCAAATAAATAATCAAAGAATGGAGTCTCAAGTGTCTAACAATTCCCATAAAAAAAGTTTTCAAGTTAACTAGGAAAGCAATAAAATATTCAATACTATCTATTTATCTAATTTTCTAAATATTGATGTAACGTTCTCAGCCATGCATGCCAAACACTATGGGCTGATGTTTGGCATTCTTCGGTTCACCCGCAACTTTGTTACTTGAAAGGGGCAATCTAACGTCAGTATAAACTGGTGAATAAATTTCCTATTATAGTATGCATCAACATATAACGTATAGAGCATCACATTAAAATAAAACAATAATAAGCATTAAATATTTTAATCCAATATAAAAATTCAGTCATAAATCCATCTCATGACATATCTCTAAACTACGTCATCGCACCTAGTCTACATTATCATGCCATCTAGCACCACACGTACGCCAAGATGCCATTCATCCATCCCATCCCATAGGACCCACTTTCTCCTGGACCTCCTTGTCCCATAATCCACAATTCATGTGCATCTGTAACCATTGCAATCGGATCCCATGATCCAAATATCATAATCTCATATCCGAGTACGGAAAACAATAATTCGTATTGTGCTTTTAGTTCAGAGCATGTTCAATTCCTTTATATGTGATTTTCACAAAATAAAACCATGAATAAAAATACCTATATGTCCATTAATTACATATGCCCAGCCACATACACTATACCCATTTATTGTTACCCACTTCCTTTCACAACTGGTAATGATTAATGTAGAGGCAGGCCACACCTATTACTTATTTATACATTCTATATGGTTTTCAAAAGTTTCACATCATACCTTTAAATTAGAGAAGTAACCTACACAAAGAAATCATAGTATCCCTGTGCTATATCTCATGAGAATCTAATTATTAAAGATTTTGAGGACCTTTTTGTAATTACCCTAAGATGTAGGACTCATCTACTAAATTTCAGAAATCTCAAAACTCAGGAGAGCATACTTTCATTAAAAAAAAAAACAAGTCACGCCCATAGTTTCTGGGCTACTGGATAAGGGTTCAGACATGGCCCATTCATTAGGGGCCTTGCGTCACTAAGATTGCCCATGGATCTAGTTTCAAATCCATGGAATGGATCACCCATCTGGTGGCCCACTTTGGCCCACAACCCCACGCCATAATCTCTATCTCAGATGACCTGAACTAGGGAAGATTGGGTTCTAATCCTGTTTTCTTCCTCAAATCAGCAAAACTTTCAATTGGGTAAACTTCTGTAACATTCAACTATTGGTATATATAGTGTTTTATCGAAAATGAACTCATAAAGAATTGAATCGGAACCTCAACTGATATTTTTCCTGTGTTGCTAGCACTGTAACACTTATATATTGAAAAGGAATCCCTCTCGATTGGGCCCTAAACCCTCTTACAGAATTATATAAACCAACCAACAAGATTCTTATCCCCAATTAGGTATAGTACAGGCCTCACTAAAGTTAATCAATTCATCTATGTAAGAGAACAATAGTAGGAAAATAGTACAACGCGGGAACGTGACAAACACATAATTTCAGTCATTAGAATATGGTTTCTGAAAAAAAAACCTCAAGAAAATCTTTCATGATCTAGAATTTTGTTTATTTGGATAATATAGGAAACCTACTCACCTCCTATAGACGTTCACAATGTTCGGTCGAGAGGACATCTGCTAACTGTTACCTGACCGGCTACCTTTTTCGTCGTCGTCGTATTCCTCTCATAACCCTAGAATCTAGAAGTTCTCTTCTTGAGTTCTTCCTTTCTTTCTCAAAAATAATTTCAATAGCTTTATGGATCTCCGTAGAGACTATAGATTTATTTATAGATTTAGGCACTAGTTGGAGTCTTATGGAGTCTCTTGCGTACAAAGAAAATCCTCCAAGGAGTTTGCGCAAGAACTCCTACAAAGAGTCATATGTCAACTCCCTTTTTGGGTTATTGTTGGGAAAGAACTACTGATGCAGTCTGGGCCCCACAAGCATCTCCTCTTCAAATTAGATTAGGATTATATTATTTTTATTAGTAGATTTTTAATTAAATTGTTATTAGGAAAGTTTCTATTACTAGTGTAGGGTTTTCTTACATATTAGGTTTGCTTTTACTATATACATATGGCATTGTAGAGAAGAGATTCTCAGATTTAGTTGAGTAATAAAATTGGGTTTCACCTTTGAGAGGTGTGTCCTCGTGTGTGTTGAAGTCTTCTTGACGATTCGAAGTGTCTTGAACACGTGCTTCGACACCCCTATGCAAGCCCTAACCCTAGGGCCTGTATCAGTTTGGTATTAGAGCTATGCAATCAGGGATCGTCGGTGTGTTACCCACTCTCCCCTTTTCTGCCGATCTAGAAAATCCATCTCCGAAACCTTACTGCCGCCTTCCATCCTCGTCACAGAAACTCCCATCCGTTGTCCTAGCCGGACCAAACCCTCACCATCGCCGCTGTAAAAAAAACTAGAGATCGCAGCCTCACCTCCACTGTCGCAGCCCCAAAACCACAGACAACCACCACGCCAACCAGTCCTTGCCGTTTGACATCACCACCATAGCCCTCCCACCTTTTCGAAACCGTTTGCCGAATTAAAACCCGAATCCTTACCCTTTCGGCCTTCACCGGAGCACAACCCAATCCACAGTCCCGATACCCAAATCCACAAAACCCAATTTTCCTAACACCCCATTACCAAAAAAAGCCCTAAACAGCCCAAACTCTAACCCTAATCGGTGTTGCCTTTACCCTGTTCTCAACCTTAACAATCAGCCCAAAGCCTCGTACCCAAAGTATATAAAAAAAATAGGGGGGGTGAAACAAAGAGAGGAATAGCAGCCAAGAGACAGAATAAAACATACGTGCCACCCATCGCCGCCGTAGTCTGCCGCCTGCCGGTACTGTTCGACGATCACTGCCATCGTAGCACCATCGTTACTGCCATCGTCAAGTCGCTGCATTCTCGTCTCCTTTGCACCATTGTTGCCGCCATCATCACTGCAAACGTCACAAAAGATTGCCCCTTGTCGTCCGTCGTCACCGCTGGGTGCCTGCTATCACTGCTCATCTTCGACTTTGCCTTAGCCCAAACCTTCCATTCCTCTTGGTTACAGTTCTAGGACCAAAGCAGGTAGGGTACTAGGCACATGCTCTCCTTAGGCCTCGTTCCTAGCCTAGTCGGGCCATATTAAGTGGGCGTCAAGCCAGACCAAGGGTGGGTTAAGTCCAGTTCATCCTAGGGTTCACCAAACTATTTTAAAGGCTGGATCCGGTGACAAGCAATAGCAATGGTGGTGACATCATCACTGATCTCATCTCTACATCTCAATCACATATTTGACAAATCAAGGGTCAGCCTTTGTTTTTGCACTATCAACATCAACTATTCTTCGATTTCCAATATGTCTTTACCAACATACTCCTGAAGAGTAGATCTACACCTCAGTTCAGTCAGATTTAAATTTTGCATTAAAAAAATGCCTCCTAAGCAGCAAGTGGATACTAGATCTTCATCTTCTTCACTTGAAGATTTGGCTAGTGCCATTAGAGAATTATCTGCAAAAGTTGATAGCATACACACCACCCTGCAACAATTGGACACTAGAGTGACAAATTTGGAAAATAATCAGCATGTGGATCACAACCATGATGATGGTGCAAATATTAGGAATTAATGGGATCCACCAGTCAATAATCCTGATCGAGAAGTAGGGATTAAAATCGTGATTACCGAATATGATGAAAAATTGTAGCCCGCTGAATTCATGGATTGGTTAATGTGTGTGGAAAATATTTTCACACACAAGCTAATGATTGAGCATCATAAAGTCACACTGATTGCTACTAGATTTCGTAATTATGCTACAACTTGGTGGGCTGAATTGCAAAGAAAATGGAGGAATCAAAACATGGACCCTGTTGATACATGGACTGAGATGAAGAATATTTTGAAGCAAAAATTCATCCCTGTTAACTATGTAAGAGATCTACGTTCTAGCTTTCAAAACTTGAAACAAAGGTCCAAGACAGTTATTGATTATTCTGAGGAATTTTTGACTCTGCAAGCTCATTGTGGCTTAAATGAAGATGATGATGTGGTAGTTGATAAATTTTTCAATGGGTTGAGAATAGACATTCAACACATCCTTGCCTTCCAACATTTTGATAATGTCGATGAACTCGTCCAACATGCTGTCAAAGCCGAGGGAATTGCAAATCATCACATACAAAAATCCAAATGGGTTTCACCAAAGAATTCATCTCTACAAGAAGCTAAATCCAATTGACAGATTTTTACAAGGACTGAAAGTCAAAATAAGATAGTTTGTTTTCATTGTCAACAGCACGGGCATTGTGTAGCGGAATGTCCAAAGCGAATACATCTAATTGAGATTGAAGGTGCGGATAAAAATATCCCAGATGATACTAAGGGTACTGACACTGATCCCAAGGTTGGATCCCATTCCATATAGACTTATGATATGACAACAACGTTACCAAGGCCCTATTCTTTAGGCAATAACTTTTACTTATGCTAGGGCCCACTCATCAAGGTCAATAAACCACAACATAACAAAATTATTCAAACAAAAAGTTGTGGACCCCTTTTTGCTAACCTTAGACATTACAAATAGTGTTATGCAACAGCCCCGTTTATAATTGGAAGCAGTTTAAAACAGTTCATAGTCCAAAAAACCTTTTCTAAAACCAAACTAACCCGGTAAACCCCTTTCTTAAAAAATGAAAAAACGTTCCTTGTCCTCTTGTCCAAAATGTTGCTATTGGTAGTTGTCGATCTGAACACCTCTCAAAACCCATTCGCCCTTCGTTGATCTATCTGAGATTAGGCATTTCTATTTCAACAGATTTGAAATCTCTTTTCTTCCAAATCACCTTCAATTTGACGCTCAAAGATGAGGAAAATCACAAGATGCAAAGCTCGTGATACATGAAAATGACTGATTATAGATGTTTCATGTGGTCTAGTGTTTTTTTTTAGGATTTTGGATCTTGATCTTCTGAAGGATTTGGGGATTTGAGATTGGATTTGGGAATCCGATCTCTTAAGAAGAGGAAGATCAAGTTGAAACTATTTTAAGTGAACTTTAGGGTTGTTTTGTTTTGTTTAAGTTTTTTTTTTAAATTGAGATTTGAAATCTGATGGCTGTTGTAAATGAAATCAAGAAGAAAGGAGATATGAAATGGAGCAAGTCAAGCTGAGGCTTTTATGGTGATTTTAGCAAATCTCCAGAAAGCTGTTGCAAGTGTTGGGGCTAGAAGAATTCAATTCTTTATACATCATCTCTTGTACTGTCCTTTTTTACCTGCCTTTCTGCCATCTCAGTTAGTATGGAGATGCATTTTCTTTAAGCTAACTAAAATCTTCTCCTCTCCTTTTATCTTTTCTATCTAGTGCCTTTTGCGTCAAAAACAACATTTTATGCTGCAAAGATAAGATCTTTTAGGTTGTTGGATATGAAACAGTTGCGATTTGAAGTGTTTTTGTTTTTCTTGTGATATTTCCTTTTTTTGGTAAGTGATATTTCCTTGTTAGCTACTTTTTTCTTTCCTTCTTTGTTATTATTATTTTTTTTAATCTATATATTCATTGCCTTTGTTTGGAATGATATTTCTTCTATTTGAAGTGGTTTTCAGTCTACATTTTTCTTTGAAACTCTATTTATAGGCAACTGATTTATGAATATGTAAAAGTGACACAGTTGCTATTTATACATTCCTAACATGGATTTTGTGTGGGAATGTTATGGTCGACATGTTTCTAATGATGCATTAGGGTTGCATAGTTGGTTAGCATGTGTCATTTGCTTAGTTCTCTACTCATCTTGTCACAGTCAATCTGGTTTCAATTTTCAAATTTGTGGGATTTATCTGCTGCATTTTTGTGCCTTTCATCTTGTGCAATCCTTTTCTGTTTTAAAGATTGTTACTAAATTCTACAAATTTCTTTTTGCAAAATATATGTATCCTTAAAGAAAGTAAAGAAAAGATCCGAAGTCAGGTGTTGTAGGCATGTTTTGGCTACAAGAAGAACCCAGTTCATAAACCAAAGGAATTGGGTTTAGCCCAAAAGCTAATAGGTAAAACATTGATTCTGAGAAGTCCTTTGGGTTGGGTGCCAAGGCTGTTAATTTATTGACTTTAAAGAAATATAAAATGCATCTCTAAAGGTAATATTAAGATAGGATGATACGTGTCATCTCTAAAGGAAATGACAATGTATGAAATATGTGTGAGAGATCTGAATTTCCATTGAAGTCAGATTGCACTGAGGTTTCACTTTGGGTTCATTTGAATTGACTACAGACAATTTGTTGGCATATATGCTGGAGGAGCTCTTGCAATGGATTGCATAGTTTATAGACAGTTCAAGGTTTCCCATCATTCAATTATTGGTATATTATTACTTCTTACATGATTGTATCTTGCTATTGTTTACTTTTATTTATTGTTGTTAGTCTTGTTTTTGTTTTTCTATTGATGGGATAATGGTTCTATGCACAAACTACAGCTATAAGTGAAGGTGCCCCACCATGTGATGTAAGGAGTTGCTACTTTTTAATTGAATCTTTGGTGACACATAGTTTTTCAATGCAGTAATATAGAAATTTGTTCATGATTGTATCTGATACAACACTCGCAATAAGAGCACCCTGGGCTAACTCCAACCGGAGGCTTTCGGTCCTACCCCATGGACATGGTACACATAAGTTAGGCTCAAATCCTAGGTTTAAAATATTATTGGTTTCCTAATTTATAGTTTGTTTTCCTTGGAGTAATTTCCTTTACCAATGACTTGAAATGGAATGGGCTGGGATCTTTTCCAAAAATGTCATTTCTGGCACCTTGGGCTGACTCCAACAGGAGGCTTTGCTAGATTGAGGATTTGGTGGTTATTGGCACTTGTATAATGTATATCCACCAAACTTTCTATAGGGCAGAAATGTTAGGCAACTATAACTAGCTGCCTAATCACATAAACTGAACTAGTCAAGAGAAGTATTTTGAGTTAAGTCCTATGCTACTGCCAACTTTCCTATTACGAGGGTAATGAGCTTATCAAGGTGATTGACTTCAAGTTTCACTTTATCTTTTCCCCTTACACCAAAATTAGTTGAATAATGTATTTGAATATTCAATAAAATCTGTTTTGTTATTTACTTTATGCACTCAATTCATAAATTTGATGTCACGAAGGATTTCCTTTTTCTTCCCTTTGATACTACTCTCTCTTAAGTTAAGACCATTTTGACACCGATTTATGAAATGCCTTTCTGATTATCTACCCCGTAAGATAAATGTGGGGAAATCCATAAAAATCATCTATTGTATGCAGGCCATTCTCAATTTTCGCAAGCTAAAGTCATTTTTTATAGAGAAGATGTCTTTCTTGAGTTCTTGAGGATTATGTTCGCTTTGTTCTGTGCAATTATTTCAAGAAAATTAAAATTAATGTAAATCTTGTTATCATATAGTTTGTATGCTGTATTTCTGTAAACTAGTCTTATTGGTTCCTATCTAATTGAAAAGTTTGAGAACTTGTCACATTTCACACTGAGCAAACATGCTAATTGTTTCAATTTCATAGTTAACCTTAAGCGCTTCCTTTTCAAGCCATTATGATTTTTTTTAGAAATTAAATGTCACCATGATTTATCATTGTTGTCATTTGATTATTGCAGTTTCCTTATATCTCTTGGACATTTACAATGATGTTTGTTTTCCCTGACTTATGTAAATATTGTCATATTCTAGGTTCTGTTCAATTGGTTTGTTAACATTACCATTCGGGTTTCTATTTCTCGTCCATGTTTATAGATAAGAAGTCTCAAGTATGTTTTCGCTGTGTTGCTTGAATACTTTTTCAATGTGCCTCAACTCCTCATTATAAAAGGAAAGATTTTGTGTAATTTCAACACATCATTCTTATTTTTCCATATGCCTTGTCAATTGATTTTTTTTTTAGTTACAATCTATATTCACTAGGAAAGAAAGGGTATCGTTTTTGTAGAGATTTATTGGTCCTTTTTAAAGTACTTTCTAGAAACCGTTCCAACCAATTTCTTTACTCTTTTGTTTTCCTTAGGAGGATGCTCTGTAGAAAATACTTATGTTGAAAAAGCAATGGGATGCAAAGCAAGCATTGAATTTCCAAGTTGTATTGTTAGGGTTTTTCCACCTGAAACGCACTACACCAATGTGTTTGTTTCTATTTGAACTTGGGCATCTATGGATTTGTTACTGCCATAAATGTACTGAAAACACAGTGAATTTCATTAATGGTTATTGTAGTATGTTCATAACATTTTCCACTTTGGATTTCATTTATCACATTCAAATGAAGCATTTTTTCAGGTGGATATTTCTAAAAAAGGCTGGGAGCATAGGTTGGTTCCTTTTTGCCTTTTTGTTTATTTTTGGTTCCCCTATCTAATAACTTTAAAAATGAAAACCAGTTTAAAGCTTTGGAAGCCACGGCACAAGTAAAACCAGAACATGTATCCTCTATGACACGGATAGCTTAAAAAATGACAACCAGTTGACTACACATAAACTTTTGCTTCTGTACTACTTTATATTTTTAAATACAGTTTAGAAGAATCTTAGAATTTAGGTCCATCTTGGATATGTGCAGGTGGCTGCTTGTATATTAGGTTGGTGTTCCTGTGAGTACACGTGGATGATTATGTGCAGATGATTGTTTGTGTGTGTAGGTGGCTGTCTATGTGTGTGTACAGGTGGCAGTTAATGTTTTAGGTGGTTGCTTGTGTGTGTGCGTGTAGGTGGATGCCTATGTGCGAACCTATTTTGTATCTATAGTTTGACAAAATCTAACCTTTGGAGATTGAGTAGAAAATCAATAAAATTAGATGCAGTGAGACAGCCTAGAGTCCCTTGTTTATTCTCTCCACAAAGGATAAGTTATACTTAGTTTATGTGAAAAGTATCTCTTTGTTGGATAGTGCTCTAGTGATGTTGATGGAGAGTTTTTTTTCTTTGGATTTCTTATGTTGTAAGATTAGGATTTTTCTATTTGGACTTTGATGCATTGTTTTTTCCTATTGAGAATCTCTCACACATCCATCTTTTTCTTCCCACAGCTTCTTTTATCTAATCCTGGACAAGTGGCGATCCACAAGCTACATTTTTGAAACTTTCTAGAATGGAGACACCATGTCAAGGTTTTTCTTACGCTTGCAGATGTTATCATGATGTTGGTTGGCAAAGAGAAAGGCGGAAGAAGTATGAAGAATATCAAGAATCAAGACAACTCCTTTAAAGGAAAATGATCCACAGAGATTGGCAACTTTACTTGCGAATGGTACTCTGTTAGTTTTCATATTTTTTGTTTTAGAACAAACTCCTGGTACCACTGATTTGGTTACACTTTGTGGGAATGATGTTTTTTCTTTGAAACTTATCGATTTGGTTTTGGTTGTTTGTTGGGTGCTGCCATAATGTAGTGAAGCTTTGCTAGAGCTGTTTCAAATTGACTATAGTCGAAACTCTCGCTATGTTAGCCGTATCTCTTCTGTCTTGCATCATCAGCTGTCCTCAATTGACCACTTCTGGGTCCTTTCTTCAAATGGAGTTTGTTGGTTGTTCCATAATGATGTTGTCTCTTAATGTTGCATGGTTTCTGGAAAATATCCTTGGAGGTGATCTTGCATAGTAACATATTAAAAGCTTCTGTTTTGTGTTAGCAAGAAAAGTGGTTAGTTAGAGTTAATATGTCGTTGGACTCAATGGCTTGAAATATTCCAATGAGATGGTGAGATGAGAGAGACGACTTTATGTGCCCACCCGGACAAAAGATCGTAATGATGGCTGTGTGTGTGCAAAAAACCAATGGCATCCAATCATCCAACCCATTAATCTTAGTAGTTTAAATTTGCAAATACTTGCAAAGGCTGAGATAAAAAACATGCTTTCACATTTGAAACTATATTGAACTGGGCTTTTATTTTATTTTATTTTATTTTTTTGCACATACTTAGGTCCCATCATGATCTTTCAATCCCCCATGCCCTTTCATGGTTGGCATTTTGTATTTTATCTCATCCATGAGTTCTCGCCCTAGTAAATGCCACTTAGGCATGACTAAGTATGATAGTAGGCAATGCATTCTCATTAGAAGTTCGATTATTTCAAGTGGAATATGCCATTATTGCAATTAAGGTTATCTCTATCATATAACTCGGATGATGTTGCTTTTTTTGGAAATTTGAAAATGTCAGTTATTTTTCATGCAGCAAACAAATGCATAGATCATTGGGTCTTGCAAGTTGCCTAGACGTAGCCTACAATTAAATTGATAACATGCAAAACAGTGGCCGTGTAGTTTGGACTGAAACTCGTCTTTTCTCTCTGATCTCTCTCTTTCTAAGGTATTTCTTCTTCCTCATTCATTGACTTCTTCTTTTTTGTTATTATTCATGCAGCAAGCAAATGCATTTGTTAACTTTAATGTTTCATGCAAATACAATGGGTGATATGAAATGAGGATACGAAAGTTAATATTCATCTAAGGGTCTGTTGGCTACTATAATACTAATGCCTTTCAATTTTTTCAACCATTTGAATATATTTATTGAGTGGGCTTGAGTTGCTTGCTGACGTAGAAATTGTCTAAGAAAAACATGTTAACCTAGAAGGTTAGGACTATAAAAAAACTATCTTTTGAATGCTTGAGTTTCACGATATGATAAGTTCTATTTCCATTATGTAAATTGATCAAGCTTTCTAAGCAATGTATTTGCATTTTGTTAATTGATAAAGTTTCTCAACCAATGTATTGTTTTATTACAAGTGAAACTTTTGTAAGTCATAAAGATGGCCCCAATTGGAAATTATAGGGCTCTGGTAGGTGATGTTCCTCAAAGAAGTGTCATTAGATTTAGAGAATCTAAGAAGACCAAAGCAGAGAGAAAATAATATATGCCCATTTCCATCAATGTTTATGATAGCAAATCACATGGGGGAATGATACGGTATATTATGATGTTTATGTGCATTGCAGAAGAATGCAAGAGGGAAACTTAGTACTAGACTAGTAGTCTATGATGATTTATCACATGATGATGTTATCCACTTGGCTGGAATATCCATTTTTTAACATTATATGGAATATCCGGTTTGAGCATGTATGACTGATTTTTGAATTGTCTGGCACATTCAGCATTGTATGGTAAAGCTAGTTGTATGAAGTAATTTTTTTTCCATATGAATAGTAGCTCTCTTAACTGGTGTATAAATCTAAATAAGGAGTTTCTGAGGTATGGAGTAGTTTTGAAATTTGACCTTTTGAAGTGCGTAGCATGTTTTTGTGTTAATAAGAATTCTAACCAATATATGTAATGTAAACTCCAAGTAAGAGAGGGACAAGATTTTCTTACTCATGAGACAATGTCTAAATTGGTAATACGAATTTTGGCTGTTCAAAGTATGTGATGAGTTGGTGCTGATAGGTGCTGATATGAGATATTTTGTGTACTAAGACAAACATGACACACATGTACGGTCATTTACATATAGGGGCCTTATTATAGGGCTTTTTATCTTCTTATCCTAAATGCTTAATATTGTTGCTTTCAGTGTAGCTTAATTTGTCGTGCCTCTAGAATAGATTATGGGAAATTATGCCCGCGTCTCAAGGGCGACATTGATTAAGATGATATAGGATCAATTTCCTATAGGACTCCACTGTGGGTGTCATACGGACCGTTGTCATTTACAATTCAGTATGATTATGCAGAAGTGTGTAGCAAATTAGACATAGTCATCAACAAGGCATGGTGAAATAAGTAAGACTGGTATTAAAGTGCAACAGATACAAGAAGATGTTTTCATTAAAATATTCAAATTTACATCCTAAAGTTTATTTGAATTACAAAAGCTATGGTTGAACAGTCTAGATTTCCCCAAAATAAACCCAAAAGGACACGAGATATAATCCTACCAAATGGATGTGAACATTATACTCTACTTGTAGTCGTCGATGTTTGGATGACACCATTTGTGCACCATGCACCTACTATTAACATTAACCCATTTTTTAATATACAACTAATGTTAACACCTATTGACTACGAGGCTTCTTTGCCGTCTCTTTGTGCTCTTCCTCAAATGCAATGGGGTCAAACCCTAAACATCAAGTTGATCGGGTCAGATATGACGATCTGGCAAGTGAAAGGATGAAAGTAGCAGTAGTGGCGGGTGTAGTGGCCCGCCTTCAAAACGCTATGTAGTGGGCACTACGTAGCAGCGTAGCCTTGTGATTTGAAAATTTTTGAAAAAATTCTAGAATATTAAAAAATGATAGAATATATGATTTTCTTGCAAAAGTAGTTAAGATAAAGTGGTGTAGCAGTCCCTTCATTGCATGAGGTTCTGTATTGCCATATTAATAAAAACTAAGAGTAATGATCATTTTTTTACATGTATTCATGTTGTTATGCTAACTTAGAAACCAATGAAAGGCTTATTAAAAAAACTATGTGATGAAAAAGTATTATCAAAATAAACAATGTATTGAACTTGAAGTTAAGACTCAAGACTTAAAAGTTGGAACTTAGGAGTGCAATAGTAAACACTAAATAGTGAATAGTCAATACTAATAGTCAACAGTCAATACAATAAATGTGGAATGACATTATAATTAAGAACTCCATAAAAACACTGTACTTGAGAGGAACTCTCTGCATCAGCTTCAATTCAGCGAGATCCTATGTGCTTTGGTGTTCTTTCAAGGATAGAAGGAGCATCCTATGTGTTTTGGTGTTTTTTCAAGTATAGAAGGGCAGAAGAGTTGAGTGAAAATGTTATTTGAAGAGAAAAAGTAAAAAAAATAAGCTCATATAATTCAAAATTTTTTGAAAAATAGCCTTCAATCACACTCCGTAGTGGTTCCGTAGTTGTCATAGCAGTTTCGTAGCAGCTACTAAAGAAGATAGCGGCGCTAAATTCAATTTAGCGTAGCGACCGTGGTCATTATGCTACGTAGTGGCCACTATTTTCATTTATAGGCAAGAGATTAATAAAAACACACAATATACTTGCAGTAATACTGAATAATAAAACATGTTTACTGGTTTAATAGAGAATATAAATGAGGCTTACTAGGCATGTTGTGCATAATAATAAATGAGCATGTGGGATCATAAATAAAAGATAAATCATGCTGGAAACATAAATGAACTAATTAGCGATCCACGTAGGTGAATTCTCCATCACGGTTGCATTGGCGAGACTGTGACACAGCACACCGATAAGTCACTCCGGGATGCTCTTTTGTGTCTTGAGTGAGGAATAATTCACTCGGCTACTACGGCATGACCAGAGTGGGTAAAACTGAAACCATCTGTAAAGCTGCAATGCATAAATCTAAATCCAAGTCCCTACTTGGCCTAACCAAGAGAGGATCGAAGCTTGGTGGTGCTGACATGTGGAAATAAGACAATCTGGCTAACTAGGTTGATGTGACCAAATTCCCTAAATGAGGAACTGCTCTTGACTTATGTTTTATATTGGGCTGGTAGAATACTCACGAATAGTCCTTCGGGGATACAATGGGTAAAAACCATGTAAACTAGGTCATAGCAATTCTATTGTAATTTTCAGGGAAAAACCAGGTGACAACAGTCATTTTATGTGGAAAATAGGTCATTTAGCATCTATTTAAAACAGTGTCAAAAGAACTCTATAAGTTCTAGAAACTATTGGGCAGTAATATGACATGGAATTACGTGCCCATAATGGATAAAAAGGTATAATGTGGATCGAATGTTTGAGTATGGCCGCGGTGTGTCAATGCACCCTACCTATCCTTGAAACACACTAACCTAGGATCTAGCTGGGCAAGGGTTTCTAGTCATGACACAAGTGCTAGACGCTATTCCTCGTATGACTTCCGAATCTAATTGTCCCATCTAAGTCCGAGTACGAAGAGGGTAATGGGGTAGCTATCGTATACGTGAGTGACAAAAGTGTAGTTCGAATGAAACAAACAATTTAACTTAAAACGAGTAAAGAATACCACCAAACATTTCTTTTAGGTTATGGGTGGTCTTTAACATGGTAAAGTGTTCATGGAATGCAATTACAGTCGTTTAAGGTCCGAATGTTGGGTTTCATCTCACCTTGGTGTTCAATCATGTGAAGACATCCTTAACCCTTAAATGGTCTACCTTCGGTTCATAAACAATCCTATTGTGCCTTTGAACAAGCCCTAAGGATGCTACATGCTCCAAACTTCTAAAATTTGAAGATTGAGTTTGAGGTGAGTCCGGTTGATAGTTTTTAATACATGATCCTATGTTAAGCAACTCTACTTGAGAATTGCATTGAATTTGACCCTTAATTGGTGCATTAAGGGAGGCTTATGATTGCCTTAGTTTTCATTTTATCATGCCCCAGGAAAGTCCGAAGAAGTGGAAAAAGGACGGGCAAGAGATGCGGTGCAAAGCCCCCTTGACTGATCCCCAAAAATGGCCACTAATGACCTGTTCAAACACTGCAGTGGGGCAGTGTCGACCAGGTCTCATTCATTGCTCCACTGTAGTGTTCGAAATCCATTTGGACAACAAAATGGGGCAATGGCAGTCCCAACTGCATAACATGTGTGGAGTCAAGATTTTCCCCACCTGATGGCCCTGCTTGGGGCTCTCTTTGGGCAATCTATGGAACACAAAATGCAGTAATTAAACATTAATTAGAGGCTTCAAATCAGTCATAATTAATTGACCAAACTCATTACAATTGAAGGAAATCCACGCATTCATTGAACTAGTAAGAGGAATCAACAAGAGACTAAGAAACACATCATGCTATTGGATTTAATCACTTGCCTCAAGTTGTTAGGGTCCCAAAGAAACCTCTAATACCTTCCAATCAATTACAACAAGCCTACACACCAAAATGCCCCAAAACAGCCCAAAAATCATGAGAAATTGAAAAATCAAGTGAAAACTTGGTGAAATGGTTTGCATGTTAGACTGGGGAGCAATTAGGCCATGCTCTACTGAAGTCTAAGAGAAAGATGGAGAGGTCTCACCCATGGTTTAAAAACTCTGCTGAGTCCAAGTTGGGTTAGACTGACTCAGGATCGGTCTGGAGGGACTTGCCCGAGTCGGCCAAGTCCGCACAGTGACGGACTCAGCCGGCATATATAATGGAGGGAGCCCTAAAATTTCTCTTTTTTTGTTTTAAAAGAGAGGAGAGGCTAGGGGAGGCTGGGAGAAGACTCTTTGTGAAGAGTTAATGGCTCAAATTTGTATTTTTAAAAGATTCATGCTTCCAAGAATCAAGACTACTATTCATTCAAAAGTGGGGTTTAGAAATTTTGGTTTTTGAAGTATTGTATTTTTGTTTCTTTTTGCTTACATGGGTGAGAGAGGATCATACTATGTTGGATGTGGTTGAGGTTGAAATTTTTTGCCTCAGATTTTTTAATAAAAAATAGGAAAAATCAATTCTTTTCATGATTTAATTTGTTTTTTTATAGATTCTCACTCTTTTGGGTATGTACTACATAGATCTATAGTTTTTTTACATGATTTATGGTTTTTTTCATAGATCTACGCATGTATGATCTAAAGTTGTAATTTTTATGATATTTTGCATAAATAAATAAAAAATTATATTTATTGATTTGTACATGCTTATATAGTTTGGAAAAGATAATAAGGTATGCATGTAGGCTTTTAGGTGGATTTTCCACTTAAAACTTTTTGAAAATATGTAATTTTTTTAATTTTTTCCTTAGATTTAAAAATTAATTATATAAAATATATATTTTTTAATGTTTTATTATGTTATTTTTATGAACTTAATGGATGTCTTGTCTAGTATATAGATCTATGGTGTTTTTCATAGATCTATGCATGTATGATCTAAAGTTGTAATTTTTATGATATTTTGTATAAAATAATAAAAAATTATATTTATTGATTTGTACATGCTTATATAGTTTGAAAAAGATGATAAGGTATACATGTAGGCTTGGAGGTGGATTTTCCACTCAAAACTTTTTGGAAATATATAATTTTTTTTAATTTTTGCCTCAGATTTAAAAATTAATTATATAAAAGATATTTTTTTTCAATATTTTGTTATGCTATTTATATGAACTTAATCGATGTGTCATTTAGTATATAGATCTATGCATGTTTGATCTTATTAGTTCAACTAAGTTATAACTTTCTAACATAATTTCAAGAGTTAGATTAGATGGTTGAGAAAAAGATCATGGGGTATTAATATATATTTTTAAATTGACAAATTTTTTAGATTATTAGTTACTTTAGTCACAAATAGAATGGCACCACAAAAGAAAGAGAGGGAAGTTTTTCTTGGATGAACTAATGGAGAGATTGTTGGTGGAGACAGTCATAGGGTGAAATATAAATGGTGTGGAAAAACCATACATGGTGGAATCCATAGATTTAAACAGCATTTGCACACATTTTAGGAGATGTAAAAGGTTATCCAAATGTCCCCGCTAAAGTCAGGAAAGAAATGAGGGACATTCTATTAGCAAAGAAGACTGAAAAAGTAGAGAAGAAAAAATTTCAAGAGAGGGTTGCTCGAATGGAGAGGATTGATGATTCTTCTGAGGAAGATGATGAAGATGAAGAGGCTAGCGATATAAGGAGGGCAATGAAGGAGAGCCGTCAAGCTTATGAAGCTGCGCTTGCTCGTTTCGAATAATGACGAGGTGGGGTTGGACCTTAAAGAGCACCTCCGAGCCCTTATGAGGATACAATGAGGAAAGGTACTTTGGATCTATTTTTACATAGAACCCAAAGCATGAAGCAACCCAAGCTTTCTAATTCTATGATGGGTGATATGAAAACCAGAGCTTTGAAAATACGTAGAGCAATTTCAAAGTTCTTCCATTGTAATCGGATTTCTCCAAATGTGGCTACCTCACCATATTATCGGGTAATGGTGGGTGGGTTCCGGAGTTAAACCACCTACCACTTATGAGATTAGTAGTAAATATCTTGATCTGGGGCATAAAGATTATACGAAGTACGTGTATGACCATATTGAGACTTGGAAAGAATATGGGTGCACACTTATGTGTGATGGATGGACAATGGATGGACAAGCAACAATAAATGGCACATAATTAATTTTATGGCTTATTGTGCAATGGGAACATGTTTTATTCACTCAGTAGATACAAAACGACATCGATTAAATGCCTAACATTTGTTTAGTTTAATGGATAAAACACTAGAAATGATTGACAGATTTAGTGAGTATGTTGTTTAAGTTGTAACGGACAATACGGCGAATTTTAAGGCCGTGGGGAAAATATTACATGACAAGTCTCCGCATATTATTTGGGTGCTGTGTGTAGCACATTGTATTGATCTTATATTGCAAGACATTGGAAAATTAGAAGATGTCCATGACACTATTAAAGATGGAAAGAGTATTACAAGTTTGATATACAATCGTCAGTGGTTGACTGATATGATAAGAGAATTCAATAATGGTTGTGAGATTTTGAGGCCGGGTATTATAAGATTTGCTATTAATTTTCTAGCTTTGGACAGTCTTTGTTGTCATAAGGACATATAATGCATATATGGATGAGTGAAGCATATATAAACTCTATATTTTCAAGATAGAGATTGCCACAACTTGAACAAGGAATTGTATTGGCTACAAATTTTTGGCATTAGGTGGACAGAATTACAAACTTACTCGAGTCGCTTGTGAAGGTGTTGAAAATGGTGGATGGTGAAACGAAGCCTACAATGGGCTATATCTATAATGCAATGGATCTATCGAAGCTTGCTGTTAAGGTAAGATCTAGAGAAAAGTATGGGGCTTATTATAAGATGCTGTGGAAAATTATTGACCAAAGATGGAATAACCAATTACATCAAGATATACATCATCATCATCACCATCATCATAGCCTTATCCCAACCATGTTGGGGTTGGTTACATAAATTATGTTTCTTTATTTCATTCTATTTTGAGCCAAATCCTTCGATAAGTTAAGCTTCTTCAAATCTGAATTAATGACTTCCATCAATGTTTTCTTCCGCCTACCCCTACCCCTTGATGGGCCATCCACCTGTATAGCCAAACTTTTTCTCACTGGTGCCATTACTGGCCTACGCTTAGCATGCCCAAACCATCTTAAATGGGTCTCTCTAATCTTATCCCCTATTGGTGCTACCCCTAAATGCTCTTGAAAGCACTCATTTCTAATTTTATCTTTCCTAGTTTTACCACACATCCACTGAAGCATTCTCATTTCCGCTACATCCATCTAATGAAGATGCATCTTTTTAATTGGTCAACATTCTGCTCCATATATCATAGCTGGTCTAACCATTGTCCTGTAAAATTTGCTTTTCATTTTCGTTGGCATTTGTCTGTCACAAAGCACTCCAGAAGCTAGTCTCCACTTTAGCCATCCAGCTTTTATCTTTTGTTCCACATCTTCGTCAATCTCCCCATCCTTACTAATCATCGAGCCTAGGTACCGAAAAGAATCTCTACGTGGTATCTCATGGGTTTTAATTTAAATATATACACAGTTTCTAAATTTTATGTTTGAAGTTTTAAACAATGATTTATTTATTAGAATTTAATCAATATAATACTTTATGTCATAATGTAGCATACTTCTTGAACCCATCATACTTCTATAGCAAGGGATTCTCTAAGCACAAGGAAGGTTTTCGAGTCTTTAAAAATATATTAGAGACAATGGTTAGTGACAAGATGAAGAAAATTACTATTCTTAACCAAGTAAGGTTTCATAATATCACATTTTGTTTGTATCAAGATACTAGTAAACTAATATAATTGTAATTTATTTATTTGAACTTGATAATTTTATAGTTGATGAATTATAAAGGCGCTCTTAGAAGTTTTGGAGATGAGATCTGTATAATGTCTCGTAAAAGGATAGATCTAAGTATGTTATATTCGGGTTTTATATTATTATTTTTAATAATCTTTAGTGGATTAATAATCAATTATAGTATTCTCCTGGAGAATGGCTTAAATTAAATTTTAATTATAGCTAAATAGTGGAACAACTTTGGTGATGATGCTCCTGACCTTAGAGATCTTACAAGAAAAATTTTGAGCCAAATAACATCATCATTTGGCTGTGAATGAAATTGGAGTACATTTAGCTTGATCCACACAAAAACCAGGAATCGCCTTAATATGGAGAAATTGGATATGTTGGTTTTTGTCCATTTTAATATGAGGTTAAAGGTAAGAAATCTCCAAAACAAGAGATAACAGAGACTATAATCTAATTAATTTGGATTATATATTTGAAGAAGATAACCCATTAGAGGACTGGTTGGTTGAAAGAGAGGCTGCAATTTTACCAAATACAAATTTTCTAGATGAATGCATGTATGATCCTGATGAAACTGAGTCCCCAAAACAAAAATCGAAACCCCCACCCCCACCTCCCATTCGCAGATCTGCTACCACACAAGCAAAGGGCAAGAGTGTGGCAGAGAGGCCCTCACAAGGCTCACAACGTCCACCAGAGTTGACATGTTCTAGTTCAGAATGTGTTAAAGGGGCTAAAGATAAGTCAGGCTCGCATGGTAGTTCAACCCTCTCCAAAGCCAAACAATTTCTTAGAGATCCAACTCTCCAATACAAGAAGAAAACAAAAGGTAAGGGTCAAGCAGGCAAGTATTTCACCACTCATGAAGAAGAAGAAGAAGAATGCAATACATCTTTAAGCAAAAGTGGCTCACCACAAGGGGATCAAGTTTGTTATGCACAATAACTAGATGATGGTAGTGATCATAAAGAATTTCACGATAATATCACCATCCATGACAGGGTGGTGAACCTGAGCTTGCTGGTGGATAAAGAAGAGAGCAATCAAAACAATATCATGAAGAACCACATATACTAGCATCAAGTCCATATGGAGGGCAGCAATATGGTGACTATGAGCAGTCACAATTTGATCCCTCAATTGGGCAATAATGGTGTGTACAGTGGTATTTTACATGGGTATGGCGGGCAAGAGCAGTATGGAGTAATTATGATACTTATGCATTAAGTACTACCACAACTCACTATCCTTATGGTCAAGAACAACGCGATCAAGGACAAGGAGGACAAGGGTTCTTCAATTTTGATATTGGTCAATGCTATCGTCAACAACAACATGACGATGATGATGACGACGACATCCAACCAGCAAGGCATTCAACATGGTATTAGATTCTATGAAAAATGTGTTAAGGACTAAGGTATAACCATATGTTTGCCATTTGCCATTTGTTATTTCATACTTCATAATTGATAATTGATACTTCAATTGTTAGTTGATACTTGATACTCCATACTTGAGAGTTCAGTTTGATTTTAATTGATTTTCATTTAATAGTTCATAGTTCATAGTTTGTAATTCACATTATACTTCAATTTTCACAAATCACAATCTATTGTTCGTTGTTGCATAAATAGTTGAGGAATTATAAAGGCGCGCTTGGAAGTTTTGGAGGGGCTCCTAAGGTTATTTTTCAATTTTTTTTACAATTTTTACGGATTTTTAGTCAATTTTATACATTTTTTAAACTAAAAAAAAGAAAAAAAGGACTTGGCCGAGTTGACTCGGCTGACTCACAGTCGACTCGGTCGAGTTGACTTGGACTCAGCCAGGCCTGAGCCAGGCCCCAATTTCGGGTTCTTGATTCTTGGTCTCACTTTTAACACCTCAGATTAGCAAGAATAACTTGAATGAAGGGGCTGCCCACGTCTGAATTGGGTGTAAAAGAGATGGGGAGAAAGAGAAGAACAAAAGGAAGAAGAAGATGGAGTGCGCCCTTCAATTTGGTGATGCTTGGAGGAGGAAGAACGGAGAAGGAAGAGCAAAAAAGGGCTACTGCTAGAGCTCGTCTTTGTTACAACATAAGAGAAGAATGAAAGTGAAGAAAAGGGAGCTTGGCCGTTTTATATTATGTAATTGTGGGGACCACCCACTTAAAGAACTTGTCTGCGCTATATCTCACAATCCATGGCCCGAAATGCGATGCCGTAAGCGACAAAAGCTTGGCAAAAGCTTCGCAAATTAAATTAACTTTCCAATGAACCCAAATTTGACAAGGTTTGGAGAAGTTGGAAATTTGACTTGAATTTGATTTTTGGCTACCTATTTTTTACGAAATGAAGGGTTAAATGACTCGGGCAAAAGGCAAAGGTTATAGAGCATGATTTTATCTATCAACTGGAGTAGGAACAAGAATTTTCAGAGATTAGCAATACCCCCTTATAATTTTCTTGGATTTACAAATTGGCTGTTAAAGTTATGTGACTTGGCCAGTACTTGCTCAAAACTTTCCAAAGCTAATTAAAATGCATTTTAACCCCAAAACTAAGTTGGTCCACATCTAAAAAACCTATAAAAATCAATAAACATAAATAATTAGCCATAATAACCCTTAATTAAGCCTAATTACATATAATTACGAGTTAGGTCTTTCCATAATTCCACTTGTTCAAAATAATATAATTGAGTGAGATTATTTATTGAGACTAATCATGCTTTCTTTTGCTATTCTTACTTCCTTTGCATTTTGTAGTATTATCTTGTTTCCTATAGAGATTACTCTCTATATCACCTAGTAGTTTATACATAATATGAATGGTTGTTTTCATCCTGATCAACTCAACATGGTGTTAGTATCTTCGATATGTTCGATCATCATCTCTATTTCCATCATGATTTATATGGTCCATGTAGAATGTGAAGACTTGTGGGGAGCTATATTTGAACAGTTATGGTTGTATCTTCTATTAACACCTGCAATTGATCATTTTTAAATGCATCTTTATTTAAACATTCTTTTTATTGCTTGGTAGATCAGGAGATATTGGTTGACATATGGGCCTAAGTGGAACTCCTTGGCCTAATAAATGCTTATTTTGGAAGGAAGAAAAATTGGTGATTAATTTTTTTAAGGAAAAAAAACACTGGGCACAAATCATCTTCATGTGTAACTAAGATATTTAGTTATTCTAATATTGGAGCTTTTCTAATGATAAAGCAATTTGCAATTTTGTTTATCTTCAATGATGTTATAGTTATCGCTACAAATTACATGCGACTTGTGCATTGTATTTGGTGGAGGACAAAAAAAACCCGACTCTTAGTTGAAGATTATGTGGCTAGAGACTACTACTTGCAGTCCTTCCTTTTTTTCATATGATTGGTGTCTTGTTACCAAATAATTTCTTTTTGTTTAAATGAGAAGACAAGTTGATGAAAATTATGAGGATGTCCACATGAAGAATCTTCAATGAATTTTGGTTTTAGACTTGCCCATTTTATTAAGTCTCTGGGTAAGGAAGGTTGGAATTCTTGAATCCACTTTGGTGAAGGATTTGCAATTAGGTTGGTATTCTAAGAATTCCGAAGGCTGTTGAGACTTTGTGGGTAGCTAGAGCTCAAAATTTTAGCAAAGAAACATGGCATTTTTGGGAGAAACCATCACATCATGTCCACGAATATCAACATCCCAAATTTCCTTTGAGTGTTCTAACGTTGAAACATTCTAAAAGCATTTGATGGTGAAGAATTATTTTCTCTACTAAAATTATGGAAATCCCGTTTGGTGTGGCTATGGATTTCTTACCTATGCTATCCCAATAACATTACAAAGAACAAATCAAATTTTAATTTCCTAAGCACAAATCAAAATCATAGCCCAATGTAATTAATAAAAATTCACAGTATGATGACAATCCAATCCAAGCTAATTAACACAATCAAGAATTTGCATAAATACCTAATCCAACATTATTATTGTTAGAAAAATCAACAAAATCAAGAACAACACGAAATAGATGAGAATGAAAACAACAACTAAATTATTGAAGTTCTATTTTTGTTTTCTCTTTTGGTTTATTATTGATATTATTATTGTACGTTGAATGGGGTATAATTGGTATCGAATTTGGTTTAGAACATTTTAACGTGGATAAATGCAAACAATACTTTTTAGATCTTGTTTCTTTACTGACTTTGTGCTGTTTTTGTTCTCCTTTTTATCGTTTTTCTATTTTTTTTATCTGTTTTTTTGTGCTTTTCAAGATGACAATATGTAGTGGATTGTTGGAAAGGCAAATAAATGTTTTCTTCATATATTTGATTATGCATTAATTATTTGTTTATGCAATCACATATTTCCTATCCACCTTAGGAGTTTCATGCTATTTGTAATATATATTAACTTATAAATTTGATTTCTGACAATTTGAGAGCTAGCAAAGATTTTTGTTGATTTTTCTGAAATTGTTCACTCCTAATAATTCTAGGCCGGGAAGAAAAATATATTATTTACGAAAAAAATAAGCTTCCAGCCTTCGCCATAGGAAAACATACTTTTAGTGACGGTTTTATAACAATGGTTTTGAAAGACTACTGCTAAATGTAAATATTACTGCCATGTTTTAAAACACGCCGCTGTACCATGGAGCCTCTCCCTTCATAGGAGTTTTCTATGAAGTTTTTAGTAGTGGACTTTCAATATTGGATGTTGATGATAACCGTTGCTATATCTTAAAATTTTTAGCAGTTTAGATGTGGTTTCCAATGGTGGATGCCTGGATGGTAATACTCGTTACTATATATACCTTTTTACCGGTGCAGTTCAATCTCTGCTGCTAGTATCCAATATTTTTAATTCGTGCTATCTTGTGGTGCTACGAGTTTCCCGCCATTTTCTTTTGTGTTGCTTGCCTATCTAATGTCTCATGTCATTTTAATTGAGAAATATCCATGCTTTTGAATCGTATCTCTCTTCAACACAAGGTATTTAACCCCCATCCAATTTCTCTAGCATTGAAGTTTTAGAACTCTGATTTTGCTTTTTTCAGGAATCGAAGTGAGCTCAGATCATAGAATCTGACTCAGTTGGTCGAAGAGGATTGAGATTCTTCTTCTTCAAAGCTTTTGTAGTGTTATTCTCACGATCGGATTAGGTTAGTTCCTAAAATGCATTTTTCTTGGTTCGAATACATTCTATATATGAGATTTTTTGGCTGTTTTGTTTTTTGGTATTTTTTGGTTCCATTCCCTCTTCACTTGTCGAAACTCTCCACAGATCTCAACTTCTTTTGCTATGATTTCAAAGATCTCGAATCCCTAAGCCATCTAAATCTCTCTCCACAACGAAGATTGGGTGTTTTTTTTTTTTTTTTGCTAATTTAATCTTCAAAAACCGCAAATGAGAAGTTGATTTTCTATAGCGGGGGTTGATCTTTCTTTTTGTACTAAATCTATATAACGACCCAAGAATCTGGAGCTCTTAAGATTCTCAACACGTACTCAAACAACACGGCATAAATCAAATTTCAATTAGCATAAAGGTCTAAAAGCATTTATATTCAATTTATATTTGAATCATTATATATTGAAATTCATAAATAAAATCCTACCAAATGAATGACAAGTCTATCTATCAAAATGGAGAAAATCCAATTGTTTGGGCTAATCCCATCTATAAATTTATTTATTGTTCTTCTCACTCTGGATTAACCATGCATGCCAAAGTCCACCAGCTGATCGCCGTCTTTCCCTACAACTTTTATGAATGCACTACCTGAAGTGGGGCAAATCACATTAGTTAGTGACACTGGTGAGCAGAATTTTCAATCAAGAAGACAATTGGTGCATCGCGTATTTCCAATCATTCCCAGGAATGTACATACATCAAGAAATAGAGCCGTAACAATATTTTAATCTACTCTTTCTCAAGTACCTTCAGTAGGAAACAATAAATAATTCTACTACCCCCACATGGGTGTATCTATATTTTTGTCAATAACATGGCTTATCATCTACCAAGATTGTTGAGCCCCTTCTGATACCCAAGGGAGTATCTAAGTTTCCATTAACAACATGGCTTGTCGCCCACCATGATTGTTAACATCATAAGATTAATTCATATAAATAGTAAATGAGGATGGAATCATGTTACAATATATGATATATATCCAATTTCATTGTTAATTCCACATCATAATACCACAGGATCTGCCATTTATCCATCATTCTCAATGGTATCCATAACTGATTAGACAGAGAGGGGGTTTAAAGGGCTTAAATAAATGACTCAACATTTCTAGGGGTCTTTCGGGAATTTCTAGAAAGTATCTGAAACGCAGCAGAAGCATATATCATTAGCTAATGTCCATCTTCTCATAATACTACAGTAATAGTAGCTGAAGGGTTAATTTATTATAAGTAACTCTATACTTCAAGGGCCTATTTTAGTACATTTAAAATCAACACATGGTTTCCTAAAATTACAGAAGTTATAATAAAAATCGTGAGAAACAAAACATATCATCCAGGGCGTGTTTCATGCCTGGCTCTTTGATCAACTGGATAGTGGGCCCTCACTAGTGGGACCCACTGATAACCTGTCCCCGGGGGTCACCCATCAGCCCTCCACCTGATGGTTGGTGTGGATCATTGATCAGGTGGGCCATCGGGTCCCATAACCCATGTCGACCAAGGCATGTTCTGACGGCACCGGTTTGGAAAAATCCCAATTCCTGGTTGGTTCCCTGTTGGATTTGATTTTTATGGCATTGAAACAGTAATTGAGATTCACCTTAAATAGAAGTGATCCATTCATCAATCTATAATCATAAAAATGTTGGGTTTTATATCATTAAATTGTACACAAGGTCATCATAGCTTTCCATTCTATGGGCAAGTTTTCAGCCTCCAAATCAATGGGCCCAACTGAGTTGGTTACAACTCAAAACAGGGGTGCTAAGGTTGCCCAGTAGTCTTCTATTTGACGAACAGACGTGATCTTTGAGCATGTGGGTCATGGGTTCCCACTAGTGTTGTCAACCACCATTACCCATCTTCATCTTGCGCTGGAAAATACACAATTTGGGTCTGATTTTTACTTGCCTTCTTGTGATTTGTTCATCATGCCATGTGTCTAAGAATCCCTACTCTCCAAAAAAAACCAATTCATCAAGTTCTACTTTCAGATTTGGAGTTTTGGCCATCTAATTCTCATTCCAAGGTGTCGTCAGTATTTCTTCATCTTGTGGGCAGATGTTCAGGGCTGATTTGGGGTCCAACAGGGATGGGTTCCCGAGCATATAAGTTCACTAGGGTTTCCCATGGGCCCCCTTCCTGATGATCAGGTCTGGTTGCTATTCTAATGGGACACAGGTGGGGCCCATAGTCCTAAATGTGAAAACCAACTGGGAATCCTATTTCCCTGACAATACCAGTTTTCTACATGATTTGTCGTTGATATCTGAAGAGTTTAGTGGGGCAGGCTTCCTAATCATCATACAAATATTACCACATAGGTTGTAAAAGTTTCTTTGTAATCAGAAGGTGATTTCTTACCAATCAAGGGGTTTCCTATGGTCCTCAGTCTCCATATCGTAGTTCAGAACATAGAAAAATCAATTGGATTATTCGTATTCATTGAAATCTCATCCTACCATTGTGTAGATAGAAATCCAAACACAAAGTTCCAAATTTTTAGGCATCATATGCAAGCAAATTGGGAAGTTCTACTCACTTTGTATGAAAGTTTGTTGTTCGAGCAGTGATTGGTTTTTATGCCAGACTTCCGCTATGCATCCTGCCGATAGTCCTCCTCATCTCCCTCACAATTGTGTCCTTCTGCTGCACAATCCCACGTTAGAGCTCTCTCCCTTTTGTGATTTCTATCGTCAATGCAAAGAAGAAAGGAGAGCAAGCTTTCTTATATATTAGTGCTTGCATGGTCATGCACTAGAAGTCCTTTTTGGGAATTATTAGGGAGTCCCATCAGGAGTGTATTCTTGAGAAAGCCCTGTTTGAAACTCTTATTCTCCTAATGACCTTGATCTAGCCTAACTATGAACTTGCTAAGAGCCCTAGCCCTACTCAAATAACATTTATATATTTTGACCCAATTAAGAAATCGACTGGGCCCCATTCAGCCCTTTACTTGGGCTGATTGAGAGGGCCCACGTGACCCAAGCTGGCCTTCCTAAGTCCGGGTAAGAATATTACAATTTGCAAATTAGAAGGTAGGAAGTTCATAATTTCTTAGGAAAGTTTCTTTTAAAGGCTAAAACCAAGCAAGTGCTTGAGACATCTGGGAATTAGCATCCTAAGATCAAATTATTAATGAATTACCAATTAAACTATACTTTCAATTGTGCAGTAATTATGTTAATTATCATGTTAGTACAAGGGAATATATTAAACTTTAGAATACTATGGATAACATGTTTTCTTTAATGCAAAGAATTTTTTTTAGGTGCTCTTAAAGCAATGAGTTGATGGAGAATAGTTGTAATTTTTCTTTTAGATATAGCTTCATGAATTCAGATTGTTTTAGTTTTTTTTTTTTTTTCTTTTCTTTATAAGGGTTGAGAACCAGTTTTATTGATTTTTTACTTATTTATTTTTTCTAATGGACTACTCTTTGTGGATCTCTTTAAAGAACCAAGTACATTACTAATTACATTCACTTCATTACATGACTGTAGCAGAATATATTCTTCTTGAGAAGATGAGTCTACTCCAAGCCAGAGTTGGTTTTCCTTGACATTTGATATAACAAGTTAAATGTTTTTTTCTCTCCTTTTTTGGATAATAGCTAAAAAGAGTTATTAAACAACAAGTGGACCTCCTACAAATCATTACAAAGCACTTCTACACGATGTTCAACTTTTACAATGGAGGGTTTTGTGTTTATGCAAATGTACTTTTCTTTAATTATATTGGTGAATGATTTTTCAATATTATAATGTTTTTCCTGCTTCATGCGTTTCTAGATCTATCGACAACCTACTGGTTTACCTCTTGCAGATGAGAAAATATCAAATAACTGATTTAAAAGTAAAAATGTAGATTCAATTGGCAATGAGTTCGGCACTAGTGATCCAGTCCTTTGAAATTGTAAGGTTGTAGTGGTTGGCAACAACTAGTGCAATTTCCAGCTTGATGATATTTCTGCAACAGAGAGTCAGAGACTGATATTGATTTTTTCAGAAATGGACCTAATCAAAAGGAGAATAGTGATCCGCAGGATTATGGATAGCCTGACATAATTTTGAAGATATGGTTAGAATGTTTAGTAGTTGTCAATATTTTGTGCCCTTTTTTTGTCATGGTTATGCGCTTAACATTTGGTTATTGATGAATACTTTCTAGGGGTCGAAGGATCCATGGTCTACTGGTTACGTCTACTTGTTCTATCACAACATCCTATCTCTTAAGGCATAAACGTGGATTGGTTGCATGAGATCCCAATGCTTATATTTTGGGCACCACTGCCTAGAAAATGAGCTACCAACAATTCACATTTAAATCTGGCTGGTGTGATTCTTGAGCCTTTGCCTATACATTATAGCAATAATAAAAAGCCTAGATCTATACTAGAACACCACGTACTTGGATAAAAGGTGATTGAAAAACTAATTTGGATGCATGCATCAACAAACAAAACTTTTTTGTTTCTTTTTGTTTATTACTGAGACAGTGAGACATAATGCCAGTTGATCTAGAATTAACTGATGTTTTCACCCCCTGTTTCATTTTATTTGGTTTTGCAGAACTTGTGATTTCATAGTTGAGATGAATAGTGAGTGCTGGTACAATCAAGGGTACTTTGTCAAGGTTGGCAATTTGTGAACTTCATCTTTTAAGGGCACTCTATTAGTTTCGTATTATTTATTTTAGAATGTACTTTTGGAACCACTGGTTTGCTTGTGCTTTTTGTGGGAATGATGTTTTTTCCTTGAATTGATCGATCTGGTTTTGGCTAGTTGTTGGGTACAGCCAAAATGCAAGGTAGCTTTGCGAGAGATGTTTTGGATTGACTATATTGGAACCTCTCGTTGTGTCAGCTGTATCCCTTCTGTCTTACATCACCAGCTATCCTCAAATGACCACAGCTTGGTCGTGTTTTCAGATGGGGTTTGTCAGTACTAAAGTAATGAAGAGGCTGTCTCTTATGTTACATGGTTTATGGAAAATGTTCCAGAAGGTGATCCCGATGGTACCTTACTATGGAGCTTTTGTTTCGTGTTGCAAAGAAAAAAAAGAGGGTAGTTAACCTTAATTTGCTTTTGGACTTCGTTTCCTTTTTCCCTAAAAGAAAGTCTTACATGTGATACTGATATACTAGGGGAAATATTCCAATGAGATGGTGATATGAGTGACTACACCAAAATTGAATATTAGGAATAGTGTCATGGCCCAAATTCTAGGGCCCTGTCAGAATCTGAGCTATAATAATGCATTGGCATATAATCTACATGCTTAAATCAAATGCAACACATAAGGCATAAGCAGAGCTTTTGTTTCGTGATGCCAAGAAAAATGGTTAGCTCACCTTAATTTGCTTTTGGACTTGGTGGCCTTTTTCCTTAAAGAAAAATTCTACCTGTGCTACTAATATACTGGGGGAAATATTCCAATGAGATGGTGATATGAGTCACTACACCAAAATTGAATATTAGGAATAGTGTTCCAACGTAGCCCAAAATCGTTTCTGATTAGAAACAGTTTAAAATAGTTCATAGTCCAAAAAATTATTTCTAAAGCAAAACTAACCTGGGCAAACCCTTTTCTCTGGGCAAACCCTTTTCTTAAAAAATAAAAAACGTTCCTTATCATCTTGTCCATAATGTTGCTGTTGGCGTTCATCGATCTAAATACCGTTCAAAACCCATTTGCCCTTCGTCAATCTAGTCAAGATTAGGCATTTCTGTTTCAACAGATCTGAAGTCTCTTTTCTTCCAAATCGCCTTCAATTTGATGCTCAAAGATGAGGAAGATCACTAGATGTAGAGCTTGTGATTGATTGAAATGACTGATGATATTTGCTTTATGTGGTTTCTAGGGTTTTTATAGGATTTTAGATCTCGGTCTTCTTAAGCCTCTGGGAAATTGAGATTGGATTTGGAATCTGATCTCTTTAAGAAGAGGAAGTTGAAGCTATTTTAAGTGAACTATAGGGTTGTTTTGTTTTTGTTTTTGAGCTTTAAAATTTGATGGTTACTGTGAATGAAAACGAGAAGAAAAGAGGAGAAGAGACGGAGAAGATCAAGCTGAGGCTTTTATGGTGATTTTAACAAATCTTCGGAAAGCTGTTGCTAGTGTCAGGGCTAGAAGAATTCAGTTCCTAGAAGAATTCAGTTCTTTATACATCGTCTCTTGTACAGTCTCTTTTTACTTGCCTTTCTTCCATCTTAGTCACTATGGAGATGCATTTTCTTCAAGCTAAGTAAAATTTTCTTCTCTCCATTAATCTTTTTTGTTCAGTGCCTTTTGCTTCGAAATTTTCCTTTGAATCTCTGTTTATAGTGGGTTTGTTCAACGTTGCAGCTGATCCAAGAATATGTAAGAGTGACACGGTTGCCATTTATACATTCTTGACGTGATTTTGAGTGGGAATGTTGTAGTCAACATGTTACTAATGATGTATTAGGGTTGCATAGTTGGCTAGCATGTGTCATTTGCTTAGTTCTCTACTCATCTTGTCATAATCAAAGTGGTTTCTATTTTGGAATTTGTGGGATTTATCTACTACATTTTTGTGTCTTTGATCTTGCGCAATCCTTTTTTGTTTTAAAGACTATTACTAAAATCCTATGAATTTCTTTGAGAAAAAAAATCCTTAAAGAAAATAAAGAAGGGATCTAAAGTCAGGTGTTGCAAGTGTATTTTGGCTAGAAGAAGAATGCAATTCAAAAACCAAAAGAACCGGGTTTAGCCTAAAAGTTGATAGGTCGAGCATTGAGGTAATGACAATGTATGAAATATGTGTGAGAGATTTGAATTTCCATTGGAGTTAGATTGCACCAAGGTTTCACTTTGAGGTTATTTAAATTGAGTATAGACAATTTGGTGGCAGATATGCTGGTGGAGCTCTTGCTATGGATTGCATAGGTTATAGTAATTCATGGTTTACCATCATTCAATTGTTCGTATAATATTACTTCTTACAAGATTATATATTTTTATTGTTATAACTATTATTTCTCATTATTTGTCGTGTTTTTGTCTTTTATTGATGGGATTCTTAGATTTTGTGGACTCAATCTATCAGTTGATGTAATAAATTGATTAATTTATTTATTTATCAATAAAATCATGCTTTACTTTCATGAGATGAATGTTATTTTACTACTTTATGCACATGACCAATACATATGACATAATGGTTCATGAGTTGAACCGGGTGCCATTAGTACATTAGATGTGATATATGTGCATGGATGAGATCCACACGCGGGAGACATATGTCACAAATCTTATACTTAAATAGCTTCACAACCAATAGTGAGACTGGGCATCTCATTTGATAAGGTTGCAGCACTTTGATCACTATGAATGGTGTAATTTGTCTCGATTATTAGAATGTAAGATTCTGGATCACGGTGCTGGTACATTGGATGTTTTGAAGGACCATGAGATGCACCTTATGGAATTGTCTCAATAATAAGGTATGCTCTCATAATTCCCTAGCAATAGGCTCTCAATCTTAAGATATTGATGAACTCAAGTTTCTATTTATTCATTTGCTTTGAGTCACCAATGAGTGAGGTCGACTGTAGGTTAACACCTCGGTGGCTTGGGTATGTGGTAGTAGAACTGTGGGAACGTTGAATGATCAAGATGGAATCTATCTCTATTATCCCCTTGTGCCAATTAATGGATTTGTCATTAGTAAGTGCGCACCCATCTCAATTAAGAGTTAATTGGATGGTATTGATGATTACTGTGATTAATTGGGGCTCAAGGATACTAAGATGTGGAACTTATATTGGAAGAGACAGATTTATTCCTATTGATCCACGGATATTGATAGAGGGGCCTACTTGTGGTAATTGGGAAGTTTAGGGTCTTCATTGTAATTTATTCCTAAGACTGGAGTGCAGTTGTATTTATATAGTGGTGTTATATGCAATTAACTGTGGGCCCGGATTGCACATGAGATGTGGGGTCGCGGTGTTCCAGTTGGAGCCAACTTTCTAAGGAATCCTAGTGGTCCCCACGCTAGCCCAAGTTATTGGAAAAAACTAATCCGACTTGAACTCTAGAAAGAAGGAATTAGAAAGGAGAAAGTTGCCAATTGTTTTGGAAGTAAGACTTCTATTTCAATTAAACAAGGAAAAGATTTGAAAGTATATAAAAATCTCTTGGACGTCCAATAAGACTCTCTCTCACGTCCAAAACCTTGTTCGTGCAAGAGTTGTACGAGTTTCTCTCTCCTTCTCTCTTCTAGTTCCTTGGAGTTTCAAGTTGGGATTTCTCCTGGAGATTCCACCAATCTTCTTGAGAAAAGAAATCCAATTCGGGTCATAGCGTGGAAGGTTAAGAGGTGTTGAATATTCTTATCATCAAGTAGAGTCGCAACTTCTCCATTAAAGCACTACGAATCTCCAAAGGTATGATCTACTTCTTACATGTCGTAGATTATTATGGATGTTTAGTGCTGTTTGATTCTGTCTTTTAGATAGAATATTTACTGTACATGATCACGAGATTGAGGGTAATGTATCCTGGATTAGGTTTTTGGTCTTATGGATAGTTGATCCCTGTGTTAAGTGGGTCAAAAGTTTTGAAAATCTATCCACGAGACCAACCTACTTCCAACAGGGATAATGGTTCTATGCACAAACTACAGTTGTAAGTGAAGGTGCCCCACCATGTGATGTAAAGGGGTGCTATTTTTTATTTGAATCTTAGAAGGTGGACACATAGTTTTTCAATACAATAATCTACAAATTTGTTCATGATTGCATCTAAGACAACACTTAATGCAGCCAAGAAGACCACATGATGCAGCAAGGGCCCACAAGTGGCCCCCTTTCAAGTAGATTAGGATTATATTATTTATATTATTAGTGGATTTCCAATGTCATTGTTATTAAGGAATTTCTATTATTAGATTAGGGTTGCTTAGGCACTAAGTTATATTTCCTATTTATATGACATTGTAAGAAATAATTATGCAGAGTTTTTGGAGTTAATAGAATTTTTGTGGGTTTTATTATCAGAGAATTCCGTTATTCTTTGTGTGATTGTTTTTGTGAAAGCCCCCATTGTGCCAAGGCACCCTCGATTGCAAATCCTAACCCTATAATTACATCAATTGGTATCAGAGCCAAACGGTCCAACAATCATTTGCTTGATTCCCTTAGCCGTTCATTGTTACCGTTAACATTCCCGACACCTCCCATCAAAAACCCATCTCCCTGAAGCCTCATCTCCACTACCCGAATAGAAACCCTTCATGCAAATCCTAATCCCTTGTCGCCAAAACTCAAACAGCCGACACGAGCTTTTGATCCATCATCCCCACCATCAGCACTGTATCAAACTAGACATCCATCGCCTATCCCTAAACCCTCAACAACACCAAATCCTCGTCAGACACCCTACCCAAACACCTTTCCTTTTTCCAAACCCAACCCCAGATCTACACCCCTTGGTCTCCCATCTATAAAATCCAAAAAAACAAAAAAAAAGAAAAAGAGAAAAGATAAAAAAGAGAAGAAGAAGAAAGAGGAAAGGAGGATCTATGGAAGAAAAGCGTACCTGGTTCAGTAGCCTCCGCCTTCATCCATCACTGCTCGCCTAAGCCATCATCCATCACTCGCCTGAGCCGTCGCCAGTATTGTACGACTCCACCATCATCCTTCGGTCGCCTTCACTAGCCAGAGTCATCACCCTTTTTCTTATTGTCGCAAACACCTTTCTCTCCCACCTGCTCATCTTGTTGCAAAGGAGAAAGGGTTTAGAAACAACACAAGTTAAGGCTCTTTTATTTCCTTTTTTGGCACAAAGTCCAAGGCACCAAAAAAAAGTCATCACAGGTTCTTGGGCCTGGTTTCAGAATTTGGGTGAACTTTTTGACCCATCTGTAGTCTACAGCCACCAATATATTGTGGCATCATCTTTCCTCAGTAGAGTAGTCCTTAGTGAAATCAAAGGTTATAATTTATTTTTTTGATATGAGGTTCCTCTGGGATTTGATTTCTGATCCATCTTCACCAATGCGTTTATTGACAGCCAATCTACACATTAGGCCAGTCAGTTTTGAATTTTGCATTAAACAAAATGCCTCCTAAAAGGGAAGTTGATGTGGAATATTCATCTTCTACAATGGAAAATTTGGTTGCTGTCATTAGAGTTTTAATTGCCACAATTAACAAAATGCAAACCACATTGCACTAACTGGACACTAGGGTGATAACTTTGGAAAACAATCAACATGTGAATCACAATCATGCTGATGGTGACATTATTCGGAATCAACGAGCTCCACCAGTTCATAGTCTTGACCGAGATTTAGGAATTAAACTTGTGATTTCCAAATATGATGGAAAATTACAACCCACTGAATTCGTGGATTGGTTAGTGTGTGTAGAGAATATTTTTCCATACAAGCCAATGACAGAGGGCCATAAAGTTACACCGATTACCATTAGATTCCGTAATTATGCTCCAACATGGTGGCAAAAATTCCTCCTTGTCAACTATGCCAGAGACCTGTGTTCAAGTTTTCAAAACTTAAAACAACGAGCTAAGTCAGTTGTCAAATACTATGAAGAATTCTTGACTTTGTAAGCTCGTTGTAGTTTGAATGAAGATGATGATGTGGTTGTTAATAAACTTTTCACTGGATTTAGAATAGACATTCACCACATCCTTGCATTTCAAAATTTTGACATTGTTGATGAACTCATCCAACATACCATCAAAGTCGAGGATATCGCAAATCATCAGGTGCAAAAACTCAGTCCATTTAAACCAGATTTGGAAAGATTTTTTGTAAAGCCTGAAGTTTAGAATAGGATGATTTGTTTTCATAATCAACAACCTGGGCATCGCGCAGCAGAATATCCAAAGCGCATACATCTCATTAAGATTGCAAGTGATGAGAAAAATATCCCTGATAGTGATGTGCAAGATATACTCTAGATGATTCTAATCTGAGGGGAATGAAAGTGATAAGATTGAAAATTGACATGCTCATGCTCATCAAAGTGACTCCGTAGACCAAAGGAAATAAATGGTTGTGTAATAATGTTTTTCGCTCGGAAGGTACAGTCAATGGGGAAGCATGCATAGTTGTGATTGATGGAAGTAGTTCTGAAAATATCATCTCTCAAGCCTTAGTGGAATGTTTGAAGCTCAAGGTTCAAAAGCATTATCATCCCTATTTTGCTAAATGGCTAATGACAGGTGATGAAGTGCAAGTTTGGTATGCATGTCCAGTTACTTTTGCCGTTGGCGACAACTACAAAGACACTGTTTGGTGCGATGTTCTACTAATGGATAGTGGTGGTATCTTATTGAGACGTCCGTGGATGTATAACAAGAATGGATTTCATGGCATGCACCAAACACATATACTTTTGCTCACAATGGACAGCATGTCACACTTCATCTTATGAAGTCGAACTGCCTAAATAGGGATCCCAAGCTCGCTTTACTAAGGATGCACTTCATGTACACAATGTCTACAGATGCAATACCAAGCCATACTGAGTTCGTTGTCGAACTCTTTTCCAACTTGGGGAGAATGATGCAGCAAAGGCCCACAAGTGGTCTCCTCTTAAGTAGATTAGGATTATATTATTTATATTATTAGTAGATTTCTAATTTTTCATTGTTATTAGGGTTGCTTAGACACGAAGTTATATTTCCTATTTATATGATATTTTAAGCAAGGATCAAAATGGTGGTAGCAGATAACATCGCGGCAGGTCACCAACGTAGCAGTAGCGGGACTACGTAGCTGCGTAAGGTGTAATTCAAAAAATTTTGAAAAAATTCCAGAAAATCCAAAAAATTGTAAAGAGATAGAATATGTGTTTGTTTTGCAAAAAAAACCTAAAATAAGGGGGCATAGCAGTCCCCTAAATGCATAATGTCTTGTATCGCTGTATAATTAAAAAATAGTAGTATTAATCTTATTTTTCACATGGTATTAAAAATCAAGATTTAATACTCAAAGTCAAGACTCAAGAGTCAAGAGTTTAAGATTTAGAGAAAAAAAGTGTGATTCATTTATGGCATTCATAGATCTAACACTTGGGAGTGATTTTCAAGTGATTTGGTTGGTGTTTCTTTAATAATTTTTTTTCAAAAAATAAAAAAATTCAAGAATAAAAAATAAATAAACCATAGAAAATGGGGTTTGATCTATGGAAAACACAGATCTATCACTTACAAGCCATTTCCAAAAGATTCATGAAGGAGAAAAGAGGAATAGAGTCATAGATATAAAAAAGTCACATAAAAAATACCTTTCGAGAGATGCCTTTTCATTCCAAATAAGATGAATGATCTAGATTTGTAGATTTTGATGTGTGTTTTGAAACCTTTTTGCTTTTGATTTGAAGGAGGGAGGTAGAACCCAAAAAACAGTGGAAAGGGAAAGGGAAAGATAGAAACAGAAGTGAAAAGAAAGACAAAAAGGACGTCTAGGGTTTTTAAAAGAGGCTGGCCGCTGCGTAGCAGTCGTTACTGGAAAACAGCGGCCGCTATTTTCCCGTAGCAGCCACTACGCCTTGCTGCTGTTAACACCCCCGTACTGTGGCGGTGCCGGCTGCTATGGCCACTATTTTGTTCCTTAATTGTAAGGAACAATTATGTAAAGTTTTTGGAGTTAATAGAATTTCTGTGGGTTTTATCATTAGAGAATTCCCTTATACTTCATGTGATTATTTCTGTGGAAACCCTTATTGTGCCAAGGCACTCCTAATTGCAAATCCTAACCCTAGGATTGCATCACCACCTTGGGCTGACTCCAATGGAGGCTTTAGGTCCTGGCCCATGGATATGGCTTGTTTAAGCTAGGCTTAAAGCCTAGGTTTAAAATATTATTGGTTTCCAATTTATAGCTTGTTTTCCTGAATTGTCATTTAGGTTTTTTTTTTTCACTTATTTTTTAAGTTTTACTTCTTGGAGTACTTTCCTTTACCCAATGACTTGAAATGGAATGGGCTAGATCTTTTTTTCTTTCCTAAAAAATGTCATTTCTTGCACCTTGGGCTGACTCCAATCGGAGGCTTTGCTAGATTGAGGATTTGGTGGTTATTGGCACTTGTGTAATGTATATCCACCAAACTTTCTATAGGGGAGGAAGGTTAGGCATCTTTAAGTAGCTATTTGCTCACATTAACTGCACTAGTTGTGAGAAGTATTTTGAGTTAAGTTCTATGCTACTGCCAATTGACCTATTACGAGGGTAATGAACTTATCAAGGTGATTGACTTCTAGTTTCACATTATCTTTTCCCCTTACACTAAAATCAGTTGAAGAAAGTATTTGAATATTCAACAAAATCTTTTATGTTTACTTTATTCTCTCAATTCAAAAATACTTTATGTTGTTTACTTTATGCACGCAATATGTCGCGAAGGATTTCTTTTTTCTTCCCTATAATACTAATCTATCTAGTTAAGACCACCTTGACACCGATTTATGAAATATCTTTCTAATAATCTACCGTGTCAGATTGTGGAGAAATCCAAAAAAATCATCTATTGTATGCATGCCATTCTCAATTTTCTCTTGCCAAAGTCATTTCTCACAGAGTAGATGTTTTTCTTGTGTTCTTGAGGATTATGTTCACTTTGTTTTGTGTAATTATTTCAAGAACATTAAAATTAATGTAAATCTTGTTACCATACAATTTGTATGATGTGGTTTTGTAAACCAGTCTTATTAGTTGCTGTCTAATTGAAAAGTTTGAGAACTTGTCACATTACATCATTGAGCAAACATGGTAATTGTTTCAATTTCATACTTACCCATATGTGCTTCCTTATCATGCCATTTTCATTTCTTTTTTTCAAAAATTAAATGTCACCATGACTTCTCATTGTTTTCTTTTGATTATTGCAGTTTCCTTATCTCTCAGACATTTATGGTGATGTTTGTTTTCACCGACCCATGTGCAGGTATTGTCATATTCTAGGTTCAGTTCAATTGGTCTGTTAGCATTATCTTTCAAGTTTCTATTTCTCGTCCTTGTTTATAGATAAGAAGCATCATATCCAAATAAGTTCAGACATATGAGCAGGTAGTTACTCCTAAAATATAGCATAATTCTAGTTGATAATTCATAATGCTTAGTTCTACGCATAGCCAAATCCTCCAATTATGATCTCCATTGCAACTGAGTTTATATTGGACAAAAGTTTACTTTTTTCAAGTTTCAAAATTTTCTTCATTGCATGTCTGTGGAACAAAATTTGTTTATTATATCTCTTCTATCGTGATGACATGAGATGCTTTTGATCCCATGATAACTAAGTGTATGGTATGCGGAGAAAATTGTAATGTAGCGCAGTTAAATTAGAAGGCTGTGTATTAAAATCTCAGGTATTTTTTTGTTGTGTTGCTCAAATACTTTTTCAACGCGTGTCAACGCCTCATTAGAATTATGAGCAATTTCAACACATCGTTCTTGTTTTTCCATATGCTATGTTATATGATTCTTTTTATCTACTTTAGTTACTAATTCCCTTTTGTAGTTTGTGGGCTATGTTACAATCTATTATTCACTAGGAAAGAAAGGGTAAGTCTTGACTCCTTTTTTTAGAGATTTAGGGTGTGTTTGGTTAAAGTTATTTTAAGCGAACCATGATTTTGAAAAAGGAACTTAAGAAAGCAACATATTCAAAGCAGCTTCTTTAAAGCGATGGTTGTTTAGTTACCCTAACATTTGCACTTACTTTTTAAGAGAAAAAGCATCAAAAGTTGTTTGGTTAGATGTGTAAAATGTTGCTTTAATATCTAATAATTAGATAAATTATGTTATACGTCATAAAAATTAATTTATATTAATCTTCATGAAACTAAATTGCACAATAAAGTAAAACCTTGTAGGTGAATAGGACCACCTATAAAAAAAATCAAAGATGTGCAGTTTATGTGGGCCTTAATACAAATTACATGATTTACTATCTCTACAAATATAATTTCTAAAAAAAATTAAATCAAATAAATATTAATTCCCAAATATAACAAAATAGAACCACCACCCTAAGTAAGTGTAGAAAATATTGCATCAGCAATGGCATCTGTCATTTCCCACATCTGCCGCCCTTAAACACCATATGCTATATTCTCCCCTTGTTCACCATGCAACAGGTCCTCATTGATTTCATTTTTATCATGATCATTCTCATCATCGACAATCACCCCATCATTGTCATATTGATTGAACAAGGTATCAATTATAGCGTCTCGATGGATGAAGTTATGCATTGTCATCATAGTGACAACTATATACATTTAAGTAAGAAATGGTTAAGGAGCCATTTCCTTCAATATTAAGAAGCGTGCCTTTAACACCCCGAAACAACGTTCTATTATATTCCTAAGTGAGGAATGATAGAAATTAAAGGGCTTCTCTTTATCTCTAGGTCTAGTACCATGACGAAAGTCTTGAATATGATAACAACAGTTGCTATAAGGCTGAAGGAAACCCAATGCTTTAGGATAACCCACATCAACTACGTAACATTTATTTGCAAAATTTGTTTTGAATGGTTAAACAGTAAAATATACCGTAAGAACTAATAAGAATAAAGATAGTTTTCAACATAAAATTTACCTAGCGAAGTATGAGGAAAGTTCCACTTTGGATTATATATAGCATCTGCCATAATACGTGAGGAAAGTTCCACTTTGGATTATATATAGCATCTGCCATAATACGTAAATCATTGGCTGTACCTTCTCAATGAGCATAAACAAATGTAAATAGCATGTTCAAATCGCACGATGCCATAACATTCGCAGTACATTCTCCACTCCTTTCTACCAAATTGATATGGAAGTTGTTTATCTTGACGAATTATAGAACTAATATGTATGCCATCAATTGCACCAACACAATCCTATAAATAAAAGTACACAAGAGTAAATTGAGACAGATTCATTAAGTATTAATTCTAAGTTTAGAGTTGATTAAAAATATATAAGTTGTTCATGGCCTTGAACCAAGGCCAATATTTATAGTTTTTGTGAATATAAGTAGGTGTCTCATTGAAGGAAGGTGGCTTTATTAACTATATTGAGAATTTAGCAGTTGCCATAACACTTGATTGAAGTGTCGGCTTATTTTTTTTCGGAGTGTTAAAACCATTCTTGCACCATTGGATTTCTTTCATTGTGACCAATTGTCATCATGAATATGGCAATTTGTTCTTCTACATTCATATTATGTGTATCCTTCAAGAAGTTTCTCTCTTTAATAGCGGCACATAACCTAAGAAACACATATTTCTCCATGCAAAATAATTCAAAACATCGAGTGGGATTCCCAGTGAGAATATCCTTGACAAAAGATTGTCATGTGTACCATGAGTCCTTGCATGGTTTTTTGACCGAAAACAAACTTTTATATTGGATAACTAGATGCACTAACAAACTTAATAAGAATGATGTCTAAAGTATCTAAATCCATCCATTCTGTTAATATAAGAAAAATAAATTAGATAAATTCATCACAATGACACATATAAAATACAACATCATTGCATGTAACCATTAACACTCGACACCTCATTAAAAAATCAAATAATGACCATGCAGAATAAACAAATACTTAAATTTATAACCATCTTACCAATCATATATCATGTCAGATAAAATTAAAAGAAAGTTTCAACATCTATCTAATCAATGTCAATATATATCATGTGTAAAAAAATAAATAAACAAATACATAAAGGACTGTTTATTCCAAATTAATATAATCCACTTGTACCTTATTAAATATGCACAATAACAAATCATGGATTCCAGGGTGTAGCACTAGATCAAAATCATAAAGGAGATGAAAGCACAGAAGTCTTCATCACCAACAATCACTCTAATGGATGATTCCTTACGTACATCCATTCTAACCACTTAAAGCGGACATCTAACCTTTTGAAAGCCATGAATGTCACCCTATTATTCTCTTTTTGAAATACTTCAACCGCATAAAAATATAATTCACTTTCTACTCCCAACTAATTCATATCATCAAGAAGATGGATGCATTCATGATGGTACAAGTAGGTTTGAGGATTGTACTCCCCTGAGCAACCAACTACCTCATAGCAACAACCTCGATCAACTTATCAAGTTGGTTTACCATCTTTGCACCAGCTCCTTTTACATCCTTCTTACTCTAACGGGAGGAGGAAGGTGTGGGATGCATAGGCCGTTTTTTTATTAACATTCAATCTTATACAATCGTCATCACCCACCTCCACCACAGGGTTAGTATTATTAAGATATGCTAATATTTCATTAGGGCCTTGGGAGTACAATTCTGGAGTCTCTAGTTAGAATGGCTTTTGAGAATCCTGAGTAATGTTACTAACATCCACAACATCAGTTGATGGTGCCCATGCATTGTCTCCAATCGCTGTTGTCCCGCCAAAAATAATATCTAATTCATCCTCAAGCTCCAATTGAGGAGTGTGAAACTGTGAAGCTTTAGGATTTGCCTGTATCCAAGGAAAACTAATTTTTGTAAGGTTTCCATTATAATTATAATAGATCATTATTATTAATTACATAATAATATCAAGTTGGATATATGCTGCCCAAGCATCATTGGAAGCAGTAATTGTGCAAAGAATAGGACCAAACCCCATACAGCTTTTCCCTATGAGAGCTTTCCATGCCTTCCACAACTCTTTAGTGGCATCGTAACGATTCTTCATTTGCTTCTTATTATAATGCAATCCAGTCTTTTGGGTGAACCCTCTTATTTTTGCATCCCACCCCATACAATAATAACAATGAGTTCACCGATTCCCCTCATGGACTTGCTTAAGACACAATTCTATAAACAACTGGTGGTGTTGTGGAGTCCAATAAGCCCTGGTCCTTTTAGAAATATGATTAGGAACTAACATTAAAACCTATAGAATAAACCAAGCATGTTATTCATGCTAAGAAGACAATTTAAAATATATGTTATACTCGTAAGGATCGTACTTCTTTAATACCATATGAAATTTAATATAAAAAAATATTTAGGGCCCAAGTTGGTTCAAAATATAAACTCCCATCAATTATCGAGTACCTCCATATGGCTTATTAGTTGTTGAAGGAGCAAAATTGAAAATCCATGAAGGGACATCAAATTGGCTCCCCTTTGGTTGAAATGATTACACTACCTTATTCCTAGTATATCAATTCTTGGGATCTACATCACCATCTATAACATTCCCTTGTTTTAGTCTTTTTTTATACTCCTTTACAACCCAATTTACTATGGAATCGGAGGGATTTAATGCAAAGTAAGTGGAAATGCCCTAGCTTAATTTAAATCGTAGGTTGGAACTGCTCCAACATTTATGGTTTGCCTACTTTGCTCCCACATTGAGTGGGCCCATTGTGATTCACACTATAAGGGGTCATTGTGTTTTCATCATAGGCTATTGTGATTCTCATTGTTGCGTAGGTCCACAATGACATGAAATCTGGATAAAAATGAATATAGAATTTTTTGAGTAGACCACATTGCAGGTTCTTTCACAGAAATTCTTCTACGTCATTTGATAGCAAACAAAATAGAGGTTGAAGGGTGAGTTTGAAATCCAAGTTCCATATCCAACCTTTCATGAACTTCAAATCACAACTCACGATATCATTCCAGACAGATCTTGTATTTATGAGCTTTGTAGTCTTTTTATTGGTCACTTCTCAAGTTGATATTTCAGCATTACGGTTTCAAATGAGTAAACATGAATTTTATAATTCAAAATTCTCATTATAAAGCAATTAAGTTAAGCTGACAGTAGAACATCTGACAATGCTAGGAAATTCCTTGAAATTATACAAATCTTTCTATTGGACAGTCTGCTGACAAATGATTTTTGGAAGCACAAATACCACAAACCATAATTGTAGTCTTGTTCTTTCCAAGTTTCAGGGCTTCAACTTCTCTTGTAAGTGCTGCAAGCTTGGCTTGGATTTCAGTTTGAGTGTTTAATTAATATAATCCTCCTTAGACTAATTCAATAACCTGTATTAATCTGCTCCATCGGACGAGGCCCATTTTTGCACATTTTCAGCCATTAATTCCAAAATTTTCCATGCTTCATCAATTTGCTTTTGATCAAATTAACCATTGCACATCATCTCAATAAATTGATGGGTATCAAGAGTTGAACCTTCAATAAAAATTTTAATGAGATGATATGTTTTATATTTGTGGTGAGGACTTGTAAGGATCAATTTGTTAAATCTTTCCTAACACTTATAATAGGGTTCTTTAAGATTTTGTCTGAACATTATAATCTCCCTTTTTAAAGTGTTGGCCTTGTGTTATGGGAATAATTTTTTCAAGAATTCAGTCTCTAGGCCTTTCCAGCTATTGATTAAACTTGGTCTAAGAGAATGGAGCCAAGCCTTTGCTTTGTCTTTTAAAGAAAATGGAAATAATCTATATTTGATTACATCCAGTACTATATTTTGTAACTAAAGTGTTGAACATACTTTATCAAATTCTTTTAAGTGCAAGTATGCACTTTTAGAGTCAAGCCATAAAACTTAGGTAGAAGTTGGATCATGCCCAATTTGATTTCAAATTGACCGTAATTTCGGGTACCACTATACATGATGGTGTGGTTTGATGTGCGGAGTTCAAGTAATCACGAAAAGTCTTAGGTGGCTGGTTAACCTCCACACCATTGTGGTCCCCATTGTTATTTCCATTCCTGAGTTAGACATCATTGTTACCGGACCCACTTGCCATTGGAGAACATCTCGAAGGACTTGAGGGTCTAGGATATTCTTTCCTTTCTAATCTATGCGCTGAACCTCTTTACCAAATAGGCTGAGAGGGCTTGTCCTTTCTTTTTAGAATTTTGAGATTTTTTTTAAAAAATGAGAAAAACCTATGCAACTAAGTAATTACCTAAGGTTGAAAAATGACATTAAGTTTTCCAATCCTGTCTTATGAAACCAACCCAGCCAAGTTAGCCACCAGGAAGTGGTAGAGTCACAGATGGACCCATTTGAAGGACTAGTTTCCTGAATAGACTAGCTGTCGTGCACTACAGGGGCAAAGGCTTTATTTGGCACCAAGAAGATTAAGGACATCAATTAGATAACTTTTGGTTACTTTCTTCCAAAAGGCGTTATGACAAGTTGAAAAACAAAAACTTTTTCCAATTTTACAAAGTTTTTAAAAATAAGAGTGATGTGAACTTTCTAACATTTCATGCACTTTCCAAATCTAGTTTAGGGCAGTTCATCATTCCATGCATGTCCACCTATTTCTAGAAAGATGAAAAATGAAATCACGCCCACAAAGCAATGTAAAGATGGAAAGTTAGAAAAGTTACCTAAAATAGTGCTCTCGACAACGGCTCCAAAAACTTGTTCATCAACTTCAAGTGCAGAGCTGCGATACAGTAATAAACTGGTGAGACTAGGTTGATCCTCAGGGTGTAGTGATTTTAAGATGTTTTCAACTTATTACATACCTTAATAAAATTCTAAAACTAACCTAATTTAAAATCTAGGAAATACATTCATTTCAAAAAGATTATTCAATTACAACAACATTTCCTAAATTAAAAATCCTAATTCTAAAAATTTCTAAAAACAAATACTAAATTTACTGCAAAATAAAACATACATTAGAACTTCCCATAAAGGAAAACTAAAATTAGAAACTTAATAAAATAAAAATTACACAATGTTAGAAACTAATTAAAAAAAGTGAAAGAAAACAAAACTTTCTTAAATTAAAAACTAAAAGTCTACACTTTCCAAAAACAAAAGATTTACAACATCAATTCAAAGTAGAAAGAAATTTAATTTTAGGAAGAAATCTAAATGAAAATCTAGATTCAAATTAGTAACTTTCTAAAGCTAAACAATTTTTAAAAACAAACTCTACAATACAACTAAACAAAGCAACTTTCTAATTTAATAATGAATCTATCCTAAGTTATCATACACAAGATTCTTTCTAAAGAAAAAACAAAAATTTAAAACTAAACTAATCTATGATGTATGGAAATGCTAATTTCTAAAACAAAAAAAACTACAAGATGAAAGAGACAAGTGAACTATTCCAAAACTGATTTTGGACCATTTTCAATGAATTTTCAGTTCTTATTTTAGGTTTAAAACTGTTGTAATCATTAAGCATTTAGTTGATATAAATATGTTGGACAATTGTATGTGAAAAATCATCCAACATACGCATCATTGAAATTAATTTTCTACACAATTCTGGAAAATTTTTAAATCTGAAATTTATTTAATTTGTGTTGTAGGAAATCAGTTTGTAAAACAGTTGCACACATGGTTTGGCCATGGTGGAACTATTTTCAATTGATTAAAACTCAATTTGTGGATTGTTTTCATACATAAATAATTCAACTTTTAGATCTGATTTCTAAATCCAATCTCACCAACATCCCTAAATATGATTTCAAAAATTTGAATAAGCATGAAACCTAATGCAAATTCAGCAGTGAACACCACTAAACAAAACAATGAAAGGATATAAAAATAAAGAATGCAGGAATTTAAAAAAATGCAGAAAATAAAAATAAAAGTGCAAGAAAAACAATTGTGTGTGCTGAAATTCAAAGGTGGTAAAACAGGAACTTAAATGCAGTAGTGCAGAAAAATAAATGTAATATTTGTAAGAAATTGAATGCAGTAGACAAGAAAAGTAAATGTAGTAGTGCTGAATTTAAATGTAGTAGACGGGAAAGTAAATGTAGTAGTTATCTTCTTAAAATTTTCTTTTAAACGGGTTCATGATTACTTCAAGTATGATCCTAGTATCTCGGGTCGTTAATCCAAGCACAAGAAACATTAGTAAAATATCCACACAAACTATAAGAAAAGAAGAAAAATTTAAGAATAATAACATTATAGTAACATGTAAAATCTTTACAAGAGATTGACAAATAAAATCAAGAAAATACATGCTAGGATGGAAAAGAAGAACCTCTTCTAATGAAACTCCCAAGGGTGTAGGGTGGCCTTAGGGCTAAGCCTCCTTGAGGAATATGGTGAAGAGAGAAAGAGAGAGGGAGAAGATGAAGTGTAGAGATTTAGAGAGGAGATCTTTCCATGCTTTGGACTACCACTAGGGTGTCCTATTTATACTTTTTCAATACACAAAATCTTGATTCTCTCTTGATATGATAATATCTTCAAAATAAAAAGAATATGGGCTCCATGATAAGCTTTGGGCGTGAATCTCAATGGGTTATTTTTTTTTCTTTCTTTCTTTGGAATCCTTCTTTGATGCTACTTTCTTTTTTTGTATTTGCCACCTTGCATTGAGATCTTTGGAGAGATAACTTAGAGATAAGAATCTTCTTTTGGAATCAAACATGGCCCACAAGAGGTGTAAAACTACCTTTCTTGTCTCTTATATTGTCAACTGTCCTTTTTTGGAAGGTTCTCCCTGTTGGCTCCAAAATCAAAGAGATATGCCAAGATAATTCTTTTTTGATTTTCTTCTCTTTTAGGCAACAAAGTCTGATCTAGAAATTTCCTTCGACGTTCATGCTTGCTTGGATTTTTTTTCTTTTTTTTTTCTCTCAATTCTACTCCTTTTCAAAGAAAAACTCTTATGTGGCTTTCCTTAATAATCTTTGATGAGGTTATCTTCAAATTTATCTTGAAAATATCTTAAAATACACAATAAGTAAATGGACCCCATCTTGAACGTCCCACAAGTGTACCCTCACACAGCACATGTGTAGGACCATGAAGCCAACTTTGCATTATTTTCTTCCAATTTCTTTTCCACTCTTCAATTCTTCTCTCCTTTCTTTTGAAAATAAATTCCTTGCCTCAGTTCTTTGAAAATGGGAGCCATGTATTCAATTTTCTATAAAACAAATGTAAATTCATGTGAAAAGATAATTTGAACCCTAAGATCACAAATGCATGAATGTGGGCCCATTTATCAAGAAATGATAATAAAAATGCACACCAATTTTATGATTTTATGTGAATGAACTAATGAAGATGAAAATTGAATTTAATTCATGAGAAAGATAATTTTCACAAAACTTTCCAAAAATAGAACTAAAAAATAGCAGATTTTAGGAATGTAAGCAAAAAGTATGATTTTTAAGTAAATTCTGTAGAAAAATACTAAAATAAATTTAAAATGCATGAAACCATGATATCACACTAAATAAAACTCTTTTAAATCAATAAGTCCTAAAAATGATCCAAAATGTATATGAAAATATGCATTTTAAGGACTTATTAAGGGTAAAATTATCATTTCACAAAAAATGTGACCATTTTCATATACGTGTTGGACCATTTTAAGGACTTATCAGGGGTAAAATTGTCATTTCACAAAAAATGTGACCATTTCATGCATGTAATCACAGAATTCATCATTCACTGCATTTTTCCTCAAATGTTCTTTCATTTCTTAAGATTTCACAAAGTCCTAGTTGGATCAAGACTTTTCGTAAAGAGTCTCAGTTGGGCTAGAACTTTAGTTTTTCTTTTCTTTTCTTGTAGAAGTTATGGGAACTGGGACCCACGTAATGACAACTAGAGAAGATATAATTTAGAAATGAAGAATTCTTCTGACATTAGGACTCTTGCCCAGGGCCCACATTTAGTTCAAAAAATCATCTTGGGACCCACAGTGATGAAAGGAAGTTGTTTGGAAAAGAAATGAGAAAGATAAAAGAAGCATTGAAGTAAATGGACCCCACACATACTTACACATGCGAGTATACGCACATGTGGCACGGCCAGAGTGGGGCTCCACTCTTGTCTTTCTTAGCAAATTATTCTTCGAAGAAATTCTCTGAGGAAAATGTACAACTAAAGAATCCTCAGTAGAAAGGAGACTTAACAACCATAGATGGGAGCCACACATGCATGGACGTCCCACACACACTCTTGGCCTTATCTCTAGAACTTCCAAAAGGCTCATTAATCAGCTCACATGCTTATCCTCTAGAAGTTTAGAAGGCTTGGAAAGATGGAAGAATTATCAAGAAAGTAATAGAAGATTGAGTTTGGCACCTCACACAAAGTCTCTACCTTATCATCGACGTCCCATAACCTCTGTGGATCAGGTTGGATGCCTTTTCAAACCTCTTGGAGTTGTTTTGCACTTATTCTTGAAGAGCTTCAAAAAAAGAGGAGATTTGAGCAAAATAAGAAACTTGGTGGCCGAGTTATGTAAAGATACAAGAGGAAAAAGTTCCACATCAGCAAAACACATCCCAAGAGGAGTCTCTTACTTCCTCTGGACATCAAACATAGGTAGTGGACCACACTTTGTAATGCCCTCGGACGTCCAACATGGGTATTGGACCTCACTCTGTAACGTCCCACTCCACATGCATGCATGACATTGTCAGCTTTGCTCCATCGGCCTCACGGTTTTGTTTCTAATGGGCCTCAACCCACCAAAAGGCCTCATACAAGATAAGAGTACAAACTGTACATATAAGCTCAGTCACTTTCCTCCCTATCATCGATATGGGACTCTAGGATGTCACAATCCACCCCCCTTAAGGCTGTACGTCCCTATGTAGTAGCCTATTAGCCCTTTTAGCCTTCCCATATAGAAACCCACCCACTTACATAGGCCACTGCAAGGACCCATACTAGAACTAGTCGAGAGTCGACTTTGATACCATTTGCAACGGCCTACCCCAACACACATGCATGATGTCATCCACTTTGGCCCATGGGCTCATAGTTTTGCTTCTGGTGGGTTTTATTTGGTTTCTCTTCTCCACATGCCCTCTCTCTCTTTCCCTCTTCTATACTTCCAGACTCTCAAGAAGGCAAGCCACAAAGACCATTACTTAGAAGAGAAGCAACTTGTACTTCATCCTAGTGTGGTATACTGTTGAAGTTTTTATTGTCATTATCTTAGCTATTCAGGATTATTCATGCTAGTGAAGATCTGATTTTAGTTATATTTTTTTTCTATTATATTTTATTGATGTTCTAGTTGATCTATCTTTGAGTTAACTCACATGTTGATGGAATGGTTAGTAAAGGGATGCCATCTCACCACCGAAACCCAAATTTAGTACCCTAAATCTCTTAGATCTATGATTTGGATTTCTCCTTTGTGATTTATAAGCAATGCAAATCTGAGGTTAAGAGTATTTCGAGCCATTAATGTTTATGAGCCGTACCTTGAAATCCGGAACTGTTCATATGTGGTTTACGGTTTAGATTTGGATTACGATATGAACAAGGTGGAAAGTGGAAGATAAACTTGTCCAAATTCGAGGATGGACTAGACCTCCTTATGTCTAAGTTCAAGGATGGACTAAGCCCCCTTGTCCAAGGGGATAATTTTCTGATGCCTTCCCATTAATTATTGTCTAATAAATAGAGATTGATGGATACATAGATAGAAACAATATATATTGATTCCTACAATCCAAGATAATTATCACTACTAGGAAAGAAATAAAATATAAAATATCTCCCTTGAATAAAGGAAATACCACCACATAATCTGTCAAAGAAATCCTATGACTTCAATGGAAAAGAAATATAATCCTATTGACAGTCTAGAAGATCTGCCTGACAACTTATGCCTAATCACTTTATTTATTTTCCTAACTTACTTGCAATCGGCCTTGCAGACCTGACCCAAGGTTTAGAAACCTGACCCATGGTCTAACTTGTGTGTGCCAGTAACTTAGCCATTATCACGCAAATGGATTGGGCTCTTATCATTCCTGCCCCCTTCAAAATTGACCTTGTCCTCAAGGTCAGAATTTGGAAAATGCAGTTGTGGTAGTTGGGTCATCCATTGTTGCTTTTTTAGATGGGAGGTTGGCAATGACTGAATAATAGATCTTTGATCAAACACCAAAAGGGGTAGGACATGCAGTTTCAATAGTTCCAGTAATATCACATCATCCCTCTCATCATACATTTACTTTGCTTGGATCTGTTGCCATTACTAATGAGTGTTTGCGGGCTGCCACTATTGATGAATGCAAATACCACTTTTTGTTGGATTTGACCGGGTATACACATAGCTTGGGGAGAGGAATATCCTCACCTATTGATGAGTTTCTTAAAATGCATATTTTTATGTATATTTTGGACCATTTTAAGGACTTATTGATTTAAAAGAGCCTCATTTATTGTAAAATCAAGGTTTCACGTATTTATACTTCATTGAAGTATTTTTCTGTATAATTTTTTTAAAATCACACTTTTTGCTTGTATTCATAAAACCTGCCATTTTTAGGAGTTTATTTTTGGAAAGTTTTGTGAAGATTTATATTCTCATGAAATAAATTCAATTTTCATCATCATTAGTTCATTCACATATAATCATGAAACATGGTGTGCATTTTCATTGTCATTTCATGAGAGATAGGCCCACAGCATGCATTTGTGATCTTAGGGTTAAAATTATTTTTTCACATGAATTTACGTTTGTTTTGTAGGAAATTGATAATATGGGTTCCCATTTTCAAAGAATTGAGGCAATGAAATGATTTTCAAAAGAAAGGAGAGTAGAATTGAAGAGAAAAAGAAAAAAGAAGAAAAACTTACAAAGTTGGCTTCATAGTCCCACACACATATTCACATGTGTAGGGACATACTTGTGGAATGTTCAAGGAAGGGGTCCTATTCTCCAATTTTTGCAAGAATCCAAAATTAATGTAAGAAAAGAAAGCCAAGGTGGGGAGAATTCAAGGGAAAAAAAGTAAAAGAAGGAGAATTCAAAAATAGAAAGTCAATCTCGTTTTTCTTTCGACAGCATACATTAAAATGGTCATAACTCTCAAACTGAGTGCTGGATTTGGACAATCTACCTACCATTGAAAGCTCTTTTCGAGTAGATATTTGTAGAATCTAAGATTGCACCAATCGGTGTGAAATGACAAAGATATAACCTTTAAAAGTTTACTATACATTTTTAGGCGAGATTGAGATTGTCTCATCAAAGGTAGGCCCTATCCTTTGGCAAGTGTTAGCTAAGAAAGATGGATACACTTAGAATTTTATCAAAAGAAGGAATCTTATCTTATCTCAAGCTTGGAGGACTTGTTGGCCAAGAAGAGGACTTACCTAAAGAAGGAAATCCATATATAAGACCTTCTTTGAAAAGGAGTAGAAGAAAAAAAAAGTATAAATAGGGAACTCCTCTCCCATACTCTTGATGGGAGAATTGCCCACCTCCCACCTCTAGATTTTTGCACTCCATCTCTCCCTCTCTTGTCTCTCCAACTTAAGTCATCAAGGAGGCTTAGCCCTAAAGCCACACCACCAACCTTGAAGTGTCAACTAGAAGGAGGAATTCTCATCCATCCTAGTATATAATTGTTTGCTTTTTTATTTTTAATCTTTTGTAAAACAATTTCATACTAGTAAAATTTGTTTATTTTCAATTTTTCTTGTCTTTAGTTTTGTGGTGTTCATAATTTTAATTTTGTTTGTGATTGGGTTAATTTTCATTCTTGTTTAAATATTAGGATAGAATTGGAATTATAACTAGTAACCCATCTTAGTATCCTTTTCAATATACTTTGTCTCTTCGGATACATAGTATGTTTGGAGGCAATGCAAGATGGAGTTAAAGAGATTTGATCGAAAAAAGATTAGAGGCCAATTCTGAAATTTATTTCTACATTGAATGTACTTAGATTGACGACCTAAGATGAAGAATAAGGCCTTTGGACAACACTTCTAATCTTTTGGAGCCGAAATTGAGATTATAAATTAAAGGAATAATCTACTGCCTTTGACTTCCATTATTGACCGCCTTCGACTTCCGTTGTTTACCGCTTTTGACTTCCATTGTTTACCACCTTTGACTTTTTGCACTTTTATTTTTATTTCCTGTACTTTTATTTTAAGTTTTCCTGTACTCTCACTTTATTTTTTGCACTTTTACTTTTCTAGTCATGTTCTTATTGTTTTTTTTTAATTTTTGCATAGTTTGATGGTTGGATTAGAGTTCATTGCATGTATTTTCATATCATAAGATTCTGTGCATATTTAAGTTGCTTGAAATTAAGATTTTAGATCTACATCTAATGATAAAATTCAGACTCAATACACAAACAGCAAAACTTAACAGTTTTAGCAAACTACAGAAACAATTTTTGGCGAAAAGTTCGAAGTGCGTAGACCAGTCGAATCATAATATTTTTCTTTGAAACTTGGGAATATTAAAGTTCAAGATGTGGGTTTTCATGTCTCAGAATTTTAGTCAAAATAATTTGGGAAGATTTGTGAACTAGAGGTTTAAACTTTGCCAATCAGTCAACTCAGATTAGAATTTTTGCACAGAATTTTACAAAGTTGTCATGTTCATGCATTCATAATTTTTTTCGTTTTAGATCCTTTTTCAATTTTTTTAGTTTCCTACATTAGTATAGTTTGAATTCTGGCCATTAAACTTAGTTTTAGGATGCATTAGAATAGTTCAAATCATGCATAAAATTTGCATCAACATACTAGTTTTTCAGACTTCAGAAATTTTCAGCATCTCATGGCATGCATTGCATTGCTAACTTTATTAACTTTCTAATTTTAAATTTATTTCTAGTTTTATGTTTTTGATTGTTTTAGATAATTTCCAGAATTAAATGATCTTTCTAAACTTATTTTAATTGAAGATTTTGAATTGAAAAGTTTTTTAGTTTTGGAAATTCTAACTTAGGAAATTTTTTAACTTTTGTTAGTGCTTAGTTTTTATTTTAGTAAGTTTCTAATTTTAGTTTTATTTTATGAAAGTTCTAATGTTTGTTTTAGTTTTGCAGTAACTTTAGCTTTGTTTATGAATTTTTAAATTTAGGTTTTATAATTTAGGAATTTTTATTTATTTGGATTGTAATTGTTTAATTTTATTTCTACAAAGTAGGAATGGTTGTATTTGTTAGTTTTTAAATTAGGCTAGTTTTAGATTTTTATTTTAAGGCAAGTCAAGCTAAAACGGAACCTTAAATACATTGCTCTCTGATGATTGATTTGGTCTCACCAGTTTTTATTACTATATCGCGGTACTATACTTGGAACTCATGATCACCTATGAATAGATTTGGTTTGTATATCTTCATCCTCTTTTACACCACTGTATATTGGACCCTTTGTTTTATCTAAAATAAATAGTTGCTGATTTTTGCATTTGGGGTTAGTCCCAAACTTTCCATGGCAACTATAGTTAGGGGAATTAGATCTTATGGTATGAGTTTGAAGCACCCATTTTTCTTTTGATTTGTATTGCTATCAAATGAATCTTTAATTTGTATTGTTAGGAGGAAGTGAGAGGATGCGGCTACATTTGGTGTCCATCGCAGCTAAAAGAACCTTGATATCTACTAAGGTTCTCATGCAACAGTTGACTTCCTCATTGAGTTTATTGATTTTTATGGCTAAAATTTTGTTTGTAGCCATCCTAGGAACGATGCTCTTTTGATACCAATTGATATGAACAAGGAGGAATGTGGAAGATAAACTTGTTCAAATTTGAGGATGGACTAGACTTCCTTATGTCTAAGTTCGAGGATGGACTAAACCTTCCTTGTGAAAGCACAAATCTTGAGGATAATTTTCTAATGCCTTCTCATTAATTATGCTCTAATAAATAGAGATTGATGAATACATAGATAGAAACCAATTTAAATTGATTCCTACAATCCAAGATAATTATCACTAACTAGGAAAGAAATAAATCTAAAAAATTTTGCTTGAATAAAGGAAATACCACCACATTATTATATATATTAAAGCAATCCCCCTTTCGTGAGAGGACGACACGTGGCGCGACCTCTTCGTGAGAATGCGACACATGGCGCAGCCCTCTTTATGAGAGGGCGACACGTGGCGCAATGTAAGAACTCCATCTATATTAGCTAAATTCTATCCATAATAAATCCCTAAAATCTCTCAATTTTCCTAAAATCTCTCCTTTGTTTTCTATAAAATCTCTCCCTCCCTAATTTCTCTCTCTTTTATCCCTCTACAACATATGCAAGGAATGGTGGAGCCCACTAATGTAGTATGCATTGCATCGATTAATAAGTGGGGTAGTAGGGGTGTTCATGGGATGGGCTGGGCCAGGCTAATGCATATCCAGTTCCAGCCTAACTTTAGAATTACAAGCCCAGGTTTGAGTTAAGCCCAACATTGGTTGTAAGAGTCAGGCCCAAGCCCGCCAAGCTAAATTGGGCTTTTTAATCAATTATGTGGCTATTTGAGTAATCGCTCATATTAATTAAATTAAATTATATGCATTCATTACACAGGTCGGGCCGAGTTTTGGGCTTTTTATCATTTAATTTAAGATCAGTACAATTATTAAAAGGGCTCTAATTACATATCCAAGCCCGCCGAGCGCGGGTTGGTGTAGCCCAAGATCACCCCTAAGTGGAGTGGTGTGTAGCAAGTGATTTTTCTCATCAAAATCCACGTGGTGCTTCTTCTTTAAGAGTGAGCGACACGTGGCACACTCCAATTAAAGTTTTAAAATTCTCTTCCATTTCACTTTCCTAAAATCTCTCTCTTTACTATTTAATCTCCTGAAAATTTTACTTTCTTATTTAGTAGGTATTTTATTTCCTCATTTAATCCTCATTATAATCTACAACTAATATACTTATCATATACAACCTAAAAGTATAAAGACATTATAATCCTTAAAATTTAAACATTCTATTGTAATTCATATAGTTATATATGTATATCTTCTATGATTACGTTATATAAATATATATATACATAGGTAGCAAATAAAGCAATGGGATTTTGTTCCATATGGATTTAAATAACCAAATCTATCTCATATCTGGCAAAGACAGCTATAAATCCTTATAGGCCACCGTGTAAAAGTTGAACCGAGTGTCCAATCTCACCATGGGGCTAGGTTGTTTGTCGTACCCATCAAATACAGTTCGCATTTCAACCTTACAAGTTGGGCCCAATAAGTTAATAATGATAGGGGGACATCATCAAGCTAGGATTCATAATATTAACTACCTTACTCCATGCATGAAATGCACATAATAATAATAGTAATAATAATAATAATAATTATTATTATTATTATTTTATCTTGGTTTAGAGTATTGTATCATTATGGGCCCACCTAGCCAATCCAAATTTATATATTTCTCTTACTCCTATCCTCATCTTACTTCCTCTATAAATCTTTATTTACTTACATTTCTATTTTTTTTGTTTATATTTTCTTTAATATGAATTGATACTTCTTTTATTTTGAAATATATATATATTTTCTTTTTAGCCTGTGAATGGGCCCAACTAAGGCTATAACAAAATAAAAATGCTATATTGATATTTTAAAATAACAATAAAATATTTGAGGTTTAGAAATATAAGACAAATGAATACAAAAGTTTAAAAGAAAGATTAAATTTAGAATATTTTATGGAAAACCCCCTTAGATGTCTGTTGTATGAAAATGGACTTCATAATAATAATTGCTCAAGAAAGGTTTTCGTTGCTCACTAAGTTAAAATGGGTAGGAGGGCCTTTCTTGTGCTATAATTAAAACTATGAGATCCTTTTTCATGTAACGAACATCTAAGGGATTTTCTTTTTTTGTAAAATCCTCTTCAATTATTAAAAATATATATAAAGAAAATAATAAATAAAATAATAATTTTTTTACAAAGATATGTAAGTGTGCTCATGAAATCTTAGGAATGTATTACCTAATAGATCCCATGCAAACTTAATTAAGAAAAAAGGAAGAGATCTACTTATTGAATCTGAATTAGCGAGATCTTTCCAGCCATAAAAAATTTCCAACCCAAGAGAATATCGAGTATCCTTGGTAGAGTGAGAGCACCATAATAATAATAATAATAATTATTATTATTATTATTATAACTTAGTTTAAAGCATTATATCCTTATGAGCTCACCTTAACAATCTAAATGTATATCTCTTACTCCTTTCCTCATCTTACTTCCTCTTTAAATCCTTTTGTGCTAACATTTCTATTTACTAATACAATAATTTTATTATAAGGCCTGCGTTGAGTGCAGGCCCTGTAGCACTAGTAATCAATCAAAGAAATCCTATGACTTAAATGGAAAAGAAATCTAATCCTATTGACACTCTAGAAGATTTGGCTAACAACTCATGCCTAATAACTTTATTTACTTTCTTAACTTATTTAATTTCCTGACTTACTTGCAATCAACCTCACAAACCTGACTCAAGGTTTAGCAACCTGGCCCATGGTCTAACTTGTGTGGGCCAGCAACTTAGCCATTATCACACAATTGGACTAGGCGCCTATCAAATTGATGACCCATCGTTGAAGATCAAGGCTCTTGGGTTTAGGTCCCTAGTTCTCATTAAATCTAAAACAAAAAGGAGATTTGGAATCTGCATCTCACTGCCTTTACTTTTTATGTACTTACTACCTTTACTTTCTACAAATATTGCCATTACTTTTTAAGCATATTCACCACCTTTTTCTGCAAGTTTAATGCTTTTCTTTTCGGCATCTACTGCCTTTACTTTTCAGCAAAAATACTGCATTCATTTTCATTCCACTACTGCCTTTACTTTTCTTTGGTTTTTCTCTTCTTTTATTGACATATGTTTAGTGTTTGCATGATCTAATGCTGGAATAGGTTGCATCTCATTCATCATGTTTTAGATCTAGAAATTTCATATTTTCATTGGTGTTTATATGAAACTTCAGATCTGGAAAATTCGGATTCAGATCTGAACCTTAAAGGTTTCTACATTTATGCTTAAAAATCAGCACTAAGTAAAATTCTTCAATTCCAGCAGATTTTGGTGAAAAGTTTCAAATTCAAAACCCAAGAAAGCAGTGTTATTTTCTCTTGAAATTTTGCGATTTTGAAGTTTGCTGGATGATCTTGCAATTCTCCAAATTTCAGCCATAAATAATTTCGGAAAGTATGGTTTTCAGAGGCTGAAATAAAGTGACCGAGTTAAGTTAAATTGCAGAATTTCTGCAGCATGCTTGTAAAATTCCTTGTGTTTAGGCAAGCATATCTCTTTTGTTTCTCAACATTTAAGTCTCTTTTTTTTTTAATTTTTTTTGTTAGTTTCATGCATCTTAGGAGTTTAAATCCAAGTAATTGGATTTAGGATTAGATCATATTAGGCTAGTTGTACAGAACTTTGAAAAAGGGGTTGTAAACTAGTTTTTCATACTTAAAAAAAAATTTTAGCATGCATCATAGTGTTATGATTTTCTAGGATTGAGTCATTCATGCATATCATACATTTTTGCATTGATCTGAGTGTAGGAAAACGTGTAGGATCAATTTTAGAATTAGGAACCATTAATTGTAATTTTTATTGTTTATTTTGTTTATTTTTTATTAGCATTGGGTTGAGTTTTCGTTTTGGTTTGAATGGACGGACATCCTCATAGAAAGAGAAGAAGAAAGAGCGGAAAAGAGAGAGGTCAAATTCTTGGAGCGACCTCTTGATGCAATAGTGGAAGGGAAATCTTGAGGAATCCAGGTGTGGGAATGACTTGCAATCCCTATAAGGAAAGGGGAAAAAGTACTCTCTCCTGTTGTGTTTCTGAATTTGACTTTTACTTTTTTTCCTTACTTGTTCTCTCGTCAATGGAATGGAATGACTTCGAATGAACATTGATGAGTCATACAAAAGGGCTTTGTCAATTTGGAAATGGGATTCGTGATTTTGAGTCGATTGGGTTTTAGGGTTTTAGGTTTTTTCCCTTGGGTGGACAATAGATTGGTTTTTGGAAGTGTATGGCAATGGGTGTCGACTGGGGTGGGGTTTATGGTTTCGGCGAATGGAAAGGTGGATTTTGGTGGATGGGCTTGGGTACTAGGGGTTAGTTCGGTAGTGGGTATATGTCGTGTATGGCCACTAGGTTTGGTGTGTTGTGGAGGATTTGGGATCCATAGCCATAGGGGAGGGATGGGTTTGGTCTTGGCTCTGTGTGTTTGTTGATGATTGAATGTAGAATTACTAATGGAATGGAAAGGAACATTGGGTGGATTTTTGGCATGTTCCATGTTCTCAAGAGAATCAGTCGATTTAGGGTTTGGGACTTCTTGTGCATTACTCATTCAACTCAATTCGGGAAGTGTAAGTGTGTGTTGCTTAATTTGTTCCATAGTGGAAACATACTCATATTTTTGCCTTTCTTGTGACATAATTTGACAAGCAAGTGATCGTGTGCTACCTTGTTCAAAGTAGATTCACCTAATAAACATTTTTTGTGGTTATTCCTTTGTGAAGAGAGTGTGATGTGGCATATGTTCATCAAGAGTGAGATGCAAATGCATGATTTAGCATTCTATCAAAGTCATCATGAGAGTAAAGAAGAGTGGTGGAAACATTCACATAAATAATTAATTAATTATAGAGAAAGTTCCCCGAGTGAAGTAAAGCACCTTGCTATATATACTCATGTTATATCCACCTTGAATCTTTCATTTTGTTCCATAAATGTTGCTAAAGATTTGGGCAAGATCTTTGTTTTTTTTTCCGTTGGGCATACCAATCCCCACAATAATATTTCTACCAATTTGCAATCTCAAAGCATCTAAAAACAACTTTGATGTTTTCTACCTTCCATGTTGATGCCTCGCGGAAGTGAAGTTTCATGTGCAAACTGTTAATGAGTTGAATCCCATGGAGCTTCTAAATGAACTTGTTTATTAGCCATTTATCAACACTGAATGCATATCTTCACTTATCTCCACTAAGCCAAAGCCATCCCGTGTAACATGCATAAAAAGACCCCAATCTTTGCAGTCATATGCCTTTTACATAATATTTTTTTAATAAAACTCCCTCATGCTTATAAATCATTTTGGAATGAGTTTCTTCATTTGCATTATGCAATCCATTCAGAATATATTATTCTTGACAAATGGTCTTGAGTTGGTCAGACAAAAATTGGCATAACTTCTCTCAATCTACCAACTAATAATTTGGATAAAACCTAATGAAACATCCACTGAGACTAATTAGCCTAAAATCTTTTAACTCCTTAGAGAAATTTTTTTTTTGGGAATAAAATAGATGGCATTAAGTTGCACATTTAGTTTACATCTTTTGGATCCATGAAATCTTAAAATGGAAAAAACATTCATCACATATTAATGAATGCAACAAATTTGAAACACCAATCCCTGGACCTTATCATATTTTAAAAAACTTAGTTTAACAACTATTTCTCTAGATGCCTTATTCAAGCTTCTGTTTTTTTTCCACTAATAGAGGGTATGCCTTTTCCAATCATTGATGGATTTAAATGGCCTGACACACCGATCCACTTTATCTTGTCAAGAACTATTGGCACACCTAGTAAATATTCTTCCTACCATGGGCAAACCTACAAGTCTCTCTCTCTTTGTCTCTCTCTCTCTCTATATATAAATATAGAGTTTCTACTACTGGAAAAATCTTCCTTTCCTCTCTCTTCTCACGAAGGTACTTATTGCATTTTTTTAAGCTATGAGTTAGGATTAATATTGTTAGTGTGGTGGTGATTATCTATGGAGTCATCTTTTAGTATGGTTAGACTATTACTAGCTTAGGAATAATCTAGCCTATGGAGCCTACTTGACTGAAGGCATGAGTAGCTTAAAAGGTTTTCCTATAACCTACTTGTTCACAGAAAATGGAACCATCTCATAAAGTGATGTGCTATTTTTTGGAAGGTCTAAAACTTGGACTAAGGGCCAACACGGCTTTGTGTTGATTTGAGTTGAACAATTGCCTTCCGGGCTGAAGAAACCTTGCAAAGTGAGTTTGTATAGTCAACAAAGTCAAAATGTTGGGCAACTTGCCAACCTTTGACTTGGAATTGATCATTTTGCAATGAGAATCGGCCTATTTGCTTGTGTAAAGGGGGATTTTGGACCCTGCTTTGGCTAAGTCAAGGTGGTTTTGACTTAGTTGAGTTTCAAAATCATGATTTGAAGAGCCTAAAATTTTTTCCAATCACTAGTCATTACACAAAGTTGAATGACTGTCGATTTTGTATGGCAATAATAGGAAATACAATCTCAAATTTAGGATAAATTTCCAATTAAGATTCGGATCCTATTACATTTAAATTGGGATCTAGACTCGGGATATGGATTATGATCAAGATTTAAATTCTACTATGATATAATCAGGATTGTATATTCCAATCAACCTATTTTAGTGCCCTACATAAAGATATGATACCATCTTCGGGCTTCTTCTACATTTTTTTTCCTCTTTCCATTATTACATATTAAGCGTCTTAGGATTCGTTTTGAAATAGTGGTCTAGTTATGCAATTGATTAAAACATTTGAGCTTGATTTCGATGTTCATTTTAAATTAATTTTAACTTAAGGGAGAGATTTTAGGGATTTGAGAGAGATTTTTTATTTTAACCATTTAAATAAAGAGGCAACCTGAAACAAGTTTCCTTTTAATAAGTCTAATCTTCCACCATCTCTAATAATAAAATCAATCCATATTTAGAATTTTCTTATCTAAGGATGTTGATGGATCAAGCCAACCTAATCCCATATCTGTCCTCACTTGCTTTAGCTTGAGCTTAGACCTAAAGTTTGACTAGTTGGAGTAGGCTTGTATTATTTAATTGGACCCATTTAAAAGACAAGTTAGGCTTGGTCACTAAGCGCAGTTATGCATGATTGCAATTGAGCTCCAATTTCACAATTAATTGAAAAATGGGAGCTCAATTTCGATTTTCATCTTAAACCAATTTTAACTTGAGGGAGAGATTTTAGGTGGCTATTTTGCTTTCTCCATGTGTATGATGATTAAAGTGGAGTGGTCTTTGTTTAAATGACTTTCAATCACATATTTCTTAGGTGGGCTATTTTGCTACCATTTTCCTTCTCTAGGTGGTTTGGCAGTCGGCAAAAATATATTGAAGAGCTTCATTTCTCAGATTCATATTTAGTTGAGGTGTGTACTTCTAGTCCTTTCAAATCCCTATAATTGTATGCCATCTAGTTTAGATTAAAAGAAAACAAGTTACAAGTTTTGTTTGAGTCAAGATAAGACTTTTGATGACAGAATATTACTTGATGTAATTAGATGTTTTGGATATGCAATTCATTCTCTCTTTTGACAACGTTAATGCTAAGAAAGAATGATAAAATAGTAATTGACTTTTCAAGTGACCGGTGTAAGCTCCCCTCAAAACAAAATCTTGGTTTTGCCACTGGGTTCCAAGGATTTAGAGTTTTAGAGAATTCCTCCACCAATGAAAGCCTTGCCTTCAAAATCAACCAATCATAAAAAAACAAAAAACAACTTGGGAATGCATGTTCCTTTCGAAGAATTGATGACAAGGCTTGTTTCTAGTGCTAGGGTATTTCTGGAAATTCTATCACGTGTTCCATGATTGAGAGGAAGACATATGAGATCTCTTAAGTCCCTAGATTCCTTAGAAGATGCACGACCTAGATTTTCAAATGTTACAACGGTTTTTCGGATTTTGGGTTGGGGATTTGTTTGTTCATTTTAACAATGGGGAGAGGTTTCTCAGTTTAGTTTTTTTGGCTTCAAACATTTGATGTCCTTACCAACAAATGGTAGAAATAGTTTTGATCAAAGTATGGTGGGGGCCTTTTTATAGGATTGCATTGGATTGTATTGATCACATTGTATCTATACTCATTGTTAGCATAGGACTAGCCTTGATATAGTATTATTTGGAGACATCCACTATTCAAGGGTAAGAACTTGATTTTGAAAATGGTCGGGATTAAAGGGAAATATCCTTGAGTGGGACCCACTTCAGAAATATAAAAAAGTAAGGTCTTAGCATGAAAACTCCTAATTCTCCCAAGTGGTCATGTTATCAAAACCATAGCGATTCCATATTCGAATTCCGCACTTTTGGTGATCATCCAATGCTCCTAAAGTTATAAAATAAAATTTTGAGCACCTTGAAGGCACCATAGAAGCAAATAGACATGAAATGGAGGAGAATAGTGGCAAAAAATAGCCACTGTCTGTCAGTGACTGTGGGCCATGGTCACTAACAAGGGCTCAATGACTATGGTCCACGGTCACCATTCCCCAGCCTTCAATTTTCTGCATTTTCTTCATTTTTTCATGTAATTTTTTAAATTTCCCTAGCTTGGATCACATCTGAGACCAGAGGAAGGGGTTGAAATTTTCTAACACTTATAAATAGCTTGCATCTTTAAGGTCAAAGCATTTAACCCATGTAATTAAAGGGAATTTAATAATGAACTGTAGTTATTTTCCCATTCTTCCATGTGCTTGAGTGTATGGATGTTAGACTTGATTTCATTGCATTCATCATTATTTCAAGCACCTCTAGAAGACTGGTGTTATCTGTGGGAATATACTGCTCTAATTTGTGATCAAACTAGGTTAAAAGACATGAAAAAGTACAAAATACATGAAAAATACTGAAAAGTACTGTTGTGAGCTAGTGACCACATAATGCTATGTAAAGTGACCAGTGACCGCAGAGTGCTATGTAAAATGGCTTGTAACCATAGACTACTGTGTAAAAAGTGCTGTGACTATAGAATGCTACGCAAAATGGGTATTGACCGTGAGTCCACAGTCACTGATCTATTTTTCCCTAAGATGAGCTTGTTTGACTTTGAAGATACCCTATTCAAGACCTTTGATGTTTATGATGGGTGGTTTGGGAGCATTTATGGAGGAACTTTGTACCTTGAAGTTTATTAATTGGCCACCTCAAATGAAAGAACCTTGCACCTTGGAGTGCATGGACCAAATCAACACCCTTATATGAAATGAAAGAGTATTGATTTAGTCCAAAAGGCTTTACGTTACTGGTTATAGGATCACCAATTTGTTTATATAGTCCAACAAATGTTTGTATCAAATTAATCATAAAAACAATGACATTGCAATTATGCATTGTTCGGAGTCTTGCACTGATGGATCTCGTGCGATCATTATGGTAGTGATGTAGGCTTAATCCTGTGGACCCTATCCCTTTGGTTGGATCCAATTCTCTCTTGCTTATAAGTCTAACTATATAGTCCCAAAATTTTGTTGGAATTATAGTAGCTAGGACTAGTCAGTATAGCATGCTTCTAAGTCTGGATACATAGTCCTGAAATGCTTCCGAAATTCCAATAGCAAGGACTAGTCAACAGAGCACAATGAGATTGAGTTTATACCTACTTTTGACCATTTTGGTTTATCCAATAAGGAGACCATGTTGGTTTAGATGGCATTCATAAACCATTTCAGCTAGCCAAGAGGCACCTATGTTAGTTATGAGACTGATATAGTCCTTTGGGCTTATTTTTGTAGAAAATACCAATGGTTCCTTGATCATTAACTTTGATCGAGCTAAAAAGAGGCTATTCAAAATCTCCACGACCTAGAACGGTCCATCTGCAAGAACTCCTTTATCAAAGGTCTTAGTCTTTTAGAGGCTCTCTACTCCTATGAGGTCAGTTGCCTCCTCTAATCTGAATGTGTCATCGTGACCCTAAAGTCCACCAAGAAGACCAAAGTTCTCAAACCCTGGGTTTTCAAATGTACCCAGAGCCCATTTGGCATTTCTGCCAAGGTTCAAGAGGAATCTAAAGCCAAGAAATAGTCAGAAGGTTCCTAGAAAACTATGTGTTATGGCTACCCAAGGTCCAAAGTCAGCATCAACCCACAACAGGTCATCAACAATCAAATGCTTCAAGCACCGGAGGACCTTTGGTAGTTTCTTACTCATAAAAAGGCCCAGAAGGATGAATCCATTCCTAGATGCAACGCGTGGTCACCACAACCACATACCTCAAAACCTAACAAGGTTAAGATCAAACCCTTCACCTCACTTGAAGAGAACACCTTCTACACTCTTACGCAAAAGAAAGGATGAAGGTTCGGTAAAAGGTGTCTACCTTTAGTCATTGTAGCACCTACCGTGACATCTTCACCTCAGCGTCTGTTATTTGTCGTTAAATATCCGATTAAGTGAGTGGTCATTAACAATGCAACCGATCTCTCCCACTTCAAAGACTTGCTCCAACAGAAAAGGAGTAAAAGAAAAAGAACAAAAGAGGTGCTGTCGGCATCCTCTCATTTCCTACTTCTGATCCAATGGATTTGGAATGAGTCACTGGTGGCCAAATTCAAAGATGAAACCTTAGCAGCTCGATTGGATAACAAAGTCAAAACAAAAGCTTGGCTCCCCACAGGGAGCAAACTCAAAAGCTGTCTTAGTGAAATATCACTCAAAAGTGAGTGGTCAAAGAAGATGACCTCGACTTGACCTCATCTTGCAAGGTCGGGCCAAGTTTTGCTCGAAGAGTCACTCGGCGTATGGCTCTCACCCAATCACAAAGGTTTGATTCAAACTCTCATTCTAGCAAAACTTCTGAAAGTCATGTCCCAACTGACTCTGAAGATGATCCCATCAAGATCTTGGATACAGATGATGTCGGTGAAGAAGATGCTGGTGAGAATGTAGATGATAATGTCAGTGACGTTGTAAAACAACAAGAAGCTAAGATCAACCATATAACTACCCAGTTAAAGATCTTAATAGATAAGCTAGGTGGTCTGGTCGATGTTCAAACAAATCCTCTTTTTGTTAATAGAAGAGAATAGGGAATGATCAGGAAGAATGCAACTAAAATTGATCTGCTCATGGCTTAAATCAAATCTTTGACAAACAAGATAATGGTTACGAATTCTTCTAGTGATCATTTGTCAATTTTCTGTCTTCATACAAATCCTAAAAGCATGTAACTTTCAACAAAGTTGAGGAAATATTGACAAAATCAAAGGTAGAAACCAAGATGAAAAAGAAGGGTATCACACCAAAATACCCTTCGGATTTCAATCTTGTTCCATTTTCACCAAATTATAATCTTCCTGCTTTCCAGCCATATCTTGGGAACAGGTCAGCTTATCAACACATCGTGTATTTCAAATCACTTCTCGGAAGTTTGCCAGAATTGGATGCATTGAAAATAAGGTTGTTTGTTGGCACACTAGAATGAGTTTCTTTTGATTGGTACAAGTAACTGCCAGAGCTTTCTTTCATGACATTACCAATCACAGAAGAAAAGTTCTTGCTCCACTTCCAAGAGGAAAATTAGACAGTGACCTTTACCATGCTCAATAGCACAAGACAATAAGATAACAAAACTACTCAGTCCTTTATCAATAGATGGAGAGCATTATCTTATAGATACTTGGAACAACCATCTCAAAGGGCAACAATTGAAATGTGCAAAACCAATTTGTGACTAGTAGTCAAAGCTATTGTACTTAGTCACAAAAATAAGTCCTTGACCAGATTGGTTGAGGTTGCCACTGATGCAGAACTGACTCTCAAGGAGATCAGCCAAAAGAAGGCAAACTTTAAAAATAAAGATTTATCTTCATCTTCTGCTGCGAAACCAAAAACAAACCACCAGGTTTTCAATGTGCAAAATTCCAAACCTTCTAGAAGCCTCAAAACAAAAAGAATGATCAAACTACAGAAAGAGGAATATTAGAAAAGAAAGAAGACTAATTATCCCTTTGATGGAGATATTCAAGTGATCTTTCGATAATTGATGGATAGTAACAAAATTGAACTCCACCAATGAAGAAATTTGAATATGCGTGTTGCATCAAAGATCCCAACTATCGTGCATACCACCGGATGGTGTCACATCCTCTCAAAAGTTTGCTTCATTATAAAAGAAGAAGTTAATTAAATATGGATGAATGGAGTGATAACTTTTGATTGGAAGAATGATCCTGTTCTGGTCAATATGATCTCCTTTGGATAGTTTGTACCCATTGTTGTACCTTTTCCACTGAAACCAATGATGATTGAATTCTGTGTTGTGAATACAACACATAACGAACAAGGTTTGATACTAATCAAGACATCTTCAGGGAAAGGAATGCGGGTCCACCCAGACTTAAGAAATGATGAAGGCTAGGAAAAGGTTAAGACCAAACCTAGAAATGCCAGGTCTAGATCTAAAATTTTTCATGCATAAGTTGAACATAGCAGACGATGTTAAACCTCTAAAGTAGGAACAAAGAAGGATGGAGCTAGAAATCATGGATAAGATAGAAAAAGAAGTCCAAAAACTCAGGGATGTTCACCTTATTTGTGAAGAGCAACATCTCGACTAGTTGGCTAACATAGTGCCAATTACTAAGACGAATGGGCATATCAGAGTCTACATTGACTTTAGAAATTTGAAAAAAGACTATTCCAAGGATGATTTCCCATTACCCATACTAGAAATCATGATTGATAATACCTTCGAATTTGAATGAATGTTATTCATGGATGGGTTTTCGGGATATAATCAAATCAAAATGTATAAGGAGGATGAAAAGCACACATCCTTTCAAACCCCCTTTGGTGTATACTACTACACCGTCATGCCCTTTGGCCTTAAGAATGCTAGAGCTACATATTAGAGGGTGATGATGAAAATTTTCAAAGACATGCAGCATAAGTCTGTCGAATGCTATGTCGATGACTTGGCGGTCAAAGCAAACAAAAGTTAGATCATCTAACTGATCTTTACAGGGTCTTCGAAAGGTTACGAAAGTTCAATCTTCACATGAGCCCTCTGAAGTGTTTCTTTGGAGTCTCCTCTAGAAAATTCTTAGGATTCATGGTTCGGAAAGGCGGCATTGAACTGGATCCAGTCAAAACCATATTGAAGATGCCTTCTCACAAAACTCTAAAAAAATTCATGGATTGCAGGGCAAACTTGCTTACATCTGCTAGTTCATCTCAAACTTATTTGGAAAGTGCATAGCATTCTCCAGACTCATGAAAAAGGGTGTTGAATTTATATTGGACAAAGCTTGTGAAGATGCCTTTAAGATATCAAATGGTATCTCACAAACACCAATTCCTTCAGTTTCAATTCCAGGCAAACCTTTCGTCCTCTAACTCGAGCTCTTGATTACTCCTTGGGGCCATTATTAGTTCAGAATAATGACGAGGGTAAGCAGGTGGCTTTTACTATTTGTCACAAATGCTAGTTGGTGCTAAACATAACTACCATCTAGTGCAAAAGGAATGTCTTGTATTGATGTTCAGAGTATAGAAAATATGTCACTACATTATCTCCAATGTGGTGTACTTGGTTTTCATCATCAACCCATTGAAGACACTCGTGACAAATGCTAGTGCAAGTGATCATCTAACCAAATGGTCTATTCTGCCCTCTCAATATGACATCAAATACACACCTGCAAAGGCTGTGAAAGGACAGGCTTTCGCCGATTTTTCTTGTAAAACATTCATTTTTGGAGGATTCTGAATTCAAAGACAATCTCCCTGACAAGCTAGTCTTCTTTATTGAGCAAAATATGGAAACCCAGTATTGATCTAGATTAACATTGATCATGTATTTTGATGGAGCTTCCATAACTAATAAGTTAGGAGATCTAGTTTTAGGGGTTGGAGTCATTTTCTACAACCTAGAAAGATTCTATGTACAAACAACGTGGCAGAATACACAGTATTGATTATGGGTCTTAAGCTAGCTTTGGATTCGGGCATCAATATGCTTGAAGTCTATAGAGATCTGTAACTCATAATCAAAAAATCGAATCTTGAATATGAAGTGAAGAAACCAGATTTGCTTCCTTTCTTCAACAAAGCCTATGAACTCAGGGAAAAATTTGTGTTAATCGAATTTCATCACATTCCAAGACATTATAATGTTAAGACAGATGCACTAGCAAGACTAGTGGCATCAATATTAATCCCTGAGAATGATAAGATGGCACTGAAAACAGTAAAAAAAAGACTTTTACCTACACTTGATACCTATAAATTAGTAGCAGATTGCTTTGATGTAATCAAGAATCGGACTTCATCTTTCCAAAACTCATTTAGAGACTGCAATCCTTTTATTGATTACATTCTTCATGGAGTCTTGGCAGAGAATGCTAAGGACAAAACTAGTATTAAAAAACAAGTTCTAAAATTTTGCTTCGATTTTCCTTCAAAGACTCTCTAACATAAATCGTATGATGGAGTTCTTCTCCATTGCTTGTTGCTAAAAGAAGCAAATCAAGTACTCAAAGAAGTTCATTTTGTATTATGCGGTGCTCACCAAGTCAAACCAAAACCTCATGATCAGATTCGAAGGTTGGGCTACTATTGGCCTAGCATGTTATTTGACACCATCAATTGTGCAAAGAGATGCAATGAATGCCAAATCAATGGAAATTACATTCATCAACTGCCTGAATATCTACATCCTATGTTTACCTCTTAGCCATTTGAGGCCTGGAGTATGGACATTGTTGGCAAAATCAATCCGCCATAAGAATGTAGTCATCAGTTCATTTTGTTGGCCATGACAAATTACTTCTCCAAATGGGCGAAGCAATGGCTCTTGCAGAAATCAAAATAGATACAATCCTCAGCTTTTTAAAGCCTCACCTCATTTATCGTTTTGCGATGCCTAAACATCAACGTCATGAAAATGATCCTCGGTTCAACAACGACAAGTTCCACTGATTCAATGACAAGTACGAAATCTAATGTTATCTTTCTATGGCATACAACTCTACAGTTAATGGACATGTCGAAGCTTTCAACAAGACTATTTGTAAAATTTTAAAGAAAATGGCCTTTAACAACAAAAAGAGTTGGAGTACCTAACTTCGTTAAGCTTTGTGGGCCTATAGAACTATGGTCCATGGTCCAACCAAATCAACACTATATTCCTTGGTTTATGGCTGTGAAGTTGTGATAGCTTTTAAAATTCAACTTCCTTCTCTTCATGTAACTGTGATAAACAAATACACCAAAAAAAAAGAATGCCAACATTAAACTTCAAAAGTTAGAAAGCCTTGATGAGAAGAGGCCTACTGCTTGACAAAGCACCGAGCTATATTAAGCTCATATTGCTGGGTCTTTCTACAAGAAGGTCAAATATAGAGTTTACAAGAATGGAGACTTAGTCTTTGCAGTCAGAGGCCCATGTTCTCCACACACATGTCAAAAAGCAAATTTGAATCCAAATGGGAAAGATCTTTTGTTATTGATAATGTTTAAGGTTTACTCCAATGATGCCTACACACTACTCACACTTGAAGGAGACAGATGCATGATGCCTATTAATGGAAAACTCATAAAAAAATACTATGCCTAAATGTCATTGGTATACCCAAGCCATGAACAATGTACATTCTTATCCCAAAAATCTTTTGGTTTTGAGCCTTACAACCTATGACTTCTATCAAACTTCCCTCAGACTTGTACATATTAACTACTAGGATAACATCCTTTGGCCCCTCTAGTCAACCCTTGTTACTTGGATAAAGTCCTTATAAGACCCCTTGTAACATCCTACTGTTACAAGGGATGGATGGGATGGTCTAGACATAAATCTCGCCTTAGGATGACAAACCAAAGATTTTCTTCATTTCCCATAAAGAAAATCCTAGGTCCATGTTCGGGGTGATAAAGGTGTTGGTTGCAGGACAGTATAATTCAAGAATGGTCCTACATATGTTCTTGTTTTCACAAGGCACCCTTTGAGTAGTGGCATTTATGGCTTAAAACATGCTGACCGATCTCAAAGTTTCTTCGTAGTGGCGCTTAATCAAAGTTGTCTAGTTTTGCAATTCTCCAATGCAATTAAACCACCTGCGGGACATGTGCCTTTCACCAACCCAGGCACTTCCATGCTCAATATGGATGCTGAGTCCTTTGTAGTCAATTATGAGATAGTGGTACTCGCCTCAAGATTTAGAGGGCCTTTACTTTGGATATTAGAATCTCTGGAGTGTAATATGGATGTTGATGCATAAACTTACTAGTCTTGAAATGCATATGGTGTTTTATTCATGAACTAGGATCTTCCTTCGCTGGAATAGTTAGGGTCATTGTCATCACCCTTAGGTATCTCTTCACAGATCAAATTGTGATAGCCTCATGAGAAGCTCTAACCTCGTCCATGTGATGGTATCTTAGACTCTCACTTGGTTGTATCATTGACTCTTTTGTCGCATTGCCAAAATATGTAGCAGGGTTTGTCGAAGCTCACTTGATTGTTATTCATCCAATTGGTGTTATTGATAAAGCACCAATAAGCATACCAATTTCATACAACCACGGATCTGGCTCTTTGGTTCTTCACATAGGTAGTGAAGAATTCATTTGGGTCTTTCATATTTGGGCTACTTTCAGCCGGCCCCTTGGAGTGGCTCTTTGACACCCCAAAAGATAAAATAGTGGACGCATTTGCTGTTCTATAGGAGAAACAAAGAGAGAGAGAGAGAGAGAGAGAGAGAGAGAGAGAGAGAGAGAGAGAGAGAGCTTAAGTAATAGTAAATATGGCCAAGGTAGGAAATTCTATTGAAACTTCGGCAGCACCTCCCCTTAGCAAAAGGCTAAAAGGAGAAAATAATACTCTATTCCTTAAGAATTGGCATCAAGGCACACTTAAGTCCCAGAAATGAGGCTCTTGGTCCAAAAAAATGTTCAAGCACCTTATGACCTTTTAGGGGGCAATTTGATGTGCACTTTGGCACAAAACAAGTCAAGCATGATAGCAGCTATATGCATCACAGATATGCAAACAAGCTCAACAAGTACGAAAAATGAAGCTAGTGGAGGTGGATAGCATGTTTTCAAAAAAATTCAAGCATTGAAGAAAAAAATAGTAAATGCTAATAGTCTGATAGATTCATTTTCAATCATTTCCCATGGTTTCATTAGACTTACCTGCAACTATTAGAGATTATTTCATTATCCATGATCAAACTTCAAGTCGACAAAAGGATCTCAACATTCCTACAACGGCCTCCTCAACAAAAACAAGCAAGAATGCTTCATCAGTGTTCGACGGCTTGTTTCCCACAAAGGCATTCAACATTATCTAGACTCACTTCAAGTCGGGAAAAACAAGGAAGGTGAATTAACCTTGGAAGTTGTGGCTGAGAAAGACATTGTAGAAAGCTCAAAGTTAAAGTGTCACTAGTAATCGTACTCAAACTACATATGATCACTTGACTAGAGGCTAATCCTATCTCCATTGGTTTCTATACCGGCCCCTCACATTCATGAGATTTTTACTTCTCATGTTTGTTGAGATTTAAGGAGGGAGTAACCTTCTCTTCAAAAGCAAAAGAAGTGCATCTTGGGCATGCTTAGCTTATTGACCATGGAAAATTCCCACAAAGGCGTGGTGACCTAACATGCACTTACACTATGCTAAAGATGAGGTGGACTGTCATCTCTTGATCCCCTGCACTTCCCATAGTCCGCAAAAGCTAGGTGTGTACTCAGACTATATCAATGTTCAAGCAGAATGGGTGGGTGTAGCTTCATGAAGCCCAACAACAAAAGGGTGAAGCCTAATCCTCTACCAAATTTCTACATTTCCCAGATGGAGCTTGTTCACTTCTAGTTTATTGAAGAGTGGATTCTGTGTAAAAGCTTTTGAAGTTCATGGCCTTTGGTGTTATTCTAATGAGAGCATATACAAAAGAAAAAAGAAAGAAAGCAGACAACTTTTGCTTAAAATTCAATTTACTCAATTGTGATTGTGGTTACGTTTAAACAGCGGCCCAAGTTATCATATTTTGTGCTAGTGTATTTGGCCTCAAGATCATTGATCAGATCAAGCACACTAATCAACAGAAAATAAAGGGAGCTACTCCACAAGCCATGGCCATAGAGATAGAGTCCCAGACACTACTTAGGTATGGTAAAACCTTGCAAAATTCTGCACCTGTTCATGAACATGAAGGTGAAGCTTGAAACACTATCATACATCAAAAGGAATTGACTAAGTTAAGCATCAAAGAAAAGAAAAAAAAAATCAAATCAAACAATTGCTCAAACAGGTGGTGACCATGGACTTACTTGAACAAGGCTCAATTTGAGCAAAGCAGCCTACGCAATACCCTTACATCCAAAGCAATAATAATAATAATAATAATAATAATAATAATAATAATAAGAGCAAGAGGGGTTGTGCCTTGACTCTACTTCGTTGTGAGCTAGACCCCACACTACATGTCAAGCCCTCAAAACCTCGAAAGGGCTGTTGACATCTTAGGGTTTGCTTTGATGCAAACTCATGGAGAAAATGAAAATTGCAGTGTGTGTAGTGCTTCATGTCAATTGCAACAAGAAAATCATCAAGGCAAGCAATTTAAAAAAATCAATCAAAATCACATGAATTCAAAAGCATGGGTTCAGCCATGGATGAAACACAAAAGAGGCAAAGTCAAAAGCATACTTGTCATTAATAAAGGTTGGAAAAATGAAGAAAAACTCAAAGTCCACTTGCAAAATTAAGAAGAGTGCTTGTCTGCCATTGCTCTTGCTCAACTTAGAAAAAATTTTTGAAATAATGGAATAAAGGAGAAAAGAGGGACACGAGTTTTATATGACTCGTGTCCGGACATGAGGCTCCTCTCAAGCCTACGGTCACTGCATCACCTTCACCCACAGACAATGCGTGGTTAAAACAGTGGGGTCCACGGCTTGGTGGCTCAAGCTATCTTGTGTAGTGATTTGAATTCCCTCAACACATGGTGAACCTTTTACCTGAGCAATGGGGCCCACTACTTGGTGGCCCATTCTCTCAAATGTTATTATTCAAATTCCAATAGCATATGGTAGACCCACTTTGGATATTTTACCCAAGACAAAAAAAAAAGATGATTTCCCATAGCACGGTGGACCCACTTTGGGTATTTTTCCAAACTAAACATTTTCGATTGTTTATATTGTCTTTAAGTCAACACTATGCAAATTTCAAATTCACCTTGCGTCAAACCAATTTTTGGACCAAAATTTGTCATCTCAAATTGATGTGGATCAAAATTTAAGAAAAGCTCAAAACTCACAAAGGCCATTCTCCTTCTAAATTCCATCTTATTTTGACTCATGTCACACAAAGTCAAAACCTAAACCTTGATTTTTGAAAATTAACCAAAATTCATGAAATTCCAAACCCAAATTCATTTCAAACCTAAATCTTGATTTTTCTTAAAACCTCAAGGATTCATTGGGCGGGTGTTCCCCATAGTCCCCACAAAGATGCTACTTTAGATATCTGTGACAAATAGGTCATGAGAAAATCAAATCCACTTTCCAAATGCAAAAAAAATTCATAAAATTCTAAATTTTCCAATACCTCAGGGATTTCTTTTTGTAGGTGTTCACCACAGTGCCCATAGAGATGCTGCTTCGATATATGTGAAAATAAGGTAAAGAAAATCAGATACTATATGCCTTTACCAAATTCCATCATCAAGCCCTTCATGTTTTTTGACCAAAAAATTTCAAGTCTAGGCCTATAACCTACCTGGACAAAACTACTTTTTTATCAGGCCATTCACCATTCCCGCGGATTAGCTATTTTAAGGCACAATGATTCCAGGCTCATTCTTCCACCATCATATCTCAAGGGGGCATTTGTTGACCCATAAAAAATAACAAACATTACAAGTATTGAGTGAATACTTCACAAGTAAATTCCAAGCTCAAACGCACATAAACCCTAGGGTTGTGGGATGCTAAGTCAAGTATTGCATCCAAATGTTCAGAGCTGATGCAACTCACTGAGAAGACTTCAGATGAGATCAGAGTGCATTATTTCAAACTTCAAGTTAGTGGACTTCATTTGGTCACTCAACTCACTAACCATCAAACTCAAGGTTCATTGACTCAAAACCTAAGGGTCGCTAAACACAATTAAGCTTCAAAATTACCATAGTGGCTAAAAATCATTGTGTCAACTAATGATTCTTCACGTCAAAATTAGTTGAAACTCCTAGAGAAAACTCAGATTATATTTAAGAATGACTCTATAAATTTTCAAGCCAAGGGGACTTCATTCGACCCTACTTCAGCTATAAATCAGCCTACGGGTCAATGACACCCAAACCTTGGGGTCATGACCAAAGTCTTGCTTTCAAGAGTCCAAAGCTGATGAAATTTGGATCAAAGGCTCCAAATGTGCTTAAGGTCAACTCCTCAAAGTTTCAAATCAATTAAACATCATTTTGGTAGAAAACAAGCTGATTACCTGCACTGTAAAGGGACACTGACTTAGAACATGCAACAAATGGGCCATTGATCAAAGTCTTGCTTCCACAAACCCAAATCGTATGAAATTTTGATGGATACTTCAAGATTTTCTTAAGATCAACTCCTCCAAGTTTCAATCAATTTGAGGCCATTTAGGCCTCAAACAGCTAAAAAAGGATCCACTTTCATGAAAAGTCAAAGGAAGGGTTAACCAACTTCAGAAGGTCAAAATATAATGAAATTTCTATGACACCCTCAAAATGGTGTTAAAAGACATCCTTCCAAGGTTTGTGAAGATCAATCATTATTCAGGGCCCAAATTGATAAAAATAGGTCACATATGCAAAAAACCCAAAACTAGGCCTGTTCGTGACCTTGGCCACGGCTACGGTCACCTATCAAGTGGTTCCTGGCAGTTTCAACCAATTTTTTCCACTTTATTTTGAAACTCAACTTCTCATAACTCCCTCAATTACCTCTGAAGTCTATAAAAGGCATGCTTAGGCACTTGGGAAGGGGGTTCAAGGAAAGTTTCCAAGAGACAGACAAGATTCAGAAGGTTCCACAAGATTCTAAGGCTTTACGCAAGGGATTCCTCAAACGCTTGGCCTATAACTCTCTACATTTTTCTTCCTCTTATAAGTTTAAGGTGAGAAATGAGTTCGAGTAAACAGATACGCATCAATACTGTTCATAAAGGATGAGTTTCAAGTCAGCCAAGTGCCAAAAGTGTTCAATGACATGAAACTATTTTCTTTGGTTCTCCCACTTAAAAGGGTTTTAGGCCCTCTCTAAGGTTGTGAATGGACTTTATTTGGGTTTCATTATGCTCCTTGAAAATCACTCCTTGAAAATGAAAGAATCAGAATGACAATACTCTACCCTCAATCGCTTGTACATAAGCACCCCTTTAGGATTTCCATAAACGCGATCCGTAACAACGAAGTGGTGACTATCAAAGATCGTAGACGATTCCAAATTCGAATTCTGTACTCTTAGTGATCATCCAATGCTCCTAAAGTAAAAATTACAAGTTTCAACACCTTAGAGGCATCACAAAAGTAAACAAAAACAAAATGGAGGAGAATAGTGGCCAAAACTGCCACTGTCTATCAATGACCGTTGGCCATGGCCATTGGCAGGGGCTCAGAGACCATGTCCCCAGTCACCACTCCCCTGCCTATAGTTTTTTATATTTTTTTCTTTTTTCATGTAATTTCCCTAATTTCCCTAGTTTAGATCATATCTAAGACCAGACGGAGGGGTTGTAATTTTCCAACACTTGTAATCAACTTGCATCCCCGAGGTTAGAGCATTAAACCCATGCAATTAAAGGAAATTTAATGATGATCTATAATTATTTTTTCATTCTTCTATGTGCTTGAATGTATGGATGTTAGACTTGATTCCATTACATTCATCATCATTTCAAATGCCTCCAGTGGTGTGTGCATTTTCAAATATTTTCTTATTTTTTTAGAAGTTCGTATTGATTTTTTCATGAAGTAGCCCGTGTTTTGTTCGAACTTGTAGACTTGAACATAAAAAGAATTGTTAAGCCCTTTATAACCGAACAGGGCTTTGCATGTTTGGATTCTCCTAGCCAAATAGTCCTCTGATTATTTGGCTAGGAGCAACCAAATAGACAAACACATGTTCGGCCACATAGGGCCAAACAGTGTTTTCTTTTGCCCATTCTCTTCACTAATTCTATATGAATTTCCCTAATGTAGGATGGTCCATCTACACAATGCAGTAAAGTTTGGTCAAAGTGTATAATGGATTTTACGAGTGAATTTACCATTCATGAGGTAAGAAGCAAAGTTGCATAATTTTTAAATTAGTGGTATGAGTTACTAAAATAGTTTTTAATGGTGATATGTGTAAATATTCAAGAGCCGCAATGCATTAATTAAGTGGGCTTATGATGTTGGAAAGAGAAACCATATTGTCACTATGATTAGAGACTCAAATGCTGGTGGGTTGCTATAACACCTAGAGTTATCCTTACATTTGAAAGATTTGAATATTATAACTCTTGCAAGGCTAAAGACGAGGGACCCCCTAATAAGAAGACCATGCAAACAAGTTCAACGAAATGTGGATACCATTTTACATTAAAGGGCAAGAAGTTGGTTACAAATGATGATTGGATGTCAGATATTGTATGTGGTGTACATAATTGCTCGGTTGCGTAGTATCTAGAAGAGCACTCATTTGCAAGGAGATTATCAAAGGATGAAACGAAGTTATTGGTTGATATGTCAACGAGCATGGTTAGGCCCAAAAAGATTTTGGTTACATTGAACAAATAAGTGAATTAAATGTAACCATAATGAAGACTATCTACAATAGGCATTTTAGGCAAAAAGTGTTTGAGCAGGGTGGGAGCAGTCAAATGCAACAACTCTTGGGGAAATTGCCAGAGCATAAGTACATTGAATGGCATAGGAATTGTGACAATACTAAGACCATTAGTGACATTTGTTGGAATACCTAATCAGCTTAGAATTGTTGCATGCATTTCCATATATCTTGATAATAGATTGCACTTACAAGACCAGCCGGTATCGTATGCCACTATTAGAGATTGATGGAGTGGCATCCACAGAAATGATATTTTTCATATGCTTTGCATACTTCGAAGTTGAACGTGAAAATAACTATACATGGGTGTTAGGTGTACTGCGTTCTATTAATGTTGATGCTGATGGTATTCTTCTTAATGTTATTATAATAGAAGAGAGTTGGTGTCATGAAAGCCTTCAACAATGTATTCCTTAAGAGTACTCATTTATTGTGCATGTGGCACATTAATAAGAATGTTTTGAGTAAATGTAAAAGATTATTTGAGACAAAATAGTTATGGGACAAGTTTAATATGAGTTGGAATATTTTGATGTCTTCTTCTATAGAAAAATAGTACAATGAACTTCTTTGTAAGCTAAATAAAGATTTTCGTACTTATCCAAAAATGCTTTAGCATGTGAAAACTATGTGGCTACATACATATAAGGAAAGATTCGTGTCAGCATGGGTAGATAATTGTATGCATTTAGGGAATACTACATCAAATAGATAACGTGAATGCTAGTTTTTTTTATAACTTTTTAATTAATACTAACTACTAAATCAATCACTAATTATACAATTTTATGTTTTTTTACAGAGCTGAGGGTGCATAGTTGAAGAGACAACTTAGATCAAGTCAAGGAGATTTGGAAACAAATTGGACAAAGATCCACAATCTCTTCTAGTTATAACATACAAGTATAAGAGCCTCATTTGAAAACAAGCAAAACAGTTGTACAACATAATTTCAAGCCTTTGGATTTTAATAGCTTCGTGGCAACATCTTAAAAAATGCGTTGGATAAATTATTATCAGAAAGAAAGAGAGCCGATAAAATTGGAATTGACCAAAGAGCATGCATGTGTATTCTTCGACAAACACACAGTTTACCTTATGCTCATAAGAATCAGATGCATCCACATTAGTGTAAGCTTGCTATGTTGCCTAACAATGCACACAAGGGTTTTATTTTGGAGTAGGATTGTAAAGCAGAGTTGGTGTTAGTTTTACATGCGTTCAATGAAAGTGATTTTACAAATAAATTTCAAATTTTGAAGAAATTAAGCTAGATATACAACGCAGGCATCATGTTCTGAAAAGAATCGGAAGTGAAATTAAGAACGCAAGGTCAACCAGTTGGAAATTTATACTAAAGGCATACTTTTATGTATTTATCTTTGACTAATTTATTTATTAACAAAGTTTGTCTTTTCATTTTAATGAGAGTTTGTATGGGCAAATGGTTGCAATGTTTTTTTATTATGCATGTGTGTGTCTTTTATTTTATAAAGTAGAGAAATTGGTGTATAGAACTTAGCTTACACATGGAAGACCTTTTTGTCGGGAATATAAGTTATTGTTGTTCACAATCTAGATAGAGTTAGGCATACTATCGGTACGATTGTATCATGTTGTTTTAGTAGGCTTGTCTTGGATGCGGAAAACAGTATAATTTCAACTTATTATGTTAGTACGCTTTGTGTATATTAAATCAGACCGCTTTTTGGTTTATTGTCTTTATACTGAATATATAAGACGATTAATATCCAAATGGTTATTATGAGTCCTTGTACTCTTAATTCCAATATAAATAATAGACACATACCTTTAGTGTTTAGCATTTTAATTTGCAAAAGAGTAAGACCTTTTCTGGGTCAATAATCTCAATAAATTAGATGACTACACCATGTGTATGGTGGATATTAGTTTATTGATAGAATCCACGTCCTGTAATAGGGATTGATGATATCCCTTTGATAAAGCTTATAAGTTTTGATTATGTCAAATATTGCAAGTGGACTTAATGTTCGATATATCAAATAAGTTACATATAAGGTTTCAAGAAATTATAAAGATATCTATTAAATATAAATGTTAGTAATTATCTAATTGATCGATATCTAAAATTTTAATGTGGGGAGATTAATTAGCATTTAATAATAAGAAGCTTGAAATATAATTTTGAGAATAAGGAGAGGAGTGCAATTATAATTCTCTAGTGGACTAAATTGTAATTTATGGAACTAGAATTCTAATTTGGGTCGAATTAGTGTTTCCTATTTCCATAAGAAGTCTGTTCGTTGTTTCCTTCTTAAGGTCCCTATTGTAACCTATAAATATGCGCTATTACTCTCTAGAAAGAATACAAGGGAGAAATCTCATTTTTTTAGGGGAAAAAGAATTCACGGAAAAGGCCCACATCCCGATGCAAGTTCAAACAAGAGGAATATAGTAGAAGATCTTGAGATTTTTGGGTTGTTGTAAGACCGAGATCAAACCAGAAAGATCTCGCAGGTATAGTTCTTGGATCATCATTATCTAAAGTTATGTTCACAATAATCTGTACACAATATCAAGGGATTCTAGCGGTTGCCTCCTAACAGTGGTATCAGAGCCAATCTTGATGCTACATATGGATTGAATAAAACATAGTAAGATTATAGGTTGCTACAAAAAATATGAAGATTGTGTTTGTTGTAACTAACCTTTAGTTTGCAGTGAACTATTTAACGTTTGTTTTACAATGATTGATTTGGCTATCATGTTCACCATGTGTGTATGTTCTGTGAATGGATCCTATGAATCAAATTCATGATTATTGTTTTACATATTATTCAATCTATCATGGATGTAATTATATTAATATAGCATGTGAACTCCATTCATCCAGAGGCTTAGGATTTAATGTTATTTTTCATGGTAATGTGATTATAATGATATAGCATGTGAACTCTATTTGTTAGGAGGCTTAGGGTTAATGTAATTTTTTTAAGAAAGGACACAGGTTTTGAAGGCAATAATTTAATTTCAAATGAAGAACTTCATGGAAAAGATTTGGCCCGGGGGACACCCCGAACCCCCTTTGTGAAGCGCATCTTTTGAAGAGGTGGCGATCAAGAAAACAAAGGATCCTACTTGACCTTGATAGCTAGGACTCTTTTGATGGTTGTCTTTCTTTCATGCTTAGATGTCTATTACTATCATAATTTGCTAAATATAATATTAGACCTTTTTTTATAATGTTCAGAATGGTGAAGTAAGTTGCATTCATATGATTTGCAAATAAAATTGAACTCTATTTTTTTTAAAAAAATTATGGGTTGTCAAAATTTATTAATCACACTAATGCTATGATGCACAAAGATAAGATAACCTACACATTTTAGTAACGTATTACTTCAAGATTCTAAGTTGGTCTTAATTAAACTGTTTTACAAGGACCCTCATTGTTAAATAAGTAAGTGGGAAAGGGAACCTTTTAATTCCCTTGGTCTCCATCATTATTTTGTAGGAGATGTAATTGATTTATGTGTTGACCTTGGAGTCTTCCACCTCCTCATGCGAAAGCTACATGCTTATCATGCACTGTCATGATCCTTTAATAGTGGAAAATACTAACAAATACCTATTTAACATTCCATATATAAATCCTACTCAATCAAGATTTAGATTCTTACTCCTGACTTTTAAATATACAATATGCATACTCATAAGTTTCCCTTAAGGGCTCAAGTGTGGAAGTATAATAACAGTCATATAACTAGATACATTCTATAAACATAAATATCAATGTATCAAATCCATGAACTAAAATAGATAATGGGAAGGACCATTTGGGCCCGATCCTAATTGTCTGGGTCATGATGCTCTTATGATAATGCCCATCAGTAGACATTCTCAAATACCCACTTAAGATCTACTGGATGTACCACAGTGGTATCCTTTGATTCCTGACCAATGCCCTGACCTGCATCTGAGATGGGTCTTGTAACACCAAGTGCAGTACCTCAAACACCATGTATGGCAATCTAAACGAATGTTAGGACTTATTACACAGTTAGCAATATAATCAAGATATCATTGTTATAGATGTTAGAAATGTATTCTAAGTATATTATCATAATGAAATATGATTAGGAATCAAGATAATGTGAAACTTGCTAATTGGTATGCAACATCGCTCATTTCTCCGAAGAGCATATATACTCCTAAGAGCATGTATCATATAGTGACAAGAAAAGAATTGGGTGGCAATCCCAATCTCCAAAGGAGTGTCGACTTACTCCAAATTTAGAACTTATAATTACTATAGTAGGGTAATCGTGAATCATATAATCAACTCACACATACCTCAAGAGCCTTGTAAGAGTTGCAGCTAGTGGTGCCAATTCAATGAATCAAGAATAATAGAGTTACTTGCAACTTGTACTTACACTTACTTGCCTGAATTACTTACATAACTTACATACATTTCCATTTGATATCATGTTAGAGACAATAGGGGAGTAATCATGACAATAATGATAATCAAAATGATAATCAATGCATCTTATAAGATGGGTTAAGCTCATGAAGGTAAATGAACAAGATGCATGAATGTTCATCTATTGTTGTTTAATGATACTTTACTAGCCAAGCCTATACTAAGATGCTCCGTGTCCCAAGTCTTCCAACTTGGATGGCCATAAGATACCCAATATCAACTGCTACCATTTCTTAACGTTGCATTGTATATGAAACAAACAATGGACCCCCATGCCCAATCACAAATGGCATGACTTCAAAACCACTAATACATCTAACAAGGAAGGGCGACAGCTCTTCACTTCCCTTGTTGTATTAATTTCTCCATTGGTCAAGTGTTAGTGATGAAGGGTATCCTTAGGTAAGGCTCTACAAAGTTATAAGGGTATTTCTGGAGTCTAAGATATAGCTTGGCCCCATGGTAATCTTAGTATTAACCTATAGGCATTTAGTTAGTATGGTCTAATTGAATTACACTCTATAAGAATTTATTTGCATTAAAACTAATTGAATTAGGCATCTCAGCCAAGCGCACCCTAGTGCATCCAGTTGAGCATGCGCTCGAGCCGACCAAACAAAGGAATACATGCTTGAGTGCGTTTGGGATGCGCTCGAGCTTGAGCACTTGTTTTAGTTAAAGTCAAGATTTAATTGGATATTCCCAGGTCGCGCTCAAGCGAACTTGAGCATGCGCTTGAACTTGTGCTCATTTGTATAGTTGGGATTTCCTAATTTCTGCTCATTTTCCTTGTTTTACCTTTACATTCACCTACAACAAATCACCATAAATCCCTCCCTTTGCCACATGGCATCCATTTCTCTTTCATTCATTCAACCATCACTTCTAACCATTGGATTTTCCCCAAATCCACCATTCCTTCATAACTCATTGATTAGCATTCATTTTAAGCCATTACATTAAGCATAAAACATTAAATGAGATATTTAAGCAATAATAGGCATAAGAATAAATTGAATAATCAAAACTTAATCATGTTGCACTCTAAAACTCGTTTAGACTTGCCTTAGCTGAGTGCTTAGCCCAAACCAAGCTCTAAGAAGTGAGATCCTCAAAACTCACTCCTAAGCATAGACGCATGAAAAATGAGAAGCATAACGAGATGCATGAAATGAATAGAGCTTTCTTTAAGCAATTATTGGAACAAACTTCAAGAAAGATTGAGTTTATATATTAGGAAATGTGTTAGCAAGATTCTTCTTTCCTAAATCTCCAAAGAAAGGTCTTTTCCCTCCAAACAAACATTAGATAGGGTAAAAGGAGTTGTAGAGGATGATGGTGAAATTTCTTAATAAAATGGATTAGCTCTCTCTCACAATCTTTTTATGATGGATGAGGAGGGGAGACAAGGGAGGGAGATGGGGGCTACGGTTTGACAAAAGAGGGTTCCTTGTTTTGGGAAGTGGGCGTTTTATAGATAGGGTAACTTTTAGAATTTACAAGGAAACCCACTCTTTTGAGATATTTACAACAAAGGCCAAATGTTTTTCTTGAGAGACATAACTTAGTCTTGTGGGGCCTTAGGGGCTTAATATTGGTAACCTAATGAGATGATGTAACATGATGAATCACATCCTTGATCCCACTAATCTACTTAATCAATCCAATTAATCTAATAAGATAGTAATTAGGGATAAAATATGATTAATTAAGAATTTAACCCTAAATTCGGGGTTGGGTTCCTACAGTTTTACCCTAAACCTGATCCATTACATAATCTATTATCACTATTTCATGTATGTGTTGTTTATGTTTCCTTGATCTAAACCATTGATATAGTGGTCATTGATACAGTGGATCATAGAATGGATTAAGACTGGCTATAAGATCCAACAGAAAGTCAATGATGGACTGGCTGGAATTTACTGGTGATTCTCAAAGATTGTACATGTACTATTGAGACCATTGCATTGATAGTGTCAATTTAAAAAGACAACCTACAAAATTAAGATTCCTTTGTCGAATTCAACATTTGCAATTAATTATTTGCATGAGTAAAGCCACTCACTTCATATCTTCTTACTTGTCTTCCTAGGAAATATTCAATGGGAAGCTTGTCTGTTGGTGACTTTTGGCCACATTCATCCCTAAAATTTCAACTGCCTATTGGTGAGCAGTTGTTAGCTTCCTTCCAAAGACATGAATTGAAATGTTTGAATGAATAAAAGGAAAATGAGAAATGGACCCTCCAATATAAATAACAGAACTTTGAATGGTCATCTTACAAATGGAAGATCATAAAACATATGGATAATGATGGAAAACTCCATATGTTTAATTGGTAAAACTTAAAATAGCTACTTCATTCAAGCACTATATTAATAGACAAAACAGTTAACTAGGCAGTGGCTCAGTTGGCTTGAGCTCCCTTGATTTCAAGTTTGACTTTCACCCCATGTGTTATCTAGGTATTATGTATGCGAAAATACATATTTCCTAATATTGAATAACCCTCGGCCCGAAGGCCAAGGATCTAAAAGCTAAGTTGGTGCGAGTGGTCATCACAAAAAGAATAAACAAACAAAAAAGAAAATTCAAACATATAAACAAGTACCAACTTATTTTATATAACCTAGTCCCTACGCATACCCCAACTTTTTGAAGGTAGACCATCGTTCACTTCTTTTTAAACTTATGTGTTTGTGTCAGGCCCCATATTTTAATTTTGGGTTTAATCGGTTTGTTGGGTTTGAGTAAGGTTGAGAGGGATTCAGATCAATTGGTTAAACATCTTGGGCCTTGGGCCTGAGTTATTTGACCCTTTTAAGCCAACAGACCTATTCTAAAATTTTGTAAAACTCACTAAAAAGCAGGGAGCCCTTCCCTGTAATTTAGAAAAACCTTTACATAATAACCTTAAGGGTTTTCCCAATTCTTCCATCTTCTTCCTTTTCTTTGCAACCAAGCCCTAGTAGTTCTCCAAGGTAAATAAGGTTGATCTTCCAAGGTTTGATCTTCATATTTGCTTTTAACATCGAAATCCAGGCAAGTGGATAACTGTAAACAATGTCTTCTTAGTTGCTTTCTTGAATCACATGCTCTAACTATGATTTATTTATTTTGGTTTAATGTTTTGGGTTTGCAATTAATAATGAAGATTTGAGTTGATTGAAAAAAATATGATTAATTCGAATGGGTTTCATGTCCTTGATAATACAGATTTGATGTTTTTATCTTAAATAAAGAATTAAAAAAACGATAAGCAGCTACTGCCTGGCAACCAACCAAGCTTGGCCGACTACTGCTAGGCTGGGCAGGGTTCAATGGGCTAGGCCCATTTTAAATAAGAAAAATAAAAACATTAATTAGGACTTATTATATTAATTATAAATGGTTTAGAATATTGTTTAAGGATTAATGGTGACTAGATTATATTAATTAATTCCTAAATTAGGCGTGATTAGAATTTTGGTTAGGATTTTTATAAATTTAATTGGGGTTTTATTTACTTGTGATTAATATTTTATTTAGATTGATTAGAATTTTATTAAGAGGTAAATGGGGGTGATTAAATCTTACTTATTATGTATTTGAAATTCTAATTTCGATTTTAATTTGAGTTTAGATTTCAAACCAGAATCCAAGATTTGGATCTTTTGTTTTATAGAAAAAAATAAAGTGTATTTAGGACAACAATGATAATTAAGGAATTAATTATTCCCTCCCCTTTTTTATAATAATTTGATTAAGTTTGGATTTTGGAATTTAAATATCTTTCACCCAATTTGTAAAACAAACTAAACATACATAATTGGATTAGATGGATTCCTTTTTTTTTAGTAAAGCTGGTTGAATGTTCAAATGAGAATTGGACTGAATTTAGAATGGGAATGTGAGATTCGGGAGGCACCACATGATAGACACTGAAAGTAGCATATTAGTATCATGAACTCCCGTTTTTATTGTAAAAAAGGGTTGATTCTCATGTGTATATTTAACTAACTATAACTTTTAGGTGGATTATAGTTTACTTTCAGAGAACTTGAATGGACATACGATCATAATGCACTTTTAAATTAAGTAATCAAGTACTTAAATTGATATTTGGTTAAATATTATGAGTTAAGGGTTCATAGCATGGTTTATTGTACATCAGTAACGTATGTATTTGCATATATATATATATTAATATATATATCTAACCAACTATAGTTCGGAGGTGTACGTACGCCATCGAGTTAGCGTGTATTATGGAATATAGTACACAGTTGTGCCATTTGTTATATCTGGTGGGAATACCTTTTTTTGTATATTATATCTGTGGGAATACCTGTTTTTGTATATTATATCTGTAAGAATACTCGTTTTTATATATTATATCTGTGGGAATACCCATTTTTGTATATTATATTTGTGGAAGTACTCGTTTTTGGTATATTGTATATGCGGGGATACCCATTTTTGTGCATTCATGTCATTAGGTTTGCATTTGGTATATTTTGGGCAGAATATAAAAATATCTTTTAATTCAATTAATTAATATCATTGCTTGTAGTTTACCCTCTTGCTAGATTATGTCAATCTGACCTACTACTTTTGGTGTCTAAGTTCCGCTACAGGTGCCGGTGTCACTCTCCGATCCCAAGAATTGGGGTTAGAATGGGCCCTACGGGGTGTGCATACATAATCCTGTAGTAATCGTGCATGTGACACACTCACAAATCACTACAAGGGAGATTCCATAGGAACGTATAGAGAAATTTCTTAAACATGTAAATTACATTTAAAAGTAAGCAGAAGCTTGTATAATACATCTATAAAAATCATGAGTAATAATAATAGAAACATCATCCATTTCATAAATAAGTCTGTACTTAACCATTCTATTTATATAATAACACTTACTTAAACATGTTTAAGAGTCAAAAGTGTACACATGCCCATCAAATCATAAACACACAACAAAGATCCCATGATCGCTCTTCGTAGGACGACTAATAGAAGATGCTGCATTACACTCACCTAGTCCCTTGGGTTCAGTACTTGTAACACCAAGGGTAGCACTGTTAACACGACGGTTAAGCAAGTATATAAAGATACATAAGACCATCATGCTGTATCAAATGAATTAAGAATATATATTGAATAACCGAAGGCAATAATCATACACTAGGCATGTTGTTCATGAGTAAGCATGTGTAACAAGTCATAAAAAGGATATCATACAAACTAATTGGCATCCATGAAGCTCATTCTCCTAAAAGAGAGCATATCATCTAGAGGGAGTATGCATACATATGGGTCACTAGGGGATCAGACTATCTTTCGAGGAGCGCCGACAACTCCTCCAGGGACTACTGCAATAGTGATATAAAAATACCCAAACCGGTCTCGTCGAACCTAATAAGGGTGTAAGCTAAGTGGTGCCAACTCAACGTATCAAGGTCGACTCAAATTCATATCTTTTATACATTTCAGTTATACTTGTCATATCATACATACTAGGAGTTCGGTCTTAAGATTACATTCATTCATTCATTCATATCTGATAATCAATTAATGCATACTTAGTTGAGCTACATCATGTTGAGGGCAAGGTTTCTTAACAATATGAATGCATTTAGATTAAGTAAGCATCAAGAATAATTACTAGCCAACCCTATACTAGATAATCAGTGATCCTGAAGGCATTCAACATGATGTATTCATAAAACGTCTGGTGTCATTGTGTTATCAATTCTTGGCATTACATTGTGTATGTAAAAGACACCTTTTTTTATGCCAACACCCATGACGTGATATTGGGAATTTCTCTAGAAAATCGAAGGGGATAAGTGAAGCTCTACACTTGTCCTCCTTATCATTTGATCACCGTTGGGCTAACTTAGTTAGGGAAAAGGTGCCATATCTAAAGCCCTATAAGGTCATTGGAAAACCCTAATATTCTAAGTTCACCGTGTTCTTACAGCTTAGCCGTATGCATGTTATGGCTTAGCCGAGTGGCTCAAACTTCATTTTTAATTAAATGCACATTTACGGTTTAATCGTATAGTGGCCTATGGCTTAGCCGTGCTAAGCCTACGGCTAGGGTTATGGCTTCGGTACAGCGTGGCTGTAGCAGCCGTAGATAAATTCTGAGTTTTAAGGCTCTCTGGAAGGTTCACCGTAGAATAGCCTACGGCTTGTTCACGGGGTGGTTATAGCTAAGCCGTAGTTCAGCTAACCACTTAGTCGTGGGTTAACCGTAGTTTAATTTAGCTCTCTGGATTTTGAGCTGTAGAGACTTACAGCTAAACCATGGGCTTCACCGTAAGCTTCAAAAATTTTTAAACTGATTCTAAAGCTCGGGTTCAAGTGTAAAACTCTATCATTTGGGTTCCAATGAGGGTTCTTTTTCTCCAAATTATAATCTTAAGGCTTACCTACCCACATATGATTAATATTACTTATCTGTCCTCATATTCACTTAATCTAACATATGTGTACTTAATCAAGGAATAAATGAGCTGTCAACTTGCACTTAGAGTAATTACTTTAAAAATCAACAAATTTAGATATGCATGTAGCAATATATATACTCTTATACTTGCCTTATGTCAATGCTTGCCCTACTCAACTCTTCTTTGGTGTGTGAATAGGGAAATCCTCAATGAAAAGGTGGGATTTCCCTATTCACACAAAGTAATTACATAACTCATTGATTAGCATTCATTTTAAGCCATTACATTAAGCATAAAACATTAAATGAGATATTTAAGCAATAATAGCTATAGAAATAAATTGCATAATCAAAACTTAATCATGTTGCACTCTAAAACTCATTTAGACTTGCTTTAGCTGAGTGCTTAGCCCAAAACCAAGCTCTAAGAAGTGAGATCCTCAAAACTCACTCCTAAGCATAGATGCATGAAAAATGAGAAGCATAACGAGATGCATGAAATGAATAGAGCTTTCTTTAGGCAATTATTGGAACAAACTTCAAGAAAGATTGAGTCTATATATTAGGAAATGTGTTAGCAAGATTCTTCTTTCCTAAATCTCCACAGAAAGGTCATGCATGTCATGTAATTGAGTCTTCTTGACTCTAACAAATCCAAATATGTGAAATGGAGGTAAAACCTTCACCTTAGGGACTGTAGCTCGGAGAAGATTGTGATTTCTAAGAAAGAGATGCCCAAAGGAAAAAGAAGAGGATGGATGGATGCTATTACTATTGCATGCAAACTCCAAATTCTTGTTTCCAGCTCTAAGATGAAGAGAAGATGAAGAAAGGTGAAGAGAGGGGACGGCACCAATGAACACAATGAGAAGGTGAAGAAGAAAACTTTGGGTTTTTCTTTTAAACTTAAAGTTTTCCTGAATTTTGCATGCAAGCCCTCTTTCTTTGGGAAAATTACAGTTTAGGTCAAATGGACCTTAACATAAAAGATAGTCTACACAGAAACTTACATGAGATGCAACTAATGAGATGTCCATATGATGCAAGAACAATTACAAAAAGGTCCTTGACTACCTAGGTTAAGTTCGAACCCCAACTACTTATCTAACTGAGACTCACTAAAAGTTAAAAGCAAGATAAATTAAGGCCAAAATATATTAATTAATAAGAAATTGAGCTTAATTAATTTAAATTACAATTAAGTCGGGTCGGGACCTTACAACCAAAGGGTCAAACGACGGAGGAGATTCCACCAGATAGCGGAGTTATTAAGTAGAGCAACGATGAAATTATATGAGGTGTCCTATTAGTGTTGGTGCTAAGATTGAAACTTTAGATTATGTAATAAAGCCATGTTTAAGGCCATTAGTTATTCATTAAATTCATTTGTCTTGGAATTACAACTTTAATTGTTATGCTTCAAAGCACTTGACCTTGACTTTATTATTATTAAGATTTGTTTTATGGTTGGTGCATGATACTCATCTGTATAGATTATAGATTTCTGTTCCGCATGTGATTATGGTTGCTTGATCACCAAGTGTCGATTCACGAAGGACTTCGATCCACCTAAAAGTGGGGCACGTATTGTTTATCTAAGAAAAATCTTAATTTGCCCCAATTTTGAAGCCCTTAGAACTAAGTTTGGATCCGGCCCAGTTTTTGGGGCATGATAGATGGTATCAGAGCGGTTAAGTTCTAAAAGTTCTAAAAGATGCTAGAATATAGGTCCGATGTGAGAATTATAAATTTTAAATGGGAATGTTGGGGTTTTGATGCATATAACCGTATCCTAACTTTAGCAATTGTTTAGAGGTTATAGGAGTTCATTACCTTTTGTATTTTTGGTTGCTTAGTCTCTAACAAATGGTTGTTTTACAGACATGGCACCTAGAATAAGGAAAACAAAAGCCAACCCATCTAGTTCGGAGTCGTGTGAGCCAGCGGTATAGCTAATGATTCGATACAGACTCTGCTTCAACCTATGTTAGCCCATCAGTAATGTCAAGATCAGAAGATAGCATAGCTGTTGGAAGTTGTGTAGAGAATGAATCAACCTCGTGTGATGCATGCAACTCAACCATCGATAACGCCGCAACCAACATCTATGGTACGGCCTCAGCTAGTGGATCAAGCAGCATTTCAGACTAGTGTACTTGAGGCTTTACAAAGGATTGGGCAGCTTTAAGTTGTTGTTGCCCCCAAACCCCAGGATCCAAATGATATTTTTGAGAAGTTTAAGAAGAGGGTCTGCCAAACTTCAATGGTGGTGAAGATCCGATGGTGGCCAAAGAATTTCTCATCCAGGTGGAGAAGATATTTGAGAAACTAGTCTGAATAGGGGTACAGAAAGTTAAGTTGGAAGCTTCTATGTTTCGAGATGTGGCAGATAGGTGGTGGACTACTATTAAGGAAACGTATAAGGGGATCACTGAGGAAGTAGCTTGGACTACCTTTCACAACCAGTTCTGTGAGAAGTATATACCAGAGCATGTTCACATTTAGAAGCAAATAGAATTCGATATATTGAAGCAAGGTACCTTATTCATCAGGGAATATGAACTGCAGTTTACCCGTCTCTCTCGTTTCACACCAACTCTCATCACTCTAGAAAGCGAGAGGATTCGACAGTTCCTTGATGGCCTTTGACCAAATATACTACTTCATGTTAAGTCATAAGTTCTAAACACCTACCAAGAATATTTAGATAAGGCACACTAGGCCAAGGAGGTAATTGGCCGCATGGCCCCTTCGAGCCAACCCAAGCAAAAAGTTGCTTCGTCTCCAGGCCCACAACACCAATTCAAGAAGCAGAAGATGGAATCTTATGACATTTGTGGCAATAACCACCAAACATCTAAGTGTTGGTGACAGACAGGGGGGTGTTTTCACTGTGAAGACACTAGTCATCAAGTTAAGGATTGCCCGAAGAAGAAAGGCCAACAGTATTGGAAGACATCTACACAAGGAACTCCTAGCACAACCACTAAGACAAATGATGAGTCTTTAAAAATGAAAATTTTCATATACATTTTGACCCATTTTAAGGATTTATTGAGTCAAAAGAGCCTCATTTAGTGTGATCTGGTGGTTTTACGTATTTTAAATTCATTGTAGTGCATTCCTGCATAATTTGCTTAAAAATCACACTTTTTGCATACATTTATGAAACCTGCCATTTTTGAGAAATCTATTTTTGGAAAGTTATGTGAAAATTTATATTCTTATGAAATGAATTGAATTTTCATCATCATTAGTTCATTCACATATAATCATAAAGAATGGTATGCATTTTTATTGTCATTTCATGAGAGATGGGCCCACATTTATACATTTGTAATCATAGGGTTGAAATTGTTTTTTCACATGAATTCACATTTATTTTGTAAGAAATTATGACATGGGGCCCATTTGTAAAGAATTGAGGCAAAGAAATCATTTTCAAAAAAAAGGAGAGAAGAATTACAGAGATGAAAGAAATTGGAAGAAAAATGCAAAGTTAGCTTTTGGTCCCACACACACATGCACATGTGTGGGGTACACTTGTAAAACATCCAAGATGGGGTCCATTTGATTGTTGCAAATTTTCAAGATATTTTCAAGAGATTTGAAGAATATATAATCAAAGATGGAGAAGGAAAGCCACATGGGAGTTATTTTTTAGAAGGAGAAGATTTGAAGAAAAAAATTAAAAATATATATATACAAGATAATCCACACCTAAAAGGAGGATTTGGATCAAAATTTTGTTGCAAAAAAAAAAAAGAAAAAATCAAGGGAGAATTATCAAAGAAGAGCTCTTTGAGTTTGGAGTAAATAAGGAGTACCTTCTAAAGAAGGAAAGTGGACAAAGCAAGAGATAAAGGAGGAAGATTCTACACCTCACGTGGGCTAAGTTTGATTCCAAGAGAGGATTCTTATCCTACTTTATCTCTCCAAAGATCTTAATGCAAGGTGGCAAAGATAAAGAAAGAATGAAGAAACAAAGAAGGAGAATTCAAAAATAGAAAGCCAATCACATTTTTATTTGGATAGCATACATTAAAATGGTTGTAACTCTCAATGCGAGTGTTGGATTTAGACAATCTACCTACCACTAGAAAGCTCTTTTCGAGTAGATATGCGTAAGATCCAAGATTACACCAATCGGTTAAAACGACAAAGATATGACCTCAGGAAGTTTACTATACATTTTTAGGCGGGATTGCAAAGATTTTGGAAAGCTTATTATGGAGCTTAATTTGTTTTCAATTTTATCAAATCAAGTTTGAGAGGGAGTAGGACTTGAAAAAGTATAAATAGGAAACCCCTCTTCCATACTCTTCATGGAAGAATTACTCACCTCCCACCTCCAGATTTCTACACTCCATCTCTCCCTCTCTTGTGTCTCCATCTGAAGTCATCAAGGAGGCTTATTAGCCTTAAAGCCACATCACCAACCTTGAAGATCAACTAGAAGGAGGAATTCTTTTCCATTCTAGTATGTGTAATCTTTTGTTTTAATTTTATTTTATATTGTGTAAAAGGCTTTTGATACTAGTTCAATAATATTCATCTTAATATTCTTCTTATTCTTATAGTTGCATGATTACTTGATTCGTGTTTTTCTTATTTCGATTGATGACCCAAATAAAAGAGCATATTTTAAGAAATTGTTAGGCCTAGATTATGAGAGAATTTTAAGTGAAAATATCGCCTATGACTTCCTGTTATTATCGCCTTTGACTTCCTGTTATTATCGCCTTTGACTTCGATTGCTTACTACCTTTGACTTCCTGTACGTTTTATTTATTTCGTTGCACTTTTCTTTTTATTTCCTACACTTTTATTTTAAATTTATACATTATTTATGTTTATTCGCATCACACATCATTCTCATGCATCATATCATACATGCCTCATTCATTAATGCATCAAAGCATTCTTTGCATTAGTCTAGTTCACATGTTTCATTATCTTGTAATTTTATTTTATTTTTTAGATTGTCATATATCATAGATTAATTTAGGATATTTTAGTTTTAGATTTTTGTTTTTATTTTTAGAAAGATTCTCATGCATGATAGTTTATGAAAAAATCATTATTAATTTAGAAAGTTATTTTGTTTAGTTGCATTGTATTGTTTTTAGAAAGTGTAGATTCTTAACTTAACTTTTAATTCAGGAAAGTTTTTTTTCTTTTAATTTATTTTAATTTGTTTCTAACTTTGTTTAGTTTTTATTTTTAATAAGTTTCTAATTTTAGTTTTTATTTTATTGGAAAGTCTAATGTGTGTTTTATTTTATAGTAAATTTAATTTTATTTTTAGGAACTTTTAGATTTATGATTTACTTTCTTTATTTGAAATGTGATTGTAATTATTTTTTTAGAAATGTTTCTATTTGTTAGTTTTTAAATTAGGCTAGATTTAGATTTTATTTAGGATAGGTAACAAGCTGAAAACTTCTTTAAACATAGCTCCCTGTGGACTTGACCCCGTACTTACCGGGATATTACTACATCGTGGTTTTACACTTGGAACTCACGATTAACAAATAGCATTAGCTCCCCCGCAGCAGCAACGACCTCAAGCAGCGCAGCAATAAATGCAGTTGTACTGATCTCCCTAGCAGCCCCAACTTTAGAAAGGACCTTAGCGACCACCAGGGCCTAACAAACAGTAATCAAGGCCAAAGCAGGTAGGCATAGTATATGCCATGACTCAAGAACAGGCTGATGCTGTAGAGAACATCGTGGAAGGTATAATTTCTGTTTGTGATTACAACGCTGAAGCTTTATTTGATCCTAGTTTTACCCATTCCTATATTTCCCTTAGTTTTGCCTTGAAGATTGGTGTTAGTGCAGTTAAGTTGTCATTTGATTTAATTATGACTACCCCAGTAGGTAAAAAGGTTAGTTGTTTGAAATACTACCCTGATTATAAATTGGTGATAAGTGGTGTAGTGCTAAAGGCTAATTTAATATTGTTGATGATGAATGACTTTGACACCATTTTGGGTATGGATTGGTATGCTACTCATAATGCAGCTATGGACTGCTGTGCTAAGACGATTAAGTAAACAACTGATGATGGCACTGAGGTGCAATTTGTGGGATCGAAGAAGAAGGTTGTTATTAGTACGATCTCAGCTATTAAGGCTGCAAAGTTGTTGAGGAAAGGTTCTAAGGGGTGTATAGCATTTAACACGGAGGATAAACGAACTAAAGTGGTGGAGGAGACACTAGTGGTGTTTGAGTTTCAAGATGTTTTTTCTAATGATATTCTCGGATTACCGCCGGTTCGTGAAATTGACTTTGTAATTGAGCTTATGCCAGGCACAGCTCTGATCTTGAAAAGACCTTATAGAATGGCCCTAGCTGAGTTGAGAGAACTCAAGGAGCAATTGTAGGAGCTGTTGAACAAGGGTTTTATTAGACCAAGTGTCCCTCCTTGGTGGGCTCCAATATTGTGTCAAAAAGAAGGATGGTTCTATGAGAATGTATATTGATTATAGACAACTAAATCAAGTGACCATCAAGAACAAGTACCCTTTACCTAGAATCAAAAAATTGTTTGATCAATTGCAGGGTGCTAAGTATTTTTCTAAGATTGATTTTTATATCAGGATATCATCAGTTGAGAGTACGATATCAAGATATTCCGAAAAATGCGTTCAGAACTAAATATGGTCAGTACGAATTTTCGGTGATGCCTTTTGGACTGACTAATGCACCAGCAGCTTTAATGGTTATGATGCATGTAACACTCCGATTCAACTTAATCAGATTTAGCAACTAATTAATGATGCATTAGTTGTTAATTGTGTTTTGCCTTTGTTTCGGTTTTGTTCCGAGTCATGGAAAGGTAGTTTGGTTGAGTTTAACGTGAATTAGGTAGGCATGAGCCCTTTTTCATAATTTTAGATTTTGATAGACGTTGTCATTCATGCATCAGCTTGGTGTCAACATGTGTATTTCATTGAGCTTGTCAACTTTCGTAACTGACTCATATCTAAATGCCTTCATTTGCTTTCGTTGGACCCTTATTCGACTTGAATTGTAAATTGTGTAACCTATTGGACTATTCTCAAATTTTGTCCCATTCTTATCCTTATATAAGCCAAGACCCCACCGACCTTCTTTCATTCTTCTCTTCGTTTCCTCTTTTCAACGTCGGTTTCTTCTTCTTCTTCTCCTCTTCGTTTCTTCTCTCGATTCTCTTCTCTTCTTCTGGATCAAGCCAGGCAAAGGGAATTTGGTGTGCTCCATCTTCACTTCGTTTTCTTAATAAGGTAAGCTTGGATGTTTGGGTTTTTCCTCTTCCCCTTCTTCTTCTCGTCAACCACGGCATGTGCTCACTTTCTCTCGCTATTTCTCGCATGCATGGTAGATTAGAATTGTGTTTGGAAGTTGAATTTGAGCCCAAGGACAACCGGTTGCGCATTGGAACTCAATTGAGGCAAGTATAATCATGATTTGCATGAACTCATGTTGGTATACCATGATCGTTATGAATTTCCTTTAATCTCACAAGTATGTATGGAATTACAGCCCTCGTGATGTGATTTTCTTATTGATTCTCGCCATGCACTATAGGTTTCACTCCAGTCGTTCTATAACAGAACAGACTGTTGGATCAGTCGAGCTTCAGAGCCGACCGATCGGACACAGCCAAAATCAAAATTTGACCGGTCGAGCTTCCTGACCGACCGATCGGCCCTGAAGTGCTCTGCTTCGGGAAATTAAACATGTACACTGAAAACTTTTGAACACATTCCTATTCCCTCACCTTGCACGTTAGCCAAGGAACCTTTTGGGCCATATTCCCAGGCCCCGTGGCTCACAAATTAGGTAAGAAAATCTTCCCAGAGACTTTTAATAAAAGGGTAGGTATGAATTGGACTTTATAGGGCCGTCACATTACAATCTTGGTGACCCTTAACTTGCCCAATGGAATATGCGAATCGCATGAATAGTCTTAAGGGCTGTGACTTATTCATATGTGTCGTTCAGTGTTAAACACCTCCCCATGGGTGTTGGTTTAAGGGACTCCAATACACTTTTCCGAATACAATGCAGCACTTATACAAGACAATTGTATATCGGATAACTTAAAACTACATCATCATGCACGGTTAGAAACACTGGAGGACTAGATTAGGTTGGCTAGTAAATGGCCTTGACTCGAGCAAGATGGGTTGCATGGCATCTTGATTTACGTTTATTAGCCTTCACTCTTTTGTATGTCATGAGAAATTTGATTTGTTTGGCATGTTTAATATATTTCCGTTATGGTTGCTCCATATTGGATGATCCATCACGTTTAACATGTCCAGTATCATACTTTGAGTTTTGTAAGTATGAGTTGCATGTATGCTTGGAACGTATGCTATATACTATTTGTTTGATATGATACGCATGGTTTACTCAAATTCTTGTATATGACTCCACATGGTCCGGTCCTACTCAGCCTCAGCCTTAGGATACCCGACGGGGTTGAATTTGGCGTAGTATGTATAGCACCACTGCAGTGAGTTTATGTCTTAGGCATTTCAGACCCCAGGAACCCGAAACCCATTCGTACCCTGGCCCGGTCGATGGTGTTCTCAGTATGTATGTAAGATCCCTTTTTGGGAGCATATGGCATGTGCAGTATCCACCTAGTTATGTTCACATCATGTATACATTGATTCTGATAGCATGTTCATCTAATTGCATGACTGCTTAGTATACGAATTTGAAACTCTATAATTTATCAGTTGTTACTTGATTCTGTTCGATACAACATGGGTTAACTTGCCATTGCTTATACTTTGCTAAGTCATTGTATTCATAAGTTGTTCTTGGTGTTGCAGGCTTAGATCCCTCGACCGACCTTCGTCGGTCGACCAAACTGCAAGGGAGACCCCCGATGTCCCATTAGGACTAGAGGAGTGGATGTGATCACTCCGTCGGAGCGCGACAAAAATACATGCAAATAGGTCTTCCTCATTTTGGGTTGTCAGTAGAATCTTGAGTTTAGTCATGATTTTCATACTTTGTACTTTTGGCCCTCTTTGTATAATTCTAAACGATATGTAATCATTTGTATACATTCTTTTGTTCTAATATATGTCTCTTATAGGGTTTGATACCTACAGCTTCAACATAAATGTATTGGCTTCCTTGGTGCGTGTGCATTTAGACCGGATCTAAGTGTATATGCGTGGGAGTACGTGTGTCATTGGTTAGGTTTAAACTAACCCCGATTCACTGGCTCAGGTTGTGACATACGTATTGTATGGTATCAGAGCATTGTTGCTCTAGCTACGAAGCATGTAGGCATGTAGGCACATGGTGAGGATGCGATGTTACTGAGTTGACCTTATAGTCTGCTCTTGTGCTTTGCTGGGAATGTTTATAGTGGGGAAGGCCTTGCATGTGAGTTTTGACCTTTTGCATTTTGTAGGATATGGCTTCTGGCTCAGGTACCAATAATAATCACGGGAATAATGAAAGTGGATCCGCTCCTCCACAACAGCCACAAAACCAGGATGACCAATTTCTCATAATGTTACAAGCAATCCACTCTTTGCAGGCACAGGTTATTTCTCTTGTTGATAAGCAGAGTCAAGCATCTGTTCCACCACATGTGGAGTAGCAGGTGGTTTTCCAGCCAAAGGAGAGTGATCCCAATGCTCTTTACGACAAGTTTCGGAAATGGGGAGCCACCAAATTCTATGGAAGTGAGGATGCTTTAAAGGTCGATCAATGGATAGAGCACACAGAGGATCTATTTGAGACCGTGGTGTGCACCAATAGACAGAAGGTGGGACTGACAGTTTCAATGTTTCATGTTGTCACGAAAACATGGTGAAAAAGTGTGAAGGAGTCTTATAAGGATCTACTGAATGCAACAGTTTGGAAAACATTCAAGAAGCAATTCAAAAGGAAATTCATTCCAGCCCACGCACATCGAGCCAAGGAAGTCAAATTCTTATCCTTGCGCCAGCAACAGATGACAGTGGCGGAGTATGTACATAGGTTCACTCAGTTGTCACATTTTGTTAAGGATATGATTAACACGGAAGAGAAGAAGGTTAATCGATTTATTGATGGCCTATATCCGAAACACAAGAATCATGTGACAGCCTTTCAACGGCCAGCCACTTTTGATGATGCTGTGGACTGAGCTTATGAAGCAGAGGCCAACATTAAAAAAGAAAGAGCTATCGATTTCAAGAGGCATGCTCCCTTTGGTGCAAAGGGGCAAGCACAGAAAAGGATGAAAGGCAAGCAAGGTACCTCCAATTACACCGGTGTGACCTGTGATCATTGTGGCAAGGGCCACAAGTTGGAGCAATGTTGGAGGAAGACAGGAGCCTATTTTATTTGCGAATCCATGGATCATTTGATGGCTAACTACCAGAGGTACAAGTCCTCCCAATCCCAGCAATCCAAGCCAACTACTTCAATAGGTTCAAGTAGATCCAATACCTCCCCAGCTCCTAGCAATCTCGCCCAGGCCAGAAACCACAACGCCAGATGGCTCGCATGTATGCAGCGACTTATGAGAGTGCGGAAGAAGTGAACGTGGTGGAAGGTATGATTTTGATTTCACAAGCTGAGGCTATTGTACTGTTTGATTCAGGATCTACGCGTTCATACGTAGCACCTCATTTTGTTAACAGTTACGGCAGCCGCCTAAGCCGCTACCATATGTATTGGTGGTGTACACTCCTGTTGGCAAGTGGGTGGAGTGTAGTGTATACTATCCCAAATGCGATGTGTAGATCGAAGGGCGTCATTTCCCAGTTGACCTAATTTTGTTATCAATGCTGGACTTTGATATGGTCCTTGGAATGGATTGGCTCGCGCGATATTGTGCCTGTGTGAATTGTTACAACAGGGCGATTTACTTCGATTTAGACAATAGATTCTGTTTCGAGGGCAGTCAGAAGAAATGCCCTAGGTGTGTTATCTCTGCATGCAAGGCGGATCGACTAATACGCAAGGGATGTGAAGGCTTCATTCCCTTTATTTCAGAGAAGAAGGATTTGAAGCAGCTCGGAAAGATTCCAGTGGTGTCTGAATTCCCGGATGTCTTTCCCGATGACGTGCCCGAGTTACCTTCGGTGCGAGAAATGGAATCTGCTATTGATCTGGTACCAGGCACTGCATCGATTAGTAAAGCTCCATACCGTATGGCCCCAGCAGACTTGTTGGAATTGAAGAAGCAATTGCAAGGGCTTTTGGATAAGGGTTTTATATACCCGAGTGTGTCACCATGGGGAGTGCCGGTGTTGTTTGTCAAGAAGAAAGACGGCACCTTTCGGATGTATATAGACTATCGGCAGTTGAATAAGGTGACAATAAAGAATAAGTATCCCCTGCCGAGGATTGATGAGCTGTTTGATCAACTTTAGGGCACAGCCTATTTTTCTAAGATTGACTTGAGATCTGGATATCATCAGTTAAGGGTGAAAGAAGATGACATCCCCAAAACTGTCTTCAGGACACGATATGGACACTATGAATTCCTTGTGATGCTGTTTGGGTTAACTAATGCACTTGCAGTTTTTATGGCTTTGATGAATCGGATTTTTGCTCCTTTCTTGGATCAGTTCGTTGTGGTGTTCATCGATGACATTTTGGTCTATTCAAAGATAATAGAGGAGCATAAGAAGCATTTGAAGAAAGCCCTAACCTTGCTAAGAGAACATCAATTATATGCCAAGTTAACGAAATATGATTTTTGGCTTGAGTAGGTAGCGTTTCTGGGTCATATCATTTCATGAGAAGGATTGGTAATTGATCCAGCGAAAGTAGAGGCAGTTGTGAATTGGCCTAGCCCAAAGTCTGTGACAGAAATTAGGAGTTTTCTTGGACTTACAGGTTACTACAACAGATTTGTTCAAGATTTTGCTAAGATCTCCGTTCCTTTGACAAAATTGACTCAAAAGAATGTGCCTTTTGATTGGACCGAGAGTGTGAAGCTAGTTTCCAAACTTCGAAGGACAGGTTGACTACTGCTCTAGTATTGACCCTACCAGATGGTGGTGAAGGTTTTGTGATCTATTCAAATGTGTCTCGAGTTGGATTAGGTTGTGTCTTGATGCAGCATGGCAAGGTAATCGCATATGGATCGAGGCAACTTCGGGAGCATGAAAAGAACTATGCCACCCACCATTTAGAACTAGCAGCTATTGTGTTTACGTTGAAAGTTTGGAGACATTATCTATATGGCGTGAAATTTGAGGTACATTCAGATCATCACAGTTTACAATACTTGTTCACGCACCAGGAATTGAACATGAGGCATTGCAGATGGTTAGAATTTATTAAGGATTATGATTTTCCAATCAAGTATCAGCCGGGGAAAGGTAATGTGGTGGCGGACACACTTAGTAGGAAATCAGAGACTTTAAATATGTTGGACAATTTCCTTTTGATGATGCACGGTAAACCTCCCGAAGTGAGATTGACAAACAACTATATGATGCTAGCCACTACTCTTGTATTCCAACCCGAAGTGATTTAGCAAATTAAGGGCTAGCAATTCAAAGATTTGACATTGAAGAAAATTCGTGATTATATCGGAGATCCACCTGACTTCTGACTGGAGGATGATGCACTATACTTTCGGAACAGATTGTGTGTCCTAGCAATTGATGATTTGAAGGAGAAGTTGATGACAGAGGCACACTATGCTCGGTACGCGATGCACCTAGGAAGTATGAAGATGTACAGGAACATCAAAGATTGATTTTGGTGGAATAACATGAAGAGAGAAAGCGCAAGATTCATCGCTAGGTGCTTAACTTGTCAGAAGGTCAAAGCAGATCATCAGAGGCCTCCAAGTTCATTGCATCCGTTGCACATACCGCAATGGAAGTGGGAGCATATCACCATGGACTTTGTTTATGGGTTACCTTTGACGAGTAAGAAGAACAACGCCATTTGGGTAATCATGGACAGATTAATGAAGTCAGCCCATTTCATTCCATTTAAAAAGGGTATGACGTTCTCAGAGATGGCGAAGAAGTTCGTAGATGAGATAGTACGATTACATGGTACGCCCGTGTCGATTATATCAAATCGTGACTGCCATTTTGTATCTTTTTTTTTTGGAAAGCATTTCAAGATGCTATGGGTATGAAGTTGAGTTTCAGCATAGTGTATCACTCGCAGACGGATGGACAGTCGGAACGGATGATTCAGACTTTGGAAGACATGTTACGGGCCAATGTGTTGAGTTTTGAAAAAAAATGGGACTCACATCTCTCACTGTGTGAATTAGCATATAATAATAGCTTTCATGAATGTATTGGGATGGCCCTATATGAAGCTTTATATGGGTGCAAATGCCGAAGCTCGGTGTGCTGGGAAGAAGTAGGAATGAGAAGTTTTCACGGACCGACAATCATCGTCGAAACTACGAAAAAGTTATGAAAGCCGTAGAGAATTTAAAGGTTTCTCGGTCGAGACAGAAGAGTTATGCAGACACCGGTCGAAGACCCTTGGAATTTCAAGTTGGAGACTGGGTTTTTCTGAAAGTCTCGCCGATGAAGGGTACGATCCGTTTCGGCTAGAAGGGTAAATTAGCGCCAAGAAACGTGGGTCCGTTTGAGATTAAGAGCCGAATTGGTGATTTGGGGTATAGATTGGCTCTCCCAGTGGAGTTTTCAGGCGTACGTGATGTATTCCATGTATAGATGCTTTGTAAGTACGTTCATGACCCTACCCACGTCATTCGCTACGATGATGTGCAGATCTAGCTAAATGCAAGCAACGTTGAACGACTACTTCGTATCATGGGAACCGGAGAATAGATCTTTCATACCAGCATAATTTGAAGGGTCACAGTGCTATGGGAGCATCACAGTCCGGATGAAGCCACTTGGGAATTAGAAGAACAAATGGCACATCAGTATCCCCATCTTTTCACTCAGGCATGAATTCTTTTCCGTGTGAGTTCATTCCGAGGACGGAATGATTCTAAGTGGGGGATGATGTAACACTCTGACCCAACTTAATTAGATTTAGCGACTAATTAATGACGCATTAGTTGTTAATTATGGTTTGCTTTTGTTTTGGTTTTGTTCTGGGTCATGGATAGATAGTTTGGTTGAGTTTAACCTGGATTAGGTAGGCATGAGCCCTTTTTCGTAATTTTAGATTTTGATAGACGTTGTCATTCATGCATCATCTTGGTGTCAACATGTGTATTTCGTTGAGCTTGTCAACTTTTGTAACTGACTCATATGTAAATGACTTCGTTTGCTTCCGTTGGACTCTTATTCGACTTGAATTGCAAATTGTGTAAGTTATTGGACTTTTCTCGAATTTTGTCCCATTCTTATCCTTATATAAACCAAGACCCCACTGACCTTCTTTCATTCTTCTTTTCGTTTCCTCTTTTTAACATCGGTTTCTTCTTCTTCTTCTTCTCTTCGCTTCTTCTCTCGATTCTCTTCTCTTCTACTCGATCAAGCTAGGCAAAGGGAATTTGGTGCGCTCCGTCTTCACTTGGTTTTCTTAATAAGGTAAGCTTGGATGTTTGGGTTTTTCCTCTTCCCCTTCTTCTTTTCGTCAACCACGGCATGTGCTCACTGTCTCTCGCTCTTACTCGCACGCATGGTAGATTAGAATCATGTTTGGAAGTTGAATCTGAGTCTAAGGATAACCGGTTGCGCATTGGAACTCAATTAAGGCAAGTATAAGCATGATTTGGATGAACTCATGTTGGTATACCATGATCGTTATGAATTTCCATTAATCTCACAAGTATGTATGGAATTACAGCCCTCGTGACGTGATTTTCTTGTTGATTCTCGCCATGCACTACAGGTTTCACTCCAGTCGTTCTATAACAGAACAGACTGGTGGATCGGTCGAGCTTCAGAGCCGACCAATCGGACATAGCCAAAATCAAAATTTGACCGGTTGGGCTTCCTGACCGACTGATCGGCCCTGAAGTGCTCTGCTTCAGGAAATTAAGCATGTACACTGAAAACTTTTGAACTCATTCCTATTCCCTCACCTTGCACGTCAACCAAGGAACCTTTTTGGCCATATTCCTAGGCCTCGTGGCTCGCGAATTAGGTAAGAAAACCTTCCCAAAGACTTTTAATAAAAGGGTAGGTATGAATTGGACTTTATAGGGCCTTCACATTACAATCTTGGTGACCCTTAACTTGCCCAATGGAATATGCGAATCGCATGAATAGTCTTGAGGGCTGTGACTTATTCATATGTGTCGTTCAGTGTTAAACACCTCCCCGTGGGTGTTGGTTTAAGGGACTCTGATACACTTTTCCGAATACAATGCAACACTTATACAAGACAATTGTGTATCGGATAACTTAAAACTACATCATCATGAACGGTTAGAAACACTGGAGGACTAGATTAGTTTGGCTAGTAAATGGCCTTGACTTGAGCAAGATGGGTTGCATGGCATCTTGATTTACGTTTATTAGCCTTCACTCTTTTGTATGTCATGAGAAATTTGATTTGTTTGACATGTTTAATATATTTCAGTTATGGTTGCTCCATATTGGATGATCCATCACGTTTGACATGTCCAGTATCATACTTTGAGTTTTGTAAGTATGAGTTGCATGTATGCTTGGAACGTATGCTATATACTATCTGTTTGATATGATACGCGTGGTTTACTCAAATTCTTGTATATGATTGGCTCCACATGGTCCGGTCCTACTCAGCCTCAGCCTTAGGATACCCGACGGTGTTGAATTTGGCATAGTATGTATGGCACCACTGCAGTGAGTTTATGTATTGGGGATTCCGGACCCCAGGAACCCGAGACCTATTTGTACCCTGGCCTGGTTGATGGTGTTCTCAGTATATATGTAAGATCCCTTTTTGGGAGCATATGACATGTGTAGTAGCCACATAGTTATGTTCACATCATGTATACATTAATTCTGATAGCATGTTCATCTAATTGCATAACTGCTTAGTATACGAATTTGAAACTCTATAATTTATCAGTTGTTACTTGATTCTATTCGATACAACATGGGTTAACTTGCCATTGCTTATACTTTGCTGAATCATTGTATTCATAAGTTGTTCTTAGTGTTGCAGGCTTAGATCCCTCGACCGACCCTTCGTCGGTCAACCAGACTGCAAGGGAGACCCCCGATGTCCCATCGAGACTAGAGGAGTGGATGTGATCACTCCGTTGGAGCGCGACAAGAACACATGCAAATAGGTCTTCCTCATTTTAGGTTGTCAGTAGAATCTTGAGTTTAGTCATGATTTTCATACTTTGTACTTTTAGCCCACTTTGTATAACTCTAAACGATATGTAATCATTCGTATACATTCTTTTGTTCTAATATATGTCTCTTATAGGGTTTGATAACTACAGCTTCCACATACATGTATGGGCACGTGTGAAATTCCCTGGTGCGTGTGCATTTAGACCATGTCGTAGTGTATATGCACGGGAGTACGTGTCGTTGGTTAGGTTTAAACTAATCCCTGATTCCCTAGGCTCGGGTTGTGAAAGTGCATAGGGTTTTTATGTAGTACTTGGACTAGTGTGTGGTGGTATTTATCGATGATGTACTTGTATAGTCGAAGAGTTAGGAAGAACACACTTAGCATCTTCGTACTTCATTACAACTGTTGAGGGAATACCACTTGTATACTAAGGCAAGTAAGCGTGAATTTTGGCTAGAACAGGTAGGATTCCTTAGTCACATCATCTCCAGGGAAGGTTTAGCAGTGGACCCAACAAAGATTAAAGCAGTGGTAAAGCGGGATAGGCTGAAAACAGTTTCAGAGATTAGAAGTTTCCTAGGCCTCGTAAATTATTACCGTAGATTTGTGGAAGGATTTTCCACAATAGCAGCCCTACTGTCGAGATTTGCTCATAAGGAAGATCCTCTTGTGTGAAATAAGGAGTGTGAGCAGAGATTTTAGGAGTTGAAAAGAAGGTTGACCACAGCCCCTGTTTGGACCTTACTTATTGGTAATGATGGTTTTGAGATTTTCACCAATGCATTCAGAGTTTGACTTGGTTGTGTCCTCATGCAAAATGAGAAGGTGGTAGCATATGGGTCCAGACAATTAGAGAAACATGAACAGAAGTATGCAGCCCATGACTTGGAGCTAGCAACAGTGGTCTTTGCTTTGAAGATGTGGAGACATTATCTTTATGAAACCACTTTTGAAGTGTATTCAGACCATAAGAGCCTCTAGTATCTCTTTATGCAGGGTCATTTGAACATGAGACAGAGGAGATGGATGGAGTATATTAAGGATTATGATTTTGGGTTGAAGTATCATCCAGAAAAGGCTAATGTAGTGGCAACTGCTCTAAGTAGAAAAACAGCATTCACTGGAGGATTATTTGCAGAATACTTTTGGATTCGATATTTAGAAGATACGAATGTTTATTTCCAGCCTATCAATGAGTAGGCAGTGTTGGCTAGTATAATCTCGTGGGAACCCGAACTACTTCCAAAGATCAAAGAACATCAGTTACTAGACCCCGAGATAACAAGGATCGATGATCATTTGGATGAGAGGCCTAATTTTATGTTGCATAGGATGATATTTTGTATTATAGAGGCAGAATTTGTGTGCCTGATTTTCCAAATTTGAAGCATAAAATCATCGTAAAAGCACAGCATACTTGGTATACTATTCATCTAGGAGGCACCAAGTTGTATCATGGTCTGAAGGATCATTATTGGTGGAAGTATATGATGAAGGATATTGTAGATTTTGTTGGAAAATGTTTGGTTTGCTAGCAGATTAAAGCAAATTATAGAAGACCCATAGGTCTTTTGCATCAGATGGAGATTCCTCAGTGGAAGTGGGAGCACATCACTATTGACTTTGTATCAGGATTGCCTAATACCAAGGAGGGCTTTGATGTGATGTGGGTGGTAGTGGACCGTTTAACTAAGTCAGCCCACTTTGTACCATTTAAGACAGGTTAGGGAATGGAGAAAATGGAAGATTTGTATCTCAAGGAAGTGAGATTGCATTAAGCACTAGTATCTATTGTCTCCCACCGGAATAGTAAGTTTGTATTATGATTTTGGGTATCACTGCAGGAAGACTTAGGAACCAAGTTGAATTTTAGTACAGCCTATCATCCCCAGATAGATGGACAGACAGAGTATACAAACCAAACATAGAGGATATGTTAAGGGCGTGTGTCTTAGACTTCAAGACTAGTTGGGATGAAAACTTGGCTCTATGTGAATTTGCATATACCAACAGTCACCACTCTAGCATTGGCATGGGACCTTTTAAAGCCTTGCACGGGAGAAGATGCTAAACTCCTATATGTTGGTTGAATTTTGGAGCTCAGGATTTTCATGGACCGTCTATGGTTTAGAGTCCAGTGACAAGGTAAAACAGATTCGAGAAAAACTAAAGGTTACCCGCAGTTGCCAAAAGAGTTATGCAGATAAGAGGAGGAGAGAGCTAAAGTTTGAGGTTGTTGACCATGTATTTCTGAAGGCATCACCTACGCGTGATACTTTATGGTTTGGACAGAAAGGAAAACTCTCTAGAAGATATGGGGAACCATTCCAGATTATCAGCAAGGTCAACGGCATGGCTTATCATTTAGCACTGCCACCAGAGCTATTAGGTGTTCATAACGTCTTCCATGTTTCTATGTTAAGGAAGTATGTAGCAAACCCTTCACATGTGTTGCAGTATGAACCGCTGCAAGTGTAGGATGATACGACCTACATTGAGCAGCCAGTGGGAATTGTCGACACCAAAGAGCAGGTGCTGAGGAATCGTGTCATCCATTGGGTGAAGGTTTAATGAAGTCATCATCGCTCGGAGGAAGCAACATGGAGCTTAGAGACGAAGTGCAAAGACAGTATCCGCACCTTCTTCCTAAGGAATATTCATCATTTAGAGGACAAATGTCCTTTAAGGGGGATGAGATGTTAGGCCCCAGATTCTAATTTTAGGTCGAATTAGTTTATCGGGTTTGAGTCAGGTTGAGAGAAGCTTAGATGGACTGATTAAATACTCTTCGGCCTCCGACTTAAGTTATTTGACCCTTTTAAGCCAACAGACCTTTTCTGAAATTTTGTAAAACTCACAAAAAAATAGAGAGCCCTTCCTTGTAATTTAAAAAAACTTTTACATAATTCAACCCTAAGGGTTTTCCCAATTCTTCCATCTTTTTCCTTTTCTTTGCAACCAAGCCCTAGCAGTTCTCCAAGGGGAACCAAGGTTGATCTTCCAATGTTTGATCTTCAGATTTGCTTTTGGTATCAAAATCCAGGCAAGTGGATAATTGTAAAAAATGACTTCTTAGTTGCTTTCTTGAATCACATGCTCTAACTATGATTTATTTGTTTTGGTTTAATGTTTTGGGTTAGGGATTAATAATGAAGATTTGAGTTGATTGAAACAAATATGATTAATTCGCATGGGCTTCATGTCCTTGATAATACAGATTTGAAATTCTTATTTTAAATAAAGAAGTAAAAAAAAAAGGGCAAGCAGCCGTTGCCTGCACTACCCAGGCAGCACGTGCTGCCTGGCAGCCAGCTGGTCTTGGCGATTACTAGGCCTAGCAGCTCTATGTCGGCTGCTACTGGGCCCAACTGCAGTTAGGATGAGCCGGGTTCAATCGGGCTAGGCCCATTTTAAATTAAACAAATGGAAAAACATTAATTAGGACTTATTATATTAATTATAAATGGTTAGAATATTGTTTAAGGATTAATGGTAACTGGATTATATTAATTAATTCCTAAATTAGGTGTGATTAAAATTTTGGTTAGGATTGTTTATAAATTTAATTGGGTTTTTATTTACTTATGATTAATATTTTATTTAAATTGATTAGAATTTAATTAAGAGGTAATTGGGGGTGATGAAATCTTAATTAGAATGTATTTGGAATTTTAATTTGGATTTTAATTTGATTTTAGATTTCAAACTGGCATCCAGGATTTGAATCTTTTATTTTATGTGAAATAATAAAGTGTATTTATACACAACAATGATAATTAAGGACTTAATTATTCCCTCCCTTTTTTATCACAATTTGACTAAAGTTTGTATTTTGGAATTTGAATATCTTTTACCCAATTTGTAAAATAAACTAAATGTACATAATTGGATTAGATGGATTCCTTTCATTTTAGAAAAGCTAGTTAAATGTTCACATGAGACTTGGATTGAATTTAGAATGGGAATGTGAGATTTGGGATGCACCAGATGATAGACACTGAAAGTAAGGTATTAGCATTGTAGACTTCCATTTCTATTGTGAAAGAGAGTTGGTTCTCATGTGTATATTTAAGTAACTATGATCGTTAGGTGGATTAGAGTTTACTTTCAGAGAACTTGAACTAACACACGATCATAATACACTTTTAAATTAAGTAATCAAGTACTTAAATTGATATTAGGTAAAATATTATGAGTTATGGGTTCAAAGCATGGTTCATTGTGCATCAATAAATATATGTATTTACATATATATTGATATATATCTGACCAACTACAGTTCGGAGGTGGACGTACGCCATCGGGTCAGCGTGTTCTTTGGAATATAGTACACAGCTACGCTATTTGTTATATCTAGCAGGAATACCTGCTTTTGTATATTATATTTGTGGGAATACCCGTTTCTGTATATTATATCTGCAGGAATACCCTTTTTGTATATTATATCTACGGGAATACTCGTTTTTGGTATATTGTATCTATAGGGATACCCAGTTTTGTGCATTCATGTCATTGGGTTTGCATTCGGTATATTTTAGGCAGAATGTAAAAATATTTTTTAATTTAATTGATTAACATCATTACTTGCAGTTTACCCTATTGCCAAATTACATTAATCTGACCCACTACTTTTGGTGTATAGGTTCTATTACCGGTGCTAAACCGAAAGGTCAAGTGACGCAGGAGATTCCACCAGATGGAGGAGTTATTGAGTGGAGCACCGATGACATCGTCTGAGGTGTCCTAGTGTTGGTGTTGCGATCGGAACTTTAGATTATGTAATAAGGCCATGTTTAAAGACATCAGTTATTCATTCAATTTATTTGTCTTAGAATTGCAACTTTAATTGTTATGCTTTGAAGCACTTGACCTTGACTTTATTATCATTGAGATTTGTTCTATGGTTGGCGTATGATACTTATCTGCATAGATTATGGATTTTAGTTTCGCTTGTGATTATAGTTGCTTGATCACCAAGCATAGCCTCACAAAAGACTTCGATCCACTTAGAATTGGGGCCCGTATTTTTTATGTAAGAAAATTTTTAAATGGCCCCAATTCTGACACCCTTAAAATTAGGTTTGGATCCGGCACAGTTTTGGGGGCATGACAATTTGGGTAATTCAGTTATAAAATAAATTACAATGAAGGTTCAAATTAAAAGAAACAAATAAAAAAGGCTAAATAAATAATTACTAAATTTTAAAATTCACACCTTCGTCACTTTATCTGAAAATGGTACTCACCCAATTACCAAAATTTTACCAAAGCTCTATCTAACCATTAAATGACAGCAATGGCTTATTCTTTTCCTCCCTTTCCCTTTTAATTGGATTCTATCATATCTTTCCTCTTTTAGGAGAGATGTTGGTTGGAATCCAGCCACAGGCTGACAGTGGTACAAGAGCTTCTTGACCTCATCTATTTGTGCTCTATATCAACTCCATTCAACCCTGCCCCGGCTAATTATAATTGGCCCACCGTATACAAGGATCCTCATCCTTCTTTTTTTTTGTTTGGTAAGAGATCCTCATCGTCTGGAAGCTCTGTAAGCTTAACACATGGTAGAGTTAGGCTTGGCCTAACTTTGAGAGCTTTAGGCCCTAGCATTTAGAAGAAGGACAAACACACACACGCACACACACACACACAAAAAGAGCCATTCCATGTTTTTAGCTACATCCTACCAAAGTCCTTTATTATCGACACTATAATTAGGAATTAATTTTTAATTATTTATAACATGGAGGACTCTTTCAAACTTTTTCATGAGTCAACATTTCTTTGTTTCTATTATTATTTCTTAATTGGCTACGACCAAGCTCAAAGTCACATGCCCCTCACCTTCGTGCCTATTTGGTAAATACATTTTGCTAGGCAAGTTAGGTGAGAATCATTTCAAAAGACAATAAACAAATGTAGTTAAATAAAAAGGTATCATGCTTTAAGAAAATATCTTTGCCTTTTATATAAAAAAGGGGTAACACAGTTACTTTCTTGGACTACTGAACAACAAAAAGTCATCATCTTTGTTTAGAAAAGTACATTCTTATTTCACTAAATGAAAAAGAAAATCATAACTTTTTTATTTGACCCAAATTCTTTTTTTTCTTTTTTGTCTCTTAATTTGAGTCAATCTCCCAAAGGTTTCAAAACTAAAGAATAAGATGATAGTAGGAGTAATCTCTAACCAATGTTAAAACACTCAAGAGTCAACTTGACATCATCATCATCATCATCATCATCATCAAAGCCTTATCCCAACCATGTTGGGGTCGGCTACATGAATTCTATTTCTCCATTCCGTTCTATTTTGAGTTAAATCTTTCGATAAGTGCAACTTCTTCAAATCTGAATTAATGACTTCCATCCATGTTTTCTTCGGCCTACCCCTACCTCTTGATGGACCCTCCACTTGTATATCCAAACTTTTTCTCACCGGTGCCATTACTAGCCTACGCTCAACATGCTCAAACCATCTTAAATGAGTTTCTCTAATCTTATCTCCTATTGGTGCTACCCCTAAATGTTCTCGAAAGCGCTCATTTCTAATTTTATCTTTCCTAGTTTTACCACACATCCACCTAAGCATTCTCATTTCCACTACATCCATCTTATGAATATGTGTCTTCTTAATTGGCCAACATTTTGCTCCATATGTCATAGCTGGTCTAACCACTATCCTGTAAAATTTTCCCTTCAATTTTGTTGGCATTTGTCTATCACAAAGTACTCCCGAAGCTAGTTTCCACTTCAGCCATCGAGCTCTTATCCTATGCTCCACATCTTTGTCAATCTCCCCATCCTTACTAATCATCGAGCCTAGGTACCGAAAAGAATCTTTACGTGGTATCTCATGGGTTTCAATTTTGACAGTGGTTTCAACACTTTGTATATGTCCACTGAAATTGCAATCCATATATTCTGTTTTTGTAAGACTTATTTTAAAGCCTCTAGATTCTAATGCCGTCGCCATCTCTCAAGCTTTGCATTTACACCCTCTCTTGATTCATCCACCAATACTATATCATCTGCGAACAACATACACCATGGTACTTCTTCTTGAATATGCATAATTAACTCATCCATAATTAATGCAAAGAGATAAGGCTTAAGGATGATCCCTGATGTAAGCCTATAGTCACGGGAAATCTGCCCGTTTCTCCTCATGTGGTTTTCACATTTGTTATTGCACCCTCGTACATATCCTTTAAAATTTCAATGTAACCTCTTAGGACATTCCTTTTCTTTAAGACCGACCAAATTAAATTCCCCGGTACCCTATCATAGGCTTTTTCCAAATCGATAAAGACCATATGTAGATTTTTCCTCTTTGCTCGGTATTTTTCCATTAATTGCCTAAGTGAAAAGATAGCTTCCATAGTTGATCTCCCTGGCATAAAACCAAATTGATTTTCCGAAATCTTAGTCTTTTTTCTCAGTCTTTGCTCTATTATTCTCTCCCATAACTTCATAGTGTGACTCATAAGTTTAATCCCTCGATAGTTGGTATAATTTTGTATATCTCCTTTATTCTTATATATAGGTACTACAATGCTTCTTCTCCATTCATCCGGCATTTTCTTTGTCATAAGTATCTTATTGAATAGTCTACATAACCAACTTACTCCAACCTCTCCTAAGCATTTCCATACCTCTATCGGAATACCATCTGGGCCTGTTGCCTTTCCTGTCTTCATTTGCTTCAATGCTTCCTTCACATCCACCCTTCTAATTCTACGGAGAAATGTATACTCTTGTAATGAAGTATCCTCCTCCACTCTTGTATCGCCCAAATATTCTTCATTTAAAAGTTTACTAAAATATTCTTTCCACCTTTCTATAATATCGTTGTCCTTCACCAAAATATTTTCCTCATTGTCCTTGATACATTTGACATGATCTAAGTCCTTACTTTTCTTTTCTCTTATTTTTGTAAGCTTAAAAATATCATTTTCTCCTTCTCTTGTTCTCATCCTATTTATAGGTCATCGTATGCTTTGAACTTTGCACTACTTACTACTTTCTTAGCTTCTTTCTTTGCCTTCTTATACAACTCAAAATTTTCTATACTCTTAGTCCCCTGCCAAACTTTGTAGCAATGTTTTTTTTGTCGAATAACTTCCTGAACCTCCATACTCCATCATTATGTTTCTTTATTAATATGTCTCTTCCCTTTTGATTCTCCAAGTACCTCCTTTGCAACATTCCTAATGCAATTAGCCATTTGATTCTACATTACTGTAGTTTCTCCTTCAATATTCCATTCTCCTTTCTTAATCATTTTGTCCTTAAATATATTTGCTCTTTTCCCCTTCAAATCTCTCCACCTTGTTTTAGGGTCCATTTTGTTTACTACTGCTCTCTTTTTACTTCTAATGCAAATATCTAAAACTCCAAGCCTATGTTGCGTAGTCAAACTCTCTCCTGGGATAATCTTACAATCTTTACAAGCCAATCGGTCCTGTTTTCTAACTAGAAAAAAGTCTATCTGACTCCTATTACTCCCACTTTTATATGTAATTAAATGCTCATCTCTCTTTTTAAAGTAAGTATTTGCTACTATAAGATCAAATACCATTGCAAAGTCCAATATAGTGTTTCCGAATTCATTCTTTTCTCCAAATCCATGCCCTCCATGCACTCTCTCATATCCTCTATTATCTCTTCCTATATGCCCGTTTAAATCCCCTCCAAGGAAAATTTTATCACTATTTAGGATTTCTCGCATTAAATCATCAATCTCCTCCCAAAATTGTCTTTTCACACTTTCTTCTAGTCCTACTTGGGGAGCATATGCACTAATGATATGAATTATGTCTTCCTCTAGTACTAGTTTAATTGCTATAATTCTATCACCAAGCCTCTTTACCCCCACAATTTTCTCTTTTAAATTCTTATCTATAATTATACCCACTCCATTTCTTGTAGTACTCTTTCCTGCATAGAAAAGCTTATACCCATCCATGAGCTCCTTAGCTTTATTCCCTTTCCACCTTGTCTCCTGTATACAAGCCACACTAATTCTTCTTCTTTTCATTACCTCAACCAACTCCATGCTCTTGCCTGTCAAGGTTCCTATATTCCAAGTAGCAAGTCTAATTTTCCTATTCCTCCTCTTCTTCTCATGGACTAACTTCTTTAACCACATTAGCCAAACGTCATGTGGTAGCCCTTGCAAACTTTTCACTGCAGCCGGGCGATGCTGCATTGCATCGCTTAAAGTGGGGAACGCCCTAGCCTTATCGTGAAATATCATTTGTTCAGAATTCAAGTTTGGGTTGTGACAAAGTTTTACACTGGCTGTCACCTACCTAACGCAACCCTCCTCCTTTACCCGGGCTTGGGACCGGCAGCAAAACTGGCGGAGTTTCAAGAGTCAACTTGACATCAAAGACAAAAAGACTTTGATTTTGAGGAGTCAATGTCACACCCCCAACCTGGGCCCCCAATAAAAATGGAAATCTAAATTGTGCAGATGGACAGTCAAGCGTGTAATCCGCATTGAGGATCAACTTAAACTTTTCAACCATTTAAAGATAACATTTAAGTGGAAGCAAATAATAAAATCTGTCGAAGTGAAATAACAATGACCGATATAATAAGGTATCTTAATCACCAAGTGTCAAATAAGTCTCAATTACAATGTTCAACATGACCATACTACAATTTATTACATCAACTCATCAAACTGACAACCACCTCTGCACAATGTGAACGTAACTAATGATGTATAAGACTCCTTAATAGATGCCCATGAAAACTCAGCTGTAAGGATTTATATAATTGACAAATTTATGGGTTGGACAAAATTTAGGTCCATTAAAGTTGTAGTTTATATTTCTTTTATATGGACTGTGGTTTGCATTACCAGAATAGTTGAAGAGAAGACCCGAATTTGATACCAAGACAAAATAGGTACCAATCGATAGGATGGTGTACAGAGCCCACTTTCCTTATGCTGAATTACTTCTAATTTGTGCCAAGATTAGTAAGCTGATTCTACAAGGTGTATCCTTACGAGGCACGAATTATGGGTTATAAAAAGGTATTTCTTTCAACCCTAATGCATCCATCTCCATAATTTGAGTTGAGATTTCATAATGGAGATTTCATCTAGAGCTTTTATTGGAGAGTTGTATAGAGTTCAAGTTCTAGATCTGTAGCTTCAACATTTTCATAGGAAATTGATTCTTGATAAAGTGATTCTTTCAAGGTGGTGATTAAACACTAATAGTGGGGCACCAAAGGACTGCGTGTCGAGGGAATTTAGGAAGAATAATTATAATACCTTGTGTTGAAGGACTAACTGTAGAGTGGTGAGTATATCTTGTAACTGTAGAATTTAGTATTTGATTAGTTCACTTTGGGCTCTTGTTTTTTTTTTTTTTGGGTTTCCATGTTAAATATTGTGTCTCCTTCTTTGTGTAGCTGATTGCTTTTATTTTCCACCGCATAGTAGTAGTAATTAAGCTGCAATCTAAAATAAATCCTCACACCCATCTTCCAATTGGTATCAAATTAGGTTCACATGAAGTTTCTGTGTTAATCAAAGGGATTTTCTAGAATGGAATTCAATAATGAAGAATGCTATTCTACCATGAAACATCCTTTACTATTAATAATAATTTTCAATAGGTGCTGCTAGCTATACCTATTGGAAATCACGTATAATAATTTTTTTTAGGTCTTTAAATAAAAAGGTATGGTGAGTAGTGTTGGATGGATATTCTTTGCCCACTGTTACTATTAATGGACAAGCAACTGAAAAGCCGATGGTTCAATGGTCCAAAGAGGAAATTTTTGCCTACAACTATAACAATAAGGCAATGAATGCAATCTACAATGGAGTAACAATGGCTGAATTTCATAAAATCTCCACTTGTAAGAATGCGAAAAAAGCATGGGGCATTTTTTAAATAGTTCATATGGGAATTAAAAAAGTAAAAGACTCTAAGATGCAGAGTTTGGCCCCTACTTTTAAACTGTTAAGAATGAGTGAAGAAGAGATGTTTGATAACTTCTATGCTAAATTGAGCAGCATAATCAATTCAAGTCACAACCCAGGGGAACCAATTCCTGAAGAAAGGATTGTTAAAAAGATCCTTTGGGGTCTACCGCCAAGTTTCAATCCCAAAGTGATTGCAATTACTAAGGCTAACAAACTAAATATTGAAACTTGATGAGTTGGTCAAAAACTTACAAACTTTTGAGGCTAGATTAATTAATCAGCAATCAAAATCTCCTGGGCTTACCTTGAAAGTTTCCAAGCCTTTAAAATTTCCAAAGGATTAACAAAGAAAGTGGAAGTTAAACCTGATTCTGATTTTGAGGAAAGGGATATGCAATTATCTTCTGAATTTGTACAACAATTTAACAAACTTATGAAAGAGAAAAACATTGGATTTAAACTTGTGCCAACTGGAAACAAAAGTTTCTCAAAAGGAGTTTAATGTTTTGAATGTCAAGATTATGGGCATATAGCTAATGATTTGCTAAGAAGAAAAAGAAGCCCGTACAAAGTAGCAAAAAGGCTTTGAATAACACCTGGGATGATGATGCTTCCGTTGAAGATGAAGAGATTCCTAAGATTGATCTGTCCCACATTGTGAATGGTAAATTTATTGTTGTCATGGCTAGATCTTTGCAATCTGAAGATGATTCTAGTGAAAACAATGATGACGAAAATGAAAAAGTAGATTGTAAAGGACAATATAAATTCTTGTATGAAGAAGGCAAAAAACTAGGCAAGTATGCTACAAAACTTGCTTTGCGAAAAAGGTTGAAGAATTTGACGCTAAAATTCTATCTCTTAAAAAAAATTTAAAAGAAGCACATGCAAAGATTATTCTTGTTAAAAGTCACAAAGGTTATCTAGTTGAAAGTTTGGCCTCTGAGAAATAAGAAAATGACTCCTTAAGAACGAAAGTGTTAAAGAATCAAGCTAAGAATGAAGATCTAAATGGAAAGTTAAAGATAGCTTTTTCATTTGTGTGGTTGATTTTTGAAAGCGCTTGAAATGATGATGAATACAAAGGAATCAAGTCTGACATTCACACATTTAAACACACAGAAGAATGGGAAACAGTTGCAAATCATCATTAAATTCCATTTTGTTCACATGGGTTCATTGCTCTAACCTCAAGGATGCAAGTTGTTTATAAGTATTGGAAAATTACAACCTTTCCCTTTGGTCTCAAATGTGATCCAAACTAAGAAAATTAGGAAAATACATGAAAAAATGGAAGAAAATAAAGAAAATTGAAGTTAGGGGGGTGGTTCGTAGTCACAACCACTAAGCCCATGCCAGTGACCACGGCCCACAGTCATTGACAAACAATGGCCAAAAACAATGGCCAATTTGGCCATTGTTTATCTCCGTTTCATTTAGGTTCACTTTTGTAGTGCCTCTATAATGTCAAAACTTGTGTGTACTAGTTTTGGGAGTATTGAATGACCACCATGAGTACCGATTTTGATTGTAGAATCATCTATAATCTTTGGTAATCACTACTTTGATTTTATAGATTGCATTTGTGCAAATCCAGAAGGGTTGCTTTTGTGTAAACAAAAGAAGCCAAAGTTATGTCATTCTGGCCCTATGATTTTCAACGACTATAACAAAACCTAAAAAGGTTTATTCACAACTGTGGAAATGGCCAACACCCTTCAAGTGGGAGAACCAAAGAAAGGCATAGCTTCATTTGTCGAAGTCCCTTTGCACTTTGATGGCTTTGAAACTCATCTTTTATGAGTAACAATGATGTATATCTTCTTCCCTAAAATCATTTCTCACCATAAGCTAATGAAAGGAAAAAGAATGGAAGAAGTTTCAAGCCAAGTGCTTGAAGTCTTTTGTGTATAAAGCCTTGGAACTTTGATTCAACTTGTAAGAGCCCATGGAATCTTTCGAATTTATTGTTGGAACCCTTCCCAAGTACTTAATTATGTCTTTTATAGACTGCAGAGGCAGTTGGGGGAGTTATAGGAAGTTAGATTTTGAAATAAAGTAGAGAAAACCACTTGACACCATAAAGAAACACTTTACAGGTGTTAGTGACCATGGCCCATAGTCACTAACTGGCTCGTTTAGGATCATTTTGCCTATAAGAACCATTTTCATCTGTTTGAGTCCTAAATGATGTTCGAATGTCCGAACTTTACAAAAATTAGGGAGATGTTTCCCAGAGTCATTTGGAGCACGCCAAAAATTTTCATCATGTTCTGACCTTTTAAAGTCGGTCAAACCTTCCTTTGACTTTTCATGAAAGTGGGCCCTTGTTTCAGCTGTTTAAGGCCTAGGTGACCCAGATTAACTTGAAACTTGGAAGAATTGATATGAAAAGCATCTTTAACTGTCCAACCAAATTTAACATCATTTTTCTTAGTGAAAGTAGGATCTTGATCAGTGACCTATTCGTTGCATGTCTTAAGTTAGCCCCTTGACTTGCTAGCAGTCAGTTGGTTTTCCTCCCAAATGATGTCTAATTGCTTCGAAACTTTGAGGAGTTAATCTTGAGCACATTTAAAGTTTTTGATCTAAATTTCATCAACTTTGGCCTCCTAGAAGTAGGACTTTGGTTGGTCACCCTAAAGTTTGGGGGTCACTAATCGCAAAGCTGACATATGGCTGAAGTAGGGCCAGATGAAGTCCCTTTGGTTCGAAAATTTGTAGTCATTTATGAATATGACTTGATCTTTCCATCTGAATTTCATTGACTTTGGTGACCTAAAAGCAAGACTTTGTTCATAGGTTTGGGGGTCACTAACCTAAAGTTGACATGTTTGTTGAACTTGGGTCAAACAACATCCATTTGACTTGAAATTTTGCAAAGCCACTTCTGAACATAATTTGAGCTTTCCCTAGGATTCTTAGCTGATTTAGTCTTCATGAGATGTCACTTTACACAATGACTCGAAAGAGCTTGGTAAATAGCCACCTAAACTAAGTTTGGTGTCATGCCCCGAGCTCTAGATTTTGTGATTAGGGCAAATCTCAAGGTGCGACATATGTAATCCCATGGAAATCTGTGTGGTATTAAGACACATATGAACCACCACAAGGGAAAAAGCACAAAACTCACATGTGAGGACTAATGTGTGATACGTGTTCATTTAAAACATTTGAGAAAGTTTGTGTATTTTTACCTGTACTTAACAACATCTCATACAATCCATTTTTAAAGATATGATATTAAATATAAGCTGAGCCTATTAAATTTTAATTGTAAACAAAAGATTTAGAACTTAAAATAGTCTTTTATATGATATATAATCCCATGCATAAACTAACATGTCCAAAATACAAATATCTACGTGAAGGATCCAAAATACGGATACATGGTGTGACCAAATGCATTGAACTTAAACATAATCCAAATAAGAGACATACATGTCCAACAAAATCGGTAATATAATAATAATATGACATAATGAGTTGATACATAAAAATAGTTTAACGAATGGTATAACTGTCATGCCCTAAAATATACCCATGGCGCTCTCCAAAACAGACAACAGTAGGGTATTGCAAAGTCCACATTACTACACTATACCCTAGGAAATCTCTGGAAACTCATCTACAGGTACGTCAGAGGTGCTATCAGTACTTAAACCTGTTTGTAATACCAAGGATAACATTGTAAACACAATGGTTTAGCAAATATAGGCATATAAAACTATTATACAGTATCAATTGAATTAAAACATTAATTAAAAGATAGTAACAATGGAACCTAAGCATGTTGTGCATATGAATCTAATATGAATATGGAATCATAATTGGAGACATAGTAACATACTAATTGGCATCCACGAGGCCATTTATAAGGTCTCAGTTCTAACTAATCTTGATTTATGATAATTAACCTTGTTTTGTGCTAATTAATACTCGCTTTGGCTAATTCAACTCAAACCCTTTGGGCTTGGGTTATAGATAGGCAGTTGGGTCGGGTTCGAACCTTACTTAAATAGTTGAGGGGGTTCTTGTAATTTAGTGTCTTATGGTTTGTATCATATTGACACCTCATTAGTTGCATTAGGTGTATTTTACCTTGTAGATCATCTTTCATGTTTGGTCCAACTTAATTCGGATTCATCTTGGCCCAATTGAGGTTTATTTGACTCAAATTGTAATTTTCTCAAAAAGAAAGGACTTCCATGCAAATCCCAGTAAAATTGGTTTAAAAGAGGGGTAAACATTGTCCCCTTTCCTTATTCTCATGTGTCTCTCTCTTTGGAGCTCACCTTCACTTTTCCCTCATCTCCTGTTCAAGTCAAAGCTGGAATCCAACTCTTAGAGTCATGCATGTGCTCTTATTAGATTTCATCCTCCTGCTCCTAGATCCTTTTTGTGCATCTTCTCCTTTGAAACCATCAAATTCATCATCTTTATCACAATCTACAGTTCCCTAATCTAAGAGATAACTCCCATTCCATTCTTGGAGTTCAAAAGAGTAAAAAAGACTCAAATGACCAACATGCATGCATTTTACACTTGATTCACCCATTGCATGTCTTTGCATGTAATAGCAATCCCTTCTATTGAGGTTTTCTCTACCCCCACACCAAGGGAGAAGTTAATTTGAGTTAAGCACTGATATAAGGCAAGTATAAGAGTATATATTACTATCATGCATGTTTAAATTCATTAATTTTGAAGTAATTACTGTAAATGCAAGTTTAAAGCTCATTCACCTTTGATTAAGTACATACATATGTTGGATTAGGTGATATGAGCATAAGTATACAATATTGATGAGATGTGAGCATGGTGGGACTTACGTGATAATTTGAATAAAAAAACTCATTAGAACCAAATTGTAAGAGTTCTATACTGAACTCAAACTTCAGGAATAGTCTTCAAAAATTCTAAAGCTTATAGTGAAACTCACTGCTAAGCCATAAATGTTCTATGGCTTAGAATCCAAAGAGCTCAAATCCCATATTTGAACTATGGCTAACCCATGGCTAAGCCGTAAAATGAACTACAGCTAAGCCATACCCATCCTGTGACCAAATCATCAGTCATTTTACTGTGAGCCTTTTAGAGAACCTCAAGAATCATATTTACTTCTATAGATGACCCACGGTTAATCCGTGGATTGTGCTATGGCTAAGCCGTAGTCAAGTTATGGCTTAGCTATAGGCTTTCATGTGGCTAAGCCATAGGCCAAAATACAGTTGAGCCATAAATGCATATGAAATTAAGAGAAAACCTAAGCCACTTGGCTAAGCCGTAACCTATACACGGCTAAGCCATAAGAACACTGTGAACTTAGGATATTAAGAATATCTAAGACTTTGTAGGGCTTTAGATATGGCACCTTTTCCCCAATTAAATTAGCCAATGCTGAGCAAATGATAAGGAGGACGAGTGAAGAGCTGTCACTTATCCTCTTCAATTTTCCGATATCATGTCATGAGTGTTGACATAAGAAGAGGTGTCCTTTGCATACACAATATAACGCCAAGATTTATAACACAATGAAATTGGACGTTTTATAAATACATCAAATTGAATGCCCTCTGAATCACGAATTATCTCGTATAGGGTTGGCTAGTAAATCTCCTTGATACTTACTCAATCTAATTGAATTCATATTGTTAAAAAACCTTGCCTTCAACATGATTTAATCATATACCCATTCTTCCTGGTGAACCTTGAGGCAATAATCAGTCCAAAGCTTCTACTGAATGTGTGTTTGTAAGCCAAAATGCATGTAGCTAAGGTTGAGAGGGTTTGAGATTTATTAGCTCATTTAAGTATACATTGTTTGATTATCAATTACTTTATTTAATTCCGATCTTTATGATAGAATATGATCTCAAGACCAAAACTCCCTTATGCATGATATGATAAGTATGACTGATATGTATGAATACGACACAATCACTGCGATTGATCATAAGTATGAAATATATGAATTTGAGTCGATCTTGATACGTTGAGTTGGCACCACTTAGCTTGTACCCCTATTAGGTTCAACGGGACCAATTTGCGTATTCTATATGCCACTGCTACAAAAGTTTATGAAGGAGTAGGTCAGCGCTCCTTAAGAAGCTAGACTGATCCCCTAGCGTAATTCCCTTCTCTATGTTATATGCTCTCCTTAGAGAGAATATAGCCTCATGGATGCCAACTAGGATATTATAATACTCCATTTATGATTCGTTATTCATGCGAATTTCATGCACAATATGCCTAGCTTATGATTGTTGCTCTCTTTTAATCAATATGCTCTTAATTCATTTTATACATCATGATAGTCTTATATATCTTTATATTTGCTTAACTATCATGTTAACAGTGCTACTCTTTGTGTTACAGGTACCAAACCCAATACCAGTACAGCGAACGACTCGCCCCCGGCAAGAACCTCAATGGTACCTCTGAGAGTAGATGAGTGGAATAAAGATGACATTTTCTATTATTCATCCTATGAAGAGCATCAATGGGTTTTCTTGTTGGGTTGTTTAGCTTGGATTTGCTTGGACTATGGTTGTTTTGCAGTTAGAGATTTGATAGACATGTTGTTAGGATTTTGTATATGTTTAAGTATTGGTTGTCTTGTAAATGTGGATAGTTAATTAACAGACTTTAGACTTAATTATGAATGGATGATGTTTCTTTTATTATTGCTTGTGATCATTACAGGTGTATTTTGCAAACTTCCGCCTATTGTTGAAACTTAATCTACTTGTTGGTGGGACTTCCTCACACGTTCCTGTAAAGTCTCCCTCGTGTTAAGTGTTATCACCCCTGTAAGCAAGAGGGTGACTTGTGAGGACTATTTCCCAAGCTGTAGAATTTTAATTGGAAAGATCCATTTTCCTAGCGGAACTCATCGTATTACCGATGCATGATTTTGATGTAATCTTAGACATGGATTGGTTGACTAAGTACATAGCATGTTTGTTTCCATAAACCGTAACCATAAGGGTAGATGAAGCCAGTCCGAGCATTGTATTTCAAGGTGAGAAGAAGAGCTTGAATACTAGGCTAATCTCAGTATTTCAATAAGAAATGTTAATTAATAGTGGTTGTGAGTTTCCGGACATGTTTCCTGATAAAGTACCCAGTCTCCCTCTAGTTAGAGAAGTTGACTTTACTATATAACTAGTACATGGTACAGCTACATTCTCTAGAATTCAGTATAGGATGGTACCTGTAGAATTACATGGGTTGAAGATACAGTTACAAGACTTACTAGATGAGGGGTTTAGTCATCCTAGCACATCACCATGGGGAGCCCCAGTTTCATTTGTGAAGAAGAAGGATAGCAGGCTTAGAATGTGTATTGATTACAGATAGTTGAATCAGATGACAACCAAGAACAAATATCCACTGCTTAGAATTAATAAAATATTTGACCAATTACAGGGTGCAATACATTCTCAATGATCGATTTAAGGTCTGGATATCATCAGTTGCAAGTTAGAGATTGAGATACATTTAAACAATTTTTAGGATAAGATATGGGCACTATGAATTTTTAGTCATGCCTTTTGCATTGACCAATACCCCAGCTATATTTATGGCCCTAATAACATAATCTTTTCACCCTATCTCGATTAATTTGTGGTGATTTTCATTGATGATGTATTGGTATATTCTAAAACTCGAGATGAACATGTTGAGCATTTGAGAACTTCACCGCAGTTGTTGAGAGATCATCAGTTGTATATTAAATTGGATAAGTGTGATTTCTAGTTAGAACAAGTTACTTCCTTAGTGCATATAATTTTAAAAGATGGACTTGCAGTAGACCCAACTAAAATTGAGACAATAACTAGTTCGCAAAGCCCTAAAATAGTTGTTCAAGTTAGAAGTTTCGTTGGTTTAGCAGGTTACCATCGAAGGTTTGTAAAGGCCTTTTCCATAATAGTCGCACCCTTGACGTAGTTGACTCGGATGAATGAACCACTTGTTGGTCGGCTGAATGTGAGTTGAGTTTTCAACTCTTTAAGGAGAAACTAATCTCACCCACAATTTTATCTCTACCATAAGGTAGTGGTGGATTTGTTATATATACTGATGCCTTAAGAATCGGGTTGGGATGTGTATTGATGCAAAATGGAAAAGTGATAGCATGTGGATCTCAACAATTACTGGAACATAAAAAGAATTATACACCCATGATCTAGAATTGGCCACTATCGTCTTTGCTTTGAAGTTATGGAGAAACTACTTGTACGGAGAGAGATTCGAAGTCCATAGTGATCATCATAGTCTCGGGTACTTATTCTTTCAACACGATCTCAACATGTGACAACATAGATGGTTAGAGTTTATAAGGGACTATGACTCTCCCATTAAGTACCTTCCAGGAAAAGGAAATGTAGTGGCTGATGCTTTAAGCAGGAAGTCAACTATTGAGATGACCAAAATCTTCATAGATGAGGTTACGTGGTTGCATGGTACTCCAGTTTCTATAGTGTATAACCAAGACAGTAGATTTGTATCTTGCTTTTGGTAGTCTTTTTAGAAATCCATGGGTATTAAACTCAATTTTAGCACTGCTTATCATCCTTAGACCGATGGACAATCGGAGCGTACAATACAAACTCTTGAAAACATGCTTCAAGCTAACATATTATACTTTGGGAAAGAATGGGATGAAAACCTTTCCTTAGGTGAGTTTGCGTACAACAATAGTTATCATGTGAGATCGAAATGGCTCCATTAGAAGCCTTGTATGGTTGTAAGTGCCATACATCAGTCTGTTGGGAAGAAATTGAAGTTAAAAGTCTCCATGGACCTTTTTTTGCTGCGGACACGGTGGAAAAAGTGCAACATATTCAAGAAAGATTGAAGGTTACGTGATCTCATCAGAAAAGTTATACAGACAATCGCTGTAAACCCATTGAATTTCAAATGGGAGACAAGGTTTTCTTAAAAGTTTCTCCGATGAAGGATACTATTAGGTTTGGACAAAAAGGCAAGTTAGCTCCACTATTTGTAAGACCTTTTGAGATTTATATTAGGTCGGAGATTTGTCTTATAGGTTGGAATTACCACCTCAAGTTGCGGGAGTTCATAACATATTTCACATGTCGATGTTTAGGAAGTATCTTCCGGACCCTTCACATGTTCTCAAGATAAACGACGTCAAAGTTAAGTCGGACACGAGCTATAGAGAGAGACTTCTTCACGTCATTGACACTAAAGACCACGTATTGAATGCTCGGATAATTAAATGGGTTAAGATTCTATAGGAGCATCATGTCATGCCCCGATCCCGGGAATTTGGGATTTGAGTGGGCCCCTAGGGCGTGGATACGTAATCTCGTAGTAATCCGTGTCCTGAAGAATTGTGCACGAATTCCTACAAGGGAGATTTCACAGGAACGTGTGAGGTATGCCAACACACGTAGGAATATAATTCATCATAAACGAACTCCTGCAAAATACTCTGTAAGGATCAAGAGAAAAACAAGAGAAACATATCTTCAAATATTCATAGATAGATATAAATATATATGTTAATGCTTAAGACATTAAATAACATGTCGTACAATCCAAACTGCTACTTAAAGAAATTGGGTACAAAAGGGTTCAATTTGCGCATTCCCAAGGGTAAACCAAAATTTTGGATTTAACATCTCCAGAACCGGCGCACTCCGTAGGATGACTAATAAAAGGCATCACCATCCTTCCATTCATCTATACCCCGAGGTACCATTGGGGTACCCTCCGGGGGCGCGTCAGTAATCGGGTTGGGATTGGGTTCCGTACCTGCAATACCAAGGGTAACATTGTTAACACGACGGTTAAGCAAGTACAGAGGCATATAAAACTAACATAACATATCAAATGAACCTATTAATATACACTGGATAGGAGATCAATAGCAGTCTACAAGGCATACTGTGCATGAGTAACAATGAGTGAGAAATCAAAATCAAGATGTAGTACACACTAATTGGCATCTACAAGGCTCTATTCTCCCAAAAGGGACGCATACATACATATGGGTCGCTAGGAGATCAAGCTAGCTTCCCGAGGAATGCTGACAACGCCTCCGTAAACTACTGCAGTAGTGACTTAATAATACCCCAAAGGGCACAAGCTAAGTGGTGACGACTCGGATTCACCTCTCTCATACTTCTAATCATACTTGCTATAACATACATAGGAATATCAGTCTGGAAATATAATCAATCATGAATACGATGAACAATTAATCGAAGCATATTTATATGAGCTACGAAGGCTCGAACCTCGGTTATACCCTATTTTGGCTAGCAAGCATGCACTTAGTAGAAGCTCTGGCTTGTCAGACGCGCACTTATTAGAAGTTCAGGTCTGAATTGCCTCAGTGTTTGACTAGAGGGAGTGGAACATAAACAATCATGTTAAGGACAAGACATCTTAACAATATGAATGCGTTCGGCTTGAGTAAGTATCCAAGAAATCACTATTCACCCTATATTAGGTAACCCATGATCCCCAAGGTCATTCAACACGATATACTCATAAAACGTCCGGTGTTATTGTGTTAGCACATCTTGGTATTACCTTGTATACATAATGGACATCCTTCTTGTGCCAACATCCATGACTTGACATTGGGGAATCATCTGGAATTCGTTCATTTTCTTAACGTGTAATTACAGTTGGGCCAATGTGGTGATAGGGAAAGGTGCCAATACTAAGGCCCTATAAGGTCAATGGAGAATTCACTGGGTTCTTACGGCTTAGCCATATATAATGCTACGGCTTAGCCGAGTAGTTCAGGATTCCTCCATAGTTTAGGCGCATTTACGGCTTAGCCGTGCTAAGCCTATGGCTAGGTTACAGTTGGGTTACGGCTGAGCCGTAAGGCATTACACGGCGTAGCCGTGTGTAAGCTGTAGAAGAAAATAGGTTTTTCAAGCTTTAGGGAAAATGCACCGTAAGAAAACTTACGGCTTTGGCACGGGCTGGCTATAGCTTAGCCGCAGTTCAATTCACGGTGCAGCCGTAGCTAAGCCGCAGTATAAAAACCAATTTTGTTGCTCTTGGGACTTTAAGCCGTAAACATTTACGGCTTAGCCGTGGCTTCGCCGTACGCTTCAGAAAACCTGAAGTCAGTTCTGTAGCTCAGTTAAATGGCAAAATGTTGGGATTTAAAGGATTGTAGAGGGGTTTCCATAGCTTCATCAGATGTTTCTAATGGTTATTCAGTACATACACATACTCCTATTCCCTCTCTACCTTCTAACCCATTTCCCCAACACATACTACATATATACACATTAAACAAAGGACAAAGGAGCTGTGAATTGAGAATTAAAGAATCAACCCAGGAATCAATGACTTAATCATGCATGCAGCACATATGAACTCTAATACTTACCTCTTAACAGTGTTTGTCCTTTTTAAGTCCTTGTTGTGTGGCTAAGGGAAAACCTCCAAATGAGAGTGGGCTCTCTATAAGTAAAACATACAATTGATGTATGGGACATGGAATTGCATGCATGTCATGTAATTGGGTCCTTAACTCTCTCCTAAACCGAAATGAATGAAATGAAGCTAAGTCTTCACCTTATGTAGCTGCAGTTGGGAGAAGGAAATACTCTAATAGGAGAAATGCACAGGAAAGGAGAAGAGGAGGAAGAAGAAGAATCGCCACCATTACATGCAAGACCTCCCCAGCCTAGTAGCTCCCTAGATCTTAAAATGAAGATGAAGATTGAGGAAAAGAGAGACCACTCCAACAGTTAACGTGAGGAGGAAGAAGAAAAGGAGAAGGGACGTTGAGTTCCTTCTCTTTAAAAAGAGAATTCTTACCTTAGCATGCAAACCCATTTCTTTGGTATATTTACAATATAGGTCACGTGGCCTAAGTTGGCCCAAAATGAATCCAAATCAAGTCGGGCCCAACACGAAAGATGGTCTGCATGGAGAATTACTCAAAAGGCAATGGATGAGGTGCCCATAAGATGCAAGAACAATTTACAAAAAGGTCTTCAACTACTGAAGTAAGGTTCAAACTCTGCCCAACTACCTATCCAAGGCCCAAACCCAATAGTTTTTGTATTAGATTAACCTTAATAGGGTTTAATTAACATAGAACGAGATTAATTAACGTAGATTGAAATTAGTGGGATTCGTAACCTCACATCCTCCCCCACTTAAGATCATTCGGTCCTCCGAATGAGACATACCTCGGATAGTAACTCCGGATATTTTGCTCAAATTTGATCTTCAAGTTCCCAAGTGGCCTCTTCCTGTCCTTGATGCTCCCATAGGACCTTAACCCATTTGATCGTTCGGGTACGCAGCACTTGTTCTTTAGTGTCAATGATACGAGGTGGTCTTTCTTCATAGCTCACATCAGCCTTAACTTGTATGTCGTCCAACTTAAGAACATACAAAAGATCCAGAAGGTACTTCCTAAGCATTGACACATGGAATACATTATGAACTCCAGCAAGCGGGGGTGGTAACTTCAATCGATAAGCTAAATCTCCAATTCTGCCCAGTATCTCAAAAGGTCCTACAAATCAAGGAGCTAGCTTGCCCTTCTATCCAAACCTGATGGTACCCGTCACTGGGAAACCTTCAAGAAAACTTTATCCCCCACTTGGAACTCAAGGGGCCGACGGTGGTTATCTACATAGCTCTTCTGGCATGATTGTGCAACCTTCAATTTATCTTGCACCTTTTGCACTTTTTCCGCTGTATCAGTAACCAGAGAGGGTCCATGGAAACTTCTAACTCCAACTTCTTCCCAACAGACTGGAGTACGGCACTTACGTCCATACAAAGCTTCGAATGGGGCCATTTCGATGCTCGCGTGATAACTATTATTGTATGTAAATTCACATAAGGAGAGGTGTTCATCCCACTCCTTCTCGAAGTCCAACACGCTAGCTCGTAACATATCTTCAAGGGTTTGTATCGTTCGCTCCGATTGCCCGTCAGTCTGCAGATGATAAGCTGTGCTAAAACTGAGTTTAGTACCTAAAGATGTTTGAAAAGACTGCCAGAAGGAAGACATGAACCTACTGTCTCGGTCGGATACAATTGAAACTGGAGTACTGTGTAGCCGCACAATCTCATCAATGAAGATCTTGGCCATCTCATGGAATTTCATCCCTTTCCTAATGGGAATAAAGTGGGCTGACTTTGTTAGTCGGTCGACAATCACCCACACAACATCATGACGTTTACTTGTCCGGGGTAGCCCTGAAACAAAATCCATCATCAAATTCTCCCATTTCCACTTAGGGATCTGTAGAGGATGCAACAGACCAGGAGCCTTCCTATGTTCAGCCTTTACACATTGCCAGGTAAGACACCTTGCCACAAAGCCCGCAATATCCCACCTCATGTTATTCCACCAAAACCTGCCATGCAAGTTTGGTATATTTTTATACTCCCGGGGTGCATGGAATATCACGCATGATGTGCTTCAGTCATGATTACTATCTTTAAGTTATGATTTTGGACCGCTGGAACACAAAGCCGATCTCTGAAATACAGTACGCCATCTACCATCCTGAAATTGGGTCTCTCGGATATACGATCATGAAACTTAACAAACTCCGGATCTTCAAACTACCTCTCCTTGATTTGCTAGATTAGGGTGGGCTTGAAGACTGACATAGCTACTAGCATGACCCTATCATCCACGAATTTGACTTCCACATCCAGATCTCGGAACTCTTCGACTAAGGACCATTCACCGCACATAGCTGCCATCTTAATGGTTGATTTCTTGCTCAAAGCATCGGCCACTACATTCCCTTTTCCAGGAAAATATTTGATCGGAAAATCATAATCTTTTATGAATTCTAGCCATCTACGCTGTCTCATGTTAAGGTCATACTGAGAAAATAGATATTGGAGACTGCGATGGTCGCTTGGACTTCAAATCTCTCCCCATGCAGATAATGTCTCCACAATTTTAATGCAAAAACTACTACCGCGAATTCTAAATCATGCGTAGCATAGTTTTTCTCATGTTCATTCAATTGTCGAGATCCATATGCTATCACCTTTCTATTCTGCATCAGTACACAACCTAACCCGATCTTCGAAGCATCAGTATAGATGACAAATCTACCACTTCCCTCTAATAGAGATAAGATTGGAGCTGAGGTTAATTTCTCCTTAAGGAGTTGGAAACTCGACTCACATTTAGCCGACCAAACAAATGGCTCATTCTTCTGAGTCAATTTTGTCAAAGGTGCAACTATTTTAGAAAAGTCCTTCATAAACCTCCTATAATAACCCACCAAGCCAACAAAGCTTCTAACCTCTACAACTATTTTAGGGCTTTACCAATTGGTTACAGCCTCAATCTTAGCTGGATCGACTGCAAGCCCATCTTTCTAGAATATATGCCCAAAAAAGGCAACTTGTTCGAACCAGAATTCACACTTATCTAGTTTAGCATACAGTCGGTGATCCCTTAATAATTGCAGAGAAGTCCATAGATGTTCAGCATGCTCGTCTCGGGTCTTGGAGTACACCAACACATCATCAATGAAAATTACCACAAATTAATCGAGGTATGGTGAATAGATCTTGTTCATCAAGGCCATAAATATCGCGGGGGCATTTGTTAACCTTTGGCATAACCAAGAATTCATAATGTCCATATCTAGTCCGGAAAGCTGTTTTTGATGTATCTCGATTCCTAACTCTCAACTGGTTATATCCAGACCTTAGATCAATTTTCAAAAAGTGAGTTGCACCCTGTAATTGCTCAAACAATTCATCAATTCTGGGCAGGGGATATTTGTTTTTAATTGTCACCTGATTCAGCTGCTTGTGATCAATACACATTCTGAGGGTGCCATCCTTCTTCTTCACGAACAAGACTGGGGCTCCCCATGGTGATGTGCTAGGACGAACAAACCCTTTATCCAATAAGTCTTGCAACTGTACCTTTAGCTCACGTAACTCTGCTAGTGCCATTCTGTACGGAGCCTTAGAAATGGGAGCGGTACCAAGTAATAACTCTATCGTAAAGTCCACTTCCCCAATTGGAGGAAGACCAGGAACTTCGTTAGGAAACACATCTGGGAACTAACAAACCAGCAGTATTTCTTCTAACTTCGTAGGTGACTTCTTCTCCACAATGAAGGCAATATACCCCTCACAACCACTATGAATTAGTCTTTCCGCTCGAAGTGCTGAAATTAATCTAGTGTTCGAACTTTTCTTGTCACCTTGGAACATAACACTTAGGCCATCTTCACTTACCTTCACGGTGACCGTCTTATGAAAATAGTCTAGACAGGCTACATACTTGGTCAACCAATCCATGCTAAAGATTACATCAAAGTTGTGCATTTGCAAAACAATGAGTTCTGCTGGGAGAAGGACCTCTCCAATAAAAACTTGACAACTTGGGTAATAGTCATCACAAGCCACCCTCTTGCCAACCAGAGTGATAACACTCAAAACATACGGTAACTATGCCGGCGGTTCCCGTATCCTACTAGAGAATCGGGGTGAAATGAAAGAATGTGAAGATCCTAAATCAAACAACACCTTAGCTTCTAAGTCACAAACAGAAACCTTACCTACAACTACATGCTCCATTGCTTCTGCCTCTTCATGAGTCAACGCACAGGCACGGCCTTACCTCTGGGGTCGATTTTGTTGTCCTGGCTTCAGTTGTCCTTGGCCCTGCTGTGACTGCCCTTGGCCTTGCCTCACCTACTGTTGTGGACAGGTAGGCGCTGGTGGTGTTACCTTGGAAGACTGTTGATACTGCTGCTGCGGTGGGGCTCGACTAGAATTCTTCCTTTTTAGGCACTCTGACAAGCGATGGTCCATGGAGCCACAACCAAAACAGGCTCCCATGGACCTCCAACATTTACTAGTCTCGTGACCCTTCCCGCATACACCGCAGATTGGTCGCGATGTCCCACTGATGACTCCCTTTTGTTTCTTAGAATGTTGTTGACCCTTCCCCGAGGGTGGGGCACTCTTCCTGGATTCTCCCAAAAATAGGCTTTTCTTGATTTCTTTAATGCATAAGCTCTTGCTACCGCATCATCATACTGAACTAGTCGTTGGAAAGCTGTAGCATATCCCTTAATAGCAGGCCTCAACCCTTCAAGGAACCACTCCACTTTCTTCTCCTCAGTGTCAATTAGGTCTAAAGCAAACCGAGAGAGCTGGCTGAATACGTGCACGTACTCTGCAACTGTCAGGGAGTGCTGCTGTAGGGCGAGGAACTCTGCCTTCTTCTTGCGGGTTACATGTTCGGGAATAAACTTCTTCCTAAACTGCCTCTTAAAGGCTTCCCATATAGTAGCATCTAGCATGGCCCTAATATGGTCCTGAATACTTTTCCACCATGTATCTGCAGTATCCCTGAACATGGATGCCGTGAGGACTACCTACTGCCTTGGCGTACAAGTTAGTGTATCAAAGACATTCTCAGTGTGGACAAGCCATTTGTCTGCTTGCAACGTATCCTCTTGCCCTGTAAACTCTGTGGCCCCCCTCTTTCGAAACTTTTCATACAAGGAATTGGGATCTCCAGGTTGATCTTGCCTATTCAATAAAGAGGCTAACTGCATTTGCATGGCAGCTTAATTGGCATTACTAGTAGCTAATTGATGCATCAACATCATGAACCATTCCTCCGTGTTGTACGTAGGACGAGAAGGAGGTTGTGGTAGAGGGTCAGCACCTTCCAATTCAACATTGTTGCAACCATTATCAGCCGAACTATTGTTCGTACCGGACCTAGACGCCATGGATCTGCAATTATACTAGTTGTTAGTTATATTTATACATACATATATACTACAACTATGCAAGAAAGTTATAATCATAATAGAAAATCCAACCCCGAACGGACCTATCGGAACCTCACCACGTTTCCTAATGTTGCTAAGTCTTTTAATTGACTTCTTAGCGGGCTCTGATACCATGACTTACGTATGCCATGCCCCAATCCCAGGAATTAGGGATTTGAGTGGGCCCCCAGGGCGTGGATACGTAATCTCGTAGTAATCTGTGTCTTGAAGAATTGTGCACGAATTCCTACAAGGGAGATTCCATAGGAACGTGTGAGGTATGCCAACACACGTAGGAATATAATTCATCATAAACGAACTCCTGTAAAATACTCTGTAAGGATCAAGAGCAAAACAAGAGAAACATATCTTCAAGTATTCATAGATAGATATAAATATATATGTCAGTACTTAAGACTTTAAATAACATGTCGTACAATCCAAACTGCTACTTAAAGAAATTGGGTGCAAAATGGTTCATTTGCGCATTCCCAAGGGTAAACCAAAATTTTAGACTGTAACATCTCCAGAACCGGCGCACTCCGTAGGATGACTAATAAAAGACATCGCCATCCTTCCATTCATCTATACCCCGAGGTACCATTGGGGTACCCTCCGGGGGCGCGTCAGCAATCGAGTTGGGAGTGAGTTCCATACCTGCAATACCAAGGGTAACACTATTAATATGACGGTTAAGCAAGCACAGAGGCATATAAAACTAACATAAAGTATCAAATGTACCTATTAATATACACTGGATAGGAGAGCAATAACAGCCTACAAGGCATATTGTGCATGAGTAACAATGAGTGAGAAATCAAAATCAAGAGGTAGTACACACTAATTGGCATCGACAAGGCTTTATTCTCCCAAAAGGGACGCACACATACATATGGATCGCTAGGAGATCAAGCTAGCTTCCCGAGGAGTGCCGACAACTCCTCCGTAAACTACTGCAGTAGTGACTTAATAATACCCCAAAGGGCACAAGCTAAGTGGTGACGACTCTAATTCACCTCTCTCATACTTCCAATCATACTTGCTATAACATACATAGGAATATCAGTCTGGAACTATAATCAATCATGAATACGATGAACAATTAATCAAAGCATATTTATATGAGCTACGAAGGCTCGAACCTCGGTTATACCCCCTTTTGGCTAGAAAGAATGCACTCAGTAGAAGCTTTAGCTTGTCGACACGCACTCATTAGAAGCTCAGGTCTGAATTGCCTCAGGGTTTGACTAGAGGGAGTGGAACATAAACAATCATGTTAAGGACAAGACATCTTAACAATATGAATGCGTTTGGGTTGAGTAAGTATCCAAGAAATCACTATTCACCCTATATTAGGTAACCCATGATCCCCAAGGTCATTCAACATGATGTACTCATAAAACGTCCGGTGTTATTGTGTTACCACATCTTGGTATTACCTTGTATACATAAAGGACACCCTTCTTATGCCAACATCCACGACTTGACATTGGGGAATCATCTAGAATTCGTTCACTCTCTTAACGTGTAATTACAGTTGGGCTAGTGTGGTGATAGGGAAAGGTGGCAATACTATGGCCCTATATGGTCAATGGAGAATTCCTAATGTCCTAAATTCACTGGGTTCTTACGGCTTAGCCGTATATAATGCTACGGTTTAGCCAAGTAGTTCAGGATTCCTCCAATAGTTTAGGCGCATTTACGGCTTAGCCGTATATTAGTCTACGGCTTAGCCGTGCTAAGCGTAGGCTAGTTTACGGTTGGGTTACGGTTGAGCCGTAAGGCATTACACGGCGTAGCCGTGTGTAAGCCGTAGAAGAAAACAAGTTTTTCAAGCTTTAGGGAAAATGCGCCGTAAGAAAACTTACGGCTTTGGCACGAGCTGGCTATAGCTTAGCCGTAGTTCAATTCACGGTGCAGCCGTAGGTAAGCCGCAGTATAAAAACCAATTTTGTTGCTCTTGGGACTTTACGCCGTAAACATTTACGGCTTAGCCGTGGCTTCGCCGTACGCTTCAGAAAGCCTGAAGTCAGTTCTGTAGCTCAGTTAAAAGGCAAAATGTTGGGATTTAAAGGATTGTAGAGGGGTTTCCATAGCTTCATCAGATGTTTCTAATGGTTATTCAGTACATACACACACTCCTATTCCCTCTCTACCTTTTAACCCATTTCCCCAACACATACTACATATATACACAGTTAAACAAAGGATAAAGGAGCTGTGAATTGAGAATTAAAGAATCAACCCAAGAATCAATGACTTAATCACGCATGCAGCACATATGAACTCTAATACTTGCCTCTTAACAGTGTTTGTCCTCTCTAAGTCCTTGTTGTGTGGCTAAGGGAAAACCTCCAAATGAGAGTGGGCTCTCTATAAGTAAAACATACAATTGATGTATGGGACATGGAATTGCATGCATGTCATGTAATTGGGTCCTTAACTCTCTACTAAACCCAAATGAATAAAATGAAGGTAAGTCTTCACCTTATGTAGCTGCAGTTGGGAGAAGGAAATACTCTAATGGGAGAAATGCACAGGAAAGGAGAAGAGGAAGAAGAAGAAGAATCGCCACCATTACATGCAAGACCCCACAGCCTAGTAGCTCCCTAGATCTTAAAATGAAGATGAAGATTGAGGAAGAGAGAGACCACTCCAGCAGTTAACGTGAGGAGGAAGAAGAAAAGGAGAAGGGATGTTGAGTTCCGTCTTTAAAAAGAGAATTCTTACCTTAGCATGCAAACCCATTTTTTGGGATATTTACAATATAGGTCACGTGGCCTAAGTTGGCCCAAAATGAATCCAAATCATGTCGGGCCCAACACGAAAGATGGTCTACACGGAGAATTACGCAAGAGGTGATGGATGAGGTGCCTATAAGATGCAAGAACAATTTACGAAAAGGTCCTCAACTACTGAAGTAAGGTTCAATCTCCGCCCAACTACCTATCCAAGGCCCAAACCCAATAGTTTTTGTATTAGATTAACCTTAATAGGGTTTAATTAACATAGAACGAGATTAATTAACATAGATTGAAATTAGTGGGATTCGTAACCTCACACATCATGGGCAAAAAGAAGCTACATGGGAGCTTGAGGAACAAGTTTGAGAAAAATGACCAGCTAATCTTACCTAAGGTATGTCGCATTTAGAGGACCGAATGATCATATAAGGAAGAGGATGCAAGGTCCCAATCCCAACGAATCTTAATTTATGATAATTAACCATGTTTCATGCTAATTAATACTCGCTTAGGCTAATTCAACTCAAACCCTTTGGGCTTGGGTCATAGAAAGGTAGTTGGGTCGGGTTCAAACCATACCTAGGTAGTTAAGGACCTTCTTGTAATTTAGAGTCTCATGCTTTGCATTATATTGACACCTCATTAGTTGCATCAGGTGTATTTCACCGTGTAGATCATCTTTCATATTTGGTCCAACTTAATTCGGATCCATCTTGGCCTAATTGTGGTCCATTTGATTCAAACTGTAATTTTCTTAGAGAAAGAGGACTTGCATGTAAATCCTAGCAAAATTTGTTTAAAAAGGGGCCAAACATCGTCCCCTCTCCTTATTTACACATTTCTCTCTCTTTGAAGCTCACTTTCACTCTTCCCTCATCTCCTCTTCAAGTTAAAACTGGAATCCAACTCTTAGAGCCATGCATGTGCTCTTGCTAGATTTCATCCTCCTCCTCCTACATCCTCTTGTACATCTTCTCCCTAGAAACCCTCAAATTCATTATCTTCCTTATAATCTATAGCTCTCTAAGGAAAGAGATAACTCCCATTTCATTCTTTTGAGTTCAAAAAAGTCAAGGAGACTCAAATGAAAAACCTGCATGCATTTTACACTTGATTCACCCATTGCATGTAATAGGAAACCACTCTATTGAGGTGTTTTTCTACCCCCACACTAAGGGAGAAGTTGATTTGAGGTAAGCACTGATATAAGGCAAGTATAAAAGTATATATTACTATCATGCATGTCCAAATTCATTGATTCTTGAAGTAAGTACTCCAAATGCAAGTTTACAGCTCATTCACCTTTGCTTAAGTACGCACATATATTGGATTAGGTGATAATGAGCATAAGTTTGCAATATAAATGATATGTGAGTGGTAAGACCTATTGTGATAATTTTGAGCAAAAGGAAGCTCATTGGAACCAAATTGGTAGATATCTGTACTGAACTCAAGCTTTAGGAATAGGTTTTAGAAATTATAAAACTTATGGTGAAACTCATGGCTAAGCCGTAAGTATTCTACGGCTCAAAATCCAGAGAGTTCAAATCCCGTATTTGAACTACGGTAAACCCATGGTTAAGCAGTGAAATGAACTAGGCTAAGTTGTACCCATCCTGTCACGCCCCCAAAACTGGGCCAGATCCAAACCCAATTCTAACAGTGTGAGAATTGGGGCCAATTAAAAATTTTCTTACATAAACGATACAGGCCCTAATTCTGAGTGAATCGAAGTCCTTTATAAGGCTATGCTTAGTGATCAAGCAACTATAATCACATGCGGAACTAAAATCCATAATCATCTCAGATGAATATCATACATCAACCAAAGAACAAATCTCAATAATAATAGAGTCAAGGTCAAGTGCTTCGAAGCATAGTAATTAAAGTTATAATTCCAAGACAAATAAATTCAATGAATAAACTAATGGCCTCAAACATGACCTTATTATATAATCTAAAGTTTTGATCTCTGCACCAACTGTAAGACATCTCAGACGATGTCATTGGTGCTCCACTTAGTAACTTTGCCATCTGCTGGAATTTCCTATATCGTCTGACCCTCCAGTTCGATACCGGTAATGAAACCTAGACACCAAAAGTAGTGGGTCAGATTGACATAATCTGGTAAGAGGGTAAACTGCAAGAAATGGAGTTAATCAATTAATTTAAAGCATAAATAATAATCTACCCCAAAACATACTTAATGCAAACCCTATGTCATGAATGCACAAAAATGGGTGTTCCCACAGATACAATATACCAAAACGGGTAGTCCCGCAATATATAATATACAAAATAAGGTATTCTCGTAGACAGATAAACAAAACTGGTACTCCCACAAATAGATAAACAAAAACAGGTATTCCCACCAGATATAACAAATGGCATAGCTATGTACAATAATCCACAATATACGCTGATCCGATAGCGTATGTCCACCTCCGAACTGTAGTCGGTCAAATACATATATATATAAATATACATATGCAAATGCATATGTCTACTAATGGATAATGAACCATGATATGAAATCGTTAATTCATAATATTCATTCCAAAATCAATTTAAGTATTTAGATTACTTAATTTAAAAGTGCATTATGAATTGTGTGTTTTTCAAGTTCTCTAAGGGAAAGTACTAATCCACCTAATGGTCATAGTTAGATAAATATGTATATGAGAATTAACCCTCTTTCACAATGAAAATATGAGTCCCCGATACCAATATTTTACTTTTAGTGTCTATCATGTGGTGTATCATAAATCTCACATTCCCATTCTGAATTTAGTCTAATTCTCATCAGAACATTCAACCAACTCTTCTAAAAATATAGGAATCCATCTAATCCAGTTATGTATAATTAGTATGTGTTATAAAGTAGGTAAAAGATATTCAAATTCTAGATCACAACTTAAATCGAATTATGATAAAAAAAGGAGAGGGCATAATTAATTCCTTAAATATCACTGTTGTGTATAAATATACCTTATTATTTTATACAGAAAAAAATGTACAAATCCCGGATCCCAGTTTGAAATCTAAAGTCAAATTAAAAATCCAAATTAGAATTATAAATACATTCTAATTAAGATTTAATCACTTCCAATTAAATCTTAGTTAATTTCCAATCAATCTAAATAAAATATTAATCACAAGTACATAATTCCCAATTAAATTTATAAACAATCCTAATTAAAATTTTAATATTACCTAATTAAGAATTAATTTAACATAATCAAATCACCATTGGTATACTAGATCATTAATCAAAACACATCATTCTAAACTCTTTATAAATAATATCTTAATCCTAATTGTTTATTTATTATTATTATTATTATATATTTTATTTAAACTGGGCCTAGCCCATGGGACCCAGCCAACCGCAGCCCACCAATGACCAAGCGCCATCAGGCCTGCCAGGCAGCCAGCCCAACCTAGCCGGGCCAGGCCGCTGCCCAATCGACCCAGCAACTGCTGCCTGCCATGCATAATAGTGCCTGCCGCTGCTAGAATTTTTTTTTTAAACAGATTTTGCGTTTCATGAAAGAAAAAAAAAATCAAATCTCTATTGTTATTCCAAATCAAGGTATTAAATCTAAACAAAAAAATCATACAAAAAGTATGACACCCAACAAGCAACTAAAAGATATTGTAAGTAACCAAAAAACATTATTTACAGATATTCACTTGCCTGGATCTTAATGCCAACAATAGATCTAAAGATCACACCTTAGTTTCTCTTCAGAGAGCTTTTAGGGTTTGGTTGCAGAGGAAAGGAAGAAGATGGGAGAATTGGCAAAACCCTAAGGGTTTTTATTATGTAAAAGTTTTTTTAAATTACAAGGAAGGGTTTCCTGCTTCTTATGAGTTTTACAAAATTTCAAAAAAAGTCTTTTTAGCTTAAAAAAGATCAAATAACTCAGGCCCAAAGCCCAAGAGTGTTTAATTAATCCATCAAACCCCTCTCAACCCATCTCAAATCCGACAAACTGACTCAACCCAAAATCAAAATCTGGGGCTTAACACATCCCGTGAATAAGCCATAAGTTATTTTACAACGAGCCTTTCAAAGAACTTCAAAATCATATTTTCTTCTACAGTTGACCCACGGCTAAGTCATGGATTGTGCTACAGCTAAGCCGTAGCCAAGCCTTGGCTTAGCCATCGACTTTCATACGACTAAACTATAGGCCAAAATACAGTTGATCCATAAATTCGTATGAAATTAAGAAAAAACCTAAGCCACTCGGCTAAGCCGCAACCTGTGCATAAGTAAGCCATAAAAACACTGTGAACTTAGGACATTAAGGATTTCCAAGACTTTGTATGGCTTTAGATATGGCACATTGTCCCCAATTAAATTAGCATAATGGTGAGCAAATGGTAAGGAGAACGAGTGAAGAGCTGTCACTCATCCCCTTCAATTTTCTGGATGATTTCCCAATGTCGCATCATGGGTGTTGATAAAAGAAGAGGTGTCCTTTGCATGCACAATATAATGCCAAGATTTGGTAAAACAATGACACCGAATATTTTATGAATACATCGGATTGAATACCCTCGGGATCACAGATTATTTGCTATAGGGTTGGCTAGTAAATCTCCTTGATACTTACTTAATCTATATGCATTCATATTGTTAAGAAACCTTACCTTTAACATGATTAAATCATATACCCATTCTTCCTGGACAACCTTGAGGCAAAAATCTGTCCATAGCTTCTATTTAGTATGCGTCTGTGAGCCAAAATGGTGTAGCTAAGGTTGAGAGGGTTTGAGTACTATTAGCGCATTTAAGTATGCATTGTTTGATTATTAGTTACTTTGTTTAGTTCTGATCTTTATGATTGAATATGATCTCAAGACCGAAACTCCTTTGTGCATGATATGATAAGTATGACTGATATGTATGAATACAAGACAATCACTACGATTAATCATAAGCATGAAAGATATGAAGTTGAATCAGTCTTAATACGTTGAGTCGGCACCACTTAGCTTGTACCCCTATTAGGTTCGATGAGACCAATTTGGGAATTCCATATGTCAATGTGGCAGTAGTTTATGAAGGAGTAGGCTGGCGTTCCTTGGGAAGCTAGACTGATCGCCTAGCGTAATTCCCTTCTATATGCTATATGCTCTCCTTAGAAAGAATATAGCTTAATGGATGCTAACTAGTATGTTATGATACTTCATTTATGTTTCATTATTCATATTAATTTCATGCACAATATGCCTAGTTTATGATTATTGCTCTCTTTTAATCAATATGCCCTCTAATTTATTTGATACATCATAATAGTGTTACCCTTAGTGTTACAGGTACCGAACCCAACGCCAGTACGGCGAACGATATGCCCCCAACAGAAACCTCAAAGGTTCCTAGGGGAGTAGATGAGTAGAATAAAGACGACATTTGCTATTAGTCATCTTATGAAGAGCGTCAATGGGTTTTCTTATTGGGTTGCTTATCTTGGACTTGCTTGGACTATGGTTATTTTGCAGTTAGAGATTTGATAGACATGTTGTTTGGATTTTACATATGTTTAAGTATTGGTTGTCATGTAGATGTGGATAGTTAGGTAACAAACTTCACACTTAATTATGAATGGATGATGTTTCTTTTGTTAGTGCTTGTGGTCATTACGATGTATTTTGCAGGCTTTTGCCTATTGTTGAAACTTAATCTACGTGTTAATGGGACTTCCTCACACGTTTCTGTGAAATCTCCTTTATAGTGATTCGTGCATGCCTTCACATGGCACAGATTACTACGGGATTATGTATGTATACCCTAAGGGTCCATTCTAATCCCTAATTCCTGGGATCGGGGCATGACACTATAGTCTCTCTAAGGAGGTCATTTATCATGCAATGGGAGATCACTAGGAAATCCTTTTAGCTCTCGAAGAGCGCCGACCAACTCTTCCATACACTACTGTAATAGTGACATATGGAATATCCAAATTGATCCTGCTGAACCTAATAAGGTAAAAGGTAAGTGGTACTGACTCAACGAATCAAGACCGATCAAGATTCATAACTTTCATACTTATCATATGTAGCGATTAACTCATACTTATACAGAAGCGTATATCAATCTTGAGATTGTATTCAATCATTAAAATTAGGATTTAACAGAGTAACTGATAATTACATAATGCATACTTAAATGAGCTAATAGAGCTCAAACCCTCTCAAGTATAGCTACTCCTATTTTGGTCCACACCTAGTATAAGCTTTGTCTCCAATTTTGCCTCAAGGTTCACCAGGAAGAATGGGTACATGATTTACTCATGTTGAGGGCAAGGTTTACTTAAACAATATAAATGCATTTGAATTAAGACGTTTATAGGGATATTTACTAGACAACCTTATGCTAAGATAATCTGTGCTTCCTTAGTCATTCAATACGGTGTATTTATAAAACATCCAGTGTCAATGTACTACCAAAATCTTAGTGTTACATTGCATAAGCGATGGACACCAATTCTTATGCAAACACCTATGATGACATTGAAAATTGACCAAAAAATAAAAAAAGACTGAGTGACAGATCAACACTCTTCCTTCTTAGTATTTGATTACTGTTGGGCTAATTTGTTTGAGGTAATGGTACTATTTCTAAGGCCTATATAGTTTTTAATTGTACTGCATGCCCTAAGGGTAGGATTTGCTTTAAAACATACCTTTAGGGTCATAGTAAAAGGCTAAGATAATTCCTAATTAATCGTTATTTTAAAGGAAATAAAATAAAGTTTCACTAAACTGGGGGTACATTTGCTCCCCAATAACTCTCATATATGGTCCTAGAATATTCCCAAGATGAGTATAAGGTCCCCTAAACATCTAAATAAAATTTGGTCTCATTTCCATAAAAGATTTATACTCATATAGAGCTTACCTCACGAAACATTACGAGTGGATTCTGTAGAGCATTTTGGGCCTAAAAATACTAAAGAATTCATAAAGAATACTATGAATAATTCTTTATCCCATAAAGTAATGTAAAGTAATACTCCTTGTTGCATACGTACTAACACTTACTGGAGCTTCGGTAAAGCTCCATGTTCGGACAATTTTAGATATTATTATGTTTGTAGAAGATTTGCATGATTTAATGATCAATATTAGAACACCTTAGATCCACCAAAGATCAAAAGTATAGCCTCTCCTTATGCCCCACAATAGACTAGGGAAGGTCCATGGTCAATTATTTGAACCAATCTTTAAATAAACTATCAAACCCAGAATCTCAGGTACCCAATCGGTCATGTAGGTGTCCGACTGATCGTACTCCTCCCAATATGGGAATATGATCGGTCGGACCCCTGTTCGACTGATCGGCGCTAGTGTACTCTGGTTTCGGGCTAATTCAATTCTAAACTATTTCTGCCCCCTTCCCTTTGGTCTCCCCTATACCCAATCAATCATAAGTATTATTAAAAGCATAATTAATGATTCTCTCCATTTTTTTAAACTCTAATCTCATTCTCATTATTAATACAAAATTCCTTCATTAATGTTTAATTCAAGCAATTGAGCTGTAAGGCGGTTAAACATGAGATTTATTGTAGAACCAAAGAAATCAAACATACATGTAGCTCTTCGACCCACTTGTACTTGCCTCACACAGTGTTTGACTTAATTTAGAGTTCAATGGATGCATGCTTCATGACATGAAAAGTACCAAATGGGCCATAAATCCTACCTAGCCTTGGTCAGACCCAACTATCTATCCAACTAAGACCCCAAAAAATAAAAATAAGATAAATTAAAGTTAAAATACATTAATTAATAGGAAATCAAGTTTAATTAATATAAATTACAGTTTAAGTCGGCTCGGGACCTTACATTTGGTCCAGATGATGTTAAAATTTCTAAAACTTTGAAGGATAGTCCTTGAATACATTTAAAGACATTCCCCTAAGCTTCAGCTAGTTTTGACATGTAGAAGTGTCAATTGTCACAATGACCCTAAGGAATTGGTAAACGGCCATTAAAGCTTGAGTTTGAGCTAAGATGAACTCCAAATGCTTTGAAACTTTGAAGCATCATTCCTGAGCATATGTTAGAGTTGCTATGTGATTTTCAGCCACTTCGATAATCCAAAAGCTTGAATGTGTTCAATGACCTCTAAGTTTTGAGTCAATGAACCTTGAATTTGATGGTTGGTGAGTTGAGTAACCAAATAAAGTCCGTTAACTCTGAAATTGGAGTTGCTATACTCTGACCTCATTTGAAGTCTTCTAAGTGAGTTACATCATCTCTAAATGTTTGGATGCAATACTTAACTTGGCATCCCACAATCCTAGGGTTTATGTGCCTTTGAGCTTGAAATTTACTTGTGATGTCTTCACTACAACACCGGCAATGTTTTTTATTTTTTTATTGGTCAACAAATGTCCCCTTGAACTACATTGATGAAAGCATGACTTTAGAATCATTGTACCTAGAAACCGCCAATATGTGAGGATGGTGAATGGCTTGATGAAAATGTAGTTTTGTCGAGGTAGGTTATAAGCCTAAACTTGAAATTTTGAAATTTTGATCAAAAACCATAAAGGGTTTGTTGATGGAATTTGGAAAAACATAAGAGTTTTGATTTTCTTTGCCTTATTTTTCACAAATATCAAAAGTAGCATCGCTGTGGGGACTGTGATGAACACCCACAAAAAAAATCTCTAAGTTATTGAAAAATTCAGAATTTTATGAATTTGCTTGGATTTTCAAAAATGGATTTAATTTTCTCATGACCTACTTATCACAAATATCGAAAATAGAATCTCTGTGGGGACTGTGGGGAATACTGATAAAAAAGATCCCTGAGGTTTTAAGAAAAATCAAAATTTGGAATTTAAATGAATTTAGGTTTGGACTTTTCATGGATTTTGGTTTATTTTCAAAAACAAGGTTTAGGTTTTGACTTGGCTTGACATGAGTCAAAATGAGATGGGATTTTCAAGGAGATAGGGTTGTGTGAATTTTGATCTAAAAGCAATTTAAGATGACAAATTTTGTTCAAATTCTGACTTTGACACAAGATGAATTTGAAATTTGAGTGGTGTTGGCTTTGAGGAAATGCCATTTTTTTTTATTATTTTGGGTTTGCACAAAATACCCAAAGTAGGTCCACCATATGTTGTGGGAAACCTTTTTTTTTTTTTTTGGTAAAATATCCGAAGTCTGTCCACCATATGTTGTGGGAATATGGATGATCACATTTAAGAGAGTGGGCCGCTAAGGACTCACTACAAGAAAAACCACTTTTGGCAACAGCAAAAGTCATTACTAAAACAACTATTGTCGTTGCTAAAACTTTTTGGCGATGAATACAAAGTCATTGCTATTTCATCAGAAAACGTTGTTCTGGGAAGTCCTACAGTGACAACTATTTTCGTCATCTGAAAATTAGACCTTTCGTGACAATAGTAGTCATCACTAATGGGTGTCGCAATAGCTAAGTATGTCACCACCAATTGGTGAGAGATAGTTGACCGAGACTATCCTTTTGTGACGACATTATTTGTTAGAAAATATAAGTAAATGTCACCAATAATTTTTTAAGCGAGAGTGAAGAATTACCTGGAAACTCTTTCGCGATGAAGCAAATTGTCATTGAAAACCTTTTGGGACGATTGTTGGTCTTCGCAAAAGTGGTTGCCAAGGTTTTAGCTGGAAACTCTTTCGCAACAAAAGAAGCCGTCGCTGAAAACTTTTAGGATGAATTTTGGTTGTTGCAAAAAATGCCTACCAAGGTTTTAACGATGAGAATGTTCATCACCAAATGTTTTTTTTTTACAAATGATGAACCTATTTCCAATTCCATTCTGTATAACTTGTTTACAATTCCATTCTGCATAACCTATTTCCAATTCCACTCTGCATAACTTGTTTTCAATTTCAAAAACATGAAACTGTCTGATTTCATCTCAAGTAGGCATTAACATCTAAAATCCAAAATTTAATTCAAACTAACAACCATTCAAATAGATATACATGATAAAGTCTACCATGCTAAAATGTCAATACATATACATAAATTAGTACAAATGTCTAACTGAACATGCCCCAAAAGTCTATTGTGGTTAAAAAATTCAACAAAATAAAAAAAGCCTTGCAACCACGTCTTAATGATCCATATCCATCACTAATCTGCAAAACAAACGAAACTTATATATCATTAAAGGAACATAACTAATATAAGCTTATTAGAAAATAAACATAACTGATATATAATTTATACCTCATTAAAAATTACAACTGTTAGCATCAAACCAAAAAAAAAAGAAGAGAGAGAACATAACAAAAAAGAAAATGAATTCTATCAAAATGGATACAACCAGCGTCATTGTTTTGTTGTACTTCATCACATTTATTAATCAATGAGCATGTCGTGGAACAAACATTATTTTTCAATTCAAATAGTTAATGGGTTGAGATTGGTTGTGACTATAAATGCTACAAACCACTTCCATCAAATTAAACAACTTGAGGCACGGAACTTTAAACATTCATTTAGGCATTTCTTTTCCTCTACTTCTCACACTTTTATTCTTTTTTCCATTCTCTTCTTCCTCCCCTTTTACTGTATTTTCATGGTTTCAAAAAACTCCATCTCTTTCCTTTATGCCCATTTCATAAATCCCAATTTCAAAATCCTCATCTCTTTCATTTCCATTCGTCAAACCTTCTCCCTCCCTTTTACCTTTCTAGTAAGACCTTCAATGGGTCTGAATTGAAAATAGAAATGATCCAATTCAGAATAAATTAGGTTAGTTGCCTTCAACATCTCTATTTTATTCAAAAGATTTCTTAAAATTAAAAAAAATAGAAATAAAAAGTTGATTTCTTCTAACAAAGCCTTCTCCAGTAAAGTGCCAACAAAAGAGAAGTAGCAAGTGGAGAACCTGATTGTCAGATGCATTGAAAACTTGCAATATAGATGTCTCATTGAATAAGTTACAGATTCAATCATCTATATTATTTAAATCTTCGTTCCACATCAGCACTATATAAATGAACATTTCATTTGGAGTTGGCCACCAAACTGATTGTCAGATCAACAACTCAAAATCATAAATCCAACCATTGGAAACATCTAATGAGCCTTACTTAGTTACACTTTCACTACTATTATTATAAAAAGTTCTAAAGCCCTAGTTTTGACAAATGATAAGTGAAGCACCCACAGAATCATAATTTTTAGAAGCCTCTTTTTTATTAAGTTTCAATTTGTTTCTTGCAATTGTAAAGCTCCAATAAAGGCTCTGGCCACTTGTACATACCGTGGGTCCTACAAAGATAGAAGCTCTGGATTCTCCAACCACAGTGATAGGTGCTAATTCTGTTCAGCAGTAACGAACATAGACTCATCCATTGCATGATGAATCCAAGGCCTTATCCACTCTCTCCCAAATATAAATACATACATACTCTCAGTCTAAGTCCCACACATGGTTTTAAAACCTCATTTACAATACACACCCAGAACACACCTCTCTCTCTCTCTAACAAAGAGATTGTTATCTTTAAAAATACTATAGAGATTTGTTTTGGTTCATCAATTCCTAGGTGAAGAAAAATATAAAGAGAGAGAAGGAGAACAGAAGAAAAGGTTTCAAATATAAGGGACCAATCCTTTTTCTAATCCCTTTTTACCCTTTTGTCTTCTGCTGCACACCCAACACAAACAAACAACAAAAGCTCCATCTATCCATTAAGTTAGTTGGAGTTTACTGTAACAGCTATGGCACATGTACTTCACATGGAAGGATTAGTTAGACTCAACTCTATATATTAGACTACAAGGACAAATGTGATTTTAATGAAACCTGTCTCTAAGGATTGCTCTCTTTTCTCTATTTCTACCTCTATTCTTCTCCTTCTTCTTCTGCCTTCAAGATCTGTTTATATGGTATCAGAGCATTGAAGACTGATCATCATTTCGATCTTACCTGGGGATTCAAGCCGGTCTTGTTTTTTCAAAATCTTGATTGAGTGTATTCTCTGTCTATAAGCTCTCTCAAATTTGAGTTTTGTTTCAAGATCATCTCGAGACGATTTTGCTTCATCTATTGAAGTTTCAAGGAAATCTTCCTTCGTCTCTCAGTTCTTCTATTGTAGTTCTCAAGGTGATTTTCCTTTCATCTTTCATCTTCTTCAAGAACAATGTCTTCAAGTATGTTACAAATTTCTTTGTTTCCAATATCAGTAATCTAGTTTCTATCAAGCTAGAAAATCATAATTACCTTCTTTGGAGGTCACAATTCATACCAATTTTAAAAGCTCATGGTTTCATAGGATTTGTTGATGCTACTAGGCTACTAGCACTTGCCCTAATGAGTTTTTAAGTGATCCAAATGGCAATTCGTCAAAAGAAACCAATCCCCAATATTATGTCTAGATTCAACAAGACCAAAATGTCCTGTGTTGGATCAATGCTACAGTTTCAAAATCTGTACTTGCACATGTTGTTGGTTTGAAGATGAGAAGAGATGTTTAGGTTACTCTAGAATGAAGGTTTGCATCTCTCTCTCATTCTCATGTCATCTAGCTAAAACCTAACTCTAATCCATCAAGAAAGGATCACTGTCTATTAATGACTATGTCCAGAAAATTAAGCACATACCAAGAGGTTGGCTGCAGTCTCATGTGTTGGCAATGCAAAAGGTCTGAGAATAACACATACAAGAGTAAAAAGAAGGTCCTGTTGACTATTAAGCACCCAGTTTCTTTACGCTCACATATCTACTATGAAAGTAAAGAACCAACATCTTATATAGAAGCATCTAAGTCTGAAGAATGGAGAAAAGTACTGTCGGAAGAGTTCTCTACTTTTCATAGACAGGGGGGTAGTTGGTCTTTAGTTCACTACACTCCATTTCAACACATAGTAGGTTGTCATTGGGTGTACAAATTAAAGCACAATGTTATTGGGTCTATAGCTCGCCACAAGGCATGTTTGGTGGCCAAAGGGTTTCACCAAGAATAGCATATTGATTATAAACCCAAGCTCAAGATAACTGTTACAAATGTTAACAGTCAAAAGGGATTGTATCTAACTGTTATAGATAAAGTCATATGTATATTAAGTATACCAGCCACAAACTTGTAAAAAAAAAGACAAAACTCCAAAAATCTAGACTACCCATGATCAGTAATTCAGTACATAAGTGAAAATCCAAAGAACCTATATGATCAGTAATTCAGTAACATACATTACAAAGATACACAATAATCAACAAAGAAAGCACAAAATAAAGGGGAAAGTTAGAGACTTATGGAAAGGGTCCATGCCCAGATTCTTAGGCTGGTTCCTTCTTTCATCTTTTAACTAATAAGGGCTGATATTCACTATTGTATTTTTACTATGTTTGGAGAAGAAACTAACTCTTCAGTACTTTGCTGAATGTTAATAGTTAGCACTATCCACCAATACTGTATTGAATTGATGTGAATGGTCAGGAATCAGTAAATCACTGATTGCACCTGCGCCCACCTACTTTGAATATTTTCAGCTTTTATACATCAGTTTGTATGAAAAAGTGAGGTAGGGGAACCCTGGACTAGAAAGGTTGGAGTCTATATTTATGGGTCCAAACCGTCCAACACTGTGCTAAGTCTGTCAATAGGACACATTTGAAATCTAAATAGTGCAAATTAATTTCACACTGTGTTTTATTATGTTTGAAAAAAATATTCTATCCAGAGTTGTGCCCATAGATTTCATCCAGAGTTGTGGCCATATTATGTGTGTGTGTGTGTGTGTCTATGTGTAATAGTAAAGTCATGCGAAGTATTAAAACACAAAAGAAATAGAAATAGAATAAGAAAAAGGACAGAAATAAACCAGGAAGAGAAGAATAAAAAGAAAAAAGACTGAAAGAAAACAAAGAAAAGAATAACTTCCCACTGAAGCTAGGTTCCTCTCCCCTCCCTATGCTTTTATATTTTCTCTGTTACTCCACTTCTTTGTTACTCTTTTCCTCTTCCATCTTTCAAGATGCATGAATTTAAGTAAGAATACAACCCATGATAGTGAGCAAACTTGAAAATCTAAATGCATGTATGAATGGGTGTACTGCATGTACACCATGCATGGGATTTATAGAAGACCGAATTACTTCCAAAATTCAATTACAATGGTGCTGCTGTAGTTAAGTTTCAGTTCTAAAAGTTGTTCATCTAATGTGTAGGAAATCACGCTGGTAAACAAATCAAACAGCCCACAAACTATTCAAACTGTCCAACACTATAGTCGGCCACCATGTGTTCTTGTTTCCAATATGTTTTTAACACTATTTCAACATACATTCTTAATTGATTTGGAGTGGCTTTCAATTCTGATATTCAAGTTCTCAAAGTGTTTCAATCATCAAGCATATAAAGGTTGAAAAACCTTCACAAATCTAAGTTCATCAATTGGAATAAATCCGTCTCTTCCAATCTAAGTTCCATATCTTATTATCGTTGAGCCCCAATTAATCACAGTAATCATCAGTACCATCCAATAACTCTTAATTGAGATGGGTGCGCACTTACTAATGACAAATCCATTAATTGGCACAAGGGGATAATAGAGATAGATTCCATCTTGACCATTCAATGTTCCCACAGTTCTACTACCACATACCCAAGACACCGAGCTGTTAACCTACAGTCGGCCTCACTCATTGGTGACTCAAAGCAAATGAATAGATAGAAACTTGAGTTCATCAATGTCTCGGGATTGAGAGCCTATTGCTAGGGAATTATGAGAGCATACCTTATTATTAAGACGGAATTCCATAAGGTGCATCTCATGGTCCTTCAATACATCCAATGTACCAGCACCGTGATCTAGAATCTTACATTCTGATGATTGGGACAAATCACACTATCTCATAGTGATCAAAGTGCTGCAACCTTATCAAATAAGATGCCCAGTCTCATTACTGGTTGTGAAGCTATTTAAGTATAAGATTTGTGACATAAATCTCCTACGTGTGGATCTCATCCATGCACATTTATCACATCTAATATACTAATGGGACCCGGTTCAACTCATGAACCATTATGTCATATGTATTGGTCATGTGCATGAATTAGTAAAATAACACTCATCTCATGAAAGCAAAGCATGATTTTATTGATAAATAAAGAAATTAATCAATTTATTACATCAACTGATGGATTGAGTCCACAAAATCTAACAATCTCCCACTCGGGCTCAATGCCAGTCAGGGTTGCATCTCATGCCCCACCCTTCTACATGCTGCTCAAAGACTTTGGTAGTCAAAGGCTTAGTAAAGGGATCTGCCAAATTGTCCACAGAGGCTATCTTGGTAATAGCAATATCACCTCTCTGCACAATCTCTCTGACTAAGTGATACTTCCTCTATACATGCTTTTGGCTTTTATGGCTTCTGGGTTCCTTTGACTGAGCGACTGCCCCGCTACTGTCACAGTAAACTGTGAGTGGCTGTCGTACCAAAGGTACCACCCTAAGTTCCAAAAGGAATCTTTTAAGCCATACTGCTTCCTTAGCTGCTTCACAAGCTATGACATATTCAGCCTCCGAGGTTGAATCAGCGGTACATTCTTGTTTTATACTCCTCCAGCTGATAGCTCCGCCTCTAAGCATAAATACATAACCAGAGGTGGATTTCCTAGAATCCTTATCTGACATAAAGTCAGAATCTGTGTATCGGACTAGAATCAACTCATCACTGCTATAAATCAACATGTAATCTCTAGTCCTTCTCAAGTATTTGAGAATACATTTTACAGCAGTCCAATGTTCAGGTCCTGGATTAGATTGATATCTGCTGACTAGGCCCACTATGTAACAGATATCTGGTCTAGTACATAACATAGCATACATGAGGCTACCAACAGCCGAAGCGTATGGTATCGACCTCATTTGCTCCTTTTCCTCAGGTGTCTTAGGACATTGATCCTTCGAAAGGTGCACTGTTAGTTTTTGTGGACTCAATCCATCAGTTGATATAATAAATTGATTAATTTCTTTATTTATCAATAAAATCATGCTTTACTTTTATGAGATGAATGTTATTTTACTACTTCATGCACATGACCAATACGTATGACATAATGGTTCATGAGTTGAACCGGATCCCATTAGTATATTAGATGTGATATATGTGCATGGATGAGATCCACACGCGGGAGATATATGTCACAAATCTTATACTTAAAATAGCTTCACAACCAGTAATGAGATTGGGCATCTCATTTGATAAGGTTGTAGCACGGTGATGGTACATTGAATGTATTGAAGGACCATGATATGCACCTTATGGAATTCCGTCTCAATAATAAGGTATGCTCTCATAATTCCCTAGCAATAGGCTCTCAATCCTGAGACATTGATGAACTCAAGTTTCTATTTATTCATTTGCTTTGAGTCACCAATGAGTGAGGCCGACTGTAGGTTAACACCTCGGTGTCTTGGGTATGTGGTAGTAGATCTGTGGGAACGTTGAATGATCAAGATGGAATCTATCTCTATTCTCCCCTTGTGCCAATTAATGGATTTGTCATTATTAAGTGCGCACCCATCTCAATTAAGAGTTAATTGGATGGTACTGATGATTACTGTGATTAATTGGGGCTCAAGGATAATAAGATGTGGAACTTAGATTGGAAGAGATGGATTTATTCCAATTGATCCACGGATATTGATAGAGGGGCCTACTTGTGGTAATTGGAAAGTTTAGGGTCTTCATTGTAATTTATTCCTAAGACTGGAGTGCAATTGCATTTATATAGTGGTGTTATTTGCAATTAACTGAAGGCCCGGATTGCACATGAGATGTGGGGTCGCAGTGTTCCAGTTGGAGCCAGCTTTCTAAGGAATCCCTAGTGGTCCCCACGCTAGCCCAATTTATTGGAAAATACTAATCTAGCTCGAACTCTAGAAAGAAGGGATAAGAAAGGAGAAAGTTGCTAATTGCTTTGGAAGTAAGACTTCTATTTCAATTAGGCAAGGACGAGATTTGAAAGTTTATAAAATCTCCTTGGATGTCCAAAAGACTTTCTCTCACGCCCAAAAACCCTTTCGTGCAAGAGTTGCACGAGTTTCTCTCTCTTTCTCTCTTCTAGTTCCTTGGAGTTTCGAGTTGGGATTTCTCCTGAAGATTCCACCATTATTCTTGAGAAAAGAAATCCAATTCAGGGGTCATAGCGTGGAAGGCTAAGAGGTGTTGAAGAAATCCATTAGAGCACTGCGGATCTCCAAAGGTATGATCTACTTCTTAAATGTCGTAGATTATTTTGGATGTTTAGTGCTGGTAGAATATTTACTGTACATGGTCACGAGATTGAGGGTAATGCATCCTGGATTGGGTTTTGGTCTTATAGATAGTTGATCCCTGTGTCAAGTGGGTCAAAAGTTTTGAAAATCTATCCACGAGATCCACCTACTTCCAACATGCACTCCATCGCTGAAAGGTGTGATACCCTTCTTGGAGTCTTGCATTGCAAACCGTACTAGCACCTTATCTATGTATGCAGCTTGGGATAAGCCAATCATCTTATTTTTCTGGTCTCGATAGAGTTTGATCCCTAGGATGTAGCTAGCTTCTCCCAAGTCCTTCATATCAAAAGTCTTGGCTAACCAAACTTTTACCGTTGCCAACATTCCTATGTCTTTCCTGAGGAGAAGGATGTCATCGATATATAAAAGCAGAAAAACTACCCTGTCACCTTCACTTTTCATGTACACATATGACTCATCCGGATTTTGATGAAAAACAAATGACTTGATTGCCTAGTCAAAATGGAAATTCCAGCTTCGGGATGCTTGCTTCAGTCCATAAATAGACTTCTGCAGCTTGCAAACTTTTTGCTCCTGGTTTTTAGCTACAAAACCGTCTAGCTACACCATATAGATGTCTTCCTCAAGATGGCCATTAAGAAACGCCGTCTTGACATCCATTTGCCAAATCTCGTAATCGAGATGAGCCGCAATGGATAAGAGTATCCGGATGGATTTGAGCATGGCTACTGGCGAGAAGGTTTCCTCATAATCGATCCCCTCTTTCTGAGTATATCCTTTCGCAACAAGCCTAGCCTTATAGGTCTCCACTCTTCCATCTGGTCCTCTTTTTCTCTTGTAGACCCACTTGCACCCAATAGGTTTAATATTGGTAGGCAAGTCCACAAGTGTCCAGACCTGATTTGAGTACATAGACTCCATCTCAGCTTTCATAGCATCTTGCCAGCGTCCCGAGTCTAAGTCATTGATTGCTTCATCATAGTTAGAGGGATCTTGTTCCGGCTCTTTTGGGATTGCTTCATAAGACTCTCCCAAGAATGAGAACCTGTCAGGGGGTCTGACAATCTGCCCACTACGACGAGGTACTGGTGTAACTACTGGGTCTGGTAAGGGCGGTTCTTCCTCAAGTCCGGTCATACTTGGATTTAGAATTGATTGCTCTTGAATCTCTTCCAAGATCACCTTTTCTAAAAATTTCCGGTCCATCATATAAACTTCCTCCAGAAAAACCGCATTGGTGCTGACCAGCACTTTCTGCTCTCTGGGATTATAGAATAACCAACCTTTAGTTCCTTTAGGATATCCTACAAATGTGCATACTTCCGACTTCGTTTCCAGCTTATCCGTCTTAACCTTGAGCACGTGTGCTGGATAACCCCAAATGTGTAAATGTTGTAGACTAGGCTTTCGCCCAGACCACAATTCCCGGGGAGTCTTAGGTATAGACTTAGATGGTACGAGGTTTAGTATGTACATTGCAGTATCCAAAGCGTATCCCCAAAAGGATATAGGTAATCTTGAGAAACTCAGCATAGACCTAATCATATCTAAAAGAGTCCGGTTCCTTCTTTCTGCTACTCCATTCTATTGAGGCATACCAGGAGCAGACAACTGGGATAGAATCCCATTTTCTGATAAGTAACCCATAAAATCAGCAGACAGATATTCCCCTCCTCGATCTGATCGAAGAGTCTTGATACTCTTACCTAATTGCTTTTCCACTTCCGCTCGAAACTCTTTGAACTTTTCAAAAGCTTCGGACTTGCGGTGCATAAGGTATATGTAACCATATCTTGAGTAATCATCTGTGAAAGTGGTGAAGTACTCATATCCTCCTCTGGCCCTGACATTAATGGGTCCGCAGACATCAGTATGCACTAATTCTAATAAATCTTTGGCCATATTACCCTTAGATGAAAAGGGTCTTTTGGTCATTTTACCTTCCAAACAGGACTCACAGATAGGCATTGGTTCTACCACCAATAAAGGTAAGATACCATCTTTCACTAGCCTCTCAATCCTGTTAAGGTTTATATGACCTAGCCTCAGGTGCCAAAGTTTTGTTGGATTAGATGAAGGTGACTTTCTCTTTAATGATGATCTATTAATTGTTTCAGTATCATGTATCTCATACACCGTGGGAGTTAACAAATAAAGTCCATTGGTTACCTTGCCAGAACATATGAAAGTACCATTCCTCTTTATGACAACTTCAGTACCAAAAGTAATAGAATAACCTTTATTCACCAAACTAGAAACTGAAATTAAATTCCACCTTAAAGATGGTACATATAATGTTTCTGACAAAACCAATTTATTATTTGAAAAACATAAAGTAATGACTCCCACTAAAACAGCCTCCACCTTAGCGTCAGATCCTAGGTTGACAATGATTTCTCCATCACTTAGCCTCCTGGTTTCCCTGAACCCCTGCAACGTATTACATATGTGATTAGTTGCCCCGGAATCCACACACCAGGATTTTGAAGTACCAATTGCAAAACTAACTTCAGATATAAGTGACTCAATCATACCTGGGGTCTTTTTCTTAGACAGATATTCTGGACAATTCCTCTTCTAATGTCCTGTCTTACCACAATGGAAACACTTTCCTTTTGTCCTTGAACCCTTAGCTTTAGCCACGCCACCAGTTGGACCATTCTCCACCTTAGGACCTTTTGGAACTGATTTCTTTTTGCCTTTCTGCCCTTTGCCTTTCGGCTTGGACTTAGCATCTGACTTTTCTGTCATTAAAGCAGTTGGTTTTTTCTTCATAATCCCTTCAGTTGCTACCAGCTGACTAGATAGCTCAGCGAGAGTCAGATTCATCTTATTCATATTATAATTGACCTTGAAATTGTTGAATGACTCTGGTAGTGACTCAAGGATTATGTCAATCTGCGATTCTGCATCAATCGCAACTCCCAGTACATCTAACTCATTTAATGAGTCCATCATCTTCAGTATGTGTTCCTATACTGATGTACCTTCAGCCATCTTGGTGTTAATGAGCACCCTCATGGCTGCCTGCCTAGCAGGTCTGCCTTGTTCTGCAAACATCTCTTTTAAGTTCGATATCATATCAAATGCAGTCTTATAAGATTGATGTTGGTGTTGCAGCACACTAGACATGGATGCCAGAATATAACATCAGGCCATCTCATCGTCTTTGGCCCATTTGGTGTAAAGGTCCTTTTCTGCTTTTGATGCATCTGGGCCAGGCTCTTCAAGGGGGTTTTTGGTAAGGACATATTTATATCCTGAAGCTGTCAGGACAATATCCAGATTCCGTTTCCAGTCTACATAGTTGGATCCCACTAACTTATTCTGGTTGAGGATGGTCGCAAGTGGATTGAAAGTATTCGAATTCATGCTTGTAATACTGTAGCACATAACCAAACATTTAATTAATGAATTTAAATGACATTAGGGTTTAGTATTCTACCAAATTTATGTGGGAATCCTTATAACCACAAATTCAGAATACATCGGAATCCCAATCCTGCGGGGTATGCCTCCTTGGGGAGTGCGAATACCTCCTAGACTGGTGCGGATCAAAGTTGGTCAAAATTTGGGTTAAGACTAACTATCCATGATCCCCTTCATTCATTACTATCTAGGTATCTCATACTAAATAATGTATGACTCCCGATTAGCTTCAGTTTCTAAAATACATGAAGCAAATCCTTGGGGATACTACATCATTATTTTAGTTAAGTGTGACCCACCAACTAGCATTACATGACAACCGTTGCAGGCAGCTCCTCCTTGGGGAGTGGGCTCCCACCCCATCTCATCAACACTATCCATAGGAGATCCATATCCAGTATCCAGATAAATACAAGCCCTCCATGGGGAATGGCCATTCTCAAAATGGCGCAAGGCTAATACTTTCCTTACAATGGACCTATGGTGGAAAACCATGGGGATTTGTATATATATAAATGCCCCGCTCCCACTTAATATTTAAGAGTTGAGGATTTCCTTATAGGTGTATGGGCCCATCAAATATAGCTATAAATTCATCTCATGATAAGACCAATGATTGGTTCTAAGTCAAGTTATTTTAAGGAAAGCCCAGTTTCTAAAATTAGTGTTACCAATAGATCCATCTCATGGGCCCACCAACTCTAATTAGAACTCTTTCCAAAAATTAATTTGATTTGACCAATTTTGGAATTTGCTATGTTTGGATCAGATATGGAAATACTCTAAAATAAGCATTCATCCATAAATAGAAAGTGCTATAATAAAAGACTAGTCCTCTCCTCCACATGGCCCAGGCGGAAAAGACTTCTTGGACTTCTAGACTTTCCAAAACTTTGGGATTCCTCAAACTCTTTGGGCATCTCCAAAACAGCTTTTGGTAATCTTCAAACTCTTTGATAAGGAGTCCAGCTTCTCTTTCCTTCTTTGTTTTGGACATCTCCAGAATTTACAAATTTTAAAAAATACATAAATTCCTATGTCTCTATAATGAGACTTACATGGTAATCTAAACATGGAAATAAAAGGGCTATAGGGAAATTCACCATGCCTTGCCCTTTCATGGGAAACCAAGGAAACCATGATGCCCTTTACACTTAGCCATAAATAAACCAATAATTAAAAGGAAAGAAAAACATGTGGTGCATATGGAGAGGACATTATCACCTGCAAGTTAGTATCTCATACAACAAAGCATCTCACAAAACCAGGTTGCCAAACCACAATGGAAAAACAAGATGCCAAATTTTTGCCACCACGATACAAGATCCCCTACGTAGCAGGGTTCCGGGCAGCGCCCTCGGCGAGGGTCGAGCTGCTCGGTCAGCTCGCGGGGTTCCAAGGGGCGTCGCCCCCGAAAAAAAAAACAACAACAACAACTCAGACCAAGAACAAGATGATTCTGTCTGGGTTCGGCAAGACAATCTGGTCCCTACGGTTAGCCAACAGACCTCTACAACCATAGTGGTCCGTTTGACTAACTGACCTGATGAACCCAGAGATTTAGGTTCCTTTTCAGATTCGGCTCCTGCTGTTCCCAGTCACCTCTAATGATCTCAGTATGCTTCTAATGGCATCTTATCATCCTCCTATCATGATTAAAACCTTTTGTGACTTTCCAAACATGTATCTACTACAAAAACAATCAAACTCAATAAACACTGATCCTATCATTGCCCTTGCTCTATCCTCTTCACATCTCACGCAAAGATTAGAACAAGATTACTGATCTAACATGATTAGAGATGAGGTATGTCTCTGATACCAATTGTTGGAAGTAGGTGGGTCTTGTGGATAGATTTTCAAAACTTTTGACCCACTTGACACAGAGAACAACTATCCATAAGACCAAAAACCAATCCAAGATGCATTACCCTCAATCTCGTGACCATGTACAGTAAATATTCTACCAGCACTAAACATCCATAATAATCTACGACATGCAAAAAGTAGATCATACCTTTGGAGATCCGCAATGCTCTAATGGATTTCTTCAACACCTCTTAGCCTTCCACGCTATGACCCGAATTGGACTTCTTTTCTCAAGAAGAGTGGTGGAATCTTCAGGAGAAATCCCAACTCGAAACTCCAAGGAACTAGAAGAGAGAAGGAGAGAGAAACTCGTGCAACTCTTGCACGAAAGGGTTTTTGGGCATGAGAGAGACTCTTCTGGACATCCAAGAGATTTTATAAACTTAGAAATCTCTTCCTTGCCTAATTGAAATAGAAGTCTTACTTCCAAAGCAACTTTCTCCTTTCTAATCCCTTCTTTTTAGAGTTCGAGTCGGATTAGTATTTTTCAATAACTTGGGCTAGCGTGGGGACCACTAGGGATTCCTTAGAAAGCTGGCTCCAACTGGAACACCGTGACCCCACATCTCATGTGCAATTCAGGCCCACAGTTAATTGCAAATAACACCACTATATAAATGCAATTGCACTCCAGTCTTAGGAATAAATTACAATGAAGACCCTAAACTTCCCAATTACCACAAGTAGGCCCCTCTTTCAATATCGATGGATCAATTGGAATAAATCCATCTCTTCCAATCTAAGTTCCACATCATATTATCCTTGAGCCCCAATTAATCACAGTAATCATCAGTACCATCCAATTAACTCTTAATTAAGATGGGTGCGCACTTACTAATGACAAATCCATTAATTGGCACAAGGGGATAATAGAGATAGATTCCATCTTGATCATTCAACGTTCCCACAGTTCTACTACTACATACCCAAGACACCGAGGTGTTAACCTACAGTCAGCCTCACCATTGGTGACTCAAAGCAAATGAATAGATAGAAACTTGAGTTCATCAATGTCTCAAGATTGAGAGCCTATTGCTAGGGAATTATGAGAGCATACCTTATTATTGAGACTGAATTCCATAAGGTGCATCTCATGTTCCTTCAATACATCCAATGTACCAGCACCGTGATCCAGAATCTTACATTCTGATGATCGGGACAAATCACACTATCTCATAGTGATTAAAGTGCTGCAACCTTATCAAATAAGATGCCCAGTCTCATTACTGGTTGTGAAGCTATTTAAGTATAAGATTTGTGACATATATCTCCCGCGTGTGGATCTCATCCATGCACATTTATCACATCTAATATACTAATGGGACCCGGTTCAACTCATGAACCATTATGTCATATGTATTGGTCATGTGCATGAATTAGTAAAATAGCACTCATCTCATGAAAGCAAAGCATGATTTTATTGATAAATAAAGAAATTAATCAATTTATTACATCAACTGATGGATTGAGTCCAAAAATCTAACATTTCAATCATCAAGCATATAAAGGTTGAAAAACATGCACAAATCTAATTATGCAATTCAGTCAATATAGTTTCAGATCGAACTTTATTTATGTGCTATTTTTAACATTTAATAGATATTACTTTACATCTGATTTCTGAATCTAACATGGTCAACACCTCTAAGCATGTTCCTACGAATGAAAACAAAAAATTCATGAAACCAATGCAATTTTCAACAATAAATAGTCGTACATATATATAAAACTGTGCCACCAACACCTTGACCCCCATTACCTTCTCATCACACCCATCAATGCACAGCCCATTCATGCATCTCACATTACTGCCAACACCACTTTTCACTTCATCACCACATTTCCATCCTCACATTTCTATCTAATCTACCACAAAAGTTTTGTTTGCAAATTGAAGAAGCCCAATAAAATAAACTTCACAATACATAAGACAACCCTCATTTTCTAGCATTGTTTATAACAGAAAAGAGCAAACATTGCTAACCTGTACCCAAAAGTACAAGCTTTATAAACCATAGTCTCCTACAAAAACTCATTCATTAAGAACTGAAAAGACCCAAAAGGTCCAATGAAAACATCATCTTTACTATCAAAAGGACATATTCTAATCCAACTACACCTTGTATAGTTGAAAACAACAACAAAAACTGCTAAAACAGAAAATGGTTTTTTTTGAATAGTTTAAATAGCACTATAACAGAAGCAAAATCAGAGATGCAGGGGCAAGATTATTGATCTGGGTTGAAACTATAACAAACCCAGATTAGAAATGGAGAAGAGAAAAAAAAAAAAAAAAGAAAGCTCAATTCAAGCAGTGAGATTCAAAAAATGAATCTCAACACAACAACATGAGCTTGTATTGCCATAGATAGAGTAAGCGTTAAAAGACAATGGGATTTTTTTTTCTGATGCTTTGTAAAGAATAAATAAATACAAATACTCTAGTGACTTTAATTTGTATGGTCCCAGCAAGTATACGATGAAATCTTCCTCTTTTCTGGACTAATTGGTGTGACACATTGAAATGAGTTGCTCATCCTCTTGGATTAATTAGATGAAACCTTCAAGTGAAACTTAAATTCATAATCAATTTAAAAGTTACAAATCTAGTTAATCCAAATAGATCTTGAATTTAGAATAGTAGTTTAGGCTCCGTCACTCTCCATGTTCCATTAGGGGACAGGAAGAGTGGAAGTTGAAGAAAATGCGGAGCATTTGGAATGGCATATTGAATGTTGGGGGGAGGAAAGGACTGCAATGAGTGTTTACTGCTATTAACTTTATTATTGTAACAATTATCTTTGAAACTTTACTGGGTATGCAATGAGAGTTTGAAACTTTGAATATTATACTCAATATTCAAAGTAGGTGAAAGAATAAGGTTATGAACAACCTAAATGTACTCACTAAGAGAGGTGGATGGCTAGTCACTAACAGATGATTGCACCCTTTCACCAATCGCAAGCAAGTTTTTGATCATCTGCTCCATCTGTGCCTTCATCCAAGACTCAAGATCGGCATACTTTTTATTTTGTGCATCAATCTATGGTTGCTGGATCTGGCTCAACCCTCTTAGTGAATCCAACTCCTTCCTTAGGATTTGTATGGCTTTATCATGTGCCCATGATGTAGTGCAAGTACATGAGGAGCAGTTAGGTGGCTTTGGGCCAACTCTGAATCCCCGCATGTAACCTCGCTTGCTTCTAAGCACCTCAATAACCATCTCCTCTTGCGTCGTCTCTGGGACGACTCTGTCTGAGAACTTTGATCGCAAAGCTTTTCGAATTGCTCCTATTATCCAACTCAAGATTTAAGCAATTTGGTTCTTTTCCCAAATAGTAATATATGTGAGAATAAAGATAAATGTAATGACTAATCACCCATTTTTGTCAGACTACATGTTTGTCAGCACACACTGGGGCTATCCAATCATTTGTCTTCTTTCTCCAATGAGACTCCTTAAAGAAGTCTGTACTATGGGACCTCTCACCATTATTCTCGGCTGCTTGATTCTATTACTTTTAAAACATTAGTTTATATATGTATGCATCATGTTTGGAAGTAAGATGTATGGGAACTTTAATTCACGTCACCCTAATTGAGATCGTAGCTAGAAAGGATCTATAAGGTAAGCGCTTCTAGTTTTCACGATTTTTCTCACATCGTTTCTAGAATATAATTTCAATATTAGTCTATTTGATATCAAGTCAAATAAATAGAAAATTTTATATAATATTACCAAGAATTTCTGATCTTTCCAAGCGACATCAATTAGCCACCTCCATGCTCGGTCTGTAAACCCCTGTAATGGCTTACTATATAGGTCAACACCATCCTCCAGCAGCTACAGGTAGTGTTTCTGCATGTCATAATGCCAATCCCTATACCTCTCCTGACACTTTCTGTTGATTGTTGCTTATATATTTGGATTCTCGTCATACCCCGCAATATCAAATTTATCCTACATACATGGTTAATACCATTTTGAACATAGTATTAAGTACTCAAATATAAGAACACTACTTCTATAAAAGAATAATTTAAATGGATCCAATATATAATTACCAAGACTGCCTGTATGATGGAAGCCTTAGTCCCACCATCAATTTGATCCCACACCATCACTCCCTCAATAGGTACCGACAAATCAAATTTTATACCAATTTGACTAGCCACCTTGTTGGCATAATACCCAATTGGTGCATTGACCCCATCAGGAACTGCTACAAGGAGCTTTTGGCCTCCATTCTCTCTTAAAAGTCGTGCAGGTACCTTCCTGCGTGACTTACCACATACTCGTTTCAAATCTGAACCTGGCCAAGACCAACAAAAACATGTAACTTACCTATGCTCTGTGTGTGTGTGAATGTATTAGATTTAAACGTCACTTACCTATGTGATCGTAAGTTCCAAGTGCAGAACCGCAATGTAGTAATATCCGGTTAGCACGGGGTCGAATCCACAGGGAGCAATGTATTTTAAAATACTTTCAACTTGTCACCAGCCTAAACAAATTTCTAAAACTAGCCTAATTAAAATCTAACAAAAGCAAACATTCCTAAAACAAAATAATTACAATCAAAATTCAAATCAAGAAAGTAAATCCTAAAACTAAAAGTTCCTAAAAATAAAAAAAATTAAATTTACTGCAAAACAAAACACACGTTAGAACTTCCAATAAAAAAATCTAAAATTAGTAACTTACTAAAAATAAAACTAAACAAAGTTAGGACCAAAATAAACAAGAGTTAAAGAAAACAAAAACTTCCTCAATTAGAAACTAAATTAAACAAAGAACAAAAGATTTCTAAATCCTATTCAAAATTTGAAAGAAATTTAAGTTTAGAAAGAACTCTAAATCGAAACCTAAAATCAAATTAGTAATCACCTAATGCTAAGTAAGTTTCTAAAACAAACTATACAATACAACTATACAAACAACTAAACAACACAACTTTCTAAATTAAAAAAAAATCTATCCTAAATTATCACATATGAAAATCTTTCTAAAAAAATAAAAAAAAAAACTGAAACTTAAACATTCCTAAACTTCTCTATGAATGAATGAATGCAAAATAAAAAGAAACTACATGAGTGAATAGAAGGGTGAGTGGGGCGTGAGCACATGTATACATGTGTATATGATGTATAGCCAAATTTTGCTTCAGAAATCAACCTTAATGGGCAGTAATGATTCAGTTTCAGATCCGAAAAATCTAGAGAATCAGATTTTATCATGGTTTCAATAATCCCCAAAACAGTCCACATATATCCATGTACAAATTGTCCAAATTGAACTCAATTCCAATCAAAATATTTTTTACTATTCAAATACAGATTTGGGCTGTTAACAAACACACAAAATTCAATTTAAAAAAACTTATTTCAAATTTGAAAACTTATTCAACTTAATGTAGAAATCAGTTCCTAAAAAGAATTTAAACACTTCACAAATACATCACATAATCACTTGGATAAACGCCAGCTTTATTTATAGCTTCAAGACTAACTTTTCTTGACTGTTTTAAAGAGTAATTCAAGTCCGATTTCAGGTTTAGAACCTGCTGTAAACATAGGCATTCAGCTATTAAAAAAAAAACATGTCAAAACTGTCCAAGAAAATTCATCCAACATGAACCTGATTAGGACTGTTTCTTTGCAAAATTCTAGACTGTCTTCAAGAGCAATTCAAATCTGATTTCAGGTTTAAAAACTGCTGGAAACGTCGAGCACTTATTGATATGATTGTGTACAAGTCAAAAAAATTTGTTTGACATGAACCTTTGAGACACTATTTTCTGCACAAAAATCTATTTCATGACTCTAAAACACGTAAATTTCAGATGTGAAATCCGATTTCTAAAGTTCTATGATAGACACCATTAAAAATGATTCTAAAACTTGAAATATGCATGAATCTAATTTAAACTACAGCAATAAACAATAAAAAAAATTGTGCAATAACATACAGTGTGCAGAAATTAAAATAAAAAAGTGCAGAAATTCAAATAAAGGTGTATAAATTTAAAAGTGTAGAAATTTAAGTTTAAAAGTGCAGTGAAAGAAAATAAAAATTACAGGAAGTCAAAGGTGGTAAGCAATTAAAGTCAAAAGTGGTAAACAATGGAAGTCAAAGGCGGTATATTCACTCAAAATTCTCCCTTAGTCTAGGCCTAACAATTTCTTAAAGTATGCTCTTCTATTTGGTCGTCAATCCAAACAAGAAAAACAGAAATCAAGCAATCATACAACCATAAGAATAAGAAGAATAACAAGATGAATATTATTGAACTAGTATGACAATCCTTTACATTAGATGGAAAAAAAATTAAACAAAAAAGATTATACATACTAGGATGGAAAAGAATTCCTCATGCTAGTTGATCTTCAAGGTTGGTGGTGTGGCTTTAAGGCTAAGCCTCCTTGATGACTTGAGATGGAGAGACAAGAGAGGGAGAGATGGAGTGTAGAAATCTAGAGGTGAAAGGTGGGTAATTCTTCCTTGAAGAATATGGGAGAGGAGTACCCTATTTATACTTTTCCAAGTCCTACTCCTTATCAAACTTTAAAATCTTAAAAATAATTTAAAAAATGAAAGAAAAAGGGCTCCAAATAATGCTTTAGACGTGCAATATCTTTTGGGATTTTTTTCTTTTTATTTTCCTTTTCTTTCCTTGCTTGCTTTATCTAGAAGTCCCTCTTGGATGCTTCTTTCCTTTCTTGTATGTGCCACCTTGCATTGAGATCTTTTGAGAGATGAAATAGGGATAAGAATCCTCTCTTGGAATCAGACTTGGCCCACATGAGGTGTAGAACTTCCCTTTTTATCTCTTTGCATTGTTAACTTTCTTTTTTTGGAAAGTTCTCCTTATTAGCTCCTAACTTGAAGAGATCTTTGAAGATAACCCTCTTGATTTTTTTTTCCTTTTCTTTTTCAAAGAAAATCTGATCCAAAATCCTCTTTTGGATGTGGAATAGCTTGCTTGGATTTTTTTTTTCATTTTTTTTCGATTAAATCTTTTCCTTCTCCAAAAAGAACTCCTATTCTTCAAAATCTCTTCAAAATCTCTTGAAAATGTGCAACAAATAAATGGACCCCATCTTGGATGTTTTACAAGTGTACCCCACACATGTGCATGTGTGTGTGGGACCATGAAGCCAATTTTTTGCAATTTTCTTCTAATTTCGTTTTCTCTTCAATTCTTCTCTCCTTTCTCTTGAAAATCAATTCCTTGCTTAAATTCTTTATAAATGGGACCCATAGAATCAATTTCTTACAAAATAAATGTGAATTCTTGTGAAAAGACCATTTTACCCCTAAGATCAAAAATGCATAAATGTGGCCCATTTCTCATAAATGATAATGAAAATTCACACCATTCTTCATGATTTTATATGAATGAACTAATGATGATGAAAATTCAATTTATTTCATGAGAAAATTTATTTTCACAAAACTTTCCAAAATAGCTGGTTTCATGAATTTATGCAAAAAGTTTGATTTTTAAGCAAATTATGCAAGAATGCACTATAATGAATTTAAAATACTTGAAACCATGATATCACACTAAATGAGGCTTTTTCACGTTAATATGTCTTTAAAATGGGTCAAAATGTGTATGAAAATATGCATTTTTAAGGACTCATCACACCCCCCAACTAGCGTTTTGCTAGTCCCTAGTAAAAAATACGATAAAATATGAGGAATTCATCATAACCTAATCTAATCTAAAACTAATGCAATGCAATAAGACTAAACATGAATGCAATGCCACTTTCGCTGGCACTCTCCACTGCGTTTAGCTTATGCAGCAAGCCCTTAAACCCCTAAGTTCCCCGTAGTGGATGAGTTGTCCCTCGTGAGGATTTGCAATGAATATACCCACAAAATTCTCTTTTTTTAAGGAAAAATAAATAACTAAATAAAAGTGAAAGAAATTCCCGAAAGGAAAATTCACTCATATTGGATATTTTCGAAATCTGGAATAATTACACTTTTAGGCTTTTCAAAGTCCGATCCATAATTCTATTCTACAAAACTTTCTCAAATTCAAACTAGCTTGCGTGCACAATGAAAAATGTATACTTCAAAAACGTATTTTGGATATTCTACAATAATGCTGCAAAAATAGAATTTTTCCTTCAAATAGTCTGATCCCCCGAAATTTAGCGAAAAGAAATTTCCTCTCAAAGTTACTAAGATAGTTGCCACTTTACTATTTACTTCAGTTGTCCTCACTATCTTTTTCTAACGCAAGAGTTCTTAAGTTCATACGATATAAGAAAAGTTAAAATCCAGAGAGCAAATCTGGTCCTTGTCCTTCCCCGCACATACTCCCATGCAAACTCTTACGGACACTCTTCACTCTCTTACTTTTTCCAATGTAGAATTTTATAAGTTCATATGATATAGCAAAAGTTGGGATCTAAGCAGCAAACTTAGTCCTTATGCTTTTCTGCACATATCTCTTGAAAATTTCTACGGACACTCGTTGGGCCATAATTCATCTTCATTTTCTTTTTCTTTTTTGTTTTTTTTCCTTGTGACTATGCAATGGTTAGGTTCCTTAAGCTTTTCTAATTAACCCATGTAGTGAGCGTTAGGCCAATGACTCCTAAACCAGGTGGCTTTAGGGCAATAGATATGAAAATATCCCTCCGGGCTTACTAGCTCGAGCTAAAAAGGCTATGAACCCAAATTAGTCACAAATTGCTCATTATATGCTCTTTCTCTTCTTTTTTTTTTTTGACTCTTTTCTTGTTTTTTCTTTTCTTTTAAACCAAAGTAAACACTAGGTGGCAATTCTCTTTTCACTCAAATTAATTCATTTTGGTTCTAATATATACAATTTACCAAAAATAAACTAGGAAACAAAAATATTCTACAAACTAAATTTCAAGTTCACATTATATTCTCCAGAAAATTTCCAAAAACAAACAACATCAAAGCTTCATATCCAAAATTTCAAAAAATCTATACATGTATGTATGTGAAAAGCAAGTTTTTGGTTATCCTCTGATAGATTTCTTCCTTTAGAAAATGCAAAGTTTCCTTTTACTTCCTTCCAAAAGCATGAAAATTTCAGATTTCTATATATCTTCAAATTGCTTCAATTCTTTTGAAAACTTCTTTTCTAAAATGAAAAAAAAATGAGAGATAAATGCAAAAGTAAATAAAAATGTAAAACAAATGCCAGAAAAAATTCCTAAAACCAAAAAAAATTCTAAAAAATTGAAAAAATTGAAAAAAAAATTCCTATATGCCTGCAAGTAAGTATGCCTAAAATTGGACAAGCATGCTTGTTTCCACCCCCTAACTAATTATGTGCATCGTCCTCGATGTATATGAATAGTATGCAAAACAATAAGCATATCATGAGGAAACAAAGTGTAAAAGAGGGTAAGGAGAAGAAGCACCTGAATTTATGTTTGAGCTGCTCCCTGTCTAAGGTTAGATAAAACAAAAAGAATAAAAGAAAAACCATAATATACATGATATACACAGCAAAAGGCCTCTGTCAGATCTAGGGCCGATCAATCTTTGTAAATAGGATCATCAAGAGGAATTTCATCCTCTTCAAGTGGTGTGATCTCCAAGAATGGCTTCAATCCTTGGCCACTGACTTTGAACATTTGGCCATCCTTTGATAAACAATCTGAACAGCACCATATGGAAAAACTGTTTTGACAATGTACGGACCAGTCATTGTTCTATAGAAGCTTCTAATCTTTGGATAGCTTGCTGGTTTAATTTTAATCATCTGTTGATTATTTTGCATGTTTTGCATAAATTGTTGTTAAGATTGCACTAGCATACTGAGGGACTCCTCTAATGACCTATTCTGAGCTTGTGGTGCATAAGATGTGTTATGCTGTGGAGACATGTATGCACCAGATTTGATGGTATTTGGGGATTGTATTCAGGTGTAGCAGTTGGTCCATTCTTCTAGCTAAAATTTGGGTGCTTTCACCACGAAGGATTATACGTGTTCCCCATGGTATTTGTATTGAACGACTTTTGGTATGAGTTCAAAATGTTAGCCTGTTCTTGAATTGCCTCTTGTAATGCAGGTCCAGTTGGACAATCTGTTGACAAATGATCTTTAGAAGCACAAATACCACAAACCATAATTGTATCCTTGTTCTTTCCAAGTTTAAGGGTTTCTATTTCTCTTGTAAGTGCAGCAAGCTTGCTTGAATTTCAGTTTGATTGTTCAAATGATAGATTCCTCCTCCCTTACACTGGTTCAATGACCTGGATTGATCTGCCCCCATCAAACGAGGCCCATTTTTGCACATTTTTGGCCATTAGTTCCAAAAATTCCCACGCTTCATCAATTTGATTTTTATCAAAATGACCATTGCACATCATCTCAATAAATTGACGGGTATCAGGGGTTAAACCCTTAATAAAAATCTTGATGAGACGATATGTTTCATATCCATGATGAGGACATGCAAGGATCAATTCGTTAAATCTTTCCCAACACTTATAATAGGGTTCCTTGAGATTTTGTCTGAACATCATGATTTCCCATTTCAAAGTGTTGGTTTTATGCTGTGGGAAGAATTTCTTTAAAAATTCAGTCTCTAGGCCTTTCCAGGTGTTGATTGAACTTGGTCTAAGAGAGTGGAGCCAACTCTTAGCTCTATCTTTCAAAGAAAATGGAAATAATCGAAGTTTGATTACATCCGGCACTACATTTTGTTACTAAAGTGTTGAGCATACTTCATCAAATTCTTTTAAGTGCAAGTACGCACTTTCAGAGTCAAGCCCATGAAACTTGGGTAGAAGTTGGATCATGTCTGGTTTGATCTCAAATTGACCCGTAATTGGGGGCATTACAATACATGATGGTTTAGTCTTTTGAGCAGGGCTCAAGTAATCACGTAATGTCCTAAGTGGCTGATTAACCTCTACACCATTGCGGTCCCTATTATTATTCCCATTCCTGAGTTGGGCATCATTGTTACCGGACTCACTCGCCATTGGAGACAATCTCAAAGGACTAGAGGGTCTAGGAGATTCTTTCCTTTCTAATCTATGCGCTGATCCTCTTTGCAAAATTGGCTGAGAGGGCTTATCCTTTCTTTTTAGAACTTTGAGATTTTTTTTAAAACAAAATGAAAAAAAACCCAAGTTATGAAAGCAACTAATTACTCCCTAGGGTTGAAAAGTTTCCTTAAGTTCTCAAATCTAATCCTATGAAATCAACTTAGCCAGGTTTAGCACGAGGAAGTGGTAGAGTCATAGATGGACCCGTTTGAAGGTCTAATTTCCTAAACAATCAAGTTATCGCGCACTACAGGGGCAAAGGCCTCCTTAGACACCGAGAAGATTAAGGACAATGATTAGATCACTTTTGGTATACTTTCTTCCCAAAAGAAGTTGAGACATGTTGACAAATAGTAACTTTTTATGATTTTAGAAAGTTTTTAAAAATAGCAGTGATATAATCTTTCTAACAATCCATGCACTTCCGTATTCCAATTAAGGGTAGTTCATCATTCCATGCATGTCCTCCTATTTCTAGAAAGTTGCCAAAATTAAACTACACCCACAAAGCAATGTAAATAAGGAAAGTCAGAAAAGTTACCTTAAATGGCGCTTCCCAGCAACGGCGCTAAAAACTTGATCATGAGTTCCAAGTGTAGAACCACGATGTAGTAATATCCCAGTAAGTACGGGGTCGAATCCACAGGGAGCAATGTATTTTAAAATACTTTCAACTTGTCACCTGCCTAAACAAAATTCAAAAACTAGCCTAATTAAAATCTAACAAATACATACATTCCTAAAACAAAATAATTACAATCACAATTCAAATAAAGAAAGTAAATCCTAAATCTAAAAGTTACTAAAAATAAAAAAAATAAATTTACTGCAAAACAAAACACACGTTAGAACTTCCAATAAAAACAAATCTAAAATTAGTAACTTACTAAAAATAAAACTAAACAAAGTTAGGAACAAAATAAACAAAAATTAAAGAAAACAAAAACTTCCTAGATTAGAAACTAAATTAAACTAAGAACAAAAGATTTCTATGTCCTATTCAAAATTAGAAAGAAATTTAAGTTTAGAAAGAACTCTAAATGGAAACCTAAAATCAAATTAATAATCACCTAATGCTAAGTAAGTTTCTACAACAAACTATAGAATACAACTATACGAACAACTAAACAACACAACTTTCTAAATTAAAAAAAATCTATCCTAAATTATCACATATGAAAATCTTTCTAAAAAAATTAAAAAAAATCTATCCTAAATTATCACATATGAAAATCTTTCTAAAAAAATAAAAAAAAATCTGAAACTTAAACATTCCTAAACTTCTCTATGAATGAATGAATGCAAAATAAAAAGAAACTACATGAGTGAATAGAAGGGTGAGTGGGGCGTGAGCACATGTATACATGTGTATATGATGTATAGCCAAATTTTGCTTCAGAAATCAACCTTAATGGCCTGTAATGATTCAGTATCAGATCCGAAAAATCTAGAAAATCATATTTTATCATGGTTTCAATAATCCCCAAAACAGTCCACATATATCCATGTACAAATCATCCAAATTGAACTCAATTCCAATCAAATTATTTTTTACTACTGAAATACAGATTTGGGCTGTTAACAAACACATAGAATTCAGTTTAAAAAAAACTTATTTCAGATCTAAAAACCTATTCAACTTAATGTAGAAATCGGTACCTAAAAAGAATTTAAACACTTCACAAATATATCACGCAATCACTTGGATAAATGCCAGCTTTCTTTACAGCTTCAAGACTGATTTTTCTTGACTGTTTTAAACAGAAATTCAAGTCTGATTTCAGGTTTAGAACCTGCTGTAAACATAGGCATTCAGCTGTTAAAAAAAAAACATATCAAAACTGTCCAAGAAAATTCATCCAACATGAACCTGATTAGGACTGTTTTTCTGCAAAATTTTGGACTGTTTTCAAGAGCAATTCAAATCTGATTTCAGGTTTAAAAACTGCTGGAAACGTCAAGCACTTATTGATATGATTGTGTGCAAGTCAAAAAAATTCGTTTAACATGAACCTTTGAGACACTATTTTCTGCACAAAAATCTGTTTCATGACTTTAAAACACATAAATTTCAGATGTAAAATCTGATTTCTAAAGTTCTACGATAGACACCATTAAACATGATTCTAAAACTTGAAATATGCATGAATCTAATTTAAACTACAGCAGTAAACAATAAAAAAAATTGTGCAATAACATATAGTGTGCAGAAATTAAAATAAAAATTGCAGAAATTCAAATAAAGGTGTATAAATTTAAAAGTGTAGAAGTTTAAGTTTAAAAGTGCAGTGAAAGAAAATAAAAATTATAGCAAGTCAAAGGCGGTAAGCAGTTGAAGTAAAAGGCCGTAAATAATGGAAGTCAAAGGCAGTATCTTCACTCAAAATTCTCCCTTAGTCTAGGCCTATCAATTTCTTAAAGTATGTTCTTCTATTTGGGTCGTCAATCCAAACAAGAAAAACACAAATCAAGCAATCATACAACCATAAGAATAAGAAGAAAAACAAGATGAATATTATTGAACTAGTATGACAATCCTTTACATTAGATGGAAAAAAAATTAAACCAAAAGATTATCATACTAGGATGGAAAAGAATTCCTCCTTCTAGTTGATCTTCAAGGTTGGTGGTGCGGCTTTAGGGCTAAGCCTCCTTGATGACTTGAGATGGAGAGACAAGAGAGGGAGAGATGGAGTGTAGAAATCTAGAGGTGGGAGGTGGGTAACTCTTCCATGAAGAATATGGGAGAGGGGTACCCTATTTATACTTTTCCAAGTCGTACTCTTTATCAAACTTTAAAATCTTAAAAATAATTTAAAAAATGAAAGAAAAAGGGCTCCAAACAATGCTTTGGATGTCTAATATCTTTTGGGATTTTTTTCTTTTTATTTTCTTTCCTTGCTTCCTTTGTCTAGAAGTCCCTCTTGGATGATTTTTTCCTTTCTTGCATGTGCCACCTTGCATTGAGATCTTTTGAGAGATGAAATAGGGATAAGAATCCTCTCTTGGAATCAAACTTGGCCCACATGAGGTGTAGAACTTCCCCTTTTATCTCTTTGCATTATCAACCTTCCTTTTTTGGAAAGTTCTCCTTGTTAGCTCCTAACTTGAAGAGATCTTTGAAGATAACCCTCTTGAATTTTTTTCCTTTTCTTTTTCAACAAAATCTGATCCAAAATCCTCTTTTGGATGTGGAATAGCTTGCTTGGATATTTTTTTTCATTTTTTTTTCAATTAAATATTTTTCTTCTCTAAAAAAACTCCTATGTGTCTTTCCTTGTCCATCTTTGATGAGATATTCTTCAAATTCTTTTTGAAATCTCTTGAAAATGTGCAACAAATAAATGGACCTGATATTGGATATTTTACAAGTGTACCCCACACATGTGCATGTGTGTGTGGGACATGAAGCTAATTTTTTGCAATTTTCTTCTAATTTCTTTTTCTCTTCAATTCTTCTCTCTTTTCTTTTGAAAATCAATTCCTTGCCTCAATTCTTTATAAATGGGACCAGAGAATCAATTTTCTACAAAACAAATGTGAATTCATGTGAAAAGACCATTTTACCCCTAAGATCACGTTGCATGAATGCGGGACCATTTTTCATGAAATGACAATGAAAATGCACACCATTCTTCATGATTTTATATGAATGAACTAATGATGATGAAAATTCAATTTATTTCATGAGAGAAATTATTTTCACAAAACTTTCCAAAAATAGACTTTCCAAAAATAGTAGGTTTCATGAATTTATGCAAAAAGTTTGATTTTTAAGCAAATTATGCAGGAATGCACTACAATGAATTTCAAATGCTTGAAACCATGATATCACACTAAATGAGGCTCTTTGAAGTTAATAAATCCTTAAAATGGGTCAAAATGTGTATGAAAATACGCATTTTTAGGGACTCATCACTATGCTACTAGTGCTGATGTGGTTGGTAGACACTACGGTGTAGTTGTGTCTGACTGGGTAAGGAGGGTAGGCACATCTAGTGTAGGTCGACTGGTGGCCGTAGACAGTGCATTGATACATTTGGTAGGCATGGATGGAATCTAGCAAAATTGTAATGATTAGTAAATGATTAGATATACAAGAACATATCACGTTTGGGAGGCATCCTAGCTTTCATTTGTAGGGGAATTCTTATAATGTATTTGATATTTGTTTGGTGAGGTAGTTTTTATGCTTTTATGAAACTTTGCATCATTTTATATTAGAATTGACATTTGTTCTATGCTCTGTTGAGGCTTTCTTAAATATCAATTGCTTATAATGGAGTTCCACCTTGTATTGCATGGGAGCCAAATTCCACTCCAACAATAAGGATTGAATTTTGTAAGTGAGAACCTCCAAACGAATTTATAACTTGGAGGAAGGTTCTGAAGTTGGAAAGGATGACTATTATATTCCCTACACTAGTTAAGTGGGACCAGAAATTCCAAGAAATCTAGGTCAAATAACATTGAGGGTATATTTTTAACAATCAAACTCTGAATGTTGTTTTTAAAAAATTCTATAGAATAGAATGTTGTAATTTTTGGTTCCTATAGTTGGAATATTCCAAACCCAAAAATCAACATTTATGTATCCACCAACAATGTTTAACACTTCTTCCATTCAATAAGTTATTATGCATTCTATGTTCCAATTGATATGAAGAAAGAAGAAAAGAATCGGGTGGAAGAGAGTCCCATTTGTTTTATATAAATAGTTTTCCTAAAATTTAGAAAATTAGGATTGGGGATATGGAAGGCTGTCATTAACTCATGGGAAGAAGAATTGAATTCATTAAAAATAAGTTATTACATCAAGCTTCTATATCAGAATCAAAATGATCATGCAGCTCTTCTTTTTCATCATTGTTAGGCTCCCGATCACATTCATCTTCATCGTCAAAGATCAAATCACCCTTATCTTCTTCATCGAGTTGTTCTAAAACCCTATCACTTGGAATAATTTTAGGAGCAATATCATTCCCACATAAAGGGAATGTGACGGGATCGTCCTCAACGATTAGTATAACCTCAGTGGATTCTTCCTGCTGAAACACATCATCGGGATTGAACAATTCAACATCATTGGATCCTGCATCATCCAGCTTTGGCACATCCCATATTCCTCGATGTTTGGCTCGCTATACAACTTTCCAATGTTCACCATATTTTGTATCATTCACATAGAAGACTTGTTGCACTTGACTTGGTAGGACAAAGGGGTCTTCATCATACCAATGACTTCTTACATCAATGCTTATGCAATGTGCATCATTCCGCATTGTCTTATTACTACCGGTGTTATTCCTATGACATTAGAACAAAACAACCCGATGCCTAAACATATAATGAAGTATCCATACATTACACAAGTAACTGTAAAAGTTAATTGTATGTCCCTCATGGACCCCTTCCACAACCAACCCACTATTTTGAATCATACGATGGTATTCTCTGTCTTTGGCATGGTATCTGATGCCGTTACAGTAGCAACTACAGTACATATCTATTATCGCATGAAGACCATTGGCTAATGACCATAATTTATCGGTTGCTTTTACTAAACCTTGACCTCATAATTAAATCATCTACGAAAATATCGTGAGACAAGTACCACATGTTAATATCGATTCAAGTATAGATGAATAAGATATAATTCTTTGAAACACATCTCTATATCTTACCCAATTTTTAAACCATATAGGAAATTCTTCTTTTTGTCTCTTTGTGATGTCACGTACACCTTGACTCTCTAACAAATACTTATGTTCCCTACTTATGAACAAGAAATTCAATAATACCATATTAATTACTGTTGAGCATTGTGGACAAAATTTAAAGGTACACATACACTATATTAAAGATATACATGTACTCTATTTAGTCATCTAGTTCGGAGATATTATGAAAGATAAACCAATAAGCCATGTCACATTCCTCTTGGGACACATGTAAGCCCTTGTGGTTTGCAACTGACATAGTGTGAAAACCTCAACCCAGGGCCACACTCACCTCCATCATTCCTTTCACCATGATTAGATACGGTTTTGATCCCACGTTTGTACATTGAGCAAAAAGTATGAGACTCTTTGACCAGTAAGCTTTGTAATCAAACCTTCTGGGCGAGCTCGGTTGGTAACATAACCTTTCAGAGTCCCGAGTTTCCGTGATACATGAGAGCAACATAAAAATATATTAATTATACTAAACAATTAAACAAAAATTTGACTTTAAGTTCATATGAGTCCCAAGATGCTAATAATTACCTTTCAATGGGGTACATCCATCTATATTGCACTAGACCTGTAAGCATAGCCTTGTGAGGCAAATGAATGGCCGATGGACCATCACATCAAAAAACGTTGGAGGAAAAATCTTTTCTAGCTAGCAAAGTATGATTACTATGCAATCCTCTAGTTTTTTGAAGATCCATCATCTTTAATGTCTTCAAGCACAACTCTTCGAAGAAATCTCCTAATTCAAACATTGTGGAACAGATATCCTTGTCAAGGTACCCACGCATCGCAACCGTAAGAAACCACTACAGGAGAACATGACAATCATGACTTTTCAAGCCCGTCAACTTACCACCATTGGTGCCACGCACCTTGAGATGTTTGCTGCATAGCCATCTGGAAACTTAATCAATTTTAAGAACTCGCAAAAGCCATGTCTCTCCTTTGGGGACAATGCATACCGTGCCGGGGGCTTCTCGTAGGACCCATCTGCACGTCTCTTTAGGTGCAACTCTTTCCTTATTTTCATATTCTTTAAAACCACATGTGCTTTTTTGGTATCCTTATTCTTCCCATCTATGCCCAGCATCATCCTTGGGAGGTTGTCATATATATTCTTTTCTAGGTGCATGACATTAACGTTGTGCCAAAAATTGAAATCCTTCTAATACGATAGCTCAAATAGAATGTTTTTCTTTACCCAATTCAGTACAGGATGAGGCCTTTTCCTTTTCCCGGTGCTTGGATGCTTCCCTAACTATCAAAAAGTTAAGGAATCCAGTTGCTCTAGTATTTGTTCCCCTGATAACTCTAAACATCTTTACCGGTTCTTGATCTTACCATTAAAAAGCTTACTTTTTCACTAAAGGTGGTCCTCAACCAAGAAACGGCGACTGCCCATGTACGCTATCTTCCTTTCTAACTTTTGTGATGATACACCGTTGTTACAAGTGGGACATGCCAAATAACCCTTGGTTGTCCACCCAGACAAGTTACCATATGAAGGGATTAATGGTCCACATAACAGCTGCATGCATTGTAAAAGTTTGTTTGGTTCAAGCATCATATGTAAGCACCTCATCTTCCCACAACTTTTTCAAATCAATTAATGGTTACAAGTAGACATCAATCTTTTCTCCCGAGGCCTCTAGTCTAGGAATTAATGAGGACATCATGCAAAATGGCTCTTTCATACACTTCCATAGTAGTAAGTTATAGGGCATGATTATGACAGGCCACATATTGTAGGAGGTGCTCATGTTTTCAAAAGGGTTAAAACCATCAATAGCCAACCCTAGCCTCACATCCTGGGGCTCTTGGGCAAACTTTGGATACTTCTGATCAAACTCCTTCAACTCACCCTTATTGGCCAGATGCCTCGATAACTCATCTTCCACCCGTTTGTCCTTGTGCCATCTCATATCTATAGCTATTTTCCTCGACATATACAATCTCTTCAACCTGGGTGTCAACAGGTAGTACCGTAATATTTTGTGGGGGATCTTCTTACCTTTTCCATCATTGAGCTTGTATTTGGACTCCCCACACATTAGACAATTTTCTAGAGCTGCATTCTCCTTCTAGAAAAGTGCACAATGATATCGATAGGCATGAATGCAAACATATCCCAAACCCAAGTCACGTAAAAACCTTCTAGCTTCATAAAGAGAAAATGAAATAGTGTGATAGCTTTTTGGTAAAAGGTCTTTCAAAAGTGTCAACAACATGTTGAATGACTTGTTAGCCCACTTGTTTAACATCTTTAAGTGAAGCATCTTAATCACGAATGACATCGAAGTAAACTTTTTGCAACCTTGGTACAATTCACATTCTACATCACTGAGTAATTTCTCAAAGTTTTGCACATTCTCACTCTCGGAGCCATCAAGCAATTCATTAGATCATCATTCTCGATATTCCCCATGTAATAATCTTTTAACATGTCAAAGAATTCATCTTGATCCTCAATTTGTTCATCGCATCCCATTCCATCCCCAACATCTTCACCCTCATCATATTGGTTGTCATCCAGCGCGTGTGCCTCATTTATAGGTACAGGTTCCCCGTGGTGTAACTAATTCGTGTAACCCAGGTCTATACCCCTCAAGCCTAGATGATATTCCACGACTACACTGGTGTGCCACTCAAAGTGTATGTAGTCCATACAAGGGCAATGAATCTAGTTATCCTTTGTTGAATTGGCCATTGCAAATTCAATGAATGAATTAACCCCATCCTGGTATGGTTGGCTTCATCTGTTAGTAAGTTTCATCCAACTCTTGTCCATAGCTGGGGCTTGAGAATCTCATAAAAGAAAGGCATCCACCAAGAACACTTTCCTGGTGATGATGTGCATACAACAGGTAGTAAAAATGATAAAATTTTAAACCCATGTCGTAGAAGGATAAAATTTCTACTTTATACCCCCAATAGAGGAAGAAGAAAAGGAGCACACGTCTTTTTAAGGAAAAAAATTAGTAACCCCCATCTTCTTTGAAGAAACTAATGAGATAAGAAATTTGTAGAACTAAAAAAAATCAAGGAAAAACAATACCAAGGGGTTCTATGGTGGGTTTTTTTAAGAGGAAATTAATAACCCTAATACATCTTTTCTTTTTTCATGCATCCATGAGAAGGTTCTTGGACAACTGTCATAAACATCAAATTTCATGTAAAAATCAAATCTTAACAAGTATAAATAACCAAAAACAAGACTTCCCAATTCAAGCTTCTAAAGCTACATCACATAGTGAAAAATTCATTTACTTAAAAAGCTTTGTCATAATAAAAAGAAGAAGAAAAAAAAAGAACAAATAATCTCATAAACACTACTTCCTTCATTGAAATTCATAACCTAATTGCTCAAAATCCATGTGTCGATGAAAAATATTTGCTAAAAAAGAAAGCCTCAATATGTATTCCCACATGTTAGGAATCTTTATCTTAAGAACAATGCCCATTTCCAAAAATCATTAGTACCCAATACCCATTTCCAAAAATCATTAGTGCCCATCAAAATACAATTAGAAGATAAAAAGAAAAAAAAAGAACCCACTGGTCAAAACCCGAGAAAAAGAAGAACCCCACAATCCTAGTCTTGAGAAAATACAAATAGAGATAGAGACAGAGAGAAGTGATTACTGAAGGAGATTTAGAGAGATAGAGAAACTGTTCTAGCCCTGGAATGGAGACACTCTTCTTGAAAGTTCAATTTGATAGTTGTACACTTTCAATATACTTTTTGCCCATTTGCTCAAGGGATTAAATGCACAACTTGTTTGAAGGTCTCTAATCTCCACCACGGGTACATTGAATATAGTAAAATCAAATTCACGTACTAAACATGACATAAAATCTACTAAAAAAACATATATAAACTAGAAAAAATATTATATTCTAAGAAACTCAGTTCATAAATTTAGAGTCGAGCATAGATCCAGAAAGACACAAAAAGCTGAAATTAAACTGATTAGAATAGAATGAGACCATTCTCATGCTATTCCCATTCATTCCTCTTCTAACAAGAATAAAAAAAATGGCAATGAACTGTTAACCTGATTTTCATCACCTTTCAATTTGTTCATCAACCCAAATCTAAATAAATAAATTAAAAAACAAACAGTTCAACGGTTTAAAATATTTCTTATTTTCATGAAAAAAAAAACCAATAGATGTGATAAAGAATAAGAAGACTGCATACTTAGCTGAAGATGAAATTGGGTTTTCCTTTTAGTAATAAAAAGGGATGAATGAGAATAGTAGTAGTAGAAGTAAAGTAAACAAATCTCTAGTTTCTAGTTGTAATTTGTCCCTACATGAGACACAAGTGTGGAAGAGGAAGTAGTAGCTATTCCTTTCTCTCATTTTCAGATATCGCCAAATCTTGTTTTTACATTCATTAATTTAGACAGCCCTAGGTAGACAAGGGATTATGAACACCAAAAAAGGTTGGTGAGAGATTTGAATCAATAAATTTACATAAATAGGAATAAAAAACAAAATAGAGAGCAAGGCAACCATAGTAAGATATAAAAGAACCAAAGAACTAATCGGTTCTATGGAAAGGGAAGAAGAAAAACAAATGAATAGGACAGTTCCTCCTCTCATATTACACAAAAAGAAAGAAGAGAGAGAATAAAAAAAAGAAGAAGCAACAAATAGAACAAGGGAAAGAGAAAAGGGTGGAAGAAGCATGAACAAGCTAAGGCTTGAGAATCAAGATGATCTTAACAAGAGGAATTGAGTAGCTCCTCCAAATAATCAATCCTAGGTCCTCCAACTCTACTACATTCTCTATCCTACCAGTCTCTCTCCTTTCTTCTTCCTGGTTGAGGAAACAATGACACCCATTTTTACTTCCTTGATCAACTATACAGAATAAACTAAAAAAAAACCTATACAAAATAAACTTCAGCCAGCAAAGATAAATCTATACATGTAAGTCTACAATTTGTCCCATAATACCAAGTCTATGACAAAATTTAGGAAAGAAAAAAGTCCAAATGGGGAATGGCCTACATAATGTGAGAGTAAATCATGGACTAAAGAATAAACCAACATTGCATTTTGACAAAAAAATCAAGTTAAGTAATTTCAATATCAACATTGCTTCCATTTTATAAGGTCTCTCTCCACAATTAAAGCAACCAAATGGGGAATGGCCTAAATAATGTGAAAGTAAATCATGGACTGGAGGAGGCCTATTATCATGGTCCTCCGATCCCTTCAGATCTATCACCTAAGACACACTAATCAATAAGTTAAATCATAATTATGAGATTGATAAGTTCTTAAAAATGCATATTTTTATATCCATTTTGAACTATTTTAAGGACTTATTAAGCCAAAAGAGCCTCATTTAGTGTGATCTAGTGGTTTCATGCATTTTAAATTCATTTTTATGTTTTTCTGCTTAATTTGCTTCAAAATCACAATTTTTGCTTACATTCATGAAACCTGCCATTTTTGGAAAGTCTAATTTTGGGAAGTTTTGTGAAAATTCATATTCTCATGAAACAAATTCAACTTTCATCATCATTCGTTCATTCATATAAAATTATAAAAAATGGTGTGCATTTTTATTGTCATTCATGAAAGATGGGCCCATATCTTACATTTGTGGTCTTAGGGGTAAAGTTGTCTTTTCTCATGAATTCATTTTTGTTTTGTAGGCAATTGATGATATGGGTCTCATTTATAAAGAATTGAGGCAAGGAATTGATTTTCAAAATAAAGGAGAGAAGAATTGAAGAGAGAAAAGAAATTGGAAGAAAATTGTAAAAGTTGGCTTCATGGTCCCACACACATGCATGTGTGGGGTACACTTATAAAACATCCAAGATGGGGTTCATTTATTTGTTGTACAATTTCAAGAGATTTTGAAGAGAATTTGAAGAATATCTCATCAAGGATAAATGAGGAAAGCCACATAAGAGTTTTTTTTTTTTTTTTTGAAGGAGAAGATTTAATTGAAAAAAAAAGTAAAAAAAAAATCTCCAAGCAAGTATGGACGTCCAACACATGTTTTGGATCAGATTTTGGCTGAAAAAAATAAAAGAAAAAAATCAAGGGAGAATTATTTAGAAGATCTCTTTGAGTTTAGAGCCAACAAAGAGTACTTTCCAAAAAAGGAAAGTTGAAAATGCAAAGAGATAAAAAGGGAAGTTTTACACCTCATGTGGGCCAAGTTTAATTTCAAGAGAGGATTCTTATCCCTCAATTATCTCTCCAAATATCTCAATGCAAGGTGGCAAAAGACAAAGAAGGAACAAGAAGGATTCCAAGCCAAGCAAAGAAAGAAAGAAAAGAAAAATAAAGGAAAAAAATCCCAAAAGGGGATCTCATGCCCAAGCCATTGTATGGAGCCGATTCTCTTCCATTTTTTAAATTATTTTTCAAGATTTTATCAAATCAATTAAAGAGGGAAACTTTGGGGCTGGAAAAAGTATAAATAGTCCACACCTCTCCTAAATAGTCCACCCCTCTCCTATACTTTTCATGGAAAAAAAGCTCCTTCTCTATATCTCTGCACTTCATCTTCTTTATCTCTCTCTCCCTTCATCCTAGTTCTCAAGGAAACTTAGCCCTGAGGCCACACTATGCCCTTGGGAATTTCAACTAGAATTGGTTTTCTTCTTTTCCATCCTAGCATGTATTGTTTTTAATTTTATTTGACAATCTTTTGTAAAGAATTTTTACATGTAAGTCTATGTTGTTCTTTTTAAAATTTTTTTTCTTTTCTTATGATTTGTGTGGACACTTTTAATGTTTCTTGTGCTTGGATTAACAACCCAATATACTAAGATCATATTCGAAGAAATCATGAATCTAATTTAAAAGAAATTTTTGAGAAGATAACTTTATTACCTTTACTGCTTTTACTACATTTAATTTTTTACAATACTACATTTAAATTCTTGCAATTTTATTTTAATTCCCGCATTTTTCTTTAAAAAAATTTCTGCACTTTTATAATTATTTTTCTGCACTTTATTTTCTGCAATTTTTTTTCTTATTTAAATTTCTGTACTTTACATGTTCTTACACAATTTCTTTTGGTAGTATTTACTGTTGTACCTTGTATTAGAATCATGCATATTTCAATTTTTGAAATCATGTTTAGGGTGTTATTCAGATTTGATTCAAAAATCAGATTTGAAGATTATTATGTTGACTATTATTTTGGTAAGAAAACAACCCATGATTCAATAAAAAAAAACTGAATCTAACATGACCGAATTGAATATGGAATGGTGATCTGTTTAAATCAGCTATAGCACTTGGCTTCTTACTGATCGTGAGTTCCAAGTGTAGAACCGCGATGTAGTAATAAATTGGTAAGACCAAGTTGAATCCACGGAGAGTTACGTATTTAAAGGTTCCTTTTTCACCTTGTACCTGTCCTAAATAAAAATCTAAAACTAGCCCAATTTAAAATCGAACAAATACAAGCATCCTACTTGCCAAAATCAAATTAATTACAAACCAATAAAAAAAACTTTCCTAAATCTAGAAAACCTAAATCTAAAAATTCCTAAAATAAACCTAAAGTTGCTGCAAAACTAAAACACAAGTTAGAACTTCCAAAAACAAAAACTAAAATTAGAAACTAACTAAACTAAACAATGTTAGAAACAAAATAAATAAAAGTTAAAAACTTTCCAAAGTTAGAATTTCCAAAACTAGTAAATTTTCCAATTTAAAATCTAAAATTAAAACAAGTTTAGAAAGATATTTAATTATGGAGATTACCTAAAACAATCAAAAACATAAAATTAGAAAACAATTTAAAATTACGAAGTTAATAAAATTAGTAATGTAATGCATGCCATGAGATACTGAAAAATTCTAAGTCTGAAAAACTAGTATGCTAATGCAAATTTTATGCATGATTTGAACTATTCTAATACATCCTAAATCTAAGTTTAATGGTTAGAAATCATGATCTATTGATGCAAGAAACTAACCAAAAAAAAAAAAAAAACAGAAGTGAAAAAGGATATAAAATGAAAAAGTTATGAATGCATGAATATGACAAATGACAAATTTGCAAAATTTTGTGCAGAAATTCTGATTCGAGTTGACTGATTGGTAAAGTTTAAGCCCTTGGTTCACAAGCCTTCCAAAATTATTTTGATTTAAAATTCTGGGGAATGAAAGACCACATCCTAAACTTTAATTTTTTCAAGTTTCAAAGAAAAATATTATGATTTGACTAGTCTACCCACTTCGAACTTTTTATCAAAAACTGTTTCTGCAGTTTGCTGCAACTGTTTTAAGTTATGCTGTTTGTGCATTGAGTCTGAATTTCTTCATTAGATTCAGATCTGAAGGCTTAATTTTTAGCAACTTAAATATGCACAAAATCTTATGATATGAAAATACATGCAATGAATTCTAATCCAACCATCAAACTATGCAAAAACAAAACTTAAAATCAACATGAACATAATAAGTAAAATAACAAAAGTATACAAAATAAAATAAAAGTGCCGGAAGTCAAAGGCAGTAATAACAACGGAAGTCATAGGTGGTAGAACTAAAGTCAAAGGAAGTAATAACAGTGGATGTCAAAGGTGGTAGAACTAAAGTCAAAGGCAATAATAACAGGAAGTCAAAGGCAGTAGATTATTCTTTCAATTTCTCACCTCAATTAGGGCTCAAAAAGATTAGAAGTGTTGTCCTCGATTCTTATTCTTCATCTTGGGCAGTCAATCCAAGTGAGAATAACAAATCTCCATTCAATATAGAAATAAATTTCAGAACTGGTTTCTAATCTTTTTTCACTCAAACGTCTTTAACTCCATCTTGCATTGCTTCCAAACATACAATGTATCCAAAGAGACAAAGTATATTAAAAAGGTTACTAAGATGGGTTACTAGTTGTGATTCCATTCTATTCCAATATTTAAGCAAGGATGAAAATTAACCGAATCACAAACAAAACTAAAATTATGAACACCACAAAATCAAAGACAAAAACTATTGAAAAGAAGAAAACTTTACTAGCATGAAATTGTTTTACAAAAGATTCAAGATAAAAAGCAAACAATTAAATACTAGGATGGATAAGAATTCCTCCTTCTAGTTGACACTTTAAGGTTGGTGGTGTGGCTTTAGGGCTAAGCCTCCTTGATGACTTAAGATGGAGAGACAAGAGAGGGAGAGATGGAGTATAGAAATCTAGAGGTGGGTAATTCTTCCATGAAAAATATGGGAGGGGGGTTCCCTATTTATACTTTTTCAAGTCCTTCATTCTCAAACTCAAAAATCTTAAAAATAATAAAAAAATTTGAAAGAAAAAAGGTCCCAAACAATAGCTTTGGCGTGAGATATCATTTGGGATTTTTTTTCTATTTTTTTTCTTTTCTTTCCTTGCTTGCTTTGATTAAAAGTCTCTTTTAGATGCTTCTTTCCTTCTTTGTCTTTGCCACCTTGCATTGAGATCTTTTGAGAGATGAAGTAGGGATAAGAATCCTCTCTTAGAATCAAACTTGGCCCACATGAGATGTATAACTTCCATTTTTATCTCTTTGCATTGTCAACTTTCCTTTTCTAGAAAGTTCTCCTTGTTGACTCCAAACTTGAAGAGATCTACTAGATAATTCTCCCTTGTTTTTTCGTTCACTTTTTCAATCAAAATCTAATCCAAAACATGTCTTGGATGTGGAATGGCTTTCTTGGATTTTTTTTTCAATTAAAACTTTTCCTTATCCAAAAAGAATTCCTATGTGGCTTTCCTTATCCATCTTTGATGAGATATTCTTCAAATTCTCTTCAAAATCTCCTAAAAATGTGTAAAAAATAAATGGACCCCATCTTGGATGTTTTAGAAGTGTACCCCACACATGTGCATGTGTGGTGGGACCATAAAGCCGACTTTTTGCAATTTTCTTCCAATTTCTTTTTCTCTTCAATTCTTCTCTCCTTTCTCTTAAAAATAAATTCCTTGCCTCAATTCTTTATAAATGGGACCCATATAATCAATTTCCTATAAAACAAATGTGAATTTATATGAAAAGATAATTTTACCCCTAACATCACAAATGCATAAATGCGGGCTCATATCTCATGAAATGACAACAAAAATGCACATCATTTTTCATGATTTTAGATGAATGAACTAATGATGATGAAAATTTAATTTAATTTATGAGAATAATTATTTTCACAAAACATTCCAAAAACAGACTATCCAAAAATGGCAAGTTTCATGAATTTATGCAAAAGTGTGATTTTGAAACAAATTACACAGAGAAAATACTAAAATGAATTTAAAATGCTTGAAACCATAATATCACACTAAATGAGGCTCTTTCAAGTTTGTAAGTCCTCAAAATAGTCCAAAATGTATATGAAAATATGCATTTTTAGATACATATCACACCCCCAACTAGCGTTTTGCTAATCTCTAGCAAAAAATACGATAAAATATGAGGAATTCATCATAACCTAATCTAATCTAAAACTAATGCAATGCAGTAAAATTAAACATGAATGCAACGCCACTTTCGCTAGCACTCTCGACTGTATTTAGCATATGCAGCAAGCTCTTAAACTCCTAGGTTCCCCCTAGTGAATGAGTTGTGCCTCGTGAGGGTTTGCAGTGAATAAACCCACAAAATTCTCTTTTTGTTTTAAAGAAGAAAAACAAAATGAAGGAGAAAAGAAATTTACTAAAAGAAAAGTCACTCATATTGGAATTTTCAAAATCTGGAATAATTACACTTTTAGACTTTTCACAGTCCAGTCCACAATTCTATTCTCAAAAACTTTCTCAAATTCAAACCAACTTGCATGCACAGTGAAAAATGTATACATCAAAAACATATTTTGGATATTCCACAATAATGCTACAAAAATAGAATTTTTCCTTCAAATAGTCGATCCCCTGAAATTTAGCAAAAAAGAAATTTCCTCTCAAAGTTACTAAGATAGCTGCTACTTTACTATTTACTTTGATAGTCCTTTTTTTTCTCTCACTATCTTTTTCCTACATAAGAGTTCCCAAGTTCATACGATATAAGAAAAGTTAGAATCCAGATAGCTAATTTGGTCCTTGTCCTTCTCCGCACAGACTAACTTGCAAACTCTTACGGACATTCTTCACTCTTTTACTTTTTCCAACATAGAATTTTCCAAGTTCATATGATATAACAAAAGTTGGAATCTAAGGAGCAAACTTAGTTCCTATGCATTTTCGCACATATCCCTTAAAAATTTCTACGGACTCTCGTTAGGCCATAATTCATTCTTCTTTTTTTTTTTCTTATGACTGTGCAATGTTTAGGTTCCTTAAGCTTTCTAATTAACCCGTGTAGCAAGCGTTAGGCCAATGACTCTCAAACTAGATGACTTTAGGGCACTAGGTATAAAAATACCCCTACGGGCTTACTAGCTCGAGTTAAAAAGGCTATGAACCCAAACTAGTCACAAAATACTCATTGTATGCTCTTTCTCTTCTTCTTTTTGTTAAACCAAAGTCAACACTAGGTGGCAATTCTCATTTCACTTAAATTGATTCATTTTAGTTCTAATATACAATTCACCAACAGTGAACTAGGAAACAAAAATATTCTACAAATTAAATTTCAAGTTCACATTTTATTCTCCAAAAAAAAAATCCCAAAACAGCATTAAAGCTTCCTATCCAAAATTTCAAAAAATGTATACGTGTATGTATGTGAAAAGCAAGTTTTAGTTATTTTCTGATAGATTTTCTCCTTTAGAAAATACAAACTTTCTTTTTACTTCCTTCTAAAAGTATGAAAATTCCAGATTTTTATATATCTTCAAATCGCTTCAAATCTTTTGAAAACTTTCTTTTTCAAAATGAAAAATAAATACCAAAGAAAAAAAATAAAGTGCTAATTTCTTTTAAAAAATGATTAAAAACTGACTAAAATGATAAAACTGACAAAAAAATAAAAAATTTTGTCTAAAATTGGACAACTGTGCTTGTTCCCACCCCCCAACCTAAGATGAACATCGTCCTCAATGTTTATGCATGCAATGTACAATTGTAAAAGTAACATTAGGAAACATAAATGGATATGAGGGTAAAAAGAAAAAGTCCCTTGAAAATTTGTCTGAGCTGCTCCTTGTCCAAGGTTAGGCAAAACAGGAAAACAAGAACAAAATGACAAGAAACTACTCTAAAAGAAAATATCTACACTAAAAAGAAAAGGAAAAAAAACTACACTACTGGATTCAAAACCATGAGTCCACTCGAATCCCAAATGAAATTTTCCTCCACACATATTACAAGATGCACAGAAAGAGATGAAACCATATCGGTAGTGGGCTCAATCAACATGATGACCGCATGTTCTTATACACTGTGTGAAAAAGGGACCACAAAGAAAATTTCTTCCTCCTCCTTTAAAAATGGATCTTTAAAAGGCAGGAGAGGATGCAATGAGCAACTGGATGTCCCAAGGTCCTCTCGTGCCACAAATTTCATTAGTTCAATTTCAGCATTTTGTGCAGACATGGGCTCAAAGGATTCCAAATTGTCAGACTTAGGAGTCTGAATAGGACCACTATTCTCCAAATTTGCAAGTTTTTCTAAATAACATTGAGGGCCAAGAAATGCGAGGGAAATTTCTTGAAAAGTTGGGTCATCAGATTTCATGAAGAAATTAGTACATGATTCCAAAGATTCCAGATTATCTGACTCAAAAATCTGAAAAATGGGGTCATCCTCCCAATTGTAATCTTTCTTTTGGGGCTCATTAGGTTCATTTGCAGTTTCCTCAATTGTAGGAATACCAAATTTGCGAAAGATTGCAATGCCAAATTCATCGAAGGAATCAAAATCATAGAAAGGATTTATGTAAAAGGGCATAGATTCCTTATTAATGAAGTGGAATGGCTGGTACTGAGGAAAAGTGGGGTACACAGGCTCATGTGATTCATCAATTCCTTCATGCATTCCACCATCATCCATGTTCTCATGTGCACCCTTAGATATCCACTATGTGTTTGTGTGATCCATATCTACAAGATCTTTATTGAATGTAGGATCATCTTCAATTCCAAGGGTGGCATTTTGTTTTCTCATTTCAAGCCCTATTTGATTAATCGAAGTCATTAGGCTTTTCATATGTTGTTCATTTTTTGTATGGTTTACATGGTGTTTTGTGTGAACTCAATCAATTTGGCTAAAGTATCCTCCAAAAAATTCTTCAGGGGTGGTGGCGGTTCATATGACCATTCAGGCAGTAAGGAATCATGTGGTGCATATGACTCTGGAGAAGAATGGGGTACATATAATGTATCCTGGGAGGGGTAGTCATGCTATCCATCCTGAGTAAATTCTTAGGGATAAGAGACAGGATCCATATCGGGCCCATTTCGCCAATTGTCTAGTGGTTGATCATCTCAATTTGGACCACACATGTTACCCATTTCATTGTGGTAATGCCTTTGATTTGGCTTTAATTAAGCCTGCCAGTGAATTCCCACATCCATATCAGAATGAGTATTGTGTGGGGTTTGGATAATTACCTAGGACCCTTATTGGTTGATGATCTGAGCCAATCATTCCATTAAAATCCTCCACAAATTCCTCATGTAACAATGATCATAGTGATTGGCCCACTTCTGTTCATAAAATCTAGCTGAACAATTCCTTTGATGTAACTTCGCATTTTTTTTTCACATAAAGCACGCCAAGACTTCGAGGTCAATCAGCATTGGTTCTATTCCCATTGATTTGCCCATTTTAAGTCCCCTCATGTTTGTGGATTCCCACCGATCCATTTTTGGAATCACTTTTTTCCTTTTTTCCTTTTTTTCTTTTTTTTTTTGTTTTTTTTTGAAAAATGATAAAAATGTAAGTAATGCAAAAAAAAAAAAAAAGGGTTTAAGTAACTCCTTAAGGTTGAAAAGTTTCCTTTAGTTCTCTAATCCGGTCCTATGAAACCAATTCAACCAGGTTAGCAACCAGGAAGTGGTAGAGTCACAGATGGACCCATTTGAAAGCCCACTTTCCTGAACAAACAAGCTATTGCGCACTATAGGGGTCAAGGCTTTTCCAAACACCGAGAAGATCAAGGACATCGATTAGATCACTTTTAGTGTACTTTCTTTAAAAAGAAGTTATGACAAGTTGAAAACAGTAACTTTTCACAATTTTAGAAAGTTTCTAAAAAAAAGAGTGTTGTTAACTTTTTAACATTCCATGCACATTCCTATTCCAAATTTGGGCGGTTCAGCATTCCATGTATGTCCTCCTATTTTTAGAAAGATGCCAAAATTAAACCACACCCTCAAAGCAATGTAAATAAGGAAAGTTAAAAAAGTTACCTTAAATGGCACTCCCCGGTAACAGCGCCAAAAACTTGATCGTGAGTTCCAAGTGCAGAACCGCGATGTAGTAATAAACTGGTAAGACTAGGTCAAATCCACAGAGAGCTATGTATTTTAAGGTTCCTTTTTCAACTTGTACCTGCCCTAAATAAAAATCTAAAACTAACCTAATTTAAAATCAAACAAATACAAGCATTCTACTTGCCAAAATCAAATTAATTACAAACCAATGAATAGGAAAAAATACTTTCCTAAATCTAGAAAATCTAAATCTAAAAATTCCTAAAATAAACCTAAAGTTACTGCAAAGCTAAAACACAAGTTAGAACTTCCAAAAATAAAACTAAAATTAGAAACTAACTAAACTAAACAATGTTAGAAAAAAAATAAACAAAAGTTAAAAACTTTCCTAAGTTAGAATTTCCAAAACTAGTAAACTTTCCAATTTAAGATTTTCAATTAAAATAAGTTTAGAAAGATATTTAATTATGGAAATCCTAAAACAATCAAAAACATAAAACAAGAAACAATTTTAAAATTACGAAGTTAGTAAAATTAGTAATGCAATGCATGCCATGAGATGCTGAAAAATTCTAAGTCTGAAAAACTAGTATGCTGATGCAAATTTTATGCATGATTTGAACTATTCTAATGCATCTTAAATCTAAGTTTAATGGCTAGAAATCATGATCTACTGATGCAAGAAACTAACCAAGAAAAAAAAAGAAACAGAAGTGAAAAAGGATATAAAATGAAAAAGTTATGAATGCATGAATATGACAAATGACAAATTTGCAAAATTCTGTGCAGAAATTCTGATTCGAGTTGACTAATTGGCAAAGTTTAAGCCTCTAGTTCATAAGCCTTCCAAAATTATTTTGATTTGACATTCTGGGGAATGAAAGTCCACATCCTAAACTTTAATTTCTTAAGTTTTAAAGAAAAATATTACGATTTAACTGGTCTACCTACTTCGAACTTTTTATCAAAAACTGTTTCTATGGTTGTGCTATTTGTGTATTGAGTCTGAATTTCTTCACTAGATTCAGATCTGAAGGTTTAATTTTTAGCAACTTAAATATGCAAAAAATCTTATGATTTGAAAATACATGCAATGAATTCTAATCCAACCATCAAACTATGCAAAAGCAAAACTTAAAATCAACATGAACATAACAAGAAAAATAACAAAAGTACAGAAAACAAAATAAAAGTGCAAGAAGTCAAAGGCGGTAATAAAAATGAAAGTTAAAGGCGGTAGAATTGAAGTCAAAGGCGGTAGAATTGAAGTCAAAGGCGGTACTAACAGCGGAAGTCAAGGGCGGTAGAACTAAAGTCAAAGGTGATAATAACAGGAAGTCAAAGGCGGTAGATTGTTCTTTCAATTCCTTACCTCAATTTAGGATAAAAAAGATTAGAAGTGTTGTCCTAGGTTTTTATTCTTCATCTTGGGTCATCAATCCAAGTGAGAATAACAAATCTCCATTCAATGTAGAAAGAAATTTTAGAACTGGCCTCTAATCTCTTTTCACTCAAACCTCTTTAACTCCATCTTGCATTGCCTCCAGACATACAATGTATCCAAAGAGACAAAGTATATTAAAAACGTTACTAAGATGGGTTACTAGTTGTGATTCCAATTCTATCCCAATATTTAAAAAATGAAAATTAATCAATCACAAACAAGAGTAAAATTATGAACACCACAAAATCAAAGACAAGAACTGTTGAAAAGAAAAATACTTTACTAGCATGAAATTGTTTTACAAAAGATTGAAAATAAAAAGCAAACAATTACATACTAGGATGGATGAGAATTCCTCTTTCTAGTTGGCACTTCAAGGTTGGTGGTGTGGCTTTAGGGCTAAGCCTCCTTGATGACTTAAGATGGAGAGGCAAGATAGGGAGAGATGGAGTATAAAAATCTAGAGGTGGGAGGTGAGTAATTCTTCTATGAAGAATATGGGAAAGGGGTTCCCTATTTATACTTTTTTAAGTCCTATTCATTCTCAAACTCAAAAATCTTAAAAATAATAAAAAAATTGAAAGAAAAAAGGCCCTAAACAACAGCTTGGGCATGAGATATCTTTTGGGATTTTTTTTCTATTTTTTTTCTTTTCTTTCCTTGCTTGATTTGATTAAAAATCTCTTTTGGATGCTTCTTTCCTTCTTTGTCTTTGCCACCTTGCACTGAGATCTTTTGAGAGATGAAGTAAGGATAAGAATCCTGTTTTAAAATTAAACTTCGCCCACATGAGGTGTATTACTTTCCCTTTTATCTCTTTGCATTATCAACTTTCCTTTTTTGAAACGTTCTCTTTGTTAGCTCCAAACTTAAAGAGATCTTCTAGATAATTCTCCCTTGATTTTTTCCTTCATTTTTTTAATCAAAATCTGATCCAAAACAGTGTTGGACGTGGAATAACTTTCTTGGATATTTATTTTTTCTCAATTAAATCTTTTCCTTCTCCAAAAAGAACTCCTATGTGGCTTTCCTTATCCATATTTGATGAGATATTCTTCAAATTCTCTTCAAAATCTCTTTAAAATGTGCAACAAATAAATGGACCCCATCTTGGATGTTTTAGAAGTATACCCCACACATGTGCATGTGTGTGTGGGACCATGAAGCCGACTTTTTGCAATTTTCTTCCAATTTATTTTTCTCTTCAATTCTTTTCTCCTTTCTCTTGAAAATCAATTCCTTGCCTCAATTCTTTATAAATGGAGCCCATATAATCAATTTCCTATAAAACAAATGTGAATTCATGTAAAAAGATAATTTTACCCCTAACATCACAAATGCATGAATGTGGGCCCATATCTCATGAAATGACAATGGCAATGCACATCATTTTTCATGATTTTATATGAATGAACTGTGACGATGAAAATTGAATTTAATTCATGAGAATAATTATTTTCGCAAAACCTTCCAAAAATACACTTTCCAAAAAAGGCAAGTTTCATAAATATATGCAAAAAGTGTGATTTTGAAGTAAATTACATGGAGAAATACTAAAATGAATTTAAAATGATTGAAACCATGATGTCACACTAAATGTGGCTCTTTCAAGTTAATAAGTCCTGAAAATAGTCCAAAATGTATATGAAAATATACATTTTTAAAGACTAATCACACCCCCACCCCAACTAGCATTTTGCTAGTATCTAGCAAAAAATACGATAAACTATGAGGAATTCATCATAACCTAATCTAATCTAAAACTAATGCAATGCAATAAAATTAAACATAAATGCAATGCCACTTTTGCTGGCACTCTCGACTGCATTTAACGTATGCAGTAAGCCCTTAAACCCCTAGGTTCCCTCTTGTGGATGAGTTGTACCTCATGAGGGTTTGTAGTGAATATACCCACAAAATTCTCTTTTTGTTTTAAAAAAGAAAAACAAAATAAAGGAGAAAAGAAATTTCCTAAAAGAAGAGTAACTCATATCGGATGTTTTTGAAATCTGGAATAATTACAATTTCAGACTTTTCAAAGTCCAATCCACAATTCTATTCTAAAAAAATTTCTCAAATTCAAACCAACTTGTGTGCACAATGAAAATTGTAGACATCAAAAACACATTTTGGATATTCTACAATAATGTTATGAAAATAGAATTTTTCCTTCAAATAGTCTGATCCCCTGAAATTTAGCAAAAATGAAATTTTCTCTAAAAGTTACTAAGATAGTTGCTACTTTACTATTTACTTCGATAGGCCTCTTTTTCTTTCACTGTCTTTTTCCTACGTAAGAGTTCCCAAGTTCATACGATATAAGAAAAGTTAGAATCCAAAGAGCAAATTTGGTCCTTGTCCTTCCCCGCACATACTTACTTGCAAACTCTTACAAACACTCTTCACTCTCTTACTTTTTCCAACGTAGAATTTTCCAATTTCATATGATATAACAAAAGTTGGGATCTAAGGAGCAAACTTAGTCCTTATGCATTTCCGCACATATCCCTTAAAAATTTCTACAGACTCTCGTTGAGCCATAATTCATTCTTCTTTTTCTTTTTACTATGACTATGCAATGTTTAGGTTCCTTAAGCTTTCTAATTAACCCGTGTAGCGAGCGTTAGGCCAATGACTGAAAATGCAATAGCTAGATCTCACCAAGTCCTAAGGGGGGGGTGTGAATAGGACTATTAAAAATTTCTTTCCAGAAAAGGGGTTTTATTTGTGTGCAATAATTAAAATTAAGAGTCCACATAAACAAGATCAAGAGAGATGCTTAGAGTTGTGTGTACTGACAGTGTATAGAAATGCTACTCGAATAGGGAAGATATAACTTAAAGAGATGATCAACAAAGTGAATAAGGATCTAAGGCATCCACCACACACAACAAGCAATAAACACAGAAATTTATAGTGGTTCGGTCCTAGACCTACATCCACTCTCAAGAGAAATCTCTCTTGGTTCCACTAACATGAGGTACTTACATAACAAACACCTCTTGCAACAATTTTTTGATCCGGTGGTTTGTCTTCCACCAACTGAACTTTTGATCAGGTGGTTTATCCTTGATCTAGTCCACCAACTACAACAATTTTTGATGCGGTGGTTTGTCTTCCACCATATGCAGCAGAGAAAATTGGAATAAAGTAGAACACCCAAACAAGGAATAGTATACCTTAGTTTTGTGTGGTGCTCATGAAACTTGAAAGACTACCTCCAAGCTTTGACCTTTTGTGCTTGATCCTTGGTGATGAAGATCTTCAGATGAGTGTTCAGCCAAGGGAAGAGGTTTTATAAGGGTTTGGAAGGCTAAGGTTTTCTCAGATTGAATGAAGCATTTCCTAAATGACCAACTACTCTTCTTGGGGCAATAATGGCACTTTAAGAGTTGTAGAGTAGGTGGTTGTGGGAGCTTTTAGTATGATTTTACTAGTGGTGCAAAGGCTCAGCTATGTTGGGATTTTACTCATTCAATCAATGTATGGAAGAAAGGAGAGGTCCTCTTTAAATACAGAGAAGCTCCAACGGAGATCTACGGCTAAGAACAAAATGGTCTACTGCTTAACCGTATGCTCTGACAACATCCAACGGCTAGTTTGACCAGATTCAACGTTATTCATTCTTATGGTTAAGCTTACGGCTTAGCCGTAAATCCTTGTACAACTTAGCCGTGAGCACCTTTCGGCCTAGCCGTGGGTCAACTGTAAGTTAAAATCTCCCAATACTGCTCTATGAAAGTGGCCCGTAAACTTTACGGCTTAGCCGTATCCCTTTTTCGGTGCAGCCGTTGGGTCAGCCGTAGAACACATGATTCAAAATTTTCTCTCTGGAGAGTGAGTTGTAGGATATACGGCTTAGCCGTGGTCCAAGCCGTAGTTCAAAGACAGGGTATTTAGAAACCCTTTTTCCCATTATATTTCTACGGACAAGAAGGGTCAATGTTACCTTATCCCTTGTCACTCATAGAGGGTCTTCTTGATTGACACTCATAGAGGGTCTTCTTGATTGATCTTGATCTTCCTTGAACTTGCTTGATCTTCATTGATAGACCTCGAGTTGCCTTGATCTAACTTGATCTTGAACTTCATAGATATAACTAGGTCTTTCTAGAGCTGAACTACACTTAGGTCACGTAATTGACAACACATTCTTACAATGACACTAACAATGACTCCCAAACTAGATGACTTTAGGGCACTAGGTATAAAAATACCCCTACGGGCTTCCTAACTTGAGTTAAAAATGCTACCAACCCAAACTAGTCACAAACTGCTCATTATGTGCTCTTTCTCTTCTTCTTTTTTTTTAAACCAAAGTCAACACTAGGTGGCAGTTCTCATTTTACCCGAATTGATTCATTTTAGTTCTAATATATACAATTCACCAACAATGAACTAGGAAACAAAAATATTCTACAAATTAAATTTCAAGTTCACATTTTATTCTCCAAAAAAAATTCCAAAAACAGCATTAAAGCTTCCTATCCAAAATTTCAAAAAATGTATACGTGTATGTATGTGAAAAGCAAGTTTTAGTTATCTTCTGATAGGTTTTCTCGTTTAGAAAATGCAAATTTTCTTTTTACTTCCTTCCAAAAGTATGAAAATTCTAGATTTCTATATATCTTCAAATCGCTTCAATTCTTTTAAAAACTTTCTTTTCCAAAATGAAAAATAAATACCAACGAAGAAAATAAAGGTCCTAATTTTTTAAAAGAAATGATTAAAAACTAACTAAAATGATAAAACTAGCAAAAATAAATAAAAAAGTTTTGTCTAAAATTGGACAAGCGTGCTTATTCCCACTGCCCAACCTAAGATGAATATAGTCCTCGCTATTTATACTTGCAATGTATAACTGTAAAAGTAACATAAGGAAATATAAATGGAAACGAGGGTAAAAAGAAAAAGTCACCTGAAAAAGTGTCTAAGCTGCTCCTTGTCCAAGGTTAGGCAAAATAGAAAAACAAGAACAAAATGACAAGAAACTACTCTAAAAGAAAATATCTACACTAAAAAGAAAAGGAAAAAGAACTACACTACTGGATTCAAAACCATGAGTCCACTCAAATCCCAAATGAGATTTTCCTCCCCACAGATTACAAGAAGCACAGAAATAGATGAAACCATATCGGTAGTGTGCTTAATCAACATGATGACCGCATGTTCATGTACACTGTGTGAAAAAGGGACCACAAAGAAAATTTCTTCCTCCTCCCTTAAAAATGGATCTTTAAAATGTAGGAGAGGATGTAATGAGCAACTGGATGTCCCAACGTCCTCCCATGCCACAAATTTCATTAGTTCAATTTCAGCATTTTGTTCAGACAGGGGCTCAAAGGATTCCAAATTGTCAGACTTAGGAGTTTGAATGGGACCACTATTCTCCAAATCTGCAAGTTTTTCTAAATAACATTGATGGCCAAGAAATGCGAGGGCAATTTCTTAAAGGGTTGGGTCATCAGATTTCATGAAGAAATTAGTACATGATTCCAAAGATTCCAGATTATCTGACTCAAAAATCTGAAAAATGGGGTCATCCTCCCAATTGTAATCTTTCTTTTGGGGCTCATTAGGTTCATTTGCAGTTTCCTCAATTGTAGGAATACCAAATTTGTGAAAGATTGCAATGCCAAATTTATCGGAGGAATTTGAATCATAGAAAGGATTTATGTAAAAGGGCATAGATTCCTTATTAATGAAGTGGAATGGCTGGTACTGAGGAAAAGTGGGGTACACAGGCTCATGTGATTCATCAATTCCTTCATGCATTCCACCATCATCCATGTTCTCATGAGCACCCTTGGATATCCACTATGTGTTTGTGTGATCCATATCTACAAGATCTTCATTGAATGTAGGATCATCTTCAATTCCAAGGGTGGCATTTCGTTTTCTCATTTCAAGCCTTGTTTGATTAATCAAAGTCATTAGGCTTTCATACGTTGTTCATTTTTTTTGTATGGTTTGCATGGCGTTTTGTGTGAACTCAACCAATTTAGCTAAAATATCCTCCAAAAAATTCTTTTGGGGTGGTGGCGGTTCATATGATCATTCAGGCAGTATGGAATCATGTGGTGCATAAAACTAGGGAGAAGAAGGGGGTACTGAAAGTGCAACAGCTAGATCCCACTAAGTCCTAGAGGGGGGGTGAATAGGACAATTAAAAAAAATTTTTCAGAAAAGAGGTTTTATAAGTGTACAATAATTAATTTTAAGAGTCCACAAGCAAGATCTAGAGAGATGCTCAAAGTTGTGTGTGTTGACAGTGTATAGAAAAGCTATTCGAGTAAGGAAGATATAGCCTAAAGAGATGATCAACACAAGTAAACAAGATATAAGGCATCCACCACACACAACAAGCAATAAACACAGTAATTTATAGTGGTTCGGTCCTAGACCTACATCCACTCTCAAGAGCAATCTCTCTTGGTTCCACTAAATAGGATGAACTTACATAACATACACCTCTTGCAACAATCTTTGATTCGGTGGTTTGTCTTCCACCAACTGGGTTTTTGATCAGGTGGTTGATCCTTGATCTAGTCCACCAACTACAACAATTTTTGATGCGGTGGTTTGTCTTCCACCAAATACAACAAAGAGAATTTGAAATATTAAAGAACACCTAAACAAGGAATTGTATACCTTAGTTTTGAGTGGTGCTCTTGATGCTTGAAAGACTACCTCCAAGCTTTGACCTCTTGTTCTTGCTCCTTGGTGATGAAGATCTTCAAATGAGTGTTCAGCCAAGGGAAGAGATTTTAAGAGGGTTTGGAAGGCTAAGATATTCTCTCAGATTTAATGAAGCCTTTCCTAAATGACCAACTACTCTTCTTGGAACAATAATGGCACTTTAAGTGTTGAAGAGTAGGTGGTTGTGGGAGCTCTAAAGATGGTTTTACTAGAGGTGCAAAGGCTCAGCTATACTGGTGATTTTCTCAGTAATAAAGTCTATAGTTGGAGCAAAGGAGAGGTCCTCTTTAAATACAGATAAGCTCCAACGGATAAATCTACGGCTAAGAATAGAATGGTCTACGGCTTAGCCATATGCTCTGACAACATCCAACGGCTAGTTTGACCAGATTCAACAATATTTCTTCTTATGGTTAAGCTTACGGCTTAGCCATAAATCCTTATACAGCTTAGCCGTGAGTACCTTTCGGCCTAGCCGTGGATCAGCCGTAAGCTGAAATTTCCAAAAACTGCTTTCTGGAAAGTGGCCCGTAAACTTTACGGCTTAGCCGTGAATCACATTACGGCTTAGCCGTGAAGACCTGTCGGCTTGGCCGCAAGGTCAACCGTAGGCATTATATGGCCAGGAGCACTCTCTGGACTGTGGCCCGTAGATTTTACGGCTTAGCCGTGAAACACACTACGGCGTAGCCGTAACCCTTTTTCGGTGCAGCCGTAGGGTCAGCCGTAGAACAAAATAATTCAAAATATACTCTCTGGAGAGTGAGCCGTAGGATCTACGGCTTAGCCGTAGTCCAAGCCGTAGTACACAGACAGGGTGTTTAAAAACCCTTTTTCCCATTCTATTTCTATGGATATTAAGGGGTAATGTTACCTTATCCCTTGGCACTCATAAAGGATCTTCTTGATTTAACTTGATCTACCTTGAACTTGCTTGATCTTCATTGATGGACCTTGAGCTTCCTTGATCTGGCTTGATCTTCATTGATGTAGCTTGATCTTCCTTAGTGCAAGACTAGACTAGGGTCACGTAATTGACAACACATTCTTACAATGACACTAACAGGTACATATAATGTATCCTGTGAGGGGCAGTCATACGACCCATCCTGAATAAATTCTTGGCGATAAGAGACAAGATCCATATCGGGCCCATCACGCCAATTGTCTAGTGGTTGATCATCCCAATTTGGACCACACATGTTACCCATTTCATTATGGTAATGCCCTTGATTTGACTTTAATTAAGCCTGCCAATGAATTCCCACATCCATATCAGAATGAGTATTGTGTGGGGTGTGGATAATTACCTAGGACCCTTATTGGTTGATGATCTGAGCCAATCATTCCATTAAAATCCTCCACAAATTCCTCATGTAACAATGATCATAGTGATTGGCCCACTTCTGTTCATAAAATCTAGCTGAACAATTCCTTTGATGTAACTTCGCATTTTTTTTTCACATAAAGCACGCCAAGACTTCGGGGTCAATCAGCATTGGTTCTATTCCCATTGATTTGCCCATTTTAAGTCCCCTCATGTTTGTGGATTCCCACCGATCCATTTCTGGAATCACTTTTTTTTTTCAATTTTTTTGTTTTTTTTTGTTCTTTTTTGAAAAATGATAAAAACGTAAGTTATGCCAAAAAAAAAAGTTTTAAGTAACTCCTTAAGGTTGAAATTTTCCTTTAGTTCTCTAATCCGGTCCTATAAAACCAACTCGGCCAGGTTAGCCACCAGGAAGTGGTAGAGTCACAGATGGACCCGTTTGAAAGACCAATTTCCTAAACACACAACCTATTGCGCACTATAGGGTAAAGGCTTTTCCAAACACCGAGAAGATTAAGGACAGCGATTAGATCACTTTTAGTGTACTTTCTTTAAAAAGAAGTTATGACAAGTTGAAAACAGTAACTTTTCACAATTTTAGAAAGTTTCTAAAAAAAAGAGTGTTGTTAACTTTTTAACATTCCATGCACATTCCTATTCCAAATTTGGGCGGTTCAGCATTCCATGTATGTCCTCCTATTTTTAGAAAGATGCCAAAATTAAACCACACCCTCAAAGCAATGTAAATAAGGAAAGTTAAAAAAGTTACCTTAAATGGCACTCCCCGGTAACAGCGCCAAAAACTTGATCGTGAGTTCCAAGTGCAGAACCGCGATGTAGTAATAAACTGGTAAGACTAGGTCAAATCCACAGAGAGCTATGTATTTTAAGGTTCCTTTTTCAACTTGTACTTGTCCTAAATAAAAATATAAAACTAGCCTAATTTAAAATCGAACAAATACAAGCATCCTACTTGCCAAAATCAAATTAATTACAAACCATTGAAAAGAAAAAAAAACTTTCCTAAATTTAGAAAATCTAAATCTAAAAATTCCTAAAATAAACCTAAAGTTACTGCAAAACTAAAACACAAGTTAGAACTTCCAAAAATGAAAGCTAAAATTAGAAACTAACTAAACTAAACATGTTAGAAACAAAATAAGCAAAAGTTAAAAACTTTCCTAAGTTAGATTTCCAAAACTAGTAAACTTTCCAATTTAAAATCTTCAATAAAACAAGTTTAGAAAGATATTTAATTCAGGAAATTATCTAAAAAAATCAAAAACATAAAACTAGAAACAAATTTATAATTACAAAGTTAGTAAAATTAGTAATGCAATGCATGCCATTAGATGCTGAAAAATTCTAAGTCTGAAAAACTAGTATGCTGATGCAAATTTTATTCATGATTTGAACTATTCTAATGAATCCTAAATGTAAGTTTAATGGCTAGAAATCATGATCTACTGATGCAAGAAATTAACAAAGAAAATAGAAGTGAAAAAGGATCTAAAATGAAATAGTTATGAATGCATGAATATAACAACTTTGCAAAATTCTGTGCAGAAATTCTGATCCGAGTTGACTGATTGGCAAAGTTTAAGCATCTGGTTCACAAGCCTTTCAAAATTATTTTGATTCGAAATTCTAGGGAATAAAAGACCACATCCTAAACTTTAATTTTCCCAAGTTTCAAAGAAAAATATTATGATTTCACTGGTCTACCCACTTTGAACTTTTTATCAAAAACTGTTTCTGCAGTTTGCTGAAACTATTTTAAGTTGTGCAGTTTGTGTATTGAGTCCGAATTTCTTCATTAGATTCAGATCTGAAGGCTTAATTTTCAGTAACTTAAACATGCACAAAATCTTATGATATGAAAATACATGCAATAAATTCTAACCCAACCATCCAACTATGCAGAAACAAAACTTAAAATCAACATAAACATAACAAGAAAAGTAACAAAAGTACAAAAAATAAAATAAAAGTGTAGGAAGTCAAAGGCGGTAATAACAACGGAAGTCAAAGGCGGTAGAACTGAAGTCAAAGGCAGTAATAACAGTGAAGTCAAAGGCAGTAGAACTAAAGTCAAAGGTGATAATAACAGGAAGTCAAAGGCGGTAAATTGTTATTTTAATTTCTTACCTCAATTTGGGCTCAAAAAGATTAGAAGTGTTGTCCTAGGTTCTTATTCTTCATCTTAGGTCGTTAATCCAATTGAGAATAACAAATCTCTATTCAATGTAGAAATAAATTTTAGAACTAGCCTCTAATCTGTTTTCACTTAAACCTCTTTAACTCCATCTTGCATTGCTTCCAAACATACAATGTATCGAAAGAGACAAAGTATATTAAAAACATTACTAAGATGGGTTACTAGTTGTGATTCCAATTCTATCCCAATATTTAAACAAGAATGAAAATTAACCCAATCACAAACAAAACTAAAATTATGAACACCACAAAATCAAAGGCAAGAACTATTGAAAAGAAAAAAACTTTACTAGCATGAAATTGTTTTACAAAAGATTGAAGATAAAAAGCAAACAATTACATACTAGGATGGATGAGAATTCCTCTTTCTAGTTGACACTTCAAGGTTGGTGGTATGGCTTTAGGGCTAAGTCTCCTTGATGACTTAAGATGGAGAGACAAGAGAGGGAGAGATGGAGTATAAAAATCTAGAGGTGGGAGGTGAGTAATTCTTCCATGAAGAATATGGGAAAGGGGTTCCCTATTTATACTTGTTCAAGTCCTATTCATTCTCAAACTCAAAAATCTTAAAAATAATAAAAAAATTGAAAGAAAAAGGGTCCCAAAAAAATAGCTTGGGCGTGAGATATCTTTTGGGATTTTTTTTCTATTTTATTTCTTTTCTTTCCTTGCTTGATTTGATTAAAAGTCTCTTTTGGATGCTTCTTTCCTTCTTTGTCTTTGTCACCTTGCATTGAGATCTTTTGAGAGATGAAAAAGGGATAAGAATCTTCTCTTAGAAACAAACTTGGCCCACATGAGGTGTACAACTTCCCCTTTTATCTCTTTGTATTGTTAACTTTCCTTTTTTGGAAAGTTTTCCTTGTTGGCTCCAAAGTTGAAGAGATCTTCTAGATAATTCTCCATTGATTTTTATCTCATTTTTTCAATCAAAATCTGATCCAAAACATGTGTTGGATGTAGAATAGCTTTCTTGGATATTTATTTTTTTTTCAAAATGTGCAACAAATAAATGGACCCTATCTTGGATGTTTTAGAAGTGTACCCGACACATGTGTATGTGTGTGTGGGACCATGAAGCTAACTTTTTGCAATTTTCTTCTAATTTCTTATTCTCTTCAATTCTTCTCTCCTTTCTCTTAAAAATCAATTCCATGCCTCAATTCTTTATAAATGGGACCCATATAATCAATTTCCTATAAAAAAATGTAAATTCATGTGAAAAAATAATTTTACCCCTAACATCACAAATGCATAAATGCGGGCCCATATCTCATGAAATGACATGGAAAATGCACATCATTGTTCATGATTTTATATGAATGAACTAATGATGATGAAAATTGAATTTAATTCATGAGAATAATTATTTTCATAAAACTTTCTAAAAATAGACTTTCCAAAAATGACAAGTTTCATGAATTTATCCGAAAGTGTGATTTTGAAGCAAATTCTGCAGAGAAATACTAAAATATATTTAAAATGCTTGAAACCATGATATCACACTAAATGAGGCTCTTTTAAGTTAATACGTCCTTAAAATAGTCCAAAATGTATATGAAAATATACATTTTTAAAGACTTATCACTCACATCATAAGTTGAATAAATTACAGAATTACAAACGGTCCAGATTTGTCTAGGAATCTGTTTCAAAGAGACCACTATTGGACAGCGTTTTTAACCAATTTTGCACATGAATAATTGACGTTTACTATAATTTTTAATAGCTAAAATCAGATTTGAAATTCAATTGGAAATAATTCAAATTCAAATCTAAAATAGTAAAGGAAAACGTCTCTTATTTAAGTGGTTGTGAAATATGTTTTTGAAATTGTTTGAACCATTCTTGAAAACTAATTTTCTACACAAAAATATGTGAGTTTTAGATTGAAACTGAATAAATTGGCATCATTAAGGTTGATTTCTGAAGCAAATTTAGCCACACATCATTCTCACACATCACACACATACATACTTACGCCCCACCATTCTATTCATTCATGTAGTTTTTTTTTTTATTTTGTATTCATTTATTCATAGATTAGTTTAGAAAAGCTTAGTTTCATATTTTTGTTTTTATTTTTAAAAAGATTCTCAAGTGTAATAATTTAGGATAGATTCATTTTTAATTTAGGAAGTTGTTGCATTTGTAATTGTATTGTAGGTTGTTGTTTTAGAAACTTGTTTAGCATTAGGAGACTACTAATTTATTTGTCATTTAGGTTTCTTTCTAAAATTAACTTCTATCTAATTTGGGTAGGATTTAGAAATCTTTTGTTAACATTGTTTAATTTTATTTTTAGTAAGTTTCTAATTTTAGATTTTGTTTTATTGGAAGTTCTAACGTGTGTTTTGTTTTGTAGTAAATTTAATTTAATTTCTTGGAACTTTTAGCTTTAGGATTTACTTTCTTTATTTGAATTGTGATTGTAATTATATTTTTAGGAATATATGTATTTGTTAGATTTTAATTAAGATAGTTTTAGAATTTTGAATAGGCAGGTGACAAGTTGAAAATGTTTTAAGCATAACTCCCTGTGGATCAACCTGGTCTTACCAATATTTTACTACATCGCAGTTCTGCACTTAGAGTTGACGAACAAGTTTTTGGCGCCATTGCCGGGGAGCACCATAAAAGGTAACTTTTTTTAACTTTCCCTATTTACATTGTAGGTGTGATTTGAATTTTTCATCTTTCTAAAAATAGGAGGACATGCATCGAATGATGAACTGCCCTCAACTGGAATGGGAAAGTGCATTGATTGTTAGAAAGCTCACATCACTGCTATTTTTAGAAACTTTCTAAAATCGAAAAAAGTTACTGTTTTTCAACTTGTCTTAAGTTCTTTTGGGAAAAAAGTATAACCAAAAGTGATCTAATTGTTGTCCTTAATCTTCTTGGTGTCCAAGAAGGCCTTTGCCCATGTAGCGCACGACTGTTTATCTATTCAGGAAACCGGTCCTTCAAATGGGTCCATCTATGACTCTACCACTTCCTGGTGGCTAACCTAGCTGACTTGGTTTCATAGGACAAGATTGGAGAACTCAAGCAAACTTTTCGACCTTAAGGAGTCATTTAGATTCTATGTTTGTTTTCTCATTTTTTATATAAAAAAATCAAAAAAAAATTTCCCAAAATTCTAAAAAGAAAGGAAAAGCCCTCTCAGCCAATTTAGCAAAGAGGATCAATGCATAGATTAGAAAAGAAAGAATCTCCTAGACCCTCAAGTCCTTCAAGACTATCTCTAATGGCAAGTGGGTCTGGTAACAATGATGCCTAACTCAGGAATGGAAATAATATTGGGGACCCCAATGGTGTTGAGGTTAACTAGCAACCAAGGACTTTACATGATTATTTGAACTCTATTCGACAAACCACACCATCATGTATAGTGATACCCCCAATTACAGGTCAATTTGAAATCAAACCGAGCATGATTCAACTTCTACCTAAGTTTCATGGGCTTGACTCTGAAAGTGTATACTTGCACTTAAAAGAATTTGATAAAGTATGCTCAACACTTCAGTTACAAAATGTAGTGCCGGATGTAATCAAACTCTAATTATTTCTGTTTTCTTTGAAAGATAAAGCTAAGACTTATCTCCACTCTCTTAGACCATGTTCAATCAATACCTGGAAAGGCCTAGAGACTGAATTTTTGAAGAAATTCTTCCCACAGCACAAGACCAACACTTTAAAGAGGGAGATCATGATGTTCAGACAAAATCTCAAGGAACCCTATTATAAGTGTTGAGAAATATTTAACAAATTGATCCTTGCATGCCCTCAACATGGATTTGAAACATATCGTCTCAACGAAATTTTTATTAAGGGTTTAATTCCTAATACCCATCAATTTATTAAGATGATGTGCAATGGTCAATTCGATCAAAAGCAAATTAATAAAGTGTGGGGATTTTTCGAACTAATGGCCGAAAATGCACAAAATGGACATTGTCTGATGGGACAGATCAATCCAAGTCATTGAACCAGTCTAAGGGAGGAGGAATATATCAATTGAAAAGTCAAACTAAGATCTAAGCCAAGCTTGTTACACTTTTAAGAGAAATTAAAACCTTAAAACTTGGAAAGAACAAAGATATAGTTATGGTTTCTAGTATTTGTGCTTCTAAAAATCACATGTCAACAGATTGTCCAATTGGACTTATAATATAAGAAGGAATTCAAGAACAAGCTAACACTTTGAATTTTTATCAAAAGCCATTCAATACAAATATCATGGGGAACATGTATAATCCTTTGTGGCGGAACCACCCCAATTTTAGCTGGAGGAATAGACCAAATGCTATACCTGAGTATAATTCCTAAAGACCATCAAATTTTGGTGCATATGTGTCCCCACAGCATAATACATCTTATGCACCACAAGCTCAGAATAGGTCACTAGAGGAATCACTCAGCATTTGAGTACAATTTCAACAGCAATTTATGTAAAACATGCAAAATAATCAACAAAATATTCAGAATAATCAGTAGGCTATTGAACAAAATCAATAGGCTATCTAAAGATTAGAAGCTTCTATCGAACAAATCAAACATAGCCTTCAAGTTCAAGGGAAAGAAACATTTCCTGCTCAACCTCTCGAACCCAAAAGGCCAGTTTGAAGTAAACGACATAACTAACCCAACTATCAGGAGCATGTTCAGGCTGTCACTCTACGTAGTGGCAAAGAACTTCAAGATAATCTGAAAAAAGATAAACAACATGTCTCCTCGGATTTGAATGGGAAGATTAAAGAAGAAGGATAGCACTAATGCAAACATTGCTGTTGACATTGAAAAGAGTCTGGACCCCACTATTCCTTAATCGGTTACCCCTTTTCCTCTAAGATTAACTCATCCCGAACAGAATTTCAAACCAAGAAATTTTGGATGTTCTTAAAGAGGTTAGGATTAATATCCCTTTACTGGATGCCATTAAACAAGTCCCTACATACGTTAAATTCTTAAAGATCTTTGCACTGCTAAGCATAGGGTTCATGTTCCCAAGAAAGCATTCCTCACTAAACAGATAAGTGCATACCTAACTCAAACTACTCCTCCAAAAAACAAAGATCTGGGATGCCCCACCATTCCATGTGTCATTGGAAATTACTGGATAGGTCAAGCTTTATTAGATTTGGGAGCGAGTGTGAACTTATTACCTTACTTGGTTTATCTGCAATTAGGGCTTGGCGAGTTGAAACCAACCAAACTACTTTTCAACTCATCGATCGATCTATTAAGAAATCGAGAGGGTTAATAGAGGATGTTTTGGTACAAATTGAGCATTTTTTCTTCCCAGTAGATTTTTATGTGCTAGATATAGAACCAATACGGAATGAAAGTGGTGAGATTTCTATCATTCTGGGAAGATCATTCTTGGCCATTTCCAATGCACTTATTAATTGCCAGAGTGGAAAGCTCAAACTTTCTTTTGGGAATATGACTTTGGACCTCAATATTTTTCAAATGTGCAAATAGCCAAGAGACTGCAAGACCGACCATCATTATATAAACTTGGTTGGTACCTTGGTTGAGGATGATCTTGAGGAGTACATTAACTCCCACATTACACTGATCCTTGAGCCCAAAGAGGACATGGACTCTGTTGAAGAGTTAGAAGATGAATATGTTGAAAATGCCCATGTAGTATGGCCACCCTATTTTAAGGAGCTTGTACTAACTGATACGCCAACTCTTCCATCTCAAGTGATACCACCTCAACCCGAGTTGAAGCCCCTCCCATCGAACTTGTGATATGTTTACCTAGGGGACAATGAAACATATCCTGTGGTTATTTCTTTGCTATTTATTGAGGACTAAGAAATCCAACTGTTGAAAATACTCAAAATGCACAAGGAAGCAATACCTTGGGATGTGGCGATATTAAGGGGATCGATCCTTTAGTGTGCACACATTGTATCTACCTCGAAGATGTTGCTAAACCATGTAGACAGATGCAATGCCGGCTCAATCCCACCATGCAGGAAGTGGTTAGGGCTGAAGTACTTAAAACTTCTTGACGTGGGTATAATCTATCCAATCTCGGATAGCCAATGGGTCAGCAGTACCCAAGTTGTTCCAAAAAAAGCCAGCATTAATGTAGTCAAGAATGCCCAGGATGAGATGGTCCTAACCTAAGTACCCACGGGATGGAGAGTATGCATTGACTATAAAAATTAAATACATACACACGTAATGACCATTTCCTTTACCCTTCATGGATCAAATTTTGGAAAGGGTACCCGGTCAGTCCTACTATTGTTTTCTTGATAGATATTCTGGGTATTACCAGATTGAAATTGCCCTTGAAGACCATGAAAAAACCATATTCACTTGGCCCTTTGGTACTTTGCTTATCGGCGAATGCCTTTTGGGTTATAAGATGCTCAAGCCACCTTTTAACGTTATATGTTGAGCATTTTTAGTGATATGGTGGAGCATATTCTTGAGGTCTTCATGGATGATTTCACTATGTTTGGTGATACATTTGAGGATTGTTTGAGAAATCTAGAAATGATGCTCACTAGATGCGAAGAAAAGAACCTTGTGTTGAATTGGGAAAAGTGCCATTTCATGGTTCGCCAGGGAATTGTCATTGGCCATATTGTGTCAGAAAGGAATTGGAAGTTGACAAGTTTAAAATAGATTTGATCGCCAACCTACCCACACCAAAAACCATAAAAGACATCAGATCTTTTGTAGGACATGTAGGTTTTTACAGAAGGTTTATCAAAGATTTCAATTCTATATCTAGACCTCTTTGTAACTTGCTCTTTAAGAGGCAAAATTTGAATGCACTGAGGCATGCCAAGAATCATTTGATAAATTAAAAGCCATGCTGATGTTTGCACTGATTATCCAGCCTCATGTTGGTCTTTGCCCTTTGAGATTATGTGTGATGCCAGCAATTACACGGTTGGGGCTATGTTGGGCCAACGTAAAGATAAGAAACCTTACGTATTTTTTATGCAAGTAGGAGCTTGCATAGTGCACAAATCAACTATTCAACCACTGAGAAAGAATTGCTGGCAGTGGTCTTTGCACTTAACAAGTGATCGTGAACTCCAAGTGCAGAGCTGCAATGTAGTAAAATACTAGTAAGGCCAGGTCGATCTACAGGGAGCTATGCTTAAAATATTTTCAACTTGTCATCTGCCTATTCAAAATTCTAAAACTATCTTAATTAAAATCTAACAAATACATACATTACAAAAAAAAAATAATAATTACAATCACAATTCAAATAAAGAAAGTAAATCCTAAATCTAAAAGTTCCTAAAAATAAAATTAAATTTACTACAAAACAAAACACACATTAGAACTTTCAATAAAACTAAATCTAAAATTAGAAACTTACTAAAAATAAAACTAAACAAAGTTAGAAAAAAAAAATAAACAAAAGTTAAAGAAAACAAAAACTTTCCTAAGTTAAAAACTAAATTAAGTTAAAAGCTTACACTTTTTGAAAAACAAAAGATTTACAACATCAATTTAAATTAGAAAGAATTTTAATTTTAGAAAGGAATCTAAATGAAAATCTAGAATCAAATTAGTAACTTTCTAATGCTAAACAATTTGTAAAAAAAAACTCTACAATACAACTAAACAAAGTAACTGTCTAAGTTTCTAAGTTAAGAATGAATCTATCCAAAATTATCATATACAAGAATCTTTTTAAAAATAAAAAAAATATCTGAAACTCAAACTTTCCTAAACTAATGAACGATGTATGAATGCAAAAAAAAAAAAAAAAAGAAAAAAAACCAAATGAATGAGTGGGCATGCATGACTACTATGTATGATAGCTGACCATGTTTATTTCAGAATTTAGATTTAATGAGAATGATCCCATTCAAGTTTTAGATCTGAACTTCTTCATTTAATCATGGAAAATCAGTTTTGAAGAGCATTTTAAATAATTCACAAACAGGTCGTGCCAACACTCAGAAATCAGATTTAGAAAATAGATTTTCATAAATTTCATAATTGAAATCTTTTCAGTCTTTCATATAGAAGTTTAAGTGGTAAACTAGTTCCAAATATTTTACAATTATTTCACTGAATTCCAGTCATAGTTCGATTATTATACAACCTGTTTTAAATCTGATTCATATGCTATTTTCTGAGTTTCAAATCTGATTTTCAGTTTTGATAACTTGGAATGGGAAGAAAACATGAAACGTGCATACCACTAAATTGAAATTTCAACTCAAACAGTTTTCTGGTTTTGTAATAATCTTACACTGAATTAAAGTGACTGCAACTTAGAGTTTCAGATTATGAATTCAGGTTCAAAACAATTAAAAACATCAAACATTCAGCTTTTAAACATGTTTAAATCAAGTTTGTGAAAAGTCATCCAACAATGGCCTTTTTGAAAATAATTTCAGCACAAATCTGAATTATTTTTCAATGATGTTCCAGTTCTCAATTCAGATGTGAAACAGTTGGAAACACTAAGCATTTGACTGATATAAACATGTACAAATCAGATTTTCCAAAATTCGTCTAACATGAACCTTGTTAAAATCAATTTATGCACAAATCTGGACTTGTTTTAATTCAAATTCAAAACGGAAATTTGATTTCCAAATTGAACATGATCATCAATATTAAACATGAATGAAAAGTGAGATATGCATGAATCTAATGCAAGCTACAGCAGTAAACAAAAAGAAAAAAAAAACTGTGCAAAAATATGTAAATTGCAGAAATTTAAAGAAAAAAATTGCAGAAAATAAAGTGCAGAAAAATAATTGTAAAAGTGCAGAAAATTTTAAAAAATTGCAAGAAGTAAAATAAAACTGCAGGAATTTAAATGTAGTATTGCATAAAATTAAATGTAGTAAAGGTAGTAAAGTTATTTTCTCAAGATTTTCTTTTAAATTAGGTTCATGATTTCTTAGAATATGATCTTAGTACATTGCGTTGTCAATCCAAGCACAAGAAACATTAAAAGTGTCCACACAAACCATAAGAAAAGAAGAAAAATTTTAAGAAGAACAACATATACTAACATGTAAAAATTCTTTACAAAAGATTGTCAAGTAAAATTAAAAACAATACATGTTAGGATGGAAAAGAAGAAAACCTCTTCTAGTTGAAATTCCCAAGGGTGTAGTGTAGCCTTGGGGCTAAGCCTCGTTGAGGACAAGGATGAAGGGATAGAGAGATGAAGAAGATGTAAGTGTAGAGATTTAGAGAATGAGCTCTTTTCTTTGAAGAATATGGGAGAGGAGTGCCCTATTTATACTTTTTCTAGCCACAAAGTTTCCGTACTTACTTGATTTGATAAAATCTTGAAAAATAATTTAAAAAATGAAAGAGGATGGGCACCATACAATGGCTTGGGCGTGAGATCCCCTTTTGGGATTTTTTTTCTTTATTTATATTTTCTTTCTTTCTTTGATTGGCTTGGAATCCTTCTTGCATGCTTCTTTCCTTCTTTGTCTTTCACCATCTTGCATTGAGATCTTTGGAGAGATAATTTAGGGATAATAATTCTCTTTTGGAATAAAACTTAACCCACATTAGGTGTACAACTTCTCCTTTTATCTCTTTGCATTGTCAACTTTCCTTTTTTGGAAAGTTCTCCTTGTTGGCTCCAAACTTGAAGAAATCTTTGGAGATAATCCTCTTGATTTCTTTTCCTTTTCTTTTTCAGCCAAAATCTGATCCAAAACATGTGTTGGATGTCTATGCTTGCTTGGAGATTTTTTTTAAATTAAATCTTCTCCTTCTCCAAAAAGAACTCCTATTTGGCTTTCCTTATCCATCTTTGATGAGATATTCTTCAAATTCTCTTCAAAATCTATCGAAAATGCACAACAAATAAATGGAACCCATCTTGGATGTTTTACAACTGTGCCCCACACATAAGCATATGTGTGTGCAGGACCATGAAGCCAACTTTTGTAATTTTCTTCCAACTTCTTTTCTTTCTTCAATTCTTCTCTCCTTTCTTTTGGCAATGATTTCTTTGCCTCAATTCTTTATCAATGGAACTCATATCATCAATTTCCTGCAAAATAAATGTGAATTCATGTGAAAAGATAATTTTACCCCTAATATCACAAATGCATAATGTAGGCTCATCTCTCATAAAATGACAATAAAAATGCACACCATTTCTCATTAATTTATGTGAATAAACTAATGATGATGAAAATTCAATTTATTTCATGAGAATATAAATTTTCACAAAAGTTTTCAAAAATAAATATTCCAAAAATGGCAGCGTTCATTATTGTATGCAAAAAGTGTGATTTTGAAGCAAATTATGCAGAAAAATATAAAATTGAATTTAAAATGCATGAAGCCATGATATCACACTAAATGAGGCTCTTTTGGCTTTATAAGTCCCTAAAATGGTTTAAAATGCATATAAAAAAATTCATTTTAAAGAACTCATCACACTCCCCAACTAGTGTTTTGTTAGTCTCTGACAAAAAATGCAATAAAATATGAGGTTTCTATCTTGACCTAATCTAACCTAAAACTAATGCAATGTAATAAAATTAAACATGAATGCAATGCCACTTTCGCTGGCATTCTCGACTGCATTTAACGTATGCAAGAAGCGCTTAAACCCGTAGGTTCCCCCTAGTGAATGAGTTGTGCCTTTAAGGGTTTACAATGAATATACCCACACAAAAAAAATTTTAAAAAGAACAAGAATAATGAAAATAAAGAAGAAAAGAAATTTTCTAAAAGAAGATTCACTCATATCAGATATTTTTGAAATCTGGAATAATTACACTTTTAGACTTTTCAAAGTCTAGTCCACAATTCTATTTTCAAAAACTTTCTCTAATTCAAACCAACTTGCATGCATGGTGAAAAATGTATACATCAAAAACCTATTTTAGATATTCCATAATAATGCTACAAAAATAGAATTTTTCTTCAAATAGTCTGATCCCCCAAAATTTAGCAAAAAGAAATTTCATTTCAAAGTTACTAAGATAACTGCCACTTTACTATTTACTTTAATAGGCCTCTTTTTCTCTCACTGTCTTTTTCTGACGCAAGGGTTCCCAAGTTCATATGATATAAAAAAAAGTTAGAATCCAAAAAGCAAACTGGTCATTGTCCTTCCCCACACATACTTCCTTGTAAACTCTTGCGAACACTCTTCACTTACTTTTTCCAATGGAGAAATTTCGAAGTTCATATGATATAGCAAAATTTGGCATCTAAGGTGCAAACTTAATCCTTATGCATTTCTGCACATATCCCTTGAAAATTTTTACAGACTCTCATTGGGCCATAATTCATTTTTTTTATGATTGTACAATGTTTAGGTCCCTTAAGCTTTCTAATTAAGCCGTATAGTGAGCGTTGGGCCAATGACTTCCAAACTAGATGGCTTTAGGGCATTAGGTATGAAAATACCCTTATGGGTTTACTAACTTGAGTTAGAAAGGCTACGACCCAAACTAGTCACAAACTTCTCATTATAAGCTCTTTTTTTTCTTTTCAAATCGAAAGTAAACACTAGAGGGCAATTCTCATTTCACTCGAATTAATTCATCTTGGTTCTAATATATACAATTCACCAAAAATGAACTAGGAAACAAAAATATTCTACAAACTAAATTTCAAGTTCACATTGTATTCTCCTGAAAAATTTCAAAAACAACAACATTAAAGCTTCTTATCCAAATATTGAAAAATATATACATGTGTATATGTGAAAAGCAAGTTTTGGTTATCCTCTAACAGGTTTCCTCCTTTAGAAAATGCAAACTTTCTTTTTACTTCCTTCTAAAAGTATGAAAATTCTAGATTTCTATATATCTTCAAATCGCTTCAATTCTTTTGAAAACTTTTTTTTTCTAAAATGAAGAAATAAATAAATGAAAGATAAATAAAAGATAAATGCCGGCCAAAAAATCCTAAAACTAAAACAAAAGTCTAAAAAATGCAAAAAATTTCCTAAAATTGACAAAATAATAAAAAAAATTACCTAAAAATGCCTACGAAGCGCCTAAAATTGGACAAGCATGCTTGTTTCCAACCCCACACTAATTATGTGCATCGTCCTCGATGTATATGAATGGTAGGCAAAACAATAAGAATAACATGAGGAAGTAAAAATGTAAAGGAGGGTAAAGAGAATAAGGCACCTGAAGATATGTCTGAGCTGCTCCATGTCCAAGGTTAGATAAAGCAAAAATAACAAAAGAAAAATTCTTAATATACATAATATACACAGCAAAAGCCTCTATCAGATCCAGGGCCGATCAATCCTTATAAGCAAGATCATTAAGAGGAATTTCTTCCTCTTAAGGTGGTGCGATCTCCAAGAATGGCTTTAATCTCTGGCCATTGACTTTAAACATCTGGCCATCCTGGGGTCATAAATCGTTACAGCACCATATGCAAACATTTCTTTCACAATGAAGGGTCCAATCCAACGGGAGCTCAGTTTTCCACGAAATAGATGAAGCTAAGAATTGTAAAGGAGGACCTTCTACTCAAGGTGAAATGTCTTTTACAAAATATTTTTTATCATGAACGATCTTGGTCCTTTCTTTATAAATTCTTGAATTGGTATAGGTTTCCCATCGTCACTCATCCAGTTCATTCAATTGTAATTTCCTCTTAGTCCTAACCTTATCCATATCAAAGTTGAACTATTTTATGGCCCAATAAGCTTTGTGTTCCAACTCCACTAGAAGTTGGGATGCTTTCCCATAAATGAGCCGGTACGAAGACGTTCTGATTGGAGTTTTGAAAGTAGTTTGGTAAGCCCATAAAGCATCTATCAACCGTACGGACCAATCTTTTTTATTAGGACCAACCATAGCCTCTAAAATTCTTTTTATTTCACTATTGGATACTTCCACTTGTCCACTGGTTTGTGTGTGATAAGAGGTGGCAATTTTATGGGTTATCTCATATTGTTTCATTAGGACCTCAAATGTCCAACTACAAAAATGTGCACCCCCATCACTAATGATGGCTCGTGGAGTACCAAAATGAGAAAAAATATTTTCTTTCAAAAACTTCAGGACTATTTTTGCATCATTTTCCCGGCAGGGAATGGCTTCTATCCATTTGGACACATAGTTTATAGCCACTAAGATATAGATATAGCCAAAACTAGGAGGAAATGGACCCATGAATTCAATACCCCATACGTCAAAGAGTTCTACTACCAGAATGGGATTTAGAGGTATCATGTTTCTTTTAGAGATTGTTCCCAATTTCTAACAATGATCACAGGTCCAACAAAAATCATGAGCATCTCGATACAATGTGGGCCAAAAGAATCCAAACTGCAAAATTTTCATAACAGTCTTTTGTCAAGAAAAATGCCCCTGCAAGCTTGTGTATGGCAAAAGGAGAGTACACTATGTATCTCATTGTCAGGTACACATCTCACTACAACAGAAATCATTTTTTGCGGCAAAAATTCAGCGACATATTGAAAATTTGTCGCTAAATGTTATTTCTTGAGACGAAATATTTATGTCGTCGCTTAAAAAGAAACATGAATTATTTAGCGACGATAATTTTCAATGGTCGCTAAATATTGTCGCGAAAAGTTTGGCACCAAAAAATGGAGTTGGCTCCATCAAGGGGAAATGTTTTTGTGACGAAATGTTTTATTGGGCGACATATTATTTTCGTCGGTATATCATTAGAACTCTACACTCTTAAACAAATTCCGTAACAAAAAATTTATCGTAGCAAAATTACTAAAAATAATCCGCGACGAAATAATTTCGTCACGGAATTCACAAAATTTAGTGAATTGGTGCCACTGGGTTGGCGCCTTAGCAAATTATTTCCAAGAGCATTTGGCGACAAAAAATTTGTCGCCAATTTTCATTATATAAGTAGTGGGTTTAAGACAACTCCACCCTAACGAATTAAGCAGCGGCATTCTTCTTGGGTCTGAGATATCCACAGCTTCGCCATTCTTCTTCTAGATTTCACCTCCAGACTTCTTAAGCAGCGGCAAGTATGCTTCTTCCTTCTCTGTCTCCTTTTCCACAACTTCACTTGTTTTTTTTTCTCTCTTTTGGGTGATGTGGGGGTTTTGGGCGATGTGGGGGTGGGGAGGTTGTTCTAGATTTGGGGTGGAAGTGCTGTTTAGGGATGGAGGGGTGCCTTGGCCAGTAGATGGGTTCTCATGTTTGGGTTTCAGGAGCCAGGCAGGTTTGAGGGTTTTTAGATGGTCATTGAGCAATGAGATGGGGTTTTGGTGTGGTTGGGTTTCGACTAAACAGAGAGGTGGTGGGTCGCTAGTGTGCAAGGGTTGGGCTTTGGGCAGTGGTGAGATGGGATTTCGATTAGGTTGCCCGATTGTGTTGTCGGTGGTAGGCTTTGGTCGGTGTGGATGTGTTCCAGGGTTTTGGGACAATGGTCTCTGGGTATCAGTGATGGAGATTGGGTCTGGCTGGTAACTTTTCATGAGAAAGCTTAGTTCTTGCACGCTGGGTGTTGCTTGGTTTTGTGGAATGGGGTGTGGGTTTGGAGTTTGGAGGTTAATTTGATTGTTTCGTGGGCAATGTGGGATTCATGGGTTGCATTGAAAATGGATTTGAGTGCGTTCTTGCGGTTTTTTTGGGTTTTAATTGAGATTGGGATTGTGGGTCTGTGTTATTTTCCTGTTTTGAGTGGTTCTGATGGATTTAGGCATTTGTCTTTGGTTCTGCAGAATTGGAATTTTGGAGCAATTCGGCAGGGTTTTGAGGGTTTTGCTTATTTATTAGAGGTTTGGGTGGATTTTCTCGGATGGGTTCTAAAAATTTTGGGATGATTTGAGCTGAATCAATCTGAATCTTGGACTTCTTATTTATTATGAAATTTATCTTTACATTGATTGGGGTTTTCTGTTTGAATGTTTTGTTCAATTTTGTTCTTTGATTTTGATAATTTACTCACAAAAAGTAATGTTTTCTGCTGATGAATTGCATTGCTTTGGATTGACATTTGGGTCTAGGGCTGTTTTTGCATGGTTTATTTCTCATTTTTGTTTGTTTGTTTATTTATTTTTCTTAATTTTGAGTATTATTTTTTTAAAAAAAATTTGGAGTGCTATATTTAATTGGGTTTTTTTTAAGAATTGATTGATATTTTGATTAGTGAAGTAAGCTGTATGGCATTTGAGAGGCGTGAGCATCTATTTAGTGGCTATTTTTGTGGGTTTTAGGTTTGTTGGTGAGTAGTTGAATCTGGTGTGTTTTGCATGATATGCTTTTATATGCAATTTGTGGTGTGTGGGTATCTAATTGCATTTTGGGATTTGCTTTATTGCATATTCAATCACAATGTATTATTTACTGATGGCATCTGGAATTTCATCACCATGTAGCTGTTGTTTCCCATATGACTGGATAAGGCTAAGGTGGTGCTGATGATGCTGATGTAAAAACTCAAAATCATGTCCAATTAGTTTTCATTTTGTTGTTTGTGATGGTGATGATTAAGTTATACTTGCTTTGGAAATTTCGATTCGTTTTCCATTTAGTGGATGACAGTTCATGAAGGCATTTCCCTATCAAAGTCTTGCTTGAAATTATAAAGTTTTCCTCATTTTGATTTTCTTTTTCTTCTGAAATTAGTTGCATGTGTTCCATAAATGAAATTCTACAATATCTATAACCTTTCTTTTCAGTTTTTATGCAAATTCAATCTTGCAACTATGCTACTTCTATGGATTTTGTGATCTTTCTAACCACACAGTGGACATCCAAATAAGTGTTTTGATTTACTTGATGCTTTGTTCTAAATGGAATTGGGGAATAAATACTCTTTGTTTCTCTGTTTTGTTTTGTTCCTCTCCACACCGAGTTGGGGCTGGGTGTCGATTGCTCGAGGAGATACAGAACGATTGATGGTTTTGGGCTTTGGGACGGTGGTGGGTTTGGGATTTTGGGGGTTGGCTATGAATAGGTCTTAGGAAATGATCTTTGGGACGATAGTGGGTTTGGGGTTTTAGGGTTGTGGAAAAATCTAGGGATTTTGGGACTGTATTATACGATTTGTGAAATAAGGTTGGAATGAGGCTATTACAGAAAGAAAAAGGCTTCACCAGCTGTGCCCGTTCCCTTGTAACAAATTTTCCAAGACATCAAATGCAATTACTAAACGATCCATTTTCATTTTAGAGGTTTCAGTTCATTTGGTAGAAGGCTCTCTGAATTTGTGTCTGCATGTTGGTGATATCAAATGCATGTTGGTAGAAGACATCAAATGCAATTACTAAACAATTTGTTGTCCCCTGTAGCTGCACACTGATCTGTACCATATCAAAAATTACTAAACGATTTGTTGTCCCCTGTAGCTGCACACTGATCTGCACCATATTAGAAATTTTTTTAATATTAGAAACGCTTGGCAGTCAACCCTGCCCTTCTTTTCCTACTATCAAAGAAGGCCTTATCAGAACTCTCACTGATACTAGCAAAAGAAAGCTTCTTTAAATTCATCTTCGCTGCAAATCTGCCAGAGGGTTTTGCTCATATGAGCCTTCATTCTCTACTGCTAAATGTAAGGAGATTGATTCCTTCTTATTCATCTCATTATCCATTTCTGCACATCAATTGTTGCCTTTGTCAAGAGGAGGATTATGATTGGGGTCCTCTGCCCGATAATCTGTTTATCTCATGTCTATGAACTCAAGGCCCACACATTCTTCAAACTGGATTATAAATTCAGTTGACACGAAGTAGAAATTCTTCTTTGCATTACTCTCATAACAATGATAGGAATAAGAAATAAATTTAGATTATAACAAACACATCCACAGTTTTATAGTATACACATAACATCGACATAATTGTTTCCTGTGATATTGTAGGTCACCAATTATGGACAAGACTTGGATGTATTGTAGGAATAAACTTCGACCAGAGTATACAAATGGGGTTAGGTCGTTTATTAAATTTGCCAGTGAACATATGGGAAAGTAAAGTAAGAGTTGGTGTCCGTGTTTGAGAAGCATGAATGTAGAATTGCATACTTACCCCATCGTCCAAGAACATTTATTGTTTAACGGGATCATGACTTCTTACACGACATGGATACTCCACGGGGAGCCAATGCCAATGAATGTCGAGGGCATACATGACGATAATTCAGACGATGAGGGGGGAAGTGTTCAAGGTGAAATCTCTGACACGGAAGACAACCCTCGTGATGAGTTGCCTGAACTTCTGGAAGACATATATAGGGGAGTTTTTATGGACAATGATTTGGGGGATCTGGGATCTAGTCATGGTTCTGATAGTGTTGGGCGAGAGAATGTACATAAATTTGAAAAATTATTGAAAGATGCCCAACGTGAGTTATATCCAGTTTGCACAAAGTTTACATTGTTATCATTTGTCATTAAGATGCTGCATATAAAGGTGTTGAATAACTTGAGCAACAAGGCATTCAACATGGTGATGATGATAACGAAGGATGTTATACCAGAGAGTGAGATGGTTCCAAGTTCCCTTTATGAAGCAAAGAAATTCTTACGTGAACTGGCATTGGGATACAAATCCATTCATGCTTGTAAGAATGATTGTGTGCTTTTTAGGAAAGAAAATGAGAATCTTGAAAATTGTCCAAAATGTGGAGAGTTTCGATATAAGCACAATGATGGCAAGGGTAAAAAAATTCTTGTTAAGGTGTTGCGACACCTCCCAGTGATCCCAAGGTTACAAAGAATATTTATGTCAAGGAAGATAGCTACAGATATGCGGTGGCACAAGGAGAAGCTTGTGGATGATGGGGAATTCTCGATCCATCCCGCCGACCATATAGAGTGGAAGGATTTTGATCAACAATATCCTGCATTTGCCAAGGAGTCCCGCAATGTTAGGCTAGGGCTGGCTGCGGATGGGTTCAACCCCTTTGGTAATATGAGCAACTCCTATAATATGTGGCCTGTGATACTCATGCCTTATAACCTGCCACCATGGAAATGTATGAAAGAACCATTTTGTATGATGTCGTTACTTATTCCTGGACTGCATGCACCTGGAAAAGAGATCGATGTTTACATGTAGCCGTTAATAGATGAGTTAAAAGAGCTTTGGGAAGACGGTGTATTAACTTATGATGCATCTAAAGGAGAGACTTTCCGAATGCATGCGGCTATTATGTGGACCATAAACGCCTTTCCAGCATATGGTAACTTGTCGGGATGGAGCACTAAAGGTTATATGGCGTGCCCTGTTTGTAACAATGATCCATCATCACAGAGGTTGAAAAGTAAGATAGGGTACACGGGCACTTTCATTACTTACCTGAGAACCACACATGGCGAAGGAGTAAGCTTTTTAATGGTAACTCAGAGAATCAAACGAAGCCGATGGAATTGTCAAGGGAACAGATACTAGAGCAATTGGATTGCTTGATGAATGTCAAGTTTAGGAAGCACCCACTCCATAAGAAAAGAAAGCGCAACCCGGAGGAATTGAATTGGACAAAGAAAAGCATTTTCTTTGAACTACCTTATTGGAAGAAACTGAAACTCCAACACAATATTGATGTCATGCACGTGGAAAAGGATATATGTGAAAACACTCTTGGAACAGTGATGGGCATAGAAGGGAAAAACAAGGACACAGAAAAAGCTCATATGGATTTGGAGGGTATGAAAATTAGAAAAGAATTACACCTACACAAGCGTGCTGACGGGTCCTATGACACATTGTCCCTAAAGGAAAGAGAAACTTTCTGTGATTTCTTAAAATTAGTCAGATTTCCTGATGGTTATGCAGTAAACATTTCGAGGTGTGTAAGCACCAAGGATGGTAAGGTATTAGGATTGAAAAGCCATGACTACCATGTTATCTTACAAAGACTTCTACCGATCGGAGTACGTGGGCACCTTCCTAAGGATATCTGTACCACAAAGTTTGAGCTGGGCAATTTCTTTGAGCAACTTTGCTCAAGGAGATTAAGATTGAAGGACTTGGAAGCATTATAGGACCGAATTGTTTTGATACTTTGCAAGATGGAAAAAATTTTTCCACCATCATTCTTTGATGTTATGGTCCATCTAGCCATTCACTTGCCTCGTGAGGCCATGCTTGCCGGGCCAGTGCAATACCGATGGATGTACCCTATTGAGACGACTAACTTTCATTTAAATTAAAAGTTATACTTTGCTATAGTTGCATGCTAACAAATATATATTTTTCTAAGGCAACTTGGAAGTTTAAAACGGTTTGTTCAAAATCGAGCTCACCCTGAAGGTTCGATTGTTGAGGCTTACATTGTAAAGGAATGCCTTACTTTCTATTCAATGTATCTACAAGGGTAGAAACTGTATTTAATCGGGATGAATGAAATGATAATGGTGTGGAAGGTGGGCCAGGGCTAGGGGTATTCTCACAAAATGTTCGTCCTTTCGGTTAAATAAAAAATGCACCTGCGGTGTCGCAGAAGGAACGTGATGTGGCTTGGTGGTTTATATTGTATAACAGCCCGGAGGTGGCACCATATGTAGAGTATGTGATCATATATTACACATGAGCATTGCATGTAATCGATTGTGTTGATGCTTATAACTTATTACTAACCAATGACATCTTTTCTAATTAGAGAGCACAAGAACCTATTAATGATGCAAAGTAGTTGTGATATTGACCAGCGACAGCAACGAGAATTTCTGATGTGGTTTCAAAAACGTGTAAGATATACATAGTTACCTCACGTATACACAATTTAAACATAATCCATTCATTGTGATATGATTCTCTTTATATATTTTGGTCATGCAGATGAATGAATTGAGAAGTCAACAATTAGCAGAAGCTACAGATGAACTTTGGTCATTGGCAAATGGTCCAAATCAATTAATGAAGTTCTACTTAGGGTGCATGTGTAATGGGGTCCGATTTCACACTAAAGATTGTGACAACTGACGTAAAAGTCAGAACAGTGGGCTGGTGGTAAACGGGGATCATGAGAGGAAAGCCACTGAGTTTTATGGCTACTTGTGTAAAGTGTGGGAAATGGCTTATATTTTTGGGTATTGAGTTGTCTTGTTCCAATGCGAGTGGTTTAACCTTGGCAGTGGGCGAACTGTACAAACTGATGCACATTTTACATCAATCGGTGTAAGAGGTCGGTGGTATCAAAATGACCCCTTTGTACTACCTAGTCAAGTGCAACAAGTCTTTTATGTGAATGACCCCAAATTAGGCCCACATTAACAAATTGTCCAGCGGATTCAACATCGAGGAATATGGGATATATCGGAGTTAAATGATGTAGAATCCAGTGATGATGGACCATTTGTTCAAGAGGATGCGTTACAACAGGAAAAAACAACTGATGTGGTCCCTATTGTCATTGAAGATCCAGATAGGATGGATCAGCCACGGTATGATAGGTCTGATCTTGATCCAAAGATTATTACGAGTGCAATACTCACAAAGGAAAACAGTCGAGAAGATATGGTGGTTGATGATGACTTTATCTGCGATGATGAAGATGAGACATTAGAGGAGTATTGTGATGAATTGGAAAAGGATTTACATAGTATAGATGACTCTGATGCATATTCTGATTTTTAATTAATGTTGATTTGTATAAGAATCAAGATTTTATAATCAAAGCTAAGATCATTCTTATTTTGTTTTACCTTCTCTTTTTAACACATGGATGTTGGTAATATTATGTAACAATTCACCATATAATGAATTGTCCTTATATAGTGGTAATCTAACTAAGTTATTATGTTTTTAAATAATTTTATTTTAGCAGGTCACACACATGGCACCTTCTTCTCGAGTTCGCCCTCGATCTACACCGGTATCTGTATCACTATCTACTGACCTCGCTTTGCCATCAGCTGATGTGATTGCATCACCATGTATACCAACACCTAGTTCTCATACGGACTGCAGCAGTGTTAGTAAGATATCAAATCTAATCATGCAAGCTTCATGTTTTAGTGCATACAGGTACTAACTAGGTTTTATGTGAAATTTGTAGGTTCTACATCCCAACCGGGGTGGGGCCCAACCAAAGGGTTTCGCTCAGAATGTGCAAGGGCCAAGACGGGGGCAAACTATTGGTTTAGTTCAAGGATAATGTGCCAATAGGGATAAATGCCTCAGACTTTGTGAGTGAGATTGGGTTACAGGTTAGGAACTTCACCCCAGTTAGGCGCATGCGGAGATAGAAAGAAGTTCCAGCTGATGTTAGACAAGTTATCAAGGCTCGTGTATTTGTAAGTCTAAACTTGACAACTGTATGATGTATAAAGGGTCTCTGAATAATTATATTAATCTAAATTTCAGACAAAGTATGAGGTCGTGGATTACAACAGTAATGAAGATGTTTGGGTAGCTGTTGAGCGTAAGTTTCAAGCTAGATACAGGGATTGGCGTAATTGGATGCACACTCATTACAAGAACTGTTTGAAGAAGGAGATCGATCCAAAGACTATACCCTTTTCAGGCATTGACAAGGATGATTGGGTTTGGGTGATAGAAAATGTCTACGAAGATGAGAAATTTCTGGTAAGAAGCTATGTTTTTAATCCTTACTTCTGATATGTTGTATTTCTATTTAGTCAACACGTACAATAACAAAAACTTTCAACTCAATTGTTATTCCTTGTATACAGGAACGCTCTAAGAAGAATATAGAAAGTCAGAAGAGTTTACCTTACAATCATTGCATGGGTTCTAAGTCTTTCAAAGCTGCAATGCATGCTTTGGTGAATTGTTTTAACTTGTAGTTTATTAGATTTGTGGCTGTGTAATTTTGATTTTGTTACCACCTATCATGAAATCTTAATTATGTACTAACATTGGAATTTATGTAAGTAGGCAAACCCCGAGACTAGAGAGGAGCCCCACATCGTTGATTTTTATAAGGAGTCACACTACAATAAAAAGAAAGAGATGTGGATGGATCCAAAATGTCAGGAAATATATGTAAGTATAGCTTTACTCGAGGCTTAACAGGCAAAGTTGGGTTTTGATTTTGTTTTGCTTAACTGAAGTATTTAACTGCCATATGATTTAACTTATTTCCACTCGTAGGAAAAACTTGTAATAGACCGGGAGAAATGTACAGAGGAGGGTGCAGTGCAATTGACTCAAGAGCAAATAGCAGTCAATGTCCTTGGTAGCCGATCCGGATACTTGAGAGGGTTTGGAAACGGGCCAAAGCTCATGTCTATGGCTAGGAGCACCAAGTCCATCTTAGAGGATGCTGAGCATGAGGCATTGCGGGCTACGGTGGAGAGATTGCAAAATAAAAATGCAACTCGATCTCAAGAGATGGAGCAGATGAAGAATAATCAAATAGCCATGCAACGACAAATGGAGGAGATGATGTGGTTGGTGGCAAGAGTAACGGGATCAAACATGGTGATAGAAAAATGAGCGATTACTTTTTGGTTAGTGTCCCTAATTTCTTCTCGGATTGAATTGAAGTGCAGTCAATAACTTTAAACCATTTATCTAATTGCTTTCATAGCCATTTCACACTAATATGTAGCATGCTTGGTAGAAGACACACCAATGATAAGCATGATTAGTTTATCATTATTTTTGCATGATTTACACTCAAAATTAGGAAAAAGAAGGATTGGATTACATCATATATATGAAAAAGTATAGAATATTTCATTTGTATTGTTTTTGGTTTGGGCAATGTTTAAGTCTTGTGTTCTTCTTTCTTTTCTTTCTTTGTTTTGCTCTTGAAAAGTATGGACAGAGATGGTTTTGGAATTTTTGGTGCATGAAAGGGTGGAGGTGGAGTTTTTTTTTTTTTTTTTTTTTTTTTTTGAACTGGGGGCATTTGTTTGAGGGAAAAGGGTCTGTGGGCAAAGGTTACAAGTCATCTCTTTAGCTGCATATAATTTTTGCGCATAATGTGATGCTCAGTTTTGTACCATTTTGAGTACACCTACCTTATATTTGGGTCAGGAATCAGATGGTATAATGGTAACCAACGAGACATCCAAGATTAAAACGTTTGCTGAACTTGTTGCAGTGATTCAGATTGTGACTACAGTGATTTCCTGTATTATGTTGTTTCTGTTGAAAAGGTATGTCTTATGAATACTTTTCCTTTAATTAAAAATGATCCACTAAGAGTCTAAAACATACACAGCATGAGAGGATCCATCATGCTTGAGTCAAATCCCTGCATCATTAATAGATGTTACCAGTAATCAACATCCTGCAAAAATGTGAGGCTGGATAGATTTTGGCAGGGAACTCTTCTTCCTAGGTTCTTGTCCTACAAAACTAGATATCTGCTCAAGGTGATAGGGGGCATAGCTGTCCGCTTCCATATCGGTCAATCCATAGCTCTTTGCTTGCTGGAAGAGGGAAAATCTGTATATTAGTTATGTTAGCCATCAGACTAGTGTCCTCATTGTCTAACAATTTAATACATTTAATACTCACAAGCTGCCTGACACTGAATGCTATAGTTTTCCACTAATATATCTGGCTTTTGGCTCACCTTGAACTACATCATTTGCTAAAATTCATCTCACCTCCTGTATGTAGGTTTTAGGCCTATTGTTCAGTTTATTGGAGGAGCACTTGAAATCCCATGCCTCTCCTGAAGACTTGAAATTTTTTGTAAAGTCTTATAGTATTATAGACTTGGATCTGTATCTTTGAGCTCATTAACATCCATCAGGAAGCAGGAATCTTAGTGATCCTGGAATAGGTTCAGGTTGAAAGATTCAAAATGTGCCTTCGTTATTGAAAATGAAGCTCTGTTATCAGTAGGTAACAAGTTATAATGTCGCTGTAAAAACTTGACATATAATCCATTGATTGTGTAGTCTTTCTTGGACCATCCATGGTAATGAGAAGAACAGTAAGGGATTCACTAGAGATTTGTGGTCTGTGAGAATGTCAAACATGGCTGGTGGATAAACCAGTGGAGATCATGGTTTCATCCAACATGGCTTGCCTTATTTGCATGCTCATATTTTTACAGGCTTTTATTTTGTCTCACTTACTTTGCTTTTAATTTCCACGTTTAGTTCCTAACATTTCTTCTTTTTTTTTTTTGCCACAGATTGGGACTACAGGCTTTTATTTTGCTTGAAGATCATTTTGTTTTTTAGAAAAATATTGTACTTCACCATTTTGGATGCCACATTTTTACTTGAATTAGTAATGACAACGTGGCTAAATCTGTGGGTTGGATTTGATAGTTATATGTTTTATATTATGTTGAATGAGCAGGTTTTGTACATTTTATTTTAGTTAAATGAGCAAAATTTATTGTACATTTTATTATAGTTGAACGGGCATGTTTTATTATGTATTTTATTTGAGTTGAATGGACAAGTTTTACTGTACATTTTATTTGAGTTCATGAATGGGCATGTTTTACTGTACATTTTATTTTTGTTAAATGGATAGGTGTTTTGTACATTTTATTTTAGTTGAATGGGTAGGTTTTATTATATTAAAAATAAAGGAGGCTTTTGAGGTGGCAGGCAATGATTTATCAAATTAATATATTTTTTTTAGCGATGAATTTTATTTGTCGCCTAATAAGAATAAATATTTTTCGGTATATTATCTCTGACATAAATAATTTGTCGCCTAAGAGAATTTGTGGTAAGGTTTAATATTGGGCGACAAAACTAATTTGTAGCCTAATGTATACAAACTATGTGCGATGAAATTAATTTGTCGCTTATAACTCATGGCAATTTATATACTATTTAGCGACGTTATAATTTTGCTGAAAAAAAAATTCAGCGACGACTTCATTCTGTCGCCAAAATTTCATTTCACCATTTTTTATCAGCTCTTTCACAACGACGTAGAGACATTTGGCGACAAAACGTTTCTTTTTACTGACAATATTATTTGTCGCAGAAAATTGATATTTAGCGACGAGTATGTGTACTCGTGGTAAAACTATTCACTGGCGCTTAATAGGCGACGTTATGGCGGTGAATTTGATGTCGTCGCAAAATTAATTTAGCAACGAGTTTGTCAGTTTTTGCGACAAATGGTTGCGTCGCAAATAATGATTTTTGTTGTAGTGTCTCCTAATTGTTTGATTTGGGTAGTACTTGAAAAGATATGGATTATCCCAGAAAAAATATCAAACTTGAGCATAGATTGAGTTTTTATCTTGCTTGTTCCAATGATCAAGACTTTTGCTCATAGTAAAATAGTTCATGATATCAGAGTACCAAGGGGATTGTGAGACAGCAAATAAATGTTCATCCGAGAAATTATCATGGATTAGTGTCGATTCAGTGGTATCGGAAGTGACCAACCGTGATAGATGATCTGCCACAACATTCTCTACTCCTTTCTTATCCTTGATTTCTCATTTAAATTCATAGAATAGGAGAATCCAACGGATAAATCTGGGCTTAGCATCTTTCTTTGAAAGAAGGTACTTGAGTGCAGGTACTTGAATGTAGAATGATCGGTGAAAATCACTATCTTAGATCCAATCAAGTAGGATCTAAACTTGTCAAGTGCAAAGACCACTGCCAGCAATTCTTTCTCAGTGGTTGATTAGTTAAGCAATGCACTATTCAATCTCCTACTTTCATAATAAATCACATAAGGCTTCTTATCATTATGTTGGCCCAACACAGCCCTAACCGTGTAATCACTGGCATCACACATGATCTCAAAAGGCAAAGACCAATTAGGAGGCTGCATAATTGGTGCAGACATCAGCATGCCTTTTAATTTATCAAATGATTCTTGACATGTCTTAGTCCATTCAAATTATGCCTCTTTGGAAAGCAAGTTACAGAGAGGTCTAGATATAAAACTGAAATCTTTGATAAACCTCCTATAAGATCCTGCATGTCTTAAGATTGATCTGATGTCTCTTATGGTTTTTGGTGTAGGTAGGTTGGTGATCAAATCTATTTTGGACTTGTTAACTTCTAATCCCCTTTCTGACACAATATGGCCAAGGACAATTTCCTGGCAAACCATGAAATGGCATTTCTCCTAATTCAACACAAGGTTCTTTTCTTCGCATCTAATGAGCACCATTTCTAGATTGCTCAAGCAATCCTCAAATGTATTGCCAAACATAGTGAAATCATCCATGAAGACCTTAAGAATACGCTCCACCATATCACTAAAAATGCTTAACATACAACGCTGAAAGGTGGCTGGAGCATTACATAACCCATAAGGCATTCGTTGATAAGCGAAAGTACCAAAGGAGTACGTGATCATGGTCTTTTCTTGGTCTTCGGGGGCAATTTTGATCTGGTTATACCCAGAATATCCATCAATAAAACAATAATAGGAGTGATTGGCTACCTTTTCCAAAGTTTGATCCATGATGAGTAAAGGGAAATGGTCTTTACATGTGTATGCATTTAATTTTCTATAGTCAATGCATACTCTCCATCCCGTGGGTACTGAAGTTGGGACCATCTCATCCTGGGCATTCTTGATTACAGTAACGTTGACTTTCTTTGGAACAACTTGGCTAGGGTTGACCAACTGGCTATCCAGGATTAGATAAATTATAACCACATCTAAAAGTTTAAGCACCTTAGCCCTAACCACTTATTGCATGGTAGGATTGAGCCAGCATTGCATCTTTCTACGTGGTTTAACATCATCTTCAAGGTAGCTGTGATGTGTACACACTAAAGGATCAATCTCCTTAATATCAGCCACAGTCCAAGCTATTGCTACCTTGTGCATTTTGAGTATTTTCAACAGTTGGACATCTTAGTCCTCAGTAAGTTGCAAAGAAATAACCATAGGATATGTTTCATTGTCCCCTAGGTAAGCATATCACAAGTTCGATGGGAGGGGCTTTAACTCAGATTGAGGTGGTTTCACCTGAGATGGAAGAGTTGAAATACCAGTTGGTGCAAGCTCTTTAAAATGGGATGGCCATACTGCATGGGCATTTTCAATAGATTCATCTTCCAATTCCTCAAGAGAGTTCATGTCCTCTTTAGGCTCAAGGATCAGCATAATGTGGGAGTTAATGGACTCCTCAAAATCATCCTCAACCAGGGTACCAATCAAGTCTACATCATGATGGTTGGTCTAGCAATCTCTCAACTGTTTACACATTTGAAAAATATCGAGGTCCAAAGTCATGTGCCTAAAAGAAAGTTTGAGCCTTCCACTTCGACAGTTAATAAGTGCATTGGAACTGGCTAAGAATGGTCTTCCCAGAATGACAGAAATTTCACCACTTTTATTCCGTATTGGTTTTGTATCCAGCACATAAAAATCTACTAGGAAGAAAAAATGCTCAATTTGTACCAAAACATCCTCTACTAACCCTCTTGGTTTCTTAATAGAATGATCAGCGAGCTAAAGAGTAGATCTGGTTAGTTTCAACTAGCTAAGCCCCAATTGCAAATAAACTGAGTAAGGTAATAAGTTCACACTCGCTCCCAAATCTAGCAAAACTTTACCTATCTAGTGATTTCCAATAACACATAGAATGGTGGGGCATCTCGGATCTTTGTATTTTGGAGGAGTGGTTTAAGTTAGGTATGCACTTATCTGTTCAGAAAGGAATGCTTTCTTAGGAACATGAACCCTACGCTTAGCAGTGCAAAGATCTTTTAAGAATTTAGCGTAGCTGGGAACTTGTTTAATGGCATCCAATAGAGGGATATTAATCCTAATCTCTTTGAGAGTATCCAAAATTTCTTGGTTTGAGATTTTTTGTTTGGGATGGATTAATCTAAGAGGAAAAGGGGCACCTGATGGAGGAATAATGGAGTCCGAACTCTTTCCAATATCAACAACAGTGTTTGCATTAGTGCTATCCTTTTTTTCAATCTTCCCATTCAAATCCGAGGAGACATGTTGTTTATCTTTTTTTGGATTATCTTGAATTTCATTGCGACTGCGTAGAGTGATAGCCTGAACATGCTCCTGATAATTTGGGTTAGTTATGTCGTTTACTTCAAACTAGCCTTTTGGGTTCAAGAAAGGTTGAGCAAGAAATGTTCTTTTCCATTGAACTTGAAGGCTATGTTTGATTTGTTCGACAGAAGCTTCCAACCTTTGGATAGCCTGTCAATTCTCTTGAATAGCCTGCTGGTTATTCTGAATATTCTATTGAGTATTTTGCATGGTTTGCATGAACTACTATTGAGATTGTACCAACATGCTGAGTGATTGCTCCAGGCACCTAGTTTGAGCTTATGGTGTATAAGATGTATTATGCTATCGAGGTAGGTATGCACTAGAATTTGATGGTCTTTGGGAATTATACTCAGGTGTTGCATTTTTTCCATTCTTCCAGCTAAAATTGGGGTGGTTCTGCCATGAAGGATTAAACGTGTTCTGCATGCTATTTGTATTAAATGGCTTTTGATAAGAATTCAAAGCGTTAGCCTGTTCTTGAATTACTTCCTGTAATGTGGGTCCAGTTGGATAATCCGCTGACATGTAATTTTCAAAAGCACAAATACCACAAACCATAACTGTATCCTTATTCTTTCCAAGTTTTACGGTTTCAATTTCTCTTGAAAGTGCAGCAAGCTTGGCTTGGATTTTAGTTTGATTGTTCAATTGATAAATTCCTCCTCCCTTAGACTGGTTTAATGACCTGGATTGATTTGCCCCATCAGACGAGGCCCATATGTGTGCATTTTCGGCCATTAATTCTAAAAATTTCCATGCTTCATCTATTTGCTTTTGATCAAATTGACAATTGCACATCATCTCAATATGTTGACGGGTATCAAGAGTTAAACCCTCAATAAAAATGTTGATGAGACGATATGTTTTAAATCCATGATGAGGGCATGCAAGGATCAATTCGTTAAATCTTTCCCAACACTTATAAAAGGGTTCCTTGAGATTTTGTCTAAACATCATGATCTCCCTCTTTAAAGTGTTGGTCTTGTGTTGTGGGAAGAATTTCTTGAAGAATTCAGTCTCTAGGCCTTTCCAAGTATTAGTTAAACTTGATCTAAGAGAATGGAGCCAAGTCTTAGCTTTATCTTTCAAAGAAAACGAAAATAATTGGAGTTTAATTACATTTGACACTATATTTTGTAACTAAAGTGTTGAGCATACTTCATCAAATTCTTTTAAGTGCAAGTATACACTTTCAGAGTCAAGCCCATAAACTTAGGTAGAAGTTGGATCATGCCCGGTTTGATTTCAAATTGACCCATAATTAGGGGTATCACTATATATGATGGTGTGGTTTGTCGAGCGGGATTCAGATGATCACGTAAAGTCCTTGGTGGCCAGTTAACCTCAACACCATTGCGATCCCCATTATTATTCCCATTCCTCAGTTGGGCATCATTGTTGCCGGACCCACTAGCCATTAGAGATAATCTCAAAGGACTTGAAGCTCTAAGAGATTCTTTTCTTTCTAATCTATGCACTGATCCTCTTTGCTAAATTGGCTAAAAAGGCTTATCCTTTCTTTTTGGAATTTTGGGATTTTTTTTAAAATTTTTTTATAAAAAAAATAAAAGAACAAACCTAGAATTTAAATGACTCCTTAAGGTCAAAAAGTTGCCTTGAGTTCTCCAATCTTATCATTTGAAACCAACTCAGCCAGGTTAGCCGCCAAGAAGTGGTAGGGTCACAGATAGAGCCGTTTGAAGGACTAGTTTTCTAAATAGATAAGCTATCGCGCTACAGGTGCAAAGGTCTTCATGGACACTGAGATGATTAAGGACAACAATTAAATCACTTTTGGTATACTTTCTTCCCAAAAGAAGTTAAGACAAGTTGAAAAACAATAACTTTTTCCGATGTTAGAAAGTTTCTAAAAATAGCAATGATGTGAGCTTTCTAACAATCCATGCACTTCCCTATTCCAATTGAGGGCGGTTCATCATTCCATGTATGTCCTCCTATTTCTAGAAAAATGCTAAAATTAAACCGCACCCACAAAGCAATATAAATAAGGAAAGTTAGAAAAGTTACCATAAATGGCGCTCCTAGGCAACGGCACCAGAAACTTGATTGTGAACTCCAAGTGCAAAGCTGCGATGTAGTAAAATACCTGTAAGACCAGGTCGATTCATAGGGAGTTATGCTTCAAATATTTTCAACTTGTCACCTGCCTATTCAAAATTCTAAAACTGCCCTAATTAAAATCTAACAAATACGTACATTCCCAAAAAAAATAATTACAATCACAATTCAAATAAAGAAAGTAAATCCTAAATCTAAAAGTTCCTATAAATAAGATTAAATTTATTGCAAAACAAAACACATGCTAGAACTTTCAATAAAACTAAATCTAAAATTAGAAACTTACTACAAATAAAACTAAATAAAGCTAGAAACAAAATAAACAAAAAGTTAAAGAAAACAAAAACTTTCCTAAGTTAATAACTAAATCAAGCTAAGAATCTACACTTTCTAAAAACAAAAGATTTACAAATCAATTCAAATTAGAAAGAACTTTAATTTTAGAAAGGAATCTAAATGAAATTCTGGAATCAAATTAGTAACTTTCTAATGCTAAACAATTTGTAAAAAAAAAAAAAAAACTCTACAATACAACTAAACAAAGTAACTTTCTAAGTTAAGTTTCTAAGTTAAGAATGAATCTATCCAAAATTATCATACACAAGAATCTTTCTAAAAATAAAAACAAAAACAAAGATCTAAAACTCAAACTTTCCTAAACTAATGAACGATGTATGAATGCGAAAAAAAAAAAACTAAATGAATGAGTGGGGCGTGCATGACTACTATGCATGATAGATGACCATGTTTATTTCAAAATTCAGATTTAATGAGAATGATGCCATTCAAGTTTTAGATCTGAATTTTCTTCTTTTAATCACAGAAAATCAGTTTTGAAGAATATGTTAAATAATTCACAAACGCATCATGCCAAAACCCAGAAATCAGATTTAGAAAATAGATTTTCATGAATTTCAGAACTGAAATCTTTTCAATTTTTCATATAGAAGTTTAAGTGGCAAACTAGTTCCAAATATTTTACAATTATTCCACTGAATGGTTCGGTCATTATACTACTTGTTTTAAATCTGGTTCATATGCTCTTTTCTGAGTTTCAAATCTGATTTTCAGTTTTGATAACTTGGAATGGGAAGCAAACATGAAACGTGCATACACTAAATTGAAATTTCAACCCAAACAGTTTTCTGGTTTTGTAATAATCTTACACTGAATTAAAGTGACTGCAACTCAGAGTTTCAGATTATGAATTCAGGTTCAAAACAATTAAAAACATCAAACATCCAGCTTTTAAACAAGTTTAAATCAAGTTTGTGAAAAGTCATCCAACAATGGCCTTTTTGAAAATAATTTCAGCACAAATCTGAATTATTTTTCAATGATTTTCCATATGTCAATTCAGATGTGAAACAGTTGGAAACACTAAGCATTTGACTGATATAAACATGTACAAATCACATTTTCCAAAATTTATCTAACGTAAACCTTGTTAAAATCAAATTTTGCACAAATCTGGACTTGTTTTAATTCAAATTCAAAAATAAAAATCTGATTTCCAAATTGAACATGATCATCAATATTAAACATGAATAAAAAGCGAGATATATATGAATCTAATGCAAGCTAAAGCAGTAAACAAAAAGAAAAAAAAACTGTGCAAGAACATGTAAAGTGCAGAAATTTAAAGAAAAAAATTGCTAAAGATAAAGTGCAAAAAAGTAATTGTAAAAGTGTAGAAATTTTAAAAAAAGTTGCAGGAAGTAAAATAAGACTATAGAAATCTAAATGTAGTATTGCATAAAATTACATGTAGTAAAGGCAGTAAAGGCAGTAATGTTATTTTCTCAAATTTTTCTTTTAAATTTGGTTCATGATTTCTTAGAATATGATCTTAGTACATTGGGTTGTCAATCTGAGCACAAGAAATATTAAAAGTATCCACACAAACCATAAGAAAAGAAGAAAATTTTTAAGAAGAACATATACTAATATGTAAAAATTCTTCACGAAAGGTTATCAAATAAAATTAAGAACAATATATGCTAGCATGGAAAAGAAGAAAATCTCTTTTAATTGAAATTCCCAAGGGTATAGTGTGACCTTAGGACTAAGCCTCCTTGAGGACTAGGATGAAGGGAGAGATAGATGAAGAAGATGAAGTGTAGAGATCTAGAGAATGAGCTCTTTTTTCTATGAAGATTATGGGAGAGGGGTGCCCTATTTATACTTTTTCTAGCACCAAAGTTTTCCTCTTTACTTGATTTGATAAAATCTTGAAAATGAAAAAAAAAAATGGAAGAGAATGGGCTCCATACAATGGCTTGGGCATATAACATCCCCTTTTGGGATTTCTTTTCTTTTTTTTTTTTCCTTTTCTTTCTTTCTTTACTTGGCTTGGAATCCTTCTTGCATGCTTCTTTCCTTCTTTGTCTTTTGCCACCTTGCATTGAGAACTTTGGAGAGATAATTTAGGGATAAGAAACCTCTCTTGGAATCAAACTTGGCCCACATGAGGTATAGAACTTCCCTTTTTATCTCTTTGCATTGTCAACTTTCCTTTTTAGAAAGTTCTCCCTGTTGGCTCCAAACTTGAAGAAATCTTTGGAGATAATCCTTTTGATTTTTTTTCCTTTTCTTTTTTAGCTAAAATCTGATCCAAAACATGTGTTGGAATTCCATGCTTGCTTGGAGATTTTTTTTAATTAAATCTTCTCCTTCTCCAAAAAGAACTCTTATGTGTCTTTCCTTATCCATCTTTGATGAGATATTCTTCAAGTTCTCTTCAAAATCTCTTGAAAATGTGCAAAAATTAAATGGACCCCATCTTGGATGTTTTACAAGTGTACCTCACATATGTTTATGTGTGTGTAGGACCATGAAGCCAACTTCTGTAATTTTCTTCCAATTTCTTTTCTCTCTTCAATTTTTTTCTCCTTTCTTTTGAAAATAATTTCTTTGTCATATGCATATGTGTGTGTAGGACCATAAAGCCAACTTTTGCAATTTTCTTCCAATTTCTTTTCTCTCTTCAATTTTTCTCTCATTTCTTTTGAAAATAATTTCTTTGCCTCAATTCTTTATAAATGGGATGCGTATCATCAATTTCCTACAAAACAAATGTGCATTCATGTGAAAAGATAATTTTACCCCTAAGATCATAAACGCATGAATGTGGGCCCATCTCGCATGAAATGACAATAAAAATGCACACCATTTTTCATGAATTTATGTGAATAAACTGATGATGATAAAATTTTAATTTATTTCATGAGAATACAAACTTTCACATAACTTTCCAAAAATAAACATTCCAAAAATGGCAAGTTTCATGATTGCATGCAAAAAGTATGATTTTGAAGCAAATTATGCAAAAAAATATATAAATCAATTTAAAATGCATAAAACCATGATATCACACTAAATGAGGCTCTTTTAGCTTAAAATGTCCTCAAAATGGTCCAAAATGTATATAAAAATATGCATTTTTAAGAACTCATCAACAGGTTCAGATCCTACTTGATTGGATCTAAGATAGTAGTTTTCACCGATCATTTTGCGCTTAAGTACCTTCTTTCAAAGAAATATGCTAAGCCCAGACTTATCCGTTGGATCCTCTTATTCCAAGAATTTAACTTAGAAATCAAGGATAAGAAAAGAGTAGAGAATGTTATAGCAGATTATCTATCATGGTTAGTCACTTTCGATACCACTGGACCGACATTAATCCATGATAATTTCCTGGATGAACATTTATTTGCTGTCTCACAATCCCCTTGGTACACTGATATCGCAAACTATCTTACTACAGGCAAAATTCCTGATCATTGGAATAAGCAAGATAAAGATTTATTCTTTTCTCAAGTTCAATATCTTTTGGGATAATCCATATCTTTTCAAGTACTGCCTAGATCAAATAATTCGGAGATGTGTACCTAATAATAAGATACATAGTGTACTTTCTTTTTACACAAGCTTGCAAGGGACATTTTTCTAGACAAAAGACTACTATGAAAATTTTGCAATCTGGATTCTTTTGGGCCACATTGCAGTTCCTTCAAGCAGTAATGAATGGACAGCAAAAGCTTCCTACCTGATCATATGCTAAGAGCGACTCACTATTACTTTAGAAATGTGTAAATTGAGTATTTTGTGACTTTTAGCATTCGCATATAATTGCATCCATGTAGACAACATTTGTATAACTTGATCTCGTTACGTATGTCTTTACGTTCCTGTACTCCGTTCTTCTACCTTCTCTTCATAGAATGCATCTTTGGTGTAGTTGCATACATGTGCATATCATGCTGGGTTATACAGGTGATGTGTAGAATTAATATATTAATCTTATGTTATTAAATATTTAAGATTTGGACTGTTTCATGGTTGTAATATTGCTGAACTATTCAATGGAAAGTGAAGAAAAATTATAGGTGATATTGACAAGCTTCCGCGCATTGAATGCTTGGACGAATGTTTCATTCAGCACTTCACACATGTAAGCATATGAATATCTCTTGTGTAATTCCATTCAGACTTCAGTCCAAGTGTGAATTACACAGAAGTACGTGTGTCACTGATTAGGTTTAACCCCAATCTCCAATTTCTTGGGCTCGGGTCGTGACAGCGTCTAAGTAAGAGTATCAGGACACTACGATATAATTGTGGTGGTGAGTAACTCTTTAGAGAATTTAGGGATTACTTAGCATAAGAGGGGATTACATCCCAGTTGTTTGCACCAGGTACACCTCAACAAAATGGTGTAGCAGAAATGAGGAATAAGACTCTTATGGATATGGTGAGGTCAATGATGAGTTGTTCAGAGTTGCCTCATTCATTCTGGAGGCATGCGCTAGAAATGGCAGCATACATTTTAAACTTAATTCCATCTAAGTTAGTACCTACTACACCTATAGAACTATGGACTGGCGCAAACCCAATTTAAAGCATGTTCGGATTTAGGGTAGTCGAATACACGTGCTGAAAGGAAACACAGATAAGTTGGAACTGGGAGCAAGTTTGTATTTTCATTGGATATCCCAAAGGAATAAAAGGTGGTTTGTTTTATGATCCTAAAGATTGGAAGGTCATTGTTAGGACCAATGCTCGATTCTTAGAGAAGGACTATGTGAGAATCATAAACCCAAAAGTAGAGTTATTCAAGAGGAATTTAGAAGAGAGAGACCTACCTAAGCTTTTCCATTACTAGTAACACAGGAAGAGACACCACAAGATGAACAATTTGGCATTCCATTACCTCATTGTAGTGGGAGGATTACCGAGTCTCAAGCTAATGATACTGCAGGTGATCCCACCAACATGCTAGGTGATGAGTCGGATCAGCATGTCGATGATAGTATGCCAGAATTAGTAATAGTACAGCGTGATACTACTCATATACAGACACAGGATGTGCCTCATCATAGTGAAAGGGTTATTTGTCTACCCAATAAGTATATGTTCTTGGGAGAGTCATTCAACAAAGTTCTTGATGATCTCGAAACCAAAGCCTGTAACTATAATGAAGTACTCTAAGACAAAGATGCAGAACTGTGGTAAAAAGCTATGAAATCAGAAATGGAGTTTATGTGCTCTAATCAAGTCTGCGATCTTGTAGAACCACTAAAAGGGATAAAACATATTTGTTGTAAGTCTCTCTACAAGAAGAAAAGAGGAGTGGATGAAAAGGTTAAAACCTTCAAAGTTAGGCTTGTTGCAAAAGGGTTTACTTAGAAAAAAGGAATCAATTATGAGGAGACATTCTTGCTAGTAGCCATGCCGAAATCCATCCAGATTCTTTTAGCCATTGCGACTCATTTCGATTACGAAATTCGGCAAATGGATGTCAAGATAGCTTTCCTTAATGGAAATCTTGATGAGTGCATTTATATGGTGCAACCAAATGTATTCATAATTGAAGGCCGTGAGCACATGTTGTTCAAGCTTAAGAGGTCCATTTATGGACTTAAGTAGGCATCTAGATCTTGGAACATTTGTTATGATCAAGCTATTAAATCTTATGGTTTCGAGTAAAACCCTGATGAATCCTATGTGTTTAAAAGGTGTAATGGCAATATGGTGGTTTTCTTAATACTTTATGTAGATGACATCCCACTTATTGGAAACAAAGTTGGGGTGTTGTCTTCAGTTAAAGTATGGTTGAGTAGTCAGTTCAACATAAAGGACTTAGAAGAAGCCAGTCACATTCGAAGGACAAGCTCCTGTGAGATTAGAACAACAAATGTTAGGCTTATCTTAAGTGGTTTATATTGATGCGATTCTTGCTTGTTTAACATGTAAGATTTCAAAAAAAGATTTCTTCCTTTTAGGCATTGAATTACTTTGTCCAAGGATCAGTGTCCTAAGACACCTGATGAGATAGAAAAGATAAAGGAAGTACCTTATGCTTGGGTAGTGGGAAACCTCATGTCTGCAATGCTATGCAATAGACCTGATATTTGTTTTGCCATCAGCATGGTCAACACATACTAGTCTAATCCAGGGAGAGAAATTGGATTGCGGTAAAGCATATACTTAAGTACCTTTAGAGCACTAGAAATTATATGCTGATTTACTAAGCCGAGAGTTTGATACCCATTGGGTACACGGACTCAGACTTCTAGTCAAATAATGATCCTAAAAAGTCGACATTGGGATTTGTATTTACCTTAGGAGGTGGAGCCATAAGTTGGAGGAGTGTCAAGCAATCATGTATTACTGACTCTACCATAGAAGCCAAATATGTGGCAGCTTCTGAAGCACCCAAGAATACAGCTTGGCTCAAAAACTTCTCAATGGATCTAGAAGGTTACCTTTGGTAAAATCGCCTATAATCCTTTATTTTGATAGTACCGGTGCAGTTGCTAATACAAAAGAACGCAGGATAGATACTAAACGTAAGCACATTCAGCGTAAGTATCATCTTATATGAGAAATTATACAAAAGGGTGATATAATTGTGATCAAGAGTACATCAGCAGACAACCTGGTAGATCCTTTTACAAAGAGCTTTGATAGTCATGTGGAGGGAATGGGGTTAAAATACATGTCAGCATGGTTTTAAGTATAAGTGGGAGATTGTTGGAAATTTATATTAAAAGTATATTTTTATGTATTTGTCATTGATTGACTTATTTATTAGTAAAGTTTATCTTTTCATCTTAATGAAAATTTGTATGGGCAAATGGTTGCATTGTTATTTATTATGCATGTATTGGTGCATAGAGTTCATCTTACATATGGAAGACTTATTTGTTGGCTCTTATATAATATGAGTTAGTGTTGTTCACAATCTATATGGAGTTGGACACACCATCGGTACAATTGTAGATGATGTTTTAGAAAGCTTGTCTTGGCTACAAGAAACAGTTTATTTTTAACTCATTATGCTAATATGCATTGTATGTATTGAACAAGACCGCTTTTGAGTTTATTTTCTTTATACTGACTATATAAGACAATTAACATATAAATGGTTATTATGAGTGCTTGTACTCTTAATCTTGATATAAATTATAGACACATACATTTAGTATTTAGCATTTTGATTTACAAAGGAGTAAAACCTTTTATAGGTCAATAATCTCAGCAAATTAGATGACTACACTACGTATATGGTAGATATTAGTTTATCAATGAAATCCACATCCTATAATAGGGATTGATGATTTCCCCTTGATGAAGCTTATAAGTTTTAATTATGTCAAGCCCTACAGATGGACTTTGTGTCCGACATATCAAATAAGTTAAGTGTAAAGTCTCGAGGAATTATAAAGATATCGATTAAATATAGATTCAATAATCATTTAATTAATGAGTATCTGAAATCTTAATATGGGTGGGGGGGGGGATTAATAAGCATTTAATAACAAGAACATCAAAATATTGTTTTGAGAATAAGGATAAGAGTGCAATTATAATTCTCTAGTAGATTGAATCGTAATTTATGGACTCGAATTTTAATTTGGGTCGAATTAGAGTTTCCTATTTTTATAAGAAACCTATTTTTTATTTCCTTCTTAAGGTCCCTATTGTAGCCTACATATATGCTATTGCTCTCTAGGAAAAATAACAAGAGAAATCTCAATTTTTAGAGCAAAAAAAAAAATTCACAGAAGAGGCCCATACCCCATTGTGAGTTCGAGCATAAAGGAATACAATAAAAGGTCTTTAGATTTTCGAGTTGCTGTAAGATTGAGATTAAATTAGAGAGATCTCGCAAGTATGGTTCTTGAGTCATCATCATCTAAAGTTATTTTCGCAATAATCTATATGCAATATCCAGGGATCCTGGCGTCTGCCTCCAATAGATGGTTCATCAACAAATGTGCCAATGACTACCAAAGTTGGTGCCAGTGGCATTTCCTCTCCTAAATCAAAAAGATTATCCTAAACTTGGAAAACTTCTTGAGGTACAGCAGGACTAATGCTGAGTTCATTGTGCTTCTCTTATGACTCGAGCTCACCATTTGCTTTGGAGACAATGAGTTGAGTGCTTGGTTCAAAGCTCGACTTTGAAGAATTTGGCTAAACACTTGGTTCTAGAGAACCATTTGGTATAGAGGTCATCACTTGGGAACTAGAAGACGATGCCTACTATTGTTGTTTCCAATCAAATTCAACCAAAGGCAAAGGATCTAGATGAATCTCTAGAGGTAGTGGAAAAAGAGATGGATGGCTCAACCAACCACTTGCACTCTGTCTATACAGATCATAAAGAGCCACTGACAGTGTGTTGAGACCATATTTGATGTTAAGCATACTTATTTTAGGATTGAAAAATTGTTCAATACTCTCATCCTCATCAGAGGAGTATTCATTAGTGAAATAATTATAAATTCACTGATCATAATCGAAGCGAGGGAACTCTAACAAGTTTTCCTCATCATCCGAATTGGGAGGTGTACCATCCCATGATTTCCTATTCTAACTAGATATTGGTGGTTCTTCCTCATCTTTTGGAATTGGAATGACGAAATCAGCCAAGGTAAAATGACCTCTAATTGACATAGAAGATTCTTCTAAAACGGAAGCATCTGTCACCTTTCTTTCTTCTTTTTGATTTGTTTTTCTTATTTGATCAAGTGGTTTTGGGTAACTCTTTGTAAGTTTTTGAGGTACCTTTTAACCTTTTCTCTTTCTTCAAATGTGGATTTGGTCCTGACCTTTTCCTAGCCTTCAACATTCACTAAGTCTAGGTGGACCCACATTTCTTCTCCTGAAAAGGCCTTGACTTGTATCAGTCCTTGTTCATTCTGTGTTGCATTGAAAATACGGAATTCAAGCGTCACTAGTTTTAGTGGAGAAGGTACCATAACAAGTGCAAGCTATCTGAAGGAGATCATATTGACCGGAGTAAGATCATACTTCCGATCAAAAGTTATCACTCCATTCTTCCACATTTATTGACTTTCTGTTTTAAAATGAAACATTCTTTGAGAAAATGTGACACCATTCGATGGTATGCACAGTAGTTGGGATCATTGATGCGACCCACTTGTTCAGGTTTCTTTATTAGTGGAAGTTCAATTTTTCTATTATCTATCAACGATCGGAAGATCACTTCAATTTCTCCATCAAATGGATACTTAGTTTTCTTCCTTTTCTCATATTCCTCTTTCTTTGTTTGATCACTCTTTGTGTTTTGAGGCATCTGAGAAGGTTTGGAGGTTTACACATTGAAGACCTCTCGTTTTGTCTTTGGTTTTGCTGAAGAAGATAAAGATGACTATGTTCTTCGAGAAGTTTGCCTTTTCTTGACTGATCTCTTTGAAGGTCAACACTACAGCAGTGACAACTTCAACCAATTAGGCTGGAAACTTAGTTTTATGACTAAGTACAATAGCTTTGGCTTCTTGTCGTAAATTGGTTTTGCACATTTCAATTATTGCCCTTTGAGATGGTGGTTCCAAGCATCTGTAAGATAATGCTCTTCATCTATTGATCAAGGCTTGAGCAGTTTCATTGTTTCCCTGCCTTGTGCTACTGAGCATGGCAAAGTTGACAGTCTAACCCTCTTCATGGAAGTAGAGTAAGAACTTTTCTTTTATGATTGGCCACGTCATAAAAGAGAGTTCTGGTAACTGCTTGTACCAATCAAAAGGTGCTCCTTTCAATGTGCTAACAAACAACTTAATTTTTAATGCATCCAATTCTGGCAAGCTTCCAAGAAGTGATTTGAAATGCATAATGTGTTGATAAGCTTACTCCTTCCCAAGGTATGGCTGGAAAGTTGGAAGCTTAAAGTCTAGTAGAAATGGAACAAGATCGAACTCCAAAGGGTATTTTAGTGTGATAACCTTCTTTTTCATCCTGGTCCGCACCTTTGATTTTGTCAATATTTCTTCAACCTCCTTGAAGGTTACATGCTTTTCAGGATCCGTGTGAAGAACCAGAATCATTTGAGCCCTAAACTGATGAAAAGGGTCACATAGGCAAAATGACCCTAAATGGGCTTGTTAGTGACCGTGGGCCACAGTCACTAACACCTGTAAAGTGGTTCTCGACAATTTCAAGTCGTTTTTTCCACTTTATTTCGAAGCTCAACTTCCCATAACTCCCCAACTACCTCAACAACAAGTTTGAAGGATTCGAAAGGCTCTAGGAAGTTGAAGCAAGGTTCCAAGGCTCTGCATAAGAGATTCTCCAAGCAATTGGCCTGCAACTTCTTTCATTTTTCTTCCCCTCACAAGCTTATGTTGAAAAATGATTCTAGGGAAGAAGATATACATATCTGTTGTTCATAAAAGATGAGTTTTAAAGCCATCAAAGTGCAAAAGGACTTTGACGGATGAAGCTATACCTTTCTTTGGTTCTCTCACTTGAAGGGTGTTAGGCCATTTCTATGGTTGTAAACAAACCACTTTAGGTTTCATTATAGTCCTTGGAAACCATAGGGCTAGAATGATAAAGCTTTGGCCATTTTTGCTTTCACAAAAGTAACCCTTTTGAATTCACACAAACACAATCCATAAAATTAAAGTGATGATTCCCAAAGATCATAAACGATTCTACGATCAAAATCAGTACTCCTAGTGGTCATTCAGTACTCCCAAAACCAGAAGACAAGTCTTAGCACTCTAAAGACACTACGAAGTGAGCTGAAATGAAATGGAGACAAACAATAGCAAAACTGCCCACTGTCTATCAGTGACCATGAACCATAGTCACCACCCCCTACCTTCTCTGTTTTTTTTTTCATTTCCTCCCTTTTTTCATGTATTTTCTTATTTTCTTAGTTTGGATCACATTCGAGACCGAAGAAAGGAGTTGTGATTTTTTAACACTTGTAAACAACCTACATATAGGAGGTCAGAGCATTGAACCCATGTAAATAAAAGAGAATCTAAAGATGGTATATAATTACTTTCCTATTCTTTTAAGTGTTTTGAATATGTGAATGTTGGACTTGATTCCTTTGCATTCATTATCATTTCACGTGCATCAATTATTGCTAAAACAAATGAGAAACAACCATGGTCAAACTTTATAAAGAATATTTCATCCATAATTAATGTTCATATTTTCAAGCCAAGGGCCCAGGTTGAAACTGTTAAAAAATGAAAAAAAAAACATTTAGGATCGCTACACATTTACTGTAGGCCCCACTTGAATATGTGACACTAGCCAAGGACAAGAGCTGTTCATGGAAGAATTGGTGCCATGCTGATAAGATTTGTGCCCATGGTTTTGGACGGACACAGGATCATTTCAGGGCTTGTTTTCACATAAAACTCCATGTGCAGAGCCCGCCTATTAAATCTAAACTGCTCGAAATAAGATCATTGTTTTTTCTCTTTTATTTTTTTGGTAAAAGAGAATTCATTTGTCTCAACAAAAAAAAATAAAAAAAAAGATACTATCAAAGCCACAAAATAACACCCCATTCAGCACCCTCAAAAAAATAAAGACCGTTGAGATGAATTTCTCTCCTTTAGGATGAATGCCAAATTTTCAGATTAATTACATATGATCAATTGATCAAATAACAAGAGATTCCAACAAAACGTATAAATATAGAGAAATCCTTGGCAGAGCTAATGAGCTCAGCATGGTAAACACATAGCAGGGCCCACCTTATCATTAGTCTGAGTGGGCAATCAATCATAGACCTCTCCTGGTAGTCATCGTGTCACCTTACATAAGGAGAAAAGAGATGTTTTGATCCTACCGGTCCCCTCCCAAGGTGGGGTCTCAAGTGGGCCACATAAGCCTTTCAAAATTTGAGCTCCTTAGCCCATGAGGAGCCTCATGCTAAAATTAAAGTTTTGCAATTGCTAGCAGGAAATCACAACAATAAATATTTTTTCCATCATTACATCTAGACCGTTTATTTTGAGACAAATTACTCTACGGAGACGCATATGTCACTTGGCGAGCAATTACTAGCAAATCTATTCCAGATCTATCGAGCCCCATACTGTGCTCAATACCGTACCTCAAGATCATGCTGAAAATATAACCTCTGGTGGGCCACGAATAAAGAATCTAAACCGTTGAAAATAAATTACCCATATGTAATAACACTGATACGAAATTTTTTTAGATCTAAATTTTCTCAACCATTAGATTAATCACATATTAAACTCATGATTTCAGCCCTTTTTCTAATAGTTATAGCCGCATGTTTTAGATATGATCAATCGTAGTGTCTAAATAATTTCGATTACAACAAAATTTAGTCCATCGTCAAAACATCAGAATCAATTCATATTGAACAGTATCGATTTTATTTATGGTCCATGATCACGGATTTGTTGGGACGGACAAGATGGATTTGAAAATGGACCTTACTGTTTGAGAATATTGTGTGGCGCATGCTCGACAAAAGTTACCGGGAAACGGGACTCCGTACCATTATCACTGGCTTCCTGTCGCGTGTGGTCACGTTCATATCGCTTTTGACCATTTTAATTGCCTGCTTTCCCGTTGTCACCGACACGTGTTAGTTGCCTGCTTTTCCGTTTCACCGACACGTGTACTGTCCACGGCCCTCCTATGCGCAACTTCTCGTCTTCTGCCATCCCGGCTGCTGAGATTTAGAGCATGAATTTGAATTTTGCAAATGGGTTATGACGAACTGTAGTGAGTTTTTAAAAATAAAATTTTAAGATGATTCTCAAATTTAGTATTTTAAATATATTTCCATTAGTGCTTATCTAACGTCTTAAGCCGCAGGAAAGAAGGGTGATCCGGTGCATTCATCGCTTAAGTTCTGGTGCAGCAATGAATTCACGAGGATTGCCTTTCTTTTCTGTCCTAGAGGGGATTTAAAAATCCTATACAGTGCGATTGGATTGCGATAATGTTGTAGCAAAAAACATATGTTTTCTCAAACATGAGTTTACATAAATGCTAGTTATTTTGAAGTTTCTTTTGCAAAAGTGTTTTTAAATTTAATTAAACTTGATTGAAACGATATTTTTAGAAGTTATATTAAGGAAAAGATTGATTTATGACTTCCTATAAGAGAGCATAAAATGGAAGGATTATAGGTGAAATTTGGCCAACAGCAATAAAATTAAAGTATTCTCTTTTCTGATAGAAAATCGCTATCATGTTGTTCCACCTAATATGCTTTCACCTTATATTTTTCATGCCCCACTGTTTTTTTCCTCTATTCTATCAATATAGTGCAAAATTTATAAGAACTCCAAAAGACCAAAATTTTTTACTTAATGAAAGAATTGATTTATTTATTTATTTTTCTTTTTTGTTTTATAGCAGACTTTGAGTGAAAGAATTATAGATAAATGCATATTCCTAACCAATTGCGTAAGAATTGGGGAACAAACTAAATCAATTCCGCGCTCATTGTCCTCTAATTTCACTACTTTTGATAATTTTTTTGAGTATTAAATTTTATCATTATAAGTCTGATTAAGATTTTAGGTTTTGTTGTCTTATGAATGGCGTATTTTAAAATAGTCAATATTTGGTTTCAACTTCATTTTAATAGGTCTTTTTTGGTTTCATAAGTTTCTAAAAAATATTTTATAATGATTGTAATGACTTTCCTTAAAATTACAAAATAAGTTTTACTATCTCATTTTATCTTTTTCATTTTTACCACCCCAACCCAGCCACAACTTTCTTTTCACTTATCAATTCCAAGTCCATCACCTTTGGCAGCGCGCGGAGCAAGTGACTGATCCCTATCTTTAATTTCTTTTTGATAAATAATTAATCTTTGTTTCTTATTGTGTGGTGCCTCACCACTGAACTGCTAATAAATTGATAGAGAAAAAAAATTAAAATCCTATAGTATAATCTTAAAAAGGGCATAGTTTCAATAACCCAATTGTTATAATTTTTTTAAAAAAATTCACTAATAATAGGATTTGACCACCCCACCAAAGAGAATTATTGGAAATAGTATAAAAAATGCAATTTATTTTTAGAGGATTGTATGCGAAAAATCCTAGTTAATGGTACCTACACGAAAAAAGACTATGTAGTTCCTACCACAAAAGAAAGGACCTCTCACCAAAATTTTTCCCCTTTTTTTTTTAGTTTTTTAGCAAGCACTATTAGCATCGCTTGTCTAATAAAAGATTTTGAGAAGAACAGTTTCTTCTCCATGGAGTTGACTTCGGATCTCTTCTCCTCTACTGGAGAAGCTACACACAAAGCCATTCATGATTTCTCAAAGCCATTGATCAATTTGCATTATAGAGGTTTTATGGTTATCATGGTATTCGGCCATCTAAGTATCCTAAAGGTTACTAGGGATAGACACTAGCGTCGCTCCCTAGTAATAAAAAAGCTAGTGATGCTAGTGTAGCTGAAAACAGAAAAAGAAGATTGGAACATACGATTCTGGATCGGTTCCATTTATTGTTGCCGGATAAATTAGAAGCGCCTAGCTTTGGTTTTGTTTTGGTTGAAAACAGTCACCGACGTCGAATAGAGAAGGGCCTACTCGACCTCTTGCTACCGTCGTAGTTCTTCCCTAAGAATAAAGACTTGGGATCTGAGTTCTCAATTTTTCTTTGATTTGCATAATGGAGTTTTAGTGGTATTTAATTATCCAAGTACCCTAATGATGCTAGCATCGTTGGAAACTAAGAAAGAATATCAGAACAGGGGCTTCTAAATCAGCCTCGTTTGCTGGCTCTAGTTTTGTTCTGGTTGAAACTGTTAGATTTTGTAGACTCAATCCATCAGTTGATGTAATAAATTGATTAATTTCTTTATTTATCAATAAAATCATGCTTTACTTTCATGAGATGAATATTATTTTACTACTTTATGTACATGACCAACACATATGACATAATGGTTCATTAGTTGAACCGGGTCCTATTAGTATATTAGATGTGATATATGTGCATGGATGAGATCCACACGCGGCAGATATATGTCACAAATCTTATACTTAAATAGCTTTACAACCAGTAATGGGACTGGGCATCTCATTTGATAAGGTTACAGCACTTTGATCACTATGAGATAATGTGATTTGTCTCGATCATCAGAATGTAGAATTTCGGATCACGGTGCTGGTACATTGGATGTATTGAAGGACCATGAGATGCACCTTATGGAATTCTATCTCAATAATAAGGTATGCTCTCATAATTCCCTAGCAATAGGCTCTCAATCCTAAGACATGATGAACTTAAGTTTCCATTTATTCATTTGCTTTGAGTCACCAATGAGTGAGGCCGACTATAGGTTAACACCTCGGTGTCTTGGGTATGTGATAGTAGAACTGTGGGAATATTGAATGATCAAGATGGAATCTATCTCTATTATCCCCATGTGCCAATTAATGGATTTATCATTAGTAAGTGTGCACCCATCTCAATTAAGAGTGAATTGGATGGTACTGATGATTACTGTGATTAATTGGGGCTCAAGGATAATAAGATGTAGAACTTAGATTGGAAGAGACAGATTTATTCCAATTGATCCATGGATATTGATAGAGGAGCCTACTTGTGGTAATTGGGAAGTTTAGGGTCTTCATTGTAATTTATTCCTAAGACTGGAGTACAATTGCATTTATATAGTGGTGTTATTTGCAATTAACTGTGGGCCCGGATTGCACATGAGATGTGGGGTCGCGGTGTTCCAGTTGGAGCTAGCTTTCTAAGGAATCCCTAGTGGTCCCCACGCTAGCCCAAGATATTGGAAAATACTAATCCGACTTGAACTCTAGAAAGAAAAGTTTGGAAAGGAGAAAGTTGCTAATTGCTTTGGAAGTAAGACTTCTATTTCAATTAGACAAGGGAGAGATTTGAAAGTCTATAAAATCTCTTGGACGTCCAATAAGACTCTCTCTCACGCCCAAAACCCTATTCGTCAAGAGTTGCACGAATTTCTCTCTCCTTCTCTCTTCTAGTTCCTTGGAGTTTCGAGTTGGGATTTCTCCTGAAGATTCCACCAATCTTCTTGAGAAAAGAAATCTAATTTGGGTCATAGCGTGGAAGGCTAAGAGGTGTTGAAGATTCTCATCATCAAGTAGAGTCGCAACTTCTCCATTAAAGCACTGCGGATCTCCAAAGGTATGATCTACTTCTTTCATGTCGTAGATTATTGTGGATATTTAGTGCTATTTGATTCTATCTTTTAGATAGAATATTTACTGTACATGGTCACGAGATTGAGGGTAATGCATCCTGGATATTGGGTTTTTGGTCTTATGGATAGTTGATCCCTGTGTCAAGTGGGTCAAAAGTTTTGAAAATCTATCCACGAGACCCACCTACTTCCAACAGAAACAGTCGCCAAACCTCGAAGAGGAAATCACACATTGGATTTCTTACTACACCCATAGTTCTTCTTGGAAAAAAAAGGCTCCAGATTTTGATTCAATTTTTCCCTAATTTGTAAAGTGAAATTCTCATAGTTCTCATGATATTCAATCATCCAAATACCCTTTACCAGAGCGAAAAAGGTTAATGCTAGGTTACTATAAAAAAAAAGAGGATTTTACCAAAAAAAATCTCTTTAGACTTCCTATAGATAAAAAAGGACCTAAAATATATGTAACCACCGCAGTGGTCCCATGGGCCCTTTTTGGTTTTTTTTTTTTTTTGTTGTTGTTTTGCTGAGCGGCGATATCCCCTCTCACTCGCATATATGAGCTTCTTCTTCCTCCTCCTCCTTCCTCCTCCTCTTTTTTCTTTCATGATGTGGTAACTTCGTTATCTTGGATTTGGGTGCAAGTAGGAGCTTATTACCAAAACACCTCAGTATCATATATATCCATTTAAATACATCATCTTTCACATCCCATTTTCTTTCTTTCATTTTCTTTTTTCTCTTTTCAATCTTAAGTCCCTCTTAGTTATTTCATCAAACACCCAACAGGCACGTCCCAAGTTGTCACACTTTACATATATGTTGTCCAAGTGCTTTATAAATAGGCATCCCTCTCAGTCAGTTCATCAAACACTATACTGGCATTTAACTCAAAATGTAAAATTACGTGCTTGGCTAATAGCAATATCCCTGCACACTTGCTCATTTATTTTCTTTTTCTTCACAGTCAAAAGAGGATATGTCGCCTATGTCAGATTTAGGAAAAAATTACGTGCTTGGCCAGCAGCGTTATCCCTGCTCACCTGCTCATTTTTTTCTTCTTTTTCACAGTTAAGAGGAAATATTGCCGCCCATGTTAGTTTCAGGAAAAAAAAACTTTATTTTTGGATAGTGGTCGAGCAGGTAATGGTCATTGGATGGTGATGATGGGTGAATTTGAAGATAGTTGTGAAAGAAAAATATTAGATGTTGAGGTTGATTTAGATGTAATGAACTGGAATGGTAGATAAATGGGATATAAAAGAAATGAGACGAGATGATGATGTGTTAGAATACTTGGGCAATGCCCGTAAAGTGTTTGATGAAATGACTGGAGGGATGGTTGTTTATAGAGCACTTGAATGACATGTATAGAAAGTATGATAGTTTGGGACAATGCCTATAGGGTGTTCGATGAATTGACTGAGAAACATTTAAGATTGAAAAGAGAAAAAAGAAAATAAAAGAAAGAAAAAGGGATGTGAAAGATAATGTATTTAAATGAGTATATCTGAGACCGAAATGTTTCGTTAATAAGCTCTCACTTGCACCCAAGTCCAAGGTAATGAAGTCACTATATCATGAGGGAAAAAGAAGGAGGAGGAGGAAGGAAGATGAAAAAGAAGAAGTTCGTATATGCGAGTGAGAGGGGATATCGCCGTTCAGCACAAAAAAAAAAAAAAAAAAAACAAAACGTGCTCATGAGACCACTATTGTGGTTATATATATTTTAGGTCCTTTTTTATCTATAAGGAGTTTAAATAAATTTTTTTGATAAAATCTAAAAAAAAGCTTTTACATTAAAAAGGATGACTTTTCTTACGTGGTAGAAATAGTGTAAAATCCAAGAATCTATATTTATAAAACAAGGAAATTTTTGTGCATAGACAGTTGACACTAAATACACCAACTGACATCCATTTCCTAGATAAAAGTAATTCACTAACCTTAGGAAGACTGTAGCACAAACCTAGAGACGAGAATCACGAGCATGTTGAAGGTCTCATACTTTCACCCAAGATAAGAATGCAGGCAGGAAATGTCATGCTCCTAAAACTGGGCCGGATCCAAACCCGGTCTAAGGGTGTGAGAATTGGGGCCAATTAAAAATTTTCTAACATAAACAATATAGGCCCCAATTCCGGGTGAATCAAAGTCCTTTGTGAGGCTATGCTTGGTGATCAAACAACTATAATCACACGCAGAACTGAAATCTATACTCATCGCAGACGAATATCATCTAACAATCATGTAACAAATCTCATTAATAATAAAATCAACGTCAAGTGCTTCGAAGCATAACAATTAAAGTTATAATTTTAAAACCAATAAACTTAAATTAATAAACTAATCTAGAGTTTTGATCTCTGCACCAATACTAGGACACCTCAGATGATGTCATTGATGCTCCACTCAACAACTCCGCCATCTAGTGGAATTTCCTGCATCGCCTGACCCTCTGGTTCGGCACCAGTAATGAAACCTAGACACTAAAAGTAGTGGGTCAGATTGACATAATCTGGCAAGAGGGTAAATTGTAAGCAATGGATTAATCAACTGAATTAAACATAATATTCATTATGACCTAAAATATATCAGAAGCAAACTCCGATGGCATGAATGCACAAAAACAGGTATTCCTGCAGATAAATATATAGAAATGGGATTCCTGCAGACAGATATACAGAAACGGGTATTCCTGCAAATAAATATATAGAAATGGGTATTCCTACAGATAGATATACAGAAACAGGTATTCCCGCAGATAAATATACAGAAACGGGTATTCCTGCAGACAGATATACAGAAACGGGTATTTCTGCTAGAATATAACAAAAGGTACAACTGTGTGTTATAGTCCACAGTACACGTTGACTCGATGGCGTACGTCCACCTCTGAACTACAGTCGGTCAGATATATGTAGATAAATATACATATTTACAAATACATACGTATACCGATGCAAAATGAACCATGATATGACACCCTTAATCCCAATATTCAAACCAATATCAATTTGAGTATTTAGACTTTTAAATTTGAAAGTGCATTATGAACGTGTGTCAATTCAAGTTTTCTGAAAGGAAGCACTAAACCACCTAACGGTTATAGTTGGTTAAATATACACATGAGAACCAACCCTCTTTCACATTGGGAATGTGAGTCCACGATACCGATATCCTACTTTTAGTGTCCATCATGTGGTGCACCCAGAATCTCATATTCCTATTCTGCATTTAGTTCAATTCTCATGTGAACATTCAACTAACTTTTCTAAAAAGACATGATTTATCTAATCCAATTATGTATATGTAGTATGTTTTACAAATTGGGTAAAAGATGTTTAAATTACCAATCCAAATTTAAATCAAGTTATGATAAAAAAGGAAAAGGGAATAATTAATTCCTTAAATATCATTATTGTGTATAAATACACCTTATTATTTTATACCAAAACAAAAGGTACAAATCTCGAATCTCAATTCGAAATCCAACTCAATTAAGAATCCAAATTAAAATTATAAATACATTCTATTTAAGATTTAATCGCTACCAAATACATCTTAGTTAATTTCAAATCAATCTAAATAAACATTAATCAAAATTACATAATTCTCAATTAAATTTATAAATAATCCAACTAAATTTCTAATAACATCGAATTAAAAATTAATTGAATAGAATTAAATCTCTATTAGTATGCTAGACCATTAACCAAATTATAACCTCTAAACATTATTACTACTATTCTACAATTCTAATTATTTTTACTTATATAAATATATATTACTTTTTTAAAACTGGGCCAGCCCATCAGATCTAGCCCAAGCCTGCAGGAGCCCGGCCCAGCCGCAGCTGGGCTAGCAGCAACCCGGGTCGGGCACTGTCGACCTAGCTACAGCCAGGCAGCACATACTGCCTGCGCTGCAATTTTTTTAAAAAATAAAGTTATCAAAACTAATTTTTTTATAAAACCTGAAATCTAATTGACAATGTTATGCTTGTTTCAAAAAAAAAAAAGTATAAACAAATCTTCATTATTAATCCCTAACCCAAAAAATTAAACCCAAAACAAATAAACCATGCAAACAGCATGTGATTCAAGAGAACGACTAAAAAAACATTATTTACAGTTATCCACTTACCTGTATCTCGAAGCCAAAAGCAAATATGAAGATCCAACCTTGGTTTCCTCCTGAAGAAATTCTAGGGCTAGGTTGTAGAAGAAAGGAAGAAGATGGGAAAATGGGGAAAACCCTAAGGGTTTATATTGAGAGGAGGTTTTTCTAAATTATAAGGAAGGGTTCCTTGCTTTCTTGTAAGTTTTATGAAATTCCAAAAATGGTCTATTGGCCTAAAAGGGTCAAATAACATAAACCCAAGGCCCAAAAGTGATTACTCAGCCCATATAACCCCTCTCAGCCCAACTCAAACCCGACAGATTGCTATGACCCAAAAATAAAATTTTGGGTCATGACATCTCATCCCCCCTTAAAGGACATTTGGTCCTCTAAATGACTAACATAACTCAAGAAGAAGGTGCGGATACTGTCGCTGCACTTTATCTCTAAGCTCCCACATTGCTTCCTTTGGGCGATGATGACTCCATTGAACCTTCACCCAATGGATGACACAATTTTTCAACACCTGCTCTTTGGTGCCGACAATCCCCACTGGTTGCTCAGTGTATGTTGTATCATCCTGCACTTGCAACGGCTCATATTGCAACACATGCAAAGGGTTTGCTACGTACTTCCTCAACATAAAAACATAGAAGACGTTATGTAAACCTAACAGTTCTGGTGGCAGTGCTAACCGATAAGCCACATCATTGACCTTGCTGATAATATGGAACAGTCCCACATATCTTCTGGAGAGTTTCCTTTTCTGCCCAAACCGTAAAACACCATGTGTAGGTGATACCTTCAGAAATACATGGTCACCAACCTCAAACTTCAACTCTCTCCTCCTTTTATCTGCATAACTCTTTTGGCAACTGCGGGCAACCTTCAACCTTTCCCGAATTTGTTTTATCTCGTCACTGGACTCTCAACCACATACGGTCCATGAAATCCGTGAGCTCCAAAATTCGACCAACATATAGGGGTTTGACATTTTCTCCCGTACAAAGCTTCAAAAGGTGCTATGCCAATGCTAGAGTGGTAACTGTTATTGTATGCGAATTCACATAAAGCCAAGTTTTCGTCCCAATTGGTCTTGAAATCCAAAACACATGCCCTTAACATATCCTCCAATGTTTGGTTTATACGCTCTATCTGTCCGTCTGTCTGGAGATGATAGGCTGCACTAAAACTCAGCTTGGTCCCTAAGGCTTCCTGCAGTGATACCCAAAACTAAGATACAAACTTACTATCCCGGTCAAAGACAATAGAAACCGGTGCTCCATGCAATCTCACCACTTCTTTAATATACAAATCTGCCATTCTCTCCATTCCTTGACTAGTCTTGAATGGTACAAAGTGGGCTGACTTAGTCAAACGGTCCACTATCACCCAAATAGCATCAAATCCCTTTCTAGTATTAGGTAATCCTGACATAAAGTCCATAGTGACATGCTCCCACTTCCACTGAGGAATCTCCAACTGATGCAAAAGACCTGTGGGTCTCCTATAATCTGCTTTAATCTGCTTGCCGACCAAACATTTTCCAACAAATTCTGCGATATCCTTTTTCATATTCTTCCACCAATAGTGATCCTTTAGATTGTGATACATCTTGGTACTGCGTAGATGAATAGTATACCGAGTATAGTGTGCCTTGACCATGATTTCATCCTTCAATTATGGAAAATCAGACACACAAATTCTGCCTTTATAATATAAAATATTATCTTCTAACTCAAAATCAAGCCTCGCATCCATATAATCTTTGATTCTTGTTATCTCGGGGTCTAGTAACTGGTATTTTCTGATCCTCGGAAGTAATTCGGGTTCCCACGAGAATATATTAGCCAATATTGCTTGCTCACTGATAGGCTGGAAATAAACAGCCATATCTTCCAAACATCGAATTCAGAAGTATTCTGCAATTAATCCTCCAATGAATGCTGCTTTTCTACGTAGAGTATCTGCCACTACATTAGCCTTACCTGGATGGTACTTCAACCCAAAATCGTAATCCTTTATATACTCTATCCATCACCTCTGTCTCATGTTCAAATCACCCTGTGTAAAGAGATACTGAATGCTGTTATGGTCTAAATGTACTTCAAAAGTGGCTCCGTAAAGATAATGTCTCCACATCTTCAAAGTAAAGACCACTGCTGCTAGCTCCAAGTCATGGGTTGCATACTTCCGTTCATGATCCTTCAACTGTCTGGACCCACAAGCCACCACCTTCCCATGTTGCATGGGAACACAACCAAGTCCAACTCCGGATGCATCAGTGAAAATCACAAAACCATCATTACCAGCAGGTAAGGTCAAAATAGGGGCTGTGGTCAACCTTCTTTTCAATTTCTAAAAACTTTGCTCACAATCTTCATTCCACACAAAAGGAACTCCCTTGAGAGTCAATCTTGATAATGGAGCTGCAATTGAGGAAAAATCCTTCCACAAATTTGTGATAATAACCTGCGAGGCCTAGGAAACTTCGGATCTCTGACATTGTTTTCGGTCTATCCCACTTTACCACTGTTTCAATCTTTGCTGGGTCCACTGTTAAACTTTCCCTAGAGATGATGTAAGGAATCCTACCTGTTTCAACCAAAATTCACACTTACTTGCCTTAGCATACAATTAGTGTTCCCTCAATAGCTGCAATAAAGTACGAAGATGCTAAGCATGCTCTTCCCAACTCTTCGAATATACAAGTACGTCGTCGATAAATACCACCACAAACTTGTCCAAGTACTGTGCAAAAACCCTATTCATCATAGCCATAAAGTTATCCGCATATTTGTCAACCCAAAAGACATCACCAAAAATTCATAGTGACCATATCTAGTTCTGAATGTAGTTTTTGGAATATCCTGATCTCGTACCTCAACTGATGATATCCTGACCTCAGATCAATTTTAGAAAAATACTGAGCACCTTGCAATTGATCAAACAATTCATCGATTCTCAGTAAAAGAAACTTGTTCTTGATGGTCACTTGATTTAGTTGTCTATAATCAATACACATTCTCATGGAACCATCCTTTCTCTTCACAAATAACACTGGAGCCCCCCAAGGAAAGACACTGGTCTAATGAAACCTTGTTTAACAGCTCCTGCAATTGCTCCTTGAGTTCTCTCAACTCAGCTGGGGCCATTCTATAAGGGGCTTTTGAGATCGGAGCTGTGCCGGCACAAGCTCAATTGCAAAGTCAATCTCACGGACCGGCGGCAATTCGGAAATATCATTGGGAAAAACATCCGGAAACTCAGACACCACTGGTATCTTTTCCACCGCTTTAGCCCGTTTATCCTCCGTGATAAACACTAAATACCCTTCAGAACCTTTTATCACCAACTTTGTAGCCTTAAAGACTGAGATCATACGAGTAACAACCTTCTTCTTAAATCCCACAAATTGCATCTTGGTGCCATCATCAGCCCGTTAACTATCTTTTGTCTCCAACACTTAGTTGTAGGGTGATTATTGCCACAAATGCCACACGACTCTCTCTTATACTACTTGAATTGGTGTTGTAGGGCCGGAAACGGAGCAACTTTCTGCTTGGGTTGGCTTGTAGGAGCCATGCGCCCAATCACCTCCTCAGCCAAGTGTGCCTTATCCAAATATTCTTGATAAATATTCAGAACTTGTGACTAGGCATGAAGTAGTATATCTGGTCGAAGACCATCGAGGAACAGTCGAATCCTCTCGCTTCCTGGAGTGATGATGGCTGGTGCAAAATGAGATAGATAGGTACTTGCAGCTCATACTCCCGAACAAACAAATTCCCTTGCTTTAGTCCATCAAACTATATTCACTTCTAAATGCGAACATGCTCTGGTACGTACTTCTCGGAAAACTGATTATGAAAAGTAATCCAAGCCACCTCTTCGGTGGTCCCCTATATATTAGCGACTAAACGACCAAAAATGTGGAAAGTAACGAACTCCTGTAACCTTTAAACAATTGCTAAAGTTCGGATACGATTATGAGCATCAAAACCCAAAACGTTCCCACTTAAAGTTTCTAATTGTCACTCCGGACCTACGTTCTAGCATCTTTTAGAACTTTTAGAACTTGACCGACTTTGATACCAACTGTCACGCCCCCAAAACTATGCCAAATCCAAACCCGGTTCTAGGGGTGTGAGAATTGGGGCCAGTTAAATTTTTTCTTACATGAACAATACAGGCCCCCAATTCCAGGTGGATCGAAGTCCTTCGTGAGGCTATACTTAGTGATCAAGCAACCATAATCACACGCGGAACTTAAAACCGGTCACGCCCTAATCCTGGGAATTTGGGGTTAGAATAGGCCCCACCAAGTGTGCATACGTAATCCCGTAGTAATATGTGCATGTGACACACACACACACAAATCACTACAAGGGAGATTCCACAGAAACGTGTAGAGAAGTTTCTCAAATACATAAATTACATTTAATAGTAAGCGGAATCCTATGTAATGCATCTGTAATGATTATAAGCAATAACAATAAAAACATCATCCATTTCATAAATGAGTCTGTACTTAACCATTCCGTTTATATAACAACACTTACTTAAATATAATTAAGAGTTAAAAGTGTACATATGCCCATCAATCTTAAACATACAACAAGATCCCATTATCGCTCTTCGTAGGATGACTAACAAAAAAAGTCTGCATACACTCAATTAGTCCCTAAGGTTCAGTACCTGTAACACTAAGGATAGCACTGTTAACACGATGGTTAAGCAAATATAGGTACATATAAAACTATCATGTTGTATCAAATGAATTAGAGATATATTAATTAAAAGAGAGCAAGAATCGTAGACTAGGCATGTTGTGCATGAGTAAGCATGAGTAACGAATCATAAACAGGATATTAAAACAAACTAGTTGGCATCCACGAGGCTATATTCTCCCCAAAGAGAGCGTATCATCTAAGGAGAGCGTATAACGTACATATAGGAATTACGCTAGGAGATTAGTCTAGCTTCCCGAGGAGCGTCGACCAACTTCTCCATAAACTACTGCAGTAGGAACATAAGGAATACCCAAATTGGTCCCATCGAACCTAACAAGGGTACAAGCGAAGTGGTGCCGACTCAACTTCTCAAGATCGTTCGGATTCATATCATACATACTTATCATTAATCGTACGTAATCATTCATACTTATCGACATATCAGACATAAGGGATTTTCGGTCTTGAGAATATGTTCAATCATAAAATTCAGAATTAAACAATTAATAATCAATAATGCATACTTAAATGAGCTAATGGAGTTCGAACCCTCTCAACCTGAGCTACACCCATTTTGGCTCACAGGCCATACTCCATAGAAGCTCTAGCATTGATTTCGCCTCAAGGTTCGCTAAGAAGAATTGGTTACATGATTAGATCATGTTGAGGGCAAGGTTACTTAATAATATGAATTCAATTAGATTGAGTAAGTATCAAGGATAGTTACTAGCCAACCCTATAATAGATAATCCGAGTTTCCAAGGTCATTTAATACGATGTATTCATAAAACGTCCAGTGTCCACTACAACAAAAATCATTTTTTGCGATGCAACCATTTATCGCAAAAACTCACAAGCTCGTCGCCAAATGAATTCTGCGACGACGTCAAATTCGTCGCCATAACGTCGCCTATTGAGTGCCAGTGAATAGTTTTAGCGACGAGTACACTTACTTGTCGCCAAATATTAGTTTTCTGTGACAAATAATATCGTCGTTACAAAAAAACGTTTTGTCACCAAATGTCTTTAAGTTGTCGCGAAAGAACTGATAAAAAATGGTGAAATGAAATTTTGGCGGCAAAATGAAGTCGTCGCGGAATGTTTTTTTCGACAAAATTATATCGTCGCTAAATAGTGTATAAATTACCATGAGATATAATAGGCGACGAATTAGTTTCATCGCACATAGTTTGCAGAGATTGGGCTACAAATTAGTTTTGTCGCCCAATATTAAACCTTACAACAAATTCTCTTAGGCGACAAATTATTTATGCCAGAGATAATATACCGAAAAATATTTATTTTTGTTAGGCGACAAATAAAATTCATCGCTAAAACAAATATATTAATTTGATAAATCATTGCCTGCCACCTCAAAAGCCTCCTTTATTTTGAATATAATAAAATCTGCCCATTCAATTAAAATAAAATGTACAAAAACACCTGTCCATTTAACAAAAATAAAATGTACAGTAAAACATGCCCATTCATGAACTCAAATAAAATGTACAGTAAAACTTGTCCATTCAACTGAAATAAAATGTATAATAAAACCTGCCCATTCAACTATAATAAAATGTACAATAAATTTTGCTCATTTAACTAAAATAAAATGTACAAAACCTGCTCATTCAACATAGTATAAAATATATAACTATCAAATCCAGCCAACAAATTTTGCCACATTGTCATTACTAATTTAAGTAAAAAGTTGGCATTCAAAATGGTGTAAGTACAATATTTTTCTGAGAAACAAAATGATCTTCAAGCAAAATAAAAGCCTGTAGTCCCAATCTGTGGCAAAAAAAAAATGTTAGGAATTAAACGTAGAAATTAAAAGCAAAGTAAGTGAGACAAAATAAAAGCCTGTAAAAATATTAGCATGCAAATAAGGCAAGCACGTATAAAAACACCTAATTTTAGTTTATATGGTTAAATACATATAGACCTCCCGCAAGGCTAGCTTTTCTGCACAAATATCTATCTACCTCTTACTTCTTACACATGAAAGGAAATGAAGTAACATTTGAAGAAGCATGAAGAGACAGATCAATGATATTTGTCAACTAATGCAATATCAGCTGTCCCCACTGCCCTAAAAATTTAGTGCCTGTTTCATTTGATTGATCATGTCTGTGTATCCTTGTCTTACTCTAGGCCCTAGGGATTAAAAAAAAAAAATGGAACCATCAACTAGATGATTTTTTATCTTTCACAGCAATACAGCATGTTACATGATAAAAAGAAGGTGACTGTAAAAACAAGAGGCAAGAGTTACTGTTAAAAACATTGGCCACAGGTTCTTGGATAGTTTTCATTGAATTCATTTTTTTAGCTTTGCTGCCGTGGTCTCAACAATCTACATTCGATTGCTTTTGCATGCATTCATGAGTGTCAATTGGATGGTACTGTGTCAGATTAAAACATGATAATAATCGGCAATCAAACTGCACTATTCATGACCCAAAAAAGAAAAGACTGGAGCTCCAAAAAAAAAAGTTTGAATTTTCCAAGCAAAGCTAAAGTGTCAGAAAACACTGATTGCACTGAAACTATTTCACCTATATTTCATTTTCAAATCCTCAAGGGGTTATTTCATTGTCATACACCCAATGGCAAATTAGTGTAGTTCCAAAAGCTCAATTCTGGGCTATTTCATTGTTACACATCCAATAAAAAGAACACAGCAGATCCTGCTCCAGCACCCATTCAAACGAAAAGGGATGAAAAGGAAGAGAATAGGCCAGAAAGAATTGTCCTGCCTTGAAGGAGAAAATCACTAAAGAATATGACTTAGTCACTGAAAAAAAAGCTCGATTCTGGTGTTTTGGGAAGGCAAGTAGTTAATCAACATCAGTACCGTTGAATTTGCTGGAAATTAGATAAGAGGGCATGGAGTAAAAAATATCATGTCCTCCTAACAGCCCACAAACTATCATTTTCATCCTCCAGATGTGAACACTGTTCAAGTCTCATTCAGTTTCAACAGTCCATCTGCAGGCCACAAATTAGGTGGCTAAAATAATAAGCATCATAATTTCACACCTCATTGGAACCAAGGTAATGACTCTACAGAAACGCCACATTTCTGGTGGTGATGCCGAAGACTGATCCTGCTGATGGCAAGTCATGCTACCACTTTTTTTCAGAGAGATAGGAAATGCCATTGATTCCCATGATTACATCGACATTACACTAAGCCCTGGCTTCTTTATAAGCTTTCCATCCTCAAACACTTCCCTTGCCTTTGCTGCCTCATCCCACCTCTCAGCGAAGGCATATACATTCGATAACATTGTATGACAACCACAATTATTAGGTGCCAATCTTGAAAGCTGTTCACCTGCAAGCTGCCAAAGCTCAACATTCATACACAATTTACAAGCACTCAAAAAAGATCCCCAAATAACATCACAATCTGATCCGTCAGGCATACTTTTAATCAATTGATAAGCTTCTTTCAATCTTCCAGCCCGGCCAAACATGTCGATCATGCAAGGGTAATGCTCCAAACTTGGTTGAATCCCATATTTCTCTGTCATCAAGTCAAAACTTTTGCATCAAGCATGCCGCAATGACTACATGAAGAGAGCAGAGAGATAAAGGTGATGGAATTTGGTCGAAAACCATCTTCTTCCATCCGTGGAATGAGCGAGAATGTCTCTTCCCCCTGCCCATTGATTCCACATCCAACAATCATCACATTCCAAGAGGTCTGATCTCTAGAGTGACCCATCTGCTCAAACAAAGACCATGCATTGTTTATAGACCCATTCTTCGCATAACCGTCAATGAGAGAATCGACAACCAATGTGTCTGAATCAAGCCCAACTTTCAACACAAAACCATTTATCATTTCCCCATGACCAACTGAAAAAGCACTAGATTGGGCAATGGAGATCATTGTGACTTGATCTGGCTTATGCTGATCCTCCAAGAGCATTTTGTGAAATAATTTCAAGGCAAACACAGAAAGTCCAATCTTGACAGAGCCACAAAGCATCGCATAGTCATTGAGTGAAAAAGGATCTGTGCATTTTCAATGCACCCACATCTGATATACATGTCTATCATGGCATTCACTACAATTACATATGAATCTAAACCTCTATGGAAACAATATCCATGGACCAACATCCCCTGTTTGAGAGATCCAATTTGACCACATGATTGCAGTACCATGACCAAAGTAACCAAATCCGGCAACACAACACCTTGGAGCATCCCAAGGAAGACTTGCAAACCCCGTGAACATTTTCATTTCACTTACAACCTTTGGTTTTCAATTTAAATACATGTACAATGTTTTCAAGACTTAAACATTGCCCAAACCGTAAACAATACAACTAAAATATTCTGTACCCTTTCGGTCATATATGGTGTAGTCCAATACTTCTTTTTCCTAATTTTAAGTGTAAATCATGCAAAAATAATAATAAACTAATCATGCTTATCATTGGTGTGTCTTCTACCAAGCATGCTACATATTAGTGTGAAATTGCTATGAAAGCACTTAGATAAATGGTTTAAAGTTATTGAATGCAGTTCAATTCAATCAGAGAAGAAATTAGGGACACTAACCAAGAAGTAATCACTCATTTTTCTATCACCATGTCTGATCCCGTCACTTTTGCGACCAACCGCATCATCTCCTCCATTTGTCGCTGCATGGCTATTTGATTATTCTTCATTTGCTCCATCTCTTGAGATCGAGTTGCATTTTCATTTTGCAATCTCTCCACCATAGCCCGCAATGCCTCACGCTCAGCATCCTCTGAGATGGACTTGGTGCTCCTCGCGGCTTTGGCCCGTGTCCAAACCCTCTCAAGTATCCGGATCGGCTACCAAGGACATTGACTGCTATTTGCTCTTGAGTCAATTGCACTGCACCCTCCTCTGTACATTTCTCCCGCTCTATTACAAGTTTTTCCTACGAGTGGAAATAAGTTAAATCATATTTCAGTTAAATACTTAAGTTAAGCAAAACAAAATCACATCACAACTTTGCCTGTTAGGCCTTGAGTAAAGATGTACTTACATATATTTCCTGACATTTTGGATCATTTGTAAATCATTAATTGATTTGGACCATTTGCCAATGACCAAAGTTCATCTGTAGCTTCTGCTAATTGCTGACTTCTCAATTCATTCATCTGCATGACCAAAATATATAAAGAGAATCATATCACAATGAATGGATTATGTTTAAATTGTGTATACGTGAGGTAACTATGTATATCTTATGCGTTTTTTAAACCACATCGGAAATTCTCGTTGCTGTCGCTGGTCAATATCACAACTAATTTGCATCATTAATAGGTTCTTGTGCTTCCTAATTAGAAAAGATGTCATTGGTTAGTAATAAGTTATAAGCATCGACACAATCGATTACATGCAATACTCACGCGTAATATATGATCACATACTCTAGATATGGTGCCACCTCCGGGCTGTTATACAATATAAACCACTTAGCCATATCATGTTCCTTCTGCGACACCGTAGGTGCATTTTTTATTTGACCGAAAGGACAAACATTTTGTGAGAATACCCCTAGCCCTGGCCCACCTTCAACACCATCATCATTTCGTTCATCTCGATTGAATACAGTTTCTACCCCTTGTAGATACATTGAACAGAAAGTAAGGCATTCCTTTACAATGTAAGCATCAATAATCGAACCTTCAGGGTGAGCTCGATTTCGAAGAAACCATTTTAAACTTCCAAGTTGCCTTAAAAATATATATATATATATATATTTGTTAGCATGCAACTATAGCAAAGTATAACTTTTAATTTAAATGACAGTCGGTTATTACTACCTTTCAATAGGGTACATCCATTGGTATTGTACTGGCCCGGCAAGCATGGCCTCACGGGGCAAGTGAATGGCTAGATGGACCATAACATCAAAGAACGCTGGTGGAAAAATTTTTTCCATCTTGCAAAGTATCAAAACAATTCGGTCCTGTAATGCTTCCAAGTCCTTCAATCTTAATCTCTTTGAGCAAAGTTGCTCAAAGAAATTGCCCAGCTCAAACAATGTGGTGCAGATATCCTTAGGAAGGTGCCCACGTACTCCGATCGGTAGAAGTCTTTGTAAGATAACATGGCAGTCGTTGCTTTTCAATCCTGATACCTTACCATCCTTAGTGCTTACACACCTCGAAATGTTTGCTGCATAACCATTAGGAAATCTGATTGATTTCAAGAAATCACAGAAAGTTTCTCTTTCCTTTAAGGACAATGTGTAAATCGCAGGGGGCTTTTCATAGGACCCATCAGCACGCTTGCGTAGGTGTAATGCTTTTCTAATTTTCATACCCTCTAAATCCATACGAGCTTTTTCCGTGTCCTTATTTTTCCCTTCTATGCCCATCACTATTCCAAGAGTGTTGTCACATATATTCTTTTCCACGTGCATGGCATCAATATTGTGTCGGAGTTTCAGTTTCTTCCAATAAGGTAGTTCAAAGAAAATGCTTTTCTTTCTCCAATTCAATTCCTCTGGGTTGCGCTTTCTTTTCTTATTGAGTGGGTGCTTCCCAAACTTGACATTCGTCAAGCAATCTAATTGCTCTAGTATCTATTCCCCTGACAATTCCACCGGCTTCGTTCGATTCTCTGACCTACCATTAAAAAGCTTACTCCTTCGCCATGTGTGGTTCTCAGGTAAGTAACAAAGAGTGCCTGTGTACCCCTTCTTACTTTTTCAACCTCTGTGATGATGGATCATTGTTACAAATAAGGCACGCCAAATAACTTTTAGTGCTCCATCCCGATAAGTTACCATATGCTGGAAAGTCGTTTATGGTCCACATAACAGCCGCATGCATTCGGAAAGTCTCTCCTTTAGATGCATCATAAGTTAATACACCGTCTCCCCAAAGCTCTTTTAACTCATATTTAACGGCTGCATATAAATATCGATCTCTTTTCCAGTGCATACGGTCCAGGAATAAGCAACAACATCATACAAAATGGTTCTTTCATACATTTCCATGGTGGCAGGTTATAAGGCATGAGTATCACAGGCCACATACTATAGGAGTTGCTCATATTACCAAAGGGGTTGAACCCATCCGTAGCCAGCCCTAGCCTAACATTGTGGGACTCCTTGGCAAATGTAGGATATTGCTGATCAAAATCCTTCCACTCTATACGGTCAGTGGGATGGATCGAGAATTCTCCATCATCCACAAGCTTCTCCTTGTGCCACCGCATATCTGTAGCTACCTTCCTTGACATAAATAATCTCTGTAAGCTTGGGATCACTGGGAGGTGTCGCAACACCTTAACAGGAATTTTTTTACCCTTGCCATCATTGTGCTTATATCGAAACTCTCCACATTCTGGACAATTTTCAAAATTCTCATTTTCTTTCCTAAAAAGCACACAGTCATTCTTACAAGCATGAATGGATTTGTATCCCAATCCCAGTTCACGTAAGAATTTCTTTGCTTCATAAAGGGAACTTGGAACCATCTCACTCTTTGGTATAACATCCTTCATTATCATCATCACCATGTTGAATGCCTTGTTGCTCAAGTTATTCAACACCTTTATATGCAGCATCTTAATGACAAATGATAACAATGTAAACTTTGTGCAACCTGGATATAACTCACGTTGGGCATTTTTCAATAATTTTTCAAATTTATGTACATTCTCTCGCCCAACACTATCAGAACCATGACTAGATCCCAGATCCCCCAAATCATTGTCCATAAAAACTCCCCTATATATGTCTTCCAAAAGTTCAGGCAACTCATCACGACGGTTGTCTTCCGTGTCAGAGATTTCACCTTGAACACTTCCCCCCTCATCGTCTGAATTATCGTCATGTATGCCCCCGACATTCATTGGCATTGGCTCCCCATGGAGTATCCATGTCGTGTAAGAAGTTATGATCCCATTAAACAATAAATGTTCTTGGACGATGGGGTAAGTATGCAATTCTACATTCATGCATCTTAAACACGGACACCAAATCTTACTTTGCTCTCCCATATGTTCACTGGCAAATTTAATAAACGACCTAACCCCATTTGTATACTCAGATCGAAGTTTATTCCTGTAATACATCCAAGTCTTGTCCATAATTGGTGACCTACAATAAGAAACGTTGCAGATATTGTAGAATTTCATTTATGGAACACATGCAGCTAATTTCAGAAGAAAAAGAAAATCAAAATGAGGAAAACTTTATAATTTCAAGCAAGACTTTGATAGGGAAATGCCTTCATGAACTGTCATCCATTAAATGGAAAACGAATTGAAATTTCCAAAGCAAGTATAACTTAATCATCACCATCACCACTAATTGGATATGATTTTGAATTTTTACATCAGCATCATCAGCACCACCTTAGCCTTACCCAATCATATGGGGAAACAACAGCTACATGATGATGAAATTCCAGATGCTGTCAGTAAATAATACATTGTGATTGAATACGCAATAAAGCAAATCCCAAAATGCAATTAGATACCCACACACCACAAATTGCATATAAAAGCATATCATGCAAAACACACCAGATTCAACTACTCATCAACAAACATAAAACCCACAAAAATGGCCACTAAACAGATGCTCACGCCTCTCAAATGCCATACAGCTTACTTCACTAATCAAGATATCAATCAATTCTTAAAAAAAACCCAATTAAATATAGCACTCCAAAATTAAAAAAAATAATACTCAAAATTAAGAAAAATAAATAAACAAACAAACAAAAATGAAAAATAAACCATGCAAAAACAGCCCCAGACCCAAATGTCAATCCAAAGCAATGCAATTCATCAGATAGAAAACATTACTTTTTGTGAGTAAATTATCAAAATCAAAGAACAAAATTGAACAAAACATTCAAACAGAAAACCCCAATCAATGTAAAGATAAATTTCATAATAAATAAGAAGAAGTCCAAGATTCAGATTGATTTAGCTAAAATCATCCCAAAATTTTCAGAACCCATTCGAGAGAATCCACCCAAACCTCCAATAAATAAGCAAAACCTTCAAAATCCTGCCGAATTGCAAGCAAAAATCCCAATTCCGCAGTACCAAAGACAGATGCCTAAATCCATCAGAACCACTCAAAACAGGAAAATAACACAGACCCACAATCCCAATCTCAATTAAAACCCAAAAAAACCGCAAGAACACACTCAAATCCATTTTCAATGCAACCCATGAATCCCACATTGCCCACGAAAAAATCAAATTAACCTCCAAACTCCAAACCCACACCCCATTCTGTAAAACCAAGCAACACCCAGCGCGCAAGAACCAAGCTTTCTCACGAAAAGTTACCAGCCAGACCCAATCTCCATCACTGATGCCTAGAGACCATTGTCCCAAAACCCTGGAACACATCCACACCGACCAAAGCCTACCACCGACAACACAATCGGGTAACCTAATCGAAATCCCATCTCACCACTGCCCAAAACCCAACCCTTGCACACTAGCGACCCACCACCCCTCTGTTTTGTCGAAACCCAACCACACCAAAACCCCATCTCGTTGCTCAATGCCCATCTAAAAACCCTCAAACCTGCCTGGCTCCTGAAACCCAAACCTGAGAACCCATCTACTGGCCAAGACACCCCTCCATCCCCAAACAGCACTTCCTCCCCAAATCTAGAACAACCTCCCCACCCCCACATCGCCCAAAATCCCCAATACTATACACTAAACTGCCCCACTTTGATTCCAATTTGTTATTAAATGGTATGGGTCTGGTTACAATTCCTTTAAAATCATTATAATTAGAATTTAGCACCAGCTACAACAATGTACATGGATTTCATCATGTTTAGATTAATTTTAAGTGTCAGGACCAAAGATAAGTAATCCAGCACTATTACATGGAATTTTAGCAAACACCTAGAATACAGTATGAACATTACAGTTCTACTCAGTTCTTTCCAAAGGTTCACCTAGCCATACCAACTTCCACTCACATATGTGCCTGTTAGCACGATTAAAAAAAACCCAGTTTCGTAAGTTAAGTAACAATCTGAATTTCCAATCACTGATTTATCTCATTCTCAGATCCTAATCAACAATCCCCCAATTTGCGTGGCATCATGACCAAACCCTCTTGCCTAATGCCTAACCATCATCAAGATCCATCCCTTTGGCCCACCTAGACCTTTGCAATCACATTTCGGTCTTTTATCTGCAGTGGGTCCTATCCTTATTAATGGTTTTCATCATTCATCAAGAGTCCTCTGTATACACAAGGAAACAAGATTGTATTTGTCGTGATCAAACAAAAGCAAGTGAATGAATCAATGGCTGATGGGACTATCAATGCATTCTTAAATAGGATTGCCCTCTTAAGTTTCTTCTTCAAAGTCCATTGATACAGGCAGATTCCCATGATTTTACTTTATGCAGTATATTGCATCAAATGGGGGCAAAGTGTAAGAGGGAGAGAGAGAGAGAAACGTAATTGGGGGTTGTGCCAAAGGGCATTAGGGCCCTCAATGGTCATTTTCTAACGAAGCAACCCCACCCCCGAATATGTAGGTCTGCCCACGCCTCTCTCTCTCCATCTTGCCTTCCCAAGTCCCAACCAAATGTCTCCAGTAACAGAGCAAAGATAACATGAGCCTACTTTCTCCCCTCAACTCTCCAACCTAAGACGCCTGCTGCTCCCTCAAACCTTATCAACCGAGTCCATCCATCTTCAAAACAACCTCCCCACCCCCACATCGCCCAAAAAAAAAAAAAGTGAAGTTGTGGAAGAGGAGACAAAGAAGGAAGAAGCATACCTGCTGCTACTCAAGAAGTCTAGAGGTGAAATCTGGAAGAAGAATAGCGAAGCTGTGGCTGTCTCAGATTTCAGAAGAATGCCGCTGCTCAAGAATGCCGCTGCTCGATCAATTCGTTAGGGTAGAGTTGTCTCAAACCCACTACTTATACAATGAAAATCAGCGACAAATTTTTTGTCGCCAAATGCTCTTGGGAATAATCCACCAGGGCGCCAACGCAGTGGCGCCAATTCACTAAATTTTGTGAATTCTGCGACGAAATATTTCATCGCCGATTATTTTTAGTAATTTTGCAACGCTAAATTTTTTGTAGCGGAATTTGTTTAAGGGTGCAGAGTTCTAATGTTATACCGACGAAAATAACATGTCGCCCAATAAAACATTTTGTCGCAAAAACATTTCCCCTTGATGGTGCCAACTCCTTTTTTGGTGCCAAACTTTTTGCGACAATATTTAGCAACCATTGAAAATTATCGTCGCTAAATAATTCATGTTTTTTTTACGCGACGACATAAATATTACGTCGCAAAAAAGTAACATTTAGCGACAAATTTTCAATATGTCGCTGAATTTTTGCCGCGAAAATTGATTTCTGTTGTAGTGGTCGTTGTGTTACCAAAATCTCGGTGTTACATTGTGTATACAAAAGACACCTCTTCTTATGCCAACATCCATGACGTGACATTGAAAACTAACCGGAAAATCAAGAAAGAATAAGTGATAGCTCAACACTCTTCCTTCTTAGTATTTAATTACTATTGGGCTAATTTGTTGGAAGTAAGGGTACCATTTCTAAGGCCCTACTTGGTCTTTAATTACACTTAATGTCCTAAGGGTAAGGGTGGCTTATATTATATCTCTAAGGTTTCAAAATAAGGTTGGAACAACTCCCAATTAATTCCCATTTTAAATAAATAGAATAAAGTTTACTAAAACTGAGGGTACATTTGCTCCCCAATAACTTTCATAAATAGTCCTAGAATATTCCTAACATATGTATATGTTCCCCCTAAAATATTTCGATAAAATAGATCTTATTTTTATAAAATAATTATACTCATATGGAGCTTGCCTTATGAAACATCGTGAGTGAGTTTTATAGAGAAATTTGGGCTCTAAAACATTAAAAAAAAGTCAAAGTTTACAGTTTATCATTTTTATATCTAATAAAGTATTCAAAAGTTTTACCCATATTTCCATACATACTAGTACTTACCAAAGCTTCGATAAGGCCCCATGTTTTGATAATTTTAGATATTATTATGGTTGTAGAAAATTTATATAATCTAATAATAAATTTTAGAATAGCTCAGCTCCACCCAAGATCAAAGGTGTAGCCTCTCCTTTTGCACCACGATGGACTATGTAAAGTCCTTGATAAGTTATTTGGACAATTCTTTAAATAAATATCTTAACCTAGAATTTCAATTACCCAACCGATCGGGTAGGGTATCTGACCAGTCAGGCACCTCCTATAACGGGAATTCAACCGATCAGGCTTCAGGACCGACTGGACGGCCCTGAAGCACTCTACTATGGGTAGAATTAGCTTCAAATTGATTTTCCTCCTTTCTTCTTCGCTCTTTCTACTCCCATTCATCAAATAAACCTTCTAATTCCTCCTTAACACTGACCCACATCATTAATTTAAATTGCATTCTCATTAATCATTAAAACTTAATAATCTAAATCAAAGAGGGCATGAGCTGTAAAATGGCATACATAAAGAGCTCATCAAGAATCAACTTATTTAACATACATGCAGTGATTATATGCAACTATACTTGCCTTAACTCAGCGCTTTACCTAAACTAGCTCTTCTTTTGGTTTGATGGTGGAGAAAATACAATCTCTAACCATAAATAAAACCCTACATGAAAATGGATTAAATGGGGATGAGATAGGTTGCATGCAACAAGATTGAGTCTCATTGACTCTATGGAACTCAAGGGAAAGGAATGGTGATGAAGCTCTTACCTTGAGGAGCTGTAGAGCAGAGAATAAGACCAACTTGTGAGATTTCAAGGAAGATGATGAACAAAGAGGTAAAGAGGAAGAAGAAGATGCTCAAATCCTTGCATGCAAGGCTTTAATCACCTAATCTATAGAGTAAATGAGGAAGAGAGCATGGGAGGAAGAAGAAACCAGATGTTACAGTAGAATGAGGGAAGGGGAAGAGGGAAAGAGACGATGGATATTTGGGTTTTTAAATGGATTAGGTTTTCTAGAATTACAGGCAAGTCCACTGGTTTTATATATTTCCAATTTGAGTCAGTTAGGCTTAAAATGGGCCAAGATGAATTCGGATCGAGTTGGGCCAAACATGAAAGATGACCTACAAGATGAAACACACTTAATGCAATTAATGTGATGTCAACATGATGCAAACCATGAAATTCTAAAATAAGAAAAAGCCCTTAACTACCTAGGTTCGGTCAATTCTAACCTAACTACTTATCCACGACCCAATAAAAATTAAAAACAAGATAAATTAAGACTAAAATACATTAATTAATAGGAAATCAAGTTTAATTGATATAAATTATAATTAAATTGGGCCGAGACGTTACATCTCACCCTACTTAAGATCATTTGGTCCTCCGAATGAAACAAACTTATAAAACAAAAATAATTAAACAAATTGGGCGTACTTATCAAACCTGTCCATTCGTAGATGATACGAAGAAGCGGCTCCATGTGCATTATTGCTGGCTTCACTTAGATTTCTTTATACTTTGTGATACGTGGCAAAACTAAAATGAGCTTGTGGAGTTTCGATAAGCGGAAGTCATCGATGATTCTTGCCCGAAATGGGTTGCTTCCTTCAACGAAATCTTTGGGACTATTCTATCATCGATCCAAAATTCGAGAACATTTCTGTGATTGTCAGTGAAGCTTCTTTGCTTGGAATGACATTCTTTGGTTCTTAAGTGCCATGAACAGACTCTACTACATCAGCAACGATCATAAACTTAATGAATCCTTTAGAACCACTTCTTCTCAAACACAAAGATGCACATTTCATGCCTTTAAAAGTCTAGATGGATAGTCTGACTGGATGTTTGACTTCGGTTATTACTCTTTGTGAAGCTAAGACTTGTCACCAACAACTGAGGAACTTCAATTAAAATTATAAGGTGACCTACTAACCCAAGCAAACACTATTCTTACCTAGGAATTGGCAGCCTAATCACCATACAATCAAAGACCTCTGTCAATTCACTAACGATCAATAGTCACTTGAATTATTTCATCAGACATGCATTTAGGTTTAAATATATTTCAGATGCTCCACGAATGAATTGATAATCCTCATGCTTGAATAAAATTTCTGTTACAACCAACATCTCCGTTAATGTATTTATTGCATCAAATATTATTGATAAAGGTAACCATAAATTGCTCGTAAAAACAAAACAAATTTTATTTAACAAAGACATATATACACTCAAAGTATTCATCACCTCAATGATATACAGGAAATCATAAACCCAAATATGATCCTAGGGATTGATCTCAGAACGCAATGTAATCAGATCCAAAATTATACTCTCCAAATTATCATTTAATTGATTACGCTATAGAAGTTGGGAGACGTCTTTAGATTATTCACTTTTCTAATAACAAGATCGGATTACATCAAGATATTTTTGATAAACACCACAAATGATCTAAGAATATACAAGCATTCTATTCATCGAGTCATAAACACTATCAAATTAATTGACCATCAAATAAATAGCCAAGAATTTATAACACTCCTTTCTGATTAAGATATCACTTCAAATCGCATAGCTTTAGATGCTAAATTGGTATCAATTGAACCTCAATTCAATTAAATAATATCCTTGTACGCTGATTTGGATTGAGTAATTCATTAATACTGACAATGAATGATTGTTCTTACTAGTCATGTAACTCAATTACCTTTCATCAATATGCCTTCAATCGGCGCGAATTTCCTTTCTGTCAATTAACATCAACTTTTCATGAATTTACTAAGCAAGGAAACTTGGGATCCCTAATTAGGATATGCTCTCAAGAAATTCTCAAGAAGCTAGTCTAGATAACAAACTCATTCATTATGTGATCAAGGACTCTAATTAAATCCGAATCCCTAAGTACCTGACTATATCTGCTGAATCAATTCTATTGACTGCATCTTCCACAAATCTACTGGTTCCTAAAAAATCAAGCAGTATCACAAGACTTAAAGTTGTGCTTGCATCAATTTATCCACATAAAAGAATTGTTCCTCTCAATCAAACGGAACTACGATTTCAGGATTATCTCATAATCCTATGATAACATCTTGTAAGACCACAAGGAGCTCCAAATTTGGGTAATCGACCTCGAACTTTGCTGATTGATAATAATCTCAAATCTGCTAGATCATTGGTCACTCAACTCAAGATATGATATGATTTAAGACCACATCTTAGCAACTGTTAGGTCAATTACTCTTCAAGAGATGAAGAAAAGTCCTCAAAGGATTATCATGAGTACTAACAAGTTGAAACACATCAAGATACTCATGATAGTTGTAATCCACAAACTGATTCATGCACGAATAAGAATTCTATTCCTTAACTCACAAATATATTTGAAATATTAATTAATCCAATAATCCGTCAAGAATTCATAATGTCTAGATTTGATCTTAAGAGTAGATCTTCGAGCTTAAAGTTGAAATAAGTTATCCACAAATCAAGTTGTTTGGGAATTATCCTGCACCTTGCAATTAATGGGACAACTCATCAATATAAGGCAGTAATCATTTATATTCAATAGCCACCTATTTAACTGCCTTGATTATCACACCTCTGAAGGGCGCCAACTGTATCTCAACAATAACACCAATCATCCTCACAGGATCACTAGGGAGAAAATTTTTTTGAAATCTCACTTAAAAACTCATATAGAACAGGTATCTCGAGAACTATCCTAGATATCAAATCATGTAGACCACTTATAACATCTATAAGTAAAAGATCAACAGAGAATGATGGTAGTAGGTAAAGAGATCACCTTTGCTGACGCTGCTTGTAACTTGATTCTGATGAGGTTGCTTAACTGATTGCTGCTGCTGGCACAATGGGGCTTTGTTAGTATTTTTCTTCCCTGGACATTTTGCTAGTTGATGCTTCATTGAACCATAACAGAAGCATGCTCCAGTCTTTCTCTAGCATTTGTTCATCCTATGACCCTTGCCACACAAATCACATACTGGTTTTCCAAAACTACGAGCCTTGATCTTCTGTTTCTTCCATTGCCCAAGGTACTCCTCAGAGGTTGATGCGATCCTCTTGGATTTCTTCTCTAGAACATCCTGCAAACTTTCTGCTGCTATTACTAAATTCTATTGCAGTTGAGCTTGTTTTTCCACTATTGTTGCTATCTACATTTCCATTGCAGATTGATTCTCACTGATCCTTGTTACCTGCTCCATCATCATCATGAACATGCTTTGCATAATCAAAAGGAACCGATTATCTGTAGTCACGCGATCTAAGTTCTCAACGGGAACATTCTCTAAGTCATTGTTCCTAGCATTGCTCGAAGAACCGTGACGAGTATGCTTAACTCTTGGAATTAGAGCCATTGTCCGTAAGGAAACCGTTATTATTTCAAAGCAAGGTGTTAGATGACTCAAAACATTCTACGCATCTTATACAACCCAGATCTCAACACACCTATCATATCCGCACCACATTCCCTAAGTTTCTAAATCTTTTATCCCAGACTTATTTATGCCACAACACCATTCCTTAATTGCATATTTTCCAAGATCCATGCTCTGATACCATTACTTACGTATGTCACGCCCCGATCCTAGGAATTTGGGGTTAGAATAGGCCTCACGGGGTGTGCATACGTAATTCTGTAGTAATCTGTGCATGTGACACACACACACAATTCATTACAAGGGAGATTCCACAGGAACGTGTAGAGAAGTTTCTCAAACACATAAATTACATTCAATAGTAAGCGGAAGCCTGTGTAATGCATCTGTAATGATTATAAGCAATAACAATAAAAACATCATCCATTCCATAAATAAGTCTATACTTAACCATTCCGTTTATATAACAACACTTACTTAAACATAATTAAGAGTTAAAAGTGTACATATGCCCATCAATCTTAAACACACAACAAGACCCCATGATCGCTCTTCGTAGGATGACTAACAAAAAACGTCTACATACACTCAACTAGTCCCTAAGGTTTAGTACCTGTAACACCAAGGGTAGCACTGGTAACACGATGGTTAAGCAAATATAGGTGCATATAAAACTATCATGTTGTATCAAATGAATTAGAGACATTAATTAAAAGAGAGCAAGAATTGTAGACTAGGCATGCTGTGCATGAGTAAGCATGAGTAACGAATCATAAACAAGATATTGAAACAAACTAGTTGGCATCCACGAGATTACATTCTCTCTAAAGAGAGCGTATCATCTAAGGAGAGCGTATAAGGTACGTATGGGAATTACGCTAGGGGATCAGTCTAGCTTTCCGAGGAGCGTCGACCAACTCCTCCATAAACTATTGCAGTAGGAATATAAGGAATACCCAAATTGGTCCCATTGAACCTAACAAGGGTACAAGCGAAGTGGTGCGGACTCAACTTCTCAAGACCATTCAAATTCATATCGTACATACTTATCATTGATCCTATGTGATCATTCATACTTATCGACATATCATACATAAGGAATTTTTAGTCTTGAGAACATATTCAATCATAAAATTCGGAATTAACAACAATTAATAATCAATAATGCTTACTTCAATGAGCTAATGGAGTTTGAACCCTCTCAACCTTAGCTACGCCCATTTTAGCTCACAAGCCATACTCAATAGAAGCTCTAAAACTGATTTTGCCTCAAGGTTCGCTAGGAAGAATTGGGTACATGATTAGATCATGTTGAGGGCAAGGTTACTTAACAATATGAATGCAATTAGATCGAGTAAGTATCAAAGATAGTTACTAGCCAACCCTATAATAGATAATCCGAGTTTCCAAGGTCATTCAATACGATGCATTCATAAAACGTCCAGTGTCGTTGTGTTACCAAAATCTCGGTGTTACATTGTATATACAAAAGACACCTGTTCTTATGCCAACATCCATGACGTAACATTGGAAACTAACCGGAAAATCAAGAAGGAATAAGTGACAGCTCAACACTCTTCCTTCTTAGTATTTGATTACTGTCGGGCTAATTTATTGGAGATAAGGGTACTATATCTAAGGCCCTACATGGTTTTTAATTATATTTGATGTCCTAAGGGTAAGGGTGGCTTATATTATATCTCTAAGGTCTCAAAATAAGGTTGGAACAACTCCCAATTAATTCCCATTTTAAAGAAATAGAATAAAGTTTACTAAAACTGGGGGTATATTTGCTCCCCAATAACTTTCATAAATAGTCCTAGAATATTCCTAACATATGTATATGTTCCCCCTAAAATATTTCCATAAAATAGAACTTATTTTCATAAAATGATTGTACTCATATGGAGCTTGCCTTAAGAAACATCGTGAGTGAGTTTCGTAGAGAAATTTGGGATCTAAAACATTAAAAAAAAGTCAAAGTTTATGGTTTATCATTTATCCAATAAAGTATTCAAAAGTGTTACCCATACTTCCATACATACTAGTACTTACCGGAGCTTTAGTAAGGCACCATGTTCTGATAATTGTAGATATTATTATGGTTGTAGAAAATTTAGATAATCTAATAATAAATTTTAGAATACCACGGCTCCACCCAAGATCAAAGGTGTAGCCTTTCCTTATACACCACGATGGACTATGGAAGGTCCTTGATAAGTTATTTGGACAATTCTTTAGATAAATAATTTAACTCAGAATTTCAGTTACCTGACCGATCGGGTAGGGTATCTGACCAGTCGGACACCTCCCAGAATAGGAATTTGACCGATCGAACTTCAAGACCGATTGGATAGCCCTGAAGCACTCTACTATGGGTAGAATCAGCTTCAAATTGATTTTCCTCCTTTTTTCTTCGTTCCTTCCACTCCCATTCATCAAATAAACCTTCTAATTACTCCTTAACACCGACCCACATCATTAATTTAAATTACATTCTCATTAATCATTAAAACTTAATAATCTAAATCAAAGAAGGCATGAGCTGTAAAATGGCATACATTAAGAGCTCATTAAGAATCAACCTATTTAACATACATGCAGTGATTATATGAAGCTATACTTGCCTTAACTCAGCGCTTTACCCAAACTAGCTCTTCTTTTGGTTTGATGGTGGAGAAAATACAATCTCTAACGATAAATAAAACCCTACATGAAAATGGATTAAATGGGGATGAGATGGGTTGCATGCAACAAGATTGAGTCTCATTGACTCTATGCAACTCAAGGGAATGGAATGGTGATGAAGCTTTTACCTTAGGGAGCTGTAGAGAAGAGAATGAGACCAACTTGTGAGATTTCAAGGAAGATGATGAACAAGGAGGTAAAGAGGAAGAAGAAGATGCTCAAATCCATGCATGCAAGGCTTCAATCGCCAAATCTAGAGAGTAAATAAGGAAGAGAGCATGGGGGGAAGAAGAAACCAGATGTTACAGCAGAATGAGGGAAGGGGAAGAGGCAGAGAGACGATGGGTATTTGGGTTTTTAAATGGATTGGTTTTCTAGAATTACAGGCAGATCCACTGTTCTTATATATTTCCAGTTTGAGTCAGTTGGGCTTAAAATGGGCCAAGATGAATCGAATCGAGTTGGGCCAAACATGAAAGATGACCCACAAGATGAAACACACTTAATGCAATTAATATGATGTCAAAATGATGCAAACAATGAAATTCTAAAATAAGAAAAGGCCCCTAACTACCTAGGTTTGGTGAATTCTAATCCAACTACTTATCCACGACCAAGTAAAAATTAACAACAAGATAAATTAAGACTAAAATGCATTAATTAATAGGAAATCAAGTTTAATTAATATAAATTATAATTAAGTTGGGCCGAGACCTTACAAAACCATACTCATCGCAAATGAATATCATAATATCATGGAACAAATCTCATTAATAATAAAATCAAGGTCAAGTGCTTTGAAGCATAGTAAGTAAAGTTATAATTCCAAGACAAATAAATTTAATAAATAAACTAATGGCCCAAACATGACCTTATTACATAATCTAATGTTCCGATCTCTGCACCAACTCTAAGACACCTCAGATGATGGCATCGGTGCTCCACTTAATAACTCCGCCATCTAGCAGAATCCCCTTCGTTGCTTGACCCTCCGGTTTGACACTGGTAGCGTGACCTAAACACTGAAAGTAGTGGGTCAGATTGACGCAATCTGGCAAGAGGGTAAATTGTAAGCAATGGATTAATCAACTGAATTAAACATAATATTCATTATGACCCACAATATATCAGATGCAAACCCCAATGGCATGAATGCACAAAAATGGGTATCCTCGCAAATACTATATACCAAAAACGAGTATTCCCGTAGACAGATAAACAAAAATGGGTATTCCCATAGATAAATATACAGAAATGGGTATTTCCACAGACAGATAAACATAAACGGGTATTCTCGTAAATAAATATATAGAAACGGGTATTCTTGCAGATTAATATACAGAAACGGGTATTCCCGCAGACAGATAAACAAAAACGGGTATTCTTGCTAAATATAACAAAAGGCACAGCTGTATACTATAATTCACTATACACACGACCCATGGCATACGTCCACCTCCGAACTGCAGTCGGTTAGATATATATATATACAAATATACATATTTACAAATACATACGTATATCGATACAGAATAAACCATGATACGAAAACCTTAATCCTAAATTCAATCCAATATCAATTTGAGTATGTACACTTTTAAATTTGAAAGTGTATTATGAACGTGTGTCAATTCAAGTTCTTTGAGGGTAAGCACTAAACCACCTAATGGTCATAGTTAGATGAATGTGCACATGAGAACTAACCCTCTTTCATAATGGAAATGTGAGTCCACAATGCCAATATCCTACTTTCCATGTCTATCATGTGGTGTATCCCAAACTTCACATTCCCATTCTGAATTCAGTCCAATTCTCATTTGAACATTCAACCAACTTTTCTAAAAAGATATGATTCATCTAATCTAATTATGTTTGTTTAGTGTATTTTACAAATTGGATAAAAGATGTTCAAATTCCAAATCCAAATTTAAATCAAATTCTGATAACAAAAGGGAGGAAACAATTAAGTTCTTAATTAACCTTCTTGTTTATAACAAAATATTTTTATCATTTTATATAAAACGAAGGATCTAAATTGCGGATTCAAATTCAACATTTAAACTCAATAAAAATTCCAAATTAGGAATTCAAATACTTTCTAATTAAGACTTACTCACTCCCAAATAAATCTTAATTAAATTCTATTCAATCTAAATAAATTATTAATCATAAGTAATTAAACCTCAATTAAGTTTATAAACAATTCTAACTAAATTTATAATAATTCATGATTAAGAATCAAATTTAAAAATCAATTCGCTACTAATATATCAAACCATTAATCAAAACACAACTTTCTAAATCATTTTAAACAAATAACCTAAACCTTAATTACTTATTTATTTATTACTATTGTTATTATATATATTTTTTAAAACAAAATGGGCCCAGCTGCAACCCGGGCCCGCCAGTCGCAACCTAGGCCTGCTAGGCAGCCAGTCTAGCCCGGTGGGGCCAAGCCACTTCCCAGTCCGCCAGGGCAGTAGGCCCAGGCGCTGCTGCCAGGCGGCAGACACTGCCTCACATGCTAGGCAACGCTACTGCTAGGTATGCCAGGCGGTGTTGTGGTGAAATAATTTTTTTTTTTAAAAATAGAAGAAACCAATCTTCATCATCAAGGCCTTCAAACCCAAATCAAATAAAACCTATGTGTTTCTTTGTTTCAATCAAAATTAGATTTTCTTTATTAATACAAAACCCAAAATATTAAACCAAATTAAATATATCATGGTTAGAGCATGTGATTCAAAACAGAAACTAAGAAAATATTATTTGCAGTTATCCACTTGTCTGGATCTCGATGCCAAAAATGAATATGAAGATCAAATCTTGGTTTCTCCCCGGAGAACTTCTAGGGCTTGGTTGTAGAAAAAAGGAAGAAAATGGGAGAATTGGGAAAACCCTAAGGGTTTATATTATGAAGAGGTTTTTTCTAAATTACAAGGAAAGGCTCCCTGCTTTCTAGTAAGTTTTACAAAATTGCAAAGAGAGTCCATTGGCCTAAAAGAGTCAAATAACTCAAGTCTAAAGCCTAAGAGTGTTTACTCAGCCCAACTCAAAATAACCCCTTTCAACCCAACTCAAACCCGACAGACCGGTATGACCCAAAATAAAAATTCGGGACCTGACAAGTAGAAAGTGGTTATAAAATCAAATCAGTCAGATCTGACAGAAGTGGTGAGTACACCTCAAATGAATTTCAAGAATATTATAGGTAGCAGGGCATCAGATAATAGTTTACAACTGCTTACACTATGCAGCAGAATGGTATCACGGAAAGGAAAAATTGCACTATCCTCAATATGACGAGGACGATGTTGAAAAAAAAAGACTTGCTAAAGAATATTGGGCAGAAACAGCAACATGCACAACCTATTTGCTCAATCGGTGTCTTACAAAAAGCGTTAAAAACAAAACACCGCAGGAGGCATGGAGCAACTATAAACCAACTGTGGCACACCTAAGAATCTATGGGTGTGTTGCATATGCTCAAGTACCAGAGGCCAAGAGGAAGAAGCTTGATTATCGTGGAGAAAAATGTATCTTCATTGGTTATAGCGAGGAGTCTAAAGCCTACAAACTCTATAATCCATTGAGTAAAAAAGTGGTGGTAAGTAGAGATGTTGTTTTTAGTGAAGAAGAAGCAAGGAAGTGGAATGAAGAAAGCACAGTTCAAGAAAAGCCGCTGGAAATGGAAGAGCAAGATACACATCCTCAAAATCTTGAAGACTCATAGCAAAATGATGTTGCACCTCCACATACCACATCATCTATTCAAAGGAGTCCACAAAGACAAGACACATCATTAGCAAGCAGCTCATTCGATCGAAGTTCTTCCTCATCTATAACTCTAGTTAAGATGAGAAGCCTAAGAGATATATATGAAGAAACAGAGGAAATAAATCTATTATGTATTTATGCTGATCATGAGCCTCTTATTTTTGACGAGGCAGCACAAAAAGAGTCTTGGAGAATTGTAATAGACGAAGAAATGCACACTATCGAAAAGAATGATACTTGGGAGCTGACTACACTTCCTTAAGGTCAAAGCGCTATTGGAGTTAAATGAGTATATAAAATCAAGTGCACTGCAGATGGAAGAATTGATCGGTATAAGGCAAGGCTTGTAGTTAAAGGTTACAAACAGCAATATGGCGTGGACTATGAAGAAGTTTTTACTTTAGTTGCCGACTTGACACTGTAAGAATGCTAATCTCTCTTGCAGCTCATCACAGTTGGAAAATTTATCAACTAGATGTTAAATCGGCTTTCTTAAATGGTATTCTTAATGAAGAATTTTATGTAGAACAGCCTGAAGGTTTTACAGTGGAAGGTGAGGAGCAAAAGGTGTATCGCCTGAAAAAGGCACTATATGGACTGAAGCAAACCCCACGAGCTTGGAATGCTCATATTGATAGCTATTTGCAAGAAAATGGCTTTTTCAAATGTCCTTATGAGCATGTAGTCTAAATAAAGAAAAACACTCGTGGAGAAATGCTCATTGTATGCATTTATGTTGATGATTTATTTTTCACTAGGAATAATCAGTAGATGTTTGCAGAATTTAAGCATGCCGTGTTCAAGGAATTTGAGATGACAGATTGTGGGCAAATGTCCTTCTTTCTTGGTATAGAAGTAAGGCAACAGTCAAATGGTATTTTCATTTATCAAAAGAAATATGCAAAAGAACTTCTTAAGAAATTCAGGATGAGCAATTGCACTCCGGTGAATATGCCTGCAACAACGGGCTTGAGATTGATAAGAGAAGGAGAAAGAAGAATAATTGATTAGACATTATTCAAAAGCCTGATTGGTAGCCTAAGATATCTCACCATTACAAAGCCAGATATTGTCTATGTCGTTGGACTTTTGAGCATATAAATGGAAAGTCCAAAAGAATCTCACTGGATTGCAGCTAAAAGAATCCTAAGGTATGACAAAGGTTCCATGGATATTGGTCTTTTCTATGTGTATGGTGACAATGCAGAATTATATGGCTATTCAAACAGTGATTGGCGTGGTGATCAAGATGAAAGAAAAAGCACCACTGGATATGTTTTCTATCTTAGATCAATCATATTCACATGGGTTTCAAGAAACAACGCATTGTAGCCCTATCCACTTGTAAAGCTAAGTATGTAGCAGCATTTGCAACTGTTTGTGAAGCAATATGGCTGAAAAATCTTCTAGAAGAATTTGATCACCCGCAAGAAGAATCGACAACCATATATGTGGATAACAGCTTTGCCATCAAACTTGCCAAAAATCCAGTACTCCATGGAAAAAGCAAGCATATTGATAGCATATTTCACTTCATAAGAGATCATGTGAAGCAGAAAATAGTGAAGCTGGAATATTGCAACACCGCAGAACAACTAGCAAACATCTTCACCAAAGCTTTGCCAATAGAGACATTCACAAAACTGAGGACAAAGCTTGACATGAAGATACTTCTATTTTAAAAGATTAAGAAAGTCAGTATTGAAGGGGAGAGATGTTAGCAATAGCTGACTTTGAAAACTTATCCAGAACCTCTGATTACCGACATGATCAAATGATGAAGTTGAACTCCACGTCACCTCCACATCTCATCTCATCATCAAAGCTTGTAGCCACTTTATCATATGAATCAAAGTGCACCACGTATCATTAAATCTCATACCGTCATCACTTTTGTGCAGCCGACTTGATCAAATGGATGTGGGTGGACCATGTCCCACCTTCATTACGTTTTGTGAAACGACCTTTCATCATGAGGCATGCAAGATGGACACGTCTCCCTCTCGTCATCGTATCACCGTGGCCCACTCTACTTTCACAAGTTAATCACCGACTTAGCATTTGGACAACTATAACTATATATGTGGTTCTATGGCATGAATCAGTTGAATGAGTGCATCAGTGAAGTAAAAAAAAGGAAAGAGAGGCTGTAGCTGAGTTGTGTGAGTGGATCCATATTTAGTTACTCAATAGAGTTATTTGTATCAGACTTTATTCACTTGAAAGCGAAATAAAATTCTCATTGCATTGTTCCTCTTATTTTATTTGTGTTAAGTGTGTGAATCCATCTAAAATTTCCTATAAGAAGGACCCATCAACCCAGTGACCCCGCGCACTTGTGCACACAGGAAAAAGAAGAAAGAAGAAGAATCCTAAATCCTAGCAACCCATGTATGAAAATACACTATTTGGTAGCTCCTACACATCTTCCCTTTTCATTGGATGATAAAAGGAAGAGGAAGGATGATATGAGAGATATTGCCTGTTGGGGATGCTATTTAATAGATGCATGGATTGGTGTGAATGGGGTCGAAGAGGCATCAAGAGGGGAGACGGCCAAAAGAGTGGATAGTCGACATAAAGAGGTCTACTTTCTTGTCATGCCCCAAAATTTTATTTTTGGGTCATAGCAGTCTGTCGGGTTTGAGTGGGGTTGAGAGGGATTATACGGGTTGAGTAATCACTTTTGGGCCTTGGGTTTACGTTATTTGACCCTTTTAGGCCAATAAACTCTTTTTGGAATTCCGTAAAACTTACTAGAAAGCAGGGAGCCCTTCCTTGTAATTTAGAAAAACCTCCTCTCAATATAAACCCTTAGAGTTGTCCCCATTCTCCCATCTTCTTCCTTTCTTCTGCAACCTAGCACTAGAAGTTCTCCAGGAGGAAACCAAGGTTGGATCTTCTGATCTTTAGATTTGCTTTTGGCTTCGAGATCCAGCCAAGTGGATTACTGTAAACAATGTTTTCTTAGTTGTTCTCTTGAATCACATGCTGTTTGTATGGTTTATTTGTTTTAGATTTAGCTTTTTGGGTTAAGGATTAATAATGAAGATTTTTTATACTTTTTTTTATTGAAACAAGCATAACATTATCGATTGGATTTCAGGTTTTATAAAAAAAATAGTTTTGATATCTTTATTAAAAAAAAATATTGCAGCGCAGCAGTGGCAGGCATTAATAATGAAGATTTGTTTATACTTTTTTTTATTGAAACAAGCATAACATTATCGATTGGATTTCAAGTTTTATAAAAAAAATATTTTTGAAATCTTTATTAAAAAAAAATGCAGCGCAGCCACTGTTGCACTGGTGTTGCCTGCCAGCCAGCTAGGCTTGGCTATAGCTGGGCCAGCAGTGCCAGGCCCGGGTTGCTACTTGCCCAGCTGCGGCTGGGTCAGGCTCTTGCAGGCTTGGGCCAAATATGATGGGCTGGGCCTAGTTTAAAAAAATAATATATATATTTATATAAATAAACATAATTAGAATTGTAGAATAGTAGTTATAATGTTTAGAGGTTATAATTTGGTTAATGGTCTAGCATACTGATAGAGACCTAATTCTATTCCATTAATTTTTAATTCGATGTTATTAGAAATTTAGTTGGATTATTTATAAATTTAATTGAGAATTATGTAATTTTGATTAATGTTTATTTAGATTGATTTGAAATTAACTATAATGTATTTGGTAGTGATTAAATCTTAAATAGAATGTATTTATAATTTTAATTTGGATTCTTCATTAAGTTAGATTTTGAATTGGGATCCAAGATTTGTACCTTTTGTTTTGGTATAAAATAATAAGGCGTATTTATACACGACAGTGATATTTAAGGAATTAATTATTCCCTTTCCCTTTTTTATCATAACTTGATTTAAATTTGGATTGGTAATTTAAACATCTTTTACCGAATTTGTAAAACATACTAAATATATATAATTGGATTAGGTAAATCATGTCTTTTTAGAAAAGCCGGTTGAATGTTCACATGAGAATTAGACTAAATGCAGAATAGGAATGTGAGATTCAGGATACACCACATGATGGACACTAAAAGTTGGATATCGGCATCGTGGACTCACATTCCCATTATTAAGAGGGTTGGTTCTCATGTGTATATTTAACCAACTATAACCGTTAGGTGGTTTAGTGCTTCCTTTTAGAGAATTTGAATTGACACACATTCATAATACACTTTCAAATTTAAAACGTCTAAATACTCAAATTGATATTGGTTTAAATATTGGGATTAAAGGTCTCATATCATGGTTCATTTTGCATTGGTATACGTATATATTTGTAAATATGTATATTTATATATATATCTGACCGACTGTAGTTCGGAGGTGGACGCAAGCCATTGGGTTAGCGTGTACTGTGGATTATAGCGCACAGCTATTCTTTTTGTTATATTCTGGCGGGAATACCCGTTCTGTATATCTGTCTGCAGGAATACCCATTTCTGTATATTTATTTATGGGAATACCCATTTCTGTATATCTGTCTACGGGAATACCTGTTTCTGTATATTTATCTACGGGAATACCCGTTTATGTATATTTGTCTACGGGAATACCTGTTTCTGTATATTTATCTGCGGAAATACCTATTTCTGTATATCTGTTTGCGGAAATACCCGTTTCTGTATATTTATCTACGGGAATACCCATTTCTGTATATCTGTCTGCGGGAATACCCGTTTCTATATATTTATCTACCGGAATACCCGTTTTTGTGCATTCATGCCATTGGGGTTTACATCTGATATATTTTGGGTCATAATAAAAATTATGTTTAATTCAGTTGATTAATCCATTGCTTGCAGTTTACCCTATTTCTAGATTTTGTCAATCTGCTCCACTACTCTTGGTGTCTAGGTTCCATTACTGGTGCCGAATCGGAGGGTCAGGCAATGTAGGAAATTCTGCCAGGAGTTGTTGAGTGGAGCACTGATGACATCATCTGAGGTGTCCTAGTATTAGTGCAGAGATCAAAACTCTAGATTAGTTTATTAATTTAAGTTCATTTGTTTTGAAATTATAAATTTAATTGTTATGCTTCGAAGCACTTGACCTTGATTTTATTATTAATGAGATTTGTTACATGATTGTTATATGATATTCATCTGTGATGAGTATGGATTTCAGTTCCGTGTGTGATTATGGTTGCTTGAACACCAAGCGTAGCCTCACGAAGGACTTCGATTCACCCGGAATTGGGGCCTGTATTGTTTATGTTAGAAAAATTTTAATTGGCTCCAATTCTCACACCCTTGGAACTGGGTTTGGATCCGGCCCAGTTTTGGGGGTGTGACAGATGGTATCAAAGATGGTCAAGTTCTAGAAGTTCTAAAAGATGCTAGAACGTAGGTCCGTTGTTAGGATTAGAAACTTTAAGTGGGGACGATGGGGTTTTGATGCGTATAACTGTATACGAACTTTAGTATGGTTAGAGGTTACAGGAGTTTTTTACCCTCCATATTTTTGGGTCGTTTAGTCTCTAAGGAATGGTTGTTTTACAGACATGGCACCTAGAACAAGGAAAACAAAACCTAACCCGTCCAGTTCGGAGTTAGGTGAGCCTAGCGATACCGCCAATGATCCGATACAAACTCTACTCCAGATTATGTTAGCCCATCAACAACGTCAAGATCAACAGATAGCACAGTTATTGAAGGTTGTGCAGGGAATGAATCAACCTCATGCGATGCATGTAACTCAGCCACTGATAACGCCGCAATCAACGCCTAGGTACGACCTTAAGTAGTGGATCAAGCTGCATTTCAAACTGGTGTACTTGAGGCTTTGCAGAGAATTGAGCAGCTTCAGGTAATTATTGCCCCCAAACCCCATGATCCAAATGATATTTTTGAGAAGTTTAAGAAGAGGGATCCACTGGAGTTCAACGGGGGTGAAGATCCAATGGTGGCAAAAAAATTTCTCATCCAGATTGAAAAGATATTTGAAAACCTAATTTGCACAAGGGTACAGAAGGTTAAGTTGGCAGCTTCCACGTTTCGAGATGTGGCAGATAGGTGGTGAACTACAGTAAAAGAAACATATGAGGGGATCGCCCAAGAGGCGGCTTGGACTACTTTTCGTAATCAGTTTCGTAAGAAGTATGTATCGAAGCATGTTCTCATTTAAAAGTGAATAGAGTTTGATAGATTAAAGCAAGGGAATTTATCTGTTCGGAAGTATGAGTTGCAGTTTACTAGTCTCTCTCGATTTACACCAACTCTCATCACTCCAGAAAGCGAGAGGATTCGACGGTTTCTCAATGGCCTTCAACCAGATATACTACTTCATGCCAAGTCACAAGTTTTGAATACTTACCAGGAATATTTGGATAAGGCATATTGGGCCAAGGAGGTGATTGAGCGCATGGCCCCTACCAGCCAACCCAAGCAGAAAGTTGCTTTATCTTCGGCCCCACAACACCAATTCAAAAAGCAGAAGAGGGAGTCTTGTGGCATTTGTGGCAATAATCACTCTACATCTAAGTGTTGGAGATAGACAAGGGGGTGCTTTTACTGTGACGACACTAGTCATCAGGTCAAGGATTGCCCTAAAAAGAAAGGTTAACACTATGGGCATTTACACAAGGAGCTCTTATTCAAGCTCAGCCGCTACGACAGATAGCACCAGCTTCCCCTCAGCAGCAATGACCCCCCAGGCACCGCAGCAACAGATGCAATTGTACCGACCTCCCCAGCAGCCTCGACCTCAGAAAAGACCTCAGCGACCACCAGGGCCTAATGGACAACAATCAAGGCCGCAGCAAGTGGGCAGAGTGTATGTCATGACCTAGGAGCAAGCTGATGCTGCAAAGAACATAGTGGAAGGTACTATTTCTATTTGTGATAATCATGCTAAAACTTTATTTGATCTCGGTTCTACGCATTCCTATATTTCTCCTAGTTTTGCATTGAAGATTGTTGTTAGAACAGCTGAGCTACCTTTTGATTTAATTGTGGTTACCTGGTGGGTAAAAGGGTTAGTTGTTTGAAATACTACCCTACTTGCAAATTGGTGATAAGTGGAGTGGTGTTTAAGGCTAATTTGATACTATTAATGATGAATGACTTTGATGCCATTTTTGGTATAGATTGGCTTGCTACTCATAGTGTAGTTATGAATTGTCGTGCCAAGACGGTTAAGTTAACAGCTGATAACGGCACCGAGGTGCTATTTGTGGGATCTAAGAAGAAGGTTGTTACTCATGTGATCTCAGTTATTAAGGCTATGAAGTTGTTGATGAAAGGTTCTGAAGGGTATATAGTGTTTATCATGGAGGATAAATGGACTAAAGTGGTGGAGGAGATACCAATAGTGTCTGAGTTTTCAGATGTTTTTCCTGATGATATTCCCGGATTGCCACCGGTTCGTGAGATTGACTTTACAAGCTCCAATCTCGAAAGCACCTTATAAAATGGCCCCAGCTGAGTTGAGAGAACTCAAGGACCAATTGCAGGAGCTATTAAACAAGGGGTTCATTAGACCAAGTGTCTCTCCTTGGGGGCTCCAGTGTTATTTGTGAAGAAAAAGGATGGTTCTATGAGAATGTGTATTAATTATAGACAATTAAATCAAGTGACCATCAAGAACAAGTATCCTTTACTGAGAATTGATGAATTGTTTAATCAATTGCAAGGTGCTCAGTATTTTTCTAAAATTGATCTGAGGTCATGATATCATCAGTTGAGGGTACGAGATCATGATATTCCAAAAACTGCATTCAAAACTAGATATGGTTACTATGAATTTTTGGTGATGTCTTTTGGGTTGACAAATACGTGGGTAGCTTTTATGGCTATGATGAATAGGGTTTTTGCATAGTACTTGGACAAGTTTGTGGTGGTATTTATTGACGATGTAATTGTATAGTCAAGAAGAGCATGCTCAGCATCTTCATACTTCATTACATCTATTGAAGGAACATCAATTGTATGCTAAGGCAAGTAAGTGTGAATTTTGGTTGAAACAGGTAGGATTCCTTGCTCACATCATCTTTAGGGAAGGTTTAATGGTGGATCCAGCAAAGATTAAAGCAGTGGTAAAGTGGGATAGGCCGAAAACAGTGTCGGAGATCCGAAGTTTCCTAGGCCTCGCAGGTTATTATCGTAGATTTGTGGAAGGATTTTTCCTCAATAGTAGCCCCACTATCGAAATTGACTCGCAAGGGAGTTCCTTTTGTGTGGAATGAGAATTGTGAACAAAGTTTTCAGGAGTTAAAAAGAAGGTTGACCAGAGCCCCTATTTTGACCTTACCATTGGTAATGATGGTTTTGTGATTTTCACTGATGCATCCGAAGTTAGACTTGGTTGTGTTCTCATGTAACATGGGAAGGTGGTGGCTTATGGGTCCAGACAGTTGAAGGATCATGAACGGAAGTATGCAACCCATGACTTGGAGCTAGTAGCAGTGGTCTTTGCTTTGAAGATGTGGAGACATTATCTTTATAGAGCCACTTTTAAAGTACATTCAGACCATAAGAGCCTTCAGTATCTCTTTACACAGGGTGATTTGAATATGAGATAGAGGAGATGGATTGAGTATTTTAAGGATTATGATTTTGGGTTGAAGTACCATCCAGGAAAGGCTAATTAGAGGCAGATGTTCTAAGTAGAAAAGCAACATTCACTGGAGGATTATTTGCAAAATACTTTAGGATTCGATGTTCGGAAGATATGGATGTTTATTTTCAGCCTATCAGTGAGCAAGCAGTGTTGGCTAGTATATTCTCATGGGAACCGAATTACCTTCGAGGATTAGAGAATACTAGTTACTAGACCCTAAGATAACAAGAATCAAAGATCATATGGATGAGAGGCCTATTTTTAAGTTGGAAGATAATATTTTGTATTATAAAGGCAAAATTTGTGTGCCTGATTTTCCAGAATTGAAGGATGAAATCATGGTCGAGGCACACTATACTCAGTACACGATTCATCCAGGCAATACCAAGATGTATCAAGATCTTACGGATCACTATTGGTGGAAGAATATGAAAAAGGATATCGTATAATTTATTGGAAAATGTTTGGTCTATCAGCAGATTAAAGTAGGTTATAGGAGACCCCTAGGTCTTTTGCATCAGTTGGAGATTCCTTAGTGAAAGTGGGAACACATCACTATGGACTTTGTGTCAGGATTGTTTCACATCAGAAAGGGATTTGATGCTATTTGGGTGACAGTGGACCGTTTGACTAAGTTAGCCCACTTTGAACCGTTCAAGACTGGTCAAGGAAGGGAGAAAATGGTAGTTTTGTATATTAAGGAAGTGGTGAGATTGCATGGAGCACTAGTTTCTATTGTCTTCGACAGGGATAGTAAGTTTGTATCTCAGTTTTGGGCATCATTGCAGGAAGCCTTAGGAACTAAGTTGAGTTTTAGTACAGCCTATCATCCACTGACAGACGGACAGACAGCGTACGAACCAAACATTGGAGGATATGTTAAGGGCATGTGTCTTGAATTTCAAGACTAGTTGGGACGAAAGCTTGGCTCTATGTGAATTAACGTACAACAACAGTTACCACTCTAGCATTGGCATGGCAAGCTTTGTACGGGAGAAGATGTCGAACCCTTATATGTTAGTCGAATTTTGAAGCTCGTGGTTTTCATGGACCGTTTGTGGTTGGAGAGTCCAATGACAAGGTACAATAGACTCGGGAAAGGCTGAAAGTTGCAACAGTCACTAAAAGAGTTATGCATATAAGAGAAGGAGGGAGTTGTAGTTTGAGGTTAGTGACCATGTATTTCTGAAGGTACACCTATACGTGGAACTTTACAGTTTGGACAGAAAGGGAAACTCTTCAGAAGATATGTGGGTCCATTCCAAATTATCAGTAAGGTCAATGACGTGGCTTATTGGTTAGTACTACCACCAGAACTGTCAGGTGTTCATAACATTTGCCATGTTTCTATGTTGAGGAAGTATGTGAAAGTGCAATAACTAGATCTCACCAAGTCCTAGAGGGGGGGGGGGGGGTGAATAAGACTATTAAAAATTTCTTTTCAAGAATTCGGTTTTATTAGTGGGCAATCTGAAAGATTAATTAAAATTGAGAGTCCCCAAGAAGATTAAGAGAGATATTCAGAGTTGTGAGTGTTTACAGTATGTAGAAATGCAAGTAGAGTAACAAAGATGTAGCTTAGAAATGATGATCAACTCAAGTGACAAGAATGCAAGGCAACATCCACACACAACAAGCAATAAACACAGTGATTTATAGTGGTTCGGTCCTAGACCTACATCCACTCCCAAGAGCAATCTCTCTTGGTTCCACTAAATAAAAGGTACTTACATAACATACATCTCTTGCAATAGTTTTTGATTCGGTGGTTTGTCTTCCACCAACTGGGGTTTTTGATCAGGTGGTTGATCCTTGATCTAGTCCACCAATTACAACAATTTTTGATGCGGTGGTTTGTCTTCCACCAAATACAGCAATGAGAATTGAAATATTAAAGAACACCTAAACAAGGAATTGTATACCTTGGTTTTGAGTGGTGCTCTTGATGCTTGAAAGACTACCTCCAAGCTTTGGCCTCTTGTTCTTGCTCCTTGGTGATGAAGATCTTCAGATGAGTGCTCAGCCAAGGGAAGAGGTTTTAAGAGGGTTTGGAAGGCTAAGGTATTCTCTCAGATTTAATGGAGCCTTTCCTAAATCACCAACTACTCTTCTTGAAACAATAATGGCACTTTTTGGTGTTAGAGAGTAGATGGTTGTGGGAGCTTTGAAGATGATTTTAATGGAGGTGCAAAGGCTCAGCTATACTAGTGATTTTCACGGTAATAAATTCAGTAGTTGGAGCAAGGGAGAGGTCCTTTTTAAATACAGATAAGCTCCAACGGATAGATCTACGGCTAAGAACAGAATGGTCTACGGCTTAGCCGTAAGCTCTGACAACATCCAACGGCTAGTTTGACCAGATTCAACAAAAGTTCCTTCTTACGGTTAAGCTTACGGCTTAGCGGTAAATCCTTATACGGCTTAGCCGTGAGCACCTTTCGGCCTAGCCGTGGGTCAGCCGTAAGCTGAAATTTCCCAAAAACTGCTCTCAGGAGAGTGGCCCGTAATCTTTACGGCTTAGCCGTGAATCACCCTACGGCTTAGCCGTGAAGGCCTTTCGGCTTAGCCACAAAGTCAACCGTAGGCATTATATGGCCAAATGCACTCTCTGGATTGTGGCCCGCAGATTTTATGGCTTAGCCGTGAAACACACTACGGCTTAGCCGTAACATTTTTCGGTGCAGCCGTAGGGTCAGCCGTAGAACAAAATGATTCAAAATATACTTTCTGGAGAGTAAGCCGTAGGATCTACGGCTTAGCCGTGGTCCAAGCCGTAGAACAAAAACTGGGTGTTTGAAAACCCTAATTTCCTATTTTATTTCTATGTACACTAGGGGTCACAGTTACCTTATCCCTTGGCACTCACAAAGGATTTTCTTGAATGATCTTGAACTTCTTTGAACTTGCTTAGTCTTCATTGATAGGTCTTTCTTGAATGGTCTTGAACTTCCTTGAACTTGCTTGAACTTCTTTGAACTTGGCTTGATCTTCAATGAATTTCCGAGGTGAACTAGGTCTTTCTAGAACTGAACTACACTTTGGTCCCGTAATTGACAACACACTCTTACAATGACACTAACAATCTCCCCCTTTGTCAATTTCGTGACAAAATTACATAATGTGAAGAAGATGCAACATTTTAGCTCAACATACACGATACAACAAGTGTGCAACATTTTAGCTCAACATACACGATACAACAAGTATTATAATACCGAAAACACCTTAACCTAACAGACCTACATTAGTTTGAAAGTTCAACACATTGAAGCTCCCCCTTTGAAGATGCTTAACCTGCAAAAAGGCTGCAAACACAATCTACTAGAAAGGTGGGAGGTTAGAAAGCTCCCCCTAAAACCATGCATACAATTCTCCCCCTTTTTGGCACAATATTGACAAAGAGATAAAGCATAAAGAAAAACAGAAGTGCACACAAAGATAAGCAGTTGGGAAGTAATGGCTATATTAGATGAGAAATTAGGAGCAGTACAATCATGTCAAAAGAAAATACATCACCCATAATAACAAAAGAGATAACAAACAAGACCAACAGGTGAAGCATAGGCAATGCCAAAAATACAAAAAGAAGACAATAACAGACATCAATCAGAAGGAGGAGAGGGGGAAGGAATCGCCACATCGTCTCTCCTGCAGCTTTTGTAGATCTTGGACAAGTATTGAAAGGATTTCTTCAAGAGCTTCTCCATCTTGGTTTGCCTTTGTTCGAGTGTGGCCAACCGAGCTTCAAACGAGGAAGAGGAAGAAGTCGGGGGAGGCACCGGAACCGGGGCAGCAGAAGAGGGTGCTGCAGGAGGAGGCCCATCCGGTGAATCATCTTCGTCTCCGGAGTCATGAAGGCGGGGACCAGCTGCTTGTTGTTTGGAGAAGCGCATGTTCTGAATATTGACTGTGCCAAAGGTGGGGTGAGACTCAGGGGCTTCATCTGAAGGTAAATTGACCCCACACTGAGAGGCAAGGCAAGTCATCAGATATCCAAAGACGCAGGCATTGGTGCCTCTGCCCGGGCACAGCCAAAACCTAATAATGTTAGCACAGATGAGAGATGGAAGACACACTCTGACCCCCATATGAACTGAGTAGAGGATGTTAACCATGAAAGGGGTTAGGTCAGAGAAATTCCCCCTCCGAGGATAGATGTTACAGGTGAAGATAGCATGGAGGATCCGGTAATGAGGAAGCAGGGAGGCTGCAGGGAGGAACCCCTTGTCCTTCTAAGGGACGGTGGCTGCATAGAGAGCGAAAGTGGCAGTTTGTTTTTCTTCTTCGGATAGAGAATCCGAGATGACTGAAGGGGTATCGTAGAGAGGCACACACAAAAGGGCTGAGATGATGGCAGGGGTGATGGTATTGGTGCCATCAGTGAACTCAAGGTCAAAGGACAAGGATTCTAACGATGCGCGTGTGATAGATGCATACATGGTACGCACAATCAAGGGGAAGCTAGGACCACCCCACTTCAGAATATTTTCCCACCCAACATGTGTGAGAAGTGTATGGACTCCATATGTTTCAACTGCGAGAATGTTGACATCGCGTTCCACAGTAATGGGTCGGGAAAAGAAGGATCGATCGCGAGTGGGTTCCCGTGGAACCAAAACTCGGGGAGAGGGTGGAGATGGCTGACGAGGCCGGGAGGAGCTACTGGAGGCACGAGGCCTCTTACCAGGAGGGTTGGTTCGTGGAGGCATAGTGATACACAGAGGGAAAGCCACACACCCAAAAACAGGAGGAAAAGCACACAGAGGAACGAGCATAGTAAAGCAAATGAAACAGTGAAGAAAAAGAAGAGAGAGAGAGAGAGGAGAACAGTACGATGTTCTAAACAGGAAGACGCCGGAGGAGGAAGGCCGGAGAAGGAAGACGCCCAAAAGACCTTGCCGGAAGAGGAAGAAAGAGAAAGGAAGAAGGAGCAGAGACGAGGGCAGAACTTTCGTGCAGAGGCAGAGGTAAAAAAAAATGAAGAGACAGAGTTAAGTAGGCATCGACGCGCAGAACGAGGACGAAAATAATACTTACGGCTTAACCGTAGAGTATTTTACGGCTGGCTAAGCCGTAAACCCTTACGGTTGAGCCGTAGGGTAAATGTTTGCGCAAATACTGGTTAACCGTAAGGAGATTACGGCTTAGCCGTAAAATGGCGTACGGCTTAGCCATAAACCCTGGGCAAAACACAAGTTAATCCAAACAGCAAACACCAATTGATTTCCTCAAAATTTCAAATTTTAACACATCAAGAGGTTTAGTCAAGATGTCTGCAAGTTGTTTTTCAGTCTGGATATATTTGAGCTCAATGATTCTTTCTTCGACCAATTCTCTAATGAAATGATGTCGAACATCAATGTGTTTGGTACGAGAGTGCTGGACCGGATTTTTAAAAATGTGTATGGCACTCGTGTTATGACAATACAAGCTCATTATTCCTTGTTTAATGCCATAGTCCATAAGCATCTACTTCATCCACAAGAGTTGAGAACAGCAGCTTCCGGCAGCTATGTATTCAGCCTCGGCAGTGGAGAGAGATATCGAATTTTGCTTTTTACTATGCCAAGCTACTAGACAATTTCCAACATAAAAACAGCCGCCACTTGTGGATTTTCTGTCATCTAAGTTTCCTGCCCAATCAGCATCTGAGTATCCAGCATTGGAGGACGATGAGTCATGAGGATACCACAGACCATATTCAGTTGTATCTGCAATGTACTTAATGATTCTTTTTACAGCAGTTAGATGGGATTCTTTTGGATCTGCTTGATATCGAGCACATGCTCCCACACTAAATGCTATGTCTGGCCTACTTGTAGTAAGGTATAACAGGCTACTGATCATACTTCTATATAGGCTAGAGTCAACCCCTTTACCGTTTGCATCTTTAGTAAGTTTGATGGTTGTACTCATGGGAGTTTTGACATGTTTCCCAGTCATTAGACCAAATCGTTTTACCAGTTCTTTAGCATACTTGGACTGGGAAATGAAGATACCATCACTTAATTGTTTGACTTGTAAACCTAAGAAGAAATTCAATTCGCCAACCATACTCATTTCGAATTCAGATTGCATTAGATTAGCGAACTGAGCAGTCAATTCATTAGATGTGGAGCCAAAGATGATATCATCTACATATATTTGTGCTATTAAAACTGACTTTCTTGTCTTTTGGATAAAAAGAGTTTTATCAACACTTCCTCTTTGAAAATTATTGTCTAATAAGAATTTTGTCAACCTTTCATACCAAGCACGTGGTGCTTGCTTGAGGCCATACAGAGCTTTCTTCAGTCTAAACACATGGTAAGAGAATTTTGAGTCTATAAAACCTTTAGGTTGTTCAACATACACTTCCTCATTCAAAATTCCATTTAGAAAAGCACTCTTAACATCCATTTGAAATAATTTGAACTTTAAAAAACAAGCTATAGATAGTAAAATTCTAATTGATTCTAAACGAGCAACTGGAGCAAAGGTCTCATCAAAGTCAATACCTTCAATTTGAGAATATCCCTGCGCTACCAACCTAGCTTTGTTCCTAACAGTAACGCCATTTTCATCAAGTTTATTTTTGAAGATCCATTTAGTGCCTATCACATTTTTATCTTTTGGTCTTGGAATTAGGTACCAAACATCACTTCTTGTAAACTGATTCAAATCTTTTTGCATAGCTTTTATCTAATCATTGTCTGAAAAGGCTTCATCAACGCAGGTAGGTTCTAAAACAGAAGTAAAGCACAAGTGACTCATAATGTTCTCCAATTGTTTCCTAGTTTTTACACCTGTTAGGGGGTCACCAATAATCTGATCTATAGGATGATCTTTTACATTCACCAAATTTTCAGTAGAAATAGGTACATCAGTTTTTATTGTGGATCGTGTGGGTTCAATCATTGAGGGCACTTCCACTTCATCAACATTATTAGACATTTTGGATTCATCATCTATAATGACATTTATTGACTCTTGGATGACTCCGGTTCTCATATTTAGAACACGATAGGCTCGACTCCGTGTTGAATAGCCTAAGAATATACCTTCATCACTTTTTGAGTCAAATTTACTCAGTTGTTCTCTATCCTTCAAGATGTAACATTTACTTCCAAAGACCTTAAAATATTTCACATTTGGTTTCTTCCCATGCCACAATTCATAAGCTGTCTGATTTGTACCAGTCCTTAGATAAACTCGGTTGATGATGTAGCAGCTGGTATTAACAGCTTCGGCCCACAAGTCTCTAGGAAGATTCTTACTATGAAGCATGACTGTGGCCATGTCTTGGAGAACTCTATTTTTTTTTCAGCTACCCCATTTTGTTGTGGAGTTTTGGGTGCAGAATATTCATGATGAATCCCATATTTCTCACAAAATTTGTCAAATTGATCATTTTCAAATTCTCCACCATGATCACTTCTGATTCGGGCTACTGAAGTACCTTTTTCAATCTGAATTTGTTTTACAATCCTTTTGAATTCTCCAAAGGCTTTAGATTTTTCTCTCAAGAATGCAACCCAAGTGAATCTAGAGAAATCATCTACCATAACAAGAAAGTACCTTTTCTTACCTCGACTCTCTCTTTTAGTTGGTCCAGCCAAGTCCATATGAATAAGTTCTAGAGGTCGAGTAGTTTTCATAGTATTCACCATTTTATGGGCACTTCTAATTTGTTTTTCTTGAAGGCACTCTCCACAGATCATCTTTTCTTGAATATTGATCTTGGGCAGTCCTTCAACATATTTGTTTAGATGGGATAAGTCCCTGTAGTTTACATGCCCAAGTCTTTGATGCCACAACTTAGTTTCATCAATACTAGTTAATAGGCAAGAAGCAGAGGATGAAGTATTTGTTTTTCCCACCACATAACAGTTATCGGTAGTTCTAAGACCTCTCAATATTATCTTTCCATTCCTTGAGATCTCACAACTATGACTACTAAACTTTACGGCATAATCTTTATCACAGATTTGAGATATGCTAAGTAAATTATGTTTCAACCCATCAACGCACAAAACATTCTCAAAAGGTGGTAAGTTTGGAACATTTAAAGTTCCTTTCCCAATAATTTTGGCAGTACTGCCATCACCAAAAGTAATCGTGCCTCCATCGAATTCAATCATTTTAGACAAACAAGATTTATCACCAGTCATATGTTTTGAGCATCCACTATCCAGATACCATCTTGATTGTTCTGCAGCTTTAAAAGCTGTGTGGACCACTAGATTCTTGTTTTTAGGTATCCATTTAAGTGTACTAGTAGTGGGGATCACAGTTGGTTTTTGGTGTTTCACTTGAAAGGTTTTATGTTGGGGAATAAGAATGTTTGCTCCATTCTTTCTGTATATTTCAAATTGTTTTCTTAACTTTTGGACTTCTTTTAACAAATTATCCATCTTTTGGTTTAAGGGGAACGTGTTTATTTGAAACTTCTGCTTTTTGTTTTCAAGTTCCACTTTCTTAGAGATGTTTTTCTCAATTTTTTGACTAATGTTATAATGAATTTTTCTTAACTTGCACTCCATTTTGAAATGACCTATTTTTCCACAATAATGACAGAAGACATTTGATGAAACAATATGAGTACTAGTAGATGCCTTATCCAAAGTGTTTTGAACGCTAGTATCTTCCTTCTTTAAAGCACTTTTGACAAAAACAGTTCCGGAACTTGGGGACTGATTAGCATTTTTGTCATATCCAAGACCGGTCATGTCTTTATAAGCTTTCCCAATTTTGAATTGTCTAATGTATTTCTCATCATTTTGAGTAAATATGTACTCATACTTTTCTTTATACCGTTTCAGAATAGTCACTTTATTGTGGAGAGCATTATTTTCATCTTTTATTTTTAAAAGGGATTTTTCATTTTCTCTTAATTTGAGTATATTTTCTCTTTCTGTTGATAATTGGATTTTTACACTTTCGAGTTCTTTGATTAATTCTTCCTTTTCAGCATTAATACTATCAACCTTTTCTTTTAAATTCTTAATTTTTTTTTGTTGATTGCTTACAGTTTCAACGAGCCTACAGGTTCCCTCATAGAGTAGTTCATAGGAATCCGTGGTGTTGTCATTATCCTCATCATCTGAATTTTCATATTCACTCTTTGACTCACTTCTTGAGATTTCTTCATTCGATATTTTAATCATTTCCTCAGAGAGATTGAATGTGGCAGTGGTAGCCATCAGAACTGTATATTTGTCTGATTCATTTTGATGTGATTCATCTGAGTCAGAATCTGATTCAGATGAATCGTCCTAAGTGGCTAAAGATTCTTCTTTTTGAATTTTCCTTTTTGAAGACAATCGGTGGATATGTGTCCAATTTTCTTACATCTGTAACACATAGGTTCCTTATGTTTACTTCTAGAGAGGGAACTTGATCGACCTTTGTATTTATCATTAGTGGTTTCATTTTTATACTCTTTCACCCTCTTTTTCTTAAATTATTTCAAAAATCTTTTAGCCAAAAGGGCCACATCTTCATCCCCGTCATTGCTAGTTATTCCTATGTCATCTTTAGAGGAAGATGTGTTATGAGAGGTGATTAGAGCGATTGATTTCTTTTTTTCATTGTTAAATTTGAGTTCAAAGGTCTAAAGGGATCCCACTAATTCTTCAATTTTCATTTGTTCCGAATCCTTGTGTTCTTCTATAGAGGTTACCTTAGGATGGAATCTTTCCGTAAGTGATCTCAAGATTTTACTACAAATTTTACCTTCCGGAAGAGTTTTCCCAAGAGCCCACATTTCATTTACAATTTTCATGAGCTTAGTATGGAAGTCAGTAAACATTTCATTTTCTTCCATGCGAATGTTTTCAAACTGACTCGTGAGCATCTGAAGTTTAGATCTTTTGACAACTGAGGTACCCTCATAAGTTACTTCAAGGATTCTCCATGCCTGTTTTGCATTAGTGGTTGTCATGATCTTTTTAAACTCTTCTTGATTCATGGCACACACTATAGCATTGTAAGCTCTAGCGTTATTTTGTCTAAGAAGTAGCTGAGCAGGAGACCATCTAGCTGGATCTAATGGTCTAGTGGTTGTGACACCATTTATAGTCACATCTTCAGTGGGTTCCGTCCAACCTTTCTCTATAGCCTCCCAAACAGCCCAGTCCATGGATTTTAAAAATGCTGTCATCCGGGCTTTCCAGAAGGTATAATTTGTTCCATCAAAGAAAGGTGGATGGGTGATAGAGCTTCCTTCAGGATTCGTGGTGAATCTAGCAAAAGATGGATCTACTTCAGGTTATTACACCCTTAAGAAGTAACCTGGCTCTGATACAATTGAAAGTGCAATAACTAGATCTCACCAAGTCCTAGAGGGGGGGTGAATAGGACTATTAAAAATTTCTTTTCAAGAATTCGGTTTTATTAGTGGGCAATCTGAAAGATTAATTAAAATTGAGAGTCCCCAAGAAGATTAAGAGAGATATTCAGAGTTGTGAGTGTTTACAGTATGTAGAAATGCAAGTAGAGTAACAAAGATGTAGCTTAGAAATGATGATCAACTCAAGTGACAAGAATGCAAGGCAACATCCACACACAACAAGCAATAAACACAGTGATTTATAGTGGTTCGGTCCTAGACCTACATCCACTCTCAAGAGCAATCTCTCTTGGTTCCACTAAATAAGAGGTACTTACATAACATACACCTCTTGCAACAGTTTTTGATTCGGTGGTTTATCTTCCACCAACTGGGGTTTTTGATCAGGTGGTTGATCCTTGATCTAGTCCACCAATTACAATAATTTTTGATGCGGTGGTTTGTCTTCCACCAAATACAGCAATGAGAATTGAAATATTAAAGAACACCTAAATAAGGAATTGTATACCTTGGTTTTGAGTGGTGCTCTTGATGCTTGAAAGACTACCTCCAAGCTTTGGCCTCTTGTTCTTGCTCCTTGGTGATGAAGATCTTCAGATGAGTGCTTAGCCAAGGGAAGAGGTTTTAAGAGGGTTTGGAAGGCTAAGGTATTCTCTCAGATTTAATGGAGCCTTTCCTAAATCACCAACTACTCTTCTTGAAACAATAATGGCACTTTTTGGTGTTAGAGAGTAGATGGTTGTGGGAGCTTTGAAGATGATTTTAATGGAGGTGCAAAGGCTCAGCTATACTAGTGATTTTCACGGTAATAAATTCAGTAGTTGGAGCAAGGGAGAGGTCCTCTTTAAATACAGATAAGCTCCAACGGATAGATCTACGGCTAAGAACAGAATGGTCTACGGCTTAGCCGTAAGCTCTGACAACATCCAACGGCTAGTTTGACCAGATTCAACAAAAGTTCCTTCTTACGGTTAAGCTTACTGCTTAGCGGTAAATCCTTATACGGCTTAGCCGTGAGCACCTTTCGGCCTAGCCGTGGGTCAGCCGTAAGTTGGAATTTCCCAAAAACTGCTTTCTGGAGAGTGGCCCGTAATCTTTATGGCTTAGCCGTGAATCACCCTACGGCTTAGCCGTGAAGGCCTTTCGGCTTGGCCGCAAAGTCAATCGTAGGCATTATATGGTCAAATGCACTCTCTAGATTGTGGCCCGTAGATTTTACGGCTTAGCCGTGAAACACACTACGGCTTAGCCGTAACATTTTTCTGTGTAGCCGTAGGGTCAGCCGTAGAACAAAATGATTCAAAATATACTTTCTGGAGAGTGAGCCGTAGGATCTACGGCTTAGCCGTGGTCCAAGCCGTAGAACAAAAACTGGGTGTTTGAAAACCCTAATTTCCTATTTTATTTCTATGGACACTAGGGGTCACAGTTACCTTATCCCTTGGCACTCACAAAGGATTTTCTTGAATGATCTTGAACTTGCTTAGTCTTCATTGATAGGTCTTTCTTGAATGGTCTTGAACTTCCTTGAACTTGCTTGAACTTCTTTGAACTTGGCTTGATCTTCAATGAATTTCCGAGGTAAACTAGGTCTTTCTAGAACTGAACTACACTTTGGTCACGTAATTGACAACACACTCTTACAATGACACTAACAGTATGTAGTAGACCCTTTGTATGTGTTACAGTATGAGCTGTTGCAAGTGCAGGATGATACAACATGTACTGAGCAGCCGGTGGGGATTGTTGACACTAATGGGCAGGTGTTGAGGAACTATGTCATCCATTGGGTGAAGGATGAATGGAGTCAACATCACCCTGAGAAAGCAACGTGGGAGCTTAAAGATGAAGTGCAGAGACAGTATCCGCATCTTCTTCTAGAGGTATGTTAGTCATTTGGAGGACCAAATGTCCTTTATGGGAATGAGATGTCAGGTCCCAAAATTTTATTTTGGGTCATACCGGTCTGTCGGGTTCGAGTTGGGTTGAGAGGGGTTAAATGGGCTGAATAAACACTCTTAGGCATTAGGCCTGAGTTATTTGACTCTTTTGGCCAATTGACTCTTTTTGGAATTTCGTAAAACTTTCTAAAAGCAAAGAGCCCTTTTTTGTAATTTAGAAAAAACCTCTTCATGATATAAACTCTTAGGGTTTTCCCAATTCTCTCATCTTCTTCCTTTCTTCTGCAACCAAGCCCTAAAAGTTCTCCGAAAAGAAACCAAGGTTTGATCTTCATATCCACTTTTGGCATCGAGATCCGGTAAGTGGATAATTGTAAACAATGTCTTCTTGGTTTCTATTTTGAATCACATGCTCTAACCATGATACATTTGATTTGGTTTAATATTTTGTGTTTTTTATTAATAAAGAAAATTTGATTTTGATTGAAACAAAGAAACACATACATTTTATTTGATTTGGGTTTGAAGGACTTGATGATGAAGATTGGTTTCTTCTCTAAAAGAAAAATTTTTTTTGTCGTAGTGCTGCCTAACGTGCCTGGTAGCAGCGCCTGGGCCTACTGCCTGACTTGGCTGGGCTGGGCTGGCGACTGAATTTAGAATGGGAATGTGAAGTTTGGGATGCACCACATGATAAACACGGAAAGTAGGATATTGGTATCATGGACTCACATTTGCATTGTGAAAGAGGGTTAATTCTCATGTGCACATTCATCTAACTATGACCATTAGGTGGTTTAGTGCTTACCCTCAGAGAACTTGAATTTACACATGTTCATAATACACTTTCAAATTTAAAAGTGTAAATACTCAAATTGATATTGGATTTAATTTGAGATTAAGGGTTTCATATCATGGTTTATTCTGCATCGGTATACGTATGTATTTATAAATATATATATTTATATATATTTGACTGACTACAGTTCGGAGGTGGACATACGCCATCGGGGCAGTGTGTGCTGTGAATTATAGTACACAACTGTGCCTTTTGTTATATTTGGCGGGAATATCCGTTTCTGTTTATTTGTCTGCGGAAATATCCATTTCTGTATATTTATTTGCGGGAATACCCGTTTCTTTATATTTACTTGCGGAAATACCCATTTCTGTATATTTATCTGTAGGAATACCCGTTTATGTTTATCCGTCTGGGGGAATACTCATTTCTATATGTTTTTCTGCGGGAATACCCATTTCTGTTTATCTGTCTGCAGGAATACCCGTTTTTGGTATATAGTATTTGCAGGGATACCCATTTTTGTGCATTCATGCCATTGAGGTTTGCATCTGATCTATTGTGGGTCATAATGAATATTATGTTTAATTCAGTTGATTAATCCATTGCTTGCAGTTTACCCTCTTGCCAGATTACGTCAATCTGACCCACTACTTTTGGTGTCTAGGTCCTATTATAGGTGTCGAACTGGAGGGTCAAACAACGCAAGGGATTCCGCCAAATGGCGGAGTTATTGAGTGGAGCACCGATGACATCATTTGAGGTGTCCTAGAGTTGGTGCAGACATCGGAATATTAGATTATGTAATAAGGTCATATTTGGGCCATCAGTTTATTTATTAAATTTATTTGTCTTGGAATTATGACTTTAATTACTATGCTTCAAAGCACTTGATCTTGATTTTATTATTAATGAGATTTGTTATATGATTGTTATATGATATTCGTCTGCGATGAGTATGGTTTTTAGTTCCGCGTATGATTATGGTTGCTTGATCACCAACAATAGCCTCACGAAGGACTTCGATCCACCCAGAATTGGGGCTCGTATTGTTTATGTAAGAAAAAAATTTTAATTAGCCTCAATTCTCAAACCCCTAGAACCGGGTTTGGATCCGGCCCAGTTTTGGGGGCATGACACTACTTCAACATGAACTTAAAAATTTTTAAAAATAGTAAAGGCAGCAGACTTTTCTTTAATAAAACATAACCAAAGTTTTCTACTGAAATCATCAATAAAAGTGATGAGATACTTGTTACCTCCAAGTGAAGGTGTCTCCAATGGTCCACATATGTCTATATGAACCAGTTGTAATGGTGCCTTTGCTCTCCATGATTTTCTAACCGGAAAAGAATTTCTTTGTTGTTTCCAAGTGTGCAGGATTCACATACATGCTCAAGCCTTTTTATAGCTAGTAAGCCATGAACCATATTTGAAGAAGATAATAACATGAGCCAGTTAAAGTGAAGATGCCCAAAGCGAAGATGCCACTTCCATTACTCATTATTCATAAGTCCATAGAAGCATTTCTTTAGCTTTGTATTGAGCTGGAGTGGAAACATGTGATTCTTTGCCATTTGAACTCGAGCAATGTGTCTTCCATGAGCATCTTTGAATGACAGAGAGAAATTTTCTATGTGTATTACATACCCCTTTTTTAGGAGTTGCCCAATACTAAGAATATTGCTTTTCATACTTGGCACATAATACACATTGGAAATATATGTAGGTAGACCATCTTTTTGATAAATTTTAATTTTTCCTTTAGAGTCTCCACGACTTACTTTCCCACTGACATCTTCTGCAAGCTCTTCAAAGAGTTCTTTCCTCCCGCACATGTGATTGCTTGCTCCGGAATCAAGGACCACACATTATCCTGGTCATATGCATCTTCCTGTGATAGAAGAATTGTGGACACTGCATTTCCCTTATCTACTACTTTTGCAAAGTTGGATGGCTCTTCCCATTTTGTGGGTTTGTCCCAGCAATCTGAAGCATAGTGTCCAAACTTGTTACAATTGTAACATTGAACACCTTTTGAATTTCAGCGGCCACGAGTGGATCTTCCCCTGCTTGCTCCTCTTCTGCAATTAGAGGTGCTTTTCCATTTATGTTTTGCATGGCTTTGAGGATATGCTCCCCCTTTATCTCTATCGCAAATGCTTTCGGTGCTACCACCTCGTTTTGAATTTTCATAACCAAGCTTTTTCTCACTTAGGGTCAATTTTGACTCTAGTGCCTGTTCCAAGATCATAGAGTTAGTATTCTTTTGCATACGTTGCTTATGAACTTGGAGTCAGTTGAAAGAGTCTCTAGATTTTTGGACTCCTCAATGGCCGCAACCACATGCTCAAATTTGGTTGTCAAGGTTCACAAAACTTTTTCAACAATCCAATTATCTTCCTTTTTTTCTCCATTTCTTTTTAATTGTTTGACAATTATAAGTAATCGAGAAAAATAATCAGAAACACATTAAACTTCTTTTATATGGATTGCCTCAAAGTCAGCTCAAAGAGTCTGAAGGCGGATTCTTTTCACACGATCAACTCCCTTGAAGATAGTGCTCAGTATCTCCCATGCCTGCTTGCTCGATGTTGCTTCAACAATCTTCTTGATGGTTGATTCATCTACCCCTTGATAGAGTAGGAACAAACTCTTCTTGTCTTTCTTCCTTTGATCTTTGAGTGCAGTTTTCTGTTCAGTGTTGTAAGTAGCCTCCGCCTCACCCGTGGGCTCTACATAACCATTAGTGACGGTCTCCCATGGGTCTGCGACCCAAATAGCACCTTCATCTGGATACTCTAGTTTTCATAATTCTCCTTCATCAGCTTCTGGTTCTGGGGTTGAATCAAGTTTGATGCCATTACTGCTAATAAATGAGAGGGAACTTGGCTCTAATACCACTTGTAGGAAATTTTAGGTGGATTCACAAACTTAACACAAACAAAATAAGAGGAACAATGCAATGAGAATTTTATTTCACTTTCAAGTGAATAAAAATCTGATACAAAAAACTCTCTTGAGTAACTAAATATGGATCCACTCACACAACTCAGCTATAGCCTCTCTTTTCTATTTTTTTTTTACTTCACTAATGCACTCATTCAACTGATTCATGCCATAGAACCACACATATATTTATAGTTGTCCAAATGCCAAGTCAGTGATTAACTTGTGAAAGTAGAGTGGGCCATGTTGATATGATGACGAGAGGGAGACGTGTCCATCTTGCATGCCTCATGATGAAAGGTCATTTCACAAAACGTAATGAAGGTGGGATGTGGTCCACCCACATCCCATTTGATCAAGTCGGCTGCACAAAAGTGATGACGGAATGAGATGCAATGATACGTGGTGCACTTTGATTCATGTGACAAGGCGGCTACAAGCTTTGATGATGAGATGAGATGTGGAGGTGACGTGGAGTTCAACTTCATCATTTGATCATGTCGGTAATCAGAGGTTTTGGATAACTTTTCAAAGTTGCTATTGCCAACACTTCTTTGGTATCAGGCTTCTGCCATTTTAGATTAGGATTCTTAGTGTTCTGAGTTTTCTTGTCTGTTATTTTTTGGTGGGTAGTATGTGATTATTTTTTTCATTACTGGGTGTTGACGTTATGGCTGGGTGGATTTGAGTGTGGTATAAGGTAGATGTTGAATGGAGCTCCTTTCAATCCAATAGAGGATTTTGCTGGTTGTATTGAGTTGTTGGGCCATGAGCACCACCGCCCTTTTGTTCCATGTGTGCTAAATGGGATAGGGTTATGGTTTGCATGCTTCAGGATCTACATTATCTGTGTAAGATCATCCTTTGGATTGAAGGGAGCTCCGAAGCAGATTCTCCTTCTTCTGATTTTGATGACTTGTGCTTGTTAGAAAGTTGCTGTTCTATTTGCTTTTTATAAATTTATGTACTCTTGTAATAACATCTAATGGACCTGAAGAAATGGCCTATTATGGAACAGATTAGTCTGTTACGTAACGTTTTTGGAATGTCACTGCTAAAATTACATACCTGCTTAATTTTAAATGTTTTGTTATTAGTTTTCATACATTTCCTACTCGCTTTTTACTTGTGATTTTCTAGGAAAAACACTACAAGAATTCATATTTTTAGCTACGAATTTTTTCATCCCCAAAAGATAACAAAATGTCGGTATATAACTTTACCGACGAGAATATTTTCATTGTCTGAACGTCACCAAAAAAAGGTCAGCAAAACATTTTACTGATGGAAAAAAATTTTGTCGGCGAAAACAATATTTACTGACGATAAATTCCACATTTACCGACACTGATAAACATCGGCAAAATTCATATAATTTTAATTTTCCTTTTATCGATGATTTTTTAACGTCGGTAAAATTTTTTTGTATTTTTTGCATTTTAAATTGGACATTTACCGACGCTAAGAAATCATTGGTAAAATTCATTTAATTTTAATTTTCCTTTAATCGATGATTTTTAACGTCGTTAAAATTTTTTTGTATTTTATACATTTTAAATTGGATATTTACCAACGCTAAGAAATCATCAGTAAAATTCATTTCATCTAGTTTCCAATTTTAATTTCACTCATACTGACAATTTTTTAACATAGGTAAAATTTTTTGGTACTTTTAAATTTTAAATTGGATATTTATCGACGCTAAAAAATGTCAGAAAAATTCATTTCATTTATTTTCTATTTTAATTTTCACTTTTACCAACAATTACTTCACGTCGGCAAACTCATTAATTTTTTCATTTTAATTTTTTTAGTTTTTAAAATTTTAAAATCTCATTTTTTTGACATTTTAAAACATTGGTAGAAAAATACACTAAATTTTAAAATTCCATTTCGCCGATGTTAAGTGAACGTTGCGAAATTAATTCTAGTTTTTTTATTTTTTATTTAACTTTTTTCGATGTTTTCTAACGTCAGTAAAATCATTCATTTTTATATTTTATTTTTTTCATTTTATCGATGTTTTTGAACATCGGTTATAATTATCTCTATTTATAAAAATTTACAAAATCATTTTACCGACATTATATAATGTCGGCAAATGATTTTTTTTAAAACATTATTTTACTTTTGCTGACGTTAAAAAACGTCGGCAAATGTAATTTTTCATTAGCACAAGGGTATTTTTTTAAAATATAATAATTGTCTTTTCATTATAGTCTTCCAATAAACCTATTTATACACCTGTATAAAAAAAACTTATTCATGTACCTGTATTTAATATAAGAAATCCATTCATATAAGAATTACTAAATAAACAAACAACCATTACTATTTTTCATCAAGTCATTCATCTCATTTAACAAATACTACAATAATACAGTCCCACATAAATATCTAATATATGAATACAAATACATTAAAATGAAAATAAAACACCCCTCCAAGTCTGCAACCAAACCCAAATCGTCCATCAATCTGCAATGACAAAAATAACATTAGAAACTTTTCAATGAATTAAATTACAAATATAAGATAAACATGTATATATATAATATTTTCCTAAGTTTTTTGGCTGCTTGTTTTCTGGCTTAAGTATTGAGAATTAAGTGATTATTGCACCTAATTTGTTAATTGAGAGTCCAATTCACGAGCCAACAATTCGTACAAGTTACATTTGCCTTAAACGAGGTGCTTGTGCCGGTTTCCAGGCCGACCGATGACCGTTCCCCTTTTTGAACCTTCAGCGGCCTATGTTCGAGTCTAAGTGTTCGGAATCCAATGTTTTTAGGTCTAATTCCCTAACTGAGAGTCCAATTTGTGAACCGTCAGTTCCTACAAGTTACTCTATCATCCAACGAAGTGCTCGTGTCAGTTTTTGATTTTTTTGGGGCCGTTTCCTCCTTTTGACCCCCCGGTGGGCAGTTTTTTAGCCTAAGTCTTGGAAAATCGTAGGTTTTTGCTTCAAATTCTCTAACTGGAAGTTCAATCTGTGGACCATCAGTTCCTACAAGTTACTCTATCTCAAGTAAAGTGATATGCCAATTTTTAATTTTTCCGGGGCCGTTTCCCGTTTTTAAGCCACTAGTGGGCGGTTTCAAGCCTAAGTCTTAGAAATCGTAGGTTTTTGCTTCTAATTCTCTAACTAAGAGTCCGATTTGCGGACCATCAATTCTTACAAGTTACTCTACCTTGAGCAAAGAGCTCATGCCATTTTATTTTTCTGGGGCCGTTTCCCGTTTTTGACCCTCCAGCGGGCTGTTTTCGAGCCTAAGTCTTGGAAATTGTAGGTTTTTGCTACTTATTCTCTAAACAGGAATCCGATTTGCAAACTGTTAGTCCCTACAATTTACTCTACCCTCGAGCAAAGTTCTTGTGCCAAATTTTCATTTTTCCAGGGCCATTTCCCATTTTTGACCCTCGATGGGCAGTTTTCGAGCCTAAGTCTTGGAAATCGTAGGTTTTTGCTTCTAATTTTCCAACCGGGAGTTTGATTTATGGACCATTAGTTCCTACAAGTTACTCTACCCTCGAGCGAAGAGCTCGTGCTGGTTTTCAATTTTTCCAGGGCCGTTTCCCATTTTTAACCCCTCGGTGGCTAGTTTTTGAGCCTAAGTCACGGGAAATTGTAGGTTTTTGCTTCCAATTCTCTAACCGGGAGTCCAATTTACGGACTGTCAGTTCCTACAAATTACTCTACCCTCGAGCGAAGTGCTCGTGTCGGTTTTTTATTTTTCCAGGGCCATTTCCCATTTTAACCCCCCGATGGGTAGTTTTTGAGCCTAAGTCTTGGAAATCATAGGTTTTTGCATCCAATTCTCTAACCGGGGCTCTAATTTACAGACCATTAGTTCCAGTTACTCTACGCTCAAGCAAAGTGATTGTGCCATTGTTCAATTTTTACAGGGCCATTTCCTGTTTTTGACCCCTTGGTGGGCGACTTTCAAGCCTAAGTCTTGGAAATCATAGGTTTTGCTTCTAATTCTCCAACAGGGAGTCTAATTTATGAACCATAAGTTCCTACAATTTACTCTACCCTAAAGCAAAGTGCTCGTGCTGGTCTTTATTTTTCCTGGGCCGTTTCCCATTTTTGACACCCCAGTGGGCAGTTTTCAAGCCTAAGTCTTGGAAATCATAGGTTTTTGCTTCCAATTCTCTAATCAGGAGTCTGATTTGTGGACCGTCAGTTCCTACAAGTTATTTTACCTTTAAGTGAAGTACTCGTGGTGGTTTTTTATTTTTTTTGGGGCCATTTCCCATTTTTGACCCCTCAATGGGCAGTTTTCGAGCCTAAGTCTTGGAAATTGTAGGTTTTTGCTTTCAATTCTCTAACTGGGATTCCAATTTGCGGACCATCAGTTCCTACAAGTTACTCTACCCTTGAGCAAAATGCTCGTGCTGGTTTTTAGTTTTCCTAGAGCCGTTTCTCATTTTTGACGCCTTGGTAGGTAGTTTTGAAGGCCGTTTCCCATTTCGACCGGTTTCGAAGGTCACATCTGTAATTGTAGGTGTTGAAAATCCTACATTTTTAGTGTTTATAAATTATAATGAGTTATTATGTTAAAATTTCAAGAGAATAATATACTAACTAAGGGGTCGCATCATGCTCTCTAGCAATTGTGTTATCATGTAAGGTCCCGACCTGGCGTAATTATAATCTATACTAAAGGTCCCGACCTGGCGTAATTATAATCTATACTAAGTAAGCTTAGTTTTCTTATCAATATGCATAATTAGTCTTAATTCACCTTGCTTTTAAATTATTAGTGGGTTTTAGTTGGATAGGTAGTTGGGTTCGAACTTTACTTAGGTAGTCAAGGACCTTTTCGTAATTAATCTTGCATCATATGGACATCTCATCAGTTGCATTACGTGCATTTCATCTTGTAGGTCAACTTTTATGTTGGGCTCAATTTGATTCGGACTCGTTTTGGCCCAATTGAGGCCATTGACCTAAATTGTAAATATCCCAAGAAACTGGGACTTGCATGTAAAAGCTGTAGGAAAATTGAGTTTATAAAGCCCCAACGTCTTCTTCCTCTGCTTTCTTCTGTATTCGTTGGAGCCATCCCCTCTCTTCATCCATTCTCTATCTTCTCTACATCTTAGAGCTGGAAACGGGGGATTTAGTGCTTGCATGCAACAGTGACAGCCTCCATCCCTCCTCTTCTTCATCCTTTTGGCATCCTCTCTCTCTCTAAGTTATAGATTCAAGAGAACTCATCTCAGATTGGGAGCCTTCCCCTACCCACACACCAAAGAGGAGTTGAGTAAGGTCAAGCACTGTGTTAAGGCAAGTATTAGAGTATGTATGGTACTGCATGTGTGATAATTTGATTGATTCTTGGATTGCTCATTCAATGTTCAACTTACAGCTCATTTCCTCTTAAATAAGCACACATAGGTATGGAATTAGGTGATAATGAGTATAATTAGGCAAAATTGATGATATGGAATATGTAAGACCTACTATGGAGTTTAGAAGTATAAGAACCCTCATTGGAAACCCAAATGATAGAGTTCTGCAAGTGAACCCCAGCTGCAGAATCAGCTTCAGAACTTCTGAAGCTTACGGCGAAGTTCACGGCTAAGCCGTAAGTCTCTACGGCTCAGAATCCAAAGAGCCAAATTACATTACGGCTAACACTCGGCTAAGCCGTGGAATGTACTACAGCTAAGCCATAACCTCCCCGTGACCAAGCCGTAGGTTATTATCCGGTGAAGCTTCCAGAGAGCCCCAAACCTAGGATTTAGCTACGGCTCATACACGGCTACGTCGTGAACTCTGCTACGGCGACGCCGTACCCAAGCCATAACCTTAGCCGTAGGCTTAGCACGGTTAAGCCATAGGTCAATATACGGCCAAGCCGTAAATGCGCATCAAATTAAGAAAGAAACCTGAGCCACTCGGCTAAGCCATAGCCTTGTATACGGCTAAGCCGTAAGAACCCAGTGAATCTAGGATGTGAAGAACCTTCAATGACTTTGTAGGGCTCTAGATATGGCACAAATTCCTTAACCAAATTAGCCCAATGGTGATCAACTAAAAGGTGGACAAGTGCAGAGCTGTCACTCATCCCCTTTGATTTTCCGGATGAATTCCCGATGTCACTCATGGGTGTTGGCATAAGAAGAGGTGTCCTTCGCACTATACAATGTAACGCCAAGATTTGGTAACACAATGACACCGGACGTTTTATGAATGCATCGTGTTGAATGCCCTCGGGATCACAGATTATATAGCATAGGGTTGTAACACTCCGATCCCCTTTGAGCCGGATTAGTGGCTCATTCATGTGTGTTTCTGTTGTTTTATTCTTTCGGACTTGGTTTTGGGCCTTGGATAGGTAGTTGAGCAACCTTTGACCTGAGATAGGTAGTTCTAAGCCCTTTTTCGTAATTTTGCTTTTGCTTTGCTTGCATCATATTTGCATCATCTTGGTGTCAGCACGTGTATTTTGTTGAGCTCGTTATTTTCCGTAACTGTGTCAGATCCGTTCGGAGTCAATTGGAGAAGTTGGACCCCCGTGTGACTTGATTTGTAAATAACCGAAACTTACCGGACTTTGACTTAAACTTCCAAAAACCTATATATATGAGTCATCCTCCAGGTGTCTCTCTCTCTCCTGCTCATTTCATTTCCTCAACGTTGCATGCAAGGAGACTCCAGGAGGGCCACGTTCTCTCTCTCTCTTCTTCCCTTCTCTTGCTCGATTGAGGATTTGGATTCCTTGTTTTGATTTGGTTCTCCCCCCCTCCTCTCATCTCTGTCTGTGGCTTTGGTAAGTGGGTTCTCTTCAAATCTCTTCTTCTTCATCTCCAATTGCACCTCTCTTTCTCTATGCTGTGTCTACATCTCATGCATGGTTTATTTCTTTGATTTGTCTTGATTTTAGTTGATTTGGAGCTTGATTCAGTGGATTTTCAGAGTTTGAGGCAAGTATAAGTACAGGCTTTGATAACACATATGGGTGTTTTGTTTGATTGCTTTGATTCTCTCTTATTCTTTGTATAGAATGTTTTACAGCCAATTTTTGTGAATTTGGAACCTCTGTAATTTGTTTGGAGACGTTTCTGTACCAAATTTCAGTTTCTGTACTCAACCCGAATTCGTGTTCTGTATTGTACGGCTAAGCCGTAAGTTTCTACGGCTCAACCTCCAGAGACTTGCAATTTCACTTTTGTTCTACGGCTAGGCTACGGCTGAGCCGTAAATTGTCCTACGGCTGAGCCGTAAGCTAGCCGTGACCCAACCGTAACCCAGCCGTGAATTAAATCTCTGATCAGTCGAAACTTTTCCAATACAGTACTCCTACGGTGTGTCTACGGCTAAGCCGTGAATTGCTACGGCTAGGCCGTGGATTGGTCTACGGCTAAGCCGTATACTGACTGTAGCTTAGCCGAAAAAGGTATCAGATCAGAGGTGGAGGATGACCAGTTTAGCTGTGTTTTGAATGGAACCAAGGTGAAGCCGTAGTGCATATTACGACGAGCGCGTAAGATGTCTTCGGCTTAACCATAGGTCCCTCATGGCTAAACCGTTAGGCATGGCAATTCTGAAATATAACTTAGGATAATGGTGAGACTTGTAGGGCTCAAATACATGTTAACCACCTATGTAAACCGGCCCAATGGATTCCTTGGATCGCATGAAGAGTCTGTTAGGCTGTGACTTATTCATGTGAGCGTTGATCACTGTTAAGCACCTCCCCATGGGTGTTGGTTTAAGGGACGTCGGTGCACGCAAAGACTACATTGCAACACTTTGATGGCAACGGTGCATTGACTAACTTAAAACTACATCAACATGCACGGTTAGTGACAGTGAAGAACTATATTAGGGCCGGCTTGTAATGAACCTTGACTCCGTATTAATCAGAGATGCATTGCATATTGTTTATAGTTTTGCCCTCTGTTCTGCCAATCTATGTATATGCATTCCGCCGTTATTTTGCTTTCGTTCTGTATATCTGTTTTTATTCTTCGTTCTGCACTAAGCTTTGCTATATGATGTGCTTTGACTTTATATATACGCTTTGTTAGCTTTGTCTATCTCTGATTTTGAGTATTCCCTGGTGGCTCTGCCCAGAGGTTAATACGTGAGGAAAAGATCCGGTCTTTGTCATCGGTGAGTCCAAAGCGGATAATCTCCCTTTCTATGGATTTGATTTGATTGGTATTAGTCTGGCTCTACTCAACCTCAGCCCTAGGATGCTCGACGGGGTTACCTGTGGCTTAGATCTCTGTATCTCTGTATTACTGCAGTGTTGCTTTGTCTTGGGACCCCAGAACCCAGGAAACTGAGACCCACTTGTACCCTGGCCCGGTCAGTGGTGTTCTCCTCTGCTCTGCTTTGCTCTGCCCTCTATTGGAGAGAATATGGTTAACGTAGTAGCCACTTCGTTTAGTTTTTCTATGCTTTGATCCAAATATCATGCTTTACTTCTATGCACAATTTGCTTAGCATACTAAGATGAAACTCTGAAATTACTATTCTGTCCTTATTCTATTTGATACTATGAGTGTTACACCCCTGTTACTTGTATTTGCTGGATCGTTGTATTCATTTGTGTTGTCTGTGGTGTTGCAGGCTCAGATCCCTTGCCCAGCTCCCCGGCGGTCGAGGAGGCTGCAGGGCCGAGTGTAGAGGCACCCTCCGGTTTGGCAGAGTGGGCCTGATCACCTCTGCCGAGTGCGTGCATGCATATCAGTGGCCTTCTGTTTTGAGTTTTGGTTTTTGAGACTTTGTATTTTGGCACTTTGGCACTTTGGACTTTGTACTCTGTATATTTATACATCTTCATTTTGTCGTGTACTCAGACTTGTATTGGTTCTCCAGTTGTAATTATCTTGTCTTTTCCGTTTCGCATTTTTTTTGGCTTCCGTTATTTTCCTTTGTTGCTTGCTATGATATGTACAGCTTCCGCGTAGGTTTAGTTCGTACGTGTTAGATCCCTTGTGTGCGTGCATCTGGACTGGGTTTGGATGCACGTGCACGGGAGTACGTGTGTCACCGGTTTAGCTTTTCGCTAACCCCCGAAGTCTGGGCTCGGGTAGTGACATACGTATTGTATGGTATCAGAGCATGCTAGTTATAAGCATGTAGGCATCTAAGATCGTGGTGAGATAACGCTATCAACTATTTGACTCGAAGTCTAATATGTTGACTTTTGGGATTTGACTAACTCAGGGCATTTTATATTTGTGTACTGTGTTTCTTTTCCTTTTGCAGGATGGCATCAGGATCAGGATCTCGGGATGAGAATCCACAGGGCCATAACGGTGATAGTGGATCGGTACCCCCATATATCAGTAGTGAGGAGCGCATGATGATGATGATGCAATCTATGCAGTCATTACAGGCACAGATGGCATCCATGGTAGATAGGCAGAGTCAGGCTGCCGCAGCAGCATCACCTCGTATAGATCAGCAAGTGATTTTCCAGCCCAAGGAATCAGATCCAAATGCTCTTTTTGACAAGTTCCGTAAGCGAGGGGCGACCGAGTTTCATGGGATAGAGGATGCATTGCAGGCTGAGCAATGATTGGAGCAGACTGAAGAGTTATTTGATACGATTGTGTGCAGTAACAAACAGAAAGTAGTTCTCACCGCCTCTATGCTTCGGAGTGTAGCCAAGACATGGTGGAGGAGTGTTAAAAGCTCATTCCAGACTATGCCCAGTGCCACAGTTTGGGAGACCTTCAAGCAGCAATTCCATCGGAAGTTCATGCCTCTCCATATTCAGCGAGCCAAGGAAGTGGAGTTCTTCAACCTTCAGCAGAGACAGATGTCAGTTGCAGATTATGTACACAAGTTTACAGAGCTGTCCCACTTTGCAGAGGACATGGTAAACACTGAGCAGAAGAAGGTGACTCGCTTCGTCAACGGCCTGAATCCGAGGCATAAACGCCACGTGGTTGCTTGCATGTGGCCGACTACATTGGATGACGCTATTGACAGGGCCTATGATGCAGAGGCCATATTTGAGGAGGAGCGAACTGAGGCTAAGAGGACGGCAGGTTCCAGTGGCAGAAGTCCGTTCCAGAAGAAGTTCAAGGGTAAGCAGGGTAGTTCGAGCAGTACTCAAGTGATTTGTGGTCACTGTGGGAAGGATCACCCAACAGACAGATGTTGGAGGAAGAGTGGAGCCTGTTTCGGTTGTGGCTCTACGGATCACAAGCGGGCCCAATGCCCAAAGTTTCAGTCTTCTCCACAGACGAGATCGGTAGGACCTACAGCGCAGGGCAAATCTCAGCCAACTCGCCCAGCCCAGAAGCAGAACCGTCAGACAGCACGAGCTTATGCTACTACACATGAGGGCGCGGAGGAAGCTACTGTCGTGGAAGGTAAAATTTTAATTTCTGATGCTGAAGCTTTAGCCTTATTTGACTCCGGGTCTACGCGTTCGTACGTAGCACCCCATTTTGCTGTGCAGCTTCGACAACGACCCACACCACTTCCATACTTGTTACTAGTATCCACTCCGGTTGGTAAACGGGTGGAGTGCAGTGTCTTCTACCCTCAGTGTGATGTGCGGATAGCTGGTCATCAGCTCCCGGTAGACATTGTGTTGCTCACGACATTGGATTTTGATGTGATTCTTGGTATGGACTGGCTTGCGAGATATCATGCGTGTATCAATTGCTACAGCAAGGCTATCTACTTTGATTTGGGCAGTGGATTTCGATTTGAGGGCAGCCAGACGAAGTGCCCAAGGCGTGTGATCTCTGCTTGTAAAGCAGACAGGATGTTTCGTAGGGGATGTGAGGGATTCCTTGCATTCATTTCAGAGAAGAAAGATCAGCGATAGCTCAGTGAGATCCCAGTAGTCAGCGAGTTTCCGGATGTTTTTCCGGAGGATGTGCCAGAGTTACCACCAGTTCGAGAGGTAGAGTTCTCGATTGACGTGATACCAGGTACAGCACCCATCAGCAGAGCTCCATATCGTATGGCACCTGCAGAGTTGTTGGAATTGAAGAAACAGTTGCGGGATCTGTTGGATAAAGGGTTCATACGCCCAAGTGTTTCACCTTGGGGAGCTCCTGTATTGTTTGTTAAGAAGAAAGATGGCAGTTACCGGATGTGCATTGACTACAGACAGTTGAACAAAGTGACTATCAAGAACAAATATCCATTGCCTAGGATCGATGAGTTGTTCGATCAGCTTCAGGGTGCAGCTTACTTCTCTAAGATTGACTTGAGGTCAGGGTATCATCAGATCAGGGTGAAAGATGAGGATGTTCCTAAGACAGCTTTCAGGACTCGGTATGGACACTACGAGTTCCTTGTCATGCCATTTGGTTTGACGAACGCACCCGCAACTTTTATGGCATTGATGAATAGGGTGTTTACTTCCTTTTTGGACCAATTTGTTGTGGTTTTCATAGATGACATATTGGTCTATTCGAAGACTGCTGAGGAACATACAGACCATCTGAGGAAAGCATTGCAGCTGCTTAGAGATCACAAGTTGTATGCAAAGTTGTCTAAGTGTGATTTCTGGTTAGAGCAAGTTGCATTTCTGGGACATAAGATTTCTAGAGAGGGATTGATGGTGGATCCGGCTAAGATTGAGGCAGTAGTCCATTGGCCCCGTCCTAGATCAGTGACAGAGATTCGGAGTTTTCTGGGATTGGCGGGATATTACCGCAGGTTTGTGCAGGACTTCTCGAAGATCTCAGCCCCGCTGACTCAGTTGACTCGGAAGAAGGTTCCGTATGAGTGGACAGAGAAGTGTGAGCGTAGTTTTCAGATGCTGAAAGAAAAGCTCACTACGGCGCCAGTGTTGACTCTCCCGGATGGTAGTGAGGGATTCGTGATTTATTCCGATGCTTCTCGAGTTGGACTAGGCTGTGTACTGATGCAGAATCAGAAAGTGATTGCCTATGGATCCAGACAGCTGAAAGAGCATGAGAAGAACTATGCCACACATGACTTGGAGCTAGCAGCCATCGTATTTGCACTGAAGTTGTGGCGACACTACTTGTACGGTGTAAAGTTCGAGGTTCATTCCGATCATCACAGTCTCCAGTATTTGTTCGATCAGCATGACTTGAATATGAGGCAGCGAAGGTGGTTGGAGTTCATCGAGGATTACGACTTTCCGATCAAGTACCACCCAGGCAAGGGGAATGTAGTTGCGGATGCAGTCAGCAGGAGGACAGACAGTCTTCAGGTGTTGGCGGGATTCTATATGCTTGTGCGTGATCAGCCCGTAGAGGTTCGGATGGTAGGCGAATTGGTGACATTAGCTACTACCGTCGTGTTTCAGCCTGAGGTGATTCAGCAGATCAAGGATCGCCAGTTTGAGGACCCCCTCCTGGTGAAGTTCAGAGATCGGATTACAGATCGATCGGATTTCAGCTTGGTAGACGGAGTTTTGTACTTCAGGAATCGGTTGTGTGTTCCCGCTGTGGATGAGCTGAAAGATAAGTTGATGACAGATGCGCACGATGCCCGATATGCGATGCACCCAGGGAGTACGAAGATGTACCGGAACTTGAAAGCAAGATTTTGGTGGAATAATATGAAGCGGGAGATCGCAGGGTTCGTAGCCCGGTGTTTGACCTGTCAGAGGGTGAAAGCTGATCATCAGCGACCTCCAGGATCATTGCATCCATTACACACTCCGCAGTGGAAGTGGGAGCACATTACCATGGATTTCGTCTCCGGTTTTCCGCCGACCAGTAGAAAGAACAATGCTATCTGGGTAATAGTGGACAGATTGACCAAGTCAGCGCATTTCCTTCCGTTCAGGAAAGGGATGACATTCACAGAGATGGCCAGGAAGTTTGTTGACGAGATAGTCAGATTGCATGGCACCCCAGTATCGATTGTGTCGGATCGTGATAGTCGTTTTGTGTCTTCGTTCTGGAGAGCATTTCAGGAAGCTATGGGCACGAAGCTGAGTTTTAGTATGGCATACCACCCTCAGACTGATGGACAGTCGGAGCGTACCATTCAGACGTTGGAGGATATGCTCAGAGCTAGTGTGCTGAACTTTGAGAAGGAATGGGATACGCATCTGCCATTGTGTGAGTTTGCCTACAACAACAGCTTCCACGAGAGTATTGGTATGGCACCATATGAAGCGCTGTACGGACGCAAGTGCAGGACTCCAGTGTGCTGGGAGGAAGTTGGAACAAGAAGTTTCCATGGTCCAACAATCATTGCTGAGACGACAGAGAAAGTGCAGAAGGTGATAGAGAATCTGAAGATCGCTCGATCCAGACAGAAGAGTTATGCGGATACTAGGAGGAGACCTTTGGCATTCCAAGTCGGAGATTGGGTGTTTCTTAAAGTTTCTCCGATGAAGGGCACGGTGCGGTTTGGTCAGAAGGGCAAGTTAGCTCCGAGATATGTAGGACCGTTTGAAGTCAAGAGCCGAGTTGGAGATTTAGCCTATCGGTTGACGCTTCCAGTCGAGTTCTCCGGTGTTCACAATGTATTCAATGTGTCGATGCTCCGTAAGTATGTCCCAGATCCGAGCCATGTGATTCGCTACGATGACATCCAGATTCAACCTAATGCAACTTACGTTGAGCGTCCACTTCGCATCGTTGGGACATGAGAGCAGATTCTCCGTACCAGGACCATCAGATGGGTTAAAGTGTTGTGGGAACATCATGGTCCAGATGAGGCTACATGGGAGCTAGAGGAGCAGCTAGCGCGCCAGTACCCACAGCTCTTTGCGCAGGTAGGTAGTCATTCCGAGGACGGAATGATTCCTAGTGGGGGAGGATGCAACACTCCGATCCCCTTTGAGCCGGATTAGTGGCTCATTCGTGTGTGTTCTGTTGTTTTATTCTTTCGGACTTGGTTTTGGGCCTTGGATAGGTAGTTGAGAAACCTTTGACCTGAGATAGGTAGTTCTAAGCCCTTTTTCGTAATTTTGCTTTTGCTTTGCTTGCATCATATTTGCATCATCTTGGTGTCAGCACGTGTATTTTGTTGAGCTCGTTATTTTCCGTAATTGTGTCAGATCCGTTCGGAGTCAATTGGAGAAGTTGGACCCCCGTGTGACTTGATTTGTAAATAACCGAAACTTACCGGACTTTGACTTAAACTTCCAAAAACCTATATATATGAGTCATCCTCCAGGTGTCTCTCTCTCTCCTGCTCATTTCATTTCCTCAACGTTGCATGCAAGGAGACTCCAGGAGGGCCACGTTCTCTCTCTCTCTTCTTCCCTTCTCTTGCTCGATTGAGGATTTGGATTCCTTGTTTTGATTTGGTTCTCCCCCCTCCTCTCATCTCTGTCTGTGGCTTTGGTAAGTGGGTTCTCTTCAAATCTCTTCTTCTTCATCTCCAATTGCACCTCTCTTTCTCTATGCTGTGTCTACATCTCATGTATGGTTTATTTCTTTGATTTGTCTTGATTTTAGTTGATTTGGAGCTTGATTCAGTGGATTTTCAGAGTTTGAGGCAAGTATAAGTACAGGCTTTGATAACACATATGGGTGTTTTGTTTGATTGCTTTGATTCTCTCTTATTCTTTGTATAGAATGTTTTACAGCCAATTTTTGTGAATTTGGAACCTCTGTAATTTGTTTGGAGACGTTTCTGTACCAAATTTCAGTTTCTGTACTCAGCCCAAATTCTTGTTCTGTATTGTACGGCTAAGCCGTAAGTTTCTACGGCTCAACCTCCAGAGACTTGCAATTTCACTTTTGTTCTACGGCTAGGCTACGGCTGAGCTGTAAATTGTCCTACGGCTGAACCGTAAGCTAGCCGTGACCCAACCGTAACCCAGCCGTGAATTAAATCTCTGATCAGTCGAAACTTTTCCAATACAGTACTCCAACGGTGTGTCTATGGCTAAGCCGTGAATTGCTACGGCTAGGCCGTGGATTGGTCTACGGCTAAGCCGTATACTGACTGTAGCTTAGCCGAAAAAGGTATCAGATCAGAGGTGGAGGATGACCAGTTTAGCTGTGTTTTGAATGGAACCAAGGTGAAGCCGTAGTGCATATTACGACGAGCGCGTAAGATGTCTTCGGCTTAACCATAGGTCCCTCATGGCTAAACCGTTAGGCATGGCAATTCTGAAATATAACTTAGGATAATGGTGAGACTTGTAGGGCTCAAATACATGTTAACCACCTATGTAAACCGGCCCAATGGATTCCTTGGATCGCATGAAGAGTCTGTTAGGCTGTGACTTATTCATGTGAGCGTTGATCACTGTTAAGCACCTCCCCATGGGTGTTGGTTTAAGGGACGTCGGTGAACGCAAAGACTACATTGCAACACTTTGATGGCAACGGTGCATTGACTAACTTAAAACTACATCAACATGCACGGTTAGTGACAGTGAAGAACTATATTAGGGCCGGCTTGTAATGAACCTTGACTCCATATTAATCAGAGATGCATTGCATATTGTTTATAGTTTTGCCCTCTGTTCTGCCAATCTATGTATATGCATTCCGCCGTTATTTTGCTTTCATTCTGTATATCTGTTTTTATTCTTCGTTTTGCACTAAGCTTTGCTCTATGCTGTGCTTTGACTTTATATATATGCTTTGTTAGCTTTGTCTATCTCTGATTTTGGGTATTCTCTGGTGGCTCTGCCCAGAGGTTAATACGTGAGGATAAGATCCGGTCTTTGTCATCGGTGAGTCCAAAGCGGATAATCTCCCTTTCTATGGATTTGATTTGATTGGTATTAGTCTGGCTCTACTCAACCTCAGCCCTAGGATGCCCGACGGGGTTACCTGTGGCTTAGATCTCTGTATCTCTGTATTACTGCAGTGTTGCTTTGTCTTGGGACCCCGGAACCCAGGAAACTGAGACCCACCTGTACCCTGGCCCGGTCAGTGGTGTTCTCCTCTGCTCTGCTTTGCTCTGCCCTCTATTGGAGAGAATATGGTTAACGTAGTAGCCACTTCGTTCAGTTTTTCTATGCTTTGATCCAAATATCATGCTTTACTTCTATGCACAATTTGCTTAGCATACTAAGATGAAACTCTGAAATTACTATTCTGTCCTTATTCTATTTGATACTATGAGTGTTACACCCCTGTTACTTGTATTTGCTGGATCGTTGTATTCATTTGTGTTGTCTGTGGTGTTGCAGGCTCAGATCCCTTGCCCAGCTCCCCGGCGGTCGAGGAGGCTGCAGGGCCGAGTGTAGAGGCACCCTCCGGTTTGGCAGAGTGGGCCTGATCACCTCTGCCGAGTGCGTGCATGCATATCAGTGGCCTTCTGTTTTGAGTTTTGGTTTTTGAGACTTTGTATTTTGGCACTTTGGCACTTTGGACTTTGTACTCTGTATATTTATACATCTTCATTTTGTCGTGTACTCAGACTTGTATTGGTTCTCCAGTTGTAATTATCTTGTCTTTTCCGTTTCGCATTTGTTTTGGCTTCCGCTATTTTCCTTTGTTGCTTGCTATGATATGTATAGCTTCCGCGTACGCTTAGTTCGCACGTGTTAGATCCCTTGTGTGCGTGCATCTGGACTGGGTTTGGATGCACGTGCACGGGAGTACGTGTGTCACCGGTTTAGCTTTTCGCTAACCCCCGAAGTCTGGGCTCGGGTAGTGACAAGGGTTGAATAGTTATTATTCTTGATGTTTACTCAATCTAAATGCATCCATACTGTTAAGAAACCATGCCCTCAACATATGTAGCTTTATTAAATATGCATGAATTGATTATCAGATGTGAATGAATGTGTGAATGTAATCTCAAGACTGAACTCCTAGTATGTATGATATAACAAGTATAACTAAGATGAATAAAAGATAAGCATTTGAGTCGGTCTTGATACGTTAAGTCGGCACCACTTAACTACGCCCTTATTAGGTTCGACGGGACCAATTTGGGTATGATACGATATGTCGCTGCTGCAGTAGTCCTTGGAGGAGTTGTTGGTGCTTCTCAATAAGCTAGGCTGATCCCCTAGTATACGTACGCACGTTCCCTCTAGATGATATGCTCTCTCTTGGGAAAATATGACCATGTGGTTGCCAATAAGTTTGTATGATAATCTGTTTATGATTCGTTACTCATGCTTACTCACGCACGACATGCCTAGGGTACGATTTTTGCTTTCTTTTAATCAACGTATACTCTTACTTCATTTGATACGGCATGAAAGTCTTATGTACCTCTATATACTTGCTTAATCGTTGTGTTAACAGTGCTACCCTTGGTATTACAGGTACTAAACCTCGGGGACTAGATGAGGGTAATGTAGACGATGCCTTCTGTTAGTTATCGTATGAAGAGCGACAACAGAATACTTGTTGAGTGCTTAAGTTTGAATAGGCTTGTTTCCACTTTAAGATTTTGTTCGTGCTTAATTAACAGTTATCTTGTAAATGAGAAATGGTTAAGTACAGACTTATTTATGAATGTTATGATAATTCGTTTGTTATTGCTTATGATCATTACAGATATATTACACAGCCTTTCGCTTACTATTGAATGTAAATTAACGTGTTGGAGAACTTTTCTACACGTTCCTGTGCAATCTCCCTTGTAGTGCTTTGTGTATGTACGTTTACCTGCACAGATTACTACGGCATTACGTATGCACACCCCGTGGGGCCATCCTAACCCCAATTCCCGGGATCGGGGCGTGACATACGTAAGTAATGGTATCAGAGCATGAATCTTGGAAAATATGCAATCAAGGACTGGTGTTGTGTAGCATAAATAAGTCTGGAATAAAAGATTTAGAAACTTAGGAAACGTGGTGAGGATACGATAGGTGCGTTGGGATTCAGGTTGTATGGGATGCATATGATGTTTTAAGTCTTCTAACACCTTGCTTTGAAATAATGATAGTTTCTTATAGATAATGACCCCGACTCGAAGAGTTAAAAATACTCGTCACGGTTCCTCGAGCAACACCGAGAGTAATGACTTAGAAGACATTCCTGTTGAGAACTTGGACCACACGCCTCCACTTTCTTTGACTACGGATAATCAGCCCCTTTTGACGATGCAGAGCACGTTAGTTATGATGATGGGACAAGTCACAAAGATTGGTGAGGATCAAGTTGTAATGCAAACGCAGATAGCAACGATAATGGAAAGACAAACTCAACTGCAATAGAATTTGGCAATAGTAGAGGATCATTTGTCGAATGTTCTGAAATTCGAGACGGACGCAGCACCATCTGAAGAGCACCCTGGGCAGCAAAAGAAACAGAAGACCAAGGCTCATAGTTCCAAAAAACTAATGTGTGATCTATGTGGTAAAGGCCATGAGACGAATAGATGCTGAAGAAAAACGGGAGCATGATTTGGTTGTGGTTCGATAGAGCATCGGCTGGCAAAATGCCTAAGGAAGAGAACCACCAGCGAAGCCCCAGTGTACCAGAAGTAGCAATCAGTCGAGCAACCTCATTAGAATCAAGTGATACGCAGCGTCAACAAAGGTGATCTTTAATTACTACCCTTATTTTCTGTTGATCTTTTACTTATAGATGTTATCAGCGGTCCATATGATTAACTATCTAGGGTGGGTTCTGAGACCCCTGTTGTATGTGAGCTTTAAGTGAAATTTCAATCATTCTTTCTAGTGACCCTGTGAGGACGTTTGGTGTAGTTGTTGAGATACAGTTGACACCTTCAGGGGTATAATAATCAGGGCAATTAAATCGGTGATTATTGAGTGTAAGTGATTACTGCCTTATATTGGTGAGCCATTAATTTCAGGGCGCAAGATAGTATTTAAATGAATCGATTGAGGATAGGTTATTCCAACTTTAAGCTCGAAGATCAACTCTTCAGATCGATTGGGATGTTAGGAATTCTGGACAGATTATCGGATTAATCAATGCTTCGAATGTATTTGGGAGATAAGGAATAGAATTCTTATTCGTACATAGATCGGTTATGGATTACAGTTATCATTTATATCTAGATGTGTTCCAGTGTTAATGCTCATGATAATCCTTTTAGGATTCTTCTTTATCCCTTGAGGATTAACTAATTTTGCTAATGTAGAGCTGTAACTTCTGGTTGACCTAGTTGTGGCCTTAATTAAATGAAAAATGCTTTAGAAAAATTTGAGATTATTATCAGTTGGCAAAGTTCGAGGTCAGTTACCTAGATTCCATACTTCTTGTAGTCTTACAAGATGCTATCATAGAATTGTGAGATAATTCCGAGATCGTAGTTCATTTGTTAATTAAGAGGAATAATTCTTGTGTGAATAGATCGATGCGAGGACGACTTCTAAGTTCTGTGAAATTATTTGATTCTTGAGAATTAGGTGTGATGATGCAATCTTAGAATTGATCCATCAGATATAATCAGACAGTTAAGGATTTAGATTTGATTAAGGTCCTTGAGTGCATAATTGATAAGACTGTTATCTAGACTCATTTCTTGGGAGTTACTGGGAGCGTATCCTAGATGGAATTTCAAGTTTCTTAAAAAAAAGAGAGAGAGAGAGAGAGAGAAAGAAGGAAATTCATAAAATTCAAAGGCATATAGACAAAAATAGTTGAGTTATGTGACTTATGTGACTAGTAAGAACAATCGCTCGCAATCAGTATTGATGATTTGCCCAATTAGATCAACGCGTAAGGGATATTATTTCAATTGATTGAGGTCCAGTTGATATCAAATTAGCATCTAAAGCTATGTGATTAGAAGCTATGTCCTAACCAGAGAGGAGCATTATAGATTCTTGACTATTTATTTGATGGCCAATTCATTGATGATATTTAATGTATTAAAATCAATTGCAAAAAGGTTGGGTATGAGAGGAATTCTGTTCAAGCATGAGGATTTCATCTCACTCGTGGAACATCCAAAAGATATTTAAACCTAAAGGTTTGTTTGGTGAAATAAGTCGGATGACTATTGATCGTTAGTGACTCAATAGGAATCTTAGATCGTATGGTGATTAGGCTTCTACTCCCCAGGTAAGATTAATGTCCGCTCGGGTTAAAAGGTTACCTTATGGTCATGACTGATGTTCCTCCACGATATGGTGAGTCTTAGCCTCCACGCAAAGTAACCACCAAGTTCGATGTCTCATCAGACGTTCCATCCAAATTTCTAAAAGCATGAAGTGGGCGTCTTCGTATTTGAGAAGAAGTGGATCTATAGGGTTCCTTAAGTTTTGATTGCCGTTAATAAAGTGGAGTCGACACATGAAATTCGAGAGCTGAAGAATGACATTCCAAGCTAAGAAATTTCACTAACAATAGTAAAATATCCTCGAATTGCAGACGGATGTTGAAGTAGCATCGAAGGTGTCGTAAGGGAGGAAATCTATCTTGAGAAAGAATTCGTAGGAATTCTTAATGTCTTTCGTGTGACGAGGCTTCGTGACACGATTCTAGACCCGTTTCATGTCCTTGAGTGTGGGGAAACCAAGTGAAACCAATGCAACGCACGTGGAGCAACTACTTAGTACCATCCATGCAGTAAATAGATTTGGCAAGTGTTCCCAATTTGTTTTAGTATTCAATTCTATTAGTTTATTTCATTCGGAGGACTGAATGATCTTAAGTAGGGTGAGATGTAAGGTCCCGACCTGGCGCAATTATAATCTATACTAATTAAGCTTGGTTTTCTTATTAATATGCATAATTAGTCTTAATTCACCTTGCTTTTAAATTATTAGTGGGTTTCAGTTGGATAGGTAGTTGGGTTCGAACTTTACTTAGGTAGTCATGGACCTTTTCGTAATTAATCTTGCATCTTATGGATATCTCATCAGTTACATTACATGCATTTCATCTTGTGGGTCAACTTTCATGTTGGGCTCAATTTGATTCGGACTCGTTTTGGCCCAATTGAGGCCATGTGACCTAAATTGTAAATATCCCAAGAAACTGGGACTTGCATGCAAAAGCTGTAGGAAAATTGAGTTTATAAAGCCCCAACGTCTTCTTCCTCTGTTTTTTTCTGTATTCGTTGGAGCCATCCCTTCTCTTCATCCATTCTCCATCTTCTCTTCATCTTAGAGCTGGAAACAGGGGATTTAGTGCTTGCATGCAACAGTGACAGCCTCCATCCCTCCTCTTCTTCATCCTTTTGGCATCCTCTCTCTCTAAGTTACAGATTCAAGAGAACCCATCTCAGATTGGGAGCCTTCCCCTACCCACACACCAAGGAGGAGTTGAGTAAGGTCAAGCACTGTGTTAAGGCAAGTATTAGAGTATGTATGGTACTGCATGTGTGTTAATTTGATTGATTCTTGGATTGCTCATTCAATGTTCAACTTACAGCTCGTTTCCTCTTAAATAAGCACACATAGGTATGGAATTAGGTGATAATGAGTATAATTAGGCAAGATTGATGATATGGAATATGTAAGACCTACTATGGAGTTTAGAAGTATAAGAACCCTCATTAGAAACCCAAATAATAGAGTTCTGCAAGTGAACCCGAGCTGCAGAATCAGCTTCAGAACTTTTGAGGCTTACGGCGAAGCTCACGGCTAAGTCGTAAGTCTCTACGGCTTAGAATCTAGAGAGCCAAATTACACTACGGCTAACACTCGACTAAGCCGTGGAATGTACTACGGCTAAGCCGTAACCTCCCCACTGACTAAGCCATAGCTTATTCTACGGTGAACCTTCCAGAGAGCCCCAAACCCAGGATTTAGCTACGGCTCATACACGGCTACGCCGTGAACTCTGCTATGGCGATGCCATACCCAAGTCATAACCTTAGCCGTAGGCTTAGCACGATTAAGCCGTAGGTCAATATACGGCCAAGCCGTAAATGCGCATCGAATTAAGAAGGAAACCTGAGCCACTCGGCTAAGCCGTAGCCTTGTATACGGCTAAGCCGTAAGAACCCAATGAATCTAGGATGTGAAGAACCTTCAATGACTTTGTATGGCTCTAGATATGGCACCTATTCCTTAACCAAATTAGCCCAATGGTGATCAACTAAAAGGTGGACAAGTGCAGAGCTGTCACTCATCCCCTTTGATTTTCCGGATGAATTCCCGATGTCACTCATGGGTGTTGGCATAAGAAGAGGTGTCCTTCGCACTATACAATGTAACGCCAAGATTTGGTAACACAATGACACCGGACGTTTTATGAATACATCGTGTTGAATGCCCTCGGGATCACGGATTATATAGCATAGGGTTGGCTAGTAATTATTCTTGATGCTTACTCAATCTAAATGCATCTATATTGTTAAGAAATCATGCCCTCAACATATGTAGCTCTATTAAATATGCATGAATTGATTATCAGATGTGAATGAATGTGTGAATGTAATCTCAAGACCGAACTCCTGGTATGTATGATATGACAAGTATAACTAAGATGAATAAAAGATATGCATTTGAGTCGGTCTTGATACGTTAAGCCGGCACCACTTAACTACGCCCTTATTAGGTTCGACGGGACCAATTTGGGTATGATACGATATGTCGCTGCTGCAGTAGTCCTTGGAGGAGTTGTTGGCGCTTCTCAATAAGCTAGGCTGATCCCCTAGTATACGTACGCACGTTCCCTCTAGATGATATGGTCTCTCTTGGGAAAATATGACCATGTGGTTGCCAATAAGTTTGTATGATAATCTGTTTATGATTCGTTACTCATGCTTACTCACGCACGACATGCCTAGGGTACGATTTTTGCTTTCTTTTAATCAACGTATACTCTTACTTCATTTGATACGGCATGATAGTCTAATGTACCTCTATATACTTGCTTAATCGTTGTGTTAACAGTGCTACCCTTGGTGTTACAGGTACTAAACCTCGGGGACTAGATGAGGGTAATGCAGACGACGCCTTCTGTTAGTCATCGTACGAAGAGCGACAACAGAATACTTGTTGAGTGCTTAAGTTTGAATAGGCCTGTTTTTACTTTAAGATTTTGTTCATGCTTAATTAACAGTTATCTTGTAAATGAGAAATGGTTAAGTACAGACTTATTTATGAATGTTATGATAATTCATTTGTTATTGCTTATGATCATTACAGATGTATTACACAGGCTTCCGCTTACTATTGAATGTAAATTAACGTGTTGGAGAACTTTTCTACACGTTCCTGTGCAATCTCCCTTGTAGTGCTTTGTGTGTGTACGTTTACATGCACAGATTACTACGGGATTATGTATGCACACCCCGTGGGGCCATCATAACCCCAATTCCCGGGATCGGGGCGTGACATATCACTAGCAAAACTGGTCCTTCTAGAGATGTTGAAGCAGATCGTTGGATATATCCCTACCGCAACTGCCAGCTGTTGAGCGAGGGCCTCGAGTGCAGCTGTCCTGTTGTCCTGCTCAGCCTACCGCCTGTCCTGTTCAGCCTGACTCCTAGCTTGCTCAACTAGTTGCTCGCGTAGGGTGATCACCTCCGGATGGGGCGCTCGAGACTGAGTGGAAGATGAAGAGGTCCTCGTGTATATACCATACCCATTCACTTGCCCTCTTCCCAAGCACATCAATGGCAATTTGTTCCTCAGTCATCAGAGCTGTGACAGAGGGCTGCGACTACTCCTTAGTCCGTTGCACCAAAGCCTCCTACCATTTAAATCAATAAGGGATTTAGAATGCTTTTGTGGCATTATTGATCAGAATTGAATCGAAGAGCAAACATACAAGTCTCTACTGAGCCACGTCATTTACCCACGAATTATTCTTTTGCCTTAGTGGGTGTCGTGGAAGAATTGAGTAATAGGCGGCTCCTGACCGGCATTTTATGCCATCTGTCATTTGAAATTAGCTTGTGTTAGATATGAACCTACATACTGAAAAATTAATAAACTTAATCAAGTTTCTTCATATGAATATAATTAGTACCATTAGAGTCATCTTCAATGCAAATGACCTGGAGTTACTATTATTATTGTACGGAAGCTTGGTTCGACTCTCTTGAGCCTTCCTTGACTTCGCCTATATAGAATAGCAATAATACAATAGCTTTTTTCAACAAATCATAACTAATAAAATTATATTGGAATATAATTAATTATTATAGATAACATCCAAATGTTACCCTCCAATGTGGTTATTCCCAACACTGTGAGATCATCAACTGCTAGTCCGCTAGACTACAGTGATTTGCTGGGTGGTCCTGGGGTCGGGGAACTCCCTGCTCCAACAACTCAAGATAGAGGCTATGCAACTCGTATTTCCAACTCTTATACAAAATCCCGCATTGGCAGTCAATGTCCACCCTGAGTTGCATATCGCCCTCATAGTCTGCGATATCAAATATTTGCTGCAATTAAGAGAGAGCCATATAATGATTAGTAATAATAAAATATAATCCATGTCTTATAATGAGGAGCACAACTATGATTAGTTTGGTTGATAATTCTCGTTATAGTTTACCTAAACTAAACTAATGGCAGCAAGCTTGATCCCACTATCAAGTTTCTTCCGGCCATGGGGTCGGATTGGGGCCATCTCTCTAATGGCTAACCTAAGATGGTTAACCAGTGATGGTGCATGTTCCCCCTTTGGCTTATGGCTCGAACTGGGGATCAGAACTTGGATGTTATGACCCAACTCTCTCCTTAGCTTTGCTGCCTCCTTCCCTCGCGTAACGCCCTTTACACGACCCCAAACCTCCGAGACTAGGGTTGATGCTGTTAAGATGATAGTGCTAAATGAGTTAGTAAACACAAATCATTAAATTGAGGTGAATTCAGGATTTGAAAAGGTCATAATTTTCTCACCAACACTGCTACTAACTGTATGAGGACTCGGCGGAGGCAGGGACAGTGGAGGTACCCTCGGCGATGGTGGTGTGGTAGGAGGTTGGGTTAGCGAGGGCTGTGTCGTAGATAGTTGCATCGACGAGGGCTGTGTGGTCAGAGGCTATATCGGCAAAGGCTTTGTCGCAGCCGCGGGTGTGCTCTCTGCATGAGCTAACCCAAGTGCAGCTACGATACTCCGAGCATGCCTAACCCTCTTTTCCTGATGCATATCTGCAATCTAGCTTAGAGCAAAGTGACTAGGAAAATAAATAATTATTAGCAAAAATCAATAATATTAGTAAAGTGAATGGCAACAATTTACATTCAATGGAAATGAAAATCATTTTAGCATGAGTGTCACTATCAAAAACTAATATTTTAAAGCACATGTCATAGACATTCACAGAAAGATTACCTCATCCGATTTTGACGAAGATGTCTCATCATCTACGTCATCATCTTGTGGGGGACTATAGTTCTCATCGTTATTATTCCCACTAACCTTTTTATTTCTATTCTCATTTGTCCCTTTAGTCGAACCAAATATAGCACGTGCAGCTGACGGGAGCCCTAGAGATGCAAGTTTATCTATATTCTGCTTAGTTGTCTTTTCTCTCTTTAATAAATATTGAATGCTTGCACATGATGGGACAACTCTCCTGATTTGACCTATTTTTTCCCTTCGTTTGCCATCGTTTGCAACTATGACATATATAAATAAGCATAAAAGGTAAAATATAAAAATGTTTTATCCATATATGAAAAAATTGCAAGAGAAAACGAAATTGAAGATAATGTCATTTTGTAAGGTAAGATCTTTATTAACTTACTTAATCGTTACATGAGCAAAATTTGAAACGAACACTACATGTCATGTTCCATGTTAGAGTCAGACTGACTAAGTACATCATTGTCTTCTTCATCTTTATACTCTTGCTAGTGTTTCATCCTTGTCTTTGCCCTCCTTGTCTTTGACTCATCATTGAGAACGATCTCATGATCTATATCATCCCTAGAGTATTGGACACTAGTACCATCATGAGGACTGGGATAACAAATGTTGTTTTGGTCTTGCTGAAATGCATCATTAGGCGCATCATCATCGTCGTCATCATCTTGCTTAGCGGGTACATCCCATACTCCCTAAGGCTTGACCCGTTCTACAACTCTCCATTTTTTCCTCTAATGGTGTCATTGACGTAGAAGACTTGTGTCACTTGACTTGGTAGGACAAATGGATTATCCTTACACCAATGACCTGTGATATCAATACTTGTAATATGTTCTTCGATGTTTATCTTGTGCTTGGTCGAAGTGTTGTACTATTCACATATAAATAAAACCACTTTACCCCCGTGCAAATAGGACAATTCCCAGATTTTGCGGATGTATCAATGGTACTCATGTTTTTCTCCTTCGTATTCCATGTACATAACCAAGCCACTACTTTAACTTCCACGGCAATTCTCACGGTCTTTAGTATGATATCGGACAACATTGCAATCACACCCCCGATACAGATTCACTAGTGATCTAAGGTCATTTGCTAATGACCAAATCTCATTAGTACCTTTAGCTGACCCACTAGTTCGCAATTGATTCATCTACATAAGCAGATTAAAACAAATGTATTATGCTAATGTCATTTGAAGAGTAATCCTATATGTAGCAATTAAAATGATAATGTTTTATATATCTTACATGTTGTTTGAACCATATGGAAAATTCTTTTCGCTGTACACGCTCGATTTCTCCACCGTGCTGATTTTGTGCTAAATTCTTGTGTACCTTACTCAAAGTAGCTTTTAGGGAATAAGTAAAAGTAGATAATAAATCAAAGAATTAACAAGCAATGCATAAATATGGTTAGATTGAAGCACATACTGTAGATATAGCTCCACCTCAGGGGTATTATTCAGCACAAACCAATGAGCCATGTCACGCTCTACCTGCGAAGGATCATATGCCCTTGCCATTGGTCCGATTGGATTGACAATTTGTGTGAATACTGACATTCCAGGGCCATATTTGCCACCATTATCATAACGTTCAACTCAATCTGTTTGCCTTAAATATATTGAACAAAAAATAAGACGCTCTTTGACAATGTTAGCCTCGATGATTGTGAGTTCTAAGTGCACAACCGCGATGTAGTAATATCTCGGTAAGTACGGGGTCGAATCCACAGGGAGCTATGTATTTTAATGTTCATTTTTCAACTTGACTTGCCTTAAAATAAAAATCTAAAACTAGCCTAATTTAAAATCTAACAAATACAAGCATCCTACTTGCAAAAATCAAATTAATTACAAACCAATGAAAAGAAAAAAAAACATTCCTAAATCTAAAAAATTCCTAAAATAAAACTAAAATTGCTGCAAAACTAAAACACAAGTCACAACTTCCAAAAATAAAACTAAAATTAGAAACTAACTAAACTCAACATTGTTAAAAATAAAATAAACAAAAGTTAAAAACTTTCCTAAGTTAGAATTTCCAAAATTAGTAAACTTTCCAATTTAAAATATTCAATTAAAACAAGTTTAGAAAGATATTTTAATTCTAGAAATTATCTAAAACAACAAAAACAAAAAAATAGAAACAAATTTAAAATTAGAAAGTTAGTAAAATTAGTAATGCAATGCCTGCCATGAGATGCTAAAAAATTCTAAGTCTGAAAAAATAGTATACTGATGCAAATTTTATACATGATTTGAACTATTTTAATGCATCCTAAATCTAACTTTCATGGCTGGAAATCATGATCTATTGATGCAGAAAACTAACAAAAAAAAAAAAAAGACAAAGGTGAAAAGGATCTAAAATGAAAAAGTTATGAATGTATGAATAAGGCAACTTTGCAAAATTCTGTGCAGAAATTCTGATCCGAATTGACTGATTGACAAAGTTTAAGCCTCTAGTTCACAAAACTTCCAAAATTATTTTGACCTGAAAATCTGGGGAATGAAAGACTACATCCTAAATTTTAATTTTCCCAAGTTTCAAAGAAAAATATTATGATTTGACTGGTCTACCCACTTCGAACTTTTTACCAAAAACTATTTCTGCAATTTGCTGAAACTGTTAAGTTATGCTGTTTGTGTATTAAGTTCGAATTTTATTATTAAATTCAGATATAAAAGCTTGATTTTCAGTAACTTAAATATGCATAAAATCTTATGATATGAAAATACGTACAATGAATTTCAGTCCAACCACCAAACTATGCAAAAACAAAACTTAAAATTAACATGAACATAATAAGAAAAATAACAAAAGTACAAAAAATAAGATAAAAATGCAGCAAGTCAAAGGTGGTAATAACAGGAAGTCAAAGGCAGTAAACAATGGAAGTCAAAGGTGGTAGATTGCTCTTTCAATTTCTTACCTCAATTTGGGATCAAAAAGATTAGAAGTGTTGTCCTAGGGTCTTATTATTCATCTTGGGTCATCAATCCAAGTGAGAATAACAAATCTCCATTCAATGTAGAAATAAATTTTAGAATTGGCCTCTAATCTTTTTTCACTCAAACCTCTTTAACTCCATCTTGCATTGCCTCCAAACATACAATGTATCCAAAAAAAACAAAGTATATTAAAAAGGTTACTAAGATGGGTTACTAGTTGTGATTCCAATTTTACCCCAATATTTAAACAAAAATGAAAACTAACCCAATCACAAACAAGACTAAAATTATGAACACCACAAATCAAAGACAAGAAAAAATTGAAAAGAAACAAACTTTACTAGCATGAAATTGTTTTACAAAAGATTGAAAATAAAAAGCAAACAATTACATACTAGGATGGATGAGAATTCTTCCTTCTAGTTGACACTTCAAGGTTGGTGGTTTGGCTATAGGGCTAAGCCTCCTTGATGACTTAAGATGGAGAGACAAAAGAAGGAGAGATGGAGTATAAAAATATAGAGGTGAGAGGTGCGTAATTTTTCCATGAATGATATGAGAAAGTGGTGCCCTATTTATACCTTTTCAAGTCCTACTCTTTCTCAAACCATAAAATCTTAAAAAAAATTAAAAAAATGAAAGAAAAAGGGTGCCAAACAATGCTTTGGACGTGACATGTCTTTTGGGATTTTTTTTCTTTTTATTTTCCTTTTCTTTCCTTGCTTGCTTTGTTTGAAAGTCCCTCTTGGATGCTTCTTTCCTTTCTTGTATGTGCCACCTTGCATTGAGATCTTTGGAGAGAAGAAGTAGGGATAAGAATCCTCTCTTAGAATAAAACTTGGCCCACATGAGGTGTAGAAATTCCCCCTTAATCTCTTTGCATTGTCAACTTTCCTTTTTTGGAAAGTTCTCCTTGTTGGCTCCAAACTTGAAGAGATCTTCTAGATAATTTTCCTTTGATTTTTTTCTTTTATTTTTTCAATCAAAATCTGATCCAAAGCATGTGTTGGACGTGGAATAGCTTTCTTAGATATTTATTGTCACGCCCTGATCCCGGGAATTGGGGATTTGAGTGGGCCCCTAGGGCGTGGATACGTAATTCCGTAGTAATCAGTGCCTTGAAAAAATATGTACGAATTCCTACAAGCGAGATTCCATAGGAACGTGTGAGGTATACCAACATACGTAGGAATATAACTCATCATAATCAAACTCCTGCGAAATACTCTGTAATGATCAAGAACAAGACAAGAGAAATATATCATCCAACATTCATAGATAGATATAAATATATATCAGTACTTAAGTCTTTAAATAACGTTTCATACAATCCAAACTACTACTTAAAGAAGTCGGGTACAAAAGACCCAATTTGCACATTCCTAGGGGAAGACCAAAAATTAGGACTGTAATACCTCCAAAACCGGCGCGCTCTGTAGGATGACTAATAGAAAACATTGCCATCCTTCCAATCCTCTATACACCAAGGTACCGTTGGGGTACTCTCTGGGGGCGCGTCAACAATTGGGTTGGGATTGGGTTCCGTACCTGCAATACCAAGGGTAACACTGTTAACATGATGATTAAGCAAGTACAGAGCTATGAACTAGCATAATGTATCAAATGAACTTATTAATATACATTGGATAGGAGAGAAATAATAGTCTACTAGGGATAATGTGCATGAGTAACAATAAGTGAAGAATCATAATTAAGATGCAGTACACACTAATTGGCATCCATAAGGCTCTATTCTCCCAAAAGGGAGCATACATACATATGGGTCGCTAGGAGATCAAGTTAGCTTTCCGAGAAGTGTCGACAACTCCTCCGTAAACTACTGCAGTAGTGACTTAATAATACTTCAAAGGGCACAAGCTAAGTGGTGCCGACTCGGATTCACCTCTCTCATACTTCCAATCATACTTGCCATAACATACATAGGGAATATCAATCTGAAAATATAATCAATCATGAATACAGACGAATAATTAAACGAAGCATATTTATATGAGCTACGAAGGCTTGAACCTCGGCTATACCCCTTTTTGGTTAGCAAGCATGCACTCAGTAGAAGCTCTGGCTTGTCAGACACACACTCATTAAAAGCTCAGGTCTGAATTACCTCAGGGTTTGATTAGAGAGAGTGAATGCATAAACAAATCATGTTGAGGGCAAGGTATTTAACAATATGAATAGATTCGGATTGAGTAAGGGTCAAAGGAAATTACTAGCCAACCATATACTAAATAATTCCATGATCGCCAAGGTCATTCAACACGATGTACTCATTACAGCCGGTGTCATTGTGTTACCACATCTTGGTATTACCTTGTATACATGAAGGACACCCCTTCTTATGTCAACATCCATGACTTGGCATTGGGAGATCATCCAGAAGAGCAAGAGAACGAATGACAGTTCTACGCTCATTCACCTTAATATTTAATTACCGTTGGGCCAGTGTGGTTGTAAATAATGTGCCAATACTAAGGTCCTAACATGTCATTAAGAATTCCTAATATCCTAAATTTGCTGGGTTCTTACGGCTTAGCCGTGTATGATGTTACAGCTTAGCCGAGTGGTTCAGGTTTCCTCCAGAAATTCAGGTGCATTTACAGCTTAACTATATATTAGCCTATGGCTTAGCCGCACTACGCCTATGGCTAAGTTACGGTTGGGTTACGGCTCAGCCGTAAGGCATTACATGGTGTAGCCGTGTATAAGCCGAAGAAGAAAATGGGTTTTTCAAGCTCTCTGGAAAGTCCATCGTAAGAAGGCTTACGGCTTGGGTACTTGTTGGGCACGGCTTAGCCGTAGTGTAGTTCACAGCGCAGCCATGGGTAAGCCGTAGTACAAAAACCAATTTTGCTACTTTCTGGACTTTGAGCTGTAAACACTCATGGCTTAGCCGTGGCTACGCCGTACGCTTCAGAAAACCTGAAGTCGTTCTATAGTTTAGTTTCAATACAGGATCAATACAGAACCTGAATTGTGAGGAGTTTCCATGACTTAATTATAATGTACTTGAAGGTGTTCAATACGCACACACCCTTCTATTCCATGCTTACATCCTAACTTAATCCATACCACCTTTGTACACAATTAAAGCAAGGAAAAATGGGCTGAAATTTGAGAATTGAAAGAACTAACTTAAGAATCAATAACTTAATCACACATGTAGCACATATGAACTCTAATACTTGCCTTTTTACCAATGCTAGCCTTCTTTAACTCTTTCTTGTTGTGTGCTTAAGGAAAACCTCCAAATGAGAGTGGGTTCTTTATAAGTAGAACATACAAATGATGAATGTGATGCAACAATGCATGCATGTCATATATTTGAGTCTTCTTGACTCCAACAAACCTTAATAAATGGAATGGGAGTAAAGCCCTCACCTTAGTGAGCTGTAGCTTGAAGAGGAGGTACTTCCCAAAGAAGAAAATACTCTTATGAAGAAGAGGAAGGTGGGTGAGGACTATCGTTAGCACATGCAAAACTCCCAATCCTAGTAGCACTTCAATTTGCAAGTGAAAAGGAAGGAATTCTGAGGAAGGGGAAAGAATTCCAGCACCAAGAATGGAAGAAGACTGCGAGGAACATTGAGTTCCCTTTTTAAACTCAAGTTTTCCTGCATTTTACATGCAAGTCTAAGCTTTTTCATGAAATTTTAGTTTAGGCCCATTGGACCTCAATTGGCTCAAGATGAATCTAATTCAAGTTGGGCCTAACACGAAAGATGATCTACACAAAAAAAATTACACAAGAAGTGATTGACGTGGTGCCCATAAGATGCAAGAACAATTCACAAAAAGGTCCTCAACTACTGAAGTAAGGTTCAACTCCACCCAACTACCTATCCAAGACCCAAACCCAAAAGTTTTGTATTAGATTAACCTTAATGAGGTTTAATTAACATAGAACGAGATTAATTAATGTAGATTAAGATTAGTGGGATTTGGAACCTTACATTCTCCCCCACTAAGATCATTCGGTCCCCCGAATGTGACATATGTCGGGTAGTAGCTCTGGATATTTCGCCCGAATTTGATGTTTAAGTTCCTAAGTGGCCTCTTCCTATCCATGATGCTACCATAGGACCTTAACCCATTTGATCGTTCGGATACGTAGCACTTGTTCTTTAGTGTCAATGATGCGAAGTGGTCTTTCTTCATAGCTCACATCAGCTTAACTTGTATGTCATCCAACTGAAGAACATACGAAGGATCTGGAAGGTACTTCCTAAGCATTGACACGTGGAATACATTATGAACTCCAGTAACCGGGGGTGGTAACTCCAATCAATAAGCTAAATCTCCCACCTTACTCTGTATCTTGAAAGGTCCTACAAACCGCGGAGCTAGCTTGCCCTTCTGTCCAAACCAGATGGTACCCTTCATTGGAGAAACCTTCAAGAAAACTCTATCCCCCACTTGGAACTCAAGGGGCCAATGGCAGTTATTTGCATAACTCTTCTAGCGTGATCACACAACCTTCAATTTATCTTGCACCTTTTGCACTTTTTCTACCGTCTTCGCAACCAGAGAGGGTCCATGGAAACTTCTAACTCCAACTTCTTCCCAACAGACCGAAGTATGACACTTGTGTCCATACAAAGCTTTGAATGGGGCCATTCCGATGCTTGCATGATAACTATTATTGTACGCAAATTCGCATAAGGAGAGGTGTTCATCCCTCTCTTTCCCAAAGTCTAACATGCTAGCTCGTAGCATATCTTCAAGGGTTTGTATCGTTCGCTCTGATTGCCCATCGGTCAGCAGATGATAAGTTGTGCTAAAACTGAGTTTAGTACCCAAGGATGTTTGAAAAGACTGCTAGAAGGAAGACACAAACCTACTGTCTCAGTCAGATACAATTGAAACTGGAGTACCGTGTGGCCGCACAATCTCATCAATGAAGATCTTGGCCATCTCATGACATTTCATCCCTTTCCTAATGGGAATAAAATGGGCTGACTTTGTTAGTCGATCGACGATCACCCACACAACATCATGATGTTTACTTATAAGGGGTAGCCCTGAAACAAAATCCATCGTTAAATTCTCCTACTTCCACTTAGGAATCTGTAAAGGACTTAACAAACCGAGAGGCTTCCTATGTTCAGCCTTTATTTGTTGGCAGGTAAGGCACCTTGCTACAAAGTGTTAGTTTTTGTGGACTCAATCCATCAGTTGATGTAATAAATTGATTAATTTCTTTATTTATCAATAAAATCATGCTTTACTTTCATGAGATGAATGTTATTTTACTACTTCATGCACATGACCAATACGTATGACATAATGGTTCATGAGTTGAACCGGGTCCCATTAGTATATTAGATGTGATATATGTGCATGGATGAGATCCACACGCGGGAGATATATGTCACAAATCTTATACTTAAATAGCTTCACAACCAGTAATGAGACTGGGCATCTCATTTGATAAGGTTGCAGCACTTTGATCACTATGAGATAGTGTGATTTGTCTCGATCATCAGAATGTATTCTGGATCAATAGTGCCGGTACATTGGATGTATTGAAGGACCATGAGATGCACCTTATGGTATTCCGTCTCAATAATAAGGTATGCTTTCATAATTCCCTAGCAATAGGCTCTCAATCCTGAGACATTGACGAACTCAAGTTTCTATCTATTCATCTGCTTTGAGTCACCAATGAGTGAGGCCGACTATAGGTTAACACCTCGGTGTCTTGGGTATATGGTAGTAGAACTGTGGGAACGTTGAATGATCAAGATGGAATCTATCTCTATTATCCCCTTGTGCCAATTAATGGATTTGTCATTAGTAAGTGCGCACCCATCTCAATTAAGAGTTAATTGGATGGTACTGATGATTACTGTGATTAATTGGGGCTCAAGGATAATAAGATGTGGAACTTAGATTGGAAGAGACGGATTTATTCCAATTGATCCACGGATATTGATAGAGGGGCCTACTTGTGGTAATTGGGAAGTTTAGGGTCTTCATTGTAATTTATTCCTAAGACTGGAGTGCAATTGCATTTATATAGTGGTGTTATTTGCAATTAACTGTGGGCCCGGATTGCACATGAGATGTGGGGTCGCGGTGTTCCAGTTGGAGCCAGCTTTCTAAGGAATCCCTAGTGGTCCCCACGCTAGCCCAAGATATTGGAAAACACTAATCCGACTTGGACTCTAGAAATAAGAGTTTGGAAAGGAGAAAGTTGCTAATTGCTTTGGAAGTAAGACTTCTATTTCAATTAGACAAGGGAGAGATTTGGAAGTCTATAAAATATCCTTGGACGTCCAAAAGAGTCTCTCTCACGCCCAAAACCCTTTCGTGCAAAAGTTGCGCGAGTTACTCTCCTCTCCTTTCTTCTAGTTCCTTGGAGTCTCGAGTTGGGATTTTCTCCTGAAGATTCCACCGTTCTTCTTGAGAAAAGAAATCCAATTCGGGGGTCATAGCGTGGAAGGCTAAGAGGTCTTGAAGAAGTCCATTAGAGCACTGCGGGTCTCCAAAGGTATGATCTACTTCTTGCATGTCGTAGGTTATTTTGGATGTTTAGTGCTGGTATAATTTTACTGTACATGGTCACGAGATTGAGGGTAACGCATCCTGGATTGGGTTTTGGTCTTATGGATAGTTGATCCCTGTGTCAAGTGGGTCAAAAGTTTTGAAAATCTATCCACGAGACCCACCTACTTCCAACACAAAGCCCATAATATCTCGCTTCATGTTATTCCACCAAAACCTGCCATGTAAATTTCGGTACATTTTTGTACTCCCGGGGTGCATGGAGTAGCGAGCATGATGTGCTTCAGTCATGATTGCCCTTTTTAAGTTATGATTTTGGACCGCTGGAACACAGAGCTGATCTCTGAAATATAGTACGCCATATACTATCCTGAAATCGGGTCTCTCCGATATATGGTCATGAATCTTAACAAACTCTGGATCTTCAAACTGCCTTTCTTTAATTTGCTGAATCAAGGTGGGCTCGCGGACTGACATAGCTACTAACATGACCTTACGATCCACGAACTTGACTTCCGCATCCGGATCTCGGAATTCTTCTACCAGAGACCATTCACCACACATTGCTGCCATCTCAATGGTTGATTTCTTACTCAAAGCATTGGCCACTACATTCCCTTTTCCAGAAAAATACTTGATCGGAAAATCATAATCCTTTATGAATTCTAACCATCTAGGCTATCTCATGTTAAGGTCATGCTGAGAAAATAGATACTGGAGACTATGATGGTCGCTATGGACTTTAAACCTCTCTCCGTACAGATAGTGTCTCCACAACTTCAATGCAAAGATCTCCACAGCTATTTCTAAATCATGCGTTGCATAGTTTTTCTCATGTTCCTTCAATTGTCGAGATCCATATGCTATCACCTTTCCATTCTGCATTAGTATACAACTTAGCCCAATCCTCGAGGCATCAGTATAGATGACAAATCCACCACTACCTTCTGGTAGAGATAAGATTGGGGCTGAGGTTAGTTTCTCCTTAAGGAGTTGAAAACTCGACTCACATTTAACTGACCAAACAAAGGGTTCATTCTTTTGAGTCAACTTTATCAAAGGTGCAACTATTTTGGAAAAGTCCTTTACAAACCTTCTATAATAACCCGCCAAGCCAACAAAGCTTCTAACCTTTGCAACTATTTTAGGGCTTTGCCACTTGGTTTTAGCCTCTACCTTAGTTGGATCAACTGCAAGCCCATCTTTTGAGATTATATCCCCCAAAAAAGCAACTTGTTTTAACCAGAATTCACACTTGTTTAGTTTAGCATACAGTCGGTGGTCCCTTAATAATTGTAGAGAAACCCTCAGATGTTCCGCATGCTCGTCTCAGGTCTTGGAGTATACCAATACATCATCAATAAAAATGACCACAAACCGATCAAGGTAGGGTGAAAAGATATTGTTCATCAAGGCCATAAATACCGCTGGGGCATTTGTTAACCCAAAAGGCATAACCAAGAATTCATAATGCCCATATCTTGCCTTGAAAGTTGTTTTTGATGTATCTTGATCCCTAACTCGCAACTGGCGATATCTGGACCTTAGATCAATCTTTGAAAAATGGGTTGCATCCTGTAATTGATCAAACAGTTCATCAATTCTAGGCGGTGGATATTTATTTTTGATTGTCACCTGATTTAATTGCCTGTAATCAATACACATTCTGAGGGTGCCATTCTTCTTCTTCATGAATAAGACTGGGGCTCCCCATGGTGATGTGCTAGGATGAACAAACCCCTTATCCAATAAGTCCTGCAACTATACCTTTAGCTTATGTAACTCTACTGGTGCCATTCTATATGGAGCCCTAGAAATGGGAGTGGTATCAGGTACTAACTCTATCATAAAGTCCACTTCCTTAATCGGAGGAAGACCAGGTACTTCGTCAGGAAACACATTCGGAAACTCACAAACCACTGATATTTCTTCTAACTTCTTAAGTGGTTTCTTCTCCACAATAAAGGCAATGTACCCCTCACAGCTACTATGAATTAGTCTCTCCGCTTGAAGTGCTGAAATTAATCTAGTATTCGAACTCTTCTTTTCACCTTGGAACACAACACTTGGGCCATCTTCACTTACCTTTACGGTAACAGTCTTACGGAAACAGTCTAAACAAGCCATATATTTGGTCAACCAATCCATGCCTAAGATTACATTGAAGTCGTGCATGGGCAACACAATGAGTTCTGCTGGGAGAAGGACCCCTCCAATAAGAACTCGACAACCCGAGTAATAGTCATCACAAGTCACCCTCTCGCCAACTGGAGTGATAACACTCAACACATACGGTAACTATGCGGGTGATTCCCGTATCCTGCTAGAAAATCAGGGTGAAATGAAGGAATGCGAAGATCCCGAATCAAATAACACTTTAGCTTCTATGTCACAAACAGAAACCTTACCTACAACCACATGCTCCGCTACTTCTCCCTCTTCATGAGTCAATGTATAGGCGCGGCCTTGCTTTTGGGGTCAGTTTTGTTGTCCTTGCTTCTGTTGTCCTTGACTTTGTCTCACCTGCTATTGCTGACGGGTAGGTGCTAGTGGTGTTACTCTAGACGGCTGCTGATATTGTTGTTGTGGTGGGGATCAACTAGGATCCTTCCCTCTTTGGCACTCTGACAAGTGATGGTCCATTGAGCCATAGCCAAAATAGGCTCCCGTGGACCTCCAGTATTTACTAGTCTCATGACCTTTCCCACACACACCGCAGATTAGTCGTGATGCTCCACTGACAACTCCCAAAAATTATTACTGACCCTTTGCAAAAGGTGGGGCACCTTTCCTAGACTCTCCCAAAAATAGGTTTTTCTCAATTTCTTCAGCCGCATAGGCTCAGGCTACAGCATCATCATATTGAATTGGCCATTGGAAGTCTGTAGCATGTCCCTTAATAGCCGGCCTCAACCCCTCTAGAAACTTCTCCACTCTCTTCTCCTCAGTGTCAATCAAGTCTAAAGCAAACCAAGAGAGCTGGCTGAATACGTCCATGTACTCTGCAACTGTCAGGGAGTGCTGCTGTAAGGTGAGGAACTCTGCCTTCTTCTTGCTGGTTATATGTTCGGGAATGAACTTCTTCCTAAATTGCCTCTTAAAGGCTTCCCATATAGTAGTGTTTGGCATAGCCCTAATATGGTCCCAAATGCTCTTTCACCATGTATCCGCGATATCCCTGAACATGGACGTGTGAGGATTACCTGCTGCCTTGGTGTACAAGCTAGTGTATCAAAGACATTCTCAGTGTGGGCAAGCCATTCATCTGCTTGCAACGGATCCTCTTGTCCCATAAACTCTGTGGCTCCCCTTTTTCGGAACTTTTCATACAGGGAATTAGGATCTCCAGGTTGATGTTGCCTGTTCAATAGAGCGGCTAACTGCATTTGCATGGCAGCTTGATTGGCATTGCTAGCAGCTAATTGATGCATTAACATCATAAACCGTTCCTTCGTGGTGCAGGTGGGATGAAAAGGAGGTGGCGGTGGAGGGTCAGCACCTTCCAATTCAACATTGTTACGATCATTATCACCCGAACTATTGTTCGTACCAGACCCAGACGCCATGGATCTACAATTATACTAGTTGTTAGTTGTATATATAAACATACATATATACTACAACTATACAAGAAGGTTATAATCATAATAGAAAATCCAACCCCGAACGGACCTATCGGAACCTCACCACATTTCTTAATGTTGCTAAGTCTTTCAAATGACTTCTTAGCGGGCTCCGATACCATTACTTACGTATGTCACGCGCCGATCTCGGGAATTGGGGATTTGAGTGGGCCAGTAGATAGTGGATACGTATTCCGTCGTAATCCGTGCCCTAAAGAATTATACACGAATTCCTGCAAGGGAGATTTCACAGGAACGTGTGAGGTATATCAACACACGTAGGAATATAACTCATCATAATCGAACTCCTGCGAAATATTCTGTAATGCTTAAGAGCAAGACAAAAGAAATATATCCTCCACCATTCATAGATAGATATAAATATATATCAGTACTTAAGTCTTTAAATAACGTTTCATACAATCCAAACTACTACTGAAAGAAGTCGGGTACAAAAGATCCAATTTGCACATTCCCAGGGGAAGACTAAAAATTAGGACTGTAACATCTCCAAAACCAGCGCGCTCCGTAGGATGACTAATAGAAAACATTGCCATCCTTCCAATCCTCTATACCCCAAGGTACCATTGGGGTACTCTCCTGGGACATATCAACAATCAGGTTGGGATTGGGTTCCGTACCTGCAATACCAAGGGTAACACTGTTAACACGACGGTTAAGCAAGTACAGAGCATATGAGCTAGCATAATGTATCAAATGAACTTATTAATAGACATTGGATAGGAGAGCAATATTAGTCTACTAGGCATAATGTGCATGAGTAATAATAAGTGAGGAATCATAATTAAGATGTACACACTAATTGGCATCCACGAGGCTCTATTCTCCCAAAAGGGAGCATACATACATATGGGTCACTAGGAGATCAAGTTAGCTTTCCGAGAAGTGTCGACAACTCCTCCGTAAACTACTGCAGTAGTGACTTAATAATACTCCAAAGGGCACAAGCTAAGTGGTGCCGACTCGGATTCACCTCTCTCATACTTCCAATCATACTTGCCATAACATACATAGGGAATATCAGTCTGAAAATATAATCAATCATGAATACAGACGAACAATTAAACGAAGCATATTTATATGAGCTACGAAGGCTTGAACCTCAGCTATACCCCTTTTTGGCTAGCAAGCACGCACTAAGTAGAAGCTCTGGCTTGTCAGCCGCGCACTCATTAGAAGCTCAGGTCTGAATTGCCTCAGGGTTTGACTAGAGAGAGTGAATGCATAAACAAATCATGTTAAGGCCAAGGCATTTAACAATATGAATGCATTCAGATTGAGTAAGGGTCAAAGGAAATTACTAGCCACCCTATACTAAATAATTCCATGATCTCCAAGGTCATTCAACATGATGTACTCATCTACAGCCGGTGTCATTGTGTTACCGCATCTTGGTATTACCTTGTATACATGAAGGACAACCATTCTTATGTTAACATCCATGACTTGGCATTGGGAGATCATCTGGAAGAGCAAGGGAACGAATGACAATTCTACACTCATTTGCCTTAATATTTAAACACCGTTGGGCCAGTGTGGTTGTAAAGAATGTGCCAATACTAAGGTCCTAACATGTCATTAAGAATTCCTAATATCCTAAATTTGATGGGTTCTTACGGCTTAGCCATATATGATGTTACGGCTTAGCTGGGTGGTTCAGGTTTCCTCCAGAAATTCAGGCGCAATTAATGGCTAGGTTACAGTTGGGTTACGGCTCAGTCGTAAGGCATTACACGTCATAGCCGTGTGTAAGCCGAAGAAGAAAATGGGTTTTTCGAGCTCTCTGGAAAGTCCGCCGTAAGAAGGCTTATGGCTTGGGTATGGGCTGGGCACTGTCACGCCCTGATCCCTGAAACTGGGGATTTGAGTGGGCCCCCAGGATGTAGATACGTAATCCCGTAGTAATCCGTGCTTGGAAGAATTGTGCACGAATTCCTGCAAGGGAGATTCCATAGGAACGTGTAAGGAATGCCAACACACGTAGGAATATAACTCATCATAATGAACTCCTGCGAAATATTCTGCAATGATCAAAAGCAAAACAAGAGAAACATATCCTCAGACATTCACAGATAGATATATATATTTATTAGTAGTTAAGTCTTTAGTTACATTCATGCAATTCAACTACTACCTAACGAAGTTAGGTACAAAAGGTCCAATTGCACATTCCCAAGGGTAGACCAAAATTTTGACTATAACACCTCCAGGACTGGCGCACTCCATATGATGACTAATAAAAGACATCGCCATCCTTCCATTCATCTATACCCAAACGTACCATTGGGGTACCTTCCGAGGGTGCGTCAGCAATCGGGTTGGGATTGGGTTCCGTGCATGCAATACCAAGGGTAACACTATTAACACGACGGTTAAACAAGTACTGAGCATATAAAACTAGCATAATATATCAAATGAACTTATTAATATACACTGGATAGGAGAGAAATAATAGTCTACTAGACATGATATGCGTGAGTAACAATAAGTGGGAAATCAAAATCAAGATATAGTACACACTAATTCGCATCCACGAGGCTCCATTCCTCCAAAATGAAGCATACATACATATGAGTCGCTAGGAGATCAAGCTAGCTTCCCAAGGAGCGCCGACAACTCCTCCGTAAACCTACTGCAGTAGTGACATAACAATACTCAAAAAGGCACAAGCTAAGTGATGCCGACTCTGATTCCATCATACGAGTCATATCATACATAAGGAATAATAGTCTGAAAGTATAATCAGTCATGAAACAGGCGAATAATTAAACGAAGCATATGCATATGAGCTACAGAGGCTTGAACCTCGACTATACCCTTATGACTAGCAAGCACGCACTTAGCAGAAGCTTTGGCTTGTTAGACACGCACTCAGTAGAAGTTCAGGTCTGGATAGTCTCAGGGTTTGGCTAAAGAGAGAGAATGCATAGACAAATCATGTTGAAGGCATGGTATTTAAAAATATGAATGCATTCGGATTGAGTAAATATCCAAGAAATCATTATTCACCCTGTATTAGGTAACCCGTGATCCCCAAGGACATTCAACATGATGCACTCATAAAACGTCCGGTGTCATTGTGTTACCACGTCTTGGTATTACCTTATATGCATAAAGGACACCTCTTCTTATGCCAACATCTATGAGTTGAAATTGGGGAATCATCCGGGATTCGTTCATTCTCTTAACGTATCATTACAGTTGGGCCAGTGTGGTGGTAGGAAAGGTGCCAATACTAAGACCCTATAAGGTCAATGGCGAATTCCTAGTATCCTAAATCTCCTAGGTTTTTACGGCTTAGCCATATATAATGTTATAGCTTAGCCGAGTAGCTCAGGTTTCCTTTAATAATTCAGGCACATTTACGGCATAGCTGTATATTAGCCTACGGCTTAGTCGTGCTAAGCCTACGGTTAGGTTATGGTTGGGTTATGGCTGAGCCGTAAAGCATTACACAATGTAGTCGTGTGTAAGCTATAAAAGAAAATAGGTTTTTCAAGCTCTCTGGAAAATTCGCCGTAAGAAGGCTTACGGCTTGGGCACGGGCTGGTTACGACTTAGCCGTTGTTCATTTTACGGTGCATCTGTATACAAAACGTAGTATAAAAACATATTGTGGTGCCCTCGGGACTTTGAGCCGTGAACATGTACGGTTTAGCCGTGGCTTCGCCGTACGCTTCAGAAAACTTGAAGTCAATTCTGTAGCTTAATTTCAATACAAATCAATATAGAACCTGCATTATGGGGAGTTTCTATGGCTCAATTATAGTGTCCTTGGAGGTGTTCAATACCCACACACCCTCCTATTCCATGTTTACATCCTAACTCAATCCATACCACACTTGTACATAGTTACAACAATGAAAAATGGGCTGAAATTGGAGAATTTAAAGAACTAGCCTAATGATCAATAACTTAATCACACATGCAGCACATATGAACTCTAGTACTTGCCTCTTAACAGTGTTTGCCTTCTCTAACTCTTTCTTGTTATGTAGTTAAGGAAACCTCCAAAATGAAAATGGGTTCTCTACAAGTAGAACATGCAATGAAGAATGGGATTTAGATTTGCATGCATGTCATGTAGTTGAATCATTAACTCTCTAATAAACCCAAATGGATGAAATAGAGGTAAGTCCTCACCTTAGTGAGTTGTAGCTTGAAGAGGAGGTACTTCCAAGGTAGAAAATAGTCCTATGAAGAAGAGGAAGGTGGGTGAGGACTATCCCTAACACATGCAAGACTCTCAATCCTAGTAGCATTTCAATTTGCAAGTGAAAAGGAAGAAAGTGGGGAGAAGGGGAAGAACTCCAACAATAGAGAATGGAAGAAGAAAGAAAGGAACGTTGAGTTCCCTTTTAAACATAAATTTTCCTGCAGTTGCATGCAAGTCCACATTTTTCCATTAAATTTTAGTTTAGGTCAAATGGACCTCATTTGGCCCAGAATGAAATCGGATCAAATCAAGCCCAACACAAAAAATTACATGAGAGGCAATGGATGTGGTGTCCATAAGATGCAAGAACAATTTACAAAAAGGTCCTCAACTACTGAGGTAAAGTTCAAACTCCACTCAACTACCCATCCAAGGCCCAAACCCAATTGTTTTTAAACTAGGTTAACCTTAACAAGGTTTAATTAACATAGAACGTGATTAATTAACGTAGATTAGGATTAGTGGGATTTGGAACCTTACAGGCACGGCTTAGCCGTAGTGCAGTTCATGGTGCAGCTGTGGGCAAACCATAGTACAAAAACCAATTTGCTGCTCTCTGGACTTTGAGCCGTAAACACTCACGGCTTAGTCGTGGCTTCGCCGTATGCTTCAGAAAACCTGAAGTTAGTTCTGTAGCTCAATTTCAATACAGGATCAATACAGAACCTGAATTGTGAGGAGTTTCCATGACTTAATTATAGTGTACTTGAAGATGTTCAATACCCACACATCCTCCTATTCTATGTTTACATCCTAACTCAATCCATACCACCTTTGTACACAATTAAAACAAGGAAAAATGGGCTACAATTTGAGAATTGAAAGAACTAACCCAAGAATCAATAACTTCATCACACATGCAGCACATATGAACTCTAATACTTGCCTTTTTACCAGTGCTAGCCTTTTCTAACTCTTTCTCATTGTGTGTTTAAGGAAAACCTCTAAATGAGAGTGGGTTCTCTACAAGTAGACCATATAAATGATGAATGTGATCCAACAATGCATGCATGTCATAGATTTGAGTCTTCTTAACTCCAACAAACCTTAATAAATGGAATGGGAGTAAAGCCCTCAGCTTAGTGAGCTATAGCTTGAAGAGGAGGTACTTCCCAAAGAAGAAAATACTCCTATGAAGAAGAGGAAGGTGGGTGAGGACTATCCTTAGCACATGCAAGACTCCCAATTCTAGTAGCAGTTCAATTTGCAAGTGAAAAGGAAGGAATTCTGAGGAAAGGGAAGGAATTCCAACAACAAGAATGGAAGAAGACTGCAAGGAACATTGAGTTCCCTTTTTAAACTCAAGTTTTCCTGCATTTCACATGCAAGTCCAAGCTTTTTCATGAAATTTCAGTTTAGGCCCATTGGCCTCAATTGGCTCAAGATGAATCCAATTCAAGTTGGGCTTAACACGCAAGATGATCTACACAAAAAAAATTACACAAGAAGTGATTGACGAGGTGCCCATAAGATGCAAGAACAATTTACAAAAGGTCCTCAACTACTAAAGTAAGGTTCAACTCCGCCCAACTATCTATCCAAGATCCAAACCCAAAAGTTTTGTATTAGATTAACCTTAATGAGGTTTAATTAACATAGAACGAGATAAATTAACGTAGATTAAGATTAGTGGGATTCAGAACCTTACATTTATTTTTATTTTTTTTTCAATTAAATCTTCTCCTTCTCCAAAAAGAACTCTTATGTGGCTTTCCTTGTCCATCTTTAATGAGATATTCTTTAAATTCTCTTTAAAATCTCTTTAAAATGTGTAACAAATAAATGGACCCCATCTTGGATTTTTTACAAGTGTACCCCACACATGTGCATGTATGTGTGGGACCATGAAGCCGACTTTTTATAATTTTCTTTTAATTTCCTTTTCTCTTCAATTCTTCTCTCCTTTCTCTTAAAAATCAGTTCCTTGCCTCAATTCTTTACAAATGGGACCCATATAATGAATTTCCTACAAAACAAATGTGATTTCAAGTGAAAAGACAAATTTACCCCTAACATCACAAATGCATGAATCGGGCCCATTTCTCATGAAATGACAATGAAAATGTACATCATTCTTCATAATTTTATATGAATGAACTAATGATGATGAAAATTCAATTTACTTCGTGAGAAAAATTATTTTCACAAAACTTTCCAAATATAGACTTTCCAGAAATGGTAGGTTTTTGAATGTATGCAAAAAATGTGATTCTTAAACAATTATGTGGAGAAATACTAAAATGAACTTAAAATGCTTGAGACCACTATATCACGCTAAATGAGACTCTTTCAAGTCAATAAGTCCTTAAAATGGCCCAAAGTATATACGAAAATATGCATTTTTAAAGACTCATCAATTGGCAATCGAGTTTTCTGGCCGAGCTCAGTTGCGAACATACCCTTTTAGGGTCTTCCGAAGCCTTTAAACAATCAATGATAATAATTACGATTTTCAATGCAAGGTAATTATACTAATAAATAAATAATTAATCAATGGTCATATACTATTACCTTTATATCGGGTACATTCACCGATATTGCATTGGTCCACCAAGCATGGCCTCACGCGTTAAGTGAACTAACAAATGGACCATTACATCAAAGAAAGCAGGAGGAAAAATCCTCTCCAACTTGCATAATATTAAAACTATCTAATCCTCCAATTTTTTCAAATCATTGTGTCACTACGTTTTCGAGTAGTGGTCTTGGAAAAAAGAGCCTAACTCAAACAATGTTGTACAAATATCCTTATGCAAAAAGCCACGCATACCAATAGGAAGGATGCGTTGGATATGGATGTGGCAGTCATGGCTTTTTAAACCAGATAATTTACCATTTTTTGAGGTTACACTTCAAGAGGTTCGCCGTATAGCAGTCTGGGTATTTGATCGACTTCAAGAATTCATAAAATTCATCTCTCTGTTTTGATTCCAAAGTGTAAAAGGCGTGCGACTTCAAGCTCTCCACTAGATGGAACTCTGGCCTGATGCCCATATTTTTCAAATCCTTATGTGCTTTCTCCGTGTCCTTGTTTTTGCCCTTTATGCCCAAAATTATTCCAACCAAGGCTACGTAAATGTTTTTCTCAATGTGCATAGGATCAAGGTTATGTCAAAGTTTTTTGTACCTCCAATAAAGCCATTCAAATAGGATGCTTTTCTTTGTCCAATTCAGTTCTCCAGAGTCATGCGGTCTTTTCTTATTTTTCCCAAACTTGACCGGCACTAGTTCTTCTAGCTGGTCTAATACCTTTTGCACCTATAAATCCAAAGACTTTTTTTCATGCTCAGGCTGACCATTAAAGGCCTTGTTTCTATGCCATTGGTGGTTCAATTCCAAGTATTTTTGATGGCCAATATACCCAATCTTATCTTTTAGCTTTACCTTTAACAAGCTGTCATTACATGAGGGGTAAGCATAACCTTTTGTGCTCCACCCAGACAAGTTGCCATGTGTAGGAAAGTCATTTATAGTCCACATCACAACCGCATGCATCTAAAAGGTCTATTTAATGGAGGCTTCAAAAGTGGATACACCATTATCCCACAAGTCCTTCAACTCATCAACCAAGGGCCTCAGATATACATCAATCTCGTTTTCTGGTGAGCTTGGTTTGGGAATAAGTATTGACATCATAAAAAATGGCTCCTTCATGCACATCCATGGTGGCAAATTATAAGGCATAAGTATGACAGGCCACATGCTATAGGAGGTGCTCATGTTACCGAAATGGTTGAATCCATCGGTGGCTAACCCCAGCCTCACATTACGTGTCTCTCGGACAAACTCTAGATATTTCTTATCAAATTCTTTCCATTCCACGGAGTCAACCGGATGCCTCGCTATCCCATCATCAATGCGCTTCTCACTATGCCATCTCATATCTGTGGCTGTCTTCCTTGACACATACAATCTGCACAACCTCGGTGTCAATGGGAAGTAACGGAGCACCTTATGAGAGATCTTCTTTCGCTTACCATCATTGACCTTGTACTTAGGCTCTTGAGGTTTGCACTTTTATCCAATTGAGCATTTTCCTTCTAATGCAACACACAATCATGTTTGCAAGCATCTATGTTCTTGTATCCTATGCCCAAGTTTCGTAATATTTTCTTTGGCTCGCAAACTAAGGCTGGCACCACATGACCTTTGGGTGAGAAGTCCTTAAAAATCTGCAAAACCTTGTCGAACAACTTTTTGCTATACCCACTTTCGACCTTCACATGCAATATCTTGATAACAAATGCTAATAGAGTATTTAAGCTCTTGCATCCTAGGTACAGTCCACACTGGGAAGCCTGCAACAATCTTTCAAAATCCTGCACATCATCCCTCTCTTGAGATCTTCCTCCAAGTAAGTTCCCCTATGATGGTCCTCTATCAACTCATCGTATTCATCCTGATTCTCTTCTGATTCATCCTTACTCTCATCTGAATCATCGGGTCGAACTATAGGTTCCTCGTGAGCTATCCACTGTTGGTATGAGACCATCATTCCATGAATGTGCAAATGATTTCTCACGATTCCATAGTCATGCCTCTAATGGTTACAGCAATCATTACATGGGCACCTAATGACCGCTGCCCCGTTCGAATTTGCCCTTGCAAAATCAATAAATCAGTTCACCCTGGCCGTGTACTCTACACTAAATCGGCTCTGATAATGTAATATCCAACTCCTATCCATGTCTAACTTAACACAAGCAATTAGAAATATTAGGAACAAAACTCTTAATAAGTACTAATAACCATGGTGTGATAATGTTTAGCATCATTGACAAAAACCTACAAGATTGATATATGGTAATAGGTTTTAATTGAATGCAACACCATGGTCTAACCTACAAGAAAGAAATGTCTATTCCTCATAACTGGAACTTAAGAGTTACACCTAGACTAGCAACCTGCACTTATGAAGCTAAATCTCGACTGGTTTGAAGGACCAATTCCTTGAACAGGCAAGTTGTCACCCTTCCATGGACAAAGGCTTTTCTTCGGACATTGAGCTTAACTAAAGAATGTAGTTTTTAGCCTTGGCTATACCGTTTTCTTAAAGAGTTTCTCTAAACTAATTTTCAAAGAAAAAAGGAAAAGAAAATTTTGGAAAACTAATACCCTTTCAGAGTTAATTAAAAAACAAGTGAGCTTCTAACATTCCATGCAAAATCCTAATTCCAATTTAGTTGGTAATCCATTTATGCATACACATAGTAATTCTAAAAATGCAAACTAATCTATTCCAAGAAAGTTAGAAAATGACTTTACTAAGTGCTCCCTGGAAAAGGCACCACAAATTTGTTTGCGAAACTCCAAGTGTAGTGCCTCCAATGTAGTAATAAATTCCAGTGACTACTAGGTTGATCCATAGAGAACAAAAAGGAAATAAGATAGTACTCTTTAAACAATAAAAAAAGATAAATCAAAATTATTTCTGAACCTAAATCAATGCTCAAAACAATTCAAAAGTGCATGATATGTATGAATTAATGCATGAAATACACATTCCTAACAATCTATGACTTTATGACATAAGCTGAAGATTTTCTAAGTATAAAAACTAGTGTACAGCCCCTTTTTCATGGTTTTGTTCAACTTACCTATGACACCGTAAATCTAACTATAACTTGTAGATTTTAAAGTCCTAAGGCATGAGAAACTAAAAGAAAAAAAAAGAAGACTGAAAAGTATTAAGAAACGAAAAAGTTATGGACTCCTAAAAACTAGACTATTCACAAATATGCTGTAGGATTCTGTGCTTTTTCTTATTTGGGCCACTTTATTTCAGCCCTTAAAAATCATACTTCCCAAGTCTCATTAGTTCAAACAAAAATAAAATTATTTGATAAGGTTTTGAATCAGAAACTTTTTGACAAAATCTGCTGAAAGTTGCAGATTTTCAACTTGTGCAGAATTTTAACATGAGTGTGAAAAGCCTTTAAAAGTTGAGGTTTGCAACTAATTTTTCCAGATCTGAATCTCAACTTAGACACCCATAAAACCATGAAATCCCTAATCTAAATCAGACAAGATAATATGCAAAATTATTCCAACAACCGATCATGCAGACATTACATTAAAACAATAAAATAAAAGTAGGATTACAGAAACATAAAGGCAGTAGTATAACTAAAAATAATAGTGGTAAACTACTAAAATAAAAGTACTGAACTGAATTTAAAATTGGTATTTTTCTCAAAATTTCAGTCTTAGAAATTCCCACAAATTCTTATATTCGCAGTTCCTTTACTTCTATGTTGACTCCAATAATTGTAAGGGTTTAGAAAAAAAATAACCAAAAAAGCCTTACCTTGGCAGCAACAACAAAGAGGGGTCTGAGCAGGGAGGGGAGAGGAAGAGAGCAAAGACCAGATTAATGCTTGGATTTGGACACCGGTGCTTGGATCGTAAGGGACATCAGAATAATGCTTCCTCTTGAATTGGAGGGGACGCCAGATTAATGCTTCCTCTTCGCCGACAGAGTGCGAGCACAGAGAAAGAGAGCAGAGAGAACAGAGAGAGTGATAGAGAGACCAGAGAGAGATCGAGAGATCGAAGAGAGAGAAAGAGCAGAGAGAGACCGAAAGAGGGAAAGATCAAAGAGGGTGAGATTGACTGAAAGAGAGAGCAGGGAGTGACAGAGAGAGAGCAGAGAGAGACCGAGAGAGGAAGAGATCAGAGAGGGTGAGATCGACTGAGAGAGAGCAGAGAGAGACTGAGAAAGGGAAAGTCGGAGAGGGTGAGATCGACTGAGAGAGAGCAAAGACAGAGAGCAATAGAGAGAGAGCAGAGAGAGACCGAGAGAGGGAGAGATCAGAAAGAGTGAGTCAACTAAGAGAGAGCACAGAAAGAGAGAGTAAAGAGCAGAGAGCGACAGAGAGAGAGATAGCAGAGAGAGACCAAGAGAGGGAGAGATCAGAGAGGGTGAGATCGACTGAGAGAGAGAGCAGAGAGAAAGCAACTGAGAGAGAGTAGAGAGATCAGAGAAAGCAAGCTAGAGAAAGAGCTGAGAGATCGGAGAGAGCGAGTGAGATAAAGAGAGCCGAGAGATTAGAGAAAGTGAGAGATCAGAGAGAGTGATAAAAATAAACAAAAGGGGGGTGGGGGACTGAAAAAGGGGAAAGAGGGTAGCGTGAAATTTTATAAAATTTTTATGGATGATAAGTTTTTGTTGCCAAAAGATGGATTTTGTCAGCAAATATTCTTCAAAAATAATTACAACTTTATTGACGTATAATAATTTTGGCTCAAAAAAATTAACTTTTACAATTTTTACCAATGAATTTATTCGTGGGTAAAAATTGTTTTCTTTTTTCTAAAAATAAGTAAAAGAGTATGTAAATTTACTTTAGTCTTTTAATTTTACGTCGGCAATAGTGATTCATGTTTCGTGCCGACATTATATTATATGTCGGTAAATTGTATTATTAATGACAAAAGTTAAAACATGTCGAAAAAAGTCAGATTTACCGATGCTTATTTTCATCGCTAAAAGAAAATAATTCGTCGAAGATAATTTAATTTCATTTTATTTTTTTCTAAAAAGAAGATAATTGACTATCGACCTTTGCTAACGAACTCTCAAATAACGTCGGTAAATACTCTAGTTTTACCGACGTTTTATTTGTGTTTTAAAAAAGGAAAAAATTTGAATTTCAAATATTTTATTTTACTCTACCTCACAAACAAATCGCTATCTTCTCCAGTTGACCCTAGAAGAAATCTAATTTTGTCCTCACAAGTGTGATCTTTTCAATGAAAGTGAAAGTGGTTTGTGTTGGACGGATATGGAATTGAGTCATCTACTCAATTGTCGTCACTAGCAATGATGGCAAAGGCCTTCTTACGCTTTATCTTTTTAGGTCCTGTTTGGCAAATCTTATAAACCTATTTGGCAAATTTAAAGACAAAAGTGAAAGCTTAAAAATTCCATATAATTGACCTTTAACCTGAGCATATCCAACGGTAGTAATTTCTTCTTCATTTTTCTATAGACCTGAAATGAATCAGGGACTAGAATTTGGACACATACCCATTTTAAGTGTTGCCCACAAAACTCCATAAATATAGATATAAGGTTCTAATTATTTTTGCAAATATCTCGAGATTTAGGATGGATTAATGGTTCAAATCTAAGGCCATCGCCGTGTTTGGCGTATAAATACTTCCAACGTTTCAGATTTGCATTTAGGCTCGAAGAATTTATAAAAAATTAAAAAATCTATTGTGTCAGGGAATCACGTTTCTAACACTGTTCCAACACCCATATGTGCCCTTAAGATGCCCAGGTCTATTTCAAATGTAGTACTGGGTGCCCTCTTCAAATAGAGACAAAACCTCTTTATGAGGTTTCAAATGGAGGTGGGAAAAACATTTACCAAATAGTCTAAATGAGTTTTGAAATGACTTTAACAAATTAAGAGGCAAAAATTAGATTAGCCAAACACCACCTTATATTTTTTAAAACAGATTTTCCGTCATTTGATATATTATGGAATATAAGGTTATTGTGTGGCCGGTGAAATTAGCATGTTGGATTATTCTATAATATAAAGGGCTATCTGATTATTCCATGAGCTAGTAGTATATAGAGTCCCACTGCGTTCTGTGTTGTTTAGGCTATCCCATCCGTCTTTTATCATATATTTAAAAGTTATTTTTTTCTTAGAAATTCCTCATGATCATATATAGGATAAGAATTGGCTATCTTTTATTAAAAATTGATACAACAGCATGCACTTTTGGTGACGTTATATACCAATGCTTTTATAACTTCGTCACTAAAGACTATTATTTATCGACGCATATAATTTTCGTCGGTGAAAATTAGACATTTACCGATGTTTTAAATAAACGTCGGTAAAAGTCTATAATTTTACAGACGTTTTATTTAAAACATTGGTAAAAGTCTATAATTTTAGCAACATTTTATTTAAAACATCGGTAAATGTCTAATTTTCACCGATGACAATTATGTGCGTCGGTAAATAATAGTCTTTAGCGACGAAATTATAAAAGCGTCGGTAAATAACGTTGCCAAAAGTGCATGTTGTTGTAGTGAAAATTGTTATCTTTTTTTATTTTAATGTTAAAGGCATTGAGGAATTTTACGCAAAAACAAAAAACGTTATGAGCAAAGTACAAGCCTATAATGATTACACTTGAAAAATCTCTTAAATTTTTTTCCTTTTGCTCTTTTTCTACCAGCAAGCTTTTTTCTCTCTTTTGGAATCTTGTAGGACCTATGAAATTAGGTTGTTTGCATTTAGCCCTAGATCGGGGTAGTGTTGTAATGGGTCTTTTAAAAACCTTCAAATGTTGCAAGATGGAGGTAGACTAGGCCAGCTAATGCATTTAGAATGAGGAGTGCTAGTCTCTAGTGGGTTTTGTGATGTCCTGGAGTCCACCTCTCCTCTAGATAAGTGTTTATAGGCGGAAAGTTATGTAGACCTTTCTACCCTTCTTTTACATGAGGGCCCTTTGTGTCAACCCCAGTCCTCTTGATTTTGGGTCGAGACGGTTTGTTGGGTTCGAGTCGAGCTGAGAGAGTTAGATGGATGTTTGATAAGCCATTTTAAATACTTAGGTCATTCTCATCGAGGGCATTTTTTATGTAGGGCCTATTGGAGATGGGCTGGTTGGATCTCTTGAGCTTGGGTCTGAGTTATTTGACCTTTTAAGCCAAAAGCCTTTTTTTGAAATTTTGTTAAACTCATTAAAAGAGCGGGGGGCCTTTCCTTGTAGTTTAGGAAAATCTTTACGTAAAGCCAACCGTAATCCCTTGATCGTCTTTTCTTTATACGCGCTTTTCTTCCCGTTTTCCACTTTTTCTCTACAACCCAACCCTAGCAGCCATCTGAGAAAATGCATGCAAACTTGATCTAGGAGTTTAGGAGCACATCATTGCCTCATCTTTTTCCTTTCTCTTAGTCTACTTGGATAGTGTCCACAACTCCGGAAGGGTTTGATTAGTAGTCAAATTTGGGAGCGGTGTTTTGCTTATGGTTTCGTCTTTAGACTTGGTTTTAAGCATCAAAATCAAAGGCAAGTGGAGAATTGCAACTAAGGGTTTAATAATGGTCCTTTTTTTTTAGTATTGTTTGTGAATGAAGGATGTAGGTCTAATGTGTTTGAAAATCTGTAGATTGGTTGTAGATTACATAGGTTGTTGTTCGTATGAAATGCCCAAGAAGGGGCCAGTTTGTGCATAGACAAGGCTGAGTCTAGGCCAAACCACAGCTTGGCTATGGCTCATGGTCCAAAGAACCTTTTTTCCTATTTCGTGTTACGACAAGCCTTACGCCTAATTGTAACTGCTCTTACAGCTAAGTCATAAGGATATCTATGGCTAAGCCGTAAGAGGATATAAGGCTAAACCGTATCCATGGCTAGCTAAGTCGTACTAGCCATAAAATGAGCTACGACTAAGCCGTGAATGCCTACTAACTTCCGCTTACATAGGTAGTGCAATAGGTTAGGCTAGTTGACCTTATTGATGAATCCAACCGCTTAGATTGCATGACAACTAAAGTGATCCCATATAAGTGACTTTTAGGGTGTACATCACTTAACCCAAAATCATGTCCGACGGTTGATTAATAAATATATCAACATGAGATTTGGACTGAAAACATGATGTGTTTCATTCTTAAGGGAGAGTTAGTTAAGTGTACACTTAGAATTGAATTTGACACAAGATGGGAATATGAGTTACGAGATACACCACATGATAGACACCGGCAGTGGATCATCAGCTTCGTGGGCTTATATTGTCATTTCGAGGGAATGTTTGATTCAAGGTGAATACTTACCCAACTGAGACTCTTAGGTGGTGTAGAGATTACTTTTAGAAATATGAAAAATATCATACAGGAATAACATACATCTAAATAATTTAACCATGTCACTTTAATTGAAATAGTATGGATGTCTGAAATTGGGAATTTCACATCATGGTTTCATTGTGCTTTAGTATACGTATGTATTGTATATATATCTCTAACTGACTATAGTTCGGAGCCGGACGTACACTATCGGGTTAGCGTGTATTGTAGAATATAATACACAACTATGCCATTTCTTATCTCTACAGGAATAGCCGTTTTTGTATATCTATCTGCGGGAATACCCGTTTTCGTATATCTATCTGCGGGAATACCCTTTTTGTATATCTATCTGCAGGAATACCAATTTTTATATATTTATCTGTGGGAATACCCGTTTTTATATATTTATATGTGAAAGTACTTAGTTTTGTATATCTACCTGTGGGAATACCCAGTTTTGTATATTGTATATGTTGGAATGCCCCTTTTTATGCATTCATTCCATTGGGTCTGCATTCATTACATTTCAATAGAATGTAAAATATGATTTAATTTATTTGCTTAATAACATTACTTGTAGTTTACCCTCTTGCTAGATTACATCAATTTGATCCACTACTTTGGTGTCTAGGTTCCATTACTGGTGCTGAGCCAGAGGTTAGGCGATGTAGGAGATTTCGCCATATGGTGGAGTTGTTGAGTGGAGCACCAATGATATCGTCTAAGGTCTCCTAGTGTTGGTGCTAAGATCAAAACATTAGATTATGTAATAAGGCCATGTTTGGGGCCATTAGTTTATTCATTAAATTTATTTTTCTTGGAATTACAATTTTAAGTATTATGCTTTGAAGCATTTGACTTTGATGTTATTATTATTGGAATTTGTTATATGAAAGTAGGGCCCGTATTGTTATTTAAGGAAAATTTTAATTGGCACTAATTTTCACACCCCTGAACTGGGTTTGGATCCAGCTCAGTTTTGGGGGAGTGACAGATGGTATCAGAGCGGCCAAGTTCTAGAAGTTCTAAAAGATGCTAAAACATTAGTCCAATGTGAGGATTATAAATTTTAAGTGGGAACGCTGGGATTTTGATGCATATAATTGTATACGAACTTTAACATTGTTTAGAGGCTATAGGAATTTATTAGCCTTCACATTTTTGGCTGTTTAGTCTTTAACAAATGGTCATTTTGTAAGCATGGCACCTAGAACAAGGAAAACAAAAGCCAACCCGTCCAATTTGGAGTCGGGCCTAGTGGTGCAACTAACGATCCGATACAGACTTTGTACTAGACTATGTTAGTCCATCAACAATGTTAGGATCAGTAGATGGCACAGTTGTTGAAAGCTGTGCAGAGGATGAATCAACCTCATGTGACACATGCAACTTAGCCACCGATAATGCCGTAACTAACGTTTATGGTACGGCCTCTGGTAGCGAATCAGGCAGCATTTCAGATTAGTGTACTTGAGGCTTTGTAGAGGATTGGGCATCCTCAGGTTGTTGTTGCCTCTAATCCCCGGGATCCAAATGATATTTTTAAAAAGTTTAAGAAAAGGGGTCTATCGGAGTTCAACGGGAGTGAAGATCCAATGGTAACAAAAGAATTTCTCATCCAAGTTGAGAAGATATTTGAAAACCTGGTCTGCATGGGGGTGTAGAAGGTTATGTTGGCAACTTCTATGTTTTGAGACGTGGCAGACAAGTGGTGGACTACCATTAAGGATACATATGAGGGAATCGCTAAAGAGGTGGCTTGGACTACTTTTAGTAATCAGTTTCGCGAAAAGTACGTACCGGAGCATGTTTGTATTCAGAAGAGGATAGAGTTTGACAAGTTGAAGCAAGGTACCTTGTTCGTCTGGAAATATAAACTGCGGTTTACCCATCTTTTTAATATCGTACCAACTCTCATCACTCTAGAACTCAAGAGGATTCATTGGTTTCTTAATGGCCTTCACCCGGATATACTTTTGCACGCCAAGTCATAAGTTCTGAATACTTACCAGGAATATTTGGATAAGGCTTATTGGGCCGAGGAGGTGATTGGGCGCATGGCCCCTCCGAGTCAAACCAAGTAGAAAGTTGCTCTGTCTCCAACCACACAACATCAATTTAAAAAGCAGGAAAGGGAGCTTGTGGCATTTGTGGTAATAAGTACCTAACATCTAGACAGAAGGGTGTTTTCACTATGGAGACACTAGTCATCAACTCAAGGATTGCTGTAGGAAGAAAGGCCAGTAGTATTGGTAGACATCTACACATGGAGCTCTTATTCAAGCACAGCCATTGAGATAGGTAACGCCAACTCCTTTGCAATAACCACGATCTCAAGCACCGCAGCAACAGATGTAGTTGTAACGACCTCTTTAGCAGCTCTGACCTCAAAGAGGGCCTCAACCACCCCAAGGGCCTAAAAGACAACAACCAAAGGCCCTAGCAGGCAGGCAGAGTGTATGCTATGACTCAGGAAGAGGCTAATGCTGTAGAGAACATTGTGGAAGGTATTATTTCTATTTGTGATAACAATGCTAAAGCTTTGTTTGACCTTGGCTCTACACATAAATATCTCCCCTAGGTTTGCCTCACAAATTGATGTTAGAACAGCTGAGTTGCCATTTGATTTAGTTGTAACTAGCCCATTGGGTAAAAAGGTTAGTTGTTTGAAGTACTACCTTAATTGCAAATTGGTGACAAGTGGCACCGTGTTAAAGGCTGATGTAATACTATTGCTGATGAATGACTTTGATGTCATTTTGAGTATGGATTGGCTTGCTACTTATGATGCAGTCATGAACTGTTATGCTAAGACAGTTAAGATGACAGCAGATGATAGCACCGTTGTACAGTTTATGGGATCTAAAAAGATGGTTGTTACTCGTATGATCGTAGCTATTAAGGCTATGAAGTTGTTGAAGAAAGGTTTTGAGGGGTATATCTTGTTTATCATGGAGGATAAACGGATTAAAGCGGTGGAGGAGACACTAGTGGTGTCTGAGTTTCCAGATGAATTTCTCGATGACATTCCTTGATTGTCGTCGATCCCTGAGATTGACTTTACAATTAAACTTGTGCAGGGCACAGCTCCGATCTTGAAAGCCCCTTATACAATGGCCTCAGCTGAGTTGAGAGAACTTAAGGAGCAATTATAGGAGCTTTTGGATAAGGGTTTTGTTAGACTGACTGTCTCTCCTTGAGGGGCTCCATTGTTATTTGCCAAGAAGAAGGATGTTTTTATGAGAATGTGCATTGACTACAGACAACTTAATCAAGTGACCATTAAGAACAAGTACCCTTTACCTATAATCGATGAATTGTTTGATCAATTGCAGGGTGCTCAGTATTTTTCCGAGATTGATTTGAGGTCAGGAAATCATTAGTTTAGGGTACGAGATCAGGACATTCCCAAGACTACATTCAGAACTAGATATGGTCACTACGAATTTTTAGTGATGTCTTTTGGGTTGACAAATGTGCCAACAGCTTTTATGGCTATGATGAATACGGTATTTGCATAGTACTTGGACGAGCTCATTGTGGTATTTATTAATGATGTCCTTGTATATTTGAATAGTCAGGAAGAGCATACTTAGCACCTTCGTACCGCATTGCAATTGTTGAGGGAATACCAGTTGTATGTTAAGGCGAGTAAATGTGAATTTTGGTTGGAGGAGGTAGGATTCCTTGGTCATATCATCTCCAAGGAAGGTTTAGCAATAGACCCAGCAAAGATTGAAGCAGTGTTAAAATAGGAAAGGCCCAAAACAATGTCAAAACCCGAATTTTCCTAAGCCTTGTAGGTTATTACCATAGATTTGTGGAAGGATTTTCCACAATAGCAGCCCCACTGTTGAGATTGACTCGTAAGGAAGTTCCTTTTGTGTGGAATGAAGATTATGAGCAGAGTTTTCAGGAATTGAAAAGAAGATTAACCACGGCCCCCGTATTGACCCTAGCTCCTGGCAGTGATGGTTTTGTGATTTTCACTGATGCATCTTGAGTTGGACTTGGTTGTGTCCTCATGCAAAATGGGAAGGTGGTAGCATATAGGTCTAGATAGTTGAAGGAGCATGAGCGGAAGTATGCAACCCATGACTTCAAGCTAGCAATAGTGGTCTTTCCTTTGAAGATGTCGAGACATTATCTTTATAGAGCTACTTTTGAAGTACATTTAGACCATAAGAGCCTCCGGTATCTTTTCACGCAGGGTGAATTGAACATGAGACATAAGAGATGGATGAAGTATATTAAGGATTACGATTGGGTTGAAGTAATGTCCAGGAAAGGCTAATGTAATGGAAGATGCTCTAAGTAGAAAAGCAACATTCACTGGTGGATTGATTGCAGAGTACTTCTAGGTTCAATGTTTGGAATATATGGATGTTTATTTCTAACCAATCAATGGGCAGGCAATGTTGGCTAGTATAAGCTGTGGGAACCTGAATTATTTCTGAGGATCAAAAAACATCAACTACTAGACCCCGAGATAACAAGGATTAAGGATCATCTAGCTGAAAAACCTAATTTTAAGTTAGGAGATCGTATTTTGTATTATAAAGGCAGAATTTGTGTGCCCGATTTTCCAGACATGAAGGATGAGATTATGGTAGAGGCATATCACGCTCAGCATACTATTCATCTAGGCGGTACCAAGATATATTAGGATCTGAAAAATCATTATTCAAGGAAGAATATGAAGTAGGATATCACAAAATTTGTTGGAAAATGTTTGGTTTACTGTCATATTAAGGCAGATTATAGAAGACCCTAGGTCCTTTGCATCCATTGGAGATTCTTTAGTGGAAGTGAGAGCACATAACCATGGATTGTATGTCTCGGTTACCTAATACCAGGAAGGGACTTAACGTGATTTGGGTGATAGTGGATTATTTGACTAAGTCAGCTCATTTCGTATCTTTCAAGACTAGTCAAGGAATGGAGAAAATGGTAGATTTGTATATCAAGGAAGTGGTGAGATTACATGAAGCACCAACTTCTATTGTCTCCGACCAAGATAGTGTTGACCCATAAAAAATTACAAGTGTTGCAGCAAAGATATTACAAGCAAATTCCAAACCAAGGACACATAAACCTTAGGATTATGGAACGGCAAGTCAAGTACTGCATCTAGATGTTCAGAACTAATGCAATCCACTCAGAAGACTTCAGATGAGCTTAGACTGCGGCATTTTAAACTTCAGAATTATTGGTGCTCATTTCATCACTTAAACCACCAAATACCAAATTCAAGGTTCATTGGCTAAAAAATTAGGGGTCACTGAACATACTCATGGTTTTGGGTTACCAAAGCGGCTAAAACTTTCATTGCAACTCTAAAACATGCTTGAGAATGATGTTTCAAAGTTTCAAAGCATTTGGACTTCATCTCATCTCAAAACCAAGCTTCAGTGACTGTTCGATAACTCCTTGGGGGTCACTGTGGAAATTGATAGTTCTCTATGTCAGAACAAGCTGAAACTTAGTGGAATGCCTTTAAGTACATTCAAAGATTATCCTTCAAAATTTTATAGCATTTGTACATCATTTGGATCCAACTCAGTTCAGATGGTCGTTTACTAAGCTCTGTGGGTCACTGTGCAAAGTGACAGCTCACGAAGATCAAATTAGCTTAAACTCATAGAGGAAGCTCAAATTATGTTCAAGGGAGGCTCTATAAAATTTTAGGTCAAACGGACATCATTTAACACAAAGTCTACAAACATGTTAACTTTGGATGAGTGACCCCCAAGTCATGGGGTCACTGACAAAGTCCTGCTTCCCAACATCCGAAATTGATGAAATATGGGCACAAACCATTAGTCATGCTCCAAAGATATGCTGCAAATTTTCAAATCAAAAGGACTTCATTTGGTCCTACTTTTATTGCATGTCAACTTAGAAGATAGTGACCCCCAAGTCATGGAGGTCACTAGCTAAAAATCCTACTTCCAGAAGGCCAAAGCTAATGAATTTTGGAATAAAGACTCAAAATATATTCAAAGTTAATTCTCCAAAGTTTCAAGTCAATTGAGCTTCATTCGGGTAGAAAACAAGCTAACTACCTATAGTGTGGGTGAACAGTAACTTGGAATATGCAACAAATAAGTCACTGTTTGAAGTCCCACTTCTTGAAATCCAAAATGAATGAAATTTGGATGGACACTCCAAGATACTCCTGACATCAGTTGCACCAAGTTTCATTTGGGCCTCAAACAACTGAAACAAGTGCCCATTTTCATGAAAAGTCAATAAGAGAGTTGACCAACTTCAGAAGGTCAAAACAAGGTGAAATCTCTATGACACACTCAAAATAGTGTCAAGAAGCATTCCTCCATGTTTTGTGAATATTAGACATCATTCGAGCCCCAAACAGGCAAAAACAGGTCACATATATAAAAGTCCAAAAATGGGCCTTAGGAGTGATTGTGGCCCAACTTCAATAGGGAGTTAACCAACTTTAGAAGATCAAAACGGGTTGAAACTTTTATGGCATACTCAAAATAGTGTCAAGAAGCATCCTCCAAGTTTTGTGAAGACCAAACATCATTCCAACCCTAAACAGGAGAAAACGGGTCACATGCAAAAGTCCAAAAATGGGCCTTGGGAATGACCGCAGCCCACAATCAATCGGGGATTTGACCAACTTTAGAAGGTCAAATCGAGCTAAAATTTTTATGAGACACTCAAAATAGTGTCAAAAACTATCCCTCTAAGTTTTGTGAGGATCAGACATCGTTCGGGGCCCAAATAGACAAAAAACGAGTCACATATGCAAAAGTCCAAAAATGGGCCTTGGCAGTGACCACAGCTCATGGTCACTCCCACTGTGACTTGGTCCCACATGGTTTCTGGGAGTTATTTCACTTTATTTAAAAGCGTAACTCACTTACAACTACTAGGAACTATCCCAACTCCCTCTAAAGCCTATAAAATGTACATTTGAACTTTTAGAAGGAGAGGGAAGCAAGAGAGGAGCATATAGAGACAGACAGTGAAGGGAAAGAGCAAGTACAAGTTCCTGAATTAAATTTCAGAAGTTTGAAGCAACTCCAAGCAAGCCAGAAGGCATTTTTCACTACTCCAGCATACTTCTTCCCATTCTCACCAATTCAAGGTGAGAAATATTGTAGAGGAGAGGAAGATACATACACTTCACTTAAAGAAGGCATATGAAAAAGCCACTCGGATGACATCTTTTTCCTTCAATTTTCTCACTTGGGAAGGGTCTTGGGTCACATCGAAAGTTATGAACAAGCCTTTTTAGGCTTTATTCTAACCCTTGAAAATCATAGGGTCAAAATAACACAACTTTGGTTTCATACAGCTCCCTCTTCGGATTTGTACAAAAGCAATCTGTAAACCAAAAAGTAATGATTATCAAAGGTTTAAGTCGATTCTACGGCCAAATCAAGCACTTGTGGTGGCCATTCAACACTCAAAATTTAAAGGAAACAAGCTCCTACACACTGAAGAAGTCACAATGGCGAAATAGAACAAAATAGAGAAGCAAATAGTGGCCATTCAGGCACTGTCTGCCAATGACCGCAGGTCCCGGTCACTGGTAGGGGGTAGTGACCTTAAGTCCTGGTCACTGGCAAAATGCCAGTGACTGGGAGTCACTATTACTAGCAGTGGGCCAGTGACTGTGACCTATGGTCACTTCCCCAATTTCTTTCTTTTTTGCATTTTTTCATATTTTTAATATATTTTCTTACACTTTCTAAATTTGGATCACATCTGAGACTTAAGGGAGGGGTTGTAAACTTTTTCAAAACATGTAAACAACCTGCATCCCCGCAGTCAGAGCATTTGAACCCATGTGAACAAAAAAGAAATTGATAATGAACTATAGTTAATTCTCATTCTTCTTAATGCTTGAAGTGTGTGAATGTTGGATTCGAATCCATTGCACATTTCCACTTCTTTTGGGCGCAATCAGAAGATTGGCGCCGTCTATGGGAAATTATTTGCCCTAATTTGTGATCAAATTTGGCTAAGAATGCATGAAAAGTGTTGAAAATTGCTTAAAAGTGCGGCTGTTAAGCTGTAAAGTGCTGTTATTATGCTGAAAAGTGATATTGTTATGCTAAAAAATGCTACTAAAAGCCGTGACTGCGGGGAATTATGTAAAGAGTGCTGTGATCGCAGGAATCAATAGAAAATCGGCAATGACCATGGGTTGCAGTCATTGACCTGTTTTGTTGCTAAAAACGGCTTGTTTGACCTTTGAAGACACCCATGCAAGACCTTGATGTCTACGATGGGTTTGAGAACATTAATGAAGGAGCTTTGCACCTCGAAGTGCATCCTTTAATCATTTGAATGAAGGGATTAAGCACCTCGAAGTGCAGATTTTTGCCATTTAATTAGAGGATTTAATTAAAGGAACTTGCACCTTGATGTGCACAGACCAAATCACACCCTTTATGCTTTAGAAGAGTGGTGATTTAGTCTAAAGGGCTTTGACTGAAATAAATATTTTATTAAATTAGTGATAAGATCGATGACATTGCAGTCATGCATTGTCCGGCGTCATGTATTGGTGGATCCTGTATGATCATTATGGTAGTGGTGTAGGCTTAATCCTGTGGGCCCTATTCCTTTGATTAGGTCTAACCCTCTTTTGCTTATAAGTCTGACAATGATAACCCTAAAATGCTGCCGAATGTTTTCAGTAGCCAGGTCTAATCAGCTTAGCATGCTTGTAAGTTTGACTATATGGTCCCAGAATGCTGCAGAAATTCTGATAGCTAGGACAGTCAGCATAGCACAATGAGATGGGATTTATGCCTATATCTGCTATTCCAGTTCAAAACCATGTTGGTTTAGATGGCATTTTTCAACCACTCCAGCTAGCCCAAGAGGCAGTCATGTTAGTTATAACACTAATGTAGTTCATCGGGCTTACTTTCTTGAAGAGATATCATGGGTTCTTTGATTATTACTTTTGAAAAGGCCAAGGAGAGGCTCTTTAAAATCTCCATGACCCAAAACAAAACATTTGCAAAAGCACCAAGAGGGCTTGAATTGACACTGTTGCCCCTACATCAAGAGTTTTAGTCTTCCAAAGGCCCTCTACACCTATGGGTTCCAAGACTTCAACTGATTTGAATTGGTCAACTGATTTGAATGAGTTATCACTAACCCTAAAATCCGTCGAGAAAACTGTGACTCCTAAACCCTGGGCTTCCAAATATGCCTAGAATTCATTTGGGGCTTTTAATAAGGTTCAGGAGGAACCTAAACACAAATTGAAGTCAGGAGGCAGTAGCCTTCATATCAACAAGCCTCGACTGGGGGCAAGGCAGGTCTGGTTTACGGATCACAAGTCAATGACACTTGGCAAGTCGCGTCTAGCGGCTGCTCAAGGTTCAAGATCACCATTTACTTGGCCTAAATAATGGGTTGCTAACAAATAAGCATCAGAGGACCTTCAGCAACTCATAACCAGCAAGATGGCCCAAAAACATGCGCCCATTCTCAGATGCAGCATGTGGTCACCGCAGCCATGTATTTCCAAGTCCAGCAAGGTCAAGAACAAACTCTTAGCATCACTTGAGCATAATACTTTCTATCCTTTGACTCAAAAATAGAGACAGAGGTTTGGCAGGGGGCATCCACCCTCTATCATTGTAGCACCAACCTCGCCATCTTCACCTCAGCGCCTATCATATGGCGCTAAAGACAAAAAGAAAACTGAGCAATTGGTCCGCAATAATTCGACATATCTCGCTCATTTCTAGGATTTGCTCTAACAAAAGAGGTGATGTTGACATCCTTTCACTTCCCACTTCTGATCCCATGGATTGGGAATGAGTTACCAGTAGTTCCAGGCCACTAGTCACCAAGTTCAAAGATCAAACCTTGGTAGCCAGGTTGGCCAACCAAATCAAGAAAAAAGCTTTAGCCCACTACAAGGACCAAACTCAGAAGCCATTGTAGGGCAAGATCACTCAAAAATGGGTGATTAAAGAAGATGATCCAGACTTAACCTCGTCTTGCATGGTTGGGCCAAGCTCAACTTGAAGAGTTGCACAAAGTATGGCTCGGACTCGATCACAAAGGTCTAATTCAGACTCCTATTCAAGCAGCACTTCTGAAGGTCTTGTCGAAACTGATTCTATCGATGATCCTATCACTATCCTAAATGCAAAAGAGAGTCAATCCACTCCTCAGGCATTAACATCATCCTATCCCCGTCAATATACTGTATTTATGACTGAAGGGCGAGAGACTAATAAATATGGAAATGACGATGCAAGTGGAAGTAAAGATGCCAACGAAGATGCTTGTAAAAATGAAGATGACAATATAATGATGTTGTCAAAAATGAGGAGCTATGATCGACCACTTGATTGCCCAATTGAAAATCTTAACAAATAAGCTAGGTGGTCTAGTTGATGCTCAAATAAATCCTCTAGTTGCCAACAGAAGAGAACAAGCAAGGATCAGGAAGAATGCCACCAAAACTGACCTACTTACAACTCAATTTAAGTCCCTGACAAATAAGGTGTAGCTGCAGGTTCTACTAGTGGAAATCATTCATCAATCCTTGGTCTTTATGCAGATCCTGAAAACATGTAACCTTCAAAGAAGTTAAAGAGACACTAACAAAATCAAAAGTGGAGACCAGGATGAAAAAAAAGGGTATTACACTCAAGTATCCTCCAGAACTTGATCTGGTTCCATTTCCACCAGATTATAAACTTTCAACTTTCCAACCATACCTTGGAAAGTGGTTAGCATATTAGCATATTGTGCATTTCAAATCACTCCTTGGAAGCCTGCCAGAGTTCGATGCACTAAAAATAAGGCTATTCATCGGGAAACTGAAAGGAGTTGCCTTCGATTGGTACAAGCAGTTACCAGAACTTTCCTTCATGACATGGCCAATCACAGAAGAGAAGTTCTTACTCCATTTCTAGAAGGAGGATCAGACAGTCACCTTTGCTATCTTAGCACTAAAGGAAGGGAGACAATGAAACTGCACATGCCTTTATCAATAGATAGAGAGCATTATCCTATAAATGCTTGGAACAATTATCTCAAAGGGCAATATAAAAATGTGCAAAACCAATTTGCAACCACAAATCAAGGCTATCATACTTAGTCACGAAACTAAGTCTCTGGCCTGATTGGTTGAAGTTACCACTGATGCAGAATTGACCCTCAAAGAGATCAGTCAAAGTCAAAGCTATATTGGAGATACCTTTTCCGAGAACTCTTAAAGAACTCAAGGGATTGCAAGGCAGACTTGCCTGCATTCATCGGTTCATCTCAAACTTATCTGGGAAATGTAGAGCATTATCTAGACTCATGAAAAAAGAAATTGAATTTGTGTTGGATAAAGCTTGTGAAGATGCCTTTCAAGATATCAAATGGTGTCTCACAAACCCATTAGTCTTTTCAGCTCCAATTCCAGGCAAACCTTTCATCCTCTATATTTGAGCTCTTGATCACTCTCTGGGGGCATTGCCAACTTAAAAGAACAACGAGGAAAAAAAGAACAACGAGGAAACTATGTCACTATATTCTTTCTAATATAGTCTACTTGGTTTCCAACACCGACCCACTGAAGGCACTTGTGACAAACGTCGATGCACTAAGTGATCATCTAGCCAAATGGTTTATTATTCTCTCTCAATATGGCATTAGATATACTCGTGTAAAGGCAATGAAAGGACAAGCTCTCATTGACTTCCTAGTAGAACATCCACTCTTAGAGAATTCTAAATTCAGAGACAATCTCCCTGATGAGCCAGTCTTTTTCATTGAACAAATATGGAAGCCCACTATTGATCCAGACCTACATTAGATCATGCACTTTGATGGAGCCTCCAGGTCAAATGAATTTGGAGATCCAGTTTCCGGGATTGGGATCATTTTCTGTAGCCCTGAAAGGTTCCACGTCTTTCACTCTTTCTCATTAATCAAGCCATTTTCAAATAAGGTGGCGAATATACAACATTAATTATGGGTCTTGAGCTAGCTTTCGAATCCAATATTAGTATGCTTGGAGTATATAGAGATTCGCAACTTGTAATCAAAGGAATGAATCTTGAATATAAAGTGAAGAACCAGACATGTTCCTTTTTTTAACAAAGCTTGTGAAGTCAAGGAGAGATTCGTGCTGACTGAATTTTACCACATTCCAAGACTTCAAAATGTCAAAATAGATATAGTCCTTAGCTTCTTCAAGATTCATATCATCTGTAGTTTTGAGGTTCCTGTAAGGACCCGAACCCCCACTAATCCTAACTACGTTAATTAATCATGTTCCTATTGATTAAGACTTGTTGATGGTCAATTTAGTGTGAATTATTGGGTTTGGACCCCAATTAAATAGCTAAGGGCTTTTTCGTAAATTGTCCTTATGCCTCTAGGATACCCCGTCCATCTCCTTACGTGTGATTTATCGCGTAGATCATCTTTTGTGTTGGGCCCGAGTTAATCCGGAATCATCTTAAGCCAATTGAGGTCATTCCGGACTAAACTGAAATTTCCGGAAACAAGTGGGCTTGCATGTAACTCCAGGAAAAGTATGTTAAAAAGGAAAACCCACGTATGCTCTACTCCTTCTCTCGTTCAGTTGGTTGGAGCTTCCTTCTTCTGGGTTTCTTCTCTTCTCCTCTTTGCAATCAAAGTACTGTGGCTTTGGGAGTGTGCATGCACAGGGAGTGGCACCCTCCCACCATCTTCTTCTTCCTCCTTGATCCCTTTTCCATTATTCTCTGGTGTAGAGTGATCTCCCCTCCGAGCTAAACACTGTAACAAGTAAGTATTCAGTTATAGGTATTGCATGCATGGCTGAATGTGGATAATTGGAACTAGTTATTACATTTCAAATTCCAACCATTTCTCTGACATTGTTTAATGGATGCAAATGTGGTGTGAATCAAGTAAGAATGATGGAGATGGGAATAGGAGGTGTGTGAGTATGGGATACTCTCAAGACACTTCAATTGAGCTACAGAACCCCCTTATAAGTTAGTTCTGTACTGATCCCGCACAGAAAATTGAGCTACAGAACTGTATTTAGATTTTCTGAAGCTTACGGCGAAGCTACGGCTAAGCCGTGAGCTCTTACGGCTCAATGTCCAGAGAGCAGAAAATGAGCTTTTGTACTACGGCTCATTTACGGCTACGCCGTGGAATCCACTACGGCTGAGCCGTACCCAGCCCGTAGCCTAGCCGTAGGTCTTTCTATGGCGAACTTTCCAGAGAGCTCACAGAACCCAGTTCCTTCTACGGCTTGCATACGGCTGCACCGTGAAGTACCCTACGGCTAAGCCGTAACCTCCCCGTGACCCAGCCGTAGGCTTAGCACGGCTAAGCCGTAGGCCAATATACGGTTGAACCGTAATCACATCGAAAACCCGGATGAACTGTGACCCCCTCTCGGCTAAGCCGTAGCCTTGTATACGGCTAAGCCGTAAGAACCCAGTGAACGTAAGATGTTAGGAATAAAAATGAATTGGTAGGACTTTAGTCATGGCACCCTCTATACCTCCACTTGGCCATTGGTAATTATACGTTGGAATGAATGAAGGATTCCCCAATGGCAAGTCATGGATGTTGGCATGAGAAGGGTGTTCCGTATACACATACACAATGTAATACCCAGACGCGGTAACACAACGACACCGAATATCTCATGTGTACCTCGTGCTAAATGTCCTTGGGGAATCAGGAGACTGTTTTATCGAAATGCATTCATATTGATACATTACACTACCTTCGACATAAATGATATCGAATTTACTTCCCCCAGCAAAACCCGAGGCAATTCAGACCTGAGCTTCTAATGAGTGTGTGTCTGACAAGCCAGAGCTTCTATTGAGTGTGTGCTTGCTAGCCAAGGGTGTAGCTGAGGCTCGGGCCTTGTAGCCTACCTGCATGTGTTTCGTTTAAGTATTCGTTGTTTCATGGTTATCTATTCCTTATGTATGTTATGATTTGTATGATTGACTCCGAGTCGGCACCACTTGGTTTCTGCCCTTTGGGTATTATATGTCACCACTGCAGTAGGTTTACGGAGGGGTTGTCGACGCTCCTCGGGAAGCTAGCTTGATCCCCTAGCGACCCATACGTTATGTATGCTCCCTTTGGGAGAATAGAGCATCGTGGTTGCCTATCAGTATGTATGACATTAAGTTTCACTCATGCATCATGTTTAGTGATTGTTCTTGCTAATGTATTATGTTATATTAATTCCTATGCCTAGTACTTGCTTAACCGTCGTGTTAACAGTGTTACCCTCGGTATTGCAGATTCAGCACCCGCTCCCGACACGAACACTGACGCGGCCCCGGAAGATACCCCAACGGTACCTCGGGGTGTAGGTGAATGGATGGATGGCGACGTTTACTACTAGCCATCCTACGGAGAGCGTTTCTTCTGGGATATTATGTTGAAGACTTTTGTATCACCTTTAAGGACTGGTTTTGGGAATGTATTTAAAGGACTATAACACTATTGTATGTGTAACACTCCGACCCAGCTTGACCCCGTTTAGCGGTTAGTTAATCTTGTTTTCGTTGCTAATTGTGTTTTGTTTGTGTTTTGTTTTCGTTACGGGTCATGGATAGGTAGTTGGGTTGAGTTTGACCTGGATTAAGTAGACCAAGCCCTTTTTCGTAATTTTAGCTTTTCTTAGACATGGTCATTTTTGCATCATCTTGATGTCAACACGTGTCTTTCGTTGAGCCCGTTAACTTTCGTAACTACGTCATTTGCAACCGAGGTCGTGTGATTCGATTGGACCCGAGTTTGACTCAAACTGAAAATACACTTTTCACTTGGCTTTCATTGTAAATTTGGACAACCCATTTGACTTATATAAGCTCTCAACCATCGACACTCATGTTCTCTCTCTCGTTTTCTCTCAAATTCCCTGTGCACGTGGAGCTTCTATCTCTCTCTCCTTCACTTGATTTCTCTCCATCGATCAAACTTGTGGGTCTTGCATGTGCAATTGAGGTGAGTGGAAGTCTTCCATTCTTCTCATCTCCTTTCTCTATCTCTTCTCCTTCTTGCTTCTTTGCATGGTGTGTCTGTGTGTTGTGGATTTCTCTCCATCTCTCATGCATGCATGTACTTTGATTTGGTGTTAGGTTGTGTTTGGCTTGAGGGCTACCAGTGTGCAATTGATTTCCAATCTAAGGCAAGTATAAACCTAGCTTGTGAGAACCCATGTTGATATGCATTTGAATTGGATAGTTTTTACATGCAGTGATGTGGAAATATGTATTTACAGCCCATTTGCTACTCATTAATTCACTACTTGTCTACTCCCCTTTGATAATTGTAAATTGGATGAGTTTTCAGACATTCTATACAGGTTTCAGGAAATTAAACTCGTACAGGTACGGCTAAGCCGTATGCTTCTTACGGCTCACAATCCAGAGAAGAGAAAAACCCAGTTTTCCTCTACGGCTAGGGCACGGCTAAGCCGTGGAATGCCCTACGGCTAAGTCGTAGCTCAGCCGTGGCCCAGCCGTAGAACAATACAGGGTGCAATTTCTGGAATAACTGAGAGTCAGCAACTGACAGACCTTCTACGGCCCAGCCACGGCTAAGCCGTAGACCACACACGGCTAAGCCGTAGCACACACACGGCTAAGCCGTAACCACACATGAAGAATAAGGCTAGGTGTAAAGATAAGACCTATATGACCTTCATGATAGAATGTAGAGCACCTAGACTTGCCCAACGGAATGTGATACTCCGCGTGAATGATCTCGAGGGCTGCGAATCATTCATGTTCGTTATCCGGATGTTAAGCACCTCCCCATGGGTGTTGGTTTAAGGGACTTCGTGCACCGCCCGATTCAAGGCAACACTAGACAACGGTGCACCGAATAACTTAAAACTACATCATCATGCACGGTTAGAAACACCGGATAACTAGATTAGAATTGGTTTGTAAAGCAAGATGATTCGATTTCACATGAATTGATGCATAACATATTGCATTCGATCATTGATCTCAACTCTCTAACATGATTATGTATGTTTCGTTACTTTCACATTTTGGTTTATTTACCCTGAGTACGTATGTATGATATGTTCATTCACGGATCTGCACGTATGATAAGTTGTCACGATCTACTCAGGATTTTCATGATTGACTCCGTATGGTCAGGCACTACTTAGCCTCAGCCTTAGGATCCCGACGGGGTGAATTCGGTATAGTTTATATGGCCTGCTGCAGTATGGATTTTGTCTTGGGGAACCGGACCCCAGGAAACCGAGACCCATTGTACCCTGGCCCGGACAATGGTGTTCTTTGCATGTTACAAGATCCCTCTTTTGGGAGCATATGGTAATGTAGTAGCCACTAGTCATGTACACAGCATGTTATCCTTGATTCACGCAGCATATTTCTTTCTTGCACGATAGCCTAGTATACAAAAATGCCTTCTTTAATAACATGATGTTCTTTATTCTATTAGACACAGCGTGTGTTAACTTGCTATGGTTTATACTTTGCTGAATCTTCGTATTCACAGTTGTTTTTGGTGTTGCAGGCCCAGATCCCCCTGCCGAACCCTCGCCGGTCGGCCAGGCTCCAGATGAGACCCCCGGGGCCCCATCAGGCCTAGAGGAGTGGATGTGATCACTCCACGGGAGAGCGTTCATGGCATGCATCCTTTTGGAGTCTTGTGTTTTGAGGATTTCCAGACTTGTATATGTCATGACATGTCACTATTGTATTTATCCTTTTGTTCTTTTGTAAACGTTCATATGTAATTATGTCAGTCCTTTCCTTGTATCCTCTTCTTGTGCTATTAGTTGTTTATGTTTCTGATATTTACAGCTTCCGCATACTTGCTTGGCACGTGTGCTTGTTCCCTTGTGCGTGTGCATTTAGACTCGGTCTACGTGTGCATGCACGGGAGTACGTGTGTCATTAGGTTTGGCTTTTGCTAACCCCCGAACCCTGGGCTCGGGTTGTGACAGTATGTAAATATGTTTTAATAGACTATGAACTTTATGTGCTCCTGATGATTACCGAGTATTTCACAGGTTCTCGATTATGATAATTTATGTTTGTACGTGTGTCAGCATACCTCACACGTTCCTGTGGAATCTCCCTTGTAGGAATTCGTGTAAAATTCTTCAGGGCGCGGATTTCTACGGGATTACGTATCCACGCCCTGGGGGCCCACTCAAATCCCCGAATTCCCGGGATTGGGGCGTGACATACGTAAGTAATGGTATCAGAGACATTCCAAGAAGTCACTTAAAAGACTTAGCAACATTAGGAAGCGTGGTGAGGTTCCGATAGATCCGTTTAAGTGGGTTTCCATTATAATGATAACTATGGTATGACTGTAGTATGTATGTATGTATGTGCATCTATTTAAACATATATGATTGATGACCATTGTGACTGCAGAACCATGGCGTCTGGATCCGGTACGAACAACAGCTCCGGTGATAATAACCGTAATAACATTGAGTTGGACGGCGCAGATCCTCCACCACAACCCCCTCCTCATCCTACCTACAATACGGAGGAACGGTTTATGATGTTAATGCATCAATTGGCAGCCAGTAACGCCAATCAGGCCGCCATGCAGTTGCAGATGGCCGCCATGTTAAACCGACAGGATCAGCCAGGAGATCCTAACTCCTTGTATGAGAAGTTTCGAAAAAGGGGAGCAACAGAGTTTACTGGACGTGAGGATCCGTTACAAGCAGATGAATGGTTTGTCCACACGGAAAATGTTTTCGATACCTTGACTTGCACACCCAGGCAGCAAGTGTCCTCGCAGCATCCATGTTTAGAGACGTCGCGGATACATGGTGGAAGAGTATCCGGGACCACATGAGGACTATGCCGGACGCCACCGTTTGGGAAGCCTTTAAGAGGCAGTTCCGGAAGAAGTTCATCCCCGACCACATTACTCGCAGAAAGAAGGCAGAGTTTCTCTCCCTGCAGCAGAACCTTATGACCGTTGCAGAATACGTGCATATATTCAGTCAGCTTTCTCGGTTTGCTCTAGACTTGATTGACACTGAGGAGAAGAGGGTGGAAAGATTTCTGGAAGGGTTAAGGCCTGCTATCAAGGGACATGCCACTGCTTTTCAGCGTCCCGTTCAATATGACGATGCAGTGGCCAGGGCTTATGCAGCGGAAGAAATTGAGAAGAGCCTATTCTTGGGGGAGTCTAAGAAGAGTGCTCCACCTTCTGGGAAAGGTCAGCAGTACTCTAAGAAACAGAAGGGAGTTGCTAGCAGCACGTCCCGACCAGTTTGCGGTGCATGCGGAAAGGGTCACGAGACTAGTAAATGTTGGAGGTCCATGGGAGCCTGTTTTGGCTGTGGCTCCATGGACCATCGCTTGTCCGAGTGTCCCCGAAGGAAGGAATTTAGTCAAGGCTTTCAACAGCAGCAGTATCAACAGCCCCCTCCTGCGCCTAACCGACAGCAACAGCAAGTGAGACAAGGCCAAGGGCAGACACGAAAAGGCCAAGGGCAGACACGACAAGGCCAGGGACAACAGAGACAAGGACAGCAACACCGACCCCAAAGGCAAGGCCGCGCTTATGCATTGACACAAGAAGAGGCAGAGGCGGCAGAACATGCGGTTGTAGGTAAGGTTTCTGTTTGTGGTATTGAAGCTAAAGTGTTGTTTGATTCGGGATCTTCACACTCCTTCATCTCACCTCGGTTCTCTAGTAGGATACGGGAATCGCCTGCACAATTGCCATATGTGTTGAGTGTTATCACTCCGGTTGGTAAACGGGTAACCTGTGATGACTATTACCCTGGTTGTCGAGTTCTCATCGGAGAAGTCCTTCTCCCAGCGGAACTTATTGTGCTACCCATGCACGATTTCGATGTAATCCTAGGCATGGACTGGCTGACCAAATATATGGCCTGTTTGGATTGCTTCCGTAAGACCGTCACCGTAAGGGTGAGTGAAGATGGTCCAAGTGCGGTGTTCCAAGGTGACAAGAAGAGTTCGAACACCAGATTGATTTCAGCACTTCGAGCGGAACGATTAATACATAGTGGTTGTGAGGGCTATATTGCCTTCATCGTAGAAAAGAAATCACCTAAGAAGTTAGAAGAAATACCTGTGGTTTGCGAATTTCCGGATGTATTCCCGGATGAAGTACCCGGCCTTCCACCAATCAGGGAAGTGGATTTTACTATAGAGCTAGTACCTGGTACCGCTCCCATCTCTAAGGCCCCATATAGAATGGCCCCAGCAGAGCTACGTGAACTGAAACTACAGTTACAGGAATTATTGGATAAAGGATTCATTCGCCCTAGCACATCTCCATGGGGAGCCCCGGTTTTATTTGTGAAAAAGAAGGATGGCACCCTTAGAATGTGTATTGATTACCGGCAGTTGAACCAGGTGACAATTAAAAACAAATATCCACTGCCTAGAATTGATGAATTGTTTGATCAGCTACAAGGTGCAACACATTTTTCGAAGATCGATCTTAGGTCTGGATATCATCAACTGCGAGTTAAGGACCAAGATGCATCAAAGACAGCTTTCAGGACAAGATATGGGCATTACGAATTCTTGGTTATGCCTTTTGGATTGACAAATGTCCCCGCAGTGTTTATGGCCTTAATGAACAAGATCTTCTCATCATATCTTGATCAGTTCGTGGTAATTTTCATTGATGATGTTCTGGTGTATTCTAAGACCAAAGACGAGCATGTGGAGCATCTGAGGACCTCTCTACAATTGCTAAGGGACCACCGATTGTATGCCAAACTGGACAAATTTGAATTTTGGCTGGAACAAGTTGCCTTTTTAGGGCATATAATTTCTAAGGATGGGCTTGCAGTAGATCCAGCTAAGATTGAGGCTATAACTACTTGGCAGAGTCCCAAAACCGTTGCAGAAGTTAGAAGTTTTGTTGGCTTGGCCGGTTATTATAGAAGGTTCGTGAAGGACTTTTCCAAAATAGTCGCCCCTTTGACTAAGTTGACACGAAAGAACGAACCATTTGTGTGGTCCGCAGAGTGTGAATCGAGTTTCCAACTGCTTAAGGAGAAGTTAACCTCAGCCCCGATCTTATCCCTGCCAGAAGGGAGTGGCAGATTTGTTATCTATACAGATGCTTCAGGGATTGGGCTAGGGTGTGTACTCATGCAGAATGGAAAGGTAATAGCATACGGATCTCGCCAATTGAAGGAACATGAGAAAAACTATGCTGTACATGACTTGGAATTGGCTCCAGTAATTTTCGCGCTGAAGATGTGGAGACATTACTTATATGGAGAGAAATTTGAAGTCCATAGTGATCATCGTAGTCTCCAGTATCTGTTTTCGCAGCATGATCTTAACATGAGACAGCGCAGGTGGTTGGAATTCATAAAGGATTATGACTTTCCGATTAGATACTTCCCTGGAAAAGGGAATGTAGTAGCTGATGCTTTAAGCAGGAAATCCACCACCGAGTTGGCAGCCTTGTGTGGTGAATGGTCTCTAGTGGAGGAATTCCGAGATCTGGACGTGGAAGCTGAATTCGTAGATGATAAGGTCATGTTAGTGGCTATGTCCGTCTTCGAACCCACTTTGATTCAGCAGATCAAGGAGAGACAGTTTGAAGACCCGGAGTTTGTCAAGATTCGTGATCATATTTCTGAGAAACCGGATTTCAGGATTGTAGACGGTGTGTTGTACTTTCGAGATCGGCTTTGTGTTCCAGCAGTTCAAAATCATAACCTCAAAAGGGCAATTATGACTGAAGCACACCATGCCCGGTATTCCATGCACCCAGGGAGTACAAAAATGTATCGAAATCTACATGGCAGGTTTTGGTGGAATAACATGAAGAGGGACATAGCGGGCTTTGTGGCCAAATGCCTTACCTGCCAACGAGTGAAGGCTGAGCACAGGAAGCCTCCCGGTTTGTTACACCCACTACAGATTCCTAAATGGAAATGGGAGAATCTGACGATGGATTTTGTTTCCGGACTACCTCGAACAAGTAGACACCATGATGTAGTGTGGGTGATTGTCGACCGACTAACAAAATCAGCCCACTTTATCCCCATCAAGAAAGGAATGAAATTTCAGGAAATGGCCAAGATCTTCATTGATGAGATTGTACGGCTACATGGTACCCCGGTCTCAATTGTGTCGGACCGAGATAGTAGGTTCGTGTCTTCCTTTTGGCAGTCTTTCCAGACGTCTTTAGGCACTAAACTCAGTTTTAGCACGGCTTACCATCCTCAAACAGATGGGCAATCGGAACGAACGATACAGACCCTGGAAGATATGCTACGAGCTAGCGTGATGGATTTCGGAAAGGAGTGGGATGAGCACCTCTCCTTGTGCGAATTTGCATATAATAACAGCTTTCACGCGAGCATCGGTATGGCCCCCTTTGAAGCCTTGTATGGACGAAAGTGCCGTACGCCAGTCTGCTGGGAAGAAGTTGGGGTTAGGAGTTTTCATGGACCCACTCTGGTAGCGGATACAGCAGAGAAGGTACAACAAGTGCAAGATAGACTGAAAACTGCACGATCGCGCCAGAAAAGTTATGCAGATAACCGCCGCCGGCCCCTCGAGTTCCAAGTGGGGGACAGAGTCTTCCTAAAAGTTTCCCCAATGAAGGGTACTATCAGGTTTGGCCAGAAAGGTAAACTTCCTCCTCGGTTCGTCGGGCCTTTTGAGATACAGAGTAGAGTGGGAGACTTAGCTTATCGGCTGGAGCTGCCACCCTCGCTTGCAGGGGTTCATAATGTGTTCCATGTATCAATGCTCCGGAAATACCTCCCAGATCCTTCACATGTTCTTGAGTTGGATGATATACAGGTAAGGCCTAATGCGAGCTATGAAGAGAGACCCCTTCGTATCATTGACACTAAGGAACAGGTGCTACGTACACGAATGATCAAATGGGTCAAGGTGTTATGGAATCACCATGGACAAGAAGAGGACACTTGGGAACTCGAAGATCAAATTCGGGTGAAATATCCAGAGCTACTACCTAAGGTACGTGCATTCGGAGGACCGAATGATCTTAAGTGGGGGAGGATGTAAGGACCCGAACCCCCACTAATCCTAACTACGTTAATTAATCATGTTCCTATTGATTAAGACTTGTTGATGGTCAATTTAGTGTGAATTATTGGGTTTGGACCCCAATTAAATAGCTAAGGGCTTTTTCGTAAATTGTCCTTATGCCTCTAGGATACCCCGTCCATCTCCTTACGTGTGATTTATCGCGTAGATCATCTTTTGTGTTGGGCCCGAGTTAATCCGGAATCATCTTAAGCCAATTGAGGTCATTCCGGACTAAACTGAAATTTCCGGAAACAAGTGGGCTTGCATGTAACTCCAGGAAAAGTACGTTAAAAAGGAAAACCCACGTATGCTCTACTCCTTCTCTCGTTCAGTTGGTTGGAGCTTCCTTCTTCTGGGTTTCTTCTCTTCTCCTCCTTGCAATCAAAGTACTGTGGCTTTGGGAGTGTGCATGCACAGGGAGTGGCACCCTCCCACCATATTCTTCTTCCTCCTTGATCCCTTTTCCATTATTCTCTGGTGTAGAGTGATCTCCCCTCCGAGCTAAACACTGTAACAAGTAAGTATTCAGTTATAGGTATTGCATGCATGGCTGAATGTGGATAATTGGAACTAGTTATTACATTTCAAATTCCAACCATTTCTCTGACATTGTTTAATGGATGCAAATGTGGTGTGAATCAAGTAAGAATGATGGAGATGGGAATAGGAGGTGTGTGAGTATGGGATACTCTCAAGACACTTCAATTGAGCTACAGAACCCCCTTATAAGTTAGTTCTGTACTGATCCCGCACAGAAAATTGAGCTACAGAACTGTATTTAGATTTTCTGAAGCTTACGGCGAAGCTACGGCTAAGCCGTGAGCTCTTACGGCTCAATGTCCAGAGAGCAGAAAATGAGCTTTTGTACTACGGCTCATTTACGGCTACGCCGTGGAATCCACTACGGCTGAGCCGTACCCAGCCCGTAGCCTAGCCGTAGGTCTTTCTATGGCGAACTTTCCAGAGAGCTCACAGAACCCAGTTCCTTCTACGGCTTGCATACGGCTGCACCGTGAAGTACCCTACGGCTAAGCCGTAACCTCCCCGTGACCCAGCCGTAGGCTTAGCACGGCTAAGCCGTAGGCCAATATACGGTTGAACCGTAATCACATCGAAAACCCGGATGAACTGTGACCCCCTCTCGGCTAAGCCGTAGCCTTGTATACGGCTAAGCCGTAAGAACCCAGTGAACGTAAGATGTTAGGAATAAAAATGAATTGGTAGGACTTTAGTCATGGCACCCTCTATACCTCCACTTGGCCATTGGTAATTATACGTTGGAATGAATGAAGGATTCCCCAATGGCAAGTCATGGATGTTGGCATGAGAAGGGTGTTCCGTATACACATACACAATGTAATACCCAGACGCGGTAACACAACGACACCGAATATCTCATGTGTACCTCGTGCTAAATGTCCTTGGGGAATCAGGAGACTGTTTTATCGAAATGCATTCATATTGATACATTACACTACCTTCGACATAAATGATATCGAATTTACTTCCCCCAGCAAAACCCGAGGCAATTCAGACCTGAGCTTCTAATGAGTGTGTGTCTGACAAGCCAGAGCTTCTATTGAGTGTGTGCTTGCTAGCCAAGGGTGTAGCTGAGGCTCGGGCCTTGTAGCCTACCTGCATGTGTTTCGTTTAAGTATTCGTTGTTTCATGGTTATCTATTCCTTATGTATGTTATGATTTGTATGATTGACTCCGAGTCGGCACCACTTGGTTTCTGCCCTTTGGGTATTATATGTCACCACTGCAGTAGGTTTACGGAGGGGTTGTCGACGCTCCTCGGGAAGCTAGCTTGATCCCCTAGCGACCCATACGTTATGTATGCTCCCTTTGGGAGAATAGAGCATCGTGGTTGCCTATCAGTATGTATGACATTAAGTTTCACTCATGCATCATGTTTAGTGATTGTTCTTGCTAATGTATTATGTTATATTAATTCCTATGCCTAGTACTTGCTTAACCGTCGTGTTAACAGTGTTACCCTCGGTATTGCAGATTCAGCACCCGCTCCCGACACGAACACTGACGCGGCCCCGGAAGATACCCCAACGGTACCTCGGGGTGTAGGTGAATGGATGGATGGCGACGTTTACTACTAGCCATCCTACGGAGAGCGTTTCTTCTGGGATATTATGTTGAAGACTTTTGTATCACCTTTAAGGACTGGTTTTGGGAATGTATTTAAAGGACTATAACACTATTGTATGTAAATATGTTTTAATAGACTATGAACTTTATGTGCTCCTGATGATTACCGAGTATTTCACAGGTTCTCGATTATGATAATTTATGTTTGTACGTGTGTCAGCATACCTCACACGTTCCTGTGGAATCTCCCTTGTAGGAATTCGTGCAAAATTCTTCAGGGCACGGATTTCTACGGGATTACGTATCCACGCCCTGGGGGCCCACTCAAATCCCCGAATTCCCGGGATTGGGGCGTGACAGTTCCCAAACATTTGCATCATGATAATGATCCTCAATTCAATACCAACAAATTTTATAGATTTTGTGACAAATATGGGATCCAATGCTATTCTTCTACAGGATATAACCCTGCAGCTAACGGACTTACTAAAGCTTTCCATAAAACCTTTTGTGAAATTTTGAAGAAAATGGTCTCTAACGAAAAAAAAAGTGTTAGAGTACCAAACTTCCTGAAGCATTGTGGGCATACAGAACTACTGTTCGTGGTCCGAACAAATCAACACCATGTTCCTTAGTTTACGACTGTGAAGCTACGATACCCTTGGAAATTCAACTTCCTTCTCTTCGAGTAGCTGTGATGAACAAATACACTAAAGAAAAGAATGCCAAGCTTAGACTTCAAGAGTTGGAAAACCGTGATGAAAGGAGGCTTGTTGCTCGACAAAGCATCGAGCTCTATCAATCTCGTATGATTTGATCTTTCGACAAGAAAGTCAAAATACAGAGCTTAAAAAAAAGGAGACTTATTCTTGCAGTCAAAAGGCCAATGCTCTCCACACACATGTCAAAAGGCAAATTTGAATTCAAATGGGAAGGACCTTTTGTTGTAGGTCTACTCCAATGGTGCCTACGCACTCCTACACTTGAAAGAGACAGATGCATGATCCCTATTAATGGAAAACTTCTCAAGGAATACTATACTTGAATGTCATTGGTATACCCAAACCATGTACAATGTACCTAAACCATGTATGGTACACATTCTCGCTCCTAAAATCCTTTGGTTTCGTGCCTCACACCTTATGACTCCAAACTAAAATCAAAAGCCTTTGGTTTCGAGCCTCACAACCTATGACTCCTAACCAAAATGCCTCAGACTTGTATAAATGACTGCGAGGATCAAGTCCTTCGATCCCTCTAGTTAAACCTTCCTTACATGGATAATGTCCCTATAAGACCCCTTGTAACATCCTGTTATATAGATTAAGTCTTTTTGCAGACCCTATATAGCAAAACTCAACTGTGTGGAATAAGTTTTTTTGTAGATGCTATATAGCTAATCCTTAGTTGTATAGAACAAGTCTTTTTGCAAACCCTATACCATCGGTTATATAGAACAAGTCTTCTTGCAGACTTTATATGACCAAAATCTAAACAAAAACCAAAACCAAATCTTTGTCCTAAGGAATAAGTCAAGGATCCCGGAGAAAGCCTCACACATGGGCACCGGATAACATCTACATTGTTTGCTTTTCGACACCAAAAGGATCAAGTCATGGACCCCGGAGAAAGCTTCACACACGGGCACTGGATAATGTCCACCTATATAACTCCTTTATTTTCGATTTGTGGATTCAAAAGATCGCAAATCACACCCTCATTTAAGTCTAAGAAAACCAAACCAAACAAACCATCTATACAAACCGCATTAAACATCCACACAAAATCAAACCAAACCCCCATACCAATGACAAAATGGAGGAAAAGAAAAGTTTTTTTTATTGATATTCATTTGAAGTTTAAGTACAAAGAATGAAGTCAATGTACACATGGCCACCTAGGCTGATCAAGATAAAAGAGTCAAACAAGAAGCTACAACAATGAAACCTAGTCCAAGAACTTCTCAAGTCGCCTCCTCACGTTCGGAATTACTTCCCTTAGGACATGCCCTTTATAACTTGGATAACCTGGGACGATAGCATCAATGTTAATTTCATCCAGTTTAATACTCATTTCACTTTCAAGGGATTGAACAAAGTCATTCAAGGTCGTCTGCTTCGCCTTTACTTTGGCGAGAATGCATTCTTCGCGGGCTTGGTTCTTTGAACTAGAGTTCTCCAAGTCATCTATGGTGCCTTGAAGCTTCAGAGCATCATCTTTCAAGGATGAAAGTTGTTGTTATAATGTAATGATTTGTGATTGGAATGTTCCTCAAAGCTAAAGTTCTGAATCTATTTCAAGACACAACAGGGTGAACCACTTTGGGTATTTTTGCTCCAAACAAAATGTGTGCTTTCTTGAAAGCCAACCTAATCCAAATTTTAAGTTCATCTTGGGAGAAACCCAATTTTGAGCCGAATGTGTCATCTCAAATTGCTTTGGATCAAAATCCACAAAAGCCAATCTCCTTCAAAATTGCAACTCATTTTGACTCATGTCAAGCCAAGTCAAAACCTAAACTTTGATTTTTTTAAAATGAACCAAAAATTCATGAAAATCCAAACTCAAATCTATTTTAAACCAAACCTATGATTTTCTTAAAACCTCAGGGATTCTTTTTGTGGGTGTTCCACACATCCCCACAGAGATGCCACTCTGGATATCTGTAACAAATAAGTCAAAAGAAAATCAAATCCATCTCCAAAATTAAAAATCCAAAACCAAATTCATAACTTTCTGATTTTTTTTAAAACCTCAGGGATTTCTTTTGTGGATGTTCTCCACAATCCCCACAAAGATGCCACTTTGGATATCTGTCATAAATAGGTCATAAGAAAATCAAATCCATTTTCAAAATCCAAACAAAAATTCATAAACTTTTGAATTTTCTAAATACTTAAGAGATTCTTTTGTGGGTGTTCCTCACAATCCCCGCAAACATGTTACTTTTGACATATGTGAAAATAGGGCAAAGAAATTTGAAATTCTTATGTTTTTATCAAAATTCCATAATCAAACCCTTCATGGTTTTTATCAAAAATTTCAAAATCCTAAGTTTTGGCCTACAACCTATCTTGACAAGCTGTAATTTCATCAAGCAATTCATCATTCCCATAGATTGGCTATTTCAAGGCACAATGATTATTACACTATAATCATTGTACCTTGAGAGGGCACTTGTTGACCCATAAAAAATTACAAGTATAGCAGCGAAGATATTACAAGCAAATTCCAAACCAAGGACACATAAACTATGGGATTGTGGAATGGCAAGTCAAATATTGCATCCAAATGTTTAGAACTGTTGCAATCCATTCAGAAGAATTCAAATGAGCTTAGAATGTAGCATTTCAAACTTTAGAGTTACTGGACTTCATTTCATTATTCAAACTCACCAAATACTAAATTCAAGGTTCATTGGCTAAAAAATCAGGGATCATTGAACATACTCAACGTTTTGGATTATCAAAGTGGCTAAAACTTTCATAGCAACTCTAAAACATGCTTGAGAATGATGTTTTAAAGTTTCAAAGCATTTGGACTTCATCTCATCTCAAAACCAAGCTTCAATGACTATTCGACAACTCCTTGTGGATCACTATGATAATTGACACTTCTACATGTTAGAATAAGCTTAAACTCAGTGAAATGCCTTTGAGTACATTCAAAGATTATCCTTCAAAATTTCAAAGCATTTGAACATCATTTAGACCCAAACTCAGTTTAGATGGTCGTTTACCAAGCTCTATGGGTCACTATGCAAAGTGACACCTCACGAGGATCAAATTAGCTCAAACTCTTAAAGGAAGCTCAAATTATGCTTGAGGGAGGCTCTGTAAAATTTTAGGTCAAATGGACATCATTTGACCCAAAGTCTACAAACATGTCAACTTTGGGTTAATGACCCCTAAGCGTGGGGTCTCTAACCGAAGTTCTGCTTCCCAGCATCCAAAATTGATGAAATTTGGGCACAAAGCTTCAATCATGCCCAAAATATTTTCTAAAAATTTTCAAGTCAAAAGAATTTTGTTTAGTCTTACTTTCATTGCATGTCAACTTAAAACAAGCCAAAATATGGAATTTGGAGGTCACTAGCCAAAATCCTACTTCTAGAATGCCAAAGCTGATGAAATTTGGAATAAAGACTTAAAATATATTCAAAGTTAATTATGCAAAGTTTCAAGTCAATTGAACATCGTTCGGGTAGAAAACAAGCTAACTACCTACAGTGTGGGGTCAACAGTAACTTGGAACATGCAATAAATAGGTCAATATTCGAAGTCCCACTTCCCCAAATCCAAAATCCATGAAATTTATATGGAGACTCCAAGATGCTCCTGACATTAGTCCCTCCAAGTTTTAAATCAAACCGAGGTCATTTGGGCCTCAAATAGCTGAAATAAGGGTCCATTTTCATGAAAAGTCAACGGGAGTTGACCAAGCTTAGAATGTGAAAATGAGCTAAAATTTCCATGACACACTCAAAATAGTGTTAAAATACATCCCTCTAAGTTTTGTGAAGATTGGACATCATTCAGGTCCCAAACAAACAAAAATGGGTTACATATGCAAAAGTCCCAAAATGGGCCTTGGGAGTGACCGTGGCCCACCTTCAACGGGGAGTTGACCAACTTCAGAAGATCAAAATGGGCTGAAACTTTTATGACACACTCAAAATAGTGTCAAGAGCATCCTCCAAGTCTTGTGAAGATTGAACATCGTTCAGACCCTAAACAGGCGAAAACGGGTCACATATGTAGAAGTAAAAGAAAATGGGCCTTAGGAGTGACCGCGGCCCATAATCAACAGGGGAGTTGACGAACTTCAGAAGGTCAAATCGAGCTGAAATTTTTTGGCACACTCAAAATAGTGTCAAAATCAGCCCTCCAAGTTTTGTCAAGATTGGACATTGTTCGGGCACCAAACAGGCGAAAACGAGTCACATACGCAAAAGTTCAAAAATGGGCCTTGGAGTGACCGCGGCTCACAGTCACTCCCACCTATGACTTGGTCCTGGATGGTTTCTAGGAGTTATTTTGCTTTATTTCGAAGTATAACTCCCTTACAACTGCTAGGAACTGTCCCAACTCCCTCTAAAGCCTATAAAAGACACATTTAAACTCTTAAACGGAGAAGAAAGCAAGAGAGGAGCATACAGAGACAAGCAGTGAAGGGAAAGGGCAAGTGCAAGATCGTAAATTGAATTCTAGAAGTTTGAAGCAACTCTAAGCAAGCCACAAGGCATTTTTCAGTACTCCAGCATATTTCTTCTTCCCATTCTCACCAATTCAAGGTGAGAAATATTGCAGAGGAGAGGTAGACACATACACTTAAGGAAGGCATATGCAAAGGCCACTTGGTTGATATCTTTTTAATTTGATTTTCTCATTGGGAAGGGTCTTGGGTCACACCGGAAGTTATGAACAAGCCTCTTTAGGCTTCATTCTAACCCTTGACAATCATAGGGTCAGAATGACACAACTTTGGTTTCATCTAGTGCCCTCTTTGGATTTGTACAAAAACAATCTGTAAACCAAAAAGTAATGATTATCAAAGCTTTAAGTTGATTCCATGGCCAAATCAAGCACTTGTGGTGGCCATTCAATACTCAAAATTCAAAGAAAACAAGCTCCTACACTTTGAAGAAGTCACAGTGGTGAAACAGAACAAAACAGAGAAGCAAACAGACTGCAGGTCCTGGTCACTAGTAGAGGGTAGTGACCTTAGGTCCCGGTCACTAAGTAGAATGCTAGAGACCGGAGGTCCCAGTCACTAGCAGGGGGCCAGTGACCATGACCCACGGCCACTCCCCTAATTTCTTCCTTTTTTACATTTTTTTCACAATTTTAATGTATTCTATTGCACTTTCCAAATTTGGATCACATCTAGGACTTAAGGGAGGGGTTGTAAACTTTTTCAAAACATGCAAACAACCTGCATCCCCACGGTCAGAGCATTTGAACCCATGTAAATAAAAAGGAAATTAATGATAAACTGTAGTTAATTCCTATTCTTCTTAATGCTTGAAGTGCGCGAATGTTGGACTCGAATCCATTACACATTTCTACATCTTTCGAGTGTGATCAGATAGTAAGTTTGTGTCTCAGTTTTGGGTATCATCGCAAGAAACTTTGGGGACAAAGACCAGTTGGGATGAAAGCTTGGGCTTGTGTGAATTTGTATATAATAACAATTACCACTTCAGCATTGGTATGGCACCTTTTGAGGCCTTGTACAGAAAAAGATGCAGAACTCCTATATGTTCGGTAAACTTTAGAGCTCGCAGTTTTTATGGACTGCCTGTAGTGGGAGAGTCTGGTGATAAGATCAAGAAAGTTCGAGAAAGATTAAAGGTTGCACGTATTCGCCAAAAGAGTTATGCAGATAAAAGGAGGAGAGAGTTAAAGTTTGAGGTTGGTGACCATGTGTTTTTTAAAGTGTCACCTACGCCTGGTACCTTACAATTTGGGTAGAAAGGGAAACTCTCCATAAGATATGTGGGACTGTTCTAAATTATCAGCAAGGTCAACGAGGTGGCTTATCAGTTAGCACTGCCACCAGAGCTATTAGGTGTTCATAACCTCTTCCATGTTTCTTTGTTGAGGAAGTATGTAATAGACCCCTCGCACGTGTTGCTGTATGAACCATTGCAAGTGTAGGATGATACAACCTATACTGAGCAGCCGATGGGGATTATCGACACCAAAGAGTAGGTGTTGCGGAACCACATCATCCACTAGGTAAAGGTTCAATGGGGTCATCATCCTTCGGAGTAAGCAACATGGAAGCTTAGAGATGAAGTGAAAAGGCAATATTCTCACCTTTATCCTGAGGTATGTTAGTCGTTTGGAGGACCAAATGTTCTTAAATGGGGTGATTGTCAACTCCAAGTGCAGAGCTGCGATGCAGCAATAAACTGGTGAGACCAGGTCGATCCATAGAGAACTATTAAAATAATTGGAGGACTAAATGTCCTTAATGGGGGTGATCGTCAACTCCTAGTGCAAAGCTGCAATGAAGTAATAAACTAGTGAGACCCAGTTGATCCACAGGGAGTAATTAAAATAAGGTTTCAAACTTGACTTGTCACCTACCCTAAATAAAATCTTACAACTAGAAAATTACAATCACCATTCCTATTTTTAAATCAAATTATCGTCATCATCATTATCAAAGCCTTATCCCAACATCTCCTAAGCATTTCACCTCGAGATAACAAGGATTAAGGATCATATGGCTGAAAACCCTGATTTTAAGTTGGGAGATCGTATTTTGTATTATAAAGGCAGAATTTGTATGCCTGATTTTTCAAAATTGAAGGATGAGATTATGGTAGGGGCATATCACACTCGGTAGACTATTCATCCAAGCGGTACCAAGAAGTATCAGGATCTGAAGAATCATTATTGGTGGAAGAATACGAAGAAGGATATCACAAAATTTGTTGGAAAATGTTTGGTTTGTTAACAGATTAAGGCATATTATGGAAGACCCTAAGTCCTTTGCATCAGTTGGAGATTCCTCAATGGAAGTAGGAGCACATAATTTTCTATTAGGATTGCCTAATACCAGGAAAGGATTTGATGTGATTTGGGTGATAGTAGATCGTTTGACTAAGTCAGTTCATTTTGTACCGTTCAAGACTCGTTAAGGAATGGAAAAAATGGTAGATTTGTATATCAAGGAAGTGGTGAGATTACATGGAGCACCAACCTCTATTGTCTCCAACTAGGACAGTAAGTTTGTGTCTCGGTTTTGGGTATCGCTGCAGGAAGCTTTGGGGACCAAGTTGAGTTTCATTACAGCCTACCATGCCCAGACAGACGGACAGACAGAGCATACAAACCAGACATTGAGGATACATTAAGGGCCTGTGTCTTGGATTTCAAGACTAGTTGGCTGATGGCTTAGGCTTGTGTGAATTTGTGTATAATAATGGTTACCACTCTAGCATTGGTATGGCACCTTTCAAGGTCCTGTACGAAAAAAGATGCAGAACTCCTATATGTTGGGTAAACTATGGAGCTCACAGTTTTCATGGATTGTCTGTAGTGGGAGAGTCTAGTGACAAGATCAAGCAAATTCGAGAAAGTTTAAAGGTTGCCCGCAGTCACCAAAAGAGTTATGTAGATAAAAGGAGGAGAGAGCTGAAGTTTGAGTTTGGTGAACATGTGTTTCTTAAAGTGTCACCTACGCATGGTACCTTATGATTTGGGTAGAAAGGGAAACTCTCTAGAAGATATGTAGGATTATTCCAGATTATCAACCAGGTCAACAAGGTGGCTTATTGGTTAGCACTGCCACCAAAACTATCAGGTGTTCATAATGTCTTCCATGTTTCTATGTTGAGGAAGTTTGTAGCAGACCCCTCGCATGTGTTGTTGTATGAACCGCTACAACTATAGGATGATACGACCTATACTGAGCAGCTGATGGGGATTATCGACACCAAAGAGCAGGTATTGAGGAACCCATCATCCACTGGGTAAAGGTTCAATGGAGTCATCATCGTCCGAATGAAGCAACATGGGAGCTTAGAGATGAAGTGAAGAGACAATCTTCTCACCTTCTTCTTCAGGTATGTTAGTCATTTGGAGGACCAAATGTTCTTAAGGGGGGTGATCGTCAACTCCAAGTGTAGAGTTGCGATGCAGTAATAAACTACTGAGACCATGTCGATCTACAAAGAGCTATTAAAATAAGGTTTCCAACTTGACTTATCACCTGCCCTAAATAAAATCTTAAAACTAGAAAATTACAATCACCATTCCTCTTTTTAAATCTAATCATCATCATCATCATCATCAAAGCCTATCCCAACATCTCTTAATCATTTTCATACCTTTATCAGAATATCATATGGGCCTATAGCCTTTCCTGTCTTATTTGCTTCAATGCTTCTTTCACTTATAGCCCTCTAATTCTACAGAGAAAAGTATACTCTGGTAATGAAGTATCCTTCTTAGTTCTTGTATCCCCCATATGTTCTTCATTTGAAATTTGCTAAAATATTCCTTCCACCTTTCTTTAATATCGTTGTCCTTCACTAGAACATTTTCCTAATTGTCTTTTATACATTTGATATGATCTAAGTCCCTATTCTTTTCTCTTATATTTATGAGGTTAAAAATATCCTTCTCTCTTTCTCTTGTTCCCAACCTATTATAGAGGTCATCGTATGCTTTGAACTTTGCACTACTTACTACTTTCTCAGCTTCTTTCTTTGCCTTCTTATACAACTCAAAATTTTCCATACTTTTAGTCCTCTGCCAAACTTTGTAGCAATGTTTTTTCTCTTGAATAACTTCTTGAACCTCCACACTTCACTATCATGTTTCTTTCTTAACATGTTTCGTTCTTTTTTATTCTTCAAGTACCTCCTTTATAACCTTCCTAATGCAATTAGCCATTTAATTCTAATCATTTTGCTCCCTTCAAGATTCAGTTTTCCCTTCTCAACCATTTTGTTCTTAAATATATTTGCTCTTTCCCCTTTTAAATCTCTCCACCTAGTTTGAGGGCCCATTTTGTTTACTACCATTCTCTTTTTACTTCTAATGCAAATATCTAAAACTTAGAGCCTATATTGTATGGTCAAACTCTCTCCTGAGATAATCATGCAATCTTTATAAGCCAATCGATCCTGTTTTCTAACTAGAAAAAAGTATATCTGACTCCTATTACTTCCATTTTTATAGGTAATTAAATGCTCCTCTCTCTTTTTCAAGTAAGTATTTACTTCTATAAAATCAAATGCCACTGTAAAGTCCAATATAGTGTTTCCAAATTCATTCTTTTCTCCAAATCCTTGCCCTCTATGCACTCTCTCATATCTCCTATTATCTCTTCCTATATGCTGTTTTAAATTCCCTTAGAGGAAAATCTTATCACTATTTGGGATTTCTCACATTAAATCATCCATTTCCTCCCAAAATTGGCTTTTCACACTTTTCTTTAGTCCTACTTAGGGAGTATATGCACTGATGATATGGATTATGTCTTCCTCTAGCACTAGTTTAATTGTTATAATTCTATCACTAAACCTCTTTACCCCCATAATTTTCTCTTTCAAATCCTTTTATATGACTATACCCACTCCATTGCTCATATTACTCTTTCCTGCATAAAAAAGCTTATAAACCCATTCGTGAGCTCCTTAGCTTTATTCCCTTTCACCTTGTCTCTGTATATAAGCCACATTAATTCTTCTTCTTTTCATTACCTCGACCAAGTCCATGTTCTTGCCTGTCAAGGTTCCTGTATCCCAAGTAGTAATTCTAATTTTCCTATTCCTCCTCCTCGTCTCATGGACTGACTTCTTTAACCGCATTAGCCCAGAGTCATGTGGTAGCCCTTACACACTTTTTACTGCAACCGAGCGCCGTTGCAATGTGTTGCTTAAAGTGGGGAACGCCCTAATCTTATCACGACATATTGTCATCTCAGAATTCATATTTAGGTTGTGACAAAATTTTTAAATCAAATACATTCCAAAAATAAAAATTTCCTAATCTAAAAGGAATTTTAAATTAACTACAAAAGAACACACAAATTAGATCATCAAATTAGAAACATTCTATGACTTACAAAAATAAGACATACAAATAAAATAGAAACAAAAATTAGAAACAAATCCTCAACCAAATCTAAATTAGACTCAAATTGATTTAAGAAACAATCTAAACTAATAAATTAAAAATCTAAATTAAAAACTTTCCTAAGTCAATTCCTAAATTAAAGTTAGCAATTAATTCTGAAATCAGAAAGTTAGAACACTAATTAACAATGTCACATAATGCATGCCATGAAAAAGAATGTAGAAAATTAAATGAGATGCAAAAGTTAATAAAAATATCAATCTATCCTAAAAGAATTCTATTGTGCAGAATTTCTAATTGTAAGCTGCTTTTTTTTTTTTCAGAATAGAATCTCATTCAAATCCAGTCTCTAAACCACACTTTTCGATGCTTTGAAGTCCACAAATCTGGTCCATGATTGATCTTAAACATAGCACAACTGATTTTGAAGAATATGGACTGATTTTGAGATTAGAAAAATCCAGCAACATGAGTTGTAATGGACGTTCTTAAGAACAATTCAAATCTGATTTTTTTTTTACTTTGAAAAACAGTTTGTAACTTTCTTATTCCATCACCTTAAGATGGTGAGAAATACTAATCAATGCATGCTAGGATCAAACTTTCAGCAATTAAACCATGTATAAAACAAAACATTAAAACATAAAGAATATCAAAAGAAAAAAAAACATTACAAAAATTTAAATATAGTGAGAAACTGGAATTTAAATGTAGTAATTGTAGGAATTTAAATGTAATGATTGCAGGAAAATAAATGTAGTGAACAAGAATTTAAATTTAGTAACTGCAGGAATTTAAATGTAGCGATTGCAAGAAAATAAATGTAGCAAACAAGAATTTAAATGTAGTAACTGTAGTGAAATCTTCTTCTCAAAATTTACTCTTAACTAGGTTCATGGTTACTTGAAGTATGATCTTAGTATCTTGGGTCATCAATCGAAGTAAAAAAGCAAGAAACATCAACAAATTATCCACACAAACCACAAGAAAAGAAAAAATTAGAAAAGAATTATCCTAGCATGTCAAGTCTTTTACAAGAGATTGAAAAATAAAATCAAAGAAGAATACATGCTAGGATGGAAAAGAAAATCTATTCTAGTGAAAATCTTAAGGGTGTAGTGTGATTGCAACAGAGTCTCCTTGAGAACTATGATGAAGGGAGAAAGATAGAGAGGGAGAAGATAAAGTGTAAAGATCTAGGGGGGAGTATTTTCCATGCCTTGGATCACCAAAGGAGTGCCCTATTTATAGTTTTTCGAGCCCCAAAATTTCCCTTCTCACTTGATATGATAAATTCTTCAAAATAATTTAAATTGGAAAAAATTGGGCTACATGACATGGCTTGGGCGTGAATTCCACTAGAGCTTGAGTTGTTTTCTTTTTTCTTTATTTTTTTTCTTTAGAAGTCCATCTTTGATGCTTCTTTCTATTTTTGTAGTTGCCACCTTACATTAAGATTCTTTGAGAGATATCTTAGAGAAAAATCCTCACTTGGAATCAAACATGGCCCACATGAGGTGTAAAACTTCCTCCTATGTCTTTTGTGTTGTCAACTTTGCCTCCATGGAAAATTCTCCTTGTTGGCTCCAAAATCAAAAAGATATTTTAAAATAATTCTCTTTGATTTTTTTTCTTTCTTTTGCAACAAAATCTGAACCCAAATCACATGTGTTGGGCCTGGGATCTATCCATGCTTTCTTTTCATTTTTTTTAACTTCTACTCCTTTGAAAAGAAGATCTCAAATGTGACTTTCCTTCTTCATATTTGGTGAGATTTCTTTAGATTTTCTTGGAAATAATTTTTAAAAAAATGCAGCAAATAGATGGACCCCATCTTGGACGTCCCACAAGTGTGCCTTCACATATGTGAATGTATGTGGGACCATTAAGTCAATTTTGCATTTTTTTTTCTAATATCTTTCCTCTCTTCAATTCTTCTCTCCTTTCTTTTGAAAATAATTATCTTGCCTCAATTCTTGAAAATGGACCCATATCATCAATTTTTTGCAAGAAAAGAAATGAATTCCATGTGAAATGAGAATTCTACCCTTAATTCATGAATGTATGATTGCGGCCCCAATTCATATGAAATGACAGCATGAATTCACATAATTTTCCATGATTTTATGTGAACTAACTAATGATGATGAAAATTTGGTTTCTTTCAAGAGAAAAATAATTTTCACAATCTTTTCAAAAATAGAACTTCCAAAATGGCAAGTTTCATATTCCATGTGAAAAATGTGATTTTTAAGTAATTTATACAAAAAATACTAAAATAAATTTAAAATGCATGAAGCTATTATATCACACTAAATGAAGCTCTTTTAAGCTCTTAAGTCCTTAAAATAGTCCAAAATGTATATGAAAATATGCATTTTTAAGGACTTATCACACCCCCTCGACCAACGATCTGCTAGTCTCTAGCAAAAACTGCGAATAAAAGTGAGAAATTCCATCATGACCTACACTATCCTAAAACTAGTGTAATGCAATAAAAGTAAACATGAATGTAACACTACTTTCCCTGGCACTTCAACTGCATTTAGAGAATGTAGCGAGCCTTTAAACCCCTAGGTTCCCCCTGTGGATGAGTTATACCTCATAAGGTTTTGCAATGAATATACCCACAAACTTCATTTTTTTTCTTCTTTTTAAAATTGAAAATAATAAACAAAAGAAATCTTCCAAAAGAAAATTCACTTATATCGAATATTTTCAAAATCTAGAATAGTCAAACTTTTAGACTTTTCAAAGTTCGGTCCATAGTTCTATTTTTGAAAACTTTCTCAAATTCAAACCAATTTGCGTGCATGGTGAAAAATGTATATATCAAAAACTTGTTTCAAATATTCCACGATGATGCTATAAAAATGAAAATTTTCTTTAAATAGTCCGATCCCCTGATATTTAGAAAAAAGAAATTTCCTCTCAAAAGCTACCAAGATGGCTGCCACATTATTGTTTACTTCAATAGGCCTTTTTTCTCTCACCATCTTGTTCCTACACAAGAGTTCTCGAGTTCATATGACATAAGAAAAGTTAGGATCCAAAGAGAAAATCTGGTCCTTGTTCTTCCCCGCATATACTCCTTTACAAACTCTTGCGAACACTTTTCACTCATTTACTTTTTCCAACATAGAAATTTCCAAATTCATATGATATAACAAAAGTTGGGATGTAAGGAGCAAACTTAGTCCTTATACATCTCCACACATATCCCTTGAATATTTCTACGGACACTCGTTAGGCCATAATTCTTTATTTTTTCTAACAAATCATTTTCTAATTGTGCAATGTTTAGGTTCCTTAATCTTTCTAATTAACCCATATAATGAGCATTAGGCCAATGATTCCCAAACCAGATGGATTTAGGGCACTAATATAGACATATCCCTCGAGCTTACTAGCTCGAGTTAAAAAGGCTACGAACCAAACTAGTCACAAATCTTGATTTTTCCACTTTTTTTTTTCAAATCAAAAGTAAACACTAGATGGCTTTTCTCATTTCACTCAAATTAATTCATCTTGGTTCTAATATATACAATTCACCAAAAATGAACCAGCAAAAAAAAAATGTAGTAATTGCAGGAATTTAAATGTAGTGATTGCAGGAAAATAAATGTATTGAACAAGAATTTAAATGTAGTAACTGCAGGAATTTAAATGTAGTGATTGCAGGAAAATAAATGTAGTGAACAAGAATTTAAATGTAGTAATTGTAGTGAAATTTTCTTCTCAAAATTTACTCTTAACTGGGTTCATGGTTACTTGAAGTATGATCTTAGTATCTTGGGTCATCAATCCTAGTACAAAAGCAAGAAATATCAATAAATTATCCACACAAACCACAAGAAAAGAAAAAATCTAAAAAGAATTATCATAGCATGTAAAGTCTTTACAAGAGATAGAAAAATAAAATCAAAGAAGAATACATGCTAGGATGGAAAAAAAAAACCTCTTTTATTGAAAAGCTCAAGGGTGTTGTGTGACTGCAGCTGAGTCTCCTTGAGGACTATGATAAAGAGAGAGAGAAAGTGAGAAGATGAAGTGTAGAGACCTAGAGGGGAGTCTTTTCCATGCCTTGGATCACCAAAGGAGTGCCTTATTTATAGTTTTTCAAGCCCCAAAATTTCCCTTCTCACTTGATAATATAAATTCTTCACAATAAATTAAATTGGAAAAAATTAGGCTACCTGACATGGCTTAGGCGTGAATTCCACTAGAGCTTGAGTTGCTTTCATTTTTCATTTTTTTTGGAAGTCCATCTTTGATGCTTCTTTCTATTTTTGTAATTGCCACCTTGCATTGAGATTCTTTGAGAGATATCTTAGTGAAAAATCCTTACTTGGAATCAAACATAGACCACATGAGGTGTAGAACTTCCTCCTTTGTCTTTTGTGTTGTCAACTTTCCCTCTATGGAAAATTCTTCTTGTTGGCTCCAAAATTAGAAAGATATTTTAAGATAATTCTCCTTGATTTTTTTTTCTTTCTTTTGCAACAAAATCCAAACCCAAATCACATGGTGTTGGGCGTGGGATCTATCCATGCTTTCTTGCCATTTTTTTCAACTTCTACTACTTTGCAAAGAATATCTCAAATATGGCTTTCCTTATGGCTTTCCTTCTTCATCTTTAGTGAGATTTTCCTGGAAATATCTTGGAAATAATTTTAAAAAAATGCAGCAAGTAGATGGACCCTATCTTGGATGTCCCACAAGTGTGCCTTCACACATGTGAATGTGTGTGGGACCATTAAGGCAAATTTGCATTTTTTTTCTTTTAATTTCTTTCCTCTCTTCAATTCTTCTCTCCTTTCTTTTTGAAAATAATTATCTTGCCTCAATTCTTGAAAATGGGACCTATGCCATCAATTTTCTGTAAGAAAAGAAATGAATTCCATTTGAAATGACAATTCTACCTGTAATTCATGAATGTAAGGTTGCATGCTCAATTTATATGAAATGACAGATAAATTCACATAATCTTCCATGATTTTATGTGAATTAACTAATGATGATGAAAATTTGGTTTCTTTCAAGAGAAATATAATTTTCACAAACTTTTCAAAAATGGCAGGTTTCATATTCCATGTGAAAAAAGTGATTTTTAAGCAATTTGTGCAAAAAAATATTAAAATAAATTTAAAATGCTTAAAACTATTATATCACAAAAACAAAGTTCTTTTTAGTTAATCAATCCTTACAATACTCCAAAAAATATATATAAATATGCATTTTTAAGGACTTATCAAGGGGTGAGATGTCAGGCCCCAATCCTTTTGATTTTAGGTCGAGTCAGTTTGTTGGGTTAGAGTTGTGCTGAGAGAGTTAGATGGACGTTTGGTAAGCCATTTTAAATTTTTGGGTCATTTTCATCTAAGGCATTTTCTATGTAGGGCCTATTAGAGATGGGTTGGTTGGATCTCTTGGGCTTGGGTCTGAGTTATTTGACCTTTTGAGCCAAAAACCCTTTTTATGAAATTTTGTTGAACTCACTAAAAAGAGCAAGGGACCCTCCCTTGTAATTTAGGAAAACCTTTACGTAAAGCCAACCCTAAATCCCCCGATTATCTTTTCTTTATACTCACTTTTCTTCCTTTCTTCCTCCTTTTCTCTGTAACCCAACCCTAGTAGCCATCTGAGAAAACTCAGACTTGATCCAGGAGCTTAGGAGCACATCATTGGCTTATCTTCTTCCTTTCTCTTGGTCTACTCGGATAGTGTTCACAACTTCGGAAGGGTTTGATTAGTAGTCGGATTTGGGAGCAGTGTTTTGCATTCGTTTTCATTTTCAAATTTGGTTTTGGGCATCAAAATTAAGCAAGTGGATAACTGCAACTAAGGGTTAAATAGTGGTCCCTTTTGATTAATATTATTTATGAATGAAGGTTATGGGTCTAATGTGTTTGGAAATCTGTAGATTGGTTGTAGATTGCACAAGTTGTTGATCAGATGAAATGACTGAGAAAAGGCGAGTTTGTGTACAGACACGGTTGAGCCATGGACCAAACCACTATTAAGCTACAGCTCATAGTCTAGAGAACTCTTTTTGCGATTTCATGTTACGGCGAGCCTTATGGCTAACCATAAATGCTCTTACAACTAAGCTGTAAGGGTATCTACAGCTAGGGCATATCCGCGGCTAGCTAAGCCGTACATCCACCATGGCCTAGCCATAAAATGAGCTACTGCTAAGCCATGAATGCCCAGTAACTTTTACTTAAATTGGTAGTGCAATAGGTTAAGCTAGTTGACCTTGATTGAAGAATCCAACCGCCTAGATCGCACAACATGTAAAGTGACCCCAGGTAAGTGACTTTTAGGGTGTAGATCACTTAACTCGATATCATGTCCAGTGGTTAATTAATAAATATATCAACATGACATTTGGACTAAGAACATGATGTGTTTCGTTCTTAAGGGAGAGCTAGTTAAGTGTACACTTAGAATTGAATTAGACACAAGATGGGAATATGAGTTACAGCATACACCACATGATAGACACCGATAATGGATCATCAACATCGTGGACTTATATTGACATTCAAAGGGAAGGTTAGATTCAAGGTGAATACTTAATCAACTAAGACTGTTAGATGGTGTAAAGATTACCTTTAGAAATATGAAAAATATCATACATGAATAATGTACATTTAAATGGCTTAACCATTTCACTTTAATTGAAATAGTATTAATGTCGGAAATTGGGAATTTCATATCATGGTTCATTGTGCATAGTATGCATATGTATTCATATATATATTTATATCTGACCGACTACAGTTCAGAGTTCAGAGGTAGACGTACGCCATCAGGTCAGCGTGTACTGTAGAATATAGTACACAGCTGTGCCATTTATTATCTCTATGGGAATACTCGTTTTTGTATATCTATCTACGGGAATACTAGTTTTTGTATATCTATTTGTGGGAATACCCCTTTTTGTATATCTATCATGGGAATACCCGTTTTTATATATCTATCTGCGTGAGTACCCTTTTTGTATATCTGTTTGTGGGAGCACCCATTTTTGTATATCTGTCTATGGAAATACCCATTTTCGTATATCTATCTGTGAGGATACCTGTTTTTGTAAATTTATCTGTGGGAATGGCTGTTTTTGTGCCTTCATACCATTGGGTTTGCATTCATTGCATTTGTGTAGAATGTAAAATATGATTAAATTTATTTGCTTAATAACATTTGCAGTTTACCCTCCAGCTAGATTACGTCAATCTAACCCACTACTTTTGATGTCTAGGTTCCATTACCTATGCCGAACTGGAGAGTCATACGACATAGGAGATTCCACCAGATGGCAAAGTTATTGAGTAGAGCACTGATGACATCGTCTGAGGTGTCCTACTATTGGTGCTGAGATCGAAACATTGATTATGTAATAAGGCCATGTTTAGGGTTATTAGTTTATTCATTAAATTTATTTGTCTTGGAATTACAATTTTAATTATTATGCTTCGAAGCACTTGACCTTGATTTTTTATTATTGGAATTTGTTATATGGTTGGTATATGATACTTAGCTTGGTATATGATACTTAGCTACACAAATTATGGATTTTAGTTTCGCATGTAATTATGGTTACTTGATCACCAAGCATAGCCTCACGAAGGACTTCAATCCACTTTGGAATTAGGGCCCATGTTGTTATTTAAGGAAAATTTTAATTAGCTCTAATTCTCACACCCTTAGAACCGAGTTTAGATCTGGCTCAGTTTTGGGGGCGTGAAACTTTGTGGGTTAAGGCCCACCAAGTGGGCAATATCATGCATGTAAATGCAGGTGGGGGCATTATAGGTTTGATGCTATCTATGGTCACACCAACTAAGATGGAAAGATAAGTCACATGAGTTAGATATTGATCTGAAAATTTTTTGGAGTTTGTTCTCTCTTCAAAAGGATGAAGACTTTGTAGCAGATAATTCTTGCCATTTATCTTAATTTGCAATAGCCATCCTGGCAGGCGGGTCACACAATTATTATCAAAGGGTAAGGAGTGCTCCTTGTTGGGCCAAGTGAATCCTAGAAATGCATGCTTTTTTGGAGTTTGATCTCTCTTCAAAAGGATGAAGACTTTGTGGCTGATAATTCTTAGTATGTGTCTTAATCTACAATAGCCACCTTGGCAAGTGGTTCACACAATTATTATCAATGGGAAAGAAGTGTTCCTTGTTGGGCCAAGCACTACAAGAATTCACATTTTTAGCTACGAATTTTTTCGTTGCCAAAAGAAAAAAAAACGTCTGTATATACCTTTACCAATGAAAATATTTTCGTCGCCCGAACGTCACCAAAAAAAGGTCAACAAAATATTTTACCGACGAAAAAAAATTTTGTCGTTGAAAACAATATTTATCGATGAGAAATTGGACATTCATTAACACAAAAAAATGTCGGTAAAATTCATTTAAATTTAATTTGATGTTTACCGATGATTTATTAACATTGGTAAAAATTTTCTATATTTTTAAAAATTTAAATTTTACATTTACCGACACCAAAAAATGTTGGTAAAATTCATTTAATTTTAATTTTTCTTTTACCAATGATTTATTAACATTGGCTAAATTTTTTTATATTTTTTAAATTTTAAATTGTACATTTACCAAGCTAAAACGTTGGTAAAATTCAATTAATTTTAATTTTACTTTTACCGATGCTACAAAAACGTCAGCAAAATTCATTTTCTTTATTTTCAATTTTAATTTCAGATTTACCGATGATTTCTTAATGTTAGTGAAAAAATCTTTATTTTTAAAATTTTAAATTGGACAATTACCGATGCTAAATGACGTCGGTAAAATTCATTTATCTATTTTCATTTTTAATTCCACATTTACCAATGATTTTTTTAATGTTGGGAAAATTTTTTGTATTTTAAAATTTTAAGAGGGACATTTACCGATGCTAATAAAATGTTAGCAAAATTCATTTTATGTATTTTCAATTTTAGTTCCACATTTACCAACAATTTTTTCACGTCCGTAAAAATTTTTGAATTTTTAAATTTCAAATTGGGCATTTACCGATGCTAAAAAACGTCGGCAAATGCATTTTTCATCAGCAAAAGTAAATATTTTTTTAAATATAGTAACTATTTTTTCATTATAGTCTTCTAATAAACCTGTTTAGACACCTGTATCAAATATAAACCTATTCATGTACCTATATTTAACATAAGAAATCCATCCATACAAGAATTGCTAAATAAACAAACAACCATCACCATTTTTTTTGAAGTCATTCATCTCATTTTACAAATATTACAATGATATAATCCCACATAAATATCTAATATACAAATACAAATAAACTAAAATGAAAATAAAATAGCCCTCCAAGTCTGCAACCAAACCCAAATCGTCCATTAATCTGTAATGACAAAAATAACATTAGAACCTTTTCAATGAATTAAATTAGAAATGTAAGATAAACATGTATATATATAATATTTTCCTAAGTTATTCGGCAGTTTGTTTTCTAGCCTAAGTATTGAGAATTAAGCTGTTATTGCGTCTAATTTGTTAACTAGGAGTCCAATTCATGAGCCGTCAATTCATACACGTTACTTTTGCCTCGAGAGCGAGGTACTCGTGCCTGTTTCCATGCCGCCTGATGGTCGTTCCCCGTATTGGACCTCCAGCGGCCTATGTTCGGGCCTAAGTGTTCAGAATCCAACATTTTTAGGTCTAATTCCCTAACCGGGAGTCCAATTTGTGACCGTCAATTCCTACAAGTTACTCTACCACCCAGCAAAGTGCTCATGTTGGTTTTTGCTTTTTTCGGGGCCGCTTCCCATTTTTGACCCCCTAGTGGGCGGTTTTTGAGCCTAAGTCTTGGAAAAACATAGGTTTTGGCTTTTAATTCTCTAACTGAGAGTTCGATTTGCGAACCGTTAGCTCCTAAACTTACTTTACCTGGAGCGAAGAGCTCGTACTGGTTTTCAATTTTTCCGGGGCTGTTTCCCTTTTTAACCCCCCGGTGGGTGGTTTTCGAGCCTAAGTCTTGGAAATTGGAGGTTTTTGCTTCTAATTCTTTAACTGGGACTCTAATCTGTGGACCGTCAGTTTCTACAAGTTACTCTACCCTTGAGCGAAGTGCTTGTGCAGTTTTTTATTTTTCCGGGGCCGTTTCCCATTTTTAACCCCCCAGTGGGCAGTTTTCGAGCCTAAATCTTGGAAAATCAAAGGTTTTTGCTTCTAATTTTCTAACTGGGAGATCGATTTGTGGACGGTTAGTTCCTAAAAGTTACTCTACCCTCAAGCAAAGAACTCGTGCTAGTTTTCCATTTTTCTGGGGTAGTTTCCCATTTTTGATCCCCGGTGGGCGATTTCGAGCCTAAGTCTTGGAAAATCAGAGGTTTTTGCTTCCATTTCTCTAATCGAGAATCCAATTTACAGACTGTTAATTCTTACAAGTTACTCTACCCTCAAATAAAGAGCTTGTGTTGGTTTTCAATTTTTCCAAGGCCGTTTCCCATTTTTGACCCCCGGGTGGGCGGTTTTCGAGCTTAAGTTTTGGAAATCGGAGTTTTTTGCTAGTAATTCTCTACTTGGGAGTCCGATTTGTGGACTGTGAGTTCCTATAAGTTACTCTACCCTTGAGCAAAATGCTCATGTCAATTTTTGATTTTTTTGGGACTGTTTCCCATTTTTACCCCTTGGTGGGCGCTTTTTGAGCCTAAGTCTTGGAAAATCGGAGGCTTTTGCTTCTAATTCTCTAATTGGGAGTAATTTGTAGATAGTCAGCTCCTACAAGTTACTCTACCCTTGAGCAAAGAGCTCATGCAACTTGTTAATTTTTTCGGGGCTGTTTCCCGTTTTTGACCCCCCCCCTGGTGGGCCGTTTTTTAGTGTAAGTCTTAGAAATCGTAGGTTTTTGCTTCCAATTCTCTAACAAAGAGTTTGATTTGTGGACTGTGAGTTCCCACAAGTTACTCTACCCTTGAGCAAAGTGCTCATGTCGATTTTTTATTTTTCCAGGACCGTTTCCCATTTTTACCCTCCGGTGGGCAATTTTCGAGCCTAAGTCTTGAAAATCAGAGGTTTTTGCTTCTGATTCTCTAATTGGGAGTCCGATTTGTGAACTGTCAGTTCCTACAAGTTACTATCCTTGAGTGAAGAACTCATGTTAGTTTTCCATTTTTCCGGGGCCATTTCCCATTTTAACCCCCTAGTGGGTGGTTTTCGAGCCTAAGTCTTGGATAATTGGAGGTTTTTGCTTTTAATTCTCTAACTAGGAGTCCAATTTGCAGACTGTCAGTTCCTACCAGTTACTTTACCCTCGATCAAAGTGCTCGTGTTGGTTTTTGATTTTTTCGGGGCAGTTTCCCACTTTTGACCCCCCCTAGTGGGCGGTTTTTGAGCCTAAGTCTTGGAAAATCAAAGGTTTTTGCTTCTAATTTTTTAACTGGGAGTCTGATTTGTTAACTGTCAGTTCCTACAAGTTACTCTACCCACAACCAAAGAGCTCATGCTGGTTTTCCATTTTTCCAGGGCTATTTCCAATTTTTGACCCCCCAGTGGGCGGTTTTCGAGCCTAAGTCTTAGAAATCATAGGTTTTGCTTCCAGTTCTCTAACCAAGAGTTTAATTTGCAGACCATCAGTTCTTACAAGTTACTCTACCATTGAACAAAGTGCTTGTGGTGGTTTTTGATTTTTTTCAAGGCTATTCCCCATTTTTGACCCCCCAATGGGCGATTTTCGATCTTTAGTCTTGGAAATTATAGGTTTTTGCTTCCAATTCTCTAACCAGGAGTTTGATTTACGGACTGTTAGTTCCTACAAGCTACTCTACCCTTGAGTGAAATGCTCATGCTAGTATTTTATTTTTCTGGGGCCGTTTCCCACTTTTGACACCCCCCCCCACCCGTGGGTAGTTTTCAAGCCTAGGTCTTGGAAAATCGGTGATTTTAGCTTCCAATTCTCTAACCGGGAGTCCAATTTGTGGACTATTAGTTCCAACAAGTTACTCTACCCTTGTGAAATGAGCTCTGCTAGTTTTCAATTTTTTCGGGGCCTTTCCTGTTTTTGACCCCCCCCCCCCCCCCCCCGATGGGTGGTTTTCGAGCCTAAGTCTTGGAAATCATAGGTTTTTGCTTCCAATTCCCTAACCGGGAGTCTGATTTGCAGACCATGATTTCCTACAAGTTACTGTACCCTCGAGCAAAGTGCTCATTCGATTTTTTATTTTTTTGAGACTGTTTCCCATTTTTACCCCCCAGTGGATGGTTTTCGAGCCTAAGTCTTGGAAAATCAGAGGCTTGTGCTTCTAATTCTCAAATTGAGAGTCCAATATGTAGACCATCAATTCCTACAAGTTACTCTACCTCAAGTAAAGAGCTTGTGCCAGTTTTCAATTTTTTTGGGGCCACTTCCCATTTTTGACCCCCCGGTGGGCGGTTTTCGAGCCTAAATCTTGGAAATCGAAGATTTTTGCTTCCAATTCTCTAACTGGGAGTCTGCTTTGTGGACTGTGAGTTCCTAAAAGTTACTCTCCCTCGAGCGAAGTGCTCATGTTGGTTTTTTATTTTTTCGAGGACCGTTTCCCATTTCTACCCCCCGATGGGCGGTTTTCGAGCTTAAGTCTTTGAAAATCGGAGGTTTTTGCTTCTAATTCTCTAACCGGGTGTCCAATTCACGGACTGTCATACCTACAAGTTACTCTAGCCTTAAACAAAGAGCTTGTGCCATTTTTTGATTTTTCTAGGGCCGTTTCCCATTTTTGAACCCCCCCAACCCCCCGTGGGCAGTTTTCAAGCCTAACTCTTGGAAATCAGAGGTTTTTTCTTCCAACTCTCTAACCGGGAGTCTGATTTGCAGACCGTCAATTTCTACAAGTTACTCTACCCTCAAGTGAAGTGCTCGTGTTGGTTTTTGAATTTTCTCGGGCCCTTTCCCTTTTTTGACCCCCCGATGGGTAGATTTTGTGCCTAAGTCTTGGAAAATCGGAGGTTTTTGCTTCCAACTCTCTAATTGAGAATCCGATATATAGATTGTTAGTTCCTACAAGTTACTTTAGCTTCAACCGAAGAGCTCATGTTGTTGTTCGATTTTTCCGAGGCCGTTTCCCATTTTTGACCCCCTGGTGGGCAGTTTTCGAGCCTAAGTTTTGGAAATCGGAGGTTTTTACGTCTAATTCTCTAACCAGGAGTCCAATTTGCAAACCATGAGTTCCTACAAGTTACTCTACCCTCGAGTGAAGTGCTCATGTTGATTTTTTATTTTTCTAGGACCGTTTACCCTTTTCAGCCCCGGTGGGCCGTTTGCGAACCTAAGTCTTGGAAAATTGGGGGCTTTTGCTTCTAATTCTCTAATTGAGAGTCTGATTTGCAGACCATTACTTCCTGCAAGTTAATTTACCCTCGAGCGAGGAGCTTATGCCAGTTGTCAATTTTTTCAGGGCCGTTTCTAGTTTTTGACCCTCCCGATGGGCAATTTTTGAGCTTAAGTCTTGGAAATTGGAGGTTTTTGCTTCCAATTCTCTAACTGGGAGTCTAATTTGTGGACCATGAGTTCCTACAAGTTACTTTACCCTTGAACGACGTGCTCATGTTGGTTTTTTATTTTTTTGGGACCGTTTCCCATTTTGACCCCCCAGTGGGTAGTTTTCGAGCCTAAGTCTTAAAAATCGGAGGTTTTTGCTTCTAATTCTCTAACCGGGAGTCTGATTTGTGAACCGTCAGTTCCTACAAGTTACTCTACCCTCGAGCGAAGAGCTCATGCCGGTTTTCCATTTTTCTGGGGTCGTTTCCCATTTTAACCCCCTGATGGGCAGTTTTCAAGCCTAAGTCTTGGAAAGCGTAGGTTTATAAATTCCAACGAGTTATTATGTCAAAACTTTAAGAGAATAATATACTAACCAAGGGATCGTATCATGCTTTCTAGTCGCTATGCCATCACCAGCAAAACTAGTCCCTCAAGAGATGTTGAAGTAAACCATTGGATCTATCCTTGCCGCAGCTGCCAGTTGTTGAACGAGGGCCTCGATTGTAGCTGTCCTTCTGTCTTGCATAACCTGCCACCTGTTTTGCTCAACCTACCTCCTAGCCTACTCATTTAACTGCTCGTACAGGGTGATCACCTCAGGATGCAGCACCCAAGACTGTGTGGAAGATGAAGAGGTCCTTTTGTATATATCATACCCATTTAAGTAACCCGACCTTTTCCCAAGCACATCAACAGCAATTTGTTCCTTAGTCATGGGAGCTGTGACAGAGGGCTGTGACTGCTCCTAGTTCGCTACACCAAGGCCTCCATCCATTTAAATCAATAAGGGATTTAGAATGCTTTTGTGACATTATTTATCAAAATTAAGTCGAAGAGCAAACATACATGTCTCTGCTGAGCCACGTCGTTTACCCACTCATTATTCTTTTGCCTATAATGGGTGTCATGGAAGAACTGAGTAATAGGCGGTGCTTGACTGGCATTCTGTGCCATCTATCATTTGAAATTATTTTGTATTAGATATGAACCTATATATTGATAAATTAATAAACTTAATCAAGTTTCTTCATATGAATATAATCAGTACCATCAGAGACATTCTCGATGCAAATGACCTGAAGCCACCAGTATGATTGTATGACAGCTTGGCTCAACTCTCTTGAGCCTTCTTCGACTTCGCCTACATAAAAGAGCAATAATAAAATAGCTTTCTTCAACAAATCATAACCAATAAAATTATGTTGGAATATAATTAATTGTTGTAGATAACATCCAAATGTTACCCTCCACTGTGGTGATTCCCAACACTATAAGATCATTAACTACCAGTCGGCTAGATCACAGCCATCTACCGGGTGGTCCTAGGGTCGGGGAATAGCCTGCTCCAACAACTCAAGATAGTGGCTATGCAGCTCATATTTCCAACTCCTATACAAAATCCCACACTGGCGGTCAATGTTCGCCCTGAGCTGCATATCACCCTCGTAGTCGCCGATATCAAATATTTGCTGTAATTAAGATAAAGCCATATAATGATTAGTAATAATAAAATATAATCCATGTCTTGTAATGATGAGCACAACTATGATCAATTTAGTTGCTAATTCTTGTTATAGTTTGCCTGAACTAAACCAATGACCGCAAGCTTGATCCCACTATCAAGCTTCTTCCAGCCATGGGGTCGGACTAGAGCCATCTCTCTAATGGATAACCCAAGATGGTTAACCAGTGATGGTGTATGTTCCCCCTCTGGCCTATGGCTCAAGCTGGGGATCGGAGCTGGGACGTTATGACCCCACTCTCTCCTTAGCTTTCCCGCCTTCTTCCCTTGTGTGACGCCCCTTACATGGCTCTGAACCTCCGAGACTAGGGCTGATGCTGTTAAGATGATAGTGCTAAATGAGTTAGTAAACACAAATCATTAAATTGACCTATTTCAGGATTTTAAAAGGTCATAATTTTCTCACAAGCATTGCTACCAACTATATGAGGACTAGGCAGAGGCAGGGACTATAGATGTTAGGTCGATGATGGTTGTGTGGTAGGAGGCTGGGTCAGCAATGACAGTGTGGTAGACGGCTACATTGGCTAGGGCTATGTGGTCAAAGGCTGTATCGGCAAAGGCCGTGTCGCAGCATTGGGTGTGCTCTTTGCACGAGCTAACCCAAGTGCAACTGCGATACTCCAAGCACGCCTAACCCTCTTCTCCCAAGGCATATCTACAATTTAGCTTAGAGCAAAGTGACAAGGAAAATAAATAATTATTAGCAAAAATCAATAATATTAGTAAAGTGAATGTCAACAATTTACATTCAATGGAAATGAAAATCATTTTAGCATGAGTGTCACTATCAAAAACTAATATTTTAAAGTGGATGTCATAGACATCACAGAAAGATTACCCAATCCGATTCAGACGAAGATGTCTCGTCATCTACATCATCATCTTATGGGGGATTGTAGTTTTCGTTGTTATCATTCCCATTAACCTTTTTCTTTCTGTTCTCGTTTGTCCCTTTAGCTGAACCAAATATAGCATGTGCAGTCAACGAAAGCCCTAGAGAAGCAAGTTTATCTACATTCTACTTAATTGTATTTTTTCTCTTTAATAAATAATTGAATGCTTGCACGTGACAAGATAGCTCTCCTAGCTTGACCCATTTTTTCCTTCTGTTTTCCGTCATTTGCAACTATAATAGATATAAATAAGCATAAAACGTAAAATGTAGAAATGTTTTATCCATATATTAACAAATCACAAGAGAAAATGAAATTGAAGACAATGTTATTCTATAAGGTAAGATCTTTATTAATTTACTTAATTGTTACATGTGCAAAACCTAAAACAAACACTACATGTCATATTCCATGTCGGAGTCAGACTGACTAAGTACATCATTGTCTTCTTCATCTTCGTATTCCTCCAGTGTTTCATCCTCGTCTTGGCCCTCCTCGTCTTCTGACTCATCATTAAGAACAATCTCAAGATCTATATCATCCCTAGAGTTTTGGAAACTAGTACCATCAACGACGACTATGACAACAAATGTTGTTTGGTCCTGCTGAAATGCATCAATAGGCACATCATCATCGTCATCATCATCCCGCTTAGCAGGTACATCCCATGCTCCCCAAGGCTTGACCCATTCTACAACTCTCCAATTTTTTCCTCTAATGGTGTCATTGACGTAAAAGACTTGCGTCACCTAACTTGGTAGGACAAATGGATCATCCTTACACCAACAACCCATGATATCAATGCTTGCAACATGTTCTTTGATGTTTATCTTGTACTTGGTGCTAGTGTTGTACCATTCACATTCAAATGAAACCACTTTACCACCATGTAAATACAACAACTCCTAGATTTAACGGATGTATCCATAATAGTCATGTTTCTCTCCTTCGTATTCCCTATTCACAACCAAGGCACCACTCTGACTTCTATGACAATTCTCACGTCTTTAGTGTGATAGTGAACACCATTGCAATCACACCCTTAATATAGATTCACTAGTGATCTAGGGCCATTTGCTAATGACCAAATCTCATCAGTAGCTTCAGGTGACCCACTAGTTCACAATTGGTTCAGCTACAGAAGCAGATTAAGACAAATGTATTACGCTAAAGTCATTTGAATTGCAATCCAATAATGTCTAGCAATTAAAATGATAATGTTTTATACATCTTACATATTGTTTGAACCATTTGGCAAATTTTTTTCGCTGTACACACTCGATTTCTCGACCGTGATAATTTTGTACTAAATTCTTATGCACCCTACTCAAGGCAGCTTTTAGTGAAAAATTAAAAGTAGAGAATAAATCAAAGAGTTAATAAGCAATGCACAAATATGGTTAGATTAACGCACATACTGTAGATATGGCTCCACCTCAGGGGTATTATTCAGCACAAACCAATGAGCCATGTCACGCTCTGCTGCGAAGAATCATGTGCCCTTGCCATCAGTCTGATTGGACGGATTGTTTGTGTGAATACTGACATCCCAGGGCCACTTTCGTCACCATCATCATAACATTCAACTCGATCAGTCTGCTTTAAATACATTGAACAAAAAGTAAGACACTCTTTGACAATGTAAGCCTTGGTGATCGAATCTTCTAGCCGAGCTCGGTTGCTAACATATCCTTTGAGGGTCTTCAGAAACATTTAAACAACCAATGATAACAATTACGATTTTCAATGCAAAGCAATTGCACTAATGAATAAATAATTAATTAATGGTCATTAACTATTACCTTTCTATCGGGTACATCCATCGATATTGCACCGGTTCAGCAAGCATGGCCTTGCGCTATAAGTGAACCGACAGATGAACCATTACATCAAAGAAAGCAGGAGGAAAAATCCTCTCTAGCTTGCACAATATTAAGACTATCTGCTCCTCCAATTTTTTCAAATCATTGTGTCTCGATGTTTTCGAGTAGAGGTTTTGGAAAAAAGAGCCTAACTTAAAAATGTTGTATAAATATCCTTATTCAGAAAGCTATGTATACCAATAGAAAGGATGCGTTGGAAAAGGATGTGGCAATCATGGCTCTTTAAACCAAATAATTTACCATTTTTGAGGTTACAGACCTCGAGAGGTTCGCCGCATAGCCGTCTGGGCATTTGATCGACTTTAAGCATTCATAAAACTCGTCTTTTTGTTTTGATTCCAAAGTGTAAGAAGCATGCGGCTTCAAGCTGGATCCATCGCCCCTCTCCACTAGATGCAAATCTAGCCTGATGCCCATATTTTTCAAATCCATATGCGCTTTCTCCTTGTCCTTGTTTTTGCCCTTTATGCCCAAAATTGTTCCAACCAAAGCTACACAAATGTTCTTCTCAATGTGCATAGGATCAAGCTTATGTCGAAGTCTTTTGCACTTCTAGTAGGGCCATTCAAATAGGATGCTTTTCTTTGTCCAATTTAGTTCTCCAGAGTCATGCGGTCTTTTCTAATTCTTGCCAAACTTGACCGATGCTAGTTCTTCTAGCTGGTCTAATATCTTCTACACCGGTAAATCCAAAGAATTCTTTTCATGTTCAGGCTGACCGTTGAAGGCCTTGCTTTTACGCCATTGGTGGTTCAGTTCCAAGTATTTTTTATGGCTAATATACCCAATCTTATCTTTCAACTTCACCCCTAACGAGCTATCGTTATACTAGGGGCAAGCGTTATAACCTTTTGTGCTCCACCTAGATAAGTTGCCATACACAGGATGGTCATTTATAGTCCACATCACAACCACATGTATCTGAAATGTCTGTTTAGTGGAGGCATCAAAAGTGAATACACTATTATCCCACAAGTCCTTCAACGCACTAACTAAGGGCCTCGGATATACATCTATCTTGTTTCCTGGTGAGCTTGGTCTGGGAATAAGTAATGACATCATAAAAAATGGCTCCTTCATGCACATCCATGGTGGTAAATTCTAAGGCATAAGTATGATAGGCCACATACTATAGGAGGTGCTCATGTTATCGAAAGGGTTGAATCCATCAGTGGCTAACCCTAGCCTCACATTACATGTCTCTTAGGCAAACTCTAGATATTTCTTATCAAATTCTTTCCATTCCATGGAGTCAGCCGGATGCCTTGCTATCCCATCATCAACGCGCTTCTCACAGTGCCATCTCATATCTGTGGTTGTCTTCCTTGACATATACAATCTGTGCAACCTCGGTGTCAATGTGAAGTAATGGAGCACCTTATGAGGGAATCTTCTTTCGCTTGCCATCATTGACCTTGTACCTAGGCTCTTGACATTCTAGACATTTATCCAATTGAGAATTTCCTTCCAATACAACACACAATCATGTTTACCGGCATCTATGTTCTTGTATCCCATGCCCAAGTTACGTAATAATTTCTTCGCCTCGTAAACTAAGGCTGGCACCACATGACCTTCGGGTAAGAAGTCCTTAAAAATCTACAGGACCTTGTTGAACGACTTATTGCTACACCCACTTTCAACCTTCACATGCAATATCCTGATAATAAACGCTAACAAAGTATCTGAGCTCTTCTATCCAGGGTACAGGCCCTGCTGGGAAGCCTACAACTATCGTTCAAAATCCTGCACATCATCCCTCTCTTGAGTATCTTCCTCTAAGTAAGTTCCTTTACGATGATCCTTTATCAACTCATCGTATTCATCTTGATTCTCTTCTAATTCATCCTTTCTCTCATCCGAATCATCGGGTTGAACTATAGGTTCCCCGTGAGCTATCCACTATTGGTATGAGACCATCATTCCATGAATGTGGAAATGACTTCTCACGATTCTATAGTTATGCCTCCGATGGTTACAGCATTCATTATATGGGCACCTAATGACCGCCGCCCTGTTCGAATTCGCCTTTGCAAAATCAATAAATGAGTTCACCCCAGCCATGTACTTCGCACTAAATTGGTTCTGATAATGTAATATCCAACTCCTGTCCATATCTGACCTAATCAGAAGCAATTAGAAGTTACAAATTGCTCCATGTGTGGTATCTTTGACAGGAGGTTTCATTTAATGATGGCAAGTTTAATCTCTTAAAACTTCATCATACAAGTTTTAGCTCTAACAGAGGAAACAAATACCCAAAACCCAATTGTCAAAAATTCTGCAAAGAAGAAAATTACTCTCTCGTGTATATTAAATGCATTCATGTTTGAACTATGAACTAATTTACAAAAAATAGACTTCACCCTCCCTATTTTGAGATAGTTAATGCAATATCAGCGACTCAAATGAAACCAACCCAAATGAAGTTAATATGATACTATTAGTATGACATTTATTATGTTGTACTTGAGTGAAATTATCAGGGGTTGTGAAGCCTCTATTGTTTAACTAGATGTCAGTCCTATCGAGTCCAATTGGGGTTAATTAATCCGTGAATTGGCATTCATCTCACTTTGGCACTAATCAACCTTTTATTCGATATTGGATTGATCACTGTAAAACAATGCATTTCATCCAAGGATGAACAATTGTCAAACTATGAATCCTTTAAATGAGGGTTAAGATAATTAATTGTCCCCTAGTTTTGCACTTCATCTATTTTATAAACCATTATGTCACTTTATCCACAATTGTCATGCATACAAATGGGCTTCTTAAGAGATAGATATTTGCATGCAAGGGGTCACCCGCTTTGGATAGAAACGGTTGTTTAGTTATATTAATGTACAAGGTGTATCCCAATTAAATTTGATCAGGTCAGACTCTAGTATTGGAATCTATAGTTGGATACTCCACCTGAACCCAATTAATCACAACTGTATAGAAGTTGTTCACATTCAACTGGATTTTACCCAAACCAGATTGATTTACAGCTCTAACTTTATTACCTAAGACAAGATAATATTTTCATTGGACAATTAAACCATGAGTCAAGCCATGTGGTCCATGGAAATGTATAAATTTGTGGGCCAAGCATACCATCAGATCTAGGATTGCTATTTGATAATTGGCTTGCTTCAAATGGAACAAAAGTTGGATCATTAGAATTGTTTAGAATAATTATGTTCAACTTCTCTTACCTAGGCCCTAACCGTATTTAGTTTAGTTACAGCATGATGGAGAACTTTACCCTTGATTTTCTCAAGCCAGAAGATGGGTATGAGATGTTCTTTATTTATTTCATGAACATGGGGTGTGTGTGTAGAATAAGCTTGACAACGGCCAAGTTTTTTAGTCTACTATTTCTTATCCTTGTCATTTGACTTCTAATGTTGCATCCATAGCATGTGTCTTTTTCATGAAAGGTAAAATTCATTAGAGAAAGCTAGCAGTACAATAGAGATACGGACAAGCTTATAAACACCACCGAAGACTAAACAGTACCTATCAAAAGAATGAAACATAGCAACAAATATACCATGTGTTAATATGCATACCAGAACAATGGTTTAATGACATTAGTAGAGGAAATGTTATATGCCAGACAAATTGAAAACAGAAAAAAGAAATGGTTATTGTTTTATATCAGAAACAACATGTTAAGAAATGTGATATGGTTATTAAAAAAATGGTTCTAAATAGTAAATTTCATGGTATTAAAACCCAACATTTCTACAAATTAAACCAACACAAAAGAAAAAACCCAAAAACCCTTTTAACCTAGATTTCAGAGATTAAGGGAGGGAGGTATTACCTAAAGAGGCGATCGGAGAGGAGAGAGAGAGAGAGGATAGAAGAGGTCCACTCACAGAGATGACCTCCTTTTGGCTGGCAAAGGCAGGGGCAGCAGAATGTAGAGGCACTAGTAGCGGATTGCAAAGACAGTGGCAGCGGGTCGTAGATTGGAGACAGTGAGAGAGAAAGAGAGATCAGAGAGAGAGAGAGTAAAGAGAGCGAGAGTAAGCAAAGAGAGTGAGAGTGAGAGATCTGAGAGTGAGAGTAAGCAGAGAGAGAGCAAGAGAGAGAGATCGGAGAGAGAGAGAGTAGAGAGAGCGAGAGTAAGCAGAAAGAGAAGAGAGAGAGCGAGAGTAAGTAGAGAAAGACCAAGAGAGAACCAATTTGGGGGCGAGAGAAAGAGCAAGAGATCAGAGAGTGAGATCGGAGAGAAACGGATTTGGGGGCGAGAGAGAAAGCAAGAGATCAAAAAGTGAGAGAGAAAAACATATTTGGGGTGGGGGAATGAAAAATGGAAAGTGGTGGCGCGAAGTTTGATAGCATTTTTACTGACAATTAATTTTCATCGCGAAAATTCAAATTTCATTGGCAAATGTTCCCCTTCAAACCTTTACCAACGTAAACCATTTTCCATTGGTAAAATTAATTTTTACCGATGTTCAACAAAAAAATGTCGGCAAAATCCTACTTTTACCGACGTAAAAAATTCGTCAGTAAAAAATTTCATATTTTTTGAACAATTAAATAAAAAATTCTGTAAATTTACTAACGCCTACACATTTTACGTTGGTAAAAGTTCAAATTTACTGACAAAATTATTAAACGTTGGTAATTATACAATTTTCACCGATGAAAGCATATGCGTCGGTAAATACTTGTCCAAGCTTGGTATTTACCGACAAAATTATAAAAACGTCACTAAAAAATTTGCCAAATATCTATGATGAAAGTAAAAACGTTGGAAAAAGTCAACTCTTGAGATTTAGCGATGCTTATTTTCGCAGCTAAAACAAAACAAATTCAGAAATAATTTATTTTATTTTATTTTTTTCTAAAAATGAAGATAATTTACTTTTGACCTTTGCTGAAAAACACTTAAATAACGTCGCTAAAATTCTGCTTTTGCTGACGTTTTATATAAAACGTCAGTAAAAGTTGGACTTTTACTGACATTTTTTAGAAAACATCAGTAAATACTTTATTTTCATTGATGAAATTGAAAGCGTCGGTAAATGATACTATTTAGCGACGAAATGATAAAAGTGTCACTGAATAACGTCACCAAAAGTGCAGCATGTTGTAGTGAAGGTGAATACTAGAAATGCATGTTCTTATAAACCTAAAAATGCATGATATGATTCTTTCCATGCTTTAGTACTAATGTTAGTGATATTGAATTTGAATCTACTAGTGGCAGCTATGTGATTTGGTTTTGGATTGAAGTTGAGTAATTTCATCTTGTATCGACATTTGCTTCTGGTACTGACATATATATGTTTTGCTTCTGTAAAAATTTCTAAGAAAAGTGGGTGAACTAGTATTTCTTTCGATATGTGATTCCGGTGGTGTACTCGACACAAGCCCTTGACAATTATCATGGATGTGTATACTTTTATTTCTTAGAAATTTGAAGGGCACAAAACGAATAGGAAGGATGAGATATTTATTTTCAATAAAACATTTTCCACCTCTTTTTAAGGCATGCATGTGAATGCCAATATATTTTTGAAACCTTTAGGCGATTCAAAACCTTTTCCTTTGGTTTATTTATTTATTTATTTTATAGTTGCACAAATGTTCTTGAGGTTTATAATTTTTCTTCATAGGTACTTACACCAATAGTTTATAGTGAAAATTGATCCAAATGCTATTCAAATGTGTCGCATTACAAAAAAAATTTATGATGTCACATATAAATAAGGCATTTGAGTAGTGTTTTGCAACATATTGTTGGTGCATATACTTGTGGAAAAATTTCATTTTAAGGCCAGGGTCCAACTACATGAGGATGCTTGGTTGGCATTCCAACAGCCTGCCTAGGAGTTTGTCACTTGGGTTACCATCCCACTTGTGTGGACTCCTCTCCTTTCATGTGCTGGCTTTTTTGGGTTTGATCCTAGTTTGGATCCTCTGTCACCCTTGGTGCACGGTAAGCGTGGTTGGTTTGCTCACTTGATACCATAAATCAAGTATGCTGGAGGATCGGACTCCCTTGTTTGAGCCCTATTCATTGGAAAAAAGAATGGAAAGGGTTCTTTTAACTGAACGCCTCAATGTGAGACTTCACTGTGAAGTCTACTTGTTGTGTTTCGCAAACAAGCGGTTATTAAAAGCAGACATAGGGATTGTTTGTTATTTTTACTCCTTTACTAAGTCCCATTCAAAATAGGGCCATTAAAAAAAATTACCATACAAAAAAAAAGACTAAAATCAAAATATGTGTTTTGTAATGTAAAGATCTACTTTGAATAGACTTTTTTAAATAAGCAGTTGAAAGTTTTTTACAAATTTTTTGAGATCTACAATGTATTAGCCTTGAAATTTGACCTCGTAGCGAAGTTCATCATTTTAAAGAGATTTAACGGTTTGGATCTTGTGTCTAGGTTTCAAATTTCAAAAAAGAATGTCAATTAATATATGGTTTTTTAGTAAATATCTCAAAATTGGTGATATTCAAATGTTTAAATTTGGTCTCATAGTGATCATTGACCTTATAAACATTTTTAACACATTGAATTGTGATTTATGATCCTAGAAATAATAATAATTATAATAATAATAATTATTATTATAAAAGGTACTACATGTGGACTAATCCAAAATCGAGCAAGTTAAAGTTTTTTACAAATTTCATGAGATCTACAAGGCATCAAGCCTTGAAAATTGACTCCCATAGCCTTGTTTAACCTTCCAAATATTGTCAATGTTTGGATCTTGTGTTTGAGGCCCATAGAATTCAAAAAAAAATAATATCCAATGACTCATTTTTTTGCACATATCTCGAGATTGGTGATGATCAAATGACTAAAATTTGGTGTTATAGTTGTGTTTGATCTTGTAAATATTTTCAACATTTTGGATCTTGATTTATCCTTTCAAAGTTAAAAAGAAAGAAAGAGAAGAAAACCCGTACAAGGCATTATCAAGTTTAGTGAAATTGTAGCTCCTCCTCTTTTTTTGAGGCTCTATTTATCAATTACATCCTAGAGCTCTAAACTGGCTATGGAAAAAAGAGGTAATGCATCTATTTCTCTAAAGTGGACAGAGGCTGAAAAGTGGTGTTGGATGCTCTATTTTTTCTAACCACTACCCGTTTTAGACAAATATAGGAGTAGAGACAAAAAATAGACTTGCAAAATATGGGCTTAGCCCTTGTTTGACATTTCTATTTCAAGCCTCTATTTTATTTTTCTAAAGTGGGTAGTGGTTTGGAAAAATTGAGCGTTTGAAACCTATTTCATGCCTTTGCTCACTTTAGAGAAGTAGAGGCAATGCCTCTTAAAGGGCTTAAAAAAGAGTTGTTAGTATAGTTGATTTGGTGTAGTGTACGCTTAGTTTGTGTTTTTTTTTCTTTTTTTTTTCTAGAATTTGAGAGGGTAAATCAATATCTAAACTGTTCAAAATATTCACAAGATCAAACACGACTATTGCATCAAATTTTAGCTATTACTTCATAATGGATCTCGAAGTCTGTGTAAAAATGTGACTAGTTTGATATTATTTTTTAAATTCTATTGGCCCAAACAAAAAATCTAAATGGCTTGATATGTTGTGGATCTTAAGAATTTTACAAACAAATATCTACCAATGATGTAACATGCTGAATTCTGGATTGATCCACAGGCAGTGACATTTTTTTTCCTTTTTTATATTATTTTTGGAGCAATAAATCACGATCCAAACCGTTGGGAATGTTCACAATATCAAATAGAGCTATGCGAACACATTTCAACCATTGTATCATCACCAATCTTGAGATATTTGTAAAAATTCTTGCGCCATTTGATGTTATTTTTTGAATTTTGTGAGCTGCAAACACAATATCCAAGCTATTAGATCTCTTCGGAAGACTGATCACGACCGTGGAGTTATATTTCAAATTTTGATATCTCATGAATCTCAAGAAATTTGTAAAAACTTTCAACCATTAATTTAAAAAAGTCTATTTAAAATAGATCATTGCATTACCAAATACTTTTTTTTTGTAGCCTCTTTTTTATGGCTCTTTTTTTAATGACCCTATTACAAATGAGTTTATAATAACGAAGAGTAAAGATACCAAGAAAACCCTTTAAGGCATGTTTGGTAAATTCACTTCACTATAAAATTAAAATGAGGTGTCATTTCAAGACACAATAAACAGAAATGAATCAAATCAAAATACCACACTTCCAAATACTCTTCTACCCTTTTACACTAAAAAGTTAAAAAATTACTTTTTATCCCATTAATTGAGAAAAATATCTACTTTTAACACAAAAAATTAAAAAGTTATCTTCTCTTCTCACTAAATGACAAAGTGTAATCATTTATTGATTTAACTACTCTTATTATTATTTTTTTAAAATGTCCATTCACCTCATTAGGGCATATAATAAATTCTCTAAAACCTGTCTGAAGGACAACTTGTCTGCCGAGCTAATGAAGTGACAGGAAGTCAGTTTGGGAGCTTTCTGAGTTACTAGACATTCTTTTTGCTGTTAAAAAAGAATTAGCCCTACATCCTTTAACAAAATCTTTCTTTAAACAGGTTTATCAAGAGCATAAAGATCTCTTAAAAGAAAAATGGTATAAATACATGTATGATAATGAAAGAAATATTTATTTCTTTGATTGGCTTAAATTAGCCATGAAGAAAACTTATAATACTAAAGATTTATCCATTAATATGATAACAAAACTAAGTTAATCTTGGATTGTAGCTACTACCAGTTCTTCTCCACAAAGAACTGAAGAATCTATACATCCTCCATTGCATCAAATTATATAAAAAGAAACTTTAGCAGTACCCATAAAAGATGTTGCAAAAATACAAGGTAATAAAGGTAAATCTAACTGATTTAGAAATTAGACTTAAGTCATGTTTTAGAACAAAATAATTATATAAATATCAACCTTTATACTATTGGCCAACAAACCAATAGAATTGAAGATAAAGTGGAAAATATTTTAAAATTTTATGAAGCATCTTCTTCTCAAAAAATAATTAAGACATAAACTTTAGGTTTTTAGGGTGAAATCCTTAGAGATATAAAGTTAGAAAAGAAACCTTTAAAATTTTCTGACGAACTCATCAATCAATTATCTCATAGTTTTACTAACAAAAAAATTCAAGAAAATAAAGATCCAAAACCTGAAAAATCTATAAATGTTTTAACTCAACTTCTAAAGTTTCAGACTCAGACTTCTCTGTTTCTAATTCTATAGAAGAAAAGTCTCAAACATCTTAAGAAAAAAATCATGATAATCAAGTTAATCAAGAATCCCTACAACTCAATAAAATATTCAAAAGAAAAAAACCAGTTGTTACTACAGCAAAACCAAGAAATTATTATTCACGACCAACTCTAGTTGACTTTCAATTCGAAGAACAAGGTCTACTAGACGACATTAAATTTGATGGCTCATTTATATATGAAAGGAATGCAGATGGACTATCTGAATATCAAATCCTACAATTATGCCAGGAAATGATGATATGTGCCTCTTCAGTCATAGCTGCTGGGAATAGTCAAAAACATGCAGCACAGGCAGTAGTCCTTGGATTTACTGGACAGTTATACGGTTGGTGGGAAAAATATTTATCAAATATAGAAAGCCAAGCTATTCTAAATGTAGTAAAACGAGATCCATCCGGAAATTCTGTAATTAATCCTCAAGGATAAATGATCCCTGATTCTGTCTACATGCTTATTACCAATATAATTAAACATTTTGTTGGTAATTATATGAATGTAGAAGAAAAATTAAAAGTGCAAATAATCAATTTATCCTGCCCAACATTATCTAATTTCCATTAGTATAAAGATGTTTTCCTATCAGACTTTATACAATTGATTCAAACAATTCAGAATTTTGGAAAGAAAAATTTATATCAGGTCTTCCTAAACTTTTTGTGAAAAAATTTAGAGAAGAATTAAGATCAGAAAAATTTGGAAATTTAAATTATGGACTTTACACATGTGGAGATCTCATTCAAAAAATAAATGAAGTTGGATTTTCATTATGCAATGAAATTAAACTTAAAAGATAGATTGAAAATCAAAAAAGTATTAGCAAATATGAACTTGGTGATTTTTGTTATCAATTTGGCATGGAGCCTTTAATTAGTCCTTCTAGCCAAAATAAAAAGAAATTATCAAAATAGAAAATCTAAACATTTTTCAACCCCACAATATTACATTCCCTCAAAAAGACATTATAAAAAATCTTCTCGTCAAAATCAACCAAAGAAATCTTATCTAAAAGAAAATCCATCCTCTTCTTATCCTAAGAAAAAAGAAATACAGTGTTATAAGTGCAAAGAAAAAGGACATATAGCCCCTGATTGCCTAAAAATAAAAGTCAAAATAGAAAAAGAACTTAAAACCATTTTAAAAGGAACCTTGTCATCAAAAATATCCAGTGGCTCTAGTACCAATTTGGAGGAACGGTGGTGGGATTACAAGCGGAAGGAACGAGATGGTGGTTGAAACAAGGCTGGATTTTTAGTGATTGGTATTCCAAGCTTTTATTTCAAGCTATTTTTTCAAGCTTGCTTGTACAAGAAGCTGGATAGCCTATTTATAGTAGTTACCAACATAATTTACATTTAATTACAGCTGAATTTTCTTTGCATTTGCATTTCATTTCCTATGTTGTATTTTGTCTCTGCTGTATTTTGTCTCTGCTTGAAGAGGTGTTGATCTTGATGTGTATACAGGACAGCATGCAGGAATCTTCATTGTTGTTGTAGATTATCTTTGAAACCTGGGATACTGTATGTGGTACACCTTTATGGGCACATGTTAACATGTGTCAGATCTTTATGTGTTGGAGCTAGGAGCTGGATAGGCAGACGAAGGCATTCTTTCATCTTTTTTCTTTTGTCATGTAAAAACTTTCATGATGAACTATTATGCTTTATTTTTGGTCTTGTACTTGTTGCAAGTCCTTTATACTGGATGACGTCTTTCAGTGCTTTTGTTATGATGACTTTGTGGAAAATTAAGTGGCTTGATAAACACATGTTATAGCTTTACTTTATTTTTTTCCTTTTCTCCGGATAGAAGTGAATCCCTCGTTATCACTTTTTGTTTCTTCAGCATCTATATCTGCTTCAGGAGCAATATTTTCAAAAGGATTGTCATCAACCCAAAGATGATGAAGCTGCTGACCAAAACTTAATGGAGTATTTTTCGATAATCGTTCTTTCTGTATCTGCTCAATAATTTCTTTTTGAAGATCTTTTTTGAGTTGAAGTAAATCTATTACTGCAAAAAGAGCAAAAGAAGAGGCTGAACAAGAATTCTTCTGTTTGTTTATATCGCTTGTTGCTGGATGAAGCCTTTCCTTTTCTTTTTCAGGAGTTTTGAGAATTTCAGAGAATGATGGCTTGATAGCTTGATCAGTAGAATATTGCTGAAGTATTGTAGTATAATCAAATTGAAGCCAAAACTTGATATAAATCATTCTGGATAAAACTGGTGGACTAAAGTCTATTTCTTTATAAAAGTTCCACTTCACGATCCAGGGGATCTCATGTTTGTGGTAAAACCACGTGGTAATATAAGGTTCTGTTGCAAGTTGTAGGTATTGATAAAGGCTTTTTTCTTCTGATTTGAGAGAGGCTTTATATGATACCGAATAGGATTCATAGATAGGAAGAAGTGCTTGTGGAAGAATGTCTTTAGTGGCACCAAAGGGTATCCAGAATTCTGTGAAAAACCACATAGGTATTTTGTGGGAATTTGATTTGAATATGATAAACCAGGAATGCTGGAATGATGAATTTTGATAATAGAGGATAACTTCCTAAGCAAAAATATAGTCATAATAATTAAAGATAAGTTATGAATCAAGTTATTGAGGCATATGAAAAGGTTGCCCCCAGTCTTTTACAAAAAGGACATGCATAATCTTGATTTTTGAATATAGGATGTTAATATGGGCTGGTAAAGCATTTAAGTATGAGTTTTTTAATCCATCTGTATGGTCAATAGTGCAGCTGCCAATTTTGATAGGAATTTGTTCATAAACTTTATAGTGAAGGGGTTGGATAAATAAGTTGTCTAGAGAAAAAAGGGTTTGAATAAGATGTTCAATTGAAATGTATCTGTATAAGATATGTCATCCAAGGTATACATTCTCAAGGGCACTTTGTAACAAAATATTGGGTTTGAGAAGCTTGAGGTTTTCTGGATACAGAACTTAACAGACTTTGAAATTGGGGAATATTAGAGGTATGGGTTTCTCCCCATCGCTAAAGATAATTTCTGCTGGATTTTTCTGGATAAAGGTGTAGGAACTTTATCAGGAGGGGACCAGATAAAAGGTCTAATTTGCTGAGGCTTCATTCCTTTGTCCCTATAAAAACTCACGAGATAAAAAATCAGGGAGAGAATTATTTTTACCTGCAATATACTCAATGTCAAAATCAAATATGGCCAATAAAGCTTGCCAGTGAGCAAAGATTTGCTTGGCAGCAAGATTTTTTACATCTTTTTCTAAAATTTCTTTAGCAGATTTATAATCTATTCTTAATAAAATTTTTTTGTTTAATAAATCACTTTGAAACTTCATTATACTATTTATTATAGACAAGATTTCCTTTTTAATAGTTGAATAATTCTGTTGTGTGGGTGTCCATGTTCCAGAGGTAAAACGAAGAATTTCTTCTTTTCCAAGGACATTTTGTTGTAAGAGAATTCTACCATAACCTATTTTAGATGCATCTGTTTGAATTATTTTTAGTAAATTTGGATGAGGGATAGTTAAACAAGGAAAATTTTGAACTTTTTATTTAATTTTCTGAACAGCTTTTGTATGAGCAGGTGACCATTCTACTGGATTTTTGGTTAAGGGCATTTGCAATATTTTTCTTTTTTTCACAAGGTCTGTATAAAAGTTAGAAACATAATTAAGGCATCCAAGAAAATATTGTAATTGTTCTTTATTAACAATTTCATCAGGAAATTGGGAAGTAAATTTAATAAATCTCTGGACTGGAGAAATAGTTCCTTTTTTATTATAAAGCCAAGAAACTGAATTTCTGTTTGAAAAAGCTTCATTTTCTTTAGGGATAACACAAGTCCATTCTTGATAATAACTTTCTTAAAAATATTTAAATGTTTCCAATGGCCACAAATTGATTTTGAAAACACAAGAATATCATCTATATAGACGAGTGTAAAACCTTGATATGGAGCAAAAATATCATTCATTATTCTTTGAAATTCTGAAGGAGCATTTTTCAAACCAAATGGCATAATGTTCCATTCGTAATGACCAAATGGGACTGTAAAAGCAATTTTATACCTGCCCTCTAGAGTAATTTGAATTTGCCAAAAGCCGGATTTAAGAACAAATTTAGAAAAAAGGAAGGCACCAGTTAGACGATTGATAAGATCAGTTTTATTTGGAACTGGATATCTGATAGACTTTAAGACTTTATTTAAAGGTTTATAATTGATAACAAGATGGGGAACACTTCGTTCTTGTTCAGGTGCTTTATTAACATAAAAGGCCGCATAACTCCAAGGAGATTATGATTTTTGAATAAGTTTTTTACCAAGGAGATCATTGATTTCTTTAGTACATAATTGAACAAGGTCTTTATTCATCTGGATAGGACGAGCTTTAGTAGGAATTTGAGATTCATCAAAATTATCAATATATGGAAGAGAAACAGTATGGTGTTTCTTGTGCCAAAAGGCAAAAGGAAGGTCAGAACAACATTCTTTTTCAAGGGATTTTTGGAATTGGATTAAATCATTTTGGAATTCTAGTTTTTGTAATCCTTCTTCAATTCTTAAAGAATTAATATCTTCTTGAAGATATGTAATTTGTTTCTCTTTATAAGAAATTTGATTTTGAATAATATTGATATGTTGAATAGAAGTTGATTCAACAAAATATAAAATTAATTCTTTATTGTCTTTTATAGTTTTGAGACCTGATGCATCAATTTAAAAGGGCTATAGAATCTGTAGAAAAGGATTTCCTAGGATAACATCATTATTTAAATCTTTTCCTAAAAAGGAAATTAGTTTTTATGCATGTTTCATTTTTACAAACATGGGCATTTTTTAATTTATAATGGATACAGAGTTTATTATTAACTGTTGCTAGGTTAAGTTTATTTTTAGTTTTTTCATAATATTTTGTTGGGATTAATCCTTCTCTTATTAAATTAACATCTGCGCCACTATGTAGTAGACAAAGTGTTTTAATAGAGAAGTCCTTGACTTTAATTGTAACTTGAGTTTTCCAATTCTGAAGTGGATTTCTTGTTAAAGAATTAACAAAACCATTTAAGTTTTTAAATTCTTCTTCTTGATGATTTAGTTTATAATTAGTTTCTTGAAGATTTTTAAGGGTATTAAATTCAAGATTCTCATTTCGTTGTTTTAGTTCGTGAAGTTCACTTAAGTCTTGTTTTAAATCTTTTATTTCTTGCTTTTGATTATTAATTTCTTTATAAAGATCTTGAATTGATATATGAGGAGGATATGTTTGCTTTTTTAATTTGTCTAGTACAGTTTTAATACTGAATTGTTCAGATATATAATTGGAATAGAAGTTTTTCTTTGCTCATTGCCTTAATTTAGTTTTTGTATTTTTTCAAAATATTTATTTTTTACTTGTTCATCTTTAAGATCTTTAAACATTTCTAGCAGCATTTCTTCTTGAGTAGTAAGGACATTTAAAGATAAAGAAGAGGAATAATCTTTCTTTTGACTTAAATTAGGTTTATAAATAAAATCAGATTTACCTTTGTCACCTTGTATTCTTGCAACATCTTTTATGGGTATTGCTAAAGTTTCTTTATAAATGATTTGATGTAGTGGAGGATGTATAGATTCTTCAGTTCTTTGCGAAGAGGAACTAGTAGAAGCTATAATCCAAGATGAACTTAATTTTGTTACCATATTAATGGATAAATCTTCAGTATTATAAGTTTTCTTCATGGCTAATTTAAGCCAATCAAAGAAATAAATATTTTTTTCATTATCATACATATATTTATACCATTTTTCTTTTAAGAAATCTTTATGCTCTTGAGAAACCTGTTTAAAGAAAGATTTCGCTAAAGGATGTAGGGCTAAATTCTCTTTTAACGTTTACTTATCAATTTCAAACCATTCAATAGCATTTAGCTTGAAATCTGATTCTGAAGGATTATACGTATGTGTTGGAGAAGAATGATTTCTTATATTTTCTGGGGCTTGATAAGAAGGATAAACGAGGCTTGTGGGACGAAGATCTATATGAGGTGTAGAGTAAGAAGCACGGGATGGTTCCTTTATGGAAGGTCCTACCACTTCTCTGTTTCTGATTCTATAAAAGAAAAGTCTCAAACATCTCAAGAAGAAAATCATGATAATCAAGATAATCAAGAATTCCTACAACTCAATAAAATACTCAAAAGACAAAAACCAGTTGTTACTACAGTAAAAACAAGAAATTATTATCCATGACCAACTCCAGTTGACCTTCAATTCGAAGAACAAGGTCTACTAAATGGCATTAAATTTGATGGCTCATCTGTATATGAATGGAATGCAGATGGACTATCTGAATATCAAATCCTACAATTATGCCAGCAAATGATGATCTATGCCTCTTCAGTCATAGCTGCTGGGAATAGTAAAAGACATGCAGCACAGGCAGTAGTCCTTGGATTTACTGGACAGTTATACGGTTGGTGGGAAAATTATTTATCAGATATAGAAAGACAAGCTATTCTAAATGCAGTAAAAAGAGAGCCATTCGGAAATCATGTAATTAATCCTCAAGGACAAATGATTCCTGATTCTGTCTACATGCTTATTTCCAATATAATTAAACTTTTTGTTGGTAACTATATGAATGTAGAAGAAAAATTAAAAACTCAATTAATCAATTTATCATGTCCAACATTATCTGATTTTCATTAGTATAAGGATGTTTTCCTATCAGAACATTATGCAATTGATTCAAGCAATTCAGAATTTTGGAAAGAAAAATTTATATCAGGTATTCCTAAACTTTTTGTAAAAAAAGTTAGGGAAGAATTAACATCAGAAAATTATGGAAATTTAAATTATGGACTTTATACATATGGAGATCTCATTCAAAAAATAAATAAAGTTAGATTTTCATTATACATTGAAGTTAAACTTAAAAGACAAATTCAAAATAAAAAAAATATTAGCAAATATGAACTTGGTGATTTTTTGTTATCAATTTGGCATGGAGCCATTAATTAGTCCTTCTAGCCAAAATAAAAAAAATTTTAAAAGAAATTATCAAAATAGAAAATCTAAACCTTTTTCAACTCCACAATATTATAGTCCCTCAAAAAGATATCATAAAAAATCCTCTCATAAAAATCCCTATAATGAATCAAAGAAATCTTGTCTAAAAGAAAATCCAACCTCTTCTTATCCTAAGAAAAAAGAAACACAGTGTTATAATTGTAAAGGAAAAGGACATATAGCCCCTGATTGCCCAAAAATAGAAGTCAAAACAGAAAAAGAACTTAAAACCATTTTAAAAGGAACCTCATCATCGAAAATATCTAGTGCCTCTGATACAGATAATTCTTCTTCTCATTCCTCTGATGCATGTCATTGTAAACTATTTGATAGTGAAATACAGTATAAATTTGCTTCTTCTTTTTTATCTTTAAATATGCTCTCTACTCCAGAAGAATTGGTGCTAGAAATGTTTAAAGATCTCAAGGATGAAGAATTAAAAAAAATATTTTGAAAAAATACAGCATATACATAAAGGTACTAAAAAAGGAAAAGCCATTATTTCAAATAATATATCTGCTTTACCTGAACAATTTAGCATGAAAATAGTATTAGACAGACTAAGAGAGCAGAAAGCTCCTCCATATCTTTCTATTCAAGATCTTTATAAAGAAATCAATAATCAAAATCAAGAGATAAAAGGATTAAAACAAGATCTAATTGAACTTAAAAAACTTAAATAACGCGTTGAGAATCTTGAATTTCACATACTAAAAAATTATCCAGAAAATAATGATAATAATGATGTATAAAATCAAGAAGATTTTACCAATGATCAAGAAAACTTTGGTGAAAATTTAGATAATTTTATAAATTCTTTAACAAGAAATCCACTTCAAAAATGGAAAACTCAAGTGACAATTAAGATAAAAAAAATTCTCTATTCAAGCACTCCGCCTGCTTAATAGTGGTACAGATGTTAATATAATAAGAGAAGGATTAATCCTAAGAAAATATTATATAAAGACCAATAATAAACTCAGTTTAGCTGCTGTTAATAAAAAACTCTATATCAAGAACAAATAAAACAATGTTTATGTATGTAAAAATGGAATCTGCATAAAGACTAATTTATTTTTAGGAAAGGATTTAAATAATGATGTTATACTCGAAAATCCTTTTCTACAAATATTATAGCCCTTTCAAATTGATTCATCTGGTCTTAAAACCATATCTAGTCCCAAATAAAATGAATCTTATCATCTTTCTGATGACTTTTATTCATGTTTTCTATCTTATGATTCCATATCCAGATTTTTTGCTTATTCATATTCGGGGTTCCTTTTCCATTATGGCATCAAGTTCTAGCAAAGCCCCTATTCAAGAATCAAATTCTTCCTCCATACCAACATCTCAACAAATATCCGTCCCTTTCTTCAATCCAGGACTGTCTATCACTTCTCAAGAACTTATCAATGCCCATTGGAGTGTTATTCTCTCAAATAAAAGAAAAAGTACTCGTAAAACCCTATCCAAAATTGCAAACCATATGAAGGATTTAGAAATCCAAATTTTGATGTGTCATAATCTTCATCAAAGAGCACTATTATCCATCTATGTTGATGAAAAAATATCCAGAATAAACTTCCTGGAAAAGGTTAACACAGCCTTTCCAGATGAAATTGCTACAAGAATTAGAGAAGCAACTCTTTCTTGACAGATCAAGGAGCGATTAATGCTCAAAGCGCAATATATCAGCTGGGCAACTGGTTTTCCAAAGTTGTTCTTGCCATCACATGAAGTTGACATCTCCTATATTGAAAATGGCATAGTCCAAAGATTTTCTTTATCCAAAGATGATTTTGAATTAATACAGCAGCTCCCTGCAATCGTGCGGCATGCCCTTCGCAGTCTTGGAGTCACAAAAAGACAACTTCTCATAACGATTTTATCAAGTTTCGGTGAAAGATCAGAAGTCCGGTTTTATCAACCTTATTAATTATAGACCATCATGGACTATGAAGACGTAGATTTAATTTGCAAAAAATTTATTTCTTCTTTAAATGATCTCGAGCATCTCCCTGTTGATTATCCAACTCATTGGTATGAATCCCATGAAGTTTCTACAAGGGAATACAGCTTAGAGCGTCTCCACAATTGTGATACAACTTTAGATCAATATCAAAGATTTATCAATCTAAAAGGACATCTGGAATTTGCAAGCACATATTGATAAATTTGGTGTGACGGACGGTGGGTAGTTTGCATTGCTGATGATCTCGCTGAACAAACTACGGTTAGACAGAATCCATCACAATCTGGACATGCAGCCCTTAATCAAATTCTTAATGCATATGAAGATCTATCTTTAGATATTCATGAAAAAACCCGTGAAGAATTAATTTAGCTATTTTATGGGGAATTAAGAACTAACGGCTGGGATGATCAATCTAATACAGAATAATATAAACTTCTTTCATAAAGGTTCTCCTACAGCATCCAAGGAGTTTCGTCTGTCAACAAGAACTTGCCATCATCATAAAGGCTTTGAATACATATGTGACAGAAAGCAAAGATGACATATGCCAAAGCATGAAGTAGCCTTTCCAGCATATGCATCTTTTCCAAAAAGGACAAACAAAGTACAATGAAGGACAAAGCATATGTCATGAAGAAAATAATGCATCACCCCTACATATCTCCACGTAATGCACTATGACATGCAAGTACTGTCATCAAGAATATTCTTTATAAAGACAAAAGGATTGCAGAGACACATTATACTACACATTCACCTCATGGCAACTTTTTGGATAAAGCATAGCTACAGTACCAACACATGTTATGAAGATCGAAGACTCATACAAAATACCGTATAGGAAATGAAATGCAAATGCAGATGAAATTCAGTTATAATGAAATGTAAATTATGTTTGTAACTCCTATAAATAGGCTATCCAGCTTTTTGTACAAGAAAGCTTAAAAAAATAGCTTGAAATAAAACCTTGGAATACTAGTCACTAAAAATCCAGCCTTACTTCCACCACTATCTCGTCCCTTCCGCTTGTAATTCCACCACCCTTCCTCCAAATTGGTATCAGAGCCAAGTTGGCCCCCAGGAGAATGTTATCAAGTTCTGTATATCAGTCTTTGTTATCATCAATAAAGTTGCTTTGTGAGTATTTCTTCACTTATCCTTGGTATGTTGTGCTTTGATTGTGTTGAAGGAATTGCTGACTTAGAAGTAAGAACATCAAAAGTCTTATTACTTAGTTCTGTGTTTGTTATTATTGAGAAATTTTAATCATAATTCTGCCCGTAGCACAGCTGAGGTAGCCATTCTTGTCACTGTTGTTAGCCATGTGAAGGCATTTAAGGCGTTTTATTGGTGTGTAAATCCTCTATTGCGTTAGATACTCGTGGTAGATTTGGTTAAAATAACTCTGTAATACAAATTATGGCTAAGCTTATTAAGAAGTTTGTACCTTCTTCTTCCTTATCATCAAATTCCTTATCTTCTATGTCAATTAAAAGTAGTGAAAAATTCAGTTATGATGATTTAGATCAAGTTATTTGTAACTGGACTATTCCAACCGTCAATAAGAATGAATTTTATAACGTTGGAAGTTTTCAATTAAAATCAAGTTATAAAGTAAAAACCATTGAAAGAACTAAATCCATTACCAGTAATATTCAGCATCTTTCTTTAATCAAGCCCATGAAATAAAGGAGTATGTTAAAACATACAATTATATTCATTTTGGATTAGTTCAAGTTGCTCTAAAGCAATTAACAATACTTGGACTTAGAACTAAAGCTCTCATCTATGTTCACGATACAAGACATAAAAAATTTAGTGATTCATTACTTGGAATGGTTGAATCAAGTTTGGCTAATGGCCCTACTTTCTTCAACTGCATTCCAAATTTCTCTGTCTCTCTTTTAGATCCAGGTGCACATGAAGCTCTTACTCTTGCCATTCAGACAGAAGGTTCTGATATAAATCCTCATAATCAAAATCTTGCTCTCGTATATAGAGTTTATTATAAACTCATGAATTTTGCTGTTCCAGGCATAGCCTATTCTAATCAAGTAAAAGGTATGACCACTTTATTCCAAACTAATTTCAAAAATAAAGTTAATATTCCAAAACTCATATAGTGGAATGATATGAATTTATTTGGTAAATGGCTCTTAGAAAAAGCTCAACCAGAAAAATCTTGAGAAAATCAAAATATTGAAACAATAATTGAACATGAAGATGGAAGTGTTGAAATAAATTTCCAACAGGACTCTAAAGATACAGCTCTTACAGTAGATCAACCGTCTAGAAAGTCTTATTCTCATCCTCCCTCCGTGGTAGGATCTTCCATAAAGGAACCATCCCGTGCTTTTTGCTCTACACTACATATAGATCTAAGACCAACATGCCTCGTTTATCCTTCTTATCAAGCTCCAGACAACATAAGAAATCATCTGCCTCCAACTAATACATATAATCCTTCAGAATCTGATTTCAATAAATGTTATTGAATGTTTTGAAATTGATAAAGAAATGCTAAAAAAGAATTTAGCTCTACGTCCGTTAACAAAATCCTTCTTTAAACAAGTTTCTCAAGAGCATAAAGATTTCTTAAAAGAAAAATGGTATACATATATGTATGAGAATTAAAGAAATATTTATTTCTTTGATTGGCTTAAATTAGCCATGAAGAAAACTTATAATACTAAAGATTTATCTATTAATATGATAACAAAACTAAGTTCATCTTGGATTGTAGCTACTACCAGTTCTTCTCCACAAAGAACTGAAGAATCTATACATCCTCCATTGCATCAAATTATATTTAAAGAAACTTTAGTAGTACCCATAAAAGATGTTGCAAAATTCAAGGTGATAAAGGTAAATCTGACTTTATTTATAAATCAGACTTCAGTCATGTTTTAGAACAAAATAATTATACAAATATCAACCTTTATACTACTGGCCAACAAACCAATAGAATTGAAGATAAAGTGGAAAATATTTTAAAATTTTATGAAGCACGTTCTTCTCAAAAAATAATTAAGACACAAACTTTAGGTTTTCAAGGTGAAATCCTTAGAAATATAAAGTTAGAAAAAAAAACCTTTGAAATTTTCTGACAAACTCATTAATTAATTATCTCAGAGTTTTACTAACATAAAACTTCAAGAAAATAAAGATCTAAAACCTGAAAAATCTATAAATGTTTTAACCTCAACTTCTAAAGTTTCAGACTCAGACTTCTCTGTTTCTAATTCTATAGAAGAAAAGTCTCAAACATCTCAAGAAGAAAATCATGATAATCAAGATAATCAAGAATCCCTACAACTCAATAAAATATTCAAACGACAAAAACCAGTTGTTACTACAGCAAAAACAAGAAATTATTATTCACGACCAACTCCAGTTGACCTTCAATTCGCTGAACAAGGTCTACTAGATGGCATTAAATTTGATGGCTCATCTATATACGAATGGAATGCAGATGGACTGTTTGAATATCAAATCCTACAATTACGCCAGTAAATGATGATCTATGCCTCTTCAGTCATAGCTGCTGGGAATAGTCAAAAACATGTAGCACAGGCAGTAGTCCTTGGATTTACTGGACAGTTATACGGTTGGTGGGAAAAATATTTATCAAATATAAAAAGACAAGCTATTCTAAATATAGTAAAACGAGATCCATCTGGAAATCCCGTAATTAATCCTCAAGGACAAATGATCCCTGATTCTGTCTACAGGCTTATTACCAATATAATTAAACATTTTTTTGGTAATTATATGAATGCAGAAGAAAAATTAAAAATGCAAATAATCAACTTATCAAAACTTTATACAATTGATTCAAGCAATTCAGAATTTTGGAAAGAAAAATTTATATCAGGTCTTCCTAAACTTTTTGCGGAAAAAGTTAGAGAAGAATTAAAATCAAAAAATTATGGAAATTTAAATTATGGACTTTACACATATGGAGATCTCATTCAAAAAATAAATGAAGTTGGATTTTCATTATGGAATGAAATTAAACTTAAAAGATAAATTGAAAATAAAAAAAGTATTTGCAAATATGAACTTGGTGATTTTTGTTATCAATTTGGCATGGAGCCTTTAATTAGTCCTTCTAGCCAAAATAAAAAGAAAATTTTAAAACGAAATTATCAAGATAGAAAATCTAAACATTTTTCAACCTCACAATATTACATTCCCGCAAAAAGACATTATAAAAAATCTTCTCGTCAAAATCAACCAAAGAAACCTTATCTAAAAGAAAATCCATCCTCTTCTTATCCTAAGAATAAAGAAATACGGTGTTATAATTGCGAAGAAAAAGGACATATAGCCCCTAATTGCCCAAACATAAAAGTCAAAATAGAAAAACAACTTAAAACCATTTAAAAAGGAACCTCATCATCAGAAATATCCAGTGCCTCTAATACAGATAATTCTTCTTCTCATTCCTTTGATGCATGTCATTGTAAAATATTTGATAGTGAAATAAGTATGAATCTGCTTCTTCTTCTTTATCTTTAAACATGCTCTCTGCCCCAGAAGAATTGGTGCTAGAAACTTTTAAAGATCTCAAGGATGGAGAATTAAAAAATAAATATTTTGAAAAAATACAGTATATAAATAAAGTTACTAAAAAAAGGAAAAGCCATTATTTCAAATAATATATCTGCTTTACCTGAACAATTCAGCATGAAAACAGTATTAGACAGACTAAGAGAGCAGCTAGCTCCTCCATATCTTTCTATTCAAGATCTTTATAAAGAAACCACTAATCAAAATCAAGAAATAAAAGGATTAAAACAAGATCTAACTGAACTTCAAGAACTCAAACAACGCGTTGAGAATCTTGAATTTCACATACTAAAAAAATTATCCAGAAAATAATGATAATAATTATGTAGAAAATCAAGAAAATTTTACCAATGATCAAGAAAACTTTGGTGAAAATTTAGATAATTTTATAAATTCTTTAACACGAAATCCACATAAAAAATGGAAAACTCAAGTGGCAATTAAGATAAAAAAATTCTCTATCCAAGCACTTTACCTGCTTGATAGTGGTACAGATGTTAATATAATAAGAGAAGGATTAATCCCAAGAAAATATTATATAAAGACCAATAATAAACTCAGTTTAGCTGCTGCTAATAAAAAACTCTATATCAAGAACAAATTAAACAATGTTTATGTCTGTAAAATTGGAATCTGCATAAAGACTAATTTCTTTTTAAGAAAGGATTTAAATAATGATGTTATACTTGGAAATTTTTTTCTACAAATATTACAACCCTTTCAAATTGATTCATCCGGTCTTAAAACTATCATTGATAATAAAGAATTAATTTTTGATTTTGAATAATCAATATCCAGTCCCAAATAAAATGAATCTTATCATCTTTCTGATGACTTTTATTCAAGTTTTTTGTCATATGATTCCATAGCTAGATTTTTTGCTTATTAATATTCAGGGTTCCTTTCCCATTATGGCATCAAGTTCTAGCAAAACCCCTCTTCAAGAATCAAGTTCTTCCTCCATACCAACATCTCAATAAGTATTTTTCCCTTTCTTCAATCCAAGATTGTCTATCACTTCTCAAGAATATATCAATGCCCATTAGAGTGTTATTCTCTCAAATAAAAGAAAAAGTACTCGTAAAACTCTATCCAAAACTGCAAACCATATCAAGGATTTAGAAACCCAAATTTTGATGTGTCATAATCTTCATCAAAGAGCACTATTATCCATCTATGTTGATGAAAAAAATATCCAGAATAAACTTCCTGGAAAAGGTTAACATGGCCCTTCCAGATGAAATTGCTGCAAGAATTAGAGAAACAACTCTTTCTTGACAGATCAAGGAGCGATTAATGCTCAAAGCGCAATATATCAACTGGGCAACTGGTTTTCCAAAGTTGTTCTTGCCATCACATGAAGTTGACATCCCTATATTGAACATGGCTTAGTCCAAAGATTTTCTTTATCCAGAGATGATTTTGAATTAATACAACGGCTCCCTGCAATTGTGCGGCATGCCCTTCGCAGTCTTGGAGTCACAAAAAGACAATTTCTCATAACGATTTCATCAAGTTTCGGTGAAAGATTAGAAATCCGGTTTTATCAGCCTTACCAATTATGGACCATCATGGACAATGTAGACGAAGATTTAATTTACAAAAAATTTATTTTTTCTTTAAATGATCTCGAGCATCTCCCTGTTGATTATCCAACTCAATGGTATGAATCCCATGAAGTTTCTACAAGGGAATACAGCTTAGAGCGTCTTCACAATTGTGATACAGCTTTAGATCAATATCAAAGATTTATCAATCTAAAAGGACATCTGGAATTTGCAAGCACATATTGATAAATTTGGTGCAACGGACGGTGGGTAGTTTGCATTGCTGATGATCTCGCTGAACAAACTACAGTTAGACAGAATCCATCACAATCTGGACATGCAGTCCTTAATCAAATTCTTAATGCATATGAAGATCTATCTTTAGATATTCATGAAAAAACCCTTGCTATTTTATGGGGAATTAAGAACTAACTTTTGGGATGATCAATCTAATACAGAATAATATAAACTTCTTTCATAAAGGTTCTCCTACAGCATCCAAGGAGTTTCGTCTGTCAACAAGAACTTGCCATCATCATAAAGGCTTTGAATACATATGTGACATAAAGCAAAGATGACATAAGCCAACGCATGAAGTAGCCTTTCCAGCATCCGCATCTTTTCATAAAAGGACAAACAAAGTACAATGAAGGACAAAGCATATGTCATGAAAAAAATAATGCATCACCCCTACATATCTCCACGTCATGCTCTATGACACGCAAGTACTATCATCAAGAATATTCTTTATAAAGACAAAAGGATTGCAGAGACACGTTATGCTAGACATTCACCTCATGGCAACTTTTTGGATAAAGCACAGCTACAGTACCGACATATGTTATGAAGATCAGAGACTCATACAAAATCCCATATAGGAAACGAAATGCAAATGCAGATGAATGTTTTGTTAATATGTGTTTTGTAAAGTAAAGATCTACTTTGAATGGACTTTTTTAAATAAGCAGTTGAAAGTTTTTTACAAATTTTTCGAGATTTGCAATGTATTAGCCTTGAAATTTGACCTCATAGCCAAGTTCATCATTTTAAAGAGATATAACGGTTTGGATCTTGTGTCTAGGTTTCAAATTTTAAAAAAGAATATCAATTAATGTATGGTTTTTTAGTAAATATCTCAAAATTGGTGATGATTCAAATGTTTAAATTTGGTCTCATAGTGATCATTGACCTTATAAACATTTTTAACACTTCGAATTGTGATTTATGATCCTAGAAATAATAATAATAATCATAATAATAATAATAATAATTATTATTATTATTATTATTATTATAAAAGGTACTACATGTGGACTAATCCAAAATCGAGCATGTTAAAGTTTTTACAAATTTCATGAGATCTACAAGGCATCGAGCCTTGAAAATTGACCCCCATAGCCTTGTTTAACCTTTCAAATATTTTCAATGTTTGGATCTTGTGTTTGAGGCCCATAGAATTCAGAAAACTAATATCCAATGACTCATTTTTTTGCATATATCTCGAGATTAGTGATGATTAAATGACTGAAATTTGGTGTTATAGTTGTGTTTGATCTCGTAAATATTTTCAACATTTTGGATCTTGATTTATCCTTTCAAAATTAAAAAGAAAGAAAGAAAAGAAAACCCGTACAAGGCATTATCAAGTTTAGTGAAATTGTAGCTCCGCCTCTTTTTTTGAGGCTCTATTTATCAATTACATCCTAGAGCTCTAAACTGGGCTATGGAAAAAAGAGGTAATGCATCTATTTCTCTAAAGTGGATAGAGGCTGAAAAGTGGTGTTGAATGCTCTATTTTTTCTAACCACTACCCATTTTAGACAAATATAGGAGTAAAGACAAAAAATAGACTTGCAAAATATGGGCTTAGCCCTTGTTTGACATTTATATTTCAAGCCTCTATTTTATTTTTCTAAAACGGGTAGTGGTTTGGAAAAATAGAGCGTTTGACACCTATTTCATGCCTTTGCTCACTTTAGAGAAGTAAAGGCAATGCCTCTTAAAGGGCTTAAAAAAGAGTTGTTAGTATAGTTGATTTGGTGTAGTGTACGCTTAGTTCGTGTTTTTTTTCTTTTTTTTTTTTCAGAATCTGAGTGGGTAAATCAATATCTAAACCGTTCAAAATATTCACAAGATCAAACACGACTATTGCATCAAATTTTAGCTATTACTTCAAAATGGATCTCGAAGTCTGTGTAAAAACGTGACTAGTTTGATATTATTTTTTAAATTCTATTGGCCCAGACAAAAAATCTAAACGGTTTGATATGTTGTGGATCTTAAGAATTTTACGAACAAATATCTACTAATGATGTAACATGCTGAATTCTAGATTGATCCACAGGCAGTAACATTTTTTTTCCTTTTTTATATTATTTTTGGAGCAATAAATCACGATCCAAACCGTTGGGAATGTTCACAATATCATATAGAGCTATGCGACCAGATTTTAACCATTGTATCATCACCAATCTTGAGATATTTACAAAAATTCTTATGCCATTTGATGTTATTTTTTGAATTTTGTGAGCTGCAAACACAATATCCAAGCTATTAGATCTCTTCGGAAGATTGATCACGACTGTGAAGTTATATTTCAAATTTCGATATCTTGTGAATCTCAAGAAATTTGTAAAAACTTTCAACCATTGATTTAAAAAGGTCTATTTAAAATAAATCATTGCATTACCAAATAATTTTTTTTGTATCCTCTTTTTTTATGGCTCTTTTTTTAATGACCCTATTGCAAATGAGTTTATAATAAAAAAGAGTAGAGATACCAAGAAAACCCGTTAAGGCATGTTTCGTAAATTCACTTCACTATAAAATTAAAATGAGGTGTCATTTCAAGACACAATAAACAAGAATGAATCAAATCAAAATACCACACTTCCAAATATTCTTCTACCCTTTGACACTAAAAAGTTAAAAAATTACTTTTTTATCCCATTAATTGAGAAAAAATATCTACTTTTAACACAAAAAATTAAAAAGTTATCTTCTCTTTCACTATATGACAAAATGTATTCATTTATTGATTTAACTACTCTTATTATTTTTATTTTTTAAAATGGCCATTCACCTCATTAGGGCGTATAATAAATTCTCTAAAACCTGTCTGAAGGACGACTTGTCTACCGAGCTGATGAAGTGGCAGGAAGTCAGTTTGGGAGCTTTCTGAGTTGCTAGACATTGGATAAAATTTGTGATAATTAAGCATGTGAAAACAAGTCATTGTGTAACTTTTTTATTATTTTTATGGTGATGCTGCTATATTGCATTGTTTTGTAGTTTATTAAAGCAAAGAGGTCATGATGTACCCTTTTTTTTTCCTATTTTGTTGATGTAGACTTTGGTGATGTTATGTACACTTGGGAAATCGTTGGGGGGATCCTGGATCCTCTGTCAAAAAATCCCATGGTGACTGATTGGTCTTGCCACATCACCAAAGGCACCCAGCGGGCAATGCATGACAAGTTGCCCATTAGTGACATGGGGGGATTTGATTGGTCCCGCTACCGTAAGGTTTTTCCTAACTGAATCGCAATTCATGGCTGGGGCTTTTGCAGTTTGAATATTCTTGTTTACTGGCAATTAATCTTGCATCTCATTTGAAGATCATATAAAGTAATTACTTTTAATATCTAGTAAACAGTGCGGTAAATATATACTGCTCCATGTTATATACTCTTTTTCTTTGGGTTTTTTTTTTAAATTGCTTGTTTACCTATAGTTAGTGACTAACCTACATACAAGTTTGGGGGGTCAGTCTTCCGTCTTTCCCGTTAGACTTATGTCCATTATCAAAATGTATTCGAAAGTTTCGGACTACTTCCAAAATCTCGATGAAAGTTTTGGGTTCGTCCCCAATTCTCACACGACAATTTTGAGTCTATCTTAAAAATTCAGTTACCTATTTGAGCCCGTTACCTCAAATGAAAATCCTAAGTTAACTTTTTTATTTTCTACAGTCACCATATTTATATATTGTTTTTTTTATTGTAAGTTTTGATCAATATTCGACAACAGTGTTAAAAAAATGTAAAAATTGATTTTCTTTTCTTCATGCCTTTAGTCTAGCCTTGGTCCATGAATAAAGGCTAAGGTCGTAAAAGCCCTCTTAGCAAAGGCCTATCCTTAGCTTGACCTACATTTGTAAAAGAGGGTGTTTGGATGACTTTGGGCCCTGTCCAACTGGGACCTTTGACAGCTGTACCATTCATGATGTGAGGGCAAAGCTGGTCCTACATTCCAGCTTACGTAGAAAAGAAATTTCAAAGTTGATTTTGTTATTATAGGCCTATTTATGGTTAGAAATTTGATAATATGACACCAATGCAATGCATGAAAAGTCACATTCCATATGCAGGATGCCCAAACCAAACTTGCTTGGCTTTGTGTATGGCACCATGGCCTACTTTGAATTATTTATGACATGACTAATGACTAAGGACTGTTGGAAGCAGGTGGGTCTCGTAGATAGATTTTCAAAACTTTTGACCCACTTGACATAGGGATCAACTATCCATAAGACCAAAAACCTAATCCAGGATGCATTACCCTCAATCTCGTGACCATGTACAGTAAATATTCTATCTAAAAGATAGAATCGAATAGCACTAAATATCCACAATAATCTACGACATGAAAGAAGTAGATCATACCTTTGGAGATCCGTAGTGCTCTAATGGAGAAGTTGCGACTCCACTTGATGATGAGAATCTTCAACACCTCTTAACCTTCCACTCTATGACCCGAATTGGATTTCTTTTCTCAAGAAGATTGGTGGAATCTTCAAGAGAAATCCCAACTCGAAACTCCAAGGAACTAGAAGAGAGAAGGAGAGAGAAACTCATGCAACTATTGCACGAATAGGGTTTTGGGCGTGAGAGAGAGTCTTATTGGACGTCCAAGAGATTTTATAGACTTTCAAATCTCTCCCTTGTCTAATTGAAATAGAAGTCTTACTTCTAAAGCAATTAGCAACTTCTTTCCAAACTCTTTTTTCTATAGTTCAAGTCGAATTAGTATTTTCCAATATCTTGGGCTAGCGTGGGGACCACTAGGGATTCCTTAGAAAGTTGGCTCCAACTGGAACACCGCGACTGCACATCTCATGTGCAATCCAGGCCCACAATTAATTGCAAATAGCACCACTATATAAATGCAATTGCACTCCAGTCTTAGGAATAAATTACAATGAAGACCCTAAACTTCCCAATTACCACAATTAGGCCCCTCTATCAATATCCGTGGACCAATTGGAATAAATCTGTCTCTTCCAATTTAAGTTCCACATCTTATTATCCTTGGGCCCCAATTAATCACAGTAATCATCAGTACATCCAATTAACTCTTAATTAAGATGGGTGCGCACTTACTAATGACAAATCCATTAATTGGCACAAGGGGATAATAGAGATAGATTCCATCTTGATCATTCAATGTTCCCACAGTTCTACTACCACATACACAAGACACCGAGGTGTTAACCTATAGTCGGCCTCACTCATTGGTGACTCAAAGCAAATGAATAGATAGAAACTCGAGTTCATCAATGTCTCAGGATTGAGAGCCTATTGTTAGGGAATTATGAGAGCATACCTTATTATTGAGACGGAATTCCATAAGGTGCATCTCATGGTCCTGCAATACATCCAATGTACCAGCACCGTGATCCAGAATCTTACATTCTGATGATCGAGACAAATCACACTATCTCATAGTGATCAAAGTGCTGTAATCTTATCAAATGAGATGACCAATCTCATTACTGGTTGTGAAGCTATTTAAGTATAAGATTTGTGACATATATCTCCCGCGTGTGGATCTCATCCATGCACATATATCACATCTAATATACTAATGGGATCCAGTTCAACTCATGAACCATTATGTCATATGTATTGGTCATGTGCATGAAGCAGTAAAATAATATTCATCTCATGAAAGTAAAGCATGATTTTATTGATAAATAAAGAAATTAATCAATTTATTACATCAACTGATGGATTGAGTCCACAAAATCTAACAATCTCCCACTTGGGCTCAATGCCAGTCAGGGTTGCATCTCATGCCCATCCCTTCTACATGCTGCTCAAAGACTTTGGTAGTCAAAGGCTTAGTAAAAGGATCTGCCAAATTGTCTGCAGAGGCTATCTTGGCAATAGCAATATCACCTCTCTGCACAATCTCTCTGACTAAGTGATACTTCTTCTGTACATGCTTTTGGCTTTTATGGCTTCTAGGTTCCTTTGACTAAGCGACTGCCCCGCTGCTGTCACAGTAAACTGTGAGTGGCTGTCGTGCCAAAGGTACTACCCCAAGTTCCAAAAGGAATCTTTTAAGCCATACTGCTTCCTTAGCTGTTTCACAAGCTGCTACATATTCAGCCTCTAAGGTTGAATCAACGGTACATTCTTGTTTTATACTTCTCTAGCTGATAGCTCCGCCTCCAAGCATAAATACATAACTAGAGGTGGATTTCCTAGAATCCTTATTTGACATAAAGTCAGAATCTGTGTATCCGACTGGAATCAACTCATCACTGCTATAAATCAACATGTAATTTCTAGTCCTTCTCAAGTATTTGAGAATACATTTTACAGCAGTCCAATGTTCAGGTCCTGGATTAGATTGATATCTGCTGACTAGGCCACAACATAACAGATATCTGGTCTAGTACAAAACATAGCATACATGAGGCTACCAACAGCCGAAGCGTATGGTATCGACCTCATCTGCTCCTTTTCCTCGGGTGTCTTAGGACACTGATCCTTGCAAAGGTGCACTCCATGCCTGAAAGGTGTGATACCCTTCCTGGAATCTTGCATTGCAAACCGTACTAGCACCTTATCTATGTATGTAGCTTGGGATAAGCCAATCATCCTATTTTTCCTGTCTCGATAGAGTTTGATCCCTAGGATGTAGCTAGCTTCTCCTAAGTCCTTTATATCAAAAGTCTTGGCTAACCAAACTTTTACCATTGACAACATTCCTATGTCTTTCCCGAGGAGAAGGATGTCATCGACATATAAAACCAGAAAAACTACCCTGCCACCTTCACTTTTCATGTACACACATGACTCATCCAGATTTTGACAAAAACCAAATGACTTGATTGCCTCGTCAAAACGGATATTCAAGCTTCGGGATGCCTGTTTTAGTCCATAAATAGACTTCTGCAGCTTGCAAACCTTTTGCTCCTGGTTTTTAGCTACAAAACCGTCTGGCTGCACCATCTAGATGTCTTCCTCAAGATGGCCGTTAAGAAACGCCGTCTTGACATCCATTTGCCAAATCTCGTAATCAAGATGAGCCGCAATGGATAAGAATATCTGGATGGATTTGAGCATGGCTACTAGCGAGAAGGTTTCCTCATAATCGATCCCCTCTTTCTGAGTATATCCTTTCGTAACAAGCCTAGCCTTATAGGTCTCCACTCTTCCATCTGGTCCTCTTTTTCTCTTGTAGACCCACTTGCACCCAATAGGTTTAATATTGGCAGGCAAGTCCATAAGTGTCCAGAGCTGATTTGAGTACATAGACTCCATCTCAGCTTTCATAGCATCTTGCTAGCGTCCCGAGTCTAAGTCATTGATTGCTTCATCATAGTTAGAGGGATCTTGCTCCGGCTCTTTTGGGATTGCTTCATAAGACTCTCCCAAGAATGAGAACCTGTCAGGGGGTCTGACAATCCTCCCACTACGACGAGGTACTGTTGTAACTACTGGGTCTAGTAAGGGCGGTTCTTCCTCAAGTCCGGTCATACTTGGATTTGGAATTGATTGCTCCTGAATCTCTTCCAAGATCACCTTTTATAAGGATTTCTCGTCCATCATATAATCTTCCTCCAGAAAAACTGCATTAGTGCTGACCAGCACTTTCTGCTCTCTGGGATTATAGAATAACCAACCTTTAGTTCCTTTAGGATACCTTACAAATGTGCATATTTCCGACTTTGTTTCTAACTTCTCCGTCTTAACCTTGAGCACGTGTGCTGGACAACCCTAAATGTGTGAATGTTGTAGACTAGGCTTTCGCCCAGACCACAATTCCCGGGGAGTCTTAGGTATAGACTTAGATGGTACGAGGTTTAGTATGTACATTGCAGTATCCAAAGCGTATCCCCAAAAAGGATATAGGTAATCTTGAGAAACTCAGCATAGACCTAATCATATCTAAAAGAGTCCAGTTCCTTCTTTCTGCTACTCCATTCTGTTAAGGCATACCAGGAGCAGACAACTGGGATAGAATCCCATTCTCTGATAAGTAACCCATAAAATCAGCAGAGAGATATTCCCCTCCTCAATCTGATCGAAGAGTCTTGATAGTCTTACCTAATTGCTTTTCTGCTTCCGCTCGAAACTCTTTGAACTTTTCAAAAGCTTCGGACTTGCGGTGCATAAGGTATATGTAACCATATCTTGAGTAATCATCTGTGAAAGTGATGAAGTACTCATATCCCCCTCTGCCCTGACATTAATGGGTCCGCAAACATCAGTATGCACTAATTCTAATAAATCTTTGGCCCTATTACCCTTAGCTGAAAAGGGTCTTTTGGTCATTTTACCTTCCAAACAGGACTCACAGACAGGCATTGGTTTTACCACCAATGAAGGTAAGATACCATCTTTCACTAGCCCCTCAATCCTGTTAAGGTTTATATGACCTAGCCTCAAGTGCCAAAGTTTTGTTGGATTAGATGAAGGTGACTTTCTCTTTAATGATGGTCTATTAATTGTTTCAGTATCATGTATCTCATACATCGTGGGAGTTAACAAATAAAGTCCATTGGTTACCTTGCCAGAACATATGAAAGTACCATTCCTCTTTATGACAACTTCAGTACCAAAAGTAATAGAATAACCTTTATTCACCAAACTAGAAACTGAAATTAAATTTCGCCTTAAAGACGGTACATATAATGTTTCTGACAAAACCAATTTATTATTTGAAAAGCATAAAGTAATGACTCCCACTGAAACAGCCTCCTCCTTAGCGTCAGATCCTAGGTTGACAATGATTTCTCCATCACCTAGCATCCTGGTTTCCCTGAACCCCTGTAACTATTACATATGTGATTAGTTGCCCCGGAATCCACACACCAGGATTCTGAAGTACCAGTTGCAAAACTAACTTCAGATATAAGTGACTCAATCATACCTGGGGTCTTTTTCTTAGACAGATATTCTGGACAATTCCTCTTCCAATGTCCTGTCTTACCACAATGGAAACACTTTCCTTTTGTCCCTGAACCCTTAGCTTTAGCCACGCCACCAGTTGGACCATTCTCCACCTTAGGACCTTTCTGAACTGATTTCTTTTTGCCTTTTTGCCCTTTGCCTTTCGGCTTGGACTTGGCATCTGACTTTTCTGTCATCAAGGTAGTTGGTTTCCTCTTCATAATCCCTTCAGTTGCTACCAGCTGACTAGATAGCTCAGCCAGAGTCAGATTCATTTTATTCATATTATATCTGACCTTGAAATTGTTGAATGACTCTGGTAGTGACTCAAGGATTATGTCAATCTGCGATTTTGCATCAATCGCAGCTCCCAGTACATCTAACTCATTTAATGAGTCCATCATCTTCAACATGTGTTCCTGTACTGATGTACCTTCAGCCATCTTGGTGCTAATGAGCACCCTCATGGCTGCCTGCCTAGCAGGTCTGCCTTGTTCTGCAAACATCTCCTTTAAGTTCGATATCATATCATATGCAGTCTTATAAGATTGATGTTGGTGTTGCAGCACACTAGACATGGATGCCAGAATGTAACATCGGGCCATCTCATCGTCTTGGGTCCATTTGGTGTAAAGGTCCCTTTCTACTTCTGATGCATCTGGGCCAGGCTCTTCAAGGGGGTTTTTGATAAGGACATATTTATATCCTGAAGCTGTTAGGACAATATCCAGATTCTGTTTCCAGTCTACATAGTTGGATCCCACCAACTTATTCTGGTTGAGGATGGTCGCAAGTGGATTGAAAGTATTCGAATTCATGCTTGTAATACTGTAGCACATAACCATACATTCAATTAATGAATTTAGATGACATTAGGGTTTAGTATTCTACCAAATTTATGTGGGAATCTTTATAACCACAAAATTCAGAATACATCGGAATCCCAATCCTGCGGGGTATGCCTCCTTGGGGTAGTGTGAATGCCTCCTAGACTGGTGCGGATCAAAGTTGGTCAAAATTGAGATTAAGACTAACTATCCATGATCCCCTTCATTCATTACTAACTAAGTATCTCATACCAAATAATGTATGACTCCCGATTAGCTTCGGTTTCTAAAATACATGAGGCAAATCCTTGGGGATACTACATCATTATTTTAGTTAAGTGTGACCCACCAACTAGCATTGCATGACAACCGTTGCGGGCAGCTCCTCCTTGGGGAGTGGGCTCCCACCCCGTCTTATCAACACTGTCCATAGAAGATCCATATCCAGTATCCAGATAAATACAAGCCCTCCGTGGGGAATGGCCATTCTCAAATTGGCGCAAGGCTAATACTTTCTGTACAATGGACCTATGGTGGAAAACCATGGGGATTTGTATATATATATAAATGCCCCGCTCCTACTTAATATTTTAGAGTTGAGGATTTCCTTATAGGTGTAAATTCATCTCATGATACAACCAATGATTGGTTCCAAGTCAAGTTATTTTAAGGAAAGTCCAGTTTCTAAAATTAGTGTTACCAATGGATCCATCTCATGGGCCCACCAACTCTAATTAGAACTCTGTCCAAAAATTAATTTGATTTGACCAATTTTGGAATTTGCTATGTTTGGATCAGATACGGAAATATTCTAAAATAAGCATTCATCCATAAATAGAAAGTGCTATAATAAAAGACTAGTCCTTTCCTCCACATGGCCCAGGCGGAAAAGACTTCTTGGACTTCTAGATGTTCCAAAACTTTGGGATTCCTCAAACTCTTTGGAGATGGGATTCCTCAAACTCTTTGGGCATCTCCAAAATAGCTTTTGGTAATCTTCAAACTCTTTGATTAGGAGTCCTTTTTCTCTTTTCTTCTTTGTTTCGGACATCTCTAGAATTTACAAATTTTAAAGAATATATAAAATCCTATGTCTCTATAATGAGACTTACATGGTAATCTAATCATGGAAATAAAAGGGCTATAGGAAAATTCACCATGCCTTGCCCTTTCATGGGAAACCAAGGAAACCATGATGCCCTTTACACTTAGCCACAAATAAACCAATAAGTAATAGGAAAGAAAAAACATGTGGGCTATATGGAGAGGACATTATCACCTGCAAGTTAGTATCTCATACAACAAAGCATCGCACAAAACCAGGTTGCCAAACCACAATAGAAAAACAAGATGCCAATAGTTTGCCACCACGATACAAGATCCCCTACGCACCCGGTCAGCTCGCGGGGTTCCAAGGGGCAGCGCCCCCGAAAAAAAAAAAAAACAACAACAACTCAGACCAAGAACAAAATGATTTTGCCTGGGTTCGGCTAATCGATCTGGTCCCTACAGTTAGCCAACAGACTTCTACAGCCATAGTGGTCTGTTTAACTAACCGACCTGACGAACCCAAAAATTTGGGTTTTTTTTCAGATTCGGCTGTCCCCAATCATTTCTAATGATCTCAGTATGCTTCTAATGGTATCTTAACATCCTCCTATCATGATTAAAACCTTTTGTGACTTTCCAAACATGGATCTACTACAAAAGCAAGCAAACACAATAAACACTGATCCTTTCATAGCCCTTGCTCTATCCTCTTCACATCTCATGCAAAGATTAGAACAAGATTACTGATATAACATGATTAGAGATGAGGTATGTCTCTGATACCAATTGTTGGAAGCAGGTGGGTCTCGTAGATAGATTTTCAAAACTTTTGACCCACTTGACACAGGGATCAACTATCCATAAGACCAAAAACCCAATCCAGGATGCATTACCCTCAATCTCATGACCATGTACAGTAAATATTCTATCTAAAAGATAGAATCGAATAGCACTAAATATCCACAATAATCTACAACATGAAAGAAGTAGATCATATCTTTGGAGATCAGCAGTGCTCTAATGGAGAAGTTGCGACTTTACTTGATGATGAGAATCTTTAACACCTCTTAGCCTTCCACGCTATGACCCGAATTGGATTTCTTTTCTCAAGAAGATTGGTGGAATCTTCAGGAAAAATCCCAACTCGAAACTCCAAGGAACTAGAAGAGAGAAGGAGAGAGAAACTCGTGCAACTCTTGCACGAATAGGGTTTTGGGCGTGAGAGAGAGTCTTATTGGATGTCTAAGAGATTTTATAGACTTTCAAATCTCTCCCTTGTCTAATTGAAATAGAAGTCTTACTTCCAAAGAAATTAGCAACTTTCTTCTTTCCAAACTCTTTTTTCTATAGTTCAAGTCGGATTAGTATTTTCCAATATCTTGGGCTAGCGTGGGGACGACTAGGGATTCCTTAGAAAGTTGGCTCCAACTGGAACACCGCGACCGCACATCTCATGTGCAATCCAGGCCCACAATTAATTGCAAATAGCGCCACTATATAAATGCAATTGCACTCTAGTCTTAGGAATAAATTACAATGAAGACCCTAAACTTCCCAATTACCACAAGTAGGCCCCTCTATCAATATCCGTAGACCAATTGGAATAAATCTGTCTCTTCCAATCTAAGTTCCACATCTTATTATCCTTGAGCCCCAATTAATCACAGTAATCATCAGTACATCCAATTAACTCTTAATTGAGATGGGTGCGCACTTACTAATGACAAATCCATTAATTGGCACAAGGGGATAATAGAGATAGATTCTATCTTGATCATTCAATGTTCCCACAGTTCTACTACCACATACCCAAGACACCGAGGTGTTAACCTATAGTCGGCCTCACTCATTGGTGACTCAAAGCAAATGAATAGATAGAAACTTGAGTTCATCAATGTCTCAGGATTGAGAGCCTATTGTTAGGGAATTATGAGAGCATACTTTATTATTGAGACGAAATTCCATAAGGTGCATCTTATGGTCCTTCAATACATCCAATGTACCAGTACCGTGATCCAGAATCTTACATTCTGATGATCGAAACAAATCACACTATCTCATAGTGATCAAAGTGCTGCAACCTTATCAAATGAGATGCCCAATCTCATTACTGGTTGTGAAGCTATTTAAGTATAAGATTTGTGACATATATCTCCCGCGTGTGGATCTCATCTATGCACATATATCACATCTAATATACTAATGGGATCCGGTTCAACTCATGAACCATTATGTCATATGTATTGGTCATGTGCATGAAGTAGTAAAATAGCATTCATCTTATGAAAGTGAAGCATGATTTTATTAATAAATAAAGAAATTAATCAATTTATTACATCAACTGATGGATTAAGCCCACAAAATCTAACAAGGACATGGTTCCATGACTTATTTATTTGACAATAATGAGTCAGGCCCTTTAATGGCTACCTGTTATTAAAAATGGGCTACTTGTGCACGTGGTTTTGTGATCATTTTTTAGCCTAATCAGATCACCTCACAATTGTGTATGTAATTTGTGTGCATAATTTTTAGTAAAATAGAGAGTGGTTAGGAAGAAAAACAAGCAGTAAACAATTAAAAAACGAAGGCCTCATAAGATAGATCTGTGGATGGTAGATCTGTATAAAATAAATCAATGAAGAATAGTTGTTTTACTTTTAGATTTTTTGGTAAGAAATATGCACATTTTGAAATAGACATTTTAGAATCCTATGGTGAGAAATTTTTCATGATTTCTCAAAATCCACAAGTAATTAAAGACTCAAATTTAGGCTGATAAATGTTCTTGGGCTTAGGAAGAGTATCAACTGTTCAGATCCTAATCTTTGAGCCCACAAACTCCAAAAAAAATGGATATAAGAGGCTATTTTCTTTACAAATATCTTGTGATTCGTGATTGATCAATGGTTCAAATTTGGTCCCATAGCCATGTTTATTCTTGTAACTTGATTTTATGGTTTAGATTGATATTAAGGGACCCATGTTTGAGAAAATTTTGAAAAAACTAGACTGGGTTATCAAACATGAAAACCCAGATGGTTTATACATAAATGAATAAACGGTCTAGAGTTTTTCTTAGATAATGAACAGTCTAGAGCTTTTCTTAGATTTTTTGAGATCAAGAATGAATTAGGAACTAAAATTTGATGTACTAACTATTATTGAACTTGCAAAGAGGATCAATGGTTCCGATTTTGATAATGGGGCCCATAAATTGCAGAAAATGAGATTGAAGGGCTCATGTTTCTTTCACTAATATCTCAAGATTGGTGAATGATCAACGGCCCAAATTTAGACCCATAGCCATTCTTTGGCTTATAAACATCACCAAAGGTTCAAATCTTCATTTTATGTCCCAAATTTTCAAAAATAAATAAATAAATAAATAAGGTGTTGAGGGGTTTTTGAACACTATAGCTATAGGGTTTGCTAGCTTCAGACTGTTTTGTCTGTTCCAAAAAGTCAGCTTTCTCTGCCCATTTCAAAGAGATATAAATGTCTATTGTCTGCTTCATATAAATTTTAGTTTTGCACCATCTAACAGTCTTATTTGTCTAAAACTCTATTTGAATCCTCTCTAAGATAAGTAGAGGTAATATTTAGACTTGCCAAATGACCCATGAACCTCAAACTTGTATGCATAATTTTATTGGGAGAACAATGCAAGATTGGTTACATACTAGTAGCTACTTGAATACCATCTTTCCATATTTTTATGACCCAGGGTATCCCTCACCAACCTAGCCTTTAGACCTTTGGCCTCTAGCCTGGGGTTTACCTGATTCTCAAGAGCAAGGACTATTCCTTAGAGGATACACACATGGCCACACACATAGTATCATCTTCTCATATATCGTCTCCATAGATAGGATAGAAAAATCAGTGGATCATTTATTTATTTATGCTAGATAGGACAATTGGTTTTGTGAGGGCATGTCTATTGATATTCTCAGGAATCGATCCTTAGGCACCTATATGTTTCATTGCCACTGATATGTCCAGGACAATGGCTCTGAATCATTTATTTGTGATAATTAAAACTCCCTACCCTCTAATCTATCAATGCAATGTTATAAGGAAGTATGCGATAAAATCTTCTTTGCAGTGTTCTTAATAGTTGTAAGGTCTAAACTCGAACTAAAATCATGATTTACTATAATTAATATTATTTTACTATAATTAATATTTGTTTATACTAATTCAACCCAAATTTCTTTGTTTGGGTCATGGATAGGTGGTTAGGTCAGGTTCTAATCTTACTTAAGTAGTCAAGGACTTTTTCGTAATTAGAGTTGCAAGGTTTTATATTACATAAGCATTATATTAATTGCATCATATGTATTTAATCACGTGGGTTATCTTTTATGATTGACCCAACTCAATTCAAATCTATCTTGGCCCAATTGAAGTCCACCTGACTCAAATTGTAAAATTCATAAAACCAATTATAATTTCTAGAAAACCGGGTTTAAAATAACTTAACTAGGTACTTTCCCTCTTCACTCTCTTAACCTTTACTAGAGACTCTTCTCTTCTCCACTCTCACTCTCTCTCATCTTCCTTTAAGCACTTGTAGTTGCATTAAGAGCCAAGGCTTCCATGTTCTTTCCCACCATCTTCTTGCTTGTATCCTTCATTGGAAATTTACAATTTGATGAGTATTTAAAAATGTATATTTTCATACACATATTGACCCATTTTAAGGACTTATTAAGTCAAAAGAGCCCCATTTAGTGTGATCTATTTGTTTCAAGCATTTTAAATTCATTGTAGTGTATTTCTGCATAATTTGTTTAAATATCACACTTTTTGGATACATTCATGAAACATGCCATTTTTGGAAAATCTATTTTTGATAAGTTTTGTGAAAATTTATATTCTCATGAAATAAATTGAAATTTAATCATCATTAGTTCATTCACATAAAATCATGAAAAATGGTATGCATTTTTATTGTCATTTCATGAGAGATGGGCCCACATTCATGCATTTGTGATCTTAGGGTTAAAATTATCTTTTCACATAAATTCACATTTGTTTTGTAGGAAATTGATGATATCCATCCCATTGTTAAAGAATTGAGGCAAAAATAACTCATCTTCAAAAAGAAAGGAGAGAAGAATTGAAGAGATAAAAGAAAATAGAAGAAAAATACAAAAATTGGCTTCGTGGTCCCACACACACATGCACATATGTGGGGTACACTTGTACAACATCCAAGATGGGGTCCATTTAATTGTTGCACATTTTCAAGATATTTTTAAGAGAATTTGAAGAATATCTCATCAAAGATAGAAAATGAAAGCCACATAGGAGGTATTCTTTGAGAAGGAGAAGATTTGAAAAAAAATAAATAAAAAAATATATGCATGAAGATATTCCAAGGCCAAAAGGGGATTTGGATCAGATTTTGATTGGAAAAAAGAAAGAAAAAATATCAAGAGAATTATCTTAGCATATCTCCTTGAGTTTGGAGCTAATAAGGAGTACTTTCTAAAGAAGGAAAGTTGACAAAGCAAAGAGACAAAGGGGAAGTTCTACATTTCATGTGGGCTAAGTTTGATTCTAAGAGAAGATTATTATCCCTAACTTATCTCTTAAGAGTTCTCAATGCAAAGTGGCAAAGAGAAAGAAAGAAAGAAGAAGCAAAGAAGGAGAATTTGAAAATAGAAAGTCAATCTCGTTTTACTTTGGACATCACACATTAAAATGGTTATGACTCTTAAACTGTGTTGGATTTGGACAGTCTACCTACGGTTGGAAAGCTCTTTTCGAGTAGATATTCGTAGAATCCAAGACTGTAACAATCGGAACTAAAATGACAAAGATATGACCTCGGAAGTTTACATTACTTTTTTTAGGCGGGTTTACAAAGATTTTGGAAAGCTTATCATGGAGCTTAATTTGTTTCTAATTTTATCAAATCAAGTTTGAGAAGGAACAGGACTTGAAAATGTATAAATGGGGCACCCCACTCCCATACTCTTCATGGAGAAAAAGCTCCTTCTCTAGATTTCTACACTTAATCTTCTTCATCTCTCTGTCCCTTCATCCTAATTCTCAAGGAGGCTTAGCCCTAAGGCCACATTGCACCTTTGGAAATTTCAACTAGAAGAGGTTTTCTTCTTTTCCATCATAACATGTATTTTTCTCGATTTTATTTGACAATCTCTTGTAAAGGTTTTAACATGTTAGTATAATGTTATTCTTCTTAAATTTTTTCTTCTTTTCTTATGGTTTGTGTGGATATTTTATTAGTATTTCTTTTGCTTGGATTGACGACCGAAGATACTAGGATCATATTTGAAGAAATCATGAAACGGGTTTAAAAGAAAATTTTTGAGAAGATAATTTTACTGCCTTTAAAACTTTTACTGTATTTAAATTCTTATTTACTACATTTACTTTTCTTGTCACACTACATTTAATTTTCAGAAAAAAAAATTTATGTTTCTTATTGACTACATTTAAATTCCTGTAAAAACACTATAGTTAAATTTCATTGTTCTTCTTATTTTATTTGTGGTTTTTATATTGCATGATTTATGGCTGGGATTTATTTTTAGAAGCATGCATTCATATCATGTGTTAGTTTAGTTACTGGAAATTGCAATTTTAGAACTAGAATTTGTGATTTTTTTTGGAAATAAATGGATAAATTTTGGATTTAAAAAGATAGCAAAATTAGACAGCAAACATTCACTATTTTTGTCCAAATATTGCAATTTAAAATATGACATACAAAGATTCTTTTGCCTTAAAATTTGGTAGAATGATTGCTGGATGAGTTAGCTTTATGCCATAAAAATTTAAGAGAAAAAGGAATAACAAAGGTTGGGTTTTCAATCATTGAAACACTCGCTAGTCAGAAATTCTGTACATAGAAATCTGCATAGGACAGATTTTTAGTCCAAAAGTTTCGAATTAATAGACATATCAAATCAGTGAGTTTTGCTGTAAGAATTGGATGAATTGAACCTTGATGAGTGAACTTTGAGATCTCAAAGTTTTAGATTCAAAAGATTATGGTAAGTTCAATTTCCAAAAGCTTAAACTAAGTTTGACTGCCAAACTGCATATCAGAATTTTTATTTTTGGTAACCATTATTCATGCACATTTTTTTGCATTTTAGAATATTTTTCAAGTTAGTTTTTTTTAGGTTCATGCATCAGTAGAGCATAATTTCTAGCAATTAAATCTAGTTTAGGATTGAATTAGAGTAGGATCATATTTTATTTAAATTTTGTGTCTTATATTAGGAAAGTTTGCATTAGTTATTTTCATGGCATGCATTGCATCACTAACTTTACTAACTTTCTAATTTTGAATTTGTTTCGAGTTTTATGTTTTTGTCTATTTTAAATAATTTTCAAAATTAAAATATCTTTCTAAACTTGTTTTAACGAAAGATTTTAAATTAAAAGGTTTTTTAGTTTTGGAAATTCTAACTTAGGAAAGTTTTTAACTTTAAGGTTTTAATTTTAAAAGTAGGTTTGTTTTCTAACTTTGATTATTTGTTACTGACTTTGCTTGATTAATTTTTACTAATTTTAGTTTGTTTCTAATTTAGTTTAGTTTAGTTTCTACTTAAGTTGTTAATTTTATTTTTAGTAACTTTCTACTTTTGGAAGTTCTAACTTATGTTTTAGTTTTGCAGCAACTTTATTTTCATTTTAGAAATTTTAGATTTAGGTTTTTAGTTTTAGGAAAGTTTCATTTTAATTGGTTGTAATTAATTTAATTTTGACAAAGTAGGATGCTTGTGTTTGTTAGTTTTTAAATTATGCTAGTTTTAGATTTTATATAGGATAGGTTACAAGTTGAAAATTCCTTAAAACGTATTGCTCTTTGTAGATCGACCTGTCTCACCAGTTTTTATTACTACATCGTGGCTCTTCACTTGGAGCTCACGACTAAGTTTTTGTTGCCATTGTTGGGGAGTGCCATTTAAGGTAACTTCTCAAACTTTCCTGATTTACTTTGCTTTATGGGTGAGATTTAATTTTAATCTCTTTCTAGAAATAGGAGGACATGCAGGGAATGATGAGCCTCTCTAATTTGGAATAGGAAAGTGCATGGATTGTTAGAAAGTACACATCACGCTAATTTTTAGAAACTTTCTAAAATTTGGAGAAGTTACTATTTTCAACTTGTCATAACTTCTTTTAGAAAAAGGTATACCAAAAGTGATTTAATCGCAATCCTTGATCTTCCCGGTGTCCAAGAAATCCTTTGCCCCTGTAGTATGCAACAACTTGTCTGTATAGGAAACTTGTCCTTTAAATGGGTTTATCTGTGACTTTATCACTTCCTAGTAGTTAACCTGGCCAAGTTGGTTTCATAGGACCAAAATGGAAAACTAGAGGAAACTTTTCAACCGTAGAGAGTATGTTTTTTATAGAACTTAAGTTTTTAACATTTTTCTAAAAAAAAAGAAAAAAAAACAAGTGATTCCAAAAATAGATTGGTGGGAATCTACAAACATGATGGGACTTAACAATGAGCAAACCAATAGGAATGGAATCATTGCTGATGGCCCACTGAAGTCCTGGCGTGCCTTGTGTGAGCAGGAAAAGGTTGCAAAGTTACATCCAAGAAATTGTTCAGTTGGATCTTATGAACGAAAGTGGGCCAATCATTATAATCATTATTATAATGAGGATTTTGTGAAGGATTTTAAGGGAATGATTAGCTCAGATCTTCAACCAATAAGGGTCTCGCATGATTACCCATACTTCACATAGTTATTCACTCTTATGGATGTGGGAATTCAATGGCGGGCTGAATCAAAGTCAAATCATTGGCATTACCACAATGAAATGGTTAATGATGAGTCTTTAAAAATGCATGTTTTCATATAGATTTTAGACCATTTTAAGGACTTATTGAGTTAAAAGAACCTCATTTAGTGTAGTATCATGGTTTCAAGCATTTTAAATTCATTGTAGTGCATTCCAGCATAATTTGTTTAATAATCATACTTTTGCATAAATTCATGAAACCTACTATTTTTGGAAAATCTATTTTTGGAAAGTTTAGTGAAAATAATTTTTCTTATGAAATAAATTGAGTTTTAATCATCATTAGTTCATTCACATAAAATAATGAAAAATGGTGTACATTTTCATTATCATTTCATGAGAGATAGGCCCATAGTTATGCATTGTGATCTTAAGGGTAAAATGCTCTGTTCACATGAATTTACATTTGTTTTATAGGAAATTGATGATATAGGTCCCATTTGTAAAGAATTGAGGCAAAAAAATAATTTTCAAAAGAAAAAAGAGAAGAATTGAAAAGAGGAAAGAAGAAAGAGGAATCCCACATACATATTCACATCTGTGGAGACACACTTGTGGAATGTTCAAGAAAGGGGTCCCATTCTTCAATTGATGTACGAAATCAAAATTAATGTAAGAAAAAAAAAAAGCTAAGGTGGAGAGAATTCAAGGAAAGAAAAGTCAAAGAAGGAGAATTAAAAAATAGAAAGTTAATCCCATTTTTCTTTTGATAGTATATATTAAAATGGTCATAACTCTCAAACTAAGCATTGGATTTGGACACTCTACCTACCATTGGAAAGCTCTTCTCGAATAGATATCCATAGGATCTAAGATTGTACCAATCGGAGTTAAAACGACAAAGATATGACTTTGGGAAGTTTACTATATATTTTTAGGCGGGATTGAGATTAGCTCTTTAAAGGTGGGCCCTATCTTTGGCAAGTGTTAGCTAAGAAGGATGAAAACACTTAGAATTCCAGCAATAGGAGGAATCTTATCTCATCTCAAACTTAAAAGACTTGTTGGCCCAGAAGAGGACTTACCTAAAAAAGGAAAGCCACATATGAGACCTTTTTTGAAAAGGAGTAAAAGAAAAAAGTATAAATAGGAAACCCCTCTCCTATATTCTTCATGGAAGAATTATCCATCTCCCACCTCTAGAATTTCTACACTCCATCTCTCCCTCTCTTGTCTTTTCATCTTAAGTCATCAAGGAGGCTTAGCCCTAAAGCCACACCACACTACAAGAAATCACATCTTTAGCTATGAAAAATTTCGTCGCAAAACCCCCCAAAATGTCGGTAACAATTTTTAGCGATGCAGATATTTTTGTCGCTAGAACGTCGATAACAAAACGTCAGCAAAACAATTTACCGACAAAAAAAAAATTTGTCAGTGAAAATTATTTTTACTGACAATAAAATATACATTTACCGACGTTTTTAAACGTCGGTATACAATTTCTTGTATTTAATTTTAAATCTGATTTTATTTTACCGACGTTTTTAAACATCGGTAAAAGTCCTTTTATTGAGTTTTAATTTACATTTAACTTCTACCGACGAATTTATAACATCGGCAAAGAATTTCTCGTATTTTGTAAAGTTTTAGTTCTCATTTTACCGACGTTTTCAAACGTCGCTAGAATTCATTTTATTTAATTTTAATTTACATTTAAATGTTACCGATGAATATTTAACGTTGGCAAAGAATTTCTCGTATTTTCTAAACTTTTAGTTGTCATTTTACCGACGTTTCGAAACGTCGTTAAAAGTCATTTTATTTAATTTTAATTTACATTTAAATTTTACCAACGAATTTTGAACGTCGGTAAAGAATTTCTCCTATTTTCTAAACTTTTAGTTCTCATTTTACCGACATTTGGAAAACGTCGCTAAAATTCATTTTATTTAATTTTAATTACATTAAACTTTTACCGATGTGTTAAAACGTCAGTAATTTTAAAATTTTAAATTACTTTTAAACGTCAGCAATTTACTTTTTTTAAAATTTTGATTTACTTTTGCCGACGTTAGAAAACGTCGGCAAAAGTCATTTTTCTTTGGCAATAATTTATTTTTTTTAAATTAATAGTCTTCCCAATAAACCTGTTTATACTTGTATGAAATATATACCCATTCATATACCTGTATTTAACATAATAAATCCATCCATACAAAAATTGATAAATAAACAAAAAACCATTATCATTTTTCATTAAGTCATTCATTTCATTTAACAAATATTACAATGATAAAATCCCATATAAATATCTAACATATACAAATACAAATAGACTAAAATACAAATATTACAATGATACAATCCCATATAAATATCCAACATACAAATACAAATAGATTAAAATGAAAATAAAACACTCCTCCAAATCTGCAACTGAACCCAAATCGTCCATCAATCTGTAATGACAAAAAATAATATTAGAACCTTTTCAATGAATTAAATTAAAAATGTAAGATCATAAACATGTATATATATATAATTTTTTGGATCTTTTCTAATTTGGAAGCAATGCAATTTATTCATTTTTTGGAATTTTGAGGGTAATAATGAACCCAAAATCTAAAAGATAGTTTCCTGTTGCAACGTGGATTCATGAACAAATAGATGCTTTCTTGTTTCGACTTTCTTAAGCAAGTGACTTTCTATATTCTTGTATTCTCCAACTTCATTACTCATGTGAAGACATGGGGAGGATCTCTGGGCTATCAGAATCCCAGCCAAATTGATCAAACTCTCCTTCTATTGTTTGTAGTCCCCCTTTCATTTGGTAGTTTCTAGAAGCCATAACATGGGGGCACACGTGATATCTCATGTTGATGGGCGACAAGTAACTGGTAATGGGCCTGTCACTCTATTTTTATTTATTTACTTATTTGGTAATTTTGAATTTTAACCCTTTTCTTTAGAATTCTACCAAAAAGAAGTTTCCTTAGAAAACTTCTCATTCAAGTGAGTTTCATAAAAGAAACAGAATCGCTTTCAAAATAAGAAAAAAACAACAGACTTCTTATTTGACCTTACACAGAAAGAGGTTTAGTATGTGTGGAAACCATTCGTTCTATTTCATTTCAAGTTCTCTTTGTGGTGCCTGCTTCCTCTTTGGGTTCAGCTTTATGGTTGATTCTGTTTCGGGGTATCTCTAGCTACTCCCCTTGCTTTCTCTCAAGACTCATGAGCTTGATGATCTGGTAACTCCTTGCTTTGTGATTGTATTTTTCTTAGTTTGTCTACTTTTTTTTTTATTTATCTGCCTCTCTCTAGTTGTAACGTTCCTAACCCAAGTTATTATTTTAATTAATTTAAATATAATTTAATTTAATTGTTTGTATTTTAGTTAATTATGGTTATTATAATTATTTAATTTTCTTTTGGGTTTTGGGTTAATCGGATAGTAATTTTAGGACCATGAGTGTTCATCGTTGACCCGACCCAATTCAGACCCATTTTGGGCCCATTAAACCCAATAACCCAAACCAAGCCCATACTTATAAATTAACCTAAACAACAGGGTTCTTTTTATAAAAACTAAGACTCACCCTCAAACCCTAATCCTTATCTATATAAGATGATGAGCAGCCCCTTTTTCCCCTTGCTACAGTCGTTCCTCCCCTTTTCTTTTTTCCTTGATCGGCCAAGAAAATCTAAGCCATCCATTGGTTGTTATCTTCATCTTCTTCGTCATCTCTTCTTCCTTTTCTCCTTCTTCTTCATCTTCTCAGTTGGGGTCTGGCGGCGTGCACGAGGGAGAGAGAGAGATCTAGATCTTCTTTTGTATCAAAGGCAAGTGGATTTGCACATATCTCTAATGATTTCACTAATTCCATTGATTTCATGATCTTAGATGTATTGTCAATGCCCATTTAAATCCCTAAAGGATGATGGTAGGTTAGATGGGTATGTATTTTACAGATTTTTGTTGATGGTGGTCGATGGATTTGATGAAAGAGGGGCTGGGCCACTTAAAAATAAATGGGTCCTTGTTTAAAAAAAAAAGATTTCAGCATCTGGGACGAGTCCAGTGACAAAAATTTCCTGCACATGTTGCTGTTTGGCAGCAGCATGTGCAGGTTTCCACTTGAAAATTAATGTGGGTCCGCCACCTACATGTGGGCCCCATGACTGTAATTTGGACCTTGATTGGTGGGGTTCGACGGGTGGGACCCTAGCAGATGGTGGGCTTCCTTTGATCCAACACTTTGACCCATAGCAGTGGGATGGGATTTTCTAGACTACTGATGATGGGGCATTAACAGTGATGAAATTGTGAACCCCACCTGTGATTTGATGGCTGGTCCCAAAGAATACATACACATTTATATATATTTATACATATATATATAACAAAAAAAAAAAGAGATGAAAACGTCTGGGAATAAATCTCAGACGTTGAGTGCAACATGCAAGGCGGGATGACCGCCTGTGCATTACTGCCAGGCGCACTATGCGCCTGTGCAGTACTGCACAGGTGGGTCACCCACCTGCACATGTTGGCGGGTGGCCCCACCCCCCCCCCCCCCCCCCCCCCCCCCCCCGGTGGCACATGTATATAAAAAAAATGATATCTGATGGTGATGGTGACCCCAAGCCATTAAGATTCTAACAACTAGTGGATGATCTCTTTAACAGCCGTATGATGGTGGGGCAATTACTGTGATTAGACATGTGCACACTGTGTTATAACGTCTAGGTTGTAAAGAGACATTGTGTGTGTATATATGTATAAATACAAATACAAGTGCACCTGGGTTTTAAGAGACATTACATCACTCACATATATTAATATATATATATATATGTAGAAAGGATAGAAGTTGGGCCAATAATTTATTTAAATGGTTATTTAACCATTCATTTATGACTTTCTTTGGATGGTTGACATACCCCGGAAGACCTTGTGTTGGTTTTGGAACCCAATGAATTTAATTTAATAAAATTAAACCCATCACATCATCAAAGTAAGAGGTTATGCGGGCAGATTTCCTCTTACAGATTTCATGGTTTGCACATGACGGTACAAACCACCCGCACTCAGATGAAGTGAGAATTGGGCTATGCATCACCCCGTTTTCAAAAATTCCCAACCTTACTTCATCTTGGTTCATGTGGAATTGTCGCATGCGTGAATTGTGGTCACAATGTTAGCAATATTTGTAGAGTTATTTATTGATCATCATGATATATTTCTTTACCTTGTTGCATATATGTTAGAATTTATACCCATTATTTTATGATGACTTTGACCGTGTTGTGGCTTGGACTATAAAGTGTTTATTTATGAGGTATTCATGTTATGTTGAAAACTATTTGGTTGGTATAATGTTTTATTATATGGTATTTGAATACCTATTATGGCCAGCCCTTCACACTACCATAGGATGTGTCTGTCGAACAATCACTGAGCCATGTTTATGAGTCTCGACACAAGAAGAGGCAGGGCTGTGTGAGATTATTATGCGGATCTGGTCATTGGACGACTGTAGTCGGTTCACAGATGTACACTGTGATGATTTTTACCGGACTTAGGGCCGAAGACGAGCTTACCACTCGTACACTGTTGGTTTCACCGTGATTTTGGACAGGATGCTAGGCATCCGAAGACAGATTTAATCCACCGTTTCTGGACAGGATGCGAGGCATCCGAAGATAGTATAAATCCCGTTAGGGTATCGCAGATGCGATGCTCGGCGAAAGTGACACTGTTCATTTGATGTAGAGTTGGATTTAGGATTCGTTCTTTCTATATTGCATGGCATTCCTTTATCTATATTGTTCACTTATTCTTATGATTTTTCTTGTCATATTCTCACATTGATAGTGTACTTCATTGTGAGTTATGTGTATTTTACTTGCCGCCATTTGTGGTTGACCCTCGTTTTCTAAAATTGATGCATAGGTACCGAACCCAGCTTTGCCGAGGAGGAGGCGTAGGCTGAAGCATTTCAAACGCTTGAGGCAACTGATGTTCCCAAGTGGGGTGCAAACGATGGCTTCGGGGCCATCTAACCAAGCACAGGCATGACTCACCTAGTTGCCATTATATTAAACAAATCATTCTTTAAAGACTTGATCCATCAGTGGGACATTTTAATAAATTATTATTTATTTCTTTTGCAACTTGGAATATTATTATTGCTATCTGTTGATATGCAAACTTGATTTTTTTTCTTGGTACCTATTGGTTGAAATTACTTCCGCAGGTTGGGAATGAATGTGAATGGCCTAAACTCACCACGGCCTAAGATCCTGTGGGAAAGATAATTAGGAGTCAATGGTTTTGTTTACAGAAAAGTATATATATAAAAAATTGACTCCTAATTTCACGTAACCCTATTTTCTTTTTTTGAGGACGTGACAGTTGGTATCAGAGCGATGGGCATGTTTCTAGATAATTAAAAGTGGATAGAAACAGAGGACGTGAGTGAGGTTCCGATTTCGTTAGACAGATTTTACCCGCTTTGTGTAAAGTCTATAGAATTGTTTGCTAGAATTTGTTTAATAGAAATTCACCATCTTGACCTATTTTACAGATCATGGCTCAACGAGTTACTCGTTCACAACCCAATGGAGACAATTCGCCGTCCCAGGATGATAGATTCTCCCAGCTTTTGCAGGCCTTTATGCAAGCTCAAAATAATCAAATTACTATATAGAGAGAGCATGAGAGACAAAGAGCTGCAGATAGGCAACAAGATCGTGAGGAGAGGGCTGTCAAACAAGCACGGGTTGATGCAGAGAGGACCGCTGAGAAAGCCCAAGCCGATGCTGATAAGGCAGTATTCTAGGCTCAGTTACTAGCTGCCGCAGATAGAGCAGGACAACCAGTTCAGGTTACTTTGCCTCCAGAGGAAGTGGATCCCAACAACATTTTCGATAAGTTCATGAAGAGGTTCCCTCCACAATTTCATGGTACTGAGGATCCGATGGCTGCTGATGATTTCTTAGAGCATCTGGAGCAGATTTTTGCAGCATTTAAATGTACGGGCATTCAACAGGTCCAGTTAGCTGCATATATGTTGAAAGGGGCGGCTAAGCAATGGTGGGACTTTGTTAAAGCAACTGTACAAGCAGATACAGTACACGAGGCCGAGGCTTGGACAACATTCACGATGGCATTCACGGATAAATTTGTGCCTCAATATCTGCAAGATCAGAAGATGGAAGAATTTGAAAAATTGAAGCAAGGTGACATGACTATCCAGTAGTATGAGACCAAGTTTACAAGGTTGTCTAAGTATGCACCTACTCTTGTCCATCCTTTGAAACAAGAAGTCCGACGTTTCCTCAAGGGTATGAATGCTCGTATCGCATCAAAAATAGGAGATACGGAACGGCCAACATTTCATGATTATGTTAAGAGTGCAAATTGGGCTGAGGGCATGGTTAAGCGGGAAGACGAGGAGGCAGTCTCATCAGGGTCGAAGTAGTGACACATGCATAACCAGTTTGCAGGCCAACCTCAGCAGAAAAAGCAGAAGTTTCAGAACTCTAATCTTGGTATGCAAAAGCCGCAGTGTGCTCGGTGCGGGTATGAGCACCCAACAGAGAGGTGTCGGTGGGGTACAGGGCTTTGTTTTTATTGTGGACAGCCGGGGCATAAAACTCATGATTGTCCTAACGGAGGTCGAGAGCGCACATTGGCGCGGGAGGCAGCACAGGGTGGTTATGCGCAATAGCAGCCGGGGAGGCAAGCACCCCAGTTTAGGCCGCAGCAGCCTTCCCAGTAGCCACCTCGGGCTCCGCAGCAGCAACAGTTTAGAGCCCCAATGCCCGAGTATCAGCAGATTAGGGGACTAACCCCTCAGCAGCAGCAGCATAGAACAGTAGGCCAACAAGACCAAGGGCAGCAGATGGGTCACCAACAGCACAGGGGTCAGCAAAGGCCACAGCGGCCAGTGCTGGGACAACAACAATGGCCACAGCAGGTTGGACAAGCTTATGGCATCACTCACGAGGAAGCCGATGCTTACGGGGAGTGCGTGGAAGGTATTATTCTAATCTCAGATGTTGAAACTAAGGTGCTATTTGATTCTGGTGCCACCCATTCTTTTGTTTCTCAAACTTTTACTAAGCATTTGCGTGAGAAGGTAGCGCGATTAGATTGTCCTCTATTAGTTAATACCCGCATGGGTGGGCGAGTTAGATGTCATCAGTACTTTCCTCGTGTCCGAGTTTAAATAGGGAAGTTGATTTTACCAGCAAACTTGGTGCTTATGATGATGAATGACTTTGATGTCATTTTGGGCATGGATTAGTTAAGGACCTATCAGGCTAATATGGATTGTTTTAACAAGATTATCAAGTTTAAAGTCAAATCAGAAACTGTTACGTTTATTGGACAATCGAAAAGGATTCCCACAAGTCGGATATCAGCCTTGATGGCAGATCATATGCTAAGGAGCAGTTGTGAAGGTTACTTAGCATTTATCATGGAGGATAAATAGTCCATGGCGGAGGGGGATGTATCGAAGATACCTGTAGTTTGTGAGTTTCCGGATGTCTTTCTAGATGAGATTACGGGATTGCCGCCGATTCAAGAAATCAATTTCACCATGGAGCTAGCTCCAGGGACAGCACCGATCTCAAAAGCTCCTTACAGAATGGCACCAGCTGAGTTGAGAGAATTGAAAATTTAGCTGCAAGACTCGTTGGATAAAGGTTTCATAAGGCCTAGTGTATCACCATGGGGAGCACCTGTTTTGTTTGTTAAGAAGAAAGTTGATTCCATGAGGATGTGCATCGACTACAGACAACTTAATTAGGTCACGATAAAAAACAAATATCCATTACCTAGGATTGATGAGTTGTTTGATCAGTTACAGGGAGCAGAATTCTTTTCGAAAACAAACCTGAGGTCAGGATACCATCAGCTGAGAGTTAGAGATCAGGATGTGCAAAAGACAGCATTCCGGATTAGATACAGCCATTATGAATTTCTAGTGATGCTGTTTGGGCTAACAAATGCTCCAGGAGTTTTCATGGCTTTGATGAATAAGATCTTCGCTCCATTTTTTGATCAATTTACGGTGGTTTTCATCGATGATGTGTTAGTATACTCCAAATCTCGTGAGGAACATGAGAACCATCTTAGAACTGCATTGCAGAATTTGAGGGATCACCAGCTCTATGCGAAATTGAGTAAGTGTGAGTTCTGGTTGGATCAGGTGTCTTTCCTCGGTCACATTATTAGCAGAGAGGGTCTAGCGGTGGATCCAGCGAAGATTGAGTCAATTGTCAATTGGCAAAAACCCACTTTAGTGTCAGAGATACGCAGTTTTCTTGGTTTGGCTGGTTATTACAGGAGATTTGTGCAAGGATTTTCGTCAATTGCAATGCCATTGACTAAATTAACACGGAAAGATTTGCCTTTTGTGTGGTCTGACGAGTGTGAAGCCAGTTTTCAAGAGCTAAAAACCCGGTTGACTACAGCTCCTGTACTTACACTACCATCGGAGAATGGTCAATTTGTGATTTATACTGATGCTTTAGGTGTTGGTTTGGGATGTGTACTCATGCAGGATGGAAAAGTTGTTGCCTATGGGTCTAAACAACTTAAGGAACATGAGAAAAAGTACGCTACTCATGATCTTGAGCTCACAGCAGTAGTTTTTGCGCTAAAAATGTGGAGACATTATCTATATGGTGTGAGATTTAAAGTGCATTCGGACCATAGGAGTCTTCAGTATTTATTCACTCAGCTAGAGTTGAACATGAGACAGATCAGATGGATGGAATATATCAAGGACTTTGATTTTCCGATCAAATACCATCCAGGGAAAGCCAATGTAATGGCTGATGCACTAAGCAGAAAAGCAGCAAGGAATGCATGTTTACGGACAGAATGGTCGTGGGCAGAGATATTTCTGGACTTAGGGGTTGATTTACAGCTGGTTAATGATAAAGTGATGATTGCCAGTATGTTTGTTTGGGAACTAGAGATTTTGGGCAGAATCAAAAGCACACAGTCAGAAGATCCAGAGTTGGTCAGGGTGATTGAGCAGATTGAGAGCAGGCCAGACTTTAGATTGATAGATGGTGTGTTGTACTATTAGGATAGATTGTGTGTGCCAAATATAGAGGAGTTGAATAATGAGATCCTGACAGAAGCACATCATTCTCGTTTTACCATTCACCCTGGTAGCACAAAGATGTACCAGAATCTCCGTAGTCATTACTGCTGGAACAACATGAAAAAGGAAATTACAGGATTTGTTGCCAGGTGTTTGGTTTGTTAGCAGGTTAAGACAGAACACAAGAGACCCCTAGGACTTTTGAAACAGTTGGCAGTGCCGGATTGGAAATGGGAACATATCACGATGGATTTTATATCAGGACTTCCGATGATTCATGGTAAAGATAGTATTTGGGTGATAGTGGACAGGTTAACTAAAGTTGCACATTTTCTGCCAATCAGCTTAAAGACACCCAAAGATGAGTTGGCCAAAAATATATGGAGGAAGTAGTTAGATTGCACGGTGTACCGGTATCGATCGTCTCAAATAGAGATTCGAGGTTTTTGAGTAAGTTCTGGACACGACTTCAAGAGGCACTCGGTACTACCTTGAACTTCAGTACAGCATATCACCCGGAGACAGATGGGTAGACTGAGAGAACCAACCAAACACTGGAGGATATGTTGCGTGCTTGTGTGTTGGACTTTGAAAAGGATTGGCAGAAAAGTCTTCCTCTTTGTGAGTTCGCATACAACAACAGCTACCATTCAAGTATTGGTATGGCCCCTTTTGAAGCATTGTATGGGCGTAGATGTAAAACCCCACTTTGTTGGGAGGAAGTTGGTGTTCGGAGTTTTCACTAGCCATCGATAGTCAGTGATACCAGTGAGAAGGTTCAGCAAATTCATGCCAGATTGAAAATTGCTAGGAGTAGACAGAAGAGTTATGCTGACTTGAAGAGGAGAGATCTCGAGTTTGTAGTAGGCGATCATGTGTTTCTAAAAGTGTCGCCGGCTGGAGGAACACTCAGATTCGGACAGAAGGGCAAGCTGTCTCGGAGATTCATCGGGCCGTTTGAGATTCTCGAGAGAGTGGGAGATGTAGCCTACAGATTGGCATTGCTAACAGAGTTGTCAGGAGTTCATAACGTCTTCCATATCTCGATGCTGAAGAAGTACGTCGCCGATCCTTTGCATGTTCTTCAATACGAACCACTCGAGATTCAACTAGATGCTATCTACGTAGAGAAGCCGTTACGGATCATTGATACTAAGGAGCAAGTCCTATGGACGCAGACCATTCACTAGGTGAAGGTTCAGTGGGAGCACCACAGTCCAAGGGAGGCCACTTGGGAGCTTAGAGACCAAGTGAAGAAGTTGTACCCGGATCTTCTCCCCGAGATACATTAGACATTTGGAGGACCAAATGTTCTAAGGGGGAAGGAATGTAACGTTCCTAACCCAAGTTATTATTTTAATTAATTTAAATATAATTTTATTTAATTGTTTGTATTTTAGTTAATAATGGTTATTATAATTATTTAATTTTCTTTTGGGTTTTGGGTTAATCGAATAGTAATTTTAGGACCATGAGTGTTCATCGTTGACCCGACCCAATTCAAACCCATTTTGGGCCCATTAAACATAATAACCCAAACCAGGCCTATACTTATAAATTAACCTAAACAACAGGGTTCTTTTTATAGAAACTAAAAATCACCCTCAAACCCTAATCCTTATCTATATAAGATGATGAGCAGCCCCTTTTTCCCCTTGCTACAGTCGTTCCTCTCCTTTTCTTCTTTCCTTGATCGGCTAAGCAAATCCAAGCCATCCATTGGTTGTTATCTTCATCTTTTTCGTCATCCTTCTTCCTTTTCTCCTTCTTCTTCATCTTCTCAATTGGGGTCTGGCGGCGTGCACGAGAGAGAGAGAGAGAGAGAGAGAGATCTAGATCTTCTTTTGCATCAAAGGCAAGTGGATTTGCACATATCTCTAATGATTTCACTAATTCCATTGATTTCATGATCTTAGATGTATTGTCAATGCCCATTTAAATCCCTAAAGGATGATGGTAGGTTAGATGGGTATGTATTTTACAGATTTTTGTTGATGGTGGTCGATGGATTTGATGAAAGAGGGGCTGGGCCACTTAAAAATAAATGGGTCCTTGTTAAAAAAAAAAAATTTCAGCATGCCTGGGACGAGTCCAGTGACAGAAATTTCCTGCACATGTTGCTGTTTGGCAGCAGCATGTGCAGGTTTTCACTTGAAAATTAATGTGCGTCCGCCACCTACATGTGGGCCCCATGACTATAATTTGGACCTTGATTGGTGTGGTTCGATAGGTGGGACCCTAGCAGATGGTGGGCTTCCTTTGATCCAATACTTTGACCCATAACAGTGGCATGGGATTTTCTAGACTACCGATGATGGGTCATTGACAGTGATGAAATTGTGAACCCCACCTATGATTTGATGGCTGGTCCCAAAGAATACATACACATTTATATATATTTATACATATATATATATAACAAAAAAGAAAAAAAGAGAGATGAAAACGTCTGGGAATAAATCCCAGACGTTGAGTGCAACGTGCAAGGCGGGATGACCGCCTGTGCACTACTGCACGCGCACTATGCGCCTGGCAGTAATGCACAGGTGGGTCACCCACCTGCACGTGCTGGCGGGTGGCCCGCCCCCCTGGCACATGTATATAAAAAAAATGATATCTGATGGTGATGGTGACCCAAAGCTATTAAGATTCTAACAACTAGTGCGTGATCTATTTGATAGCCGTATGATGGTGGGGCAATTACTGTGATTAGACATGTGCACACTGTGTTATAACGTCTAGGTTGTAAAGAGACATTGTGTGTGTATATATGTATAATTACAAATACAGGTGCACCTGGGTTTTAAGAGACATTACATCACTCACATATATTAATATATATATAAAGGAAGGATAGAAGTTGGGCCAATAATTTATTTAAATGGTTATTTAAACATTCATTTATGACTTTCTTTAGATGGTTTACATACCCTGGAAGACCCTTGTGTTGGTTTTGGAACCCAATGAATTTAATTTAATAAAATTAAACCCATCACATCATCAAAGTAAGAGGTTATGCGGGTAGATTTTCTTTTACAGATTTCATGGTTTGTACATGACGGTACAAACCACCCGTACTCAGATGAAGTGAGAATTGGGCTATGCATCACCCCGTTTTCAAAAATTCCCAACCTTACTTTATCTTGGTTTATGTGGAATTGTCGCATGCGTGAATTGTGGTCACAGTGTTAGGAATATTTGTAGAGTTATTTATTGATCATCATGATGGATTTCTTTACCTTGTTGCATATATGTTAGAATTTATACCCGTTATTTTATGACGACTTTGACTGCGTTGTGGCTTGGACTATAAAGTGTTTATTTATGAGGTATTCATGTTATGTTGAAAACTATTTGGTTGGTATAATGTTTTATTATATGGTATTTGAACACCTATTATGGCCAGCCCTTCACACTACCATAGGATGTGTCAGTCGAACAATCACTGAGCCATGTTTATGAATCTCGATGCAGGAAGAGGCAGGGCTGTGTGAGATTATTATGCAGATCTGGTCATTGGATGACTGTAGTTGGTTCACAGATGTACACTGTGATGATTTTTACCGGACTTAGGGCCGAAGACGAACTTACCACTCGTACACGGTTGGTTTCACCGTGATTTTGGACAGGATGCTAGGCATTCGAAGATGGATTTGATCCACCGTTTCTGGACAAGATGCGAGGCATCCGAAGACGGTATAAATCCCGTTAGGGCATCGGCAGATGCGATGCTCAGCGAAAGTGACACTGTTCATTTGATGTAGAGTCAGATTTTGGATTCGTTCTTTCTATATTGCATGGCATTCCTTTATCTATATTGTTCACTTATTCTTATGATTTTTCTTGTCATATTCTCACATTGATAGTGTACTTCATTATGAGTTATGTATTTTTTACTTGCTGCCATTTGTGGTTGACCCTTGTTTTCTAAAATTGATGCTTAGGTACCGAGCCCGGCTTTGCCGAGGAGGAGGTGTAGGCTGAAGCGTTTCAAACGCTTGAGCCAACTGATGTTCCCGAGTGGGATGCAAACGATAGCTTTGGGGCCGTCTAACCAAGCACAGGCGTGACTCACCTAGTTGCGATTATATTAAATAAATCATTCTTTAAAGACTTGATCCTTCAGTGGGACATTGTAATAAATTATTATTTATTCTTTTGCAACTTGGAATATTATTATTGTTATCTGGTGATATGCAAACTTGATTTTTTTTCTTGGTACCTATTGGTTGAAATTACTTCTGCAGGTTGGGAATGAATGTGAATGGCCTAAACTCACCACGACCTAAGATCCTGTGGGAAGATAATTAGCAGTCAATGGTTTTTGTTTACAGAAAAATATATTTATAAAAAAATTGACTCCTAATTTCACGTAACCCTATTTTCTTTTTTTGAGGATGTGACAGTAGTCTACTTACCTATCAACCCATACCATCTCAATTAGAATCTATTTAATGTGAAGAAAGGGTACATTGATTTGTCTGGCGCCTGCAATAGTAACGGTGGGGAGATGATAGAATCATGGTGCAGCCTCCTGTAAACTTGTCTCGTTGATCGGTATGAATTCGTCAGCTATTGCAATGGGTTTTTCCTGCTTCACAGTTCGGGTCTTTTTCCAGTATCCCACCACATATGTAATCCCACGATCAATCAATGTTTCGCTCTTCCTGAGGCTCCTCTAGATTACAACCATAAAGTATGTAAGTCCGTAACTGTCATGACCCCCCAATATTAAACCTGGGGTTTCATGAGATTAGGGCCAATATATATATATATTTTCCTATAATCATCATGACACATGACTCCTAATCAATTTACCACAGGATCTTTAGTCCGCGGTGAGTTTAACATTTCATACCAACACAAACACCTGCGGAAGCAATATTTAGCAATTGGCATTATCAAAATAATCAGAGTATTGCACATCAAAAGGGGTGTAAAGTTTAGAGTTTGAGTTCAAAGTTTAAAAGTTTATACAAAATATGTTAAATGCAAGCCCACCAAAACTCAGGCTGCCAAAAGAATACTAATGAAAAGCATTAAGATCTAAAAATATGTTAGTCACTCGCGTGCAGGTCTAGATGGATCAATATCCATCATTTGCACCCCACTCGGACTCAGCACCTGGGTTCAAGCGCATGTAGTGCTTCACCCTCCTTTGTCGCCTCGGGGTGGTAGGACTCGGTACCTATGCACCAAATACTACAACATCAGTCTACAACAATAGATGGCAAGTGAATAAACATAAACCATAATAATGTACAATGTCAAAATGAAATAAAGACATATATGATCATAAGAGTGATGAACAATAAAGGCATAAGAAAGAACAGAATCCTAATCCATAGCTACACAAATACGCACAACCACATAAGCCAATATCCGAGTAAAACCCAGCCTAGAATACGGTGGCCCAAACCGTCTTTGGATGCTGGGCATCCTGTCCAGAACGGTGGATCAGTGCGCCATAGGGTGCATCACACCCAGTCCAGAGTCATAGAGCACAAGGCCCCGTCCAGAACGGTTGGTCAAGCCGCCATAGGGTGCATCACACCCAGTCCAGAATCAGAAGGTACATCTGTACCATACCAATATCAATCTGCAGTCGTCTAGAAGACCCCGATCCAACACAACCCACACATAGGCCGACTCAGTGGTGCGCGGACAAGGTTCCTAAGTCAAATGTGAAGGGCTGGCTAAATCCAAACATACCATACAAATATTGAGGAACTACTCCACAATATAATCCGGTCCACAACCATAAATCCATACCCACAATGAGTAGTCCTCCCGTATCCCAAACACCAAGCCAAGCCTCAACACGGTCCATACAATACCAATACAGGGTACAGTCGCTAAAAGGTCATAAACAATGTAATAACAATGCAAAGTAAGCAAACCCGAAGGCCAAGGAAGAATTACAGGCCATGCCTAGGTCAATGATGGCAACTTGTGTACCTAACAACTCTACTCGAACTCCAGGTGATGTATGGTTGGGTAATTAATTTCATTTAAGTCAGAAGGATGCATAGCCCAGGTCCAACATCAACCGGATTCGGTTAGTTTGTACATTGTACACAAATCATACCATCTATGAGAGGGACATTTGCTCCCCAATGACTCTCATAATAAGTCCTCAAAATACCCTCCAATATGCATGTAAAAAGGATCGATAATCAGTCTCACAATTAGCCCACACCCAGGCCTCCATCACCATAGAACAATCCCAATAAAAAAAATGGGTTTCAATCCCTTCATTCTTCTCACACTTCTTAACCTGCAGTAAATGGGTATCCCACCCCTTTATTTACCACATTTAAATCACCTCCAACATAGCAATCCATCACATACATTACCACACCTAAATCTAGCATTTTTAACATAAAACCCAAAATGAGCAAAAGGGTGTACAAATGACAAATAGAATGCTAGAATCAATCAAATATACATGCACATCATTATTGAAATATGTTAATCCACTTGCCTCAGATGAAGAGGGTAAAATAGGGTATGCCTAGCTCACCAAAGAACCCCAAAGAAGCTCAAACTCAAGGAAAATCCGAACCAAACACAAATCAAACCTACAAAAACAATTAAGAGAAGCTAATGAGCATGCCAAAATGCTATTTTAGTTAAAACTCTAAATGACCTAGTTTATGGGGAGGAAAACCTTACCTAGGGTTGTTTGGTTTGGGGGAAAACTTGAAAAATGCGTTCCTTGGGAAGATGAAAGCTTGAGGATGAAGATGGAAGGAAAAGAAGAAGCTTCGGTGGCGGCGGGAGGCGTGGATTCCAGCGGTGGCAGCAAGGAGGAAGGAAATGGGAAATGGGAAATAAGGAAAATAGAAAAAGAAGGAAATAAAGGAAGAGGGAATGGGTGGTGGCGGCAGTCGCCGGACTAAGGGGAGTTCGGATCTTGGATCGCAGTTGCCGATTGGGTGGGTGATCCATCGAAAGTGGAGAGGGCCGTCTCTGTTTGGTAAGAGGGAAATGAGAGATGAGAAATGAGAGTGAAGAGAGAAAGGAGAATAAAAACAAAAGAAAAGAGATAGGGAGGAGAGAGACTCGCCTCTGGATGGGGGAGTGAAACGAGTGAGGGAGTGAGGTGAGAGAGTGAGGGGAGAGAGGAAATGGGTTGGGATTTAAGAAGAATTACAAAACTACCACTCATATAATAACTTGTCTAAAACTTGTTTTGTCCATAACTTATGAACCATAAGTCGGATTGAGTCACTGTTAGCGCCATTGTTCATAAATAAAATTAGCTTTCCAATGACTATACTATTGGCATGGTTTCGAGGAAGATAAATTTTGTCCTATTTTAATGGGGTTTTGGGTATTTTTCCATAAAAAGGCTTAATTTTAGAAAATGAGGTATTTGGTAGACAAGATGGGTCTGGATAGGTTTAGATAAAAGGATAAGGCTAATGGAATTAGGAGAGCTACCCCATGGGCCCAAACCTCACAATTCGCAAAAGCTACGGCAAAAAGGCCTCTACACTTCCTAAAATTGCTAGCTACACCCTACTGGGCTTAGACAAACTCAAAACCCAATAAAACTGCGCACACACGATCCTAATGCTAAAACGGACACACTTAGACTCTAACGGCTTATTTAGCTATAATACAGCTTAATCTATAATAATAGCATAATTAAGGTGCGGAACGTTACATTCCTTCCCCCTTAGGACATTTGGTCCTCCAAATGCCTAACGTACCTCAGGAAGAAGATTCGGGTACTGCCTTTTAACTTGGTCTCTAAGCTCCCAAGTGGCTTCCCTTGGACTGTGGTGTTCCCATTGAACCTTCACCGAGTGAATCGTCCGCGTCCTCAAAATCTGCTCCTTCATATCTATGATCTGCAAAGGTCGCTCCACATAAGTAGCATCTAGCTGAAGTTCTAGTAGCTCATACTGAAGAACATGCGAAGGATCTGCTGCATATTTCTTCAACATCGAGATATGGAAGACATTGTGAACCCCTGCCAACTCTGCTGGAAGAGCCAATCTGTAGGCAGCTTCTCCCACTCTCTCTAAAATCTCAAAAGGGCCGACGAATCTACGAGACAATTTGCCTTTCTGTCCAAATCTCAACGTTCCTCTAATAGGTGACACCTTTAGAAATACATGGTCACCGACCTCAAACTCAAGATCTCTTCTCTTCAAATCAGCAAAACTCTTCTGTCTGCTCCTGGCCACTTTCAATCTATCATGAATTTGCTTCGCTTTCTCACTGGTATCACTGACAATGGAAGGACTGTGGAAACTCCTGACACCAACCTCTTCCCAACATATCGGAGTCCTGCATCTACGCCCGTACAAAGCTTCGAAAGGTGCCATGCCAATGCTAGAGTGATAGCTATTGTTATAAGCAAATTCACATAAGGGAAGACTTTTCGGCCAATCTTTCCCAAAATCCAATACACAAGCTTGTAACATATCCTCCAATGTCTGATTGGTCCTCTCTGTCTGTCCATTTGTCTAAGGATGATATGCAGTGCTGAAGCTCAAAGTAGTACCCAAGTCATTTTGAAGCCTAGTCCAAAACTTACCTAGAAACCTTGGATCTCTGTTTGAGACAATTGAGACCGAAACACCGTGCAACCTGACGATTTCATCCATATACATCTTAGCCAACTCGTCCCTTGGTGTCTTTAGGCTCATAGGAAGAAAGTAAGCAACTTTGGTCAATTTGTCAACTATGACCCAAATACTGTCCTTATTATGCATCGGTGGCAATCCTGAGATAAAGTCCATCGTAATATACTCCCATTTCCAATCCGGAACTACCAACTGTTTCAAAAGTCCTGGGGGTCTCTTGTACTCTACCTTGACCTGCTGGCATACTAAGCACCTTGAAACAAACCCTGCAATTTCCTTTTTCATGTTGTTCCACCAATAATAGCTGCACAGATTCTGATACATCTTCGTGCTACTAGGTGAATGGTGAAATGAGAATGATGCGCCTCTGTCAATATCTCATTCTTTAGCTCTTCTATGTTTGGCACACACAATCTGTCCTGAAAATACAAAACACCCTCTATCAATTTGAAGTTTGGCCTCCTATCAATCTGTTCAATTACTCTAACTAACTCTGGATCCTCTGACTGCCTGTTCTTAATCCTGCCCAAAATTTCTGGTTCCCAAACAAACATGTTGGCCAATAGAACCTTATCACCGGATAGCTGCAAATCTACTCCCATATCCAGGAAAATCTCTGCCCATGACCACTTAACTCTCATGCATGCATTGGTCACTGCACTTTTGCTTAGTGCATCAGCCACTACATTTGCTTTCCCGGGGTGATATTTGATCGGAAAGTCAAAATCTTTTATGTATTCCATCCACCGAGTTTGCCTCATGTTAAGCTCTGGCTGTGTAAACAAGTACTGGAGACTGCGGTGATCCGAGTGAACCTCAAACTTCTCCCCGTACAAGTAGTGTCGCCACATCTTCAGAGAAAAAACCACTGCTGCAAGCTCAAGATCATGAGTAGCATATTTTTTCTCATGTTCCTTAAGTTGTCTAGACCCGTAGGCCACCACTTTTTCATCTTGCATAAGTACACAACCCAATCCAACTCCTGAAGCATCTGTGTAGATCACAAATTTGCCATCCTTTGTAGGAAGTGTTAGCACTGGAGCTGTAGTCAGTTTGCTCTTCAACTCCTGAAAGATAGCCTCGCACTCCTCAGTCCATACAAAAGGTACATCTTTTCGTGTCAACTTAGTCAGTGGTGCTGCAATCGTAGAAAATCCTTTCACAAACCTCCTGTAATAACCAGCCAAACCCAAGAAACTATGGATCTCAGACACTGACGTCGGACTTTACCACTTAACCACTGCATCTATCTTTGTGGGATCCACTGATAAGCCTTCCTTGCTGATAATATGACCCAAGAAAGCCACTTGCTCCAACCAAAATTCACACTTGCTCAGTTTGGCGTAGAGTTGATGATTCCTCACTGTTTGCAATGCTGTCCTCAAATGATGCTTATGCTCCTCTCGAGACTTGGAATAGACCAACACATCATCTATAAACACAACCGTAAACTGATCGAGAAATGGAGTGAAGACCTTGTTCATCAATGCCATGAAGACTCCAGGAGCATTCGTCAATCCAAAAGGCATCACTAGAAACTCATAGTGGCCATATCTAGTCTTGAATGCTGTCTTCTGAATGTCCTGCTCTCTAACCCTGAGCTGATGATAGCCTGATCTCAAGTCAATCTTCGAAAAGAATTCAGCTCCCTAAAGCTGATTAAACAACTCATCGATCCTTGGGAGTGGATATTTATTCTTGATCGTGACCTGATTCGGTTGCCTGTAATCAATGCACATTCTCATAGAACTATCTTTCCTTTTCACAAAGAGTACTGGTGCTCCCCATGGTGACACACTAGGCCTTATAAAGCATTTATCCAACAAGTCTTCCAACTGAATTTTCAATTCCCTCAGTTCTGCTGGTGCCATTCTATATGGAGCTTTCGAGATCGTCGCTGTCCCCGGAACTAGCTCGATCATGAAATCAACCTCTCTGATCAGTGGTAAGCCTGGAATCTCCTCTGGAAATACATCCGGGAACTCACGAACTACCGGTATCTGGGATACATCCTCCACCTCTTTGGACTGTTTATCCTCCGTGATAAAAGCCAAGTATCCATCACAACCACTCCTCAACAAACTATCTACCCTTAAGGCTGATATTCTGCTCGTATGCATTTGTTTGCGCTGTCCAACAAACTCAACATTATCTGAATTAACCTGCAACTTCACTGTCTTAGAATAACAATTCATTACCGCTCTGTAGGTAGATAACCAATCCATGCCCAATATGATATCAACGTCATTCATCATGAGGATAATAAGGTCTGCCGGTTAAACAAATTCTCCAATCTGAACTCGAGTACCACCTATCAAACCAATGCTAGAAAGCAAATCTATAGACTTTACACAAAGGAGGTAAAATCCATCTAACAAAAAATCGAAATCCTCACACGCGTCCTATTGTTTCTATCCATTTTTATTTCCTAGAAACATGCAAGTCTCTGATACCAACTGTCACGACCCCCAAATATTAAACCTGGGGTTTCGTGAGATTAGGGCCAATATATATATATTTCCTGTAATCATCATGACCCATGGCTCCTAATCAATTTACCACAGGATCTTTAGTCCGCGGTGAGTTTAACATTTCATACCAACACAAACACCTGCGGAAGCAATATCTAGCAGTTGGCATTATCAAAATAATCAGAGTATTGCACATCAAAAGGGGTGTAAAGTTTAGAGTTCGAGTTCAAAGTTTGAAAGTTTATACAAAATATGTTAAATGCAAGCCCACCAAAACTCAGGCTGCCAAAAGAATAATAATGAAAAGCATTAAGATCTAAAATATGTTAGTCACTCGCGTGCAGGTCTAGATGGATCAATATCCATCATTTGCACCCCACTCGGACTCAGCACCTGGCTCAAGCACTTATAGTGCTTCACCCTCCTCCGTCGCCTCGGGGTGGTAAGACTCGGTACCTATGCACCAAATACTACAACATCAGTCTACAACAGTAGATGGCAAGTGAATAAACATAAACCATAATAATGTACAATGTCAAAATGGAATAAAGACATATATGATCATAAGAGTGATGAACAATAAAGGCATAAGAAAGAACAGAATCCTAATCCATAGCTACGCAAATACGCACAACCACATAAGCCAATATCCGAGTAAAACCCAGCCTAGAATACGGTGGCCCAAACCGTCTTCGGATGCTGGGCATCCTGTCCAGAACGGTGGATCAATGCGCCATAGGTGCATCACACCCAGTCCAGAGTCATAGAGCACAAGGCCCCATCCAGAACGGTTGGTCAAGCCGCCATAGGGTGCATCACACCCAGTCCAGAATCAGAAGGTACATCTGTACCATACCAATATCAATCTGCAGTCGTCTAGAAGACCCCGATCCAACACAACCCACACATAGGCCGACTCAGTGGTGCGCGGACAAGGTTCCTAAGTCAAATGTGAAGGGCTGGCTAAATCCAAACATACCATACAAATATTGAGGAACTACTCCACAATATAATCCGGTCCACAACCATAAATCCATACCCACAATGAGTAGTCCTCCCGTATCCCAAACACCAAGCCAAGCCTCAACACGGTCCATACAATACCAATACAGGGTACAGTCGCTAAAAGGTCATAAACAATGTAATAACAATGCAAAGTACGCAAACCCGAAGGCCAAGGAAGAATTACAGGCCATGTCTAGGTCAATGATGGCAACTTGTGTACCTAACAACTCTACTCGAACTCCAGGTGATGTATGGTTGGGTAATTAATTTCATTTAAGTCAGAAGGATGCTTAGCCCAGGTCCAACATCAACCGGATTCGGTTAGTTTGTACATTGTACACAAATCATACCATCTATGAGAGGTACATTTGCTCCCCAATGACTCTCATAATAAGTCCTCAAAATACCCTCCAATATGCATGTAAAAAGGATCGATAATCAGTCTCACAATTAGCCCACACCCGGGCCTCCATCACCATAGAACAATCCCAATAAAAAAAATGGGTTTCAATCCCTTCATTCTTCTCACACTTCTTAACCTGCAGTAAATGGGTATCCCACCCCTTTATTTACCACATTTAAATCACCTCCAACATAGCAATCCATCACATACATTACCACACCTAAATCTAGCATTTTTAACATAAAACCCAAAATGAGCAAAAGGGTGTACAAATGACAAATAGAATGCTAGAATCAATCAAATATACATGCACATCATTATTGAAATATGTTAATCCATTTGCCTCAGATGAAGAGGGTAAAATAGGGTATGCCTAGCTCACCAAAGAACCCCAAAAAAGCTCAAACTCAAGGAAAATCCGAACCAAACACAAATCAAACTTACAAAAACAATTAAGAGAAGCTAATGAGCATGCCAAAAATCTATTTTAGTTAAAACTCTAAATGACCTAGTTTATGGGGAAGGAAAACCTTACCTAGGGTTGTTTGGTTTGGGGGAAAACTTGAAAAATGCATTCCTTGGGAAGATGAAAGCTTGAGGATGAAGATGGAAGGAAAAGAAGAAGCTTCAGTGGCGGCGGGAGGCGTGGATTCCAGCGGTGGCAGCAAGGAGGAAGGAAATGGGAAATGGAAATAAGGAAAATAGAAAAAGAAGGAAATAAAAGAAGAGGGAATGGGTGGTGGCGGCAGTCGCTGGACTAAGGGGAGTTCGGATCTTGGATCATAGTTGCCGATTGGCTGGGTGATCGATCAAGAGTGGAGAGGGCCGTCTCTGTTTGGTAAGAGGGAAATGAGAGATGAGAAATGAGAGTGAAAAGAGAAAGGAGAATAAAAACAAAAGAAAAGAGATGGGAGGAGAGAGACTCGCCTCTGGATGGGGGAGTGAAACGAGTGAGGGAGTGAGGTGAGAGAGTGAGGGGAGAGAGGAAATGGGTTGGGATTTAAGAAGATTACAAAATTGCCTCTCATATAATAACTTGGCTAAAACTTGTTTTGTCCATAACTTGTGAACCATAAGTCGGATTGAGTCACTATTAGCGCCACTGTTCATGAAATAAAATTAGCTTTCCAATGACTATACTATTGGAATGGTTTCGAGGAAGATAAATTTTGTCCTATTTTAATGGGTTTTTGGGTATTTTTCCATAAAATGCTTAATTTTAGAAAATGAGGTATTTGGTAGACAAGATGGGTCTGGATCGGTTCAGATAAAAGGATAAGGTTAATGGAACTAGGAGAGCTACTCCATGAGCCCAAACCTTACAATTTGCAAAAGCTACGGAAAAAAGGCCTCTACACTTCCTAAAATTGCTAGCTACCCCCTACTAAGCTTAGACAAACTCAAAACTCAGTAAAACTGTGCACACACGATCCTAATGCAAAAACGGACACTTAGACTCTAACGGCTTATTTAGCGATAATATAGCTTAATTTATAACAATAGTATAATTAAGGTGTGGAACGTTACAGTAACCATATTGGCTTTTGACCCTGGCTTGTCCCCTCACTACAAGGTTGTGAAATTCATCAGTGATCTTCCCTCTGAGCTCCCCATATGTGTGTGTATTTTCTCTTCAAAAGAGAACTGGTGGATTGATCGTAAGCTGCTCCGAGAAACTTTCTTTCTTCGTGATGGACATCCAGTCTTTATGAATGGAGCCATGCCCTTCATCACTTGTTGCAGTAGCTCTCTGTATAGTTTTGATGTGGACAACCTGAGTGGCCGAACCATCAATCTACCAGGAACTTCATATAATTCTCACCAAATCATCGATACTATTGGGAAATGCCAAGGTCGTCTTTATTGCATTTACAGAATCCACACCGGTTGGGAAATTTGGATGCTCCAGAATTTTGTAACCATGCTAGTCGAAAAAGTCTAAACAGGTACTTGAAGGCTTTGTGACCTTATGAGCCAAGAAATTTTCTTAGTTGTAAGCCATACAATTACAGATCCAAGAAGTCCAACACACTTTTTCCTCTTTTAACTCTTAATGAATGCTTTCCAGTATTTACAATGCTTTTGGCATTAGAAAGTAGTTGGTTATTTCTATCGTACTACAATTTGCTTACCATTGGTTTAACTTCCCTTACCAAAGCTCTTCCTGTTGTGGGTTGGCCCCCGTTTCGCACGTCTCGAAAGAATCTAGCTCCGCCACCGAAGCCAAAAATAGAGACTAAGGTCACACTGTCTTCTATTGAGGCGCCTAACAAGTTTGAGGACTCGATGTTTGTGAAGGTCAACGTGGAAGGTTATGCAGTCGGAAGGAAGGCTGATTTGAAGGCTCATGATAGTTATGCATCTCTCTCTCTTGCTCTTCAGAAGATGTTCAACAACTTCTTCGCAAGTGTGCACTTGTCCTTTCTGTATGTGTGAATTTGATCTTTACATGCAACTCATGGGATGTTTGAGACTACTTTGTTTATAAGTTTAAGGTCTTGTTATGTACTTCTCTATGATTAAGTTATCTGAAATACAACTATTATTTTCACGGCTTTGACGGTCCTATTTTGATATTGCTTCTATGTTTAGTTCTTGTGCTTCCACCACTAATAATTAGTTCTACAATTATCTCTGTCCTTAGCAAAAATTTTTCATTAGCTAAATTATCTCTGTCGAAATTTCTTTTGTTTTTCTATGATGATTGCTGAATGGAGATTAATCTAATTGATTTATCATCTCATTCATGTTGTGTATGTTCCAATGATTCATCATTACTACATTTACATATATTTTTCCTCTCATGTTTATTCCTTGATTTGTAAAACATAGCCTTTGATGTTTCCCTCCATAGGGTCAATCTATATCCTCATCTTCATTTGTTTCCTATGATCTGTCAATACTTTGGTATATTCTTTAAGTTTTTATCTTGATTGAATCACTTATTCTTTATTTCTCATCTTTCCCATGCAAATCCTGTAGATTTGAGGGCACCCACCAATCTCATGGCCTAGTTAGTGGCTTCCTGAAGTTCTAGTTCATTTCTCCATATGTTCTTAGATCAGTCTTTTGTTCTATAAAATTCTACTAGCTGAATGATAGTTATTAAACTTGTTGATTTTATTCTGAACTCTTCTTAATGTTTTCTTTCCATAAATGAATATGTCAACATGTCGGTCCTTGTCACTTTCTTTAAATTTCTTAAGCTGTTCATAGAATGTCACATGTTATAGTAAAAAATGCTTATGGTATCTAAAATAAGTCTACATGAGAGACTTTAACTGCACTCAATAGTGCTTGTCAATTTTACTTTCCTCTAGGTCCTATTTGGATCCGAAGACCTTAATTGCTCTGTAATCTAGTTTCCCATAACTTCAATTACTAGAAGATTCACATGTAATTTGTCACGCCCCGATCTCGGGAATTGGGGATTTGAGTGGGCCCCAAGGGCATGGATACAGAATCCCGTAGTAATCCGTGCCTTGAAGAATTGTGCACGAATTCCTACCAGGGAGATTCCACAGGAACGTGTGAGGAATGCCAACACATGTAGGAATATAACTCATCATAACGAACTCCTGTAAAATACTCTGTAATGATCAAAAGCGAAACAAGAGAAGCATATCCTCAAATGTTCACAGATAGATATATATATATCAGTAGTTAAGTCTTTAATTACATTCCTGCAATCCAACTACTACTATCGAAGTTAGGTACAAAAGGTCCAATTTCACATTCCCAAGGGTAGACCAAAATTCCGACTATAACATCTCCAGAACCGGCGCACTCCATAGGATGACTAATAAAAAACATCGCCATCCTTCCATTCATCTATACCTCGAGGTACCGTTGGGGTACTCTCCGAGGGCACGTCAGCAATCAGGTTGGGATTGGGTTCCGTACCTATAATACCAATGATAACACTGTTAACATGACGGTTAAGCAAGTACAGAGGCATAGGAAGCTAACATAATGTATCAAATGAACTTATTAATATACACTGGATAGGAGAGCAATAACAGTCTACAAGGCATATGGTGCATGAGTAACAATGAGTGAGAAATCAAAATCAAGATGTAGCGCACACTAATTGGCATCCACGAGGCTTTATTCTCTCAAAAGGAAGCATACATATATATAGGTCGCTAGGGGATCAAGCTAGCTTTCTGAGGAGTGCCGACAACTCCCCCGTAAACCTACTACAGTAGTGTTATAATAATACCCAAAAAGGCACAAGCTAAGTGGTGCCGACTTGGATTCAATCATACGAGTCATATCATACATAAGGAATAGTAGTATGAAAGTATAATCAGTCATGAAACAGATGAGTAATTAAACGAAGCATATGCATATGAGCTACAAAGGCTTGAACCTTGACTATTCTCTTATTCCTAGCAAGCACGCACTCAGTAGAAGCTCTGGCTTGTTAGACACACACTCATTAGAAGCTTAGGTCTAAATAGCCTTGGGGTTTGGCTAAAAAGAGAGAATGCGTAGACAAATCATATTGAAGGCATGGTATTTAACAATATGAATGCATTCGGATTGAGTAATATCCAAGAAATCACTATTCACCTGTATTAGGTAACCCATGATCCCCAAGGACATTCAACACGATGTACTCATAAAACGTCCAGTGTCATTGTATTACCACGTCTTGTTATTACTTTATATGCATAAGGACACCCCTTCTTATACCAACATCCATGACTTGACATTGGGGAATCTCTGGAATTCGTTTATTCTCTTAATGTATCATTACAGTTGGGCCAGTGTAGTGGTAGGAAAGGTGCCAATATTAAGGCCCTATAGGGTCAATGGAGAATTCCTAATATCCTAAATTCACTAGGTTCATACGGCTTAGCTGTATATAATGTTACGGCTTAGCTGAGTGGTTCAGGTTTCCTCCAATAGTTCAGGCGCATTTACGGCTTAGCCGTATATTAGCCTACAGCTTAGCCGTGCTAAGCCTACGGCTAGGTTACGGTTGGGTTACGGCCGAGCCGTAAGGCATTACACGGTGTAGCCGTGTATAAACCGGAGAAGAAAATGGGTTTTTCGAGCTCTCTGGAAAGTCCCCCGTAAGAAGGCTTACGGCTTGGGTATGGGCTGGGCACGGCTTAGCTGTAGTGCATTTCACGGTGCAGCCGTAAGTAAGTCGTAGTATAAAACCAACTTTTGTTGCTTTCGGGACTTTGAGCCGTGAACATGTACTGCTTAGCCGTGGCTTCGCCGTACACTTCAGAAATCTGAACTCGGTTTTGTAGCTCAGTTTCAATAAGGACCAATACAGAACTTGAGTTGTGGGGAGTTTACATGACTTGATTATAGTATACTTGATGGTGTTCAATGCCCACAAACTCTTCTATCCCATTTTTATCACCCTAACTCAATCAACACCCCATTTGTACACAATTAAACAATGAAAAGATGAATGAAATTGGGGAATTTTAAAGAATTGACCCAAGAATCAATGACTTAATTATACATATAACACATATGAACTCTAATACTTGCCTCCTAATAGTGTTTGCCCTTCTTAAGTCCTTCTTGTTGTGTGGTTAGGGAAAAACCTTCAAAGAGAAGTGGGTTCTCTACATGGCAACATATAAATGGTGAATGTGATGCATCAATTCATGCATGTCATAGATTTGAGTCTTCTTGACTCCAACAAGCCTTAATATATGGAAGAGGAGTAAAGCCCTCACCTTAGTGAGCTGTAGCTTGAAGAGGATGTAATCCCCAAAAAAGAAAATACTCTTATGAAGAAGAGGAAGGTGAGTGAGGACTATCCCTAGCACATGCAAGACTCCCAACCTTAGTAGCACTTCAAATTGGAAGTGAAAATGAAGGATTTATGAAGGAGAGGAAGAGCTCCAGCAACAAAAGAAGGAAGAAGAGAGAATGGGACGTTGAGTTCCTTTTTAACTTAAAATTTCCTACATTTAACATGCAAGTCCAATCTTTTTATGAAATTTCGGTTTAGGCCAAATGGAACTCAATTGGCCCAAGATGAGTTTAGATTGAATCGAGCCCAACGCGAGAAATGATCTACACGAAAAATTACACAAGGTGCGATGGAAGAGGTGTCCATAAGATGCAAGAGTAATTTACAAAAAGGTCCTCAATTACTGAAGTAAGGTTCAAACTCCGCCCAACTACCTATCCAAGGCCCAAACCCAATAGTTTTGTATTAGATTAACCTTAATAAGCTTTAATTAATATCGAATGAGAATAACTAGAGTAGGTTACGATTAGTGGGATTCAGAACCTTACATAATTGGTCAAGGCAAAGATCAAAACAACTAGGAATCAAATTTAAGTAGGGCTATCCATATGCATGACACAAAATTTATGCATAGACTGAGTTACCTGCACTCAAGTTTATGAAGATGCAAAAAGGCCTTTCATATCTGATTTCTCTCAAGACTAGTCTCCTCTTGAAGTTCTCCTAGGCTTGCCTGCACCTCCATGCACTCACATATTACTTCCAACACTCTATAAAAACAAATACAGATGCTTAAGTTTCCAACTGCTTGTTAAGATCACCATATCTAGATTTGAGTCGTGAATCTGGACCATTCATCAATTTAATTATAATAGTCGGTTTCTTTTATTCAAAACCCTGTGTCAAATATTGTTCAACTGACCTAATGTTGTCATATGGCCTTCTGAATGAAGTGGCCCAGTTAGTGAATTTTCAAAATCTTATATTTAAGTCCTTCCTTCTTACTCCTTGTCTCTCACTGAAGAGAATAATATACTAACCAAGGGGTCACATCATGCTCTGCGGTAGTTGTGCCATCACCAGCAGAACTGGTCCCTCTAGAGATGTTGAGGTAGATTGTTGGATCTGTCTCTGCCGCAGCCACTAGCTATTGAACGAGGGCCTCGAGTGCAGCTGTCCTCCTGTCCTGCTCAGCCTGCCGCCTGTCTTGCTCAGCCTGCAGCCTGTCTTGCTCAGCCTGCCTCCTAGCCTACTCAGCTAGCTGCTCGCGCAGTGCGATCACCTCAAGATGCTGTGCTCAAGACTGTGTGGAAGATGAAAAGGTCCTTGTGTATATAACATACCCATTCAAGTAACCCGACCTCTTCCCAAGCACATCAACAGCAATTTGTTCCTCAGTCATCAGAGCTGTGACAGAGGGCTATGACTGCTCCTCAGTCCGCTGCACCAAGGCTTGCTGCCATTTAAATCAATAAGGGATTTAGAATGCTTTTGTGGCATTATTGATCAAAATTGAATCGAAGAGCAAACATACATATCTCTGCTGAACCACGTCATTTACCCACGAATTACTTTTTTGCCTATAATGGGTGTCGTGGAAGAACTGAGTAATAGGAGGCGCCTGACCAGCATTCTGTGCCATCTGTCATTTGAAATTAACTAGTATTAGATATGAACCTACATATTGATAAATTAATAAACTTAATCAAGTTTTTTCATATGAATATAATTAGTACCATCAGAGACATCTTCGATGCAAATGACCTAGAGCCACTAGTATGATTGTATGGTAGTTTGGCTCAACTTTCTTGAGCCTTCTTCGACTTTGCCTCCATAAAAGAGTAATAATACAATTACTCTTTTTTAACAAATCATACCTAAAAAAATTACATTGAAATATAGTTTACTGTTGTAAATAACATCCAAATGTTACCCCCCACTGTGGTGATTCCCAACATTGCGAGATCATCAACTGCCAGTCGGCTAGATCGCAGCCATCCGCCTGGTGGTCCTGGGGTCAGGGAGCTCCCTGCTCCAACAGCTCGAGATAATGGCTATGCAGCTCATATTTCCAACTCCTGTACAAAATCCCGTACTGGCAGTCAATGTCCGCCCTGAGCTGTATATCGCCTTCGTAGTCCCCAATATCAAATATTTACTGCAATTGAGAGGGATCCATATAATAATTAGTAATAATAAAATATAATCCATGTCTTCTAATGACGAGCACAACTATGATCAATTTGGTTGCTAATTCTTGTTATAGTTTACCTGTACTAATCCAATGACGGCAAGTTTGATCCCACTATTAAGCTTCTTCCAACCATGGGGTCAGACTGGAGCCATCTCTCTAATGGCTAACCCAAGAGGGTTAACCAGTGATGGTGGATGTTCCCCCTCTGGCCTAGGGCTCGAGCTGGGGATCGAAACTGGGATGTTATGACCCAACTCTTTCCTCAGCTTTGCTGCCTTCTTCCCTCTTGTAACTCCCCTTACACGGCTCCGAACCTTCGAGACTACGGCTGATGCTGTTAAGATGACAGTGTTAAATGAATTAGTAAACACAAAACATTAAATTGAGGTGAATCCAAGATTTTAGAAGGTAATAATTTTCTTACCAACACTGCTAGCAAGTGTATGAGGACTCGGCAGAGTCAGGGACGGTGGAGGTACCTCAGCAATGGCTATGTGGTAGGAGGCTGGGTCGACAAGGGTTGTGTGGTAGACGGCTGCATCGGTGAGGGTTGTATAGTCAGAGGCTGTATCGGCAAAGGCTGTGTCGCAGGCTCGGGTGTGCTCTTTGCACGAGCTAACCCGAGTGTAGCTGTGATACTCTGAGCACACCTAACCCTCTTTTCCTGAGGCATATCTACAACCTAGCTTAAAGCCAAGTGACAAGGAAAATAAATATTTATTAGCAAAAATCAATAATATTAGTAAAGTGAATGTCAACAATTTACATTCCATGGAAATGAAAATCATTTTAGGATGAGTGTCACTATCAAAAACTAATATTTTAAAGTGCATGTCATAGACATTCATAGAAAGATTACCTCATCCGATTTTGACAAAAATGTCTCGTCATCTATGTCATCATCTTGTGGGGGAATGTAGTTCTCATCGTTATCATTCCCAATTACATATTTCTTTCTATTCTCGCTTGTCCATTTAGCCGAACCAAATATAGCACGTGTGGCCGATAGGAGCCCTAAAGATACAAGTTTATCTGCATTTTGCTTAATTGTCTTTTTTCTCTTTAATAAATAATTGATTGCCTGCACGTGACGGGATAGCTCTCCTGGTTTGACTCATTTTTTTTCCCTCTGTTTGCCATCATTTGCAACTATGATATATATAAATAAGCATAAAACATAAAATCTAGAAATGTTTTATCCATATATGAACAAATCACAAGAGAAAATGAAATTTTAGACAATGTCATTATGTAAGGTAAGATCTTTATTAATTTACTTAATCATTACATGTGCAAAACTTGAAACACACACTACATGTCATTTTCCATGTTAGTGTCAGATTGACTAAGTACATCATTGTCTTCTTCATCTTCATACTCCGCCAGTGTTTAATCCTCGTCTTGGCCCTCCTAGTCTTCGACTCATCACTGAGAAAGATCTCAGGATCTATATCATCCCTAGAGTATTGGACACTAGTACCATCGACGAGGACTGGGACAACAAATGTCATTTGGTCCTACTGAAATGCATCATTAGACGCATCATCATCGTCATCATCATCCCGCTTAGCAGGTACATCCCATACTCCCCGAGGCTTGACCCGTTCTACAACTCTTCAATTTTTTCCTCTAATGGTGTCATTGACGTAGAAGACTTGTGTCACCTGACTTGGTAGTACAAATGGATCATCCTTACACCAACGACCTGTTATATCAATGCTTGTAACATGTTCTTCAATATTTATCTTGTGCTTGGTGCTAGTGTTGTACCATTCACATTCAAATAAAACCACTTTACCCCAGTGCAAATAGGACAACTCCCAAATTTTACGGATGTATCCATAATAGTCATGTTTCTCTCCTTCGTATTCCCCATTCATAACCAAGCCACTACTCTGACTTCTACAACAATTCTCACGGTCTTTCGTGTGATATCGGGCACCATTGCAATCACACCCTTGATATAGATTCACTAGAGATCTAAGGCCATTTGCTAATGACCAAATCTCCTCAGTAGCTTCAAGTGACCCACTAGTTCGCAATTGGTTCATCTACATAAGCACATTAAGACAAATATATTATACTAATGTCATTTGAAGTGTAATCCAATAATATATAGCAATTTAAATGATAACATTTTATATGTCTTACATGTTGTTTGAACCATTGGCAAATTCTTTTCGTTGTACACACCCGATTTCTCCACTGTGCTAATTTTGTACTAAATTCTTATGTACCCTACTCAAGGTAGTTTTTAGTGAATAATTAAAAGTAGAGAATAAATCAAAGAGTTAATAAGCAATGCATAAATATGTTTAGATTGAAGCACATACTGTAGATACGGCTCCACCTCAAGGGTATTATTCAGCACAAACCAATGAGCCATGTCATGCTCTTCCTACGAAGGATCATGTGCCCTTGCCATCAATCCAATTGAATGGACAGTTTGTCTGAATATTAACATCCTCGGGCCACGTTCGCCACCATCGTCATAACGTTCAACTCGATCAGTCTGCCTTAAATACATTGAACAAAAAGTAAGACACTCTTTGACAATGTAAGCCTCGGCAGACACTCTTTGACAATGTAAGCTTCGGCAATCGAACCTTTTGACCGAGCTCGGTTGTAAACATACCCTTTTAGGGTCTTTAGAAACCTTTAAACAACCAATGATATCATTTACGATTTTCAATGCAAGGCAATTGCAATAATAAATAAACAATTAATCAATGGTCATTAACTATTACCTTTCTATCGGGTACATCCACCGATATTGCACCAGTCCACTAAGCATGGCCTCGCTCAGGAAGTGAACCGATAGATGAACCATTACATCAAAGAAAGCAGAAGGAAAAATCGTCTCCAACTTGCACAATATTAAAACTATATGCTCCTCCAATTTTTTCAAATCATCGTGTCTCTGTGTTTTCGAGCAAAGGTCTTGAAAAAGAAAGCCTAACTCAAACAATGTTGTACAAATATCATTATTCAGAAAGCCACGCATACCAATAGGAAGGATGCGTTGGATAAGGATATGGCAATCATGGCTCTTTAAACCAAATAATTTACCATTTTTCGAGGTGACACACCTCGAGAGGTTCGCCGCATAGTCGTCTGGATATTTGATCGACTTCAAGAATTCAGAAAATTCATCTCTCTGTTTTGATTCCAAAGTGTAAGAGGCATGCGGCTTCAAGCTGGATCCATCACCCCTCTCCACTTGATGCAACTCTGGCCTGATGCCCATATTTTTTAAATCCTTACGCGCTTTCTTCGTGTCCTTGTTTTTGCCCTTTATGCCCAAAATTGTTCCAACCAAAGCTACACAAATGTTATTCTCAATGTGCATAGGATCAAGGTTGTGTCGAAGTTTTTTGCACTTCCAGTAGGGCCATTCATATAGGATGCTTTTCTGTGTCCAATTCAGTTCTCCAGAGTCACGCAGCCTTTTCTTATTCTTGCCAAACTTGACCGGCACTAGTTCTTCTAGCTGGTCTAATACCTTCTACACCAGTAAATCCAAAGAATTCTTTTCATGCTCAGGCTGACCGTTGAAGGCCTTGCTTCTACGCCATTGGTGGTTCAGTTCCAAGTATTTTCGATGGCCAATATACCCAATCTTATCTTTCAACTTCAACCCTAACGAGCTATCATTACATGAGGGGCAAGTGTTATAACCTTTTGTGCTCCACCTAGACAAGTTGCCATATGCAGCAAAGTCATTTATAGTCCACATCATAGCCGCATGCATTTGAAAAGTCTGTTTAGTGGAGGCATCAAAAGTGGATACACCATTATCCCACAAGTCCTTCAACTCATCAACCAAGGGCCTCAGATATACATCTATCTCATTTCCTGGTGAGCTTGGTCTGGGAATAAGTAATGACATCATAAAAAATGGCTCCTTCATGCACATCTATGGTGGTAAATTATAAGGCATAAGTATGATAAGCCACATGCTATAAGAGGTGCTCAAGTTACCAAAAAGGTTGAATCCATCGGTGGCTAATCCCAGCCTCACATTACGTGTCTCTCGAGCAAACTCTAGATATTTCTTATCAAATTCTTTCCATTCCACGGAGTCAGCCAGATGCCTCGCTATCCCATCATGAACACGCTTCTCACTGTGCCATCTCATATCTGTGGCTGTCTTCCTTGACATATACAATCTGCGCAACCTCAGTGTCAATGGAAAGTAACGGAGCACCTTATGAGGGATCTTCTTTCGCTTGCCATCATTGACCTTGTACTTAGGCTCTTAACATTCTGTACATTTATCTAATTGAGCATTTTCATTCCAATACAACATACAATCATGTTTGCAGGCATCTATACTCTTGTACCCCATGCCCAAGTCACATAATAATTTCTTCACCTCGTAAATTGAGGCCGGCACCACATGACCTTCGGGTAAAAAGTCCTTAAAAATCTGCAGGACCACATCGAATGACTTATTGCTACACCCACTTTTGACCTTCACATGCAATATCCTGATAACAAACGCTAACAAAGTATCTGAGTTCTTGTATCCTGGGTACACGCCACACTGGGAAGCCTGCAACAATCTTTCAAAATCTTGTACATCATCCCTCTTTTGAGTATCTTCCTCTAAGTAAGTTCCCCTATGATGGTCCTCTATTAACTCATCGTGTTCATCCCGATTCTCTTCCAATTCATCCTTGCTCTCATCCGAATCATCGGGTTGAACTATAGGTTCCCCGTGAGCTATCCACCATTGGTATGAGACCATTATTCTATAAATGTGCAAATGACTTCTCACGATTCCATAGTTATGTCTCCGAGGGTTACAACAATCATTACATGGGCACCTAATGACCACTGACCCGTTCGAATTCGCTTTCGCAAAATCAATAAATGAGTTCACCCCGGCAATGTACTCCACACTAAATCGGTTTTGATAGTGTAATATCCAACTCCTGTCCATATTTGACCTAATCACAAGCAATTAGAAATATTTAGGACAAAACTCTCAATAGGGTGACTCACAATGTTAGTAATGCTTTTAACCATATTACACAAATGTTACACATTTGGGAACATTTTGGCTTACAATTGGCACCCATCAAACATCAAAACTTGACATCATCCATTATCAGTGACCTTTGTTTTTATGAAATTGCATGCATGCTATTTGTTACTTTCCATATTTGTAGCTCCATTAATACAATACCCTAATTTCATCTCCCTTCTTTCGTCCAGCCTAGCCCCTCTCCAAGCCAAAAACACATTAGTCAGTAACAAGAGGAGGCCATGCACATGACAACCATGTAAATAGCTACAATGACTCAAAAAGATTAAAAGATTCCACTCCCAAGCAAACAATCCCTCTCACCAACCAATACAGGTGAAAAGTGTAGCTAACATGAACTAAACGTTTACATAAGTTAATCTTCTTGGATAGCCATAAGACATTTGTGTATTTTCCCATTTTATTTCCATGGCAAGTTTATTTTCTCTGAGTATATAACACTAATTCAGCTGGGTGTGGTTGAAAAGTCCCAAGAGTAGCAGTCCCTTTAGCAGCTGCACAATTATTGCAGACTGCAAAACCCACTTCTCTCTCGTCCATCTCACATTTCCAATTGGAGAGAGAACTACACACGAAAATGGAGACTAAGAGCAATGTAGTCTCCTTCTTCTTCTCCTTGTTCTTATTTGTACTGCATTTTCAGCTGATTCAGTATAGTGTGACTTATGATATTTTCATTACTGATTCTCACACTAGCTGCAAGTCTCATAATTTCAAATAAAAATAAAATTGCAAGGGTTTAAGAAAAAAAAAACCAAAAAAGCCTTACCTTGGTTGGCAGTAATAGCAAAGAGAGACCGAGAGAGGGAGAGATCAGATCGGTGAGATTGACTGAGGGAGACAAAGCACAGAGAGAGTAGAGAGTAGAGAGCGATAAAAAGAGAAAGAGCAGAGAGCAGAGAGCGACAGAGAGAGAGAGAGAGCAGAGAGAGGCCGAGAAAGGGAGAGCACAGAGAGAGATCGAGAGAGGGAGAGATCATAGAGAGATCGAGAGAGGGTGAGATCGACTGAGAGACAGATCAGAGAGCAGAGAGCAGAGAGAAAGAGTGACTGAGAGAGAGACCGAGAGAGGGTGAGATTGACTGTGAGATAGAGAGCGGGGAGAAATAGTGACTGAGAGAGAGACCGAGAGAGGGTGAGATTGATTGAGAGAGAGAGAGAGAGAAAACAGAGAGCAGAGAGAAAGAGTGACTGAGAGAGAGACTGAGAGAGGGTGAGATCGACTAAGAGAGAGGCCAAAAAAGGGTGAGATCGACTGAGAGAGGTAGAGATCAGAAAGAGCGAGTGAGAGAGATCGAGAGGGGTGAGATCAGTCGGAGAGAGCGAGCGAGAGAGACCGAGAGAGGTTGAGATCGATTGAGAGGGAAAGAGCATAGCGAGAGAGACTGCGAAAGGGTGAGATCGACTGAGAGGGAGAGAGCAGAGAGAGAGCCAGAGAGTGAGAACCTAGCCACCGAGAGTTCAGAGATTGGCGAGCCGAGATTGGAGAGAGCAAGCGAGTGAGGTAGAGAACCCAGCAACCGAGATCAGAGCTCCCGGAGCAGATCGGGAGCAAGAGAGAGAGAACCCAGCGAGCGACAGAGAGCAATCGGATCAAGAATGAGAGAGAAACAGAGAGATCAGGAATGAGGGAGAAAAGAAAAGGAGGCGGGCGAACGAAAAAGAGAAAATGAGAGGCGCGAAAATTAATAGAATGCTTACCGACAATAAATTTTCGTCACCAAAACAAAATTTCGTCGGCAGAAAATTTACCAACGTTTCGGTTTTTACAAACGAAATAACATGTAGGTAAAAATTATTTTTAAAAAGTACAAAACTTTACATTTACATTGTAGCAAAATATACCAATGTTTCAAATAAACGTCGGCGAAATTTACATTTAACAACCTTTTATTAAAAACGTTGGTAAAAATTGCAATATTTACTGGCGAAAAAAATCTTCGTTGGTGAAAATTATACTTTTACTGGCGTAAATAATTTCGTCAGTAAAGTCTGTATTTTACAGATGTTTTATCAAAAATGTCGGTAAAAATTTACTTTTACCGATGAAAATTATTTTTGTCAGTAAATAATATACTTTAGCAATGAATTTTTGAAAACATCGGTAAAGAACATCGCCAAAAGTGCACATTGTTGTAGTGCCACCAACCTTGAAGTGTCAACTAGAAGAAGGAATTCTCGTCCATCCTAGTATGTAATTGTTTGCTTTTATTTTCAATCTTTTGTAAAACAATTTCATACTAGTAAAATTTGTTTCTTTCAATTTTTCTTGTCTTTGATTTTGTGGTACTTATAATTTTAGTCTTATTTGTGATTGGGTTAATTTTCATTCTTTTTTAAATATTGGGATAGAATTAGAATCACAGCTATTAACCCATCTTAGTATCCTTTTTAATATACTTTGTCTTTTTAGATACATTGTATGTTTGGAGGCAATGCAACATGGAGTTAAAGAGGTTTGAGTGAAGAAAGATTAGGTAGGGGCCAATTCTGAAATTTATTTCTACATGGAATGGAAATTTATTATTCTCACTTAGATTGATGACTTAAGATAAAGAATAAAGCCTTAACACAATACTTTTAATCTTTTTGAGCCCAAATTGAGGTAAGAAATTAAAAGAACAATCCACTGCTTTTGACTTCCGTTATTTACTACCTTTGGCTTCCGTTGTTTACCGCTTTTGACTTCCTGTACTTTTATTTTATTTTCTGCACTTTTGTTATTTTCTTGATATGTTCATGTTGATTTTAAGTTTTGTTTTTGCATAGTTTGATGGTTGGATTAGAATTAATTGCATGTATTTTCATGTCATAAAATTTTATTCATATTTAAGTTGATGAAAATTAAGCTTTTAAATATGAATTTGATATTAAAATTTAAACTTAATACACAAACAACATAACAGTTTCAGCAAACTGCAGAAATAGTTTTTAACAAAAAGTTCGAAGTGGGTAGACCAGTCAAATAATAATATTTTTCTTTGAAATTTGGGAAAATTAAAGTTTAGGATATGGTCTTTCATTCTCCAAAATTTCATATCGAAATAATTTCGGAAGGTTTGTGAACCAGAGGCTTAAACTTTGCCAATCAATCAACTCAAATCAGAATTTCTGCACAGAATTTTACATAGTTGTCAAGTTCATGCATTTATAACTTTTTGGTTTTAGATCCTTTTTCACTTCTGTTTTTTTTTTTTTTTGTTAGTTTCTTACATTAGTAGAGCATAAATTCCCTATTAACTTAGATTTAGGATGCATTAGAATAGTCAAAATCATGCATAAAATTTGCATTAGCATACTAGTTTTTCAGACTTAGAATTTTTCAACATCTCATGGCATGGATTGAATTACTAATTTTACTAACTTTCTAATTTTAATTTTTTTTCTAGTTTTTTATTTTTGTTGTTTTATATAATTTTCAGAATTAAAATATCTTTCTAAACTTGTTCTAATTGAAGATTTTAAACTGAAAAGTTTACTAGTTTTGGAAATCTAACTTAGGAAAGTTTTTAACTTTTGTTTATTTAGTTTCTAACATTGTTTAGTTTAGTTAGTTTCTAATTTTAGTTTTTATTTTTAGATGTTCTAACTTGTGTTTTAGTTTTACAGTAATTACAGTTTTATTTAGGATTTTTAGATTTAGGTTTTTAGTTTAAGGAAAGTTTCATTTTATTTTGTTGTAATTAATTTAATTTTGGTAAAGTAGGAATGATGATTGTAATCTTTAGCTTTTAGGCTAGTTTTAGATTTTTAATTAGGATGGGTACAAGTTGAAAAATGAACCTTAAAATACATAGCTCCCTATGGATTAGACCCCGTACTTACCGGGAAATTACTATATCGCGGTTCTGCACTTGGAACTCACAATAAGGTAACATGTGTAGTCCAAATTAAGATGATCAATCACTGGACAATTGGCGAATGGGCCCAATATGGATCCTTGTCTCTTATCTCTAATAATTTATTCTAGACGGGTCATATACCTATCCCTCACAGGATACATCATAAGTGTCACTCCCCAATCCCGAGAATTTGGGGATTTGAGTGGGCCCCCAGGGCGTGGATACGTAATCCCGTAGAAATCCGTGCCTTGAAGAATCATGCACGAATTCCTACAAGGGAGATTTCATAGGAACGTGTGAGGTAAGCCACACATGTAGGGATTAGCTCATCTTTAGCGAATACCTGCAAAATACTCAGTAATGATCAAGAGCAAGTTAAAGAACATATCCTTTTTCATACATAATAGATATATACATATACATCAGTACTAAAGTCTTTTTAATTGCATCTCATACACTTCAGCATTTACATAGAAGAGTTAAGTACAGAAAGTCCAATTTATGCTTTCCCAAGAACAGACCAAAAAGTGACCATAACATTTCCAAAACTGACGCACTCCGCAGGATGACTAATAAAAGACAACGTCATCCTTCCATTCATCTTTATCCCGAGGTACCATTGGGGCAGTCTCCGGGGGCGCGTCAACACCTGAGTTAGGACCGAGTTCTGTACCTGCAATACCAAGTGTAACACTGTTAACACGGCGGTTAAGCAAGTACTGAGGCATGTGAAACAAGTAACTGAGGCATGTGAAACAAGTATAATATAATACATCAATTGAACTTAACAGTATATCCTGATTAAAGGCAGCAATAAAAGTCTATTAGACATGTGGTGCATGAATGACAACGGATGAGGAATTACAATTAAAAATCATACATACTGAATGGCAACCACGATGCTGTATTATCCTGAAAGGGAGCATACATATGGGTCGCTAGGGGATCAAGCTAGCTTCCCGAGGAGGGCTGACACCTCTTGCGTAAACTACTGCAGTAGTGACATACATATACCCAAAGGGTACAAGCTAAGTGGTGCCGACTCGGATTCAATCAAACTAGCCATAACATAAGGAATAGTTAATCATGAAGGCAGGTGACTAATTAAGCAAGGCATACGCATATGGGCTACAAAGGCCCGAACCTCGGCTATACCCATGGTGAGCAAGCACACACTCAGTAGAAACTCTGGATTGTCAGACACGCACTCATTAGAAGCTCAGGTCTAAATTGCTCAGGTTTTGCTTAAGGAAGTGAATCCGATAACAAATCATGTCAAAGGAAATCTATCATAGCAATATGAATGCATTCGAATTGAGTAAGTACCCAAGAATCATAATCCACCCCATATTATGTAACCCATGATCCCCAAGGACATTCAACACGATGTACTAATAAGACGTCTGGTGTTGTAGTGTTACCGCGTCTTGGTATTACCCTATATGCATAGAGGACACCCCTTCTTACGCCAACATCCATGACTTGATATCGGGGAAATCATCTTGAATTCATTTATCCTCGTAACGTATCCTTAACGTATCGTTACAGTTGGGCCCGTGTAGGGATAAGAAGGTGCCAATACTAAGGCCCTATAATATCAATGAAGAATTCCTAACATCCTAAATTCACTGGGTTCATACGGCTTAGCCGTGTACAATGCTACGGCTTAGCCGAGTAATTCAGGTTTCCTCCAACAGTACAGATGCATTTACGACTTAGCTGTATATTAGCCTACGGCTTAGCCGTGCTAAGCCTACGGTTAGGTTACGGTCAGGTTACTTCTTAGCTGTAAGGCATTTCACGGCGTAGCCGTGAGAAAGCCGTAGAAGAAGATGGATTTCTGGAGCTATCTGGAAAGCTCGCCATAGGAAGGCTTACGGCTTGGGTACAGGTTGGTCACGGCTTAGCCGTAGCTCATTTTACGGTGCAGCTGTGAGTAAGCCGCAGTAAAAAAGCTCAATTTGTTACTTTGGGACTTTAAGCCATAAATACTCATGGCTTAGCCGTAGCTTCACCGTAAGCTTCAGAAACTGAAGTCAGTCTACAGCTCAGTTTCAGTACGTGCTCCATACAGAACTGACTTGCGGGGTAATTCTACGGCTCAATTAGAGGGTCCTTGAGAGTGTTTTATACCCACACACCCTCCTATTTCCTTCTCGTCATTCTAACTCAATTCATACCCCATGTGCACACAAGTAACCGTGGAAATGGACTGCAATTGAGGAATTACAGGAACTAACTCGATGGTCACTGACTTCATCACACATGCAATGCATATGAACTCAAGTACTTGCCTTTTACCAGTGTTAGCCTCTCAAACTCTTTCCTTAATATGTCCTCAGAGGAAAATCTCTAAATTGGAATGAGTTCTCTACAAGTAAAACATACAATGGAGAATGAGGCTTAGATTCACATGCATATCATGTAGTTGAGTCCTTGTGACTCTAATAAACCCAAAATGAATGAAATAAAGGTAGACCTTCACCTTATACAGCTGTAGCTTGGAAAATGAAATACTCTCAGGGAGAAATGCACAAGAAAAAGGGAAGGGAATGAAGGAGAAAGAGAAGAAAAGTTTCCACCCTTGCATGTAAGACCTTCCCAAGCCTAAGTGCTCTCTAGACGTTGAAGGGAAGTTGGAGAAGCTAAGAAGAGAGAACAGCTTTAGTAACCAGGAATGGAACAAAGGAAGAGACGTTGAGCTTCTTTGAAACATAATTTTCCTGTAGTTGGCATGCAAGCCCGAGCTTTCTATAAAATTACAATTTAGGCCAAATGGACCTCAATCGGCCCAGGACGAGTTCGGCTCGAATTCAACCCAACATGAATGATTATCTGCACGAGACTGTGCACGCGATGCAATGATGGAGGCGCCCATATGGTGCAGGAACAATTTACAAAAAGGCCCGCAACTACATAAGTGGGGTTCCACTCTGCTCGATTACCTCCCCATGACCCAAACCCTAATAGTTTTGAGTTGGATTATTCGTAAGAAGACTTAAATTAATATAAAATAAGATTAATTACATAGATTAAGATTAGTGGGATTCGGGATCTTACATCCTCCCCCACTTAAGATCATTCGGTCCTCCAAATGTGACGTACCTGGGGTAGTAGCTTCGGATATTTCGCCCGAATTTGATCTTCAAGTTCCCAAGTGGCCTCTTCGTGACCGTGATGCTCCCACAAGACCTTAACCCATTTGATCGTCCGGGTACGCAAGACTTGTTCATTAGTGTCAATGATGCAAAGTGGTCTTTCTTCATAGCTCACATCAGGCCTAACTTGTAGGTCATCCAACTCAAAGACATGGGAAGGATCCTGAAGGTATTTCCTAAGCATCGATACATGGAAGACATTATGAACTCCCGTGAGCAGGGGTGGTAGCTCCAAGCGATAAGCCCAATCTCCAATCCTGCTCTATATCTCGAAAGGTCCTACAAAACGCGGAGCTAGCTTGTCCTTCTGTCCGAACTTGATAGTACCCTTCATTGGGGAGACCTTCAAGAAAACTTTGTCCTCCACTTGGAACTCAAGGGGCCGGCGGTGATTATCTGCGTAACTTTTCTGGTGTGATTATGCCGTTTTCAATCTTTCTTGCACCTTTTGTACTTTTTCCACCGTATCTGCCACTAGGGCGGGTCCATGGAAACTCCTAACCCCAACTTCTTCCCAACAGACAGGAGTATGGCACTTACGTCCATACAAGGCTTCAAATGGAGCCATTCCGATGCTCGCGTGATAACTATTATTGTATGCGAATTCGCATAAGGAGAGGTGTTCATCCCACTCCTTTCCGAAGTTCAACACGCTAGCTTGTAGCATATCTTCAAGGGTTTGTATCGTTCGCTTCGATTGCCTGTCAGTCTGCGGATGATAAGCTGTGCTAAAACTGAGTTTAGTACCCAAGGATGTCTGAAAGGATTGCCGAAGGAAGACACAAACCTACTATCTCGGTCGGAGACAATTGAGACTAGAGTACCATGTAGCCGCACAATCTCATCAATGAAGATCTTGGCCATCTCGTGAAATTTCATCCCTTTCCTAATGGGAATAAAGTGGGCTAATTTCATTAGTCGGTCGACAATCACCCACACAACATCGTGATGTCTACTTGTCCGGGGCAGCCCTGAAACAAAGTCCATCGTGAGATTCTCCCACTTCCACTTAGGAATCTGTAGAGGATGTAACAAACCGGGAGGTTTCCTGTGTTCAGCCTTTACTCGTTGGTAAGTAAGGCACCTTGCCACAAAGCCCGCAATATCCTGCTTCATGTTATTCCACCAGAACCTGCCATGTAAATTTCGGTACATTTTTGTACTCCCGGGGTGCATGGAATAGCGAGCATGACGTGCTTCAGTCATGATTGCCCTCTTTAAGTTATGATTTTGGACCGCTGGAACACAGAGTCTATCTCTAAAATACAGCACGCCATAACTAACCTGAAATCGGGTCTCTCCAAGATGTGGTCACGAATCTGAACAAACTCCGGATCTTCAAACTGCCTCTCTTTGATCTGTTGAATTAGTGTGGGCTCGAAGACTGACATAGCCACCAGCATGACCTTATCCTCCACAAATTGGACTTCCACATCCAGATCTCAGAACTCTTCTACTAAAGACCATTCACCACACAGTGCTGCCATCTCAATGGTGGACTTCCTACTCAAGGCATCAGCTACTACATTTCCTTTTCCAGGGAAATACTTGATCGGAAACTCATAATCCTTTATGAATTCCAACCATCTATGCTGCCTCATGTTAAGATCATGTTGCGAAAATAGATACTGGAGACTGCGATGGTCACTATGGACTTCAAAATTTTCCCCGTACAAATAGTGTCTCCACGACTTCAATGCAAAAACTACTGCAACCAATTCTAAATCATGCGTAGCATAGTTTTTCTCATGTTCCTTCAATTGTCGAGATCCATATCTATCACCTTTCCATTCTACATGAGTACACATCCTAGCCCGATCCTCAAAGCATCTGTATAGATAACAAATCTACCATTCCCCTCTGGTAAGGATAAGATCGGAGCTGAGGTTACTTTCTCTTTGAGGAGTTAGAAACTTGACTCACAGTCAGCTAACCAAACAAATGGCTCATTCTTCTGGGTCAATTTTACCAAAGGTGCAACTATTTTGGAAAAGTCCTTCACAAACCTTCTATAATAATCTGCTAGACTAACAAAACTTCTAACCTCTGCAACGGTTGTTGGACTTTGCCAATTAGTTATAGCCTCAACCTTAGCTGGATCTACTGCAAGCCCATCCTTTGAGATTATATGCCCCAAAAAGGCAACTTGTTCCAGCCAGAATTCACACTTATCCAGTTTGGCATATAGTCGACGGTCCCTTAGCAATTATAGAGAAATCCTCAAATGTTCTGCATGCTCGTCTTTGGTCTTGGAGTATACCAAAACATCATCAACGAAAATTACCACAAACCGATCAAGGTATGGTGAGAAGATCTTGTTCATCAAGGCCATAAATTCCGTGGGGGCATTTGTTAACCCAAAAGGCATAACCAAGAATTCATAATGCCCATACCTTGCCCTGAAAGCTGTTTTCGATGTATCTTGATCCCTAACTGGCAACTGATGGTATCCAGACCTGAGGTCAATCTTTGAAAAATGGGTTGTACCCTGTAATTGATCGAACACTTCGTCAATTCTAGGCAGTGGATATTTGTTTTTTATTGTCACCTGATTCAGCTGCCAGTAATCAATACACATTCTGAGGATGCTATCCTTCCTTTTTACGAATAAGACTAGGGCTCCCCATGGTGATGTGCTGGGACGAATGAACCTCTTATCCAATAAGTCCTATAACTGTGCTTTTAGCTCATGTAACTCTACTGGGGCCATTCTATACGGAGCCTTAGAGATGGGAGCAGTACCGGGTACCAACTCTATAGTAAAGTCCACTTCCCTAATCGGAGGAGTACTAGGTACTTTGTCAGGAAATACATCAGGGAACTCACAAACCACAGGTATTTCTTCTAACTCTTAGGTGCTTTCTTCTCCACAATGAAGGCAATATACCCTTCACAAGCACTATGAATTAGTCTTTCCGCTCGAAGTGCTGAAATTAATCTAGTGTTCGAGCTCTTTTTGTCACCTTGGAATACAACACTTGGGCCATCTTCATTCACCCTTACGGTGACAGTCTTACAGAAACAGTGTAGACAAGCCATGTACTTGGTCAACCAATCCATGCCTAGGATCACATCAAAGTCATGTATGGGCAACACGATGAGTTCCGCTGGGAGAAGAACCTCTCCGATAAGAACTCGACAACCAGGGTAATGATCATCACAAGTCACCCTCTTGCCTACCAAGGTGATAACACTCAACTCATACAGTAACTGTGCTAGCAATTCCAGTATCCTGCTAGAGAATCGGGGAGAGATGAAGGAGTGCAAAGATCCTGAATCAAACAACACTTTGGCTTCAATGCCACAAATAGAAACCTTACCTACAACCACATGCTCCGCTGCTTCTGATTCTTCCTGTGTCAATGCATAGGGGCGGCCTTGCCTTTGGGGTCAGTGTTGCTGTCCTTGCCTCTGCTGGCCTTGACCTTGCCGAGTCTGCCCTTCACCGTGCCTCACTTGCTGTTGCTGATGATTAGGCGTGGGTGGTGTCACCTTAAAAGACTGCTGGTACTGCTGCTGCGGTGAGGCTCGACCAGAGTCCTTCTTTCTCGGGCACTCGAACAAGCGATGGTCCATTGAGCCACAGCCAAAACAAGCTCCCTTGGACCTCCAACATTTGCTAGTCTCATGACTCTTTCCGCATACACCACAGACTAGTCGGGATGTCCCGCCAACAACTCCCTTCTGCTTTTTAAAATGTTGCTGACCTTTCCCAGAAGGCGGAACACTCCTCCTAGACTCTCCCAAGAATAGGCTTTTCTCATTCTCTTCTGCCGCATAGGCCCTGGCTACTGCATCATCATATTGAACTGGAGTTAGAAGGCATGTCCTTTGATAACATGCCTTAACCCTTCAAGAAACCTTTCCACTTTCTTTTCCTCAGTGTCAATCAGGTCTAGAGCAAACCGAGAGAGCTGGCTGAATACATGCACGTACTCTGCAACGGTCATGGAGTTTTACTGCAGGGAGAGGAACTCTGCCTTCTTCTTACGGGTTACATGCTCGGGAATGAACTTCTTTCTAAATTGCCTCTTGAAGGCCTCCTAGACAGTGGCATCCGGCATGGCCCTCATGTGGTCTCAGATACTCTTCCATCATGTATCCGCAATACCCCTAAGCATAGATGCTGTAAGGACCACTTGCTGCCTTGGTGTGCAAGTTAATGTATCGAAGACATTTTCAGTGTGGACAAGCCATTCGTCTGCTTGCAACGGGTCCTCTTGTCCTGTAAACTCCGTGGCTCCCCTCTTTCAGAACTTTTCATACAAGGAATCTCCAGGTTGATCTTGCCTGTTCAATAAGGTGGCTAACTGCAATTGCATGGCAGCTTGATTGGCATTACTAGTCGCTAATTGATGCATCATCACCATGAACCGTTCCTTCGTGTTGTACGTAGGACAAGGAGGAGGTTGCGGTGGAGGGTCCGCAACTTCCAACTCCACATTATTGCGGTCATTGTCACCCGAGCTATTATTCATACCTGATCCAGATGCCATGGATCTGCAATCACAATAGTTATTAGTCATATATATACATATATACATACATACTACAGTTGTACCGAAAGGTTATAATCATAATAGAAAATCCACCCCGAACGGACCTATCGGAACCTCACCACGTCTCCTAATGTTGCTAAGTCCTTTAATTGACTTCTTAGTGCGGCTCTGATACAATTACTTACCATGTCAAGCCCCGATCTCGGGAATTTGGGGATTTGAGTGGGCTCCCAGGGCGTGGATACGTAATCCCGTATAAATCCGTGCCCTGAAGAATCATGCACGAATTCTTACAAGGGAGATTTCATAGGAACGTGTGAGGTAAGCCACACACGTAGAATTACAGCTCATCTTTAGCGAATGCCTGCGAAATACTCAGTAATAATCAAGAGCAAGTTAAAGAACATATCCTTTTTCATACATAATAGATATATACATATACATAAGTACTAAAGTTTTTTTAATTGCATCTCATACACTTCAGCATTTACTTAGAAGAGCTAAGTACAGAAAGTCCAATTTATGCTTTTCCAAGAACAGACCAAAAAGTGACCGTAACATCTTCAGAACTGACGCACTCCGCAGGATGACTAATAAAAGACATCGTCACCATTCCATTCATCTTTACCCCGAGGTACCGTTGGGGTACTCTCCGGGGGTGCGTCAACACCCGAGTTGGGACTGGGTTCTGTACATGCAATACCAAGTGTAACACTGTTAACACGACGGTTAAGCAAGTACTGAGGCATATGAAACAAGTATAACATAATACATCAATTAAACTTAACAGTATATCTTGATTAAAGGGAGCAATAAAAGTCTACTAGACATGTGGTGCATGAATGACAATGGATGAGGAATTACAATTAAAAATCATACATACTGAATAGCAACCACGATGCTCAATTCTCCCGAAAAGGAGCATACATATGGGTCGCTAGGGGATCAAGCTAGCTTCCCGAGAAGGGCCAACACTTCCTCCGTAAACTACTGCAGTAGTGACATACATATACCCAAAGGGTACAAGCTAAGTGGTGCCGACTCGAATTCAATCAAACTAGTCATAACATAAGGAATAGTTAACCATGAAGGCAGGCAACTAATTAAGCAAGGCATATGCATATGGGCTACAAAGGCCCGAACCTCGGCTATACCCTTAGCGAGCAAGCACACACTCAGTAGAAGCTCTGGCTTGTTAGACACGCACTCATTAGAAGGTCAAGTCTTAATTGCCTCAGGTTTTTCTTGAGGAAGTGAATCCGATAACAAATCATGTCAAAGGAAATCTATCATAGTAATATGAATGCATTCAAATTGAGTAAGTACCCAAGAATCATTATCCACCCCATATTATGTAACCCATGATCCCCAAGGACATTCAACACGATGTACTCATAAGACGTCCGGTGTCGTGGTGTTACTGCATCTTGGTATTACCCTATATGCGTAGAGGACACCCTTTCTTATGCCAACATCCATGACTTCACATCGGGGAAATCATCCGGAATTTGTTTATCCTTTTAATGTATCCTTAAAGTATCATTACAGTTGGGCCCGTGTAGGGGTAAGAAGGTGCCAATATTAAGGCCCTATAATTTCAATGAAGAATTCCTAACATCCTAAATTCACTGGGTTCATACAGCTTAGCCGTATACAATGCTACGGCTTAGCCGAGTAATTCAGGTTTCCTCTAACAGTACAGATGCATTTATGGCTCAGCCGTATATTAGCCTATGGCTTAGCCGTGCTAAGCCTACGGCTAGGTTACACTAGGGTTACGGCTTAGCTATAAGGCATTTCATGTTGTAGTCGTGTGAAAGCCGTAGAACAAGATGGATTTCTGGAGCTCTCTAGAAAGCTCGCCGTAGGAAGGCTTACGGCTTGGGTACGGCTGGTCACGGCTTAGCCGTAGCTCATTTTACGGTGCAGCCATGAGTGAGCCGCAGTACAAAAACCTAATTTGTTGCTCTCATGACTTTAAGCCCAAATACTCACAGCTAAGCCGTAGCTTCGCCGTAAGCTTCAAAAACAGAAGTCAGTCTGTAGCTCAGTTTCAGTACGTGCTCCATATAGAACTGACTTGCGGGGCAATTCTACGGCTCAATTAGAGGGTCCTTAAGAGTGTTCTATACCTACACACCCTCCTATTTCCTTCTCATCATTCTAACTCAATTCATACCCCATGTGCACACAAGTAACCGTGGAAATGGACTGCAATTGAGGAATTATAGGAACTAACTCGATGGTCACTGACTTCATCACACATGCAATGCATATGAACTCAAGTACTTGCCTTTTACCAGTGCTAGCCTCTTAAACTCTTTCCTTACTGTGTGCTCAGAGGAAAATCTTTAAATTGGAATGGGTTCTCTACAAGTAAAACATGCAATGGAGAATGAGGCTTAGATTCACATGCATATCATGTAGTTGAGTCCTTGTGACTATAATAAACCCAAAATAAATGAAATAAAGGTAGACCTTCACCTTATACAGCTGTAGCTTGGAAAATGAAATACTCTCAGGGAGAAATGCACAGGGAAAAGGGAAGGGAATGAAGGAGAAATAGAAGAAAAGTTCCCACCCTTGCATGCAAGACCTTCCCAAGCCTAGGTGCTCTCCAGACATTGAAGGGAAGATGGAGAAGCTAAGAAGAGAGAACAGCTTTAGTAACCAGGAAGGGAACAAAGAAAGAGACGTTGAGCCTCTTTTAAACATAATTTTCCTATAGTTGGCATGCAAGCCCGAGCTTTCTATAAAACTACAATTTAGGCCAAATGGACCTCAATCGGCCCAGGACGAGTTCGGCTCGAATTGAGCCCAACATGAATGATTATCTACACGAGACTGTGCATGCGATGGAATTATGAAGGCTCCCATATGGTGCAAGAACAATTTACGAAAAGGCCCGCAACTACATAAGTGGGGTTCCACTCTGCCCAATTACCTCCCCCCAACCCAAACCCCAATAGTTTTGAGTTGGATTATCCGTAAGAAGACTTAAGTTAATATAAAACAAGATTAATTAACATAGATTAAGATTAGTGGGATTCGGGATCTTACAATAAGTACTCCCTTCTTCCCCTTGGTCATATGCACCGCATTATCCCTCACTGCCTGAATGGTCATATGAATGACCACCACCCCCACAGAATTCATTAGAGGATACTTTAGCCAAATTGGTTGAGTTCACACAAAACACCATGCAATCCATACAAAATAATGAAAAACCCATGAAAAGCCTAATGACTTCTATTAGTCAAACATGGCTTGAAATGAGAAAACAAAATGCCACCCTTGGAATTGAAGATGATCCTACATTTAATGAAGATCTTATGTATATGGATTGCGCAAACACACAGCGGATATCCAAGGGTGCACATGAGAACATGGATGATAGTATGATGCATGAGCCAATTGATGAATCACATGAGCGTGTGTGCCCCATTTTCCCTTAGTACAGGCCATTTCACGTCACTAAAAAGGAGTCTTTGCTCTTTTACATAAATCTTTTTTATGATTCAGATTCCTCTAATGAATTTGGCATTGCAATCTTTCACAAATTTGATACACCCATGATTGATGAAAGGGCAAATGAACCTAATAAGCCTCAAAAGGAAGATTACAATTAGGAGGATGACTCCATTTTTCAGATTTATGAATCGGATAATCTGAAATACTTAGAATCATGTACTAACTTCTTCATGGAATCTGATAATCTAACCCTTAGATAAATTGCCCTCACATTTCTTGGCCCTTAATGTTATTCAAAGATACTTGTGGAATTAGAGAACAGTGGTCTCATTTAGACTCTTAAGTCTGACAATTTGGAATTCTTTGAGCACATGTTTGAACGGAATGCTGAAACTGAACTAATGAAATTTGTGGCACGGGAGGACCTAGGGCCACCCAGTTGCTCATTACATCCTCTCCTATTTTTAAAAGATCCATTTTTAAGGGAAGAAGAAGAAATTTTCTTTGTGGTACCTTCTTCACGCAATTTATAAGGACTTGCGGTTCTCATGTTCACTGTGCATAAAATTCTCATGGTTTCATCTTTTTCTATGCTTTGTGTAAATTGTGTGGAGGAAAATTTCATTTGGGATCCGGGTGGCCTCATGGTTTCGAATCCAGTAGTGTAGGTTATTTTTTCTTTTCTTGTTAGCATAGATATTTCCTTTTATAGTAGTTTCTTCTCTTTTTGTTCATGTTTTTCTGTTTTGTCTAACCTTGGACAGGAAGCGGCACAGACATATCTTCAAGTGCCTTCTTGTCTTTACCCTCATTTCTATTTACGTTTCCTCATGTTATTCTTATTGTTTTGCATAGCATGCATAAACATTGAGGACAATGTTTATAATTGGTTAGGGGGTGGGAATAAGCACGCTTGTCCAATTTTAGGCACTTAAGGTAAATTTTTTTTAATTTTTGCACTTTTAGGACCTTTATTTTGGTTTTAGGAATTTTTATGGTATTTATTTTTTTAATTTCTTTTTCATTTTAGAAAAGAAATTTTTCAAAGGAATTGAAGCAATTTGAAGATATATAGAAATCTTGAATTTTCATACTTTTGGAAGGAAGTAAAAAGAAAGTTTGCATTTTCTAAAGGAGGAAACATATCGAAAGATTACCAAAACTTGTTTTTCACATAACACACGTATACATTTTTCGACATTTTGGATATGAAGCTCTAACGCTAGTTTTGGAATTTTTCTAGAGAATACAGTGAGAACTTGAGATTTAGTTTGTAGAATGTTTTTTGTTTCCTGGCTCATTGTTGGTGAATTGTATATATTAGAACCAAGATGAATTAATTCGAGTGAAATGAGAACTGCCACCAAGTGTTTACTTTCATTTAGAAAAAAAGAGAGAGTGAAAAAAAAGGAGTATATAATGAGAAGTTTGTGATTAGTTTGGGTTCGTAGCCTTTTTAACTCGAGCTAGTAAGCCTGGAGGGATATTTTTATATCTAGTGTCCTAATGCCATCTGGTTTGGGAGTCATTGGCCTAACGCTCAGTATACGGGTTAATTAGAATGCTAAAGGGACCTAAACATTGCATAGCCATAAGAAAAAAAATAATGAATTGTGGCCCAACGAGAGTTCATAGAAATTTTCAAGCTATATATGTGGAAATGCATATAGACTAAGTTTGCTCTTTAGATCCCAACTTTTGTTATATAATATAAACTTAGAAATTTCTACATTAGAAAAAGTAAGTGAGTGAGTGTCCGCAAGAGTTTGCAAGGAAGTATGTGCGGGAATGACAAGGACCAGATTTGCTCTCTGAATTCCAACTTTTCTTATATCATATGAACTTAGGAACCCTTGTGTGGGAAAAAAAATAGTGAGAGAAAATGAGGCCAATCGAAGTAAACATTAAAGTGGCAGCTATCTTTATAGCTTTGAGAGGACAGATATTTTTGTTAAATTTTAGGGGATCATACTATTTGAAGGAAAAATTTTGTTTTTGCAACATTGTTGTGGAATATCTAAAATAGGTTTTTGATGTATACAATTTTTCACCATGCATGTAAGTTGGTTATGAATTTGAGAAATTTTTCAAAAATAGAATTTTGGAAGAGACTTTGAAAAGTTTGAAAGTTTGATTATTCCAGATTTCGAAAATATCTGATCTAAGTGAATTTTCTTTTGGAAAATTTTTTTTCTCCTTTACTTTTGTTTATTTTGTTATTCTTCTTTAAAAAAAAGAATTTTGTGGGTATATTCACTATAAACCCTTACGAGGCACAATTCGTCCTCTAGGGGAACCTAGGGCTTTAAGAGCATGCCGTATTTGCTAAATGCAGTTAAGAGTGCTAGCGAAAGTGGCATTGCATTCATGTTTAATTTCATTGCATTGCATTAGTTTTAGGTTAGATTAGGTTAGGATGGAAGCCACATAATTTTCGTAGTTTTTGCTAGGGAATAGCAAAACGCTAATTGGGGGGTGTGATGAGTATTTTAAAATGCATATATTCATACACATTTTGACCCATTTTAAAGACTTATTGAGTCAAAAGAGCCTCATTTAGTGTGTTCTAGTGGTTTCAACCATTTTAAATTCATTGTAGTGCATTTCTGCATAATTTGTTTAAAAATCACACTTTTTGGATATATTCATGAAACTTGTCATTTTTGGAAAATCTATTTTTGGAAAGTTTTGTGAAAATTTATATTCTCATGAAATAAATTTAATTTTAATCATCATTAGTTCATTCACATAAAATCATAAAAAATGGTGTGTATTTTCATTAGCATTTCATGAGAGATGGGCCCACATTCATGCATTTGTAATCTTTGGGTTAAAATTGTCTTTTTACATGAATCACATTCGTTTTGTAGGAAATTGATGGTATGGGTCCCATTTTCAAAGAATTGAGGCAAAATTAACTCATCTTCAAAAAGAAAGGGGAGAAGAATTGAAGAGATAAACGAAAATAGAAGAAAAATGAAAAAATTGGCTTCATGGTCCCACACACACATGCACATATGTGGGTACACTTATAAAACATCCAAGATGAGGTCCATTTAATTGTTTCACATTTTCAAGATATTTTTAAGAGAATTTGAAGAATATCTCATCAAAGATAGAGAAGGAAAGCCACATAGGAGTTTTTCTTTGATAAGGAGAAGATTTGAAAATATATATATGTATGCATGAAGATATTCCACACCCAAAAGGAGATTTGGATTATATTTTGGTTGAAAAAAAGAAAGAAGAAAAAAAAATCAAGAGAACTATGTCAGTGTATCTCCTTGAGTTTGGAGCCAATAAGGAGCACTTTCTAAAGAAGGAAAGTTGACAAAGCAAAGAGACAAAGGGGGAAGTTCTACACCTTATGTTGGCCAAGTTTGATTCTAAGAGAGGATTCTTATCTCTAACTTATCTCTTAGGAGATCTCAATGCAAGGTGGTAAAGGGAAAGAAAGAAAGAAAAGCAAAGAAAGAGAATTCAAAAATAGAAAGTCAATCTGATTTTACTTTGGACAGCATACATTAAAATGGTCATAACTCTCAAACCGAGTGTTGGATTTGGACAATCTACATCATTGGAAAGTTTTTTTTGACTAGATATCCATAAGATCTAAGATTGCACCAATCGGGGTTAAAACGATAAAGATATGACCTTGGGAAGCTTATTGTACATTTTTAGGTGGGATTGCAAAGATTTTTGTAAAGCTTATCATGGAGCTTAATTTGTTTCTAATTTTATCAAATCAAGTTTGAGAGGGAGTAGGACTTGAAAAAGTATAACTAGGGCACCCCTCTCCCATATTCTTTATGGAAAAAGAGCTCCTTCTCTCGATCTCTACACTTTATCTTCTTCATCTCTCTCTCCCTTCATCCTAGTCCTTAAGGAGGCTTAGCCCTAAGGCCACACTACACCCTTAGGAATTCACAGTAGAAGTGGTATTTTTCTTGATTTTATTTGACAATCTCTTGTAAGGATTTTCACATGTTCATCTAATGTTATTCGTTTTAAAACTTTTCTTCTTTTCTTATGGTTTGTGTGGATATTTTATTAATGTTTCTTGTGCTTGGATTGATGGCCCAAGATACTAGGATCATATTTGAAGAAATCTTGAACCCGGTTTATAAGAAAATTTTCAGAAGATAACTTTATTGCCTTTAGTGCCTTTACTACATTTAAATTCTTGTTTACTATATTTACTTTTCTTGTCATCAATGCATTTAATATTCAGCAAACTACATTTATGTTTCTTGTTGACTATATTTAAATTCCTACAAAAACACTACAGTTAAATTTCATTGTTCTTCTTATTTTATTTGTGTTTTTTATATTGCATGATTTATGGTTAAGATTAATTTTTAGAAGCATGCATTCATATCATGTATTAGTTTAGTTGCTGGAAATTGAGATTTTTGATGTGGAATTTGTGATTTTTTTTGGAAATAAAAGGGATAAATTTCGGATATAAAAGGACAGCAAAATTAGACAACAAATGGTCACTGTTTTTACCCAAATATTGGCAATCTAAAACATGACATAGAAAGATTATTTTGCCTTAAAACTTGGAGAACAATTGCTGAATGAGTTAACTTTATGCAATAAAAATTTAAGAGAAAAAGGAATAAGGGAAGTTGGGTTTTCAATCATTGAAACACTTGCCAGTCAAAAATTTTGTATACAATAATTTGCATAGGGCAGATTTTTTGTCCAAAAGTTTAGAATTAATAGACATACCAAATCAGTGAATTTTTCTGTAAAAATTGGATGAATTGAACTTTGATGAGTGAACTTTAAAATCCAGAGTTTTAGATTCAAAAGATTATGGTAAATTCAATTTCTAGAAGCCTAAACTAAGACTGACTGTCAAACTACATATCAGAATTTTTATTTTTGGTAACATTATTCGTGCATTTTTTTTTTTTTTTGCATTTTAGAATTTTTTTCAAATTAGTGTTTTTCTTTAAGTTCATGCATTAGTAGAGCATGATTTCTAGCCATTAAATCTAGTTAAGGATTGCATTAGAATAGGATCATATTTTATTTAAATTTTGTATCTCATATTAGGAAAGTTTGCATTAGTTGTTTTCATGGCATGCATTGCATCACTAACTTTACTAACTTTTTAATTTTAAATTTGTTTCTAGTTTTATGTTTTTGACTATTTTAAATAATTTTCAAAATTAAAATATCTTTCTAAACTTGTTTTAACTGAAGATTTTAAATTAAAAAGTTTTCTAATTTTGGAAATTCTAACTTAGGAAAGTTTTTAACTTTAAGGTTTTAATTTTAAAAGTAGGTTTCTTTTCTAACTTTGATTGTTTGTTACTAACTTTGCTTGATTAATTTTTACTAATTTTGGTTTGTTTCTAATTTAGTTTAGTTTAGTTTCTACTTTAGTTGTTAATTTTATTTTTAGTAACTTTCTACTTTTGAAAGTTCTAACTTATGTTTTAGTTTTGTAGCAACTTTATTTTCATTTTAGGAAATTTTAGATTTAGATTTTTAGCTTTAGGAAAGTTTCATTTTAATTGGTTGTAATTAATTTAATTTTGGCAAAGAAGGATGCTTGTATTTGTTAGTTTTTAAATTAGGCTAGTTTTAGATTTTATGTAGGACAGGTTATAAGTTGAAAATACCTTAAAACATATTTCACCTTGTAGATTGACCTGATCTCACTAGTTTTTATTACTACATTCTGATCGTGAGCTCCAAGTGAAGAGCTGCGATGTAGTAATATCCCGGTAAGTACAGGGTGAATCCACAGGGAGCTATGTTTAAAATATTATCAACTTATCACCTGCCTAAACAAAAGTCTAAAACTATCCAAATTAAAATCTAACAAATACATACATTCCTAAAACAAAATAATTACATTCACAATTTAAATAAAGAAAGTAAATCCTAAATCTAAAAGTTCCTAAAAATAAAATAAAATTTACTGCAAAACAAAACACATGTTAAAACTTCCAATAAAAACAAATCTAAAATTCACAACTTACTAAAAACAAAACTAAACAAAGATAGAAACAAAATAAGTTAGAAAGAAAACGCAATTCTCCTAAGTTAGAAACTTTGTTAGGTTAAAAATCTATACTTTCTAAAAAACAAAAGATTTCTAAATCCTATCAAAATTAGAAAGAAATTTAAGTTTAGAAAGAACTCTAAATGGAAACCTAAAATCAAATTAGTAATCACCTAATGCTAAACAAATTTCTAAAACAACAATATTCAATACAATTGTTCAAACAGCTACAATACAACTACACACAACAACTTTTTTTTTAAAGAATGAATTTACTCAAACATGATAAACTAAAAATAAAGACAAATCTGAAAACTCAATTTCCTAAAATAAACGAGATGCAAGAATGATGAAGAAAAACAGTGGACTCAATGTATGGTCTTGTAGTCTATTTCTAACATGGTGAAATGGCACATGTGATGTATGATGCATGAATTAGAGGGGTTGCCAAAAAATTCAGAAATCAGTTTCTTAATGCTGTTTCAGTTCAGTTTCAAATCTGAAACTTATCAATTAAATGCATAAATTCCTTGGTAAAACTAATGTAAAACAGGCCATGAATCAATATGCACGAACCAACACTAATATTTCATTGTTTAGCAACTGTTTTTCCATACTTTTTTTAACTGAATTCTGATGTGATTCACGTTTTCAACATAGAAGATGTGTACATGTAGAAAGATTATATATAATGACCATAATGCAATGCCTATTTTCAAACTGTTTTAGAATAGTTTCTGCACTATTTTCAGCTGTGCTTTAAATCTGATTTCAGGCTTTGAAAACTGTTATAAACATCAGGCATCCAAATACTATAAACATATGCAACTGGTTTATGAAAAATCGTCCAACATGAACCTGTTTTAGACTATTTTTCTACATCAAATTAGGATTGATTTCCACTTCTAAATTCAACCCGATGTTTATATTTTGATTCCCTTTTGGCGACAAACAGAACTAAAAACAAATTAATCACACAATGTAAGGCACAATTCAACCATGACAAATTCAGGTTTGTCTTGATTTTATGGACTGTTTCCAGCAACTAATTACTCAATATATAAAACTGTATTTCTGATTTCCAACTTTAACATAGTTGACAGCCCTGAACATGTTCTAAATAACTAAATATATGCATGAATCTAAATCCAATTTCAACAGTGAATATCATAAAACAAAACTGTGCAGATTTTAAGCATGAAAAAGTGCAAAGATTTAAGTAAAAGGTGCAGTAAAATAAAAGTATAGAAATTTAAAATCAAAAGTGCAATGAAAGAAAATAAAAAATTGCAGGAAGTCAAAGGCGGTATAACTGAAGTCAAAGGTGGTAAACAATGAAAGTTAAAGGTGGTATATTCACTCAAAATTCTCCCTTAGATTTAAATGTATGGAAGTGTATGAGTTTTTTCAGTTCCTAAACTCTTCTTTGATCCTAGATCATGTCTGCTCAAATCATGTTCTTAGGCTTCTTTAGGTTGTCAATGAAAGAGCAACAAGGTTAAAAACAAACATCAAGCATTCATTATCAAAGAAATAAAAGGAAGTAAATAAAGGAAACGAAAACACACACTTTTACTAGATATGAATGTTTTTACATAAAGATAGAGAATGAAAAAAACATTACATGATCTAGGTTAAAGATCCTCTTCTAGTGGAAGCTTTAAGTTAGAGAGAGCCTTCTTGAATAGAGAAATTTTAGAGAGAAAGATATGGAGAAAGTGGAGGGAGAGTGATAAAGAGAGGAGGTTTCTTCTTTCATACCTTAAGCTACCAAAGGAGTGCTCTATTTATACTTTTTTTCTTCTAATCCTTTTCAAAAAAGGTCTCACATGTGGCTTTCCTTCTTTAGGTAAGCCCTCTTCTTGGTCAACAAGTCTTCCAAGTTTGAGATGAGATAAGATTCCTTCTCTTACTAGAATTCTAAGCGTATCCATCTTTCTTAGCTAACACTTGCCAAAGATAGGGCCCACCTTTGATAAGACAATCTCAATCCTACCTAAAAATGCATAGTAAACTTCCTGAGGTCATATCTTTGTCCTTTTAACTCCGTTTGGTACAATCTTGGTCCTACGGATATCTACTTTAAAAGAACTTTCCAACGGTAGGTAATTTGTCTAAATCCGACGCTCAGTTTGAGATTTATGACCTTTTTAATGTATGCTATCCAAAGTAAAATGGGATTGACTTTCTACTTTTGAATTCTCCTTCTTTGACTTTTCTTTCTTTGAATTCTCTCCACTAGCTTTCTTTTCTTAGATTAATTTTGAATTTTTGCAACAATTGGAAAGTGGGCCCCCTTTCTTAAACATTCTACAAGTGTGTCCCCACACATGTGAATGTGTGTGGGACGATAAAGCCAACTTTGCAAAAAAAAATTTTCTTCCTTTTCTCTTCAATTCATCTCTCCTTTTTTTTGAAAATCATTTCTTCACCTCAATTGTTTGAAAATGGGACCCATATCATCAATTTCCTACAAAACAAATGTGAATTTATATTAAAAAGATAATTTTAACCCTAAGATCACGAATGCATGACTGTGTGCCCATCTCTCATGCAATGATAATGAAAATGCATACCATTTTTCATAAATTTATGTGAATGAACTAATGATGATGAAAATTGAATTTATTTCATTAGAACATAAATTTTCAAAAAAAAACTTTCCAAAAATAGATTTTCAAAAATAACACATTTCATGAATGTATGCAAAAAAGTGTGATTGTAAGCAAATTATGCAGAAAAAAACTAAAATGAATTGAAAATGCTTGAAACCATTATATCACACTAAATGAGGCTCTTTTAACTCAATAAGTCCTGAAAATGGTCTAAAATGTGAATGAAAATGTGCATTTTTAAAGACTCATTATACCCCCTAACTAGCGTTTTGCTAGTCCCTAGCAAAAACTATGAAAAATATGAGGCTTCCATCTTAACCTAATCTGACCTAAAACTAATGCAATGCAATAAAAATAAACTTGAATGCAACACCACTTTTACTGGCACTCCTGTGTTTAGTATATGCAGCAAACCCTTAAACCCCTAGGTTCCAACTAGTGGATGAGTTATACCTCATAAGGGTTTACAGTGAAGATACCTACAAAATTCTTTTTTTTTTAGAAAAGAAGCAAACTTAACAAAAATAAAGGAGAAAAGAAATTTTTCAAAGAAAATTCACTCATATTGGATATTTTTGAAATCTAAACTAATTACACTTTCAGGCTTTTCAAAGTCTGGTCCACAATTTTATTCTCAGAAACTTTCTTAAATTTAAACCAACTTGCGTGCACGGTGTAAAATGTATACACCAAAAACCTATTTCGGATATTCTATAGTAATGCTGCAAAAACAGAATTTTTCCCTCAAATAGTTTGATCCCTCAAAATTTAGCAAAAAGAATTTTCCTCTTAAAGTTACTAAAATAGCTGCCACATTATTGTTTACTTCAATTTGCCTCTTTTCTCTCACTGTCTTTTTCCGATGCAAAGGTTTCTAAGTTCATATGATATAAGAAAAGTTTAAATCCAGAGAACAAATCTGGTCATTGTCCTTCCCCTTACATACTTCCTTGCAAACTATTACGAACACTCTTCACTCACATACTTTTTCCAATGTAGAAGTTTTCAGGTTCATATGATACAACAAAAGTTGGGATCTAAAGAGCAAACTTAGTCCTTATGCATTTCTGCACATATCCCTTGAAATTTTCTATGAACTCTTGTTGGGCCATAGTTCATTCTTTTTTTCTTATGATTGTGCAATGTTTAGGTCCCATAAGCTTTCTAATTAACCCGTGTATTGAGTGTTAAGCCAATGACTCCCAAACTAGATGGCTTTAAGGCATTAGATATAAAAATATCCTTATAGGCTTACTAGATTGAGTCAAAAAGGCTACGAGCCCAAACTAGTCACAAACATCTCATTAAATGCTTTTTCTTCACTCTCTTTTTCTAAATCAAAACTAAACACTAAGTGGCAGCTCTCATTTCACTTAAATTAATTCATCTTGGTTCTAATATATACAATTCACCAACAATGAACCAAGAAACAAAAATATTCTACAAACTAAATTTCAAGTTCTCATTGTATTCTCCAGAAAAATTCCAAAAATAGCATTAAAGCTTCCTATCCAAAATGTCGAGAAATGTACATGTGTGCGTATGTGAAAAGCAAGTTTTGGTAATCTTCTGATAGGTTTCCTCTTTTAGAAAATGTAAACTTTCTTTTTACTTCTTTCAAAAAGTATGAAAATTCCAGATTTCTATATATCTTCAAATTATTCCAATTTTTTTGAAAACTTTCTTTTCTAAAATGAAAAATAAATGCAGACAAAAAATAAAGGTCCTAAATTTTTTTTTTCAAAAAAACTAACAAAAATGATAAAAAACAGACTAAAATGATAAAAGTGACAGGAAAATTGAAAAAAAATTTGTCTAAAATTAGACAAGCGTGCTTGTTCCCACCCCCCAACCTAAGATGAACATCGTTCTCGATGTTTATGCATGCAATGGAGAGCTGTAAAAGTAACATGAGGAAACATAAATATAAATGAGGGTAAAGAGAAAAAGTCACTCGAAGATGTGTTTGAGCTGCTCCCTGTCCAAGGTTAGACAAAACAAAAAAACAAGAACAAAAAGACAGAAAGCTACTTTAAAAAAATACCTATGCGAAAAAAAAAAGAAACCTATACCACTGGATTTGAAACCATGAGTCCACCTGGATCCCAAATGAAGTTTTCCTCCACACAATTTACAAGAAGCATAGAAAGAGATAAAACCATGTTAGTAGTGGGCTCAATGAACATAAGGACTGCATGTTCTTGTACACTATGTGAAGAAAGAACCACAAAGAAAATTTCTTCCTCCTCCCCTAAAAATGGATCTTTGAAAGATAAGAAAGGATGTAACTAGCAATTGGGTGGCCCTAGGTCCTCCCATGCCATAAATTCTTTTGAATTGATTTCCATGGTCTATTTAGGCACAAGCTCAAAGGATTCCAAATTGTTGGATTCGGGTGTCTGAATGGGACCACTATTCTCCAATTTCACAAGTTTTTCTGAATAACATTGAGGGCTAAGAAATGCGAGGACAATTTCACTAAGGGTTGGATCATCAGATTTCATGAAGAAGTCAGTAAATGATTCCAAGGAATCTAGATTATTCAACTCAGAAATCTGAAAAATGGGGTCATCCTCCCAACTGTAATCTTCTTTTTTGGGCTCATTAGGTTATGGTTTAATCAATCATAGGAACATCAAATTTGTGAAAGATTGCAATGCCAAATTCATTAGAGTGATTTGAATCATAGAAATGATTTATGTAAAAGGGCGTAGATTCCTTTTTAATGAAGCGGAATGGGTGGTATTGAGGAAAAGTGGGGCACACGGGCTCATGTGATTCATCATTTGGTTTTTGCATCACACCATCATCCATGTTCTCATATGTACCCTTGGATATGCACTGTGTGTTTACTTGATCCATATCTACAAGATCTCCATTGAATGTAGGATCATCTTCAATAGCAAGGGTGGCATTTCGCTTTCTCATTTCAAACCTGTTTGATTAATCGAAGTCATTTGGCTTTTCATGCCTTGTTCATTATTTTGTATGGATTGCATCGTGTTTTCTGTAAACTCAACTAATTTGGTGAAAGTATCCTCCAAAGAATTCTTCAGCAGTGGGGGTGATTCATATGACCATTCAAGGGGAGAGGGATTATGAGGTGCAAATGACCAGGGAGAGGAAGTGGGTACATATGATGTATCCTGTGAGAGGTAGTCATATGACCCACCTAGAATAAATTCTTGAGGATAAGTGGTATGACCCGCATTGGGCCCATTTCACCTATTGTCAAGGGATTAATCATCCTAATTTGGACCACACATGTTACCCATTTCATTGTGGCACTGCCATTGATTTGAATTTGATTCGGCCTGCCATGGAAATCCCCCATATGTATTGGAAGGAGTGACTAATTATGTGGGGTATGGGTAACCACGTGGGACCCTTACTGGTTGATGATCTGACCTACTAATTCCATTCAACCTTTTCACAAATTCCTCATTGTAACAATGATCATAGTGATTGACCTACTCCCATTCATAAGATCCAACCGAACAAGTTGTTTGATGTAACTTTGCAATCTTTTCTTGTTTGCACAAGGCAGGCTAGGACTTCGATGGGCCATCAACATTGAATACATTCCCATTAGTTTGCCCATTGTTAAGTCCCCTCATGTTTGTGGATTCCCGCCAATCCATTTTTGGAATCACTTTTTTTTAGAACTTTTTCTGTTTTTTTTTAATGATAAAAACCTAAGTTATACAAAAAAGCATCTAAGTAACTCCCTAGGGTTGAAAATTTTCCTCTAGTTCTCTAATCCGGTCCTATGAAACCAACTTAGTTAGGTTAGCCACCAAAAAGTGGTAGAGTCACAGATGGACCTGTTTGAAGGACTAGTTTCCTAAACAAACAAGCTGTCGCGCACTATAGGGACAAAGGCTTTCTTAGACACTGAGAAGATTAAGGACAGCGATTATATCACTTTTGGTGTACTTTCTTCCAAAAGTAGTTATGACAAGTTGAAAACAGTAACTTTTCCCAATTTTAAAATGTTTCTAAAAATCAGAGTGATGTGTACTTTCTAGCATTCCATGCACTTTCTTATTCCAAATTAGGATGTTTTATCATTCCGTTCATGTCCTCCTATTTTTAGAAAGATGACACAAAATTAAATCACATCCACAAAACTATATCAATAGGGAAAGTCAGAAAAGTTACCTTAAATGACGCCCCCGGCAATGGCGCCAAAAACTTAATCGATAGCTCGAAGTGTAGAGCTGCAATGCAGTAATAAATTGGTGAGACCAGGCCGATCCATATAGTGCAATGTGTTTTAAGGTTCTTTTTCAACTTGTACATGCCCTAAACAAAAAACTAAAAATATCCTAATTTAAAAACTAACAAATACAAGCATCCTACTTGCCAAAATTAAATTATTTACAAACCAAATAAAATGAAACTTACTAAAACTAAAACTCTTCAATCTAAAACTTCTTAAAAAAAACTAAAGTTGCTACAAAATGACACACAGGTTAGAACTTCCAAAACTAGAAAACTTTCCAATTCAAAATCTCCAATTAAAACAAGTTTAGAACTATTTTTTAACTTTGGAAATTATCTAAAAGAGTAAAAAATAGAGAACTAGAAACAAAATTAAAATTAGAAAGTTAGTAAAGTTAGTAATCAAATGCATGCCATGTAACTAATACAAATTTTCCAAATATGAGATGCAATCCTAAACTAAATATAATAGTTGAAGAACACACTTAATGAATGCATGGATACAATAAAAAAAACAGCAAGGAAAAAGATGGAAAAAAAAGGAAATATGCATGAATGAATAAACTCGTTACAAAAATTCTATAGTGCAGAATTTTACTACAAAGGTGAGCTGTTCTTGGACTGTTATTTGATGAGTCTTTAAAAATGCATATTTTCATACACATTTTGACCCATTTTAAAGACTTATTAACTTGAAAGAGCCTCATTTAGTGTGATATCATGGTTTAATTCATTTAAATTCATTTTTATATTTTTCTGCATAAATTGCTTAAAAATCACACTTTTTGCATAAATTCATGAAACGTTCTTTTTTTCGAAAGTCTATTTTTGGAAAGTTTTGTGAAAATAATTTTTCTCATGAAATAAATTGAATTTTTATCATCATTAGTTCATTCATATAAAATCATGAAGAATGATGTACATTTTTATTATCATTTCGTGAGAGATAGGCCCACAGTTATGCATTTGTGATTTTATGGGTAAAATTGTCTTTTCATATGAATTCACATTTGTTTAGTAAGAAATTGATGATATGGGTCCCACTTATAAAGAATTGAGGCAAGGAATTGATTTTTAAGAGAAAGGAGAACAGAATTGAAGAAAAAAGGAAATTGAAAGAAAATTGTAAAAAGTCAGCTTCATGGTCCCACACACACATGCACATATGTGTGGCACACTTGTAAAACATCCAAGATGGGGTCCATTTATTTGTTCCATATTTTCCAGAGATTTTGAAGAGAATTTGAAGAATAACTCATCAAAGATGGACAAGGAAAGCCACATAGGAGTTCTTTTTTGAAAAGGAGAAGATTTAATTGAAAAAAAATGAAAAAAAATCCAAGCAAGCTATTCCACATCCAAAAGAGATTTTGGATCAGATTTTGGTTAAAAAGAAAAGGAAAAAAACTCAAGAGGGTTATCTTCAAAGATCTCTTCAAGTTTGGAGCAAACAAGGAGAACTTTCCAAAAAAGGAAAATTGACAATGTAAAGAGAAAAAAATGGGAAGTTCTACACCTCATGTGGGCCAAGTTTGATTCCAAGAGAGGATTCTTATCCCTACTTCAAATCTCAAAAGATCTTAATGTAAGGTGGCAATGAAAAAGAAAAAAAGAAGCATCCAAGAGGGACTTCTAGACAAAACAAGCAAGGAAAGAAAAGGAAAATAAAAAGAAAAAAAATCCCCAAAGATGTTGCATGTCCAATTCATTGTTTGGAGCTCTTTTTCTTTCATTTTTTTAATTACTTATAAGATTTTAAAGTTTGAGAAGGAGTAGGACTTGAAAATGTATAAATAGGGCACCCCTCTCTTATATTCTTCATGGAAGAATTACCCACTTCCCACCTCTAGATTTCTACACTCCATCTCTCTCTCTCTTGTCTCTCCATCTCAAGTCATCAAGGAGGCTTAGCCCGAAAGCCACACCACCAATCTTGAAGATCAACTAGAAGGAGGAATTCTTTTCCATCCTAGTATATATAATCTTTTGGTTTAATTTGTTTTTTCATCTTATGTAAAGGATTGTCATACTAGTTCAATAATATTCATCTTTTTATTCTTGTTATTCTTATGGTTGTATGATTACTTAATTTGTGTTTTTTTATTTGGATTAATGACCCAAATAAAGAGCATATTTTAATAAATTGTTAGGCTTAGACTAAGGGAGAATTTTGAGTGAATATACTGCCTTTAACTTCCATTGTTTACCGCCTTTGACTTCAGTTATACCACCTTTGACTTCCTGCAATTCTTATTTTCTTTCATTGCACTTTTAATTTTAAATTTCTACATTTTTATTTTACTGCACTTTTATTTTATTTTCTGCACTTTTGTTAATTTTCCTGTTATGTTCATGTTGATTTTAAGTTTTGTTTTTGTATAATTTGATGGTTGGATTAGGAATCATTGCATATATTTTCATATCATAAGATTTTGTGCAAATTCAAGTTGATGAAAATTAAGGCTTCAGATCTGAATCTAATGATTAAATTCGGACTTAATATATAAACAGCATAACTTAACAGTTTCAGCAAACTACAGAAACAGTTTTTGGCAAAAAGTTCGAAGTAGGTAGACTAGTCAAATCATAGTATTTTTTGTTGAAACTTGGAAAAATTAAAGTTTAGGCTGTGGTCTTTCATTCCCCAAAATCTCAGATCAAAATAATTTCGGAAGGCTTGTGAACCAGAGGCTTAAACTTTGCCAATCAGTCAACCCGAATCAGAATTTCTGCACAGAATTTTGCAAAGTTGTCATGTTTATGCATTCATAACTTTTTCGTTTTAGATCCTTTTTTCACTTCTGTTTTTTTTTTTTTTTGTTAGTTTCTTGCATCAGTAGAGCATAAATTCCTGCCATTAAATTTAGATTTAGGATGCATTAGAATAGTTCAAATCATGCATAAAATTAGCATCAACATACTAGTTTTTCAGATTTAGAATTTTTCAGCATCTCATGGCATGCATTGCATTTCTAATTTTACTAACTTTCTAATTTTAATGTTGCTTTTAGTTTTATGTTTTTTTTATATTTTAGTTAATTTTCAGAATTAAATATCTTTCTAAACTTGTTTTAATTGAAGATTTTAAATTGGAAAGTTTTTCTAGTTTTGGAAATTCTAACCTAGGAAAATTTCTAACTTATGTTTATTTTGTTTTTAACATTGTTTAGTTTAATGAGTTTCTAATTTTTGATTTAGTTTTATTGGAAGTTCTAACGTGTGTTTTGTTTTGCAGTAAATTTTATTTTATTTTTAGGACCTTTTAGATTTAGGATTTACTTTCTTTATTTGAATTGTGATTGTAATAATTTTGTTTTAGGAATGTATGGATTTGTTAGATTTTAAATTAAGCTAGTTTTAGATTTTTATTTAGGACAGGTTACAAGTTGAAAATACCTTAAACACATTGCTCCCTGAGGATCGACCTGGTCTCGCCAGTTTTATTACTACATCGCAGCTCTACACTTGGAACTCACGATCAAGTTTTTCGTGTCGTTGCCGGGGAGCTCCATTTAAGGTAACTTTTCTAACTTTCCTTATTTACATTGCTTTGTGGGTGTGGTTTAATTTTGGCATCTTTCTAGGAATAGGAGGACATGCATGGAATGATGAGCCGCCCTAATTTGGAATAGGAATGTGCATGGAATGCTATAAAGTACACATCACTGTTATTTTTAGAAACTTTCTAAAATCAGGAAAAGTTACTGTTTTTCAACTTGTCTCAACTTCTTTTGGGAAGAAAGTATACTAAAAGTGATCTAATCATTGCCCTTAATCTTCTCGGTGTCTAAGGAGGCCTTTGCCCCTGTAGTGAGCGACAGCTTGACTATTCAGGAAACTGGTCCTTCAAACGGGTCCATCTGTGACTCTACCACTTCCTGGTGGCTAACCTGGCCGAGATGGTTTCATAGGACTAGATTGGAAAACTTAAGGAAACTTTTCAACCCTAGGGAGTTATTTAGTTGCTTTCATAAATTAGGTTTTTTTTCTTTTTCTTTCTAAAAAAATCTCAAAATTCCAAAAAGAAAGGACAAGCCCTCTCAGCCAATTTGTCAAAGAAGATCAGCGTATAGATTAGAAAGGAAAGAATCTCCTAGACCCTCCAGTCCTTTGAGATTGTCTCCAATGGCGAGTGGGTCTGGTAACAATGATGCCCAACTCAGGAATGGCAATAACAATGGGGACTGCAACGGTGTGGAGGTTAATCAGCCACCTAGGACTTTATGTGATTACTTGAGCCCCACTCGACAAATTACACCATCCTGTATAGTGATGCCCCAATCATGAGTCAATTTGAGGTGAAACCAGGCATGATCCAACTTTTACCCAAGTTTCATGGGCTTGACTCTGAAAGTGCATACTTGCACCTAAAAGAATTTAATAAAGTATGCTCAACACTTCAGTTACAAAATGTAGTGCCGGATGTAATCAAACTTCGATTATTTCCATTTTCTTTGAAAGATAAAGCTAAGACTTGGCTCCACTCTCTTAGACCAAGTTCAATCAACACTTGGAAAGGCCTAGAGACTGAATTTTTAAAGAAATTCTTCCCACAGCATAAGCCCAACACTTTGAAAAGGGAAATTATGATGTTCAGACAAAATCTCAAGGAACTCTGTTATAAGTGTTGGGAAAGATTTAACAAATTAATCCTTGCATGTCCTCATCATGGATATGAAACATATCGTCTCATCAAGATTTTTTTGAGGGTTCAACCCCTGATACCCGTCAATTTATTGAGATGATGTGCAATGGTCAATTCAATCAAAAACAAATTGATGAAGCATAGGAATTTTTGAAACTAATGACAGAAAATGCGTAAAAATGGGCCTTGTATAATGGGGCAGATAATCCAGGTCATTGAACCAGTCTAAGGGAGGAGGAATCTATCATTTGAACAATCAAACTGAAATTCAAGCCAAGCTTGTTGCACTTATAAGAGAAATAGAAACCCTAAAACTTGGAAAGAACAAGGATACACTTATGGTTTGTGGTATTTGTGCTTCTAAAGATCATTTGTCAGCAAACTGTCCAACTAGACCTACATTACAGGAAGCAATTCAAGAATAGGCTAACATTTTGAACTCATATCAAAAGCCGTTTAGTACAAATACCATTGGGAACATGTACAATCCTTCGTGGTGAAACCACCCAAATTTTAGCTAGAGGAATGGACCAACTGCTACACCTGAGTATAATCCCCAAAGACCATCAAATTCTAGTGCATACATGTCTCCACAACATAATACATCTTATGCACCACAAGCTCAGAATAGATCATTGGAGGAGTCCCTCAGTATGCTAGTACAATCTCAACAACCATTTATGCAAAATATCAAAATAATCAACAAATGATTCAGAATAACCAGCAGGCTTTCCAAAGATTAAAAGCTTCTGTCGAACAAATCAAACATAGTCTTCAAGTTCAAGGGAAAGGAACGTTTCCTGCTCAACCTCTCCCGAACCCAAAAGGCAGTTTAAAGTGAACGACATAACTAACCCAAACTATCAGGAGCATGTTCAGGCAGTCACTCTATGCAGTGGCAAAGAGCTTCAAGAGAATCTCAAAAAAGATAAACAACATGTCTCCTTGGATTCGAATGAAAAGATTAAAAAGGAGAGTGCTAATGCAAAAACTTTTGTTGAGAATGAAAAAGGTCCTGACCCCACAACTATCACACCTATTGTCCCTTTTCTACAAAGATTGACCCATCCCAAGAAGCTAATCCCAAACTAGGAGATCTTAGATATTTTTAAGGATGTTAAAATCAATATTCCTTTATTGGATGCAATTAATCAGATTCCATCCTACGCCAAGTTCCTTAAGGATCTTTGCACTGTCAAGCGTAGGACGAATGTACAAAAGAAAGCTTTCTTACTGGGCTAGTGCACTCCTAAACGGTAGCACACCCCAGAAATATAAAGATCCGGGATGCCCCACCATATCGTGCACCATTGGAAATCACCAGATTGGTCATGCTTTATTAGACTTAGGGGCCAGTGTTAATCTATTACCCTATTCGGTTTATCAGCAACTGGAGCTAGGCGAGTTGAAACCTACCATGGTTACTCTATAACTCGCAGATCATTCGGTCAGGAAACCAAGGGGGGTAATACAAGACGTCTTAGTGCAAATTGAAAAATTCTATTTCCCTGCTGATTTTTATGTACTAGACACTTAACCAGTACATAATCACAATGCTCAGATTCCGGTAATTTTGGGAAGACCATTTTTAGTAACATCAAATGCATTAATCAATTGGCGGAATGGAATGTTAGAACTTTCTTTTGGAAACATGACCATTGAACTAAACATATTCATTGTACACAAACATCCTGAGGATATTGATGATGATCTCCTTGAAATGAACTTTGTGAATACTGTGTTGGAGGATGATTTAAAGGAGTGTGTTAACTCCCACATTGCACTGATGCTTGAGGCCAATGAGGATATGGACTTTCTCAAGGAAATGGATGATGACACTATGAAAGAAGCTCATGCTGTCTGGACACCCAAGTTTGAGGAGCTTGTACCAAATGGTGCACCACCTCTTCCATCTTCAGTTGAACCACCTAAACCTGAGTTGAAATCCCTCCCTTCTAACCTTAAATATGCTTACATTGGGGATGAGGAGACCTACCCAGTAGTTATTTCTTTGCTTCTCACTGAGAATCAAGAGGCCCAATTATTGAAAGTGCTCAAACAATACAAGAATGTGATTGCTTAGAATGTGGCTAACATCAAAAGAATTGATCCTTTAGTGTGTACGCATCGCATCTACCTTGAAGAGGATGCAAAACGATGTAGGCAGATGCAATGCCGGCTTAATCCTACCATGCAGGAAGTGGTTAGGGCTGAGGTGCTTAAACTGCTTGATGTGGGCATAATCTATCCCATCTCAGATAGCCAGTGGGTTAGCCCTACCCAGGTTGTTCCGAAAAAAGCCGGTATCACTATAGTAAAAAATACTCAAAATGAACTTGTTCCTACCTGAGTCCCCACAGGATGGAGGGTATGCATAGACTACAGAAAACTTAATGTAGTCACACGTAAGGACCATTTCCCTCTACCATTTATGGACCAAATTTTGGAAAGGGTAGCTGGCCACCAATATTATTGTTTCCTTACTGGATATTTAGGATATAACCAAATAGAAATCTCCCCTGAAGACCAAGAGAAAACTACATTCACGTGCCCCTTTGGTACTTTTGCTTATCAGCGAATGCCTTTTGGGTTATGTAATGCTCCCGCCACATTTCAGCGTTGTATGCTGAGTATTTTTAGTGACATGGTGGAACGCATTCTCGAGGTCTTCATGGATGATTTTTTTGTGTTTGGTGACTCATTTGAGGACTATTTGACCAACCTCGAGATTGTTCTCACTAGATGTGTAGAAAAGAACCTGGTACTCAATTGGGAAAAATGCCATTTCATGGTTCGCCAGGGAATTGTTCTTGGTCATATTGTGTCTGAAAAGGGTCTAGAAGTTGACAAATCTAAAATTGATTTGATTGCCAACTTACCACACCCAAAACCATAAGAGATATAAGATCATTCTTAGGGCATGCAGGGTTCTACAGAAGGTTCATTAAAGATTTTAGTTCTATATCTCGCCCTCTCTGTGAACTGTTATCCAAAGATGCACAATTCGAATGGATTGAGGCATGCCAAGTGGCTTTTGAAAAATTAAAAGGTATGCTAACGTTTGCTCCAATTATGCAACCTCCAGATTGGAACCTTCCTTTTGAACTCATGTGCGATGCCAGTGATTATGCGGTTGGGGTTGTTTTGGGACAATGTAAGGATAAAAAGCCTTACGTGATTTATTATGCAAGTAAGAGCTTGAATAGTACACAGATCAACTATTCAACCATTGAGAAGGAATTATTGGCAGTGGTCTTTGCACTTGACAAATTTCGCTCTTACTTGATTGATCTAAGATTGTGGTGTTTACTGATCATTCCGCACTAAAGTATCTTCTTTCTAAAAAAGATGCTAAGCCTAGATTGATTAGATGGATCCTTCTACTCTAGGAATTTGACTTAGAAATCAGAGATAAGAAAGGAGTAGAAAATGTTGTGGCAGATCACCTTTCTAGACTTGTCATTACTGATCCTATTAAGCCAACACCAATCAGTGACAATTTTCCAGATGAACACCTTTTTGCATTATCCAAACCTCCTTGGTTTGCAGATATAGCAAATTATCTTGCTATGGGCAGTATTCCTAGCCATTAGACTAAGCAAGATAAAGATTTGTTTTTTTCTGAGGTGAAACATTTTTTTTAGATGATCCATACTTGTTTCAAATACTACCCAGATCAAATTATCAGGAGGTGTGTGCCAGATGATGAGATTCCTAGTGTCATCTCATTCTGTCATTCACAGGCTTGTGGAGGCCATTTTTCTGCTAAAAAGACATCATGCAAAATATTGCAATGTGGTTTTTACTAGCCCACACTTTTTAAGGATGTTCATGAATTTTGCAAGACCTGTGAGCACTGCCAAAAATTGGGTAATATTTCAAAAAGAAACATGATGCCTTTGAACCCAATTTTGGTAATTGAAATTTTTGATGTATGGGGTATAGACTTTATGGGACCTTTTCCTCCTAGTTTTAGTTTCATTTATATGTTGGTTGTTGTTGATTATTCTCAAAATGGATCGAAGCTATTCCTTGTCGGAATAATGATGCTAAAACTATTCAAAGATTTTTGAAGGATGTGTTTTCACGATTTGGAACCCCTCGTGCCATTGTAAGTGATGGGGGATCGCATTTTTGTAATAGAACTTTTGAGACCCTTATGAAGCAACTCACAAAGTGGCCAACCCTTATCACCCACAAACTAGTGGGCAAGTAGAGGTATCAAATCATGAAATCAAGCAGATTTTGGAGACTAGCATAAACCCTAATAAAAAAGATTGGTCTACTCAACTAACCGATGCATTATGGGCTTATCAGACAGCTTTCAAAACACCTATTAGAATGTCTCCTTACCGGCTAATTTATGGGAAAGCTTGCCACTTGCCAGTGGAACTTGAGCATAGAGCTTATTGGGCTATTAAACAGTTCAACCTTGATATAGATAAAGCTGGATCTATTAGGAAACTACAACTAAATGAATTGGAAGAGTTGCGCAGAGAAGCCCTATGTTAATTCTAAAATATACAAAGACAGGACAAAGGTTTTTCATAATAATCAAATCCTCAGGAAAAATTTCCACCTTGAGCAAAAAGTACTCCTTTATGATTCTAGGCTTCGCTTATTTCCTGGGAAGCTCAACTCTCGATGGACTGGTCCATACATTGTCAAAACAGTTTTTCCATACGGTACTGTTGAGATTTTCGATCCAAACGATGGCCAAATGTTCAAAGTCAATGGCCAAAGCCAAATATTGAAGCCATTCTTGGAGATCACACCACCTGAAGAGGATGAAATTCCTCTTGATGATTCTATCTACAAGGATTGATCAGCCCTGGATCTGACAGAGGCCTTTTGCTATGTATATTATGGTTTTTCTTTTGTTATTATTTTTATTTTTTTGTCTAACTTTGGACAGGGAGCAACTCAGACATAATTTCAGGTGCCTCTTCTCCTTACCCTCTTTTACATTTATGTTTCCTCATGTTACTTTTACAGTTCTGCATTGCATGCATAACATCGAGGATGATGCTCATCTTAGGTTGGGGGGTGAACAAGCAAGCTTATCCAATTTTTTTAAGACAAAATTTTTTTTGATTTTTCTATCACTTTTATCATTTTAGTCAGTTTTTAATCATTTTAGTTAGTTTTTTTTTAAATTAGGACCTTTATTTTTTTTTCATTGGTATTTATTTTAGAAAAAAAAGTTTTCAAAAGAATTGAAACGATTTGAAGATACATAGAAATCTGGAATTTTGATACTTTTGGATGGAAGTAAAAAGAAAGTTTGCATTTTCTAAAGGAGAAAACCTATCAAAAGATTACCAAAACTTGCTTTTCACATACATACATGTATACATTTTTCAAAATTTTGGATAGGAACCCTTAATGTTGCTTTTTGGAATTTATCTGGGGAATACAATGTGAACTTGAAATTTAGTTTGTAGAATATTTTTTTTTCTTGATTCAATTTTGGTAAATTGTGTATATTAGAACCAAAATGAATTAATTTGAGTGAAATGAGAACTGCCACCTAATGTTTGCTTTGGTTTCAAAAAAAAAAAAGAAAAAGAAGAAGAAAGAGTGAAAAAAAAGAGCATACAATGAGCAATTTGTGACTAGTTTTGGGTTCTGAGCCTTTTTAACTCGAGCTAGTAATCCCGGAGGGATATTTCCATATCTAGTGCCCTAAAGCCATCTGGTTTGGGAGTCATTGGCCTAACACTCGCTACATGGGTTAATTAGAAAGCTTAAGGGACCTAAACATTACACAGTCACAAGAAAATAAAAAAAAAAGAAAATGAAGATGAATTATGGCCCAACGAGTGTCTATAGAAATTTTCAAGGGTTATGTGCAGAAAAGCATAAGGACTAAGTTTGCTCCTTAGATCCCAACTTTTGCTATATCATATTAAGTTAGAAAATTCTACGTGGGAAAAAATAAGAGAGTGAAGAGTGTCCGTAAGTGTCTGCAAGGGACTATGTGTGGGGAAGGACAAGGACCAGATTTGCTCTCTGGATTCTAACTTTTCTTATATCATATGAACTTTGAAACTCTTGCGTTGGAAAAAGATAGTGAAGAGAAAAGAGGCCAACCGAAGTAAATAGTAAAATGGCAACCGTCTTAGTAACTTTGAGAGGAAATTTCTTTTTGCTAAATTTCAAGGGATCAGACTATTTGAAGGAAAAATTCTGTTTTTTGCAGCATTATTGTAGAATATCCGAAATAGGTTTTTGATGTATACAATTTCCCACAGTGCATGCAAGTTGGTTTGAATTTGAGAAAGTTTTTAAGAATAGAATTGTGGACCGGACTTTGAAAAGTCTTAAAGTGTAATTATTCCAGATTTCAAAAATATCCGATATTAGTGAATTTTCTTTTGGGGAATTTCTTTTCACTTCTATTCACTTATTTATTTATTTTTCCTCCAGAGGAAAAGAGAATTTTGTGGGTAAATTCACTGCAAACCCTCACGAGGCACAACTCGTCCACTAAGGGGAACCTAGGGGTTTAAGGGCTTGCTGCATAAGCTAAATGCAGTCAAGAGTGCCAGCGAAAGTGGCGTTGCATTCATGTTTAGTTTTATTGCATTGCATTAGTTTAAGATTAGATTAGGTTAGGATGGAAGCCTCAAAATTTTTGCATTTTTTTGCTAGGGACTAGCAAAACGCTGGTTGGGGAGTGTGATGAGTCTTTAAAAATACATATTTTTATACACATTTTGACCCATTTTAAAGACTTATTAACTTGAAAGTGCCTCATTTAGTGTGATATCATGGTTTAATTCATTTTAAATTTGTATTTATATTTTTCTGCATAAATTGCTTAAAAATTACACTTTTTGCATAAATTCATGAAACGTGCTTTTTTTCGAAAGTCTATTTTTGGAAAGTTTTGTGAAAATAATTTTTCTCATGAAATAAATTGAATTTTCATCATCATTAGTTCATTCATATAAAATCATGAAGAATAATGTACATTTTTATTATCATTTCGTAAGAGATAGGCCCACGGTTATGCATTTGTGACTTTATGGGTAAAATTGTCCTTTCACATGAATTCACATTTGTTTTGTAGAAAATTGATGATATGGGTCCCATTTATAAAGAATTGAGGCAAGAAATTGATTTTTAAGATAAAGGAGAACATAATTGAGGAAAAAAGGAAATTGGAAGAAAATTGTTACAAGTCGGCTTATGGTCCCACACACACATGCACATGTGTGGGGCACACTTGTAAAACATCCAAGATGGGGTCCATTTATTTGTTGCACATTTTCAAAAGATTTTGAAGAGAATTTGAAGAAATCTCATCAAAGATGGACAAGGAAAGCCACATAGGAGTTCTTTTTTTAGAAGGAGAAGATTTAATTGAAAAAAAATGAAAAAAAATCCACGTTATTCCAAGTCCAAAAGAGATTTTGGATCAGATTTTGGTTGAAAAAGAAAAGGGAAAAAAATCAACAGAGTTATCTTCAAAGATCTCTTCAAGTTTGGAGAAAACAAGGAGAACTTTTCGAAAAAGAAAAGTTGACAATGCAAAGAGAAAAAAATGGGAAGTTCTACACCTCATGTGGGCCAAGTTTGATTTCAAAAGAGGATTCTTATCCCTACTTCATCTCTCAAAAGATCTTAATGCAAGGTGGTAATGACAAAGAAAGAAAGAAAGCATCCAACATGGACTTCTAGATAAAGCAAGCAAGGAAAGAAAAGGAAAATAAAAAGAAAAAAAATCCCCAAAGATGTTGCACGTCCAATTCAACGTTTGGAGCTCTTTTTTTCCATTTTTTTAATTATTTTTAAGATTTTAAAGTTTGAGAAGGAGTAGGACTTGAAAAGGTATAAATAGGACACCCCTCTCTTATATTCTTCATGGCAGAATTACCCACCTCCCACCTCTAGATTGCTACACTCCATCTCTCCCTCTCTTGTCTCTCCATCTCAAGTCATCAAGGAGGCTTAGCCCTAAAGCCACACCACCAACCTTGAAGATCAACTAGAAGGAGGAATTCTTTTCCATCCTAGTATATATAATCTTTTGGTTTAATTTTTTTTTTTATCTTACGTAAAGGATTGTCATACTAGTTCAATAATATTCATCTTCTTATTCTTGTTATTCTTATGGTTGTATGATTACTTAATTTGTGTTTTTTTTTTTGTTTGGATTGACAACCCAAATAAAGAGCATACTTTAAGAAATTGTTAGGCCTAGACTAAGGGAGAATTTTGAGTGAATATACTGCCTTTAACTTCCATTGTTTACCGCCTTTGACTTCAGTTATACCACCTTTGACTTCCTGCAATTCTTATTTTCTTTCATTGCACTTTTAATTTTAAATTTCTACATTTTTATCTTACTGCACTTTTATTTTATTTTTAGCACTTTTGTTATTTTTCCTGTTATGTTCATGTTGATTTTAAGTTTTGTTTTTGTATAATTTGATGGTTGGATTAGGACTCATTGCATATATTTTCTTATCATAAGATTTTGTGAAAATTTAAGTTGATGAAAATTAAGCCTTCAGATCTGAATCTAATGATTAAATTCGGACTTAATATATAAACAACATAACTTAACAGTTTCAGCAAACTACAGAAACAGTTTTTAGCAAAAAGTTTGAAGTGGGTAGACCAGTCAAATCATTGTATTTTTCTTTGAAACTTTGAAAAATTAAAGTTTAGGATGTGGTCTTTCATTCCCCAAAATCTCAAATCAAAATAATTTCGGAAGGCTTGTAAACCAGAGGCTTAAACTTTGCCAATCAGTCAATCCGAATCAGAATTTCCACACAGAATCTCGCAAAGTTGTCATGTTCATGCATTCATAACATTTTCGTTTTAGATCCGTTTTCACTTTTGTTTTTTTTTTTTTTGTTAGTTTCTTGCATCAGTAAAGCATAAATTCCAACCATTAAATTTAGATTTAGGATGCATTAGAATAGTTCAAATCATGCATAAAATTAAGCATCAGCATATTAGTTTTTCAGACTTAGAATTTTTCAGCATCTCATAGCATGCATTGCATTACTAATTTTACTACTTTAATGTTGCCTGTAGTTTTATGTTTTTTTTATTATTTTAGTTAATTTCCAAAATTAAATCTCTTTCTAAACTTGTTTTAATTGAAGATTTTAAATTGGAAAGTTTTTTTAGTTTTGGAAATTCTAACCTAGGAAAGTTTCTAACTTATGTTTATTTTGTTTTTAACATTGTTTAGTTTAGTAAGTTTCTAATTTTAGATTTAGTTTTATTGGAAGTTCTAACGTGTGTTTTGTTTTGCAGTAAATTTAATTTTGTTTTTAGGAACTTTTAGATTTAGGATTTACTTTCTTTATTTGAATTGTGATTGTAATTATTTTATTTTAGGAATGTATGTATTTGTTAGATTTTAAATTAGGCTAGTTTTAGATTTTTATTTAGGACAGGTTATAAGTTGAAATTACCTTAAACACATTGCTCCCTGAGGATCAACCTGATCTCACCAGTTTTATTACTACATTGCAGCTCTGCACTTGGAGCTCACGGTCATTTTCATGTCTGAAACTAAAGTTTTTCTGAGCAAAATTGAGATGAAAATTTTAGTTTTTAAAGGTGCTTCAGCAATATCTATAGTCCATGAACTTTCCAATTTCAACAATGCATGAATGCATAGAACTTGACATGTGTAAACACCAATACAATGTTGCAGAATTTTCTGAATTACATGTGTTGGAACTCAGATTTCATATCAAAATCATGTTCAAAATCTTTCTCCAAATCACAATTTTTCAGATCTTTTAAGTCTTCAAATTTGATCCATAAGTTCCCAACTAAATATACCAAAATATGAACTGGTTGTTGCACCAAAATTTCTACAATTATAAACTATTTTTGGAGATATTTGGGCATCTCATTATACATTTAGATCTGAGTTTTAAATTCAATCAAACATTTTTAAAACATGGTTACTTTGGCACCTTACACATGTGAAGAAACTCATCAATAAGTGATGCATGCTATGACAAAACTTTCAGCTATTAAACTATGCATAAAATAAAACATTAAGGCATAAAGAACATCAAAAATAGATTAAAAATTTGTAGGAATTTAAATGTATAGTGAGACAAGGATTTAAATATATGGAATAACAAGGAATTTAATTGTGTGGAATAACCAGAATTTAAATGTGTGGAACTACATAAATTTAAATGTATGGAAGTATATGAGTTTTTTCTTTTCCTAAACTCTTTTTTTATCCTAAATTATGTTTGATCAAATCAAGTTTAGGCTTTGTTGGGTTGTCACTCCAAGAGAAACAAGGTTAAAAAGAAACATCAAGCATTTATTATAAATAAATAAATAAATAAATAAAGGAAACGAAAACACACACTTTTACTAGATATGATAGCTTTTACATAAAGAGAGAATGAAAAAAAATACTATATGATCTAGGATAAAAGATCCTCTTTTAGTGGAAGCTTCAAGTTGGAGAGAGCCTTCTTGAATAGAGAAATTATGGAGAGAAAGAAATGGAGAAAGTGGAGGGAGCGAGATAGAGAGAGGAGGTCTCCTCTTTCATGCCTTAAACTACTAAAGGAGTGCTATATTTATACTTCTTTTTCTTCTACTCCTTTTCAAAGAAGGTCTTATATGTGGCTTTCCTTCTTTAGGTAAGTCCTCTTCTTGGTCAATAAGTCTTTTAAGTTTAGGATGAGATAAGATTCCTTCTCTTGTTGGAATCCTAAGTGTATCCATATTTCTTAGTTAACACTTGCCAAAGATAAGGCTCATCTTTGATGAGACAATCTCAATCCCGCCTAAAAATGTATAGTAAATTTTCTGAGGTCTTATCTTTGTCGTTTTAACTCCGATTGGCACAATCTTAGATCCTACAGATATTTACTCAAAAAAAGCTTTCCAACGGTAAGTAGGTTGTCCAAATTTGATGCTCAGTTTGAGGTTTATGACCTTTTCAATGTATACTGTCCAATGTAAAATGGGATTGACTTTCTACTTTTGAATTCTCCTTCTTTAACATTTCTTTTCTTGAATTCTCTCCACCTTGGCTTTCTTTTCTTACATCAATTTTGAACTCTTGCAATAATTGGAGAGTGGGATCCCTTTCCTAAACATTCCAGAAGTGTGTCTCCACACATGTGAATATGCGTGTGGGACCATAAAGCCAACATTGCAAATTTTCTTTTTTCTTCTTTTTCTCTTCAATTCATCTCTCTTTTCTTTTGAAAATCATTTCTTTGCTTCAATTGTTTGAAAATGGAACCCATTTCATCAATTTCCTAGAAAAAAAAATGTGAATTCATGTGAAAAAGATAATTTTAACCTTAAGATCACAAATGCATGACTATGGGCCCATCTCTCATGAAATGATAATTAAATGCATACCATTTTTCATAATTTTGCGTGAATAAACTAATGATAATGAAAATTGAATTTAAATTCATTAGAATATAAATTTTCACAAAAATTTTTCAAAAATAGATTTCCAAGAAAATATGTTTCATGAATGTATCTAAAAAAGTGTGATTTTTAAGCCAATTATGCAGAAAAATACTAAAATGAATTGAAAATGCTTGAAACCATGATATCACACTAAATGAGGCTCTTTTAACTTAATAAGTTCTTAAAATCGTCCAAAATATGAATGAAAATGTGCATTCTTAAAGACTCGTCATAAGCTTCAGATTTTCTGAAGCAGTTTGATTTCATTAAAGAACTTGGTAAGTGACATACAGATTTAAACAAGGAAAATAGAAGTATAAAAGAAGGGTTTTAAATACATTAAAATTGAAAGTTATATAGGGATCATAAGAATCAAGATATACCAATATGCATTTAATCAAATCTTGCTTATACTTACCTTTAATTAAGCTTTTTCAACTATTCATTCTTTCTTTGGCTCAATTTGGGTATTTTTGAACCTAATTCCCATGCGTGCAAAAATTCAGAAAAGTCATGAGTGCATGCAGTGAAATGAGAGTTCTCTAAACTTAAGGAAGCTATAATGAAAAACAAAACTCTTACCTTGAAAATGGACTAAAAGAATAAGGTGCTTAAGTCTTTTACTTCAAAGGTAAGAGGAGAGCTCAAAGGTGATGGAATGGAGAATAAGAATCTGAGGTCATACATGCAAAGTTTCTATCTCCATGATTCGAAAGAAAAAGTGGTGAAGAGATAGAAGAAAAAGAAAAAGAAGACATTGGAGAATATTGCAACAATAAGAGAGGGTCAAATGGTTAGTTAGACCCTTTTAAAAGACACAAGTTTTCTAAAGTTTATATGTAAGTCCCTATTTCTTGGAATAATTTTAGTTTAAGTCAAGTGAATGACCAACTAATTCAAATGACTTCGTTTGCATTCGAGTCAATTACAGAAATTAACAAGCTTGACGAGACGCATGTGATGATGCCAGTATAATACATGAATGACGTAAGTTGACAAAGTCTAAAATTATGAAAAAGGTCTCGTATCTACCTAATCTATGTCAAACTCAACCCAACTACCTATCCATGACTCAAAACATGACTCATTAAGACAAAACATTATAACTAGACTAATTCTCTGGAAAATCACTAATAATTAAATCAATTAGTCGGTATACATACTTAATTAGGGTCAGAGTGTTACATCCTCCCCCACTTAAGAATCATTTAGTCCTCTGAATGAAAACATACCTGCATGAAGAGGTTAGGATATTGTCGGGCCATTTGTTCTTCAAGTTCCTAGGTGACTTCATCGGGACCATGATGTTCCTAAAGGACTTTGACCTGTCGTATGGTCCTTGTATGTAGCATTTGCTCCCTTGTACCAACGATATGGAGCGAGCACTCGACGGATGATGCATCTGGCTGAATTTGGACATCATCATACCGAATGACGTGGGTAGGGTCTCTAACATATTTGCAAAGCATCAATACATGAAACACATCATGTACCCTGGAGAACTCAATAGGAAGTGCTAACTTGTAAGCTAATCACCAACCTTACTTTTGACTTCGAACGGGCCTACGTACCTCGGAGCCAATTTCCCTTTCTAGCCAAAAACATATTGTGCCCTTCATAGGAGAGACTTTTAGAAAGACCCAACCACCAATTTGAAACTCCAAGTCTCTTCTATGAGTAATCAACATAACTCTTATGCCTGAATGAGCAACCTTCAACTTCTTAATCACTTTTTGTACCTTTTCAATAGTTTCAACAATGATTGTCAATCCATGGAAACTTTTAGTTCCAACTTGTTCCCAACAAACTGGACTTCAACATTTATGTCCATATAATGCTTTATACAAAGCCATACCAATACTTTCTTGGAAGCTGTTACTATATGCAAATTCACACAATGATAGATTTTATCCCATTCTTTTTCAACGGTTAGGACACCAGCTCGCAACATGTCTTCCAAAGATTGAATAGTGCGTTTAGATTGTCCATCCGTCTGCGGGTGATATGCTATATTAGAACTTAATTTGGTACCCATAGCTTCTTGAAAAGCCTTCCAAAAAGATGATACAAATCTACTGTCACGATCGGAAATTATGAACACTGGCGTACCATGTAGCCCTACAATCTCATCCATAAACTTTTTGGCCATCTTGAAAATGTCATACCCTTTTTAAAAGGAATAAAGTGGGCTGACTTCTTTAGCCTATCCACAATCACCCAAATTGCATTATTCTTTTTGCTTGTTGTGTCACGCCCCGATCCCGGGAATTTGGGGATTTGAGTGGGCCCCCAAGGCATGGATACGTAATCCCGTAGAAATCCGTGCCCTGAAGAATTATGCACGAATTCCTACAAGGGAGATTCCATAGGAACGTGTGAGGTATGCTGACACACGTACAAACATAATTTATCATAACGAAATCCTGCAAAATACTCTGTAATTATCAAGAGCACACGAGTTCATAGTCTGTTAACTTTCAAAAGTAAACATATCTATCTATACATATGATAGTGTTGAAGTCTTTAAATACATTCCCAAGAAGACTGCTTAAGTGTTTGATATAAAAAGAGGCCCCAAACATAACAATGATATCTCCTGAATATAGTCGCACTCCGTGGGATGACTAGTAAAAGATGTCGCCATCTTTCCACTCATCTACATCCCGAGGTACCGTTGGGGTACCCTCCGGGTGTGCTTCAGTGTCCGCATTGAGACCGGAAATTGGACCTGCAATACCAAAGGTAACACTATTAACACGATGATTAAGTAAGTACTGAGGCATATGGGACAAGTATAACATAATATATCAATAAGAATAATCACTGAACATGATGCATGAGCGAGAATTACAACTTAAATGTCATACATACTGATTGGCAACCACGACGCTCTATTCTCCCAAAAAGGGAGCATACACATATCGTATGGGTCGCTAGGGGATCAGGCTAGCTTCCCGAGGAGCGCCGACTACTCCTCCGTAAACCTACTGCAGTGGTGACTTACATAACATATGCCGAAAAGGGCGTAAGCTGAGTGGTGCCGACTCATATCCAATCGTATCAGTCATATCATACCCTTGGCTAATAAGCTCGCACTCATTAGAAGCTCTAGCTTGTCAGACACTCACTCATTAGAAGCTCAGGTCTGAATTGCCTCAGGGTTTTACTAAAAGAAGTAATTCATGTTGAAGGTGGTATATCATAACAGTATGGATGCATTCAGCTTAAGTGAGTACCAAGGAATTGCTACCTTCACCCCGAATAGTAACCTATAGTCCCCAAGGGCATTCAACACGATGGACACATAAGACGTTCGGTGTCATGGTGTTACCGTGTCTTGGTATTGCCTTGCGCATACGGGACACCCTTCTTATGCCAACATCCATGATTTGCCATTGGGAGACCCTCCAGGAATCATTCATTCTCCCCAACATGTACTTACCATTGGGCCTCTGTGGTGGTATAGAAAGTGCCAATACTAAGGTCCTACAACATCATTGAGAGTCCCTAACATCTTGTTTCACCGGGTTCTTACGGCTTAGCCGTGTACAAGGCTTCGGCTTAGCCGAGTGGGTCAGAATCCGTCCGGGTTTTCAGGCTCATTTACGGCCCAACCGTATGTTGGCCTACGGCTTAGTCGTGCTAAGCCTACGGCTAGGGTATGGGGAGGCTACAGCGTAGCCGTAGTGTATTCCACGGTGCAGCCGTGTGCAAGCCGTAGAAGAAACTAGGTTCCATGAACTCTCTGGAAAGCTCGTCGTAGGAAGACTTATGGCTTGGGTACGGGCTGGATACGGCTTAGCCGTAGTGAAATCCATGGCGCAGCTGTAGGTGAGCTGTAGTATAAAACGTGTTTTCTTGCTCGCTGGACTTTGAGCCGTAGATGCTCACGGCTTAGCGGTAGCTTCACCGTAAACTTCAGAAATGCGAATACAGTTCTGTAGCTCAATTCCAATTTCAGTCAGTACAGAACCTATACTGGGAGGAGGTTTTATGGCTTACTAGTAGCATCCAACTAAGGTGTTCTGTACTCCCACAATCTCCATTCCCATCTTTGTCATTCTAAATCAATGCACACTACTTCACATCGATTAAAACAATGAAAGGAAATGGATGAAATTGGGAAATGCAAGTAAATATCCATACTTAATCATGCAACACATATAACTCAATACTTGCCTTTTCCAACAATACTAACCCTCTCAAACCCCTTATTTAGCTGTGTTCTCAGAGAAGTCTCTGGATGAAATGGGTTCTCTTATATTGTTGTAGCTTGGAGAGAAGAGCACTCTATATAGAAAGTGGAAAGGAAAGGGAGATCAATGAAGAAGAAGGTGGTAGGAGACCACTCTCTATGCATGCACACTCCCGAGCACTTCGATTGCAAGAAGAAGAGGAGAAGAAACACAGCAGAAAGGAGGGCTCCAATAGTTACACGAGAGAAGGTGGAGAAGATACGTTAGTTTTCTTTTTAAACATAACTTTTCCTGAAATTACATGCAAGTCCACCCTTTTTCTAGGAATTTCAGTTTAGGTCAAATGCACCTCAATTGAGCTAAGATAAGTCCGGATCAAGTCGGGTCTAACACGAAAGATGATCTACGCGAAGGATTCCACAAAAGGAAATGGACGAGGTGTCCAAGAGGTGCAAAGACAAATTATGAAAAGGCCCTTAACTACTAAAGTGGGGCCAAACTCCGCCCAACTCCCTACCCGAGGCTCAAACCCGATAATTTTTTGGATTACATTAGCCTTAATCGAGTTCAATTAATATAGAATGAGCTTAATTAGCATAAATCAAGATTAGTGGGATTCGGGACCTTACATGTTGTCGGTAAACTTGAAATGAAATCCATCGTGATATGTTCCCATTTCTACTGAGGAATATGCAATGGGTGTAAGGAACTAGGAGGCCTTTGATGATCAACTTTCACCTTCTGGCATGTCAGGCACCTAGCTATGAATCCTGTGATTTTTCTTTTCATATTTTTCCACCAAAATCGATCTTTTAGGTTTTGGTACATCTTCGTACTCCCTAGGTGCATCGCATACCTAGCATAATGTACATCTGTCATTAGGCTCTTTTTCGGGCTATTAAGAGCTAGTATGCACAATTTGTTCTTGAAATATAGGACACCATCCTCCAGGCAGAAATCTGGTCTATTTCCTATATGGTTTTTAATTTGCACTAGATTTGAATCTTTAAACTGTCTATCCTTAAGTACTTGAATTATATTAGGCTGGAAAGTAACTGTTCTTGTCATCACCAAATCATCCACCAATTTTACTTCCATAAGCATGTCTTTGAATTCATTTTGTATGAATAAATTTAAGCTTAATAAGGCCCTGAGACTCTTTGTCTTTTTGGGAAGAGCAGCTACCACAACATTCCCTTTTCCTAGGTGTACTTATACGAAAATCATAATCTTTGATGAACTTAACCCATCTACGCTACCTCATATTTAAATCATGCTGCTTGAATAAATATTGCAAGTTGTGGTGATTTGAATGTACCTCAAACTTTTTACCATATAAGTAATGTCGCCAAAGTTTCAAAGCAAACACAATAGCTGTCAGTTTAGATCATGTGTGGCATAGTTCCTTTCATGCTCTTTTAATTGTCTAGAACTGTATACAATCACCTTACCATGTTGCATCAAAACACACCCCAATCCAACTCTAGACGCATCTGAATATATCATAAATCCTTTACCTCCATTTGGTAAAGTTAATGTTGGAGCGGTAGTTAATTTTTCTTTTAAGATCCTAAAACTTGCTTCACAATCTTCAGTCCAAATAAAGGGTACATTCTTTCAAGTTAGCTTTGTTAAAGGAGCTAATATCTTTAAGAAGTCTTGAACAAATCTTCTATAGTACCTTGTAATTCCAAGAAAACTACTAATCTCTGTCATGAATTTTGGATACGGCCAATTTACGACTGCCTCAATTTTTGATGGATCAAGTGCCAAACCATCTCGTGAAATGATATGACCAAGAAAAGCTACCTACTCAAGCCAAAATTCACATTTCTCTAACTTTGCTTATAATCAATGTTCTTTTAACAATTGCAAGGCTCTTCTTAAATGGTCTGCATGCTCTTCTACTGTCTTTGAGTACACTAAAATATCATCAATGAAAACCACAACAAAGTGATCCAAGAAGGGATCGAAGACCTTATTCATTAAAGCCATAAATGCAGCAGGAGCATTAGTCAATCCAAAAGGCATCACGAGGAATTCATAATGACCATACCTTGTTCTAAAAGCAGTTTTAGAAATATCATCTTCCTTAACTCTTAATTGATGCTAACCAGATCTCAAATCAATTTTTGAGAAATACACTGCATCTTGGAGTTGGTCAAACAATTCATCAATGCGCGATAGGGGTATTTATTTTTTATCATTCCCTTATTCAACTGCTGGTAGTCAATAAACATTTGAAGTGTGCTATCCTTTTTTTTACAAACAACACTAAGGCTCCCCACGGTGACACACTAAGGCATATGAAACCCTTATCAAGTAAATCCTGTAATTGCTTTTTCAACTCTGGTAATTCTGTAGGAGCCATAGATATGGAGCTTTACTAATCGATGTTGTACCTGGCACGAGTTTGATAGAAAATTCAACTTCTTTAACAAGACGTAACTCTGAAACTTCTTCAGGGAATATGTCCAGGAAGTCACGTACAATCGGAATTTCTCCAAGCTTTTTGAGTTCCTTCTTCTCATAGACAAAGGCAATAAAGTCTTCACACCCCTTACATATTATCATATCTGCTTTGAATGCGGAGATAATGCACTTAGGGAATCTATTCTCACTTTCCTCAAAACGGAACCCATTTCCTAAATCAAAGTAGATCGTCTTGTTATAACAATTCACGCAAGCATGGTACCTCACTAGTAATCCATTCTAAGAATGACATCGAAATCTAATATTGACAGCAAAATTATGTCAACTGGGAGTTGAAGACCTTCTATCCACACATTGCATTAGGGGTAGAATAAACTACATTCCTCTCTTTTGCCCACAGAAGTGGAGACCGCCAATACATACGGTAGTGGCTTAGGCGGCTTCCGTAGTTTCACAGCAAAATGGGGTGCTACATAAGAATGTGTGGACCCCAAATCAAACAATGCGTGTGCCTCTTCATTTTTAATAAAAAGAATACCTTCCACCACATTAGCATCCTCGCACTCTCATGAGTGGCTGCATAAGCACGGGCACTCTGGCGATTCTGTTTTTAGCCTTGACATGATTACTGTGGTTTGCTTTGAGTAGTGGGAGCAGTAGGCCTTGTCTATTGGGTGGGCTTGTACTTTAGACATTGAGCCATCTAATATTCCATGGAACCATAAATCAAATAGGTTCCTATATTTTGCTAGCATAACTCAATCTTGTGAGGCTTTCCACAAAGACTACATTTCACACTTGCTTTACTTAAAGCACCTTGTCTGCCCTTCATCTTTTTTTGTACTTGCCCCTTAGCAGCAAAGGATGTATTTCTTTTAGGGTTCATAGCTCTTTTCTCACGAGCATTTGCCACTACAAAATAGGTCCTTTCTACTTCATCATCAAATGTAACGGGCCGTTGAAAGTTGTAACATAATCCTTATATATGGGATTCAGGCTAATGATAAACCTGTTAGCCTATTTCTCTTCCATGTTGATCATGTCTTCTGCATATTGGGACAATTGAATAAAAGTATGTACATAGTCTGCCACCAACATTTGTTGTTACTGTAATGCTAAGAACTCCACCTCTTTTTCCCTTTATACATGAGCCGGAATAAACTTCCTTTTAAACTGCTTCTTAAAGGTCTCCCACACTATAGCACCAGGCATGTCCTTATATGAGTCTCTCACACTCTTCCACTATGTTTTTGCCACACTACAAAACATCGAAGCAGTGAGCAGGAATTTTTGTCAGTTAGTGCAAACAACTGTGTCAAACATATCTTCAATATGATCTAACATTCATCTGCTTGTAAAGCATCTTTTTTTCCATGAAATTCCATAGCCCCTTTTTTCTTAAATTTTTCGTACAAGGCATTGTAATCACTTTTTTTTTTGTTGAAAAACCACTTGTTGCTCTACATGTAGCTGGACTAATACTTGACTCTATCGTTCCGCTAAGGAAGCCATTTGTGCTTGCAAGGACTACATTGCTTGCATTTATGCCTGCATTGCCTGGGATTGTGCTTGAATTGCTTGCATCACTATTATAAAACAGTCTTTAGTATTTAAAGGTGGTTGTTGGGGAGTAGATCCACTCATTTCTATGAGTGGATTCATGTTAACTTCATTGTTGTTATTTGTACCGAACCCTGATGCCATGGCCTATAAAAACAAGAAACTAACACTTTTACTTTAGATGTACCCAATTACCTTCCCCCATAATAAATCAAAATATTAGACAATAGAGTCAAATATTTGATATTCGCTTAATTCTAATATATCCTTACCACATTCCTACATGCCTAAAATATTTAAAAGGACTGTGTCATGCTTTGATACCATACTATACGTATGTCACATCCCGAGCCCAAGATTTCAGGTATTAGGGTTGAACCTAAAATAGTGATACACATACTCCGGTGTATACACACCTAGACTCAAGTTTAAATGTAAGAACACAAGGGAAAGTCACACGTGTAATTACTATTAGTGGACCTTTGTCCAAGCATTTATACGCGGAACCTATCAGTATCATTCACAAGAACAAGAGGACACACCATCATTAGAAACATATTTACATTTAATAAAATGAAAAGGAAACATGTCTTTACAAAAAGAGATGAAAGTTTCTAAAAAGATAAATCATTTATATAATAGACAAAATACATGAAGTTATGGCCCATACATAACAAAATGAACTTGATTCAACCACAACCAAAATATAAGACCTATGTTAGTCCCAGTCGCACTCCGGGGTGGATTGATTAGATATGAGCTGCTGTCCACTCGCCTAATCCTAATGGGACCTCAGAGATCCCCTCTGAAGTCTTATCGACCTTTAAGGGATCGAAAAAGGGACCTGATCCTATAACACCAATGGACAATGAGTGAATAAAACTATTCAACAATGCATAAGCAGACTTAAGGTAACACGTGTTGTATCGACAATAATCACTAACAGGTGATCATATATAGATTTTCAATTTAGTATGTTGTGATTTGAATAGAGCATGTTATAAGGTAAGTCATGTTTTAGAACAAAATAATTATACAAATATTAACCCTCATATTATTAGCCAACAAACCTTCATACTATTGCCATCATGGCTGTCAATAATGATCAAAATAATGATACAAATATTAACCTTCATACCATTGCCATCATGGCTGTCGGTAATGATCAAAGACATGCAGTAAATGCAGTTGTCCTTGGATTTACTGGACAATTATATGGTTGGTGGGAAAAGTACCTATCTGAAATAGAAAGACAAGCTATACTGAATGTAGTAAAAAGAGATCCTTCAGGAAATCCTGTTATCACTCTTCAAGGTCAAATGATTCCTAATTCAATTTACATGCTTATTACCAATATAGTAAAACATTTTATTATTAATTATATGAATGTAGAAGAAAAAGTAAAAACACAATTAATCAATTTATCTTGCCTAACATTATCTGATTTTTGTTGGTATAAAGGTGTTTTCTTATCAAAACTCTATACAATCGATGCAAGCAATTCAGAATATTGGAAAGAAAAATTTATATCTGGTCTTCCTAAACTTTTTGCAAAAAATATTAGAGAAGAGTTAAAATTAGAAAATTATGGAACTTTGAATTATGGAATGTATAGATATGGTGATCTAGCTTAAAAGATTAATAAAGTTGGATTTTTATTATGCAATGAAATCAAACTTAAATGTCCAATTGAAAATCAAAAAAGGATCAGCAAGTATGAACTTGGTGATTTTTGTTTTCAATTTGACATGGAACCATTAATCAGTCCTTCTAGCGAAAATAAAAATAAAAACTTAAAAAGAAACCATAAAAAAAGAAAATCTAAACATTTTTCAACTCCACAATATTATATTCCCTCAAAAAGATATCATAAAAAATCTTCTCATAAAAACCCTTATAAAGAATTAAAGAAATCTTATACAAAAGATAATCCATCGACTTCTCATCCCAAGAAAAAAGAAATACAATGTTATAATTGCAAAGAAAAAGGACATATTGCTCCTGACTGCCCAAAAATAAAAGTAAAAATAGAAAAAGAAATCAAAACTATCTTAAAAGGATCCTCATCCTCATCCTTAGAATCATCTAGTTCCTCTGATAAAGATTATTCTAGATACATGTCATTGTAAAATATTTGATAGTGAAATCCAATGTGAATCTGCTTCTTCTTCTTCTTTGTCTTTAAACATACTTTCTGCTCCAGAAGAACTGGTGCTAGAAATGTTTAAAGATCTCAAAGAAGAAGAATTAAAAAATAAATATTTTGAAAAATTACAAAATATAAATAAAGGAAATAAAAAAGGAAAAGCTTCTACTTCAAATAATATATCTAACTTACCTGAACAATACAGCATTAAAACTGTTTTAGAAGGATTAAAAGAGCAATAACCTCCTCCTCATCTTTCAACTCAAGATCTTTATAAAGAAATTAATAATCAAAATCAAGAAATAAAAGAATTAAAATAAGACTTAATTGAACTTTAAGAGCTCGAACAACGTGTTGAGAATCTTGAATTTCACATACTCAAAAATTATCAAGAAAATAATGATAATTTACAAAATCAAGAAAAATTTGATGAAAACTTGAATGGTTTTGTAAATTCTTTAACAAGGAATCCACTTAAAAATGGAAAACTCAAGTTCCAATTAAGATAAAAGAATTCTCTATTAAAGCACTTTGCTTACTAGATAGTGGTGTAGATGTTAATTTAATAAGAGAAGGATTAATCCCAACAAAATATTATGAAAAAACTAATAATAAACTCAATCTAGCTACTACTAGCAAAAAATTACATATCAAATACAAATTAAGTAATGTTTATGTCAGTAAAAATGGAACATACATAAAGACTAATTTCTTTCTAGGAAAGGATTTAAATAATAATTTTACCCTTGGAAACCTTTTTCTACAAATTTTATAGCCTTTTCAATTTGACTCATCAGGTCTAAAAACTATTTTAGACAATAAAAAATAAATTTTTGATTTTGGTGAATCAACTCCTATTCAACATATCAATAGTATTCAGACAAAGTGTAAACAAGAATAAGGAGTTCAAAAAACAATCAAATATCCAGTTTCAAATAAAACCTATCTTATTAATCGTCTCTCTGATATCTTCCTGATTTCTACATTTGATCCTACATCTAGATTTTGTACCTTCAAATTCTACCTAGAGGACAGATATAAAATTATTTATCTTTTCTCAAAGAAAATAAAAATTCTTGTCAGATCAAGGAGCGATTAATGCTCAAAGCTCAATATATAAGCTGGGCAACTGGCTTTCCCGAATTGTTCTTACCATCATATGAAGTTGATATCTCATATATCAAATAAGGATTAATCCAAAGATTTTCTTTATGCAGAGATAATTTTAAAATGATACAGCAGCTCCCTACAATCGTGCGTCATGCCCTTTATAGGCTTGGAGTTACTAAAAGACAACTTCTCATAACGATTTCATCAAGTTTGGGTAAAAGATCAGAAATCCAGTTTTATCAACCTTATCAATTATGGACCATCATGAATTATGAAGAAGGAGATTTAAACTACAAAAAATTCATCTCTACCTTAAATGATTACGAGCATCTTCTTGTTAATTATCTAGCTCAATGGTATGAATCTCATGAAGTTGCTACAATGGAATACAGCTTAGAACGTCTCAAAAATTATGATCCAGCTTCTAATCAATATCAAAGATTTCTCAATCTAAAAGGACATCTTGAATTGGCAAGTACATACAGATATGTTTTGTGTGACGGTGGACGAGTTGTTTGCATTGTTGATGATCTCATTGAGCAAACTACGGTGATATAGAATCTTTCTAAATCCAGACATGCCAAGTTGAATCAAATTCTCAATGCCCATGAAGATATCTCTTTTGACATTTAAAAAAAACTCATGAAGAATTAATTCAGTTATTCCATGGAGAATTCAAAAATAATAATGAAGGTTGGAATGACCCTTGTCATAATTTTGACTCTATTATGAAGTTCTCCACCAACTGCAATGGAATTCATCTAGATGGTGATTAATCTTATCAAGATTTAGATTTTTCAAGATTTATTAAGAGTGTTCTCTATAAAGCATGCAAAGAAAAGATAACAAAAACTTTATCATTGTTACCGTATCCATAGCTATGCTATTCTCTACAAACACATCAAAATTATGTTGAAAAAATACTATACAAAAAGCTACTTTGAGAAAGAAGACAAAAGACAATTGTGAAAAATCCAAAAGACAACAAGAATGAACAAGGCTCCATAGACTCCTCTCTCTGTAACAGACCAACCAGGTACTATGCAGAAGAATAAAACAACTATGCAGAAGAATAAAGCAGCATCCTCCTAGTCAACAAGTACAATCATCATAGCATGAAAACAAACCATATTTACGGCAACCTGTGATCCAATCCAGCAGAAAAATCCCGAAACATCATGTAATATGGCAGCACATAAAATGAAATGCAAATGAAGTCTAAATTTAGTTGTAATGAAATGTAAATTATATTTGCTAAGGCTATAAATAGTACCAGCCTTCTCTATGTACAGACAAGAGTTGGAATACCAGCCAAAATCTAGCCTTGTTTCTACCACCATCTCCTCTCTCCTCTCCCTTCCACTTTTGTATACCCACCATCTCCCCTATTTAGTACCAGAGCCAAGTTGGCATCTAATTTGTAATCAAGTATTATTGCAATATAAAGTCGTTTTGTGAGTCTTTCTTCACTTATCTCTATATTTTGATTTTGTTTAAGGAATTACTGACTCAAAAGTAATAACATCAAAAGTCTTAATACTTATTCTATATTTGTTATTATTGACAAATTTTAATCATATTCCGCCCGGAGTGAAGTTGAGGTAGCCATTGTTGTCGCCGTTGTTAGCTGTGTGAAGGCGTTTAAGGCATTTTGTTGGTGTATAAATCCTCCATTTCGTTAGATACTTATGGTAGATTTGCTCAAAATAACTCTGTAATACAAATTATGGCTAAGCTTATTAAGAAGTTTGTACCTTCTTCTTCCTCATCATCAAATTCCTTATCTTCTATGTCTATTAAAAACAGTGAAAAAATCAGTTATGACGATTTACATCAAGTTATTTGTCACTGGACTATTCCAACCGTAAATAAAAATGAAATTTATAAAGTTGAAAATTTTCAATTAATCAAGTTATAAAGTAAAAACCATTAAAAGAACTGAATTCATTACCAGTAATATTCAGCATCTTTCTTTATTCAAGCCCCATGAATAAAGGAGTATGTTAAAACATACAATTATATTTATTTTGGATTAGTACAAGTTGCTTTAAAGCCTTTAACAAGACTTGGACTTAGAAGAGAAGCTCTTATCTATGTTCAAGACACAAGACATAAAAACTTCAGTGATTCATTACTTGGAATGGTTGAATCAAGTTTGGCTAATGACACTACTTTCTTCAATTGCTTTCCAAATTTTCTTGTTTCCCTTACAGATTCAGATGCACATGAAGCTCTTCCTCTTGCTATCCAGACAAAAAAGGTTTTGATATGAATCCTCATAATTAAAATCTTGCTCTCATATATAGAGTTTATTATAAACTCATGAATTCTGTTGTTCCAAGCATGGCCAACTCTCATCAAGCAAAAGATATGACTACTTTATTCCAAACTAATTTCAAAAATAAAGTTAATATTCAAAACTCATACAGTGGAATGATATTAATCTATTTGGTAAATGACGCTTAGAAAACGCTCAACCTGAAAGGTCTTTAGAAAATCAAGATATTAAAACAATTATTGAACATGAAGATGAAAGTGTTGAAATAAATTTTCAAACAAATTTAAGAGATACAACTCCTACAGTTTATCAACCTTCTAGAAAGTCTTACTATCATCCTCCCTCTGCGATAGGATCTTCCATAAAAGAACTATCCCGAGTTTCTTGTTCTACACCTAATGTAGAACTTTGACTTATAGGACTAGTGTATCCTTCTTATTAAGCTTCTCCATCTAATACATATAATCCTTCGGAATCCGATTTCAATATAAATGTTATTAAATGCTTTGAAATTGATAAAGAAATGTTAAAGAAGAATTTAGCTTTACATCCTCTCACAAAATCCTTTTTTAACCATGTTTCTCAAGCACATAAAGACTTTCAAAAAGCAAAATGGTATAAATATATGTATGATAATCAAAGAAATATTCATTTCTTTGATTGGCTTATGCTAGCCATTAAGAAAGTTTATATATTGAAGGTTTATCCATCAATATGATAACTAAATTAAGCTCTTCTTGAATTATAGATTCTACCAGTTCCTCTCCACAAATAACTGAAGAATCTATACATCCTTCATTACATCAAATCATATATAAAGAAACTTTAGCTGTACCCATAAAAGATGTTGCAAAAATACAGGGCGATAAAGGTAAATCTGAATTTATTTACAAATCAGATTTAAGTCATTTTTAGAACAAAATAATTATATAAATATTAACCTTCATACTATTGGCCAACAAACCAATAGAACTGAAGATAAAGTTAAAAATATTTTAAAAATTTATGAAGCATCTTCTTCAAAAAGATAATTAAGACACAAACTTTAGGTTTTCAAGGGTGAAGCACTTAAAGATCTAAAGTTAGAAAGGAAACCTTCAAAATTTTCAGATGAACTAATCAATCAATTATCTCATAGTTTTATAAATATAAAACTTCAAAAAAATAAAGATAAAAAAGCTGACAAATCTATAAATGTTTTAGTCTTAAATTCTAAAGCCCCTTGCTCAGATTCAGAATTTTTTATAGCTGATCTTATAGAAGAAGAGTCTAAAACAATTGAGAATCAAAATGATCAAAATCAAGAATCTCTACAAATCAAAAAAAAATATTTAAAAGATAAAAACCAATTGTCACTGTAGCAAAAACAAGAAATTATTATCCAAGACCTACTCCGGTTGATTTTTAATTCGAAGAACGAGCTATTCTAAATGGCCTTCGATTTGAAAACTCCTCAATATACGAATGGAATGTAGATGGACTATCTGAATATCAAATCCTGTAACTATGCCAACACATGATGATATATGCCTTTACCATCATGGCTACCGGTAATGATCAAAGACATGCAGTAAATGCAGTTGTCCTTGGATTTACTGGACAATTACATGGTTGGTGGGAAAAGTACCTCTCTGATATAGAAAGACAAGCTGTACTAAATGCAGTAAAAAGAGATCCTTCAGGAAATCCTGTTATTATACCTCAAGGTCAAATGATTCCTGATTCTATTTACATGCTTATTACTAATGTAGTAAAACATTTTATTGTTAATTATATAAATGTAGAAGAAAAAGTAAGAACACAATTAATCAATTTATCTTGCCCAACATTATTAGATTTTTGTTAGTATAAAGATGTTTTCTTATCAAAACTCTATACAATTGATGCAAGCAATTCAAAATTTTGGAAAAAAAAATTTATATCTGGTCTTCCTAAACTTTTTGCAAAAGATATTAGAGAAGAGTTAAAATCAGAAAATTATGGAAATTTGAATTATGGAATGTATAGATATGGCGATCTAGCTCAAAAGATTAATAAAGTTGGATTTTCATTATGCAATGAAATCAAACTTAAATGTCAAATTGAAAATAAAAAAAGGATCAGCAAGTATGAACTTGGTGATTTTTGTTATCAATTTGGCAGGGAACCATTAATTAGTCCTTCTAGCCATAATAAAAAGAAAAACTTAAAAAGAAACCATCAAAAAGAAAATCAAAACATTTTTCAACCCCACAATATTATATTCCCTTAAAAAGTTATTAAAAAAATCTTCTCATAAAAACCCTTTTAAAGAATTAAAGAAATCTTATACAAAAGATAATCCATCCACTTCTCATCCCAAGAAAAAAGAAATACATTGTTATAATTACAAAGAAAAAGGACATATAGCTCCTGACTACCCAAAAATCAAAGTAAAAACAGAAAAAGAAATCAAAACTATCTTAAAAGGATCCTTAGCATCAGAGTCATCCAGTTCCTCTGATATAGATTATTCTTCCTCTCATTCTTCAGATACATGTCATTGTAAATATTTGATAGTGAAATATAGTATAAATTTGATTCTTTTTCCTCTTTATCTTTAAACATACTTTCTGCTCCAGAAGAACTGGTGCTAGAAATCTCACTACAAGAAAATGCAACATCTGCAACAAAATTTAGTGACAACCAAAGTTGTTTGTCGCTATAAATTATTTTTTGCGGGACAAACATAACAATTCGTCGCCCAATGTCATCCCTAATGAAATGCCACTATTAGCCCAAATTTGTGCCAAAATATGTTTTTTACAACAACTATAATTTCTCACTAAAGGATATTTTTTATTTGGCGACGAACACATATTCGTCACCAAATTGTCATACTATACATATTGGCGCCTGACTATAAATATTGGCACCAAGGTGATACATTTGGGGACAAAGAGAGCGGTCATCCCCAAAAGAAACAAATCAATATATATGTGTGTTTGGGAATAGAGTGTTGGGCACGCCTCTCTTAATCGGCTTTCAATTTTTTTTTCTTAGGGTTTGGCTCTGCAACAACTGGGGAACGGGATTCGGCACGACATGACACCTCACCTCTCTTCCTCTTTCTCTTTGTCATTGGCACGGCTCGCCTCTCTTCTTCTTTCTCTCTGTCATCAGTAAGCACCTCACCTCTTTTCCTCTTTCTCTCTTTCTCTTCTTCTACCTCTTCTTCTTCTTTCTATTTTGTATTTTTTCCCTGATTTTGGAGCTTTGCGACAATAGCCAGAGGACAGAAAGGGAATTCGGCTCGGTGATTATGTCGGTGGTTGACAAGGAGGAGGAACCAATTTGAAGTTTCTTTTTTGATCGGTGCTAGATTCATCCAAGGTAAGGCTCACCTAAAATCTAGGTTTTGACTTTTTTATGAAGAATTTTTTTTTTTGTAATTTCTTCAGAAGTGGGTGCTTTCCCAATATCCATTTTTTATAATGCATTTCTTGTCTTTAGCACGGTGTGATTTTTTTTATTTTTGCTATTAATCCAATCTTGTTACCTTTCTATCTCTATATCAAGTTGTCAGAAGAAGGATAAGAACTATCCACAATCCAAATTGTTTATAAAACTCCAATGCATGCCAAATTCTTAACAAAATAGAATTAGCCAGATTACAAACCAATGATGGATGCCAAGTTAATGAGAAAATACCAAAGAGAAAGCAAAAGAAAAATATTACCCAGCAGTCAACAGATGGAGAAGAAGGTATTCCGAGACGGTGGCAAGCCCACCAGACCCTAAGCCAGGCTACATGCCTTGTAACAATAGCAAGTCTAACCCTACCCGTGACTTGGCTTTATTCATGATTTGATACCATTTTACACATAGGTTCGACATGCAGGCTAGGACTGGTCTGGCTTACAGACCAATCCTAGCCTGTATTCTCAAACCTAAATTCAATCTCTCTAAACCTAAACCAAATTCAATCATAGTGGAGCTTAAAGGTGAACTGGAGATCGAGGTTGTCTATGAAAATTACCCATGCTCACTTTGCCTTACCATTGGACACTCCCACCGATCATGCCCTTCTGCCCTTCCTAAGGCCTCCATTCCACCCTTCCCAGGAAGCCAAACCCCACACCAAATAGCCTAACCAACTCTCCCTCCCCATGAGGTTGGAGTCCAAGCTTTGGCCACTACCCCACTATGACAGTGGGCCCTCAAACACAACACCGTGGCTCCTTTTCTAAGAATACATCTCAAACCCATTCTACACCTATCCATAGTCCCTCTGGGAACACCTCAATGAAACAATAGCGGCTAGACAGCAACAATCTTTCTTAAAGAAACTCTGCCTCTCTCAATAACCTGTCCTTGTCCTATGATGCCACTACAGAGATTCTTAATAAAATCCCTGCTCCAAAAATTGACACCTCTAATATTTTCTTCATTCTGGAGAATTGTTCTCTCATTAACCCATCCTCCAACCTAGGCAAATTTGGGAAAAACCTCATGGCAAGCCATCCTGGAATTTCATCATCTAATTACATAGCTGACCTCCCTCCTGGATTTGAACAACCACATCTCTCATCAGAATGCATTTCAACCAGGCCTAGCTCAACTGAACACAATGTGGCAGATTCCCCATATAGCCAACTACCCCCTATTGAACAGCCACATTTTGCCAAATCCTCCATGCAGATAAAGAACCATGATGCTGATTTAAGCTCTGCTCCAAGTCAACTGCTCAAAAAAAGGGAAAAAACAAAGGAAGACTTTAGCTGCAGTCCCATTACTAGGAGGTTTAGAGGTAAAATCCCCTCCCCGAACTTGTTAAAATGATTAGAACTCTTTACTGGAACTGCGGGGGTATTGCAAATGCCCTTGCTGCAGGAGCTCTTGCAAACTTGGCTTTCTCTCACTCTCTAGACCTAATCTTTATCTCTAAACCAATGTCATCTTTCTTTTCCTTTCAATACCTTAGGCCTGATAGTTTTCGCTTTGACACCTTCCGCTCAGATGCCTCCTTAAATCACAATAGCAATTTCTGATGCCTTTCCAAATCAAATCACCACTTCATTCCTTCTATCTTAGATTTCTCTTCCCAACACTTACCTATGCTCATCTTCAATTCTTCGTAAGGTCTATCATGAACACCACATGCAGACACCCATGTGGTGTTCATGATAGCTGTAATGGAAATAAATTTTGTTTTTTCTTTTCTCATTATTGGTTTGTGTTTCCTCCATAAACTTCTCTATTATTGGCATATGATCAAGTTAAGTTATCCATTTGTTGATATTGTTTGTTTTCAACAAACAATCTGCCGGTGATGCCCTTTATTTTTATTTACAAAAATAGCAGTTCTCATGCTTATCAACTACTGTTGCTTTCTCTTTATGGTAAATTCTAGGGCTTTGGATTATCCAAGTGAATATGATGGTGCATGTCTTTAGATGAGATTGGCTTGTAGACAGGTGGCTATTCTTTTCATTTGCTTTATTGTGTCGCCTATATCTCATTTTCTTCATATTATATGTTGTTTGAAAAGAAAGTAGGCCTATGTTGCTTTTTTTTTTCATAGTTATGATTTTGTTAGATGGATAATGGAAGACAGGGATGGCTAAGGATCTCATCTTGAAATCGGCATGTATTGATGTATATAGTTAAGAAAACTAGGTGTTGGTGCATAAATCCATAAAAAATGATTTCCAAATCCTATGGGAGGGGATTGAGATTGGACTTGAAAATAATAAAAGAAATGAGGATTTTCACTGTTTGAACTCCTTTGTCATTTGCATTTGTCAAAACAGGGGGGGGCTTTGATTAGTCATTCCTGGGTTATGCTCAAATCCAAAATATTCAGAGCAAGGTAGTTCTAATCATGTTGGCACTGCCAAAACCAAGTAAACCGAGGCACTCGGCTTATCTGGTGAGGTTAAGTCTTTCTATATTTGCCTACCATTTCTTCATTACAAAAGTTCATCCTCATGCCCTTTTTACTGATTTTGTAAAACATTAATTTCTTAATATTGGGCCTAGCGTATGAGAAACTATATGTTCCATTTTTAGGTTTTCATTAATCAGATAGGTAGCAAAGAGATACGGTTTGGAGATTGTTTGCTTTTTGTTTCTTGCTTTCCATTTCTTGGTTTTTTTTAGATGGTTTCTTCACTAATAAAACATTGATTTCTTTTTTTAACATTGAAGAGTTGAATATATTTGATTGTTTTAATATGATAAGTTAATAAAATTTATATGAGCTATGTTATCAGTGTTGATATGATGATCTTCTTTCCCCATCTAGTGTTGAACTTGCATTCTACTTTGAATTTGTTTTCTTCATGCATCTCATTTAGATTTTTGCATGCAATGTATGATTTTGAACACAATACATTTTTCTTATTTAAGTCTATCTATTTGATAACAAAAAAACAAAAAACATTTAAATATCATAAGTAGATGATTCTATAATAATGTTAAAAAAAGTCTGCACATGAATTGCTTCTAGGAATTTTTTTACCTATATTGCACTACATCTAATAGCAATGCTTTGGAATTGAGGGCAGGACTTCATTTGCCCGATCCACATCCCCATTCATCACAAGAGTCGTATGCTTAATCACACTAAGATGTAAGGTATAACCCATAACACTACAATGATAGAATGATTACGTATAGAATGGGATTTTGTGAAAAACAACATTGCTTTTAACTAATCCTAATCATGTTGGCTTTTCCTGAAATTCCATGTGCATTGCTTTTAACACTGCTCTCACATTCCTCTATATCTCCTTTTCTCATGTGTGGAGAAGGAGAATCATGTATCATTGGATGCCACCTTTGCTAACATAAGCAGTTCTAGGTCATGCTCGTGCACTTGGTAATCCACTTTCTCTACAACCATTGTTCCTGCTTTAGTGTTGTTTTGTGACTTGTGGGTGTTAGGCATGATACTGATTTGTTTCTTTTTTTTCTGGGTTGGTCTCTGAAGGTCCATCAGTGAGGACTCTTTGAGGATGTCCATCAGTGAGGTGTCCATCTGTGAGGTCTCTGAAGGTCCATCATGATTTAATGAAATGTGCATGTATTTTTGAGAATTCTCCTCCTGTACTTTTTAATGTGTATTTTTGTCCATGGTATAATTTATCTATGATGCAACATAAGTTGATATACTCATGAATTCCATTGTACTTTCACTATCAAAAGAAGAACAGAAGGAAGATGTGAGTGGTGAGTGCTGTTTAATGTATGGATGAAGAGAATCTAGCTTACTATGATAATCATGCTATGTTGATCATTGTCATCATCATCAGTTTTTCCCCTTCTCCTAGGTTTATCACCCCTTATTATATAGAGCAATGAAAGAACTTTTCTTTCTCTTTTTTTAGTTATTATTTTCATCTGTTCGTAATTAGTTGGAATGGAAGTGGAATGCTTTCATGTTTACTCTTTCCTTGTTCTCTCGAATCATTTTTAATTACTATTTAGGAAATTGTCATTTTTGTTTTTTCTTATGATGATCAAGTGGATAATGCTAAGATAATGCCTTAGCACTAGGAGACGAGTTTCTTGAAGGTTGGATCCGACCAAGCCAAAAAGGGATTGATCAGCTATTAAGGAGAACATGTGCATCAAGATTGAGAAATGAGCCACATGGGACCTTGTTTGACCTGCATATATGGCTTGGAAATGTTTCATTATTAGTCTATCATGTTTTTGGTATTTTCTTTTGTCAATCAAAGAGGCCAAGGGATAATAAAAGGTCATTTGCATTAGATTAAGTTATAATGGCTAGGAACATCTTCTATAGATGAATCCATTGGGTGAGTTTGCCTTGGGGACATCTTTTTGTTCTAGACACTACCATACTAATAACAACTAGTTGCCTTTTTTCTTTTACCATATTTGACTCTGTTTTCGCCCGTCTCCAAGCGAGGCCTTAATATAACATGCTATGATGCAACATGGAGAATAATGCAATAATTCATGAATTCATAACTAGAAGTGAAGGAAATGAAAATACATGGGTTTTCAACTTAATGCTCTAAAATTTTTTCCTTTCAAATGAGAATATCGCCGAAAATGTAAGAACTGGTAAGACTTCTATCATTTTAGTTTAGTATGATATTGCTAATTTAGTTTTTTTTAATTAAAGTTGCGTACATATTACCTTAACTTCGTGTAGGTAATGTTTCTTGTAACACACTAATTCTTTTTGTTTTTACTTTGTTCATAGATTGAAGATGGAGTGGGCATGGACTATTGTTCATGAGGGCTTTTTTTTTTAGTATTTGGATTAGTGTCAGGACATTTATTATGTTTAAGTTTTTATATTTGGATGGATATTTGGATGAAAATTTGAATGAATGTATTATTTTTTTTTTTTGTGATGATGTCAATGGTTGTGGGTATGATGTGAATTCAAATTGTTGTGGGTATGATGTGAATAAGAATTGTTGTTGCTAATTGTATATTTTCGGCGACGATTCCATCACCGCTGAATGGTCAACCGCATTTTTCATATGCGTGATGACCATTATATACGGTGACGAATAAATTCATGTTTAAAGAATAGATATTTGGGGACAAATAATTTTATGTCTAAAAGTTGGACTTTTGGAGATAAATTATCATTTGTTGCTGATTATCTATTTTTGGCGACGAAGATATTCATGCCTAAAGATTATATATTTGGTGACAAACACATAGGGCGACTAATTTATTTGTGCCTAAAGGTTGGATATAAGGAGATCTCAGGTAGAACATTTGGTGACGAACACTATAAGGGACGAACAAAATTCGTGCCTAAAGATTGACATTTGAAGACAAATAGATATTCGTCGCAAAATAGATTCACAGACTGGCTTTTTGCGACAATATGGGGACAAATTTTTATTCGTGGCTAAAAGTGTTTGGCGACAAATTTTACCCATTTGGTGACAAATTTTATTCCTCGCTAAAACCCTTTTTTCTTGTAATGTCTTTAAAGATTTCAAAGATGAAGAATTAAAAAATAAAAATTTTGAAAAAATATAGAATATAAATAAAGGAAATAAAAAAGGAAACGCTTCTACATCAAATAATATATCTAACTTACCTGAACAATTCAGCATTAAAACTGTACTAGATAGATTAAGAGAGCAGCAAGCTCCTCCTCATCTTTCAATTCAAGATCTTTATAAAGAAATTACTAATCAAAAGCAAGAATTAAAAGAATTAAAACAAGACTTAATTGAACTTCAATAACTCACACAACATGTTGAGAATCTTGAATTTCACACACTCAAAAATTATCAAGAAAATAATGATAATAAATTAGAACATCAAGAAGAATTTGGTGACTTAAATGGTTTTGTAAATTATTTAATAAGAAATCCACTTAAAAAATGGAAAAATCAAGCTACAATTAAGATCAAAGACTTCTCTATTAAAGCATTCAGCTTACTAGATAGTGACGTAGATGTTAATTTAATAATAGAAGGATTAATCCCAACAAAATATTATGAAAAAACTAAAAATAAACTTAGCCTAGCAACTGCTAGTAATAAACTCCTTATCCAATATAAATTAAATAACGCCCAAAATGAAACAAGCATAAAGAATAATTTTCTGCTCGGAAAAGATTTAAATAATGATGTTATCCTTGGTAATAATTTTCTACAGATTCTACAGCCTTTTCAAATTGATTCATTAGGCCTTAAAACTATTGAAGACAATAAAAAATCAATTTTTGATATTGTTGAATCAACTCCTATTCAGCATATCAATATCATTCAAAATCAAATTGCTTACAAAGAAAAACAAATTGCATATCTTCAAGAAGATATGAATTCTTTAAGAACTGAAAAGGAATTACAAAGACCAGAATTCAAAAAAGATTTAATCCAATTTCAAAAATCTCTTAAAACAGAATGCTGTTCTGACCTTCCTTCTCCCTTTTGGCACAGGAAACACCATATTGTTTCTTTTCCATAAATTAATAATTTCGATGAATCTCAAATTCTTACTAAAGCTCGACCTATTTAGATGAATAAAGACCTTATACAACTATGCACTAAAGAAATCAATGATCTTCTTGCTAAAAAGCTTATTCAAAAATCACAATCCCCGTGGAGTTGTGAAGCGTTTTATGTAAATAAAGTGCATGAACAAGAACGAGGTGTTCCCCGTCTTGTTATCAATTACAAGCCTTTAAATAAGGTCTTAAGGTCCATCAGATATCCAGTTTCAAATAAAACTGATCTTATTAACCGTCTAGCTGGTGCCTTCCTTTTTTCCAAATTTGATCTTAAATCAGGATTTTGGCAAATTCAAATCACCCCGGAGGACAGGTACAGAACTACTTTTACAGTACCATTTGGCCATTGTGAATGGAACGTTATGCCATTTGGTTTAAAAAATCCTCCTTCAGAATTTCAAAGAATATTGAATGACATTTTTAATCCATATCAAGCTTTTACACTTGCCTATATAGGTGACATTCTTGTGTTTTCAAAATCTATTTGTAACCATTGGAAACACTTAAATATTTTTTAAAAAATTATTATCAAGAATGGACTTGTCTTATCCCAAAAGAAAATGAAACTTTTTCAAACGGAAATTCAGTTTCTTGGCTTTATAATAAAAAAAGGAACTATTTCTCCAGTCCAAAGAGTTATTAAGTTTATTTCCCAATTTCCTGATGAAATTCTTAATAAAGAGCAATTACAATGTTTTCTTGGATTCCTTAATTATGTTTTTGACTTTTATAAAGATTTTGCTAAAGAAAAAAAAATCTTGCAAATGTGCATCACCAAAAATCCTGTAGAATGGTCACCTGCTCATGCAAAAGTTGTTCAAAATATTAAACAGAAAGTCCAAAATTTACCTTGTTTAACTATTCGTCATCCAGATTTATTAAAAATAGTTCAAACAGATGCATTTGAAATAGGTTTTGGAGGAATCCTTCTACAAAGAACATCCTTAGAAAAGAAGAAATTCTTTGTTTCACTTCTGGAACATGGACGCCCACTCAACAGAATTAGTCAACTATTAAAAAGAAATCCTATCCATAGTAAATAATATAATGAAGTTCCAAAGTGATTTATGAAAAAATTTTTTTTATTAAGAATAGATTGTAAATTTGCTAAAGAAATTTTAGAAAAAGATGTAAAAAATCTTACTGCTAAGCAAGTCTTTCCTCGCTGGCAAGCTTTATTAGCCATATTTGACTTTGACATTGAGTATATTGCAGGAAAAGATAATTCTCTTCCTGATTTTTTGTCTCATGAGTTTTTACAGGGACAAAAGAATGAAGTCTCAGTAGATTAGACCCTTTCTCCAGTCCCCAACTAATATAGTTTCTTCCATTATGAACACTACACCTTTATCCGAAAAATCTAGTGGCAATTATCTTGAGAGATGGGGAGCAACCCATGCTTCTAATATTCCTCAATTTCAAAGCCCATCAAGCCCTATATCTAGAAAACCTCAAGCTTCACACGCCCAATATTGTGCCATAAAAGCACCCTTGAGAATTTATTCCTTAGATGACGTGTCTTATGCCAATACCATTTCTATTGAACATCTTATCCAAACCCTTTTTTTCTCCTGATCACTTATTTATCCAACCTCTTGACTATAAAGTCTATGAACAAATTTTGATCAGAACTGGCAGCTATACTATTGATCATACAGATGGTTGAAAAAATTCATACTTAAATGCTTTACCACCCAATATTACTATCCTATATTCAAAAATCAAAATCCTGCATGTTCTCTCTGCAGAAAAATGGGTACGACCTCTTCATATGCCTCAAAGGCTTAATTCAGAACTTATTTTTAATTATTATGATTATATTATTGCTTGGGAAGTCATCCTTTATTATCAAATCCTTCCAGCATTCCTGGTTCATCAGATTCAAATCAAAGTTCCATAAAATACCTATGTGGTTCTTCACACAATTTTGGATCCTTTTTAGTGCCATTAAAGACATCCTTCCTTAAGTACTTCTTCCTATTTATGAATCCTATTCTGCATCATTTAAAGCTCTTCTCAAATTAGAAGAAAAAAGCCTTTATCAGCACCTACAACTTGCAATAGAACCTTATGTTACTATGCAGTTTTATTGCAAGCAGGAGATTTTTTGGATCTTGAAATGGAATTTTTATAAAGAAATGGACTTCAATCCATGAAAGATTTATATCAAGTTTTGCCATTAATTTGATTATACTGTAATACTCTAGCAATATTCTACCAATCAAGCTATAAAGCCATCATTCTCTGAAGTTCTCAAAACTCCTGAAAAAGAAAAAGAAAGGCTTCATCTAGCAAGTGATATTGATAAATAGAAGAATTCTTGTTTAGCCTCTCCTTCTGCTCTTTATGTAGCAGCAGATTTGCTTCAACTTAAAAAGGAACTTCAAAAGGAAATTATTAAACAAATACAAAAAGAACGGTCATTTGAATATTCTCCATTAAGTTTTGGTCAGTAGCTGCATCATCTTTGTGCTGATGACAATCCTTTTGAAAATATTGCTCCTAAACTAGAACAGATGCTGATGAGATAAAAAGTGATAATGAAGGATTCATATTTATCTGAAGAAAAGGAAAAAAAATGAAGCCAAGACAAGACATATGCTTTATCAAGCCACTCAATTTCCCACAAAGCAATCATGACGATCCACTATTCAGAATAAAATTCATCTACGGTGAAGATTGTGATCTTATCTAGCAATCTTGAAGCATGATGAAATTTGTCAACACATGAAATGAAATGCAAATGCAGTGTAAATTCAATTGTAAGGAAATTTAAATTATGTTTATTATGACTATAAATAAATCTAGTCTTCCTCATGTACAGGCAAGAGTTGGAATACCAATCAAAATCTAGCCTTGCTTCCACCACCACCTCCTCTTTCCTCTCCTTTCCGCTTTTGTACACCCACCACCTTCCCCATTTGGTATCAGAGCCAAGTTGGTATCAAATTTATAATCAAGTACTTTAGCAATATAAAGTTGTTTTGTGAGTATTTCTTCACTTATCTTTGTTATGTTATGCTTTTATTTTGCTTAAGGAGCTGCTGACTTAGAAGTAAGAACGTCAAAGGTCTTAATACTTAGTTTTGTATTTGTTATTATTAAGAAATTTTAATCATATTCCGCCTGGAGCGAAGCTGAGGTAGCCATTGTTGTTGCCATTTTTAGCCGTGTGAAGGCGTTTAAGGCATTTTGTTGGTGTGTAAGTCCTTTATTTGTTAGATACTCATGGTGGATTTGGTTAAAATAGCTCTGTAATACAAATCATAGCTAAGGTTATTAAGAAGTTTGTACCTTCTTCTTCCTCATCATCAAGTTCCTTATCTTCTATGTCTATTAAAAATAGTGAAGAAATCAGTTATGATGATTTAGATCAAGTTATTTTTTACTGGACTATTCTAACCATAAATAAAAATGAAATTTATAAAGCTGGAAGTTTTCAATTAAAATCAAATTATAAAGTAAAAACCCTTGAAAGAACTGAACCCATTACCAGTAATATTCAACATCTTTCTTTAATCAGGTCCCATAAAATAAAGGAGTATGTTAAAAAATACAATTATATTCATTTTGGATTAGTGGAAGTTGCTCTAAAGCCTTTATCAAGACTTGCACTTAGAACAGAAGCTCTTATCTATGTTCAAGATACAAGATATAAAAAATTTAGCAATTCATTACTTGAAATGGTTGAATCAAGTTTGGCTAATGGCCTTACTTTCTTTAATTGCTTTCCAAATTTCTCTGTTTCCCTTATAGCTCCAGGTGCACATGAAGCTCTTACTCTTGCTATCCAGACAAAAGGTTTTGATATAAATCCTCATAATCAAAATCTTGCTCTCATAAATAGAGTTTATTATAAACTCATGAATTAGTTGTTCCAAGCATGGCCTATTCCCATCAAGCAAAAGGTATGACTACTTTATTCCAAACTAATTTCAAAAATAAAGTTAATATTCCAAAACTCATATAGTGGAATGATATTAATCTATCGGGTAAATGGCACTTAGAAAACGCCCAACCAGAAAGGTCTTTAGAAAATCAATATATTAAAACAATTATTAAACATGAAGATGGAAGTGTTGAAATAAATTTTCAAACAGATCCAAGAGATACAACTCCTACAGTTTATCAACCTTCTAGAAAGTCTTATTCTCATCCTCCCTCTGTGGTACGATCTTCCATAAAAGAACCATCCCGAGTTTTTTGCTCTACACCTAATGTAGACCTTTGACTAGCAGGACTTGTGTATCCTTCTTATCAAGCTTCTCCATCTAATACATATAATCCTTCGAAATCCAATTTCAATATAAATGTTATTGAATATTTTGAAATTGATAAAGAAATGTTAAAAAAGAACTTAGCTCTACATCCTTTAACAAAATCCTTTTTTAAACAGGTTTCTGTCAAGAACATAAAGACTTTTTAAAAGAAAAATGGTACAAATATATGTTTGATAATCAAAGAAATATTTATTTCTTTGATTGGCTTAAACTAGCCATAATGAAAGCTTATAATACTGAAGATTTATCCATTAATATGATAACAAGATTAAGCTCATCTTGGATTATAGCTTTTACCAGTTCTTCTCCACAAAGAACTGAAGAATCCATATATCCTCCATTACATCAAATTATATATAAAGAAACTTCGGTCGCACCCATAAAATATGTAGCAAAGACACAAAGAGATAAAGGTAAATCTGAATTAATTTACAAATCAGATTTAAGTCATGTTTTTGAACAAAATAATTATACAAATATTAACTTTCATACTATTGGCCAACAAACTAATATAATTAAAGATAAACTTGAAAATATTTTACAGCCTTCTGAAATTATTTCTTCTCAAAAAGAAATAAAAAATATCTTAAAAGGATCCTCATCCTCTTTTTTAGAATTATCTAGTTCATCTGATAAAGTTTATTTTTCAAATACATGTCATTGTAAAATATTTGACAGTGAAATCCAGTATGAATCTGCTTCTTCTTCCTCTTTATCTTTAAACTTACTCTCTACTCCGGAAGAAATGGTGCTAGAAATGTTTAAAGATCTAAAAGATGAAGAATTAAAAAACAAATATTTTGAAAAAAACACAAAATAAACAACGGCAATAAAAAAGGAAAAGCTTCTACATCAAGTAATATATCTGACTTACCTGAACAATTTAGTATAAAAACTATTTTAGATAGATTGAGAGTGATAAAAGCTCCTACTCATCTTTTAATTCAAGATCTTTATAAAGAAATTAATAATCAAAAGTAAGAAATAAAAGAATTAAAACAAGATTTAATTGAACTTCAAGAACTCAAACAACGTGTTGAGAATCTTGAATTTCACACACTCAAAAATTATCAAGAAAATAATGATAATTTAGAAAATCAAGAAAAATTTGATGAAAACTCAAATGGTTTTGTAAATTCTTTAATAAGGAATCCACCTCAAAAATGGAAAACTAAAGTTACAATTAAGGTCAAAGATTTCTCTATTAAAGCACTCTGCTTATTAGATAATGGCGTAGATGTTAATTTAATAAGAGAAGGATTAATCCCAACAAAATATTATGAAAAAACCAAAAATAAACTCAGCCTAGCAACTGCTTGTAATAAACTCCATATCCATTATAAATTAAATAACGTCCATGTTTGTAAAAATGGAACATGTATAAAGACTAATTTCCTGCTCGGAAAAGATTTAAACAAAGATGTTATCCTTGGAAATCCTTTTTTACAAATTATACAGCCTTTTCAATTGATTTATCAGGCCTTAAAACTATTAAAGACAATAAAAAATCAAATTTTGATTTTGTTGAATCAACTCCTATTCAACATATCAATATCATTCAAAATCAAATTACTTATAAAGAAAAACAAATTGCATATCTTCAAGAAGATATGAATTCTTTAAGAGTTGAAAAAGAATTAGAAAAACCAGAATTCCAAAAAGATTTAATCCAATTTCAAAAATCTCTTAAAACAAAATGCTGTTCTGACCTTCCTTCTGCCTTTTGGCACAGGAAACACCATACTGTTTCTCTTCCATATATTCATAATTTCTATGAATCTCAAATTCCTACTAAAGCTCAACCTATTCATATGAATAAAGACCTTGTGCAACTATGTACTGAAGAAATCAATGATCTTCTTGCTAAAAAGCTTATTCAGAAATCACAATCCTTTTGGAGTTGTGCAGCGTTTTATGTAAATAAAGTGCCTGAACAAGAACGAGGTGTTCCCCATCTTGTTGTCAACTATAAGCCTTTAAATAAAGTCTTAAAGTCTATCAGATATCTAGTTCCAAATAAAACTGATCTTATTAACCATCTAGCTGGTGCCTTCTTTTTTTTCAAATTTGATCTTAAATCAGGATTTTGGCAAATTCAAATCACCCCGGAGGACAAGTATAAAACTGCTTTTATAGTACCATTTGGCCATTATGAATGGAACGTTATGCCATTTGGTTTAAAAAATGCTCATTCAGAATTTCAAAGAATAATGAATGACATTTTTAATCCATGTTAAGTTTTTACACTCGTCTATATAGATGACATTCTTGTGTTTTCAAAATCTACTTGTGACCAATGGAAACATATAAATATTTTTAAAAAAGTTATTATCAAGAATGGACTTGTCTTATCCCAAAAGAAAATGAAGCTTTTTCAAACAGAAACTCAGTTTATTGCTTTATAATAAAAAAAAAGGAACTATTTCTCCTGTCCAAAGAGTTATTAAGTTTGCTTCCTAATTTCCTGATGAAATTCTTAATAAAGAGCAATTGCAACATTTTCTTAGATGCCTTAATTATGTTTCTGACTTCTATAAAGATTTTGCTAAAGAAAAAAAAATCTTGCAAATGTGCATCACCAAAAATCCCGTAGAATGGTCACCTGCTCATGCAAAAGTTGTTCAAAATATTAAACAGAAAGTCCAAAATTTACCTTGTTTAACTATTCGTCATCCAGATTTATTAAAAATAGTTCAAACAGATGCATTTGAAATAGGTTTTGGAGGAATCCTTCTACAGAGAAACATCCTTGGAAAAGAAGAAATTCTTTGTTTCACTTCTGGAACATGGACGCCCACTCAACAGAATTATTCAACTATTAAAAAGGAAATCCTATCCATAGTAAATAGTATAATGAAGTTACAAAGTGATTTATTAAACAAAATTTTTTTATTAAGAATAGATTGTAAATCTGCTAAAGAAATTTTAGAAAAAGATGCTGTTAAGCAAATCTTTGCTCACTAGCAAGCTTTATTAGCCATATTTGACTTTGACATTGAGTATATTACAAGTAAAAATAATTCTTTTCCTGATTTTTTTATCTTGTGAGTTTTTACAGGGAAAAAAGAATGAAGCCTCGGCAGATTAGACCCTTTCTCCAGTCCCCAACTAATAAAGTTTCTTCCATTATGAATAGTACACCTTTATCAAGTAAATCAAACAGCAATTATTTTGAGAGATGGCGAGCAACCCATACTTCTAATATTCCTCAATTTCAATGCCCATCAAGCTTTCTGTCCAGAAAACCTCAAGCTTCACAAGCCTAATATTTTTCAACAAAAGCACCCTTGAGAATTTATTCCTTAGATGACATGTCTTATGCCGATACCATTTCTATTGAACATATTATCCAAACCCTTTTTTCTCCTAATCGCTTATTTATCCAACCCCTTGACTATAAAGTCTATGAACAGATTCTGATCAGAACCGGTAGCTGCACTATTGATCAAACAGATGGATCAAAAAATTCATACTTAAATGCTTTACCACCCAATATTACTATCCCATATTCAAAAATCAAAATCCTGCATGTTTCTCTGTAGAAGAATGGGGACAACCTCTTCATATGCCTCAAAGGCTTAATTCAGAACTTATTTTTAATTATTATGATTATATTTTTGCTCAGGAAGTCATCCTCTATTATCAAATCCTTCGAGCATTCCTAGTTCATCAGATTCAAATCAAACTCCCATAAAATACCTATGTGGTTCTTCACACAATTCTGGATCCCTTTTGGTGCCACTAAAGGCATCCTTGCTCAAGCACTTCTTCTTATTCATGAATCCTATTCTGCATCATTTAAAGCTCTTTTCAAATCAGAAGAAAAAAGCCTTTATCAGCACCTACAACTTGCAACAGAACCTTATATTACTATGCAGTTTTATCACAAGCAGGAGATTCCTTGGATCTTGAAATGGAATTTTTATAAAAAATGGACTTCAGTCCACCATTTTTATCTCAAATGATTTATATCAAGTTTTGGCATCAATTTGATTATATTACAATACTCCAGCAATATTCTACCGATCAAGCTATAAAGCCATCATTCTCTGAAGTTCTCAAAACTACTGAAAAGGAAAAAGAAAGGCTTTATCCAACAAGTGATATTGATAAATAGAAGAATTCTTATTCAACCTTTCCTTCTGCTCTTTATGCAACAGCAGATTTGTTTCAACTCAAAAAAGAACTTCAAAAGGAAATTCTTGAACAAACACAAAAAGAACAGTCATCTGAAAATTCTCCATTAAGTTTTGGTTAGCAACTGCATCATCTTTGGGCTGATGACAATCCTTTTGAAAATATTGCTTCTGAACCAGATACAGATGCTAATGAGACAAAAAGTGATAATGAAAGATTCATATCTATTCGAAAAAAATAAAGCCAAGACAAGACATATGCTTTATCAAGCCACTCAATTTCCCATAAAGCAATCATGGAACATGCATAAAGACTAATTTCCTTCTAGAAAAGGATTTAAACAATGATGTTATCCTCGGAAACCCTTTTCTACAAATTTTATAGGCTTTTCAAATTGACTCATCAGGTCTAAAAACTATTTTAAATAATGAATAACTAATTTTTTATTTTGGTGAATCAACTCCTATTCAACATATCAATAGTATTCAAACAAAGTGTAAACAAGAATAAGGTGTTGAAAAAACAATCAAATATCTAATTCCAAATAAAACGGATCTTATTAATCGTCTCTCTGATGTCTTCATGTTTTCCACATTTTGATCCTACATCCAGATTTTGGTACATTTAAATTCTACTCGGAGGACAGATATAAAATTAATTTTCTTTTCCCAAAGAAAATAAAAATTCAGATTATTGATAATTCTCATTTAGACCTATCTACCTTTAGGAAGTATCCCTTCTCATTATGACATCAAATACAAGCAAAAGCAAAGCTCCTATTCAGGAATCAAGCTTCCTTCATACTACATCCCAATAAATATCAATTCCCTTCTTCAATCCAGGATTATATGTCACTTCACAAGAACTTATCAATGCCCATTAGAGTGCCATTCTCTCTGATGAAAGAGAAAACACTAGAAAAACCCTATCCAAAATTGCTAACCATATCAATGACTTAGAAAGCCAAATCCTTATGTGCCACAACATCCATCATGAGCGCTGTTATCCACCTATGCTGATGAAAAAACATCTAAATTTCACCTCTTGGAAAAGGTTAACATACCCCTTCCAGATGAGATAGCTTCAAGAATTAGAGAAAAAACTATCTCTTATCAGATCAAGGAGCCATTAATGCTCAAAGCTCAATATATAAGTTGGGCACCTGGCTATCCCAAATTGTTTCTGCCATTATTTGAAGTTAATATCTCACATATCGAACAAGGATTAGTCTAAGGATTTTCTTTATGCAGGGATGATTTTGAAATGACACAGCAGCTCCCTGCAATCGTGTGTCATGCCCTTCGTAGCCTTGGAGTTACTACAAGATAACTTTTCATAACGATTTCATCAAGCTTGGACGAAAGATCAGAAATCCGGTTTTATCAACCTTATTAATTATGGTCCATCATGATCTATGAAGAAGGAGATTTAATCTACAAAAAATTCATCTCTACCTTAACTGATTACGAGCATCTCCCTGTTAATTATCCAGCTCAATGGTATGAATATCATGAAGTTGCTACAATGGTGCCACGCCCCCCAAAACTGGGCCGGATCCAAACTTGGTTCCAGAGGTGTGAGAATTAGGGCTAATTAAAATTTTTCTTACATAAATGACACGAGCCCTAATTCTAGGTAGATCGAAGTCCTTTGTGAGGCTATGCTTGGTGATCAAACAACCATAATCACACGCAGAACTAAAATCCATACTCATCGTAAATGAATATCATATAATAATCATGTAATAAATCTCATTAATAACAAAATCAAGGTCAAGTGCTTCGAAGCATAACAATTAAAGTTATAATTTCAAAATAATTAAACTTAAATTAATAAACTAATGGCCCTAACATGGCCTTATTACATAATCTAAAGTTTCGATTTCTGCACCAACACTAGGACACCTTAGATTATGTCATCGGTGCTCTACTCAATAACTCCGCCTTTTGGTGGGATCCCCTACGTCGCCCGACCCTCCGGTTTGACATCGGTAACGGGACTTAGATGCCAAAAGTAGTGGGTCAGATTGATATAATCTGGCGAAAGGTTAAACTGTAAGCAATGGATTAATCAACTGAATTAAACATAATATTCATTATGACCCAAAATATATCAGATGCAAACCCCAATGGAATGAATGCACAAAAAGGGTATCCCCGCAAATACTATATACCAGAAATAGGTATTCCCGTAAATAAATATATAGAAACGGGTGTTCTCACAGATAAATATACATAAACCGGTATTCCCACAGACAAAATAACAGAAACGGGTATTCCTGCAGATAAATGTACAGAAACGGGCATTCCCGCCAAAATATAACAAAAGGCACAGCTGTGTGCTATAATCCATAGTACACGATGACCTGATGGCATACATCCACCTCTGAACTGCAGTCGGTCAAATAAATATATATATATATAAGTGTGCATATTTACAAATACATACTTATACCAATGCAAAATGAATAATGATATGACACCCTTAATCCTAGTATTCAAACCAATATCAATTGAGTACTTAAACTTTTAATTTGAACGTGTATTATGAACGTGTGTCAATTCAAGTTCTCTGAGGGTAAGCACTAAACCACCTAATGGTCATAATTAGTAAATATACACATAAGAACTAATCCTATTTCACAATAGAAATGTGAGTCCATGATGCCAATATCCTACTTTTAGTGTCTATCATATGGTGCATCCCGAATCTCACATTCCCATTCTGAATTTAGTCTAATTCTCATGTGAACATTTAACTAACTTTTCTAAAAAAGACATGAATCATCTAATCCAATTATGTATAATTAATGTGTGTTACAACTTGGGTAAACAATATTCAAATTCCAACCCAAACTTCATCAATTAATGATCAGAATAAGGAAAAAGGAATAATTAAGATCGAAGTTAACATTGTTGTGTATAGTTACAACTTATTATTTAATATAAAATAAAGGTCAAAATCCCAAAATTCAGTTCGAAATCTAAACTCACATTAAAAATTCAAATTAGAATGATAAATACAATCTACATAAGATTCATTCACCCCCAATTACATCTTAGTTAATTTCTAACCAAACTAAATAAATTATTAATCACAATTACATAATTCCCAATTAAATTTATAACAAATCCTAACTAAATTTCTAATAGCATCGAATTAAAATTAATTTAATAAAATCTAATCTCCATTAGTATACAAAACCATTAGTCAAAATATAATATTTTAAACTCTTTATAATTAATATCCTAACCGGATTATTTATTTAATATTATATATATTTTAAAATTAAACCCAGCCCATCAAACTGGCCCAGCCACGACCTGGGCCTAGCCGCGGCCCACTAGCAGACTCGGCCCAGCCAGCAGACCGGGTCTGCCAGCAGGACAGGCGGCATGCACAGCAGCAGGCGCTGCAGTAGCCTAGGCAGCAGTACTACCCTGCGGCGCTGCTACGGACTCCTTTTATTTATTTATTTTTTTTTTTTTAAGAAACCAATCTTCATTAATCAAGCCTTCAAACCCAAATCAAATGGAAACTATGTGTTTCTTTGTTTGAATCAAAATCAGATTTTCTTTATTAATAAAAAAACCCAAAATATTAAACCAAATCAAATATATTATGGTTAGAGCATGTGATTCAAGACAGAAGCCAAGAAGATTTGTTTACAGTTATCCACTTGCCTGGAACGCGAAGCCAAAACCAAATTTGAAGATCAAGCCTTGGTTTCCCCCCCTTAAAACTTCTAGGGCTTGGTTGAAGACGAAAGGAAGAAGATGGGAGAATGGGGAAAACCCTAAGGGTTTATATTATGAAGAAGTTTTTCTAAATTGCAAGGAAGGGCTCCTTCCTTTCTAGTGAGTTTTACGAAATTCCAAAAAGAGTCTATTAGCCTAAAAAGGGTCAAATAACGCAAGCCCAATTGTATCAAATTAATCCATTTGACCCTCTAAACTCAACTCAAACCCGACAGATCAGTATGACCCAATATAAAAATTTGGGACTTGACAAATGGAATACAATTTAGAACATCTCAAAAATTATGATATAGCTTCTGATCAATATAAAGATTTCTCAATCTAAAAGGACATCTTGAATTTGCAAGTATATACAGATATGTTTGGTGTGATGGTCGACGAGTTGTTTGCATTGCTGATGATCTCGCTGAGCAAACTAAGGTGATACAGAATCCTTCTAAATCTGGACATGCCAAGTTTAATCAAATTCTCAATGCCTATGAAGATTTCTCTTTTGACATTTCAGAAAAAACTGGTGAAGAATTAATTCAGTTATTCCATGGAGAATTCGAAAATGATAATGAAGGTTGGACTGACCCTTGTCATAATTTTGACTATAATATGAAGTTCTCCGCCAACTGTAATGGAATTCATTGGGATAGTGATTGATCTTATCAAGATTTAGATTTATCAAGATTTATTAAGAGTTTTCTCTATAAAGCATGCAAAGAAAAGATAACAAAAACATTATCATTGCTACCGTATCCATAGCTATGCTATTCTCTACAAACACATCAAAGTTATGTTGAAAAAGTACTATACAAAAAGCTACTTTGGGAAAAAAGAAAAAAGATAATTGTGAAAAATCCAAAACGACAACAAAAATGAACAAGGCTCCATAGACTCCTTTCTCTGCAACAGACCAACCAGGTACTATGCAAAAGAATAAAGCAACTACGTAGAAGAATCAAGCAACATCCTCCTAGTCAACATGTACAATCATCACAACATGAAGACAAACAATCTATACGGTAACCTATGATCTTATCTAGCAGTGAAATCCTGAAACATCATGCAATATGCCAGCACATAAAATGAACTGCAAATACAGTGTAAATTTAGTTGTAATGAAATATAAATTATGTTTGCTAAGGCTATAAATAGTACCAGCCTTGTCCATGTACAGGCAAGAGTTGGAATACCAGTCAAAATCCAGCCTTGTTTCCACCACCATCTCCTCTCTCCTCTCCCTTCCGCTTTTTGTATACCCACCATCTTCCCCATTTGATATCAAAGCCAACTTGGTATCAAATTTGTAATCAAGGACTTTGGCAATATAAAGTTGTTTTGTGAGTATTTCTTCACTTATCTTTGTTATGTTATACTTTGATTTTACTTAAGGAATTGCTGACTCAGAAGTAAGAACGTCAAACATCTTAATACTTAGTTCTGTGGTAGGTATACAAAAGTGAAGAGGAGAGGAGAGAGGAGATGGTGGTGAAAGCAAGGCAAAATTTTGATCGGTATTCCAACTCTTGCCTGTGCATGAGGAAGGCTAGACTCATTTATAGTCATAGCCAACATAATTTACATTTCATTACAACTGAATTTACACTACATTTGAATTTCATTTCATGTGCTAACAAATTTCATGGTGCTGACAAATTTCATGGTGCTTTAGGACTGTTGGATAAGATCTCAATCTTCACTGTAGATGAACTTTATTTTGAATAGTGGATTGTAATAATTGCTTTGTGGAAAATTGGGTGGCTTGATAATGCATATGTCTTGTCCTAGCTTTAATTTTTTTTTTCTTCGGATAGAGATGAATCCTTCATTATCACTTTTTGTCTCATGAGCATCTATATTTGGTTCAGGGGCAATATTATCAAAAGGATTGTCATCAGCCCAAAGATGATACAACTACTGACCAAAGCTTAATGGAGAATTTTTAGATGACCTTTCTTTTAGTATTTGTTCAAAATTTTCCTTTTGAAATTCTTTTTTGAGTTAAAGCAAATCTATTGCTGCATAAAGAGCAGAAGGAAATACTGAATAAGAATTCTTTTGTTTGTCAATATCACTTGCTGGATGAAGCCTTTCTTTTTCTTTTTTCGGAGTTTTGAAAACTTCAGAGAATGATGGCTTTATAGCTTGATCGGTAGAATATTGCTGGAGTACTGCAATATAATCAAGTTGATGCCAAAACTTGATATAGATCATTCGAGATTAAATTGGTGGACTGAAGTTCATTTCTTTATAAAAATTCCATTTCAAGATCCAAGGAATCTCCTGCTTGTGATAAAACTCACTACAACAAAATGCACTTTTGCCTACGTAGAAAATTTGTAGGCAAAGGGCTAGATACGTAGGTAGAACTCTTTGTTTACACAAAGATATGCATGGGCAATTCATAGCCAAAGGGTTCTGGGGAAAGGTCTTTGCCCGCGTACAAAATAGTGTGTTGGCAAAGATTGAGTTTTTGGCTACGCTTGCTAATAGGGTAAGTGTGATGCTTTTGGCAACGCAAAATCTTCGTGGCCAAAAGTTGTACTTTTGCCTACGTCAACTTGTTGTCGGCAAAGGTACAACCTTTGGTTACAAAGCTTTGCGTAGGTAAATGTACAACTTTTGGCTACGAAGATTTTGTGTAGGTAAATGTACAACCTTTGGCTATGAAGGTTTGCATAGCCAAAAGTCAAATACAATTTTTTTTAATTTTAATAAGCACTTTTGCCCATGAAAAATTTGTAGGCAAAAGTAAAAAAATATTATTTTTTTATTATAAACAGAACTTTTGCTGACACAATACACGTAGCCAAAATCTTTGTTTATTCTTTACCTAGATACATTGCATAACCAAAAGAAATATTGAAAAAATCTTTTTGTTTATTTTTAATTTTTTTCTATAACTTGTTTATACTAATCTCATCCAAACTAATTTAATAAACATACAAATAAATTAAAATCCAACCAATTACGAATCCCAATGAACAAATATTAAGAAAAAGATATACAAAATATCCAATACATATCCATCCAAATAAGCCTCAAATATATTCAAATACCCAAAAACAAAAAGATAATGTTCAACAAATGCAAATGCTTGTGATAAAGAGAAAACAAGAGAAGAGGCCGTCTAGTTGTCAAACTAAAAACGTCCATCGTCAACCTGCACAAAAAAATAAAGAAAATTGTGAGCATTTTATCAATGAACTGACTTTAAACCTAATTATATGCATGTGCTATCGTCACCCTTTAAGTTGAAAATTTTAAAAGTTCGTAAATTACACTAACCACGCCCTTTGAAAATAAAGAGGCAGCATTTCCCCATAAAAATAGACTACCCAAAATGTATTTCAAAGTCACAACAATATTCTATGGGTCTCACAGTGTCCATATTGTCAAAATGAATCACCATAAAGTTAGCCATAACAAAATTTGGCTTAAATGCATAAAATAATTTAGTTACGTAAATCTAGATACCTCCTTAAACTCAACCTTTAAGTCTAAACCACTCTCTAGAATTGAACTTACTTACAAGGAAACAATCAAGACCATGCAAGTGCTCCTGCAACCAACATCAGTAAGATGGAAAAACAAGGAAACAGTCTGCTTCATCTCATAGGAATGGAAAAGTAAAGCTGTAGTTCATTAAAAAATAATTTAAAATAACTTACATGTCTTAGAAGATTTGCAAGAGAAAACCACAGTAGAACTTTTAGTTGCAACAGATCCATGCATAAAATTCTCAACATATTATGTAAGCTAAAAGCTCTTCATCTTCTGAAAAGGCAAAGCCATGAATTTCATTGAGTTTGAATTTCAATGTAGAAAAAAGGGGGAATATAAAGACTCTATCATATTGGATTATGAGACATGAGCCCAGGTTAATCATAAACCAAATAGCAAAATAAAGCAACAACAAACAGACCCATACTTGCACTCCCTCTCTGTTCTACCATCCAAACAAGTCCCATAGCAACATCATCTTCTTCATTCCACACTCAACACATCACCTGCATCAAGCACCCATCTCCAACAACACTCAAACCAACCCATTCAAACCAAGGCAGAACCCATTTTTCCATCAAGGACCAATCTCACTCACACAACACCCACTCAAGGGGAAAAATTCAAACTTAAGATTGTTGTGGAAAAACATGCTTCAACATTTAAGAAAACAACCATGTTAGCACGTTTGTTCATACAATAGTACCCAATGAACTTGTAAGAGAAGTTAGGGAACAGTATATTACAATAATTGCACAGACATTTCTACGAATAGTTGATGTGCATCTGCAGAGTAAGTTATTATTTCCATTGTACAGTTTGGTAAAATGTATAACAATTAGTTAATTAGCACCAACATGGAAAAAGCATAGAAAGATAAAGATTCATCAACCATCCATTCTGAAAAGTACACTTAGCTAGTATTTTCCACCATCACAACTTACACTCATTCATAGAAAATCGATCACATGATCAACACCCCACCCTTGATCCTTCTCATTCTCCCCCATTAATCTTCACCTTTCACAAATAGAACCCATTTCGACCAGGCCACACTACAAGAAAGAAGGTTTGAGACCATATCCAATATCAGTTGATATGAAGCAAGACAGAAATAACAAAACAAAAAACAAAACATATAATAGAGAAATAACCCCTCCTTCCTCCTCATCCAAATTCCAAAGTAAAAGGAGAAGTCAAGAAAGCTAAAAATAACAAAACAAATAAAAAACAGAAAGAGGAGAGAGAGAGAGCGAGAGAGAGAGAGAGCCAATAAAGAGACAAAGGTAAAGAGACATCGGTGATAGTTTTTGTATACTAAAAAGAAGTATATAGCAATAGTGAGTAGAGAAATCAACTGCAATCATTATAAAAAAGAGAAAGAGGCATCACTGATAGTTTTGGCTATCTCTACAACTGTTGTGTTAAAAAAAACTCGAGGGACATCTGATATGTATCATCAACACTTTCTAACCTCAATGTAACAACAAATCGCACCATGTAAACTAGACTTTGAGCTGTGAAAGAACCTATTGCCACTTCTTGCTGGCAATTGACTTTGCACTGAACTATGAGATCATTGGATTCAACCACTTCGCACTCTCTTCTCTCTCAAAACCTCCCTTAGAGACCCTCTTTCCTTTCTCAATGATCAGGAACTTCTTTTAAGGAATGTGACACTTTTATGATCAATTCAATCTCTCACACCGACTACTCTGAAATGTCACAAACTTCAGATTTGATACTCATCCAATGAATGAAACTAGTAGATGGGATCTAAACTTTAAAAAATATAAGGGGCAATAACAATGGGTTAGAATAAATTAACCAAAAATATAAGGGGCGAGAACAATGGGTTGAATAAATTAACCAACTTCAAATTTTTGCAATTTTCATTAATGTTGGAGCACGAAGTGAACACCCAGGCTATGATAAATTCAATTGTCACACCCACTAAAATGGTTTTTTTTAGAATTTTTAACTTTGAGTTTTGTATAAATCATATCTGGATCATTTGATCTGGTGCCACTCCCATTTTTTCCATGGCCTCAGGTGGGCCCATCACAAGGCTACGAATAGGAGATTATGGCCCCATATATAAGTAGTTTTTAGTCCAAGTGGAGCCCAACAAATGGAGGGGGGACGCAACAGAGAGAGAGAGAGAGCGGTGTGTTTCAGCATAAATCTGAGAAGAAAATCAAACAAAACCCAAGTTACTGCCTTTTCATATGCCTATTTCCTGGAAAATGAACAAAACTAATGCAAGATCATAAAACAAACAGACATCACTCCATCCAAAAAAGAAAAAAAACCCAAGAAGTTCATGTATGTATTATTATCCTCTGATCAAATCACCCAGAATTTCTTCAGAAATTAGATAAGTCTTTCAAGAATCTGTTTAGAGGGAAAAAGGAGAAATAAAACCATTTATAGCATTAATAAAGAAAACAACAATTTTCCAATATGCATCTAAAAGTACATAACCAAGTTCAGTGTTAGGGTGTCGTCACTAAATTTGAAACAATAACTTACTAGAGTTTAACGATATGTTGATAAATGAAGGTCCTTACATGGCAATGCTTATGTAGAAGAGGTTCCAAATTCTTCTGTGAAATCATAAATCTCAAAGTGCACTTATATGTTGTATTGGATCGTTGGGAACCTTGAAAAATTACAAGATGTGAACTAGAAGATCTAATGAACAAACCATGTAGAATGGTACTGTCAAAGAAAAGAAAAGGAATTTAGAAATGTGCTAGGTGCAAAAACAGGACAAATCCCATAAAATGTCAGTTAAGTAGTTACAATCTGATTGCAATAACCATTTATGCTTGTAGGAAAATGAAATCAAACAAGGAAGCATATAGGAAAATATTTGCTATCAAAACCCATTTAATTTTATGAAAAGAAGTATTTACCCTCCTATGGGTTTATTTGGTTCAACTTTTCATATAGAGGTGCACTTCAAAAAGTTAAAAGTTTATAAAGAAAACTTTCTCATCAAGGGCATATGTCCTAGTAGAAACTCAAAAACAATTGGAAGATTTTGAATAACCTCACTAACGAAAATGTCCGCCTATCAAGTAAAATTAAAATGAAATTACCCTATCAACTAAATAAATTGAAAAGATTAAGTATTTTGAGTGTAACTAAAAAACCTAAAAATCAACCCTAGAATTACTTAAAGCCTTTGGGGCACTCTAGAACTACCGAGTGAGAGAGAGGGATGGTGATACTAATGACTTGAGAGTGAAAGGAAGCCATTAGAAAAATGCAAATGTGCACTTATCAATGCTCTTGCTAGAGATTCTTCCATTTGTTAGTGTCACTGTAAGAACATGTTGTCAATTATGTGACCAAAGTGTAGTTCAGTTCTAGAAAGACCTAGTTCATCGCTGAAGCTCATTGAAGATCAAGCTAAGTTCAAAGAAGTTCAAGCAAGTTCAAGGAAGTTCAAGACCATTCAAGAAAGGCCTATTAATGAAGATTAAGCAAGTTCAAAGAAGTTCAAGATCATTCAAGAAGATCCTCTGTGAGTGCCAAGGGATAAGGTAACTGTGACCCTTCTTGCCCATAGAAATAGAATAGGAAAAAGGATTTCTAATCACTCTGCATTTGTACTACGGCTTGGATCACGGCTAAGCCGTAGATCCTACGGCTCACTCTCCAGAGAGTATATTTTGAATCATTTTGTTCTACGGTTGACCCTATGGCTGCACCGAAAAATGTTACGGCTAAGCCGTAGTGTGTTTCACGGCTAAGCCGTAAAATCTATGGGCCACAATCCAGAGAGTGCATTTGGCCATATAATGCCTACGGTTGACTTTGCGGCCAAGCCGAAAGGCCTTCACGCCTAAGCCGTAGGGTGATTCACGGCTAAGCCGTAAAGATTACGGGCCACTCTCCAGAGAGCAGTTTTTGGGAGATTTCAGCTTACGGCTGACCCACGGCTAGGTCGAAAGGTGCTCACAGCTAAGCCGTATAAGGATTTACGGCTAAGCCGTAAGCTTAACCGTAAGAAGGAATTTTTGTTGAAACTGGTCAAACTAGCCGGTGGATGTTGTCAGAGCATACGGCTAAGCCGTAGACCATTCTGTTCTTAGCCGTAGATCTATCCGTTGAAGCTCATCTGTATTTAAAGAGGACCTCTCCCTTGCTCCAACCACTGAATTTATTACTGTGAAAATCACTAGTATAGCTAAACCTTTGCACCTCCATTAAAATCATCTTAAAGCTCCCACAACCACCTACTCTCCAACACCAAAAAGTGCCATTATTGTTTCAAGAAGAGTAGTTGGTGATTTAAGAAAGGCTCCATTAAATCTGGGAGAATATCTTAGCCTTCCAAACCCTCTTAAAACCTCTTCCCTTGGCGAGCACTCATCTGAAGATCTTCATCACCAAGGAGCAAGAACAAGAGGCCAAAGCTTAGAGGTAGTCTTTCAAGCATCAAGAGCACCACTCAAAATCAAGGTATACAATTCCTCGTTTAGGTGTTCTTTAATATTTCAATTCTCATTGCTGTATTTGGTGGAAGACAAACCACCGCATCAAAAATTGTTGTAGTTGGTGGACTAGATCAAGGATCAACCACCTGATCAAAAACCCCAGTTGGTGGAAGACAAACCACCGAATCAAAAAAACTGTTGGAAGAGGTGTGTGTTATGTGAGTACCTCTTATTTAGTGGAACCAAGAGAGATTGCTCTTGAGAGTGGATGTAGGTCTAGGACCGAACCACTATAAATCACTGTGTTTATTGCTTATTGTGTGTGGATGTTGCCTTGCATTCTTGTCACTTGAGTTGATCATCATTTCTAAGCTACATCTTTGTTACTTTAGTTGCATTTCTACACACTGTAAACACTCACAACTCTGAATATCTCTCTTAATCTTCTTGGGGACTCTCAATTTTAATTAATCTTTCAGATTGCACACTAATAAAACCTAATTCTTGAAAAGAAATTTTTAATAGTCCTATTCACCCCCCCACTCTCTAGGACTTGGTGAGATCTAGCTATTGCACTTTCAATTGGTATCAGAGCGGGTTACTTCTTAAGGGTGTAATAACCTGAAGTAGATCCATCTTTTGCTAGATTCACCATGAATCCTGAAGGAAGCTCTATCACCCGTCCACCTTTCTTTGATGGAACAAATTATGCCTTCTGGAAAGCCCGGATGATAGCATTTCTAAAATCCATGGACTGGGCTGTTTGGGAGGCTATAGAGAAAGGCTGGACGGAACCCACTGAAGATGTGACTATAAATGGTGTCACAACCACTAGACCATTAGATCCAACTAGATGGTCTCTTGCTCAGCTACTTCTTAGACAAAATAATGCTAGATCTTACAATGCTATAGTGTGTGCCATGAATCAAGAAGAGTTTAAAAAGATCATGACAACCACTAATGCAAAACAGGCATGGAGAATCCTTGAAGTAACTTATGAGGGTACCTCAGTTGTCAAAAGATCTAAACTTCAGATGCTCACGAGTCAGTTTGAAAACATTCGCATGGAAGAAAATGAAATGTTTACTGACTTCCATACTAAGCTCATGAAAATTGTAAATGAAATGTGGGCTCTTGGGGAAACTCTTCCGGAAGGTAAAATTTGTAGTAAAATCTTGAGATCACTTCCGGAAAGATTCCATCCTAAGGTAACCTCTATAGAAGAACACAAGGATTCGGAACAAATGAAAATTGAAGATTTAGTGGGATCCCTTCAGACCTTTGAACTCAAATTTAACAATGACAAAAAGAAATCAATCGCTCTAATCACCTCTCATAACACATCTTCCTCTAAAGATGACATAGGAATAACTAGTAATGACGAGGATGAAGATGTGGCCATTTTGGCTAAAAGATTTTTGAAACAATTTAAGAAAAAGACGGTGAAAGAGTATAAAAATGAAAACACTAATGATAAATATAAAGGTCAGTCAAGTTCCCTCTCTAGAAGTAAACATAAGGAACCTATGTGTTACAGATGTAAGAAAATTGGACACATATCCACCGATTGTCCTCTAAAAGGAAAATTCAAAAAGAAGAATCTTGTAGCCACTTGGGACGATTCATCTGAATCAGATTCTGACTCAGATGAATCACATCAAAATGAATCAGACAAATATACAGCTCTGATGGCTACCACTGCCACATTCAATCTCTCTAAGGAAATGATTAAAATATCAAATGAAGAAATCTCAGGAAGTGAGTCAGAGAGTGAATATGAAAATTCAGATGATGAGGATAATGACAACACCACAGATTCCTATGAACTACTCTATGAGGGAACCTGTAGGCTTGTTGAAACTGTAAGCAATCAACAAAACAAAATTAAGAATTTAAAAGAAAAGGTTGATAGTATTAATGCTGAAAAGGAAGAATTAATCAAAGAACTCGAAAGTGTAAAAATCCAATTATCAACAGAAAGAGAAAATGTAATCAAATTAAGAGAAAATGAAAAATCCCTTTTAAAAATAAAAGATGAAAATAATGCTCTCCACAATGAAGTGACTATTCTGAAACGGTATAAAGAAAAGTATGAGTACAGATTTACTCAAAATGATGAGAAATACATTAGACTATTCAAAATTGGAAAAGCTTATAAAGACATGACCGGTCTTGGATATGACAAAAATGCTAATCAGTCCCCAAGTTCCGAAACTGTTTTTGTCAAAAGTGCTTTAAAGAAGGAAGATACTAGTGTTCAAAACACTTTGAATAAGGCATCTACTAGTACTCATACTGTTTCATCAAATGTCTTCTGTCATTATTGTGGAAAAAGAGGTCATTTCAAAATGGAGTGCAAGTTAAGAAAAATTCATTATAACATTAGTCAAAAAATTGAGAAAAACACCTCTAAGAAAGTGGAACTTGAAAACAAAAAGCAGAAGTCTCAAATAAACACGTTTCCCTTAAACCAAAAGATGGATAATTTGTTAAAAGAAGTCCAAAAGTTAAGAAAACAATTTGAAATATACAAAAAGAATGGAGCAAGCATTCTTATTCCCCAACATAAAACCTTTCAAGTGAAACACCAAAAACCAACTGTGATCCCCACTGCTAGTACACTTAAATGGATACTTAAAAACAAGAATCTAGTGGTCCACATAGCTTTTAAAGCTACAGAACAATCAAGATGGTATCTGGATAGTGGATGCTCAAAACATATGACTGGTGATAAATCTTGTTTGTCTAAAATGATTAAATTCGATGGGGCCACGGTTACTTTTGGTGATGGCAGTACTGCGAAAATTATTGGGAAAGGAACTTTAAATGTTCCAAACTTACCACCTTTTGAGAATGTTTTGTGCGTTGATGGGTTGAAACATAATTTACTTAGCATATCTAAAATCTGTGATAAAGATTATGCCGTAAACTTTAGTAGTCATAGTTGTGAGATCTCAAGGAATGGAAAGATAATATTGAGAGGTCTTAGAACTAGCGATAACTGTTATGTGGTGGGAAAAACAAATACTTCATCCTCTGCTTCTTGCTTATTAACTAGTATTGATGAAGCTAAGTTGTGGCATCAAAGACTTGGGCATGTAAACTACAGGGACTTATCCCATCTAAACAAATATGTTGAAGGACTGCCCAAGATCAGTAGTCAAGAAAAGGTGATCTGTGGAGACTGCCTTCAAGGAAAACAAATTAGAAGTGCCCATAAAATGGTGAAAGCTATGAAAACTACTCGACCTTTAGAACTTATTCATATGGACTTGGTTGGACCAACTAAAAGAGAGAGTCAAGGTAAGAAAAGGTACTTTCTTGTCATTGTAGATGATTTCTCTAGATTCACTTGGGTTGCATTCTTGAGAGAAAAATCTGAAGCCTTTGGAGAATTCAAAAGGATTGTAAAACAAATTCAGAATGAAAAAGGGACTTCAGTAGCCCAAATCAGAAGTGATCATGGTGGAGAATTTGAAAATGATCAATTTGACAAATTTTGTGAGAAATATGGGATTCATCATGAATATTCAGCACCCAAAACTCCACAACAAAATGGGGTAGCTGAAAGGAAAAATAGAGTTCTCCAAGACATGGCCACAGTCATACTTCATAGTAAGAATCTTCCTAGAGACTTGTTGGCCAAAGCTGTAAATACCAACTGCTACATCATCAACCGAGTTTATCTTAGGACTGGTACAAATCAGACAGCTTATGAATTGTGGCATGGGAAGAAACCAAATGTGAAATATTTTAAGGTCTTTGGAAGTAAATGTTACATCTTGAAGGATAGAGAACAACTGAGTAAATTTGACTCAAAAAGTGATGAAGGTATATTCCTAGGCTATTCAACACGGAGTCGAGCCTATCGTGTTCTAAATATGAGAACCGGAGTCATCCAAGAGTCAATAAATGTCATTATAGATGATGAATCCACAATGTCTGATAATGTTGATGAAGTGGAAGTGCCCTCAATGATTAAACCCACACGATCCACAATAAAAACTGATGTACCTATTTCCACTGAAAATTTGGTGAACGTAAAAGATCATCCTATAGATCAGATTATTGGTGACCCCCTAATAGGTGTAAAAACTAGGAAACAATTGGAGAACATTATGAGTCACTTGTGCTTTACTTCTATTTTAGAACCTACCTACGTTGATGAAGCATTTTCAGACAATGATTGGATAAAAGCTATGCAAGAAGAATTGAATCAGTTTACAAGAAGTGATGTTTGGTACCTAGTTCCAAGACCAAAGGATAAAAATGTGATAGGCACTAAATGGATCTTCAAAAATAAACTTGATGAAAATGGCGTTATTGTTAGGAACAAAGCTAGGTTGGTAGCACAGGGATATTCTCAAATTGAAGGTATTGACTTTGATGAGACCTTTGCTCAAGTTGCTTGTTTAGAATCAATTAGAATTTTACTGTCTATAGCTTGTTTTTTAAAGTTCAAATTGTTTCAAATGGATGTTAAGAGTGCTTTTCTAAATGGAATTTTGAATGAGGAAGTGTATGTTGAACAACCTAAAGGTTTTATAGACACAAAATTCCCTGACCATGTGTTTAGATTGAAGAAAGCTCTGTATGGTCTTAAGCAAGCACCATGTGCTTGGTATGAAAGGTTGACAAAATTCTTGTTAGACAATAATTTTCAAAGAGGTAGTGTTGATAAACTATTTTTATCCAAAAGACAAGAAAGTCAATTTTAATAGCGCAAATATATGTAGATGATATCATCTTTGGCTCCACATCTAATGAATTGACTGCTCAGTTCGCTAATCTAATGCAATCTGAATTCGAAATGAGTATAGTTGGCGAATTGAATTTCTTCCTAGGTTTACAAGTCAAACAATTATGTGATGGTATCTTCATTTCCCAGTCCAAGTATGCTAAAGAACTGGTAAAACGATTTGGTCTAATGACTGGGAAACATGTCAAAACTCCCATGAGTACAACCATCAAACTTACTAAAGATGCAAATGGTAAAGGGGTTGACTCTAGCCTATATAGAAGTATGATCGGTAGCCTGTTATACCTTACTGCAAGTAGGCCAGACATAGCATTTAGTGTGGGAGCATGTGCTCGATATCAAACAGATCCAAAGGAATCCCATCTAACTGCTGTAAAAAGAATCATTAAGTACATTGCAGATATAACTGAATATGGTCTGTGGTATCCTCATGACTCATCATCCTCCATTGCTGGATACTTAGATGCTGATTGGGAAGGAAACTTAGATGATAGAAAATCCATAAGTGGCGGCTGTTTTTGTGTTGGAAATTGTCTAGTAGCTTGGCATAGTAAAAAGCAAAATTCGATATCTCTCCACTGCCGAGGCTGAATACATAGCTGCCGGAAGCTGCTGTTCTCAACTCTTGTGGATGAAGCAGATGCTTATGGACTATGGCATTAAACAAGAAATAATGAGCTTGTATTGTGATAACACGAGTGCCATAAACATTTCTAAAAATCCGGTCTAGCACTCTCGCACCAAACACATTGATATTCGACATCATTTCATTCGAGAATTGGTCGAAGAAGGAATCATTGAGCTCGAATATATTCAGACTGAAAAACAACTTGCAGACATCTTGACTAAACCTCTTGATGTGTTAAAATTTGAAAATTTGAGAAAATCAATTGGTGTTTGCTGTTTGGATTAACTTGTGCTTTGCCAAGGTCTACAGCTAAGCCATAAGCCATTTTACGGCTAAGCCGTAATCTCCTTACGGTTAACCCGTATTTGCGCAAACATTTATCCTATGGCTCAACCATCAGGGTTTACGGCTCAGCCGTAAAATACTCTACTGCTAAGCCGTAAGTGTTATTTCCGTCCTCGTTCTGTGCGCCGATCAGTACTTAACTCCGTATCTTCCTTCTTCTTTTCACTCTGCGTCTGCCCGCATCGTCTGCCCTAGGTCTCCTCCTCTTCTTCTTTCGTTGTTCTTCCTCTTCCAGCCTTCTCCTTCCAAGTAATCTTCCTCTTCCGGCCTTTTCCTTCCAGTGTACTGTTCTCCCCTCTCTCTCTTCTTGTTTGCTCTCGTTACTGTCTTGCCGTTTTACTGTCCCTATCTGTGCGTTTGGCTTTCATTCTATGTTGTGGATTGGGTTTCCTGTTTCATCATGCCTCCACGAACTAAGAACGCTTACCCCCCTGGTAAGAGGCCTCGTGCCTCCAGTAGCTCCTCCCGGCCTCGTCAGCCATCTCCACCCTCTCCCCGAGTTTTGGTTCCACGGGAACCCACTCGCGATCGGTCCTTCTTTTCCCGACCCATTACTGTGGAACGCGATGTCAATATTCTCGCCGTTGAAACATATGGAGTCCATACACTCCTCACCCACGTTGGGTGGGAAAATATTCTGAAATGGGGTGGTCCTGGCTTCCCCTCGATTGTGCGTACCATGTATGCATCCATCACACGCGCATCGTTAGACTCTTTGTCCTTTGACCTTGAGTTCACTGATGGCACCAATACCATCACCCCTGCCATCATTTCAGCCCTTTTGTGTGTGCCTCTCTCCGCTACCCCCCCTTCGGTCATCTCGGATTCTCTATCCGAAGAAGAAAAACAAATTGCCACTTTCGCTCTCTGTGGAGCCACCGTCCCATGGAAGGACAAGAGGTTCCTTCCTGCAACCTCCCTGCTTCCTTATTATCGGATCCTCCATGCTACCTTAACCTGTAACATCTATCCTCGGAGGGGGAATTTCTCTGACCTAACCCCGTTCATGGTTAATGTCCTCTACTCAGTCCATATGGGGGTCAGAGTGTGTCTTCCATCTCTCATCTGTGCTACCATTATTAGGTTTTGGCTGTGCCCGGGCAGAGGCACCAATGCATGCGTGTTTGGATATCTCATGACTCGCCTCGCCTCTTAGTGTGGGGTCAATTTACCTTCAGATGAAGCTCCTGAGTCTCACCCCACCTTTTGGCACAGTCAATATTCAGAACATGCGCTTCTCCAAACAACAAGCAACTGGTCCCCGCCTTCATGACTCCAGAGACGAAGATGATTCACCGAATGAGCCTCTTCCTGCAGCACCCTCTACTGCTTCCCCAGTTCCGGTTCCTCCCCCGGCTTCTTCCTCTTCCTCGTTTGAAGCTCGGTTGGCGGTGCTCGAACAAAGGCAAACCAAGATGGAGAAGCTCTTGAAGAAATCCTTTCAATACCTGTCCAAGATCTCCAAAAGCTGCCGGAGAGACGATGTGGCGATTCCTTCCCCCTTTCCTCCTTCTGATTGATGTTTATTCTGTCTTTGTATTCTTTTTGTATTTTGGGCATTGACTGTGCTTCACCTGTTGGTTTTGTTTGTTACCTCTTTTGTTATTATGGGTGATGCACTCTTTTGACATGTTTGTACTGCTCCTAATTCCTAATCTAATATGGCCATTACTTCATAGCTGCTTATCTTTGTGTGCAATTATGCTCTTCTTTATGCTTTATCTCTTTGTCAATATTGTGCCAAAAAGGGGGAGAATTGTATGCATGTCTTTAGGGGGAGCTCTCTAACCTCCCACCTTTCTAGTAGATTGTGTTTGCAGCCTTTTGCAGGTTAAGCATCTTCAAAGGGGGAGCTTCAATGTGTTGAACTTTCAGACTTATGTAGATGTGGGTGCTTAAGGTGTATTCACTAATGTAATACTTGTTGTATCTCAATTGTTAAGCTAAAATGTAGTATTATGTGTAATTTTGTCACGAAATTGACAAAGGGGGAGATTGTTAGTGTCACTGTAAGAACATGTTGTCAATTACGTGACCAAAGTGTAGTTCAGTTCTAGAAAGACCTAGTTCATCTCTGAAGCTCATTGAAGATCAAGCTAAGTTCAAAGAAGTTCAAGCAAGTTCAAGGAAGTTCAAGACCATTCAAGAAAGGCCTATCAATGAAGATTAAGTAAGTTCAAAGAAGTTCAAGATCATTCAAGAAGATCCTCTGTGAGTGCCAAGGGATAAGGTAACTGTGACCCTTCTTGCCCATAGAAATAGAATAGGAAAAAGGGTTTCTAATCACTCTGCATTTGTACTACGGCTTGGATCACGGCTAAACCGTAGATCCTACGGCTCACTCTCCAGAGAGTATATTTTGAATCATTTTGTTCTACGGCTGACCCTACGGCTGCACCGAAAAATGTTACGGTTAAGCCGTAGTGTGTTTCACGGCTAAGCCGTAAAATCTACGGGCCACAATCCAGAGAGTGCATTTGGCCATATAATGCCTACGGTTGACTTTGCGGCCAAGCCGAAAGGCCTTCACGGCTAAGCCGTAGGGTGATTCACGGCTAAGCCGTAAAGATTACGGCCCACTCTCCAGAGAGCAGTTTTTGGGAGATTTCAGCTTACGGCTGACCCACGGCTAGGCCGAAAGGTGCTCACAGCTAGGCCGTATAAGGATTTACGGCTAAGCCATAAGTTTAACCGTAAGAAGGAATTTTTGTTGAAACTGATCAAACTAGCCGTTGGATGCTGTCAGAGCATACGGCTAAGTCGTAGACCATTCTGTTCTTAGCCGTAGATCTATCCGTTGGAGCTCATCTGTATTTAAAGAGGACCTCTCCCTTGCTCCAACCACTGAATTTATTACTGTGAAAATCACTAGTATAGCTGAGCCTTTGCACCTCCATTAAAATCATCTTAAAGCTCCCACAACCACCTACTCTCCAACACCAAAAAGTGCCATTATTGTTTCAAGAAGAGTAGTTGGTGATTTAAGAAAGGCTCCATTAAATCTGGGAGAATATCTTAGCCTTCCAAACCCTCTTAAAACCTCTTCCCTTGGCGAGCACTCATCTGAAGATCTTCATCACCAAGGAGCAAGAACAAGAGGCCAAAGCTTAGAGGTAGTCTTTCAAGCATCAAGAGCACCACTCAAAATCAAGGTATACAATTCCTCGTTTAGGTGTTCTTTAATATTTTAATTCTCATTACTGTATTTGGTGGAAGACAAACCACCGCATCAAAAATTGTTGTAGTTGGTGGACTAGATCAAGGATCAACCACCTGATCAAAAACCCCAGTTGGTGGAAGACAAACCACCGAATCAAAAAAACTGTTGGAAGAGGTGTGTGTTATGTGAGTACCTCTTATTTAGTGGAACCAAGAGAGATTGCTCTTGAGAGTGGATGTAGGTCTAGGACCGAACCACTATAAATCACTGTGTTTATTGCTTATTGTGTGTGGATGTTGCCTTGCATTCTTGTCACTTGAGTTGATCATCATTTCTAAGCTACATCTTTGTTACTTTAGTTGCATTTCTACACACTGTAAACACTCACAACTCTGAATATCTCTCTTAATCTTCTTGGGGACTCTCAATTTTAATTAATCTTTCAGATTGCACACTAATAAAACCTAATTCTTGAAAAGAAATTTTTAATAGTCCTATTCACCCCCCCCCCTCTCTAGGACTTGGTGAGATCTAGCTATTGCACTTTCACCATTATGACTGAATTTAACTCAAGCCAACGTGTTTCCTCATCAATCCTCTGAGTTCTTTAGCTTTTTATTTGGCATGTATTTCAAATCAACTAGGCCTTTAGCTTTAAGGAAAGTTATCATTCATTAAAAAAAAAACATATTTCAAATCTGTTTCAATCATAATGCCTCTAGGTTGATCCTAAATGTAAATCTTGATTTTCAACGGCCCCTCGATTGCTGTCTTGCATCTACAGGGGACTCAAACCTTAATCCACATAGTAACAAATGTGGTCGAAAGTGAAACCTATGTCATCGCATCTCGGATGTCGCCAGAAGTTGCTATAAAAGTTAACCCACATACATGTGAATTGAGTATACCTGTACCAAAGGTTTTTTTTTTTCTGTTGAATGACATGTTGATGTGTGCAGGAACCGTGAAGCCTAACATCAGTAAAAATCCATATGGGTAAAATCCATTTAGATGATATCAACAAAGACAATAACTATCATTATAATAGGAAAATCACCCAAAACTGCACAAAACCAAATAGATGGGACAGTTTGCTCTGCCCATTTCAGATAATAGAAGCCTAAATCGACAAAGAGGAAAAGGGTTTGTGCAAACCTTTCTTAGGGCAGAGGTGAGCAGGAGAGGAGGATGGAGTCCTAAAGGTGGTCGATGGCGAGGAAGAGCCCGTTAGGGAGGGATGGATGATTGCCAGAGAAGAGGGATAGGAAAAGGCGTTGAAGGGATTTGGTGCAAGGGGCACGAAACTAACAAGTTTTTTATCTTATTTTCCTTTTTAAGTATTAGGTCAACTTAACAAGTGTTTTTTTAATTATTTTAATTTTTTCAAATATTTTTATTATGCCGGCAAATATTCTTTTCAGTTTCTATAATTTTAATTTACTTCCCAACATTCACATATCATCGATAAATATAATAAATTAGAGGTCTTGCAAAGTTTTCCAGCGACTAGATAATTTCACTAGTAAAGCCTAGCTTTTGCTAATGAAATTTGGCTTGCGCAGGGAAAATGCGCTGGCAAAAGTACAAATTGTTATAATGAGAAAGATAGAAAGTAACAAAATGAGAGAGATTGTAACGAAAAAGAAAGTGTCGAGAGATGGAGATAACGAGACCAGCGAGACGGAGATAGAGGGCAGCATAGACCATTGGAGTTGTCATTGGTGTCGATTTCAATAAGGGATGGAGCTTTGGTTTTGCAACAGAAGAAAGCGCCAAAAAAGGTAGGAATGGGATTGGATTGATTTGGTGGATTAATTAGTTTGGAAAACCACAAGATAAGTCCATAGTTAAAATAAAAGAAATGTGGTAAAAACAACCACAGTAGTGGCCAAGGTTAATTAGTGCCAAAGAAATAAAAGAATGTAGTTTTTTTTATGTGTTTTTGACTTAGTAAGCATGAATGTGAGCCGGCAAAAAGAATGTCAAAAATTCATTAACAAAATTAAAATACTAGAAATAAAAATATTTGGATTCGCCAACAGAAAACTCTACGTGGCCGAAAGTCTTAGCCTTTCCCTATGCAAATATATACGTGGCCAAAGGTTTTTCACTTTGCCTACAAAATACGGCATGGCCAAAGGATATTGCCAATGCAAAACCATGAGTGGCTGAATGTCTTGGTCTTTCCCTATGCAAATATAAGCGTGCCAAATGTTTTTCACTTTGCCTATGAAATACCACATCACCAAAGGATATTGCCACAGAAAACCATGCGTGGTCGAAAGTGTTGGCCTTTCCCTATGCAAATATATGCATGGCCAAAGGTTTTTCACTTTGCCTATAAAATACTGTGTCGCCAAAAGAAATTACCTACAGAAAACCAAACGTAGCAAAAAGTCTCAGCCTTTTCCTACGCAAATATATGGGTAGTTAAAAGTTTTTCACTTTGCCTACAAAATACGGCATTGCCAAAATATACTGCCCACAGAAAACCATGCGTAGCCAAAAGTCTTGGCCTTTCCCTACTCAAATATATGCATGGCCAAAGGTTTTTCACTTTGCCTACAAAATGCCACGTCGCCAAAGGATATTTGTTCATTGGTAAAACTTTGTTTCTTGTTTTGGAGAGAATCCCAACAACTTTTGCCCATGCAAATATCTTGCATCGCCAAAACTAGTAGAGAATTCTAACTTTTGTCTACGTAGGTTCATTTTTGTAGGCAAAAGATAACTTTTAGCCTCGCAAAATGAGCCTATGTAGGCAAAGCGGTAGCTAATAATGCATTTTGTTGTAGTGACTGCATAATAACATAAGGTTTTGTTGCAAGTTGTAGGTGCTGATAAAGGCTTTTTTTCTTCTAATTTGAGAAGGGCTTTAAATGATACAGAATAGGATTCATAAATAGGAAGAAGTACTTCAGGAAGGATGTCTTTAGTAGCACCAAAAGGGATCCAGAATTGTGTGAAGAACCACATAGGTATTTTATGGGAGTTTGATTTGAATCTGATGAACCAGGAATGCTGGAAGGATGGGTTTTGATAATAGAGGATGACTTCGCAAGTAGAAATATAAATCATAATAATTAAAAATAAATTCTGAATCAAGCTTTTGAGGCATATGAAGAGGTCGTCCCCATTCTTCTATGGAGAGAACATGCAGAATCTTGATTTTTGAATTTAGGATAGCAATATTGGTTGGTAAAGCATTTAAGTATGAATTTTTTGATCCATCTGTATGATCAATAGTACAGCTGCCAGTTCTAATCAAAATCTATTTATAGACTTTATAGTTAAGAGGTTGGATAAATAAGTGATTAGGAGAAAAAAGGGTTTGGATAAGATGATCAATAGAAATGGTATCGGCATAAGACATGTCATCTAAGGAATAAATTCCCAAGGGCACTTTTGTGGTAAAATATTGGGCTTGTGAAGCTTGAAGTTTTCTCAATACAGGGCTTGATGGGCTTTGAAATTGAGGAATATTAGAAGTATGGGTTGCTCCCTATCTCTTAAGATAATTGCCGCTGGATTTTCTGAATAAAGGTGTAGTGTTCATAATGAAAGAAACTTTATCAATTGGGGACTGGAGAAAAAGTCTAATCTGCCAAGGCTTCATTCTAATGTCCCTGTAAAAACTCACGAGATAAAAAATTAAGAAGAGAATTATTTTTACCTACAATATACTCAATGTCAAAGTCAAATATAGCTAATAAAGCTTGCTAGCGAGTAAAGATTTGCTTAGCAGCAAGATTTTTTACATCTTTTTCTAAAATTTCTTTAGCAAATTTACAATCTATTCTTAATAAAGAATTTTTTTTAATAAATCACTTTGGAACTTCATTATACTATTTACTATGGATAGGATTTCCTTTTTAATAGTTGAATAATTTTGTTGAGTGGGCGTCCATGTTTCAAAAGTGAAATGAAGAATTTCTTCTTTTCCAAGGACATTTCTTTGTAGAAGGATTCCTCCAAAACCTATTTCAGATGTATTTGTTTGAACTATTTTTAATAAATCTAGATGACGGATAGTTAAACAAGGTAAATTTTGGACTTATTGTTTAATATTTTGAACAGCTTTTGTATGAGTAGGTGACCATTCTATGGGATTTTTGGTCAAGCGCATTTGCAAGACTTTTCTTTCTTTAGCAAGATCTTTATAAAAGTCAGAAACATAATTAAAGCATCCAAGAAAACGTCGCAATTGCCCTTTATTAAGAATTTCATCAGGAAATTGGGAAGCAAACTTAATAACTCTTTGGACTGGAGAAATAGTTCCTTTTTTATTTAAAGCTAAGAAACTGAATTTCTGTTTGAAAAAGCTTCATTTTCTTTTGGGATAAGACAAGTCCATTCTTGATAATAACTATTTTAAAAATATTTAAATGTTTCTAATGGTCACAAATAGATTTTGAAAACACAAGAATGTCATTTATATAGATGAGTGTAAAAGCTTGATATGGATTAAAAATGTCATTCATTATTCTTTGAAATTCTGAAGGAGCATTTTTTAAACCAAATGGCATAACGTTTCATTTGTAATGGCCAAATGGTACTGTAAAAGCAGTTTTATACCTGTCCTCTAGGGTGATTTGAATTTGCCAAAATCTTGATTTAAGATCAAATTTGGAAAAAAAAAGGCACCAGCTAGACGGTTAATAAGATTAGTTTTATTTTGAACTGGATATCTGATGGACTTTAAGACTTTATTTAAAGGCTTGTAGTTGATAACAGGACAGGGAACACCTCGTTCTTGTTTAGGCGCTTTATTTACATAAAACGCTGCACAACTCTAAGGAGATTGTGATTTCTAAATAAGCTTTTTAGCGAGAAGATCATTGATTTCTTTAATACATAGTTGTACAAGGTCTTTATTCATCAGAAATAGGGCGAGCTTTAGTAGGAATTTGAGATTCATCAAAATTATAAATATATGGAAGAGAAACAGTATGGTGTTTCCTGTGCTAAAAGGCAAAAGGAAGGTTAGAACAGCATTCTATTTCAAAAGATTTTTGAAATTGGATTAAATCTTTTTGGAATTCTATTTTTTGTAATTCTTTTTCAATTCTTAAAGAACTCATATCTTCTTGAAGATATGCAATTTGTTTTCCTTTATAAGCAATTTGATTTTGAATGATATTCATATGTTGAATAGGAGTTGATTCAACAAAATAAAATTAATTTTTTATTGTCTTTAATAGTTTCAAGGCCTAATGAATCAATTTGAAAAGGCTGTAGAACCAGTAAAAAAGGGTTTCCAAGGATAACATCATTGTCTAAATCTTTTTCGAACAAGAAATTAGTCTTTATATGTGTTCCATTTTTGCAAACATGGACGTTATTTAATTTATAATGGATATGGAGTTTATTACTAGCAGTTGCTAGGCTAAGTTTATTTTTAGTTTTCTCATGATATTTTGTTGGGATTAATCCTTCTCTTATTAAATTAACATCTGTGCCACTATCTAGTAAGCAGAGTGCTTTAATTGAGAAGTCTTTGACCTTAATTGTAACTTGAGTTTTCCATTTTTGAGGTGGATTCCTTGTTAAATAATTTACAAAACCATTTAAGTTTTCATCAAAATTTTCTTGATGTTCTAAATTATCATTATTTTCTTGCTAATTTTTGAGTGTGTGAAATTCAAGATTCTCAACACATTGTTTGAGTTCTTAAAGTTCAATTAAGTCTTATTTTAGTTCTTTTATTTCTTACTTTTAATTATTAATTTCTTTATAAAGATCTTGAATTGAAAGATGAGTAGGAGCTTGTTGGTTTTTTAATCTATCTAAAACAGTATTTGTACTAAATTGTTCATGTAAGTTAGATATATTTCTTGATGTAAAAGCTTTTCCTTTTTTATTTTCGTTGTTTATTTTCTGTATTTTTTCAAAATATTTATTTTTTAATTCTTCATCTTTTAGATCTTTAAACATTTTTAGTACCATTTCTTTTGATGTAGAGAGTATGTTTAAAGATAAAGAGGAAGAAGAAGCAGATTCATACTGGATTTCATTGTCAAATATTTTACGGTGACATGTATTTGAAGAATAATTTTTATTAGAGGAACTAGATGATTCTAAGAATGAGGATGAGGATCCTTAGATTTCTTTTTGAGAAGAAGTAATTTTAGAAGGCTGTAAAATATTTTCAAATTTATCTGCAATTATATTAGTTTGTTGGCCAATAGTATGAAGGTTAATATTTATATAATTATTTTGTTCTAAAATATGACTTATGTCTGATTTGTAAATAAATTCAGATTTATCTTTATCTCTTTGTATTTTTGCAAACATATTTTATGGGTACAGCTGAAGTTTCTTTATATATGATTTGATGTAATGGAGGATGTATAGATTCTTCAGTTCTTTGTGAAGAAAAACTGGGTGAAGCTACAATCCAAGATGAGCTTAATTTTGTTATCATATTGATGGATAAATCTTCAGTATTATAAGCTTTCTTTATGGCTAGTTTAAGCCAATCAAAGAAATAAATATTTCTTTGATTATCGTACTTTTATTTGTACCATTTTTCTTTTAAAAAGTCTTTATGTTCTTGAGAAACCTATTTATAAAGGATTTTGTTAAAGGATGTAGAGCTAAATTCTTTTTTAACATTTCTTTATCAATTTCAAAACATTCAATAACATTTATTTTGAGATCTAATTCCAAAGGATTATCTGTATTAGATGGAGAAGCTTGATAAGAAGGATACACAAGTCTTGTAGGTCGAAGGTCTACAATAGGTGTAGAGTAAGAAACTCGAGATGGTTCTTTTATGGAAGAACCTACCACAGAGGGAGGATGAGAATAAGACTTTCTAGAAGGTTGATAAACTGTAAGAGTTGTATCTCTTGAATCTGTTTGAAAATTTATTTCAACATTTCCATCTTCATGTTCAATAATTGTTTCAATATAAATGTTATTGAAGACTTTTAAAAGAAAAATGGTAAAAATATATGTATGATAATCAAAGAAATATTTATTTCTTTGATTGGCTTAAACTAACCATAAAGAAAGCTTATAATACTGAAGATTTATCCATCAATATGATAACAAAATTAAGCTCATCTTGGATTATAGCTTCTACCAGTTATTCTTTACAAAGAATTGAAGAATCTATACATCTTCCATTACATCAAATCATATATAAAGAAACTTCCACCGTACCGATAAAAGATGTGGCAAAGATATAAGGAGATAAAGGTAAATCTGAATTAATTTATAAATCAAACTTAAGTCATGTTTTAGAAAAAAATAATTATACAAATATTAACCTTCATACTATTGGCCAACAAACCAATAGAATTAAAGATAAAGTTGAAAATATTTTAAAAATTTATGAAGCATCTTATTCACAAAAGATAAGTAAGACACAAACTTTAGGTTTTCAAGGTGAAGCCGTTAAAGATCTAAAGTTACATAGGAAACCTTTAAGATTTTCAAATGAACTAATCAATTAATTATCTTATAGTTTTACAAATATAAAACTTCAAGAAAATAAAGATCAAAACGCTAACAAATCTATAAATGTTTTAGTCTCAAATTCTAAAGCCTCTAGCTCGGATTCAAAATTTTCTGTAGCTGATCCTATAAAAGAAATGTCTAAAACAAATGAGAATCAAAATGATCAGAATCAAGAATCTCTACAAATCAATAAAACATTTAAAAGACAAAAACTAATAGTCACTACAGCAAAAACAAGAAATTATTATCCAAGACCTACTTCAGTTGATCTTCAATTTCGAAGAACAAGCTATTCTAAATGGGCTTCTATTTGAAAACTCTTCAGTATATGAATGGAATGTAGATGGACTATTTGAATATCAAATCCTGCAACTATGCCAACACATGATGATATATGCCTCTACCATCATGGCTGCGGGTAATGATCAAAGACATGCAGTAAATGCAGTCATCCTTGGATTTACTGGACAATTACATGGTTGGTGGGAAAAATACCTATCTGATGCAGAAAGAAATGCTAAATTAAATGCAGTAAAAAGAGATCCCTCAGGAAATCCTGTTCCTACTTCTCAAGGCCAAATGATCCCTGATTCCATCAACATGCTTATCATCAATATAGTTAAACATTTTATTGGTAACTATATGCATGTAGAAGAAAAATTAAAAAAACAATTAATCAATTTATCTTGCCCAACATCATCGGATTTTCGTTGGTATAAAGATGTTTTCTTACCAATACTCTATACAATCGATGCAAGGAATTCAGAATTTTGGAAAGAAAAATTTATATCTGGTCTTCCTAAACTTTTTGTGGAAAAGTTAGAGAAGAGTTAAAATCAGAAAATTATGGAAATTTAAATTATGGACTTTATACATATAGTGACCTCATTCAAAAGATAAATAAAGTTGGATTTTCATTATGTAATGAAATCAAACTTAAACGACAAATTGAAATAAAAAAATATAGCAAATATGAACTTTGGTGATTTTTGTTATCAATTTGGCACAGAACCATTAATTAGTCCTTCTTGCTATAATAAAAAGAAAAACTTAAAAAGAAACCATCAAAAAAGAAAATCTAAACAATTTTCAACTCCACAATATTATATTCTTTCAAAAAGATATCACAAAAACCTTCTCATAAAAACCCTTGTAAAGAATTAAAGAAATCTTACACAAAAGATAATCCATCTACTTCTCATCCCAAGAAAAAAGAATTAAAATGTTATAATTGCAAAGAAAAAGGACATATAGCTCCTTACTACCAAAAATAAAAGTAAAAACAGAAAAAGAAATCAAAACTATCTAAAAAGGATCCCTATCCTCATCCTTAGAATCATCTAGTTGCTCTGATAAAGATAATTTTTCAGATACATGTCATTATAAAACATTTGACAGTGAAATCCAGTATGAATCTTCTTTTTCTTCCTCTTTATCTTTAAACGTACTTTTTGCTCTAGAAGAACTGGTGCTAGAAATGTTTAAAGATCTCAAAGATGAAGAATCAAAAAATAAATATTTTGAAAAAATACGGAAATAAATAAAGGAAATATAAAAGGAAAAGCTTTTACTTCAAATAATATATCTAACTTACCTGAACACTTCAGCATTAAAATTGTATTAGATAGATTAAGAGAGTAGCAAACTCCTCCTCATCTTTCAATTCAAGATCTTTATAAAGGAATTAATCAAAAAATAAAAGAATTAAAACAAGAATTAATTGAACTTCAAGAACTCAAACAACGTGTTGAGAATCTTGAATTTCACATACTCAAAAATTATCAAAAAAATAATGATAATTTAAAAAATCAAGAAAAATTTGATGAACACTTGAATGGTTTTGTAAATTCTTTAACAAGGAATCCACTTAAAAAATGGAAAACTCAAGTTACAATTAAGATCAAAAAATTCTTTGTTAAAGCACTATGCTTACTAGATAGTGGCACAGATGTTAATTTAATAAGAGAAGGATTAATCCCAACAAAATATTATGAAAAAACCAATAATAAACTCAATCTAGCTACTGCTAGCAAAAGCTATATATCAAATACAAATTAAGTAATGTTTATGTCTGTAAAAATGAAACATACATAAAGACTAATTTTCTTCTAGGAAAGGATTTAAACAATGATGTTATTCTTGGAAATCCTTTTCTACAAATTTTATAGCCTTTTCAAATTGACTCATCAGGTCTAAAAACTATTTTAGACAATAAAGAATTAATTTTTGATTTTGGTGAATCAACTCCTATTCAACATATCAATAGTATTCAGACAAAGTGTAAACAAGAATAAGGTGTTCAAAAAACAACCAAATATCCTGTTTCAAATAAAACGGATCTTATTAATCATCTTTCTAATGCCTCCATGTTCTTTACATTTGATCCTACATCCAGATTTTGGAACCTTCAAATTCTACCCGGAGGTCAGATATGAAATTATTTTTCTTTTCCCAAAGAAAATAAAATTTTGGATTATTACTATTCTCATTCAAACTTATTGCCTTCAGGAAGTATCCCTTCTCATTATGACATCAAGTAAAGCTCCTATTCAGGAATCAAGCTCTTCCTTCATACCTACATCCAAACAAATATCAATTCCCTTCTTCAATGCAGGATTATCTGTCACTTCACAAGAACTTATCAATGCCCATTGGAGTGCCATTCTTTTTGATAAAAGAAAAAACAGCAGAAAAACCCTATCCAAAATTGCAAACCATATCAAGGACTTAGAAAACCAAATCCTTATATGCCATAACATCCATCAAAGAGCACTGTTATCCACCTATGCTGACGAAAAAAGATCCAGAATTCACCTCTTGGAAAAGGTTAACACAGCCCTCCAGATGAGATAGCTGCAAGAATTAGAGAAAAAACTATTTCTTGTCAAATCAAGGAGCAATTAATGCTCAAAGCTCAATATATAAGCTGGGCAACTGGCTTTCGCAAATTGTTCCTGCCATTGTATGAAGTTGATATCTCATATATCTAATAAGGACTAGTCCAAAGATTTTCTTTATGTAGAGATGATTTTGAAATGATACAGCAGCTCCCTGTAATCGTGCGTCATGCCCTTCGCAGCATTGGAGTTGCTAAAATACTACTTCTCATAACGATTTCATCAAGTTTGGGTGAAAGATTAGAAACCTGGTTTTATCAACCTTATCAATTATGGACCATCATGAATTATGAAGAAGGAGATTTAATCTGCAAAAAAATTCATCTCTACCTTAAATGATTACGAGCATCTCCTTATTAATTTTCCAGCTCAATGGTATGAATCTCATGAAGTCGCTACAGTGTAATACAGCTTAGAACATCTCCAGAAGTATGATCCAGCTTTTGATCCATATCAAAGATTTCTCAATCTAAGAGGACATCTTGAATTTGCAAGTACATATATATATGTTTGGTGTGACAGTCGACAAGTTATTTGCATTACTGATGATCTCACTGAGCAAACTACGGTGATACAAAATCCTTCTAAATCCGGACATGCCAAGTTTAATTAAATTCTCAATGCCTATGAAGATATCTCTTTTGACATTTTAGAAAAAACTCGTGAAGAATTAATTCAGCTATTCCATGGAGAATTCGAAAATGATAATGAAGGTTGGAATGACCCTTGTCATAATTTTGACTCTATTTTGAAGTTCTTTGCAGCTGCAATGGAATTCATCAGGATGGTGATTAATCTTATCGTGATTTAGATTTATCAAGATTTATTAAGAGTTTTCTCTATAAAGCCTACAAAGAAAAGATAACAAAAACTTTATCATTGCTATCATATCCATAGCTATGTTATTCTCTACAAACACATCAAAGTTATGTTGAAAATGTACTATAAAAAAAGCTACTTTGAGAAAGAAGACAAAAGACAATTGGGAAAAATCCAAAAGCCAACAAGAAAATTCAAGGCTCCATAGACTCCTCTCTCCGCAATAGACCAACGAGGTACTATGTAGAAGAATAAAGCAACATCCTCCTAGTCAACAAGTATACTCATCACAATATGAAGACAAACCATCTATACGGCAACTTGTGATTTTGTCCAGCAGTAAAACCCTGAAACATCATAAAATGAAATGCAAACGTAGTATAAATTCAGTTATAATGAAATGTAAATTATGTTTGCTAAGGTTATAAATAGTACCAGCCTTCTCCATGTATAAGTAAGAGTTAGAATACCATTCAAAATCCAGCATTGTTTCCACCACCATCTCCTCTTTCCTCTCCCTTCCGCTTTTGTATACCCACCATCTTCCCCATTTGGCATCAAAGCCTCATGTGCACCTGGATCTATAAGGGAAACAGAGAAATTTGGAAAGCAATTGAAGAAAGTAGGGCCATTAGCTAAACTTGATTCAACCATTCTAAGTAATGAATCACTGAATTTTTTATGTCTTGTATCTTGAACATTGATGAGAGCTTCTGTTCTAAGTCCAAGTCTTGTTAAAGGCCTTAGAGCAACTTGCACTAATCCAAAATGAATACAATTGTATGTTTTAACATACTTCTTTATTTCATGGGGCTTGATTAAAGAACAATGCTGAATATTACTGGTAATGGATTCAGTTCTTTCAATGGTTTTTACTTTATAACTTGATTTTAATTGAAAACTTCCAACTTTATAAATTTCATTTTTATTTACGGTTGGAATAGTCCAGTCACAAATAACTTGATCTAAATTGTCATAACTGATTTCTTCACTATTTTTATTAGACATAGAAGATAAGGAATTTGACAATGAGGAAGAAGAAGGTACAAACTTCTTAATAAGCTCAGCCATAATTTGTATTACAGAGTTATTTAAACCAAATCCACCATGAGTATCTAACGAAATAAAGGATTTACACACCAACAAAACGCCCTAAATGCCTTCACACGGCTAACAATGGCGACAACAATGGCTACTTAGCTTTGCTTCGGGTGGAATATGATTAAAATTTCTCAATAATAACAAACACAGAACTAAGTATTAAGACTTTTGACGTTCTTACTTCTGAGTCAGCAATTCATTAAACAAAATCAAAATATAAAGATTAGTGAAGAAATACTCACAAAACGACTTTATATTGCAATAATACTTGATTAAAAACTCGATGCCAACTTGGCTTTGATACCTAATGGGGAAGATGGTGGGTATACAAAAGCGTAAGGGAGAGGAAAAAGGATATAGTGGTGGAAGTAAGGCTGGATTTTTATTGGTATTCCAACTTGCTTGTACATGAGGAAGGCTAGACTTATTTATAGTCATAACAAACATAATTTGCATTCTATTACAACTGAATTTAGACTAAATGTGCATTTCATTTAATGTGCTGGCAAATTTCATGATGCTTCCAAACTACAGGCAAAAATCACAATTTTTGCTATAGATGAACTTTATTCTGAGTAGTGAGATGTCATGATTGCATTGAGTGACTTGATAAGGTATGCGTTATGTCTTTATTTCTTTTCCCTTTCTGGAGATAAGTTCTTCATGGATGTGCATGTTGGGAATAAAATACTACTTCATTCTTATGAGAGATATGCTTTGTCTTTTAGTACTTTTGCATGTACTTTTTCTAAAAACTCATTGATGGCCTAGTAGAAAAAGCTTTCCTCATCCTTCCAATGCTTTAGAAAAAGCTTTTGTAGGAAGAATCTTTATGGTAGGCATAGTATTATAGGAGACTTACATCAAAAGTGCTCATCCCAACCTTCATTTCTTAATTCACCATGGAATAATTGGATTAACTCTTCTCGAGTTTCTTCAGAAATATCAAAAGACATGTCTTCATAAGCATTGATAATTTGATTAAGAGCTGTATGTCCAGATTTATATGGATTCTGAATCAAGGTTGTTTGCTTAGCAAGATCATCAGCAATGCATACAACTGTCGACCGTCACACCAAACATATCTGTATGTACTTGCAAATTCAGGATGTAGTTTTAGATTGAGAAATTTTTAATATTGATCAGAAACTGGATCATAATTTTGGAGACGTTCTAAGTTATATTCCATTGTAGCGACTTCATGAGATTTATACCATTGAGCTGGATAATCAACGGGGAGATGCTTGTAATCATTTAAGGTAGAGATGAATTTTTTGTAGACTAAATCTCCTTCTTCATAAGTCATGATAGTCCATAATTGATATGGTTGATAAAACTGAATTTCTGATCTTTCACCCAAAGTGGATGATATCGTTATGAGAAGTTGTCTTTTGGTAACTCCAAAGCTGCGAAGGGCATGACGCACGATTGCAGGGAGCTGCTATATCATTTCAAAATCATCTCTACATAAAGAAAATCTTTAGACTAATCCTTGTTCAATATATGAGATATTAACTTCATATGATGGCAGGAACAATTTGGGAAAGCTAGTTGCCCAGCTTATATATTGAGCTTTGAGCATTAATTGCTCCTTGATCTGACAAGAAATAGGTTTTTCTCTAATTCTTGTAGTTATCTCATCTGGAAGGGCTATGTTAACCTTTTCCAGGAGGTGAATTCTGGATGGCTTTTCATCAACATAAGTGGATAACAGTGCTTTTTAATGGATGTTATGGCACATAAGGATTTGGCTTTCTAAGTCCTTGATATGGTTTGCAATTTTGGATAGGGGTTTTCTAGTGTTTTTTCTTTTATCAGAGAGAATGGCACTCCAATGGGCATTGATAAGTTCTTATGAAGTGATAGATAATCTTGGATTGAAGAAGGGAATTGATATTTGTTGGGATGTAGGTATGAAAAAAGAGCTTGATTCCTGAATAGGGGCTTTACTTGATGTTATAATGAGAAGGGATACTTCCTGCAGGCAGATAGGTCCGAATGAGAATTATCAATAATCTGAATTTTTATTTTCTTTGGGAAAAGAAAAATAATTTTATATCAGTCCTCCGTGTAGAATTTGAAGATACCAAAATCTAGATATATGATTAAATGTAGAAAACATGAAGACATCAGAGAGACAATTAATAAGATCTGTTTTATTTGGAACTAGATATCTGAATGGTTTTTGAACATCTTATTCTTATTTACACTTTGTTTGAATAATATTGATATGTTGAATAGGAGTTAATTCAACAAAATCAAAATTTAATTCTTTATTATCTAAAATAATTTTTAGACCTAATGAGTCAATTTGAAAAGGCTGTAAAATTTGTAAAAAGGGATTTCCAAGGATAACTTCATTATTTAAATCCTTTCCTAGAAAGAAATTAGTCTTTATGCATGTTCCATTTTTACAGATATAAATATTACTTAATTTGTATTTGATATGTAGTTTTTTGCTAACAGTAGCTAGATTGAGTTTATTATTGGTTTTTTCATAATATTTTGTTGGGATTAATCCTTCTCTTATTTAATTAACATCTGCGCCACTATCTAGTAAGCAAAATGTTTTAATAGAAAAGTCTTTGACTTTAATTGTAGCTTGAGTTTTCCATTTTTTAAGTGGATTTTTTGTTAAAGAATTTACAAAACCATTTAGGTCTTGATCAAAATTTTCTTCATTTTCTAAATTATCATTATTTTCTTGATATTTTTTTGAGTGTGTGAAATTCAAGATTCTGGCACATTGTTTGAGTTTTTGAGGTTCAATTAAGTCTTGTTTTAATTCTTTTATTTCTTGCTTTTTATTATTTATTTCTTTATAAAGATATTGAATAGAAAGATGAGTAGGAGCTTGCTGCTCTCTTAATCTATCTAATACAGTTTTAATACTGAATTGTTCAGGTAAGTCTGATATGTTATTTGATGTAGAAGCTTTCCCTTTTTTAGTTCCTTTATTTATATTTTGTATCTTTTCAAAATATTTATTTTTTAATTCTTCATCTTTTAGAGCTTTAAACATTTCTAGCACCATTTCTTCTAGAGCAGAAAGTACATTTAAAGATAAAGAGGAAGAAGAAGCAGATTCATATTGGATTTTACTGTCAAATATTTTACAATGACATGTATCTGAAGCATGAGAGGAAGAATAATCTGTATCAAAGGAACCGGATGACTCTGATGCTGAGGATCCTTTTAAGATAGTTTTGATTTCTTTTTCTATTTTAACTTTTATTTTTGGGTAGTCAGGAGCTATGTGTCCTTTTCTTTTTGAAATTATAACATTGTAGTTCTTTTTTCTTAGGATAAGAAGTGAATGGATTATTGTTTGTATAAGATTTCTTTAATTCTTTATAAGGGTAATTATGAGAAAACTTTTATAATATCTTTTTGAGGGAGTATAAAATTATGGAGTTGAAAAATGTTTAGATTTTCTTTTTTGATGGTTTCCTTTTAAGTTTTTCTTTTTATTCTTGCTAGAAAAACTGATTAATGGTTCTATCCCAAATAAAAAAAATCGCCAAGTTCATACTTGCTGATTCTTTTTTTATTTTCAATTTGACGTTTAAGTTTGATTTCATTAAATAATGAAAATTCGACTTTATTAATCTTTTGAATTAGATCACCATATGTATACATTCTATAATTCAAATTTTCATAATTTTCTGATTTTAATTCTTCTCTAACTTTTTTTGCAAAAAGTTTAGGAAGACCAAATATGAATTTTTCTTTCTAAAATTCTGAATTGCTTGCATCGATTGTATAGAGTTTGATAAGAAAACATCTTTATACCAACAAAATTTTGATAATGTTGGGCAAGATAAATTCATTAATTGTGTTTTTAATTTTTCTTCTACATTCATATAATTACCAATAAAATGTTTAACTATATTGGTAATAAGCATGTAGATGGAATCAGGGATCATTTGGCCTTAAGGAGTAAGAATAGGCTTTCCTGAGGGATCTCTTTTTACTGCATTTAATATAGCATTTCTTTCTGTATCAGATAGGTACTTTTCCCACCAACCATGTAATTGTCCAGTAAATCCAAGGACGATTGCATTTACTGCATGTCTTTGATCATTACCGGCAGCCATGATGGTAGAGGCATATATCATCATGTGTTGGCATAGTTGCAAGATTTGATATTCCAATAGTCCATCTACATTCCATTCATATACCGAAGAGTTTTCAAATGAAGGCCATTTAGAATAGCTTGTTCTTCGAATTGAAGATCAACTGGAGTAGGTCTTGGATAATAATTTCTTGTTTTTGCTGTAGTGACTATTGGTTTTTGTCTTGTAAAGATTTTATTGATTTGTAAAGATTCTTGATTTTGATCATCTTGATTTTCATTTGATTTTTCTTCTATAGAGTCAGAAATGGAGAATTTTGAGTCTAAGCTTGAAGCTTTGGAAACTTAAACATTTATGGATTTTTCTTCTTTATTTTCTTTATTATCTTTAAGTTTTATGTTTGTAAAACTATGAGATAATTGATTGATTAGTTCGTCTGAAAATTTTAAGGGTTTTTTTCTAACTTTAGATCTTTAAGGGCTTCACCTTGAAAACCTGAAGATTGTGTCTTGATTACTTTATGGGAAGAAGCAGTTTCTTAAAATTTTAAAATATTTTCAACTTTATCTTCAATTCTATTGCTTTGTTGGTCAATAGTATGAAGGTTTATATTTGTATAATTATTTCGTTCTAAAACATGACTTAAATCTGATTTGTAAATAAATTCAGTTTTACCTTTCTCTCCTTGTATTTTTGCAACATCTTTTATGGGTACAGCTGAAGTTTCTTTATAAATGATTTGATTTAATGGAGGATGTATAGATTCTTCAGTTCTTTATGGAGAGGAACTGGTAGAAGCTATAATCCAAGAAAAGCTTAATTAAGTTATCATATTGATGGATAAATCTTCAGTATTATAAGCTTTCTTCATGGCTAGTTTAAGCCAATCAAAGAAATAAATATTTCTTTGATGATCATACATATATTTATACCATTTTGCTTTTAGAAAGTCTTTATGTTCTTGAGAAACATGGTTAAAAAGGATTTTGTGATAGGATGTAAAGCTAAATTCTTTTTTAACATTTCTCTATTAATTTCAAAGCATTCAATAACATTTATATTGAAATCGGATTCCGAAGGATTATATGTATTAGATGGAGAAGCTTGATAAGAAGGATACACAAGTCCTATAGGTCGAAGGTCTACATTAGGTGTAGAGCAAGAAACGCGGGATGGTTCTTTTATGGAAGATCCTACCACTGATGGAGGATGTAAATAAGATTTTTTAGAAGGTTGATAAACTATAGGAGTTGTATCTCTTGAATCTATTTTAAAATTTATTCCAACACTTTCAACTTCATGTTCAATAATTGTTTCAATATCTTGATTTTCTAAAGACCTTTATGGTTAAGCATTTTCTAAGCACCATTTACCAGATAGATTAATATCATCCACTGTATAAGTTTTGGAATATTAACTTTATTTTTTAAATTAGTTTGGAATAAAGTAGTCATACCTCTTGCTTGGTGGGAATAGGCTATGCCTGGAACAACTGAATTCATGAGTTTATAATAAGCTCTATATATGAGAGCAAGATTTTGGTTATGATGATTCATATCAAAACCTTTTTTCTGGACAACAAGAGTAAGAGCTTTTTGTGCACCTAGATCTGTAAGAAAAACAGAGAAATTTGGAAAGCAATTGAAGAAAATATGGCCATTATCCAAACTTGATTCAACCATTCTAAGTAATGAATCACTGAATTTTTTATGTCTTGTGTCTTGAACATAGGTGAGAGCTTCTGTTCTAAGTCCAAGTCTTGCTAAAGGCTTTAGAGCAACTTGCACTAATCCAAAATGAATATAATTGTATGTTTTAACATACTCCTTTATTTCATGAGGCTTGATTAAATAAAGATGCTAAATATTACTGGTAATGCATTCGGTTCTTTCAATGGTTTTTACCTTATAATTTGGTTTTAATTGAAAACTTCCAACTTTATAAATTTCATTTTTATTTATAGTTGGAATAGTCCAATCACAAATAAATTGATCTAAATCGTCTTAACTGATTTCTTCACTATTTTTAATAGACATAGAAGATAAGGAATTTGATAATGAGGAAGAAGAAGGTACGAACTTCTTAATAAGTTTAGCCATAATTTGTATTACAGAGTTATTTAAACCAAATCCACCATGAGTATCTAACGAAATAGAGGATTTACACACCAACAAAACGCCTTAAACACTTTCACATGGCTAACAACAGCGACAACAATGGCTACCTCAGCTTCGCTCCAAGTGGAATATGACTAAAATTTCTCAATAATAACAAACACAAAACTAAGTATTAAGACTTTGACGTTTTTGCTTTTGAGCCAACAATTCCTTAAACAAAATCAAAACATAAAGATAAGTGAAGAAATACTCACAAAACGACTTTATATTGCAACAATACTTAATTACAAAGTAGATGCCAACCATCCACTTCTCTTGATATTAATCTATCTGGTAAATGGCGCTTAGAAAATGCTCAACTAGAAAGGTCTTTAGAAAATCAAGATATTGAAACAATTATTGAACATGAAGATCGAAGTGTTGAAATAAATTTTCTAACAGATTCAAGAGATACAACTCTTATAATTTATCAAATTTTTAGAAAATCTTATTCACATCCTCCATCAATGGTAGGATCTTCCATAAAAGAACCATCCCAAATTTCTTGCTCTACACCTAATGTACACCTTCGACCTACAGGACTTGTGTATCCTTCTTATCAAGCTTCTCTATCTAATACATATAATCCTTCAGAATCCAATTTCAATATAAATGTTATTAAATGCTTTGAAATTGATAAAGAAATGTCAAAAAAGAATTTAGCATTCATCCTCTCACAAAATCCTTTTTTAAATAGGTTTCTCAAGAACATAAAGACTTTTTAAAAGAAAAATGGTACAAATATATGTATGATAATCAAAGAAATATTTATTTCTTTGATTGGCTTAAACTAGCAATAAAGAAAGCTTATAATACTGAAGATTTATCCATCAATATTATAACTAAATTGAGCTCTTCCTGGATTATAGCTTCTACTAGTTTCTCTCCACAAAGAACTGAAGAATCTATACATCCTCCATTACATCAAATCATTTATAAAGAAACTTCACTATGCCCATAAAAGATGTTGCAAAAATACAAGGAGACAAAGGTAAAACTGAATTTATTTACAAATCAGATTAAGTCATGTTTTAGAACAAAATAATTATACAAATATAAACCTTCATACTATTGGCCAGCAAACCAATAGAATTGAAGAAAAGTTGAAAATATTTTCAAATTTTATGAAACTACTTCTTCCCATAAAGTAATCAAGACATAATCTTTAGGTTTTCAAGGTGAAGCCCTTAAAAATCTAATGCTAGAGAAAAAACCCTTCAAATTTTCAAACGAACTAATCAATCAATTATCTCATAGTTTTACAAACATAAAACTTAAAGATAATAAAAAAAATAAAGATGAAAAATCCATAAATGTTTTAGTTTCTAAAGCTTCGAGCTCAGACTCGAAATTCTTTGTTTTTGACTTTATAAAAGAAAAATCAAATGAAAGTCAAGATGATCAAAATCAAGAATCTCTACAAATAAGTAAAATATTTAAAAGACAAAAATCAATAGTCACTACAGCAAAAACAAGAAATTATTATCCAATACCTACTTCAGTTGATCTTCAATTTGAAGAACAAGCTATTCCGAATGGCCTTCTATTTGAAAACTCTTCAATATATGAATGGAATATAGATGGACTATCTGAATATCAAATCCTGCAACTATGCCAACACATGATGATATATGCCTTTACCATCATGGCTGCCGGTAATCATCAAAGACATGCAGTAAATGCAATAGTCCTTGGATTTATTGGACAATTACATGGTTGGTGGGAAAAATACTTATATGATATAGAAAGAGATGCTATATTAAATGCAGTAAAAAGAGATCCATCAGAAAATCCCATTCTTACTTCTCAAGGCCAAATGATCCCTGATTCCATCTACATGCTTATTACCAATATAGTTAAACATTTTATTGGTAATTATATGATTGTTGAAGAAAAGTTAAAAACACAACTAATCAATTTAACTTGCCCAACATTATCAGATTTTCGTTGGTATAAAGATGTTTTCTTATCAAAACTCTATACAATCGATGCAAGTTATTCAGAATTTTGGAAAGAAAAGTTCATATTTAGTCTTCCTAAACTTTTTGCAGAAAAAGTTAGAGAAGAATTAAAATAAAAAAATTATGGAAATTTCAATTATGAAATGTATACATATGGTGATATAATTCAAAAGATTAATAAAGTTGGATTTTCATTATGCAATGAAAAAAAATTTAAATGTCAAATTGAAAATCAAAAAAGTATTAGCAAGTATGAACTTGGTGATTTTTGTTTTCAATTTGGTATGGAACCATTAATTAGTCCTTCTAGCTAGAATAAAAAGAAAAACTTAAAAATAAACCATCAAAAAGAAAATCTAAATAGTTTTCAACTCCACAATATTATACTCCCTCAAAAAGATATTATAAAAAATCTTCTCATAGAAACCCTTATAAAGAATTAAAGAAATCTTATACAAACAATAATCCATCCACTTCTTATCCTAAGAAAAAAGAAATACAATGTAATATTTGCAAAGAAAAAGGACATATAGCTCCTGACTGCCCAAAAATAAGAGTTAAACCGAAAAAGAAATCAAAACTATCTTAAAAGGATCCTCAGCGTCAGAGTCATCTAGTTCCTTTGATACAGATTATTCTTCCTCTCATGTTTCAGATACATGTCATTGTAAAATATTTGACAGTGAAATCTAGTATGAATCTGCTTCTTCTTCCTCTTTTTCTTTAAACGTACTTTCTGCTCGAGAAGAGATGGTGCTAGAAATGTTTAAAGATCTAAAAGATGAAGAATTAAAAAATAAATATTTTGAAAAAATACAGAATATAAATAAAGGAACTAAAAAAGGGAAAGCTTCTATATCAAATGACATATCAGACTTACCTGAACAATTCAGCATTAAAATTGTATTAGATAGATTAAGAAAGCAATAAGCTCCTACTCATCTTTCTATTCAAGATCATTATAAATAAATAAATAATCAAAAGCAAGAAATAAAAGAATTAAAACAAGACTTAATTGAACTTCAAAAACTCAAACAACGTGTTGAGAATCTTGAATTTCACACACTCAAAAATTATTAAGAAAATAATGATAATTTAGAAAATCAAGAAATATTTGATAAAGACTTAAATGGTTTTATAAATTCTTTAACAAGAAATCCACTTAAAAAATGGAAAACTCAGGCTACAATTAAGGTCAAAGACTTCTCTATTAAAGCACTTTGCTTACTAGATAGTGGCACAGATGTTAATTAAATAAGAGAAGGATTAATCCCAACAAAATATTATGAAAAGACCAATAATAAACTCAATCTAGCTACTGCTAGCAAAAAACTACATATTAAATACAAATTAAGCAATGCTTATGTCTATAAAAATGGAACATGTATAAAGACTAATTTCCTTCTAGGAAAGGATTTAAACAATGATGTTATCCTTGGAAAACTTTTTCTACAAATTTTACAGCCTTTCCAAATTGACTCATCAGGTCTGAAAACTATTTTAGACAATAAAGAATTAAATTTTGATTTTGTTGAATTAACTCATATTCAACATATCAATATTATTCAGACAAAGTGTAAACAAGAATAAGATGTTCAAAAACCATTTAGATATCCGGTTCCAAATAAAACAGATCTTATTAATCGTTTCTCGGATGTCTTCATGTTTTCTACATTTAATCCTACATCCAGATTTTGGTACCTTCAATTTCTACCCGGAGGATAAATATAAAATTGCTTTTCTTTTCCCAAAGAAAATAAAAATTCAAGTTATTGATAATTCTCATTCAGAGCTATCTTTTACTCCTATCTGCCTTCAAGAAGTATCCTTTCTCATTATGACATCAAGTAAAGCCCTTATTCAAGAATCAAGCTCTTCCTTCATACCTATATCCTAGTTAATATCAATCCCTTTCTTCAATCAAGATTATTTGTCACTTCACAAGAACTTATCAATGCCCATTGGAGTGCTATTCTCTCTGATAAAAGAAAAAACACCAGAAAAACCGTATCCAAAATTGCAAACCATATAAGGACTTAGAAAGCCAAATCCTTATGTGCCATAACATCCATCAAAGAGCACTATTGTCCACCTATGTTGATAAAAAAAAACATCAAGAATTCACCTCCTGGAAAAGGTTAAAATAGCCCTTCTAGATGAGATAGCTACAAGAATTAGAGAAAAAACTCTTTCTTGTCAGATTAAGGAGCGATCAATGCTCGAAGCTCAATATATAAGCTGGGTAACTGGCTTTCCCAAATTGTTCCTGCCATCACATGAAGTTGATATCTCATATATCGAATAAGGATTAGTTCAAAGATTTTCTTTATGTAGAGATGATTTTGAAATAATACAGCAGCTCCCTGCAATCGTGCGTCATGCCCTTCGCAGCCTTAGAGTTACCGAAAGACAACTTCTCATAACGATTTCATTAAGTTTGGGTAAAAAATCAGAAATCCGGTTTTATTAACCTTATTAATTATGGACTATCTTGACTTATGAATAAGGAGATTTAGTCTGCAAAAAATTCATCTTTACCTTAAATGATTAGAGCATCTCCTTGTTGATTATCCAACTTAACGGTATGAATCTCATGAAGTCGCTATAATGGAATACAGCTTAGAACATCTCCAAAATTATGATCCAGCTTCTGATCAATATCAAAGATTTCTCAATCTAAAAGGACATCTTGAATTTGCAAGTACATACAGATATGTTTGGTGTGATGGTCAATGAGTAGTTTGCATTGCTGATGATCTCGCTGAGCACACAACGGTGATACTGATCCATATAAATCTGGACATACAGCTCTTAATCAAATTATCAATGCTTATGAAGACATGTCTTTTGATATTTCTGAAGAAACTCGAGAAGAGTTAATCCAATTATTCTATGGTGAATTAACAAATGAAGGTTGGAATGAGCACTTTTGATGCAAGTCTCCAATAATACTATGACTATCATAAAGATTCTTCCTACAAAAGCTTTTTCTAAAACATTGGAAGGATGAGAAAAGCTTTTTCTCTTAGCCCACCAATGAGTTCTTAGAAAAAGTATATGCAAAAGTACTGAAAGACAAAGCATATTTCTCATAAGAATGAAGTAGTATCTCCAGAAAGGGAAAAGAAATAAAGACATGACACATTCCTTATCAAGTCACTCAAAGCAATCATGACATCTCACTGTTCAGAATGAAGTTCATCTACAGCAAAGATTGTGATTTTTGCCTGCAGTCCGGAAGCATCATGAAATTTGCCAACACATTAAATGAAATGCACATTCAGTCTAAATTCAATTGTAATAAAATGTAAATTATGTTTTTTATGACTATAAATAGGTCTAGCCTTCCTCATGTACAAGCAATATAAAGTTGATTTGTGAGTATTTCTTTACTTATCTTTGTTATGTTGTGCTTTGATTTTACTTAAGGAATTGCCGACTCAGAAGTAAGAACGTCAAAAGTTTTAATACTTAGTTCCGTGTTTGTTATTATGGAGAAATTTTAATCATATTTTACCCAGAGCAAAGCTTAGATAGCTATTGTTGTCACCGTTGTTAGCGGTGTGAAGGCATTTAATGTATTTTGTTGGTGTGTAAATCCTCTATTTTGTTAGATACTCATTGTGGATTTGGTTAAAATAACTCTGTAATACTAATTATGGCTAAGCTTATTAAGAAGTTTGTACCTTCTTCTTCCTCATCATCAAATTCCTTATCTTCTATGTCCATTAAAAATAGTGAAGAAATCAGTTATGATGATTCAGATCAAGTTATTTGTGACTAGACTATTTCAACCGTAAATAAAAATGAAATTTATAAAGTTGGAAGTTTTCAATTAAAATTAAGTTATAAAGTAAAAACCATTGAAAGAACTGAATCCATTACCAGTAATATTCGGCATCTTTCTTTAATCAAGCCCTATGAAATAAAGGAGTATGCTAAAACATACAATTATATTCATTTTGAATTAGTACAAGTTGCTCTAAAGCCTTTAACATGACTTGGAATTAGAACTGAAGCTCCCATCTATGTTCAAGATGCAAGATATAAAAAATTCAATTATTCATTACTTGGAATGGTTGAATCAAGTTTGGCTAATGGCCCTACTTTCTTCAATTGCTTTCCAAATTTCTCTGTTTCCCTTTCAGATCCAAGTGCACATGAAGCTCTTACTCTTGCTATCTAGACAAAAGGTTTTGATATGAATCCTCATAATCAAAATCTTGCTCTCATATATAGAGTTTATTATAAACTCATGAATTTAGTTGTTCCAGGCATAGCCTATTCCCATCAAGCAAAAGGTATGACTACTTTATTCCAAACTAACTTAAAAAATAAAGTTAATATTCTAAAACTCATACAATGGAATGATATTAATCTATCAAGTAAATGGCGCTTAGAAAACACTTAACCAAAAAGGTCTTCAGAAAATCAAGATATTGAAACAATTATTGAACATGAAGATGGAAGTGCTGAAATAAATTTTCAAATAGATTCAAGAAATACAACTCCTACAATTTATTAACCTTCTAAAAAGTCTTATTCTCATCCTCCCTCTGTGGTAGGATCTTCCATAAAAAAACCATCCCAAGTTTCTTGCTCTATACCTAATGTAGACCTTTGACCTACAGGACTTGTGTATCCTTCTTGTCAAGCTTCTCCAACTAATACTTACAATCCCTCAGAATCTGATTTTAATATAAATGTTATTGAATGTTTTAAAATTGATAAAAAAAATGTTAAAAAAGAATTTAGCTTTACATCCTTTAACAAAATCCATTTTTAAATAGGTTTCTCAAGAGCATAAAGATTTCTTAAAAGAAAAGTGGTATAAATATATATATGATCATCAAAGAAATATTTATTTCTTTGATTGGGTTAAACTAGCCATAAAGAAAGCATATAATACTGAGGATTTATCCGTCAATATGATAACAAAATTAAACTCATCTTGGATTATAGCTTCTACCAGTTCTTCTCCACAAAGAACTGAAGAATCAATACATCCTCCATTACATCAAATCATATATAAAGAAACTTCAGCTGTACCCATAAAAGTTGTTGCAAAAATACAAGGAGATAAAGGTAAATCTGAATTTATTTGAAAATCAGACTTAAGTCATATTTTAGAACAAAATGATTATGCAAATATTAACCTTAATACTATTGGCCAACAAACTAATAGAATTGAAGATAATGTTGAAAACATTTTACAGCCTTCTGAAATTACTTTTTCTCAAAAAGAAATCAAAGGGTCCTCATCCTTATCCTTAGAATCATGTAGTTCCTCTAATAAAGATTATTCTTTAGATACATGCCATTGTAAAATATTTGACAGTGAAATCCAGTATGAATATGCTTCTTCTTCCTCTTTATCTTTAAATGTACTCTCTGCTCCAGAAGAAATGGTGCTAGAAATGTTTAAAGATCTAAAAGATGAAGAATTAAAAAATAAAAATTTTGAAAAAATACAAAAAATAAACAACTAAAATAAAAAAGGAAAAGCTTTTACATCAAGTAATATATCTGACTTACCTGAATAATTCAGCATAAAAACTATTTTAGATAGATTAAGAGAGCAACAAGCACCTACTCATCTTTCAATTCAAGATCTTTCTAAAGAAATTAATAATCAATAGCAAGAAATAAAATAATTAAAACAAGACTTAATTGAACTTCATGAACTCAAACAACGTGTTGAGAATCTTAAATTTCACACACTCAAAAATTATCAAGAAGATAATGATAATTTCGAACATCAAGAAAAATTTGATGAAAATTTAAATGGTTTTGTAAATTCTTTAGCAAGGAATCCACCTCAAAAATGGAAAACTCAAGTTACAATTAAGGTCAAAGACTTCTCTATTAACGCACTCTGCTTACTAGATAGTGGTGCAGATGTTAATTTAATAAGAGAAGGATTACTCCCAACAAAATATTATAAAAAAACCAAAAATAAACTTAGCCTAACAACTACTAGTAATAAACTCCATATCCATTATAAATTAAATAACGTCCATGTTTGTAAAAATGGAACATGTATAAAGACTAATTTCCTGCTCAGAAAAGATTTAAACAATGATGTTATCCTTGAAAATCCTTTTCTACAGATTCTACAGCCTTTTCAAATTGATTCATCAGGCCTTAAAACTATTAAAGACAATAAACAATTAATTTTTGATTTTGTTGAATCAACTCCTATTCAACGTATCAATATCATTCAAAATCAAATTGCTTCTAAAGAAAAACAAATTGCATATCTTTAAGAAGAAATGAATTATTTAAGAATTGAAAAAGAATTACAAAAGCCAGAATTCCAAAAAGATTTAATCTAATTACAAAAATCTCTTGAAATAGAATGTTGTTCTGACCTTCCTGCTGCCTTTTGGCACAGAAAACACCATACTGTTTCTCTTCCAAATATTAATAATTTTGATGAATCTCAAATTCCTACTAAAGCTCGACCTATTCAGATGAATAAAGACCTTGTACAACTATGAACAAAAGAAATCAATGATCTTCTTGCTAAAAAGCTTATTCAGAAATCACAATTTCCTTGGAGTTGTGCAGCATTTTATGTAAATAAAGCGCCTGAACAAGAACGAGGTGTTCCCCGTCTTGTTATCAATTACAAGCCTTTAAATAAAGTTTTAAAGTCTATCAAATATCCAGTTCCAAATAAAACTGATCTTATTAACTGTCTCGCTGGTACCTTCCTTTTTTTCCAAATTTGATCTTAAATCAGGATTTTGGCAAATTCAAATCACCTCAGAGGACAAGTATAAAACTACTTTTACGGAACCATTTGGCCATTACGAATGGAACATTATGCCATTTTTGTTTTAAAAAATGCTCCTTCAGAATTTCAAAGAATAATATTGACATTTTTAATCCATATCAAGCTTTTACAGTCGTCTATATAGATGAAATTCTTGTGTTTTCAAAATCTATTTATGACCATTGGAAACATTTAAATATTTTTAAAAAATTTATTATCAAGAGTGGACTTGTCTTATCCCAAAAGAAAATGAAGCCTTTTCAAACAGAAATTCTGTTTCTTGGCTTTATAATAAAAAAGGAACTATTTCTCCAATCCAAAGAGTTATTAAGTTTGCTTCCCAATTTCCAGATGAAATTCTTAATAAAGAGCAATTGCAACATTTTCTTGGATGCCTTAATTATGTTTCTGACTTTTATAAAGATCTTGCTAAAGAAAGAAAAATCTTGCAAATGCGTTTGACCAAAAATCCCATAGAATGGTCACCTACTCATACAAAAGCTGTTCAAAGTATTAAACAGAAAGTCCAAAACTTACCTTCTTTAACTATCTCTCATCCAGATTTATTAAAAATAGTTCAAACAGATGCATCTGAAATAGGTTTTGGAGGAATCCTTCTACAAAGAAACGTCCTTAGAAAAGAAGAAATTCTTCGTTTCACTTCTGGAACATGGGCGCCCACTCAACAGAATTATTTAACTATTAAGAAGGAAATCCTATCCATAGTAAATAGTATAATGAAGTTCCAAAGTGATTTATTGAACAAAAAATTTTTATTAAGAATAGATTGTAAATCTGCTAAAGAAATTTTAGAAAAAGATGTAAAAAATCTTGCTACTAAGCAAATCTTTGCTCGCTGGCAAGCTTTATTAGCCATATTTGACTTTGACATTGAGTGTATTGTAGGTAAAAATAATTTTCTTCCTGATTTTTTATCTCGTGAGTTTTTACAGGGACAAAAGAATGAAGCCTCGGCAGATTAGACCCTTTCTCTAGTCCCCAACTAATAAAGTTTCTTCCATTATGAACATTGCACCTTTATCCAGAAAATATAGTAGCAATTATCTTGAGAGATGGGGAGCAACCCATACTTCTAATATCCCCCAATTTCAAAGCCTCTCAAGCCCTGTATCCAGAAAACCTCAAGCTTCACAAGCCCAATATTTTGCCATAAAAGCACCCTTGAGACGTTATTCCTTATATGACATGTCTTATGCCGATACCATTTCTATTGAACATCTTATCCAAACCCTTTTTTCTTCTGATCACTTATTTATCCACCCTCTTGACTATAAAGTCTATGAACAGATTTTGATTAGAACTGGTAGCTGTACTATTAATCATATAGATGGATCAAAAAATTCATACTTAAATGATTTACCAACCAGTATTATTATCCTATATTCAAAAATCAAGATTCTGCATGTTCTCTTTGTAGAAGAATGGGGACAACCTCTTCATATGCCTCAAAGGCCTGATTTAGAACTTATTTTTAATTATTATGATTATATTTCTACTTGGTAAGTCATCCTCTATTATCAAAACCCATCATTCCAGCATTCCTGGTTCATCATATTCAAATCAAACTCCCATAAAATACCTATGTGGTTCTTCACACAATTCTGGATCCTTTTTGGTGCCACTAAAGACATTCTTCCTCAAGCACTTCTTCCTATTTATGAATCCTATTCTACATCATATAAAGCCCTTCTCAAATCAAAAGAAAAAAGCCTTTATCAGCACCTACAACTTACAACAGAACCTTATGTTATTATGCAGTTTTATCGCAAGCAGGAGATTCCTTGGATCTTGAAATGGAATTTTTATAAAAAAAATGGACTTCAGTCCACCAGTTTTATCTTAAATGATCTATATCAAGTTTTGGCATCAATTTGACTATACTGCAATACTCCAGCAATATTCTACCGATAAAGCTATAAAGCCATCATTCTCTGAAGTTATCAAAACTCCTGAAAAGGAAAAAAAAGGCTTCATCCAGCAAGTGATATTGACAAACAGAAGATTTCTTGTTCAGCCTCTCCTTCTGCTCTTTATGCAGCAGCAGATTTGCTTTAACTTAAAAAAGAACTTCAAAAGGAGATTTTTGAACAAATACAAAAAGAAAGGTCATTTGAAAATTCTCCATTAAGTTTTGGTCAGCAGCTGCATCATCTTTGGGCTGATGATAATCCTTTTGAAAATATTGCCCCTGAACCAGATACAAATGCTAATGAGATAAAAAGTGATAATGAAGGATTCATCTCTATCCAAAGAAAAGAAAAAAAATAAAGCCAAGACAAGACATATGCTTTATCAAGCCACTCAATTTTCGACAAAGCAATCACAATCATGACAGTCCACTATTTCGAATAAAGTTCATCCACAGTGAAGATTGTCATCTTATCCAGCAATCCTGAAGCATCATAAAATTTGTTAGCACATGAAATGAAATGCAAATGCAGTGTAAATTCAGCTGTAATGAAATGTAAATTATGTTGGTTATTACTATAAATAGGTCTAGCCTTCCTCAAGTACAGGCAATATAAAGTCGTTTTGTGAGTATTTCTTCACTTATCTTTATTATGTTATGCTTTGATTTTACTTCCGGAATTGCTGACTCAGAAGCAAAAAACGTCAAAACTTTTAATACTTAGTTCCGTGTTTATTATTATTGAGAAATTTCAATGATATTCCGCCCAGAGCGAAGTTGAGGCAGCCATTGTTGTCGTTGTTGTTAGCCGTGTGAAGGCATTTAAGGCATTTTGCTGGTGTGTAAATCCTCTATTTCGTTAGATACTTGTGATGGATTTGGTTAAAATAACTCTGTAATACAAATTATGGCTAAGCTTATTAAGAAGTTTGTACCTTCTTCTTCCTTATCATCAAATTCCTTATCTTTTATGTCTATTAAAAAAAGTGAAGAAATCAGTTATGACGATTTAGATCAAGTTATTTGTGACTGGACTATTCCAACCGCAAATAAAAATGAAATTTATAAAGTTGGAAATTTTCAATTAAAATCAAGTTATAAAGTAAAAACCATTGAAAGAATTGAATCCATTACCAGTAATATTCAGCATCTTTCTTTAATCAAGCCCTACGAAATAAAGGAGTATGTTAAAACATACAATTATATTCATTTTGGATTAGTGCAAGTTGCTCTAAAGCCTTTAACATGACTTGGACTTAGTACTAAAGCTCTCATCTCTGTTCAAGATGTAAGATATAAAAAATACAGTGATTCATTACTTGGAATGGTTGAATCAAGTTTGGCTAATTACCCTACTTTCTTCAATTGCTTTCCAAATTTCACTGTTTCCCTTACAGATCCAGATGCACATGAAGCTCTTGCTCTTGCTATCCAAACAAAAGGTTTTGGTATGAATCCTCATAATCAAAATCTTGCTCTCAGATATAGAGTTTATTATAAACTCATGAATTCAGTTGTTCCAGGCATTGCCTATTCCCATCAAGCAAAAGGTATGACTATATTCCAAACTAATTTCAAAAATAAAGTTAATATTCCAAAACTCATGCAATGGAATGATATTAATCTATCTAGTAAATGGCGCTTAGAAAATGCCCAACAAGAAAGGTTTTTAGAAAAGCAAGATATGGAAACAATTAGTGAACATGAAGATGGAAATGTTGAAATAAATGTTCAAACAGATTTAAGAGATACAACTCCTATAGTTTATCAACCTTCTAGAAAGTCTTATTCTCGTCCTCCCTCTGTGGTAGGATTTTCCATAAAAGAACCATCCCGAGTTTCTTGCTCTACACCTAATGTAGACCTTCGACCTACAGGACTTGTGTATCATTCTTGTCAAGCTTGTCCATCTAATACATATAATCCTTTGGGATTCGATTACAATATAAATGTTTTTGAATGTTTTGAAATTAATAAAGAAATGTTAAAAAAGAATTTAGCTCTACATGCTTTAATAAAATCCTTTTTTAAACAGGTTTCTCATGAACATAAAGACTTTTTAAAAGAAAAATGGCATAAATATATGCATGATAATCAAACAAATATTTATTTCTTTGATTGGCTAAAACTAGCCATGAAGAACACTTACAATACTGAAGATTTATCTATTAATATGATAACAAAATTAAGCTCATCTTCGATTATATCTTCTACCAGTTCTTCTCCACAAAGAACTGAAGAATCTATACATCCTCCATTACTTCAAATCATATATAAAGAAACTTCAACCGTACCCATAAAAGATGTAGCAAAGATATAAGGAGATATAGGTAAATCCGAATGAATTTATAAATCAGACTTAAGTCATGTTTTAGAACAAAATAATTATACAAATATTAACCTTCATACTATGGGCCAACAAACATATAGAATTGAAGATAAAGTTGAAAATATTTTAAGATTTTATGAAGCATCTTCTTCACAAAAGATAATTAAGACACAAACTTTAAGTTTTCAAGGTGAAACCCATAAAGATCTAAAGTTAGAAAGGAAACCTTTAAAATTTTTAGATGAACTATTCAATCAATTAGCTAATAATTATACAAATATAAAACTTCAAGAAAATAAAGACCAAAAAGCTGACAAATCTATAATTGTTTTAGTCTCAAATTCTAAAGCCTCAAGCTCAAATTCGGAATTTTCTATAGTTGATCCTCTACAAGAAAAGTCTAAAATAAATGAGAATCAATGTGATCAAAAACAAGAATCTCTACAAATCAATAAAACATTTAAAAGACAAAAACCAATAGTCACTGCAGCAAAAACAAGAAATTATTATCCAAGACCTACTCCAGTTGATTTTCAATTTGAAGAACAAGCTATTCTAAATGGCCTTTGATTTGAAAACTCCTCAACATATGAGTGGAATGTAGATGGATTATCTGAATATCAAATCCTGCAACTATGTGAACACATAATGATATATGCCTCTACCAACTTGGCTGCCAGTAATGATCAAAGACATGCAGTAAATGCAGTTGTCCTTGGATTTACTGGAGAATTACATGGTTGGTGGGAAAAGTACCTATCTGATATAGAAAGATAAGCTATACTAAATGTAGTAAAAAGAGATCGTTTAGGAAATTCTGTTATTATTTCTTAAGGTCAAATGATTCCTGATTCTATTTACATGCTTATTACCAATATAGTAAAACATTTTATTGGTAATTATATGAATGTAGAAGAAAAAACAAAAACTCAATTAATCAATTAATCTTGCCCAACATTATCAAATTTTCGTTGGTGTAAAGATGTTTTCTAATCAAAACTTTATACAATCGATGCAAGTTATTCAGAATTTTGGAAAGAAAATTTCATATATGGTCTTCCTAAGCCTTTTGCAAAAAAAGCTAAAGAAGAATTAAAATAAAAAATTATGGAAACTTGAATTATGGAATGTATACATATGGTGATCTAATCCAAAAGATTAATAAAGTTGAACTTTCATTATGCAATGATATCAAACTTAAACGTCAAATTGAAAATAAAAAAAGAATCAGCAGGTATGAACTTGGTGATTTTTGTTATCAATTTGTTATGGAACTATTAATCAGTCCTTCTAGCAAAATAAAAAGAAAAACTAAAAAAAACCATCAAAAAAGAAAATCTAAACACTTTTCAACTCCACAATATTATATTCCCTCAAAAAGATATTATAAAAAATCTTCTCATAATAATCCTTATAAAGAATCAAAGAAATCTTATACAAAAGATAATCCATCTACTTTTTATCCCAAGAAAAAAGAAATACAATGTTATAATTGCAAACAAAAAGGACATATGGCTCTTGACTGCCCAAAAATAAAAGTGAAAATAGAAAAAGAAATCAAAACTATCTTAAAAGGATCCTCAGCGTCAGAGTCCTCCAGTTCCTCTGATACAGATTATTCTTCCTCTCATTCTTCAGGTACATGTCATTGTAAAATATTTGACAGTGAAATCAAGTATGAATCTGCTTCTTCTTTCTCTTTATCTTTAAATGTGCTTTCTGCTCCAAAAGAACTGGTGCTAGAAATATTCAAAGATTTCAAAGACGAAGAATTAGAAAATAAATATTTTGAAAAAATACAAAATATAAATAAAGGAAATAAAAAAGGAAAAGCTTCTACATCTAATAATATATCTGACTTACCTGAACAATTCAGCATTAAAACTGTATTAGATAAATTAAGGGAGTAGCGAGCTCCTCCTCATATTCCAATTCAAGATCTTTACAAAGAAATTACTAATCAAAAGCAAGAAATAATAGAATTAAAACAAGACTTAATTGAACTTCAATAACTTAAACAACGTGTTGAAAATCTTGAATTTCACACACTAAAAAATTATCAAGAAAATAATGATAATAAATTAGAACATCAAAAACAATTTGGTGAAAACTTAAATGGTTTTGTAAATTCTTTAACAAGAAATCCACTTAAAAAATGAAAAACTCAAGCTACAATTAAGATCAAAGACTTCTCTATTAAAGCCCTCTGCTTACTAGATAGTGGCATAGATGTTAATTTAATAAGAGAAGGATTAGTCCCAACAAAATATTATGAAAAAACCAATAATAAACTCAATCTAGATATTGCTAGAAAAAAACTACATATCAAATACAAATAAAGTAATGTTTATGTCTATAAAAATGGAACATGCATAAAGACTAATTTCCTTTTAGGAAAGGATTTAAACAATGATATTATCCTTGGAAACCCTTTTCTACAAATTTTATAGCCTTTTCAAATTGACTTATTAGGTCTAAAAACTATTTTAGACAATAAAGAATTAATTTTTTATTTTGGTGAATCAACTCCTATTCAACATATGAATAGTATTCAGACAAAGTGTAAACAAGAATAAGGTGTTCAAAAAACAACCAAATATCCAGTTCCAAATAAAATGGATCTTATTAATCGTCTCTCTGATGTCTTCATGTTTTCCACATTTGATCCTACATCCAGATTTTGGTACCTTCAAATTCTACCCGGAGGACAGATATAAAATTATTTTTCTTTTCCCAAAGAAAATAAAATTTTAGATTATTGATAATTTTCATTCAGATCTATCTACCTTCAGAAAGTATCCCTTCTCATTATGACAGCTAGTACAAGCAAAAGCAAAGCCCCTATTTAGGAATCAAGCTCTTCCTTCATGCCTACATCCTAATAAATATCAATTCCCTTCTTCAATCTAGGATTATCTGTCACTTCACAAGAACTTATCAATGCCCATTGGAGTTCCATTCGCTCTGATAAAAGAAAAAACACTAGAAAAACCCTATCCAAAATTACAAAACATATCAAGGACTTAGAAAGCCAAATCCTTATATGCCATAACATCCATCAAAGAGCACTGTTATCCACCTATGCTAATGAAAAAACATCAGGAATTCACCTCCTGGAAAAGGTTAACACGGCCCTTCCAGATGAGATAGCTATAAGAATTAAAGAAAAAGCTATTTCTTGTTAGACCAAAGAGCAATTAATGCTCAAAGCTCAATGTATAAGTTGGGCAACTGACTTTCCCAAATTGTTCCTACCATCATTTGAAGTTGATATCTCATATATCGAACAAGGATTAGTCCAAAGATTTTCTTTATGCAGAGATGATTTTGAAATAATACAGCTGCTCCCTGCAATCGTGCGTCATGCCCTTTTCAGCCTTAAAGTTACCAAAAGACAACTTCTCAGAATGATTTCATCAAGTTTGGGTGAAAGATCAAAAATATGATTTTATCAATCTTATCAATTATGGACCACCATGAATTATGAAGAAGGAAATTTAATCTGCAAAAAATTAATCTTTGCCTTAAATGATTACAAACATCTCCCTATTGATTATCCAGCTCAATGGTATGAATCTCATGAAGTTGCTACAATAGAATAAGGATTAGAACGTCTCCCAAATTATGATCCAGCTTCTAATCAATATCAAAGATTTCTCAATCTAAAAAGACATCTTGAATTTGCAAGTATATACAAATATGTTTTGTGTGATGGTCAACGAGTTGTTTGCATTGCTGATGATCTCGCTGAGCAAACAACTGTGATACAGAGTCCTTCTAAATCCGAACATGCCAAGCTTAATCAAATTCTCAATTCCTATGAAAATATCTCTTTTGACATTTCAGAAAAAACTCTTACAGAATTAATTCAGCTATTCCATGGAGAATTCAAAAATGATAATGAAGGTTAGAATGACTCTTGTCATAATTTTGACTCTATTATGAAGTTCTCCGCCAGCTGCAATGTAATTTATCTGGATGGTGATCAAACTTATCAAGATTTAGATTTATCAAGATTTATTACGAGTTTTCTCTATAAAGCATGCAAAGAAAGAATAACAAAAACTTTATCATTGCTACCGTATCCATAGCTATGCTATTCTCTACAAACACATCAAAGTTATGTTGAAAAGGTACTATATAAAAAGATAATTTGAGAATAAAGACAAAAGACAATTGTGAAAAATCCAAAAGACAACAAGAATGAACAAGGCTCCATAGACTCCTCTCTCCGCATTAGACCAACCAGGTACTATGCAAAAGAATAAAGCAACTATGCAGAAGAATAAAGCAACATCTTCCTAGTCAACAAGTACAATCATCACAAAATGAAGACAAACCATTTATACGGCAACCTGTGATCCTATCCAGCAGTAAAATCCCAAAACATCATGCAATATGCCAGCACATAAAATGAAATGTAAATGCAGTCTAAATTCAGTTGTAATGAAATGTAAATTATGTTTGCTAAGGCTATAAATAGTACTAGCCTTTTCCACGTACATGCAAGAGTTGGAATACCAATCAAAATCCAGCCTTGCTTTCACCACCATCTCCTCTCTCCTCTTCCTTCCGCTTTTGTATACCCACCATCTTCCCAATTTGGTATCAGAGCCAAGTTGGTATCAAATTTGTAATCAAGTACCTTGGCAATATAAAGTTGTTTTGTAAGTATTTTTTCACTTATCTTTATTATGTTATACTTTAATTTTGCTTAAAGAATTGCTAACTCAGAAGTAAGAATGTCAAAAGTCTTAATACATAGTTCTGTGTTTGTTATTATTAAGAAATTTTAATCATATTCCGCCTGGAGCGAAGTTGAGGTAGCCATTGTTAGCCGTGTGAAGGCAATTAAGGCGTTTTATTAGTGTGTAAATCCTCTATTTTGTTAGATGCTCATGGTGGATTTGGTTAAAATAACTTTGTAATACAAATTATGGCTAAGCTTATTAAGAAGTTTGTACCTTCTTTTTCCTCATCATCAAATTCTTTATCTTCTATGTCCATTAAAAATAGTGACGATATCAGTTATGACGATTTAGATCAAGTTATTTATGACTGGACTATTCCAACAATAAATAAAAATGAAATTTATAAAGTTGGAAATTTTCAATTAAAATCAAGTTATAAAGTAAAAACCATTGAAAGAACTGAATCCATTACCAGTAATATTCAGCATCTTTCTTTAATCAAGCCCTATGAAATAAAGGAGTATGTTAAAACATACAATTATATTCATTTTGAATCAGTGCAAGTTGCTCTAAAGCCTTTAACATGACTTAGACTTAGTACTAAAGCTCTCATCTATGTTCAAGATGCAAGATATAAAAAATTTAGTGATTCATTACTTGGAACGGTTGAATTAAGCTTGGCTAATGACCCTACTTTCTCCAATTGCTTTCCAAATTTCACTGTTTCCCTTACAGATCCAGGTGCACATGAAGTTCTTGCTCTTGCTATCCAGACAAAAGGTTTTGGTATGAATCCACTTAATCAAAATCATGCTCTCATATATAGAGTTTCTTTAAAACTCATGAATTCAGTTGTTCCAGGCATAGCCTATTCCCATCAAGCAAAAGATATGACTACTTTATTCCAAGCTAATTTCAAAAATAAAGTTAATATTCCAAAACTCATACGATAGAATGATATTAATCTATCTAGTAAATGGCGCTTAGAAAACACCCATCGAGAAAATTCTTTAGAAAATCAAGATATTGAAACAATTATTTAACATGAAGATGGAAGCGTTGAAATAAATTTTCAAATAGATCTAAGAGATACAACTCTTACAGTTTATCAACCTTTTAGAAAGTCTTATTCTCATCCTCCCTTTGTGGTAGGATCTTCCATAAAAGAACCATCCTGAGTTTCTTGCTCTACACCTTATGTAGGCCTTCGACCTACAGGACTTATGTATCCTTCTTATCAAGCTTCTCCATCTAATACATATAATCCTTCGGAATCTGATTTCAATATAAATGTTATTAAATGTTTTGAAATTGATAAAGAAATGTTAAAAAAAATTAGCTCTACATCCTTTAACAAAATCATTTTTTAAGCAAGTTTCTTAATAACATAAAGACTTTTTAAAAGAAAAATGGTACAAATATATGTATGATAATCAAAGAAATATTCATTTCTTTGATTGGCTTAAACTAGCCATAAAGAAAGCTTATAATACTGAAGATTTATCCATCAATATGGTAACAAAATTAAGCTCATCTTGGATTATAGCTTCTACAAGTTGTTCTCCACAAAGAACTAAAGAATCTATACATCCTCCATTACATCAAATTATATATAAAGAAACTTCCGCCGTACCCATAAAAGATGTTGCAAAAATACAAGGAGATCAAGGTAAATCTGAATTTATTTACAAATCAGATTTAAGTCATGTTTTAGAACAAAGTAATTATACAAATATTAACCTTCATACTATTGGCCAACAAACTAATATAATTGAAGATAAAGTTGAAAATATTTTACAGCCTTCTGAAATAATTTCTTCTCAGAAAGAAATCAAAACTATCTTAAAAGGATCCTCATCCTCACCCTCAGAATCATCTGGTTCCTCTAATAAAGATTATTCTTCAAATACATACCATTGTAAAATATTTAACAGTGAAATCTAGTATAAATCTGCTTCTTCTTCCTCCTTATCGTTAAAAATACTCTTTGCTCAAGAAGAAATGGTGCTAGAAATGTTTAAAGATTTACAAGATGAAGAATTCAAAAATAAATAGTTTGAAAAAATACAGAAAATAAACAACGGAAATAAAAAAGGAAAAGCTTCTACATCAAGTAATATATTTGACTTACCTGAACAATTCAGTATAAAAACTATTTTAGATAGGTTAAGAGAGCAACAAGCTCCTACTCATCTTTCAATTCAAGATCTTTCTAAAACATACAGATATATTTGGTGTGATGGTCAACGAGTTATTTGCATTGCTAATGATCTCACTAAGCAAACAATGGTGATACAAAATCCATGTAAATCTGGACATATAGCTCTCAATCAAATTATCAATGCTTATGAAGACATGTCTTTTGATATCTCTGAAGAAACTCGAGAAGAGTTAATCCAATTATTCCATGGTGAATTAACAGATAAAGGTTGGAATGAGCACTTTTGATGCAAGTCTCCAATAAAACTATGCCTAGCATAAAGATTCTTCCTACAAGAGCTTTTTCTAAAACATTGGAAGGATGAAAAAAGCTTTTTCTACTAGCCCATCAATGAAATCTTAGAAAAAGTACATGCAAAAGTACTAAAAGACAAAGTATATCTCTTATAAGAGTAAAGTAGTATTTTATTCCCAACATACACATCCATGAAGAACTTATCTCCAGAAAGGGAAAAGAAATAAAAAGATGACACATACCTCTTCAAGTCACTCAAAGCAATCATGACATCTCACTATTCAGAATAAAGTTCATCTACAGCAAAGATTGTGATTTTTGCCTGTAGTCCGGAAGCATCATGAAATTTGCCACACATTAAATGAAATGCACATTTTGTCTAAATTTACTTGTAATGAAATGTAAATTATATTGGTTATGACAATAAATAGGTCTAGCCTTCCTCATGTACGGGCAAGAGTTGGGATACGAGTCAAAATCCAACCTTGCTTCCACCACCATCTCCTCTCTCCTCTCCCTTCTGCTTTTGTATACCCACCATCTTCCCTATTTGGTATCAAAGCCAAGTTGGTATCAAATTTGTAATCAAGTACTTTGGCAGTATAAAGTTGTTTTGTGAGTATTTCTTCACTTATCTTTATTATGTTATGCTTTGATTTTGCTTAAGGAATTGCTGACTCAGAAGTAAGAATGTCAAAAGTCTTAATACTTAGTTCTATATTTGTTATTATTGAGAAATTTTAATCATATTCCACCCGGAGCGAAGCTGAGGTAGCCATTGTTATCGTCGTTGTTAGCTATGTAAAGGCATTTAAGGCATTTTGTTGGTGCATAAATCCTCTATTTCGTTAGATACTGGTGGATGATTTGGTTAAAATAACTCTGTAATACAAATTATGGCTAGGCTTATTAAGAAGTTTGTACCTTCTTCTTTCTCATCATCAAATTCCTTATCTTCTATGTTTATTAAAAATAGTGAAGAAATTAGTTATGATGATTTACATCAAGTTATTTGTGACTGGTTTATTCCAACCGTAAATAAAAATAAAATTTATAAAGTTGAAAGTTTTCAATTAGAATCAAGTTATAAAGTAAAAACCATTAAAAGAACTGAATCCCTTACCAGTAATATTCAGCATCTTTCTTTAATTAATCTCCATGAAATAAAGGAGTATGTTAAAACATAAAATTATATTCATTTTGGATTAGTGCAAGTTGCTCTAAAGCCATTAACAAGGCTTGGACTTAGAACAGAAACTCTCATCTATATTCAAGATACAAGACATAAAAAATTTAGTGATTCATTACTTGAAATGGTTGACTCAAGCTTGGCTAATGGCCCTACTTTCTTCAATTGCTTTCCAAATTTCTCTATTTCCCTTACAGATCCAGGTGTACATGAAGCTCTTACTCTTTCTATCCAGACAAAAGGTTTTGATATGAATCCTCATAATCAAAACCTTGCTTTCATATATAGAGTTTATTATAAACTCATGAATTCAATTGTTCCAGGCATAGCCTATTCCCATCAAGCAAAAGGTATGACTAATTTATTCCAAACTAATTTCAAAAATAAAGTTAATATTCCAAAACTCATACAGTGGAATGATATTAATCTATCTAGTAAATGGCGCTTAGAAAACGCTCAACCAGAAAGGTCTTTATAAAATCAAGATATTGAAACAATTATTGAACATGAAGATGGAAGTGTTGAAATAAATTTTCAAACAGATTCAAGAGATACAACTCCTACAGTTTATCAACCTTCTAGAAAGTCTTATTCTTATTCTCCCTCCGTGGTGGATCTTCCACAAAAGAACCATCCCAAGTTTCTTGCTTTGCACCTAATATAGACCTTTAACCTACAGGACTTGTATATCCTTCTTATCAAGCTTCTTCATCTAATACATATAATCCTTCAGAATCTGATTTCAATATAAATGTTATTGAATGCTTTGAAATTGATAAAGAAATGTTGAAAAGGAATTTAGCTTTACGTCCTCTCACAAAATCCTTTTTTAACCATGTTTCTCAAGAACATAAAGACTTTCTAAAAGGTAAATGGAATAAATATATGTATGATAATCAGAGAAATATTCATTTCTTTGATTGGCTTAAACTAGCCAAGAAGAAAACCTATAATATTGAAGATTTATCTATCAATATGGTAACTAAATGAAGCTCTTCTTGAATTATAGCTTCTACCAATTCCTCTCTACAAAGAACTGAAGAATCTATACATCCTCCATTACATCAAATCAGTTATAAAGAAACTTCAGCTGTACTCATAAAAGATGTTGCAAAAATAGAAGGACACAAAGGTAAAATTGAATTTATTTACAAATTAGATTTAAGGCATGTTTTAGAACAAAATAATTATACAAATATTAACCTTCATACTATTGGCCAACAAACTAATAAAATTGAAGATAAAGTTGAAAATATTTTAAAATTTTATGAAACTACTTTTTCCCATAAAGTAATCAAGACACAATCTTTAGGTTTTCAAGGTGAAGCCCTTAAAGATCTAAAGTTAGATTAAACCCTTAAAATTTTCAGACGAGCTAATCAATCAATTATCTCATAGTTTTACAAACATAAAACTTAAAGATAATAAAGAAAATAAAGATGAAAAATCCATAAATGTTTTAGTTTCTAACGCTTCGAGCTCAGACTCAAAACTCTTTGTTTCTGACTCTACAGACGAAAAATCGAATGAAAATCAAGATGATCAAAATAAAAAATCTCTACAAATCAATAAAATATTGAAAAGACAAAAACCAATAGACATTGCAGCAAAAATAAGAAATTATTATCCAAGACCTACTCTAGTTGATCTCTAATTTAAAAAACAAGCTATTCTAAATGCCCTTCAATTTGAAAACTCTTTAGTATACAAATGGAATATAGATGGACCATCTGAATATCAAATCCTGTAACTATGCCAACACATGATGATATATGCCTCTACCATTGTGGCTACCGGTAATGATCAAAGACATGTAGTAACTGTAGTTATCCTTGGAATTTACTGGACAATTACATGGTTGGCGGGAAAAATACCTATCTGATACAGAAAGAAATGCTATATTAGATGCAGTAAAAAGAGATCCCTTAGGAAATCCTATTCTTACTCCTCAAGGCCAAATGATCTTTGATTCCATCTACATGCTTATTACCAATATAAGTAAACATTTTATTGATAATTATATGAATGTAGAAGAAAAATAAAAAACACACTTAATCAATTTATCTTGCCCAACATTATCAGATTTTCATTGGTATAAAGATGTTTTCTTATCAAAACTCTATACAATCGATGCAAGCAATTCAGAATTTTGGAAAGAAAAATTCATATCTGGTCTTCCTAAGCTTTTTGCAGAAAAAGTTAGAGAAGAATTAAAATCAAAAAATTATGGAAATTTCAATTATGGAATGTATACATATGGTGATCTAATTCAATAGATAAATAAAGTTGGATCATTATGCAATAAAATCAAACTTAAACGTCATATTGAAAATAAGAAAAATAGCAAGTATGAACTTGGTGATTTTTGTTTTCAATTTTGTATGGAATCATTAATCAGTCCTTCTAGCCAGAATAAAAAGAAAAACTTAAAAAGAAACCATCAAAAAAGAAAATCTGAACATTTTTCGACTCTACAATATTATACTCACTCCAAAAGATATTATAAAAAATCTTCTCATAAAAGCCCTTATAAAGAATTAAAGAAATCTTATACCAACGATAATCCATCCACTTCTTATCGTAAGAAAAAAGAAATACAATGTTATAATTCCAAAGAAAAAGGACATATAGCTCTGGATTGCCTAAAAATAAAAGTTAAAACAGAAAAAGAAATCAAAACTATCTTAAAAGGATCCTCAGTGTTAGAGTCATCCAGTTCCTCTGATACAGATTATTCTGCCTCTCATGCTTCAGATACATGTCCCTGTAAAATATTTGACAGTGAAATCCAGTATGAATCTGCTTCTTCTTCCTCTTTAACTTTAAATGTACTTTCTGCTCCAGAAGAGATGGTGCTAAAAATGTTTAAAGATTTAACAGATGAAGAATTAAAAAAAATAAATATTTTGCAAAAATACAGAATATAAATAAAGGTACTAAAAAAGGGAAAGCTTCTACATCAAGTAACATATCAAACTAACCTGAACAATTCAGCATTAAAACTGTATTAGATAGATTAAGAGAGCAATAAGCTCCTACTCATCTTTCTATTCAAGATCTTTATAAAGAATTAAATAATCAAAAGCAAGAAATAAAAGAATTAAAACAAGACTTTATTGAACTTTAAGAACTCAAACAACGTGTTAAGAATCTTGAATTTCCCACACTCAAAATTTATCAAGAAAATAATGATAATTTAGAAAATCAAGAAAAATTTGGTAAAGACTTCAATGGTTTTGTAAATTCTTTAACAAGAAATCCACTTAAAAAATGGAAAACTCAAGCTATAATTAAGGTCAAAGACTTCGCTATTAAAGCACTCTGCTTACTAGATAGTGGTGCAGATGTTAATTTAATAAAAGAAGGATTAATCCAAACAAAATATTATGAAAAAACCAATATTAAACTAATCTAGCTATTGCTAGCAAAAAAATACATATCAAATACAAATTAAATAATGCATAAAGACTAATTTCCTTCTAGGAAAGGATTTAAACAATGATGTTATCCTTGAAAACCCTTTTCTACAAATTTTACAGCCTTTTCAAATTGACTCATCAAGTCTAAAATCTATTTAGACAATAAAGAATTAATTTTTAATTTTGGTGAATCAACTCCGGTTCAACAAATCAATATTATTCAGAAAAACTGTAAATGAGAATAAGGTGTTAAAAAAAACAATCAAATATCCAGTTCCAAATAAAAAAAATCTTATTAATCATCTCTCTGATGTCTTCATGTTTTCTACATCTGGTCCTACATCCTGATTTTGGTACCTTCAAATTCTACCCAGAGGACAAATATAAAATTATTTTTCTTTTCCCAAAGAAAATAAAAATTTAGATTATTGATAATTCTCATTCAGACCTATCTGTCTTTAGAAAGTATCCCTTCTCATTATGACATAAGTGCAAGCAAAAGCAAAGCCCCTATTCAGGAATCAAGCTCTTCCTTCATACCTACATCCCAACAAATATCAATTCCCTTTTTCAACCCAAGATTATCTATCACTTCACAAGAACTTATCAATGCCCATTGGAGTGCCATTCTCTCTGATAAAAGAAACACTAGAAAAACCCTATCCAAAATTGAAAACCATATCAAGGACTTAGAAAGCCAAATCCTTATGTGCCATAACATCCATCAAAGAGCACTGTTATCAACCTATGCTGATGAAAAAACATCCAAAATTCACCTCCTGGAAAAGGTTAACACAGCCTTTCCAGATGTGATAGCTACAAGAATTAGAGAACAAACTATTTCTTGTGAGATCAAGGAGCGATTAATGCTCAAAGCTCAAAATATAAGTAGGGCAACTGGCTTTCCCAAATTGTTCTTGTCATCATATGAAGTTGATAACTCATATATCAAACAAGGATTAGTCCAAAGATTTTCTTTATGCAGAGATGATTTTGAAGTGATACAGTAGCTCCCTGCGATCGTGCGTCGTGCCGATCGCAGCCTTGGAGCTAACAAAAGACAACTTCTCATAATGATTTCATCAAGTTTGTGTGAAAGATAAAAGATCTAGTTTTATCAACCTTATCAATTATGGACCATCATGAATTATGAAGAAGGAGATTTAATCTGCAAAAAATTCATCTATACCTTAAGTGATTACGAGCATCTCCCTGTTAATTATCCAGCTCAATGGTATGAATCTCATGAAGTTGCTAAAATGGAATACAGCTTAGAACGTCTCAAAAATTATGATCTAGCTTCTGATCAATATCAAAGATTTCTCAATCTAAAAGGACATCTTGAATTTGCAAGTAGATATGATATGGTTGGTGTGATGGTCAACGAGTTGTTTGCATTGCTGATGATCTCACTGAGCAAACAACGGTGATACAGTGTCCTTCTAAATCCGAACATGCCAAGCTTAATCAAATTCTCAATTCCTATGAAAATATCTCTTTTGACATTTTAGAGAAAAACTCGTGAAGAATTAATTCAGCTATTCCATGGAGAATTCGAAAATGGTAATGAAGGTTAGAATGACTCTTGTGATAATTTTCACTCTATTATGAAGTTCTCCGACAGCTACAATGGAATTCATTAGGATGGTGATTACTCTTATCGAGATTTGATTTATCAAGATTTATTAAGAGTTTTCTCTATAAAGCATGCCAAGAAAAGATAAGAAAAACTTTATCATTACTACCATATCCATAGCTATGCTATTCTTTACAAACACATCAAAGTTATGTTGAAAAAGTACTATACAAAAAAGCTACTTTGAGAAAGAAGACAAAAGACAATTGGGAAAAATCCAAAATCCAACTTGAAACTTCAAGGCTCCATAGACTCCTCTCTCTGCAACAGACCAACCAGGTACAATGTAAAAGAATAAAGCAACATCCTCCTAGTCAACAAGTACACTCATCACAGCATGAAGACAAACCATCTACACGGTAACTTGTGATTCTATCCAGCAGTAAAGTCTCGAAACATCATAAACTAAAATGTAAATGCAGTGTAAATTCAATTGTAATGAAATGTAAATTATGTTTGCTAAGGATATAAATAGTACCAGCCTTCTCTATGTATAGGCAAGAGTTGGAATATTAGTCAAAATCCAGCCTTACTTCCACTACCCTCTCCTCTCTCCTCTCCCTTCAGCTTTTGTATACCCATCACCTTCCCCATTTGGTATCAGAGCCAATTTGGTATCAAATTTGTAATCAAGTACTTTAGCAATATAAAGTTGTTTTGTGAGTATTTCTTCAGTTATCTTTATTATGTTATGCTTTGATTTTGCTTAAGGAATTGCTCACTCAAAAGTAAGAACGTCAAAAGTCTTAATACTTAGTTTGTGTTTGTTACTATTGAGAAATTTTAATTATATTCCGCCTGGAGCGAAGTTGAGGTAGCCATTGTTGTCGCCATTGTTAGCCGTGTGAAGGCGTTTAAGGCATTTTATTAGTGTGTAAATCCTCTATTTCGTTAGATACTCATGGTGGATTTGGTTAAAATAATTTTGTAATACAAATTATGGCTAAGCTTATTAAGAAGTTTGTACCTTCTTCTTCCTCCTCATCAAATTCCTTATCTTCTATGTCTATTAAAAATAGTGACGAAATCAGTTATGACGATTTAGATCAAGTTATTTATGACTGGACTATTCCAACTGTAAATAAAAATGAAATTTATAAAGTTGAAAATTTTCAATTAAAATCCAATTATAAAGTCATAATGTTTTTTACTTTATAACTTGATTTTAAAAGGGGGAGGAGAGAAGAGATGGTGGTGGAAGCAAGGCTAGATTTTGACTGGCATTCCAACTCTTATCTGTACATGGAGAAGCCTGGTACTATTTATAGCTTTAGCAAACATAATTTACATTTCATTATAACTAAATTTACACTACATTGGCATTTCATTTAATGATGTTTTGGGGTTTTTCTACTGGATAGAATCATAGGTTGTCGTATAGATGGCTTGTTTTTATGCTGTGTTGCGTGTACTTGTTGACTAGGAGGATGTTGCTTTATTCTTCTGCACAGTACCTGGTTGGTCTATTGTGGAGAGAGGAGTCGATGGAGCCTTGAATTTTCTTTTTGGCATTTGGATTTTTCCCAATTGTCTTTTATCTTCTTTTTCAAAGTGGCTTTTTGGTATAGTACTTTTTCAACATAACTTTGATGTGTGTGTAGAGAATAGCATAGCTATGGATACGGTAGCAATGATAAAGTTTTTGTTATCTTTTTTTTGCAGGCTTTATAGAGAAAACTCTTAATAAATCTAAATCTTGATAAGATTAATCACCATCCTGTTGAATTCCATTGTAGTTGGCGGAGAACCTCATAATAAAGTCAAAATTATGACAAGGGTCATTCCAACCTTCATTATCATTTTTGAAATCTCCATGGAATAGCTAAATTAATTCTTCATGAGTTTTTTCTGAAATGTCAAAAGATATATCTTCATAGGCATTGAGAATTTGACTAAGCTTGGCAAGTTCAGATTTAGAAGGATTCTGTATCACTATTGTTTGCTCACCGAGATCATCAGCAATGTAAACAACTTGTCGACCATCACACCAAACATATCTGTATGTACTTGCAAATTCAAGATGTCCTTTTAGATTGAGAAATCTTTGATATTGATCAGAAGTTGGATCATACTTTTGGAGATGTTCTAAGCTATATTCCAATGTAGCGACTTCATGAGATTCATGCCATTGAGCTAGATAATCAATAAGGAGATGCTTGTAATCATTTACGGTAGAGATGAACTTTTTGCAGACTAAATCTTCTTTTTCATAATTCATGATGGTCTATAATTGATAAGGTTGATAAAATTGGATTTTTGATCTTTCATCCAAACTTGATGAAATCATTATGAGAAGTTGTCTTTTGGTAACTCCAAGGCTGCGAAAGGCATGATGCATGATTGCAGGGAGCTGCTGTATTATTTCAAAATCATCTCTGCATAAAGAAAATCTTTGGGCTAATCCTTGTTCGATATATGAGATATCAACTTCATATGATGGCTGGACCAACTTGGGAAACCCAGTTGCTAGCTTATATATTGAGCTTGTAGCATTAATCACTCCTTGATCTGACAATAAATAGTTTTTTCTCTAATTCTTGCAACTATCTCATCTGGAAGGGCTGTGTTAACTTTTTCCAGTAGGTGAATTCTAGATGTTTTTTCATTAGCCAAGTGGATAAATCACACTCCTTGATGGATGTTATGGCACATAAGGATTTGGCTTTCTAAGTCCTTAATATGGTTTGCAATTTTGGATAGGATTTTTCTAGTGTTTTTTCTTTCATCAGAGAGAATGGCACTCCAATGGGCATTGATAAGTTCTTGTGAAGTGATAGATAATCCTAGATTGAAGAAGGGAATTGATATTTGTTGGGATGTAGGTATGACGGAAGAGCTTGATTCCTGAATAGGGGCTTTACTTTTGCTTACATTTGATGTCATAATGAGAAGGGATACTTTTTAAAGGCGGATAGGTCTCAATGAGAATTATCAATAATCTGAATTTTTTTTCTTTGGGAAAAGAAAAATAATTTTATATCTGTCCTCTGGGCAGAATTTGAAGGTACCAAAATCTGGATGTAGGATCAAATGAAGAAAACGTGAAGACATCAGAGAGATGATTTATAAGATCCGTTTTATTTGGAACTGGATATTTGATTGTTTTTTTGAACACCTTATTCTTGTTTACACTTTGTCTGAATACTATTGATATGTTGAACAGGAGTTGATTGATGAAATCAAAAAATAATTCCTTATTGTCTAAAAATAGTTTTTAGACTTGATGAGTCAATTTGAAAAGGCTAAAAATTTTGTAGAAAAGGGTTTCCAAGGATAACATCATTGTTTAAATCCTTTCCTAGAAGGAAATTAGTCTTTATGCATGTTCCATTTTTACAGACATAAACATTACTTAATTTGTATTTGATATGTAATTTTTTGTTAGCAGTAGCTAGATTGAGTTTATTATTGGTTTTTTCATAATATTTTGTTGGGATTAATCCTTCTCTTATTAAATTAACATTTGCGCCACTAACTAGTAGGTAGAGTGCTTTAATAGAGAAGTCTTTTTTTACCTTAATTGTAACTTAAGTTTTCCATTTTTTAAGTGGATTTCTTGTTAAATAATTTACAAAACCATTTAAGTCTTTATCAAATTTTTCTTGATTTTCTAAATTATCATTATTTTCTTGATAATTTTTGAGTGTGTGAAATTCAAGATTCTCAACACGTTTCTGAGTTCTTGAAGTTCAATTAACTCTTGTTTTAATTCTTTTATTTCCTGCTTTTGATTATTTATTTCTTTATAAGATCTTGAATAGAAAGATGAGTAGGAACTTGTTGCTCTCTTAATCTATCTGATACAGTTTTAATGCTGAATTGTTCAGGTAAGTCTGATATGTTATTTGATGTAAAAGCTTTCCCTTTTTTAGTTCCTTTATTCATATTCTGAATTTTTGCAAAATCTTATTTTTTAATTCTTCATCTTTTATATCTTTAAATATTTTTAGCACCATCTTTTTTGGAGCAGAACGTACGTTTAAAGATAAAGATGAAGAAGAAGCAAATTCATACTAGATTTCACTGTCAAATATTTTACAATGACATGTATTTGAAGAATAATCTTTATCAGAGGAACTAGATGATTCTAAGAATGAGGATGAGGATCCTTTTAAGATAGTTTTGATTTTTTTTTCTGTTTTTACTTTAATTTTTGGGTAGTCAAGAGCTATATGTCCTTTTTCTTTGCAATTATAACATTGTATTTTTTTTTTCTTGGGATAAAAGGTGGATGGATTAACTTTTGTATAAATTTTCTTTAATTCTTTATAAGGGTTTTTATGAGAAGACTCTTTATGATATCTTTTTGAGGGAATATAATATTGTGGAGTTGAAAAATATTTAGATTTTCTTTTTTGATGGTTTTTTTAAGTTTTTCTTTTTATTCTGGCTAAAAGGACTGATTAATGATTCTATACTAAATTGAAAACAAAATCACCAAGTTCATACTTGCTGATTCATTTTTTATTTTCAATTTGACGTTTAAGTTTAATTTCATTGCATAATGAAAATCCAACTTTATTAATCTTTTGAATTAGATCAGCATATGTATGCATTCCATAATTCAAATTTCCATAATTTTCTGATTTTAATTCTTCTCTAACTTTTTCTGTAAAAAGTTTAGGAAGACTAGGTATGAATTATTCTTTCCAAAATTCTGAATTACTTGCATCGATTGTATAAAGTTTTGATAAGAAAACATCTTTATACCAATGAAATTTTGATAATGTTAGGCAAGATAAATTGATTTTTTGAGTTTTTATTTTTTCTTCTACATTCATGTAATTACCAATAAATTGTTTTACTATATTGGTAATAAGCATGTAAACAGAATCAGGAATCATTTGACCTTGCGGAGTAATAACAGGATTTCCTGAAGGATCTTTTTCTACTGCATTTAGTATAGCTTATCTTTCTATATCAAATTGGTACTTTTCCCAACTACCATGTAATTGTCCAGTAAATCCAAGGACGACTGCATTTACTGCATGCCTTTGATCATTACCGACAACCATGATGGTAGAGGCATATATCATCATGTGTTGGCATAGTTGCAGGATTTGATATTCAGATAGTCCATCTACATTCCATTCGTATATTGAGTAGTTTTCAAATTGAAGGCCATTTAAAATAGCTTGTGTTTCGAATTGAATATCAACTGGAGTAAGTCTTGGATAATAATTTCTTGTTTTTGCAATAGTGATGTTGGTTTTCGCCTTTCAAATATTTTATTAATTTGTAGAGATTCTTGATTTTGATCATTTTGATTCTCATTTTTTTAGACTCTTCTTCTATAGGATTAGCTATATAAAATTCTGAATCTGAGCTAGAGGCTTTAGAATTTGAGACTTAAACATTTATAGATTTGTCAGCCTTTTGATCTTTATTTTCTTGAATTTTTATATTTGTAAAACTATGTGATAATTGATTGATTAGTTCATCCGAAAATTTTAAAGGTTTCCTTTCTAACTTTAGATCTTTAAGGGCTTAACCTTGAAAACCTAAAGTTTGTGTCTTAATTATCTTTTGTGAAGAAGATGTTTCATAAATTTTTAAAATATTTTCAACTTTATCTTCAATTCTATTGGTTTGTTGGCCAATAGTATGAAGGTTAATATTTGTATAATTTTTTTGTTCTAAAACATGAGTTAAGTCTAATTTATAAATTAATTCAGATTTACCTTTATCTCCTTGTTTTTTTGCAACATCTTTTATGGGTACGGCTGAAGTTTCTTTATATATAATTTGATATAATGGAAGATGTATAGATTCTTCAGTTCTTTGTGGAGATGAACTGGTAGAAACTATAATCCAAGATGAGCTTAATTTTGATATCATATTGATGGATAAATCTTCAGTATTATAAGCTTTCTTTATGGCTAGTTTAAGCCAATCAAAGAAATAAATATTTCTTTGATGATCATACATATATTTATACCACTTTTCTTTTAAGAAATCTTTATGTTCTTGAGAAACCTATTTAAAAAAGGATTTTGTTAAAGGATATAAAGCTAAATCAGTCATTAACATTTCTTTATCAATTTCAAAACATTCAATAACATTTATATTGAAATCAGATTATGAAGGGTTATATGTAATACTTAGAGAAGCATGATTTCTTATGTTTTCTGAATCTTGATAAGAAGGATACAGAAGTCTTGTAGGTAGAAGGTCTACATTAGGTGTAGAGCAAGAAACTCGGGATGGTTTTTTATGGAAGATCCTACCACAGAGGGAGGATGAGAATAAGACTTTCTAGAAAGTTGATAACTGTGGGAGTTGTATCTCTTGAATCTATTTCAAAAGTTATTTCAACACTTCCATCTTCATATTCAATAATTGTTTCAAAATCTTGATTTTCTAAAGACCTTTCAGGTTGAGTGTTTTCTAAGGACCATTTATCAGATAGATTAATATCATTCCACTATATGAGTTTTGGATTATTAACTTTAATTTTGAAATTAGTTTGGAATAAAGTAGTCATATCTTTTGCTTGATGGGAATAAGCTATGTCTAGAACAACTGAATTCATGAGTTTATAATAAACTCTATATATGAGGGTAAGATTTTGATTATGAGGATTCATATCAATACCTTTTATCTGGATAGCAAGAGTAAGACCTTCATGTGCACCTGGATTTGTAAGGGAAACAGAGAAATTTAGAAAGCAATTAAAGAAAGTAGGGCCAATAGCCAAACTTGATTCAACCATTCCACGTAATGAATCACTGAATTTTTTATGTCTTATATCTTAAACATAGATGAGCTTTCGCTCTAAGTTCAAGTCTTGTTAAAGGCTTCAGAGCAACTTGCACTAATCCAAAATGAATATAATTGTATTTTTTAACATACTCCTTTATTTCATAGAGCTTGATTAAAGAAAGATGCTAAATATTACTGGTAATGGATTCAGTTCTTTCAATGGTTTTTACTTTTTAACTCAATTTTAATTGAAAACTTCCAGTTTAATAAATTTCATTTTTGTTTACGGTTAGAATAGTGCAGTCACAAATAACTTGATCTAAATCATCATAACTGATTTCTTCACTATTTTTAATAAACATAGAAAATAAGGAATTTGATGATGAGGAAGAAAAAGGTATAAACTTCTTAATAAGCTTATCCATAATTTGTATTACATAGTTATTTTAACCAAATCCACCACGAGTATCTAACGAAATAGAAGATTACATACTAATAAAATGCCTTAAACGCCTTCACACAGCTAACAATGGCAACAACAATGGCTACCTCAGCTTCACTCTAGGTGGAATATGATTAAAATTTCTTAATAATAACAAACACAGAACTAAGTATTAAGACTTTTGATGTTCTTACTTCTGAGTCAGCAATTCCTTAAGCAAAATCAAAGCATAACATAACAAAGATAAGTGAAGAAATACTCACAAAACAACTTTATATTGCCAAAGTACTTGATTACAAATTTGATACTAACTTGGCTCTGATACCAAATGGGGAAGATGGTGGGTAAACAAAAACAGAAGGGAGAGAAGAGAGGAGATGGTGGTGGAAGTAAGGTTCGTTTTGACTAATATTCCAACTCTTGCCTGTACATGAGGAAGGCTAGACCTATTTATAGTCATAAACAACATAATTTACATTTCATTACAACTGAATTTATACTACATTTGCAATTCATTTCATGTGCTGACAAATTTCATGATACAACCAGACTGCAGGCAAAAATCACAATCTTTGCTGTAGATGAGCCTTATGCTGAATAGTGAGATGTCATGATTGCTTTGAGTGACTTGATAAGGTATTTGTCATGTCTTTATTTTTTTTTCCTTTCTGGAGATAAGTTCTTCATAGATGTGCATGTCGGGAATAGAATACTACTTCATTCTTGTGAGAGATATGCTTTGTCGTTTAGTACTTTTGTATGTACTTTTTCCAAAAAAACTCATTAATGGGCTAGTAAAAAAAGCTCTTATAGGAAGAATCTTTATGCTAGACCTAGTATTATTGGAGACTTGTATCAAAAGTGCTCATCCCAGCCATCATTTGTTAATTCACCATGGAATAATTGGATTAACTCTTCTCGAATTCGGTCAGAAATGTTAAAAGACATGTCTTCATATGCATTGATAATTTAATTAAGAGCTATATGTCCAGATTTATATGGATTCTGTATCACTGTTGTTTGCTCGCGAGATCATCAGCGATGCAAACAACTCTTCGACCATCACACCAAACATATCTGTATGTACTTGCAAATTCAAGATGTCCTTTTAGATTGAGAAATCTTTGATACTGATCAGAAGTTGGATCATAAGTTCGGAGGCGTCACAAGCTGTATTCCATTGTAGTGAATTCATGAGATTCCTACCATTAAGCTGGATAATCAATTGGGAGATTCTCGTAATCATTTAAGGTAGAGATGAACTTTTTGCAGACTAAATCTCCTTCTTTATAATTCATGATGGTCCATAATTGATATGGTTGATAAAACCGGATTTCAGATCTTTCACCCAGACTTAATGAAATCGTTATGAGAAATTGTCTTTTGGTAACTCTAAGGCTATGAAGGGCATGACGCACGATTACAAGGAGCTGCTGTACCATTTCAAAATCATCTCTGCATAAAAAAAATCTTTGGACTAATCCTTGTTTGATATATGAGCTATCAACTTCATATGATGGCAGGAATAATTTGGGAAAACCATTTGCCCAGCTTATATATTGAGCTTTGAGCATTAATTGCACCTTGATCTGACAAGAAATAACTTTTTCTCTAATTCTTACAGCTAGCTCATCTAGAAGGGCTGTGTTAACCTTTTCCAAGAGGTGAATTCTAGATGTTTTTTCCTTAGCATAGCTGGATAACAGTGCTCTTTGATAGATGTTATGGCACATAAGCATTTGGCTTTCTCAGTCCTTGTTATGGTTTGCAATTTTGGATAGGGTTATTCTAGTGTTTTTTCTTTTATCAGAGATAATCGCACTCCAATGGGCATTGATAAGTTCTTGTGAAGTGACAGATAATCCTAGATTGAAGAAGGGAACTGGTATTTGTTGGGATGTAGGTATGAAGGAAGGGCTTGATTCCTAAATAGGGGCTTTGCTTTTGCTTGTACTTAATGTCATAATGAGAAAGGATACTTCTTGAAGGCAAATAGGTCTGAATGAGAATTATCAATAATCTGAGTTTTTATTTTCTTTGGGAAAAGAAAAATAATTTTATATCTGTCCTCTGGGCAGAATTTGAAAGTACTAAAATCTGGATGCAGGATTAAATGTAGCAAATATGAAGACATTAGAGAGACAATTAATAGGATCCATTTTTTTGGAACTAGATATCAAAATGGTTTTTGAACGCCTTTTTCTTTTTTACACTTTTTCTAATAATATTGACATGCTGAATAGGAGTTATTCAACAAAATCAAATTTTAATTCTTTATTGTCTAAAATAGTTTTTAGACCTGATGAGTAAATTTGAAAAGGCGGTAAAATTTGTAGAAAAGGATTTCCAAGGATAACATCATTGTTTAGATCCTTTCCTAGAAGGAAATTAGTCTTTATGCATATTCCATTTTTACAAACATAAACATTACTTGATTTGTATTTGATATGTAGTTTTTTGCTAGTAGTAGCTAGATTGAGTTTATTATTGGTTTTTTTGTAATATTTTGTTAGGATTAATCCTTCTCTTATTAAATTAACATTTGCGCTACTATCTACTAAGCAAAGTGCTTTAATAGAGAAGTCTTTGACCTTAATTGTAGCTTAAGTTTTCAATTTTTTAAGTGGATTTCTTGTTAAAGAATTTACAAAACCATTTAAGTCTTTATCAAATTTTTCTTGATTTTCTAAATTATCATTATTTTCTTGATACTTTTTTAGTGTGTGAAATTCAAGATTCTCAACGCGTTCTTTGAGCTCTTGAAGTTCAATTAAGTCTTGTTTTAATTCTTTTATTTATTGCTTTTGATTATTAATTTCATTATAAAGATCTTGATTTGAAAGATGAGGAGGAGCTTCTTCTCTCTTAATCTATCTAATACAGTTTTAATGCTAAATTGTTCAGGTAAGTCAGATATATTATTTGAAGTAGAAGCTTTGCCTTTTTTTATTTCCTTTATTTATTTCTATATTTTTTCAAAATATTTATTTTTTAATTCTTCATCTTTTAGATCTTTAAACATTTCTAGCACCATCTCTTTTGGAGCAGAAAGTATGTTTAAAGATAAAGAGGAAGAAGAAGTAGATTCATACTGGATTTCACTATCAAATATTTTTCAATGACATGTATCTGAAGCATGAGAGGAAGAATAATTTGTATCAGAGGACTTGGACGATTCTGACGCTGAGGATCCTTTTAGGATAGTTTTGATTTCTTTTTTTGTTTTAACTTTTATTTTTTGGTCAGTCAGGAGCTATATGTCCTTTTACTTTGCAATTATAACATTCTATTTCTTTTTTCTTCGGATAAAAAATGGACGGATTATCGTTTGTATAAGATTTCTTTAATTCTTTATAAGGGCTTTTTTGAGAAGATTTTTTATAATATCTTTTTGAGGGAGTATAATATTGTAGAGTTGAAAAACGTTTAGATTTTCTTTTTTGATGGTTTCTTTTTAAGTTTTTCTTTTTATTCTACTTAGAATGATTGATTAATGGTTCCATACCAAATTAAAACAAAAATACCAAGTTCGTACTTGCTGATTCTTTTTTGATTTACAATTTGACGTTCAAGTTTGATTTCATTGCTTAATGAAAGTTCAACTTTATTAATCTTTTGAATTAGGTCACCATATGTATACATTCCATAATTCAAATTTCCACAATTTTTCGATTTTAATTCTTCTCTAACTTTTTTCGCAAAAAGTTTAGGAAGACTAAATATGAATTTTTCTTTCCAAAATTCTAAATTACTTGCATCGGTCGTATAGAGTTTTGAAAAGAAAACATCTTTATGCCAATGAAAATCTAATAATGTTGGGCAAGATAAATTGATTAATTGTGTTTTTAATTTTTTTTCTACATTCATATAATTACCAATAAAATGTTTAACTGTATTGGTAATAAGCATGTAGATGGAATCAGGCATCATTTGGCCTTGAGTAAGGATAGGATTTCTTGAAGGATCTCTTTTTACTGCATTTAATATAGCATTTCTTTCTATATCAGATAGGAATTTTTCCTACCAACCATGTAATTATCCAGTAAATCCAAGGACGACTCATTTACTGCATGTCTTTGATCATTACCAACAGCCATGATGGTAGAGGCATATATCATCATGTGTTGGCATAGTTGCAGGATTAGATATTTAGATAGTCCATCTGCATTCCATTCATATACTAAATAGTTTTCAAATTGAAGGCCATTTAGAATATCTTGTTCTTCGAATTGAAGATCAACTGGAGTAGGTCTTGTATAATAATTTCTTGTTTTTACTGTAGTGACTATTGGATTTTGTCTTTTAAATATTTTATTGATTTGTAGAGATTCTTGATTTTGATCATCTTGATTTTCATTTGATTTTTCTTCTATAAGTCAGAAACAGAGAATTTTGAGTTTGAGCTTGAAGCTTTGGAAACTAAAACATTTATGGATTTCTCATCTTTATTATCTTTAAGTCTTATGTTTGTAAAACTATGAGATAATTGACTGATTAGTTCGTCTTAAAATTTTAAGGGTTTCTTTTCTAACTTTAGATCTTTAAGGGCTTCACCTTGAAAACCTAAAGATTGTGTCTTGATTACTTTATGGGAAGAAGTAGTTTCATAAAATTTTAAAATATTTTCAACTTTATCTTCAATTCTATTGGTTTGTTGGCCAATAGTATGATGGTTTATATTTGTAAAATTATTTTGTTTTAAAACATGACTTAAATCTAATTTATAAATAATCAGTTTTACCTTTGTGCCCTTGTATTTTTGCAACATCTTTTATGGGTGCAGCCGAAGTTTCTTTATAAATGATTTGATGTAATGGAGGACGTATTGATTCTTCAGTTCTTTGTAGAAAAGAATTGATGGAAGCTATAATCCAAGATGAACTTAATTTTGTTATCATATTGATGGATAAATCTTCAGTATTATAAGCTTTCTTTATGGCTAGTTTAAGCCAATCAAAGAAATAAATGCTACTTTGATTATCATACATATATTTATACCATTTTGCTTTTAGAAAGTCTTTATGTTCTTGAGAAACATGGTTAAAAAAGGATTTTGTGAGAGGATGTAAAGCTAAATTCTTTTTTAACATTTCTTTATCAATTTCAAAGAATTCAATAACATTTATATTGAAATCGGATTCTGAAGGATTATATGAATTAGATGGAGAAGATTGATAAGAAGGATACACTAGTCCTGTAGGTCGAAGGTCTGCATTAGGTGTAGAGCAAGAAACTCAGGATGGTTCTTTTATGGAAGATCCTACCACTGATGGAGGATGTGAATAAGATTTCCTAGAAGGTTGAAAAACAGTAGGAGTTGTATCTTTTGAATCTATTTGAAAATTTATTTCAATACTTCCATCTTCATGTTCAACAATTGTTTCAATATCTTGATTTTCCAAAGACCTTTCGGGTTGAGTGTTTTCTAAGTGCCATTTACCAGATAGATTAATATCATTCCACTGTATGAGTTTTGGAATATTAACTTTATTTTTGAAATTAGTTTGGAATAAAGTTGTCATACCTTTTGCTTGATGGGAATAGGCTATGCCTGGAACAACTGAATTCATGAGTTTATAATAAACTCTATATATGAGAGCAAGATTTTGATTATGAGGATTTATATCAAAACTTCTTGTCTGGATAGCAAGAGTAAGAGCTTCATGTGCACCTGGATCTGTAAGGGAAACAGAGAAATTTGGAAAGTAATTGAAGAAAGTAGGGCCATTAGCCAAACTTGATTCAACCATTCCAAGTAATGAATCATTGAATTTTTTATGTCTTGTGTCTTGAACATAGATGAGAGCTTCTGTTCTATCTCCAAGTCTTTTTAAAGGCTTTAGAGCGACTTGCACTAATCCAAAATGAATATAATTGTATGTTTTAATATACTCCTTTATTTCATGGGGCTTGATTAAAAAAAGAGCATTAATCGCTCCTTGATTTGAAAAGAAATAGCTTTTTCTCTAATTCTTGCATCTATCTTATCTAGAAGGGCTGTGTTAACTTTTTCTATGAGGTGAATTCTGGATGTTTTTCATCAGCCAAGTGGATAAATAGCACTCCTTGATGGATGTTATGGCACATAAGGATTTGCCTTTCTAAGTACATGATATGGTTTGCAATTTTGGATAGGGTTTTTCTAGTGTTTTTTCTTTTATCAGAAAGAATGGCTGTCACGCCCCGATCCCGAGAATTGGAGTTAGGATGGCCCCACGGGGTGTGCATACTAAATCCCGTAGTAATCTATGCATGTAAACATACACACACAAATCACTACAAGGGAGATTGCACAGGAACGTGTAGAGAAGTTTCTCCAACACGTAAATTACATTCAATAGTAAGCGGAAGCCTATGTAATACATCTGTAATAATCATAAGCAATAACAACCGAATTATTATAAAACTCATAAATAAGTCTGTACTTAACCATTTCTCATTTACATGATAACAATTAATTAAGCATGAACAAAATCTTAGTGTGTAAACAGGCCTACCCAAACTTAAACACTCAGCAAGTATCCCGTTGTCGCTCTTCGTACGATGACTAACAGAAGATGCCATCTGCATTACCCTCATCTAGTCCCTGAGGTTTAATACCTATAACACCAAGGTTAGCACTATTAACACGACGGTTAAGCAAGTATATAAAGGTACATAAGACCATCATGCCGTATCAAATGAAGTAAGAGTATATATTGATTAAAAGAAGGCAAAAATCGTACACTAGGCATGTCGTGCATGATTAAATATGAGTAACGAATCATAAACAGACTATCATACAAACTTATTGGCAACCACATGGTCATATTCTCCCAAGAGAGAGCATATCATCTAGAGGGAGCATGTATATTCTAGGGCATCAGCCTAGCTTATTGAGAAGCGCCGACAACTCCTCCAAGGACTACTGCAGTAGCGACATATCATATCATACCCAAAATGGTCCCGTCGAACCTAATAGGGGCGTAGCTAAGTGGTGCCAACTTAACATATCAAGACCGACTCAAATTCATATCTTTTATGCATCTCGGTTATACTTGTCATATCAGACATACTAGGAGTTCGGTCCTGAGATTACATTCATTCATTCATTCATATCTGATAATCAATTCATGCATACTTAATTGAATTACAAATGTTGAGGGCATGGTTTCTTAACAATATGGATGCATTTAGATTAGGTACGTATCGAGGATAATTACTAGCCAACCCTATGCTTGAAATCCGTGATCCCGAGGGCATTCAACACGATGTATTCATAAAACTTCCGGTGTCATTGTGTTACCAATCTTGGCGTTACATTGTGTATACAAAGGACACCTCTTCTTATGCCAACACCCATGACGTGACATTGGGAATTCATCCGGAAAATCAAAGGGGATGAGTGATAGCTCTACACTTGTCCACCTCTCATTTGATCACCATTGGGCTAATTTGGTTAGGAAATAGGTGCCATATCTAGAGCCCTACAAGGTCATTGAAGGTTCCTCACATCCTACATTCACTGGGTTTTTACGGCTTAACTGTATACAAGGCTACGGCTTAGCCGAGTGGTTCAGGTTTTCCTCTTAATTCAAAATGCATTTACGGCTTGGCTGTATATTGACTTACGGCTTAGCCGTGCTAAGCCTACGGCTAGGGTTACGACTTGGGTACGGCATGGCCGTAGCAGAGTTCACGGCGTAGTCGTGTGTGAGCCGTAGATGAATTCTGGGTTTTGGGCTCTCTGGAAGGTTCACTGTAGAATAGCCTATGACTTGGTCACGGGGTGGTTACGGCTTACCCATAGTTCATTCCACGGCTTAGCCAAGGGTTAACCGTAGTTCAAATTGGCTCTCTGGATTTTGAGCCGTAGAGACTTACGGCTTAGCCGTAGTCTTCGCCGTAAGCTTCAGAATTTCTAAAACTAATTCTGTAGCTCGGGTTCACGTGCAGAACTCTATCATTTGGGTTCCAATGAGGGTTCTTATACTTCTAAACTCCATAATAGGTCTTAAATTATTCCATATTATCAATATTGCCTAATTATGCTCATTATCACCTAATTCAACATCTATGTGTACTTATTTAAGGGGAAATGAGCTGTAAGTTGAACATTGAATGATCAATACAAGAATCAATCAAATTAAACATACATGCAGTACCATATATACTCCAATACTTGCCTTTTAACAGTATTAGCCTTCTCTAACTCTTTCTTATTGTGTAGCTAAAGAAAACCTCCAAAATGAGAATGGGTTCTCTACAAGTAGAACATGCAAACAAGGATGGGGTTTAGATTCACATGCATGTCACATAGTGAAGTCCTCATGCCCCTAATACACCTAAAATGAATGAAATGGAAGCAATCCCTCACCTTATACTGCTGTAGTATTGGAGAACGTTATGATTCTAAGAAAGAGATGTCCAAAGGGAGAAAAAGAGGTTAGATGGATGCTATTGCCATTGCATGCAAGCTCCAACTCCTTGTTTCCAGCTCTAACATGAAGTGGAGATGAAGAAAGGTGAAGAAAGGAGTGGCTTCAATGAGTACAGAAGAAAACAGAGGGAGAAAGAGACATTGGGTGCTCTTATAAACCAAATTTCCTACAGCTTTTGTATGCAAGCTCACAGTTTCTAGAAATTTACAGTTTAGGTCATATGGACCTCAACTAGGCCAAAATGGATCTGAATCAAGTTGAGCCCAACATGAAAGTTGACCCACGAGATGAAATGCAAATAATGCAATTGATGAGATGTCCATATGGTGCAAGATTAATTACAAAAAGGTCCTTGACTACCTAAGTAAAGTTTGAACCCAACTACCTATCCAACTGAGGCCCACTAATAATTAAAAACAAGGTGAATTAAGACTAAAATATACATATTAATAGGAAAATCAAACTTAATTAGTATAAATTATAATTAAGTCGGGTCAGGACCTTACAATGGCACTCCATTGAGCATTAATAAGTTCTTCTGAAGTGACAAATAATCTTGGATTGAAGAAAGGAATTCATATTTGTTGGGATCTAAGTATGAAGGAAGAGCTTGAATCCTGAATAGGGGCTTTACTTGTTGTCATAATGAGAAGGGATACTTCCTCAAGGCAGAAGGGAGTAAAAGATAGGTTTGAATGAGAATTATCAATAACCTGAATTTTATTTTCTTTGGGAAAAGAAAAGCAATTTTATATCTGTCCTCCAGGTAGAATTTGAAGTACCAAAATCTAGATGTCGGATTAAATGTAGAAAACATGAAGACATCAGAAAGACGATTAATAAGATCCGATTTATTTGAAACTGGATATCTGAATGGTTTTTGAACATCTTATTCCTGTTTACACTTTGTCTGAATAATATTGATATGTTGAATAGGAGTTAATTCAACAAAATCAAAATTTAATTCTTGATTGTCTAAAATAGTTTTTAGACCCGATGAGTCAATTTGAAAAGCTGTAAAATTTGTAGAAAAGGATTTCCAAGGATAACATAATTGTTTAAATCCTTTCCTAGAAGGAAATTAGTCTTTATGCATGTTCCATTTTTACAGACATAAACATTACTTAATTTGTATTTGATATGTAGTTTTTTACTAGCAATAGCTAGATTGAGTTTATTATTGGCTTTTTCGTAATATTTTGTTGGGATTAGTCCTTCTCTTATTAAATTAACATCTACGCGACTATCTAGTAAGCAAAGCGCTTTAATTTGATCTTAATTGTAACTTGAGTTTTCCATTTTTTAAGTGGATTCCCTGTTAAAGAATTTACAAAACCAATCAAGTATTCATCAAATTTTTCTAGATTTTCTAAATTATCGTTATTTTCTTGATAATTTTTTAGTATGTGAAATTCAAGATTCTAACACGCTGTTTGAGTTCTTGAAGTTCAATTAAGTCTTGTTTTAATTCTTTTATTTCTTGATTTTGATGATTAATTTCTTTATAAAAATCTTAAATTAAAAGATGAGTAGGAGCTTGTTGCTCTCTTAATCTATCTAATACAGTTTTTATGCTGAATTATTCAGGTAAGTCTAATATGTTATTTGATGTAGAAGCTTTTCCTTTTTAGTTCCTTTATTTATATTCTATATTTTTACAAAATATTTATTTTTTAATTCTTCATCTTTTAGATCTTTAAACATTTCTAGCACCATCTCTTCTAGAGAAGAAAGTACGTTTAAAGATAAAGAGGTAGAAGAAGCAGATTCATGCTAGGTTTTATTTTATAATGACATATATTTGAAGAATGAGAGGAAGAATAATTTGTATCAGAGGAACTGGATGACTCTGACTCTGAGGATCCTTTTAAGCTAGTTTTGATTTCTTTTTCTGCTTTAACTTTTATTTTTAGGCAATCAGGGGAGATATGTCCTTTTTCCTTGCAATTATAACGTTGTATTTCTTTTTTCTTGGGATGAGAAGTGGATGGATTATTTTTTGTATAAGATTTCTTTAATTCTTTATAAGGGTTTTTATGAGAAGATTTTTTATGATATCTTTTTAAGGGAATGTAATATTGTGGAGTTGAAAAATGTTTAGATTTTCTTTTTCAATGGTATTTTCTTAAGTTTTTCTTTTTATTCTAGTTAGAAGGACTGATTAATGGTTCCATACCAAATTGAAAACAAAAATCACCAAGTTCATACTTGCTGATTCTTTTTTGATTTTCAATTTGATGTTTAAGTTTGATTTCATTGCATAATGAAAATCCAACTTTATAAATCTTTTGAATTAGACCACCATATGTATACATTCCATAATTCAAATTTCTATAATTTTCTGATTTTAATTCTTCTCTAACTTTTTCTGCAAAAAGTTTAGAAAGATCATATATGAATTTTTCTTTTAAAAATTCTGAATTTCTTGCATCGGTTGAATAGAGTTTTGATAAGAAAACATCTTTATACCAATGAAAATCTAATAATGTTGGGCAAGATAAATTGATTAATTGTGTTTTTAATTTTTCTTCTTCATTCTTATAATTACCAATAAAATGTTTACTATATTGGTAATAAGCATGTAGATGGAATCAGGCATCATTTGGCCTTGACGAGTAAGAAGAGGATTTCCTGAGGGATCTCTTTTTACCGCATTTAATATAGTATTTCTTTCTGTATCAGATAGGTATTTTTCCCACCAACCATGTATTTGTCCTATAAATCTAAGGATGACTGCATTTACTGCATGTCTTTGATCATTATCGGCAGCCATGATGGTAGAGGCATATATCATCATGTGTTGGCATAGTTGCAGGATTTGCTATTTAGATAGTCCATCTGCATTCCATTCATATACTAAAGAGTTTTCAAATCGAAGGCCATTCAAAATATCTTGTTTTTCGAATTGAAGATCAACTGGAGTAGGTCTTGGATAATAATTTCTTGTTTTTGCTATAGTGACTATTCATTTTTATCTTTTAAATATTTTATTGATTTGTGGAGATTCTTGATTTTGTTCATCTTGATTTTCATTTGATTTTTCTTCTATAGAGTCAGAAACAGAGAATTCTGAGTTTGAGCTCAAAGCTTTAGAAACTAAAACATTTATGGATTTTTTATCTTTATTTTCTTTATTATCTTTAATTTTTATGTTTGTAAAACTATGAAATAATTGATTAATTAGTTCATCTGAAAATTTTAAAGGTTTCATTTCTAAGTTTAGATGTTTAAGGGCTTAACCTTGAAAACCTAAAGTTTGTGTCTTAATTATCTTTTGTGAAGAAGATGCTTCATAAATTTTTAAAATATTTTCAACTTTATCTTCAATTCTATTGGTTTGCTGGCCAATAGTATGAAGCTTAATATTTGTATAATTATTTTGTTCTAAAATATGACTTAAGTTTGATTTATAAATTAATTCAGATTTACCTTTATCTCCTTGTATCTTTGCTACATCTTTTATAGGTATGGCCGAAGTTTCTTTATATATGATTTGATGTAATGGAGGATGTATTGATTCTTCAGTTCTTTGTGGAGAAAAACTAGTAGAAGTTATAATCCAAGATGAGCTTAATTTTGTTATCATATTGATGGATAAATCTTTAGTATTATAAGCTTTCTTTATAGCTAGTTTAGGCCAATGAAAGAAATAAATAATTCTTTGATTATCATACTTATTTTTGTACAATTTTTCTTTTAAAAAGTCTTTATGTTCTTTAAAAACCTGTTTAAAAAAGGATTTTGTCAAAGGATGTAGAGATAAATTCTTTTTTAACATTTCTTTATCAATTTCTAAGCATTCAAAAACATTTATACTGAAATTGGATTCCGAAAGATTATATGTATTAGAAGGAGAAACTTGATATGAAGGATACACTAGTCCAGTAGGTCGAAGGTTTACATTAGGTGTAGAGCAAGAAACTCAGAATGGTTCTTTTATGGAAGATCCTACCATAGAGGGAGGATGAGAATAAGACTTTCTAGAAGGTTGATAAACTGTAAAAGTTGTATCTCTTGAATCTGTTTGAAAATTTATTTCAAAACTTCCATCTTCATGTTCAATAATTGTTTCAATATCTTGATTTTCTAAAGACCTTTCTGATTGGGCGTTTTCTAAGCGCCATTTACCAGATTGATTAATATCATTCCACTGTATGAGTTTTGGAATATTAACTTTATTTTTGAAATTTGTATGGAATAAAGTAGCCATACCTTTTGCTTGATGGGAATAGGCTATGCTTGGAACAACTGAATTCATTAGTTTATAATAAACTCTATATATGAGAGCAAGATTTTGATTATGAGGATTCATATCAAAACCTTTTGTCTGGATAGCAAGAATAAGACCTTCATGTGCACCTAGATCTGTAAGGGAAACAGAGAAATTTGAAAAGCAATTGAAGAGAGTAGGGTCATTAGCCAAACTTGATTCAACCATTCCAAGTAATGAATCACTAAATTTTTTATGTCTTGTATCTTGGACATAGAGGAGAGCTTCTATTCTAAGTCCAAGTCTTTTTTAAAGGCTTTAGAGCAACTTGCACTAATCCAAAATGAATATAATTGTATGTTTTAATATACTCCTTTATTTCATGAAGCTTGATTAAAGAAAGATGCTGAATATTACTGGTAATTGATTCAGTTCTTTCAATGGTTTTTACTTTATAACTTGATTTTAATTGAAAACTTCCAACTTTATAAATTTCATTTTTATTTATGGTTGGAATAGTCCAGTCACAAATAACTTGATCTAAATCGTCATAACTATTTCTTCACTATTTTTAATAGACATAGAAGATAAGGAATTTGATGATGAGGAAGAAGAAGGTACAAACTTCTTAATAAGCTTAGCCATAATTTGTGTTACAGAGTTATTTTAACCAAATCCACCATGAGTATCTAATGAAATAGAGGATTTACACACCAACAAAATGTCTTAAATGCCTTCACATGGGTAACAACGGCGATAACAATGGCTACCTTAGCTTTACTCTGGGCAGAATATGATCAAAATTTATCAATAATAACAAACATAGAACTAAGTATTAAGACTTTTGACATTCTTACTTCTGAGTCAGCAATTCCTTAAGCAAAAGCAAAGCATAAGATAACAAAGATAAGTGAAGAAATACTCACAAAATGACTTTATATTGCCAAAGTACTGGATTACAAATTTGTTGCCAACTTGGCTTTGATACCAAATGGGGATGATGGTGGGTATGCAAAAGCAGAAGCAAGAGGAGAGAGGAGATGGTGGTGGAAACAAGGCTGGACTTTCACTAGTATTCCAACTCTTGCCTGTACATGAAAAAGGCAAACATAATTTACATTTCTTTACAATAGAATTTAGACTGCATTTACATTTCATTTTATGTGCTGGCAAATTGCATGATGTTTCGAGATTTTATTGCTGGATAGATCACAGGTTGCCATATAGATGGTTTGTCTTCATATTGTGATGAGTGTACTTGTTGACTAGGAGGACGTTGCTTTATTCTTCTGCATAGTACGTGGTTGGTCTGTTGTGGAGAGAGAAGTCTATGGAGGCTTGTTCATTCCTGTTGTCTTTTGGATTTTTTCCAATTGTCTTTTGTCTTCTTTCTCAAAGTAGCTTTTTCGTATAGTACCTTTTCAACATAACTTTGATGTGTTTGTAGAGAATAGCATAGCTATGGATACAGTAGCAATGATAAAGTTTTGTTATCTTTTCTTCGTATGCTTTATACAAAAAGCTCTTAATAAATCTTGATAAAATTAATCACCAGCCAGATGAATTCTATTGCAGCTGTCGGAGAACTTCATAATAGAGTGAAAATTATGACAAGGGTCATTCCAATTTTCATTATCATTTTCGAATTCTCCATGGAATAGCTGAATTAATTCTTCATGAGTTTTTCTGGAATGTCAAAAGAGCTATCTTCATAGGCATTGAGAATTTGATTAAGCTTAGCATGTCTAGATTTAGAAGGATTCTATATCGTTGTTGTTTACTCAGCGAGATCATCAGTAATGCAAACAACTCGTCAACCATCACACCAAATAAATCTGTATGTACTTGCAAATTCAAGATGTCCTTTTAGATGGAGAAATCACTGATATTGATCAGAAGCTGGATCATAATTTTGGAGACATTCTAAGTTGTATTCCATTGTAGCGGCTTCATGAGATTCATACCATTGAGCTGGATAATCAACAGGGAGATGCTCATAATCATTTAAGGTAGAGATTAATTTTTTGCAGACTAAATCTCCTTCTTCATAAGTCATGATAGTCCAAAATTGATAAGGTTGATAAAACTTGATTTCTAATCTTTCACCCAAACTTGATGAAATCATTATGAAAAGTTATCTTTTGGTAACTCCAAGGTTGCGAAGGGCATGATGCATGATTGCAGGGAGCTGCTGTATTATTTCAAAATCATCTCTGCATAAAGAAAATCTTTGGACTAATCCTTGTTCGATATATGAGATATCAACTTCATATGATGGTAGGAATAATTTGGGAAAGCCATTTGCCCAGCTTATATATTGAGCTTTGAGCATTAATCGCACCTTGATCTGACAAGAAATAGCTTTTTCTCTAATTCTTGCAGCTAGCTCATCTGGAAGGGCTGTGTTAACCTTTTCCAGGAGGTGAATTCTGGATGTTTTTTCATTGGCATAGTTGGATAACAGTGCTCTTTGATGGATGTTATGGCACATAAGCATTTGGCTTTCTCAGTCCTTGATATGGTTTGCAATTTTGGATAGGGTTATTCTAGTGTTTTGTCTTTTATCAGAGATGATGGCACTCCAATGGGCATTGATAAGTTCTTGTGAAGCGACAGATAATCCTGGATTGAAGAAGGGAATTGATATTTGTTGGGATGTAGGTATGAAGGAAGGGCTTGATTCCTGAATAGGGGCTTTGCTTTTGCTTGTACTTGATGTCATATGAGAAGGGATACTTCCTGAAGGCAAATAGGTTTGAATGAAAATTATCAATAATCTAAAATTTTATTTTCTTTGGGAAAAGAAAACTAATTTTATATCTATCCTCAGGGTAGAATTTAAAGGTACCAAAATCTGGATGTAGGATCAAATGTAGAAAACATGAAGACATTAGAGAGATAATTAATAAGATCCATTTTATTTGGAACTGGGTATTTGATTGTTTTTTGAACACCTTATTCTTATTTACACTTTGTCTGAATACTATTGATATGTTGAATAGGAGTTGATTCACCAAAATAAAAAATTAATTCTTTATTGTCTAAAATAGTTTTTAGACTTGATGAGTCAATTTGAAAAAGCTGTAAAATTTGTAGAAAAGGGTTTCCAAGGCTAACATCATTGTTTAAATCCTTTCCAAGAAGGAAATTAGTCTTTATGCGTCGTCCATTTTACAGACATAAAATTACTTAATTTGTATTTGATATGTAGTTTTTTTCTAGTAGTAACTAGATTGAGTTTATTATTGGTTTTCTTATAATATTTTGTTGGGATCAATCCTTCTCTTATTAAATTAGCATCTGCACCATGATCTAGTAAGCAAAGTACTTTAATAGAGAAGTCTTTGATCTTAATTATAACTTGAGTTTTTTATTTTTTAAGTGGATTCCTTGGTAAAGAATCTACAAAACCATTCAAGTTTTCATCAAATTTTTCTTTATTTTCTATATTATCGTTATTTTCTTAATAATTTTTGAGTATGTGAAATTCAAGATTCTCAACATGTTGTTTGAGTTCTTGAAGTTCAATTATGTCTTGTTTTAATTCTTTTAATTCTTGCTTTTGATTATTAATTTCTTTATAAAGATATTGAATAGAAAGATGAGTAGGAGCTTGTTGCTCTCTTAATCTATCTAATAAAGTTTTAATGCTGAATTGTTCAGATAAGTCTGATATGTTATTTAATATAGAAGCTTTTCCTTTTTTAGTTCCTTTATTTATATTTTGTATTTTTTTCAAAATATTTATTTTTTAATTCTTCATCTTTTAGATCTTTAAACATTTCTAGCACCATCTATTCTGGAGCAAAAAGTACGTTTAAAGATAAAGAGGAAGAAGGAGCAGGTTCATACTGGATTTCATTATCAAAAATTTTACAATGACATGTATTTGAAGAATAATCTTTATCAGAGGAACTAGATGATTCTAAGGATGAGAATCCTTTTAAGATAGTTTTGATTTTTTTTTCAGTTTTTACTTTAATTTTTGGGCAGTCGAGAGCTATATGTCCTTTTTCTTTACAATTATAACATTGTATTTCTTTTTTCTTAGGATAAAAGGTGGATGGATTATCTTTTGTATAAATTTTCTTTAATTCTTTATAAGGGTTTTTATGAGAAGACTCTTTATGATATCTTTTTGAGGGAATATAATATTGTGAAGTTGAAAAATATTTAGATTTTCTTTTTTGATGGTTTCTTTTTAAGTTTTTCTTTTTATTTTTGCTAGAAGGGCTGATTAATGGTTCCATGCCAAATTGAAAACAAAAATCACCAAGTTCATACTTGTTGATTCTTTTTTTATTTTCAATTTGACATTTAAGTTTGATTTCATTGCTTAATGAAAATCCAACTTTATTAATCTTGAATTAGATCACCATATGTATACATTCCATAATTCAAATTTTCATAATTTTCTGATTTTAATTCTTCTCTAACTTTTTCTGTAAAAAGTTTAGGAAGACTAGGTATGAATTATTCTTTCCAAAATTCTGAATTACTTGCACCAATTGTATAAAGTTTTGATAAGAAAACATCTTTATACCAATGAAATTTTGATAATGTTAGGCAAGATAAATTGATTTATTGAGTTTTTATTTTTTCTTCTACGTTCATATAATTACCAATAAAATGTTTTACTATATTGGTAATAAGCATGCAAATAGAATCAGGAATCATTTGACTTTGAGGAGTAATAATAGGATTTCCTAAAGAATCTCTTTTTACTACATTTAGTATAGCTTGTCTTTCTATATCAGATAGGTACTTTTCCTACCAACCATGTAATTGTCTACTAAATCAAAGGACAATTGCATTTACTATATGTCTTTGATCATTACCAGCAGCCATTATGGTAGAGGCATATATCATCATGTGTTGGCATAGTTGCAGGATTTGATATTCAGATAGTCCATCTACATTCTATTCGTATACTGAGGAGTTTTTAAATCAAGGCCATTTAGAATAGCTTGTTCTTTGAATTGAAGATCAACTAGAGTAGGTCTTGGATAATAATTTATTGTTTTTGTTCCAGTGACTATTGGTTTTCATCTTTAAAATATTTTATTGATTTGTAGAGATTCTTGATTTTGATTATTTTGGTTCTTATCTATTTTAGACTCTTTTTTTATAGGATTAGCTACAAAAAATTCTGAATCTTAGCTAGAGGCTTTAGAATTTGAGACTAAAACATTTATAGATTTATCAGCTTTTTGATCTTTATTTTCTTGAAGTTTTATATTTGTAAAACTATGAAATAATTGATTGATTAGTTCATTTGAAAATTTTAAAGGTTTCCTTTCTAACTTTAGATCTTTAAGAGCTTCACCTTGAAAACCTAAAGTTTGTGTCTTAATTATCTTTTATGAAGAAGATGCTTCATAAATTTTTAAAATATTTTCAACTTTATCTTCAGTTCTATTGGTTTGTTGGCCAACAGTATGAAGGTTAATATTTGTATAATTATTTTGTTCTAAGAAAAGACTTAAGTTTGATTTATAAATTAATTTAGATTTACCTTTATACCCTTGTATCTTTGCAACATCTTTTATGGGTACGGCCGAAGTTTCTTTATATATGATTTGATGTAATGGAGGATGTATTGGTTCTTCAGTTCTTTGTGGAGAAGGACTGGTAGAAGCTATAATTCAAGATGAACTTAATTTTGTTTTCATATTGATGGATAAATCTTCAATATTATAAGCTTTCTGAAAATGCAACAGCTAGATCTCACCAAGTCCTAGAGGGGGAGGTGAATAGGACTATTAAAAATTTTTTTCCAGAAATGAGGTTTTATTAGTGTGCAATCTAAAGGGTTAATTAAAATTAAGAGTCCATAAGTAAGATCAAGAAAGATGCTTAGAGTTGTGTGTACTGACAGTGTATAGAAATGCAACTAGAATAAGGAAGATATAGCTTAAAATGATAATCAACACAAGTAAATAAAGCTATACGGCATCTACCACACACAACAAGAAATAAACACAGAAATTTATAGTGGTTTGGTCCCAGACCTACATCCACTCTCAAAAGCAATTTCTCTTGGTTCCACTAAATATGAGATGCTTACATAACAACACCTCTTGCAAAAATTTTTGATCCGGTTGTTTGCCTTCCACCAACTGGATTTTTGATTAGGTGGTTGATCCTTGATCTAGTCCACCAACTATAACAATTTTTGATGCGATGGTTTGTCTTCCACCATATACAGCAGAGAAAACTAAAATAAATTAGAACACCCAAACAAGGAACTGTATACCTTAGTTTTGAGTGATGCTCATGAAGCTTGAAAGACTACCTCTAAGCTTTGACCTCTTATGCTTGATCCTTGGTGATGTAGATCTTCAGATGAGTGTTCAGCCAAGGGAAGAGGTTTTATAAGGGTTTGGAAGGCTAAGATTTTCTCAGATTGAATGAAGCCTTTCCTAAATACACAACTACTCTACTTAGGACAATAATGATACTTCAAGAGTTGTAGAGTAGGTGGTTGTGGGAGCTTTAAGTATGATTTTACTAATGGTGCAAGGCTCAGCTATGTTGGGCTTTTTCTCAGTTTTCAGAATATACTTGGTAGAAAGGAGAGGTCCTCTTTAAATACAGAGGAGCTCCAATGGTTAGATCTATGGCTAAGAACAAAAAGGCCTACGGCTTAGCCCTATGCTCTGACAGCATCCAACGGCTAGTTTGACCCAGATTCAACGTTATTCCTTCTTATGGTTAAGCTTACGGCTTAGCCGTAAATCCGTATACGGCTTAGCCGTGAGCACCTTACGGCCTTGCCGTGGGTCAGCCGTAAGCTAAAATCTCCCAAAACTGCTCTCTGGAAAGTGGCCCGTAAACTTTACGTCTTAGCTGTGAATCATACTACGGCTTAGCCTTATCCCTTTTACGGTGCAGCCGTAGGGTCAGCCATAGAACAAATGATTCAAAATTTTCTCTCTGGAGAGTGAGCCGTAGGATTTACGGCTTAGCCATGGTCCAAGCTGTAGTTCAAAGTCAGGGTGTTTAGAAACCCCTTTTCCTATTCTATTTCTACGGACATTGAGGGTCAATGTTACCTTATCCCTTGGCACTCATAGAGGGTCTCCTAGATGGTGGACTTGATTGATCTTGATTTTCCTTGAACTTGCTTGATCTTCATTGATAGACCTTGAGCTTCCTTGATCTAACTTGATCTTGAACTTCATCGATGTAACTAGGTCCTTCTAGAGCTAAACTAGACTTGGGTCACGTAATTGACAACACATTCTTACAATGACACTAACACTTTCTCTATGGCTAGTTTAAGCTAAACAAAGAAATAAATATTTCTTTGATTTTTATACATATATTTGTACCATTTTTCTTTTAAAAAGTCTTTATGTTATTGAGAAACCTGTTTAAAAAAGGATTTTGTTAAAGGATGTAGAGCTAAATTCTTTTTTAATATTTTTTTATTAATTTCAAAACATTCAATAATATTTATATTGAAATCGGATTCCGAAGGATTATATGTATTAGATAGAGAAGTTTGATAAGAAGGATACACAAGTCCTGTAGGTCGATGGTCTACATTAGGTGTAGAGTAAGAAACTCAGGATGGTTCTTTTATGGAAGATCCTACCAAAGAGGGAGGATGAGAATACGACTTTCTGGAAGGTTGATAAACTGTAGGAGTTGTATCTTTTGAATCTGTTTGAAAATTTATTTCAACACTTCCATCTTCATGTTCAATAATTGTTTCAATATCTTGATTTTCTAAAGACCTTTCAGGTTGAACGTTTTCTAAGTTTCATTTACCAGAAAGATTAATACCATTCCACTATATGAGTTTTGGAATATTAACTTTACTTTTGAAATTAGTTTGGAATAAAGTAGTCATACCAAATTGAATATTAACTACATTTATTTATAGTCATAATAAACATAATTTACATTTCATTACAACTGAATTTACACTGCATTTGCATTTTATTTCATATGCTGACAAATCTCATGATGCTTCAGGACTGCTGGATAAGATGACAATCTTCATTGCAGATGAACATTATCACTTTTTGTCTCATTAGCATTTGTATCTGGTTCAGGAGCAATATTTTCAAAAGGATTGTCATCAACCAAAAAATGATGCAGCTGCGACCAAAACTTAATAGAGAATTCTCAGATGACCGTTCTTTTTGTATTTGTTCAATAATTTCCTTTTGAAGTTCTTTTTTGAGTTGAAGCAAATTTGCTATTGCATAAAGAGCAGAAGGAGAGGCTGAACAAAAATTCTTTTGTTTGTTAATATCACTTGTTGGATGAAGCCTTTCCTTTTCTTTTTCAGGAGTTTTGAGAACTTCAGAGAATGATGGCTTTATAGCTTGACCGGTAAAATATTACTGGAGTATTGCAGTATAATCAAATTCATGCCAAAACTTGATATAAATCATTCGAGAAAAAATTGGTGGACTGAAGTCCATTTCTTTATAAAAATCCCATTTCAAGATCCAAGGAATCTCCTGCTTGTGATAAAACTGCATAGTAACATAAGGTTCTGTTGCAAGTTGTAACATAAGGTTCTGTTGCAAGTTGTAGGTGTTAATAAAGGCTTTTTTCTTCTAATTTGAGAAGGGCTTTAAATGATACAAAATAGGAAGAAGTGCTTGAAGAAGGATGTCTTTAGTGGCACCAAAAGCGATCTAAAATTGTGTGAAAAACAAAATAAGTATTTTATGGGAGTTTGATTTGAATATGATGAACCAGGAATGCTGGAAGGATGGGTTTTGATAATAGAGGATGACTTCCCAAGCAGAAATATAATCGTAATAATTAAAAATAAAATCTGAATCAGGCCTTTGAGGTGTATGAGAGGTTATCCCCATTCTTCTGTAGAGAAAAGATGCAGGATTTTGACTTTTAAATAGAGGATAGTAATATTGAGTGGTAAAGCATTTAAGTATGAATTTTTTGATCCTTCTTCATGATCAATAGTACAACTGCCAATTCTGATAAGAATCTGTTCATAGATTTTATAGTCAAGAGGTTGGATAAATAAGTGATCAGAAGAAAAAAAGGGTTTGTATAAGATGTTAAAAGAAATTGTATCGGCATAAGACATGTCATCTAAGGAATAAATTCTCAAGGGTGATTTTGTGGCAAAATATTGGGCTTGTGAAGCTTGAGGTTTTGTGGATACAGGGCTTGATAGGCTTTGAAATTGAGGAATATTGGAAGTATGGGTTGCTCCCCATCTCTTAAGATTATTGCCGCTGGATTTTCTGGATAAAGGTGTAGTATGGGTTTCTTCATAATGGAAGAAACTTTATCAGTTGGGGACTGGAGAAAGGGTCTAATCTGCTAAGGCTTTATTTTTTTGTCCCTGTAAAAACTTACGAGATAAAAAAATCAGGAAGAGAACTATTTTTTACCTGCAATATACTTAATGTCAAAGTCAAATATGGCTAATAAAGCTTGCCAGCGAGCAAAGGTTTGCTTAGCAGCAAGATTTTTTGCATCTTTTTCTAAAATTTCTTTAGCAGATTTACAATCTTTTCTCAATAAAAAATTTTTTTTAATAAATCACTTTGGAACTTCATTATACTATTTACTATGGATAGGATTTCCTTTTTAATAGTTGAATAATTCTGTTGAGTGGGCGTCCATGTTCCAAAAGTGAAACGAAGAATTTCTTCTTTTCCAAGGACGTTTCTTTGTAGAAGGATTCCTCCAAAACCTATTTCAGATGCATCTGTTTGAACTATTTTTAATAAATCTGGATGAGGGATAGTTAAACAAGGTAAATTTTGGACTTTTTGTTTAATATTTTGAACAGCTTTTGTATGAGCAGGTGACCATTCTATGGGATTTTTAGTCAAGTGCATTTGTAAGATTTTTCTTTCTTTAGGAAGATCTTTATAAAAGTCAGAAACATAATTAAGGTATCCAAGAAAACGTTGCTATTGCTCTTTATCAAGAATTTCATCAGGAAATTTGGAAGCAGACTTAATAACTCTTTGGACTAAAGAAATAGTTCCTTTTTTTTATTATAAAGCCAAGAAACTGAATTTCTGTTTGAGAAAACTTTATTTTTTTTTGGAATAAGACAAGTCCATTCTTGACAATAACTTTTTTAAAAATATTTAAATGTTTCCAATGGTCACAAATAGATTTTGAAAACATAAGAATGTCATCTATATAGATGAGTGTAAAAAGCTTGATACAGAGTAAAAATGTCATTCATTATTCTTTGAAATTTTGAAGAAGCATTTTTTTAAAACCAAATGGCATAACATTCCATTCGTAATGCCAAATGGTACTATAAAAGCAGTTTTATACCTATTTTCCACGGTGATTTGAATTTGACAAAATCTTGATTTAAGATCAAATTTGGAAAAAAGAAAGGCACCAGCTAGACGATTAATAAGATCAGTTTTATTTAGAACTGGATATCTGATGGACTTTAAGACTTTATTTAAAGGCTTGTAGTTAATAACAAGATGGGGAACACCTCGTTCTTGTCTAGGCACTTTATTTACATAAAACGCTACACAACTCCAAGGGAATTGTGATTTCTCAATAAGCTTTTTAGCAAGAAGATCATTGATTTCTTTAGTACATAGTTGTACAAGGTCTTTATTCATCTAAATAGGTCAAGCTTTAGTAGGAATTTGAGATTCATCAAAATTATCAATATATGGAAGAGAAACAGTATGGTGTTTCCTATGCCAAAAGGCAGAAGGAAGGTCAGAACAACATTCTGTTTCAAGAGACTTTTGAAATTGGATTAAATCTTTTTGGAATTCTAGTTTTTGTAATTCTTTTTCAATTCTTAAAGAATTCATATCTTTTTGAAGATATGCAATTTGTTTTTTTTTATAAGCAATTTGATTTTGAATGATACTGATATGTTGAATAGGAGTTGATTCAACAATATCAAAAATTAATTTTTTTTGTCTTTAATAGTTTTAAGGCCTGATGAATCAATTTGAAAAGGCTGGAGAATCTATAGAAAAGGATTTCCAAGGATAACATCATTGTTTAAATATTTTTTGAGTAGGAATTTAGTCTTTATACATGTTCCATTTTTGTAGACTTGGACGTTATTTAATTTATAATGGATATGGAGTTTATTACTAGCAGTTACTAGGCTGAGTTTATTTTTGGTTTTTCAATAATACTTTGTTGGGATTAATCCTTCTCTTATTAAACTAACATCTGCGCCACTATCTAAGAAGCAGAGTGCTTTAATAGAGAAGTCTTTGACCTTAATTGTAACTTGAGTTTTCCATTTTTGAGGTGGATTCCTTGTTAAAGATTTACAAAACCTTTTTAGTTTTCATCAAATTTTTCTTGATGTTCTAAATTATCATTATTTTCTTGATAATTTTTTAGTGTGTGAAATTTAAGATTGTCAGCAAGTTGTTTGAGTTCTTGAAGTTCAATTAAGTCTTGTTTTAATTCTTTTATTTCTTGCTTTTTATTATTAATTTCTTTATAAAGATCTTAAATTGAAAGATGAGTAGGAGCTTATTGCTCTCTTAATCTATCTAAAACAGTTTTTATGCTGAATTGTTTGGGTAAGTCAGATATATTACTTGATGTAGAAGCTTTTCCTTTTTATTTCTGCTATTTGTTTTCTGTATTTTTTCAAAATATTTATTTTTTAATTCTTCATCTTTTAGATCTTTAAACATTTCTAGCACCATTCCTTCTGGAGCAGAGAGTGCGTTTAAAGATAAAGAGGAAGAAGAAGCAGATTCATAATGGATTTCACTATCAAATATTTTACAATGACATGTATATGAAGAATAATCTTTATCAGAGGAGCTAGATGATTATGAGGATGAGGATGAGTATCCTTTAATTTCTTTGTGGGAAGAAGTAATTTCAGAAGGCTGTAAAATATTTTCAACTTTATCTTCAATTCTATTAGTTTGTTGGCCAATAGTATGAAGGTTAATATTTGTATAATTATTTTGTCTAAAATATGACTTAAATCTTATTTGTAAATAAATTCAGATTTACCTTTATCTCCTTATATTTTTGCAACATCCTTTATGGGTACGGCTGAAGTTTCTTTATATTTGATTTGATATAATGGAGGATGTATAGATTCTTCAGTTCTTTGTGGAGAAGAACTGATAGACGCTATAATCCAAGATGAGCTTAATTTTATTATCAAATTGATCGATAAATCTTCAGTATTATAAGCTTTCGTTATGGCTAATTTAAGCCAATCAAAGAAATAAATATTTCTTTGATGGTCAAACATATATTTATACCACTTTTGTTTTAAGAAATCTTTATGCTGTTGAGAAACCTGTTTAAAAAAGGATTTTGTTAAAGGATGTAAAGCTAAATTCTTTTTGAACATTTCTTTATCAATTTCAAAACATTCAATAACATTTATATTGAAATCAGATTCTAAGGGATTATATATATTAGTTGGAGAAGCATGATTTCTTATGTTTTCTGAAGCTTGATAAAAAAGATACATAAGTCCCGTAGGTCGAAGGTCTACATTAGGTGTAGAGCAAGAAACTCAGGATGGTTCTTTTATGGAAGATCCTACCACAGAGGGAGGATAAGAATAAGACTTTCTAGAAGGTTGATAAACTGTAGGAGTTATATTTCTTGAATCTGTTTGAAAAGTTATTTCAACACTTCCATCTTCATGTCCAATAATTGTTTCAATGTCACTACAACAAATTGCGTAATCCCCAATGCTTTTTATCAATGTGATCTGAAAGGTGTTGCTAAATGTTATCTTTTGCCAACGTAAAGAACAATGCGTTGGCAAAAGTCACAAAATTATATACTTTTGCCAACGCAAATAACGCTGTGTTGGCAAAAGATGTTAAAATTATAAAAAGACCCCCTGTGAAAACAGTAAAGATTTTGGCAATGAAATGTTACCCTTTGGCAATGTAAACAATATATTGGCAATGGTTTGACCTATTTGCAACGTATATGGATGCGTTGGGAAAAGCACCTTAAACATTGCCAACATACTGCATGTGTTGGCAAAGATCAATCTTAATTGCCAACACACTATGTGCGTGGGCAAAGACCCATCTTAATTGCCAACGCACTATGTGTGTGGGCAAAGACCCATCTTAATTGCCAACGCACTATGTGCGTTGGTGAAGACCCATCCTAATTATCTAAATTCATATTCTTATTTTACAATTTTTTGTCATTCAAATTATCATATAATTCAATGGCCTTTAATTTTAATGGTTCTTTTATAATAAAACTTTTTTTTAGATTTAAATCAATATATAGTAAGTAGTAAGTGATGGTTTGATGGTTGTAAAATTAGGCCCCTTGCCTAATCTGAACTTTATCAAAGAGATATCACCTTTTGGTTTGATCTCCTTTCTTTTCTTTTTTGTCTTTTAATATGACTGTTCACCTCACTTTGAGATTAGTTCCTATAGGGGCTAGGGACTAATTTCGAGGCTTAAAACTGATTCTAACATAGATGGTTGAACAGGTCAATCCTAGGCTTAAAGGTCCATGCACTGAATATAGACCTGGAAAATAGGCGCTGATAATTAAACAAGTTAGGGTTAGACAACTATTGCAAACCCGTCTGAATATTTCAATTTTGTAGTGCTTATTAGGCAGAAGTGAAAATTTGGAAAACTATATTTGATTAAAATGCGCTGTTTATTTTATTAAACTAGACTTTTCTATATATACAAGAAAAGGAGAATAATTCAACCCAGAGGTTTCAGGGTTCGGGAGCACTACTACCACACTAGTGCCATTAGGAATATTACCCTATTTTTCTTAGGCACAAGGGGATTAGTCTAGCCCAACTAGTTCGACCACCCTCCTCTGAAAAAAAGAATGTAGGCCCACTTAGTCTTTCTATATATAGTATAATATTTCTTAGAATCCAAGAACCTCTCCCTCTATTTTTAGCCTTAAAATCTGGCACCCTAAACCTAGCAAGATTTTAAGATAATAAGGAGACAAGTTGATGCAAGAGAAGAAGAAGAGCAAGCCATCTCTTCTCGTGCAACAGGACGTGCAACTGTAGATCAAGTAGAAAACGTACAGGTTATTTCCACTATTTGCCTCTACCTTTCTGTGTTAACATCATTCCAACTTTCAACCTTTCAACCGTCTCTGTTATAGTCTTGTGCATCTCTATTCATTCCAGGTTTAGTGTTTTTGTTTGGCTTTTTATATAGATAAATGTTATGAGATTACTTGATGGAAGATCTAATCCGATCATCCACTGGACCACACATGGGCAACCCGAAACATGATAGACCCGTATGTAACTAAGGTCCCTATGGCCCACTATCCAACTGTCCTAAATCGACCCATAGTAAGGAAAAAATCGATTAGGTGTTAGAAACCTCAAATCTGGAAGGTGGGTTTTGTCACGCCCTAAACTCGAGAATTGGAGAATTTGTTATGGGTTCCGAGGAATGACACACGTACCCATGACAATTCGTACCGTGACAAGACAGTACAAACTGTCACAAAGGTGATCCCACAGGTACGTGTGAAGAAGATCCGCAACATGTATTATCAACATAAGGTATTTAAGCGGAAACCTAGAGATTTCACCTGTATATATATCATAAGCATCCATAAAACATTCATTTCAATTCATTAAATAAACAAGTATGCTGATTAACCCAACTACAAGCATAAATATGAAAGTCCATAATAAAAATACAAATATATCAAATGCTAAGATGAACCCTAAGTCAATCCCAAATAACCTTGTTGTGCACTATTGAGGAGGACTAAGAAAAAATGTCTTCCTCGTTCCACTCGTTGATATCCTGAGGTAACGCTGGGGTTCCCTCCGGGAGCGCACTGATTACCGGACTGGCATCGGGTTCCGTACCTGTAACACCATGGTAACTGCTTAATATGACGGTTAAGCAAAGATAAGGATACATGAGCTTAACATGATAGATCAATTGAATTAAATGATAAAATAATTAAAGAGACCAATGTCGAAATCTAAGCACTTATGCATATGAGTAAGCATGAATAGGGGATCATGAATAAAGAGCACATTATACCAAGATGGCAACCACATTTGCTATCTCCTCTCTAATAAGAGAGTAAACTGATTCATGGGAAATCACTAATGATCGGGTCAGGACCGATTAGCTACCCTAAGAGCGTCGACTCACTCTTCTGATAACTACTGCAGTAGACAACTGATAACATACTCCCATGGGGTCCCGTCGAACCTCCTATGAGGTATAAGCTAAGTGGCGCCGACTCTAAGCATGTCGAAAATGATCTGATGTCTGTACCTATCATATACTGATCGGTTTATACTGATACAGAAAGGTAACTCAATCTTGTTGGAATATTAATCGGAGAAATGCAACTAAGTAAATACTGTTCATCATTGATGCAAACTGATATAACTCTCATGTGGAGGTCAAGGTTACTATCAATATAAATGCAATTAGATTGTGGGGTCATTAAGGATAATTACTAGCCAACCCTATACAAGATAATCCGGGTTTCCAAGGTCATTCAATACGGTGTATTCATAAGACATTCGATGTCCCGATATTACTAGCCTCGGTGTTACCTCATGTATCTAAAGGACACTTCATCTTATGCCAACACCCATGATGTGACATTGAAAACTAACCAGAAAATCAAGAAGAAAAGAGTGACAACTCAACACTCCTCCTTCTCCATGTTTAGTCACTATTGGGCTAGTTTGGGGTAGCAAAGGATCCAATTCTAGGGTCCTATATGGTCTTGAGTTGAATCTACAACCTATAGTAAGTGTGGGTGGATACCTTAGTTTTTTTCTAAGGTTTAAGGGAGTAAGCCATCATTAGGCTATCCTATAGACTATAGGAAGTCCATAGTCAAGCATAGAACTCATTTTGGAACACATTTCTATAAACTACGGGTCAGGCTTACCCGACCGATCGGATATGAGTCCGACCGATCGGATTGCTTCCAGAAAGGAAATTCGACCGATCGGGCTGGGTGGCCGACCAGTCGGACTACCAGGAAGGCAATTAGACCAATCTGGCTTCAAGATCATCCGGTCGGCCCCTGAAGTAGCCTATTATGGGAGGGTTCCTTTTCCAACTGTTTTTCTCTTCTAACCCACCATTCCACCTGCAATCAACCAACACAAAGGCTTTCATTCCACACTCTTGGGTTCCCTCAAGGACCATTATCAATTTATTCATCGAAACCATTACAAATTACAAATCAATTCCATGCATTTTCTATTAAGCTGTAAAAAGGGTATAATCACAAAATCCATCAAGAATCAAAGAATAAAGCCATGCATGTAAAGAAAATGTATCCTTATACTTCCATTAAGCTTGGTGCTTCACTCAAATTGATTTGCCCCTTGGTTAGATGGTGGAGAAGTCTCTTCTAATGAAGAATCTAACACATGCATGAAGAAGAATGAGAATGGAATGCATGCATGATAATGATGGAATCTCTTGACCCTTGTTGAACTTAATAACTCAAACGAAGATGAGTTTCCATACCTCAACTCTTCTACAAGCAATGGGGAAGAAGAGATGCCTGGGTTTCTGATCGTGAGTTCCAAGTGCAGAACCGCGATGTAGTAATAAAACTGGTGAGACCAGGTCGATCCTCAGGGAGCAATGTGTTTAAGGTATTTTCAACTTGTAACCTGTCTTAAATAAAAATCTAAAACTAGCCTAATTTATAATCTAACAAATACATACATTCCTAAAACAAAATAATTACAATCCCTAATTCTAAAAGTTCCTAAAATAAAACTAAAATTGCTGCAAAACTAAAACACAAGTTAGAACTTCCAAAAATAAAAACTAAAATTAGAAACTAACTAAACTAAACAATGTTAAAAACAAAATAAAAAAATTAGAAACTTTCCTAAGTTAGAATTTCCAAAACTAGTAAACTTTCCAATTTAAAACCTTCAATTAAAATAAGTTTAGAAAGATATTTAATTTTGGAAATTAACTAAAACAATAAAAAACATAAAACTAGAAACAAATTTAAAATTAGAAAGTTAGTAAAATTAATAATGCAATGCATGCCATGAGATGTTGAAAAATTCTAAGTATGAAAAACTAGTATGTTGATGCAAATTTTATGCATGATTTGAACTATTCTAATGCATCCTAAATTTAAATTTAATGGCTGGAATTTTTGCTCTACTGATGCAAGAAACTAACAAAAAAAAAAACGGAAGTGAAAAAGGATTTAAAACGAAAAAGTTATGAATGCATGAACATGACAACTTTGCAAAATTCTGTGCAGAAATTCTGATTCGGGTTGATTGATTGGCAAAGTTTAAGCCTCTGGTTCACAAACCTTCCGAAATTATTTTGATCTGAAATTTTGGGGAATGAAAGACCACATCCTAAACTTTAAGTTTGCCAAGTTTCAAAGAAAAATATTGTGATTTGACTGGTCTACCCACTTCGAACTTTTTGCAAAAAACTGTTTCTGCAGTTTGCTGAAACTGTTTTAAGTTATGCTGTTTATATATTGAGTCCGAATTTAATCATTAGATTCAGATTTGAAGGCTTAATTTTCATCAACTTAAATTTGCACAAAATCCTATGATAAGAAAATAGATGCAATGATTCCTAATCCAACCATCAAACTATGCAAAAACAAAACTTAATATCAATGTTAATGTAACAAGAAAAATAACAAAAGTGCAGAAAATAACATAAAATTGCAGGAAGTCAAAGGCGGTAATAACACAAAAGTCAAAGGCGGTAAACAACTGAAGTCAAAGGCGGTAATAACAAGAAGTCAAAGGCGGTATATTCACTCAAATTCTCCCTTAGTCTAGGCCTAATAATTTCTTAAAGTATGCTCTTTATTTGGGTCGTCAATCCAAACAAGAAAAACACAAATCAAGCAATCATACAACCATTAGAATAAGAAGAATAAGAAGATGAATATTATTGAACTAGTATGACAATCCTTTACATAAGATGAAAAAAAATTAAACCAAAAGATTATACATACTAGGATGGAAAAGAATTCCTCCTTCTAGTTGATCTTCAAAGTTGGTGGTGTGGCTTTAGGGCTAAGCCTCCTTGATGACTTAAGATGGAGAGACAAGAGAGGGAGAGATGGATGTAGAAATCTAGAGGTGGGAGGTGGGTAATTCTTCCATGAAGAATATGGGAGAAGGGTGCCCTATTTATACTTTTTCAAGTCCTACTCCTTCTCAAACTTTAAAATATTAAAAATAATTAAAAAAATGAAAGAAAAAAGGGCTCCAACCAATGCTTTGGACGTGCAATATCCTTGGGGATTTTTTTTCTTTTTATTTTTCTCTTCTTTCCTTGCTTGTTTTGTCCATAAATCCCTCTTGGATGCTTCTTTCCTTCTTTGCCATTGCCACCTTGCATTGAGATCTTTTGAGAGATGAAATAGGGATAAGAATCCTCTCTTAGAATCAAACTTGGCCCACATGAGGTGTAGAACTTTCCCTTTTATCTCTTTGCATCGTCAACTTTCCTTTTTTGGAAAGTTCTCCTTGTTTGCTCCTAACTTGAAGAGATCTTCTAGATAATTCTCCCTTGATTTTTTCCTTTACTTTTTCAATCAAAATCTGATCCAAAATCCTCTTTTGGACGTGGAATAGCTTGCTTGGATATTTTTTTGCATTTTTTTTTCAATTAAATCTTCTCCTTCTCAAAAAAGAACTCCTATGTGGCTTTCCTTGTCAATCTTTGGTGAGATATTCTTCAAATTCTCTTCAAAATCTCTTGAAAATGTGCAACAAATAAATGGACCCCATCTTGGATGTTTGACAAGTGTGCCCCACACAAGTGCATGTGTGTGTGGGACCATGAAGCCGACTTTTTACAATTTTCTTCTAATTTCCTTTTCTTTTCAATTCTGCTCTCCTTTCTCTTAAAAATCAATTCCTTGCCTCAATTCTTTACAAATGGGACCCATATAATCAATTTCCTACAAAACAGATGTGAATTCATGTGAAAAGATAATTTTACCCCTAACACCACATATGCATGACTGTGGGCCCATTTCTCATGAAATGATAATAAAAATGTACATCATTCTTCATGATTTTGTATGAATGAACTAATGATGAAGAGAATTCAATTTATTTCATGAGAAAAATTATTTTCACAAAACTTTCCAAAAATAGACTTTGCAAAAAGTGTGATTTTTAAGCAATTTATGCAGAAAAATATAAAGATGAATTTAAAATGAATTAAACCGTGATATCACACTAAATGAGGCTCTTTCAAGTTAATAAGTCCTTAAAATGGGTCAAAATGTGTATAAAGATATGCATTTTTAAAGACTCATCACACCCCCCAACCAGCGTTTTGTTAGTCCCTAGCAAAAAAAGCGATAAAATATGAGGAATTCATCCTAACCTAATCTTATCTTAAACTAATGTAATGCAATAAAATTAAACATGAATGCAACGCCACTTTCACTGGCACTCTCAACTGCATTTAGCTTATGCAGCAAGCCCTTAAACCCCTAGGTTCCCCCTAGTAGACGAGTTATGCCTCGTGAGGGTTTGCAGTGAATATACCCACAAAATTCTCTTCTCTTTTTTTGTTTAATGAGAAAAAAATAAACAGATGAATAAAAGAGAAAAGAAATTCCCCAAAAGAAAATTCACTTATATCAGATATTTTCAAAATCTGGAATAATTACACTTTCAGACTTTTCAAAGTCCAGTCCACAATTCTATTCTAAAAAACTCTCTCAAATTCAAACCAACTTGCGTGCATTGTGCGAAATTGTATACATTAAAAAGCTATTTCGGATATTCTACAATAATGCTGCAAAAACAGAATTTTTCCTTCAAGTAGTCTGATCCCCTGAAATTTAGCAAAAAGAAATTTCCTCTCAAAGTTACTAAGATAGTTGCCACTTTACTATTTACTTTGGTTGGCCTCTTTTTCTCTCACTATCTTTTTCTGACGCAAGAGTTCCAAAGTTCATATGATATAAGAAAAGTTAGAATCCAGAGAGCAGATCTAGTCCTTGTCCTTCCCCGCACATACTCCCTTGCAAACTCTTACAGACACTTTTCACTCTCTTACTTTTTCCAACGTAGAATTTTCCAAGTTCATATGATATAGCAAAAGTTGGGATCTAAGGAGCAAACTTAGTCCTTATGCTTTTCCACACATATCCCTTGAAAATTTCTACGGACACTCGTTGGGCCATAATTCATCTTTATTTTTCTGTTTTTTTTTTCTTTTCTTTCCTGTGACTGTGCAATGTTTAGGTCCCTTAAGCTTTCTAATTAACCCATGTAGCGAGCGTTAGGCCAATGACTCCCAAATCAGATGGCTTTAGGGCACTAGATATGAAAATATCCCTCCAGGCTTATTAGCTCGAGTTAAAAAGGCTACGAACCCAAACTAGTCATAAATTGCTCATTATATGCTCTCTTTTATTTTCACTCTTTTTTTTTAACCAAAGTAAATAGTAGGTGGCAGTTCTCATTTCACTCAAATTAATTCATTTTGGTTCTAATATATACAATTTACCAAAAGTGATCCAGGAAACAAAAATATTCTACAAACTAAATTTCAAGTTCACATTGTATTCTCCAAAAAAAAAAATCCAAAAACAAACAGCATCAAAGCTTCATATCCAAAATTTCGAAAAATGTATACGTGTGTGTATGTGAAGAGCAAGTTTTGGTAATCTTCTGATAGGTTTTCTCCTTTAGAAAATGCAAACTTTCTTTTTACTTCCTTCCAAAAGTATGAAAATTCCAGATTTCTATATATCTTCAAATCCCTTCAATTCTTTTGAAAACTTTCTTTTTCAAAATGAAAAATAAATACCAACGAAAAAGAAATAAAGGTCCTAATTTGTAAAAAAAAAAACTAACTAAAATGATAAAAGTGATAGAAAAATAAAAAAAATTTTGTCTAAAATTGGACAAACGTGCTTGTTCTCACCCCCATCCTAAGATGAACATCGTCCTCGATGTTTATGCATGCAACGCAGAACTGTAAAAGTAACATGAGGAAACATAAATGGAAATGAGGGTAGAGAGAAAAGTCACCTGAAGATGTGTTCGAGCTACTCCCTGTCCAAAGTTAGACAAAACAGAAAAACAAGAACAAAAAGACAAGAAGCTACTCTAAAAGGAAATATCTACTCTAAAAAGAAAAGAAACAAAAACCTACACTACTGGATTCGAAATCATGAGTCCACCCGGATCCCAAATGAAATTTTCCTCCACACAATTTACAAGAAGCATAGAAAAAGATGAAACCGTGTGGGTAGCGGGCTCAATGAACATAAGGACTGCATGTTCTTGTACACTGTATGGAAAAAGGACCACAAAGAAAATTTTTTCCTCCTTTCTTAAAAATGGATCTTTGAAAGATAGGAGAGGAAGTAATGAGAAACTGGGTGGCCCTAGGTCCTCCCGTGCCATAAATTCTTTTAAATTGATTTCCACAGTCTGTTTAGGCACGAGCTCAAAGGATTTCAAATTGTCGGACTTGGGTGTCTGAATGGGACCATTATTCTCCAATTCTGCAAGTTTTTCTGAATAACATTGAGGGCCAATAAATGCGAGGGCAATTTCTCTAAGGGTTGGATCATCAAATTTCATGAAGAAGTCAGTACATGATTCCAAAGATTCCAGATTATCCATCTCAGAAATTTGAAAAATGGGGTCATCCTCCCAATTGTAATCTTCCTTTTGAGGCTCAGTAGGTTCATTTGCAGTTTTCTCAATTGTAGGAACATCAAATTTGTGAAAGACTACAATGCCAAATTCATCAGAGGAATCGGAATCATAGAAAGGATTCATGTAAAAGGGCATCGATTCCTCTTTAATGAAGTGGAATGGCTGGTACTGAGGAAAAGTGGGGCACATAGGCTCATGTGATTCATCAATTGGTTCATGCATCACACCATCATCCATGTACTCATGTACACCCTTAGATATCCACTGTGTGTTTGTGTGATCCATATCTACGAGTTCTTTAATGAATGTAGGATCATTTTTAATTCCAAGAGTGGCATTTTGTTTTCTCATTTCAAGCCCGGTTTGATTAATCGAAGTCATTAGGCTTTTCATGTGTTGTTCATTTTGTTGTATGGTTTGCATGGCATTGTGTGTGAACTCAACCAATTTGGCTAAAGTATCCTCCAAAGAATTCTTCAGGGGTGGTGGTGGTTCATATGACCATTCAGGCGGAGAGGGATTATGAGGTGCATATGACCAGGGAAAAGAAGGGGGTACATATGATGTATCCTGCGAGGGATATGTTAGATTTTGTGGACTCAATCCATCAGTTGATGTAATAAATTGATTAATTTCTTTATTTATCAATAAAAACATGCTTTACTTTCATGAGATGAATGTTATTTTACTACTTCATGCACATGACCAATACGTATGACATAATTGTTCATGAGTTGAACCGGGTCCCATTAGTATATTAGATGTGATATATGTGCATGGATGAGATCCACGCGCAGGAGATATATGTCACAAATCTTATACTTAAAATAGCTTCACAACCAGTAATGAGATTGGGCATCTCATTTGATAAGGTTGCAGCACTTTGATCACTATGAGATAGTGTGATTTGTCTCGATCATCAGAATGTAAGATTCTGGATCACAGTGCTGGTACATTGGATGTATTGAAGGACCATGAGATGCACCTTATGGAATTCCATCTCAATAATAAGGTATGCTCTCATAATTCCCTAGCAATAGGCTCTCAATCCTGAGACATTGACGAACTCAAGTTTCTATCTATTCATTTGCTTTGAGTCACCAATGAGTGAGGCCGACTATAGGTTAACACCTCGGTGTCTTGGGTATGTGGTAGTAGAACTATGGGAACGTTGAATGATCAAGATGGAATCTATCTCTATTATCCCCTTGTGCCAATTAATGGATTTGTCATTAATAAGTGCGCACCCATCTCAATTAAGAGTTAATTGGATGGTACTGATGACTACTGTGATTAATTGGGGCTCAAGGATAATAAGATGTGGAACTTAGATTGGAAGAGACGGATTTATTCCAATTGATCCACGGATATTGATAGAGGGGCCTACTTGTGGTAATTGGGAAGTTTAGGGTCTTCATTGTAATTTATTCCTAAGACTGGAGTGCAATTGCATTTATATAGTGGTGTTATTTGCAATTAACTGTGGGCCCGGATTGCACATGAGATGTGGGGTCGCGGTGTTCCAGTTGGAGCCAGCTTTCTAAGGAATCCCTAGTGGTCCCCACGCTAGCCCAAGTTATTGGAAAATACTAATCCGACTCGAACTCTAGAAAGAAAGGATAAGAAAGGAGAAACTTGCTAATTGCTTTGGAAGTTAGACTTCTATTTCAATTAGACAAGGGAGAGATTTGGAAGTCTATAAAATATCCTTGGACGTCCAAAAGACTCCCCCCTCACGCCAAAACCCTTTCGTGCAAGAGTTGCGCGAGTTACTCTCCTCTCCTTTCTTCTAGTTCCTTGGAGTCTCGAGTTGGGATTTTCTCCTAAAGATTCCACCGTTCTTCTTGAGAAAAGAAATCCAATTCGGGGGTCATAGCGTGGAAGGCTAAGAGGTCTTGAAGAAGTCCATTAGAGCACTGCGGGTCTCCAAAGGTATGATCTACTTCTTCCATGTCGTAGATTAGTTTGGATGTTTAGTGCTGGTATAATTTTTTACTGTACATGGTCACGAGATTGAGGGTAACGCATCCTGGATTGGGTTTTGGTCTTATGGATAGTTGATCCCTGTGTCAAGTGGGTCAAAAGTTTTGAAAATCTATCCACGAGACCCATCTACTTCCAACAGGATAGTCATACGACCCAGCCTGAGTAAATTCTTGGGAATAAGAGACATGATCCATATTGGGCACATTACGCCAATTGTTTAGTGAGTGATCATCCCAATTTGGACCACACATGTTATCCATTTCATTATGGTAATGCCATCGATTTGATTCTGTCCACCATGGAAATCCCACATCCATATCAGAATGAGTGGATGATTGTGTGAGGTGTGGGTAATCATGTGGGACCCTTATTGGTTGATCATCTAAACTAACCATTCCATTAAAATCCTCAAATTCCTCATTGTAACAATGATCATAGTGATTGGCCCATTCCCATTCATAAGATCCAGCTGAACAATTTCTTTGATGTAACTTTTCAATTCTTTCTTGTTCACATAAGGCATGCCAAGACTTTGGTGGGCCATCAGTATTAATTCCATTCCCATTAGTTTGCCCATTATTAAGTCTCCTCATGTTTGTGGATTCCCACCAATCCATTTTTTTTTTTTTGGAATCACTTGTTTTTTTTTTTTTTTGAATTTTGAATTTTGAAAAAAAAAAAAAACCTAAGTTGGACAATAAACATCAAAGCGACTCCTTAAGGTTGAAAAGTTTCCTCTAGTTCTCCAATCTGGTCCTATGAAACCAACTCGGCCAGTTAGCCACCAGGAAGTGGTAGAGTCATAGATGGACCCGTTTGAAGGACCAGTTTCCTGAACAGACAAGCTGTCACGCACTACAGGGGCAAAGGCTTTCTTAGACACCGAGAAGATTAAGGACAATGATTAGATCACTTTTGGTATACTTTCTTCCCAAAAAAAAAAAAAAGTTGAGACAAGTTCAAAAACAGTAACTTTTCTTGATTTTAGAAAGTTTCTAAAAATAACAATGATGTGTATTTTCTAGCATTCCATGCACATTCCTATTCCAAATTAGGGCGGCCTATCATTCCCTGCATTTCCCCCTATTTCTAGAAAGATGCCAAAATTAAACCACACCCACAAAGCAATGTAAATAAGAAAAGTTAGATAAGTTACCTTAAATGGCACTCCCCGGCAACGGCGCTAAAAACTTGATCGTGAGTTCCAAGTGCAGAACCGCGATGTAGTAATAAAACTGGTGAGACCAGGTCGATCCTCAGGGAGCAATGTGTTTAAGGTATTTTCAACTTGTAACCTATCTTAAATAAAAATCTAAAACTAGCCTAATTTATAATCTAACAAATACATACATTCCTAAAACAAAATAATTACAATCCCTAATTCTAAAAGTTCCTAAAATAAAACTAAAATTGCTGCAAAACTAAAACACAAGTTAGAACTTCCAAAAATAAAACTAAAATTAGAAACTAACTAAACTAAACAATGTTAAAAACAAAATAAAAAAATTAGAAACTTTCCTAAGTTAGAATTTCCAAAACTAGTAAACTTTCCAATTTAAAACCTTCAATTAAAATAAGTTTAGAAAGATATTTAATTTTGGAAATTAACTAAAACAATAAAAAACATAAAACTAGAAACAAATTTAAAATTAGAAAGTTAGAAAAATTAATAATGCAATGCATGCCATGAGATGCTGAAAAATTCTAAGTATGAAAAACTAGTATGTTGATGCAAATTTTATGCATGATTTGAACTATTCTAATGCATCCTAAATTTAAATTTAATGGCTGGAATTTTTGCTCTACTGATGCAAGAAACTAACAAAAAAAAACGGAAGTGAAAAAGGATTTAAAACGAAAAAGTTATGAATGCATGAACATGACAACTTTGCAAAATTCTGTGCAGAAATTCTGATTCGGGTTGATTGATTGGCAAAGTTTAAGCCTCTGGTTCACAAACCTTCCGAAATTATTTTGATCTGAAATTTTGGGGAATGAAAGACCACATCCTAAACTTTAAGTTTGCCAAGTTTCAAAGAAAAATATTGTGATTTGACTGGTCTACCCACTTCGAACTTTTTGCAAAAAACTGTTTCTGCAGTTTGCTGAAACTGTTTTAAGTTATGCTGTTTATATATTGAGTCCGAATTTAATCATTAGATTCAGATTTGAAGGCTTAATTTTCATCAACTTAAATTTGCACAAAATCCTATGATAAGAAAATAGATGCAATGATTCCTAATCCAACCATCAAACTATGCAAAAACAAAACTTAATATCAATGTTAATGTAACAAGAAAAATAACAAAAGTGCAGAAAATAACATAAAATTGCAGGAAGTCAAAGGCGGTAATAACACAAAAGTCAAAGGCGGTAAACAACTGAAGTCAAAGGCGGTAATAACAAGAAGTCAAAGGCGGTATATTCACTCAAATTCTCCCTTAGTCTAGGCCTAATAATTTCTTAAAGTATGCTCTTTATTTGGGTCGTCAATCCAAACAAGAAAAACACAAATCAAGCAATCATACAACCATTAGAATAAGAAGAATAAGAAGATGAATATTATTGAACTAGTATGACAATCCTTTACATAAGATGAAAAAAAATTAAACCAAAAGATTATACATACTAGGATGGAAAAGAATTCCTCCTTCTAGTTGATCTTCAAGGTTGGTGGTGTGGCTTTAGGGCTAAGCCTCCTTGATGACTTAAGATGGAGAGACAAGAGAGGGAGAGATGGATGTAGAAATCTAGAGGTGGGAGGTGGGTAATTCTTCCATGAAGAATATGGGAGAAGGGTGCCCTATTTATACTTTTTCAAGTCCTACTCCTTCTCAAACTTTAAAATATTAAAAATAATTAAAAAAATGAAAGAAAAAAGGGCTCCAACCAATGCTTTGGACGTGCAATATCCTTGGGGATTTTTTTTCTTTTTATTTTTCTCTTCTTTCCTTGCTTGTTTTGTCCATAAATCCCTCTTGGATGCTTCTTTCCTTCTTTGCCATTGCCACCTTGCATTGAGATCTTTTGAGAGATGAAATAGGGATAAGAATCCTCTCTTAGAATCAAACTTGGCCCACATGAGGTGTAGAACTTTCCCTTTTATCTCTTTGCATCGTCAACTTTCCTTTTTTGGAAAGTTCTCCTTGTTTGCTCCTAACTTGAAGAGATCTTCTAGATAATTCTCCCTTGATTTTTTCCTTTACTTTTTCAATCAAAATCTGATCCAAAATCCTCTTTTGGACGTGGAATAGCTTGCTTGGATATTTTTTTGCATTTTTTTTTCAATTAAATCTTCTCCTTCTCAAAAAAGAACTCCTATGTGGCTTTCCTTGTCAATCTTTGGTGAGATATTCTTCAAATTCTCTTCAAAATCTCTTGAAAATGTGCAACAAATAAATGGACCCCATCTTGGATGTTTGACAAGTGTGCCCCACACAAGTGCATGTGTGTGTGGGACCATGAAGCCGACTTTTTACAATTTTCTTCTAATTTCCTTTTCTTTTCAATTCTGCTCTCCTTTCTCTTAAAAATCAATTCCTTGCCTCAATTCTTTACAAATGGGACCCATATAATCAATTTCCTACAAAACAGATGTGAATTCATGTGAAAAGATAATTTTACCCCTAACACCACATATGCATGACTGTGGGCCCATTTCTCATGAAATGATAATAAAAATGTACATCATTCTTCATGATTTTGTATGAATGAACTAATGATGAAGAGAATTCAATTTATTTCATGAGAAAAATTATTTTCACAAAACTTTCCAAAAATAGACTTTGCAAAAAGTGTGATTTTTAAGCAATTTATGCAGAAAAATATAAAGATGAATTTAAAATGAATTAAACCGTGATATCACACTAAATGAGGCTCTTTCAAGTTAATAAGTCCTTAAAATGGGTCAAAATGTGTATAAAGATATGCATTTTTAAAGACTCATCACACCCCCCAACCAGCGTTTTGCTAGTCCCCAGCAAAAAAAGCGATAAAATATGAGGAATTCATCCTAACCTAATCTTATCTTAAACTAATGTAATGCAATAAAATTAAACATGAATGCAACGCCACTTTCACTGGCACTCTCAACTGCATTTAGCTTATGCAGCAAGCCCTTAAACCCCTAGGTTCCCCCTAGTAGACGAGTTATGCCTCGTGAGGGTTTGCAGTGAATATACCCACAAAATTCTCTTCTCTTTTTTTGTTTAATGAGAAAAAAATAAAACAGATGAATAAAACAGAAAAGAAATTCCCCAAAAGAAAATTCACTTATATCAGATATTTTCGAAATCTGGAATAATTACACTTTCAGACTTTTCAAAGTCCAGTCCACAATTCTATTCTAAAAAACTCTCTCAAATTCAAACCAACTTGCGTGCATTGTGCGAAATTGTATACATTAAAAAGCTATTTCGGATATTCTACAATAATGCTGCAAAAACAGAATTTTTCCTTCAAGTAGTCTGATCCCCTGAAATTTAGCAAAAAGAAATTTCCTCTCAAAGTTACTAAGATAGTTGCCACTTTACTATTTACTTTGGTTGGCCTCTTTTTCTCTCACTATCTTTTTCTGACGCAAGAGTTCCAAAGTTCATATGATATAAGAAAAGTTAGAATCCAGAGAGCAGATCTAGTCCTTGTCCTTCCCCGCACATACTCCCTTGCAAACTCTTACAGACACTCTTCACTCTCTTACTTTTTCCAACGTAGAATTTTCCAAGTTCATATGATATAGCAAAAGTTGGGATCTAAGAAGCAAACTTAGTCCTTATGCTTTTCCACACATATCCCTTGAAAATTTCTACGGACACTCGTTGGGCCATAATTCATCTTTATTTTTCTGTTTTTCTTTCTTTTCTTTCCTGTGACTGTGCAATGTTTAGGTCCCTTAAGCTTTCTAATTAACCCATGTAGCGAGCGTTAGGCCAATGACTCCCAAATCAGATGGCTTTAGGGCACTAGATATGAAAATATCCCTCCAGGCTTATTAGCTCGAGTTAAAAAGGCTACGAACCCAAACTAGTCATAAATTGCTCATTATATGCTCTCTTTTATTTTCACTCTTTTTTTTTAACCAAAGTAAATAGTAGGTGGCAGTTCTCATTTCACTCAAATTAATTCATTTTGGTTCTAATATATACAATTTACCAAAAGTGATCCTAGAAACAAAAATATTCTACAAACTAAATTTCAAGTTCACATTGTATTCTCCAAAAAAAAAAATCCAAAAACAAACAGCATCAAAGCTTCATATCCAAAATTTCGAAAAATGTATACGTGTGTGTATGTGAAGAGCAAGTTTTGGTAATCTTCTGATAGGTTTTCTCCTTTAGAAAATGCAAACTTTCTTTTTACTTCCTTCCAAAAGTATGAAAATTCCAGATTTCTATATATCTTCAAATCCCTTCAATTCTTTTGAAAACTTTCTTTTTCAAAATGAAAAATAAATACCAACGAAAAAGAAATAAAGGTCCTAATTTGTAAAAAAAAAACTAACTAAAATGATAAAAGTGATAGAAAAATAAAAAAAATTTTGTCTAAAATTGGACAAACGTGCTTGTTCTCACCCCCCATCCTAAGATGAACATCGTCCTCGATGTTTATGCATGCAACGCAGAACTGTAAAAGTAACATGAGGAAACATAAATGGAAATGAGGGTAGAGAGAAAAGTCACCTGAAGATGTGTTCGAGCTGCTCCCTGTCCAAAGTTAGACAAAACAGAAAAACAAGAACAAAAAGACAAGAAGCTACTCTAAAAGGAAATATCTACTCTAAAAAGAAAAGAAACAAAAACCTACACTACTGGATTCGAAATCATGAGTCCACCCGGATCCCAAATGAAATTTTCCTCCACACAATTTACAAGAAGCATAGAAAAAGATGAAACCGTGTGGGTAGCGGGCTCAATGAACATAAGGACTGCATGTTCTTGTACACTGTATGGAAAAAGGACCACAAAGAAAATTTTTTCCTCCTTTCTTAAAAATGGATCTTTGAAAGATAGGAGAGGAAGTAATGAGAAACTGGGTGGCCCTAGGTCCTCCCGTGCCATAAATTCTTTTAAATTGATTTCCACAGTCTGTTTAGGCACGAGCTCAAAGGATTTCAAATTGTCGGACTTGGGTGTCTGAATGGGACCATTATTCTCCAATTCTGCAAGTTTTTCTGAATAACATTGAGGGCCAATAAATGCGAGGGCAATTTCTCTAAGGGTTGGATCATCAAATTTCATGAAGAAGTCAGTACATGATTCCAAAGATTCCAGATTATCCATCTCAGAAATTTGAAAAATGGGGTCATCCTCCCAATTGTAATCTTCCTTTTGAGGCTCAGTAGGTTCATTTGCAGTTTTCTCAATTGTAGGAACATCAAATTTGTGAAAGACTACAATGCCAAATTCATCAGAGGAATCGGAATCATAGAAAGGATTCATGTAAAAGGGCATCGATTCCTCTTTAATGAAGTGGAATGGCTGGTAATGAGGAAAAATGGGGCACATAGGCTCATGTGATTCATCAATTGGTTCATGCATCACACCATCATCCATGTACTCATGTACACCCTTAGATATCCACTGTGTGTTTGTGTGATCCATATCTACGAGTTCTTTAATGAATGTAGGATCATTTTTAATTCCAAGAGTGGCATTTTGTTTTCTCATTTCAAGCCCGGTTTGATTAATCGAAGTCATTAGGCTTTTCATGTGTTGTTCATTTTGTTGTATGGTTTGCATGGCATTGTGTGTGAACTCAACCAATTTGGCTAAAGTATCCTCCAAAGAATTCTTCAGGGGTGGTGGTGGTTCATATGACCATTCAGGCGGAGAGGGATTATGAGGTGCATATGACCAGGGAAAAGAAGGGCGTACATATGATGTATCCTGCGAGGGATAGTCATACGACCCAGCCTGAGTAAATTCTTGGGAATAAGAGACATGATCCATATTGGGCACATTACGCCAATTGTTTAGTGAGTGATCATCCCAATTTGGACCACACATGTTATCCATTTCATTATGGTAATGCCATCGATTTGATTCTGTCCACCATGGAAATCCCACATCCATATCAGAATGAGTGGATGATTGTGTGAGGTGTGGGTAATCATGTGGGACCCTTATTGGTTGATCATCTAAACTAACCATTCCATTAAAATCCTCAAATTCCTCATTGTAACAATGATCATAGTAATTGGCCCATTCCCATTCATAAGATCCAGCTGAACAATTTCTTTGATGTAACTTTTCAATTCTTTCTTGTTCACATAAGGCATGCCAAGACTTTGGTGGGCCATCAGTATTAATTCCATTCCCATTAGTTTGCCCATTATTAAGTCTCCTCATATTTGTGGATTCCCACCAATCCATTTTTTTTTTTGGAATCACTTGTTTTTTTTTTTTTTTGAATTTTGAATTTTGAAAAAAAAAAAAAAAACCTAAGTTGGACAATAAACATCAAAGCAACTCCTTAAGGTTGAAAAGTTTCCTCTAGTTCTCCAATCTGGTCCTATGAAACCAACTCGGCCAGTTAGCCACCAGGAAGTGGTAGAGTCATAGATGGACCCGTTTGAAGGACCATTTTCCTGAACAGACAAGCTGTCACGCACTACAGGGGCAAAGGCTTTCTTAGACACCGAGAAGATTAAGGACAATGATTAGATCACTTTTGGTATACTTTCTTCCCAAAAAAAAAAAAAAAGTTGAGACAAGTTCAAAAACAGTAACTTTTCTTGATTTTAGAAAGTTTCTAAAAATAACAATGATGTGTATTTTCTAGCATTCCATGCACATTCCTATTCCAAATTAGGGCGGCCTATCATTCCCTGCATGTCCCCCTATTTCTAGAAAGATGCCAAAATTAAACCACACCCACAAAGCAATGTAAATAAGAAAAGTTAGATAAGTTACCTTAAATGGCACTCCCCGGCAACGGCGCTAAAAACTTGATCGTGAGTTCCAAGTGCAGAACCGCGATGTAGTAATAAAACTGGTGAGACCAGGTCGATCCTCAGGGAGCAATGTGTTTAAGGTATTTTCAACTTGTAACCTATCTTAAATAAAAATCTAAAACTAGCCTAATTTATAATCTAACAAATACATACATTCCTAAAACAAAATAATTACAATCCCTAATTCTAAAAGTTCCTAAAATAAAACTAAAATTGCTGCAAAACTAATACACAAGTTAGAAATTCCAAAAATAAAAACTAAAATTAGAAACTAACTAAACTAAACAATGTTAAAAACAAAATAAAAAAATTAGAAACTTTCCTAAGTTAGAATTTCCAAAACTAGTAAACTTTCCAATTTAAAACCTTCAATTAAAATAAGTTTAGAAAGATATTTAATTTTGGAAATTAACTAAAACAATAAAAAACATAAAACTAGAAACAAATTTAAAATTAGAAAGTTAGAAAAATTAATAATGCAATGCATGCCATGAGATGCTGAAAAATTCTAAGTATGAAAAACTAGTATGTTGATGCAAATCTTATGCATGATTTGAACTATTCTAATGCATCCTAAATTTAAATTTAATGGCTGGAATTTTTGCTCTACTGATGCAAGAAACTAACAAAAAAAAACGGAAGTGAAAAAGGATTTAAAACGAAAAAGTTATGAATGCATGAACATGACAACTTTGCAAAATTCTGTGCAGAAATTCTGATTCGGGTTGATTGATTGGCAAAGTTTAAGCCTCTGGTTCACAAACCTTCCGAAATTATTTTGATCTGAAATTTTGGGGAATGAAAGACCACATCCTAAACTTTAAGTTTGCCAAGTTTCAAAGAAAAATATTGTGATTTGACTGGTCTACCCACTTCGAACTTTTTGCAAAAAAATGTTTCTGCAGTTTGCTGAAACTGTTTTAAGTTATGCTGTTTATATATTGAGTCCGAATTTAATCATTAGATTCAGATTTGAAGGCTTAATTTTCATCAACTTAAATTTGCACAAAATCCTATGATAAGAAAATAGATGCAATGATTCCTAATCCAACCATCAAACTATGCAAAAACAAAACTTAATATCAATGTTAATGTAACAAGAAAAATAACAAAAGTGCAGAAAATAACATAAAATTGCAGGAAGTCAAAGGCGGTAATAACACAAAAGTCAAAGGCGGTAAACAACTGAAGTCAAAGGCGGTAATAACAAGAAGTCAAAGGCGGTATATTCACTCAAATTCTCCCTTAGTCTAGGCCTAATAATTTCTTAAAGTATGCTCTTTATTTGGGTCGTCAATCCAAACAAGAAAAACACAAATCAAGCAATCATACAACCATTAGAATAAGAAGAATAAGAAGATGAATATTATTGAACTAGTATGACAATCCTTTACATAAGATGAGAAAAAATTAAACCAAAAGATTATACATACTAGGATGGAAAAGAATTCCTCCTTCTAGTTGATCTTCAAGGTTGGTGGTGTGGCTTTAGGGCTAAGCCTCCTTGATGACTTAAGATGGAGAGACAAGAGAGGGAGAGATGGATGTAGAAATCTAGAGGTGGGAGGTGGGTAATTCTTCCATGAAGAATATGGGAGAAGGGTGCCCTATTTATACTTTTTCAAGTCCTACTCCTTCTCAAACTTTAAAATATTAAAAATAATTAAAAAAATGAAAGAAAAAAGGGCTCCAACCAATGCTTTGGATGTGCAATATCCTTGGGGATTTTTTTTCTTTTTATTTTTCTCTTCTTTCCTTGCTTGTTTTGTCCAGAAATCCCTCTTGGATGCTTCTTTCCTTCTTTGCCATTGCCACCTTGCATTGAGATCTTTTGAGAGATGAAATAGGGATAAGAATCCTCTCTTAGAATCAAACTTGGCCCACATGAGGTGTAGAACTTTCCCTTTTATCTCTTTGCATCGTCAACTTTCCTTTTTTGGAAAGTTCTCTTTGTTTGCTCCTAACTTGAAGAGATCTTCTAGATAATTCTCCCTTGATTTTTTCCATTACTTTTTCAATCAAAATCTGATCCAAAATCCTCTTTTGGACGTGGAATAGCTTGCTTGGATATTTTTTTGCATTTTTTTTTCAATTAAATCTTCTCCTTTTCAAAAAAGAACTCCTATGTGGCTTTCCTTGTCAATCTTTGGTGAGATATTCTTCAAATTCTCTTCAAAATCTCTTGAAAATGTGCAACAAATAAATGGACCCCATCTTGGATGTTTGACAAGTGTGCCCCACACAAGTGCATGTGTGTGTGGGACCATGAAGCCGACTTTTTGCAATTTTCTTCTAATTTCCTTTTCTTTTCAATTATGCTCTCCTTTCTCTTAAAAATCAATTCCTTGCCTCAATTCTTTACAAATGGGACCCATATAATCAATTTCCTACAAAACAGATGTGAATTCATGTGAAAAGACAATTTTACCCCTAACACCACATATGCATGACTGTGGGCCCATTTCTCATGAAATGATAATAAAAATGTACATCATTCTTCATGATTTTGTATGAATGAACTAATGATGAAGAGAATTCAATTTATTTCATGAGAAAAATTATTTCACAAAACTTTCCAAAAATAGACTTCGCAAAAAGTGTGATTTTTAAGCAATTTATGCAGAAAAATATAAAAATGAATTTAAAATGAATTAAACCGTGATATCACACTAAATGAGGCTCTTTCAAGTTAATAAGTCCTTAAAATGGGTCAAAATGTGTATAAAGATATGCATTTTTAAAGACTCATCACACCCCCCAACCAGCGTTTTGCTAGTCCCTAGCAAAAAAAGCGATAAAATATGAGGAATTCATCCTAACCTAATCTTATCTTAAACTAATGTAATGCAATAAAATTAAACATGAATGCAACGCCACTTTCACTGGCACTCTCAACTGCATTTAGCTTACGCAGCAAGCCCTTAAACCCCTAGGTTCCCCCTAGTAGACGAGTTATGCCTCGTGAGGGTTTGCAGTGAATATACCCACAAAATTCTCTTCTCTTTTTTTGTTTAATGAGAAAAAAATAAACAGATGAATAAAAGAGAAAAGAAATTCCCCAAAAGAAAATTCACTTATATCAGATATTTTCGAAATCTGGAATAATTACACTTTCAGACTTTTCAAAGTCCAGTCCACAATTCTATTCTAAAAAACTCTCTCAAATTCAAACCAACTTGCGTGCATTGTGCGAAATTGTATACATTAAAAAGCTATTTCGGATATTCTACAATAATGCTGCAAAAACAGAATTTTTCCTTCAAGTAGTCTGATCCCCTGAAATTTAGCAAAAAGAAATTTCCTCTCAAAGTTACTAAGATAGTTGCCACTTTACTATTTACTTTGGTTGGCCTCTTTTTCTCTCACTATCTTTTTCTGACGCAAGAGTTCCAAAGTTCATATGATATAAGAAAAGTTAGAATCCAGAGAGCAGATCTAGTCCTTGTCCTTCCCCGCACATACTCCCTTGCAAACTCTTACAGACACTCTTCACTCTCTTACTTTTTCCAACGTAGAATTTTCCAAGTTCATATGATATAGCAAAAGTTGGGATCTAAGGAGCAAACTTAGTCCTTATGCTTTTCCACACATATCCCTTGAAAATTTCTACGGACACTCGTTGGGCCATAATTCATCTTTATTTTTCTGTTTTTCTTTCTTTTCTTTCCTGTGACTGTGCAATGTTTAGGTCCCTTAAGCTTTCTAATTAACCCATGTAGCGAGCGTTAGGCCAATGACTCCCAAATCAGATGGCTTTAGGGCACTAGATATGAAAATATCCCTCCAGGCTTATTAGCTCGAGTTAAAAAGGCTACGAACCCAAACTAGTCATAAATTGCTCATTATATGCTCTCTTTTATTTTCACTCTTTTTTTTTAACCAAAGTAAATAGTAGGTGGCAGTTCTCATTTCACTCAAATTAATTCATTTTGGTTCTAATATATACAATTTACCAAAAGTGATCCAGGAAACAAAAATATTCTACAAACTAAATTTCAAGTTCACATTGTATTCTCCAAAAAAAAAAAAATCCAAAAACAAACAGCATCAAAGCTTCATATCCAAAATTTCGAAAAATGTATACGTGTGTGTATGTGAAGAGCAAGTTTTGGTAATCTTCTGATAGGTTTTCTCCTTTAGAAAATGCAAACTTTCTTTTTACTTCCTTCCAAAAGTATGAAAATTCCAGATTTCTATATATCTTCAAATCCCTTCAATTCTTTTGAAAACTTTCTTTTTCAAAATGAAAAATAAATACCAACGAAAAAGAAATAAAGGTCCTAATTTGTAAAAAAAAAAAACTAACTAAAATGATAAAAGTGATAGAAAAATAAAAAAATTTTGTCTAAAATTGGACAAACGTGCTTGTTCTCACCCCCCATCCTAAGATGAACATCGTCCTCGATGTTTATGCATGCAACGCAGAACTGTAAAAGTAACATGAGAAAACATAAATGGAAATGAGGGTAGAGAGAAGAGTCACCTGAAGATGTGTTCGAGCTGCTCCCTGTCCAAAGTTAGACAAAACAGAAAAACAAGAACAAAAAGACAAGAAGCTACTCTAAAAGGAAATATCTACTCTAAAAAGAAAAGAAACAAAAACCTACACTACTGGATTCGAAATCATGAGTCCACCCGGATCCCAAATGAAATTTTCCTCCACACAATTTACAAGAAGCATAGAAAAAGATGAAACCGTGTGGGTAGCGGGCTCAATGAACATAAGGACTGCATGTTCTTGTACACTGTATGGAAAAAGGACCACAAAGAAAATTTTTTCCTCCTTTCTTAAAAATGGATCTTTGAAAGATAGGAGAGGAAGTAATGAGAAACTGGGTGGCCCTAGGTCCTCCCGTGCCATAAATTCTTTTAAATTGATTTCCACAGTCTGTTTAGGCACGAGCTCAAAGGATTTCAAATTGTCGGACTTGGGTGTCTGAATGGGACCATTATTCTCCAATTCTGCAAGTTTTTCTGAATAACATTGAGGGCCAATAAATGCGAGGGCAATTTCTCTAAGGGTTGGATCATCAAATTTCATGAAGAAGTCAGTACATGATTCCAAAGATTCCAGATTATCCATCTCAGAAATTTGAAAAATGGGGTCATCCTCCCAATTGTAATCTTCCTTTTGAGGCTCAGTAGGTTCATTTGCAGTTTTCTCAATTGTAGGAACATCAAATTTGTGAAAGACTACAATGCCAAATTCATCAGAGGAATCGGAATCATAGAAAGGATTCATGTAAAAGGGCATCGATTCCTCTTTAATGAAGTGGAATGGCTGGTAATGAGGAAAAATGGGGCACATAGGCTCATGTGATTCATCAATTGGTTCATGCATCACACCATCATCCATGTACTCATGTACACCCTTAGATATCCACTGTGTGTTTGTGTGATCCATATCTACGAGTTCTTTAATGAATGTAGGATCATTTTTAATTCCAAGAGTGGCATTTTGTTTTCTCATTTCAAGCCCGGTTTGATTAATCGAAGTCATTAGGCTTTTCATGTGTTGTTCATTTTGTTGTATGGTTTGCATGGCATTGTGTGTGAACTCAACCAATTTGGCTAAAGTATCCTCCAAAGAATTCTTCAGGGGTGGTGGTGGTTCATATGACCATTCAGGCGGAGAGGGATTATGAGGTGCATATGACCAGGGAAAAGAAGGGGGTACATATGATGTATCCTGTGAGGGATATGTTAGATTTTGTGGACTCAATCCATCAGTTGATGTAATAAATTGATTAATTTCTTTATTTATCAATAAAAACATGCTTTACTTTCATGAGATGAATGTTATTTTACTACTTCATGCACATGACCAATACGTATGACATAATTGTTCATGAGTTGAACCGGGTCCCATTAGTATATTAGATGTGATATATGTGCATGGATGAGATCCACGCGCAGGAGATATATGTCACAAATCTTATACTTAAAATAGCTTCACAACCAGTAATGAGATTGGGCATCTCATTTGATAAGGTTGCAGCACTTTGATCACTATGAGATAGTGTGATTTGTCTCGATCATCAGAATGTAAGATTCTGGATCACAGTGCTGGTACATTGGATGTATTGAAGGACCATGAGATGCACCTTATGGAATTCCATCTCAATAATAAGGTATGCTCTCATAATTCCCTAGCAATAGGCTCTCAATCCTGAGACATTGACGAACTCAAGTTTCTATCTATTCATTTGCTTTGAGTCACCAATGAGTGAGGCCGACTATAGGTTAACACCTCGGTGTCTTGGGTATGTGGTAGTAGAACTATGGGAACGTTGAATGATCAAGATGGAATCTATCTCTATTATCCCCTTGTGCCAATTAATGGATTTGTCATTAATAAGTGCGCACCCATCTCAATTAAGAGTTAATTGGATGGTACTGATGACTACTGTGATTAATTGGGGCTCAAGGATAATAAGATGTGGAACTTAGATTGGAAGAGACGGATTTATTCCAATTGATCCACGGATATTGATAGAGGGGCCTACTTGTGGTAATTGGGAAGTTTAGGGTCTTCATTGTAATTTATTCCTAAGACTGGAGTGCAATTGCATTTATATAGTGGTGTTATTTGCAATTAACTGTGGGCCCGGATTGCACATGAGATGTGGGGTCGCGGTGTTCCAGTTGGAGCCAGCTTTCTAAGGAATCCCTAGTGGTCCCCACGCTAGCCCAAGTTATTGGAAAATACTAATCCGACTCGAACTCTAGAAAGAAAGGATAAGAAAGGAGAAACTTGCTAATTGCTTTGGAAGTTAGACTTCTATTTCAATTAGACAAGGGAGAGATTTGGAAGTCTATAAAATATCCTTGGACGTCCAAAAGACTCCCCCCTCACGCCAAAACCCTTTCGTGCAAGAGTTGCGCGAGTTACTCTCCTCTCCTTTCTTCTAGTTCCTTGGAGTCTCGAGTTGGGATTTTCTCCTAAAGATTCCACCGTTCTTCTTGAGAAAAGAAATCCAATTCGGGGGTCATAGCGTGGAAGGCTAAGAGGTCCTGAAGAAGTCCATTAGAGCACTGCGGGTCTCCAAAGGTATGATCTACTTCTTCCATGTCGTAGATTAGTTTGGATGTTTAGTGCTGGTATAATTTTTTACTGTACATGGTCACGAGATTGAGGGTAACGCATCCTGGATTGGGTTTTGGTCTTATGGATAGTTGATCCCTGTGTCAAGTGGGTCAAAAGTTTTGAAAATCTATCCACGAGACCCATCTACTTCCAACAGGATAGTCATACGACCCAGCCTGAGTAAATTCTTGGGAATAAGAGACATGATCCATATTGGGCACATTACGCCAATTGTTTAGTGAGTGATCATCCCAATTTAGACCACACATGTTATCCATTTCATTATGGTAATGCCATCGATTTGATTCTGTCCACCATGGAAATCCCACATCCATATCAGAATGAGTGGATGATTGTGTGAGGTGTGGGTAATCATGTGGGACCCTTATTGGTTGATCATCTAAACTAACCATTCCATTAAAATCCTCAAATTACTCATTGTAACAATGATCATAGTGATTGGTCCATTCCCATTCATAAGATCCAGCTGAACAATTTCTTTGATGTAACTTTTCAATTCTTTCTTGTTCACATAAGGCATGCCAAGACTTTGGTGGGCCATCAGTATTAATTCCATTCCCATTAGTTTGCCCATTATTAAGTCTCCTCATGTTTGTGGATTCCCACCAATCCATTTTTTTTTTTTTGGAATCACTTGTTTTTTTTTTTTTGAATTTTGAATTTTGAAAAAAAAAAAAAACCTAAGTTGGACAATAAACATCAAAGCGACTCCTTAAGGTTGAAAAGTTTCCTCTAGTTCTCCAATCTGGTCCTATGAAACCAACTCGGCCAGTTAGCCACCAGGAAGTGGTAGAGTCATAGATGGACCCGTTTGAAGGACCATTTTCCTGAACAGACAAGCTGTCACGCACTACAGGGGCAAAGGCTTTCTTAGACACCGAGAAGATTAAGGACAATGATTAGATCACTTTTGGTATACTTTCTTCCCAAAAAAAAAAAAAAAGTTGAGACAAGTTCAAAAACAGTAACTTTTCTTGATTTTAGAAAGTTTCTAAAAATAACAATGATGTGTATTTTCTAGCATTCCATGCACATTCCTATTCCAAATTAGGGCGGCCTATCATTCCCTGCATGTCCCCCTATTTCTAGAAAGATGCCAAAATTAAACCACACCCACAAAGCAATGTAAATAAGAAAAGTTAGATAAGTTACGTTAAATGGCACTCCCCGGCAACGGCGCTAAAAACTTGATCGTGAGTTCCAAGTGCAGAACCGCGATGTAGTAATAAAACTGGTGAGACCAGGTCGATCCTCAGGGAGCAATGTGTTTAAGGTATTTTCAACTTGTAACCTATCTTAAATAAAAATCTAAAACTAGCCTAATTTATAATCTAACAAATACATACATTCCTAAAACAAAATAATTAAAATCCCTAATTCTAAAAGTTCCTAAAATAAAACTAAAATTGCTGCAAAACTAAAACACAAGTTAGAACTTCCAAAAATAAAAACTAAGATTAGAAACTAACTAAACTAAACAATGTTAAAAACAAAATAAAAAAATTAGAAACTTTCCTAAGTTAGAATTTCCAAAACTAGTAAACTTTCCAATTTAAAACCTTCAATTAAAATAAGTTTAGAAAGATATTTAATTTTGGAAATTAACTAAAACAATAAAAAACATAAAACTAGAAACAAATTTAAAATTAGAAAGTTAGTAAAATTAATAATGCAATGCATGCCATGAGATGCTGAAAAATTCTAAGTATGAAAAACTAGTATGTTGATGCAAATTTTATACATGATTTGAACTATTCTAATGCATCCTAAATTTAAATTTAATGGCTGTAATTTTTGCTCTACTGATGCAAGAAACTAACAAAAAAAAACGGAAGTGAAAAAGGATTTAAAACGAAAAAGTTATGAATGCATGAACATGACAACTTTGCAAAATTCTGTGCAGAAATTCTGATTCGGGTTGATTGATTGGCAAAGTTTAAGCCTCTGGTTCACAAACCTTCCGAAATTATTTTGATCTGAAATTTTGGGGAATGAAAGACCACATCCTAAACTTTAAGTTTGCCAAGTTTCAAAGAAAAATATTGTGATTTGACTGGTCTACCCACTTCGAACTTTTTGCAAAAAACTGTTTCTGCAGTTTGCTGAAACTGTTTTAAGTTATGCTGTTTATATATTGAGTCCGAATTTAATCATTAGATTCAGATTTGAAGGCTTAATTTTCATCAACTTAAATTTGCACAAAATCCTATGATAAGAAAATAGATGCAATGATTCCTAATCCAACCATCAAACTATGCAAAAACAAAACTTAATATCAATGTTAATGTAACAAGAAAAATAACAAAAGTGCAGAAAATAACATAAAATTGCAGGAAGTCAAAGGCGGTAATAACACAAAAGTCAAAGGCGGTAAACAACTGAAGTCAAAGGCGGTAATAACAAGAAGTCAAAGGCGGTATATTCACTCAAATTCTCCCTTAGTCTAGGCCTAATAATTTCTTAAAGTATGCTCTTTATTTGGGTCGTCAATCCAAACAAGAAAAACACAAATCAAGCAATCATACAACCATTAGAATAAGAAGAATAAGAAGATGAATATTATTGAACTAGTATGACAATCCTTTACATAAGATGAGAAAAAATTAAACCAAAAGATTATACATACTAGGATGGAAAAGAATTCCTCCTTCTAGTTGATCTTCAAGGTTGGTGGTGTGGCTTTAGGGCTAAGCCTCCTTGATGACTTAAGATGGAGAGACAAGAGAGGGAGAGATGGATGTAGAAATCTAGAGGTGGGAGGTGGGTAATTCTTCCATGAAGAATATGGGAGAAGGGTGCCCTATTTATACTTTTTCAAGTCCTACTCCTTCTCAAACTTTAAAATATTAAAAATAATTAAAAAAATGAAAGAAAAAAGGGCTCCAACCAATGCTTTGGACGTGCAATATCCTTGGGGATTTTTTTTCTTTTTATATTTCTCTTCTTTCCTTGCTTGTTTTGTCCATAAATCCCTCTTGGATGCTTCTTTCCTTCTTTGCCATTGCCACCTTGCATTGAGATCTTTTGAGAGATGAAATAGGGATAAGAATCCTCTCTTAGAATCAAACTTGGCCCACATGAGGTGTAGAACTTTCCCTTTTATCTCTTTGCATCGTCAACTTTCCTTTTTTGGAAAGTTCTCTTTGTTTGCTCCTAACTTGAAGAGATCTTCTAGATAATTCTCCCTTGATTTTTTCCTTTACTTTTTCAATCAAAATCTGATCCAAAATCCTCTTTTGGACGTGGAATAGCTTGCTTGGATATTTTTTTGCATTTTTTTTTCAATTAAATCTTCTCCTTCTCAAAAAAGAACTCCTATGTGGCTTTCCTTGTCAATCTTTGGTGAGATATTCTTCAAATTCTCTTCAAAATCTCTTGAAAATGTGCAACAAATAAATGGACCCCATCTTGGATGTTTGACAAGTGTGCCCCACACAAGTGCATGTGTGTGTGGGACCATGAAGCCGACTTTTTACAATTTTCTTCTAATTTCCTTTTCTCTTCAATTCTGCTCTCCTTTCTCTTAAAAATCAATTCCTTGCCTCAATTCTTTACAAATGGGACCCATATAATCAATTTCCTACAAAACAGATGTGAATTCATGTGAAAAGACAATTTTACCCCTAACACCACATATGCATGACTGTGGGCCCATTTCTCATGAAATGATAATAAAAATATACATCATTCTTCATGATTTTGTATGAATGAACTAATGATGAAGAGAATTCAACTTATTTCATGAGAAAAATTATTTTCACAAAACTTTCCAAAAATAGACTTTCCAAAAATAGCAGGTTTCATGAATTTATGCAAAAAGTGTGATTTTTAAGCAATTTATGCAGAAAAATATAAAGATGAATTTAAAATGAATTAAACCATGATATCACACTAAATGAGGCTCTTTCAAGTTAATAAGTCCTTAAAATGGGTCAAAATGTGTATAAAAATATGCATTTTTAAAGACTCATCAGTTTCCAAGATGAGAGCGCGGGGAATGAAGAGGAAGAAGAAAGAAGCTCAAGCTCGATACATGCAGCCTTCAATCACTAAGAATGGAAGCTAGATTCGAGAAGAAGATGATGGAAGATGGGAGAGAGCACTAGCTGCACAGCAAGAAGAAAGGAAGAATGAGAAGGAGAAGGAGATCATTGTGGGCTGGGTTTTTAAATAAATGGGTTTCTGGAATTACAAATAAATCCCACCAGTTCCTTGGATTTATAAGTTGAGTCAATTGGCCTAGAGGGCTGGAATGAGTCCAAATGGAATTGGGCCAAACATAAAAGATGTCCCACAAGATGAAACTCACCCGATGCAACTAATATGATGCATTGATGATGGCGAATCATGAAAATGCTAAAATACAAAGGTCTTAGACTACCTAATAAGGTTCGAACCCGACCTAACTACCTATCCATGACTCAAACCTCTTAAGATTTGGGCTCAATTAGCCTAATTACATACTAATTAAAGTATAACCAACTTAATTACTATAATTCATAATTATCTAGGGCTGGGACTTTACTGGTTTGATAAATTCCCTTTCTAAAAGATCAACAGTATTTATGCATAGATCCCCACACTACCAATCTGTAAATTGGGGAAGAGAACCAGATTAAACCTTAGCTTTTCACAGATTAAATCAGTAATGGTTGCCAAGCCTTGTGGGCCCACTTGTCCCACTTGATCATAGAACCAAGACACTCATTTGGGAAAGGGTTACTGGGCGACCATGGGGATTTAGTTCGCTTGTGGACCCGCTCCACTGGGACTCACCATCCATGTGTCTTATAAAAAGAAGCAAAGAGGAAAATGTTCCTCTGCAACTTTTCAAGACAGGATCGTCTCCTATTTGGGCAATTTGTGTTTTAAGTAGTTTATTGAAATTACAAGTAAGCCCTCCTACTTTATGCGAACTACTTTTAGGCCCCCACAATTAGGTATTTAAAGCCTTTCAAAGGAATCTAAAAATGTGATATTTATCCAGTCTTTAATGGACAGAAAAATTCATCTATTATCATGGGTTTATTTATTTATTTATTTAGTTAGATTGGTTCTTTAGTATTCATGTTGATGGCTTCTCATGGATTTGTGGGCATTTTATTTGTTTTTAGATTCAACATTTTTATCCTAAAGTACTAGGTGCTCATGCTTTTGATCGGTTATTAATTGCTTTTATTATTGGTTCTAATTGAAATCAGTCTCTTTCATGGTTGGAACCAACATCTTATATTAGTACAAGGGCTTATAGGCACAAAACTATATTAGTAATTCTAAAAATTCAAAAAATTCTAATTTTTTTTCTTGTTAGTTCAAAAATAATCTCAGATTTTTTCATTGTTATTTTAAAATTTGGTTATTAGATTAGGTTCTCATTGGTTTTCATTTTACTTGAACTTTTTTTTATTGTTGATTCTCTATAATTTTTTGTTTATACGCTTTAAATTTATTTGTGTCCTATGGATTTTATTGTTTTTTTATGGGGTCATTTTATTCAATGCAAACATTTTTACCTCCCAATGTTGGGTTTAATGGGGAAGTATATTCTTTGTACAAAAGTCCACAGATGAGTATAAGTGGATATGAGAATAAAAATTTCTCTCCATTCCATGAGTGACTCACCTTTCCTAATAGCAGATGTCTTTTAATATTTGTGGCTATCTTTCTTTTTTACAATTTGTGATTTTTTTGCGCATTTCTTCATTAATTGTAAGTCAGTTTTTGGTCCCATTGCAATCTAATGTAGTGTCTAACTTTTTAATAATGTTATCTTTAGTTATTTGATTTTTAATTAAAACCTGTATTATTTTTCATAAGCTTAATTATGTTACGTCTTCTCTTTGTAGGAGAATGTTAAAAATAATTTTCAAATCCATATTTCATGTACAATCTTAAATAATGTTTATCGGTTGCGTTAGTTTTTTTTTAAAGACATTAAAATTTTAGTATTGTTCATTTTATTGTTTTTTTTACCAAATAGATTATGATCAGATTTTGTAAACTTCATTGTTTTCTTTTTGTAAATTTTTTTAAGGAAAGCAAAAACTTATTTTTCTTGATATGTTGGGGTTTTAATGCCTTAAGATCCATATCGTTTTTTCCAAGTTTATTTCTCAATCGGTTGCCTAGAACTGAAATCTTAGCCTTTGCTTCTTTGAGGTTTAATATATAACACTTGTAATTTAATATGATCACATTCTTTCTAATATGATCTTATATGTAATCAACTATGGACAAGAGTTGGATGACCTCAATTGGGTTTAGATAGAGATTAAGTGAGCAGTATCGTGAAGGGGTTAGGCCATTTGTTGAGTTTGCAAAGGAGAATGTAGGTCAGGATGGTAAGATTCGGTGCTCGTGTAACAAGTGTTTGAACATTGATTGGTACACCAGTGAAGTTGTAAAAAATCATTTGACCCTTCATGGGATGATGCTATCTTACAAGCATTGGGTATACCATGGTGAAACCGTTCCTAATAACGACCCCTATGTATTGGATGATGGCAACAATGATGATGGGAATAATGAAATAACAGATAATGAAGACGATGTTGGGGATGAACTTCCTGAATTAATGGAAGACTATTACAGGGGGACTTACATAGATCATGATTGGGGAGGATCCAGATCTGTACAAGCTACTAATACCATCTAGAGGGAGGAGGTAAAAAATATTACAAAACTGATGGAAGTTGCCCAATGTGAGGTGTACCCAGGTTGCAAAATAGTATACTCTTTCGAAGTTTGTGATTACAATGCTTCATGTGAAGGTATTAAGCAAGTGGGGCAATAAGTCATTTAACATGTTGATGAGGGTATTGATAGATCTTTTACCAGAAGGTAATTTAGTTCCAAGTTCAATCTATGAAGCCAAGAAGTTCCTACGTGAGTTAGGCATGGGATACGAGGTCATCCATGCTTGTTAGCATGATTGTGCACTATTTTGGAAAGAGAATGCAGACCTAGAAAAATGTCCGACATGTGGAGAGTCTAGATATAAAGTCAATTATGGTAATGGTTGTACATGTCTAAGAAGATAGCTATGGATATGAGATGGCATAGTGATAAGCACATTGATGATGGGATATTGAGACATCCTACTGATTGTCAGGAGTGGAAGGACTTTGATATAAAATATCCCGAGTTCGCATATGCGCCTCGTAATTTAAGACTAGGGCTTGCCACTGATGGATTCAATCCTTCTGGAAACAAGAGCAACTCTTATAGTATGTGGACTGTAATACTTATGCCCTACAACCTTCCATCTTGGAAGTGCATGAAGGAGCCATTTTTCATAATGTCCTTACTTATTCCAGGACCGCAAGTACTTGGAAAAGAGATCGATGTTTACATCGACCTCTATTTAATAAGTTGAATGAATTGTGGGAAAATGGTATACTGACTTATGATGCCTTCAGCAAAAGTACTGGAAGAAACTAAAACTCCAACACAACCTAGACGTCATGCGCATCAAGAAAAATATATGTAAATAGTTACTTGGAACTTTATTGAATATAGATAGGAAGAACAAAGACGCAGAAAAAGCTCGTCGAGATTTGGAGGACATGGGCATTAGAAAAGAATTGCACATACAGAAGCGTGCCAATAGTGAATATGTGATGCCCTCGGCAATGTACACTTTGTCCCCGAAGGAGAGAGAGGGTTTTTGTGAATTCTTAACATCTATTAAGTTTCTAAATGGCTATGCAACAAATATCTCGAGATGTGTGACCACAGCAAATGGTAGATTATTGGGTTTGAAAAGCCATGATTGTCATGTCCTTCTACAATGACTTCTGCCGATTGGGATGCGTGGGTACCTCAGCAAGGATATTTGTACTACATTATTCGAGTTGGGTAATTTTTTTAAACAGTTGTGCTCTAAGACATTGAGGAAAAATGATTTGGAGAAATTAGAGGAGTGCATAGTTCTCATACTTTGCAAGTTAGAAAAGATTTTTCCTCCAGCATTCTTCGATGTGATGCTCCATTTAGCAGTCCACTTACCACGTGAGGCCATGCTTGCAGGACCAGTGAAATATCGTTGGATGTACACAATTGAAAGGAAATTATTACCATTCTAGTGTGATTTTAAAGTTATATTTTAGTCTAATTGTATTGCATTTGTAACTTAATTCTAGCTGGTGATTGTTTGAAGATTTTTAGGGACTTTGAAAGGGTACATCGCTAATTGAGCTCAGCCTAAAGGTTCAGTTGCTGAGGCTTATATTGTTAAAGAATATCTAACTTTTTGCTAAATGTACCTTAATGAGGTTGAAACTGTATTTAATCGAGATGAACGGAATGTTGATGGTGGTCATCATGGCCTGGGATTAATAGTCTTCCCACAAAATGTTCATCCTTTTGGATGATTGACAATGGCTCCCAAGGTGTCTGAGAAGGAACTTAATATGGCACAGTGGTTTGTGTTATATAATAGCATCGAAGTAGAGCAGTACCTAGAGTATGTGGGTATCTAATCAAGTGTATGCATAACTTGTAAACTTTTTTGAGTTTTCAAGTTTTTTACTTATGATTCAAATTTCTATAATTAAGGAACACAAGAATTTGCTACAGAATTCAAGTGGACGTGATATCACTCAATTACAATGATAAGATTTTCTGAATTGATTTAAATTATGTGTAAGATATATAAGATATTTTCAATTATACTTGACTTAACAGTAACTTAATACATCTACTATATATTGTTGATGCAGATGAATCAAATGCGGTCGCAAGGGTTACCAGAAGCAACCGATAACCTCTGGTCATTAGCAAACGGTCTCGATGCAATAATCAATCTTTATTCAGGTTGCATTTGTAATGGAATCTGATTCCATACTAGAGATCGAGACAACCATCGCAAAACCCAAAATAGTGGGTTGGTTGTACAAGGCAACCATAAAGGACAAACGATTGACTTCTATGGATACCCATGCAAAGTTTGGGAACTGAAATACTTGTATGGGCACAAAGTTGTTTTGTTCTAATGTGAATGGTTCAAAACTGATAGTAGAAGAACAATAAAAATAGATTCCCATTGCACAAGTATTGATGTCAAAAATCGGTGGTATCAAAGTGATCCCTTTATCTTGCCAAGTCAGGTGCAGTAAGTCTTCTACATTAAAGATACAAAATTAGGTACAAATTGGCAAGTCGTACAACAAGTTCGACATCAAGGATTTTGGGATGTACCAGAGTTGGATGGTGATGAACATACCTTAGTGAAGTATCTGAGCACAATGATGCATACTAGTAAGAAGAAACAACCGGAGCTGTCCAAATTTTCATTAAAGATACTCATATTCAATATCGTAGGGATGGTATTGATCCCGAGATTATTCAAAGAAATAGGGTTTTGCATTTAAGCAACCAAGTACACATTGGTGATGCACAAATGATGGACCATAGTGATAACAAAGATGAAACAATGACAGAGAATGTAGATGATAAAGAAGATGTCCAACAAAAGCATTTTGATTCGGATATAGATCTCGATTTAGAATGCAATATTTAGTATTTGTTTTCCTTTACATATGGATAACTATTTTTAATAAATTTTTCATTTGCATATGGATAAATGTTTTATCCAGCCTAACTTCTAGAAATTTGCTATTTACCTTCATTCATTTTTTGGCTACATATTTGTTACAAATATATTAATGCCGATGTTTTCTCACTAGCAAGCTATGTAGATGGTTAAATATATACCAACATTTATTATTAATGAGATTTTAATTTTAGTTGACTATTCATACATGTCTTCATCAGTTTTCAATAACTAGTATTTGCTAAAATGCCCAAGAATGAAAAATTGTGGGTCACACCAGGGTCTTTGTGGCAGAAGATGTCAGATATTGAAAAAGAAAGAATGGTTACCATTGCGGAAAATCAAATGAGACTTAAAGCTTTGGGGTTCCACAGGGGGGCGAATTCTTGGAGCACGTCGATTGAGAAGATCACCCATATGAATTCAGTTAACAAGAGAAAAAGAAACATGGTTGAGGAAGATGATGAGGAGCACAGTCCGCCGGAGAGTAAGGAAGGCTTGAGTTACTCCAGTGAGGATGATGAAGAGTACGGTAATGATGGTGATGATAAGTATTCTAGATCTCAAATAAAAAAGGTAATGTGTGTGAGTGTGCATCTAAGATTGATTTTATATTTACCAACAATTAACTAGTGGTATGTAGGTAATCTTCCTCAACCATTATATTACTCTAATATATTACCACGTGTAGGTAAGAATCTAATGTTCCTCACTTATAATTTTTATCTTACTCTAATATATTATGCATACAAGCATAAACAACATTTTTTTCTTTGCAACCTCAAGCTTGACCAAAAGGTCTATACGAGGCTTGACAAAAGGTAGGAGGACTGAGAGGCTTGTAGTGCAATCAGGTAAAAAACTCTTAGTGGAGTTCCCAGATGATTGCAACGTGCCAGTGGGGCTTAATGCCCCTTCTTTTGCAATGGAGCTTGGCAAAGAGATTAGAGGGGTGGCGCCGCTACAAGGCATCAATAAATGGACTGATATTAATAGTTCACTTAGAGCGGCCATCACACAACGAGCTTTGGTAATTGAAATTTGTTAATTAACTAATAACATTAATTTGTATTATTTAATAGATATCAATTCACTAATATTTTGTTTGCAGGAGAAGTTTCAGATCAAGGATTACACAATTGATCCTAAGGTACAGGCAGCAGTTGATAAAAAATGTCAAACATTATAGGGGCTGGAAGTGCAGCTTACACCTTAAGTATAAGAATATGTTGGAAAAAGGTGTTGACCCCAAAACTCAACTGCCTAATAACATTAAGCCAGAGCATTGGAACTACATGTTCGACCATGTATGAACTGATGAGAAGTGTAAGGTAACATCTATGCATTATATATGTCACTAAGTTATTTGTCATGAATCTCTATTGGTTAAGATTTAACATGATTGAGATTTACTAACTTTTTTTTATTTTCTCCTTAATTTTGGTAGGCTAAGTCAGAGAAAGCCAAAGCATCTTGTTCACTGCCGCCCTACAATCATGCATGCGGGTCGAGGTCCTTTCCATCAACGTTGTATATCATGGTGATGTTAATTCTGATAATTTTAAAAAATAATGTTAATTAGATTATAGTACTTACATATAACCTTACTCATGAAACTAATTAACGAAATCAGGCGGCAGAGAATAGAGGCCAAAAGCCCCACTTTATGGACTTTTATAAAGACTCCCATTGGAGTAAATCAAAGAACGATTGGGTGAATTCAAAATGCAAGGAAAATCAAGTATGTATGTAATGAGTGTGTGTGTGTACATGTATCACTAGAATCCTGTGATATTAGCTATATGCAGTGGATAGACTACATTGTTTATAGCGTGCTTATAGCATATTACATATGTAATATTGGTTATTACTTTTTTACTTTGGTTTTAATCTATTTAGATGGTAATAATATTTTTTCTCAATATAATTAGTTCTTAACTCCTTGTAAAAATAACAGGATGAATTAGTAAAGTTATGAGATAGGTATTCACAGCCCAGTGCAGCCCCGATGAGCGAGGAGGAGATGTTGATTGAGGTGTTTGGGCCGAGACCGGGGTACTTGAAGGGATTTGGGGTCGGACCGAAGCCTCGTCTTCTAGGAGTGTCATTCACACTCAAGCACGTGATTATGAGATGCATAGCCTCAAAGAGCAGATTGAAGTTGCAAATAAAAGAATTGAAGAATTCTCGGCTTTCCAGGTTAGAGCAATGGAGGCCCTACAGCGGGCAGGATTCTTTTCGACATCATCACCTGGGGGGCAAGCGTGTCGGGAGCTGATCATGCCGAGCTTTCTTGGTTAGTAAATTTATGTTTATTGTATGAATTTTAATACGTCAATTTTAGAATTTCTGTTTTAGTTTAGAATAAAACATGCATTTATATTTATTGAGTTGCTTGTTTAAAAACTCCAATGGCTTTTTTAATTTTAGTCCAAATTTTGTGCACGTATATTATACTTGAAATGTGCTTGAAAACATGTTTGATGCATTTCTTTCTTCTTTTTTCACAGATGGATGAGTGACATCATGGAATGCATGGCAACTTTGATGAAATATGAGAGAGAGAAAGAGAGAATCTGCTTGAATTTAATACATTGTCTAGATACTATTTGAATATTTTTATTTTGTTCTTTTTTTATTTTGATATTTAGGGGAGGTATGTTTTGGAATTGAATTGGATATAATTTTATAATAAATGCAAATGTTTGAGGTTTGAATGAATTTCATTACGAATGCACATTGAGGTTGGTTTTTTATTGTTATATTTGAAATTGAGAAATTATTTTCAATTGCAATGAGTTTATATGAATACAGGTTATGTATAAAAAATTTAAAAAATATTAGGTGTGATGTTATACCTTTGCAAAGGCTATTAGTGGCATTGGCAAAAGCAAATTTTGAACATACTTACATGATATGTAATAATGTTTCCAACGCACTAATTTGTATTGTGAAGGAAAAAAATTATTTGCCAACGCAGATATTACATTGCTGAAAGTGGACTTTTAACAACACGCCAATTGCGTTGTAGAAAGTGGACTTTTGCCAATGAGTCACGTGCGATGGGGAAAGTGAACTTTTGCCAATGCGCCGCGTGCATTGTGGAAAGTAATTTTTTAGCCAACGCACTGCATGCGTTGCAAAAAGTGAATATTTGCCAACGCACCGCGTGTGTTGCAAAAAGTGAATATTTGCCGACGCAACAAGTGTGTTGCGGAAAGTAAACTTTTGCCAAAGCGCCACGTGCGTTGCGGAAAGTGGACTTTTGCCAACGCGCGACATGCATTGGCAAAGGTTCAAAACTTTTGCCAACACACCGATTGCGTCGACGTATGTCAACTAATTTCTATAATAGACATCTTTTGGCAATGTTTAAAATGATTCAACAACATATTTTCGCAACGAATATTACGTTGCTGAAAAGTTAACTTTCCTTAACGCGGTCAAATTGCGTCGCAGAATACTTTTATTGACGAAGCTTTGGCAACATGCTGGCAACTCACTCAATTACGTTGCAGAATGTGTTAAGCAAAGTAAATACTAACCTTTGCCAACGCATAAATGCGTTGACAAAAAGGTTTTTTCTTGTAGTGTATCTTGATTTTCAAAAGACCTTTCAGGTTGAGCGTTTTCTAAGCGCCATTTACCAGATAGATTAATATCATTCCACTGTATGAGTTTTGGAATATTAACTTTATTTTTAAAATTAGTTTGGAATAAAGTAGTCATACCTTTTGCTTGATGGGAATAGGCTATGCCTGGAACAACTGAATTCATGAGTTTATAATAAACTCTATATATGAGAGCAAGATTTTGATTATGAGGATTCATATCAAAACCTTTTATCTGAATAGCAAGAGTAAGAGCTTCGTGTGCACCTGGATCTATAAGGAAAACAAAGAAATTTGGAAAGTAATTGAAGAAAGTAGGGCCATTAGCCAAACTTGATTCAACCATTTCAAGTAATGAATCACTAAATTTTTTATGTCTTGTATCTTGAACATAGATGAGAGCGTCTATTCTAAGTCCAATTCTTATTAAAGGCTTTACAGCAACTTGCACTAATCTAAAATGAATATAATTATATGTTTTAACATACTCCTGTATTTCATGGGACTTGATTAAAGAAAGATGCTGAATATTACTGGTAATGGATTCAGTTCTTTCAATGGTTTTTACTTTATAACTTGATTTTAATTGAAAACTTCCAACTTTATAAATTTCATTTTTATTTACGGTTGGAATAATCCACTCACAAATAACTTGATCTAAATTATCATAACTGATTTCTTCACTATTTTTAATAGACATAGAAGATAAGGAATTTGATGATAAGGAAGAAGAATACAAACTTCTTAATAAGCTTAGCCATAATTTGTATTATAGAGCTATTTTAACCAAATCAACCATGAGTATCTAACGAAATAGAGGAATTACATGCTAACAAAACACCTTAAATGCCTTCACATGGCTAACAATGGCAACAACAGTGGCTACCTCAGCTTCGCTCCGGGCAGAATATGATTAAAATTTCTTAATAATAATAAACACAGAACTAAGTATTAAGACTTTTGATGTTCTTACTTCTAAGTTAGCAATTCCTAAAGCCAAATCAAAGCATGTAGTTTGTAAATGACTATCCCATTTGGTATCAGAGACAAGTTGGCATCTAGTTTGTAATCAAGTATCGTTGTAATATAAAGTCATTTTGTGAGTATTTATTCACTTATCTTTATGTTTTCATTTTGTTTAAGGAATTGCTGACTCAGAAGCAAAAACGACAAAAATCTTAATACTTGGTTGTGTGTTTGTTATTATTGAAAAATTTTAATCATATTCCGCCCAGAGCAAAGCTGAGGTAGCCATTGTTGTCACCATTTGTTAGCCCTGTGAAGGCGTTTAAGGCGTTTTGTTAGTGTGTAAATCCTCTATTTCATTAGATACTCGTGGTGGATTTGGTTAAAATAACTTTGTAATACAAATTATGACTAATCTTATTAAGAAGTTTGTACCTTCTTCTTCCTCATCATTAAATTCCTTATCTTCTATGTCTATAAAAAATAGTGAAGAAATCAGCTATGACGATTTAGATCAAGTTATTTGTGAGTGGACTATTCCTACTGTAAATAAAATGACATTTATAAAGTTGGAAGTTTTCAATTAAAATCAAGTTATAAAGTAAAAACCATTGAAAGAACTGAATCCATTACCAATAATATTTAGTATCTTTCTTTAATCAAGCCCCATGAAATAAAGGAGTATGTTAAAACATATAATTATATTCATTTTGGATTAGTGCAAGTTGCTGTAAAGCCTTGAACAAGAGTTGGACTTAGAACATAAGCTCTCATTTATGTTCAATATACAAGACATAAAAAATTCAGTAATTCATTACTTGGGATGGTTGAATCAAGTTTGGCTAATGGCCCTACTTTCTTTGATTGCTTTCCAAATTTCTCTGTTTTCCTTACAGATCCAGGTGCACACGAAGCTTTTACTCTTGCTATCCAAACAAAAGTTTTTGATATGAATCCTCATAATCAAAATCTTGCTCTCATTTATAGAGTTTATTATAAACTCATGAATTCAGTTGTTCCAGGCATAGCCGATTCCCATCAGGCAAGACGTATGACTACTTTATTCCAAACTAATTTCAAAAATAAAGTTAATATTCCAAAATTCATACAGTGGAATGATATTAATCTATCTAGTAAATGGTGCTTAGAAAACACTCAACTTAAAATGTCTTTAGAAAATCAAGATATTGAAATCATTATTGAACATGAAGATGGAAGTGTTGAAATAAATTTTCAAACAGATTTAAGAGATATAACTCCTACAGTTTATCAACCTTCTAGAAAGCCTTATTCTCATCCTCCCTCTGTGGTAGGATCTTCCATAAAAGAACCATCTCAAGTTTCTTGCTCTACACCTAATGTAGACCTTCAACCTATAGGACTAGTGTATCCTTCTTATCAAGCTTCTCCATCTAATACATATAATTCTTCGAAATCTGATTTCAATATAAATGTTATTAAATGCTTTGAAATTGATAAAAAAAAATGTTAAAAAAGAATTTAGCTTTACATCCTCTCACAAAATCCTTTTTTAACCATGTTTCTCAAGAACATAAAGACTTTCTAAAAGCAAAATGGTATAAATATAGGTATGATAATCAAAGAACTATTTCTTTCTTTGATTGGTTTAAACTAGCCATAAAGAAAGCTTATAATACGAAAGATTTATCCATTAATTTGATAACTAAATTAAGCTCTTCTTGGATTATAGCTTCTACCAGTTTCTCTCCACAAAGAACTGAAGAATATATACATCCTCCATTACATCAAATCATTTAAAAAAAAACTTTAGTTGTACTCATAAAAGATGTTGCAAAAATACAAGGAGACAAAGGTAAAACTGAATTTATTTACAAATCAGATTTAAGTCATGTTTTAGAACAAAAAAATTATGCAAATATAAACCTTCATACTATTGGCCAACAAACCAATAGAATTGAAGGTAAAATTGAAAATATTTTAAAATTTTATGAAACTACTTCGTCCCATAAAGTAATCAAGACACAATCTTTAGGTTTTCAAGGTGAAGCTCTTGAAGATTTGAAGTTAGAAACAAAAACCCTTAAAATTTTTAGACAAATTAATCAATCAATTATCTTATAGTTTTACAAACATAAAACTTAAAGATAATAAAGAAAACAAAGATGAAAAATCCATAAATGTTTTAGTTTCTAAAGTTTCGAGCTCAAACTCAGAATTCTCTGTTTCTAACTCTATAGAAGAAAAATCAAATGAAAATCAAGATGATCAAAATCAAGAATCTTTACAAATCAATAAAATATTTAAAACACAAAAACCAATAGTCACTGCAGCAAAAACAAGAAATTATTATCCAAAACCTACTCCAGTTGATCTTCAATTCGAAGAACAAGCTATTCTAAATGGCCTTCAATTTGAAAACTCTTCAGTATTTGAATAGAATGTAGATTGACAATCTAAATATCTACTCCTGCAACTATGCCAACACATGATGATATATGCCTCTACCATCATGGCTATAGGTAATGATCAAAGACACGCGGTAAATGCAGTCGTCCTTGGATTTACTGGACAATTACATGGTTGGTGGGAAAAATACCTATATGATATAGAAAGAAATAGTTAGCTTTTAATTTGCTTACTTTGAAGGTTTTTTACTCCGTTTTCGGTTCAGACTTTGCGAAAAGTCCTACAAAGCAATTTATGAAGGGTTTAAAAGTTTTAATGGAATTTTTTATATTTTACTAATTTTAGTAACTTACAAATTCGAGTAATCCAGGGTTTCTAGACTCTATAAAAGTCATGCAATGCTCTTTTTCAAGGAATAATACAGTTTCAGGTTGTTTATGGGTATCTAGGGTTGTAAATTGGTCGGTTCTGGTCTGGGTCCATGGCGGACCTGGAATCGGAATCGTTAGTGAGAGGATGGACCCGGAACCAGAACTGGAACCGATTCGGAACTAATTTCTTAGATCCGGAACCAGAACCATTAAGGAGTGGATGGACTCGGACTCGGAACCGAAACCGTTTCTTCGGCGGGTTTGGGTCCGAATCCTGGTCTATGTAGAGAATTTTTTAGAGAAAACCTAACTTTTAGAAAAAATTTTTTCTAAAATTGGGGTAATGTATTGGAGCTCGGGTCCACGGGCCAGAACCAAGGTGGAATCGGGCCCGGAACCATTTAGGTCGCAGGTCTAAAAATAGGAACCATACCCGGACCCATTTACTTATCGGTTCCTAAAGATGGACCCAAACCCGATTATTAACGGGTCGGAACCTTCGGATAATTGGAGAATCGGATACCCATTTACAACCGTATGGGTTATCACCCCATCACTTCTGTCTTGGTTCAAGGTGACGGTACCGGGTTAAAGACGATGATTTTCTTCTATGGTTTTCTAAGCGTATTTCCGCAACGTTAATGTGGAAACAAAAATCATCGTACAGAACAAATTCGAGACGGTAAAGCCAACCGTTCCCCAGGCACTAGCTCCTGATAAAGCAACGGGCTTGGCAAGTCCGACCCGGTCCAAGGCACCACCTCTCTGTAAACCACAACTACTTCCCTTTGCGATAATACTTCGGGTGTGATCATTCCAGTGCTAAAGCACCGGATCCCACCAGAACTCCGCAGTTAAATGTATTTGGGCAAGAGTAGTACTAGGATGGGTGACCTTCTAGGAAGTCCTCATATTGGCTCCCTTTTTTCAGCTTTCGCTGTCCATTTTCCTGCCACCCATCACATGACAGCCGTTGAAGTCGTCGGAGACCAAATTAATCATTTTTAAGCGTCGAAACCCAAGCTCTGCGCGAGACTTACTAATTGTAGTTAGCCTTTAATTTGCTTGCTTTGAAGGTTTTTTACTCCGTTTTCGGTTCAGTCTTTACAAAAAGTCCTATAAAGCAATTTAGGAATGGTTTGAAAGTTTTAATGGGATTTTTTATATTTTACTAATTTTAGTAAGCTTATTAATTCGAGTAATCTAGGGTTTCTAGACTCTGTAAAAGTGATGTAATTCTCTTTTTCAAGGAATAGTACAGTTTCAAGTTGTTTACGAGTATCTTGGGTTGTAAATGGGTCGGTTCCGGTCCGGGTCCATACCCAAGCTCTGCGCGAGACTTACTTATTATAGTTAGCTTTTAATTTGCTTGCTTTGAAGGTTTTTTACTCCATTTTCAGTTCAGTCTTTGCAAAAAGTCCTAATAAGCAATTTAGGAATGGTTTGAAAGTTTTAATGGGATTTTTTATATTTTAGTTATTTTAATAAGCTTATTAATTCGAGTAATTTAGGGCTTCTAGACTCTGTAAATGTGATGTAATTCTCTTTTTCAAGGAATAATACAGTTTCAGGTTGTTTATGGGTATCTAGGGTTGTAAACGGGTCGGTTCCGGTCTGGGTCCATGACGGACCCGGAACCGGAATCGTTAGTGAGAGGATGGACTCAGAACTGGAACCGGAACCGATTCGGAAGTAATTTCTTGGATCCTGAACTGGAACCATTAAGGAGTGGATGGACCCGGAACTGGAACCGGAACCATTTCTTGGGCGGGTTTTGGTCCGAGTCCGGGTCTATATAGAGAATTTTTTAGAGAAAAGCTAACTTTTAGAAAAATTTTTTTCTAAAATTAGGGTAATATATCGGAGCTCGGGTCCCCGGGCCAGAACCAAGGTGGAATCGAGCCTGGAACCATTTAGGTCGCAGGCCTAAAAATAGGAACCATACCCAGACCCGTTTATTTATCGGTTCTTAAAGATGGACCCAAACCCGATTTAACGGGTCGGAACCTTCGGATAATCAGAGTATCGGATACCCATTTACAACCTTATGGGTTATCACGCCATCACTTCCGTCTTGGTTCAAGGTGACGGTACCGGGTTAAAGACGGGGATTTTCTTTTATGGTTTTCTAAACGTGTTTCCGCAACATTAATGTGGAAACAAAAATCATCGTAACAGAACAAATTCGAGATGGAAAAGCCGACTGATCCCCAGGCACCACCTCTCGGTAAAGCAACAGGCCCGGCAGGTCCAACCTGGTCTAGGGTACCACCTCTCTGTAAAGCACAACTGCTTCCCTTTGCGATAATACTTCGGGTGCGATCATACTAGCGCTAACGCAACGGATCCCACCAGAACTCCGTAGTTAAGTGTGCTTGGGCGATAGTAGTACTAGGATGGGTGACCTCCGGGGAAGTCCTCGTGTTGCACCCTTTTTTTCAGCTTTCGCTGTCCATTTTCCTGCCTCCCATCGCATGACAGCCGTTGGAGTTGTCGGAGACCAAATTAATCATTTTTAAGCATCGAAACCCTGGCTCTGTGCGAGATTTACTAATTATATTTAGATTTTAATTTGCTTGCTTTGAAGCTTTTTTACTCCATTTTCGGTTCAGTCTTCGCGAAGAGTCCTATAAAGAAATTTAGGAATGGTTTGAACGTTTTAATGGAATTTTTTATGTTTTACTAATTTTAGTAACCTTACTAATTCGAGTAATCTACGGTTTCTAGACTCTGTAAAAGTGATGTAATGCTCTTTTTCAAGGAATAATACAGTTTCAGGTTGTTTATCGGTATATACGGTTGTAAATGGGTCGGTTCCGATCCGGGTCCTGGGTGGACACGGAACCAGAATCGTTAGTGAGAGGATGGACCCGGAATTGGAACCGATTCGGAACTAATTTCTTGGACCGGAACCAGAACCATTAAGGAGTGGATGGACCCAGAACCGGAGCCGAAACCATTTCTTAGGCGGGTTTGGGTCCGGGTCCGGGTTTATGTAGAGAACTTTTTAGAGAAAAGCTAATTTTTAGAAACAAATAAATTTCTAAAATTGGGCCAATATATTGGAGCTCGGGTCCACGGGCCGGAACCAAGGTGGAATAGGGCCCGAAACCATTTTGGTTGCGGGTCTAAAAATATGAACCATACCCGGACCCGTTTACTTATCAGTTCCTAAAGATGGACCCAAACCCGATTTTTAACGGGTCGAAACCTTTGGATAATCAGAGAATCCGGTACCCATTTACAACCCTATGGGTTTTCACCCCATCACTTCCATCTTAGTTCAAGGTGACGGTACCGGGTTAAAGACGATGATTTTCTTCTATGGTTTACAAAGCGTGTTTCCGCAACGTTAATGTGGAAACAAAAATTACCGTAACAAAACAAATTTTAGACGGTAAAGTCGACTGGTCCCCAAGCACCGGCTCCGGCTAAAGCAGTGGGCTCGGCAGGCCCGACCCAGTCCAGGGCACCACCTCTCTATGATGCACAACTGCTTCTCACTGCAATAACACTTCGGGTGCGATCATACCAGCACTAAAACACCGGATCCCATCAGAACTCCGCAGTTAAGCATGTGTAATGACTCAGTCTCAAAGTACGTTTGAATGAAAGAATATAAGTAATAATCTATTCTAAACTATCGAGGTGCCTTTTGGGGACGAAACCGTGAGGAGTTCCATAAAAACTATAAAGTTAAGCATGCTTGAGTCAGAATAATTTCAGGATGGGTGACCTCCTGGGAAGTCTAAAGCGGACAATACCTCGATGGTGCGGGGCAGATCGTTACAGCATGCTTGGGTAAGAGTGGTACTAGAATGGGTGACCTCCTAGGAAGTCCTCGTGTTGCACCCCTTTTTTTAGCTTTCGCGGTCCATTTTCCTACCACCCATCACATGACTGCCGTTGGAGTCGTTGGAGATCAAATTAATCATTTTTAAGCGTCGAAACCCAGGCTCTATACGAGACTTACTGATTATATTTAGCTTTTAATTTGCTTGATTTGAAGGTTTTTCACTCAGTTTTCGGTTCAGTCTTCACAAAAAGTCCTAAAAAGCAATTTGGTAATGGTTTGAAAGTTTTAATGAAATTTCTTACTTTTTACTAATTTTAGTGAGCTTACAAATTTGAGAAGTCTAGGGTTTCTAGACTCTGTAAAACTGATGTAATGCTCTTTTTCAAGGAATAATACAGTTTCAGGTTGTTTATAGGTTTCTAGGGTTATAAACGGGTCAGTTCCGGTTCGGGTCCATGGTGGACACGGAACTGGAATCGTTAGTGAGAGGATCGACCCGGAACCGGAACTGGAACCGATTTGGAACTAGTTCCTTGGATCCGGAACCAGAACCATTAAGGAGTGGATGGACCCGGAACCGGAACCATTTCTTAGGTGGGTTTGGGTCCAGGTCTGAGTCTATGTAGAGAATTTTTTAGAGAAAAGCTAACTTTTAGAAAAAACAAAATTTCTAAAATTGGGGTAATACATTAGAGCTCGGGTCCACGGGCCGGAACCAAGGTAGAATCGGGCCCGGAACCATTTAGGTCGCGGGTCTAAAAATAGAAGCCATACCCGGACCCGTTTACTTATCGGTTCCTAAAGATGGACCCAAACCCGATTATTAACGGGTCGGAGCCTTCGGATAATCAGAGAATCCAATACCCATTTACAACCCTATGGGCTTTCACCCCATCACTTCCGTCTTGGTTCAAGGTGACGGGTCCGGGTTAAAGACGATGATTTTCTTCTATGGTTTACAAAGCGTGTTTCCGCAACGTTAATGTGGAAACAAAAATTTCCGTAATAGAACAAATTTGAGACATTAAAGCCGACTGGTCCCCAGGCACCGGCTCTGGGTTAAGCAACACGCTCGGCAGGTCCAACCCAGTCCAGGGCACCACCTCTCTATAATACACAACTGCTTCCCACTGCAATAACACTTTGGGTGCGATCGTACCAGCGCTAAAGCACCGGATCCCATTAGAACTCCGCAGTTAAGCGTGCTTGGGCGAGAGTAGTACTAGGATGGGTGACCTCCTGAGAAGTCCTCGTATTGCACCCTTTTTTTAGCTTTCACTGTCCATTTTCCAGCAACCCATCACATGATTGCCGTGGGAGTCATCGGAGACCAAATTAATCATTTTTAAGCATCGAAACCCAGGCTCTATGCGAAACTTACTGATTTTAGTTAGCTATTAATTTGCTTGCCTTGAAGGTTTTTCACTCAATTTTCGGTTCAGTCTTCACAAAAAGTCCTATAAAGCAATTTGGGAATGGTTTGAAAGTTTTAATGGAATTTTTTATATTTTACTAATTTTAGTGAGCTTACAAATTTGAGTAGTCTAGGGTTTCTAGACTTTGTAAAAGTGATGTAATACTCTTTTTCAAGGAATAATACAGTTTCAAGTTGTTTGTGGGTATCCAGGGTTGTAAACAGGTCGGTTCTAGTTTAGGTCCATGGCGGACCCGGAACCGAAATGGGTAGTGAGAGGATGGACCAGGAACCGGAACCGAAACCAGTTCGAAACTAATTTTTTGGATCCTGAACCAAGCCAGTCAGGAGTCAATGGACCCAGAACTGGAATCGGAACCATTTTTTGGGCAGGTTTGGGTCCGGGTTTGAGTCTATGTAGAGAATTTTTTTGAGAAAAGCTAACTTTTAGAAAAAAAAATGTCTAAAATTGGGCTAATATATTAGAGCTCGGGTCCACGGGCTGGAACCAAGGTGGAATCGGGCCCGGAACAATTTAGGTCGTGAGTCTAAAAATAGGAACCATACCCGGACCCGTTTACTTATCGGTTCCAAAAGATGGACCCAAACCCAATTATTAACGGGTCGGAACCTTCAAATAATCAGAGAATCAGATGCCTATTTACAACCCTATGGGTTTTCACCCCATCACTTCCGTCTTAGTTCAAGGTGACGATACCGGGTTAAAGATGATGATTTTCTTCTATGGTTTGCTAAGCGTGTTTCCGCAACGTTAATGTGGAAACAAAAATTTCTGTAACAGGACGAATTCGAGACGGTAAAGCCGACCGGTCCGCAGGCACCACCTCCCAGTAAAGCAACGGACTCGGCAGGTACGACCCGGTCTAGGGCACCACCTCTTTGTAAAGCATAACTGGTTCCCTTTGCAATAGTACTTCTGGTGCGATCATTCTAGCACTAAAGCACCGGATCCCATCAGAACTCCGCAGGTAAGCGTGCTTGGGCGAGACTGGTACTAGGATGGGTGACCTCCTGGGAAGTCCTCGTGTTGCACCCCTTTTTTCTGCTTTTGCAGTCCATTTTCCTGCCATCGATCACATGATAGCCGTTGGAGTCGTCGGAGACCAAATTAATCATTTTTTAGCGTCGAAACCTAGGCTCTGTGCGAGACTTATTGATTATAGTTAGCTTTTAATTTGCTTGCTGTGAATATTTTTTACTTCGTTTTCGGTTCAGTCCTTGCGAAAAGTCTTATAAATCAATTTAGGAATGGTTTGAAAGTTTTAATGGAATTTTTTATATTTTACTAATTTTAGTAATCTTACTAATTCGAGTAATCTAGGGTTTCTAGACTCTGTAAAAGTGATGTAAAGCTCTTTTTTAAGGAATAATCCAGTTTCAGGTTGTTTATGGGTATCTAGGATTGTAAATGGGTCAGTTCCTGGCAGGGTCCATGGCGGACGCAGAATCGGAATCGTTAGTGAGAGGATGGACCCGGAACCTGAACCGGAACCAATTCTGAACTAATTTCTTAGATCCGGAATCGGAACCATTGAGGAGTGGATGGACCCGGAACCGGAATCGGAACCATTTCTAGGGCGGGTTTGGGTCCGGGTCCGGGTCTATGTAGAGAATTTTTTAGATAAAAGCTAACTTTTAGAAAAAAAATTTTCTAAAATTCGGGTAATATATTGGAGCTCGGGTCCACAGGCCAGAACCAAGGTGGAATCGGGCCCGGAACCTCTTAGGTCGCAGGTTTAAAAATAAGAACCATACCCGGACCCGTTTACTTATTGGATCCTAAAGATGGACTCAAACCTGATTATTAACGGGTCAAAACCATCGGATCATCGTAGAATCGGATACCCATTTACAACCCTATGGGTTATCACCTCATCACTTCCGTCTTGGTTCAAGGTGACGTTACAGGGTTAAGGACAATGATTTTCTTCTAGAGTTTACTATGCGTGCTTCCGCAACGTTAACGTGGAAACCAAAATCAACATAACAGAACAAATTCGAGACAGTAAAGCCGACCGCTCCTCAGGCACCACCTCCCAGTAAAGCAATGGGCTCGGCAGGCCCGGCCCGGTCGTGGGCACCACCTCCCTATAAAGCACAACTGCTTCCCTTTGTGATAATACTTCGGGTGTGATCATACCAGCGCTAAAGACCGGATCTCATCAGAACTCCGCAGTTAAGTGTGCTTGGGTGGGAGTTGTACAAGGATGGGTGATCTTCTGGGAAGTCCTTGTGTTGCACAACTTTTTTCAGTATTCGCTGTCCGTTTTCCTGCCACCCATCACACAACAGGTGTTGGAGTCGTTCGAGGCCAAATTAATCATTTTTAAGCGTCGAAACCCAAGCTCGATGCGAGACTTACAGATTATAGTTAGCTTTTAATTTGCTTCCTTTGAAAATTTTTTACTCCGTTTTCGGTTCAGTCTTCGCGAAAAGCCTTTAAAGCAATGAGGGAGCGGTTTGAAAGTTTTAATGGAAATTTTTATATTTTACTAATTTTAGTAAGCTTACTAATTCGAGTAATCTATGGTTTCTAGACTCTGTAAAAATGAAGTAATGCTCTTTTTCAAGGAATAATACCGTTTCAGGTTGTTTATGGGAATCTAGGGTTGTAAACAGGTCCGTTCCGGACCGGGTCCATGGCGGACCCGGAACCGCAGTGGGTAGTGAGAGGATGGACCAGGAACCAGAGCCGGAACCGATTTGAAACTAATTTTTTGGATCCTGAACCAAGCCAGTCAGGAGTCGATGGACCCGGAATTGGAATCAGAACCATTTCTTGGGCGGGTTTGGGTCCGGGTTTGAGTCTCTGTAGAGAATTTTTTTGAAAAACGCTGACTTTTAGAAAAAAAAATGTCTAAAATTCGGGTAATATATTGGAGCTCGGGTCCACGGGCCGGAACCAAGGTGGAATCGGGCTCGGAACAATTTAGGTCGCGGGTCGAAAAATAGGAATCATACCCGGACCCGTTTACTTATCGGTTCCAAAAGATGGACCCAAACCCAATTATTAACGGGTCGGAACCTTCAGATAATCAGAGAATCAGATGCCTATTTACAACCCTATGTGTTATCACCCCATCACATCCGTCTTGGTTCAAGGTGATGGTACCGGGTTAAAGACGATAATTTTCTTCTATGGTTTACTAGGCGTGTTTCCACGACGTTATTGTGGAAGCAAAATCAACATAACAGAACAAATTCGAGACGGTAAAGCCGACTGGCCCCCTGGCACCATCTCCCTGTAATGCAACGGGCTCGGCAGGTCCGACCCGGTCCAAGGCACCACCTCTCCGTAAAGCACAACTGCTTCCCTTTGCGATAAACTTTGAGTGCGATCATACCAATGCTAAAGCACCGGATCCCATCAGAACACCGCAGTTAAGCGTGCTTGGGCAAGAGTAGTACTAGGATGGGTGACCTTCTGGGAAGTCCTCGTGTTGCACCCCTTTTTCAGCTTTCGCTATCCATTTTCCTGCCACCGATCACATGACAGCCGTTGGAGTCGTCGGAGACCAAATTAATCACTTTTAAGCGTCGAAACCCAGGCTCGGTGCGAGACTTACTGATTGTAGTTAGCTTTTAAATTGCTTGCTTTGAAGGTTTTTTACACCGTTTTAGGTTTAGTCTTCACGAAAAGTCCTATAAAGCAATTACGGACTGGTTTGAAACTTTTAATGGAAATTTTTATATTTTACTAATTTTAGTATGCTTAATAATTTGAGTAACCCAGGGAGTTTAGACTCTGTAAAGCTGATGTAATGCTCATTTTCAAGGAATAATACAGTTTTAAGTTGTTTATGGGTATCTAGTGTTGTAAACGAGTCAGTTCTAGTCCGGGACCGTGGCGGAGCCAGAACCGGAATCGTTAGTGAGAGGATGGACCCGGAACTGGAACAAAAACCGATTCGGAACTAATTTGTTGGATCCGGAACCGGAACCATTGAGAGTGGTTAGGCCCGGAACCAGAACCGGAACCATTTCTTGGGCAGGTTTGTGTTCGGGTCCGGGTCTATGTTGAGAATTTTTTAGAGAAAAGCTAATTTTTAGAAAAGAAATTTCTAAAATTGGGGTAATATATTGGAGCTCGGGTCCACGGCTGGAACTAAGATGGAATCAAGCCCGGAACCATTTAGGTCGCGGGTCTAAAAATAGGAACCATACCTGGACCCGTTTACTTATTGGTTCCTAAAAGTAGACCCAAACCCGATTATTAACGGGTTGAAACCTTCGGAGAATAGAAGAATCGGATACCCGTTTACAACCCTATGGGTTATCACCCCATCACTTCCGTCTTGGTTCAAGGTGATGGTACCGGGTTAAAGGCGATGAGTTTCTTCTATGGTTTACTAAGTTTGTTTCCGCAACGTTAATGTGGAAACAAAAATCAGCATAACAAAACAAATTGGAGACGGTATAGCTGACCGGTCCCCAGTCACCACCTCCTGGTAAAGCAACGAGCTCGGCAGGTTCGACCCGGTCCAAGGCACCACTTCTCTATAAAGCACAACTACATCCCTTTGCGATAATAGTTCGGGTGCGATCATACCAGCGCTAAAGCACCGAATCCCAACAGAACTCCGCAGTTAAGCGTGCTTGGGCGAGAGTAGTACTAGGATGGGTGACCTCCTGGGAAGTCCTCGTGTTGCACCCTTTTTTTCAGGTTTCGCTGTCCATTTTCCTGCCACCGATCACATGATAGCCATTAATCATTTTTAAGCGTCGAATCCCAAGCTCTGTGCGAGACTTACTGATTATAGTTAGCTTTTAATTTGCTTGCTTTGAAGGTTTTCTACTACATTTTTGGTTCAGTCTTCGCGAAAAGTCCTATAAAGCAATTTAGGAATGGTTTTGAAAGTTTTAATGGAATTATTTATATTTTGCTAATTTTAGTAAGCGTACTAATTCGAGTAATCTAGGGTTTCTAGACTCTGTAAAAATGATATAATGCTCTTTTCCAAGGAATAATACAGTTTCAGGTTATTTATGGGAATCTAGGGTTATGAACGGGTCGGTTCCGGTCCGGGTCCATGGCAAACCTTGAACCGGAATCGTTAGCGAGTGGACGAACCCAGAACCGGAACCGGAACAATTTCTTGGGCGGGTTTGGGTCTGGGTCTGGGTCTGGGTCTATGTAGAGAATTTTTTAGAGAAAAGCTAACTTTTAGAGAAGAAATTTCTAAAATTGGGGTATTATATTGGAGCTCAGGTCCACGGGCCGGAACCAAGATGGAATCGGGCCCAGAACCATTTAGGTCGCGGGTCTAAAAATAGGAACCATACCCGGACCCGTTTACTGATTGGTTTCTAAAGTTGGACCCAAACCCGATAATTAACGGATCCAAACCTTCAGATAATCGGAGAATCGGATACCCATTTACAACCCTATGGGTTAGTACCTCATCACTTTCGTCTTGGTTCAAGGTGATGGTATCAGGGTAAAGACGATGATTTTCTTATATGGTTTACTAAGCGTGTTTTAGCAACGTCACTGTGGAAACAAAAATCAACGTAACAGAGCAAATTCAAAATGGTAAAGCCGACCGTTCCCCAGGCACCAGCTCCAGGTAAAGCAATGGGCTCGGTAGGTCCGACCCGGTCCAGGGCACCACCTCTCTGTAATGCACATCTGCTTCCTTTTGCAATAATACTTCGGGTGTGATCATACTAGCGCTAAAGCACCGAATCCAATCGGTACTCTACAGTTAAGCATGCTTGGGTGAGTGTAGTTCTAGGATGGGTGGCCTCCTGGGAAGTCCTCGTGTTGCACCCCTTTTTTCAGCTTTCGCTGTCCATTTGCCTGCCACCCATCACATGACAGTCCTTGGAGTCGTCGGAGACCAAATTAATTATTTTTAAGCGCCGAACCCAGGCTCTATGCGAGACTTGCTGGTTATAGTTAGCATTTAATTTGTTTGCTTTGAATGTTTTTTACTCCGATTTTGGTTCAGTATTCGTGAAAAGTCCTATAAAGCAATTTGGGAATGGTTTGAAAGTTTTAATGGAATTTTTTATATTTTACTAGTTTTAGTAAGCTTACTAATTCAAGTAATCTAGGGTTTCTTAACTCTGTAAAATTGATGTATGCTCTTTTTCAAGAAATAATACAGTTTCAGGTTGTTTAAGGGTATCTAGGGTTGTAAACGGGTCAGTTCCTGGCTGAGTCCATGGCGGATGCGGAACCGGAATGGTTAGTGAGAGGATGGACCCGGAACCGGAACCGGAACCAATTCGGAACTAATTTCTTGGATCTGGAACCGGAACCATTGAGGAGTGAGGGGACCCGGAACCGGAACCGGAACCATTTCTTGGGTGGGTTTGGGTCCGTGTCCGGGTCTATGTAGAGAATTTTTTAGAGAAAAGCTAACTTTTAGGAAACAAAATTTCTAAAATTGGGGTATTATATTGGGGCATGGGTCCACGGGCCGGAACCAAGGTGGAATCGGCCCCTGAACCATTTAGGTCATGGGTCTAAAAAAAGGAACCATACCTGAACCCGTTTACTTATCGATTCCTAAAGATGGACCCAAACCCGATTATTAACAGGTCGGAACATTCGGATAATCGGGGAATTGGATGCCCATTTACAACCCTATGGGTTAGCACCTCATCACTTCCGTCTTGGTTCAAGGTGACAGAACAACGTTAAAGACGATGATTTTCTTCTGTGGTAAGCGTGTTTCCGCAATGTTAATGTGGAAACAAAAATCAACATAACAGAACAAATTTGAGACGGTAAAGCCAACCAGTCCCCAGGCACCGGCTCCCGGTAAAGCAACGGGCTAGGCAGGTCCGACCCAGTCCGGGGCACCACCTCTCTGTAATGCACAACTGCTTCCCACTGCAATAACACTTCGGGTGTGATCATACCAGCGCTAAAGCACTGGATCCCATCAAAACTCCGTTGTTAAGCGTGCTTGGGCGAGAGTAGTACGAGGGTGGGTGACCTCCTGAGAAGTCCTTGTGTTGCACCCCTTTTTTCAGCTTTCGTTGTCCATTTTCCTGCGACCAATCACATGACAGCCATTGGAGTCGTCGGAGACCAAATTAATCATTTTTAAGCATGAATCCCTAGCTTTGTGCGTGACTTACTGATTATAGTTAGCTTTTTATTTGCTTGCTTTGAACGTTTTTTACTCCATTTTCAGTTCAGCCTTCACGAATAAGTCCTATAAAGCAATGTGGGAATGGTTTGAAAGTTTTAGTGGAATTATTTATATTTTGCTAATTTTAGTAAGCTTACTAATTCGAGTAATCTAGGGTTTCTAGACTTTGTAAAAATGATATAATGCTAATTTTCATGGAATAATATAGTTTCAGGTTGTTTATGGGAATCTAGAGTTACAAATGGGTCGGTTCCTGTCCGGGTCCTTGGCAGACCTAAAACCGGAATCGTTAGTGAGAAGATGGACCCAGAACTGAAACCGGAACAATTTCTACGGCAGGTTTGCGTCTGGGTCCGGGTTTATATAGAGAATTTTTTAGAGAAAAGCTAACTTTTAGAAAAAAAATTTCTAAAATTGGGGTATTATATTGGAGCTCGGGTCCGCGGGCCGGAACCACAGTGGAATTGGGCCCGGAACCATTTAGGTCGCAGGTCTAAAAATAGGAACCATACCTGGACCCGTTTACTTATCGGTTTCTAAAGATGGACACAAAAATGGACACAAACCCAATTATTAACGGGTCCAAACCTTCGGATATTCGGAGAATTGGATACCCATTTACAACCATATGGGTTAGTACCTAATCACTTCCATCTTGGTTCAAGGTGATGGTACCGGGTTAAAGACGATGATTTTCTTCTATGGTTCACTAAGCGTCTTTCAGCAATGTTACTGTGGAAACAAAAATCAATGTAACAGAGCAAATTCGAGACGGTAAAGCCGACCGTTCCCGAGGCACCACCTCTCGGTAAAGCAACGGGCTTGGCCGTTGCGACCCAGTCCAGGGCACCACCTCTCTGTAAAGCACAACTGCTTCGCTTTACGATAATACTTCAGCTGCGATCATACCAGCGCTAAAAGCAGCGGATCCTATCAGAACTCCATAGGTAATCATGCTTGAGCAGAGTAGTACTAGGATGGGTGACCTCCTGCGAAGTCCTCGTGTTGCACCCATTTTTTTAGCTTTCGCTGTCCATTTTCCTGCCACCCATCACACAACTACCGTTAGAGTCGTCGGAAGCAAAATTAATCATTTTTAAGCGTCGAAACCTAGGCTCGGTGCGAGACTTACTGATTATAGTTAGCTATTAATTTGCGGGCTTTGAAGGTTTTTTACTCCGTTTTCGGTTCTGTCTTCGTGAAAAGTCCTAGAAAGCAATTTGAGAACGGTTTGAAAGTTTTAATGGAATTTGTTATATTTTACTAATTTTAGTAAGCTTACTAATTCGAGTAATCTAGGGTTTCTAGACACTGTAAACGTGATGTAATGCTCTTTTTCAAGGAATAAGACAGTTTCAGGTTGTTTATGGGTATCTAGGGTTCTAAACGGGTCGGTTCCGGTCCGAGTCCATGGTGGACCTGGAACCGGAATCGTTAGTGAGAGGATGGACCCGGAACCGGAACCGGAACTAACTCGGAACTAAATTCCTGGATCCGGAACTAGAACCATTAAGGAGTGGATGGACCCGGAATCGGAGCCGGAACCATTCCCTGGGCGGGTTTGGGTCTTGATCCGGGTCAATATAGAGAATTTTTTAGAGAAAAGCTAACTTTAGAAAAAAAATTTTCTAAAATTGGGGCAATATAATGGAGCTAGGGGCCAGAACCAAGGTGGAATCGGGCCTAGAACCATTTAGGTCGCCGGTCCAAAAATAGGGACTATACTCGGTTCCAAAAGATGGACCTAAACCTGATTATTAATGGGTCGGAACCTTCGGATAATAGGAGAATCGGATACCCATTTACAACCCTATTGGTTATCACCCCATCACTTCCGTCTTGTTTCAAGGTGATGGTACCAGGTTAAAGACGATAATTTTCTTCTATTGTTTACTGCGCGTGTTTCCACAATGTTACTGTGGAAACAAAAATCAACGTAATAGAACAAATTTGAGACGGTAAAGCCGACCGGCCCCGAGGCACCACCTCCCGGTAAAACAACGGGCTCGGCAGGTCCGACCCAATCCTGGGCAGCACCTCTCTGTAAGGCAAAACTGCTTACCTTTGGGATAATAATGCTGGTGCGATCATGCCTGTGCTAAAGCGCCAGATCCCATAAGAACTCTGCAGGTAAGGGTGCCTGCGTGAGAGTAGTAATAGGATGGGTGACCTCCTGGGAAGTCCTCGTGTAGCACTCCTTTTTTCAGCTTTCGTTGTCCATTTTCCTGCCACCCATCACATGACTGTTGTTGGAGTCGTCGGAGACCAAATTAATCATTTTTAAGCGTCGAAACCCAGGCACTGTACAAGACTTACTGATTATAGTTAGCTTTCAATTTGCTTGCTATGGAGGCTTTTTACTCCGTTTTTGACTCAGTCTTCGCGAAAAGTCCTATAAAGCAATTTGGGAATGGTTTGAAAGTTTTAATGGAATTTTTTATATTTTACTAATTTTAGTAAGCATACTAATTTGAGTAATCTAGGGTTTCTAGACTCTGTAAAATTGATGTAATGCTTTTTTTCAAGGATTAGGGCAGTTTCAAGTTGTTTATGGGTATCTAGGGTTGTAAACGGGTCAATTCTAGTCCGGGTCCATGGCTGACTCGGAACCGGAACCGGAACCAATTCCGAACTAAATTCTTGGATCCGCAACTGGTACCAATAAGGAGTGGATGGATCCGGAACCAGAACTGGAACCATTTCTTTGGTAGGTTTGGGTCCAGCTCAGGGTCTATGCAGCGAATTTTTTAGAAAAAAGTTCACTTTTAGAAAAATTTTTTTATAAAATCGGGGCAATAAATTGCAGCTCACATCCACCGGCCGAAACCATGGTGGAATCTGGCCCCGACCCATTTAGGTTACGGGTCAAAAAATAAGAACCATACCTGGACCCGTTTTTTAACAAGTCCGAACCTTCTGATAATCGGAGAATCGAATACCCGTTTACAACTCTACAGGTTTTCACCCCATCACTTTCGTCTTGGTTTAAGGTGACGGTACCAGGTTAAAAACAACGACTTTCTTCTATGGTTACTAAGAATATTTCCGCAACATTAATGTGGAAACAAAAATCAACGTAACAGAACAAATTCGAGACGGTAAAGCCGACCGGTCCTCAGGCACCACCTCCCGATCAAGCAACGGGCTCGGCAAGTCCAACCCGGTCCAAGGCACTAGCCCTCCGTAAAGCACAACTGCTTAACTTTACGATAATACTCCTGGTGCGATCATACCAGCACTAAAGCACTGGATCCTATCAGAACTCCGCAGTTAAGCGTGCTTGGGCGAGAGTAGTACTAGGATGGGTGACATCCTGGGAAGTCCTCGTGTTGCACCCCTTTTTTCAGCCTTCGCCGTCCATTTTCCTGCCACCCATCACATGACTGCCGTTGGGGCCGTTGCAGACCAAATTAATCATTTTTAAGCGTCAAAACCTAGGCTCTGTGCGAGACTTACTGATTGTTGTTAGGTTTTAATTTGCTTGCTTTGAAGGCTTTTTACTACGTTTTCCGTTCAATCTTCATGAAATGTCTTATAAATCAATTTGGGAATGGTTTGAAAGTTTTAGTGAAGTTTTTTATATTTTACTAATTTTTGTAAGCTTCGTAATTCAAGTAATCTATGGTTCTTAGACTCTGCAAAAGTTATGTGATGCTCTTTTTCAAATTATAATACAGTTTTAAGTTGTTTGTGGGTATCAAGGGTTGTAAACGGGTCAGTTCCGATCTAGGCCCATGGCAGACCCAGAACCAGAATCGTTAGTGAGAGGATGGACCCGAAACCGGAATCGGAACCGATTCGGAACTAATTCCTTGGATCCGGAACCAGAACCATTATGGAGTGGTTGGACTCGGAGCCGGAACTGGAACCATTTCTTGGGCGGGTTTTGGTATGGGTCTGGGTCTTTGTAGAGAATTTTTTTAGAGAAAAGATAACTTTTAGGAAAAAAGATTTCTAAAATTGTGGTAATATGTTGGAGCTCGGTTCCACGGGCCGAAACCAGAGTGGAAGCGGGCCTGGAGCCATTTAGGTCGCAGGTCTAAAAATAGGAACCATACCTGGACCTGTTTACATATCGATTCCTAAAGATGGACTCATACCTGATTATTAACGGGTCGGAACCTTCGGATAATCGCAGAATCAGATACCCATTTACAACCCTATGTGGTATCACCCCATCACTTCCATCTTGATTCAAGGTGACGGTGCCGGGTTAAAGGCGATGATTTTCTTTTATGGTTTATTAAGTGTGTTTTCGCAACATTTATGTGGAAACAAAAATCAACGTAACAGAACAAGTTCGAGACAGTTAAGCCGACCGGTCCCCAGCACCACCTCCCGGTAAAGCAATGGGCTCGGCAGGTCCTACCTGGTCCAGGGCAGCACCTTTCTGTAAAGCAGAACTGCTTCCCTTTGCGATAATACTTCGGGCGCGATCATACCAGCGCTAAAGCACCGGATCCCATCAGAACTCCGTAGTTAAGCATGCGCTTGGGCCAGAGTAGTAATAGGATGGGTGACCTCCTAGGAAGTCCACATGTTGCACCCCTTTTTTCAGCTTTCGCTATCCATTTTCCTGCCACCCATCACATGAAAGCTGTTGGAGTCGTCGGAAGCAAAATTATCATTTTTAAGCGTCGAAACCCAGGCTCGGTGCGAGACTTACTGATTATAGTTAGCGATTAATTTGCGTGCCTTGAAAGTTTTTTACTCCGTTTTCGGTTCTGTCTTTGTGAAGAGTCCTAGAAAGCAATTTGGGAACGGTTTAAAAGTTTTAATGGAATTTTTTATATTTTACTAATTTTAGTAAGCTTATTAATTCGAGTAATCTAGAGTTTCTAGACACTGTAAACGTGATGTAATGCTCCTTTTCAAGGAATAAGACAGTTTCAGGTTGTTTATGGGTATCTACGGGTCTAAACGGGTCGGTTCCGGTCCGGGTCCATGGCGGACCCGGAACCGGAATCATTAGTGAGAGGATGGACTCGGAACCGGAACCGGACGTGACTCGGAACTAAATTCTTGGATCCGGAACTAGAACCATTAAGGAGTGGATCGGCCCTGAATCGGAGCCGGGACCATTTCCTTGGCGGGTTTGGGTCTTGAGCCGGGTCAATGTAGAGAATTTTTTAGAGAAAAGCTAACTTTTAGAAAAAAAATTTCTAAAATTGGGGCAATATATTGGAGCTAGGGTCCACGGGCCGGAACCAGGGTGGAATCAGGCCTAGAACCATTTAGGTTGCTGGTCTAAAAATAGGAACCGTACTCGGTTCCAAAAGATGGACCTAAACCCAATTATTAATGGGTCGGAACTTTCGGATAATCGGAGAATCGGATACCCATTTACAACGCTATTGGTTATCACCCCATCACTTCCATCTTGTTTGAAGGTGATGGTACCAGGTTAAAGACGATAATTTTCTTCTATGGTTTACTGCGCGTGTTTCCGCAATGTTACTGTGGAAACAAAAATCAACGTAACAAAACAAATTCGAGACGGTAAAGCCGACCGGCCCCGAGGCACCACCTCTCGGTAAAACAACGGGCTCGGCAGGTCCGACCCAATCCTGGGCAGCACCTCTCTGTAAGGCACAACTGCTTACCTTTGGGATAATACTTCTGGTGCGATCATGCCAGTGCTAAAGCACCGGATCCCATCAGAACTCTGCAGGCAAGGGTGCCTGCGGGAGAGTAGTGCTAGGATGGGTGAACTCCTGGGAAGTCCTCGTGTTGCACCCCTTTTTTCGACTTTCGTTGTCCATTTTCCTGCCACCCATCACATGACTGCCGTTGCAAACGTCGGAAACCAAATTAATAATTTTTAAGCATTGAAACCTAGGCACTGTACGAGACTCACTGATTATAGGTAGTTTTTATTTGCTTGCTTTGTGGCTTTTTACTCCGTTTTTGATTCAGTCTTCGCGAAAAGTCCTATAAAGCAATTTGGGATTGGCTTGAAAGTTTTGATGGAATTTTTTATATTTTACTAGTTTTAGTAAGCTTACTAATTTGAGTAATCTAGGGTTTCTAGACTCTGTAAATTGATGTAATGCTCTTTTTCAAGGATTAGGGCAGTTTCAAGTTGTTTATGGGTATCTAGGGTTGTAAACGGGTCAATTCTGGTCCGGGTCCATGGCTGAGTTGGAACCGGAACCGGAACCGATTCCGAACTAAATTCTTGGATCCGGAACTAGTACCAATAAGGAGTGGATGGATCCGGAACCAGAACTGGAACCATTTCTTTGGCGGGTTTGGGTCCGGGTCGGGGTCTATGCAGAGAATTTTTTAGAAAAAAGTTCACTTTTAGAAAAAAAATTTTCTAAAATCGGGGCAATAAATTGCAGCTCACATCCACCGGCTGAAACCATGGTGGAATCTGGCCCCGACCCATTTAGGTTACAGGTCCAAAAATAAGAACCATACCTGGACCCGTTTTTTAACAAGTCCGAACCTTCTGATAATCGGAGAATCGAATACCCGTTTACAACCCTACAGGTTATCACCCCATCACTTTCGTCTTGGTTTAAGGTGACGGTACCAGGTTAAAAACAATGACTTTCTTCTATGGTTTACTAAGCATATTTCCGCAACGTTAATGTGGAAACAAAAATCAACGTAACAGAACAAATTCGAGACGGTAAAGCCGACCGGTCCCCTGGCACCACCTCCCGGTAAAGCAACGGGCTCGGCAAGTCCAACCCGGTCCAAGGCACCAGCCCTCCGTAAAGCACAACTGCTTAACTTTGCGATAATACTCCTGGTGCGATCATACCAGCGCTAAAGCACCGGATCCCATCAGAACTCCGCAGTTAAGCATGCTTGGACGAGAGTAGTACTAGGATGGATGACCTCCTTGGAAGTCCTCGTGTTGCACCCCTTTTTTTAGCTTTCGCTGTCCATTTTCCTGCCACCCATCACATGACTGCCGTTGGAGTCGTCGAAGACCAAATTAATCATTTTTAAGCGTCGAAACCCAAGCTCTGTGTGAAACTTACTGATTACTGTTAGGTTTTAATTTGCTTGCTTTGAAGGTTTTTTTACTACGTTTTCCGTTCAGTCTTCACGAAATGTCCTATAAATCGATTTGGGAATGGTTTGAAAGTTTTAGTGGAGTTTTTTATATTTTACTAATTTTAGTAAGCTTTGTAATTCGAATAATCTAGGGTTCTTAGACTCTGCAAAAGTGATGTAATGCTCTTTTTCAAATTATAATACAGTTTTAAGTTGTTTATGGGTATCAAGGGTTGTAAATGGGTTAGTTCCGGTCTGGGCCCATGGCAGACCCAGAACCAAAATCGTTAGTGAGAGGATGGACCCGGAACCGGAACTGGAATCGATTCGGAACTAATTCCTTGGATCTGGAACTAGAACCATTATGGAGTGGATGGACCCGGAGCCGGAACCGGAACCATTTCTTGGGCGGGTTTTGGTCTGGGTCCGGGTCTTTGTGGAGAATTTTTTTAGAGAAAAGATAACTTTTAGAAAAAAAAGACGTCTAAAATTGTGGTAATATGTTGGAGCTCGGTTCCACAGAAAGATGGACTCATTTAGGTCGCGGGTCTAAAAATAGGAACTATACCTGGACCCGTTTACTTATCGGTCCCAAAAGATGGACTCATACCCGATTATTAACGGGTCAGAACCTTCGGGTAAACGCAGAATCAGATACCCATTTACAACCCTATGGGGTATCACCCCATCACTTCCGTCTTGATTCAAGGTGATGGTGCCGGGTTAAAGACGATGTTTTTCTTTTATGGCTTACTAAGCGTGTTTCTACAACATTTATGTGGAAACAAAAATCAACGTAACAGAACATGTTCGAGACGGTAAAGCCGACAGGTCCCCAGCACCACCTCCCGGCAAAGCAACGGGCTCTGCAGGTCCGACCCGGTCCAGGGCAGCACCTCTCCGTAAAGCAGAACTGCTTCCCTTTGCGATAATACTTCGGGTGCGATCAAACCCGCGCTAAAGCACCGGATCCCATCAGAACTCTGTAGTTAAGCGTGTGCTTGGGCGAGAGTAGTAATAGGATGGGTGACCTCCTGGGAAGTCCTCATGTTGCACCCCTTTTTTCAGCTTTCGCTGTCCATTTTCTTGCCACCCATCACGTCACTGCCGTTGGAGTCGTCGAGACCAAATTAATCATTTTTAAGCGTCGAAACCCAGGCTCAGTGCGAGACTTTCTGATTGTTGTTAGGTTTTAATTTGCTTGCTTTGAAGGTTTTTTACTAAGTTTTCCATTTAGTCTTCACGAAATGTCCAAGAAATCAATTTGGGAATGGTTTGAAAGTTTTAGTGGAGTTTTTTATATTTTACTAATTTTAGTAAGCTTCGTAATTCAAGTAATCTAGGGTTCTTAGACTCTGCAAAAGTTATGTAATGCTCTTTTTCAAATTATAATGCAGTTTTAAGTTGTTTATGGGTACCAAGGGTTGTAAACGAGTCAGTTCCGATCTGGGCCCATGGCAGACCCAGAACCAGAATCGTTAGTGAGAGGAAGGACCCGGAACCAGAACCGGAACCGATTCGGAACTAATTCCTTGGATCCGGAACCAGAACCATTATGGAGTGGATGGACCCGGAGCCGGAACCGGAACCATTTCTTGGGCGGGTTTTGGTCTGGGTCCGGGTCTTTGTAGAGAATTTTTTTGAAGAAAAGATAACTTTTAGGAAAAAAGATTTCTAAAATTGTGGTAATATGTTGGAGCTCGGTTCCACGGGCCGAAACCAAAGTGGAAGCGGGCCCGGAACCATTTAGGTTACGGGTCTAAAAATAGGAACCATACCTGGACCTGTTTAATTATTGATTCCTAAAGATGGACTCATACCCGATTATTAACGGGTCGGAACCTTCGGATAATTGTAGAATCGGATACCCATTTACAACCCTATGTGGTATCACCCCATCACTTCCATCTTGATTCAAGGTGACGGTGCCGGGTTAAAGGCGATGATTTTCTTTTATGGTTTACTAAGTGTGTTTCCGCAACATTTATGTGGAAACAAAAATCAACGTAACAGAACAAGTTCGAGACAGTTAAGCCGACCGGTCCCCAGCACCACGTCCCGGTAAAGCAACGGGCTCGGCAGGTCCGACCTGGTCCAGGGCAGCACCTCTCTGTAAAGCAAAACTGCTTCCCATTGCGATAATACTTTGGGTGCGATCATACCAACGCTAGAGCACCGGATCCCATCAGAACTCCATAGTTAAGCGTGTGCTTGGGCGAGAGTAGTAATAGTATGGGTGACCTACTAGGAAGTCCTCGTGTTACACCCCTTTTTTCAGCTTTCACTATCCATTTTCCTGCCACCCATCACATGAAAGCTATTGGAGTCGTCGGAAGCAAAATTAATCATTTTTAAGCGTTGAAACCCAAGCTCGGTGCGAGACATACTGATTATAGTGAGCTATTAATTTGCGTGCTTTGAAGGTTTTTTACTCCGCTTTCGGTTCTATTTTCGTGAAAAGTCCTAGAAAGCAATTTGGGAACGGTTTGAAATTTTTAATGGAATTTTTTATATTTTACTAATTTTAGTAAGCTTACCAATTCAAGTAATCTAGGGTTTCTAGACACTGTAAACGTGATGTAATGCTCTTTTTCAAGGAATAAGACAGTTTCAGGTTGTTTATGGGTATCTAGGGTTCTAAACGGGTCGGTTCCGGTCTGGGTCCATGGCGGACCCGGAACCGGAATCGTTAGTGAGAGGATGGACTCGGAACCGGAACCGGAACAAACGCGGAACTAAATTCTTGGATCCGGAACTAGAACCATTAAGGAGGGGATGGACCCGGAATCAGAGCCGGAACCATTTCCTGGGCGGGTTTGGGTCTTGATCCGGGTCAATGTAGAGAGTTTTTTTAGAGAAAAGCTAACTTTTAGAAAAAAAAATTTCTAAAATTGGGGCAATATATTGGAGCTATGGTCCACGGGTCGGAACCAAGGTGGAATCGGGCCTAGAACCATTTAGGTCGCTGGTCTAAAAATAGGAACCGTACTCTGCTCCAAAACATGGACCTAAACTCGATTATTAACAGGTCGAAACCTTTGGATAATCGGAGAATCGGATACCCATTTACAACCCTATTGGTTATCACCCCATCACTTCCGTCTTGTTTCAAGGTGTTGGTACTAGGTTAAAGATGATAATTTTCTTCTATGGTTTACTACACGTGTTTTCGCAATGTTACTGTGGAAACAAAATCAACATAACAGAACAAACTCGAGATGGTAAAGCCGACCGGCCCCGAGGCACCACCTCCCGGTAAAACCAACGGGCTCGGCAGGTCCGACCCAATCCTGGGCAGCACCTCTCTGTAAGGCACAACTGCTTACCTTTGGGATAACACTTCGGGTGTGATCATGCCAGTGTTAAAGCACCGGATCCCATCAGAACTCTTCAGGTAGGGGTGCCTGTGTGAGAGTAGTGCTAAGATGGGTGACCTCCTGGGAAGTCCTCATGTTGCACCCCTTTTTTTAGCTTTCATTGTCCATTTTCCTGCCACCCATCACATGATTGCTGTTGGAGTCGTCGGAGACCAAATTAAACATTTTTAAGCGTCGAAACCCAGGCACTGTACGAGACTTACTAATTATAGTTAGCTCTTAATTTGCTTGCTTTGTGGCTTTTTACTCCGTTTTTGATTCAGTCTTCGCGAAAAGTCCTATAAAGCAATTTGGGAATGGTTTGAAAGTTTTAATGGAATTTTTTATATTTTACTAATTTTAGTAAGCTTACTAATTAGAGTAATCTAGGGTTTCTAGACTCTGTAAAATTGATGTAATGCCCTTTTTCAAGGATTAGGGCAGTTTCAATTTGTTTATGGGTATTTAGGGTCGTAAATGGGTCAATTCTGGTCCGGGACCATGGCTGACTCGGAACCGGAACCGGAACCGATTCCGAACTAAATTCTTAGATCTGGAACTAGTACCAATAAGGAGTGGATGGATCCGGAACCGGAACTGGAACCATTTCTTTGGCGGGTTTGGGTCCGGGTCAGTGTCTATGCAGAGAATTTTTTAGAAAAAAGTTAACTTTTAGAAAAAAAATTTTCTAAAATCGGGGCAAAAAATTGTAGCCCACGTCCACCGGCCGAAACCATGGTGGAATCGGGCCCCGACCCATTTAGGTCGCGGGTCCAAAAATAAGAACCATACCTGGACCCGTTTTTTAAGAAGTCCGAACCTTCTGATAATCGGAGAATCGAATACCCATTTACAACCCTACAGGTTATCACCCCATGACTTTCGTCTTGGTTTAAGGTGACGGTACCAGGTTAAAAACAGTGATTTTCTTCTTTGGTTTACTAAGTATGTTTCCGCAACGTTAATGTGGAAACAAAAATCAACGTAACAGATCAAATTCGAGACGGTAAAGCCGACCGGTCCCCAGGCACCACCTCCCGGTAAAGCAACGGGCTCGGCAATTCCAACCCGGCCCAAGGCACCAGCCCTCCGTAAAGCACAACTGCTTAACTTCGCGATAATACTGCTGATCGATCATACCAGCACCAAAGCACCGGATCCCATCAGAACTCCGCAGTTAAGCGTGCATGGGCGAGTATAGTACTAGGATGGGTGACCTCCTGGGAAGTCCTCGTGTTGCACCCCTTTTTTCAGCTTTCGCTGTCCATTTTCCTGCCACCCATCACATGACTGCCGCTGGAGTCGTCGGGGACCAAATTATTCATTTTTAAGCGTCGAAACCCAGGCTCTGTGCGAGACTTACTGATTATTGTTAGGTTTTAATTTGCTTGCTTTGAAGGCTTTTTACTACGTTTTCCGTTCAGTCTTCACGAAATGTCCTATAAATCAATTTGGGAATGGTTTGAAAGTTTTAGTGGAGTTTTTTATATTTTACTAATTTTAGTAAGCTTCGTAATTCGAGTAATCATGGGTTCTTAGACTCTGCAAAAGTGATGTAATGCTCTTTTTCAAATAATAATATAGTTTTAAGTTGTTTATTGGTATCAAGGGTTGTAAACGGGTCAGTTCCGTTTCGGGCCCATGGCAGTCCCAGAACCAGAATCGTTAGCGAGAGGATGGACCTGGAACCGGAACCGGAACCGATTCGAAACTAATTCCTTGGATCCGGAACCAGAACCATTATGGAGTGGATGGACCCGGAGCCGGAACCGGAACCATTTCTTGGGCGGGTTTGGGTCTGGGTCTGGGTCTTTATAGAGAATTTTTTTAGAGAAAAGATAACTTTTGGAAAAAAAGATTTCTAAAATTGTGGTAATATGTTGGAGCTCGGGTCCACGGGCCGAAAGCAAAGTGGAATCGGGCCCGGAACCATTTAGGTCGCGGGTTTAAAAATAAGAACCATACCCGGACCCGTTTACTTATCAGTTCCTAAAGTTGGACTCATACCCGATTATTAACGGGTCGGAACCTTCGAATAATCGCAGAATCAGATACCCATTTACAACCCTATGGGTTATCACCCCATCGCATCCGTCTTGATTCAAGGTGACGGTGCCGAGTTAAAGACGATGATTTTTTTTTTATGGTTTACTAAGTGTGTTTCCGTAACATTTATGTGGAAACAAAAATCAACGTAATAGAACAAGTTCGAGACGGTAAAGCCGACCGGTCCCCAGCACCACCTCCCGGTAAAGCAACGGGCTCGGCAGGTCCAACCCCGTCTAGGGCAGCACCTCTCTGTAAAGCAGAACTGCTCCCCTTTGCGATAACACTTCGGGTGCGATCATATTAGCGCTAAAGCTCCGGATCCCATCAGATCTCCATAGTTAAGCGTGTGCTTGGGCGAGAGTAGTAATAGGATATGTGACCTACTAGGAAGTCCTCGTGTTGCACCCTTTTTTTCAGCTTTCGCTATCCATTTTCCTACCATCCATCACATGAAAGCTGTTGGAGTCGTCGGAAGCAAAATTAATCATTTTTAAGCGTCGAAACCCAGGCTCGGTGCGAGACTTACTGATTATAGTTAGCTATTAATTTGCGTGTTTTGAAGATTTTTTACTCCGTTTTCGGTTCTGCATTCCTGAAAAGTCCTAGAAAGCAATTTGGGAATGGTTTGAATGTTTTAATGGAATTTTTTATATTGTACTAAATTTAGAAAGGTTACTAATTCAAGTAATCTAGGGTTTCTAGACACTGCAAACGTGATGTAATGCTCTTTTTCAAGGAATAAGACAGTTTCAGGTTGTTTATGGGTATCCAGGGTTCTAAACGGGTCGGTTCCGGTCCGGGTCCATCGCGGACCCGGAACCGGAATCGATAGTGAGAGGATGGACCGGAACCGGAACCGGAACTAACTCGGAACTAAATTCTTGGATCCGGAACTAGAAGCATTAAGGAGTGGATGGACCCGGAATCGGAGCCAGAACCATTTCCTAGGCGGGTTTGGGTCTTGATCCGTGTCAATGTAGAGAATTTTTTAGAGTAAAGCTGACTTTTAGAAAAAAAAAATTCTAAAATTGGGGCAATATATTGGAGCTTGGGTCCACGGGCCGGAACCAAGGTGGAATCGGGCCTAAAACCATTTAGGTCGCTAGTCTAAAAATTGGAACCGTACTCATTTCCAAAAGATGGACCTATACGCGATTATTAATGGGTCGGAACCTTCGGATAATCAGAGAATCGGATACCCATTTACAACCCTATTGGTTATCACCCCATCACTTCCGTCTTGTTTCAAGGTGATGGTACCAGGTTAAAGACGATAATTTTCTTCTATGGTTTACTACACGTGTTTCCGCAATGTTACTGTGGAAACAAAAATCAATGTAACAAAACAAATTTGAGACGGTAAAGCCGACCGGCCCCAGGGCACCAGCTCCCGGTAAAACAACGGGTTTGGCAGGTCCGACCCAATCCTGGGCAGCACCTCTCTGTAAGGCACCATTGCTTACCTTTGGGATAATACTTCTAGTGCGATCATGCCAGTGCTATAGCACCGGATCCCATCAGAACTCTGCAGGTATGGGTGCCTGCATGAGAGTAGTGCTAGGATGGGTGACCTCCTGGGAAGTCCTCGTGTTGCACCCCTTTTTTCAGCTTTCATTGTCCATTTTCCTGCCACCCATCACATGACTGCCGTTGGAGTCGTCGGAGACCAAATTAATCATTTTTAAGCATCGAAACCCAAGCACTGTATGAGACTTACTGATTATAGTTTGCTTTTAATTTGCTTGCTATGGAGGCTTTTTACTCCGTTTTTTATTTAGTCTTTGCAAAAAGTCCTATAAAGCAATTTGGGAATGGTTTGAAAGTTTTAATGGAATTTTTTATATTTTACTAATTTTAGTAAGCTTACTAATTTGAATAATCTAGGGTTTTTAGACTCTGTAAAATTGATGTAAAGCTCTTTTTCAAGGATTACGGCAGTTTCAAGTTGTTTATGGGTATCTAGGGTTGTAAACGGGTCAATTCCGGTCTGGGTCCATGGTTGACTCAGAACCGAAACCGGAACCGATTCGGAACTAAATTCTTGGATCCGGAACTGGTACCGATAAGGAGTGGATGGATCAGGAACCGGAACTGGAACCATTTCTTTGGCGGGTTTGGGTCCGGGTCAGGGTCTATGCAGAGAATTTTTTTGAAAATAGTTAACTTTTAGAAAAAAAATTTTCTAAAATCGGGGCAATAAATTGTAGCTCATGTCCACCGGCCAAAACCGTAGTGGAATCGGGCCCCGAGCCATTTCGGTCGCGGGTCCAAAAATAAGAACCATACCTGGACCCGTTTTTTAATAAGTCAAAACCTTCTAATAATCGGAGAATCGAATACCCGTTTATAACCCTACAAGTTATCACCCCATCACTTCCGCCTTGGTTTAAGGTGAGGATACTAGGTTAAAAACAATGATTTCCTTCTATGGTTTACTAAGCATGTTTCCGCAACGTTAATGTGGAAACAAAAATCAACATAACAGAACAAATTCGAGACGGTAAAGCCGACCGGTCCCCAGGCACCACCTCCCGGTAAAGCAACGGGCTCGACAAGTCTAACCCGGTCCAAGGCACCAGCCCTCCGTAAAGCACAACTGCTTAACTTTGCGATAATACTCTTGGTGCGATCATACCAGCGCTAAATCACCGGATCCCATCAGAACTCCGCAATTAAGCGTGCTTGGCGAGAGTAGTACTAGGATGGGTGACCTCCTCGGAAGTCCTCGTGTTGCACCCCTTTTTTCAGCTTTTACTGTCCATTTTCCTGCCACCCATCACACGATTGCCGTTGGAGTCGTCGCAGTCCAAATTAATCATTTTTAAGTGTCGAAACCCAGGCTCTGTCCGAGACTTACTGATTATTGTTAGGTTTTAATTTGCTTGCTTTGAAGGCTTTTTACTACGTTTTCCGTTTAGTCTTCACGAAATGTCCTATAAATCAAATTGGGAATGGTTTGAAAGTTTTAGTGGAGTTTTTATATTTTACAAATTTTAGTAAGCTTCGTAATTCGAGTAATCTAGGGTTCTTAGACTCCGCAAAAGTGGTGTAATGCTCTTTTTCAAATAATAATACAGTTTTAAGTTGTTTATGGGTATCAAGGGTTGTAAACGGGTCAGTTCCGGTCTGGGCCCATGGCAGACCTAGAACCAGTATCATTAGTGAGAGGATGGACCCGGAACCGGAACCGGAACGATTCGGAACTAATTCCTTGGATCCGGAACCAGAACCATTATGGAGTGGATGGACCCGGAGCCGGAATCTGAACCATTTCTTGGGCGGGTTTGGGTCTAGGTCTGTGTCTTTGTAGAGAATTTTTTTAGAGAAAAGATAACTTTTAGAAAAAAAGATTTCTAAAATTGTGGTAATATGTTGGAGCTCGGGTCCACGGGCCGAAACCAAACTGGAATCGGGCCCGGAACCATTTAGGTCGCGGGTCTGAAAACAGGAACCATACCTGGACCCGTTTATTTATCGGTTCCTAAAGATGGACTTATACCCGATTATTAACGGGTCGGAATCTTCGGATAATCGCAGAATCGGATACCCATTTACAACCCTATGAGTTATCACCCCATCACTTCCGTCTTGATTCAAGGTGACTGTGCCAGGTTAAAGACGATGATTTTCTTTTATGGTTTACTAAGCGTGTTTCCGTAACATTTATGTGGAAACAAAAATCAGCGTAACAGAACAAGTTCGAGACGGTAAAGCCGACCGGTCCCCAGCACCACCTCCCGGTAAAGCAATGGGCTCGGCAGGTCCGACCCGGTCCACGGCAGCACCTCTCTGTAAAGCAGAACTACTTCCCTTTGCAACAATACTTCGGGTGCGATCATACCAGCGCTAAAGCACCGGATCCCATCAGAACTCCGTAGTTAAGCGTGTGCTTGGGCGAGAGTAGTAATAGGATGGGTGACCTACTAGGAAGTCCTCGCGTTGCACTCCTTTTTTCAGCTTTCGCTGTCCATTTTCCAGCCACCCATCACATGAATGCTGTTGGAGTCGTCGAAAGCAAAATTAATCATTTTTAAGCGTCGAAACCCAGGCTCGGTGAGAGACTTACTGATTATAGTTAGCTATTAATTTGCGTGCTTTGAAGGTTTTTTACTCCGTTTTCGGTTCTGCATTCCTGAAAAGTCCTAGAAAGCAATTTGGGAACACTTTGAAAGTTTTAATGGAATTTTTTATATTGTACTAAATTTAGTAAGGTTACTAATTCGAGTAATCGGGGGTTTCTAAACACTGTAAACGTGATGTAATGCTCTTTTTCATGGAATAAGATAGTTTCAGGTTGTTTATGGGTATCTAGAGTTCTAAACGGGTCGGTTCCGCTCTGGATCCATGGCGGACCCGGAACCGGAACCGGAACTAACTCGGAACTAAATTCTTAGATCCAGAACTAGAACCATTAAGGAGTGGATGGACCTAGAATCGGAGGCGGAACCATTTCTTGGGCGGGTTTGGGTCTTGATCCGGGTCAACGTAGAGAATTTTTTAGAGAAAAGCTAACTTTTAGAAAAAAAAAAGTTTCTAAAATTGGGGCAATAAATTGGAGCTAGGGTCCACGGGCCGGAACGAAGGTGGAATCGGGCCGAGAACCATTTAGGTAGCTGGTCTAAAAATAGGAACCGTACTCGGTTCCAAAAGATGGACCTAAACCCGATTATTAATGGGTCGGAACCTTCGAATAATCGGAAAATTGGATACCCATTTACAACCCTATTGGTTATCACCCCATCACTTCCGTCTTGTTTCAAGGTGATGGTACCAGGTTAAAGACGAGAATTTTCTTCTATGGTTTACTACGTGTGTTTCCGCAATGTTACTGCGGAAATAAAAATCAACGTAACAGAACAAATTCGAGACGGTAAAGCCGACCGGCCCGAGGCACCACCTCCCGGTACAACAACGGGCTCGGCAGGTCCGACCCAATCCTGGGCAGCACCTCTCTGTAAGGCACAACTGTTTACCTTTGGGATAATACTTCTGGTGCGATCATGCCAGTGCTAAAGCACCGGATCCCATCAGAACTCTGCAGGTAAGGGTGCCTACGTTAGAGTAGTGCTAGGATGGGTGACCTCCTGGGAAGTCCTCGTGTTGCACCCCTTTTTTCAGCTTTCATTGTCCATTTTCCTGCTACCCATCACATGACTGCTGTTGGAGTCATCGGAGACCAAATTAATCATTTTTAAGCGTCGAAACCCAAGCACTTTACGAGACTTACTGATTATAGTTAGCTTTTAATTTGCTTGCTTTGGAGGCTTTTTACTCCGTTTTTGATTCAGTCTTCGCGAAAGGTCTATAAAGCAATTTGGGAATGGTTTGAAAGATTTAATGGAATTTTTTATATTTTACTAATTTTAGTAAGCTTACTAATTTGAGTAATATAGGGTTTCTAGACTATGTAAAATTGATGTAATGCTCTTTTTCAAGGATTAGGGCAGTTTCAAGTTGTTTATGGGTATCTAGGGTTGTAAACGGGTCAATTCTGGTCCGGGTCCCTGGCTGACTCGAAACCGGAACCGGAACCGATTCGGAACTAAATTCTTAGATCCGGAACTGGTACCAATAAGGAGTGGATGGATCTGGAACCGGAACTAGAACCATTTCTTTGGCTGGTTTGGGTCCAGGTCAAGGTCTATGCAGAGAATTTTTAGAGAAAATTTTACTTTTAGAAAAAAGATTTCTAAAATCGGGGCAATAAATTGTAGCTCACATCCACCGGCCGAAACCATGGTGGAATCGGGCCCCGACCCATTTAGGTCGAGGGTCCAAAAATAAGAACCATACCTGGACCCGTTTTTTAACAAGTCCAAGCCTTCTGATAATTGGAGAATCGAATACCCATTTACAACCCTACAGGTTATCACCCCATGACTTTCGTCTTGGTTTAAGGTGACGGTACCAGGTTAAAAACAGTGATTTTCTTCTTTGGTTTACTAAGTATGTTTCCGCAACGTTAATGTGGAAACAAAAATCAACGTAACAGATCAAATTCGAGACGGTAAAGCCGACCGGTCCCCAGGCACCACCTCCCGGTAAAGCAACGGGCTCGGCAATTCCAACCCGGCCCAAGGCACCAGCCCTCCGTAAAGCACAACTGCTTAACTTCGCGATAATACTCCTGGTGCGATCATACCAGCGCTAAACCACCGGATCCCATCAGAACTACGTAGTTAAGCGTGCTTGGGTGAGAGTAATACTAGGATGGGTGACTTCCTGGGAAGTCCTCGTGTTGCAGTTTTCGCTGTCCATTTTCCTGCCACCCACCACATGACTGCCGTTGGAGTCATCGGAGACCAAATTAATCATTTTTAAGCGTCGAAACCCAGGCTCTGTGCGAGACTTACTGATTATTATTAGGTTTTAATTTGCTTGCTTTGAAGGTTTTTTACTACGTTTTCCGTTCAGTCTTCACGAAATGTCCTATAAATCAATTTGGGAATGGTTTGAAAGTTTTAGTGGAGCTTTTTATATTTTACTAATTTTTGTAAGCTTCGTAATTCGAGTAATCTAGGGTTCTTAGACTCTGCAAAAGTGATGTAATGCTCTTTTCCAAATAATAATATAGTTTTAAGTTGTTTATGGGTATCAAGCGTTGTAAACGGGTCAGTTCCGGTCTGGGCCCATGGCAGACCTAGAACCAGAATCGTTAGTGAGAGGATGGACCCGGAACCGGAACCGGAACCGATTCGGAACTAATTCCTTGGATCCGGAACCGGAACCATTATGGAGTGGATGGACCCAGAGCCGGAACCGGAACCATTTCTTGGGTGTGTTTGGGTCTGGGTCCGGGTCTTTGTAGAGAATTTTTTTAGAGAAAAGATAACTTTTAGAAAAAAAGAATTCTAAAATTGTGGTAATATGTTGGAGCTCGGGTCCACGGGCCGAAACCAAACTGGAATCGGGCCCGGAACCATTTAGGTCGCGGGTCCAAAAATAGGAACCATACCCGGACCCGTTTAGTTATTGGTTCCTAAAGATGGACTCATACCTGATTATTAACGGGTCGGAATCTTCGGATAATCGCAGAATCGGATACCCATTTACAACCCTATGGGTTATCACCCCATCACTTCCGTCTTGATTCAAGGTGACGGTGCTAGGTTAAAGACGATGATTTTCTTTTATGGTTTACTAAGCGCGTTTCCGCAACATTTATGTGGAAACAAAAATCAACGTAACAAAACAAGTTCGAGACAATAAAGCCAACCGGTCCCCAGCACCCCCTCCCAGTAAAGCAACGGGCTCGGCAGGTCCGACCCAGTCCAGGGCAGCACCTTTCTATAAAGCAGAACTGCTTTCCTTTGCGATAATACTTCGGGTGCGATCATACCAGCACTAAAGCACCGGATCCCATCAGAACTCCTTAGTTAAGCGTGTGCTTAGGCGAGAGTAGTAATAGGATGGGTGACCTCCTAGGAAGTCCTCGGTTGTACCCCTTTTTTCAGCTTTTGCTTTCCATTTTCCTGCCACCCATCACATGAAAGCTGTTGGAATTGTCGGAGACCAAATTAATCATTTTTAAGCGTCGAAACCCAGGCTCTGTGTGAGACTTACTGATTGTAGTTAGCTTTTCATTTGCTCGCTTTGAAGGTTTTTTACTCCGTTTTCGATTCAGTCTTCGCGAAAAGTCCTATAAAGCAATTTAATAATGGTTTGAAAGTTTTAATGAAATTTTTTACATTTTACTAATTTTAGTGAGCTTACAAATTTGAGTAGTCTAGGGTTTCTAGACTCTGTAAAAGTGATGTAATGCTCTTTTTCAAGGAACAATACAGTTTCAGGTTATTTATAGGTGTCTAGGGTTGTAAACGGGTCGGTTCCGGTTTGGGTCCATGGCAGACAAGGAACCGGAATCGTTAGTGAGAGGATGGACCCGAAACCGATTCAGAACTAATTTTGAAAGCTTTAATCAAAATTTTTATATTTTACTAATTTTAGTAAGCTTACTAATTCAAGAAAAATAGGGTTCTAGAGTCTGTAAAAGTGATCTAATGCCCTTCTTCAAAGAATAATACAGTTTCAAGTTGTTTATGGGTATTTAGGGCTATAAACAGGTCGGTTCCGGTCAGGGCCCATGGCGGACCCGGAGTTGGAGTCGTTAGTGAGAGGATGGACCCGGAACCGGAACTGATTCTGAACTAATTTTTTGGATCCAGAAATGGAACCATTAAGGAGTGGATGGACCTGGAACCGGAACCGAAACCATTTCTTGGGCGGGTTTGGGTTCGGTTCTGGGTCTATGTAGAGAATTTCTTAGTGAAAAGCTAACTTTTAAAAAAAAATTTTCTAAAATTGGGGTAATATATTGGAGCTCGGCTCCACGGGCCGGAACGAAGGTGGAATCGGGCCTAGAACCATTTAGGTCGCGGGTCTAAAAATAGGAACCATACCCGGACTCGTTTACTTATTGATTCCTAAAGATGGACCCAAACCCGATTATTAACGGGTCAGAACCTTCGGATAATTGGAAAATCGGATACCCATTTACAACCATAAGGGTTATCACCCCATCACTTCCGTCTTGGTTCAAGGTGATGCTGCCGCGTTAACGGTGATGATTTTCTTCTGTGGTTTACTAAGCGTGTTTCAGCAACGTTAATGTGGAAACAAAAATCAACGTAACAAAACAAATTCAAGATGGTAAAGCCGAGCGGTCCCCAGTCACCACCTCCCGGTACAGCAACAGGCACGGTAGGTCCAACCTAGTCCAGGGCACCATCTCTCTGTAAAGCACAACCGCTTACCATTGCGATAATACTTCGGGTGCGATCATTCTTGCGCTAAAGCTTCGGATCCCGTCAGAACTCCACGGTTAAGCGTGCTTGGGAGAGAGTAGTACCAGCATGGGTGACCTCGTGGGAAGTCCTCGTGTTGTACCCCTTTTTTCAGCTTGCGCTGTCCATTTTCCTGCCACCCATCACATGATTGCCATTGGAGTCGTCAGAGACAAAACTAATCATTTTTATGCATCGAAACCCAGGCTCTGTGCAAGACTTACTGATTATAGTTAGCTTTTAATTTGCTTGCTTTAAATGCTTTTTACTCCGTTTTCGGTTCAGTTTTCGTGAAAAGTCCTATAAAGCAATTTGGGAATGGTTTGAAAGTTTAATGCAATCTTTTATATTTTACTAATTTTAGTAAGCTTACTATTTTGAGTAATCGAGGGTTTCTAGAATCTGTAGAAGTGATGTAATGCTCTTTTTCAAGGAATAATATAGTTTCACATTGTTTATGGGTATCTAGGGTTGTAAACGGGTCGGTTCCGGTCCGGGTCCATGGCGGAACTGGAACCGGACTCGGAACCGATTTAGAACTAATTTCTGGGATCCGGAACCGGAACCATTAAGGAGTGGATGGACCCGGAACCGGAACCGAAACCATTTCTTGGGCGGGTTTTGGACCGGGTCCGGGTCTATGCAGAGAATTTTTTAGAGAAAAGCTAACTTTTAGAAAAAAAATTTTCTAAAATTGGGGTAATGCATTGGAGCTCAGCTCCACGGGCCAGAACCATGGTGGAATCGGGCCCGGAACCATTTCGGCCGTGGGTCTAAAGGTAGGAATCATACCCGGACCCGTTTACTTATCGGTTCCTAAAAATGGAGCCAAACGTAATTATTAGCGTGTCGGAACCTTTGGATAATTAGAGAATCAGATACTCGTTTACAACCCAATGGATTATCACCCCATCACTTCGATCTTGGTTCAAGGTGATGGTACCGGGTTAAAGACGATCATTTTCTTCTATGGTTTACTAAGCCTCTTTCCGCAACATTAATGTGGAAACAAAAATCAACGTAACAAAACAAATTCGCGACGGTAAGATGACTGGTCCCCAAGCACCACCTCCCGGTAAAGCAATGGGCTCGGCAGGTTGACCCGGCCGAGGGCACCACCTCTTTGTATAGCACAACTGCTTCCCTTTGTGATAATACTTCGGGAGCGATCATACCAGTGTTGAAGCACCAGATCCCGTCAGAACTCCGCAGTTAAGCGTGCTTGGGCGACAGTAGTACTCGGATGGGTGACCACCTGCGAATTCCTCATGTTGTCCCCCCTTTTTCAGCTTTCGCTGTCCATTTTCTAGCCACCCATCACATGACGGCCGTTGGAGTCGTCGGAGACCAAATTAATCATTTTTAAGCGTCGAAACCCAGGCTCTGTGCGAGACTTATTGATTATTGTTAGGTTTTAATTTGCTTGCTTTGAAGGTTTTTTACTACGTTTTCAGTTCAGTCTTCGCAAAAAGTCCTATAAAGCAATTTGGGAATGGTTTGAATATTTTAGTGGAATTCTTTATATTTTACTAATTTTAGTAAGCTTACTAATTCGAGTAATGTAGGGTTTTTAGACTCTCTAAATGTGATGTAATGCTCTTCTTCAAGGAATAATACAGTTTCAGGTTGTTTATGGGTATCTAGGGTTGTAAACGGGTAGGTTTCGGTCCAGGCCCGTGGCAGACCCGGAATCGGGATCATTAGTGAGGCATGGACCCGAAAACGGAACCGGAACCGATTCGGAAATAATTCCTTGGATCCGAAACCGGAACCATTAAGGAGTGGATGGACTCGGAACCGGAATCGGAACCATTTCTTGGGCGGGTTTGGGTCCGGGTCTGGGTCTATGTAGAGAATTTTTTAGAGAAAAGATAACTTTCAAAAAAAAATTTCTAAAATTGGGGCAATATATTGGAGCTTGGGTCCACGGGCTGGAACCAAGGTGGAATCGGGCCCGGAACCATTTAGGTCTCGGGTCTAAAAATAGGAACCATACCCGGATCCGTTTACTTATCAATTCCTAAAGATGGACCCAAAACCGATTATTAACAGGTCGGAACCTTCAGATAATCAGAGAATCGGATACCCACTTACAACCCTATGGGTTATGACCCCATCACTTCCATCTTGGCTCAAGGTGACGGTGCCGAGTTAAAGACGATGATTTTCTTCTATTGGTTACTAAGCGTGTTTCCGCAACATTTATGTGGAAATAAAAATCAACGTAACAGAATAAATTCGAGACGGTAAAGCCAACCGGTCCCCAGGCACCACCTCCCGGTAAAGCAACGGGCTCGGCAAGTTTGACCCGGTCCTGGGCAGTACCTCTCTATAAAGCACAACGGATTCCCGTTGCGATAATACTTCGGGTGCGATCATACCAGTGCTAAAGCATCGGACCCCATCAGAACACCGCAGTTAAGTGTGCTTGGGCAAGAGTAGTACTAGGACTGATGACCTCCTGGAAGTCCTCATGTTGCACCCTGCGAGACTCACTGATGTTAGTTAGATTTTTATTCCCTTGCTTTGAAGGTTTTTTGCTTCGTTTTCGGTTCAGTCTTCGCGAAAAATCCTATAAAGCAATTTGGGAATGGTTTGAAAGTTTTAAAGGAATTTTTTATATTTTACTAATTTTAGTAAGCTTACTAGTTCGAGTTATCTAGGGTTTCTAGACTCTGTAAAAGTGATGTAATGCTCTTTTTCAAGGAATAATATAGTTTCAGGTTGTTTATGGGTATCTAGGGTTGTAAACGGGTCGGTTCCGGTCCGGGCCCATGGCGGACTCGGAACCGGAATTGTTAGTGAGAGGATGGACCTGAAACCGGAACCGGAACCGATTCGGAACTAATTTCTTGAATCCGGAACTGGAACCAGTAAGGAGTGGATGGACTCGGAACCAAAACCGGAACCATTTCTTGGGTGGGTTTGGGTTCGGGTCCGGGTCTATGTAGAGAATCTTATAGAGAAAAGCTAACACTTAGAAAAGAAAATTTCTAAAATTGGCGTAATATATTGGAGATCGGCTCCAAGGGCCGGAACCAAGGTGGAATCGGGCCCGGAACCATTTAGGTTACGGGTCTAAAAATAGGAACCGTACCTGACCTGTTTACTTATCGGTTCCTAAAGATGGACCCAAACCCGATTATTAATGGGCCGGAACCTTCGAATAATCAGATAATCGGACACCCATTCCCAACCCTATTGGTTATCACCCCATCTCTTCCGTCTTAGTTCAAGGAGACGGTGCCGGGTTAAAGACGATGATTTTCTTCAATGGTTTACTAAGCGTGTTTTCTTAACGTTAATGCGGAAACAAAAATCAGCGTAATAGAACAAATTCGAGAGGGTAAAGCCGACCGGTCCCCAGGCACCACCCCCCGGTAAAGCAACGGGCTTGGCAGGTCCGCCCCGGTCCAGGGCAACACCTTTCTGTAAAGCACAACTACTTCCCTTTGCCATAATAGTTCGGGTGTGATCATACGAGTGGTAAAGCACCAGGTCCCATTAGAACTACGCAGTCAAGCGTGCTTGGGCGAGAGTAGTACTAGGATAGGTGACCTCCAGGGAAGTCATCGTGTTGCACCCTTTTTTTCAGCTTTTGCTGTCCATTTTCCTGCCACCCATCACATGACAGGGAGTCATCGGAGACCAAATTAATCCTTTTTAAGCGTTGAAACCCAGGCTCTGTGCGAGACTTTTTTATTATAGTTAGTATTAATTTGCTTGCTTTGAAGGTTTTTCACTACGTCTTCGATTCAATCTTTGCGAAAAGTCCTATAAAGCAATTTGGGAATGGTTTGAATGTTTTAATGGAATTTTTTATATTTTACTAATTTCAGTAAGCTTACGAATTCGAGTAATCTAGGGTTTCTAGATTTTATAAAAGTGATGTGATGCTCTTTTTCACGGAATAATACAGTTTCAAGTTGTTTATGGTTATTTAGGGTGGTAAATGGGTCGGTTCCAGTCCGGGCCCATGGCGAACCCGGAACCAGAATCATTCTAGACTCTGTAAAAGTGATGTGATGCTCTTTTTCAAGGAATAATACAGTTTCAAGTTGTTTATGGGTATCTGGGGTTGTAAACAGGTCGGTTCTGGTCCGGGCCCATGGCAGACCCGGAACCTGAATCGTTAGTGAGAGGATGGACCCAGAACCGGAATTGGAACCGATTCGGAACTAATTCCTTGGATCCGGAACCGGAACCGGAACCGGAACCATTTCTTGGGCTTGTTTGGGTCTGGGTCCGGGTCTATGTTGTCACACCCCGATCCCGGGAATTTGGGGATTTGAGTGGGCCCCCAGGGCATGGATAAGTAATCCCGTAGAAATCTGTGCCCTGAAGAAATTTGCACGAATTCCTACAAGGGAGATTCCACAGGAACGTGTGAGGTTTCTGGACACACGTACAAACATAATTTATTATAAACGAAATTCTGCGAATTACTCAGTAATTATCAAGCGCACACGAGTTCATAGTCTGTTAATTTTCAAAGGTAAACATATATATATATATACAGATAATAGTGTTGAAGTCTTGAATACATTCCAAAAAGACTACTTAAGTGTTTGATACAAAAGGTCCCAAGCATAACAATGATATCTCCTAAGAATAGTCGTGCTCTGTGGGATGGCTATTAAAAGACGTCGCCATCTTTCCACTCATCTACATCCAGAGGTACCGTTGGGGTACCCTCCAGGTGCGCGTTAGCGTCCGCGTTGGGACCGGATTCTGAACCTGCAATACTAAGAGTAACACTGTTAACACGACGGTTAAGCAAGTGCTGAGGCATATGAAACAAGTATAACATAATATATCAACAAGAATAATCACTGAACATGATGCATGAGTAAGAAATTACAACTTAAATGTCATACATACTGATTGGCAACCACAATGCTCTATTCTCCCAAAAGGGAGCATACACATATTGTATGGGTTGCTAGGGGACCAGGCTAGCTTCCGGAGGAGCACCGATTACTCCTCCGTAAAGCTACTGCAGTGGTGACATACATAACATACACCCAAAAGGGCGTAAGCTGAGTGGTGCCGTCTCAGATTCAATCGTATCAGTCTTATCATACCCTTGGCTAACAAACTCGCACTCATTATAAGCTCGGCTTACAGACACTCACTCATTAGAAGCTCAGGTCTGAATTGCCTCAGGGTTTTACTAAAAGAAGTAATTCATGTTGAAGGTGGTATATCATAACAATATGGATGCATTTACCCAAGGAATTGCTACCTTCACCCCGAATAAGTAACCTAGAGTCCCCAAGGGCATTCAACGCGATGTACACATAAGACGTTCGGTGTCGTTGTGTTACCGTGTCTTGGTATTGCCTTGTCCATATGGGACACCCTTCTTATGCCAACATCCATGACTTGCCATTGGGAGACCCTCCGGGAATCATTCATTCTCCCCAACATGTACTTACCATTGGGCCTCTGTAGTGGTATAGAAGGTGCCAATACTAAGGTCCTACAAAATCATTAAGAGTATCTAATATCCTGTTTTACTGGGTTCTTACGGCTTAGCCATATACAAGGCTACGGCTTAGCCGAGTGGGTCAAATTCCTTCCGGATTTTCGTGCGCAATTACGGCTCAACCGTATGTTGGCCTACGGCTTAGTCGTACTAAACCTACGGCTAGGGTACGGGGAGGTCACGGCGTAACCGTAGTGTATTCCACGGTGCAGCCGTGTGCAAGCCGTAGAAGAAACTGGGTTCCATGAGCTCTCTGGAAAGCTCGCCGTAGGAAGACCTACGACTTGGGTACGGGCTGGATACGGCTTAGCCGTATTGAAATCCACGGCTTAGCCGTAGTCGAGCCGTAGTACAAAATCCCATTTTTCTGCTCTCTGGACTTTGAGCCGTGAATGCTCATGGCTTAACCGTAGTTTCGCCATAAGCTTCAGAATCAGTTCTGTAGCTTAATTTCTGTACGGAATCAACACAGAACTGACTTGTGAGGAGATTCTAAGGCTCAATTGAAGTGTCCTTGAGAGTATCCCATACTCACACACCCTCCTATTCCCTTCTTGGCATTCTAACTCAATGCACACCAATGCACACCACATTCATATCGATTACAACAATGAAGGGGAATAGCTGAAATTGATTTATATGAAGAGCTGGTTCAATACACTGTAACTTAGTCATTCATGCAACACATATGACTCTAATACTTGCCTTTTCACCAGTGTTAGCCCTCCCAACTCTTTCTTGTTGAGTGCTCAGAGGAAACTCTCTAAACTGAAATGGGTTCTCTACAAGTAAAGCATGCAATGAAGAATGAGGTTTAGATTCACATGCATGCCATTAGTGAGTCCTTATGACTCCAATAAACCCTAAATGACTGAATGGAAGAAACCCTTCTCCTTATACTGCGTAGTATGGAAGAAGATCGTAATGCTAAGAAGGAGATACCCAAGAAGAAGAAGAAGAAGTAAAAGAACGGATGGAAGCTATAGGTGTTGCATACAAGCTCTATCTCCTCCTTTTCTAGCTCTAGGGTGAATGGAGAGAATTGAAATGAAGTGGCTCTAGTAACCGAACGAAGATGAGGAGAAAGAATGCACGTTGAATCTCTTTTTCAACTTAAAACTTCCTACATTTAACATGCAGGTCCATAGGTTCTACAAAATTACAGTTTAGGCCTAGCGCACCTCAATTGGTCCAAGACGAGTTCAGATTTGATCAAGCCCAACACCAAAGATGATCTACGCGAAGAATTACACGAAAGCAATGGACATGATGTCCAAGAGGTGCAAGGACAATTTACAAAAAGGCCCTTAACTACTAAAGTGGGGCCGAACTCCGCCCATCTCCCTATCCAAGGCCCAACCCGTTAATTTTTGGATTAAATTGGCTTTAATCGAGTTCAATTAATATAGAACAATCTTAATTAACGTAAATCAAGATTAGTGGGATTCGGGACCATACATCCTCCCCCACTTAAGATCATTCGGTCCTCCGAATGCAACGTACTTGGGGTAGTAGCTCTGGATACTTTGCCCGAATTTGATCTTCAAGTTCCCAAGTGGCCTCTTCATGTCCATGATGCTCCCATTGGACCTTAACCCATTTAATTGTTCAGGTACGCTGCACTTGTTCTTTAGTGTGAACGATGGGAAGCGGCCTTTCTTCATAGCTCACATCAGGCCTTACTTGCACGTCGTCCAACTCAAGGACATGTGAAGGATCTGGGAGGTACTTCCCGAGCATCAACACATGGAACACATTATGAACTCCCGCAAGCGGGGGTGGTAGCTCCAACCGATAAGCTAAGTCTCCCACTCTACTCTGTATCTCGAAAGGCCCTATAAAACGTGGAGCTAGCTTGCCCTTCTGTCCGAACCTGATAGTACCTTTCATTGGGGAACCCTTCAAAAAGACCTTGTCTCCCACTTGGGACTCAAGGGGCTGATAGCGATTATCTGCATAACTTTTCTGACTTGATTATGCAGTTTTCAATCTATCTTGCACCCTTTGCACTTTTTCCATTGTATCTGCCACCATAGTGGGTCCCTGGAAACTCCTAATCCCAACCTCTTCCTAACAGACAAGCGTACGGCACTTACGTCCATACAAGGCTTCAAAAGGAGCCATCCCGATGCTCGCATGAAAGCTGTTGTTGTATGCGAACTCGTATAAGGACTGGTGTTCATCCCACTCCTTTTTGAAGTCCAACACGCTAGCTCGTAGCATATCTTCCTGGGTCTGTATCGTTCGCTCCGATTGCCCATCTGTCTGAGGATGGTAAGCCATGCTGAAACTGAGTTTGGTGCCTAAAGACTTCTGAAAAGACTGCCAAAAAGAAGACACGAACCTATTGTCTCGATCAGACACAATTGAGGCTGGAGTACCATGTAGCCGTGCAATCTCATCAATGAAGGTCTTGGCCATCTCCTGAAATTTCATCCCTTTCCTGATGGGAATAAAGTGGGCTAATTTCGTTAGTCGATCAACAATCACCCACACTACATCATGATGTCTACTTGTTCGGGGCAACCTTGAAACGAAATCCATCGTGAAATTCTCCCATTTCCATTTAGGAATCTGCAGGGGATGTAACAAACCGGGAGGTTTCCTGTGTTCAGCTTTCACTCGTTGGTAGGTAAGGCATTTTGCCACAAAACCCGCTATATCCCTCTTCATGTTATTCCACCAAAACCTACCATGTAAATTTCGGTACATTTTTGTACTTCCGGGATGCATGGAATATCGAGCATGGTGTGCTTAAGTCATAATTGCCCTTTTCAAGTTATGATTTTGAACCGCTAGAACACAAAGCCGGTTTTTAAAGTACAATACACCGTCTACCATCCTAAAATCAGGTTTCTCAGATAGGTGGTCACGAATCTTGACAAACTCCAGGTCTTCAAACTGCCTCTCCTTGATTTGTTGAATTTGTTAGATTTTGTGGACTCAATCCATCAGTTGATGTAATAAATTGATTAATTTCTTTATTTATCAATAAAATCATGCTTTGTTTTCATGAGATAAGTGTTATTTTACTAATTCATGCACATGACCACTACATATGACATAATAGTTCATGAGTTGAACCGGGTCCCATTAGTATATTAGATGTGATATATGTGCATAGATGAGATCCACACGCAGGAGATATATGTCACAAATCATATACTTAAAATAGCTTCTCAACCAGTAATGAGATTGGCCATCTCATTTGATAAGATTGCAGCACTTTGATCACTATGAGATAGTGTGATTTGTCTCGATCATCAGAATGCAAGATTCTGGATCACGGTGCTGGTACATTGGATGTATTGAAGGACCATGAGATGCACCTTATGGAATTCCGTCTCAATAATAAGGTATGCTCTCATAATTCCCTAGCAATGGGCTCTCAATCCTGAGACATTGACGAACTCAAGTTTCTATCTATTCATTTGCTTTGAGTCACCAATGAGTGAGGCCGACTGTAGGTTAACACCTCGGTGTCTTGGGTATGTGGTAGTAGAACTGTGGGAACGTTGAATGATTAAGATGGAATCTATCTCTATTATCCCCTTGTGTCAATTAATGGATTTGTCATTAGTAAGTGCGCACCCATCTCAATTAAGAGTTAATTGGATGGTACTGATGATTACTGTGATTAGTTGGGGCTCAAGGATAATAAGATGTGGAACTTAGATTGGAAGAGACGGATTTATTCCAATTGATCCACGGATATTGATAGAGGGGCCTACTTGTGGTAATTGGGAAGTTTAGGGTCTACATTGTAATTTATTCCTAAGACTGGAGTGCAATTGCATTTATATAGTGGTGTTATTTGCAATTAACTGTGGGCCCGGATTGCACATGAGATGTGGGGTCGCGGTGTTCCAGTTGGAGCCAGCTTTCTAAGGAATCCCTAGTGGTCCCCACGCTATCCCAAGTTATTGGAAAATACTAATCCGACTCGAACTCTAGAAAGAAAGGATAAGAAAGGAGAAACTTGCTAATTGCTTTGGAAGTAAGACTTCTATTTCAATTAGACAAGGGAGAGATTTGGAAGTCTATAAAATATCCTTGGACGTCCAAAAGAGTCTCTCTCATGCCCAAAACCCTTTCGTGCAAGAGTTGCACGAGTTTCTCTCCTTCTCTCTTCTAGTTCCTTGGAGTTTCGAGTTGGGAATTTTCTCCTGAAGATTCCACCATTCTTCTCGAGAAAAGAAATCCAATTCGGGGGTTGTAACACTCCGACCCAGCTTGACCCCGTTTAGTGGTTAGTTAATCTTGTTTTCGTTGCTAATTGTGTTTTGTTTGTGTTTTGTTTTCGTTACGGGTCATGGATAGGTAGTTGGGTTGAGTTTGACCTGGATTAAGTAGACCAAGCCCTTTTTCGTAATTTTAGCTTTTCTTAGACATGGTCATTTTTGCATCATCTTGATGTCAACACGTGTCTTTCGTTGAGCCCGTTAACTTTCGTAACTACGTCATTTGCAACCGAGGTCGTGTGATTCGATTGGACCCGAGTTTGACTCAAACTGAAAATACACTTTTCACTTGGCTTTCATTGTAAATTTGGACAACCCATTTGACTTATATAAGCTCTCAACCATCGACACTCATGTTCTCTCTCTCGTTTTCTCTCAAATTCCCTGTGCACGTGGAGCTTCTATCTCTCTCTCCTTCACTTGATTTCTCTCCATCGATCAAACTTGTGGGTCTTGCATGTGCAATTGAGGTGAGTGGAAGTCTTCCATTCTTCTCATCTCCTTTCTCTATCTCTTCTCCTTCTTGCTTCTTTGCATGGTGTGTCTGTGTGTTGTGGATTTCTCTCCATCTCTCATGCATGCATGTACTTTGATTTGGTGTTAGGTTGTGTTTGGCTTGAGGGCTACCAGTGTGCAATTGATTTCCAATCTAAGGCAAGTATAAACCTAGCTTGTGAGAACCCATGTTGATATGCATTTGAATTGGATAGTTTTTACATGCAGTGATGTGGAAATATGTATTTACAGCCCATTTGCTACTCATTAATTCACTACTTGTCTACTCCCCTTTGATAATTGTAAATTGGATGAGTTTTCAGACATTCTATACAGGTTTCAGGAAATTAAACTCGTACAGGTACGGCTAAGCCGTATGCTTCTTACGGCTCACAATCCAGAGAAGAGAAAAACCCAGTTTTCCTCTACGGCTAGGGCACGGCTAAGCCGTGGAATGCCCTACGGCTAAGCCGTAGCTCAGCCGTGGCCCAGCCGTAGAACAATACAGGGTGCAATTTCTGGAATAACTGAGAGTCAGCAACTGACAGACCTTCTACGGCCCAGCCACGGCTAAGCCGTAGACCACACACGGCTAAGCCGTAGCACACACACGGCTAAGCCGTAACCACACATGAAGAATAAGGCTAGGTGTAAAGATAAGACCTATATGACCTTCATGATAGAATGTAGAGCACCTAGACTTGCCCAACGGAATGTGATACTCCGCGTGAATGATCTCGAGGGCTGCGAATCATTCATGTTCGTTATCCGGATGTTAAGCACCTCCCCATGGGTGTTGGTTTAAGGGACTTCGTGCACCGCCCGATTCAAGGCAACACTAGACAACGGTGCACCGAATAACTTAAAACTACATCATCATGCACGGTTAGAAACACCGGATAACTAGATTAGAATTGGTTTGTAAAGCAAGATGATTCGATTTCACATGAATTGATGCATAACATATTGCATTCGATCATTGATCTCAACTCTCTAACATGATTATGTATGTTTCGTTACTTTCACATTTTGGTTTATTTACCCTGAGTACGTATGTATGATATGTTCATTCACGGATCTGCACGTATGATAAGTTGTCACGATCTACTCAGGATTTTCATGATTGACTCCGTATGGTCAGGCACTACTTAGCCTCAGCCTTAGGATCCCGACGGGGTGAATTCGGTATAGTTTATATGGCCTGCTGCAGTATGGATTTTGTCTTGGGGAACCGGACCCCAGGAAACCGAGACCCATTGTACCCTGGCCCGGACAATGGTGTTCTTTGCATGTTACAAGATCCCTCTTTTGGGAGCATATGGTAATGTAGTAGCCACTAGTCATGTACACAGCATGTTATCCTTGATTCACGCAGCATATTTCTTTCTTGCACGATAGCCTAGTATACGAAAATGCCTTCTTTAATAACATGATGTTCTTTATTCTATTAGACACAGCGTGTGTTAACTTGCTATGGTTTATACTTTGCTGAATCTTCGTATTCACAGTTGTTTTTGGTGTTGCAGGCCCAGATCCCCCTGCCGAACCCTCGCCGGTCGGCCAGGCTCCAGATGAGACCCCCGGGGCCCCATCAGGCCTAGAGGAGTGGATGTGATCACTCCACGGGAGCGCGTTCATGGCATGCATCATGTTGGAGTCATGTTTTGAGGATTTTCAGACTTGTATATGTCATGACATGTCACTATTGTATTTATCCTTTTGTTCTTTTGTAAACGTTCATATGTAATTATGTCAGTCCTTTCCTTGTATCCTCTTCTTGTGCTATTAGTTGTTTATGTTTCTGATATTTACAGCTTCCGCATACTTGCTTGGCACGTGTGCTTGTTCCCTTGTGCGTGTGCATTTAGACTCGGTCTACGTGTGCATGCACGGGAGTACGTGTGTCATTAGGTTTGGCTTTTGCTAACCCCCGAACCCTGGGCTCGGGTTGTGACATACGTATTGTATGGTATCAGAGCATTCCTTGCTCATTCCTTGTTCTAGATGATAAGCATGTAGGCATGTATAGGATCGTGGTGAGGATACGATTATTCCTTTGTGCTCTTTCTAGATTTTGGGGTTTGTTGGGCGCTCTTGTGTTGTGTTTGTGTCTGACTCTTTCCATTTTACAGGATGGCATCAGGTTCTGGTTCGCAGCAGAACGCCGGAAATAACGAGAGCGGATCTGCCCCTTCACCGCAGACACCGAATACAGATGAACGCATCCTTATGCTATTCCAGTCCCTTCAGGCACAATCACAATCCATGCAGAACTTGCAAGCCCAAGTGACAACCATGTTAGACCGACAAAGCCAAGCCCCCGTTCAGTCGCATGTAGACCAGCAGGTGATCTTGCAGCCTCGAGAGAGTGACCCGAATGCCCTCTATGGGAAATTTCGCAAGCGAGGAGCTATTGAGTTCTATGGAACAGAAGAGCCACTGAAGGCAGAACAGTGGTTAGACCAGACAGAGGATGTCTTTGAGACCGTCGTGTGCACGAACCGGCAGAAAGTCGGATTAGCAACTTCTATGTTCAGAGATGTCGCAAAGACTTGGTGGAAGAGCGTGAAAGACTCCTACAGAGATATTCCTAGTGCTACGGTGTGGGAGATGTTCAAGCAACAGTTCAGGAGGAAGTTCATCCCGGCTCATGTGTTTCGAGCCAAGGAGGTTGAGTTCTTAGCTCTCCGTCAGCAGCAGATGACAGTAGCAGAGTATGTGAACAAGTTTATGCAGTTGTCGCTTTTTGCTCCGGACATGATCAGCACCGAAGAGAGGAAGGTGAACAGGTTTGTCGAAGGTTTGCATCCCCGGTACATGCACCACGTGACTGCGTTTCAGTGTCCGGCTACGTTTGACGATGCAGTGGACAGGGCCTATTCTGCCGAGGCCATCCACCAAGCTGCTAGAGCCGTTGAGCCTAAGAGACAGCCGCCCTTCAGTGCACGAGGACAAGTACAGAAGAAGAACAAAGGCCAGCAGAGTGCTTCTAGTTCTACGGGAGTGACTTGTGGATATTGTGGTAGGAACCACACGACTGAAGCTTGTTGGAGGAAGGCCGGTGCTTGTTTCATTTGTGGTTCGAGGGAGCACATGATCGCTAATTGTCCTCGACATCGAGCCTCCGGTGCAGCTCCATCTGGTCCTACTTACGGTGCAGTTCCTAGCAGACCCAGTGCACCTACAGCCCCGAGCAAGCCACAGTCAGCTCGTCCAGGTTCGAGACAGCCTCGCCAGACAGCCCGTGCTTACGCTGCTACCCACGAGAGTGCCGAGGATCCACAGGTGGTTGAAGGTACTGTTTTGATTTCGCGCGTCGGGGCATTAGCTTTGTTCGATTCGGGGTCTACACGATCTTATGTAGCACCTCATTTTGCCGAGCGGTTACCTCAGCCGTCTAAGCCGTTGCCATATGTGTTGGTTGTATCCACCCCAGTTGGCAAGCGAGTGGAGTGTAGTATGTACTACCCCCATTGCGACGTGCAGATTGCAGGTCATCAGTTACCTGTTGATTTGATCCTGTTGTCGATGTTGGACTTCGACGTGATACTTGGTATGGATTGGCTCGCTCGATATCGTGCCTGTGTTAACTGTTACAACAGGACGATTTTCTTCGATTTAGGCAAGGGCTTCCGTTTCGAGGGCAGTCAGCAGAGATGCCCCAGGCGTGTGATTTCGGCGTGTAAGGCAGATCGCTTGATCCGCCGAGGGTGTGAAGGCTTCATTGCCTTTGTCTCAGCGAAGAAGGAGTCGAAGCAGCTAGGTGAGCTCCAGGTGGTCTGTGATTTTCCCGATGTCTTCCCGGACGATGTACCAGGCTTACCCCCGGTTCGAGATGTGGAGTTCGCCATTGAGCTTGTTCCCGGCACGGCACCAATCAGCAAGGCTCCGTATCGCATGGCCCCAGCAGAGTTGTCAGAGTTGAAGAAGCAACTACAGGAGCTTTTGGATAAGAGTTTCATACGCCCGAGCGTTTCACCTTGGGGAGCACCAGTCTTGTTTGTCAAAAAGAAGGATGGTACTTTTCGGATGTGCATAGACTATCGACAGCTGAACAAAGTGACGATCAAGAACAAGTACCCCCTACCCAGGATTGATGAGCTGTTCGATCAACTTCAGGGCGCAGCATATTTTTCGAAGATTGATTTGAGATCTGGTTATCACCAGTTGAGGGTCAAAGAAGATGACATTCCCAAGACTGCCTTCAGGACTCGTTATGGACATTATGAATTCCTCGTGATGCCTTTTGGACTAACCAACGCACCTGCAGCTTTTATGGCACTGATGAATCAGATCTTTGCTCCTTTCTTGGACCAATTCGTAGTTGTGTTTATTGATGATATACTGATATATTCTAAGTCAGCAGAGGAGCATAGGGAGCACTTGAGAAAAGCCTTGTCGTTGTTGAGAGAACATCGATTGTTTGCTAAATTGTCGAAGTGTGATTTTTGGCTTGAGCAGGTTGCATTTTTAGGTCATCTCATTTCACGAGAGGGATTGGCAGTTGATCCATCTAAAGTAGAGGCAGTGGTGAATTGGCCTAGCCCCAAGACAGTGACAGAGGTTCGCAGTTTCCTTGGTCTAGCAGGTTACTACCGTCGATTTGTCCAGGACTTTGCTAAGATCTCTTCTCCATTGACGAAGTTGACCAGGAAGAACGTACCATTTGATTGGACTGAGGAGTGTGAAGCCAGTTTTCGGATTTTGAAAGAGAAGTTGACTACAGTCCCAGTGTTAGCCTTGCCAGATGGTTGTGAAGGATTCGTGGTTTATTCAGATGCTTCGCGAGTTGGTCTGGGTTGTGTGTTGATGCAGCATGGGAAGGTTATTGCCTATGGATCGAGACAGTTGCGAGATCATGAGAAGAATTACGCCACCCATGATTTAGAATTGGCAGCCATCGTGTTTGCGTTGAAGCTGTGGAGACATTATCTATATGGTGTGCAGTTTGAGGTTCGTTCTGACCACCACAGTTTACAGTACTTATTCACACAGCAGGAGCTGAACATGAGACAGCGGAGATGGCTTGAGCTTATTAAGGATTATGACTTCCCGATCAGATATCAGCCAGGCAAGGGGAATGTGGTGGCAGATGCGCTCAGCAGGAAAGCAGAGTCAGTGCAGCTATTGAGCAGTTTCCTCTTAGAGTTTCGTGGTCTCCCTGTTGAGGTTAAACTAGTGGATGAGTGCGTGACGTTGGCTAGTACGCTAGTGTTTCAGCCTGAGATGATTCAGCAGATTAAGGACAGGCAGTTTGAAGATCTAACTTTGAAGCGCATTCGAGACCACATTGGAGACAGACCCGATTTCAGACTCGAGGATGGTATACTCTACTTTCGGAGTAGGTTGTGCGTGCCAGCAGTTGATGAGTTCAAGGAGAAGCTGATGAACGAAGCGCATTACGCTCGCTACGCGATGCATCCAGGCAGCACGAAGATGTTTCGGAATCTCAAGGATCGCTTCTGGTGGAACAACATGAAGAGAGAAGTAGCAGGGTTTGTTGCTCGCTGTTTGACATGTCAGAAGGTGAAGGCCGATCATCAGAGACCGCCAGGCTCGTTGCATCCTTTGCACATACCGCAGTGGAAGTGGGAAAACATCACCATGGACTTCGTTTCAGGGTTACCGCCGACGAGCAGGAAGAACAACGCCATTTGGGTGATTGTAGATCGCTTGACGAAGTCAGCCCATTTCATTCCTTTCCGGAAGGGTATGACATTTTCAGAGATGGCTAGGAAGTTCGTGGATGAGATCGTCAGGCTCCATGGTACCCCCGTGTCGATTGTATCCGATCGTGACAGCCGTTTTGTTTCGTCTTTCTGGAGAGCTTTCCAAGAGGCTTTGGGTACGAAGTTGAGTTTCAGCACGGCATACCACCCACAGACGGATGGACAATCAGAGCGGACGATTCAGACTTTGGAGGATATGTTGCGAGCCAGTGTGTTGAGCTACGAGAAAGAATGGGATCTTCATCTATCGTTGTGCGAGTTCGCCTACAACAACAGTTTCCACGAGAGCATTGGGATGGCACCATATGAAGCATTGTACGGGAAGAAGTGTAGAAGTCCGGTTTGTTGGGAAGAAGTTGGAACCCGCAGTTTTCACGGACCGACGATCATTGCCGAGACTACGGAGAAGGTACAGAAAGCCATTGAGAATTTGAAAGTTGCTCGGTCAAGACAGAAGAGTTATGCAGACACCCGCAGACGACCCTTAGAGTTTCAGGTTGGCGAGTGGGTTTTTCTGAAGGTCTCACCGATGAAGGGAACGATCCGTTTCGGCCAGAAAGGCAAGTTAGCTCCACGCTATGTCGGACCGTTCGAGATCAAGAGTCGGATTGGTGATTTGGCTTATCGATTAGAGCTTCCCGAGATGTTTTCAGGAGTGCACAACGTTTTCCACGTTTCGATGCTTCGGAAATATGTTCATGATCCCTCCCATGTCATTCGTTATGACGAGGTCCAGATTCAGCCGAGTGCTGTATACGTTGAGCGACCGCTCCGTATCGTGGGAACCCGAGAGCAGATACTCCGCACCAGGACAATTCGATGGGTCAAAGTGCTTTGGGAGCATCACAGTCCCGATGAGGCTACGTGGGAGTTAGAAGAGCAGATGGCACGTCAGTACCCCGATTTGTTTTCTCAGGTATGAGTGATTTAGTGTGCATTCCGAGGACGGAATGATTCTCAAGTAGGGGAGGATGTAACACTCCAACCCAGCTTGACCCCGTTTAGTGGTTAGTTAATCTTGTTTTCGTTGCTAATTGTGTTTTGTTTGTGTTTTGTTTTCGTTACGGGTCATGGATAGGTAGTTGGGTTGAGTTTGACCTGGATTAAGTAGACCAAGCCCTTTTTCGTAATTTTAGCTTTTCTTAGACATGGTCATTTTTGCATCATCTTGATGTCAACACGTGTCTTTCGTTGAGCCCGTTAACTTTCGTAACTACGTCATTTGCAACCGAGGTCGTGTGATTCGATTGGACCCGAGTTTGACTCAAACTGAAAATACACTTTTCACTTGGCTTTCATTGTAAATTTGGACAACCCATTTGACTTATATAAGCTCTCAACCATCGACACTCATGTTCTCTCTCTCGTTTTCTCTCAAATTCCCTGTGCACGTGGAGCTTCTATCTCTCTCTCCTTCACTTGATTTCTCTCCATCGATCAAACTTGTGGGTCTTGCATGTGCAATTGAGGTGAGTGGAAGTCTTCCATTCTTCTCATCTCCTTTCTCTATCTCTTCTCCTTCTTGCTTCTTTGCATGGTGCGTCTGTGTGTTGTGGATTTCTCTCCATCTCTCATGCATGCATGTACTTTGATTTGGTGTTAGGTTGTGTTTGGCTTGAGGGCTACCAGTGTGCAATTGATTTCCAATCTAAGGCAAGTATAAACCTAGCTTGTGAGAACCCATGTTGATATGCATTTGAATTGGATAGTTTTTACATGCAGTGATGTGGAAATATGTATTTACAGCCCATTTGCTACTCATTAATTCACTACTTGTCTACTCCCCTTTGATAATTGTAAATTGGATGAGTTTTCAGACATTCTATACAGGTTTCAGGAAATTAAACTCGTACAGGTACGGCTAAGCCGTATGCTTCTTACGGCTCACAATCCAGAGAAGAGAAAAACCCAGTTTTCCTCTACGGCTAGGGCACGGCTAAGCCGTGGAATGCCCTACGGCTAAGCCGTAGCTCAGCCGTGGCCCAGCCGTAGAACAATACAGGGTGCAATTTCTGGAATAACTGAGAGTCAGCAACTGACAGACCTTCTACGGCCCAGCCACGGCTAAGCCGTAGACCACACACGGCTAAGCCGTAGCACACACACGGCTAAGCCGTAACCACACATGAAGAATAAGGCTAGGTGTAAAGATAAGACCTATATGACCTTCATGATAGAATGTAGAGCACCTAGACTTGCCCAACGGAATGTGATACTCCGCGTGAATGATCTCGAGGGCTGCGAATCATTCATGTTCGTTATCCGGATGTTAAGCACCTCCCCATGGGTGTTGGTTTAAGGGACTTCGTGCACCGCCCGATTCAAGGCAACACTAGACAACGGTGCACCGAATAACTTAAAACTACATCATCATGCACGGTTAGAAACACCGGATAACTAGATTAGAATTGGTTTGTAAAGCAAGATGATTCGATTTCACATGAATTGATGCATAACATATTGCATTCGATCATTGATCTCAACTCTCTAACATGATTATGTATGTTTCGTTACTTTCACATTTTGGTTTATTTACCCTGAGTACGTATGTATGATATGTTCATTCACGGATCTGCACGTATGATAAGTTGTCACGATCTACTCAGGATTTTCATGATTGACTCCGTATGGTCAGGCACTACTTAGCCTCAGCCTTAGGATCCCGACGGGGTGAATTCGGTATAGTTTATATGGCCTGCTGCAGTATGGATTTTGTCTTGGGGAACCGGACCCCAGGAAACCGAGACCCATTGTACCCTGGCCCGGACAATGGTGTTCTTTGCATGTTACAAGATCCCTCTTTTGGGAGCATATGGTAATGTAGTAGCCACTAGTCATGTACACAGCATGTTATCCTTGATTCACGCAGCATATTTCTTTCTTGCACGATAGCCTAGTATACGAAAATGCCTTCTTTAATAACATGATGTTCTTTATTCTATTAGACACAGCGTGTGTTAACTTGCTATGGTTTATACTTTGCTGAATCTTCGTATTCACAGTTGTTTTTGGTGTTGCAGGCCCAGATCCCCCTGCCGAACCCTCGCCGGTCGGCCAGGCTCCAGATGAGACCCCCGGGGCCCCATCAGGCCTAGAGGAGTGGATGTGATCACTCCACGGGAGCGCGTTCATGGCATGCATCATGTTGGAGTCATGTTTTGAGGATTTTCAGACTTGTATATGTCATGACATGTCACTATTGTATTTATCCTTTTGTTCTTTTGTAAACGTTCATATGTAATTATGTCAGTCCTTTCCTTGTATCCTCTTCTTGTGCTATTAGTTGTTTATGTTTCTGATATTTACAGCTTCCGCATACTTGCTTGGCACGTGTGCTTGTTCCCTTGTGCGTGTGCATTTAGACTCGGTCTACGTGTGCATGCACGGGAGTACGTGTGTCATTAGGTTTGGCTTTTGCTAACCCCCGAACCCTGGGCTCGGGTTGTGACAGGGGTCATAGCGTGGAAGGCTAAGAGGTGTTGAAGAAATCCATTAGAGCACTGCGGATCTCCAAAGGTATGATCTACTTCTTGCATGTCGTAGATTATTTTGGATGTTTAGTGCTGGTAGAATTTTTACTGTACATGGTCACGAGATTGAGGGTAACGCATCCTGGATTGGGTTTTGGTCTTATGTATAGTTGATCCCTGTGTCAAGTGGATCAAAAGTTTTGAAAATCTATCCACGAGACCCACCTACTTCCAACAATTGGTATCAGAACCATACCTCATCTCTAATCATGTTAGATCAGTAATCTTGTTTTAATCTTCGCATGAGATGCGAAGAGGATAGAGCAAGGGCTATGATAGGATCAGTGTTTATTGGGTTTGCTTGCTTTTGTAGTAGATACATGTTTGGAAAGTCACAAAAGGTTTTAATCATGATAGGAGGATGATAAGATGCCATTAAAACATACTGAGATCATTAGAGGTGATTGGGTACAGCAGGAGCTGAATCTGAAAAAGAACCCAAATTTCTGGGTTCGTCAGGTCGGTTAGTCAAACGGACCACTATGGCTATAGAGGTCTGTTGGCTAACCGTAGGGACCAGATCGGCTAGCCGAACCTACGCAGAATCATCTTGTTCTTGGTCTGAGTTGTTGTTTTTTTTTTTTTTTCGGGGGCGCTGCCCCTTGGAACCCCGCGAGCTGACCGGGCAGCTCGACCCTCGCCGGGGGCGCTGCCCCCGGACCCCCGTTGCGTAGGGGATCTTGTATCGTGGTGGCAAAATATTTGGCATCTTGTTTTTCCATTGTGGTTTGGCAACCTGGTTTTGTGAGATGCTTTGTTGTATGAGATACTAACTTGCAGGTGATAATGTCCTCTCCATATGGCCCACATGTTTTTCTTTCCTTTTAATTATTGGTTTATTTGTGGCTAAGTGTAAAGGGCATCATGGTCTCCTTGGTTTCCCGTGAAAGGGCAAGGCATGGTGAATTTCCCTATAGCCCTTTTATTTCCATGTTTAGACTACCATGTAAGTCTCATTATAGAGACATAGGAATTTATGTATTTTTAAAATTCGTAAATTCTGGAGATGTCCGAAACAAAGAAGGAAAGAGAAGCTGGACTCCTAATCAAAGAGTTTGAAGATTATCAAAAGGTCTTTTGGAGATGCCCAAAGAGTTTGAGGAATCCCAACGTTTTGGAAAGTCTAGAAGTCCAAGAAGTCTTTTATGCCTGGGTCATGTGGAGGAGAGGACTAGTCTTTTGTTATAGCACTTTCTATTTATGGATGAATGCTTATTTTAGAGTATTTCCATATCTGATCCAAACATATTTAATTCCAAAATTGGTCAAATCAAATTAATTTTTGGAAAGAATTCAAATTAGAGTTGGTGGGCCTATGAGATGGATCTATTGGTAACACTAATTTTAGAAACTGGACTTTCCTTAAAATAACTTGACTTGGAACCAATCATTGGTCTTATCATGAGATGAATATATACCTATATTTGATGGACCCATACACCTATAAGGAAATCCTCAACTCTAAAATATTAAGTGGGAGCGGGGCATTTCTATATATATAAAAATCCCCATGGTTTTCCACCATAGGTCCATTGTAAGGAAAGTATTAGCCTCGCGCCATTTTGAGAATGGCCATTCCCCACGGAGGGCTTGTATTTATCTGAATATTGGATATGGATCTCCTATGGATAGTGTTGATGAGACGGGGTGGGAGCCCACTCCCCAAGGAGGAGCTGCCCGCAACGGTTGTCATGCAATGCTAGTTGGTGGGTCACACTTAACTAAAATAATGATGTAGTATCCCCAAGGATTTGCCTCATGTATTTTAGAAACCGAAGCTAATCGGGAGTCATACATTATTTGGTATAAGATACCTAGATTGTAATGAATGAAGGGGATCATGGATAGTTAGTCTTAATCCCAATTTTGACCAACTTTGATCCGCACCAGTCTAGGAGGTATTTGCACTCCCCAAGGAGGCATACCCCGCAGGATTGGGATTCCGATGTATTCTGAATTTTGTGGTTATGAGGATTTCCACATAAATTTGGTAGAATACTAAACCCTAATGTCATTTAAATTTATTAATTGAATGTATGGTTATGTGTTACAGTATTACAAGCATGAATTCGAATACTTTCAATCCACTTGCGACCATCCTCAACCAGAATAAGTTGGTGGGATCCAACTATGTAGACTGGAAATGGAATCTGGATATTGTCCTGACAGCTTCAGGATATAAATATGTCCTTACCAAAAACCCCCTTGAAGAGCCTGGCCCAGATGCATCAGAAGCAGAAAAGGACCTTTACACCAAGTGGGCCAAAGACGATGAGATGGCCCGATGTTACATTCTGGCATCCATGTCTAGTGTGCTGCAACATCAACATCAATCTTATAAGACTACATATGATATGATATCGAATTTAAAGGAGATGTTTGCAGAACAAGGCAGACCTGCTAGGCAGGCAGCCATGAGGGTGCTCATTAGCACCAAGATGGCTGAAGGTACATCAGTACAGGAACACATGTTGAAGATGATGGACTCATTAAATGAGTTAGATGTACTGGGAGCTGCGATTGATGCAGAATCGCAGATTAACATTATCCTTGAGTCACTACCAGAGTCATTCAACAATTTCAAGGTCAATTATAATATGAATAAAATGAGTCTGACTCTGGCTGAGCTATCTAGTCAGCTGGTAGCAACTGAAGGGATTATGAAGAAAAAACCAACTGCCTTAATGACAGAAAAGTCAGATGCCAAGTCCAAGCCGAAAGGCAAAGGGCGGAAAGGCAAAAAGAAATCAATTCCAAAAGGTCCTAAGGTGGAGAATGGTCCAACTGGTGGCGTGGCTAAAGCTAAGGGTTCAGGGACAAAAGGAAAGTGTTTCCATTGTGGTAAGACAGGACATTGGAAGAGGAATTGTCCAGAATATCTGTCTAAGAAAAAGATCCCAGGTTTGATTGAGTCACTTATATCTGAAGTTAGTTTTGCAACTGGTACTTCAGAATCCTGGTGTGTGGATTCCGGGGCAATTAATCACATATGTAATACGTTGCAGGGGTTCAGGGAAACCAGGAGGCTAAGTGATGGAGAAATCATTGTCAACCTAGGATCTGACGCTAAGGCGGAGGCTGTTTCAGTAGGAGTCATTACTTTATGTTTTTCAAATAATAAATTGGTTTTGTCAGAAACATTATATGTACCGTCTTTAAGGCGGAATTTAATTTCAGTTTCTAGTTTGGTGAATAAAGGTTATTTTATTACTTTTGGTACTGAAGTTGTCATAAAGAGGAATGGTACTTTCATATGTTCTGGCAAGGTAACCAATGGACTTTATTTGTTAACTCCCACGATGTATGAGATACATGATACTGAAACAATTAGTAGATCATCATTAAAGAGAAAGTCACCTTCATCTAATCCAACAAAACTTTGGCACCTGAGGCTAGGTCATATAAACCTTAACAGGATTGAGAGGCTAGTGAAAGATGGTATCTTACCTTCATTGGTGGTAGAACCAATGCCTATTTGTGAGTCCTGTTTGGAAGGTAAAATGACCAAAAGACCCTTTTCAGCTAAGGGTAATAGGGCCAAAGATTTATTGGAATTAGTGCATACTGATGTCTGCGGACCCATTAATGTCAGGGCCAGAGGAGGATATGAGTACTTCATCACTTTCACAGATGATTACTCAAGATATGGATACATATACCTTATGCACCGCAAGTCCGAAGCTTTTGAAAAGTTCAAAGAATTTCGAGCGGAAGTGGAAAAGCAATTAGGTAAGAGTATCAAGACTCTTCGATCAGATCGAGGAGGGGAATATCTCTCTGCTGATTTTATGGGTTACTTATCAGAAAATGGGATTCTATCCCAGTTGTCTGCTCCTGGTATGCCTCAACAGAATGGAGTAGCAGAAAGAAGGAACCGGACTCTTTTAGATATGATTAGGTCTATGCTGAGTTTCTCAAGATTACCTATATCCTTTTGGGGATATGCTTTGGATACTGCAATGTACATACTAAACCTCGTACCATCTAAGTCTATACCTAAGACTCCCCGGGAATTGTGGTCTGGGCGAAAGCCTAGTCTACAACATTTACACATTTGGGGTTGTCCAGCACACGTGCTCAAGGTTAAGACGGATAAGTTGGAAGCGAAGTCGGAAGTATGCACATTTGTAGGATATCCTAAAGGAACTAAAGGTTGGTTATTCTATAATCCCAGAGAGCAGAAAGTGCTGGTCATCACCAATGCGGTTTTTCTGGAGGAAGATTATATGATGGACCGGAATTTTTTAGAAAAGGTGATCTTGGAAGAGATTCAGGAGCAATCAATTCTAAATCCAAGTATGACCGGACTTGAGGAAGAACCGCCCTTAACAGACCCAGTAGTTACACCAGTACCTCGTCGTAGTGGGAGGATTGTCAGACCCCCTGACAGGTTCTCATTCTTGGGAGAGTCTTATGAAGCAATCCCAAAAGAGCCGGAACAAGATCCCTCTAACTATGATGAAGCAATCAATGACTTAGACTCGGGACGCTGGCAAGATGCTATGAAAGCTGAGATGGAGTCTATGTACTCAAATCAGGTCTGGACACTTGTGGACTTGCCTACCAATATTAAACCTATTGGGTGCAAGTGGGTCTACAAGAGAAAAAGAGGACCAGATGGAAGAGTGGAGACCTATAAGGCTAGGCTTGTTGCGAAAGGATATACTCAGAAAGAGGGGATCGATTATGAGGAAACCTTCTTGCCAGTAGCCATGCTCAAATCCATCCGGATACTCTTATCCATTGCGGCTCATCTCGATTACGAGATTTAGCAAATGGATGTCAAGACGGCTTTTCTCAACGGCCATCTTGAGGAAGACATCTATATGGTGCAGCCAAACGGTTTTGTAGCTAAAAACCAGGAGCAAAAAGTTTGCAAGCTGCAGAAGTCTATTTATGGACTGAAGCAGGCATCCCGAAGCTGGAATATCCGTTTTGACCAGGCAATCAAGTCATTTGGTTTTTGTCAAAATCCGGATGAGTCATGTGTGTACATGAAAAGTGAAGGTGATAGGGTAGTTTTTCTGGTTTTATATGTCGATGACATCCTTCTCCTCGGGAAAGACATAGGAATGTTGTCAACGGTAAAAGTTTGGTTAGCCAAGACTTTTGATATGAAGGACTTGGGAGAAGCTAGCTACATCCTAGGGATCAAACTCTATCGAGACCGGAAAAATAGGATGATTGGCTTATCTCAAGCTGCATACATAGATAAGGTGCTAGTACGGTTTGCAATGCAAGACTCCAAGAAAGGTATCACACCTTTCAGGCATGGAGTGCACCTTTCCAAGGATCAGTGTCCTAAGACACCCGAGGAAAAGGAGCAAATGAGGTTGATACCATACGCTTCGGCTGTTGGTAGCCTCATGTATGCTATGTTATGTACTAGACCAGATATCTGTTATGTAGTAGGCCTAGTCAGCAGATATCAATCTAATCCAGGACCTGAACATTGGACTGCTGTAAAATGTATTCTCAAATACTTGAGAAGGACTAGAGATTACATGTTGATTTATAGTAGTGATGAGTTGATTCCAGTCGAATACACAGATTCTGACTTTATGTCAGATAAGGATTCTAGGAAATCCACCTCTGGTTATGTATTTATGCTTGGAGGCGGAGCTATCAGCTGGAGGAGTATAAAACAAGAATGTACCGCTGATTCAACCTCGGAAGCTGAATATGTAGCAGCTTGTGAAGCAGCTAAGGAAGCAGTATGGCTTAAAAGATTCCTTTTGGAACTTGGGGTGGTACCTTTGGCACGACAGCCACTCACAGTTTACTGTGACAGCAGCGGGGCAGTCGCTCAGTCAAAGGAACCCAGAAGCCATAAAAGCCAAAAGCATGTACAGAGGAAGTATCACTTAGTCAGAGAGATTGTGCAGAGAGGTGATATCGCTATTACCAAGATAGCCTCTGCAGACAATTTGGCAGATCCCTTTACTAAGCCTTTGACTACCAAAGTCTTTGAGCAACACGTAGAAGGGATGGGCATGAGATGCAACCCTGACTGGCATTGAGCCCAAGTGGGAGATTGTTAGATTTTGTGGACTCAATCCATCAGTTGATGTAATAAATTGATTAATTTCTTTATTTATCAATAAAATCATGCTTTGTTTTCATGAGATAAGTGTTATTTTACTAATTCATGCACATGACCACTACATATGACATAATGGTTCATGAGTTGAACCGGGTCCCATTAGTATATTAGATGTGATATATGTGCATAGATGAGATCCACACGCAGGAGATATATGTCACAAATCATATACTTAAAATAGCTTCACAACCAGTAATGAGATTGGGCATCTCATTTGATAAGGTTGCAGCACTTTGATCACTATGAGATAGTGTGATTTGTCTCGATCATCAGAATGCAAGATTCTGGATCACGGTGCTGGTACATTGGATGTATTGAAGGACCATGAGATGCACCTTATGGAATTCCGTCTCAATAATAAGGTATGCTCTCATAATTCCCTAGCAATGGGCTCTCAATCCTGAGACATTGACGAACTCAAGTTTCTATCTATTCATTTGCTTTGAGTCACCAATGAGTGAGGCCGACTGTAGGTTAACACCTCGGTGTCTTGGGTATGTGGTAGTAGAACTGTGGGAACGTTGAATGATTAAGATGGAATCTATCTCTATTATCCCCTTGTGCCAATTAATGGATTTGTCATTAGTAAGTGCGCACCCATCTCAATTAAGAGTTAATTGGATGGTACTGATGATTACTGTGATTAATTGGGGCTCAAGGATAATAAGATGTGGAACTTAGATTGGAAGAGACGGATTTATTCCAATTGATCCACGGATATTGATAGAGGGGCCTACTTGTGGTAATTGGGAAGTTTAGGGTCTACATTGTAATTTATTCCTAAGACTGGAGTGCAATTGCATTTATATAGTGGTGTTATTTGCAATTAACTGTGGGCCCGGATTGCACATGAGATGTGGGGTCGCGGTGTTCCAGTTGGAGCCAGCTTTCTAAGGAATCCCTAGTGGTCCCCACGCTAGCCCAAGTTATTGGAAAATACTAATCCGACTCGAACTCTAGAAAGAAAGGATAAGAAAGGAGAAACTTGCTAATTGCTTCGGAAGTAAGACTTCTATTTCAATTAGACAAGGGAGAGATTTGGAAGTCTATAAAATATCCTTGGACGTCCAAAAGAGTCTCTCTCACGCCCAAAACCCTTTCGTACAAGAGTTGCACGAGTTTCTCTCCTTCTCTCTTCTAGTTCCTTGGAGTTTCGAGTTGGGAATTTTCTCCTGAAGATTCCACCATTCTTCTCGAGAAAAGAAATCCAATTCGGGGGTCATAGCGTGGAAGGCTAAGAGGTGTTGAAGAAATCCATTAGAGCACTGCGGATCTCCAAAGGTATGATCTACTTCTTGCATGTTGTAGATTATTTTGGATGTTTAGTGCTGGTAGAATTTTTACTGTACATGGTCACGAGATTGAGGGTAACGCATCCTGGATTGGGTTTTGGTCTTATGTATAGTTGATCCCTGTGTCAAGTGGATCAAAAGTTTTGAAAATCTATCCACGAGACCCACCTACTTCCAACAGAATTAAGGTGGGTTCAAAGACTGACATAGCCTCTAACATGACCTTATGATCTATGAATTCAACCTCCACATCCAAATCTCAGAATTCCTCTACTAGAGATCATTCACCACATAAGGCTACCAACTCGGTGGTGGATTTCCTGTTTAAAGCATCGGCCACTACATTCCCATTCCCGGGGAAGTATTTAATCAGGAAATCATAATCCTTTATAAATTCCAACCACCTGCGCTGTCTCATGTTAAGATCATGCTGCGAAAACAGGCACTGGAGACTGCGATGGTCACTATGGACTTCAAATTTCTCTCCATATAAATAATGTCTCCATATCTTTAGCGCTAAAACTACTGCAGCCAATTCTAAATCATGTGTAGCATAACTTTTCTCATGTTCCTTCAATTGTCGAGATCCATATGCTATTACCTTCCCGTTCTGCATAAGTACACATCCTAGCCCAAGCCCCGAAGCATCTGTATAGATAACAAATCCGCCACTCCCTTCTGGTAGGGATAAGATTGGGGCTGAGGTTAGTTTCTCCTTAATGAGTTGGAAACTCGACTCACATTCCGCTGACCAAACGAATGGCTCATTCTTTCGAGTCAATTTGGTCAAAGGTGCAACTATCTTGGAAAAGTCCTTCATAAACCTTCTATAGTAATCGGCCAGACCAACAAAACTTCTAATTTCCGCAACAGTCTTAGGACTCTGCCAAGTAGTTATAGCCTCAATCTTAGCTGGATCTACTGCAAGCCCATCCTTTGAGATAATATGCCCCAAAAAGGCAACTTGTACTAGCCAAAATTCACACTTGTCCAATTTATCATACAGTCAGTGGTCCTTTAGCAATTGCAGAGAAGTCCTCAAATGTTCCACATGCTCATCTTTGGTCTTGGAGTATACCAAAACATCATCAATGAAATTCACCACGAATCGATCAAGATATGATGAAAGGATTTTGTTCATCAAGGCCATAAATACTACGGGCGCATTTGTCAATCCAAAAGGCATGACCAAGAATTCATAATGCTCATATCTTGTCCTGAAAGCTGTTTTCGATGTATCTTGGTCCCTCACTCACAGCTGATGATATATGGACCTGAGATCAATCTTAGAGAAATGGGTCGCACCCTATAATTGATCAAACAGTTCATCAATTCTAGGCAGTGGATATTTGTTTTTAATTGTCACCTGGTTCAACTACTGGTAATCGATATAGATCCTAAGGGTGCCATCCTTCTTCCTCACAAATAAAACCGAGGCTCCCCATGGTGATGTGTTAGGATGAATGAACCCCTTATCCAATAAGTCCTGTAACTGCACTTTCAGTTCACGTAACTCTGCCGGGGCCATTCTATATGGAGCCTTAGAGATGGGAGCAATACCAGGTACTAGCTCTATAGTAAAATCCATTTCTCTAATTAGAGGAAGGCCACGCACTTTATCCGGAATTACATCAGGGAATTCACAAACCACGGGTATTTCTTCTAGTTTCTTAGGGGCTTTCTTTTCCACAATGAAAGCAATATAGCCTTCCTAACCACTATGGATTAGTCTTTCCGCTTGAAGTGCTGAAATCAATCTAGTGTTCAAACTCTTCTTGTCACCTTGGAATACAGCACTTGGACCATCTTCACTCACCCTTACGGTAACAGTCTTACGGAAACAGTCGAGACAGGCCATATATTTGGTCAACCAGTCCATGCCTAGGATTACATCGAAATCGTGCATGGGTAACACAATAAGTTCAGCCGGGAGAAGAACTTCTCCGATGAGAACTCGACAACTAGGGTAATAATCGTCACAAGCTACCCTCTTACCAACCGGAGTGATAACACTCAACTCAAATGGCAACTGTGCTGGCGATTCCTGTATCTTACTAAAGAATCGAGGTGAGATGAAGGAGTGTGAAGATCCTGAATCAAACAACACTTTAGCTTCAATGCCACAAACAGAAACCTTACCTACAACCATGTGCTCCGCCGCTTCTGCTTCTTCTTGTGTCAAAACGTAAGCACGACCTTGCCTTTGGGGTCGGTGTTGCTGTCCTTGTCTCTGCTGTCCCTGGCCTTGACGTGTCTGCCCTTGGCCTTGTCTCACTTGCTGTTGCTGTCAATTAGGCACAGGAGGTGTTGCCTTAGAAGGCTGCTGATATTGCTGCCACGAGTCTCGGCTAAATTCTTTCCTTCTCGGGCACTCGGACAAGCGATGGTCCATGGAGCCACAGCCAAAACAGGCTCCCATGGACCTCTAGCATTTACTAGTCTCGTGACCCTTCCCACATGCACTGCAGACTAGTCGTGATGTGGCAATAGAAACTCCCTTCTGTTTCTTAGAATACCGATGACCTTTCCCAGAAGGCGGAACACTCTTCTTGGACTCCCCCAAGAATAGGCTCTTCTCAATTTCCTCCGCTGCATAAGCCCTGGCTACCTCATCATCATATTGAATAGGACGTTGAAAGGCAATGGCATGTCCCTTGATAGCAGGCCTTAACCCTTCCAGAAATCTTTCCACTCTCTTCTCCTCAGTGTTAATCAAGTCTAGAGCAAACCGAGAAAGCTGGCTGAATACATGCATGTATTCTGCAACGGTCATGAGCATCTGCTGCAGGGTAAGGAACTCTGCCTTCTTTTTGCGAGTCACGTGGTCGGGGATGAACTTTTTCCTGAATTGCCTCTTAAAGGCTTCCTAAACCGTGGCATCCGGCATGGCCCTCATGTGGTCCCGGATACTCTTCCACCATGTATCCGCAATGTCCCTGAACATGGATGCCGTGAGGACCACTTGCTGTCTGGGTGTGCAAGTTAATGTATCAAAAACGTTCTCTGCATGGACAAACCATTCATCTGCTTGTAATGGATCCTCGTGTCCGATTAATTCGGTTGCTCCCTTTTTATGAAACTTCTCATACAAGGAGTTGGGATCTCCTGGCTGATTTTGTCCGTTTTACAAAGTAGCCAATTGTAATTGCATCGCAGCCTGGTTAGCATTGCTAGCGGCTAACTGGTGCATCATCATCATAAACCGCTCCTCAGTGTTGTATGTAGGACGCAGAGGAGGTGGCGGTGGAGGGTCCGCACCTTCCAATTCAATATTATTGCGATCATTGTCACCTGAACTGTTGTTCGTGCCGGATCCAGACGCCATGGCTCTGTAATCACAATGGTGATTAATCATATATGTTTATAGATATACATACATACATACACACATACTACATATACATGCATACATACTACAGTCATACTATAGAATCCACCCAAACAGACCTATCAGAACCTCGCCACGCTTCCTATTGTTGCTAAGTCTTTTAAGTGACTTCTTGGTGCGTCTCTGATACCATTACTTACGTATGTCACACCCCAGTCCCGGGAGTTTAGGGATTTGAGTGGGCCCCAAGGGCGTGAATACGTAATCCCGTAGAAATCCATGCCCTGAAGAATTATGCACGAATTCCTACAAGGAAGATTCTACAGGAACGTGTGAGGTATGCTAACACACGTACAAACATAATTTATCATAAACGAAATCCTGCGAAATAATCAGTAATTATCAAGAGCACACGAGCTCATAGTTTGTTAACTTTCAAAGGTAAACATATATATATACAGATGATAGTGTCGAAGTCTTGAATGCATTCCAAAAAGACTACTTAAGTGTTTGATACAAAAGGTCCCAAGCATAACAATGATATCTCCCAAGAATAGTCGCGCTCCGTGGATGGCTAGTAAAAGACGTCGCCATCTTTCCACTCGTCTACATCCCGAGGTACCGTTGAGGTACCCTCTGGGTGCGCGTCAGTGTCCGCGTTGGGACCGGATTCTGGACCTGCAATACCAAGAGTAACACTGTTAACATGACGGTTAAGCAAGTACTAAAGCATATGAAACAAGTATAATATAATATATCAATAAGAGTAGTCACTGAACATGATGCATAAGTAAGAAATTACAACTTAAATGTCATACATACTGATTGGCAACCACAACGCTCTATTCTCCCAAAAGGGAGCATACATATATTGTATGGATTGCTAGGGGATCAGGCTAGCTTCCCGAAGAGCGCCGACTACTCCTCCGTAAACCTATTGCAGTGGTGACATACATAACATATACCTAAAAGGGCGTAAGCTGAGTGGTGCCGACTCAGATTCAATCGTATCAGTCTTATCATACCCTTGGCTAACAAGCTCGCACTCATTAGAAGCTCTGGCTTGTCAAACACTTACTCATTAGAAGCTCAGGTCTGAATTGCCTCAGGGTTTTACTAAAAGAAGTTATTCATGTTGAAGGTGGTATATCATAACAATATGGATGCATTTACCCAAGGAATTGCTACCTTCACCCCGAATAAGTAACCTAGAGTCCCCAAGGGCATTTTACGAGATGTACACATAAGACATTCAGTGCCGTTGCGTTACCGTGTCTTAGTATTGCCTTGTGCATACGGGACACCCTTCTTATGCCAACATCCATGACTTGCCATTGGGAGACCCTCTAGGAATCATTCATTCTCCCTAACATGTACTTACCATTGGGCCTCTGTAGTGGTATAGAAGGTGCCAATACTAAGGTCCTACAAAATCATTAAGAGTCCCTAACGTCTTGTTTTACTGGGTTTTTACAGCTTAGCCGTATACAAGGATACGACTTAGCCGAGTGGGTCAAATTCCTTCCGGATTTTCATGCGCAATTACTGCCCAACCGTATGTCGGCCCACGGCTTAGCCGTGCTAAACCTACCGCTAGGGTACGGGGAGGTTACGGCGTAGCCGTAGTGTATTCCACGGTGCAGCCGTGTGCAAGCCGTAGAAGAAACTGGGTTCCATGAGCTCTCTGGAAAGCTCCCCGTAGGAAGACCTACGACTTGGGTACGGGCTGGATACGGCTTAGCCGTATTGAAATCCACAGCTTAGCCGTAGTCGAGCCGTAGTACAAAATCCCATTTTTCTGCTCTCTGGACTTTGAGCCGTAAATGCTCATGGCTTAACCGTAGTTTCGCCATAAGCTTCAGAATCAGTTCTGTAGCTTAATTTCTGTACAGAATCAACACAGAACTGACTTGTGAGGAGATTCTAAGGCTCAATTGAAATGTCCATGAGAGTATCCCATACTCACACACCCTCCTATTCCCTTCTTGGCATTCTAACTCAATGCACACCAATGCACACCACATTCATATTGATTAAAACAATGAAGGGGAATAGCTGAAATTGATTTATATGAAGAGCTAGTTCAATACACAATAACTTAGTCATTCATGCAACACATATGACTCTAATACTTGCCTTTTCACTAGTGTTAGCCCTCCCAACTCTTTCTTGTTGAGTGCTCGGAGGAAACTCTCAAAATTGAAATGGGTTCTCTACAAGTAAAGCATGCAATGAAGAATGAGGTTTAGATTCACATGCATGCCATTAGTGAGTCCTTATGACTCCAATAAACCCTAAATGACTGAATGGAAGAAATCCTTCTCCTTATACTGCTGTAGTATGGAAGAAGATCGTAATGCTAAGAAGGAGATACCCAAGAAGAAGAAGAAGAAGTAGAAGAACGGATGGAAGCTATAGGTGTTGCATGCAAGCTCTATCTCCCCTTTTTCCAGCTCTAGGGTGAATGGAGAGAAATGAAGTGAAGTGGCTCCAGCAACCGAACGAAGATGAGGAGAAAGAATGCACGTTGAATTTCTTTTTCAACTTAAAACTTCCTACATTTAACAGGCAGGTCCATAGGTTCTACAAAATTGCAGTTTAGGCCTAGCGCACCTCAATTGGTCCAAGACGAGTTCAGATTTGATCGAGCCCAACACCAAAGATGATCTACGCAAAGAATTACACGAAAGCAATGGACGGGATGTCGAAGAGGTGCAAGGACAATTTACAAAAAGGCCCTTAACTACTAAAGTGGGGCCGAACTTCGCCCAACTCCCTATCCAAGGCCCAACCCGTTAATTTTTGGATTAAATTGGCTTTAATCGAGTTCAATTAATAAAGAACAAGCTTAATTAACGTAAATCAAGATTAGTGAGATTCAGGACCTACCGTAAATCAAGATTAGTGGGATTCGGGACCTTACATCCTCCCCCACTTAAGATCATTCGGTCCTCCGAATGCAACGTACTTGGGGTAGTAGCTCTGGATACTTCACCCGAATTTGATCTTCAAGTTCCCAAGTAGCCTCTTCATGTCCATGATGCTCCCATTGGACCTTAACCCATTTAATTGTTCAGGTACGCAGCACTTGTTCTTTAGTGTCAACGATGCGAAGCGGCCTTTCTTCATAGCTCACATCAGGCCTTACTTTCACGTCGTCCAACTCAAGGACATGTGAAGGATCTGGGAGGTACTTCCCGAGCATCGACACATAAAACACATTATAAACTCCCGTAAGCGGGGGTGGTAGCTCCAACCGATAAGCTAAGTCTCCCACTCTACTCTGTATCTCGAAAGGCCCTATAAAACGTGGAGCTAGCTTGCCCTTCTATCCGACCCTGATAGTACCTTTCATTGGGGAACCCTTCAAAAAGACCTTGTCTCCCACTTGGGACTCAAGGGGCCGATAGCGATTATCTGCATAACTTTTCTAACGTGATTGTGCAGTTTTCAATCTATCTTGCACCCTTTGCACTTTTTCCGCTGTATCTGCCACCATAGTGGGTCCATGGAAACTCCTAACCCCAACCTCTTCCCAATGACAAGTGTACGACACTTATGTCCATACAAGGCTTCAAAAGGAGCCATCCCGATGCTCGCGTGAAAGTTGTTGTTGTATGCGAACTCGTATAAGGACAGGTGTTCATCCCACTCCTTTTCGAAGTCCAACACGCTAGCTCGTAGCATATCTTCCTGGGTCTGTATCGTTCGCTCCGATTGCCCATCTGTCTGAGGATGGTAAGCCATGCTGAAACTGAGTTTGGTGCCTAAGGACTTCTGAAAAGACTGCCAAAAGGAAGACACGAACCTATTGTCGCGATCATACACAATTGAGGCTGGAGTACCATGTAGCCGTACAATCTCATCAATGAAGGTCTTGGCCATCTCCTGAAATTTCATCCCTTTCCTGATGGGAATAAAGTGGGCTAATTTCGTTAGTCGATCAACAATCACCCACACTACATCATGATGTTTACTTATTCGGGGCAACCCTGAAACGAAATCCATCATGAAATTCTCCCATTTCCACTTAGGAATCTGCAGGGGATGTAACAAACCGGGAGGTTTCCTGTGTTCAGCTTTCACTCGTTGGCAGGTAAGGCATTTTGCCACAAAACCCGCTATATCCCTCTTCATGTTATTCCACCAAAACCTGCCATGTAAATTTTGGTACATTTTTGTACTTCCGGGATGTATGGAATATCGAGCATGGTGTGCTTAAGTCATAATTGCCCTTTTCACGTTATGATTTTGAACCGCTAGAACACAAAGCCAGTTTTTAAAGTACAATACACCATCTACCATCCTGAAATCAGGTTTCTCAGATATGTGGTCACGAATCTTGACAAACTCCAGGTCTTCAAACTGCCTCCCCTTGATTTGTTGAATTAAGGTGGGTCCAAAGACTGACATAGCCACTAACATGACCTTATCATCCATGAATTCAACCTCCACATCCAAATCTCAGAATTCCTCTACTAGAGATCATTCACCACATAAGGCTACCAACTCGGTGGTGGATTTCTTGTTTAAAGCATCGGCCACTGCATTCCCATTCCCGGGGAAGTATTTAATCAGGAAATCATAATCCTTTATAAATTCCAACCACCTGCGCTGTCTCATGTTAAGATCATGCTGCAAAAATAGGTACTGGAGACTGTGATGGTCACTATGGACTTCAAATTTCTCTCCATATAAATAATGTCTCCATATCTTCAGTGCAAAAACTACTGCAGCCAATTCTAAATCATGTGTGGCATAGCTTTTCTCATGTTCCTTCAATTGTCGAGATCTATATGCACTTACCTTTCCGTTCTGCATAAGTACACATCCTAGCCCAAACCCCGAAGCATCTGTATAGATAACAAATCCGCCACTCCCTTCTGGTAGGGATAAGATCGTAGCTGAGGTTAGTTTCTTCTTAATGAGTTGGAAACTCGACTCACATTCCACTGACCAAACGAATGGCTCATTCTTTCGAGTCAATTTGGTCAAAGGTGCAACTCTCTTGGAAAAGTCCTTCACAAACCTTCTATAGTAACCGGCCAGACCAACAAAACTTCTAATTTCCGCACCAGTCTTGGGACTCTGCCAAGTAGTTATAGCCTCAATCTTAGCTAGATCTACTGCAATCCCATCCTTTAAGATAATATGCCCCAAAAAGGCAACTTGTTCCAGCTAGAATTCACACTTATCTAATTTATCATACAGTTAGTGGTCCTTTAGCAATTGCAGAGAAGTCCTCAAATGTTCCACATGCTCATCTTTGGTCTTGGAGTATACCAAAACATCATCAATGAAAATCATCACGAATCGATCAAGATATGATGAAAGGATTTTGTTCATCAAGGCCATAAATACTGCGGGCGCATTTGTCAATCCAAAAGGCATGACCAAGAATTCATAATGCCCATATCTTGTCCTGAAAGCTGTTTTCGATGTATCTTGGTCCCTCACTCCTAGCTGATGATATCTGGACCTGAGATCAATCTTAGAGAAATGGGTCGCACCCTATAATTGATCAAACAATTCATCAATTCTAGGCAGTGGATATTTGTTTTTAATTGTCACCTGGTTCAACTGCCGGTAATCGATACAGATCCTAAGGGTGTCATCCTTCTTCTTCACAAATAAAACCGGGGCTCCCCATGGTGATGTGCTAGGATGAATGAACCCCTTATCCAATAAGTCCTGTAACTGCACTTTCAGTTCACGTAACTCTGCCGGGGCCATTCTATATGGAGCCTTAGAGATAGGAGCAATACCAGGTACTAGCTCTATAGTAAAATCCATTTCTCTAATTAGAGGAAGGCCAGGCACTTTATCCGGAAATACATCAGGGAATTCACAAACCACGGGTATTTCTTCTAGTTTCTTAAGGCTTTCTTTTCCACAATGAAAGCAATATAGCCTTCGCAACCACTATGGATTAGTCTTTCCGCTTGAAGTGCTGAAATCAATCTAGTGTTCAAACTCTTTTTGTCACCTTGGAATACAGCACTTGGACCATCTTCACTCACCCTTACGGTAACAGTCTTACGGAAACAGTCGAGACAGGCCATATATTTGGTCAACCAGTCCATGCCTAGGATTACATCGAAATCGTGCATGGGTAACACAATAAGTTCAGCCGGGAGAAGAACTTCTCCGATGAGAACTCGACAACTAGGGTAATAATCGTCACAAGCTACCCTCTTACCAACCGGAGTGATAACACACAACACATATGGCAACTGTGCTGGCGATTCCTGTATCCTACTAAAGAATCGAGGTGAGATGAAGGAGTGTGAAGATCCTGAATCAAACAACACTTTAGCTTCAATGCCACAAACAGAAACCTTACCTACAACCATGTGCTCCGCCGCTTCTGCTTCTTCCTGTGTCAAAGCGTAAGCACGACCTTGCCTTTGGAGTTAGTGCTGCTGTCCTTGTCTCTGCTGTCACTGGCCTTGCCGTGTCTGCCCTTGGCCTTGTCTCACTCGCTGTTGCTGTCAATTAGGCACAGGAGGTGTTGCCTTAGAAGGCTGCTGATATTGCTGCCGCGAGTCTCGGCTAAATTCTTTCCTTCTCGGGCACTCGGACAAGCGATGGTCCATGGAGCCACAGCCAAAACAGGCTCCCATGGACCTTTAGCATTTACTAGTCTCGTGACCCTTCCCACATGCACCGCAGACTGGTCGTGATGTGCCAATAGGAACTCCCTTCTGTTTCTTAGAATACTGCTGACCTTTCCCAGAAGGCGGAACACTCATCTTGGACTCCCTCAAGAATAGGCTCTTCTCAATTTCCTCCGCTGCATAAGCCCTGGGTACCTCATCATCATATTGAACAGGACGTTGAAAGGCAATGGCATGTCCCTTGATAGCAGGCCTTAACCCTTCCAGAAATCTTTCCACTCTCTTCTCCTCAGTGTCAATCAAGTCTAGAGCAAACCGAGAAAGCTGGCTGAACACATGCACGTATTCTGCAACGGTCATGAGGTTCTGCTGTAGGGTAAGGAACTCTGCCTTCTTTTTGCGAGTCACGTGGACGGGGATGAACTTTTTCCTGAATTGCCTAATAAAGGCTTCCTAAACCGTAGCATCCGGCATGGCCCTCATGTGGTCCCGGATACTCTTCCACCATGTATCCGCGATGTCCTTGAACATGGATGCCGCGAGGACCACTTGTTGTCTGGGTGTGCAAGTTAATGTATCGAAAACGTTCTCTGCGTGGACAAACCATTCATCTGCTTGTAATGGATCCTCGTGTCCGGTAAATTCGGTTGCTCCTTTCTTACGAAACTTCTCATACAAGGAGTTGGGATCTCCTGGTTGATGTTGTCCGTTTCACAAAGCGGCCAATTGTAATTGCATCGCAGCCTGGTTAGCATTGCTAGTGGCTAACTGGTGCATCATCATCATAAACCGCTCCTCAGTGTTGTATGTAGGACGCGGAGGAGGTGGCGTGGAGGGTCCGCACCTTCCAATTCAATATTATTGCGATCATTGTCACCTGAACTGTTGTTCGTGCCGGATCCAGACGCCATGGCTCTGCAATCACAATAGTGATTAATCATATATGTCTATAGATATACATACATACATACATACATACTACATATACATGCATACATACTACAGTCATACCATGGAATCCACCCAAATAGACCTATCAGAACCTCGCCATGCTTCCTACTGTTGCTAAGTCTTTTAAGTGACTTCTTGGTGCGTCTCTGATACCATTACTTACGTATGTCACACCCCGGTCTCGGGAATTTAGGGATTTGAGTGGGCCCCAAGGGCGTGAATACGCAATCCCGTAGAAATCCGTGCCATGAAGAATTACGTACGAATTCCTACAAGGGAGATTCCACAGAAACATGTGAGGTATGCTAACACACGTACAAACATAATTTATCATAAACGAAATCCTGCAAAATAATCAGTAATTATCAAGAGCACACGAGTTCATAGTCTGTTAACTTTCAAAGGTGAACATATATATATACAGATGATAGTGTTGAAGTCTTGAATACATTCCAAAAAGACTACTTAAGTGTTTGATACAAAAGGTCCCAAGCATAACAATGATATCTCCCAAGAATAGTCGCGCTCCGTGGATGGCTAGTAAAAGACGTCGCCATCTTTCCACTCATCTACATCCCGAGGTACCGTTGGGGTACCCTCCGGGTGCGCGTCAGTGTCCGCGTTGGGACCGGATTCTGGACCTGCAATACCAAGAGTAACATTGTTAACACGACGGTTAAGCAAGTACTAAGGCATATGAAACAAGTATAACATAATATATCAATAAGAGTAATCACTGCACGTGATGCATGAGTAAGAAATTACAACTTAAATGTCATACATACTGATTGGCAACCACAACGCTCTATTCTCCCAAAAGGGAGCATACATATATTGTATGGATTGCTAGGGGATCAGGCTAGCTTCCCGAAGAGCGCCGACTACTCCTCCATAAACCTAGTGCAGTGGTGACATACATAACATATACCCAAAAGGGCGTAAGCTGAGTGGTGCCGACTCAGATTCAATCGTATCAGTCTTATCATACCCTTGGCTAACAAGCTCGCACTCATTAGAAGCTCTAGCTTGTCGAACACTTACTCATTAGAAGCTCAGGTCTGAATTGCCTCAGGGTTTTACTAAAAGAAGTTATTCATGTTGAAGGTGGTATATCATAACAATATGGATGCATTTACCCAAGGAATTGCTACCTTCACCCCGAATAAGTAACCTAGAGTCCCCAAGGGCATTCATGCGATGTACACATAAGACGTTCGGTGCCGTTGTGTTACCGTGTCTTAGTATTGCCTCGTGCATACGGGACACCCTTCTTATGCCAACATCCATGACTTGCCATTGGGAGACCCTCTAGGAATCATTCATTCTCCCTAACATGTGCTTACCATTGGGCCTCTGTAGTGGTATAGAAGATGCCAATACTAAGATCCTACAAAATCATTAAGAGTCCCTAACATCCTGTTTTACTGGGTTTTTACGGCTTAGCCGTATACAAGGCTGCGGCTTAGCCGAGTGGGTCAAATTCCTTCCAGCTTTTCATGCGCAATTACGGTCCAACCGTATGTTGGCCTACGACTTAGCCGTGCTAAACCTATTGCTAGGGTACAGGGAGGTTACGGCGTAGCCGTAGTGTATTCCACGGTGCAGCCGTGTGCAAGCCGTAGAAGAAACTGGGTTCCATGAGCTCTCTGGAAAGCTCGCCGTAGGAAGACCTACGGCTTGGGTAAGGGCTGGATACGGCTTAGCCGTAGTCGAGCCATAATACAAAATCCCATTTTTCTGCTCTCTGGACTTTGAGCCGTAAATGCTCATGGCTTAACCGTAGTTTCGCCATAAGCTTCTAAATCAGTTTTGTAGCTTAATTTCTGTACGGAATCAACATAGAACTGACTTGTGAGGAGATTCTAAGGCTCAATTGACTTGTCCTTGAGAGTATCCCATACTCACACACCCTCCTATTCCCTTCTTAGCATTCTAAGTCAATGCACACCAATGCACACCACATTCATATCGATTAAAACAATGAAGGGGAATAGCTGAAATTGATTTATATGAAGAGATGGTTCAATAAACAATAACTTAGTCATTCATGCAACACATATGACTCTAATACTTGCCTTTTCACCAGTGTTAGCCCTCCCAACTCTTTCTTGTTGAGTGCTCAGTGGAAACTCTCTAAACTGAAATGGGTTCTCTACAAGTAAAGCATGCAATGAAGAATGAGGTTTAGATTCACATGCATGCCATTAGTGAGTCCTTATGACTCCAATAAACCCTAAATGACTGAATGGAAGAAATCCTTCTCCTTATACTGCTGTAGTATGGAAGAAGATCGTAATGCTAAGAAGGAGATACCCAAGAAGAAGAAGAAGAAGTAGAAGAACGGATGGAAGCTATAGGTGTTGCATGCAAGCTCTATCTCCTCCTTTTCCAGCTCTAGGGTGAATAGAGAGAAATGAAATGAAGTTGCTCCAGCAACCGAACGAAGATGAGGAGAAAGAATGCACGTTGAATCTCTTTTTCAACTTAAAACTTCCTACATTTAACATGCCGGTCCATAGGTTCTACAAAATTACAGTTTAGGCCTAGCGCACCTCAATTGGTCCAAGACGAGTTCAAATTTGATCGAGCCCAACACCAAAGATGATCTACGTGAAGAATTACATGAAAGCAATGGACGGGATGTCGAAGAGGTGCAAGGACAATTTACAAAAAGGCCCTTAACTACTAAAGTGGGGCCGAACTCCGCCCAACTCCCTATCCGAGGCCCAACCTGCTAATTTTTGGATTAAATTGGCTTTAATTGAGTTCAATTAATATAGAACAAGCTTAATTAATGTAAATCATGATTAGTGGGATTTGGGACCTTACATATGTAGAGAACTTTTTAGAGAAAAGCTAACATTTAGAAAAAAATAATTTTTTAATTGGGGTAATATATTGGAGCTCGGGTCCACGGTCGGAACCAAGGTGGAGTCGGGCCCAGAACCATTTAGGTCGCAGGTCTAAAAGTAGGAATCGTACCGGGACCCGTTTACTTATCAGCTCCTAAAGATAGACCCAAACCCGATTATTAACGGGTCGGAGCCTTCGTATAATCGGAGAATCGGATACCCATTTACAACCTTGTGGGTTATCACCCCATCATTTCCTTCTCGGTTCAAGGAGACAGTGCCGGCGGGGTAAAGACGATGATTTTCTTCTATGGTTTACTAAGCGTGTTGCCGCAACATTAATATAGAAACAAAAATCAATGTAACAGAACAAATTCGAGACAGTAAAGCCAACCGGTCCCCAGGCGCCACCTCCCGGTAAAGCAACAGGCTCAGCAGGTCCAACCCGGTCCAGGGCAGCAACCCTCTGTAATGCACAACTGCTTCCCTTTGCGATAATACTTCGGGGGCGATCATACTAGCGCTAAAGCACCGGATCCAACCAGAACTCTGAAGTTAAGGGTGCTTGGGCAAGAGTAGTACTAGGATGGGTGACTTCCAGGGACGTCCTCGTGTTGCACCCCTGTTTTCAGCTTTCGTTGTCCATTTTCCTGCCACCCATCACATGACAGCCGTTGGATTCGTCGGAGACCAAATTAATCATTTTTATGCATCGAAACCTAGGCTCTGTGCGAGATTTTCTGATTATAGTTAGCTTTCGATTTGCTTGCTTTGGAGATTTTTTACTTCATCTTCAGTTCAATCCTCGCAAAAAGTCCTATAAAGCAATTTAGGAATGGTGTGAATGTTTTAATGGAATTTTTTATATTTTACTAATTTCAATAAGCTTACTAATTCGAGTAATCTAGGGTTTCTAGACTCTATAAAAGTGATGTGATGCTCTTTTTCACGGAATAATACAGTTTCAAGTTGTTTATGGGTATCTAGGGTAGTAAATGGGTCGGTTCCAGTCCGGGCCCATGGCGGACCCGGAACCAGAATCATTCGTGAGAGGAAGGACCCGGAACCAGAAACGGAACCATTTCTTCGGCGTGTTTAGGTCCGGGTCCGGCTCTATGTAGAGAATTTTTTAGAGAAAATCTAACATTTAGAAAAAAAAATTTTTAAAATTGGGGTAATATATTGGAGCTCATGTCCACAGGCTAGAACCAAGGTGGAATCAGGCCCGGAAGCATTTAGGCCGTGGGTCTAAAAATAGGAACCGTACCCGGACCCGTTTACTTATCGGTTCCTAAAGATGGACCCAAACCCAATTATTAACGGGTCGGAACCTTCGGATAATCGGAGAATCGGATACCCATTTACAACCCAATGGGTTATCACCCCATCACTTCCATCTTGGTTCAAGGAGACGATGCCGGCTTAAAGACGATGATTTTCTTCTATGGTTCACTAAGCGTGTTTCCGCAACGTTATTGTGGAAACAAAAACCAACGTAACAGAACAAATTCGAGACAGTAAAGCCGACCGGTCCGCAGGCACCACCTCCCAGTAAAGCAACGGGCTCGGTAGGTCCGACCGGGTCTAGGGCAGCACCTCTCTGTAAAGCACAACTGTTTCCTTTTGTGATAATACTTCGGGTGCGATCATACTAGCCGTGAAGCACCGGATCCGATTAGATCTCCGTAGTTAAGCGTGCTTGGGAGAGAGTAGTACTAAGATGAGTGACCTCCTGGGAAGTCATCGTGTTGCACCCCTTTTTTCAGCTTTCGCTGTCCATTTTCCAGCCACCCATCACATGACAGCCGTTGGAGTCGTCGGAGACCAAATTAATCATTTTCAAGCGTTGAAACCCAAGCTCTGTGCAAGACTTTCTGATTATAGTTAGCTTTTAATTTGCTTGCTTTGAAGGTTTTTTACTTCATTTTCGGTTCAGTCTTCGCGAAAAGTCCTATAAAGCAATTTAGGAATGGTATGAACGTTTTAGTGGAATTTTTTATATTTCACTAATTTTAGTAAGCTTACTAATTCGAGTAATATAGGGTTTCAGGACTCTGTAAAGGTGATGTAATGCACTTTTTCAAGGAATAACACAGTTTCAGGCTGTTTGTGGGTATCTAGGGTTGCAAACGAGTCGGTTGCGGTTCGGGCCCATGGCGGACATGGAACCGAAACCTAAACCGATTCGGAACTAATTCCTTGGATCCGGAACCGAAACCATTAAGGAGTGGGTGGACCCGGAACTAGAACCGCAACCGTTTCTTGGGTGGGTTTAGGTCCGGGTCCGGGTCTATGTAGAGAATTTTTTAAAGAAAAGCTAACTTTTAGAAAAAAAAAATTTCTAGAATTGGGATAATATATTGGTGCTCGGGTCCACGGGCCGGAACCAAGGTGGAATCGGGCCCGGAACCATTTAGGTCGCAGGTCTAAAAATAGGAACCGTACCTAGACCCGTTTACTTATCTGTTCCTAAAGATGGACACAAACCCGATTATTAACGGGTCGGAACCTTCATATAATCGGAGAATCGGATACCCATTTACAACCCTATGGGTTATCACCCCATCACTTCCGTCTTGGTTCAAGGTGACGGTGCCAGGTTAAAGACGATGATTTTCTTCTATGGTTTACTAAGCGTGTTTTTGCAACGTTAACGTGGAAACAAAAATCAACGTAACAGAACGAATTCGAGATGGTAAAGCCGACCGGTCCCCAGGCACCACCTCCTGGTAAAGCAACGGGCTCGGCAGCTCCAACCCGGTCCAGGGCAGCACCTCTCTGTATTGCATAACTGCTTCCATTTGCAATAATACTTCGGGTGCGATCATACCAGCGCTAAAGCACCAGATCCCATCAGAACTCCGCAATTAAGCGTGCTTGGGTGAGAGTAGTACTGGGATGGGTGACCTCCTGGGAAGTCCTCGTGTTGCGCCCCTGTTTTCAGCTTTTCCTGCCCATTTTCTTGGCACCCATCACTTGACTGTCATTGGAGACGAAATTAATCATTTTTAAGCGTCGAAACACAGGCGCTGTGCAAGACTTTTTTTTCTTATAGTTACTTTTCAATCTGCTTGCTTTGAATGTCATTTACTCCATTTTCGGTTCAATTTTCGCGAAAAGTCCCATAAAGCAATTTGGGAATGGTTTGAACGTTTTAATGGAACTTTTTTGTATTTTACTAATTTTAGTGAGCTTACTAATTCGAGTAATCTCGGGTTTCTAGACTCTGGAAAAGTGACGTAATGCTCTTTTTCATGGAATAATACAGTTTCAGATTGTTTATGGGTATCTAGGGTTGTAAATGTTGGAAGTAGGTGGGTCTCTTGGATAGATTTTCAAAACTTTTGACCCACTTGACACAGGGATCAACTATCCATAAGACCAAAACCCAATCCAGGATGCATTACCCTCAATCTCGTGACCATGTACAGTAAAAATTATACCAGCACTAAACATCCAAAATAATCTACGACATGGAAAAAGTAGATCATACCTTTGGAGACCCGCAGTGCTCTAATGGACTTCTTCAAGACCTCTTAGCCTTCCACGCTATGACCCCCGAATTGGATTTCTTTTCTCAAGAAGAACGGTGGAATCTTCAGGAGAAAATCCCAACTCGAGACTCCAAGGAACTAGAAGAAAGGAGAGGAGAGTAACTTGCGCAACTCTTGCACGAAAGGGTTTTGGGCGTGAGGGGGACTCTCTTGGACGTCCAAGGATATTTTATAGACTTCCAAATCTCTCCCTTGTCTAATTGAAATAGAAGTCTTACTTCCAAAGCAATTAGCAACTTTCTCCTTTCCAAACTCTTATTTCTAGAGTCCAAGTCGGATTAGTGTTTTCCAATATCTTGGGCTAGCGTGGGGACCACTAGGGATTCCTTAGAAAGCTGGCTCCAACTGGAACACCGCGACCCCACATCTCATGTGCAATCCGGGCCCACAGTTAATTGCAAATAACACCACTATATAAATGCAATTGCACTCCAGTTTTAGGAATAAATTACAATGAAGACCCTAAACTTCCCAATTACCACAAGTAGGCCCCTCTATCAATATCCGTAGATCAATTGGAATAAACCCGTCTCTTCCAATCTAAGTTCCACATCTTATTATCCTTGAGCCCCAATTAATCACAGTAATCATCAGTACCATCCAATTGACTCTTAATTGAGATGGGTGCGCACTTACTAATGACAAATCCATTAATTGGCACAAGGGGATAATAGAGATAGATTCCATCTTGATCATTCAACGTTCCCACAGTTCTACTACCATATACCCAAGACACCGAGGTGTTAACCTATAGTCGGCCTCACTCATTGGTGACTCAAAGCAAATGAATAGATAGAAACTTGAGTTCGTCAATGTCTCAGGATTGAGAGCCTATTGCTAGGGAATTATGAGAGCATACCTTATTATTGAGACGGAATTCCATAAGGTGCATCTCATGGTCCTTCAATACATCCAATGTACCAGCACCGTGATCCAGAATCTTACATTCTGATGATTGAGACAAATCACACTATCTCATAGTGATCAAAGTGCTGCAACCTTATCAAATGAGATGCCCAATCTCATTACTGGTTGTGAAGCTATTTTAAGCATAAGATTTGTGACATATATCTCCCGTGTGTGGATCTCATCCATGCACATATATCACATCTAATATACTAATGGGACCCGGTTCAACTCATGAACCATTATGTCATACGTATTGGTCATGTGCATGAAGTAGTAAAATAACATTCATCTCATGAAAGTAAAGCATGATTTTATTGATAAATAAAGAAATTAATCAATATATTACATCAACTGATGGATTGAGTCCACAAAATCTAACAATCTCCCACTTGGGCTCAATGCCAGTCAGGGTTGCATCTCATGCCCATCCCTTCTACATGTTGCTCAAAGATTTTGGTAGTCAAAGGCTTAGTAAAGGGATCTGCCAAATTGTCTGCAGAGGCTATCTTGGTAATAGCAATATCACCTCTCTGCATAATCTCTCTGACTAAATGATACTTCCTCTGTACATGCTTTTGGCTTTTATGGCTTCTGGGTTCCTTTGACTGAGCGACTGCCCCGCTGCTGTCACAGTAAACTGTGAGTGGCTGTCGTGCCAAAGGTACCACCCCAAGTTCCAAAAGGAATCTTTTAAGCCATACTGCTTCCTTAGCTGCTTCACAAGCTGCTACATATTCAGCTTCCGAGGTTGAATCAGCGGTACATTCTTGTTTTATACTCCTCCAGCTGATAGCTCCGCCTCCAAGCATAAATACATAACCAGAGGTGGATTTCCTAGAATCCTTATCTGACATAAAGTCAGAATCTGTGTATCCGACTGGAATCAACTCATCACTGCTATAAATCAACATGTAATCTCTAGTCCTTCTCAAGTATTTGAGAATACATTTTACAACAGTCCAATGTTACGGTCCTGGATTAGATTGATATCTGCTGACTAGGCCCACTACATAACAGATATCTGGTCTAGTACATAACATAGCATACATGAGGCTACCAACAGCCGAAGCGTATGGTATCGACCTCATTTGCTCCTTTTCCTCGGGTGTCTTAGGACGCTGATCCTTGGAAAGGTGCACTCCATGCCTGAAAGGTGTGATACCCTTCTTGGAGTCTCGCATTGCAAATCGTACTAGCACCTTATCTATGTATGCAGCTTGGGATAAGCCAATCATCCTATTTTTCCGGTCTCGATAGAGTTTGATCCCTAGGATGTAACTAGCTTCTCCCAAGTCCTTCATATCAAAAGTCTTGGCTAACCAAACTTTTACCGTTGACAACATTCCTATGTCTTTCCCAAGGAGAAAGATGTCATCGACATATAAAACCAGAAAAACTACCCTGTCACCTTCACTTTTCATGTACACACATGACTCATCCGGATTTTGACAAAAACCAAATGACTTGATTGCCTGGTCAAAACGGATATTCCAGCTTCGGGATGCCTGCTTCAGTCCATAAATAGACTTCTGCAGCTTGCAAACTTTTTGCTCCTGGTTTTTAGCTACAAAACCGTCTGGCTGCACCATATAGATGTCTACCTCAAGATGGCCGTTGAGAAAAGCCGTCTTGACATCCATTTGCCAAATCTCGTAATCGAGATGAGCCGCAATGGATAAGAGTATCCGGATGGATTTGAGCATGGCTACTGGCGAGAAGGTTTCCTCATAATCGATCCCCTCTTTCTGAGTATATCCTTTCGCAACAAGCCTAGCCTTATAGGTCTCCACTCTTCCATCTGGTCCTCTTTTTCTCTTGTAGACCCACTTGCACCCAATAGGTTTAATATTGGCAGGCAAGTCCACAAGTGTCCAGACCTGATTTGAGTACATAGACTCCATCTCAGCTTTCATAGCATCTTGCCAGCGTCCCGAGTCTAAGTCATTTATTGCTTCATCATAGTTAGAGGGATCTTGTTCTGGCTCTTCTGGGATTGCTTCATAAGACTCTCCCAAGAATGAGAACCTGTCAGGGGGTCTGACAATCCTCCCACTACGACGAGGTACTGGTGTAACTACTGGGTCTGGTAAGGGTGGTTCTTCCTCAAGTCCGGTCATACTTGGATTTGGAATTGATTGCTCCTGAATCTCTCCTAAGATCACCTTTTCTAAAAATTTCTGGTCCATCATATAATCTTCCTCCAGAAAAACCGCATTGGTGCTGACCAGCACTTTCTGCTCTCTGGGATTATAGAATAACCAACCTTTAGTTCCTTTAGGATATCCTACAAATGTGCATACTTCCGATTTCGCTTCCAACTTATCCGTCTTAACCTTGAGCACGTGTGCTGGACAACCCCAAATGTGTAAATGTTGTAGACTAGGCTTTCGCCCAGACCACAATTCCCGGGGAGTCTTAGGTATAGACTTAGATGGTACGAGGTTTAGTATGTACATTGCAGTATCCAAAGCATATCCCCAAAAGGATATAGGTAATCTTGAGAAACTCAGCATAGACCTAATCATATCTAAAAGAGTCCGGTTCCTTCTTTCTGCTACTCCATTCTGTTGAGGCATACTAGGAGCAGACAACTGGGATAGAATCCCATTTTCTGAAAAGTAACCCATAAAATCAGCAGAGAGATATTCCCCTCCTCGATCTGATCGAAGAGTCTTGATACTCTTACCTAATTGCTTTTCCACTTCCGCTCGAAATTCTTTGAACTTTTCAAAAGCTTCGGACTTGCGGTGCATAAGGTATATGTAACCATATCTTGAGTAATCATCTGTGAAAGTGATGAAGTACTCATATCCTCCTCTGGCCCTGACATTAATGGGTCCGCAGACATCAGTATGCACTAATTCCAATAAATCTTTGGCCCTATTACCCTTAGCTGAACAGGGTCTTTTAGTCATTTTACCTTCCAAACAGGACTCACAGATAGGCATTGGTTCTACCACCAATGAAGGTAAGATACCATCTTTCACTAGCCTCTCAATCCTGTTAAGGTTTATATGACCTAGCCTCAGGTGCCAAAGTTTTGTTGGATTAGATGAAGGTGACTTTCTCTTTAATGATGATCTACTAATTGTTTCAGTATCATGTATCTCATACATCGTGGGAGTTAACAAATAAAGTCCATTGGTTACCTTGCCAGAACATATGAAAGTACCATTCCTCTTTATGACAACTTCAGTACCAAAAGTAATAGAATAACCTTTATTCACCAAACTAGAAACTGAAATTAAATTCCGCCTTAAAGACGGTACATATAATGTTTCTGACAAAACCAATTTCTTATTTGAAAAACATAAAGTAATGACTCCTACTGAAACAGCCTCCGCCTTAGCGTCAGATCCTAGGTTGACAATGATTTCTCCATCACTTAGCCTCCTGGTTTCCCTGAACCCCTGCAACGTATTACATATGTGATTAGTTGCCCCGGAATCCACACACCAGGATTCTGAAGTACCAGTTGCAAAACTAACTTCAGATATAAGTGACTCAATCATACCTGGGGTCTTTTTCTTAGACAGATATTCTGGACAATTCCTCTTCCAATGTCCTGTCTTACCACAATGGAAACACTTTCCTTTTGTCCCTGAACCCTTAGCTTTAGCCACGCCACCAGTTGGACCATTCTCCACCTTAGGACCCTTTGGAACTGATTTCTTTTTGCCTTTCCGCCCTTTGCCTTTCGGCTTGGACTTGGCATCTGACTTTTCTGTCATTAAGGCAGTTGGTTTCTTCTTCATAATCCCTTCAGTTGCTACCAGCTGACTAGATAGCTCAGCTAGAGTCAGATTCATTTTATTCATATTATAATTGACCTTGAAATTGTTGAATGACTCTGGTAGTGACTCAAGGATTATGTCAATCTGCGATTCTGCATCAATCGCAGCTCCCAGTACATCTAACTCATTTAATGAGTCCATCATTTTCAGCATGTGTTCCTGTACTGATGTACCTTCAGCCATCTTGGTGCTATTGAGCACCCTCATGGCTGCCTGCCTAGCAGGTCTGCCTTGTTCTGCAAACATCTCCTTTAAGTTCGATATCATATCATATGCAGTCTTATAAGATTGATGTTGATGTTGCAGCACACTAGACATGGATGCCAGAATGTAACATCGGGCCATCTCATCGTCTTTGGCCCATTTGGTGTAAAGGTCCTTTTCTGCTTCTGATGCATCTGGGCCAGGCTCTTCAAGGGGGTTTTTGGTAAGGACATATTTATATCCTGAAGCTGTCAGGACAATATCCAGATTCCGTTTCCAGTCTACATAGTTGGATCCCACCAACTTATTCTGGTTGAGGATGGTCGCAAGTGGATTGAAAGTATTCGAATTCATGCTTGTAATACTGTAGCACATAACCATACATTCAATTAATGAATTTAAATGACATTAGGGTTTAGTATTCTACCAAATTTATGTGGGAATCCTCATAACCACAAAATTCAGAATACATCGGAATCCCAATCCTGCGGGGTATGCCTCCTTGGGGAGTGCAAATACCTCCTAGACTGGTGCGGATCAAAGTTGGTCAAAATTTGGATTAAGACTAACTATCCATGATCCCCTTCATTCATTACAATCTAGGTATCTCATACCAAATAATGTATGACTCCTGATTAGCTTCGGTTTCTAAAATACATGAGGCAAATCCTTAGGGATACTACATCATTATTTTAGTTAAGTGTGACCCACCAACTAGCATTGCATGACAACCGTTGTGGGTAGCTCCTCCTTGGGGAGTGGGCTCCCACCCCGTCTCATCAACACTATCCATAGGAGATCCATATCCAGTATCCAGATAAATACAAGCCCTCCGTGGGGAATGGCCATCCTCAAACTGGCGCGAGGCTAATACTTTCCTTACAATGGACCTATGGTGGAAAACCATGGGGATTTTTATATATATAGAAATGCCCCGCTCCCACTTAATATTTTAGAGTTGAGGATTTCCTTATAGGTGTATGGGTCCATCAAATATAGGTATATATTCATCTCATGATAAGACCAATGATTGGTTCCAAGTCAAGTTATTTTAAGGAAAGTCCAGTTTCTAAAATTAGTGTTACCAATAGATCCATCTCATGGGCCTACCAACTCTAATTAGAACTCTTTCCAAAAATTAATTTGATTTGACCAATTTTGGAATTTGCTATGTTTGGATCAAATATGGAAATACTCTAAAATAAGCATTCATCCATAAATAGAAAGTGCTATAACAAAAAGACTAGTCCTCTCCTCCACATGACCCAGGCGGAAAAGACTTCTTGGACTTCTAGACTTTCCAAAACTTTGGGATTCCTCAAACTCTTTGGGCATCTCCAAAACACCTTTTGGTAATCTTCAAACTCTTTGATTAGGAGTCCAACTTCTCTTTCCTTCTTTGTTTCGAACATCTCCAGAATTTACAAATTTTAAAATACATAAATTCTTATGTCTCTATAATGAGACTTACATGGTAGTCTAAACATGGAAATAAAAGGGCTATAGGAAAATTCACCATGCCTTGCCCTTTCACGGGAAACCAAGGAGACCATGATGCCCTTTACACTTAGCCACGAATAAACCAATAATTAAAAGGAAAGAAAAACATGTGGGTCATATGGAGAGGACATTATCACCTGCAAGTTAGTATCTCATACAACAATGCATCTCACAAAACCAGGTTGCCAAACCACAATAGAAAAACAAGATGCCAAATATTTTGCCACCACAATATAAGACCCCCTACGCAACGGGGGTCCGGGGGCAGCGCCCCCGGCGGGGGTCGAGCTGCCCGGTCAGCTCGCGGGGTTCCAAGGGGCAGCGCCCCAGAAAAAAAAAAAAAAAACAACAACTCAGACCAAGAACAAGATGATTTTGCCTAGGTTCGGCTAGCCGATATAGTCCCTACGGTTAGCCAACAGACCTCTATAGCCATAGTGGTCACTTTGACTAACCGACCTGACGAACCCAGAAATTTGGGTTCTTTTCTGATTCGGCTCCTGCTGTACCCAATCACCTCTAATGATCTCAGTATGTTTTAATGGCATCTTCTCATCCTCCTATTATGATTAAAACCTTTTGTGACTTTCCAAACATGTATCTACTACGAGAGCAAGCAAACCCAATAAACACTGATCCTATCATAGCCCTTGCTCTATCCTCTTCGCATCTCATGCGAAGATTAGAACAAGATTACTGATCTAACATGATTAGAGATGAGGTATGGCTCTGATACCAATTGTTAGAAGTAGGTGGGTCTCTTGGATAGATTTTCAAAACTTTTGACCCACTTGACACAGGGATCAACTATCCATAAGACCAAAACCCAATCCAGGATGCGTTACCCTCAATCTCGTGACCATGTACAGTAAAAATTATACCAGCACTAAACATCCAAAATAATCTACGACATGGAAGAAGTAGATCATACCTTTGGAGACCCGCAGTGCTCTAATGGACTTCTTCAAGACCTCTTAGCCTTCCACGCTATGACCCCCGTATTGGATTTCTTTTCTCAAGAAGAACGGTGGAATCTTCAGGAGAAAATCCCAACTCGAGACTCCAAGGAACTAGAAGAAAGGAGAGGAGAGTAACTTGCGCAACTCTTGCACGAAAGGGTTTTGGGCGTGAGGGGGACTCTCTTGGACGTCCAAGGATATTTTATAGACTTCCAAATCTCTCCCTTGTCTAATTGAAATAGAAGTCTTACTTCCAAAGCAATTAGCAACTTTCTCCTTTCCAAACTCTTATTTCTAGAGTCCAAGTCGGATTAGTGTTTTCCAATATCTTGGGCTAGCGTGGGGACCACTAGGGATTCCTTAGAAAGCTGGCTCCAACTGGAACACCGCGACCCCACATCTCATGTGCAATCCGGGCCCACAGTTAATTGCAAATAACACCACTATATAAATGCAATTGCACTCCAGTCTTAGGAATAAATTACAATGAAGACCCTAAACTTCCCAATTACCACAAGTAGGCCCCTCTATCAATATCCGTAGATCAATTGGAATAAACCCGTCTCTTCCAATCTAAGTTCCACATCTTATTATCCTTGAGCCCCAATTAATCACAGTAATCATCAGTACCATCCAATTGACTCTTAATTGAGATGGGTGCGCACTTACTAATGACAAATCCATTAATTGGCACAAGGGGATAATAGAGATAGATTCCATCTTGATCATTCAACGTTCCCACAGTTCTACTACCATATACCCAAGACACCGAGGTGTTAACCTATAGTCGGCCTCACTCATTGGTGACTCAAAGCAAATGAATAGATAGAAACTTGAGTTCGTCAATGTCTCAGGATTGAGAGCCTATTGCTAGGGAATTATGAGAGCATACCTTATTATTGAGACGGAATTCCATAAGGTGCATCTCATGGTCCTTCAATACATCCAATGTACCAGCACCGTGATCCAGAATCTTACATTCTGATGATTGAGACAAATCACACTATCTCATAGTGATCAAAGTGCTGCAACCTTATCAAATGAGATGCCCAATCTCATTACTGGTTGCGAAGCTATTTTAAGCATAAGATTTGTGACATATATCTCCCGTGTGTGGATCTCATCCATGCACATATATCACATCTAATATACTAATGGGACCCGGTTCAACTCATGAACCATTATGTCATACGTATTGGTCATGTGCATGAAGTAGTAAAATAACATTCATCTCATGAAAGTAAAGCATGATTTTATTGATAAATAAAGAAATTAATCAATTTATTACATCAACTGATGGATTGAGTCCACAAAATCTAACAGTAAACGGGTCGGTTCTGGTCCGGGCCCATGGCGGACCTGGAACCGGAATTGTAAGTGAGAGGATGGACCCAGAACCGAAACTGGAACTGATTCAGAACTAATTCCTTGGATCCGGAACTGGAACCATTAAGGAGTGGGTGGACCCGGAATGGGAACCGGAACCATTTCTTGGGCAGGTTTGGGCCGGGTCGGGTCTATGTAGAGAATTTTTTAGAGAAAAGCTAACATTTAGAAAAAAAATTTATGAAATTGGGGTAATATATTGGAGCTCAGGTCCACGGGCCGAAACCAAGGTGGAATCGGGCCTTGAACCATTTAGGTCGTGGGTCTAATAATAGGAACCATACTCGGACCCATTTAGTTATCGGTTCCAAAAGATGGACCAAAACCCGATTATTTACGGGTCGGAACCTTCAGATAATCGGAGAATCGGATACCCATTTACAACCCTAATGTGGAAACAAAAATCAACGTAACAGAACAAATTCAAGACGGTAAAGCCGACCGATCCCCTGGCACTGCCTCCCGGTAAAGCAATAGGCTCGGCAGGTCCGACCCGGTTCGGGGCAGCACCTCTCTGTAAAGCACAACTGCTTCCCTTTGTGATAATACTTCGGGTGCGATCACACTAACGCTAAAGCATCGGATCCCATCAGAACTCCGCAGTCAAGCGTGTTTGGGCGAGAGTAGTAATAGGATGGGTGACCTCCTGGGAAGTCCTCGTGTTGCACCCTTTTTTTCAACTTTCACTGTCCATTTTCCTGCCACCGAGCACATTTTCCCGCCGCCTAGCACATGACAGCCGTTGGAGTCCTCGTAGACCAAATAAATCATTTTTAAGCGTCGAAACCCAGGCTCTGTGCGAGACTTACTGATTGTAGTTAGTTTTTAATTTGCTTGCTTTGAAGTTTTTTTACTCCATTTTTGGTTCAGTCTTCGTGAAAAGTCCTATAAAGCAATTTGGGAACGGTTTGAAAGTTTGAATGGAAATTTTTATATTTTACTAAATTTGGTAAGCTTACTAATTCATGTAACCTAGGGCTTCCAGACTCTGTAAAAGTGATGTAATGCTCTCTTTCAAGGAATAAGAGAGTTTCTTGTTGTTTATGGGTATCTCTGGTCGGGGCCCACGGCGGACCTGCAACCGGAATCGTTAGTGAGAGGATGGACCCGGAAACGGAACCAGAACCGATTCGGAACTAATTCCATGGATTCGGAACCGGAACCATTGAGGTGTGGGTGGACCCGGAACCAGAGCCGGAACCATTTCTCGGGCGGGTTTGGGTCCGGGTCCGGGTCAATGTTGAGAATTTGTTAGAGAAAAGCTAACTTTTCGAAAAAAATTTCAAAAACTGGGGTAATATTTTGGAGCTCGGGTCCATGGGCCGGAACGAAGGTGGAATCTGGCCCGGAACCATTTAGGTCGCGGGTCTAAATATAGGAATGATACCCGGACCGATTTACTTATCGGTTCCTAAGGATGGACCCAAACCCGATTATTAACGTGTGGGAACCTTCGGATAATCGGAGAATCGGATACCCATTTACAACCTACGAGTTATCATCCCATCACTTCCGTCTTGGTTCAAGGTGACGGTGCCAGGTTAATGACGAAGATTTTCTTCTATGGTTTACTACGCGTGTTTCCGCAGCGTTAATTTGGAAACAAAAATCATCGTAACAGTACAAATTCGAGACGGTAAAGCCGACTGGTCCCCTGGCACAACCTCCCGGTAAAGCAACAAGCTCGGCAGGTTCGACTTGGTCCGGGGGAGCACCTCTCTGTAAAGCACAACTGCTTCCCTTTGTGAAAATACTTTGGGTGCAATCATACCAACCCTAATGCACTGGATCCCATTTGAACTCTGCAGTTAAGCGTGCTTGGGCGAGAGTAGTACTAGGATGGGTGACCTCCTGAGAAGTCCTCGTGTTGTACCCCATTTTTCAGCTTTCGCTATCCATTTTCCTGCCACCCATCAAATGATAGCCGTTAGAGTCCTCGTAGACCAAATTAATCATTTTTAAGCGTCGAAACCCAGGCTTTGTGTGAGACTTACTAACTGTAGTTAGCTTTCAATTTGCTTGCTTTGAAGGTTTTTTACTCCGTTTTTTGGTTCAGTCTTCTCGAAAAGTCCTATAAAGCAATTTGGGAATGGTTTGAAAGTTTGAATGTAATTTTTTATATTTTACTAATTTTGGTAAGCTTACTAATTCGATTAATCTAGGGTTTCTAGACTCTATAAAAGTGTTGTAATGCTCTTTTTCAAGGAATAAGACAGTTTCAAGTTGTTTATGGGTATCTAGGGTCGTAAACGGGTAGGTTCCGGTCCGGGTCCATGGCGGACCTGGAACCGAAATCGTTAATGAGAGGATGGACTCGGAAACGGAACCGGAACCATTAAGGAGTGGGTGGACCCAGAACCGGAACCGGAACCATTTCTCGGGTAGGTTTGGGTCCGAGTCTGGGTCTACGTAGAGAATTTTTTAGAGAAAATCTAACTTTTAGAGACAAAAATTTCAGAAATTTGGGTAATATATTGGAGCTCGGGTCTACGGGGCGGAACCAAGGTGGAATCTGTCCCGGAACCATTTAGGTCGCGGGTCTAAAAATAGGAACGATACCCAGACCCGTTTACTTATCGGTTCCTAAAGATGGACCCAAACCCGATTATTAACGGCTGGGAACCTTCGGATAATCGGAGAATCGGATACCCATTTACAACCCTCTGGGTTATCACCCCATCGCTTTCGTCTTGGCTCAAGGTTGTAACGACCCAGTGCCAAAGTACATTTGAATGAAAGAATATAAGTAATAATCTGTTCTAAACTATCGATGCGCGCTTGGTAGCTCAACTGGTTAAGATCCCGGCTGTGCCTTGAGTGAGATTAGGGTTCGTGTCTATGCAAGGACAAAATCCCCGCTGCGTACTCTGAGGGTAAGACAGCGTCCTCTGCCCGTTCTGTATGATCAGTTAGGTGGAACAATACCTTCTCAAAATGAGGAGGCACCTTTTGGGGACAAAACCATGAGGACTTTCATAAAAACTATAAAGTTAAGCGTGCTCGAGTCGGAGCAATTTTAGGATGGGTGACCTCCTGCGAAGTCCAAAGCGGACAATACCTCGATGGTGCGGAGCAGATTGTTACATATGGTATCAAAGAAGAGGATGGCTCTCCTCGAGTGGTGGGAGAGGACCGCTCGAATCCTGCCTCCCTCTCGAATCCTGCCCTCCACAAATAGGGGGGGGGTTAACGAAGGAGGAGGAACGAAGTCCCACATCACTGATGAGGCCGTCTTCAGTCCGACATTGTTCGAGATATGTGGATATGGGGACATATCCGGCGGAAGCTAGTGGGCCTGTAACGACCCAGTCCAAAAGTACATTTGAATGAAAGAATATAAGTAATAATCTGTTCTAAACTATCGAGGCACGCTTGGTAGCTCAACTGGTTAAGATCCAGGTTGTGCCTCGGGTGAGATCAGGGTTCGAGTCTATGCAAGGACAAAATCCCCGCTGCGTACTCTGAGGGTAAGACAGCGTCCTTTGCCGGCTCTGTATGATCAGTTAGGTGAAACAATACCTTCTCAAAATGAGGAGGCGCCTTTTGGGGACAAAACCGTGAGGACTTCCATAAAAACTATAAAGTTAAGCGTGCTCGAGTCAGAGCAATTTCAGGATGGGTTACCTCCTGGAAAGTCCAAATCGGACAATACCTCGATGGTGTGGAGCGGATTGTTACAAAGGTGACGGTGCCGGGTTAAGGACGAAGATTTTCTTCTATGTTTTACTAAACATGTTTCCACAACGTTAATTTGGAAAAAAAATGAACTTAACAGAACAAATTCGAGACGGTAAAGCCAACTAGTCCCCTGGCACCACCTCCCGGTAAAGCAACGAGCTCGGCAGGTCCGACCCAGTCCGGGGCAGCACCTCTCAGTAAAGCACAACTGCTTTCCTTTGCGATAACACTTCGGGTGTGATCATAGCAGCACTAAAGCACCGGATACCATCAGAACTCCGCAATGAAGCATGCTTGGGTGAAAGTAGTACTAGGATGGGTGACCTCCTGGGAAGTCCTCATGTTGCACCCCTTTTTTCAATTTTCGCTGTCCATTTTCCTGCCACCCATCACATGAGAGCCACTGGAGTCCTCATAGACCAAATTAATCATTTGTAAGCGTCGAAACCCAGGCTTTGTGCGAGACTTACTGATTGTAGTAAGCTTTTAATTTGCTTGCTTTGAAGTTTTTTACTCTGTTTTCGGTTCAGTCTTCGCGAAATGTCCTATAAAGCAATTTGGGAATGGTTTGAAAGTTTGAATGGAATTTTTTATATTTTACTAATTTTGGTAAGCTTACTAATTCGAGTAATCTAGGGTTTTTAGACTCTATAAAATTGATGTAATGCTCTTTTTCAAGGAATAATACAGTTTTAGGTTGTTTATGGGCATCTAGGGTTGTAAATGGGTCGATTCCGGTCCAGGCCCATGGCAGTCCCGGAACCGAAATCGTTAGTGAGAGGATGGACCCGGAACCGGAATTGGATCTGATTCGGAACTAATTCCTTAGATCTGAAATCGGAAACGGAATCATTAAAGAGTGGGTGGACCCAGAACCGGAACCGGAACCATTTCTCAGGCGGGTTTGGATCCAAGTCCTGGTCTATGTAGAGAATTTCCTAGAGAAAAGCTAACTTTTAGAAAAAAAATTTTCAAAAATTGGGGTAATATATTGGATATTGGATTCACGGGCCGGAACCAAGGTGGAATCTGGCCATGAACCATTTAGGTCGCGGGTCTAAAAATAAGAACCATACCTGGACCCGTTTACTTATCGGTTTTTAAAGATGGACCCAAACCTGATTATTAACTGGTCGGAACCTTCGGATAATCGGAGAATCGGATACCCATTTACAACCCTATGGGTTACACGCCAACACTTTCGTCTTAGTTCAACGTGACGGTGCAGGGTTAAGGACAAAGATTTTCTTCTATGGTTTACTAAATGTGTTTCCGCAGCGTTAATTTGGAAACAAAAATGAACTTAACAAAACAAATTCGAGAGGGTAAAGCTGACCGGTCCTCTGGCACCACCTCCCTATAAAGCAACGGGCTCGGTAGGTCCAACCCGGCACAGAGTAGCACCTCTCTGTAAAGCCCAACTACTTCCCTTTGCAATAATACTTCAGGTGAGATCATACTAGCGCTAAAGCACCGGATCCCATTAGAACTCCGCAGTTAAGTGTGCTTGGGCGAGAGTAGTACTAGGATGGGTGACCTCCTGGGAAGTCCTCGTGTTGCACCCATTTGAAGCTTTCGCTGTACATTTTCTTGCCACCCATCACATGACAGCCATTGGAGTCGTCGGAGACCAAATTAATCATTTTTAAGCATCGAAACCCAGGCTCAATGCGTGACTTACTTAGTTAGCTTTTAATTTGCTTGTTTTGAAGGTTTTTTACTCCGTTTTTGGTTCAGTCTTTTCCCGAAAAGTTGTATAAAGCAATTTGGGAATGGTTTGAAAGTTTGAATGGAGTTTTTTATATTTTACTAATTTTGGTAAGCTTACTAATTCGAGTAATCTAGGGTTTCTAGACTCTGTAAAAGTGATGTAATGCTCTTTTTGAAGGAATAATACAGTTTTAGGTAGCTGATGGGTGTCTAGGGTTGTAAACGGGTCAGTTCTGTTACAGGCCCATTGCGGACCCGTAACCGGAATCGTTAGTGAGAGGATGGACCCGGATCCGGAACCGTAACTGATACAGAACTAATTCCTTGGATCCGGAACCGGAACCGGAACTGTTTCTCAGGTGGGTTTGGGTCCGGGTCCAGGTCTATGTAGAGAATTTTTTAGAGAAAATCTAACTTTTAGAAAAAAAATTTCTAAAATTGTGGCAATATATTGGAGCTCGGGTCCACGGGCCGGAACCAAGGTGGAATCGGGCCCGGAACCATTTAGGTCGCAGGTCTAAAAATAGGAACCATACCTGGACCCGTTTACTTATCGGTTCCTAAAGATAGACCCAAACCCGATTATTAACGGGTGGGAACCTTCGGACAATCGGAGATTCGGATATCCATTTAAAATCCTATGGGTTATCACCCCATCACTTCCGTCTTGGTTCAAGGGGACGGTGCCGCGTTAAAGATGTTGATTTTCTTCTACGGTTTACGAAGCGTGTTTCCGCAACGTTAATGTGGAAACAAAAATCAACGTAACAGGAACAATTCGAGATGGTAAGGCCCACTGGTCCTCAGACCCCACCCCTAGGTACAGCAACGGGTTCGGCAGGTCCGACTCGGTCCGGGGCAGCACCTCTTTGTAAAGCACAACAGCTTCCCTTTGTGATAATACTTCGGGTGCGATCATATCAGCGCTAAAACACCGAATCCCATCCGAACTCTGCAGTTAAGCATGCTTGGGCGAGAGTAGTACTGGGATGGGTGACCTTTTAGGAAGTCCTCGTTTTGCACCCCTTTTTCCAGCTTTCGCTGCCCATTTTCCAGCCACCCATCACATGACAGCTGTTGGAGTCGTCGAAGACCAAATTAATCATTTTTAAGCGTCGAAAGCCAAGCTCTGTGCGAGACTTACTAATTATATTTAGCTTTTAATTTGCTTGCTTTGATGGTTTTTTACTCCCTTTTTGGTTCAGTCTTCGCGAAAAGTTGTATAAAGCAATTTGGGAATGGTTTGAAAGTTTGAATGGATTTTTTTTATATTTTACTAATTTTGGTAAGCTTACTAATTCGAGTAATCTTGGGTTTCTAGACTCTGTAAAAGTGATGTAATGCATTTTTTCAAGGAACAATACAGTTTCAGGTTGTTTATGGGTATCTAGGGTTGTAAATGGGTCGGTTCCAGTCTGGGCTCATGGCAGACCCGGAACCAGAATTGTTAGTGAGAGGATGGACCTGGAACCTGTCACGCCTCGATCCGAGGAATTTGGGGATTTGTGTGGGCCCCCAGGGCGTGGATACGTAATCCTGTAGAAATCCGTGCCCTGAAGAATTATGCACGAATTCCTACAAGTGAGATTACACAGGAACGTATGAGGTATGCTGACACACGTACAAACATAACTTATCATAAGCGAAATCCTGCGCAATACTCAGTAATTATCAAGTGCACGGTAAGTTCATAGTCTGTTAACTTTCACAAGTAACATATATACATACAATAGTGTTAAAGTCTTTAATTACATTCCAAAATACTATTTAGGAGTGTGATATAAAAGGTCCCAAGCATAACAATGATATCTCCCAAGAATAAACGCGCTCCGTAGGATGGCTAGTAAAAGACGTCGCCATCTTTCCACTCGTCTACACCCCGAGGTACCGTTGGGGTACCCTCCGGGGGCGTGTTAGTGTCCGCGTTGGGACCGGGTTCTGGACCTGAATACCAAGGGCAACAATGTTAACACGACGGTTAAGCAAGTACTAAGGCATATGAAACAAGTATAACATAATATATTAATAAGAATAATCACTGAACATAATACATGAGTGAGAAATTACAACTTAAATGTCATACATACTGATTGGCAACCACGACGCTCTATTCTCCCAACAAGGGAGAATACATATCATATCATATGGGTTGGTAGGGGATCAAGCTAGCTTCCCGAGGAGCGCCGACTACTCCTTCGTAAACCTACTGCATTGGTGTCATACATATACCCAAAGGGCGTAAGCTGAGTGGTGTCGACTCATATCCAATCGTATCAGTCATATCATACCCTTGGCTAACAAGCTTGCACTCATTAGAAGCTTTGGCTTGTCAGACACGCACTCATTAGAAGCTCAGGTCCGAATTGCCTCAGGGTTGTGCTAAAGAAAGTAGTTCATGTTGAAGGTGGGGTGTTGTAGCAAGATGCATGCACTCGAATTGTGATATTACTACTCATCCTATATTAATTGGCCCATGATCCCCAAGAACATTCGACATGACGTACTCATAAGAAATTTAGTGTCGTTGTGTTACCGTGTCTTGGTATTGCCTTATAGGCATACGGGACACCTTCTTATGCCAACATCCATGACTTGCTATTGGGAGACCATTCGGGTATCATTCATTTCCTCGTTTACTGTGCTTACCATTGGGCCAGTGCAGTGGTGTAGAGGTGCCAATACTAAGGCCCTACAAAAGCATTGAATACCCTTAACCTCTATGTTTACTGGGTCCTTACGGCTTAGCCGTGTACAAGGCTACGGCTTAGCCAAGTGGGTCAGAATCCGTCCGGATTTTCAGGTGCAATTACGGCCCAACCGTATGTTGGCCTACGACTTAGCCGTGCTAAGCCTACAGCTAGGTTACGGGGAGGTTACGGTTCAGCCGTAGTATTCCACGGTGCAGCCGTGTACAAGCCGTAGAAGAAATAAGGTTCCATGAGCTCTCTGGAAAGCTTGCCATAGGAAGACCTACGGCTTGGGTACGGGCTGAATACGACTTAGCCGTAGTGAAATCCATGGCGTAGCCGTAGGTGAGCTGTAGTACAAAATCGAGTTTTGTTGCTCTCTGGACTTTGAGCCGTAGATGCTCACGGCTTAGCCGTAGCTTCACCGTAAGCATCAGAAACCTGAATATAGTTCTGTAGCTCAATTCCAATTTCAGTCAGTACAGAACCTATATTGGGAGGGGGTTCTATGACTTACTAGTAGTGTCCAATTAAGGTGTTCTGTACTCCCACACCCTCTATTCCCATCTTTACCATTCTAACTCAATACACCCTACATTCATATCAATTAAAACAATGAAGGGAAACGACTGAAATTGGGAAATGCAAGTAGCTAGCTCAAATATCCATACTTAATCATACATGCAGCACATATAACTCAATGCTTGCCTTTTCTAATAGTACTAACCCTCTCCAACTATCTCTTGCTATGTGGTTAGGGGGAAGACTCCCAATCTGATATAGGTTCTCTCAGGTTTGTAGCTTAGAGAGAGAGAATGCCCATAAGAGGAAGAAGAGGAGGGATGGAGGCATTACTGTTTCATGCAAGCACTGAATCCCCTGTTTCCTGCTTTAATCGTTTGTTGAGGAGGGTGAAAAGAGGAAGAAGTCGCTCAAGCAGCCAAAGGGGAACGAACAGAAAAGGAAATGAACATTGGACTCTCTCTTTTAACAATCACTTTCCCCATCTTTGCATGCGAGCCCCTTTCTTAAAGATATTTACGGTTTAAGTCATGTGACCTTAGTTGGCTGAAAATGAATCCAATTCAAGTTGGACCCAACACGAAAGATGATCCACGCGAAAAGTTACACAAAAGGAAATGGACGAGGTGTCCAAGAGGTGCAGGGCCAAATTACGAAAAGGCCCTTAACTACTAAAGTGGGGCCAAACTTCGCCCAACTCCCTATCCAAGGCCCAAACCCGCTAAGTAATCCGCTAAGTAATTGGATTAAATTAGCCTTAATCGAGTTCAATTAATATAGAATGAGCTTAATTAACATAAATCAAGATTAGTGGGATTCGGGACCTTACATCCTCCCCCACTTAAGATCATTCGGTCCTCCGAATGCAACGTACCTGGGGTAGTAGCTCTGGATATTTCGGCCGAATCTGATCTTCAAGTTCCCAAGTGGCCTCTTCCTGTCCATGGTGCTCCCATAACACCTTAACCCATTTGATCATTCGTGTACGCAGCACTTGTTCCTTAGTGTCCACGATACAAAGGGGTCTCTCTTCGTAGCTCACATCTGGCCTCACTTGCACGTCGTCCAACTCAAGGACATGTGAAGGATCTGGGAGGTATTTCCTAAGCATCGACACATGGAACACATTATGAACTCCCGCAAGCGGGGGTGGTAGTTCCAACCAATAAGCTAAGTCTCCCACTCTACTCTGTATCTCGAAAGGTCCCACAAACCGTGGAGCAAGCTTACCTTTTTGTTCGAACCTAATGGTACCCTTCATTGGGGATACTTTCAAGAAAACCTTGTCCCCCACTTGGACCTCGAAGGGCCGGCAGCGGTTATCTACATAACTTTTATAGCGTGATCCTGCAGTTCTCAATCTATCTTGCACTTTTTGCACTTTTTCTACCGTATCCGCCACCAGGGTGGGTCCATGGAAACTCCTAACCCCAACTTCTTCCCAACAGACAGGCGTACGGCACTGCGTCCATACAAGGCTTCAAATGGAGCCATTCCGATGCTCTCGTGAAAGCCGTTATTATATGCAAACTCGCATAAGGAGAAGTGTTCATCCCACTCCTTTCCGAAGTCCAATACGCTAGCTCGTAGCATATCTTCCAGGGTCTGTATTGTTCGCTCTGATTGCCCATCTGTCTAAGGATGGTAAGCCGTGCTGAAACTGAGTTTGGTGCTTAAGGACGTCTGAAAAAACTGCCAAAAGGAAGACACGAACCTACTGTCTCGATCGGACACAATTAAGAATGGAGTACCATGTAGCCGTACAATCTCATCAATGAAGATCTTGGCCATCTCCTGAAATTTCATCCCTTTCTGAAAGGGAATAAAGTGGGCTAATTTCGTTAGTCGGTCGACAATCACCCACACAACATCATGATGCCTACTTGTTCGGGGCAACCCTGAAACAAAATCCATCGTGAGATTCTCCCATTTCCACTTGGGAATCTGCAGGGGATGTAACAAACCGGGAGGCTTCTTGTGTTCAGCCTTTACTCGTTGGCAGGTAAGGCATCTTGCCACAAAGCCCACTATGCCCCTCTTCATGTTATTCCACCAAAACCTGCCATGTAAATTTCGGTACATTTTTGTACTCCCAAGGTGCATGGAATATCGAGCATGGTGTGCTTCAGTCATAATTGCCCTTTCAAGTTATGATTTTGAACCGCTGGAACACAAAGTCGATCTCTAAAGTACAATACACCATCCACCATCCAGAAATCAGGTTTTTCAGATATGTGGTCACGAATCTTGACAAACTCCGGGTCTTCAAACTGCCTCTCCTTGATTTGTTGAATTAAGGTGGGTTTGAAGACTGACATAGCCACCAACATGACCTTATCATCTACGAATTGAACTTCCACATCCAAATCTCGGAATTCCTCTACTAGAGACCATTCACCACACAAGGTTGCCAACTCGGTGGTGGATTTCCTACTTAGAGCATCGGCCACTACATTCCCTTTCCCGGGGAAGTATTTAATCGGGAATCATAATCCTTTATAAATTCCAACCACCTGCGCTGTCTCATGTTAAGATCATGCTGCAAAAACAGATACTGGAGACTGCGATGGTCGCTATGGACTTCAAATTTCTCTCTATATAAATAATGTCACCATATCTTTAGCGCGAAGACTACTGCAGCCAATTCCAAATCATGCGTGGCATAGCTTTTCTCATGTTCCTTCAATTGTCGAGATCCATATGCTATTACCTTTCCATTCTGCATGAGTACACATCCTAGTCCAATCCCCGAAGCATCTGTATAGATAACAAATCCGCCAGTCCCTTCTGGTAGGGATAAGATTGGGGCTGAGGTTAGTTTTGTTAGTGTCTTTGTAAGAGTGTGTTGTCAATTACGTGACCAAAGTGTAGTTCGATTCAAGAACGATGTAGTTCACCTCGGAAGTTCATTGAAGATCAAGTCAAGTTCAAAGACGTTCAACCTAGTTCAAGACCATTCAAGGAAAACCTATCAATGAAGACTAAGCAAAGAAGTTCAACATCAAAGAAGATCATCTGTGAGTGCCAAGGGATAAGGTGTCTGTGATCCTTAAGTGTCCTTGAAAACAGACTAGGAAATCAGGGTTTTCAAACACCCTGTTTTGTTCTACGGCTTGGACCACGGCTAAGCCGTAGATCCTACGGCTCACTTTCCAGAGAGTGTATTTTGGAGCCTTTTGTTCTACGGCTGACCCTACGGCTACACCGAGAAATGTTACGGCTAAGCCGTAGTGGGTTTCACGGCTAAGCCGTAAAATCTACGGGCCACAATCCAGAGAGTGTACTTGGCCAAAATATGCTTACGGTTGACCTTACGGCCAAGCCGAAAGGCCTTCACGGCTAAGCCGTAAGGTTATTCACGGCTAAGCCGTAAAGATTACGGGCCACTCTCCAGAGAGATGTTTTTGGGAAATTTGAGCTTACGGCTGACCCACGGCTAGGCCGAAAGGTGCTCACGGCTAAGCCGTATAAGGATTTACGGCTAAGCCGTAGGCCTAACCGTAAGAAGGAATCTGTGCTGGATCTGGTCAAACTAGCCGTTGGATGTTGTCAGAACTTACGGCTAAGCCGTAGACCATTCTGTTCTAAGCCGTAGAACTGTCCGTTGGAGCTCATCTGTATTTAAAGAGGACCTCTCCCTTGCTCCTACTACTGAATTTATTGCTGAGAAAAACACTAGTATTGCTGAGCCTTTGCACCTCCATTAAAACCATCTTCAAAGCTCCCACAACCACCTACTCTCCAACATCAAAGAGTGCCATTATTGTTGCAAGTAGAGTAGTTGGTGTCTTAGGAAAGGCTTCTTCAAATCTGAGAGAATACCTTAGCCTTCCAAACCCTCTTGGAACCTCTTCCCTTGGTTGAGCTCACATCTGAAGATCTTCATCTCCAAGGAGCAAGAACAAGAGGCCAAAGCTTGGAGGTAGTCTTCAAGCTTCAAGAGCACCACTCAAAACCAAGGTATTCAATTCCTTGTTTAGGTGTTCTTAATATTTCAATTCATATTGCTGTATTTGGTGGAAGACAAACCACCGCATCAAAAAGTGTTGTAATTGGTGGACTAGATCAAGGATCAACCACCTGATCAAAAAACTCTAATTGGTGGAAGACAAACCACCGCATCAAAAATTGTTGCAAGAGGTGTATGTTATGTGAGTACCTCTTATTTAGTGGAACCAAGAGAGATTGCTCTTGAGAGTGGATGTAGGTCTAGGACCGAACCACTATAAATCATTGTGCTTATTGTTTGTTGTGTGTGGTTGTTGCCTTGCTTTCTTGTCACTTGAGTTGATGATCTTTTATATGTTACATCTCTATTGCTCTAGTTACATTTCTAGACACTCACAACTCTGATTATCTCTCTCAATTTTAATAATCTTTCAGATTGTTCTTTAAAAACATCTAAGTTTTGAAAAGAAATTTTTAATAGTCCTATTCACCCCCCCTCTAGGACTTGGTGAGATCTAGTTATTGCACTTTCAATTGGTATCAGAGAGGGTTACTTCGTAAAGGTGTAATAACCTGAAGTAGATCCATCTTTTGCTAGATTCACCATGAATCCTGAAGGAAGTTCTATCACCCGTCCACCTTTCTTCGATGGGACAAATTATGCCTTTTGGAAAGCCCGGATGACAGCATTCTTAAAATCCATGGACTGGGCTGTTTGGGAGGCTATAGAGAATGGTTGGACGGAACCCACTGAAGATGTGTCTACAAATGGTGTCACAACCACTAAACCATTAGATCCAGCCAAATGGTCTCAAGCTCAGCTAAATCTTAGACAAAATAATGCTAGAGCGTACAATGCTATAGTGTGTGCCATGAATCAAGAAGAGTTTAAAAAGATCATGACAACCACTAATGCAAAACAGGCATGGAGAATCCTTGAAGTAACTTATGAGGGTACCTCAGTTGTCAAAAGATCTAAACTCCAGATGCTCACAAGTCAGTTCGAAAACATTCGCATGGAAGAAAATGAAATGTTTACTGACTTTCATACTAAGCTCATGAAAATTGTAAATGAAATGTGGGCTCTTGGGGAAACTCTTCCGGAAGGTAAAATTTGTAGTAAAATCTTGAGATCACTTCCGGAAAGATTCCATCCTAAGGTAACCTCTATAGAAGAACACAAGGATTCGGAACAAATGAAAATTGAAGACTTAGTGGGATCCCTCCAGACCTTTGAACTCAAATTCAATAATGACAAAAAGAAATCAATCGCTCTTATCACCTCTCATAACACATCGTCCTCTAAAGATGACTTAGGAGTAACTAGTAATGATGAGGATGAAAATGTGGCCCTTTTGGCTAAAAAATTTTTGAAACAATTTAAGAAAAAGAGGGTGAAAGAGTATAAAAATGAAATCACAAATGATAAATACAAAGGTCGGTCAAGTTCCCTCTCTAGAAGTAAACATAAGGAACCTATGTGTTACAGATGCAAGAAAATTGGACACATATCCACCGATTGTCCTCAAAAAGGAAAATACAAAAAGAAGAATCTTGTAGCCACTTGGGACGATTCATCTGAATCAGATTCTGACTCAGATGAATCACATCAAAATGAATCAGACAAATATACAGTTCTGATGGCTACCACTGCCACCTTCAATCTTTCCGAGGAAATGATTAAAATATCGAATGAAGAAGTCTCAGGCAGTGAGTCAGAGAGTGAGTATGAAAATTCAGAGGATGAGGATAATGACAACACCACGGATTCCTATGAACTACTCTATGAGGGAACCTGTAGGCTCGTTGAAACTGTAAGCAATCAACAAAAGAAGATTAAGAATTTAAAGGATAAGGTTGATAGTATTAGTACTGAAAAGGAACACTTGATCCAAGAACTCGAAAGTGTAAAAATCCAATTATCAATAGAAAAAGAAAATGTACTCAAATTAAGAGAAAATGAAAAATCCCTTTTAAAAATAAAAGATGAAAATATTGCTCTCCTCAATGAAGTGACTATTCTGAAACGGTATAAAGAAAAGTATGAGTACAGATTTACTCAAAATGATGAGAAATACATTAGACTATTCAAAATTGGGAAAGCTTATAAAGACATGACTGGTCTTGGATATGACAAAAATGCTAATCAGCCTCCAAGTTCCGGAACTGTTTTTGTCAAAAGTGCCTTAAAAAATGAAGATACTAGTATTCAAAACATTGTGGATAAGGCATCTACTAGTACTCATACTGTTTCATCAAATGTCTTATGTCATTATTGTGGTAAGAGAGGTCATTTCAAAATGGAGTGCAAATTAAGAAAAATTCACTGTAACATCAGTCAGAAAATTGAGAAAAACACCACGAAGAAAGTGGAACCTGAACACAAAAAACAAAAGTCTCAGATAAACACATTTCCCTTCAACCAAAAGATGAATAATTTATTAAAAGAAGTCCATAAGTTAAGAAAACAATTTGAAATATACAAAAAGAATGGAGCAAACATTCCTATTCCCCAACATAAAACTTTTCAAGTGAAACACCAAAAATCAACTGTGATCCCCACTACTAGTACACTTAAATGGATACCTAAAAACAAGAATCTAGTGGTCCACACAGCTTTTAAAGCTGCAGAACAATCAAGATGGTATCTGGATAGTGGATGCTCAAAACATATGACTGGTGATAAATCTTGTTTGTCTAAAATGATTGAATTCGATGGAGGCACAGTTACTTTTGGTGATGGCAGTACTGCGAAAATTATTGGGAAAGGAACTTTAAATGTTCCAAACTTACCACCTTTTGAGAATGTTTTGTGCGTTGATGGGTTAAAACATAATTTACTTAGCATATCTCAAATCTGTGATAAAGATTATGCCGTAAACTTTAGTAGTCATAGCTGTGAGATCTCAAGGAATGGAAAGATAATATTGAGAGGTCTTAGAACCTCTGATAACTGTTATGTGGTGGGAAAAACAAATGCTTCATCATCTGCTTCTTGCCTACTAACTAGTATTGATGAAGCTAAGTTGTGGCATCAAAGACTTGGGCATGTAAACTACAGAGACTTATCCCATCTAAACAAATATGTTGAAGGACTGCCCAAGATCAGTAGTCAAGAAAAGATGATCTGTGGAGAGTGCCTTCAAGGAAAACAAATTAGAAGTGCCCATAAAATGATGAATGCTATGAAAACTACTCGACCTCTAGAACTTGTTCATATGGACTTGGTTGGACCAACTAAAAAGGAGAGTCGAGGTAAGAAAAGGTACTTTCTTGTTATGGTAGATGATTTCTCTAGATTCACTTGGGTGGCATTCTTGAGAGAAAAATTTGAAGCCTTTGGAGAATTCAAAAGGATTGCAAAACAAATTCAGACTGAAAAAGGTACTTCACTAGCCCGAATCAGAAGTGATCATGGTGGAGAATTTGAGAATGATCAATTTGACAAATTTTGTGAGAAATATGGGATTCATCATGAATACTCAGCACCCAAAACTCCACAACAAAATGGGGTGGCTGAAAGGAAAAATAGAGTTCTCCAAGACATGGCCACAGTCATGCTTCATAGTAAGAATCTTCCTAGAGACTTGTGGGCCGAAGCTGTTAATACTAGTTGCTACATCATCAACCGAGTCTATCTTAGGACGGGTACAAATCAGACAGCTTATGAATTGTGGCATGGGAAGAAACCAAATGTAAAATATTTTAAGGTCTTTGGAAGCAAATGTTACATCTTGAAGGATAGGGAACAACTGAGTAAATTTGACTCAAAAAGTGATGAAGGTATATTCTTAGGCTATTCAACACGGAGTCGAGCCTATCGTGTTCTAAATATGAGAACCGGAGTCATTCAAGAATCAATAAATGTCATTATAGATGATGAATCCACAATGTCTGACAATGTTGATGAAGTGGAAGTGCCCTCTCTGATTGAACCCACACAATCCACAATAAAAACTGAGGCACCTATCGCTACTGAAAATTTGGTGAATGTCAAAGACCATCCTATAGATCAGATTATTGGTGACCCCCTAACAGGTGTAAAAACTAGGAAACAATTGGAGAACATTATGAGTCACTTGTGCTTTACTTCTGTTTTAGAACCTACCAGCGTTGATGAAGCCTTTTCAGACAATGATTGGATAAAAGCTATGCAAGAAGAATTGAATCAGTTCACAAGAAGTGATGTTTGGTACCTAGTTCCAAGACCAAAGGATAAAAATGTGATAGGCACTAAATGGATCTTCAAAAATAAACTTGATGAAAATGGAGTTATTGTTAGGAACAAAGCTAGGTTGGTAGCGCAGGGATATTCCCAAATTGAAGGTATTGACTTTGACGAGACCTTTGCTCCAGTTGCTCGTTTAGAATCAATTAGAATTTTGCTATCTATAGCATGTTTTCTAAAATTCAAATTGTTTCAAATGGATGTTAAGAGTGCTTTTCTAAATGGAATTTTGAATGAGGAAGTATATGTTGAACAACCTAAAGGTTTTATAGATTCAAAATTTCCTGACCATGTGTTTAGACTGAAGAAAGCTTTGTATGGTCTTAAGCAAGCACCACGTGCGTGGTATGAAAGGTTGACAAAATTCTTGTTAGACAATGATTTTCAAAGAGGTAGTGTTGATAAAACCCTCTTTATTCAAAAGACAAGAAAGTCAGTGTTAATAGCGCAAATATATGTAGATGATATCATCTTTGGTTCCACATCTAATGACTTGTCCACTCAGTTCGCTAATCTAATGCAGTCTGAATTCGAAATGAGTATGGTTGGCGAATTAAATTTCTTCTTAGGCCTACAAGTCAAACAATTACGTGATGGCATCTTCATTTCCCAGTCCAAGTATGCTAAAGAACTGGTGAAACGATTTGGTCTAATGACTGGGAAACATGTCAAAACCCCCATGAGTACAACCATCAAACTTACTAAAGACGCAAATGGGAAAGGGGTTGACTCTAGCCTATATAGAAGTATGATTGGTAGCCTGTTGTACCTTACTGCAAGCAGGCCAGACATAGCATTTAGCGTGGGAGCATGTGCTCGATATCAAGCAAATCCCAAAGAATCTCATCTGACTGCTGTAAAAAGAATCATCAAGTACATTGCCGATACAACTGAATATGGTCTGTGGTATCCTCATGACTCCTCATCCTCCATTGCTGGATACTCAGATGCTGATTGGGCAGGAAACTTAGATGATAGAAAATCCACAAGTGGCGGCTGTTTTTATGTTGGAAATTGTCTAGTTGCGTGGCATAGTAAAAAGCAAAATTCAATATCTCTCTCCACTGCCGAGGCTGAATACATAGCTGCTGGAAGCTGCTGCTCTCAACTCTTGTGGATGAAGCAGATGCTTATGGACTATGGCATTACACAAGGAATAATGAGCTTGTATTGTGATAACACGAGTGCCATACACATTTCTAAAAATCCGGTTCAGCACTCTCGCACCAAACACATTGATATTCGACATCATTTCATTAGAGAATTGGTTGAAGAAGGAATAATTGAGCTCGAATATATTCAGACTGAAAAACAACTTGCAGACATCTTAACTAAACCTCTTGATGTGTTAAAATTTGAAAATTTAAGGAAATCTATTGGTGTTTGCTGTTTGGATTAACTTGTGTTTGCCCAGGCTCTACGGCTAAGCCGTACGGTCCCTCGTTTTGCGCGCCGAGATCTTTTTATTCCGTCTGTTCTTCTTCTTCTTGTTTTTTTCACGCTGCTCGCTCCCCTCTCCTTCCTCTGACCTCGCTTCCTCTCTCGGTTTCCCTCCTCCTCCGGCGTGCCTTCTTCTTCCTCCTCCGGCGTGCCTCTTCTCCGGCCCCCCCCCTCCGGCGTGCGCCTTCCTCCTCCGGCCTTCCTCCTCCTGTGGCCTCCTCTCCCTTTCTTTCTCTGTCTTCCTCGTCTGCACGGCCGCACCGCCCACCTCCGCCGCCACGTCCTCGGCCTCCACGCCCGGATCCGGCGTTCTCCTTTTCTCTGTTTGTTTTTTTTTTTTTTTTTTTTTTTTTCTCTCTTTTTCCTCACTGTTACATTCGGTTACTGTGCTCTGTTTCTTTCCATCCCTGTGTGCATTTTTTTTTCTCTCCTGTCTGTGGTGTGTGCCCTTCTCTCTGTGACTCACTATGCCTCCGCGCTCCAAGAATGCATACCCTCCGGGTAAGAGGCCTCGTGCCTCCGGTAGCTCCTCCCGGGCTCGACAGCCCTCTCCCCCCTCTCCCCGAGTCTTGGTTCCACGGGAACCCACTAGTGCTCGGTCCTTCTTTTCGAGACCCATCACCGTGGAGCGGGATGTTAACATCCTCGCTGTTGAGGCCTACGGCGTACACACACTTCTCACTCATGTTGGGTGGGAAAACATTCTGAAGTGGGGTGGTCCTGGCTTCCCCTCCATTGTGCGTACCCTGTATGCATCTATCTCCCATGCCTCGATAGACACCATGTCCTTTGACATTGGGTTCAGTGATGGCACGAACACCATTACCCCTGCCATCCTCTCCTCTCTGTTATGTGTGCCTCTCTCTGATTCTCCCTCGGTCATCTCGGATACTCTAACCGAAGAGGAGAGACACACTGCCACTTTCGCCCTATGTGGCGCCTCCATACCATGGAAGGCCAAGGGGTTCCTTCCCGCCGTCTCATTGCTTCCTCACTACCGGATCCTTCATGCCATCTTCACCTATAACCTTTATCCTCGGAGGGGGAATTTCTCCGACCTCACTCCATTCATGGTGAATGTCCTCTATCACGTCCACATGGGGATCCGGGTGTGTCTTCCCTCACTCATCTGTACCACCATTATTCGCTTTTGGCAGTGCCCAGGCCGAGGCACCAATGCATGTGTATTTGGGTATCTCCTGACTCGGCTCGCCTCTCATTGTGGCATCCCTTTACCTACCGATGAGGCTCCTGAGTCTCACCCTACCTTTGGGACCGTTAACATCCAGAACATGCGGTTCTCCAAACAGCAGGCAGCCGGTCCCCAACTTCCTGACTCCGGCGACGAAGACGATTCACCGGTTGCGTCTCCTTCTGCAGCACCCTCTGCCACTTCACCGGTTCCGGTTCCTCCCCCGGCTTCTTCCTCGTCTTCGTTTGAAGCTCGTTTGGCCGCCCTCGAACAGAGGCAAACTAAGATGGAGAAGCTCTTGAAGAAATCATTTCAGTACTTATCTAAGATCTCCAAGAGCTGCCGGCGCGACGATGTGGCGATTCCTTCCCCTTCTCCTCCTTCGGATTGATGATTATTCTTGTTGTTTTGTTTGTTTTTTTTTGAGAAATGGTCGTACCTCACCTGTTAATCTTAATTGTTATCTCATGTATGCTTATGGGTGATGTACTGTTTTGCTCTGGTTGTCCTTCATTTCTACATCTAATATAGCCATTGTTTCTCTTTGTGTGCATTTCTGTTCTCAATTATGCTTTATATCTTTGTCAATATTGTGCCAAAAAGGGGGAGAATTGTATGCATGTGTTTAGGGGGAGCCTTCTAAACTCCCACCTTTCTAGTAGATTGTGTTTGCAGCCTTGTTTGCAGGTTAAGCATCGTCAAAGGGGGAGTTTCATAGTGTTGTGTATGTAGATGTGGGTGCTTAAGGTGTATTCACTGATGTAATACTTTGTGTATCTCAATTGCTGAGTTTAAATGTTGTATCTTCTTCACATTATGTAATTTTGTCACGAAATTGACAAAGGGGGAGATTGTTAGTGTCTTTGTAAGAGTGTGTTGTCAATTACGTGACCAAAGTGTAGTTCGATTCAAGAACGATGTAGTTCACCTCGGAAGTTCATTGAAGATCAAGTCAAGTTCAAAGACGTTCAACCTAGTTCAAGACCATTCAAGGAAAACCTATCAATGAAGACTAAGCAAAGAAGTTCAACATCAAAGAAGATCATCTGTGAGTGCCAAGGGATAAGGTGTCTGTGATCCTTAAGTGTCCTTGAAAACAGACTAGGAAATCAGGGTTTTCAAACACCCTGTTTTGTTCTACGGCTTGGACCACGGCTAAGCCGTAGATCCTACGGCTCACTTTCCAGAGAGTGTATTTTGGAGCCTTTTGTTCTACGGCTGACCCTACGGCTACACCGAGAAATGTTACGGCTAAGCCGTAGTGGGTTTCACGGCTAAGCCGTAAAATCTACGGGCCACAATCCAGAGAGTGTACTTGGCCAAAATATGCTTACGGTTGACCTTACGGCCAAGCCGAAAGGCCTTCACGGCTAAGCCGTAAGGTTATTCACGGCTAAGCCGTAAAGATTACGGGCCACTCTCCAGAGAGATGTTTTTGGGAAATTTGAGCTTACGGCTGACCCACGGCTAGGCCGAAAGGTGCTCACGGCTAAGCCGTATAAGGATTTACGGCTAAGCCGTAGGCCTAACCGTAAGAAGGAATCTGTGCTGGATCTGGTCAAACTAGCCGTTGGATGTTGTCAGAACTTACGGCTAAGCCGTAGACCATTCTGTTCTAAGCCGTAGAACTGTCCGTTGGAGCTCATCTGTATTTAAAGAGGACCTCTCCCTTGCTCCTACTACTGAATTTATTGCTGAGAAAAACACTAGTATTGCTGAGCCTTTGCACCTCCATTAAAACCATCTTCAAAGCTCCCACAACCACCTACTCTCCAACATCAAAGAGTGCCATTATTGTTGCAAGTAGAGTAGTTGGTGTCTTAGGAAAGGCTTCTTCAAATCTGAGAGAATACCTTAGCCTTCCAAACCCTCTTGGAACCTCTTCCCTTGGTTGAGCTCACATCTGAAGATCTTCATCTCCAAGGAGCAAGAACAAGAGGCCAAAGCTTGGAGGTAGTCTTCAAGCTTCAAGAGCACCACTCAAAACCAAGGTATTCAATTCCTTGTTTAGGTGTTCTTAATATTTCAATTCATATTGCTGTATTTGGTGGAAGACAAACCACCGCATCAAAAAGTGTTGTAATTGGTGGACTAGATCAAGGATCAACCACCTGATCAAAAAACTCTAATTGGTGGAAGACAAACCACCGCATCAAAAATTGTTGCAAGAGGTGTATGTTATGTGAGTACCTCTTATTTAGTGGAACCAAGAGAGATTGCTCTTGAGAGTGGATGTAGGTCTAGGACCGAACCACTATAAATCATTGTGCTTATTGTTTGTTGTGTGTGGTTGTTGCCTTGCTTTCTTGTCACTTGAGTTGATGATCTTTTATATGTTACATCTCTATTGCTCTAGTTACATTTCTAGACACTCACAACTCTGATTATCTCTCTCAATTTTAATAATCTTTCAGATTGTTCTTTAAAAACATCTAAGTTTTGAAAAGAAATTTTTAATAGTCCTATTCACCCCCCCTCTAGGACTTGGTGAGATCTAGTTATTGCACTTTCAAGTTTCTCCTTAAGGAGTTGGAAACTCGACTCACATTCCGCTGACCAAACGAATGGCTCATCCTTCCGGGTCAATTTAGTTAAAGGTGCAACTATCTTGGAAAAGTCCTTCACAAACTTTCTATAATAACTGGCCAGGCCAACAAAGCTTCTAACTTCTGCAACCGTTTTGGGACTCTGCGAAGTAGTTATAGCCTCAATCTTAGTGGAATCTACTACAAGCCCATCCTTTGAGATAATATGCCCCAAAAAGGCAACTTGTTCCAGCTAGAATTCACACTTGTCCAATTTAGCATACAGTCGGTGGTCCTTTATCAATTGCAGAGAAGTCCTCAAATGTTCCACATGCTCGTCTTTGGTCTTGGAGTATACCAAAACATCATCAATGAAAATTACCATGAACCGATCAAGATATGATGAAAAGATTTTGTTCATCAAGGCCATAAATACTGCGGGCACATTTGTCAATCCAAAAGGCATAATCAAGAATTCATAATGCCCATATCTTGTCTTGAAAGTTGTTTTTGATGTATCTTGGTCCCTCACTCGCAGCTGATGATATCGGGATTTGAGATCAATCTTAGAGAAATGTGTCGCACCCTATAATTGATCAAACAATTCATCAATTCTAGGCAGTGGATATTTGTTTTTAATTGTCACCTGGTTCAATTGCCGGTAATCGATACACATCCTGAGGGTGCCATCCTTCTTCTTCACAAATAGAACTGGGGCTCCCCATGGTGCTGTGCTAAGACGAATGAACCCCTTATCTAATAAGTCCTGTAACTGTACTTTCAGTTCACGTAACTCTGCAGGGGCCATTCTATACGGAGCCTTAGAGATGGGAGCAGTACCAGGTACTAGCTTTATAGTAAAATCCACTTCTCTAATTGAAGGAAGGCCAGTCACTTCATCCGGAAATACATCAGGGAATTCACAAACCACGGGTATTTCTTCTAGTTTCTTAGGGGCTTTCTTCTCCACAATAAAAGTAATATACCCTTCGCAACCACTATGGATTAGTCTTTCCGCTCGAAGTGCTGAAATTAATCTAGTGTTTGAACTCTTCTTGTCACCTTGGAATACGGCACTTGGGCCATCTTCACTCACCTTTACGGTGATAGTCTTGCAGAAACAGTCTAGACAGGCCATATATTTGGTCAACCAATCCATGCCTAGGATTACATCGAAATCGTGCATGGGTAACACGATAAGTTCAGCCGGGAGAAGAACTTCTCCAATGAGAACTTGACAACCAGGATAATAGTCGTCACAAGTTACCCTCTTACCAACCAGAGTGATAACGCTCAACACATACGGCAACTGTGCTGGCGATTCCCATATCCACTAGAGAATCGAAGTGAGATGAAGGAGTTTGAAGATCCTGAATCAAACAACACTTTAGCTTTACCTACAACCACATGTTCCGCCGCTTCAGCTTCTTCTTGTGTCAATGCATAAGCGCGGCCTTGTCTTTGGGATCAGTGTTGCTGTCCTTGTCTTTGCTGTCCCTGACCTTGCCGAGTCTGCCCTTGGCCTTGCCTCACTTGCTGTTGCTGGCGGTTAGGCACAGGAGGTGTCGCCTTAGAAGGCTGCTGATACTGCTGTTGCTGCGAGGCTCGATTTAAGTGTAAGGTGCCAACCCAAATTAATTGTAATTTAAATTAAGCAAGCTCGATTTCTTATTAATTAATACGTTTTGGCCTTAATTGATCTTGCTTCTAACTTTTAGTGGGTCTAAGTTGGATAAGTAGTTGGGGGTTCGGACTTTACTTAGGTAGTCAAGGACCTTTTTGTAATTAATCTTGCATCATATGGACATTTCTTCAGTTGCATTATGTGCATTTCATCTTGTGGGACAACTTTCATGTTGGGCTCAATTTGATTCGGACTCATCTTGGCCTAATTGAGGTCATGTGGCCTGAACTGTAAATATTCCAAAAACTAGGACTTACATGCAAAAGCTGTAGGAAAATTGAGTTATAAGAACCCCAACATCTCTTCCTCTCTCTGTTTTCTTCTGTACTCATTGAAGCCACTCTTCTCTTCAATCTTCCTCCTCCAATCTCCACTTGAAGCTAGGAATAATGGCTTTTAAGCATTGCATGTGTGAGGATTAGACTCCACAGATCTTCTCCTTCACGCTTTGTGTAACTCTTTCACTGGAATCAACCCATTCTTGATCTCTTTCAAGCCACAACCACTCTAAGGTGAAGAATCTACTCCCATTTCACATTTTTGGGTTTGTTGGAGTTAAGGGGACTCCATCATGCAACATGCATACATTTTTACACCTTACTCATCAATTGCATGTCTATTATGTAGAGAACACATTCTTATTTTGGAGGTTTCCTTTAGCTACACAACAAGAAAGAGTTAGAGAAGGCTAACACTGTTAAGAGGTAAGTATTAAAGTATGTATGGTACTGCATGTATGTTTAAATCGATTGATTCTTAGATTGATCATTCAAGGTTCAATTTACAGCTCATTTCCTCTTAAATAAGCACACATAGTTATGAAATTAGGTGATAATGAGTATAACTGGGCAATAGTAATGCTATTGAACAATTTAAGGTCTATTATGGAGTTTGGAAGCATATAGAACTCATTGGAACCCAAATGATAAAGTTCTGCACTTGAACCCGAGCTGCAGAACCAGTTTCAGAAATTCTGAAGCTCACGGCGAAGCCCACGGCTAAGCCGTAAGTCTCTATGGTCCAGAATCCAGAGAGCCAAATTACACTATGGCTGACACTCAACTAAGCCGTGGAATGAACTACGGCTAAGCTGTAACCACCCCGTGACCAAGCCGTAGGCTATTCTACGGTGAACCTTCCAGAGAGCCCAAAACCCAGAATTTATCTACGACTCATGCATAGCTAAGTCGTTAACTCTGCTACGGCCACACTGTACCCAAGCCGTAACCCTAGCCGTAGGCTTAGCACAGCTAAGCCGTAGGTCAATATACGGCCAAGCCGTAAATGCGTATTGAATTAAGAGGGAAACCTGAACCACTCGGCTAAGCCGTAGCCTTGTATACGGCTAAGCCGTGAGAACCCAGTGAATGTAGGATGTGAGGAACCTTCAATGACCTTATAGGGCTCTAGATATGGCACCTATTTCCTAACCAAATTAGCCCAATGGTGATCAAATGAAAGGTGGACAAGTGTAGAGCTGTCACTCATCCCCTTTGAATTCCCGATGTCACGTCATGGGTGTTGGCATAAGAAGAGGTGTCCTTTGCATACACAATGTAATACCAAGATTGGTAACACAATGACACTGGACGTTTTATGAATACACCGTGTTAAATGCCCTCGGGATCACGAATTATCTAGCATAGGGTTGGCTAGTAATTATCTTTGATGCCTATGCAATCTAAATGCATCCATATTGTTAAGAAACCATGCCCTCAACATATGTAGCTCAATTAAGTATGCATGAATTGATTATCAGATATGAATGAATGAATGAATGTAATCTCAAGACCGAACTCCTAGTATGTATGATATGACAAGTATAACCAAGATACATAAAAGATATGAATTTGAGTCGGTCTTGATACGTGAGGTCGGCACCACTTAGCTACGCCCTTATTAGGTTCGACGGGACCATTTAGGTATGATACGATATGTCGCTACTACAGTAGTCCTTGGAGGAGTTGTCGGCGCTTCTCAATAAGCCAGGTTAATCCCCTAGAATCTGCACGCTCCCTCTAGTGATATGCTCTCTCTTGGGAGAATATGGCCACGCGGTTGCCAATAAGTTTGTATGATATTTTGTTTATGATTCGTTACTCATGCTTACTCATGCACGACATGCCTAGCATACGATTTTCGCATTCTTTCAATCAATATATACTCTTACTTCATTTGATATGGCATGATGGTCTTATGTACCTTTATATACTTGCTTAACCATCGTGTTAACAGTGCTACCCTTGGTGTTACAGGTACTAAACTCGGGGACTAGATGAGGGTAATGCAGATGACGCCTTCTGTTAGTCATCATACGAAGAGCGACAACGGGATACTTGCTGAGTGTTTAAGTTTGGATAGGCTTGTTTACACTTTAAGATTTTGTTCATGTTTAACTAATGGTTATCATGTAATGAAGAAATGGTTAAGTACAGACTTATTTATGATAGTTATGAAAATTCTATTGTTAATGCTTGTGATCATTCCAGATGTATTACACAGGCTTCTGCTTACTATTGAATGTAAATTACGTGTCAGAGGACTTCTCTACACGTTCCTGTTCAATCTCCCTTGTAGTAATTTATGTGTATGTTTACATGCACAGATTACTACGGGATTACGTATGCACACCCCGTGGGGCTATCCTAACCCCCAATTCCCGGGATTGGGGCGTGACATAAAGTCCTTCCTTCGTGGGCACTCGGACAAGCGATGGTCCATGGAGCCACAGCCAAAACAGGCTCCCATGGACCTCCAACATTTACTAGTCTCGTGACCCTTCCCACATGCACCGCAGACTAGTCGTGATGTGCCACTAGCAATTCCCTTCTGTTTCTTAAAATACTGCTGACCTTTCCCAGAAGGCGAAACACTCTTCTTAGACTCCCCCAAGAATAGGCTCTTCTCAATTTCCTCCGCTGCATAAGCCCTGGCTACTGCATCATCATATTGAATGGGACGTTGAAAGGCAGTGGCATGTCCCTTGATAGCAGGCCTTAACCCTTCTAGAAATCTTTCCACTCTCTTCTCCTCAGTGTCAATCAAGTCTAGAGCAAACCGAGAGAGCTGGCTGAATACATGCATGTGTTCTGCAATGGTCATGAGGTTCTGCTGCAGGGAAAGAACTCTGCCTTCTTTTTACGAGTCACGTCGTCGGGGATGAACTTCGTCCTGAATTGCCTCTTAAAGGCTTCCCAAACCGTGGCATTCGGCATGGCCCTCATGTGGTCCTAGATACCCTTCCACCATGTATCCGCGATGTCCCTAAACATGGATGCCGCGAGGACCACTTGCTGCCTGGGTGTGCAAGTTAATGTGTCGAAAACGTTCTCCGTGTGGACAAACCATTCATCTGCTTGTAACGGATCCTCGTGTCCGGTAAACTCTGTTGCTTCCCTCTTACGGAACTTCTCATACAAGGAGTTGGGTTCTCTTGGCTGATTTTGTCGGTTTAACAGAGCGGCCAATTGTAATTGCATCGCAGCTTGGTTAGCATTGCCAGCAACAAACTGGTGCATCATCATCATAAACCGCTCCTCAGTGTTGTATGTGGGACGCGGAGGAGGTTGCGGTGGAGGGTCCGCACTTTCCAATTCAATATTATTGCGATCATTCTCACCTGAGCTGTTATTCGTGCCGGATCCAGACGCCATGGCCCTGCAATCACAATGGTGATTATTCAGATGTATATCTATATATATGTACATACATACGTACTACAGTCATACCATAAGTTATCATTATAATAGAAATCCACCCAAACGGACCTATCGGAACCTGACCACGCTTCCTAATGTTGCTAAGTCTTTTAAGTGACTTCTTGGTGCGGCTCTGATATCATTACTTACGTAAGTTACGCCCCGATCCCGGGAATTTGGGGATTTGCGTGGGGCCCTAGGGCGTGGATACGTAATCCCGTAGTAATCCATGCCCTAAAGAATTATGCACGAATTCCTACAAGGGAGATTCCACAGGAACGTGTGAGGTATGCTGACACACGTACAAACATAATTATCATAAGCGAAATCCTGTGCAATACTCAGTAATTATCAAGAGCACGGTAAGTTCATAGTCTGTTAACTTTCACAAGTAACATATATACATACAATAGTGTTAAAGTCTTCAATTACATTCCAAAATACTATTTAGGAGTGTGATACAAAAGGTCCCAAGCATAACAATGATATCTCTCAAGAATAAACGCGCTCCGTAGGATGGCTAGTAAAAGACGTCGCCATCTTTCCACTCGTCTACACCCCGAGGTACCGTTGGGGTACCCTCCGGGGGCGTGTCAGTGTCCGCGTTGGGACCGGGTTCTGGACCTGAATACCAAGGGCAACAATGTTAACACGACGGTTAAGCAAGTACTGAGGCATATGAAACAAGTATAACATAATATATCAATAAGAATAATCACTGAACATAATGCATGAGTGAGAAATTACAACTTAAATGTCATACATACTGATTGGCAACCACGACGCTCTATTCTCCCAACAAGGGAGAATACATATCATATCATATGGGTCGGTAGGGGATCAAGCTAGCTTCCCGAGGAGTGCCGACTACTCCTTCGTAAACCTACTGCAGTGGTGTCATACATATACCCAAAGGGCGTAAGTTGAGTGGTGTCGACTCATATCCAATCGTATCAGTCATATCATACCCTTGGCGAACAAGGTCGCACTCATTAGAAGCTCTAGCTTGTCAGACACGCACTCATTAGAAGCTCAGGTCCGAATTGCCTCAGGGTTGTGCTAAAGAAAGTAATTCATGTTGAAGGTGGGGTGTTGTAGCAAGATGCATGCACTCGAATTGTGATATTACTACTCATCCTATATTAATTGGCCCATGATCCCCAAGAACATTCAACACAACATACTCATAAGAAATCTGATGTCGTTGTGTTACCGTGTCTTGGTATTGCCTTATAGGCATACGGGACACCTTCTTATGCCAACATCCATGACTTGCTATTGGGAGACGATTCGGGTATCATTCATCTCCTTGTTGACTGTGCTTACCATTGGGCCAGTGTAGTGGTGTAGAGGTGCCAATACTAAGGCCCTACAAAAGCATTGAATACCCTTAACCCCTATGTTTACTGGGTCCTTACGGCTTAGCCGTGTACAAGGCTACGGCTTAGCCGAGTGGGTCAGAATCCGTCCTGATTTTCAGGCGCAATTACAGCCCAACCGTATGTTGGCCTACGGCTTAGCCTTGCTAAGCCTACGGCTAGGTTACGGGGAGGTTACGGTTCAGCCGTAGTATTCCACGGTGCAGCCATGTGCAAGGCGTAGAAGAAACTGGGTTCCATGAGCTCTCTGGAAAGCTCGCCGTAGGAAGACCTACGGCTTGAGTACAAGCTGAATACGGATTAGCCGTAGTGAAATCCATGGCGTAACCGTAGGTGAGCCGTAGTAAAAAATCGAGTTTTGTTGCTCTCTGGACTTTGAGTTGTAAATGCTCACGGCTTAGTCGTAGCTTCACTGTAAGCTTCAGAAACCTGAATACAGTTCTGTAGCTCAATTCCAATTTCAGTCAGTACAGAACCTATATTGGGAGGGGGTTCTATGACTTACTAGTAGTATCCGATTAAGATGTTTTGTACTCCCACACCCTCTATTCCCATCTTTACCATTCTAACTCAATACACTCTACATTCATATCAATTAAAACAATGAAGGGAAATGACTGAAATTAGGAAATGCAAGTAGCTAGCTCAAATATCCATACTTAATCATGCATGCAACACATATAACTCAATACTTGCCTTTTCTAACAGTACTAACCCTTTCCAACTGTCTCTTGCCATGTGGTTAGGGGGAAGACTCCCAATCCGATATGGGTTCTCTCAGGTCTGTAGCTTAGAGAGAGAGAATGCCCACAGGAGGAAGAAGAGGAGGGATGGAGGCTGTCACTATTACATGCAAGCACTAAATCCCCCGTTTCCAGCTCTAATTGTGAGTTGAGGAGGGTGAAGGAGGAAGAAGTCGCTCAAGCAGCCAAGGAGGAACGAACAAAAAAGGAAATGAATGTTGGACTCTCTCTTTTAATGATCACTTTCCCCATTTTTGCATGCAAACCCCTTTCTTAAAGATATTTATCATTCAAGTCATGTGACTTTAGTTAGCTCAAGATGAATCCAATTCAAGTTGGACCCAACACGAAAGATGATCCACGCGAAAAGTTACACGAAAGGAAATGGACAAGGTGTCCAAGAGGTGCAGGGACAAATTACAAAATGGCCCTTAACTACTAAAGTGGAGCCGAACTCCGCCTAACTCCCTATCCAAGGCCCAAACCCACTAAGTAATCCGCTAAGTAATTGGATTAAATTAGTCTTAATCGAGTTCAATTAATATAGAACGAGCTTAATTAACATAAATCAAGATTAGTGGGATTCGGGACCTTACAGAACCGGAACCAGAACCGATTTAGAACTAATTCCTTGGATACCAAATCGGAACCATTATAGAGTGGGTGGACCCAGAACCGGAACCAGAACCATTTCTCGGGTGGGTTTGGGTCCGGGTCCGGGTCCGGGTCTATGTAAAGAATTTTTTAGAGAAAAGCTAACTTTTAGAAAAAAAAATTTCTGAAATTGGGGTAATATATCGGAGCTCGTGTCCACGGGTCGGAACCAAGGTGGAATCTAGCTCGGTACCATTTAGGTCGCAGGCCTAAAAATAGGAACCATACCCCACCCGTTTACTTATCGATTCCTAAAGATGCACCCAAACCCGATTATTAACGGGTCGGAACCTTCGGATAATCGGAGAATTGGATACCCATTTACAACCCTATAGGTTATCACCCCATCACTTCTGTCTTGGTGCATGGTGACTGTGCCGGGTTAAGGACGAAGATTTTCTTCTATGGTTTACTAAGCGTGTTTCCGCAAAGTTAATGTGGAAACAAAAATCAATGTAACATAACAAATTCGAGACAGTAAAGCCAACTGGTCCCCTGGCACCACCTCCCAGTAAAGCAACGGGCTCGGCAGGTCCAACCCGGTCCTGGACAGCACCTCTCTGTAAAGCACAACTGCTTCCCTTTACGATAATACTTCGGGTGCGATCATACCAACGCTAAAGCACCGGATCCCATCAGAACTCCACAGTTAAGCATGTTTGGGCGAGAGTAGTACTAGGATGGGTGACCTCCTGGGAAGTCTTCGTGTTGCACCCCTTTTTTCAGCTTTCGCTGTCCATTTTCCTGCCACCCATCACATGACATCCGTTGGAGTCCTCCTTGACCAAATTAATCATTTTTAAGCGTCGAAACCCAGGCTCTATGCGAGACTTACTGACTGTAGTTAGCTTTTAATTTGCTTGCTTTGAAGGTTTTTTACTCCATTGTTGGTTCAGTCTTCGCGAAAAGTCCTATAAAGCAATTTGGGAATGCTTTGAAAGTTTGAATGGAATTTTTATATTTTACTAATTTTGGTAAGCTTACTAATTTGAGTAATCTAGGGTTTCTAAACTCTGTAAAAGTGATGTAATGCTTTTTTTCATGGAATTATACAGTTTCAGGTATTTTGTGGGTATCTAGGGTTGTGAACGGGTCGGCTCCAGTCTGGGCCCATGGCGGACCCAGAACCCAAATCGTTAGTGAGAGAATGGACCCGGAACCGGAACTGGAACCGATTCAGAACTAATTCCTTAGATACCGAACCGGAACCATTAAGGAGTGGGTGGACCCGGAACTAGAACCGGATCCATTTCTTGGGTGGGTTTGGGTTTGGTCTGGTTCTATGTAGCGAATTTTTTAGAGAAAAGCTAACTTTTATAACAAGAAATTTCTTAAATTGGGGTAATATATCGGAGCTCGTGTCCACGGGCCAAAACCAAGGTGGAATCTGGCCCGGAACCATTTAGGTCACGGGTCTAAAAATAAGAACCATACCCAGACCCGTTTACTTATCGGTTCCTAAAGATGGACCCAAACCCGATTATTAATATGTCGGAACCTTCGGATAATCGGAGAATTGGATACCCATTTACAACCCTATGGGTTATCACCCCTTCGCTTCTGCCTTGGTTCAAGGTGACGGTGCCGGGTTAAGGACGAAGATTTTCTTCTATGGTTTACTAAGCGTCTCTCTGCAATGTTAATGTGGAAACAAAAATCAACGTAACAGAACAAATTCGAGACGATAAAGCGGACTGGTCCACAGGCACCACCTCTGGGTAAAGCAATATGCTCGGCAGCCCCGACCCGGTCCAGGGCAGCGCCTCTCTGTAAAGCACAACTGCTTCCTTTTGCGATAATACTTCGGGTATGACCATACCAGCGCGAAAACACCGAATCCCATAGAACTCCGCAGTTAAGCGGGCTTGGGCGAGAGTAGTACTAGGATGGGTGACCTCCTGCGAAGTCCACGTGTTGCACCCCTTTTTTTAGCTTTCGCTGTCCATTTTCCTGCCACCCATCACATGATAGCCGTTAGAGTCGTCGGATACCAAATTAATCATTTTTAAGCGTCGAAACCCAGGCTCTGTTCGAAACTTACTAATTATAGTAAGCTTTTAATTTGCTTGCTTTGATGGTTTTTTACTCCATTTTCGGTTTAGTCTTTGCGAAAAATCCTATAAAGCAATTTGTCTATTGTTTAAAAGTTTTAATGGAATTATTTTTATCTTACTAATTTTAGTAAGCTTACTAATTCGAGTAATCTAGGGTTTCTAAACTCTGTAAAAGTGATGCAATGCACTTTTTCAAGGAATAATACAGTTTCAGGTTGTTAATGGGAATCTAGGGGTGTAAACGGGTCGGTTCCAGTCCAGGCCCATGGCGGACCTGGAACTGGAATCGTTCGGTAGAGGATGGACCCAGAACCGAAACCGGAACCGATTCGGAACTAATTCCTTGGATCCGGAACCGGAACCATTAAGGAGTGGATGGACCCAGAACCGGAACCGGAACCATTTCTTGGGCGGGTTTGGGTCCGAGTCCGGGTCTATGTAGAGAATTTTTTTGAGAAAAGCTAACTTTTAGAAAAAAAGAAGTTCTAAAATTGGGGTAATATATTCAGGATCGGGTCCACGGGCCGGAACCAAGGTGGAATCGGGCCCGGAACCATTTAGGTCGCGGGTCTAAAAATAGGATCCCTACCCGGACTCATTTACATATCGCTTCCTAAAGCTGGACCCAAACCCGATTATTAACGGGTCGGAACCTTCGGATAATCGGAGAATTGGATACCCATTTATAACCCAATGGGTTATCACCCCATCACTTCCGTCTTAGTTCAAGGTGGCGGTGCCGGGTTAAAGATGATGATTTTCTACTATGGTTTACTATGCATGTTTCCGCAACGTTAATGTGGAAACAAAAATCAACGTAACATAACAAAATCGAGACGGTGAAGCCGACCGGTCCCCAGGCACCCCCTCCCGGCAAAGCAACGGGCTCGGCAGGTCTGACCCGGTCTGGGGCAGCGCTGCTCTGTAAAGCACAACTGCTTTGTTTTGCGATAATACTTCGGGTGCAATCTTACCAGTGCTAAAGCATCGGATCCCATCAGAACTCCGTAGTTATGAGTGCTTGGGCAAAAGTAGTACTAGGATGGGTGATCTCCTGGAAAGTCCTCGTGTTGCACCCCTCTTTTCAGCTTTCGCTGTCCATTTTCTTGGCGTTGGGTTCGTCGAAGACCAAATTAATCATTTTTAAGTGTCGAAACCCAGGCTCTGTGCGAGACTTACTGATTATAGTTAGCTTTTAATTTGCTTGCTTTGAAGGTTTTTTACTCCGTTTTCGGTTCATTCTTCGTGAAAAGTCCTATAAAGCAATTGGGGAATGGTTTGAAAGTTTTAATGGAATTTTTTATATTTTACCAATTTTTGTAAGCTTATTAGTTCAAGTAATCTAGGGTTTCTAGACTCTGTGAAGGTGATGTAATGCTCTTTTTCATGGAATAATACAGTTTCAGGTTGTTTATGGGTATCTAGTGTTGTAAATGGGTTAGTTCCGGTCCGGGCCCATGGCGGACCCGAAACTAGAATCGTTAGTGAGTGGATAGACCCGGAACTGGAACCGGAACCGATTCGGAACTAATTCCTTGGATCCGGAACCGGAACCATTTAGGAGTGGATGGACCCGGAATCGGAACCAGAACTATTTCTTGGGCGGGTTTGGGTCCGGGTCCAGGTCTACGTAGAGAATTTTTTAGAGAAAAGCTAACTTTTTTTAAAAAAAGTTTCTAAAATTGGGGTAATATATTGAAGCTCGGGTCCACAGGCCGGAACCATGGTGGAAATCGGCTTGGAACCATTTAGGTCGGGGGTCTATAAATAGGAAGCATACCCGGACCTGTTTACTTATCGGTTCCTAAAGATAGACCCAAACTCGATTATTAACGGGTCAGAACCTTTGGATAATCGGAGAATAGGGTACCCATTTACTGCCCTATGGGTTATCACCCCATGTAAGGTCCCAACCCTAGATAATTATGATTTATAGTAATTAAATTGGTTTTACTTTAAATTAACATGTAACTAAGCTAATTGAGTCCAAATCCGTTTGGGTTTGGGTCATGGATAGGTAGTTGGGTCGGGTTCGAACCTTATTAGGTAGCCCAGGACCTTTTGCATTTTATATTTTCATGGTTTTACGTTAATTATGCATCATGCTAGTTGCATTGGGTGAGTTTCATCTTGTTAGACATCTTTTATGTCTGGCCCAATTCCATTTGGACTCATTCCAGCCCAGCTACTTCAAATTGGAATATGCATATAATGGGAGGACTTATCTGTAAATCCCAGAGACTTCAATCCTTTATAAACCCCCAAACCCACCATCGACCCTCATTCTTCTTCCTTCCTCCCTCACGTTGCAGCCGGTCCTCTCCTCCCTTTCTCCTTCATCTTCTTTCTCCTCTAGTCCTCATTCTTGGCGATTGGAGACTTGCATGCAAGAAGATTGGGTTCCTCCTTCTTCCTCCTTGGACTTCTTGCTTTCCTCTTTGGTCTTTTGCTCTCATCTTGAAATTAGAGCATCATCTTCTTCATCTTGCTTATAGAAGAGTTGAGGTATGGAATCCCATCTCCTTTTGAGTTATTGAGCTTAATAGGAGTAAGGAGATTCAAGTCCTAAACATGCATGCATCGCATTTTCGGTTTCCATCATGCATGTGTTATATCCTCTATTAGAGAGATTATTCTCCATCTAATCAAGGGGCAAATCAATTTGGGTGAAGCACCAAGCTTAAGCCAAGTATAAGGATACATTTTCTTTACATGCATAGCTTTATTTCTTGATTCTTGATGAGATTTGTTATTTTACCCTTTTTTACAACTCAATGGAAAATACATGGATTGATTTGTGCTTTATGGCGATTTATGATAAATAAATTGATAATGGTCCTTTAAGGAACCCAAGAGTGTGGAATGGAAGCTTGTAGGTGGATTTTATTACAGGTAGAATGATGTCTTGGGAGAGAAAACCCTTTGGAATAGAAACCCTCTCGTAACAGAGTGCTTTAGGGCCGACCGGTAGGTCCTGAAGCTCGATCGGTCGAATTGCCTCTCGGGTAGTCCAACCGGTCGGCCATTCAGCCTGACCGGTCAAATTACTCTTCTGGAAGTGGTCCAACTGGTCGGACAAACACCCGATCAGTCGGGTAAGTCTGACATGTAACTATTAGAGAAGTGTTCCAAATTGAATTCTATGCTTGAATATGGACTTTCTATAGTCTATGGGATAGCCTCATGATGGGTTACTCTCTTAAACCTTAGAAAGAGACTGAGAAATCCACCCACACATTACCATAGGTTGTAAGATCAATCAAAGACCTTCTAAAACCATAGAATTGGATCCTTTGTTACCCCAAATTAGCCCAACGATGATTTACATGGAGAAGGAGGAGTGTTAAGCTGTCACCCGTTTCTTCTGGATTCTCCGGTTAGTTTTCAATGTTACGTCATGGGTGTTGGCATAAGATGGAGTGTCCTTATATACATGAGGTAACACCGAAAATGGTAATACCGGGACACCGAATGTCTTATGAATACAGAGTATTGAATGACCTTGGAAACCCGGATTCTCTAGTATAGGATTGGCTAGAAATTGTCCTTGATAACCTATACTCTAATTGCATTCATATTGATAGCAACTTTGACTCCCATGATGGTTTATATCAGTAAGCATTATGGATAATCAGTATTTTCCTTAGTTATGATTCTATGATTGACATCTTCAATAAGAGTGATGGGTGTAGACCTCTTGGATCCTAAGCGAACAGAGTCCCGCATCACTTAAGAGAGTCTCCTAGTCCTGGCCACATACGGACGTGCCCTCGTATTCCCCTCATGGCGCATTTTGGGTATTCCGTGGCGGCTCTGCCCAGGTGTAGAACTCCCTTCGTGACCCGTTTTGGGTATTATAGGGCGGCTTTGCCCAGAAGCAAAACCGTGCGTCTACTCCCAGGGGGCTCTGCCCAAAGCGGACAATATCACTGTGGCAAGGAGGGAGAACGTTACCACATAGTTTTATTCCCCATAAGTGGTTCGGTTGTCAATTGGATATGATGTAGTCATTAGTCGTGATTCCTTAATCATGCTATTAATTACTATGTCATTTGTTTTAATTCAGTTGATTTATCATGATTAAGCTCATGTATCCTTATCTTTGCTTAACCGTCGTGTTAATTAGAATTACCATGGTGTTATAGGTACAGAACCCGATGCCAATCTGGCAGCCAGCATGATCTCGGAGGGAACCCCAGCATTACCTCGGGACGTATATGAGTGGAACGAGGAAGACATCTTTTCGTGATTCTCCTCGTCAGTGCGCAACAGGAGTATATATTGGGATAGAATTTAGGGTTCATCTTGGCATTGGACTTATTTGTACTACTTTGAACTTTCATATTGATGCATGTGGTTGGGTTAATTAACAGATTGTGTTTATATAAATGAGTTGAGATGAGTGTTTTATGGATGCTTATGATACATATGCAGGTGAATCTCCAGGTTTCTGTTTAAATGCCTTATGTTGAGAATATGTGTCACAGGATTTTCCTCACATGTACTTGTGGGAATCACCTTTGTGACAGTTTGTACGTGTCTGGTCATGGCACAAATTGTCACAGGAACGTGTGTCAATCCTCATAACCCATAACTAACCCACAATTCTCGGGTTCGAGGTGTGACACCCCATCACATCCGTCTTGGTTCAAGGTGATGATGCCGGGTTAAAGATGACAATTTTCTTCTATGGTTTACTAAGCGTGTTTCCGCAACGTTAATGTGCACACAAAAATCAACGTAACAAAACAATTTCGAGACGTTAAAGCCTCCCGGTCCCCAGGCACCACCTCCCGGTAAGGCAACGGACTAGGTAGGTCCGACCCAGTCCACGGCGGCACCTCTCTGTAAAGCACAATTGTTTCCCTTTGCGATAATACTTAGGGTGCGATCATACCAGTGCTAATGCACCGAATCCCATCAGAACTCCGCAGTTAAGTGTGCTTGGGCGAGAGTAGTACTAGGATGGGTGACGTCCTGGGAAATCCTCGTGTTGCACCCCTTTTATCAGCTTTCGCTGTCCATTTTCCTACCACCCATCACTTGACAGCCATTGGAGTCGTCGGAGACCAAATTAATCATTTTTAAGCGTCGAAATCCAAGCTCTGAGCGAGACTTACTCATCATAGTTAGCTTTTAATTTGCTTGCTTTGAAGGTTTTTTACTTCGTTTTCGGTTCAATCATCGCGAAAAGTCTTATAAAGCATTTTGGAATGGTTTGAAAGTTTTAATGGAATTTTTATATTTTACTAATTTTAGTAAGCTTACTAGTTCGAGTAATCTAGGGTTTCTAGACTCAATAAAAGTGATGTAATGCTTTTTTTCAAGGAATAATACAGTTTCAGATTGTTTATAAGTATCTAGGGTTGTAAACGGGTCGATTCCAGTCCGGGCTCATGGTGGACCCGGAACCGAAATCGTTAGTGAGAGGATTGACCCGGAACCGGAACCAATTCGGTGCTAATTTCTTGGATCCGAAATCGGAACTATTAAGGAGTCGATGGACCCGGAACCATAACCGGAACGATTTCTTGGGCGGGTTTGGGTCCAGGTCTTGGTCTATGTATAGAATTTTTTTAGAGAAAAGCTAACTTTTAGAAAAAAATTTTTCTAAAATTGGGGTAATATATTGGAGCTTAGGTCCACGGGCCGGAACCAAGGTGGAATTGGGCCCGAAACCATTTAGGTCGTGGGTTTAAAACTTGGAACCATACCCGGACTCATTTACTTATCGGTTCCTAAAGATGGACCCAAACCCGATTATTAACCGGCCGGAACCTTCGGATAGTCGGAGAATCGGATACGCATTTACAACCTTAACAGGTTATCCCCCTATCACTTCCGTCTTGGTTCAAGGTGACGGTGCTAGGTTAAAGACGATGATTTTCTTTTATGGTTTTGTAAGCGTGTTTCCGCAACGTTAATGTGGAAACAAAAATCAATGTAGTAGAACAAATTCGAGACTATAAAGCCGACCGGCCCCCAAGCACCTCCTCTCTGTAAAGCACAACTGCTTTGCTTTGCGATAATACCTCGGGTGCGATCATACCAGTGCAAATGCACCGGATCCCATCAGAACTCCGCAACTAAGCGTGCTTGAGCGAGAGTAGTACTAGGATGGGTGACCTCCTGGGAAGTCCTTGTGTTGCACCCTTTTTTTCAGCTTTCGCTATCCATTTTCCTGCGACCCATCACATGATAGCCGTTCGAGTCGTCGGAGACCAAATAATCATTTTTAAGCGTCGAAACCTAGGCTCTGTGCGAGACTTACTGATTATAGTTCGCTTTTAATTTGCTTGCTTTGAAGGTTTTTCACTCAGTTTTCGGTTCAATCTTCGTGAAAAGTCCTATAAAGCAATTTGGGAATGGTTTGAAAGTTTTAGTGGAATTTTTTATATTTCGTAAGTTTTAGTAAGCCTACTAGTTCAAGTAATCTAGGGTTTCTAGACTCTGTAAAAGTGATGTAATGCTCTTTTTCTAGGAATAATACAGTTTCAAGTTGTTTATGGGCATCCAGGGTTGTAAATGGGTTGGTTCCGGTCCGAGCCCATGGCGGACCTGGAACCGTAATCGTTAGTGAGAGGTTAACCCGGAATCGGAACCGGAATGGATTCGGAAGTAATTTCTCGGATCTGGAACCGGAACCATTAAGGAGTGGACGGACTCGGAACCGGAACCATTTCTTGGGCGGGTGTGGGTCCGGGTCCGGGTCTATGTAGAGAATTTTTTAGAGAAAAGCTAACTTATAGAAAAAAATATTTCTAAAATTGGGGTAATATATTGGAGGTCGGGTCCACAGGCCAGAACTAAGGTGGAATCGGGCCCGGAACCAGTTAGGTCGCGGGTCTAAAAATAGGAACCATACCCGGACCTGTTTACTTATCGGTTCCTAAAGATGGACCCAAATTTGATTATTAATAGGTCGGAACCTTCGGATCATCAGAGAAATGGATACCCACTTACAACCCTATGGGTTATCACCCCATCACTTCCGTCCTAGTTTAGGGTGACTGTGCCGGGTTAAGGATGATGATTTCCTTCTATGGTTTACTAAGCGTGTTTCCGCAACGTTAATGTGGAAACAAAAATCAACGTAACAAAACAATTCGAGACGGTAAAGATGACTGGTCCCAAGGGACCACCTCCCGGTAAAGCAACGAGCTCAGCAGGTCCGACCCGGCCCAGAGCGGCACCTTTTTGTAAAGCAGAATTGCTTTCCGTTGCGATACTACTTCGGGTGCGATCATACTAGCGCTAAAGCACCGAATCCCATCAGAACTCCACTGTTAAGCGTCCTTGCTCGAGTGCAGTACCTAGGAAGTCCTCATGTTGCACCCCCTTTTTTAGCTTTCGCTGTCCATTTTCCTGCCACCCATCACATGACAGCCGTCGGAGACCAAATTAATCATTTTTAAGCGTCGAAACCCAGGCTCTGTGCGAGACTTTCTGATTATAGTTAGCTTTTAATTTGCTTGCTTTGAAGTTTTTTCACTCAATTTTCAGTTGAATCTTCGCGAAAAGTCCTGTGAAGCAATTTAGGAATGGTTTGAAAGTTTTTATGGAATTTTTTATAGTTTACTAATTTTGGTAAGCTCACTAGTTCGAGTAATCTAGGGTTTCTAGACTCTGTAAAAGTGATGTAATGCTCTTTTTCAGGGAATAATGCAGTTTTAGGTTGTTTATGGGTAACTAGTGTTGTAAACAGGTCTTTTCTGGTCTGGGCCCATGGCGTACTCGGAACTGGAATCGTTAGTGAGAGGATGGACCCAAAACTGGAATCAGAACTGATTCGGAAATAATTTCTTGGATCCAGAACCGGAACCATTACGGAATGGACGGACTCGGAACCGAAACCGGAATTGGAACCATTTCTTAGGCAGGTTTAGGTCCGAGTCCAAGTCTTTGTAGAGAATTTTTTATCGAAAAGGTAACTTTTAGAAAAAAAATTTCTAAAATTGGGGTAATATAATGGAGCTCAGGTCCACGGGCCGGAACCAAGGTGGAATCAGGCCCGGAACCATTTAGGTCGCGGGTCTAAAAATAGAAATCATACCCGGACCCATTCAATTATCGGTTCCTAAAGATGGACCCAAACCTGATTATTAACGGGTTGGAACCATCGGATGATCGGAGAATCGGATACCCATTTACAACCCTATGGGTTATCACCCCATCACTTCCGTCTTAGTTCAAGGTGACGGTGCCGGGTTAAGGACGATGATTTTCTTCTATGGTTTACTAAGCGTGTTTCCGCAACATTAATGTGGAAACAAAAATCAACGTAACAAAACAAATTCGAGACGGTAAAGATGACTGGTCCCAAGGGACCACCTCCCGGTAAAGCAACGGGCTCAGCAGGTCCGACCCGGCCCAGGGCGGCACCTTTTTGTAAAGCACAACTGCTTTCCGTTGCGATACTACTTCGGGTGCGATTATACTAGCGCTAAAGCACCGGATCCCACCAGAACTCCACTGTTAAGCGTCCTTGCGCGAGTGCAGTACTAGGGTGGGTGACCACCTGGGAAGTCCTCATGTTGCAGCCCCTTGTTTAGCTTTTGCTATCCATTTTCATGCCACCCATCACATGACAGCCGTCGGAGACCAAATTAATCATTTTTAAGCGTCAAAACCCAGGCTCTGTGCGAGACTTTCTGATTATCGTTAGCTTTTAATTTACTTGCTTTGAAGTTTTTTCACTCAGTTTTTGGTTGAATCTTCGTGAAAAGTCCTATAAAGCAATTTGGGAATGGTTGAAAGTTTTTATGGAGTTTTTTATAGTTTACTAATTTTAGTATGCTTACTAGTTCGAGTAATCTAGGGTTTCTAGACTCTGTAAAAGTGATGTAATACTCTTTTTCACGGAATCATGCAGTTTTAGGTTGTTTATGGGTATCTAGTGTTGTAAACGGGTCGGTTCCAGTTCGAGCCCATGGCGGACTCGGAACCAAAATTGTTAGTGAGCGGATGGACCCAGAGCCGGAATCAGAACCGATTCGAAAATAATTTCTTGGATCCAGAACCGGAACCATTACGGAATGGATGGACTCGGAAAGGAAACCAGAATCGGAACCATTTCTTGTGCAAGTTTAGGTCCGAGTCCAGGTCTTTGTAGAGAATTTTTTTTATCAAAAAGCTAACTTTTAGAAAAAAAAATTTCTAAAATTGGAGCAATATATTGGAGCTCGGGTCCACGGGCAGGAACCAAGGTGGAATCGGGCCCGGAACCATTTAGGTCGGGGGTCTAAAAATAGGAACCATACCCGGACCCATTTAATTATCGGTTCCTAAAGATGGACCCAAACCTGATTATTAACGGGTTGGAACCATCAGATAGTCGGAGAATCGGATACCCATTTACAACCCTATAGGTTATCACCCCATCACTTCAGTCTTAGTTTAAGGTGACGGTGCCGGGTAAAGGATGATGATTTTCTTTTATGGTTTACTAAGCGTGTTTCCACAACGTTAACATGGAAACAAATATTAACCTAACAGAACAAATTCGAGATGGTAAAGCCGACCGGTCTCCAGGCACCACCTCCCGGTAAAGCAACGGGCTCGGCAGGTCCGACCCGGTCCAAGGTGGTAGCTCTCTGTAAAGCGCAATCGCTTCCATTTGCAAAAATACTTCGGGTGTGCTCATACCAGTGATAAAGCACTGGATCCCATCAAAACTCTGCAGTTAAGCGTGCTTGGGCGAGAGTAGTAATAGGATCGGTGACCTCCTGGGAAGTCCTCGTGTTGCACCCCTTTTTTCAGCTTTCGCTGTCCATTTTCCTGCCACAAATCAAATGACAGCCGTTTGAGTCGTCGAAGACCAAATTAATCATTTTTAAGCGTTGAAACCCAGGCTCTATGCGAGACTTACTGATTATACTTAGCTTTTAATTAGCTTCCTTTGATGGTTTTTTACTCCATTTTTGGTTCAGTCTTCGCGAAAAGTCCTATAAAGCAATTTGGGAATGGTTTGAAAGTTTTAGTGGAATTTTTTATATTTTACTAATTTTAGTAAGCCTACTAGTTCGAGTAATCTAGAGTTTCTGGACTTTGTAAAAGTGATGTAATGCTCTTTTTCAAGGAATGATATAGTTTCATGTTGTTTATGGGTATCCAGGGTTGTAAACGGGTCGGTTCCGGTCCGGGCCCATGGCGGACCCGGAACCGGAATCGTTAGTGAGAGGTTGGACCCGGAACCGGAACCGAAACGGATTCGGAAGTAATTTCTTGGATTCGGAACTGGAACCATTATGGAGTGGACGGACTCGGAACCGGAACTGGAACCATTTCTTGGGCGGGTTTGGATCCAGGTCCGTGAAGAGAATTTTTTAGCGAAAAGCTAACTTTTCGAAAAAAAAATTTTTTTAAATTGGGGTAATATATTGGAGCTCAGGTCCACAGGCCGGAACCAAGGTAGAATCGGGCCCGGAACCATTTAGGTCGCGGGTCTAAGAATCGGAACCATAGCTAGACCCGTTTAATGATCGGTTCCTAAAGATGGATCCAAACCCGATTAGTAACAGGTCGGAACTGTCGGATCATCGGAGAAATGGATACCCACTTAGAACCCTATGGGTTATCACCCCATCAATTCCGTCTTGGTTCAGGGTGACGGTGCCGGGTTAAGGACGATCATTTTCTTCTATGGTTTACTAAGCGTGTTTCTGCAACATTAACGTGGAAACAAAAATGAATGTAACAGAACAAATTTAGGATAGTAAAGCCGACCGATCCCTAGGGACCACCACCCAGTAAAGCAACGGGCTAAGCAGGTCCGACCCGGCCCAAGGCGGCACCTCTCTGTAAACTACAACTGCTTCCCCTTGCAATAATACTTCGCGTGCGATCATACTAGCGCTAAAGCACCGGATCCCATCAGAACTCCGCAGTTAAGCGTCCTTGGGCGAGTGTAGTAACAGGATGGGTGACCTCCTAGGAAGTCTTCATGTTGCCCCCCTTTTTTCAGCTTTCGCTGTCCATTTTCCTGCCACCCATCACATGGCAGCCGTTAGAGCCGTCGGAGACCAAATTAATCATTTTTAAGTGTCAAAACCCAGGCTCTGTGGGAGACTTACTGATTATAGTTAGCTTTTAATTTTCTTGCTTTGAAGGTTTTTTACCCCGTGTTCGGTTCGGTCTTGGCGAAAAGTACTATAAAGCAATTTGGGAAAAGTTTGAAAGTTTTAATGGAATGTTTTATATTTTACTAATTCTAGTAAGCTTACTAGTTCGAGTAATCTAGGGTTTCTAGACTCTGTAAAAGTGATGTAATGCTCTTTTTCAAGGAATAAAACTGGTCAGAACCATCGGATAATCGGAGAATAGGATACCCATTTACAACCTTATGGGTTATCACCCCTTCACTTTTGTCTTGGTTCAAGGTGACGGTGCCGGGTTACGGACGATGATTTTCTTCTATGGTTTACTAAGCGTGTTTCCGTAACGTTAACGTGCAAACAAAAATCAACGAAACAGAACAAATTCGAGACGGTAAAGACGACTGGTCCCCAGGCACCACCTCCCGGCAGAGCAACGGGCTCGGCGTAGCTGACATGGTCTAGGACGGCACCTCTCTGTAAAGCACAACTGCTTCCTTTTGCAATAATACTTCGGGTACGATTATACCGGCGCTAAAGCACTGGATCCCATCAGAACTCCGCAGTTAAGCGTGCTTGGGTGAAAGCAGTGCTAGGATGGGTGGGTGACCTCCTGGGAAGTCCTCATGTTGCACCCCTTTTTTCAGCTTTCGCTATCGATTTTCCTGCCACCCATCACATGACAGCCGTTGGAGTCGTCGGAGACCAAATTAATCATTTTTAAGCATAGAAACCTAGGCTCTGTGCGAGACTTACTGATTATAGTTAGTGTTTAATTCACTTGCTTTGAAGATTTTTTACTCCGTTTTCGGCTCAGTCTTCGCGAAAAGTCCTATAAAGAAATTTGGGAATGGTTTCAAAGTTTTAGTGTAATTTTTTATATTTTAATAATTTTAGTAAGCTTACTACTTCGTGTAATCTAGGGTTTCTAGACTCTGTAAAAGTGAAGTAATGCTCTTTTTCGAGGAATAATACAGTTTCAGGTTGTTTATGCGTATCTAGGGTTGTAAACGGGCCGGTTCCGATCCGGGCCCATGGCGGACCCAGAACCGAAATAGTTAGTGGGAGGATTCACTCGGAATTGGAACCGGCATAGATTCAGAACTAATTTCTTGGATCCAGAATCGGAACTATTAAGGAGTCGATGGACCCAGAACTGGAACCGGAACCGAAACAATTTCTTGGGTGGGTTTGGGTCCGGGTCCAGGTCTACGTATAGAATTCTTTTTAGAAAAGCTAACCTTTAGAAAAAAAATTTTCTAAAATTGGGGAAATATATTGGAGCTCGGGTCCACAGGCCAGAACCGAGGTGGAATCGGGCCCGAAACCATTTAGGTCGTCGGTCTAAAAATAGGAACCGTACCCGGACTCATTTACTTATCGGTTCTTAAAGATGGACCCAAACCCGATTATTAACGGGTCGGAACCTTTGTATAACCGGAGAAATCGGATACCCATTTACAACCCTATTTGTTATCACCCCATCACTTCCGCCTCGGTTCAAGGTGACGGTGCTAGGTTAAAGACGATGATTTTCTTCTATTGTTTGCTAAGCGTGTTTTCGCAGCATTAATGTGGAAACAAAAATCAACGTAACAGAACAAATTCGAGATGGTAAAGCCGACTGGTCACCAGGCACCACGTCCCGATAAAGCAACAGGCTCGGCAGGTCCAACCCGATCCAGGGCGGCACCTCCCTGTAAAACAGAACTACGTCGCTTTGTGATAATACTTCGGGTGCGATCATACCAGTGCTAAAGCACCGGATCCCATCAGAACTCAGCTGCTAAGCGTGTTTGGGCGAGAGTAGTACTAGGATGGGTGAACTCCGGGGAAGTCCTTGTGTTGCACCCCTTTTTTCAACTTTCGCTGTCCGTTCCCCTGCCACCCATCACATGACAGCCGTTGGAATCGTCGGAGAGCAAATTAATCATTTTTAAGAGTCGAAACTCAGACTCTGTGCGAGACTTACTAATTATAGTTAGCTTTTAATTTGCTTGCTTTGAAGGTTCTTCACTCAGTTTTCGGTTCAGTCTTCGCGAAAAGTCCTATAAAGCAATTTAGGAATGGTTTGAAAGTTTTTATGGAATTTTTTATATTTTACTAATTTTAGTAAGGTTACTAGTTTGAGTAATCTAGGGTTACTAGACTTTGTAAAAGTGAAGTAATGCTCTTTTTCAAGCAATAATACAATTTCATGTTGTTTATGGGTATCTAGGGTTGTAAACGGGTCAGTTCCGGTCCGCGCCCATGGCCGACTCGGAACCGGAATCAATAGTGAGAGGATGGACCCAGAACCGGAACCGGAACCGATTCGGAAGTAATTTCCTGGATCTAGAATCGGAACCATTAAGGAGTGGACGAACCTGGAATCGGAACCGGAACTATTTCTTGGACGGGTTTGGATCCGGGTCCGGGTCTATGTAGAGAATTTTTTAGAGAAAAGGTAACTTTTAGAAAAAAAATTTCTAAAATTAGGGAAATAAATTGGAGCTCGGGTCCACGGGCCGAAACCAAGGTGGAATCGGGCCCGAAATCATTTAGGTCGTGGCTCTAAAAGTAGGAACCCTACCCGGACTCATTTACTTATCGGTTCCTAAAGATGGACCCAAACCTAATTATTAACGGGTCGGAACCTTCGCATAATCGGAGAAATTGGATACCCATTTAGAACCCTATGGGTTATCACCCCATCACTTCCGTCGTGGTTCAAGGTGACGGTGTTAGGTTAAAGACGATGATTTTCTTCTATGGTTTGGTAAGCGTGTTTCCACAGCGTTAATGTGGAAACAAAAATCAACGTAACAGAACAAATCCGAGACGGTAATGCCGACTGGTCCCCAAGCACCACCTCCCGGTAAAGCAACCGGCTCGGCAAGTCCGACCCGGTCTAGGGCGGCACCTCTCTGTAAAGCACAACTGCTTCGCTTTGCGATAATACTTCGAGTGTGATCATACCAGCACTAAAGCACACGATCCCATCAGAGCTCCGCAGTTAAGCATGCTTGGGTGACAGTAGTATTAGAATGGGTGACCTCCTGAGAAGTCCTCGTGTTGCACACCTTTTCTCAGCTTTCGCTGTCCATTTTCCTGCCACCCATCACATGACAGCCGTTCGAGTCGGCGGAGACCAAATTAATCATTTTTAAGAGTCGAAACCCAGGCCATGTGCGAGACTTACTGATTATAGTTAGATTTTAATTTGCTTGCTTTGAAGGTTTTTTACTCAGTTTTCGGTTCAGTCTTCGCGAAAAGTCTTTTAAAGTAATTTGGGAATGGTTTGAAAGTTTTAGTGGAATTTTTTATATTTTACTAATTCTAGTAAGCCTACTAGTTCGAGTAATCTAGGGTTTCTCGACTCTGTAAATGTGATGCAATGCTCTTTTTCAAGGAATAATACAATTTCAGGTTGTTTATGGGTATCCAGGGTTGAAAACGGTCGGTTTCGGTCCGGGCCCATGGTGGACCCTCAACCGGAATCGTTAGTGGGAGGTTAGACCCGAAACCAGAACTAGAACGGATTTAGAAGTAATTTCTTGAATCCGGAACCGGAACCATTAAAGAGTGGACGAACCCGGAATCGGAACCCGAACCATTTCCTACGCGGGTTTGGGTCCAGGTCTAGGTCTATGTAGAGAATTTTTTAAAGAAAAGGTAACTTTTAGAAAAAAAATTTCAAAAATTGGGGAAATATATTGGAGCTCGGGTCCACAGGCCAGAACCGAGGTGGAATCGGGCCCGAAACCATTTAGGTCGTCGGTCTAAAAATAGGAACCGTACCTGGACTCATTTACTTATCGGTTCTTAAAGATGGACCCAAACCCGATTATTAACGGGTCGGAACCTTTGTATAATCGGAGAAATCGGATACCCATTTACAACCCTATTTGTTATCACCCCATCACTTCCACCTCGGTTCAAGGTGACGGTGCTAGGTTAAAGACGATGATTTTCTTCTATTGTTTGGTAAGCGTGTTTTCCCAGCGTTAATGTGGAAACAAAAATCAACGTAACAGAACAAATTCGAGATGGTAAAGCCGACTGGTCACCAGGCACCACGTCCCGATAAAGCAACAGGCTCGGCAGGTCCAACCTGATCCAGGGCGGCACCTCCCTGTAAAACAGAACTACGTCGCTTTGTGATAATACTTCGGGTGCGATCATACCAGTGCTAAAGCACCGGATCCCATCAGAACTCAGCTGCTAAGCGTGTTTGGGCGAGAGTAGTCTAGGATGGGTGACCTCTAGGGAAGTCCTTGTGTTGCACCCCTTTTTTCAACTTTCGCTGTCCGTTCCCCTGCCACCCATCACATGACAGCCGCTGGAATCGTCGGAGAGCAAATTAATCATTTTTAAGAGTCGAAACTCAGGCTCTGTGCGAGACTTACTAATTATAGTTAGCTTTTAATTTGCTTGCTTTGAAGGTTCTTCACTCAGTTTTCGGTTCAGTCTTCGCGAAAAGTCCTATAAAGCAATTTAGGAATGGTTTGAAAGTTTTTATGGAATTTTTTATATTTTACTAATTTTAGTAAGGTTACTAGTTTGAGTAATCTAGGGTTACTAGACTTTGTAAAAGTGAAGTAATGCTCTTTTTCAAGCAATAATACAGTTTCATGTTGTTTATGGGTATCTAGGGTTGTAAACGGGTCAGTTCTGGTCCGCGCCCATGGCCGACTCGGAACCGGAATCAATAGTGAGAGGATGGACCCAGAACCGGAACCGGAACTGATTCGGAAGTAATTTCCTAGATCTAGAACCGGAACCATTAAGGAGTGGACGAACCTGGAATCGGAACCGGAACTATTTCTTGGACGGGTTTGGATCCGGGTCCGGGTCTATGTAGAGAATTTTTTAGAGAAAAGGTAACTTTTAGAAAAAAAATTTCTAAAATTAGGGAAATAAATTGGAGCTCGGGTCCACGGGCCGAAACCAAGGTGGAATCGGGCCCGAAATCATTTAGGTCGTGGATCTAAAAGTAGGAACCCTACCCGGACTCATTTACTTATCGGTTCCTAAAGATGGACCCAAACCTAATTATTAACGGGTCGGAACCTTCGCATAATCGGAGAAATTGGATACCCATTTAGAACCCTATGGGTTATCACCCCATCACTTCCGTCGTGGTTCAAGGTGACGGTGTTAGGTTAAAGACGATGATTTTCTTCTATGGTTTGGTAAGCGTGTTTCCACAGCGTTAATGTGGAAACAAAAATCAACGTAACAGAACAAATCCGAGACGGTAATGCCGACTGGTCCCCAAGCACCACCTCCCGGTAAAGCAACCGGCTCGGCAAGTCCGACCCGGTCTAGGGCGGCACCTCTCTGTAAAGCACAACTGCTTCGCTTTGCGATAATACTTCGAGTGTGATCATACCAGCACTAAAGCACACGATCCCATCAGAGCTCCGCAGTTAAGCGTGCTTGGGTGACAGTAGTATTAGAATGGGTGACCTCCTGAGAAGTCCTCGTGTTGCACACCTTTTCTCAGCTTTCGCTGTCCATTTTCCTGCCACCCAGCACATGACAGCCGTTCGAGTCGGCGGAGACCAAATTAATCATTTTTAAGAGTCGAAACCCAGGCCATGTGCGAGACTTACTGATTATAGTTAGCTTTTAATTTGCTTGCTTTGAAGGTTTTTTACTCAGTTTTCGGTTCAGTCTTCGCGAAAAGTCTTTTAAAGTAATTTGGGAATGGTTTGAAAGTTTTAGTGGAATTTTTTATATTTTACTAATTCTAGTAAGCCTACTAGTTCGAGTAATCTAGGGTTTCTCGACTCTGTAAATGTGATGCAATGCTCTTTTTCAAGGAATAATACAATTTCAGGTTGTTTATGGGTATCCAGGGTTGAAAACGGTCGGTTTCGGTCCGGGCCCATGGTGGACCCTCAACCGGAATCGTTAGTGGGAGGTTAGACCCGAAACCAGAACTAGAACGGATTTGGAAGTAATTTCTTGAATCCGGAACCGGAACCATTAAAGAGTGGACGAACCCGGAATCGGAACCCGAACCATTTCTTAGGCGGGTTTGGGTCCAGGTCTAGGTCTATGTAGAGAATTTTTTTAGAGAAAAGGTAACTTTAAGAAAAAAAATTTCAAAAATTGCGGAAATATATTGGAGCTCGGGTCCACAAGCCAGAACCGAGGTGGAATCGGGCCCGAAACCATTTAGGTCGTCGGTCTAAAAATAGGAACCGTACCCGGACTCATTTACTTATCGGTTCTTAAAGATGGACCCAAACCCGATTATTAACGGGTCGGAACCTTTGTATAATCGGAGAAATCGGATACCCATTTACAACCCTATTTGTTATCACCCCATCACTTCCGCCTTGGTTCAAGGTGACGGTGCTAGGTTAAAGACGATGATTTTCTTCTATTGTTTGGTAAGCGTGTTTTCGCAGCGTTAATGTGGAAACAAAAATCAACGTAACAGAACAAATTCGAGATGGTAAAGCCGACTGGTCACCAGGCACCACGTCCCGATAAAGCAACAGGCTCGGCAGGTCCAACCCAGCCCAGGGCGGCACCTCTTTGTAAGCGCAACTGCTTCTCTTTGCGATAATACTTCGGGTGTGATCATACTACCATTAAACCAACGAATCCCATCTAAACACCACTATTAAGCGTCCTTGGGCGAGTGTAGTAATAAGATGGGTGACCTCTTGGGAAGTCCTCGTGTTGCACCCCTTTTTCCGCTTTCGCTGTCCATTTTCCGGCCGCCCATCACATGACAACCGTTAGAGTCATCGGACACCAAATTAATCATTTTTAGGCATCGAAACCAAGGCTCTGTGGGAGACTTACTAATTATAGTTAGCTTTTAATTTGATTGCTTTGAAGGTTTTTTACTCCGTGTTCGGTTCAGTTTCGTGAAAAGTCCTATAAAGCAATTTGGGAATGGTTTGAAAGTTTTTATGGAATTTTTTATATTTTACTAATTTTAGTAAGCTTACTAGTTTGAGTAATCTAGGGTTTCTAGACTTTGTAAAAGTGATGTAATGCTCTTTTTCAAGCAATAATACAGTTTTAGGTTGTTTATGGGTATCTAGGGTTGTAAACGGGTCAGTTCTGGTCCACGCCCATGGCCGACTCAGAACCGGAATCATTAGTGAGAGGATGGACCCAGAATCGGAACCGGAACTGATTCGAAAGTAATTTCCTGGATCTAGAACCGGAACCATTAAGGAGTGGACGGACCCGGAACTGGAACCGAAACCATTTCTTGGGCGGGTTTAGGTCCGGGTCTGGGTTTATGTAGAGAATTTTTTAGAGAAATGCTAACTTTTAGAAAAGAAAAATTTGTAAAATTGGGGTAATATATTGGAGCTCGGGTCCATGGGCCAAAACCAAGTTGGAATAGGGCTCGGAACCATTTAGGTCGCGGGTCAAAAAATCATAACCATACTCGAACCCGTTTAATTATCGGTTCCTAAAGATGGACCCAAACCCAATTATTAACGGGTCGGACCATCGGATAATCGGATAATCGGATACCCATTTACAACCCTATGGGTTATCACCCAATCACTTCCATCTTGGTTCAAGGTGACGGTGCCAGGTTAAGGATGATGATATTCTTCTATGGTTTACTAAGCGTGGTTCCGCAACGTTAATATGGAAACAAAAATCAACATAACAAAACAAATTTAGGACGGTAAAGCCGACCGGTCCCCAGGCACCATCTCCCGGTAAAGTAACGGGCTCGATGGGTCTGACCCGGTCCACGGCGGCACCCTTCTGTGAAGCACAACTGCTTCCCTTTGCGATAATACTTCGGGTGCGATCATACCAGCGCTAAAGCACTGGATCCCATTAGAACTCCGCAGTTAAGCGTTTCGCTCTCCATTTTCCTGCCACCCATCACATGACAGCTGTTCGAGTCGTCGGAGACCAAATTAATCATTTTTAAGCGTCGAAACCCAAGCTTTCTGCGAGACTTGCTGATTATAGTTAGCTTTTAATTTGCTTGCTTTGAAGGTTTTTTACTCCTTTTTCGGTTCAGTCTTCACGAAAAGTCCTATAAAGCAATTTGGGAATGGTTTGAAAGTTTTAGTAGAATTTTTTATATTCTACTAATTTTAGTAAGCTTACTAGTTCGAGTAATCTAGGGTTTCTAGACTCTGTAAAAGTGATATAATGCTCTTTTTCAAGGAATAATACAGTTTTAGGTTGTTTATGGGTACCTAGGGTTGTAAACGGGTTGGTTCCGGTCTGCGCCCATGGCAAACCCTGGACCGGACTCGTTAGTGGGAGGATGGACCCGGAACCGGAACCGGAACCGATTCGGGAGTAATATCTTGGATTCGGAACTGGAACCATTAAGGAGTGCACGGAGCCAGAACCGGAACTGGAACCATTTCTTGGGCGGGTTTGGGTCCGAGTCCCGGTCTTTGTTGAGAATTTTTTAGAGAAAAGCTAACTTTTAGAAAAAAAAATTCTAAAATTGGGGTAATATATTGGAGCTCGGGTCCACGGGCTGGAACCAAGGTGGAATCGGGCCGGAACCATTTAGGTCGTGGGCTTAAAAATGGGAACCATATCCGGACCCGTTTACTTATCGGTTCCTAAAGATGGACCCAAAACCCAATTATTAATGGATCGGAACCTTCGGATAATCGGAGAATCGGATACCCATTTACAACCCTATGGGTTATCACCCAATCACTTCGGTCTTGGTTCAGGGTGACAGTGCCGGGTTAAAGACGATGATTTTCTTCTATGGTTTGGTAAGCGTGTTTCCACAACGTTAATGTGGAAACAAAAATCAACGTAACAGAACAAATTCGAGACGGTAAAGTTGACTGGTCCCCAGGCACCACCTCCCGGTAAAACGATGGGCTCAGCGGGTCCGACCCGGTCCAGGGCGGCACCTCTCTGTAAAGCATGACTGCTTTGCTTTGCGATAATACTTTTGGTGTGAGCATACCTGCGCTAAAGCACTGGATCCCATCAAAACTCCGCAGTTAAGCGTGCTTGGGCGAGAGCAGTACTAGGATGGGTTACCTCATGGGAAGTCCCTGTGTTGCACCTTTGTTTTTCAGCTTTCGCTGTCCATTTTCCTGCCACCGATCACATGACAGCCGTTCGAGTCGTCGGAGACCAAATTAATCATTTTTAAGCGTTGAAACCAAGGCTCTGTGCAAGACTTATAGATTATAGTTAGCTTTTAATTTGCTTGCTTTAAAGGTTTTTCACTCTGTTTCCAGTTTAGTCTTCGCGAAAAGTCCTATAAAGCAATTTGGGAATGGTTTGAAAGTTTTAGTGGAATTTTTTATATTTTACTAATTTTAGTGAGCCTATTAGTTGGAGTAATCTAGGGTTTCAAGACCTGTAAAAGTGATGTAATGCTCTTTCTCAAGGAATAATACAGTTTCAGGTTGTTTATGGGTATTCGGGGTTGTAAACAGGTCGGTTCTGGTCCAGGCCCAAGGCGGACCCGGAACCGGAATAGTTAGTGAGAGGCTGGACCCGGAACCGGAACTGGAACGGATTCAGAAGTAATTTCTTGGATCCAGAGCCGGAACCGTTAAGGTGTGGACGGACCCGGAATCGGAATCGGAACCATTTCTTGGGCTGGTTTGGGTCCGGGCCCGGGTCTATGTAGAGAATTTTTTAGAGAAAAGCTAACTTTTAGAAAAAAAAATTTTCCAAAATTGGGGTTATATATTGGTGCTCGGGTCCACAGGCCGAAACCAAGGTGGAATTGGGCCCGAAATCATTCAGGTCGCGGGTCTAAAAAAAGGAACCATACCTGGACCTGCTAAGTTATCTGTTCCTAAAGATGGACCCAAACCCGATTCTTAACTGGTTGGAACCTCCGGATCATCGGAGAAGCGGATACCCACTTACAACCCTATGGTTTATCACCCCATCACTTCTGTCTTGGTTAAGGGTGACGGTGGCAGGTTAGGGACGATGATTTTCTTTTATGGTTTACTAAGCGTGTTTCCGCAACGTTAATGCAGAAACAGAAATCAACATAACAGAACAAATTCGAGACGGTAAAGCCAACTGGTCCCCAGGGACCACCTCCCGGTAAAGCAACGGGCTCAGCAGGTTCGACCCGACCCAGGGTGGCACCTCTCTGTAAAGCACAACTACTTACCTTTGCGATAATACTTCAGGTGCAATCATACTTGCACTCAAGCACCAGATCCCATCAAAACTCTGCTGTTAAGCGTCCATGGGCGAGTGTAGTACTAGGATGGGTGACCTCCTGGGAAGTCCTCGTGTTGCACCCCTTTTTTCAGCTTTCGCTGTCCATTTTCCTGCCACCAATCAAATGACAACCGTTGGAGTCGTCGAAGACCAAATTAATCATTTTTAAGCATTGAAACCCAGGCTCTATGCGAGACTGACTAATTATAGTTAGCTTTTAATTTGCTTGCTTTGAAGGTTTTTTACTCCGTTTTCGTTCTGTCTTTGCGAAAAGTCCTAGAAAGCAATCTGGGAATGGTTTGAAAGTTTTAAAGGAATTTTTTATATTTTACTAATTTTAGTAAGCTTACTAGTCCGAGTAATCTAGGGTTTTTAGACTCTGTAAACGTGATGTAATGCCCTTTTTCAAGGAATAATACAGTTTTAGGTTGTTTACGGCTATTTAGGGTTGTAAACGGGTCGATTTCGGTCCGGGCCCACCCCGGACCAAGAACTGGAAGCGTTAGTGAGAGGATGGACCTGGAACAGGAATCAGAACCGATTCGGAACTAATTTCTTGGATCTAGAACCGGTATCGTTAAGGAGTGGACGGACCAGGAACCGAAACCAAAACCTGAACCATTTTTTGGGCGGGTTTGGGTTTAGTTCCGGGTCTATGTAAAGAATTTTTTAGAGAAAAACAAACTTTTTGAAAAAAAAAACTTCTAAAACTGGGGTAATATATTGGAGCTCGGGTCCACAGGCCGGAACCAAGGTTGAATCGGGCCTGGAACCATTTAGGTCGCGGGCCTAAAAATAGGAACCATACCCGGACCCGTTTACATATCGGCTCCTAAAAATGGAACCAAACTTGATTATTAACGGATTGGAACCTTCGGATAATCGGAGAATCGGATACCCATATACAACCCTATGGGTTATCATTGCATCACTTCCGTCTTGGTTCAAGGTGACGGCGCCGGGTTAAGGACGATGATTTTCCTTTACGGTTTACTAAGCGTGTTTCCGCAACGTTAATGTGGAAACAAAAATCAACGTAACAGAACAAATTCGAGACGCTAAAGCCGACCGGTCCCCAGGCACCACCTCCAGGTAAAGCAACGGGCTTGGCAAGTCCTACCCGGTTTAGGGCCGCACCTCTATGTAAAGCACAATTGCTTCCCTTCGCGATAATGTTTCGGGTGCAGTCATGCCATCGCTAAAGCACCGGATCCCATAAAAACTCCACAATTAAGCATGCTTGGGCAAGAGTAGTACTAGGATGGGTGACCTCCTGGGAAGTCCTCGTGTAGCACCCCTTTTTTCAGCTTTCACTGTTCATTTTCCTGCCACCCATCACATGACAGCCGTTGGAGTCGTCGAAGACCAAACTAATCATTTTTAAGTGTCGAAACCCAGGCTCTATGCGAGACTTACTAATTATATTTAGCATTTAATTTGCTTGCTTTGAAGGTTTTTTACTCCGTTTTCGGTTCAGTCTTTGTGAAAAGTCCTTTAAAGCAATTTGGGAATAGTTTGAATGTTTTGATGGTATTTTTTATATTTTACTGATTTTTGTGAGCTTACTAGTTCACGTAATGTAGGGTTTCTAGACTCTGTAAAAGTTATGTATTGCTCTTTTTCAAGGAATAATACAGTTTCAGGTTGTTTATGGGTTTCTAGGGTTGTAAATAGGTCAGTTCCTATCTGGGCCCATTGCGGACCTGGAATCGAAATCGTTAGTGAGAGGATGGACCCGGAGCTGGAACCAGAACCGATTCGGATCTAATTTTTTAGATTCGGAACTGAAACCGTTAAGGAGTCGACGGACCCAGAACCGGAACCTGAACCATTTCTTGGGTGGGTTTGAGTCCGGGTTCGGGTCTACGTAGAGACATTTTTAGAGAAAAAGAAACTTTTCGGAAAAAAGATTTCTAAAGTTGGGGTAATATATTGGAGCTCGGGTCGATGGGCCAGAACCAAGGTGGAATCGGGCTCGAAACCATTTAGGTCGCGGGTCTAAAAATAGGAGCCATACCCGGACCCGTTTACTTATCGGTTCCTAAAGATGGACCAAACCCGATTATTAACAGGTCGGAACCTTCGGATAATCAGAGAATCGGATGCCCATTTATAGCCCTATGGGTTATCACCCCATCACTTTCGTCTTGGTTCAAGGTGACGGTGCCGGGTTAAAGACGATGATTTTCCTCTATGGCTTACTAAGCGTGTTTTCGCAACGTTAATGTGGAAACAAAAATCAATGTAACAGAATAAATTTGAGACGGTATAGCTGACCAATCCCCAGGCTCCACCTCCTAGTAAAGCAATGGGCTCGGCAGGTCAGAACCGGTCCAAGGCAGCACCTCTCTGTAAAACACAACTGCTTCCCTTTGTGATAATACTTCAATTGTGATCATACCCGCGCTAAAGCACCAGATCCCATTAGAACTCTGCAATTATGCGTGCTTGGGCAAGAGTAGTACTAGGATGGGTGACCTCCTGGGAAGTCCTCCTGTTGTATCCCTTTTTTCAACTTTCGCTATCCATTTTCCTGCCACCCATCGCATGACAGCCGTTGGAGTCGTTGGAGACAAAATTAATCATTTTTAAGCATCGAAACCCAGGCTCTGTGAAAGACTGACTGATTATAGTTAGCTTTTAATTTACTTGCTTTGAAGGTTTTTTACTCCATTTTCGGTTCAGTCTTAGCGAAAAGTCCTATAAAGCACTTTGGGAATGGTTTGAGTGTTTTAATAGAATTTTTTATATTTTACTAATTTTCGTAAGCTTGCTAAGTCAAGTAATCTAGGGTTTCTAGACTCTGTAAAAGTGATGTAATGCTCTTTTTCAAGGTATAATACTGGTTTAGGTGTTTATGGGTATCTAGTGTTGTAAACGGGTCGGTTCCAGTCCGGGCCTGTGGCGGACCCGGAACCAAAATCGTTAGTAAGAGGATGGACTCGGAACCGGAACCAGAACCGATTCGAAACTAATTTCTTGGATTTGGAACCGGAACCATTAAGGTGTGGTTGGACCCGGAACTGAAACCGGAACCATTTCTTGGGCGGGTTTGTGTCCAGGTTCGGGTCTATGTAGAGAATTTTTTAGAGAAAACCTAACTTTTAGAAAAAGAAATTTCTAAAATTGGGGTAATATATTGGAGCTCGGGTCCACGAGCCGTAACCAATGTGGAATCGGGCCCAGAACCTTTTAGGTCGCAGGTCCAAAAATAGGAACCTTACCCTGACCCGTTTACTTCTCGGTTCCTAAAGATAGACCAAAACTTGATTTTTAACGGGTCAGGACATTCGGATTATCAGAGAATCAGATACCCATTAACAACCCTATGGGTTATCAGCCCATCACTTCCGTCTTCGTTCAAGGTGACGGTGCCAGGTTAAAAACGATTATTTTCATCTATGGTTTACTAAGCGTGTTTCCGCAACTTAATGTGGAAACAAAAATCAACGTAACAGAACAAATTGAGACGGTAAAGCCGACCGGTCCCCAGGCACCACCTCCCGGTCAAGCAAAGGGCTCGGCAGGTCCGGCCCGGTCCAGGGCAGCACCTCTCTCCAAAGCACAACTGCTTCCCTTTGCGATAGTACTTCGGGTGTGTTCATGCCAGCGCTAAAGCGCTGGATCCGATCTGAACTCCGCAATTAAGCATGCTTGGGCGAGAGTAGAACTAGGATGGGTGACCTGCTGGGAAGTCCTCATGTTGACCCCTTTTTTAAGCCTTCGGTGTCCATTTTGCTTCCACCCATCACATGACAACCGTTGGAGTCGTCGGAGACCAAATTAATCATTTTTAAGTGTCGAAAACCAGGCTTTGCGGGAGACTTACTAATTATAGTTTGCTTTTAACTTGCTTGCTTTGAAGGTTTTTTACTTCGTTTTCTGTTCAGTCTTCGAGAAAACTACTATAAACCAATTTAGGAATGGTTTGAAAGTTTTAATGGAATTTTTTTTGTTTTACTAATTTTAGTAAGCTTACTAATTCGAGTAATCTAGAGTTTCTAGACTCCGTAAAAGTTTTGTAGTGCTCTTTTTCAAAGAATAATTCTGTTTCAGGTTGTTTATGGGTATCTAGGGTTATAAACAAGCCGGTTCTGATCCTAGCCCACGGCAGACCCAGAACCGGAATCGTTAGTGAGAGGATGGACTCGGACTGTAACCCGAACCGATTCGGAACTAGTTTGTTAGATCCGGAACCGGAACCATTAAGGAGTGGGTGGACCCGGAATGGGAACCAGAACCATTTCTTGGGCGGGTTTGGGTTCGGGTCCAGGTTTATGAAGAGAATTTTTTGGAGAAAAGCTAACTTTTAGAAAAAAAATTTTCTAAAATTGGGGTAATATATTGGAGCTCGGGTCAATGGGCCGGAACCTAGGTGGAATTGGGCCCGAAACCAGTTAGGTCGCGGGTCGAAAAATAGGAACCATACCCGGACCCGTTTACTTATCGGTTCTTAAATATGGAACCAAACCCGATTATTAACGAGTCGGAACCTTCGGATAATCAGAAAATTAGATACCCATTTACAACCCTATGGGTTATGACCCCATCACTTCTGTCTTGGTTCAAGGTGATGGTGCCGGGTTAAAGACGATGATTTTCTTCCATGGTTTACCAAGCGTGTTTTCGCAACATTAATGTGGAAATAGAAATCAACATAACAGAACAAATTCGAGACGGTAAAGCCGACTGGTCCCCAGAGACCACCTCCCGGTAAAGCAACGGGCTCAGCAGGTTCGACCCGGCCCAGGGTGGCACCTCTCTGTAAAGCACAACTGCTTACCTTTGCGATAATACTTCAGGTGCGATCATACTTGCGCTTAAGCACCAGATCCCATCAGAACTCTGCTGTTAAGCGTCGATGGGCCAATGTAGTATTAGGATGGGTGACCTTCTGGGAAGTCCTTGTGTTGCACCCTTTTTTTCAGCTTTTGCTGTCTATTTTCCTACCACCAATCACATGACAGCCATTGGAGTCATCGGAGACCAAATTAATCATTTTTAAGCATCGAAACCCAAGCTCTGTGCGAGACTGACTAATTATAGGTAGCTTTTAATGTACTTGCTTTGAAGGTTTTTTACTCCATTTTCGGTTCAGTCTTCGTGAAAAGTCATAGAAAGCAATCTAGGAATGGTTTGAAAGTTTTAAAGGAATTTTTTACATTTTACTAATTTTAATAAGCTTACTAGTCCGAGTAATCTAGGGTTTTTAGACTCTGTAAATGTGATATAATGCCCTTTTTCAAGGAATAAAACAGTTTTAGGTTGTTTACGGCTATTTAGGGTTGTAAACGGGTCGGTTCCGGTCCAGGTCCACCTCGGACCAGGAACTGGAATCGTTAGTGAGAGATGGACCTGGAACAGGAATCAGGACCGATTTGGAACTAATTTCTTGGATTCGGAACCGGAACCATTAAGGAGTGGACGGACCCGGAACCGAAACCAGAACCTGAACCATTTTTTGGGCAGGTTTGGGTTCGGGTCCAGGGCTATGCAGAGAATTTTTTTTAGAAAAGCAAACTTTTTGAAAAAAATTTTTCTAAAATTGGGGTAATATATTGGAGCTCGGGTCCACAGTCCGGAATCAAGGTGGAATCGGGCCTCAAACTAATTGGGTCGCGGGCCTAAAAATAGGAACCTAAAAATAGGAACCATACCCGGACCCGTTTACTTATCGGCTCCTAAAAATGGAACCAAACCTGATTATTAACGGGTCGGAACCTTTGGATAAATGGAGAATCGGATACCCATTTACAACCCTATGGGTTATCATTCCATCACTTCCGTCTTGGTTCAAGGTGACGGTGCCGGGTTAAGGACGATGATTTTCTTCTACAGTTTACTAAGCGTGTTTCCGCAACGTTAACGTGGAAACAAAAATCAACGTAACAGAACAAATTCGAGACGCAAATGCCGACCGGTCCCTAGGCACCACCTCCCAGTAAAGCAACGGGCTTGGCAAGTCCTACCCGGTTTAGGGCGGCACCTCTATGTAAAGCACAACTGCTTCCCTTCGCGATAATGTTTCGGGCGCAGTCATACCATCGCTAAAGCACCGGATCCCATAAAAACTCCGCAGTTAAGCCTGCTAGGGCAAGAGTAGTACTAGGATGGGTGACCTCCTAGGAAGTCCTCGTGTAGCACCCTTTTTTCAGCTTTCGCTGTTCATTTTCCAGCCACCCATCACATGACAGCCGTTGGAGTCGTCGAAGACCAAACTAATCATTTTTAAGCATCGAAACCCACGTTCTATGCGAGACTTACTAATTATGGTTAGCGTTTAATTTGCTTGCTTTAAAGGTTTTTTACTCTGTTTTCGGTTCAGTCTTCGCGAAAAGTCCTATAAAGCAATTTGGGAATAGTTTGAACGTTTTAATGGTATTTTTAATATTTTACTAATTTTTGTGAGCTTACTAGTTCGCGTAATGTAGGGTTTCTAGACTTTGTAAAAGTTATATATTGCTCCTTTTGAAAGAAAAATACAGTTTCAGGTTGTTTATCGAATTTTAGGGCTGTAAACAGGTTGGTTCCTATCCGGGCCTTTGCGGACCTGGAACCGGAATCGTTAGTGTGAGGATGGACCCGGAACTAGAACTGGAACCGATTCAGAACTAATTTTTTGGATTCGGAAATGAAACCATTAAGGAGTCGACGGACCCAGAACCGGAACCGGAACCATTTCTTGGGCGGGCTTGGGTCCGGGTCCGGGTCTACGTAGAGACTTTTTTAGAGAAAAACAAACTTTTCGGAAAAAAGATTTCTAAAATTGGTTTAATATATTGGAGCTCGGGTTGATGGGCCAGAACCGAGGTGGAATCGGGCTCAAAACCATTTAGGACGCGGGTCAAAAAATAGGAGCCATACCCAGACCCGTTTACTTATCGTATCCTAAAGATGGACCAAACCCGATTGTTAACAGGTCGGAACCTTCGAATAATCAGAGAATCGGATACCCATTCATAACCCTATGGGTTATCACCCCATCACTTTCGTCTTGGTTCAAGGTGACGGTGCCAGGTTAAAGACGATGATTTTCCTCTATGGTTTTCTAAGCGTGTTTTCACAACGTTAATGTGGAAACAAAAATCAACGTAACAGAACAAATTCGAGATGGTATAGCCGACCGGTCCCCAGGCTCCACGTCCCAACAAAGCAACGGGCTCGGCAGGTCAGAACCGGTCCAGGGCGGCACCTCTTTGTAAAGCACAACTGCTTCCCTTTGTGATAATACATTGGGTGTGATCATACCAGCGCTAAAGCACCGGATCCCATTAGAACTCCGCAGTTAAGCGTGCTTGGTGAGAGTAGTACTAGGATGGGTGACCTCCAGGGAAGTCCTCTTGTTGCAGCCATTTTTCTAACTTTCGCTGTCCATTTTCCAGCCACCCATCGCATGACAGCTGTTGGAGTCGTCGGAAACCCAATTAATCATTTTTAAGCATCGAAACCCAGGCTCTGTGAGAGACTAACTGACTATAGTTAGCTTTTAATTTGCTTGCTTTGAAGGTTTTTTACTCCATTTTCGGTTCAGTCTTCGCGAAAAGTCCTATAAAGCAATTTGGGAATGGTTTGAAAGTTTTAATAGAATTTTTTATGTTTTACTAATTTTAGTAAGCCTGCTAAGTCGAGTAATCTAGGGTTTCTAGACTCTGTAAAAGTGATGTAATGATCTTTTACAAGGTATAATACTGTTTTAGGTGGTTTATGGGTACCTAGCGTTGTAAACGGGTCGGTTCCAGTCTTGGCCTGTGGCGGACCCAGAACCAAAATCGTTAGTAAGAGGATGGACTTGGAACCGGAACCAGAACCGATTCGGAACTAATTTCTTGGATCTCGAACCGGAACCATTAAAGTGTGGTTGGACCCGAAACCGAAACCGGAACCATTTCTTGGGTGGGTTTGTGTTCGGGTCCGGGTCTATGTAGAGAATTTTTTAGAGAAAACCTAACTTTTAGAAAAAAAAAATTTCTAAAATTGGGGTAATATATTGGAGCTTGGGTCCACGGGCCGTAACCAAGGTGGAAACGGGCCCAGAACCATTTAGGTCACGGGTCCAAAAATAGGAACCTAACCCCGACCCGTTTACTTATCGGTTCCCAAAGATAGACCCAAACCCAATTTTTAACGGGTCGGAACCTTCGGATTATCGGAGAATCAGATACCCATTAACAACCCTATGGGTTATCTGCCCATCACTTCCGTCTTGGTTCAAGGTGACGGTGCCAGGTTAAAAACGATTATTTTCTTCTATGGTTTACTGAGCGTGTTTCCGCAACGTTAATGCGGAAACAAAAATCAACGTAACAGAACAAATTCAAGACGACAAAGCCGACCGGTCCCCAGGCAACATCTCCCGGTAAAGCAACGGGCTTGGCAAGTCCTACCTGGTTTAGGGCGGCACCTATATGTAAAGCACAACTGCTTCCCTTCGCGATAATGTTTCGGGTGCAGTCATACCATCGCTAAAGCACCGGATCCCATAAAAATTCCGCAGTTAAGCATGCTAGGGCAAGAGTAGTACTAGGATGGGTGACCTCCTGGGAAGTCCTCGTGTGGCACCCCTTTTTTCAGCTTTCGTTGTTCATTTTCCTGCCACCCATCACATAACAACCGTTAGAGTCGTCGAAGACCAAATTAATCATTTTTACGCGTCGAAACCCAGGCTCTATGCGAGACTTACTACTTATAGTTAACTTTTAATTTACTTGCTGTGATGGTTTTTTACTCCGTTTTCTGTTCAGTCTTCGCGAAAAGTCGTATAAAGCAATTTGGGAATAGTTTGAACGTTTTAATGGTATTTTTTATATTTTACTAATTTTTGGGAGCCTGCTAGTTCCCGTAATGTAGGGTTTCTAGACTCTGTAAAAGTTATGTATTGCTCCGTTTCAAGGAATAATATAGTTTCAGGTTGTTTATGGGTATGTAGGGTTGTAAACAGGTTGGTTCCTGTCCGGGCCCACTGCGGACCTGGAACCGGAATCGTTAGTGAGAGGATGGACACGGAATAGGAACCAGAACCGATTCGGAACTAATTTTTTGGATTCGGAACTGAAACCATTAAGGAGTCGACGGACCCTGAACCGGAACCGAAACCATTTCTTGGGCGGTTTTGGGTCCGGGTCCGGGTCTACGTAGAGACTTTTTTAGAGAAAAACAAAGTTTTCGGAAAAAAGATTTCTAAAATTGGGGTAATACGTTGGAGCTCGGGTCCATGGGCCAGAAACAATGTGGAATCAGGCTCGGAACCATTTAGGTCGCGGGTCTAAATATAGGAGCCATACCCTGACCCGTTTACTTATCGGGTGCTAAGGATGGACCAAACCCGATTATTAAAAGGTCGGAACCTTCGGATAATTGGAGAATCGGATACCCATTTACAACCCGATGGGTTATCACCCCATCACGTTCGTCTTGGTGCAAGGTGACGATGCCGGGTTAAAGGCAATGATTTTCCTCTATGGTTTACTATGCGTGTTTTCGCAACGTTAATGTGGAAACAAAAATCAATGTAACAGAACAAATTTGAGATGGTATAGCCGACCGGTCCCCAGGCTCCACCTCCTAGTAAAGCATTGGGCTCGACAAGTCAGAACCGGCCCAAGGCGGCACCTCTCTGTAAAGCACAGCTGCTTCCCTTTGTGATAATACTTTGGGTGCGATCATACCAGCGCTAAAGCACCGGATCCCATTAGAACTCTGCGGTTAAGCGTGCTTGGGGGAGAGTAGTACTAGGATGGGTGATCTCTTGGGAAGTCCTCGTGTTGTAGCCCTTTTTTCAACTTTCGCTGTCCATTTTCCTGCCACCCATCGCATGACAGCCGTTGCAGTTGTCGGAGACCAAATTAATCATTTTTTAGCATCGAAACCCAGGCTCTGTGAGAGACTGACTAATTATAGTTAGCTTTTAATTTGCTTGCTTTGAAGGTTTTTTACTCCATTTTCGGTTCAGTCTTCGCGAAAAGTCCTATAAAGCACTTTGGGAATGGTTTGAATGTTTTAATATAATTTTTTACATTTTACTAATTTTAGTAAGCTTGCTAAGTCGAGTAATCTAGGGTTTCTAGACTCCGTAAAAGTGATGAAATGCTCTTTTTCAAGGTATAATGCTGTTTTAGGTTGTTCATGGGTACCTAGTGTTGTAAACGGGCCGGTTCCAGTCTTGGCCTGTGGCGGACCCAGAACCAAAATCGTTAGTAAGAGGATGGACTCGGAACTGGAACCAGAACCGATTCGGAACTAATTTCTTGGATCTCGAACCGGAACCATTAAGGTGTGGTTGGACCCGAAACCGAAACCGGAACCATTTCTTGGGCGGGTTTGTGTTCGGGTCCTGGTCTATGTAGAGAATTTTTTAGAGAAAACCTAACTTTTAGAAAAAAAAAATTTCTAAAATTGGGGTAATATATTGGAGCTTGGGTCCACGGGCCGTAACCAAGGTGGAATCGGGCCCAGAACCATTTAGGTCACGGGTCCAAAAATAGGAACCTAACCCCGACCCGTTTAATTATCGGTTCCTAAAGATAGACCCAAACCCAATTTTTAACGGGTCGGAACCTTCGGATTATCGGAGAATCAGATACCCATTAACAACCCTATGGGTTATCAGCCCATCACTTCCGTCTTGGTTCAAGGTGACGGTGCCAGGTTAAAAACGATTATTTTCTTTTATGGTTTACTAAGCGTGTTTCCGCAACATTAATGTGGAAACAAAAATCAACGTAACAGAACAAATTCAAGACGCTAAAGCCGACCGGTCCCCAGGCACCACCTCCCGGTAAAGCAACGGGCATGGCAAGTCCTACCTGGTTTAGGGCGGCACCTCTATGTAAAGCACAACTGCTTCCCTTCGCGATAATGTTTCGGGTGCAGTCATACCATCGCTAAAGCACCGGATCCCATAAAAATTCCACAGTTAAGCATGCTAGGGCAAGAGTAGTACTAGGATGGGTGACCTCTTGGGAAGTCCTCATGTGGCACCCCTTTTTTCAGCTTTCGCTGTTCATTTTCCTGCCACCCATCAGATGACAGCCGTTGGAGTCGTCGAAGACCAAACTAATCATTTTTAAGCGTCGAAACCCAGGCTCTACGCGAGACTTACCACTTAAAGTTAACTTTTAATTTACTTGCTGTGATGGTTTTTTACTCCGTTTTCAGTTCAGCCTTCGCGAAAATTCGTATAAAGCAATTTGGGAATAGTTCGAACGTTTTAATGTTATTTTTTATTTTTTACTAATTTTTGGGAGCCTGCTAGTTCCCGTAATGTAGGGTTTCTAGACTCTGTAAAAGTTATGTATTGCTCCTTTTCAAGGAATAATATAGTTTCAGGTTGTTTATGGGTTTCTAGGGTTGTAAACAGGTCGGTTCCTGTCCGGGCCCACTACGGACCTGGAACCGGAATCATTAGTGAGAGGATGGACACGGAATAGGAACCAGAACCGATTCGGAACTGAAACCATTAAGGAGTCAACGGACCCTGAACCGGAACCGAAACCATTTCTTGGGCGGTTTTGGGTCTGGGTCCGGCTCTACATAGAGACTTTTTTAGAGAAAAACAAACTTTTCGGAAAAAAGATTTCTAAAATTGGGGTAATATATTGGAGCTCGGGTCCATGAGCCAGAAACAATGTGGAATCAGGCTCGGAACCATTTAGGTTGCGGGTCTAAAAATAGGAGCCATACCCTGACCCGTTTACTTATCGGGTTCTAAAGATGGACCAAACCCGATTATTAATAGGTCGGAACCTTTGGATAATCGGAGAATCGGATACGCATTTATAACCCGATGGGTTATCACCCCATCACGTTCGTCTTGGTTCAAGGTGACAATGCCGGGTTAAAGACAATGATTTTCCTCTATGGTTTACTAAGCGTGTTTTCGCAACGTTAATGTGGAAAGAAAAATCAATGTAACAGAACAAATTCGAGATGGTATAGCCGGCCGGTCCCCAGGCTCCACCTCCAAGTAAAGCAATGGGCTCGACAAGTCAGAACCGGCCCAGGGCAGCTCCTCTTTGTAAAGCACAACTGCTTCCCTTTGTGATAATACTTTGGTTGCGATCATACCAGCGCTAAAGCACCGGATCCCATTAGAACTTCGCAGTTAAGCGTGCTTTGGGGAGAGTAGTACTATGATGGGTGATCTCCTGGGAAGTCCTCGTGTTGCAGCCCTTTTTTCAACTTTCGCTGTCCATTTTCCCGCCACCCATCGCATGACAGCCGTTGGAGTTGTCGGAGACCAAATTAATCATTTTTAAGCATCGAAACCTAGGCTCAGTGAGAGACGGACTGGTTATAGTTAGCTTTTAATTTGCTTGCTGTGAAGGTTTTTTACACCATTTTCGGTTCAGTCTTCCCGAAAAGTCCTATAAAGCACTTTGGGAATGGTTTGAATGTTTTAATATAATTTTTTACATTTTACTAATTTTAGTAAGCTTGCTAAGTCGAGTATTCTAGGGTTTCTAGACTCGTAAAAGTGATGTAATGCCCTTTTTCAAGGTATAATGCTGTTTTAGGTTGTTTATGGGTACCGCGTGTTGTAAACGGGTCGGTTCCAGTCTTGGCCTGTGGCGGACCCAGAACCAAAATCGTTAGGAAGAGGATGGACTCGGAACCGGAACCAGAACCGATTCGGAACTAATTTCTTGGATCTCGAACCGGAACCATTAAGGTGTGGTTGGACCCAAAACCGAAACCGGAACCATTTCTTGGGCGGGTTTGTGTTCGGGTCCTGGTCTTTGTAGAGAATTTTTTAGAGAAAACCTAACTTTTAGAAAAAAAAAATTTCTAAAATTGGGGTAATATATTGGAGCTTGGGTCCACGGGCCGTAGCCAAGGTGGAATCGGGCCCAGAACCATTTAGGTCACGGGTCCAAAAATAGGAACCTAACCTCGACCCGTTTACTTATCGGTTCCTAAAGATAGACCCAAACCCAATTTTTAACGGGTCGGAACCTTCAGATTATCGGAGAATCAGATACCCATTAACAACCCTATGGGTGATCAGCCCATCACTTCCGTCTTGGTTCAAGGTGACGGTGCCAGGTTAAAAACGATTATTTTCTTTTATGGTTTACTAAGCGTGTTTCCGTAACATTAATGTGGAAACAAAAATCAACGTAACAGAACAAATTCAAGACGCTAAAGCCGACCGGTCCCCAGGCACCACCTCCCGGTAAAGCAACGGGCTTGGCAAGTCCTACCTGGTTTAGGGCGGCACCTCTATGTAAAGCACAACTGCTTCCCTTCGCGATAATGTTTCGGGTGCAGTCATACCATCGCTAAAGCACCGGATCCCATAAAAATTCCACAGTTAAGCATGCTAGGGCAAGAGTAGTACTAGGATGGGTGACCTCTTGGGAAGTCCTCGTGTGGCACCCCTTTTCTCAGCTTTCGCTGTTCATTTTCCTGCCACCCATCACATGACAGCCGTTGGAGTCGTCGAAGACCAAACTAATCATTTTTAAGCGTCGAAACCCAGGCTCTATGCGAGACTTACCACTTAAAGTTAACTTTTAATTCACTTGCTGTGATGGTTTTTTACTCCGTTTTCAGTACAGCCTTCGTGAAAATTCGTATAAAGCAATTTGGGAATAGTTTGAACGTTTTAATGTTATTTTTTATATTTTACTAATTTTTGGGAGCCTGCTAGTTCCCGTAATGTAGGGTTTCTAGACTCTGTAAAAGTTATGTATTGCTCCTTTTCAAGGAATAATATAGTTTCAGGTTGTTTATGGGTTTCTAGGGTTGTGAACAGGTCGGTTCCTGTCCGGGCCCACTACGGACCTGGAACAGGAATCGTTAGTGAGAGGATGGACACGGAATAGGAACCAGAACCGATTCGGAACTGAAACCATTAAGGAGTCAACGGACCCTGAACCGGGACCGAAACCATTTCTTTGGGCGGTTTTGGGTCTGGGTCCGGCTCTACATAGAGACTTTTTTAGAGAAAAACAAACTTTTCGGAAAAAAGATTTCTAAAATTGGGTTAATATATTGGAGCTCGGGTCCATGAGCCAGAAACAATGCGGAATCAGGCTCGGAACCATTTAGGTTGCGGGTCTAAAAATAGGAGCCATACCCTGACCCGTTTACTTATCGGGTTCTAAAGATGGACCAAACCCGATTATTAATAGGTCGGAACCTTCGGATAATCGGAGAATCGGATACCCATTTATAACCCGATGGGTTATCACCCCATCACGTTCGTCTTGGTTCAAGGTGACAATGCCGGGTTAAAGACAATGATTTTCCTCTATGGCTTACTAAGCGTGTTTTCGCAACGTTAATGTGGAAACAAAAATCAACGTAACAGAACAAATTCGAGATGGTATAGCCGACCGGTCCCCAGGCTCCACCTCCTAGTAAAGCAATGGGCTTGACAAGTCATAACTGGCCCAGGGCAGCTCCTCTCTGTAAAGCACAACTGCTTCCCTTTGTGATAATACTTTGGGTGCGATCATACCAGTGCTAAAGCACCGGATCCCGTTAGAACTTCGCAGTTAAGCGTGCTTTGGGGAGAGTAGTACTAGGATGGGTGATCTCTTGGGAAGTCCTCGTGTTGCAGCCCTTTTTTCAACTTTCGCTGTCCATTTTCCCGCCACCCATCGCATGACAGCCGTTGGAGTTGTTGGAGACCAAATTAATCATTTTTAAGCATCGAAACCTAGGCTCAGTGAGAGACTGACTGGTTATAGTTAGCCTTTAATTTGCTTGCTGTGAAGGTTTTTTACACCATTTTCGGTTCAGTCTTCGCGAAAAGTCCTATAAAGCACTTTGGGAATGGTTTGAATGTTTTAATATAATTTTTTACATTTTACTAATTTTAGTAAGCTTGCTAAGTCGAGTATTCTAGGGTTTCTAGACTCCGTAAAAGTGATGTAATGCTCTTTTTCAAGGTATAATGTTGTTTTAGGTTGTTTATGGGTACCTAGTGTTGTAAACGGGTCGGTTCCAGTCTTGGCCTGTGGCGGACCCAGAACCAAAATCGTTAGTAAGAGGATGGACTCGGAACCGGAACCAGAACCGATTCGGAACTAATTTCTTGGATCTCGAACCGGAACCATTAAGGTGTGGTTGGACCCAAAACCGAAACCGGAACCATTTCTTGGGCGGGTTTGTGTTCGGGTCCTGGTCTATGGAGAGAATTTTTTAGAGAAAACCTAACCTTTAGAAAAAAAAGAATTTCTAAAATTGGGGTAATATATTGGAGCTTGGGTCCACGGGCCGTAACCAAGGTGGAATCGGGCCCAGAACCATTTAGGTCACGGGTCCAAAAATAGGAACCTAACCCCGACCCGTTTACTTATCGGTTCCTAAAGATAGACCCAAACCCAATTTTTAACGGGTCGGAACCTTCGAATTATCGGAGAATCAGATACCCATTAACAACCCTATGGGTTATCAGCCCATCACTTCCGTCTTGGTTCAAGGTGACGGTGCCAAGTTAAAAACGATTATTTTCTTTTATGGTTTACTAAGCGTGTTTCCGTAACATTAATGTGGAAACAAAAATCAACGTAACAGAACAAATTCAAGACGCTAAATCCAACCGGTCCCCAGGCACCACCTCCCGGTAAAGCAACGGGCTTGGGAAGTCCTACCTGGTTTAGGGCGGCACCTCTATGTAAAGCACAACTGCTTCCCTTCGCGATAATGTTTCGGGTGCAGTCATACCATCGCTAAAGCGCCGGATCCCATAAAAATTCCACAGTTAAGCATGCTAGGGCAGGAGTAGTACTAGGATGGGTGACCTCTTGGGAAGTCCTCGTGTGGCACCCCTTTTTTCAGCTTTCGCTGTTCATTTTCCTGCCACCCATCACATGACAGCCGTTGGAGTCGTCGAAGACCAAACTAATCATTTTTAAGCGTCGAAACCCAGGCTCTATGCGAGACTTACCACTTAAAGTTAACTTTTAATTTACTTGCTGTGACGGTTTTTTACTCCGTTTTCAGTTCAGCCTTCGCGAAAATTCGTATAAAGCAATTTGGGAATAGTTTGAACGTTTTAATGTTATTTTTTATATTTACTAATTTTTGGGAGCCTGCTAGTTCCCGTAATGTAGGGTTTCTAGACTCTGTAAAAGTTATGTATTGCTCCTTTTCAAGGAATAATATAGTTTCAGGTTGTTTATGGGTATGTAGGGTTGTAAACAGGTCGGTTCCTGTCCGGGCCCACTACGGACCTGGAACCGGAATCGTTAGTGAGAGGATGGACACGGAATAGGAACCAGAACCGATTCGGAACTGAAACCATTAAGGAGTCAACGGACCTTGAACCGGACCCGAAACCATTTCTTGGGCGGTTTTGGGTCTGGGTCCGGGTCTACATAGAGACTTTTTTAGAGAAAAACAAACTTTTCAGAAAAAAGATTTCTAAAATTGGGGTAATATATTGGAGCTCGGGTCCATGAGCCAGAAACAATGTGGAATCAGGCTCGGAACTATTTAGGTTGCGGGTCTAAAAATAGGAGCCATACCCTGACCCGTTTACTTATCGGGTTCTAAAGATGGACCAAACCCGATTATTAATAGGTCGGAACCTTCGGATAATCGGAGAATCGGATACCCATTTATAACCCGATGGGTTATCACCCCATCACGTTCGTCTTGGTTCAAGGTGACAATGCCGGGATAAAGACAATGATTTTCCTCTATGGTTTACTAAGCGTGTTTTCGCAACGTTAATGTGGAAAGAAAAATCAATGTAACAGAACAAATTCGAGATGGTATAGCCGACCGGTCCCCAGGCTCCACCTCCCAGTAAAGTAATGGGCTCGACAAGTCAGAACCGGCCCAGGGCAGCTCCTCTCTGTAAAGCACAACTGCTTCCCTTTGTGATAATACTTTGGGTGCGATCATACCAGCGCTAAAGCACCGGATCCCATTAGAACTGCGCAGTTAAGCGTGCTTGGGGAGAGTAGTACTATGACGGGTGATCTCTTGGGAAGTCCTCGTGTTGCAGCCCTTTTTTCAACTTTCGCTGTCCATTTTCCCGCCACCCATCGCATGACAGCCGTTGGAGTTGTCGGAGACCAAATTAATCATTTTTAAGCATCGAAACCTAGGCTCAGTGAGAGACTGACTGGTTATAGTTAGATTTTAATTTGCTTGCTTTGAAGGTTTTTTACTCCATTTTCGGTTCAGTCTTCGCGAAAAGTCCTATAAAGCACTTTGGGAATGGTTTGAATGTTTTAATATAATTTTTTACATTTTACTAATTTTAGGAAGCTTGCTAAGTCGAGTAATCTAGGGTTTCTAGACTCCGTAAAAGTGATGTAATGCTCTTTTTCAAGGTATAATGCTGTTTTAGGTTGTTTATGGGTACCTAGTGTTGTAAACGGGTCGGTTCCAGTCTTGGCCTGTGGCGGACCCGGAACTGAAATCGTTAGTAAGAGGATGGACTCGGAACCGGAACCAGAACCGATTCGGAACTAATTTCTTGGATCTCGAACCGGAACCATTATGGTGTGGTTGGACCCGAAACCGAAACCGGAACCATTTTTTGGGCGGGTTTGTGTTTGGGTCCGGGTCTATGTAGAGAATTTTTAGAGAAAACCTAACTTTTAGAAAAAAAAAATTTCTAAAATTGGGGTAATATATTGGAGCTTGGGTCCACAGGCCGTAACCAAGGTGGAATCGGGCCCAGAACCATTTAGGTCACGGGTCCAAAAATAGGAACCTAACCCCTACCCGTTTACTTATCGGTTCCTAAAGATACACCCAAACCCAATTTTTAACGGGTCGGAACCTTCGGATTATCGGAGAATCAGATACCCATTTACAACCCTATGGGTTATCAGCCCATCACTTCCGTCTTGGTTCTAGCTGACGGTGCCAGGTTAAAAACGATTATTTTCTTCTATGGTTTACTAAGCGTGTTTCCACAGCGTTAATGTGGAAACAAAAATCAACGTAACAGAACAAATTCAAGACGCTAAAGCCGATCGGTCCCCAGGCACCACCTCCCGGTAAAGCAACGGGCTTGGCAAGTCCTACCTGGTTTAGGGCGGCACCTCTATGTAAAGCACAACTGCTTCCCTTCGCGATAATGTTTCGGGTGCAGTCATACCATCGCTAAAGCACCGGATCCCATAAAAATTCCGCAGTTAAGCATGCTAGGGCAAGAGTTGTACTAAGATGGGTGACCTCCTGGGAAGTCCTCGTGTGGCGCCCCTTTTTTCAGCTTTCGCTGTTCATTTTCCTGCCACCCATCACATGACAACCGTTGGAGTCGTCGAAGACAAAACTAATCATTTTTAAGCGTCGAAACCCAGGCTCTATGCGAGACTTACTACTTATAGTTAACTTTTAATTTACTTGCTGTGATGGTTTTTTACTCCGTTTTCAGTTCAGTCTTCGCGAAAAGTCGTATAAAGCAATTTGGGAATAGTTTGAACGTTTTAATGGTATTTTTTATATTTTACTAATTTTTGGGAGCCTGCTAGTTCCCGTAATGTAGGGTTTCTAGACTCTGTAAAAGTTATGTATTGCTCCTTTTCATGGAATAATATAGTTTCAGGTTGTTTTTGGGTTTCTAGGGTTGTAAATAGGTCGGTTCCTGTCCGGGCCCACTGCGGACCTGGAACCAGAATCGTTAGTGAGAGGATGGACACGGAATAGGAACCAGAACCGATTCGGAACTAATTTTTTGGATTCGGAACTGAAACCATTAAGGAGTCGACGGACCCTGAACCGGAACCGAAACCATTTCTTGGGTGGTTTTGGGTCCGGGTCCGGGTCTACGTAAAGACTTTTTTAGAGAAAAACAAACTTTTCGTAAAAAAGATTTCTAAAATTGGGGTAATTTATTGGAGCTCGGGTCCATGGGCCAGAAACAATGTGGATTCAGGCTCGGAACCATTTAGGTCCCGGGTCTAAAAATAGGAGCCATACCCTGACCCGTTTACTTATCGGGTGCTAAAGATGGACCAAACCCGATTATTAATAGGTCGGAACCTTCGGATAATCGGAGAATCGGATACCCATTTATAACCCGATGGGTTATCACCCCATCACGTTCGTCTTGGTTCAAGGTGACGATGCCGGGTTAAAGACAATGATTTTCCTCTATGGTTTACTAAGCGTGTTTTCGCAACATTAATGTGGAAAGAAAAATCAATGTAACAGAACAAATTCGAGACGGTATAGCCGACCGATCCCCAGGATCCACCTCCCAGTAAAGCAATGGGCTCGACAAGTCAGAACCGGCCCAGGGCGGCACCTCTCTGTAAAGCACAACTGCTTCCCTTTGTGATAATACTTTGGGTGCGATCATACCAACGCTAAAGCACCGGATCCCATTAGAACTCCGCAGTTAAGCGTGCTTTGGGGAGAGTAGTACTATGATGGGTGATCTCTTGGGAAGTCCTCGTGTTGCAGCCCTTTTTTCAACTTTCGCTGTCCATTTTCCTGCCACCCATCGCATAACAGCCGTTGGAGTTGTCGGAGACCAAATTAATCATTTTTAAGCATCGAAACCTTGGCTCTGTAAGAGACTGACTGATTATAGTTGGCTTTTAATTTGCTTGCTTTGAAGGTTTTTTACTCCATTTTCGGTTCAGTCTTCGCGAAAAGTCCTATAAAGCACTTTGGGAATGGAATGAATGTTTTAATATAATTTTTTACATTTTACTAATTTTAGTAAGCTTGCTAAGTCGAGTAATCTAGGGTTTCTAGACTCCGTAAAAGTGATGTAATGCTCTTTTTCAAGGTATAATGCTGTTTTAGGTTGTTTATGGGTACCTAGTGTTGTAAACAGGTCGGTTCCTGTCACAACCTAAGCCCAGAAATCGGGGGTTAGCGAAAAACCAAACCAGTGACAGACGTACTCCCGTGCACGTGCATCCAAACCCAGTCCAGATGCACACACACAAGGGATCTAACACGTACGAAACAGGCGAACGCGGAAGCTGTAGATATCATAACAAGCAACAAAAGAAAATAGCGGGAGCCAAAACTAATGCGGAACGGAAAAGACAATGATAAATACAATACTCGAAAACCAGATACAAATCTGAGTACACCCCAAAATAGCAATATACAAAATAATACAGAGTAGCAAAGTCCGAAGTACAAAATGCAACATCTCCAAAAACCAAAACCCAAAACAGATAGCCACGGAAGATATGCATGTACGCACTTGGCAGAGGTGATCAGGCCCACTCTGCCAACCCGGAGGGTGCCTCTAAGCTCTGCCCTGCAGCCTCCTCGACCGCCGGGGAGCTGGGCAAGGGATCTGTGCCTGCAACACCACAGACAATACAGTGAATACAACGATCCAACAAATATAAGTAACATGGATGAAACACTTATAGTATCAAATTGAATAAGGACAGAATATTAATTCCAGAGTTTCATATTAGTATGCTAAGCAAATCGTGCATAGAAGTAAAGCATGATAAGTGAATCAAAGCATAGAAATACTGAACTAGGTGGTTACTACGTTAACCATATTCTCTCCAATAGAGAGCAGAGCAGAGCAGATGAGAACACCACTGACCGGGCCAAGGGTACAAGTGGGTCTCGGTTTCCTGGGTTCTGGGGTCCCAAGACAAAGCGACACTGCAGTGATACAGAGATACAGAGATCTAACCCAGAGGTAACCCCTTCGGGCATCCTAGGGCTGAGGCTGAGTAGAGCCAGACTAATCCAATCAAATCAAATCCCAAAAGAAGGGAGATTATTCGCTTTGGACTCACCGATGGCAAAGATCGGATCTTATCCTCACGTATTAATCTTTGGGCAGAGCCACCAGGGAATACCCAAAAATAATCAGAGATATACAAAGCATAGCATAACTTAAGTCAAAGCACAGCATAGATCAAAGCTTAGTGCGGAACGAAGAATAAAACGAATATACAAGACGAAAGCAAAATGACCTCGTAATGCATAGACATAGATTCGCAGAACAGAGGGCAAAACTGTGGATAATATGCAATGCATCTCAGATTAATCAAGGTTAATTACAAGTCAACCCTAATCTAGTTGTTCACTGTCACTAACCGTGCATGTTGATGTAGTTTTAAGTAATTCGATGCACCGTTGCCATCCAAGTGTTGCAAGGTAATCCTCGCGTGCATCGAAGTCCCTTAAACCAACACCCATGGGGAGGTGCTTAACAGTAAATCAACGCTCACATGAATAAGTCACAGCCTAGCAGACTATTCATGCGATCCAAGAGTCCATTGGGCAGGTTTACATGGGTGGTTAACCTGTATTTTAGCCCTACAAGTCACACCATTATCCTAAGTTTTATTTCAGATTTTTCAGGTCTTACAGTTTAACCATGGTTGACCTACGGCTTAGCCGTATACACTTTACGGCCTAGCCGTAACTTGCACTACGGCTTAACCGTGGTTCCCTTCAATACACAGCTAAACTGGTCATCTTCCACCTCTGATCTGATACATTTCACGGCTGAGCTACGGTGGAGTCCACGGCTTAGCCATAGACCAATCCACGGCTTAGCCATAGCTTCCCGTAAGAGTACCGAAATCAGAAAGTCTCGACTGATCAGGGTGATAATTCACGGCTGGGTCACGGCTAGCTTACGGCTCAGCCGTAGAACCATTTACTGTTCAGCCGTAGCCTAGCCGTAGAATAAAATACGAAAATTCAAGTCTTTGGAATCTGAGCCGTACAAAGTTACGGCTTAGCCGTACAATACAGAACCGAATTCGAGCTGAGTACAGAAACTGAAATTTGGTACAGAAACTTAACAAAACAAGTTCCAGAGGTTCCAAAATCACAGAATTTGGTTGTAAAACACAACAGACATGTATAAAATGTAATAGATGAAATCAAATCAGTCACACACAATACCCATATGTGTTATACAACCCTGTACTTATACTTGCCTCAAAGCTTAGCCAAATCCACTGAGATTAAGCTCCAATCAACTAAAATCCCAAGCAAAACAAGGAAACAACTCATGCATGAGATGAGAACACAGCAAAAGAAATGGGAATCCAAATTGGGGAATAAGAGATGGAGTGAACCCACTTACCTCAGGTACAAACAGAGATGAGAGAAGAGAAGGAACCCAAATTGAAATGGATGGAAAATCCCAACACCATACAGAAGAGGAAGAGAACAGAGGAACGTGGAGCTGTTACATGCAAGCATCGAATGAAAATGAGCAGGAGGGAGACACCTGGGCTCCTAACTCTTGTGTAGTTTCTGGAGTTTAAGTCAAAGTCCAGTGAAGATTGGTTATTTACAAATCAAGTCACACGAGGGTCCAACTTCTCCAATTGACTCCAAATGGGTCTGAGGCAGTTACAGGAAACAACGAGCTCAACAAAATACACATGCTGACACCAAGATGATGCAAAGATGATGCACTCAAAGCAAAAGCAAAATTACGAAAAAGGGCTTAGAACTACCTATCCCAGGTCAAAGGCTACTCAACTACCTATCCAAGACCTGAAACCAAGTCCGAAGGGATTAAGCAACAGAAAAGCATACTAATGAGCCACTAATCCAGCTCAAAGGGGATCGGAGTGTTACAGTTCCAGTCTTGGCCTGTGGCGGACCCGGAACCGAAATCATTAGTAAGAGGATGGACTCGGAACCGGAACCAGAACCGATTCGGAACTAATTTCTTGGATCTTGAACTGGAACCATTAAGGTGTGGTTGGACCCAAAACCGAAACCGGAACCATTTCTTGGGCGGGTTTGTGTTCGGGTTCGGGTCTATGTAGAGAATTTTTTAGAGAAAACCTAACTTTTAGAAAAAAAAATTTCTAAAATTGGGGTAATATATTGGAGCTTGGGTCCACAGGCCGTAACCAAGGTGGAATCAGGCCCAGAACGATTTAGGTCACGGATCCAAAAATAGGGACCTAACCCCGACCCGTTTACTTATCGGTTCCTAAAGATAGACCCAAAACCAATTTTTAACGGGTCGGAACCTTCGGATTATCGGAGAATCAGATACCCATTAACAACCCTATGGGTTATCAGCCCATCACTTCCGTCTTGGTTCAAGGTGACGGTGCCAGGTTAAAAATGATTATTTTCTTCTATGGTTTACTAAGCATGTTTCTGCAACTTAATGTGGAAACAAAAATCAACGTAACAGAACAAATTCGAGGCACCACCTCCCGGTGAACTAAGGGGCTCGGTAGGTCCGGCCCGGTCCAGGGCAGCACCTTTCTCTAAAGCGCAACTGCTACCCTTTGGGATAGTACTTCGGGTGTGTTCATACCAGCGCTAAAGTGCTGGATCCCATCCGAACTCCATAATTAAGCATGCTTTGGCGAGAGTAGACCTAGGATGGGTGACCTGCTGGGTAGTCCTCGCGTTGCACCCCTTTTTTAAGCCTTCGCTGTCCATTTTGCTTCCACCCATCACATGACAACCGTTGGAGTCGTTGGAGACCAAATTAATCATTTTTAAGCGTCGAAACCCAGGCTCTGCGCGAGACTTACTGATTATAGTTAGCTTTTAACTTACTTGCTTTGAAGGTTTCTTACTTCATTTTCAGTTCAGTCTTCGAGAAAACTACTATAAACCAATTTAAGAATGGTTTGAAAGTTTTAATGGAATTTTTTATATTTTACTAATTTTAGTAAGCTTACTAATTCGAGTAATCTGGAGTTTCCAGACTTCGTAAAAGTTATGTAGTGCTCTTTTTCAAAGAATAATTCTGTTTCAGGTTGTTTATGGGTATTGAGGGTAGTAAACAGGCCGGTTCTGATCCTTGCCCATGGCAGACCCGGAACCGGAATCGTTAGTGAGAGGATGGACCCGGACTGGAACCAGAACCGATTCGGAACTAGTTTGTTAGATCCAGAACCGGAACCATTAAGGAGTGGGTGGACCCAGAACGGGAACCAGAACCATTTCTTAGGCGGGTTTGGGTCCGCGTCCGGGTCTATGAAGAGAATTTTTTAGAGAAAAGCTAACTTTTAGAAAAAAAAATTCTGAAATTGGGGTAATATATTGGAGCTCGGGTCAGTGGGCCGGAACCTAGGTTGAATTGGGCCCGGAACCGTTTAGGTCGTGGGTCTAAAAATAGGAACCATGCCCGGGCCCGTTTACCTATCGGTTCCTAAATATGGAACCAAACCCGATTATTAACGGGTTGGAACATTTGGATAATCGGAAAATCGGATACCCATTTACAACCCGATGGGTTATCACCCCATCACTTCCGTCTTGGTTCAAGGTGACGGTGCCGGGTTAAAGACGATGATTTTCTTCTACGGTTTACCAAGCGTGTTTCCGCAACGTTCATGTGGAAACAGAAATCAACATAACAGAACAAATTCGACACGATAAAGCCGACCAGTCCCCAGGGACCACCTCCCAGTAAAGCAACAGGCTCAGCAGGTTCGACCCGGCCCAGGTGGCACCTCTCTGTAAAGCACAACTGCTTACGTTTGCGATATTACTTCGGGTGCGATCATACTTGCGCTCATGCACCGCGTCCCATCAGAACTCTGCTGTTAAGCGTCCATGGGCGAGTGTAATACTAAGATGGGTGACCTCCTGGGAAGTCCTCGTGTTGCACCCTTTTTTTCAGCTTTCGCTGTCCATTTTCCTGCCATTAATCACATGACAGTTGTTGGAGTCGTCGAAGACCAAATTAATCATTTTTAAGCATCAAAACCCAGGCTCTGTACGAGACTGACTAATTATAGTTAGCTTTTAATTTGCTTGCTTTGAAGGTTTTTTACTCCGTTTTCGTTCTGTCTTTGCGAAAAGTCCTAGAAAGCAATCTGGGAATGGTTTGAAAGTTTTAAAGGAATTTTTTATATTTTACTAATTTTAGTAAGTTTACTAGTTCGAGTAATCTAGGGTTTATAGACTATGTAAACATGATGTAATGCCCTTTTTTAAGGAATAATACAGTTTTAGGTTGTTTACGGCTATTTAGGGTTGTAAACGGGTCGATTCTGGTCCGGGCCCACCCCGGACCGGGAACTGGAATCATTAGTGAGAGGATGGACCTAGAACAGGAATCAGAACCGATTTGGAACTAATTTCTTGGATCCGAAACCGGAACCATTAAGGAGTGGACGGACCCAGGACCGAAACCTGAACCTGAACCATTTTTTCGGTGGGTTTGGGTCCGGGTCCGGGTCTATGTAGAGAATTTTTTATAGAGAAGCAAACTTTCTGAAAAAAAAATTTCTAAAATTGGGGCAATATATTGGAGCTCGGGTCCACAGGCCGAAACTAAGGTTGAATCGGGCCCGGAACTATTTAGGTCGCGGGCCTAAAAGTAGGAACCATGCCTGGGCCCGTTTACTTATCGGCTCCTAAAAATGGAACCAAACCTGATTATTAACGGGTCGGAACCTTCAAATAATCGGAGAATCGAATACCCATTTACAACACTGTGGGTTATCATTCCATCACTTCCGTCTTGGTTCAAGGTGATGGTGCCGGGTTAAGGACGATGATTTTCTTCTACGGTTTACTAAGCATGTTTCCGCAACGTTAATGTGCAAACAAAAATCAATGTAACAAAACAAATTCGAGAAGCTAAAGCCGACCGGTCCATAGGCACCACCTCCCGGTAAAGCAACAGGCTTGGCAAGTCCTACCCGGTTTAGGGCGGCACCTCTATGTAAGGCACAACTGCTTCCCTTCGCGATAATGTTTCGGGTGCAGTCATACCATCGCTAAAGCACCGGATCCCATAAAAATTCTGTAGTTAAGCATGCTAGGGCAAGAGTACTACTAGGATAAGTGACCTCCTGGGAAGTCCTTGTAAGGCACCCCTCTTTTCAGCTTTCGCTGTTCATTTTCCTGCCACCCATCACATGACAACCGTTGGAGTCATCGAAGACCAAACTAATCATTTTTATGCATTGAAACCCAGGCTCTATGCGAGACTTACTAATTATAGTTAGCCTTTAATTTGCTTGCTTTGAAGGTTTTTTACTCCGTTTTCGGTTCAGTCTTCGCGAAAAGTCCTATAAAGCAATTTGGGAATAGTTTGAACGTTTTAATGGTATTTTTTATATTTTACTAATTTTTGTGAGCTTACTAATTCGTGTAATGTAGGGTTTCTAGACTCTGTAAAAGTTATGTATTGCTCCTTTTCAAGGAATAATACATTTTCAAGTTGTTTATGGGTTTCTAGGGTTGTAAACAAGTCAGTTCCTCTCCGGGCCCATTGCGGACCTGGAATCAAAATCGTTAGTGAGAGGACGGATCCGGAACTAGAACCGGAGCCGATTCAGAACTAATTTTTTGGATTCGGAACTGAAACCATTAAGGAGTCGACGGACCCTGAACCGGAACCGGAACCGGAACCATTTCTTAGGCGGGTTTGGGTCCGGGTCCGGGTCTACGTAGAGACTTTTTGAGAGAAAAACAAACTTTTCGGAAAAAAGATTTCTAAAATCAAGGTAATATATTGGAGCTCGGGTCCATGGGCCAGAACCAAGGTAGAATCGGGCTCGGAACCATTTAGGTCTCAGGTCTAAAAATAGGAGCCATACCCGGACCCGTTTACTTATTGGTTCCTAAAGATGGACCAAACCCGATTATTAACAGGTCGGAACGTTCGGATAATCGGAGAATTGGATACCCATTTATAACCCTATGGGTTATCACCCCATCACTTTCTTCTTGGTTCAAGGTGACGGTGCCGGGTTAAAGACGATGATTTTCCTCTATGGTTTACTAAGTGTTTTTTCGCAACGTTAATGTGGAAACAAAAATCAACGTAATAGAACAAATTCAAGACGGGATAGCCGACAGGTCCCCAGGCTCCACCTCCCAGTAAAGCAATGGGCTTGGCAGGTTAGAATCGGTCCAGGGCGGCACCACTCTGTAAAGCACATCTGCTTCCTTCTGTGATAATACTTTGGGTGCGATCATACCAGCGCTAAAGCACAGGATCCCATTAGAACTCCGTAGTTAAGCGTGCTTGGGCGAGAGTAGTACTAGGACGGGTGACCTCCTGGGAAGTCCTCGTGTTGTAGCCCATTTTTCAACTTTCGCTGTCCATTTTCCTGCCACCCATCGCATGACAGCCGTTGGAGCCGTCGGAGGCCAAATTAATCATTTTAAAGTAACGAAACCTAGGCTCTGTGAGAGACTGACTGATTATAGTTAGTTTCTAATTTGCTTGCTTTGAAGGTTTTTACTCCATTTTCGGTTCAGTTTTTGCGAAAAGTCCTGTAAAGCACTTTACGAATGGTTTGAAAGTTTTAACAGAATTTTTTTATATTTTACTAATTTTAGTAAGCTTGCTAAGTCGAGTAATCTAGGGTTTCTAGACTCTATAAAAGTGATGTATTGCTCTTTTTCAAGGTATAATACTGGTTTAGGTTGTTTATGGGTATCTAGTGTTGTAAATGGGTCGGTTCCAGTCCGGGCCTGTGGTGGACCCGGAACTGAAATCATTAGTAAGAGGATGGACTCGGAACCGGAACCAGAACTGATTTGGAACTAATTTCTTGGATCTGGAACTGGAACCATTAAGGTGTGGTTGAACTCGGAACCGAAACTGGAACCATTTCTTGGGCGGGTTTGTATCCGAGTCCGGGTCTATGTAGAGAATTTTTTAGAGAAAAGCTAACTTTTAGAAATTTTTTTTTTAAATTGGGGTAATATATTAGAGCTCGGGTCCACGGGCCGTAACCAAGGTGGAATTGGGCCCGGAACCATTTAGGTCGTGGGTCCAAAAATAGGAACCTTACCCCAACCCATTTACTTATCGGTTCCTAAAGATAGACCCAAACCCGATTTTTAATGGGTCAGAACCTTCAGATTATCGGAGAATCAGATACCCATTAACAACCCTATGGGTTATTAGCCCATCACTTCCGTCTTGGTTCAAGGTGACGGTGCCAGGTTAAAAACTATTATTTTCTTCTATGGTTTACTAAGCGTGTTTCCGCAACTTAATGTGGAAATAAAAATCAACGTAATAGAACAAATTCGAGACGGTAAAGCCGACCGGTCCCCAGGCACCTCCTCCCGGTCAAGCAAGGGGCTCGGCAGGTCCGGCCCGGTCCAGGGCAGCACCTCTCTCTAAAGCACAACTGCTTCCCTTTGGGATAGTACTTCAGGTGTGTTCATACAAGCGCTAAAGTGCTGGATCCCATCTGAACTCCGCAATTAAGCATGCTTGGGCGAGAGTAGAACTAGGATGGGTGACCTGTCGGGAAGTCCTCGTGTTGCACCCCTTTTCTAAGCCTTCGCTGTCCATTTTGCTTCCACCCATCACATGACAACCGTCGGAGTCATCGGAGACCAAATTAATCATTTTTAAGCGTCGAAACCCAGGCTCTGTGCGAGACTTACTGATTATAGTTAGCTTTTAACTTACTTGCTTTGAAGGTTTTTTTACTTCGTTTCTAGTTCAGACTTCGAGAAAACTACTATAAACCAATTTAGGAATGGTTTGAAAGTTTTAATGGAATTTTTTATATTTTACTAATTTTAGTAAGCTTACTAATTCAAGTAATTTGGAGTTTCTAGACTCCGTAAAAGTTATGTAGTGCTCTTTTTCAAAGAATAATTCTGTTTTAGGTTGTTTATGGGTATCTAGGGTAATAAACTGGCCGGTTCTAATCCTTGCCCATGGTAGACCCGGAACCAGAATCGTTAGTGAGAGGATGGACCCGGACTTGAACCGGAACCGATTCGGAACTAGTTTCTTAGATCCGGAACCAGAACCATTAAGGAGTGGGTGGACCCGGAATGAGAACCAGAACCATTTCTTGGGTGGGTTTGGGTCCGGGTCTGGGTCTATGAAGAGAATTTTTTAGAGAAAAGCTAACTTTTAGAAAAAAAAAATTTCTAAAATTGGGGTAATATATTGGAGCTCGGGTCAATGGGCCGGAACCTTGGTGGAATCGGGCCCGCAACCGTTTAGGTCACAAGTCTAAAAGTAGGAACCATACCCGAACCCATTTACTTATCGGTTCCTAAATATGGAACCAAACCCGATTATTAACGGGTCGGAACCTTCGTATAATCTGAAAATCGGATACCCATTTATAACCTTATGGGTTATCACCCCATCACTTCCGTCTTGGTTCAAGGTGACGGTGCCGGGTTAAAGATGATGATTTTCTTCTATGGTTTACCAAGCATGTTTCCGCAATGTTAATGTGCGAGACTGCCTAATTATAGTTAGCTTTTAATTTGCTTGCTTTGAAGGTTTTTTACTCCGTTTTCGTTCTGTCTTTGCGAAAAGTTCTAGAAAGCAATCTGGGAATGGTTTGAAAGTTTTAAAGGAATTTTTTATAATTTACTAATTTTAGTAAGCATACTAGTCCGAGTAATCTAGGGTTTTTAGACACTGTAAGCTTAATGTAATGCCCTTTTTCAAGGAATAATACAGTTTTAGGTTGTTTACGGCTATTTAGGGTTGTAAACGGGTCGATTCCGGTCTGGGCCCACCCCGGACTAGGAACTGGAATCGTTAATGAGAGGATGGACCCGGAACAAGAATAAGAACCGATTCGGAACTAATTTCTTGGATCCGGAACCGGAACCGTTAAGGAGTGGATGGACCCGGAACCGAACCCTGAACCTGAACAATTTTTTGGGTGGGTTTGGGTCCGGGTCTGAGTCTATGTAGTGAATTCTTTAGAGAAAAGCAAACTTTTTGAAAAACAAATTTCTAAAATTGGGGTAATATATTGGAGCTCGAGTCCACAAGCCGAAACCAAGGTGGAACCGGGCCCGGAACTATTTAGGTCGCGGGCCTAAAAATAGGAACCATACCCGGACCAGTCCTCGGGCACCACCTACCGGTAAAGCAATGGGCATGGCAAGTCCTACTAGGTTTAGGGCGGCACCTCTATGTAAAGCACAACTGCTTCCCTTCACGATAATGTTTCGGGTGCTGTCACGCCCCAATCCCATACTCACACACCTCCTATTCCCTTCTTATCATTCCATTTCTATTCACACCACATTTGCATCAATTAACAATGACAGAGCGATGGCTGGAAAGTTGAAATGCAATAACTAGCTCATATTATCTACACTCAACCATGCATGCAATACATATAACTCAGTACTTGCCTTGTTACCGTGTTTAGCCCTTCCTAGATCTTTCTTGCTGTATGCTCAGAGGAAAACTCTCTGTACTGTAATGGGTTCTCTAATGGGTTCTCTACACATAAGCCCAAAATGTGGAAGAATCCACATGCAAGTCAATAACGAAGTCTTTATGACTCCAACAAACCCAAGAAGACAAGATGGAACCTATCCCTTACCTTGTATTGCTGTAACTTGGAGGAGAGATCACTCTTGGAGGAGAGATCACTTTACACCAGAATATAATGGAAAAAGAGGTCAAGGAGGAAGAAGAAGAGTGTGAGTGAATGCCATTCCTCGTGCATGCACGCTCTCAAAGGTCCACAGTGCTTCGATTGAAAGGAGGAGATGGAGAAGAAACCCAGACAACTGAAGCTCCAGCCAAGAGAACGAGAGAAAGAAGGAGACTGGACGTTAGTCTCTCCTTTTTAAACATGTTTTCCTGAAATTGCACTTTAGCCCACTTGTTTTCTAGAAATTCCAGTTTAGTCCGGAAGGACTCCAATTGGCTTAAGATGAGTCCGAATTAACTCGGGCCCAACACAAAAGATGATCTACGCGATGAATCACACGTAAGGAGATGGACGGGGTATCCAAGAGGCATAAGGACAAATTACGAAAAAGCCCTTAGCTATTTAAGCGGGGTCCAAACCCAATAATTCACACTAAATTAACCCTCAACAAGTCTTAATCAATATGAAACAAGATTAATTAAGGTAATTAGGATTAGTGAGGGTTCGGGTCCTTACATCCTCCCCCACTTAAGATCATTCGGTCCTCCGAATGCACGTACCTTAGGTAGTAGTTCTGGATATTTCGCCCGAATTTGATCTTCAAGTTCCCAAGTGGCCTCTTCTTGCCCATGGTGATTCCATAACACCTTGACCCATTTGATCGTTCGTGTACGAAGCACCTGTTCCTTAGTGTCAACGATACGAAGGGGTCTCTCTTCATAGCTCACATTAGGCCTTACCTGTATATCATCCAACTCAAGAACATGTGAAGGATCTGGGAGGTATTTCCGGAGCATTGATACATGGAACACATTATGAACTCCTGCAAGCGAGGGTGGCAGTTCCAACCGATAAGCTAAGTCTCCCACTCTACTCTGTATCTCAAAAGGTCCCACAAACCGGGGAGCAAGATTACCCTTCTGGCCAAACCTGATAGTACCCTTCATTGGGGAAACTTTTAGGAAAACTCTGTCCCCCACTTGGAACTCGAGGGGCCGGCGGCGGTTATCTGCATAACTTTTCTGGCGCGATCGTGCAGTTTTTAGTCTATCTTGCACTTTTTGTACTTTCTCCGCTGTATCCGCTACTAGAGTGGGTCCATGGAAACTCCTAACCCCAACTTCTTCCCAACAGACTGGCGTACGGCACTTTCGTCCATACAAGGCTTCAAATGGGGCCATACCGATGCTCGCGTGAAAGCTGTTATTATATGCAAACTCGCACAAGGAGAGGTGCTCATCCCACTCCTTTCCGAAATCTATTACGCTAGCTCGTAGCATATCTTCCAGGGTCTGTATCGTTCGTTCCGATTGCCCATCTGTTTGAGGATGGTAAGCCGTGCTAAAACTGAGTTTAGTGCCTAAAGACGTCTGGAAAGACTGCCAAAAGGAAGACACGAACCTACTATCTCGGTCGGACACAATTGAGACCGGGGTACCATGTAGCCGTACAATCTCATCAATGAAGATCTTGGCCATTTCCTGAAATTTCATCCCTTTCTTGATGGGAATAAAGTGGGCTGATTTTGTTAGTCGGTCGACAATCACCCACACTACATCATGGTGTCTACTTGTTCGGGGTAGTCCGGAAACGAAATCCATCGTCAGATTCTCCCATTTCCATTTAGGAATCGGTAGATGGTGTAACAAACCGGGAGGCTTCCTGTGCTCAGCCTTCACTCGTTGGCAGGTAAGGCATTTGGCCACAAAGCCCGCTATGTCCCTCTTCATGTTATTCCACCAAAACCTGCCATGTAGATTTCGGTACATTTTTGTACTCCCTGGGTGCATGGAATACCGAGCATGGTGTGCTTCAGTCATAATTGCCCTTTTTAGGTTATGATTTTGAACTCCTGGAACACAAAGCCGATCTCGGAAGTACAACACACCGTCTACAATCCTGAAATCCGGTTTCTCATAAATATGGTCACGAATCTTGACAAACTCCGGGTCTTCAAACTGTCTCTCCTTGATCTGCTGAATCAAGGTGGGTTCGAAGATGGACATAGCCACTAACATGACCTTATCATCTACGAATTCAGCTTCCACGTCCAGATCTCGGAATTCCTCCACTAGGGACCATTCACCACACAAGGCTGCCAACTCGGTGGTGGATTTCCTGCTTAAAGCAGTAGCTACTACATTCCCTTTTCCAGGGAAGTATCTAATCGGGAAGTCATAATCCTTTATGAATTCCAACCACCTGCGCTGTCTCATGTTAAGATCATGCTGCGAAAACAGATACTGGAGACTGCGATGATCACATGGACTTCAAATTTCTCTCCATATAAATAATGTCTCCACATCTTCAGCGCAAAAATTACTGCAGCCAATTCCAAGTCATGCACGGCATAGTTTTTCTCATGTTCCTTCAATTGGCGAGATCCATATGCTATTACCTTTCCATTCTGCATGAGTACACACCCTAGCCCAATCCCTGAAGCATCCGTATAGATGACAAATCCGCCACTCCCTTCCGGCAGGGATAAGATCGGGGCTGAGGTTAATTTCTCCTTAAGGAGTTGGAAACTCGACTCACACTCAGCGGACCACACAAATGGTTCATTCTTTCGTGTCAACTTGGTCAAAGGGGCGACTATTTTGGAAAAGTCCTTCACGAATCTTCTATAATAACCGGCCAAGCCAACAAAACTTCTAATTTCTGCAACGGTTTTGGGACTCTGCCATGTAGTTATAGCCTCAATCTTAGCTGGATCTACTGCAAGCCCATCCTTAGAAATTATATGCCCTAAAAAGGCAACTTGTTCCAACCAAAATTCACATTTGTCCAGTTTGGCATACAATCGGTGGTCCCTTAGCAATTGTAGAGAGGTCCTCAGATGCTCCGCATGCTCGTCTTTGGTCTTGGAGTACACCAAAACATCATTGATGAAAATTACTACGAACTGATCAAGATATGGTGAAAAGATCTTGTTCATTAAAGCCATAAACACTGCGGGGGCATTTGTCAATCCAAAAGGCATAACCAAGAATTCGTAATGCCCATATCTTGTCCTGAAAGCTGTCTTTGATGCATCTTGGTCCCTAACTCGCAGTTGATGATATCCAGACCTTAGATCGATCTTCGAAAAATGTGTTGCACCCTGTAGCTGATCAAACAATTCATCAATTCTAGGCAGTGGATACTTGTTTTTAATTGTCACCTGATTCAACTGCCGGTAATCAATACACATTCTGAGGGTGCCATCCTTCTTCTTCACAAATAATACCGGGGCTCCCCATGGAGATGTGCTAGGGCGAATGAACCCTTTATCCAATAATTCTTGTAACTGCAGTTTCAGTTCACGTAGCTCTACCGAGGCCATTCTATATGGAGCCTTAGATATGGGAGCGGTACCGGGTACCAGCTCTATAATAAAATCCACTTCCCTGATTGGAGGAAGGCCGGGTACTTCATCCGGGAATACATCCGGAAATTCGCAAACCACAGGTATTTCTTCTAACTTCTTAGGTGATTTCTTTTCTACGATGAAGGCAATATAGCCCTCACAACCACTATGGATTAATCTTTCCGCTCGAAGTGCTGAAATCAATCTGGTGTTCGAACTCTTCTTGTCACCTTGGAACACTACACTTGGACCATCTTCACTCACCCTTACGGTGACGATCTTACGGAAGCAATCCAAACAGGCCATATATTTGGTCAGCCAGTCCATGCCTAGGATTACATCGAAGTCGTGCATGGGTAGCACAATAAGTTCCGCTGGGAAAAGAACTTTTCCGATGAGAACTCGACAACCAGGGTAATAGTTGTCACAGGTTACCCGTTTACCAACCGGAGTGATAACACTCAACACATATGGCAACTGTGCTGGCGATTCCCGGGTCCTACTGGAGAACCGGGGAGAGATGAAGGAGTGTGAAGATCCCGAATCAAACAACACTTTAGCCTCAATACCACAAACAGAAACCTTACCTACAACCGCATGTTCTGCAGCCTCTGCCTCTTCTTGTGTCAATGCATAAGCGCGGCCTTGCCTTTGGGGTCGGTGTTGCTGTCCCTGTCTCTGTTGTCCCTGGCCTTGTCGTGTCTGCCCTTGGCCTGGTCGTGTCTGCCCTTGGCCTTGTCTCACTTGCTGTTGCTGCCGGTTAGGCACAGGAGGGGGCTGCTGATACTGCTGCTGTTGAGAGCCTTGACTAAATTCCTTCCTCCTCGGGCACTCGGACAAGCGATGGTCCATGGAGCCACAGCCAAAACAGGCTCCCATGGGCCTCCAACATTTACTAGTCTCGTGACCCTTTCCACATGCACCGCAAACTGGTCGGGAGGTGCCGCTAGCAACTCCCTTCTGTTTCTTAGAGTACTGCTGGCCTTTCCCAGAAGGTGGAGCACTCTTCTTAGACTCCCCCAAGAATAGGCTCTTCTTAATTTCTTCCGCTGCATATGCCCTAGCCACTGCATCGTCATAATGAACGGGACGCTGAAAGGCAGTGGCATGTCCCTTGATAGCAGGCCTTAACCCTTCCAGAAATCTTTCCACTCTCTTCTCCTCAGTATCAATCAAGTCTAGAGCAAACCGAGAAAGCTGGCTGAATACATGCACGTATTCTGCAACGGTCATGAGGTTCTGCTGCAGGGAAAGAAACTCTGCCTTCTTTTTGCGAGTAACGTGGTCAGGGATGAACTTCTTCCGAAACTGCCTCTTAAAGGCTTCCCAAACAGTAGCGTCCGGCATAGTCCTCATGTGGTCCCGGATACTCTTCCACCATGTATCCGCGACGTCTCTAAACATGGATGCTGCGAGGACCACTTGCTGTTTGGGTGTGCAAGTCAAGGTATCGAAAACATTTTCCGTGTGGACAAACCATTCATCTGCTTGTAACGGATCCTCATGTCCAGTAAACTCTGTTGCTCCCCTTTTTCGGAACTTCTCATACAAGGAGTTGGGATCTCCTGGCTGATCCTGTCGGTTCAACATGGCGGCCATCTGCAACTGCATGGCGGCCTGATTGGCGTTACTAGCTGCCAATTGATGCATTAACATCATAAACCGTTCCTCTGTATTGTAGGTGGGTTGAGGAGGAGGTTGTGGTGGAGGATCTGCGCCGTCCAACTCAATGTTATTACTGTTATTGTCACCGGAGCTGTTGTTCGTACCGGATCCAGACGCCATGGTTCTGCAGTCACAATAGTCATTAATCATATATGTCTAAATAGATGCACAAACATACATACATACTACAGTCATACCATAGTTATCGTTATAGTAGAAACCCACTTAAACGAATCTATCGGAACCTCACCACGCTTCCTAATGTTGCTAAGTCTTTTAAGTGACTTTTTGGAGTGTCTCTGATACCATTACTTACGTATGTCACGCCCCAATCCCGGGAATCTGGGGATTTGAGTGGGCCCCCAGGGCGTGGATACGTAATCCCGTAGAAATCCGTGCCCTAAAGAATTTTGCACGAATTCCTACAAGGGAGATTCCACAGGAACGTGTGAGGTATGCTGACACACGTACAAACATAAATTATCATAATCGAGAACCTGTGAAATACTCAATAATCATCAAGAGCACATAAGGTTCATAGTCTATTAAAACATATTTACATACAATAGTGTTATAGTCTTTTAAATACATTCCCAAAACAGTCCTTAAAGATGATACAAGAGTCTTCAACATAACATTCCCAGAAGAGACGCTCTCTGTAGGATGGCTAGTAGTAAACGTCGCCATCCATCCATTCACCTACACCCGAGGTACCGTTGGGGTATCTTCCGGGGCCGCGTCAGTGTTCGTGTCGGGAGCGGGTGCTGTATCTGCAATACCGAGGGTAACACTGTTAACACGACGGTTAAGCAAGTACTAAGCATAGGAAACTAATATAACATAATACATTAGCAAGAACAATCACTAAACATGATGCATGAGTGAAACTTAATGTCATACATACTGATTGGCAACCACGATGCTCTATTCTCCCAAGGGGAGCATACATAACGTATGGGTCGCTAGGGGATCAAGCTAGCTTCCCGAGGAGCGTCGACAACCCCTCCGTAAACCTACTGCAGTGGTGACATATAAATACCCAAAAGGGCAAAAGCCAAGTGGTGCCGACTCGGAGTCAATTATACTAATCATAGCATACATAAGAGATAGTTAACCATGAAATAACGAATGCTTAAACGAAACACATGCAGGTAGGCTACAAGGCCCGAGGCTCAGCTATACCCTTGGCTAGCAAGCACACACTCAATAGAAGCTCTGGCTTGTCAGACACGCACTCATTAGAAGCTCAGGTCTGAGTTGCCGCGGGGTTTGCTGGAGGAAGTGAATTCGATAACAGTCATGTCGAAGGTAATGTAATGTATCAATATGAATGCATTTAGATGAAGCAGTCTCCTGATTCCCAAAGACATTCAGCACGAGGTACACATGAGATGTTCGGTGTCGTTGTGTTACCGCGTCTGGTATTACATTGTGTACGTACGGAACACCCTTCTCATGCTAACGTCCATGACTTGCCATTGGGAAATCCTTCATTTATTCCAACGTATAATTACCAATGGCCAAAGTGGAGGTATAGAGGGTACCATGACTAAAGCCCTACAAAATCATTGAGATTCCTAACATCTTACATTCACTGGTTCTTACGGCTTAGCCGTATACAGGGCTACGGCTTAGCCGAGAGGGGTTATGGTTCATCCGGATTTTCGGCGTAGTTACGGTTCAACCGTATATTGGCCTACGGCTTAGCCATGCTAAGCCTACGGCTGGGTCACGGGGAGGTTACGGCTTAGCCGTAGGGTATTCCACGGTGCAGCCGTATGCAAGCCGTAGAAGGAACTGGGTTCTGTGATCTCTCTGGAAAGTTCGCCGTAGAAAGACCTACGGCTAGTCTACGGGCTGTGTACGGCTTAGCCGTAGTGGATTTCACGGCGTAGCCGTAAATGAGCCGTAGTACAAAATCTCATTTTACTGCTCTCTGGACATGGAGCCGTAAGAGCTCACGGCTTAGCCGTAGCTTCGCCGTAAGCTTCAGAAAATTTGAATACAGTTTCATAGCTCGATTTTCTGTACGGGATCACTACAGAGTTAACTTATAAGGGAATTCTGAAGCTCAATTGAAGTGTCCTTGAGGGTATCCCATACTCACACACCTCCTATTCCCTTCTTATCATTCCATTTCTATTCACACCACATTTGCATCAATTAACAATGACAGAGCAATGGCTGGAAAGTTGAAATGCAATAACTGGCTCATATTATCTACACTCAACCATGCATGCAATACATATAACTCAGTACTTGCCTTGTTACCGTGTTTAGCCCTTCCTAGATCTTTCTTGCTGTATGCTCAGAGGAAAACTCTCTGTACTGTAATGGGTTCTCTAATGGGTTCTCTACACATAAGCCCAAAATGTGGAAGAATCCACATGCAAGTCAATAACGAAGTCTTTATGACTCCAACAAACCCAAGAAGACAAGATGGAACCTATCCCTTACCTTGTATTGCTGTAACTTGGAGGAGAGATCACTCTTGGAGGAGAGATCACTTTACAACAGAATATAATGGAAAAAGAGGTCAAGGAGGAAGAAGAAGAGTGTGAGTGAATGCCATTCCTCGTGCATGCACACTCTCAAAGGTCCACAGTGCTTCGATTGAAAGGAGGAGATGGAGAAGAAACCCAGACAACTGATGCTCCAGCCAAGAGAACGAGAGAAAGAAGGAGACTGGACGTTAGTCTCTCCTTTTTAAACATGTTTTCCTGAAATTGCACTCTAGCCCACTTGTTTTCTAGAAATTCCAGTTTAGTCCGGAAGGACTCCAATTGGCTTAAGATGAGTCCGGATTAACTCGGGCCCAACACAAAAGATGATCTACGCGATGAATCACACGTAAGGAGATGGACGGGGTATCCAAGAGGCATAAGGACAAATTACGAAAAAGCCCTTAGCTATTTAAGCGGGGTCCAAACCCAATAATTCACACTAAATTAACCCTCAACAAGTCTTAATCAATATGAAACAAGATTAATTAAGGTAATTAGGATTAGTGAGGGTTCGGGTCCTTACAGGTGCAGTCTTACCATCGTTAAAGCACCGGATCCCATAAAAACTCCGCAGTTAAGCATGCTTGGGCAAGAGTAGTACTAAGATGGGTGACCTCTTGGGAAGTCCTTGTGTAGCACCCCTTTTTTCAGCTTTCGCTGTTCATTTTCCCACCACCCATCACATGACAGCCGTTGGAGTTGTCGAAGACCAAACTAATCATTTTTAAGCGTCGAAACCCAGGCTCTATGCGAGACTTACTAATTATAGTTAGCTTTTAATTTGCTTGCTTTGAAGGTTTTTTACTCCGTTTTTGGTTCAGTATTCACGAAAAGTCCTATAATGCAATTTAGGAATAGTTTGCACGTTTTAATGGTATCTTTTATATTTTACTAACTTTTGTGAGCTTACTAGTTCACGTAATGTAGGGTTTCTAGACTCTGTAAAAGTTATGTATTGCTCCGTTTCAAGGAATAATATAGTTTCAGGTTGTTTATGGGTTTCTAGGGTTGTAAACAAGACGATTCCTGTCCGGGCCCATTGCGAACCTGCAACCGGAATCATTAGTGCGAGGATGGACCCGAAACTGGAACCGGAACCGATTCAAAACTAATTTTTTGGATTCGGAACTAAAACCATTAAGGAGTCGACGGACCATGAATCGGAACCGGAATCATTTCTTGGGCAGGTTTAGGTCCGAGTCCGGGTTTACGTAGAGACCCTTTTAGAAAAAAACAAACTTTTCGGAAAAAAGATTTCTAAAATTGGGGTAATATATTGGAGCTTGGGTCCATGGGCCAGAACCAAGGTGGAATCGGGCTCGGAACCATTTAGGTCACGGGTCTAAAAATAGGAGGCATACCCGGACCCGTTTACTTATCGGTTCCTAAAGATAGACCAAACCCGATTATTAACAGGTCGGAGCCTTCGGATAATCGGAGAATCGAATACGCATTTATAATCCAATGGATTATCACCCCATCACTTTCGTCTTGGTTCAAGGTGACGGTGTCGAGTTAAGGACGATGATTTTCCTCTATGGTTTACTAAGTGTGTTTTCGCAACGTTAATGTGGAAACAAAAATCAACGTAACAGAACAAATTCGAGATGGTATAGCCGACAAGTCCCCAGGCTCCACCTCCTAGTAAAGCAACGGGCTCGGCAGGTCAGAACCGGTCCAAGGTGGCACCTATCTGTAAAGCACAACTGCTTCCCTTTGTGATAATACTTTGGGTGCGATCATACCAGTGCTAAAGCACCGGATCCCATTCGAACTCCACAGTTAAGCGTGCTTGGGCGAGAGTAGTACTAGGTTGGGTGACTTCCTGAGAAGTCCTCATGTTGCAGCCCTTTTTTCAACTTTCGCTGTCCATTTTCCTGCCACCCATTGCATGACAGCCGTTGGAGTCGTCGGAGACCAAATTAATCATTTTTAAGCATTGAAACCCAGGCTCTGTGAGAGACTGACGGATTATAGTTAGCTTTGAATTTGCTTCCTTTGAAGGTTTTTTACTCCATTTTCGGTTCAGTCTTCGCAAAAAGTCCTATAAAGCACTTTGGGAATGGTTTGAAAGTTTTAATAGAATTTTTTATATTTTACTAATTTTAGTAAGCTTGCTAAGACAAGTAATCTAGGGTTTCTAGACTCTGTAAAAGTGATGTAATGCTTTTTTTCAAGGTAAAATACTGTTTTAGGCTGTTTATGGGTACCTAGTGTTGTAAACGGGTCGGTTCCAGTCCGGGCTTATGGCGGACCTGGAACCGAAATCGTTATTAAGAGGATGGTCTCAAAACCGGAACCAGAACTGATTCGGAACTAATTTCTTGGATCTGGAACCAGAACCATTAAGGTGTGGTTGGACTCAGAACCAAAACCAAAACCATTTCTTGGGCGGGTTTGTGTCCGGGTCTGGGTCTATGTAGAGAATTTTTTAGAGAAAAGCTAACTTTAAAAAAAAACAATCTCTAAAATTGGGGTAATATATTGGAGCTCGGGTCCACGGGCCGTAACCAAGGTGGAATCGGGCCCGGAAACATTTAGGTCGCGGGTCCAAAAATAGGAACCTTACCCCGACCTGTTTACTTATCGGTACCTAAAGATAAACCCAAACTCGATTTTTAACGGGTTGGAACCTTCGGATTATCAGAGAATTAGACACCCATTAACAACCCTATGGTTTATCAGCCCATCACTTCCGTCTTGGTTCAAGGTGACTGTGCCAGGTTAAAAATGATTATTTTCTTCTATGGTTTACTAAGCGTTCTTTCCGCAACTTAATGTGGAAACAAAAATCAACGTAACAGAACAAATTCGAGACGGTAAAGCCGACCGGTCCCTAGGCACCACCTCCCAGTCAAGCAAGGGGCACGGCAGGTCCGGCCCAGTCCAGGGCAGCACCAATCTCTAAAGCACAACTGCTTCCCTTTGGGATAGTACTTCGGGTGTGTTCATACCAGTGCTAAAGCGCTGGTTCCCATCCGAACTCCGCAATTAAGCATGCTTGGGCGAGAGTAGAACTAGGAGGGGTAACCTGCTGGGAAGTCCTCATGTTGCACCCCATTTTTAAGCCTTCGTTGTCCATTTTTCTTCCACCCATCACATGACAACCGTTGGAGTCGTCGGAGACCAAATTAATCATTTTTAAGCGTCGACCCAGGCTCTGCGTGAGACTTATTGATTATAGTTAGCTTTTAACTTACTTGCTTTGAAGGTTTTTTACTTCGTTTTCAGTTCAGACTTCGAGAAAACTATTATAAACCAATTTAGGAATGGTTTGAAAGTTTTAATGGAATTTTTTATATTTTACTAATTTTAGTAAGCTTACTAATTCAAGTAATCTGGAGTTTCTAGACTCCATAAAAGTTATGTAGTGCTCTTTTTCAAAGAATAATTCTGTTTTAGGTTGTTTATGGGTATCTAGGGTAATAAACTGGCCGGTTCTGATCCTTGCCCATGGCAGACCCGGAACCGGAATCGTTAGTGAGAGGATGGACCCGGACTTGAACCAGAACCGATTCGGAACCAGTTTCTTAGATCCGGAACTGGAACCATTAAGGAGTGGGTGGACCCGGAACGGGAACCAGAACCATTTCTTGGGCGGGTTTGGGTCCGGGTCCGGGTCTATGAAGAGAAATTTTTAGGGACATGCTAACTCTTAGAAAAAAAAAATTTCTAAAATTGGGGTAATATATTGGAGCTCGGGTCAATGGGCCGGAACCTAGGTAGAATCGGGCCCGGAACCTTTTAGGTCGCGGGTCTAAAAATAGGAACTATACCCGGACCTGTTTACTTATCGGTTCCTAAATATGGAACCAAACCCGATTATCAACGGGTCGGAACCTTCGGATAATCGGAAAATCGAATATCCATTTACAACCCTATGGGTTATCATCCCATCACTTCCGTCTTGGCTCAAGGTGACGGTGCCGGGTTAAAGATGATGATTTTCTTTTATGGTTTACCAAGCGTGCTTCTGCAACGTTAATGTGGAAGCAGAAATCAACATAACAGAACGAATTCGAGACAGTAAAGCCGACCGGTCCCTAGGGACCACCTCCCGGTAAAGCAACGGGCTCAGCAGGTTCGACCCGGCCCAGGGTGGCACCTCTCAGTAAAGCACAACTGCTTACCTTTGCGATAATACTTCAGGTGCGTTCATACTTGCGCTCAAGCACTGGATCCCATCAGAACTCTGATGTTAAGCGTCCATGGGTGAGTGTACTACTAGGATGGGTGACCTCCTGGGAAGTCCTCGTGTTGCACCCCTTTTTTCAGCTTTCGTCGTCCATTTTCCTGCCACCAATCACATGACAGCCGTTGGAGTCGTCGGAGACCAAATTAATCATTTTTAAGCATCGAAACCCAGGCTCTTTGCGAGACTGACTAATTATAGTTAGTTTTTAATTTGCTTTCTTCGAATGTTTTTTACTCCGTTTTCATTTTGTCTTTGCGAAAAGTCCTAGAAAGCAATCTGGGAATGGTTTGAAAGTTTTAGAGGAATTTTTTATATTTTACTAATTTTAGTAAGCTTACTAGTCCGAGTAATCTAGGGTTTTTAGACTCTGTAAACGTGATGTAATGCCCTTTTTCGTGGAATAAAACAGTTTTAGGTTGTTTACGGCTATTTAGGGTTGTAAACGAGTCGATTCCGGTCCGGGCCCACCCTGGGCCAGGAACTGGAATCGTTAGTGAGAGGATGGACCTGGAACAGGAATCAAAACCGATTCGGAACTAATTTCTTGGATCCGGAACCGGAACCATTAAGGAGTGGACAGACCCGGAACCGAAACCTAAACATGAACCTTTTTTTGGGAGGGTTTGGGTCCGGGTCCGGGTCTATGTAGAGAAGTTTTTAGAGAAAAGCAAACATTTTGAAAAAAAAATTTCTAAAATTGAGGTAATCATTGGAGCTCGGGTCCACAGCCCGAAACCTAGGTTGAATTGGGCCCGGAACTATTTAGGTTGAGGGCCTAAAAATAGGAACCATACCTGGACCCGTTTACTTATTGGCTCCTAAAAATGGAACCAAACCTGATTATTAACGGGTCCGAACCTTCGGATAATCAGGGAATCGGATACCCATTTACAACCCTATGGGTCATCATTCCATCACTTTCGTCTTGGTTCAAGGCGACGGTGCCGGGTTAAGGACGATGATTTTCTTCTACGGTTTACTAAGCGTGTTTCCGCAACGTTAATGTGGAAACAAAAATCAACGTAACCGAACAAACTCGAGACGCTAAAGCCAACCGGTCCCCAGGCACCACCTCCCGATAAAGCAACGGGCTTGGCAAGTCCTACCTGGTTTAGGGCAGCACCTCTATGTAAAGCACAACTGCTTCCCTTCGCGATAATGTTTCGGGTGCAGTCATACCATCGCTAAAGCACCGGATCCCATAAAAACTCCGCAGTTAAGTATGCCTGAGCCAGAGTAGTGCTAGGATGGGTGACCTCCTGGGAAGTCATCGTGTAGCAACCCTTTTTTCAGCTTTCGCTGTTCATTTTCCTGCCACCCATCACATGACAGTCGTTGGAGTCGTCGAAGACCAAACTAATCATTTTTAAGTGTCAAAACCCAGGCTCTATGCGAGACTTCCTAATTATAGTTAGCTTTTAATTTGCTTGCTTTGAAGGTTTTTTACTCCGTTTTCAGTTCAGTTTTCGCGAAAAGTCCTATAAAGCAATTTGGGAATAGTTTGAAGGTTTTAATGGTATTTTTTATATTTTACTAATTTTTGTGAGCTTACTAGTTTGCGTAATGTAGGGTTTTTAGACTCTGTAAAAGTTATGTATTGCTCCTTATCAAGGAATAATATAGTTTCAGGTTGTTTATGGGTTTCTAGGGTTGTAAACAGATCGGTTCCTGTCCGGGCCCATTGCGGACCTAGAACCGGAACCGTTAGTGAGAGGATGGACCCGGAACTGGAACCGGAACCGATTCGGAACTAATTTTTTGGATTCGGAACTGAAACCATTAAGGAGTGGACGGACCCTGAACCGGAACCAGAACCATTTTGTGGGCAGGTTTGGGTCAGGGTCTGGGTCTACGTAGTGACTTTTTTAGAGAAAAATAAACTTTTCGGAAAAAAGATTTCTAAAATTGGGGTAATATATTGGAGCTCGGGTCCATGGGCCAGAACCAGGGTGGAATCGGGCTCGGAACCATTTAGGTCGCGGGTCTAAAAATAGGAGCCATACCCAGACCTGTTTACATACCGGTTCCTAAAGATGGACCAAACCAGATTATTAACAGGTCGGAACCTTTGGATAATCGGAGAATCGGATACCCATTGATAACCCTATGGGTTATCACCCCATCACTTTCGTCTTGGTTCAAGGTGACGGTGCCGGGTTAATGACGATGATTTTCCTCTATGGTTTACTCAGTGTGTTTTCGCAACGTTAATGTGGAAACAAAAATCAACGTAACAGAACAAATTCGAGACGGCATAGCCGGCAAGTCCCCAGGCTCCACCTCCCAGTAAAGCAACGGGCTCGGCAGGTCAGAACCGGTCCAGGGCGGCACTATCTGTAAAGCACAACTGCTTCCCTTTGTGATAATACTTTGGGTGCGATCAAACCAGCGCTAAAGCACCGAATCCCATTAGAACTCCGCAGTTAAGCGTGCTTGGGCGAGAGTAGTACTAGGATGGGTGACTTCCTGAGAAGTCCTCATGTTGCAGCCCTTTTTTCAACTTTTGCTGTCTATTTTCCTGCCACCCATTGCATGACAGCCGTTGGAGTCGTCGGAGACCAAATTAATCATTTTTAGGCATCGAAACCCAGGCCATGTGAGAGACTGACTGATTATAGTTAGCTTTGAATTTGCTTGTTTTGAAGGTTTTTTACTCCATTTTTGGTTCAGTTTTCGCGAAAAGTCCTACAAAGCACTTTGGGAATGGTTTGAAAGTTTTAATAGAATTTTTTATATTTTACTAATTTTAGTAAGGTTGCTAAGTCGAGTAATCTAGGGTTTCTAGACTCTGTAAAAGTGATGTAATGCTCTTTTTCAAGGTATAATATTGTTTTAGGTTGTTTATGGGTTTCTAGTGTTGTAAACGGGTCGATTCCAGTCCGGGCCTGTGGCGGACCCAGAACCGAAACCTTTAGTAAGAGGATGGACTCGGAACTGGAACCAAAACCGATTTGGAACGAATTTCTTGGATCCGGAATCGGAACCATTAAGGTGTGGTTGGACCCGGAACTGAAACCGGAACCATTTCTTGGATGGGTTTGTGTCCGGGTCCGAGTCTATGTAGAGAATTTTTTAGAAAAAAGCTAACTTTTAGAGAAAAAAATTTCTAAAATTGGGTAATATATTGGAGCTCGGGTCCACGGGCCGTAACGAAGGTGGACTCGGGCCCGGAACCATTTAGGTCGCGGGTCCAAAAATAGGAACCTTACCCCGACCCATTTACTTATCGGTTCCTAAAGATAGACCCAAACCCGATTTTTAACGGGTCGGAACCTTCGGATTATCAAAGAATCAGATACCCATTAACAACCCTATGGGTTATCAGCCCATCACTTCCGTCTTGGTTCAAAGTGACGGTGCCAGGTTAAAAACGATTATTTTCTTCTATGGTTTTTTAAGCGTGTTTCCGCAACTTAATGTGGAAACAAAAATCAACATAACAGAACAAATTCGGGACGGTAAAGCCGACCAGTCCCCAGGCACCACCTCTCGGTGAAGTAAGGGGCTCGGCAGGTCCGGCCCGGTCCAGGGCTGCACCTCTCTCTAAACCGCAATTGCTTCCCTTTGGGATAGTACTTCGGGTGTGTTCATACCAGTGCTCAAGTGCTGGATCCCATCCGAACAACGCAATTAAGCAGGCTTGGGCGAGAGTAGAACTAGGATGGGTGATCTGCCGGGAAGTCCTCCTGTTGCACCCCTTTTTTAAGCCTTCGCTGTCCATTTTGCTTCCGCCCATCACATGACAACCGTTGGAGTCGTCGGAGACCAAATTAATCATTTTTAAGCATCGAAACCCAGGCTCTGCGCCAGATTTACTGATTATAGTTAGCTTTTAACTTACTTGCTTTGAAGTTTTTTTACTTCGTTTCCAGTTCAGCCTTCGAGAAAGCTACTATAAACCAATTTAGGAATGGTTTGAAAGTTTTAATGGAATTTTTTATATTTTATTAATTTTAGTAAGCTTACTAATTCGAGTAATCTGGAGTTTTTAGACTCCGTAAAAGTTATGTAGTGCTCTTTTTCAAAGAATAATTCTGTTTCAGGATGTTTATGGGTATCTAGGGTAGCAAACAGGCCGGTTCTGATCCTTGCCCAAGGCAGACCAGGAACCAGAATCGTTAGTGAGAGGATGGACCCGGACTGGAACCGAAACCAATTCGGAACTAGTTTGTTAGATCCGGAACCAGAACCATTAAGGAGTGGGTGGACCCGGAACGGGAACCAGAACCATTTCTTGGGCAGGTTTAGGTCCGGGTCCGGGTCTATGAAGAGAATTTTTTAGAGAAAAGCTAACTTTTAGAAAAAAAATTTCTAAAATTGGGTTAATATATTGGAGCTCGGGTCAATGGGCCGGAACCTAGGTGGAATCGAGCCCTAAACCGTTTAGGTCGTGGGTCCAAAAATAGGAACCATACTCGGACCCGTTTACTTATTGGTTCCTAAATATGGAACCAAACCCGATTATTAACGGGTCGGAACCTTCGGATAATTGGAAAATTGGATACCCATTTACAACCCTATGGGTTATCACCCCATCACTTCCATCTTGGTTCAAGGCGACGGTGTCGGGTTAAAGATGATGATTTTCTTCTATGGTTTACCAAGCGTGTTTTTGAAACGTTAATGTAGAAACAGAAATCAACATAACAGAACAAATTTGAGATGGTGAAGCCGACCGGTCCCCGGGGACCACCTCCCAGTAAAGCAACAGCTCAGCAGGTTCGACCCAGCCCAGGGTGGCACCTCTCTATAAAGCACAACTGCTCACCATTGCGATAATACTTCGGGTGCGATCATACTTGCGCTGAAGCACTGGATCCCATCAGAACTCTGCTGTTAAGCGTCCATGGGCAAGTGTACTACTAGGATGGGTGACCTCCTGGGAAGTCCTCGTGTTGCACCCTTTTTTTCAGCTTTCGCTGTCCATTTTCCTGCCAGCAATCACATGACAGCCGTTGGAGTCGTCGGAGGCCAAATTAATCATTTTTAAGCATCCAAACCCAAGCTCTATGCGAGACTGACTAATTATAGTTAGCTTTTAATTTGCTTGCTTTGAAGGTTTTTTACTCCGTTTTCATTTTGTCTTTGCGAAAAGTCCTAGAAAGCAATCTGGGAATGGTTTGAAAGTTTTAAAGGAATTTTTTATATTTTACTAATTTTAGTAAGCTTACTAGTCCAAGTAATCTAGGCTTCTTAGACTCTGTAAGCATGATGTAATGCCCTCTTTCAAGGAATAATACAATTTCAGGTTGTTTACGGCTATTTAAGGTTGTAAACGGGTTGATTCCGATCCAGGCCCACCCCGGACCAGGAACTGGAATTGTACACGAGAGGATGGACTTGGAACAGGAATCAGAACCGATTCGGAACTAATTTCTTGGATCCGGAACCGGAACCGTTAAGGAGTGGACAGACCCGGAACCAAAACCTGAACCTGAACCATTTTTTGGGCGGGTTTGGGTCCTGGTACGAGTGTATGTAGAGAATTTTTTAGAAAAAAGAAAACTTTTTGAAAAAAAATTTTCTAAAATTGGGGTAATATATTGGAGCTTGGGTCCGCAGGCCAAAACCAAGGTGGAATCGGGCCCGGAACTATTTAGGTCACGGGCCTAAAAATAGGAACCATACCCGGACCCGTTTACTTATCGGCTCCTAAAAATGGAACCATACCTAATTATTAACAGGTCGGAACCTTCGGATAATCGGAGAATTGGATACCCATTTACAACCCTATGGGTCATCATTCCATCACTTCCGTCTTGGTTCAAGGCAATGGTGCCGGGTCAAAGACGATGATTTTCTTCTACGGTTTACTAAGCGTGTTTCCGCAACGTTAATGTGGAAACAAAAATCAACGTAACAGAACAAATTCGAGATGCTAACACTGACTGGTCCCCAGGCACCATCTCCCAGTAAAGCAACGGGCTCGGCAAGTCCTACCCGGTTTAGGGCGGCACCTCTATGTAAAGCACAACTGCTTCCCTTCGCGATAATTTTTCGGGTGCAGTCATACCATCGTTAAAGCACCGGATCCCATAAAAACTCTACAGTTAAGCATGCTTGGGCAAGAGTAGTACTAGGATGGGTGACCTCCTGGGAAGTCCTCGTGTAGCACCCCTTTTTTCAGCTTTCGCTGTTCATGTTCCAGCCAGCCATCACATGATACTGTTGGAGTCGTCGAAGACCAAACTAATCATTTTTAAGCGTCGAAACCCAGGCTCTATGCGAGACTTACTAATTATAGTTAGCTTTTAATTTGCTTGCTTTGAAGGTTTTTTACTCCGTTTTCGGTTCAGTTTTTGCGAAAAGTCGTATAAAGCAATTTGGGAATAGTTTGAACGTTTTAATGGTATTTTTTATATTTTACTAATTTTTGTGAGCGTACTAGTTCGCGTAATCTAAGGTTTCTAGACTCTGTAAAAGTTATGTATTGCTCCTTATCACGGAATAATACAGTTTCAGGTTGTTTATGGGTTTCTAGGGTTGTAAACAGGTCGGTTCCTGTCCGGGCCCATTGCGGACCTAGAACCGGAATCGTTAGTGAGAGGATGGAACCGGAACTGGAACCAGAACCGATTCGGAACTAATTTTTTGGATTCGGAACTGAAACCATTAAGGAGTCAACGGACCCTGAACCGGAACCAAAACCATTTCTTGGGCGGGTTTGTGTCCGGGTCCGGGTCTATGTAGAGAATGTTTTAGAGAAAAGCTAACTTTTAGAAAAAAAAATTTCTAAAATTTGGGTAATATATTGGAGCTCGGGTCCACAGGCCATAACCAAGGTGGAATCGGGCCCGGGTCGCGGGTCCAAAATTAGGAACCTTACCCCGACCCGTTTACTTATCAGTTCCTGAAGATAGACCCAAACCCGATTTTAACGGGTCGGAACCTTTGGATTATCGGAGAATCAGATACCCATTAACAACCCTATGGGTTATCAGCCCATCACTTCCGTCTTGGTTCAAGGTGACGGTGCCAGTTAAAAATGATTATTTTCTTCTATGGTTTACTAAGCGTGTTTCTGCAACTTAATGTGGAAACAAAAATCAACGTAACAGAACAAATTCGAGACGGTAAAGCCGACCGGTCCCCAGGCACCACCTCCCGGTCAAGCAAGGGGCTCGGTAGGTCCAGCCCGGTCCAGGGCAGCACCACTCTCTAAAGCACAATTGCTTCCCTTTGCGATAGTACTTCGGGTGTGTTCATACCGGCACTAAAGCGGTGGATCCCATCCGAACTCCGTAATTAAGCATGCTTGGGCAAGAGTAGAACTAGGATGGGTGACCTGCTGAGATGTCCTTGTGTTGCACCCTTTTTTCAAGCCTTCGCTGTCCATTTTGCTTCCACCCATCACATGACAACCATTGGAGTTGTCGGGGACTAAATTAATCATTTTTAAGTGTCGAAACCCAGGCTCTGTGCGAGACTTACTGATTATTGTTAGCTTTTAACTTACTAGTTTTGAAGGTTTTTTACTTCGTTTTCAGTTCAATCTTCGAGAAAACTACTATAAACCAATTTGGGAATGGTTTGACAATTTTAATGGAATTTTTTATATTTTACTAATTTTAGTAAGCTTACTAATTCAAGTAATCTAGAGTTTCTAGACTCCGTAAAAGTTATGTAGAGCTCTTTTTCAAAGAACAATTCTGTTTCAGGTTGTTTATGGGTATCTAGGGTAGTAAACAGGCCGGTTCTGATCCTTGTCCATGTCAGACCCGGAACCGAAATCGTTAGTGAGAGGATGGCCTCGGACTGGAACCGGAACCGATTCGGAACTAGTTTGTTAGATCCGGAACCGGAACCATTAAGGAGTGGGTGGACCCGGAACGAGAACCAGAACCATTTCTTGGGCAGGTTTGGGTCCGGGTCCAGGTCTATGAAGAGAATTTTTTAGAGAAAAGTTAACTTTTAGAAAAAAAAGATTTCCAAAATTGAGGTAATATATTGGAGCTCGGGTCAATGGGCCGGAACCTATGTGGAATCGGGCCCAAAACCATTTAGGTCGCGGGTCTAAAAATAGGAACTATACCCGGACCCGTTTACTTATCGGTTCCTAAATTTGCACCAAACCGGATTGTTAACGGGTCAGAACCTTCGGATAATCAGAAAATCGGATACCCATTTACAACCCTATGGGTTATCACCCCATCACTTCCGTCTTGGTTCAAGGTGACGGTGCCGGGTTAAAGACGATGATTTTCTTCCATGGTGTACCAAGCGTGTTTCCGCAACGTTAATATGGAAACAAAAATCAATGTAACAAACCAAATTCGAGACGGTAAAGCCGACCGGTCCCCAGGCATCACCTCCCGGTAAGGCAATGGGCTTGGTAGGTCCGGCCCGGTCCAGGGCAACACCTTTTTGTAAAGCACAACTGCCTCCCTTTGCGATAATACTTTGGGTGCGATCATACCTGCACTAAAGCGCCGGATCCCATTAGAACTCTGCAGTTAAGCGTGCTTGGGCGAGAGTAGTAATAGGATGGGTGACCTCCTGGGAAGTCCTTGTGTTGCACCGCTTTTTTCAGCTTTCGCTGTCCATTTTCCGGACACCCATCACATGGCAGCCGTTGGAGTCGTTGGAGACCAAATTAATCATTTTTAGGCGTCGAAACCCAGGCTCTGCATGAGACTTACTGATTACAGTTAGCGTTTAATTTGCTTGCCCTGAAGGTTTTTTACTCCGTTTTCTGTTCAGTCTTCGCAAAAAGTCCTATAAAGCAATTTGGGAATGGTTTGAAAGTTTTTATGGAATTTTATATATTTTACTAATTTTAGTAAGCTTACTAATTCACGTAATCTGGGGTTCCTAGACTCTGTAAAAGTGATGTTATACTCTTTTTCAAGGAATAATTTAGTTTCAGGTAGTTTATGGGTATCTAGGGTTGTGAACGGGTCGGTTCAGGTCTGAGCCCGTGGTGGCCCCAGATCTAGAATCATTAGTGAGAGGATGGACCCGGAACCGGAACCCGAACCGGAACCGATTCGGAACTAATTTCTTAGATCCCAAACTGGAACCATTAAGGAGTGGATGGACCCGAAATTGGAACCGGAACCATTTCTTGGGCGGGTTTGTGTCTGGGTCCAGGTCTATGTAGAGAATCTTTTAGAGCAAAGCTAACTTTTAGAAAAAAATTTTCTAAAATTGGGGCAATATATTAGAGCTCGAGTCCACGGGCCCGAACCAACGTGAAATCGGGCCCGGAACCATTTAGGTCGCGGGTCTAAAAATAGGAACCATACACGGACCCGTTTACTTATCGGTCCCTAAAGGTGGACCCAAATCCGATTTTTAACAGGTCGGAACCTTCGGATAATCGGAGAATCGGATACCCATTTACAACCCTATGGGTTATCAACCCATCACTTCTGTCTTGGTTCAAGGTGACGGTGCCGGGTTAAAGACGATGATTTTCTTCAATGGTTTACTGAGTGTGTTTCTGCAATGTTGATGTGGAATCAAAAATCAACGTAACAGAACAAATTCGAGATGGTAAAGCCGACCGGTCCCCAGGCACCCCCTCCCAATCAAGCAATGGGCTTAGCATGTCCGGCCCGGTCCAGGGCAGCACCTCTCTGTAAAGCACAACTGCTTCCCTTTGTGCTAATACTTCGGGTGCGATCATACCAGTGCTAAAGCACTGGATCCTATCAGAACTCCGCAATTAAGCGTGCTTGGACGAGAGTAGAACTAGGGTGGCTATCCTCCTGAGAAGTCCTCGTGTTGCACCCCTTCTTTCAGCCTTCGCTGTCCATTATGCTGCCACCCATCACATGACAACCATTGGAGTCATCGGAGACTAAATTGATCATTTTTAAGCGTCGAAACTCAGGCTTTACGCAAGACTTACTGATTATAGTTAGCTTTTAATTTGCTTGCTTTGAAAGTTTTTTACTCTGTTTTCGGTTCAGTCTTCGTGAAAAGTCTTATAAAGCAATTTAGGAATGGTTTGAAAGTTTTACTGGAATTTTTTTTATTTTACTAATATTAGTAAGCTTACTAATTAGAGAAATCTAGGGTTTTTAGACTCTGTAAAAGTGATGTAATGCTGTTTTTCAAGGAATAATTCTGTTTCAGGTTGTGTACGGGTAGCTAGGGTTGTAAACGGGTTGGATCCGATCTGTGCCCATGGCGGACCTGTAACCGGAATCGTTAGTGTGAGGATGGACCCGGAACCGGAACAGGAACCGATTCAGAACTAGTTTCTCGGATCCGGAACCGGAACCATAAAGGAGTGGATGGACCTGGAACCAGAACCAAAACCATTTCTTGGGCGGGTTTGGGTCCGGGTTTGGGTCTATGTAGAGAATTTTTTAGAGAAAAGCTAACTTTTTGAAAGAAAAATTTCTAAAATTGGGGTAATATATTGGAGCTTCGGTCCATGGGCCGTAACTAAGGTGGAATTGGGCCCGGAACCATTTAGGTCGCGGGTCCAAAAATAGGAGCCATACCTGGACCCGTTTACTTATCAGTTCCTAAAAATGGACCCAAACGAGATTTTTAACGGGTCGGAACCTTTAGATAATCGGAGAATCGGATACTTATTTACAACCCCATGGGTTATCACCCGATCACTTCCGTCTTGGTTCAAGGTGACGGTGCTGGGTTAAAGGTGATGATTTTCTTCTGTGGTTTATTAAGCATGTTTCCGCAACGTTAATGTGGAAACAAAAATCGATGTAACAGAACAAATTTGAGATGGTAAAGCCGATCGGCCATCAGGCACCACCTCCCTGTAATGCAACGGGCTCGGCAGGTCCGGCCCGGTACAGGGCAGCTCCTTTCTGTAAAGCACAACTGCTTCCCTTTGCGATAATACTTTGGGTGCGATCATACCTGCGCTAAAGCACCGGATCCCATCAGAACCCCGCAGTTAAGCGCGCTTGGGTGAGAGTAGTGATCGTGAACTCCAAGTGCAGAGCTGCGATGTAGTAATAAAACTGGTGAGACCAAGTCGATCCTCAGGGAGCAATGTGTTTAAGGTATTTTCAACTTGTAACCTGTCTAAAATAAAAATCTAAACTAGCCTAATTTATAATCTAACAAATACATACATTACTAAAACAAAATAATTACAATCCCTAATTCTAAAAGTTCCTAAAAGTAAAATTAAATATACTGCAAAACAAAACACACGTTAGAACTTCCAATAAAACTAAATCTAAAATTAGAAACTAACTAAACTAGACAATATTAAAAACAAAATAAACAAAATTTAAAAACTTTTCTAAGTTAGAATTTCCAAAACTAGAAAACTTTTCAATTTAAAATCTTCAATTAAAACAAGTTTAGAAAGATCTTTTAATTTTGGAAATTAACTAAAACAATCAAAAACATAAAACTAGAAATAAATTTAAAATTAAAAAGTTAGTAAAATTAATAATGCAATGCATGCCATGAGATGCTGAAAAATTCTAAATCTGAAAAACTAGTATGCTGATGCAAATGTTATGCATGATTTCATCTATTCTAATGCATCCTAAATTTAAATTTAATGGCTGGAATTTATGCTCTACTGATGCAAGAAACTAACAAAAAAAACGGAAATAAAAAAAAATCTAAAACGAAAAAGTTATGAATGCATGAATATGACAACTTTGCAAAATTCTGTGCAGGAATTCTGATTCGGGTTGACTGATTGGCAAAGTTTAAGCCTCTGGTTCACAAACCTTCCGAAATTATTTTGATCTGAAATTTTGGGGAATGAAAAACCACATCCTAAACTTTAATTTTGCCAAGTTTCAAATAAAAATATTGTGATTTGACTGGTCTACCCACTTCGAACTTTTTGTCAAAAACTGTTTTTACAGTTTGCTGAAACTGTTTTAAGTTGTTCTATTTGTAAATTGAGTCCGAATTTAATCATTAGATTCAGATCTGAAGGCTTAATTTTCATCAACTTAAATATGCACAAAATCTTATGATAAGAAAATAGATGCAATGATTTCTAATCCAACCATCAAACTATGCAAAAACAAAACTTAAAATCCATGTGAATATAATAAGAAAATAACAAAAGTGCAGAAAATAACATAGAAGTGCAGGAAAATAAAATTGTAGAAATTTAAAATTAAAAGTGCAATGAAAGAAAATAAAAATTGCAGGAAGTCAAAGGCGGTATAACTGAAGTTAAAGGCGGTAAACAATAGAAGTTAAAGGCGGTATATTCACTCAAATTCTCCCTTAGTCTAGGCCTAATAATTTCTTAAAGTATGTTCTTTATTTGGGTCGTCAATCCAAACAAGAAAAAACACAAATCAAGCAATCATACAACCATAAGAATAAGAAGAATAAGAAGATGAATATTATTGAACTAGTATGACAATCCTTTACATAAGATGAAAAAAAAATTAAACCAAAAGATTATACATACTAGGATGGAAAAGAATTCCTCATTCTAGTTGATCTTCAAGGTTGGTGGTGTGGCTTTAGGGCTAAGCCTCCTTGATGACTTGAGATGGAGAGACAAGAGAGAGAGAGATGGAGTGTAGAAATCTAGAGGTGGGAGGTGGGTAATTCTTCCATGAAGAATATGGGAGAAGGGTGCCCTATTTATACTTTTTCAAGTCCTACTCCTTCTCAAACTTTAAAATATTAAAAATAATTAAAAAATGAAAGAAAAAAGGGCTCCAACCAATGCTTTGGACGTGCAATATCCTTGGGGATTTTTTACTTTTTATTTTTCTCTTCTTTCCTTGCTTGTTTTGTCCAGAAATCCCTCTTGGATGCTTCTTTCCTTCTTTGTTTTGCCACCTTGCATTGAGATCTTTTGAGAGATGAAATAGGGATAAGAATCCTCTCTTAGAATCAAACTTGGCCCACATGAGGTGTAGAACTTCTCCTTTTATCTCTTTGCATCGTCAACTTTCCTTTTTTGGAAAGTTCTCCTTGTTGGCTCCTAACTTGAAGAGATCTTCTAGATAATTCCCCCTTGATTTTTTCCTTTACTTTTTCAATCAAAATCTGATCCAAAATCTCTTTTGGACGTGGAATAGGTTGCTTGGATATTTTTTTGCATTTTTTTTTCAATTAAATCTTTTCCTTCTCAAAAAAGAACTCCTATGTGGCTTTCCTTGTCCATCTTTGATGAGATATTCTTCAAATTCTCTTCAAAATCTCTTGAAAATGTGCAACAAGTAAATGGACCCCATCTTGGATGTTTTACAAGTGTGCCCCACACATGTGCATGTGTGTGTGGGACCATGAAGCCGACTTTTTGCAATTTTCTTCCAATTTCCTTTTCTCTTCAATTCTGCTCTCCTTTCTCTTGAAAATCAATTCCTTGCCTCAATTCTTTACAAATGGGACCCACATAATCAATTTCCTACAAAACAGATGTGAATTCATGTGAAAAGACAATTTTACCCCTAACATCACATATGCATGATTGTGGGCCCATTTCTCATGAAATGATAATAAAAATGTACATCATTCTTCATGATTTTGTATGAATGAACTAATGATGAAGAGAATTTAATTTATTTCATGAGAAAAATTATTTTCACAAAACTTTCCAAAAATAGACTTTCCAAAAATAGCAGGTTTCATGAATTTATGCAAAAAGTGTGATTTTTAAGCAATTTATGCAGAAAAATATAAAAATGAATTTAAAATGAATTAAACCATGATATCACACTCAATGAGGCTCTTTCAAGTTAATAAGTCCTTAAAATGAGTCAAAATGTGTATGAAAATATGCATTTTTAAAGACTCATCACACCCCCCAACCAGCGTTTTGCTAGTCCCTAGCAAAAAATGCGATAAAATATGAGGAATTCTTCCTAACCTAATCTAATCTTAAACTAATGCAATGCAATAAAATTAAACATGAATGCAATGCCACTTTCGCTGGCACTCTCGACTGCATTTAGCTTATGCAGCAAGCCCTTAAACCCCTAGGTTCCCCCTAGTGGACGAGTTATGCCTCGTGAGGGTTTGCAGTGAATATACCCACAAAATTCTCTTTTTTTTTTTTTGAAGAAAAAAAAATGAATAAAAGCGAAAAGAAATTCCCCAAAAGAAAATTCGCTCATATTAGATATTTTCGAAATCTGGAATAATTACACTTTCAGACTTTTCAAATTCTGGTCCACAATTCTATTCTCAAAAACTTTCTCAAATTCAAACCAACTTGCGTGCATTGTGCGAAATTGTATACATCAAAAACCTATTTCAGATATTCTACAATAATGCTGCAAAAACAGAATTTTTCCTTCAAATAGTCTGATCCCCTGAAATTTAGCAAAAAGAAATTTCCTCTCAAAGTTACTAAGATAGTTGCCACTTTACTATTTACTTTAGTTGGCCTCTTTTTCTCTCACTATCTTTTTCCGACGTAAGAGTTCTCAAGTTCATACGATATAAGAAAAGTTAGAATCCAGAGAGCAAATCTAGTCCTTGTCCTTCCCCGCACATACTTCCTTGCAAACTCTTACGGACACTCTTCACTCTCTTACTTTTTCCAACGTAGAATTTTCCAAGTTCATATGATATAGCAAAAGTTGGGATCTAAGGAACAAACTTAGTCCTTATGCTTTTCCGCACATATCCCTTGAAAATTTCTACGGACACTCGTTGGGCCATAATTCATCTTTATTTTCTTTTTTTTTCTTTCTTTCCTATGACTGTGCAATGTTTAGGTCCCTTAAGCTTTCTAATTAACCCATGTAGCGAGCATTAGGCCAATGACTCCCAAACCAGATGGCTTTAGGGCATTAGATATAAAAATATCCCTTCGGGCTTACTAGCTCGAGTTAAAAAGGCTATGAACCCAAACTAGTCACAAATTGCTCATTATATGCTCTCTTTTTTTTTTCACTCTTGTTTTTTTTTTAACCAAAGTAAACAGTAGGTGGCAATTCTCATTTCACTCGAATTAATTCATTTTGGTTCTAATATATACAATTTACCAAAAGTGAACCAGGAAACAAAAATATTCTACAAACTAAATTTCAAGTTCACATTGTATTCTCCAAAAAAATTCCAAAAACAAACAGCATCAAAGCTTCATATCCAAAATTTCGAAAAATGTATACGTGTGTGTATGTGAAGAGCAAGTCTTGGTTATCTTTTGATAGGTTTTCTCCTTCAAAAAATGCAAACTTTCTTTTTACTTCCTTCTAAGAGTATGAAAATTCCAGATTTCTATATATCTTCAAATCGCTTCAATTCTTTTGAAAACTTTCTTTTATGAAATGAAAAGCAAATGAGAAAAACAAATGAGAGATAAATGTAAAAGTAAATGAAAATGTAAAATAAATGCCGGCAAAAATTCCTAAAACCAAAAAAACAAAAGTCTAAAAAAAATTAAAAGCTAAAAAAAAATTAAAAAAAACCTATATGCCGAAAAGTAAAAAAAAAACCTATATGCCTAAAAGTGGACAAGCGTGCTTGTTCCCACCCCCCAACCGATTATGTGCACCGTCCTCGATGTATATGAATGGAATATAAACAGTAAGAAAAACATGAGGAAACAAAACAGTAAAAGAGGGTAAGGAGAAGAGGCACCTGAAATTATGTCTGAGTTGCTCCCTGTCCAAGTTTAGACAAAAGTAACAAAAGCAAAACCATAATATACATAGTATACACAGCAAAAGGCCTCTGTCGGATCCAAGGCCGATCAATCCTTGTATATAGGATCATCAAGAGAAATTTCATCCTCTTCAGGTGGTGTGATCTCCAAGAATGGCTTTAATCTTTGGCCATTGACTTTGAACATTTGGCCATCCTTTGGATCAAAAATCTCAACAGCACCATATGGAAAAACTGTTTTGACAATGTACGGACCAGTCCATCGAGAGTTGAGCTTGCCAGGAAACAAACGAAGCCTAGAATTGTAAAGGAGGACTTTTTGCTCAGGGTGGAAATTTTTCCTGATGATTTGATTATCATGAAAAACCTTTGCCCTCTCTTTGTAGATTTTAGAATTAACATAGGCTTCTCTGCGCAACTCTTCCAATTCATTCAGTTGTAGTTTCCTATTAGATCCAGCTTTATCTGTATCAAGGTTGAACTGTTTAATAGCCCAATAATCTCTATGCTCAAGTTCCACTGGCAAGTGGCAAGCTTTCCCATAAATTAGCCGATAAGGAGACATTCTAATAGGAGTTTTGAAGGCTGTCCGATAAGCCCATAATGCATCGGTTAGTCGAGTAGACCAATCTTTTTGATTAGGGTTTACGGTAGTCTCCAAAATCCGCTTGATTTCACGATTTGATACCTCTACTTGCCCACTAGTTTGTGGGTGATAAGGGGTGGCCGCTTTGTGAGTTATTCCGTATTGCTTCATAAGGGCCTCAAAAGTTCTATTACAAAAATGCGATCCCCCATCACTTATAATGGCACGAGGGGTTCCAAATCGTGAAAACACATCCTTCAAAAATCTCTGAACAGTTTTAGCATCATTACTCCGGCAAGGAATAGCTTCTATCCATTTTGAGACATAATCAACAGCAACCAAGACATAAATGAAACCAAAACTAGGAGGAAAAGGTCCCATAAAGTCTATACCCCATACATCAAAAATTTCAATTACCAAAATTGGGTTCAAAGGCATCATGTTTCTTTTTGAAATATTACCCAATTTTTGGCAGCGCTCACAGGTCTTGCAAAATTCATGAACATCCTTAAAAAGTGTGGGCCAATAAAAACCACATTGTAATATTTTGCAGGATGTCTTTTTAGCAGAAAAATGGCCTCCACAAGCCTGTGAATGACAGAATGATATGACACTAGGAATCTCATCATCTGGCACACACCTCCTGATAATTTGATCTGGGCAGTATTTAAACAAGTATGGATCATCCCAGAAAAAATGTTTCACCTCAGAAAAGAACAAATCTTTATCTTGCTTAGTCCAATGACTAGGAATACTGCTCATAGCAAGATAATTTGCTATATCTGCAAACCAAGGGGGTTTGGATAATGCAAAAAGGTGTTCATCTGGAAAATTGTCCTTGATTGGTGTTGGCTTAATAGTATCAGAAATGACAAGTCTAGAAAGGTGATCTGCCACAACATTTTCTACTCCTTTCTTATCTTTGATTTCTAAGTCAAATTCCTGGAGTAAAAGGATCCATCTAATCAGTCTGGGCTTAGCATCTTTCTTAGAAAGAAGGTACTTTAGCGCGGAATGATCAGTAAACACCACAATCTTAGATCCAATCAAGTAAGAGCGAAATTTGTCAAGTGCAAAGACCACTGCCAATAATTCCTTCTCAGTGGTTGAATAGTTGATCTGTGTACTATTCAGGCTCTTACTTGCATAATAAATCACGTAAGGCTTTTTATCCTTATGTTGTCCCAAAACAGCCCCAACCGCAAAATCACTGGCATCACACATGAGTTCAAAAGGAAGGTTCCAATCTGGAGGTTGCATAATTGGAGCAGATGTTAGCATACCTTTTAATTTTTCAAAGGCCACTTGGCATGCCTCAGTCCATTCAAATTGTGCATCCTTGGATAACGGTTCACAGAGAGGGCGAGATATAGAACTAAAATCTTTAATGAACCTTCTATAGAACCCTGCATGCCCTAAGAATGATCTTATATCTCTTACGGTTTTGGGTGTGGGTAAGTTGGCAATCAAATCAATTTTAGACTTGTCAACTTCTAGACCTTTTTCAGACACAATATGACCAAGGACAATTCCCTGGCGAACCATGAAATGGCATTTTTCCCAATTGAGTACCAAGTTCTTTTCTTCGCATCTGGTGAGAACAATCTCGAGGTTGGTCAAGCAATCCTCAAATGAGTCACCAAACACAGAGAAATCATCCATGAAGACCTCGAGAATGCGTTCCACCATGTCACTAAAAATACTCAGCATACAACGCTGAAATGTGGCGGGAGCATTACATAACCCAAAAGGCATTCGCCGATAAGCAGAAGTACCAAAGGGCCATGTAAATGTAGTTTTCTCCTGGTCTTCAAGGGAGATTTCTATTTGGTTATATCCAGAATATCCATCAAGAAAACAATAGTACTGGTGGCCAGCTACCCTTTCCAAAATTTGGTCCATAAAGGGTAGAGGGAAATGGTCCTTACGTGTGACTGCATTAAGTTTCCTGTAGTCTATGCATACCCTCCATCCTGTGGAGACTCGGGTAGGAACAAGTTCATTTTGCGTATTTTTGACTACAGTGATACCGGTTTTTTTTGGAACGACCTGGGTAGGGCTGACGCACTGGCTATCTGAGATGGGATAGATTATGCCCACATCAAGCAGTTTAAGCACCTCAGCTCTAACCACTTCTTGCATGGTAGGATTAAGCCGGCGTTGCATCTGCCTACATGGTTTTGCATCCTCTTCAAGGTAGATGTGATGCGTACACACTAAAGGATCGATTCCTTTGATGTCAGCCACATTCCAAGCAATGGCATTCTTGTGTTGTTTAAGTACTTTCAATAATTGGGCCTCTTGATTCTCAGTAAGAAGCGAAGAAATAACTACTGGGTAGGTCTCCTCATCCCCAAGGTAAGCATATTTGAGGTTAGAAGGGAGGGGTTTCAACTCAGGTTTGGGTGGTTCAACCTGAGATGGAAGAGGTGGTGCACCATTTGGTACAAGCTCCTCAAACTTGGGTGTCCAGATAGCATGAGCTTCTTCCATAGTGTCATTATCCATTTCCTCAAGAAAGTCTATATCCTCATTGGCCTCAAGCATCAGTGCAATGTGGGAGTTAACACACTCCTCTAAATCATCCTCCAGTACAGTATTCACAGAGTTCATTTTAAGGAGATCATCATCAATATCCTCAGGATGTTTGTATAAATTGAATATATTTAGTTCAATGGTCATGTTTCCAAAAGAAAGTTTTAACATTCCATTCCGGCAATTGATTAATGCATTTGATGTTGCTAAAAATGGTCTTCCCAAAATTACCGGAATCTGAGCATTGTGATTATGTACTGGTTGAGTGTCCAATACATAAAAATCAGCAGGAAAATAGAATTTTTCAATTTGCACTAATACGTCTTCTATTACCCCCCTTGGTTTCTTGATCGAACAATCTGCGAGTTGTAGAGTAACCTTGGTAGGTTTCAACTCGCCTAGCCCCAGTTGTTGATAAACCGAGTAGGGTAATAGATTAACACTGGCCCCCAGGTCTAGTAAAGCCTGACCAATCCGGTGATTTCCAATGGTGCACGATATGGTGGGGCATCCCGGATCTTTGTATTTCTGGGGTGTGCTCCCGTTTAGGAGTGCACTAACTTGCTCAGTGAAGAAAGCTTTCTTTTGTACATTCGTCCTACGCTTGACAGTGCAAAGATCCTTAAGGAACTTAGCGTAGGATGGAATCTGATTTATTGCATCCAATAGAGGAATATTGATTTTAACATCCTTAAAAATGTCTAAGATCTCCTGGTTTGGGATTGGCTTCTTGGGGCGGGTCAACCTTTGTGGAAAAGGGGCAATGGGTGTGACAGTTATGGGATAAGGACCTTTTTCATTCTCAACAACAATTTTTGCATTAGTACTATCCTTTTTAATCTTTTCATTCAAATCTGAGGAGACATGTTGTTTATCTTTTTCTGGATTGTCTTGAAGTTCTTTGCCACTGCGTAAAGTGACTGCCTGAACATGCTCCTTATAGTTTGGGTTAGTTATGTCGTTCACTTCAAACTGGCCTTTTGGGTTTGGGAGAGGTTGAGCAGGAAATGTTCCTTTCCCTTGAATTTGAAGGCTACGTTTGATTTGTTCGACAGAAGTTTCTAACCTTTGGATAGCCTGCTGGTTATTCTGAATCATTTGTTGATTATTTTGCATATTTTGCATAAATTGTTGTTGAGAATGAACTAGCATACTGAGGGACTCCTCCAATGACCTATTATGAGCTTGTGGTGCATAAGATGTATTATGTTGTGGAGACATGTATGCACCAGAATTTGATGGTCTTTGGGGATTATACTCAGGTGTAGTACTTGGCCCATTCCTCCAGCTAAAATTTGGGTGGTTTCGCCACGAAGGATTATACGTGTTCCCCATGGTATTTGTATTGAACGGCTTTTGGTATGAGTTCAAAATGTTAGCTTGTTCTTGAATTGCTTCCTGCAATGCAGGTCCAGTTGGACAGTCTGCTGACAAATGATCTTCAGAAGCACAAATACCACAAACCATGATTGTATCCTTGTTCTTTCCAAGTTTCAGGGTTTCTATTTCTCTTGTAAGTGCAGCAAGCTTGGCTTGAATTTCAGTTTGATTGTTCAGATGATAGATTCCTCCTCCCTTAGACTGGTTCAATGACCTGGATTGATCTGCCCCATCAGACGAGGCCCATTTTTGTGCATTTTCGGCCATTAGTTCCAAGAATTCCCACGCTTCATCAATTTGTTTTTGATCGAATTGACCATTGCACATCATCTCAATAAATTGACGGGTATCAAGGGTTAAACCCTCAATAAAAATCTCGATGAGACGATATGTTTCATATCCATGATGAGGACATGCAAGGACTAATTCGTTAAATCTTTCCCAACACTTATAATAGGGTTCCTTAAGATTTTGTCTAAACATCATAATTTCCCTTTTCAAAGTGTTGGTCTTATGCTGTGGGAAGAATTTCTTCAAAAATTCAGTCTCTAGGCCTTTCCAGGTGTTGATTGAACTTGGTCTAAGAGAGTGGAGCCAAGTCTTAGCTTTATCTTTCAAAGAAAATGGAAATAATCGAAGTTTGATTACATCCGGTATTACATTTTGTAACTGAAGTGTTGAGCATACTTCATCAAATTCTTTTAGGTGCAAGTATGCACTTTCAGAGTCAAGCCCATGAAACTTGGGTAGAAGTTGGATCATGCCTGGTTTGATCTCAAATTGACCCGTGATTGGGGGCATCACTATACAGGATGGTGTAGTTTGTCGAGCGGGGTTCAAGTAATCACGTAAAGTCCTAGGTGGTTGATTAACCTCCACACCATTGCGGTCCCCATTGTTATTCCCATTCCTGAATTGGGCATCATTGTTACCAGACCCACTCGCCATTGAAGACAATCTCAAAGGACTGGAGGGTCTAGGAGATTCTTTCCTTTCTAATCTATGCGCTGATCCTCTTTGCCAAATTGGCTGAGAGGGCTTGTCCTTTCTTTTTGGAATTTTGAGATTTTTTTAGAAAATGAAAAAAATAAATAAATAAATAAAACTTAAGTTATGAAAGCAACTAAAAAAAAAAACTCCCTAGGGTTGAAAAGTTTCCTTAAGTTTTCCAATCTAGTCCTACGAAACCAACTCGACCAGGTTAGCCACCAGGAAGTGGTAGAGTCACAGATGGACCCGTTTGAAGGACCAATTTCCTGAACAGTCAAGCTGTCGCGCACTACAGGGGCAAAGGCCTCCTTAGACACCGAGAAGATTAAGGACAATGACTAGATCACTTTTGGTAAACTTTCTTCCCAAAAGAAGTTGAGACAAGTTGAAAAACAATAACTTTTCCAATTTTAGAAAGTTTCTAAAAATCAGAGTGATGTGTATTTTCTAGCATTCCATGCACATTCCTATTCCAAATTAGGGCGGCTTAGCATTCCATGCATGTCCTCCTATTTCTAGAATGAAACCACAACCACAAAACAATGTAAAAAAGGAAAGTTAGAAAAATTACCTTAAATGGCGCTCCCCGGCAACGGCGCCAAAAACTTGATCGTGAACTCCAAGTGCAGAGCTGCGATGTAGTAATAAAACTGGTGAGACCAGGTCGATCCTCAGGGAGCAATGTGTTTAAGGTATTTTCACCTTGTAACCTGTCTAAAATAAAAATCTAAACTAGCCTAATTTATAATCTAACAAATACATACATTCCTAAAACAAAATAATTACAATCCCTAATTCTAAAAGTTCCTAAAAGTAAAATTAAATATACTGCAAAACAAAACACACGTTAGAACTTCCAATAAAACTAAATCTAAAATTAGAAACTAACTAAACTAGACAATATTAAAAACAAAATAAACAAAATTTAAAAACTTTTCTAAGTTAGAATTTCCAAAACTAGAAAACTTTTCAATTTAAAATCTTCAATTAAAACAAGTTTAGATAGATCTTTTAATTTTGGAAATTAACTAAAACAATCAAAAACATAAAACTAGAAATAAATTTAAAATTAAAAAGTTAGTAAAATTAATAATGCAATGCATGCCATGAGATGCTGAAAAATTCTAAATCTGAAAAACTAGTATGCTGATGCAAATGTTATGCATGATTTCATCTATTCTAATGCATCCTAAATTTAAATTTAATGGCTGGAATTTATGCTCTACTGATGCAAGAAACTAACAAAAAAAAACGGAAATAAAAAAAAATCTAAAACGAAAAAGTTATGAATGCATGAATATGACAACTTTGCAAAATTCTGTGCAGGAATTCTGATTCGGGTTGACTGATTGGCAAAGTTTAAGCCTCTGGTTCACAAACCTTCCGAAATTATTTTGATCTGAAATTTTGGGGAATGAAAAACCACATCCTAAACTTTAATTTTGCCAAGTTTCAAATAAAAATATTGTGATTTGACTGGTCTACCCACTTCGAACTTTTTGTCAAAAACTGTTTTTACAGTTTGCTGAAACTGTTTTAAGTTGTTCTATTTGTAAATTGAGTCCGAATTTAATCATTAGATTCAGATCTGAAGGCTTAATTTTCATCAACTTAAATATGCACAAAATCTTATGATAAGAAAATAGATGCAATGATTTCTAATCCAACCATCAAACTATGCAAAAACAAAACTTAAAATCCATGTGAATATAATAAGAAAATAACAAAAGTGCAGAAAATAACATAGAAGTGCAGGAAAATAAAATTGTAGAAATTTAAAATTAAAAGTGCAATGAAAGAAAATAAAAATTGCAGGAAGTCAAAGGCGGTATAACTGAAGTTAAAGGCGGTAAACAATAGAAGTTAAAGGCGGTATATTCACTCAAATTCTCCCTTAGTCTAGGCCTAATAATTTCTTAAAGTATGTTCTTTATTTGGGTCGTCAATCCAAACAAGAAAAAACACAAATCAAGCAATCATACAACCATAAGAATAAGAAGAATAAGAAGATGAATATTATTGAACTAGTATGACAATCCTTTACATAAGATGAAAAAAAAAATTAAACCAAAAGATTATACATACTAGGATGGAAAAGAATTCCTCATTCTAGTTGATCTTCAAGGTTGGTGGTGTGGCTTTAGGGCTAAGCCTCCTTGATGACTTGAGATGGAGAGACAAGAGAGGGAGAGATGGAGTGTAGAAATCTAGAGGTGGGAGGTGGGTAATTCTTCCATGAAGAATATGGGAGAAGGGTGCCCTATTTATACTTTTTCAAGTCCTACTCCTTCTCAAACTTTAAAATATTAAAAATAATTAAAAAATGAAAGAAAAAAGGGCTCCAACCAATGCTTTGGACGTGCAATATCCTTGGGGATTTTTTACTTTTTATTTTTCTCTTCTTTCCTTGCTTGTTTTGTCCAGAAATCCCTCTTGGATGCTTCTTTCCTTCTTTGTCTTTGCCACCTTGCATTGAGATCTTTTGAGAGATGAAATAGGGATAAGAATCCTCTCTTAGAATCAAACTTGGCCCACATGAGGTGTAGAACTTCTCCTTTTATCTCTTTGCATCGTCAACTTTCCTTTTTTGGAAAGTTCTCCTTGTTGGCTCCTAACTTGAAGAGATCTTCTAGATAATTCCCCCTTGATTTTTTCCTTTACTTTTTCAATCAAAATCTGATCCGAAATCTCTTTTGGACGTGGAATAGGTTGCTTGGATATTTTTTTGCATTTTTTTTTCAATTAAATCTTTTCCTTCTCAAAAAAGAACTCCTATGTGGCTTTCCTTGTCCATCTTTGATGAGATATTCTTCAAATTCTCTTCAAAATCTCTTGAAAATGTGCAACAAGTAAATGGACCCCATCTTGGATGTTTTACAAGTGTGCCCCACACATGTGCATGTGTGTGTGGGACCATGAAGCCAACTTTTTGCAATTTTCTTCCAATTTCCTTTTCTCTTCAATTCTGCTCTCCTTTCTCTTGAAAATCAATTCCTTGCCTCAATTCTTTACAAATGGGACCCACATAATCAATTTCCTACAAAACAGATGTGAATTCATGTGAAAAGATAATTTTACCCCTAACATCACATATGCATGACTGTGGGCCCATTTTGTTGGATGTAGGTGGGTCTCGTGGATAGATTTTCAAAACTTTTGACCCACTTGACACAGGGATCAACTATCCATAAGACCAAAATCCAATCCAGGATGCGTTACCCTCAATCTCGTGACCATGTACAGTAAAAAATTATACCAGCACTAAACATCCAAAATAATCTACGACATGGAAGAAGTAGATCATACCTTTGGAGATCCGCAGTGCTCTAATGGATTTCTTCTACACCTCTTAGCCTTCCACGCTATGACCCGAATTGGATTACTTCTCTCGAGAAGAATGGTGGAATCTTCAGGAGAAAATTCCAACTCGAGACTTCAAGGAACTAGAAGAGAGAAGGAGAGAAACTCATGCAACTCTTGCACGAAAGGGTTTTGGGCGTGAGGGGGACTCTTTTGGACGTCCAAGGATATTTTATAGACTTCCAAATCTCTCCCTTGTCTAATTGAAATAGAAGTCTTACTTCCAAAGCAATTAGCAAGTTTCTCCTTTCTTATCCTTTCTTTCTAGAGTTCGAGTCGGATTACTATTTTCCAATAACTTGGGCTAGCGTGGGGACCACTAGGGATTCCTTAGAAAGCTGGCTCCAACTGGAACACCGCGACCCCACATCTCATGTGCAATCCGGGCCCACAGTTAATTGCAAATAACACCACTATATAAATGCAATTGCACTCCAGTCTTAGGAATAAATTACAATGAAGACCCTAAACTTCCCAATTACCACAAGTAGGCCCCTCTATCAATATCCGTGGATCAATTGGAATAAACCCGTCTCTTCCAATCTAAGTTCCACATCTTATTATCCTTGAGCCCCAATTAATCACAGTAGTCATCAGTCCCATCCAATTAACTCTTAATTGAGATGGGTGCGCACTTATTAATGACAAATCCATTAATTGGCACAAGGGGATAATAGAGATAGATTCCATCTTGATCATTCAACGTTCCCACAGTTCTACTACCACATACCCAAGACACCGAGGTGTTAACCTATAGTCGGGCTCACTCATTGGTGACTCAAAGCAAATGAATAGATAGAAACTTGAGTTCGTCAATGTCTCAGGATTGAGAGCCTATTGCTAAGGAATTATGAGAGCATACCTTATTATTGAGATGGAATTCCATAAGGTGCATCTCATGGTCCTTCAATACATCCAATGTACCAGCACCGTGATCCAGAATCTTACATTCTGATGATCAAGACAAATCACACTATCTCATAGTGATCAAAGTGCTGCAACCTTATCAAATGAGATGCCCAGTCTCATTACTGGTTGTGAAGCTATTTAAGTATAAGATTTGTGACATATATCTCCCGCGTGTGGATCTCATCCATGCACATATATCACATCTAATATACTAATGGGACCCGGTTCAACTCATGAACCATTATGTCATACGTATTGGTCATGTGCATGAAGTAGTAAAATAACATTCATCTCATGAAAGTAAAGCATGATTTTATTGATAAATAAAGAAATTAATCAATTTATTACATCAACTGATGGATTGAGTCCACAAAATCTAACACATTTCTCATGAAATGATAATAAAAATGTACATCATTCTTCATGATTTTGTATGAATGAACTAATGATGAAGAGAATTTAATTTATTTCATGAGAAAAATTATTTTCACAAACTTTCCAAAAATAGACTTTCCAAAAATAGCAGGTTTCATGAATTTATGCAAAAAGTGTGATTTTTAAGCAATTTATGCAGAAAAATATAAAAATGAATTTAAAATGAATTAAACCATGATATCACACTCAATGAGGCTCTTTCAAGTTAATAAGTCCTTAAAATGGGTCAAAATGTGTATGAAAATATGCATTTTTAAAGACTCATCAAGTAGTAATAGGATGGGTCACCCCCTAGGAAGTCCTCGTGTTGCACCCCTTTTTTCAGCTTTCGCTGTCCATTTTGTTGCCACCCATCACATGATAGCCATTGGAGTTGTCGGAGACCAAATAAATCATTTTTAAGTGTTGAAATCGAGGCTCTGCGTGAGACTTACTGATTATAGTTAGCGTTTAACTTGCTTGCTTTAAGGGTTTTTTACTCCGTTTTCGGTTCAGTCTTCGCGAAAGGTCCTATAAAGAAATTTGGGAATGGTCTGAATGTTTTTATTGAATTTTTTAATTTTAATTATTTCTAGTAAGCTTACTAGTTCAAGTAATCTGGGGTTCCTCGACTCTGTAAAAGTGATGTAATGCTCTTTTTCAAGGAATAATACAGTTTCTGGTTGTTTATGGGTTTCTAGGGTTGTAAACGGGTCGATTCCGGTCCGGGACCATGGCGGACCGGGAATCAGAGCCGTTTGTGAGAGGATGGACCCGGAACTAGAACCGGAACCGATTCAGAACTAGTTTCTTGGATCCTGAACTGGAACCATTAAGGAGTGGATAGACCCAGAACCGGAACCAGGACCATTTCTTGGGCGGGTTTGGGTCCGGATCCGAGTCTATATAGAGAATTTTTTTGAGAAAAGCTAACTTTTGGTAATAAAAATTTCTAAAATTGGGGTAATATATTGGAGCTCGGATCCATGGGCCGGAACCAAGGCGGAATCGGGCCCAGAACCATTTAGGTCGCGGGTTCTAAAAATAGGAACCATACCCGGACCCGTTTACTTGTCAATTCCTAAAGATGGACCCAAACCCGATTATGAAAGGTTCGGAACCTTCGGATAATCGGAGAATCATATACCCATTTACAACCGTATGGGTTATCACCCCATCATTTCCGTCTTGGTTCAAGGTGACGGTGCCAGGTTAAAGGCGATGATTTTCTTCTATGGTTTACTAAGCGTGTTTCTGCAACGTTGATGTGGAAACAAAAATCAACGTAGCAGAACTAATTCAAGATGGTTAACCCGACCGGTCCTGAGGTTCCACCTCCCGGTAAAGCAACCGGCTCGGCAGGTCCGGCCCGGTCCATGGCAGCACATCTCTGTAAAGCACAACTGCTTCCCTTTGCGATAATACTTCGGGTGTGATCAAACCTGCACTAAAGCACCGGATCCCATCAGGACTCCGCTGATAAGTGTCCTAGGATGGGTGACCTCCGGGGAAGTCCTCGTGTTGCACCCTTTTTTTCAGCCTTCGCTGTCCATTTTCCTGCCACCTATCACATGACAGTTGTCGGAGGCCAAATTAATTATTTTAAGCGCCGAAACCCAGGCTCTATGCGAGACTTACTGATTATAGTTAGCTTTTAATTTGCTTGCTTTGAAGGTTTTTTACTCCGTTTTTGGTTCAGTCTTCGCGAAGAGTCCTGTAAAGCAATTTGGGAATGGTTTGAAAGTTTTAATTGAATTTTTTATAATTTACTAATTTTAGTGAACTTACTAATTTGAGTAATCTGGGGATCCTAGACTCTGTAAAAGTGATGTAATGCTCTTTTTCAAGGAATAATACAGTTTCAGGTCGTTTATGGGTATCTAGGGTTGTAAACGGGTCCGCTCCGGTCCAAGCCCGTGGCGGACCCGAAACCGGAATCGTTAGTAAGAGGATGGACCCGGAACCAGAACCGGAACAGATTTGGAACTGATTTCTTGGGTCCAGAACTGGAACCATTAAGGAGTGGATGAACCCGGAACCGGAATTGGAACCATTTCTTGGGCGGGTTGGGGTCCAGTCTGGGTCTATGTAGAGAATTTTTTAGAGAAACGCTAACTTTTAGAAAAAAAAGTTTCTAAAATTGGGGTAATATATTGGAGCTCGGGTCCACAGCCGGAACCAGGGTGGAATCGGGCTCGGAACCATTTAGGTTGCGGGTCTAAAAATAGGAACTATACCCGAACCCGTTTACTTATCGGTTCATAAAGATAGACCAAACCCAATTATTAACGGGTCGGAACCTTCAGATAATCGGTGAATCGGATACCCATTTACAACCCTATGGGTTATCACCCCGTTACGTCCGTCTTAGTTCAAGGTGACGGTGCCGGGTTAAAGACGATGATTTTCTTCTATGGTTCACTAAGCGTGTTTCCGCAATGTTACTATGCAAAAAAAAAAAAAAATGAACGCAACTAAACCAATTTGAGACGTTAAAGCCGACTGGTCCCCAGGCACCACCACCCGGTAAAGTAACGGGCTCGACAGGTCCGGCCCGGTCTAGGGCAGCACCTCTCTGTAAAGCACAACTTCTTTCCTTTGCGATAATACTTCGGGTTCAATCAGACCAACGCTGAAGCATTGGATCCCATCAGAACTCCGCAGTCAAGCATGCTTGGGCGAGAGTAGTAATAGGATGGGTGACCTCCTGTGAAGTCCTCGTGTTGCACCGCTTTTTTCAGCTTTCTCTGTCCATTTTCCGGACACCATCACATGACAGCCGCTGGAGTCGTCGGAGACCAAATTAATCATTTTTTAGGCGTCGGAACCCAGGCTCTGCTCGAGACTTACTGATTATAGTTAGCTTTTACTTTGCATGCTTTGAAGGTTTTTTACTCCGCTTTCGGTTCAGTCTTCGAGAAAAGTCCTATAAAGCAATTTGGGAATGGTTTGAAAGTATTAATGGAATTTTTTATATTTTACTAAATTTAGGAAGCTTATTAATTCGAGTAATTTAGGGTTCCTAGACTCTGTAAAAGTGATGTAATGCTCTTTTTCAAGGAATAATATAGTTTAAGGTTGTTTATGGGTATCTAGGGTTGTAAAGGAGTCTATTCCAGTCCAGGCACATGGCGGACACAGAACAGGAATCGTTAGTGAGAGGTTGGACCCGGAACCGGAACCGGAACCGATTTGAAACTAGTTTCTTAGATCCAGAACCAGAACCGTCAAGGAGTGGTGGACCCGGAACCGGAACTGGAACCATTTCTTGGGCAGGTTTGGGTCCGAGTCCGGGTCTATGTGGAGAATTTTTTAGAGAAAAGCTCACTTTTAGAAAAAAATTTTCTAAAATTGGGGTAATATATTGGAGCTCAAGTCCACGGGCCGGATCCAAGGTGGAATCGGGCCCAAAACCATTTAGGTCGCGAGTCTAAAAATAGGAACCATACCCGGACCCGTTTACTTGTCGGGCCTAAAGATGGACCCAAACCTGATTATTAACGGGTTGGAACCTTCGGATAATCGGAGAATCGGATACCCATTTACAACCCTATGGGTTATCAACCCATCACTTCCGTCTTGGTTCAAGTTGACGGTGCCGGGTTAAGGACGATGATTTTTTTCTAAGGTTTACTAAGCGTGATTCCACAACGTTAATGTGGAAACAAAAATCAACGTAACAGAACAAATTCGAGATGGTAAAGCCGAACAGTCCCGAGGCTCCGCCTCCCGAAAAAGCAACGGGCTCGGCAGGTCAGGCCCGGTCCAAGCCCGCACATCTTTGTAAAGCACGACTGCTTCCCATTGCGATAATACTTAGGGTACGATCAAACCAGTGCTAACGCACTCGATCCCATTAGAACTTCGCTGTAAAGCGTGCATGGGGCTAAGTAGTCTTAGGATGGGTGACCTCCTGGGAAGTCCTCGTGTTGCACCCTTTTTTTCAACCATCGCAGTCCATTTTCCTACCACCCATCACATGATAGTCATCGGAGACCAAGTTAATCATTTTTAAGCGTCGAAACCCAAGCTTTATGCGAGACTTTTACTGATTATAGTTAGCTTTTAATTTGCTTGCTTTGAAGGTTTTTTACTTCCTTTTCGGTTCAGTCTTCGCGAAAAGTCCTATAAAGCAATTTGGGAATGGTTTGAAAGTTTTAATTGAATTTTTTATATTTTACTAATTTTAGTAAACTTACTAATTCGAGTAATCTGGGGATCCTAGACTCTGTAAAAGTGATGTAATGCTCTTTTTCAAGGAACAATAAGTTTCAGGCTGTTTATGGGTATCCAGGGTCGTAAACGGGTCTGTTCCGGTCTGGGCCCGTGGCGGACCCGGAACCGTAATCGTTAGTGAGAGGATGGACCCTGAACCAGAACCAGAACAGATTCGAAACTAATTTCTTGATTCCGAAACCGGAACCATTAAGGTGTGGATGGACCCGGAACCGGAATCGAAACCACTTCTTGGGCGGGTTTGGGTCCGGGTCCGCGTCTATGTAGAGAATTTTTTTAGAGAAAAGCTAACTTTTAGAAAAAAAAAGTTCCTAAAATTGAGGTAATATATTGGAGCTCGGGCCCACGGGCCGGAACCAGGGTGGAATCAGGCCCAGACCCATTTAGGTCACCGGTCTAAAAATAGGAACCATACCCGAACCCGTTTACTTATTGGTTCATAAAGATGGACCCAAACACGATTATTAACGGGTCGGAACCTTTAGATAATCGGTGAATCGGATACCCATTTACAACCCTATGGGTTAGCACCTCATCACGTCCGTCTTGGTTCAAGGTGACGGTGCCGGGTTAAAGACGATGATTTTCTTCTACGGTTTACTAAGCGTGTTTCTGCAACGTTACTGTGGAAAAAAAAAATCAAAGTAACTGGACAAATTCGAGACGGTAAAGCTGACCGGTTCCCAGGCACCACCACCCGGTAAAGCAACGGGCTCGGCAGGTCCAGCCTGGTCTAGGGTAGCACCTCTTTGTAAAGCACAACTGCTTCCCTTTGTGATAATACTTTGAGTGCGATCAGACCAGCGCTGAAGCACCAGATCCCATCAGAACTCTGCAGTTAAACGTACTTACGCGAGAGTAGCACTAGGATGGGTGACCTCCTGGGAAGTCCTCATGTTGCACCCATTTTATCAGTCGTCGCTATCCATTTTCCGGCCACCCATCACATTACAGCCGTTGCAGTCGTCGAAGACCAAATTAATCATTTTTAAGCGTTGAAACCCAGTCTTTGCTCGAGACTTACTGATTATAGTTAGCTTTTAATTTGCATGCTTTGAAGGTTTTTTACTCCGTTTTCAGTTCAGTTTTCGTGAAAAGTCCTATAAAGCAATTTGGGAATGGTTTGAAAGTTTTAATGGAATTTTTTATATTTTACTAATTTTAGTAAGCTTATTAATTCGAGTAATCTAGGGTTCCTAGACTCTGTAAAAGTGATGTAATGCTCTTTTTCAAGGAATAATACAGTTTCAGATTGTTTATGGGTATCTAGGGTTGTAAAGGAGTATGCTCCGATCCGGGCCCATGGCAGACATAGAACCGGAATCGTTAGTGAGAGGATGGACCCGGAGCCGAAACTAGAATCGGAACCGATTCGAAACTAGTTTCTTGGATCCGGAGCCAGAACCAATAAGGAGTGGATGGACCCGGAACTGGAACTGGAACCATTTCTTGGGCGGTTTTAGATTCGGGTCCAGGTCTATTTAGAGAATTCTTTAGAGAAAAGCTAACATTTACAAAAAAAATTTTCTAAAATTAGGGTAATATATTGGAGCTCGGGTCCACGGGCCGGAACCGAGGTGGAATCGGGCCCGAAATCATTTAGGTCACGGGTCTAAAAATAGGAACCATACCAGGACCCATTTACTTATCGATCCTAAAGACAGACCCGAACCCGATTATTAATGGGTCGGAACCTTCGGATAATCGGAGAATCGGATAACCATTTACAACCCTATCGGTTATCACCCTATCACTTCCATCTTGGTTCAAGGTTACGGTGCCGGGTTAAAGACGATGATTTTCTTCTATGGTTTACTAAGCATGTTTCTGCAACGTTAATGTGGAAAAAAAATCAACGTAACAAAAAAAATTCGAGACAGTAAAGCCGACCGGTCCCTAGGCCGCACTCCCGGTAAATCAACAGGCTCAGCAGGCCCGGCCAAGTCCAGGGCAGCACCTCTCGGGAAAGCACAACTGCTTCCCTTTGCTATAATACTTTGGGTGCGATCATATTAGTGCTAACGCGTCAGATCCCATCAGAACTCCACAGTTAAGTGTGCTTGGGCGAGAGTAGCACTAGGATGGGTGACCTCCTGGGAAGTCCTCGTGTTGCTCCCCTTTTTTCGTCTTTCGTGTCCATTTTCCTGTCACACATCACATGACAGCCGTTGGAGTCGTCGGAGACCAAATTAATCATTTTAAGCGTTGAAACCCAGGCTCTGTGCGATACTTACTGATTATAGTTTGCTTTTAATTTGCTTGCTTTGAAGGTTTTTTACTCCGTTTTCAGTTCAGTTTTCACGAAAAGTCCTATAAAGCAATTTGGGAATGGTTTGAAAGTTTTAATGGAATTTTTTATATTTTACTAATTTTAGTAAGCCTACAAATTCGAGTAATCTAGGGTTTATAGACTCTGTAAAAGTGATGTAATGCTCTTTTTCAAGGAATAATACAGTTTCAGGTTGTTATGGGTATCTAGGGTTGTAAACGGGTCAGTTCCGGTCGGTGCCCGTGGTGGACCCGGAACCGGAACTGGAACCGATTCGGAACTGGTTTCTTAGATCCGGAACAAGAACCATTAAGGAGTGGATGGACCTGGAACTGGAACCGGAACCATTTCTTAGGCAGGTTTGGGTCCGAGTTCGAGTCTATGTAGAGAATTTTTTAGAGAAAAGCTAACTTTTAGAAAATAATTTTCTTAAATTGGGCTAATATATTGGAGCTTGGGTCCACGGGCCGGAACCAAGGTGGAATCGGGCCCGGAACCATTCAGGTCGCGGGTCTAAAAATAGGAACCATGCCCGGAACCGTTTACTTATCAGTTCCTAAAGATGGACCCAAACCCGATTATTAATGGGTCAGAACCTTCGGATAATCGGAGAATCGGATACCCATTTACAACTATATGGGTTATCACCCCATCTCTTCCGTCTAGGTTCAAGGTGACGGTGTCGAGTTAAAGACGATGATTTTCTTCTATGGTTTACTAAGCGTGTTTCCACAACATTAATGTGGAAATAAAAATCAACGTAACAGAAAAAATCTGTGACGGTAAAGCCGACCGGTCCCCTGGCACCACCTCCCGGATATGCAACGGGCTCAGCAAGTCCGGCCCGGTCCAAGGCAGCACCTCTCTGTACTGCACAACAACTCCCCTTTGTGATAATACTTCTGGTGCGATCATACCAGGGCTAAAGCACTGGATCCCATCAGAACTCTGCAATTAAGTGTGCTTGGGTGAGAGTAGTGCTAGGATGGGTGACCACCTGGGAAGCCCTTGTATTGCACCCCTTTTTTCAGCCTTCGCTTTCCATTTTCCTACCACCCATCACATGATAGCCATTGGAGTCGTCGGAGACCAAATAAATCATTTTTAAGCGTCGAAACCCAGGCTCTGCGTGAGACTTACTAATTACAGTTTGCTTTTTATTTGCTTGCTTTGAAGGTTTTTTACTCCGTTTTTGGTTCCGTCTTCGCGAAAAGTCATATAAAGCAGTTTGTGAATGGTTTGAAAGTTTTAATGGAATTTTTTATATTTTACTAATTTTAGTACGCTTACTAATTCGAGTAATCTAGGGTTTCTAGACTCTGTAAAAGTGATGTAATGCTCTTTTTCAAGGAATAATACAGTTTCAGGTTGTTTATGGGTACTAGGGTTGTAAACAGGTCGGTTCCGGTCGGTGCCCGTGGCTGACCCAGAACCAAAACGGGAACCGATTCGGAACTGGTTTCTTAGATCCGGAACTGGAACCATTAAGGTGTGGATGGACCTGGAACTGGAACCGGATCCATTTCATAGGCAGGTTTGGGTCTGGGTCTGGGTCTATGTAGAGAATTTTTTGGAGAAAAGCTAACTTTTAGAAAAAAAAATTTCTTAAATTGGGCTAATATATTGGAGCTTGGGTCCACGGGCCGGAACCAAGGTGGAATTGGGCCCGGAACCATTTAGGTCGCGGGTCTAAAAATAGGAACCATACCCGGAACCGTTTACTTATCGGTTCTTAAAGATGGACCCAAACCCGATTATTAACAGGTTGGAAACTTCGGATAATCGGAGAATCGAATACCTATTTACAACCGTATGGGTTATCACCCCATCTCTTCCGTCTAGGTTCAAGATGACGGTGCCTGGTTAAAGACGATGATTTTCTTCTATGGTTTACTAAGCATGTTTCCACAACGTTAATGCGGAAACAACAATCAACGTAACGGAAAAAATTTGAGACGGTAAAGCCGATCAGTCCCCTGGCACCACTTCCCGGTAAAGCAACGGGCTCGGTAGGTCCGGCCCGGTCCAAGGCAGCACCTCTCTGTAAAGCACAACAACTCCCCTTTGTGATAATACTTCTGGTGCATCACACTAGTGCTAAAGCACTGGATCCCATCAGAACTCTGCAATCAAGTGTGCTTGGGCGAGGGTAGTGCTAGGATGGGTGACCACCTGGGAAGTCCTCATATTGCACCCCTTTTTTCAGCCTTCGCTTTCCATTTTCCTGTCGCCCATCACATGACAGCCATTGGAGTCGTCGGAGACCAAATTAATCATTTTTAATCGTCGAAATGCAGGCTCTGTGCGAGACTTACTGATTATAATTAGCTTTTAATTTGCTTGCTTTGATGGTTTTTTACTTCGTGTTCAGTTCAATCTTCGCGAAAAGTCCTATAAAGCAATTTAGGAATGGTTTGAAAGTTTTAATGGAATTTTTTATATTTTACTAATTTTACTAGGCTTACTAATTCGTGTAATCTAGGGTTTCTAGACTCTGTAAAAGTGATGTAATGCTCTTTTTCAAGGAATAATACAGTTTCAGGTTGTTTATGTGTATCTAAGGTTGTAAACGGGTCGGTTCCGGTCGGGGCCCGTGGTGGACCCAGAACCGGAATCATTAGCGAGAGGATGGACCCGGAACCGGAACTGGAACCGGAACCGGAACCGGAACCAATTCGGAACTAGTTTCTTGGATCCGGAACCGGAACCATTAAGGTGTGGATGGACCCGGAACTGGAACCGGAACCATTTCTTAGGCGGGTTTGGGTCCGGGTCCAGGTCTATGCAGAGAATTTTTTAGAGAAAGCTAACTTTTAGAAAAAAAATTTTCTTAAATTGGGGTAATATATTGGAGCTCGGGTCCACGGGCCGGAACCAAGGTGGAATTGGCCCCGGAACCATTTAGGTCGTGGGTCTAAAAATAGAAACCACACCCAGACCCGTTTACTTATCGGTTCCTAAAGCTGGACCCAAACCCAATTATTAATGGGTCAGAACCTTCGGATAATCGAAGAATCAGATACCCATTTACAACCTTATGGGTTATCACCTTATCACTTCCGTCTTGGTTAAAGGTGACGGTGCCGGGTTAAAGATGATGATTTTCTTCTACGGTTTACTAAACTTGTTTTCGCAACGTTAATGTGGAAACAAAAATCGACGCAATAGAACAAATTCGAGACGGTAAATCCGACAGGTCCCCAGGCACCACCTCCCGATAAAGCAACGGGCTCGCCGGGCCTGTCTCGGTCCAGGACACCCCCTCTCTGTAAAGCGCAACAGCTTCCCTTTGCGATAATACTTCGGGTGCGATCATACCTGCGTTAAAGCACCGGATCCGATCAGAACTCTACAGTTAAGCATGCTTGGGCAAGAGTAGTACTAGGATGGGTGACCTCCTTGGAAGTCTTCATGTTGCACCCTTTTTTTCAGCTTTCGCTATCCATTTTCCTGCCACCCATCCATCACATGACAGCCTCTAGAGACGTTGGAGACCAAATTAATCGTTTTTAAGCGTCGAAACCCAAGCTCAGTGTGAGATTTACTGATTATAGTTAGCTTTTAATTTGCATGCTTTGAAGGTGTTTTACTCCATTTTCGGTTCAGGCTTCGTGAAAAGTCCTATAAAGCAATTTAGGAATGGTTTGAAAGTTTTAATGGAATTTTTTATATTTTACTAATTTTAGTAAGCTTACTAATTCGAGTAATCTAGGGTTTCTAGACTTTGTAAAAGTGATGTAATGCTCTTTTTCATGGAATAATAGAGTTTCAGGTTGTTTATGGGTATCTAGGGTTGTAAACGGGTTGGTTCCGGTCCGGGCCCGTGGCAGACCCAGAATCAAAATCGTTAGTGTGAGGATGGATGCGGAGTCGGAACCGGAACTAATTCGAAACTAATTTCTTGGATCTGGAACCGGAACCATTAAGGAGTGGATGGACCCGGAACCGGAACCGGAACCATTTCTTGGGCGGGTTTGGGTCCGGGTCCCGACCTATGTAGAGAATTTTTTTATAGAAAAGCTAACTTTTAGAAAAAAAAATTTCGAAAATTGGAGTATTATATTGGAGCTCTGGTCCACGGGCCGGAACCAAGGTTGAATCGGCCTCGGAACCATTTAGGTCGCGGGTCTAAAAATAAGAAACATACCCGGACCCGTTTACTTATCGGTTCCTAAAGATGGACCCAAACCCGATTATTAACGGGTCGAAACCTTCGGATAATCGAAGAATCGGATACCCATTTACAACCCTATGGATTATCACCCCATCACTTCCGTCTTGGTTCAAGGTGATGGTGCCGGGTTAAAGACGATGATTTTCTTCTATGGTTTACTAAGCATGTTTCTGCAACATTAACGTGGAAACAAAAATCGACGTAATAGAACAAATTCAAGATGGTAAAGCCGGCCGGTCCCCAGGCACCACCTCTCGATAAAACAATGGGCTCGCCATGTCCAGCCCGGTCCAAGGCAGCACCTCTCTGTAAAGCACCATAGCTTCCCATTGCAATAATACTTTGGGTGTGATTATACCAGCGCTAAACCACTAGATCCCATTAGAACTCCGCAGTTAAGTGTGCTTGGGCGAGAGTAGTTCTAGGATGGGTGACCACCTGGGCAGTCCTTATGTTGCCCCTTTTTTTTCAGTTTTCGCTGTCCATTTTCCTGCCACCAATCACATGACAACCGTTGGAGTTGTCGAAGACCAAATTAATCATTTTTAAGCGTCGAAACCCAGGTTCTAAGCGAGACCTACAAATTATAGTTAACTTTTAATTTACTTGCTTTCAAGGTTTTTTACTCCGTTTTCGGTTCATTCTTCGCAAAAAGTCCTATAAAGCAGCTTAGGAACAGTTTGAAAGTTTTAATGGAATTTTTTAGATTTTAGTAATTTTAGTAAGCCTATTAATTCGAGTAATCTAGGGTTTCTAGACTTTGTAAAGGTGATGGAATGCTCTTTTTCAAGGAATTTTATAGTTTTAGGTTGTTTATGGGTATCTAGGGTTGTAAATGGGTCGGTTCTAGTCCGGGTCCATGGCGGGCCTGGAACCGAAATCGTTAGTGAGAGGATGGACCCGGAACCGAAACCGGAACCGATTCGGAACTAATTTCTTGGATCCAGAACCGGAACCATCAAGGAGTGGACGGACCCGGAACGGGAACCGGAACCATTTCTTGGGCGGGTTTGGGTCCGGGTCCGGGTCTATGTAGAGAATTTTTTAGAGAAAAGCTAACTTTTAGAAAAAAAAACTTTCTAAGATTCGGGTAATATATTGGACCTCGAGTCCACAGGCCGGAACCAAGGCGGAATCGGCCCCGAAACCATTTAGGTCACGGGTCTAAAAATAAGAACCATACCGGGACCCGTTTACTTATCGGTTCCAAAAGATGGACCCAAACCCGATTATTAACGGGTCGGAACCTTCGGAAAATTGGAGAATCGGATACCCATTTACAACCCTATGGGTTATCACCCCATCACTTCCGTCTTGATTCAAGGTGACGGTGCCGGGTTAAAGACGATGATTTTCTTCTATGGTTTACTAAGCGTGTTTCCGCAACGTTAATGTGGAAACAAAAATCAACGCAACAGAACAAAGTCGAACCAGCAAAGTCGACCGGTCCCAAGGCACCACCTCCAGGGAAAGCAACGGGCTCTCGCCCGGTCCGACGAAGTCCAGCGCACCACTTCTCTGTAAAACACAACTACTTCCCTTTGCGATAATACTTCAGGTGGGATCAAACCAGCGCTAAAGCACTGGATCCCATCAGAACTCCGCAGTTAAGTGTGCTTGGGCAAGAGTAGTACTAGGATGGGTAACCTATTGTGAAGTCTTCATGTTGCACCCCTTTTTTCAGCTTTCGATGTCCATTTTCCTGCCACCCATCACATGAGAGCCGTTGGACTCGTCGGAGACCAAATTTATCATTTTTAAGCGTCAAAACTCAGGCTCTATGCGAGACTTACTAATTATAGTTAGCTTTTAATTTGCTTGCTTTGAAGGTTTTCTACTCCATTCTCGGTTCAGTCATCGTAAAAAGTCCTATAAAGCAATTTAGGAATGGCTTGAAAGTTTTAATGGAATTTCTTATATTTTATTAATTTTAGTAAGCTTACTAATTCGAGTAATCTAGGGTTTCTAGACTCTGTAAAAGTGATGTAATGCTCTTTTTCATGGAACAATACAGTTTTAGGTTGTTCATGGGTACCTAGGGTTGTAAATGGGTCGGTTCTGGTCCGGGTCCATGGCGGGCCCGGAACCAGAATTGTTAGTGAGAGGATGGATCCGGAACCGGAACTGGAATCGATTCGGAACTAATTCCTAGGATCTGGAACCGGAACCATTAAGGAGTGGATGGACCTGGAGCCGGAACCGGAACCATTTCTTCAGCAGGTTTGAGTCCGTGTCCGGGCCTATGTAGAGAATTTTTTAGAGAAAAGCTAACTTTAAAAAAAAAAATGTTTCTAAAATTGAGGTAATATATTGGAGCTCAGGTCCATGGGCCGGAACCAAGGTGGAATCGGGCCCGGAACCATTTAGGTCGCGGGTCTAAAAATAGAAACCCGAGTTAAAGACGATGATTTTCTTATATGGTTTGTTAAGCGTGCTCCCGCAACGTTAATGTGGAAACAAAAATCAACGCAAGAGAACAAATTCAAGATAGTAAAAACGACCGGTCCCCAAGCACCACCTCCAGGTAAAGCAACTGGCTCGCTGGTTCCGACCCGGTCCAGGGCACCCCCTCTCTGTAAAGCACAACTACTTCCCTTTGCGATAATACCTCGAGTGTGATCATACCAGCGCTAAAGCACTGGATCCCATCAGAACTCCGCGATTAAGCATGCTTAGGTGAGAGTAGTACCAGGATGGGTGACCACGTGGGAAGTCCTCGTCTTGCACCCTTTTTTTCAGCTTTCGCTGTCCATTTTCCTGCCACCCATGACATGACAGCCGGTGGAGTTGTCGGAGACCAAATTAATCATTTTTAAACGTCAAAACCCAGGCTCCGTGCGAGACCTACGCATTATAGTTAGCTTTTAATTTGCTTACTTTGAAGGTTTTTTACTCCGTTTTCAGTTCAGTCTTCACGAAAAGTCCTATAAAGCAATTTAGGAATGGTTTAAAAGTTTTAATGAAACTTTTTATATTTTACTAATTTTAGTAAGCTTACTAATTCGAGTAATCTAGGGTTTCTAGACTCTGTAAAAGTGATGTAATGCTCTTTTTCATGGAATAATTAAGTTTCAGGTTGTTTATGGGTATCTAGGGTTGTAAATGAGCCGGTTCCAGTCCAGCTTAATGGCGGACCCGGAATCGGAATCATTAGTGAGAGGATGGACTCGGAACCAGAACCAGAACCGATCCGGAACTAATTCTTTGGATCCAGAACCGGAACCATAACCGATTCGGAACTAATTCCTAGGATCTGGAACCAGAACCATGAAGGAGTGGATGGACCTAGAGCCGGAACCGGAACCAATTCTTCAGCGGGTTTGGGTCCGGGTTCGGGCCTATGTAGAGAATTTGTTAGGGAAAGGCTAACTTTTAGAAAAAAATATTTCTTAAATTGGGGTAATATATTGGACATCGGGTCCACGGGCCGGAACCAAGGTGGAATCAGGCCCGGAACCATTTAGGTCGCGGGTCTAAAAATAGGAACCCCGGGTTAAAGACGATGATATTCTTATATGGTTTACTAAGCGTGTTTCCGCAACGATAATGTGGAAACAAAAATCAACACAGCAGAACAAATTCGAGACAGTAAAGACGACCTGTCCCCAAGCACCACCTCTCGGTAAAGCAACTGGCTCGCCGGTTCCGACTTGGTCCAGGGCACCCCCTCTCTGTAAAGCACAATTGCTTCCCTCTGCAATAATACCTTGGGTGCGATCGTACCAGCGCTAAAGCACCGGATCCCATTAGAACTCCGCGGTTAAGCGTGCTTAGGCGAGAGTCGTATCAGGATGGGTGACCACGTGGGAAGTCCTCGTGTTGCACTATTTTTTTCAGCATTCGCTGTCCATTTTCCTGCCACCCATCACATGACAGCCAGTGGAGTCGTCGGAGACCAAATTAATCATTTTTATGCGTCGAAACCCAGGCTCTATGTGAGACCTACGGATTATAATTAGCTTTTAATTTGCTTGCGTTGAAGGTTTTTTACTCCGTTTTCGGTTCAGTTTTCACGAAATGTCTTATAAAGCAATTTAGGAATGGTTTAAAAGTTTTAATGGAACTTTTTATATTTTACTAATTTTAGTTAGCTTACTAATTTGAGTAATCTAGGGTTTCTAGACTCTGTAAAAGTGATGTAATGCGCTTTTTCATGGAATAATAAAGTTTCAGGTTGTTTATGGGTATCTAGGGTTGTAAATGGGTCGGTTCCAGTTCGGCTTAATGGCGGACCCGGAATCGGAATTGTTAGTGAGAGGATGGACCCGGAGCCAGAACCAGAACTGATCCGGAACTAATTCGCTGGATCTAGAACCGGAACCATTAAGGAGTGGATGGACTAGGAGCTGGAACTAGAACCATTTCTTCAACGGGTTTGGGTTCGGGTCTGGGCGTATGTAGAGAATTTTTTAGAGAAAAGCCAACTTTTAGAAAAAAAATTTTCTAAAATTGGGGTAATATATTCGAGCTCGGGTCCACTGGCCGGAACCACAGTGGAATCGAGCTCAGAACCATTTAGGTCGCGGGTCTAAAAATAGGAACCATACCTGGACCCGTTTATTTATCGATTCCTAAAGATGGACCCAAAATCGATTATTAACAGGTTGGAACATTCAGATAATCGGAGAATCAGATACCCATTAACAACCCTATGGGTTATCACCCCATCACTTCCGTCTTGGTTCAAGGTGAAGGTACCAGGCTAAAGACGATGATTTTCTTCTATGGTTTACTAAGCGTGTTTCCGCAACTGAATGTGGAAACAAAAATCGACGTAATAGAACTAATTCGAGACGGTAAAGCCTACCGGTCCCCAGGCACCACCTCCCGGTAAAGCAACTGGCTCGCCGGGTCCGACCCGGTCCAGGGCACCCCCTTTCTGTAAAGCACAACTGCTTCCCTTTGCGATAATACCTCCGTTGCGATCATACCAGCGCTAGTGCACCGGATCCCATCGGAACTCCGCGATTAAGCGTGCTTAGGCGAGAGTAGTACCAGGATGGGTGACCACGTGGGAAGTCCTCGTCTTGCACCCTTTTTTTCAGCTTTCGCTGCCCATTTTCTTGCCACCCATCACATGACAGCCGGTGGAGTCGTCGGAGACCAAATTAATCATTTTTAAGCGTCGAAACCCAGGCTCTGTGCGAGACCTACGGATTATAGTTAGCTTTTAATTTGCTTGCTTTGAAGGTTTTTTACTCCGTTTTCGGTTTAGTCTTCATGAAAAGTCCTATAAAGCAATTTAGGAATGGTTTAAAAGTTTTAATGAAACTTTTTATATTTTACTAATTTTAGTAAGCTTACTAGTTCGAGTAATCTAGGGTTTCTAGACTCTGTAAAAGTGATGTAATGCTCTTTTTCATGGAATAATTAAGTTTCAGGTTGTTTATGGGTATCTAGGTCTGTAAATGAGTCGGTTCCGGTCCGGCTTAATGGCGGGCCCAGAATCGGAATAGTTTGTGAGAGGATGGACCCGGAACCAGAACCAGAACCGATCCAGAACTAATTCGTTGGATCCAGAACCGGAACCGTAACCAATTCGAAACTAATTCCTAGGATCTGAAACTGGAACCATTAAGGAGTGGATGGACCTGGAGTCGGAATCGGTACCATTTCTTCAGCGGGTTTGGGTCCAGGTCCGTGCCTATGTAGAAAATTTGTTAGAGAAAATCTAACTTTTAGAAAAAAAATGTTTCTAAAATTGGGGTAATATATTGGAGCTCAGGTCCACGGGCCAGAACCAAGGTGGAATCGGGCCCGGAACCTTTTAGGTCGCGGGTCTAAAAATAGGAACCCGAGTTAAAGACGATGATTTTCTTATATGGTTTGCTAAGCGTGCTCCCGCAACGTTAATGTGGAAGCAAAAACCAATGCAACAGAACAAATTCGAGACGGTAATGACGACCGGTCCCCAAGCACCACCTCCCGGTAAAGCAACTGGCTCGCCGGTTCCGACCCGGTCCAGGGCACCCCCTCTCTGTAAAGCCCAACTACTTCCCTTTGCGATAATACGTCGAATGTGATCATACTAGCGCTAAAGCACCGGATCCCATCAGAACTCCGCAATTAAGCGTGCTTAGGCGAGAGTAGTACCAAGATGGGTGACCACGTGGGAAGTCCTCGTCTTGCGCCCTTTTTTTTAGCTTTCGCTGTCCATTTTCCTGCCACCCATGACATGACAGCCGATGGAGTCGTCGAAGACCAAATTAATCATTTTTAAGCGTCGAAACCTAGGCTCTGTGCGAGACCTACGGATTATAGTTAGCTTTTAATTTGCTTACTTTGAAGGTTTTTTACTCCGTTTTCAGTTCAGTCTTCACGAAAAGTCCTATAAAGCAATTTAGGAATGGTTTAAAAGTTTTAATGAAACTTTTTATATTTTACTAATTTTAGTAAGCTTACTAATTCGAGTAATCTAGGGTTTCTAGACTCTGTAAAAGTGATGTAATGCTTTTTTTCATGGAATAATTAAGTTTCAGGTTGTTTATGGGTATCTAGGGTTGTAAATGAGTCGATTCCGATTCCGGCTAATGGCGGACCCGGAATCGGAATCGTTAGTGAGAGGATGGACCCGGAACCAGAACCAGAACCGATCCGGAACTAATTCGTTGGATCCGGAACCGGAACTGGAACCGATTCGGAACTAATTCCATGGATCTGGAACCGGAACCATTAAGGAGTGGATGGACCTGGAGTCGGAACCGGAACCATTTCTTCAGCAGGTTTGGGTCCAGGTCCGTGCCTATGTAGAGAATTTGTTAGAGAAAAGCTAACTTTTAGAAAAAAAATGTTTCTAAAATTGGGGTAATATATTGGACCTCGGCTCCACGGGCCGGAACCAAGGTGGAATCGGGCCCGGAACCATTTAGGTCGCGGGTCTAAAAATAGGAACCCCGGGTTAAAGACGATAATATTCTTATATGGTTTACTAAGTGTGTTTCCGCAACATTAATGTGGAAACAAAAATCAACGCAACAGAACAAATTCGAGACAGCAAAGACGACCTGTCCCCAAGCACCACCTCCCGGGAAAGCAACTGGCTCGCCGGTTCCGACCTGGTCCAGGGCACCCCCTCTCTGTAAAGCACAACTGCTTCCCTTTGCAACAATACCTCGGGTGCGATCATACCAGCGCTAAAGCATCGGATCCCATCAGAACTCCGCGGTTAAGCGTGCTTAGGTGAGAGTCGTATCAGGATGGGTGACCACGTGGGAAGTCCTCGTGTTGCACTTTTTTTTTCAGCTTTCGCTGTCCATTTTCCTGCCACCCATCACATGACAGCCGGTGGAGTCGTCGGATACCAAATTAATCATTTTTAAGCGTCGAAACCCAAGCTCTATGTGAGACCTACGGATTATAGTTAGCTTTTAATTTGCTTGCTTTGAAGGTTTTTTACTCCGTTTTCTGTTCAGTCTTCACGAAAAGTCCTATAAAGCAATTTAGGAATGGTTTAAAAATTTTAATGGAACTTTTTATATTTTACTAATTTTAGTTAGCTTACTAATTTGAGTAATCTAGGGTTTCTAGACTCTGTAAAAGTGATGTAATGCGCTTTTTCATGGAATAATAAAGTTTCAGGTTGTTTATGGGTATCTAGGGTTGTAAATGGGTCGGTTCCGGTTCGGCTTAATGGCGGACCCGGAATCGAAATCGTTAGTGAGAGGATGGACGTGGAACCAGAACCAGAACTGATCCGGAACTAATTCGTTGGATCTAGGACCGGAACCATTAAGGAGTGGACGGACTAGGAGCTGGAACTAGAACCATTTCTTCAGCGGGTTTGGGTTCGGGTCTGGGCATATGTAGAGAATTTTTTAGAGAAAAGCCAACTTTTAGAAAAAAAATTTTCTAAAATTGGGGTAATATATTGGAGCTCGGGTCCACTGGCCAGAACCACAGTGGAATCGAGCTCGGAACCATTTAGGTCGCAGGTATAAAAATAGGAACCATACCCGGACCCGTTTATTTATCGATTCCGAAAGATGGACCCAAACTCGATTATTAACAGGTTGGAACATTCAGATAATCAGAGAATCGGATACGCATTAACAACCCTATGGGTTATCACCCCATCACTTCCGTCTTGGTTCAAGGTGATGGTACCGGGCTAAAGACGATGATTTTCTTCTATGGTTTACTAAGTGTGTTTTTGCAACTTAATGTGGAAACAAAAATCGCTGGAACAGAACAAATTCGAGACGGTAAAGCCTGCCGGTCCCCAGGCACCACCTCCCGGTACAGCAACTGGCTCGCCAGGTCCGACCCAGTCCAGGGCATCCCCTTTCTATAAAGCACAACTGCTTCCCTTTGCGATAATACCTTTGTTGCGATCATACTAGCGCTAAAACACCGAATCCCATCAGAACTCCGCGATTAAGCGTGCTTAGGTGAGAGTAGTACCAGGATGGGTGACCACGTGGGAAGTCCTCGTCTTGCACCCTTTTTTTCAGCTTTCGCTGCCCATTTTCTTGCCACCCATCACATGACAGCCGGTGGAGTCGTCGAAGACCAAATTAATCATTTTTAAGCGTCGAAACCCAGGCTCTGTGCGAGACCTACGGATTATAGTTAGCTTTTAATTTGCTTGCTTTGAAGGTTTTTTACTCCGTTTTCGGTTTAGTCTTCATGAAAAGTCCTATAAAGCAATTTAGGAATGGTTTAAAAGTTTTAATGAAACTTTTTATATTTTACTAATTTTAGTAAGCTTACTAGTTCGAGTAATCTAGGGTTTCTAGACTCTGTAAAAGTGATGTAATGCTCTTTTTCATGGAATAATTAAGTTTCAGGTTGTTTATGGGTATCTAGGGCTGTAAATGAGTCGGTTCCGGTCCGGCTTAATGGCGGACCCAGAATCGGAATCGTTTGTGAGAGGATGGACCCGGAACCAGAACCAGAACCGATCCAGAACTAATTCGTTGGATCCAGAACCAGAACCATAACCGATTCGGAACTAATTCCTAGGATCTGAAACTGGAACCATTAAGGAGTGGATGGACCTGGAGTCGGAACCGGTACCATTTCTTCAGCGGGTTTGGGTCCAGGTCCGTGCCTATGTAGAGAATTTGTTAGAGAAAAGCTAACTTTTAGAAAAAAAATGTTTCTAAAATTGGGGTAATATATTGGAGCTCAGGTCCACGGGCCAGAACCAAGGTGGAATCGGGCCCAGAACCATTTAGGTCGCAGGTCTAAAAATAGGAACCCGAGTTAATGACGATGATTTTCATATATGGTTTACTAAGCGTGTTTCCGCAACGTTAATGTGGAAACAAAAATCAATGCAACAGAATAAATTCGAGACGGTAAAGCCGACTGGTCCCCAGGCACCACCTTCCGGTAAAACAACGGGCTCACTGGGTCCGACCCGGTCCAGGGCACCCCCTCTCTGTAAAGCACAACTGCTTCCCTTTGCGACAATACCTCGGGTGTGATCATACGAGCGCTAAAGCACCGGATCCCATCAGAACTCCGCGGTTAAGCGTGCTTAGGCAAGAGTAGTACCAGGATGGATGACTACGTGGGAAGTCCTTGTGTTACACCTTTTTTTTTCAGTTTTCGCCATCCATTTTCCTGCCACCCATCACATGACAGTCGGTGGAGTCGTCGGAGACCAAATTAATCATTTCTAAGCGTCGAAACCTAGGCTCTGTGTGAGACCTACGGATTATAGTTAGCTTTTAATTTGCTTGCTTTGAAGGTTTTTTACTCCTTTTTCGGTTCAGTCTTCACGAAAAGTCCTATAAAGCAATTTAGGAATGGTTTAAAAGTTTTAATGGAACTTTTTATATTTTACTAATTTTAGTAAGCTTACTAATTTGAGTAATCTAGGGTTTCTAGACTCTGTAAAAGTGATGTAAGGCTATTTTTCATGGAATAATAAAGTTTCAGGCTGTTTATGGGTATCTAGGGTTGTAAATGGGTCGGTTCCGATCCGATTTAATGGCGGACCCGGAATCGGAATCGTTAGTTAGAGGATGGACCCGGAACCAGAACCAGAACCGATCCGGAACTAATTCGTTGGATCTAGAACCGGAACCATTAAGGAGTGGACAGACTCAGAGCTGGAACTAGAACCATTTCTTCGGCGGGTTTGGGTCCGGGTCTAGGTGTATATAGAGAATTTTTTAAAGAAAAGCCAACTTTTAGAAAAAAAATTTTCTAAAATTGGGGTATTATTTTGGAGCTCGGGTCCACGGGCCGGAACCACGGTGGACTCGAGTCCGGAACCATTTAGGTCGCGGGTCTAAAAATAAGAACCATACCCGGACCCATTTATTTATCGGTTCCTAAAGATGGACCTAAACTCGATTATTAACAGGTCGGAACATTCAGATAATCGGAGAATCGGATACCCGTTAACAACCCTATGGGTTATCACCCCATCACTTCCGTCTTGGTTCAAGGTGACGGTACCGGGTTAAAGACGATGATTTTCTTTTATGGTTTACTAAGCGTGTTTCGGCAACGTTAATGTGGAAACAACAATCAACGTAATAGAACAAATTCGAGATGGTAAAGCCAACCGGTCCCTTGGCACCACCTCTTGGTAAAGCAACGAGCTCGGTAGGTCCGACTAGGCCCATGGTAGCACCTCTCTGTAAATTGCAACTGCTTCCCTTTGCGATAATACTTCGAGTGCGATCATACCAACGCTAAAGCACCAAATTCCATTAGAGCTCTGCAGTTAAGCGTGCTTGGGTGAGAGTAGTAGTAGGATGGGTGACCTCTTGGGAAGTTCTCGTGTTGCACCCCTTTTTTCAGCTTTCGCTGTCCATTTTCCTGCCACCCATCACATGACAGCCGTTAGAGTCGTCGGAGACCAAATTAATCATTTTTATTTGTCAAAACCCAGGCTTTGTGCGAGACTTACTGATTACAGTTAGCTTTTATTTTGCTTGCTTTGAAGGTTTTTTACTCAGTTTTCGGTTCGGTCTTCGCGAAAAGTCCTATAAAGTAATTTAGGAATGGTTTGAAAGTTTTAATGGAATTTTTTATATTTTACTAATTTTAGTAAGCTTACTAATTCGAGTAATCTAGGGTTTCTAGACTCTGTAAAAGTGATGTAGTGCTCTTTTCCAAAGAATAATATAGTTTCAAGTTGTTTTTGGGTATCTAGGGTTGTAAACGGTTCGGTTCCGGTCCGGGTCCATGGCGGACCCGGAACTGGAATCATTAGTGAGAGGATGGACCCGGAACCGGAACCGGTACCAATTCAGAACTAATTCCTTGCATCCGGAACCGGAACCATTAAGGAGTGGATGGACCCGGAGCCGAAACCTGAACCATATCTCGGGCGGGTTTGGGGCCGGGTCCGGGCCAATGTAGAGAATTTTTTAGAGAAAAGATAACTTTTAGGGAAAAAATTTTCTAAACTTAGGGTAATATATTGGAGCTCCAGTCCACGGGCCGGAACCACGATGGAATCAGGCCTAGAACCATTTAGGTCGCGGGTCTAAAAATAGGAACCATACCCGGACCCGTTTACTTATCGGTTCCTAAAGATGGACCCAAACCCGGTTATTAACGGGTCGGAACCTTCGGATAATTGGAGAACGGATACCCATTAACAACCCTATGGGTTATCATCCCATCACTTTCATCTTGGTTCATGGTGACGGTACCGGGTTAAAGATGATGATTTTCTTCTATAGTTTACTAAGCATGTTTCTGCAACATTATTGTGGAAACAAAAATCAATGCAACAGAACAAATTCGAGATGGTAAAGCAGACTGGATGTTTTACTATATTGGTAATAAGCATATAAATAGAATCAGGAATCATTTGACCTTAAGGAGTAATAATAGGATTTCCTGAAGAATCTCTTTTTACTCCATTTAGTATAGATTGTCTTTCTATATTAGATAGGTACTTTCCCACCAACTATGTAATTGTGCAGTAAATCCAAGGACATCTGTATTTACTGCATGTCTTTGATCATTACCGGCAGCCATGATGGTAGAGGCATATATCATCATGTGTTGGAATAGTTGCAGGACTTGATATTCAGATAGTCCATCTACATTCCATTCATAAACTGAGGAGTTTTCAAATCGAAGGCCATTTAGAATAGGTTGTTCTTCGAATTGAAGATCAGTTGGAGTAGGTCTTGGATAATAATTTCTTGTTTTTGCTGCAGTGACTATTGGTTTTTGTCTTCTAAATATTTTATTGATTTGTAGAGATTCTTGATTTTGATCATTTTGATTCTCATTTGTTTTAGACTCTTCTTCTGTAGGATTAGTTACAGAAAATTATGAATCTGAGCTAGAGGCTTTAGAATTTGGGATTAAAACATTTATAGATTTGTTAGCTTTTTTATCTTTATTTCCTTGAAGTTTTATATTTGTAAAACTATGAGATAATTGATTGATTAGTTCATCTGAAAATTTTAAAGGTTTCCTTTCTAACTTTAGATCTTTAAGGGCTTCACCTTGAAAACATAAAGTTTGTGTCTTAATTATCTTTTGTGAAGAAGATGCTTCATAAATTTTTAAAATATTTTCAACTTTATCTTCAATTCTCTTGGTTTGTTGGCCAATAGTATGAAGGTTAATATTTATATAATTATTTTGTTTTAAAACATGTCTTAAGTTTGATTTATAAATTAGTTCAGATTTACCTTTATCACCTTGTATCTTTGCTACATCTTTTATGGGTACGGCTGAAGTTTCTTTATATATAATTTGATGTAATGGATGATGTATAGATTCTTCAGTTCTTTGTGGAGAAGAACGTGTAGAAGCTATAATCCAAAATAAACTTAATTTTGTTATCATATTGCTGAATAAATCTTCAGTATTATAAGCTTTCTTTATGGCTAGTTTAAGCCAATAAAAGAAATAAATATTTCTTTGATTATCATAGATATATTTGTACCATTTTTCTTTTAAAAAGTCTTTATGTTCTCGAGAAACCTATTTAAAAAAGGATTTTGTTAAAGGATGTAAAGTTAAATTCTTTTTTAACATTTCTTTATCAATTTCAAAGCATTCAATAAGATTTATATTGAAATCAGATTCTGAAGGATTATATGTATTAAATGGAGAAGCTTCATAAAAAAGATACACAAGTCCTGTAGGTTGAAGGTTTATATTAGGTGTAGAGCAAGAAACTCAGGATGGTTCTTTTATAAAAAATCCTACCACAGAGGGAGGATGAGAATTCAACTTTCTAGAAGGTTGATAAACTGTAGGAGTTGTATCTCTTGAATCTGTTTGAAAATTTATTTCAACACTACCTTCTTCATGTTCAATAATTGTTTCAATATCTTGATTTTCTAAAGACCTTTCTGGTTTAGCGTTTTCTAAGCACCATTTACCAAATAGATTAATATCATTCCACTGTATGAGTTTTGGAATATTAACTTTATTTTTTAAATTAGTTTGGAATAAAATAGTCATACTTTTTGCTTGATGGGAATAGTCTATCCCTGGAACAACTGAATTCATAAGTTTATAATAAATTCTATATATAAGTGCAAGATTTTGATTATGAGGATTCACATCAAAATCTTTTGTCTGGACAGCTAGAGTAAGAGCTTCATGTACACCTGGATCTATTAGGGAAACAGAGAAATTTGGAAAGCAATTAAAGAAAGTAGGGCCATTAGCCAAACTTGATTCTACCATTCAAAATAATGAATCACTAAATTTTTTATGTCTTGTATCTGGAACATAGATGAGAGCTTTAGTTCTAAGTCCAAGTCTTGTTAATGGCTTTAGGGCAACTTGCACTAATCCAAAATGAATATAATTGTATGTTTTAACATACCCCTTTTTTTCGTGGGGCTTGATTAAAGAAAGATGTTGAATATTACTGGTAATGGATTCAGTTCTTTCGATGGTTTTTACTTTATAACTTGATTTTAATTGAAAACTTCCAACTTTATAAATTTCATTTTTATTTTTTGTTGGAATAGTCCAGTCAAAAATAACTTGATCTAAATCATCATAATTGATTTCTTCACTATTTTTAATAGACATAGAAGATAAAGAATTGATGATGCGGAAGAAGAAGGTACAAACTTCTTAATAAGCTTAGCCATAATTTGTATTACAGAATTATTTTAATCAAATCCACCATGAATATCTAACGAAATAGAGGATTTACACCCCAACAAAAGCCTTAAATGCCGTGACACGGCTAACAACGGCGACAACAATGGCTACCTCAGCTTTCCTCCGAGTGGAATATGATTAAAATTTCTCAAAATAATAAACACAGAACTTGGTATTAAGACTTTCGATGTTCTTACTTCTAAGTCTGCAATTCTATAAGCAAAATCAAAGCATAACATAACAAAGATAAGTGAAGAAATACTCACAAAACGACTTTATGTTGCCAAAGTACTTGATTACAAATTTGATACCAACTTTGCTCTAATACCAAATGGGGAAGATAGTGGGTGTACTAAAGCGGAAGGGAGAGGAGAGAAGAGATGGTGGTGGAAGCAAAGCTGGATTTTGACTGGTATTCCAACTCTTGCTTGTACATGAGGAAGGCTATTCCTATTTATAGTCATAACAAACATAATTTACATTTCATTACAACTGAATTTAGACTGAATATGCATTTCATTTATTGTGCTGGCAAAATTCATGATGCTTCTAGATTGCAAGCAAAAATCACAATCTTTGCTGCAAATGAACTCTATTCTGAATAGTGAGATGCCATGATTGCTTTGAGTGACTTGATAAGGTATGTGTCATGTCTTTATTTCTTTTCCCTTTCTGGAGATAAGTTCTTCATGGATGTGCGTGTCGAGAATAAAATACTACTTCATTCTTATGAGAGATATGCTTTGTCTTTTAGTACTTTTGCATGTACTTTTTCTAGGAACTCATTAATGGGCTAGTAGAAAAAGCTTTTCTCATCCTTCCACTATTTTAGCAAAAGCTCTTGTAGGAAGAATCTTTATGCTGGGCATAGTATTATTGGATACTTGCATCAAAAGTTCTCATTCCAACTTTCCTTTGTTAATTCACCATGGAATAATTGGATTAACTCTTCTCGAGTTTCTTCAGAAATATCAAAAGACATGTCTTCATAAACATTGATAATTTGATTGAGAGCTGTATGTGCAATTTATATGGATTATGTATCACTGTTGTTTGCTCAGCGAGATCATCAGCAATGCAAACAACTCGTCGACTGTCACACCAAACATATCTGTGTGTACTTGCAAATTCAAGATGTCCTTTTAGATTGAGGAATCTTTGATACTGATCAGAAGCTCGATCATAAGTTCGAAGGCGTTCTAAGCTATATTCCATTGCAACGACTTCATGAGATTCATACCATTGAGTTGGATAATCAACAGGGAGATGCTCGTAATCATTTAAGGTGGAGATGAACTTTTTGCAGAGTAAATCTCCTTTTTCATAATTCATGATGGTCCATAATTGATAAGGATGATAAAACCGGATTTCTGATCTTTCACCCAAACTTGATGAAATTGTTATGAAAAGTTGTCTTTTGGTAACTCCAAGGTTGCGAAGGGCATGATGCACGATTGCAGGGAGGCGCTGTATCATTTTAAAATCATCTCTACATAAAGAAAATCTTTGGACTAATCCTTGTTCAATATATCAGATATCAACTTTATATGATGGCAGGAACAATTTGGGAAAGCCAGTTGCCCAGCCTATATATTGAGCTTGGAGAATTAATCGCTCCTTGATCAGACAAGAAATATTTTTTTTTTCTAATTTTTGCAGCTATCTTATCTGGAAGGGCTATGTTAGCCTATTCCAGGAGGTGAATTTTGGATTTTTTTCATCAACATAGGTGGATAACAATGCTCTTTGATGGATGTTATGGCACATTAAGATTTGGCTTTCTAAGTCCTTGATATGGTTTGCAATTTTGGATAGGGTTTTTCTAGTCTTTTGTCTTTTATCAGAGATAATGGCACTCCAATAGGCATTCATAAGTTCTTGTGAAGTGACAGATAATCCTAGATTGAATAAGGAAATTGATATTTGTTAGAATATAGGTATGAAGGAAGAGCTTGATTCTTGAATAGGGGCTTTACTTGATGTCATAATGAGAATGGATACTTCCTAAAGGCAGATAGGAGTAAAAGATAGGTCTAAATGAGAATTATCAATAACTTGAAATTTTATTTTCTTTGGGAAAAGTAAAGCAAATTTATATCTGTCCTCTAGGTAGAATTTGAAGGTACAAAAATCTAGATGTAGGATCAAATGTAGAAAACATAAAGACATCAGAGAGACGATTAATAAGATCCGTTTTATTTGAAACTGGATATTTGATTGTTTTATGAACACCTTACTCTTCTTTTACCCTTTATCTAAATACTATTGATATGTTGAATATGAGTTGATTCACCAAAATCAAAAATTAGTTCTTCAATGTCCAAAATAGTTTTTAGACCTGATGACTTAATTTGAGAAGGTTGTAAAATTTCTAGAAAAGGGTTTCCAAGGATAACATCATTGTTTAAATCCTTTCCTAGAAGGAAATTAGTCTTTAGGCATGTTCCACTTTTACATACATAAACAATACTTAATTTGTATTTGATATGTCGTTTTTTACTAGCAGCAACTAGATTGAGTTTCTTATTGGTTTTTTCATATTATTTTGTTGGGATTAATCCTTCCCTTATTAAATTAACATCTGCGCCACTATCTAGTAAGTAAAGTGCTTTAATTGAGAAGTTTTTAATCTTAATTGTAGCTTGAGTTTTCCATTTTTTGAGGTGGATTCCTTGTTAAAGAGTTTACAAAACCATTTAAGTTTTCATCAAATTTTTCTTGATTTTTTAAATTATCATTATTTTCTTAAGAATTTTTGAGTGTGTGAAATTCAAGATTCTCAACACGTTGTTTGAGTTTTTAAAGTTCAATTAAGTCTTGTTTTAATTCTTTTATTTCTTATATTTTTTATTATTAATTTCTTTAAAAAGATCCTGAATTGAAAGATGAGTAGGAGCTTGTTGCTCTCTTAATCTATCTAAAACAATTTTTATACAGAATTGTTTAGGTAAGTCGGATATATTAATTGATGTAGAAGCTTTTGCTTTTATATTTCTATTGTTTATTTTTTTTATTTTTTCAAAATATTTATTTTTTAATTCTTCAACTTTTACATATTTAAACAATTCTAGCACCATTTTTTCTAGAGCAGAGAGTACGTTTAAAGTTAAAGAGGAAGAAGAAGTAGATTCATACTGGATTTCACTGTCAAATATTTTACAATGGCATGTATCTAAAGAATAATCTTTATGAGTGAAACCATATGATTCTAAGGATGAGGATGAGGTTCTTGAAAGTGCAATAGCTAGATCTCACCAAGTCCTACAGGGGGGGTGAATAGGACTATTAAAAATTTCTTTCCAAGAATTAGGTTTTATTAGTGTGCAATCTGAAGGATTAATTAAGATTGAGAGTCCCCAAGAGAGATGTTTAGATTTGTGAGTGCTTACAGTGTGTAGAAATGCAACTAGAATAACGAAGATGTAGCTTAGAAATGATGATCAACACAAGTGACAAGAATACAAGGCAACATTCACACACAACAAGTAATAAACACAGTGATTTATAGTGGTTCGGTCCTAGACCTACATCCACTCTCAAGAGCAATCTCTCTTGGCTCCACTAAATATGAGGTACTTACATAACATACACCTCTTGCAACAATTTTTGATTCGGTGGTTTGTCTTCCACCAACTGGATTTTTTGATCAGGTGGTTGATCCTTGATCTAGTCCACCAACTACAACAATTTTTGATGCGGTGGTTTGTCTTCCACCAAATACAGCAAAGAGAATTGAAATATTAAAGAACACCTAAACAAGGAATTGTATACCTTGGTTTTGAGTGGTGCTCTTGATGCTTGAAAGACTACCTCCAAGCTTTGACCTCTTGTTCTTGCTCCTTGGTGATGAAGATCTTCAGATGAGTGCTCAGCCAAGGGAAGAGGTTTTAAGAGGGTTTGGAAGGCTAAGATATTCTCTCAGATTTAATGGAGCCTTTCCTAAATCACCAACTACTCTTCTTGAAACAATAATGGCACTTTTTGGTGTTGAAGAGTAGGTGGTTGTGGGAGCTTTAAAGATGATTTTAACGGAGGTGCAAAGGCTCAGCTATACTGGTGATTTTCACAGTAATAAAGTCAGTGGTTGGAGCAAAGGAGAGGTACTCTTTAAATACAGATAAGCTCCAACGGATAGATCTACGGCTAAGAACAGAATGGTCTACGGCTTAGCCGTATGCTTTGACAACATCCAACGGCTAGTTTGACCGAATTCAACAAAAATTCCTTCTTACGGTTAAGCTTATGGCTTAGCCGTAAATCCTTATACGGCTTAGCCGTGAGCACCTTTCGGCCTAACCGTGGGTCAGCCGTAAGCTAAAATCTCCTAAAAACTGCTCTCTGGAAAGTAGCCCGTAAACTTTACGGCTTAGCCGTGAATCACATTACGGCTTAGCCGTGAAGGCCTTTCGGCTTGGCCGCAAGGTCAACCGTAGGCATTATATGGCCAAGAGCACTCTCTGGACTGTGGCCCGTAGATTTTACGGCTTAGCCGTGAAACACACTACGGCTTAGCCGTAACCCTTTTTTGGTGCAGCCGTAGGGTCAGCCATAGAACAAAATGATTCAAAATATACTCTCTGGAGAGTGAGCCGTAGGATCTACGGCTTAGCCGTGATCCAAGCCGTAGTACAAATGCAGGGTGATTAGAAACCCTTTTCCCTATTCTATTTCTATGGGCAAGAAGGGTCAATGATACCTTATCCCTTGGCACTCATAGAGAATCTTCTTAATTGATCTTGATCTTCCTTGAACTTGCTTGATCTTCATTGATAAACCTTGAGCTTCCTTGATCTAACTTGATCTTCATAGATGTAACTTGATCTTCCTTAGAGCAAGACTAGACTTGGGTCACGTAATTGACAATACATTCTTACAATGACACTAAAAATCTCCCCCTTTGTCAATTTCGTGACAAAATTACACGTAATGAAGAAGATACAACATTTTAGCTCAACAAATAAGATACAACAAGTAGTACAATACTGTATACACCTTAAGCAACCACATCTACATAAGTCTGAAAGTTCAACACATTGAAGCTCCCCCTTTGAAGATGCTTAACCTGCAAAAGGCTGCAAACACAATCTACTAGAAAGGTGGGAGGTTAGAGGGCTCCCCCTAAAGACATGCATACAATTCTCCCCCTTTTTGGCACAATATTGACAAAGAGATAAAGCATAAAGAAGAGCATAAGTGCACACAAAGATAAGCAGTTGCGAAGTAATGGCCACAGTATATTAGAAGTTATGAGCAGTACAAGGCGCAAACATTTCAAAAGAGTGCATCACCCATAATAACAAAAGAGGTAACTACAAACAAAACCAGCAGGTGAAGCACAATCAATGCCCAAAATACAGAAAGAATACAATGACTGAACAGACATCAATCAGAAGGAGGAGAGGGGGAAGGAAGCGCCACATCGTCTCTTCGGCAGCTTTTGGAGATCTTGGACAGGTATTGAAATGATTTCTTTAAGAGCTTCTCCATCTTGGTTTGCCTTTGTTCGAGCGCTGCCAACCGAGCTTCAAACGAGGAAGAGGAAGAAGCCGGGGGAGGAACCGGAACTAGGGAAGCAGTAGAGGGTGCTCCAGGAGGAGGCCCATCCGGTGAATCGTCTTCGTCCCCAGAGTCATGAAAGCGGGGACCAGCCGCTTGTTGCTTGGAGAAGCGCATGTTCTGAATATTGACTGTGCCAAAGGTGGGGTGAGACTCAGGAGCTTCATCAGAAGGTAAATTGACCCCACACTGAGAGGCGAGGCAAGTCATCAGATATCCAAATACGCATGCATTGGTGCCTCTACCTGGACACAGCCAGAACCGAATGATGGTAGCACAGATAAGAGATGGAAGACACACTCTGACCCCCATATGGACTGAGTAGAGGACATTAACCATGAAAGGGGTTAGGTCAGAGAAATTGCCCCTCCTAGGATAGAAGTTACATGTGAATATAGCATGTAGGATCCGGTAGTGAGGAAGCAGGGAGGCTGCAGGGAGGAACCCCTTGTCCTTCCACGGGACGGTGGCTCCACATAGAGCGAAGGTGGCAATTTGTTTTTCTTCTTCGGATAGAAAATCCTTGATGACCGAAGGGGGTATATCGGCGAGAGGAGCACACAAAAGGGCAGAAATGATCCCAGGGGTGATGGTATTGGGGCCATCAGTGAAATCAATCTCAAAAGTCAGAGAATCTAACGATGCCCCCTTGATGGATGCATACATGGTTCGCACAATAGAGGGGAAGCCAGGACCACCCCATTTTAGAATGTTTTCCCACCCAACCTTTTGGAGAAGGGTATGAACTCCATAGGTTTCAACAGCGAGAATGTTGACATCGCGTTCCACAGTAATGGGACGGGAAAAAAAGGACCGATTGCGGGTGGGTTCCCATGGAACCAAAACTCGTGGAGAGGGGGGAGAGTGCTGTCGAGGCCGGGAGGAGCTACTCGAGGCCCGAGGCCTCTTACCAGGGGGGTAAGCGTTTTTGGTTCGTGGAGGCATAGTGATAGACAGAGTAAAGTCAATCCACAAAATAGAAGGAAAGCCAAACACCCAAAACAGGAAGAAAAGGCACATAGAGGAATCGAGCACAGTAAAGCAAATGAAACAGCGGTGAGCAAACAAGAAGAGAGAGAAAGAGAGAGAGGAGAACAGTACAGAGGAGAAAGAAGGCCGGAAGAGGAAGACCCCAAATACCTGGAAGGAGAAGGCCGGAAGAGGAAGAACGATGAAAGAAGAATGGAAGGAGACCTAGGGCAGAAAGCTCGTGCAGACGCAGAGTAAAAAAGCAATGAAGAGACGGAGTTAAGTACTGATCGGCGCGCAGAACGAGGACGAAAATAACACTTACGGCTTAGCTGTAGAGTATTTTATGGCTGAGCCGTAAACCCTGACGGTTGAGCTGTAGGGTAAATGTTTGCGTAAATATGGGTTAACCGTAAGGAGATTACGGCTTAGCCGTAAAATGGCTTATGGCTTAGCCGTAGGCTCTGGGCAAAACACAAGTTAATCCAAACAGCAAACACCAATCGATTTCCTCAAATTTTCAAATTTTAACACATCAAGAGGTTTACTCAAGATGTCTGCAAGTTGTTTTTCAGTCTAAATATATTCGAGCTCAATGATTCCTTCTTCGACCAATTCTCTAATGAAATGATGTCGAATATCAATGTGTTTGGTGCGAGAGTGCTGGACCGGATTTTTAGAAATGTGTATGGCACTCGTGTTATCACAATACAAGCTCATTATTTCTTGTTTAATGCCATAGTCCATAAGCATCTGCTTCATCCACAAGAGTTGAGAACAGCAGTGGAGAGAGATATCAAATTTTGCTTTTTACTATGCCAAGCTACTAGACAATTTCCAACATAAAAACAGCCACCACTTGTGGATTTTCTATCATCTAAGTTTCCTGCCCAATCAGCATCTGAGTATCCAGCAATGGAGGATGATGAGTCATGAGGATACCACAGACCATATTCAGTAGTATCTGCAATGTACTTAATGATTCTTTTTACAGCAGTTAGATGGGATTCTTTTAGATCTGCTTGATATCGAGCACATGCTCCCACACTAAATGCTATGTCTGGCCTACTTGCAGTAAGGTATAACAGGCTACCGATCATACTTCTATATAGGCTAGAGTCAACCCCTTTACCATTTGCATCTTTAGTAAGTTTGATGGTTGTACTCATGGGGGTTTTGACATGTTTCCCAGTCATTAGACCAAATCATTTTACCAGTTCTTTAGCATACTTGGACTAGGAAATGAAGATATCATCACGTAATTGTTTGACTTGTAAACCTAGGAAGAAATTCAATTCGCCAACCATACTCATCTCGAATTCAGATTGCATTAGATTAGCGAACTGAGCAGTCAATTCATTAGATGTGAAACCAAAGATGATATCATCTACATATATTTGCGCTATTAAAACTGACTTTCTTGTCTTTTGGATAAAAAAGAGTTTTATCAGCACTACCTCTTTGAAAATTATTGTCTAACAAGAATTTTTTCAACCTTTCATACCAAGCACGTGGAGCTTGCTTAAGACCATACAGAGCTTTCTTCAATCTAAACACATGATTAGGGAATTTTGTGTCTATAAAACCTTTAGGTTGTTCAATATACACTTCCTCATTCAAAATTCCATTTAGAAAAGCACTCTTAATATCCATTTGATACAATTTGAACTTTAAAAAACAAGCTATAGATAATAAAATTCTAATTGATTCTAAACGAGCAACTGGAGCAAAGGTCTCATCAAAGTCAATATCTTCAATTTGAGAATATCCCTGTGCTACCAACCTAACTTTGTTCCTAACAATAACGCCATTTTCATCAAGTTTATTTTTGAAGATCCATTTAGTGCCTATCACATTTTTATCCTTTGGTCTTGGAACTAGATACCAAACATCACTTCTTGTAAATTGATTCAATTCTTCTTGCATAGCTTTTATCCAATCATTGTCTGAAAAGGCTTCATCAACGCAGGTAGGTTCTAAAACAAAAGTAAAGCACAGGTGACTCATAATGTTTTCCAATTGTTTCCTAGTTTTTACACCTATTAGAGGGTCACCAATAATCTGATCTATAGGATGATCTCTCACATTCACCAAATTTTCAGTGGAAGCAGGTGCATCAGTTTTTATTGTGGATCATGTGGGTTCAATCATTGAGGGCACTTCCACATCATCAACATTATCAGACACTGTGGATTCATCATCTATAATAACATTTATTGACTCTTGGATAACTCCGGTTCTCATATTTAGAACACAATAGGCTCGACTCCATGTTGAATAGCCTAAGAATATACCTTCATCACTTTTTGAGTCAAATTTACTCAGTTGTTCTCTATCCTTCAAAATGTAACATTTACTTCCAAAGACCTTAAAATATTTCACATTTGGTTTCTTCCCATGCCACAATTCATAAGCTGTCTGATTTGTACCAGTCCTAAGATAAACTTGGTTGATGATGTAGCAGCTGGTATTGACAGCTTCGGCCCACAAGTCTCTAGGAAGATTCTTACTATGAAGCATGACTGTGGCCATGTCTTGAGAACTCTATTTTTCCTTTCAGCTACCCCATTTTGTTGTGGAGTTTTGGGTGCTGAATATTCATGATGAATCCCATATTTCTCACAGAATTTGTCAAATTGATCATTTTCAAATTCTCCACCATGATCACTTCTAATTCGGGCTACTGAAGTCCTTTTTTCAATTTGAATTTGTTTTACAATCCTTTTAAATTCTCCAAAGGCTTCAGATTTTTCTCTCAAGAATGCAACCCAAGTGAATCTAGAGAAATCATCTACCATGACAAGAAAGTACCTTTTCTTACCTCGACTCTCTCTTTTAGTTGGTCCAACAAAGTCCATATGTATAAGTTCTAGAGGTCGAGTAGTTTTCATAGCATTCACCATTTTATGGGCACTTCTAATTTGTTTTCCTTGAAGGCACTCTCCACATATCATCTTTTCTTGACTACTGATCTTGGGCAGTCCTTCAACATATTTGTTTAGATGGGATAAGTCCCTGTAGTTTACATGCCCAAGTCTTTGATGCCACAACTTAGCTTCATCAATACTAGTTAATAAGCAAGAAGCGGAGGATGAAGTATTTGTTTTTCCCACCACATAACAGTTATCGATAGTTCTAAGACCTCTCAATATTATCTTTCCATTCCTTGAGATCTCACAACTATGACTACTAAAGTTTACGGCATAATCTTTATCACAGATTTGAGATATGCTAAGTAAATTATGTTTCAACCCATCAACGCATAAAACATTCTCAAAAGGTGGTAAGTTTGGAACATTTAAAGTTCCTTTCCCAATAATTTTCGCAGTACTACCATCACCAAAAGTAACCGTGCCTCCATCGAATTCAATCATTTTAGACAAACAAGATTTATCACTAGTCATATGTTTTGAGCATCCACTATCCAGATACCATCTTGATTGTTCTACAGCTTTAAAAGTTGTGTGGACCACTAGATTCTTATTTTTAGGTATCCACTTAAGTGTACTAGTGGTGGGGATCACAATTGGCTTTTGGTGTTTCACTTGAAAAGTTTTATGTTGGGGAATGAGAATGTTTACTCCATCTTTTTTGTATATTTCAAATTGTTTTCTTAACTTTTGGACTTCTTTTAACAGATTATCCATCTTTTGGTTCAAAGGGAACTTGTTTATTTGAGACTTCAGCTTTTTGTTTTCAAGTTTCACTTTCTTAGAGGTGTTTTTCTCAATTTTTTGACTAAAGTTATAATGAATTTTTCTTAACTTGTACTCCATTATGAAATGACCTCTTTTTCCACAATAATGACAGAAGACATTTGATGAAACAGTATGAGTACTAGTAGATGCCTTATCCAAAGTGTTTTTAACACTAGTATCTTCCTTCTTTAAAGCATTTTTGACAAAAACAGTTCCGGAACTTGGAGACTGATTAGCATTTTTGTCATATCCAAGACCAGTCATGTCTTTATAAGCTTTCCCAATTTTGAATAGTCTAATGTATTTCTCATTATTTTGGGTAAATTTGTACTCATACTTTTCTTTATACCGTTTCAGAATAGTCACTTCATTGTGGAGAGCATTATTTTCATCTTTTATTTTTAAAAGGGATTTTTCATTTTCTCTTAATTTGATTACATTTTCTCTTTCTGTTGATAATTGGGTTTTTACACTTTCGAGTTCTTTGATTAATTCTTCCTTTTCAGCATTAATACTATCAACCTTTTCTTTTAAATTCTTAATTTTGTTTTGTTGATTGCTTACAGTTTCAACGAGCCTACAGGTTCCCTCATAGAGTAGTTCATAGGAATCCGTGGTATTGTCATTATCCTCATCATCTGAATTTTCATATTCACTCTCTGACTCACTTCCTGAGATTTCTTCATTCGATATTTTAATCATTTCCTCAGAGAGATTGAATGTTGCAGTGGTAGCCATCAGAACTGTATATTTGTCTGATTCATTTTGATGTGATTCATCTAAGTCAGAATCTGATTCAGATGAATCGTCCCAAGTGGCTACAAGATTCTTCTTTTTGAATTTTCCTTTTAGAGGACAATCAGTGGATATGTGTCCAAATTTCTTACATCTATAATACATAGGCTCCTTATATTTACTTTTAGAGAGGGAACTTGACCGACCTTTATATTTATCATTAGTGTTTTCATTTTTATAATCTTTCACCTTCTTTTTCTTAAATTGTTTCAAAAATCTTTTAGCCAAAAGGGCCACATCTTCATCCTCATCATTACTAGTTATTCCTATGTCATCTTTAGAGGAAGATGTGTTATGAGAGGTGATTAGAGCGATTGATTTCTTTTTGTCATTGTTAAATTTGAGTTCAAAGGTCTGAAGGGATCCCACTAAATCTTCAATTTTCATTTGTTCCGAATCCTTGTGTTCTTCTATAGAGGTTACCTTAGGATGGAATCTTTCCGGAAGTGATCTCAAGATTTTACTACAAATTTTACCTTCCGGAAGAGTTTCCCCAAGAGCCCACATTTCATTTACAATTTTCATGAGCTTAGTATGGAAGTCAGTAAACATTTCATTTTCTTCCATGCGAATGTTTTCGAACTGACTCGTGAGCATCTGAAGTTTAAATCTTTTGACAACTGAGGTACCCTCATAAGTCACTTCAAGGATTCTCCATGCCTGTTTTGCATTAGTGGTTGTCATGATCTTTTTAAACTCTTCTTGATTCATGGCACACACTATAGCATTGTAAGCTCTAGCATTATTTTGTCTAAGAAGTAGCTGAGCAGGAGACCATCTAGTTAGATCCAATGGTCTAGTGGTTGTGACACCATTTATAGTCACATCTTCAGTGGGTTCCATCTAGCCTTTCTCTATAGCCTCCCAAACAGCCCAGTCCATGGATTTCAAAAATACTGTCATCCGGGCTTTCCAGAAGGCATAATTTGTTCCATCAAAGAAAGGTGGATGGGTGATAGAGCTTCCTTCAGGATTCATGGTGAATCTAGCAAAAGATGAATCTACTTCAGGTTATCACACCCTTAAGAAGTAACCCTCTCTGATATCAATTGAAAGTGCAATAGCTAGATTTCACCAAGTCCTAGAGGGGGGTGAATAGGATTATTAAAATTTTCTTTCTAAGAATTAGGTTTTATTAGTGTGCAATCTGAAGGATTAATTAAGATTGAGAGTCCCCAAGAGAGATGTTCAGAGTTGTGAGTGCTTACAGTGTGTAGAAATGCAACTAGAATAACGAAGATGTAGCTTAGAAATGATGATCAACACAAGTGATAAGAATACAAGGCAACATCCACACACAACAAGTAATAAACGCAGTGATTTATAGTGGTTCGGTCCTAGACCTACATCCACTCTCAAGAGCAATCTCTCTTGGCTCCACTAAATATGAGGTACTTACATAACATACACCGCTTGCAACAATTTTTGATTCGGTGGTTTGTCTTCCACCAACTGGATTTTTTGATCAGGTGGTTGATCCTTGATCTAATCCACCAACTACAACAATTTTTGATGCAGTGGTTTGTCTTCCACCAAATACAGCAAAGAGAATTGAAATATTAAAGAACACCTAAACAAGGAATTGTATACCTTGGTTTTGAGTGGTGCTCTTGATGCTTGAAAGACTACCTCCAAGCTTTGACCTCTTGTTCTTACTCCTTGGTGATGAAGATTTTCAGATGAGTGCTCAGCCAAGGGAAGAGGTTTTAAGAGGGTTTGGAAGGCTAAGACATTCTCTCAGATTTAATGGAGCCTTTCCTAAATCACCAACTACTCTTCTTGAAACAATAATGACACCTTTTGGTGTTGAAGAGTAGGTGGTTGTGGGAGCTTTAAAGATGATTTTAATGGAGGTGCAAAGGCTCAGCTATACTGGTGATTTTCACAATAATAAAGTCAGTGGTTGGAGAAAAGGAGAGGTACTCTTTAAATACAGATAAGCTCCAACGGATAGATCTACGGCTAAGAACAGAATGGTCTACGGCCTCGCCGTATGCTCTGACAACATCCAACGGCTAGTTTGACCGGATTCAACAAAAATTCCTTCTTACGGTTAAGCTTACGGCTTAGCCGTGAGCACCTTTCGTCCTAGCCGTGGGTCAGCCGTAAGCTGAAATCTCCCAAAAACCGCTCTCTGGAGAGTGGCCTGTAAACTTTACGGCTTAGCTGTGAATCACATTACGGCTTAGCGGTGAAGGCCTTTCGGCTTGGCCCCAAGGTCAACCGTAGGCATTATATGGTCAAGAGGACTCTTTGGACTGTGGCCCGTAGATTTTACATCTTAGCCGTGAAGCACACTACGGCTTAGCCGTAACCCTTTTTCGGTGCAGTCGTAGGGTCAGCCGTAGAACAAAATAATTCAAAATATACTCTCTGGATAGTGAGCCGTAGGATCTACGGCTTAGCCGTGATCCAAGCCGTAGTAAAAATCCAGGGTGATTAGAAACCCTTTTTCCTATTCTATTTCTATGGGCAAGAAGGGTCAATGATACCTTATCCCTTGGCACTTATAAAGAATCTTCTTAATTGATCTTGATCTTCCTTGAACTTGCTTGATCTTCATTGATAAACCTTGAGCTTCCTTGATCTAACTTGATCTTCATAGATATAACTTGATCTTCCTTAGAGCAAGACTAGACTTGGGTCACGTAATTGACAATACATTCTTATAATGACACTAACAATTCCTTCTAAGATAGTTCTGATTTCTTTTTGAGAAGAAATAATTTCAGAAGGCTGTAAAATGTTTTCAACTTTATTTTCAGTTATATTGTTTGTTAGCCAATAGTATGAAGGTTTATATTTGTATAATTATTTTATTCTAAAGCATGACTTAAATCTGATTTGTAAATAATTAAATCTGATTTGTAAATAAATTTAGTTTTACCTTTGTCTCCTTGTATTTTTGCAACATCTTTTATGGCTACTGCTAATCGCGCTTAAAAAATGACGTGGAAATGTGTAATGGATTCAATATCCAACATTCACGCACTTCAAGCATTAAGAAGAATGAGAATTAATTGTAGTTCATTAGTAATATCCCTTTGTTTACATGGGTTCAAGTGCCCTGACTACGGGGATGCAGGTTGTTTACATGCATTTTGAAAGTTTATAACCCCTCCCTCAAGTCTTAGATGTGATCTCAACTTGGAATTTTCAAGAAAAGTACATAAAATAACCAAGAAAATGCAAAAAAGTAAAAAAAAAAAAGGGAAAAAAAAGGGGGGTGACCGTGACCCGCGGTCACTGCCCTAGGCCAGTGACGTGGGTCACAGTCACTAGGGCTTTCCAGTGACCGTGACTCACGGTCACTGGCCCCTGCCAGTGATCGTGGGTCACAGTCACTTGCAGACAGTGACCGTTTGGTCACTGTTTCGCCTCCGGTTTCGTCCTGTTTGTGATGGCTCTTTCTTGAAACTTCTTTCAAGTGTTGAAACTCCATTTTCATGACTTTGGAGTGGTGGACAACCATCAAGAAGATCACATTTAACCATGGAATCAATCGAAACCTTTGTAACTCATTATTCGTGCTTACGGACTGCGTTTTGTTTCAAGTCAGAAATGAGCAAATATGAAACTGGAGTTGTGTCAATTTGAACCTATCATTTTCAAGGAACAAAATGAGGCCTAGAGAGGCTTCTTTCACAACTCTTGCAATGGCTAGGAAGCCCTATGAATAAGAGAAACAGAGGTGACAATGTCATCCTCTCAAAAATTGCCGACATACGAGCATATCATGAAATTTGGCCATTCCACTTCCTTCTCTTCTTCTGAATTTTCTTCCTCACCTTCAAAACTGAGAAAAGAAGGTGAGAATGGTCGTGGAAGTGCTGCTGGAGTTTGCTTCTAGTTGCTCTAAGTGCCTTCTTTCTTTGATTTCTTCTATTTTCTTCCTTATGTGTGTTAGTGTCCTCCCTCTTCCTTCAAAATTTGCTCTTTTTATAGACTCCCAATCAGTTTTGTGCAGTTTTGGGGAGTTAATAGCAGTTGTTGGGAGTTGGATTTCAAAGAGGAGTGGAGAGAAACCACCTAAAGTCATGGGAAACATCTTTTGAAGGTCCGTGACCGCAGGCCCGGTCACGGACGAGGCCCAATTTTGGGCTTTCACGTATGTGGCCCATTTTCATCTGTTTTGGACTCAAACGAAGTCTGCTTGCCATGCAACTTGGAGGGATGCTTCTTGACACTATTTTCTGCATCTCATAAAAATTTCAGCTCGTTTTGACTTTGGGAAGTTGGTCAACTTTCTCATTAATTGGGCCTCGGTCACTCCCAAGGTCTATTTTTGGAACATTGTATTTGTGACTTGTTTTTAGCTGTTTGAGGCACGAACAATGTCCAATTGCCATGAAACTTGGTAGGATTCTTCTTGCGCTATTTTGATCATGTCATAAAAGTTTCAGCTCATTTTGACCACCTGAAGTTGGTCAACCCCTTGATGAACAGGCCCCGGTCACGGACAAGGCCCGTTTTCAGACTTTTGTGTATGTGACCCATGTTCATCTGTTTGGGGCCCGAACGAAGTCCAATTGCCACGAAACATGGTGGGATGCTTCTTGATACTATTATGACCATGTCATAAAAGTTTCAGATCTGTTTGACCACCTGAACTTGGTCAACTCCTTTTGATTGTGGGCCTCGGTCACTCCCACGGCCCATGTTTGGACTTTTGCATATGTGGCTCGTTTTCATCTGTTTAGGGCCCGAACGATGTCCAATCACCACGAAACTTGGAGGAATGCTTCTTGACACGATTTTGAGTGTGTCACATAAGTTTCAACTCTGTTTGACCACCTGAACTTGGTCAACTCTCCATTTGACTTTTTATGACAATGGGCCCTTGTTTCAGCTGTTTGAAGCCCAAATGACCAGGGTTTGATTTGAAACTTGGAGGGACTGATGTTAGAGGTATCTTGGAGTGTTCATCCAAATTTCATCGATTTTAGACCTCGGGAAGCAGGACCTCAGTCGGGAACCCCAAGTAGACATGCTTATAACTTTTGAGGTCAAATGATGTCCATTTGACTTGAAACTTTGTAGATTATCTCCTGAGCATGATTGAAGCTTTGTGTCCAGGCTTCATCAATTTTGGACCTCGGAAAGCAGGACCTCGGTCGGTGACCCCAAGAGACATGTTCTGTGCTTTTTCGGGTCGAATGATGCCGTTTTGTCTCGAAACTTTGCAGAGCTTCTCTTGGTCATAACTGGTTTCATCTTCATGAAATGTCACTTTACACAAAGACTCACAGAGCATAGTATATCATCACTTCTACATGTAGGAATGTCGGGTCTCACAGTGATTCCCCAGGATTTGGTAAATAACCTCTGTAGCCTAAATTAAGCCGAGATGAGGTGTCTTCGCTACCGTATTTGCAATTTTTATGGGTCAACAAGTGCCCCCTCGAGGTGCAATGATTATAGTATAATAATCATTGTGCCTCGAATTAGCCAATCTGTGGGAATGATGGATGGCTTGAAGAAAATACAGTTTGTCAAGATAGGTTATAGGCCTAAACTTGGGATTTGAAAATTTTGATAAAAACCATGAAGGGTTTGATGACGAAATTTTAAAAAAAACATAAGAAATATGAATTCCTGTGCCCTGTTTTCACGGATATCAAAAGTAGCATCTCCGTGGGGATTGTGGGGAACACCCACAAAGGAATCCCTTAGGTATTTAGAAAATTCAGAAGTTTATGAATTTTGTTTGGATTTTGGAAATGAATTTAATTTTCTTTTGACCTATTTTTCATAGATATCCAGAGTGGCATCTTCGTGGGGACGTGGGGAACACCCACAAAAAGAATCCCTGAGGTTTTAAGAAAATCAAAGGTTTTAGTGAAAATGGATTTGGGTTTGGATTTTCATGGATTTTTGGTTCATTTTCAAAAATCAAGGTTTGGGGTTTGACATGGCTTGACATTATTCAAAATGAGATGTAATTTTGAAAGAGATTGGCTTTTATGAGTTTTGATTCAAAACAATTTGGGATATTTGTTTAAAATCAAGTTTTGAACCGAAGTTGATTTGGAAAGAGACTCCGCATCTTTTCTCTCTCTTTTTTTTTGTATGATCCCCCTCAAAATACCCTAAAAATAGGAGTATTTCTTTTGTAAATTACTCCAAGTGGACCCATCATAAGAATTTCAAATAATGAAAGATGAAAGGATGGGTCATCATGTTATGGATTCCATTACTTAAAATTACAGAGACCATAGATAAAGAAGGACGAATCCCTCGAGACTTGATCAAGGCTTAGAATTCACTGATTTTAACTAAATTGTGTTTGTAAGAACGAGGGTGACGCGTCAATGACTTGAGCTTGAGGGGATTAGGTAATGGGCTCCACTAGTTCAAGTTTGCAATGACTGTGGGAAGGAGAGAGAGCTAATTTGACTGTTGAAGATGCACAACTTGACAGCAAGTGAGCAAAGACCCAAAAGAGGGGGAGACAGTGGTTTTTTTTTTAAGAGAGCCTCGTCCTTTTCTTTCTATTTAACTGTCTGAAGCACCTGAGAGAGAGAAAAAGAGACCGAGGGAGAGAGAGAGAAAAAGAGAGAGAGAGAAACAGAAATTGGGAAAGAGGGAGAAAGACCGGGAGAGAGGGAGATCGAGAGAGAGGGAGACCGGGAGAGAAAGAGAGAAAGACCGAGAGAAAGAGAGACCGGGAGAGAAAAAAAGAGACAGAAAGAGAGATCGGGAGAGAGAGAGAAACAGAAATTGGGAAAGAGGGAGAAAGACCGGGAGAGAGAGAGACCGGGAGAGAGGGAGATCGGGAGAGAGAGACCGGGAGAGAGGGAGAGAGAGAAAGACCGAGAAAGAGAAAAACAGAAATCGGGAGAGAGAGAGGGAGGGACCGAGAGAGAGAGAGAGAAAGAAAAGGAGAAAGAAAAAGAGATCGGGAGACAGAGGGACAGAAACCGGGAAAGGGGGAGAAAGACCAGGAGAGAGAGAGAGACCGAGAGAGAGGGAGATCGGGAGAGAGAGAGACCGGAAAAGAGAGAGACCGGGAGAGAGAGAGAAAGAGAAAAAGAGAAAAAGAGAGAGAAAAATAGATCAGGAGACAGAGAGACAGAAACCGGGAAGGGGGAGAAAGACCGGGAGAGAGAGAGAAAAAGAGAGGGAGATCGGGAGAGAGAGAAAGAGAGAGAGACAAAAAAAGAGAGAAAAAGAGATCGGGAGAGAGAGACAGAAACCGGGAAAGGAGAGAGAGACCAGGAGAGAGAGAGAAAGAAAGAGAGAAAAAAAGAGAGAAAAAGAGATCGGGAGAGAGAGAGAAAAAGAAAGAGAAAAAGAGATCGGGAGAGAGAGACAAAAATCGGGAAAGAGGGAAAGAGACTGAGAGGGAGAGAGAAATTGGGAGAGAGGGAGAAAGAAATCGAGAGATAGGGAGAAAGACCGGGAGAGAGAGAAAAAGTGTCACGCCCCGATCCCTGGAATTTGGAGATTTGAGTGGGCCCCTAGGGCGTGGATACGTAATCCCGTAGAAATCTGTGCCCTGAAGAATTATGCACGAATTCCTACAAGGGAGATTCCACAGGAACGTGTGAGGTATACTGACACACATACAAACATAATTTATCATAAACGAAATCCTGCGAAATACTCAGTAATTATCAAGAGTACACGAGTTCATAGTCTCTTAACTTTCAAAGGTAAACATATATATATACAGATGATAGTGTTGCAGTCTTGAATATATTCCAAAAAGACTACTTAAGTGTTTGATACAAAAGGTCCCAAGCATAACAATGATATCTCCCAAGAATAGTCATGCTTCGTGGGATGGCTAGTAAAAGACGTCACCATCTTTCCACTCATCTACATCCATAGGTACCATTGGGGTACCCTCCGGGTGCGCGTCGGTGTCCGCGTTAGGACCGGATTCTAGACCTGCAATACTAAGGTAACACTGTTAACACGACGGTTAAACAAATACTGAGGCATATGAAACAAGTATAACATAATATATTAATAAGAATAATCACTGAACATGATGCATGAGTAAGAAATTACAACTTAAATGTCATACATACTGATTGGCAACCACTACACTCTATTCTCCCAAAAGGGAGCCTACACATATCGTATGGGTTGCTAGGGGATCGAGGCTAGCTTCCCGAGGAGCACCGACTACTCCTCCGTAAACCTACTGCAGTGGTGACATACATAACATATACCCAAAAGGGTGTAAGCTGAGTGGTGCCGACTCAAATTCAGTTGTATCAGTCTTATCATACCCTTAGCTAACAAGCTTGCACTCATTAGAAGCTCTGGCTTGTCAGACACTCAATCATTAGAAGCTCAGGTCTGAATTGCCTCAGGGTTTTACTAAAAGAAGTAAGTTGAAGGTGGTATATCATAACAATATGGATGCATTTACCCAAGGAATTGCTACCTTCACCCCGAATAAGTAACCTATAGTCCCCAAGGGCATTCAACGCGATGTACACATAAGACGTTCGGTGTCGTTGTGTTACCGTGTCTTGGTATTGCCATATGCATATGGGACACTCTTCTTATGCCGACATCCATGACTTGCCATTAGGAGACGCTTCGGGAATCATTCATTCTCCCCAACATGTACTTACCATTGGGCCTCTGTAGTGGTATAGAAGTGCCAATACTAAGGTCCTACAAAATCATTAAGAGTCCCTAACATCCTGTTTTACTGGGTTCTTACGGCTTAGCCGAGTGGGTCAAATTCCTTCCGGATTTTCATGTGCAATTACGGCCTAACAGTATGTTGGCCTACGGCTTAGCTGTGCTAAACCTACGGCTAGGGTACGGGGAGGTTACGGCATAGCCGTAGTGTATTCCACGGTGCAGCCATGTGCAAGCCGTAGAAGAAACTGGGTTCCATGAGTTCTCTAGAAAGCTCGCTGTAGGAAGACCTATGGCTTGGGTACGGGCTGGATATGGCTTAGCCGTATTGAAATCCACGGCTTAGCCGTAGTACAAAATCTCAGTTTTTCTGCTCTCTAGACTTTGAGCCGTAAATGCTCACGACTTAGCCATAGCTTCGCCGTAAGCTTCAGAATCAGTTCTGTAACTTAATTTCTGTACGAAATCAACACAGAACTGACTTGTGAGGAAATTCTAAGGTTCAATTGAAGTGTCCTTGAGAGTATCCCATACTCACACACCCACCTATTCCCTTCTTGGCATTCTAACTCAATGCACACCAATGCACACCACATTCATATCGATTAAAACAATGAAGGGGAATAGCTGAAATTGATTTATATGAAGAGTTGGTTCAATACACAATAACTTAGTCATTCATGCAACACATATGACTCTAATACTTGCCTTTTCACCAGTGTTAGCCCTCCTAACTCTTTCTTGTTGAGTGCTCAGAGGAAACTCTCTAAACTGAAATGGGTTCTCTACAAGTAAAGCATGCAATGAAGAATGAGGTTTAGATTCACATGCATGCCATGTAGTGAGTCCTTATGACTCCAATAAACCCTAAATGACTGAATGGAAGAAATCCTTCACCTTATACTGCTATAGTATGGAAGAAGATCGTGATGCTAAGAAGGAGATACCGAAGAAGAATAAGAAGAAGTAGAAGAACAGATGGAAGCTATAGGTGTTGCATGCAAGCTCTATCTCCTCCTTTTCCAGCTCTAGGGTGAATGGAGAGAAATGAAATGAAGTGGCTCCAGCAACCGAACGAAGATGAGGAGAAAGAATGCACGTTGAATCTCTTTTTCAACTTAAAACTTCCTACAATTAACATGTAGGTCCATAGGTTCTACAAAATTACAATTTAGGCCTAGCGCACCTCAATTGGTCCAAGACGAGTTCAGATTTGATCGAGCCCAACACCAAAGATGATCTACGTGAAGAATTACATGAAAGCAATGGACGGGGTGTCCAAGAGGTGCAAGGACAATTTACAAAAAGGCACTTAACTACTAAAATGGGGTCGAACTTTGCCCAACTCCCTATCCAAGGCCCAACCCGCTAATTTTTGGATTAAATTGGCTTTAATCGAGTTCAATTAATATAGAACAAGCTTAATTAACATAAATCAAGATTAGTGGGATTCAGGACCTTACAAAAAGAAATCGGGAGAGAGAGAGACAGAAACCGGGAAAGAGGGAAAGAGACCGAGAGGGAGAGAGAAATTAGGAGAGAGGGAGCCAAACCAAGCCTTTTCGAGCTCAAAGGCATCTGTCATCTCATTTTGCTTTTCTTCTTTCATCTTCCATCTTGTGGATTTGTTGACTGAAGATAATTGCTATGGCCGGTAAGTTTCTGTATCTCAACTTCTCCAAACTCTGTCATGGCCAAATAGACAACTTGAGTTTTGCCTGGGATTTCTTCATTCTCCTTTTGGATGCATAACACAATCTGATTTTGCATGATGAATGTTTTCAAATTGTGGCACAGTCCGGCCAAACATTGTGGTCATGGTTGATTTGCGACTGACCGTGTGAGCACATTCACGGTTACAGTGAATGGCAAGATGGAATTGAGCCTGGGTTCTGTTCCGCCCTTCTTCTTTCTTCTTTCTTGTCTTTTTCTCTCTTTGTTTTTATTCTTATTATGCCAAAACCCATATTTCCATTCGGATTACAACTTACACTATCTGTAGGGGCCCCTGGTCACCAGCTGTTTGATGGAATGCTCAACTGAAAAAAATTTGCTGAATTCATTTCTTGTCTTCTGCTGTAGTGCTGTTTTATTAAATTTGGGATTGCCCAAATGCATCCTCAATCACATCCATTGCTGTCTTGACTTGGTTAGTCCCATACTGGCAGAGCATCTAGATCAGTGTTTTGGCTAATCCCACAGTCACGGTGTGCCCATGGTCACAGTTTAAATAACCCGAAAGGGGTTCATGGTCTTGACCGAACTATTCACGGCTTGAGAAGTTTTTTTTTTAAAGATGCAAAACTTGTAATGGAATCAACCTGGTGTTGATCTCCTCAGACCTGGAATACAGCCAGCCTGAATGAACTCACAGTGATGGTCACGGTCACCAACTGTTTGTCAAATTGTTTATTTGAAAAGAAATTTGTTCATTTTGCGGAATTCATCCAATTTTCTTGGCACATGATGCTGCCCTGAATTTCATTTTCTGGTGGAGTCCACATCGAGCAAGCCAAAACAACTGTTGTAATCCATGGTCATGATTGAAACAATTTGTAATGTGTTCACAGTCATGACTGAAAAACTTTGCTGAATTTGCTTCTTGTCTTTTGCTGTAGTGCATGTCTTAGTAAATTAGGACTACTCAAGGGCACTCTCGGTCATAACCCTTGCTGTCTTGGCTTGGTTAATTCCATGGTCACAGAGCACTCACATAGACTAAATTGAATGGGCTGCAGTTCTTTTTCTCTTTCTGATATTTGTGTTCAAGTTCAGGCTAGGCACTATCCAAATACAATCACGGCACGGCTGCTTTTAATCACAGGCCATTCAAATGATTTTATCTATTGCCATGGTGACTCATATGAATTGACTTTGTCATTAGCGAGAATGCTTCAGACCAAACAGTGGTAAAGCTAGCCACAGATTCCAAGAGACTATTGTGACTTCTTTTTTTTTTTTTTTTGCATAGTGAAAGCATAAGTCGTATCACCATAGCCTCTGTGGGAATTATAGAAAATTGGATTGTGTTGATTTGCTCGGCCACTGACATGCATCCATACAAACTCGACTACCATAGGCTTTGTAGGATTGTAGCCTGAATCTTCACACTGGGTAGCCATTAGGGGCATTCTTCTTGCTTTTGATGAAAAGGTTACTCCCCTCAAATCTCACCAAACATGAGAAGCATAAACCACCTTGAATATGAATGGCTAATGAAGGAGACTGATGAAAATAGGGCAGATCTTCACATTGACCCCAAAATTGAATGTAGTCTTAAATGAACTGTTTCAACCACCGATCACACGGTTGAATGTAGTTCTGAATAAGACGTTTTACATTGTCTTTTTCTACTACAACTTCGAAAGATGATCCGTTCTCCGCTATTTTCTTCTAGCACTTCCGATCATCAACGATGGTTGATGATCATTAAAATTGGTTTTGCAAAGTAACTGAAGAGCCCACAAGAATGTCTAATGGTCCTATCATAGCAAATCATCAACCGGGGCCTCATTTGCTAAGATTAGGGATATGAAAATCCTTCAGTCTTGAAATGGACGTTACACTTTGTTGATGTTGTTGGAAACATGTCGTGCATTTTTAACATTGTTCTTTCATACATGCTTGCATTTGTTCATGCCTTACATGCTATTCACAGATGCCATTTTCGTGCTTGAACACGAACCTACTGCCCCCTGAAAAGGTCTTAAGATGCTTGAACATCTGTTTGGACCAGGAGCCTTGGTTCTGAGACTTAAGTGTGCCTTTGATGCCAATTCTGGGTCTCAGAACTGAGTATTGCCTTCTCCTTTTGGCCTTATAATAAAGGGAGATGCTGCCTTTTTTTTTTTTGAAAAGTTCCATATCATTGTTACTGATACTTATCTTTTCCTTTTTTTTTATTTGCTTTGCAGATAGAAAGGGTAAAGCACCCGCAACTGCAACTGCTGGAGCATCTAAAGGTCGTACCAAGGGTAAGACCGCAAGGGAGTCTGATCCCAAAGATCCAAATGAAGCATCTGATGTCAACCTATGGCTCCAGAGGACTAAAACTTTATCAACGAGAAATTGGTACTCCTATTGGTTCTTAGCAAATAATACCGATTGGGAGAATAATGACAAGGTGGTTTTCCCAAAACCACGATATATATTAGGAGATGCCACAAAGGAGACTGCAAAGCAACCTACTGACCATATGCGGTATTGTTACACAAATCCGGCAGGGGTCGTGCTTGAATTAACCACTGTTCGCTCCATTCGACGGCATCCAACTATCATGTCGTTATCTCTAACAATCCCAGCAAGGCATGATCCTTTTTCATGGATAATACATCATGTCCATTTCAAGACCGGGAAATTCATGCGTCCGCCTCCATACTACTCCATAGAACACCCAAGGTCTGAAATAGAGATCCTTGAGCCGTGCACTTTGAGACCCTTGAGCCGTGCACTTTGAATTTGGAAGTAGGCATTGCGACATCACAGCTCAGGACTATTGGGCTTGGTATTCATTCAGGCGACGGCAGTGCTTGGCTAGGTGAGAGACATCAATCTCGCGGGTGGTTTAATTGCATCGGGGATTGGCCAAGCTGGATGACTGTAATCAAGCATCATTATGCAGAAGATTCGAAAGCAGTCGGGGTTTTTGATGCTGTAAATGCTACCACACAGAGAGTCCCGTGCGAGAACAAGAATGTCTACAGGGCCATTCTGGAGTTATTTTGCCCAGCGACTGGTACTTTCATTACTCTAAACATGGAGTTGGGATTTTCTCTATAGGAAATAAAGAAAATTTTTGGTTTGGCACCTTATGGCGAGATCTATGATGAGACCGTTCTACCCGATAAAGAATTAGCTACTATGGATGACGAATTCTAGGCTGCATATTACCTCCTTTTTACGCTTGAAGATTCTATTCAAACATCTAGCCGAAGTCGAGGCAAAGTCTTGCAATGGATCAATCAAGTGAAGAGGATCACTGATCCTTTCTTCGTTAATAGAGGTGGTTTTTTTTAAATGGAAAAGGGTAATCCTGAGTGAAGATCCCAAGAAGGGTCCGACAATCGTCTTTCATAAGATATGGACTTTCAGCCTTATATTTTTGCCAAATATCTAGATTTGAAGAGGAAATATTGGCTTGCTTCATTCTTGATAGCATGGTTGTCCGAGGTTCTTTTTCCAAGCTCAGGAAACGACCTTAGGCCTGGTTGCATATATCCAGCCCTCAAGATGGCCTTTGGACATAGCCTCGCTTTGGGTCTTGCTTTTGTATCTTATATGCTGACAGAGTTGAAGCTTTTAGGATTCACCATCAGGGAAGGAAAACCGTTCAATTGATTTTATGCCGAATATCTACTGTACACTTGGTTCACCTACCATTGCAATGATCTTCATTCACATAGCAGTGCACCAGGGAACATTTTCATGGAGGGTGTGGTTGGTGGCAGTTGCTTAATTAACAACTATTCCATGACCGATTTGCGCCAACATTGGCGCAACTTTAACAATTATGTTGCTTCCCGGGATGCTATACCGAATATTGAAGTTCCCACTCGGATGAGGAATGCTGTGGAGCCATCAATAGACAAGGTTGGGGAGGGTGGCCGGGATATCGGCTTATCAGACGAAGAAAAGCTGGCTTCTAAGTTTAAGGCCTGCAGATCTGGTGTATAGGAAAAATACATACATCAATATTCAACCTTATATACCTGCCAGATTCTGTAGACATTTCGACTTCTATCAGGCCGTCGTGGGAGCACCAGGCCGAATTCGAGGCACTATTGGCTCCTTGCAGGATGCCCATAATGCTTGGGAATTCTATCAGTCGTTTGACACTGAGGCCCGTTTTGGATATCCTCATCTTTCGAATCCTGCATATACGAGTGGCTCCGCCCAGTGGTTTGCTAAAAGCACCCTTGCCATTGTGCAGGCATACCCAAGCAATCCTCAAGCCAAATGCCGTGTTTTGCTTGCTTCTAAGAAGAAGGAAAAAGGAGAAAAGGAAGAAAAAGATCATTTCATCCCAGAGAATTTCGAAAGTTGGCTACATGATGGGGACAAATGGCGAATTGGCTTGACAGCCGGATTCGATATCTGTCGAGATCACCATAGTTTAAGAGGTGAGGAAGATGAAAGTTACATGCCTTCGCCTAATGTACCCGCAACGAGGATACAACGAGCTATAGAAGAAAATTTATAGGAGAGCATTAGCCTTGCTGAAATCAGGGAAATGGGTAGGGCTCTTTGGATTTTGGATCTGCTTCCCGTTCTGTCAGAACCAAGGTATCAGTGGGAGAACAAACCAGACAGTTTGAGGAAGAGCGATCCACTATGCATGCAACTACTGAGGCAGATTTTGCTCAGCAATTAAAAACTGTTGCTGATACTCCTATATTGACGGAGGCACATGTCAGTCAAAGTCCAGTTGAGGGGGTCCAATCTGCAGAAGTGGCTAAGAAAGCAAGGCCATCTATCATAATGCTTGTAAACCCTCCGAAGGATCTATGTTTGCATAAGAAAATCAGAGCCACTTGCTCAAAATTGGTGACTCGAGTCAGAGCCTCAGCTAGCAAAGAGACACCTTCCAAGAAGGGAAAAGCTGAAAGTCCTCCAGCATGTCGTTCCCAGAGGCTAAAAACTGGTAACATACATATAGTTGTCTATAATCATATCTTCATTGATTATGTATCTCTTGCTTTAACATTGATATTTCTTCTGATGATTTTATTAGCTCAACCCTCAATTGTTGGAGAGTCCAGAGTTGCTGAAGATTATGCCTCTGATGAGAGGAGTGGAGGAGAAAGCAGTTTTGATTCTCTTACGACCGGAGAGCGAACTGATAGTGATATTCACATCGAGTTTCATTTTGAAAAAGATATATTTAATCAAGCCCAGATGCCTGAATTTGAGAGAAAATTGGCAGCAAATATACTGACAGAATCCATCACTGCTGAGAAATCTATCGATGACGTTGGTATTGCTGCTATTACAGAGACTGCTTTCCAAATTAAACAACAGAAGCCTCTTTCTAAGATTGTCAAGGAATCTACGACCAGAGTCATAAGGGATATTGAAGAAACTCCAATTGTCGCTAAAGGTAAACTTCACATTAGCCTGGTTAGCATTTCAACATTCGTACTCTAATTTTTTGCTCATTTCCCTTTTCAGATGGTCGGGTGGAAGAGGGTGTTTCTGATACACTTGCTAAAACACTTTCTATTGTTCCTAGGAGATCTTTCGGATCCCCTATCGAGGAGCAAGCAGAGAAGGAGCATGCCAAAGCTTCGATTGACTTGGATGATGCCTCATTTCATAGTGGATACTTAGAGACATCACCAGGCAGCCCTCTGGGGAGTGATCTGCAACGCTTTGTAGAAAGTTTATCATCAGGTTCACTAACCCAAAGTATGAATAATGGTGCGGGATTATCGCCAGCTGGTACCACTTTGCCTGTTAGTAATGAGCCAAGAGCTGATGAGGCTAAGGATGTCCAGATGGAACAACATGTTGAACCTATTGGTGATTTAGAAAAAGAAGCGGACAGTGTTATGGTTCCAGTCACAGAGGCCCCTGTAGCGGATACTGTTGTGATCAGAACAGGCTCTTCTATTCAACCGGCAATGGTTTTAGAAGGTGCAAATCTCCCAGTAGAGAATACTCCTGTAACACCTGTCACTGGTAGTGTGCCTCCAGTTACTGGCCATATTACACCTCCCACGGCCGTGACACCTCCGAGAGTCCACTTTAGGGTGGATCAATCATCGCCTTTAAAAGTTACTGAAGACCTTGCTGTTTAGAAAATATCAGATGAGGCTTTTACTGCCGAAGGCAAAGGGACCAGAAAAGGCTTACTACATGTGACAGTCACACCTCATGCCATTAGGGATCCTTCGACTACCTTATCTTCACAGGGGTCACATGATTCACCTTCTGTTCGTGAAGAAACATTGGCAATTCCTGAAGGCGGAGCAAGTGTCAAGAGAGAAAGGGATAATCGCTTGAGTTCTCAGATTCAGTCAAACTCACAAGAGAGAGAATCAAACCTTTCTATCCCTAAAGAACTCAGCTTCTTCAGGGACACACCAAAGCCTCAATCTACCATTAATTTTGCCACAAAGATAATCATTCGCAGCATTTTGGCTATTGTTTTTCAAGGAGAGCTTTCTTCAGAGAAGATTCAAGGTGCCAAGGCTTTAGCAGATATGTTGATATTTTTTGGTGCCAACTTAAGTGGTCTTCGCGATGCGCTTGTCCTCCTCTTTAACAAACTCGAAGAAAAAAAACTCTTGGGATAAGAGTGTTGATCATGCCAAAACTTTCCAAGATGAGATCTTAAAGCACAAAATTCAATTGGCTATGGAGATTGAAGGTGGCAAGGAGGAGATACAGGTGATAAATGCGGAAGAGGCCAAGCTAACATAGGAATTGGCTATGCATACGGACCAACGTGCACATATTCAATAACAGATCGTCGTATTGCAGCGTCAATTATCTTCCATGGAAAATATCATGAAAAATTTACAGAAGTCTGTTTCAGAGAAAATTCATCGCCGAAATGATCTTTTCACGCATACAGAAGCGAAACACACAGCCTTGAATGACTTCGTGCGGTCCTTGGAGATTGAATTGAATATTAAGCTAGATGAGATTGACATTAATACTACTATTCCAGCTTATGCGAGCTACAAAGGGGGTATCCTCATGGCAGAAGTACTGAATGCACAGGGGCAATTGGAGAAGTTCCTGGACTGAGATTCTCTGCTGCAACTCCCATTTTTTTTATTATTAGGCCTGAGGGCCATGTGTACATTGACTTCACTGCTTGTATTCGAACTTTAAAATGGATATCAATGGAAAATGTTTTTCCTTTCTATTTTTGTCATTGGTATGGGTGTTTGGTTTGATTTTTTGTGGATGTTTGATGTGGTTTATGTGGATGGTTTGTTTGGTTTGGTTTTCTCAGACTTGTATGAGGGTGTGATTTACGATCTTTTGGATCCACAAATCGAAAATAAGGGAGTCATTTAAGTGGACGTTATCCGGTGCCGACGTATGAGGCGTTCTCCAGGGTCCATGACTTGATCCTTTTGGTGTCGAAAGGGGTCAAACAAAGTGGATGTTATCCGGTGCCCATATGTGAAGCTTTCCTTGGAATCCTGGACTTATTCTTTAGGACAAAGATTTGGTTTTGGTTTTTGTTTAGATTTTGGTTATACAGGGTCTTCAAAAAGACTTGTTCTATATAATCGAAGGCAGTCATATAGGGTCTGCAAAAAGACTTGTTCTATACAACTAAGGATTAGTTATATGGGGTCTACAAAAAGACTTATTCCACATAGCTGAGTTTTGCTATATAGGGTCTGCAAAAAGACTTAATCTATATAGTAGGATGTTACAAGGGGTCTTGTAAGTACATTATCCAAATAACAAAGGTTTGACTAGAGGGGTCGAAGGACTTGATCCTCGTAGTCATTTTATACAAGTCTGAGCGATTTTGGTTAGGAGTCCTAGATTGTGAGGCTCGAAACCAGAGAATTTTGGTTTTGGAATGAAAATGTACACTGTACATGGTTTGGGTACATGGCATGGTGCACTAATGACATTCAGGTATAGTATTTCTTGAGAATTTTTCCATTGATGGGCATCATGCATCTGTCCCCTTCAAGTGTGAGGAGCACATAGGCGCCATTGGAGTAGACCTTGTCGACAACATAAGGTCCCTCCCATTTAGGTTCGAACTTGCCTCTCGACAAGTGCATGGAAAACATAGGTCTTCTAACTGCAAGGACTAGATCTCCCTTCTTGTAAGCTCTATACTTGACTTTTTTGTTGAAAGATGCAGCCATACGAGCTTGATACAACTCAATACTTTGTTGAGCGGCAAGCCTTTTTTCATCAAGGCTTTCTAGCTCTTGTAGTCTGAGTTTGGCATTCTTTTCCTCAGTATATTTTTTTATCACAGCCACCTGAAAAGAGGGAAGTTGAATTTCCAAAGGTATTACAGCTTCACAACCATAGACTAAGGAATACGGTGTTGATTTAGTAGGACCACGAACTGTAGTTCTGTAAGCCCATAATGCTTCAGGAAGCCTGGTACTCCAACTCTTTTTATTGTCAGAAACCATTTTCTTCAAAATCTTGCAAATGGTTTTGTTAAAAGCTTCAGCAAGTCCGTTGGCCGCGCGGTTATATGCTGTAGATTGACAACACTGGATCCCATATTTGTCACAGAATCTGTGAAATTTATTATTATTGAATTGTGGGCCATTGTCATGATACAGACGTTTGGGCACCCCAAAACAGCAAATGACATGAGTGTTCAGGAAGCTAAGGACTGTATCAGTTTTAACTTCTGCAAGAGGTACTGCTTCTGCCCATTTGGAGAAGTAATCGGTTGCAGCCAAAATGAATTGATGTCCCCGTTCTGAGGGTGGACTGATCTTCCCCACTATATCCATTCCCCAAGATTCAAACGGCCAAGAAGTGGTCGTAGGGTGCAAATGTTCAGGTGGCTGGTTAATGTAATCACCATGAATTTGGCACTCATTGCATCTTTTAGCAAAACTAATAGCGTCGAACACCATGGTAGGCCAATAGTAGCCTAATCTTCGAATTTGATCATGAAGTTTTGGTCCAGCTTGGTGAGCACCACATAGGCCAGCATGAACTTTTCTAAGAACTTACTCAGCTTCTTTCGGGGACAAACAACGAAGTAGAACTCCATCGTATGAATTGCGATAAAGAGTTTTTGAGGGCAAATCAAAATGGAATTTGAGAGCTCGCCTTTGAATACTGGTTCTATCTTTAGGGTTTTCTGGTAATACTCCATGCAGAATATAATCAATAAAAGGATCTCTCCAATCCCTGAATGAGTTTTGGAAATATGAAATTCGATTTTTGATTACAGTGAATCTATCTTCCACTGCCTTGTAAGTATCGAGTGGGGGTAGAAGTCTTCTCTCAACAACTTGCAATATCATCTTGTCATTCTCAGGGATTGACATTAAAGCTACCAAGCTTGCTAAGGTGTCTGCTTTGACATTTTGACATCTCGGAACATGATGAAATGCAATCAATTTAAACCTTTGCTTGAGTTCATATGCCCTTTTGAAAAGGGGAACTAGGTCTGGCTTCTTTACTTCATACTCGTGATTCATTTGCTTAATCACAAGTTGTGAATCTCCATCGACTCCTAGCATGTTAATGCCAGCATCTAAAGCTAACTCAAGCCCCATAATTAATGCCGCATATTCTGCCACATTGTTCGAGCATGGCTTGATCAATGAGAAGGAGTGAGGAACATAAAGTTTTCCTGGACTACAGAAAATAATTCCAACCCTTGATACTGGCTTTCCTCGTTCATTAGTCCTAGAAGCACCATCAAAATGCATGGTCTAATGTAGATCTGAATCAATGGTGGATTTCCATGTTTGTTCAGTGAAGAAGACTGTCTCATTAGGAAGATTGTCTATGAACTCAGAATCTTCTGACAGTGGATGTTCTGCTAAAAAATCTGCAAGAGCTTGTCTTTTTACTACCTTCGCAGGAGTATATCTGATGTCATATTGAGAAAGAAGGATGGACCATTTGGCTAGACGTTCACTCAACACCCCGGCTTTTGTCACTAATACTTTTAATGGATTAATATTGGAAACTAGATACACCACATTAGAGAGGATGTAATGTCGTAGCTTTTGTATTGCAAACATAAGCGCAAGACATTCTTTTTCTATCGGGTGATAATTGTGCTCGGCACCAACCAGCATCCTCGACAGGTAATAGAGTGCCACCTCCTTTCCTTCATCATTCTGTTGAGCTAACAATGCTCCCAAGGAATGATCAAGAGCCCTTGTATAAAGAATGAAAGGCTTGCCTGGAATTGGAGCTGAAAGAACTAGCGGGTTTGTAAGATATTGTTTGATATCCTGAAAAGCATCTTCACAAGCTTTATCCCATACAAAGTCCACTCCTTTCTTCATCGATTTGGAGAATGGTCTGCATTTTCCGGACAAGTTGGAAATGAACCATCGAATATAGGTAAGTCTTCCCTGTAATCCTTTCAATTCTTTCAAATTTCTCGGCGAAGGCATTTCAAATATGGCTTTGATTTTGATGGGATCTATTTCAATGCCACCTTTTCACACCACAAATCCTAGAAACTTTCCAGAAGAAACTCCGAAAAAACATTTCAGGGGATTTATTCGAAGATTGAATTTCCGTAATCTCTCAAAGACCATGCGGAGATCAGCCAAATGATTTGATTTATGCTTGCTCTTGACTACCAAATCATCAACATAACATTCAACAGATTTATGTTGTAAGTCCTTGAATATTTTCATCATTGCTCTTTGGTACGTGGCTCCAGCATTTTTGAGACCAAATAGCATGACAGTATAGCAGTATATGCCGAATGGAGTTCTAATGGAAGTGTGTTTCTCATCCTTTTTGAACATTTTGATCTGATTATACCCCGAGAAGCCATCCATGAATGACATTTTTTCGAACCCAAAAGTATTGTCAATCATTATTTCTGGTATAGGTAATGGAAAATCATCTTTGGGGCAGGCTTTATTCAGATCTCTGAAGTCAATACAGACTCTGATTTGTCCATTTTTTTTAGTAACTGGGACTATATTAGCCAACCAGTCAGGGTGTTGTTCTTCACGGATGAAATTAACGCCCCTGAGTTTCTGAACTTCTTTTTCTATCTTCTCCATGATTTCAGGCTTTGTCCTCATTTGGTCCTGTTTTACAGGTTTAGCATCTTCTGCTATATTTAATTTGTGTACAGAAATTTCTGGATCTAGGCCTGGCATTTTTGTATAAGTCCATGCAAAGCAATCTATGAACTCTCGCAAGAATCCCATATACAGATCAAGTTCACTTCCTTTAATTTGAGAGCTTACAAAGGTAGGTCGGGGATTTTCTGGGGTTCCCAAGTTTATTTCTTGTACTTGGTCCTCAGTTGGAGGATTACGAGGAAGTATTTCTACATTGTTACTGGAAGTTTCTAACTCTATGAAACCTTCTGGAGTTTTAGTTGGGGGTTTTAGCCAAGGCCTGATCCCTTTCCAAGGATTTGGTTTTTAGGCTCTTTGGCTTTTACATCAAGGGCTAAGCATTCCCAGCGGACATGTTGGGACGAGCTTATGTCCTCGTTGAGTTCAGGTGGCCAATATTCAGTGATTTGTGATGCAGCGTTATACTCATCACTTGCCCTTTCAGGATGCTGAAAAATGGCCCAATCAACGGGATCTTGAAGCATAGGAATTTCATGAGAGTCATCCGAGTCATATTCTTCAGTGAAGACTACCGATCTGGCTTTAACACTTTGTTTAAATTTAGGAATGTTACTGTAAGGAACATATCCTATGCAATGACGCAGCTGTTCAATTCTGCCTCCTGTCTAGAGATCTTCTTTCATCTCCGGAGTAAAGACATCCAAAGGAGCCCGTATGCCATTTGCATTTAATCTAAGACCCATAGGTTTCTTGAGATCGTACCCCATATTCTTCATCATGTTACAGACCACAGGATTATAAATATCGAGCTGGATTTTTCCCTTATTACTGATTTTATCAATAATATCTGGTGGATAAGTATCTTTAACCCGATGAAAAATAATCGGATGATTATACTGCTTAGATGAAGGTACCAAAAAGCAAGAACCTTTGAATTCATAAATATGAGAGGGAGTAGGCCATGGCATAAGTGGAAGATCACAATCTACCATAGAATGTATAAAGGTGCTCATTTCTTCAGCGTCTTCAGAGTCCGACTCAGGATCTGTATCTCTGATCATTGAAATGACATGTATTGGATGCGTTCTTTAAGACCTCCTGCGCAGCTGGTGGAGTGCCACTTCAAGAGATGACACAATTCGAGACATCTCATCAAAGGTTTGAAACTCCATCACCATGGTTAAGCTGTGAGAACTGACCGAAAACCTACCCAGCACAAGTGAATCCATGCGGAGTAGTGTGGAGGATTTTCACATCTTTCAGCCAAATGGAGCCATCTATCAATATACCTGTAGGCTAATTCTCCTCTCTGCTGTGATGTAAATATCAATTGACTAAAAGTGACAAGAGAATTAGGCTTTATAGGCGATATTCCCCTAGTAGGGGGAGGTATATAATTGCTTTCTTGATTGGAGCTTGAAGTACTAGTCGAGGATATCATGTTGGCCGAAAATGAAAACCTTTGACGTTCAACATCTATTACTTTTGATAGCTTTGTGGATATGATTGAAGGTGGATCTGGTTTTTTGATTTCAGATTTCACCTTAATTATCAAAGGAACTTTGATATCCACACATTTTTCCGTAGATTTTCCTGCACATTCCAACTTTATGGGAGGATTAGATTTTTGACCAACCTTCCCTGCTGAAATAGTGAAAAGTTCTGCAGGATTATCATTCACAAGAGCATTCTTCGTATCTGAGTTGGATTTTATAGGCTTTTCTTAATACATTGCTGCGTCTGTGAAATAAACCTCCTTTCCTTTGAATGGCTTTTTTTTTGCAAAGACTCAATGTACCTTCCCCTCATCGTCGATGTATTTAAGGCATTGATGGAGAGTAGAAGGTACTATGGCATAATCATGGAGCCATCGTCTCCCCAAGAGGATGTTATAACAAGCACGAGTTTTTACTACATGCAGGGTGGCCTCCGAGACTAAGTCTCCCAACTGGAATCGAATTCAGATTTTACCAATCGGATCCTGGACTTCCCCATCATAACCTTGAATAGAAGTCTTTGTAGCAGACAGCTTGCTCACTGGAATACCGAGCTTTTGAAGAGCCGTGATTGTGATGAGATTTAGAGCTGACCCTAGGTTAACTTGAACTCTTGGGACAGGCATATCTTTGATGTAGGCCGTGAAATAAAGTGGCCTCGTATGCTTCATGTTGCCCAAGAGGAGATCCTCTTTGGTGAAGGAGATAGTAGCTTTAGAAGCATTGTGAGTTAAGAGACACTCCTTGCATTGCTTTTGAGGCCTCTTGGAATTCGCCTTCAAATAGTTTTTTCCTATTTGGTGCACTTGTGCTATATGAGTATGATTCTCAGTATTCAAGGCCTGTAGTCCTCGTATAAAGTTGTCACGAGTCTCTTTGGACATCTGCAAGAGATCAAAAATGTGGAGTCATGCAGGTATGTGTTTAAGGTGTTCAACAACATCATACATGAATGGCTCTGGTGGCCTTGCATTATCATTTACTTCTGGAGAAGTTACATTTACATTGGTATTGCCTCCTGAAGGGTTTATATAAGAAGAGGAAGGAACAGAGGATTTATCATAGTTGACCTTGTAGTTGTGACCAGAGCGAGTGCCATCATTAAGCATGTTGCTTCGGTCAATTTCCGGTCGTGCATCTCTTCTTATGGCATTAACTTCTTCTGGTTCGATGAAAAGCTTATTGACCTCTTCCAGACCTACTTAGTTTACATCATTAGGAATAGCCTGCGATGTTTGGGACTCTATGGCAGCATTCAAAACCACCAGGGTAGGAGCTGTTGACAGTTCCTCTTCAAAGTTAGAGATATTCTCGACAATATTACCAATACTGGGGTTATTATGTCTCCTCGGTAACCCAAGTTCCCTGGTTGAGTTAAAGTCAGCCAACTGATTACTTAATTTAGAATTTTCATTTGAAAAAAATCAACTCTAAATTAGGTGTGGAAGAAGCATCTGGCGTGGAAGGAGGAAAAATTGTCTGCTGATGCTGAACTTCATCGTGCCCGACTAATGGTAGTGGATCCAGATGAACTTCTGGAGGTCGTGGAAAAGGAGGAGGATCATTCGACCAGCCACTTGAACTTGGGCTGTATATGTCATACAAGGTCACCAATAGTGTATTTAGACCATGCTTGACATTAAGCGTACCCGTCTCCGGGTCAATGGTTTATTCGAAATCCTCATCTTCATCAGAAGGGTATTCATCAGCAAAATAATCATCGATCCATTGATCGTCTTCAAGATCAAAGTAATCCGACCATTGATTTTCATCATCGGAGTTAGGGGGTGTACCATCCCATGATATCTAATTACAGCTGGATATTGCTGGTTCTTCCTCATCTTTTGGAATTGGAATGATGAAGTCGGCTAGAGTAAAATGACCTCTTGCTGATCTAGGAGGATTTTCTAAGACTGGGGCCTCGACCGCCTTGTCTTTCTTCTGCTTAAACTATTGTTCTTGTTTTTTTTGAGCAGTCTTCTGGAGACCTTTAATTTGCCTTTTGATCTTTCTTCTTTTCACAGGTGTGGGTTTGGTTTTCACTTTTTCCCATCCTTCATCATTTATTAAGTTCGGGTGAACCCATATTTCCTCCCCTGAAGAATCTTTGACAGGTATCAACCCATGTTCACTATGTAGTGCATTGATGACCAGGAATTTGACCATTGGTGGCCTTGATGGAGCGGGTATTGCCACAGGTACAAATTGCCAGAAGGAAATCATATTGACTGGAGCCACATCATATTTTCGATCAAATGTTATTACTCCATCTTTCCACATCGCATTGACCTTTTCCTTTAGGATAAAGCAATCTTTCAAAGGATGAGATACCATCCGATGGTATGCACAATAGTTTGGATCATTAACACGACCCGCTTGCTCTGGCTTTTTCATGGGTGGAAGCTCGAGCTTGTTATTCTCCATCAATGTTTCGAAGATGAATTCAATGTCCCCGTCAAAAGGGTATTTAGTTTGCTTTCTCTTTTCATATTCTTCCTTTTTGTTTTGCTCTGTCTTACCATTCTGTGGTTTTTGAGGAGGTGGTTTGTATATTGAATACCTCCTGCTTCTTTTGAGGTTTCGGCACAGCTGGTTTTGGAGTAGAAGATGATGATGATTCCATTTTTCAGAAACTTGCTTTCTTCTGGTTAATTTCTTTCAAGGTTAACTCTACATCAGTAGCTACCTCAATCAATCTGGCCAAAGACTTAGTTTTATGACTAAGTATGATAGCCTTAATTTTTGGGCGCAAATTGGTTTTGCACATTTCAATTGTCACCTTTGGAGATGGTTGTTCTAGGCATCTGTAAGACAATGCTCTCCATCTATTGATAAAGGCTTGCGCAGTTTCATTATCCCCTTGCTTTGTACTACGGAGCATAGCGAAGGTGACCGTTTGATCTTCTTCCTGAAAGTGAAGTAGAAACTTCTCTTCTGTAATTGGCCATGTAGTGAAAGAGAGTTCTGACAATTGTTTGTACCAATCGAAAGCAACTCCTTTCAATGTACCAATGAACAGCCTTATTTTTAGTGCATCCAGTTCGGGTAAACTGCCAAGGAGCGACTTAAAATGCACTATATGCTGATAGGCTGACTCTTTTTCCAAGGTAAGGCTGGAAAGTTGGAAGTCTGTAATCTGGCAGAAATGGAACCAAATCAAACTCCCGAGGGTATTTAGATGTAATACCCTTTTTCTTCATCCTGGTCTCCACTTTCGATTTATTTAATATTTCCTCCACTTCTTTAAAAGTTACATGTTTTTCAGGATCTGTGTGGAAACTAAGGATTGAGGAGTGATCACCTCTAGCTGAACCTGAGGCAATTACTTTATCTGTTAGTGCCTTGATTTGCGCTGTGAGTAGGTCAATTTTGGTGGCATTCCTCCTGATCATTGCCTGTTCTCTTCTATTAACAAATAAGGGGTTAACAGGAGCTTCAGCCGGACTACCCAACTTGTCTACCAAGATTATCAACTAAGCCGTCAGGTGGTAAATTTTAGCTCCTTGTTGCTTAACAACATCACTGACGTCATTCTCTTGATTTTCATCAGCATTTTCTTCGCTAACTTCTTTGCCTCTACTGACATCCTCTTCATTACTGGTCCCACTCCCTTCAGCCATAAATATAGTGTACTGACGGGGGTAAGAGGATGTAGGAAGAGTGGATTGACTATCTTCGGTGTCCAGGAGAGTTATTGAGTCCTTATCAGAACCATGTTCGTCAGAAGTCTTATCTGAATGAGAGTTAGAATCAGACTCTTGGGACTGAGTCCGAGCCATACTCCGAGTGACTCTCCTAGTTGAGCCAAGTCCAACCATACATGAGGAGGTTAGGTTTGGCTCATCTTTTCTAATCACCCATTTTTGAGTGATTGTATGCTGACTGCTTCCGAGCATGCCTTTTGGAGCAAGCCAAAGCCCTCTTCTTTATTTGCTGGGCCAATCTGGTTGCTCGAGTTTGATCTCTGAATCTAGCAACTAATGGTTTAGAAGTGCTAGCAACTTGCTCCCAATCCATAGGATCGGAAGTAGGAAGTGAAAGGATGTTAACAACATTTCTTTCAATTTTCTTCTTCTGTTTCTTCTTTTGTTGAAGCAAATTTTTAAATTGAATGAGATCGGTCGAATTTTTTATGACCAATCGTTTAGCATATCTCTTGTTTTTAGTGCCATATGACGGGCGCTGGGTTGAAAGTGATGGTGATGGTGCCACAATAACAGAAGGTAAGCGCCTCCTACCGAATCTCCGTCCCTCCTTCTGGGTCAAAGGGTAAAAGACATTCTTTTCAAGTGGGGCCAAGGGTTTCTCCTCAGCTTTTCTGGACTTTTGCATACGTGGCTGTGGTGACCACATACGGCAATTTGGAATAAAAATATCCTTCTGACCCTTTTCACGGGCTAGGGCTTGCTCTCGAGTGGTTTGCTTTTTGAGATGCACATATTGTTTAGGATGTACCCTTTGTTTAGGATGCGCAAATGAGGACTTAGCAGTCTGCAAGGCCTCCTGCTGTGAACTAACGGGTATCTCTATTTTGTGGTTCGTAAACCGAACCTCCCTTGCCCCCAGTCGAGGCTTGGTGATACGACGATTACTGCCTTCCAACTTCACTTTGTGTTTTGGGTCATAGTGACCTTTGTGGAAGACTCCAAAGGGATTCTGGGCATATTTCGAGACCCATGTTTGAGGAGTCTTTGCCTTCTTGATGGGCTTTAGGGTTTCTGATGACCTCTTGTAGGATGAGGTCATGTAACTTGAAGGAGTAGAAAGCCTTTGAAAGACCGAGACCCTTGATGCAGGAGCACTGGTGTTCATTCGGCCCTTTTTGGATGCCCTTGTTGATGATGTGGTCTGAGCCATGGAGATTTTGAACAATCTCTCCTTGGCTTTATCGAAAGTGATGATCAAAGAACCCATGCTGTTTTCTGCAAAAAGTTAGCCGATAGGACTATATTAGTAGTATAACCAACATGGCTGCCTCTTGGGCTAGCCTGAATGGTTTATAGATGCCATTTAGACCAACATGGTTTGAAACTGGAATGGTTAGATATAGGCATAAATCCCATCTCATTATGCTATGCTGACTATCCTTGCTGTCAGAATTTCTGCAGCATTTCGGGTTATCGAGTCAGGCTTAAAAGCATGCTATGCTGACTAGACCTGGCTACCAAAATTTCAGCAGCATTTCAGGACTATCTGTGTCAGACTTATAAGCAAGAGGGTTGGATCAATTAAAGGGATAGGGCCCACAGGATCAAGCCTGCACCACTATTCACAATGGCCACACAAGATCCATCAGTAGTTGACGCCGGATAATGCATAATTACAATGTTGTTGGTCTTATCACTGATTTAATAAACATTTTATATGGGTCAAAAGTCCTTTGAACTAAATCATCACTCTTCTAAAGTGAAAAGGGCGATGATTTGGTCCATGCACATCATGGTGCAAATTCTTCCAATCAAATGACAAGTGTATGCACATCAAGGTGCGAATTCATTCAATCAAGTCATGCACATCAAGGTGCAAATTCTTCTAATTAAATGGCAAGTGTACGCACATCAAGGTGCCCAATGCCTTCATTTGTATAAATAATATGCACTTCAAGGTGCAAAAGTCATTTAATGCTATTTTCAAACCCATTGTAGACATCAAAGGTCCTATATGGGTGTCTTTAAGGGTCAAATAAGTTATTTTTAGCCATAAAACACATCAGTGACCATGACCCATGGTCACTACCCATTTTCCACTGATTTCCGCGGTCACAGCACTTTTTAGCGCAACAGCAGCACTTTTCAGCGCAACAGCAGCAGTTTTTAATGAAACAGCAACAGTTTCAGTGAAACAGCAGCACTTTCAGTGCAATAGCAACAGTTTTCAATGAAACAGCAGCACTTTAAGTGCAACAGCAGCAGTTTCAACACAACAGCAGCATTTTTTTGCAGCACTTTCAGTGAAACAGCAGCATTTTTCAACAGCAGCAGTTTTAGTGCAACAGCAGCAGTTTCTTCAACACAACAGCGGCAGTTTCCAGTGCAATAGCAGCAGTTTAAGTAGAAACAGCTGCACTTTCCAGTGCAATAGCAGCAGTTTCAGCAGAAACAGCAGCAGTTTCAGCAATTTTCAGCACTTTTATGCATTTTTAACCAAATTTAATCACAAATTAGGGCAATAATGTTCCCACAGACGGCGCCAATCTTCTGATCGCACTTAAAAAATGACGTGAAAATGTGTAATGGATTCAATTTCCCACATTCACGCACTTCAAGCGTTAAGAAGAATGAGAATTAATTACAGTTCATCATTAATTTCCCTTTGTTTACATGGGTTCAAGTGCCCTCACCGCAGGGATGCAAGTTGTTTACATGCATTTTGAAAGTTTACAACCCCTCCCTCAAGTCTTAGATGTGATCTCAACTTGGAATTTTCAAGAAAAGTACATAAAATAACCAAGAAAATGCAAAAAAGTAAAAAAAAAAAAAGGGAAAAAAAGGGGGGGTGACCGTGACCCGCAGTCACTGCCCCAAGCCAGTGACCATGGGTCACGGTCACTAGGGCTTTCCAGCGACCGTGGGTCACGGTCACTAGCAGACAGTGACCGTTTGGTCACTGTTTCGCCTCCGGTTTCGTCCTGTTCGCGATGGCTCTTTCTTGGAACTTCTTACAAGTGTTGAAACTCCATTTTCATGACTTTGGAGTGGTGGACAACCATCAAGAAGATCACATTTAACCATGGAATCAATCGAAACCTCTGAAACTCATCATTCGCGCTTACGGACTGCGTTTTTGTTTCAAGTCCGAAATGGGCAAATATGAAGCCGGAGTTGTGTCAATTTGAACTTATCATTTTCAAGGAACAAAATGAGGCTTAGAGAGGCTTCTTTCACAACTCTTACAATGGCTAGGAAGCCCTATGAATAAGAGAAACAGAGGTGACAATGTCATCCTCTCAAAAATTGCCAACATACGAGCATATCATGGAATTTGGCCATTCCACTTCCTTTTCTTCTTCTGAATTTTCTTCCTCACCTTCAAAATTGAAAAACGAAGGTGGGAATGGTCATGGAAGTGCTGTTGGAGTTTGCTTCTTGTTGCTCTAAGTGCCTTCTTTCATTGATTTCTTCTCTTTTCTTCCTTATGTGTGTTAGTGTCCTCCCTCTTCCTTCGAAATTTGCTCTTTTTATAGACTCCCAATCAGAGTGTGTAGTTTTAGGGAGTTAATAGCAGTTGTGGGGAGTTGGATTTCGAAGAGGAGTGGAGAGAAACCACCTAAAGTCGTGGGAAACATCTTTTGAAGGTCTGTGACCGCAGGCCCAGTCACAGATGAGGCCCAATTTTGGGCTTTCGTGTATGTGGCCCATTTTCATCTGTTTTGGGCTCAAACGAAGTCCGATTGCCACAAAACTTGGAGGGATGCTTCTTGACACTATTTTATGCATCTCATAAAAATTTCAGCTCGTTTTGACTTTGGGAAGTTGGTCAACTTTCTTATTAGTTGGGCCTCGGTTACTCCCAAGACCCATTTTTGGAACATTGTATTTGTGACTTGTTTTCAGCTGTTTGAGGCCCGAACAATGTCCAATTGCCATGAAACTTGGTAGGATTCTTATTGACACTATTTTGATCATATCATAAAAGTTTCAGCTCATTTTGACCACCTGAAGTTGGTCAACTCCCTTGATGAACAGGCCCCGGTCACGGACAAGGCCTGTTTTCAGACTTTTGTGTATGTGAACCATTTTCATCTGTTTGGGGCCCGAACGAAGTCCAATTGCCACAAAACTTGGTGGGATGCTTCTTGACACTATTATGACCATGTCATAAAAATTTCAGCTCTGTTTGACCACCTGAACTTGGTCAACTCCTTTTGTTTGTGGGCCTCGGTCACTCCCACGGCCCATTTTTGGACTTTTGCATATGTGGCTCGTTTTCACCTGTTTAGGGCCCGAACGATGTGCAATCACCACAAAACTTGGAGGAATGCTTCTTGACACGATTTTGAGGGTGTCACAAAAGTTTCAGCTCTGTTTGACCACCTAAACTTGGTCAACTCTCCAGTTGACTTTTTATGACAGTGGGCCCTTGTTTTAGCTGTTTGAAGCCCAAATAACCTCGGTTTGATTTGAAACTTGGAGGGACTGACGTTAGAGGTATCTTGGAGTGTTCATCTAAATTTCATCGATTTTAGACCTCGGGAAGCAGGACCTCAGTCGGGAACCCCAAGTAGACATGCTTGTAACTTTTTAGGTCAAATGATGTCCATTTGACCCGAAACTTTGCAGATTATCTCCTGAGCATGATTGAAGTTTTGTGTCCGGGCTTCATCAATTTTGGACCTCGAAAAGCAGGACCTCGGTCGGTGACCCCAAGAGACATGTTCTGTGCTTTTTCTGGTCAAATGATGCCGTTTTGTCTCGAAACTTTGCAGAGCTTCTCTCGGTCATAACTGGTTTAGTCTTCATGAAATGTCACTCTACACAAAGACTCACAGAGCATAGTATATCATCACTTCGACATGTAGGAATGCCGGGTCTCACAGTGATTCCCCAGGATCTGGCAAATAACCTCTGTAGCCTAAATTAAGCTAAGATGAGGTGTCTTCGCTGCAGTATTTGCAATTTTTATGGGTCAACAGGTTTATATTTGTATAATTATTTTATTCTAAAGCATGACTTAAATCTGATTTGTAAATAAATTCAGTTTTACCTTTGTCTCCTTGTATTTTTGCAACATCTTTTATGGCTACTGCTAAAGTCTTTTTATAAATGATTTGATGTAATGGAGGATGTAAAGATTCTTTAATTCTTTGTGGAGAAGAATTGGTAGAAGGTATAATCCAAGATGAACTTAATTTTGTTACCATATTGATCGATAAATCTTCAGTATTATAAGCTTTCTTTATGGCTAGTTTAAGCAAATAAAAAAATAAATATTTCTTAGATTATCATAAATATATTTGTACCATTTTTCTTTTAAAAAGTCTTTATGTTCTTAAGAAACTTGTTTAAAAAAGGATTTTGTTAAAGGATGTGGAGTTAAATTCTTTGTTAACATTTCTTTATTAATTTCAAAACACTCAATAACATTTATATTGAAATCAGATTCCAAAGGATTATTGTATTAGATGGAGAAGCTTGATAAGAAAGATACACAAGTCCTGTAGGTCGAAGGTCTACATTAGGTGTAGAGCAAGAAACTCAAGATGGTTCTTTTATGGAAGTTCCTACCACAGAGGGAGGTTGCAAATAAGACTTTCTAGAAAGTTGACAAACTGTAGGACTTGTATCTCTTGAATCTATTTGAAAATTTATTTCAACACTTCAATCTTCATGTTCAATAATTATTTCAATATCTTGATTTTCTAAAGACCTTTCTGGTTGAGCGTTTTCTAAGCGCCATTTACCAAATAGATTAATATCAACTTTCTGGTTGACTTTTCTGGTATGAGTTTTGGAATATTAGCTTTATTTTTTAAATTAGTTTGGAATAAAGTAGTCATACCTTTTGCTTGATAGGAATAAGCTATGCCTGGAACAACTGAATTTATGAGTTTATAATAAACTCTATATATGGGAGCAAGATTTTTTGTTCTGAGGTTTCATATCAAAACCTTTTGTCTGGATAGCAAGAGTAAGAGCTTCATGTGCACCTGAATCTATAAGGGAAACAGAGAAATTTGGAAAGCAATTGAAGAAAGTAGGGCCATTAGCCAAACTTGATTCAACCATTCCAAGTAATGAATCACTGAATTTTTTATGTCTTGTATCTTGAACATAGATGACAGCTTCAGTTCTAAGTCCAAGTCTTGTTAATGGCTTTAGAGTAACTTGCACTAATCCAAAATGAATATAATTGTATGTTTTAACATACTCCTTTATTTCATGGGGCTTGATTAAAAAAAGATGCTGAATATTACTGCTAATGGATTCAGTTCTTTCAATGGTTTTTTGCTTTATAACTTGATTTTAATTGAAAACTTCCAACTTTATGAATTTTATTTTTATTTAAGGTTGGAATAGTCCAGTCACAAATAACTTGATCTAAATCGTCATATTTGATTTCTTCACTATTTTTAATAGACATAGAAGATAAGGACTTTGATGATGAGGAAAAAAATGTACAAATTTCTTAGTAAGGTTAGCCATAATTTGTATTATAGAGTTATTTTAACCAAATCCACCACGAGTATCTAACAAAATAGAGGACGTACACGCCAACAAAACGCCTTAAACGCCTTCACATGGCTAACAACGGCAACAACAATGGCTACCTCAGCTTCGCTTTGGGCGGAATACGATTAAAATTTCTCAATAATAACAAACACAGAACTAAGTATTAAGACTTTTGACCTCCTTACTTTTGAGTTAGCAATTCCTTAAATAAAATCAAAACTTAAAGATAAGTGAAGAAATACTCATAAAATGACTTTATATTACATCGATACTTGATTACAAAATAGATGCCAACTTGGCTTTGATACCAAATGGGGAAGATGGTGGGTATACAAAAGCGGAAGGGAGAGGAGAGAAGAGATGGTGGTGGAAGCACGGCTGGATTTTAACTGGTATTCCAACTCTTGCCTGTACATGGAGAAGGCTGGTACTATTTATAGCCTTAGCAAACATAATTTACATTTCATTAAAACTGAATTTACACTGCATTCGCATTTCATTTTATGACGTTTCGGGATTTTACTGCTGGATAGAATCCCAGGTTGCCTTATGGATGGTTTGTCTTCATGTTGTGATGAGTGTACTTGTTGACTAGGACGATGTTGCTTTATTCTTCTGCACAGTACCTAGTTGGTCTGTTACAGAGAGAGGAGTCTATGGAGCCTTGAATTTTCTTGTTAGCTTTCGGAGTTTTCCCAGTTGTCTTTTGTCTTCTTTCTCAAAGTAGCTTTTTTGTATAGTACTTTTTCAACATAACTTTGATGTGTTTGTAGAGAATAGCATAGCTATGGATACGGTAGCAATGATAAAGTTTTGTTATCTTTTCTTTGCAGGCTTTATAGAGAAAAATCTTAATAAATCTTGATAAATCTAAATCTTTATAAGATTAATCACCATCTTAATGAATTCCCTTGCAGCTGGCAGAGAACTTCATAATATAGTCAAAATTATGACAAGGGTCATTCCAACCTTCATTATCATTTTCGAATTCTCCATGGAATAGCTGAATTAATTCTTCATGAGTTTTTTCTTAAATGTCAAAAGCTATATCTTCATAGGCATTGAGAATTTGATTAAGCTTGCCATGTCTGGATTTAGAAGGATTTTGTATCACCGTTGTTTGCTCAGCGAGATCACCAGCAATGCAAACAACTCATTGACCGTCACACCAAACATATCTGTATTTACTTGCAAATTCAAGATGTCCTTTTAGATTGAGAAATTTTTTATATTGATTAGAAGTTGAATCATAATTTTGGAGATGTTCTAAGCTGTATTCCATTGTAGCGATGTCATGAGATTCATACCATTGAGCTGGATAATCAACAGGGAGATACTGTACTCATTTAAGATAGAGATGAATTTTTTGCAGATTAAATCTCCTTCTTCATAATTCATGATGGTCCATAATTGATAGGGTCGGTAAAACTGGATTTCTGATCTTTCACCCAAACTTGATGAAATCGTTATGAGAAGTTATCTTTTGGTAACTCCAAGGCTGCAAAGGGCATGACGCACGATTGCAGGGAGCTGCTGTACCATTTCAAAATCATCTCTGCATAAAGAAAATCTTTGGACTAATCCTTGTTCGATCTATGAGATATCAATTTCATATGATGCAGGAAGAATTTGGGAAAGCTAGCTGCCGAGCTTATATATTGAGCTTTGAGCATTAATCGCTCCTTGATCTAGCAAGAAATAGTTTTTTCTCTAATTCTTGCTATTATCTGATCTGGAAGGGCTATGTTAACCTTTTCCAGGAGGTGAATTTTAGATGTTTTTTCATTAGCATAGGTGGATAACAGTGCTCTTTAATGGATGTTTTGGCATAGGTGGATAACAGTGCTCTTTAATGGATGTTTTGGCACATAAGGATTTGGCTTTCTAAGTCCTTCATATAGTTCGCAATTTTTGATAGGGTTTTTCTAGTGTTTTTTTTATCAGAGAGAATGGCATTCTAATGGGCATTCATAAGTTCTTGTGAAGTGACAGGTAATCCTGGATTGAAGAAAGGAATTGATATTTGTTGGGATGTAGGTATGAAGGAAGAGCTTGATTCCTGAATAGGGGCTTTGCTTGATGTCATAATGAGAAGGGATACTTCCTGAAGGCAGATAGGAGTAAAAGATAAGTCTGAATGAGAATCATCAATAACCTAAATTTTTTATTTTCTTTGGGAAAAGAAAATTAATTTTGTATCTGTCCTCTGGGTAGAATTTGAAGGTACCAAAATCTGGATGTAGGATCAAATGTAGAAAACATGAAGACATCAGAGAGACGATTAATAAGGTCCTTTTTCTTTGGAATTGGATGTTTGAATGGTTTTTGAATATCTTATTCTTGTTTACACTTTGTCTGAATAATATTGATATGTTGAATAGGAGTTAATTCAACAAAATCAAATTTTAATTCTTTATTGTCTAAATAGTTTTTACACTTGATAAGTCAATTTGAAAAGGCTGTAAAATTTGTAGATAAGGATTTCCAAGGATAACATCATTGTTTAAATCCTTTCCTAGAAGGAAATTAGTCTTTATATATGTTTCATTTTTACAGACATAAACATTACTTAATTTGTATTTGATATGTAGTTTTTTATTAGCAGTAGCTAGATTGAGTTTATTGTTGATTTTTTCATAATATTTTGTTAGGATTAATCCTTCTCTTATTAAATTAACATATGCGCCACTATCTAGTAAACAGAGTGCTTTAATAAAGAATTCTTTGATCTTAATTGTAACTTGAGTTTTCCATCTTCTAAGTGGACTCCTTGTTAAAGAATTTACAAAACCATTCAAGCTTTCATCAAATTTTTCTTGATTTTCTAAATTATCATTATTTTCTTGATAATTTTTGTGTATGTGATTCTCAACAAGTTATTTGAGTTCTTAAAGTTTAATTAAGTTTTGTTTTAATTCTTTTATTTCTTAAATTTGATTATTAATTTGTTTATAAAGATCTTGAATTGAAAGATGAGGAAGAGCTTGCCACTCTCCTAATCTATCTAATACAGTTTCAATGCTGAATTGTTCAGGTAAGTCAGATATATTATTTGAAGTAGAAGCTTTTCCTTTTTTATTTCCTTTATTTTTATTCAATATTTTTTCAAAATATTTATTTTTAAATTCTTCATCTTTGAGATCTTTAAACATTTCTAGCACTAGTATTCTTCTGGAGTAGAAAGTACATTTAAAGATAAAGAGGAAGAAGAAGCAAATTCATACTAGATTTCACTATCAAATATTTTACAATGACATGTATCTGAAGAATAGTCTTTATCAGTGGAACTAGATGATTCTAAGGATGAGGACGAGGATCCTTTGAAGATAATTTTGATTTCTTTTTCTATTTTTAGTTTTATTTTTGGGTAATCAGGAGCTATATGTCCTTTTTCTTTGCAAATATAACATTGTATTTCTTTTTTCTTAGGATGAGAAATGGATGGATTATCTTTTGTATAAGATTTCTTTAATTCTTTATAAGGGTTTTTATGAGAAGATTTTTTTCTGATATCTTTTTAAGGGAATATAATATTGTGGAGATGAAAAATGTTTAGATTTTCTTTTTTGATGGTTTCTTTTTAAATTTTTCTTTTTATTTTTGCTAGAAGGACTGATTAATGGTTCCATGCCAAATTGAAAACAAAAATCACCAAGTTCATACTTGTCAATTCTTTTTCGAATTTCAATTTGACGTTTAAGTTTGATTTCATTGCATAATGAAAATCCAATTTTATTAATCTTTTAAATTTGATGACCATATGTATACATTCCATATTCAAATTTCCATAATTTTCTGATTTTAATTCTTCTCTAACATTTTTTGCAAAAAGTTTAGGAAGACCAGATATGAATTTTTCTTTCCAAAATTCTGAATTGCTTGCATCGATTCTATAAAGTTTTGATAAGAAAACAACTTTATACCAACGAAAATTTGAAAATGTTGGGCAAGATAAATTGATTAATTAAGTTTTTATTTTTTCTTCTACATTCATATAATTACCAATAAAATGTTTTACTATATTGGCAATAAGTATGTAAATAGAATCAGGAATCATTTGACCTTGAGGAGTAGTAACAGGATTTCCTAAAGGCTCTATTTTGACTGCATTTAGTATAGCTTGTCTTTCTATATCAGATAGGTACTTTTCCCACCAACCATGTAATTGTCCAGTAAATCCAAGGACAACTGCATTTACTGCATGTCTTTGATCATTACCAGCAGCCATGATGGTAGAGGCATATATCGTCATGTGTTGGTATAGTTGCAGGATTTGATATTCAGATAGTCCATCTACATTCCATTCATATACTGAGGAGTTTTCAAATCGAAGGCCATTTAGAATAGCTTGGTCTTCAAATTAAAGATCAACTGGAGTGACTATTGGTTTTTGTCTTCTAAATATTTTATTGATTTGTAGAGATTCTTGATTTTGATCATTTTGATTCTCATTTGTTTTAGACTCTTCTTCTATAGGATCAACTATAGAAAATTTTGAATATGAGCTAGAGGCTTTAGAATTTGAGACTAAAACATTTCTAGACTTGTCAGCTTTTTGACCTTATTTTCTTGAAGTTTTATATTTGTAAAACTATGAGATAATTAATTAATTAGTTCATTTGAAAAGTTTAAAGGTTTCCTTTCTAACTTTAGATCTTTAAGGGCTTCACCTTGAAAACCTAAAGTTTATGTCTTCATTATCTTTTGTGAAGAAGATGCTTCATAAAATTTTAAAATATTTTCAACTTTATCTTCAATTCTGTTTTTGCTTGCCAATAGTATGAAGGTTAGTATTTGTATAATTATTTTGTTTTAAAACATGACTTAAGTCTGATTTATAAATTAATTTAGATTTGTTTTTGCTGCAGTGACTATTGGTTTTTGTCTTCTAAATATTTTATTGATTTGTAGAGATTCTTGATTTTGATCATTTTGATTCTCATTTGTTTTAGACTCTTCTTCTATAGGATCAACTATAGAAAATTTTGAATATGAGCTAGAGGCTTTAGAATTTGAGACTAAAACATTTCTAGACTTGTCAGCTTTTTGACCTTATTTCTTGAAGTTTTATATTTGTAAAACTATGAGATAATTAATTAATTAGTTCATTTGAAAAGTTTAAAGGTTTCCTTTCTAACTTTAGATCTTTAAGGGCTTCACCTTGAAAACCTAAAGTTTATGTCTTCATTATCTTTTGTGAAGAAGATGCTTCATAAAATTTTAAAATATTTTCAACTTTATCTTCAATTCTGTTGGTTTGTTTGCCAATAGTATGAAGGTTAGTATTTGTATAATTATTTTGTTTTAAAACATGACTTAAGTCTGATTTATAAATTAATTTAGATTTACCTTTATCTCCTTGTATTTTTGCAACATCTTTTAATAGAATTGATTGATTAATAAAATCGGCATAAGACATGTCATCTAAGGAATAAATTCTCAAGGGTGCTTTGATGGCAAAATATTGGGCTTGTGAAGCTTGAGGTTTTCTAGATATAGGGCTTAATGGGTTTTGAAATTAGGGAATATTAGAAGTATGGGTTGCTCCCCATCTCTCCATATAATTGCCGCTGGATTTTCTGGATAAAGGTGTAGTATTCAAAATGAAAAAAACTTTATCAGTTGGGGACTGAAGAAAGGGTCTAATCTGCTGAGGCTTCATTCTTTTGTCCTTGTAAAAACTCACGAGATAAAAAATTAGGAAGAGAATTATTTTTAACTGTAATATACTCAATGTCAAAGTCAAATATGGCTAATAAAGCTTCCCAGCGAGCAAAGATTTGCTTAGCATCAAGATTTTTTACATATTTTTAATTTCTTTAGTAGATTTACAATCTATTCTTAATAAAAATTTTTTGTTTAATAAATCACTTTGGAACTTTATTATACTATTTACTATGGATAGGATTTCCTTTTTAATAGTTGAATAATTCTGTTGAGTGGCCATCCATGTTCCAGAAGTGAAACGAAGAATTTCTTCTTTTCCAAGGACGTTTCTTTGTAGAAGGATTCCTCCAAAACCTATTTCAGATGCATCTGCTTGAACTATTTGTGATAAATCTGGATGAGGGATAATTAAACAAAGTAAATTTTGGACTTTTTGTTTAATATTTTGAACAGCTTTTGTATGAGCAGGTGACCATTCTATAGGATTTTTGGTCAAGCGCATTTGCAAGAATTTTCTTTCTTTAGCAAGATCTTTCTAAAAGTCAGAAACATAATTAAGGCATCCAAGAAAATGTTGCAATCGCTCTTTATTAAGAAATTCATCAGAAAATTGGGAAGCAAACTTAATTACTCTTTGGACTAGAGAAATAGTTCCTTTTTTTATTATAAAGCCAAGAAATTGAATTTCTATTTGAAAAAGCTTCATTTTCTTTTGGGATAAGACAAGTCTATTCTTGATAATAACTTTTTTAAAAATATTTAAATGTTTCCAATGGTCATAAATAGATTTTGAAAACACAAGAATGTCATCTATAAAGACGAGTGTAAAAGCTTGATATGGATTAAAAATGTCATTCATTATTCTTTGAAATTTTGAAGGAGCATTTTGTAAAATAATTGGCATAATGTTCCATTCGTAATGGCCAAATGTTACTGTAAAAGCAATTTTATACCTATCCTTTGGGGTGATTTGAATTAGCCAAAATCCTGATTTAAGATCAAATTTGGAAAAAGAAAGCCACTAGCTAGACAGTTAATAAGATCAGTTTTATTTGGACTGGATATCTGATGGATTTTAAGACTTTATTTAAAGGCTTGTAGTTGATAACAAGACGAGGAACACCTCATTCTTGTTCAGGTGCTTTATTTACATAAAATGGTGCACAACTCCAAAGGGATTGTAATTTATAAATTAGCTTTTTAGCAAGAAGATCATTGATTTCTGTAGTAAATAGTTGTACAAGGTCTTTATTCATTTGAATAGGTCGAGCTTTAGTAGGAATTTGAGATTTATTAAAATTATCAGTACATGGAAGGGAAACAGTATGGTGTTTCCTGTGGCCAAAGGCAAAAGAAAGGTCAGACAGCATTCTGTTTTAAGAGATTTTTGAAATTGGATTAATTCTTTTTGGAATTCTGGTTTTGTAATTCTTTCTCAATTCTTAAAGAATTCATATCTTCTTGAAGATATGCAATTTGTTTTTTTCTATAAGCAATTTGATTTTGAATGATATTGATATGTTGAATAGGAGTTGATTCAATGAAATCAAAAATTAATTTTTTATTGTCTTTAATAGTTTTAAGGCCTAATGAATCAATTTGAAAAGGTTGTAAAATCTGCTGTAGAAAAGGATTTCCAAGGATAACATCATTGTTTAAATCTTTTCCAAACAGGAAATTAGTCTTCACACATGTTCCATTTTTGCAAACATGGACATTATTTAATTTATAATGGATATGGAGTTTATTATTAGTAGTTGCTAGGCTGAGGTTTTTTTTTTTTTTTGGTTTTTTCATAATATCTTGTTGGGATTAATTCTTCGCTTATTAAATTAACAACTACGCCACTATCTAGTAAGTAGAGTGCTTTAATAGAGAAGTCTTTGACTTTAATTGTGGCATAAGTTTTTCATTTTTTAAGTGGATTTCTTGTTAAAGAATTTACAAAACTATTTAAGTCTTTATCAAATTTTTCTTGATTTTCTAAATTATCATTATTTTCTTGATAATTTTTTAGTGTGTGAAATTCAAGATTCTCAACACATTGTTTGAGTTTTTGAAGTTCAATTAAGTCTTGTTTTAATTCTTTTACTTCTTGCTTTTGATTATTTATTTCTTTACAAAGATCTTGAATAGAAGATGAGTAGGAGCTTGTTGCTCTCTTAATCTATCTAATACAGTTTTAATGTTGAATTATTCAAGTAACTTTGATATGTTATTTGATGTAGAAGCTTTCCCCTTTTTAGTTCCTTTATTTATATTATATATTTTTTCAAAATATTTATTTTTTAATTCTTCATCATTTACATCTTTAAACATTTTTAGCACCATCTCTTCTGGAGTAGAAAGTACATTTAAAGATGAAGAGGAGGAAGACGAAGATTCATATTAGATTTCACTATCAAATATTTTACAATGACATGTATCTAAACTATGGGAAGAAGAATGATCTGTATAAGAGGAACTGGATGATTCTATGGATGAGGATGAGGATCCTTTTAAGATAGTTTTGATTTCTTTTTGAGATAAAAAAATTTCAAAAGCTGTAAAATATTTTCAACATTATCTTTAATTATATTAGTTTGTTGGCCAATAGTTTGAAGGTTAATATTTGTATAATTATTTTTTTCTTAAACATGACTTAAATTTGATTTTTAAATAAATTAAGATTTACCTTTGTCTCCACGTATTTCTACAACATCTTTTATGGGTACGGCTGAAGTTTCTTTATATATGATTTGATGTAATGGAGGATTTATAGATTCTTCAGTTTTTTGTGGAAAAGAACTAGTACAAGCTATAATCCAAGATGAGCTTAATTTTGTTACCATATTGATGGATAAATCTTTAGTATTATAAGCTTTCTTTATGGCTAGTTTAAGCCAATCAATGAAATAAATATTTCTTTGATTATCATACATATATTTGTACCATTTTTCTTTTAAAAAGTCTTTATGCTCTTGAGAAACATGTTTTAAAAAGGATTTTGTTAAAGGAAGTAGAGCTAAATTCTTTTTTAACATTTCTTTATCAATTTCAAAACATTCAATAACATTTATATTGAAATCGGATTCCAAGGGATTATATGTATTAGATGGAGAAGCTTGATAAGAATGATACATAAGTCCTGTAGGTCGACGATCAACATTACGTATAGAGAAAGAAACTTGGGATGGTTCTTTTATGGAAGATCCTACCACAGAGGGAGGATGAGAATAAGACTTTCTGGAACGTTGATGAACTATAGGAGTTGTATCTCTAGAATCTATTTGAAAGTTTATTTCAACACTTCCATCTTCATGTTCAATAATTGTTTAAATATCTTGATTTTCTAAAGACCTTTCTGGTTAGGCATTTTCTAAGCGCCATTTACTAGATAGATTAATATCATTCCACTGTATAAGTTTTGGAATATTAACTTTATTTTTGAAATTAGTTTGGAATAAAGTAGTCATACCTTTTGCTTGATGGGAATAGGCTATGCTTGGAACAACAGAATTCATGGTATATCTATATATGAGAGCAAGATTTTGATATTGATTATGAGGATTCATATCAAAACCTTTGGCTTAGATAGCAAGAGTAAGAGCTTCATGTGCACCTAGATTTATTTGGGAAACAGAGAAATTTGGAAAGCAATTGAAGAAAGTAGGGCCATCGGCCAAACTTGATTCAACCATTCCAAATAATGAATCACTAAATTTTTTATGTCTTGTATCTTGAACATAGATGAGAGCTTCAGTTCTAAGTCTAAGCCTTGTTAATGGCTTTAGAGCAACTTGCACTAATCCAAAATGAATATAATTGTATGTTTTAACATACTCCTTTATTTCATAGGGCTTGATTAAAGAAAGATGCTGAATATTACTGGTAATCGATTCAGTTCTTTCAATGGTTTTTACTTTATAACTTGATTTTAATTAAAAACTTCCAACTTTATGAATTTCATTTTTATTTAAGGTTGGAATATTCCAGTCACAAATAACTTGATCTAAATTGTCATAACTGATTTCTTCACTATTTTTAATAGACATAGAAGATAAGGAATTTGGTGATAAGGAAGAAGAAGGTACAAACATCTTAATAAGTTTAGCCATAATTTTTATTACAAAGTTATATTAACCAAATCCACCATGAGTATCAACAAAATAGAGGATTTACACACCAACAAAATGCCTTAAACGCCTTCACACAGCTAATAACAGTGACAACAATGGCTACCTCAGCTTCGCTCTGGGCAGAAGATGATAAAAATTTCTCAATAATAACAAACACAGAACTAAGTATTAAGACTTTTCACGTTCTTACTTTTAAGTCAGCAATTCCTTAAACAAAATCAAAACATAAAGATAAGTGAAGAAATACTCACAAAACAACTTTATATTGCCAAAGTACTTGATTACAAATTTGATACCAACTTGGCTTTGATACGAAATGGGGAAGATGGTTGGTATACAAAAAGCGGAAGGGAGAGGAGAGAGGAGTTGGTGGTGGAAGCAAGGCTGGATTTTGACTAGTATTCCAACTCTTGCTTGTACATGAGGAAAGCTAGACCTATTTATAGTCATAACCAACATAATTTACATTTCATTATAATTTAATTTACGCTGCATTTGCATTTCATCTCATGTGATGACAAATTTCATGATGTTTCCGTACTGCACGCAAAAATCACAATCTTTGCTATAAATGAACTTTATTCTAAAAAGTGAAATGTCATGATTGCTTTGAGTGACTTAATAAGGCATGCATCATGTTTTTATTTCTTTTCGCTTTCTGGAGATAAGTTCATCATGGGTGTGCATGTTGGGAATAAATTAATACTTCATTCTTATGAGAGATATGCTTTGTCTTTTAATACTTTTGCATTTACTTTTTCTAAGAACTCATTGATGGGCTAGTAGAAAAAGCTTTTCTCATCCTTCCAGTCTTTCAGAAAAAGCTCTTGTAGGAAGAATCTCTATGCTAGGCATAGTATTATTGGAGACTTGCATCAAAAGTGCTCATTCCAACCTTCATTTGTTAATTTACCATGGAATAATTGGATAAATCCTTCTCGAGTTTCTTCAGAAATATCAAAAGACATGTCTTCATAAGCATTGGTAATTTGATTGAGAGTTGTATGTGCAATTTATATGGATTCTATATCACCGTTGTTTGCTCAGCGAGATCATTAGCAATGCAAACAACTCGTCGACCGTCACACCAAATATATTTTTATGTACTTGGAAATTCAAGATGTCCTTTTAGATTGAGAAATCTTTGATATTGATCAGAAGCTGAATCATAATTTTGTAGACATTCTAAGCTGTATTCCATTGTAGCGACTTCATAAGAATCATACCATTGAGCTGGATAATCAACAGGGAGATGCTTGTAATCATTAAAGGAAGAGATGAATTTTTTGCAGACTAAATCTCCTTCTTCATAAGTCATGATAGTTCATAATTGATAAGGTTGATAAAACCGGATTTCTGATCTTTCACCCAAACTTGATGAAATCGTTATGAGAAGTTGTCTTTTGGTTACTCCAAGGCTGCAAAGGGTCTGACGCATGATTGCAGGGAGCTGCTATATTATTTCAAAATCATCTCTGCATAAAGAAAATCTTTGGACTAATCCTTGTTCGATATATGAGATATCAACTTCATGTGATGGCAGGAACAATTTGGGAAAGCCAGTTGCCCAGCTTATATATTGAGCTTTGAGCATTAATTGCTCCTTGATCTAACAAGAAAGAGTTTTTTCTCTAATTCTTGTCGCTATCTCATCTGGAGGGCTGTTTTAACCTTTTCTAGGTGGTGAATTCTAGATGTTTTCTCTTCAGCATAGGGTGATAACAATGCTCTTTGATGGATGTTATGGCATATAAGGATTTGGCTTTCTAAGTCCTTGATATGGTTTGCAATTTTGGCTAGGGTTTTTCTTGTGTTATTTCTTTTATCAGAGAGAACGACACTCCAATGGGCATTGATAAGCTCTTGTGAAATCACAGATAATCCTGGATTGTAAAAGGGAATTTATATTTGTTGGGATAAGGGTATGAAAGAAGAGCTTGATTCTTGGATAGGGCCTTTACTTAATGTCATATTGAGAATGGATACTTCCTGAAGGCATATAGGAGTAAAAGATAGTTCTGAATGAGAATTATCAATAACCTAAATTTTTATTTTCTTTAGGAAAAGAAAAGCAATTTTATATCTATCCTCCGGGTAGAATTTGAAGGTATCAAAATCTGGATGAAGGATTAAATGTAGAAAACATAAGACATCAGAGAGACGATTAATAAGATCCGTTTTATTTGGAAAGAGATATCTGAATGGTTTTTTAACATCTTATTCTTATTTACACTTTGTTTGAATAATATTCATATGTTGAATAGGAGTTAATTCAACAAAATCAAAATTTAATTCTTTATTATCTAAAATAGTTTTTAGACTGGATAAGTGAATTTGAAAAGGCTGTAAAATATGTAAAAAAGGATTTCCAAGGATAACTTCATCGTTTAAATCCTTTCCTAGAAGGAAATTAGTCTTTATGTATGTTCCATTTTTACAGACATAAACATTACTTAATTTGTATTTGATATGTAGTTTTTTGCTAGTAGTAGCTAGATTGAGTTTATTATTGATTTTTTCATAATATTTTGTTGGGATTAATCCTTCTCTTATTAAATTAATATCGTGCCGCTATTTAGTAAGTAGAGTGCTTTAATAGAAAAGTCTTTGACCTTAATTGTAGCTTGAATTTTCCATTTTTTAAGTGGATTTCTTGTTAAAGAATTTACAAAACCATTTAAGACTATATCAAATTTTTCTTGATTTTCTAAATTATCATTATTTTCTTGATAATTTTTTATTGTGTGAAATTCAAGATTCTTAACACGTTGTCTGAGTTTTCGATGTTCAATTAAGTTTTTTTTTTTAATTCTTTTATTTCTTGATTTTGATTATTAATTTCTTTATAAAGATCTTGAATTGAAAGATGAGGAGGAGCTTGCTGCTCTCTTTATCTATCTAATACAGTTTTAATGCTGAATTGTTCAGGGTAGTCAGCTATATTATCTGAAGTAAAAGATTTTACTTTTTTATTTCCTTTATTTATATTCTGTATTTTTTCAAATTATTTATTTTTTAATTCTTCATCTTTGAGATCTTTAAACATTTCTAGCATCAGTTTTTCTAGAGCAGAAAATACGTTTAAAGATAGAGAGGAAGAAGAAGCAGATTCATACTGGATTTCACTGTCAAATATTTTATAATGACATGTATCTGAAGAATAATCTTTATCAGAGGAACTAGATGATTCTAAGGATGAAGGTGAGGATCCTTTTTAGATAGTTTTGATTTTTTTTTTCTGCTTTTACTTTTATTTTTAAGCAATCATGAGCTATATATCCTTTTTCTTTGCAATTATAATAATGTATTTCTTTTTTCTTGGGATGAGAAGTGGATGGATTATCATTTGTATAAGATTTCTCTAATTCTTTATAAGGGTTTTTATAAGAAGATTTTTTATGATATCCTTTTGAGAGAATATAATATTGTGGAGTTGAAAAATGTTTAGATTTTCTTTTTTGATGGTTTCTTTTTAAGTTCTTCTTTTTATTTTTGCTAGAAGGACTGATTAACAGTTCCATGCCAAATTGAAAAAAAAAATCACCAAGTTCATACTTGTTGATTCTTTTTTTATTTTCAATTTGACGTTTAAGTTTGATTTTATTGCATAATGAAAATCCAACTTTATTAATCTTTTGAATTAGATCACCATCTGTATACATTCGATAATTCAAATTTCCATAATTTTCTGATTTTAATTCTTCCCTAACTTTTTCTGCAAAAAGTTTAGGAAAACCAGATATGAATTTTTCTTTCCAAAATTCTGAATTACTTGCATCGATTGTTTAGAGTTTTGATAAGAAAACATCTTTATGCCAACGAAAATCTGATAAAGTTGGGCAAGATAAATTGATTAATTGTGTTTTTATTTTTTCTTCTATATTCATATAATTACAAATAAAATGTTTTACTATATTGGTAATAAGCATGTAAATAGAATCAAGAATCAATTGACCATGAGGAGTAATAACAGGATTTCCTAAAGGATCTCTTTTTACTGCATTTAGTATTGCTTGTCTTTCTATTTAAGATAGGTACTTATCCCACCAACCATGTAATTGTCTAGTAAATCCAAGGACAACTGCATTTACTGCATGTCTTCGATCATTACCGGCAGCTATGATGGTAGAGGCATATATCATCATGTGTTGGCATAGTTGCAGGATTTGATATTCAAATAGTCCATCTACATTCCATTCATATACTGAAGAGTTTTCAAATTGAAGGCCATTTAGAATAGCTTGTTCTTCGAATTGAAGATCAACTGGAGTAGGTCTTGGAAAATAATTTCCTGTTTTTGCTGTTGTGACTATTGCGTTTTGTCTTTTAAATATTTTATTGATTTGTAGAGATTCTTGATTTTGTTCATCTTGAATTTCATTTTATTTTTCTTCTATAGAGTCAAAAACAGAGAATTTTGAGTCTGAGCTTGAAGCTTTAAAAACTAAAACATTTATGGATTTTTCATCTTTATTTTGTTTATTAACTTTAATTTTTATGTTTGTAAAACTATGAGATAATTGATTGAATAGTTTGTCTGAAAATTTTAAGGGTTTTTTTTTTCTAATTTTAGATCTTTAAAGGCTTCACCTTGAAAACCTAAAGATTGTGCCTTGATTACTTTATGGGAAGAAGTAGTTTCATAAAATTTTAAAATATTTTCAACTTTATCTTCAATTCTATTGGTTTGTTGGCCAATAATATGAAGGTTTATATTTGTGTAATTATTTTGTTCTAGAACATGACTTAAATCTGATTTGTAAATAAATTCAGTTCTACCTTTGTCTCCTTGTATTTTTGCAACATCTTTTATGGGTACAGCTGAAGTTTCTTTATAAATGATTTGATGTAATGGAGGATGTATAGATTCTTTAGTTCTTTGTGGAGTGGAACTGTTAGAAGCTATAATCCAAGACAAGCTTAATTTAGTTATCACATTGATGGATAAATCTTCAGTATTATAAGCTTTCTTCATGGCTAGCTTAAGCCAATCAAAGAAATAAATATTTCTTTGATTATCATACATATATTTATACCATTTTTCTTTTAGAGAGTCTTTATGTTCTCGAGAAACATGGTTAAAAAAGGATTTTGTGAGAGGATGTAAAGCTAAATTCCATTTTAACATTTCTTTATCAATTTCAAAGCATTCAATAACATTTATATTGAAATCGGATTTCGAAGGATTATTTGTATTAGATGGAGAAGCTTGATAAGAAGGATACACTAGTCCTATAGGTCGAAGGTCTACATTAGGAGAAGAGCAAGAAACTCGGGATGGTTCTTTAATGGAAGATCCTACCACAGAGGGAGATGAGAATAAAACTTTCTAGAAGGTTGATAAACTATAGGAGTTGTATCTCTTGAATCTGTGTGAAAATTTATTTCAACACTTCTATCTTCATGTTCAATAATTGTTTCAATATCTTGATTTTTTAAGGACATTTCTCGTTAGGTATTTTTTCAGTGCCATTTACCAGATAGATTAATATCATTCTACTGTATGAGTTTTGGAATATTAACTTTATTTTTGAAATTAGCTTGGAATAAAGTAGTCATACCTTTTGCTTGATGGGAATAGACTATGCCTAGAACAACTGAATTCATGAGTTTATAATAAACTCTATATATGAGAGCAAGATATTGATTATGAGGATTCATATCAAAACCTTTTGTTTGGATAGCAAGGGTAAGAGCTTTATGTAAACTTGGATCTGTAAGGGAGATAGAGAAATTTGGAAAGCAATTGAAGAAAGTAGGGCCATTAGCTAAACTTGATTCAACCATTCCAAGTAATGAATTTGTATGTTTTAACATACGCCTTTATTTCATAGGGCTTGATTAAAGAAAGATGCTGAATGTTACTGGTAATGGATTCAGTTTTTTCAACGGTTTTTACTTTATAACTTGATTTTAATTGAAAACTTTTAACTTTATAAATTTCATTTTTATTTACGGTTGGAATAGTCCAGTCACAAATAACTTGATCTAAATCGTCATAACTGATTTCTTCACTATTTTTAATAGACATAGAAGATAAGGAATTTGATGATGAGGAAGAAGAAGGTACGAACTTCTTAACAAGCTTAGCCATAATTTGTATTATAGAGTTATATTAACCAAATCCACCACAAGTATCTAACGAAATATAAGATTTATACACCAACAAAATGCCTTAAACGCCTTCACACAGCTAACAACGGTGACAACAATGGCTACCTTAGCTTCACTCCGAGCGTAATATGATTAAAATTTCTCAATAATAATAAACACACAGCCAAGTATTAAGATTTTTGACGTTCTTGCTTCTGAGTCAGCAATTTCTTAAACAAAATCAAAACATAAAGATAAGTAAAGAAATACTCACAAAACGACTTTATCTTGCCAAAATACTTGATTACAAATTTGATACCAACTTGGCTCTAATACCGAATGGGGAAGATGGTGGGTATACAAAAGCAGAAGGGAGAGGAGATTTAAATGGGGAAGATGGTGGGTATACAAAAACGGAAAGGAGAGGAGAGAGGAGATGGTGGTGGAAGCATGGCTGGATTTTGACTAGTATTCCAACTCTTGCCTGTACATGAGGAAGGCTAGGCCTATTTATAGTTATAACCAACATAATTTACATTTCATTACAACTGAATTTACACTGCATTTGCATTTCATTTCATGTAATGACAAATTTCATGATGCAACCAGACTGCAGGCAAAAATCACAATCTTTGCTGTAGATGAACTTTATTCTAAATAGTGAGATGTAATGATTGCTTTGAGTGACTTGATAAGGTATGTCTCATGTCTTTATTTCTTTTCCCTTTCTAGAGATAAGTTCTTCATAGATGTGCATGTCGAGAATAAAATACAACTTCATTCTTTTGAGAGATATGCTTTGTATTTTAGTGCTTTTGTATGTACTTTTTCCAAAAAAAAACTTATTGATGGGCTAGTAGAAAAAGCTCTTATTAGAAGAATCTCTATGCTAGGCATAGTAATATTGGAGACTTGCATAAAAAAAGCTCATCCCAGCCATCATTTGTTAATTCACTATGGAATAATTGGATTAACTCTTATCGAGTTCTGTCAGAATATCAAAAGACATATCTTAATAAGCATTGATAATTTGATTAAGAGCTGTATGTCCACATTTATATGGATCCTGTATCACTGTTGTTTGCTCAGTGAGATCATCAAAGATGCAAACAACTCTTCGACTGTCACAATAAACATATTTGTATGTACTTGCAAATTAAGATGTCCTTTTAGATTGAGAAATCTTTGATACTGATCAGAAGTTGGATCATAAGTTCGGAGGCATTCTAAGTTATATTCCATTGCAGCAACTTCATGAGATTCATACCCTTGAGCTAGATAATCAACAGGAAGATGCTCGTAATCATTTAAGGTAGAGATGAACTTTTCGCATACTAAATCTCCTTCTTCATAATTCATGATGGTCCATAATTGATAAGGTTAATAAAACCGGATTTCTGATCTTTCACCCAAACTTGATGAAATCGTTATGAGAAGTTGTCTTTTGGTAACTCTAAGGCTGCGAAGGGCATGACGCATGATTGCAAGGAGCTACTGTACCATTTCAAAATCATCTCTGCATAAAGAAAATCTTAGGACTAATCCATGTTCGATATATGAGATATCAATTTCATATGATGGCAAGAACAATATGGGAAAGCCAGTTGCCCAGCTTATATATTGAGCTTTAAGCATTAATCGCTCCTTGAACTGACAAGAAATAGTTTTTTCTCTAATTCTTACAGCTATATCATCTGGAAGGGCTGTGTTAACCTATTTCAGGAGGTGAATTTTAGATGTTTTTTCATCAGCATAGATGGATCACAGTGATCATTGATGGATGTTATGGCACATAAGGATTTGGCTTTCTAAGTCCTTGTTATGGTTTGCAATTTTGGATAGGGTTTTTCTAGTGTTTTTTCTTTTAGCAGAGAGAATGGCACTCCAATGGGCATTGATAAGTTCTTGTGAAATGACAGATAAGCTTGGATTGAAGAAGGGAATTGATATTTGTTGGGATGTAGGTATGAAAGAAGAGATTGATTCCTGAATAGGGGCTTTACTTTTGCTTGTACTTGATTTCATAATGAGAAGGGATACTTCTTGAAGGCTGATAAGTCTGAATGAGAATTATCAATAATTTGAATTTTTATTTTCTGTGGGAAAAAATAATTTTATATCTGTCCTCCGGGCAGAATTTGAAGGTACCAAAATCTAGATGTAGGATTAAATGTAGAAAACATGAAGATATTAGAGAGACAATTAATAAGATACGTTTTATTTGGAACTAGATATCTGAATGGTTTTTTAACATCTTATTCTTGTTTACACTTTGTCTGAATAAAATTGATATGTTGAATAAGAGTTAATTCAACAAAATCAAAATTTAATTCTTCATTGTCTAAAATTGTTTTTAGACCTGATGAGTCAATTTGAAAAGGCTGTAAAACTTGTAGAAAAGGATTTCCAAGGATAACATCATTGTTTAAATCCTTTCCTAGAAAGAAATTAGTCTTTATCCATGTTTCATTTTTGCAGGCATAAACATTACTTAATTTGAATTTGATATGTAGTTTTTTGCTAGAAGTAGCTAGATTGAGTTTATTATTGGTTTTTCATAATATTTTGTTGGGATTAATCCTTCTCTTATTAAATTAACATCGGCGCTACTATCTAATAAGCAAAGTGTTATATCTACGCCACTATCTAATAAGCAGAGTGCTTTAATAGAGAAGCCTTTGACCTTAATTGTAGGCTTGAGTTTTTCATTTTTCAATTGGATTTCTTGTTAAAGAATTTACAAAACCATTTAAGTCTTTATCAAATTTTTCTTGATTTTCTAAATTATCATTATTTTCTTGATAATTTTTGAGTGTGTGAAATTCAAAATTCTCAACACGTTGTTTAGTTCTTGAAGTTTAGTTAAGTCTTGTTTTAATTCTTTTATTTTTTTTTCTTTTGATTATTTATTTCTTCATAAAGATCTTGAATAGAAAGATGAGTAAGAGCTTGTTGCTCTCTTAATCTATCTAATACAGTTTTAATGCTGAATTGTTTAGGTAAGTTTGATATGTTATTGATGTAGAAGCTTTCCCTTTTTTAGTTCCTTTATTTATATTATTTATTTTTCAAAATATTTATTTTTTAATTCTGAGATCTTTTAACATTTCTAGCACTAGTCCTTCTGGAGCAGAAAGTACGTTTAAAGATAAAGAGGAAGAAGAAGCAGATTCATATTGGATTTCACTGTCAAATATTTTACAATGACATGTATCTGAAGAATAATCTTTACAAGAGGAACTAGATGATTCTAAGGATGAGGATCAGGATCCTTTTAAGATAGTTTTGATTTCTTTTTCTGTTTTTACTTTTATTTTTGGGCATTCTGGAACTATATGTCCGTTTTCTTTGCAATTATAACATTATATTTCTTTTTTCTTGGAATAAGCAGTGGACGGATTATCTTTTGTATAAGATTTCTTTAATTCTTTATAAGGGTTTTTATAAGAAGATTTTTTATGGTATCCTTTTGAGGGAATATAATATTGTGGAGTTGAAAAATGTTTAGATTTTCCTTTTTGATGGTTTCTTTTTAAGTTTTTTTTTTTTTTTTGCTCGAAGAACTGATTAATAGTTCCAAGCCACATTGAAAACAAAAATCACCAAGTTCATACTTGTTGATTCTTTTTTTATTTTCAATTTGACGTTCAAGTTTGATTTTATTAATGTTTTGAATCAGATCACCATTTGTATACATTCCATAATTCAAATTTCCATAATTTTCTGATTTTAATTCTTCTCTAACTTTTTCTGCAAAAAGTTTAGGAAGACCAGATATGAATTTTTCTTTCCAAAATTTTGAATTACTTACATTGATTGTATAGAGTTTTGATAAGAAAACATCTTTATACCAACAAAAGTCTGATAATGTTGGGTAAGAGAAATTGATTAATTGTGTTTTTATTTTTTCTTCTACATTCATATAATTACCAATAAAATGTTTTACTCTATTGGTAATAAGCATGTAAATAGAATTAGGAATCATTTGACCATGAGGAGTAATAACAGGATTTCCTAAAGAATCTCTTTTTACTGCATTTAGTATAGCTTGTCTTTCTATATTAGATAGGTACTTTTCCCACCAACCATGTAATTGTCTAGTAAATCCAAGGACAACTGCATTTACTGCATGTCTTTGATCAATCCTAGCAGCCATGATGGTAGAGGCATATATCCATCATGTGTTGGCATAGTTGCAGGATTTGATATTTAGATAGTCCATCTACATTCCATTCATATACTGAGGAGTTTTCAAATCGAAGGCCATTTAGAATAGCTTGTTCTTCGAATTAAAGATCAACTAGAGTAGGCCTTGGATAATAATTTCTTGTTTTACTGCAATGACTATTGGTTTTTGTCTTTTAAATATTTTATTGATTTGTAGAGATTCTTGATTTTGATCATTTTGATTCTCATTTATTTTAGACTCTTCTTCTATAGGATCAGCTACAAAAAATTCTGAGTCTGAGCTAGAGGCTTTCGAATTTGAGACTAAAACATTTATAGATTTATCAGCTTTTTGATCTTTATTTTCTTGAAGTTTTATATTTGTAAAACTAGGAGATAATTAATTGATTAGTTCATCTGAAAATTTTAAAAGTTTACTTTCTACCTTTAGATCTTTAAGGGCTTCACCTTGAAAACCTAAAGTTTATGTCTTAATTATCTTCTGTAAAGAAGATGCTTCATAAATTTTTAAAATATTTTCAACTTTATCTTCAATTCTATTGGTTTATTGGCCAATAGTATGGAGGTTAATATTTTTATAATTATTTTGTTCTAAAACATGACTTAAATCTGATTTATAAATTAATTCAGATTTACCTTTCATCTTTACTACATCTTTTATCGGTACTGCTTAAGTTTCTTTATATATTAATTGACGTAATGGAGGATGTATAGATTCTTAAGTTCTTTGTGGAGAAGAACTGGTAGACGCTATAATCCAAGATGAACTTGATTTTTTTATCATATTGATGGATAAATCTTCAGTATTATAAGCTTTCTTCATGGCTAGTTTAAGCCAATTAAAGAAATAAATATTTCTCTGATTACAATACATATATTTGTCCCATTTTCTTTTGAAAAGTCTTTATGTTCTTGAGAAACCTGCTTAAAAAGGATTTTGTTAAAAGATGTAGAGCTAAATTCTTTTTTAACATTTCTTTATCAATTTCAAAACATTCAATAACATTTATATTGAAATCGGATTCCGAAGGATTATATGTATTAGTTGGAGAAGCTTGATAAGAAGGATACACAAGTCTTATAGGTCGAAGGTCTACATTAGGTGTAGAGCAAGAAACTCGAGATGGTTCTTTTATGGAAGATCCTACCACAGAGAGAGGATGAGAATAAGACTTTCTAGAAGGTTGATAAACTATAAGAGTTGTATCTCTTGAATCAGTTTGAAAATTTATTTCAAAACTTCCATCTTCATGTTCAATAATTATTTCAATATTTTGATTTTCTAAAGACCTTTCTAGTTGAGCCTTTTCTAAGCGCCATTTACTAGATGGATTAATATCATTCCACTGTATCAGTTTTGGAATATTAACTTTATTTTTGAAGTTAGTTTGGAATAAGGTAGTCATACCTTTTGCTTGATGGGAATAGGCTATGCCTGGAACAACTGAATTCATGAGTTTATAATAAACTCTATATATGAGTGCAAGATTTTGATTATGAGGATTCATATCAAAACCTTTTGTTTGGATAGCGAGAGTAAGAGCTTCTTGTGCACCTGGATCTATAAGGGAAACAGAGAAATTTGGAAAACAATTGAAGAAAGTAGGGCAATTAGCCAAACCTAATTCAATCATTCCAAGTAATGAATCATTGAATTTTTTATGTCTTGTATCTTAAACATAATTGAAAGCTTCAGTTCTAAGTCCAAGTCTTGTTAAAGGCTTTAGAGCAACTTACACTAATCCAAAATGAATATAATTATATGTTTTAACATACTCCCCTATTTCATGGGCTTGATTAAAGAAAGATGCTGAATATTACTGGTAATGGATTTAGTTCTTTCAATGGTTTTTACTTTATAACTTGATTTTAATTGAAAACTTCTAACTTTATAAATTTCATTTTAATTTACGGTTGCAATAGTCCAGTCACAAATAACTTGATCTAGATCGTCATAGCTGATTTCTTCACTATTTTAATAGATATAGAAGATAAACAATTTGATGATGATGAAGAAGAAGGTACAAACTTCTTAATCAGCGTAGCCATACTTTGTATTACAGAGTTATTTTAACCAAATCCACAACGAGTATCCAACGAAATAGAGGATTTACACACTAACAAAATGCTTTAAACGCCTTCACACGGTTAACAATGGTGACAACAATGGCTACCTCAGCTTTGCTCCGAGCGGAATATGATTAAAATTTCTCAATAATAACAAACACACAACCAAGTATTAAGATTTTTGACGTTCTTGCTTCTGAGTCAGCAATTCCTTAAACAAAATCAAAACATAAAGATAAGTGACGAAATACACACAAAACAACTTTATATTGCAACAATACTTAATTACAAACTAGATGCCAACTTGGCTCTGATACCAAATGGGAAGGATGGTGGGTGTACAAAAGCGGAAGGGAGAGGAGAGAGGAGATGGTGGTGAAGCAAGGTTCAATTTTGACTGGTATTCCAACTTTTGCCTGTATATGAGGAAGGCTAGACCTATTTATAGTCATAACTAGCATAGTTTACATTTCATTACAACTGAATTTACACTGCATTTGCATTTCATTTCATGTGCTGACAAATTTCATGATGCAACCGGACTGTAGGCAAAAATCACAATATTTGCTGGAGATGAACTTTATTCTGAATAGTGAGATGTCATGATTGCTTTGAGTGACTTGATAAGGTATGTGTCATGTCTTGATTTCTTTTCCCTTTCTAGAGATAAGTTTTTCATGGATGTGCATGTCCGGAATAAAATACTACTTCATTCTTATGAGAGATATGATTTGTCTTTTAGTACATTTGCATGTACTTTTTCTAAGAACTCATTGATGGGCTAGTATAAAAAGCTTTTCTTAAAAAACTCTTGTAGGAAGAATCTTTATGCTAGGCATAGTATTATTGGGGACTTGCATCAAAAGTTCTCATTCCACCCTTCATTTGTTAATTCACCTTGGAATAATTAGATTAACTCTTCTCGCATTTCTTCAGAAATATCAAAAGATATGTTTTCCTAGGCATTGGTAATTTGATTGAGAGCTACATGTCCAGATTTATATGGATTATGTATCACCGTTGTTTGCTCAGCGAGATCATTAGCAAAGCAAACAACTCATCCACTATAACAAATTACATCTTTACCAACACTTTTTACCAACACAACCAAAAATGCAATGGTCAAGGGTACTTTCTGCCAACACAAATAAGGATGTGTTGGGAACAGTCAAAGGGGGGAATACTTTTACTAACGCATTATTAGTTGCATTGGTAGAAGTACTCTTTTGTCAACGCAAATGAGAATGTGTCAGAAAAAGTCGTAAGGGGGGAGTACTTTTGCCAACGAAGTATTATTTGTGTTGGTGAACTTACCCTTTTGCCAACACAATAAAATATACGTTGGTACAATGTTACCTTTTACCAACGCAAATGAGAATGTGTTGGAAAAAGTCATAAGGGGGGAGTACTTTTGCCAACGAAGTATTACTTGTGTTGGTGAACTTACCCTTTTGCCAACACAGTAAAATATGCTTTGGTAAAATGTTACCTTTTACCAACAAAAAATGAGAATGTGTTGGAAAAAGTTAGAAGTGGGGTTACCTTTTCCAACGCATTGTTATTTGCATTGGTGAAAGTACCATTTTGCCAACGCAATAAAATATATATTGGTAAAGGTTATCTTTAAACAACGTATCAAATAATGTGTTGGAAAAGGTCCTAAGAATCGGTAATTTTGCTAACGTAATAATGTGTGTTGGTAAATGAGATACTTTTTCCAACAAATAAAATAATGCATTGTTGAAACGTGGAGATAAAGTATACCTTTTCTAAAGCAATATGGGATACATTGACAAAAGTCCAAAATATGGTGCAAAAGATTCCACCCCCCTCCCCACCCACTATGCCTTCTTATGGCCAATCAAAATCTCTGCTCCTCACAGAGAAACGTTACCTACAAGTTCCTATGCTCTCTCTCCACTGTCTTTTCAATTCCAAGTGATTATATCCCATGGACTTAATCTGTTGTGGAAACAATTATTAACATAAATAATGGTTTTAAGCACTTGTTTAAGTTAGCAAATACCATAGTTTTGGATACTTGTTTTTTTAAACCTAAAAACTTAAGAAAAAAAAACACAAATTTATTTTAGGTTGGGTTTGGATTTTAGATATTCACCCCGATCGGTCTTTATATGCCTAAGCCCATTAGAAATTCAAAATTGCCCAACCACCATATCTTATTGGAACTTGGTAAATATAGTCACCTAATTATAAGGAAAGGGATGTCAGAGAACATAGCCCAGCTAAGATGCCAAAACAAGCTATTAGTGTATGCCAACTATTTAAGAAAATAAAGACTAATACAGACATACCCACCTACCCAATCTAATCTAAAGAAGATCAGTCCTATAATGAGATGAGCTCATTTGAGATTCCAATTTAAGTAGATTCCAACTTAAGTAAGGCATATAATAAATTCTTCAGATCTAAGTTATAATCTCACTATTACCATCAATATCCTTTTCGGCCTACCCTATTTAATTTCTGGATGGGCCATCAGTTTACATGAAAAGACTTTTCCTCATTAGCGTGGTTGATGGCCTAAATACACAATATCCATGTTATATTAGATAAGTCTTACTATTTATCACCTGTTAATGCCTCTCCTAAATGAGCGCCAATGCCAATGAACTCATTTATAATTATATCTTTTCTAGTTTTATCAGATGTATATTAACTGCTCTAATTTTTTTTCTTGTAAAGGCAAGTTAATTGATATAAGAGATCTTTTAGGGCATGTTTGTATAGCCAATTTTCCTCAAAAAAAAAAGCAAGGATTGTGGAAATTAAATTATGTGATATAGTAAAATCCATATTTGGTGCGACTACTATTCCTAACTGACGAGAGCAAAAATGAACTAAGTTTTCCATGATTGTCCAAAAAATAAATTCTGTGGATTATAAGGGTGTTCATGGCCGTGCTAGGTCAAACCCATGCTAGATCAAACTAAGGCTTATCTAGGCCTAGCTTTCCTTTACAAACATTGCTCCAGGCGTTGTCTAATCTTGACATGGTCCTTAAAAGTCTAGCTTGAGCCCACCCATTTAAAAAAAAATCACTAAAAAAAAGACACATATAGCGGCAGTTTTTTTCTGTTGCTAAAAAATAAAATCTGCCACTAAAACTTTATTGTGGCAGAGATTTGTTTCTCGTTATTTTTGTCACTAAAACCCTCTGTCACTATTTCTCCCCATCTTTTTGCGGTGGAGAAGTGTTTGCCACTAAAAATAAGGAAATAACAACAGTTAAACAACTGCTGCTATTAATATTAAAATGTACCACTAAATTTATTTTAAATTTGAAGAGTGCTTTTTTAAGCAGTTTTAGTGGCAATTTTTTTTTTTTGCCGCTAAATGGTTTTTATAAAAAAAATAATAATAGTAAAATCCTTCTATCATCAACCATATTCCACTTTTGATTCAGGTGGGCCCAAAAAAATATAACCTGATAAAATGCTCCTCTTTGGCTGGGCAATGCCATAGGGATGGATGTTGATATGTATGGGAGTGGGTGAAGATTTACTGTGGGTGAAAATTTACTGTCATTGAATCTTTTCAGGGCTATGAGATGTGCACCTACAAAATCAATTGATTATAAAGTCGGACTTCAATACTGGCTAAGCAAGCTCATCTAAATAATTAAAGAAAGCATCGCCATTCTCTTTCATCAATAGGTTCCTTTGTAGTTAAGCATGAGGACCCTTTTGACACCCTTTTTAGGTGCCACAAACTGAAAAAAGCTTATAGCTCAAGATGAAGAGGAGAATCTAAACGTTATGCCCAATATTAATTCGATCCCCAATTTGGGAGGAATAGTCAGTTGGTTGGGCTTGACCAGTTCTTTCCAAAATTTAGTAATGGCACCCAAAAACCAAGAAGTTGCAATGCGAGTCCTAATTCCTACCCACATTTTGGGTTTGTATATTGCCATTTTCTCAATCCAAGTACAAAGTAATATTTGATACCAGATTCAGACAACAATTATCAAGATCTCAACCCCAGACTACAAAGCGAAATCCAAATCAAGAAAATAGAATTAGTTAATGAATTCGGTAGAGTGGCTACTGATGATTTAGTAGATTTCATTTGTGCAATACATTCTTTTAGTATATTATACTACCCTTGCAATTCTACCAGGAGTTCAGCTCCATTGAAATGCCCTGTTCATCAGAAATAGCAAAGCCATCAGAAAGTTCCCACAAAGAACTAAACAGTAGAAGTGGAAACTACAAGATCATGACAAGCCAAATAATTGTAATTCACAGGCCTTTCCAAAAACCATAGAGATTTAGATGCACCTTTAATAAGAACTGTGACCTCAGCGGCCTAGCGTGAGGTTAAACACGTTCATTCTTTTGTCTAGTTTTCTCCATTCTGGAATACAATCACTTATGATTCCAAAAAACAAAACAACAAGAAGAGTGGTTAAAGAGTCTGAAATGCACAAACTTCAGAGGAAAAATCACTTACCCCTAAAATGGTAAGACAATGAAGGAGCAGATGCACATTAACATTCAAGATGGGTTCAGAAATGAACCAAAAAATAAAAAATAAATCAGAAAAAGATGGATGGCCATCAATGTTGAAACCCTAGCCTCACTCCCTCCAAGGACTGAGATATTCCAAGTAATGGAAACTTTTGGTATATCCTAAAAAATGAAGTCAAATAACACATGAACTCATTATTTGAACACATCTTGCAATGATATTCTTATTTATCCCCTCCAACGTCGGACCACTTTTAGAAATACCAAGGGTCAGATTTTCTTAATCCTTCCAATATAGACCAAGAATAAATGGCTGTCAAGAACAAATCATACAATGTATTTTGATATTAAAGGCCTCCACTATCAAAATAGCCTACTTTCCAACCAACCATCTAAATCCTCACCTTATCCAACTGCTCTCATTCTCATACAAAGTCTTCTTTCCTCCCTCTCATCCTTCTGCAATTTCTCTATCACTACCCACAAGCACTTCATCCTCCATACTACCACAAAAGGTAATTAATCTACCACCCTTCTCTATTTGTTCACTTTTCAATATCTTCTACTTCTCTTTTGGTAAAAGCTTTCGCAATCCTCCTTTACTCAATTCTCATGTAATTCTCTCATTGTAGATTGTGGATCCTACTCAAATGGCCTCAGCATCATCTGCGCTTTCTCCGGTGACGTTTGCAGTGGCTTCGACTACGTGCAATTCATCTTCACTGAAGAGGAAGAGCAGTGTGGTTTACATAGGAGGACTAAATTCTTTTGGTGGGTTAAAAGCACACAACAACATAGCCTCTCTAGGCCTTCCTGTGAGCACACACCGGTCCTTTGCTATGGTTATGAGCTCTCTGAGGTCTACATCCCAAGGCAAAACATTTTCAGACAGATTGAAGAGTTGAGATCTTTCAAGATTAGACATTTTCAGACACCATCCACATTGTGGCTCATCACATTGACATGCTTGATCTCCAGATTAGAAATCCTCCATGTTCAAGACACCGGGGCACATAGTCGGAAAAAAAAAACTCAACCAGGATTTGCACTTACCAAATATAGATTTTTGTCAATATAGAAAAAAATAATTAAGTAATTCTCTTTCCAAATAAAACAAAAAATTTGCTTTCAAGGCAGCAAGAATCTCTCTGCTAATGTCTCTGTGTCTTCCTTAGATAAAAATGATGCTAATAACTAAAAATGTATCTAATGTATGTTGTCTTTAGCAATATGACCTAAAGTTACAGATGTAGTATATAAGCAGTGGTAAGATCTTCTCTTATTATTAGAGAAGTCTAAGGATCGAGTCTGTTAGGGAAAAATTACCTTAGTGTTATTTTCCTAACACAGAGAGAAAGAGAGAGATGCGTACATGATATCTCACAATGATGGATTAATGTTTTAGGTGATTCAATCATAGTAATTAGCATTTCAATCCATAAGCTCTCACTAAGAAAGCACATTGACATTATCAGAAAACCCATAAAGTGAAGCCATATGGTTTATGGACATATGCAACATGACTAAGAAAGAAGAAAGCAGCAACTATAGCCACACTGAAACCATGCCACTGAATGGTTAATTGAAAGGCCTTCAAATATTCATGATTCAGAACCATGTATTAAATCATCTCCTCCCTCCTCCCTTTGTTGCAAGCTTGTCTTTGGTCAAGCTCTTCCAAACCTAGCCACTATCCCAGTAAGAAGAAGATGCCAGTCAATTTGCAGGTACGTTTGTTTTTATTAATCTATTCCATGCAAGGGATTCGATCATCCTAATTGTAGAAATCAGACCAAAATGATCCAGATCTGCGGTATCTGATTAAAAGAAAAAGAACTAGAGAAAAAAATTAAAAGATGCAGAGAGAGACAAATGCTTACTCCTGGCCAAATCTAGAAATAGTTTGGCAAGTGCCATGTTATTTCTTCTTCACTTTATCCCCAATTGCCACTACTCAGTAGAACTCTTGCACTTCTTTTTCTCTTTCTCCATTGGAATGTGATCTCTCTCGTCAAATCTTTGTCAAACCAAACCTCAGATTAAAAAAAAAAAAGAAAAACCACTACAAAAAGAAGCCAAATCTACTGGGCTCAAGTCCCAGCATCTCTATTTCCAAACATGTGATCCACAGCAAACCCCCAAAAGTGAATTTTGTTCCTTCATGCCTCTCCTTTCCACCTGCTTTTCCCTCTCTCTCTCTCTGTGTTATGTCTCGACTCGCAATGATGTGAGCTCCTTCAGCCAGATCTGTTTTGGCACCAGATCCGGATCCGGCCCCAGCCACTCCGTCCCGCAAACGACCAGATCCGCCTCACTGAGGGAGACTGACTTCTTCAAATTGGATCTCTTCGCATCAAGTGACTCTCCTCGCTTCAAGATCGTCACCTGCCCGGGCACGAGGCTCTTGCCGGGCTTGGGGGTCAGATCCTTGGGGCACGACTTTCTCGGATCTGGTTGGGGATATCGCTTCACCTACTTAACCACCTCCTTTTCTTCCTCCTCCTCCTCCTTTTCCTCCTCTCCTCTTTTCCTTCCCCTTCTCGTTCCCCTTTTCTATTTTCTTGAGTCAGTGCTGCTCTGCTCCTCTGTTTTGAGCGATCAAGAGATTAAACAACATCTAGATGGTTTTTTTTAAATTTTTTAATGCTCATATTCCATACATACATGTATGTATCTTCATACAACTGCCACTTTGTGGCCCCCACGAATGGGTCCACTTGCACAAAATCCTAACCATTCAAAATGATTCCCCCTCTCTTTATTATACCCTGATAAAATTTCACTCGAATTGGTAATTGGCATACCATTAGATTAACCAATCAATCAATTAAAAACGTAAATTTAATAACAACACACACCTCTTATTTGCGGTGAAATTTGGATAAGGGCCTATTTAAAAAAGGCAACTATTTTTAGTGGGTTAGCTTTTTGTAAGTGACATTGATCATATACTTATTTAAATAAATACACACACATCTATAAAAATTGGTAGCCCGATTGTACATTTTGCTCTTGCCTTTTTTTTCTTTTTAGAACATATGTGGGTGTCAAAATTGGGATTTAAGTTGAATTGAACAATTTTACAAGTGTTTGAGCCAGGATTTAAGCTGAATTGAAATTTTGTGACTTTGAAATTACATATTTCATGTCATATTATTGATTTATTTCATATTTCATTTTATTAAGTTACATGTTCATAACCTTGCCACTTTGTGTGCCCCACAATTAGGTCCACTTATATAAAATCCAAACTGTTCAAAATGATTTCCCCTCTCTCTACTATGTCCTGATAAAATTTCACTCTACTTGGTAACTAGCTAAACACACCTGTGCTTATAGAGAAGCTATTCAAAAAATTTAAAACATTATAAGAAATATAAACTATAATATATTTCTCTTAAAGGCAGGTTTGGTAGTAAGTTAGTAGGAAATATAAACTATTGTTGGCTCATATATAAGCATCCTAACTAGCCCACCTATAGCTACAGGAGATAAATTTACTAGTATTATTAGTAGATCCTATCTTGAAATTAATAAATGTGAAAATTGCTATGGAATTTTGATGGCCATAGATGGGAAGAATAAGGATACTTATAAGGCCCGTGATGATTTGGAAAATATGCACATAAGGCCAGAATTACACCTAAAAAGGAATGAAGATGGATCCATTGTGAAGCCTCCGACAATCTACACGCTGAACCCAAAATAGATAGATGGTTTTTATGAATTCTTGAAATCGATCTGTTACTCGGATGGTTATGCAGCCAACATCTCGAGATGTGTCAGCTCAAAAAATGGCAAGTTATCAGGTTTAAAAAGTCATGACTGTCATGTCCTCCTTCAGCGTCTTCTTCCTATAGGCATGCATGGTTTTGTGAACAAGGAGATATGGACGACACTATTTCAGTTGGGTACTTCTTTCAGGAGCTTTGCTCAAAGACATTAAGCTGAGTGATTTAGAAAAATTACAAGAAAGAATAATACTCATACTCTGCAAGCTAAAGAGGATCTTCCCTCCGGCTTTCTTTGATGTGATGGTCCATCTAGCTGTTCACTTGCTGCGTGAGGCTATGCTTGCTGGACCCATGCAATACCGTTAGATGTATCAGATTAAGAGGTAAATGATACCTTCTTATGGTGAATTAGTTGTCCATTAGTGTAATTCTCTTCCATATGTAATTATAATATAATTGTTGTTTGTTTGAAGGTTTCTTGGGACACTAAAAGGGTATGTCACCAACAAAGCATGTCTTGAAGGTTCAATAGCCGAGTCATATATTCTCAAAGAGTGCCTTATATTTTGTTCAATGTACCTAAAAGGGTTTGATAAACTAGAACGGAATGACGATGGTGGCGGACGTGGCTTTAGGATGGAGATCTTCTCCTAGCATGTCCGTCTTCTTTCACCGATCTCAAGGGCTTCCAACTCTTCATAGAGGGAAAAAGAAATGGCCCATTGGTTTGTGTTATACAATATAGACGAGGTTCTACCTTATTTATTTAGAGTATGTAGTTTGGTTTAATCACATGTATATATAGCTCTTACACTCATGTATTTTTACACAGATTTTAGATGCTAATGAACTAAAATTTCCTTGTGTAGAGAACACAAGAGTATTGTGCAAATTCCATAAGGACGTGACATAGCTCAGGTACAGCAAGAAGAATTTCCAAATTGGTTCAAAAAATAGGTAAGATATATTAAAAAAAATAAAAATCACTCAGTAATAATGAACTAGACCACAATTGATATTAACTTAGTGCACTTTTCATATGTTGATGATATAGATGAATTATTTGCGAACTCAAGGATCAGCAAAAGCAACTGAAGAATTGTGGTCATTAGCAAATGGTCCCAATCCTATTATTGATTTTTATTCTGGATGTATCTCTAATGGCATTCGATTCCGTACTCGAGACTGTGAAAGTCGTCGTAGGTGCCAAAACAGTGGGTTGGTCGTGGAAGGGGACCATAAAGGAAAACAGATTGATTTTCATGGTTATCTGTGCAAAATATGGGAGTTGAGATATCTACATGGGGGTAAAGTGGTTCTGTTTCAATGTTAATGGTATAACACAGGTCATAGAAGCAGAATTTACAATGATAAATATGTCACATCTATTGATGTTACAAGGTGTTGGTATAAAGATGATCCATTTGTCTTACCAAGTAATGTGAGTTAAGTATTCTATGTTAATGATACCAGCAAAGGCAAAAATTGGAGAATTGTAGGATGGGTTAGGCATTGTGGAATATGGGATGTTCCAGAGCGAGATGATGCTAATGCATTTCAACAAGATAAATCCACTTCTGGTCTCTCAATCTATGATGAAGACATGGATCTTCCTTACCATAGGGATGATAGGGATCTCTAGATCATTCATATTAATAAACTAAGGCCAGAGCATATAAATGATGACAGTGATGAGGATGACACCTTGGCGGAGTATGTAGATGACAAAGACGATGAGATGGAGAGATTGCCTAATCCTGATATGGATCTTGATGTGGATTATTATATGTAGTTTTTGTTTTTTACTTTTCTCATGTATGGACATGTGTTATGATTGAATAGTCATTTTTGGTTTAAATGTCTCAATATTGTTTCATATTTCATTTCATATTTTTGATTTTTGTCATATTTCATTTTATTAAATAACATGTTCATATATAGTTGCCAAAAAAATACCTAAAGGCGGCAAATCGTTTGTGATGCCCGGGTGGGTAAAGAGAGTTAAGATGAATGCTTTGGAGAATAAGAGAAAGCAAACTATTGAGGAGAATTCAAAGAAACTTCATGAGTTAGGGTTAAATAAAGCGACGGATTTGATGCTCGGTTCAAATAGGCAGACCACGAGTACATGCAAAAGAGAGGGAAAAAGAATCAGGTCGGTGGCAAATGATGATGATGAGGAGTATGTACCGCCCGAGGGTGAGGAAGGACAGAGTTCTTCTAGCGAAGATACTGGTGGTTATGAGGATGATGAGTCTGTTGGTTCTCAAGCGTAAAGGTAATGTGTGTCTCAAATATGTTTCCTATTTTTTGTTTATAATCACATTTGCATATATATCAAGTTATTTTCAAATATATCAAGTTATTTCTAATTATTGACTCATATATTAATACTTCATTTTTCTGTTATGCCAGGTCAAACATATGGCCCCGTGGTTGAAGAAAAGAGGTAGGGGTCAATCATTTGGAGGCCATGCCCATGGTTCATCTTCGACACAACCTTCACTAATAGAGGCCAATCATGCAGTGAGCATGCTCATGGTGGCGACAATTAATCAAGTCCCACAACCGCCCTGCCTGACTAGATGACTAGTCCACCTACTATTGGTAGCAGTGTTGGTAAGAAATATATAGCTTTATATATACATAATAAATTGTTCTTACTTTAATATTTTTTATAAACTAATTCAAATTAAATTATTGTCTTAACAGCATCGGTCCCAGCATATTCTAAAATGCGTGGACGGGGTGCATTCCGGGGTTTGAGCCTGGAAAAATATAGAAAACAACTCGGTCATGCCATTGCAGTTGAAATTGACTTTGACCAAAAGGAAATAGTGGGTTATTGGGCCGCTTCCTTGGCAAGTGCTCTTCGGGAAAAAATTCGATCTTTTGTACCACTTCGAGATATTAAGTTTGCAAAACTTGATAGTGGATTAAGGGAGTCAATTATTCAAAAAGTTTCAGTAATTTTTATAATGTATGTATTTCAAACATGTTATTTATGATTTTAACTGGGGTAATTTTGTTGTTTCCAATTGCATCAAACCTTTGACTTTGGGGACTACACAAATAATGAGTTGGTCAGAAGTATCATTGACAAAAGGTGCCAAAACTTATTGAAGTATTGGAAAAGCATCTTGCACAAGCGATACCCTGTGCTTACGGAGGAGGGAGTGGCTGACCTCAAGAGCATTAAAGATCCTCCTTGTAAACTAGATGACTAGGTGTAGATGATCGAAAATGTGTGGGAGAATAATGACAAGTGGAAGGTATATAGCCTAGGACTACTCTTCGTAATTTATATAAATATACACAAATTGTCAATCTTTTACTTCCAATTCTTATTTTATATACACATCCTGTCAATTGATTATATTTTCCTTGTAGAAAAAGTCAGAGAATGGGAAGACTGCTGGAGCTACCCTGAAATACAATCATATAAGCGGCTCCAGATCATTTGCATCTCGAGCCAATATTACTGTGAGTGCATGTTTAGAAATTCTCACAGTATTATTGTAAAATTCAGTGTTTAATTAGTATAATTGGTTTATCAAATGAAACAATTGACAAAGGAGAGTGGTGTACAATAGTCTATGCTTGATAGATTCGCAGACAACCACAAATGTCATAAAAAGGAGGGTGTGTGGGTAAACGACATTGCTGAACAATGTCATGTATGTATACCTAATTCATTTGCAATAAACACTCAAAACTACATTGTTATATCTTTGTTGGAGGTTAATGTATTCAAAATTGACAAGCTACAATGGTGGAAAAGATTACCTCACAGTTGCAGTTAGATGTCCCAGATCCATAGATTGAGATGCAAGTTTCTCAAGAAGTGCTTAGAAAGAGGACGGCCTACACATTGGGATACGGGATTCGCAACACCTGTTCATCTTTTACACAGTCTCAAGCATCTACTACTGAGTTGATCACTCTACGCCAGCAGGTTGCTAAATATTAGAGTCAAATGTCAGGAGTTCAAAACCTTTTGCTAATGGTGGCTAAAAAAACAGGGATAGATCCAACTAGTGTGCCTATTTTTAGTCTAGGAAGTGGTAGTGGTGATGCCACATTGGCTGGAGGGCACGATGAGGCTTCTCTTGGTTACATCTCTTTTGTAATAGATAGACTTCTATGTTGATATATGTACTGTGATATTTTGCAATCATTCTTTTAGGATATTTACAAACATTTGATGTTTATTCGATGGGATATATATATGTTTTAAAGTGTATGTTGACTTTTTGAATATAAATGTTTTATTTATGTGCTTATATTTTAGATTTGTATTTACTGTATTGCTAATGTGTTTGGATGGAATATAAACAGGTATAAACAAATTGCAAAAACATTTTCTCCAAAATTAAAAAAAATCAAAATTACTTTTACCAACACAAATTATATGTGCCAATGCATTTTTGTGTTAGCAAAAGTTGTTTTGCCAATTTCTTTTTCTACTTTTGTTAACACTATAGTGTGTTGGTAAAGCTTAGCTTTTGGCAGCATTTTATTTTGCGTTGACAAAAGTTTATTTACCAACCTATTTTCCTACTTTTCTCAACACCTGTTTGTGTTGGTAGAGATCAACTTTTGCCAACGTTTTTAATTTGTGTTGGCAAAAGTTACTTTACGAACTTGTTTTCTCTAATTTTGCCAACACCATTTTGCGTTGGTAAAGATCAAAATTTGCCAATTTTTTTGTTTATGTTGGCAAAAGTTTATTTAACAACCAATTTTCCTACTTTTCTCAACACCCATTTATGTTGGTAGAGATCAACTTTTGCCAACGTTTTTAATTTGTGTTGGCAAAAGTTACTTTGCCAACATGTTATCTTTAATTTTGCTAACACCATTTTACATTGGTAAAGATCAAAGTTTGCCAACATTTTCGGTTTGTGTTGGCAAAGGGCACTCCCCCCATACTTTTACCAACACCTTTCCAACGCATTTTTTAGGGTTGGTAAAGTATGTTGCCAACATTTATTGATTTTTTCCAACGTTTTGTTATGTGTTGGCAAAAGTGAATTTTGTGTAGTGGTCGACCGTCATACCAAATATATCAGTATGTACTTGGAAATTCAAGATATCCTTTTAGATTGAGAAATCTTTGATATTGATTAGAAGCTGGATCATAATTTTGGAGACGTTCTAAGCTGTATTCTATTATAGCAACTTCATGAGATTCATACCATTGAGCTGGATAATCAACAGGGAGATGCCCGTAATCATTTAAGGTAGAGATGAATTTTTTGCAGACTAAACCTCCTTTTTCACAGACTAAACCTCCTTTTTCATAGTCATGATAGTCCATAATTGATAAGGTTGATAAAACTGAATTTCTGATCTTTCACCAAACTTGATGAAATTGTTATGAGAAGTTGTCTTTTGGAAATTCCAAGGTTGTGAAGGGCATGACACGTGATTATAGGGAGCTGCTGTATTATTTCAAAATCATCTCTGCATAAAGAAAATCTTTGGACTAATCCTTGATCGATATATGAGATATAAACTTCATATGTTGGTAGGAACAATTTGGGAAAGCCAGTTGCCCAGATTATGTTGAGCTCTAAGCATTAATCGCTCCTTGATCTGACTAGAAATAGTTTTTTCTCTAATTCTTACAGCTATCTCATCTAGAAGGGCTGTGTTCACCTTTTCTAGGAGGTGAATTCTAGATGTTTTTTCATCAGCATAGGTGGATAATAATGCTCTGTAATGGATGTTATGGCACATAAGGATTTGGTTTTCTATGTCCTAAATATGGTTTACAATTTTGGATAGGGTTTTTCTAGTGTTTTTTCTTTTATCAGAGAGAATGACACTCCAATGGGCATTGATAAGTTCTTGTGAAGTGACAGATAATCCTGGATTGAAGAAGGGAATTGATATTTGTTAGGATGTTGGTATGAAGGAAGAGCGTAATTCCTGAATAGGGGCTTTACTTGATGTCATAATGAGAAGGGATGCTTCCTGAAGGCAGATAGGAGTAAAAGATAGGTCTGAATGAGAATTATCAATAACCTAAAATTTTATTTTCTTTGGGAAAAGAAAAGCAATTTTATATCTATCCTCTGGGTAGAATTTCAAGGTACCAAAATCTGGAAGTAGGATTAAATGTAGAAAACATAAAGACATTAGAGAGACGATTAATAAGATCCATTTTATTTGGAACTAGATATCTGAATGGTTTTTGAACATCTTATTCATGTTTACACTTTGTTTGAATAATATTGATATGTTGAATAGGAGTTAATTCAACAAAATCAAAATTTAATTCTTTTTTGTCTAACATTGTTTTTAGACCTAATGAGTCAATTTGAAAAGGCTATAAAATTTGAAGAAAAGGATTTCCAAGGATAACATTATTATTTAAGTCTTTTCCTAGAAGGAAATTAGTCTTTATGCATGTTCCATTTTTACAGACATAAACATTACTTAATTTGTATTTGATTGTTGTTTTTTGTTAGCAGTAGCTAGATTGAGTTTATTATTGGTTTTTCCATAATATTTTGTTGGGATTAATCCTTCTTTTATTAAATTAACATCTGCGCCACTATCTAGTAAGCAGAGTGCTTTAATAAAGAATTCTTTGATGTTAATTGTTACTTAAGTTTTCCTTTTTTTAAGTGGATTCCTTGTTAAAGAATTTACAAAACCATTCAAGTTTTCATCAAAATTTTCTTGATTTTCTAAATTATCATTATTTTCTTGATAATTTTTGAGTACGTGAAATTCAAAATTCTCAACACGTTGTTTGAGCTCTTAAAGTTTAATTAAGTCTTGTTTTAATTCTTTTATTTCTTGATTTTGATTATTAATTTATTTAAAAAGATCTTGAATAGAAAAATGAGTAGGAGCTTGTTGCTCTCTTAATCTATCTAATACAGTTTTAATGCTGAATTGTTCAGGTACGTCTGATATGTTATTTGATGTAGAAGCTTTTCCTTTTTTAGTTTCTGTATTTTTATTTTGTATTTTCTCAAAATATTTATTTTTTAATTCTTCATCTTTTAGATCTTTAAACATTTCTAGCACCATCTCTTCTTGAGTAGAAAGTACGTTTAAAGATAAAGAGGTGAAGAAGTAGATTCATACTAGATTTCTCTGTCAAATATTTTACAATGACATGTATCTGAAGAATGAGAGGAAGAATAATCTGTATCAAAGGAACCGGATGACTCTGACTCTGAGGATCCTTTTAAGATAGTTTTGATTTCTTTTTATGTTTTAACTTTTATTTTTGGGTAGTTAGGAGCTATATATCCTTTTTCCTTGCAATTATAACATTGTATTTCTTTTTTCTTGGAATGAGAATTGGATGGATTATTTTTTGTATAAGATTTCTGTAATTCTTTATAAGAGTTTTTATGAGAAAATTTTTTATAATATCTTTTTGATGGAATATAATATGTGGAGTTGAAAAATGTTTAGATTTTGTTTTTGATAGTTTTTTTAAGTTTGTCTTTATATTCTGGCTAGAAGGACTGATTAATGGTTCGATACCAAATTGAAAACAAACATCACCAAGTTCATACTTGTTGATTCTTTTTTGATTTTCAATTTGACGTTTAAGTTTGATTTCATTGCATAATGAAAATCCAACTTTATTAATCTTTTGAATTAGATCACCATATGTATACATTTCATAATTGAAACTTCCATAATTATTAGATTTTAATTATTCTCTAACTTTTTATGGAAAAAGTTTAGGAAGGCCAGATATGAATTTTTCTTTTCAAAATTCTAAATTACTTGCATCGATCATATAGAGTTTTGACAAGAAAACAACTTTATGCCAATGAAAATCTGATAATGTTGGACAAGATAAATTGATTAATTGTGTTTTTAATTTTTCTTCTCCAGTCATATAATTACCAATAAAATGTTTAACTATATTGGTAATAGGCATGTAGATGGATTCAGGGATCATTTGGCCTGGAGGAATAAGAACAAGATTTCCTGAGGGATCTCTTTTTACTATATTTAATATAGCATTTTTTTCTATATCAGATAGGTATTTTTCCCACCAACCATGCAATTGTCCAGTAAATCCAAGGATGACTGCATTTACTGCAACCTTTGATCATTATTGGCAGTTGTGATAGGAGAGGCATATATCATCATGTGTTGGCATAGTTGCCGGATTTGACATTCATATAGTCCATCTACATTCTATACTTATACTGAAGAGTTTTCAAATCGAAGGCCATTTAGAATAGCTTGTTCTTCAAATTGAAGATCAACTGGGGTAGGTCATGGATAATAATTTCTTGTTTTTGCTACAGTGACTATTGGATTTTGCCTTTTAAATATTTTATTAAGTTGTAGAGGTTCTTGATCTTGATTTTCATTTAATTTTTCTTCTATGGAGACAGAAATAGAGAATTCTGAGTTTGAGCTTGAAGCTTTAGAAACTAAAACATTTATGGACTTTTCATCTTTATTTTCTTTATTATCTTTAAGTTTTATGTTTGTAAAACTATGAGATAATTAATTGATTAGTTCATCTAAAAATTTTAAGGGTTTTTTTTTCTAACTTTAGATCTTAAAGGGCTTCACCATGAAAACCTAAAAATTGTGTCTTGATTACTTTATAGGAAGAAGTAGTTTCATAAAATTTTAAAATGTTTTCAACTTTATCTTCAATTCTATTGGTTTGTTAGCCAATAGTATGAAGGTTAATATTTGTATAATTATTTTGTTTTAAATCATGACTTAAATCTGATTTGTAAATAAATTTAGTTTTACCTTTGTCTCGTTGTATTAATGCAACTTCTTATATGGGTACAGCTGAAGTTTCTTTATAAATGATTTGATGTAATGGAGGACATATAGATTCTTCACTTCTTTCTGGAGAGGAACTAGTAGAAGCTATAATCCAAGAAAAGCTTAATTTAGTTATCATATTGATGGATAAATCTTTAGTATTATAAGCTTTCTTCATGGCTGGTTTAAGCAAATCAAAGAAATAACTATTTTTTTTATTATCATACATATATTTATACCATTTTGTTGTTAGAAAGTCTTTATGTTCTTGAGAAACATGGTCTAAAAAGGATTTTGTGAGAGGATGTAAAACTAAATTCTTTTTTAACATTTCTTTATCAATTTCAAAGCATTCAATAACAGTTGTATTGAAATCAGATTCTGAAGGATTACATGTATTTGATGGAGAAGTCTTATAGGTCGAAGGTCTACATTAGGTGTAGAGCAAGAAAATCGGGATGGTTCTTTTATGGAAGATCCTACCACAGAGGGAGGATGAGAATAAGACTTTTTAGAAGGTTGATAAATTATAGAAGTTGTATCTCTTGAATCTGTTTGAAAATTTATTTCAACACTTCCATTTTCATGTTCAATAATTGTTTCAATATCTTTATTTTTTGAAGATTTTTCTGGTTGGGCGATTTTTAAGCGCCATTTACCAGATAGATTAATATCATTCTACTGTATGAGTTTTGGAATATTAACTTTATTTTTTAAATTAGTTTGGAATAAAGTAGTCATACCTTTTGCAACTTCAGTGGATATATATACAAAATGTTGAAACCACTGTCAAAATTGAAACCCATGAGATACCATGTAGATATTCTTTTCATTACCTAGGCTCGATGATTAGTAAGGATGGGGAAACTGACGAAGATGTGGGGCATAGGATAAAAGCTGGATCGCTAAAGTGGAGAGGGCTTCGGGAGTGCTTTGTGAAAGACGAATGCCAATGAAATTGAAGGGCAAATTTTACAGGATAGTGGTTAGACTAGCTATGACATATGGAGCAGAATGTTGGCCAATTAAGAAGATGCATATTTATAAGATGGATGTAGTGGAAATGAGAATGCTTAGGTGGATGTGTGGTAATACTAGGAAAGATAAAATTAGAAATTAGCACTTTCAAGAGCATTAGGGGTAGCACCAATAGGGGATAAGATTAGAAAAACCCATTTAAGATGATTTGGGCATGTTAAGCGTAGGCCAGTAATAACACCGATGAGAAAAAGTATGGATATACAGGTGGATGGCCCATCAAGAGGTAGGGTCAGGCTGAAGAAAACATGGATGGAAGTCATTAATTTAGATTTGAATAAGTATAACTCATTGAAAGATTTGGCTCAAAATAGAACGGAATAAAGAAACAGAATTCATGTAGCCAACCCCAACATGGTTCGGATAAGGCTTTGATGATGACCTTTTGCTTGATGGGAATAGGCTATGCTTGGAACAACTGAATTCATGAGTTTATAATAAACTCTATATATGAGAGCAAGATTTTGATTATGAGGATTCATATCAAAACCTTTTATCTGGATAACAAGAGTAAGAGCTTCATGTGCACCTGGATCTGTAAGGGAAATAGAGAAATTTAGAAAGCAATTGAAGAAAATAGGGCCATTAGCCAAACTTGATTCAACCATTCCAAGTAATGAATCACTGAATTTTTTATGTCTTGTATCTTGAACATGGATGAGAGCTTCTGTTCTAAGTCCAAGTCTTGTTAAATGCTTTAAAGCAACTTGCACTATCCAAAATGAATATAATTGTATGTTTTAACATACTCTTTTATTTCATGGGGCTTGATTAAAGAAAGATGCTGAATATTACTGGTAATAGATTTATTTCTTTCAGTTGTTTTTACTTTATAACTTGATCTTAATTGAAAACTTGCAACTTTATGGTTGGAATAGTCCAGTCACAAATAACTTGATCTAAATCATCGTAACTGATTTCTTCACTATTTTTAATAGACATAGAAGATAACGAATTTGATGATGAGGAAGAAGAAGGTACCAAATTCTTAATAAGCTTAGCCATAATTTGAATTACAGAGTTATTTTAAGCAAATCCACCACGAGTATCCAATGAAATAGAGGATTTACACACCAACAAAATGCCTTAAATGCCTTCACACGGCTAACAATAGTGATAGTAATGGCTACCTCAGCTTTGCTCTGGGCAGAATATGATTAAAATTTCTCAATACTAATAAACACATAACCAAGTGTTAAGATTTTTGACGTTCTTGCTTCTGAGTCAGCAATTTCTTAAACAAAATCAAAACATAAAGATAAGTGATGAAATACTCACAAAACGACTTTATATTGCAATGATACTTGATTACAAACTAGATGCCAACTTGGCTCTGATACCAAATGGGGAAGATGGTGGGTATACAAAAGCGGAAAGGGAGAGGAGAGAGGAGATGGTGGTGGAAGCAAGGCTGGATTTTGACTGGTATTCCAACTCCTGCCTGTACATGAGGAAGGCTAGACCTATATATAGTCATAACCAACATAATTTAGATTTCATTACAACTGAATTTACACTGCATGTGCATATCATTTCATGTGCTGACAAATTTCATGATGCAACTGGACTATAGGCAAAAATCACAATCTTTGCTGTAGATGAACTTTATTCTGAATAGTGAGATGTCATTATTGCTTTGAGTGACATGATAAGGTATGTGTTATGTCTTTATTTCTTTTCCCTTTCTGGAGATAAGTTCTTCATAGATGTGCATGTCAGGAATAAAATACTACTTCATTCTTATGAGAGATATGCTTTTTCTTTTAGTACTTTTGTATATACTTTTTCCAAAAAACTCATTGATGGGCTAGTAGAAAAAGCTTTTCTCATCCTTCAAATGTTTTAGAAAAAGCTCATGTAGGAAGAATCTTTATGCTAGGCATAGTATTATTGGAGACTTGCATCAAAAGTGCTCATTCCAACCTTCATTTGTTAATTCACCATGGAATAATTTGATTAACTCTTCCTGAGTTTCTTCAGAAATATCAAAAGACATGTCTTCATAAGCATTGGTAATCTGATTGAGAGCTGTATGTCTAGATTTAGATGGATTCTGTATCACCATTGTTTGCTCAACGAGATCATCAGCAATGCAAACAACTCGTCTACCGTCACACCAAATATATCTATATATACTTGTAAATTCAAGAATCCTTTTAGATTGAGAAATCTTTGATATTGATCAGAAGCTGGATCATAAATTTGAAGATGTTCTAAGCTATATTCCGTTGTAGTGACTTCATGAGATTCATACTATCGAGTTAGATAATCAACAGGGAGATGCTTGTAATCATTTAAGGTAGAGATGAATTTTTTGCAAACTAAATCTCCTTCTTCATATGTCATGATAGTCCATAATTGATAAGGTTGATAAAACCGGATTTCTGATCTTTCACCCAAACTTGATGAAATCATTATGAGAAGTTGTCTTTTGGTAAATCCAAGGTTGCGAAGGGCATGATCCACGATTGCAGGGAGCTGCTGCACTATTTTAAAATCATCTTTGCACAAAGAAAATCTTTGGACTAATCCTTGTTTGATATATGAGATATCAACTTCATATGATTGCAGGAACAATTTGAGAAAGCCAGTTGCCCAGCTTATATATTGAGCTTTGAGCATTAATCGCTCCTTGATCTGACAAGAAATAGTTTTTGCTCTAATTCTTGCAACTATCTTATCTAGAAGGGCTATGTTAACCTTTTCTAAGAGGTGAATTCTGGATGTTTTTTCATCAGCATAGGTGGATAATAGTGCTCTTTGATGGATGTTATGGCACATTTGGATTTGGCTTTCTATGTCCTTGATATGGTTTGCAATTTTGGATAGGGTTTTTCTAGTGTTTTTTCTTTTATCAGAGAGAATGACACTCCAATGAGTATTGATAAGTTCTTGTGAAGTAACAAATAATCTTGGATTAAAGAAGGGAATTGATATTTGTTGGGATCTAAGTATGAAAGAAGAGCTTGATTCCTGAATAGGGGCTTTACTTGATGTCATAATGAGAAGGGATGCTTCCTGAAGGTAGATAGGAGTAAAAGATAGGTCTGAATGAGAATTATCAATAACCTGAAATTTTATTTTCTTTGGGAAAAGAAAAGCAATTTTATACCTGTCCTCTGGGTAGAATTTGAAGGTACCAAAATCTGGATGTAGGATTAAATGTAGAAAACATGAAGACATAAGGGAGACGATTAATAAGATCTGTTTTATTTGGAACTGGATATCTGAATAGTTTTTGAACATCTTATTCTTGTTTACACTTTATCTGAATAATATTGATATGTTGAATAGGAGTTAATTCAACAAAATCAAAATTTAATTCTTTATTGCCAAAAATTGTTTTTAGACCTAATGAGTCAATTTGAAAAGGCTATAAAATTTGAAAAAAAGGATTTCCAAGGATAACATCATTGTTTAAATCCTTTCTTAGAAGAAATTAATCTTTATGCATGTTCCATTTTTACAAACATAAACATTACTTAATCTGTATTTGTTATGTTGTTTTTTGTTAGCAATAGCTAGATTGAGTTTATTATTGGTTTTTTTCATAATATTTTGTTGGGATTAATCATTCTCTTATTAAATTAACATCTGCGCCACTATTTAGTAAGCAAAGTGCTTTAGTAGAGAATTCTTTGATCTTAATTGTAACTTGAGTTTTCCATTTTTTCAATGGATTCCTTGTTAAAAAATTTACAAAACCATTCAAGTTTTCGACAAATTTTTCTTGATTTTCTAAATTATCATTATTTTCTTGACAATTTTTGAGTATGTGAAATCCAAGATTTTCAACACATTGTTTGAGTCTTGAAATTCAATTAAGTCTTTTTTTAATTCTTTTATTTCTTGATTTTGATTAATTTCTTTATAAAAATCTTCAATAGAAAGATGAGTAGGAGCTTGTTGCTCTCTTAATCTATCTAATACAGTTTTATTGCTGAATTGTTCAGGTACGTTTGACATGTTATTTGATGTAGAAGCTTTTCCTTTTTTAGTTTCTAATTTATATTTTGTATTTTTTCAAAATATTTATTTTTTAATTCTTCATCTTTTCGATCTTTAAACATTTCTAGCACCATCTCTTCTTGAGTAGAAAGTATGTTTAAAGATAAAGAGGTAGAAGAAGCAGATTCATACTGAATTTCTCTATCAAATATTTCACAATGACATGTATTTGAAGAATAAGAGGAAGAATAATCTGTATCAGAGGAACCCGATGACTCTGACTCTCAGGACCCTTTTAAGATAGTTTTGATTTCTTTTTATGTTTTAACTTTTATTTTTGGGCAGTTAGGAGCTATAAATCCTTTTTCCTTGCAATTATAACATTGTATTTCTTTTTTCTTGGAATGAGAATTGGATGGATTACTTTTTGTATAAGATTTCTTTAATTCTTTATAAGGGTTTTTATGAGAAAATTTTTTATGATATCTTTTTGATGGAATATAATATTGTGGAGTTGAAAAATGTTTAGATTTTCTTTTTTGATAGTTTTTTTTAAGTTTGTCTTTTTATTCTAGCTAAAAGGACTGATCCATGGTTCCATACCAAATTGAAAACAAACATCACCAAGTTCATACTTGCTGATTCTTTTTTGATTTTCAATTTGATGTTTAAGTTTGATTTCATTGCATAATGAAAATCCAACTTTATTATCTTTTGAATTAGTGATCATGAACTCCAAGTGCAGAAAAAAAAATAGAAGTGCAGGAAAATAAAATTGTAGAAATTTAAAATTAAAAGTGCAATGAAAGAAAATAAAAATTGCAGCAAGTCAAAGGCGGTATAACTAAAGTTAAAGGCGGTAAACAATAGAAGTTAAAGGCGGTAATAACAAGAAGTCAAAGGCGGTATATTCACTCAAATTCTCCCTTAGTCTAGGCCTAATAATTTCTTAAAGTATGCTCTTTATTTGGGTCGTCAATCCAAACAAGAAAAACACAAATCAAGCAATCATACAACCATAAGAATAAGAAGAATAAGAAGATGAATATTATTGAACTAGTATGACAATCCTTTACATAAGATAAAAAAAATTAAACCAAAAGATTATACATACTATGATGGAAAAGAATTCCTCCTTCTAGTTGATCTTCAAGGTTGGTGGTGTGGCTTTAGGGCTAAGCTTCCTTGATGACTTGAGATGGAGAGACAAGAGAGGAAGAGATGGAGTGTAGAAATCTAGAGGTGGGAGGTGGGTAATTCTTCCATGAAGAATATGAGAGAAGGGTGCCCTATTTATGCTTTTTCAAGTCCTACTCCTTCTCAAACTTTAAAATATTAAAAATAATTAAAAAAATGAAAGAAAAAAAGGGCTCCAACCAATGCTTTGGACGTGCAATATCCTTGGGAATTTTTTTTCTTTTTATTTTTCTCTTCTTTCCTTGCTTGTTTTGTCCAGAAATCCCTCTTGGATGCTTCTTTCCTTCTGTCTTTGCCACCTTACATTGAGATCTTTTGAGAGATGAAATAGGGATAAGAATCCTCTCTTAGAATCAAACTTGGCCCACATGAGGTGTAGAACTTCCCCTTTTATCTCTTTGCATCGTCAACTTTCCTTTTTTGGAAAGTTCTCCATGTTGGCTCCTAACTTGAAGAGATCTTTTAAATAATTCTCCTTTGATTTTTTTCTTTACTTTTTCAATCAAAATCTGATCCAAAATCTCTTTTGGACGTGGAATAGCTTGCTTGAATATTTTTTTTTATTTTTTTTCAATTAAATCTTCTCCTTCTCAAAAATGAACACCTATGTGGCTTTCCTTGTCCATCTTTGATGAGATATTCTTCAAATTCTCTTCAAAATCTCTTGAAAATGTGCAACAAATAAATGGACCCCATCTTGGTTGTTTTACAGGTGTGCCCCACACATGTGCATGTGTGTGTGGGATCATGAAGCCAACTTTTTATAATTTTCTTCCAATTTCCTTTTCTCTTCGATTCTGCTCTCCTTTCTCTTAAAAATCAATTCCTTGCCTCAATTATTTACAAATGGGACCCATATAATCAATTTCCTACAAAACAGATGTGAATTCATGTGAAAAGACAATTTTACCCCTAACATCACATATGCATGACTGTGGGCCTATTTCTCATGAAATGATAATAAAAATGTACATCATTCTTCATGATTTTGTATGAATGAACTAATGATGAAGAGAATTCAATTTATTTCATGAGAAAAATTATTTTCACAAAACTTTCCAAAAATAGACTTTCCAAAAATAGCAGGTTTCATGAATTTATGCAAAAAGTGTGATTTTTAAGCAATTTATGCAAAAAAATATAAAGATGAATTTAAAATGAATTAAACCATGATATCACACTAAATGAGGCTCTTTCAAGTTAATAAGTCTTTAAAATGGGTCAAAATGCGTATGAAAATATGCATTTTTAAAGACTCATCAATTAGATCACCATATGTATACATTTCATAATTGAAATTTCCATAATTATTAGATTTTAGTTATTCTCTAACTTTTTCTGCAAAAAGTTAAGGAAGACCAGATATAAATTTCTCTTTCCAAAATTCTAAATTGCTTACGTCGATTGTATAGAGTTTTGATAAGAAAACATCTTTATACCAATGAAAATCTGATAATGTTGGGCAATATAAATTGATTAATTGTGTTTTTATTTGTTCTTCTATATTCATATAATTACCAATAAAATGTTTTACTATATTGGTAATAAGCATGTAGATGGAATCAGGAATTATTTGGCTTTGAGGAGTAAGAACAGGATTTCCTGAGGAATCTCTTTTTATTGTATTTAATATAACATTTCTTTCTATATCAGACTGGTATTTTTCCCACCAACCATGTAATTGTCTAGTAAATCTAAGGACGACTGCATTTACTACATGTCTTTGATCATTACCGGCACCATAATGGTAGAGGCATATATCATCATGTGTTGGCATAGTTGCAGGATTTGATATTCAGATAGTCCATTTACATTCCATTCATATGCTGAAGAGTTTTCAAATCGAAGGCCATTTAGAATAGCTTGTTTTTCGAATTGAAGATCAACTAGGGTAGGTCTTGGACAATAATTTCTTGTCTTTGCTGTAGTGACTATTGGTTTTTGTCTTTTAAATATTTCATTGATTTGTAGAGATTCTTAATTTTGATCATCTTGATTTTCATTCGATTTTTCTTCCATAGAGTCAGAACCAGAGAATTCTGAGTCTTGCAAACATGATATGTCAACACATGATATATGCCTCTACCATCATGGTTATCGGTAATGATCAAAGACATGCAATAAATGCAGACGTCCTTGGATTTATTGGACAATTTCCTGGTTGTTGGGAAAAGTACCTATTTGATATAGAAAGAAATGCTATATTAAATGCAGTAAAAAGAGATCCCTCAGAAAATCCTGTTCGTACTCCTTAAGGCGAGATGATCACTGATTCCATCTGCATGCTTATTGCCAATATAGTTAAACATTTTATTGGTGATTATATGAATGTAGAATAAAAATTAAAAACACAATTAATCAATTTATCTTTCCCAACATTATTAGATTTTCGTTGGTATAAAGATGTTTTCTTATCAAAACTCCATACAATCGATACAGGTAATTCAAAATTTTGGAAATAAAAATTCATATTTGGTCTTCCTAAACTTTTTGCAGAAAAAGTTAGAGAAGAATTAAAATTAGAAAATTATGGAAATTTGAATTATGGAATGTATACATATGGTGATATAATTTAAGAGATTAATAAAGTTGGATTTTCATTATGCAATGAAATCAAACTTAAACATCAAATTGAAAATAAAAAAAGAATCAGCAAGTATGAACTTGGTGATTTTTGTTTTCAATTTGGTATGGAACCATTTATCAATCCTTCTAGCCAGAATAAAAAGAAAAGCCTAAAAAGAGAACATCTAAAAAGAAAATCTAAACATTTTTTAACTCCACAATATTATACTCCTTCAAAAAGATATTATGAAAAATCTTTTTAAAAAAACCCTTATAAAGAATTTAAAAAATCTTATACAAATGATAATCCATCCACTTCTTGTCCTAGGAAAAAAGAAATACAATGTTATAATTGTAGAAAAAAAGGACATATAGCTCCTTACTGCCCAAAAATAAAAGTTAAAATAAAAAAAGAAATCAAAACTATTTTAAAAGGATTCTTAGCATTAAAGTCATCCAGTTCCTCTGATACAAATTATTCTTCCTCTCATGCTTCAGATACATGCCATTGTAAAATATTTGATAGTGAAATCCAGTACGAATCTGTTTTTTCTTCCTCTTTATCTTTAAATGTACTTTCTACTCCAGAAGAGATGATGCTAGAAATTTTTAAAGAACTAAAAGAAAAAGAATTAAAAAATAAATATTTTGAAAAAAATACAAAATATAATTAAAGAAACTAAAAAAGGGAAAGCTTCTATATAAAATAACATATCAGACTTCCTAGACAATTTAACATTAAAATTGTATTAGATAGACTAAGAAAGCAACAAGCTCCTATTCATCTTTCTATTCAAGATCTTTATAAAGAAATAAATAATTAAAGTAAGAAATAAAAGAATTAAAACAATCCTTTAGGAAATCCTGTTATTACTTCTCATGGTCAAATGATTCCTAATTCTATTTACATGCTTATTACCAATATAGTAAAACATATTATCGGTAATTATATGAATGTCAAAGAAAAAATAAAAACACAATTAATCAATTTATCTTACCCAACATTATCAGATTTTCGTTGGTATAAGATGTTTTCTTATCAAAACTCTATACAATCAATGTAAGTAATTCAGAATTTTGGAAAGAAAAATTCATATATGGTCTTTCTCAACCTTTTGAAGAAAAAGTTAAAGAAGAATTAAAATTAGAAAATTATGGAATGTATACATATGGTGATCTAATTCGAAAAATAAATAAAGTTGGATTTTCACTATACAATGCAATGAAAGTTAAACGTCAAATTGAAAATAAAAAAAGAATCAGCAAGTATGAACTTGGGGATTTTTGTTCTCAATTTGGCATGGAACCATTAATCAGTCTTTCTAGCAAAAATAAAAAGAAAAACTTAAAAAGAAACCATCAAAAAAGAAAATTTAAACATTTTTCAACTCCACAATGTTATATTCCCTCAACAAGATATCATAAAAAATCTTCTCATAAAAAGCCTTATAAAGAATCAAATAAATCTTATACAAAAGATAATTGATCCACTTCTTATCCCAAGAAAAAAGAAAAACAATATTATAATTACAAAGAAAAAGGACATATAGCTCCTGACTGCCCAAAAATAAAAGTAAAAACAGAAAAAGAAATCAAAACTATCTTAAAAGGATCCTCATGCCAGAGTCATCTAGTTCCTCTAATGCAGATTATTCTTCCTCTCATTCGTCAGATACATGTCATTGTAAAATATTTGACAGTGAAATCCAGTATGAATCTGCTTTTTCTTCCTCTTTATCTTTAAACGTACTTTCGGCTCTAGAAGAACTGGTGCTAGAAATGTTTAAAGATTTCAAAGACAAAGAATTAAAAAATAAATATTTTGAAAAAATAAAGAATATAAATAAAGGAAATAAAAAAGGAAAAGTTCTACATCAAATAATATATCTGACTTACCTAAATAATTTAGCATTAAAACTATATTAGATAGATTAAGAGAGCAGCAAGCTCCTCCTCATCTTTCAATTCGAGATCTTTATAAAGAAATTACTAATCAAAAGCAAGAAACAAAAGAATTAAAACAAGACTTAATTGAACTTCAAGAACTCGAACAACATGTTGAGAATCTTGAATTTCACATGCTCAAAAATTATCAAGAGAATAATGATAATAAATTAGAACATCAAGAAGAATTTGGTGAAAACTTAAATGGTTTTGTAAATTCTTTAACAAGAAATCGACTTAAAAAATGGAAAACTTAAGCTATAATTAAGGTCAAAGACTTTTCTATTAAAGCACTCTGCTTTCTAGATAGTGGCGTAGATTTTAATTTAATAAGAGAATGAATAATCACAACCAAATATTATGAAAAAACCAATAATAAACTCAATCTACCTACTGCTAGCAAAAGACTACAAGTACAAGCAATAAAAATTTTGATTATTGATAATTCTCATTCAGACCTATCTACTTTCAGGAAGTATCCCTTCTCATTATGACATCAAGTACAAGCAAAAGCAAAGCCCCTATTCAGGAATCATGCTCCTCCTTCATACCTACATCCCAACAAATATCAATTCCCTTTTTCAATCCAGGATTATCTGTCATTCCAGAAGGACTTATCAACGCCCATTGGAGTGCAATTCTCTCTGATAAAGAAAAAGCACTAGAAATCCCGTTCTTGGTGACTTGGACTTAGAACTGAAGCTCTCATCTATGTTCAAGATACAAGACATAAAAAATCCAAAGATTCGTTACTTGGAATGGTTGAATCAAGTTTGGCTAATGACTCTACTTTCTTCAATTGCTTTCCAAAGTTCTTTGTTTCTCTTACAGACCCAGGTGCATATGAAGCTCTTACTTTTATTATCTAGACAAAAGGTTTTGATATGAATACTCATAATCAAAATCTTGCTCTCATATATAAAGTTTATTATAAACTCATGAATTCAGTTGTACCAGGCATAGCCTATTCCCACTAAGCAAAAGGTATGACTACTTTATTCCAAACTAATTTAAAAAATAAAGTTAATATTCCAAAACTCATACAATGGAATAATATTAATCTATTTGGTAAATGGTGCTTAGAAAACACCCAACTAGAAAGGTCTTTAGAAAATCAAGATATTGAAACAATTATTAAACATGAAGATGGAAGTGTTGAAATAAATTTTCAAATAAACTCAAGAGATACACCTATAGTTTATAAACCTTATAAAAAGTCTTATTCTCATCCTCCCTCTGTGGTAGGATCTTCCATAAATGAATCATCCCGAGTTTCTTACTCTACACCTAATGTAGACCTTCGACCTACAGGACTAGTGTATCCTTCTTATCAAGCTTCTCCATCTAATACATATAATCCTTCGGAATCCTATTTCAATATAAATGTTATTGAATGCATTGAAATTGATAAAGAAATGTTAAAAAAGAATTTAGCTTTACATCCTCCCACAAAATTCTTTTTTAACCATGTTTCTCAAGAACATAAAGACTTTCTAAAAGCAAAATGGTATAAATATATGTATGATAATCAAAGAAATATTTATTTCTTTGATCGTCTTAAACTAGCCATGAAGAAAGCTTATAATACTGAAGATTTATCCATCAATATGATAACTAAATTAAGCTCTTATTGGATTATAGCTTTTACCAGTTCCTCTCCACAGAGAACCGAAGAATCTATACATCCTCCATTACATCAAATCATTTATAAAGAAACTTCAGCTATACCCATCAAAGTTGTTACAAAAATACAAGGAGACAAAGGTAAAACTGAATTTGTTTACAATTCAAATTTGAGTCATGTTTTAGAACAAAATAATTATACGAATATAAACCTTCATACTATTGGCCAACAAACCAATAGAATTAAAAATAAAGTTGAAAATATTTTAAAATTTTATGAAACTACTTCTTCCCATAATGTAATCAAGACACAATCTTTAGGTTTTCAAGGTGAAGCCCTTAATGATTTAAAGTTAAAAGAAAAACCCATAAAATTTTTAGACGAATGAATCAATCAATTATCTCATAGTTCTACGAACATAAAACTGAAGATAATAAAGAAAATAAAGATGAAAAATCCATAAATATTTTAGTTTCTAGAGCTTCGAGCTCAAACTCATAATTCTCTATTTCTGACTCTATAGAAGAAAAATCAAATGAAAATCAAGATGATCAAAATCAAGAATCTCTACAAATCAATAAAATATTTAAAGACCAAAACCAATTGTCATTGCAGCAACAACAAGAAATTATGATCCAAGACCTACTCCAATTGATCTTCAATTCGAAGAATAAGCTATTCTAAATGGCCTTCTATTTGAAAACTCTTCAGTATACGAATGGAATTTAGATGGACTATCTGAATATCAAATCTTGCAACTATGCCAACACATGATGATATATGCCTTTACCATCATGGTTGCCAGTAATGATCAAAGACATGCAGTAAATGCAGTCGTCCTTGGATTTACTAGACAATTACATGGTTGGTGGGAAAAATACCTATCTGATACGGAAAGAAATGCTATATTAAATGCAGTAAAAAGAGATCCCACAGGAAATCCTATTCTTACTCCTCAAGGCCAAATGATCCATGATTCCATCTACATTGATTGTGAGCACTAAGTGCAGAGCCGCGATGTAGTAATAATACTGGCGAGACCAGGTCGATCCACGGGGAGCAATGTATTTTACGGTTCCTTTTTCAAGTTGACTTACCTTAAAATAAAAATCTAAAACTAGGCTAATTTAATATTTAACAAATACAAGCATCCTACTTGCCAAAATCAAATTAATTACAAACCAATGAAAAGAAAAAAAAACTTTCCTAAATCTAGAAAACCAAAATCTAAAAATTCTTAAAATAAAACTAAAATTGTGGCAAAACTAAAACACAAGTTAGAACTTCCAAAAATAAAAACTAAAATTAGAAACTCACTAAACTAAACAATGTTAGAAACAAAAAAAAACAAAACTTAAAAACTTTCCTAAGTTAGAATTTCCGAAACTAGTAAACTTTTTAATATAAAATCATCAATTGAAAACAAATTTAGAAAGATCTTTAATTCTAGAAATTATCTAAAACAATCAAAAACATAAAACTAGAAACAAGTTTAAAATTAGAAAGCTAGTAAACTTAGTAATGCAATGCATGCCATGAGATGCTGAAAAATTCTAAGTCTGAAAAACTAGTATGTTGATGCAAATTTTATGCATGATTGAATTATTCTAATGCATCTTAAATCTAAGTTTAATGGTTGGAAATCATGCTCTATTGATGCAAGAAACTAACCAAAAAAAAAATAAAAGTAAAAAAGGATCTAAAACAAAAAAGTTATAAATGAATGAATATGACAACTTTGCAAAATTCTGTGCAGAAACTTTGATCCGAATTAACTGATTGTCCAAGTTTAAGCCTCTGGTTCACAAATCTTCCAAAATTATTTTGATCTGAAATTCTGGAGAATGAAAGACCACATCTTAAACTTTAATATTACCAAGTTTCAAAGGAAAATACTATGATTTCACTGGTCTACCCACTTTGAACTTTTTGTCAAAAAATGTTTCAGTAGTTTGCTGAAACTGTTAAGTTATGCTTTTTATATATTGAGTCCGAATTTCTTCATTTAATTCAGATCTGAAAGCTTGATTTTCAGCAACTTAAATATGCACAAAATCTTACGATATGAAAATAAATGCAATGAATTCTAATCCAACCACCAAACTATGCAAAAATAAAACTTAAAATCAATATAAACATAACAAGAAAAATAACAAAAGTGCAGAAAATAAAATAAAATTGCTAGAAGTCAACGGTGATAATAACAACGGAAGTCAAAGGCAGTAAACAATAGAAGTCAAAGGTGGTAGATTTCTCCTTTCAATCCCTTATCTTAATTTGGGCTCAAAAAGATTAGAAGTGTTGTCTTAGGGTCTTACTCTTCATCTTGGGTCGTCAATCCAAGTGAGAATAACAAATCTCCATTCAATATAGAAATAAATTTCAGAATTGGCCTCTAATATTTGTTCACTCAAATCTCTTTAACTCCATCCTGCATTGCCTTCAAACATATAATTTATCGAAAGAGACAAAGTATATTAAAAAGGCTACTAAGATGGGTTAATAGTTGTGATTCTTATTCTATCCCAATATTTAAATAAGAATAATCACAAACAAGACTAAAATTATGAACATCACAAAATCAAAGACAAGAAAATTTGAAAAGAAACAAATTTTACTAGCATGAAGTTGTTTTACAAAAGATTGAATAAAAAGCAAACAATCACATACTAGGATGGATGAGAATTTCTCCTTCTAGTTGACACTTCAAGGTTGGTGGTGTGGCTTTAGGGTTAAACCTCCTTGATGACTTAAGATGAGAGACAAGAGAGGGAGAGATGGAGTGTAGAAATCTAAAGGTGGGAGGTGGGTAATTCTTCACTAAATGAGGCTCTTTCAAGTTAATAAGTCCTCAAAATGGTCCAAAAGATGTATGAAAATATGCAGTTTTAAGAACTTATCATACCCCCTAACTTGTGTTTTGCTAGTCCCTAGCAAAAAATGCAAAAAATATGAGGAATTCATCATAACCTAATCTAACCTAAAGCCAATTAAATGCAAGAAAAATAAACATGAATGCAACGCCACTTTCGTTGGCACTCTCGACTGCATTTAACGTATGCAGCAAGCCCTTAAACCTCTAGGTTTCCCTTAGTGGACGAGTTGTGCCTCGTGAGGGTTTGCAGTAAATATACCAATAAAATTCTCTTTTTTCTTAAAGAAGAAAACAAAATAACAAAAATAATGGAGAAAAGAAATTTCCTAAAAGAAGAGTCACTGATATTGGATATTTTCGAAATCTGGAATAATTATACTTTTGGACTTTTCAAAGTTCGGTCCACAATTCTATTCTCAAAAACTTTCTCAAATTCAAACCAACTTGCGTGCATAGTGTAAAATGTATACATCAAAGGCATATTTTGGATATTCCATAATAATGCTTCAAAAATAGAAATTTTCCTTCAAATAGTCTGATCCCCTGAAATTTAGCAAAAAGAAATTTCCTCTCAAAGCTAAGATAGCTGCCACTTTACTATTTACTTTGATAGGCCTCTTTTCCCTTAACTCTTTTTTTTTTCAACGCAAGGGTTCCCAAGTTCATATGATATAAGAAAAGTTAGAATCCAGAGAGCAAATCTGGTCCTTGTCCTTCCCCGCAAATACTCCCTTGCAAACCCTTGTGGACATTCTTCAATCTCTTACTTTTTCCAACATAGAATTTCCCAAGTTCATATGATATAGCAGAAGTTGGGATCTAAGGAGCAAACTTAGTCCTTATGCTTTTCCACATATATCCCTTGAAAATTTCTATGAACACTCGTTGGGCCATAATTCATTCTTTTTTTTCTTTTTTCTTATGATTGTGCAATGCTTAGGTCCCTTAAGCTTTCTATTGAACCCATGTAATAAGCGTTAGGCCAATGACTCCCAAACCAGATGGTTTTAGGGCAGTAGATATGGAAATATCCCTTCGGGCTTACTAGCTCGAGTTAAAAAGGCTACAAACTCAAACTAGTCACAAACTGCTCATTATATGCTCTTTTTTTTTTGCTCTTTCACATCGAAGGTAAACACTAGGTGGCAGTTCTCATTTCACTCCAATTAATTCATTTTGGTTCCAATATATACAATTCACCAACAATGAACCAGGAAACAAAAAAAAAAAATTTCTACAAACTAAATTTCAAGTTCACATTGTATTCTCTAGAAAAATTACAAAAATAGCATTAAAGCTTCCTATCCAAAATGTCGAAAAATGTATATGTATATGTATGTGAAAAACAAGTTTTGGTAATCTTCTGTAGGTCTCCTCCTTTAGAAAATGCAAACTTTCTTTTTACTTTCTTCCAAAAGTATCAAAATTTCAGATTTCCATATATTTTCGAATCGCTTCAATTCTTTTGAAAACTTTATTTTCTAAAATAAATGAAAAATAAATGCCAAAGTAAATAAATGCTGGTGAAAATTCCTAAAACCAAAATAAAAGTCTAAAAGTTGAAAATTTTGAAAGATTTTCCTAAAAGAATGACAAAAATAATGAAAAAAGTTTTCTATATGCTTAAAAGTATGACTAAAATTGGACAAGCCTGCTTGTTCCCACCCCCAACCTAAGATGAACATCATCCTCGATGTTTATGCATGCAATGCAGAACTGTAAAAGTAACATGAGGGAACATAAATGTAAAAAAGGGTAAAGAGAAGAAGTCACCTGAAAATGTATCTGAGCAGCTCCCTGTCCTAGGTTAGACAAAACAGAAAAAACAAGAAAAAAATAGACAAGAACTTACTATAAAAGAAAATATCTATACTAAAAAGAAAACAAAAAAAAACTACACTACTAGATTCGAAACCATGAGTCCACCCGGATCCCAAATGAAATTTTCCTAAAGCCTAGAAAAAGATGAAACCATGAGGACCGCATGTTTCTGTAGATGGTGTGAAGAAGGGACCACAAAGAAAATTTCTTCCTCCTCCCTTAAAAATGGATCTTTGAAAGATAGGAGAGGATGCAATGAGCAACTAGGCGGCCTAGGGTCCTCCCATGCCACAAATTCTTTTAAATTGATTTTCACTTGGTTATCCACTGTGTGTTTGTGTGATCCATATCGATAAGATCTTCATTGAATGTAGGATGATCTTCAATTCCAAGAGTGGCATTTCGCTTTCTCATTTGAAGCCCTGTTTGATTAATTGAATTCATTAGGTTTTTCATGCGTCGTTCATTTTTTTGTATGAATTGCATGGTATTTTGTGTGAACTCAACCAATTTGGCTAAAGTATCCTCCAAAGAATTTGTTAGGGGTGGTTGTGGTTCAATAACCATTCAAGCTTTAGGGAATTATGAGGCGCATATGACCAGGGAGAAGAAGGGAGTACATATGATGTATCCTATGAGGAATAGTCATTGAGCCATCCAGAATAAATTCTTGGGAAGAAGAGACATGATCCATGTTGGGCCCATTTCGCCAATTGTCCAGTGATTGATCATCCCAATTTGGACAACACGTTACCCATTTCTTTATGGCAATGACATTGAGTTGAATTTGATTTAGCTTGCCATTGAATTCCCACATCCATAGGAGTGAATGATTATATGGGGCGTGGGTAATCATGCGAGACCCTTATTGGTTGATGATCTGAGCTAATCATTCCATTAAAAATTTCCACAAATTCCTTATTGTAACAATGATTATAGTGATTGGCCCATTCCCATTCGTAAGATCTAGCTAAATAATTTGTTTGATGTAACTTTGCAATTCTTTCTTATCCACACAAAGCAAGCTAGGACTTCGGTGGGCCATCAATATTGATTCCATTTCTATTGGTTTGCCAATTTTAAGTCTCCTCATATTTGTGGATTCCCACTAATCCATTTTTCGAATCACTTGTTTTTTTTTTTTTTTTTTTTTTTGAGAAATGATAAAAGCCTAAGTTATACCAAAAACATCTAAGTAACTCCCTAGGGTTGAAAAGTTTCCTTAAGTTATCTAATTCAGTCCTATGAAACCGACTTGGCCAGGTGAGCCACCCGGAAGTAGTAGAGTCACAGATGGACCCGTTAGAAGGACTAATTTCCTAAACAGACAAGTTGTCGCTCATTACAGGGGCAAAGGCTTTCTTGGACACTAAGACGATCAAGGACAACAATTAGATCACTTTTGGAATACATTTTTTTCCAAAAGAAGTTATGACAAGTTGAAAACAGGTACAAGCTGAAAATAGTAACTTTTCTAATTTTAGAAAGTTTCTAAAAATAGCAATGATGTGAGCTTTTTAACATTCCATGCACTTTCCTATTCCAATTAAGGGTGGTTCAGCATTCCACGTATGTCCTCTTATTTATAGAAAGATGCCAAAATTAAACCACACCCACAAAGCAATGTAAATAAGGAAAGTTAGAAAAGTTACCTTAAATGGCGCTCCCCAGCAATAACACCAAAAACTTGTTCGTGAGCTCCAAGTACAGAGCCGCGATGTAGTAATAATACTAGTGAGACCAGGTTGATCCACAAGGAGCAATGTATTTTAAGGTTCCTTTTTCAAGTTGACTTGTCTTCAAATAAAAATCTAAAACTAGGCTAATTTAAAATCTAACAAATACAAGCATCCTACTAGCCAAAATCAAATTAATTGCAAACCAATGAAAAAAAAAACTTTCCTAAATCTAGAGAACCAAAATCTAAAAATTCGTAAAATAAAACTAAAATTGCTGCAACATTAAAACACAAGTTAGAACTTCAAAAAATAAAAACTAAAATTAGAAACTTACTAAACTAAACAATGTTAGAAACAAAATAAACAAAAGTCAAAAACTTTCCTAAGTTAGAATTTCCGAAACTAGTAAACTTTTCAATTTAAAATCTTTAATTAAAAATAAATTTAGAAAGATCTTTACTAGAAATTATCTAAAACAATCAGAAACATAAAACTAGAAACAAATTTAAAATTAGAAAGTTAGTAAAATTAGTAATGCAATGCATGCCGTGAGATGTTGAGAAATTCTAAGTCTGAAAAATTAGTATGCTGATGCAAATTTTAGGCATGATTGAATTATTCTAATGCATGCTAAATCTAAGTTTAATGGTTGGAAGTCATGCTCTACTGATGCAAGAAACTAACAAAAAAAATAGAAGTAAAAAAGGATCTAAAATAAAAAAGTTATGAATGCATGAATATGACAACTTTGCAAAATAATGTACAGAAATTCTGATCCGAATTGACTGATTGGCCAAGTTTAAGCCTCTGGTTCACAAATCTTCCAAAATTATTTTGATCTAAAATTCTTGGAAATGAAAGACCACGTCCTAAACTTTAATATTACCAAGTTTCAAAGAAAAATACTATGATTTCACTGGTCTACCCACTTTGAACTTTTTGTCAGAAATAATTTCTACCATTTACTAAAACTGTTAAGTTATGCTTTTTATATATTGAGTCCGAATTTCTTCATTCAATTCAAATTTGAAAGCTTGATTTTAAGCAACTTAAATATGCACAAAATCTTATGATATGAAAATAGACGCAATGAATTCTAATCCAACCACCAAACTATGCAAAAATAAAACTTAAAATCAATATGAACATAATATGAAAAATAATAAAAGTGAAGAAAATAAAATAAAACTGGTTGAAGTCAAAGGCAGTAATAACAACGGAAGTCAAAGGTGGTAAACAATAGAAGTCAAAGGTGGTAGATTGCTCCTTTCAATTCTTTATCTTAATTTGGGCTCAAAAAGATTAGAAGTGTTGTCTTAGGGTCTTATTCTTCATCTTAGGTTGTCAATCCAAGTGAGAATAACAAATCTCCATTCAATATAGAAATAAATTTCAGAATTGGCCTCTAATCTTTGTTCGCTCAAATCTCTTTAACTGCATCTTGCATTGCCTTCAAACATACAATGTATCCAAAGAGACAAAGTATATTAAAAAGACTACTAAGATGGGTTAATAGTTGTGATTCTAATTCTATCCCAATATTTATATAAGAATAAAAATTAGCCCAATCACAAACAAGACTAAAATTATGAATATCACAAAATCAAAGACAAGAAAAATTGAAAAGAAATAAATTTTACTAGCATGAAATTGTTTTACAAAAGATTGAATAAAAAACAAACAATCATATACAAGGATGGATGAGTATTCCTCCTTCTAGTTGACACTTCAAGGTTGATGGTGTAGCTTTAGGTCTAAGCCTCCTTGATGACTTAAGATGGGGAGACAAGAGAGGGATAGATGGAGTGTAGAAATCTAGAGGTGGGAGGCGGAAATTCTTCCATGAAGAATATGGGAGATGGGTGCCCTATTTATACTTTTTCAAGTCCTACTCCTTCTCAAACTTTAAAATCTTAAAAATAATAAAAAATGAAAGAAAAAGAGTGCTAAACAATGGCTTGGGCGTGACATATCTTTTGGGATTTTTTTTCTTTTTATTTTTTTTTCTTTCGTTGCTTGCTTTGTTTAGAAGTTCCTCTTGAATGCTTCTTTTCATTCTTGTATGTGCCACCTTATATTGAGATCTTTGGAGAGATAAAGTGGGGATAAGAATCCTCTCTTGGAATCAAACTTGGCCAACATGAGGTGTAGAACTTCCCCTTTTATCTCTTTGCATTGTCAACTTTCCTTTTTTTGAAAAGTTCTCTTTGTTGGCCCCAAACTTGAAGAGATTTTCTAGATAATTCTTGATAATTCTTCTTTGACTTTTTCCTTTATTTTTTCAATCAAAATCTGATCCAAAACATGTGCTGGACATGGAATAGCTTGCTTGGATTTTTTTTTTCATTTTTTTTCAATTAAATCTTTTCCTTCTCCAAAAAGAACTCCTATGTGGCTTTCCTTGTCCATTTTTCATGAGATATTCTTCAAATTATCTTCAAAATCTCTTGTAAATGTGCAACAAATAAATGGACCCCATCTTAGATGTTTTGCATGTGTACCCCACACATATGTATGTGTGTGTGGGACCATGAAGCCAACTTTTTGCAATTTTCTTCCAATTTCTTTTTTCTCTTCAATTCTTCTCTTCTTTCCCTTGAAAATCAATTCCTTGCCTCGATTCTCTATAAATGGGACCCATATAATCAATTTCCTATAAAACAAATGTGAATTCATGTGAAAAGATAATTTTACCCGTAAGATCACAAATGAATGACTGTGGGCCTATCTCTCATGAAATGATAATCAAAATGTACATCACTCTTCATGATTTTATATGGATGAACTAATGATGATGAAAATTCAATTTAATTCATGAGAAAAATTATTTTCACAAAACTTTCTAAAAATAGACTTTCCAAAAATGACAGGTTTCATGATTGAAAGCAAAAAGTATATTTTTAAACAAATTATGCAGAAAAATACTAAATTGAATTTAAAATGCTTGAAACCACTAGATCACACTAAATGAGGCTCTTTTAAATTAATAAGTCCTTTAAATGGTTCAAAAGATGTATGAAAATATGTAGTTTTAAGAACTTATCAACATGCTTATTACCAATACAGTTAAACATTTCATTGGTAATTATATGAACGTAGCAAAAAAATTAAAAACACAATTAATCAATTTATCCTACCCAACATTATTAGATTTTCATTGGTATAAAAATATTTTCTTATCGAAACTCTATACAATCGATGCAAGTAATTCAGAATTTTGGAAAGAAAAACTCATATCTAGTCTTCCTAAACTTTTTGCAGAAAAAGTTAGAAAGAATTAAAATAAAAAATTTATGAAATTTGAATTATGGAATGTATATATATATATGGTGATCTAATTCAAAAGATTAATAAAGTTGAATTTTCATTTACAATGAAATCAAATTAAACGCCAAATTGAAAATAAAAAAAGAATCATTAAGTATGAACTTGGTGATTCTTGTTTTCAATTTGGTATGGAATCATTAATCAATCCTTCTATCTAGAATAAAAATAAAAACTTAAAAAGAAACCATCAAAAAAGAAAATCTAAACATTTTTTAACTCCACAATATTATACTCCCTCAAAAAGATATTATAAAAAATCTTCTCAGAAAAGACCTTATAAAGAATTAAAGAAATTTTATACAAACGATAATCCATACACTTCTTATCCCAAGAAAAAACAAATACAATGTTATAATTGCAAAGAAAAAGGATATATAGCTCCTGAATGCCCAAAAATAAAAGTTAAAATAGAAAAAGAAATCAAAACTATCTTAAAAGGATCCTTAGTATCAGAGTCAATCAAGTTCCTCTGATACAGATTATTCTTCCTCTCATGCTTCAGATATATGTCGTTGTAAAATATTTTACAGTGAAATCCAGCAAGAATCTGCTTCTTCTTCCTCTTTATCATGAAACATACTTTTTATTCTAGAAGAGATGGTGCTAGAAATGTTTAAAGATCGAAAAGATAAAGAATCAAAAAATAAATATTTTAAAAAAATACAGAATATAAATAAAGGAACTAAAAAAGGGAAAGCTTCTACATCAAATAACATATCAGATTAACCCAAACAATTCAGCATTAAAACTGTATTAGATAGATTAAGAAAGCAACAAGCTTCTACTCATCTTTCTATTCAAGATCTTTATAAAGAAATAAATAATCAAAAGCAAGAAATAAAAGAATTAAAACAAGACTTAATTGAACTTCAAGAACTCAAACGTGTTGAGAATCTTAAATTTCACATGTTCAAAAATTATCAAGAAAATAATGATAATTTAGAAACTCAAGAAAAATTTGATAAAGTCTTAAATGGTTTTGTAAATTATTTAACAAGAAATCCACTTAAAAAATGGAAAACTCAAGCTACAATTAAGGTCAAAGACTTCTCTATTAAAGCACTCTACTTTCTAGATAGCGGCACAGATGTTAATTTAATAAGAGAAGGATTAATCCCAGCAAAATATTATGAAAAAACCAATAATAAACTCAATCTAGCTACTACTAGCAAAAAACTACATATCAAATACAAATTAAGTAATGTTTATGTCTATAAAAATGGAACATGCATAAAGACTAATTTCCTTCTAGGAAAGGATTTAAACAATGATGTTATCCTTAGAAATCCTTTTCTACAAGTTTTAGAGCCTTTTCAAATTGACTCATCAGGTCTAAAAACTATTTTCGATAATAAAGAATTAAATTTTGATTTTGTTGAATTAAAGCCTATTCAACATATCAATATTATTCAGACAAAGTGTAAACAAGAAGAAGATGTCCAAAAACCATTCAAATATCCAGTTCTAAATAAAACGGATCTTACTAATCGTCTCTTTGATGTCTTCATGTTTTTAACATTTAATCCTACATCCAGATTTTGGTACCTTCAAATTCTACCCAGAGGACAACTATAAAATTATTTTTCTTTTCCTAAAGGAAATAAAAATTTTGATTATTGATAATTCTCATTCAGACCTACCTGCCTTCAGGAAGTATCCCTTTCTCATTATGACATCAAGTACAAGTAAAAGCAAAGCCCCTATTCAGGAATCAAGCTCTTCCTTCATACCTACATCCTAAAAAATATCAATTCCCTTCTTCAATCCAGGATTATTTGTCACTTCACAAGAACTTATCAATGCCCATTGGAATGCCATTCTCTCTGATAAAAGAAAAAACACTAGAAAAACCCTATCCAAAATTGTAAACCATATCAGGGACTTAGAAAACCAAATCCTTATGTGCTATAACATCCATCAAAGAGCATTGTTATCCACCTATGTTGATGAAAAAACATCTAGAATTCACCCCCTAGAAAAGGTTAACACAGCCCTTCCAAATGAGAAAGCTGCAAGAATTAAAAAAAAAACTATTTCTTGGCAGATCAATGAGTGATTAATGGTTAAAACTCAATATACAAGCTGGGCAACTGGCTTTCCCAAATTGTTTCTGCCATCATATGAAGTTGATATCTCATATATTGACAAGGATTAGTCCAAAGATTTTCTTTATACAGAGATAATCTTGAAATGATACAGCAGCTCCCTGTAATCATGCATCATTCCCTTCGCAGCTTGGAGTTACCAAAGACAACTTCTCATAAGTATTTCATCAAGTTTGGGTGAAAGATCAAAAATCCGGTTTTATCAACCTTATCAATTATGGACCATCATGAATTATGAAGAAGGAGATTTAATTTGCAAAAAATTCATCTCTACCTTAAATGATTATGAGCTTCTCCCTATTAATTATCTAGATCAATGGTATGAATCTCATGAAGTCACTACAATGGAATACAGCTTAGAACATCTCAAAAATTATGATACAACTTCTGATTAATATCAAAGATTTCTTAATCTTAAAGGACATCTTGAATTTGCAAGTACATATAGATATGTTTGGTGTGACGGTTGACGAGTTGTTTGCATTGCTGATGATCTCGCTGAGCAAACTACGGTGATACAGAATCCTTCGAAATCTGGGCATGCCAAGTTTAATCAAATTCTCAATGCCTATGAAGATATCTCTTTTGACATTTCAGAAAAAACTCATAAAGAATTAATTCAACTATTCCATAGAGAATTCAGAAATGATAACCAAGGTTGGAATGACCCTTGTCATAATTTTGACTCTATTATGAAGTTCTCCACTAGCTGCAATGGAATTCATCAGGATGGTGATTAATCTTATCAAAATTTAGATTTATCAAGATTTATTAAGAGTTTTCTCCAAAAAGCATGTAAAGAAAAGATAACACAAACTTTATCATTGCTACCGTATCCATAGCTATGCTATTTTCTACAAACACGTCAAAGTTATGTTGACAAAGTTCTATACAAAAAGCTACTTTGAGAAAAAAGACAAAAGACAATTATGAAAAATCCAAAAGACAACAAGAATAAACAAGGCTTCATAGAGTCCTCTCTCCACAACAGACCAACTAGGTATTATGCAGAAGAATAAAGCAACTATGCAGAAGAATAAAGTGACATCCTCATAGTCAATAAGTACAATCATCATAGCATGAAGACAAACCATCTATACGGCAACCTGTTATTCTGTCCAGCAGTAAAATCTCGAAACATCATGTCATATGCCAGCACATAAAATGAAATGCAAATGCAGTCTAAATTCAGTAGTAATGAAATGTATATTATGTTTGCTAAGGCTATAAATAGTACTAGCCTTCTCCATGTACAGGAAAGAGTTGGAATACCAGTCAAAATCCAGCCTTGCTTCCACCACCATCTCCTCTCTCCTCTCCCTTCCACTTTTGTATACCCACCATCTTCCCCATTTGGTATCAGAGCCAAGTTGGCATCTAGTTTGTAATCAAGTATCATTGCAATAAAAAGTTATTTTGTGAGTATTTCTTGACTTATCTTTATGTTTTGATTTTGTTTAAGGAATTGCTGACTCAGAAGTAAGAACATCAAAAGTCTTAATACTTAGTTCTGTGTTTAGTATTATTGAGAAATTTTAATCATATTCTGCACGGAGCGAAGCTGAGGCAGCCATTGTTGTCACTGTTGTCAGCCATGTGAAGACGTTTAAGGCATTTTGCTAGTGTGTAAATCCTCTATTTTGTTAGATACTCGTGGTGGATTTGGTTAAAATAACTCTGTAATACAAACTATGGCTAAGCTTATTAAGAAGTTTGTACCATCTTCTTCCTCATCATCAAATTCCTTATCTTTTATGTCTATTAAAAATAGTGAAGAAATCAGCTATGACAATTTAGATCAAGTTATTTATGACTGGACTATAATATTCAGCATCTTTCTTTAATCAAGCCCCATGAAATAAAGGAGTATGTTAAAACATACAATTATATTCATTTTGGATTAGTGCAAGTTGCTCTAAAGCCTTTAATAAGACTTGGACTTAGAACAGAAGCTCACATCTATGTTTAAGATACAAGATATAAAAAATTCAGTGATTCATTACTTGGAATGGTTGAATCAAGTTTGGCTAATGGCCCTATTTTCTTCAATTGCTTTCCAAATTCCTCTGCTCCCCTTACAGATCCAGGTGCACATGAAGCTCTTACTCTTGCTATCCAGACAAAAGGTTTTGATATATCCTCAAAATCAAAACCTTGCTCTCATAGATAGAGTTTATTATAAAGTCATGAATTCAGTTGTTCCAGGCATAGCCTATTCCCATCAAGCAAAAGGTATCACTACTTTATTCCAAACTAATTTAAAAAATAAAGTTAATATTCCAAAACTCATACAATGGAATAATATTAATCTATTTGGTAAATGGCGCTTAGAAAACACCCAACTAGAAAGGTCTTTAGAAAATCAAGATATTGAAACAATTATTAAACATGAAGATGGAAGTGTTGAAATAAATTTTCAAACAGATTCAAGAGATACAACTCCTACAGTTTATCAACCTTCTAGAAAGTCTTATTCTCATCCTCCCTCTGTGGTAGGATCTTCCATAAAGGAACCATCCTGAGTTTTTTGCTCTACATCTAATATAGACCTTCGACCTACAGAACTTGTGTATCCTTTTTATCAAGCTTCTCCATCTAATATATATAATCCTTTGGAATCTGATTTCAATATAAATGTTATTGAATGTTTTGTAATTGATAAAGAAATGTTAAAAAAGAATTTAGCTCTACATCCTTTAACAAAATCCTTTTTTTAATAGGTTTCTCAAGAACATAAAGGCTTTCTAAAAGCAAAATAGTATAAATATATGTATGATAATAAAAGAAATATTTATTTCTTTGATTGGTTTAAACTGGCCATGAAGAAAGCTTATAATACTAAAGATCTATCCATCAATATGATAACTAAATGAAGCTCTTCTTGGATTATAGCTTTTATCGGTTCCTCTCCACAAAGAACTGAAGAATCTATACATCCTCCATTACATAAAATCATATATAAAGAAATTTTAGCTGTACCGATAAAAGATGTTGCAAAAATATAAGGAGATACAGGTAAATCTGAATTTATTTACAAATCAGATTTAAGTCATGTTTTAGAACAAAATAACTATACAAATATTAACCTTCATACTATTGGCCAACAAACCAATAGAATTGAAGATAAAGTTTAAAATATTTTAAAATTTTATGAAGCATCTTCTTCACAAAAGATAATTAAGAACAAACTTTAGGTTTTCAAGGTGAAGCCCTTAAAGATCTAAAGTTAGAAAGGAAACCTTTAAAATTTCAGATGAACTAATCAATCGATTATCTCATAAATTTACAAATATAAAACTTCAAGAAAATAAAGATAAAAAAGCTGACAAATCTATAAATGTTTTAGTCTCAAATTCTAAAGCCTCTAGCTCAGATTCAGAATTTTCTATAGCTGATCCTATAGAAGAAGAGTCTAAAACAAATGAGAATCAAAATGATCAAAATCAAGAATCTCTACAAATCAATAAAATATTTAAAGGACAAAAACCAATAGTCACTTCAACAAAAACAAGAAATTATTATCTAAGGCCTACTCCAGTTGATCTTCAATTCAAAGAACAAGCTATTCTAAATGGCCTTCGATTTGAAAACTTCTTAGTATGCAAATGGAATGTAGGTGGACTTTCTGAATATCAAATCCTGTAACTATGCCAACACATGATGATAAATGCCTCTACCATCATATGGCTACCGGTAATGATCAAAGACATGCAGTAAATGCAGTCGTCCTTGGATTTACTGGACAATTACATGGTTGGTGGAAAGAGTATCTATCTGATATAGAAAGACAAGTTATACTAAATGCGGTAAAAAGAGATCCTTCAAGAAATCCTATTATTACTCCTCAAGGTCAAATGATTCCTGATTCTATTTACATGCCTATTACCAATATAGTTAAACATTTTATAGGAAATTATATGAATGTATAAGAAAAAATAAAAACACAATTAATCAATTTATCTTGCCCAGCATTATCAAATTTTCATTGGTATAAAGTTGTTTTCTTATCAAAACTCTAAACGATTGATGCACGTAATTCAGAATTTTGGAAAGAAAAATTTATATATGGTCTTCCTAAACTTTTTGTAAAAAAAGTTAGAGAAGAATTAAAATCAGAAAATTAAGGAAATTTGAATTATGAAATGTATACATATGGTGATCTAATTCAAAAGATTAATAAAGTTAGATTTTCATTATGCAATGAAATCAAACTTAAACGTAAAATTCAAAATAAAAAAAGAATCAGCAAGTATGAACTTGGTGATTTTTGTTTTCAATTTGATATGGAACCATTAATCAGTCCTTCTAGCCAGAATAAAAAGAAAAAATTAAAAAGAAACCATCAAAAAGGAAAATCTAAACATTTTTCAACTCCACAATATTATACTCCCTCAAAAAGATATTATAAAAAATCTTCTCATAAAAACCCTTATAAAGATTTAAAGAAATCTTATACAAATGATAATCCATCCACTTCTTATCCCAAGAAAAAAGAAATACAATGTTATAATTGCAAAGAAAAAGGACATATAGCTCCTAACTGCCCAAAAATAAAAGTTAAAACATGAAAATAAATCAAAACTATCTTAAAAAGATCCTCAGCGTTAGAGTCATCCAGTTCTTTTGATACAGATTATTCTTCCTCTCATGCTTTAGATACATGTCATTGTAAAATATTTGACAGTGAAATCTAGTATGAATTTGCTTTTTCTTCCTCTTTATCTTTAAATTCATAAGAGATGGTGCTAGAAATGTTTAAAGATCAAAAAGATGAAGAATTAAAAAATAAATATTTTGAGAAAATACAGAATATAAATAAGGAAACTAAAAAGGGAAAGCTTTTATGTCAAATAACATATTAGACTTACCTGAACAATTCAGCATTAAGCCTGTATTAGATCAATTAAGAGAGCAACAAGCTCCTAGTCATCTTTTTATTCAAGATCTTTATAAAGAAATAAATAATCAAAAGCAAGAAATAAAAGAATTAAAACAAGACTTAATTGAACTTCAAGAACTCAAACAACGTGTTCAGAATCTTGAATTTAACACGCTCAAAAATTATGAAGAGATTACTGATAATTTAGAAAATCATGAAAAATTTGATAAAGACTTAAATGGTTTCGTAAATTCTTTTACAAGAAATCCACTTAAAAAATGGAAAACTCAAAATACAATCACGATGAAAGACTTCCCTATTAAAGCACTCTACTTTCTAGATAGTGGCACAGATGTTAATTTAATGAGAGAAGGATTAATCCCAACAAAATATTATGAAAAATCAATACTAAACTCAATCTAGCTACTGCTAGCAAAAAACTACATATCAAATACAAATTAAAGAATGTTTATGTCTATAAAAATGGAACATGCATAAAGATTAATTTCCTTCTAGGAAAGGATTTAAGTAATGATGTTATCTTTGGAAATCCTTTTCTACAAATTTTGCAGCCTTTTCAAATTGACTCATCAGGTCTAAAAACTATTTTAGACAATAAAGAATTAAATTTTGATTTTGTTGAATTAACCCTTATTCGACATATCAATATTATTCAAACAAAGTGTAAACAAGAATAAGAAGTTCAAAAACCATTTAGATATCCAGTTTTAAATAAAACGGATCTTATTAATCATCTCTCTGATGTCTTCATGTTTTCTACATTTAATCCTACATCCAGATTTTGGTACCTTCAAATTCTACTCGGAGGACAGATATAAAATTATTTTTCTTTTCCTAAAGAAAATAAATATTTTGCTTATTGATAATTCTCATTCAGACCCATCTGCCTTTAGGAAGTATCCCTTCTCATTATGACATCAAGTACAAGTGAAAACAAAGCCCCTATTCAGGAATCAAGCTCTTCCTTCATACCTACATCCCAAAAAATATCAATTCCCTTCTTCAATCCAGGATTATTTGTCACTTCACAAGAACTTATCAATGCCCATTGGAGTGCCATTCTCTCTGATAAAAGAAAAAACACTTGAAAAACCCTATCCAAAATTGCAAACCATATCAAGGACTTAGAAAGCGAAATCTTATGTGCCGTAACATTCATCAAAGAGCACTATTATGCACCTATGCTAATGAAAAAACATCCTGAATTCACCTCCTGGAAAAGGTTAACACAGCCCTTCCTGATAAGATCGCTGTAAGAATTAAAGAAAAAACTATTTCTTGTCAAATCAAGGAGCGACTAATGCTCAAAGCTCAATATATAGGCTGGGCAATTGGCTTTCCCAAATTGTTCCTGCCATCATATGAAGTTGATATCTCATATATCGAATAAGGATTAGTCCAAGGATTTTTTTTATGCAGAGATGATTTTGAAATGATACAGCAACTCTCTGCAATCGTGCGTCATGCCCTTCGCAGCCTTGGAGTTACCAAAAGACAACTTCTCATAATGATTTCATCAATTTTGGGTGAAAGATCAAAAATCCGGTTTTATCAACCTTATCAATTATGGACCATCATGAATTATGAAGAAGGTGATTTAGTCTGCAAAAAGATCATCTCTACGTTAAATGACTATGATCATCTCTCTGTTAATTATCCAGCTCAATGGTATGAATCTCATGAAGTTACTACAATGGAATAATGCTTAGAATTACTCTGAACTTATGATACAGCTTCTGATCAGTATCAAAGATTTCTCAATCTAAAAGGACATCTTGAATTTGCAAGTACATATAGATATGTTTGGTGTGACGGTCGAAGAGTTATTTGCATCGCTGATGATCTCACTGAGCAAACAATGGTGATACAGAATCCATATAAATCTGGACATGCAGCTCTTAATCAAATTATCAATGCTTATGAAGACATGTCTTCTGATATTTTTGATAGAACATGAGAAGAGTTAATCTAGTTTTTCCATGGTGAATTAACAAATGATGGCTGGGATGAGCACTTTTGATGTAAGTCTCTAATAATACTAAGCCGAGCATAAAGATTCTTCCTACAAGAGCTTTTTCTACTAGCCCATCAATGAGGTTTTTTGGAAAAAGTACATACAAAAGTACTAAAAGACAAAGCATATCTCTCATAAGAATGAAGTAGTATTTCATTCCCGATATGCATATCTATGAAGAACTTATCTCCAGAAAAGGAAAAGAAATAAAGACATGATACAAACCTTATCAAGTCACTCAAAGCAATCATGACATCTCACTATTCAGAATAAAGTTTATCGACAGCAAAGATTGTAATTTTTGCCTGCAGTCCGATTACATCATGAAATTTGTCAACACATGAAATGAAATGCAAATGCAATGTAAATTTAGTTGAAATGAAATGTAAATTATGTTGGTTATGACTATAAATAGGTCCAGCCTTCCTTATGTACAGGTAAGAATTGGAATACCAGTCAAAATCCAGCCTTGCTTCTAAACCCATCTCCTCTCTCTTCGCCCTTCCGCTTTTGTATACCCACCATCTTCCCCATTTGGTATTAAAGCCAAGTTGGTATGAAATTTGTAATCAAGTACTTTGGCAATATGAAGTTGTTTTGTGAGTATTTCTTCACTTATCTTTTTTTATGTTATGCTTTGATTTTGCTTAAGGAATTGCTGACTCGGAAGTAAGAACCTCAAAAGTCTTAACACTTAGTTCTGTGTTTGTTATTATTGAGAAATTTTAATCATATTCCGCCCGGAAAAAAGCTGAGGTAGTCATTGTTGTCACCATTATTAGCCGTGTGAAGGTGTTTTAGGCATTTTGTTGGTGTGTAAATCCTCTATTTCGTTAGATACCCATGGTGGATTTGGTTAAAATAACTTTGTAATACAAATTATGGCTAAGCTTATTAAGAAGTTTGTACCTTCTTCTTCCTCATCATCAAATTCCTTATCTTTTATGTCTATTAAAAATAGTGAAGCAATTAGTTATGATGATTTAGATGAAGTTATTTGTGACTGGACTATTCCAACCATAAATAAAAATAAAATTTATAAAGTTGCAAGTTTTCAATTAAAATCAAGTTATAAAGTAAAAACCATTGAAAGAACTAAATCCATTACCAGTAATATTCAGCATCTTTCTTTAATCAAGCCCCATGAAATAAAGGAGTATGTTAAAACATACAATTATATTCATTTTGGATTAGTGCAAGTTACTCTAAAACCTTTAACAAGACTTGGACTTAGAACAGAAGCTCTCATCTATGTTCAAGATACAAGATATAAAAAATTTAGTGATTGATTATTTGGAATGGTTGAATCAAGTTTGGCTAATGGCCTTACTTTCTTTAATTGCTTTCCAAATTTCTCTGTTTTCCTTACAGATCCAGGTGCACATGAATCTCTTACTCTTGCTATCCAGACAAAAGATTTTGATATGAATCCTCATAATCAAAATCTTACTCTCATATATAGAGTTTATTATAAACTCATGAATTCAGTTGTTTTAGGCATAGCTTATTCCCATCAAGCAAAAGGTATGACTACTTTATTCCAAACTAATTTCAAAAATAAAGTTAATATTCCAAAACTCATACTGTGGAATGATATTAATCTATCTGGTAAATGGTACTTAGAAAACGCTCAACAAGAAAGGTCTTTAGAAAATCAAGATATTGAAACAATTATTGAACATGAAGATGGAAGTGTTGAAATAAATTTTCAAACATATTCAAGAGATACAACTCCTATAGTTTATCAACCTTCTAGAAAGTCTTATTCTCATCCTCCCTCTGTGGTAGGATCTTCCATAAAGGAACCATCCTGAGTTTCTTGCTCTACACCTAATGTAGACCTTCAAACTACAGGACTTGTGTATCCTTCTTAAGAAGCTTCTTCATCTAATACATATAATCCTTCGGAATCCGATTTCAATATAAATTTAATTGAATGTTTTGAAATTGATAAAGAAATTTTAAAAAACAATTTAACACTACATCCTTTAACAAAATCTTTTTTTAAACAGGTTTCTGAAGGACATAAAGACTTTTTAAAAAAAATGGTACAAATATATGTATGATAATCAAAGAAATATTTAATTCTTTGATTAGCTTAAACTAGCCATAAAGAAAGCTTATAACATTGAAGATTTATCTATCAATATGATGAAAAAATTAAGCTCATCTTAGATTATAGCTTCTACCAGTTCTTCTCCACAAAGAACTAAAGAATCTATACATCCTCCATTACATCAAATCATACATAAAGAAACTTTAGCCGTACCTATATAAGATGTTGCAAAAATATAAGGAGATAAAGGTAAATCTGAATTTATTTACAAATCAAATTTAATTCATGTTTTAGAACAAAATAATTATACAAATATTAACCTTCATACTATTGGCCAACAAACTGCTATAATTAAAGATAAAGTTGAAAATATTTTACAACCTTCTGAAATTATTTCTTCTTAGAAAGAAATCAAAACTATATTAAAAGGATCCTCATCCTCATCCTTGGAATCATCTAGTTCCTCTGATAGAGATTATTCTTCAAATACATGCCATTGTAAAATATTTGACAATGAAATCCAGTACGAATCTGCTTCTTCTTCCTCTTTATCTTTAAACGTACTCTCTGCTCCAAAAGAAATGGTGCTAAAAATGTTTAAAGATCTAAAAGATGAAGAATTAAATATTAAATATTTTGAAAAAATAAAGAAAATAAACAATGAAAATAAAAAAGGAAAAGTTCTACATCAAGTAATATATCTGACTTACTTGAACAATTCAGTATAAAAACTATTTTAGATAGATTAAGAGAGCAACAAGCTCCTACTCATCCTTCAATTCAAGATCTTTCTAAAGAAATTAATAATCAAAAGCAGGAAATAAAAGAATTAAAACAAGACTTAATTGAACTTCAAAAACTCAAACAACGTGTTGAGAATCTTGAATTTCACACACTGAAAAATTATCAAGAAAATAATGATAATTTAGAACATCAAGAAAAGTTTGATAACTTAAATGGTTTTGTAAATTCTTTAACAAGGAATCCACCTCAAAAATGGAAAACTCAAGTTACAATTAAGGTCAAAGACTTTTCTATTAAAGTACTCTGCTTACTAAATAGTGGCGCAGATGTTAATTTAATAAGAGAAGGATTAATCCTAACAAAATATTATAAAAAATAAACTAAGCCTAGCAACTGCTAGTAATAAACTCCATCCATTATAAATTAAATAACATCATGTTTGCAAAAATAGAACATGTATAAAGACAAATTTCCTACTCAGAAAAGACTTAAACAATGATGTTATCCTTGAAAATCCTTTTCTACAGATTCTACAGCCTTTTCAAATTGATTCATCAGGCCTTAAAACTATTAAAGACAATAAAAAATTATTTTTTGATTTTGTTGAATCAACTCCTATTCAACATATCAATATCATTCGAAATCAAATTGCTTATAAAGAAAAACAAATTGCATATCTTCAAGAAGATATGAATTCTTTATGAATTAAAAAAGAATTACAAAAACTAGAATTCCAAAAAGGTTTAATCCAATTTCAAAAATCTCTTGAAACAAAATGCTGTTCTGACCTTCCTTCTGCCTTTTAGCATAGGAAACACCATACTGTTTCTCTTCCATATATTGATAATTTCAATGAATCTCAAATTCCTACTAAAGCTCGACCTATTCTGATGAATAAAGACCTTGTACAACTATGTACTAAAGAAATCAATGATCTTCTTGCTAAAAAGCTTATTCGGAAATCACAATCCCCTTGGAGTTGTGCAGCGTTTTATGTAAATAAAGCGCCTGAATAAGGACAAGGTGTTCCCTGTCTTATTATCAACTACAAGCCTTTAAATAAAGTCTTAAAGTTCATCAGATATCTAGTTCCAAATAAAATTGATCTTATTAACCGTCTAGCTGGTGCCTTCCTTTTTTCCACATTTGATCTTAAATCAGGATTTTGGCAATTTTAAATCACCCTAGAGGACAAGTATAAAACTACTTTTACAGTGCTGTTTGGCCATTACGAATGGAACGTTATGCCATTTGGTTTAAAAAATGCTCCTTCAAAATTTCAAAGAATAATGAATGACATTTTTAATCCATATTAAGCTTTTACACTCGTCATATAGATGACATTCTTATGTTTTCAAAATCTATTTGTGACCATTGGAATCATTTAAATATTTTTAAAAAAGTTATTATCAAGAATGGACTTGTCTTATCCCAAAAGAAAATGAAGTTTTTTAAACAAAAATTCAGTTTCTTGTCTTTATAATTAAAAGAGGAACTATTTCTCCAGTCTAAAGAGTTATTGAGTTTGCTTCCCAATTTCCTGATGAAATTCTTAATAAAGAGAAATCGCAATGTTTTCTTAGATGCCTTAATTATGTTTCTGACTTTTATAAAGATCTTGCTAAAGAAAGAAAGATCTTGCAAATGCTCTTGACCAGAAATCCTATAGAATGGTCACCTGCTCATACAAAACCTATTCAAAATATTAAACAATAAGTCCAAAATTTACCTTATTTAACTATCCTTTATCCAAATTTATTAAAAATAATTCAAACAGATGCATCTGAAATAGGTTTTGGAGTAATCCTTCTAGAAAGAAACATCCTTGGAAAAGAAGAAATTTTTCATTTCACTTCTGGAACATGGACGCCCACTCAACAGAATTGTTCAACTATTAAAAAGGAAATCTTATCCATAGTAAATAGTATAATGAAGTTCCAAAGTGATTTATTAACAAAAAACTTTTTATTAAGAATAGATTGAAATCTGCTAAAGAAATTTTAGAAAAAGATGCAAAAAATCTTACTGCTAAGCAAATCTTTGCTCGCTGGCAAGCTTTATTAGCAATATTTGACTTTGACATTGAGTATATTGCAGGTAAATATAATTCTCTTCTTGATTTTTTATCTCATGATTTTTTACAGGGACAAAAGAATGAAGCCTCGGCAGATTAGACCCTTTCTCCAGTCCCCAACTGTAATTTCTTCCATTATGAACACTACACCTTTATCCAGAAAATCCAGCAACAATTATCTTGAGAGATGGGGAGCAACCCATACTTCTAATATTCCTCAATTTCAAAGCCTGTCAAGCCCTGTATCTAGAAAACCTCAAGCTTCACAAGCCTAATATTTTACCACAAAAGCACCCTTGAGAATTTATTCCTTAGATGACATATCTTATGCCGATACCATTTCTATTGAACATCTTATCCAAACCCTTTTTTCTCCTGATCACTAATTTATCCAACCTCTTGACTATAAAGTCTATGAGCAGATTCTGATTAGAACTAGCAGCTGTACTATTGATCATACAGATGGATCAAAAAATTCATACTTAAATGCTTTACCACCCAATATTACTATCCTCCATTTAAAAATCAAAATCCTGCATGTTCTCTTTGCAGAACAATGGGGCTGACCTCTTCAAATGCCTCAAAGGTTTGATTCAGAGCTTATTTTTAATTATTATGATTATATTTCTGCTTAGGAGGTCATCCTCTATTATCAAAACCCATCTTTCCAGCATTCCTGGTTCATTGGATTCAAATCAAACTCCCATAAAATACCTTCACACAATTCTGGATCCTTTTTGGTGCCACTAAAGAGATCCTTCCTTAAGCACTTCTTCCTATTTATGAATCCTATTCTGTATCATTTAGAGCCCTTCTCAAATCAGAAGAAAAAAACCTTTATCAGCACCTACAACTTGCAACAGAACCTTATGTTACTATGTAGTTTTATTGCAAGCAGGAGATTCCTTGGATTTTGAAATGGAATTTTTATAAAGAAATGGACTTCAGTCCAACAGTTTTATCTCTAATGATTTACAAGTTTTGGCATCAATTTGATCATACTGTAATGCTCCAGTAATATTCTACCAATCAAGCTACAAAGCCATCATTCTCTGAAATTCTCAAAACTCCTGAAAAAGAAAAAGAAAGGCTCATCCAGTAAGTGATATTGACAAATAGAAGAATTCTTGTTCAGCCTCTCCTTTTCTTCTTTATGCAGCAACAGATTTACTTCAACTCAAAAAAGAACTTCAAAAGGAAATTATTGAACAAATACAAAAAAAAGGTCATCTGAAAATTCTCCATTAAGTTTTGGTCAGTAGCTGCATCATCTTTGGGTTGATGACAATCCTTTTGAAAATTTTTTCCCTGAACCAAATACAGAAGCTGATGAGACAAAAAATGATAATGAAGGGATTCATCTCTATCTGAAGAAAAGGTAAAAAATAAAGCCAAGACAAGACATAGGCTTTATCAAGCTACTTAATTTCCCACAACGCAAATGCGGAAGATGGTGAGAATACAAAAGCGGAAGGGAGAGTACAGAGGAGATGGTGGTGGAAGCAAGGCTGGATTTTATTTGACTGGCATTCCAACTCTTACTTGAACATGAGGAAGGCTAGATCTATTTATAATCATAACAAATATAATTTACATTTCATTACAACTGCATTTAGACTGAATGTGCATTTCATTTAATGTGCTGGCAAATTTCATGATGCTTTCGGACTATAGGCAAAAATCACAATCTTTGCTGTAGATGAACTTTATTCTGAATAGTGAGATGTCATGATTGCTTTGAGTGGCTTGATAAGGTATGTGTCATGTCTTTATTTCGTTTCCCTTGCTGGAGATAAGTTCTTCATGGATGTGCATGTCGGGAATAAAATACTACTTCATTCTTATGAGAGATATGCTTTGTCTTTTAGTACTTTTGCATGTACTTTTTCTTAGAACTCATTGATGGGCTAGTAGAAAAAGCTTTTCTCATCCTTCCAATGTTTTTAAAAAAGCTCTTGTAGGAAGAATCTTTATGCTAGGCATAGTATTATTGGAGACTTGCATCAAAAGTGCTCATTCCAACCTTCATTTGTTAATTCACCATGGAATAATTGGATTAACTCTTCTCGAGTTCCTTTAGAAATGTCAAAAGATATGTCTTCATAAGCATTAATAATTTGATTGAGAGCTGTATGTCCAGATTTATATGAATTCTATATCACCGTTGTTTGCTCAGCTAGATCATCAGTAATGCAAACAACTCGTCGACCATCACACCAAACATGTCTGTCTGTGCTTGTAAATTCAAGATGTCCTTTTAGATTGAGAAATCTTTGATATTAATCAGAAGCTAGATCATAATTTTGGAGACGCTCTAAGCTGTATTCCATTGTAGCGACTTCATGAGATTCATACCATTGAGTTGGATAATCAACGGGAGATGCTCGCAATCATTTAAGGTAGAGATGAATTTTTTGCAGACTAAATCTCCTTTCATAAGTCATGATAGTTCATAATTGATAAGGTTGATAAAACCAAATTTTTTATCTTTCACCCAAACTTGATGAAGTTGTTATGAGAAGTTGTCTTTTGGTAACTGCAAGGCTGCGAAGGGCATGATGCACGATTGCATGGAGCTATTGTATTATTTGAAAATCATCTCTACATAAAGAAAATCTTTGGACTAATCTTTGTTTGATATATGAGATATCAACTTCATGTGATGGCAGGAACTATTTGGGAAAGCCAGTTGCCCAGCGTATATATTGAGCTTTGAGCACTAATCGCTCCTTGATCTGACAAGAAATAATTTCTTCTCTAATTCTTATAGGAATCTCATCTCGAAGGGCTGTTTTAACCTTTTCCAGGAGGTGAATTCTGGATGTTTGTTCATCAGCATAGGTGGATAACAGTGCTCTTTTATGGATTTTATGGTACATAAGGATTTGGCTTTCTAAGTCCTTGATATGGTTTGCAATTTTGGATAAGTTTTTCTAGTGTTTTTTCTTTTACCAGAGAGAATGGCACTCCAATGGGCATTGATAAGTTCTTGTGAAGTGACAGATAATCCTAGATTGAAGAAAGGGATTGATATCCGTTGGGATGTAGGTACGAAGGAAGAGCTTGATTCTTGAATAGGGGCTTTATTTGATGTCATAATGAGAAGGGATACTTCCTGAAGGCAGAGAGGAGTAAAAGATAGGTCTGAATGAAAATTATCAATAACCTGAATTTTTATTTTCTTTGGGAAAAGACAAGCAATTTTATATCTTTCCTCTGGGTAGAATTTGAAGGTACCAAAATCTGGATGTAGGATTAAATGTAGAAAACATGAAGACATCAGAGACGATTAATAAGGTCCGTTTTATTTGGAACTGGATATCTGAATGGTTTTTGAGCATCTTATTCTTGTTTATACTTTGTATAAATAATATTGATATGTTGAATAGGAGTTAATTCAACAAAATCAAAATTTAATTCTTTATTTTCTAAAATAGTTTTTAGACATGATGAGTCAATTTAAAAAAGCTGTAAAATTTGTAGAAAAGGATTTCCATGGATAACATCATTGTTTAAATCTTTTCCTAGAAGTAAATTAGTCTTTATGCATGTTCCATTTTTATAGACATAAACATTACTTAATTTGTATTTGATATATAGTTTTTTGCTAATAGTAGCTAGATTGAGTTTATTATTGGTTTTTCATAATATTTTGTTGGGATTAATCCTTCTCTTATTAAATTAACATCTGCGCCACTATCTAGTAAGCAGAGTGCTTTAATAGAGAAGTCTTTGACCCTAATTATAGCTTGAGTTTTCCATTTTTTAAGTGAATTTCTTGTTAAAGAATTTACAAAACCATTTAAGTCTTTATTAAATTCTTTGACCTTAATTGTAGCTTGAGTTTTCTATTGTTTACGTGAATTTCTTGTTAAAGAATTTACAAAACCATTTAAGTCTTTATCAAATTTTTCTTGATTTTCTAAATTATCATTATTTTCTTGATATTTTTTAGTGTGTGAAATTCAAGATTCTCGACACATTGTTTGAGTTCTTGAAGTTCAATTAAGTCTTGTTTTAATTCTTTTATTTCTTGCTTTTAATTATTAATTTCTTTATAAAGATCTTGAATTGAAAGATGAGGAGGAGCTTGCTGCTCTTCATCTATCTAATACAGTTTTAATGCTGAATTGTTTAGGTAACTCAGATATATTATTTGAAATAGAAGCTTTTCCTTTTTTATTTCCTTTATTTATATTCTATTTTTTTTAAATATTTATGTTTTAATTCTTCATCTTTGAGATCTTTAAACATTTCTAACACCATTTCTTCTAGAGTAGGGAGTGTGTTTAAAGATAAAGAGGAAGAAGAACCAAATTCATACTCGATTTCACTATCAAATATTTTACAATGGCATGTATCTAAAGAATAATCTTTATTAGAGGAACTAGATGATTCTAAGGATGAGGATGAGGGTCCTTTTAAGATAGTTTTGATTTCTTTTTAAGAAGAAGTAATTTTAGAAGCCTGTAAAGTATTTTCAACTTTATCTTCAATTATATTAGTTTGTTGGCCAATAGTATGAAGGCTAATATTTGTATAATTATTTTGCTCTAAAAGATGACTTGAATCAAATTTGTAAATAAATTCAGATTTACCTTTATCTCCTTATATTTTTGCAACATCTGTTATGGGTACGATTGAAGTTTCTTTATATACGATTCGATGTAATGGAGGATGTATAGATTCTTCAGTTCTTTGTGGAGAGGAATTGGTAGAAGCTATAATCCAAGAAGAGCTTAATTTTGTTATTATATTAATGGATAAATCTTCAGTATTATAAGCTTTTTTCATGGTTAGTTTAAGCCAGTCAAAGAAATAAATATTTCTTTGATGATCATACATATATTTATACCACTTTTCTTTTAAGAAATCTTTATGCTCTTGAGAAACCTGTTTAAAAAAGGATTTTATTAAAGGATGTAAAGCTAAATTCTTTTTTAGCATTTCTTTATCAATTTCAAAGCATTCAAGCACATATATATTGAAATCGGATTCCAAAGGATTATATGTATTACATGGCGAAGCTTGATAAGAAGGATACACAAGTCCTATAGGTCAAAGGTCTACATTAGGTGTAGAGCAAGAAACTCGAGATGGTTCTCTTATGGAAGATCCTACCATAAAGGGAGGATGAGAATAAGACTTTCTAGGCGGTTGATAACCTGTAGAAGTTGTATCTCTTGAATCTGTTTGAAAATTTATTTCAACACTTCCATTTTCATGTTCAATAATTGCTTCAATATCTTGATTTTCTAAAGACCTTTCAGGTTGAGCATTTTCTAAGCGCCATTTACCAGATAGATTAATATCATTTCACCATATGAGTTTTGGAATATTAACTTTATTTTTTAAATTAGTTTAGAATAAAGTAGTCATACCTTTTGCTTGATGGGAATAGGCTATGCCTGGAACAACTGAATTCATGAGTTTATAATAAACCCTATATATGAGAGCAAGATTTTGATTATGAGGATTCATAACAAAACCTTTTGTCTGGTTAGTAAGAGTAAGAGCTTCATGTGCACCTGGATCTGTAAAGGAAACATAGAAATTTGAAAAGCAATTGAAGAAAGTAAGCCCATTAGCCAAACTTGATTCAAGCATTCCAAGTAATGAGTCATCGAATTTTTTATGTCTTATGTCTTGAACATAGATGAGAGCTTCTATTCTAAGCCCAAGTCGTGTTAAAGGCTTTTGTGCAACTTGCACTAATCCAAAATGAATATAATTATATGTTTTAACATACTCCTTTATTTCATGGGGCTTGATTAAAGAAAGATGTTGAATATTACTGGTACTGAATTCAGTTCTTTCAATGGTTTTTACTTTATAACTTGATTTTAATTGAAAACTTCCAACTTTATAAATTTCATTTTTATTTACGGTTGGAATAGTCCAGTCACAAATAACTTGATCTAAATCGTTATAACTGATTTCTTCACTATTTTTAATAGACATGGAAGATAAGAAATTTGATGATGAGGAAGAAGGTACAAACTTCTTAATAAGCTTAGCCATAATTTATATTACAGAGTTATTTTTAACCAAATCCACCATGAGTATCTAATGAAATAGAGGATTTACACACCAACAAAATGCCTTAAACGCCTTCACACGGCTAACAATGGCAACAATAATGGCTACCTCAGCTTCGCTCTGGGTGGAATATGATTAAAATTTCTCAATAATAACAAACACAGAACAAAGTATTAAGAGTTTTGATGTTCTTACTTCTGGGTCAGCAATTCCTTATGCAAAATCAAAGCATAGCATAACAAAGATAAGTGAAGAAATACTCACAAAACAACTTTATATTGCCAAAGTACCTAATTACAAATTTGATACCAACTTGGCTCTCATACTAAATGGGGAAGATGGTGGGTATACAAAAGCAGAAGGGAGAGGATAGAGGAGATGGTGGTAGAAGTAAGGCTGGATTTTGACTGGTATTCCAACTCTTGCTTGTACATGAGGAAGGCTAGGCCTATTTATAGTCATAACAAACCTAATTTACATTTCATTACAACTAAATTTACACTACATTTGCATTTCATTTCATGTGCTGACAAATTTAATAATGCTTTAGGACTGCTGGATAAAATCACAATCTTCACTATAAATGAACTTTATTCTAAATAGTGAATTGTCATGATTGCTTTGTGGAAAATTGAGTAGCTTGATAAAGCATATGTCTTGTCTTATCTTTAATTTTTTTTTTTGTTTTCTTCGGATAGAGATGAATCCTTCATTATGACTTTTTGTATCATTAGCATCTGGATTTGGTTCAGGGGCAATATTTTCAAAAGGATTGTCATCAGCCCAAAGATGATGCAGCTGCTGACCAAAACTTAATGGAGAATTTTCAGATGACCTTTCTTTTTGTATTTGCTCAGAAATTTCCTTTTGAGGTTCTTTTTTGACTTGAAGCAAATTTGCTATTGCATAAAGAGTAAAGAGAGAGGCTAAACAAGAATTCTTCTGTTTGTCAATATCACTTGCTAGATGAAACCTTTCTTTTTCTTTTGCAGGAGTTTTGAGAACTTCAGAGAATGATGGCTTTATAGCTTGATCGGTAGAATATTGCTGGAGTATTATAGTATAATCAAATGGATGTCAAAACTTAATATAGATCATTCGAGATAAAACAGGTGGATTGAAGTCCATTTCTTTATAAAATTCCATTTTAGGATCTAAGGAATCTCCTACTTGTGATAAAACTGCATAATAATATAAGGTTCTGTTGCAAGTTGTAGGTGCTAATAAAGGCTTTTTTCTTTTGATTTGAGAAGGGTTTTAAATGATGCATAATAGGATTCATAAATAGGAAGAAGTGCTTGAGGAAGGATGTCTTTAATGGCATCTAAAGGGATCAAGAATTGTGTGAAGAACCATATAGGTATTTTATGGGAGTTTGATTTGAATCTGATGAACCAGGAATGCTAGAAGGATGGGCTTTGATAATAGAAAATGACTTCCCAAGTAGAAATATAATTATAATAATTAAAAATAAGTTCTAAATCAAGCTTTTGAGGCATATGAAGAGGTTGTCCCCCATTCTTCTGCAAAGAGAACATGCAGAATCTTGATTTTTGAATATAGGATAGTAATATTGGTTGGTAAAGCATTTAAGTATGAATATTTTGATCCATCTGTATGATCAATAGTACAGCTACTAGTTTTGATCAGAATCTGTTCATGGACTTTATAGTCAAGAGGTTGGATAAATAAGTGATCAAGAGAAAAAAGGGTTTGGATAAGATGTTCAATAGAAATGGTATCAGCATAAGACATGTCATCTATATAAACGAGTGTAAAAGCTTGATATGGATTAAAAATGTCATTCATTATTCTTTAAAATTCTGAAGGAGCATTTTTAAACCAAATGGCATAATGTTCCATTCGTGATGGCCAAATGGCACTGTAAAAGCAGTTTTATACTTGTCCTTCAGGTGATTTGAATTTGACAAAATCTTAATTTAAGATTAAATTTGGAAAAAAGGAAGGCACTGGCTAGACGGTTAATAAGATCAGTTTTATTTGAAACTGGATATCTGATGGATTTTAAGATTTTATTTAAAGGTTTATAGTTGATAATAAGATGGGGAACACTTCGTTCTTGTTCAGGCGCTTTATTTAGATAAAATGCTGGACAGCTCCAAGGGGAATATAATTTCTAAATAAGATTTTTGGTAAGAAGATCATTGATTTCTTCAGTACATAGTTGTACAAGGTCTTTATTCATCTCAATAGGTGGAGCTTTAGTAGGAATTTGAGATTCATCGAAATTATCAATATATGGAAGAGAAATAGTATGGTGTTTCTTATGCCAAAAGGCAGAAGGAAGGTCAGAACAACATTCTGTTTGGAGAGATTTTTTTTAATTGGATTAAATCTTTTGGAATTCTAGTTTTTGTAATTCTTATATAATTCTTAAAGAATTCATATTTTCTTGAAGATATTCAATTTGTTATTCTTTATAAGCAATTTGATTTTGAATGATATTGATATGTTGAATAGAAATTGATTCAATAAAATCAAAAATTAATTTTTTATTGTCTTTAATAGTTTCAAAACCTGATGAATCAATTTAAAAAGGCTGTAAAACTTGCAGAAAAGGACTTTCAAGGATGACATCATTGTTTTAATCTTTTCCGAGCAAGAAATTAGTCTTTATACATGTTCCATTTTTGCAAATATGGACGTTATTTAATTTATAATGGATAAGGAGTATATTACAAGCAGTCGCTAGGCTGAGTTTATTTTTGGTTTTTTCATAATATTTTGTTGGGATTAATCCCTCTTTTATTAAATTGACATCTGCACCATTATCTAGTAAACAAAGTGCATTAATAGAGAAGTCTTTGACCTTAATTGTAACTTGAGTTTTCCATTTTTTAGGTGGATTCCTTGTTAAAGAATTTACAAAACCATTTTAAGTTTTCATCAACTTTTTCTTGATGTTCTAAGTTATTATTATTTTTTTGATAATTTTTGAGTGTGAAATTCAAGATTCTCAACACGTTGTTTGAGTTCTTGAAGTTCAATTAAGTCTTGTTTCAATTGTTTTATTTCTTGCTTTTGATTATTAATTTCTTTAGAAAGATCTTGAATTGAAAGATGAGTAGGAGCTTGTTGCTCTCTTAATCTATCTAAAATAGTTTTTATACTGAATTGTTCAGGTAAGTTAGATATATTACCTGATGTAGAAGCTTTTTCTTTTTTATTTCCGTTATTTACTTTCTGTATTTTTTCAAAATATTTATTTTTTAATTCTTCATTATTTAGATCTTTAAATATTTCTAGCAACATTTCTTCTGGAGCAGAGAGTACGTTTAAAGATAAAGTGGAAGAAATAACAGATTCATATTGGATTTCACTGTCAAATAGTTTACAATGGCATGTATCTAAAGAATAATCTTTATCAGAGGAACAAGTTGATTCTAAGGATGAGGATAAGGATCCTTTTAAGATAGTTTTGACTTTTTTTTTAGAAGAAATAATTTCAGAAGGTTGTAAAATATTTTCAACTTATCCTCTATTATATTAGTTTGTTGGCCAATAGTATGAAGGTTAATATTTGTATAATTATTTTATTCTAAAACATGACTTAAATCGAATTTGTAAATAAATTCATATTTACCTTTATCTTCTTGTATTTTTGCAATATCTTTTATGGGTACAGCTGAAGTTTCTTTACATATGATTTGATGTAATGGAGGATGTATAGATTCTTCAGTTCTTTGTGGAGAGGAACTGATAGAAGCTATAATCCAAAAAGAGCTTAATCTAGTTATCATATTGATAGATAAATCTTCAATATTATAAGCTTTCTTCATGGTTAGTTAAAGCCAATCAAAGAAATAAATATTTCTTTGATTATCATGCATACATGTATACCATTTTGCTTTTAGAAAGTCTTTATGTTCTTGAGAAACCTGTTTAAAAAATAATTTTGTTAAAGGATATAAAGCTAAATTCTTTTTTAACATTTCTTTATCAATTTCAAAGCATTCAATAACATTTATATTGAAATCAGATTTCGAAGGATTATATGTATTAGATGGAGAAGCTTGATAAGAAGGATACACAAGTCCTGTTTGTTGAAGGTCTACAATAGGTGTAGAGCAAGAAACTCAGGATGGTTCTGTTATTGAAGGTCTTACCACAGAAGGAGGTTGAGAATAAAACTTTCTAAAAGGTTGATAAACTGTAGGAGTTGTATCTCTTGAATCTATTTGAAAATTTATTTGAACATTTCCATCTTCATGTTCAATAATTGTTTCAATATCTTGATTTTCTAAAGACCTTTCTGGTTGGGCATTTCTAAGCGCCATTTACCAGATAGATTAATATCATTCCACTATATGAGTTTTGGAATATTAACTTTATTTTTTAAATTAGTTTGGAATAAAGTAGCCATACTTTTTGCTTGATGGGAATAGGCTATGCCTAGAACGTCTGAATTCATGAGTTTATAATACACTCTATACATGAGAGTAAGATTTTGATTATGAGGATTCATATCAAATCCTTTTGTCTGGATAGCAAGAGTAAGAGCTTCATGTGCACTTGGATCTGTAAGGGAAACAAAGAAATTTGAAAAGCAATTGAAGAAAGTAGGGCCATTAGCTAAACTTGATTCAACATTGCAAGTAATGAATCACCGAATTTTTTATGTCCTATATCTTGAACATAGATGAGAGCTTCAGTTCTAAGTCTAAGTCTTGTTAATGACTTTAGAGCAACTTGCACTAATCCAAAATGAATATAATTCTATGTTTTAACATACTCCTTTATTTCATGGGGCTTGATTAAAGAAATATGCTAAATATTACTGGTAATGAATTCAATTCTTTCAATGGTTTTTACTTTATAACTTGATTTTAATTGAAAACTTCCAACTTTATAAATTTCATTTTATTTATGGTTGGAATAGTCTAGTCACAAATAACTTGATCTAAATCGTCATAACTGATTTCTTCATTATTTTTAATAGAGATCGAAGATAAGGAATTTGATGATGAGGAAGAAGAAGGTACAAACTTCTTAATAAGCTTAGACATAATTTGTATTATAGAGTTATTTTAACCAAATCGACTACTAGTATCTAACGAAATAGAGGATTTGTACACCAACAAAACACTTTAAATGCCTTCACACGGCTAACAACGGCGACAATAATGGCTACCTCAGTTTCGCTCCAGTGGAATATGATTAAAATTTCTCAATAATAACCGACATGGAACTAAGTATTAAGACTTTTGACATTCTTACTTCTGAGTCAACAATTCCTTAAGCAAAATCAAAGCATGACATAATAAAGATAAGTGAGGAAATGCTCACAAAACAACTTTATATTGCCAAGTACTTAATTACAAATTTGATACCAACTTGGCTCTGATACCAAATGGGGAAGATGGTGGGAATACAAAGGTGGAAAGGAGAGGAGAGAGGAGATGGTGATGGAAGCAAAGCTAGATTTTGACTGGTATTCAAACTCTTGCCTATACATGAGGAAGGCTAGACCTATTTATAGTCATAACCAACATAATTTACATTTCATTACAACTGAATTTACACTGCACTTCCATTTCATTTCATGTGCTGACAAATTTAGGATGCTTCAGGATTACTGGATAAGATCATAATCTTCACTATAGATGAACTTTATTCTGAATAGTGGATTGTCATGATTGCTTTGTGGAAAATTGAGTAGCTTGATAAAGCATATGTCTTGTCTTGGCTTTATTTTTTTTCTTTTCTTCAGATAAAGATGAATCCTTCATTATGACTTTTTGTCTCATCAGCATCTGTATCTGGTTTAGGGGCAAAATTTTCAAAAGGATTGTCATCAGCCAAAGATGATGCAGCTGCTGACCAAAACTTAATGGAGAATTTTCAAATGACCTTTCTTTTTGTATTTGTTCAAAAATTTCCCTTTGAAGTTCTTTTTTGACTTAAAGTAAATCTACTGCCGCATAATGAGCAGAAGGAGAGGCTGAACAAGAATTCTTCTGTTTGTCAATATCACTTGTTGGATGAAGCCTTTCTTTTTCTTTTTTACAAGTTTTGAGAACTTCAAAGAATGATGGCTTTATAACTTGATCGGTAGAAGGAGTATTGCAGTATAATCAAATTGATGCCAAAACTTGATGTAGATCATTCGAGATAAAACTAGTGGATTGAAGTCCATTTCTTTAATAAATTTCCATTTCATGATCCAAGGAATCTCCTGCTTGTGATAAAATTGCATAATAACATAAGGTTCTGTTACAAGTTGTAGGTGCTAATAAAGGTTTTTTTCTTTTGATTTGAGAAGGGCTTTAAATGATGTAGAATAGGATTCATAAATAGGAAGAAGTGCTTGAGGAGGATGTCTTTAGTGGCACCTAAAGGGATCCATAATTGTGTGAAGAACCACATAGGTATTTTATGGGAATTTGATTTGAATATGATAAACTTTGAATGCTGGAAGGATGGGTTTCGATAATAGAGGATGACTTCCCAAGCAGAAATGTAATCATAATAATTAAAAATAAGTTTTGAATCAAGCTTTTGAGGCATATGAAGAGGTCGTCCCCATTCTTTTATAGAGAGAACATGCAGAATCTTGATTTTTGAATATAGGATAGCAATATTGGTTGGTAAAGCATTTAAGTATGAATTTTTTGATCCATCTGTATGATCAATAGTACCGTTGCCAGTTCTGATCAAAACCTGTTCATAGACTTTATAGTCAAGAGGTTGGATAAATAAGTGATCAGGAGAAAAAAGGGTTTGATAAGATGTTCAATAGAAATGGTATCGGCATAAGACATGTCATCTATATAGATGAGTGTAAAAGCTTGATATGGATTAAAAATGTCTTTCATTATTCTTTGAAATTCCGAAGGAGCATTTTTTAAAACAAAATGGCATAACGTTCCATTCGTAATGGCCAAATGGTACTATAAAAGTAGTTTTAGACTGTCCTCCGGGTGATTTGAATTTGCCAAAATCCTAATTTAAGATTAAATTTGGAAAAAAGGGAAGGCACCAGCTAGACGGTTAATAAGATCAGTTTTATTTGGAACTGGATGTCTGATGGACTTTAAGACTTTATTTAAAGGCTTGTAGTTGATAACAAGATGGGGAACACCTCGTTCTTGTTCATGCGCTTTATTTACATAAAACGCTGGACAACTCCAAGGGGAATGTGATTTCTGAATAAGCTTTTTAACAAGAAGATCATTGATTTCTTTAGTACATAGTTGTACAAGGTCTTTATTCATCTAAATAGGTCGAGCTTTAGTAGGAATGTGAGAGTCATCAAAATTATCAATATATGGAAGAGAAACAGTATGGTGTTTCTCGTGCCAAAAGGCAGAAAGAAGGCCGGAACAGTATTCCATTTGAAGAGATTTTTGAATTTGGATTAAATCTTTTGGAATTCTAGTTTTTGTAATTCTTTTTCAATTCTTAAAGAATTCATATCTTCTTGAACATATTCAATTTGTTATTCTTTATAAGCAATTTGATTTTGAATGATATTGATATGTTGAATAGGAGTTGATTCAACAAAATCAAAAATTAATTTTTTTATTGTCTTTAATAGTTTTAAGGCCTGATGAATCAATTTAAAAAGGCTGTAGAATTTGTAGAAAAGGATTTTCAAGGATAACATCATTGTTTAAATCTTTTCCGAGCAAGAAATTAGTCTTTATACATGTTCCATTTTTGTAAACATGGACGTTATTTAATTTATAATGGATATGGAGTTTATTACTAGCAGTTGCTAGGCTGAGTTTATTTTTGGGTTTTTCATAATATTTTGTTGGGATTAATCCTTCTCTTATTAAATTAATATCTGCGCCACTATCTAGTAAGCATAATGCTTTAATAGAGAAGTCTTTGACCTTAATTGCAACTTGAGTTTCCCATTTTTGAGGTGAATTCCTTATTAAAGAATTTACAAAACCATTTAGGTTTTCATCAAATTTTTCATGATGTTCTAAATTATCATTATTTTCTTGATAATTTTTGAGTGTGTGAAATTCAAGATTCTCAACATGTTGTTTGAGTTCTTGAAGTTCAATTAAATATTGTTTTAATTCTTTTATTTCTTGCTTTTGATTATTTATTTCTTTATAAATATCTTGAATTCTAAGATGTGGAGGAGCTTGTTGCTTTCTTAATCTATCTAAAATAGTTTTTATTCTGAATTGTTCAAGTTAGTCAGATATATTACTTGATGTAGAAGCTTTTCCATTTTTATTTCTGTTGTTTATTTTCTATATTTTTTAAAATATTTATGTTTTAATTCTTCATAATTTAGATCTTTAAACATTTCTAGCAACATTTCTTCTGGAGAAGATAATATGTTTAAAGATAAAGCAGAAGAAAAAGTAGATTCATACTGGATTTCACTGTCAAATATTTTACAATGGCATGTATCTAAAGTATAATTTTTATCAGAGGAACTAGATGATTCTAAGGATTAGGATGAGGATCCTTTTAAGATAGTTTTGATTTCTTTTTAAGAAGAAATAATTTTAGAAGGCTGTAAAATACTTTCAACTTTATCTTTAATTATATTAGTTTGTTGGCCAATAGTATGAAGGTTAATATTTGTATAATTATTTTGTTCTAAAACATGACTTAAATCTGATTTGTAAATAAATTTAGATTTACCTTTATCTCCTTGTATTTTTGCAACTTCTGTAAATGGGTACGGATGAAGTTTCTTTATATATGATTTGATATAGTGGAGGATGTATAGATTCTTCAATTCTTTGTAGAGAAGAACTGGTAGAAGCCATAATCTACGATGAGCTTAATTTTGTTACCATATTGATGGATAAATCTTCAGTATTATAAGCTTTCTTTATGGCTAGTTTAAGCCAATCAAAGAAATAAATATTTCTTTGATTCTCATACATATATTCGTACCATTTTTCTTTTAAAAAGACTTTATGTTCTTGAGAAACCTGTTTAAAAAAAGATTTTATTAAAGAATGTAGAGCTAAATCTTTTTTCACATTTCCTTATCAATTTCAAAACATTCAATAACATTTATATTGAAATCAGATTTCGAAGGATTATATGTATTAGATGGAGAAGCTTGATAAGAAGGATACATAAGTCCTGCAGGTCCAAGGTCTACATTAGGTGTAGAGCAAGAAACTCACGATGGCTTTTATGGAAGATCCTACCACAGAGGAAGGTTAAGAATGAAACTTCCTAGAAGGTTGATAAACTATTGGAGTTGTATATCTTGATTCTATTTGAAAATTTATTTGAACACTTCCATCTTCATGTTCAATAATTGTTTTAATAACTTGATTTTCTAAAGACTTTTCTAGTTGGACGTTCTCTAAGCTCCATTTACCAGATTTATTAAAATCATTCCACAGTATGAGTTTGGGAATATTAACTTTATTTTTGAAATTAGTTTGGAATAAAGTAATCATACCTTTTGCTTGATGGGAATAGGCTATGCCTGGAACAACTGAATTCATGAGTTTATAATAAACTCTATATATGAGAGCAAGCTTTTGATTATGAGGATTTATGTCAAAACCTTTTGTCTGGATAGCAAGAGTAAGAGCTTCATGTTCATCTAGATCTGTAAGGAAAACGGAGAAATTTGGAAAGCAATTGAAGAAAATAGGGCCACTAGCCAAACTTGATTCAACCATTCCAAGTAATGAATCACTGAAGGTTTTATGTCTTGTATCTTGAACATAGATGAATGCTTTAGTTCTAAGTCCAAATCTTGTTAAAGGCTTTAGTGTAACTTGCACTAATCCAAAATGAATATAATTGTATGTTTTAATACACTCCTTTATTTCATCGTGCTTGATTAAAGAAAGATGCTGAATATTATTGGTAATGGATTCAGTTCTTTCAATGTTTTACTTTATAACTTGATTTTAATTGAAAACTTCCAACTTTATAAATTTCATTTTTATTTACGGTTGGAATAGTCCAATCACAAATAACTTAATCTAAATCATCATAACTGATTTCTTCACGATTTTTAATAGACATAGAAGATAAGGAATTTGATAATAAAAAAGAAGAAAGTACAAACTTCTTAATAAGCTTAGCCATAATTTGTATTGCAGAGTTATTTTAACGAAATCCACCATGAGTAGTTAACGAAATAAAGGATTTACACACCAACAAAATGCATTAAACACCTTCACATGGCTAACAACGGCGACAACAATGGCTACCTCAGCTTCGCTCTGAGCGGAATATGATTAAAATTTCTCAATAATAACAAACACAAAACTAAGTATTAAGACTTTTGACGTTCTTACTTCTGAGTCAGTAATTCCTTAAGTAAAATCAAAGCATAACATAACAAAGATTAGTGAAGAAATACTCAAAAAATGACTTTATATTTCCAAACTACTTAATTTCAAATTTGATGCCAACTTGGCTCTGATACCAAATAAGGAAGATGGTGGCTATACAAAAGGGGAAGGGAGAGGGGAGAGGAGATGGTGGTGGAAGCAAGGCTGGATTTTGACTGGCATTCCAACTCTTACTTGTACATGGGGAAGGTTAGACCTATTTATAGTCATAACCAACATAATTTACATTTCATTACAACTGAATTTACACTGCATTTGCATTTTATTTTAGGTGCTGACATATTTCATGATGCAACCGGACTGCAGGCAAAAATCACAATCTTTGCTTTGAGTGACTTGATAAGGTATGTGCCATGTCTTTATTTCTTTTCCCTTTCTGGAGTTAAGTTCTTCATAGATGAGCATGTCGAGAATAAAATACTTCTTGATTTTTATGAGAGATATGCTTTGTCTTTTAGTACTTTTGCATGCACTTAAAAAAAAAACTCATTGATGGGCTAGTAGAAAAAACTCTTACAGGAAGAAACCTTATGCTAGGCATAGTAATATTGGAGACTTGCATCAAAAGTGCTCATTCCAACCTTCATTTATTAATTCACCATGGAATAATTGGATTAACTCTTCTCGAGTTTTTTTAGAAATATCAAAAGACATGTCTTCATAAGCATTGATAATTTGATTGAGAGCTATATGTCTAGATTTATATGGATTCTATATCACCGTTGTTTGCTCAGCGAGATCATTAGCAATGCAAACAACTTGTCGACCGTCACACCAAACATATCTGTATGTACTTGTAAATTCAAGATGTCCTTTTAGATTAAGAAATCTTTGGTGTTGATCAGAAGCTAAATCATAATTTTGGAGACTTTCTAAGCTGTATTTCATTGTAACAACTTCATGAGATTCATACCATTGAGCTGGATAATCAACAGAGAGATGCTCGTAATCATTTAAGGTAGAGATGAATTTTTTGCAGACTAAATCTTCTTCTTCATAAGTCATGATAGTCCATAATTGATAAGGTTGATAAAACCGGATTTCTGATCTTTCACCCAAAATTGATGAAATCGTTATGAGAAGTTGTCTTTTGATAACTCCAAGGCTACGAAGGGCACGGCGCACGATTGCAGGGAGCTGCTGTATCATTTTAGAATCATCTCTGCATAAAGAAAATCTTTGGAGTAATCCTTGTTTGATATATGAGATATCAACTTCATATGATGGCAGGAACAATTTGGGGAAGCCAGTTGCCCAGCTTATATGTTGAGCTTTAAGCATTAATTGCTCCTTAATCTAACAAGAAATAGTTTTTTCTCTAATTCTTGCAGCTATCTTATCTGGAAGGGCTGTGTTAACCTTTTCCAAGCGGTGAATTCTAGATGTTTTTCATCAGCATAGGTGGATAACAATGCTCTTTGATGGATGTTATGTCACATAAGGATTTGGCTTTCTAAGTCCTTGATATGGTTTGCAATTTTGGATAGGGTTTTTCTAGGATTTTTCTTTTATCAGAGAGAATGTCACTCCACTAGGCATTGATAAGCTCTTATGAAATGACAGATAATCCTGGATTGTAGAATGGAATTAATATTTGTTAGGATGTAGGTATGAAGGAATAGCTTGATTCCTAAATAGGGGCTTTGCTTTTGCTTGTATTTGATGTTATAATGAGAAGGGATACTTCCTGAAGGTAGATAGGTCTGAATAAGAATTATCAATAATTAGAATTTTTATTTTCTTTGGAAAAAAATAATTTTATATCTGTCCTCTGAGTAGAATTTGAAGGTACCAAAATCTGGATGTAGGATTAAATGTCGAAAATATGAAGACATCAAAGAGACAATCAATAAAATCCAATTTTTTTGGAACTGGATATTTGAATGGTTTTTGAACATCTTCTTCTTGTTTACACTTTGTTGGAATAATATTGATATGTTGAATAGGAGTTAATTCAACAAAATAGATTTTAGAAAAGGTTGTAAAATTTGTAGAAAAGGATTTCCAAGAATAACATCATTGTTTAAATCCTTTCCTAGAAGGAAATTAGTCTTTATGCATGTTCCATTTTTACAGACATAAACGTTACTTAATTTGTATTTGATATGTAGTTTTTTACTAGTAGTAGCTAGATTGAGTTTATTATTGGTTTTTTCATAATATTTTGTTGGGATTAATCCTTCTTTTATTAAATTAACATCTGTGCCACTATCTAGTAAGCAGAGTACTTTAGTAGAGAAGTCTTTGACCTTAATTGTAGCTTGAGTTTTCCATTGTTTAAGTGGATTTCTTGTTAAAGAATTTACAGAACTATTTAAGTCTTTAACAAATTTTTCTTAATTTTCTAAATTATCATTATTTTCTTGATAATTTTTGAGTGTGTGAAATTTAAGATTCTCAACATGTTATTTGAGTTCTTGAAGTTCAATTAAGTCTTGTTTTAATTCTTGTATTCCTTGTTTTTAATTATTTTTTTCTTTATAAAGATCTTGAATAGAAAGATAAGTAGGAGCTTGTTACTCTCTTAATCTATCTACTACAGTTTTGATGCTGAATTGTTCAGGTAAATCTGATATGTTATTTGATGTAGAAGCTTTCCCTTTTGTAGTTCCTTTATTTATATTCTATATTTTTTTAAAATATTTATTTTTTAATTCTTCATCATTTAGATCTTCAAACATTTCTAGCACTATCTCTTCTGGAGCAAAAAGTACGTTTAAAGATAAAGCGGAAGAAGCAGATTCATACTAGATTTCACTGTCAAATATTTTACAATGACAAGTATCTAAAGAATGAGAGGAAGAATAATCTGTATTAGAGTAACTGGATGACTCTGATGCTGAGCATCCTTTTCAGATAGTTTCGATTCCTTTTTCTCTTCTTACTTTTTTTTTGGGTAGTCAGGAGCTATATGTCCTTTTTATTTGCAATTATAACATTGTATTTCTTTTTTCTTGGGATAAGAAGTGGATGGATTATCGTTTGTATAAGATTTCTTCAATTCTTTATAAGGGTTTTTATGAGAAGATTTCTTATAATATCTTTTTGAGGGAGTATAATATTGTGGAGTTGAAAATGTTTAGATTTTCTTTTTTGATAGCTTATTTTTCAATTTTTTTTATTCTGGCTAGAAGGACTGATTAATGGTTCCATGCCAAATTGAAAATGAAAATCACCATGTTCATACTTGCTAATTCTTTTTTTATTTCCAATTTGACGTTTAAGTTTGATTTCATTGCATAATGAAAATCCAACTTTATTAATCTATTGAATTAGATCACCATATGTATACATTCCATAATTCGAATTTCCATAATTTTTTGATTTTAATTCTTCTCTGGCTTTTCTTGCAAAAAGTTTAGGAAGACCAGATATGAATTTTTCTTTCCAAAATTTTGAATTACTTGCATCGATTATATAGAGCTTTGACAAGAAAACATCTTTATACCAATGAAAATCTAATAATGTTGGGCAAGACAAATTGATTAATTGAGTTTTTATTTTCTCTTCTACATTCATATAATTACCAATAAAATGTTTTAATATATTGGTAATAAGCATGTAAATAGAATTAGGAATCATTTCACCTTGAGGAGTAAGAACAGGATTTCCTAAGGGATCTCTTTTTACAACATTTGATATAGCATTTTTTTTGTATCAAACAGGTATTTTTTCCACCAACAATGTAATTGTCCAGTAAATCCAAGGACGACTACATTTACTGCATGTCTTTGATCATTACCGGTAGCCATAATGGTAGAGGCATATATCATCATGTGTTGGCATAGTTGCATGATTTGATAATCAGATAGTCCATCTACAATCCATTCATATATTGAAGAGTTTTCAAATCGAAGGCCATTTAGAATAGCTTGTTCTTCGAATTGAAGATCAACTGGAGTAGGTCTTGGACAATAATTTCTTGTTTTTGCTACAGTGACTATTGGTTTTTGTCTTTTAAATATTTTATTGATTTGTAAAGATTTTTTATTTTGATCATCTTGATTTTTATTTGATTTTTCTTCTATAGAGTCAGAAATAGAGAATTTTGAGTTTGAGCTCAAAGCTTTAGAAACTAAAGCATTTATGGATTTTTCATCTTTATTTTCTTTATTATCTTTAAGTTTTATGTTTGTAAAACTATGAGATAATTATTAATTAGTTTGTTTGAAAATTTTAAGGGTTTTTTTTCTAACTTTAGATCTTTAAGGGCTTCACCTTGAAAACCTAAAGATTGTGTTTTGATTGCTTTATGGGAAGAAGTAGTTTCATAAAATTTTAAAATATTTTCAACTTTATCTTCAATTATATTGGTTTGTTGGCCAATAGCATGAAGGTTTATATTTGTATAATTATTTTGTTCTAAAACATGACTTAAATCTGATTTGTAAATAAATTTAGTTTTACCTTTGTTTCCTTGTATTTTTGCAACATCTTTTATGGGTACACCTGAAGTTTCTTTATAAATGATTTGATGTAATGGAGGATGTATAGATTCTTCAGTTCTTTGTGGAGAGGAACTGGTAGAAGCTATAATTCAAGAAGCGCTTAATTTAGTTATGATATTGATGTATAAGTCTTCAGTATTATAATCTTTCTTCATAGCTACTTTAAGCTAATCAAAGAAATAAATATTTCTTTGATTATCATACATATATTTATAACATGTTGCTTTTAGAAAGTCTTTATGTTCTTGAGAAACATTGTTAAAAAAGGATTTTGTGATAGGATGTAAAGCTAAATTCTTTTTTAACATTTCTTTATCAATTTTAAAGCATTCAATAACATTTATATTGAAATCAGACTCCGCAGGATTATATGTATTAGATGGAGAAACTTAATAAGAAGGATCCACTAGTCTTGTAGGTCATTAGGTGTAGACCAAGAAACTCGGGATAGTTCTTTTATGGAAGATTCTACCACAGAGGGAGGATGAGAATAAGACTTTCTAGAAGGTTCATAAACTGTAGGAGTTATATCTCTTGAATCTGTTCGAAAATTTATTTCAACACTTCCATCTTCATGTTCAATAATTGTTTCAATATATTGATTTTCTAAAGACCTTTTAGGTTGAGCATTTTCTAAACGCCATTTACCAGATAGATTAATATCATTCCACTTATGAGTTTTGGAATATTAACTTTATTTTTTAAATTAGTTTGCAATAAAGTAGTTATACCTTTTGCTTGATGGTAATAGGCTATGGCTGGAACAACTGAATTCATGAGTTTATAATAAACTTTATATATAGGAGCAAGATTTTGATTATGAGAATTCATATCAAAACCTTTTGTCTAGATAGCAAGAGTAAGAGCTTCATGTGCACCTGGATCTATAAGAGAAACAAAGAAATTTAGAAAGCAATTGAAGAAAGTAGGGCCATTAGCCAAACTTGATTCAACCATTCCAAGTAATGACTCACTGAATTTTTTATGTCTAGTATCTTGAACATAGACGAGAGCTTTAGCTCTAAGTCCAAGTCTTGTTAATGGCTTTAGAGCAACTTGCACTAATCCAAAATGAATATAATTGTATGTTTTAACATATTCCTTTATTTCATGGGGCTTGATTAAAAAAAGATGATGAATATTACTGGTAATGGGTTCAGTTTTTTCGATGGTTTTTACTTTATAACTTGATTTTAATTGAAAACTTCCAACTTTATAAATTTCATTTTTATTTTTGGTTGGAATAGTCCAATCAAAAATAACTTGATCTAAATCGTCATAACTGATTCCTTCACTATTTTTAATAAACATAGAAGATAACGAATTTGATGATGAGGAAGAAGAAGGTGCAAACTTCTTAATAAGCTTAGCTATAATTTGCATTACAGAGTTATTTTAACCAATCCACCACGAGTATCTAACGAAATAGAGGATTTACACACTAACAAAATGCCTTAAACGCCTTCAGACGGCTAAGAACGGCGACAACAATGGCTACATCAGCTTTGCTCTAGGCTGAATATGATTAAAATTTCTCAATAATAACAAACACAGAACTAAGTATTAAGACTTTTGACGTTCTTACTTCTGAGTCAGCAATTTCTTAAGCAAAATCAAAGCATAGCATAACAAAGATAAGTAAAGAAATACTCATAGAACAACTTTACATTGCCGAAGTACTTGATTATAAATTTGTTACCAACTCTTGCCTATACATGGAGAAGGCTAGTACTATTTATAGCCTTAGCAAACATAAATTACATTTCTTTACAACTAAATTTAGACTGCATTTGTATTTCATTTTATGTGCTGGCGTATTGCATGATGTTTCAAGATTTTATTGCTGGATAGGATCACAGCTTGCCGAATAGATGGTTTGTCTTCACGCTGTGATGATTGTACTTGTTGACTAGGAGGATATTGCTTTATTCTTCTACAGAGTACCTGGTTGGTCCATTACGGAGAGAGGAGTCTATGGAGCCTTGTTCATTCTTGTTGTCTTTTGGATTTTTCACAATTGTCTTTTGTATTTTTTCTTAAAGTAGCATTTTGTACAGTACTTTTTCAACATAACTTTGATTTGTTTGTGGAGAATAGCATAGCTATGGATACAGTAGCAATGATACAGTTTTTGTTATCTTTTCTTTGCATGCTTTATAGAGAAAACTCTTAATAAATCTTGATAAATCTAAATCTTGATAAGATTAATCACCATCCTAATGAATTCCTTCGCAGCTTGCAGAGAACTTTATAATAGAGTCAAAATTATGACAAGGGTCATTCCAACCTTCATTATCATTTTCAAATCTCCATGGAATAGCTGAATTCATTCTTCACGAGTTTTTTCTACAATGTCAAAAGAGATATCTTCATAGGCATTGAGAATTTGATTAAACTTGGCATGTCCGGATTTAGAATGATTCTGTATCATCGTAGTTTGCTCAACGAGATCATCAGCAATGCAAACAACTCATCGACCGTCACACCAAACATATCTGTATGTACTTGCAAACTCAAGATGTCCTTTTAGATTGAGAAATCTTTGATATTGATTAGAAGCCAAATCATAAGTTCGGAGGTGTTCTAAGATGTATTCCATTGTAGCGACTTCATGAGATTCATACCATTGAGTTGGATAATCAACAGGGGAGATGCTCAAAATAATTTGAGGTAGAGATGAACTTTTTGCAGACTAGATCTCCTTCTTCATAATTCATGATGGTCCATAATTGATAAGGTTAATAAAACCAGATTTCTGATCTTTCCCCAAACTTGATGAAATCGTTATGAGAAGTTGTCTTTTGGTAACTCCAAGGCTGCAAAGGGCATGACACACGATTGCAAGAAGCTGTTGTATCATATCAAAATCATCTCTGCATAAAGAAAATCTTTGGACTAATCCTTATTCGATATATGAGATATCAACTTCATATGATGGCAGGAACAATTTGGGAAAGCTAGTTGCCCAACTTATATATTGAGCTTTGAACATTAATCGCTCTTTGATTTGACAAGAAATAGTTTTTTCTCTAATTCTTATAGCTATCTCATCTGGAAGGGCTATGTTAACCTTTTCCAGGAGGTGAATTCTAGATGTTTTTTCATTAGCATAGGTGGCTAACAGTGCTCTTTAATGGATGTTATGGCACATAAGGATTTGGCTTTCTAAGTCCTCGATATGGTTTGCAATTTTGGATAGAGTTTTTCTAGTGTTTTTCTTTTATCAAAGAGAATGGCACTCCAACGGGCATTGATAAGTTCTTGTGAAATGACAGATAATCCTGAATTGAAGAAGGGAATTGATATGTGTTGGGATGTAGGTATGAAGGAAGAGCTTGATTCCTGAATAGGGACTTTGCTTTTGCTTGTACTTGATGTCATAATGAGAAGGGATACTTCCTAAAGGCAGATAAGTCTGGATGAGAATTATCAATAATCTAGATTTTTATTTTCTTTGGGAAAAGAAAAATAATTTTATATTTATCCTCTGGGTAGAATTTGAAGGTGCTAAAATCTGGATGTAGGTTTAAATGTAGAAAACATGAAGACATCAGAGAGACGATTAATAAGATCCGTTTTATTTGGAACTGGATATTTGATTGTTTATTGAACACCTTATTCTTGTTTACACTTTGTTGGAATACTATTGATATATTGAATAGGAGTTGATTCACCAAAATGAAAAATTAATTCTTTATTGTCAAAATAGTTTTTAGACTTGATGAGTCAATTTGAAAAGGCTGTAAAATTTGTAGGAAAAGGTTTCTAAGGATAACATCATTGTTTAAATCCTTTTCTAGAAGGAAATTAGTCTTTATACATGCTCCATTTTTACAGACGTAAACATGAATTAATTTGTACTTGATATGTAGATTTTTGCTAGTAGTAGCTAGATTGAGTTTATTATTGGTTTTTCCATAATATTTTGTTGGGATTAATCCTTCTCTTATTAAATTTCTGCGCCACTATCTAGTAAGCAGAGTGCTTTAATAGAAAAGTCTTTGATCTTAATTGTTGCTTGAGTTTTCCAGTTTTTAAGTGGATTTTTTGTTAAAGGATTTACAAAACCATTTAAGTTTTCACTAATTTCCTCTTGATGTTCTACTTTATTATCATTATTTTCTTGGTAATTTTTGAGTGTGTGAAATTCAAGATTCTCAAGACGTTGTTTAAGTTCTTAAAGTTTAATCTAAAGCATGAGAGGAAGAATAATCTATATTAGAGGAACTAGATGACTCTGACGCTGAGGATCCTTTTAAAATAGTTTTGATTTCTTTTTCTGTTTTTACTTTTATTTTTGGGCAATCAGGAGCTATATGTCCTTTTTCTTTGTAATTATAACATTGTATTTCTTTTTTCTTGAGGTAAGAAGTGGATGGATTATCTTTTGTATAAGATTTCTTTGATTCTTTATAACGATTTTTATGAGAAGATTTTTTATGATATCTTTTTGAGGGAATATAATATTGTGGAGTTGAAAAATGTTTAGATTTTCTTTTTTAATGGTTTCTTTTTAAGTTTTTCTTTTTATTATGGTTAGAAGGACTAATTAATGGTTCCATGCCAAATTGATAACAAAAATCACCAAGTTCATAATTGCTGATTCTTTTTTGATTTTCAATTTGTCGTTTAAGTTTAATTTCATTGCATAGTGAAAATCCAACTTTATTTATCTTTTGAATGAGGTCACCATATGTATAAAGTCCATAATATAAATTTTCATAATTTTTTGATTTTAACTCTTCTCTAACTATTTTTGCAAAAAAGTTTAGGAAGACCAGATATAAATTTTTCTTTCCAAAATTTTGAATTACTTGCATCGATTGTATAGAGTTTTGATAAGAAAACATCTTTATACCAACAAAGATTTGATAATGTTGGGCAAGATAAATTGATTAATTGTGTTTTTATTTTTTCTTCTACATTTATATAATTACCCATAAAATGTTTTACTATATTGGTAATAAGCATGTAAATAGAATTAGGAATCATTTGACCTTGAAGAGTAATAACAAGATTTCCTGAAGGATCTCTTTTTACTCGTTTAGTATAGCTTGTCTTTCTATATCAAATAGGTACTTATCCCACTAACTATGTAATTTTCCAGTAAATCCAAGGACAACTGCATTTACTGCATGTGTTTGATCATTATTGACCGCCATGATGGTAGAGGCATATATCATTATGTGTTGGCATAGTTGCAGGATTTGATATTCAGATAGTCCATCTACATTCCATTCGTATACTAAGGAGTTTTCAAATCGAAGGCCATTTAGAATAGCTTGTTCTTTGAATTGAAGATTAACTGGAGTAGGTCTTGGATAATAATTTCTTGTTTTTGCTGCCGTGACTATTGATTTTTGTCTTTTAAAGATTTTATTGATTTGTATAGATTCTTGATTTTGATCATTTTGATTCTCATTTGTTTTAGACTCTTCTTCTATAGGATCAGCTATAGAAAATTCTAAATCTGAGCTAGAGATTTTAGAATTTGAGACTAAAACATTTATAGATTTGTCAGCTTTTTTCTCTTTATTTTCTTGAAGTTTTATATTTGTAAATTTATGAGATAATTGATTGATTAGTTCATCTGAAATTTTAAAGGTTTCCTTTCTAACTTTAGATCTTTAAGGGCTTCACCTTGAAAACCTAAAGTTTGTTCTTAATTATCTTCTGTGAAGAAGATGCTTCATAAATTTTTAAAATATTTTTAACTTTATCTTTAATTCTATTGGTTTGTTGGCCAATAGTATGAAGGTTAATATTTGTATAGTTATTTTGTTCTAAAACATGACTTAAATTTGATTTGTAAATAAATTCAAATTTACCTGTATCTCCTTATATTTTTGCAAAATCTTTTATCGGTATAGCTGAAGTTTCTTTATATATGATTTTATGTAATGGAGGATGTATAGATTCTTCAATTCTTTGTGGAGAGGAACCGGTAAAAGTTATAATCCAAGAAGAGCTTCATTTAGTTATCATATTGATGGATAAATCTTTAGTATTATAAGCTTTCTTCATGGCCAGTTTAAACCAATCAAAGAAATAAATATTTCTTTTATTATCATACAAATATTTATACCATTTTGCTTTTAGAAAGTCTTTATGTTCTTGAGAAACCTATTAAAAAAAGGATTTTGTTAAAGGATGTAGAGCTAAATTCTTTTTTAACATTTCTTTATCAATTTCAAAACATTCAATAACATTTATGTTAAAATTGGATTCTGAAGGATTATATGTATTAGATGGAGAAGCTTGATAAGAAAGATACACAAGTCCTACAGGTCGATGGTTACATTAGGTGTAGAGCAAGAAACTCGAGATGGTTCTTTTATGGAAGATCCTACCACAGAGGGAGGATGAGAATAAGACTTTCTAGAAGGTTGATAAACTGTAGGAGTTGTATTTCTTGAATCTGTTTGAAAATTTATTTCAACACTTCCATCTTCATGTTCAATAATTGTTTCAATATCTTGATTTTCTAAAGACCTTTCTGGTTAGGCGTTTTCTAAGTGCCATTTACCAGATAGATTAATATCATTCCACTGTATGAGTTTTGGAATATTAAATTTATTTTGAAATTATTAGTTTAGAATAAAGTCGTCAAACCTTTTGCTTAATGGGAATAAGCTATGCTTGGAACAGCTGAATTCATGAGTTTATAATAAACATTATATATGAGAGCAAGATTTTGATTATGAGGATTCATATCAAAACCTTTTGTCTGGATAGCAGGAGTAAGAGCTTCATGTGCACCTGGATTTGTAAGGGAAACAAAGAGAAATTTGGAAAGCAATTGAAAAATGTAGGGCCATTAGCTAAACTTGATTCAACCATTCCAAGTAATGAATCACTGAATTTTTTGTCTTTTATCTTGAACTTAGATGAGAGCTTTTGTTCTAAGTCCAAGTCTTGTTAATGGCTTTAGAGCAACTTGCACTAATCCAAAATGAATATAATTATATGTTTTAACATGCTCCTTTATTTCATGGGGCTTAATTAAAGAAATATGCTGAATATTACTGGTAATGGATTCAGTTCTTTAAATGGTTTTTACTTTATAACTTAATTTTAATTAAAAACTTCCAACTTTATAAATTTCGTTTTTATATAAGGTTGGAGTAGTCCAGTCACTAATAAATTAATCTGAATCATCATAACTAATTTCTTTACTATTTTTAATAGACATAGAAGATAAGGAATTTAATGATGAGGAAGAAGAAGGTATAAACTTCTTAATAAGCTTAGCCATAATTTGTATTACAGAGTTATTTTTAACCAAATCCACATGAGTATCTAATGAAATAGAGGATTTACACACCAACAAAAAGCCTTAACTGCCTTCACACGGCTAACAATGGCGATAACAATGGCTGCCTCAGCTTCACACTAGGTAGAATATTATTAAAATTTCTCAATAATAGCAAACATAGAACTAAGTATTAAGACTTTTAACGTTCTTACTTTTGAGTCAGCAATTTCTTAAGCAAAATCAAAGTTGAACATAACAAAGATAAGTGAAGAAATACTCACAAAACAACTTTATATTGCCAAAGTACTTGATTACAAATTTGATACCAACTTAGCTCTAATACCAAATGGGGAAGATGGTGGGTATACAAAAGCGAAAGGAGAGGAGAGAGGAGATGGTGGTGGAAGCAGGGCTGGATTTTAACTGGTATTCCAACTCTTGCCTGTACATGAGGAAGGCTAGACCTATTTATAGTCATAACCAGCATAATCTTCATTTCATTATAACTGAATTTACACCACATTTGCATTTCATTTCATGTGCTGACAAATTTAATAATGCTTCAGGACTGCTGGATAAGATCACAATCTTCACTAGAGATGAACTTTATTCTGAATAGTGGATTATCATGATTGCTTTGTGGAAAATTGAGTGGCTTGATAAAACATATGTCTTGTCTTGGCGCTTTATTTTTTTTCGTTTCTTCGGATAGAGATGAATCCTTCATTATTACTCTTTGTCTGATTAGCATCTGTATTTGGTTCAGGGGCAATATTTTCAAAAGGATTGTCATCAGCCCAAAGATGATGCAGCGACTGACCAAAACTTAATGGAGAATTGTCAGATGACCTTTCTTTTTGTATTTGTTCAAAAATTTCCTTTTGAAGTTCTTTTTTGAGTTGAAAAAAATCTGCTACTACATAAAGAGCAGAAGGAGAGGCTGAACAAGAAATTTTTTATTTGTCAATATCTCTTGCTAGATAAAGTCTTTCTTTTTATTTTTCAAGAGTTTTGATAACTTCAGATAATGATGGCTTTATAGCTTGATTTGTAGAATATTGCTGGAGTATTGTAGTATAATCAAATTGATGCCAGAACTTGATATAGATCATTCGAGATAAAATTGGTGGACTGAAGTCCATTTCTTTATAAAGATTCCATTTCAAGATCCAAAGAATCTCCTGCTTGCGATAAAACTACATAATAACATAAGGTTCTGTTGCAAGTTGTAGGTGCTGATAAAGGCTTTTTTCTTCTGATTTGAGAAGGGCTTTAAATGATGCATAATAGGATTCATAAATAAGAAGAAGTGCTTGAGGAAGGATGTCTTTAGTGGCACCAGAAGAGATCCAGAATTATGTGAAGAACCACATAGGTATTTTATAGGAGTTTGATTTGAATCTGATGAACCAAGAATGCTGGAAGGATGGGTTTGATAATAAGGATGACTTCCCAAGCAGAAATATAATCATAATAATTAAACATAAGTTCTGAATCAAGCCTTTGAGGCATATGAAGAGGTCGTCCCCATTCTTCTGCAGAGAGAACATGTAGAATCTTGATTTTTGAATATAGGATAGTAATATTGGTTGGTAAAGAATTTAAGTATGAATTTTTTTGATCCATCTGTATGATCAATAGTATAGCCACCAGTTCTGATCAAAATCTGTTCATAAACTTTATAGTCAAGAGGTTGGATAAATAAGTGATCAGGAGGAAAAAGGGTTTGGATAAGATGTTCAATAGAAATGGTATCGACATAAGACATGTCATCTAAGGAATAAATTCTCAAAGGTGCTTTTGTGGCAAAATATTGGGCTTGTGAAGCTTAAGGTTTTCTGGATATAGGGTTTGATGGGCTTTGAAATTGAGGAACATTAGAAGTATGGGTTGCTCCCCATCTCTCAAGATAATTGCCACTGGATTTTTTTGATAAAGGTGTAGTGTTCATAATGGAAGAAACTTTATCAGTTAGGGGCTAGAAAAAGGGTCTAATTTGCCGAGGCTTCATTCTTTTGCCCCTGTAAAAGCTTACGAGATAAAAAATCAAGAAGAGAATTAAGTTTACCTGCAATATACTCAATCTCAAAGTCAAATATGGCTAATAAAGCTTGATAGCGAGCAAGGATTTGCTTAGCAGTAAGATTTTACATCTTTTTCTAAAATTTCTTTAGCAGATTTACAATCTATTCTTAATAAAAAATTTTTGTTTAATGCATCACTTTGGAACTTCATTATACTATTTACTATGGATAGGATTTCCTTTTTAATAGTTGAATAATTCTGTTGAGTGGGCGTCCATGTTCCAGAAGTGAAATGAAGAATTTCTTCTTTTCCAAGGACATTTCTTTATAGAAGGATTCCTCCAAAACCTATTTTAGATGCATCAGTTTGAACTATTTTTAATAAATCTGGATGAGGGATAGTTAAACAAAGTAAATTTTGGACTTCTTTTTTAATATTTTGAACAGCTTTTGTATGAACAGGTGACCATTCTACAGGATTTTTGGTCAAGCGCATTTGTAAGATTTTTTTTTCTTTAGCAAGATCTTTATAAAAGTCAGAAACATAATTAAGGCATCCAAGAAAATGTTGTAATTGCTCTTTATTAAGAATTTCATCAGGAAATTGGGAAGCAAACTTAATAACTCTTTGGACTGGAGAAATAGTTCCTTTTTTTATTATAAAGCCAAGAAACTGAATTTCTGTTTGAAAAAGCTTCATATTCTTTTGGGATAAGACAAGTCCATTCTTGATAATAACTTTTTTAAAAATATTTAAATGTTTCTAATGGTCACAAATACATTTTGAAAACACAAGAATGTCATCTATATAGAAAAGTGTAAAAGCTTGATATGGATTAAAAATGTCATTCATTATTCTTTGAAATTCTGAAGGAGCATTTTTTAAACTAAATGGCATAATGTTCCATTCGTAATGGCCAAGTGATATTGTAAAAGTAGTTTTATACTAGTCCTCCGAGGTGATTTAAATTTGCCAAAATTCGGATTGAAGATCAAATTTGGAAAAAAGGAAGGCACCAGCTAGATGATTAATAAGATCAGTTTTATTTGGAACTGTACATCTGATGGACTTTAAGACTTTATTTAAAGGCTTGTAGTTGATAACAAGACGGGAAACACCTCGTTCTTGTTCAGGCGCTTTATTTACATAAAATGCTACAGAACTCTAAGGGGATTGTGATTTCTAAATAAGCTTTTTAGTAAGAAGATCATTGATTTTTTTAATACATAGTTGTACAAGGTCTTTATTCATTTGAATAGGTTAAGCTTCAGTAGGAATTTGAGATTCATCGAAATTATCAATATATGGAAGAGAAACAGTATGGTGTTTCCTATGCCAAAAGGCAAAAAGAAGGTCAGAACAGCATTATGTTTCAAGAGATTTTTGAAATTGGATTAAATCTTTTTGCAATTCTTTTTCAATTCTTAAAGAATTCATATCTTCTTGAAGATATACAATTTGTTTTTCTTTATGAGCAATTTGATTTTGAATGATACTGATATGTTGAATAGGAGTCGATTCAACAAAATCAAAAATTAATTTTTTTATTGTCTTTAATAGTTTTAAGACCTGATGAATTAATTTGAAAAGGCTGTAGAATCTGTAGAAAAGAATTTCCAAGGATAACATCATTGTTTAAATCTTTTCCGAGTGGGAAATTAGTCTTTATACATGTTCCATTTTTGCAAGCATGGACGTTATTTAATTTATAATGGATATGAAGTTTATTACTAGCAGTTGCTAGGCTGAGTTTATTTTTGGTTTTTTCATAATATTTTGTTGGGATTAATTCTTTTTTTATTAAATTAACATTTACGCCACTATCTAGTAAGTAGAGTGCTTTAATAGAGAAGTCTTTGACCTTATTTGTAACTTGAGTTTTCCATTTTTTAGGTGGATTCCTTGTTAAAGAATTTACAAAACCATTTAAGTTTTCATCAAATTTTTCTAGATGTTCTAAATTATCATTATTTTCTTGATAATTTTTTAGTGTGTGAAATTCAAGATTCTTAACACGTTGTTCGAGTTATTGAAGTTCAATTAAGTCTTGTTTTAATTCTTTTATTTCTTGCTTTTGATTATTAATTTCTTTATAAAGATCTTGAATTGAAAGATGAGTAGGAGCTTGTTGCTCTCTTAATCTATCTAAAACAGCTTTTATACTGAATTGTTCAGGTAAGTTAGATATATTACCTGATGTAGAAGCTTTTTCTTTTTTATTTCCGTTGTTTATTTTCTATATTTTTTCAAAATATTTATTTTTTAATTCTTCATATTTTAGATCTTTAAACATTTCTAGCACCATTTCTTCTTAGTAGAGAGTAAGTTTAAAGACAAAGAGGAAGAAGAAGCAGATTTATACTGGATTTCACTATCAAATATTTTACAATGACATGTATCTGAAGAATAATCTTTATCGAAGGAACTAGATGATTCTAAGGATGAGGATGAGGATCTTTTGATTTCTTTTTGAGAAAAAGTAATTTTAGAAGGCTGTAAAATATTTTCAACTTTATCTTCAATTTTATTAGTTTGTTGGCCAATAATATGAAGGTTAATATTTGTATAATTATTTTGTTCTAAAATATGACTTAAATTTGATTTGTAAATAAATTCAGATTTACTCTTATCTCCTTGTATTTTTGCAACATCTTTTATGGGTACGGCCGAAGTTTCTTTATATAAGATTTGAAGTAATGGAGGACGTATAGATTCTTCAGTTCTTTATGGAGAAGAACTGGTAGAAGCTATAATCCAAGATGAACTTAATTTTTTTATCATATCGATGGATAAATCTTTAGTATTATAAGCTTTCTTAATGGCTAGTTTAAGCTAATCAAAGAAATAAATATTTCTTTGATGATTATACATATATTTATACCACTTTTCTTTTAAGAAATCTTTATGCTCTTAAGAAACCTATTTAAAAAAGGATTTTGTTAAAGGATGTAAAGCTAAATTCCTTTTTAACATTTCTTTATCAATTTTAAAACATTCAACATTTATATTGAAATCAGATTCTGAGGGATTATATGTACTAGTTGGAGAAGCTTGATCAGTAGGATGCATAAGTCCTGTAGGTCGAAGGTCTATATTAGGTTTAGAGCAAAAAACTCGGGATGGTTCTTTTATGGAGGATCCAACCACAGAGGGAGGATGAGAATAAGACTTTCTAGAAGGTTGATAAACTATAGGAGTTGTATCTCTTGAATCTTTTTGAAAATTTATTTTAACACTTCCATCTTCATGTTCAATAATTGTTTCAATATCTTGATTTTCTTAAGACCTTTTAGGTTGGGCATTTTCTAAGCACCATTTACTAGATAGATTAATATCATTCCACAGTATGAGTTTTGGAATATTAACTTTATTTTTGAAATGAGTTTGGATTAAAGTAGTCATACCTTTTGCTTGATGGGAATAGGCTATGCCGGGAACAACTGAATTTATGAGTTTATAATAAACTCTATTTATGAGAGCAAGATTTTGATTATGAGGATTCATATCAAAACCTTTTGTTTGGATAGCAAGAGTAAGAGCTTCATGTCACCTAGATCTGTATGGGAAAAAAACAAATTAGAAAAGCAATTAAAGAAAGTAGGGCCATTAGCTAAACTTGATTCAACCATTCCAAGAAATGAAACACTGAATTTTTTATGTCTTGTATCTTGAACATAGATGAGAGCTTCTGTTCTAAGTCCAAGTCTTGTTAATGGCTTTAGAGCAACTTGCACTAATCCAAAATGAATATAATTTTATGTTTTAACATGCTTCTTTACTTCATGGGGCTTGATTAAAGAAAGATGCTGAACACTTCTGGTAACGGATTCAGTTCTTTCAATGGCTTTTTGCTTTATAACTTAATTTTAATTGAAAACTTCGAACTTTACAAATGTCATTTTTATTTACAGTTGGAATAGTCCACTCACAAATAACTTGATCTAAATCATCATAGCTGATTTCTTCATTATTTTTAATAGACATAGAAGATAAGGAATTTGATGATGAGAAAGAAGAAGGTACAAACTTCTTAATAAGCTTAGCCATAATTTGTATTACAGAGTTATTTCAACCAAATCCACCACAAGTATCTAATGAAATAGAGGATTTACACACAACCAAAATGCCTTAAACGCCTTCACATGGCTAATAACGGCAACAACAATGGCTATCTTTGCTTCACTCCGAGTAGAATATGATTAAAATTTCTTAATAATAAAAAACACAAAACTAAGTATTAAGACTTTTGACATTCTTACTTCTGAGTCAGCATTTCCTTAAGCAAAATCAAAGCATAACATAACATAGATAAGTGAAGAAATACTCACAAAATAACTTTATATTGCCAAAGTACTTGATGACAAATTTGATACCAACTTTACTCTATACCAAATGGGGAAGATGGTGGGTATACAAAAGCAGAAGGGAGAGGAGAGAGGAGATGGTGGTGGAAGCAAGGCTAGATTTTGACTGGTATTCCAATTCTTGCCTGGACATGAGGAAGGCTAGACCTATTTATAGTCATAACCAACATAGTTTACATTTCATTACAACTAACTTTAGACTGAATATGCATTTCATTTAATGTGCTGGCAAATTTCATGGTGCTTCCAGACTCAGGCGAAAATCACAATCTTTGCTGTGGATGAACTTTATTCTGAATAGTGAGATGTCATGATTGCTTTGAGTGACTTGATAAGGTATGTGTTATGTCTTTAGTTCTTTTCCCTTTCTGGAGATAAGTTCTTCATGGATGTGCATGTTGGGAATAAAATACTACTTCATTCTTATGAGAGATATGCTTTGTCTTTTAGTACTTCTGCATGTACTTTTTCTAAGAACTCATTGATGGTCTAGTAGAAAAAGTTTTTCTCATCCTTCTAATGTTTTAGAAAAAGCTCTTGGAGGAAAAATCTTTATGCCAAGCATAGTATTATTGGAGACTTATCAAAAGTGCTCATTCCAACCTTCATTTATTAATTCACCATGGAATAATTGGATTAACTCTTCTCGAGTTTTTTTAGAAATATCAAATGACCTGTCTTCATAAGCATTGATAATTTGATTGAGAGCTATATGTCCAGATTTATATGGATTCTGTATCACCGTTGTTTGCTCAGTGAGATCATCAGCAATGCAAACAACTCATCGACCGTCACACCAAATATATCTGTATGTACCTGTAAATTCAAGATGTCCTTTTAGATTGAGAAATCTTTGATATTGATCAGAAGCTGGATCATAATTTTGGAGACATTCTAAGCTCTATTTCATTTTAACGACTTCATGAGATTCATACGATTGAGTTGGATAATCAACAGGGAGATGCTCATAATCCTTTAAAGTAGAGATGAATTTTTTGCAGACTAAATCTTGTTCTTCATAAGTCATGATAGTCCATGATTGATAAGGTTGATAAAACCGGATTTCTTGTCTTTCACCCAAACTTGATGAAATTGTTATGAGAAGTTGTCTTTTGATAACTCTAAGGCTGTGAAGGGCATGGCGCACAATTGTAGGGAGCTGCTGTATCATTTCAAAGCATCTCTGCATAAAGAAAATGTTTAGACTAATCCTTGTTCAATATATGAGATATCAACTTCATATGATAGCAGGAATAATTTGGGAAAGCCAGTTGCCCAACTTATATGTTAAGCTTTGAGCATTAATTGCTCTTTAATATGACAAGAAATAGTTTTTTCTTTAATTCTTGTAGCTATCTCATCTGAAAGGGCTGTGTTAACCTTTTCCAGGAGGTGAATTCTGGATGTTTTTCATCAGCATAGATGGATAACAGTGCTCTTTGATGGATGTTATAACACATAAGGATTTGGATTTTTTAAGTCCTTGATATGGTTTGCAATATTGGATGGGGTTTTTCTAGTGTTTTGTTTTTTATCAGAGAGAATATCACTCCAATGGGCATTGATAATCTCTTTTGAAATGACAGATAATCCTGGATTGCAAAATGGAATTGATATTTGTTAGGATGTAGGTATGAAGGAACAGCTTGATTCCTGAATAGGGGCTTTGTTTTGGCTTGTACTTGATGTCATAATGAGAAGGGATACTTCCTGAAGGCAGATAGGTCTGAATGAGAATTATCAATAATCTGAATTTTTATTTTCATTGGGAAAAGAAAAATAATTTTATATCTGTCCGCCGGATAGAATTTGAAGGTACCAAAATCTGGATGTAGGATTAAATGTAGAAAACATGAAGACATCAGAGAGACGATTAATAAGATCTGTTTTATTTGGAACTGGATATTTGAATGGTTTTAGAACATCTTATTCTCGTTTATATGTTGTCTGAATAATATTGATATGTTGAATAGGAGTTAATTCAACAAAATCAAAATTTAATTCTTTATTGTCTAAAATAGTTTTTAGACCAAATGAGTCAATTTAAAAAGGCTATGAACTTTGTAGAAAAGGATCTCCATGGATACCATCATTGTTTAAATCGTTTCCTAGAAGGAAATTAGTCTTTATGCATATTCCATTTTTACAAGTATAAACATTACTTAATTTGTATTTGATATGTAGTTTTTTGCAAGCAATAACTAGATTGAGTTTATTATTGGTTTTTCCATAATATCTTGTTGAGATTAATCCTTCTCTTATTAAATTAACATCTGCACCACTATCTAGTAAGCAGAGTGCTTTAATAGAGAAGTCTTTGACCTTAATTGTAGCTGGAGTTTTCCATTTTTTAAGTGGATTTCTTGTTAAAGATTTTACAAAACCATTTAAGTCTTTATCAAATTTTTTTCTATTTTCTAAATTATCATTATCGTCTTGATAATTTTTGAGTTTGTGAAATTCAAGATTTTCAACACGTTTTTTGAGTTCTTGAAGTTCAATTAAGTCTTGTTTTAATTCTTTTGTTTCTTGCTTTTGATTATTTATTTCTTTATAATGATCTTGAATAAAGATGAGTAGGAGTTTGTTACTCTCTTCATCTATCTAATACGGTTTTAATGCTGAATTGTTCAGGTAAGTTTGATATGTTATTTGATGTAGAAGTGTTCCCTTTTTTAGTTCCTTTTTTTATATCTTTTATTTTTTCAAAATATTTATTTTTTAATTCTTCATCTTTTGGATCTTTAAACATTTCTAGCACCATCTCTTCTAGAGCAGAAAGTACGTTTAAAGATAAAGAGGGAGAACAAGCAGATTCATACTAGATTTCACTATCAAATATTTTACAATGACATGTATCTGAAGCATGAGAGGAAGAACAATCTGTATCAAAGGAACTGGATGACTCTGACGCTGAGGATCCTTTTAAGATAGTTTTGATTTCTTTTTCTGTTTTAACTTTTATTTTTGGAAAGTCAGGAGCTATATGTCCTTTTTCTTTGCAATTATAACATTGTATTACTTTTTTCTTGGGATAAGAACTGGATGACTCTGACGCTATGGATCCTTTTAAGATAGTTTTTCTTTTTATTCTGCCTAAAAGGATTGATTAATGGTTCCATCCCAAATTGAAAACAAAAATCATCAAGTTCAAACTTGCTGATTCTTTTTTGATTTTCAATTTGACGTTTAAGTTTGATTTCATTGCATAATGAAAATCCATCTTTATTAATCTTTTGAATTAGATCAACATATGTATACATTCCATAATTCAAATTTCCAAAATATCTTTATTTTAATTGTTCTCTAACTTTTTCTGCAAAAAATTTAGGAAGACCAGATATGGACTCTTCTTTCCAAAATTTTGAATTACTTGATCAATCATATAGAGTTTTGATAAGAAAACATCTTTATACTAATGAATATCTGATAATGTTGGGCAAGATAAATTGATTAATTGTGTTTTTAATTTTTCTTCTACATACACATAATTACCAATAAAATGTTTAACTATATTGTAATAAGCATGTAGATGGAATCAGGGATCATTTGGCCTTGAGGAGTAAGAATAAGATTTACCGAGGGATCTTTTTTTTACTGCATTTAATATAGCATTTCTTTCTATATCATATAAGTATTTTTCCTACCAACCATGTAATTGTCCAGTAAATCCAAGGACAACTGCATTTACCGCATGTCTTTGATCACTACTGGCAGCCACGATGGTAGAGGCACATCATGTGTTGGCATAGTTGCAGCATTTGATATTTAGATAGTCAATCTACATTCCATTCAAACACTAAAGAGTCTTCAAATTGAAGGCTATTTAGAATAGCTTGTTCTTCGAATTGAAGATCAACTGGAGTAGGTCTTGGATAATGATTTCTTGTTTTTGCTGCAGTGACTATTGGTTTTTGTCTTTTAAATATTTTATTGATTTGTAGAGAATCGTAATTTTGATCATCTTGTTTTCCATTTGGTTTTTTTTCTATAAAGTTAGAAATAGAGAATTCTGAGTTTGAGCTCGAAGCTTTAGAAACTCAAACATTTTTGGAATTTTCATTTTTCTTTTCTTTATTATCCTGAAGTTTTATGTTTGTAAAACTATAAGATAATTGATTGATTAGTTCGTCTGAAAATTTTAAGGGTTATTTTTTCTATCTTTAGATCTTCAAGAGCTTCACCTTCAAAACCTAAAGATTGTGTCTTGATTACTTTATGGAAAGAAGTAGTGTCATAAAATTTTAAAATATTTTCAACTTTATCTTCAATTCTATTGGTTTGTTGGCCAATAGTATGAAGGTTTATATTTGTATAATTATTTTGTTCTAAAACATGACTTAAATCTTATTTGTAAATAAATTCAGTTTTACCTTTGTCTCCTTGTATTTTTACAATATCTTTTATGCGTACAGCTAAAGTTTCTTTATAAATGATTTGATGTAATGGAGGATGTATAGATTGTTCAGTTCTTTGTGGAGAGAAACTAATAGAAGCTATAATCCAAGAAGAACTTAATTTAGTTATCATATTGATGGATAAATCTTTAGTATTATAAGCTTTCTTTATGGCTAGCTTAAGCCAATCAAAGAAAGAAATAGTTCTTTGATTATCATAACTATAATTATACCATTTTGCTTTTAAAAGTCTTTATGTTCTTGAGAAATATAGTTAAAAAAAGGATTTTGTAAGAGGATGAAAAGCTAAATTCTTTTTTAATATTTTTTTTATCAATTTCAAAGTATTTAATAACATTTATATTGAAATCGGATTCTGAAGAGATATATGTATTAGATGGAGAAGCCTGATAAGAAGGACACACTAGTCCTGTAGGTCGAAGGTCTACATTAGGTGTAGAGCAAGAAACTTGGGATGATTCTTTTATGGAAGATCCCACTACAGAGGGAGGATGAGAATAAGACTTTCTAGAAGGTTGATAAACGGTAAGAGTTATATCTCTTGAATCTGTTTGAAAATTTATTTCAACACTTCCATCTTCATGTTCAATAATAGTTTCAATATCTTGATTTCTAAAGACCTTTTAGGTTGAGCATTTTCTAAGTGCCATTTACCAGATAGATTAATATCACTCCACTGTATGAGTTTTGGAATATTAACTTTATTTTTGAAATTAGTTTAGAATAAAGTGGTCATACCTTTTGCTTGATGGGAATGGGCTATGCTTGGAACAGCTGAATTCATGAGTTTATAATAAACTCTATATATGAGAGCAAGATTTTGATTATGAGGATTCATATCAAAACCTTTTGTCTGGATAGCAGGAGTAAGAGCTTCATGTGCACCTGGATCTGTAAGGGAAACAAAGAGAAATTTGGAAAGCAATTGAAGAAAGTAGGGCCATTAGCCAAACTTGATTCAACTATTTCAATTAATGAATCACTGAATTTTTTGTCTTTTATCTTGAATATAGATGAGAGCTTTTGTTCTAAGTCCAAGTCTTGTTAAAGGCTTTAGAGCAACTTGCACTAATCCAAAATGAATATAATTATATGTTTTAACATGCTCCTTTATTTCATGGGGCTTAATTAAAGAAAGATGCTGAATATTACTGGTAATGGATTCAGTTCTTTCAATGGTTTTTACTTTATAACTTGATTTTAATTAAAAACTCCCAACTTTATAAATTTCATTTTTATTTAAGGTTGGAGTAGTCCAGTCACAAATAACTTGATCTAAATTATCATAACTAATTTCTTTACTATTTTTAATAGACATAAAAGATAAGGAATTTGAGGATGAGGAAGAAGAAGGTATAAACTTCTTAATAAGCTTAGCCATAATTTGTATTACAGAGTTATTTTAACCAAATCCACCACGAGTATCTACCGAAATAGAGGATTTACACACTAACAAAACGCCTTAAACGCCTTCACACGGCTAACAACGGTGACAACAATGGCTACCTCAGCTTTGCTCCAGGCGGAATATGATTAAAATTTCTCAATAATAACAAACACACAACCAAGTATTAAGATTTTTGACGTTTTTGCTTCTGAGCCAGCAATTCCTTAAAGAAAATCAAAACATAAAGATAAGTGAAGAAATACTCACAAAACAACTTTATATTGCAATGATATTTGATTACAAACTAGATGCCAACTTGTCTCTGTTACCAAATGGGAAAGTCATTTACAAACTAGATGCTTTGATTTTGCTTAAAAAATTGCTGACTCAGAAGTAAGAACATCAAAAGTATTAATACTTAGTTCTGTGTTTATAATTATTAACAAATTTTAATCATATTCTGCCTAGAACGAAGCTGAGGTAGCTATTTATAACACTCTGATCCCCTTTGAGCCGGTTTAGTGGCTCATTAGTGTGTTTTTGTGTTGGTTAATTCTTTTGGACTTGGTTTTGGGTCATGGATAGGTAGTTGAGTATCCTTTGACCTGGGATAGGTAGTTCTAAGCCCTTTTTCGTAATTTTGTAATTGCTTTGTTTGCATTATATTTGCATCATCTTGGTGTCAGCACGTGTATTTTGGTGAGCTCGTTATTTTCCGTAACTGTCTCAGACTCATTCGGAGTCAATTGGAGGAGTTGGACCTTTGTGTGACTTGAATTGTAATTAGCCTAAACTTGACAGACCTTGTATTAAACTTCAAAACTATATATATGAGTCATCAGCCAGATGTCTTCTCTCCCTGCTCATTTCCTTTAACGTGCATGCAAGAAAACTCCAGGAAAGCTCCATGTTCGTTTTCTCTCTTCTCTTCTCTTCACTTTTCTCCTTCCCTCTTGGTTAGCATTGGATTTTCCACCCAGTTCGAGTGGGTTCTCTCTTTCTCTTTCTCTGTCTGTGCTTTGAGGTAAGTGGGTTTTGATTTCTTCCTCTCCAATTGGATTTCTCCTCCAAGCTCTGTATCTCTCATACATCTCATGCATGGGTTGTTCTCTGATTTGCTTGGGTTTTTAGTTGGATTGGAGCTTGATCTCAGTGGATTTGCTAAAGCTTTGAGGTAAGTATAAGTACAGGATTGTTTAACACATATAGGTATGTTGTTTGATTACTGTGATTCTCTTGTTCTTATATGCTTGGCATGATCTATAGCCTAATTCTATCACTTTGGATTCATTGGAGTTTGTTTTGCTCAATTGCACATGATTTTCCAGTTTTTGTAACTATCCAAATTCGTTTCCTGTATTGTACGGCTAAGCCGTAATTCTATACGGCTCAAATTCCAGAGACTTGATATTTGAATTTTATTCTATGGCTAGGCTAGGCTGAACCATAATTTGTTCTACGGCTGAGCCATAAGCTAGCCGTGACCCAGCCGTGAATTAACACTCTGATCAGTCGAAACTTTCTGATTCTAGTACTCTTACGGTGAAGCTACGGCTAAGCCGTGGACTCCACCGTAGCTCAGCCGACAAAGGTATCAAATCAGAGGTGGAAGATGACCAGTTTAGCCGTGTTCTGAAGGAAACCACGGCTAAGCCGTTGTGCATCTTATGGCTAGGCCGTAAGCTGTCGACGGCTAAGCCGTAGGTCACCCATGGCTAAACCGTAAGACTTGGAAAATCTAAAATTAAACTTAGGATAATGGTGTGACTTTGTAGGCTAAAAGATAGGTTAACCATACATGTAAACCGGCCTAATGGATTCTTTGGAACGCATGAATAGTCTGCTAGGCTGTGACTTATTCATGTGAGCGTTGATTTACTGTTAAGGACCTCCCCATGGGTATTGGTTTAAGGGACTTTGGTGCACGTGAGGATTTCATTGCAACACTTTGATGGCAACGGTACATCGAATAACTTAAAACTATACCAACATGCACGGTTAGTGACAGTGAACAACTAGATTAGAGTTGGCTTGTAATCCTCCTTGATTCCGCGTTAATCTGAGATGCATTGCATATTGGTTACAGTTTTGCCCTCTGTTCTGCTGATCTATATTTATGCATTCCGAGATCATTTTGTTTCATTCTATATATTTGTTTTATTCTTCGCTCCGTACTCTGCTTTGATCTATGCTGTGCTTTGTCTTAATTTCCCCTATGCTCTGTATATATTCGATGCAGTGCGTATTCCCTGGTGGCTCTGCCCAGAGATTAAAATGTGCGGATAAGATCGGGCCAGTGTCGTCCGTGAGTTCAAAGCGGATAATCTCCCCTTTTTCTTTTGATTTAGTTGATTGGTATCAGTCTGGCTCTACTCAGCCTCAGCCCTAGGATGCCCGACGGGGTTAACTTTGGCTTGGTTCTCTATGCTTTATATCGCTGCAGCGTAGCTTTGTCTTGGGACCCCGAAACCCAGGAAACCGAGACCCACTTGTACCCTTGGCCAGGTCAGTGGTGTTCTCATCTGTCTGCTTTGCCTGCTCTCTATGTGAGAGAATATGGCCAACGTAGTAGCCACCTAGTTCAGTATTTCTATGCTTTGATTCCTGTATCATGTTTCACTTCTATGCATGATTTGCTTAGCGTATAAAAATGAAACTCTGTACTTAATCTTCTATCCTTATTCAGGTAGATACGATGAGTGTTACGTTCTTGTTACTTATATTTGCTGGATCATTGTATTCATGGTGTTGTCTGTGGTGTTGCAGGCACAATCTCGTGTCCAGCTCCCCGGCGGTCGAGGAGACTGTAGGGCAAGACTTCGTAAAGGCTCCCTCCAGTCTGGCAGAGTGGGCTTGATCCCTTCTGCCGAGTGCGTACATGCATATCATCAGCCGTCCATTTGTTTTGGTTTTTGGAGATTTTGTATTTTATCACTTTGGCCTTTGTCACTCTTGTATTATTTTGTATATCATTATTTTGATGTATTTTGGTGTGTATTCAGACTCGTATTTGATTTATTGTCATTTTTAGCTTCCTCTATTTCTTTTGTTGCTTGCTATGATATGTACAGCTTCCGCATACGCTTAGTTCGCACGTGTTAGATCCCTTGTGTGTGTGCATCTGAACTGGGTTTGGATGTACGTGCATGGGAGTATGTGTGTCACTGGTTTGGCTTTTCGCTAACCCCCGATTTCTGGGCTCGGGTTATGACACTATTGTTGTCACCGTTGTTAGCCGTGTGAAGGCGTTTAAGGTGTTTTGTTAGTATGTAAATCCTTTATTTCGTTAGATACTGTGGTGCATTTGGTTAAAAGAGCTCTATAATACAAATTATGGCTAAGCTTGTTAAGAAGTTTGTACCTTCTTCTTCCTCATCATCAAATTCCTTATCTTCTATTCCTATTAAAAATAGTGAAGAAATCAGTTATGATAATTTAGATCAAGTTATTTGTGACTAGACTCTTCCAATCGTAAATAAAAATGAAATTTATAAAGTTGAAAGTTTTCAATTACAATCAAGTTATAAAGTAAAAACCATTGAAAGAACTGAATCCATTACCGATAATATTCAGCATCTTTCTTTAATCAAGCCCCATGAAATAAAGGAGTAAAGGAGTATGTTAAAACATACAATTATATTCATTTCGGATTAATGCAAATTACTGTAAAGCCTTTAACAAGAGTTGGACTTAGAACAGTGATTCATTACTTAGAATAGTTGAATCAAGTTTGGCTAATGGCCCTACTTTCTTCGATTGCTTTCTAAATTTCTCTGTTTTCCTTACAGATCTAGGTGCACATGAAGCTCTTACTCTTGTTATCCAGACAAAAGGTTTTGATATGAATCCTCATAATCAAAATCTTGCTCTCATATATAGAGTTTATTATAAACTCATGAATTCAGTTGTTCCAAGCATAGCCTATTCCCATCAAGCAAAAGGTATGACTACTTTATTCCAAACTAATTTCAAAAATTAAGTTAATATTCCAAAACTCATACAGTGGAATGATATTAATCTATCTGGTAAATGGTGCTTAGAAAACTCTCAACCTGAAAGGTCTTTAGAAAATCAAGATACACTACAAGAAAAAATGTTTTTGTCAACGCATTTATGTGTTGGCAAAGGTTAGTATTTACATTGCTAAACACATTCTACAACGTAATTGAGTACGTTATCAGCATGTTGCCAAAGCTTTGTTAATAAAAGTATTCCGCGACGCAATTTGACTACGTTAGGGAAAGTTAACTTTTCAGCAACATAATATTTGTTGTGAAAATACGTTGTCGAATCATTTTAAACATTGCCAAAAGATGGTCTATTGTAGAAATTAGTTGACATACGTCGACGCAATAGGTGCATTGGCAAAAGTTTTGAACCTTTGCCAACGCATGTGGTGTGTTAGTAAAAGTCCACTTTCCGCAACACACGTGGAGCGTTGGCAAAAGTTTACTTTATGCAACACATTTGTTGCGTTGGCAAATATTCACTTTTCGCAACGTACACAGTGCGTTGGCAAAAAAATTACTTTTTGCAATGCACGCAGTGTGTTGGCAAAAGTTCACTTTCCCCATCGCACATGACTCTTTGGCAATATTCCACTTTCTACAACGCACTTGGCGTGTTGTTAAAAGTCACTTTCAACAATGCAATATCTGCATTGGGAAATAATTTTTTTCCTTCACAACACAAATAAGTGCGTTGGAAACATTATTACAAATCATGTAAGTATGTTCAAAATTTGCTTTTACCAATGCCACTAGTAGCATTAGCGAAGGTATAACATCACATCTAATATTTTCTAATTTTTTATACACAACCTGTATTCATATAAACTCATTGCAATTGAAAATAATTTCTCAGTTTTAAATATAACAACAAAAAGCCAACCTCAATGTGCATTCATAATGAAATTCATTCAAATCTTAAACATTTGCATTTATTATAAAATTATATCCAATTCAATTCCAAAACATACCTCCCCTGAATATCAAAATTAAAAAAGACAAAATAAAAATATTCAAATAGTATCTGGACAATGTATTAATTCAAGCAGATTCTCTCTTTCTCTCTCTCATATTTTATCAAAGCTGCCATGCATTCCATAACGTCACTCATCCATCTGTGAAAAAAGAAGAAAGAAATGCATCAAACATGTTTTGAAGCACATTCAAGTATAATATACGTGCAGAAAATTTAGGCTGAAATTAAAGAAGCCATTGGAGTTTTTAAACAAGCAACTCAATAAATATAAATGCATGTTTTATTCTAAACTAAAACAAAATTTCTAAAATTGATGTATTAAAATTCATACAATAAGCATGAATTTACTAACCAAGAAGGCTCAGCATGGTAAGCTCCTGACACGCTTGCCCCACCAAGTGATGATGTCGAAAAGAATCCCGCCCACTATAGGGCCTCCATTGCTATAGCCTGGAAAGTCGAGAATTTTTCAATTCTTTTGTTTACAACTTCAATCTGCTCTTTGAGGCTTTGTACCTCATAATCATGTGCTTGAGTGTGAATGACACTCCTAGAAGACGAGGGCTTTAGTCCGACCCCAAATCCCTTCAAGTACCCCGGTCTTGGCCCAAGTACCTCAATCGACATCTCCTCCTCGATCATCAGGGCTGCACTGGGCTGTGAATACCTATCTCACAACTTTACTAATTCATTCTATTATTTTTACAAGGAATTAACAACTAATTATATTTAGAAATAATATTATTACAATCTAAATAGATTAAAACCATAGTAAAAAGTAATAACCAATATTACATTTGTAATATGCTATAAGCACGCTACAAACAAAGTAGTCTATCCACTGCATTATAGCTAGTATCACAGGATTCTAGTGATACATGTACACACACACACTCATTACATACATACTTGATTTTCTTTGTATTTTGGATTCACCCAATCGTTCTTTGATTTACTCCAATGGAAGTCTTTATAAAAGTCCATAAAGTGGGGCTTTTGGCCTCCATTCTCTACCGCCTGATTTCATTAATTAGTTTCATGAGTAAGGTTATATGTAAGTACTATAATCTAATTAACATTATTTTTTGAAATTATCAAGAATTAACATGACCATGATATACAACGTTGACGGAATGAACCTTGACCCGCATGCATGATTGTAGGGCAGAAGTGAATGAGATGCTTTGGATTTCTCTAACTTAGCCTACCAAAATTAAGAAGAAAATAAAAAAAAGTTAGTAAATCTCAATCATGTTAAATCTTAACCAATAGAGATTCATGACAAATAACTTAGTGACATATATAATGCATAGATGTTACCTTCCACTTTTCATCAGTCCAAACATGGTCGATCATGTAGTTTCAATGCTCTGGCTTAATGTTATTAGGCAGTTGAGTTTTGAGGTCAACACCTTTTTCCAACATATTCTTATACTTAAGGTGTAAGCTGCACTTCTAGCCCCTATAATGTTTGACATTTTTTATCAACTGCCGCCTGTACCTTAGGATCAGTTGTGTAATCCTTAATCTCAAACTTCTCCTGCAAACAAAATATTAGTGTATTGATATCTATTAAATAATACAAATTAATGTTATTAGTTAATTAATAAATTTCAATTACCAAAGATCGTTGTATGATGGCCGCTCTAAGTGATGCCCTGTAGCGGTGCCACCCCTCTAATATCTTTGCTAAGCTCCATCACAAAAGAAGGGGCATTAAGCCCCACTGACACATTGCAATCATCTGGGAACTCCACTAGGAGTTTTTTACCTGATTGCACTACAAGCCTCTCAGTCCTCCTACTTTTTGTCGAGCCTCGTATAGACCTTTTGGTCAAGCTTGAGGTTGTAAAGAAAAAAATGTTGTTTATGCTTATATGTATAATATATTAGAGTAAGATAAAAATTATAAGCGAAGAACATTAGATTCTTACCTACACTACTGACCTGGGTGGTTGGTGTATTCATTAAAGGTATATGTTGGGTCTGTGCAAGTTGGGACTGTGCCAAAGGAGCATGTGGGGTCGTGCAGGTTGGGATTGTACCTCCGAAATTAAGGACTGTGTGGGTATGGAAACTGGTAGATGATGAGCCGATTGACGTTTAGCAATCATCGATGCGACCTGAAAAAAAAAGAAAATAAAAGATTACGTGTACATATATCACTAATTACCAATAACCAATATATTATAGGTACAATATCACTAATTATCAATAATGCAAAAAAGTGTATACCACACTAGTTAATTGTTGGTAAATATAGAATCAGTCTTAGATGCACACTCACACACATTACCTTTTTCATTTGAGATCTAAAATACTTATCGTCACCATCACTACCATACTCTTCATCATCCTCAATGGAGTAACTCGAGCCTTCCTCACTCTCTGGTGGACTATACTCCTCATCATCTTCCTCAACCATGTTTCCTTTTTCTCTTGTTGACTGAACTCATATGGGTGATCTTCTCAACTGACGCCCTCCAAGAATTCGCCGCCCTGTGCAACCCCAAAGCTTTAAGTCTCATTTGACTTTCCGCAATGGTAGCCATTCTTTCTTTTCCAATATCTGACATCTTCTCCCACGGAGACCCGGGTTGAAACCACAATTTTTCATTCTTGGGCATTTTAGCAAATATTAGTTACTGAAAAATGATGAAAACATGTATGAATAGTCAACTAACATTAAAATCTCATTAATAATAAATTTTGGTATATATTTAACCACCTACATAGCTTGCTAGTGAGAAAACATTGGCATTAATATATTTGTAACAAATATGGAGCCAAAAACTGAATGAAGGTAAATAACAAATTTCTAGAAGTTAGGCTGAATAAAACATTTATCTATATGCAAATGACAAATTTATTAAGAACATTTATCCATATGTAAAGGAAAACAAATACTACTTATCGCATTCTAAATTGGGATCTATATCCAAATCAGAATGCCTTTGTTGGACATCTTCTTCATCATCTGCATTCTCTATCATTGTTTCATCCTTGTTATCACTATGGTCCATCATTTGTGCATCACCAATATGTACTTGGTTGCTTGAATGCAAAACCCTATTTCTTGAAATAATCTTGGGATCAATACCATTCCTATGATATTGAATATGAGTATCTTCAATGAAAATTTGGACAGCTCCGGTTGTTTATTCTTGTTGGTATGCATCGTTATGTTTGGATACTTCTACTAAGCTATGTTCATCACCATCCAACTCTGGTACATCTCAAAATCCTTATTGTCAAACTCGTTGTAGGACTTTCCAATTTGTACCTAATTTTGTATCTTTAACGTAGAAAACTTGCTGCACTTGACTTGGCAAGATAAAGGGATCACTTTGATACCACCAATTTTTGACATCAATACTTGTGCAATGGGAATCTATTTGTATTGTTCTCCTACTATCAGTTTTGGACCATTCACATTGGAAGAAAACAACTTTGTGCCCATACAAGTATTTCAGTTCTCAAACTTTACATAGGTATCCATAGAAGTCAATCGTTTGTCCCTTATGGTTGCCTTGTGCAACCAACCCACTATTTTGGGTTTTGCGATGGTTGTCTTGATCTTTAGTATGGAATCGGATTCCATTACAAATGCAACCCGAATAAAGATTGACTATTGCATCGGGACCGTTTGCTAATGACCAGAGGTTATCGGTTGCTTTTGGTGACCCTTGCGACCGCATTTGATTCATCTGCATCAACAACATATAGTAGATATATTAAGTTACTGTTAAGTCAAGCATAATAAAAAATATCTTATATATCTTACACGTAATTTAAACCAGTTCAGAAAATCTCATCGTTGTAACTGAGTGATATCATGTCCGCTTGAATTCTGTAGCAGATTCTTGTGTTCCCTAATTATAAAAATTTGAATCATAAGTAAAAAACTTGAAAAATCAAAAAGTTTACAAGTTATGCATACACTTGATTAGATACCCACATACTCTAGGTACTGCTTTACTTCAATGCTATTATATAACACACAAACCATGTGCCATATTAAGTTCCTTCTCGAACACCTCGGGAGCCATTGTCAATCATCCAGAACATTTTATGTGAAGACCATTAATCCCAGACGATGATGACCACCATCAATATTCCATTCATCTTAATTAAATAAAGTTTCAACCTCATTAAGGTACATTGAGCAAAACGTTAGACATTCTTTAACAATATAAGCCTCAGCAATTGAACCTTTAGGCCGAGCTCAATTAGCGATATACCCTTTCAAAGTCCCTAAAAATCTTCAAACAATCACCAGCTAGAATTAAGTTACAAACGCAACACAATTAGACTAAAATATAACTTTAAAATCACACTAGAATGGTAATAATTACCTTTCAATTGGGTACATCCAACGATATTGCACTGGTCCTGCAATCATGGCCTCACGTGGCAAGTGGACTGCTAAATGGAGCATCACATCGAAGAATACTGGAGGAAAAATCTTTTCTAACTTGCAAAGTATGAGAACTATGTGTTCCTCTAATTTCTCCAAATCATTTTTCCTAAATGTCTTAGAGCACAACTGTTCAAAAAAATCACCCAACTCGAACAATGTAATACAAATATCCTTGCTGAGGTACCCACCCATCCCAATCGGCATAAGTCATTGTAGAAGGACATGACAATCATGGTTTTTCAAACCCGATAATCTACCATTTTCTGTGGTCACACATCTCGAGATATTTGCTGCATAGCCATCCGAAAACTTAATAAATATCAAGAATTCACAAAAACCCTCTCTCTCCTTCGGGGACAATGTGTACATTGCCGGGGGCATCACATATTCACCATCAGCACGCTTCTGTATGTGCAATTCTTTTCTAATGCCCATGTCCTCCAAATCTCGATGAGCTTTTTCTGTGTCTTTGTTCTTCCTATCTATATTCAATAAAGTTCCAAGGAACTGATCACATATATTTTTCTCGATGTGCATGATGTCCAGGTTGTGTTGGAGTTTTAGTTTCTTTAGTGCTGAAGCTCATAAAAGATGCTTTTTTGTCCAATTCAATTATTCAATGCTACGAGGTCTCTTCTTGTTACTTTTATGCTTCCCACACTTGACAGTTGGCAAGCGATCCAGCTGCTCTAGTGTTTTCTCCACTGGTAACTCCAAGGATTTTATTTGGAGCTCAACCTTTCCATTAAAGGTCTTACTCTTTCGCCAATGCTGGTTCTTAAGCAAGTAACAGCGATGGCCCATGTACCTGATCTTACTTCTTAAACCTTGCGACAATTGGCACGCCCCGATCCCAGGAATTGGGGTTAGGATGGCCCCACGGGGTGTGCATACATAATTCTGTAGTAATTTGTGCATGTAAACATACACACACAAATCACTACAAGGGAGATTGCAGAGGAACGTGTAAAGAAGTTCTCCGACACATAATTTACATTCAATAGTAAGCAGAAGCCTATGTAATACATCTGGAATGATCACAAGCATTAACAACAGAATCATAAACATCCATAAATAAGTCTGTACTTAACCATTTCTCCATTTACATGATAACCATTAGTTAAGCATGAACAAAATCTTAAAGTGTAAATAGGCCTATCCAAACTTAAACACTCAGGAAGTGTCTCGTTGTCGCTCTTCGTACGACGACGTCATCTGCATTACACTTATTTAGTCCTCAAGGTTTAGTACCTGTAACACCAAGGGTAGCACTGTTAACACGACGGTTAAGTAAGTATATAGAGGTACATAAGACTATCATGCCGTATCAAATAAAGTAAGAGTATACGTTGATTAAAAGAAAGCAAAAATCGTACACTAGGCATGTCGTGCATGAGTAAGCATGAGTAATGAATCATAAACAGAATATCATATAAACTTATTGGCAACCACGTCGCCGTATTCTCCCAAGAGAGAGCATATCATCTAGCGGGAGCGTGCAGATTCTAGGGGATTAGCCTAGCTTATTGAGAAGCGCCGACAACTCCTCCAAGGACTACTGCAGTAGCGACATAACGTATCATACCCAAAATGGTCCCGTCGAACCTAATAAGGGCGTAGCTAAGTGGTGCCGACTTAATGTATCAAGACCGACTCAAATGCATATCTTTTATTCGTCTTAGTTATACTTGTCATATCATACATACCAGGAGTTCGGTCTTAAGATTGCATTCACACATTCATTCATATCTGATAATCAATTCATGCATATTTAATAGAGCTACATATGTTGAGGGCATGGTTTCTTAACAATATGGATGCATTTAGGTTGCGTAGGCATCAAAGATAATTACTAGCAACCCTATACTAGATAATTCGTGATCCCGAGGGCATTCAACACGGTGTATTTATAAAACGTTTGGTGTCATTGTGTTACTAATCTTGGTATTACATTGTGTATGCAAAGGACACCTCTTTTTATGTGAACACCCATGACGTGACATCGGGAATTCAAAGGGGATAAGTGACAGCTCTACACTTGTCCACCTTTCATTTGATCACCATTGGGCTAATTTGGTTAGGAAATAGGTGCCTTATCTAGAGCCCTACAAGGTCATTGAAGGTTCCTCACATCCTACATTCACTGGTTTTTACGGCTTAGCCGTATATAAGGCTACGGCTTAGTCGAGTGGTTTCGGTTTCCCTCTTAATTCAATATGCATTTACGGCTTGGCCGTATATTGACTTACGGCTTAGCCGTACTAAGCCTACGGCTAGGGTTACGGCTTGGGTACGGCGTGGCCGTAGCAGAGTTCACGGCGTAGCCGTGTATGAGCGGTAGCTAAATCCTGGGTTTGGGGCTCTCTAGAAGGTTCACCGTAGAATAGCCTACGGTTTGGTCACGGGGAGGTTATGGCTTAGCCGTAGTACATTCCATGGCTTAGCCGAGTGTTAGCCGTAGTGTAATTTGGCTCTCTGGATTTTGAGCCGTAGAGACTTACAGCTTAGCCGTGAGCTTCGCCGTAAGCTTCAGAAGTTCTGAAGCTGATTCTGCAGCTCGGGTTCACTTGCAGAACTCTATCATTTGGGTTTCCAATGAGGGTTCTTATACTACTAAACTCCATAGTAGGTCTTACATATTCCATATCATCAATCTTGCCTAATTATACTCATTATCACCTAATTCCATGCCTATGTGTGCTTATTTAAGAGGAAATGAGCTGTAAGTTGAACATTGAATGAGCAATCCAAGAATCAATCAAATTAACACACATGCAGTACCATACAAACTCTAATACTTGCCTTAACACATTGCTTGACCTTACTCAACTCCTCCTTGGCGTGTGGGTAGGGGAAGGCTCCCAATCTGAGATGAGTTCTCTTGAATCTGTAACTTAGAGAAAGAGGATGCCAAAAGGATGAAGAAGAGGAGGGATGGAGGCTGTCACTGTTGCATGCAAGCACTAAATCCCCCGTTTCCAGCTCTAAGTTGAAGAGAAGATGGAGAATGGATGAAGAGAGGGGATGGCTCCAACGAATACAGAATAAAACAGAGGAAGAAGACGTTGGGGCTTTATGAACTCAATTTTCCTACAGCTTTTGCATGCAAGTCCCGGTTTCTTGGGATATTTACAATTTAGGTCACATGGCCTCAATTGGGCCAAGACGAGTCCGAATCAAATTGAGCCCAACATGAAAGTTGACCCACAAGATGAAATGCACGTAATGCAACTGATGAGATGTCCATATGATGCAAGATTAATTACGAAAAGGTCCTTGACTATCTAAGTAAAGTTCGAACCCAACTACCTATCCAACTGAAACCCACTAATAATTTAAAAGCAAGGTGAATTAAGACTAATTATGCATATTAATAAGAAAACCAAGCTTAATTAGTATAAATTATAATTATGCCGGGTCGGGACCTTACATCTCACCCTACTTAAGATCATTTGGTCCTCCGAATGAAATAAACTAATAGAATCGAATACTAAAATAAATCGGGAATACTTACCAAACCTATTTACTGCATGGATGGTACTAAGTAGTTGCTCCATGTGCGTTGCATCGGTTCCAGTTGGTTTCCCCACACTCAAGGACACGAAACGGGTCTAGAATCGTTTCACGAAGCCTCATCACACGAAGGACATTAAGAATTCCTACGAGTTCTTTCTCAAGATAGATTTCCTCCCTTACGAAACCTTCGATGCTACACCAACATCCATCTGCAATTCGAGGATATTTTACTATTGTCAGTGAAATTTCTTAGCTTGGAACGTCATTCTTCAGCTCTCGGATTTCATGTGTCGACTCCACTTTATTAACGGCGATCGAAACTTAAGGAACCCTATAGATCCACTTCTTCTCAAATACGAAGACGCCCACTTCATGCTTTTAGAAAATTGGATGGAATGTTTGATGAGACATCGAACTTGGTGGTTACTCTGCGTGGAGGCTAAGACTCACCATATAATGGAGGAACATCAGTCATGACCATAAGGTAACCTTTTAACCCGAGCCGACATTAATCTTACTTAGGGAGTAGTAGCCTAATCACCATACGATCTAAGATTCCTAATGAGTCACTAACGATCAATAGTCATCCGATTGATTTCACCAAACAGACCTTTAGGTTTAAATATCTTTCGGATGTTGCATGAGTGAAACGAAATCCTCATGCTTGAACAGAATTCCTCTCATACCCAACGTTTTTATAACTGATTTTAATACATTAAATATCGTCAATGAATTGGTCATCAAATAAATAGTCAAGAATCTATAATGTTCCTCTCTGGTTAGGACATAGCTTCTAATCACATAGCTTTAGATGCTAATTTGATATCAACTGAACCTCAATCAATTGAAATAATATCCCTAACGCGTTGATCTGATTGAGCAAATCATTAATACCGACTGCGAGCGATTGTTCGTACTAGTCACATAAGTCACATAACTCAACTATTTTTGTCTATATGCCTTTGAATTATATGAATTTCCTTCTTTCTCTTTTTTTTTTTTTCAAGAAACTTGAATTTCCATCTAGGATACGCTCCCAGTAACTCCCAACAAATGAGTCTAGATAACAGTCTTATCAATTATGCACTCAAGGACCTTAATCAAATCTAAATCCTTAACTATCTGATTATATCTGATGGATCAATTCTAAGATTGCATCATCACACCTAATTCTCAAGAATCAAATAATTTCACAAAACTTAGAAGTCGTCCTTGCATCGATCTATTCACACAAGAATTATTCCTCTTAATTAACACATGAACTACGATCCCAGAATTATCTCACAATTCTATGATAGCATCTTGTAAGACCACAAGAAGTATAACTGACCTCGAACTTTGCCAACTGATAATAATCTCAAATTTTTCTAGATCATTTTTCATTTAATTGAGGCCACAACTGGTTCAACCAGAAGTTACAGCTCTACATTAGCAAAATTAGTTAATCCTCAAAGGGTAAAGAAGAATCCTAAAAAGATTATCGTGAGCACTAACACTGGAACACATCTAGATATAAATGATAACTGTAATCCGTAACCGATCTATGTACGAATAAGAATTCTATTCCTTATCTTCCAAATACATTCGCAGCATTGATTAATCCGATAATCTGTCCAGAATTCCTAACATCCCAATCGATCTTAAGAGTTGATCTTCGAGCTTAAAGTTGGAATAACCTATCCTCAATCGATTCATTTAGACACTATCTTGCGCCCTGAAATTAATGGCTCACCAATATAAGGCAGTAATCACTTACACTCAATAATCACCGATTTAATTGCCTTGATTATTATACCCCTGAAGGTGTCAACTGTATCTCAACAAACTACACCAAACGTCCTCACAGGGTCACTAGAAAGAATGATTGAAATTTCACTTGAAGCTCACATACAACAGGGGTCTTAGAACCCACCCTAGATAGTTAATCATATAGACCGCTGATAACATCTATAAGTAAAAGATCAACAAAAAATAAGGGTAGCAATTAAAGATCACCTTTACTAACGCTGCCTATCACTTGAGGTTGCTTGACTGATTGCTGCTTCTGGCACACTGGGGCTTCGCTGGTGGTTCTCTTCCTTGGGCAATTTGCCAGCCGATCCTCCATCGAACCACAGCCAAAACATGCTCCAGTCTTTCTCCAGCATCTATTCGTCTCATGGCCCTTACCACATAGATCACACATTGGTTTTCTGGAACTATGAGCCTTGGTCTTCTGTTTCTTCCATTGCCCAGGGTACTCCTCAGAGGGTGATGCGTCCCTCTCGGATTTCTTCTTCAGAACATCCTGCAAACTATCCTTTACTATTGTCAAATTCCGTTGCAGTTGAGTTTGTCTTTCCATTATCATTGCTATCTGCATTTGCATTATAGCTTGATCCACACCAATCTTTGTGACTTGTCCCATCATCGTAACTAACATGCTCTGCATCATCAAAAGGGGCTGATTATCTGTAGTCGAAGAAGGTGGAGGCATGTGGTCCAAGTTCTCAACAGGAATGTCTTTTACGTCATTACTCTCGGTGTTACTCGAGGAACCGTGACGAGTATTTTTAACTCTCCGAGTCGGGGTCATTATCTGTAAGAAACTATCATTATTTCAAAGCAAGGTGTTAGAAGACTTAAAACATCATATGCATCCTATACAACCCGGATCCCAACGCACCTATCGTATCCTCACCACGTTTCCTAAGTTTCTAAATCTTTTATTCCAAACTTATTTATGCTACACAACACCAATCCTTGATTGCATATTTTCCAAGATCCATGCTCTAATACCATTACTTACGTATGTCACGCCCCGATCCCAGGAATTGGGGTTAGGATGGCCCCATGGGGTGTGCATACGTAATCCCGTAGTAATCTGTGCATGTAAACATACACACAAATCACTACAAGGGAGATTGCACAGGAACGTACAGAGAAGTTCTCCGACACGTAATTTACATTCAATTGTAAGCGGAAGCCTGTGTAATACATCTGGAATGATCACAAGCATTAACAACAGAATCATAAACATCCATAAATAAGTCTGTACTTAACCATTTCTCCATTTACATGATAACCATTAGTTAAGCATGAACAAAATCTTAAAGTGTAAACAGGCCTATCCAAACTTAAACACTCAGCAAGTGTCTCATTGTCGTTCTTCGTACGACGATGTCATCTGCATTACACTCATCTAATCCCCGAAGTTTAGTACCTGTAACACCAAGGGTAGCACTGTTAACACAACGGTTAAGTAAGTATATAGAGGTACAGAAGACTATCATGCCGTATCAAATAAAGTAAGAGTATACATTGATTAAAAAAAGCAAAAATCGTACACTAGGCATGTCGTGCATGAGTAAGCATGAGTAACGAATCATAAACAGAATATCATACAAACTTATTGGCAACCACGTGGCCGTATTCTCCCAAGAGAGTGCATATCATCTAGAGGGAGCGTGCAGATTCTAGGTGATCAGCCTAGCTTATTGAGAAGCGCCGACAACTCCTCCAAGGACTACTGCAGTAGCGATATAACGTATCATACCCAAAATGGTCCCGTCGAACCTAATAAGGGCGTAGCTAAGTGGTGCCGACTTAACGTATCAAGACCGACTCAAATGCATATCTTTTATTCGTCTTAGTTATACTTGTCATATCATACATACCAAGTGTTCGGTCTTAAGATTATATTCATACATTCATTCATATCCGATAATCAATTCATGCATATTTAATAGAGCTACATATGTTGATGGCATGGTTTCTTAACAATATGGATGCATTTAGATTGCGTAGGCATCAAAGATAATTACTAACCAACCCTATACTAGATAATCCGTGATCCCAAGGGCATTCAACACGGTGTATTCATAAAACGTTCGGTGATATTGTGTTACCAATCTTGGTATTACATTGTGTATGCAAAGGACACCTCTTCTTATGCCAACACCCATGACGTGACATCGGGAATTCGAAGGGGATGAGTGATAGCTCTACACTTGTCCACCTTTCATTTGATCACCATTGGGCTAGTTTGGTTAGGAAATAGGTGCCTTATCTAGAGCCCTATTGAAGGTTCCTGACATCCTACATTCACTGGTTCTTATGGCTTAGCCGAGTGGTTCAGGTTTCCCTCTTAATTCAATATGCATTTACGGCTTGGCCGTATATTGACCTACGGCTTAGTCGTGCTAAACCTACAGCTAGGGTTACGGCTTGGGTACGGCGTGGCCGTAGCAGAGTTCACGGCGTAGCCGTGTATGAGCCGTAGCTAAATCCTGGGTTTGGGGCTCTCTGGAAGGTTCATCATAGAATAGCCTACGGCTTGGTCACAGGGAGGTTACGGCTTAGCCGTAGTACATTCCATGGCTTAGCTGAGTGTTAGCCGTAGTATAATTTGGCTCTCTGGATTCTGAGCCGTAGAGACTTACAGCTTAGCCGTGAGCTTCGCCATAAGCTTCAGAAGTTCTGAAGCTAATTCTGCAGCTCGGGTTCACTTGCGAAACTCTATCATTTGGGTTTCCAATGAGGGTTCTTATACTTCTAAACTCCATAGTAGGTCTTACATATTCCATATCATCAATCTTGCCTAGTTATACTCATTATCACCTAATTCCATACCTATGTGTGCTTATTTAAGAGGAAATGATCTGTAAGTTGAACATTGAATGAGCAATCCAAGAATCAATCAAATTAACACACATGCAGTACCATACATACTCTAATACTTGCCTTAACACAGTGCTTGACCTTACTCAACTCCTCCTTGGTGTGTGGGTAGGGGCAAGCTCCCAATCTGAGATGGGTTCTCTTGAATCTGTAACTTAGAGAAAGAGGATGCCAAAAGGATGAAGAAGAGGAGGGATGGAGGCTGTCACTGTTGCATGCAAGCGCTAAATCCCCCGTTTCCAGCTCTAAGATGAAGAGAAGATGGAGAATGGATGAAGGGAGGGGATGGCTCCAACGAATACAGAATAAAACAGAGGAAGAAGACGTTGGGGCTTTATGAACTCAATTTTCCCACAGCTTTTGCATGCAAGTCCCAGTTTCTTGGGATATTTACAATTTAGGTCACATGGCCTCAATTGGGCCAAGACGAGTCCGAATCAAATTGAGCCCAACATGAAAGTTGACCCACAAGATGAAATGCACGTAATGCAACTAATGAGATGTCCATATGATGCAAGATTAATTACGAAAAGGTCCTTGACTACCTAAGTAAAGTTCGAACCTAACTACCTATCCAATTGAAACCCACTCATAATTTAAAAGCAAGGTGAATTAAGACTAATTATGCATATTAATAAGAAAACCAAGCTTAATTAGTATAAATTATAATTATGCCGGGTCGGGACCTTACAACACTGGATTATCATTACAATTTGGAGATGCCAAATAACCTTTTGTACTTTAGCCAGACAAGTTACCATATGCAGGAAAGTTGTTTATGGTCCATATTATAGCTGCATGCATTTGAAAAGTCTGTTTGCTAAAGGCATCGTAAGTCAGTATACCATTTTCCCACAATTCATTCAACTCATCAATTAGCAGTCATATGTAAACGTCGATCTCTTTTCGAGGTGCTTGCGGTCCTGGAATAAGTAAGAACATCATAAAAAATGGATCCTTCATGCATTTCAAGGATGGAAGGTTGTAGGGCATAAGTATTACAGGCCACATACTATAGGACTTGCACATGTTTCCAAAAGGATTGAATCCATCTGTGGCAAGCCCTAGTCTTACATTACGAGGCTCAGATATGAACTCAGGATATTTTATATCAAAGTCCTTCCACTCTCAACAATTAGCAGAATGTCTCAATATCCCATCATCAATGTGCTTATCACTATGCCATCTCATATCCATAGCTGTCTTCCTAGACATGTACAATCTCTATAACCTTGGAGTCAATTGGAAGTAACGCAGGACTTTATGAGGGATCTTCTTACCATTACCATCATTGACTTTATATCTAAACTCTCCACATGTTGGACATTTTTCTAGATCTACATTCTCTTTCCAAAATAGTGCACAATTATGTTGACAAGCATGGATGACCTTGTATCCCATGCCTAACTCACGTAGGAACTTTTTGGCTTCATAGATTGAACTTGGAACTAAATTACCTTCTGGTAAAATATCTATCAATACCCTCATTAACATGTTAAATGACTTATTGCTCCACTTGCTCAATACCTTCACATGAAGCATTATAATCACAAACTTCAAAAGAGTATACTTTTTGCAACCTGGGTACACCTCACACTGGGCAGCTTCCATCAATTTCTTAATATTTTTTACCTCCTCCCTCTGGATGGTATTAGCAGCTTGTGCAGATCTGGATTCTCCCCAATCACAGTCTATGTAAGTCCCCCTGTAATAGTCTTCCATTAATTCAGGAAGTTCATCCCCAATATCGTCTTCATCATCTGTTATGTCATTATTACCATCATCATCGTCGCCATCATCCAATACATAGGGGTCGTTATCAAGAACAGTTTCACCATGGTAGACCCAATGCTTGTAAGATAGCATCATCGCATGAAGGGTCAAATGATTTTTCACAACTTCACTGGTATACCAATCAACGTTCAAACACTTGTTACACAAGCACCGAATCTTACCATCCTGACCTGCATTTTCCATTGAAAACTCAACAAATGACCTAACCCCTTCACGATAATGCTCACTTAATCTCTGTCTAAACCCAATTAAGGTCATCCAACTCTTGTCCATAGTTGATTACATATAAGATCATATTAGAAAGAACGTGATCATATTAGATTACGGGTGTTATATATTAAGCCTCAAAGAAGCAAAGGCTAAGATTTCAATTCTAGTTAACCGATTGAGAAATAAACTTGGAAAAACCGATATGGATCTTAAGGCATTAAAACCCCAGCATATCAACAAAAATAATTTTTTGCTTTCCTTAAAAAAAATTTACAAAAAAAAAAAAACAATGAAGTTTACAAAATCTGATCATAATCTCTTTGGTAAAAAAAACAATAAAATGAACAATAATGAAATTTTAATGTCTTAAAAAAAACTAACACAAGAGATAAACATTATTTGAGATTGTACATATCACTACAACAAAATGCATTATTGGCTACGGCTTTGCCCATGCAAGTCCATTTTGCATGGCTAAAAGTTATCTTTTGCCTACGAAAATGAATCTACATAGGCAAAAGCCACAATTATCTCCTGTTTTTGGCCACGCAAGATATTTGCGTGGGCAAAAGTGGTTGGGATTTTCTCTAAACTAAGAGGCAAAGTTTTACCCACGAACAAATATCATTTGGTGACACGGTCTTTTGTAGGCAAAGTAAAAAACCTTTAGCTTCGTATATATTTGCGTAGGAAAAAGCCAAGACTTTTGGCTACACATGGTTTTTCGTGGGCAATATCCTTTGGCTACGAGGTATTTTATAGGCAAAGTGAAAAACCTTTGGCAACGCATATATTTCCGGAGGGAAAGGCCAAGACTTTTGGCCACGCATGGTTTTCCGTGGGCAATATCATTTGGCAATGTAGCATTTTGTAGGCAAAGTGAAAAACCTTTGGCTACGCATATATTTCCGTAGGGAAAGACCAAGACATTCGGCCACGTATGGTTTTCCGTGGGCAATATCCTTTGGCAATGTAGTATTTTGTAGGCAAAGTGAAAAACCTTTGGCCACGCATATTTTTGCGTAGGGAAAGGCTAAGACTTTTAACCATGCATTGTTTTCCGTGGGTGAATCCAAATATTTTCATTTCCATTCTTTTATTTTTTTTAATGGAACTATTCCCCTGCTTGCCTCTTATTTTTGTTTTTTATTTTTTTTAAACACTATTGTGTTATGCAAATGTTTTTGTTAGAATCGTGCTTCAAAAATCTAAGCCCTTATTTTATTTAATTTGGTGCCATATTATTTTATTTAAAGGTCATTTATATGGGAGAAAGGACTTGGGTGTGAGGATATTTTGGTGCCTTGTATTTGGATGGTGTGAACTTGAGAATAGGAGAAGGCTCTTGTCTTGTTGGCAATTTGGGTAGTATTATGTGGAAATCAATGTTTCTGCAGTATTATGTGGCAAGCAATTACAATATTATAATGCAATTCTGCAGTATTATCTTCATTTTTTTTATTGCTTTTGTGTTTTGGGTAAGATTGTAAAAGATGATTTCCACTAATTGAATTTAAAAATTAAGAAAATGCTTTCATAAAATAGAAAATAAAGCAGTAAAAATGATTTTTGAATTTTTATCATTGAGAGAATTGTGCTTAAATTTTATTGTGGTTAGAAAGATGCATAATTTGTAATTTATTGTTCTTTTCCACAGGGTGCTTGTCTTAAAATTAAAAAAAAAGAAAATTAAAGGGCCTAAATATAAATTTTGTAACTTAGGTAAAGATAAAAACCTAAGTTGCTTTGACGAAGAAGGGTTGCGGTGTACTTCTGCTTTGACGAAGAAGAAGAAGAAGAAGAAGAAGAAGAGGAGGAGAAAACTTCAATCCAGCCACCAGATGTGTGCCTGAAAAAAAAAACGAAAAGAAAGAAGAACAACAACAAGAAACTGGTTGTGTCTCCAGCCATCAGATCTGGATCTGAAAAAAGACAAAAAACAAGAAAAAGAAGAAGAAGAAGAAACTGCACCACGCTTTTGCTTCTCCAGCCACAAGATCTACATCTGAGAAGAAAAAAAAACAAAACGAAAAGAAAGAAGAAGAAGAAACTAAACTACGACTATTGCATCAGCAGCCATCAGATTCTGCGTTTGGAAAAAAAACAAAAAAAAAAGAAAGAAGAAGAAGAAGAAGAAGAACCAGAAGAAGAAGAAGAAGAACCAGAAGAAGAAGAAGAAGAAAAAGAAACTACAAGCTAGCTGTTGTGTCTCCAGCCACCAAAACCAGCGGTTGAAAAAAGAACAAAGAAAAAAAAGAAGAAGAAGAAGTGCTCTATTGCAACTTCTCCACCAAAAGCTACATCTGAAAAAGAAAAAAAATAATTGAAAAGAAAGAAGACGAAAGAAGAAAGAAGAAGAAGGAGAAGATGAACGTACCTGCAATATTGCACATTGCTGATCTCCTGCTGTTGCACGCTACTGATCTCCTGTTGCATGCTGCTGATTTGCTGTTGCTGTTGCCTGTTGCTGTTGCACGTTGCTGATCCTGCTGATTTGCTGTTGCTGCTGCATGTTGCTGATCCTGCTGATTTGCTGTTGCTTCTGCATCTTGCTGATCCTGTTGCTGTTGCACGTTGCTGTTGCTGTTGCACGTTGCTGATCCTGCTCAACACGTTGCTGATCCTGCTGATTTGCTGTTGCTGTTGCACGTTGCTGATCCTGCTAGCTGTTGCCGTTGCACGCTGTTTTTTTCCTGCTGTTGCATGGTACTGATCTCCTACTAATTGTTGTTGCATGCTGTTGATATCTTGTTAGCTTGCAGGTATTGTGTCCATGTGGTGTTTTTTTTTTTTTTCTGTTTTAACGTTTGGTGCATTACTGTTATTGAACGTACTATCATGGAATGAAAAATTACAAAATTTGCCCCAAGTGGGCATTGTACAATGATTTTAATGTTTGGTGCATGTCTGCTATTGAACACAATTTCATCTTGGGGTTTGTAACATTGTGTAGGTTCGATTCCTTTGTAGTCAATTCAAATTCCATCTTGTTGATATTATGGACTCCACAATGAATACACTATGACCCAAAATAATCTAGATTTTACTTTTGATAACATGAGATGGATCATGGTTTTAAAAATTGGCTAAGTGTAGTTGACTCACACATCCCTCAATTCTTCATATATATATATATATATATTTACACAAATAATCCAATCAACCTAACATACATAAATTATAACTACTTAATTGATAAGGACTATGATTGTCTTCTTCTTTTTCTAAGTTGAAATCACGTCAATGTATATATTTTAATTACTTGAAAGAAACATGTGTAATTGAAATATGATAAAAAAAATATAACTAAAATAAGAGAAATTATGCACTAAAATTTAATACATTGATATGGTGCAGGATAACAAAGTTACAATAATCAAAATTAATTATAGGCAACCGAACTTACATTATTGCAAGTAAGTGAGCAGAGTTTGTGTTGACAAAAAAAAAAATCAAACAAATGTCACAAGTGTTGCAATGAAGATATATAAGCTCATTCTAAACTCAAAGGGCCAAGTTTCATTCATTCAAGAGACTCCAAATGTGCGCAAAAAACATGGGTCCAAGTTTCAAAATAGACAAACTTCATCTAAACTAAAATCACGCATAAATGGCTCTTGTCAGTGTTCTTGGTAGGCAACCCAGGCTAGAGCAACTCATACTTCTTAATGATAAAAATAGCTGAAATTCATAGGGAAGCCGTAAAATATGTTCTAGGTCATTCCTTCAAAGTTTTGGAATTTTCGGACACCATTAGATGCAAGTTGAAATTCAACGAGCCCCATTCTAAAGTTTCTAGGACACTGTGTGAATCTCCACCTCTTGAAGACCAAATTAGCTGAAATTTCAATGGAAGGCCTTAATAATGCTATGGAGTAGTTCTGCAAAATTTCGGGTTGATTGGAAGCTGTTGACCCAAAGTCAACATACCCCTAGGCCATGGGGGCACTGAATACAGGTCCAACTTCCCTAAGGCCAAATCAATTGGAAATTGGCTAGAAACCTCAAAATAGGTCCTCATCAAACCCTCAGAATTTCGTGGCCATCTGAGATCCTTTGGGCCCCAACCAATTGAAGCATGGGCCCACTTTGACCAAAAGTCAACAGATGGTGTAACCCACTTTTCGAAGTCAAAACCTGATGAAAATTTTATGGCATGCCTAGAATGTTGTCATAGTCCATCCCTCTAAATTTCATTAGGTTTGGACATCATTTGGGCCCATAACCATATTCTTCGGAGGTTAAGCCATTTGGCCACAACCAAGGCCCAAGCCGACCCAAGCTTCTCTCAATTTTGTGGGGATAGTTTTAAGCAGTTCCCATCAATTATTAACTAGAAAAATGCACCTGTGCTTAACACAGGCAATAGTACAGGTTATATTAGAAAAAATTTTATTTAATTTCTATCATGTAAATAAAACATTCAATTTGATTTCATATATTTATACTATATAAAATCTAAAATAGAAATATTTCTCAAAGACAAAAATTTGTATGCATAAAATTTTTTTTATAATTTTTTTCCCTATATTTTACAATGTTAATAATAGCTATATTATGTGGGTATCAATTGTATATGTGTTATTAAGATATATTAGTAAGATTTAAAAAAAAAACTAAATGTTTCAATATATATGTGTACATGTGTGGGTGTGTGTGCGGGCAAGCAGGCTACATTCGTGTGCGTATGTTAAAATATACCACTTCTGCTCAATAAAAGATTAAAAATCGATAGATATTTATCATATCTTGTTTACCTTCTAATTATGCTTTGAAGTCTTCACTATGTATTTTAAAAAAATTTATGCTTTTTTATCCTTCTTGATGAGACTATGTTGTGGATGAATGTAGGTGTTGCATCATACAAATAGGCAAACCTTTGAAAAGAATATCTAGGATTTTTGTTTATAATACTGTCCTTCTTCAACATAGAAAGAAATTTACAAAATCAAATCCTAATTCATCCCCAGATGGCAAGCTAAGCTCATCATAGGTTCGATAAAAAAATAACCTCACTCCTAGTTCACATATCCTAAACTATTTTCAAACCTCACTGGAACTTGAAATTAATAAATTGGTGATCATACAATCAATTATACACATGAAATTGAATCATTTCAAAGCAAACACTGCGGAGCCCATGAGTTTTAAGAGTTTGGAAATAAACCTCATGTAGAGTAAAGATCTATAATTGCACCCATTTGTTTGCATGGAATTGAATGACTTGAATTCCCTTGAACACATGAACCAATTTGACCATCTAACCAAGGGGCAAATCAATTTGAGTGAAGCACCAAGCTTAAGGCAAGTGTAAGGATACATTTTCTTTACATGCATGGCTTTATTATTTGATTCTTGATGGATTTTGTGATTTTACCCTTTTTACAGCTTAATGGAAAATGCATGGAATTGATTTGTAATTTGTAATGATTTTGATGAATAAATTGATAATGGTCCTTGAGGGAACTGAAGAGTATTTAATGGAAGCCCTTGTGTCGGTTGATTGCAGGTGGAATGGTGGGTTGGAAAAGAAAATCAGTTGGAAAAGGAGCCCTCCCGTAACAAGGTGCTTCAGGGCCAACCGGACGGTCTTGAAGCCAGATCGGTCGAATTGCCTTCCTGGTAGTCCGACTGGTTGGCCACCTAGCCCGACTGGTCAAATTTCCTTTTTGGAAGCAGTCCGACCGGTCGGACCCATATCCGATCGATTGGGTAAGCCAGACTTGTAGTTTATAGAAATATGTTCCAAAATGAGTTCTATGCTTGACTATGGACTTCCTATAATCTATGGGATAGCCTAATGATGGGTTACTCTCTTAAACCTTAGAAAGAAACCGAGGTATCCACCCACACTTACTATAGGCTGTAGGTTCAACTCAAGACCATATAGGACCTTAGAATTGGATTTTTTGCTAACCCAAACTAGCCCAACGGTGACTAAACATGGAGAAGGAGGAGTGTTGAGCTGTCACTCTTTTCTTCTTGATTTTCTGGTTAGTTTTCAATGTTACGTCATGGGTGTTGGCATAAGATGAAGTGTCCTTTATATACATGAGGTAACACCGAGAATAGTAATACCGGGACACCGAATGTCTTATGAATACACTGTATTGAATGACCTTGGAAACCCGAATTATCTAGTATAGGGTTGGCTAGTAATTATCCTTGATGACCCCACAATCTAATTGCATTCATATTGATAGTAACCTTGACCTCCACATGAGAGTTATATCAATTTGCATCAATGATGAACAATATTTACTTAGTTGCAATTCTTCGATTAATATTTCAACCAGATTGAGTTACCTTTCTGTATCAGTATAAACAGATCAGTATATGATAGGTATGGACATCAGATCATTTTCGACATGCTTAGAGTCGGCACCACTTAGCTTATATCCCATAGGAGGTTCGACGGGACCCCATGGGAGTATGTTATCAGTTGTCTACGTAGTAGTTATCAGAAAAGTGAGTCAACGCTCTTAAGGTAGCTAGTCAGTCCTAGCCCGATCGCTAGTGATTTCCCACGGATCAGTTTACTCTCTTATTAGAGAGGAGATAGCAAATGTGGTTGCCATTTTGGTATGATGTGCTCTTTATTCATGATCCTCTATTCATGCTTACTCATATGCATAAGTGCCTAGATTTCGACATTGATCTCTTTAATTATTTCGTCATTTAATTCAATTGATCTATCATGTTAAGCTCATGTATCCTTATCTTTGCTTAACCGTCGTGTTAACTAGTTACCATGGTGTTACAGGTACGGAACCCGATGCCAATTCGGCAATCAACGTGCTCCTGGAGGGAACCCCAGCGTTACCTCGGGATATAAATGAGTGGAACGAGGAAGACATCTTTTCTTAATCCTCCTCAATAGTGCGCAGGAGGGTTATTTGGGATTGACTTAGGGTTCATCTTGGCATTTGATATATTTGTATTTTTATTATGGACTTTCATATTTATGCATGTAGTTGGGTTAATCAACGACTTGTTTATTTAATGAATTGAAATGAATGTTTTATGGATGCTTATGATATATATACAGGTGAAATCTCCAGGTTTCCGCTTAAATACCTTATTTTGATAATACGTGTTGCGGATCTTCCTCGCACGTACCTATGGGATCACCCTTGTGACAGTTCGTACGTGTCTTGTCATGGCACGAATTGTCACGAGTACGTGTGTCATTCCTCGGAACCCACAACAAATTCCCCAATTCTCGGGTTCAGGGCGTGACAAAACCCAACTTCCAGATTTGAGGTTTCTAACACCTAATCAATTTTTTCCTTAATATGGGTAGATTTAGGACAGTTGGATAGTGGCCCATAGGGACCCTAGTCACATACGGGTCCATCATGTTTAGGGTCGCCCATGTGTGGTCCAGTGGATGATCAAATTAGATCTTCCATCAAGTAATCTCACAACATATATCTATAAAAAAAACAAAAACAAAAACGCTGAATCTGGAATGAACAGAGATGCACAAGACTGTAACAGAGACGGTGGAAAGGTTGAAAGTTGAAACAATATTAACACAGAAAGGTGGAGGCAAATAGTGGAAATAACCTGTACGTTTTCTACTTGATCTACTGTTGCACGTCCTGTTGCACGAGAAGAGATGGCTTGCTCTTCCACTTCTCTTGCATCAACTTGTCTTCTTATTATCTTAAAATCTAGCTAGGTTTAGGGTGCCAGATTTTAAGGCTAAAAATAGAGGGAGAGGTTCTTGGATTCTAAGAAATATTATACTATACATAGAAAGACTAAGTGGGCTTACATTTTTTTTATAGAGGAGGGTGGTCCAACTATTTGGGCTGGACTAATCCCCTTGTGCCTAAGAAAAATAGGGTAATATTCCTAATGGCACTAGTGTGGTAGTAGTGACCACGAACCCTGAAACCTCTAGGTTGAATTATTCTTTTTTTCTTATATATATAGAAAAGTCTAGTTTAATAAAATAAACAGTGAATTTTAATCAAATATAGTTTTCCAAATTTTCACTTCTGCCTAACAAGTACTCCAAAATTGAAATATTTGGATGGATCTGCAACAGTTGTCCAACCTTAACTTGTTTAGTTATTAGCACCAATTTTCCAGGTTTATATTCAGTGCATGGACCTTTAAGCCTAGGCCTGACCTGTTCAACCATCTATATTAGAATCAGTCCTAAGCCTCGAAATTAGTCCCTAGTCCCTATAGGAACTAATCTCAAAGTGAGGTGAACAGTCATATTAAAAGACAAAAAAGAAAAGGAAGGAGATCAAACCAAAAGGTGATATTGCTTTGATAAAGTTCAGATTGGGCAAGGGGCCTAATTTTACAACCATCAAACCATCACTTACTACTTATTATATATTGATTTAAATCTTAAAAAAAAGTTTTATTATACAAGAACCATTAAAATTTAAGGCCATTGAATTATATGATAATTTGAATAACAAAAAATTATAAAATAAGAATATGCATGTAGATAATTAGGAGGGGTTTTCACCAACGCACATAGTGCGTTGGCAATTAAGATGGGTTTTGCCCACGCAAATAGTGCGTTGGCAATTAAGATTGATCTTCGCCAACACATGCAGTGTGTTGGCAATGTTCAGGGTGCCTTTCCCAATGCATCCATATACGTTGTAACTAGGTCAAACCATTGACAACATATTGTTTACATTGCCAAAGGGTAACATTTCATTGCCAAAATCTTAACTGTTTTCATGGGAGGTTTTTTGTATAATTTCAACACCTTTTGCCAACACAGCCTTATTTGCGTTGGCAAAAATATATAATTTTGTGACTCTTGCCAACACATTGTTCTTTACGTTGGCAAAAGGTAACATTTAACAACGCCTTTCAGATCACATTAGTAAAAAGCATTGGGGATTGCACAATTTGTTGTAGTGACATTGAAACAATTATTGGACATGAAGATGGAAGTGTTAAAATAACTTTTCAAACAGATTCAAGAGATACAACTCCTACAGTTTATCAACCTTCTAGAAAGTTTTATTCTTATCCTTCCTCTGTGGTAGGATCTTCCATAAAAGAACCATCCTGAGTTCCTTGCCCTACACCTAATGTACACCTTCGACCTACAGGACCTGTGTATCCTTCTTATCAAGCTTCAAAAAACATAAGAAATCATGTTTCTCCAACTAATACAATTATCCCTTAGAATCTGATTTCAATATAAATGTTATTGAATGTTTTGAAATTGATAAAGAAATGTTAAAAAAGAATTTAGCTTTACATCCGTTAACAAAATCCTTTTTTAAATAGGTTTCTCAACAGCATAAAGATTTCTTAAAAGAAAAGTGGTATAAATATATGTAAGACCATCAAAGAAATATTTATTTATTTGATTGGCTTAAACTAACCATAAAGAAGGTTATAATACTGAAGATTTATCCATCAATATGATAACAAAATTAAGCTCATCTTGGATTATAGCTTTTACCAGTTCTTCTCCACAAAAAACTGAAGAATCTATATATCCTCCATTACATCAAATCATATATAAAGAAACTTCAGCCGTACCCATAAAAGATGTTGCAAAAATACAAGGAGATAAAGGTAAATCTGAATTTATTTACAAATTAGACTTAAGTCATATTTTAGAACAAAATAATTATACAAATATTAACCTTCATACTATTGGCCAACAAACTAATAGTTGAAGATAAAGTTGAAAATATTTTACAACCTTCTAAAATTACTCCTTCCCAAAAGGAAATCAAAGGATCCTCATCCTCATCCTTAGAATCATCTAGTTCCTCTGATAAAGATTATTCTTCAAATACATGTCATTGTAAAATATTTAAGAGCGAAATCCAGTATGAATCTGCTTCTTCTTCCTCTTTATCTTTAAACGTACTCTCTGCTCCAGAAGAAATGGTGCTAGAAATGTTTAAAGATCTAAAAGATGAAGCATTAAAAAATAAATATTTTGAAAAAATACAGAAAATAAACAACAGAAATAAAAAGGAAAAGCTTTTACATCAAGTAATATATCTGACTTACCTGAACAATTCAGTATAAAAACTGTTTTAGATAGATTAAAAGAGCAACAAGCTCCTACTCATCTTTCAATTCAAGATCTTTATAACGAAATTAATAATCAAAAGCAAAAAATAAAAAAATTAAAACAAGGCTTAATTGAACTTCAAAAACTCAAACAACGTGTTGACAATCTTGAATTTCACACACTAAAAAATTATCAAGAAAATAATGAGAATTTAGAACATCAATAAAAATTTGATGAAAACTAAAAAAGTTTTGTAAATTCTTTAACAAGGAATCCACCCCAAAAATGGAAAACTCAAGTTACAATTAAGGTGAAAGACTTCTCTATTAAAGCACTCTGCTTACTAGATAGTGGTGCAGATGTTAATTTAATAAAAGAAGGATTAATCCTAACAAAATGTTATTGAAAAACAAAAAATAAACTTAGCCTAGCAACTACTAGTAATAAACTCCATATCCATTATAAATTAAATAACGTCCATGTTTGCAAAAATGGAACATGTATAAAGACTAATTTCCTACTCAAAAAAGATTTAAACAATGATGTTATCCTTGGAAATCATTTTCTATAGATTCTACAGCCTTTTCAAATTGATTCATCAAGCCTTAAAACTATTAAAAGACAATAAAAAATTAATTTTTGATTTTATTGAATCAACTCCTATTTAACATATCAATATCATTCAAAATCAAATTGCTTATAAAGAAAAACAAATTGCATATCATCAAGAAGATATGAATTCTTTAAGAATTGAAAAAGAATTACAAAAACTAGAGTTCCAAAAACATTTAATCCAATTTCAAAAGTCTCTTGAAAAAAAATGTTGTTCTGACCTTCCTTCTGCCTTTTGGCACAGGAAACACCATAATATTTCGCTTCTATATATTGATAATTTTGATGAATCTCAAATTCCTACTAAAGCTCGACCTATTTAGATGAATAAAGACCTTGTACAACTATGTACTAAAGAAATCAATGATCTTCTTGCTAAAAAGCTTATTTAGAAATCAGAATCCCCTTGGAGTTGTGCAGCGTTTTATGTAAATAAAGCGCTTGAACAAGAACGAGGTGTTTCCTGTCTTATTATCAACTACAAGCCTTTAAATAAAGTCTTAAAGTCCATCAGATATCCAGTTCCAAATAAAACTGATCTTATTAACCGTCTAGTTGGTGCCTTCCTTTTTTCCCAAATTTGATCTTAAATCAGGATTTTGGCAAATTCAAATCACCGCGGAGGATAGGTATAAAACTGCTTTTATAGTACCATTTGTCCATTACGAATGGAATGTTATGCCATTTGATTTAAAAAAAATGCTTCTTCAGAATTCAAAGAATAATGAATGACATTTTTAATCCATATCAAGCTTTTACACTCATCTATATAGATGACATTCTTATGTTTTCAAAATCTATTTGTGACCATTGGAAACATTTAAATATTTTTAAAATAGTTATTATCAGAAATGGACTTGTCTTATCCCAAAAGAAAATGAAGCTTTTTCAAAAAGAAATTTAGTTTCTTGGCTTTATAATAAAAAAAGGAACTATTTCTCCAGTCCAAAGAGTTATTAAGTTTGCTTCCCAATTTCTTGATGAAATCCTTAATAAAGAGCAATTACAACGTTTTCTTGAATGCCTTAATTATGTTTTTGACTTTTATAAAGATCTTCCTAAAGAAAGAAAAATCTTGCAAATGCGCTTGACCAAAAATCTCGTAAAATGGTCACCTGCTCATACAAAAGTTGTTCAAAATATTAAATAGAAAGTCTAAAATTTACCTTGTTTAATTATCCCTCCTCCAAATTTATTCAAAATAGTTCAAAAAGATGCATCTGAAATAGGTTTTGGATGAATCCTTCTACAACCAAACGTCCTTGGAAAAGAACAAATTCTTCGTTTCACTTCTGGAACATGGACGCTCACTCAACAGAATTATTCAACCATTAAAAAGGAAATCCTATCCATGGTAAATAGTATAATAAAGTTCCAAAGTGATTTATTAAAAAAAAATTTTTAATTGAGAATAGATTGTAAATCTGCTAAAGAAATTTTAGAAAAAGATGCAAAAAATCTTGCTGCTAAGCAAATCTTTGCTCGCTGGCAAGCTTTATTAACCATATTTGACTTCGACATTGAGTATATTGTAGGTAAAAATAGTTTTCTTCCTGATTTTTTTATCTCATGAGTTTTTACAGGGACAAAAGAATGAAGCCTTGGCAGATTAGACCCTTTTTCTAGTCCCCAACTGATAAAGTTTCTTCCATTATGAACACTACACCTTTATCCAGAAAATCTAGCAGCAATTATCTTGAGAGATGGGGAGCAACCCATACTTCTAATATTCCTCAATTTTAGAGCCCATCAAGCCCTGTATCCACAAAACCTCAAGCTTCACAAGCCCAATATTTTGCCACAAAAGCACCCTTGAGAATTTTTTCCTTAGATGACATGTCTTATGCCGATACAGTTTCTATTGAACATCTTTTCCAAACCCTTTTTTCTTCTGATCACTTATTTATCCAACCTCTTGACTATAAAATCTATGAATAGATTCTAATCAGAACTGGCAGCTGTACTATTGATCATGCAGATGGATCAAAAAATTCATACTTAAATGCTTTACCACTTAATATTACTATCCTCTATTCAAAAATCAAAATCCTGCATGTTCTCTCTGCAGAAGAATGGGGATGACCTCTTCATATGCCTCAAAGGCTTGATTCAGAACTTATTTTTAATTATTACAATTATATTTCTGCTTGGAAAGTCATCCTTTATTATCAAAACCCATCCTTCCAGCATTCCTGGTTCATCATATTCAAAACTACTCCCATAAAATACCTATGTTGTTCTTCACACAATTCTGAATCCCTTTTGGTGCCACGAAAGACGTCCTTCCTCAAGTACTTCTTCCTACTTATGAATCCTATTTTTTTTATCATTTAAAGCCCTTCTCAAATTAGAAGAAAAAAGCCTTTATCAGCACCTATAACTTGCAAAAGAAACTTATGTTATCATGCAGTTTTATCGCAAGCAGGAGATTCCTTAGATCTTGAAATGGGATTTTTATAAAGAAATGGACTTCCGTCCACCAATTTTATCTCAAATGATTTATATCAAGTTTTGGCATCAATGTGATTATATTGCAATACTCCAGCAATATTCTACTGGTCAAGCTATAAAGCCATCATTCTCTGAAGTTCTCAAAACTCCTGAAAAAGAAAAGGAAAGGCTTCATCCAGCAAGTGATATTGACAAATAGAAAAATTCTTGTTCAGCCTCTCCTTCTGCTCTTTATGTAGTAGCAGATTTGCTTCAACTCAAAAAAGAACTTCAAAAGGAAATTATTGAACAAATACAAAAAGAATGGTCATCTGAGAATTCTCCATTAAGTTTTGGTCAGCAGCTGCATCATCTTTGGGTTGATGACAATCCTTTTGAAAATATTGCTCTTGAACTAGATACAGATGCTGATGAGACAAAAAGTGATAATAAAGGATTCATATCTATCCGAAGAAAAGGAAAAAAAAAGCCAAGACAAGACATATGCTCTATCAAGCTACTTAATTTCCCACAAAGCAATCATGACAATCCACTATTCAGAATAAAACTCATATGCAGTGAAGATTGTGATCTTATCCAGTAGTCTTGAAGCATCATGAGATTTGTCAGCACATGAAATGAACTACAAATGCAGTGTAAATTCAGTTGTAATGAAATGTAATTTATGTTTATTATGACTATAAATAAGTCTAGTCTTCCTCACGTACAGGCAAGAGTTGGAATACCAGTCAAAATCCAGCCATGCTTCCACCTCCATCTCCTCTCTTCTTTCCCTTCCGCTTTTGTATACCCACCATCTTCTCCATTTTTTGGTATCAGAGCTAAGTTGGTATCAAATTTGTAATCAAGTACTTTGGCAATAAAAAGTTATTTAGTGAGTATTTCTTCACTTATCTTTGTTATGTTATGCTTTGATTTTGCTTAAAGAATTGCTGACTTAGAAGTAAGAACGTAAAAAGTCTTAATACTTTAGTTCTGTGTTTGTTATTATTAAGAAATTTTCATCATATACCACCTAGAGCAAAGCTGAGGTAGCCATTGTTGTCGCCATTGTTAGCTGTGTGAAGGCGTTTAATGCATTTTGTTGGTGTGTAAATCCTCTATTTCGTTAGATACTCATGGTGGATTTGGTTAAAATAACTCTGTAATACAAATTGTGGCTAAGCTTATTAAGAAGTTTGTACCTTTTTCTTCCTCATCATCAAATTCCTTATCTTCTATGTCTATTAAAAATGGTGAAGAAATTAGTTATGATAATTTAGATCAAGTTATTTGTGAATGGACTATACCAACTGTAAATAAAAATTAAATTTATAAAGTTGGAAGTTTTCAAGTAAAATCAAGTTATAAAATAAAAACTATCGAAAGAATTGAATCCATTACGAGTAATATTCAGCTTCTTTCTTCAATCAAGCCCCATGAAATAAAGGAGTAAGTTAAAACATACCATTATGTTCATTTTGCATTAGTCCAAGTTGCTCTAAAGCCTTTAACAAGACTTGGGCTTAAAATAGAAGCTCTCGTTTATGTTCAAGACACAAGATATAAAAAGTTTAGTGATTCATTACTTGGAATGGTTGAATCAAGTTTGGCTAATGGCCCTACTTTTTTCAATTACTTTCCAAATTTCTCTATTTCTCTTATAGATCCAGGTGCACATGAAGCTCTTACTCTTGCTATCCAGACAAAAGGTTTTGATATGAATCCTCATAATCAAAATCTTGCTCTCATATATAGAGTTTATTATAAACTCATGAATTCAGTTGTTCCAGGCATAGCCTACTCCCATCAAGCAAAAGGTATGACTATGTTATTCCAAACAAATTTCAAAAGTAAGGTTAATATTTCAAAACTCTTATAGTAGAATGATATTAATCTATCTGTTAAATGGCACTTAGAAAATGCCTAACCAGAAAGGTCTTTAGAAAATCAAGATATTGAAACAATTATTGAACATGAAGATGGAAGTGTTGAAATAAATTTTCAAATTGATTCAAGAGATGCAACTCCTATAGTTTATCAACCTTCCAGAAAGTCTTATTCTCATCCTCCCTCTGTGGTAGGATTTTCCGTAAAAGAACCATCCCGAGTTTCATGCTCTACACCTAATGTAGACCTTCGACCTATAGGACTTGTGTATCCTTCTTATCAAGCTTCTCCATCAAATATATATAATCCTTCGGAATCCAATTTCAATATAAATGTTATTGAATGCTTTGAAATTGATAAAGAAATGTTAAAAAAGAATTTAGCTCTACATCCTTTAACAAAATCCTTTTTTAAATAGGTTTTGAAAGAACATAAAGACTTTTTAAAAGAAAAATGGTACAAATATAAGTTTGATCATCAAAGAATTATTTATTTCTTTGATTAGCTTAAACTTGCCATAAGGAAAGCTTATAATACTGAAGATTTATCCATCAATATAATAACAAAATTAAGCTCAACTTGGATTATAGCTTCTGCCAGTTTTTCCCCACAAAGAACTGAAGAATCAATACATCCTCCATTACATCAAATCATATATAAAGAAACTTCGGCTGTACCCATAAAAGATGTAACAAAGATACAAGGAGATAAAGGTAAATCTGAATTAATTTACAAATCAGACTTATATCTTGTTTTAGAACAAAATAATTATACAAATATTAACCTTCATACTGTTGGCCAACAAACCAATAGAATTGAAGATAAAGTTGCAAATGTTTTAAAAATTTATGAAGCATCTTCTTCATAAAAGATAATTAAGACACAAACTTTAGGTTTTCAAGGTGAAGCTCTTAAAGATCTAAAGTTGGAAAGGAAACCTTTAAAATTTTTAGATGAACTAATTAATCAATTATTTCATAGTTTTACAAATATAAAACTTCAAGAAAATAAAGATGAAAAAGCTGATAAATCTATAAATGTTATGAGAAAACCAATAATAAACTCAATCTAGCTATTGCTAGCAAAAAACTACATATCAAATACAAATTAAGTAATGTTTATGTCTGTAAAATGGATCATGCACAAAGGCTAATTTCCTTCTTGGAAAGGATTTAAACAATGATGTTATCATTGGAAACCCTTTTGTACAAATTTTACAACCTTTTCAAATTGACTCATCAAGTTTAAAAACTATTTTAGACAATAAAAAATTAATTTTTTATTTTGGTGAATCAACTCCTATTCAACATATTAATAGTATTTAGACAAAGTGTAAACAAGAATAAGGTGTTCAAAAAACAATCAAATATCCAGTTCCAAATAAAGTGGATCTTATTAATTATCTCTCTGATGTCTTCATGTTTTCTACATTTGATCCTACATCCAGATTTTGGTACCTTTAAATTCTACCCAGACGACAGATATAAAATTAGTTTTCTTTTCCCAACGAAAATAAAAATTCAGATTATTAATAATTTTTATTCAAACCTATCTGCCCTCAAGAAGTATCCCTTCTCATATGATATCAAGTACAAGCAAAAGCAAAGCCCCTATTTAGGAATCAAGCCCTTCCTTCATACCTATATCCCAACAAATATCAATTCCCTTCTTCAATCTAGGATTATCTGTCACTTCACAAGAACTTATCAATGCCCATTGGAGTGCCATTATCTCTGATAAAAGAAAAAACACTAGAATAAACCTATCCAAAATGACAAACCATATCAAGGACTAAGAAAGCCAAATGCTTATGTGCCATAACATCCATCAAGAGCACTGTTGTCCAGCTATGCTAATGAAAAAACATCCAGAATTCACCTCCTAGAAAAGGTTAGCACAGCCTTTCCGGATGAGATACCTACAAGAATTAGAGAAAAAACTCTTTCTTGTCAAATCAAGGAGCGATTAATGCTCAAAGCTCAATATATAAGCTGGGCAACTGGCTTTTCCAAATTGTTCCTGCCATCATATGAAGTTAATATCTCATATATCGAACAAGGATTAGTCCAAAGATTTTCTTTATGCAGAGATGATTTTGAAATAATACAGCAACTCCCTACAATCATGCGTCATGCCCTTTGCAGCCTTGGAGTTACTAAAAAACAACTTCTCATAACGATTTCATCAAGTTTTGGTGAAAGATCATAAGTCCGGTTTTATCAACCTTATCAATTATGGACCATCATGAATTATGAAGAAGGAGATATAATCTGTAAAAAATTAATCTCTACCTTAAATGATTACGAGCATTTCCCTGTTGATTATCCAGCTCAATGGTATGAATCTCATGAAGTTGCTACAATGGAATATAGCATAGAATGTCTCCAAAATTATGATCCAGCTTCTGATCAATATCAGAGATTTCTCAATCTAAAAGGACATCTTGAATTTGCAAGTACATACAAATATATTTGGTGTGATGGTTGACAAGTTGTTTGCATTACTGATGATCTCGTTGAGCAAACAACAGCGATACAGAATCCTTTTAAATCTGGACATGCCAAGCTTAATCAAATTCTCAATGCCTATGAAGATATCTCTTTTGACATTTTAGAAAAAACTCGTGAAGAATTAATTCAGCTATTCCATGGAGAATTCGAAAATGATAATGAATTTTGGAATGACCCTTGTCATAATTTTCGCTCTATTATGAAGTTCTCCCACAGCTGCAATGGAATTCATCAAGCTGGTGATTAATCATATCAAGATTTATTAAGAGCTTTCTCTATAAAGCATACAAAGAAAAGATAACAAAACTTTATCATTGCTACTGTATCCATAGCTATGCTATTCTCTACAAACACATCAAAGTTATGTTGAAAAGGTACTATACAAAAATGCTACTTTGAGAAAGAAGACAAAAGATAATTGGGAAAAATCCAAAAGACAACAAGAGTGAACAAGGCTCCATAGACTTCTCTTTCCGCAACAGACCAACCAGGTACTATGGAGAATAATAAAGCAATGTCCTCCTAGTCAACAAGTACACTCATCACAGTATGAAGACAAACCATCTGTAAGGCAACCTGTGATCCTATCCAGCAGTAAAATCCCGAAACATCATGCAATCTGCCAGCACATAAAATGAAATGCAAATGCAGTCTAAATTCTGTTGTAATGAAATGTAAATTATGTTTGCTAAGGATATTTATAGTGCTAGCATTTTTCATGTACAGGCAAGAGTTGGAATACCAGTGAAAATCCAGCCTTGTACCATCACCATCTCCTCTCTCCTCTCGTTTCTACTTTTGTATACCCACCATCTTCCCCATTTGGTATCAAAGCCAAGTTAGCATCAAATTTGTAATCTAGTACTTTAGTAACATAAAGTCATATTGTGAGTATTTCTTCACTTATCTTGGTTATCTTATGCTTTGATTTTGGTTAAGGAATTGCTGACTCAGAAGTAAGAATGTCAAAAGTCTTAATACTTAGTTATGTGTTTGTTATTATTGATAAATTTTAATCATATTTCGCTTAGAGCAAAGCTGAGGTAGCCATTGTTGTTGCCGTTATTAGCCATGTGAAGGCGTTTAAGACATTTTGTTGGTGTGTAAATCCTCTATTTCATTAAATACTCATGGTGGATTTGGTCAAAATAACTCTGTAATACAAATTATGGCTAAGCTTATTAAGAAGTTTCTACTTTCTTCTTGCTCATTATCAAATTCCTTATCTTCTATGTCTATTAAAAATAGTGAAGAAATCAGTTTTGACGATTTAGATCAAGTTATTTGTGACTAGACTATTCCAACTATAAATAAAAATGAAATTTATAAAGTTGGAAGTTTTCAATTAAAATCAAGTTATAAAGTAAAAAACCATTGAAAGAATTGAATCAATTACTAGTAATATTCAGCATCTTTCTTTAATCAAGCCCCATGAAATAAAGGAATATGTTAAAACATACAATTATATTCATTTTGGATTAGTGCAAGTTGCTCTAAAGCCATTAAAAAGACTTGGACTTAGAATAGAAGCTCTCCTCTACGTTCAAGATGCAAGACATAAAAAATTTAGTGATTAATTACTTGGAATGGTTGAATCAAGTTTGGTTAATGGCCATACTTTCTTCAAATGCTTTCCAAATTTCTCTGTTTCCCTTATAGATCTAGGTGCACATGAAGCTCTTACTCTTGTTATCAAGACAAAAGGTTTTGATATGAATCCTCATAATTAAAATCTTTCTCTCATATATAGAGTTTATTATAAACTCATGAATTCAATTGTTCAGGCATAGCCTATTCCCATCAATCAAAAGCTATGGCTACTTTATTCTAAACAAATTTCAAAAATAAAGTTAATATTCCAAAACTCATACAGTGGAATGATATTAATCTATCTGGTAAATGGCGCTTAGAAAACACCCAACCAGAAAGGTCTTTAGAAAATCAAGATATTGAAACAATCATTGAACATGAAGATGAAAGTATTGAAATAAATTTTCAAACAGATTCAAGAGATATAGCTCCTACAGTTTATCAACCTTCTAGAAAGTCTTATTCTCATCCTCCCTCTGTGGTAGGATCTTCCATAAAAGAGCCATCACGAGTTTCTTGCTCTACACCTAATGTAGACCTTCGACCTACGGGACTTGTGTATCCTTCTTATCAAACTTCTCCATCAAATATATATAATCCTTCGGAATCCGATTTCAATATAAATGTTATTGAATGCTTTGAAATTGATAAAGAAATGTTAAAAAAGAATTTAGCTCTACATCCTTTAACAAAATCCTTTTTTAAATAGGTTTTGAAAAAACATAAAGACTTTTTAAAAGAAAAATGGTACAAATATAAGTTTAATCATTAAAGAATTATTTATTTCTTTGATTAGCTTAAACTGGCCATAAGGAAAGCTTATAATACTGAAGATTTATCCATCAATATGATAACGAAATTAAGCTCATCTTGGATTATAGCTTCTGCTAATTTTTCTCCACAAAGAACTAAAAAATCAATACATCCTCCATTACATCAAATCATATATGAAGAAACTTCGGCTGTACCCATAAAAGATGAAGCAAAGATACAAGGAGATAAAGGTAGATCTGAATTAATTTATAAATCAGCCTTAACTCATGTTTTAGAGCAAAATAATTATACAAATATTAAGCTTCATACTATTGGCCAACAAATCAATAGAATTGAAGATAAAGTTGAAAATATTTTAAAAATTTATGAAGCATCTTCTTCACAAAAGATAATTAAGACACAAACTTTAGGTTTTTAAGGTGAAGCCCTTAAAGATCTAAAGTTAGAAAGGAAACCTTTAAAATTTTCAGATGAACTAATCATTCAATTATCTCATTGTTTTACAAACATAAAACTTAAAGATAATAATAAAATAAAGATGAAAAATCCATAAATGTTTCAGTTTCTAAAGCTTCGAGCTCAAGCTCAAAATTCTCTGTTTTTGACTCTATAGAAGAAAAATCAAATGAAAATCAAGATGAACAAAATCAAGAATCTCTACAGCTGAATAAAATATTTAAAAGATAAAAACCAATAGTTACTATAGCAAAAACAAGAAATTATTATCTAAGACCTACTCTAGTTGATATTCAATTCGAAGAACAAGATATTTTGAATGGCCTTCAATTTGAAAACTCTTCAATATGCGAATGGAATGTAAATGGACTATCTGAATAGCAAATCCTACAACTATGCCAACACATGATGTATATGCCTCTACCATCATGGCTATCGGTAATGATGAAAGACATGCAGTAAATGCAGTTGTCCTTGGATTTACTGGACAATTATATGGTTGGTGAGAAAAATACCTATCTGATACAGAAAGAAATGCTATATTAAATGCAGTAAAAATAGATCCCATAGGAAATCCTGTTCTTACTCCTCAAGGCCAAAGGATCCCTGATTCCATTTACAAGCTTATTACCAATATAGTTAAACATTTTATTGGTAATTATAAGAATGTAGAAGAAAAATTAAAAACACAATTAATCAATTTATCTTACCCAACATTATTAGATTTTCGTTGGTATAAAGATGTTTTCTTATTAGAACTCTATACAACCGCTGCAAGTAATTCAGAATTTTGAAAAGAAAAATTCATATCTAGTCTTCCTAAACTTTTTGCAGCAAAAGTTAGAGAAGAATTAAAATCAGAAAATTATGGAAATTTGAATTATGGAATGTATATATATGGTGGTCTAATTCAAAAGATTAATAAAGTTGGATTTTCATTATGCAATGAAATCAAACTTAAACATCAAATTGAAATTCAAAAAAGAATCAGCAAGTATGAACTTGGTGATTTTTGTTTTCAATTTGCTATAGAACCATTAATTAGTCCTTCTAGCCAAAATAAAAAGAAAAACTTAAGAAGATATCATCAAAAAAGAAAATCTAAACATTTTTCAACTCCACAATATTACATTCCCTTAAAAGGATTTCATAAAAAAATCTTCTCATAAAAACCCTTATAAAGAATTAAAGAAATCGTATACAAAAAATAATCCATCCACTTCTCATCCCAAGAAAAAAAAAATACAATGTTATAATTGCAAGGAAAAAGGACATATCTCCCCTGATTGCCTAAAAATGAAAGTTAAAACAGAAAAAAAAATCAAAACTATCTTAAAAGGATCCTCAGGGTTAGAGTCATCCAGTTCCTCTAATACAAATTATTCTTCCTCTCATTCTTCAGATACATGTCATTGTAAAATATTTAACAGTGAAATCCAGTATGAATCTACTTCTTCTTGTTGGAAGTAGGTGGGTCTCGTGGATAGATTTTCAAAACTTTTGACCCACTTGACACAGGGATCAACTATCCATAAGACCAAAACCCAATCTAGGATGTGTTACCCTCAATCTCGTGACCATGTACAGTAAAAATTCTACCAGCACTAAACATCCAAAATAATCTACGACATGCAAGAAGTAGATCATACCTTTGGAGATCCGCAGTGCTCTAATGGATTTCTTCAACACCTCTTAGCCTTCCACGCTATGACCCGAATTGGATTTCTTTTCTCAAGAAGAATGATGGAATCTTCAGGAGAAATCCCAACTCGAAACTCCAAGGAACTAGAAGAAAGAAGGAGAGAGTAGCTCGTGCAACTCTTGCACAAAAGGGTTTTGGGCGTGAGGGAGAGTCTTATTGGACGTCCAAGAGATTTTATAAACTTTCAAATCTCTCCCTTGTCTAATTGAAATAGAAGTCTTACTTCCAAAGCAATTAGCAGCTTTCTCCTTTCCAAACTCTTATTTCTAGAGTTCAAGTCGGATTAGTGTTTTCCAATATCTTGGGCTATCGTGGGGACCACTAGGGATTCCTTAGAAAGCTGGCTCCAACTGGAACACCGCGACCCCACATCTCATGTGCAATCCGGGCCCACAGTTAATTGCAAATAACACCACTATATAAATGCAATTGCACTCCAGTCTTAGGAATAAATTACAATGAAGACCCTAAACTTCCCAATTACCACAAGTAGGCCCCTCTATCAATATCCGTGGATCAATTGGAATAAATCCGTCTCTTCCAATCTAAGTTCCACATCTTATTATCCTTGAGCCCCAATTAATCACAGTAATCATCAGTACCATCCAATTAACTCTTAATTGAGATGGGTGCGCACTTACTAATGACATATCCATTAATTGGCACAAGGGGATAATAGAGATAGATTCCATCTTGATCATTCAACGTTCCCACAGTTCTACTACCACATACCCAAGACACCGAGGTGTTAACCTACAGTCGGCCTCACTCATTGGTGACTCAAAGCAAATGAATAGATAGAAACTTGAGTTCGTCAATGTCTCAGGATTGAGAGCCTATTGCAGGGGAATTATGAGAGCATACCTTATTATTGAGACGGAATTCCATAAGGTGCATCTCATGGTCCTTCAATACATCCAATGTATCAGCACCATGATCCAGAATCTTACATTCTGATGATTGAGACAAATCACACTATCTCATAGTGATCAAAGTGCTACAACCTTATCAAATGAGATGCCCAATCTCATTACTGGTTGTGAAGCTATTTTAAGTATAAGATTTGTGACATATATCTCCCACGTGTGGATCTCATCCATGCACATATATCACATCTAATATACTAATGGGATCCGGTTCAACTCATGAACCATTATGTCATACGTATTGGTCATGTGTATGAAGTAGTAAAATAACATTCATCTCATGAAATTAAAGCATGATTTTATTGATAAATAAAGAAATTAATCAATTTATTACATCAACTGATGGATTGAGTCCACAAAAACTAACACTTCTACCTTTTTATCTTTAAACGTACTTTCTGTTCTAGAAGAGATGGTGTAGAAATGTTTAAAGATCTAAAAGATTAAGAACTAAAAAATAAATATTTTGTAAAAATAAAGAATATAAATAAAGGAACTAAAAAAGGAAAAGCTTTTACATCAAATAACAAATCAGACTTACCTAAATAATTCAACATAAAAACTATATTAGATAGATTAAGAGAGCAACAAGCTCCTACTACTCATCTTTTAATTCAAGATCTTTATAAAGAAATTAATAATCAAAATCAAGAAATAAAAGAATTAAAACAAGAATTAATTGAACTTCAAGAACTCAAACAACGTGTTGAAAATCTTGAATTTCACATACTCAAAAATTATCAAGAAAATAATGATAATTTAGAAAATCAAGAAAAATTTGATGAAAACTTGAATGGTTTTGTAAATTCTTTAACAAGGAACCCACTTAAAAAATGGAAAACTCAAGTTACAATTAAGATCAAATTAAAGTGCTCTACTTACTAGGTAGTCGCGCAGATGTTAATTTAATAAGAGAAGGACTAATCCCAACAAAATATTATGAAAAAACCAATAATAAACTCAATCTAGTTATTGCTAGCAAAAAACTACATATCAAATACAAATTAAGTAATGTTTATGTCTGTAAAAATAGAACATGCATAAAGACTAATTTCCTTCTAGGAAAGGATTTAAATAATGATGTTATCCTTGGAAATCCTTTTCTACAAATTTTATAGCTTTTCAAATTGACTCATCAGGTCTAAAAACTATTTTAGACAATCAAGAATTAAATTTTAATTTTGTTGAATTAACTCCTATTCAACATTTCAATATTATTCAGACAAAGTGTAAACTGGAATAAGCTGTTCAAAAACCATTTAGATATCCAGTTCCAAATAAAACAGATCTTATTAATCATCTCTGTAATGTCTTCATGTTTTCTACATTTAAACCTACATCTAGATTTTGGTTCCTTCAAATTCTACCCAGAGGACATATATAAAATTGCTTTTCTTTTCCCAAAGAAAATAAAAATTCAGGTTATTGATAATTCTCATTCAAACCTATCTTTTACTCCCTTCTACCTTCAGGAAGTATCTCTTCTCATTATGACAACAAATAAAGCCCCTATTCAGGATTTAAGCTCTTCCTTCATACCTACATTCCAACAAACATGAACTCTTTTCTTTAATCCAGGATTAATTGTCACTTCACAAGAACTTATTAATGCTCAATGGAGTGCCATTCTCTCTGATAAAAGAAAAACACTAGAAAAACCCTATCCAAAATTGCAAACCATATCATAGACTTAGAAAGGCAAATCCTTATGTGTCATAACATCCATCAAAGAGTGTTGTTTATCCACCTATGCTGATGAAAAACATCCAGAATTCACCTCCTAGAAAAGGTTAAACAACCCTTTCAGATGAGATAGCTGCAAGAATTAGAGAAAAAACTATTTCTTGTTAGATTAAGGAGTGATTAATGCTCAAAGCTCAATATATAAGCTAGGCAACTGGTTTTCCCAAATTGTTCCAGCCATCATATGAAATTGATATCTCATATATCGAACAAGGATTAGTCCAAAGATTTTCTTTATGAAGAGATGATTTTGAAATAATATAGCAGCTCCCTGCAATCATGCATCATGCCCTTCACAGCCTTGGAGTTACCAAAAGACAACTTCTCATAATGATTTCATCAAGTTTGGATGAAAGATTAGAAATCCAGTTTTATCAACCTTATCAATTTTGGACTATCATGACTTATGAAGGAGATTTAGCCTGCAAAAAATTCATCTCTACCTTAAATGATTACGAGCACCTCCCTGTTAATTATCCTACTCAATGGTATGAATCTCATGAAGCCGCTACAATGGAATATAGCTTAGAACATCTCCAAAATTATGATCCAGCTTCCGATCAATATCAAAGATTTCTCAATCTAAAAGGACATCTTGAATTTGAAAGTACATACAGATATGTTTGGTGTGACATTCGACAGTTGTTTGCATTGCTAATGATCTTGTGGAACAAACATCGGTGATGCAGAATCCATATAAATCTGGATATACAGCTCTCAATCAAATTATCAATGCTTATGAAGACATGTCTTTTGATATTTCTGAAGAAACTCGAGAAGAGTTAATCCAATTATTCCATGGTGAATTAACAAATGAAGGTTGGAATGAGCACTTTTGATGCAAGTGTCCAATAATACTATGCTCATCTTAAAGATAATTCCTACAAGAGCTTTTTCTAAAACATTAGAAGGATGAGAAAAGCTTTTTCTACTAGCCCATCAATGAGTTTTTAGAAAAAGTACATGCAAAAGTAGTAAAAGACAAAGCATATCTCTCATAAGAATGAAGTAGTATTTTATTCCTGACATGCACATCCATGAGGAACTTATCTCCAAAAAGGGAAAAGACATAAAGACATGACATATACCTTATCAAGTCACTCAAAACAATCATGACATCTCACTATTTAGAATAAAGTTCATCTACAACAAAGATTGTGATTTTTGGCTAAGTCCGGAAGCATCATGAAATTTGCTAGCACATTAAATGAAATGCACATTCAATCTAAATTCAGTTGTAATGAAATGTAAATTATGTTGGTTATGACTATAAATAGGTCTAGCCTTCCTCATGTATAGGCAAGAGTTGGAATACCAGTCAAAATCTAGCCTTGCTTCCACCACCACCTCCTCTCTCCTCTCCCTTCCGCTTTTGTATACCCACCATCTTCCCCATTTGGTATCAGAGCCAAGTTGGTATCAAGTTTGTAATCAAGTATCGTTGCAATATAAAGTAGTTTTGTGAGTATTTCTTCACTTATCTTTACATTTTGATTTTGTTCAGGGAATTGCTGACTCAGAAGCAAGAACGTCAAAAATCATAATACTTGGTTGCATGTTTGTTGTTATTGAGAAATTTTAATCATATTCCACCGGGAGTGAAGCTGAGGTAGCTATTGTTGTCATCGTTGTTAGCTGTGTGAAGGCGTTTAAGGCATTTTGTTGGTGTGTAAATTCTCTATTTCATTAGATACTCGCGGTGGATTTGGTTACAATAACTCTATAATACAAATTATGGCTAAGCTTATTAAGAAGTATGTACCTTCTTCTTCCTCATCATCAAATTCCTTATCTTCTATGTCGATTAAAAATAGTGAAGAAATCAGTTATGATGATTTAGATCAAGTTATTTGACTAAACTATTCCAACCGTAAATAAAAATGAAATTTATAAAGTTGGAAGTTTTCAATTAAAATTAAGTTATAAACTAAAAACCATTAAAAGAATTAAATCCATTACCAGTAATATTCAGCATCTTTTTTTAATCAAGCCCCATGAAATAAAGGAGTATGTTAAAACATACAATTATATTCATTTTGGATTAGTGCAAGTTGCTCTAAAGCCTTTAACAAGACTTGGACATAGAACAGAAGCTCTCATCTATATTCAAGACACAAGACATAAAAATTCAGTGATTCATTACTTGGAATGGTTGAATCAAGTTTGGCTAATGGCCTACCTTCTTCAATTGCTTTCCAAATTTCTCTGTTTCCCTTATAGATCCAAGTGCACATGAAGCTCTTACTCTTGCTCTCCAGACAAAAGGTTTTGATATGAATCCTCATAATCAAAATCTTGCTCTCATATATAGAGTTTATTATAAACTCATGAATTCAGTTGTTCCAAGCATAGCTATTCCCATCCAGCAAAAGATATGACAACTTTATTCCAAACTAATTTTGAGAATAAAGTTAATATTTCAAAACTCATACAGTGGAATGATATTAATCTATCTGGTAAATGGCACTTAGAGAACACTCAACCAGAAAGGTCATTAGAAAATCAAGATATGGAAACAATTATTGAACATGAAGATGGAAGTGTTGAAATAAATTTTCAAACAGATTCAAAAGATACAACTCCTACTGTTTATCAACCTTCTAGGAAATCTTATTCACATCCTCCATCAGTGGTAGGAGCTTCCATAAAAGAACCATCCTGAGTTTCTTGCTCTACACCTAATGTTGACCTTCTACCTATAGGACTAGTGTATCCTTCTTATCAATTTTCTCCATCTAATACATATAATCCTTAGGAATCCGATTTCAATATAAATGTTATTGAATGCTTTGAAATTGAAAAAGAAATGTTAAAAAAGAATTTAGCTTTACATCCTCTCACAAAATTCTTTTTTTACCATGTTTCTCAAGAACATATAGATTTTCTAAAAGCAAAATGGTATAAATATATGTATGATAATCAAAGTAGCATTTATTTCTTTGATTGGCTTAAACTAGCCATAAAGAAAGCTTATAATACTGAAGATTTATCCATCAATATGACAACAAAATTAAGTTCATCTTGGATTATTGCTTCCACCAATTCTTTTCTGCAAAGAACTGAAGAATCAATACATCGTCCATTACATCAAATCATTTATAAAGAAGATTCAGCTGCACCCATAAAAGATGTTGCAAAAATACAAGAAGACAAAGGTAAAACTATATTTATAAATCAGATTAAGTCATGGTTTAAAACAAAATAATTATATAAATATAAACCTTCATACTATTGGCCAACAAACCAATAGAATTGAAGATAAAGTTGATAATATTTTAAAATCTTATGAAACTACTTCTTCTCATAAAGTAATCAAGACACAATCTTTAGGTTTTGAATGTGAAGCCCTTAAAGATCTAAAGTTAGAAAAATAACCCTTAAAATTTTTAGATGAACTAATCAATCAATTATCTCCTAGTTTTACAAACATAAAACTTAAAGATAATAAAGAAAATAAAGATGAAGAATCCATAAATGTTTTAGTTTTTAAAGCTTCGAGCTCAGACTCAGAATTCTCTATTTCTGACTTTATAGAAGAAAAATCAAATGAAAATCAAGATGATCAAAATCAAGAATCTCTACAAATCAATAAAATATTTAAAAGACAAAAACCAAGATTCACTGCAACAAAAACAAGAAATTATTATCCAAGACCTACTCCAGTTGATCTTCAATTTGAAGAACAAGCTATTCTAAATGGCCTTCAATTTGAAAACTCTTCAGTATATGAATGGAATGTAGATGGACTATCTAAATATCAAATCTTGCAACTATGCCAACATATGATGATATATGCCTCTACCATCATGGTTGCTGGTAATGATCAAAGACATGCAGTAAATGCAGTCGTCCTTGGATTTACTAGATAATTACATGGTTAGTAGGAAAAATACCTATCTGATATAGAAAGAAATGTTATATTAAATGTAGTAAAAAGCGATCCTTCAAGAAATCCAGTCCTCACTCCGCAAGGCCAAATGATCCCTGATTTCATCTACATGCTTATTACCAATATAGTAAAACATTTTATTGGTAATTATATGAATGTAGAAAAAAATTAAAAACACAATTAATCAATTCATCTTGCCCAACATTATTAGATTTTCATTGGTATAAAGATGTTTTCTCATCAAAACTCTATACAATTGATGCAAGTAATTCAAAATCTTGGAAAGAAAAATTCATATTTGGTCTTCCTAAACTTTTTGCAAAAAAAGTTAAAGAAGAATTAAAATGAAAAAATTATGGAAATTTGAATTATGGAATGTATATATATGGTGACCTAATTCAAAAGATTAAAAAAGTTGGATTTTCATTAAGCAATGAAATCAAACTTGAACGTCAAATTGAAAATCAAAAAAGAATCAGCAAGTATGAACTTGGTGATTTTCATTTTCAATTTGGTATGGAACCATTAATCAGTCCTTCTAGGCAGAATAAAAAGAAAAACTGAAAAAAAAACCATCAAAAAAGAAAATCTAAACGTTTTTCAACTCCACAGTATTATACTCCCTTAAAAAGATATTATAAAAAATCTTCTCAAAAAAGCCCTTATAAAGAAATAAAGAAATCTTATACAAATGATAATCCGTCCACTTCTTATTCGAAGAAAAAAGAAATAGAATGTTTTAATTGCAAAGTAAAAGGACATATAGCTCCTAATTACCCAAAAAATAAAAGTTAAAACAGAAAAAGAAATCAAAACTATCTTAAAAGGATCCTCAGCATCAGGGTCATCCAGTTCCTCTGATACAGATTATTCTTCCTCTCATGCTTCAGATACATGTCATTGTAAATATTTGATAGTGAAATCTAGTATGAATCTACTTCTTCTTTCTCTTTATCTTTATATGTACTTTCTCCTTCAAAAGAGATGGTGCTAAAAATGTTTAAAGATCTAAAAGATGAAGAATTAAAAAATAAATATTTTGAAAAAATACAGAATATAAATAAAGGAAATAAAAAAAAGGAAAAGCTTCTGCTTCAAACAATATATCTGACTTAACTGAATAATTCAGCATTAAAATTGTATTAGATAGCATCAATTTTTCAGCTTTTTCAAATTGACTCATCAGGTCTAAAAGCTATTTTAGATAATAAGGAATTAATTTTTGATGTTCGTCAATCAACTCCTGTTCAACATATCAATAGTATTCATACAAAGTATAAACAAGAATAAGGTGTTCAAAAAAACAATCAAATATCTAGTTCCAAATAAAATGGATCATATTAATCATCTCTCTGATATCTTCATGTTTTCTACATTTGATCCTACATCCAGATTTTGGTACCTTCAAATTCTACCCAGAGGACAGATATAAAATTATTTTTCTTTTCCCAAAGAAAATAAAAAATCAAATTATTGATAATTCTCATTCAGACCTATCTGCCTTCAGAAAGTATCCCTTCTCATTATGACATCAAGTACAAGCACAAGCAAAGCCCCTATTCTAGAATCAAGCTCTTCCGTCGCACCTACATCTCAACAAATATCAACTCCCTTCTTCAATCTAGGATTATCTGTCACTTCACAAGAACTTATCAATGCCCATTGGATGCCATTCTCTCTGATAAAAGAAAAAACACTAGAAAAACCCTATCCAAAATTGCAAACCATATCAAGGACTTAAAAAGCCAAATCCTTATGTGCCATAACATCCATCAAAAAGCACTGTTATCCACCTATGCTGATGAAAAACATCCATAATTCACCTATTGGAAAAGGTTAACACAGCCCTTCCAGATGAGCTAGCTACAAGAATTCTAGAAAAAGCTATTTCTTATCAGATCAAGGAGCGATTAATGCTTAAAGCTCAATATATAAGCTGAGCAACTGGCTTTCCCAAATTGTTCCTGCCATCATATGAAGTTGATATCTCATATATCGAACAAGGATTAATCTAAAGATTTTCTTTATGCAGAGATGATTTTGAAATGATACAGCAGCTCCCTACAATCGTGCGTCATGCCCTTCGTAGCCTTGGAGTTACGAAAAGACAATTTCTCATAATGATTTCTTCAAGTTTGGGTGAAAAATCAAAAATCTGGTTTTATCAACCATATCAATTATGGACCATCATGAATTATGAAGAAGGAGATTTAGTCTGCAAAAGGTTCATCTCTATTTTAAATGATTACGAGCATCTCCCTATTGATTATCTAACTCAATGGTATGAATCTCATGAACTTGCTACACTGGAATACAGCTTAGAATGCCTCCGAACTTATGATCCAGCTTCTAATTAGTATCAAAGATTTCTCAATCTAAAAGGACATCTTGAATTTGCAAGTACATACAGATATGTTTGGTGTGACGGTCGAAAAATTGTTTGCATCACTAATGATCTCACGAGCAAACAACAATGATAGAGAATCCATATAAATCTGGACATACATCTCTTAATTAAATTATCAATGCTTATGAAGACATGTCTTTTAATATTTTTGATAGAACTCGAGAAGAGTTAATCCAATTATTCCATGGTGAATTAACAAATGATGGCTGGGATGAGCACTTTTGATGCAAGTCTCCAATAATACTAGGCCTAGGATAAAGATTCTTCCTATAAGAGATTTTTTTACTAGCCCATTAATGAGTTTTTTTGGAGAAAGTACATATAAAAGTACTAAAAGACAAAGCATATCTCTCACAAGAATGAAGAAGTATTCTATTCCCGACATGCACATCTATGAAGAACTTATCTCTAGAAAGGGAAAAACAATGAAGACATGACACATACCTTATCAAGTCACTCAAAGCAATCATGACATCTCACTATTTAGAATAAAGTTCATCTACAACAAAGATTGTGATTTTTGCCTGAATCCGGAAGCATCATGAAATTTGCCAGCACATTAAATGAAATGCACATTCAGTCTAAATTCAATTGTAATGAAATGTAAATTATGTTGTTTATGACTATAAATAGGTCAAGCCTTCCTCATGTACAGGCTAGAGTCAGAATACAAGTCAAAATCCAACCTTGCTTCCACCACCATCTCCTCTCTCCTCTCCCTTCCGCTTTTGTATACCCACCATCTTCCCCATTTGGTATTAGAGCCAAGTTGGTATCAAATTTGTAATTAAGTACTTTGGCAATATAAAGTCGTTTGTGAGTATTTCTTCACTTATCTTTGTTATGTTATGCTTTGATTTTGCTTAAGGAATTACTGACTCAAAAGTAAGAATATCAGAAGTCTTAATACTTAGTTCTGTGTTTGTTATTGTTGAGAAATTTTAATTATATTCCGCCTGGAGCGAAGCTGAGGTGGCCATTGTTGTCGCCATTGTTAGTCGTGTGAAGGCGTTTAAGGCATTTTGTTGGTGTGTAAATCCTCTATTTCGTTAGATACTCATGGTGGATTTGGTTAAAATAACTCTATAATACAAATTATGGATAAGCTTATTAAAAAGTTTGTACCTTCTTCTTCCTCATCATCAAATTCATTATCTTTTATGTTTATTATGAAGAAATCAGTTATGACGATTTAGATCAAGTTATTTGTGATTGCACTATACCAACCGTAAATAAAAATGAAATTTAGTAAACTGAAAGTTTTCAATTAAAATCTAGTTAAAAAGTAAAAATCATTGAAAGAACTGAATCCATCACTAGTAATATTCAACATCTTTCTTTAATAAAGCCCCATGACATAAAAGAGTATGTTAAAACATACAATTATATTCATTTTGGATTAGTGCAAGTTGCTCTGAAGCCTTTAACAAGACTTGACATAAAACAGAAGCTCTCATCTATGTTCCAGATACAAGACATAAAAAGTTCAGCGATTCATTACTTGGAATGGTTGAATCAATTTTGGCTATTAGCCTTACTTTCTTTAATTGCTTTCCAAATTTCTCTGTTTCCCTTATAGATCCAAGTGCACATGAAGCTCTTACTCTTGCTATCCAGACAAAAGGTTTTGATATGAATCCTCATAATCAAAATCTTGCTCTCATATATAGAGTTTATTACAAACTCATGAATTCAGTTGTTCCAGGCATAGCCTATTCCCATCAAGCAAAAGATATGACTACTTTATTCCAAACTAATTTCAAAAATAAAGTTAATAATCCAAAACTCATATAGTGGAATGATATTAATCTATCTGGTAAATGGTCCTTAGAAAACGCTCAACCTAAAAGGTTTTTAGAAAATCAAGATATTGAAACAATTATTAAATATGAAGATGGAAGTGTTGAAATAACTTTTCAAATAGATTCAAGAGATACAACTCCCATAGTTATCAACCTTCTAGAAAGTCTTATTCTCATGCTCCCTCTGTGGTAGGATCTTCGATTAAAGAACCATCTCGAGTTTCTTGCTCTACACCTAATGTAGACCTTCTACCTACAAGACTTGTGTATCCTTCTTATCAAGTTTCAGAAAACGTAAGAGATCATGCTTCTCCAACTAATACATATAATCCCTCATAAACTAATTTCAATATAAATGTTATTGAATGTTTCTAAATTGATAAATAAATGTTAACAACTAATTTAGCTTTACATCCTTTAACAAAATCCTTTTTCTAACAGGTTTCGCAAGAGCATAAAGATTTCTTAAAAGAAAAGTGGTATAAATATATGTATGATCATCAAAGAAATATTTATTTCTTTGATTGGCTTAAACTAGCCATAAAGAAATCTTATAATATTGAAGATTTATCCATCAATATGATAACAAAATTAAGCTAGTCCTGGATTATAGCTTCTACCAGTTCATCTCCATAAAGAACTGAAGAATCTATAGATCTTCCATTACATCAAATCATATATAAAGAAACTTCGGCTGTACCCATAAAAGATGTTGCAAAAAAATAAGGAGATAAAGGTAAATCTGAATTAATTTATAAATTAGGCTTAAGTAATGTTTTAGAACAAAAAAATTATACAAATATTAACCTTCATACTATTGGCCAACAAACAAATAGAATTGAAAATAAAATTGAAAATATTTTAAAAATTTATGAAACATCTTCTTCACAAAAGATAATTAAGACACAAACTTTAGGTTTTCAAAGTTATGCCCTTAAAGATCTAAAGTTAGAAAAGAAACCTTTAAAATTTTAAGATGAACTAATCAATCAATTATCACATAGTTTTACAAATATAAAACTTCAAGAAAATAAAGATCAAAAAGCTGACAAATCTATAAATGTTTTAGTCTCAAATTCAAAAGCCTCTAGCTCAGATTCAAAATTTTCTATAGCTAATCCTATAGAAAAAGAGTCCAAAAAAAATGAGAATCAAAATGATCAAAATCAAGAATCTCTATAAATCAATAAAATATTTAAAAGGCAAAAACCAACAGTCACTGCAGCAAAAACAAGAAATTATTATCCAAGACCTACTCCAGTTGATATTCAATTCGAAAAACAAGCTATTCTAAATGGCCTTCAATTTGAAAACTCCTTAGTATACGAATGGAATGTAGATGGACTATCTGAATATCAAATCCTACAACTAAGCCAACACATGATGATATATGCCTCTACCATCATGGATCTTGGTAATGATCAAAGACATGCAGTAAATGCAGTTGTCCTTGGATTTACTGGACAATTACATGGTTGCTGGGAAAAGTACCAATCTGATATAGAAAGACAAGCTATACTAAATGCAGTAGAAAGAGATCCTTCAGGAAATCCTGTTATTACTCCTCAAGGTCAAATGATTCTTGATTCTATTTATATGCTTATTACCACTATAGTAAAACATTTTATTGGTAATTATATGAATGTAGAAGAAAAAAAGCACAATTAATCAATTTATCTTGCCCAACATTGCTAGATTTTCATTGGTGTAAAGATGTTTTCTTATCAAAACTCTATAATCGATGCAAGAAATTCTGAATTTTGGAAAGAAAAATTCGTATTTAGTCTTCCTAAACTTTTTGCAGAGAAAGTTAGAGAAGAATTAAAATCAGAAAATTATGGAAATTTGAAGTATGGAATGTATACATATAGTGATCTAATTCAAAACATTAATAAAGATGGATTTTCATTATGCAATGAAATTAAACTTAAATGTCAAATTGAAAATAAAAAAAGAATTAGCAAGTATGAACTTGGTGATTTTTGTTTTCAATTTGGTATGGAATCATTAATCAATCCTTCTAGCCAGAATAAAAAGAAAAACTTAAAAACAAACCATCAAAAAAGAAAATCTAAACATTTTTCAACTCCACAATATTATACTCCCTCAAAAAGATATTATAAAAAATCTTCTCATAAAAACCCTTATAAAAAATTAAAGAAATCTTATACAAATGATAATCCATCCACTTCTTATCCCAAGAAAAAAGAAATACAATGTTATAATTGCAAAGAAAAAGGACATATAGCTCCTGACTGCCCAAAAAATAAAAGTTAAAACAGAAAAATAAATCAAAACTATCTTAAAAGGATCCTTAGTGTCAGAGTTATCTAGTTCCTCTGATACAGATTATTCTTCCTCTCATGCTTCAGATACATGTCATTGTAAAATATTTGATAGTGAAATCTAGTATGAATCTTCTTCTTCTTTCTCTTTATCTTTATATGTACTTTCTCCTTCAAAAGAGATGGTGCTAAAAATGTTTAAAGATCTAAAATATGAAGAATTAAAAAATAAATATTTTGAAAAAATATAGAATATAAATAAAGGAACTAAAAATGGCAAAGCTTTTACATTAATAACATATTAAACTTATCTGAACAATTCAGTATTAAAACTGTATCAGATAGATTAAGAGAGTAGCATGCTCCTCCTCATCTTTCAATTCAAGGTCTTTATAAAGAAATTAATAATCAAAAGCAAGAAATAAAAGAATTAAAGCAAGATTTAATTGAACTTCAAGAGCTCAAACAACACGTTGAGAATCTTGAATTTCACACTCAAAAATTATCAAGAGAATAGTGATAATTTAGAAAATCAAGAAAATTTTGATAAAGACTTAAATGGTTTTGTAAATTCTTTAACAAGAAATCCACTTAAAAAATGGAAAACTCAAGCTACAATTAAGGTCAAAGACTTCTCTATTAAAGCACTCTGCTTACTAGATAGTGGCGCAGATGTTAATTTAATAAAAGAAGGATTAATCCCAACAAAATATTATGAAAAAACCAATAATAAATTCAATCTAGCTACTGCAACAAAAAACTACATATCAAATACAGATTAAGTAATGTTTATATCTGTAAAAATGGAACATGCATAAAGGCTAATTTCCTTATGGGAAAGGATTTAAACAATGATGTTATCCTTGGAAACCCTTTTCTACAAATTTTTCAGCTTTTTCAAATTGACTCATCAGGTCTAAAAACTATTTTAGATAATAAGGAATTAATTTTTGATGTTCGTCAATTAACTCCTGTTCAACATATCAATAGTATTCATACAAAGTATAAACAGGAATAAGGTGTTCAAAAAAACAATCAAATATCTAGTTCCAAATAAAATGGATCATATTAATCATCTCTCTAATATCTTCATGTTTTCTACATTTGATCCTACATCCAGATTTTGGTACCTTCAAATTCTACCCAGAGGATAGATATAAAATTATTTTTCTTTTCCCAAAGAAAATAAAAAATCAAATTATTGATAATTCTCATTCAGACCTATCTGCCTTCAGAAAGTATCCCTTCTCATTATGACATCAAATACATGCAAAAGCAAAGCCCCTATTCAGGAATCAAGCTCTTCCTTCACACCTACATCCCAACAAATATCAACTCCCTTCTTCAATCTAGGATTATCTGTCACTTCACAAGAACTTATCAATGCCCATTGGATGCCATTCTCTCTGATAAAAGAAAAAACACTAGAAAAATCCTATCAAAAATTGCAAACCATATCAAGGACTTAGAAAGCCAAATCCTTATGTGCCATAACATCCATTAAAAAGCACTGTTATCCACCTATGCTGATGAAAAACATCCATAATTCACCTCCTGGAAAAGGTTAACACAGCCCTTCCAGATGAGATAGTTGCAAGAATTAAAGAAAAAACTATTTCTTGTCAGATCAAGAAGCGATTAATGCTTAAAGCTCAATATATAAGCTGGGCAACTGGCTTTCACAAATTGTTCCTGCCATCATATGAAGTTTTATCTCATATATCGAACAAGGATTAATCCAAAGATTTTCTCATGTAGAGATGATTTTGAAATGATACAGCAGCTCCCTGCAATTTACGTCATGCCCTTCGTAGCCTTGGAGTTACCAAAAGACAATTTCTCATAATGATTTCTTCAAGTTTGGGTGAAAAATCAAAAATCTGGTTTTATCAACCTTATCAATTATGGACCATCATGAATTATGAAGAAAGATATTTACTCTGCAAAAAGTTCATCTCTACCTTAAATGATTACGAGCATCTCCTTATTGATTATCTAACTCAATGGTATGAATCTCATGAAGTCGCTATAATGGAATACAGCTTAGAACATCTCCAAAAGTTTGATCCAGCTTCTAATCAATATCGAAGATTTCTCAATCTGAAAGGACATCTTGAATTTGAAAGTACATAAAGATATGTTTGGTGTGACGGTCGACAAGTTGTTTGCATTGCTGATGATCTCGGTGAGTGAACAACGGTGACACAGAATCCTTCTAAATCTAGACTTGCCGAACTTAATCAAATTCTTAATGCCTATGAAGATGTCTCTTTTGACATTTCAGAAAAACTCATGAAGAATTATTTCAGCATTCCATGGTGATTTCAAAAATGATAATGAAGGTTGGAATGACCCTTGTCATAATTTTGACTCTATTATGAGGTTCTCCGCCAGCTACAATGGAATTCAATAGGATGGTAATTAATCTTATCAAGATTTAGATTTATCAAGATTTATTAAGAGTTTTCTCTATAAAGCCTACAAAGAAAAGATAACAAAAACTTTATCATTGCTATCGTATCCATAGCTATGCTATTCTCTACAAACATATCAAAGTTATGTTGAAAAGTACTAAACAAAAAAGCTACTTTGAGAAAGAAGATAAAAGACAATTGGGAAAAATCCAAAAGCCAAAAAGAAAATTCAAAGCTCCATAGACTCCTCTCTCCACAACAGACCAACCAGGTACTATGCAAAAGAATAAAGCAACATCCTTTTAGTCAACAAGTACACTCAACACAGCATAAAGACAAACCATCTATACAGCAACCTAGGATTCTATCCAGTAGAAAAATCCCAAAACATCATAAAATGATGCAAATGCAGTGTAAATTTAGTTGTAATGAAATGTAAATTATGTTTGCTAAAGCTATAAATAGTACCAGGCTTCTCCATGTACAGATAAGAGTTAGAATGCCAGTCAAAATCCGACCTTGCTTCCACCACCATCTCTTCTCTCCTCTCCCTTTTAAAATGAAGTTATAAAGTAAAAACCATTATGACTTTATAACTTGATTTTAATTGAAAACTTCCAACTTTATAAATTTCATTTTTATTTACGGTTGAATAGTCCAGTCATAAATAACTTGATCTAAATCATCATAATTGATTTCTTCACTATTTTTAATAGACATAGAAGATAAGGAATTTGATGATGAGAAAAAAGAAGGTACAAAGTTTAATAGCCATAATTTGTATTACAAAGTTATTTTAACCAACTCCACCATGAGTATCTAACAAAATAGAGGATTTATACACCAACAAAATGCCTTAAATGCCTTCACACAGATAACAATGGTGACAACAATGGCTACTTCAGCTTCCCTCTGGGCGAAATATAATTAAAATTTCTCAATAATAACAAACACAGAACTAAGTATTAAGACTTTTGATGTTCTTACTTTTGAGTCAGCAATTCCTTAAGCAAAATCAAAGCATAACATAATAAAGATAACTAAAGAAATACTCACAAAACAACTTTATATTGCTAAAGTCCTGATTACAAATTTGATACCAACTTGGCTCTAATACCAAATGGGGAAGGTGGTGGGTATACAAAAGCGGAAGGGAGAGGAGAGAGGAGATGGTAGTAGAAGTAAGGCTGGATTTTAACTAATATTCCAACTCTTGCCTGTACATGGAGAAGGCTGGTTCTATTTATAGCCTTAGCAAACATAATTTACATTTCATTACAACTGAATTTACACTGTATTTGCATTTCAGTTTATGATGTTTCGGGATTTTATTGCTGGATAGAATCACAGGTTACCGTATAGATGGTTTGTCTTCATGCTGTGATGAGTGTACTTGTTGGCTAGGAGGATGCTGCTTTATTCTTCTGCATAGTACTTGGTTGGTTTGTTGAGGAGAGAGGAGTCTATGGAGCCTTGAATTTTCTTGTTGGCTTTTGGATTTTTCCTAATTGTCTTTTGTCCTCTCTTTCAAAGTAGCTTTTTTGTATAGTATTTTTTCAGCATAACTTTGATGTGTTTGTAAAGAATAGCATAGCTATGGACACGGTAGTAATGATAAAGTTTTTCTTATCTTTTCTTGGCATGTTTCATAGAGAAAACTCTTAATAAATCTTGATAAACCTAAATCTTAATATGATTAATCACCATCCTGATGAATTCCATTGCAGCTAGTGGAGAACTTCATAATAGAGTAAAAATTATGACAAGGGTCATTCCAACCTTCATTAGCATTTTTGAATTCTCCATGGAATAGCTGAATTAATTCTTCACTAGTTTTTTCTAAAATGTCAAAAGAGATATATTTATAGGCATTGAGAATTTAATTAAGCTTGGCATGTCCGGATTTAGAAGGATTTTGTATCACCGTTGTTTGCTTAGTGAGATCATCAGCAATGCAAACAACTCGTCGACTGTCACGCCAAGCATATCTGCATGTACTTGCAAATTCATGATGTCCTTTTAGATTGAGAAATCTTTGACATTGATTAGAAGCTGGATCATAATTTTTGAGATGTTCTAAACCATATTCCATTTTAGCAACTTCATGAGATTCATACCATTGAGCTAGATAATTAACAGTGAGATGCCCGTAATCATTTAAGGTAGAGCTGAATTTTTTGCAAATTAAATCTCCTTCATAATTCATGATGGTCCATAATTGATAAGGTTGATAAAACCAGATTTTTGATCTTTCACCCAAACTTGATGAAATCATTATGAGAAGTTGTCTTTCGTTAACTCCAAAGCTGCGATACGTGCGACGCATGATTGCAGGGAGCTACTTATCACTTCAAAATCATCTCTGCATAAAGAAAATCTTTGGACTAATCCTTGTTCGATATATGAGTTATCAACTTCATATGATGGCAAGAACAATTTGGGAAAGCCAGTTGCCCTGTTATATATTGAGCTTTGAGCATTAATTGCTCCTTGGTCTAATAAGAAATAGTTTTTTCTCTAATTCTTGCAGCTATCTCATCTGGAAGGGCTATGTTAACCTTTTCCAGGAGGTGAGTTCTAGATGTTTTTACATTAGCGTAGGTGGATAACAGTACTCTTTGATGGATGTTATGGCACATAAGGATTTGGCTTTCTAAGTCCTTGATATGGTTTGCAATTTTGGCTAGGGTTTTTCTAGTGATTTTTCTTTTATCAGAGAGAATGGCACTCCAATGGGCATTGATAAGTTCTTGTGAAAGGACAGATAATCCTGAATTGGAGAAGGGAATTGATATTTGTTGGGATGTAGGTATGAAGGAAGAGCTTGATTCCTGAATAGGGGTTTTACTTTTGCTTGTACTTGATGTCATAATGAGAAGGGATACTTCCTGAAGGCAGATAGGTCTGAATGAGAATTATCAATAATCTGAATTTTTATTTTCTTTGGGAAAAGAAAAATAATTTTATATCTGTCCTCTGCGTAGAATTTGAAGGTACTAAAATCTGGATGTAGGATTAAATGTAGAAAACATGAAGACATCAAAGAGACGATTAATAAGATCTGTTTTATTTGGAACTGGATATTTGATTGTTTTTGGAACACCTTATTCTTATTTACACTTTGTCTGAATACTATTGATATATTGAATAGGAGTTGATTCACCAAAATCAAAAATTAATTCTTTATTATCTAAAATAGTTTTTAGACCTGATGAGTCAATTTGAAAAGGCTGTAAAATTTGTAAAAAAGGGTTTTCACGGATAACATCATTGTTTAAATCCTTTCCTAGAAGGAAATTAGCCTTTATGCATGTTACATTTTTACAGATATAAACATACTTAATTAGTATTTGATATGTAGCTTTTTGCTAGCAGTAGCTAGATTGAGTTTATTATTGGTTTTTTCATAATATTTTGTTGGGATTAATCCTTCTCTTATTAAATTAACATCTGCACCACTATTTAGTAAGCAGAGTGCTTTAATAGATAAGTCTTTGACCTTAATTATAGCTTGAGTTTTCCATTTTTTAAGTGAATTTCTTCTTAAAGAGTTTACAAAACCATTAACGTCTTTATCAGAATTTTCTTGATTTTCTAAATTATAATTATTTTCTTGATAAATTTTGAGTGTGTGAAATTCAAGATTCTCAACATGTTGTTTGAGTTCTTAAAGTTCAATTAAGCTTTGTTTTAATTCTTTTAATTCTTGCTTTTGATTATTTATTTCTTTATAAAGATCTTCAATAGAAAGATGAGTAGGAGCTTGTTGCTCTCTTAATCTATCTAATACAGTTTCAATGCTGAATTGTTAAGGTAAGTTTGATATGTTATTTGATGTAGAAGTTTTCCCTTTCTTAGTTCCTTTATTTATATTCTGTATTTTTGCAAAATATTTATTTTTTAATTCCTCATTTTTTAGATCTTTAAAAATTTTTAACACCATATTTTCTAGAGCAGAAAGTACATTTAAATATAAAGAGGAAGAAGAAGCAGATTCATACTGCATTTCACTATCAAATATTTTACAATGACATGTATCTGAAGCATGAGAGGAAGAATAATCTGAATCAGAGGAACTGGATGACTCTGACACTGAGGATCCTTTTAAGATAGTTTTGATTTCTTTTTCTATTTTAACTTTTATTTTTGGGCAATCCAGAGCTATATGTCCTTTTTCTTTGCAATTATAACATTGTATTTCTTTTTTCTTGTTATAAGAAGTGGATGGATTATCGTTGGTATAAGATTTCTTTAATTCTTTATAAGGGCTTTTATGAGAAGATTTTTTATAATATCTTTTTGAGAGAGTATAATATTGTGGAGTCGAAAAATGTTTAGATTTTCTTTTTTGATGGTTTCTTTTTAAGTTTTTCTTTTTATTTTGGCTAGAAGGACTAATTAATGATTCCATACAAAATTGAAAACAAAAATCACCAAGTTTATATTGCTATTTTTTTTATTTTCAATTTGACGTTTAAGTTTGATTTCATTGCATAATGATCCAACTTTATTTATCTTTTGAATTAGATCACCATATGTATACATTCCATAATTCAAATTTCCATAATTTTTTATTTTAATTCTTCTCTAACTTTTTCTGCAAAAAGCTTAGGAAGACCAGATAAGAATTTTTCTTTCCAAAATTTTGAATTGCTTGCATCGATTGTATAGAGTTTTGACCAGAAAACATCTTTATACCAATGAAAATCTGATAATGTTGGGCAAGATAAATTGATTAAGTGTGTTTTTAATTTTTCTTCTACATTCATATAATTATCAATAAAATCTTTAACTACATTGGTAATAAGCATGTAGATGGAATCAAGGATCATTTGGCCTTGAGGAGTAAGAATAGGATTTCCTAAGGGATCTCTTTTTTACTGCATTTAATATAGCATTTCTTTCTGTATCAGATAGGTATTTTTTCTGCCAACCATGTAATTGTCCAGTTAATCCAAGGACAACTACATTTACTACATGCCTTTGATCAATACCGGTAGCCACAATGGTAGAGGCATATATCATTATGTGTTGGCATAGTTACAGGATTTGATATTCAGATAGTCCATCTATAATCCATTTGTATACTAAAGAGTTTTTAAATCGAAGGCCATTTATAATAGCTTGTTCTTCGAATTAAAGATTAGCTAGAGCAGGTCTTGGATAATAATTTCTTGTTTTTGCTGCAGTGTCTATTGGTTTTTGTCTTTTAAATATTTTATTGATTTGTAGAGATTTTGTATTTTGTTCATCTTGATTTTCATTTGATTTTTTGTCTATAGAGTCAGAAACAGAGAATTTTGAGTCTGAGCTCGAAGCTTTAGAAACTAAAACATTTATGGATTTTTCATCTTTATTTTCTTTATTATCTTTAAGTTTTATGTTTGTAAAACTATAAGATAATTGATTGATTAGTTCGTTTGAAAATTTTAAGGGTTTTTTTTTCTAACTTTAGATCTTTAAGGGCTTCACCTTGAAAACCTAAAGATTGTATCTTGATTACTTTATGGGAAGAAGTGGTTTCATAAAATTTTAAAATATTTTCAACTTTATCTTCAATTTTATTAGTTTGTTGGCCAATAGTATGAAGGTTAATATTTGTATGATTATTTTATTCTAAAACATGACTTAAATCTGATTTGTAAATAAACTCAGTTTTACCTTTGTCTCCTTGTATTTTTGGAACATCTTTTATGGGTACAGCTGAAGTTTCTTTATAAATGATTTGATGTAATGGAGGATGTGTAGATTCTTCAGTTCTTTGTAGAGAGGAACTGGTAGAAGCTATAATCCAAGAAGAGCTTAATTTAGTTACCATATTGATAGATAGATCTTCAATATTATAAGCTTTCTTCTTGGCTAGTTTAAGCCAATCAAAGAAATAAATATTTCTTTGATTATCATACATATATTTATACCATTTTCCTTTTAGAAAGTCTTTATGTTCTTGAGATACATCGTTAAAAAAGGATTTTGTGAGAGGATGTAAAGCTAAATTCCTTTTTAACATTTCTTTATCAATTTCAAAGCCTTCAATAACATTTATATTGAAACCGGATTCCGAAGGATTATATGTATTAGATGGAGAAGCTTGATAAGAAGGATACACAAGTCCTGTAGGTCGAAGGTCTACATTAGGTTAGAGCAAGAAACTCAGGATGGTTCTTTTATGGAAGATCCTACCACGGAGGGAGGATAAGAATAAGAATTTCTAGAAGGTTGATAAACTATAGGAGTTGGATCTCTTGAATCTGTTTGAAAATTTATTTTAACACTTCCACTTTCTTGTTCAATAATTGTTTCAATATCTTGATTTTCTAAAGACCTTTCTGGTTGAGCGTTTTCTAAGCGCTATTTACCAGATGATTAATATCATTCCACTATATGAGTTTTGGAATATTAACTTTATTTTTGAAATTAGTTTGGAATAAAGTAGTCATACCTTTTGCTTGATGGGAATTGGCTATGCCTAGAACAACTGAATTCATGAGTTTATAATAAACTCTATATATGAAAGCAAAGTTTTGATTATGAGGATTCATATCAAAACCTTTTGTCTGGATAGCAAGAGTAAGAGCTTCATGTGCACCTAGATCTGTAAAGGAAATAGAGAAACTTGGAAAGCAATTGAAGAAAGTGGGGCCATTAGCTAAACTTGATTCAAACGTTTCAAGTAATGATCACTAAATTTTTTATGTCTTGTGTCTTGAATATAGATGAGAGCTTCTGTTCTAAGTCCAAGGCTTGTTAATGGCTTTAGAGCAACTTGCACTAATCCAAAGTGAATATAACTGTATGTTTTACATACTCCTTTATTTTATGGGGCTTAATTAAATAAAGATGCTGAATATTACTGGCAATGGATTCAGTTCTTTCAATGGTTTTTACTTTATAACTTGATTTTAATTGAAAACTTCCAACTTTATAAATTTCATTTTTATTTATGGTTGGAATAGTTTAGTCATAAATAACTTGATCTAAATCGTCATAACTGATTTCTTCACTATTTTTAATAGACATAGAAGATAAGGAATTTGATGACGAGGAAGAAGAAGGTACAAACTTCTTAATAAGCTTTGCCATAATTTGTATTACGGAGGTATTTGAACCAAATCCACCACAAGTATCTAACGAAATAGAGGATTTACATACCAACAAAACGCCTTAAATGCCTTTACACGGCTAACAACGGTGATAACACTGGCTACCTTAGCTTCGCTCCGGGCAGAATATGATTAAATTTTCTCAATAATAACAAACATAGAACTAAGTATTAAGACTTTTGACATTCTTACTTCTGAGTCAGCAATTCCTTAAGCAAAATCAAAGCATAATATAACGAAGATAAGTGAAGAAATACTCACAAAACAGCTTTATATTGCCAAAGTACTTGATTACAAATTTGATACCAACTTGGCTTTGACGCCAAATGGGGAAGTTGGTGGGTATACAAGAGCAGAAGGGAGAGGAGAGAGGAGATGGTGGTGGAAGCAAGGCTGGATTTTGACTGGTATTCCAATTCCTTCCTATATATGGGGAAGGCTAGACCTATTTATAGTCATAACTAACACAATTTACATTTCATTACAACTAAATTTAGACTAAATGTGCCTTTCATTTAATGTGCTGACAAATTTCATGATGCTTTCGGACTACAGGCAAAAATCACAATCTTTGCTATAGATGAACTTTATTCTGAATAATGAGATGTCATGATTGCTTTGAGTGACTTGATAAGGTATGTGTCATCTTTTTGTTTCTTTTCCCTTTCTGGAGATAAGTTCTTCATGGATGTGCATGTCGATAATAAAATACTACTTTATTCTTATGAGAGATATACTTTGTCTTTTAGTACTTTTGCATGTACTTTTTCTTAGATTTCATTGATGGGCTAGTAGAAAAAGCTTTTCTCATCCTTCCAATGTTTAAGAAAAACCTCTTGTCGGAAGAATCTTTATGCTAGGCATAGTTTTATTGGAGACTTGCATCAAAAGTGCTCATTCCAACCTTCATCTGTTAATTCACCATGGAATAATTGGATTAACTCTTCTCGAGTTTCTTCAGAGATATCAAAAGACATGTCTTCATAAGCATTGATAATTTGATTGAGAGCTATATGTCCAGATTTATATGGATTTTGTTTCACCATTGTTTGCTCAGCGAGATCATCAGCAATGCAAATAACTCATCGACCGTCACACTAAATATATCTGTATGTTTTAGAAAGATCTTGAATTGAAAGATGAGTAGGAGCTTGTTGCTCTCTTGATCTAACTAAAATAGTTTTATACTGAATTGTTCAGGTAAGTCAGATATATTACTTGATGTAGAATCTTTTCCTTTTTTATTTCCGCTGTTTATTTTCTATATTTTTTCAAAATATTTATTTTTGAATTCTTCATCTTTTAAATCTTTAAACATTTCTAGCACCATTTCTTCTGGAGTAGAGAGTACGTTTAACGATAAGGAGGAAGAAGAAGCAGATTCATATTAGATTTCACTGTTAAATATTTTACAATGGCATGTATCTGAAGAATAATCTTTATCAAAGGAACCAGATGATTTTGAGGGTGAGGATGAGGATCCTTTTAAGATAGTTTTGATTTCTTTCTGAGAAGAAATTATTTCAGAAGGCTATAAAATATTTTAACTTTATCTTCAATTATTAGTTTGTTGGCCAATAGTATGAAGTTAATATTTATATAATTACTTTGTTCTAAAACATGACTTAAATCTGATTTGTAAATAAATTCATATTTACCTTGATCTCCTTGTATTTTTGCAAAATCTTTTATGGGTACGGCGGAAGTTTCTTTATATATAATTTGATGTAATGGAGGATGTATAGATTCTTCAGTTCTTTGTGGAGAACAACTTGTAGAAGCTATAATCCAAGATGAGCGTAATTTTGTTACCATATTGATGGATAAATCTTCAATATTATAAGCTTTCTTTATGGCTAGTTTAAGCCAATCAAGAAAATGAATATTTCTTTGATTATAATACATATATTTGTACCATTTTTCTTTTAAAAAGTCTTTATGTTCTTGAGAAACCTGCTTACGAAGGATTTATTTAAAGGATGTAGAGCTAAATTTTTTTAACATTTCTTTATCAATTTCAAAACATTTAATAACATTTATATTGAAATTGGATTTCGAAGGATTATATGTATTAGATAGAGAAGCTTGATAAGAAGGATACACAAGTCCTGTAGGTCGAAGGTCTACATTAGGTATAGAGCAAGAAACTCAGGATGGTTCTTTTATGGAAGATCCTACCACGGAAGGAGGATAAAAATAAGACTTTTTAGAAGGTTGATAAACAGTAGGAGTTGTATCTCTTGAATCTATTTGAAAATTTATTTCAGCACTTCCATCTTCATATTAAATAATTGTTTCAATATCTTGATTTTCTAAAGACTTTTCTGGATGCGTGTTTTCTAAGTGCCATTTACCAGATAAATTAATATCATTCCATTTATGAGTTTTAGAATATTAACTTTATTTTTGAAATTAGTTTGGAATAAAGTAGTCATACCTTTTGCTTGATAGGAATAGGCTATGCCTGGAACAACTGAATTCATGAGTTTATAATAAACTCTATATATGAGAGCAAGATTTTGATTATGAGGATTCATATCAAAGCCTTTTATCTTGATAGCAATAGTAAGAGCTTCATGTGCACCTAGATCTGTAAAAAAAAAATAGAGAAATTTGGAAAGCAAATGAAGAAAGTAAGGCCATTAGCCAAACTTGATTCAACAATTCCAAGTAATAAATCACTGAATTTTTTTTGTCTTGTGTCGTGAACATAGATGAGAGCTTCAGTTCTAAGTCCAAGTCTTGTTAAAGGCTTTAGAGCAACTTGTACTTATCCAAAATGAATGTAATTCTATGTTTTAACATACTCCTTTATTTCATGGGGCTTGATTAAAAAAAGATGCTGAATATTACTGGTAATGGATTCAGTTATTTCAATGGTTTTTACTTTATAACTTGATTCTAATTGAAAACTTCCAACTTTAAAATTTTCATTTTTATTTACGATTGGAATAGTCCTGTCACAAATAACTTGATCTAAATCGTCATAACTGATTTCTTCACTATTTTTAATAGACATAGAAGATAAGGAATTTGATGATGAGGAAGAAGAAGGTAAAAACTTCTTAATAAGCTTTTCCATAATTTGTATTACAGAGTTATTTTAACCAAATCCACCATGAGTATCTAACGAAATAGAGGATTTACACACCAACAAAACGCCTTAAATGCCTTTACACGGCTAACAATGGTGATAACATTGGCCACCTCAGCTTTGCTCTGGGCGGAATATGATTAAAATTTCTCAATAATAACAAACACAGAACTATGTATTAAGACTTTTGACATTCTTACTTCTGAATCAGCAATTCTTTAAAGAAAAATGAAAGCATAAAATAATAAAGATAAGTGAAAAAATACTTACAAAACAACTTTATATTGCCAAAGTCCTTGATTACAAGTTTGATATCAACTTGGCTCTTATACTAAATGGGGAAGATGGTGGGTATACAAAAGCAGAAGGGAGAGGAGAGAGGAGATGGAGGTGGAAGCAAGGCTGGATTTTGATTGGTATTCCAACTCTTGCCTGACATGGAGAAGGCTGGTACTATTTATAGCCTTAGCAAACATAATTTACATTTCATTACAACTGAATTTAGACTGCATTTGTATTTCATTTTATGTGCTGGCATATTGCACGATGTTTTGGGATTTTACTGCTGGATAGGATCACAGGTTACCGTATAGATGGTTTGTCTTCATGTTGTGATGATTGTACTTGTTGACTAGGAAGATGTTGCTTTATTCTTCTACATAGTTACTTTATATTTCTACATAATACCTGGTTGGTCTATTGCCGAGAGAGGAGTCTATGGAGCCTTGTTCATTCTTGTTGTCTTGTGGATTTTTCACAATTGTCTTTTGTCTTCATTCTCAAATTATCTTTTTATATAGCACTTTTTCAACATAACCTTGATGTGTTTGTAGAGAATAGCATAGCTATGGATACGGTAGCAATGATAAAGTTTTTGTTATTTTTTCTTTGAATGCATTTTAGAGAAAACTCTTAATAAATCTTGATAAATCTAAATCCTGATAAGTTTAATCAACATCCTGATAAATTCCATTACAGCTGGTGGAGAACTTCATAATAGAGTCAAAATTATGATAAAGGTCATTCCAACCTTCATTATCATTTTTAAATACTCCATGGAATAGCTAAATTAATTCTTCACAAGTTTTTTCTGAAATGTCAAAAGAGATATTTTCATAGGAATTGAGAATTTGATTGAGCTTGGCATGTTCGGATTTAGAAGGATTCTGTATCACTGTTGTTTACTCAGCAAGATCATCAGCAATGCAAACAACTCGTTGACCATCACACCAAACATATCTGTATATACTTACAAATTCAAGATGTCCTTTTAAATTGAGAAATCTTTGATATTGATCAGAAGCTAGATCATAATTTTGGAGACGTTCTAAGCTGGATTTTATTGTAGCAACTTCATGAGATTCATACCATTGAGCTGGATAATCAACAGGGAGATGTTCGTAATCATTTAAGGTAGAGATGAATTTTTTGCAGATTAAATCTCCTTCTTTATAATTCATGATGGTCCATAATTGGTAAGGTTGATAAAACTGGATTTTTGATCTTTCACCCAAACTTGATGAAATTGTTATGAGAAGTGTCTTTTGGCAGCTCAAAGGCTGCGAAGGGCATGACACATGATTGCAGGGAGCTGCTGTATTATTTCAAAATCATCTTTGCATAAAGAAAATCTTTAGACTAATCCCTGTTCGATATATGAGATATCAACCTCATATGATGGTAGGAACAATTTCGGAAAGCTAGTTGCCCAGCTTATGTATTGAGCTTTGAGCATTAATTGCTCCTTGGTCTAATAAGAAATAGTTTTTTCTCTAATTCTTGCAGCTATATCATCTGGAAGGGCTATGTTAACCTTTTCCAGGAGGTGAGTTCTAGATGTTTTTTCATCAGCATAGGTGGATAACAGTACTCTTTGATGGATGTTATGGCACATAAGGATTTGGCTTTCTAAGTCCTTGATATGGTTTGCAATTTTGGATAGCGTTTTTCTAGTGATTTTTCTTTTATCAGAGAGAATGGCGCTCCAATGGGCATTGATAAGTTCTTGTGAAAGGACAGATAATCCTGAATTGGAGAAGGGAATTGATATTTGTTAGGATGTAGGTATGAAGGAAGAGCTTGATTCCTGAATAAGGGCTTTGCTTTTGCTTGTACTTGATGTCATAATGAGAAGGGATACTTCCTGAAGGCAGATAGGTCTGAATGAGAATTATCAATAATCTGAATTTTTATTTTCTTTGGGAAAAGAAAAATAATTTTATATCTGTCCTCTGCGTAGAATTTGAAGGTACCAAAATCTGGATGTAGGATTAAATGTAGAAAACATGAAGACATTAAAGAGACGATTAATAAGATCCGTTTTATTTGGAACTGGATATTTGATTGTTTTTGGAACACCTTATTCTTATTTACACTTTGTCTGAATACTATTGATTTATTGAATAGGAGTTGATTCACCAAAATCAAAAATTAATTCTTTATTGTCTAAAATAGTTTTTAGACCTGACGAGTCATTGAAAAGGCTGTAAACTTTTAGAAAAGGGTTTCTAAGGATAACATCATTGTTTAAATCCTTTCCTAGAAGGAAATTAGTCTTTATGCATATTCCATTTTTACAGACATAAACATGCTTAATTAGTGTTTGATATGTAGTTTTTTGCTAGCAGCAGCTAGATTGAGTTTATTATTGGTTTTTTCAAAATATTTTGTTGGGATTAATCATTCTCTAAATAAATTAACATCTGTGCCACTATCTAGTAAACAGAGTGCTTTAATAGAAAAGTCTTTGATTTTAATTGTTGCTTGATTTTCCCATTTTTTAAGTAGATTTCTTGTTAAAGAATTTACAAAACCATTTAAGTCTTCACGAAATTCTTCTTGATGTTTTAAATTATTATCATTATTTTCTTGATAATTTTTTAGTGTGCGAAATTCAAGATTCTCAACATGTTGTTTGAGTTCTTGAAGTTCAATTAAGTCTTGTTTTAATTCTTTTATTTCTTGCTTTTTATTAGTAATTTCTTTATAAAGATCTTGAATTGAAAGATGAGGAGGAGCTTGCTACTCTCTTAGTCTATCTAATACAGTTTTAATGCTGAATTGTTTAGGTAAGTTAGATATATTATTTGATGTAGAAGCTTTTCCTTTTTTATTTCATTTATTTATATTCTATATTTTTTCAAAATATTTATTTTTTAATTCTTCATCTTCAAAATCTTTAAAAATTTCTAGCACCAGTTCTTCTGCAGTAGAAAGTACGTATAAAGATAAAGAGGAAAAGAAGCAAATTCAAACTGGATTTTACTGTCAAATATTTTACAATGACATGTATCTAAAGCGTAAGAGGAAGAATAATCTATATCAGAGGAACTAGATGGCTCTAATGCTGAGGATCCTTTTAAGATGTTTTGATTTCTTTTCTATTTTTACTTTTTTTTTTGGGCAGTCAGGAGCTATATGTCCTTTTTTCTTGCAATTATAACATTGTATTTCTTTTTTCTTAGGATGAGAAGTGGATGGATTATTTTTTGTATAAGATTTCTTTAATTCTTTATAAGGGTTTTTATGAGAAGATTTCTTAGGATATCTTTTTGAGGGAATATAATATTGTGGAGTTGAAAAATGTTTAGATTTTCTTTTTTGATGGTTTCTTTTTAAGTTTTTCTTTTTATTCTGGCTAGAAGGACTGATTAATGGTTCCATACCAAATTGAAAACAAAAAGCACCAAGTTCATACTTGTTGATTTCTTTTTTATTTTCAATTTGACATTTAAGTTTGGTTTCATTGCATAATGAAAACCCAACTTTATTAATCTTTTGAATTAGATCACCATATGTATACATTCCATAATTCAAATTTCTTTAATTTTCCAATTTTAATTCTTCGTTAACTTTTTCTACAAAAAGTTTAGGAAGACCAGATATGAATTTTTCTTTCCAAAATTCCAAATTACTTGCATTGATTGTATAGAGTTTTGATAAGAAGACATCTTTATACCAACGAAAATCTAATAATGTTGGGCGCGATAAATTGATTAATTGTGTTTTTAGTTTTTCTTCCACATTTATATAATTACCAATAAAATGTTTAACTATATTGCTAATAAGCATGTAGATTGAATTAGGGATCATTTGGCCTTAAGGAGTAAGAACTGGATTTCCCGAGGGATCTCTTTTTACTGCATTTAATATAGCATTTCTTTCTGTATCAGATAGGGATTTTTCCCACCAACCATGTAATTGTCCAGTAAATCCAAGAATGACTGCATTTACTGCATGTCTTTGATCATTAAAGGTAGCCATGATGGTAGAGGCATATATCATCACGTGCTGGCATAGTTGCAGGATTTGATATTTAGATAGTCCATCTATATTCCATTCATATACTGAAGAGTTTTCAAATCGAAGGCCATTTAGAATAGCTTGTTCTTCGAATTGAAGATCAACTAGAGTAGGTTTTGGATAATAAATTCCTAATTTTGCTGCAGTATCGATTGGTTACTGTAGTGAAGATATTGAAACAACTATTGAACATAAAGATGGAAGTGTTGAAATAAAATTTCAAACAGATTCAAGAGATACAACTCCTATAGTTTATCAACCTTCTAGAAAGTTTTATTCTCATCCTACCTCCATGGTAGGATCTTCCTTAAAAGAACCATCCCGAGTTTCTTGCTCTACACCTAATGTAGACCTTCGACCTACAGGACTAGTGTAACCTTCTTATCAAGCTTCTCCATCTAATACATATAATCCTTTGGAATCCGATTTCAATATAAATGTTATTGAATGTTTTGAAATTGATAAAAAAAATGTTAAAAAGGAATTTAGCTTTACATCCACTAACAAAATCCTTTTTTAACCATGTTTCTCAAGAACATAAAGACTTCCTAAAAGCAAAATGGTATAAATATATGTATGATAATCAAAGAAATATTTATTTCTTTGATTGGCTTAAACTAGCCATGAAGAAAGCTTATAATACTGAATATTTATCCATCAATATGATAACAAAATTAAGCTCATCTTGGATTTTAGCTTCGACCAGTTCTACTCCATAAAAAACTGAAGGATTTATATATCCTCCATTACATCAAATCATATATAAAGAAACTTCGGCTGTACCCATAAAAGATTCAGCAAAGCTAAAAGAAGATAAAGGTAAATCTAAATTAATTTATAAATCTGACCTAAGTCATGTTTTAGAACAAAAAAGTTATACAAATTTTAACCTTCACATTATTGGCCAACAAACCAATAGAATTGAAGATAAAGTTGAAAATATTGTAAAAATTTATAAAGCATCTTCTTCACAAAAGATAATTAAGACACAATTTTTAGGTTCTCAAGGTGAAGCCCTTAAAGATCTAAAGTTTTAAAAAAATACCATTAAAATTTTTAGACGAAATAATCAATCAATTATCTCATAGTTTTACATACATAAAACTAAATGATAATAATGAAAATAAAGCTTCGAGATTAGACTCGGAATTCTCTATTTCTGACTCTATAAAAGAAAAGTCAAATGAAAATCAAGATGATCAAAATCAAGAATCTCTACAAATCAATAAAATATTTAAAAGGACAAAACCATTAGTCAGTGTAGCAAAAACAAGAAATTATTATCCAAGACCTACTCCAGTTGATCTTCAGTTCGAAGAACAAGCTATTCTAAAGGGCCTTCGACTTGAAAACTTTTCAGTATACAAATGGAATGTAGATGGACTATCTGAATATCAAATCTTGCAACTATGCCAACACATGATGATATATGCCTCTACCATCATGGCTATCGGTAATGATCAAAGACATGCAGTAAATGCAATCGTCCTTGGATTTACTAGACAATTACATAGTTAGTGGGAAAAATACCTATCCAATACAAAAAGAAATGCTATATTAAATGCAGTAACAAGAGATCCCTCAGGAGATAATGTTCTTACTCCTCAAGGCCAAATGATCCCTAATTCCATCTACATGCTTATTACCAATATAGTTAAATATTTTATTGGTAATTATATGAATGTAGAAGAAAAATTAAAAACACAATTAATCAATTTATCTTGCCTAACATTATCAGATTTTCATTAGTATAAAGATGTTTTCTTATTGAAACTCTATACAATCAATGCAAGTAATCAAAATTTTGGAAAAAAGAGTTCATATCTGGTCTTCTTAAACTTTTTGCAAAAAAAGTTAGAGAAGAATTAAGATCAGAAAATTATGGAAATTTGAATTATTGAATGTATACATATGGGGATCTAATTCAAAAGATTAATAAAGTTAGATTTTTATTATGCAATGAAATCAAACTTAAACATCAAATTGAAAATCAAAAAGAATCTGCAAGTATGAACTTGGTGATTTTTGTTTTCAATTTGGTATGGAACCATTAATCAATCCTTCTAGCCAGAATAAAAGGAAAAACTTAAAAAGAAACCATCAAAAAAGAAAATCTAAACATTTTTCAACTCCACAATATTATATTCTCTCAAAAAGATATCATAAAAAATCTTCTCATAAAAATCCTTACAAAGAATCAAAGAAGTCTTATACAAAAGATAATCCATCCACTTCTTATCCCAAGAAAAAAGAAATACAATGTTATAATTGCAAAAAAAAAGACATATAGCTCCTGATTGTAGAAAAATAAAAGTAAAAACAAAAAAAGAAATCAAAACTATCTTAAAAGGATCCTCAACATCAGAGTCATCCAGTTCCTCTGATATAGATTATTCTTCCTCTCATTTTTCAGATACATGTCATTGTAAATATTTGATAGTGAAATCTAGTATGAATCTGCTTCTTCTTCCTCTTTATCTTTAAACATACTTTCTGCTCTAGAAGAACTGGTACTGGAAATGTTTAAAGATTTCAAAGATGAAGGATTAAAAAAAATATTTTGAAAAAATATAGATTATAAATAAAGGAAATAAAAAAGGAAAAGCTTCTACATCAAATAATATATCTGACTTACCTGAACAATTCAGCATTAAAATTGTATTAGATAGATTAAGAGATTAGCAAGCTCCTCGTCATCTTTCAATTCAAGATCTTTATAAAAAATTTACTAATAAAAAACAAGAATTAAAAGAATTAAAACAAGATTAATTGAACTTCAAAAACACAAAGAACATGCTAAGAATCTTGAATTTCACACACTAAAAAATTATCAAGAAAACAATGATAATAATTTAAAACATTAAGAAGAATTTGGTGAAGACTTAAATGGTTTTGTAAATTCTTTAACAAGAAATCCACTTAAAAAATGGATAACTCAAGCTACAATTAAAATCAAAGACTACTCTATTAGAGCACTCTGCTTACTAGATAGTGGCACAGTTGTTAATTTAATAAGAGAAGGATTAATCCCAACAAAATATTTTGAAAAAGCCAATAATAAACTCAATCTAGCTACTGCTAGCAAAAAACTACATATCAAATACAAATTAATTAATGTTTATGTCTGCAAAAATGGAACACTTATAAAGACTAATATCCTTATAGGAAAGGATTTAAAAATTGATGTTATCCTTGGAAACCCTTTTCTACGATTTTTACAGCCTTTCCAAATTGACTCATCAGGTTTAAAAACTATTTTAGACAATAAAGAATTAGTTTTTTATTTTGGTGATTCAATTCCTATTCAACATATCAATTATTTTCAGACAAAGTGCAAACAAGAATAAGGTGTTCAAAAGACAATCAAATATCCAACTCCAAATAAAATGGATCTTATTAATTGTCTTTCTGATGTCTTTATGTTTTCTACATTTGATCCTACATCCAAATTTTGGTACCTTCAAATTCTACCCGGAGGATAGTTATAAAATTATTTTTCTTTTCCCAAAGAAAATAAAAATTCAGATTATTGATAATTCTCATTCAGACCTATCTGCCTTCAGGAAGTATCCCTTCTCATTATGACATCAAGTACAAGCAAAAGCGAAGTCCCTATTCAGGAATCAAGCTTTTCCTTCATACCTACATCCCAATAAATATCAATTCCCTTCTTTAATCTAGGATTATCTGTCACTTTACAAGAACTTATCAATGGCCATTAGAGTGCCATTCTCTCTGATAAAAGAAAAAACACTACCTATCCAAAATTGCAAACCATATCAAGGACTTAGAAACCTTAATCTTTATGTTCCATAACATCCATCAAAGAGCACTGTTATCCACCTATGTTGACAAAAAAACATCCAGAATTCACCTCCTGGAAAAGGTCAACACAGCCCTTCCAGATGAGATAACTGTAAGAATTAGAGAAAAAACTATTTCTTGTCAGATCAAGGAGCGATTAATGCTCAAAGCCCAATATATAAGCCGGGCAACCGGCTTTCCCAAATTGTTCCTACCATCATATGAAGTTGATATCTCATATATCGAAAAAGGATTAGTCCAAAGATTTTCTTTATGCAGAGATGTTTTTGAAATGATACAACAGCTCCCTGCAATCGTGCATCATGCCCTTCGCAGCCTTGGAGTTACCAAAAAGCAACTTCTCATAATGGTTTCTTCAAGTTTGGGTGAAAGATTAGAAATTCGGTTTTGTCAACCTTATCAATTATAGACCATCATGAATTATGAAGGAGACTTAATTTGCAAAAAATTAATCTCTACCTTAAATGATTACGAGCATCTCCTTGTTGATTATCCAGCTCAATGGTTTGAATCGAATGAAGTTGCTATAGTGGAATACAGCTTAGAACGTCTCCAAAAGTATGATCCAGCTTCTGGTCAATATCAAAGATTTCTCAATCTAAAAGGACATCTTGAATTTGCAAGTACATAGAGATATGTTTGGTCTGACGGTCGACGAGCTGTTTACATTGCTGATGATCTCACTGAGCAAACAACGGTGATACAGGATCCTTTTAAATCTGGACATGCCAAGCTTAATCAAATTCTCAATGCCTATGAAGATATCTCTTTTGACATTTTAAAAAAAACTCATGAGGAATTAATTCAGCTATTCCATGGAGAATTCAAAAATTCTAATGAAGGTTGGAATGACCTTGTCATAATTTTGACTCTATTATGAAGTTCTCCGCCAGCTACAATGGAATTCATTAGGATGGTGATTAATCTTATCAAGATTTAGATTTATCAAGATTTTATAAGAGTTTTCTCTATAAAGCCTGCAAAGAAAAGATAATAAAAACTTTATCATTGCAACTGTATCCATAGCTATGCTATTCTCTACAAGCGCATCAAAGTTATGTTGAAAAAGTACTATACAAAAAAGCTACTTTGAGGAAGAAGACAAAAGAAAATTGGGAGAAATCCAAAAGCCAATAAGAAAATTCAAGGCTCCATAGACTCCTCTTTCCACAACATATCAACCAGGTACTATGCAGAAGAATAAAGCAACATCCTCCTAGTCAACAAGTACACTCATCACAGCATGAAGACAAACCATCTATACGGCAACTTGTGATTCTATCCAGTATTAAAATCCCAAAACATCATAAAATGAAGTGCAAATGTAGTGTAAATTCAATTGTAATGAAATGTAAATTATGTTTGCTAAGGCTATAAATAGTACCAGCCTTGTCCATGTACAGGCAAGAATTGGAATACTAGTCAAAATCCAGCTTTACCTCCACCACCGTCTCCTCTCTCCTCTCCCTTCCACTTTTGGATACCCACCACCTTCCCCATTTGGTATTAGAGCCAAGGTGGCATCTAATTTGTAATAAAGTATCGTTGCAATATAAAGTTGTTTTGTAAGTATTTCTTCACTTATCTTTATGTTTGGATTTTGTCTAATGAATTGCTAACTCAGAAGCAAGAATGTCAAAAATCTTAATACTTGGTTGTGTGTTTTTTATTATTGAGAAATCTTAATCATATTCCACCCAGAGCGAAGTTGAGGTAGCCATTATTGTCGCCGTTGTTAGCCATGTGAAGGCGTTTAAGGCATTTTGTTGGTGTGTAAATCCTCTATTTCGTTAGCTACTCATGTTGGATTTGGTTAAAATAACTATGTAATACAAATTATGGCAAAGCTTATTAAGAAGTTTTTACCTTCTTTTTCCTCATCATCAAATTCCTTATCTTCTATGTCTATTAAAAATAGTGAAGAAATTAGTTATGATGATTTAAATCAAGTTATTTGTGACTGGACTATTCCAACTGTAAATAAAAATGAAATTTATAAAGTTGGAAGTTTTCAATTAAAATCAAGTTATAAAGTAAAAACCATTGAAAGAAATGAATCTATTACAAGTAATATTCAGCATCTTTCTTTAATCAAGCCTCATGAAATAAAGGAGTATGTTAAAACATACAGTTATATTCATTTTGGATTAGTGCAAGTTGCTCTAAAGCCATTAACAAGACTTGGGCTTAGAATTGAAGCTCTCATCTATGTTCAAGATACAAGACATAAAAACTTCAATGATTCATTACTTGGAATGGTTGAATAAGGTTTGGCTAATGGCTTTACTTTCTTCAAATGCTTTCCAAATTTCTCTATTTTCCTTACAAATCCAGGTGTACATGAAGCTCATACTCTTGTTATCCAGACAAAAGGTTTTGATATGAATTCTCATAATAAAAACTTGCTCTCATATATAGAGTTTATTATAAACTCAAGAATTTAGCTGTTCTAGGCATAGCCGATTCCAATCAAGCAAAAGGTATGACTACTTTATTCCAAACTAATTTGAAAAATAAAGTTAATGTTCCAAAACTCATACAGTAGAATGATATTAATCTATCTAGTAAATGGCACTTAGATAACGCACAACCTGAAAAGTCTTTAGAAAATTAAGAATTGAAATAATTATTAAACATGAAGAAGGAAGTGTTGAAATAAATTTTCAAACAGATTCAAAAGATACAACTTTTACAATTTATCAACCTTCTAGAAAGTCTTATTCTCATCCTCCATCAGTTGTAGGATCTTTAATAAAAAAACCATCCCAAGTTTCTTGCTCTACACCTAATGTAGACCTTTGACATACAGGACTAGTGTATCCTTCTTATCAAGCTTCTCCATTTAATACATATAATTTTTCGGAATGCGATTTCAACATAAATGTTATTGAATGCTTTGAAATTGATAAAGAAATGTTAAAAAAGAATTTAGCTTTACATCCTTTAACAAAATCCTTTTGTAAACAGGCTTCTCAGGAGCATAAAGATTTCTTAAAAGAAAAGTGGTATAAATGTATGTATGATAATTAAAGAAATATTTATTTCTTTGATTGGCTTAAACTGGCCATAAATAAAGCTCATAATATCGAAGATTTATCCATCAATATGAAAACAAAATTAAGCTCATCTTGGATTTTAGCTTCTACCAGTTCTTCTCCACAAAGAACTGAAGAATATATATCCTCCATTACGTTAAATCATATATAAAGAAACTTTGGCCGTACCCATAAAAGATGTTGCAAGAATACAAGGAGATAAAGGTAATTCTGAATTTATTTACAAATCAGACTTAAGTCATGTCTCAGAACAAAATAATTACACAAATACTAACCTTCATACTATTGGCCAACAAACCAATAGAATTGAAGATAAAGTTGAAAATATTTTAAAAATTTAAGAAGCATCTTTTTCACAAAAGATAATTAAGACACAAACTTTAGGTTTTCAAAGTGAAGCCCTTAAAGATCTAAAGTTAGAAAGGAAACCTTTAAAATTTTTAGATGAACTAATCAATCAATTATTTCATAGCTTTACAAATATAAAACTTCAAGAAAATAAAGATCAAAAAGTTGACAAATCTATAAATTTTTAGTCTCAAATTCTAAAGCCTTTAACTCAGATTCAGAATTTTCTGTAGCTGATCCTATGGAAGAAGAGTCTAAAACAAATGGGAATCAAAATGATCAAAATCAAGAATCTCTACAAATCAATAAAATATTTAAAAGACAAAACCCAATAGTCATTGTAGCAACAATAAGAAATTATTATCTAAGACCTACTTCAGTTGATCTTCAATTTGAAGAAAAAGCTATTCTAAATGGCCTTCGATTTAAAAACTCCTCAGTATACGAATGGAATGTCGATAGACTATCTGAATATCAAATCCAGCAACTATGCCAACACATGATGATATGTGCCTCTACCATCATGGCTGCCAGTAATGATCAAAGGCATGCAGTAAATGCAGTTGTCCTTGGATTTACTGGACAATTGCATGGTTGGTGGGAAAATTTCCTATTTAATATAGAAAGACAAGCTATACTAAATGCAGTAAAAAGAGATCCTTCATGAAATCATGTTATTACTCAAGGTCAAATGATTCCGAATTCTATTTACATGCTTATGACCAATATAGTAAAACATTTTATTGGTAATTATATGAATGTAGAAGAAAAAATAAAAACTCAAATAATCAATTTATCTTGCCCAACATTATCAGATTTTCATTAGTATAAAGATGTTTTCTTATCAAAACTTTTTACAATCGATGCAAGCAATTCAAAATTTTGGAAAGAAAAATTTATATCTGGTCTTCCGAAACCTTTTGCAGAAAAAGTTAAAGAAGAGTTAAAATCAGAAAATTATGGAAATTTAAATTAAGGACTTTATACATATGGTGACCTCATTCAAAAGATAAATAAAGTTAGATTTTCATTATGCAATGAAATCAAACTTAAATGACAAATTGAAAATAAAAAAAGAATCAGTAAATATGAACTTGGTCATTTTTGTTATCAATTTGGCATAGAACCATTAATTAGTCTTTCTAGCCATAATGAAAAGAAAAACTTGAAAAGAAACCATCAAAAAAGAAAATCTAAACATTTTTCAACTCCACAATATTATATTGCCTCAAAAATATATCATAAAAAGTCTTCTCATAAAAATCCTTACAAAGAATCAAAGAAGTCTTATACAAAAGATAATCCATCCACTTCTTATCCCAAGAAAAAAGAAATACAATGTTATAACTGCAAAGAAAAAGGACATATAGCTCCTGACTGCAGAAAAATAAAAGTAAAAATAGAAAAAGAAATCAAAACTATCTTAAGAAGAACCTCATCCTCATCTTTAGAATCATCCAGTTCCTCTAATAATGATTATTCTTCAGATTCATTGTTAAATATTTGACAGTGAAATCCAGTATGAATCTCTTCCTTTTTCTTCATTATCTTTAAACTTACTTTCTGCTCTAGAAGAGATGGTGCTAGAAATGTTTAAAGATCTAAAAGATGAAGAATTAAAAAATAAATATTTTGGAAAAATATAGAATATAAATAAAGGAACTAAAAAAAGGAAAAGCTTCTACATCAAATAACATATCAGACTTACCTTAACAATTCAGCATTAAAACTGTATTAGATAGATTAAGAAAGCAACAAGCTCTTACTCATCTTTCTATTCAAGATCTTTATAAAGAAATTAATAATCAAAAGCAAGAAATCAAAGAATTAAAACAAGACTTAATTGAACTTCAAAAACTCAAGCAACGTGTTGAGAATCTTGAATCTCACATACTAAAAAATTATCAACAAAATAATGATAATATGGAAAATAAAAAAAATTTGATGAAAACTTGAATGGTTTTGTAAATTCTTTAACAAGGAATCCACTTAGAAAATGGAAAACTCAAGTTACAATTAAGATCAAAGACCTCTTTATTAACGTACTCTGCTTACTAGATAGTGGAGCAGAAGTTAATTTAATAAGAGAAGGATTAATCCTAACAAAATATTATGAATAAGCCAATAATAAACTCAATCTAGCTACTGCTAGCAAAAAACTACATATCAAATACAAATTAAGTAATGTTTATATCTGTAAAAATGGAATATGTATAAAGAATAATTTCCTTCTAGGAAAAGATTTAAACAATGATGTTATCCTTGGAAACCCTTTTCTACAAATTTTATAGTCTTTTTAAATTGACTCATTAGGTCTAAAACCTATTTTAGACAATAAAGAATTAATTTTTTATTTTTGTGAATCAACTCCTATTCAACATATCAATAGTATTCAGACAAAGTGTAAACAAGAATAAGGTGTTCAAAAAACAATCAAATATCCAATTCCAAATAAAATGGATCTTATTAATCGTCTATCTGATGTCTTCATGTTTTCTACTTTTGATCCTACATCCAGATTTTGGTACCTTCAAATTCTACCCATAGGACAAATATAAAATTAGTTTTCTTTTCCCAGTGAAAATAAAAATTCAAATTATTGATAATTTTCATTTAGACCTATCTGCCTTCAGGAAGTATCCCTTCTCATTATGAATCAAGTACAAGCAAAAGCAAATCCCCTATTCAGGAATCAAGCTCTTTCTTCATACCTACATTCCAACAAATATCAATTCCCTTCTTTAATCTAGGATTATCTGTCACTTTACAAGAACTTATCAATGCCCATTGGAGTCCCATTCTCTCTGATAAAAGAAAAAACACTAGAAAAACTTTATCCAAAATTGCAAACCATGTCAAGGACTTAGAAAGCCAAATCCTTATGTGCCATAACATCCATCAAAGAGCATTATTATCCACCTATGCTGATGAAAAAACATCTAGAATTCACCTCCTAGAAAAGGTTAACGTAGCCCTTTCAGATGAGATAGCTGCAAGAATTACAGAAAAAACTCTTTTTTGTTAGATCAAGGAGCGATTAATGCTTAACGCTCAATATATAAGCTAGGCAACTGGCTTTCCCAAATTGTTCCTACCATCATATGAAATTGATATCTCATATATCGAACAAGGATTAGTCCAAAGATTTTCTTTAGGCAGAGATGATTTTGAAACAATACAGTAGCTCTCTGCAATCATGCGTCATGCACTTCGCAGCCTTGGAGTTACCAAAAGACAACTTCTCATAACGATTTCATCAAGTTTGGGTGAAAAATCAGAAATCCAGTTTTATCAACCTTATCAATTATGGACCATCATGAATTATGAAGAAGGAGATTTAATTTGCAAAAAATTAATCTCCACCTTAATTGATTACGAGCATCTCCCTGTTTATTATCCTGCTCAATGGTATGAATCTCATGAAGTCACTGCAATGGAATACAGCTTAGAACATCTCCAAAATTATGATCCAACTTCTAATCAATATTAGAGATTTCTCAATCTAAAAGGACATCTTGAATTTGCAAGTACATACTGATATGTTTGGTGCGACAGTCGAGAGTTGTTTACATTATTGATGATCTCGCTAAGCAAACAACGGTGATACAGAATCCTTCTAAATCTGGACATGCCAAGCTTGATCAAATTCTCAATGCCTATGAAAATATCTCTTTTGACATTTCAGAAAAAACTCATGAAGAATTAATTCACCTATTCTATGGAGAATTCGAAAATGATAATGAAGGTTGGAATGACCCTTGTCATAATTTTGATCCTATTATGAAGCTCTCCGAAAACTGCAATGGAATTCATGAGGCTGGTGATTAATCTTATCAAGATTTAGATTTTTCAAGTTTTATTAAGAGTTTTCTCTATAAAGCATGTAAATAAAAGAATGCAAAACTTTATCATTGCTACTGTATCCATAGCTATGCAATTCTCTGTAAACACATCAAAGTTATGCTAAAAAAGTACTATATAAAAAAGCTAACTTAAGAAAGAAGACAAAAGACAATTGGAAAACATCCAAAAGACAACAAGAATGAACAAGGCTCCATAGACTTCTCTCTCCGCAACTGACCAACTAGGTACTATGTAGAAGAATAAAGCAACATCCTCCTAGTCAACAAGTACACTCAACACAACATGAAGACAAAACATATATATGGCAACCTGTGATCCTATCCAGCAGTAAAACCCTGAAACATCATGCAATCTGCCGGCACATAAAATGAAATGCAAATGTGGTCTAAATTCAGTTGTAATGAAATGTAAATTATGTTTGCTAAGGATATATATAGTGCTAGTCTTTTTCATGTACAGGCAAGAGTTGGAATACCGGTCAAAATCCAACATTGCTTCCACCACCATCTCCTCTTTCCTCTCCCTTTCGCTTTTGTATACCCACCATCTTCCCGATTTGGTATTAGAGCCAAGTTGGTATCAAATTTGTAATCAAGTACTTCGGCAATATAAAGTTGTTTTGTGAGTATTTCTTCACTTGTCTTTGTTATGTTATGCTTTGATTTTGCTTAGTGATTTGCTGACTCAGAAGTAAGAGCATCAAAAGTCTTAATACTTAGTTCCATGTTTGTTATTATTGAGAAATTTTAATCATATTCCGCCCGGAGCGAAGCTGAGGTAGCCATTGTTATCGCTGTTGTTAGCCGTGTGAAGGCATTTAAGGCACTTTGTTGGTGTGTAAATCCTCTATTTTATTAGACACTCGTGGTGCATTTGGTTAAAATAACTATGTAATACAAATTATGGCAGTGCTTATTAAGAAGTTTGTACCTTCTTCTTCCTCATCACCAAATTCCTTATCTTCTATGTCTACTAAAAATAGTGAAGAAATCAGTTATGACGATTTAGAACAAGTTATTTGTGATTGGATTATTACAACCGTAAATAAAAATGAAATTTATAAAGTTGGAAATTTTCAATTAAAATCAAGTTATAAAGTAAAAACCATTGAAAGAACTGAATCCATTACTAGTAATATTCAGTATCTTTCTTTAATCAAGCCCCATGAAATAGAGGAGTATGTTAAAACATACAATTATATTCATTCTGGATTAGTACAAGTTGCTCTAAAGGCTTTAACAAGACTTGGACTTAGAATAGAAGCTCTCATCTATGTTCAAGATACAAGACATAAAAAATTTAGTGATTCATTACTTGGAATGGTTGAATCAAGTTTGGCTAATAGCCTTACTTTCTTCAAGTGCTTTCCAAATTTCTTTGTTTCCTTTATAGATCCAGATGCACATGAAGCTCTTACTCTTGCTATCCAGACAAAAGGTTTTGATATGAATCCTCATAATCAAAATCTTGCTCTCATATATAGAGTTTATTATAAACTAATGAATTCAGTTGTTCCAGGCATAGCCTATTCCCATCAAGTAAAAGGTATGACTACTTTATTCCAAACAAATTTCAAAAATAAAGTTAATATTCCAAAACTCATATAGTGGAATTATATTAATCTATTTGGTAAATTGTGCTTAGAATACGCTCAACCAGAAAGGTCTTTAGAAAATCAAGATATTGAAAGAATTATTGAACATGAAGATGGAAGACTTGAAATAAATTTTTAAACAGATTCAAGAGATACAACTCTTACAGTTTATCAACCTTTTAGAAAGTCTTATTCTCATCCTCCCTCTGTGGTAGGATCTTCCATAAAAGAACCATCCCGAGTTTCTTGCCCTACACCTAATGTAGACCTTCGACCTACAGGACTTGTGTATCCTTCTTATCAAGCTTCTCTATCTAATACATATAATCCTTCAAAATCTGATTTCAATATAAATGTTATTGAATGTTATGAAATTGATAAAAAAATGTTAAAAAGGAGTTTAGCTCTACATCCTTTAACAAAATCCTTTTTTAAATAGATTTTTCAAGCACAGGAATACTTTTTAAAAGAAAAATGGTACAAATATATGTATGATAATCAAAGAAATATTTATTTCTTTGATTGGCTTAAACTAGCCATAAAGAATGCTTATAATACTGAAGATTTATCCATCAATATGATAACAAAATTAAGCTCATCTTGGATTATAGCTTCTAACAGTTCTTGTCTACAAAGAACTGAAGAATCTATACATCCTCTATTACATCAAATCATATATAAAGAAACTTTAACCGTACCCATAAAAGATGTTGAAAAAATACAAGGAGATAACGGTAAATCTGAATTTATTTACAAATCAGACTTAAGTTATATTTTAGAACAAAATAATTATAGGAATATTAACCTTCATACTATTGGCCAACAAACAATAGAATTGAAGATAAAGTTGAAAATATTTTACAGCCATCGGAAATTACTTCTTCTTAAAAAGAAATCAAAGGATCCGCATCCTCATCCTTAAAATCATCTAGTTCCTCTGATAAAGATTATTCTTCAGATACATGTCATTGTAAAATATTTAATAGTGAAATCCAGTATGAATCTGCTTCTACTCCCTCTATCTTTAAACGTACTCTCTGCTCCAGAAGAAATTGTGCTAGAAATGTGTAAAGATCTAAAAGATGAAGAATTAAAAAATAAATATTTTGAAAAAATATAGTAAATAAACAATGGAAATAAAAAAAGGAAAAGCTTCTACATTAGGTAATATATCTAACTTACCTAAACAATTCAGTATAAAAATTGTTTTAGATAGATTAAGAGAGCAACAAGCTCCTACTCATCTTTCAATTCAAGATCTTTATAAAGAAATTAATACTCAAAAGCAAGAAATAAATGAATTAAAACAAGACTTAATTGAACTTCAAGAACTCAGACAACGTGTTGAGAATATTGAATTTCACACACTCAAAACTTGTCAAGAAAATAATGATAATTTAGAACATCAAGAAAAATTTTATGAAAACTTAAATTGTTTTCTAAATTCTTTAACAAGAAATCCACCTCAAAAATGGAAAACTCAAGTTACAATTAAGGTCAAAGACTTCTCTATTAAAGCACTCTACTAACTAGATAGTGGCTTAGATGTTAATTTAATAAGAGAAGGATTAATCCTAACAAAATATTATGAAAAAACCAAAAATAAACTCAACCTAACAACTGCCAGTAGTAAACTCCATATCCATTATAAATTATCGTCCATGTTTGCAAAAATGGAACATGTATAAAGATTAACTTCCTGCTCGGAAATGATTTAAACAATGATGTTATCCTTGGAAATCCTTTTCTACAGATTCTACAGCCTTTTCAAATTGATTCATTAGGCCTTAAAACTATTAAAGAAAATAAAAAATTAATTTTTGATTTTGTTGAATCAACTCCTATTCAACATATCAATATCATTCAAAAATAAAATTGCTTTTAAAGAAAAAAAATTTTTATATCTTTAAGAAGATATGAATTCTTTAAGAATTGAAAAAGAATTACAAAAGCCAGAATTCCAAAAAGATTTAATCCAATTTCAAAAATCTCTTGAAACATAATGTTGTTTTGACCTTCCTGCTACCTTTTGGCACAGAAAACACCATACTGTTTCTCTTCCATATATTGATAATTTTGATGAATCTCAAATTCCTACTAAAGCTCGACCTATTCAGATGAATAAAGACCTTGTACAACTATGTACTAATGAAATCAATGATCTTCTTGCAAAAAAGCTTATTCAGAAATCACAATCCCCTTAGAGTTGTGTAGCATTTTATGTAAATAAAGCCCATGAACAAGAATGAGGTGTTCCTCGTCTTGTTATCAACTAGAAGCCTTCAAATAAAGTCTTAAAGTCCATCAGATATCCAGTTCCAAATAAAACTGATCTTATTAACCATCTAGCTGGTGCCTTCCTTTTTTCCAAATCTGATCTTAAATTAGGATTTTGGCAAATTCAAATCACCCCGAAGGATAGGTATAAAACTGCTTTTACAGTACCATTTGGCCATTATGAATGGAACGTTATGGCATTTGATTTAAAAAATGCTCCTTCAGAATTTCAGAGAATAATGAATGACATTTTTAATCCATATCAAGCTTTTACACTCATCTATATAGATGACATTCTTGTGTTTTCAAAATCTATTTGTGACCATTGGAAAGATTTAAATATTTTTAAAACAGTTATTATCAAGAATGGACTTGTCTTATACCAAAAGAAAATGAAGCTTTTTCAAACAGAAATTTAGTTTGCTTTATAATAAAAAAAGGAACTATTTCTCTAGTCCAAAGAGTTATTAAGTTTGCTTTCCAATTTTTTGATGAAATTTTTAATAAAGAGCAATTGCAACATTTTCTTGGATGCCTTGATTATGTTTCTAACTTTTATAAAGATCTTGCTAAAGAAAGAAAAATCTTGCAAATGCGCTTCATCAAAAATCCCGCAAAATGGTCACCTGCTCATACAAAAGCTGTTCAAAATATTAAACAGAAAGTCCAAAATTTACCTTGTTTAACTATCCCTCATCCAGATTTATGAAAAATAGTTCAAACAGTTGCATATGAAATAGGTTTTGGAGGAATCGTTTTACAAAGAAACGTCCTTGGAAAAGAAGAAATTCTTCGTTTCACTTCTGAAACATGGAAGCCCACTCAACATAATTATTTAACTATAAAAAAGGAAATCCTCTACATAGTAAATAGTATCATGAAGTTCTAAAGTGATTTATTAAACAAAAAATTTTTATTAAGAATAGAAATTTTAGAAATTTTAGAAAAAGACGTAAAAAAAACTTGCTGCTAAGCAGATCTTTGCTCGCTGGCATGCTTTATCAACTATATTTGACTTTGACATTGAGTACATTGCAGGTAAAAATAATTCTCTTCCTAATTTTTTATCTCGTGAGTTTTTACAGGGACAAAAGAATGAAGCCTTGGCAGATTAGACCCTTTCTCCAATCCTCAACTGATAAAGTTTCTTCCATTATGAACACTACACCTTTATCCAGAAAATCCAGTGGCAATTATCTTGAGAGATGGAGAGCAACTGATACTTCAATATTTCTCAATTTCAAAGCCCATTAAGCCCTGTATCCAGAAAACCACAAGCTTCACAAGTCCAACATTTCACCACAAAAGCACCTTTGAGAATTTGTTTCTTAGATGACATGTCTTATGCCGATACCATTTTTATTGAACATCTTATCCAAACCCTTTTTTCTCCTGGTCACTTATTTATCCAACTTCTTGACTATAAAGTCTATGAATAGATTTTGATCAGAATTGGCAGTTATACTATTGATCATATAGATGGATCAAAAAATTCTTACTTAAATGCTTTACCAACCAATATTACTATCCTATATTCAAAAATCAAGATTCTGCATGTTCTCTCTGCAGAAGAATGGGGATGACCTCTTTAATTGCCTCAAAGGCTTGATTCAGAACTTATTTTTAATTATTATGATTATAATTCTGCTTGGGAAGTCATCCTTTATTATCAAAACCCATCCTTCTAGCATTCCTGGTTCATCAGATTCAAATCAAACTCCCATAAAATACCTATGTGGTTCTTCACACAATTCTGGATCCATTTTGGTGCCACTAAAGACATCCTTCCTCAAGCACTTCTTCCCATTTATGAATCCTATTCTGCATCATTTAAAGCCCTTCTCAAATCAAAATAAAAAAACCTTTTATCAACACCTACAACTTGCAACAGAACCTTATGTTATTATGCAGTTTTATTGCAAGCAGGAGATTCCTTGGATCTTGAAATTGAATTTTTATAAAGAAATGGACTTCAGTCCACCAGTTTTATCTCGAATGATATATATCAAGTTTTGGCATCAATTTGATTATACTGCAATACTCTAGCAATATTCTACTGATCAAGCTATAAAGCCATCATTCTCTGAAGTTCTCAAAACTCCTGAAAAGGAAAAAGAAAGGCTTATCCAGCAAGTGATATTGATAACCAGAAGAATTCTTGTTTAGCCTCTCTTTCTGCTCTTTATGCAGAAACAAACTTGTTTCAACTCAAAAAAGAACTTGAAAAGGAAATTTTTAAACAAATACAAAAAGAAAGGTCATTTGAAAATTTCTCCATTACGTTTTGGTCAGTAGCTGCATCATCTTTGGGCTGATGACAATCCTTTTGAAAATATTGCCCCTGAACCAGATACAAATGCTAATGAGACAAAAAGTGATAATGAAGGATTCATCTCTATCCGAAGAAAAAATAATAATAATAAAGCCAAGACAAGACTTATGCTTTATCAAACCACTCAATTTTCCACAAAGCAATCATGACAATCCACTATTCATAATAAAATTCATCTACAGTGAAGACTGTGATCTTATCCAAAGTCCTGAAGAATCATGAAATTTGTCAGCACATGAAATGAAATGCAAACGCAGTGTAAATTTAGTTGTAATGAAATGTAAATTATGTTGATTATGACTATAAATAGGTCTAGCCTTCCTCATGTACAGGCAAGAGTTAGAATACCAGTCAAAATCCAGCCATGCTTCCACCACCATGTCCTCTCTCCTCTCCTTTCTGCTTTTGTATATGCACCATTTTCCCCATTTGGTATCAGAGCCAAGTTGGTATCAAATTTTTAATCAAGTACTTCGGCAATATAAAGTTGGTATCAAATTTTTAATCAAGTACTTTGGCAATATAAAGTTGTTTTGTGAGTATTTCTTCACTTATCTTTTATGCTTTGATTTTGCTTAAGGAATTGCAGACTCAGAAGTAAGACCATCAAAAGTCTTAATACTTAGTTTTGTATTTGTTATTATTGAGAGATTTTAATCATATTCCGCCCGGAGTTAATTTTTTCACTTAGTTTTGTGTTTGTAAATCCTCTATTTCATTAGATACTCGTGGTGGATTTAGTTAAAATAACTCCGTAATACAAATTATGGCTAAGCTTATTAAGAAGTTTGTACCTTCTTCTTCCTCATCATCAAAATCCTTATCTTCTATGTCTATTAAAAATAGTGAAGAAATCAGTTATGATGATTTAGATCAAGTTATTTGTGACTGCACTATTCCAACTGTAAATAAAAAATGAAATTTAAAAAGTTGGAAGTTTTCAATTAAAATCAAGTTATAAAGTAAAAACCATTGAAAAAAATGAATCTATTACCAGTAATATTCAGCATCTTTCTTTAATCAAGCCTTGTGAAATAAAAGAGTATGTTAAAACATACAATTATATTCATTTTGGATTAGTGAAGTTGCTCTAAAGCCATTAACAAGACTTGGGCTTAGAATTGAAGCTCTCATCTATGTTCAAGATACATGACATAAAAACTTCAATGATTCATTACTTGGAATGGTTGAATCAAGTTTGGCTAATGGCTTTACTTTCTTCAAATGCTTTCCAAATTTCTCTGTTTCTCTTGCAGATCCAGGTGTACATGAAGCTCATACTCTTGTTATCCAGATGAAAGGTTTTGATATAATATCTCATAATAAAAAACTTGCTCTCATATATAGAGTTTATTATAAAATCAAGAATTTAGCTGTTCCGAGCATAGCCGATTCCAATCAAGAAAAAGGTATGACTACTTTATTCCAAACTAATTTGAAAAATAAAGTTAATATTCCAAAACTCATACAGTGGAATGATATTACTCTATCTAGTAAATGGCGCTTAGAAAATGCATAACCTGAAAGGTCTTTAGAAAATCAAGATATTGAAACAATTATTGAACATGAAGATGGAAGCGTTGAAATAAATTTTCAAATAGATTCAAGAGATACATGTCCTACAATTTATCAACCTTCTAAAAAGTCTTTCTCCCATCCTCCCTTTGTGGTAGGATCTTCCATAAAAGAACCATCCCGAGTTTCATGCTCTACACCTAATGTAGTCCTTCAACCTACAGGACCTGTGTATCCTTTTTATCAAGCTTCTCCATCTAATACATATAATCCTTTGGAATCCGATTTTAATATAAATGTTATTGAATGTTTTGAAATTTATAGAGAAATGTTGAAAAAGAATTTAGCTTTACATCCATTAACAAAATTGTTTTTTAAATAGGTTTCTCAAGAGCATAAAGATTTCTTAAAGGAAAAGTGGTAAAAACATATGTATGATAATCAAAGAAATATTTATTTCTTTGATTAGCTTAAACTAGCCATAAAGAAAGCTTATAATATTGAAGATTTATCCATCAATATGATAACAAAATTAAGCTCATCTTGGATTATATCTTCTACCAGTTCTTCTCCACAAAGAACTAAAGAATCTATACATCCTCCATTGCATCAAATCATATATAAAGAAACTTCAGCTGTACCCATAAAAGATGTTACAAAAATACAAGAAGATAAAGGTAAATTTGAATTTATTTACAAATCAGACTTAAGTCATATTTTAGAACAAAATAATTATACAAATATTAACCTTCATATTACTGGCCAACAAATCAATAGAATTGAAGATAAAGTTGAAAATATTCTAAAAATTTATGAAGCATCTTTTTCACAAAAGATAATTAAGACACAAACTTTAGGTTTTCAAGGTGAAGCCCTTAAAGATTTAGAGTTAGAAAGGAAACCTTTAAAATTTTCAGATGAACTAATCAATCAATTATCCCATAGTTTTACAAATATAAAACTTTAAGAAAATAAAGTTCAAAAAGCTGACAAATCTATAAATGTTTTAGTCTCAAATTCTAAAGCCTCTAGCTCCGATTCAGAGTTTTCTGTAGCTAATCCTATAGAAGAAGAGTCTAAAACAAATGAGAATCAAAATGATCAAAATCAAGAATCTCTACAAACCAATAAAATATTTAAAAGACAAAAACCAATAGTCATTGCAGTAAAAACAAGAAATTATTATCCAAGACCTACTCTAGTTGATCTTCATTTCGAAGAACAAGTTATTCTAAATGGCCTTCGATTTGAAAACTCCTCAGTATATAAATGGAATGTCGATGGACTATCTGAATATCAAATCCTGCACCTTTGCCAACACATAATGATATATGTCTCTACCATCATAGCTGCCGGTAATGATCAAAGACATATAGTAAATGCAGTTGTCCTTGGATTTACGGGACAATTACATGATTGGTGGGAAACGTACCTATTTTATTTAGAAAGAAAGCTATACTAAATGCAGTAAAAAGAGATCCTTTAAGAAATCCTGTTATTTCTCCTGAAGGTCAAATGATTCCTGATTCTATTTACATGATTATTACCAATATAGTAAAACATTTTATTGGTAATTATATGAATGTAGAAGAAAAAAATAAAAACACAATTAATCAATTTATCTTGCCCAACATTATCAGATTTTTGTTGGTATAAAGATGTTTTCTTATTAAAACTCTATACAATCGATGCAAGTAATTCAAAATTTTGGAAAGAAAAATTCATATCTGATCTTCCTAAACTTTTTGCAGAAAATGTTAGAAAAGAATTAAAATTAGAAAATTATGGAAATTTGAATTTTGGAATGTATACATATGGTGATCTAATTCAAAAGATTAATTAAGTTAGGTTTTCATTATGCAATGAAATCAAACTTAAACATCAAATTGAAAATAAAAAAAGAATCAGCAAGCATGAACTGGGTCTTAAACGTCAAATTGGAAATCAAAAAAGAATCAGCAAGTATGAACTTGGTGATTTTTGTTTTCAATTTGGCATGGAGCCATTAATCAATCCTTCTAGCAAAAATAAAAAGAAAAACTAAAAAAAACCATCAAAAAAGAAAATCTAAACATTTTTCAACTCCACAATATTATACTCCCTCAAAAAGATATCATAAAAAATCTTCTCATAAAAACCCTTACAAAGAATTAAAGAAATCTTATACAAAAGATAATCCATCCACTTCTCATCCCGAGGAAAAAGAAATACAATGTTATAATTATAAAGAAAAAGGACATATAGCCCCTGACTACCCAAAAATAAAAGTAAAACAAAAAAAAGTCAAAACTATCCTAAAAGGATCCTCATCCTCATCCTTAGAATCATCTAGTTCCTCTGATAAAGATTATTCTTCAGATACATATCATTGTAAAATATATGACAGTGAAATCCAGTATGAATCCGCTTCTTCTTCTTCTTTATCTTTAAATGTACTTTTTGCTCCAGAAGAACTGGTGCTAGAAATGTTAAAAGATCTCAAAAATGAAGAATTAAAAAATAAATATATTGAAAAAATACATAATATAAATAAAGGAAATAAAAAAGGAAAAACTTCTACTTCAAATAATATATCTGACTTACCTGAAAAATTCAGCATTAAAACTATATTAGATAGATTAAGAGAGCAGCAAGCTCCTCCTCATCCTTCAATTCAAGATCTTTATAACAAAATTAATAATCAAAAGCAAAAAATAAAAGAATTAAAACAAGACTTAATTGAACTTCAAACAACATGTTGAGAATCTTGAATTTCACACACTCAGAAATTATCAAGAAAATAATGATAATTTAGAAATTCAAGAAAATTTTGATAAAGACTTAAATGGTTTTGTAAATTCTTGAACAAGAAATCCACTTAAAAAAATGGAAAACTTAAGCTACAATTAAGGTCAAAGACTTCTCTATTAAAGCACTCTACTTACTAGATAGTGGCGCAGATGTTAATTAATAAGGGAAGGATTAATCCCAACAAAATATTGTAAAAAAACCAATAATAAACTCAATCTAGCTACTGCTATCCAAAAACTATATATCAAATAGAAATTAAGTAATGTCTATGTCTGTAAAAATGGAACATGCATAAGGACTATATTCCCTCTAGGAAAGGATTTAAACAATGATGTTATCCTCAGAAATCCTTTTCTACAAATTTTACAGCCTTTTCAAATTGACTCATCAGGTCTAAAAACTATTTTAGACAATAAAGAATTAAATTTTGATTTTGTTCAATTAACTCCTATTCAACATATCAATATTATTCAGAGAAAGTGTAAACAAGAATAAGATGTTCAAAGACCATTCAGATATCCAGTTTCAAATAAAATGGATCTCATTAATCGTCTCTCTGATATCTTCATGTTTTCTACATTTAATCCTATATCCAGATTTTGGTACCTTCAAATTCTACCCAGAGGACAGATATAAAAATGCTTTTTTGTCCCAAGGAAAATAAAAATTCAAATTATTGATAATTCTAATTCAGACCTATCTTTTACTCCTATCTGCCTTCAGGAAGTATCCCTTCTCATTATGACATCAAGTAAAGCCCCTATTCAAGAATTAAGCTCTTCCTTCATACCTACATCCCAACAAATATCAATCCCTTTCTTCAATCCAGGATTATTTGTCACTTCACATGAACTTATCAATGCTTGTTGGAGTGCCATTCTCTCTGATAAAAGAAAAAACACTAGAAAAACCCTACCAAAATTGCAAACCATATCAAGGACTTAGAAAGCCAAATCCTTATGTGCTATAACATCCATCAAAGAGCACTGTTATCTACCTATGCTGATAAAATAAAATCTAGAATTCACCTCCTGGAAAAGGTTAAAATAGCCTTTCTAGATGAGATAGCTACACGAATTAGAGAAAAAAACTCTTTCTTATCAAAATCAAGGAGCGATTAATTCTCAAAGCTCAATATATAAGCTGGGCAACTGGCTTTCCCAAATTGTTCCTGCCATCATATGAAGTTGATATCTCATATATCGAACAAGGATTAGTTCAAAGATTTTCTTCATGCAGAGATGATTTTGAAATGATACAGCAACTCCCTGCAATCGTGCGTCATGCCCTTTGCGGCCTTAGAGTTACCAAAAGACAACTTCTCATAACGATTTCATCAAGTTTAGGTGAAAGATTAAAAATCCAGTTTTATCAACCTTATCAATTATGGACTATCTGACTTATGGAGAAGGAGATTTAGTCTGCAAAAAATTCATCTCTACCTTAAATGATTACGAGCATCTCCCTGTTGATTATCCAGCTCAATGGTATGAATCTCATGAAGTCACTACAATGGAATACAGCTTAAAACGTCTCCCAAATTATGATCCAACTTTTGATCAATATCAAAGATTTCCCAATCTAAAAGGACATCTTGAATTGCAAGTACATACAGATATGTTTGGTGCGACGGTCGATGAGTTGTTTGCATTGCTAATGATCTCGCTGAGCAAACAATGATGATATAGAATCCATATAAATCTGGACATGCAGCTCTCAATCAAATTATTAATGCTTATGAAGACATGTCTTTTGATATTTTTGAAGAAACTCGAGAAGAGTTAATCCAATTATTCCATGGTGAATTAACAAATGAAGGTTGGAATGAGCACTTTTGATCCCAGTTTCCAATAATACTATGCCTAGCATAAAGATTCTTCCTACAAGAGCTTTTTCTAAGACATTGGAAGGATGAGAAAAGCTTTTTCTACTAGCCCATTAATGAGTTCTTAGAAAAAGTGCATGCGAAAGTACTAAAAGACAAAGCATATCTCTCGTAAGAATGAAGTAGTATTTTATTCCTGACATACACATCCATGAAGAACTTATGTCCAGAAAGGTAAAAGAAATAAAGACGTGACACATACCATATCAAGTCACTCAAAGCAGTCATGACATCTCATTATTTAGAATAAAGTTATCTACAACAAAGATTGTGATTTTTGCCTGCAGTTCAGAAGCATCATGAAATTTACCAGCACATTAAATGAAATGCACATTCAGTTTAAATTCAGAGCAAAGTTGGTATCAAATTTGCAATCAAGTACATTGGCAATATAAAGTTGTTTTGTGAGTATTTCTTCACTTATCTTCATTATGTTATGCTTTGATTTTGCTTTAGAAATTGCTGACTCAGAAGTAAGAATGTCAAAAGTCTTAATACTTAGTTCTGTGTTTGTTATTATTGAGAAATTTTAATCAAATTCCGCCCAAAGCGAAGCTGAGGTAGCCATTGTTCTCGCCGTTGTTAACTGTGCGAAGGTGTTTAAGGCGTCTAGTTGGTGTGTAAATCCTTTATTTCGTTAGATACTCGTGGTGGATTTGGTTAAAATAACTCTGTAATACAAACTATGGCTAAGCTTATTAAGAAGTTTATACCTTCTTCTTCCTCATCACCAAATTCCTCATCTTCTATTTCTATTAAAAATAATGAAGAAATCAGTTATGACGACTTAGATCAAGTTATTTGTGACTGGACTATTCCAACCTTAAACAAAAATGAAATTTATAAAGTTGGAAGTTTTTAATTAAAATCAAGTTATAAAGTAAAAACCATTGAAAGAACTGAATCCATTACCAGTAATATTCAGCATCTTTCATTAATCAAGCCCCATGAAATAAAGGAGTATGTTAAAACGCACAATTATATTCATTTTGGATTAGTGCCAGTTACTCTAAAGCTCTTAACAAGACTTGGACTTAGAATAGAAGCTCTCCTCTATGTTCAAGATACAAGACATAAAAGATTCAGCGATTCATTACTTGGAATGGTTCAATCAAGTTTGGCTAATGGCCTTACTTTCTTCAATTGCTTTTCAAATTTTTCTGTTTCCCTTATAGATCTAGGTACACATGAAGCTCTTACTCTTGCTATCCAAACAAAAGGTTTTGATATGAATTCATAATCAAAATCTTGCTTTCATATTTATAGTTTATTATAAACTCATGAATTCAGTTATTTCAGGCATAGCCTATTCCTATCAAGCAAAAGGTATGACTACTTTATTCCAAACTAATTTCAAAAATAAAGTTAATATTCTAAAACTCATACAGTGGAATGATATCAATCTATCTAGGAAATGGGGCTTAGAAAACACCCAACCAGAAAGGTCTTTAGAAAATCAAGATATTGAAACAATTATTGAACATGAAGATAGAAGTGTTGAAATAAATTTTTAAACAGATTCAAGAGACACAACTCCTACAGTTTATAAACCTTCTAAAAATTCTTATTCTCATCCTCCCTTTGTGGTAGGGTCTTCCATAAAAGAACCATCCCGAGTTTTTTGCTCTACACCTAATGTAGACCTTCAACCTACAGGACTTGTGTATTCTTCTTATCAAGCTTCTCCATCTAATACATATAATCCTTTGAAATCCGATTTCATTATGAATGTTATTGAATGTTTTGAAATTGATAAAGAAATGTTAAAAAAGAATATAGCTCTACATTCTTTAACAAAATCCTTTTTAAACAGGTTTCTCTAGAACATAAGGACTTTTTGAAAGAAAAATGGTACAAATATATGTATGATAATCAAAGAAATATTTATTTCTTTGATTGGCTTAAACTAGCCATAGAGAAAGCTTATAATACTGCAAATTCATCCATCAATATGATAATTAAATTAAGCTCATCTTGGTTTATAGCTTCTACCAGTTCTACTCTACAAAGAATTGAAGAATCTATACATCCTCCATAACATCAAATCATATATAAGGAAACTTCGGCCGTACCTGTAAAAGATATAGCAAAGATGGAAGGAGATAAAGGTAAATCTAAATTAAGTTATAAATCAGACTTCAGCCATGTTTTAGAACAAAATTATTATACAAATATTAACTTTCATACTATTGGCCAACAAACCAATAGAATTGAAGATAAAGTTGAAAATATTTTAAAAATTTATGAAGCATTTCTTCATAGAAGATAATTAAGACAAAAACTTTAAGTTTTCAAGGTAAAGCCCTTAAAGATCTGAAGTTAGAAAGGAAACGTTTAAAGTTTTTAGATGAACTAATTAATCAATTATCTCATAGTTTTACAAATTTTAGACTTTAGAAAATAAAGATAAAAAAGCTGACAAATCTATAAATGTTTTAGTCTCAAATTCTGAAGCCTTTAGCTCAGATTCTGAATTTTCTGTAGTTGATCTTGTAGAAGAAGAGTCTAAAACAAATGAAAATCAAAATGATCGAAGTCAAGAATCTATACAAATCAATAAAATATTTAAAGACAAAAACCAATAGTCACTGTAGCAAAAATAAGAAATTATTGTCCAAGACCTACTCTAGTTGATCTTCAATTCGAAGAACAAGCTATTCTAAATGGCCTTCGATTTGAAAACTCCTCAGTATATGAATGGAATGTCAATGGACTATCTAAATATCAAATTCTGCAACTATGCCAACACATGATGATATACGCCTCTACCATCATAGCTGCCGTAATGATCAAAGACATGCAGTAAATGCAGTTGTCCGTAGATTTGCTGGACAATTACATGGTTGGTGGGAAAAATATCTATTTGATATAGAAAGACAAGCTATACTAAATGCAATAAAAAGAGATCCTTCAAGAAATTCTGTTATTACTACTCAAGGTCAAATGATTCTTGATTCTATTTACATGCTTATTACCAATATAGTAAAGCATTTTATTGGTAATTATATTAATCAATTTATCTTGCCCAACATTATCAGATTTTCATTGGTATAAAGATGTTTTCTTATCAAAACTCTATACGATCGATGCAAGTAATTTAGAATTTTGAAAAGAAAAATTCATATCTAGTCTTCCTAAACTTTTTGCAGAAAAAGTTAGAGAAGAATTAAAATAAAAAAATTATGGAAATTTGAATTATAGAATGTATACATATGGTGATCTAATTCAAAAGATTAATAAAGTTAGATTTTCATTATGCAATGAAATCAAACTAAAATGTCAAATTGAAAATCAAAAAAGGATCAGCAAGTATTAACTTGGTGATTTTAGTTTTTACTTTGGTATGGAACCAATAATTAGTCCTTCTAGCCAGAATAAAAAGAAAAACTTAAAAAGAAACCATCAAAAATGAAAATCTAATCATTTTTCAGCTCCACAATATTATACTCCCTCAAAAAATATTATAAAAAAATCTTCTCAAACAAACCCTTATAAAGAATTAAATAAATCTTATATAAACGATAATCCATCCACTTCTTATCCCAAGAAAAATGAAATACAATGTTATAATTGCAAAGAAAAAGGACATATAGCTCCTGACCACCAAAAAATAAAAGTAAAAACAGAAAAGAAATCAAAAATATCTTAAAAGGATCCTCAGCGTTGAGTTTTCTAGTTCCTCTAATACAGATTATTCTTCCTCTTATGCTTCAAATACATGTCATTGTAAAATATTTGATAGTGAAATCCAGTTTGAATCTGCTTCTTCTTCTTCTTTATCTTTAAATGTACTTTCTGCTCCAGAAGAGATGGTCCTAGAAATGTTTAAAGATCTAAAAGTTGAAGAATTAAAAAATAAATATTTTGAAAAAATACAAAATATAAATAAAGGAACTAAAAAAGGGAAAGCTTCTACATCAAATAACATATTAGACTTACCTGAACAATTTAGCATTAAAACTGTATTAGATATATTAAGAGAGCAACAAGCTCCTACTCATCTTTCTATTCAAGATCTTTATAAAGAAATAAATAATCAAAAGGAAGAAATAAAAGAATTAAAACAAGACTTAATTGAACTTCAAGAACTCAAACAACGTGTTGAGAATCTTAAATTTCATACACTAAAAAATTATCAAGAAAATAATGATAATTTAGAAAATCAAGAAAAATCTGATGAAAACTTGAATGGTTTTGTAAATTCTTTAACAAGGAATTCACTTAAAACAATGGAAAACTCAAGTTACAGTTAAGATCAAAAATTCTCTATTAAAGCACTCTGTTTACTAGATAGCGGCGCAGATATTAATTTAATAAGAGAAGGATTAATCCCAATAAAATATTATGAAAAAACCAATAATGAACTCAATCTAGCTACTGCCAGCGAAAAACCACATATCAAATACAAATTAAGTAATATTTATGTCTGTAAAAATGGAAATGCATAAAGACTAATTTCCTTCTAGGAAAGGATTTAAATAATGATGTTATCCTTAGAAATCCTTTTCTACAAATTCCACAACCTTTTCAAATTGACTCATCAGGTCTAAAAACTATTTTAGACAATAAAGAATTAAATTTTGATTTTGTTGAATTAATTCCTATTCAACATATCAATATTATTCAAACAAAGTGTAAGCAAGAATAAGATGTTCAAAAACCATTCAGATATCCAGTTCCAAATAAAATGGATCTTATTAATCGTCTCTCTAATGTCTTCATGTTTTCTACATTTAATCCTACATCCAGATTTTGGTACACTCAAATTCTACCTGGAGGAAAAATATAAAATTATTTTTCTTTCCCGAAAGAAAATAAAAATTCAGATTATTGATAATTCTCATTCAGACCTATCTGCCTTCAGGAAGTATCCTTTCTCATTATGACATCAAGTACAAGCAAAAGCACAGCCCCTATTTAGGAATCAATCTCCTCCTTCATACCTACATTCCAACAAATATCAATTCCCTTCTTCAATCTAGGATTATCTGTCACTTCACAAGAACTTATGAATGCCCATTGAAGTGCCATTCTCTCTGATAAAAGAAAAAATACTAAAAAAACCCTATCTAAAATTGTAAACCATATCAAGGACTTAGAAAGCCAATTTCTAATATGCCATAACATCCATCAAAGAACACTATTATCCACCTATGCTGATGAAAAAATATCTAGAATTCACCTCCTAGAAAAGGTTAACGCTGCCGTTCCAGATGAGATAGCTGTAAGACTTAGAGAAAAAACTATTTCTTGTCAAATCAAGGAGGAATTAATTCTCAAAGATCAATATAGAAGCTAGGCATGGGCTCTCTCAAATTGTTCTCGCCATCATATGAAGTTAATATCTCATATATCGAACAAAGATTAGTCCAAAGATTTTCTTTATGCAAAGTTGATTTTGAAATGATACAGCATCTCTTTGCAATCATGCATCATGCCCTTTGCAACCTTGGAGTTACCAAAAGACAACTTCTCATAATGATTTCATCAAGTTTGGGTGAAAGATCAGAAATCTGGTTTTATCAACCTTATCAATTATGGACCATCATGAATTATGAAGAAGGAGATTTAATTTGCAAAAAATTCATCTCTACCTTAAATGATTACGAGCATCTCCCTGTTGATTATCTAGCTCAATGGTATGAATCTCATGAAGTCGTTACAATGTAATACAGCTTAGAACGTCTCCAAAAGTACGATCCAGCTTCTTATCAATATCAAAGATTTCTCAATCTAAATGGACATCTTGAATTTACAAGTACATACAGATATGTTTGGTGTGACTGTCTACGAGTTGTTTACATTGCTGATGATCTCACTGAGCAAACAATGGTGATACAAAATCCTTCTAAATCTGGACATGCCAAGCTTAATCAAATTCTCAATGCCTATGAAGATATCTTTTGTGACATTTCAAAAAAAACTCATGATGAATTAATTCAGCTATTCCATGGAGAAGTAGAAAATGATAATGAAGGTTGGAATGTCCTTTTTCGTAATTTTGACTCTATTATGAAGTTCTCCACTAGCTACAGTGGAATTCATCAGGATGGTGATTAAGCTTATCAAGATTTAGATTTATCAAGATTTATTAAGAGTTTTCTCCATAAATCTTGCAAAGAAAAGATAACAAAAACTTTATCATTGCTACCGGATCCATAGCTATGCTATTCTCTACAAACACATCGAAGTTATGTTGAAAAAGTACTATACAAAAAAGCTACTTTGAGAAAGAAGACAAAAGACAATTGGGAAAAATCCAAAAGCCAATAAGAAAATTCAAGGCTCCATAGACTCCTCTCTCCACAATAGACCAATCAGGTACTATCAAAAGAATAAAGCAACATCCTCCTAATCAACAAGTACACTCATCATAGCATGAAGACAAACCATCTATACAGCAACCTATGATTCAATCCAGTAGTAAAACCTCGAAACAACATAAAATGAAATGCAAATGCAGTGTAAATTTAGTTGTAATGAAATGTAAATTATGTTTGCTAAGGCTATAAATTGTACCAGCCTTCTCCATGTACAAGTAAGAGTTGGAATACGAGTCAAAATCTAACCTTGCTTCTACCACCATCTCCTCTCTCCTCTCCCTTGTGCATATGTATACCCACCATCTTCCGCATTTGGTATCAGAGCCAAGTTGGCATCTAGTTTGTAATCAAGTATCATTGTCATATAAAGTCGTTTTGTGAGTATTTCTTCACTTATCTTATGTTTTGATTTTGTTTAAGGAATTGTTGACTCAGAAGCAAGAACGTAAAAAATCTTAATATTTGGTTGTGTGTTTATTATTATTGAGAAATTTTAATCATATTCCACCCGAAGCGAAGCTGTGGTAGCCATTGTTGTCACTGTTGTTAGCCGTGTGAAGGCATTTAAGGCATTTTGTTGGTGTGTAAATCCTCTATTTAGTTAGATACTCACAGTGGATTTGGTTAAAATAACTTTGTAATACAAATTATGGCTAAGCTTATTAAGAAGTTTGTACCTTCTTCTTCCTCATCATCAAATTCCTTATCTTCTATGTCTATTAAAAATAATGAAGAAATCAGTTATAACGATTCAAATCAAGTTATTTGTGATTGGACTATTCCAATTGTAAATAAAAATGAAATTTATAAAGTTGGAAGTTTTCAATTAAAATCAAGTTATAAAGTAAAAACTATTGAAAGAACTGAATCCATTACCAATAATATTCAGCACTTTCTTTAATCAAGCCCCATGAAATAAAGGAGTATGTTAAAACATATAATTATATTCATTTTGGATTAGTGCAAGTTGCTTGAAAGCCTTTAACAAGACTTAGACTTAGAATAGAAACTCTCATCCATGTTTAAGGTATAAGACATAAAAAATTCAGTGATTCATAATTTCTCTATTTCCCTTACAGATCTAGGTGCACATGAAGCTTTTCGTCTTGCTATCCTGACAAAAGTTTTGATATGAATCCTCATAATCAATATCTTGCTCGTATATATAGAGTTTATTATAAACTCGTGAATTTAGTTGTTCCAAGCATAGCCTATTCCCATCAAGCAAAAGGTATGACTACTTTATTTCAAACTAATTTCAAAAATAAAGTTTTGATACAATGGATTTAGAAGGATTCTGTATCACCGTAGTTTGCTCAGCGAGATCATCAACAATGCAAACAACTCGTTGACCATCACACCAAACATATCTATATGTACTTGCAAATTCAAGATGTTCTTTTAGATTGAGAAATCTTTGATATTAATCAGAAGCTGTATCAAAATTTTTGAGACATTCTAAGCTGTATTCCACTGAAGTGACCTCATGAGATTCATACCATTGAGCTGGATAATTTACAGGGAGATGCTAGAAATCATTTAAGGTAAAGATGAATTTTCTGCAGATTAAATCTCCTTCTTCATAATTCGTGATGGTCCATAATTGATAAGGTTGATAAAACCAGACTTCTGATTTTTCACCCAAACTTGATGAAATCATTATGAGAAGTTGTCTTTTGGTAACTCCAAAGCTGCGAAGGGCATGACGCATGATTGCAGGGGGCTACTGTATCGTTTCAAAATTATCTCTGCATAAAGAAAATCTTTGGACTAATCTTTGTTCGATATATGAGATATCAACTTCATATGATGGCAGGAACAATTTGGGAAAGCCAGTTGCCCAGCTTATATATTGAGCTTTGAGCAATAATCGCTCCTCGATCTGATAAGAAATAGTTTTTTCTCTAATTCTTGCAGCTATCTCATCTGGAAGGGTTGTGTTAACCTTTTCCAGGAGGTGAATTTGGGATGTTTTTTCAATAGCATGGGTGGATAACAGTGCTCTTTGATGGATGTTATGGCACATAAGGATTTGGCTTTCAAGTCCTTGATATCGTTTGCAATTTTGGATAGGGTTTTTTTACTGTTTTTTCTTTTATCAGAGAGAATGGCACTCCAATGGGCACTAATAAGTTCTTGTGAAATGACAGAGAATCCTGGATTGAAGAAGGGAATTGATATTTGTTGGGATGTAAGTATGAGGAAGAGCTTGATTCCTGAATAAGGGCTTTGCTTTTGCTTGTACTTGTTGTCATAATAAGAAGGGATACTTCCTGAAGGCAGATTGGTCTGAATGAGAATTATCAATAATCTAAATTTTTATTTTCATTAGGAAAAGAAAAATAATTTTATATCTATCCTCCGAGTAGAATTTGAAGGTACCAAAATATGGATGTAGGATTAAATGTTAAAAACATGAAGACATCAGAGAAACGATTAGTAAGATCCATTTTATTTGGAACTGGATATCTGAATGGTTTTTGAGCATCATATTCTTGTTTACACTTTGTCTGAATAATATTGATATGTTGAATAGGAGTTGATTTAACAAAATCAAATTTTAATTCTTTATCGTCTAAAATAGTTTTTAGACCTGATGAGTCAATTTGAAAAGGCTGTAAAATTTATAAAAAAAGGATTTCCAAGGATAACATCATTGTTTAAATCCTTTTCTTGAAGGAAATTAGTCTTTATGCATGTTCCATTTATACAAACATAAACATTACTTAATTTGTATTTGATATGCTGTTTTTTGATAGCAGTAGCTAGTTTATTATTGGTTTTTTCATAATATTTTGTTGGGATTAATCCTTCTATTATTAAATTAACATATGCGCCACATCTAGTAAGCAGAGTCCTTTAATAGAGAAGTCTTTGACCTTAATTGTAGCTTGAGTTTTCTATTTTTGAAGTGGATTTCTTGTTAAAGAATTTACAAAACCATTTTAGTCTTTACCAAATTTTTCTTTATTCTCTAAATTATCATTATTTCCTTGATAATTTTTGAGTGTGTGAAATTCAAGATTCTCAACACATTGTTTGAGTTCTTGAAGTTCAATTTAGTCTTTTTTTTAATTCTTTTATTTCTTGCTTTTGATTATTTATTTCTTTATAAAGATCTTGAATAGAAAGATGAGTAGGAGCTTGTTGCTCTCTTAATCTATCTAATACAGTTTTAATGATGAATTGTTCAGGTGATTCTGATATGTTATTTGATGTAGAAGCTTTTCCTTTTTTAGTTCCTTTATTTATATTCTGTATTTTTTCAAAATATTTATTTTTTAATTCTTCATCTTTTAAATCTTTAAATATTTCTAGCATCATCTTTTTTAGTGTAGGAAGTATGTTTAAAGATAAAGAGGAAGAAGAAGCAGATTCATACTGGATTTTACTGTCAAATATTTTACAATGACATGTATTTGAAGCATGAAAGGAAGAATAATCTGTATTAGAGGAACTGGATGACTCTGACGCTAAGGATCCTTTTAAGATAGTTTTGATTTCTTTTTCTATTTTAACTTTTATTTTTGGGTCATTAAGAGCTATATGTCCATTTTCTTTGAAATTATAACGTTGTATTTCTTTTTTCTTGGGATGAGAAATGGATGGATTATCTTTTATTTAAGATTTCTTTAATTCTTTATAAGGGTTTTTATGAGAAGATTGTTTATGATATCTTTTTGAGGGAATATAATATTGTAGAGTTGAAAAATGTTTAGATTTCATTTTTAATGGTTTCTTTTTAAGTTTTTCTTTTTATTCTAGCTAGAAGGATTGATTAATGGTTCCATACCAAATTGAAAACAAAAATCACTAAGTTCATACTTGCTGATTCTTTTTTTATTTTCAATTTGACATTTAAGTTTGATTTCATTGCATAATAAAAATCCAACTTTATTAATCTTTTGAATTAGATGACCAAATGTATACATTCCATAATTCAAATTTCCATAATTTGCTGGTTTTAATTCTTCTCTAACTTTTTCTGCAAAAAGTTTAGGAAGACCAGATATGAATTTTTCTTTCCAAAATTCTGAATTACTTGCATCGATTGTATAGAGTTTTGATAAGAAAACATCTTTATACCAACGAAAATCTGATAAAATTGGGCAACATAAATTGATTAATTGTGTCTTTAATTTTTTTTTCTACATTCATATAATTACCAATAAAATGTTTAACTATATTGGTAATAAGCATGCAGATGGAATCAGTGATCATTTGGCCTTGAGCAGTAAGAATAGGATTTCCCGAGGGATCTCTTTTTACTGCATTTAATATAGCATTTCTTTCTGTATCAGATAGGTATTTTTCCCACCGACCATGTAATTGTCTAGTAAATCCAAGGACGACTGCATTTACTACATGTCTTTGATCATAACTAGCAACCATGACGGTAGAGGCATATATTATCTTGTGTTGGCATAGTTGTAGGATTTGATATTTAGATAGTCCATCTACATTCCATTCATATACTGAAGAGTTTTTAAATCGAAAGCCATTTAGAGTAGCTTGTTTTTCAAATTGAAGATCAACTGGAGTAGGTCTTGGACAATAATTTCTTGTTTTTGCTGCAGGGACTATTGGTTTTTGTCTTTTAAATATTTTATTGATTTGTAGAGATTCTTGATTTTGATCATTTTGATTTTCATTTGATTTTTCTTCTATAGAGTCAGAAACAGAGAATTCTGAATCTGAGCTTGAAGCTTTAGAAACTAAAATATTTAAGGATTGTTCATCTTTATTTTCTTTATTATCTTTAAGTTTTATGTTTGTAAAACTATGAGATAATTGATTGATTAGTTCCTCTTAAAATCTTAAGGGTTTTTTTCTAACTTTAGATCTTTAAGGACTTCACCTTGAAAACCTAATGATTGTGTCATGATTATTTCATGGGAAGAAGTAGTGTCATAAAATTTTAAAATATTTTTAACTTTATCTTCAATTTATTGGTTTGTTGGCCAATAGTATAAAGGTTTATATTTGTATAATTATTTTATTCTAAAACATGAATTAAATCTAATTTGTAAATAAATTTAGTTTTACATTTGTCTCCTTGTATTTTTGCAACATCTTTTATGGGTACAACAGAAGTTTCTTTATAAATGATTTGATGAAATGGAGGATGTATAGATTCTTTAGTTCTTTATGGAGAAGAACTGGTAGAAGCTATAATCCAAGATGAACTTAATTTTGTTATCATATTGATGGATAAATCATCAGATTTATAAGCTTTCTTTATGACTAGTTTAAGCCAATCAAAGAAATAAATATTTCTTTGATTATCATACAAATATTTGTACCATTTTTCTTTTTAAAAGTCTTTATGTTCTCGAGAAACCTATTTAAAAATGGATTTTGTTAAAGGATGTAGAGCTATACTCTTTTTTAACGTTTCTTTATCAATTTGAAAACATTCAATAACATTTATATTAAAATCAGATTCTGAAGGATTATTTGTATTAGATGGAGAAGCTTGATAAGAAGGCTACACAAGTCCTGTAGGTTGAAGGTCTACATTAGGTGGAGTAAGAAACCCAAGATGGTTCTTTTGTGGAAGATCCTATCACAGAGGAAGGATGAGAATAAGACTTTCTAGAAGGTTGATAAACTGTAGGAGTTATATCTCTTGAATCTGTTTGAAAATTTAATTCAACACTTCCATCTTCATGTTTAATAATTGTTTCAATATCTTGATTTTCTAAAGACCTTTCTAGTTGAGCATTTTCTAAGCACCATTTACCAGATAGATTAATATCATTCCACTATATGAGTTTTGGAATATTAACTTTTTTTTTAATTAGTTTGGAATAAAGTAGTCATACCTTTTGCTTGATGAGAATAGGCTATGCTTGGAGTAACTGAATTCATGAGTTTATAATAAACTCTATATATGAGATCAAGATTTTGATTATGAGGATTCATATCAAAACCTTTTGTCTGGATAGCAAAAGTAAGAGCTTCATATGCACCTGGATCTATAAGGGAAACAGAGAAATTTGGAAAGCAATTGAAGAAAGTGGGGCCATTAGCCAAACTTGATTCAACCATTCCAAGTAATGAATCACCGAATTTTTTATATCTTGTATTTGAACATAGATGAGAGCTTCAGTTCTAAGTCCAAGTCTTGTTAATGGCTTTAGAGCAACTTGCACTAATCCAAAATGAATATAATTGTATGTTTTAACATACTCCTTTATTTCATGGGGCTTGATTAAAGAAAGATGCTGAATATTACTAGTAACAGATTCAGTTCTTTCAATGGTTTTTACTTTATAACTTGATTTTAATTCAAAACTTTCAACTTTATAAATGTCAGTTTTATTTACGGTTGGAATAGTCCAGTCACAAATAACTTGATCTAAATCATCATAACTAATTTCTTCACTATTTTTAATAGATATAGAAGATAAGGAATTTGATAATGAGGAAGAAGAAGGTATAAACTTCTTAATAAGCTTAGCCATAATTTGTATTACAGAGTCATTTTAACCAAATCCACCACGAGTATCTAACAAAATAGAGGATTTACACACCAACAAAATTCCTTAAACGCTTTCACATGGCTAACACCGCGACAACAATGGCTACCTCAACTTCGCTCCAGCTGGAATATGATTAAAATTTCTCAATAACAGCAAACACACAACCAAGTATTAAGATTTTTGACATTCTTTCTTCTGAGTCAATAATTCCTTAAACAAAATCAAAACATAAAGATAAGTGAAGAAATACTCACAAAACGACTTTATATTGCAACGATGCTTGATTACAAACTAGATGCCCACTTGGCTCTGATGCCAAATGGGGAAGATTGTAGGTATACAAAAGCGGAAAGGAGAGGAGAAAGGAGATGGTGGTGGAAGAAAGGCTGGATTTTGATTGGTATTCCAACTCTTGCTTGTACATGGAGAAGGCTGGTACTATTTATAGCCATAGTAAACATAATTTACATTTCATTACAACTGAATTTAGACTTCATTTACATTTCATTTTATGTGCTGGCATAGTGCATGATGTTTTGGGATTTACTGCTAGATAGGATCACAGGTTGCTGTATAGATGGTTTGTCTTCTGCTATGATGATTGTACTTATTGACTATGATGATGTTGCTTTATTCTTTTGCATAGTACCTAGTTGGTCTGTTGCAGAGAGAGGAGTCTATGGAGCCTTGTTCATTCTTATGGTCTTTTGGATTTTTAACAATTGTCTTTTGTCTTCTTTCTCAATGTAGCTTTTTATATAGTACTTTTTCAACATAACTTAGATGTATTTGTAGAGAATAGCATAGCTATGGATACGGTAGCAATGATAAAGTTTTTGTTTTCTTTTCTTTGCATGCTTTATAGAGAAAACTCTTAATAAATCTTGATAAGATTAATCACCATCCTGATGAATTCCATTGAAGCTAGCGAAGAACTTCATAATAGAGTCAAAATTATGACAAGGGTCATTTTAACCTTCATTATCATTTTCAAATTCTCCATGGAATAGTCGAATTAATTCTTCACGAGTTTTTTCTGAAATGTAAAAATGGATATCTTCATATGCATTGAGAATTTGATTAAACTTGGGATGTCCGGATTTAGAAGGACTCTATATTACCATTGTTTGCTCAGCGAGATCATCAGCAATGCAAACAACTCGTCAACCGTCACACCAAACATATCTTTATGTACTTGCAAATTCAAAATGTCCTTTTAGATTAAAAAATCTTTGATATTGGTTAGAAGTTGGATCATAATTTTTGAGACGTTCTAAGCTGTATTCCATTGCAGCGACTTCATGAGATTCATACCATTGAGCTGGACAATTAATAGGGAGATGCTCGTAATCATTAAAGGTAGAGATGAATTTTCAGCAGATTAAATCTCCTTCTTCATGATTCATGATGGTCCATAATTGGTAAGATTGATAAAACTGGATTTCTGATCTTTCATCCAAACTTGATGAAATCATTATGAGAAGTTGTCTTTTGGTAACTCTAAGGTTACGAAGGGCCTGACGCACGATTGAAGGGAGCTGCTGTATCATTTCCAAATTATCTCTGCATAAAGAAAATCTTTGGTCTAATCCTTATTCAATATATGAGATATCAACTTCATATGATGGCAAGAACAATTTAGGAAAGCCAGTTGCCTAGCTTATATATTGAGCTTTGAGCATTAATCACTCTTTGATCTGACAAGAAATAGTTTTTTCTCTAATTCTTGCAGCTATCTCATCTAGAGGGGTTGTGTTAACCTTTTCCAGGAGGTGAATTCTGGATGTTTTTTCACTAGCATAGGTGGATAACATTGCTCTTTGATGGATGTTATGGCAAATAAGGATCTGGCTTTCTTAGTCCTTGATATGGTTTGCAATTTTGGATAGGGTTTTTCTAGTGTTTTTTCTTTTATCAGAGAGAATGGCACTCCAATGGGCATTGATAAGTTCTTGTGAAGTGACAGATAATCATGGATTGAAGAAGGTAATTGATATTTGTTGGGATGTAGGTATGAAGGAAGAGCTTAATTCCTGAATAGGGGCTTTGCTTTTGCTTGTAATTGATGTTATAATGAGAAGGGATACATCCTGAAGGCAGATAGGTCTGAATGAGAATTATCAATAATCTGATATTTTTATTTTCTTTGGGAAAAGAAAAATAATTTTATATCTATCCTCTGGGAAGAATTTGAAGGTACCAAAATCTGGATGTAGGATCAAATGTAGAAAACATGAAGACATCAGAGAGATGATTAATAAGATCCATTTTATTTGGAATTGGATATTTGATTGTTTTTTCAACACCTTATTCTTGTTTATACTTTGTCTGAATACTATTGATATGTTGAATAGGAGTTGATTCATCAAAATCAAGAATTAATTTTTTATTGTCTAAAATTGTTTTTAGACCTGATGAGTCAATTTGAAAAGGCTGTAAAATTTGTAAAAAAGGGTTTCCAAGGATAACATCATTGTTTAAATCCTTTCCTAGAAGGAAATTAGTCTTTATGTGTGTTCCATTTTTACAGACATAAACATTACTTAATTTGTATTTGACATATAGTTTTTTGCTAGCAGTAGCAGCTTTAGTTTATTATTAGTTTTTTCATAATATTTTGCTGGGTTTAATCCTTCTCTTATTAAATTAACATCTACGCCACTATCTAGTAAGCAGAGTGCTTTAATAGAGAATTCTTTAATCTTAATTGTAACTTGAGTTTTCCATTTTTTAAGTGGATTCCTTGTTAAAGAATTTACAAAACCATTCAAGTTTTCATCAAATTTTTTTTGATTTTCTAAATTATCATTATTTTCTTGATAATTTTTTAGTATGCAAAATTCAAGATTCTCAGCACGTTGTTTAAGTTCTTGAAATTCAATTAAGTCTTATTTAAATTCCTTTATTTCTTGATTTTGATTATTAATTTCTTTATAAAGATCTTAAATTGAAAGATGAGGAGGAGCTTGTTGCTCTTTTAATCTATCTAATACAGTTTTAATACTAAATTGTTCAAGTAAGTCAGATATATTATTTGATGTAGAAGCTTTTCCTTTTTTATTTCCTTTATTTATATTATGTATTTTTTCAAAATATTTATTTTTTAATTCTTCATCTTTGAAATCTTTAAACATTTCTAGCACCAATTCTTCTGGAGCAGAAAGTATGGATAAAGACAAAGAGGAAGAAGAAGCAGATTCATACCAGATTTCACTGTCAAATATTTTACAATGACATGTATCCTAAGAATAATCTTTATCAGAGGAACTAGATGATTCTAAGGATAAGGATGAGGATCCTTTTAAGATAGTTTTGAATTTTTTTTCTATTTTTACTTTTATTTTTGGGCAATTAGGAGCTATATGTCATTTTTTTTTGCAATTATAACATTGTATTTCTTTTTTCTTGGGATGAGAGGTCGATGGATTATCTTTTGTATAAGATTTCTTTAATTTTTTTAGAAGGGTTTTTATGAGAAGATTTTTTATGATATATTTTTTAGGGAATATAATATTGTATAGTTGAAAAATGTTTAGATTTTCTTTTTTCAAGGTTTCTTTTCAAGTTTTTCTTTTTATTCTGGCTAGAAGGATTGATTAATGGTTCCATGCCAAATTGAAAACAAAAATCACCAAGTTCATACCTGTTGATTCTTTTTTTATTTTCAATTTGATGTTTAAGTTTGATTTCATTGCATTATGAAAATCCAACTTTATTAATCTTTTGAATTAGATCACCATATGTATACATTCCATAATTCAAATTTCATAATTTTATGATTTTAATTCTTCTCTAACTTTTTCTGCAAAAAGTTTAGGAAGACCAGATATGCATTTTTTTTTCCAAAATTCTTAATTACTTGCATCGATTGTATAGAGTTTTGATAAGAAAACAACTTTGTACCAACGAAAATCTGATAATGTTGGGCAAGATAAATCGATTAATTGTGTTTTTATTTTTTCTTCTATATACATATAATTACCAATAAAATGTTTTATTATATTGGTAATAAGCATGTAAATAGAATCAGGAATCATTTGACCTTGAGGAGTAATAACAGGATTTCCTGAAGGATCTCTTTTTACTGCATTTAGTATAGCTTATCTTTCTATACTAGATAGGTACTGTTCCCACCATCCATGTAATTGATTGGCATTCCAAGGACAACTGCATTTATTGCATGTCTTTGATCATTACCGGCAGCCATGATGGTAGAGGCATATATCAACATGTGCTGGCATAGTTGTAGGATTTGATATTTAGATAGTCCATTTACATTCCACTCGTATACTGAGCAGTTTTCAAATCGAAGGCCATTTAGAATAGTTTGTTCTTTAAATTGAAGATCAACTGGAGTAGGTCTTGGATAATAATTTTTTGTTTTTACGGCAGTGACTATTGGTTTTTGTCTTTTAAATATTTTATTGATTTGTAGAGATTTTTTATTTTGATCATTTTGATTCTCATTTGTTTTAGACTCTTCTTCTATAGGATCAGCTACAGAAAATTCTGAATCTGTGCTAGAGGTTTTAGAATTTGAGACTAAAACATTTATAGAATTGTCAGCTTTTCGATCTTTATTTTCTTGAAGTTCTATATTTGTAAAACTATGAGATAATTGATTGATTAATGCATCTGAAAATTTTAAAGGTTTCCTTTCTAGCTTTAGATCTTTAAGGGCTTCACCTTGAAAACATAAAGTTTGTGTCTTAATTATCTTTTGTGAAGAAGATGCTTCATATATTTTTAAAATATTTTCAACTTTATCTTCAATTCTATTGGTTTATTGGCCAATAGTATGAAGGTTAATATTTGTATAATTATTTTATTCTAAAACATGACTTAAGTCTGATTCATAAATTAATTTAGATTTACCATTTTCTCCTTGTATCTTTGCTGCATCTTTTATGGGTACGGCTGAAGTTTCTTTATATATGATTTGATGTAATGGAGGATATATAGATTCTTCAGTTCTTTTGTGGGAAGAACTGGTAGAAACTATAATCCAAGATGAGCTTAGTTTTGTTATCATATTAATGGATAAATCTTTAGTATTATAAGCATTCTTTATGGCTAGTTTAAGCTAATTAAAGAAATAAGTATTTCTTTGATTATCAGACATATATCTGTATCATTTTTATTTTAAAAAGCTTTTATGTTCTTGAGAAACTTGTTTAAAAAAGGATTTTGTTACAGGATGTAGAGCTAAATTCTTTTTTAACATTTCTTTATCAATTTCAAAACATTTAATAACATTTATATTGAAATCGGATTCTGAAAGATTATATGTATTAGATGGAGAAGCTTGATAAGAAGGATACAAAAGTCCTGTAGGTCGAAGGTCTACATTAGGTGTAGAGCAAGAAACTTGGGATGGTTCTTTTATGGAAGATCCTACCATAGAGGGAGGATGAGAATAAGACATTCTAGAAGGTTGATAAACTGTAGGAGTTGTATCTCTTGAATCTGTTAGAAAATTTATTTCAACACTTCCATCTTCATGTTCAATAATTGTTTCCATATCTTGATTTTCTAAAGACCTTTCTGGTTGGGCATTTTCTAAGCGCCATTTACCAGATAGATTAATATTATTCCACTGTATGAGTTTTGGAATATTAACTTTAATTTTTAAATTAGTTTGGAATAAAGTAGTCATACCTTTTGCTTAATGGGAATAGGCTATGCCTGGAACAACTGAATTCATGAGTTTATAATAAACTCTATATATGAGAGCAAGACTTTGATTATGAGGATTCATATCAAAACCTTTTGTCTAGATAGTAAGAGTAAGAGCTTCATGTGCACCTGGATCTGTAAGAGAAGCAGAGAAATTTAGAAAGCAATTGAAGAAAGTGGGGCCATTAGCCAAACTTGATTCAACCATTCCAAGTAATGAATCACTGAATTTTTTATATCTTCTGTTCTAAGTCCAAGTCTTGTTAAAGGCTTTAGAGTAACTAGCACTAATCCAAAATGAATATAATTGTATGTTTTAACATACTCCTTTATTTCATGGGGTTTGATTAAAGAAAGATGCTAAATATTACTGGTAATGGATTTAGTTCTTTCAATAGTTTTTACTTTATAACTTGATTTTTATTGAAAACTTCCAACATTAAAATTTTCATTTTTATTTACGGTTGGAATAGTCCAGTCACAAATAACTTGATCTAAATCATCATAACTGATTTCTTCGCTAGTTTTAATGGACATAGAAGATAAGGAATTTGATGATGAGGAAGAATAAGGTATAAACTTCTTAATAAGCTTAGCCATAATTTGTAGTATAGAGTTATTTTAACCAAATCCACCACGAGTATCTAATGAAATAGAGGATTTACACACCAACAAAATGCTTTAAACGCCTTCACATGGCTAGCAATAGTGATAACAATGGCTACCTCAGCTTCACTCCGAGCGGAATATGATTAAAATTTCTCAATAATAACAAACACAAAACTAAATATTAAGACTTTTGATGTTCTTACTTCTGAGGTAGCGATTCTTTAAGCAAAATCAAAGCATAACATAACAAAAATAAGTGAAAAAATACTCACAAAATGACCTTATATTGTTAAAGTACTTGATTACAAATTTGATACCAACTTGGCTCTTATACCAAATGGGGAAGGTGGTGGGTATACAAAAGTGGAAGGGAGAGGAGAGAGGAGATGGTGGTGGAAGCAAGGCTTCATTTTGACTGGTATTCCAACTCTTGCCTATACATGTGGAAGACTAGACTTATTTATAGTCATAACAAACATAATTTACATTTCATTACAACTGAATTTACACTGCATTTGCATTTCATTTCATGTGCTGACAAATTTCATGATGCTTCAGGAGTGCTAGATAAGATCACAATCTTCGCTGTGGATGAACTTTTTTTTTGAATAGTGGATTGTCATGATTGCTTTGTGGGAAATTAAGTGGCTTGATAAAGCATATATCTTGTCTTGGCTTTATTTTTTTTTCCTTTTCTTCAGATAGATATGAATCCTTCATTATCAGTTTTTGTCTCATCAGCATCTGCATATGGTTCAGGAGCAATATTTCCAAAAAGATTGCCATTAGCCCAAAGATGATGTATATGCTAGCCAAAACTTAATGGAGAATTTTCAAATGACCGTTCTTTTTGTATTTGTTCAATAATTTCCTTTTGAAGTTCTTTTTCGAGTTTAAGCAAATTTGCTACTGCATAAAGAGCAGAAGGAGAGGCTGAACAAGAATTCTTCTGTTTGTCAATATCACTTACTGGATAAATCCTTTCTTTTTCTTTTTCAAGAGTTTTGAGAACTTCAGAGAATGATGGCTTTATAGCTTGATCGGTAGAATATTGCTGGAGTATTGCAGTACAATCAAATTGATGCCAAAACTTGATATAAATCATTTAAGATAAAATTGGTGGACTGAAGTCCATTTCTTTATAAAAATTCCATTTCAAGATCCAAGGATAACATCATTGTTTAAATCTTTTCTAAAAAGGAAATTAGTCTTTATACATGTTTCATTTTTGCAAATATGGATGTTATTTAATTTATAATGGATATGGAGTTTATTACTAGCAGTTGCTAGGCTAAGTTTATTTTTGGTTTTTTCATAATATTTTATTGGGATTAGTCATTCCCTTATTAAATTAACATCTACGCCACTATCTAGTAAGCATAGTACTTTAATAGAGAATTCTTTGACCTTAATTGTAACTTGAGTTTTCCATTTTTGAAGTAGATTCCTTGTTAAAGAATTTACAAAACCATATAAGTTTTGATCAAATTTTTCTTGATGTTGTAAATTATTATTATTTTCTTGATAATTTTTGAGTGTGTGAAATTCAAGATTCTCAACATGTTGTTTGAGTTCTTAAAGTTCAATTAATTCTTGTTTTAATTCTTTTATTTCTTGCTTTTGATTATTAATTTCTTTATAAAGATCTTGAATTGAAAGATGAGTAGGAGCTTGTTGCTCTCTTAATCTATCTAAAACAGTGTTTACACTGAATTGTTCAGGTAAGTCAGATATATTACTTGATGTAGAAGCTTTTCCTTTTTTTATTTCCATTGTTTATTTTTTATATTTTTTTTAAAATATTTATTTTTTAATTCTTCATCTTTTAGATCTTTAAACATTTATAGCATCATTTTTTCTGGAGTAAAGAGTACGTTTAAAGATAAATAGGAAGAGGAAACAGATTCATACTGGATTTCATTGTCAAATATTTTATAATGACATGTATCTAAAGAATAATCTTTATGAGAGGAGCTAGATGATTCTAAGGATGACGATGAGGATCCTTTGATTTTTTTTTAGAAGAAGTAATTTCAGAAGGCTGTAAACTATTTTCAACTTTATCTCTAATTCTATTAGTTTGTTGGCTAATAGTATGAAGGTTAATATTTGTATAATTATTTTGTTCTAAAATATGACTTAAGTCTGATTTGTAAATAAATTCAGTTTTACCTTTGTCTCTTTATATTTTTGCAACATCTTTTATGGGTATAGCTAAAGTTTCTTTATAAATGATTTGATGTAATGGAGGATGTATAGATGCTTCAGTTCTTTGTGGAGAAGAACTAGTAGAAGCAATAATCCAAGATGAGCTTAATTTTGTTATCATATTGATGGATAAATCTACAGTATTATAAGCTTTCTTTATGGCTAGTTTAAGCCAATCAAAGAAAAAAATATTTCTTTGATGATCAAACATATATTTATACCAATTTTCTTTTAAGAAATCTTTAAGCTCTTAAGAACCTATTTAAAAAAGGATTTTGTTAAAGGATCTAATGCTAAATTCTTTTTTAACATTTCTTTATCAATTTTAAAACATTAAATAACATTTATATTAAAATCAGATTCGGAGGGATTATATGTATTAATTGGAGAAGCTTGATAAGAAGGATAGACAAGTCCTGTAGGTCGAAGGTCTCCATTAGTTGTAGAGTAAGAAACTCGAGATGGTTCATTTATGGAAGATCCTACCACAGAGGGAGGATGAGAATAAGACTTTCTAAAAGGTTGATAAATTATAGGAGTTGTATCTCTTGAATCTATTTGAAAATTTATTTCAACACTTCCATCTTCATGTTCAATCATTGTTCCAATATCTTGATTTTCTAAAGACCTTTCTGGTTGAGCATTTTCTAAGTGCCATTTACCAGATAAATTAATATCATTCCACTATATGAGTTTTGGAATATTTACTTTATTTTGGAAATTAGTTTGGAATAAAGTAGTCACACCTCTTGCTTGATGGGAATAGGTTATGCCTGGAACAACTGAATTCATGAGTTTATAATAAACTCTATATATGAGAGCAAGATTTTGATTATGAGGATTCATATCAAAACCTTTTGTTTAGATAACAAGAGTAAGAGCTTCATATGCACCTGGATCTGTAAGGGAAACAGAGAAATTTGGAAAGCAATTGAAGAAAGTAGGGCCATTAGCCAAACTTGATTCAACCATTCCATAATGAATTACTAAATTTTTTATGTCTTGTGTCTTGAACATAGATAGAGCTTCTATTCTAAGTCCAAGTCTTGATAAAGGCTTTAGAGCAACTTACACTAATCCAAAATAAATATAATTATATATTTTAACATACTCCTTTATTTCATGGGGCTTGATTAAAGAAAGTTGCTGAATATTACTGGTAATGGATTCAGTTCTTTCAATGGTTTTTTCTTTATAACTTGATTTTAATTGAAAACTTCCAACATTATAAATTTCATTTTTATTTACAGTTGGAATAGTATAGTCACAAATAACTTGATCTAAATTGTCATAATTGATTCTTCACTATTTTTAAGAGACATAGAAGATAAGGAATTTGATAATAAGGAAGAAGAAGGTACAAACTTCTTAATAAGCTTAGCCATAATTTGTATTACAGAGTTATTTTAACTAAATCCGCTATGAGTATCTAACAAAATAGAGGATTTACACACCAACAAAATGCCCTAAACGCTTTCACACGGCTAACAACAGCGACAAAATGGCTACCTCAGCCTCACTCCGGGTGGAATATAATTAAAGTTTCTCAATAATAGCAAATACACAACCAAGTATTAAGATTTTTGACGTTCTTGCTTCTAAGTCAGCAATTCCTTAAACAAAATCAAAACATAAAGATAAGTGAAGAAATATTCACAAAACGACTTTATATTTTAACAATACTTGATTACAAACTAGATACCAACCTGGCTGTGATACCAAATGGGGAAGATGGTGGGTATACAAAAGCAGAATGGAGAAGAGAGAGGAGATGGTGGTGGAAGCAAGGCTGGATTTTGACTAGTATTCCAACTCTTGCCTGTACATGAGGAAGACTAGACTTATTTATAGTCATAACAAACATAATTTGCATTTCATTACAACTGAATTTACACTGCATTTCCATTTCATTTCATGTGCTGACAAATTTCATGATGCTTCGGGTTGCTGGATAAGATCACAATCTTCATTCAGGATGAACTTTATTCTGAATAGTGTATAAATATTTGTATAATTATTTTGTTCTAAAAATGACTTAAATCTAATTTGTAAATAAATTTAGATTTACCTTCATCTCCTTACATCTTTGTTGCATCTTTTATGGGTACGGCCGAAGTTTCTTTATATATGATTTGATGTAATGGAGGATGTATAGATTCTTCAGTTCTTTGTGGAGAAGAACTGGTAGAAGCTTTAATCCAAGATGAGCTTAATTTTGTTATCATATTGATGGATAAATATTTAGTATTATAAGCTTTCTTTATGGTTAGTTTGAGCCAATCAAAGAATAAAGTTCATCTACAGTGAAGACTGTGATCTTATCCAGCAGTCCTAAAGCATCATGAAATTTGTCAGCACATGAAATGAAATACAAATGCAGTGTAAATTTAGTTGTAATGAAATGTAAATTATGTTGGTTATGACTATAAATAGGTCTAGCCTTTCTCATGTACAGGCAAGAGTTGGAATACCAGTCAAAATCCAGCCTTGCTTCCACCACCATCTCTTGTCTCCTCTCCCTTCCGCTTTTGTATACCCACCATCATTCCCATTTGGTATCAAAGCTAAGTTGGTATCAAATTTGTAATCAAGTACTTTGGCAATATAAAGTTGTTTTGTGAGTATTTCTTTACTTATCTTTGTTATGTCATGCTTTGATTTTGCTTAAGGAATTGCTGACTCAGAAGTAAGAACATCAAAAGTCTTAATACTTAGTTCTATATTTGTTATTATTGAGAAATTTTAATTATATTCTGCCTGGAGTGAAGTTGAGGTAGCCATTGTTATCGCCGTTGTTAGCCGTGTGAAGGCGTTTTGTTGGTGTATAAATCCTTTATTTCGTAAGATACTTATGGTGGATTTAGTTAAAATAACTCTATAATACAAATTATAGCAAGCTTATTAAGAAGTTTGTACCTTCTTCTTCCTCATCATCAAGTTCCTTTTCTGCTATGTCTATTAAAAATAGTGAAGAAATCAGTTTTGACGATATAAATCAAGTTATTTGTGACTAGACTATTCCAACCGTCAATAAAAATGAAATTTATAAAGTTGTAAGTTTTCAATTAAAATCTAGTTATAAAGTAAAAACCATTGAAAGAACTAAATCCATTACCAGTAAGATTCAGCATTTTTCTTTGATCAAGCCTCATGAAATAAAGGAGTATGTTAAAACCTACAATTATATTCATTTTGGATTAGTGCAAGTTGCTATAAAGCCTTTAACAAGACTTGGATATAGAACAGAAGCTCTCATCTATATTCAAGACACAAGATAAAAAAAATTTAGTGACTCATTACTTGGAATGATTGAATCAAGTTTGGCTAATGGCCCTCCTGTCTTCAATTGTTGTCCAAATTTCTCTATCTCCCTTACAGATCCAGGTGCACATGAAGCTCTTGCTCTTCCTATCCAGACAAAAGGTTTTGATATGAATCCTCATAATCAAAATCTTGCTCTCATATATAGAGTTTATTATAAACTCATGGATTCAGTTGTTCCAGGCATAGCCTATTCCCATCAAGCAAAAGGTATGACTACTTTATTCCAAACTAATTTTAAAAAAAAGTTAATATTCCAAAACTCATACATTGGAATAATAGTAATCTATCTGGTAAATGGCGCTTAGAAAATGCCCAACCAGAAAGGTCTTTAGAAAATCAAGATATTGAAACAATTATTGAGCATGAAGATGGAAGTGTTGAAATAAATTTTCTAACAGATTCAAGAGATAAAACTCCTACAGTTTATCAACCTTCTAGAATGTCTTATTTTCATCCTCCCTCTGTGGTAGGATCTTCCATAGAAGAACCATCCATAGAAGAACCATCCTAAGTTTCTTGCTCTACACCTAATGTAGACCTTCGACCTACACGACTTTTGTATCCTTTTTATCAAGCTTCTCCATCTAATACATATAATCTTTTGGAATCCGATTTCAATATAAATGTTATTGAATGTTTTGAAATTGATAAAGAAATGTTAAAAAAGAATTTAGCTCTACATCCTGTAACAAAATCCTTTTTTAAACAAGTTTCTCAAGAACATAAAGACTTTCTAAAAGCAAAATGGTATAAATATATGTATGATAATCAAATAAATATTTATTTCTTTGATTGGATTAAAATAGCCATGAAGAAAGCTTATAATACTGAAGATTTATCCATCAATATGATAACTAAATTAAGCACTTCTTGGATTATAGCTTATACCTGTTCCTCTCTACAAAGAACTAAAGACTCTATAGGTCCTCCATTACATCAATTCATATATAAAGAAACCTCTGCTGCACCCATAAAAGATGTTGCAAAAATACAAGGAGATAAAGGTAAATCTAAATTTATTTATAAATCAGACTTAAGTCTTGTTTTAGAACAAAATAATTATACAAATATTAACCTTCATACTATTGGCCAATAAACCAATAAAATTGAAGATAAAGTTGCAAATATTTTAAAAATTTATGAAGCATCTTCTTCATAAAATATAATTAAGACACAAACTTTAGGTTTTCAAGGCGAAGCCCTTAAAGATCTAAAGTTAGAAAAGAAACTTTTAAAATTTTCAGATGAAGTAATCAATCATTCATCTCATAGTTTAGAAATATAAAACTTCAAGAAAATAAAGATAAAAAAGCTGAAAATTTTATAAATGTTTTAGTCTCAAATTCTAAAGCCTCTAGCTCAGATTCAAAATTTTCTGTAGCTGATCCTATAGAAGAAGAGTCTAAAACAAATGAGAATCAAATGATCAAAACCAAGAATCTCTACAAATCAATAAAATATTTAAAAGACAAAAACCAATATTCACTACGGCAAAGACAGGAAATTATTATCCAAGACTTACTCCAGTTGATCTTCAATTCAAAGAATAAGTTATTCTAAATGGCCTTCGATTTGAAAACTCTTCAGGATACAAATGGAATGTAAATAGACTATCTAAATATCAAATCCTGCAACTATGCCAACACATGATGATATATGCCTCTACCATCATAGCTACCGGTAATGACCAAAGACATGCAGTAAATGTAGTTGTCCTTGGATTTACTGGACAATTACACGGTTGGTGGGAGAAGTACCTATCTGATATAGAAAGACAAGCTATACCAAATGCAGTAAATAGAAATCCTTTAGGAAATCCTATTATTACTCCTCAAGGTCAAATGATTCTTGATTCTATTAACATGCTTATTACCAATATAGTAAAACATTTTATTGGTAATTATATGAATGTAGAAGAAAGCATAAAAACACAATTAATCAATTTATGTTGCCCAACATTATCAGATTTTTGTTGGTATAAAGATGTTTTCTTATCAAAACTCTGTACAATCGATGCAAGCAATTCAGAGTTTTGGAAAGAAAAATTTATACCTGGTCTTCCTAAAATTTTTGCAAAAAAAGTTAGAGAAGAGTTAAAATAAAAAAATTTTGGAAATTTAAATTATGGACTTTATACATATGGCGACCTCATTCAAAAGATAAATAAAGTTGGATTTTCATTATGCAATGAAATCAAACTTAAACAAAAAATTGAAAATAAAAAAAGAATCAGCAAATATGAACTTGGTGATTTTTGTTATCAATTTAGATGGAACCATTAATTAGTCCTTTTAGCCATAATAAAAAGAAAAACTTAAAAAGAAACCATCAACAAAGAAAATCTAAATATTTTTCAACTCCACAATATTATATTCCCTCAAAAAGATATCATAAAAAATCTTCTCATAAAAATCCTTATAAAGAATCAAAGAAATCTTATACAAAAGATAATCCACCCACTTCTTATCCCAAGGAAAAAGAAATACAATGTTATAATTGCAAAAAAAAAAGGACATATAGCTCCTGACTGCCCAAAAAAAACAAGAAAAAACAAAAAAAAAAATCAAAACTATCTTAAAAGGATCCTCAACGTCAAAGTCATCCAATTCCTCTGATACAGATTATTCTTCCTCTCATTCTTTAGATACATGTCATTGTAAAATATTTGACAGTGAAATCCAGTATGAATCTACTTCTTCCCCTTTATCTTTAAACATACTTTTTACTCCAGAAGAACTAGTGCTAGAAATTGTTAAAGATTTCAAAGATGAAGCATTAAAAAATAAATATTTTGAAAAAATATAGAATATAAATAAAGGAAATAAAAAAGGAAAAGCTTCTACATCAAATAATATATCTGACTTACCTAAACAATTCAGCATTAAAACTGTATTAGATAGATTAAGAGAGCAGCAAGCTCCTCCTCATCTTTTAATTCAAGATCTTTATAAAGAAATTAATAATCAAAAACAAGAAATAAAAAAATTAAAACAAGACTTAATTGAACTTCAAGAACTCAAACAACGTGTTAAGAATCTTGAATTTCACACACTCAAAAATTATCAAGAAGATAATGATAATTTAGAAAATCAAGAAAAATTTGGTAAAGACTTCAATAATTTTGCAAATTCTTTAACAAGAAATCTACTTAAAAAATGGAAAACTCAAGCTATAATTAAGGTCAGAGACTAGTCTATTAAAGCACTCTGCTTACTAGATAGTGGCGTAAATGTTAATGTAATAAGAAAAGGATTAATCCCAACAAAATATTATAAAAAAACCAATAATAAACTCAATCTAGCTACTGCTAATAAAAAACTACATATCAAATACAAATTAAGTAATGTTTATGTCTGTAAAAATGGAACATACATAAAGACTAATTTCCTCTTAGGAAAGGATTTAAACAACGATGTTATCATAGGAAATCATTTTCTACAAATTTTACAGCCTCTTCAGATTGACTCATCTGGTCTAAAAACTATTTTAGACAATAAAGAATTAAATTTTGATTTTGTTGAATTAACTCATATTCAACATATCAATATTATTCAGATAAAGTGTAAACAAGAGTAAGATGTTCAAAAACCATTCAAATATCCAGTTCCAAATAAAACGGGTCTCATTAATCGTCGCTTTGATCTCTTCATGTTTTCTACATTTAATTCTACATCTAGATTTTGGTACCTCCAAATTCTACCTGGAGGATAGATATAAAATTGCTTTTCTTTTCCCAAAGAAAATAAAATTTTAGGATATTGATAATTCTCATTCAGACTTATCTTTTACTCCTATCTGCCTTCAGGAAGTATCCCTTCTGATTATGATATCAAGTAAAGCCCCTGTTCAAGAATCAAGTTCTTCCTTCATACCTAGGTCCTAACAAATAGCAATTCCCTTCTTTAATCCAAGGTTATATGTCATTTCACAAGAACTTATCAATGCCCATTGGAGTGCCATTCTCCCTGATAAAAGGAAAAACACTTGTAAAACTCTATCCAAAATTGCAAACCATATCAAGGACTTAGAATGCAAAATTCTTATATGCCATAACATCCATCAAAGAGTACCGCTATCCACCTATGCTAATGAAAAAACATCCAGAATTCACCTCCTGGAAAAGGTTAAAATAGCCCTTCTAGATGAGATAGCTACAAGAATTAGAGAAAAAACCCCTTCTTGTCGAATCAAGGAGCGATTAATGCTCAAAGCTCAATCTATAAGCTGGGCAACTGGCTTTCCCAAATTGTTCCTGCCATCACATGAAGTTGATATCTCATATATCGAACAAGGATTAGTCCAAAGATTTTCTTTGTGCAGAGATGATTTTGAAATAATACAGTAGCTCCTTACAATCTTGTGTCATGCCCTTCACAGCCTTGGAGTTACCAGAAGACAACTTCTCATAATGATTTCATCAAGTTTGGGTGAAAGATCAGAAATTCGGTTTTATCAACCTTATCAATTATGGACTATCATGACTTCTGAAGAAGGAGATTTAGTCTGCCAAAAATTCATCTTTACCTTAAATGATTACGAGCACCTCCTTGTTGATTATCCAATTCAATGGTATGAATCTCATGAAGTCGCTACAATGGAATACAACTTAGAACGTCTTCAAAATTATGATCCAGCTTCTGATGAATATCAAAGATTTCTCAATCTAAAAGGACATCTTGAATTTGCAAGTACATACATATATGTTTGGTGTGACGGTCGATGAGTTGTTTGCTTTGCTGATGATCTCGCTGAGCAAACAACGATGATACAGAATCCATATAAATCTGGACATATAGCTCTCAATCAAATTATCAATGCCTATGAAGACATGTCTTTTGATATTTCTGAAGAAACTCAAGAGAGTTAATCCAATTATTCCATGGTGAATTAACAAATGAAGGTTAGAATAAGCACTTTTGATGCAAGTCTCCAATAATACTATGCATAGCATAAAGATTCTTCCTACAAGAGCTTTTTCTAAAACATTGGAAGGATGAGAAAAGCTTTTTCTACTAGCCCATCAATGAGTTCCTAGAAAAAGTACATGCAAAAGTACTAAAAGACAAAGCATATCTCTCGTAAGAATGAAGTAGTATTTTATTCCTGACATGCACATCCATGAAGAACTTATCTCCAGAAAGGGAAAAGAAATAAAGACATAACACATACCTTATTAAGTCACTCAAAGCAATTATGACATTTCAGTATTCAAAATAAAGTTCATTTACAACAAAGATTGTGATTTTTGCCTGCAGGCTGGAAGCATCATGAAATTTGCCAACACATTAAATGAAATGCACATTTAATTTAAATTCAATTGTAATGAAATGTAAATTATGTTTGTTATGCTGTAAATAGGTCCAGCCTTCCTCTTTTACAAGGAAGAGTTGGAATACCAGTCAAAATCCAGCATTGCTTCCACCACCATCTCCTCTCTCCATTAAGATCAAAGAATTCTCTATTAAACCACTCTACTTACTAGATAGTGGCGCAGATGTTAATTTAATAAGAGAAGGACTAATCCTAAAAAATATTATGAAAAAAACAATAATAAACTCAATCTAGTTACTGCTAACACAAAACTACAGATCAAATACAAATTAAGTAATGTTTATATCTGCAAAAATGGAACATGCATGAAGACAAATTTCCTTCTAGGAAATGATTTAAACAATGATGTTATCCTTGGAAATCCTTTTCAACAAATTTTATAGCCATTTCAAATTGACTCATCAGGTCTAAGAACTATTTTAGACAATAAAGAAATAATTTTTGATTTTTTTGAATTAACTCCTATTCAACAAATCAATATTATTCAGACAAAGTGTAAATAAGAATAAGATGTTCAAAAACCATTCAAATATCCAGTTCCAAATAAAATGGATCTTATTAATCGTCTCTCTGATGTCTTCATGTTTTCTACATTTAATCCTACATCTAGATTTGGTACCTTCAAATTCTACCCGGAGGATAGATATAAAATTATTTTTTCTTTTCCCAAAGAAAATAAAAATTCAGATTATTGATAATTCTCATTCAGACCTATTTGCCTTTAGAAAGTATCCCTTCTCATTATGACATCAAGTACAAGCAAAAGCAAAGCCCCTATTTAGGAATCAAGCTCTTCCTTCATACCTACATCCCAACAAATATCAATTCCCTTCTTCAATTTAGGATTATCTTTCACTTCACAAGAACTTATCAATGCCCATTGGAGTGCCATTCTCTCTGATAAAAAAAAACACTAGAAAAACCAAATCCAAAATTTCAAACCATATTAAAGACTTAGAAAGCGAAATCTTTATGTGCCAGAACATCCATCAAAGAGCACTATTATCCACCTATGCTGATGAAAAAACATCCAAAATTCACCTCCTGAAAAAGGTTAACACAACCCCTCTAGATGAGATAGCTGCAAGAATTAGAAAAAAAACTATTTCTTGTCAAATCAAGGAGCGATTAATGCTCAAAGCTTAATATATAAGCTGGGCAACTAGCTTTCCCAAATTATTCCTGCCATAATATGAAGTTGATATCTCATATATCGAGCAAGGATTAGTCCAAAGATTTTCTTTATGCAGAGATGATTTTGAAATGATACAGTAGCTCCCTGCAATCGTGTGTTTGCCCTGTATAGCCTTGGAGTTACCAAAAGACAACTTCTCATAATGATTTCATCAAATTTGGGTGGAAGATCAGAAATCCGGTTTTATCAACCTTATCAATTATGGACCATCATGAATTATGAAGAAGGAGATTTAGTCTGCAAAAGGTTCATCTCTACCTTAAATGATTACGAGCATCTCCCTGTTGATTATCTAACTTAATGGCATCAATCTCATGAAGTCGTTACAATGGAATACAACTTAGAATGTCTCAAAAATTATGATCTAGCTTCTGATCAATATCAAAGATTTCTCAATCTAAAAGTACATCTTGAATTTACAAGTACATATAAATATGTTTGGTGTGATGGTCGACGAGTTGTTTGCATTGCTGATGATCTCGTTGAGCAAACTACCGTGATACAGAATCTATCTAAATTCAGACATGCCAAGTTTAATCAAATTCTCAATGCCTATGAAGATATATCTTTTGACATTTCAGAAAAAACACGTGAAGAATTAATTCAGCTATTCCATGGAGAATTCGAAAATGATAATGGAGGTTGGAATGACCCTTGTCTTAAATTTGACTCTATTATGAAGTTTTTCGCTAGCTGCAATGGAATTTATCAGGATAGTGATTAATCTTATCAAGATTTAGATTTATCAAGATTTATTAAGAGTTTTTTCTATAAATCATGCAAAAAAAGGCTAACAAAAACTTCTTCATTGCTACCGTATCCATAGCTATGCTATTCTTTACAAACACATCAAAGTTATGTTGAAAAAGTACTATACAAAAAAGCTACTTTGAGAAAGAAGACAAAAGACAATTGGCAAAAATCCAAAAGCCAATAAGAAAATTCAAAGTTCCATAGACTCCTCTCTCCGCAATCGACCAGCGAGGTACTATGCAGAAGAATAAAGCAACATCCTCCTAGTCAACAAGTACACTCATCAGAGCATGAAGACAAACCATCTATATGACAACCTGCGATTCTATCCAGCAATAAAATCCCAAAACATCATAAAATTAAATTCAAATGCAGTGTAAATTTAGTTGTAATAAAATGTAAATTATGTTTAATAAGGCTATAAATAGTACCAGCCTTCTTTATGTACAGGCAAGAGTTGGACTACCAGTCAAAATCCAGCCTCTTTTCCACCACCATCTCCTCTCTCCACTCCCTTCCACATTTGTATATCCACCACCTTCCCCATTTGGCATCAGAGACATGTTGGTATCAAATTTGTAATCAAGTACGTTTGCAATATAGAGTTGTTTTGTAAGTATTTCTTCACTTATCTTTATGTTTTGATTTTGTTTAAGGAATTGCCAACTCAAAAGCAAGAACGTCAAAAATCATAATACTTGGTTGTGTTTGTCATGATTGAGAAATTTTAATCATATTCCGCCGAGAGCGAAGCTGAGGTAGCCATTGTTCTCGCCATTGTTAGTCATGTGAAGGCGCTTGAGGCATTTTGTTGGTGTGTAAATCCTCTATTTCATTAGATACTCGTGGTAGATTTGGTTAAAATAACTCTGTAATACAAATTATGGCTAAGCTTATTAAGAAGTTTGTACCTTCTTCTTCCTCATCATCAAATTCCTTATCTTCTATGTCTATTAAAAATACTGAAGAAATCACTTATGACAATTTAGATCAAGTTATTTCTGACTGGACTATTCCAACCATAAATAAAAATGATATAAAGTTGGAATTTTTCAATTAAAATCAAGTTATAAAGTAAAACCATCGAAAGATCTAAATCCATTACTAGTAATATTCAGCATCTTTCTTTAATCAAGCCCCCTGAAATAAACGAGTATGTTAAAACATACAATTATATTCATTTTGGATTAGTGCAAGCTGCTCTAAAGCCATTAACAAGACTTGGACTTGAAACTGAAGCTCTCATCTGTGGTCAAGATAAAAGACATAAAAAATTCAGTGATTCATTACTTGGAATTGTTGAATCAAGTTTGGCTAATGGCCTTACTTTCTTCAATTGCTTTTCAAATTTCTTTGTTTCCCTTACAGATCTAGGTGCACATGAAGCTCTTACTCGTGCTATCCAGACAAAAGGTTTTGATATGAATCCTCATAATCAAAATCTTGCACGTATATATAGAGTTTATTATAAACTCATGAATTCAGTTGTTCCAGGCATGACCTATTCCCATCAAGCAAAAGGTATGACTACTTTATTCCAAAGTAATTTAAAAAATAATGTTAATATTTTAAAAATAATACAGTGGAATGATATTAATCTATCTGGTAAATGGCACTTAGAAAATGCCCAACCAAAAAGGACTTTTGAAAATCAAGATATTGAAACAATTATTGAACATGAAGATGGAAGTGTTAAAATAATTTTCAAACAGATTCAAGAGATACAGCTCCTACAGTTTATCAACCTTTTAGAAAGTCTTATTCTCATCCTCCCTCTGTGGTAGGATCTTCCATAAAAGAACCATCTCGAGTTTCTTGTTCTACACCTAATGTAGACCTTAGACCTACAGGACTTGTGTATCCTTCTTATCAAGCTTCTCCATCTAATACATATAATCCTTCGGAATCCGATTTCAATATAAATGTTATTGAATGTTTTGAAATTGATAAAGAAATGTTAAAAAAGAATTTAGCTCTACATCCTTTAACAAAATCCTTTTTTAAATAGGTTTCTCAAGAACATAAAGACTTTTAAAAGAAAAATGGTACAAATATATGTATGATAATCAAAGAAATATTTATTTCTTTAATTGGCTTAAGCTAGCCATATAGAAAGCTTATAATACTGAAGATTTATCTATCAATATGATAGATAAATCTTGGATTATAACTTCTACCGGTCCTTCTCCACAATGAACTGAAGAATCTATACATCCTCGATTACATCAAATCATATATAAAAAACTTCGGTCGTACCCATAAAAGTTGTAGCAAAGATACAAGGAGATAAAGGTAAATCTGAATTAATTTATAAATTAGACTTAAGTCATGTTTTAGAATGAAATAATTATACAAATATTAACCGTCATACTATTAGCCAAGAAACCAATAGAATTGAAAATAAAGTTGAAAATATTTTAAAAATTTATGAAGCAACTTCTTCACAAAAGATAATTAAGAGACAAAGTTTAGGTTTTCAAGGTGAAGCCCTTAAAGATCTAAAGTTAGAAAGGAAACCTTTAAAATTTTTAGATGAACTAATCAATTAATTGTTTCATAGTTTTACAAATATAAAACTTTAAGAAAATAAAGATTAAGAAGCTGACAAATCTATAAATGTTTTAGGCTCAAATTCTAAAGCCTCTAGCCAGATTTAGAATTTTTTGTAGCTGATCCTATTAAAAAGAGTCTAAAACAAATGAGAATCAAAATGATCAAAATAAAAAATCTCTACAAATCAATAAAATATTTAAAAGACAAAAACCAATAGTCACTACAGCAAAAACAAGAAATTATTATCCAAGACCTACTCCAGTTGATCTTCAATTAGAAGAACAAGCTATTCTAAATGGCCTTCGATTTGAAACTTCTCAATATACGAATGGAATGTAGATGGACTATCTGAATATCAAATCCTGCAACTATGCCAACACATGATGATATATGTCTCTACCATCATGGCTACTGGTAATGATTAAAGACATGTAGTAAATTCAGTCGTCCTTGGGTTTACTGGACAATTACATGGTTGGTGGGAAAAATACCTATCTGATACAGAAAGAAATGCTATATTAAATGCAGTAAAAAAGAGATCCCTCAGGAAATCCTGTTCTTACTCCTCAAGGCCAAATGATCTCTGATTCCATCTACATGCTTATTACCAATATAGTTAAATATTTTATTGGTAAGTATATAAATGTAGAAGAAAAATTAAAAACACAATTAATCAATTTATCTTGCCCAACATTATCTGATTTCCGTTGGTATAAAGATGTTTTCTTATCAAAACTCTATACAATCAATACAAGTAATTCAAAATTTTGGAAAGAAAAATTCATATTTGGTCTTCCTAAACTTTTTGCAAAAAAAGTTAGATTCGAATTAAAATCAAAAAATTATGGAAATTGGAATTATGGAATGCATACATATGGTGATCTAATTCAAAAGATTAATAAAGTTGGATTTTCATTATGTAATGAAATCAAACTTAAACGTCAAATTGAAAATCAAAAAAGAATTAGCAAGTATGAACTGGGTGATTTTTGTTTTCAATTTGGGATGGAACCATTAATCTGTCCTTCTAGCTAGAATAAAAAGAAAAACTTAAAAAGAAACCATCAAAATGGAAAATTTAAACATTTTTCAACTCCACAATATTATACTCCCTCACAAAGATATTATAAAAAATCTTCTCATAAAAACCCTTTTAAACAATTAAAGCAATCTTATACAAATGATAATCCATCCACTTCTTATCCCTAGAAAAAAGAAATACAATGTTACAATTGCGAAGAAAAAGGACATACAGCTCCTGACTGCCCAAAAATAAAAGTTAAAACAGAAAAAAAAATCAAAACTATCTTAAAAGGATCCTCAGCGTTAGAGTCATCCAGTTCCTCTGATACATATTATTCTTCCTCTCATGCTTCAGATACATGTCATTGTAAAATATCTGATAGTGAAATCCAGTATGAATCTGCTTCTTCTTCCTCTTTATCTTTAAACGTACTTTTTGCTCCAGAAAAGATGGTGCTAGAAATGTTTAAATATCTAAAAGATGAAGAATTAAAAAATAAATATTTTGAAAAAATACAGAATATAAATAAAGGAACTAAAAATGGGAAAGCTTCTACATCAAATAACATATCAGACTTACCTGAATAATTTAGCATTAAAACTGTATTAGATAGATTAGAAGAGCAACAAGCTCCTACTCATCTTTCTATTCAAGATCTTTATAAAGAAATAAATAATCAAAAGCAAGAAAAATAGAATTAAAACAAGACTTATTTGAACTTCAAGAACTCAAACAACATGTTGGGAATCTTGAATTTCATATACTCAAAAATTATCAAGAAAATAATTATAATTTAGAAATTCGAGAAAAAATTGATAAAGACTTAAATGGTTTTGTAAATTCTTTAACAAGAAATCTACTTAAAAAATGGAAAACTCAAGCTACAATTAAGATCAAAGACTTCTCTATTAAAGCACTTTGCTACTAGATAGTGGCGCAGATGTTAATTCAATAAGAGAACGATTCATCCCAACAAAATAATATGAAAAAACCAATAATAAACTCAATCTAGCTACTGCTAGCAAAAAGTACATATCAAATACAAATTAAGTAATGTTTATGTCTGTAAAAATGGAATAAGCATAAAGACTAATTTCCTTCTAGGAAAGGATTTAAACAATGATGTTATCCTTGGAAACCCTTTTTTACAAATTTTACAGCATTTTCAAATTGACTCATCAAGTCCAAAAACTATTTTAGAGAATAAAGAATTAATTTTTGATTTTGGTGAATCAACTCCTATTCAATATATCAATAGTATTCAGACAAAGTGTAAACAAGAATAAGGTGTTCAAAAAACAATAAAATATCTAGTTTCAAATAAAATAAATCTTATTAATCGTATCTCTGATGTCTTCATGTTTTCTATATTTAATCCAACATCCAGATTTTGGTACCTTCAAATTCTACTGGAAGATAGATATAAAATTACTTTGCTTTTCCCAATGAAAATAAAATTTTGATTATTGATAATTCTTATTCAGGCCTATCTGCCTTCAAGAAGTATCCCTTCTCATTATGACATAAGTACAAGCAAAAGCAAAGCTCCTATTCAGGAATCAAGCTCTTCCTTCATACTTACATCCCAACAAATATCAATTCCCTTCTTCAATGTAGGATTATTTGTCATTTCACAAGAACTTATAAATGCCCATTAGAGTGTCATTCTCTCTGATAAAAGAAAAAACACTAGAAAAACCCTATCCAAAATTGCAAACCATATCAAGGACTTAGAAAGCCAAATTCCTATGTGCCATAACATCCATCAAAGAGCATTGTTATCCACCTATGCTGATGAAAAAACATCCAGAATTCACCTCTTGGAAAGGTTAAATAGCCCTTCCAGATGAGAGAGTTGCAAGAAATAGAGAAAAAACTATTTCTTATTAGATCAAAGAGCGATTAATGCTCAAAGCTCAATATATAAGCGGGGCAATTGGCTTTCCCAAATTGTTCCTGCCATCATATGAAGTTGATATCTCATATATCGAACAGGGATTAGTCCAAAGATTTTCTTTATGCAAAGATGATTTTGAAATGATGCAGCAGCTCCCTGCAATCGTGTGATTGCCCTTTACAGCGTTGGAGTTACCAAAAGACAACTTCTCATAACGATGTCATCAAGTTTGGGTGATAGATCAGAAATCCAGTTTTACCAACCTTATCAATTATGGACCATCATGAATTATGAAGAAGGAGATTTAGTCTGCAAAAGGTTCATCTCTACCTTAAATGATTACGAGCATCTTCCCTGTTGATTGTCTAACTTAATGGCATCAATCTCATGAAGTCGTTACAATGGAATACAACTTAGAACGTCTCAAAAATTATGATCTAGCTTCTGATCAATATCAAAGATTTCTCAATCTAAAAGTACATCTTGAATTTACAAGTACATATAAATATGTTTGGTGTGATGGTCGACGAGTTGTTTGCATTGCTGATGATCTCGTTGAGCAAACTACCGTGATACAGAATCTATCTAAATTCAGACATGCCAAGTTTAATCAAATTCTCAATGCCTATGAAGATATATCTTTTGACATTTCAGAAAAAACACGTGAAGAATTAATTCAGCTATTCCATGGAGAATTCGAAAATGATAATGGAGGTTGGAATGACCCTTGTCTTAAATTTGACTCTATTATGAAGTTTTTCGCTAGCTGCAATGGAATTTATCAGGATGGTGATTAATCTTATCAAGATTTAGATTTATCAAGATTTATTAAGAGTTTTTTCTATAAATCATGCAAAAAAAGGCTAACAAAAACTTCTTCATTGCTACCATTTCCATAGCTATGCTATTCTTTACAAACACATCAAAGTTATGTTGAAAAAGTACTATACAAAAAAGCTACTTTGAGAAAGAAGACAAAAGACAATTGGCAAAAATCCAAAAGCCAACAAGAAAATTCAAAGCTCCATAGACTCCTCTCTCCGCAATAGACCAGCGAGGTACTATGCAGAAGAATAAAGCAACATCCTCCTAGTCAACAAGTACACTCATCAGAGCATGAAGACAAACCATCTATCGGGCAACCTGTGATTCTATCCAGCAGTAATATCCCAAAACATCATAAAATGAATTGTAAATGTAGCGTAAATTCATTTGTAATGAAATGGAAATTATGTTTGCTAAGGCTATAAATAGTACCAGCCTTCTCCATGTACAGGCAAGAGTTGGAATACCAGTCAAAATCCTGCCTTGCTTCCGCCACCATCTCCTCTCTCCTCTCCCTTCCGATTTTGTATGCCCATGACCGGAGTATTCAGTTGTAAATAAAAATGAAATTTATAAAGTTGGAAGTTTTCATTTAAAATCAAGTTATAAAGTAAAAACTGTTGAAAGAACTGAATCCATTACCAGTAATTTCAGAATCTTTCTTTAATCAAGCCCCATCAAATAAAGGAGTTTATTAAATCATACAATTATATTCATTTTGGATTAGTGCAAGTTGCTCTAAAGCCATTAACAAGACTTGGACATAGAACTGAAGGTCTCATCTATATTCAAGATACAAGACATAAAAAATTCAGTACTTCATTACTTGGAATGGTTGAATCAAGTTTGGCTAATGAACTTACTTTCTTCAATTGCTTTCTAAATTTCTCTGTTTCTCTTACAGATCTAGATGCATATGAAGCTCTTACTCTTGCTATCTAGACAAAAGGTTTTGATATGAGTCCTCATAATCAAAATATTGTTCTCATATATAAAGTTTAATATAAACTCATGAATTCAGTTGTTCCAAGCATAGCCTATTCCCATCAAGCAAAAGGTATGACTACTTTATTCTAAACTAATTTCAAAAATAAAGTTAATATTCCAAAACTCATACAGTGGAATGATATTAATCTATCTGGTAAATGGTGCTTAAAAAATGCTCAACCAGAAAGGTCCTTAGAAAATCAAGATATTGAAACAATTATTAAACAAGAAGATGGAAATGTTGAAATAAATTTTCAAACAGATTCAAGAGATACAACTCCTATAGTTTTTAACCTTCTAGAAAGTCTTATTCTCATCCTCCCTCTGTGGTAGGATCTTCCATAAACGAACCATCCCAAGTTTCTTGCTCTACACCTGATGTAGACCCTCGACCTACAGGACTTGTGTATCCTTCTTATCAAGCTTCTTAACTAATACATATAATCCATCCGAATCTGATTTCAATATAAATGTTATTGAAAGTCTTGAAATTGATAAAGAAATGTTAAAAAAGCATTTAGCTTTATATCCTTTAACAAAATCCTTTTTTAAATAGGTTTCTCATGAGCGTAATTATTTCTTAAAAGAAAAGTGGTATAAATATATGTATGATCATCAAAGAAATATTTATTTCTTTGATTGGCTTAAACTAGCCATAAAGAAAGCTTATAATACTGAAGATTTATCCATCAATATGATAATAAAATTAAGCTTATCTTGGATTATAGCTTCTATCCGTTATTCCCCACAAAAAAAGTGAAGAATCTATATACCCTCCATTACAACAAATCATACGTAAAAAAAACTGCAACTGTACCCATAAAAGATGTTGCAAAAATACAAGGAGATAAAAGTACATCGGAATTTATTTACAAATTAGACTTAAGTCATATTTTAGAACAAAATAATTATACAAATATTAACCTTCATACTATTGGCCAACAAACTAATAGAATTGAAGATAAAGTTGAAAATATTTTATATCCTTTGGAAATTACTTCTTCTCAAAAGGAAATCAAAGGATCCTCATCCTCATCCTTAGAATCATCTCGTTCCTCTGATAAAGATTATTCTTCAGATACATGTCATTGTAAAATATTTGACAGTTAAATCCAGTATGAATCTACTTATACTTCCTCTTTATCTTTAAACGTATTCTCTGCTCCAGAAGAAATGGTGCTAGAAATGTTTAAAGATCTAAAAAATGAAGAATTAAAAAAATAAATATTTTGAAAAAAATACTGAAAATAAACAACGGAAATAAAAAAGGAAAAGCTTCTACATCAAGTAATATATCTGACTTGCCTAAACAATTTAGTATAAAAACTGTTTTAGATAGATTAAGATAGCAACATGCTCCTCCTCATCTTTCAGCTCAAGATCTTTATAAAGAAATTAATAATCAAAAGCAAGAAATGAAAGAATTAAAACAAGACTTAATTGAACTTTAAGAACTCAAACTACTTGTTGAGAATCTTGAATTTCACACACTCAAAAATTATCAAGAAAATAATGATAATAAATTAGAACATCAAGAAGAATTTGGTGAAAACTTGAATGGTTTTATAAATTCTTTAACAAGAAATCCACTTAAAAAATGGAAAACTCAAGCTACAATTAAGGTCGAAGACTTCTCTATTAAAGCACTCTGCTTGCTAGATAGTGGCACAGTTGTTAATTTAATAAGAAAAGGATTCATCCCAATAAAATATTATGAAAAAACCAAAAATAAACTTAGCCTAGCAACTGCTAGTAATAAACTCCATATCCATTATATATTAAATGACGTCCATGTTTGCAAAAATGGAAATGTATAAAGACTAATTTCTGTCTCGGAAAAGATTTAAACAATGATGTTATCCTTAGAAATCCTTTCTTACAAATTCTACAACCTTTTCAAATTGATTCAATGGGCCCTAAAACTATTAAAGATAATAAAAAATTAATTTTTTTATTTTGTTGAATCAACTCCTATTCAACATTTCAATATCATTCAAAATCAAATTGCTTATAAAGAAAAACAAATTTCATATCTTCAAGAAGATATGAATTCTTTAAGAATTGAAAAAGAATTACAAAAACCAAAATTCCAAAAAGATTTAATCCAATTTCAAAAATCTCTTGAAACATAATGCTATTCTGACCTTCCTTTTGTCTTTTGGCACAGGAAACGCCATACTATTTCTCTTCCATATATTGATAACTTCGATAAATCTCAAATTCCTACTAAAGCTCAACCTATTCAGATAAATAAAGACCTTGTACAACTATGTACTAAAGAAATCAATGATCCTCTTGCTAAAAAGCTTATTCAGAAATCACAATCCCCTTGGAGTTGTGCAGCGTTTTATGTAAATAAAATGCCTGAACAAAACGAGGTGTTCCCCGTCTTGTTATCAACTATAAGCCTTTAAATAAAGTCTTAAAGTCCATCAGATATCCAGTTCCAAATAAAACTGATCTTATTAACCGTCTAGCTAGTGCATTCCTTTTTTCCAAATTTGATCTTAAATTAGGATTTTGGAAAATTCAAATCACCCTAAAGGACAGGTATAAAACTGGTTTTACAGTACCATTTGGCCATTACGAATGGAACATTATGCCATTTGATTTAAAAAATGCTGCTTCAGAATTTCAAACAATAGTGAATGACATTTTTAATCCATATCAAGCTTTTACACTCGTCTATATAGATGACATTCTTGTGTTTTTAACATCTATTTATGACCATTAGAAACATTTAAATATTTTAAAAAAGTTATTATCAAGAATGGACTTGTCTTATCCTAAAAGAAAATGAAGCTTTTTCAAGCAGAAATTCAGTTTCTTGGCTTTATAATAAAAAAAGGAACTATTTCTCCAGTCTAAAGAGTTACTGAGTTTGCTTCCCAATTTCCTGATGAAATTCTTAATAAAGAGCATTTGCAACTTTCTTGGATGCCTTAATTATGTTTCTTACTTTTATAAAGATCTTGCTAAAGAAAGAAAAATCTTGCAAATGCGCTTGACCAAAAATCCCGTTGAATGGTCACCTGCTCATACAAAAGCTGTTCAAAATATTAAGCAGAAAGTCCAAAATTTACCTTGTTTAACTATCCCTCATCCAAATTTATCAAAAATAGTTCAAACAAAAGCATCTGAAATAGGTTTTGGAGGAATCCTTTTAGAAAGAAACGTCCTTGGAAAAGAAGAAATTCTTCGTTTCACTTCTGGAACATGGATGCCCACTTATCAGAATTATTCAACTATTAAAAAGGAAATCCTATCCATAGTAAATAGTATAATGAAGTTCCAAAGTGATTTATTAAACAAAAAATTTTTTATAAAGAATAGATTATAAATCTTCTAAAGAAACTTTAGAAAAAGATGTAAAAAATCTTGCTGCTGGGCAAATATTTGCTCCTAGCAAGCTTTATTAGCCATATTTGACTTTGACTTTGAGTATATTGCAGGTAAAAATAATTCTCTTCCTGATTTTTTATCTCGTGAGTTTTTACTAGGAAAAAAAATGAAGCCTCAGTAGATTAGACCCTTTCTCTAGTCCCTAACTGATAAAGTTTCTTCCATTATTAACACTACACTTTTATCCAGAAAATCCAGTGGCAATTATCTTGAGAGACGGGGAGTAACCCATACTTTTAATATTCCTCGATCTCAAAGTCCATCAAGCCCTATATCCATAAAACCTCAAGCTTCACAAGCCCAATATTTTGCCAGAAAAGCACCCTTGAGGATTTATTCCTTAGATGACATGTCTTATGCCGATACCATTTTTATTGAACTTCTTATCCAAACCCTTTTTTCTCCTGATCACTTATTTATCCAACCTCTTGACTATAAAGTCTAAGAATAGATTCTGATCAAAACTGGGAGCTACAATATGGATCATACAGATGGATCAAAAAATTCATACTTAAATGCTTTACCGCCCAATATTACTATCCTCTATTCAAAAATCAAAATCCTGTATGTTCTCTCTGTAAAAGAATGGGGATGACCTCTTCATATGCCTCAAAGGCTTGATTCAAAACTTATTTTTAATTATTATGATCATATTTCTGCTTGGGAAGTCATCCTCTATTATCAAAACCCATCATTTCAGAATTCCTGCTTCATCAGATTCAAATCGAACTCCCATAAAATACCTATGTGGTTCTTTACACATTTCTGGATCCCTTTTGGTGCCACTAAAGACATCCTTCCTCAAGCACTTCTTCCTATTTATGAATCCTATTCTACATCATTTAAAGCCCTTCTCAAATCAGAAGAAAAAAAGCCTTTACCAGCACCTACAGCTTGCAACAAAACCTTATGTTACTATGCAGTTTTATCGCAAGCAGGAGATTTCTTGGATCTTGAAATGAAATTTTGATAAAGAAATGGACTTCAGGCCACCAGTTTTATCTCGAATGATTTATATCAAGTTTTGGCATCAATTTGATTATACTGCAATACTCCAGCAATATTCTGCCGATTAAGCTATAAAGCCATCATTTTCTGAAGTTCTCAAAACTCCTGAAAAAGAAAAAGAAAGGCTTCATCCAGCAAGTGATATTGACAAACAGAAGAATTCTTTTCAGCCTCTCCTTCTGCTCTTTATGTAGTAGTAGATTTGCTTCAACTCAAAAAAGAACTTCAAAGGGAAATTATTTAACAAATGCAAAAAGAACAGTCATTTGAAAATTCTCCATTAAGTTTTGGTCTGTAGCTGCATCATCTTTGGGCTGATGACAATCCTTTTGAAAATATTGCTCCTGAACAAGATACAGATGCTAATAAGACAAAAGGTGATAATGAAGGATTCATATCTAAACAAAGAAAAGGAAAAAAAAATAAAGCCAAGACAAGACATATGCTTTATCAAGCCACTCAATTTCCCACAAAGCAATCATGACAATCCACTATTTAGAATAAAGTTCATCTACAATGAAGATTGTGATCTTATCCAGTAGTCCTGAAGCATCATGAAATTTGTCAGCATATGAAATGAAATTTAAATGCAGTGCAAATTCAGTTGTAATGAAATGTAAATTATATTTGTTATGATTATAAATAAGTCTAGTCTTCCTCATGTACTAGCAAGAGTTAGAATACCAGTCAAAATCCAGCCTTGCTTCCACCACCATCTCCTCTCTCCTCTCCCTTCCGCATTTATATACTCACCATCTTCCCCATTTCGTACAAAACCAAGTTGGCATCTAGTTTGTAATCAAGTATCGTTGCAATATGAAGTCGTTTTGTGAGTATTTCTTCTCTTATCTTTATGTTTTGATTTTGTTTAAGGAATCATTGACTTAGAAGCAAGAATGTCAAAAATCTCAATACTTGGTTGTGTGTTTGTTATTATTGAGAAATTTTGATCATATTCCGCCCAGAGCGAAGCTGAGGTAGCCACTATTGTTGCCGTTGTTAGCCATGTGAAGACGTTTAAGGCGTTTTGTTGGTATGTAAATCCTTTATTTCGTTAGATACTTGCGGTGGATTTGGTTAAAATAACTCTGTAATACAAATTATGGGTAAACTTATTAAGAAGTTTGTACCTTCCTCTTCCTTATCATCAAATTCCTTATCTTCTATGTCTATTAAAAATAGTGAAGAAATCAGTTATGATGATTTAGAACAAGTTATTTGTGACTGGACTATTCCAACCATAAATCAAAATGAAATTTATAAAGTTGGAAGTTTTCAATTAAAATCAAGTTATAAAGTAAAAACCATTGAAAGAACTGAATCTATTACCAGTAATATTTAGCAACTTTTTTTAATCAAGCCCCATGAAATAAAGGAGTATGTTAAAACATACAATTATATTCATTTTGGATTAGTACAAGTTGCTCTAAAGCCATTAACAAGACTTGGACCTAGAACTGAAGCTCTCATCTATGTTCAAGATGCAAGACATAAAAAATTCAGTGATTCATTACTTGGAATAGTTAAATCAAGTTTGGCTAATGGCCCTACTTTCTTCAATTGCTTTCCAAATTTCTCTGTTTCCCTTACAGATCTAGGTGCACATGAAGCTCTTACTCTTGCTATCCAGACAAAAGGTTTTAATATGAATTCTCATAATCAAAATCTTGCTCTCATATTTAAAGTTTGTTATAAACTCATAAATTCAATTGTTCTAGGCATAGCCTATTCCCATCAAGCAAAAGGTATGACTACTTTATTCCAAACTAATTAAAAAAAATAAAGTTAATATTCCAAAACTCATACAATAGAATGATATTAATCTATCTGGTAAATGACGCTTAGAAAATGCTCAACCTGAAAAAGGTCTTTAGAAAATCAAGATTTTGAAACAATTATTGAACATGAAGATGGAAGTGTTGAAATAAATTTTCAAACAGATTCAACAGATACAACTCCTACAGTTTATCAACCTTCTAGAAAGTCTTATTCTCATCCTCCTTCTATAGTAGGATCTTCCATAAAAGAACCATTCCAAGTTTCTTGCTCTACACCTAATGTAGACCTTCGACCTACAGGACTAGTGTATCCTTCTTATCAAAGTTCTCCATCTAATACATATAATCCTTTGGAATCCGATTTCAATATAAATGCTATTGAATGCTTTGAAATTGATAAAGAAATGTTAAAAAAGAATTTAGCTTTATATCCTTCAACAAAATCCTTTTTTAAATAGGTTTCTCTGGAGCATAATTATTTCTTAAAAGAAAAGTGGTATAAATATATGTATGATAATCAAAGAAATATTTATTTCTTTGATTGGCTTAAACTAGCCACGAAAAAAGCTTATAATACTGAAGATTTATCCATCAATATGATAACTAAATTAAGCTCTTCTTGGATTATAGCTTTTACCAGTTCCTCTCTACAAAAAACTGAAGAATCTATATATCCTCCATTACATCAAATCATTTGTAAAGAAATTTTAGCTATACCCATAAAAGATGTTGCAAAAATACAAGGAGATAAAGGTAAAACTGAATTTATTTACAAATTAGATTTAAGTCATATTTTAGAACAAAATAATTATACAAATATAAACCTTCATACTATTGGCCAAAAAACCAATAGAATTGAAGATGAAGTTGAAAATATTTTAAAATTTTATGAAACTAGTTCTTCGCATAAGGTAATCGAGACACAATCTTTAGGTTTTCAAGGTGAAGCCCTTAAAGATCTAAAGTTTAAAAAAAACCCCTTAAAATTTTTAGATGAACTAATCAATCAATTATCTCATCATTTTACAAACATAAAAGTTAAAGATAATAAAGAAAATAAAGATGAAAAATCCATAAATGTTTTAGTTTCTAAAGCTTCAAACTCTGACTCAAAATTCTTTGTTTCTGACTCTATAGAAGAAAAATCAAATGAAAATCAAGATCAAGAATCTCTACAGCTTAATAAAATATTAAAAGGTAAAACCCAATAGTCACTTCAGTAAAAACAAAAAATTATTATCCGAGACCTACTCCAGTTGATCTTCAATTCGAAGAACAAGCTATTCTAAATGGCCTTTGATTTAAAAACTCTTCAATATATGATTGGAATGTAGATAGACTATCTGAATATCAAATCCTGCAACTATGCTAACACATGATGATATATGCCTCTACCATCATGGTTGCCGGTATTGATCAAAGACATGCAGTAAATGCAGTCGTCCTTGGATTTACTGGATAATTACATGTTTGGTGCGAAAAATACCTATCTGATACAGAAAGAAATGCTATATTAAATGTAGTAAAACGATCCCTCAGGAAAGCTTGTTCTTACTCCTTAAGGCCAAATGATCCCTGATTCCATTTACATGCTTATTACCAATATAGTGAAACATTTTATTAGTAATTATATGAATGTAGAAAAAAAATTAAAAACACAATTAATCAATTTATCTTGCCCAACATTATTAGATTTTTGTTGGTACAAAGATCTTTTCTTATCAAAACTCTATACAATTGATGCAAGTAATTTAGAATTTTGGAAAGAAAAATTCATATCTGTTTTTCCTAAACTTATTGCAGAAAAAGTTAGAGAAGAATTAAAATTAGAAAATTATGGAAATCTAAACTATGGAATGTATACTTATGGTGATCTAATTCAAAAGATTAATAAAGTTGGATTTTCATTATTTAATGAAATCAAACTTAAACGTCAAATTGAAAATAAAAAAAGTGTCAGCAAGTATGAACTTGGTGATTTTTTTTTTCAATTTGGTATGGAACCATTAATCAGTCCTTCTAGCTAGAATAAAAAGAAAAACTTAAAAAGAAACCATCAAAAAAGAAAATCTAAATATTTTTCAACTCCACAATATTATACTCCTTCAAAAAGATATTATAAAATATCTTCTCATAAAAACCCTTATAAAGAATTAAAGAAATCTTATACAAATGGCAATCCATCAACTTCTTATCCGAAGAAAAAAGAAATACAATGTTATAATTGCAAAGAAAAAGGACATATAGCTCTTGACTGCCAAAAAATAAAAGCTAAACCAGAAAAAGAAATCAAAACTATCTTAAAAGGATACTTAGTGTCAAAGTCATCTGGTTCCTCTGATACAAATTATTCTTCCTCTCATGCTTCAGATACATGTCATTGTAAAATATTTGACAGTGAAATCTAGTATGAATCTGCTTCTTCTTCCGCTTTATCTTTAAACGTACTTTTTGCTCCAAAAGAGATGGTGCTAGAAATGTTTAAAGATCTAAAAGATGAAGAGTTAAAAAATAAATATTTTTAAAATATATATAATATAAACAAAGGAAATAAAAAAGTGAAAGCTTCTACATCAAATAACATATCAGACTTACCTGAACAATTCAGCATTAAAACTATATTAGATAGATTAAGAGAGCAAGAAGCTCCTACTCATCTTTTCATTCAAGATCTTTATAAAGAAATAAATAATCAAAAACAAGAAATAAAAGAATTAAAACAAGACTTAATTGAACTTCAAGAACTCAAACAACGTGTTGAGAATCTTGAATTTCACACACTCAAAAATTATCAAGAAAATAATGATAATTTAGAAAATTAAGAAAAATTTGATAAAGTCTTAAATGATTTTGTAAATCCTTTAACAAGAAATCCACTTAAAAAATGGAAAACTCAAGCTACAATTAAGGTCAAAGACTTCTCTATTAAAGCACTCTGCTTACTAGATAGTGGCACAGAACTTAATTTAATAAAAGAAGGATTAATCCCAACAAAATATTATGAAAAAACTAATAATGAACTTAATCTATCTACTGCTAGCAAAAAACTATATATCAAATACAAATTAAGTAATGTTTATGTCTGTAAAAATGGAACATGCATAAAGACTAATTTCCTTCTAGAAAAGGATTTAAACAATGATGTTATCCTTGGAATCCTTTTCTACAAATTTTACAGCCTTTTTAAATTGACTCATTAGTCTAAAAACTATTTTAGACAATAAAGAATTAAAATTTGATTTTGTTGAATTAAGTCCTATTCAACATATCAATATTATTCAGACAAAGTGTAAACAAGAATAAGATGTTCAAAAACCATTCAGATATCCAGTTCTAAATAAAACGGATTTTATTAATCGTCTCTCTGATGTCTTCATGTTTTCTACATTTAATCCTACATCCAGATTTTGGTACCTTCAAATTCTACCCGAAGGACAGATATAAAATTAATTTTCTTTTCCCAAAGAAAATAAAAATTCAGATTATTGATAATTCTCATTTAGACCTATCTACCTTCAGGAAGTATCCCTTCTCATTATGACATCAAGTACAAGCAAAAGCAAAGCCCCTATTTAGGAATCAAGCTCTTCCTTCATACCTACATCCCAACAAATATCAATTCCCTTCTTCAATCTAGGATTATCTATCATTTCAAAAGAACTTATGAATGCCCATTGGAGTGCCATTCTCTCTAATAAAAGAAAAAATACTAGAAAAACCCTATCCAGAATTGCAAACCATATCAAGAACTTAGAAAGCCAAATCCTTATGTACCATAACATCCATCAAAGACCGCTGTTATCCACCTATGCTGATGAAAAAGCATCTAGAATTCACCTCCTGGAAAAGGTTAACACAACCCTTCCAGATGAAATACCTGCAAGAATTAGATAAAAAACTATTTCTTGTCAGATGAAGAAGCAATTAATGCTCAAAGCTCAATATATAAGTTGGGCAACTAGATTTCCCAAATTGTTCCTGCCATCATATGAAGTTGATATCTCATATATTGAACAAGGATTAGTCCAAAGATTTTCTTTATGCAGAGATGATTTTGAAATGATACAGCTGTTCCCTGCAATCGTGCGTCATGCCCTTCGCAGGCTTGGAGTTACCAAAAGACAAGTTCTCATAACAATTTCATTCAATTTTGGGTGAAAGATTAGAAATCCGGTTTTATTAACCTTATCAATTATGGACCATCTTGAATTATGAAGAAGGAGATTTAGTCTGCAAAAAGTTCATCTCTACCTTAAATGTTTACGAGCATTTCCCTATTGATTATCCAACTCAATGGTATGAATCTCATAAAGTCACTACAATGAAATACAGCTTAGAATGCCTCTGAACTTATGATCCAACTACTGATCAGTATCAAAGATTTCTCTATCTAAAGGGACATCTTGAATTTGCAAGTACATACAAATATGTTCGGTGTGATGGTCAACGAGTTGTTTTCATCACTGAAGATCTTGCTGAGCAAACAACGGTGATACAGAATCCATATAAATCTGGACATACCACTCTCAATCAAATTATCAATGCTTATGAAGACATGTCTTTTGATATTTTTAAAGAAACTCGAGAAGAGTTAATCCAATTATTCCATGGTGAATTAACAAATGAAGGTTGAAATGAGCACTTTTGATGCAAGTCTCCAATAATACTATGCCTAGGATAAAGACTCTTCCTATAAGAGCTTTTTCTACTAGCCCATCAATGAGTTTTTTGGAAAAAGGACATGCAAAAGTACTAAAAGACAAAGCATATCTCTCATAAGAATAAAGTAGTATTTTATTCCCGACATGCACATCTATGAAGAACTTATCTATACAAAGGGAAAAGAAATAAAGACATGACACATACCTTATCAAGTTACTCAAAGCAATTACGACATCTCAATATCCAGAATAAAGTTCATCTACAGCAAAGATTGTGATTTTTGCCTGCAGTCCGGAAGCATCATGAAATTTGCTAGCACATTAAATGAAATGCATATTTAGTCCAAATTTAGTTGTAATGAAATGTAAATTATGTTTGTTATGACTATAAATAGGTCTAGCCTTCCTCATGTAAAGGCAAGAGTTGGAATACCAGTTAAAATCCAGCCTTGCTTCCACCACCATTTCCTCTCTCCTCTCCTTTCCGCGTTTATATACCCACCACCTTCCCCATTCGGTATCAGAGCCAGGTTGGTATCAAATTTGTAATATAGTACTTTGGCAATATAAAGTCGTTTTGTGAGTATTTCTTCACTTATCTTTGTCACGTTATGCTTTAATTTTGCTTAAGGAATTGCTGACTCAGAAGTAAGAATGTCAAAAGTCGTAATACTCAGTTCTGTGTTTGTTATTATTGAGAAATTTTAATCATATTCCGCATGGAGCAAAGCTAAGTAGCCATTGCTGTCACCATTGTTAGCCGTGTGAAGGCGTTTAAGGCATTTTGTTGTTATGTAAATCCTATATTTCGTTAGATACTCGTGGTGGATTTCGTTAAAATAACTCTATAATATAAATTATGGCTAAGCTTATTAAGAAGTTTGTACCTTCTTCTTCCTCATCATCAAATTCCTTATCTTTTATGTCTATTAAAAATAGTGAAGAAATTAGTTATAACGATTTAGATCAAGTTATTTGTGACTGGACTATTCCAACCATAAATAAAAATGAAATTTATGAAGTTGGAATTTTTCAATTAAAATCAAGTTATAAAGTAAAAACCATTGAAAGAATTGAATCCATTACTAGCAATATTCAGTATCTTTCTTTAATCAAAACCCATGAAATAAAGGAGTATATTAAAATAAACAATTATAATCATTTTGGATTAGTGCAAGTTGCTCTAAAGCCTTTAACAAGACTTGGACTTAGAACAGAAGCTCTCGTGTATGTTCAAGATACAAGACATAAAAAATTCAGTGATTCATTATTTGGAATGGTTGAATCAAGTTTGGCTAATGGCCCCTACTTTCTTTAATTGCTTTCCAAATTTCTTTGTTTCCCTCACAAAACTAGGCGCACATGAAGCTCTTAGTCTTGCTATCCAGACAAAAGGTTTTGATTTGAATCCTCATAATCAAAATCTTGCTCTCATATATAGAGTGTACTATAAACTCATGAATTCAGTTATTCCAGGTATAGCTTATTCCCATCAAGCAAAAGGTATGACTACTTTATTCCAAACTAATTTGAGAAATAAAGTTAATATTCCAAACCTCATACAGTGGAATGATATTAATCTATCTGGTAAATGGCGCTTAGAAAATGCCCAACCGGAAAGGTCTTTAGAAAATCAAGATATTGAAACAATCATTGAACATGAAGATGGAAGTGTTGAAATAAATTTTCAAATAGATTCAAAAGATACAACTCCTATAGTTTATCAACCTTCTAGAAAGTCTTATTCTCATCCTCCCTTTTGTGGTAGGATCTTCCATAAAAGAACCATCCCAAGTTTCTTGCTCTACACCTAATGTAGACCTTTGACTTACAGGACTTGTGTATCCTTCTTATCAAGCTTCTCCATCTAATACATATAATCCTTCAGAATCTGATTTCAATATAATTGTTGTTGAATGTTTTGAAATTGATAAAGAAATGTTAAAAAAGAATTTAACTCTACATCCTTTAACAAAATCTTTTTTTAAATAGGTTTCTCAAGAACATAAAGACTTTTTAAAAGAAAAATGGTACAAATATATGTATGATAATCAAAGAAATATTTATTTCTTTGACTGGCTTAAGCTAGCCATAAAGAAAGCTTATAATACTGAAGATTTATCCATCAATATGATTAAAAAATTAAGCTCATCTTGGATTATAGCTTCTACCAGTTTTTCTCCAGAAAGAACTAAAGAATCTATACATCCTTCATTACATCAAATCATATATAAAGAAACTTCGGCTGTACCCATAAATGATGTAGCAAAGATACAAGGAGATAAAGGTAAATCTAAATTTATTTACAAATCAGATTTAAGTCATGTTTTAGAACAAAATAATTCTATAAATATTAACCTTCATACTATTGGCCAACAAACTAATCTAATAAAAAACAAAGTTGGAAATATTTTATAGCCTTCTGAAATTATTTCTTCTTAAAAAGAAATCAAAACTATCTTAAAAGGATTATCATCCTCTTCCTTAGAATCATCTAGTTCCTTTGATAAAGACTGTTCTTCAGATACATGCCATAATAAAATATTTGATAGTGAAATCCAGTATGAATCTGCTTCTTCTTCCTCTTTCTTTTTAAATGTACTCTCTGCTTCGGAAGAAATGGTGCTAGAAATGTTTAAAGATCTAAAAGATGAAGAATTAAAAAATAAATATTTTCAAAAAATACAGAAAATAAACAATGGAAATAAAAAAAAGGAAAAGCTTCTACATCAAGCAATATATCTGACTTGCCTGAACAATTCAGTATAAAAATTGTTTTAGATAGATTAAGAGAGCACCAAGCTCGTATTCATCTTCCAATTCAAGATCTTTATAAAGAAATAAATAATCAAAAGTAGGAAATAAAAGAATTAAAGCAAGACTTAATTGAACTTCAGGAACTCAAATAACGTGTTGAGAATCTTGAATTTCACACTCTCAAAAATTATCAAGAAAATAATGATAATTTAGAAAATCAAGAAAAATTTGATAAAGACTTAAATGGTTTTGTAAATTCTTTAATAAGAAATCCACTTAAAGAATGGAAAACTCAAGCTACAATTAAGGTCAAAGACTTTTCTGTTAAACACTTTGCTTACTAGATAGTGGCACAGATGTTAATTTAATAAGAGAAGGATTAATCCCAACAAAATATTATGGAAAAACCAATAATAAACTCAATCTAGCTACTGCTAGTAGAAAACTACAAATCAAATACAAATTAAGTAATGTTTACGTCTGTAAAAATGGAACAAGCATAAAGACTAATTTCCTTTTAGGAAAGGATTTAAACAATAATGTTATCCTTGGAAATCCTTTTCTACAAATTTTACAGCCTTTTAAATATTTTATTAAGTTATAGAGATCCTTGATCTTATTTTCATTTGATTTTTCTTCTATAGAGTCAGAAATAGAGAATTCTGAGTCTGAGCTCGAAGCTTTAGAAACTAAAACATTTATGGATTTTTCATCTTTATTTTCTTTATTATCTTTAAGTTTTATGTTTGTAAAACTATGAGATAATTGATTGATTACAAATTTTATACCAACTTGGCTCTAATACCAAATGGGGAAGGTGGTGGGTATTCAAAAGCGGAAAGGGAGAGGAGAGAAGAGATGGTGGTGGAAGCAAGGCTGGATTTTGACTGGTATTCTAACTCTTGCCTGTACATGAGGAAAGCTAGACCTATTTATAGTCATAACCAACATAATTTACATTTCATTCCAATTGAATTTAGACTGAATGTGTATTTCATTTAATGTGCTGGCTAATTTCATGATGCTTCCGGACTACAGGCAAAAATCACAATCTTTGCTATAGATGAACTTTATTCTGGATAGTGAGATGTCATGATTGCTTTGAGTGACTTGATAAGGTATGTGTCATGTCTTTATTTCTTTTCCTATTCTGGAGATAAGTTCTTCATGGATGTGGAAGTCGGGAATAAAATACTACTTCATTCTTATGAGAGATATGCTTTGTCTTTTAATACTTTTGCATATACTTTTTCTAAGAACTCATTGATGGGCTAGTAGGAAAAGCTTTTCTCATCCTTCTAATGTTTTAGAAAAAGCTCCTGTAGGAAGAATCTTTATGCTAGGCATAGTATTATTAGAGACTTGCATCAAAAGTGCTCATTGCAACCTTCATTTGTAATTCACCATGGAATAATTGGATTAACTCTTCTCGAGTTTCTTCAGAAATATCAAAAGACATGTCTTCATAAGCATTGATAATTTCTATGAAAGCTGTATGTCCAGATTTATATGGATTCTGTATCACTGTTGTTTACTCAACGAGATCATCAGCAATGCAAATAACTCGTCGATCGTCACACCAAACATATCCGTATGTACTTGCAAATTCAAGATGTCCTTTGAGATTGAGAAATCTTTAATATTGATCAGAAGCTGGATCTTACTTTTAGGGATGTTCTAAGTTGTATTCCATTGCAGCGACTTCATGAGATTCATACCATTAAGCTGGATAATCAACAGAGAGATGCTCGTAATCATTTAAGGTAGAGATGAATTTTTTGCAGATTAAATCTCTTTCTTCATAATTCATGATGGTCCATAATTGATAAGGTTGGTAAAACTAGATTTCTGATCTTTCACCCAAACTTGATGAAATCATTATGAGAAGTTGTCTTTTGGTAACTCCAAGGCTACGAAGGGCATGATGCACGATTGCAAGGAGTTGCTGTATCATTTCAAAATCATCTCTACATAAAGAAAATCTTTGGACTAATCCTTATTCAAGATATGAGGTATCAACTTCATATGATGGCAAGAACAATTTGGAAAAGCCAGTTGCCTAGTTTATATATTGAGCTTTGAGCATTAATCGCTCTTTGATCTAACAAGAAATAGTTTTTTCTCTAATTCTTGCAGCTATCTCATCTAGAAGGGCTATGTTAACCTTTTCCAAGAGGTGAATTCTAGATGTTTTTTCATCAGCATAGGTGGATAACAGTGCTCTTTGATGTTATGGCTTTCTAAGTCCTTGATTTGGTTTGCAATTTTGGATAGGGTTTTTCTAGTGTTTTTTCTTTTATCAGAGAGAATGGCACTCCAATGGGCATTGATAAGTTCTTGTGAAGTGACAGATAATCCTAGATTAAAGAAAAGAATTGATATTTGTTGGGATGTAGGTATGAGAAAGAGCTTGATTCCTAAATAGGGGCTTTACTTTTGCTTGTACTTGATGTTATAATGAGAAGGGATACTTTCTAAAGGCAGATATGTTTGAATGAGAATTATCAGTAATATGAATTTTTATTTTCTTTGGGAAAAGAAAAATAGTTTTATATCTGTCCTCCGGGTAGAATTTGAAGGTACCAAAATCTGGATGTAGGATTAAATGTAGAAAACATGAAGACATCAGAGAGACGATTAATAAGATCCATTTTATTTGGAAGTGAATATCTGAATGGTTTTTGAACATCTTATTTTTGTTTACAGTTTATCTGAATAATATTGATGTCTTGAATAGGAGTTAATTCAACAAAATCAAAATTTAATTCTTTATTGTCTAAAATAGTTTTTAGACCTGATGAGTCAATTTGAAAAGGCTGTAAAATTTGTAGAAAAGGATTTCCAATGATAACATCATTGTTTAAATCCTTTCCTAGAAGGAAATTAGTCTTTATGCATGTTCCATTTTTACAGACATAAAAATTACCTAATTTGTATTTGAAATGTAGTTTTTTGCTAGCAATAGCTAGATTGAGTTTATTATTGGTTTTTTCATAATATTTTGTTTGGATTAATCCTTTTTTTATTAAATTAACATTTGCACCACTATCTAGTAAGCAGAGTACTTTAATAGAAAAGACTTTAACCTTAATTGTAGCTTGAGTTTTCCATATTTTAAGTGGATTCCTTGTTAAAGAATTTACAAAACCATTCAAGTTTTCATAAAATTTTTCTTGCTTTTCTAATTATCATTATTTTCTTGATAATTTTTTAGTATTTGAAATTTGAGATTTTCAACACGTTGTTTGAGTTCTTGAAGTTCAATTAAGTCTCTTTTTAATTCTTTTATTTCTTGATTTTGATTAGTACATTCTTTATAATGATGTTGAATTGAAAGATGAGTAGGAGCTTGTTGCTCTCTTAATCTATCTAATACAGTTTTAATGCTAAATTGTTCAGGTAAGTCAGATATATTATTTGATGTAGAAACTTTCCCTTTTTTATTTCCTTTATTTATATTTTGTATTTTTTCAAAATATTTATTTTTTAATTCTTCATCTTTTAGATCTTTAAACATTTCTAGCACCAGTTCTTCTGGAGCAGAAAATACATTTAAAGATAAAAAGGAAGAAGAAGCAGATTCATACTAGATTTCACTGTCAAATATTTTACAATGACATGTATCTGAAAAATAATCTTTATCAGAAGAACTAGATGATTCTAAGGATGAGAGTGAGGATCCTTTTAAGATTGTTTTAATTTCTTTTTCTATTTTTACTTTTATTTTTGGGCAGTCAAGAGCTATATGTCCTTTTTCTTTTCAATTATAACATTGTATTTCAATTTTCTTGGGATGAGAAGTGGGTGGATTATCTTTGGTATATGATTTCTTTAATTCTTTATAAGGGTTTTTATGAGAAGATTTTTTATGATATCTTTTTGAGGGAATATAATATTGTGGAGTTGAAAAATGCTTAGATTTTCTTTTTTGATGGTTTCTTTTTAAGTTTTTCTTTTTATTTTTGTTAGAAGGATTGATTAATGGTTCCATGCCAAATTGAAAACAAAAATTGCCAAGTTCATACTTGCTGATTCTTTTTTAGTTTCAATTTGATATTTAAGTTTGATTTCATTACATAATGAAAATCCAACTTTATTAATCTTTTGAATTAGATCACCATATGTATACATTCTATAATTCAAATTTCCATAATTTTTTGATTTTAATTCTTCTCCAACTTTTTCTACAAAAAGTTTCGGAAGACCAGATATAAATTTTTCTTTTCAAAATTCTAAATTGCATACATCAATTGTATAGAGTTTTGATAAGAAAACATCTTTATACCAACGAAAATTTAATAATGTTGGGCAAGATAAATTAATTATTTGTTTTTATTTTTTCTTCTACATTCATATAATTACCAATAAAATGTTTTACTATATTGGTAATAAGCATGTAAATAGAATCAGGAATCATTTGACCTTGAGGAGTAATAACAAGATTTCCTGAAGGATCTTTTTTTACTGCATTTAGTATAGCTTGTCTTTCTATATCAGATAGGTATTTTTCCCACTAACCATGTAATTGTCCAGTAAATCCTAGGATGATTGCATTTACTGCATGTCTTTAATCATTGTCGGCACCCATGATGGTAGAGGTATATATCATCATGTGTTGGCATAGTTACAGGATTTGATATTCAGATAGTCCATCTACATTCCATTCATATACTGAAGAGTTCTCAAATCGAAGACCATTTAGAATAGCCTGTTCTTCGAATTGAAGATCAACTGGAGTAGGTCTTGGATAATAATTTCTTGTTTTTGCTGTAGTGACTATTGGTTTTTGTTTTTTAAATATTTTATTGATTTGTAGAGATTCTTGATTTTGATCATCTTGATTTTTATTTGATTTTTCTTCTATAAAGTCAGACACAGAGAATTCTGAGTCTGAGCTTGAAGCTTTAGAAACTAAAACATTATGGATTTTTCATCTTTATTTTCTTTATTATCTTTAAGTTTTATGCTTATAAAACTATGAGATAATTGATTGATTAGTTCGTCTAAAAATTTTAAGGGTTTTTTTTTCTAACTTTAGATCTTTAAGGCTTTATCTTGAACACCTAAAGATTGCGTCTTAATTACTTTATGGGAAGAAGTAGTTTCATAAAATTTTAAAATATTTTTAACTTTATCTTCAATTCTATTGGTTTGTTGGCCAATAGTATGAAGGTTTATATTTGAATAATTATTTTATTCTAAAACATGACTTAAATCTGATTTGTAAATAAATTCAGTTTTACCTTTGTCTCCTTGTATTTTTGCAACATCTTTTACGAGTACAGTTGAAGTTTCTTTATATATAATTTGATGTAATGGAGGATGTATAGATTCTTCAGTTCTTTGTAGAGAGGAACTGGTAGAAGTTATAATCCAAGAAGAGCTTAATTTACTTATCATATTGATGAATAAATCTTCAATATTATAAGCTTTCTTCATGGCTAGTTTAAGCCAATCAAAGAAATAAATATTTCTTTGATTATCATACATATATTTATACCATTTTGCTTTTACAAAGTCTTTAAGTTATTGAGAAACATAGTTAAAAAAGGATTTTGTGAGAGGATGTAAAGCTAAATCCTTTTTTAACATTTCTTTATCAATTTCAAAGCATTCAATAGCATTCATATTGAAATCGGATTCCAAAGGATTATCTGTATTAGATGGAGAAGCTTGATAAGAAGGATACACTAGTCCTGTAGGTTGAAGGTCTACATTAGGTGTAGAGCAAGAAACTCGGGATGGTTCTTTTATGGAAGATCCTACCACAATGGGAGGATGAGAATAAGACTTTCTAGAAGGTTGATAAACTGCAGGAGGTGTATCTCTTGAATCTGTTTGAAAATTTATTTCAACACTTCTATCTTCATGTTCAATAATTGTTTCAATATCTTGATTTTCTAAAGACCTTTTAGGTTGAGCATTTTCTAAGTGCCATTTACCAGATAGATTAATATCATTCCACTATATGAGTTTTGGAATATTAACTTTATTTTTAAATTTAGTTTGGCATAAAGTAGTCATACTTTTGCTTGATGGGAATAGGCTATGCCTGGAACAATTGAATTCATGAGTTTATAATAAACTCTATATATGAGAGCAAGATTTTGATTATGAGGATTCATATAAAAAACTTTTATCGGGATAGCAAGAGTAAGAACTTCATGTGCACCTAGATCTATGAGGGAAAAAGTGAAATTTGGAAAGCAATTGAAGAAAGTAAGGCCATTAGCCAAACTTGTTTCGACCATCCCAAGTAATGAATCACTGAATTTTTTTTATCACACATCTTGAACATAGATGAGAGCTTCTGTTCTAAGTTTAAGTCTTGTTAAAGGCTTTAGAGCAACTTGCACTAATCCAAAATGAATATAATTGTATGTTTTAACATACTCCTTTATTTCATTGGGCGTGATTAAAGAAAGATGCTAAATATACTGGTAATGGATTTAGTTCTTTTAATGTTTTTTATTTTATAACTTGATTTTAATTGAAAACTTTCAACTTTATAAATTTCATTTTTATTTACAGTTGGAATAGCCCAGTCCCAAATAACTTGATCTAAATTGTCATAATTGATTTCTTCACTATTTTTAATAGACATAGACAATAAGGAATTTGATGATGAGGAAGAGGACGGTATAGAATTCTTAATAAGCTTAACCATAATTTGTATTACAGAGTTATTTTAATCAAACCCACTGCAAGTATGTAACGAAATAAAGGATTTATGATCGTGAGTTCCAAGTGCAGAACCACGAGGTAGTAATATCCCGGTAAGTACAGGGTTGAATCCACAGGGAGCTATGTATTTTAAGGTTCCTTTTTCAACTTATACCTGCCCTAAATAAAAATCTAAAACTAGCCTAATTTAAAATCTAACAAATACAAGCATCCTACTTGCCAAAATTAAATTAATTACAAACCAATGAAAGAAACTTTCCTAAATCTAGAAAACTTAAATCTAAAAATTCCCAAAATAAACGTAAAGTTACTGCAAAACTAAAACACAAGTTAGAACTTTCAAAAAATAAAAACTGAAATTAGAAACTAACTAAACTAAACAATATTAGAAACAAAACAAACAAATTTTAAAACTTTCCTAAGTTAGAATTTCCAAAACTAGAAAAGCTTTCCAATTTAAAATCTTCAATTAAAACAAGTTTAGAAAGATATTTAATTCTGAAAATTAACTAAAACAATAAAAACATAAAACTAGAAATAAATTTAAAATTAAAAATTTATTAAAATTAGTAATACAATCCATGCCATGTGATGCTAAAAAAAATTCTAAGTATCAAAAACTAGTATGTTGATGCAAACTTTATGAATGATTTGAACTATTCTAATGCATTCTGAATCTAATTTTAATGGCTGGAAATCATGCTCTACTGATGCAAGAAACTAACCAGAAAACTGGAAGTAAAAAAGGATCTAAAACAAAAAAGTTATGAATGCATGAACATGACAACTTTGCAAAATTTTATGCAGAAATTTTGATTCAAGTTGACTAATTAGCAGAGTTTAAGCCTCTGGTTCACAAGCCTTCCAAAATTATTTTGATCTAAAATTCTGGAGAATGAAAGACCACATGCTAAACTTTAATTTTCCCAAGTTTCAAAGAAAAATACTATGATTTGACTGGTTTACCCACTTCGAACTTTTTATCAAAAACTGTTTCTCCAGTTTGCTGAAGCTGTTAAGTTATGCTGTTATATATTGAGTCCGAATTTCTTTCATTAGATTTAGATCTAAAGGCTTAATGTTCATCAACTTAAATATGCACAAAATCGTATGACATGAAAATACATGTAATGATTCCTAATCCAACCATCAAACTATGCAAAAGCAAAACTTAAAATCAACATGAACATAACAAGAAAAATAACAAAAGTGTAGAAAATAAAATAAAAGTATAGGAAGTCAAAGGCGGTAAACAACAAGAAGTCAAAGGTGCTAAACAACGGAAGTCAAAGGCGGTAGATTGCTCCTTTTAATTTCTTATCTTAATTTAGGCTCAAAAAGATTAGAAGTATTGCTCTAGGGCTTTATTCTTCATCTTGGGTAGTCAATCCAAGTGAGAATAAAAAATTTTTATTCCATGTAGAAATAGATTTCAGAATTGGTCTTTAATCTTTTTTCACTCAAACCTCTTTAACTCCATCTTGCATTGCCTTCAAACATACAATGCATCCAAAGAGATAAAGTATATTGAAAAAGATACTAAGATGGGTTACTAGTTGTGATTCTAATTCTATCCCAATAGTTAAACAAGAATGAAAATTAATCTAATCACAAGGAAGACTAAAATTATGAACACCACAAAATCAAAGACAAGAACAATTGAAAAGAAACAAACTTTACTAGCATGAAATTGTTTTACAAAAGATTGAAAATAAAAAGCAAACAATTACATACTAGGATGGATGAGAATTCTTCCTTCTAGTTGACACTTCAAGGTTGGTGGTGTGGCTTGAGGGCTAAGCTCCTTGATGACTTAAGATGGAAAGGCAAAGAGAGGGAGAGATAGAGTGTAGAAATCTAGAGGTGGGACGTGGGTAATTCTTCCATAAGAATATGGGAGAGGGGTACCTTATTTATACTTTTTCAAGTCCTACTCTTTCTCAAACTTTAAAATCTTAAAAATAATTTAAAAAATGAAACAAAAAGGGCTCCAAACAAACCTTTGGACATGCAATATCTTTTGGGATTTTTTCTTTTTTATTTTTCTTTTCTTTCCTTGCTTGCTTTATCTAAAAGTCCTTCTTAGTTGCTTCTTTTCTTTCTTGTATGTGCCACCTTGCATTGAGAACTTTTCAGAGATGAAATAAGGATAAGAATTTTCTCTTAAAATCAAACTTGGCCCACATGAGGTGTAGAACTTCCCCTTTTATCTCTTTGCATTGTCAACTTTCCTTTTTTGGAAAGTTCTCTTTGTTAGCTCCAAACTTGAAGAGATCTTTGAAGATAACCCTCTTGATTTTTTTTCTTTTTTTTCATCCAAAATCTGAATAAAATCCTTTTTTAGACGTGAAATAGCTTGCTTGGATATTTTTCTTTCAATTAAATCTTTTCCTTCTCTAAAAAGAACTCTTATGTGGCTTTCCTTGTCAATCTTTGATGATATATTCTTCAAATTCTCTTCAAAATCTCTTGATAATGTGCAACAAATAAATGGACCCCATCTTAGATGTTTTACAAGTGTGCCCTACACATGTGCATGTGTGTGTGGGACCTTGAAGCCAACTTTTTGCAATTTTCTTCCAATTTCTTTTTCTCTACAATTCTTCTCTCCTTTCTCTTGAAAATCAATTCCTTGCCTCAATTTTTTATAAATGGGACCCATATCATTAATTTCCTACAAAACAAATGTGAATTCATGTGAGAAAATAATTTTACCCCGAAGATCACAAGTGCATGACCGTGGGCCCATCTCTCATGAAATGATAATAAAAATGCACACCATTCTTCATGATTTTATATGAATGAACTAATGATGATTAAAATTCAATTTATTTTATGGGAAAGATTATTTTCACGAAACTTTCCAAAAATAGCAGGTTTCATAAATTTATACAAAAAGTGTCATTTTTAAGCAAATTATGCAGAAAAATATAAAAATGAATGTAAAATGCATGAAACCACTAGATCACACTAAATAAGGCTCTTTCAAGTTAATAAGTCCTTAAAATGGGTCAAAATATGTATGAAAATATGCATTTTTAAGGACTCATCAATTTACACACCAACAAAATGCCTTAAATGCCTTCACACGGCTAACAATGGTGACAACAATGGCTACCTCAGCTTCGCTCCAGATGGAATATGATTAAAATTTCTCAGTAATAACAAACATACAACCAAGTATTAAGATTGTTAATGTTCTTGCTTCTGAGTCAGCAATTCCTTAAACAAAATCAAAACATAAAGATAAGTGAAGAAATACTCACAAAACGACCTTATATTGCAATGATACTTGATTATAAACTAAATGCCAACTTGGCTCTAATACCAAATGGGGAAGATGGTGGATATACAAAAGCGGAAAGGAGAGGAGAGAGGAAATGGTGGTGGAAGTAAGGCTAGATTTTGACTAGCATTCCAACTCTTGCCTGTACATGAGGAAGGTTGGACCTATTTATAGTCATAACCAACATAATTTACATTTCTTTACAACTAAATTTACACTGCATTTGCATTTCATTTCATGTACTGACAAATTTCATGATGCTTCAGGACTGCTAGATAAGATCACAATCTTCATTGTAAATGAACTTTATTCTGAATAGTGGATTGTCATGATTGCTTTGTGGAAAATTGAGTGGCTTGATAAGGCATATGTCTTGTCTTGGCTTTATTTTTTTTCTTTTCTTCGGAAAGAGATGAATCCTTCATTATCACTTTTTGTCTCATTAGCTTCTGTATCTAGTTCAGGCGTAATATTTTCAAAAGGATTGTCATCAGCCAAAAGATGATGCAGCTGCTGACTAAAACTTAATGGATAATTTTCAGATGACCTTTCTTTTTGCATTTGTTCAAAAATTTCCTTTTGAAGTTCTTTTCTGAGTTGAAGCAAATCCACTGCTACATAAAGAGCAGAAAGAGAGGCTAAACAAGAATTCTTCTGTTTGTCAATATCACTTGCTAGATGAAGCCTTTCTTTTTCTTTTTCAGGAGTTTTGAGAACTTCAGAGAATGATGGCTTTATAGCTTGATCGGTAGAATATTGCTGGAGCATTACAGTATAATCAAATTGATGCCAAAACTTGATATGGATCATTTGAGATAAAACTGGTGAATTGAAGTCCATTTCTTTATAAAAATTCCATCTCAAGATCCAAGAAATCTCCTGCTTGCAATAAAATTGCATAATAACATAAGGTTCTGTTGCAAGTTGTAGGTGCTGATAAAGGCTTTTTTCATCTGATTTGAGAAGGACTTTAAATGATACAGAATAGGATTCATAAATAGGAAGAAGTGCTTGAGGAAGGATGTCTTTAGTGGCACCAAAAGGGACCCAAAATTGTGTGAAAAACCACATAGGTATTTTATGGGAGTTTGATTTGAATCTGATGAACCAGGAATGCTAGAAGGATGGGTTCCCAAGCAGAAATATAATCATAATAATTAAAAATAAGTTCTGAATCAAGCCTTTGAGGCATATGAAGAGGTCGTCCCCATTCATGCAGAATCTTGATTTTTGAATATAGGATAGTAATATTGGTAGGTAAAGCATTTAAGTATGAAATTTTTGACCCATTTGTATGATCAATAGTACAGCTGCCAGTTCTAATCAGAATCAGTTCATAGACTTTATAGTCAAGAGGTTGGCTAAATAAGTGATCATGAGAAAAAAAAGGTTTGAATAAGATGTTCAATAGAAATGGTATCGTCATAAGACATGTCATCTAAGGAATAAATTCTCAAGCATGCTTTTGTGGCAAAATATTGGGCTTGTAAAGCTTGAGGTTTTCTGGATACAAGGCTTGATGGGCTTTGAAATTGAGGAATATTAGAAGTATGGGTTGCTTCCCATCTCTCAAGATAATTGCCACTGGATTTTCTGGATAAAGGTGTAGTGTTCATAATGAAAGAAACTTTATTAGTTGGGGATTGGAGAAAGGTCTAATCTGCCGAGGCTTCATTCTTTTGTCCCTGTAAAAACTCACGAGATAAAAAGTCAGGAAGAGAATTATTTTTACCTACAATATACTCAATGTCAAAGTCATATGGCTAATAAAGCTTGCTAGCGAGCAAATATTTGCTTAGCAGTAACATTTTTTACATCGTTTCTAAAATTTCTTTAGTAGATTTACAATCTATTCTTAAAAATTTTTTTTTAATAAATCACTTTGGAACTTCATTATACTATTTACTATGGATTGGATTTCCTTTTTAATAGTTGAATAATTCTATTGAGTGGGCATTCATGTTCCAAAAGTGAAACGAAGAATTTCTTCTTTTCCAAGGACGTTTCTTTGTAGAAGGATTCCTTCAAAACCTATTTCAGATGCATTTGTTTGAACTATTTTTAATAAATCTGGATGAGGGATAGTTAAACAAGGTAAATTTTGGATTTTCTGTTTATTATTTTCAACAGCTTTTGTATGAGCACGTGACCATTCTACGGGATTTTTGGTCAAGCGCATTTGCAAGATTTTCCTTTCTTTAGCAAGATCTTTATAAAAGTCAGAAACATAATTAAGGCATCCAAGAAAACGTTGCAATTGTTCTTTATTAAGAATTTCATCAAGAAAATAGGAAGCAAACTTAATAACTCTTTGGACTGGAGAAATAGTTCCTTTGTTTGTTATAAATCCAAGAAACTGAATTTCTGTTTGAAAAAGCTTCATTTTCTTTTGGGATAAGACAAGTCCATTCTTGATATAACCGTTTTAAAAATATTTAAATGTTTCCAATGGTCACAAATAGATTTTGAAAACATAAGAATGTCATCTATATAGATGAGTGCAGAAGCTTGATACGGATTAAAAATGTCATTCATTATTCTTTGAAATTCTGAATGAGCATTTTTTAAACCAAATGGCATAACGTTCCATTTGTAATGGCCAAATGGTACTGTAAAATCAGTTTTATACCTGTCGTCCGGGGTGATTTGAATTTACAAAAATCCTAATTTAAGATAAAATTTGGAAAAAAAGGAAGGCACCAGCTAGATGATTAATAAGATTAGTTTTATTTGGAACTGGATATCTGATGGACTTTAAGACTTTATTTAAAGGCTTGTAGTTGATAATAAGATGGGGAATACCTTGTTGTTGCTCAAGCGCTTTATTTACATAAAACGCTACACAACTTCAAGGGGATTGTGATTTCTAAATAAACTTTTTAGCAAGAAGATCATTGATTTCTTTAGTACATAATTGTACAAGGTCTTTATTCATCTGAATAAGTTGAACTTTAGTAGGAATTTAAGATTCAAAGAAATTACCAATATATGGAAGAGAAACAGTATGGTGTTTCCTATGTCAAAAGGCAGAAAAAAGGTCATAACAGCCTTCTGTTTCAAAAGATTTTTGAAATTGGATTAAGTCTTTTTGGAATTTTGGTTTTTGTAATTCTTTTCAATTCTTAAAGAATTCATATCTTCTTGAAGATATGCAATTTGTTTTTCTTTATAAGTAATTTGATTTTGAATGATATTGATATGTTGAATAGGAGTTGATTCAACAAAATCAAAAATTAATTTTTTATTGTCTTTAATAGATTTAAGGCCTGATGAATCAATTTGAAAAGGCTGTAGAATCTATAGAAAAAGATTTCCAAGGATAACATCATTGTTTAAATCTTTTCCGAGTAGGAAATTAGTCTTTGTATATGTTCCATTTTTTCAAACATGGACATTGTTTAATTTATAATGGATATGGAGTTTATTACTAGCAGTTGCTAGGTTGAGTTTATTTTTGGTTTTTTCATAATATTTTGTTGGGATTAATCCTTCTCTTATTAAATTAATATATGGGGCACTATCTAGTAGGCAGAGTGCTTTAATAGATAAATCTTTAACCTTAATTATAACTTGAGTTTTCCATTTTTGATGTGGATTCCTTGTTAAAGAATTTACAAAACCATTTAAGTTTTCATCAAAATTTTTTTGATGTTCTAAATTATCATTATTTTCTTGATAATTTTTGAGTGTGTGAAATTCAAAATTCTCAACATGTTGTTTGAGTTGTTGAAGTTCAATTAACTCTTGTTTTAATTCTTTTATTTCTTGGTTTTGATTATTAATTTCTTTATACAGATCTTGAATTGAAAGATGAGTAGGAGCTTGTTGCTCTCTTAATCTATCTAAAACTGTTTTTATACTGAATTGTTCAGGTAAGTCAGATATATTACTTGATGTAGAAGCTTTTCCTTTTTTTATTTCCATTGTTTATTTTTTTTATTTTTTAAAATATTTATTTTTTAATTCTTCATCTTTTAGATCTTTAAAAATTTCTAGCAGCATTTCTTTTGGGGTAGAGAGTACGTTTAAAGATAAAGAGGAAGAAGAAGCAAATTCATACTGGATTTCACTGTCAAATATTTTACAATGACATGTATCTAAAGAATAATCTTTATCAGAGGAACTAGATGATTCTAAGGATGAGGATCAGGATCCTTTGATTTATTTTTGAGAAGAAATATTTTCAGAAGGTTGTAAAATATTTTCAACTTTATCTTCAATTCTATTAGTTTGTTGGCCAATAATATGAAGGTTAATATTTGTATAATTATTTTGTTCTAAAATATGACTTAAGTCTAATTTGTAAATAAATTCAAATTCACCTTTGTCTCCTAGTATTTTTTCAACATCTTTTATAGGTACGGCTGGAGTTTCTTTATTTATGATTTGATGTAATGGACGATGTATAGATTCTTCAGTTCTTTGTGGAGAAGAACTGGGAGAAGCTTTAATCCAAGATGAGCTTAATTTTGTTATCATATTAATGGATAAATCTTCAGTATTTTAAGTCTTCTTTATGGCTAATTTAAGCCAATCAAAGAAATAAATATTTCTTTGATGATCATACATATATTTTTAACACTTTTCATTCAAGAAGTCTTTATGCTCTTGAGAAACCTGTTTAAAAAAGGATTTTGTTAAAGGATGTAAAGCTAAATTCTTTTTTAAAATTTCTTTATCAATTTCAAAACATTCAATAACATTTATATTGAAATCATATTCTGAGGGATTATATGTATTAGTTGAAGAAGCTTGATAAGAAGTATACACAAGTCCTGTAGGCAAATGTCTACATTAGGTGTAGAGCAAGAAACTCAGGATGGTTCTTTTATGAAAGGTCTTACCGCAGAGGGAGGATGAGAATAATAATTTCTAGAAGGTTGATAAACTTTAGGAGTTGTATTTCTTGAATCCGTTTGATAATTTATTTAAACACTTCCATCTTCATGTCCAATAATTGTTTCAATATCTTGATTTTCTAAAGACCTTTCAGGTTGAGCATTTCCTAAGTGCCATTTACCAGATAGATTAATATCATTCCATTGTATGAGTTTTGAATATTAACTTTATTTTTTAAATTAGTTTGGAATAAAGTAGTCATACCTTTTGCTTGATGGGAATAGGCTATGCCTGGAACAACTAAATTCATGAGTTTATAATAAAATCTATTTATGAGAGCAAGATTTTGACTATGAGGATTCATATCAAAACCTTTTGTCTGGAGAGCAAGAGTAAGAGCTTCATGTGCACTTGGATCTGTAAATGAAATAGAGAAATTTGAAAAGCAATTGAAAAAAGTAGGACTTGGATCTGTAAATGAAATAGAGAAATTTGAAAAGCAATTGAAGAAAGTAGGGTCATTGGCCAAACTTGATTCAACCATTCCAAGTAATGAATTACTAAATTTTTTTTTGTCTTGTATCTTGAACATAGATGAGAGCTTTTGCTCTAAGTCCAAGTCTTGTTAAAGGCTTTAGAGTACTTGCACTAATTCAAAATGAATATAATTGTATGTTTTAACATACTCTTTTATTTCATGGGGCTTGATTAAAGAGAGATGCTGAATATTACTGGTAATGGATTCAGTTCTTTCAATGGTTTTACTTTATAACTTGATTTTAATTGAAAACTTCCAACTTTATAAATTTCATTTTCATTTACGGTTGGATTAGTCCAGTCACAAATAACTTGATCTAAATCGTCATAACTGATTTCTTCCCTATTTTTAAAAAACATAGAAGATAAGGAATTTGATGATGAGGAAGAAGAAGGTACAAACTTCTTAATAAGCTTAGCCATAATTTGTATTACAGAGTTATTTTAACCAAAACCACCACGAGTATCTAACGAAATAGAAGATTTACACACCAACAAAAAGCCTTAAACATCTTCACACGACTAACAACGGTGACAACAATGGCTACCACAGCTTCACTCCGAGCTAAATATGATTAAAATTTCTCAATAATAACAAGACTTTTAATGTTCTTACTTCTGAGTCAGCAATTCCTTAAGCAAAATCAAAGCATAACATAATAAAAATAAGTCAAGAAATACTCAGAAAACAACTTTATATTGCCAAAGTACTTGATTACAAATTTGATACCAACTTGGCTCTAATACCAAATGGGGAAGATGGTGGGTATGCAAAAGCAGAAGGGAGAGGAGAGAGGAGATGGTGGTGGAAGCAAGGCTGGATTTTGACTGGTTTTCCAACTCTTGCTTGTACATGAGGAAGGCTAGACCTATTTATAGTCATAACAAACATAATTTACATTTCATTACAACTGAATTTAGACTACATGTGCATTTCATTTAATGTGCTGGCAAATTTCATGATGCTTATGGACTATGGCAAAAATCACAATCTTTGCTGCAGATGAACTTTATTCTAAATAGTGAGATGTCATGATTGCTTTGAGTGACTTGATAAGGTATGTCTCATATCTTTATTTCTTTTCCCTTTCTAGAGATAAGTTCTTCATGGATGTGCATGTCAGGAATAAGATACTACTTCATTCTTATGAGAGATATGCTTTGTTTTTTAGTACTTTTACATGTACTCTTTTCTAAGAACTCATTGATGGGCTAGTAGAAAAAGCTTTTCTCATCCTTCTAATGTTTTTAAAAAAGCTCTTATAGGAAGAATCTTCATGCTAGGCACAGTATTATTGGAGACTTGCATCAAAAGTGCTCATTCCAACCTTCATTTGTTAATTTACCATGGAATAATTAGATTAACTCTTCTCGAGTTTCTTCAGAAATATCAAAAGGCATGTCTTCATAAGCATTGATAATTTAATTGAGAGCTATATGTCCAGATTTATATGGATTTTATATCACTGTTGTTTACTCAGTGGGATCATCAGCAATGCAAACAACTGATCGACCGTCACACCAAACATATCTGTATATATTTGCAAATTCAAGATGTCCTTTTAGATTGAGAAATCTTTGATATTGATCAGAAGCTGGTTAATAATTTTGTAGATGTCTATGCTATATTCCATTGTAGCAACTTCATGAGATTCATACCATTGAGTAGGATAATCAATAGGGAGATGCTCATAATCATTTAAGGTAGAGATGAAATTTTTGCAAACTAAATCTCCTTCTTCATAAGTCATAATTGATAAGGTTGATGAAACCGAATTTCTGATCTTTCACCGAAACTTGATGAAATCGTTATGAGAAGTTGTCTTTTGGTAACTCCAAGGCTGAGAAGGGCATGACACACGATTGTAGGGAGCTGTTGTATTATTTCAAAATCAACTATGCATAAAGAAAATCTTTGGACTAATCCATGTTCGATATATGAGATATCAACTTCATGTGATGGTAGAAACAATTTGGGAAAGCCAGTTGCCTAACTTATATATTAAGCTTTGAGCATTAATTGCTCCTTGAACTGATAAGAAAGAGTTTTTTCTCTAATTCTTGTAGCTATCTTATCTGGAAGGGCTGTTTAACCTTTTCCAGGAGGTGAATTCTGGATGTTTTTTTTCATCAGCATAGGTGGATAACAATGCTCTTTGATGGATGTTATGACACATAAGGATTTGTCTTTCTAAGTCCTTGACATGGTTTGCAATTTTGGATAGGGTTTTTCTAGTGTTTTTTCTTTTATCAGAGAGAATGGCACTCCAATGGGCATTGATAAGTTTTTATGAAGTGACAAATAATCCTAGATTGAAGAAAGGAATTGATATTAGTTAGGATGTAGGTATGAAGGAAGAGCTTGATTTTTGAAAAGGGGCTTTACTTGATGTCATAATCAGAAGGGATATTTCCTGAAGGCAAATAAGAGTAAAAGATAAGTCTGAATGAGAATTATCAATAACCTAAATTTTTATTTTCTTGAGGAAAAGAAAAGCAATTTTATATCTGTCCTCTAGGTAGAATTTGAAAGTACCAAAATCTAGATGTAGGATTAAAAGTAGAAAACATGAAGACATCAGAGAAATGATTAATAAGATCCGTTTTATTTGGAACTGGATATTTGAATGGTTTTTGAACATCTTATTCTTGTTTACACTTTGTCTGAATAAAATTGATATGTTGAATAGGAGTTAATTCAACAAAATCAAAATTTAATTTTTTATTGTCTAAAACAGTCTTTAGACCTAATGAGTCAATTTGAAAAAGCTGTAAAATTTATAGAAAAGGATTTTCAAGGATAACATTATTGTTTAAATCCTTTCCTAGAAGGAAATTAGTCTTTATGCATGTTCCATTTTTACAAACATAAACATTACTTAATTTGTATTTGATATGTAGTTTTTTGCTAGCAGTAGCTATTGAGTTTATTATTAGTTTTTTCATATTATTTTGTTTGGATTAATCCATCTCTTATTAAATTAACATCTGCGCCACTATCTAGTAAGCAGAGTGCTTTAATAGAGAAGTCTTTGACCTTAATTGTAGCTTGAGTTTTCCATTTTTTAAGTGGATTTTTTGTTAAAGAATTTACAAAACCATTTAAGTCTTTATCAAATTTTTCTTAATTTTCTAAATTATCATTATTTTCTTGATAATTTTTAAGTGTGTGAAATTCAAGATTCTCAACACGTTGTTTGAGTTCTTAAAGTTCAATTAAGTCTTGTTTTAATTCTTTTATTTCTTGCTTTTGATTCTTTATTTCTTTATAAAGATCTTGAATAGAATGATGAGTAGGAGCTTGTTGCTCTCTTAATCTATCTAATACAGTTTTAATGCTCAATTGTTCAGTTAAGTCTAATATGTTATTTAATGTAAAAGCTTTCCCTTTTTTAGTTCCTTTATTTATATTCTGTATTTTTTCAAAATATTTATTTTTTAATTCTTCATCTTTTAGATCTTTAAACATTTCTAGCACCATCTCTTCTGGAGCAAAAAGTATGTTTAAAGATAAAGAGGAAGAAGAAGCAGATTCATACTGGATTTCACTGTTAAATATTTTACATTGACATGTATCTGAAGCATGAGAGGAAGAATAATCTGTACCAAAGGAACTAGATGACTTCGACACTGAGGATCCTTTTAAGATAGTTTTGATTTCTTTTTCTGTTTTAACTTTTATTTTTGGGCAGTCAGGAGCTATATATCCTTTTTCTTTGCAATTATAACATTGTATTTCTTTTTTCTTAGGATAAGAAGTGGTGGATTATCATTCGTATAAGATTTTTTTAATTCTTTATAAGGGTTTTTATGAGAAGATTTTTTATGATATCTTTTTGAGGGAGTATAATATTGTGGAGTTGAAAAATATTTAGATTTTCTTTTTTGACAGTTTCTTTTTAAGTTTTTCTTTTTATTCTGGCTAAAAAGACTGAATAATGGTTCCATACCAAATTGAAAACAAAAATCACCAAGTTTAGGAAAACCAAGTATGAATTTTTCTTTCCAAAATTTTGAATTACTTGCATCAACTGTATAGAGTTTTGATAAGAAAAGAACTTTATACCAATGAAATCTAATAGTGTTGGGCAAGATAAATTGATTAATTGTGTTTTTAGTTTTTCTTCTACATTCATATAATTACCAATAAAATGTTTAACTATATTGGTAATAAGCATGTAGATGGAATTAGGGATCATTTGGCCTTGAGTAGTAAGAACAGGATTTCCTGAGAGATCTCTTTTTACTGGATTTAATATAGCATTTCTTTCTATATCAGATAGGTACTTTTTTCACTAACCATGTAATTGTCCAGTAAATCCAAGGATGACTATATTTACTGTTTGTCTTTGATCATTGCCGGCAGCCGTGATGGTAAAGGCATATAAAATCATGTGTTGGCATAGTTGCAGGATTTGATATTCAGATAGTCCATCTACATTCCATTCGTATACTGGGGAGTTTTCAAATTGAAGGCCATTTAGAATAGCTTGTTCTTCGAATTGAAGATCAACTGAAGTAGGTCTTCGATAATAATTTCATGTTTTTGCTACAGTGACTATTGGTTTTTGTCTTTTATATATTTTATTGATTTGTAGAGATTCTTGATTTTGATCATTTTGATTCTCATTTGTTTTAGACTCTTTTTCTATAGGATCAGCTATAGAAAATTCTGAATCTAAGCTAGAGGCTTTAGAATTTGAGACTAAAACATTTATAGATTTGTCAGCTTTTTTGTCTTTATTTTCTTGAAGTTTTATATTTGTAAAACTATGAGATAATTGATTGATTGGTTCATCTGAAAATTTTAAAGGCTTCCTTTCTAACTTTAGATCTTTAAGGGCTTCACCTTGAAAACCTAAAGTTTGTGTCTTAATTATCTTTTGTGAAGAAGATGCTTCATAAATTTTTAAAATATTTTCAACTTTATCTTCAATTCTATTAGTTTGTTGGCTAATAGTATGAAGGTTAATATTTGTATAATTATTTTATTCTAAAACATGACTTAACTCTGATTTGTAAATAAATTCAGATTTACTTTTATCTCCTTATATCTTTGCTACATCTTTTCTAGGTACGGCTGAAGTTTCTTTATATATGATTTGATGTAATGGAAGATGTATAGATTCTTTAGTTCTTTGTGGAGAAGAACTGGTAAAAGCTATAATCCAAGATGAGCTTAATTTTGTTATCATATTGATGGATAAATCTTCAGTATTATTAAGCTTTCTTTATGGCTAGTTTAAGCCAATCAAAGAAATAAATATTTCTTTGATTATCATACATATATTTGTATCATTTTTCTTTTAAAAAGTCTTCATGCTCTTGAGAAACCTGTTTAAAAAAGGATTTTGTTAAAGGATGTAGAGCTAAATTCTTTTTTAACATTTCTTTATCAATTTCATAGCATTCAATGATATTTATATTGAAATCGAATTCTGAAGGATTATATGTATTAGATGGAGAAGCTTGATAAGAAGATACACTAGTCCTATAAGTCGAAGGTCTACATTAGGTGTAGAGCAAGAAACTCGGGATGGTTCTTTTATAAAAGATCCTACCACAAAGGAAGGATGAGAATAAGACCTTTTAGAAGGTTGATAAATTATAGGAGTTGTATCTCTTGAATTTGTTTGAAAATTTATTTCAATACTTCCATCTTCATGTTCAATAATTGTTTCAATATCTTGATTTTCTAAAGACCTTTCTGGTTGGGCGTTTTCTAAGCACCATTTACCAGATAGATTAATATCATTCCACTATATGAGTTTTGGAATATTAACTTTATTTTTGTAATTAGTCTGGAATAAAGTAGTCATACCTTTCGCTTGATGGGAATAGGCTATGCCTGGAACAACTGAATTCATAAGTTTATAATAAACTCTATATTTGAGAGAAGGATTTTGATTATGAGGATTCATATCAAAACCTTTTGCCTGGATAGTAAGAGTAAGAGCTTCATGTGCACCTGATCTATAAAGGAAACAGAGAAATTTGAAAAACAGTTGAAGAAAGTAGGGTCATTAGCCAAACTTTATTCAACCATTCCAAGTAATGAATCATTGAATTTTTTGTGTCTTCTATCGGGAACATAGATGAGAGCTTCTGTTCTAAGTCCAAGTCTTGTTAAAGGCTTTAGAGCAACTGCACTAATCCAAAATGAATATAATTGTTTGTTTTAACATACTCCTATATTTCATGGGGCTTGATGAAAGAAAGATACTGAATATTACTGGTAATGGATTCAGTTCTTTCAATGGTTTTTACTTTATAACTTGATTTTAATTAAAAACTTCCAACTTTATAGATTTCATTTTTATTTACGGTTGGAATAGTCTAGTCACAAATAACTTGATCTAAATCATCATAACTGATTTCTTCACTATTTTTAATGACATAGAAGGTAAGGAATTTGATGATGAGGAAGAAAAAGGTAAAAACTTCTTAATAAGCTTAGCCTTAATTTGTATTACAAAGTTATTTTAACCAAATCCACCACGAGTATATAATGAAATAGAGGATTTACATGCCAGCAAAATGCCTTAAATGTCTTCACACGGCTAACAACGGCGACAACAATGGCTACCTCAGGTTCGCACCGGGCGGAATATGATTAACATTTCTCAATACTAACAAACACAGAACTAAGTATTAAGACTTTTCACGTTCTTACTTCTGAGTCAGCAATTTCTTAAGCAAAATCAAAGCATAACAAAACAAAGATAAGTGAAGAAATACTCACAAAATGACTTTATATTGCTAAAGTACTTAATTACAAATTTGATACCAAACTTGGCTCTGATACCAAATAGGGAAGATGGTGTGTATACAAAAGCGGAATGGAGAGGAGAGAGGAGATGGTGGTGGAAGCAAGGCTGGACTTTGACTAGTATGCCAACTCTTACCTATACATGAGGAAGGCTAGACCCATTTAGAATCATAACCAACATAATTTCCATTTCTTTGCAATGGAATTTAGACAGAATGGGCATTTCATTTAATGTACTAGCAAATTTCATGATGCTTCCGAATTGCAGGCAAAAATCATAATCTTTGCTATTGATGAACTTTATTCTGAATAGTGAGAAGCCATGATTGCTTTGAGTGACTTGATAAGGTATGTGTTATGTCTTTCTTTCTTTTCCCTTTCTAGAGATAAGTGCTTCATAGATGTGCATGTTGGGAATAAAATGCTACTTCATTCTTAATGAGAGATATGCTTTGTCTTTTAGTACTTTTGAATGTACTTTTTCTAAGAACTCATTGATGGGCTAGTAGAAAAAGCTTTTCTCATCCTTCCAATGTTTTAGAAAAAGCTCTTGTAGGAAGAATCTTTATGCTAGGCATAGTATTATTGGAAACTTGCATCAAAAGTGCCCATTCCGACCTTCATTTATTCACCATGGAATAATTGGATTAACTCTTCTCGAGTTTCTTCAGAAATATCAAAAGACATGTCTTCATAAGCATTGATAATTTGATTGAGAGCTGTATGCCTAGATTTATATGGATTCTGTATCATCATTGTTTGCTCAGCGAGATCATTAGCAATGCAAACAACTCATCGACCGTCACACCAAACATATCTGTGTGTACTTGCAAATTCAAGATGTCCTTTTAGATTGAGAAATCTTAGATATTCGATAATTGATAAGTTATGATAGTCCATAATTGATAAGGCTGATAAAACTAGATTTCTGATCTTTCCCCCAAACTTGATGAAATCATTATGAGAAGCTGTCTTTTGGTAACTCCAAGGCTGCGAAGGGCATGACGCATGATTGTAGGGAGCTGCTGTAGTATTTCAAAATCATCTCTGCATAAAAAAATTCTTTGGACTAATCCTTGTTCGATATTTGAGATATCAACTTCATATGATGGGAGGAACAATTTAGGAAAGCCAGTTGCCTAGCTTATATATTGAGCTTTGAGCATTAATCGCTCCTTGATCTAAGAAATAGTTTTTTCTCTAATTCTTGTAGTTATCTCATCTGGAAAGGCCATGTTAACCTTTTCTATGAGGTGAATTCTGGATGTTCAAATTTTGAACTAGAGTTGGTCTTGGATAATAATTTCTTGTTTTTGCTGTAGTAACAACTGCTTTTTGTCTTTTAAATATTTTCTTGAGTTGTAGAGATTCTTGATTATTTTTATTAACGTGGTTTTCTTCCTGAGATGTTTTAGAATTTTCTTTTATAGAATAAAAAATAGAGAAGTCTGAGTCTGTATTAGATGCTTTAGAAGTTGAGGCTAAAACATTTATCGACTTTTCAACTTTTTGGTCTTTATTTTCTTAAAGTTTTATGTTTGTAAAACTATGAGACAATTGATTAATGAGTTCATCAGAAAATTTTAAAGGTTTATTTTCTAACTTTAGATCTTTAATAATTTCACCTTGAAAGCCTAAAGTTTGTGTCTTAATTATTTTTTGAGAAGAAGATGCTTCATATATTTTTAAAATATTTTCTACTTTATCTTCAATTTTATTGGTTTGTTGGCCAATAGTATGAAGGTTAATATTTGTATAATTATTTTGTTCTAAAACATGGCTTAAATCTAATTTATAAATAAAGTCAGATTTACCTTTATCTCCTTGTATTTTTGCAACGTCTTTTATGGGTACAACTGAAGTTTCTTTATAAATGATTTGATGCAATGGAGAATGTATAGATTCTTCAATTCTTTGAGGAGAAGAACTGGTAGAAGCTACAATCCAAGATGAGCTTAATTTTGTTTTCATATTAATGGATAAATATTCAGTATTATAAGTTTTTTTCATGGCTAATTTAAGCCAATCAAAGAAATAAATATTTCTTTCATTATCATACATATATTTGTACCATTTTTCTTTTAAGAAATCTTTATGCTCTTGAGAAACCTGTTTAAAGAAAGATTTGGTTAAAGGATGTAAAGCTAAATTTCGTTTTAACATTTCTTTATCAATTTCAAAACATTCAATAACATTCATATTGAAATCTGATTATGAAGGATTATATGTATTAGTTGGAGAAGGATGATTACTTATATTTTTTGGGGCCTGATACGAAGGATAAATGAGGCCTGTAGGTCTTAGATCTACATGAGGTGTAGAACAAGAGGCTCTAGATGGTTCCTTCCTGGAAGATTCTACCACAGAAGGAGGATGAGAATAAGTCTTTCTAGAGGGTTGATAAACCGTAGGGCCTGTATCTCTGGAATCTTATTGAAAATTTATTTCAACACTACTATCTTCATATTCAATTATTATTTCAATATCTTGATTTTCCAAAGATCTTTCTGGTTGAGCGTTTTCTAAGCGCCATTTACCAGAGAGATAAATATCATTCCACTATATGAGTTTTGAAACATTAACTTTATTTTTGAAATTGGTTTGGAATAGAGTAGTCATACCTTTTGCTTGATGGGAATAGGCTATGCCTGGAACAACTAAATTCATTAGTTTATAATAAACTCTATATATGAGAGCAAGATTTTGCTTATGAGGATTCATATCAAAACCTTTTGTCTGGATAGCAAGAGTAAGGGCTACATGTGCACCTGGATCTGTAAGAGAAATGGAAAAATTTGGAAAGCAATTGAACAAAGTAAGGCCATTAGCTAAACTTGATTCAACCATTCCAAGTAATGAATTACTGGATTTTTTATATCTTGTATCTTGAACATAGATGAGAGCTTCTGTTCCAAGTCCAAGTCTTGTTAAAGGTTTTAGAGCAACTTGCACTAAACCAAAATGAATATAATGATATGTTTTAGCATACTTCTTTATTTCATGAGGCTTAATTAAAGAGAGATGCTGGATGTAACTGGTAATAGATTCAGTTCTTTCTATGTTTTTACTTTATGACTTGATTTTAATTGAAAACTTCCAACTTTATAAATTTCATGTTTATTTATGGTTGGAATAGTCTAGTCATAAATAACTTGATCTAAGTCATCATAACTGATTTCTTCACTATTTTTAATAGACATGGAAGATAAGGAATTTGATGATGAAAAAGAAGAAGGTACAAACTTCTTAGTAAGCTTAGCCATAATTTATACTACAGAATTATTTTAACCAAATCCACCACGAGTATCTAACATAATAGAGGATTTACACACCACCAGAATGCCTTTAATGTCTTCACACGGCTAACAACGGTGACAACAATGGCTACCTCAGCTGCGCTCCGGGCAGAATATGATTAAAATTGCTCAATAATAACAAAGACAAGACTAAGTATTAAGACTTTTGATATTCTTACTTCTGAGTTAGCAAATCGTTAAGCAAAATCAAAGCACAACATAAAAAAGATAAGTGAAGAAATACTCACAAAGAAACTTTATTGACAAACTACTTGACTACACATGGGGGATGCCAACTTGGCTTTGATACCAATTTTGGGAAGGGTGGTAGGTATACCAGCGGAAGGGAGAGGAGAGAGGAAATGGTGGTGGAAGCAAGGCTAGATTAGGACTGGTATTCCAACTCTTGCTTCTACATGAGGAAGGCAAGTCCTATATATAATGGTAACAAACATAATTTACATATGATTATAGATGCATTTCATCTGCATTTACATTTCATTTACTGTGCTGTATTTTGTCTCTACTGTATGAGGCTTTGGTCTTCATAACATGTGCTGAATACTGTGGCTTTTCTTTAGCAATAATAGTTGTTATATGGATGAGGTGGATGTGTATACGTATCTATCTTTTTAACTATTTTGTCTTTATTGAGAATATTCTTGATATCTTGATAGTCTTCACTTATTTCCTTACTAGTCATGAGTATCTATGCTCATGCTTCGTCTTTATTGGGTATCATCACTTGAGAAGGTACGTACTAGTGCTTTTTCTTTTATGCATAATTTCCTATGCTTTGTCTTTTAATGCTTATGTCACGTACCTTTTTCAAGAAGTTAATGATAGACTAGAAGAATAACTTTTTCATGAGTAAATTCTTTCGATGCTTTAGAAAGACATGTAGTAGGAAGCTTTATGCTAGTCATAATTGCTGAAATTCTGTATTAAAGTGATCATCCCAGTCGTTATGTCCTAATTCACCATGAAATAACTGGATTAATTCTTCAAGAGTTTTTTCTGGAATGTCAAAAGACATATCTTCATAAGCATTAAGAATGTGATTAAGGGTTGAATGTCTAGATTTTAATGGATTCTGTATCACCGTTGTTTGTTTAGCAAGATCATCCTTGATGCAGACAACTCTTCTACCGTTGCACCAAACATATCTGTATGTGTTTGCAAATTCAAGATGTCCCTTTAGATTGAGAAATCTTTGATATTGATCATAAGCTAGATCATAATTGTGGAGACGTTCTAAGCTGTATTCCATTGTAGCAACTTCATGGGATTCATACCATTGAGTTGGATATCAACAGGGAGATGCTCATAATCATTTAAAAAGGAGATGAATTTTTTGCAGATCAAATCTCCTTCTTCATAATCCATAATGGTCCATAATTGAAAAGGTTGATAAAACCGGATTTCTGATCTTTCACCCAAACTTGATGAAATCGTTATGAGAAGTTGTCTTTTGGTAACTCCAAGGCTGCGAAGGGCATGACGCACGATTGCATGGAGTTGTTGTGTTAGTTCAAAATCATCTCTGTATGAAAAAACTCTTTAGACTAATCCTTGTTCAATATATGATATATCAACTTCATGTGCTGGCAGGAACAATTTTGGAAAGCTAGTTGCCTAGCTTATATATTAAGCTTTGAACATTAATCGCTCCTTGATCTAGTAAGAAATAGTTTTTTCTATAATTCTTGCAGCAATCTCATCTGGAAGGGCTATTTTAACCTTTTCCAGGAGGGTTATTCTGGATGTTTTTTCATTAGCATAGGTAAATAACAATGCTCTTTGATGGAGGTTTCGACACATGAGGATTTGGCTATCTAAATCCTTGATATGGTTTGTAATTTTGGATAGGGTTTTTTGAGTATTTTTCTTTTATAAGAGAGGATGGTGCTTCAATGGGTATTAGTAAGTTCTTGAGAGGTGATAGACAATCCTAGATTGAAGAAAGGAATGGATATTTGTTGAGATGTCGGTATGGAGGAAGAGCTTGATTCTTGAATAAGGGCTTTGCTAGAACTTGATGTCATAATGAGAAAGGATATTTCCTAAAGGCAAATAGGAGTGGAGGATATGTAAGAATTATCAATAAAGAAATTTGGATGTGATATCTAAGAAGAAAACATCAGAGACACAATAAGATCCATTTTATTTGGGACGGATATTTGACTGGATATTTGATTATTGAAAATCAAAAATTAATTCTTTATCCTCTATAATAGTTTTAAGACCTGAGGAATCAATTTGAAAGGGCTGTAAAATTTGTAAAAAAGGGTTTCCAAGGATAACATCATTGTTTAAATCTTTTCCTAGAAAGAAATTAGTCTTTATGCAAATTCCATGTTTACACACATAAACATTATTTAATTTATACTGAATATAAAGTTTATTATTAGCAGTTGCTAGACTGAGTTTATTATTATTTTTTATATAATATTTAGTTGGGATTAATCCTTTTCTTATTACATTGACATCTGCACCAGTATCAAGTAAGCATAGTGCTTGAATTGAGAATTTTTTAATCTTAATTGTAACATGGGTTTTCCATTTTTGAAGTGGATTTCTTGTTAAAGAATTTATAAAACTGTCCAAATTTTCTTCAAAGTCTTCTTGATTTTCTAAATTATTTTTATTAAAATTTTCTTGATTTTCTATGTTATCATTATTTTCTTGATAATGTTTTAGAATATGAAATTCAAGATTCTTAACACGTTGTTTGAGCTTTTGAAGTTCAATTAAATTATTTTTTAATTTTTTTATTTCTTGATTTTAATTATTAATTTCTTTATAAACATCATGAATTGAAAGATGAGGAGGAGCTTTCTGCTCTCTTAATCTATCTAATACAGTTTAAATGCTGAATTGTTTAGCTAAATTGGATATATTATTAAATATAGATGCTTTTCCTTTTTTATTGCCTTTATTTATATTCTGTATTTTTTCAAAATATTTATTTTTTAATTCTTCATCGCTGAGATCTTTAAACATTCCTAACACTAATTCCTCTGGAACAGAGGGCATGTTTAAAGATAAAGAAGAAGAAGCAGATTCATACTTGATTTCACTATTAAATATTTTACAGTGACATGTATCAGAAGAATGAGAGGAAAAATTATCTATATCAGAGGCACTGGATATTTCTGATGTTGAGGTTCCTTTTAAAATAGTTTTAAGTTCTTTTTCTATTTTAACTTTTATTTTTTGACATTTTGGGGCTATATGTCCTTTTTCTTTGCAATTATAACACTGTATTTCATTTTTCTTGGGATAAGAACATGGGTTTTCTTTCGTATAAGATTTCTTTGATTCTTTAGATGAATTTTTATGAGAGGATTTTTTATGATATCGTTTTGAAGGAATATAATATCGTGGAGTTGAAAAATGTTTAGTATTTCTTTTTTGATAATTTCTTTTTAAATTTTTCTCTTTATTCTGGCTAGAAGGACTGATTAATGGCTCCATGCCAAATTGATAACAAGAATCACCAAGTTCATATTTATTGATTCTTTTTGTATTTTCAATTTGTCGTTTGAGTTTAATTTCATTGCATAATGAAAATCCAACTTTATTAATCTTTTGAATTCGATCTCCATATGTATACATTCCATAATTCAAATTTCCACAATTTTCTGATATTAATTATTCTCTAACCTTTTCTGCAAAAATTTAGGAAGACCTTATATGAATCTTTCATTCCAAAATTCTAAATTGCTTGAATCAATTGTATAAAGTTTTGATAAGAAAACATCTTTATACCAGTGAAAATCAGATAATGCTGGGCATGATAAATTGATTAAATGAGTTTTTAATTTTTCTTCTACATTCATATAATTACCAACAAAATGTTTAATTTATTAGAAATGAGCATGTAGATAGAGTCAGGGATCATTTGTCCTTGAGGGGTTATGACAGGATTTCCGGATGGTTCTGTTTTTACTGTATATAGAATAGCTTGTCGTTTGATATCTGATAAGTATTTTTCCCACCAACCATTTAATTGTCCAGTAAATCCAAGGACTACTGCATTTGCTTCATGTTTTTTATCATTACCGGCAACTATGACGGTAGAGGCATAGATCATCATCTACTAGCATAATTGTAGGATTTGATATTTAGATAGTCCATCTACACTCCATTCATATATTGATGAGCTTTCAAATTTATGGCCATTTAAAGTAACTTGTTCTTCGAATTGAAGATCAACCAGAGTTGGTCTTGGATAATAATTTCCTGTTTTTGCTGTAGTAACAATTGGTTTTTGTCTTTTAAATATTTTATTGAGTTGTATAGATTCTTGATTATTTTGATTATCGTGGTTTTCTTCTTGAGATGGTTTAGACTTTTCTTCTATAGAATTAGAAACAGAGAGGTTTGAGTCTGAATTAGATGCTTTAAAAGTTGAGGCTAAAACATTTATCGATTTTTTAGCTTTTTGGTCTTTATTTTCTTGAAGTTTTATGTTTGTAAAACTATGAGACAATTGATTAATGAGTTAATCAGAAAATTTTAAAGGTTTCTTTTCTAACTTTAGATCTTTAATAATTTCACCTTGAGAGCCTAAAGTTTATGGCTTAATTATTTTTGAAAAGAAGATGCTTCATATATTTTTAAAATATTTTCTACTTTATCTTCAATTCTATTGGTTTGTTGGCCAATAGTATGAAGGTTAATATTTGTATAATTATTTTGTTCTAAAACATGACTTAAATATGATGTATAAATAAAGTCAGATTTACCTTTATCTCCTTGTATTTTTGCAACGTCTTTTATGGGCACGGCTGAAGTTTCTTTATAAATGATTTGATGCAATGGAGGATATATAGATTCTTCAGTTCTTTGAGGAGAAGAACTGGTAGAAGCTACAATCCAAGATGAGCTTAATTTATGGCTAATTTAAGCCATTCAAAGAAATAAATATTTCTTTCAATATCATACATATGTTTATACAATTTTTCTTTTAAGAAATCTTTATGCTCTTGAGAAACCTGTTTAAAGAAAGATTTTGTTAAAGGATGTAAAGCTAAATTTCGTTTTAACATTTCTTTATCAATTTCAAAACATTCAATAACATTCATATTGAAATTTGATTATGAAGGATTATATGTATTAGTTGGAGAAGGATGATTACTTATATTTTTTGGGGCTTGATAAGAAAGATAAACGAGGCCTGTAGGTCTTAGATCTACATGAGGTGTAGAACAAGAGGCTCTAGATGGTTCCTTCATGGAAGATTCTACCACAGAGGGAGGATGAGAATAAGTCTTTCTAAAGGGTTGATAAACCGTAGGGCCTGTATCTCTGGAATCTTATTGAAAATTTATTTCAACACTGCTATCTTCATGTTCAATTATTATTTCAATATCTTGATTTTCCAAAGATCTTTCTGGTTGAGCATTTTCTAAGCGCCATTTACCAGAGAGATAAATATCATTCCACTATATGAGTTTTGAAACATTAACTTTATTTTTGAAATTGGTCTGGAATAGAGTAGTCATACCTTTTGCTTGATGGGAATAGGCTATGCCTGGAACAACTAAATGCATGAGTTTATAATAAACTCTATATATGAGAGCAAGATTTTGGTTATGAGGATTCATATCAAAACCTTTTATCTGGATAGCAAGAGTAAGGGCTACATTTGCACCTGGATCTGTAAGAGAAATGGAGAAATTTGGAAAGCAATTGAAGAAAGTAAGGCCATTAGCCAAACTTGATTCAACCATTCCAAGTAATGAATCACTGGATTTTTTATGTCTTGTATCTTGAACATAGATGAGAGCTTCTGTTCCAAGTCCAAGTCTTGTTAAAGGTTTTAGAGCAACTTGCACTAAACCAAAATGAATATAATGATATGTTTTAGCATACTTCTTTATTTCATGAGGCTTAATTAAAGAGAGATGCTGGATGTAACTGGTAATAGATTCAGTTCTTTCTATGTTTTTACTTTATGACTTGATTTTAATTGAAAACTTCCAACTTTATAAATTTCATGTTTATTTATGGTTGGAATAGTCTAGTCATAAATAACTTGATCTAAGTCATCATAACTGATTTCTTCACTATTTTTAATAGACATGGAAGATAAGGAATTTGATGATGAAAAAGAAGAAGGTACAAACTTCTTAGTAAGCTTAGCCATAATTTATACTACAGAATTATTTTAACCAAATCCACTACGAGTATCTAACGCAATAGAGGATTTACACAACAACAAAACGCCTTAAATGCCTTCACACGGCTAACAATGGCGACAACAATGGCTACCTCAGTTGCACTCCGGGCGGAATATGATTAAAATGGCTCAATAATAACAAACACAGGATTGAGTATTAAGACTTTTGATGTTCTTACTTCTGAGTCAGCAAATCCTTAAGCAGAATCAAAGCACAACATAACAAAGATAAATGAAGAAATACTCACAAATCAACTTTGTTGACAAAGTACTTGATTACACACTGGGGATGCCAACTTGGCTCTAATACCAATTTGGGGAAGGGTGGTAGGTATACAAGCGGAAATGAGAGGAGAGAGGAGATGTTGGTGGAAACAAAGTTGGATTAGGACTGGCATTCCAACTCTTGCTTGTACATGAGGAAGGCGAGTCCTATTTATAATGGTAACAAACATAATTTACATTTGATTACAGCTGCATTTCATCTGCATTTACATTTCATTTACTGTGCTGTATTTTGTCTCTACTGTATGAGGCTCCGGTCTTCATAACATGTACTGAATACTGTGGCTTTCCTTTATCAATAATAATTGTTATATGGATGAGGTGGATGTGTATACACATCTATCTTTTTAACTATTTTGTCTTGATTGAGAATATTCTTGATATCTTGATAGTCTTCACTTGTTTTCCTTACTAGTCATGGGTGTCTATGCCCATGCTTTGTCTTTATTGGGTATTATCACTTGAGAAGGTACGTACTAATGCTTTTTCTTTTGTGCATAATTTCCTATGCTTTGTCTTTTAATGCTTATGTCATGTACCTTTTTCAAGAAGTTAATGATAGACTAGAAGAATAACTTTTTTATGAATAAATTCTTTCGGTGCTTTAGAAAGACATGTAGTAGGAAGCTTTATGCTCGTCATAATTGCTGAAGTTTTGTATTAAAGTGATCATCCCAGTTGTTATGTCCTAATTCACCATGAAATAACTGGATTAATTCTTCACGAGTTTTTTCTGGAATTTCAAAAGACATATCTTCATAAGCATTAAGAATGTGAGTAAGGGCTGAATGTCCAGATTTTGATGGATTCTGTATCACCGTTGTTTGCTCAGTAAGATCATCCTCGATGCAAACAACTCTTTTACTGTTGCACCAAACATATCTGTATGTGTTTGCAACTTCAAATGTCCCCTTAGATTGTGTTATCTTTGATATTGATCAGAAGCTGGATCATAATTGTGAAGACATTCTAAGCTGTATTCCATCGTAGCAACTTCATGGGATTCATACCATTGAGCAGGGTAGTCAACTGGGAGATGCTCGTAATCATTTAAAGAAGAGATAAATTTTTTGCAGATCAAATCTCCTTCTTCATAATCCATAATGGTCCATAATTGATAAAGTTGATAAAACTGGATTTTTGATATTTCACCCAAACTTGATGAAATCGTTATGAGAAGTTGTCTTTTGGTAACTCCAAGGCTGCGAAGGGCATGACGCACGATTGTAGGGAGCTACTGTATTAGTTCAAAATCATCTCTGTATAAAGAAACTCTTTAGACTAATCCATGTTCAATATACGATATATCAACTTCATGTGCTGGCAGGAACAATTTTGGAAGGCTAGTTGCTCAGCTTATATATTGAGCTTTGAGCATTAATCGCTCCTTGATCTGGTAAGAAATAGTTTTTTCTATAATTCTTGGAGCAATTTCATCTGGAAGGGTTGTTTTAACCTTTTCCAGGAGGGTTATCCTGGATGTTTTTTTATCAGCATAGGTAGATAACAGTGCTCTTTGATGGAGGTTATGACACATGAGGATTTGGCTTTCTAAATCCTTGATATGGTTTGTAATTTTTGATAGGGTTTTACTAGTATTTTTTCTTTTATCGAAGAGGATGGTGCTCCAATGGGTATTAATAAGTTCTTGAGAGGTGATACATAATGCTAGATTGAAGAAGGGAATGGATATTTGTTGGGATGTCGGTATAGAGGAAGAGCTTGATTCTTAAATAGGGGCTTTGCTAGAACTTACTGTCTTAATGGGAAAGGATATTTCCTAAAGGCAAATAGGAGTGGAGGATAGGTAAGAATTACCAATATAGAAATTTGGTTGCGATATCTTGGAAGAAAACATCAGAGAGACAATAAGATCCATTTTATTTGGGACTGGATATTTGACTGGATATTTTATTATTTAAAATCAAAAATTAATTCTTTATCTCAATAATTGTTTTAGGACCTGAGGAGTCAATTTGAAAGGGCTGCAAAATTTGTTGAAAAGGATTTCCAAGGATAACTTCATTGTTTAAATCTTTTCCTAGAAAGAAATTAGTCTTTATGCAAATTCCATATTTAGATACATAAACATTATTTAATTTATGCCGAATATAAAGTTTATTATTAGCAGTTGCTAGACTGAGTTTATTATTGGTTTCTATATAATATTTAGTTGGGATTAATCCTTCTCTTATTACATTGAAATCTGCGCCACTATCAAGTAAGCACAATGCTTGAATAGAGAATTTTTTAATCTTAATTGTGACTTGGGTTTTCCATTTTGAAGTGGATTTCTTGTTAAAGAATTTATAAAACTATCCAAATTTTCTTCAAAGTCTTCTTGATTTTCTAAATTATTGTTATTAAATTTTTCTTGATTTTCTATTTTATCATTATTTTCTTGATAATGTTTTAGAATATGAAATTCAAGATCCTCAACACGTTGTTTGAGCTGTTGAAGCTTGATTAAATTATTTTTTAATTCTTTTATTTCTTGATTTTGATTATTAATTTCTTTATAAAGATCGTGAATTGAAAGATGAGGAGGAGCTTTCTGCTCTCTTAATCTATCTAATACAATTTTAATGTTGAATTGTTCAGGTAAAGTAGATATATTATTAGATATTGAAGCTTTTCCTTTTTTGTTGCCTTTATTTATATTCTGTATTTTTTCAAAATATTTAGTTTTTAATTTTTCATCTTTGAGATCTTTAAACATTTTTAACACTAATTCTTTTGGAGCAGAGGGCATGTTTCGAGATAAAAAAGAAGAGGCAGATTCATTCTGGATTTCACTATCAAATATTTTGTAGTGACATGTATCAGAGGAAAGAGAGGAAGAATTATCTATATCAAAGGCACTAGATATTTCTGCTGTTGTGGCTCCTTTTAAAATAGTTTTAAGTTATTTTTTTGTTTTAACTTTTATTTTTGGACATTCAAAGGCTATATGTCCTTTTTCTTTTCAATTATAACACTATATTTCTTTTTGCTTCGGATAAGAAGATGGGTTTTCTTTCGTATAAGATTTCTTTGATTCTTTAGACATAATTTTATGAGAGGATTTTTATGATATCGTTATGAAGGAATATAATATTGTGGAGTTGAAAAATGTTTAGTCTTTCTTTTTTGATAATTTCTTTTTATTCTGGCTAGAAGGAATGATTAATCGCTCTATGCCAAATTGATAACAAAAATTACCAAGTTCATATTTACTAATTCTTTTTTTATTTTCAATTTGTCGTTTGAGTTTAATTTCATTGCATAATGAAAATCCAACTTTATTAATCTTTTGAATTAGATCTCTATATGTATACATTCCACAATTCAAATTTCCATAATTTTTTAATATTAATTATTCTCTAACCTTTTCTGCAAAAATTTAGGAAGACCTTATATGAATTTTTCCTTCCAAAATTTTGAATTGCTTAAATCAATTGTATAAAGTTTTGATAAGAAAACATCTTTATACCAACGAAAATCAGATAATGTTGGGCATGATAAATTGATTAAATGAGTTTTTAATTTTTCTTCTACATTCATATAATTACCAACAAAATGTTTAATTATATTGGAAATGAGCATGTAGATAAAATCAAGGATCATTTGTCCTTGAGGGGTAATGACAGGATTTCCGGATACTGTATATAGAATAGCTTGTCGTTTGATATCTGATAAGTATTTTTCCCGCCAACCATTTTATTGTCCAGTAAATCCAAGGACTACTGCATTTACTGCATGTTTTTTATCATTACCGGCAACTATGATGGTGAGGCAAATATCATCATCTGCTAGCATAATTGTAGGATTTGATATTCAGATAGTCCATCTACACTCCATTCATATATTGATGAACTTTCAAATTTACGGCCATTTAAAGTAGCTTGTTCTTCGAATTAAAGATCAACTGGAGCTGGTCTTGGATAATAATTTCTTATTTTTGATGTAGTAATAATTGGTTTTTGTCTTTAAATATTTTATTGAGTTGTAAAGATTCTTGATTATTTTGATTATCGTGGTTTTCTTCTTGAGATGTTTTAGACTTTTCTTCTATAGAATCAGAAACAGAGAGGTTTGAGTCTGAATTAGATGCTTTAAAAGTTGAGGCTAAAACATTTATCGATTTTTCAGCTTTTTGGTTTTTATTTTCTTGAAGTTATATGTTTGTAAAACTATGAGACAATTGATTAATGAGTTCATCAGAAAATTCTAAAGGTTTTTTTTCTAACTTTAGATCTTTAATAATTTCACCTTGAGTGCCTAAAGTTTGTGTCTTAATTATTTTTTGAAAAGAAGATGCGTCATATATTTTTAAAATATTTTCTACTTTATCTTCAATTCTATTGGTTTGTTTGCCAATAGTATGAAAGTTAATATTTGTATAATTATTTTGTTCTAAAACATGGCTTAAATCTGATTTATAAATAAAGTCAGATTTACCTTTATCTCCTTGTACTTTTCCAACATCTTTTATGGGTACGGCTGAAGTTTCTTTATAAATGATTTGATGCAATGGAGGATGTATAGATTCTTTAGTTTTTTGAGGAGAAGAACTGGTAGAAGCTACAATCCAAGATGAGCTTAATTTTGTTTTCACATTGATGGATAAATCTTCAGTATTATCAGCTTTTTTCATGGCTAATTTAAGCCATTCAAAGAAATAAATATTTCTTTCAACATCATACATATGTTTATACCATTTTTCTTTTAAGAAATCTTTATGCTCTTGAGAAACCTATTTAAAGAAAGATTTTGTTAAAGGATGTAAAGCTAAATTTCATTTTAACATTTCTTTATCAATTTTAAAACATTCAATAACATTTATATTGGAATCTGATTTTGAAGGATTAAATGTATTAGTTGGAGAAGGATGATTTCTTATATTTTCTGGGGCTTGATAAGAAGGATAAACGAGGCTAGTAGGTCTTAGATCTATATGAGTTGTAGAACAGGAGGCTTTATATGCTTCCTTCATGGAAGATCCTACCACAGAGGGAGGATGAGAATAAGACTTTCTAGCGGGTTGATAAACTGTAGGAGCTATATCACTGGAATCCCGTTGAAGTTTTATTTCAACACTTCCATCTTCATGTTCAATTAATGTTTCAATATCTTGATTTTCCAAAGATCTTTCTGGTGGAGTGTTTTCTAAGCGCCATTTACCAGAGAGATTAATATCATTCCATTGTATGAGTTTTGGAATATTAACTTTATTTTTGAAATTGGTTTGGAATAGAGTAGTCGTACCTTTTGCTTGATGGGAATAGCCTATGCCTGGAACAACTGAATTCATGAGTTTATAATAAACTCTATATATGAGAGCAAGATTTTGATCATGAGGATTCATATCAAAACCTTTTGTCTGGATAGTAAAAGTAAGGGCTTCATGTGCACCTAGATCTGTAAGAGAAACAGGGAAATTTGGAAAGCAATTGAAGAAAGTAAGGCCATTAACCAAACTTGATTCAACCATTCCAAGTAATGAATTACCGAATTTTTTATGCCTTGCATCTTGAACATAGATGAGAGCTTTTGTTCCAAGTCCAAGTCTTGTTAAAGGTTTTAGAGCAACTTGCACTAAACCAAAATGAATATAATGATATGTTTAGCATACTTCTTTATTTCATGAGGCTTAATTAAAGAAAGATGCTGGATGTTACTGGTAATAGATTCAGTTCTTTCAATGTTTTTACTTTATGACTTGATTTTAATTGAAAACTTCTAACTTTATAAATTTCATGTTTATTTATGGTTGTAATAGTCCAATCACAAATAACTTGATCTAAATCATCATAACTGATTTCTTCACTATTTTTAATAGACATGGAAGATAAGGAATTTGATGCTGAAGAAGAGGAAGGTACAAACTTCTTAATAAGCTTAGCCATAATTTGTACTACAGAGTTATTTTAACCAAATCCACCACAAGTATCTAACGCAATAGAGGATTTACACACCAACAAAACGCCTTAAATGCCTTCACACAGCTAACAACGGTAACAACAATGACTACCTCAGCTCTGCCCCTGACAGAGTATGATTAAAATTGCTCAATAATAACAAACACAAGGCTAAGTATTAAGACTTTCGATGTTCTTACTTTTGAGTCAGCAAATCCTTCAGCAGAATCAAAGCACAACATAACAAAGCTAAGTGAAGAAATACTCACAAAGCAGCTTTGTTGACAAAGTACTTGATTACACACAAGAGATGCCAACTAGGCTCTGATACCAATTTGGAGAAGGGTGGTAGGTATACAAGTGGAAGGAAGAGGAGAGAGGAGACGGTGGTGGAAGCAAGGCTGGATTAGGATTGGTATTCCAACTCTTGCCTGTACTTGAGGAAGGCGAGTCCTATTTATAGTGGTAATAAACATAATACATCTAATTACAGCTGCATTTCATCTGCATTTACATTTCATATACTGTGCTGTATTTTGTCTCTGCTGCATGAAGCTCTGGTCTTCATAACTATGTTGAATAATGTGGCTTTCCTTTATCAATAATAGTTGCTATATGGATGAGGTGGATGTGTATATGCATCTATCTTTGCAACTATTTTGTCTTTATTGTGAATATTCTTAATATCTTGATAGTCTTCACTTGTTTTCCTTACTAGTCATGAGTGTCTATGCTCATGCTTTGTCTTTATTGGGTATTATCACTTGAGAAGGTACATACTATTGCTTTTTCTTTTGTGCATAATTTCCCATGCTTCGTATTTTAATGCTTATGTCATGTGCCCTTTTCAAGAAGTTAATGATAGACTAGGAGAATAACTTTTTCATGAGTAAATTCTTCCGGTGCTTTAGAAAGACATGTAGTAGGAAGCTTTATGCTCGTCATAATTGCTGAAATTCTGTATTAAAGTGATCATCCCAGTCGTTATGTCCTAATTCACCATGAAATAATTGGATTAATTCTTCACGAGTTTTTTCTGGAATGTCAAAAGACATATCTTCATAAGCATTAAGAATGTGATTAAGAGCTGAATGTCTAGATTTTGATGGATTCTGTATCACCATTGTTTGCTCAGCAAGATCATCCTCGATGCAAATAACCCTTCTACCATCGCACCAAACATATCTGTATGTGTTTGCAAATTCAAGATGTCCCCTTAGATTGAGAAATCTTTGATATTGATCAGAAGCTAGATCATATTTTTGGAGACATTCTAAGCTGTATTCCACTATAGCAACTTCATGGGATTTATACCATTGAGTTGGATAATCAACAGGGAGATGCTCGTAATCATTTAAAGACGAGATGAATTTTTTGCAGATCAAATCTCCTTCTTCATAATCCATAATGGTCCATAATTGATAAGGTTGACAAAACCAAATTTCTGATGTTTCACCCAAACTTGATGAAATCGTTATGAGAAGTTTTCTTTTGGTAACTCCAAGGCTGCGAAGGGCATGATGCACGATTGTAGGGAGCTGTTGTATTAGTTCAAAATCATCTCTGTATAAAGAAAATCTTTGGACTAATCCTTGTTCATTATATGATATATCAACTTCATGTGCTGGCAGGAACAATTTTGGAAAGCCAGTTGCCCAGTTTATATATTGAGCTTTGAGCATTAATCGCTCCTTGATTTGGTAAGAAATAGTTTTTTATATAATTCTTGCAGCAATTTCATCTGGAATTGTTGTTTTAACCTTTTCCAGGAGGGTTATTCTGGATGTTTTTTCATCATCATAGGCAGATAACAGTGTTCTTTGTTGGAGGTTATGACACATGAGGATTTGGCTATCTAAATCCTTGATATGGTTTGCAATTTTGGATAGGGTTTTATGAGTATTTTTTCTTTTATCAAAGAGGATGGCACTCCAATGGGTATTAATAAGTTCTTGAGAGGTGATAGATAATCCTGGATTGAAGAAAGAAATGGATATTTGTTGGGATGTCGGTATGGAGGAAGAGCTTGATTCTTATATAGGGGCTTTGCTAGAACTTGATGTTATAAGGAGAAAGGATATTTCCTGGAGGCAAATAGGAGTGGAGGATAGGTAAGAATTATCAATATAGAAGTTTGGATGCGATATCTTGGAAGAAAACATTAGAGAGACAATAAGATCCATTTTATTTGGGATTGGATATTTGATTATTCAAAATAAAAATTAATTCTTTATCCTCTATAATAGTTTTAAGACCTGAGGAATCAATTTGAAAAGGATGTAAAATTTGTAGAAAAGGGTTTCCAATGATAATCATTGTTTAAATCTTTTCCTAGAAAGAAATTAGTCTTTATGCAAATTCCATGTTTAGATACATAAACATTATTTAATTTATACCGAATATAAAGTTTATTATTAGCAGTTGTTAGACTGAGTTTATTATTGGTTTCTATATAATATTTAGTTGGGATTAATCCTTCTCTTATTACATTGAAATCTGGGCCACTATCAAGTAAGCACAATGCTTGAATAGAGAATTTTTTAATCTTAATTGTGACTTGGGTTTTCCATTTTTGAAGTGGATTTCTTGTTAAAGAATTTATAAAACTATCCAAATTTTCTTCAAAGTCTTCATGATTTTCTAAATTATTGTTATTAAATTTTTCTTGATTTTCTATGTGATCATTATTTTCTTGATAATGTTTTAGAATATGAAATTCAAGATTCTCAACACGTTGTTTGAGCTCTTGAAGTTCAATTAAATTATTTTTTAATTCTTTTATTTTTTTGATTTTGATTATTAATTTTTTTTATAAAGATCTTGAGTTGAAAGATGAGGAGGAGCTTTCTGCTCTCTTAATCTATCTAATACAGTTTTAATGTTGAATTGTTCAGGTAAAATATATTTATTATTAAATATTGAAGCTTTTCCTTTTTTATTGCCTTTATTTACATTCTGTATTTTTTCAAAATATTTATTTTTTAATTCTTCATCTTTGAGATCTTTAAACATTTCTAATACTAATTCTTCTAGAGCGGAGGGCATGAAGATGAAGTAGATTCATACTGGATTTCACTATCAAATATTTTACAATGACATGTATCAAAGGAATGAGAGGAAGAATTATCTGTATCAGAGGCACTGGATATTTCTGATGTTGAGGTTCCTTTTAAAATAGTTTTAAATTCTTTTTCAGTTTTAACTTTTAGTTTTAGACATTCAGGGGCTATATGTCCTTTTTCTTTGCAATTATAACACTGTATTTCTTTTTGCTTAGGATAAGAGGATGGGTTTTCTTTCGTATAAGATTTCTTTGATTCTTTAGACGAATTTTTATGAGAGGATTTTTTATGATATCGTTTTGAAGGAATATAATATCGTGGAGTTGAAAAATGTTTAGTCTTTCTTTTTTGATAATTTCTTTTTATTCTGGCTAGAATGACTGATTAATGGCTCCACACCAATTTTTAACAAAGATCCTCATTCTCATCTCATCTAGTTCTAATAATGATTATTCTTCCTACTCTCTATCTTTAAATGTCTTTACTACTCAAGAAGAAATGATGCTAGAAATGTTTAAAGATCCCAAAGATGAAGAATTAAAAAATAAATATTTTAAAAAAATACAGAAATTAAATAAAGACAATAAAAAAGGAAAAGCCTCTGCTCCAAATAATATATCTAATTTATCTGAACAATTCAGCATTAAAACTGTACTGGATAAATTAAGAAAGCAAAAAGCTCCTCCTCTTATCTCAATTCAAGATCTTTATAAAGAAATTAATAATCAAAAGCAAGAAATAAAAGAATTAAAACAAGACTTAATTGAACTTCAAGAACTTAAACAACGTGTTGAGAATCTTGAATTCCACACACACAAAAATTATCAAGAAATTAATGATAATTTAGAATATCAAGAAAATTCTGATGAAAATTTAAATGGTTTTGTAAATTCTTTAACAAAGAATCCACTTCAAAATTGGAAAACTCAAGTTACAATTAAGGTCAAGAACTTCTCTATTAAAGCACTCTGCTTACTAGATAGTGGCGCAGATGTTAATTTAATAAGAGAAGGATTAATCCGAACAAAATATTATGAAAAAACCAAAAATAAACTTAGCCTAGCAACTGCTAATAATAAACTCCATTTCATTATAAATTAAATAATGTCCATATTTGTAAAAATGGAACATGCATAAAAACTAATTTCCTTCTAGGAAAAGATCTAAACAATGATATTATCCTTGGAAATCCTTTTCTACAAATTTTACAACCCTTTCAAATTGATTCATCAGGACTTAAAACTATGAAAGACAATAAAGAATTGATTTTTGATTTTGTTGAATCAACTCCCATTCAACATATTAATCTCATTCAAAATCAAATTTCTTATAAAGAAAAACAATTTGCATATTTTCAAGAAGATATTAATTCTTTAAGAATTAAAGAAGGATTAGAAAAACTAGAATTCCAAAATGACTTAATCCAATTTCAAAAATCCCTTGAAAAAGAATGTTGTTCTGACCTTCCTTTTGCCGTTTGGCATAGAAAACACCATACTGTTTCTCTTCCATATATTGATAATTTTGATGAATCTCAAATTCCTACTAAAGCTCGCCCTATCCGGATGAATAAAGATCTTGTTCAACTATGTACTAAAGAAATCAACGATCTTCTTGGTAAAAAGCTTATTCAGAAATCTCAATCTCCTCGGAATTGTGCTGTGTTTTATGTCAATAAAGTGCCTGAACAAGAACGGGGTGTTCCACATCTTGTTATCAACTATAAGCCTTTAAATAAAGTTTTAAAATCCATCAGATATCCAGTTCCAAATAAAACTGATCTTATTAATCATCTAACTGGTGTCTTCCTTTTTTTCAAATTTGATGTAAAATCAGGATTTTGGCAAATTCAAATCACCCTGGAAGATAGGTATAAAACTCCTTTTACAGTACCCTTTGGCCATTACAAATGGAATGTTATGCCATTTGGTTTAAAAAATGCCCCTTCAGAATTTCAAAGAATAATGAATGACATTTTTAATCCATATCAAGATTTTACACTTGTCTATATAGATGAAATTCTTATGTTTTCAAAATCTATTTGTGACCATTGGAAACATTTAAATATTTTTAAAAAAAGTTATTATAAAAAATGGACTTGTTTTATCTTAAAAGAAAATGAAGCTTTTTCAAACAGACATTCAACTTCTTGGCTTTATAATAAAAAAAGGACTATTTCTCCAGTCCAAAGAGTTATTAAATTTGCTTCCCAATTTCCTGATAAAATTCTTAATAAAGAGCAATTGCAACATTTTCTTGGATGCCTTAATTATTTTTTGACTTTTATAAAAATCTTACAAAAGAAAGAAAAATATTGCAAATGTGCTTGACCAAAAATCCAGTAGAATGGTCTCCTGCTCATATAAAAGCTGTCCAAAATATCAAACAGAAAGTCTAAAATTTACCTTGTTTAACTATCCCTCATCCAGATTTATTAAAAATAGTTCAAACAGATGCTTCTGAAATAGGCTTTGGAGGAATTCTTCTACAAAAAAAATATCCTTGGAAAAGAAGAAATTCTTCGTTTTACTTCGGGAACATGGACACTGACACAACAACATTATTCAACTATTAAAAAGGAATCTTATCTATAGTAAATAGTATAATGAAGTTTTAAAGTGATTTATTAAACAAAAAATTCTTATTACGAATAGATTATAAATTTGCTAAAGAAATTCTAGAGAAAGCTGTCAAAAATCTTGCTGTTAAGCAAATTTTTGCTCATTGGCAAGCTCTATTAGCTATATTTGACTTTGACATTGAGTATGTTGCAGGTAAAAATAATTCTCTTCCTGATTTCTTATCTCATGAGTTTCTACAGGGACAAAAGAATGAAGCCTCGGCAGATTATACCTTTTATTCCTTCCTCAACTAATAAAGTTTCTTCCATTATGAATACTGCACCTTTTTCCAGAAAATCTAGTGGCAATTATCTTGAGAGATGGGAGCAACCCATACTTCTAACATTCCTCAATTTCAAAGTCCATCAAGCTCTGTATCCAGAAAACCTCGAACTTCATAAGCCCAATATTTTGCCAGAAAAGAACCCTTGAGGATTTATTCCTTAGATGACATCTCCTATCCCGATACCTTTCCCATTGAACATCTTATCCAAACCTTTTTTTCTCCAGACCACTTATTTATCCAACCCCTTGACTATAAAGTTTATAAACAAATTCTTATCAAAACCGACAGTTGTACTATTGATCATACAGATGGAACAAAAACCTCATAATTAAATGCTTTACCTACCAATATTACCATCCTATACTCAAAAGTTATGATTCTGCATGTCTTCTCTGTAGAAGAAAGGCGGCAACCTCTTCATATGCCTCAAAGGCTTGATTCAGAACTTATTTTCAATTATTATGATAACATTTTTTCTTGGGAAGTCATCCTCTTTTATTAACACCCATCTTTTCAGCATTCCTAGTTCATAAGGTTCAAATCAAACTCCCATAAAATACCTATGGGGTTCTTCGCACAGTTCTGGAGACCTTTTGGTGCCACTAAAGCCATTCTTCCTCAAGCACTTCTTCCTATTTACGAATCCTATTCTGCATCATTGAAAGCCACTCTCAAAATAGAAGAAAAAAGCCTTTATCAGCATTTACAACTTGCAATAAATCCCTATAGTAATATGCAGTTTTACCGCAAGTATGAGATCCCCTGGATCTTAAAGTGGATCTTTTTATAAAGAAATGGACTTTAGTCCACCAGTTTTATCCAGAATGATTTACATCAAGTTTTGGCCTCAATTTGATTATACTATAATACTCCAGCAATGTTCTACTGATCAAGCTATAAAGCCATCATTCTCTGAAGTTCTCAAAACTCTTGAAAAAGAAAAAAAAAAGACTTCATCCAGCAAGTGATATTGACAAATAGAAGAATTCGTCTGCTCTTTTTGCAGCAGCAGATTTGCTTCAACTCAAAAAAAAAATCTTCAAAAAGAAATTATTGAACAAATACAAAAAGAATGGTCATCTGAAAATTCTCCATTAAGCTTTGGTTAGCATCTTCATCATCTTTGGGCTGATGACAATCCTTTTGAAAATATTGCACCTAAAGCAGATATAGATGCGGACGAGACAAAAAGTGATAATGAGGGGTTCATCTCTATCTGAAGAAAAGAAAAAAAATAAAGCCAAGACAAGACATATGCTTTATCAAGCCACTCAATTTTCCACAAAGTAATCATGATAATTTATCATTCAGACGAAAGTTTATCTGCGGTGAAGATTGTGATCCTATTCAGTAGTCCAGAAGCATCATGAAATTTGTCGGCACATGAAATGAAATGCAAATGCATATGAAATTCAGTTGTAATGAAATATAAATTATGAGTGTTACTACTATAAATAGTTGTAGCCAACCTCATGTAAAGGCAAGAGTTGAAAAGAGTTCCAGTCCTCATCCAGCTAAGCATCCACCACTATCTCCTCTCTTGTCTCCCTTCTGCTTATATACCCACCGCCTTTCCCCAACTTGGTATTAGAGCCAAGTTAGCATCCCCTGTGTGTAATCAAGTACTTTGTCAACAAAGTTGCTTTGTGAGTATTTCTTCACTTATCTTTGTTATGTTATGCTTTGATTTTGCTTAAGGATTTGCTGACTCAGAAGTAAGAACATCAAAAGTCTTAATACTTAGCCCTGTGTTTGTTATTATTGAGCAATTTTAATCATACTCTGCTCGGGGCAGAGCTGAGCTAGCCATTGTTGTTGCTGTTGTTAGCCGTGTGAAGGCATTTAAGGCGTTTTGTTGGTGTGTAAATCCTCTATTACATTAGATACTTGTGATAGATTTGGTTAAAATAACTCTATAGTACAAATTATGGCTAAGCTTATTAATAAGTTTGTACCTTCATCATCATCATCATCAAATTCCTTATCTTCCATGTCTATTAAAAATAGTGAAGAAATCAGTTATGATGATTTAGATCAAGTTATTTGTGATTGGACTATTACAACCGTAAATAAACATGAAATTTATAAAGTTGGAAGTTTTCAATTAAAATCAAGTTATAAAGTAAAAACCATTAAAAGAACTGAATCTATTACCAGTAACATTTAGCATCTTTCTTTAAATAAGCCTCATGAAATAAAGGAGTATCCTAAAACATATCATTATATTCATTTTGGTTTAGTGAAAGTTGCTCTAAAGCCTTTAGCAGACTTGGACTTAGAACAGAAGCTCTCATTTATGTTCAAGATACAAGACATAAAAAATTCAGTGATTCATTAGTTGGAATGGTTGAATCAAGTTTGGCTAATGACCTTACTTTCTTCAATTGCTTTCCAAATTTCTCTATTTCTCTTACAGATCCAGGTGCACATGAAGCCCTTACTTTTGCTATCCAGACAAAAGGTTTCAATATGAATCCTTATAATCAAAATCTTGCTCTCATATATAGGGTTAATTATAAACTCATGAATTCAGTTGTTCTAGGCATAGCCTATTCCCATCAAGCAAAAGGTATGACTACTCTATTCCAAACCAATTTCAAAAATAAAGTTAATATTCCAAAACTGATACAGTGGAATGATATTAATCTCTATGGTAAATGGCGCCTAGAAAACGCTCAACCAGAAAGATTTTTGGAAAATCAAAATATTGAAACAATAATTGAAGATGAAGATGGAAGTGTTGAAATAAATTTCCAGACAGATTCAAGAGATACAGCTCTTACAGTTTATCAACCCTCTAAAAAATCTTATTCCCATCCTCCCTCTGTGGTAGGATCTTCCATAAAAGAACCATCTAGAGCCTCTTGCTCTATACCTCATATAGATCTTCATCCTACAGGCCTTGTTTATCCTTCTTATCAAGCTCCAGAGAATATAAGAAATCACCCTTCTCCAACTAATACATATAATCCTTCAGAATCCTATTTCAATATAAATGTTATTGAATGTTTTAAAATTGATAAAGAAATGTTAAAAAAGAATTTAGCTATACATCCTTTAACAAAATCGTTTTTTAAACAAGTTTCTCAAGAGCATAAAGATTTCTTAAAAGCAAAATGGTATAATTATATGTATGATAATGAAAAAAATATTTATTTCTTTGATTGGCTTAAATTGGAGATGAAAAGAACTTATAATACTGAAGATTTATCCACCAATATGTAACAAAATTAAGTTCTTCTTGGATCGTAGCTTCTACCAGTTCTTCTCCACAAAGAACTTAGGAATCTATACATCCTCCATTGCATCAAATCATTTATAAGGAAACTTCAGCTGTACACATAAAAGATGTTGCAAAAATACAAGGAGATAAAGGTAAATTTGACTTTATTTACAAATCAGATTTAAGTCATTTTTTAGAACAAAATAATTATACAAATATCAACCTTCATACTATTGGCCAACAAACCAATAGAATTTTGGATAGGGTTTTTCTAGTGTTTTTTCTTTTATCAGAGAGAATGGCACTCCAATGGGCATTGATAAGTTCTTCTGAAGTGACATATAATCCTGGATTGAAGAAGGAAATTGATATTTGTTGGGATGTAGATATGAAGGAAAAGCTTGAATCCTGAATAGGGGCTTTGCTTGATGCCATAATGAGAAGGGACACTTCCTGAAGGCAGATAGGAGTAAAAGATAGGTCTGAATGAGAATTATCAATAACTTGAATTTTTATTTTCTTTGGGAAAAGAAAACTAATTTTATATCTATCCTCTAGGTAGAATTTGAATATACCAAAATCTGGATGTAGGTTCAAATGTACAAAACATGAAGATATCAGAGAGATGCTTAATAAGATCCATTTTATTTGGAACTGGATATTTGATTGTTTTTTTAACACCTTATTCTTGTTTACACTTTATCTGAATACTATTGATACGTTGAATAGGAGTTGATTCACCAAAATCAAAATTTTATTTTTTATTATCTAAAATAGGTTTTAAACTTGATGAGTCAATTTGAAAAGGCTGTAAAATTTGTAAAAAAGGGTTTCCAAGGATAACATCATTGTTTAAACCCTTTCCTAGGAGAAAATTAATCTTTATGCCTGTTCCATTTTTACAGACATAAACATTACTTAATTTGTATATGATATGTAGTTTTTTTACTGGTAGTAGCTAGATTGATTTTATTATTAGTTTTTTCATAATATTTTGTTAGGATTAATCCTGCTCTTATTAAATTAATATATGTGCCACTATCTAGTAAGTGGAGTGCTTTAATAGAGAAGTCTTTGATCTTAATTGTAGCTTGAGTTTTCCATTTTTTAAGGTGAATTCCTTGTTAAAGAATTTACAAAACCATTTAAGTTTTCATCAAATTTTTCTAGATGTTCTAAATTATCATTATTTTTTTGATAATATTTGAGTGTGCGAAATTCAAGATTTTGAACACATTGTTTGAGTTCTTGAAGTTCAATTAAGTCTTGCTTTAATTCTTTTATTTCTTGCTTTTGATTATTAATTTCTTTAGAAAGAACTTGAATTGAAAGATGAGTAGGAGCTTGTTGCTCTCTTAATCTATCTTAAACAGTTTTTATACTGAATTGTTTAGGTAAGTCAGATATATTACTTGATGTAGAAGCTTTTCCTTTTTTATATTTGTTGTTTATTTTCTGTATTTTTTCAAAATATTTAATTTTTAATTCTTCATCTTTTAGATGTTTAAACATTTCTAGCACCATTTCTTCTAGAGCAGAGAGTACGTTTAAAGATAAAAATGAAGAAGAAGTAAATTCATACAAGATTTCACAGTCAAATATTTTACAATGGCATGTACCTGAAGAATAATCTTTATCAGAGGAACTGGATGATTCTAAGGATGAGAATGAGGATCCTTTTATGATGGTTTTGATTTCTTTTTGAGAAGAAATAATTTCAGAAGGTTGTAAAATATTTTCAACTTTATCTCCAATTATATTAGTTCGTTGGCCAATAGTATGAAGGTTAATATTTGTATAATTATTTTGTTCTAAAACATGACTTAAATCTAATTTGTAAATAAATTCATATTTACTTTTACCTATTTGCATTTTCACAACATCTTTTATGGTTATGGCTGAAGTTTCTTTATATATGATTTGATGTAATGGAGGATGTATAGATTCTTCAGTTCTTTGTAGAGAAGAACTGGTAGAAGCTATAATCCAAGATGAGCTTAATTTTGTTATCATATTGATGGATAAATCTTCAATATTATCATACATATATTTGTACCATTTTTCTCTTAAAATGTCTTTATGTTCTTGAGAAACCTGTTTAAAAAAGGATTTTGTTAAACGATGTAGAGCTAAATTCTTTTTTAACATTTCTTTATCAATTTCAAAACATTCAATAACATTTATATTAAAATCGGATTCCGAAGGATTATATGTGTTAGATGGAGATGCTTGATAAGAAGGATACATAAGTCCTGTAGGTTAAAAGTCTACATTAGGTGTAGAGCAAGAAACTCGGGATGGTTCTTTTATGGACGATCCTACCACAGAGGAAGGATGAGAATAAGACTTTCTATAAGGTTGATAAACTGTAGGAGTTGTATCTCTTGAATTTGTTTGAAAACTTATTTAAACACTTCCATCTTCATGTTCAATAATTGTTTCAATATCTTGATTTTCTAAAGACCTTTTTCATTGAGCGTTTTCTAAACGCCATTTAGCAAATAGATTAATATTATTCCACTGTATGAGTTTTGAAATATTAACTTTATTTTTTATATTAGTTTGGAATAAAGTAGTCATACCTTTTGCTTGATGGGAATAGACTATGCCTAGAACAAATGAATTCATGGGTTTGTAATAAACTCTATATATGAGAGCAAGATTTTGATTATGAGGATTCATATCAAAACCTTTTGTCTAGATAGCAAGAGTAAGAGCTTCATGTGCACCCGGATCTATAAGGGAAATAGTGAAATTTGGAAAGCAATTGAAGAAAGTAAGGCCATTAGCCAAACTTGATTCAACCATTCCAAGTAATGAATCACTGAATTTTTTATGTCTTGTGTCCTGAACATAGATGAGAGTTTCTATTCTAGTCCAAGTCTTGTTAAAGGCTTCAGAGCAACTTGCACTAATCCAAAATGAATATAATTGTATGTTTTAACTTACTTCTTTATTTCATGGGGCTTGATTAAAGAAAAATGCTGAATATTACTAGTAATGGATTTAGTTCTTTTAATGGTTTTTACTTTATAACTTGATTTTAATTGAAAACTTCCAACTTTATAAATTTCATTTTTATTTACAGTTGGAATCGTCCAGTCACAAATAACTTGATCTAAATCGTCATAACTAATTTCTTCAGTACTTTTAATAGACATAGAAGATAAGGAATTTGATGATAAGGAAGAAGAAGGTACAAACTTTTTAATAAACTTAGCTATAATTTGTATTACAGAGTTATTTTAGCCAAATCCACCACGAGTATCAAACGAAATAGAGGATTTACACAACAACAAAACGCTTTAAATGCCTTCACACGGCTAATAACGGCGACAACAATGGCTACCTCAGCTTCACTCAAGGCAGAAGATGATTAAAATTTCTCAATAATAATAAACACAGAACTAAGTATTAAGACTTTTGACGTCCTTACTTCTGACTCAGCAATTCCTTAAACAAAATCAAGACATAAAGATAAGTGAAGAAATACTTACAAAACGACTTTATGTTGCAACGATACTTAATTACAAACTAGATGCCAACTTGGCTTTGATACTAAATAAGGAAGATGGTGGTTGTACAAAACCGGAAGGGAGAGGAGCGAGGAGATGGTGGTGAAAGCAAGGCTAGATTTTCATTGGTATTCTAACTCTTGCTTGTAGATGAAAAAGGCTGGTACCATTTATAGCCTTAGCAAACATAATTTAGCCTTCATTACACCTGAATTTACACTGCATTTGCATTTCATTTTATAATGTTTTGGGATTTTACAGCTGGATAGAATCACAGGTTGCCATATCGATGGTTTGTCTTCATGCTGTGATGAGTGTATTTGTTGACTAGGAGGATGTTGCTTTATTCTTCTGCATAGTACCTAGTTGGTCTGTTGCGGAGAGAGGAGTCTACGAAGCCTTCAATTTTCTTGTTGGCTTTTGGATTTTTCCCAATTATCTTTTGTCTTTTTTCTCAAAGAAGCTTTTTTGTATAGTACTTTTTCAACATAACTTTGATGTGTTTGTAGAGAATAGCATAGCTATGGATATGGTAGCAATGATAAAGTTTTTGTTATCTTTTCTTTATAGGCTTTATAGAGAGAACTCTTAATAAATCTTGATAAATCTAAATCTTGATAAGATTAATCACCATCCTGATGAATTCCATTGCAGTTGGCAGAGAACTTCATAATAGAGTCAAAATTATGACAAGGGTCATTCCAACCTTCATTATCATTTTCGAATTCTCCATGGAATAGTTGAATTAATTCTTCACGAGTTTTTTCTGAAATGTCAAAAGAGATATCTTCATAGGCATTGAGAATTGGATTAAACTTAGCATGTCCAGATTTAGAAGGATTTTGTATCACAATTGTTTGCTCAGCGAGATCATTAGCAATGCAAGCAACCACTACAAGAAAAAACAGTATTGGCCACGACTTCAGTTGTCGCTAAAGTGCTCCCAGTCATTGCAAATAACTTTTAGCGACAGACAGAGGGTCATCCCCCATTCGTCACGATACCCTCGTCTGTGAAGTTCAGTAGCAGCAACTGTTTTAGTCGTCGCTGAAAATGGAATTTGGCGACGACCATTGTCGTCCCTAAAAATTTGTCGCAGCATCTACATCTATCGCCAATTAGAGGAGGGGAGATGACTGAGGCTAGCCTTTGGCGACGACGTTATTGTCGCCAAATATGAGCAACTGTCCACGTAAAAAACTGTGGAAACATTGTGGCGACGACAGTTGGTCGTTGCCAAAAGCTTTTTTTTTTTTAACCAATACCGCTCCAATTTTAATCCACAAAACTTGTTTCCAATTCCATCCTGTATAACCTATTTTTAATTTAAAAAACATAAAGCTATGTAATTTCATCTCAACTAAACACCAACATCCAAAATCCCAAATTTAATTCAAACTAACAACCATTCAAATAGATATACTTGATAAAGTCTACAATGCTACAAATGTCAATACATATACATAAATTAGTACAAATGTCTAACTTAACATCCCCCAAAAGTCCATTGTGGTCAAACAATTCAACAAAGTGGAAACAGCCTTGCAACAGCATCTTAATGATCCATATCCATCGCTAATCTGCAAAACAAATGAAACAGATCAACGATCAACTGGACCAATCAGACAAATTGTGAGTCCTAGCCAAATTGCAACAGATGACAATGGTGGTTGCCCAGATGGCAGACTTCCATTTCCTGCACATTCTTTCCCCCAACCATCAAACAAAATATATAGGATGCCTGGGGTCATAAAAAAAAATCATGCAAAAATATATCACTGCAGTTACGACGTATGATAATTTTTCCTCTTTTTTAGGAATGAAGAAAAAACTAGAGCAACTAGGAAGTGCACGGGAACAAAAAAATTTGCCCCACATGCCCCAAAGATAGAATTAAATATTAAAGATCAACCCTCCCCACCAATGTTTATTACACAAAAGACCAAATAGCACAATCTCCTTCCAGATATCCCTAGACCAAGAATATCACATTATGCAGACACCTATCTCTTTTACCTACAATATTTTGTCGAGATTGATAGAAGCATAGTCCATAAATACTCTGATGATTCAAGTGCCTGATTATATAGACCAAGAATTAGAAATATCCAATCGGAAGGATGTGAGTTTGATATAGTAGCTAAAGCGAGCAGGCAGTGAAGAGGGTGCACTCTGAAGCAAAACATTCTGTACAGACCTCTCATGCTAAAAGATTTGGCTTCCCTTGTGTAACATGCTGTTTGGAGTTCTTTGCTCCTATTCTCCCCTTTTTCATCTTTCTTTTCAAAGATATCAAGCCTTCCTGTGGATGACAGCTTAACCACTGGATGCAGATGTATTTTCTTTCTACAAGTCATTGCTTACATCTTTTCCCAGCACGTGTAAAGTTCATCTAGAAACCTCATTTTTCATTGTGTAATTAAGTAGAGAAAGATGAAAAGGAAAAAGCAATGTCCCAAGACACAGCAAAGAAATGACCCTACACTGCCATCTGTGCTTGCACCTAATTTAACTGATATGAGGCTCCTCCTTTGTGATTCAACTCTTCATGTCACATGACTACATGGCCCACTTGAAAATTCACTTCAACTGTATGTTGCATTGACGATTGAATTGATGCTTGAAATATATAGCTATATTATCTACAACAAATTCAATTCAAAGTTACATCCCTCTGGTTGGAGTGAAATTTAGTTGCTAGATGGGTTTAATCTAGTAGTCAGCCGTCATTAGCATCTTAATGATCCATATCCATATCCAATGCAATTTCAGTAGTAAATAGTCATAGACTGTGCCACCAACTCCTGCACCCCGCTACCTTCTCATAACACCCATCATTGCACAGTACATTGAAGTTGGTTAGAAATTAGATTGAAGTGTGGGCCATAACACATGGATCAGAGGCATTTGCATGTGATTTTGCTGCAACCTGGTCACCCCCAAATTTCAATCACTTGGTTGAAAGAATTGATTCATGGGGTTTGAATGGGTCAGGCCTGTTTGGGTTTAGGTTGAGCTGACCACTTAGAACAACAAATATTGGCCAAATCAAAGCTGAATTATTTAAACAATCAGACTAAAAATATCAATAGAAACACTTATGTCTTATTTCAAGTGTTGTGTTACTTAGGATTGGTGGATCAAACTCACAGAATGAGCAGCTTGTATTGTCGAAGGCAACTCCTTTCTATACTGGGGAAAAAGGGTTTGATGATTACTTGGAGGAGATGCAACCACTTCGCAACCATCCAGTAGGCTCCCTAAACTAAAAGAGGCTCATCAGATGGAGGCACTTGGCTTCTAAGCAGCAGATGATGGTGTGGCCCTCAACTGATCAGTCCTGAAAGGGTAGAGGCCCAACAAGTCTGACCTAGAATTAGTCCCAGAATCGAGCTCAACAAAACCGGGAGCCTGTTTGAAAATTCCATCATAGTGGCAACCATCCAATAGGCACTAAACTGAAAAGGACCCATCAGATGGAGGCACTTGGCTTTGCTTCCAAGTAACAGATGATGGTGTGGCCCCTAACTGGGTACTCCTGTAAGGGTCAAGGCCATATAAGCCTAACCTAGATATGAAACCCAGAATGATGCTCAACCATTGGCCTGTAACCTGATTGAACCTGACCCATCTCAATCTGATCCATGTGTCTGGGCGAAATCAAGTTTCAGCAAGCCCATAACTATCTGCACAGCAAGTCCAACAGTCCAATAAGACTGATAACCAGCATTCCTTCCTTAATTTATTTTATTTCATTGCAGTTTATACCATTGTCTGTAAAAAAAAAAAAAAAGTAGCACACATAGAGCAAAACATGAATGAAAGTAGCTAGAACAAACAAGTGTAACCTATTGGAGGTAGATAACAATCAAGGGATCAAATTCATATAGTCCACTCCAACCTATCACATGGTCGAAATTAAAAAAATTGAATTTATATGGCCAACTCCAATATATCCTCATTCATCTAAGACTTTTTACCTTATTTAGTACTTTTAATTAGTAAAATTTGTTGTTTCTGACTTTGAAAGGAAACCTCGAGCACGAGAAACAGAAAGGAAAAAAGAAACTAGAGACACTGCCACATCCCAACCGAAGCCAAAACAAACAAGGAAGAGCTTATAACCCACGACCCAGACCAACAAACACACTTCATACAAAAGCCACAAACCGTAAGTGGTCTTCCACAGTCCTTAGAGGGCTCACCCAGTTTCAGATTTCCCAACTCACTGAGGCATACCTGGACCAACGATAAGAACTCCAAATGCTGAGATGGAGGCTTCCACAGCATTTCAAGATTGCTATTTCAATTACGAACAGCAGTGCCTGGTCATGTTGATAATGTTTTTCAAATAGTTCTTTCTAGTTGTCTCAAAGCCAACTTGAACTATTTGGTTCCGCAGGCACATGATTTTCCAGTGATTGATAGAAATAAACTGGGGTTTTACCCATAACCACACAATCTGCTGCTTAGCAATAATTAAAATGGCTAAAGCGCAGTACATAGGAAAAACTTTGAAGCCAAAATTATCAAATTTGGAGCCTATAAGGCCTTTAAATCTATCTAACTTGTTCATAATAAACAGATTTCGCTCAAGGCACTTAAACTGTTCAGGTAACCACCAATCAAATTGTGCATCAGGACCCCCTAGTTAATTTTGTTTCTGGGGTTCTATTTCCAGAATGGTCCACTGTATATTTTCCTTCCTTTCTCTGAGAATGTTTTGAAATTTTCTGTCATGATCACATCAAGGTCCACAGTAGATGGGGAAATACTAGTAGTTGTCAGTAAGTCAGAGACAAGCACCCATTCCATTTTGAATGTAACAAAGTCTGCCATGTGCCACCATCCCACTGCTGACATCATTGGCTCTCTTAGTCCATTATGCAATTCAATTCATTTAATTCCAATACTCAAAAGAAGAAAAACCCCACCAAAATCATGACTTTCACCATAAACTAGAAAACACCTCCCTCTCCACTCAAGTAAGTCTAGAAAAAACACAACCTAAGAAGGTGGTGAAGATATCATCCTCAATCCAAATATAAATCTTCCAACTTATACTTCTCAGCTTATGTTATAACCACTTGGGTAATTGATTAATTCATCCTCAAGTAGAGAGTTATAGTCATGAAGGAGATTTTTAGGAGTCTCCATATAATTTCTTCACACAGGAAGAGAGGCGCCAAAAGAAAAGTTGGTAAGGAGGAGGAGAAAGAAGAAAATATATCATAGCTTTGTGTTGCCTTTGGTTGTCCCCAAGGGGCATTTCCCAGTGTATGTTGTGGTACAGGTAGTTCTGTCTTGAATCTGCTGACAGTGAGGTCTGTAGCTGTAGTTTGGGACTTTCTGTTCTGATGGATGCCTGGCAAGAAGCTGTGAACTTAGTTAAACTTTCCTTGCCTTTCCGCTTTGGCCTTATGGGTCCACTAGGAGAATTCTCTAGCTATTTCTCTGCCTGCTCTTCTCTAATAGGGCTCTTCAAGAAAGCATTGCTTGGTTGCATACGGGTTTTGGTCACTCGCTGTTGGGTTCATTAACTTGACAGTCAACGCACAGAAAAAAAGAAGATACATAAGGGGAAAATGAAGGAAGAAAGATAACTGCACATACACCCTAGAGATTCTTTGCCACCCTAACAAGGAACACCTGTAATTCAACCTTAAACATACTTCCACAATTACTAGGACCATAGTTTTTCCTACAGCAGTGCAAATTATCCCTCCAAGCTGATGTAGCCCCAACTCTGCTACTGAAAATGGACCAACTCTATAGAGGGGATTGGCTAAATCCAAGGAAAGGCTCAATGAGATGGACCAAGCTCCAAGTGGGCTTGGCCGAATCCCTAATGGCTTGAATGCATAAGAACTATCTAATAGGCAGGATGTTACTGAGTCTCCTAAACTCAGTAACTCACAGTCACTAAAAGGAGATGCCCCAGCAGATGATGAATTCTGTGACTGAGGCTGTTCAACTAATTTAGCCTGACAACTGTATTCAGCTGTATAGTAGATGAACTGATATATAAATAGCTAGCTGTAATGTAAAGGATGTAAGGTTTCTGTTTTGATTTGGAATTCAATTTTTCATCTTCCCGCCTCTGTTCTTCTTCTCTTCTTCTTCTTTTTCTTTCTTTTCACTTCCTTCTTTAGCAAGTTATCATTATCAATAGGGAGAAATGCTTATGCTTGTGAATTTCTATTTTTTTTAAACAGCAAATATTTTATTTCACCAAACGAATAACAAAACAAAAAAGTTGGAAAGGAACACTGAAGAACATTAACACATATTAAAAGCGAATAAACATCAATAGAAATAGATATGTGAAAATCTAGCTCCCTCGTAGTATGTTTTGCCAAATCATTTGCTTCTTGTAAAATATGTGAAAATATGATGAAACAAAGCAACTAGCCCCTAAATAATCAAATAATCAAGGCCCTGTATAATCAATTTGATTACTAGAAAGCCCCTAAATAATCAAATTTGTATTTCATTTAATCAAATAATCTAGCAAGCCCCAAAATAATCCAGCATCATGTGGTATTCACAATAATTATTTGCAGCAGAAATAGAAATTACTATCAAAATGTACTCACTAAGAGAGGTGGGTGGCTGGTCACCAGTAGATGCTTGCACCCCTCCACCAGTGGCAAGCATGTTCCTGATCATCTGCTCCATCTGGGCCTGCGTCCGGGACTCGAGATCGGCATACTTCTTATTTTGTGGCTCAATTTGTGCCTGCTGGATCTGGGTCAGCCCTCTCAGTGAATCCAACTCCTCCCTAAGGGTTTGCATGGCTTGATCATGTGCCCGTGATGCAGTGTAGGTACGTGAGGAGTGGTTAGGGGGCTTCGGGCCGACTCCGAATCCCTGCAGGTAACCTTGCTTGCTCCCAAGTACCTCAATAGCCATCTCCTCCTGTGTCATCCCCTAGGATGACTCTACCTGAGAACATTGATCGCAAAGCTTTTCGAATCGCTCCTGTCACACAACTCAAGATTTAAGCAATTAGGTTCTTTTATCAAATAGTAATATATGTGGGAATAAAGATAAATGTAATGACTAAAGACCCATTTTTGATAGCCGTACATGTTTTTTGGCACACACTGGGGTTATCCAATCATTCGTCTTCTTTCTCCAATGAGACTCCTTAAAGAAGTCTGCAATATGGGGCCTCTCACCTTTATTCTAGGCCGCCTCATTCCATTATTTTTAAAATATTAGTTTATATATATATGCATCATGTTAAGAAGTAACATGTATGGAAACTTTAATTCACATCACTTTAATTGACATTGCAGCTGGAAAGGATCTTGACCCCATGGTATGATTGTAAGGTAAGCACTTCCGATTTTCACGATTTTTCTCACATCGTTTCTATAATATATGTTCAGTATTAATCTATTTGATACCAAATAAAATAAACAGAAAAATTTATCTAATATTACCAAGAATTTCTAATCCTTCCAAGCGACATCAATCAGCCACCTCCACGCTTGCTCTGTAACCCCTTGTAAAGGCTTACTATATGGGTCAACACCATCTTCCAGCAGCTGTAGGAAGTGCTTCCTCATGTCATAGCGCCAATCCCTATACCTCTCCTGGCACTTCCTGTTGATTGTTGCTCGTACATTTGGATTGTCCTCATAACCCGCAATATCAAATTTATCTTGCATACATGGTCAATGCCATTTTCAGCATACTATTAAGTACTCAAATATAAGAACACTTCTTATATATGTTAATAATTTACATAGACCTAATATGTCATTACCAGAACTGCTTGTATGATGGAAGCCTTCGTCCCACCATCAATCTGATCCCACACCATCACTCCCTCAATAGGTGCCGACAAACGAACCTCTATACCAATTTGACTAGCCACCTTGTTGGCACAATACCCAACTGGTGCATTGACCCCATCAGGAATTGCTATAGGGAGCTTTTGGCTTCCATTCTCTCTTAAAAGCCGTGCAGTTTCCTTCCCACGTGACTTACCACGTACCCATTTAAGATTTGAATTTGGCCAAGACCGATAAACACATGTAACTTACCTACGCTATGTGTGTGTGAATGTATTATATTTAAATATTACTTACCTACACTGCGACTGCTAGTGTGGGCAATAGACGCTACCGACGTAGGCATGACTGACTGGGCAGGGAGGGTAGGCACATCCAGTGCTGGTCGACTGGTGGCTGTAGATGATGTACTTATGCATTTGGGAGGCATGGATGGAGTCCTACAAAGGAGTAATGATTAGTAAATCATCATATATAAAAGAATATATCATGTATTCTCCGCATGCCTAGCTTTCATTCACTATAAGAAAGTTGACATATAGTAAACGGACCTGTTCTTATTCTTTATGTGCTTGATGTTTACTCCAAGTCAAAATAGAAACTCATTTAATTCAGTTTGTATTTCTTGCTGGAAATAGTGCAGACAACTTATTTGAATCAAGACATAGCATGGCCAAACTTTGTATGAAACTGTATGAACCTGTTTTAAGATACTGATGAAGTTGGCTCATGAAAATAGATTTTCAGATCTGAATATTGAGTATTCTTGTGGTGAAAACAGTCATTAATTAAGTAGTAATTTGAATCTGAATTGGTTGAAGTTGCATACAATAAAAGAGAACTTTCTTACTCAAATCATGAATAAAGATGCTCTTAGACAATCAAACCCGGGTTTGGAAAGCTATCATTAACTCATTGAAAGAAGTTAATTCATTAATAATAAATCATTACATCAAGGTTCTATATCAGGATCTATATCAGAATCAGAATGATCATGCAGCTCTTATTCTTCATCATTGTTAGGCTCCCTATCACATTAATCTTCATCATCGAATATTAAATCACCCTCATCTTCTTCATCGAGTTGTTCCAAAACCCCATCATTCTGAATAATTTCAGGAGCAATATCATTCCTACATAAAGGGAATGTGACGGGCTCATCCTCAACAATTGGTATAACCCCGATGAATTCTTCCTGCTGGAACACATCGTCGGGGTCGACCAATTCAATATCATTAGGTCCTGTATCATCTAGTTCTAGCACATCCCATATTCCTCGATGTTTGGCTCGTTGTACAACTTTCCAATGTTCACCATATTTTGTATCATTCATATAGAAGACTTATTGCAATTGACTTGGTAGGACAAAGGGGTCTTCATCGTACCAATGACTTCTTACATCAATGCTTATGCAATGTGCATCATTCTGTATTGCCCTGTTACTACCGGTGTTATACCGATGACATTGGAACAAAACAACCCTATGCCCATACATATAATGAAGTTCCCATATATTACGCAAGTAACCATAAAAGTCAATTGTACGTCCCTCATGGACCCCTTCCACAACTAAACCACTATTTTGAGTCATGTGACGGACTTCTTTGTCTTTGGCATGGTATCTGACGCCGTTACAGTAGCAACCAGAGTACATATCCATGATTGCACGAGGACCATTGGCTAATGACCACAATTCATCGGTTGCTTCTGGTGAACTTGACCTCGTAATTGATTCATCTAAAAAAATTTCATGAGACAAGTACCATATGTTAATATCGATTCAAGTATAGATGAATAAAGATAGTTCTTCAGAATACATCTCTATATCTTACCCGATTTTTAAACCACATGGGAAATTCTTCTTTTTGTCTCTTTGTGATGTCACGTACACCTTGACTCTCTAACAAATACCTATGTTCTCTACTTAGGAATAAGAAATTCAATAATACTATATTAATTACTATTACTATTAAACATCGTCGACAAAATTTAAAGGTACACATACATTATATTAAATATCAATACATACTCTAAATAGTCATCTAATTCGGAGCTATTATGCAAGATAAACCAATGAGCCATGTCACAGTCCTCTTGGGACACATCATAAGCCCTCGTGATTCATGCATATGGATTGACACGAAGTGTGAAAACCTCCAACCCCGTGCCACGCTCGCCTCCATCATCATTCCTTTCACCACAATTAAATACGGTTTCGATCCCTCTTAGGTACATTGAGCAAAAATTAAGAGACTCTTTGACCACGTAAGCCTCTGCGATCGAACCCTCTGGGCGAGCACAATTGGTAACATAACCTTTTAGGGTCCCCAGTTGCCTTCATACATGAAAGCAACATAAAAGTATATTAATTATACCAAACAATTAAACAACAAATTGACTTTAAAGGATAAAGAACAAGTACCGAGATGCTAATAATTACCTTTCAATGGGGTACATCCATCTATATTGCACTGGACCTGCAAGCATAGCCTCACAATGCAACTCAAGGGCCAGATGGACCATCACATCAAAAAATGCTGGAGGAAAAATCTTTTCTAGCTTGCAAAGTATGATTACTATGCGGTCCTCTAGTTTTTGAAGATCCGTCATCTTCAATGTCTTCGAGCACAGCTCTTGGAAGAAATTTCCCATTTCAAACAATGTGGTACAGATATCCTTATCAAGGTATCCACGCATCCCAACCGGAAGAAGCCGCTGCAGGAGGACATGACAATCATGACTTTTTAGGCCCGTCAACTTACCACCATTGGTGCTCACGCACCTTGAGATGTTTGCTGCATAGCCATCTGGAAACTTAATTGATTTTAAGAACTCACAGAAGCCATGTCTCTCCTCTGGGGACAACGTGTACCGTGCTGGGGGCTTCTTGTAGGACCCATCCACACATCTTTTTAGGTGCAACTCCTTCCTTATTTTCATATTCATTAAGTCCACATGTGTTTTTTCAGTGTCCTTATTCTTCCCATGTATGCTCAACATCGTCCCTATGAGATTGTCACATATATTCTTCTCTAGGTGCATGGCATCAATGTTGTGCCAAAGGTTCAAATCCTTCCGGTACGGTAGCTCAAACAGAATGCTTTTCTTTACCCAATTCAGTATAGGATGAGGCCTTTTCCTTTTCCTAGTGCTTGGATGCTTCCCTAACTTTCCAAAAGTTAAAGAATCCAGCTGCTCTAGTGTTTGTTCTCCTGATAACTCCAAAGGTCTTGACCGATTCTCGATCTTACCATTAAAGAGCTTACTCCTTCACCAAAGGTGGTCCCCAGCTAAGAAATGGCGACTGCCCATGTATGCTATCTTCCCATTCAACTTTTCTGATGATGCATCCTTGTTACAAGTGGGACATGCTAAATAACCCTTGGTTGTCTACCCAGAGAAGTTACCATATGCAGGAAAGTCGTTAATGGTCCACATAACGGCTGCATGCATTCTAAAAGTTTGTTTGGTTGATGCATCATAAGTAAGCACACCATATTCCCACAACTCTTTCAACTCGTCAACTAATGGTTGCATGTAGACATCAATCTATTTTCCCGGGGCCTCAGGTCCAGGAATCAACAGGGACATTATGCAAAACGGCTCTTTCATACACTTCCATGGTGGCAGGTTGTAGGGCATGACTATGACAAGCCACACACTGTAGGAGGTGCTCATGTTTCCAAAAGGGTTAAAACCATCAGTGGCCAGCCCTAGCCTCACATTCCGGGGCTCTTGGGCGAACTCTAGATGCTTTCGATCAAACTCCTTCCACTCACAGTTATCAGCTGGATGCCGCGATAACCCATCTTCCACACGTTTGTCCTTGTGCCATCTCATATCTGTAGCTATTTTCCTCGACATATATAATCTCTTCAACCTGGGTGTCAACGGAAAGTACCGCGATATTTTGTGGGGGATCTTCTTACCCTTTCCATCATTGAGCTTGTATCTGGACTCCCCACACACTGGACAGTTTTCTAGAGTTGCATTCTCCTTCCAAAAAAGTGCACAATGATATCAACAGGCATGAATGCACACAATCCCGAACCCAAGTCACGTAAGAATCTTTTGGCTTCGTAAAGGGAAAATGGAATAGTGTGACGACTTTCTAGTAAAAGGTCTTTTAAGAGTGTCAACAACATGTCGAATGACTTGTTGCTCCACTTGTGCAACACCTTCAAATGAAGCATCTTAATCACGAATGACAACAAAGTAAACTTTTTACAACCTGGGTACAATTCACGTTCTGCATCAGTGAGCAATTTCTCAAAGTTTTGCACATTCTCACTCTCAACATTATCAATAAATTCATCCAGATCATCATTCCCGATATTCCCCATGTAATAATCTTCCAACATGTCAAATAATTCATCCGCATCCTCAATCTGTTCACCGTATCCCATTCCATCCCCATCATCTTCACTATCATCATGTTCGTTATCATGCAATGCGTGTGCCTCATTCACAGGTACAGGTTCCCCATGGTGCAACCAAGTCGTGTAACCCGGGTCTATTCCCCTTAAGCCCAGATGATATTCCACAACTTCACTGGTGTGCCATTCAAAGTGCATGCAGTCCATACAAGGGCAACAAATCTTGTTATCCTTTGCTGAATTGGCCATTGCAAATTCAATGAATGACTTGACCCCATCCTGGTAAGGCTAGCTTCGTCTGTTAGTAAGTTTCATCCAACTCTTGTCCATAGCTAGGCCTTGTGAATCTCATAAAAGAAAGGAATACACCAAGAACACTTCCCTGGTGACAATGCACATACAACATGTAGTAAAATAAACAAATCTTAACAAGTATAAATTACCAAAAACAGAACTTCCCAAATCAAGCTTCTAAAGCTTCATCACATAGTGAAAAATTCGTTTACCTCCAAAGCTTCATCAAAATAAAGAAGAAGAAAAAGAAAAAACGACAAATAAACTCATATGCACTACTTCCTTTATTGAAAATCATAACCTAATCACTCAAAATTAATGTGCCAATGAAAAATATTTGCTAACAAGAGAAAGCCTCAATATGTATTTCCATATGTTAGGAATCCTTATATTCAGCAGAATACCCATTTCCAAAAATCATTACTACCCATCAAAATACAAATAGAAGATAAAAAAAATTTGAACCCAAAGGTGAAAACCCAAGACAAAGAAAAACTCCCCATTCCAAATCAAGAGAAAATGGTGATAGAGATTTAGAGAAACAGAAAGAAGTGATTACTTGAAAGAGATTTAGAAAGACAAAGAGTCAATTCTATGCTTGGAATGGCGACACTCTTCTTGAAAGTTTACTTTAATACTTGTGCACTTTCAATATGCTTTTTGCCCATTCGCTTGCTGGATTAAATGTAGCTTGTTTGAAGGTCTCTAATCTCCACCACAGGTATACTGAATATAATCAAATCAAATTCAACTGATATAAATATTTTACAAGTACCAAACATGACAAAAAATTTGCTAAATTCTTACTATTCAAAAAAAAAATATATAGAATTCTCACAAAAGAACAATTGCTTTTATATGAGGTATGAGAAATTTCCAACAAAGTAACATTGGACATTGCATAAACAAGCCCAAATAGTGTCCTAGATTTCTCCCCCATTTAATTTAGTTGCTATTCAAGAAGTAAAAATAAAGAAAATAAAAAAAATGAAAAAACATAGAACCTCGGGAGTCAGTACACATACATACACCAAAACCATAAGAGAGAAAGAAGACAAAGGCCTTGTTTGGTAGCTCTCACTACTTGTATTCCAACAAATCCATTAGAAAAAAAAGAGACTAAAATAAAAAAATATTGCATTGGAGCAAACATAGAAAGACATCCATCATTTGGAGCAAACACAAAATTCAATATTCTATCCAACCAACTCATTTGATGAGGAGTCTCATATATAGAAAGGATGACACATGTGATTTGGCTTGAATGATCTCAAAACAAGGCCTTGTTTATGTTTAATTCAAAATAGTAAATATTTAGTATTATCTTATTCCATTTTTTTGTAAGATGAAAGAGTCTATGAGTACAAATGAGACAGAAATGGGTTGACGGATTCATCCTTCATAAAATAAATACAAGATGGTGGAATGACTTCCATACTTCCAAAATAAGACATTTGTCAGTAGCTATCTTTTTTCTAAAGATTGTGTTTTTCTACAAGCCCACCATGAAAAACACAAACAGTTGGGACTTGGGTTGTTGTTCTTGTTCCTTAAAAGGGCCAAAGGTAGTTTTCATCATAGCTACCGGAGACACAACTGTGGAAGAGGAAGTAGCAGCTATTCCTCTCTCTCGTTTTCAGACATCGACCAATCTCCATTTTACATTCATTAATTTAGACAGCCCCAAATAGACAAGGCATTGTCAACACCAAAAAGAGTTAATGGTGAGGAATTTGAATCAACACATTAACATAAACAGGAAAAAAAAAAGCAGAGAGCAAGGCAATCATAGTAAGAAAAAAAATAACTAAAGAACTAATTGGTTCCATGGACAGGGAAGATGAAAAACAAATGAATAGGACAATTCCTCCTTTCATATTACACAAAAACAGAAAAGAGAGAGAATAAAAAAGAAAAAAGAAAAAAGAAGAAACATCAAACAGAACAGGGGAAGGAAGAAATAGCAAACAGAACAGGGGAAGGAGAGAAAAGGGTGGGTGAAGCATGAACAAGCTCAGGCCTAAGAATTAAGATGATCTTAACAAGAGGAATTGAGTAGCTCCTCCAAATATTCACCCTAGGTCCTCCAACCCTACTACATTCTCTATCCTACCAATCTCTCTCCTTTCTTCATCTTGGTTGAGGAAACAATGACACCCATTTTTTCCATGATCAACTATACAGAATAAACAAAAATAAATAAATAAATAAATAAAAACCCATATAGAAAAACTCAAGCCAAGGAAGATAAATCTATACATATGAGTATAGAATTTATCCCAAAAAACCAGTCTATAACATAGTTTAGGAAAGCAAAAAGACCCATTTCATTGAACTAATATATTTAAAAAAAAAACAAAAACAAAACCTGGATACCCCCCAACCCAACAATCAAAGAAACATGTTCAACAAACTCAAAACAACAAAACCCATTTCACCAAAACTCCAACAACCCAAAAAAAATTAAAAAATTAAAAAACACACCTCAAATTCAATATACAACTGAATAACTTAATCAAGAAAAAAACAGAACATTAAAACACAAAAACACACAAAGCAACAGACTTGGGCAAAATCAGATTAAGCATCCAAACTCAATTTCAAAACCCAATGTACCAAACAAAAACTTATACAGTAACAAACTTGAGAAAAATCAGCATTGATCATCCTTTCCTCTCATAAGACAAATGTACCATTCAATTGCAAAATAAAATCAGACAAATAGAGGAAAGATGATCAAAGCTACATTTTTTTAAGCCTATGTGATTCTGCAGATGGTAGCTTCAAGTAGGTGAGATTCGATCAAGAGGAAACATAAACAGAAATATTGAAAACAGAGCAAACGTGCATCTATTAGTTTGGGTTTCCAATCACATTGAAAATGAAATGATGGAAAGGGAGCACAATAGAGGAGGACGCATCTCATACAGCGACTCCTCAGCAAAAAATCCGCCTGATCAGACGGTTAAGTGAAGATGATGATGGTGATGAAAGAAGATGGTTTTGGGAGAGAGGAGGAGCATGAGGCAGTCACACAGGCAGAGACATTCACACCGCCAAACAGAGATAGGGATGGGGAAAACAAGAAACTGAAAAAGATTTGGGCAGAAGATGGTCATAATATTACCTAAAGGAGAGAGGGCAAGCGGTGCACCGCCATTGACACCAGAGCTGGAGATTTACTTCAAGAGCGCTGCGGTTCAGAGAAGAAGAACAGCTCGCGGGAAGTTCGCTCAATTTTACGATGGAACCTTAATGAAAGGAGTACGCGGTGGCGCCAATATTAAAATGTGTTCCGTGACAATCCTACTTTGTCGCCCAAACACTAACTATTCATCGCGCAAAGCTCTGAAAATATTTTGGCGACCGACTTTTGTCATCGCTAAAAGCCGTTCCCGGTTCCCTCACTAATGTAAGCGGTGAAAAATTTTCACCCTCTTTGGTGACAACTTAGATTCGTCACTAAAATTATTGGCGACCACTTTGACTCATCGTCGAAAATCCATCAACTCCGCTGGACTCATTTTGTCGCCAAAAGCACAAACTGTCGTCGCGAAAAGATTTGGCGCGAAATAGGTGATCCCGCGGGAGGCCAAAGCGCGACATACCGTGACGAGTTACTGCATCCATCGCTAAAACATAATATTAAGCAACAATATTGTCGTTTGTCGCCAGATATATAGCTTTCCGCGACAATATGGTCTGTTTGTCGCGAAACACCGTCGCCAATACTGTTTTTTCTTGTAGTAAACTCGTCGACCATCACACCAAACATATCTGTATGTACTTGCAAATTCAAGATGTCCTTTTAAATTGAGAAATCTTTGATATTGACCAGAAGCTGGATCATAATTTTGGAGACATTCTAAGCTATATTCCATTGTCGCGACTTCTTGAGATTCATACCATTGAGCTGGATAATAAACAGGGAGATGCTCGTAAACATTTAAGGTAGAGATGAATTTTTTGCAGATTTAATCTCCTTCTTCATAATTCATGTTGGTCCATAATTGATAAGGTTGATAAACCAGAATGCTGATCTTTCACCCAAACTTGGTGAAATCGTTATGAGAAGTTGTCTTTTCGTAACTCCAAGGTTGCGAAGGGCATGACGCATGATTGCAGGGAGCTGTTGTATCATTTCAAAATCATCTCTGCATAAAGAAAATCTTTGGACTAATCCTTGCACGATATATGAGATATCAACTTCATATGATGGCAAGAACTATTTGGAAAAACTAGTTGCCCAGCTTATATATTGAGCTTTGAGCATTAATCGCTCCTTGATCTGACAAGAAATAGTTTTTTCTCTAATTCTTGCAGCTATCTCATTGTGAAAGGACATGTTAACCTTTTCCAAGAGGTGAATTCTGGATGTTTTTTCATCAGCATAGGTGGATAACAATGCTCTTTTATGGATGTTATGGCACAGAAGGATTTGGCTTTCTAAGTCCTTAATATGGTTTGCAATTTTGGATAGGGTTTTTCTAGTGGTTTTTCTTTTATCAGAGAGAATGACACTCCAATGGGCATTGATAAGTTCTTGTGAAGTGACAGATAATCTTGAATTGAAGAAGGGAATTGATATTTGTTGGGATGTAGGTATGAAGGAAGAGCTTGATTCCTGAATAAGGGCTTCGCTTTTGCTTGTACTTGATGTCATAATGAGAAGGGATACTTCCTGAAGGCAGATAGGTCTGAACGAGAATTATCAATAATCTAGATTTTTATTTTCTTTCGGAGAAGAAAATTAATTTTATATCTGTCCTCCAGGTAGAATTTGAAGGTACCAAAATCTGGATGTAGGATCAAATGTAGAAAACATAAAGACATCAGAGAGACGATTAATAAGATCTATTTTATTTGGAACTGGATATTTGATTGTTTTTGAACACCTTATTCTTGTTTACACTTTGTCTCAGTACTATTGATATGTTGAATAGGAGTTGATTCACTAAAATAAAAAATTATCTTTTTATTATCTAAAATAGTTTTTAGACCTGATGAGTCAATCTGAAAAGGCTTTAAAAGTTGTAGAAAAAGGTTTTCAAGGATAACATTATTGTTTAAATCCTTTCCTAGATGGAAATTACTCTTTATGCATGTTCCATTTTTACAGACATAAACATTACTTAATTTTGAGACATTACTACAAAGTTTGACAAGAGACTAAGTGTATGGAAAATTTTGAGCTATATAAGAAGGCAAAGAAAGAAGCTAAAAAAGTAGTAAGTGGTGCAAAGTACAAAGCATACAATGACATCTATAATAGGTTAGGAACAAGAGAAGGAGAAAAAGATATTTTTAAACTCATAAAAATCAGAAAAAGGAAAAGTAGGGACTTAGATCATGTCAAATATATTAAGGACAATGAGGAAAATATTCTGGTGAAGGACAACGATATTAAAGAAAGGTGTAGGGAATATTTTAGCAAACTTCTAAATAAAGAACATTTGGGTAATACAAGAGTTAAGGAGGATACTTCATCACTAGAGCATACTTTTCTCCATAGAATTAGAGGGGTGGAAGTAAATGAAGCATTGAAATGAATGAAGATAGGAAAGGCAACAGGCTTAGATGGTATTCCGATAGAAGTATGGAAATGCTTAGGATAGGTTGGGGTGAGTTGGTTATGTAGACTATTCAATAAGATACTTGTGACAAAGAAAATGCCGGATGGATGGAGAAGAAGCATTATAGTACCTATATGTAAGAATAAGGGAGATATACAAAATTGTACCAACTATCGAGGGATTAAACTTATGAGTCATACTATGAAGTTATGGGAGAGACTAATGGAGCAAAGACTGAGATGGAAGACCAAAATCTCTGAAAATTAATTTGGTTTTTATGCCAGGGAGATCAACTATGGAAGCTATTTTTTCACTTAGGCAATTAATGGAAAAATATCGAGCAGAGAAAAAAAATCTACATATGGTCTTTATCGATTTGGAAAAAGCCTATGATAGGGTACCGAGAAATTTAATTTGGTGGGTTTTAAAGAAAAGGAATGTCCCCAGAGGTTACATTGAAAATTTTAAGAATATATATGAAGGAGCAATAACAAATGTGAGAACCACATGTGGAGAAACAAATGGATTCCCCGTGACTATAGGTTTACATCAGGGATCAACCTTAAGCCCTTATCTCTTTGCATTAATTATGGATGAGTTAACTATGCATATTCAAGAAGTAGTACCATAGTGTATGTTATTTACAGATGATATAGTATTGGTGGATGAATCAAGAGATGGTGTAAATGCAAAACTTAAGAGATGGCAGGAGCCATTGGAATCTAGAGGCTTTAAAATAAGTCGTATAAAGACAAAACATATGGATTGCAACTTCAGGGGACATATACAAAGTGTTGAAACCACTATCAAAACTGAAACCCATGAGATACCATGTAGAGATTCTTTTTGATACCTAGGCTCAATGATTAGTAAGGATGGGGAGATTGACGAAGATGTGGAGCATAGGATAAAAGCTGGATGGCTGAAGTGGAGGCTAGCTTTTGGAGTGTTTTGTGATAGACGAATGCTAACGAAATTGAAGGACAAATTTTACAAGATAGTGGTTAGACCTGCTAGGACATATGGAGCAGAATATTGGCCAATTAAGAAGACGGAAATTCATAAGATGGATGTAGTAGAAATGAGAATGTTTAGATGGATGTGTAGTAAAACAAGGAAAGATAAAATTATAAATGAGCGCTTTTGAGAGCATTTAGGGGTAGCACCAATAGGGGATAAGATTAGAGAAACTGGTTTAAGATGGTTTGAGCATGTTGAGCATAGGCTGGTAATGGCACCAGTAAGAAAAAGTTTGGCTATACAGGTGGATGGCCCATTAAGAGGTAGGGGTAGGCCGAAGAGAACATGTATGGAGATCATTGATTTAGATTTGAAGAAGTTTAACTTATTAAAGGATTTGGCTTAAAATAGAATGGATTGAAGAAACAAAATTCATATAGCTGACTCCAATATGGTTGGGATAAGGCTCTGATGATGATGATGATGATGATGATGAAACGTTACTTAATTTGTATTTAATATGTAGTTTTCTGCTAGCAGTAGCTAGATTGAGTTTATTATTGGTTTTTTCATAACATTTAGTTGGGATTAATCCTTTTCATATGAAATTAACATATGCGCCACTATCTAGTAAGCAAAGTGCTTTAATAAAGAAGTCTTTGATCTTAATTGTAACTTGAGTTTTCCATCTTTTAAGTGGATTTCTTATTAAAGAATTTATAAAACCATTTAAGTTTTCACCAAATTCTTTTTGATGTTCTAATTTATTATCATTATTTTGTTGATAGTTTTTGAGTGTGTGAAATTCAAGATTCTCAACACATTGTTTGAGTTCTTGAAGTTCAATTAAGTCTTGTTTTAATTTTTTTTTATTTCTTGCTTTTGATTAGTAATTTCTTTATAAAGATCTTGAATTGAAAGATGAGGAGGAGCTTACTGCTCTCTTAATCTATCTAATATAGTTTTAATGCTAATTGTTCAAGTAAGTCAGATATATTATTTGATGTAGAAGCTTTTCCTTTTTTATTTCCATTATTTATAATCTGTATTTTTTCAAAATATTTATTTTTTAATTCTTCATCTTTGAAATTTTTAAACATTTCTAGTACCAGTTCTTCTAGAGCAGAAAGTACATTTAAAGATAAAGAATAAGAAGAAGCAGATTCATACTAGATTACACTGTCAAATATTTTACAATGACATGTATCTGAAGAATAAGAGGAAAAATAATCTGTATCAGAGGAACTGGATGACTCTAATGCTAAGGATCCTTTTAAGATAGTTTTGATTTCTTTTTCTATTTTTACTTTCATTTTTGGGTAGTCAGGAGCTATATGTCCTTTTTCTTTGCAATTATAACATTGTATTTCTTTTTTCTTGGGATAAGAAGTGGATGGATTATCTTTTCTATAAGATTTCTTTGATTCTTTATAAAGATTTTTATGAGAAGATTTTTTATGATATCTTTTTGAAGGAATATAATATTGTGGAGTAGAAGAATATTTAGATTTTCTTTTTTGATGGTTTCTTTTTATGATTTTCTTTTTATTATGGCTAGAAGGACTAATTATTGGTTATATGTCAAATTGATGACAAAAATCACCAAGTTCATATTTGCTAATTCTTTTTTTATTTTCAATTTGTTGTTTAAGTCTGATTTCATTGCATAATGAAAATCCAACTTTATTTATCTTTTGAATGAGGTCACCATATGTATAAAGTCCATAATTTGAATTTCCATAATTTTCTGATTTTAACTCTTCTCTAACTTTTTCTGCAAAAAGTTTAGGAAAACCAAATATAAATTTTTCTTTCCAAAATTCGAAATTCCTTGCGTCGATTGTATAGAGTTTTGATTAAAAAAACATCTTTATACCAACGAAAATCTGAAAATGTTGGGCAAGATAAATTGATTAATTGTGTTTTTATTTTTTTCTTCAACATTCATATAATTACCAATAAATTGTTTTACTATATTGGTAATAATCATGTAAATAGAATCAAGAATCAGTTGACCTTGAGGAGTAATAACAAGATTTCCTGAAGGATCTTTTTTTACTGCATTTAATATAGCTTGTCTTTCTATGTCAGATTGGTACTTTTCCCACCAACCATGTAATTACCCAGTAAATCCAAGGACAACTGCATTTATTCCATGTCTTTGATCATTACCGGCAGCCATGATGGTAGAGGCATATATCATCATGTATCAGCATAGTTGCATGATCTGATATTCAGATAGTCCATCTACATTCCATTCGTATATTGAGGAGTTTTCAAATCGAAGGCCATTTAGAATAGCTTATTTTTCGAATTGAATATCAACTGGAGTAGGTCTTGGATAATAAATTCTTATTTCTGCTAGAGTGGTTATTGGTTTTTGTCTTTTAAATATTTTATTAATTTGTAGAGATTCTTAATTTTGATCATTTTGATTCTCATTTGTTTTAAACTCTTCTTCTATAGGATCAGCTATAGAAAGTTCTAAATATGAGCTAGAGGCATTAGAATTTGAGACTAAAACATTTAAAGATTTATTAGCTTTTTTATCTTTATTTTCTTGAAGTTTTGTATTTGTAAAACTATGAAATAATTGATTGATTAGTTCATCTAAACATTTTAAAGGTTTCCTTTCTAACTTTAGATCTTTAAGGGCTTCACCTTGAAAATCTAAAGTTTGTGTCTTAATTATCTTTTGTGAAGAAGATGCTTCATAAATTTTTAAAATATTTTTAACTTTATCTTCAATTCTATTGGTTTGTTGGCCAATAGTATGAAGGTTAATATTTGTATAATTATGAATTAAATTTGATTTGTAAATAAATTCAGATTTAGCTTTATCTCTTTGTATTTTTGCAACATCTTTTATGGGTATGGCTGAAGTTTCTTTATATATGATTTGATGTAATGGAGGATGTATAGATTCTTCAGTTCTTTGTAGAAAGGAACTGGTAGAAGCTATAATTCAAGAAGAGCTTAATTTAGTTTTCATATTAATGGATAAATCTTCAGTATTATAAGCTTTCTTTATGGCTAGTTTAAGCCAATCAAAGAAATAAATATTTCTTTGATTATCATACATATATTTAACCCATTTTGCTTTTAGAAAGTCCTTATGTTCTTAAGAAACATGGTTAAAAAAGGATTTTGTGAGAGGGTGTAAAACTAAATTCTTTTTTAACATTACTTTATCAATTTCAAAGCATTTAACAACAATTATATTGAAATCGGATTTTGAGGGATTATATGTATTAGTTGGAGAAGCATGATTTTTTTTTTTTGTTTTCTGAAGCTTAATAAAAGGGATACACAAGTCCTGTAGGTCGAAGGTCTACATTGGGTATAGAGCAAGAAACTTAGGATGGTTCTTTTATAGAAGATCCTACCACAGAGGGAGGGTGAGAATAAGACTTTCTATAAGGTTGATAAACTGTAGGAGTTGTATCCCTTGAATCTATTTGAAAATTTATTTCAACACTTCCATCTTCATGTTCAATAATTGTTTCAATATCTTGATTTTCTAAAGACCTTTCTGGTTGAGTGCTTTCTAAACACCATTTAGTAGATAGATTAATATCATTCCACTGTATGAGTTTTGAAATATTAACTTTATTTTTGAAATTAGTTTGGAATAAAGTAGTCATGCCTTTTGCTTGATGGGAATAGGCTATGCCTAGAACAAATGAATTCATGAGTTTATAATAAACTCTATATATGAAAGCAAGATTTTGATTATGAAGATTCATATCAAAACCTTTTGTCTGGATAGCAAGAGGAAGAGCTTCATGTGCACCTGGATCGGTAAAGGAAATATAGAATTTGGAAAGAAATTGAAGAAAGTAAGGCCATTAGCCAAACTTGATTCAACCATTCCAAGTAATGAATCACTGAATTTTTTAGGTCTTGTATCTTGAACATAGATGAGAGCTTCTGTTCTAAGTCCAAGCCTTGTTAAAGGCTTTTGAGCAACTTCACTAATCCAAAATAAATATAATTGTATGTTTTAACATACTCCTTTATTTCATGGGGCTTGATTAAAGAAAGATGCAGAATATTACTGATAATGGATTCAATTCTTTCATTGGTTTTTACTTTATAACTTGATTTTAATTGAAAACTTCCAACTTTATAAATTTCATTTTTATTTACAGTTGGAATAGTCTAGTCACAAATAACTAGATCTAAATCATCATAACTGATTTCTCTACTATTTTTAATACACATAGAAGATAGGGAACTTGATGATGAGGAAGAAGAATGTACAAACTTCTTAATAAGCTTAGCTATAATTTGTAGTACAGAAATTTTTTAACCAAATCCACTATGAGTATTTAATGAAATAGAGGACTTACACACCAATAAAACACCTTAAATGCCTTCACACGAATAACAACGGCGATAAAATGGCTACCTCAGCTTTGTGTCGGGTGGAATATGATTAAAATTTCTCAATAATAATAAACACAGAACTAAGTGTTAAGACTTTTAACATTCTTACTTCTGAGTCAGCAATTTCTTAAACAAAATCAAAGCATAACATAACAAAGATAAGTGAAGAAATACTCAGAAAACAACTTTATATTGCCAAAGTACTTGATTACAAATTTGATACCAACTTGTCTCTGATACCAAATGGGGAAGATGGTGGGTATACAAAAGTGGAAGGGAGAGGAGAGAGAAGATGGTGGTGGAAGCATGGATGGATTTTTACTGGTATTCCAACTCTTGCGTGTACATGAGGAAGGCTAGACCTATTTGTAGTCATAACAAACATAATTTATATTTCATTACAACTGAATTTAGACTGCATTTGCATTTCATTTTATGTGCTGGCATATTGCATGATGTTTCAGGGTTTTATTTTTGGATAGGATCACAGGTTACCGTATAGATGGTTTGTCTTTATGCTATGATGATTGCACTTGTTGACTAAGCGGATGTTGCTTTATTCTTCTGCATAGTTGCTTTATTCTTCCGCATAGTACCTGGTTGGTCTGTTGCGGAGAGAGGAGTCTATGGAGCCTTGTTCATTACTATTGTCTTTCGGATTTTTCACAATTATCTTTTGTCTTCTTTCTCAAAGTAGCTTTTTGTATAGTACTTTTTCAATATAACTTTGATGTGTTTGTAGAGAATAGCATAGCTATGGATATGGTATCAATTATAAAGTTTTTGTTATCATGCTTTAGAGAGAAAACTCTTAATAAATCTTGTTAAATCTAAATCTTAATAAGATTAATCACCATCCTAATGAATTCCATTGCAACTGATGGAGAACCTTATAATAGAGTCAAAATTATGACAGGGGTCATTCCAACGTTCATTATCATTTTCCAATTCTCCATGGAATAGCTGAATTAATTCTTCATGAGTTTTTTCTAAAATGTCAAAAGAGATATCTTTATAGGCATTGAGAATTTGATTAAACTTGGCATGTCCAGATTTAGAAGGACTCTGTATCACCGTTGTTTGCTCAGCGAGATCATCAGCGAAGCAAACAACTCGTCTACCGTCACACCAAACATATCTATATGTACTTGCAAATTCATGATGTCCTTTTAGATTGAGAAATCTTTGATATTGATCAGAAGTTGGATCATAATTTTGGAGATGTGCTAAGCTGTATTCCATTGTAGCAACTTCATGAGATTCATACCATTGAGTTGGATAATTAATAGGGAGATGCTTGTAATCATTTAAAGTAGAGATGAATTTTTTGCAGATTAAATCTCCTTCTTCATAATTCATGATGGTCCACAATTGATAAGGTTGATAAAACCAGATTTCTGATCTTTCAACAAAACTTGATGAAATCGTTATGAGAAGTTGTCTTTTGGTAACTCCAAGGCTGCGAATGGCATGACGCACAATTGCAAGGAGTTGCTGTATTATTTCAAAATCATCTCTGCATAAAGAAAATCTTTGGACTAATCCTTGAGATATCAACTTCATGTGATAGCAAGAATAATTTTGAAAAACCAATTACCTAGCATATATATTGAGATTTGAGCATTAATCACTCCTTGATCTGACAAGAAAGAGTTCTTTTTATAATTCTTGCAGCTATCTCATCTGGAAGGGCTGTTTTAACCTTTTCCGGGAGGTCAATTCTAGATGATTTTTCATTAGCATAGGTGGATAACAATGCTCTTTGTTGGATGTTATGGCATATAAGGATTTGGCTTTCTAAGTCGTTGATATGGAATCCATTTTATTTGGAACTAGATATCTGAACGGTTTTTGAACATCTTATTCTTGTTTACACTTTGTTTGAATAATATTGATATATTGAATAGGAGTTAATTCAACAAAATCAAAATTTAATTCTTTATTATCTAAAATAGTTTTTAGACCTGATGAGTCAATTTGAAAAGGCTGTAAAATTTGTAGAAAAAGATTTCCAAGGATAACATCATTGTTTAAATAATTTCGTAGAAGGAAACTAGTCTTTATGTATGTTCCATTTTTATAGACATAAACATTACTTAATTTGTATTTGATATATAGTTTTTTGCTAGCAATAGCTAGATTGAGTTTATTATTGGTTTTTTTATAATATTTTGTTGGGATTAATCCTTCTCTTATTAAATTAACATCTGCTCTACTATCTAGTTGGCATAGTGCTTTAATAGAGAAGTTTTTGACCTTAATTGTAGCTTGAATTTTCCATTTTTTAAGTGGATATCTTATTAAAGAATTTACAAAATCATTTACTTCTTTATCAAATTTATCTTGATTTTGTAAATTATCATTATTTTCTTGAGAATTTTTAGGTGTGTGAAATTCAAGATTCTCAACACGTTGTTTGAGTTCTTGAAGTTCAATTAAGTCTTGTTTTAATTCTTTTATTTCTTGTTTTTTATTATTTATTTCTTTATAAAGATCTTAAATAAAAAGATGAGTAGGAGCTTGTTGCTCTCTCAATCTATGTAATACAAATTTAATGCTGAATTGTTCAGGTAAGTTTGATATGTTATTTGATGTAAAAGCGTTCCCTTTTGTAGTTCCTTTGTTTATATTCTGTATTTTTTTCAAAATATTTATTTTTAATTCTTCATCTTTTAGATCTTTAAACACTTCTAGCACCATCTCTTTTAGAGCAAAAAGTACGTTTAAAGATAAAGAGGAAGAAGAAGCAGATTCATACTGGATTTCACTGTCAAATATTTTACAATGACAAGTATCTGAAATATAAGAGGAAGAACAATCTGTATCAGAGGAACTGGAAGACTCTGACGCTAAGGATCCTTTTAAGATAGTTTTGATTTCTTTTTCTATTTTAATTTTTATTTTTGGGCAATCAGGAGCTATATGTCCTTTTTCTTTGCAATTATAACAACATATTTCTTTTTTCTTAGGATAAGAAGTAGATAGATTACCGTTTCTGTAAGATTTCTTTTATTTTTTATAAGGGTTTTTATGAGAAGATTTTTTATAATATCTTTTTAAGGGAGTCTAATATTGTGGAGTTGAAAAATGCTTAGATTTTTTTTTGTTGGTTTCTTTTTAAGTTTTTCTTTTTATTCTAGCTAGAAGGACTGATTAATGGTTCCATACCAAATTGAAAACAAAAATCACCAAGTTCATACTTGATGATTCTTTTTTTATTTTCAATTTGACGTTTAAGTTTGATTTCATTACATAATGAAAATCCAACTTTATTAATCTTTTGAGTTAGATCACCATATGTATACATTCCATAATTCAAATTTTTATAATTTTCTGATTTTAATTCTTCTTTAACTTTTTCTGCAAAAAGTTTAGGAAGACCAGATATGAATTTTTTTTCCAAAATTCTGAATTAATTTCATCGATTGTATAGAGTTTTGATAAGAGAGCATCTTCATACCAATAAAAATTTAATAATGTTGGGCAAGATAAATTGATTAATTGTGTTTTTTAATTTTTCTTCTACATTCATATAATTACCAATAAAATGTTTAACTATTTTGGTAATACGCATGTAGATGGAATCAGGGATCATTTGGCCTTGAGGAGTAAGAATAGGGTTTCCTGAGGGATCTCCTCTTTTACTGCATTTAATATAGCATTTCTTTCTGTATCAGATAGGTATTTTTCCTACCAACCATGTAATTGTCTAGTAAATCCAAGGACGACTACATTTACTACATGTCTTTAACCATTACCGGCAGCCATGATGGTAGAGGCATATATCATCATGTGTTGTCATAGTTGCAGGATTTGATATTCAGATAGTCCATCTATATTCCATTCGTATACTGAAGAGTTTTCAAATCGAAGACCATTTAGAATAGCTTGTTCTTCGAATTGAAGATCAACCGAAGTAGGTCTTGGATAACAAATTCTTGTTTTTGCTGCAGTGACTATTGGTTTTTGTCTTTTAAATATTTATTGATTTGTAGAGATTCTTGATTTTGATCATCTTGTTTTTCATTTGATTTTTCTTCTATAGAGTCAGAAACAGAGAATTCCGAGTCAGAGCTCGAAGCTTTAGAAACTAAAACATTTATGGATTTTTCATCTTTATTTTCTTTATTATCTTTAAGTTTTATATTTGTAAAATTATGAGATAATTAACTGATTAGTTCGTTTGAAAATTTTAAGGCTTTTTTTTTTCAAACTTTAGATCTTTAAGGGCTTGACCCTGAAAACCTAAAGATTGTGTCTTGATTACTTTATGGGAAGATGTAGTTTCATAAAATTTTAAAATATTTTCAATTGTATCTTCAATTCTAGTGGTTTGTTGGCCAATAGTATAAAGGTTTATATTTGTATAATTATTTTGTTCTAAAACATGACTTAAATCTAATTTGTAAATAAATTCAGTTTTACCTTTGTCTCCTAGCATTTTTGAAACATCTTTTATGGGTACAGCCGATGTTTCATTATAAATGATTTAATGTAATGGAGGGTGTATAGATTCTTCAGTTTTTTGTGGAGAAGAACTGGTATAAGCTATAATATAAGAAGAGCTTAATTTAGTTGTCACATTGATGGATAAATCTTCAGTATTATAAGCTTTCTTTATGGCTAGTTTAAGCCAATCAAAGAAATAAATATTTCTTTGATTATCATACATATATTTGTACCATTTTTCTTTTAAAAAGCCTTTATGTTCTTAAGAAACCTGTTTAAAAAAGGATTGTGTTAAAGGATGTAGAGCTAAATTCTTTTTTAACATTTCTTTATCAATTTCAAAACATTCAATAACATTTATATTGAAATTGGATTTCGAAGGATTATATGTATTAGATGGAGAAGCTTGATAAGAAGGATACACAAGTCCTGTTGGTCGAAGGTCTAGATTAGGTGTAGTGCAAGAAACTCGGGATGGTTCTTTTATGGAAGATCCCACCATAGAGGGAGGATGAGATTAAAACTTTCTAGAAGGTTGATAAACTGTAGGAGCTGTATCTCTTGAATCTATTTGAAAATTTATTTCAACACTTCCATCTTCATGTTCAATAATTGTTTCAATATCTTGATTTTCTAAAGATCTTTCCATTTGGGCATTTTCTAAGCGCCATGTACTAGATAGATTAATATCATTCCATTGTAAGAGTTTTGGATTATTAACTTTATTTTTGAAATTAGTTTGGAATAAAGTACTCATACCATTTGCTTGATGGGAATAAGCTATGCTTGGAACAATTGAATTCATAAGTTTATAAAAAAAAACTCTATATATGAGAGCAAGATTTTGATTATAAGGATTCATATGAAAACCTTTTGTCTGGATAGCAAAAGTACGAGCTTCATGTGCACCTGGATTTGTAAGGGAAATAGAGAAATTTGGAAAGCAAATGAAGAAGGTAAGGCCATTCGCCAAACTTGATTCAACCATTCCAACTAATGAATTACTAAATTTTTTATATCTTGTATCTTGAACATAAATGAGAGCTTCAGTTCTAAGTCCAAGTCTTGTTAATGGCTTTAGAACAACTTGCACTAATCCAAAATGAATATAATTGTATATTCTAGCATACTCCTTTATTTCATGGGGCTTGATTAAAGAAAGATGCCGAATATTACTGGTATTATATTCAGTTCTTTCAGTGGTTTTTACTTTATAACTTGATTTTAATTGAAAACTTTCAACTTTATAAATTTCATTTTTATTTACGGTTGGAATAGTCCAATCACAAATAACTTGATCTAAATCATCATAACTGATTTCTTCACTATTTTTAATAGACATAAAAAATAAGGAATTTGATGATGAGGAAAAAGAAGGTACAAACTTCTTAATAAGCTTAGCCATAATTTGTATTACAGAGTCATTTTAACCAAATCCACCACGAGTATCTGATGAAATAGAGGATTTACACACCAACAAAATACCTTAAATGCCTTCACATGGCTAACAATGGCGACAACGATGGCGGAATATGATTAAAATTTCTAAGTTGGCAATTCCCTAAGCAAATCCAAAGCATAACATAAGAAAGATAAGTGAAGAAATACTCACCAAACAACTTTATATTGCCAAAGTACTTGATTACAAGTTTGATACGAAGTTGGCTTTGACACCAAATGGGGAAGATGGTGGGTATACAAAAGCGAAAGGGAGAGGAGAGAGGAGATGGTGGCGGAAGCGAGGCTGGATTTTGACCTATATTCCAACTCTTGTTTGTACATGGAAAAGGCTGGTACTATTTATAGCCTTAGCAAACATAATTTACATTTCATTACAATTAAATTTACACTGCAGTTGCATTTCATTTTATAATGTTTTAGGATTTTACTGATGGATAGAATCACAAGTTGTCGTATAGATTGTTTGTCTTCATGCTGTGATGAGTGTACTTGTTGACTAGGAGGATGTTGCTTTATTCTTCTACATAGTACCTGGTTGGTCTGTTGCGGAGAGAGGAGTCTATGGAGCCTTGAATTTTCTCATTGGCTTTTGGATTTTTCCTAATTGTCTTTTGTCTTCTTTCTCAAAGTAGCTTTTTTAGATAGTACTTTTTCAACATAACTTTGATGTGTTTATAGAGAATAGCATAGCTATGGATATGGTAGGAATGATATAGTTTTTGTTATCTTTTCTTTGCAGGCTTTATAGAAAAAACTCTTAATAAATCTTGATAAGATTAATCACCATCCTGATGAATTCCATCGCAGCTGGCGGAGAACTTCATAATAAAGACAAAATTATGACAAGGGTCATTCCAACCTTCATTATCATTTTCGAATTCGCCATGGAATAGCTGAATTAATTCTTCATAAGTTTTTTCTAAAATGTCAAAAGAGATATCTTCATAGGCATTGAAAATTGATTAAGCTTGGCATGTCTGGATTTAGAAGGATTTTGTATCACTGTTGTTTGCTCAGCGAGATCATCAGCAATGCAAACGACTCATCGACCATCACACCAAACATATCTGTGTGTACTTGCAAATTCAAGATATCCTTTTAGATTGAGAAATCTTTGATATTGATCAGAAGCTCGATCATACTTTTGGGGATGTTCTAAGCTGTATTCCATTGTAGCGACATACCATTGAGCTGGATGCTCGTAAACATTTAACGTAGAGATGAATTTTTTACAGATTAAATCTCCTTTTTCATAATACATGATGGTCTATAATTGATAAGGTTGATAAAACCAGATTTTTGATCTTTCACCCGAAATTGATAAAAACGTTATGAGAAGTTGTCTTTTGGTAACTCCAAGGCTGCGAAGGGCATGACGCATAATTGCAAGGAGCTGCTTTATCATTTCAAAATCATCTTGCATAAAGAAAATCTTTGGACTAATCCTTGTTCGATATATGAGATATCAACTTCGTATGATGGCAAGAACTATTCGGGAAAGCCAGTTGCCCAACTTATATATCGAGCTTTGAGCATTAATCACTCCTTGATTTGACAAGAAATAGTTTTTTCTCGAATTCTTGCAGCTATCTCATCTAGAAGGGCTATGTTAACCTTTTCCAGGAGGTAAATTCTGGATGTTTTTTCATCAGCATAAGCAGCTAACAGTGCTCTTTGATAAATGTTATGGCACATAAGGATTTGGCTTTCTAAGTCCTTGATATGGTTTGCAATTTTAGATAGGGTTTTTCTAGTGTTTTTTCTTTTATCAGAGAGAATGACACTCCAATGGGCATTGATAAGTTCTTGTGAAGTGACAAATAATCCTGAATTGAAGAAGGGAATTGATATTTATTGGGATGTGGGTATGAAGGAAGAACTTGGTTCTTGAATAGGGGCTTTGCTTGATGTCATAATGAGAAAGGACACTTCCTGAAAGCAGGTAGGAGTGAAAGATAGGTCTGAATAAGAATTATCAATAACTGAAATTTTTGTTTTCTTTGGGAAAAAACTAATTTTATATCTGTCCTCCAGGTAGAATTTGAAGTACCAAAATCTGGATGTAGGATCAAATGCAGAAAATATGAAGACCTCAGAGAGATGATTAATAAGATCCGTTTTATTTGGAACTGGATATTTGAATGGTTTTTGAACACCATATTCTTGTTTACACTTTGTCTGAATAATATTGATGTGTTAAATAGGAGTTAATTCAACAAAATCAAAATTTATTTCTTTATTATCTTAAGTAGTTTTTGGACCTGATGAGTCAATTTGAAAATGCTGTAAAATTTGTAAAAAAGGGTTTTCGAGGATAACATCATTGTTTATATCCTTTCCTAGAAGGAAATTAGTTTTTATGCATATTCCATTTTTACAAATATAAACATTGCTTAATTTGTATTTGATATGCTGTTTTTTGCTAGCAGCAGCTAGATTGAGTTTATTATTGGTTTTCTCAGAATATTTTGTTGGGATTAATCCTTCTCTTATTAAATTAACATCTGCACAACTATCTAGTAAGAAGAGTACTTTAATAGAGAATTTTTTATCTTAATTGTAACTTGAGTGTTCCAGTTTTTAAGTGGATTCCTTGTTAAAAAATTTACAAAACCATTCAAGTTTTCATCAAAACTTTCTTGATTTTCTAAGTTATCATTATTTTCTTGATAATTTTTGAGTATGTAAAATTCAAGATCCTCAACACGTTGTTTGAGTTCTTGAAGTTCAATTAAGTCTTATTTTAATTCTTTTATTTCTTGATTTTGATTATTAATTTCTTTGTAAAGATCTTGAATTAGAAGATGGGGAGGAGCTTGCTACTCTCTTAATCTATCTAATATAGTTTTAATGCTGAATTGTTCAGGTAAGTCAGATATATTATTTAAAGTAGAAGCTTTTCCTTTTTTATTTCCTTCTTTTATATTTTGTATTTTTTCAAAATATTATTTTTTAATTCTTCACCTTTGAGATCTTTAAACATTTCTAGCACCTATTCTTCTGGAGCAAAAAATACGTTTAAAGATAAAGAGGAAGAAGATGTAGATTGATACTGGATTTCACTATCAAATATTTTACAATGACATGTATCTAAAAAATAATCTTTATCAGAGGAACTAGATGATTATAAGGATGAGGATGAGGATCCTTTTAAGATAGTTTTGATTTCTTTTTCTATTTTTACCTTTATTTTTGGGCAGTCAAGAGCTATATGTCCTTTTTCTTTGCAATTGTAACATTGTATTTCTTTTTTCTTAGGATGAGAAGTGGATGGATTATCTTTTGTATAAGATTTCTTTAATTCTTTATAAGGGTTTTTATGAGAAGATTTTTTATGATATCTTTTTGAGGGAATATAATATTGTGGAGTTGAAAAATGTTTAGATTTTCTTTTTCTATGGTTTTTTTTTAAGTTTTTCTTTTTATTCTGGCTAGAAGGACTGATTAATGGTTCCATGCCAAGTTGAAAACAAAAATCACCAAGTTCATACTTGCTGATTCTTTTTTGATTTTCAATTCGACGTTTAAGTTTGATTACATCGCATAATGAAAATCCAACTTTATTAATCTTTTGAATTAGATCACCATATGTATACATTCCATAATTCAAATTTTCATAATTTTTTGATTTTAATTCTTTTCTAACTTTTTTTGTAAAAATTTTAGGAAGACCAAATATGAATTTTTCTTTCCAAAATTCTGGATTACTTGCATCGATTGTATAAAATTTTAATAAGAAAACATCTTTATACCAACAAAAATCTGATAATGTTAGGCAAGATAAATTGATTAATTGAGTTTTTATTTTTTTTCTACGTTCATATAATTACCAACAAAATGTTTTATGATATTGGTAATAAGCATGTAAATAGAATCAGGAATCATTTGACCTTGAGGAGTAATAACAGGATTTCTTGAGGGATCTCTTTTTACTGCATTTAGCATAGCTTGTCTTTCTATATTAGATAGGTACTTTTCCCACCAACCATGTAAATGTCTAGTAAACCCAAGGACAACTGCATTTACTACATGTCTTTGATCATTACCAGCAGTCATGATGGTAGAGGCATATATCATCATGTGTTGGCATTGTTGCAGGATTTCATATTCAGATAGTCCATCTACATTCCATTCATATATTAAGGAGTTTTCAAATCGAAGGCCATTTTGAATAGCATGTTCTTCGAATTGAAGATCAACTAGAGTAGGTCTTGGATAATAATTTCTTGTTTTTGCTGCAGTGACTATTGGTTTTTGTCTTTTAAATCTTTTATTGATTTGTAGAGATTCTTGATTTTGATCATTTTGATTCTCATTTGTTTTAGACACTTCTTCTATAGGATTAGCTATAGAAAATTCTGAATCTGAGCTAGAAGCTTTAGAATTTGAGACTAAAACATTTATAGATTTGTCAGCTCTTTTATCTATATATTTTTGAAGTTTTATATTTGTAAAACTATGAGATAATTGATTGATTAGTGCATCTGAACATTTTAAAGGTTTCCTTTCTAACTTTAGATCTTTAAGGGCTTTACCTTGAAAACCTAAAGTTTGTGTCTTAATTATCTTTTGTGAAGAAGATGATTCATAAATTTTTAAAATATTTTCAACTTTATCTTTAATTCTATTGGTTTGTTGGCCAATAGTATAAAGGTTAATATTTGTATAATTGTTTTAAAATATGTCTTAAGTTTGATTTATAAATTAATATAGATTTACGTTTATCTCCTTGTGTCTTTGCTACATCTTTCATGAGTACGGCCGAAGTTTCTTTATATATGATTTGATGTAATGGAAGATGTATAGATTCTTCAGTTCTTTGTGGAGAAGAACTGGTTGAAGCTATAATCCAAGATGAACTGAATTTTGCTATCATATTGATGGATAAATCTTCAGTATTATATACTTTCTTTGTGGCTAGTTTAAGCCAATCAAAGAAATAAATATTTCTTTGATTAACATACATATATTTGTAACATTTTTCTTTTAAAAAGTCTTCATGTTCTTGAGAAACTTATTTAAAAAAGGATTTTGTTAAAGGATGTAGAGCTAAATTCTTTTATAATGTTTCTTTATCAATTTCAAAACATTCAATAACATTTATATTGAAATCAGATTACGAAGGATTTTATGTTTTAGATGGAGAAGCTTGATAAGAAGGATACATAGGTCCTGTAGGTCGATGGTCTACATTAGGTGTACAGCAAAAAAACTCAGGATGGTTCTTTTATGGAAGATCCTACCACAGAGTGAGGATGAGAATAAAACTTTCTAGAAGGTTGATAAATCGTAGGAGTTGTATCTCTTGAATCTATTTGAAAATTTATTTCAACACTTCCATCTTCATGTTCAATAATTATTTCAATACCTTAATTTTCTAAAGACCTTTCTAGTCGGGTGTGTTCTAAGCGCCATGTACCAGATAGATTAATATCATTCCACTGTATGGGTTATGGAATATTAACTTTATTTTTGAAATTAGTTTAGAATAAAGTAGCTATACCGTTTGCTTAATGGGAATAGGCTATGCTTGGAACAACTGAATTCATGAGTTTATAATAAGCTCTATATATGAGAGCAAGATTTTGATTATAAGGATTCATATGAAAACCTTTTGTCTAGATATTAAGAGTAAGAGCTTCATGTGCACTTGGATCTGTAAGGGAAATAGAGAAATTTGGAAAGCAATTGAAGAAAGTAAATCCATTAGCCAATCTTGATTCAACCATTCCAAGCAATGAATCACTGAATTTTTTGTCTTGTGTCTTAAACATAGATGAGCGCTTCAGTTCTAAGTCCAAGTCTTGTTAATCGCTTTGGAGCAGCTTGCACTAATCCAAAATGAATATAACTGTATGTTTTAACATACTTCTTTATTTCATGGGGCTTGACTAAAGAAAGATGCCAAATATTACTGATAATGATTCAGTTCTTTCAATGGTTTTTACTTTATAACTTGATTTTAATTGAAAACTTCCAACTTTATAAATTTCATTTTATTTACAGTTGAAATAGTCCAGTAACAAATAACTTGATCTAAATTGTCATAACTGATTTTTTCACTATTTTTAATAGACATAGAAGATAAGGAATTTGATGATGATGAAGAAGAAGGTACAAACTTCAAACTAAGCTTAGCCATAATTTGTAATACGGAGTTATTTTAACCAAATCCACAACGATTATCTACTGAAATAGAGGATTTAGACACCAACAAAATGCCTTAAATGCCTTCACACAGCTAATAATGGTGACAACAATGGCTAGCTCAGCTTCACTCTTGGCAGAATATGATTAAAATTTCTTAATAATAACAAACATAAAACTAAGTATTAAGGCTTTTGACGTTCTTACTTCTGAGTCAACAATTCCTTAAGCAAAATCAAAGCATAATGTAATAAAGATAAGTGAAGAAATACTCACAAAACAACTTTATATTGCTAAAGTACTTGAGTACAAGTTTGATACCAAGTTGGCTCTGATACCAAATGGGGAAGATGGTGGGTATACAAAAGCAAAAGGGAGAGGAGAGAGGAGATGGTGGTGGAAGCAAGGCTGGATTTTGACTGGTATTCCAACTCTTGCTTGTACATGGAGAAGGCTGGTACTATTTATAGCCTTAGGAAACATAATTTACATTTCATTACAACTGAATTTACACTACATTTGCATTTAATTTCATGTACTGACAAATTTCATGATGCTTTAGGACTATTGGATAGGATCACAATCTTCACTAGAGATGAACTTTATTCTGAATAATGGATTGTCATGATTGCTTTGTGGGAAATTGAGTGACTTGATAAAGCATATGTCTTGTCTTGGCTTTATTTTTTTCCTTTTCCTTGGTTAGATATGAATCCTTCATTATCACTGTTTGTTCATCAGCATCTGTATCTGGTTTAGGAGTAATATTTTCAAAAGGATTGTCATTAGCCCAAAGATGATGCATCTGCTAACCAAAACTTAATGGGGGATTTTCAAATTACCGTTCTTTTGGTATTTGTTTAATAATTTCCTTTTGAAGTTCTTTTTTGAGTTGAAGCAAATATGCTATTGCATAAAGAGCAGGAGAGGCTGAATAAGAATTCTTCTGGTTGTCAATATCACTTGCTGGATGGAGCCTTTCTTTTTCTTTTTCAGGAGTTTTGAGAACTTCAGAGAATGATGGCTTTATAGCTTGATTGATAGAATATTGTTGGAGTATTGCAGTATAATCAAAATGATGCCAAAACTTGATATAAATCATTCAAGATAAAACTAGTGGACTGAAGTCCATTTCTTTATAAAAATTCCATTTCAAGATCCAAGGAATCTCCTGCTTGCGATAAAATTGTATAGTAACATACGGTTCTGTTGCAAGTTGTAGTGTTGATAAAGGCTTTTTTCTTCTGATTTGAGAAGGGCTTTAAATGATGCAGAATAGGATTCATAAATAGGAAGAAGTGCTTGAGGAAGGATGTCTTTATTGGCACAAAAAAGGATCCAAAATTGTGTGAAGAACCACATAGGTATTTTATGGGAGTTTGATTTGAATCCAATGAACCAGGAATGTTGGAAGGATGGGTTTTGATAATAGAGGATGACTTCCTAAGTAGAAATATGATCATAATAATTAAAAATAAGTTCTGAATCAAGTCTTTGAGGCATATGAAGAGGTCTTCCCCGTTCTTCTGCAGAGAAAACATGCAGGTTTTTAGTTTTTGAATAGAGGATAGTAATATTGGGTGGTAAAGCATTTAAGTATGAATTTTTGATCCATCTGTATGATCAATAATACAGCAGCCAATTCTAATGAGAATCTGTTCATAGACTTTATAGTCAAGAGGTTAGATAAATAAGTCATCAAGAGAAAAAAGGGTTTGGATAAGATGTTCAATAGAAATGGTATCAGCATAAGACATGTCATTTAAAGAATAAATTCTCAAGGGTGCTTTTGTGGCAAAATATTAAGCTTGTGAAGCTTGAGGTTTTCTGGATACAAGGCTTGATTGGCTTTGAAATTGAGGAATATTGGAAGTATGGGTTGCTCCCCATCTCTTAAGATAATTGCGCAAGATTTTCTGGTTAAAGGTGTAGTATTCATAATGGAAGAAACTTTATCAGTTGGGGGCTGGAGAAAGGGTCTAATCTGCCGAGGCTTCATTCTTTTGTCGCCGTAAAAACTCACGATATAAAAAATCAGGAAGAGAATTATTTTTACCTGCAATATACTCAATGTCAAAATCAAATATGGCTAATAAAGCTTGCTAGTGAGTAAAGATTTGCTTGGGAGTAAGATTTTTTCCATCTTTTTCTAAAATTTCTTTAGCAGATTCACAATCTATTCTTAATAAAAAAATTTTTGTTTAATAAATCACTTTGGAACTTCATTATACTATTTATTATAGATAGGATTTCCTTTTTAATAGTTGAATAATTCTGTTGAGTGGACGTCCATGTTCCAAAAGTGAAACGAAGAATTTCTTCTTTTCCAAGGACGTTTCTTTGTAGAAGGATTCCTCCAAAACCTATTTCAAATGCATCTATTTGAACTATTTTTAATAAATCTGGATGAGGGATAGTTAAACAAGGAAAATTTTGGACTCAGCTTTTGTATGAGTAGGTGACCATTCTACGAGATTTTTGGTCAAGCGCATTTGCAAGATTTTTCTTTCTTTAGCAAGATTTTTATAAAAGTCAAAAACATAATTAAGGCATCCAAGAAAATGTTGCAATTGCTCTTTATTAAGAATTTCATCAGGAAATTGGGAAGCAAACTTAATAACTCTTTGGACTAGAGAAATAGTTCCTTTTTTACTATAAAGCCAAGAAACTGAATTTCTGTTTGAAAAAGCTTCATTTTCTTTTGGGATAAGACAAGTCCATTCTTGATAATAACTTTTTAAAAAATGTTTAAATGTTTCCAATGATCACAAATAGATTTTGAAAACACAAGAATGTCATCTATATAGATGAGTGTAAAAGCTAAATATGGATTAAAAATGTCATTCATTATTCTTTGAAATTCTGAAGGAGCATTTTTTAAATCAAATGGCATAACGTTCCATTCGTAATGGCCAAATGGTACTGTAAAAGCAGTTTTATACTTGTCCTCTAGGGTGATTTGAATTTGCCAAAATCCTGATTTAAGATCAAATTTGGAAAAAAAGAAAGCACCAGCTAGACGGTTAATAAGATCAGTTTTATTTGGAACTAGATATCTGATGGATTTAAGACTTTATTTAAAGGCTTGTAGTTGATAACAAGATAGGGAACAACTTGTTCTTGTTCAGGCTCTTTATTTACATAAAACGCTGCATAACTCCAAGGGGATTGTGATTTTTTAATAAGATTTTTAGCAAGAAGATCATTGATTTCTTTAGTACATAGTTGTACAAGGTGTTTATTCATCTGAATAGGTCAAGCTTTAGTAGGAATTTGAGATTCATCGAAATTATCAATATATGGAAGAGAAACAGTATGGTGTTTCCTGTGCCAAAAGGCAAAAGGAAGGTCAAAACAACATTCTATTTCAAGAGATTTTTGAAATTGGATTAAATCTTTTTGGAATTCTGGTTTTTGTAATTCTTTTTCAATTCTTAAAGAATTCATATCTTCTTGAAGATATGCAATTTGTTTTTCTTTATAAGCAATTTGATTTTGAATAATATTGATATGTTGAATAGGAGTTGATTCAACAAAATCAAAAATTAATTTTTTATTGTCTTTAATAGTTTAAGGCTTGATGAATCAATTTGAAAAGGCTATAGAATTTATAGAAAAGGATTTCCAAGGATAACATCATTGTTTAAATCTTTTTCGAGCAGGAAATTAGTCTTTATACATGTTCCATTTTTGCACACATGGACGTTATTTAATTTATAATGGATATGGAGTTTATTACTAATAGTTGCTAGGCTGAGTTTATCTTTTAGTTTTTTCATAATATTTTGTTGGGATTAATCCTTCTCTTATTAAATTAACATATGTGCCACTATCTAGTAAGTAGAGTGCTTTAATAAAGAAGTCTTTGACCTTAATTGTAACTTGGGTTTTCCATTTTTGAGGTAGATTCCTTGTTAAAGAATTTACAAAACCATTTAAGTTTTCCTAAAATTTTTCTTGATGTTCTAAATTATCATTATTTTCTTGATAATTTTTGAGTGTGTAAAATTCAAGATTCTCAAAACATTGTTTGAGTTCTTGAAGTTCAATTAAGTCTTGTTTTAATTCTTTTATTTCTTGCTTTTGATTATTTATTTCTTTAGAAAGATCTTGAATTGAAAGATGAGTAGGAGATTGTTGCTCTCTTAATCTAAAACAGTTTTTACACAGAATTGTTCAAGTAAGTCAAATATATTACTTGATGTAGAAGCTTTTCCTTTTTTATTTCTGTTATTTATTTTCTGTATTTTTTTAAAATATTTATTTTTTAATTCTACATCTTTTAGATCTTTAAACATTTCTAGCACCATTTCTTCTGGAGCAGAGAGTATTTTAAAGATAAAGAGGAAGAAGAAGCATATTCATACTGGATTTCACTGTCAAATATTTTACAATGGCATGCATCTGAAGAATAATCTTTATCAGAGGAACTAGATGCTTCTAAGGTTAAGAATAAGACTTTCTAAAAGGCTGATAAAATGTAGGAGTTGCATCTCTTGAATCTGTCTGAAAATTTATTTCAACACTTTCATCTTCATGTTCAATAATTGTTTCAATATCTTGATTTTCTAAAGACCTTTTTGGTTGAGCATCTTCTAAGCGCAATTTACCAGATAGATTAATGTCATTCCACTATATGAGTTTTGGAATTTTAACTTTATTTTTGAAATTAGTTTGGAATAAAGTAGTCATACCATTTGCTTGATGGGAATAGGCTATGCCTAGAACAATTGAATTCATGAGTATAATAAACTCTATATATGAGAGCAAGATTTTGATTATGAGGATTCATATCAAAACTTTTTGTCTGGATAGCAAGAGTAAGCGCTTCATGTGCACCTAAATCTGTAAGGGAAACAGAGAAATTTGGAAAGCAATTGAAGAAAGTAAGGCCATTAGCCAAACTTGATTCAACCATTCCAAGTAATGAATCACTGAATTTTTTATGTCTTGTATCTCGAACATAGATGAGAACTTCTGTTCTAAGTCCAAGTCTTGTTAAAGGCTTTAGAGTAACTTGCACTACTCTAAAATGAATATAATTGCATGTTTTAACATACTTCTTTATTTCATGGGGCTTCATTAAAGGAAGATGCTGAATATTACTGGTAATGGATTCAGTTCTTTCGATGGTTTTACTTTATAACTTGATTTTAATTGAAAATTTCTAACTTTATAAATTTCATTTTTATTTACTGTTGGAATACTCCCGTCACAAATAACTTGATCTAAATTGTCATAACTGATTTCTTCACTATTTTTAATAGAAATAAAAGATAAGGAATTTGATGATGATGATGAAGAAGGTACAAACTTCAAAATAAGCTTAGCCATAATTTGTATTACAGAGTTATTTTAACCAAATCCACCACGAGTATCTAACGAAATAGAGGATTTACACACTAACAAAATGCCTTAAACGCCTTCGCATGGCTAACAACAGCAACAACAATGGCTACCTCAGCTTTGCTCTAGGCAGAATATAATTAAAATTTTTCAATAATAACAAACACACAACCAAGTATTAAGATTTTTAACGTTCTTGCTTCTGAATCAGTAATTCCTTAAGCAAAATCAAAACATAACATAACAAAGATAAGTGAAGAAATACTCACAAAATGACTGTATATTGCCAAAGTACTTGATTACAAATTTGACACTAACTTGGCTCTAATACCAAATGGGGAAGGTGGTGGGAATACAAAAGCGGAAGGGAGAGGAGAGAGGAGATGGTGGTGGAATCAAGGCTAGATTTTGACTGGTATTCGAACTCTTGCTTGTATATGAGGAAGGCTAGACCTATTTATAGTCATAACCAACATAATTTACATTTCATTCAAACTGAATTTACACTACATTTGCATTTCATTTCATGTGTTGACAAATTTCATGATGCAATCAGACTGCAGGCAAAAATCACAATCTTTGCTGTAGATGAACTTTATTCTGAATAGTGAGATGACATGATTACTTTGAGTGACTTGATAAGGTATGTGTCATGTCTTTATTTCTTTTCCCTTTCTGGAGATAAGTTCTTCATAGTTGTGCATGTTGGGAATAAAATACTACTTCATTCTTATGAGAGGTATGCTTTGTCTTTTAGTACTTTTGTATGTACTTTTCCCAAAAAAAAACTCATTGATTGGCTAGTAAAAAAGGCTCTTGTAGGAAGAATCTTTATGCTAGGCATAGTATTATTGGAGACTTGCATCAAAAGTGCTGATCCCAGTCATCATTTGTTAATTTACCATGGACTAATTGGATTAACTCATCTCAAGTTCTGTCAGAAATATCAAAAGACATGTCTTCATAAGTATTGATAATTTGATTAAGAGCTATATGTCCAGATTTATATGGATTTTGTATCACCGTTGTTTGCTCAGCGAGATCATTAGTGATGCAAACAACTCTTCGACCGTCACATCAAACATATGTAAGGTCCCGAATCCCACTAATCTTAATCTAGGTTAATTAAGCTCGTTCTATATTGATTAAATCTTATTAAGGCTAATTTAATTCAGAACTATCGGGTTTGGTCTCGAATAGGTAGTTGGGCAGAGTTCGGACCTAACTTTAGTAGTTAAGGGCCTTTTTGTAAATTGTCCTTGCATCTCTTAGACACCTCGTCCATTGTTTCTCGTGTAATTGTTCACATAGATCATCTTTGGTGTTGGGCTCAATTAAATCTGAATTTGTCTTTGGCCAATTGAGGTGCACTAGGCCTAAACCGTAATTTTGTAAAACCTATGGACCTGCATGTTAAATGTAGGAAGTTTTAAGTTGAAAAAGAGATAACGTTCATTCTTCCTCCTCGTCTTCTCCCTGATGCTGGAGCCACCTCGCTTCACCTCTCTCTGTTCACCTTAGAGTTGGAAAAAGGAGGAGCTAGAGCTGCATGTGATACCAATAGCTTCCATCCATTTATTTTCTTCTTCTTGGGTATCTCCTTCTAAGAATCACAACCTTCCCCCATACTACAGCAGTATAAGGTGAAGGATTACCTCCATTTCGGTCATTTAGGGTTTATTGGAGTCATAAGGACTCAACTACACGGCATGCATGTGAATCTAAACCTCATTCTTCATTGCATACTTTACTTGTAGAGAACTCATTTCAGCTTAGAGATTTTCCTTTGAGCACTCAGAAAGAAAGAGTTAGGAGGGCTAGCACTGGTGAAAAGGCAAGTACTAGAGTCATGTGTGCTGCATGTAAGATTAAGTCTTGGAGTTTTGAGTTAGTTTCTTACACACTTCAATTCTAGTCATTGTTTTCTTGTTTTAACAGGGCATAAATGAGATTGGGCTGAGTTGGGATGCTCAACATAGAATAGGAGGGTGTGTGGGTGTTGAAAAACCTTAGGGACAATTCAACTAAGTCATGAACACCTTCCCTAAGTTAAGTTTTGAATGACTCCCGAACTGGACTGAGTTACCGGATCAAATTCACGTTTCTAAAGCTTACGGTGAAGCTACGGCTAAGCCATGAGCATTTACGGCTCAAAGTCTAGAGAGCAGCAGAATGTGATTTTGTACTACGGCTCACATACGGCTAAGCCATGAATTCCACTACGGCTAAGCCGCGTCCAGCCCGTAACTAAGCCGTAGGTCTTCCTACAGCGAGCTTTCCAGAGAGCTTATAGAACCCAGTTGCTTCTACGGTTTGCAGATGGCTGCACCATGGAATGCACTACGACTAAGCCATAAACTCCCCGTAACCGAGCCGTAGGCTTAACACGGTTAAGCCGTAGGCCAACATATGGTTGGGCCGTAACTGCGCCTGGAAATTTACAAGGAGCATGAACCACTCGGCTAAGCCGTAGCCTTGTATACGGCTAAACCGTAAGAACCCAGTGAATGTAGGATGTTAGCAACCTTCCATGATCTTGTAGGGCCTTACTATTAGCACCCTTCACACCCCCACATTGGCCAACTGGTAATCACATGTTGGAAAGAATGAATGATTTCTGGATGATCTCCCAATGGCAAGTCATGGATGTTGGCATAAGAAGGGGTGTCCCATATGCATATAAGGTAATACCAAGACGCGGTAACACAATAACACCGGACGTCTTATGAGTACATCGTGTTGAATGTCCTTGGGGATCATGGGTTACTTAATATAGGGTGAGTAATGATTTCTTGGGTACTTTCTCAATCTGAATGCATGCATCTTGCTATAACACCCCACCTTCAACATGAACTACTTCCTTTAGCAAAACCCTGAGGCAATTCAGACCTGAGCTTCTAATGAGTGCGTGTCTGACAAGCTAGAGCTTCTAATGAGTGCGAGCTTGTTAGCCAAGGGTATGATATGACTGATACGATTGGATCTGAGTCGGCACCACTCAGCTTACGCCCTTTGGGTATATGTATGACACCACTGCAGTAGGTTTACGAAGGAGTAGTCGGCACTCCTCGGGAAGCTAGCTTGATCCCCTAGCGACCCATATGATATGTATGCTCCCTTTTGGGAGAATAGAGCATCGTGGTTGCCAATCAGTATGTATGACATTTAAGTTGTAATTTCTCACTCATGCATCATGTTCAGTGATTATTCTTGTTGATATATTATTTTGTATTAGTTTCATATGCCTTAGCACTTACTTAACCGTCATGTTAACAGTGTTACCCTTGGTATTGCAGGTCCAGAACCTGGTTTTAACGTGGACACTGACGCGCCCCCGGAGGGTACCCCAATAGTACCTTGGGGTGTAGATGAGTGGACAGATGGTGACATCTATTACTAGCCATCCTACGGAGCGCATGTATTCTTGGGATGTTATGCTTGGACCTTTTGTATCACACTCTTAAGTAGTATTCTTGAAATGTACTTAAAAGACTTTAACACTATTGTATGTATATATGTTTACTTATGAAGGTTAACAGACTATGAACTTCATGTGCTCTTGATAATTACTGAGTATTTCGCAGGATGTCGCTTCTGATAAGTTATGTTTGTACGTGTGTCAGCATCCTCACACGTTCTTGTGGAATCTCCCTTGTAGGAATTCGTGCATAATTCTTCAGGGCACGGATTTCTATGGGATTACGTATCCACGGGCTGGGGGGCCACTCAAATCCCCAAATTCCCGGGATCGGGGCGTGACAACATGTATGTATGTATTTGCAAATTCAAGATGTCCTTTTAGATTGAGAAATCTTTGATACTGATCAGAAGTTGGATCATAAGTTCAGAGGCATTCTAAGCTGTATTCCATTGTAGCGACTTCATGAGACTCATACCATTGAGCTGGATAATCAACAGGGAGATGCTCGTAATCATTTAAGGTAGAGATGAACTATTTGCAAACTAAATCTCCTTCTCCATAATTCATGATGGTCCATAATCGATAAGGTTGGCTAAACTGGATTTCTAACCTTTCACCCAAACTTGATGAAATCGTCATGAGAAGTTGTCTTTTGGTAACTCCAAGGCTGTGAAGGGCATGACGCACGATTGCAGGGAGCTGCTGTATCATTTCAAAATCATCTCTGCATAAAGAAAATCTTTGGACTAATCCTTGTTCGATATATGAGATATCAACTTCATATGATGGCAAGAGCAATTTGGGAAAGCCAGTTGCCCAGCTTATATATTGAGCTTTGAGCATTAATTGCTCCTTGATCTAACAAGAAAGAGTTTTTTCTCTACTTCTCATAGCTATCTCATCTGGAAGGGCTGTGTTAACCTTTTCTAGGAGGTGAATTTTGGATGTTTTCTCATCAGCATAGGTGGATAACAGTGTTCTTTGATGGACATAAGGATTTGGCTTTCTAAGTCCTTGGTATGGTTTACAATTTTGGATAGGGTTTTTCTAGTGTTTTTTCTTATCAGAGAGAATGACACTCCAATGGGCATTGATAAGTTCTTGTGAAATGACAGATAATCCTGGATTAAAGAAGGGAATTGATATTTGTTGGATGTAGGGATGAAGGAAGAGCTTGATTCCTGAATAGGGGCTTCGCTTTTGCTTATACTTGATGTCATAATGAGACGGGATACTTCCTGAAAGTAGATCGGTCTGAATGAGAATTATCAATAATCTAAGTTTTTATTTTCTTTGGGAAAAGAAAAATAATTTTATATCTGTCCTCTGGGTAGAATTTGAAGGTACCAAAATCTAGATGTAGGATTAAATGTAAAAAACATGCAGACATCAGAGAGACGATTAATAAGATTTGTTTTATTTGGAACGAGATTTCTGAATGGTTTTTAAACATCTTATTCTTGTTTACACTTTGTTTGAATAATATTGATATGTTGAATACGAGTTAATTCAACAAAATCAAAATTTAACTCTTTATTGTCTAAATAGTTTTTAGACTTGATGAGTCAATTTGAAAAGGCTATAAAATTTGTAGAAAAGGATTTCCAAGGATAACATCATTATTAAATCCTTTCCTAGAAGGAAATTAGTCTTTATGCATGTTCCATTTTTACAGACATAAACATTACTTAATTTGCATTTGATATGTAGTTTTCTGCTAGTAGTAGCTAGATTGAGTTTATTATTGGTTTTTTTTCATAATATTTTTTTGGGATTAATCCTTTTCTTATTAAATTAACATCTGCGCCACTATCTAGTAAGCAGAGTGCTTTAATAGAGAAGTCTTTGACCTTAATTGTAGCTTGAGTTTTCCATTTTTTAAGTGGATTCCTTGTTAAAAAATTTACAAAACCATTCAAGCATTTTTCAAAATTTTCTTGATTTTCTAAATTATCATTATTTTCTTGATAATTTTTTAGTATGTGAAATTCAAGATCCTCAACACGTTGTTTGAGTTCTTGAAGTTCAATTAAGTCTTGTTTTAATTCTTTTATTTTTTGATTTTAATTATTAATTTCTTTATAAAGATCTTGAATTGAAAGATGAGGAGGAGCTTGCTGCTCTCTTAATCTATCTAATACAGCTTTAATGCTGAATTATTCAGGTAAGTCTGATATGTTATTTGATGTAGAAGCTTTCACTTTTTTAGTTCCTTTATTTATATTCTATATGTTTTCAAAATATTTATTTTTTAATTCTTCATCTTTTAGATCTTTAAACATTTCTAGCACCATCTCTTCTGGAGCTGAAAGTATGTTTAAAGATAAAAAGGAAGAAAAAGCAGATTCACACTGGATTTCACTATCAAATATTTTACAATAACATGTATCTAAAGCATGAGAGGAAGAATAATCTATATCAGAGGAACTAGATGACTCTGACGCTAAGGATCCTTTTAAGTTAGTTTTGATTTCTTTTTCTGTTTTAACTTTTACTTTTGGGTAGTCAGGAGCTATATGTCCTTTTTCTTTGCAATTATAACATTGTATTTCTTTTTTCTTGGGATAAGAAGTTAATGGATTATCGTTTGTATAAGATTTCTTTAATTCTTTATAAGGGTTTTTATGAGAAGATTTTTTATAATATCATTTGAGGGGGTATAATATTGTGGAGTTGGAAAATGTTTAGATTTTCTTTTGTGATGGTTTCTTTTTAAGTTTTTCATTTTATTCTGGCTATAAGGACTGATTAATGGTTCCATACCAAATTAAAAACAAAAATCACCAAGTTCATACTAGCTGATTCTTTTTTTTATTTTCAATTTAACGTTTAAGTTTGATTTCATTGCATAATGAAAATCCAACTTTATTAATCTTTTGAATTAGATCACCATATGTATACATTCCATAATTCAAATTTTCATAATTTTCTGATTTAATTCTTTTCTAACTTTTTCTGTAAAAAGTTTAGGAAAGCCATATATAAATTTTACTTTCCAAAATTCTGAATTGCTTGCATCGGTTGTATAGAGTTTTGATAATAAAACATCTTTATACCAACTAAAATCTGATAATGTTGGCCAAGATAAATTGATTAATTGTGTTTTTATTTTTTTTTTCTGCATTCATATAATTACCAATAAAATGTTTTACTATATTGGTAATAAGCATGTAGATGGAATCAAGGATCATTTGGCCTTGAGGAGTAAAACAGGATTTCCTAAGGGATTGCTTTTTACTACATTTAATATAGCACTTCTTTCTATATCAGATAGGTATTTTTCCCACCAACCATGTAATTGTCTAGTAAATCCAAGGACTACTGCATTTACTGCATGTCTTTGATCATTACCAGCAGCCATAATGGTAGAGGCATATATCATCATATGTTGGCATAGTTGCAGGATTTGTTTTTGAGATAGTCCATCTACATTCGATTCATATACTGAAGTGTATCGAAGGCCATTTAGAATAGCTTGTTCTTCGAATTGAAGATTAACTGGGGTAGGTCTTGGATAATAATTTTTTGTTTTTGCTATAGTGACTATTGGTTTTTATCTTTTAAATATTTTATTGATTTGTAGAGATTCTTGATTTTGATCATCTTAATTTTCACTTGATTTTTCTTCTATAGAGTTAGAAATAGAGATTTCTGAGTTTGAGCTCGAAGCTTTAGAAACTAAAACATTTATGGATTTTTCATCTTTATTTTCTTTATTATCTTTAAGTTTTATATTTGTAAAACTATGAGATAATTGATTGATTAGTTCTTCTGAAAATTTTAAGGTTTTTTTTTTCTAACTTTAGATCTTTAAGGGCTTCACCTTGAAAACCTAAAGTTTGTGTCTTGATTACCTAATGGGAAGAAGGAGTTTCATAAAATTTTAAAATATTTTCAACTTTATCTTTAATTATATTGGTTTGTTGGCCAATGGTATGAAGGTTTATTTTTTTATAATTATTTTGTTCTAAAACATGACTTAAATCTGATTTTTAAATAAATTCAGTTTTAACTTTGTCTCCTTGTATTTTGCAACATCTTTTATGGGTACAGCTGAAGTTTCTTTATAAATGATTTGATGTAATGGAGGATGTATAGATTCTTTAGTTCTTTGTGGAGTGGAATTGGTATAAGCTATAATACAAGAAGAGCTTAATTTAGTTATCATATTGATGGATAAATCTTCAGTATTATAAGCTTTCTTCATGGCTAGTTTAAGCCAATCAAAGAAATAAATATTTCTTTAATTATCATACATATATTTATACCATTTTCCTTTTAGAAAGTCTTTATGTTCTTGAGAAACATGGTTAAAAAAGGATTTTGTGAGAGGATGTAAAGCTAAATTCTTTTTTAACATTTCTTTTCAATTTCAAAGCATTCAATAACATTTCTATTGAAATCGGATTCCGAAGGATTAAATGTATTAGACGGAGAAGCTTGATAAGAAGGATGCACTAGTTCTGTAGGTCGAAGGTCTACACACTACAACAAAATGCACTTTTGTCTACGTAGAAAATTTGTAGGCAAAGGACTAAATACGTAGGTAGAACTCTTTGTCTACGCAAAGACATGCGTAGGCAATTCGTAGCCAAAGGGTTGTGGGGAAAGGTCTTTGCCCACATAAAAAATAGTGTGTGGGCAAAGATTGAGTTTTTGGCTACGCTTGCTAATAGGGTAACTGTGATGCTTTTGGCTACGCAAAATCTTCGTGGCCAAAAGTTGTACTTTTGCCTACGTCAACTTGTCGTTGGCAAAGGTACAACCTTTGGTTACGAAGCTTTGTGTAGGGAAATGTACAACCTTTGGCTACGAAGATTTTGTGTAGGAAAATACACAACCTTTGGCTATGAAGGTTTGCATAGCCAAAAGTCAAATACAATTTTTTCTAATTTTAATAAGCACTTTTGCCGATGAAAAATTTGTAGGCAAAAGTAAAAATATATATATATTTTTATAAACAGAACTTTTGCCGACACAATTCACGTAGCCAAAACCTTTGTTTATTCTTTACTTACATACATTGCATGCCAAAAGAAATATTGAAAAAATCTTTTTGTTTATTTTTTATTTTTTTTATAACTTATTTATACTGATCTCATCCAAACTAATTTAATAAACATACAAATAAATTAAAATCCAACCAATTACGAATCCAATGAACAAATATTAAGAAAAAAATATACAAAATATCCAATACATATCCATCCAAATAAGCCTCAAATATATTCAAATATCCAAAACCAAAAAGATAACGTTCAACAAATGCAAATGCTTGTGATAAAGAGAAAACAAGAGAAAAGGCCATCTAGTTGTCAAACTGAAGATGTCCATCATCAACCTGCACAAAAAATACAGAAACTTGTGAGCATTTTATCAATGAACTAACTTTAAACCTAATTATATGCATGTGCTATCGTCACCCTTTAAGCTGAAAATTTTAAAAGTTAGTAAATTACACTAACTACGCCCTTTGAAAATAAAGAAGCAGCATCTCCCCCTAAAAATAGACTACCCAAAATGTATTTCAAAGTCACAACAATATTTTATGGGTCTCACAGTGTCCATATTATCAAAATAAATCACCATAAAGTTAGACATAACAAAATTTGGCTTAAATGCATAAAATAATTTAGTTACGCAATTCTAGATACCTCCTTCAACTCAACCTTTAAGTCCAAACCACTCTCTAGAATTGAACTTACTTACAAGGAAACAATCAAGACCATGCAAGTGCTCCTGCAACCAACATCAATAAGATGGAAAAAAAAGTAAACAGTCAGCTTCATCTCATAGGAATGGAAAAGTAAAGCTGTAGTCCATTAAAAAATAATTTAAAGTAACTTACATGTCCTAGAAGATTTGCAAGAGAAAACCATAACAGAACTTTTAGTTGCAACAGATTCATGCATAAAATTCTCAACATATTATGCAAGCTAAAAGCTCTTCATCTTCTGAAAAGGCAAAGCCATGAATTTCATTGAGTTTGAATTTCAATGTAAAAAAAAGAGGGAATATAAAGACTCTATCATATTGGATTATGAGACAAGAACCCGGGTTAATCATAAACCAAATGGCAGAATAAAGCAACAACAAACAGACCCATACTTGCACTCCCTCTCTGTTCTACCATCCAAACAAGTCCCATAGCAACATCATCTTCTTCATTCCACACTCAACACATCACCTGCATCAAGCACCCATCTTCAACACCATTCAAAACCAACCCATTCAAACCAAGGCAGAACCCATTTTTCCATCAAGGACCAATCTCGCTCACACAACACTCAAGGGGAAGAATTCGAACTTCAGAGTGTTGTGGAAAAACATGCTTCAACATTTAAGAAAATAACCATGCTAGCACGTTTGTTCATACAATAGTACCCAATGAACTTGTCAGAGAAGTTAGGGAACAGTATATTACAATAATTGCACAGACATTTCTTCGAATAGTTGATGTGCATCTGAGGAGTAAGTTATTATTTCCATTGTAGAGTTTGGTAAAATGTATAAAAATTAGTTAATTAGCACCAACATGGAAAAAGCATAGAAAGGTAAAGATTCATCAACCATCCATTCTGAAAAGTACACTTAGCTAGTATTTTCCACCATCACAACTTACACTCATTCATAGAAAATCCATCACATGATCAACACCCCACCCTTGATCCTTCTCATTCTCCCCCATTAATCTTCACCTTTCACAAATAGAACCCATTTTGACCAGGCCACACTACAAGAAAGAAGGTTTGAGACCAAATCCAATATCAGTTGATATGAAGAAACACAGAAATAACAAAACAAAAACAAAACAAATAATAGAGAAATAACCCCTCCTCCCTCCTCATCCAAATTCCAAAGTAAAAGGAGAAGTCAAGCAAGCTAAAAATAACAAAATAAATAATAGAAAAAAAAACAGAAAGAGGAGAGAGAGAGAGAGAGAGAGAGAGAGAGCCAATAAAGAGAAAAAGGTAAAGAGACATCGGTGATAGTTTTTGTATACTAAAAAGAAGTATATAGCAATAGTGAGTAGAGAAATCAACTGCAATCATTATAAAAAAAGAGAAAGAGGCATCACTGATAGTTTTGGCTATCTCTACAACTGTTGTGTTAAAAAAAAAACTTGAGGGACATCTGATATGTATCATCAACACTTTCTAACCCCAATGTAACAACAAATCGCACCATGTAAAATAGACTTTGAGCTGTGAAAGAACCTATTGCCACTTCTTGCTGGTAATTGACTTTGCACTGAACTATGAGATCATTGGATTCATCCACTTCGCACTCTCTTCTCTCTCAAAACCTCCCTTAGAGACCCTCTCTCCTTTCTCAATGATTAGGAACTTCTTTTAAGGAATGTGACTATTTTATGATCAATTCAATCTCTCACATCTACTACTCTGAAATGTCACAAACTTCATATTTGATACTCATCCAATGAATGAAAATAGTAGATGGGATCTAAACTTTAAAAAATATAAGGGGCAATAACAATGGGTTAGATTAAATTAACTAAAAATATAAGGGGCAAGAACAATGGGTTAGAATAAATTAACCAACTTCAGATTTTTGCAATTTTCATTAATGTTGGAGCACGAAGTGAACACCCAGGCTATGATAAATTCAACCGTCACACCCACTAAAATGGTTTTTTTAGAATTTTTAACTGTGAGTTTTGTATAAATCATATATGGATCATTTGATCTGGTGCCCCTCCCATTTTTTCCATGTCCTCAGGTGGGCCCATCACAAGGCTACGAATAGGAGATTATGGCCCCATATATAAGTAGTTTTCAGTCCAAGTGGAGCCCAACAAATGGAGGGGGGCGCGGCACAGAGAGAGAGAGAGAGAGAGAGGTGTTTCAGCATAAATCTGAGAAGAAAATTAAACAAATCCCAAGTTACTGCCCTTTCATATGCCTATTTCCTGGAAAATGAACAAAACTAACGCAAGATCATAAAACAAACAGCATCACTCCATCCAAAAAAAAAAAACCCAAGAAGTTCATGTTTTGCATCTAAAAGTACATAACCAAGTTCAGTGTTAGGGTGTCGTCACTAAATTTGAAACAATAGCTTACTGGAGTTTAACGATAAGTTGATAAATGGACGTCCTTGCCATGGCAATGCTTATGCAGAAGAGGTTCCAAATTCTTCCGCAAAATCATAATTCTCAAATTGCACTTATATGTTGTATTGGATCTTTGGCAACCTTGAAAAACTACAAGATGTGAACTAGAAGATCTAATGAACAAACCATGTAGAACGGTACTGTCAAAGAAAAGAAAAGGAATTTAGAGATGTGCTAAGTGCAAAAACAGGACAAATCCCATAAAATGTCAGTTAAGTAGTTACAATCTGATTGCAATGACCATTTATGCTTGTAGGAAAATGAAATCAAACAAGGAAGCATATAGGAAAATATTTGCTATCAAAACCCATTTAATTTTATAAAAAAGAAGTATTTACCCTCCTATGGGTGTATTTGGTTCAACTTTTCATATAGAGGTGCACTTCAAAAAGTTAAAAGTTTATAAAGAAAACTTTCTCATCAAGGGCATATGTACCAGTAGAAACTCAAAAACAACTGGAAGATTTTGAATAACCTCACTAATGAAAATGTCCGCCTATCAAGTAAAATTAAAATGAAATTACCCTATCAACTAAATAAATTGAAAAGATTAAGTATTTTGAGTGCAAGTAAAAAACCTAAAAATCAACCCTAGAATTACCTAAAGCCTTTGCGGCACTCTAGAACTACCGAGTGAGAGAGAGGGATGGTGATACTAATGACGTGAGAGTGAAAGGAAGCCATTAGAAAAATGCAAATGTGCACTTATCAATGCTCTGAGTTCTTTAGCTTTTTATTTAGCATGTATTTCAAATCAACTAGGTCTTTAGCTTTAAGGAAAGTTATCATTCATTAAAAAAAAAATTTCAAATCTGTTTCAATCATAATGCCTCTAGGTTGATCCTAAATGTAAATCTTGATTTTCAATGGCCCCTCGATTGCCGTCTCGCCTCTACAGGGGACTCAAGCCTTAATCCACACAGTAACAAATGTGGTCGAAAGTGAAACCTATGTCATCACATCTCGGATGTCGCCAGAAGTTGCTATAGAAGTTAACCCGCATACATGTGAATTAAGTATACCTGTACCAAAGGTTTTTTTTTTTTTTTTTTGGTTGAATGATATGTTGATATGTGTAGGAACCGTGAAGCCTAACATCAGCAAAAATCCATATGGGTAAAATCCATTTAGAGGATATCAACAAAGACAATAACTATCATTATAATAGGAAAATCACCCAAAACTGCACAAAACCAAATAGATGGGACAGTTTGCTCTACCCATTTCAGATAATAGAAGCCTAAATCGACAAAGAGGAAAAGGGTTTGCGCAAACCTTTCTTAGGGCAGAGGTGAGCAAGAGAGGAAGATGGAGTCCTAAAGGCGGTCGATGGCGAGGAAGAGCCCGTTGGGGAAGGATGGATGATTGCAGGAGAAGAGGGAGAGGAAAAGGCGTTGAAGGGATTTGGTGCAAGGGGCACGAAACTAACAAGTTTTTTTATCTTATTTTCTTTTTTAAGTATTAGGTCAACTTAACAAGTATTTTTTTAAATTATTTTAATTTTTCCAAATATTTTTATTATGCCGGCAAATATTCTTTTCAATTTCCATCATTTTAATTTACTTCCCAACGTTCACATATCATCGATAAATATAATAAATTAGAGGTCTTGCAAAGTTTTCCAGTGACTAAATAATTTCACCTGTAAAGGCTAGCTTTTGCTAACGAAATTTGGCTTGCACAGGGAAAATATGCAAGCAAAAGTACAAATTGTCGTAGTGAGAGAGATAAAAAGTACCAAAATGAGAGAGATTTCAACAAGAAAGAAATTGTCGAGAGATGGAGATAACGAGACCAGCGAGACGGAGACAGAGGGCAGCATAGACCATTGGAGTTGTCATTGGTGTCGATTTCAATAAGGGATGGAGCTCTAGTTTTGCAATAGAAGAAAGCACCAAAAAAGGTAGGAATGGGATTGGATTGATTTGGTGGATTAATTAGGTTGGAAAACCTCAAGATAAGTCCGTAGTTAAAATAAAAGAAATGTGGTAAAAACAACCACAGTAGTGGCCGAGGTTAATTAGCGCCAAAGAAATAAAAGGATGTAGTTTTTTTTATGTGTTTTTGACTTAGTAGGCATGAATAGTGAGCCGGCAAAAAGAATATCAAAAATTCATTAACAAAATTAAAATACTAGAAATGAAAATATTTGGATTCACCAACGAAAAACTCTACGTGGCCGAAAGTCTTAGCCTTTCCCTATGCAAATATATACGTGGCTAAAGGTTTTTCACTTTGCCTACAAAATACCGCGTGGTCAAAGGATATTTCCAACAGAAAACCATGCGTGGCCGAAAGTGTTGGCCTTTCCCTATGCAAATATATGCATGGCCAAAGATTTCTCACTTTGCCTACAAAATACTGCATCGCCAAAGGATATTACCTACAGAAAAGCATACGTAGCCAAAAGTCTTAGCCTTTTCCTACGCAAATAAATGGGCGGTTAAAAGTTTTTCACTTTGCCTACAAAATACCGCATTGCCAAAATATATTGCCCACAGAAAACCATGTGTAGCCAAAAGTCTTGGCCTTTCCCTACTCAAATATATGTGTGGCCAAAGGTTTTTCACTTTGCCTACAAAATGCCACGTCGCCAAAGGATATTTGTTCATTGGTAAAACTTTGTTTCTTGTTTTGGAGAGAATCCCGACCACTTTTGCCCACGCAAATATCTTGTGTCGCCAAAAATAGTAGAGAATTCTAACTTTTGCCTACGTCGGTTCATTTTTGTAGGCAAAAGATAACTTTTAGCCACGCAAAATGGGCCTATGTAGGCAAAGCCGTAGCCAATAATGCATTTTGTTGTAGTGACATTAGGTGTAGAGCAAGAAACTATCTTAAAAGGATCCTCATCCTCATCCTTAGAATCATCTAGTTCCTCTGATAAAGATTATTCTTTAGATACATGCCATTGTAAAATATTTGACAGTGAAATCTAGTATAAATCTGCTTCTTCTTCCTTTTTATCTTTAAACGTACTCGTTGCTCTAGAAGAAATGGTGGTAGAAATGTTTAAAGATCTAAAAGATGAAGAATTAAAAAATAAATATTTTGAAAAAATATAGAAAATAAACAATGGAAATAAAAAAGGAAATGCTTCTACACCAAGTAATATATCTGACTTACCTGAACAATCCAGTATAAAAATTGTTTTAGATAGATTAAGAGAGTAACAAGCTCCTGCTCATCTTTCAATTCAAGATCTTTCTAAAGAAATTAATAATCAAAAGCAAGAAATAAAAGAATTAAAGCAAGACTTAATTGAACTTCAAAAACTCAAACAATGTGTTGAGAATCTTAAATTTCACAAACTCAAAAATTATCAAGTAAATAATGATAATTTAGAACATCAAGAAAAATTTGATGAAAACTTAAATGGTTTTGTAAATTCTTTAACAAGGAATCCATCTCAAAAATGGAAAACTCAAGCTATAATTAAGGTCAAAGATTTCTCTATTAAAGCACTCTGCTTACTAGATAGTGGCACAGATGTTAATTTAATAAGAGAAGGATTAATCCCAACAAAATATTATGAGAAAACCAAAAATAAACTCAGCCTAGCAACTGCGAGTAATAAACTCCATATCCATTATAAATTAAATAACGTCCATGGTTGCAAAAATGGAACATGTATAAAGACTAATTTCCTGCTCATAAAAGATTTAAACAATGATGTTATTCTTGGAAATCCTTTTCTACAGATTCTACATCCTTTTCAAATTGATTCATTAGGCCTTAAAGCTATTAAAGACAATAAAAAATTAATTTTTAATTTTGTTGAATCAACTCCTATTCAACATATCAATATCATTCAAAATCAAATTGCTTAAAAAGAAAAACAGATTGCATATCTTCAAGAAGATATGAATTCTTTAAGAATTGAAAAAGAATTACAAAAACTAGAATTCCAAAAAGATTTAATCCAATTTCGAAAATCTCTTGAAACAGAATGCTGTGCTGACCTTCCTTCTGCTTTTTGGCACAGTTTACACCATACTATTTCTCTTCCATGTATTGATAATTTCGATGAATCTCAAATTCCTACTAAAGCTTAACCTATTTAGATGAATAAAGACCTTGTATAACTATGTACTAAAGAAATCAATGATTTTCTTGCTAAAAAGCTTATTCAGAAATTACATTCCCCTTGGAGTTGTGTAGCGTTTTATGTAAATAAAGCACCTGAACAAGAACGAGGTGTTCCCTGCCTTGTTATCAACTACAAGCGTTTAAATAAAGTCTTAAAGTCCATCAGATATCCAGTTCCAAATAAAACTGATCTTATTAACCGTCTAGCTAGTGCCTTCCTTTTTCCAAATTTGATCTTAAATAAAGATTTTGGCAAATTCAAATAACCCTGGAGGACAACTATAAAACTGATATTACAGTACCATTTGATCATTACGAATGGAACGTTATGCCATTTGGTTTAAAAAATGCTCTTTTAGAATTTCAAAGAATAATGATGACATTTTTAATCAATATCAAGCTTTTACACTCATCTATATAGATGACATTCTTGTGTTTTCAAAATCTATTTGTGACCATTGGAAACATTTAGATATTTTTAAAAAAGTTATTATCAAGAATGGACTTGTCTTATCCCAAAAGAAAATGAGGCTTTTTCAAACAGAAATTCAGTTTCTTGCCTTTATAATAAAAAAAGGAACTATTTCTCTAGTCCAAAGAGTTATTAAGTTTGCTTCCCAATTTCCTGATGAAATTCTTAATAAAGAGCAATTGCAACGTTTTCTTGGATGCCTTAATTATGTTTCTAACTTTTATAAAGATCTTGTAAATGCACTTGACCAAAAATCCCGTAGAATTGTCACCTGCTCATACAAAAGCTGTTCAAAATATTAAACAGCAAGTCCAAAATTTACCTTGTTTAATTATCCCTCATCCAGATTTATTAAAAATAGTCCAAACAGATACATTTGAAATAGGTTTTGGAGGAATCCTTCTACAAAAAAACGTCCTTGGAAAAGAAGTTCTTTGTTTCACTTCTGGAGCATGGACGCCCATTCAACAGAATTATTCAACTATTAAAAAGGAAATCTTATCCATAGTAAATAGTATAATGAAGTTTCAAAGTGATTTATTAAACAAAAAATTTTTATTATAAAAATAGATTGTAAATCTACTAAAGAAATTTTAGAAAAAGATGTAAAAAATCTTACTGCTAAGCAAATCATTGCTCGCTGGCAAGCTTTATTAGCCATATTTGACTTTGACATTGAGTATATTGCAGGTAAAAATAATTCTCTTCCTGATTTTTCTCTCATTATTTTTTACAGGGACAAAAGAATGAAGCCTCGACAGATTAGACCCTTTCTCCAGTCCCCAATTGATAAAGTTTCTTTTATTATGAACACTACACCTTTATCCAAAAAATCCAGTGGCAATTACCTTGAGAGATGGGGAGCAACCCATACCTCTAATATTCCTTAATTTCAAAGCCCATCAAGTCCTATATCCAGAAAACCTCAAGCTTCACAAGCCCAATATTTTGCCATAAAAGAACCCTTGAGAATTTATTCCTTAGATGACATGTCTTATGGCGATACCATTTCTATTAAACATCTTATCCAAACCCTTTTTTCCTGATCACTTATTTATCCAACCTCTTGACTAAAAAGTCTATGAACTTGCAGCTGTACTATTGATCATACAAATGGATAAAAAAATTCAAACTTAAATTCTTTACCACCCAATATTACTATCCTCTATTCAAAAATCAAAATCCTTCATGTTCTCTCTACAGAAGAATGGGGACGACCTCTTCATATGCCTCAAAGGCTTGATTCAGAACTTATTTTTAATTATTATGATTATATTTTTGCTTGGGAAGTCATCCTTGATTATCAAAACCCATCCTTCCAGCATTCCTGGTTCATCAAATTCAAATCAAACTCCCATAAAATACCTATGTGGTTTTTCACACAACTCTAGATCCCTTTTGGTGCCACTAAAGACATCCTTCCTCAAGCACTTCTTCCTATTTACGAATCCTATTCTACAACATTTAAAGCCCTTCTCAAATCAGAAGAAAAATGCCTTTATCAGCACCTACAACTTGCAACAGAACCTTATGTTACTATGTAGTTTTATCGTAAACAGGAGATTCCTTGGATCTTGAAATGGAATTTTTATAAAAAAATGGACTTTAGTCCACCAGTTTTATCTCAAATGATTTATATTAAGTTTTGGAATCAATTTGATTATACTGCAATAGCAATATTCTACCGATCAAGCTATAAAGCCATCATTCTCTGAAGCTCTCAAAACTCCTGGAAAAGAAAAAGAAAGGCTTCATCCAGCAAGTGATATTGACAAATAGAAGAATTCTTGTTCAGCTTCTCCTTCTGCTCTTTTTGTAGTAGCAGATTTGCTTTAACTCAAAAAAAAACTTCAAAAGGAAATTATTGAACAAATACAAAAAGAACAGTCATTTGAAAATTCTCCATTAAGTTTTTGTCAGCAACTGCATCATTTTTGGGTTGATGACAATCCTTTTGAAAATATTGCTCCTGAACCAGACACAGATGCTGATGAGACAAAAAGTGATATGAAGGATTTATATCTATCCGAAGAAGAGGAAAAAAAATAGAGCCAGGACAAGACATATGCTTTATCAAGCCACTTAATTTCCCACAAAGCAATCATGACAATCCACTATTTAGAATAAAGTTCATCTACAGTGAAGATTATGATCTTATCCAACATCCTGAAGACTCATGAAATTTGTCAGCACATGAAATGAAATGCAAATGCAGTGTAAATTTAGTTGTAATGAAATGTAAATTATGTTTGTTATGACTATAATAAGTCTAGTCTTCCTCATGTACAGGCAAGAGTTGGAATGCCAGTTAAAATCCAGCCTTGCTTCCACCACCATCTCCTCTCTCCTCTCCCTTCCGCTTTTGTATACCCACCATCTTCCCCATTTGGTATCAGAGCCAAGTTGGTGTCAAATTTCTAATCAAGTACTTTGCCCATGTTTTATGAGTATTTCTTCACTTATCTTTGTTATGTTATGCTTTGATTTTGCTTAAGGAATTGCTGACTCAGAAGTAAGAACGTCAAAAGTCTTAATACTTATTTTTGTGTTTGTTATTATTGAGAAATTTTAATCATATTCCGCCTGGAGCGAAGCTGAGGTAGCCATTGTTGTCGTCGTTATTAGCCGTGTGAAGGCGTTTAAGGTGTTTTGTTGGTGTGTAAATCCTCTATTTCATTAGATACTCATGGTGGATTGGCTTAAAATAACTCTGTAATACAAATTATAGCTAAGCTTATTACGAAGTTTGTACCTTCTTCTTCCTCATCATCATATTCCCTATCTTCTATGTCTATTAAAAATAGTGAAGAAATCAGTTATGATGTTTAGATCAAGTTATTTGTAACTGGGCTATTCCAACAAAAAAAAATGAAATTTATAAAGTTGGAAGTTTTCAATTAAAATCAAGTTATAAAGTAAAAACCATCGAAAGAACTGAATTCATTACCAGTAATATTCAGCATCTTTCTTTAATCAAGCCCCATGAATTAAAGGAGTATCTTAAAACATACAATTATATTCATTTTGGATTAGTGCAAGTTGCTCTAAAGCCTTTAACAAGACTTGGACTTAGAACAGAAGCTCTCACCTATGTTCAAGATACAAGATGTAAAAAAATTCAGTGATTCATAACTTGGAATGGTTGAATCAGGTTTTGCTAATGGCCATACTTTCTTCAATTGCTTTCTAAATTTCTCTATTTCCCTCACAATCTAGGTACACATGAAGCTCTTACTCTTGCTATCTAGACAAAAGGTTTTGATATGAATCCTCATAATCAAAATCTTGCTCTCATATATAGAGTTTATTATACACTCAAGAATTTAGTTGTTCCAGGCATAGCCTATTCCCATCAAGCAAAAGGTATGACTACTTTATTCCAAACTAATTTCAAAAATAAAGTTCATATTCCAAAACTCATAGTGGAAAGATATTAATCTATTTGGTGAGATAGATTGATAATGATAATTTAGAAAATCAAGAAGAATTTGATGAAAACTTGAATGGTTTTGTAAATTCTTTAAAAAGGAATTCACTTAAAACAATGAAAAACTCAAGTTACAATTAAGATAAAAAATTCTCAATTAAAGCACTTTGTTTACTAGATAACGGTGCAGATGTTAATTTAATAAGAGAAGGATTAATCCCAACAAAATATTATGAAAAGACCAATAATAAACTCAATCTATCTATTGCTAGCAAAAAACTACATATCAAATGCAAATTAAATAATGTTTATGTCTGTAAAAATGGAACATGCATAAAGACTAATTTCCTTTTAGGAAAGGATTTAAACAATGATGTTATCCTTGGAAATCCTTTTTTACAAATTTTACAACCTTTTAAAGTTGACTCATCAGGTCTAAAAGCTACTATAGACAATAAAGAATTAAATTTTGATTTTGTTGAATTAACTTCTATTCAACATATCAATATTATTCAGACAAAGTGTAAACAAGAATAAGATGTTCAAAAACCATTCAGATATCCAGTTCCAAATAAAACGGATATTATTAATCATCTCTCTGATGTCTTCATGTTTTCTATAGTTAATCCTACATCCAGATTTTGGTATATTCAAATTCTACCCAGATGACACATATAAAATTGCTTTTTTTCCCAAAGAAAAAAAAATTCAGGTTATTGATAATTCTCATTCAGACCTATCTTTTACTCCTATTTGCCTTTAGGAAGTATCCCTTCTCGTTATGACATTAAGTGAAGCCCCTATTCTGGAATCAAGCTCTTCCTTCATGCCTACATCTCAACAAATATCAATTCTTTTGTTCAATCCAGGATTATCTGTCACTTCACAAGAACTTATCAATGCCCATTGGAGTGCCATTCTCTTTGATAAAAGAAAAAACACTAGAAAAACCCTATTCGAAATTGCAAACCATATCAAGGACTTAGAATGCCAAATCCTTATGTGCCATAATCCATAAAAGAGCACTGTAATCTATCTATGCTGATGAAAAAACATCTAGAATTCACCTCTTGGAAAAGGTTAACATAGCCTTCTCAGATGAGATAGCTGTAAGAATTAGAGAAAAAACTATTTCTTGTCAGATCAAGGAGCGATTAATGCTCAAAGCTCAATATATAAGCTAGGCAACTGGCTTTCCCAAATTGTTTCTGCCATCATATGAAGTTGATATGTTATATATCGAACAAGGATTAGTCCAAAGATTTTCTTTATAAAGAGACGATTTTGAAATGATATAGCAGCTCCCTACAATCATGCGTCATGCCCTTTGCAGCCTTGGTTTTACCAAAAGACAACTTCTTATAATGATATCATCCACTTTGGGTGAAAGATCAGAAATTTGGTTTTATCAACCATATCAATTATGGACTATCATGACTTATGAAGAAGGAGATTTAGTCTGCAAAAAATTCATCTCTACCTTAAATGATTACAAGCATCTCCCTATTGATTATCCAACTCTATGGTATGAATGTCATGAAGTCGCTACAATGGAATACAGCTTAGAACGTCTCCAAAATTATGATCCAGCTTTTGATCAATATAAAAAATTTCTCAATCTAAAGGGATATCTTGAATTTGTAAGAACATAAAGATACATTTGGTGTGATGGTCAACGAGTTATTTGCATTGGTGATAATCTCGCTGAGCAAACAACGGTGATATAAAATCCTTAAAATCTAGACGTACAGCTCTTAATCAAATTATCAATGCTTATGAAGACATGTCTTTTGATATTTCTGAAGAAACTTGAGAAGAGTTAATCCAATTATTCCATGGTGAATTAACAAACAAAGGTTAGGTGAGCACTTTTGATGCAAGTCTCCATTAATACTATGCCTACCATAAAGATTCTTCCTAGAGGAGCTTTTTGTAAAGCATTGGAAGGATGAGAAAAGCTTTTTCTACTAGCCCATCAATGACTTTCTAGAAAAAGTACATGCAAAAGTACTAAAAGACAAAGCATATCTCTCATAAGAATGAAGTAGTGTTTTATTCTTGATATGCACATCCATGAAGAACTTATCTCCAGAAAGGGAAAAGAAATAAAGACATAACACATACCGTATCAAGTCACTCAAAGCAATCATGACATCTCACTATTCAGAATAAAGTTCATCTACAGCAAAGACTATGATTTCTGCCTACAGTCCGGAAGCATCATGAAATTTACCAGCACAATAAAATAAAATGCACATTCAATTTAAATTCAGACTATAAATAAGTCTAGCCTTCCTCATGTATAGGCAAGAGTTGGAATACCAGTCAAAATCCAGCCTTGCTTACACCACCATCTCCTCTCTCTTCTCCTTTTCGCTTTTGTACACCCACCATCCTCCCCATTTGGTATCAAAGCCAAGTTGGCATTTAGTTTGTAATTAAGTATCATTGTAATATAAATTCGTTTTATGAGTATTTCTTCACTTATCTTTATGTTTTGATTTTGTTTAAGGAATTACATACTCAGAAGCAAGAACATCAAAAATCTTAATACTTGGTTATGTGCTTGTTATTATTGAGAAATTTTAATCATATTCCGCCTGGAGCGAAGCTGAGATAGCCATTATTGTCGCCAGTGTTAGCCGTGTGAAGGCGTTTAAAGGGTTATGTTGGTGTGTAAATCCTCTATTTCGTTAGATACCCGCGGTGGATTTGCTTAAAATAACTTTGTAATACAAATTATGGCTAAGCTTATTAAGAAATTTGTACTTTCTTCGTCCTCATCATCAAATTCCTTATCTTCTACGTCTATTAAAAATAGTGAAGAAATATGTTATGGCAATTTAGATCAAGTTATTTGTGACGGACAATTCCAACCGTAAATAAAAATGAAATTTATAAAGTTAGAAGTTTTAAATTAAAATCAAGTTATAAAGTAAAAACCATCAAAAAAACTAAATTCATTACTAGTAATATTTAGCATCTTTCTTTAATCAAGCCCCATGAAATAAAGGAGTATCTTAAAACATACAATTATATTCATTTTGGATTAGTGCAAGTTGCTCTAAAGCCTTTAACAAGACTTAGACTTAGAACAGAAACTCTTACCTATGTTCAAGACACAAGACATAAAAAAATTCAGTCATTCATTACTTGGAATGGTTGAATCAAGTTTTACTAATGGCCCTACTTAATTGCTTTCTAAATTCATCTATTTCCCTTACAATCCAGGTGCACATGAAGCTCTTACTCTTGCTATCCAGACAAAAGGTTTTGATATGAATCCTCATAATCAAAATTTTGCTCTCATATATAGAGTTTATTATAAACTCATGAATTCAGTTGTTCCAGGCATTGTTAGATTTTGTGGACTCAATCCATCAGTTGATGTAATAAATTGATTAATTTCTTTATTTATCAATAAAATCATGCTTTGCTTTCATGAGATGAATGTTATTTTACTACTTAATGCACATGACCAATACGTATGACATAATGGTTCATGAGTTGAACCGGATCCCATTAGTATATTAGATGTGATATATGTGCATGGATGGGATCCACGCGCGGGAGATATATGTCACAAATCTTATACTTAAAATAGCTTCACAACCAGTAATGAGATTGGGCATCTCATTTGATAAGGCTGTAGCACTTTGATCACTATGAAATAGTGTGATTTGTCTCGATCATCAGAATGTAAGATTCTGGATCACGGTGCTGGTACATTGGATGTATTGACGGACCATGAGATGCACCTTATGGAATTCCGTCTCAATAATAAGGTATGCTCTCATAATTCCCTAGCAATAGGCTCTCAATCCTGAGACATTGATGAACTCAAGTTTCTATCTATTCATTTGCTTTGAGTCACCAATGAGTGAGGCCGACTATAGGTTAACACCTCGGTGTCTTGGGTATGTGGTAGTAGAACTGTGGGAACGTTGAATGATCAAGATGGAATCTATCTCTATTATCCCCTTGTGCCAATTAATGGATTTATCATTAGTAAGTGCGCACCCATCTCAATTAAGAGTTGATTGGATGGTACTGATGATTACTGTATTAATTGGGGCTCAAGGATAATAAGATGTGGAACTTAGATTGGAAGAGACAGATTTATTCTAATTGATCCACGAATATTGATAGAGGGGCCTACTTGTGGTAATTAGGAAGTTTAGGGTCTTCATTGTAATTTATTCCTAAGACTGGAGTGCAATTGCATTTATATAGTGGTGTTATTTGCAATTAACTATGGGCTCGGATTGCACATGAGATGTGGGGTCGCGGTGTTCCAGTTGGAGCCAGCTTTCTAAGGAATCCCTGGTGGTCCCCACGCTAGCCCAAGATATTGGAAAATACTAATCCGACTTGAACTCTAGAAATAAGAGTTTGGAAAGGAGAAAGTTGCTAATTGCTTTGGAAGTAAGACTTCTATTTCAATTAGACAAGGGAGAGATTTGGAAGTCTATAAAATCTCTTGGACGTCCAATAAGACTCCCTCTCATGCCCAAAACCCGTTCGTGCAAGAGTTGCACGAGTTTCTCTCCTTCTCTCTTTTAGTTCCTTGGAGTTTCGAGTTGGGAATTTTCTCTTGAAGATTCCACCATTCTTCTCGAGAAAAGAAATCCAATTCAGGGGTCATAACGTGGAAGGCTAAGAGGTGTTGAAGAAATCCATTAGAGCACTGCGGATCTCCAAAGGTATGATTTACTTCTTGCATGTCGTAGATTATTTTGGATGTTTAGTGCTGGTAGAATTTTTACTGTACATGGTCACGAGATTGAGGGTAACGCATCCTGGATTGGGTTTTGCTCTTATGGATAGTTGATCCCTGTGTCAAGTGGGTCAAAAGTTTTGAAAATCTATCCACGAGACCCACCTACTTCCAACAGGCATAGCCTTTTCCTATTAAGCAAAGGGTATGATTACAATATTCCAAACTAATTTCAAAAATAAAGTTAACATTCCAAAACTCATATAGTGAAATGATATTAATCTATCTGGTAAATGGCGCTTAGAAAACGCTCAACCAGAAAGGTCTTTAGAAAATCAAGATATTGAAACAATTATTAAACATGAAGATGGAAGTGTTGAAATAAATTTTCAAACAGATTCATGAGATACAACTCCTACAGTTTACCAACCTTCTAGAAAATCTTATTCACTTCCTCCATCAATGGTAGGATCTTCCATAAAAGAACCATCCCGAGTTTCTTGCTCTACACCTAATGTAGACCTTCGACCTACAGCACTAGTGTATCCTTCTCATCAAGCTTCTCCAACGAATACATACAATCCTTTGGAATCCGGTTTCAATATAACTGTTATTGAATGCTTTGAAATTCATAAATAAATGTTAAAAAAGAATTTAGCTTTACATCCTCTCACAAAATCCTTTTTTAACAATGTTTCTCAAGACTTTCTAAAAGCAAAATGGTGAAAATATTTGTATGATAATCAAAGAAATATTTATTTCTTTTATTGGCTTAAACTAGCCATGAAGAAAGCTTATAATACTGAATATTTATCCATCAATATGATAACTAAATTAAGCTCTTCTTGGATTATAGCTTCTACCAATTCCTCTCCAAAAAGAACTGAAAAATATATACATCCTGCATTACATTAAATCATTTATAAAGAAACTTCAGCTGTACCCATAAAAGATGTTGCAAAAATACAAGGAGACAAAGGTAAAATTGAATTTATTTACAAATCAGATTGAAGTCATGTTTTAGAACAAAATAATTATACAAATATAAACCTTCATACTATTAGCCAACAAACTAATAGAATTGAAGATAAAGTTGAAAATATTTTAAATTTTTATGAAACTACTTTTTCCCATAAAGTAATCAAGACACAATCTTTAAATTTTCAAAGTGAAGCCCTTAAAGATCTAAAATTAGAAAAAAAACCCTTAAAATTTTTAGATGAACTAATCAATCAATTATCTCATTGTTTTACAAATATAAAACTTAAAAAAAATAAAGATAAAAAAGTTGACAAATCTATAAATGTTTTAGTCTCAAATTCTAAAGCCTCTAGCTCAGATTCAGAATTTTCTATAGTTGATCCTATAGAAGAAGAGTCTAAAACAAATGAGAATCAAAATGATCAAAATCAAGAATCTCTACAAATCAATAAAATATTTAAAAGATAAAAACCAATAGTCACTGTAGCAAAAACAAGAAATTATTATCCAAGACCTACTCTAGTTGATCTTCAATTCGAAGAACAAGCTATTCTAAATGGCCTTCATTTGAAAACTCCTCAGTATATGAATGGAATATAGATGGACTATCTGAATATCAAATCTTGCAACTATGCCAACACATGATGATATATGCCTCTACCATCATGGCTACCGATAATGATCAAAGACATGCAGTAAATGCTGTCGTCCTTGGATTCACTGGACAATTACATGGTTGGTGGGAAAATACCTATCTGATACAGAAAGAAATGCTATATTAAAATGCCGTAAAAAGAGATCCCTCAGGAAATCCTGTTCTTACTCCTCAAGGCCAAATAATCCCTAATTCCATCTACATGCTTATTACCAATATAGTTAAACATTTTATTGGTAATTATATGAATGTAGAAGAAAAATTAAAAATAAAATTAATTAATTTATCTTGCCCAACATTATCAGATTTTCATTGGTATAAATATGTTTTCTTATCAAAACTCTATACAAATGATGCATGTAATTCAGAATTTTGGAAAGAAAAATTCATATCTGGTATTCCTAAACTTTTTGCAGAAAAAGTTAGAGAAGAATTAAAATAAAAAATTATGGAAATTTGCATTATGGAATGTATACATATGGTGATCTAATTTAAAAGATTCATAAAGTTGGATTTTCATTATGCAATGAAATCAAACTTAAACATCAAATTGAAAATAAAAAAAGAATCAGCAAGTATGAACTTGGTGATTTTTGTTTTCAATTTTGGATGGAACCATTAATCAGTCCTTCTAGCCAGAATAAAATGAAAAACTTAAAAAGAAACCATTAAAAAAGAAAGTCTAAACATTTTTCAACTCCACAATATTATACTCCCTCAAAAAGATATTATAAAAAATCTTCTCATAAAAACCCTTATAAAGAATTAAAGAAACCTTATACAAACGATAATCCATCCATTTCTTATCCCAAGAAAAAAGAAAGACAATGTTATAATTGTAATGAAAAAGGACATATGGCTCCTGACTACCCAAAAATAAAAGTTAAAATAGAAAAAGAAATCAAAACTATCTTAAAAGCATCCTCAGCGTCAGTGTTATCTAGTTCCTTTGATATAGATCATTCTTCCTCTCATGCTTTAGATACATGTCATTGTAAAATATTTAACAACGAAATCCAGTATGAATCTGCTTCTTCATCCTCTTTATTTTTAAATGTACTTTCTGCTCTAGAAGAGATGGTACTAGAAATGTTTAAAGATCTAAAAGATGAAAAATTAAAAAATAAATATTTTGCAAAAATACAGAATATAAATAAAGGAACTAAAAAAGGGAAAGCTTCTACATCAAATAACATATCAGACATACCTAAACAATTCCGCATTAAAACTATATTAGATAGATTAAGAGAGCAACAAGCTCCTACTCATCTTTCTATTCAAGATCTTTATAAAGAAATAAATAATCAAAAGCAAGAAATAAAAGAATTAAAACAAGACTTAATTGAACTTCAAGAACTCAAACAACGTGTTGAGAATCTTGAATTTCACACACTCAAAAATTATCAAGAAAATAATGATAATTTAGAAAATCAAGAAAATTTGGATAAAGACTTAAATGGTTTTGTAAATTCTTTAACGAAAAATCCACTTAAAAAATGGAAAACTCAAGCTACAATTAAGCTCAAAGATTTCTCTATCAAAGCACTCTGCTTATTATATAGTGGCACAGATGTTAATTTAATAAGAGAAGGATTAATCCAAACAAAATAATATGAAAAAACCAATAAAAAAACTCAATCTAGCTACTGCTAGCAAAAAACTACATATCAAATACAAATTAAGTAATGTTTATGTTTGTAAAAATGGAACATGTATAAAGACTAATTTCCTTCTAGCAAAGGATTTAAACAATGATGTTATCCTTGGAAATCCTTTTTTACAAATTTTACAACCTTTTCAAATTAACTCATCAGGTCTAAAAACTATTTTAGACAATAATGAATTAAATTTTGATTTTGTTGAATTAACTCCTATTCCACATCAATATTATTCAGATAAAGTGTAAACAAGAATAAGATATTCAAAAACTATTCAGATATCCAGTTCCAAATAAAACGGATCTTATTAATCGTCTCTCTAATGTCTTCATGTTTTCTATATTTAATCCTATGTCTAGATTTTGGTACCTTTAAATTCTACTAGGAGGACAAATATAAAATTGCTTTTCTTTTCGCAAAGAAAATAAAAAGTTAGGGTATTGATAATTCTCATTCAGACCTATCTTTTACTCCTATTGCCTTTAGGAAGTATCCTTTCTCATTATGACATCAAGCAAAGCCCCTATTCGAGAATCAAGCTCTTCCTTCATACCTATAACCCAACAAATATCAATCCTTTTCTTTAATCTAGGATTATTAGTCACTTCACAAGAATTTATCAATGCCCATTGGAGTGTCATTCTCTTTGATAAAAGAAAAAACACTAGAAAAACCCTATCCGAAATTGCAAACCATCTCAAGGACTTAGAAAGCCAAATCTTTATGTGCCATAACATCCATAAAAGAGCACTGTTATCTACCTATGCTGATGAAAAAACATCTAGAATTCACCTCTTGGAAAAGGTTAACACAACCCCTCTAGATGAGATAGCTGCAAGAATTAGAGAAAAAACTATTTCTTGTCAGATCGAGGAGCGATTAATGCTCAAAGCTCAATATATAAGATAGGGAACTGGCTTTCCCAAATTGTTCCTGCCATCATATAAAGTTGATATCTCATATATCGAACAGGGATTAGTCTAAAGATTTTCTTTATGCAGAGCTGATTTTGAAATGATACAGCAGCTCCCTACAATCGTGCATCATGCCCTTCACAGCCTTGGAGTTACCAAAAGACAACTTCTCATAACGATATCATCCACTTTGGGTGAAAGATCAGAAATTTGGTTTTATCAACCATATCAATTATGGACTATCATGACTTGTGAAGAAGGAGATTTAGTATACAAAAAATTCATCTCTACCTTAAATGATTACAAGCATCTCCCTATTGATTATCCAGCTCTATGGTATGAATCTCATGAAGTCGCTACAATGGAATACGGCTTAGAACTTCTCCAAATTATGATCCAGCTTTTGATCAATATCAAAGATTTCTCAATCTAAAAGGACATCTTGAATTTGCAAGTATATACAGATATGTTTGGTGTGATGGTCGACGAGTTGTTTGTATTACTGATGATCTCATGAGCAAACAACGATGATACAGAATCCATCAAATTATCAATGCTTATGAAGACATACATGTCTTTTGATATTTCTGAAGAAACTTGAAAAAAGTTAATCCAATTATTCCGTGGTGAATTAACAAATGAAGGTTAGAATGAGCACTTTTGATGCAAGTCTCCAGTAATACTATGCCTAGCATAAAGATTCTTCCTACAAGAGCTGTTTCTAAAACATTGGAAGGATGAGAAAAGCTGTAACATTCCTAATTAAAGTATTTATTTTACTTAATTTAAATATAATTTTATTTAATTGTTTGTATTTTAGTTAATTAAGGTTATTATAATTATTTAAATTTCTTTTGGGTTTTGGTCTAATCGGATAGTAGTTTTAGGACCGCGAGTATCCATCGTTTGACCCGACCCTATTTGAACCCATTTTGGACCCATTAAACCCAATAACCCAAATCAGGCCCATACCTATAAATTAATCTTAACAATAGGGTTCTTTTTATAAAAACCAGAAATTTTTCCAAAACCCTAATCCCTATTTATATAAGACGTTGAGTAGCCCTGTTTTTCCCCATCTTTACAGTACATCTTCCTCTCCTTCCTCTCCATCTTCTTTTTCTCTTGATCGGCCAAGACCAAGCCCAAGCCCAAGCCAAGCCCATTCCAAGCCATCCACGGGTTGCATCTTCATCATCTTCATCATCTCTTCTTCCTTTTCTTTTTATTCTTCGTTGGATTTGGTGGGCGTGCACAAAGGAGAGAGAGATCTAGATCATCCTATCCATTAATCCTCTTCAAAGGCAAGTGAAATACCCATTATTTTTAATGATCTACATAGTTTTCTTTGAATCCATGATATTAGAAGTATTTTGTGAAATGCCCATTTAAATCTGTGAATGATGATGATAGATAGAAATAAAAGTAGATGGATTGTATAGATCGGATCGATGATGTGATGGAGAGACCCACTTTGATGTGTTTTATTTTTTTTTTAACAGGGGGAAGATCGTGTCTGGGAATGAACCCCAAACATGCTGCCATGTTTGGAGCATGTATAGGGGATTTCCACTTGTATGCAAGTGTGGGTCTACCACTTATTTAGGTGGGCCATTGACATATATATTTAAAAAAAAGATGATAGTGTCTGGGGATGAACCCAAGACATGGTGCAAGGCAAAACTGCCTGCACACTACTGCGCAGGCAGTAGTAGTGTGCAGGAGGTTCCTCCACTGTACACGGTTTGTGAAGCGGACCCCAGTTATGTGGGGCCTTTGCATTAGGAGGGATTTTTCTCCTCTGTACCTAGGTGATGGTGGTGAACCCTAGCCACGTGGGACCCTAGCAGATGGTGGGCCCTCTGGACCCAACACTTGAATCCATAGTAGTCTTGTGGGACTCCTTGAGAGCCATATGATGGTGGAGCAATTACTATGATGAATCAGTACACTTTGTCATATTCACCTGTGTTGTAAAGAACATTCTGTATATACAAGTGCCACCTAGGTTCAAAGAGCCATTACATCACACATATATTTATATATATATATATATGAAGAAGAAGTTGGTGTTTGGGGTAAAATCCCCAGATCTGTGTTTGGTTGTGCACAACAGGGAACTCTGATACTTGTGTATAATTGGAACAGTACCGGTGGGTCCATCACCTTGTGGGTCCTTGGCATATATGTGGTTTATGACTACTTGGACTGCTCATAATGGTGTACATGTGGGCCACCACTTCTGTGGGACCATGGGACTAATAGAGTTTGGGCTGGATAATTTCTTTAAATGTTTAATTAACCATTCATTTATGATTTTCTTTGGATGGTCGACATACCCTGGAAGACCCTTGTGGTGGTCTTGGAATCCAATGAATCTGATTTAATAAAATTAAGTCCATCACATCATCAAAGTAAGGGGTTATGCGGGCAGATTTCCCCTTACAGATTTCACGGTTTGCACATGATGGTACAAACCACCCGCACTCAGATGAAGTGAGAATTGGGCTATGCATCACCCCAGTTTTCAAAAATTCCCAACTTTACTTCATCTTGGTTCATGTGGAGTTGTCGCATGCGTGAATTGTGGTCACAGTATTAGAAAGGTTTGTGGAGATATTCCTTGATCATTGAGCTTGTGTTCTTTTACCTTGTTGCATGCATATTAGAGTTTTTTCCTATTATTTTATGATAATTTGGACCATGTTGTGGCTTGGACCATACAGTGTTTAATTGGAAGGTATTCATGTTATGTTGAAAATTATTTGATTGGTATATTGTTTTATTATATGGTGTTTGAATACCTATTATGGCCAACCCTTCACATTACCATAGGATGTGTCTGTCGAACAATCATTGAGCCATGTTTATGAGTCTTGACATAGGAAGGGGCAGGGCTCTGTGAGATTATTATGCGGATTGGTCATTGGACGACTGCAGTCGGTACACAGTTGTACAGTGTGATAATTTTTACTAGACTTAGGGCCGAAGATGAGCTTACCACTCGTACACGGCTGGTTTCACCGTGATTTTGGACAGGATGCTAGGCATCCAAAGACGGATTTGATCCACCATTTCTGGACAGGATACCTCATCCAAATACAGTATAAATCTTGTTAGGGCATCGGCAGATGCGATGCTCGGTGAATGTGATATTGTTTATTTGATGTAGAGTTGGATTTAGGATCCATTCCTTCTATATTGCATGGCATTCTTTTATCTATGTTGTTCACATATTCTTATGATTTTCTTATTTTATTCTCACTTTAATAGTGTATTTCATTATGAGTTATGTGTATTTTACTTGCCACCACTTTTGCGGTTGACCCTTGTTTTCTAAAATTGATGCATAGGTATCGAACCTGGCTTTGCCGAGGAGGAGGCGGAGGTTGAAGTGTTTCAAATGCTTGAGCCAACTAATGTTCCCGAGTGGGGTGAAAATGATGGCTTCGGGGCCGTCTAACCAAGCACAGGAGTGACTCATTTAGTTTACAGTTAATTTAAATAGATCATTATTTAGAGACTTGATTCTTTAATGGAACATTGTAAGAAATTATTATTCCTTTTATTTGCAACTTGGAATATTGTTATTATTGTTACATGGAGGCATGCAAATTTGACTTTCTATTGGTACCTATTGGTTGAAACTACTTCCGCAGGTTTGGAATGAATGTGAATGGCCTAAACTCACCACGGCCTAAGATCTTGTGGGAAAAATAATTAGGAGTCAATGGTTTTATTTACAGGAAAACATAATAAACAAAAAAAAATAATTGGCTCCTAATTTCACCTAACCCTAGTTTCATTTTGGGGATGTGACAGTTGGTATCAGGGCTCCAGGCATATTTCTAGAAAATTAAAAGTGTATAGAAACGTAGGACATGTGTGAGGTTCCGATTTCATTAGACAGATTTTACCTGCTTTGCGTAAAGTCTATAGAATTGTTTACTAGAATTAGTTTAATAGAAACTTGGTACTTATGACGATGAATGACTTCGATGTCATTTTTGGCATGGATTGGTTGAGGATCTATCAAGCTAAAATGGACTGTTTTAACAAGATTATCAAGCTTGAAGTCAAATCAGAAACTGTTAAGTTTACTGGACAATCGAAGCGGATTCCCATAAGCCAGATATCAGCCTTGATGGTAGATCATTTGCTGAGGAATGGTTGTGAACGTTACCTGGCATTTATCATGGAGGATAAACAGCCCAAGGTGGTGGGGGATGTACCAGAGATACCTGTAGTTTGTGAGTTTCCAGATGTCTTCCTAGATGAGATTCGAGGTTTACCACCGATTCGAGAAATTGATTTCACCATAGAATTAGCTCCAGGGACAGCACCAATCTCGAAAGCTCCTTACAGAATGGCACCAGTGCAGTGGAGAGAATTGAAGATTCAGCTGCAAGACTTATTAGATAAAGGTTTCATAAGGCCTAGCGTATCACCATGGGGAGCACCTGTTTTGTTTGTTAAGAAGAAAGATGGTTCCATGAGGATGTGCATCGATTACAGATAACTCAATCAAGTCACGAGCAAAAACAAATGTCCATTACCTATGATCGATGAGTTGTTTGATCAGTTACAGGGAGCTGAATTCTTTTCGAAAATAAACCTGAGGTCAAGATACCATCAGCTGAGAATTAGAGATCAGGATGTGCAGAAGACAGCATTCCAGACTAGATACGGCCATTATGAATTTTTAGTGATGCCGTTTAGGCTAACAAATGCTCTAGAAGTTTTTACGGCTTTGATGAATAAGAACTTCACTCTATTTCTTGATCAATTTTTGGTGGTTTTCATCGATGATGTGTTAGTATACTCCAAGTCTTGTGAGGAACATAAGAACCATCTTAGAACTGCATTGCAGACTTTGAGGGATCACCAGCTCTATGCAAAATTGAGTAAGTGTGAGTTCTAGCTGGAGCAGGTGTCTTTTCTTAGTCACATCATTAGCAGAGAGGGTTTAGCAGTGGATCTAGTGAAGATTGAGTCAATTGTCAATTGGCAAAGACCCACTTCAGTTTTAGAAATACGTAGTTTTCTTGGTTTGGCCGGTTATTACAAGAGATTTGTGCAAGGATTTTCATCAATTGTAGCGCCGTTGACTAAGTTAACACGGAAAGATGCACCTTTTGTGTGGTCTGATGAGTGTGAAGCCAATTTTCAAGAGCTAAAAACCCGGTTGACTACAACTCCTGTACTCACACTACCATCGGAGAATGGTCAATTTGTGATTTATACTGATGCTTCAGGTGTTGGATTGGGATGTGTACTCTTTTAGGATGGAAAAGTTGTTGCTTATGGACAACTTAAGGAACATGAGAAAAAGTATGCTACTCATGATCTTGAGCTCGCAGTAGTAGTTTTTGCAGTAAAAATGTGGAGACATTATCTATATGGTGTAAGATTTGAAGTGCATTTGGACCATAGGAGTCTTCAGTATTTGTTCACTCAGCCAGAATTGAACATGAGGCAGTTCAGATGGATGGAATATATTAAGGATTTTGATTTTCTGATCAAATACCATCCAGGGAAAGCAAATGTAGTAGCTAATGCACTAAGCAGAAAAGCAGCGAGGAATGCATGTTTGCGGACAGAATGGTCGTGGGTAGAGATATTTCTGGACTTAGGGGTTGATTTACAACCTGTTAGTGACAGAGTGATGATTGCCAGTATGTTTGTCTGGGAGCTAGAAATTTTGGGCAGAATCAAAGCACACAGTTAGAGGATCCAGAGTTGGTCAAGGTGATTAGGCAAATTGAGAGCAGGCCAGATTTTAGATTGATAGATGGTGTATTCTACTATCAGGATAGACTGTGCGTGCCAAAGATAGAGGAGTTGAAGAATGAGAACCTGATAGAAGTGCACCACTTTTTTGTGTACATTCATGATTTCTTGTGCAGCCCAAGATCTTATGTTGTTTATGAAAACTCTTCTCTTTAGCTCAACATTTTATAAACCCATGTTTGCAAACAGCTTGGATTTTTATCCTTTGGACTTTCAGACCGGATTTTGAACTTTTTGGATGTCGTATCACATTGTAGCCTTTTTTTTTATATAAATATCACATTGTAACCTTGTTAATGGACATCCTGTAATTATCATCGTAACCTTGTGCTATCATTAAGCGTTCTCAAAGGTAACTACTAACATCTTTGAAAACAAGTCACGTCCAAAATTCCCATCTTTCTAACTTTGGTGCTTGAAAGCAAGGACTCTCTCTCTCTTTCTCTCGATATATCATCATCATCATCATCATCATCAAAGCCTTATCCCAACTATGTTGGGGTTGGCTACATGAATTCTATTTCTCCATTCCGTTCTATTTTGAGATAAATCCTTCGATAAGTTAAATGTCTTCAAATCTGAATTAATGACTTCCATCAATGTTTTCTTCGGCCTACCCCTACCTCTTGATGGGCCTTCCACCTGTATAGCCAAACTTTTTCTCACTGCTACCATTACTGGCCTACGCTCAACATGCCCAAACCATCTTAAACGGGTTTCTCTAATCTTATCCCCTATTGGTGCTACCCCTAAATGCTCTCGAAAATGCTCATTTCTAATTTAATCTTTCCTAGTTTTACCACACATCCACCTAAGCATTCTCATTTCCATTACATCCATCTTATGAATATGCGTCTTCTTAATTGGCCAACATTCTACTCCATTATAATAGTTAGTCTAACCACTATCCTATAAAACTTGCCCTTCAATTTCGTTGGCATTCGTCTGTCACAAAGCACTCTAAAAGGTAGTCTCCACTTCAGCAATCCAGCTTTTATCCTATGCTCCACATCTTCGTCAATCTCCCCATCTTTACTAATCATCGAGCCTAGGCACCGAAAAGAATCTCTATGTGGTATCTCATGGGTTTCAATTTTGATAGTGGTTTCAACACTTTGTATATGTCCGTTGTAGTTACAATCCATATATTCTCACTACACCAAAAATGCATTTTAAGAATGGACTCTGCGCCCTGTTTTGGGCCGTTCTTGAGTTGAAATGGATCTAGCCCGTTCTGCACGAGGTCCACTTGAGAAGAAACCAAATGTTTGTTTTCTTTTTCTTCTCTTCTTGTGCTCTTCTACTTGCCAATCTTCTACTTTCTCTTCTACCCAATCTTCTACTTCTACTCTCTCTTTTTCTCGATTTCTCAAGAGGCAAGTTAGGGTTTTTTCTTCTTCGCCATTGATGCTATAATCGATCTCTCAACTCTAACATCCTTGTTATTTTTGGTAGATCTAAATCTGAATTTCTCCTTTAGTTTCAATCGATGAAACAGATCTTTCTGTTTTAGGGCTTCTTCTTTTTAGATCGACAGAAGAGATCCTCTTCTTTAGGGTTTGATCGTTCGATTCTGATGATCCATATGTCTGGCTTGATTAGTGCTTTGTTGTTGTCTTTCATTTAGGTCACAAACTGCATGCGAATGTGGAGGAGAATGGCGAATCGGAAGGTCTGGTATGTGATTTGGATCTATGGTTTTTGTGCTTTACAGTTTCCAATTAGTTGAGACTGAGAGCCTAAAGAGCCTCAATTACTTTCATGTCCTTTTTTGTTCTGAGTCTTCACCTTTTTGCACTGATAATGGAATATGGTAGTAGATAACAGAGCAGCACTGGGAAGTTTGAGGTTGAACAAAGCCTATTAGCCAAAGCTACTGCAATTGCTTTAAATGGAGGGCAATGGCTAAAAGGGAAAAGGAATCTGAACTGGGTAACTGTCTTTTTTACACTTTTAGTTGGTTCTCTTTCTATTTGGGTCACTGTCTGGCTTCTGCATGGGTTATGTGTTTCTGGTGGGTTTTGAATGGCTGTGTTTAGACTCTGAATCATTGGAATCAATGTGTCCTGATTTAGATTTTGATTGGGTTTTGTTTTGGGTTCTTTATGGTAATTGGATTTGAAGTGGGTTTCTGTTCTATTTTTGGGCAGTAGTATAATTTAACTGAATGTTGAAGCTTTCCATATGTAATTTGGGTGCATTCTGAATATTTTGTAATTTGGGTTTCTTTTATTCATTTATGGACATTTCTAATATCTTGCTCTTTTTTTAAATTATAGGTGTTGATTTGAAGTGGGGATTAAGGCCTTCTCATGTTTAATTTAGGGTTCTGGAAGTTTTGGTTATTGATCTTTGAAATCAGTTAGCCATGTTGGTTACTGTGCTCATGATTGAAATGGGTTTCTTTCCTTTCTTATTTTGATATATTGCTCATTTTGAAGATTCATTAGTTCCATTCATTTGGTTCTGATAAGGAACCAAATTTTCCTACTTATAGCTCCCTTTGCAACCTCTCAAGCACCCCAACTTAACTAGTACTGATATCGTTATGGTATTCAGTCCACTTTCTTCTCAACCAGTCTAAACATTCTCCCCTTCTATCTCTCTATAGCTTTTCAATATCTAATACTCTAATGGAAGGCAAAGGGTGTACTCAAGATGGCTCTGTTGATCTCCACGGCTGCCCAGTCCTTGCAAATCGAACTGGGAAGTGGAAGGCCTGCACAGTTCTTGTTGGTAATTCAGCTCTTCCTAAATTCTTTCTATAGACTATGGGAAGGGGAAAATACATAAGTTTGAATATGATTTTGTTGCTAATTTTTATTCCTGAGACATGTCATAAGTTCGAATTTGATTCTATTTACTAAATTTTATTCCTAAGACATGTCTGTGCTTTGCGAAAATATTTAGAGTAGAGCTTTGTTTTTTCCTTTCCATTTGAGGTGTAATTTAAGACAGTGTTATTTGGTATTTAAGTTAAAAGCCAAGGGTTTATCATTAAACAATGAGATATTAAATGGATGTGATCATGTTACCCTCAAAAAAGAAATATGTGTATGTTCGCTATGTCCTTGCTAACTTTGGCCAATACTGAAAAACTCAGCTAAATGAAACATGGGTTTTTTTTAAATAGTTTTGATAAAAAAAAAGGCTGATTTTGCAATTGCCATTTTCTCATGTGAAATCAAGGAACAAACGCACTATTTTAACAATGAAGCCTTTGGCCGGTGTATTTTGAGAGAGAGGGAGAGAGAGAGAGTTTCTTCAAGTTCCTTTCCATTTAATGGTTTAGGTGGTACTACTGCTGTCTGCAACCACCACACACACACACTCTCTCTCTCTCTTATATTCCCTCTTTCTCTCTCCTTTGAATGACCCTTCGATGATTGGGTTCTGTGTTGTGGGAAGGGGGAGTAGTGGGATTGGGATTCACAATCTTTTGACCTGGAAAGCACTACTAGTGGGTGGGTTTTTGTGGTTTTAGGAGATGGTGAGGTTTGTGTTGTGACTTGTGATCGATTAGGGTTTGTGAGTTTGATTTGGTTTGAAAGTGGTGAGATATTTTGTGGTGTTTTCTGATATGGATTTTTGGTTTTGGAGGTGGGTTTTTAGGATGGAGAGCTAGTGAGGGGTTGGAGGTTGTGAATTTGATTTGTTGAGAAGGAGGGAAGGGGTTTGTTTGGGGTCTAGGAGGTGGAGTTTTTGTTTGTTTTACAAGTGGGTCTTGAAGATGGAAAGATGATCATGGTGTTTGATTCATGGATTTGTGAATCATCTTTGAATGAAGGAAGATGGTGAGAGGAGTTCAACTTTAACCTCCACTGGTGAGTTTGATTTATTTTGTTCTCCTTCTCTGAGTTCTGTTGAGAATTTGGATTATAACTTGTCTTCTATTGTAGTCATGATTCAATTGTTGATCATATCTTCACATTAGAACATGCTTTGGAATTGATTAATTGTTAAAATGATACATTTCTGAACAATTAAAACATGCTTGTCTTTGTAATGCTTCTTGTTTTGCTTCAGGATTGCCTACTCAGGTAGCGGAATACCACCAGAACTGCTTTCTCAGATGTTTCAAGGCGACATGGACACATTTGAGGAGGGAAATAGCTTTGTAGTTTGTAGGAAACTCCTCAGGATTATGAATGGAGATGTTCGTTACCTTAAAGAAACAGGTAAATCATCCTTCATCATTTTTTGTTGAACTTGCTTCCGCTAACAAATCAGGAAATGTGCAACCTCACAAATGAGGCATCTTCAAAACTATTTCTGTATAGTTGGGAGAGCTAAAAAATGAAGTGGATTCTACCAACATGTAGTTTTTCTTCTTATGTTTTGCTTGTCTCTTTGTGGTCTTTTGTGTGTGTATATATTTCCATTAACCATCTTTGATCCAAATTGAGCTTTTCAATATGAGTTCTATCTTTCTAGGAAAAAAAAACTTCGTTTCTGCTGCGTTTTTTCTTTCTTCTTTCTTATGTCCAAGGCCATTGTCATAATCATCTTAGCCAAACCTCTCTATTTGGCTTGGCTTATTGATCATGTATGAAAATAGCTAATGTGTATGCGGTCTATATAACCCAACAACTAAGTGGTTGGGACCGTAAACAACACCCTCTCAAAATTAGTCAACTGGTAGATCTCGACAGTGGGGAAAAAGAGACATTTTGGCAGCCATAAGAAAGTAGAGATCCATCAATACAGTGGCTGGGACCTTCAGATATGGCTTATTTTTAGCTTTAGTTAGTACTAACCAAGCAATACATATCGCCAGCATGTTTTAGAATGGCATGGATGTTTCAGTAATTTGATGGCAAGATGACTTCCTTTGGTGCAAAAGTAAGGTGTTAGGAGCAGGTGTACAGAAACGGCCCCATAAAGATATAGAAAATAGAAAGAATAAATGCGAGTGACAAAAAATAAAAAATAAAAAAACCACTTGGGGCCCATTTTCAGCTAGAGATATAGTGAACTCCATGCTCTTTGAAGTGTAATGTTAATACACACTCATGGTTGAGTGGTGTTGGCATTCAGGAATGCACACATCCATCCAACTAGGCACAAGACAGCACGTGGAGACAAAACTTGAAATCAATCTCCTCTGTTGCTTGGCCTACCAGATGACTTGCCCATTGCTTGCTTGATCAGGGTCCCTCGTGTTGAGCATAGGAAGCTATGACTTGTCTACAAGAGATGGTACAAAATTCTGGCCGGTAATTTCTTTTACTCTCTCTACAAGAGCCTAGGAATTGTAGAGAAATGGATCTACGTCATCAAAAGAGACCGAGAAGGGTGGATTTCATGGCATGCGTTTGGCCCCATGCACAAGCTTTGGCAGCCTCTCCCACCTATCCCGATTGAGTATTCTGCAGCCATTGGGTTTGGGTGTGCCATTCTTAGTGGCTGCCACCTCTACTTATTTGGGGGCAGAGATCCACTTAAGGGATCGATGAGACGGGTAGTATTTTGTAGCGCTCGCACAAATAAAAGGCACCGAGCTCTAGATATGCTGCGGAGAAGGCATTTCTTTCGTTGCTGTGTTATCAATAACTGCTTATATGTTGCTGGTGGGGAGACTGAGGGAATCTAGATGTCATTGAGGTTAGCAGAGGTCTATGACCCGAACAAGAATAGGTGGTCCTTTCATTGCAGTTTTGAGCACTGTCAGGTGGTCCTTCATTGTAATTATGACCACTGTGATGTTACCATTTATTGGAGTCGTTTACGATGGGAGGTGGTTTCTAAATGGACTCGGCACCCATAGACAGGTCTTAAGTGAGGTATATACACCTGAATCCAACAGCTGGTACCCAGTCTATGACGGAATGTTACTGGGTGGCGGAACCCGAGCACCTCCTTGAATGGTTAGCTATATGCTTCGGACTGTAAAGATGGATGCAAGTTGAGAGTCTATGATTAACCACTGGTGCTTCTCAAAACTATGCAAATTGAATCATTTTCAAAACCATGCAAATTGAATCAACTATATTTAAGTAGACTATCAGATATGCTCTTCAAAATTTAGCAAATTTGAACTACAATTTAGGAGTAAAGAATAGTGAATTAAATGAACTTAACCCCATTGAATGAGTGAACTGTAGCAGGTGTCGAATGTGAATTATAAATTGATACACAAATTAGTGAAGTTGCAATTTTGTTGAATTTAAAACATAGGAAAGTTTACTTCCTTGTGGTAGTTTGTCATCTTTTTATGTTTTTTGGTAGAAGTTGGTTGTTATCTTTATTCATCTGTTATAGAAAATTTTTTCTGTTTGAAACAAACTGTCCATGCTACATAGGATGCAGCATGTTTTATTGCATCTCTAGCCTTCCCACTATTTTCAAAGTGTTCTTAGTTTACTTTACCTTTTTTCCCCTATATTTCTGACTACTCTTTTGCTATTGATGATTCTTGGCAACATCTGTTGAGACCCAAAGGCTACACAGACCATGACATTGGTCACATAGAACCACTGGATTGGCTCATAAGGCCACAAGCTGATCTCATTCTTTTGATTCACAATCCATGGGATTTGCATCACCTCCGCAGTTTGTAACAGTATGAAAATTTTCTTTTCCTCAATTTTCATGTGTACTAATATGTTTTTGAACATGTTTTGCAGTATTGAAGTGACCTTTGTTTCCTTCATTTAATGTTTCTAGCATTTGGTTCAGAAGGTTGACTTGAGCAAACTTGGAACACCAGCACTGTTGAGATATTCACAATACTTCAATCTTGTGAGTTTATGTTTGCTATCAATGTTGAAGTTAAGGGCACTAATAATGGAATGCTTAATCAATAGAGATACAATTTTTCGACCCTATAAATTGTATAGGTTGCCAACCCATAAGCTGTTGGTTATATGAGTCATTTTTTTATCATTTGCTGTCAATATTAATTAGGAACAGTTCAAAACCGTTCCAGATGACAATTTTTGGTGTAGTGCTTCTTGCTTCATTTTCTCCAAAATATATGTTTCTATTCTATAGATAGGCTACATCTTTTCATAATCGCACAGTAATCCACAAAATCCTTGCTTCCCTTCCACCCAAGAAGACACTGTATGTGTGACTGACTCGCATTGTTGAAATGGAATATATAAAAGCAAAGGCATAGGAATCCAGCCAAAAAGCTTCAGTTTTAAGCGTGGAGTCTTATAAAGTATACATGAAATCACTGAATGGTGTTGGAAAAAATCCAGGAATGTCACGTAGTCCCATGAGCCCTTAAACAATTATTTGCTCTGTTTAATGTCTTTTGGTCTTTGAAGCCTTCGTCTATGGCTCTATGCTGCCCTTCTTGTCCTTTCTTTTGTCCTCATCCTCATCAGAGAATCTGGCTTTCTGGGATCTTCTCTTTTCAACTTTGATCTGAGGAAAAAGTTAGGTTCTTTCATGCACAAGCTGTTTGGATTTTGGAAACATTATTTCATGCACAAGCTATCGGGCAGTTTGTTTGAGGTGGGTGTCTTTGGAAACATTGGGGTGTTTTTCAATTTCTGCTGGAAATTGAATCTAGGGTGTTTTCATTTCAATCGTGTTTTTCACTTTTGGGGGTTGTTTGATGGGATGAGGGTCACAGGGGTATGCGAATTACTTGTGTTGTTTTGGTTTTCCTCTGTAAATGAGGGATGTTTGGATTGGTTTCTGAGTTGGATTGTTCAAACCGTGGCTGGGTTTGGATAATAAATACTTGGAGAACAAAACCCAGTTGCTCTTATCTCTGTTGGTGGAACCCATTTAGAGAAACTTAATATTCAGTTATATAAGGTTATATAAGCTTTCATAAGGATCTTTAAACAGCTCAAGTTAATCTTTAAACAGCTCAAGTTAATGTCCTTTTTCAAGGGTTGTAGAGTCCCTGAGGAAAATTCGGTTGCCTGTTCTGAAAGTTGGAAACTTAGGAACCCTTCTGTTGGGGTGGGGATGGGGCAGACTCCTATGCGAGCAAACTGCAGAGACCAGCAGCTGAAAAATAATCGTGGTAATAATAATGAGGCAAAAGTCTTGAGGTTGCTGTGTCCGACAATTGCATGCTACACTCATTTTATGTTTTTTTATTACCCCACCCAAGAGGGATGGTCCCAAGAGAGAGCCCACACACACAAGAATAGAAGCACGCACATGTAGGTAACGAAGCTTGCACATGCGAGAACAAAATCCCACATGTGGGAAAGAAGTCCGCACATGGAGGAAAGGTGGCATATTTAGTGTTTGAACACCATGGATAGCCAGGTAAAAACTGCCGCTCCTTACCAACTAGCGTGAGGAGCAGCTCTCATTTATGTTTTTTTATTTCATGGACATTTTTTCTTTGCAATCATATTGAGTATTCTGGCTCATTTCACCATTCCTCTTTATCTTTTTCTATTTCTGTTAAAGCTAATACCAAAGGGTTGCTGCTCCATATGCGGCAGTTGGCTTGAGATTGATGCCTATCTTTTCCCCGACTCTATATGTGCTTTGACCTTTGGTTGCAGGGCTTTCTTTTCATACAACTGAAGAAAGTTTGAGAAATGCCTCTCAAAACTTTGGTCAACTTGTTGAAGGTTCATGCTCTTATCATATTGGTGTGAGCTATTCTCTTCATGCCTATTTGCATTGCAACTGTATGAACATTTTAATGTGAGTTTTCTCGTGAATTGGCATTTGAATGGGAATCTGCTCTTTTAGATCAGTGGAGGTTTGTGATGTTTTATTCATTTATTTTACTTTAATTTTTTCCAGTCAACCTAGTGATGGACAGAATAGCCAATAGAATAAGAGGCTTTGCTTTTCTTTGTTATGCCACCGAGGAGGAGTCCAAGAAAGCCATTGAGGGGATGCATGGCAAGGTATGTCAGTGAAAACGATATGAAAATAATGCCTAAACACTGTTACTATAACAGGCTAAGGACTCGTATCATCAACTAATTTTTATAACCGATCAAACCTCATTTCTGTCCTACTAAAGTTACAATTACTTGGCATTGGAACAGTGGCACACATAGAGACTCTTTTTTACCAGCCACATATCATGTGTACTTAAAACATGAAATTTATGCATGAGTCCGTGTATGTATGCCTTTTTGTGCCTACGACTGTTGCACGTCTACTTTAGGCATGCATATCTCAACAGAGCCTAGATGGGCTCCCTGCTTACTCCTTTTGACAACCATTTGGTGAATAGTGTGATCAGCTGGAAGGTCATGACGTGGATGGGTGGCACGGGCCACCTGGCAAAGAAATGCCATCCTTAAAAAAATTGACTTTGAAAAAAATTTCAGATTTCAACACTTGCTCGTGCAACCGCAATCTAGATTTCTGTGTGTATGGGTGATACTTACTGATCTCTAAAAAGTAGGATGTTTGCCTTCTTGGCCATCCAAGTTGGGCCTAAATGACCAGTTTCACCATGTGGCGGTAGAAAGTTGAGCCTCAATTAGCAATCCTTAATGGGCTAGCTACCTTCATGAACACCTTCTTTAGAATTAATATGATAAAAAAAGAAAATTGAAATAACATCAGGTTATGATATGTTTTTATGCTATTGTCAATGCGTTCTATAGCTTTTACTATATAGTAGATAGATGAGGGAACCTCTTCATGTGAGGAACTATTGTTAAACTATATCCAATTGATGCAAATTAAGAGAGGCTGGCGTCTTGATGGGAATATTTGGCATAGTGCTTTATCATGTACTGGTCCATTAATGGGATGTGTAATTTTTATTTTTTTGAAAATCATTTCAAATTTGCTTTCCATGGTTTTTATTTTCTTTAGAACTTAATGCATTCTATATGTTTGATTTAATGGATGCCTTACGAACCAATCTAAACCATCAAAGATGATATGGACTGGTTGGTTCTTACAGGACCTTGTGAAGGAAAGCTTATGGACAATGCTAGTGACAGAAAGTTTGAAGACCTTAGGTGGACTTGGCATGCTTTCACTTGGAGGAAAATACCTTCTCGTCCACTGACATGAATTGCAGGTTTTTCCACTTCAAATGAAGGCTCATGATTATGGGACCGCCTACTACTAGGTTGTAGTTCTCTTGGCTTATGTTTCTAATTCAAGTTCTGTTGACATGGGTTCCTGAATTCATGCATGTTATTTTCCAGGAACTGTGGCGTGTCCCATGCAGGAGATATGAAAATACTATTGCAGTGGATTATTTGTATTCATACTGTTCTATGATATTTAATTTGGGGAGGTGCTAATTATATATTTTTCATTTTGTAGAGAGGGTTGTTCTACTTTCATTGGGCATTTATATATGGTGAGTTTTGAAGATAAAGCCAACAGCAGTGTTGACATTCTTTGCAGATCGGTCGAGCCTTCCCTTATTGGTGAGGTGGTTGTAAGGTGATGCATGTATCACTGTAGTTAGGAGACCTCTAAATTTTGTAGTGCTTTGTCTTTAATTTTAGTGTCGTCATTGATGCATCCATTGGTGGAGTTGGGTGACATCTAAATTTTGTAATTCCATCATAGATGTATTTCATGATATTTGGATATTTTAACATATGTAACTTACTGAATCCAATCTTTCATTTGGATGTGCAAAATCTCAGTCCTGCTGTAGATATGGTGTGGCTATGCTGGATCCAACTTATGAATGATGATTAGTATAATTCAATCTGCTTTCTCTGGATATCCTGTCCCAAGCTCTCATATATTGTCTGTGCATTCTGCTATGATGTCCATATATATTGACTTGGATACGGGTCATAGATACACGCATCTGTACTTTTGGAAATCTAGGACACATACAGTTACAGTAATGCTAATTTTTTCCTTAAAAACACTTATGAATTAGTGATAAGCCATTTTTATTCTTTTTGAAAAGTAAGAAAGCTAAAATAATGAAGTTGGTAAACAGGATCATATTCTAAAAATGATGTACAAGTATGTGGATATGATAGGTTTTGTTTGCTTATGTACATTCAACGAATGTGAGTATATATTTTTTTGTTCTTTATTTTGTTGTTAATTGCTGGGGCTAATACTTTGTGGTAGGAAGAGAGCCTTGTCAGTGTTCTAACTTCTCCATGCAAGTGTTTCTTTTTCCCTGTGCTGAGCAGAGAGCCATCCATGTGTGTAGACGAGTACGAAGTTATCGTCCTTCTTTTCTTTAGTGTGTGTATTTGTTTGCCTCTTTCTAATTCGTGTAAGTTGAGTGTGGATTGGTCATGCTTGGATCCAGCTACTGCAGATTGGTGGCTACCATGCATTCATGCAAGTGTAATGAGTGATGAGAATTTGACTTGGATGAATACATGAGCTTTCTGATGGATTAGAGGGTCTTGACTCCTGACTGACTGGCGAGAAATTGTTACTTCTCTCTGTTGATATGGTGACCAAGAATTTTTACATATGACCCCAACTGCTTACTGTTCATAGGTGGTCTATCTCATGGGGTCACTTAGACGTAAGTTTTTTGTACATAAGCAATGAGAAGATACTTGAAGAACTGACAAATGGGTGTTTCTGCATTGCCACCACTCAAGCCCAATAATTTTTTCCATTTTCCTTTTCTAGAAATAAGATTATTGAATGTAACATAAAATTTTAATGATTGAGTTAAAAAATAATTTTAATTATTGCATTTGTATGAATGTGAATACTGCAATTATTTTATTTTTTGTTTAAATATGTGATTAGTAGTGACTTAAAAAACTTATGATTTAAGAAACTATTATTAAAACTGTTTTAAAAAAGATCAAAAAAAAATTGGCAAGATAATATTAAGGAATAACCTGGAATGGTTTTAAAATTTTGGAACGGTTTAAAACCGTTCCAGATTTTCATATTCTGGAACAGTTCTGAAAATCTAGAACGGTTTGAAACCGTTCCAGAGTATGAAAATTTGGGACGGTTTTAAACCATTCCAAAATTTCTGCGACACCCATTTTTGGAACAGTTTAAAACCGTTCCAGATTCATTTAGGAACAGTTTTAAACCGTTCCAAATGGACAATTTTGGTGTAGTGTCTGTCTTTGTATGACTTATTTTAAAGTCTCTAGATTCTAATACCCCACGCCATCTCTCAAGCTTTGCATTTACACCATCACTTGATTCATCCACCAATACTATATCATCTGTGAACAACATACACCGTAGTACTTCTTCTTGAATATGCATAGTTAACTCATCCATAATTAATGCAAAGAGATAAGGGCTTAAGGTTGATCCTTGATGTAAACCTATAGTCACGGGGAATCCACTTGTTTCTCCACATGTGGTTTTCACACTTGTTACTGCTCCTTCATACATATCCTTAAAATTTTCAATGTAACCTCTAGGGAAAATCCTTTTTTTTTAAAACCCGTCAAATTAAATTTCTCGGTACCCTATCATAAGCTTTTTCCAAATCGATAAAGACCATATGTAAATTTTTCCTCTTTGCTTGATATTTTTCCATTAATTGCCTAAGTGAAAAAATAACTTCCATAGTTGATCTCCCTAGCATAAAACCAAATTGATTTTCAGAGATCTTTGTCTTCTTTCTCAGTCTTTGCTCCATTATTCTCTCCCATAACTTCATAGTATGACTTATAAGTTTAATCCCTCGATAGTTTGTACAATTTTGTAGATCTCCCTTATTCTTATATATAGGTACTACAATGCTTCTTCTCTATTCATCCAGCATTTTCTTTGTCACAAGTATCTTATTGAATAGTTTACATAACCAACTCACCCCAACCTCTCCTAAGCATTTCCATACCTCTATCGGAATACCATCTAGGCCTGTTACCTTTCCCGTCCTCATTCGCTTCAATGCTTCCTTCACTTCCACCCCTCTAATTCTACGAAGAAAAGTATGCTCTAGTGATGAAGTTTCCTCCTTAACTCTTGTATTGCCCAAATGTTCTTCATTTATAAGTTTGTTAAAATATTCCTTCCACCTTTCTTTAATATCATTGTCTTTCACCAGAATATTTTCCTCATTGTCCATGATACATTTGACGTGATACAAGTCCTTACTTTTCTTTTCTCTTATTTTTGTGAGCTTAAAAATATCCCTTTCTCCTTCTCTTGTTCCCAACCTATTATATAGGTTATCATATGCTTTGAACTTTACACTACTTACTACTTTCTTAGCTTCTTTCTTTGCCTTCTTATACAACTCAAAATTTTTCATACTCTTAGTCCCCTGCCAAACTTTGTAGCAATGTCTTTTTTGTCGAATAACTTCCTGAACCTCCACACTCCACCACCATGTTTATTTATTAATATGTCTCTTTCCTTTTGATTTTACAAGTACTTCTTTTGCAACATTCCTAATGCAATTAGCCATTTGATTCCATATTACTGTAGTTTCTCCTTCAATATTCCATTCTCCCTTCTCAATTATTTTGTCCTTAAATATATTTGCTCATTCCCCCTTCAAATCTCTTCACCTTGTTTTAGGATCCATTTTGTATACTACCGCTCTCTTTCTACTTGTAATGCAAATATCTAAAACTCCGAGCCTATGTTGCATAGTTCAACTCTCTCTTGGGATAACTTTGCAATCTTTACATGCCAATCGGTCCTGTTTTCTAACTAGAAAAAAGTGTATCTGACTCCTATTAGTCCCGCTTTTATAGGAAATTAAATGCTCATCTCTCTTTTTAAAGTAAGTATTTGCTATTATGAGATTAAATGCCATTGCAAAGTCCAATATAGTGTTTCCGAATTCAATTCTTTTCTCCAAATCCTTGCCCTCCATGCACTCTCCCATATCCTCTATTATCTCTTCCTATATGCCCGTTTAAGTCCCCTCCAAGGAAAATCTTATCACTATTTGGGATTTCTCGCATTAAATCATCCATCTCCTCCCAAAATTGTGTTTTCATACTTTCCTCTAGTCCTACTTGGGGAGCATATGCACTAATAATATGAATTATGTCTTCTTCTAACACTAGTTTAATTGTTATAATTCTATCACTAAACCTCTTTACCCCTACAATTTTCTTTTTTAAATTTTTATCTATAACTATACCCACTCCATTTCTTGTATTACTTTTTCGTGCATAGAAAAGCTTATACCCATCTGTGAGCTCCTTCACTTTATTCCCTTTCCACCTTGTCTTCTGTATACAAGCCACACTAATTCTTCTTTTTTTAATTACCTCAACCAACTCCATGCTCTTGCCTGTCAAGGTTCCTATATTCCAAGTAACAAGTATAATTTTCCTATTCCTCCTCTTCTTCTCATGGACTAACTTCTTTTTTGGAATAAAGTAGTCATACCTTTTGCTTGATGGGAATAGGCTATGCCTGGAACAACTGAATTCATAAGTTTATAATAAACTTTATATAGGAGAACAAGATTTTGATTATGAGAATTCATATCAAAACTTTTTGTTTGGGTAGCAAGAGCAAGAGCTTCATGTGCACCTGGATCTGTAAGGGAAACAGAGAAATTTAGAAGGCAATTGAAGAAAGTAGGGCCATTAGCCAAACTTGATTCAACCATTCCAAGTAATGAATCACTGAATTTTTTATGTCTTATGTCTTGAACATAGATGAGAACTTCAATTCTAAGTCCAAGTCTTGTTAATGGCTTTAGAGCAAGTTGCACTAATCCAAAATGAATATAATTGTATGTTTTAACATACTTCTTTATTTCATGGGGCTTGATTAAAGAAAGATGTTGAATATTATTGGTAAAGGATTCAGTTCTTTCAATAGTTTTTACTTTATAACTTGATTTTAATTGAAAACTTCCAACTTTATAAATTTCATTTTTATTTATGGTTCGAATAGTCCAATCACAAATAACTTGATCTAAATCATCATAATTGATTTCTTCGCTATTTTTAATAGACATAGAAGATAAGAATTTGATGATAAGGAAGAAGAAGGTACAAACTTCTTAATAAGCTTAGCCATAATTTGTATTACAGAGTTATTTTAATCAAATCCACCACGAGTATCTAACGAAATAGAGGATTTACACACCAACAAAATGCCTTAAACGCCTTCACACGGCTAACAACAGTGAAAACAATGGCTACCTCAGCTTTGCTCCAGGTGGAATATGATTAAAATTTCTCAATAATAACAAGCACATAACTAAGTATTAAGACTTTTGATGTTCTTACTTCTGAGTCAGCAATTCCTTAAGCAAATTCAAAGCATAACATAACAAAGATAAGTGAAGAAATACTCATAAAACAACTTTATATTGCCAAAATACATGATTACAAATTTCATACCAACTTGGCTCTGATACCAAATGGGGAAGATGGTGGGTATACAAAAGTGGAAGGGAGAGGAGAGAGGAGGTGGTGGTGGAAACAAAGTTGGATTTTGACTGGTATTCTAACTCTTGCCTATACATGAGGAAGGCTAGACTTATTTATAGTCATAACAAACGTAATTTTCATTTCATTGCAGTTGAATTTAGACTAAATGTGCATTTCATTTAATATACTGGTAAATTTCATGATGCTTTCGAACTGCAGGTAAAAATCATAGTCTTTCCTATAGATGAACTTTATTCTGAATAGTGAGATGTCATGATTGCTTTGAGTGACTTGATAAGGTATATGTCATGTCTTTATTTCTTTTCCCTTACTAGAGATAAGTTCTTCATGGATGTGCATGTTGGGAATAAAATACTACTTCATTCTTATGAGAGATATGCTTTATCTTTTAGTACTTTTGCATTTACTTTTTCTAAAAACTCATTGATGGGCTAGTAGAAAAAGCTTTTCTCATCCTTCCAATGCTTTAGAAAAAGCTCTTATTGGAAGAATCTTTATAGTAGGCATAGTAATATAGGAGACTTGCATCAAAAGTGCTCATCCCAACCTTCATTTGTTAATTCACCATGGAATAATTGGATTAACTCTTCTCGAGTTTCTTCAAAAATATCAAAAGGCATGTCTTCATAAGCATTGATAGTTTGATTAAGAGCTATATGTCCAAATTTATATGGATTATGTATCACCGTTGTTTGCTCAGCGAGATCATCAACAATGCAAACAACTCGTCGACCGTCACACCAAACATATCTGTATGTACTTGCAAATTCAAAATGTCCTTTTAGATTAAGAAATCTTTGATATTAATCAAAAGCTGGATCATAATTTTGAAGACGTTCTAAGCTGTATTCCATTGTAGCGACTTCATGAGATTCATACCATTGAGTTAGTAATCAACATGGAGATGCTTGTAATCATTTAAGTTAGAGATGAATTTTTTGTGGACTAAATCTCCTTCTTCATAAGTCATGATAGTCCATAATTGATATGGTTGATAAAATTGAATTTTTGATCTTTCACCCAAAGTGGATGACATCGTTATGAAAAGTTGTCTTTTTGGTAACTCCAAGGCTACAAAATGCAGACGAACGATTCTAGGGAGTTGTTGTATCATTTCAAAATCATCTCTGCATAAAGAAAATCTTTGGCTAATCCTTGTTCGATATATGAGATATCAACTTCATATGATGGCAGGAACAATTTGGGAAAGCCAGTTGCCCAGCTTATAGATTTAGCTTTGAGCATTAATCGCTCCTTGATCTGACAAGAAATAGTTTTTTCTCTAATTTTTCCAGCTATCTCATCTGGAAGGGTTGTGTTAACCTTTTCCAAGAGGTGGATAACAGTGCTCTTTGATGGATGTTATGGCACATAAGGATTTGGCTTTCTAAGTCCTTGATATGGTTGCAATTTTGGATAGTATTTTTCTAGTGTTTTTTCTTTTATCAGAGAGAATGGCACTCCAATGGGCATTAATAAGTTCTTGTGAAGTGACAGATAATCTTGGATTGAAGAAAGGGATTGATATTTGTTGGGATGTGGGTATAAAGGAAGAGATTGATTCTTGAATAGGGCCTTTGCTTGATGTCATAATGAGAAGGGATACTTCCTGAAGGTAGATAGGAGTAAAAGATAAGTCTGAATAGAATTATCGATAACCTGAATTTCTATTTTCTTTGGGAAAAGAAAAGCAATTTTATATATGTTCTCCAGGTAGAATTTGAAGGTACCAAAATCTGGGTGTAGGATTAAATGTAAAAAACATGAAGACATCAGAGAGACGATTAATAAGATCCGTTTTATTTGGAACTGGATATCTGAACGGTTTTTGAACATCTTATTCTTGTTTACACTTTGTCTGAATAATATTGATATGTTGAATAGGAGTTAATTCAACAAAATCAAAATTTAATTCTTTATTGTCTAATAGTTTTTAGACCCGATGAGTCAATTTGAAAAGGTTGTAAAATTTGTAGAAAAGGATTTCCAAGGATAACGACATTGTTTAAATCCTTTCCTAGAAGGAAATTAGTCTTTATGCGTGTTCCATTGTTACAGATATAAACATTACTTAATTTGTATTTGATATGTAGTTTTTGCTAGTAGTAGCTAGATTGAGTTTATTATTGGTTTTTCCATAATATTTTGTTGGGATTAATCCTTCTCTTATTACATGAACATCCGCGCCACTATCTAGTAAGCAAAGTGCTTTAATAGATAAGTCTTTAACCTTAATTGTAGCTTGAGTTTTCCATTTTTTAAGTGGATTTCTTGTTAAAGAATTTACAAAACCATTTAAATCTTTATCAATTTTTCTTGATTTTCTTAATTATCGTTATTTTCTTGATAATTTTTGAGTGAGTGAAATTCAAGATTCTTAACACGTTGTTTGAGTTCTTGAAGTTCAATTATATCTTGTTTTAATTCTTTTATTTCTTACTTTTGATTATTTATTTCTTTATAAAGATCTTGAATAAAAAGATGAGTAGGAGCTTGTTGCTCTCTTAATCTATCTAATATAGTTTTACTACTGAATTGTTCAGGTAAGTCTGATATGTTATTTGATGTAGAAACTTTCTCTTTTTTTTTTCTTTATTTATATTTTGTATTTTTTCAAAATATTTATTTTTTAATTCTTCATCTTTTAGATCTTTAAACATTTTTAGCACCATCTCTTCTAGAGCAGAAAGTACGTTTAAAGATAAAGAGGAAGAAGAAGCAGATTCATACTGGATTTCACTGTCAAATATTTTACAATGATATATATCTGAAGCATGAGAGGAAAAATAATCTATATCAACGGAACTAGATGACTTTGACGCTGAGGATCCTTTTAAGATAGTTTTGGTTTCTTTTTCTGTTTTAACTTTTATTTTTGGGCAGTCAGGAGCTATATGTCCTTTTTCTTTGCAATTATAACATTGTATTTCTTTTTTCTTGGGATAAGAAGTGGATGGATTATCATTTGTACAAGATTTCTTTAATTCTTTGTAGGGGTTTTTATGAGAAGATTTTTTATAATATCTTTTTGAGGGAGTATAATATTGTGGAGTTGAAAAATGTTTAGATTTTCTTTTTTGATGGTTTCTGTTTAAGTTTTTCTTTTTATTCTAGCTAGAAAGACTGATTAATGGTTCCATACCAAATTGAAAACAAAAATCACCAAGTTCATACTTGTTGATTCTTTTTTGATCTTCAATTTGATGTTTAAGTTTGATTTCATTGCATAATAAAAATCCAACTTTATTAATCTTTTGAATTAGATCACCATCTGTATACATTGCATAATTCAAATTTCCATAATTTTCTGATTTTATTTCTTCTCTAACTTTTTCTACAAAAAGTTTAGGAAGACCAGATATGAATTTTTCTTTCCAAAATTCTAAATTACTTGCATCGATTGTATAAAGTTATGATAAGAAAACATCTTTTTACCAACAAAAATCTGATAATGTTGGGCAAGATAAATTGATTAATTGAGTTTTTAATTTTTCTTCTACATTCATATAATTACCAATAAAATGTTTTACTATAGTGGTAATAAGCATGTAAACAAAATCAGGAATCATTTGACCTTGGGGAGTAATAAAAGGATTTCCTGAGGGATCTCTTTTTACTACATTTAATATAGCTTGTCTTTTTATATCAAATAGATACTTTTCCCACCAACCATGTACTTGTCCAGTAAATCCAAGGACAACTACATTTATTACATGTCTTTGATCATTATCGGCAGCCGTGATGGTAGAGGCATATATCATCATGTGTTGGCATCGTTGTAGGATTTGATATTCAGGTAGTCCATCTACATTCCATTTGTATATTGAGGAGTTTTCAAATCGAAGGCCATTTAGAATGGCTTGTTCTTCGAATTAAAGATCAACTAGAGTAGGTCTTGGATAATAATTTCTTGTTTTTACTGCAGTGACTATTGGTTTTTGTCTTTTAAATATTTTATTGATTTGTAGAGATTCTTGATTTTGATCATTTTGATTCTCATTTGTTTTAGACACTTCTTCTATAGGATCAACTACAGAAAATTTTGAATATGAGCTAGGGGCTTTAGAATTTGAGATTTGAGACTAAAACATTTGTAGATTTGTCAGCTTTTTATCTTTATTTTCTTGAAGTTTTATATTTGTGAAACTATGAGATAATTGATTGATTAGTTCATTTGAAATTTTTAAAGGTTTCCTTTTTAACTTTAGATCTGTAAGGGCTTCACCTTGAAAACATAAAGTTTGTGTCTTAATTATCTTTTGTGAAGAAGATGCTTCATAAATTTTTAAAATATTCTCAACTTTATCTTTAATTCTATGGGTTTGTTGGCCAATAGTATGAAGGTTAATATTTGTATACTTATTTTGTTCTAAAACATGACTTAAGTCTGATTTATAAATTAATTTAGATTTACCTTTATCTCCTTGTATCTATGCTACATCATTTATGGGTACGGCCAAAGTTTCTTTATATATGATTTGATGTAATGAAAGATGTATAGATTCTTCAGTTCTTTGTGGAGAAGAACTGGTAGAAGCTATAATCTAAGATGAACTTAATTTTCTTATCATATTGATGGATAAATCTTCAGTATTATAAGCTTTCTTTATGGAAAATTTATTTCAACACTTCCATCTCCATGTTCAATAATTGTTTCAATATCTTGATTTTCTAAAGACCTTTCTGGTTGGGCGTTTTCTAAGGGCCATGTACCAGATAGATTAATATCATTCCACTGTATGAGTTTTGGGATATTAATTTTATTTTTAAAATTAGTTTGGAATAGAGTAGTCATACCTTTTGTTTGATGGGAATAGGCTATGCATAGAACAATTGAATTTATGAGTATATAATAAACTCTATATATGAGAGCAAGATTTTGATTATGAGGATTCATATAAAAACCTTTTCTTTGGATAGGATAGCAAGAGTAAAAGCTTCATGTGCACCTGGATCTGTAAGGGAAATAGAGAAATTTGGAAAGTAATTGAAGAAAGTATGGCCATTAGCCAATCTTGATTCAACCATTCTAAGCAATGAATCACTGAATTTTTTATGTCTTGTGCCTTGAACATAGATGAGAACTTCAGTTCTAAGTCCAAGTCTTGTTAATGGTTTTAGAGAAACTTGCACTAATCTAAAATGAATATAACTGTATTTTTAACATACTCCTTTATTTCAAGGGGCTTGATTAAAGAAAGATGCTGAATATTACTAGTAATGGATTCGGTTCTTTCAATGGTTTTTACTTTATAACTTGATTTTAATTGAAAACTTCCAACTTTATAAATTTCATTTTTTTTTATGGTTGGAATAGTCGAGTCACAAATAACTTAATCTAAATCATCAAATTGATTTCTTCACTATTTTTTATAGACATAGAAAATAAGGAATTTGATGATGAGGAAGAAGAAGGTACAAACCTCTTAATAAGCTTAGTCATAATTTGTATTATAGAGTTACTTTAACCAAATCCACCATGAGTATCTAACGACATAGAGGATTTACACACCAACAAAACGCCTTAAACGCCTTCACACAGCTAACAACGGCGACAACAATGGCTGCCTCAGCTTCGCTCCGGGCAGAATATGATTAAAACTTCTCAATAATAACAAAGACAGAACTAAGTATTAAGACTTTTGATGTTTTTACTTCTGAGTTAGCAATTCCTTAAGCAAAATCAAAGCATAACATAACAAAGATAAATGAAGAAATACTCACAAAATGACTTTATATTGCCAAAGTACTTAATTACAAATTTGATACCAACTTGGCTCTGATACCAAATGGGGAAAATGGTGGGTATACAAAAGCAGAAAGGAGAGGAGAAAGGAGATGGTGGTGGAAGCAAGGCTGGATTTTGACTAATATTCCAACTTTGCCTGTACATGAGGAAGACTAGACTGATTTATAGTCATAACAAACATAATTTACATTTTATTGTAACTGAATTACACTGCATTTGCATTTCATTTCATATGCTGACAAATTTCATGATGCTTCAAGATTACTGGATAAGATCACAATCTTCACTGTAGATGAACTTTATTCTAAATAGTGGATTGTCATGATTGCTTTGTGGGAAATTGAGTGGCTTGATAAAGCATATGTCTTGTCTTGGCTTTATTTTTTTCCTTTTCTTCTATTAGATTTGAATCCTTCATTATCACTTTTTGTTCATCAGCATCTGTATCTGGTTCAAGAGCAATATTTTCAAAAGGATTGTCATTAGCCCAAAGATAATGCAGCTGCTGACCAAAACTTAATGGAGAATTTTCAGATGACTGTGCTTTTTGTATTTGTTCAATAATTTCCTTTTGAAGTTCTTTTTTGAGTTGAAGCAAATCTGCTACTACATAAAGAGCAGAAGGAGAGGCTGAACAAAAATTCTTTTGTTTATCAATATCACTTGCTGGATGAAGCCTTTTTTTTTTTTTTCCAGGAGTTTTGAAAACTTCAGAAAATGATGGCTTTATAGCTTGATCGGTAGTATATTGCTAGAGTATTGCAATATGATCAAATTAATTCCAAAACTTGATATAAATCATTCAAGATAAAACTGGTAGACTGAAGTCCATTTCTTTATAAAAATTCCATTTCAAGATCCAAGGAATCTCCTACTTGCGATAAAACTGTATAGTAACATAAGGTTCTGTTGCAAGTTGTAGGTGTTGATAAAGGCTTTTTTCTTCTGATTTGAGAAGGGCTTTAAATGATGTAGAATAGGATTCACAAATAGAAAGAAGTGCTTGAGAAAGGATGTCTTTAGTGGCACCAAAAAGGATCCAAAATTGTGTGAAGAACCACATAGGTATTTTATGGGAGTTTGATTTGAATCTAATGAACCAGGAATGCTAGAAGGATAGGTTTTGATAATAGAGAATGACTTCCCAAGCAGAAATATGATCATCATAATTAAAAATAAGTTCTGAATCAAGCCTTTAAGGCATATGAAGAGGTCGTCCCCATTCCTCTGCAGAGAGAACATGCAGGATTTTAATTTTTGAATGGAGGATAGTAATATTGGGTGGTAAAGTATTTAAGTATGAATTTTTTTGATCCATCTGTATGATCAATAGTACAATTGCCAGTTCTGATTAGAATCTGTTCATAGACTTTATAGTCAAGAGGTTGGATAAATAAGTGATCAAGAGAAAAAAGGGTTTGGATAAGATGTTCAATAGAAATGGTATCGGCATAAGACATGTCATCTAAGGAATAAATTCTCAAGGGTGCTTTTGTGGCAAAATATTAGGCTTGTGAAGCTTGAGGTTTTTTGGATACAAGGCTTGATGGGCTTTGAAATTGAGGAATATTAGAAATATGGATTGCTCCCCATCTCTCAAGATAATTGCCGCTAGATTTTCTAGATAAAGGTGTAGTGTTCATAATAGAAGACACTTTATCAGTTAGGGACTGGAGAAAGGGTCTAATCTGCGAGGCTTCATTCTTTTGTCCCTGTAAAAACTTACGAGATAAAAAATTAGGAAGAGAATTATTTTTACCTGCAATATACTCAATGTCAAAGTCAAATATGGCTAATAAAGCTTCCCAGCAAGCAAAGATTTGCTTAGCAGCAAGATTTTTTACAGATTTTTCTAAAATTTCTTTAGCAGATTTACAATCTATTCTTAATCAAATTTTTTTGTTTAATAAATCACTTTGGAACTTCATTATACAATGTACTATGGATAGGATTTCCTTTTTAATAGTTGAATAATTCTGTTGAGTGGGCATCCATGTTCCAGAAGTAAAACGAAGAATTTCTTCTTTTCCATGGACGTTGCTTTGTAGAAGGATTCCTCCAAAACCTATTTCAGATGCATCTGTTTGAACTATTTTTAATAAATCTAGATGAGAGATAGTTAAACAAGGTAAATTTTGGACTTTCTGTTTAATATTTTTGAACAACTTTTGTATGAGCAGGTGACCATTCTACGGGATTTTTGGTCAAGCTCATTTGCAAGATTTGTCTTTCTTTAGCAAAATCTTTATAAAAGTTAGAAACATAATTAAGGCATCCCAGAAAATGTTGCAATTACTCCTTATTAAGAATTTCATCAAGAAATTGGAAAGCAAACTTAATAACTCTTTGGACTAGAGAAATAGTTCCTTTTTTATTATAAAGCTAAGAAACTGAATTTCTATTTGAAAAAGCTTCATTTTCTTTTGAGATAAGACAAGTCCATTCTTGATAATAACTTTTTTAAAAATATTTAAATGTTTCCAATGGTCACAAATAGATTTTGAAAACATAAGAACGTCATTTATATAGATGAGTGTAAATGCTAGATATGGATTAAAAATGTCATTCATTATTCTTTGAAATTCTAAAGGAGCATTTTTAAAACCAAATGGCATAATGTTCCATTTGTAACTGCCAAATGGTACTGAAAAAGCAGTTTAATACCTATCCTGAATTTGTCAAAATCCTGATTTAAGATCAAATTTGGAAAAAAGGAAGGCACCAGTTAGACAGTTAATAAGAACAGTTTTATTTGGAACTGGATATCTTGTGGACTTTAAGACTTCATTTAAAGGCTTATAGTTGATAACAGGATGGGAAACACCTCGTTCTTGTTCAGGCGCTTTATTTACATAAAACACTGCACAACTCTAAGCGGATTGTGATTTCTAAATAAGCTTTTTAGTAAGAAGATCATTGATTTCTTTAGTACATAGTTGTACAAGGTCTTTATTCATCTAAATAGGTCAAGCTTTAGTAGGAATTTGAGATTCATTGAAATTATCAATATATAGAAGAGAAACAGTATGGTGTTTCCTATGCCAAAAGGCAGAAGGAAGGTCAGAACAGCATTCTGTTTCAAGAGATTTTTGAAATTGGATTAAATCTCTTTGGAATTCTGGTTTTTGTAATTCTTTTTCAATTCTTAAAGAATTCATATCTTCTTGAAGATATGCAATTTGTTTTTCTTTATAAGCAATTTGATTTTGGATGATAATGATATGTTGAATAAAAGTTGATTCAATAAAATCAAAAATTAATTTTTTATTCTCTTTAATAGTTTTAAGGCCTGATGGATCAATTTGAAAAGGCTGTAGAATTTGTAGAAAAGGATTTCCAAGGATAACATCATTGTTTAAATCTTTTTCGAGCAGAAAATTAGTCTTTATACATGTTCCATTTTTACAAACATGGGCGTTATTTAATTTATAATGGATATGGAGTTTATTACTAGTAGTTGCTAGCTTGAGTTTATTTTTTGGTTTTTTCATAATATTTTGTTGGGATTAATCCTTCTCTTATTAAATTAACATTTGTGCCACTATCTAGTAAGCAGAGTGCTTTAATAGAGAAATCTTTGACCTTAATTGTAACTTGAGTTTTCAATTTTTGAGGTGGATTCCTTGTTAAAGAATTTCCAAAACCATTTAAGTTTTCATCAAACTTTTCTTGATATTATAAATTATCATTATTTTCTTGATAATTTTTTAGTGTGTGAAATTCAAGATTCTTAACACGTTGTTCGAGTTCTTGAAGTTCAATTAAGTTTTGTTTTAATTCTTTTATTTCTTGCTTTTGATTAATTAATTTCTTTAGAAAGATCTTGAATTGAAAGATGAGTAGGAGCTTGTTGCTCTCTTAATCTATCTAGAACAGTTTTTATATTGAATTGTTCAGGTAAGTCAGATATATTACTTTGTGTAGAACCTTTTCCTTTTTTATTTCCATTGTTTATTTTCTGTATTTTTTCAAAATATTTATTTTTTAATTCTTCATCTTTTAGAGCTTTAAACATTTCTAGCACCATTTCTTCTGGAGCAGAGAGTATGTTAAAGACAAAGAGGAAGAAGAAGCAGATTCATACTAGATTTCACTGTCAAATATTTTATAATGGCATGTATCTGAAGAATAATCTTTATCAGAGGAACGAGATGAGTCATATCATCCTTAGAATCATTTGATACTCAAAACATTCTAAGGAATTGCTGACTTAGAAGTAAGAATGTCAAAAGACTTAATACTTATTTCTGTGTTTGTTATCATCCTTAGAATCTTTATCCTTAGAAAGACAAGCTATACTAAATGCAGTAAAAAGAGATCCTTCAGGAAATCTTGTTATTACTCCTCAAGGTCAAATGATTCTTGATTCTATTTACATGCTTATTACCAATATAGTAAAACATTTTATTGGTAATTATTTCAATGTATAAGAAAAAATAAAAACTCAATTAATCAATTTATCTTGCCCAACATTATCAGATTTTCGTTGGTATAAAGATGTTTCCTTATCAAAACTTTATACAATCGATGCAAGTAATTCAGAATTTTGGAAAGAAAAATTCATATATGGTCTTCCTAAACTTTTTACAGAAAAGTTAGAGAAGAATTAGAACAAAAAAATTATGGAAATTTGAATTATAGAATGTATACATATGATGATCAAATTCAAAAGATTAATAAAGTCTTATTTTCATTATGCAATGAAATCAAACTTAAACGTCAAATTGAAAATAAAAAAAGAATCAGCAACTATAAACTTGGTGATTTTTGTTTTCAATTTCTCATGGAACCATTAATCAGTCCTTCTAGCAAAAATTAAAAAAAATTTAAAAAGAAACCATCAAAAAAGAAAATCTAAACTTTTTTCAACTTCACAATATTATATTCCCTTAAAAAGATATCATAAAAAGCTTCTCATAGAAACCCTTATAAAGAATTAAAGAAATCTTATACAAAACCTAATCCATCCACTTTTTATCCCAAGAAAAAAGAAATACAATGTTATAATTGCAAGGAAAAAGGATATATAGCTTCTGACTGCCCAAAAATAAAAGTAAAAACAGAAAAAGAAATCAAAACTATCTTAAAAGGATCTTCAGCGTCGAGTCATCCAGTTCCTCCGATACAGATTACTCTTCCTCTCATTCTTCAAATACATGTCATTGTAAAATGTTTGACAGTGAAATCCAGTATGAATCTGCTTCTTTTTCCTCTTTATCTTTAAACGTACTTTCTGCTCTAGAACTGGTGCTAGAAATGTTTAAAGATCTAAAAGATGACGAATTAAAAAATAAATATTTTGAAAAAATACAGAATATAAATAAAGGAAATAAAAAAGGGAAAGCTTCTACATCAAATAATATATCTGACTTACCTAAACAATTCAGCATTAAAACTATATTAGATAGATTAAGAGAGCAGCAAGCTCCACCTCATCCTTCAGTTCAAGATCTTTATAAAGAAATTACTAATAAAAAACAAGAAATAAAAGAATTAAAATAAGACTTAATTGAACTTTAAGAACTTAAACAACATGTTGAGAATGTTGAATTTCACACACTCAAAAATTATCAAGAAAATAATGATAATAAATTAGAACACCAAGAAGAATTTGGTGAAAAACTTAAATGGTTTTGTAAATTCTTTAACAAGAAATCCACTTAAAAAATGGAAAACTCAAGCTACAATTAAGATCAAAGACTTCTCTATTAAAGCACTCTGCTTACTAGATAGTGGTGCAGATGTTAATTTAATAAGAGAAGGATTAATCCCAACAAAATATAATGAAAAAACCAATAATAAACTCAATCTAGCTACTGCTAGCAAAAAGTTAATATCAAATACAAATTAAGTAATGTTTATGTCTATAAAAATGGAACATGCATAAAAACTAATTTCCTTCTAGGAAAGGATTTAAACATTGATGTTATCCTTGGAAACCCTTTTCTAACAAATTTTACAGCCTTTCAAACTGACTCATCAGGTCTAAAAACTATTTTAGGCAATAAAGAATTAATTTTTGATTTTGGTGAATCAACTCCTATTCAACATATCAATAGTATTAAGACAAAGTGTAAACAAGAATAAGGTGTTAAAAAAACGATCAAATATCCAATTCCAAATAAAATGGATCTTATTAATCATCTCTCTGATGTCTTCATGCTTTCTACATTTGATCCTACATCCAAATTTTGGTACCTTCAAATTCTACCCGGAGGATAGGTATAAAATTATTTTTCTTTTCCCAAAGAAAATAAAACTTCAGATTATTGATAATTCTCATTCACACCTACCTACCTTCAGGAAGTGTCCCTTCTCATCATGACATCAAGTACAAGCAAAAGCAAAGCCCCTATTTAGGAATCAAACTCTTCCTTCATACTTACTTCCCAATAAATATCAATTCCCTTCTTTAATCTAGGACTATCTGTCTCTTCACAAGAACTTATCAGTGCCCATTGGAGTGCCATTCTTTCTAATAAAAGAAACAACACTAGAAAAACCCTATCCAAAATTGCAAACCATATCAAGGACTAAGAAAACCAAATCCTTATGTGCCATAACATCCATGAAAGAGCACTGTTATCTACCTATACTGATGAAAAAACATCCAGAATTCATCTCTTGGAAAAGGTTAACATAGCCTTCCAGATGAGATAGCTACAAGAATTAGAGAAAAAACTATTTCGTGTCAGATCAATGAGTGATTAAAGCTCAAAGCTCAATATATAAGCTGGGCAACTGGCTTTCCCAAATTGTTCTTTCCATCATATGAAGTTGATATCTCATATATCTAGCAAGGATTAGTCCTAAGATTTTCTTTATGCAGAGATGATTTTGAAATGATACAACAGTTCCCTGCAATCGTTCATCATGCCCTTCACAGCCTTGGAGTTACCAAAAGACAGCTTTGCATAATGATTTCATCTGGTTTTATCAACCTTATCAATTATGGACCATCATGAATTATGAAGAAGGAGATTTAATCTACAAAAAATTCATCTCTAGCTTAAATGATTACGAGTATCTCCTTGTTGATTATCCAGCTCAATGGTATGAATCTCTTGAAGTCATTACAATGGAATACAGCTTAGAACATCTCCAAAATTATGATCCAGCTTCTGATTAATATCAAAGATTTCCCAATCTAAAAGGACGTATTGAATTTGCAAGTACATATAGATATGTTTAGTGTGACGGTCGATGAGTTATTTGCATTGCTGATGATCTCGCTGAGCAAACAACGGTGATACAGAATCCTTCTAAATCCGGACATGCGAAGGTTAATCAAATTCTCAATGCCTATGAAGATATCTCTTTTGACATTTCAGAAAAAACTCGTGAAGAATTAATTTAGCTATTCTATGGAGAATTTGAAAATGATAAATGAAGGTTAGAATGACTCTTGTCATAATTTTGACTCTATTATGAAGTTCTCCGCCAGCTACAATGGAATTGATCAGGATGGTGATTAATCTTATCAAGACTTAAATTTATCAAGATTTATTAAGAGTTTTCTCTATAAAGCCTACAAAGAAAAGATAACAAAAACTTTATCATTGTTACCGTATCCATAGCTATGCTATTCTCTACAAACACATCAAAGTTATGTTGAAAAAGTACCATATAAAAAAGCTACTTTCAGAAAGAAGACAAAAAGACAATTGGGAAAAATCCAAAAGCCAACAAGAAAATTCAAGGCTCCATAGACTCCTCTCTCTGCAATAGACCAACTAGGTACTACGCAGAAGAATAAAGCAACATCCTTCTAGTCAATAAGTACACTCATCATAGCATGAAGACATACCATCTATACGGCAACCTGTGATTCTATCCAGTAGTAAAATCCTGAAACATCATACAATGAAATGCAAATGCAGTGTAAATTCAGTTGTAATGAAATATAAATTATGTTTGCTAAGGCTATAAATAGTACCAGCCTTCTCCACGTACAGGCAAGAGTTGGAATACCAGTCAAAATCCAGCTTTGTTTCGAGCATGATCTCCTCTCTCCTCTCCCTTCCGCTTTTGTATACCACCATCTTCCCCATTCGGTATCAAAGCCAAGTTGGTATCAAATTTGTAATAAATAACTTTGGCAATATAAAGTTGTTTTGTGAGTATGTCTTCATTTATCTTTGTTATGTTATGCTTTGATTTTGCTTAAGGAATTGCAGACTCAGAAGTAAGAACGTCAAAAGACTTAATACTTAGTTATGTGTTTGTTATTATTCAGAAATTTTAACCATATTCTGCCAAGAGCAAAGCTGAGGTAGCTATTGTTGTCGCCGTTGTTAGCCGTGTGAAGGCATTTAAGGCATTTTGTTGGTGTGTAAATCCTCTATTTCATTGGATACTCGTGGTGGATTTGGTTAAAATAACTCCGTAATACAAATTATGGCTAAACTTATTAAGAAGCTCGTACCTTCTTCTTCCTCATCATCAAATTCCTTATCTTCTATGTCTATTAAAAATAGTGAAGAAATCAGTCATGATGATTTAGATCAAGTTATTTGTAACTGGACTATTCCAACCGTAAATAAAAATGAAATTTATAAAGTTAGGAGTTTTCAATTAAAATCAAGTTATAAAGTACAAACCATTGAAAGAACTGAATCCATTACCAGTAATATTCAGCATCTTTCTTTAATCAAGCCCCATGAAATAAAGGAGTATGTTAAAACATACAATCATATTCATTTTGGATTAGTACAAGTTCCTCTAAAGCCTTTAACAAGACTTGGACACAGAAAAGAAGCTCTCATCTATGTTCAAGACACAAGACATAAAAAATTAAGTGATTCATTACTTTGAATGGTTGATTCAAGTTTGGCTAATGGCCCTATTTTTTTCAATTGCTTTCCAAATTTCTCTGTTTCCCTTACAGATCCAGGTGCACATGAAGCTCTTACTCTTGCTATCCAGATAAAAGGTTTTGATATGAATCCTCGTAATCAGAATCTTGCTCTCATATATAGAGTTTATTATAAACTCATGAATTCAGTTGTTCTAGGCATAGCCTATTCCTATCAAGCAAAAGATCATCATCATCATCATCATCATCATGAAAGCCTTATCCCAACCATGTTGGGGTCGGCTACATGAATTCTGTTTCTCCATTCCGTTCTATTTTGAGCCAAATCTTTCAATAAGTTAAACTTCTTCAAATCTAAATTAATGACTTCCATCCATGTTTTCTTCAGCCTGCCCCTCCCTCTTGATGAGCCATCCACCTGTATATCCATACTTTTTCTCACCGGTGCCATTACTGACCTATGCTCAATACACCCAAACCATCTTAAACAAGTTTCTCTAATCTTATCACCTATTGGCGCTACCCCTAAATACTCTCGAAAACGCCCATTTATAATTTTATCTTTCCTAGTCTTACCACACATCCACCTAAGCATTTTCATTTCCGCTACATCTATCTTATGAATATGCGTCTTCGTAATTGACCAACATTCTGCTCCATATATCATAGTTGGTCTAACCACTGTCCTCTGTAATTTGCCCTTCAATTTCATTGGCATTCGTCTGTCATAAAGCACTGCCAAAGCTAGTCTTCACTTCAGCCATTCAGCTTTTATCCTATGCTCCACATCTTCGTCAATCTCCCCATCCTTACTAATCATTGAGTGTAGGTAACAAAAAGAATCTTTAGGTGGTATCTCATGGGTTTTAATTTTGACAGTGGTTTCAACACTTTGTATATGTCCACTGAAGTTACAAAAAGTATGACTACTTTATTCCAAAGTAATTTAAAAAATAAAGTTAATATTCCAAAACTCATATAGTGAAATGATATTAATCTATCTGGTAAATGGCGCTTACAAAACACTCAACCTGAAAGGTCTTTAAAAAATCAAGATATTGAAACAATTATTGAACATGAAGATGGAAGTGTTGAAATAAATTTTCAAATAGATTCAAGAGATACAACTCTTACAGTTTATCAACCTTTCAGAAAGTCTTATTCTCATCCTCCCTATGTGGTAGGATCTTTCATAAAAGAACCATCCTGAGTTTCTTACTCTACACCTAATGTAGACCTTCGACCTACAGGACTAGTGTATCCTTCCTATCAAGCTTCTCCATCTAATACATATAATCCTTCGGAATCGATTTCAAAATAAATGTTATTGAATGCTTTGAAATTAATAAAGAAATGTTAAAAAAGAATTTAGCTTTACATCCTCTCACAAAATCCTTTTTTAACCATGTTTCTAAAAAGCATAAAGACTTTTTAAAGGCAAAATGGTATAAATATATGTATGATAATCAAAAAAATATTTATTTCTTTGATTGGGTTAAACTAGCCATGAAGAAAGCTTATAATACTGAAGATATATCCATCAATATGATAACTAAATTAAGCTCTTCTTGGATTATAGCTTCTACCAGTTCCTCTCCAGAAAGAACTGAAGAATCTATACATCCTCCATTACATCAAATCATTTATAAAGAAACTTCCGCTGTACCCATAAAAGATGTTGCAAAAATACAAAGAGACAAGGTAAAACTGAATTTATTTACAAATCAGATTTAAGTCATGTTTTAGAATAAAATAATTATACAAATATAAACCTTCATACTATTGGCCAACAAAACAATAAAATTGAAGATAGAGTTGAAAATATTTTAAAATTTTATAAAACTACTTCTTCCCATAAAGTAATCAAGACATAATCTTTAGGTTTTCAAGGTGAAGCCCTTAAGGATCTAAAGTTAGAAAAAAAACCCTTAGAAATTTTCAGACGAACTAATCAATCAATTATCATATAGTTTTACAAATATAAAACTTAAAGATAATAAAGAAAATAAAGATGAAAAATCCATAAATGTTTTAGATTCTAGAGCTTCGAGCTCATACTCAAAATTCTTTGTTGCTGACTCTATAGAAGAAAAATCAAATGAAAATCAGGATGAGCAAAATCAAGAATCTCTACATATCAATAAAATATTTAAAAGACAAAAACCAATAGTCACTTCAGCAAAAACAAGAAATTATTATCCAAGACCTACTCCAGTTGATCTTCAATTCGAAGAACAAGCTATTTTAAATGGCCTTCGATTTGAAAACTTTTCAGTATACGAATGGAATGTAGATGGACTATCTGAATATCAAATCCTACAACTATGCCAACACATGATGATATATGCCTCTACCATCATGGCTACCGATAATGATCAAAGACATGCAGCAAATGCAGTTGTCCTTAGATTTACTGGACAATTACATGGCAAGTGGGAAAAATACCTATCTGATACAGAAAGAAATGCTATATTAAATGCAGTAAAAAGAGATCCCTTAGGAAATTCTGTTCTTACTCCTTAAGGCCAAATGATCCCTAATTCCATCTACATGCTTATTACCAATATAGTTAAACATTTTATTGGTAATTATATGAATGTAGAAGAAAAATTAAAAACACAATTAATTAATTTATCTTGCCCAACATTATCAGATTTTCATTGGTTTAAAGATGTTTTCTTATCAAAACTCTATACAGTTGGTGTAAGTAATTCCGAATTTTGGAAAGAAAAATTCATATCTGGTCTTCCTAAACTTTTTACAAAAAATGTTAGAGAAGAATTAAAATAAAAAAATTATGGAAATTTGAATTATGGAATGTATACATATGGTGATCTAATTCAAAAGATTAATAAAGTTGGATTTTCATTATGTAATGAAATCAAACTTAAACGTCAAATTGAAAATTAAAAAGAATCAGGAAGTATGAACTTGGTGATTTTTGTTTTCAATTTGGTATGGAACCATTAATCAGTCCTTCTAGCCAAAATAAAAAGAAACCATCAAAAACGAAAATCTAAATATTTTTCAACTCCACAATATTATACTCCCACAAAAGATATTATAAAAAACCTTCTCATAAAAACCCCTATAAAGAATTAAAAAAATCTTGTACAAACAATAATCCATCCACTTTTTATCCCAAGAAAAAAAAATACAATGTTATCATTGCAAAGAAAAAGGACATAGAGCTCCTGACTGCCCAAAAATAAAAGTTAAAACATAAAATGATATCAAAACTATCTTAAAAGGATCCTCAGCATCAGAGTCATCCAATTCCTCTGATATAGATTATTCTTCCTCGCATGCTTCAGATATAAGTCATTGTAAAATATTTGACAATGAAATCCAGTATGAATCTGCTTTTTCTTCTTCTTTATCTTGAAACATACTTTCTACTCTAGAACAAATGGTGCTAGAAATTTTTAAAGATCTAAAAGATCAAGAATTAGAAAATAAGTATTTTGAAAAAATACAGAATATAAATAAAGGAACTAAAAAAGTGAAAGCTTTTACATCAAATAACATATCAGAGTAACTTGAACAATTTAGCATTAAAATTGTAATAGATAGATTAAGAGAGCAATAAGCTCCAACTCATCTTTCTATTTAAGATTTTTATAAAAAAATAAATAATCAAAAGAAAGAAATAAAAGAATTAAAACTAGACTTGATTGAGCTTCAAGAACTCAAACACCGTGTTGAGAATCTTGAATTTCACACACTAAAAAACTATCAAGAAAATAATGATAATTTAGAAAATCAAGAAAAGTTTGAAGACTTAAATGGTTTTGTAAATTCTTTAACAAGAAATCCACTTAAAAAATGGAAAACTCAAGCTACAATTAAGGTCAAAGACTTTTCTATTAAAGCATTCTGCTTACTGGATAGTGGCGCAGATATTAATTTAATAAGAGAAGGATTAACCCCAATAAAATATTACGAAAAAACCAATAATAAACTCAATCTAGCTACTGCTAGCAAAAAACTACATATCAAATACAAATTAAGTAATGTTTATGTTTGTAAAAATGGAACATGCATAAAGACTAATTTACTTCTAGGAAAGGATCTAAAAATTGATGTTATCCTTGGAAATCCTTTTCTACAAATTTTACAGCTTTTTCAAATTGACTCATCAGGTCTAAAAACTATTTTAGATAACAAATAATTAAAATTTAATTTTGTTGAATTAACTGCTATTCAACATATCAATATTATTTAGACAAAGTGTAAACAAGAATAAGATGTTCATAAACCATTCAGATATCTAGTTCCAAATAAAACAGATCTTATTAATCATTTCTCTGATGTCTTCATGTTTTCTACATTTGATCCTACATCCAGACTTTGGTACCTTCAAATTCTACTTGGAGGATAGATATAAAATTATTTTTCTTTTCCCAAATAAAATAAAAATTCAGATTATTGATAATTCTCAGTCAAACCTATCTGCCTTCAGTAAGTATCCCTTCTCTTATGACATCAAGTATAAGCAAAATCAAAGCCCATATTCAGGAATCAAGCTCTTCCTTTATACCTACATCCCAACGAATATCAATTCCCTTCCTCAATCCAGGATTATCTATCTCTTCACAAGAACTTATCAATGCCCATTGGAGTGCCATTCTCTCTGATAAAAGAAAAAACACTAGAAAAACCCTATCCAAGCTGATAAAAAAAATCCTGAATTCACCTCCTGGAAAAGGTTAACACAGCCCTTCCAGATGTGATAGCTGCAAGAATCAGAGAAAAAACTCTTTCTTGTTAGATCAAGGAGTGATTAATACTCAAAGCTCAATATATAAGCTGGGCAATTGGCTTTCCCAAGTTGTTCCTGCCATCATATGAAGTTTATATCTCATATATCGAATAAGGATTAGTCCAAAGATTTTCTTTATGCATAGATGATTTTAAAATGATACAGCAGCTCCCTATAATTATGCGTCATGCCCTTTGTAGTCTTGGAGTTACCAAAAGACAACTTCTCATAATGATTTCGTCAAGTTTGGGTGAAAGATCAAAAATCCGGTTTTATCAACCTTATCAATTATGGACCATCATGAATTATAAAGAAGGAGATTTAGTTTGTAAAATGTTCATCTCTCCCTTAAATGATTACGAACATCTCCCTGTTGATTATCTAGCTCAATGGTATGAATCTCATGAAGTTGCTACAATGGAATACAACTTAGAATGCCTTCGAACTTATGATCCAACTTCTAATCAGTATCAAAGATTTCTCAATCTAAAAGGACATTTTGAATTTGCAAGTGCATACAGATATGTTTTGTGTGACGGTCGAAGAGTTGTTTGCATCACTAATGATCTTGCTGAGCAAACAACGGTGATACAAAATCCAAATAAATCTGGACATACAGCTCTTAATCAAATTATCAATGCTTAAGAAGACATGTCTTTTGATATTTCTGATAGAACTCTAGAAGAGTTAATCCAATTATTCCATGGTGAATTAACAAATGATGGCTGGGATGAGCACTTTTGATGCAAGTCTCCAATAATACTATGCCTATCATAAAGATTCCTCCTATAAGAGCTTTTTCTACTAGCCCATCAATGAGTTTTTTGGAAAAAGTACATACAAAAGTACTAAAGACAAAGCACATCTCTCATAAGAACGAAGTAGTCTTTTATTCCCGACATGCACATCTATGAAGAACTTATCTCCAAAAAGGGAAAAAAAATGAAGACATGACACATACCTTATCAAGTCACTCAAAGCAATCATGACATCTCACTATTCAGAATAAAGTTCATCTACAGCAAAGATTGTGATTTTTACCTGCAGTCCGGTTGCATCCTGAAATTTGTCAGCACATGAAATGAAATGTAAATGCAGTGCAAATTCAGTTGTAATGAAATGTAAATTATGTTGGTTATGACTATAAATAGGTCTAGCCTTCCTTATGTATGGGCAAGAGTTGGAATACCAGTCAAAATGCAACCTTGCTTCCACCACCATCTCCTCTCTCCTCTCCCTTCCGCTTTTGTATACCCACCATCTTCCCCATTTGGTATCAAGTGATAAAAGAAAGCTTATAATACTGAAGATTTATCCAACAATATAATAACAAAATTAAGTTCATCTTAGACTATCACTTCTACCAGTCCTTCTCCACAAAGAGCTAAAGAATCTATGCATCCTCCTTTACATCAAATCATATATAAAGAAACTTCTGCAGTACCCATAAAAGATGTAGCAAAGTTACAAGGAGATAAAGGTAAATATGAACTAATTTATAAATTTGACTTTACGTCATGTTTTAGAAAAAAATATTATACAAATATTAACCTTCATACTATTGGCCAACAAACCAATATAATTGAATATAAAGTTGAAAATATTTTAAAAATTTATGAAGCATCTTCTTCATAAAAGATAATTAAGACACAAACTTTAGGTTTTCAAGGTGAAGCCCTTAAAGATCTAAAGTTAGAAAGGAAACCTTTAAAATTTTTAAATGGACTAATCAATTAATTACTTCATAGTTTTACAAATATAAAACTTCAAGAAATTAAAGATCAAAAAGCTAACAAATCTATAAATGTTTTAGTCCCAAATTCTAAAGCCTCTAGCTTAGATTCAGCATTTTCTGTAGCTGATCCTATAGAAGAAGAATCTAAAACAAATGAGAATCAAAATGATCAAAATCAAGAATCTCTAAAAATCAATAAAATATTTAAAAGACAAAAACCAATAGTCACTGTAGCAAAAACAAGAATTTATTACCCAAGACCTACTCCAGTTGATCTTCAATTCGAAGAACAAGCTATTATAAACGGCCTTCGATTTGAAAACTCCTCAGTACACAAATGGAATGTAGATGGACTATCTGAATATCAAATCCTGATGCTATGCCAACACATGATGATAAATGCCTCTGCCATCATGGCTACCGGTAATGATTAAAGACATGCAGTAAATGCAGTTGTCCTTGGATTTACTGGACAATTACATGGTTGGTGGGAAAAGTACCTATCTGATTTAGAAAGACAAGCTATATTGAATGTAGTAAAAAGAGATCCTTCAGGAAATACTGTTATTACTCCTCAAGGTCAAATGATTCCTGATTCTATTTACATGTCTCTTACTAATATAGTAAAACATTTTATTGGTAATTATATGAATGTAGAAGAAAAAATAAAAACACAATTAATCAATTTATCTTGACCAACATTATCAGATTTTCGTTGGTATAAAGATGTTTTCTTATCAAAACTCTATACAATCGATGCAAGCAATTTAGAATTTTGCAAAGAAAAATTCATATCTAGTTTTCCTAAACTTTTTACAGTAAAATTTAGTGAAGAATTAAAATAAAAAAATTATGGAAATTTTAATTATGGAATGTATACATATGGTGATCTAATTAAAAAGATTAATAAAGTTGGATTTTCATTATGTAATGAAATCAAACTTAATCATCAAATTGAAAATAAAAAAAGAATTAGCAAGTATGAACTTGGTGATTTTTGTTTTCAATTTGGTATGGAATCATTAATCAGTCCTTCTAGCCAGAATAAAAAGAAGAACTTAAAAGAAACCATCAAAACAAATCTAAACATTTTTCAACTCCACAATATTATACTCCCTCAAAAATATATTATAAAAATTCTTCTCATAAAAACCCTTATAAAGAATTAAAGAAATAATATACAAATGATAATCCATCCACTTCTTATCCTAAGAAAAAAGAAATACAATGTTATAATTGTAAAGAAAAAGGACATAGAGCTCCTGACTGCTCAAAAATGAAAGTTAAAACAGAAAAAGAAACCAAAACTATCTTAAAAGGATCCTTAGCGTCAGATTCATTCAGTTCCTCTGATATAGATTATTTTTCCTCTCATGCTTCAGATATATGTCATGGTAAAATATTTGATAGCAAAATCCAATATGAATCGGCTTCTTCTTCCTCTTTATCCTTAAACGTACTTTCTGCTCCAGAAGAACTAGTGCTAGAAATGTTTAAAGATCTCAAAGATGAAGAATTAAAAAATAAATATTTTGAAAAAATACAGAATATAAATGAAGGAAATAAAAAAGGAAATGCTTCTACTTCAAATAATATATCTGACTTACTTAAACAATTCAGCATTAAAACTGTATTAGATAGATTAAGAAAGTAGCAAGCTCCTCCTCATCTTTCAATTCAAGATCTTTATAAAAAAATTAATAATCAAAATCAAGAGATAAAAGAATTAAAACAAGACTTAATTTAACTTCAAGAACTCAAACTACGTGTTGAGAATCTTGAATTTTACATATTCAAAAATTATCAAGAAAATAATGATAATTTAGAAAATCAAAAAAAATTTGATGAAAACCTGAATGGTTTTGTAAATTCTTTAACAAGAAATCCACTTAAAAAATGGAAAACTCAAGCTATAATTAAGGTCAAAGACTTTTCTATTGAAGCACTTTGCTTACTAGATAGTGGCGCAGATGTTAATTTAATAAGAGAATGATTAATCCCAACAAAGTATTATGAAAAAACCAATAATAAACTCAATCTAACTACTGGTAGCAAAAACCTACATATCAAATACAAATTTAAGTGATGTTTATCTCTGTAAAAATGGAACATGCGTAAAGACTAATTTCCTTCTGGGAAAGGATTTAAACAATGATGTTATCTTTGGAAATCTTTTTCTACAAAGTTTACAGCCTTCTCAAATTGACTCATCAGGTCTAACAACTATTTTAGACAATAAAGGATTAAATTTTGATTTTGTTGAATTAACTCCTATTCAACATATCAATATTATTCAGACAAAGTGTAAACAAGAATAAGATGTTCAAAAACCATTCGGATATCCAGTTCCAAATAAAACGTAGCTAATTAATCGTCTCTCTAATGTCTTCATGTTTTCTACATTTAATCCTACATTCAGATTTTGGTACCTTCAAATTCTACCCAGAGGATAGATATAAAATTATTTTTCTTTTCCTAAAGAAAATAAAAATTCAAATTATTGATAATTCTCATTCACACCTATCTGCATGCAGGAAGTATCCCTTCTCATTATGACATCAAGTACAAGCAAAAGCAAAGCCCCTATTCAGGAATCAAGCTCTTCCTTCATACCTACATCCTAATAAATATCAATTCCCTTTTTTAATCCAGGATTATCTGTCTCTTCACAAGAAGTTATCAATGCCCATTGGAGTGCCATTCTCTCTAATAAAAGAAAAAACACTAGAAAAACCCTATCCAAAATTGCAAACCATATCAAGGACTTAGAAACCCAAATCCTTATGTGCCATAACATCCATCACAGAGCACTGTTATCCACCTATGCTGATGAAAAAACATCCAGAATTCATCTCCTAGAAAAGGTTAACACAACCCTTCCAGATGAGATAGATGCGAGAATTCGAGAAAAAACTATTTCTTGTCAGATCAATGAGCGATTAATGCTCAAAGCTCAATATATAAGCTAGGCAACTGGCTTTCCAAAATTGTTTCTGCCATCATATGAAGTTGATATCGCATGCATTGAACGAGGATTAGTCCAAAGATTTTCTTTATGCAGAGATAATTTCAAAATGATATAACTGCTCCCTGCAATCGTGCGTCATGCCCATCACAGCCTTGGAGTTACCAAAAGACAACTTCTAATAATGATTTCATCAAGTTTGGGTGAAAGATCAGAAATTCGGCTTTATCAACCTTATCAATTATGGACCATCATGAATTATGAAGAAGGAGATTTAGTCTACAAAAAGTTCATCTCTACCTTAAATGATTACGAGCCTCTCTTTGTTGATTATCTAGCTCAATGGTATGAATCTCATGAAGTCACTACAATGGAATACAGCTTAGAACGCCTCCGAACTTATGATCCAGCTTATGATCAGTATCAAAGATTTCTCAATCTAAATGGACATCTTGAATTTGCAAGTATATACAGATATGTTTGGTGTGACGGTCGACGAGTTGTTTGCATTGTTGATGATCTCGCTAAGCAAATAACAGTGGTACGGAATCCATATAAATCTGGACATACAGCTCTTAATCAAATTGTCAATGCTTATGAAGACATGTCTTTTGATATTTCTGACAGAACTCAAGAAGAGTTAATCCAATTATTCCATGGTGAATTAACAAATGATGGCTGGGATGAGCACTTTTGATGCAAGTCCCAAATAATCCTATGCCTAGCATAAAGATTCTTTTTGCAAAAGCTTTTTCTACTAGCCCATTAATGAGTTTTTTTGGAAAAAGTACATACAAAAGTACTAAAAGACAAAGCATATCTCTCATAAAAATGAAGTAGTATTTTATTCCCGACATGCACATCTATGAAGAACTTATCTCTAGAAAGGGAAAAGAAATGAAAACATGACACATACCTTATCAAGTCACTCAAAGCAATCATGACATCTCGCTATTCAGAATAAAGTTCATCTACAGCAAAGATTGTGATTTTTACCTGCAGTCCGGTTGCATCATGAAATTTGTCAGCACATGAAATGAAATGCAAATGCAGTGCAAATTCAGTTGTAATGAAGTGTAAATTATGTTGGTTATGACTATAAATAGGTCTAGCCTTCCTTATGTACGGGCAAGAGTTGGAATACCAGTCAAAATGTAGCCTTGCTTCCACCACCATCTCCTCTCTCCTCTCCCTTCCGGTATACAAAAATATAAGGGAGAGGAAAGAGGAGATGGTGGTGGAAGCAAGGTTAGATTTTGACTGGTATTCTAACTCTTACCTATACATGGAGAAGTCTGGTATTATTTATAGCCTTAGCAAACATAATTTACATTTCATTACAACTGAATTTAGACTGCATTTGCATTTCATTTTATATACTGGCATATTGCATGATGTTTTGGGATTTTACCGCTAGATAAGATCACAGGTTGCCGTATAGATGGTTTGTCTTCATGCTGTGATGATTGTACTTGTTGACTAGTAGGATGTTGCTTTATTTTTCTGCATAGTACCTGGTTGGTCTGCTACAGAGAAAGGAGTCTATGGAGCCTTATTCATTCCTGTTGTCTTTTGAATTTTTCATAATTGTCTTTTGTCTTCTTTCTTATAGTAGCTTTTTGTATAGTACTTTTTCAACATAACTTTGATAAGTTGGTAGAGAATAGCATAGCTATGGATACAGTAGCAATGATAAAGTTTTTGTTATCTTTTCTTTGCTTGCTTTATAAAGAAAACTCTCAATAAATCTTGATATATCTAAATCTTGATAAGATTAATCACCATTTAGATGAATTCCATTGCCGCTGGCAGAGAACTTCATAATAGAGTCAAAATTATGACAAGGGTCATTCCAACCTTCATTATCATTTTCGAATTCTCCATGGAATCACTGAATTAATTCTTCATGAGTTTTCTCTGAAATGTCAAAAGAGATCTTCATAGGCATTAAGAATTTGATTAAACTTGGCATGTCCGGATTTAGAAGGATTCTGTATCACCGTTGTTTGCTCAGCAAGGTCAGCAGCAATGCAATCAGCTCGTCAACCGTCACACCAAGCATATCTGTATCTACTTAAAAATTCAAGATGCCCTTCTAGATCGAGAAATCTTTGATATTGATCAGAAGCTGGATCATAATTTTTGAGACATTCTAAGTTGTATTCCACCGTAACCATTTAAGGTAGAGATGAATTTTTTACAAATTAAATCTCCTTCTTCATAATTCATGATGGTCCATAATTGATAAGGTTGATAAAAATAGATTTCTGATCTTTCACCCAAACTTGATGAAATCATTATGAGAAGTTGTCTTTTGGTAACTCTAAGGCTACGAAGGGCATGACGCACGATTGCAAGGAGCTGCTGCATCATTTCAAAATCATCTCTGTATAAAGAAAATCTTTCGCTAATCCTTGTTCGATATATGAGATATCAACTTCATATGATGGCAAAAACAATTTGGGAAAGCGAATTGCTCAGCTTATATATTGAGCTTTGAGCATTAATCACTCCTTGATCTGAGAAGAAAGAGTTTTTTCTCTAATTCTTGCAGCTATCTCATCTGGAAGGGCTGTGCTAACCTTTTCCAGGAGGTGAATTCTGGATGTTTTTTCATCAGCATAGGTGGATAACAATGCTTTTTGATGGATGTTATGGCACATAAGGATTTGGCTTTCTACGTCTTTGCTATGGTTTGCAATTTTGGATATGGTTTTTCTAGTGTTTTTTCTTTTATCATAGAGAATGACACTCTAATGGGCATTGATAAGTTCTAGTGAAATGACAGATAATCCTGGATTTAAGAAGGGAATTAACATTTGTTGGGATGTAGGTATGAAGGAAGAGCTTGATTCTTGAATAGGGGCTTTGCTTTTGTTTGTACTTGATGTCATAATGAGAAGGGATACTTCCTGAAGGCAAATAGGTCTGAATGAGAATTATCAATAATTTGAATTTTTATTTTCTTTAAGAAAAGAAAAATAATTTTATATTTGTCCTCCGGGTAGAATTTGAAGCTACCAAATTTGAATGTACGATTAAATGTAAAAAAACATGACATTAGAGAGACGATTAATTAACGCCACGTTATTTGGAACTGGATATCTGAATGGTTTTTGAACATCTTATTCTTGTTTACACTTTGTCTGAATAATATTGATATGTTGAATAGGAGTTAATTCAACAAAATCAAATTTTGATTCTATATTGTCTAAAATAGTTTTTAAACCTGATGAAACAATTTGAAAAGGCTGTAAAATTTGTAGAAAAGGGTTTCCAAGGATAACATCATTGTTTAAATCCTTTTCTAGAAGGAAATTAGTCTTTATGCATGTTCCATTTTTACAGACATTATTTATGTTAAAAATGAATTCATGAAACAGAAAGATCCACTATTTCATGTGCTAACAAAATTCATGATGCTTCAGGACTGCTGGATAAGATCACAATCTTCACTATAGATGAACTTTATTCGGAATAGTAGATCGTCATGATTGCTTTTGTGAGAAATTGAGTAGCTTGATAAAGCATATGTCTTGTCTTAGCTTTATTTTTTTCCTTTTCTTCAGATATATATGAATCCTCCATTATCACTTTTTGTCTCATCAACATTTGTGTCTGGTTCAGGAGAAATAGTTTCAAAAGGATTGTCATCAGCCCAAAGATGATGCAGCTACTGACCAAAACTTAATGGAGAATTTTCAAATGACCGTTCTTTTTGTATTTGTTTAATAATTTCCAATTGAAGTTCTTTTTTGAGTTGAAGCAAATCTACTGCTACATAAAGAGTAGCAGGAGAGGCTGAACAAGAATTCTTCTGTTTGTCAATATCACTTGCTGGATGAAGCCTTTCTTTTTCTTTTTCAGGAGTTTTGAGAACTTCAGAGAATGATACTTTATAGCTTGATTTGTAAAATATTGCTGGAGTATTGCAGTATAATCAAATTGATACCAAAACCTGATATAAGTCATTTGAGATAAAATTGGTGGACTAAAGTCTGTTTCTTTATAAAAGTTCCATTTCAAGATCCAAGGAATCTCCTACTTCCGATAAAACTACATAGTAACATAAGGTTCTGTTTTAAGTTGTAGGTGCTGATAAAGGTTTTTTTATTCTAATTTGAGAAAGGCTTTAAATGATGCAAAATAGGATTCATAAATAGGAAGAAGTGCTTGAGGAAAGATGTCTTTAGTAGCACCGAAAGGGATCCAGAGTTGTGTGAAGAACCACATAGGTATTTTATGGGAGTTTGATTTGAATCTGATGAACCAGGAATGCTAGAAAGATGGATTTTGATAATATAGGATGACTTTCCAAGCAGAAATATAATCATAATAATTAAAAATAAGTTTTGAATCAAGCCTTTGAGGCATATGAAGAGGTCATCCCCATTCTTCTGCAGAGAGAACATGCAGGATTTTTATTTTTGAATAGAGGATAGTAATATTGGGTGGTAAAGCATTAAAGTATAAGTTTTTTGATCCATATGTATGATCAATAGTACAGCTGCCAGTTTTGATCAGAATCTGTTCATAGACTTTATAGTCAAGAGGTTGGATAAATAAGTAATAATAAGAAAAGAGGGTTTGGATAAGATGTTCAATAGAAATGGTATCGGCATAAGACATGTAATCTAAGGAATAAATTCTCAAAGGTGCTTTTGTGGCAAAATATTGGGCTGGTGAAGCTTAAGGTTTTCTGGATACAGGGCTTGATAGGCTTTGAAATTGAGGAATATTAGAAGTATGGGTTGCTCCCCATTTCTCAAGATAATTGCCGCTGGATTTTCTGGATAAAGGTGTAGTGTTCATAATGGAAGAAACTTTATCAGTTAGGGACTGGAGAAAGGGTCTAATCTACCGAGGCTTCATTCTTTTGTCCCTATAAAAACTCACGAGATAAAAAATCTAGAAGAGAATTATTTTTACCAGCAATATGCTCAATGTCAAAGTCAAATATGACTAATAAAGTTAATAAAAATTTTTTGTTTAATAAATCACTTTGGAACTTCATTATACTATTTTCTATGGATAGGATTTCCTTTTTAATAATTGAATAATTCTGTTGAGTGGGCATCCATGTTCCAGAAGTGAAATGATGAATTTTTTTCTTTTCCAAGCACATTTCTTTGTAGAAGAATTCCTCCAAAACCTATTTCAGATGAATCTGTTTGAACTATTTTAAATAAATTTGGATGAGGGATAGTTAAACAAGGTAAATTTTGGACGTTCGGTTTAATATTTTGAACAACTTTTGTATGAGCAGGTGACCATTCTACTGGATTTTTGGACAAGCGCATTTGCAAGATTTTTCTTTTTTTAGTAAAATCTTTATAAAAGTTAGAAACATAATTAAGGCTTCCAAGAAAACGTTGCAATTGCTCTTTATTAAGAATTTCATCAAGAAATTAGGAAGCAAACTTAATAACTCTTTGGACTGGAGAAATAGTTCCTTTTTTATTTTAAAGCCAAGAAACTGAATTTTTGTTTGAAAAAGCTTCATTTTCTTTTGGGATAAGACAAGTCCATTCTTGATAATAACTTTTTTAAAAATATTTAAATGTTTCTAATGGTCATAAATAGATTTTGAAAACACAAGAATATCATCTATATAGATGAGTATAAAAGCCTGATATGGATTAAAAATGTCATTTATTATTCTTTGAAATTCTGAAGGAGCATTTTTTAAACCAAATGGCATAACGTTCTATTTGTAATGGCCAAATGGTACTGTAAAAGCAGTTTTATACCTGTCCTCTAGGGTGATTTGAATTTACCAAAATCCTGATTTAAGATCAAATTTGGAAAAAAGGAAGGCACCAGTTAGACGGTTAATAAGATCAGTTTTATTTGGAACTGGATATCTGATGGACTTTAAGACTTTATTTAAAGGCTTGTAGTTGATAACAAGACGGGGAACACCTCATTCTTGTTCAGTCACTTTATTTACATAAAATGCTGCACAACTCCAAAGGGTTTGCGATTTCTGAATAAGGTTTTTAGCAAAAAGATCATTGATTTCTTTAGTACATGGTTGTACAAGGTCTTTATTCATCTGAATAGGTCGAGCTTTAGTAGGAATTTAAGATTCATCGAAATTATCAATATATAGAAGAGAAACAGTATGGTGTTTCCTATGCCAAAAGGCAGAAGGAAAGTCAAAACAATATTCTATTTCAAGAGATTTTTGAAATTGTATTAAATCATTTTGGAATTTTGGTTTTTGTAATTCTTTTTCAATCCTTAAAGAATTCATATCTTCTTGAAGATATGCAATTTATTTTTCTTTATAAGCAATTTCATTTTGAATGATATTGATATGTTGAATAGGAGTTGATTCAACAAAATCAAAAATTAATTTTTTATTGTCTTTAATAGTTTTAAGGCCTAATGAATCAAATTGAAAAGGCTGTAGAATCTGTAGAAAAGAATTTCCAAGGATAACATCATTGTTTAAATCTTTTCCGACTAAGAAATTAGTCTTTATACATGTTCCATTTTCACAAACATGGACGTTATTTAATTTATAATGGATATAGAGCTTATTACTAGCAGTTGCTAGGCTAAGTTTATTTTTGGTTTTTTCATAATATTTTGTTGGGATTAATCCTTTTCTTATTAAATTAACATCTGCGCCACTATCTAGTAAGCAGAGTGCTTTAATAGAGAAGTCTTTGACCTTAATTGTAACTTGAGTTTTCCATTTTTGAGTTATATTCCTTGTTAAAGAATTTACAAAACCATTTAAGTTTTCATCAAATTTTTCTTGATGTTCTAAATTATCATTATTTTCTTGATAATTTTTTAGTGTGTGAAATTCAAGATTCTCAACACGTTGTTTGAGTTCTTGAAGTTCAATTAAGTCTTGTTTTAATTCTTCTATTTCTTGCTTTTGATTATTAATTTCTTTATAAAGATTTTGAATTGAAATATGAGTGGGAGCTTGTTTCTCTCTTAATCTATCTAAAATAGTTTTTTACTGAATTGTTCAGGTAAGTTAGATATATTACTTGATGTAGAAGCTTTTCCTTTTTTATTTCCATTCTTTATTTGCTGTATTTTTTCAAAATATTTATTTTTTAATTCTTCATCTTTTAGATCTTTAAACATTTATATCAGCATTTCCCTAAAGCAGAGAGTACGTTTAAAGATAAAAAGGAAGAAGAAGTAGATTCATACTGGATTTTACTATCAAATATTTTACAATGACATGTATCTGAAGAATAGTCTTTATCAGAGGAACTAGATGATTCTAAGGATGAGGATGAGGATCCTTCGATTTTGCAAATTTGTAATCAAGTACTTTGGCAATATAAAGTTGTTTTGTGAGTATTTCTTCACTTATCTTTGTTATGTTATGCTTTGATTTTGCATAATGAATTACTGACTCAGAAGTAAGAACGTCAAAAGTCTTAATACATAGTTCTGTGTTTGTTATTATTGAGAAATTTTAATCATATTCTGCCCGAAGTGAAGTTGAGGTAGGCATTGTTGTCGCCGTTGTTACCTGTGTGAAAGAGTTTAAGGCATTTTGTTGGTGTGTAAATCCTCTATTTCGTTAGATACTCGTGGTAGATTTGCTTAAAATAACTCCATAATACAAATTATGGCTAAGCTTATTAAGAAGTTTGTACCTTTTTTTTTCCTCATCATCAAATTTCTTATCTTCCATGCCTATTAAAAATAGTGAAGAAATCAGTTATGACGATTTAGATCAAGTTATTAGTGACTAGACTATTCTTGCCGTAAATAAAAATAAAATTTATATAGTTGAAAGTTTTCAATTAAAATCAAGTTATAAAGTAAAAACCATTGAAAGAATTATATCCATTACTAGCAGAATTCAGCATCTTTCTTTAATCAAGCCCTATGAAATAAAGGAGTATGTTAGAACATACAATTATATTCATTTTGGATTAGTGCAAGTTGCTCTAAAGCCTTTAACAAGACTTGGACTTAGAACAAAAGATCTCACCTATATTCAAGACATAAGACAAAAAAAATTCAGTGATTCATTACTTGGAATGGTTGAATCAAGTTTGGCTAATGGCCCTACTTTTTTCAATTGCTTTCCAAATTTCTCTATTTCCCTTACAAATCTAGGTGCACATGAAGCTCTTACTCTCGCTACTCAGACAAAAGGTTTTGATATAAATCCTCATAATCAAAATCTTGCTCTCATATATAGAGGTTATTATAAACTCGTGAATTTTGTTGTTCCAGGCATAGCCTATTCCCATCAAGCAAAAGGTATGACTACTTTATTCCAAACTAATTTCAAAAATAAAGTTAATATTCCAAAACTCATAGAGTGGAATAATATTAATTTATCTGGTAAATGGTGCTTAGAAAATGCTCAACCAGAAAGGTTTTTAGAAAATCAAGATATTGAAACAATTATTGAACATGAAGATGGAAGTGTTGAAATAAATTTTCAAATAGATTCAAAAGATTCAACTCCTACAGTTTATCAACCTTCTACAAAGTCTTATTCTCATCCTTCCTCTGTGGTAGGATCTTCCATAAAAGAACCATCTCAAGTTTCTTGCTCTACACCTAATGTAGTCCTTCGACCTACGTAACAGGACTTGTGTATCCTTCTTATCAATCTTCTCCAACTAATACATATAATCCATCAGGATCTGATTTCAATATAAATGTTATTGAATGTTTTGAAATTGATAAAGAGATGTTAAAAAAGAATTTAGCTTTACATCCTTTAACAAAATCCTTTTTTTAACATGTTTCTCAAGAGCATAAAGATTTCTTGAAGGAAAAGTGGTATAAATATATGTATGATCATCAAAGAAATATTTATTTCTTTGATTGCCTTAAACTAGCCATAAAGAAAGCTCACAATACTGAAGATTTATCCATCAATATGATAAGAAAATTAAGTTCATCTTGGATTATAGCTTCTACCAGAATTGCAAAAATACAATAAGATAAAGGTAAATCTGAATTTATTTACAAATCAGACTTAAGTCATATTTTAGAACAAAATAATTATACAAATATTAACCTTCATACTATTGGCCAACAAACTAATAGAATTGAAGATAAAGTCGAAAATATTTTACAGCCTTCTGAAATTACTTAGAATCAAAGGATCCTCATCCTTAAAAAGAAATCAAAGGATCCTCATCCTCATCCTTAGAATCATCTAGTTCCTTTGATAAAGATTATTCTTCAGATACATGTCATTGTAAAATATTTGACAGTGAAATCCAGTATGAATCTGCTTCTTCTTCCGCTTTATCTTTAAATGTACTCTCTGCTCAAGAAGAAATGGTGCTAGAATTGTTTAAAGATCTAAAAGATGAAGAACTAAAAAATAAATATTTTAAAAAAATACAGAAAATAAACAATAAAAATAAAAAAGGAAAAGCTTCTACATCAAGTAATATATCTGACTTACCTGAACAATTCAATATAAAAACTGTTTTAGACAGATTAAGAGAGCAACAAGCTCCTACTCATTTTTCAATTCAAGATCTTTATGAAGAAATTAATAATCAAAAGCAAGAAATAAAAGAATTAAAACAAGACTTAATTGAACTTCAAGAATTCAAGCAACATGTTGAGAATCTTGAATTTCACACGCTCAAAAATTATCAAGAAAATAATGATAATTTAGAACATCAAGAAAAATTTGATGAAAACTTAAATGGTTTTGTAAATTCTTTAACAAGGAATCCACCTCAAAAATGGAAAACTCAAGTTATAATTAAGGTCAAAGACTTCTCTATTAAAGCACTCTGCTTACTAGATAGTGGCGCAGATGTTAATTTAATAAAAGAAGGATTAATCCCAAGAAAATATTATGAAAAAACCAAAAATAAACTCAGCCTAGCAATTGTTAGTAATAAACTCTATATCCATTATAAATTAAATAACGTCCATGTTTGCAAAAATGGAACATGTATAAAGACAAATTTCTTACTTGAAAAAGATTTAAACAATGATGTTATCCTTGGAAATCCTTTTATATAGATTCTACAGCCTTTTCAAATTGGTTCATCAGGCCTTAAAACTATTAAAGTCAATAAAAAATTAATTTTTGATTTTGTTAAATCAACTCCTATTCAACATATTAATATCGTTCAAAATTAAATTGCTTATAAAGAAAAACAAATTGCATATCTTCAAGAAGATATGAATTCTTTAAGAATTGGAAAATGAATTACAAAAACTAGAATTCCAAAAGGATTTAATCCAATTAAAAAAATCTCATCAAATAGAATGTTGTTTTGACCTTCCTTTTGCCTTTTGGCACAAGAGACACCATACTATTTCTCTTCCATATATTGATAATTTCAATGAATCTCAAATTCCTACTAAAGCTCAACCTATTTAGATGAATAAAGACCTTGTATAACTATGTACTAAAGAAATCAATAATCTTCTTACTAAAAAGCTTATTTAGAAATCACAATCCCCTTGGACTTGTGCAGCATTTTATGTAAATAAAGTGCCTGAATAAGAATGAGGTGTTCCCTATCTTGTTATCAACTATAAACCCTAAACTAAAGTCTTAAAGTCCATCAGATATCCAGTTCCAAATAAAACTAATCTTATTAACCGTCTAGCTGGTGCCTTCCTTTTTGCCAAATTTGATCTTAAATCAGAATTTTGGCAAATTCAAACACCCGGAGGACAGGTATAAAATTTCTTTTATAGTCTGATTTTGGTAAATTCAAACACCCCGGAGGACAGGTATAAAATTTCTTTTACAGTACCATTTAGCCATTACGAATGGAACGTTATACCATTTGGTTTAGAAAATGCTCCTTCAGAATTTCAAAGAATAATGAATGACATTTTTAATCCATATCAAGCTTTTACACTTATCTATATAGATGACACTCTTGTGTTTTCAAAATCTATTTATGACCGTTGAAAACATTTAAATATTTTTAAAAAAGTTATTATCAAGAATGGACTTGTCTTATCCCAAAAGAAAATAAAGCCTTTTCAAATAGAAATTTAGTTTCTTGGCTTTATAATAAAAAAGGAACTATTTCTCCAGTCCAAAGAGTTATCAAGTTTGCTTCCCAATTTCGTTATGAAATTCTTAATAAAGAGCAATTGCAACATTTTCTTGGTTGCCTTAATTATGTTTTTGACTTTTATAAAGATCTTGCTAAAGAAAGAAAAATCTTGCAAATGCACTTGACCAAAAATCCAATAGAATGGTCACCTGCTCATACAAAAGCTGTTAAAAATATTAAACAGAAAGACTAAAATTTACCTTGTTTAACTATCCCTCATCCAGATTTATTAAAAATAGTTCAAACAGATGCATCTGAAATAGGTTTTGGAGGAATCCTTCTACAAAAAACGTCCTTAGAAAAAAAGAAATTCTTCGTTTCACTTCTGGAACATGGACGCCCACTCAACAGAATTATTCAACTATTAAAAAGGAAATCCTATCCATAGTAAATAGTATAATAAAGTTCCAAAGTGATTTATTAAACAAAAAAAATTTTATTAAAGAAAGATTTTAAATCTGCTAAAGAAATTTTAGAAAAAGATGTAAAAAATCTTGCTGCTAAGCAAATCTTTGCTCGCTGGCAAGCTTTATTAGCCATATTTGACTTTGATATTGAGTATATTGTAGGTAAAAATAATTCTCTTCCTAATTTTTTATCTCGTGAGTTTTTACAGGGACAAAAGAATGAAGCCTCAGCAGATTAGACCCTTTCTCCAGTCCCCAACTGATAAAGTTTTTTCCATTATGAACATTACACCTTCATCCAAAAAAACTAGCGGCAATTATTTTGAGAGATGGGGAGCAACCCATACTTCTATTATTCCTCAATTTTAAAGCCCCTCAAGCCCTGTATCTAGAAAACCTCAAGCTTCACAAGCCCAATATTTTGCCACAAAGCACCCTTGAGAATTTATTCCTTAGATGACATCTCTTATGCTGATACCATTTCTATTGAACATCTTATCCAAACCCTTTTTTCTTCTGATCACTTATTTATCCAACCTCTTGACTATAAAGTCTATGAATAGATTCTGATCAGAACTGGCCGCTGTATTATTGATCATACAGATGGTTGAAAAAATTCAGACTTAAATGCTTTACCACCCAATATTACTATCCTCTATTCGAAAATCAAAATCCTGCATGTTCTCTCTACATAAGAATGGGAATGACCACTTCATATGCCTCAAAGGCTTGATTCAGAACTTATTTTTAATTATTATGATTATATTTCTGCTTAGGAAGTCATCCTTTATTATTAAAACCCATCCTTCCAGCATTCTTGGTTTATCAAATTCAAATCAAACTCCCATAAAATACCTATGTGGGTTTTCACACAATTCTGGATCCCTTTTGGTGCCATTAAAGACATCCTTCCTCAAGCACTTCTTCCTATTTATGAATCTTACTCTGCATCATTTAAAACCCTTCTCAAATTAGAAGAAAAAAAACCTTTATTAGCACTTACAACTTGCAACAGAACCTTATGTTACTCTGCAATTTTACCGCAAGCAGGAGATTCCTTGGATCTTGAAATGAAATTTTTATAAAGAAATGGACTTCGGTCCACCAGTTTTATCTCGAATGATTTATATCATGTTTTGGCATCAATTTGATTATACTGCAATACTCCAACAATATTCTACCGATCAAGCTATAAAGCCATCATTCTCTAAAGTTATCAAAACTCCTGAAAAGGAAAAAAAGGCTTCATCTAACAAGTGATATTGACAAACAGAAGAATTCTTGTTCAACCTCTCCTTCTCCTCTTTATGTAGCAGCAGATTTGCTTCAACTCAAAAAAAGAACTTCAAAAGGAAATTATTGAACAAATACAAAAAGAACGGTCATCTGAAAATTCTCCATTAAGTTTTGGTCAGCAGTTGCATCATCTTTGGGCTGATGACAATCCTTTTGAAAATATTGCTCCTGAACCAGATACAGATGCTGATAAGACAAAAAGTGATAATGAAGGATTCGTATCTCTCCAAAGAAAAGGAAAAAAATAAAGCGAAGACAAGATATATACTTTATCAAGCCACTCAATTTCCCACAAAGCAATCATGACAATCCATTATTCAGAATAAAATTCATCTACAGTGAAGATTGTGATCATATCCAGTAGTCCTTAAAGGATCATGAAATTTGTCAGCAGAAGAAATGAAATGCAAATGTAATGTAAATTAAGTTGTAATGAAATGTAAATTATGTTTGTTATGACTATAAATAAATCTAATCTTCCTCATGTACAGGCAAGAGTTGGAATACCATTCAAAATCTAGCCTTGCCTCCACCACCATCTCCTCTCTCCTCTCCCTTTTGCTTTTGTATACCCACCACTTTTGTATACCCTCAATCTTCCCCATTTGGTATCATAGCTAGGTTGGCATCTAGCTTGTAATCAAGTATCATTGCAATATAAAGTTGTTTTATGAGTACTTCTTCACTTATTTTTATGTTTTGATTTTGTTTAAGGAATTGCTAACTCAAAAGCAAGAACATCAAAAATCATAATACTTGGTTGTGTGTTTGTTATTATTGAGAAATTTTAATCATATTCTGCCTAGAAAAAACTGAGGTAGCCATTGTTGTCGTTGTTGTTAGCCATGTGAAGGCGTTTAAGGCGTTTTGTTCGTGTGCAAATGATGAGTCTTTAAAAATGCATATTTTCATACACAATTTGACCCATTTTAAGGACTTATTAACTTGAAAGAGCCTCATTTAGTGTGATATCATGGTTTAATTCATTTTAAATTCATCTTTATATTTTTCTGCATAAATTGCTTAAAAATCACACTTTTTGCATAAATTCATGAAACCTGTTATTTTTGGAAAGTCTATTTTTGGAAAGTTTTGTGAAAATAATTTTTCTCATGAAATAAATTGAATTCTCTTCATCATTAGGTCATTCATATAAAATCATGAACAATGATGTATATTTTTATTATGATTTCGTGAGAAATGGGCCCACAGTCATGCATATGTGATGTTAGGGGTAAAATTATCTTTTCACATGAATTCACATCTGTTTTGTAGGAAATTGATTATATGGGTCCCATTTGTAAAGAATTGAGGCAAGGAATTGATTTCAAGAGAAAGGAGAGAAGAATTGAAGAGAAAAAAGAAATTAGAAGAAAATTGTAAAAAGTCGGCTTCATGGTCCCACACATACCTGCACATGTGTGGGGCACACTTGTAAAACATCCAAGATGGGGTCCATTTATTTGTTGCACATTTTCAAGAGATTTTGAAGTGAATTTGAAGAATATCTCATCAAAGATTGACAAGGAAAGCCACTTAGGAGTTCTTTTTGGAGAAGGAGAAGATTTAATTGAAAAAAGAATAAAAAAATATCCAAACTAGCTATTCCACATCCAAAAGAGGATTTTGGATCAGATTCTAATTGAAAAAGTAAAGGAAAAAAATCAAGGGAGAATTATCTAGAAGATCTCTTCAAGTTCGGAGCCAACAAGGAGAACTTTCCAAAAAAGGAAAGTTGACGATGCAAAGAGATAAAAGGGGAAGTTCTACACCTCATGTGGGCCAAGTTTGATTCTAAGAGAGTATTCTTATCCCTATTTCATCTCTCAAAAGATTTCAATGCAAGGTGGCAAAGACAAAGAAGGAAAGAAGCATCCAAGAGGGATTTCTAGACAAAACGAGCAAGGAAAGAAGAGAAAAATAAAAAGAAAAAAATCCCCAAGGATATTGCACGTCCAAAGCATTGGTTGGAGCCCTTTTTTCTTTAATTTTTTAATTATTTTTAATATTTTAAAGTTTGAGAAGGAGTAGGACTTGAAAAAGTATAAATAGGGCACCCTTCTCCCGTATTCTTCGTGGAAGAATTACCCACCTCCCACCTCTAGATTTCTTCATCCATCTCTCCCTCTCTTGTCTCTACATCTCACGTCATCAAGGAGGCTTAGCCCTAAAGCCACACCACCAACTTTGAAGTGTCAACTAGAAGGAGGAATTCTCATCCATCCTAATATATAATTGTTTGCTGTTTATTTCCAATCTTTTGTAAAACAATTTCATGCTAGTAAAGTTTGTTTCTTTTCAATTGTTCTTGTCTTTGATTTTGTGGCGTTCATAATTTTAGTCTTGTTTGTGATTGGGTTAATTTTTGTTCTTGTTTAAATATTGGGATAGAATTGGAATCACAACTAGTAACCCATCTTAGTAACCTTTTTAATATACTTTGTCTCTTTGGATACATTGTATGTTTGGAGGCAATGCAAGATGGAGTTAAAGAGGTTTGAGTGAAAAAAGACTAGAGGCCAATTCTGAAATTTATTTCTACATGGAATGGAAATTTGTTATTCTCACTTAGATTGACGACCTAAGATGAAGAATAAGATCCTAAGACAACACTGCTAATCTATTTTAACCCAAATTAAGATAAGAAATTGAAAGAGCAATCTACCGCCTTTGACTTCTTGTTATTATCGCCTTTAACTTCTATTATTTACCGCCTTTGACTTTCGTGTTATTACCGCCTTTGACTTCCTGCAATTTTATTTTTTTTCTGCACTTTTGTTATTTTTCTTGTTACATTCACATTGATTTTAAGTTTTGTTTTTGCATAGTTTGATGGTTGGAATAGGAATCATTACATCTATTTTCTTATCATAAGATTTTGTGCATATTTAAGTTGATGAAAATTAAGCCTTCATATCTGAATCTAATGATTAAATTCGGAGTTAATATTTAAACAGCATAAGTTAATAGTTTCAGCAAACTGTAGAAACAGTTTTTGACAAAAAGTTCGAAGGGGGTAGACCAGTCAAATCACAATATTTTTCTTTGAAACTTGGGAAAATTAAATTTTAGGATGTGGTCTTTCATTCCCCAAAATTTCAGATCAAAATAATTTCGGAAGGTTTGTGAACCAGAGGCTTAAACTTTGCCAATCAGTCAACCCGAATCAAAATTCCTGCACAGAATTTTGCAAAGTTATCATATTCATGCATTCATAACTTTTTCGTTTTAAATCCTTTTTCACTTCCATTTTTTTGTTGGTTTCTTACATCAGTACAGCATCAATTCCAGCCATTAAATTTAAATTTAGGAGGCATTAGAATAGTTCAAATCATGCATAAAATTTGCATCAGCATACTAGTTTTTCAGACTTAGAATTTTTCAGCATCTCATGGCATGCATTACATTACTAATTTTACTAACTTTCTAATTTTAAATTTGTCTCTAGTTTTATGTTTTTGATTGTTTTAGTTAATTTCAAGAATTAAAATATCTTTCTAAACTTGTTTTAATTGAAGATTTTAAATTGGAAAGTTTACTAGTTTTGGAAATTCTAACTTAGGAAAGTTTCTTAATTTTGTTTATTTCGTTTCTAACATTGTTTAGTTTAGTTAGTTTCTAATTTTAGTTTTTATTTTTGGAAGTTCTAACTTGTGTTTTAGTTTTGCAGCAATTTTATTTTTATTTTAGGAATGTTTAGATTTAGGAAAGTTTCTTTCATTGGTTTGTAACTAATTTAATTTTGGTAAGTAGGATGTTTGTATTTGTTAGATTTTAAATTAGGTTAGTTTTAGAATTTTATTTTAAGGCAAGTCAAGTTGAAAAAGGAACCTTAAAACACATTGCTCCCTGAGGATCGACCTGGTCTCACCAGTTTTATTACTACATCGCGGTTCTGCACTTGGAACTCACGATTAAGTTTTTGGCGCCGTTGCCGGGGAGCGCCATTTAAGGTAACTTATCTAACTTTCCTTATTTACATTGCTTTGTGGGTGTGGTTTAATTTTGGCATCTTTCTAGAAATAGGAGGACATGCATGGAATGATGAGCTGCCCTAATTTGGAATAGGAATGTGCATGGAATGCTAGAAAATACACATCATTGTTATTTTTAGAAACTTTCTAAAATCAAGAAAAATTACTATTTTTCAACTTGTCTCAACTTTTTTTTGGGAAGAAAGTATACCAAAAGTGATCTAATCATTGTCCTTAATCTTCTCGGTGTCTAAGAAAGCCTTTGCCCCTGTAGTGCGCGACAGCTTGTCTGTTCAGGAAACTGGTCCTTCAAACGGGTCCATCTGTGACTCTACCACTTCCTGGTGGCTAACTGGCCGAGTTGGTTTCATAGGACCAGATTGGAGAACTAGAGGAAACTTTTCAACCTTAAGGAGTTGCTTTGATGTTTATTGTCTAACTTAGGTTTTTTTTTCAAAATCTCAAAATTCAGAAAAAAAAAAAAAACAAGTGATTCCAAAAAGAAAAATGGATTGGTGGGAATCCACAAACATGAGGAGACTTAATAATGGGCAAACTAATGGGAATGAAATCAATACTGATGGCCCACCAAAGTCTTGGCGTACCTTGTGTGAACAAGAAAGAATTGAAAAGTTACATCAAAGAAATTGTTCAGCTGGATCTTATGAATGGGAATGGGCCAATCACTATGATCATTGTTACAATGAGGAATTTGAGGATTTTAATGGAATGGTTAGTTCAGATGATCCACCAATAAGGGTCCCACATGATTACCCACACCTCACACAATCATCCACTCATTCTGATACGGATGTGGGATTTCAATGGCGAGCTGAATCAAATTCAAATCAATGGCATTACCATAATGAAATGGATAACACGTGTGGTCCAAATTGGGATGATCACCAACTAAACAATTGTCGTAATGGGCCCAATATGGATCATGTCTCTTATTCCCAAGAATTTATTCAGGCTGGGTCGTATGACTATCCCTCGCAGGATACATCATATGTACCTGCTTCTTCTCCCTGGACATATGCACCTCATAATCCCTCTCCGCCTGAATGGTCATATGAACCACCACCAACCCTAAAAAATTCTTTGGAAGATACTTTAGCCAAATTGGTTGAGTTCACACAAAATACCATGCAAATCATACAAAAAAATGAACACAACATGAAAAGCCTAATGACTTCGATTAATCAAACCGGGCTTGAAATGAGAAAACAAAATGCCACTGTTGGAATTAAAGATGATCCTACATTCATTGAAAATCTCATAGATATGGATCACACAAACACACAGTGGATATCTAAGGGTGTACATGAGTACATGGATGATGATGTGATGCATGGACCAATTAATGAATCACATGAGCCTGTGTGCCCCACTTTTTCTCAGTACTGGCCATTCCATTTCATTAAAGAGGAATCTATGCCCTTTTACATAAATCCTTTCTATGATTCTGATTCCTCTGATGAATTTGGCATTGCAGTCTTTCACAAATTTGATGTTCCTACAATTGAGGAAACTGCAAATGAACCTACTGAGCCTCAAAAGGAAGATTAAAATTGGGAGGATGACCCTATTTTTCAGATTTCTGAGTCGGATAATCTGGACTCTTTAGAATCATGTACTGACTTCTTCATGAAATCTGATGATCCAACCCTTAGAGAAATTGCCCTCGCATTTCTTGGCCCTCAATGTTATTCAAGAAAACTTGTAGAATTGGAGAATAGTGGTCCCATTCAGACACCCGAGTCCGACAATTTGGAATCCTTTGCGCTCATGCCTGAACAGACTGTGGAAATCAATTTAAAAGAATTTGTGGCATGGGAGGACCTAGGGCCACCCAGTTACTCATTGCATTCTCTCTTGTCTTTCAAAGACCCTTTTTTAAGGGAAGAGGAAGAAATTTTCTTTGTGGTCCCTTTTTCACATAATGTACAAGAACATGCAGTCCTTATGTTCATTGAGCCCGCTACCCACACGGTTTCATCTTTTTCTATGCTTCTTGTAAATTGTGTGGAGGAAAATTTCATTTGGGATCCAGGTGGACTCATGATTTCGAATCGAGTAGTGTAGTTTTTTTTCCTTTTCTTTTTAGTATAGATATTTCCTTTTAGAATAGCTTCTTGCCTTTTTGTTTTTATTTTTCTGTTTTGTCTAACCTTGGACAGGGAGTAACTCGGACACATCTTCAGGTGACTTTTTCTCTTTACCCTCATTTTCATTTATGTTTCCTCATGTTACTTTTACAGTTCTGCGTTGCATGCATAAACATCGAGGACGATGTTCATCTTAGGTTGGGGGTGAGAACAAGCACGCTTGTCCAATTTTAGACAAAATTTTTTTTATTTTTCTATCACTTTTATCATTTTAGTTAGTTTTGTTTTAAAAATTAGGACCTTTATTTCTTTTTCGTTGGTATTTATTTTTCATTTTGGAAAAGAAAGTTTTCAAAAGAATTGAGCGATTTGAAGATATATAGAAATCTGGAATTTTCATACTTTTGGCAGGAAGTAAAAAGAAAGTTTGCATTTTCTAAAGGAGAAAACCTATCAGAAGATTACCAAAACTTGCTCTTCACATACACACACGTATACATTTTTTTCGACAATTTTGGATATGAAGCTTTGATGCTGTTTGTTTTTGGAATTTTTCTGGAGAATTGATGAGTCTTTAAAAATGCGTATTTTCATACACATTTTGACCCATTTTAAGGACTTAAAACTTGAAAGAGCCTCATTTAGTGTGATATCATGGTTTAATTTATTTTAAATTCATCTTTATATTTTTCTACATAAATTGCTTAAAAATCACACTTTTTGCATAAATTCATGAAACCTGCTATTTTTGGAAAGTCTATTTTTGGAAAGTTTTGTGAAAATAATTTTTCTCATGAAATAAATTGAATTCTCTTCATCATTAGTTCATTCATACAAAATTATGAAGAATGATGTCATTAGTTCATTCATACAAAATTATGAAGAATGATGTACATTTTTATTATCATTTCATGAGAAATGGGCCCACAGTCATGCATTTGTGATGTTAGGGGTAAAATTGTCTTTTCACATGAATTCACATCTGTTTTGTAGGAAATTGATTATATGGGTCTCATTTGTAGAGAATTGAGGCAAGGAATTGATTTTCAAGAGAAAGGAGAGCAAAATTGAAGTGAAAAGGAAATTGGAAGAAAATTGCAAAAAGTCGGCTTCATGGTCCCACACACACATGCACATGTGTGGGGCACACTTGTAAAACATCCAAGATGGGGTCCATTTATTTGTTGCACATTTTCAAGAGATTTTAAAGAGAATTTGAAGAATATCTCGTCAAAGATTGACATGGAAAGCCACATAGGAGTTCTTTTTTAAGAAGGAGAAGATTTAATTGAAAAAAAAAATGAAAAAAAATATCCAAGCAAGCTATTCCACATCCAAAAGAGATTTTGGATCAGATTTTGATTGAAAAAGTAAAGAAAAAAAAATCATGGGAGAATTATCTAAAAGATCTCTTCAAGTTAGGAGCCAACAAGGAAAACTTTCCAAAAAAGGAAAGTTGACGATGCAAAGAGATAAAAGGGGAAGTTCTACACCTCATGTGGGCCAAGTTTGATTCTAAGAAAGGATTCTTATCCCTATTTCATCTTTCAAAAGATCTCAATGCAAGGTGGTAATGACAAAGAAGGAAAGAAGCATCCAAGAGGGATTTCTGGACAAAACAAGCAAGGAAAGAAGAGAAAAATAAAAAGAAAAAAAATCCCCAAGGATATTGCACGTCCAAAGCATTGGTTGGAGCCCTTCTTTTTCTTTTATTTTTTATTATTTTTAAGATTTTAAAGTTTGAGAAGGAGTAGGACTTGAAAAAGTATAAATAGGGCACCCTTCTCCCATATTCTTCATGGAAGAATTACCCACCTCCCACCTCTAGATTTCTTCTTCCATCTCTCCCTCTCTTGTCTCTACATCTCAAGTCATCAAGGAGGCTTAGCCCTAAAGCCACACCACCAACCTTGAAGTGTCAACTAGAAGGAGGAATTCTCATCCATCCTAGTATGTAATTGTTTGCTTTTTATTTCCAATCTTTTGTAAAACAATTTCATGCTAGTAAAGTTTGTTTCTTTTCAATTGTTCTTGTCTTTGATTTTGTAGTGTTCATAATTTTAGTCTTGTTTGTGATTGGGTTAATTTTTGTTCTTGTTTAAATATTGGGATAGAATTGGAATCACAACTAGTAACCCATCTTAGTAACCTTTTTAATATACTTTGTCTCTTTTGATACATCGTATGTTTGGAGGCAATGAAAGATGGAGTTAAAGAGGTTTGAGTGAAAAAAGACTAGAGGCCAATTCTGAAATTTATTTCTACATGGAATGGTAATTTGTTATTCTCACTTAGATTGACGACCTAAGATGAAAAATAAGACCTTAAGACAACACTGCTAATCTATTTTAGCCCAAATTGAGATAAGAAATTGAAAGAGCAATCTACCGCCTTTAACTTCTATTGTTTACTGCCTTTAACTTCAGTTATACCGCCTTTGACTTCCTGCAATTTTTATTTTCTTTCATTGCACTTTTAATTTTAAATTTCTACAATTTTATTTTCCTGCACTTATATTTTATTTTCTGCACTTTTGTTATTTTCTTGTTTCATTCACATTGATTTTAAGTTTTGTTTTTGCATAGTTTGATGGTTGGATTAGGAATCATTGCATCTATTTTCTTATCATAAGATTTTGTGCATACTTAAGTTGATGAAAATTAAGCCTTCGGATCTGAATCTAATGATTAAATTCGGACTTAATATACAAACAGAACAACTTAAAACAGTTTCAGCAAACTGTAGAAACAGTTCTTGACAAAAAGTTCGAAGTGGGTAGACCAATCAAATCATAATATTTTTCTTTAAAACTTGGGAATATTAAAGTTTAAGATGTGGTCTTTCATTCCCCAAAATTTCAGATCAAAATAATTTCGGAAGGTTTGTGAACCAGAGGCTTAAACTTTGCCAATCAGTCAACCCGAATCAGAATTTCTGCACAGAATTTTGCAAAGTTGTCATATTCATGCATTCATAACTTTTTCGTTTTAAATCCTTTTTCACTTCCGTTTTTTTGTTCGTTTCTTGCATCAGTAGAGCATGAATTCCAGCCATTAAATTTAGATTTAGGATGCATTAGAATAGTTCAAATCATGCATAATATTTGCATCAACATACTAGTTTTTCAGACTTAGAATTTTTCAGCATCTCATGGCATGCATTGCATTATTAATTTTACTAACTTTCTAATTTTAAATTTGTTTCTAGTTTTATGTTTTTGATTGTTTTAGTTAATTTCCAGAATTAAATATATTTCTAAACTTGTTTTAATTGAAGATTTTAAATTGGAAAAATTTACTAGTTTTGAAAATTCTGACTTAGGAAAGTTTCTAACTTTTGTTTATTTTGTTTTTAACATTGTTTAGTTTAGTAAGATTCTAATTTTAGATTTAGTTTTATTGGAAGTTCTAACTTGTGTTTTAGTTTTGCAGCAATTTTAGTTTTATTTTAGGAATTTTTAGATTTAGGAAAGTTTCTTTCATTGGGTTGTAACTAATTTAATTTTGGTAAGTAGGACACTTGTATTTGTTAGATTTTAAATTAGGCTAGTTTTAGATTTTTATTTAAGGCAAGTCAAGTTGAAAAAGGAACCTTAAAACACATTGCTCCCTAAGGATCGACCTGGTCTCACCAGTTTTATTACTACATCGCGGTTCTGCACTTGGAACTCACGATCAAGAATACAATGTGAACTTGAAATTTAGTTTGTAGAATATTTTTGTTTCTTGGTTCACTTTTGGTAAATTGTATATATTAGAACCAAAATGAATTAATTCGAGTGAAATGAGAACTGCCACCTAGTATTTACTTTGGTTTAAAGAAGAAAAAAGAGTGAAAATAAAAGAGAGCATATAATGAGCAATTTATGACTAGTTTGGGTTCATAGCCTTTTTAACTCGAGCTAGTAAGCCCGAAGAGATATTTTTATATCTAATGCCCTAAAGCCATCTAGTTTGGGAGTCATTGGCCCAACGCTCACTACATGGGTTAATTAGAAAGCTTAAGGGACCTAAACATTGCACAGTCACAGGAAAGAAAAGAAAAAACAAAGAGAAAATAAAGATGAATTATGGCCCAACGAGTGTCCATAGAAATTTTCAAGGGATATGTGCGGAAAAGCATAAGGACTAAGTTTGCTCCTTAGATCCCAACTTTTGCTATATCATATGAACTTGGAAAATTCTACATTGGAAAAAGTAAGAGAGTGAAGAGTGTCCGTAAGAGTTTGCAAGGGAGTATGTGCGGGGAAGGACAAGGAGTAGATTTGCTCTCTGGATTCTAACTTTTCTTATATCATATGAACTTAGGAACTCTTGCGTCGGAAAAAGATAGTGAGAGAAAAAGAGGCCAACCGAAGTAAATAGTAAAGTGACAGTTATCTTAGTAACTCTGAGAGGAAATTTCTTTTTGCTAAATTTCAGGGGATCAGACTATTTGAAGGAAAAATTCTATTTTTGCAGCATTATTGTAAAATATCCGAAGTAGGTTTTTGATGTATACAGTTTCCAACAATGCATGCAAGTTGGTTTGAATTTGAGAAAGTTTTTGAGAATAGAATTATGGACTGGAATTTGAAAAGTCTGAAAGTGTAATTATTCCAGATTTTGAAAATATCTGATATGAGTGAATTTTCTTTTGGGGCATTTCTTTTTGCTTTTATTCATTTACTATTTTTCCTTTAAAAAAAAAAAAGAGAATTTTGTAGGTATATTCACTGCAAACCCTCACGAGGCATAACTCGTCCACTAGGGGGAACCTAGGGGTTTAAGGGCTTGCTACATATGCTAAATGCAGTCGAGAGTGCCAGCGAAAGTGGCGTTGCATTCATGTTTAATTTTATTGCATTGCATTAGTTAAAGATAAGATTAGGTTAGGATGAATTCCTCATATTTTATCGCATTTTTTGCTAGGGACTAGCAAAACGCTGGTTGGGGGGTGTGATGAGTCTTTAAAAATGCATATTTTCATACACAATTTGACACATTTTAAGGACTTATTAACTTGAAAGAGCCTCATTTAGTGTGATATCATGGTTTAATTCATTTTAAATTCATCTTTATATTTTTCTGCATAAATTGCTTAAAAATCACACTTTTTGCATAAATTCATGAAACCTGTTATTTTTCGAAAGTCTATTTTTGGAAAGTTTTGTGAAAATAATTTTTCTCATTAAATAAATTGAATTCTCTTCATCATTAGGTCATTCATATAAAATCATGAACAATGATGTATATTTTTATTATGATTTCGTGAGAAATGGGCCCACAGTCATGCATATGTGATGTTAAGGGTAAAATTGTCTTTTCACATGAATTCACATCGGTTTTGTAGGAAATTGATTATATGGGTCCCATTTGTAAAGAATTGAGGCAAGGAATTGATTTCAAGAGAAAGGAGAGAAGAATTGAAGAGAAAAAAGAAATTAGAAGAAAATTGTAAAAAGTCGGCTTCATGGTCCCACACATACATGCACATGTGTGGGGCACACTTGTAAAACATCCAAGATGGGGTCCATTTATTTGTTGCACATTTTCAAGAGATTTTGAAGTGAATTTGAAGAATATCTCATCAAAGATTGACAAGGAAAGCCACATAGGAGTTCTTTTTGGAGAAGGAGAGGATTTAATTGAAAAAAAATAAAAAAAATATCCAAACTAGCTATTCCACATCCAAAAGAGGATTTTGGATCAGATTATGATTGAAAAAGTAAAGGAAAAAAAATCAAGGGAGAATTATCTAGAAGATCTCTTCAAGTTCGGAGCCAACAAGGAGAACTTTCCAAAAAAGGAAAGTTGAAGATGTAAAGAGATAAAAGGGGAAGTTCTACACCTCATGTGGGCCAAGTTTGATTCTAAGAGAGGATTCTTATCCCTATTTCATCTCTCAAAAGATCTCAATGCAAGGTGGCAAAGACAAAGAAGGAAAGAAGCATCCAGAGGGATTTCTGGATAAAACCAGCAAGGAAAGAAGAGAAAAATAAAAAGAAAAAAATCCCCAAGGATATTGCACGTCCAAAGCATTGGTTGGAGCCCTTTTTTCTTTAATTTTTTAATTATCTTTAATATTTTAAAGTTTGAGAAGGAGTAGGACTTGAAAAAGTATAAATAGGGCACCCTTCTCCCGTATTCTTCATTGACGAATTACCCACCACCCACTTCTAGATTTCTTCATCCATCTCTCCCTCTCTTGTCTGTACATCTCAAGTCATCAAGGAGGCTTAGCCCTAAAGCCACTCCACCAACTTTGAAGTGTCAACTAGAAGGAGGAATTCTCATCCATCGTAGTATGTAATTGTTTGCTTTTTATTTCCAATCTTTTGTAAAACAATTTCATGCTAGTAAAGTTTGTTTCTTTTCAATTGTTCTTGTCTTTGATTTTGTGGTGTTTATAATTTTAGTCTTGTTTGTGATTGAGTTAATTTTTGTTCTTGTTTAAATATTGGGATAGAATTGGAATCACAACTAGTAACCCATCTTAGTAACCTTTTTAATATACTTGGTCTCTTTGGATACATTATATGTTTGGAGGCAATGCAAGAAGGAGTTAAAGAGGTTTGAGTGAAAAAAGACTAGAGGCCAATTCTGAAATTTATTTCTACATGGAATGGTAATTTGTTATTCTCACTTAGATTGACGACCTACGATGAAGATTAAGACCCTAAGACAACACTGCTAATCTATTTTAACCCAAATTAAGATAAGAAATTGAAAGAGCAATCTACCGCCTTTGACTTCTTGTTATTACCACCTTTAACTTCTATTGTTTACCGCCTTTGACTTTCGTGTTATTACCGCCTTTGACTTCCTGCAATTTTATTTTTTTTTCTGCACTTTTGTTATTTTTCTTGTTACATTCACATTGATTTTAAGTTTTGTTTTTGCATAGTTTGATGGTTGGAATAGGAATCATTACATCTATTTTCTTATCATAAGATTTTGTGCATATTTAAGTTGATGAAAATTAAGCCTTCAGATCTGAATCTAATGATTAAATTCGGAGTTAATATTTAAACAGCATAAGTTAATAGTTTCAGCAAACTGTAGAAACAGTTTTTGACAAAAAGTTCGAAGTGGGTAGACCAGTCAAATCACAATATTTTTCTTTGAAACTTGGGAAAATTAAAGTTTAGGATGTGGTCTTTCATTCCCCAAAATTTCAGATCAAAATAATTTCGGAAGGTTTGTGAACCAGAGGCTTAAACTTTACCAATCAGTCAACCCGAATCAAAATTCCTGCACAGAATTTTGCAAAGTTGTCATATTCATGCATTCATAACTTTTTCGTTTTAAATCCTTTTTCACTTCCATTTTTTTGTTGGTTTCTTACATCAGTACAGCATCAATTCCAGCCATTAAATTTAAATTTAGGAGGCATTAGAATAGTTCAAATCATGCATAAAATTTGCATCAGCATACTAGTTTTTCAGACTTAGAATTTTTCAACATCTCATGGCATGCATTGCATTACTAATTTTACTAACTTTCTAATTTTAAATTTGCTTCTAGTTTTATGTTTTTAATTGTTTTAGTTAATTTCAAGAATTAAAATATCTTTCTAAACTTGTTTTAATTAAGATTTTAAATTGGAAAGTTTACTAGTTTTGGAAATTCTAACTTAGGAAAGTTTCTTAATTTTATTTATTTCGTTTCTAACATTGTTTAGTTTAGTTAGTTTCTAATTTTAGTTTTTATTTTTGGAAGTTCTAACTTGTGTTTTAGTTTTGTAGTAATTTTATTTTTATTTTAGGAATTTTTAGATTTAGAGAAGTTTCTTTCATTGGTTTGTAACTAATTTAATTTTGGTAAGTAGGATGTTTGTATTTGTTAGATTTTAAATTAGGTTAGTTTTAGAATTTTATTTTAAGGCAAGTCAAGTTGAAAAAGGAACCTTAAAACACATTGCTCCCTGAGGATCGACCTGGTCTCACCAGTTTTATTACTACATCGCGGTTCTGCACTTGGAACTCACGATCAGTAAATCCTCTATTTCGTTGGATACTCGTGGTGGATTTGGTTAAAATAACTCTGTAATACAAATTATAGCTAAGTTTATTGGGAAGTTTGTACCTTCTTCTTCCTCATCGTCAAATTCCTTATCTTCTATGTTAATTAAAAATAGTGAAGAAATCAGTTATGACGATTTAGATCAAGTTATTAGTGACTAGACTATTCCAACTGTAAATAAAAATAAAATTTATAAAGTTGGAAGTTTTCAATTAAAATCCAATTATAAAGTAAAAACCATTGAAAGAATTAAATCCATTACCAGTAATATTTGGCAAATTTGTTTAATCAAGGCCAATGGAATAAAGGAGTATGTTAAAACATACAATTACATTCATTTTGGATTAGTGCAAGTTGCTTTAAGGCCTTTAACAAGACTTGGACTTAGAACAAGAGCTCTCATCTATGTTCAGGACACAAGACATAAAAAATTTAGTGATTCATTACTTGGAATGGTTGAATCAAGTTTGGCTAATGGAACTACTTTCTTCAATTGCTTTCGAAATTTCTCTATTTCCAGGCGCACATGAAGCTCTTACTCTTGCTATCCAGACAAAAGGTTTTGATATGAATCCTCATAATCAAGACCTTACTCTCATATATAGAGTTTATTATAAACTCATGAATTCAGTTGTTCCAAGCATAACCTATTCCCAATAAGCAAAAGATATGACTACTTTCCAAACTAAGTTAAAAGATAAAGTTAATATTCCAAAGCTCATACAGTGGAATGATGTTAATTTATCTAGTAAAAGGCGCTTAGAAAACGCTCAACCTAAAAGGTCTTTAGAAAATCAGGATATTGAAACAATTATTGAATATGAAGATGGAAGTGTCGAAATAAATTTTCAAACAAATTCAAGAGGTACAACTCCTACAATTTATCAACCTTCTAAAAAGTCTTATTCTCATCTTCCCTCTATGGTAGGATCTTCCATAAAAGAACCATCCCAGTTTCTTTCTCTACACCTAATGCTGACCTTCGACCTGCGGGACTCGTGTATCCTTGTTATCAAGCTTCTTCATCTAATCGATATAATCCTTCGGAATCAGATTTCAATATAAATTTTATTAAATGCTTTGAAATTGATAAAGATATGTTAAAAAAGAATTTAGCTTTACATCCTCCCACAAAATCCTTTTTTAACCATGTTTCTTAAGCACATAAAGACTTTCTAAAAGCAAAATGGTATAAATATAAGTATGATAATCACAGAAATATTTATTTCTTTGATTGGCTTAAACTAGCCACAAAGAAAGCTTAAAATACTGAAGATTTATCTATCAATATGATAACTAAATTAAGCTCATCTTGGATTATAGCTTCTACCAGTTCCTCTCCACAAAGAACTGAAGAATCTATACATCCTCCGTTACATCAAACTATTTATAAAGAAACTTCAGCTGTACTCATAAAAGATGTTGCAAAAATATAAGGAAACAAAGGTAAAACTAAATTTATTTATAAATCAGACTTAAGTCATATTTTAGAAAAAAATAATTATACAAATATTGACCATCATACTATCGACCAACAAACTAATAGAATTGAAGATAAAGTTGAAAATAATTTATAGCCTTCACCCAAAAACAAATCAAAGGAACGTCATCCTCATTCTTAGAATCATCTAGTTCCTCTGATAAATATTAATCTTCAGATACATGTCATTGTAAAATATTTGACAGTGAAATCTAGTATGAATCTGCTTCTTCTTTCTCTTTATCTTTAAACGTACTCTCTGCTCAAGAAGAAATGGTGCTAGAAATGTTTAAAGATCTGAAAGATGAAGAATTAAAAAATAAATAATTCAAAAAAATTCAAAAAATAAACAATAAAAAAGGGAAAAGCTTCTACATCAAGTAATATATCTGACTTACTTGAACAATTCAATATAAAAACTATTTTAGATAGATTAAGAGAGCAACAAGCTCCTACTCATCTTTCAATTCGAGATCTTTATAAAGAAATTAATAATCAAAAGCAAGAAATAAAATAATTAAAACAAGACTTAATTGAACTTTAAGAACTCAAACAACGTGTTGAGAATATTGAATTTCACACACAAAAAAATTATCATGAAAATAATGATAATTTAGAACATCAACAAAAATTTGATCAAAACTTGTGTGGTTTTGTAAATTCTTTAACAAGGAATCCACTTCAAAAATGGAAAACTCAAGTTACAATTAAGGTCAAAGATTTCTCTATTAAAGCACTCTGCTTAGTAGATAGTGGCGCAGATGTTAATTTAATAAGGGAAGGATTAATCCCAATAAAATATTATGAAAAAACAAAAAATAAACTCAGCCTAACAACTGCTAGCAATAAACTCCAAATTCATTATAAATTAAATAACGTCCATATTTGCAAAAATGGAATATGTATAAAGACTAATTTCCTGCTCGGAAAAGATTTAAACAATGCTGTTATCCTTGGATCTTGCAATGGAACTTTTATAAAGAAATGGACTTCAGTCCACCAGTTTTATCTCGGATGATTTATATCAAGTTTTGGCATCAATTTGATTATACTGTAATACTCCAGCAATATTTTACTGATCAAGCTATAAAGCCATCATTCTTTGAAGTTCTCAAAACTCCTAAAAAAGAAAAACAAAGGCTTCATCCAGCAAGTGATATTGACAAACAAAAGAATTCTTGTTTAGTTTCTCCTTCTGCTCTTTATACAGCAGCAGATTTGCTTCAACTCAAAAAAGAACTTCAAAAGGAAATTATTGAACAAATACAAAAAGAACGGTCATCTGAAGCTGAGGTAGCCATAGTTGTTGCCGTTGTTAGCCATGTGAAGGCATTTAAGGCGTTTTGTTGGTGTTTAAATCCTTTATTTCGTTAGATACTCGTGATGGATTTGCTTAAAATAACTCTATAATATAAATTATGGCTAAGCTTATTAAGAAGTTTATACCTTCCTCTTCCTCATCACCAAATTCCTTATCCTCTATGTCTATTAAAAATAGTGAAGAAATCAGTTATGATAACTTAGATCAAGTTATTTGTGACTGGACTATTCCAACTATAAATAAAAATGAAATTTATAATATTGGAAGTTTTAAATTAAAATCAAGTTATAAAGTAAAAACCATTGAAAGAACTGAATCCATTACCAATAATATTCAGCATCTTTCTTTAATCAAGCCCCATGAAATAAAGGAATCTGTTAAAACATACAATTATATTCATTTTGGATTAGTGCAAGTTGCTCTAAAGCCTTTAACAAGACTTGGACTTAGAACAGAAGCTCTCATCTATGTTCAAGACACAAGACGTAAAAAATTCAGTGATTCATTACTTGGAATGGTTGAATCAAGTTTTGATATGAATTCTGATAAGCAAAATCTTACTCTCATATATAGAGTTTATTATAAACTTATAAATTTAGTTGTTCCAGGCATAGCCTATTCCCATCAAGCAAAAGGTATGACTATTTTATTCCAAACTAATTTTAAAAATAAAGTTAATATTTCAAAACTCATATAGTGGAATGATATTAATCTATCTGGTAAATGGCGCTTAGAAAACGGTCAACATAAAGGTCTTTAGAAAATCAAGATATTGAAATAATTACTGAACATGAAGATGGAAGTGTTGAAATAAATTTTCAAACAGATTCAAGAGATACAACTCCTATAGTTTATCAACCTTCTAGAAAGTCTTATTCTCATCGTCCCTCTATGGTAAGATCTTCCATAAAAGAACCATCCAAGTTTCTTGCTCTACACCTAATGTAGACCTTCAACCTACTGGACTTGTGTATCCTTCTTATCAAGCTTCTCTATCTAATACATATAATCCTTCGAAATCTGATTTCAATATAGATGTTATTGAATGTTTTGAAATTGATAAAGAAATGTTAAAAAAGAATTAGCTCTACATCCTTTAACAAAATCCTTTTTTAAATAGGTTTTTCAAGAACATAAAGACTTTTTAAAAGAAAAATGGTACAAATGCATGTATGATAATCAAAGAAATATTTATTTCTTTGATTGGCTTAAACTAGCCATAAAGAAAGCTTATAATACTAAAGTTTAATCCATCAATATGATAACAAAATTAAGCTCATCTTGAATTATAGCTTCTACCAGTTCTTCTCCACAAAGAACTGAAGAATCTGTACATCCTCCATTACATCAAATCATATATAGAGAAACTTCGGTTGGACCCATAAAAGATGTAGCGAAGATACGAGGAGATAAAAGTAAATCTGAATTAATTTATAAATCAGACTTAAGTCAAGTTTTAGAACAAAATAATTATACAAATATTAACCTTCATACCATTGGCCAACAAACCATTAGAATTGAAGATAAAGCTGAAAATATTTTAAAAGTTTATGAAGCGTCTTCTTCACAAAAGATATTTAAGACACAAAGTTTAGGTTTTCATGGTGAAGCCCTTAAAGATCTAAAGTTAGAAAGGAAACCTTTAAAATTTTCAGATGAACTAATCAATCAATTATCTTATAGTTTTACAAATATAAAACTTTAAGAAAATAATGATAAAAAAGCTAACAAATCTATAAATGTTTTAGTCTCAAATTCTAAAGCATTTAGCTCAGATTCAGAATTTTCTATAGCTGATCCTATAGAAGAAGAGTCTAAAACAAATAAGAATCAAAATGATCAAAATCAAGAATCTCTATAAATCAATAAAATATTTAAAAGACAAAAAGAAAAAAAATAGTCACTGCAGCAAAAATAAGAAATTATTATCCAAGACCTACTCTAATTGATCTTCAATTCAAAAAACAAGCTATTCTAAATCGCCTTCGATTTGAAAACTCCTCAGTATACGAATGGAATGTAGATGAACTACCTGAATATCAAATCCTGTAACTATGCCAACACATGATGATATATGCCTCTACCATCATGGCTGCCGGTAATGATCAAAGACATGCAGTCAATGCAGTTGTCCTTGGATTTACTGGATAATTACATGGTTGGTGGGAAAAGTACCATCTGATATAGAAAGACAAGCTATATTAAATGCAGTAAAAAGAGATCCTTCAGGAAATCCTGTTATTACTCCTCAGGGTCAAATGATTCCTGATTTTATTTACATGCTTATTACCAATATATTAAAACATTCTATTGGTAACTATATGAATGTAGAAGAGAAAATAAAAACACAATTAATCAATTTATCTTGCTAACATTATCATATTTTTGTTGGTATAAAGATATTTTCTTATCAAAACTCTATACAATCGATGCAAGCAATTCAAAATTTTGGAAAAAAAATTTATATCTAGTCTTCCTAAACATTTTGCAGAAAATGTTAGAGAAGAGTTAAAATCAGAAAATTATGGAAATTTGAATTATGGAATGTATAAATATAGTGATCTAATTCAAAAGATTAATAAAGTTGGATTTTCATTATGCATTGAAGTCAAACTTAAACGTCAAACTGAAAATCAAAAAAGAATCAGCAAGTATGAACTTGGTGATTTTTATTTTTAATTTGACATGGAACCATTAATCAGTCCTTCTAGCAAAAATAAAATGAAAAACTTAAAATGAAACCATCAAAAAAGAAAATATAAACATTTTTCAACTCTAGAATATTATATTCCCTCAAAAAGATATCATAAAAAATCTTCTCAAAAAAACCCTTATAAAGAATTAAAGAAATCTTATACAAAAGATAATCCATCCGCTTCTCACCCCAGGAAAAAAGAAATACAATGTTATAATTGCAAAGAAAAAGGATATATAGCTCCTGACTACCGAAAAATAAAAGTAAAAACAGAAAAAGAAATCAAAACTATCTTAAAAGGATCCTCATCCTCATTTTTAGAATCATCTAGTTCCTCTGATAAAGATTATTCTTCAGATACATGTCATTGTAAAATATTTGATAGTGAAATCCAGTATGAATTTGCTTCTTCTTCGTCTTTATCTTTAAATGTACTTTCTGCTCCAGAATAACTGGTGCTAGAAATGTTTAAAAATCTCAAAGATGAAGAATTAAAAAATAAATATTTTGAAAAAAATACAGAATATAAATAAAGGAAATAAAAATGGAAAAGCCTCTACTTCAAATAATATATCTGACTTACCTGAACAATTCAACATTAAAACTGTATTAGATAAATTAAGAGGGAGAAAAACTCTTCCTCATCTTTCAATTCAAGATCTTTATAAAGAAATTAATAATCAAAATCAAGAAATAAAAGAATTTAAACATGACTTAATTGAACTTCAAGAACTCGAACAACGTGTTGAGAATCTTGAATTTCACATACTAAAAAATTATCAAGAAAATAATGATAATTTAGAAAATCAAGAAAAATTTGATGTAAACTTGAATGGTTTTGTAAATTCTTTAACAAGGAATCTACTTAAAAAATGGAGAACTCAAGTTACAATTAAGTTCAATGAATTCTCTATTAAACCACCATGCTTACTAGATAGTGGTGCAGATGTTAATTTAATAAGAGAAGGATTAATCCCAACAAAATATTATGAAAAAAACAATAATAAACTCAATCTAGGTACTGTTAGCAAAAAACTACTTATCAAATACAAATTAAGTAATATTTACGTCTGTAAAAATGGAACATGCATAAAGACTAATTTTTTTTCTAGGAAAGGATTTAAACAATGATGTTATCCTTGGAAACCCTTTTCTACAAAATTTACAGCCTTTTCAAATTGACTCATCAGGTCTAAAAACTATTTTAGACAATAAAGAATTAATTTTTTATTTTGGTGAAGCAACTCCTATTCAACATATCAATAGTATTCAGACAAACTGTAAACAAGAATAAGGCGTTCAAAAAACAATCAAATATCCAGTTCCAAATAAAACAGATCTTATTAATCATCTCTTTGATGTCTTCATGTTTTCTACATTTGATCCTACATCCAGATTTTGGTACCTTCAAATTCTACCTGGAGGACAGATATAATATTATTTTTCTTTTTCCAAAGAAAATAAAAATTCAGATTATTGATAATTCTCATTCAGACCTATCTGCCTTCAGGAAGTATCCCTTCTCATTATGACATCAAGTACAAGCAAAAGCAAAGCCCCTATTCAGGAATCAAGATCTTCCTTCATACCTACATCCTAACAAATATCAATTCCTTCCTTCAATCTGGGATTATCTGTCACTTCACAAGAACTTATCAATGCCCATTGGAGTGCCATTCTCCTTGATAAAAGACAAAATACTAGAAAAACCCTACCCAAATTTGCAAACCATATCAAAGACTTAGAAAGCCAAATCCTTATGTGTTATAACATCCATCAAAGAGCACTGTTATCCACTTATGCTGACGAAAAAACATCCAGAATTTACCTCCTGGAAAAGGTTAACATAGCCCTTCCTGATGAGATAGCTGTAAGAATTAGAGAAAAACCTCTTTCTTATTAGATCAAGGAGCGATTAATGCTCAAAGCTCAATATATAAGCTGGGCAACTGACTTTCACAAATTGTTCCTGCCATCATATGAAGTTGATATCTCATATACTGACACTACACCAAAAATGTCCATCTGGAACGGTTTGAAACTGTTCTTAAATGAATCTGGAATGGTTTCAAACCGTTTCAAAAATGGGTGTTGCAGAAATTTTGGAACGGTTTCAAACTGTTCCAGATGCTCAAAACTAGAACGGTTCAAAACTGTTCCAGATTTCAAGAACTGGAACGATTTTGAACAGTTCTATTTCTTGAAATCTAGAATGATCTCTAAAATGGTTTTAAACCGTTTCAAAATTTTAAAACCATTCCAAATTATTTCCTAATATTTTCTTGCCATTTTTTTAAACTTCTTTAAAACAGTTTTAATAATAGTTTTTAAATCATAAGTTTTTTAAACCACTACTAATCACATATTTAAAAATAAAATAGAATAATTGTGGTATTCACATTTATAAAAACTTTTCTTGCCTATCCTTAACTTTTTTTTCACATAAAAACTTCTTAATATATGCTAATCAATTCTAATAACATTGTTTATTGGAAACAAAGACAGATATAATGTGCATCCATATAGCCATACATTGTAATTCCAACAGAGAGGTTACTCGATTAACTTCAGTAGAAGCAATCAGTAAAACATTCAGTTCTTCTCATCAAGTAAAGACTAAAGAGAGAGTCTCCCTCTCTCCAAGTCAAAACAAAAATGGGGAACAACAGCATTTTGATTTCTATCATCTGCAAACATAGAGGACACTTTCAGAGTGTCAAAAAGCTCTTGCGCTCTGTCCATCTGACCAACATTTGCGTGGCCGGCAATCATCTCCACCCATGTGTGGAGGTTTTGTTCTTGCATCTATCGAAACAATGAGAGAGTGACTTCCATGTTCCCATGTCTGGCATGCCCTGCAATTGATACTTTCATCGTTTGATACAAATTACTGAGTAATCTATTGTGTGTAAGAAAATTAAAGAAGCAAAGTAATGAATGCAGGGGCCACCTCTTTGCAATCTAGCCTACATGAAATGTGCTACCATCTCAAAGACACGTTCCCCTTGAAGAACCAGAACCCCACAGACCACTACTGCCCCAATTGAATCTGGCAAGTCCAATCCCTCGAATTCAAGCCCTTGGATTGTGCTAGGCATGGCTAGTAGAATATGTGTAAGCACATATAATCCCATAAAAACAGCAGAAAACACAATAAAATTCCCAAAATACCGAACTGCCAGCTTCCAATCTGACTGCTGCACCATCCGAAGAGGGGCCAACATCTGCTCTTTGCTGGAACCAAGCTCTTTCAAGTCAACCGGCTTTACATTCTAAGATAACAAATCTGCAAATTGCTTATAGCTTTCCTTGAGACCATGTCGAGCCCCACCTTTGATCATACCTTTCATCATAGTGCTCTGTAGAAAATTTATGCGCCAAGAAATTATCAGCCGTGATGCTTGATCTCTTGAAGGCAACTCAAGAGCGGGCATAATACAGAATAGTAGTTCAACCTTGAAACAATTCCCATATGGAACATCTGGTGTGCTTACAGAAGACAAAACTGCAAAGGACTTTCCATCAGCCCTCAGATATAATTGTTCCTCTGTAGCTTTCACAGCCTTAACTAATCTTGAAGCAGCTTTTGTGTAGGTAACAACTCTTTTTAATCTGTCCCCAAGTATCCAAGGTCTTTCTTGAATCTCTATAGTACCTTGCAGCTCTGGCAAAGATCTAAAAAATTATGAACCAGGTGAAAAGATGAGGGAGTTGAGGCCAGCAGGAGCAATCACATAAGACTGGTCGAGAAGTACTTCTGGTAATATGCTAGGCATTTCTGCTCCTTGGTCTCGAGATTCTAAAGCTTTCATTGCTTCATCAAATGCACCAGCAAAGGAAAGACCTTCAAAGAATGATCCATTTATATCCATCAAGAGATCCTCAGGAAAAACAGTCAGCATGCATGGTGTTGCTATCAATTGTACATAGAATTGTATGTATGCATTTCATGCATATCAAAGCGCTATAGAGCCTGAACTTTCTGACTGAATTACAAGAAAACTATTCATGATAACAATGATTTTTTCATTTCAAAACAGATTTTGGTCCAGTTGGCTCTTCATGAACCAAGTGCAGGTAACTTGGTTTGCGCATCAATCAGGGTTCATGCATTTGGACAGCCTAAATGACCTATGGGTATTATTTTTTACCAGTAAAAAAAATTACTGGATAAAGGGCCCTTTGGGACCCAAAGTAGATATGCAATTATGAACCAAGTGCAGGTAACTTGGTTTGCGCATCAATCAGGGTTCATGCATTTGGACAGCCTAAATGACCTATGGGTATTATTTTTTACCAGTAAAAAAAATTACTGGATAAAGGGCCCTTTGGGACCCAAACTAGATATGCAATTATGTTCTTTATAATCAAACAACCACAGAGCAATTTATCAATCCTGACAAAACATAAGGTTCCTTTCTTGCTTTCTTTGTTCTATTTTTCCTTCTAATTAAAGTAGGTATCTTTAAGATTCTAAGACTTTCTGGCACAACAATTAGGGATCTATGTATTTACCCTGTATAGTTTTCATAGATATAGTTTACATTCCTCATCAGCTTTGTCCCCCAAGTAGAAATGACTTATACAGAACTTGTAACTTTTTTTACTATAAATCACTTGAAAGTATTATAACATAAATATTTACATAAAAAATATTACTATTTAATCTGATCAATGGAATTTTCTAAGTGTGTCTTAATTTTTGGCAGATATCAAATCAGGTGCTCTATTGTGGGTCATTGACGCATACCATACTCATGAAATTAGCTTTAATAAAGAGAAACTTTCAAGTACCTGACAAGATCATCACTGACTGAACCAAAGTTTATCCTTGTAGACAAGCTAAGGAAAAATTGAGTTTCATATTCTGTATAGTAAACTGAACCATTAAACTGTCTAAGTTCAAGAGTAGAAATAAATGGCTGCCCGGTGGTAGCATTAGACAGACACACACTGATTGTGGGAGAATAAGCCAACAAAATTAGCTCTTCAACTTCTATTGTATCAACATCGGAGATCACAATTGTTGACCAATGAGTAGCTCCAAGTTAGATATCAAACTTTTGATAAACATTATTGTTGTCAAAGTTCCCATCTAAGAAGCTCGTTCTCACTAGGTACCGAGTCCTTGGTTTGATACTTAATCTATAACAATACTTCCTGTTATCGGGAGGGAAGTATCTCAATGTTGTATATTACTTCCACTGCTCGCTTGAAACAAATAAATTAGTACCATTACCATAGATGAACTGATTATCTAAAACCCATTCAAGACCTAAATCATTTGTAAAATTATTTGTACCTCCATAGTCAATACTAACAAAACCTGTAAAAAGAAAATTAGAGTGTCATATAAGTCAAGAACAATGTTATAGCAAACATGATCTATTTGCAATATATGCATAAGGAGTGGGTACAACACCATGAAAGATAATTGACAGCAATCAGTAAATTACATTGGAGAAACTCACTTGGTGTCATTAAGAAAAATGCAATGTCAGAAGAGTTAGTATTTTCGAGTGATTCAAAGCAACAACAGAGGAAATATCTACAAGGAAATAGTATTAGTGCGTGATTTGAAGCAACAACAGAAGAAATCTATACAAAGAAAGACAAGTCCTAAAGCAAGTGTTTTGAGAATTTTATTAAGAAATGGTTTTGTACATAATGCACACTCTTGGGCCTATCCCATCAAGAAATCCTTGCCTTAGATGCGTAAGAGCAAAAAATAGGTTTTTCCATTTCACGGATAGGATATGGGTATGCCCATATCCTGTCCTTGAAATTTCCTCTAGATAACCGTACTCACAACTGACATAAGGGTATAATAGATAGTAATTTATTAATGAATTTAGTCTTCATAGCTTTAGCATCCATTGAGCAACCATTTTTTCCCTTCCCAGAATCTAATCTTCAAAATGCTCCCTTTTATCTCAGTTATCTAGACAGAAGTCATAAAAGTGATCTTAAAAATAAAGTGGACCCCTTTATAATCCTAAAATAAATGATAAAAGATGACTGAAAGGATTGAAAATGCTAAACCCGTACTATTGGCCGTTTTACTATCCCAGAGAAAGTTCGTGAGAAGTATCACAAGATCATGTCCATTAATTTATTTGTCACGAATCATGATGATATTCATAGAGAGAAATGGGATATGAAAAATATACTCACCAATCATGATAGACTCCTATTAGACCTCTATCACAAATCACATCAAGTGTTGATGGTTTGTGAGTGGGAACTATGTTCATGACCCAAACTGGATGAGAGAAAAGTGATGCTGCAAAGCCACCAAAAAATGCATTCATGTCCATAACATTGCGTATGGCCAAAGTTCCTAATTTATTTTGAGGAACTTCTTATAGAATGCCACCCATCTGGCCCAACGTCTCGTATCTGCTTCAAATAAGTCAATCCCACTTTTCATCAGTGTGACTCTTGCTAGGGGGCTTTTTAGCCCGTCAGGCCAACATGGAATGAACCCGACTGCAACTTCACCATAAAGAGATGGTAACTTGCTGATACATTGCTTCAATGTGAAGTACCTGTAAAACAGATTACATACACATTTTGAAACACGCCCTTAAATTAAGAAAGACAAGCAAAAGATTCTTTCTTCTCTGCATCATTAGCGCTTACCAAATTAAATATCATTGAGCTGCGAATCTAAATCACTACTGAGAGAAATTAAATAAGCATTTTAAAAAAAAGAAGAAGAAAGCTTACCATCCATCACTGGGACTATCATATTCATGGCACACTTCAAGCCCAAATTCATTTTGGATTAACGGGCATGAGTCTCCTATAGGCTTTTTCCAGATGACAGTATTTCCATCCACAATAATCAGCTCATAACACATGGTGAAAGAGGGGCATACATGTACACTGTGTATGCGGTAAAAGACAAATGGGTTCATGAGGGTAAGACACAACAAGGTGGAGAAGTCACACATTACCTGTAAGCATGTATAATCAGAAGTACATAGATTATAAAGATGCAAGTTCCTATGGTAATCACTAGCAGCTAGATAATATCCATCCGAACTAACTGCCATTGAGCAATAACCTTGTGCCCTGGCCCCTGTCTCCTCTGTAACTTGATCATAGGTCCCAGAACTCACAATATAAGCAATATAAGTGAAAAAATTAGTTAAGTGACACAAAGAACACAAAAATACAATGCCAGTATTGTCATGTTCTGCAATAACCTTCTTACCAAAAAAAAAAGTCAAAATTTTTTTCCCAATGTACCTGAGAGAGAGAGAGAGAAGCCCAAAGAACAAAAACAATGTAGAACTTTCAACGCTATACTTTGTATGCACCCATCATCCCCAAATTGATATTTAAGGAACCTAACTATGCCTCTCAAGTTCATACCCACACCCCATGTTAGATTCTTTTTCCAAGGTTACTCAATATGCATGTAGATTGAAATTATTGGAACTTTGGAAATATGAAGGAAAGAAACCGCCAGCAATACTTCAAGTAAGCAAATTAGAATAATGGATTATAGTTTTTTCCCCCTAAATAGCATGGGTTATAAATTAATAATAAAGCAATGAATGAATTCTTTTTGTATCCATTAAGCCATATTACAGATGTCATGTTTTGACTTTCGACATGAAAAGTGCTACTCATCCAGATCAATAAGTGGGGTACCTGAGCAGCATGAGGCCCTGGTGACTGGGAAGCTACAACATACTGCATAATTTCAAAAACCATTGTGTGACCATAGCTTGCGGCCTTCTGCCAATACAGAATTGCAATACTACTGTGCCATGGGACAGTAGTGCACATTCTCTTGCCTTGCATTTCTGAGCCATATCATCAAAATATTTTTGCTCTTGCTGGCGCAGAGTCTGGGACTTTTCCACTGTGTCAATGTCAACCTTATGCTTGGAAAGGAGATTCCTCTTCATATCTAGGAAAAACAGAGATGAAAAATCAAAATCCAAGAACTATAATTACATAACATGGGATGATTTCTGAAAAAACAATGGAAATCAAATACGAATGCTAAATGCAAACCTCTAAACTTATATTTTTTTTTCACTCTCCAATTCTCCTCCTTTCTTGATCAATCCTTTCTAAAATCCACAGTTCTCATAATAGGACGAAAGATCTCCAGAAACACACTTAATAGGATCAAATTACACATCATAGCAAAACAATAGCGTTGAAAAAAAATTATTCCAATAATATCAATTCACATTCAAACAGAACAAAACATCATTCGATTGTTCTTAATTCCTTTATACACAAACCTACTTTCTTCCCTTCTTCTCTTCAGAAATTCTAATAAAAAATAGTCATGATGATCTCATTCTCATATACCCACCAACATCTAATCCAAATCTATATCCATGTAATCCAAAGAAAGAAAGAAGGCTGAGTGCTTGAGTTGCATGAAGCTGAGTGTTTAACCAACTAACTAGCCTAGTGGAATGACTGTTGAAGCTTGGCTGGCCTGGTTGAATGACTGTTCAAGGCACTTAGATATAAGCAAAAAGTTGAGGAAAATGTAATAAACTGAAATGGAGGACAGGAGAAAAAGAAAGGATAAAATCAGATATTAATGCTCTATGATATTCACCTAATCATAGTTCTAGTCAATGAATATGGTAAAAGCCTTAGGCCATGCTACAAAGGACCCACTCCCAACTTCTCCCAAAGTAGAATGATAATTGTCCTGATAAGGTAGGTCGACATCTCCTTTATCAATGACATCAATTGTAATCTTGTACGCATTTTCCAGAAGAGGTTTACAATGAATTAGCTGGGTACCATTACCTATATGAGCCCTTCCATGAGCAACAATCTCTTGACGCCATGACATCAAGTTGCATGGCTGCAATCTCATTGAATGGTTATTACTCCCTCCTGTATTGTAAATTGCAACAGACTCTGTTGTCTTCGATGGAAAGAAATTGCTTGCTTGTGATCCTGAAGGCATGCGCTGCTGTAATAATATTTTAAAGCATTATTAAAAAATTCTTTCAATGCAAAAATATTAAAAAAAAAAACCCCAATGATTTCAATATTACTTTACCTCAATCAGTTGTTTTATACCACTAAGTTATTTGAAAATGTGTTTTTGTTCTTCAATTATGCAGTTTACTTGGGACTTCATATTCTTAATTGCTGATGATTGCCCAATAATTTCTTTTTCCTTTGCAGCTAGTTTTTTAAGAACAGCAAAGGATCCTATAATTTGATTTCTTAAGACATTGCCAACACCTCTAACACGACCCCTTGTATCAACACCAAATACCTGAGCCAAGGGATCGTTGAGGATGTCATGTGAATCTACTTCATCTTTCTTGGAAAGTAGTTCTTGTATTCTTTTCTGTCAAATTCATAGGGTACAACAAAAATGAAAATCACATTATTAGAATACTGTTGCCTTAATTTTTCTATCTTAAATCATGTGAGCAATGCAAACCATTAGATGGTCAAACATGTAAAAACTGCATTAATTTAATGTTTCTAACCACTCTCCATGATGTAAGCAATGACTTTATTAACTATAATAACCATTTACACACATTTTGACAATCATGGGTTAGACAAAAAACACTTTTATACCAATAGAATCATGACTTTGCATAATACCATTTATAATCCATTTGAACCATTTATACATCTGAGAGTTTGCATAACACAATAACACGAGAAAATTGAACTCACCATAGGTGAAGACATAGTATTAGAGACAGAACCATCTTTCCTTTTATGAGCTTCTACCCACACTTTAGCCCTAGATAGTGGAGGGTCATCCTCCTTCCTTTGGCATTTCTATATTTGCATAAATTTCACATAATCAGTTTTTAAGTAACAAATCACTATTACATTTATGTTATAAACAAATGCCAATACTTACCATTTTCTATTCTACTCTTGAGTGGCCATACATGACACTTGTATAATATATGTTCAGCTTATTCTTCGCATCTGTATTTTTTATCCGTTGTTCTATGGTTTTGGGACTCGATTTCTATTTGATGAAAGCTTCCCAATCTTCTGGCCTAACTCCAGGAGGACGATTGTTCAATCTGCCTTCATAAGTTGGATGGGGATCAAGGTATTTCTTTCTCAATTTTTTCTTGTACTTCCTCATCATGTCAAACATGCTCTTAAGGCATTGACCTTTATAGGATTGAGGAACAACATATTCATCCTAAAAGAATTTATAAAATGGGTCAAATAAAAAAGGATTCAATATTAGCATTCATATACCAACTTCCAAGTTTGCATTATCAATCCAAAAAGTAATTTCAAGTATATGTCTATCATCTACCTTATTTTATTAGTTAATGGTTTTTACACAAAAACGTGGAAATCATATCTCTACACAATTGTAATTGTCTTGAAATAGTATAAGGATCACTCATACTACTCACCTTTTGATTAAGGGAGTATTGATTGAAAAATCTCTATTAAATTCAGATTTGTTTTAAGTTGAGCTTGAGCTTGACTTGAATATTTATAAGCCAGCTTGAATATTCTTCATGCCAAGTTTGTACTACGATTTTATACCTGGATGAGCTTCCAGAGCTGATCTTTAATGGTCTTAGGCACCGTATGCTAGTCCTTGATGGAAATGGGGACAATGGTGCGGACAACCTCTCCACATCTTGATGCCAACTGGATGGAATGATCGCCCACAGGTAAGCCATTATCACTGAATGTAATCACTGGCTTTTGTTTAGATAACATAGTTAGACATGCATTATGCTCCTCCGCCATTCAAACACCTGTCTTAAATGACTTGATGAAACAAAGCATAATTAATTCATAATCATCAACAATCAATAAAATTAACAAAAATATATATTTTTTAGATGAAGAAGGCAATATTTGAACATTAACATATTCATGACACCATAATCATGAAAATAATCAAGGCACCATGAGCTTAAGCATAAGTGTAAGCATAAAGTCCATATTTCAAATTATCAACATGTGGATAAAACCATCAATTCATCTTCATAGTCAAATTTGTTACATGTCCAGCTCTATAATTCATAGTCAAATTCTTTTAGTAGTCTTCCAAATTTCCTCTTTCGCCATCAAAGGAAGAGAAGAGACTAGGATCTTCAAGTGCATCAACGTCTTTTGTTATTCTCTTTGGTGCCATTAGAACAACAGACCATCCAGGCTTTGTTTAATCTTGAGAGTAGAACACCTGCCTTGCTTGACATGCCAATATGAATGGGTCATCTCCTTCCTTGTCTTTTCCATTAAATTTCTCCAAGTTCACCATTGTCAAATTTGTATCAGGATCAACAATGCACCCATTGATCCTATCCTCTACTCTACACCAATCATAATAAAATACTGTTTTACGAAAATCAATGTAATTCAGCTCGATTATCTGTCTTACAACTCCATAATAAGTGGTCTCATCTTCCTTGTAATTCTTGTCTTTAGCACTTGCCCTAAATTTATTGATGGCATCCATTGAAACCCCGCTATTTTGTGTTGACTTGTTAGTCTCATATTCAATTGGAGAGAATACAAATCCATTAACACGATATTTGTTATAATAAGAGTAACAGATAGGTCTGAATGAGAATTATTAATAACCTGAATTTTTTTTTCTTTGGGAAAAGAAAAGCAATTTTATATCTATCCTCTGGGTAGACTTTGAAGGTACCAAAACCTGGATGTAGGATTAAATGTAGAAAACTTGAAGATATCAGAGAGACGATTAATAAGATCCATTTTATTTGGAACTGGATATTTGAATGGTTTTTGAACATCATATTCTTGCTTACACTTTCTCTAAATCATATTAATACGTTGAATAGGAGTTAATTCAAAAAAAATCAGAATTTAATTCTTTATTGTCTAAAATAGTTTTCAGACCTAATGAGTCAATTTAAAAGGCAGTAAAATTTGTAGAAAGGATTTTCAAGGATAACATCATTGTTTAAATCCTTTCCTATAAGGAAATTAGTCTTTATCCATGTTCCATCTTTACAGACATAAACATTACTTAATTTGTATTTGATATGTAGTTTTTTGCTAGCAGTAGCTAGATTGAGTTTATTATTGGTTTTTTCATAATATTTTGTTGGGATTAATCCTTCTATTATTAAATTAACGTCTGCACCACTAACTAGAAAGCAGAGTGCTTTAATAGAGAAGTCTTTGACCTTAATTGCAGCTTGAGTTTTCCATTTTTTAAGTGGATTTCTTGTTAAAGTATTTGCAAAACTATTTAAGTCTTTATCAAATTTTTCTTGATTTTCTAAATTATCATTATTTTCTTGATAATTTTTGAGTGGGTGAAATTCAAGATTCTCAACACATTGTTTGAGTTCTTGAAGCTAAATTAAGTCTTGTTTTAATTCTTTTATTTCTTGCTTTTGATTATTTATTTCTTTATAAAGATCTTGAATAGAAAGATGAGTAGGAGCTTATTGCTCTCTTAATCTATCTAATTCAGTTTTAATGCTGAATTGTTCAAGTAAGTCTGATATGTTATTTAATGTAGAAGTTTTTCCTTTTTTAGTTCCATTATTTATATTCTGTATTTTTTCAAAATATTTATTTTGTAATTCTTCATCTTTTAGATCTTTAAACATTTCTAGCACCATCTCTTTTGGAGCAAAAAGTACGTTTAAAGATAAAGAGGAAGAAGAAATAGATTCGTACTGGCTTTCACTGTCAAATATTTTACATTGACATGTATCTGAAGCATAAGAGGAAGAATAATCTGTATCAAAGGAATTGGATGACTTTGACATTGAGGATCCTTTTAAGATAGTTTTAATTTTTTTTTCTATTTTAACTTTTATTTTTGGGTAGTCAGGAGCTATATGTCCTTTTTCTTTGCAATTATAACATTGTATTTTATTTTGTTTTTTTTATAAGAAGTGGATGGATTATTATTTGTATAACATTCTGTTAATTCTTTATAAGGGTTTTTATGAGAAGATTTTTTATAATATCTTTTTAAGGGAGTGTAATATTGTGGAGTTGAAAAATGTTTAGATTTTCTTTTTTGATGGTTTTTTTTTATTCTGGCTAAAAGGACTTATTAATGGTTCCATACCAAATTGAAAGTAAAAATCACCAAGTTCATACTTGTTGATTCTTTTTTGATTTTCAATTTGACGTTTAAGTTTGATTTCATTGCATAATAAAAATCCAACTTTATTAATCTTTTGAATTAGATCACCATATGTATACATTCCATAATTCAAATTTCCATAATTTTTTTATTTTAATTCTTCTCTAACTTTTTCTGCAAAAAGTTTAGGAAGACCAGATATGAATTTTTCTTTCCAAAATTCTGAATTACTTGCATCAATTGTATAGAGTTTTGATAGGAAAACATCTTTATACCAACGAAAATCCGATAATGTTAGGCAAGATAAATTGATTAATTGTGTTTTTAATTTTTCTTCTAGATTCATATAATTATCAATAAAATGTTTAACTATGTTGGTAATAAGCACGTAGATGGAATTAGGGATCATTTGGCATTGAGGAGTAAGAACAAGATTTTCTAAAGGATCTCTTTTTACTACATTTAGTATAGCTTGTCTTTCTATAGCAGATAGATACTTTCCCCACCAACCATGTAATTGTCCAATAAATCGAAGGACAACTACATCTACTGCATGTCTTTGATCATTACCGGCAGCCATGATGGTAGAGGCATATATCATCATGTGTTGGCATAGTTGCAGGATTTGATATTCAGATAGTCCATCTACATCCCATTCGTATATTTAGGAGTTTTCAAATCGAAGGCCATTTAGAATAGCTTGTTCTTCGAATGGAAGATCAACTGGAGTAGGTCTTAGATAATAATTTCTTGTTTTACTGTAGTGACTATTGGTTTTTGTCCTTTAAATATTTTATTGAATTGTAGAGATTCTTGATTTTGATTATTTTGATTCTCATTTGTTTTAGACTCTTTTTCTATGGGATTAGCGATAGAAAATTCTAAATCTGAGCTAGAGGCTTTAGAATTTGACACTAAAACATTTATAGATTTGTCAGCTTTTTTATCTTTATTTTCTTGAAGTTTATATTTGTAAACCTATGAGATAATTGATTGATTAATTCATCCGAAAATTTTAAAGGTTTCCTTTCTAACTTTAGATCTTTAAGGGCTTCACCATGAAAACCTAAAGTTTGTGTCTTTATTATCTTTTGTGAAGAAGAGGCTTCATTAAATTTTAAAATATTTTCTATTATGCAGTTTTATCGCAAGCAGGAGATTCCTTGGATCTTGAAATGGAATTTTTATAAAGAAATGGACTTCAGTCCACCAATTTAATCTCGAATGATCTATATCAAGTTTTGGTATCAACTTGATTATACTGCAATACTCTAGTAATATTCTACCGATCAAGCTATAAAGCTATCATTCTCTGAAGTTCTCAAAATTCTTGAAAAAGAAAAAGAAAGGCTTCATCCAGCAAGTGATATTGACAAACAGAAGAATTCTTGTTCAGCATTTCCTTCTGCTCTTTATGCAGCAATAGATTTGCTTCAACTCAAAAAAGAATTTCAAAAGGAAATTTTTGAACAAATACTAAAAAAAAGGTCATCTAAAAATTCTCCATTAAGCTTTGGTGAGCAGTTGTATCATCTTTGGGCTGATGACAATCCTTTGATAATATTGCCCCTGAACCAGATACAGATGCTGATGAGACAAAAAGTGATAATGAAGGATTCATCTCTATCCAAAGAAAAGAAAAAAAAATAAAGCCAAGATAAGACATATGCTTTATCAGGCCACCTAATTTTCCACAAAGCAATCATTACAATCCACTATTCAGAATAAAGTTCATCTACAGTGAAGATTGTGATCTTATCCAATAGTACTGAAGCATCATGAAATTTGTCAGCACATGAAATGTAATTCAAATGCAATGTAAATTTAGTTCTAATGAAAAGCAAATTATGTTGGTTATGACTATAAATAGGTCTAGCCTTCCTCATGTATAGGTAAGAGTTGGAATACCAATTAAAATCCAGCCTTGCTTTCACCACCATCTCCTCTCTCCTCTCCCTTCCACTTTTGTATACCTAACATAGAACTAAGTATTAAGATGTTTGACATTCTTACTTCTGAGTCAGCAATTCCTTAAGCAAAATCAAAGCATAACATAACAAAGATAAGTGAAGAAATACTCACAAAACAACTGTATATTGCCAAAGTACTTAATTACAAATTTGATGCCAAGTTGGCTTTGATACCAAATGGGGAAGATGGTGGGTATACAAAAGCAGAAGGGAGAGGAAAGAGGAGATGGTGGTGGAAGCAAGGCTGGATTTTGACTGGTATGCCAACTCTTGCCTGTACATGGAGAAGGCTGGTACTATTTATAGCCTTAGCAAACATAATTTACATTTCGTTACAACTGAATTTAAACTGTATTTGTATTGCATTTTATGTGCTAGCATATTGCATGATGTTCCAGGATTTTACTACTGGATAAGATCACAGGTTGCCGTATAGATGGTTTGTCTTCATGTTGTGATGATTGTACATGTTGACAAGGAGGATGTTGCTTTACTCTTCTACATAGTTGCTTTATTCTTTTGCATAGTACCTGGTTGGTCTATTGTGGAGAGAGGAGTCTATGGAGCCTTGTTCATTTTTGTTGTCTTTTGGATTTTTCACAATTGACTTTTGTCTTCTTTCCCAAAGTAGCTTTTTGTATAGTACTTTTTCAACATAACTTTGATGTGTTTGTAGAGATTAACATAGCTATGGATACGGTAGCAATGATAATGTTTTTGTTATCTTTTCTTTGCATGCTTTATAGAGAAAACTCTTAATAAATCTTGATAAATCTAAATCTTGATAAGATCAATTACCATCCTGATGAATTCCATTGCAGCTGGCGGAGAACTTCATAATAGAGTCAAAAATATGACAAGGGTCATTCCAATCTTCATTATCATTTTCGAATTCTCCATGGAATAGCTGAATTAATTATTTACGAGTTTTATCTGAAATGTCAAAAGAGATATCTTCATAGGCATTAAGAATTTGAATAAACTTGGCATGTCCGGATTTAGAAGGATTCTGTATCACCCTAGTTTGCTTAGCAAGATCAACAGCAATGCAAACAACTCGTCGACCATTACACCAAACATATTTGTATATACTTGTAAATTTAAGATGTCCTTTTAGATTGAGAAATCCTTATATTGATCAGAAGCTGTATCATAATTTTTGAGACGTTCTAAGTTGTATTCTATTATAGTGACTTCATGAGATTCATACCAGTAAGCTGGATAACTAACAGGGAGATGCTCGTAATCATTTAAGGTAGAGATAAATTTTTTGCAGATTAAATCTCCTTCTTCAAAATTCATGATGGACCATAATCAATAAGGTTGATAAAACCAGATTTCTGATCTTTCACCCAAACTTGATGAAATCGTTATGAAAAGTTGTCTTTTAGTAACTCCAAGGCTGCGAAGGGCATGACACATGATTGCAGGGAGCTGCTGTATCATTTCAAAATCATCCCTGCATAAGGAAAATTTTTGGAGTAATCCTTGTTCTATATATGAGATATCAACTTCATATGATGGCAAAAACAATTTGGGAAAGCCAGTTACCAAGCTTATATATTGAGCTTTAAGCATTAATCACTCCTTGATCTGATAAAAAATAGTTTTTTCTCTAATTCTTGAAGCTATCTCCTCTGGAAGGGCTGTGTTAACCTTTTCCAGGAGGTGAATTCTGATTTTTTTCATCAGCATAGGTAGATAACAGTGCTCTTTGATGGATGTTATGGCACATAAGGATTTGGCTTTCTAAGTCCTTGATATGGTTAGCAATTTTGGATAGGGTTTTTCTAGTGCTTTTTCTTTTATCAGAGAGAATGGCACTCTAATGGGCATTGATAAGTTCTTGTGAAGTGATAGATAATCCTGGATTAAAGAAGAGAATTGATATTTGTTGGGATGTAGGTATGAAGGAAGAGCTTGATTCTTGAATAGGAGCTTTGCTTTTGCTTTTGCTTGTACTTGATGTCATAATGAGAAGGGATACTTCCTAAAGGCAGATAGGTCTGAATGAGAATTATCAATAATATGAATTTTTATTTTCTTTGGGAAAATAAAAATAATTTTATATCTGTCCTCCAGGTAGAATTTGAAGGTACCAAAATATGGATGTAGGATCAAAATGTAGAAAACATGAAGACATCAAAGAGACAATTAATAAGATCCATTTTATTTGGAGCTAGATATTTGATTGTTTTTTGAACACCTTATTCTTCTTTACACTTTGTCTGAATACTAATGATATCTTGAATATGAGTTAATTCACCAAAATCAAAAATTAATTCTTTATTGTCTAAAATAGTTTTTAGACTTGATGAGTTAATTTGAAAAGGCTGTAAAATTTATAGAAAAAGGTTTCTAAGGAGAACATCATTGTTTAAATCCTTTCCTAGAAGGAAATTAGTCTTTATCATGTTCCATTTTTACAGACAAAAACATTACTTAATTTGTATTTAATATGTAGGTTTTTGCTAGCAGTAGCTAGATTAAGTTTATTATTGGTTTTTTCATAAGATTTTGTTGGGATTAATCTTTCTTTTATTAAATTAACATCTACGGCACTATCTAGTAAGCTGAATGCTTTAATAGAGAAGTCTTTGATCTTAATTGTTGCTTGAGTTTTCCTTTTTTAAGTGGATTTTCTTGTTAAGGAACTTATAAAACCATTTACATTTTCACGAAAATCTTCTTGATGTTCTAATTTATTATCATTATTTTCTTGATAATTTTTGAGTGTGTGAAATTCAAGATTCTTAACACGTTGTTTGAGTTCTTGAAGTTCAATTAAGTCTTGTTTTAATTCTTTTATTTCATGTTTTTTATTATTAATTTCTTTATAAAGATCTTGAATTGAAATATGAGGAGGAGCTTACTGCTCTCTTAATTTATCTAATATAGTTTTAATGATAAATTGTTCAAGTAAGCCAGATATATTATTTGATGTAGAAGCTTTTCCTTTTTCATTTCCCATATGTATATTCTGTATTTTTTCAAAATATTTATATTTTAATTCTTCAAATTTGAAATCTTTAAACATTTCTCGCACCAGTTCTTCTGGAGCAGAAAGTACATTTAAAAATAAAGAGGAAGAAGAAGCAAATTCACTGTCAAATATTTTACATGTCATATATCTGAAGAATGAGAGAAAGAAAAGTCTGTATCAGAGGAACTGGATGACTCTGACACGAAGGATCCTTTTAGGATAGTTTTGATTTCTTTTTCCATTTTTACTTTTATTTTTGGGCAGTCAGGAGCTATATGTCCTTTTTCTTTGCAATTATAACATTGTATTTATTTTTTCTTGGGATAAGAAGTAGATGGATTATTTTTTGTATAAGATTTCTTTGATTCTTTATAAGGATTTTTTTCAGAAGATTTTTTTTTGATATCTTTTCGAGGGAATATAATATTGTGGAGTTGAAAAATGTTTAGATTTTCTTTTTTGATGGTTTCTTTTTAAGTTTTTCTTTTTATTATGGCTAGAAGGACTAATTAATGATTCCATGCTAAATTGATAACAAAAATTACCAAGTTCATATTTGCTGATTCTTTTTTTATTTTTAATTTGTCGTTTAAGTTTGATTTCATTGCATAATGAAAATCCAGCTTAATTTATCTTTCGAATGAGGTCACTATATGTATAAAGTCCATAATTTAAATTTTCATAATTTTCTGATTTTAACTCTTCTCTTATTTTTTCTGTAAAAAATTTAGGGAGACCAGATATAAATTTTTCTTGCCAAAATTCTGAATTGCTTGTATCGATTGTATAGAGTTTTGATAAGAAAACATCTTTATACCAACGAAAATCTGATAATGTTGGGCAAGATAAATTGATTAATTGTGTTTTTAATTTTTCTTCTACATGTATATAGTTACCAATAAAATGTTTAACTATATCGGTAATAAGCATGTAGATGGAATCAGTGATCATTTGGCCTTGAGGAGTAAGAACAGGATTTCTTGAAGGATATCTTTTTACTACATTTAATATAGCATTTCTTTCTGTATCAGATAGGTATCTTTCCCACCAACTATGTAATTGTCTAGTAAATCCAAGAACAACTGCATTTACTGCATGTTTTTTATCATTACGGGCAGCCATGATGGTAGAGGCATATATTGGCATAGTTGCAGGATTTGATATTCAAATAGTCCATCTACATTCCACTCGTATGCTGAGGAGTTTTCAAATCAAAGGCCATTCAGAATAGCTTCTTTGAATTGAAGATCAACTGGAGTAGGTCTTGGATAATAATTTCTTGCTTTTGCTGTAATGACTATTGGTTTTTGTCTTTTAAATATGTTATTGATTTGTAGAGATTTTTGATTTTGATCATTTTGATTCTCATTTGTTTTAGACTCTTCTTCTATAGTATCAGCTATAGAAAATTCTAAATCTGAGCTAGAGGCTTTAGAATTTGAGACTAAAACAATTATAGAATTGTCAGCCTTTTGATCTTTATTTTCTTGAAGTTTTATATCTGTAAAACTATGAGATAATTGATTGATTAGTTCATCTGAAAATTTTAAAGGTTTCCTTTCTAACTTTAGATCTTTAGAGGCTTTACCTTGAAAACCTAAAGTTTATGTCTTAATTACCTTTTGTGAAGAAGATGCTTCATAAAATTTTAAAATATTTTCAACTTTATCTTCAATTCTATTGGTTTTTGGCCAATAGTATGAAGGTTAATGTTTGTATAATTATTTTGTTCTAAAACATTACTTAAGTCTGATTTATAAATTAATTCAAATTTACCTTTATCTCCTTGTATCTTTGCTACATCTTTTATGGGTACGGCCAAAGTTTCTTTATATATGATTTGATGTAATGGAAGAAGTATAGATTTTTAGTTCTTTGTGGAGAAGAACTGGTAGAAGCTGTAATCCAAGATGAGCTTAATTTTGTTATCATATTGATGGATAAATCTTCAGTATTATAAGCTTTCTTTTTCGTTACTTTAAGCCAATCAAAGAAATAAATATTTCTCTGATTATCATACAAATATTTGTACCATTTTTCTTTTAAAATATCTTTATGTTAAGAAACTTGTTTAAAAAAAGATTTTGTTAATGGATGTAGAGCTAAATTATTTTTTAACATTTTTTTATCAATTTCAAAACATTTAATAACATTTATATTGAAATCGGATTCCAAAGGATTATATGTATTAGATGGAGCAGTTTGATAAGAAGGATACACAAGTCCTGCAAGTCGAAGGTCTACATTCGGTGTAAAGCGAGAAACTCGGGATGGTTCTTTTATGGAAGATCCTACAAAAGAGGGTGGATAAGAATAAGACTTTCTAGAAGGTTGATAAACTATAGGAATTGTATCTGTTGAATCTATTTGAAAATTTATTTCAACACTTCCATCTTCATATTCAATAATTGTTTTAATATCTTGATTTTCTAAAGACCTTTCTGGTTAGGCATTTTCTAAGCACCATTTACCAGATAGATTAATATCATTCCACTGTATGAGTTTGAAATTAGTTTGGAATAAAGTAGTCATACCTTTTGCTTGATGGGAATAGGGCATGCCTGGAACAACTGAATTCGTGAGTTTATAATAAACTCTAACTCTATATATGAGAGCAAGATTTTGATTATGAGGATTCATATCAAAACCTTTTGTCTGGATAGCGATAGTAAGAGCTTCATGTGCACCTGGATCTGTAAGGGAAACAGAGAAATTTAGAAAGCAATTAAAGAAAGTAGGGCCATTAGCCAAACTTGATTCAACCATTCCAAGTAATGAATCACTGAATTTTTTAGGACTTGTATCTTGAACATAGATGAGAGCTTCTGTTCTAAGTCCAAGTCTTGGTAAAGGCTTTAGTCCAACTTACACTAATCCAAAATGAATATAATTGTATGTTTTAACATATTCCTTTATTTCATGGGGCTTGATTAAAGAAAGATGATGAATATTACTAGTAATGGATTCAGTTCTTTTAATGGTTTTTACTTTATAACTTGATTTTAATTGAAAACTTCCAACTTTATAAATTTCATTTTTATTTATGGTTAGAATAATCCAGTCACAAATAACTTGATCTAAATCGTCATAACTGATTTCTTCACTATTTTTAATAAGCATAGAAGATAAGGAATTTGATGATGAGGAAGAATAAGGTACAAACTTCTTAATAAGTTTAGCCATAATTTGTATTATAGAGTTATTTTAAGCAAATCCACCACAAGGATCTAACGAAATAGAGGATTTACACACCAACAAAATGCCTTCACACAGCTAACAATGGCGATAACAATGGCTACCTTAGCTTCTCTCCAGCCAGAATATGATTAAAATTTATCAATAATAACAAACAAAGAAATGAGCATTAAGAGTTTTGATGCTCTTACTTTTGAGTAAGCAATTCTTTATGCAAAATCAAAGCATAAGATAACAAAGATAAGTGAAGAAATACTCACAAAACAACTTTATATTGCCAAAGTACCTGATTACAAATTTGATACCTACTTGGCTTTGATATCAAAAGGGGAACATGGTGGGTATACGAAAGCAGAAGGGAGAGGAGAGAAGAATTGGTGGTGGAAGCAAGGCTAGATTTTGACTGGCATTCCAACTCTTACGTGTACATGGAGTTGGCCGGTACTATTTCTAGCCTTAGCAAATATAATTTATATTTCAATACAACTAAATTTATACTGCATTTGAATTACATTTCATGTGCTGACAAATTTCATGATGCTTCAGTACTGTTGGATAAGATCACAATCTTCACTGTAGATGAACTTTATTCTGAATAGTGGATTGTAATGATTGCTTTGTGGAAAATTAGGTGGCTTGATAAAGCATATGTCTTATCTTGGCATTATTTTTTTTCTTTTCTTCGGATAGAGATGAATCCTTCATTATCACTTTTTGTCTCATCAGCATCTTTATCTTGTTCAGGGGCAATATTATCAAAAGGATTGTCATCAGCCCAAAGATGATACAACTGCTCACCAAAGCTTAATGGAGAATTTTTAGATGATCTTTCGTTTAGTATTTGTTCAAAAATTTCCTTTTGAAATTCTTTTTTGAGTTGAAGCAAATCTATTGCTGCATAAAGAGCAGAAGGAAATGCTGAACAAGAATTCTTCTGTTTGTCAATATCACTTGCTGGATGAAGCCTTTCTTTTTCTTTTTCAAGAGTTTTGAGAACTTCAGAGAATGATAGCTTTATAGCTTGATCGGTAGAATATTACTAGAGTATTGCAGTATAATCAAGTTGATACCAAAACTTGATATAGATCATTCGAGATTAAATTGGTGGACTGAAGTCCATTTCTTTATAAAAATTCCATTTCAAGATCCAAGGAATCTCCTGCTTGCGATAAAACTGCATAGTAACATAAAGTTCTATTGCAAGTTTAGGTGCTAATAAAGGCTTTTTTCTTTTAATTTGAGAAGGGCTTTAAATGATGCAGAGTAGGATTCATAAATAGGAAGAAGTGCTTAAGGAAGGATGTCTTTTGTGGCACCAAAAGGGATCCAGAATTGTGTGAAGAACCACAGGTATTTTATGAGAGTTTGATTTGAATCTGATGAACCAGGAATACTTGAAGGATTTGATAATAGAGGATGACTTCCCAAGCATAAATGTAATCATAATAATTAAAAATAAGTTCTTAATCAAGCCTTTGAGGCATATGAAGGGTCGTCCCCATTCTTCTACAGAGAGAACATGCAGGATTTTGACTTTTGAATATAGCATAGTAATATTGGGTAGTAAAGCATTTAAGTATGAATTTTTTTGATCCATCTGTATGATTAATAGTACAGCTGCCAGTTTTGATCAGAATCTGTTCATAGACTTTATAGTCAAGAGGTTCGATAAATACGTGATCAGGAGAAAAAAAGGGTTTGGATAAGATGTTCAATAGAAATGGTATCAGCATAAAACATGTCATCTAAGGAATAAATTCTCAAGGGTGCTTTTATAGCAAAATATTGGGCTTGTGAAGCTTGAGGTTTTCTAGATACAAGGCTTGATGGGCTTTGAAATTGAGGAATATTAGAAGTATGGGTTGCTCCCCATCTTTCAAGATAATTGCTGCTAGATTTTCTGGATAAAGGTGTACTGTTCATAGTGGAAGAAACTTTATCAGTTGGGGACCAGAGAAAGGGTCTAATGTGCCATGGCTTCATTCTTTTGTCCCTGTAAAAACTCATGAGAAGAAAAATCAGGAAGAGAATTATTTTTACTTGCAATATACTCAATGTGAAATTCAAATATGGCTAATAAAGCTTGCTAATGAGCAAAGATTTGCTTAGCAGCAAGATTTTTTATATCTTTTTCTAAAATTTCTTTAGCAGGTTTACAATCTATTCTTAGTAAAAAGTTTTTGTTTAATAAATCACTTTGTAACTTCATTATACTATTTACTATGGATAGGATTTCCTTTTTAATAGTTGACAAATTCTCATGAGTGGGCATCCATGTTCCAGAAGTGAAATAAAGAATTTCTTCTTTTCCAAGGATGTTTTTTTGTAGAAGGATTCCCCCAAAACCTATTTCAAATGCATCTATTTGAACTATTCTTAATAAATCTGGATGAGGGATAGTTAAACAAGGTAAATTTTGGACTTTCTGCTTAATATTTTGAACAACTTTTATATGAACAGGTGACCATTCTATGGGATTTTTGGTCAAGTGCATTTGCAAAATTTTTCTTTCTTTAGCAAGATCTTTATAGAAGTCAGAAACGTAATTAAGGCATCTAAGAAAACGTTGCAATTGCTCTTCATTAAGAACTTCATTAGGAAATTAGGAAGCAAACTTAATAACTTTTTGGACAGGAGAAATAGTCCCTTTTTTATTATAAAGCCAAGAAATTGAATTTCTATTTGAAAAAGCTTCATTTTTCTTTTGGGATAAGACAAGTCCATTCTTGATAATAACTTTTTAAAAATATTTATATGTTTCCATTGGTCGCAAATAGATTTTGAAAACACAAGAATGTCACTATATAGACGAGTGTAAAAGCTTGATATGGATTAAAAATGTCATTCATTATTCTTTGAAATTCTGAAGGAGCATTTTTTAAACCGAATGGCATAACGTTCCATTTGTAATGGCCAAATAGTACTATAAAAGCAGTTTTATACTTGTCCTCTAGGGTGATTTGAATTTGCCAAAATCCTGATTTAAGATCAAATTTGGAAAAAAAGAAGGCACCAGCTAGACGGTTAATAAGATCAGTTTTATTTGGAACTGGATATCTGATACACTTGAAGACTTTATTTAAAGTCTTGTAGTTGATAACAAGATGGGGAACACCTCATTCTTGTTCAGGCTCTTTATTTACATAAAACACTGTACAACTCCAAGGGGATTGTGATTTTTGAATAAACATTTTAGCAAGAAGATCATTGATTTCTTTAGTGCATAGTTGTACAAGGTCTTTATTCATCTGAATAGGTCGAGCTTTAGTAGGAATTTGAGATTCATCGAAATTATCAATATATGAAGAGAAATAGTATGGTGTTTCCTATGCTAAAAGGCGGAAGGAAGGTTAGAACAGCATTTTGTTTCAAGAGATTTTTGAAATTGAATTAAATCTTTTTGGAATTCTAGATTTTGTAATTCTTTTTCAATTCTTAAAGAATTCATATCTTCTTGAATATATGCAATTTGCTTTTCTTTATAAGCAATTTGATTTTGAATGATATTGATATGTTAAATAGGAGTTGATTCAACAAAATCAAAAATTGATTTTTTATTGTCTTTAATAGTTTTATGGCCTGATGAATCAATTTGAAAAGGTTGTAGAATCTGTAGAAAAGGATTTTCAAGGATAACATCATTATTTAAATCTTTTCCTAGCAGGAAATTAGTCTTTATACATGATCCATTTTTACAAACATGGACGTTATTTAGTTTGTAATGGATATGGAGTTGATTACGAGCAGTTGCTAGGTTGAGTTTATTTTTGGTTTTTTGATAATATTTTTTTGGGATTAATCCTTCTCTTATTAAATTAAGATTTGTGCCATTATCTAGTAAGCAGAGTGCTTTGATAGAGAAGTCTTTGACCTTAATTGTAACTTTAGTTTTCCATTTTTGAGGTGGAATCCTTGTTAAAGAATTTACAAAACCATTTAAGTTTTCATCATATTTTTCTTAATGTTCTAAATTATCATTATTTTCTTGATTATTTTTAAGTGTGTGAAATTCAAGATTCTCAACACGTTGTTTGAGTTCTTGAAGTTCAATTACGCCTTATTTTAATTCTTTTATTTATTTCTTTTTATTATTAATTTCTTTATAAAGATCTTGAATTGAAAGATGAGTAGGAGCTTATTGCTCTCTTAATCTATCTAAAATAGTTTTTATACTGGATTGTTTAGGTAAGTCAGATATATTACTTGATGTAGAAGCTTTTCCTTTTTGATTCTCATTGTTTATTTTTTGTATTTTTTTCAAAATATTTGTTTTTTAATTCTTCATCTTTTAGAACTTTGAACATTTCTAGACCATTTCTTCCGAAGTAGAGAGTACGTTTAAAGATAAAAAGGAAGAAGAAGCAGATCTATACTGGATTTTATTGTCAAATATTTTACAATGACATGTATCAGACGAATAATCTTTATCAGAGGAACTAGATAATTCTAAGGATGAGGATGCGGATCCTTTCAAGATAGTTTTGATTTTTTTTTAGAAGAAATAATTTCAGAAAGCTGTAAAATATTTTCAACTTTATCTTCAATTATATTAGTTTGTTGGCCAGCAGCATGAAGGTTTATATTTGTATAATTAATTTGTTCTAAAACATGACTTAAATCTAATTTGTAAATAAATTCAGATTTACCTTTATCTCTTTGTATCTTTGCCACATCTTTTATGGGTACGTCCGGGGTTTCTTTATATATAGTTTGATGTAATGGTTGATGAATGGATTCTTCAGTTTTTTGTGGAGAAGAACTGGTAGAAGCTATAATCAAAGATGTGCTTAATTTTGTTATCATATTAATGGATAAATCTTCAGTATTATAAGCTTTCTTTATGGCTAGCTTAAGCCAATCAAAGAAATAAATATTTCTTTGATTATCATACATATATTTGTACCATTTTTCTTTTAAAAAGTCATTATTTCTTGAGAAACCTATTTTAAAAAGGATTTTGTTAAAGGATATAGAGCTAAATTATTTTTTAACATTTCTTTATCAATTTCAAAACATTCAATAACATTTATATTGAAATCGGATTTCGAAGGATTATATGTTTAGATGGAGAAGCTTGATAAGAAGAATACACAAGTCCTGTAAGTCGAAGGTCTACATTAGGTGTAGAGTAAGAAACTCGGGATGGTTCTTTTATGGAAGATCCTACCACAGAGGGAAGATGAGAATAAGACTTTCTAGAAGGTTGATAAACTGTAGGAGTTGTATCTCTTGAATCTGTTTGAAAATTTATTTCAACACTTCCATCTTCATCTTCAATAATTGTTTTAATATCTTGATTTTTGAAGGACCTTTCTGGTTGGGCGTTTTGTAAGTGCCATTTACTAGATAGATTAATATCATTCCACTATATGAGTTTTGGAATATTAACTTTATTTTTGAAATTAGTTTGGAATAAAGTAGTCATACCTTTTGCTTAATGGGAATAGGCCATGCCTGGAACACTTGAATTCATGAGTTTATAATAAACCCAAACTCTAAATATGAGAGCAAGATTTTGATTATGAGGATTCATATTAAGACCTTTTGTCTGGATAGCAATAGTATGAGCTTCATGTGCACCTGGATTTGTAAGGGAAACAAAGAAATTTAGAAAGCAATTGAAGAAAGTAAGGCCATTAGCCAAACTTAATTCAACCATTCCAAGTAATGAATCACTGAATTTTCTATGTCTTGTATCTTGAACATAGATGAGAGCTTCTGTTCTAAGTCCAAGTCTTGGTAAAGGCTTTAGAGTAACTTGCACTAATCCAAAGTGAATATAATTGTATGTTTTAACATACTCCTTTATTTCGTAGGACTTAATTAAAGAATATTACTGGTAATGGATTCAGTTCTTTCAATGGTTTTTACTTTATAATTTGATTTAATTGAAAATTCCAGCTTTATAAATTTTATTTTTATTTATGGTTGGAATAGTCCAGTCACAAATAACTTGATCTAAATCGTCATAATTAATTTCTTCACCATTTTTAATAGACATAGAAGATAAGGAATTTGATGATGAGGAAGAAGAAAGTACAAACTTCTTAATAAGCTTAGCTATAATTTGTATTACAGAGTTATTTTAACCAAATCCACCGTGAGTATCTAACAAAATAGAGGATTTACACACCAACAAAATGCCTTAAATGCCTTCACACGACTAACAATGGCGACAACAATGGCTACCTCTGCTTCGCTCCAGGTGGAATATGATTAAAATTTCTTAATAATAACAAACACAAAACTAAATATTAAGACCTTCAATGTTCTTACTTCTAAGTTAGTAGTTCCTTAAGCAAAATCAAAGCATAACATAACAAAGATAAGTGAAGAAATACTCACAAAATAACTTTATATTGCTAAAGTACTTGATTACAAATTTGAAACCAACTTGGCTCTAATACTAAATGGGGAAGGTGGTGGGTGTACAAAAGCGGAAGGGAGAGGAAAGAGGAGATGGTGGTGGAAGCAAGGCTAGATTTTGACTGGTATTCAAACTCTTGCCTGTACATGAGGAGGACTAGATTTATTTATAGTCATAATAAACATAATTTACATTCCATAACAACTGAATTTACACTGCATTTGCATTTCATTTCATGTGTTGACAAATTTCATGATGCTTTAGGACTGCTGGATAAGATCACAATCTTCACTATAGATGAATTTTATTCTGAATAGTGGATCGTCATGATTGCTTTAAGGGAAATTAAGCGGCTTGATAAAACATATGTCTTGTCTTGGCTTTATTTTTTTCCTTTTCTTCGGATAGATATGAATCCTTCATTATCACTTTGTATCTCATCAGCATCTATATTTGGTTAGGGAGCAATCTTTTCAAAAGGATTGTCATCAGCACAAAGTTGATGCAGCTAATGACCAAAACTTAATGGAGAATTTTTTAGATGACCGCTCTTTTTGTATTTGTTTAATAATTTCCTTTTGAAGTTCCTTTTTAAGTTGAAGCAAATCTACTGCTGCATAAAGAGCAAAAGGAGAAGCTGAAAAAGAATTCTTCTATTTGTCAATATCACTTGCTGGATGAAGCCTTTCTTTTTCTTTTTCAGGAGTTTTGAGAACTTTAGAGAATGATGGCTTTATAGCTTGATCAGTAGAATATTGCTAGAGCATTATAGTATAATCAAATTGATGCCAAAACTTGATATAAATCTTTCATGGATTGAAGTCCATTTCTTTATAAAAATTCCATTTCAAGATCCAAGAAATCTCCTGCTTGCAATAAAACTGCATAGTAACATAAGGTTTTGTTGCAAGTTGTAGGTGCTGCTAAATGCTTTTTTCTTCTGATTTGAGAAGAGCTTTAAATGATGCAAAATGGGATTCATAAATAAGAAGAAGTGCTTGAGGAAGGATGTCTTTAGTGGCACCAAAAGGGATCCAGAATTGTGTGAAGAACCACATAGGTATTTTATAGGAGTTTGATTTGAATCTGATAAACCAAGAATGTTGGAAGGATTTGATAATAGAGGATGACTTCCCAAGCAGAAATATAATCATAATAATTAAAAATAAGTTCTAAATCAAGCCTTTGAGGCATATGAAGAGGTCGTCCCCATTCTTCTGTAGAGAGAACATGCAGGATTTTGATTTTTGAATAGAGGATAGTAATATTGGGTGGTAAAGCATTTAAGTATGAATTTTTTCAACCATCTGTATGATCAATAGTACTGCTGCCAGTTCTAATCAAAATCTGTTCATAGACTTATAGTCAAGAGGTTGGATAAGTAAGTGATCAGGAGATAAAAAGGTTTGGATAAGATGTTCAATATAAATGGTATTGGCATAAGACATGTCAACTAAGGAATAAATTCTCAATGGTGCTTTTATGGCAAAAATTGGGCTTGTGAAGCTTGAGGTTTTCTGAATATTGGGCTTGATGGGCTTTGAAATTGAGGAATATTAGAAGTATGGGTTGCTCCCCATCTCTCAAGATAATTACTGTTAGATTATCTGGATAAAAGGTGTAGTGTTCATAATGGAAGAAACTTTATTAGTTGGGGACTAGGGAAAGGGTCTAATCTGCTAAGGCTTCATCCTTTTATCCCTATAAAAACTCACGAAACAAAAAATCCAGAAGAGAATTATCTTTACCTGTAATATACTCAATGTCAAAGTCAAATATGGCTAATAAAGCTTGCCAGCGAGAAAAGATTTGCTTAGCAGCAAGATTTTTTACATCTTTTTCTAAAATTTCTTTAGCAGATTTGCAATCTATTCTTAATAAAATTTTTTTGTTTCATAAATCACTTTGGAACTTCATTATACTATTTACTATGGATAGGATTTCCTTTTTAATAGTTGACTAATTTTGTTGAGTTAGCGTCCATGTTTCAGAAGTGAAACGAAGAATTTCCTCTTTTCTAAGGACATTTCTTTGTAAAAGGATTCCTCCAAAACCTATTTCAGATGCATCTGTTCGAACTATTTTTAATAAATCTGGATTAGGGATAGTTAAACAAGGTAAATTTTGGACTTTTTGTTTAACATTTAGGTCAGCTTTTATATGAGCAGGTGACCATTCTATGGGATTTTTTGTCAAGCGCATTTGCAAAATTTTTTTTTCCTTAGCAAGATCTTTATAAAAGTCAGAAACATAATTAAGGCATCCAAGAAAACGTTGCAATTGCTCTTTATTAAGAATTTTATCAGGAAATTGGGAAGTAAACTTAATAACTATTTGGACTGGAGAAATAGTTTCTTTTTTATTATAAAACCAAGAAACTGAATTTCTATTTGAAAAAGCTTCATTTTCTTTTGGGATAAGACAAGTCCATTCTTGATAATAGTTTTTTTAAAAATATTTAAATGTTTCCAATGGTCACAAATAGATTTTGAAAACACATGAATGTCATCTATATAGAAAAGTTTAAAAACTTGATATGGATTGAAACTGTCATTCATTATTCTTTGAAATTCTGAAGGAGCATTTTTTAAACCAAATGGCATAATGTTCCATTCATAATGGCCAAATGGTACTGTAAAAGTAGTTTTATACCTGTCCTCTGGGGTGATTTGAATTTGCCAAAATCTTGATTTAAGATCAAATTTGGAAAAAAGGAAGGCACCAGCTAGACGAATAATCAGATTTATTTGAAACTGGATATCTAATGGACTTTAAGACTTTATTTAAAGGCTTGTAGTTGATAACAAGATGGGGAACACCTCTTTCTTGCTCAGGCACTTTATTTACATAAAACGCTGCACAACTCTGTGGGGATTATGATTTTTGAATAAGCTTTTTAGCAAGATGATCATTGATTTCTTTAGTACATAGTTGTACAAGGTCTTTATTCATCTGAATAGGTCGAGCTTTAGTATGAATTTGAGATTTATCAAAATTATTAATAGATGGAAGAGAAACAGTATGTTGTTTCCTATGCCAAAAGGCAGAATGAAGGTCTGAACAGCATTTTGTTTCAAGAGATTTTTGAAGTTGGATTAAATCTTTTTGGAATTCTGGTTTTTGTAATTCTTTTTCAATTATTAAGGAATTCATATCTTCTTGAAGATATGTAATTTGCTTTTCTTTATAAGCAATTTGATTTTGAATGATATTGATATGCTGAATAGGAGTTGATTCAACAAAATAAAAAATTGATTTTTTATTGACTTCAATAATTTTAAGGCCTGATGAATCAATTTGAAAAGGCTATAGAATCTATAGAGAATGATTTCTAAGGATAACATCATTATTTGAATCTTTTTTGAGTAGAAAATTACTCTTTATACTTATTTCATTTTTGCAAATATGGATGTTATTTAATTTATAATGGATATGGAGTTTATTACTAACTGTTGCTAGGCTAAGTTTATTATTGGTTTTTTCATAATATTTTGTTGGGATTAATCCTTCTCTTATTAAATTAACATCTGCGCCACTATCTAGTAAGCTGAGTGCTTTAATAGATAAGTCTTTGATCTTAATTGTAGCTTGAGTTTTCCATTTTTTAAGTGGATTTCTTATTAAAGAATTTACAAAACCATTTAAGTTTTCATCAAATTCTTCTTGATGTTCTAATTTATTATCATTATTTTCTTGATAATTTTTGAGTGTGTGAAATTCAAGATTCTCAACGCGTTGTTTGAGTTTTTGAAGTTCAATTAAGTCTTGTTTTAATTCTTTTATTTCTTGCTTTTGATTAGTAATTTCTTTATAAAGATATCGAATTGAAAGATGAGGAGGAGCTTACTGCTCTCTTAATCTATCTAATACAGTTTTAATACTGAATTGTTCAGGTAAGTCAGATATGTTATTTGATGTAGAAGCTTTTCCTTTTTTACTTCCTTTATTTATATTCTGTATTTTTCCAAAATATTTATTTTTTAATTCTTTATCTTTGAAATCTTTAAACATTTCTAGCACCAGTTTTTCTGGAGCAGAAAGTACGTTTAAAGATAAATAGGAAGAAGAAGCAGATTCATACTAGATTGCACTATCAAATATTTTACAATGACATGTATCTGAAGAATGAGAGGAAGAATAATTTGTATTAGAGGAACTGGATGACTCTGACACTGAGGATCCTTTTAAGATAGTTTTGATTTCTTTTTCAATTTTTACTTTTATTTTTAGGCAGTCAGGAGCTATATGTCCTTTTTCTTTGTAATTATAACAATGTATTTCTTTTTCCTTGGGTTGAGAAGTGGATGGATTATCTTTTGTATAAGATTTCTTTAATTCTTTATAAGTGTTTTTATGAGAAGATTTTTTATGATAACTTTTTAACAGAATATAATATTGTGGAGTTGAAAAATGTTTAGATTTTCTTTTTTTATGGTTTCTTTTTAAGTTTTTCTTTTTATTATGGCTAGAAGGACTAATTAATGGTTCCATGGAAAATTGATAACAAAAATCACCAAGTTCAAATTTGTTGATTCTTTTCTGATTTTTAATTTGTTGTTTAGGTTTGATTTCATTGCATAATGAAAATCCAACTTTATTTATCTTTTGAATGAGGTCACCATATGTATAAAGTCCATAATTTAAATTTCCATAATTTTTTTATCTTAACTTTTCCCTAACTTTTTCTGCAAAAAGTTAAGGAAGACCAGATTTAAATTTTTTTTTCCAAAATTCTTAATTGCTTGCATCGATTATATAGAGTTTTGATAAGAAAACATCTTTATACCAACAAAAATTTGATAATGTTGGGCAAGATAAATTGATTAATTGTGTTTTTATTTTTTCTTCTACATTCATATAATTACCAATAAAATGTTTTACTATCTTGGTAATAAGCATGTAAATAGAATCAGGAATCATTTAACCTTGAGGAGTAATAACAGGATTTCCTGAAGGATCTCTTTTTATTGCATTTAGTATAGCTTGTTTTTCTATATCAGATAGGTACTTTTCCCACCAAACATGTAATTGTCTAGTAAATCCAAGGACAATTGTATTTACAGTATGTCTTTGATCATTACCGGCAGCCATGATGGTAGAGGCATATATCATCATGTGTTGGCATAGTTGCAGGATTTGATGTTCAGATAGTCCATCTACATTCCATTCGTATATAAAGGAGTTTTCAAATCGAAGGCCATTTAGAATAGCTTGTTTTTCGAATTGAAAATCAACCGGAGTAGGTCTTTGATAATAATTTCTTGTTTTTGTTTGTAGTGACTATTGGTTTTTGTCTTTTAAATATTTTTTTTATTTGTAGAGATTCTTGATTTTAATCATTTTGATTCTCAATTGTTTTAGAATTTACTTCTATAGGATCAGTTATAAAAAATTTTGAATCTAAGCTAAAGGCTTTAGAATTCAAGACTAACACATTTATAGATTTGTCAGCTTTTTGATCTTTATTTTTTTGAAGTTTTATATTTGTAAAACTATAAGATAATTGATTGATTACTTCATCTGAAAATTTTAAAGGTTTCCTTTCTAACTTTTGATCTTTAAGGACTTCACCTTGAAAACCTAAAGTTTGTGTCTTAATTATCTTTTGTGAAGAAGATGCTTCTTAAATTTTTAAAATATTTTCAACTTTTTCTTCAATTTTATTGGTTTGTTGGCCAATAGTATGAAGGTTAATCTTTGTATAATTATTTTGTTCTAAAACATGACCTAAATCTGATTTGTAAACAAATTCAGATTTACCTTTATCTCCTTGTATTTTTGCAACATCTTTTATGGGTACGGCTGAAGTTTCTTCATATATGATTTGATGTAATGGAGGATGTATAGATTCTTCAGTTTTTTGTCGAGAAGAACTCGTATAAGTTATAATTCTAGAAGAGCTTAATTTAGTTATCATATTGATGGATAAATCTCCAGTATATAAGATTTCTTTATGGCTAGCTTAAGCCAATCAAAGAAATAAATATTTTTTTGATTATCATACATATATTTATACCATTTTGCTTTTAGAAAGTCTTTATGTGCTTCAGAAACATGGTTAAAAAAGGATTTTGTGAGAGGATGTAAAGCTAAATTCTTTTTTAACATTTCTTTATCAATTTCAAAGCATTTAATAACATTTATATTGAAATCAGATTCCTAAGGATTATATGTATTAGATGGAGAAGCTTGATAAGAAGGATCACTAGTCCTGTAGGTCGAAGTTCTACATTAGGTGTAGAGCAAGAAACTAGGGATGGTTCTTTTATGGAAGATCTTACAATAGAGGGAGGATGAGAATAAGACTTTCTAGAAGGTTGATAAACTGTAGGAGTTGTATCTCTTGAATTTGTTTGAAAATTAATTTCAACACTTCCATCTTCATGCTTAATAATTGTTGCAATATCGTGATTTTCTAAAGACCTTTTAGTTTGAGCATTTTCTAAGCATCATTTACCAGATAGATTAATATCATTCCACTGTATGAGTTTTGGAATATTAACTTTATTTTTGAAATCAGTTTGGAATAAAGTAGTCATATCTTTTGCTTGATGGGAATAGGCCATGCCTGGAACAACTGAATTCATGAGTTTATAAACTCTATATATGAGAGCAAGATTTTGATTATGAGGATTCATATCAAAACCTTTTGTCTGGATAGCAAGAATAAGAGCTTCATGTGCACCTAGATCTATATGAGAAACAGAGACATTTGGAAAGCAATTGATGAAAGTAGTGCCATTAGCCAAACTTGATTCAACCATTCCAAGTAATGAATCACTGAATTTTTTGTATTGTGCCTTGAACATAGATGAGAGCTTCTGTTTGAAGTCTAAGTCTTGTTAAAGGCTTTAAAGCAACTTGCACTAATTCAAAATGAATATAATTGTATGTTTTAACATACTCCTTTATTTCATGGGGCTTGATTAAAGAAAAATGCTGAATATTACTGGTAATAGATTTAGTTCTTTTAATGGTTTTTACTTTATAACTTGATTTAATTGAAAATTTCCAACTTTATAAATTTCTTTTTTATTTACAGTTGGAATAGTCCGGTCACAAATAACTTGATCTAAATCGTCATAACTGATTTCTTCACTATTTTTAATAGACATAGAAGATAAGGAATTTGATGATGAGGAAGAAGATGGCACAAACTTCTTAATAAGCTTAGCCATAATTTATATTACAGAGTTATTTTAAGCAAATCTACCACGAGTATCTAACGAAATAGAGGATTTACACACCAACAAAATGCCTTAAACGCCTTCACACGGCTAACAACGGTGGCAACAATGGCTACCTCAGCTTCGCTCCGGGCCGAATATGATTAAAATTTCTCAATAATAACAAATACAGAATAAGTATTAAGACTTTTGATGTTCTTACGTCCAAGTTAGCAATTCCTTAAACAAAATCAAAATATAAAGATAAGTGAAGAAATACTCACGAAACGACTTTATATTGCAGCGATACTTGATTACAAACTAGATGCCAGCTTGGCTCTAATACCAAATGGGGGAGATGGTGGGTATACAAAAGCGGAAGGGAGAGAAGAAAGGAGATGGTGGTAGAAACAAGGCTGGATTTTGACGGTATTCCAACTCTTGCCTGTACATGGAGAAGGCTGGTACTATTTATAGCCTTAGCAAACATAATTTACATTTCATTACAACTAAATTTAGACTACATTTGCATTTCATTTTATGTGCTGGTGTATTACATGATGTTTCTGGATTTTACTGCTGGATTGGTTCACAAGTTGCCATATAGATGGTTTGTTTTCATGCTGTGATGATTGTACTTGTTGACTCGAAGGATGTTGCTTTATTCTTCTGCATAGTTGCTTTATTCTTCTGCACAATACCTGGTTGGTCTATTACAGAGAGAGGAGTCTGTGGAGCCTTGTTCATTCTTGTTGTCTTTTGGATTTTTCACAATTGTCTTTTGTCTTCTTTCGCAAAGTAGCTTTTTGTATAGTACTTTTTCAACATAATTTTGATGTGTTTGTAGAGAATAGCATAGATATGGATATGGTAGCAATAATAAAGTTTTTGTTATCTTTTCTTCTCATGGTTTATAGAGAAAACTCTTAATAAATCGTGACAAATCTAAATCTTGATACGATTAATCACCATCCTAATGAATTCCATTGCAATCGGTGGAGAACTTCATAATAGAGTCAAAATTATGACAAGGGTCATTCCAACCTTCATTATCATTTTTGAATTTTCCATGGAATAGCTGAATTAATTCTTCACGAGTTTTTTCTGAAATGTCAAAAGAGATATCTTCATAGGCATTAAGAATTTGATTCAACTTGGCATGTCCGGCTTTAGAAGGATTCTGTATCTCCATAGTTTGCTCAATGAGATCATCAATAATGCAAACAACTCGTCCACCGTCACACGAAACATATCTGTATGTACTTGCAAATTCAAGATGTCCTTTTAGATTGAGAAATCTTTGATATTGATCAGAAGCTGGATCATAATTTTTGAGACATTCTACGCTGTATTCCATTGTAGGGGCTTCATGAGATTCATACCATTGAGCTGGATAATTAACAGAGAGATGCTCGTAATCATTTAAGGTAGAGATGAATTTTTTGCAGATTAAATCTCCTTCTTCATAATTCATGATGGTCCTTAATTGATAAGGTTGATAAAATCGGATTTTTGATCTTTCACCCAAACTTGATGAAATCGTTATGAGAAGTTGTCTTTTGGTAACTCAAAGGCTACGAAGGGCATGACGCATGATTGCAGGGAGCTGCTGTATCATTTCAAAATTATCTCTACATAAATAAAACCTTTGGATTAATCCTTGTTCGATATATGAGATATCAACTTCATATGATGGTAGGAATAATTCGGGAAAGCCAATTGCCCAGCTTCTATATTGAGCTTTGAGCATTAATCACTCCTTGATCTGATAAGAATTTTTATTTTCTTTGAGAAAAGATAAATAATATTATATCTGTCCTCTAGGTAGAATTTGAAGGTACCAAAATCTGGATGTAGGATCAAATGTAGAAAACGGGAACATATCAGAGAGACGATTAAAAAGATCCATTTTCTTTGGAACTGGATATTTGATTGTTTTTTGAACTCCTTATTCTTGTTTACACTTTGTCTAAATACTATTGATATGTTGAATATGAGTTGATTCACCAAAATCAAAAATTAATTCTTTATTATCTAAAATAGTTTTTAGACCTGATGAGTCAATTTGAAAAGGCTATAAAATGTATAGAAAAGGGTTACCAAGGATAACATCAGTATTTAAATCCTTTCCTAGAAAGAAATTAGTCTTTATGCATGTTCCATTTTTACTGACATAAACATTACTTAATTTGTATTTGATATCTAGTTTTTTGCTAGCAGTAGCTAGATTGAGTTTATTATTGGTTTTCTTATAATATTTTATTGGGATTAATCCTTCTCTTATTAAATTAACATCTGCGCCACTATCTAGTAAGTAGAGTGCTTTAATAGAGAATTTTTTTATCTTAATTGTAACTTGAGTTTTCCATTTTTTAAGTGGATTCCTTGTTAAAGAATTTACAAAACCATTCAAGTTTTCATCAAAATTTTCTCGATTTTCTAAATTATCATTATTTTCTTGTTAACTTTTGAGTATGTGAAATTCAAGATTCTCAACACGTTTTTCGAGTTCTTGAAGTTCAATTAAGTCTTGTTTTAATTCTTTTATTTCTTGATTTTGATTATTAATCTCTTTATAAAGATCTTGAGTTGAAATAAGGAGGAGCTTGCTGCTCTCTTAATCTATCTAATATAGTTTTAATGTTGAATTGTTCAGGTAAGTTAGATATATTATTTGCGTAGAACTTTTCCTTTTTTATTTCCTTTATTTATATTTTGTAATTTTTCAAAATATTTATATTTTAATTCTTCATCTTTGAGATCTTTAAACATTTCTAGCACCAGTTCTTCTGGAGCAAAAAGTACTTTTAAAGATAAAAAAAAAAAGAAGGAGCAGATTCATATTGGATTTCACTATCAAATATTTTACAATCACATGTATCTGAAGAATAATCTTTATCAGAGGAACTAAATGATTCTAAGGATGAGGATGAGGATCCTTTTAAGATAGTTTTGATTTCTTTTTCTATTTTTACTTTTATTTTTGAGCAGTCAGGAGCAATATGTCCTTTTTATTTGCAATTATAACATTGTATTTCTTTTTTCTTGGGATAAGAAGTGGATGGATTATCTTTTTATAAGATTTCTTTAATTCTTTATAAGGGTTTTTATGAGAAGATTTTTTATGATATCTTTTTGAGGGAATATAATATTGTGGAGTTGAAAAATGTTTAGATTTTCTTTTTTGATGGTTTCCTTTTAAGTTTTTCTTTTTATTTTCGCTAGAAGGACTAATTAATGGTTCCATGTCAAATTGAAAAAAAAATCACAAAGTTCATACTTGCTGATCTTTTTTTGATTTTCAATTTGATGTTTAAGTTTGATTTCATTACATAATGAAAATCCAACTTTATTAATCTTTTCAACTAGATCACCATATGTATACATTCCATAATTCAAATGTATACATTCCATAATTCAAATTTCCATAATTTTCTGATTTTAACTCTTCTTTAACATTTTTTGCAAAAAGTTTAGGAATACCAGATATAAATTTTACCTTCCAAAATTCTGAATTGCTTGCATCAATTGTATAGAGTTTTGATAAGAAAACATCTTTATACCAACGAAAATCAGATAATGTTGGGCAAGATAAATTGATTAATTGTGTTTTTAATTTTTCTTCTACATTCATATAATTACCAATAAAATGTTTTACTATATTGGTAATAAGCATGCAAATAGAATTAGGAATTATTTGACCTTGAGGAGTAACAACAGGATTTCCTGAAGGATCTCTTTTTACTGCATTTAGTATAGCTTGTCTTTCTATATTTGATAGGTACTTTTCCCACCAACCATGTAATTATCCAGTAAATCCAAGGACAACTGCATTTACTGCATGTCTTTGATCATTACCGATAGCCATGATGGCAATAGTATGATGGTTAATATTTGTAAAATTATTTTGATCATTACCGACAACCATGATGGCAATAGTGTGAAGGTTTGTTGGCCAATAGTATGAAGGTCAATATTTGTATAATTATTTTATTCTAAAACATGACTTAAGTTTGATTTATAAATTAATTTATATCTACCTTTATCTCCTTATATCTTTGCTACATCTTTCATGGGTACGGCCGAAGTTTCTTTATCTATGATTTGATGTAACGGAAGATGTATAGATTCTTCAATTCTTTGTGGAGAAGAACTGGTAGAAACTATAATTCAAGATGAGCTTAATTTTGTTATCATAATGATGGATAAATCTTTAGTATTATAAGCTTTCTTTATGGCTAGTTTAAGCCAATCAAAGAAATAAATATTTCTTCGATTATCATACATATATTTGTACCATTTTTCTTTTAAAAGGTCTTTATGTCCTTGAGAAACCTAATTAAAAAGAATTTTTTTAAAGGATGTAGAGCTAAATTCTTTTTTAATAGTTCTTTATCAATTTCAAAACATTCAAGAACATTTACATTGAAATTAGATTCTGAAGGATTATATGTATTAGATAAAGAAGCTTGATAAGAAGGATATACAAGTCCTGTAGGTTGAAGGTCTACATTAGGTGTAGAGTAAAAAACTTGGGATGGTTCTTTTATGGAAGATCCTACCATAGAGGGAGGATGAGAATAAAACTTTCTAGAAGGTTGATAAACTGTAGGAGTTGTATCTCCTGAATCTGTTTGAAAATTTATTTCAACACTTCTATCTTCATGTTCAGTAATTGTTTCAATATTTTGATATTCTAAAGACCTTTCAGGTTGATCATTTTCTAAGCGACATTTACCAGATAGATTAATATCATTCCACTATATGAGTTTTGAAATATTAACTTTATTTCTGAAATTAGTTTGGAAAAAAGTAGTCATGCTTTTTGCTTGATGGCAATAGGCTATGCTTGGAACAACTGAATTCATGAGTTTATAATAAACTCTATATATGAGAGCAAGATTTTGATTATGAGGATTCATGTGAAAACCTTTTATCTGGATAGCAAGAGTAAGAGCTTCATGTGCACTTAGATCTGTAAGAAAAATAGAGAAATTTGGAAAACAATTGAAGAAAGTAGGGCCATTAACCAAACTTGATTCAACCATTCCAAGTAATGAATCACTGAATTTTTTATGTCTTGTGTCTTGAACATAGATGAGAGCTTCTGTTCTAAGTCCAAGTCTTGTTAAAGGCTTTAGAACAACTTGCACTAATCCAAAATGAATATAATTATATGTTTTAACATACACCTTTATTTCATGGGGCTCGATTAAAGAAAGATGCTAAATATTACTAGTAATGAATTCAGTTCTTTGAATGGTTTTTACTTTATAACTTAATTTTAATTAAAAACTTCCAACATTATAAATTTCATTTTTATTTACAGTTGGAATAGTCTAGTAACAAATAACTTGATCTAAGTCTGCATAACTGATTTCTTCACTGTTTTTAATAGACGTAGAAAATAAGGGATTTGATGATGAGGAAGAAGAAGGTACAAACTTCTTAATAAGCTTTGCCACAATTTGTATGACAAAGTTATTTTAACCAAATCTACCATGAGTATCTAACGAAATAGCGGATTTACACACCAACAAAATGCCTTAAACGCCTTCATACGGCTAACAATGGCAACAACAATGGCTACCTTAGCTTCACTCTGGGCGGAATATGATTAAAATTTCTCAATAATAATGAACACAGAACTAAGTATTAAAACTTTTGATGTTCTTACTTTTGAGTCAGCAATTCCATAAGCAAAATCAAAGCAAAACATAACAAAGATAAGTGAAGAAATACTCACAAAACAACTTTATATTGCCAAATTACTAGACTACAAATGTAATACAAACTTGGCTCTGATACCAAATGGGGAAGATGGTGGGTATACAAAAGCAAAAGGGAGAGGAGAGAAGAGATGGTGGTGGAAGTAAGGCTGGATTTTGACTGGTATTCCAACTCTTGCCTATACATGAGGAAAACTAGACTTATTTATAGTCATAACAAACATAATTTACATTTCATTACAACTGAATTTACACTGCGTTTGCATTTCATTTCATGTGCTGACAAATTTCATGATGCTTAAGGACTGCTGGATAAGGTCACAATCTTCACTGTAAATGAACTTTATTCTGAATAGTGGATTTTCATGATTGCTTTATGGGAAATTGAGTGGCTTGATAAAGCATATGTCTTGTCTTGACTTTATTTTTTTCCTTTTCTTCGGATAAATATGAATCCTTTATTATCACTTTTTGTCCCATCAGCATTTGTAGCTGGTTCATGAGCGATATTTTCAAAAGGATTATCATTAGCTCAAAGATGATGCAACTGCCAACCAAAACTTAATGGAAAATTTTCAAATGACCGTTCTTTTTGTATTTGTTCAATAATTTCATTTTGAAGTTCTTTTTTGAGTTAAAGCAAATCTGCTGCTGCATAAAGAGCAGAAGGAGAGGTTGAACAAGAATTCTTCTGTTTATCAATATCACTTGCTAGATGAAGCCTTTTTTTTTCTTTCTCAGGAGTTTTGAGAACTTCAGAGAATGATGACTTTATAGCTTGATCGGTAGAATATTACTGGAGTATTGCAATATAATCAAATTGATGCCAAAACTTGATATAAATCATTCGAGATAAAACTGGTGTACTAAAGTCCATTTCTTTATAAAAATTCCATTTCAAGATCCAAGGAATCTCCTGCTTGCGATTAAACTGCATAATAACATAAGGTTTTATTGCAAGTTGTAGTTGCTGATAAAGGCTTTTTTCTTCTGATTTAAGAAGGGCTTTAAATGATGCAGAATAGGATTCATAAAGAGGAAGAGGTGCTTGAGGAAGGATGTTTTTAATGGCACAAAAAGGGATTCAGAATTGTGTGAAGAACCACATAGGCATTTATGGGAGTTTGATTTGAATTTGATGAACCAAGAATGCTGGAAGGATGGGTTTTGATAATAGAGGATGACTTCCGAAGCAGAAATATAATCATAATAATGAAAAATAAGTTCTGAATCAAGCCTTTGAGGTATATGAAGAGGTCGTTCCCATTCTTCTGCAGAGAAAATATGCAGGATTTTGATTTTTGAATAGAGGATAGTAATATTGGGTGGTAAAGCATTTAAGTAGGAATTTTTTCAACCATCTGTATGATCAATAGTATAGCTGCCAGTTCTGATCAGAATCTATTCATAGACTTTATAGTCAAGAGGTTGGATAAATAAGTGATTAGGAGAAAAAAGGTTTTGGATAAGATGTTCAATAGAAATGGCATCGGTATAAGACATGTCATCTAAGGAATAAATTCTCAAGGGTGCATTTATGGCAAAATATTGGGCTTGTGAAGCTTGAGGTTTTCTGGATATAGGGCTTGATGGGTTTTGAGATTGAAGAATATTAGTAGTATGGGTTTTTCCCCATCTCTCAAGATAATTGCCACTAGATTTTCTGGATAAAGGTGTAGTGTTCATAATGGAAAAAACTTTATCAGTTGGGGACTAGAGAAAGGGTCTAATCTACCAAGGCTTCATTCTTTTGTCCCTATAAAAAATCACAAGATAAAAAATCAAGAAGAGAATTATTTTTACCTGTGATATACTAAATGTCAAAATCAAATATGGCTAATAAAGGTTGCCAGCAAGCAAAGATTTGCTTAGCAGTAAAAATTTTTTGTTTAATAAATCACTTTGGAACTTTATTATACTATTTACTATGGGTAGGATTTCCTCTTTAATAGTTGACTAATTCTATTGAGAGGGCGTCCATGTTCCAGAAGTGAAACAAAGAATTTCTCCCTTTCCAAGGACATTTCTTTGTAGAAATATTCCTCCAAAACCGATTTCAGATGCCTCTGTTGGAACTATTGTTAATAAATCTGGATGAGGGATAGTTAAACAAGGTAAATTTTGGACTTTCTACTTAATATTTTGAATAGCTTTTATATGAACAGGTGACCATTCTATGGGATTTTTGGTCAAGCGCATTTGCAAAATTTTTCTTTCTTTAGCAAGTTCTTTATAGAAGTCAGAAACATAATTAAGGCATCTAAGAAAACGTTGCAATTGCTCTTTATTAAGAATTTCATCAGGAAATTAGGAAGCAAACTTAATAACTCTTTGGACTGGAGAAATAGTTCTTTTTTTATTATAAAGCCAAGAAACTGAATTTCTGTTTGAAAAAGCTTCATTTTCTTCTGGGATTAGACAAGTCCATTCTTGATAATAACTTTTTTAAAAATATTTAAATGTTTCCAATGGTCACAAATAGGTTTTGAAAACATGAGAATGTCATCTATATAGACAAGTGTAAAAGCTTGATATGGATTAAAAATGTCATTCATTATTCTTTAAAATTCTGAAGGAGCATTTTTTTAAAACCAAATGGCATAACATTCCATTCGTAATGACCAAATGGTATTGTAAAAGCAGTTTTATGCATGTCCTCCAGAGTGATTTGAATTTGCCAAAATCCTAATTTAAGATCAAATTTGGAAAAAAGGAAGGCACCAGCTAAACGGCTAATAAGATCAGTTTTATTTGGAACTGGATTTCTAATGGACTTTAAGACTTTATTTAAAGGCTTGTAGTTGATAGCAAGACGGGAATACCTCATTTTTGTTCAGGTGCTTTATTTACATAAAATGCTGCACAACTTCAAGGGGATTGTGATTTCTAAATAAGCTTTTTAGCAAGAACATCATTAATTTCTAAGGATGAGGATGAGGATCCTTTGATTTCTTTTTGAGAAGAAGTAATTTCAAAAGGCTATAAAATATTTTCAACTTTATCTTCAATTATATTAGTTTGTTGGCCAATATTATGAAGGTTAACATTTGTATAATTATTTTATTCTAAAATATGACTTAAGTCTGATTTGTAAATAAATTCAGATTTACCTTTATCTCTTTGTATTTTTGCAACATCCAGTAGAAGCTATATCCAAGATGAGCTTAATTTTGTTATCATATTGTTGGATAAATCTTCAATATTATAAGATTTCTTTACGGCCAGTTTAAGACAATCAAAGAAATAAATATTTCTTTGATGATCATACATATATTTATACCACTTTTCTTTTAAGAAATCTTTATGCTCTTGAGAAACCTGTTAAAAAAAGGATTTTGTTAAAAGATGTAAAGCTTAGTTCTTTTTTAACATTTCTTTATCAATTTCAAAGCATTCAATAACATTTATATTGAAATCAAATTTTGAGGAATTATATGTATTAGTTGGAGAAGCTTGATAAGTAGGATTTACAAGTCCTGTAAGTCGAAGGTCTACATTAGGTGTAGACCAAGAAACTCGGGATGGTTCTTTTATGGAAGATCCTACCATAGAGGGAGGGTGAGAAAAAGACATTCTAGAAGGTTAATAAATTGTAGGAGTTGTATCTCTTGAATCTATTTGAAAATTTATTTCAACACTTCCATCTTCATGTTCAATAATTGTTTCAATATCTTGATTTTTTAAAGACCTTTTTGGTTGAGTGTTTTCTAAGTGCCATTTACCAGATAGATTAATATCATTCTATTGTATAAGTTTTGGAATATTAACTTTATTTTTGAAATTAGTTTAGAATAAAGTAGTCATATCTTTTGCTTGATGGGAATAGGCTATGCCTGGAACAACTGAATTCATGAGTTTATAATAAACTCTATACATGAGAGCAAGATTTTGATTATGAGGATTCATATCAAAACCTTTTGTCGGGATAGCAAGAGTAAGAGCTTCATGTGCACTTGAATCTGTATGGGAAACAGAGAAATTTAGAAAGCAATTGAAAAAAGTAGGGCCATTAGCCAAACTTGATTCAACTATTCCAAGTAATGAATCACTGAGTTTTTTATGTCTTGTGTCTTAAACATAGATGAGAGCTTCTGTTATAAGTCCAAGTCTTGTTAAAGGCTTTAGAGCAACTTGCACTAATCCAAAATGAATATAATTGTATGTTCTAACGTACTCCTTTATTTCATGGGGCTTGATTAAAGAAAGATGCTGAATATTACTAGTAATGGATTCAGTTCTTCCAATGGTTATTACTTTATAACTTGATTTTAATTAAAAACTTCCAACTTTAGAAATTTCATTTTTATTTATGATTGGAATAGTCCAGTCACAAATAACTTGATCTAAATCGTCATAACTGATTTCTTTACTATTTTTAATAGACATAGAAGATAAGGAATTTGAGATGAGGAAGAAAAAGGTACAAACTTCTTGGTAAGCTTAGCTATAATTTATATTACAGAGTTATTTTAACCATATCCACCACAAGTATCTAACGAAATAGAGGATTTACACACCAACAAAATGCCTTAAACGCCTTCACACGGCTAACAACGGCGACAACAATGGCTACCTCAGCTTCGCTCTGGGCAGAATATGATTAAAATTTCTCAATAATAACAAACACTGAACTAAGTAATAAGACTTTTGAGGTTCTTACTTCTGAGTCAGTAATTCCTTAAGCAAAATCAAAGCATAACATAACAAAGATAAATGAAGAAATACTTACAAAACAACTTTATATTGCCAAAGCACTTGATTACAAATTTGCGAAATCAAAGGATCCTCGTCCTCATCTTAGAATTATCTAGTTCCTCTGATAAAGATTATTCTTTAGATACATGTCATTGTAAAATATTTTACAGTGAAATCCAATATGAATCTGCTTCTTCTTCCTCTTTATCTTTAAATGTACTCTCTGCTCCAAAGGAATGCTGCTAAAAATGTTTAAAGATCTAAAAGACGAAGAATTAAAAAATAAATATTTTGAATAAATATAGAAAATAAACAATGGAAATAAAAAAGCAAAAGCTAATACATCAAGTAATATATCTGACTTACCTAAACAATTCAGTAAAAAACTATTTTAGATAGATTAAGAGAGCAACAAGCTCGTACTCATCTTTCAATTCAAGATCTTTATAAAGAAATTAATAATCAAAAGCAAGAAATAAAAGAATTAAAACAAGACTTAATTAAACTTCAAGAACTTAAACAATGCATTGAGAATCTTGAATTTCACACACTCAAAAATTATCAAGAAAATAATGATAATTTAGAACATCAAGAAAAATTAGATGAAAACTTAAATGGTTTTGTAAATTCTTTAACAAGGAATAGACCTCAAAAATGGAAAACTCAAGTTACAATTAAGATCAAAGACTTCTCTATTAAAGCACTCTGCTTACTAGATAGTGGCACAGATGTTAATTTAATAAGAGAAGGATTAATCCTAACAAAATACTATGAAAAAACCAAAAATAAAGTCAGCCTAGCAGCTGTTAGTAATAAACTCCATATCCATTATAAATTAAATAACATCCATGTTTGCAAAAATGAAACATGTATAAAAACTAATTTCCTGCTCGAAAAAGATTTAAACATTGATGTTATCCTTGGAAATTCTTTTCTACATATTCTACAGCCTTTTCAAATTGATTCATTAGGCCTTAAACTATTAAAGACAATAAAAAATTAATTTTTGACTTTGTTGAATCAACTCCTATTCAACATGTCAATATCATTCAAAATTATATTGCTTATAAAGAAAAACAAATTGCATATCTTTAAGAAGATATGAATTCTTTAAGAATTGAAAAAGAATTATAAAAACCAGAATTCCAAAAAGATTTAATCCAATTTCAAAAATCTCTTGAAACAGAATGTTGTTCTGACCTTCCTTCTGCCTTTTGGCATAGGAAACACCGTACTGTTTCTCTTCCATATATTGATAATTTCGATAAATCTCAAATTCCTACTAAAGCTCGACTTATTCAGATGAATAAAGACCTTGTATAACTATGTACTAAAGAAATCAATGATGTTATTGCTAAAATGCTTATTTAGAAATCACAATCCCCTTGAAGTTGTGCAACATTTTATATAAATAAAGCGCCTGAACAAGAACGAGGTGTTCCCTGTCTTGTTATCAACTACATGCCTTTAAATAAAGTCTTAAAGTCCATCAGATATCCAGTTCCAAATAAAACTGATCTTATTAATCGTCTAGCTGGTGCCTTTTTTTTCCAAATTTGATCTTAAATCAGGATTTGGTAAATTCAAATCACCCCGGAGGACAGGTATAAAACTGCTTTTACAGTACCATTTAGCCATTATGAATGGAACATTATGCCGTTTGGTTTCAAAAATGCTCCTTTAGAATTTCAAAGAATAATGAATGTCATTTTTAATCCATATCAAGCTTTTACACTTGTCCATATAGATGACATTCTTGTGTTTTCAAAGTCTATTTGTGACCATTGGAAACATTTAAATATTTTTAAAAAAGTTATTATCAAGAATGGACTTGTGTTATCCCTGATGGAAGTAGGTGGGTCTCGCGGATAGATTTTCAAAACTTTTGACCCACTTGACACAGGGATCAACTATCCATAAGACCAAAACCCAATCCAGGATGCGTTACCCTCAATCTCGTGACCATGTACAGTAAAAATTCTACCAGCACCAAGCATCCAAAATAACCTACGACATGCAAGAAGTAGATCATACCTTTGGAGATCCGCAGTGCTCTAATGGATTTCTTCAACACCTCTTAGCCTTCCACGCTATGACCCGAATTGGATTTCTTTTCTCAAGAAGAATGGTGGAATCTTCAGGAGAAAATCCCAACTCGAGACTCCAAGGAACTAGAAGAAAGGAGAGGAGAGTAACTCGCGCAACTCTTGCACGAAAGGGTTTTGGGCATGAGGGAGAGTCTTATTGGATGTCCAAGAGATTTTGTAGACTTCCAAATCTCCCCCTTGTCTAATTGAAATAGAAGTCTTACTTCCAAAGCTATTAGCGGCTTTCTCCTTTCCAAACTCTTATTTCTAGAGTCCAAGTCGGATTAGTGTTTTCCAATATCTTGGGCTAGCGTGGGGACCACTAGGGATTCCTTAGAAAGCTGGCTCCAACTGGAACACCGCGACCCCACATCTCATGTGCAATCCGGGCCCACAATTAATTACAAATAACACCACTATATAAATGCAATTGCACTCCAGTCTTAGGAATAAATTACAATGAAGACCCTAAACTTCCCAATTACCACAAGTAGGCCCCTCTATCAATATTCGTGGATCAATTGGAATAAATCCGTCTCTTCCAATCTAAGTTCCACATCTTATTATCCTTGAGCCCCAATTAATCACAGTAATCATCAGTACCATCCAATTAACTCTTAATTGAGATGGGTGCGCACTTACTAATGACATATTCATTAATTGGCACAAGGGGATAATAGAGATAGATTCCATCTTGATCATTCAACGTTCCCACAGTTCTACTACCACATACCCAAGACACCGAGGTGTTAACCTATAGTCGGCCTCACTCATTGGTGACTCAAAGCAAATGAATAGATAGAAACTTGAGTTCGTCAATATCTCAGGATTGAGAGCCTATTGCAAGGGAATTATGAGAGCATACCTTATTATTGAGACGGAATTCCATAAGGTGCATCTCATGGTCCTTCAATACATCCAATGTACCAGCACCATGATCCAGAATCTTACATTCTGATGATTGAGACAAATCACACTATCTCATAGTGATCAAAGTGCTGCAACCTTATCAAATGAGATGCCCAATCTCATTATTGGTTGTGAAGCTATTTAAAGTATAAGATTTGAGACATATATCTCCCGCGTGTGGATCTCATCCATGCACATATATCACATCTAATATACTAATGGGATCCGGTTCAACTCATGAACCATTATGTCATACGTATTGGTCATGTGCATGAAGTAGTAAAATAACATTCATCTCATGAAAGTAAAGCATGATTTTATTGATAAATAAAGAAATTAATCAATTTATTACATCAATTGATGGATTGAGTCCACAAAAACTAACAATCCCAAAATAAAATGAAGCTCTTTTCAAACAGAAATTCAGTTTTTTGGCTTTATAATAAAAAAGGAACTATTTCTTTAGTCTAAAGAGTTATTAAGTTTGCTTCCTAATTTCTTGATGAAATTCTTAATAAAGAGAAGTTGCAACATTTTCTTGGATGCCTTAATTATGTTTCTAACTTTTATAAAGATCTTGCTGAAGAAAGAAAAATCTTGCAAATGCGCTTGACCAAAAATCCCATAGAATGGTCACCTGCTCATACAAAAGTTGTTCCTAATATTAAACAAAAAGTGCAAAATTTACCTTGTTTAACTATCCCTCATCCAGATTTATTAAAAATAGTTCGAATAGATGCATTTGAAATAGGTTTTGGAGGAATCCTTCTACAAAGAAATGTCCTTGGAAAAGAAGAAATTCTTCGTTTCACTTCTGGAACATGGACGCCTACTCAACATAATTATTCAACTATTAAAAAAGAAATCCTATCCATAGTAAATAGTATAATGAAGTTCCAAAGTCATTTATTAAGCAAAAATTTTTTATTAAGAATAGATTGTAAATCTGCTAAAGAAATTTTAGAAAAAGATGTAAAAAATCTTACTGCTAAGCAAATCTTTGCTCGCTGGCAACCTTTATTAGCCATATTTGACTTTGACATTGAGTATATTGCAGGTAAAAATAATTCTCTTCTTAATTTTTTATCTCATGAGTTTTTACAGGGGCAAAAGAATGAAGCCTCGGCAGATTAAACCTTTTCTCCAGTCCCCAACTGATAAAGTTTCTTCCATTATGAACACTACACCTTTACTCAGAAAATCTAGTGGCAATTATCTTGAGAGATGGGGAAAAACCCATACTTCTAATATTCCTCAATTTCAAAACCCATCAAGCCCTTTATCCAGAAAACCTCAAGCTTCACAAGCCCAATATTTTGCCACAAAAGCACCCTTGAGAATTTATTCCATAGATGATATGTCTTATGTTGATACCATTTCTATTGAACATCTTATCCAAACCCTTTTTTCTCTTGATCACTTATTTATCCAACCTCTTGACTATAAAGTCTATGAACAGATTCTAATCAAAACTGGCAGCTATATTATTAATTATACATATGGATCAAAAAATTCATACTTAAATGCTTTACCACCCAATATTACTATCCTCTATTCAAAAATCAAAATCCCGCATGTTCTCTCTGTAGAAGAATGGGGACGACCTCTTCATATGCCTCAAAGGCTTGATTTAGAACTTATTTTTAATTATTATGATTATATTTCTGCTTAGGAAGTCATCTTCTATTATCAAAACCCATCCTTCCAGCATTCCTGGTTCATCAGATTCAAATCAAACTCCCATAAAATACCTATGTGGTTCTTTACACAATTCTGGATCCCTTTTGGTGCTACTAAAGACACCCTTCCTCAAGCACTTCTTCTTATTTATGAATCCTATTCTGCATCATTTAAAACCCTTCTCAAATCAAAAGAAAAAAGCCTTTATCAGCGCTTACAACTTGCAAAAGAACCTTATGTTACTATGCAATTTTATCGCAAGCAGGAGATTCCTTAGATCTTGAAATGGAATTTTTATAAATAAATAGACTTTAGTCCACCAGTTTTATCTTGAATTATTTATATCAAGTTTTGGCATCAATTTGATTACACTGTAATACTCCAGCAATATTATACCGAGCAAACTAAAAAGCCGTCATTCTCTAAAGTTCTCAAAACTCCTGAAAAAGAAAAAGAAAGGCTTCATCCAGCAAGTGATATTGACAAACAAAAGAATTCTTGTTCAGCCTCTCCTTCTGCTCTTTATGTAGGAGCAGATTTGCTTCAACTCAAAAAAGAACTTCAAAAGGAAATTACTGAACAAATACAAAAAGAACGGTCATATGAAAATTCTCCATTAAGTTTTGGTCAGCAGCTACATCATCTTTGGGCTGATGACAATCCTTTTGAAAATATTGCTCCTGAACCTGATATAGATGCTAATGAGACAAGAAGCGATAATGAAGGATTCATATCTATCTGAAGAAAAGGAAAAAAAAAGCCAAGACAAGACATATGCTTTATCAATCCACTCAATTTCCCACAAAGCAATCATGACGATCCACTATTCCAAATAAAGTTCATTTGTAGTGAAGATTGTGATCTTATCCAGCAGTCCTGAAGCATCATGAAATTTGTTAGCACATGAAATGAAATGCAAATGCAGTGTAAATTTAGTTGTAATGAAATGTAAATTATGTTTGTTATGACTATAAAGAAGTCTAGTCTTCCACACATACATGCAAGAGTTTGAATAACAGTCAAAATCCAGCCTCATTTCCACCACCATCTCCTCTCTCCTCTCCCAACTGCTTGTGTATACCCACCACCTTCCACTTTTGTATACCCACCATCTTCCCCATTTGGTATCAGAGCCAAGTTGGCATCTAGTTCGTAATCAAGTATTGTTGCAATATAAAGTTGTTTTGTGAGTATTTCTTCACTTGTCTTTATAATTTGATTTTTTTTAAGGAATTGCTGACTCAGAAGTAAGAACGTCAAAAGTCTTAATACTTAGTTCTGTGTTTGTTATTATTGAGAAATTTTAATCATATTCCGCCCGGAGCGAAACTGAGGTAGCCATTGTTGTCGCCATTGTTAGCAGTGTGAAGGCGTTTAAGGCGTTTTGTTGGTGTGTAAATCCTCTATTTCGTTAGATACTCATGGTGGATTTGGTTAAAATAACCCTGTACTACAAATTATGGCTAAGCTTATTAAGAAGTTTGTACCTTCTTCTTCTGCATCATCAAATTCCTTATCTTCTGTGTCTATTAAAAATAGTGAAGAAATTAATTATGATGATTTAGATCAAGTTATTTGTGACTGGACTATTCCAAACGTAAATAAAAATGAAATTTATAAAGTTGGAAGTTTTCAATTAAAATCAAGTTATAAAGTAAAACCCATTGAAAGAATTGAATCCATTACCAATAATATTCAGCATCTTTCTTTAATCAAGCCCCATGAAATAAAGGAGTATGTTATGTTAAAACATACAATTATATTCATTTTGGATTAGTGCAAGTTGTTCTAAAGCCTCTAACAAGACTTGGACTTAGAACAGAAACTCTCATCTATGTTCAAGATATAAGACATAAAAAATTCAGTGATTCATTACTTAGAATGGTTGAATCAAGTTTGGCTAATGGCCCAACTTTCTTCAATTGCTTTCCAAATTTCTCTATTTCCCTTACAGATCCAGGTGCACACGAAGCTCTTACTTTTGTTATCCAGATAAAAGGTTTTGATATGATTGCTCATAATCAAAATCTTTTCTCATATATAGAGTTTATTATAAACTCATGAATTCAGTTGCTCCAGGCATAGCCGATTCCCATCAAGCAAAAGGTATGACTACTTTATTCCAAACTAATTTAAAAAATAAAGTTAATATTCCAAAACTCATACAGTGGAATGATATTAATCTATCTGGTAAATGGCGCTTAGAAAACATCCAACCAGAAAGGTTTTCAGAAAATCAAGATATTGAAATAATTATTAAACATGAAAATGGAAGTGTTGAAATAAATTTTCAAACAGATTTAAGAGATATAACTCTTACAGTTTATCAACCTTGTAGAGAGTCTTATTCTCATCCTCCCTCTAAAGTGGGATCTTCTATAAAAGAATCATCCCGAGTTTATTGCTCTATACCTAATGTAGACCTTCAACTTACAGGACTAGTGTATCCTTCTTATCAAGTTTCTCCATCTAATACATATAATCCTTCAAAATCCAATTTCAATATAAATGTTATTGAATGCATTGAAATTGATAAAGAAATATTAAAAAAGAATTTAGCTTTACATCCACTCACAAAATCCTTTTTTAACCATGTTTTTTAAGAACATAAAAACTTTCTAAAAGCAAAATGGTATAAATATATGTATGATAATCAAAGAAATATTTATTTCTTTGATTGGCTTAAACTACCCATGAAGAAAGCTTATAATACTGAAGATTTATCCATCAATATGATAACTAAATTAAGCTCTTCTTGGATTGTAGCTTCTACCATTTCCTCTCCACAAAGAACTGAACAATTTATACATCCTCCATTACATCAAATCATTTATAAAGAAACTTCAGCTATACCCATAAACGGTGTTGCAAAAATACAAGGAGACAAAGGTAAAACTGAATTTATTTACAAATCATATTTAAGTCATGGTTTAGAACAAAATAATTATACAAATATAAACCTTCATACTATTGGCCAACAAACCAATAGAATTGAAGATAAAGTTGAAAATATTTTAAAATTTTATGAAACTACTTCTTTCCATAAAGTAATCAAGACACAATCTTTAGGTTTTCAAGGTGAAGCCCTTAAAGATCTAAAGCTAGAAAAAAAACCCTTAAAATTTTCAAACGAACTAATCAATCAATTATCTCATAGTTTTACAAACATTAAACTTAAAAATAATAAAGAAAATAAAGATGAAGAATCCATAAATGTTTTAGTTTCTAAAGTTTCGAGCTTAGACTCAGAATTCTCTATTTCTGACTCTATACAAGAAAAATCAAATGAAAATCAAGATGATCAAAATCAAGAATCTCTATAAATCAATAAAATATTTAAGAGACAAAAACCAAGAGTCACTGCAGTAAAAACAAGAAATTATTATCCAAGACCTACTCTAGTTAATCTTCAATTCGAAGAACAAGCTATTCTAAATGGCCTTCGCTTTGAAAACTCTTCAGTATATGAATGGAATGTAGATGGACTATCTGAAAATCAAATCCTACAACTATGCCAACATATGATGATATATGCCTCTACCAACATGGCTGCCGGTAATGATCAAAGACATGCAGTAAATGTAGCCGTCCTTGGATTTACTAGATGATTACATGGTTGGCGGGAAAAATACCTATCTAATAAAGAAAGAAATGTTATATTAAATGTAGTAGAAAGAGATCCCTTAGGAAATCCAGTTCTAAATCCTCAAGGCTAAATGATCCCTTGATTCCATCTACATGCTTATTACCAATATAGTTAAACATTTTATTGGTAATTATACAAATGCAGAAGAAAAATTAAAAACACAATTAATCAATTTATCTTGCCTAACATTATTAGATTTTCGTTGGATAAAGATGTTTTCTTATCAAAACTCTATACAATCGATACAAGTAATTTAAAATTTTGAAAAGAAAAATTTATATTTGGTCTTCTTAAACTTTTTGCAAAAAGTTATAAAAGAGTTAAAATCAGAAAATTATGGACTTTATACATATGGTGACCTCATTCAAAAGATAAATAAAGTTGGATTTTCATTTTGCAATGAAATCAGACTTAAACGACAAATTGAAAATAAAAAAAGAATAAGTAAACATGAACTTGGTGATTTTTGTTATCAATTTGGCATGGAACCATTAATTTGTCCTTCTAGCCATAATAAAAAGAAAAACTTAAAAAGAAACCATCAAAAAAGAAAATCTAAACATTTTTCAAGTCCACAATATTATATTCCCTCAAAAAGATATCATAAAAAATCTTCTTATAAAAATCCTTATAAGGAATCAAAGAAATCCTATACAGAAGATAGTCCATCCACTTCTTATCCTAAGAAAAAAAGAAATACAATATTATAATTGCAAAAAAAAGGACATTTAGCTCCTGACTGCCCAAAAATAAAAGTAAAAATAGAAAAAGAAATCAAAACTATCTTAAAAGGATCCTCGGCGTTAGAGCCATCCAATTCCTCTAATACAAATTATTCTACCTCTTATTCTTCAGATACATGTCATGTAAAATATTTGACAATGAAATCCAGTATAAATCTGCTTCTTCTTCCTCTTTATCATTAAACATACTTTCTACTCCAAAAGAGATTGTGCTAAAAATGTTTAAAAATCTAAAAGATGAAGAATTAAAAAATAAATATTTTGAAAAAAATACAGAATATAAATAAAGGAACTAAAAAAGGGAAAGTTTCTACATCAAATAACATATTAGACTTAGCTGAACAATTCAGCATTAAAATTGTATTGATAGATTAAGAGAGCAACAAGCTCCTACTCATCTTTCTATTCAAGATCTTTATAAAGAAGTAAATAATCAAAAGCAAGAAATAAAAGAATTAAAACAAGACTTAATTGAACTTCAAGAACTCAAACGTGTTAAGAATCTTGAATTTCACACACTCAAAATTATCAAGAAAATGATTATAATTTAGAAAATCAAGAAAAATTTCATAAAGACTTATCTAGTTTTGTAAATTATTTAACAAGAAATCCACTTAAAAAATGGAAAAGTCAAGCTATAATTAAGGTCAAAGACTTCTCTATTAAAGCACTCTACTTACCAGATAGCGCCGCAGATGTTAATTTAATAAGAGAACGATTAATCCCAACAAAATATTATAAGAAAACCAATAATAAACTCAATCTAGCTACTGCTAACAAAAAAACTACAAATCAAATACAAATTAAGTAATGTTTAAGTTTGTAAAAATGGTACATGCATAAAGACTAATTTCCTTCTAGGAAAGAATTTTAATAATGATGTTATCCTTGAAAATCCTTTCCTACAAATTTTACAGCTTTTTTAAATTGACTCATCAGGTCTAAAAACTATTTTAGACAGTAAAGAATTAAAATTTGATTTTGTTGAATTAACTCCTATTCAACATATCAATATTATTCAAACAAAGTGTAAACAAGAATAAGATGTTCAAACACCATTCAGATATCTAGTTCCAATTAAAATGGATCTTATTAATCATCTCTCTGATGTCTTCATGTTTTCTACATTTAATCCTACATCCAGATTTTGGTACCTTCAAATTCTACCCGGAGGACAGTTATAAAATTATTTTTCTTTTCTCAATGAAAAAAAATTCAGATTATTGATAATTCATATTCAGACCTATTTGCCTTCAGGAAGTATCCTTTCTCATTACTACATCAAGTACAAGCAAAAGCAATGCCCTTATTCAGGAATCAAGCTCTTCCTTCATACATACATCCCAACAAATATCAATTCCCTTCTTCAATTTAGGATTATCTGTGTCACACCCCGATCCCGGGAATTTGGGGATTTGAGTGGGCCCCCAGGGCGTGGATATGTAATCCCGTAGGATTCCGTGCCCTGAAGAATTATGCACGAATTCCTATAAGGGAGATTCCATAAGAACGTGTGAGGTAAACCAACACACGTATGGACATAACTCATCATAAGCGAATGCCTGCGAAATACTCAGCAATAATCAAGAGCAAGTTAAAGAACATATCCTTTTTCATACATAGGTAGGTATATACATATACATCAGTGCTAAAGTTCTTCAATTACATTTCCTTCCATTCAACTCAATTAAAAGGTCGAATACAAAAGGTCTAAAGTGCATTTTCCCCAATGGAAAACCAAAAAGGTGGCCGTAACACCTCCAACACTGACGCACTCCGTGGGATGACTAATAACAGATATCATCATCCTTCCAATCGTCTATACCCCAAGGTACCATTGGGGCACTCTCCGGGGGCACGTCAACACTTGAATTGGGATGGGGTTTTGTACCTGCAATACCAAGGGTAACACTGTCAACATAACGGTTAAGCAAGTATTGAGCATAGAGACTAACATAATATATATCAATTGAACTCATTAACATACACTGGATAGGGGCATTAATAGTCTACTAGACTTAATGTGCATGAGTGACAATAAGTTAGGAATCAAATCAAGATATAGTACACATTAATTGGCATCCACGAGGCTCTATTCTCCCAAAAGGAAGCGTTACATATGGGTTGCTAGGAGATCAAGCTAGCTTCTCGAGGAGTGCCGAAAACTCTTTCGTAAGCTACTACAGTAGTGACATAATACCCAAAAGGCGCAAGCTAAGTGGTGCCAACTAGGTTTACCTCTCTCATACTTCATATCATATTTGCAATAACATACATAGGGAATATCAGTCTGGAAATATAACCAATCATGAATACAGACGAACAATTAAATGAAGCACATTTATATGAGCTATGAAGGCTCGAACCTCGCCTATACCATTATGGCTAGCAAGCACACACTCAGTAGAAGCTCTGGCTTATCAGACACACACTCATTAGAAGCTCAGGTCTGAATTGCCTCAACGTTTATCTAGAGAGTGAATGCATAGACAATTCATGTGGAGGGTAAGGTATTTAACAATATGGATGTATTCGGGTTGCGTAACTATCTAAGAAATCACTATTCCCCTGTGTTAGGCAACCCATGATCTCCAAGGTCATTCAATCTGACGTACTCATAAAACGTCTGGTGCCATTGTGTTACCGCATCTTGGTATTACCTTGTGTACATAAAAGACGCCCCTTCTTTCCGGGAATTTCTCATTCTCTTTAACATGTATTCACCATTGGCCAATGTGATGGTAGGAAAGGTGCCAATACTAAGGTCCTCCAAGGTTAGTGAAAGTTTCTAATATCCTGGATTTCACTGGGTACTTACGGCTTAGCCGTGTATAGTGCTACGGCTTAGCCAAGTGGCTCAGGTTTCCTCAAAAAATCTAGGCGCATTTATGGCTTAGCTGTATATTAGTGTACGGCTTAACCGTGCTAAGCCTGCGGCCAGGTTACGGTGTGGCTATGGTCGAGCCGTAAGGCATTTTACGGTGTAGGCGTATGCAAGCCGTAGAAGGAAATGGGCTTTCAAGCTCTCTGGAAAGTCCACCGTAAGAAGGCTTACGGCTTAGGTACGGGCTGGGCATGACTTAGTCGTAGTGTATTTTATGGTGAAGCCATGGGTAAGCCGTAGTACAAAAACCAATTTCATCCCTATCTGGACTTTGAGCCGTAGACAGCTACGGCGTAGCTGTGGCTTCGCCGTACGCTTTAAAAAACTGAAGTCGATTTTGTAGCTCAATTTCAATATGGGATCCATACAGAACCTGATTTGTGGGGAGTTCCTATGGCTTAATTATAGTGTCCTTGTAAGTATTCCACCCTCACACACCCTCCATTCCACTTTTACTTCCTAACTCAATCCATACTACATTTGTACACAATAAAACAATGAAGATCTGGCTGAATATTGAGAATTCAAAGAACTACCCAAGGATCGATAACTTAACCACAAATGCATCACATAGAAACTCTAATACTTGGCTCTTAACAGTGTTTGCCCTTTCTAAGTCCTTCTTGTTATGTGGTTAGGGAAGAGCTTCCAAATGAGAATGGGTTCTCTTAGTGAGCTGTAGCTTGAATGGGAAGTACTTCCCAAAGAAAAGAATACTCCTATAAAGAAGAGGAAGATGGGTGAAGACTATCCCCAATGCATGCAAGACCCCCAACCCTAGTAGCTCTTCAAAATTGAAGTGAAGATGAAAGGAATCAGGAAGAGAGGAAGCAGCTCCAGCAACCAAAGGAGTAAGAAGAGAAAATGGGACGTTGAGTCCCCTTTTTAACTTAAAATTTCTTGTATTTAACATGCAAGTCCAATCTTTTTATGAAATTTTGGTTTAGGCCAAATGGACCTCAGTTGACCCAAAACGAGTTCGAATCAAATCAAGCCCAACACGAAAGATGATCTACATGAAAAATTACTCAAGGAGTGATTGACGAGGTGCCCACAAAATGCAAGAACGATTTACAAAAAGGTCCTCAACTACTGAAGTAAGGCTCAACTTCGTCGAACTACTGATCTAAGACCCAAACCCACTCTTTTTTAAACTAGATTAACATAAACAAGGAGTAATTAACATAAAACGTGATTAATTAGTGTAGATTAAGATTAGTGGGATTCGGAACCTTACAATCTATCACTTCACAAGAACTTATCAATGCCCATTGGAGTGCCATTCTCTCTAATAAAAGAAAAAAACTAGAAAAACCCTATCCAAAATTACAAACCATATCAAGGACTTTAAAAGCCAAGTCCTTATGTGCCATAACATCCATCAAATAGCACTGTTATCCACCTATGTGATGAAAAAACATCCATAATTCACCTCTTGGAAAAGGTTAACACAGCCCTTCCAGATGAGATAGTTGCAAAAATTAGAGAAAAAACCTTTTGTTGTCAGATCAAGGAGCGATTAATGCTCAAAGCTCAATATATAAGCTGGGCAACTGGCTTTCCCACATTGTTCCTGCCATCATATGAAGTTGATATCTCATCTATCGAACAATGATTAGTCCAAAGATTTTCTTTATGCAGAGATGATTTTGAAATGATATAGCAGCTCCTTGCAATCGAGCGTCATGCCCTTCACAGCCTTATAGTTACCAAAAGACAACTTATAACGATTTTATCAAGTTTGGTTGAAAGATCAGAAATCCAGTTTTATGAACCTTATCAATTATAGACCATCATGAATTATGAAAAAGGAGATTTAGTCTGCAAAAAGTTCATCTCTACCTTAAATGATTACGAGCATCTCCATGTTGATTATCCAGCTCAATGGTGTGAATCTCATGAAGTCGCTACAATGGAATATAGCTTAGAATGCCTCCGAACTTATGATCCAACTTTTGATCAGTATCAAAATTTCTCAATCTAAAAGGACATCTTGAATTTGCAAGTATATACAGATATGCTAGGTGTGACGGTCAAAGAATTGTTTGCATCACTAATGATCTCACTGAGCAAATAACAGGGATACAGATTCCATATAAATCTGGACAAATAGCTCTTAATCAAATTATCAATGCTTATGAAGACATGACTTTTGTTATTTCTAATAGAACTCGAGAAGAGTTAATCCAATTATTCCATGGTGAATTAACAAATGATGGCTGAGATGAGCACTTTTGATACAAGTCTCCAATAATACTATGCCTAGCTTAAAGATTCTTCCTACAAGAGCTTTTTCTACTAGCCCATCAATGAGTTTTTTGGAAAAAGTACATACAAAAGTACTAAAAGACAAAGCATATCTCATATAAGAATGAAGAAGTATTTTATTCCTGACATGCACATCAATGAAGAACTTATCTCCAGAAAGGGAAAAGAAATAAAGACATGACACATACCTTATTAAGTTACTCAAAGCAATCATGATATCTCACTATTCAGAATAAAGTTCATCTACAACAAAGATTGTGATTTTTGCATATAGTCCGATTGTACCATGAAATTTGCCAGCATATAAAATGAAATGCACATTCAATTTAAATTCAGTTGTAAAGAAATGTAAATTACGTTGGTTATGACTATAAATAGGTCTTGCCTTCTTCATGTACAAGCAAGAGTTGGAATACCAATCAAAATCCAGCATTGCTTCCACCACCATCTCCTCTCTCCTCTCCCTTTTGCTTTTGTATACCCACCATCTTCCCCATTTGGTATAGAGCCAAGTTGGAATCAAATTTTTAATCAAGTACTTTGGCAATATAAAGTTGTTTTGTGAGTACTTCTTCACTTATCTTTGTTATGTTATATTTTGATTTTGCTTAAGGAATTGCTGACTCAAAAGTAAGAACGTCAAAAGTCTTAATAATTGGTTCTATGTGTGTTATTATTGAGAAATTTTAATCATATTCTGCCCAAAGCAAAACTGAAGCAGCTAATGTTGTCGCCGTTGTTAGCTGTATGAAAGCATTTAAGGTGTTTTGTTGGTGTGTAAAGGCTCTATTTCATTAGATACTCATGGTGGATTTGGTTAAAATAACTATGTAATACAAATTATGGCTAAGTTTATTAAAAATTTTGTACCTTCTTCTTCCTCATCTTCAAATTCCTTATCTTCTATGTCTATTAAAAATAGTGAACAAATCAGTTATGACAATTTAGATCCAGTTATTTGTGACTGGATTATTCCAACCATAAATAAAAATGAAATTTATAAAGTTGAAAGTTTTTAATTAAAATCAAGTTATAAAGTAAAAACCATTGAAAGAACTAAATCCATTACTAGTAATATTCAGCATCTTTCTTTAATCAAGCCCCATAAAATAAAGGAGTATGTTAAAACATACAATTATATTCATTTTGGATTAGTGTAAGTTGCTTTAAAGCCATTAACAAGACTTGGACTTAGAACTGAAGCTCTCATCTATGTTCAAGATGCAAGACATAAAAAATTCAGTAATTCATTACTTGGAATGGTTGAATCAAATTTGGCTAATGGCCCTACCTTCTTCAATTGCTTTCCAAATTTCTCTGTTTCCTTTACAGATCCAGACAAAAGGTTTTGATATGAATCCTCACAATCAAAATCTTGCTCTCATATATAGAGTTTATTATAAACTCATGAATTCAGTTGTTCCAAGCATAGCCTATTTCCATCAAGTAAAAGGTATGACTACTTTATTCCAAACTAATTTCAAAAATAAAGTTAATATTCCAAAACTCATATGGTGGAATGATATTAATCTATCTAGTAAATGGTGCTTAGAAAACATCCAACCAGAAAGGTCTATATAAAATCAAGATATTGAAACAATTATTGAACATGAAGATGGAAGCGTTGAAATAAATTTTCAAATAGATTTAAGAGATACAACTCCTACAGTTTATCAACCTTCTTGAAAGTCTTATTCTCAACCTCCCTCTGTGGTAGGATCTTCAATAAAAGAACCATCTCGAGTTTCTTGCTCTACACCTAATGTAGACCTTTGACCTATAGGACTTGTGTATCCTTTTTATCAAGCATCTCTATCTAATACATATAATCCTTTAGAATCCGATTTCAATATAAATGTTATTGAATGTTTTGAAATTGATAAAGAAATGTTGAAAATGAATTTAGCTTTGCATCCTTTAACAAAATCCTTTTTTAAATAGGTTTCTCAAGAACATAAAGATTTTTTAAAAGAAAAATGCTTCAAATATATATATGATAATCAAAGAAATATTTATTTCTTTGATTGGCTTAGACTAACTATAAAGAAAGCTTATAATACTGAAGATTTATCCATCAATATGATAACAAAAATAAGCTCATCTTGGATTATAGCTTTTACCAGTTCTTCTCCACGAAGAATTGAAGAATCTATACATCCTCCATTACATCAATTGATATATAAAGAAACTTCGGCCGTACCCATAGAAGATGTATCAAAGATGCAAGAAGATAAAGGTAAATCTGAATTAATTTATAAATCAGACTTAAGTCATGTTTTAGAACAAAATAATTATGCAAATATTAACCTTCGTACTATTGGCCAACAAACTAATAAAATTGAAGATAAAGCTGAAAATATTTTAAAAATTTATGAAGCATCTTCTTCATAAAAGATAATTAAGATACAAACTTTAGGTTCTCAAGGTGAAGCCCTTAAAGATATAAAGTTAGAAAGGAAACCTTTAAAATTTTCAGATGAACTAATTAATCAATTATCTCATAGTTTCACAAATATAAAACTTCTATAAAATAATGATAAAAAAACTAACAAACCTATAAATGTTTTAGTCTCAAATTCCGAAGCCTCTAGCTGAGATTTAGAATTTTCTGTAGTTGATCCTATAGAAGAAGAGTTTAAAACAAATGAGAATAAAAATGATCAATGCCAATAATCTCTACAAATCAATAAAATATTTAAAAGACAAAAACCAATAGTCACTGCAGCAAAAACAAGAAATTATTATTGAAGACGTACTCCAGTTGATCTTCAATTAGAAGAACAAGCTATTCTAAATGGCCTTTGATTTGAAAACTCCTCAGTATATGAATGGAATGTAGATGGACTTGTTGGAAATTTATACTAAAAGCATACTTTTATGTATTTTTCTTTGATTGATTTACTTATTAGTAAAGTTTGCTTTTCCATCTTAATGAGAATTTGTATGGGTAAATGGTTGCACTATTATTTACTGTGCATAAATACATCTTTTATTCTATAAAGTAGACAAGTTATTGTGTAGAGTTCAGCTTATTCAAGGACGACTTATTTGTTGGTTCTTATAGAATATAAGTTATTGTTGTTCACAATCTAGATGGAGCTGGATACACCATCGGTATGATTGTAGCATGATGTTTTAGTAGACTTGTCTTGGCTGCGGGAAAAGTATAGTTTTGACTCGTTATGCTAGTACACTTTGTGTGTATTGAACAGGACCATTTTTGGGTTATTGTCTTTATACTGACTATATAAGATTATTAACATCCAAATGGTTATTTTGAGAGCTTATACTCTTAATCCCGATATCAATAATAGACACGTGCATTTAGTATTTGGCATTTTGATTTGCAAAGGAGTGAGACCTTTTGTGGGTCAATAATATCAGTAAATTGGATGACTATACTACGTGTATGGTGCATATTAGTTTATTGACGGAATCTACATCCCGTAATAGGGATTGATGATATCCCATTGATGGAGCTTATAAGTTTTGATTATGTTAAACCTTGCAGGTGGACTTAGTATCCGACATATTAAATAAGTTAAGTGTAAGGTCTCAAGGAATTATAAAGATATCGATTAAATATAGGCATCAATAATTATTTAATCGATGGATATCTGAAATCTTAATGTGGGGAGATTAATAAGCATTTAATAACAAGAAGCTCGAAATATTATTTTGAGAATAAGAACAGGAGTACAATTATAATTTTTTAGTGGACTGAATTGTAATTTATGGATCTAGATTTCTAATTTGGGTTGAATTAGGGTTTCTTATTTCTATAAGAAGCCTATTCCTTGTTTCCTTCTTAAGGTCCCTATTGTAGCCTATAAATATGCACTATTGCTCTCTAGAAAAGATATACAAGAGAAATATCGTTTTTTGAGAGCAAGGAGAATTCGCAGAAGAGGCCTACACCCCGGTGCGAATTCGAGCATAAAGGAATACAGTAAAAGATCTTGAGATTTTTAGGTTGTTGTAAGACCGAGATCAAATCAGAGAGATCTCGCAGGTATGGTTTTTGAATCATTATCGTTTAAACTTATTTCCACAGTGATCTGTGCACGATATCTAAGGATCCCAGCGGCTGCCTCCCAACAGTGGTATCAGATCTAACCTTGATACTGTGTATGGATTGAACAGAATATAGAAAGATGATAGGTTACTATAAAAAGTCATGGCGATTGCATTTTGCTGTAACTAGTTTTGTAGCAGACTGTCTAATCCTTGTTTTGCAGCAATTGATCTGGCTATCATGGTCACAATGTGTGTTTGTTATGTGAATGGATCCCACGAATTATATTCGTGGTTACTGTTTTACATATTTTCGATTTTTCATGGCGATGTATTTATATTGATATAGCATGTGAACTCCATTCATCAGGAGGCTTAGGATTCAATGTAATTTTTCATGGTGATGTAATTATATTGAAATAGCCCGTGGACTCCGTTCGTTAGGAGGCTTAGGTTCAATATAATTTTTTTTAGGAAGGACACAAGTTTTGAAGGTAGATATCATTTCGAAGGAAGAACTCCATAAAAAAAAATTTGGTTCCCTCGGACCCCACTGGGGCGCTGCCCCCTGGACCCCCGCGAGTTGATTGGGCAGCTCGATCCCCGCCGGGGGATACCCTCGGACCCCCTCTGCGAGGTGCATATTTTGAAGAAGTGGCAATCAAGAAAACAAAGGATCCTACTTGACCATGATAGCTAGGACTCTAGTATTGGTCATATTTTTTTTGTGCTTGAATGCCTATGAATATCATAACTTACTTCATATGATATTAGATCTATTTAATACTATTTAGAATGGAGAAATAGGTAGCATTCATGTGATTTGCAAATAAAATTGAACTCCAGTTTTTCTTTTATTAATCACACCAATGCTATGATGCGTAAAGATAGGGTAACCTAGACATCTTGGTAACGTATTACTTCAAAATTCTAAACTGGCCTTATTAAACTATTATACAAGAACCCTCATTGTTAAATAACTAAGTGGGAGAGGGAACCTCTTAGTTTCCACTGTCTCCATCATTGTTTTGTAGGAGATGTAATTGATTTATGTGTTGACCTTAGAGTCTTCTTCCTCATCGGATGAGTTAATTATGGAATCTCCAGTACAAACTCCTATATGGATAATTTAGGGTAATTATTTGTATAGGTCACCTCTCCATCTAACGGGACCGAATACAGAATAATGGACCTTGAATTAAATGATGGTATACGCTTAGCTATAAATAATAGTATGCCCTCCATCCGAGTCACTGCCATTATCTATAGGACCAAAGTCATGGCAGCTGTTTGGTTTTGCTTGACACAATTTATTGCCTTGATAGTAAAACTAATAGGTTATGTCCTATTTAAACACATTGAGGCATACTATGCATAATGTTTTAGATTGCTGTCGGATTCTTTTATTAAATGGAAAATGGAGCCTTTTTTATTTGAATCCAACATTTATTTGCCCATCATAATTTGTTAATTATGTAATTTTCAGGATTTAAGATGGAAACTTTCAATCGACTTGCTGTAATTCTCAAAGAACACAAACTCACTAGACCTAATTATATTGACTGGAACATAAACTTGGATATTGTGTTAACTGCTGAAGAATACAAATATGTGCTCACTGAGGTGTGCCCAAAGAAACCTCTGGAAGGTTGTACCGATGAGGTGGCTGTCCAGGCATACAAAAAATGGATCAAGGCCAATGAGATGGCGCGGTGTTACATGTTGGCATCTATGTCAAATGTTTTGCAACATCAGCATCATTCTTCTCCTACTGCCTATGATATCATGTACAACCTTAAGGAGATGTTTGGTGATCAGGATCGGGCAGAAAGGCAAGTTGACATGAAAGAACTATTTAACACTAAGATGGCTAAATGAACCTCTGCAAGGGACCATGTTCTGAAAATGATAGGACACCTCAATGAACTGGAAGTCCTTGGAGCTGAAATTGATGGGGAAATCCAGGTCGATATCATTCTCCAGTCCCTGATTAATTCCTTTGAGAATTTTCACCTAAATTACAACACGAACAAGCTCAATTATTCTTTGGTGGAATTACTTAAGGAACTTCAAGTTGCTGAGCGCCTTCTGAAGAAGTCAGCTAGTGTTCACGTTGCTGAAAAAGGTTCTATTTCTAAGCCGAAAAGCAAGAAGAAATAGAAAAAGGGTCAGAATCGTAATGCAGTTCCTTAAGGTGGCAACAAACCTCAAGGAGGAGTGAAAAAGCCTAAGGGCAAGTGTTTCCATTGCAAGAAAGCAAGGCACTAGAAAAAGCAATGTCCAACTTATCTCAACAAAGTGAACAATAAAGGTAAATTTCATTCACTAGTTGTTGAATCATGTTTGGCAGTTGTATCTACCGGTACCTGGTGTGTAGATACGGGAGCCACTAATCATGTTTGCAATTCTTTGCAGAGGTTCTAGGAAACCAGGCAGCTAAGTGATGGAGAGATTTATTTGCTTATGGGTGATGCTACGAGAGTGGCAGCAGTTGCAGTAGGAGATGTTTATCTTAGTTTTATAGATATAGGACTTTAATTTTAAAAGATCGTCTTTATGTTCCCTCCATTAGGCGAAATTTAATTTCTTTTTCCAAGTTGATTAGAGACGGATCTTTCGTTTATTTTAATAAATTTGTGGTTATTAAGTACAATATACGCTTTATTTGTTTTAGTTCATTGGTGGATGATCTTTACATTGTTGATCCTATCTTTCCTAAACTGCAACTGACAGAATCAAATACCACAATTACCTTACCATGTAAGAGAAAGAAATCTTCACAATTGAACCAAACATATCGTTGGCACTTACGCCTGGGTCATATCAATCTAAACCAGATTTCAAGACTAGTTGCAAATGGACCATTAGAGTCATTGGAAGTGGAGGCACTTCCAGTTTGCAAATCTTGTTTAGAGGGGAAAAAGACCAAGCGCCCTTTTTCGGCAAAAGGCTATAGGGCCAAAGAATCGTTGGAATTGGTTCACTCTGACTTGTGTGGGTCCATGAATGTCCAGGGAAGAGGTGGATTTGAGTATTTCATCACTTTTATTGATGACTACTCAAGTTATGGGTACATTTACTTAATGCCCCGTAAGTCCGAATGCTTTGAGAAATTCAAGGAGTATAGGGCGGAAACGGAAAAGCATCTAAGTAAGAGTATCAGGACACTACAATCTGATCGTGGTGGCGAGTACCTCTTTGGAGAATTTAGGGATTACTTAGCACAAGAGGGGATTACATCCTAGTTGTCTGCACCAGGTTCACCTCAACAAAATGGTGTAGCAGAACGAAGGAATAGGACTCTTATGGATATGGTGAGGTCAATGATGAGTTATTCGGATTTACCTAATTCATTCTGGGGGAATGCTCTAGAAACGGCTACATACATTCTAAACTTAGTTCCATCTAAGTCAGTAGCTACTACACCCACAGAACTATGGACTGGGCGCAAACCCAGTTTAAAGCATGTTCAGATTTGAGGTAGTCCAGTACATGTGCTGAAAGGGAACACAGATAAGTTGGAACCAAGAACGGAAGTTTGCATTTTCGTTGGATATCCCAGAGGAACAAAGGTGGTTTGTTCTATAATCCTCAAGATTGAAAGGTCATTGTTAGCACCAATGCTCGATTCTTAGAAGAGGACGATGTAATGAACCACAAACCCAAAAGCAGAATTGTTCTCGAGGAATTGAGAGGAGAGAGACCTACCCAAAATTTTCCATTACCAGCAGCACAGGGAGAGACACCACAAGATGGAGAATTTGGCTTTCCGTTACCTCGTCATAGTGGGAGGCTTACCGACTCCCAAGATGATGATACTCTAGTTGAAACCACCAACTTGCTGGGTGATGAGCCAGATCAGCATGTCGATGATGGTACACCAGGATTAGTTTTAGCACAGTGTGACACTACTTATACATACACAAAGGGTGTGCCTCATTGTAGTGGGAGGGTTGTTCGTCAACCTGAGTGGTATATGCTCTTGGGAGAGTCATTTGACAGAGTCCCTGATGAGCTAAATACCGAACCCTGTAACTATAATGAAGCACTCCAAGACAAAGATGCAGACCTATGGCAAAAAGCTATGAAATCAAAAATGGAGTCTATGTACTCTAATCAAGTCTGGGATCTTGTAGAACCACTAGAGGGGATAAAACCTATCGGTTGTAAGTGGGTCTACAAGAAGAAAAGAAGGGTCGATGGAAAGGTTGAAACCTTCAAAGCTAGGCTTGTTGCGAAAAGGTTTACTCAGAAAGAAGGAATCGATTATGAGGAGACTTTCTCGCCAGGAGCCATGCTGAAATCCATCCGAATTCTTTTATCCATTGCAGCACATTTTGATTATGAAATTTGGCAAATGGATGTCAAGACAGCTTTCCTTAATAGAAATCTTGACGAGTGTATCTATATGGTGCAACTAGATGGATTCGTAGCTGAAGGCCGTAAGCACATGTTGTGCAAGCTTAAGAGGTCCATTTATGGACTTAAGCAAGCATCTAGATCTTGGAACATTCATTTTGATCAAGCTATTAAATCTTATGGTTTTGAGCAGAACCCTGATGAATCTTGTGTGTATAAGAGGTGCAACGGCAGTGTGGTGGTTTTCTTAATACTTTATGTAGATGACATCCTACTCATTGGAAACGATGTTGGGGTGTTGTCTTCGGTCAAAGTATGGTTAAGCAATCAGTTCGATATGAAGGACTTAGGAGAAGCTGTCAAATTCTAGGGATCAAGCTCTTGCGAGATCAGAAACAAAGAGTGTTGGGTTTATCTCAAGCGATTTATATTGATGCGATTCTTGCCTGTTTTAGCATGCAAGATTCCAAGAAAGGATTTCTTCCTTTCAGGCATGGAATTACTTTATCCAAGGATCAGTGTCCTAAGACACCTGATGAGATAGAAAAAATGAAGGAAGTACCTTATGCTTCGGCGGTGGGAAGCCTCATGTATGCAATGCTATGTACTAGACCTGATATTTGTTTTGCCATTGGCATGGTTAGCAGATACCAGTCTAATCCAGGAAGAGAACATTGGACTACGGTAAAGCATATACTTAAGTACCTTAGGAGGACTAGAAATTATATGCTAATTTACCAAGCCGAGAGTTTGATACCCATTGGGTACACAGACTCGAACTTCCAGTCAGATAATGATGCTAGAAAGTCAACCTTAGGATTTGTATTTACCCTGGGAGGTGGAGCCATAAGTTAGAGGAGTGTCAAACAATCATGTACTGCTGACTCTACCATGGAAGCCGAATATGTGGTAGCTTCTGAGGCAGCCAAGGAGGCAGTTTGGCTCAGAAACTTCTTGATGGATCTAGAAGTGGTACCTTTGGTAAAATCACCTATAATACTTTATTGTGATAATACCGGTGCGGTTGCTAATGCAAAGGAACCTAGGATGCATAATATGGGTAAGCACATCCAGTGTAAATATCATCTCATATGAGAAATCGTACGGAGGTGTGATATAATTGTGACTAAGATTGCATCGGCAAACAACCTGGCAGATCCTTTTACAAAGAGCTCACTGGCAAAGAGCTTTGATAGTCATGTAGAGGGAATGGGGTTGAAATACATGTCAGCATGGCTTTGAGTCTAAGTGAGAGATTGTTGGAAATTTATACTAAAAGCATATTTTTATGTATTTTTCTTTGACTGATTTACTTATTGGTAAAGTTTGCTTTTTCCATCTTAATGAGAATTTGTATGGGTAAATACTTGCATTATTATTTACTGTACATAAGTGCATCTTTTATTCTATAAAGTAGACAAGTTAGTGTGTAGAGTTTAGCTTATGCACGAAAGACTTATTTGTCGGTTCTTATAGAATATAAGTTATTATTGTTCACAATCTAGATGGAGCCAGACACACCATCGGTATGATTGTAGCATGATGTTTTAGTAGGCTTGTCTTGGCTGCGGGAAACAGTATAGTTTTGACTCGTTATGCTAGTACACGTTGTGTGTATTGAACAAGACCATTTTTGAGTTATTGTCTTTATACTGACTATATAAGATTATTAACATCCAAATGGTTATTATGAGGGCTTATACTCTTAATCCCGATATCAATAATAGACATGTACATTTAGTATTTGGCATTTTGATTTACAAATGAGTGAGACCTTTTGTGGGTCAATAATCTCAGTAAATTGGATGACTATACTACATGTATGGTGCATATTAGTTTATTGACGGAATCCACGTCCCGTAATAGGGATTGATGATATCCCCTTGATGAAGCTTATAAGTTTTGATTATGTCAAACCCTGCAGGTGGACTTAGTGTCCGACATATCAAATAAGTTAAGTATAAGTCTCAAAGAATTATAAAAATATCGATTAAATATAGGCGTCAGTAATTATTTAATCAATGGATATCTAAAATCTTAACGTGTGGAGATTAATAAGCAATTAATAATAAGAAGCTCGAAATATTATTTTGAGAATAAGGACAGGAGTACAATTATAATTCTTTAGTGGATTGAATTGTAATTTATGGATTAGGATTCTAATTTGGGTCGAATTAGGGTTTCCTATTTCTATAAGAAGCCTATTCCTTATTTCCTTCTTAAGGTCCCTATTGTAGCCTATAAATATGTGCTATTGCTCTCTAGAAAAGATGCACAAGAGAAATATCGTTTTTTGATAGCAAGGAGAATTCGCAGAAGAGGCCCACACACCGGTGCGAATTCGAGCATAGAGGAATACAGCATAAGATCTTGAGATTTTCAGGCTGTTGTAACACCGAGATCAAATCAGAGAGATCTCACAGGTATGCTTTTTGAATCATTATCGTTTAAACTTATTTTCGTAGTGATCTGTGTGCGATATCTAAGGATCCTGGTGGCTGCCTCCCAACAAGACTATCTGAATATCAAATCCTGTAGCTATGCCAACACATGATGATATATGGCTCTACCATCATGGTTGCCAGTAATGATCAAAGACATGCAGTAAATGCTTGTCCTTGGATTTACTGGACAATTACATGGTTGGTGGGAAAGGTACCTGTCTGATATAGACAGACAAGCTTTACTAAATGTGATAAAAGGAGATCCTTTACGAAATCCTGTTCTTACTCCTCGAGGTCAAATGATTCCTGATTCTATTTACATGCTTATTACCAATATAGTGAAACATTTTACTAGTAATTATATGAATATAGAAGAAAAAATAAAAACACAATTAATCATTTTATCTTACCCAACATTATCAGATTTTTGTTGGTATAAAGATGTTTTCTTATCAAAACTCTATACAATCAATGCAAGCAATTCAAAATTATGGAAAAAAAATTTTATATTGGGTCTTCCTAAACTTTTTGCAGAAAAAGTTAGGGAGGAGTTAAAATAAAAAAATTATGAAAATTTAAATTATGGGCTTTATACATATGATGACCTCATTCAAAAGATAAATATAGTTGGATTTTCATTATGCGATGAAATCAAACTTAAACGACAAATTGAAAATAAAAAAAGAATCAGCAAATATAAACTTGGTGTTTTTTGTTATCAATTTGACATACAACCATAAATTAGTCCTTCTAGCCATAATAAAAAGAAAAACTTATAAACAAACTATCAAAAAAGAAACTTTAAACATTTTTCAACTCCACAATATTATATTCCCTCAAAAAGATATCAAAAAAAATCTTCTCATAAAAATCCTTATAAGGAATCAAAGAAATGTTATACAAAAGATAATCCATCCACTTCTTATCCCAAGAAAAGGAAATACAATGTTATAATTGCAAAAAAAAAGGACATATAGCTCCTGACTGCCCAAAAATAAAATTAAAAATAGAAAAAGAAATCAAAACTATCTTAAAAGGATCCTCAATGCCATAGTCATCTAATTCCTCTGATACAGATTATTATTCCTCTCATTCTTCTAATATTTGTCATTGTAAATTATTTGACAGTGAAATCCAGTATGAATATGCTTCTTCTTCCTCTTTATCTTTAAATGTACCTTCTGCTTCAGAAGAACTGGTGCTAGAAATGTTTAAAGATTTCAAAGATGAAGAATTAAAAAATAAATATTTTGAAAAAAATAAAAAACATAAATAAAGGAAATAAAAAGGAAAGGCTTCTCCATCAAATAATATATCTAACTTACCTAAACAATTCAATGTTAAAACTGTATTAGATAGATTAAGAGAGCAGCATGCTCGTCCTCATCTTTCAATTCAAGATCTTTATAAAGAATTTACTAATCGAAAGCAAGAAATAAAAGAATTAAAACAAGCTTAATTAAACTTCAACAACTCAAACAACATGTTGAGAATCTGGAATTTCACACGCTAAAAAATTATCAAGAAAATATTGATGATTTAGAAAATCAAGAAAAATTTCATAAAGACTTAAATGGTTTTGTAAATTCTTTAACAAGAAATCCACTTGAAAAATGTAAAACTCAAGTTACAATTATGGTCAAAGACTTCTCTATTAAAGCACTCTACTTACTAGATGTGGCGTAGATGTTAATTTAATAAGAGAATGATTAATCCCAACAAAATATTATAAAAAAAAACCAATAATAAACTCAATCTAGCTACTACTAGTAAAAAACTACTTATCAAATACAAATTAAGTAATGTTTATGTCTGTAAAAATGGAACATGCACAAAGACTAATTCCCTTCTAGGAAAGGATTTTAACAATGATGTTATCCTTGGAAATCCTTCTCTATAAATTTTACGGCCTTTTCAAATTGACTCATCAAGAGTAAAAACTATTTTAGACAATAAAGAATTAATTTTTGATTTCAGAGAATCAACTCCTATTCAACATATCAATAGTATTCAGACAAATTGTAAACAAGAATAAGGTATTCAAAAAACAATTGAATATCCAGTTCCAAATAAAATGGATCTTATTAATCGTCTCTATTATGTCTTCATGTTTTCTACATTTGATCCTACATCCACATTTTGGTACCTTTAAATTCTACCTGGTGGATAGATTTAAAATTATTTTTTTGAAAAGAAAATAAAAATTCAGATTATTGATAATTCTCATTCAGACCTATCTGCCTTCAGGAAGTATCCCTTCTCATTATGACATCAAGTACAAGCAAAAGCAAAGCCATTATTTAGGAATCAAGCTCTTCCATCAAGTACAAGCAAAAGCAAAGCCCTTATTCAGGAATCAAGCTCTTCCTTCGTACCTACATCCTAATAAATATCAATTCCCTTCTTCAATCTAGGATTATTTGTCACTTCATAAGAACTTAACAATGCCCACTGGAGTGCTATTCTCTCTGATAAAAGAAAAAACACTAGAAAAACCCTATCCAAAATTGCAAACCACATCAAGGACTTAGAAAGCCAAATCCTTATGTGCCATAACATCCATCAAAAAGCATTGTTATCCAACTATGCTGATGAAAAAACATCCAGAATTCACCTCCTGGAAAAGGTTAAGACAGCCCTTCCAGATGTGATAGCTGCAAGAATTAGAGAAAAAACTATTTCTCGTTAGATCGAGGAGCGATTAATGCTCAAAGCTCAATATATAAGCTGGGCAACTGGCTTTCCCAAATTGTTCTTGCCATCATATGAAGTTGATATCTCATATATCGAACAAGGATTAGTCCAAAGATTTTCTTTATGTAGAGATGATTTTGAAATGATACAGCAACTCTCTGCAATCGTGCACCATTCCCTTTGCAGCCTTGGAGTTACCAAAAGACAACTTCTCATAACGATTTCATCAATTTTGGGTGAAAGATCAGAAATCCAGTTTTATCAACCTTATCAATTATGGACCATCATGAACTATGAAGAAGGAGATTTAATCTGCAAAAAATTCATCTCTACCTTAAATGATTATGAGCATCTCCCTGTTGATTATCCGGCTCAATGGTATGAATCTCATGAAGTCACTGCAATAGAATACAGCTTAGAACGTCTCCAAAAGCATGATCTAGCTTCTCATCAATATCAAAGATTTCTCAATCTAAAAGGACATCTTGAATTTGCAAGTACGCACAAATATGTTTGGTGTGACGGTGGACGAGTTGTTTGCATTGCTGATGATATTGCTGAGCAATTAACGGTGATACAGAATCCTTCTAAATCCGGACATACCAAGCTTATTCAACTTCTTAATGCCTATGAAGGTATCTCTTTTGACATTTCAGAAAAAATTCATGAAGAATTAATTCAACTATTCCATGGAGAATTCGAAAATGATAATGAAGGTTGGAATGACCCTCGTCATAAATTTGACTCTATTATGAAGTTCTCCTCTAGCTGCAACGGAATTCATCAGGATGGTGATTAATCTTATCAAGATCTAGTTTTGTCAAGATTTATTAAGAGTTTACTATATAAAGCTTGTAAAGAAAAGATAACAAAAACTTTATCGTTGCCACCGTATCCATAGCTATGCTATTCTCTACAAACATATCAAAGTTAGGTTGAAAAAGTACCATACAAAAAATCTACTTTGAGAAAGAAGACAAAAGGCAATTGGGAAAAATCCAAAAGCCAACAAGAAAATTCAAAGCTCCATAGACTCCTCTCTCCGTAATAGACCAACTAGGTACTGTGCAGAAGAATAAAGCAACATCCCTTTAGTCGACAAGTACACTCATCACAGCATGAAGACAAACTATCTATACGACAACCTGTGATTCTATCCAGTAGTAAAATCCTAAAACATTATAAAACAAAATGCAAATGCAGTGTAAGTTCAGTTGTAATGAAATGTAAATTATGTTTGCAAAGGCTATAAATAGTACCAGCCTTCTCAATGTACAAGTAAGAGTTAGAATACCAGTCAAAATCGAGCCTCACTTCCACCACCATCTCCTATTTTCTCTCCTTTCCACTTTTGTATACCCACCATTTCCCTCATTTGATATCAGAGCCAAGTTGGTATCAAATATGTAATCAAGTACTATGGCAATATAAAGTCATTTTGTGAGTATTTCTTTACTTATCTTTGTTATGTTATGCTTTGATTTTGCTTAAGGAATTACTGACTCAGAAGTAAGAAAATCAAAAGTCTTAATACTTGGTTGTGTGTTTGTTGTTATTAAGAAATTTTAATCATATTCCGCCCAGAGCGAAGCTGAGGCAGCCATTGTTGTCACTGTTGTTAGCAATGTGAAGGCATTTAAAGCATTTTATTGGTGTGTAAATTCTCTATTTTGCTAGATACTCATGGTGGATTTGGTTAAAATAACTCTGTAATACAAATTATGGCTAAGCTTATTAAGAAGTTTGTACCTTCTTCTTCCTCATCATCAAATTCCTTATCTTCTATGTCTATTACAAATAGTGAAGAAATCAGTTACGACGATTTAGATCAAGTTATTTGTGATTGAACTATTCCAACCATAAATAAAAATGAAATTTATAAATTTGGAAATTTTCAATTAAAATCAAGCTATAAAGTAAAAACCATCAAAAGAACAGAATCCATTACTAGTAATATTCAACATCTTTCTTTAATCAAGCCCCATGAAATAATGGAGTATGTTAAAACATACAGTTATATTCATTTTAGATTACTGCAAATTACTCTAAAGCCATTAACAAGACTTAGAATAAAAGCTCTCATCTATGTTCAAGATACAAGCATAGAAAATTCAGTGATTCATTACTTGGAATGGTTGAATCAAGTTTGGCTAATGGCCCTTCTTTCTTCAATTGCTTTCCAAATTTCTCTGTTTCCCTTATAGATCCAGGTGCACATGAAGCACTTACTCTTGCTATCCAGACAAAAATTTTTGACATGAAACCTCATAATCAAAATCTCGCTCTCATATACGAAGTTATTATAAACTCATAATTCAGTTGTTCTAGGCATAGCCTATTCCCATCTGGCAAAAGGTATGACTACTTTATTCCAAAATAATTTCAAAAATAAAGTTATTATTCTAAAACTCATACAGTGGAATGATATTAATCAATCTGGTGAATGGTGCTTAGAAAATGCTCAACCAGAAAGGCCTTTAGAAAATCAAGATATTAAAACAAATATTGAACATGAAGATGGAAGTGTTGAAATAAATTTTCAAACAGATTCAAGAGATACAACTCTTACAGTTTATCAACCTTCTAGAAAGTCTTATTCTCATCCTCCCTTGGTGGTAGGATCTCACATAGAAGAACTATCCTGAGTTTCTTGGTCTACACCTAATGTAGACCTTCGACCTATCGGACTTGTGTATCCTTCTTATCAAGCTTCTCCATCTAATACATATAATCCTTAGGAATCCGATTTCAATATAAATGTTATTGAATGTTTTGAAATTGATAAAGAAATATTAAAAAAGAATTCAGATCTACATCTTTTAACAAAATTCTTTTTTAAATAGGTTTCTCAAGACTTTTTAAAAGAAAAATGGTACAAATATATGTATGATAATTAAAGAAATATTTATTTATTTGATTGGCTTAAACTAGCCATAAAGAAAGCATATAATATTGAAGATTTATCCATCAACAGGATAACAAAATTAAGTTCATCTTGGATTATAGCTTCTACAAGTCCTTCTCCACAAAGAACTGAAGAATGTATACATCCTCTGTTACATCAAATCATATATAAAGAAACTTCGGCCGTACCCTCAAAAGTTGTAGCAAAAGATCCAAGGAGATAAAGGTAAATCTGAATTAATTTATAAGTCAGACCTAAGTCATGTTTTAGAACAAAATAATTGTACAAATATTACCTTTATACTATTGGCCAACAAACCAATAGAATTGAAGATAAAGTTGAAAATATTTTAAAATTTTACGAAGCATCTTCTTCACAAAAGATAATTAAGACACAAACTTTAGGTTTTCAAGGTAAAGCCCTTAAAGATCTAAAGTTAGAAAGGAAACCTTTAAAATTTTTAGATGAACTAATCAATCAATTATTTAATAGTTTTATAAATGTAAAACTTCAAAAAAAATAAAGATTAAAAAGCAGACAAATATATAAATGTTTTAGTCTCAAATTCTAAAGCCTCTAGCTCAGATTCAAAATTTTTTGTAGTTGATCCTAAAGAAGAAGAGTCTGAAACAAATGAGAATCAAAATGATAAAAAATCAAGAATCTCTACAAATTAATAAAATATTAAAAGGCAGAAATGAATAGTCACTACAGCAAAAACAAGAAATTATTATTTGAGACCTACTCCAGTTGATCTTCAATTCGAAGAACAAGCAATTCTAAATGGCCTTCGATTTGAAAACTCCTTAGTATATGAATGGAATGTCAATGGACTATCTGAATATCAAGTCCTGCAACTATGCCAACACATGATGATATATGCCTTTACTATCATGGTTATTGGTAATGATTAAAGACATGCAGTAAATGCAGTTGTCCTTGGATTTACTGGACAATTACACGGTTGGTGGGAAAAGTGCCTATCTGATATAGAAAGACAAGCTATACTAAATGCAGTAAAAAGAGATCCTTCAGCAAATCCTGTTATTACTCCTCAGGGTCAAATGATTCCTGATTCTATTTACATGCTTATTACCAATATAGTAAAACCATTTATTGGTGATTATATGAATGTCTAAGAAAAAATAAAAACACAATCAATCAATTTATCAGATTTTTGTTGGTATAAAGATGTTTTCTTATTAAAACTCTATACAATTGATACAAGCAATTCAGAACTATAGAAAGAAAAATTTATATCTGCTCTTCCTAAACTTTTTGTAGAAAAAGTTAGAGAAGAGTTAAAATTAGAAAATTATGGAAATGTAAATTATGAACTTTATACATATGGTGACCTCATTCAAAAGATAAATAAAGTTGGATTTTCATTATGCAATAAAATCAAACTTAAACTTTAAATTAAAAATCAAAAAAGAATCAACAAGTATGAACTTGGTGATTTTTGTTTTCAATTTGGCATGGAACCATTAATTAGTCCTTCTAGCAAAAATAAAAGAACTTAAAAAGAAACCATGAAAAAAGAAAATCTAAACATTTTTCAAGTCCACAATATTATATTCCCTCAAAAAGATATCATAAAAAACTTCTCATAAAAACCCTTATAAAGAATTAAAGAAATTTTATACAAAAGATAATCCATCTACCTCATATCACAAGAGAAAAGAAATACAATGTTATAATTGTAAAGAAAAAGGACATATAGCTCCCGACTGCCCAAAAATAAAAGTAAAAACAGAAAAAGAAATGAAAACTATCTTAAAAGGATCCTCATCCTCATCCTTAGAATCATTTAGTTCATCTAATAAAGATTATTCTTCATATACATGTCATTGTAAAATATTTGACAGTGAAATCCAGTATGAATCTGCTTCTTCTTCCTTTTTATCTTTAAACATACTTTTTGCTCCAGAAGAGATGGTGCTAGAAATGTTTAAAGATCTAAAATATGAAGAATAAAAAAATAAGTATTTTGAAAAAATACAGAATATAAATAAAGAAACTAAAAAAGGAAAAGCTTCTACATCAAATAACATATAAGACTTACCTGAACAATTTAGCATTAAAACTGTATTAGATAGATTAAGAGAGCAACAAGCTCCTACTCATCTTTCTATTCAAGATCTTTATAAAGAAATTAATAATCAAAATCAAGAAATAAAAGAATTAAAACAGGACTTAATTGAACCTTAAGAACCCAAACAACATGTTGAGAATCTTGAATTTTTGATACTCAGAAATTATCAAGAAAATAATGATAATTTAGAAAATCAAGAAATATTTGATGAAAAATTAAATGGTTTTGTAAATTCTTTAACAACGAATCCACTTAAAAAATGGAAAACTCAAGTTATAATTAAGATCAAAGAATTCTCTATTAAAGCACTCTGCTTACTAAATAGTGGCACAGATGTTAATTTAGTAAGAGAAGGATTAATCCCAACAAAATATTATGAAAAAACCAATAATAAACTCAATTTAGCTACTGCTAGCAAAAAACTACTTATCAAATACAAATTAAGTAATGTTTATGTGTACAAAAATGGAACACGCATAAAGACTAGTTTCCTTCTAGGAAAGGATTTAAACAATGATGTTATCTTTGGAAACCTTTTTCTACAAATTTTACAGCCCATTCAAATTGACTCATCAGGTCTAAAAACTATTTTAGACAGTAAAAAATTAATTTTCAATTTTGGTGAATCAACTCCTATTCAACATATCAATAGTATTCAGATAAAGTGTAAACAAGAATAAGGTGTTCAAAAAACAACCAAATATCCAATTCCAAATAAAATGGTTCTTGTTAATCGTCTCTCTAATGTCTTCATATTTTCTACATTTGATCCTATATCCATATTTTGGTACCTTCAAATTCTACCCAGAGGACAGATATAAATTAGTTTTCTTTTCCCATAGAAAATAAAAATTCAGATTATTGATAATTCTCATTCAGACCTATCTACCTTTAGGAAGTATCCCTTCTCATTATGACATCAAGTACAAGCGAAAGCAAAGCCCCTATTCAGGAATCAAGCTCTTCCTTCATACCTGCATCCCAACAAATATCAATTCCCTTATACAATCCAGGATTATCTATCACTTCATAAGAACTTATCAATGCCTATTGGAGTGCCATTCTCTCTGATAAAAAAAACACTAGAAAAACCCTATCCAAAATTGCAAACCATATCAAAGACTCAGAAAGCCAAATCCTTATGTGCCATAACATCCATCAAAAAGCACTGTTATCCACCTATGCTGACGAAAAAACATCTAGAATTCACCTCTTAGAAAAGGTTAACACAGCCCTTCCAGATGAGATAGCTACAAGAATTAGCAAAAAAACTCTTTCTTGTCAGATCAAGGAGTGATTAATGCTCAAAGATCAATATATAAGCTGGGCAACTGGCTTTCCCAAATTATTCTTGCCATCATATGAAGTTGATATCTCATATATCGAACAATGATTAGTCCAAAGATTTTCTTTATGCAGAGATGATTTTGAAATAATATAGTAGCTCCCTGCAATCATGTGTCATGCCCTTCGTAGCCTTGGAGTTACCGAATTAGAAATCTGGTTTTTTCAACCTTATCAATTATGGACCATCATGAATTATGAAGAAGGAGATTTATTCTGCAAAAAATTCATCTCTACCTTAAATGATAATGAGTATCTCCCTGTTGATTATCCAGCTCAATGGTATGAATCTCATGAAGTCACTACAATGGAATACAGCTTAGAATGTCTCCAAAATTATTATCCAGCTTCTAATCAATATCAGAGATTTCTCAATCTAAAAGGACATCTTGAATTTGCAAGTACATACAGATATGTTAGATGTGACGGTTGATGAGTTATTTGCATTACTGATGATCTTGCTAAGCAAACAACGGTGATATAGAATCCTTTTGAATCTGGACATGCCAAGCTTAATCAAATTCTCATGCCCATGAAGATATCTCTTTTGACATTTCAGAAAAAACTCATGAAGAATTAATTTAGCTATTCCATGGAGAATTCAAAAAGATAATGAAGGTTGGACTCATAGTTTTGACTCTATTATGAAGTTCTCCGACAGCTGCAATGGAATTTATCAGGATGGTGATTAATCTTATCAAGATTTATTAAGAGTTTTCTCTAGAAAGCATGCAAAGAAAAAATAACAAAACTTTATCATTGCTACCGTATCCATAGCTATGTTATTCTCTACAAACACATCAAAGTTTTGTTGAAAAAGTACTATACAAAAGAGCTACTTTGAGAAAGAAGACAAAAGACAATTGGGAAAAATCCAAAAGACACCAAAAATGAACAAGGCTCCATAGACTTCTCTCTCCGCATAGACCAACTAGGTATTATGCAGAAGAATAAAGCAACATCCTCTTAGTCAACAAGCACACTCATCACAGCATGAAGACAAACCATCTATGCGGCAACTTGTGATCCTATCCAGCAGTAAAATCCCAAAACATCATGTAATCTGCCAGCACATAAAATGAAATGCAAATGTAGTCTAAATTTAGTTGTAATGAAATGTAAATTATGTTTGCTAAGGATATATATAGTGCTAGCCTTTTTCATGTATAGGCAAGAGTTGAAATACCACTCAAAATTCAGCCTTGCTTCCACCACCATCTCCTCTCTCCTTTCCCGTCCGCTTTTGTATACCCACCATCTTCCCCATTTGGTATTAGAGCCAAGTTGGGGTCTAGTTTTTAATCAAGTATCATTGCAAAATAAAGTTATTTTGTGAGTGTTTTTTCACTTATCTTTATGTTTTGATTTTGCTTAAGGAATTGCTGACTCAGAAGCAAAAACGTCAAAAATCTTAATACTTGGTTGTGTGTTTGTTATTATTGAGACATTTAATCATAATCCACCCGGAGCAAAGCTAAGGCAGCCAATGTTGTCGCCCTTGTTAGCCATGTGAAGGTGTTTAAGGCGTTTTGTTGGTGTGTAAATCTTTTATTTCGCTAGATACTCGTGGTGGATTTGGTTAAAATAACTCTGTAATACAAATTATGGCTAAGCTTACTATGAAGTTTGTACATTCTTCTTCTTCATCATCAAATTCCTTAACTTATATGTCTATTAAAAATAGTGAAGAAAACAGCTATGACGATTTAGATCAAGTTATTTGTGACTGGACTATTCCAACCATAAATAAAAATGAAATTTATAAAGTTGAAAGTTTTCAATTAAAATCAAGTTATAAAGTAAAAACCATTGAAAGAATTGAATCCATTACCAATAATATTCATCATCTTTCGGTAATTAAGCCCCATAAAGTAAAGAAGTATGTTAAAACATACAATTATATTCATTTTGGATTTGTGCAAGTTGCTCTAAAGCCATTAACAAGACTTGGATTTAGAACTAAAGCTCTCATCTATGTTCAAGACACAAGATGAAAAATTCAATGATTCATTACTTGGAATGGTTGAGTCAAGTTTGGCAAATGGCCTTACTTTCTTCAATTGCTTTCCAAATTTCTCTATTTCCCTTACAGATCCAGGTGCACATGAAGCTCTTACTCTTGTAATCTTGACAAAAGGTTTTGATATGAATCCTCATAATCAAAATCTTGCTCTCATATATAGAGTTTATTATAAACTCATGAATTTAGTTGTTCCAGGCATAGCTTATTCCCATCAAGCAAAAGTATAACTACTTTATTCCAAACTAATTTCAAAAATAAAGTTAATATTCCAAGACTCATACAGTGGAATGATATTAATCTATCTAGTAAATGGTGCTTAGAAAATGCCCAACCAAAAAGGTCTTTAGAAAATCAAGATATTGAAACAATTATTGAACATGAAGATGGAAGTGTTGAAATAAATTTTCAAATAGATTCAAGAGATACAACTCCTACAGTTTATCAACCTTCTAGAAAGTCTTATTCTCATCCTCCCTCTATGGTAGGATCTTCTATAAAAGAACCGTCCCGAGTTTCTTGCTTTACACCTAATGTAAACCTTCAACCTACAGGACTTGTGTATCCTTCTTATCAAGCTTCTCCATCTAATATATATAATCCTTCAGAATCCTATTTGAATATAAATTTTATTGAATGTTTTGAAATTGAAAAGGAAATTTTAAAAAGGAATTTAGCTTTACATCCTTTAAAAAAATCCTTTTTTAAATAGGTTTTTCAAAACACAAAGACTTTTTGAAAGAAAAACGGTACAAATATATGTATGATAATCGTAGAAATATTTATTTCTTTGATTGGCTTAAACTAGCCATAAAGAAAGCTTTTAATGTTGAAGATTTATCATCAATATGATAATAAAATTAAGCTCATCTTGGATTATAGCTACTACCAGTTCTTCTCCACAAAGAACAGAAGAATCTAAGCATCCTTTATTACATTAAATCATATATAAAGAAACTTCAGCTGTACCCATAAAAGATGATGCAAAAATACAAGTAGATAAAGGTAAATCTGAATTTATTCACAAATCAGATTTAAGTCATGTTTTTGAACAAAATAATTATAGAAATATTAACCATTCATACTATTGGCCAACAAACTAATATAACTGAAGATAAAGTTAAAAATATTTTACAGCCTTCTGAAATTATTTCTTCTCAAAAGGAAATCAAAACTATCTTAAAAGGATCCTCATCCTCATCCTTAAAATCATCTAGTTCCTTTGATAAAGATTTTTCTTCAAATACATGCCATTGTAAAATATTTAACAGTGAAATCTAGTACAAATCTGCTTCTGCTTCTTCTTTATCTTTAAATGTACTCTCTACTCTAGAAGAAATGGTGCTAGAAGTGTTTAAAGATCTAAAAGATGAAGAATTAAAAAATAAATATTTTGAAAAAATACAGAAAATAAACAATGGAAATAAAAAAGGAAAACTACTACATCAAGTAAGATATCTGACTGACCCGAACAATTCAGTATAAATACTGTTTTGGATAGATTAAGAGAGCAACAAGCTCCTACTCATATTTCAATTCAAGATCTTTCTAAAGAAATTAATAATTAAAAGCAAGAAATAAAAGAATTAAAAAAAGACTTAATTGAACTTCAAGAACTCAAATAACGTGTTGAGAATCTTGAATTTCACACACTCAGAAATTATCATGAAAATATTGATAATTTAGAACATCAAGAAAAATTTGATGAAAACTTAAATGTTTTGTAAATTCTTTAACAAGGAATCCACCTCAAAAATGGAAAATTCAAGTTACAATTAAGGTCAAAGACTTCTCTATTAAAGCACTCTGCTTACTAAATAGTGGCACAGATGTTAAGTTAATAGAAAAAGATTAATCCCAACAAAATATTATGAAAAAACCAAAAATAAACTCAGCCTAGAAACTATTAGTAATAAACTCCATGTCCAATATAAATTAAATAACGTCCATGTTTGCAAAAATGGAACATGCTTAAAAACTAATTTCCTACTCGAAAAAGATTTAAACAATGATGTTATCCTTGGAAATCCTTTTCCATAGATTCTACAGCCCTTTCAAATTGATTCATCAAGCCTTAAAACTATTAAAGACAATAAAAAATTAAATTTTGATTTTGTTGAATCAACTCCTATTCAACATATCAATATCATTCAAAATCAAATTGCTTATAAAGAAAAACAAATTACATATCTTTAAGAAGATAAGAATTCTTTAAGAATTGAAAAATAATTACAAATACCATAATTCCAAAAATATTTTATCCAATTTCAAAAATCTCTTGAAACAAAATGTTGTTCTGACCTTCCTTCTGCCTTTTGGCACAGAAAACACCATATTGTTTCTTTTCCATATATTGATAATTTCGATGAATCTCAAATTCCTATAAAGCTCGACCTATTTAGATGAATAAAGACCTTATACCACTATGTACTAAAGAAATCAATGATCTTCTTACTAAAAAGCTTATTTAGAAATCACAATCCCCTTAGAGTTGTGCAGCGTTTTATGTAAATAAAATGCTTAAACAAGAACAAGGTTTTCCCCGTTTTTTTATCAACTACAAGCCTATAAAGAAAGTCTTAAAGTCTATTAGATATCCAGTTCCAAATAAAACTGATCTTATTAATCGTCCAGCTGATGCCTTCCTTTTTGCCAAATTTGATCTTAAATTAGGATTTTGGCAAATTCAAACCATCCTAGAGGATAGGTATAAAACTACTTTTACAATACCATTTGGCCTTTACGAATGGAACATTATGCCATTTGGTTTAAAAAATGCTCTTTCAAAATTTCAAAGAATAATGAATGACATTTTTAATCCATATTAAGCTTTTACACTCGTATATAAAAATGACATTCTTGTGTTTTCAAAATCTATTTGTGACCATTGGAAACATTTAAATATTTTTTAAAAATATCAAGAATGGAATTGTCTTATCCCAAAAGAAAATGAAGCTTTTTCAAACAAAAATTCAATTTCTTGGCTTTATAATAAAAAAAGGAACTATTTCTCCAGTCGAAAGAGTTATTAAGTTTGCTTCCCAATTTCCTGATGAAATTCTTAATAAAGAGCAATTGCAACATTTTCTTGGATGCCTTAATTATGTTTCTGACTTTTATAAAGTTCTTGCTAAAGAAAGAAAAATCTTGCAAATGTGCTTGACCAAAAATCCTGTAGAATGGTCACCTGTTCATACAAAAGCTGTTCAAAATATTAAACAGAACATCCAAAATTTACCTTGTTTAACTATCCCTCATCTAGATTTATTAAAAATAGTTCAAACAGATGCATCTGAAATAGGTTTTGGTGGAATCCGTCTATAAAGAAATGTCCTTGGAAAAGAAGAAATTCTTCATTTCACTTTTTGAACATGGATGCCCACTCAACAGAATTATTCAACAATTAAAAAGGAAATCCTATCCATAGTAAATGGTATAATGAAGTTCCAAAGTGATTTATTAAAAAATTTTTTTTATTAAGAATAGATTGTAAACCCGCTAAAGAAATTTTAGAAAAAGATGTAAAAAATCTTGCTGCTAAGCAAATCTTTGCCCGTTGGCAAGCTTTATTAGTCATATTTGACTTTGACATTGAGTATATTGCAGGTAAAAATAATTCTCTTCCTGATTTTTTATCTCGTGAGTTTTTACAGGGACAAAAGAATGAAGCCTCGGTAGATTAGACCCTTTATCCGGTCCCCAACTGATAAAGTTTTTTCCAATACGAACACTACACCTTTATCCAGAAAATCCAGTAGCAATTATCTTGAGAGATGGGGAGCAACCCATACTTCTAATATTCCTCAATTTCAAAGGCCATCAAGCCTTGTATCAAGAAAACTTCAAGCTTCACAAGCCCAATATTTTGCCACAAAAGCACCTTTGAGAATTTATTCCTTACATGATATGTCTTATACTGATACCATTTCTATTAAACATCTTATCCAAACCTTTTTTTCTCTAGATCACTTATTTATCCAACCTCTTGACTATAAAGTCGATGAACAAATTCTGATCATAACTGGCAACTATACTATTGATCATATAGATGAATCAAAAAATTCATACTTAAATGCCTTACCACCCAATATTACTATCCTCTATTCAAAAATCAAAATCTTGCATGTTCTCTATGTCAAAGAACAGGGATGACCTCTTTGTATGCCTAAAAGGCTTAATTCAGAACTTATTTTTAATTATGATGATTATATTTTTGCTTGGGAAGTCATCCTCTATTATCAAAACCCATCCTTCCAGCATTCCTGGTTCATCAGATTCAAATCAAACTCCCATAAAATACCTATGTGGTTCTTCATACAATTCTAGATCCCTTTTGGTGCCACTAAAGACATCTTTCCTCAAGCACTTCTTCCTATTTATGAATCCTATTTTGCATCATTTAAAGCCCTTCTCAAATCAGAAGAAAAAAGCCTTTATCAGCACCAACAATTTGCAGCAAAAGCTTATGTTATTATGTAGTTTTATTGCAAGCAGGAGATTCCTTGGAACTTGAAATGGAATTTTCATAAAGAAATGGACTTCAGTCCACCAGTTTTATCTTCAATGATCTATATCAAGTTTTGACATCAATTTGATTATATTACAATACTACAGCAATATTCTACCGATCAAGATATAAAGCCATCACTCTAAAGTTTTCGAAACTCTTGAAAAAGAAAAAGAAAGGCTTCATCCAGCAAGTGATATTGACAAACAAAAGAATTCCTGTTTAGCCTCTCCTTCTGCTCTTTATGCAGTAGCAGATTTGCTTCAACTCAAAAAAGAACTTCAAATGAAAATTTTTGAACAAATACAAAAAGAAAAGTCATCTAAAAATTCGCCATTAAGTTTTGGTCAGTAGCTGCATCATCTTTAGGTTGATGACAATCCTCTTGAAAATATTGCCCCTGAACCATATATTGATGTTGATGAGACAAAAAGTGATAATGAAGGATTCATCTTTATCTGAAGAAAAGAAAAAAAAATAAAGCCAAGACAAGACATATGCTTTATCAAGCCACTCAATTTCCCACAAATCAATCATGATAATCCATAATTCAGATTAAAGTTCATCTATAGTGAAGATTGAGATCAAGTTTTTAGTTTGTAATCAAGTATCATAGCAATATAAAGTCGTTTTGTGAGTATTTCTTCACTTATCTTTATGTTTTGATTTTGTTTAAGGAATTGCTGACTTAAAAGCAAGAATGTCAAATATCCTAAAACTTGGTTGTGTGTTTGTTATTATTGAAAAATATTAATCATATTCCGCCCAAAGCGAAGCTAAGGTAGCCATTGTTGTCACCGTTGTTAGCCATCTGAAGGCATTTAAGGCATTTTGTTGGTGTGTAAATCCTTTATTTCATTAGATATTCATGGTGGATTTGGTTAAAATAACTCTGTAATACAAATTATGGCTAAGCTTATTAAGAAGTTTGTAACTTCTTCTTCCTTATCATCAAATTCCTTATCTTCTATGTCTATTAAAAATAGTAATGAAATCAATTATGATGATTTAGATCAAGTTATTTGTGACTGGACTATTCCAACTATAAATAAAAATGAAATTTATAAAGTTGGAAGTTTTTAATTAAAATCAAGTTATAAAGTAAAAACCATTGAAAGAACCAAATCCATTACCAGTAATATTAAGCATCTTTCTTTAATCAAGCCCCATGAAATAAAGGAGTATGTTAAAACATACAATTATATTCATTTTGAACTAGCGCAAGTTGCTCTAAAACCTTTAACAGGACTTGGACTTGGAACTGAAGCTCTCATCTATGTTCAAGATACAAGACATAAAAAATTCAATGATTCAGTACTTGGAATGGTTGAATCAGGTTTGGCTAATGGCCCTACTTTCTTTAATAGCTTTCCAAATTTCTCTATTTCCTTTATAAATCCAGGTGCACATGAGGCTTTTACTCTTGTTATTCAAATAAAAGGTTTTGAAATGAATCCTCATAATCAAAATCTTGCTCTCATATATAGAGTTTACCATAAAGTCATGAATTTAGTTATACCAGGCATAGCCTATTCTCATTAAGCAAAAGGTATGACTACTTTATTCCAAACTAATTTCAAAAATAAAGTTAATATTCCAAAACTCATATAGTGGAATGAAATTAACTATCTAGTAAATGGCGCTTAGAAAATGCCCAACCAAAAAGGTCTTTAGAAAATTAAAATATTGAAACAAATATTGAACATGAAGATGGAAGTGTTGAAATAAATTTTCAAACAGATTCAAAAGATACAACTCTTATGGTTTATCAACCTTCTAGAAAGTCTTATTCTTATCCTCCCTCTGTGGTAGGATCTTCTATAAAAGAACCATCTCGAGTTTCTTGTTCTACACCTAATGTAGACCTTCGACCTACAAGACTAGTGTATCCTTCTTATCAAGCTTCTCCATCTAATACATATAATTTTTCGGAATCCAATTTCAATATAAATGTAATTGAATGCTTTGAAATTGATAAAAAAATGTTAAAAAAGAATTTAGCTTTAAATCCTCTCACAAAATCCTTTTTTAACCATATTTCTCAAGAACATAAAGACTTTCTAAAAGAAAAATGGTATAAATGTTTGTACGATAATCAAAAAAATATTTATTTCTTTAATTGGCTTAAACTAGCCATGAAGAAAGCTTATAATACTGAAGATTTATCCATCAATATGATAACAAAATTAAGCTCATCTTGGATTATAGCTTCTACCAGTTCTTCTCCACAAAGAACTGAAGAATCTATACATCCTCCTTTACATCAAATCATATATATAGAAACTTCGGCCATACCCATAAGAGATGTAAAAAAGATACAAGGAGATAAAGGTAAATATGAATTAATTTATAAATTAGACTTAAGTCATGTTTTAGAACAAAATAATTTTACAAATATTAACCTTCATACATTGGCCAACAAACCAATAGAATTGAAGATAAAGTTGAAAATAATTTAAAATTTTATGAAGCATTTTCTTCACAAAAGATAATTAAGACACAATCTTTAGGTTTTCAAGGTGAAGCCCTTAAAGATCTAAAATTAGAAAAAAAAACCCTTAAAATTTTTTGACGAACTAATCAATCATTTATCTCATAGTTTTACAAACATAAAACTTAAAGAAAATAAAGAAAATAAAGATGAAAAATCCATAAATGTTTTAGTTTCTAAAATCTATAAAATATTTAAAAGTAAAAAATCAATAGTCACTGCAGTAAAAACATGAAATTATTATCCAAGACCTACTCTAGTTGATCTTCAATTCGAAGAACAAGCTATTCTAAATGGCCTTCGATTTGAAAACTCTTCAGTATATGAATGGAATGTAGATGGACTATCTAAATATCAAATCTAGCAACTATGCCAACACACGATGATATATGCCTCTGCCATCACGGCTGCCGGTAATGATCAAAGACATGCAGTAAATACAATCGTCCTTGAATCTACTCGACAATTACATGATTGGTGGCAAAAATACCTATCTGATACGGAAAGAACCGCTATATTAAATGCAGTAAAAAGAGATCCCTCAAGAAATCCTATTCTTACTCCTCCTGGCCAAATGATCCCTGATTCCATCTACGTGCTTATTACTAATGTAGTTAAACATTTTATTGGTAATTATATGAATGTAGAAAAAAAATTAAAAACATAATTAATCAATTTATCTTACCTAACATTATCAGATTTTCATTGGTATAAAGATGTTTTCTTATCAAAACTCTATACAAATGTTGCAAGTAATTTAGAATTTTGGAAAGAAAAATTCATATCTGGTCTTCTTAAACTTTTTACAGCAAAAGTTAGAGAAAAATTAAAATCAGAAAATTATGGAACTTTGAATCATGGAATGTATACATATGGTGATCTAATTCAAAATATTAATAAAGTTGGATTTTCATTATGCAATGAAATCAAACTTAAAAGTCAAATTGAAAATCAAAAAAGAAACAGCAAGTAGGAACTTGGTGATTCTTGTTTTCAATTTGGTATGGAACCATTAATCAGTCCTTCTAGCTAGAATAAAAAGAAAAACTTAAAAAGAAACCAACAAAAAAGAAAATCTAAACATTTTTGAACTCCACAATATTATACTCCCTTAAAAAGATATTATAAAAAACCTTCTCATAACAACCCTTATAAAGAATTAAAAAAATATTATACAAACGATAATCCATCCATTTCTTATCCAAAAAAAAAAATACAATGTTATAGTTGCAAAGGAAAAGGACTCCTAACTGCCCAAAAATAAAAGTTAAAAAAGAAAAAGAAATCATAACTATCTCAAAAGGATCCTCAGCGTCAAAGTCATCTAGTTCCTCTGATATAGATTATTCTTCCTCTCATGCTTCGATACATGTCAATGTAAAATATTTAACAGTGAAATCCAATATGAATCTACTTCTTTTTCCTATTTATCTTTAAACGTACTTTCTACTCCAGAGAGATGGTGCTAGAAATGTTTAAAGATTAAAAGATAAAGAATTAAAAAATAAATATTTTTTAAAAATACATAATATAAATAAAGGAACTAAAAAAGGAAAAGCTTCTACATCAAATAACATATCAAACTTACCTGAACAATTTAGCATTAAAACTGTATTGATAGATTAAGAGAGCAACAAGCTCCTACTCATCTTTTTATTCAAGATCTTTATAGAGAAATTAATAATCAAAATCAAGAAATAAAAGAATTATAACAAGACTTAATTGAACTTCAATGACTTAAACAATGTGTTGAGAATCTTGAATTTCACGTACTCAAGAATTATCAAGAAAATAATAATAATTTAGAAAATCAGGAAAAATTGGATGAAAACTTGAATGGTTTTGTAAATCCTTTAACAAGGAATCCACTTAAAAAATGGAAAACTGAAGTTATAATTAAAATCAAAGAATTTTCTATTAAAGCATTATGGTTACTAGATAGTGGCGCAGGTGTAAACATAATAAGAGAAGGATAAATCCCAACAAAATATTGAGAAAAAACCAATAATAAACTCAATCTTGCTACTGCTAGCAAAAAACTACATATCAAATACAAATTAAGTAATGTTTATGTCTGTAAAAATGGAACACACATAAAGACTAATTTCCTTCTATGAAAAGATTTAAACAATGATGTTATCCTTGGAAATCCTTTTCTACAAATTTTATAGCCTTTTCAAATTGACTCATCGAGTCTAAAAACTATTTAGACAATAAAGAATTAAAATCTTATTTTGTTTAATTAACTCCTATTCAACATATCAATATTATTCAAACAAAGTGTAAACAAAAATAAGATGTTCAAAAACCATTCAGATATCCAGTTCCAAACAAAACGGATCTTATTAATCGTCTTTTTGATGTCTTCATTTTTTTTACATTTAATCCCACATCCAGGTTTTGGTACCTTCAAATTCCACCCGGAGGACAGACATAAAATTATTTTTCTTTTGCCAAAGAAAATAAAAATTTAGATTATTGATAATTCTCATTCAGACCATCTGCCTTCAGGAAGTATCCCTTCTCATTATGACATCAAGTATAAGCAAAAGAAAAGCCCCTATTTAGGAATCAAGGTCTTCCTTCATCCTACATCCCAACAAATATCAATTCCCTTCTTCAATCCAGGATTATCTGTCATTTCACAAGAACTTATCAATGCCCATTAGAGTGCCATTCTCTTTGATAAAAGAAAAAAATACTAGAAAAACCCTATCCAAAATTGCAAACCATATCAAGGACTTAGAAAGCCAAATCCTCATGTGCCATAACATCCATCAAAGAGCACTTTTATCCACCTATGCTAATGAAAAAACATCTAAAATTCACCTCCTAAAAAAGGTTGTCACAGCCGTTCCAGATGAGATAGCTGTAAGAATTAGAGAAAAAACGATTTCTTGTCAGATCAAGGAGCGATTAATGCTCAAAGCTCAATATATAAACTGGGCAACTGGCTTTCCCAAATTGTTCCTGCCATCATATGAAGTTGATATCTCATATACCGAACAAGGATTAGTCCAAAGATTTTCTTTATGCAGAGATGATTTTGAAATAATATAGCAACTCCCTGCAATCATGCATGATGCCCTTCGCAGCCGAGTTACCAAAAGACAGCTTCTCATAACGATTTCATCAAGTTTAGGTGAAAGATCAAAAATCTAGTTTTATCAACCTTATCAATTATGGACTATCATAACTTATGAAGAAGGAGATTTAGTTGCAAAAAATTTATCTCTACCTTAAATGATTACGAGCATCTCCCTGTTGATTATCCAGCTCAATGGTATAAATCTCATGAAGTCGCTATAATGGAATACAGCTTAGAGTGTCTCCAAAATTATGATCTAACTTCTAATCAATATCAAAGATTTTTCAATCTAAAAGGACATATTGAATTTGCAAGTACATATAGATATGTTTGGTGTGACAGTCAACGAGTTGTTTACAATGCTGATGATCTCGCTGAGCAAACAACGGTGATACAAAATCCATAAAAATCTGGACATACAGCTCTTAATCAAATTATGAATGCTTATAAAGTCATGTCTTTTGATAATTTTTGAAGAAACTCGAGAAGAGTTAATCTAATTATTCCATGGTGAATTAACAAATGAAGGTTGGGATGAGCACTTTTGATGCAAGTCTCCTATAATACTAGCCTACCATAAAGATTCTTCCTATAAGAGCTTTTTCTAAAGCATTGAAAGGATGATAAAAGCTTTTTCTACTAGCCCATCAATGAGTTTTCAGAAAAAGTACATGCAAAAGTACGAAAAGACAATGCATATCTCTCATAAGAATGAACTAGCATTTTATTCCCGACATGCACATCCATGAAGAACTTATCTCCAGAAAGGAAAAAAAATAAAAATGTGACACGTACCTTATCAGGTCACTCAAAGCAATCATGACATCTCACTATTTAGAATAAAGTTCATCTACAGCAAAGATTGTGATTTTTACCTGCAGTCCAGAAGTATCATGAAATTTGCTAACACATTAAATGAAGTGCATATTCAGTCTAAATTCAGTTGTAATAAAATGTAAATTTTGTTTGTTATGACTATAAATAAGTCTAGCCTTACTCATGTACAGGCAAGAGTTGGAATACTAGTCAAAATCCAACCTTGCTTGCGCCACCATCTCCTCTCTCCTCTCCCTTCTACTTTTGTATATCCACCATCTTCCCATTTGTTGTCAAAGCCAAGTTGGCATCTAGCTTGTAATCAAGTATCATTGCAATATAAAGTCATTTTGTGAGTATTTCTTCACTTATCTTTATGTTTGGATTTCGTTTAAGGAATTGCCGACTCAGAAGCAAGAACGTCAAAAATTTTAATACTTGGTTATGTGTTTGTTATTATTGAGAAATTTTAATCATATTCTGCCCAGAGCGAAGCTGAGGTAGCCATTGTTGTCACTGTTGTTAGCCGTGTAAAGGCGTTTAAGGCATTTTGTTGGTGTATAAATCCTCTATTTCATTAGATACTCGTGGTGGATTTGGTTAAAATAACTCTGTAATACAAATTATAGCTAAGCTTATTAAGAAGCTTGTACCTTCTTCTTCCATATATCAAATTCTTTATCTTCTATATCTATTAAAAATAGTAAAGAAATCAATTATGACGATTTAGATCAAGTTATTTGTGACTGGACTATTCCAACCATAAATAAAAATGAAATTTATAAAGTAAAAACCATTGAAAGAACTGAATCCATTACCAGTAATATTCAACATCTTTCTTTAATCAAGCCCCATAAAATAAAGAAGTATGTTAAAACATACAATTATATTCATTTTGGATTAGTGCAAGTTGTTCTAAAGCCATTAACAAGACTTGGACTTAGAATAGAAGCTCTCATCTATGTTTAAGACATAAGACATAGAAAATTCAATGATTCATTACTTGGAATGGTTGAATCAAGTTTGGTTAATGGCCTTACTTTCTTCAACTGCTTTCCAAATTTCTTTGTTTCCCTTACAGATCCTGGTGCACATGAAGCTCTTATTCCTGCTTTCCAGACAAAAGGTTTCGATATGAATTCTCATAATCAAAATCTTGCTCTCATATATAGAGTTTATTATAAACTCATGAATTCAGTTGTTCCAAGCATAGCCTATTCCCATCAAGCAAAAGGTATGACTACTTTATTCCAAATTAATTTCAAAAATGAAGTTAATATTCCAAAAACATACAATGGAATGATATTAATCTATCCGGTAAATGGCGCTTAGAAAATACCCAACTAGAAAGGTCTTTAGAAAATCAAGATATTGAAACAATTATTGAACATGAAGATGGAAGTGTTGAAATAAATTTTCAAACGGATTCAAGAGATACAACTCCAACTGTTTATCAACCTCCTAGAAAGTCTTATTTTCATCCTCTCTCCATGGTAGGATCTTTCATAAAAGAAGCATCCTGAGTTTCTTACTCTACACCTAATGTAGACCTTCGACCTACAAGAGTTGTGTATCCTTCTTATTAAGCTTCAGAAAACATAAGAAATCATGCTTCTCCAACTAATACATATAATCTCTCAAAATCCAATTTCAATATAAATGTTATTGAATGCTTTGAAATTGATAAAGAAATGTTAAAAAAGAATTTTGCTTTATATCCTCTCACAAAATCCTTTTTTAACCATGCTTCTCAGGAACATAAAGACTTTCTAAAAGCAAAATGGTATAAATATATGTATGATAATCAAAGAAATATTTATTTCTTTGATTGCCTTAAACTAGCCATAAAGAAAGCTTATAACACTAAAGATTTATCCATCAATATGATAATAAAATTAAGTTCAGCTTGGATTATAGCTTCTACAAGTTCTTCTCCACAAAGAACTGAAGAATCTATACATCCTCCATTGCATCAAATCATTTATAAAGAAACTTCAACTGTACCCATAAAAGATGTTGCAAAAATACAAGGAGACAAAGTGTAACGCCCCACCCTTCACACATGCATGATATTGTCCGCTTTGGCCCATGGGCCTCACGGTTTTGCTTCTGGTGGGCCTCAACCTACCAAAAGGCCTCATGCATAGTAAGGGTGCAAGCTCTATATATGAACCCATTCACTTTCCTCTCTATAGTTGATGTGGGACTCCAGGATGTCACAAAAGGTAAAACTGAATTTATTTACAAATTAGATTTAAGTTATGTTTTAGAATAAAATAATTATACAAATATAAACCTTCATACTATTGGCCAACAAACCAATAGAATTGAAGATAAAGTTGAAAATATTTGAAAATTTTATGAAACTACTTCTTCCCATTAAGTAATCAAGATACGATCTTTGAGTTTTCAAGGTGAAGTCCTTAAAGATCTAAAGTTAGGAAAAAAAACCCTAAAATTTTTAGACAAACTAATCAATCAATTATCTCATAGTTTTACAAATATAAAACTTCAAGAAAATAAAAATCAAAAAGCTGACAAATCTATAAATGTTTTAGTCTCAAATTGTAAAGCCTCTATCTTAGATTCAGAAATTTTTGTAGCTGATCCTATAGAAGAATAGTCTAAAACAAATGAGAATCAAAATGATCAAAATCAAGAATTTCTACAAATCAATAAAATATTTAAAAGACAAAAACCAATAGTCACTGCAACAAAAACAAGAAATTATTATCCAAGACCTACTCCAGTTCATCTTCAAATCAAAAAACAAGCGATTCTAAATGGCCTTTGATTTAAAAACTCCTCAATACACAAATGGAATGTAGATGGACTATCTGAATATCAAATCCTGCAACTATGCCAGCACATGATGATATATGCCTTTACCATCATGGCTGCCAGTAATGATCGAAGACATGCAGTAAATGCGGTCATCCTTGGATTTACTAGATAATTTCATGGTTGGTGGGAAAAATACGTATCTGATGCAGAAAGAAATGCTATATTAAACGTAGTAAAAAGAGATCCCTTAGGAAATTCTGTTTTTACTCCTCAAGGCTAAATGATCCCTGATTCCATCTACATGTTTATTACCAATATAGTTAAATATTTTATTGGTAATTATATGAATGTAGAAGAAAAATTAAAACACAATTAATCAATTTATCTTGCCCATCATTATCAAATTTTCGTTGGTATAAATATGTTTTATTATCAAAACTTTATACAATCGATGCAAGTAATTCAAAATTTTAAAGAGAAACATTCATATTTGGTCTTCCTAAACTTTTTGTAGAAAAAGTTAGAGAAGAATTAAAATCAAAAAATTATGGAAACTTGAATTATGGAATGTATACCTATGGTGATCTAATTCAAAAGATTAATAAAGTTGGATTTTCATTATCCAATGAAATCAAACTTAAATGTCAAATTGAAAATTAATCAGTCCTTTTATTTGGTCAATTTTTATTCGGTATGGAACCCTTAATCAGTCCTTCTAGCTAGAATAAAAAGAAAAACTTCAAAGAAACCATCAAAAAAGAAAATTTTAACATTTTTCCACTCCACAATATTACACTCCCTCAAAAAGATATTATAAAAAATCTTCTCATAAAAACCCTTATAAGAATTAAAAGATGAGTAGGAGCTTGTTGCTCGCTTAATCTATCTAAAACAATTTTTATACTGAATTGTTCAGGCAAGTCAGATATATTACTTGATCTAAAATAATTTCTATACTGAATTGTTCTATTTCTATTGTTTATTTTCTGTATTTTTTCAAAATATTTATTTTTTAATTCTTCATCTTTTAGATCTTTAAACATTTTTAACACCATTTCTTTAAGAGTAGAGAGTACATTTAAAGATAAAGAGGAAGAAGAAGCAAATTCATACTGGATTTCACTATCCAATATTTTACAATGGCATGTATCTGAAGAATAATCTTTATCAGAGGAACTAGATGATTCTAAGCATGAGGATGATGATCCTTTTAAAATAGTTTAGACTTCTTTTGAGAAGAAATAATTTCAGAAGGCTGTAAAATATTTTCAACTTTAACTTCAATTATATTACTTTGTTGGCCAATAGTATGAAGGTTAATATTTGAATAATTTTTTGATCTAAAACATGACTTAAATTTGATTTGTAAATAAATTCAAATTTACCATTATCTCCTTCTATTTTTGTAACACCTTTTATGAGTACGGCTGAAGTTTCTTTATATATGATTTGATGTAATGATGTATAGATTCTTCACTTCTTTGTGGAGAAGAATTGGTAGAAGCTATAATCCAAGATGAGCTTAATTTTGTTACCATATTGATGGATAAATCTTCAGTATTATAAGCTTTCTTTATGGTTAGTTTAAGCCAATCAAAGAAATAAATATTTCTTTGATTATCATACATATATTTGTACCATCTTGCTTTTAAAAAGTCTTTATGTTCTTGAGAAACCTGTTTAAAAAAGGATTTTGTTAAAGGATGCAAAGCTAAATTCTTTTTTAAAATTTCTTTATCAATTTCAAAACATTCAATAACATTTACATTGAAATCAGATGGTGAGGGATTATATATTTTAGTTGGAGAAGCTTGATAAGAAGGATACACTAGTCCTGTAAGTCGAAGGTCTACGTTAGGTGTAGAGCAAGAAACTCGGAATGGTTCTTTTATAGAAGATCCTACCACAGACGGAGGATGAGAATAAGACTTTCTAGAAGGTTGATAAACTGTAGGAGTTGTATCTCATGAATCTGTTTGAAAATTTATTTCAACACTTCCATCTTCATGTTCAATAATTGTTTTAATATCTTGATTTTCTAAAGACCTTTCTGGTTAAGTGTTTTCTAAGCACCATTTACCAGATAGATTAATATCGTTTCATTGTATGAGTTTTGGAATATTAACTTTATTTTTGAAATTAGTTTGGAATAAAGTAGCCATACCTTTTGCTTGATGGGAATAGGCTATGCTTGGAACAACTAAATTCATGAGTTTATAATAAACTCTATATATGAGAGCAAGATTTTGATTATAAGGATTGATATCAAAACCTTTTATCTGGATAGCAAGAGTAAGAGCTTCATTTGAACCTTGATCTGTAAGGGAAACAAAGAAATTTGGAAAGTAATTGAAGAAAGTAGGGCCATTAGCCAAACTTGGTTCAACCATTCTAAGTAATGAATCACTGAATTTTTTATGTCTTGTATCTTAAACATAGATGAGAGCTTCTGTTCTAAGTCCAAGTCTTGTTAAAGGCTTTAGAGCAACTTGCACTAATCCAAAATGAATATAATTGTATGTTTTAACATACTCCTTTATTTCATGGGGCTTGATTAAAGAAAGATGCTGAATATTACTCGTAATGGATTCAGTTCTTTCAATGGTTTTTACTTTATAACTTGATTTTAATTGAAAATTCCAACTTTATAAATTTCATTTTTTATTTACGGTTGGAATAGTCCAGTCACAAATAACTTGATCTAAATCATCATAACTGATTTCTTCACTATTTTTAACAGACAAAGAAGATAAGGAATTTGATGATGAGAAAGAAGAAGGTACAAACTTCTTAACAAGCCTAGCCATAATTTGTATTTTAGAGTTATTTTAACCAAATTCACCATGAGTATCTAACGAAATAAAGGATTTACACACCAACAAAACCCCTTAAACACCTTCACACAGCTAACAATGGTGACAACCATGACTACCTCAGCTTCGGTCCAAGCGGAATATGATTAAAATTTCTCAATAATAACAAACACACAACTAAGTATTAAGATTTTTTACATTCTTGCTTTTGAGTCAGCAATTCCTTAAACAAAATCAAAACATAAAGATTAGTGAATAAATACTCATAAAACGACTTTATATTACAATGATACTTGATTACAAACTAGATGCCGACTTATCTCTGATACCAAATGGGGAAGATGGTGGGTATACAAAAGCAAAAAGGAGAGGAGAGAGGAGATGGTGGTGGAAGCAAGGCTGGATTTTGACTAGTATTCCAACTCTTGCCTGTAATGAGGATGGCTAGACTTATTTATAATCATAACAAACATAATTTACATTTCATTACAACTGAATTTAGACTGAATGTGCATTTTATTTAATGTGCTAGCAAATTTCATGATGCTTTCAGACTGCAGGCAAAAATCACAATCTTTGCTATAGATGAACTTTATTCTGAATAGTGAGATGTCATGATTGTTTTGAGTGAATTGATATGGTATGTGTCATGCCTTTATTTCTTTTCCCTTTATGGAGATAAGTTCTTCATGGATGTGAATGTTAGGAATAAAATATTACTTCATTCTTATGAGAGATATGCTTTGTCTTTTAATACTTTTGCATGTACTTTTTCTAAAAAGTCATGGATATGCTAGTAGAAAAAGTTTTCTCATCCTTTCAATGCTTTAGAAAAGCTCTTGTAGGAAGAATCTTTATGGTAGGCATAGTTTTATAGGAGACTTGCTTCAAAAGTGCTCATCTCAACCTTCATTTGTTAATTCACCATAGAATAATTGGATTAACTCTTTTAAGTTTCTTCAGAAATATCAAAATACATGTCTTCATAAGCATTTATAATTTGATTAAGTGCTGTATGTCCAGATTTATATGGATTCTATATCACCGTTGTTTGCTCAGCGAGATCATTAGTAATGCAAATAACTCGTCGACCATCACACCAAACATATCTGTGTGTACCAGCAAATTCAAGATCTCCTTTTAGATTGAGAAATCTTTGATATTGATCAGAAACTAGGTCATAATTTTGGAGACATTCTAAGCTGTATTCTATTGTAGCGACTTCATGAGATTCATACAATTGAGCTGGATAATCAACAGGGAGATACTTGTAATCATTTAAGGTAGAGATGAATTTTTTGCAGACTAAATCTCCTTCTTCATAAGTCATGACAGTCCATGAATGATATGGTTGATAAAACCGGATTTCTGATCTTTCACCCAAACTTGATGAAATCGTTATGAGAAGTTGTCTTTTTGTGACTCCAAGGCTGTGAAGGGCATGACGACGATTGCAGGGAGCTACTGTATCATTTCAAGATCATCTCTGCATAAAGAAAATCTTTGGACTAATCCTTGTTCGATATATGAGATATCAACTTCATATGATGGTAGAAACAATTTGGGAAGGCCAGTTGCCCAGCTTAAATATTGATCTTTGAGCATTAATTACTCCTTCATCTGACAAGAAATAGTTTTTTCTCTAATTCTTGCAGCTATCTCATCTAGAAAGGCTGTGTTAACCTTTTTTAGGAGGAGAATTCTAGATGTTTTTCCATCAGCATAGGTGGATAACAGTGCTTTTTGATGGATGTTATGGCACATAAGGATTTGGCTTTTTAAGTCCTTGATATGGTTTGCAATTTTGGATAAGGTTTTTCTAGTGTTTTTTCTTTTATCATAGAGAATGGCACTCTAATGGGTATTGATAAGTTCTTGCGCAATGACAGATAATCCTGGATATAAGAAGGGAATTGACATCTGTTAGGATGTAGGTATGAAGGAGAAGCTTGATTCCTAAATAGGGGCTTTGCTTTTGTTTGTACTGTTGATGTCATAATGAGAAGGGATACTTCCTGAAGGTAAATAGGAGTAAAAGATAGGTCTGAATGAGAATTATCAATAATCTGAATTTTTATTTTCTTTGGGAAAAAAAATAATTTTATATCTGTCCTCTGGGTAGAATTTAAAGGTACCAAAATATGGATGTAGGATTAAATGTAGAAAACATGAAGACATCAGAGAGACAATTAATAAGATCCATTTTATTTGGAACTAGATATCTGAATCATTTTTGAACATCTTATTTTTGTTTACACTTTGTCTGAATAATATTGATCTGTTGAATAGGAGTTAATTCAACAAAATCAAATTTTAATTCTCTATTGTCTAAAATAGTTTTTAGACCTGACGAGTCAATTTGAAAAGGCTGTAAAATTTGTAGAACAGGATTTCCAAGGATAACATCATTGTTTAAATCCTTTCCTAGAAGGAAACTAGTCTTTATGCATATTCTATTTTTACAGATGTAAACATTACTTAATTTGTATTTGATATGTAGTTTTTTGCTAGCAGTATTTAGATTGAGTTTATTATTGGTTTTTTCATAATATTTCATTGGGATTAATCCTTCTCTTATTAAATTAACATCTACGCCGCTATCTAGTAAGTAAAGTGCTTTAATAGAGAAGTCTTTGACCATAATTATGGCTTGAGTTTTCCATTTTTTAAGTGGATTTCTTGTTAAAGAATTTACAAAACCATTTAAGTCTTTTTAAAATTTTTCTTGATTTTCTAAATTATCATTATTTTCCTGATAATTTTTAAGTGTGTGAAGTTCAAGATTCTCAACACGTTTGTTGAGTTCTTAAAGTTCAATTAAGTCTTGCTCTAATTCTTTTATTTCTTGCTTTTGATTATTTATTTCTTTATAAAGATCTTGAATAGGAAGATGAGTAGGAGCTTGTTGCTCTCTTAATCTATCTAATACAGTTTTAATGCTGAATTGCTCAAGTAAGTCTTATATGTTATTTGATGTAGAAGCTTTCCGTTTTAGATCTTTAAATATTTCTAGCACCATCTCTTCTAGAGTAAAAAGTACATTTAAAGATAAAGAGGAAGAAGAAGCAGATTCATACTGAATTTTACTGTCAAATATTTTATAATGACATGTATCTGAAGAATGATAGGAAGAATAATTTGTATTAGAGGAACTAGATGACTCTGATGCTGAGGATCCTTTTAAGATAGTTTTGATTTCTTTTTCTGTTTTTACTTTTATTTTTGGGCAGTTAGGAGCTATATGACATTTTTCTTTGTTATTATAACGTTGTATTTCTTTTTTCTTGAGATAAGAAGTGGATGGATTATCTTTTGTATGAGACTTCTTTGATTCTTTATAAGGATTTTTCTGAGAAGATTTTTTATGATATCTGTTTGAGGGAATATAATATTATGGAGTTGAAAAATGTTTCGATTTTCTTTTTTTGATGGTTTCTTTTTAAGTTTTTCTTTTTATTATGGCTAGAAGGACTAATTAATGGTTCCATGCCAAATTGATAACAAAAATCACCCAGTTCATATTTGCTGATTCTTTTTTTATTTTCAATTTGTCATTTAAGTTTGATTTCAATGCATAGTGAAAATCCAACTTTATTTATTCTTCTATAACTTTTTCTGCAAAAAGTTTAGGAAGACCAGATATAACTTTTTCTTTCCATAATTCTGAATTGCTAGCATTGATCGTATAGAGTTTTGATAAGAAAACATCTTTATATCAACGTACTTCTGATAATGTTAGGCAAGATAAATTGATTAATTGTGTTTTTAATTTTTCTTCTACATTCATATAGTTACCAATAAAATGTTTATCTATATTGGTAATAAGCATGTAGCTGGAATCAGGGATCATTTGGCCTTGAGGAGTAAGAACAAGATTTGCGGAGGGATGTTTTCTTACTGCATTTAATATAGCATTTCTTTCTATATCAGATAGGTATTTTTCCCACCAACCATGTAATTATCCAGTAAATCCAAGGACGACTACATTTACTACATGTCTTTGATCATTACCGACAGCCATGATAATAGAGGCATATATCATCATTCATATATTGAAGAGTTTTCAAATCGAAGGCCATTTAGAATAGCTTGTTCTTTGAATTGAAGATCAACTGGAGTAGGTCTTGCATAATAATTTCTTGTTTTTACTGCAGTGACTATTCATTTTTGTCTTTTAAATATTTTATTGATTTGTAGAGATTCTTGATTTTGATCATCTTGATTTTCATTTGATTTTTCTTCTACAAAGTTAGAAACAGATATTTCTGAGTCTGAGCTCGAAGCTTTAGAAACTAAAACATTTATGGATTCTTCATCTTTATTATCTTTATTATCTTTAAGTTTTATGTTTGTAAAACTATGAGATAATTGATTGATTAGTTCATATGAAAATTTTAAGGGTCTTTTTTTCTAACTTTAGATCTTTAAGGAGAAAACCTAAAGGTTGTGTCTTGATTACTAAATGGGAAAAAGTAGTTTCATAAAATTTTAAAATATTTTCAATTTTATCTTCAATTCTTTTTGTTTGTTTGCCAATAGTATGAAGGTTTATATTTGTATAATTATTTTTTTCTAAAACATGACTTGAATCTGATTTGTAAATAAATTCACTTTTGCCTTTGTCTCTTTGTATTTTTGCAACATCTTTTATTGGTACAACTAAAGTTACTTTATAAATGATTTGATTTAATGGAGGATGTATAGATTCTTCAGTTCTTTGTGGAGAGGAACTGGTAGAAGCTATAATCTGAGAAGAGCTTAATTTAGTTATCATATTGATGGATAAATCTTTAGTATTATAAGCTTTCTTCATGGCTAGTTTAAGCCAATCAAAGAAATAAATATTTCTTTGATTATCATACATATATTTATACCATTATGCTTTTAGAAAGTCTTTATGTTCTTGAGAAACATGGTTAAAAAAGGATTTTATGAGAGCATGTAAAGCTAAATTCTTTTTTAACATTTCTTTATAAATTTCAAAGCATTCAATAACATTTATATTAAAATCGGATTCAGAAGGATTATATGTATTAGATGCAGAAGCTTGATAAGAAGGATACACTAGTCCAGTTGGTCGAAGGTCTACATTAGGTGTAGAGTAAGAAACTCGGAATGGTTCTTTTATGGAAGATCCTACCACAGAGGGAGAACGAAAATAAGACTTTTTAGAAGGTTGATAAACTGTAGGAGTTGTATCTCTTGAATCTGTTTGAAAATTTATTTCAACGCTTTCATTTTCATGTTCAATAATTATTTCAATATCTTGATTTTCTAAAGACCTTTCTGGTTGGGCATTTTCTAAGCGCTATTTACCAGATAGATTAATATCATTCCACTATATGAGTTTTGGAATATTAACTTTATTTTTGAAATTAATTTGGAATAAAGTAGTCATACCTTTTGCTTGATGGGAATAGGCTATGCCTGGAACAGCTGATTCATGAGTTTATGATAAACTCTATATATGAGAGTAAGATTTTGATTATGCGGATTCATATCAAAACCTTTTGTCTGGATAGCAAGAGTAAGAGCTTCATGTGCACCTGGATCTGTAAGGGAAATAGAGAAATTTGGAAAGCAATTGAAGAAAGTAGGGCCATTAGCCAAACTTGGTTCAACCATTCTAAGTAATGAATCACTGAATTTTTTATGTCTTGTATCTTAAACATAGATGAGAGCTTCTGTTCTAAGTCCAAGTCTTGTTAAAGGCTTTAGAGTAACTTGCACTAATCCAAAATGAATATAATTGTATGTTTTAACATATTCCTTTATTTCATAGGGCTTGATTAAAGAAAGATGCTGAATATTACTGGTAATGGATTCAGTTCTTTCAATGGTTTTTACTTTATAGCTTGATTTTAATTGAAAACTTCCAATTTTATAAATTTCAATTTTATTTATGGTTGGAATAGTCCAGTCACAAATAACTTAATCTAAATTGTCATAATTGATTTCTTCACTATTTTTAATAGACAAAGAAGATGAGGAATTTGATGATGAGGATGAAGAAGGTACAAACGTCTTAATAAGCTTAGCCATAATTTGTGTTACAAAGCCATTTTAACCAAATTCACCATGAGTATCTAATGAAATAGAGGATTTACACAGCAACAAAATGCCTTAAACGCCTTCATACGGCTAACAACGGCGACAACAATGGTACCTCAGCTTCGCTCCGGTAGAATATGATTAAAATTTCTCAATTACAACAAACACAGAACTAAGTATTAACACTTTTGATGTTCTTACTTCTGAGTCAGCAATTCCTTAAACAAATTTAAATTGCAACATTTTCTTGGATGTCTTAATTATATTTTTGACTTTTATAAAGATTTTGCTAAAGAAAGAAAAATCTTGCAATTGCACTTGACCAAAAATCCCGTAGAATGGTCACCTGCTCATATAAAATCTATTCAAAATATTAAACAGAAAGTCCAAAATTTACCTTGTTTAACTATCCTTCATCTAGATTTATTAAAAATAGTTTAAAAAGAAGCATCTGAAATAGGTTTTGGAGGAATCCTTCTACAAAGAAACGTCTTTGTAAAAGAAAAAATTCTTCATTTCACTTCTGGAACATAGACACCCACTTAATAGAATTATTTAACTATTAAAAAGGAAATCATATCCATAGTATATAGTATAATGAAGTTCCAAAGTGATTTATTAAACAAAAATTTTTATTAAGAATAGATTGTAAATCTGCTAAAGAAATTTTAAAAAAAGATGTAAAAAATCTTGTTACTAAGCAAATCTTTGCTCACTGCAAGCTTTATTAGCCATATTTGGCTTTAACAATGAGCATATTGTAAGTAAAAATAATTCTTTTCCTGATTTTTTATTTCGTAAGTTTTTACAGGGACAAAAGAATGAAGCCTCGGCAGATTAGACCTTTTCTCCAGTCCCCAACTGCTAAAGTTTCTTCCATTATGAATACTATACCTTTATCTAGAAAATCCAGTGGCAATTATCTTGAGAAATAGGGAGCAACCCATACTTCTAATATTCCTCACTTTCAAAGTCCATCAAGCCCTGTATCCAGAAAACCTCAAGCTTCACAAGCCTAATATTTTGCCACAAAAGCACCGTTGAAAATTTGTTCCTTAGATGACATGTCTTATGCTGATACCATTTCTATTGAGCATCTTATCCAAACCCTTTTTTCTCCCGATCACTTATTTATCCAACCTCTTGACTATAAAGTCTATGAATAGATTCTGATCAGAACTGGCAGCTGTAGTATTGATCATACAGATGGATCAAAAAATTCATACTTAAATGCTTTACCACCCAATATTACTATCCTATATTCAAAAATCAAAATCCTGCATGTTCTCTCTGTAGAAGAATGGGGACGACCTCTTCATATGCCTCAAAGGCTTGATTCAGGACTTATTTTTAATTATTATGATTATATTTCTGATGGGACGTTATCCTCTATTATCAAAACCCATCCTTCTAGCATTCCTGGTTCATCAGATTCAAATCAAACTCCCATAAAATCCCTATGTGGTTCTTCACACAATTCTGGATCCCTTTTAGTGCCACTAAAGACATCCTTCCTCAAGTACTTCTTCCTATTTATGAATCCTATTCTGCATCATTTAAAGCCCTTTTCAAATCAGAAGAAAAAAGCCTTTATCAGCATTTACAACTCGCAACAGAACCTTATGTTACTCTGCAGTTTTATCGCAAGCAGGAGATTCCTTGGGTCTTGAAATGAAATTTTTATAAAGAAATGGACTTCAGTCCACCAGTTTTATCTCAATGATATATATCAAGTTTTGGCATCAATTTGATTATACTGTAATACTCTAGCAATATTCTACCGATCAAGCTATAAAGCCATCATTCTCTGAAGTTCTCAAAACTTCTAGAAAAGAAAAAGAAAGGCTTCATCCAGCAAGTGATTTTGACAAATAGAAGAATTCTTGTTCAGCCTCACCTTCTGCTCTTTATGCAGCAGCAGATTTGCTTCAACTCAAAAAAGAAACTTCAAAAGGAAATTATTGAACAAATACAAAAAGGATGGTCATCTAAAAATTCTTCATTAAGTTTTGGTCAGCAGCTGCATCATCTTTGGGCTAATGACAATCCTTTTGAAAATATTGCTCCTGAACTAGATATAGATGCTGATGAGACAAAAAGTGATAATGAAGGATTCATATTTATCTGAAGAAAAGGGAAAAAAATAAAGCCCAGACAAGACAAATGCTTTATCAAGCCACTCAATTTCCCATAAAGCAATCATGACAATCCACTATTCAGAATAAAGTTCATCTACAGTGAAGGTTGTGATCTTATCTAGTAGTCTGGACGAATCTTGAAATTTGTCAACACATGAATTGAAATGCAAATGCAGTGTAAATTCAGATGTAATGAAATGTAAATTATGTTTGCTAAGGCTATAAATAGTACCAGCCTTCTCCATGTACATCCAAGAGTTGGAATACCAGTCAAAATCCAACCTTGCTTCCACCACCATCTCCTCTCTTCTCTCCCTTCTGCTTTTGTATACCCACCATCTTCCCCATTTGCTATCAAAGCAAGTTGGTATCAGATTTATAATCAAGTACTTTGGCAATATAAAGTTGTTTTGTGAGTATTTCTTCACTTATCTTTGTTATGTTGTGCTTTGATTTTGCTTAAGGAATTGCTGACTCAGAAGTAAGAATGACAAAAGTCTTAATACTTAGTTTTGTGCTTGTTATTATTCAAAAATTTTAATCATATTCTGCCTAAAGCAAAGCTGAGGTAGCCATTGTTATCACCGTTGTTAGCTAGGTAAAGGCGTTTAAGGCATTTTGTTGGTCTATAAATCCTCTATTTTGCTAGATACTCGTGGTGGATTTGGTTAAAATAACTCTGTAACACAAATTATGGTTAAGCTTATTAAGAAGTTTGTACCTTCTACTTCCTCATCATTAAATTCCTTATCTTCTATGTCTATTAAAAATAATGAAAAAACTAGTTACGATGATTTAGATCAAGTTATTTGCGACTGGACTATTCTAACCATAAAAAAAACTGAAATTTATAAAGTTGGAAGTTTTCAATTAAAATCAAGTTATAAAGTAAAAACCATTGAAAGAACTAAATCCATTACTAGTAATATTCAGCATCTTTCTTTAATCAAGCCCGATGAAATAAATGAGTATGTTAAAACATGCAATTATATTCATTTTGGATTAGTGCAAGTTGTTCTAAAGCCTTTAACAAGACTTGGACTTAGAATAGAAGCTCTCATCTATGTTCAAGATACAAGACCTAAAAAATTCAGTGATTCATTACTTGGAATGGTTGAATCAAGTTTGGCTAATGGCCCTACTTTCTTCAATTCCTTTCCAAATTTGTCTGTTTCCCTTACAGATCCAGGTGCACATAAAGCTCTTACTCTTGCTATTTAGACAAAAGGTTTTGATATGAATCCTCATAATCAAAATCTTACTCTCATATATAAAGTTTATTATAAACTCATGAATTCAGTTATTCCAGGCATAGCCTATTCCCATCAAGCAAAAGGTATGACTACTTTATCAAACTAATTTTAAAAATAAAGTTAATATTCCAAAACTCATACAGTGGAATGATATCAATCTATCTGGAAAATGGTGCTTAGAAAATGCCCAACCAAAAAGGTCTTTAGAAAATCAAGATATTGAAAAATTATTGAAATGAAGATGGAAGTGTTAAATAAATTTTCAAACAAATTCAAGAGATACAACTCCTACAGTTTATCAGCCTTCTAGAAAGTCTTATTCTCATCCTTCCTCTGTGGTAGGATCTTCCATAAAAGAACCATCCCAAGTTTCTTGCTCTACACCTAATGTAGACCTTCAACCTACAGGACTTGTGTATCCTTCTTATCAAGCTTCTCCATTTAAAACATATAATCCTTCAGAATACGATTTCAATATAAATGTTATTAAATGCTTTAAAATTGATAAAGAAATGTTAAAAAAGAATTTAGCTCTACATCTTTTAACAAAATACTTTTTTAAACAGGTTTCTCAAGAACATAAAGACTTTTTAAAAGAAAAATGGTACAACTATATGTATGATAATCAAAGAAATATTTATTTCTTTGATTGGCTTAAACTAGCCATAAAGAAAGCTTATAATACTAAAGATTTATCCATTAATATGATAACAAAATTAAGCTCATCTTGGATTATAGCTTCTACCAATTCTTCTCCACAAAGAACTAGAGAATTTATACATCCTCCATTACATAAAATCATATACAAAGAAACTTTAGCCGTACCCATAAAAGATGTAGCAAAGAAACAAGAGATAAAGGTAAATCTAAATTAATTTATAATTCAGACTTAAGTCATGTTTTAGAATAAAATAATTATAAAAATATTAACCTTCATACTATTGGCCAACAGACTAATAGAATTGAAGATAAAGTTGAAAATATTTTAAGAATTTATAAAGCATCTTCCTTATAAAAGATAATTAAAATACAAACTTTAGGTTTTCAAGGTGAAGCACTTAAAGATCTAAAGTTAGAATGGAAACCTTTAAAATTTTTAGATGAACTAATCAATCAATTATCTCATAGTTTTAACATTAAACTTCAAGAAACTAAATATAAAAAAGCTAATAATTCTATAAATGTTTTAGTCTCAAATTCTAAAGCCTCTAGCTCAAATTCAGAAATTTTTGTAGTTGATCCTGTAGAAGAAGAGTCCAAAACAAATGAGAATCAAATTATCAAAATCAAGAATCTCTATAAATTAATAAAATATTTTAAAGACAAAACCGATAGCCACTGTAGCAAAAACAAGAAATTATTATCCAAGACCTACTCCAGTTGATCTTCAATTCGAAGAACAAGCTATTCTAAATGGCCTTCAATTTGAAAACTCCTCAGTATACGAATGGAATGTAGATGGACTATCTAAATATCAAATCCTGCAACTATGCCAACACATGATGATATATGCCTCTACCATCATGGCTGCCGGTAATGATCAAAGACATGTAGTAAATACAGTGGTCCTTGGATTTACTGGAAGATTACATGGTTGGTGAGAAAGGTACCTATCTGACATAGAAAGACAAGCTATACTAAATGTAGTAAAAAGAGATCTTTTAGGAAATCTTGTTATTACTCCTTAAGATCAAATGATTCCTGATTCTATTTACATGCTTATTACCAATATAGTAAAACATTTTATTGGTAATTATATGAATGTAGAAGAAAAAATAAAAACACAATTAATCAATTTATCTTGCCCAATATTATTAGATTTTCATTGGTATAAAGATGTTTTCTTATCAAAACTCTATACAATCGATGCAAGCAATTCAGAATTTTGGAAAGAGAAATTTACATTTAGTCCTCCAAAACTTTTTGTAGAAAAAGTTAGAGAAGAGTTAAAATTAGAAAATTATGGAAATTTAAATTATGGACTATACATATGGTGACCTCATTCAAAAGATAAATAAAGTTGGATTTTCATTATGCAGTGAAAGTAAACTTAAACGACAAATTGAAAATCAAAAAAGAATTAGCAAATATGAGCTTGGTGATTTTTGTTATCAATTTGGCATGGAACCTTTAATCAGTCCTTCTAGCCATAATAAAAAAAACTTAAAAAGAAAGCATCAAAAAAGAAAATCTAAACATTTTTCAACTCCACAATATTATATTCCCTCAAAAATATGTCATAAAAAATCTTCTCATAAAAATCCTTATAAAGAATCAAAGAAATCTTATACAAAAGATAATCCATCTACTTCTTATCCCAAGAAAAAAGAAATACAATGTTATAATTGTAAAGAAAAAGGACATATAGCTCTTGACTGCCCATAAATAAAAGTAAAAACATAAAAAGAAATCAAAACTATCTTAAAAGGATCCTCAACATTAGAGTCATCTAGTTCCTCTGATACAGATTATTCTTCCTCTCCTTCTTCAGATACATGTCATTGTAAAATATTTGACAGTGAAATGCAGTATGAATCTGCTTCTTTTTCCTCTTTATCTTTAAACGTACTTTACGCTCCAGAAGAACTGGTGCTAAAAATGTTTAAACATTTCAAAGATGAAGGATTAAAAAATAAATATTTTGAAAAAAATAGAAAATATAAATAAAGGAATTAAAAAAGGAAAAGCTTTTAGATCAAATAATATATCTGACTTACCTAAACAATTCAGCATTAAAACTATATTCAATAGATTAAGAGAGCAGCAAGCTCCTCCTCATCTTTCAATTTAAGATCTTTATAAAAAAATTAATAATCGAAAGCAAGAAATAAAAGAATTAAAACGAGACATAATTGAATTTCAGGAACTCAAACAACGTGTTGAGAATCTAAAATTTCACACACTCAAAAATTATCAAGAAAATAATGATAATTTAGAAAATCAAGAAAATTTGATAAAGACTTAAATGGTTTTGTAAATTTTTTAATAAGAAATCCACTTAAAAAATGGAAAACTCAAGCTACAATTAAGGTCAAAGCCTTCTCTATTAAAGCATTCTACTTACCAGATAGTGGCGCAAATGTTAATTTAATAAGAGAATGATTAATCCCAACAAAATATTATGAAATAACCAATAATAAACTCAATCTAGTTACTGCTAGCAAAAAACTACATATCAAATACAAATTAAGTAATGTTTATGTCCATAAAAATGGAACATGCATAAAGACTAATTTCCTTCTAGGAAAAGATTTAAACAATGATGTTATCCTTGGAAATCCTTTTCTACAAATTTTACAGCCTTTTCAAATTGACTCATTAGGTCTAAAAACTATTTTAGACAATAAAGAATTAAATTTTGATTTTGTTGAATTAACTCCTATTCAACATATTAATATTATTCAAACAAAGTGTAAACAAGAATAAGGTGTTCAAAAACCATTCAAATATCTAGTTCCAAATAAAACGGATCTTATTAATCGTCTCTCTGATGTCTTCATGTTTTCTACAGTTAATCCTACATCTAGATTTTGGTACCTTCAAATTCTACCCGGAGGAATCTTTATGCATCTTTCAATCCTACAAGAACTAAAAAAGCTCTTATAGGAAGAATCTTTATGCTAGGCATAGTATTATTGGAGACTTGCATCAAAAGTGCTCATCCAACCTTCATTTGTTAATTCACCGTGGAAAAATTGGATTAGCTCTTCTTGAGTTTCTTCAAAAATATCAAAAGACATGTCTTCATCAGCATTGATAATTTGATTGAGAGCTGTATGTCCAAATTTATATGAATTCTATATCATCCTTTTTTGCTCAAGGAGATCATCAGTGATACAAACAACTCGTCGACAGTCACACCAAACATATCTATATGTACTTGCAAATTCAAGTGTCCGTTTAGATTGAGAAATTTTTGATACTGATCAGAAGCTGGATCATAAGTTCGAAGGCATTCTAAGCTATATTCCATTGTAGTGACTTCATGAGATTCATACCATTGAGCTAGATAATCAACAGGGAGATGCTCATAATCATTTAAGGGAGAGATGAACTTTTTACAGACTAAATCTCCTTCTTCATAATTCATGATGGTCCATAATTAATGAGGTTGATAAAACCAGAATTCTGATCTGTCACCCAAACTTGATGAAATCGTTACAAGAAGTTGTCTTTTGGTAACTCCAAGGCTGCGAAGGGCATGATGCACGATTACAGGGAGCTGCTGTATCATTTCAAAATCATCGCTGCATAAAGAAAATCTTTGGACTAATCCTTGTTCGATATATGAGATATCAACTTCATATGGTGGTAAGAACAATTTGGGAAAGCCAATTGCCCCGCTTATATATTGAACTTTGAGCATTAATCACTACTTAATCTGACAAGAAATAGTTTTTTCTCTAATTCTTGTAGCTATCTCATCTGGAAGGGCTGTGTTAACCTTTTTCAGGAGGTGAATTCCGGATGTTTTGTCATCAGCATAGGTGGATAACAGTGCTCTTTAATGGATGTTATGGCACATAAGGATTTGGCTTTCTAAGTCCATGATATGATTTGCGATTTTGGATAGGGTTTTTCTAGTGTTTTTTCTTTTGTCAGAGAAAATGACACTCCAATGGGCATTGATAAGTTATTGTGAAATGACAGATAATCCTGGATTGAAGAAAGGAATTGATATTTGTTGGGATATAGGTACGAAGTAAGAGCTTGATTCTTAAATAGGGGCTTTACTTTTGCTTGTACTTGATGTCATAATGAAAAGGGATACTTCCTGAAGGCTGATAGGTCTGAATGAGAATTATCAATAATCTGAATCTTTATTTTCTTTGGGAAAAGAAAAATAATTTTATATCTGTCCTCCGGGTAGAATTTGAAGGTACCAAAATCTGAATGTAGGATTAAATGTAGAAAACATGAAAACAACTGAGAGATGATTAATAAGATCCGTTTTATTTGGAATTAGATATCTGAATGGTTTTTGAACATCTTATTCTTATTTACACTTTGTTTGAATAATATTGATATGTTGAATGGGAGTTAATTCAACAAAAAAAATTTTTAATTCTTTATTGTTTAAAATAGTTTTTAGACCTAATGAGTCAATTTGAAAAGGTTGTAAAATTTGTAGAAAAGGATTTCCAAGGATAACATCATTGTTTAAGTCCTTTCCTAGAAGGAAATTAGTCTTTATGCATATTCCATTTTTATAGACATAAACATTACTTAATTTGTATTTGATATGCAGTTTTTTGCTAGCAGTAGTTAGATTGAGTTTATTATTGGTTTTTTCATAATATTTTGTTAGGATTAAGCCTTTTCTTATTAAATTAACATCTGCACCACTATTTGGTAAGCAAAGTGCTTTAATAGAAAAGTCTTTGACCTTAATTGTAGCTTGAGTTCTCCATATTTTAAGTGGATTTCTTGTTAAAGAATTTACAAAACCATTTAAGTCTTTATCAAAATTTTCTTGATTTTCTAAATTATCATTATTTTCTTGATAATTTTTGAGTGTGTAAAATTCAAGAATCTCAACACGTTGTTTGAGTTCTTGAAGTTCAATCAAGTCTTGCGTTAATTCTTTTATTTCTTTCTTTTGATTATTTATTTCTTTATAAAAATAAAAAGATGAGTAGGAGCTTATTGCTCTTTTAATCTATCAAATAAAGTTTTAATGCTGAATTGTTTAGGTAAGTCTGATATGTTATTTGATGTGGAAGTTTTCCCTTTTTTAGTTCTTTTATTTATATTTTGTATTTTTTCAAAATGTTTATTTTTTAATTCTTCATCTTTTAGATCTTTAAACATTTCTAGCACCATCTCTTCTGGAGCAGAACTACATTTAAAGATAAAGAGGAAAAAGAAGTAGATTCATACTGGATTTCACTGTCAAATATTTTACAAGAACATGTATCTGAAGCATGAGAGGAAATATAATTTATATCAGAGGAATTGGATGACTCTGACGCTAAGGATCCATTTAAGATAGTTTTGATTTCTTTTTCTATGTTAACTTTTATTTTTGGGCAGTCAAGAGCTATATGTCCTTTTTCTTTGCAATTATAACATTGTATTTCTTTTTTCTTGGGATAAAAAGTGGATGGATTATCATTTGTATAAGATTTCTTTAATTCTTTATAAGGGTTCTTATGAAAAGATTTTTTATAATATCTTTTTAAGGGAGTATAATATTGTGGAGTTGAAAAATGTTTAGATTTTCTATTTTAATGGTTTCTTTTTAAGTTTTTCTTTTTATTCTAGCTAGAAGGATTGATTAATGGTTCCATACCAAATTGAAAACAAAAATCACCAAGTTCATACTTACTGATTCTTTTCTTATTTTCAATTTGACGTTTAAGTTTGATTTCATTGGATAATGAAAATCCAACTTTATTAATCTTTTGAATTAGATCACCATATGTATACATTCCATAATTCAAATTTCCATAATTTTCTAATTTTAATTCTTCTCTAACTTTTTTTGCAAAAAGTTTACGAAAACCAAATATGAATTTTTCTTCCCAAAATTCTGAATTGCTTACATCGATTGTATAAAGTTTTGATAAGAAAACATCTTTATACCAATGAAAATCTGATAATGCTAGGCAACATAAATTGATTAATTGTGTTTTTAGTTTTTTCTTCTACATTCATATAATTACGAATAAAATGTTTAACTACATTGGTAATAAGCATGTAGATGGAATCAATGATCATTTGGTCTTGAGGAGCAAGAAAAGGATTTCTTGAGGGATCTCTTTTTATTGCATTTATTAAAACATCTCTTTCTATATCAGATAGGTATTTTTCCCACCAACCATGTAATTGTCCAGTAAATCCAAGGACGACTGCATTTAATGCATGTCTTTAATCATTACCGGCAGCCATGATGGTAAAGGCATATATCATCATGTGTTGGCATAGTTGTAGGATTTGATATTGAAATAGTCCATTTACATTTCATTCATATACTGAAGAGTTTTCAAATCAAAGGCCATTTAGAATAACTTGTTCTTCGAATTAAAGGTCAACTACAGTATGTCTTGCATAATAATTTTTTGTTTTTGCTACAGTGACTATTGGCTTTTGTCTTTTAATTATTTTATTAAGATGTGGTGATTCTTGATCTTGATTTTCATTTGATTTTTCTTCTATAGAGTCAGAAATAGAGAATTCTGAGTCTGAGCTTGAAGCTTTAGAAGCTAAAACACTTATGGACGTTTCATCTTTATTTTCTTTATTAGCTTTAAGTTTTATATTTGTAAAACTATGAGATAATGTATTGATTAGTTCGTGAAAAAATTTTAAGGGTTTTTCTTCTAACTTTAGATCTTTAAGGGCTTCACCTTGAAAACTTAAAGATTGTGTCTTGATTACTTTATGGGAAGAAGTAGTTTCATAAAACATTAAAATATTTTCAACTTTATCTTCAATTCTATTGGTTTATTGGCCAATAGTATGAAGGTTTATATTTGCATAATTATTTTGGTCTAAAACATGACTTAAATCTGATTTGTAAATAAATTCAGTTTTACCATTGTCTCTTTGTTTTTCTTGCAACATCTTTTATGGGTACAGCTGAAGTTTCTTTAAAAATGACTTGATGTAATGGAGGATGTATAGATTCTTCAGTTCTTTGTGGTGAAGAACTAGTAGAAGCTATAATCCGAGAAGAGCTTAATTTAGTTATCATATTGATAGATAAATCTTCAGTATTATAAGATTTCTTTATGGCTAGTTTAAGCTAATTAAAGAAATAAATATTTCTTTGATTATCATACATATATTTATACTATTTTGCTTTTAGAAAGTCTTTATGTTCTTGAGAGACATGGTTAAAAAAGGATTTTGTGAGAGGATATAAAGCTAAATTCTTTTTTAACATTTCTTTATCAATTTCAAAGCATTCAATAACATTTATATTGAAATCGGACTCCAAAGGTTTATATGTATTAGATGGAGAAGCTTGATATGAAGGATACACTAGTCCTATAGGTTGAAGGTCTACATCAGGTGTAGAGCAAGAAACTCGGGATGGTTCTTTTATGGAAGATCCAACCACAGAGCTTAGCCATAATTTGTATTACAGAGTTATTTTAACTAAATCCCCCATGAGTATCTAATGAAATAGAGGATTTACACATCAACAAAATGCCTTAAATGCCTTCACACGACTAACAACGATGGCAATAATGGCTACCTCGCTTCGCTCTGGGTGGAATATGTTTAAATTTTCTCAATAATAATAAACACAGAGCTAAGTATTAAGACTTTTGACGTTCTTACTTCTGAGTCAGCAATTCCTTAAGCAAAATCAAAGCATAATAGAACAAAGATAAGTGAAGAAATACTCACAAAATGACTTTATACTGCCAGAGTACTTGATTACAAATTTGATACCAACTTGGCTCTAATACCAAATAAGGAAGGTGGTGGGTATACAAAAGCGGAAGGGAGAGGAGAGAGGAGATGGTGGTGGAAGCAAGCTGGATTTTAACTAATTTTACAACTCTTGCCTATACATGGAGAAGGTTGGTACTATTTATAGCCTTAGCAAACATAATTTACATTTCATTACAACTGAATTTACATTGCTCTGATGTGGAGAGAGGAGTATATGAAGCCTTGAACTTTTTTCTGGATTTTAGATTTTTCCGAATTGTCTTTTGTCTTCTTTCTCAAAGTAGCTTTTTAGTATAGTACTTTTTCAACATAACTTTGATGTGTTTATAGAGAATAGCACAGCTATGGATACGGTAGCAATGATAAAGTTTCTGTTATCTTTTCTTTGTAGGCTTTATAGAGAAAACTCTTAATAAATCTAAATCTTGATAAGATTAATCACCATCTTAATGAATTCCATTGCAGCGGGCAAAGAACTTCTTAATAGAGTCAAAATTATGACAAGGGTCATTCCAACCTTCATTATCGTTTTCAAATTCTCCATGGAATGGCTGAATTAATTCTTCACGAGTTTTTTCCGAAATGTCGAAAGAGATATCTTCATAGGCATTAAGAATTTGATAAGCTTGGCATGTCCAGATTTAGAAGGATTCTGTATCACTGTTGTTTGCTCAGCGAGATCATCAGCAAATGCAAACAACTCGCTGACTATCAAACCAAACATATCTATATGTACTTGCAAATTCAAGATGTCTTTTTAAATTGATAAATCTTTGATATTGATCAGAAGCTGGATCGTACTTTTAGAGATGTTCTAAGCTGTATCCCATTGTAGCAACTTCATGAGATTCATACCATTAAGTTGGATAATCAACAGGGAGATGCTTGTAATTATTTAAAGTATAGATGAATTTTTTGTAGATTGAATCTCCTTCTTCATAATTCATGAGGGTCCATAATTGATAAGATTGATAAAACCGGATTTCTGATCTTTCACCCAAACTTGATGAAATCGTTATGAGAAGTTGTCTTTTGGTCACTCCAAGGTTGCGAAGGGCATGATGCACGATTGCAGGGAGCTACCGTGAAATCATCTCTGCATAAAGAAACTCTTTGGACTAATCCTTGTTCGATATATGAGATATCAACTTCATATGGTGGTAGGAACAATTTGGGAAAGCCAGTTGCATAAAGAAACTCTTTGGACTAAACCTTGTTTGATATATTGAGCTTTGAGCATTAATCGCTTCTTGATTTGACAAGAAATAGTTTTTTCTCTAATTCTTGTAGCTATCTCATCTGGAAGGGCTGTGTTAACCTTTTTAGGAAGTGAATTCTGGATGTTTTTTCATCGGCATAAGTGGATAACAGCGCTCTTTGATGGATGTTATGGCACATAAGGATTTGGCTTTCTAAGTCCATGATATGATTTGCAATTTTGGATAGGGTTTTTCTAGTGTTTTTTCTTTTATCAGAGAGAATGGCACTCTAATGGGCATTCATAAGTTCTTGTAAAGTGACAAATAATCCTGGATTGAAGAAGGGAATTGATATTCATTAGGATGTAGGTATGAAGGAAGAGCTTGTTTTTTGAATAGGGGCTTTGCTTTTGCTTGTACTTGATGTCATAATGAGAAAGGATACTTCCTAAAGGCAGATAGGTCTGAATGAGAATTATCAATAATCTAAATTTTTTTTGGGAAAAGAAAAATAAATTTATATTTTTCCTCCAGTTAGAATTTAAAGGTACCAAAATCTAGATGTAGGATCAAACATAGAAAACATGAAGACATCAGAGAGACGATTAATAATATCCATTTTATTTGGAACTAGATATTTAATTGTTTTTTGAACACCTTATTCTTGTTTACACTTTTCTCTAAATACTATTGATATGTTGAATAGGAGTTGATTTATCAAAATCAAAAATTAATTCTTTATTGTCTAAAATACTTTTTAGACCTGATGAGTCAATTTGAAAAGGCCGTAAAATTTGTAGAAAAGGGTTTCCAAGGATAACATCATTGTTTAATTCCTTTCTTAGAAGGAAATTAATCTTTATACATGTTCCATTTTTATAGACATAAACATTACTTAATTAATATTTGATATGTAGTTTTTTGTTACCAGTAGCTAGATTGAGTTTATTATTGGTTTTTTCATAATATTTTGTTAGGATTAATCTTTCTCTTATTAAATTAACATATGTGCCACTATCTAGTAAGCAGAGTGCTTTAATGGAGAAGTCTTTGATTTTAGTTGTAACTTTAGTTTTCCATTTCTTAAGTGGATTTCTTGTTAAAGAATTTACAAAACCATTTAAGTCCTCACCAAATTCTTCTTAATTTTATAAATTATTATCATTATTTTCTTGATAATTTTGAGTGTGTGAAACTCAAGATTCTCAACACGTTGTTTAAGTTCTTGAAGTTCAATTAAGTCTTGTTTTAATTCTTTTATTTCTTGCTTTTTATTAGTAATTTCTTTATAAAGATCTTGAATTGAAAGTTGAGAAGGAGCTTGCTGCTCTTTTAATCTATCTAATACAATTTTAACACTGAATTATTTAGGTAAGCTAGATATATTATTTGATGTAGAAGCTTTTCCTTTTTTATTTCCTTTATTTATATTCTGTATTTTTTCAAAATATTTATTTTTTAATTCTTCATCTTTGAAATCTTTAAACATTTCTAGCACCATTTCTTCTGGAGTAGAAAGTATGTTTAAAGATAAAGAGGAAGAAGCAGCAGATTCATACTAGATTTCACTGTCAAATATTTTACAATGACATGTATCTAAAGAATGAGACGAAGAATAATCTATATCAGAGGAACTGGATGGCTCTAATGCTGAGGATCCTTTTAAGATAGTTTCGATTTCTTTTTTTTTTTAATTCTATTTTTGGGCAATCAAGAGCTATATGTCCTTTTCCTTTACAATTATAACATTGTATTTCTTTTTTCTTGGGATGAGAAGTGGATGGATTTTTTTTTTTTTTTGTATTAGATTCTTTAATTCTTTATATGGGTATTTATGAGAAGATTTTTTATGATATCTTTTTGAGGGAATATAACATGTGGAGTTGAAAAATGTTTAGATTTTCTTTTTTGATGGTTTCTTTTTAAGTTTATCTTTTTATTTTGGCTAGAAGGACTGATTAATGGTTCCATACCAAATTGAAAACAAAAATCACCAAGTTCATACTTGCTAATTCTTTTTTTATTTTCAATTTGAAGTTTGAGTTTAATTTCATTGCATAATAAAAATCCAACTTTATTAATCTTTTGAATTAGATCACCATATGTATACATTTCATAATTCAAATTTCCATAATTTTCTAATTTTAATTCCTCTCTAACTTTTTTCTGGAAAAAGTTTAGGAAGATTAGATATGAATTTTTCTTTCCAAAATTCTGAATTACTTGCATCGATTGTATAGAGTTTTGATAAGAAAACATCTTTATACCAATGAAAATCTGATAATGTTGGGCAAGATAAATTGATTAATTGTGTTTTTAATTTTTCTTCTACGTTCATATAATTACCAATAAAATATTTAACTATATTGGTAATAAGCATATAGATGGAATCAGGGATCATTTGGCCTTGAGAAGTAAGAACAGGATTTCTTGAGGGATCTCTTTCTACTGCATTTAATATAGCATTTCTTTCTATATCAAATAGGTGTTTTTCCCACCAACCATGTAATTGTCCAGTAAATCCAACGACGACTGCATTTACTATATGTCTTTGATCATTACCGGCAGCCATGATGGTAGAGGCATATATCATCAGGTGTTGGCATGGTTATAGGATTTGATATTTAGATAGTCCATCTATATTCCATTCATATACTAAAGAGTTTTCAAATCGAAGGCCATTTAGAATAGCGTGTTTTTCGAATTGAAGATCAACTGGAGTAGGTCTTAGATAATAATTTCTCATTTTTTGCTGTAGCGATGATTGGTTTTTGTCCTTTAAATTATTTCCTGAGGGATCTCTTTTTACTGCAGTTAATATAACATTTCTTTTTGTATCAGATAGGTATTTTCCCCACCAACCATGTAATTGTCCAATAAATCCATGGACAACCTCATTTACTACATGTCTTTGATCATTATCGGTAGCCGTGATGGTAGAGACATATATCATGTGTTGGCATAGTTGCAAGATTTGATATTTAGATAGTCCATCTACATTCCATTCATATATTGATGAGTTTTCAAATCGAAGGCCATTTAGAATAGCCTGTTCTCCGAATTAAAGATCAACTAGAGTAGGTTTTATATAATAATTTCTTGGTTTTGCTGCAGTAACGATTGGTTGCTGCAGTGAAGATATTGAAACAATTATTGAACATGAAGACGGAAATCTTGAAATAAATTTTCAAACAGATTCAAGAGATACAACTCCGACAGTTTATCAACCTTCTAGAAAGTTTATTCTCATCCTCCTTCTGTGGTAGGATCTTCCATAAAAGAACCATCCCGAGTTTTTTGCTCTACACCTAATGTAGACCTTCGACCTACAGGACTAGTGTATCCTTCTTGTCAAGCTTCTCCATCTAATACATATAATCCTTTGAATCTGATTTCAATATAAATGTTATTGAATGCTTTGAAATTGATAAAGAAATGTTAAAAAATAATTTAGCTTTACATCCTTTAACAAAGTCCTTTTTTAAACAGGTTTGTCAAGAACATAATGATTTCTTAAAAGAAAAGTGGTATAAATGTAAGCATGATAATCAAAGAAATATTTATTTCTTTGATTAGCTTAAACTAGCCATAAAAAAAGCTTATAATACTGAAGATTTATCCATCAATATTATAACAAAATTAAGCTCATCTTGGATTATAGTTTCTACCAATTCTTCTTCACAAAGAACTGAAGAATCTACACATCCTCCATTACATCAAATCATATATAAAGAAACTTTGGCCGTACCCATAAAAGATGTTGCAAAAATACAAGGAGATAAAGGTAATTCTCAATTTATTTACAAATCAGACTTTAGTCATGTTTTAGAACATAATAATTATACAAATATTAACCTTTATACTCTTGGCCAAAAAACCAATAAAATTGAAGATAAAGTTAAAAATATTTTAAAAAATTATGAAGCACCTTCTTCATAAAAGATAATTAAGACAAAAACTTTAGGTTTTCAAGGTGAAGCCCTTAAAGATCTAAAGTTAGAAAGGAAACCTTTAAAATTTTTAGATGAACGAATCAATCAATTATTTCATAGTTTTACAAATATAAAACTTCAAGAAAATAAATATCAAAAAGCTAACAAATCTATAAATGTTTTAGTCTCAAATTCTAAAGCCTTTAGCTCAAATTCAGAATTTTCTGTACAAATCCTATAGAAGAAGAGTCTAAAACAAATGAGAATCAAAATGATCAAAATCAAGAATCTCTACAGATTAATAAAATATTTAAAAGACAAAAACCAATAGTCATTGCAGCAAAAACAAGAAATTATTATCTAAGACCTACTCTAGTTGATCTTCAATTTGAAGAACAAGCTATTCTAAATGGCATTCGATTTGAAAACTCCTTAGTATCCGAATGGAATGTCGATGGATTATCTAAATATCAAATCCTATAACTATGCCAACACATGATGATATATGCCTCTACCATCATGGCTACCGGTAATGATCAAAGACATGCAGTAAATGCAGTGGTCCTTGGATTTACTGGACGATTACATGGTTGGTGGGAAATGTACCTATCTAATATAGAAAGACCAGCTATACTAAATGTAGTAAAAAGAGATCTTTTAGGAAATCCTGTTATTACTCCTTAAGGTCAAATGATTCCTAATTCTATTTACATGCTTATTACCAATAGAGTAAAACATTTTATTGGTAATTATATGAATGTAGAAGAAAAAATAAAAACACAATTAATCAATTTATCTTGCCCAATATTATTAGATTTTCATTGGTATAAAGATGTTTTCTTATCAAAACTCTATATAATCGATGCAAGCAGTTCAGAATTTTGGAAAGAAAAATTTATATCTGGTCTTCCTAAACTTTTTGTAGAAAAAGTTAAAGAAGAGTTAAAGTCAGAAAATTATGGAAATTTAAATTATAAACTTTATACAAATGGTAACCTTATTCAAAAGATAAATAAAGTTGGATTTTCATTATGCAATGAAATCAAACTTAAAAGACAAATTGAAAATCAAAAAAGAATCAACGAAATGTACTTGGTGATTTTTGTTATCAATTTGGCATGGAACCATTAATTAGTTCTTTTATCCATAATAAAAGAAAAACTTAAAAAGAAACCATAAAAAAAGAAAATCTAAACATTTTTGAATTCCACAATATTATATTCCCTCAAAAAGATATCATAAAAAAATCTTCTCATAAAAATTCTTATAAAGAATCAAAGAAATCTTATACAAAAGATAATCCATCCACTTCTTATCCTAGGCAAAAAATAAATACAATGTTATAATTGCCAAGAAAAAGGACGTATAGCTCCTGAATGCAAAAAAATAATAGAAAAAATAGGAAAAGAAATCAAAACTATCTAAAAAGGATCCTTATCCTCATCCTTAGAATCATTTAGTTCTTCTGATAAAGATTATTCTTCAGATTCATTGTAAAATATTTGACAATGAAATCTAGTATGAATCTGCTTCTTCTTCCTCTTTATCTTTAAACGTACTTTTTGCTTCAGAAGAGATGGTGCTAGAAATGTTTAAAGATAGAAAAGATGAAGATTTAAAAAATAAATATTTTGGAAAAATATAGAATATAAATAAAGGAACTAAAAAAAGGAAAAGCTTCTACATTAAATAACAAATCAGACGTACCTAAACAATTCAGCATTAAAATTGTTTTTGATAGATTATGAGAGCAACAAGCTCCTACTCATCTTTCAATTCAAGATCTTTCTAAAGAAATTAATAATCAAAAGCAAGAAATAAAAAGATTAAAACAAGACAAATTAAACTTCAAGAACTCAAACAACGTGTTGGGAATCTTGAATTTCACTCACTCAAAAATTATCAAGAAAATAATGATAATAAATTAGAACTTCAAGAAGAATTTGGTGAAAACTTAAATGGTTTTGTAAATTCTTTAACAAGAATAAAGGTCAATAACTTCTCTATTAAAGCACTCTGCTTACTAGATAATGGCGCAGATGTTAATTTAATAAGAGAAGGATAAATCCCAATAAAATATTATGAAAAAACCAATAATAAACTCAATCTAACTACTGCTAGCAAAAAGCTACATATCAAATACAAATTAAGTAATGTTTATGTCTGTAAAAATGAAACATACATAAAGACTAATTTTCTTATAGGAAAGGATTTAAACAATGATGTTACCCTTGGAAACCCTTTTCTACAAATTTTACAGCCGTCTCAAATTGATTCATCAGGTCTAAAAACTATTTTAGACAATAACGAATTAATTTTTGATTTTGGTGAATCAACTCTTATTCAACATATTAGTAATATTCAGACAAAGTGGAAACAAGAATAAGGTGTTCAAAAGACAATCAAATATCCAGTTCCAAATAAAATGGATCTTATTAATCATCTCTCTGATGTCTTCATGTTTTCTACATTTGATCCTACATCCAGATTTTGGTACCTTCAAATTCTACCCAGAGGACAGATATAAAATTTGTTTTCTTTTCCTAAAGAAAATAAAATTTTAGATTATTGATAATTCTCATTCAGACCTATCTGCCTTCAGGAAGTATCCCTTCTCATTATGACACCAAGTACAAGCAAAAGCAAAGCCCTTATTCAGGAATCAAGCTCTTCCTTCATACCTACATTCCAACAAATATCAATTCCCTTCTTCAATCTAGGATTATCTGTCACTTCACAAGAACTTATCAATGCCCATTGGAGTGCCATTCTCTCTGATAAAAGAAAAAATACTAGAAAAACCCTATCGAAAATTGCTAACCATATCAAGGACTTAGAAACCCAAATCCTTATGTGCCATAATATCCATCAAAGAGCACTGTTATCCACCAATGTTGATGAAAAAAATCCAAAATTCACCTCCTAGAAAAGCTTAACACAGCCCTCCCAGATGAGATAGCTGTAAAAATTAGAGAAAAAACTCTCTCTTGTCAAATCAAGGAGCGATTAATGCTCAAAGATCAATATATAAGCCAGGCAACTAGCTTTCCCATATTGTTCCTGCCATCATATGAAGTTGATATCTCATATATCGAACAAGGATTAGTCCAAAGATTTTCTTTATGTAGAGATGAGTTTGAAACAATAAAGCAGCTCCTTGCAATCATGCGTCATGCCCTTTGTAGCCTTGGAGTTACCAAAAGAGAACTTCTCATAACAATTTCATCAAGTTTGGGTGAAAGATCAGAAATCCACTTTTATCAACCTTGTCAATTATGGACCATCATGAATTATGAAGAAGGGGATTTAATCTGCAAACAATTAATCTCCACCTTAAATGATTACAAGCATCTCCTTGTTGATTATCCAGCTCAATGGTATGAATCTCATGAAGTCGCTATAGTGGAATACAGCTTAGAACATCTCCAAAATTATGATCCAACTTCTGATCAATATCAGAGATTTCTCAATCGAAAAGGACATCTTGAATTTGCAAGTACATATAGATATGTTTGGTGTGATGGTCGACGAGTTGTTTGCAATACTGATGATCTCACTAAGCAAACAATAGTGATACAGAATCCTTCTAAATTCGGACATGCCAAGCTTAATCAAATTCTCAATGCCTATGAAGATATCTCTTTTGACATTTCAGAAAAAACTCGTGAAGAATTAATTCATCTATTCCATGGAGAATTCGAAAATGATAATGAAGGTTGGAATGACCCTTGTCATAATTTTGACTCGATTATGAAGTTCTCTGACAGCTGCAATCGAATTCATTAGGCTGGTGATTAATCTTATCAAGATTTAGACATATCAAGATTTACTAAGAGTTTTCTCTATAAGCATGCAAACAAAAGATTACAAAATTTTATCATTGCTACCGTATGCATAGCGATGCTATTCTCTACAAACACATCAAAGTTATGCTGAAAAAGAACTATACAAAAAAGCTACTTTGAGAAAGAAGACAAAAGACAATTGGGAAAAATCCAAAAGACAACAAGAATGAACAAGGCTCCATAGACTTCTCTCTCTACAACAGACCAACTAAGTACTATGCAGAAGAATAAAGCAACATCCTCCTAGTCAATAAGTACACTCATCATAGCATGAAGACAAACCATCTATACGGTAACCTGTGATCCTATCCAGTAGTAAAATCCAGAAACAACATGCAATCTTCCAGCACATAAAATGAAATGCAAATGTGGTCTAAATTCAGGTGTAATGAAATGTAAATTATGTTTGCTAAGGATATATATAGTGCTAGCCTTTTTCATGTACAACAAGAGTTGGAATACCAGTCAAAATCTAGCCATGCTTTAACCACCACCATCTCTTCTTTCCTCTCCGTTCCACTTTTGTATAACCACCATCTTCCCCATTTGGTATCAGAGCAAAGTTGGTATCAAATTTGTAATTAAGTACTTTGGCTATATAAAGTTGTTTTGTGAGTATTTTTTCATTTATCTTTGTTACGTTATGCTTCAATTTTGCATAATGAATTGCTAACTCAAAAGTCAAACCGTCAAAAGTCTTAATACTTAGTTCTGTGTTTGTTATTATTGAAAATTTTTAATCATATTTCACTTGGAACGAAGCTGAGGTAGCCATTGCTGTCGCCATTGTTAGCCGTGTGAAGGCGTTTAAGGCATTTTGTTGGTGTGTAAATCCTCTATTTCGTTAGACACTCATAGTGGATTTGGTTAAAATAACTTTGTAATACAAATTATGGCTAAGCTCATTAAGAAGTTTGTACCTTCTTTTTCCTCACCATCAAATTCCTTATCTTCTATGTCTATTAAAAATAGTGAAGAAATCAGTTATGACGATTTAGATAAAGTTATTTGTGATTGAACTATTTTAACCGTAAAAAAAATGAAATTTATAAAGTTGAAAGTTTTCAATTAAAATCAAGGTATAAATTAAAAATCATTGAAAGAACTGAATCCATTACTAGTAATATTCAACATCTTTCTGTAATCAAGCCCCATGAAATAAAGGAGTATGTTAAAACATACAATTATATTCATTTTGGATAGTGCAAGTTGCTTTAAAGCCTTTAACAAGACTTGGACTTAAAACAGAAGCTCTCATCTATGTTCAAGATACAAAACATAAAAAATTTAGTGATTCATTACTTGGAATGGTTGAATCAAGTTTGGCTAATGGCCGTACTTTCTTCAATTGCTTTTCAAATTTCTTTGTTTCCCTTACAGATCTAGGTGCACATGAAGCTTTTAATCTTGCTATCTAGACAAAAGGTTTTGATATAAGTCCTCATAATCAAAATCTTGCTCTCATATATAGAGTATATTATAAACTCATGAATTCAGTAGTTCCAGGCATAGCTTATTCCCATCAAGCAAAAGGTATGACTACTTTATTCCAAACTAATTTTAAAAATAAAGTTAATATTCCAAAACTCATATAGTCAAATTATATTAATCAATCTGGTAAATAGTGCTTAGAATGCACTTAACAAGAAAGGTTTTTAGAAAATCATGATATTGAAACAGTTACTGAACATGAAGATGGAAGTGTTGAAATAAATTTTCAAACAGATTCAAGAGATATAACTCCTACAGTTTATCAACCTTCTAGAAAGTCTTATTCTCATCCTCCCTCTGTGGTAGGAACTTCTATAAAAGAACCATCTTGAGTTTCTTACTCCACACCTAATGTAGACCTTCGACCTACAGGACTTGTGTATCCTTCTTATCAAGCTTCTTCATCTAATACATATAATTCTTCAGAATTTGATTTCAATATAAATGTTATGGAATGTTTTGAAATTGATAAAGAAATGTTAAAAAAGAATTTAGCTCAACATCCTTTAAAAAAATGCTTTTTTAAACAGGTGTCTTAAGAACCTAAAGACTTTTTAAAAGAAAAATGGTACAAATATATGTATGATAATCAAAGAAATATTTATTTATTTGATTGACTTAAACTAGCCTTAAAGAAAGCTTATAATACTGAAGATTTATCTATCAATATGATAACAAAATTAAGTTCATCTTGGATTATAGCTTCTATCAATTCTTCTCCACAAAGAACTAAAGAAGATATATATCCTTCATTACATCAAATCATATATAAAGAAGCTTCAGCCGTACCCATAAAAGATGTTGCAAAAATACTAGGAGATAAAGGTAAATCTAAATTTATTTACAAATCGTACTAAAGTCATATTTTAGAAAAAATAATTATACAAATATTAACCTTTATACTATTGGCCAACAAACTAATAGAATTGAAGATAAAGTTGAAAATATTTTTTAGCCTTCTGAAATTACTATTTCTCAAAAAGAAATCAAAGGATCCTCATCCTCTTCCTTAGAATCATCTAGTTCCTCTAATAAAGATTATTCTTCGGATACATGTCACTGTAAATATTTATCAATGAAATCCAGTATGAATCTGTTTCTTCTTCTTCTTTATCTTTAAACATAGTCTCTGCTCCAGCAGAAATGGTGCTAGAAATGTGTAAAGATCTAAAAGATAAAGAATTAAAAATAAATATTTTGAAAAAAAATGCAGAAAATAAACAATGGAAATAGAAAAGGAAAAGCTTCTACATTAGGTAAAATATCTGACTTACCTAAACAATTTAGAATAAAAATTTTTTTAGATAGATTACAGAGCAACAAGCTCCTACTCATTTCTCAATTTAAGATCTTTATAAAGAAATTAATAATTAAAAGAAAGAAATAAATGAACTAAAACAAGACTTAATTGAACTTCAAGAACTCAAACAACGTGTTGAGAATCTTAAATTTCACACACTCAAACATTATTAAGAAAATAATGATAATTCAAAACATCAAGAAAAATTTGATGAAAACTTAAATTGTTTTGTAAATTCTTTAACAAGGAATCCACCTCAAAAATGGAAAATGCAAGTTACAATTAAGGTCAAAGACTTCTCTATTAAAGTACTTTCTTACTAGATAATGGTGCTATGTTAATTTAATAAGAGAAGGATTAATCCCAACAAAATATTATGAAAAAACCAAAATTAAACTCAGCCTAACAACTGCTAGTAATAAAATCTATATCCATTAGAAATTAAATAACGTCCATGTTTGCAAAAATGGAATATGTATAAAGACTAATTTCCTGCTCAAAAAAGATTTAAACAATGATGTTATCCTTGGAAATCCTTTTCAATAGATTCTACAGCCTTTTCAAATTGATTCATTAGGCCTTAAAACTATTAAAGATGATAAAAAAATTAATTTTTGATTTTGTTGAATCAACTCCTATTCAACATATTAATATCATTCAAAATCAAATTGCTTATAAAGAAAAAGAATTTGTATATCTTCAAGAAGATATGAATTCTTTAAGAATTGAAAAAGAATTACAAAAGCCAGAATTCCAAAAAGATTTAATCTAATTTCAATAATATCTTAAAACAGAATGATGTTTTGACCTTTCTTCTGCCTTTTGGCACAAAAAACACCATACTGTTTCTTTTCCATATATTGATAATTTCGATGAATCTCAAATTCCTACTAAAGCTCGACCTATACAGATGAATAAAGACCTTGTAGAACTATTTACTAAAGAAATCAATGATCTACTTGCTAAAAAGTTTATTTAGAATCACAATCCCCTTGGAGTTGTGCAGCGTTTTATGTAAATAAAGCACTTGAACAAGAACAAGGTCTTCCCTATCTTGTTATCAACTACAAGCCTTTAAATAAAGTCCTAAATTCTATCAGATATCTAGTTCCAAATAAAACTGATCTTATTAACTGTCTAGCTGGTGCCTTCCTTTTTTCCAAATTTGATCTTAAATTAGGATGTTGGCAAATTCAAATTACCCCGGAGGACAGGTATAAAACTGCTTTTACAGTACCATTTGGCCATTACAAATGGAACGTTATGCCATTTGGTTTAAAAAATGCTCCTTCAGGATTTCAAAGAATAATGAAAAGAATTAGCAAGTATGAACTTGGTGATTTTTGTTTTCAATTTGGCATGGAAATATTAATTAGTCCTTTTAGCAAAAATAAAAAGAAAAACTTAAAAAGAAACCACTAAGAAAGAAAATCTAAAAAATTTTCAAATCCACAATATTATAATCCCTCAAAAAGATATCATAAAAAATCTTTTCATGGAATCCCTTATAAAGAATTAAAGAAATCTCACACAAAAGATAATGCATCCACTTCTCATCCCAAGAAAAAATAAATACAATGTTATAATTGCAAAGAAAAAGGATATATAGCTCCTGACTGCCCAAAAATAAAAGTAAAAATAGGAAAAAAAAATCAAAACTATCTTAAAAGGATCCTCATCCTCATCCTTAGAATCATCTAGTTCCTTTGATAAAGATTATTCCTCAGATACATGTCATTGTAAAATATTGGATATTGAAATCAAGTATGAATCTGCTTTTTTTTCCTCTTTATCTTTAAACGTACCTTCTCCTCCAGAAGAACTGGTGCTAGAAATGTTTAAAGATCTCAAAGATGAAGAATTAAAAAATAATTATTTTCAAAAAATGAAAAATATAAATAAAGAAAATAGAAAAGGAAAAGCTTCTACTTCAAATAATATATATGACTTACCTGAACAATTCAGCATTAAAACTGTATTAGATAGATTAAGATAGCAACAAGCTCCTCCTCATCTTTCAATTCAAGATCTTTATAAAGAAATTAATAATAAAAAGTAAGAAATAAAAGAATTAAAACAAGACTTAATTGAACTTCAAAGAACGTGTTGAGAATCTTGAATTTTACACTAAAAAATTATCAAGAAAATAATGATAATTTAGAAAATCAAGAAAAATTTGATAAAGACTTAAATGGTCTTGTAAATTCTTTAACAAGAAATCCACTTAAAAAATGAAAAACTCAAGCTACAATTAAGGTCAAAGACTTCTCTATTAAAGCACTCTACTTACCAGATAGTGGCGCAGTTGTTAATTTAATAAAAGAAGGATTAATCCTAACAAAATATTATAAAAAAAACAAATAATAAACTCAATCTAGCTACTGTTAGCCAAAAACTACATATCAAATACAAATTAAGTAATGTTTATGTCTGTAAAATTAGAACATGCATAAGAACTATATTCCTTCTAGGAAAGGATTTAAATAATGATGTTAACCTTAGAAATCCTTTTCTACAAATTTTACAGCCATTTCAAATTGACTCATCAGGTCTAAAAACTATTTTAGACAATAAGGAATTAAAATTTGATTTTGTTGAATTAACTCCTATTTAACATATCAATCTTATTCAGGCAAAGTATAAACAAGAATAAGATGTTTGAAAACCATTTAGATATCTAGTTCCAAATAAACGGATCTTATTAATTGTTGCTTTGATGACTTCATGTTTCTACATTTAATCCTACATCCAGATTTTGGTACCTTCAAATTCTACCCGAAGGACAGATATAAAATTGCTTTTCTTTTCCCAAAGAAAATAAAAATTCCGGTTATTGATAATTCTCATTCAGACTTATCTTTTACTCCTATCTGCCGTTAGGAAGTATCCCTTCTCATTATGACATAAAGTAAAGCCCCAATTCAAGAATCAAGCTCTTCCTTCATACCTACATCCCAACAAATATCAATCCCTTTCTTCAATCCATGATTATTTGTCACTTTACAAGAACTTATTAATGCACATTGGAGTGCCATTCTCTCTGATAAAAGAAAAAACATGTGAAAAACACTATCCAAAATTGCAAACCATATCAAAGACTTAGAAAGCCAAATCCTTATGTGCATAACATCCATCAAAGAGTGCTATTATCCACCTATGCTAATAAAAAAAACATCCAGAATTCACCTCCTGGAAAAGGTTCAAATAACCCTTCCAGATGAGATAGCTACAAGAATTAGAGAAAAAACTCTTTCTTGTCAAATCAAAGAGCGATTAATGCTCAAAGCTCAATATATAAGCTGGGCAACTGGCTTTCCCAAATTGTTCCTACCATCACATGAAGTTAATATCTCATATATCGAACAAGGATTAGTCTAAAGATTTTCTTTATGTAGAGATGATTTTGAAATAATATAGCAGCTCCTTGCAATCGTGCATCATGCCCTTCGCAGCCTTGGAGTTTCCAAAAGACAATTTCTCATAACAATTTCATCAAGTTTGGGTGAAAGATTAGAACTCCTGTTTTATCAACCTCATCAACTATGGACTAACATGACTTATGAAGATGGAGATTTAGTCTGCAAAAAATTCATCTCTACCTTAAATGATTACGAGCATCTCCCTGTTGATTATCCAGCTCAATGGTATGAATCTCATGAAGTTGCTACAATGGAATACAGCTTTGAATGTCTCCAAAATTATGATCCAGCTTCTGATCAATATTAATGATTTTTCAACCTAAAAGGACGTCTTGAATTTGCAAGTACATACAAATATGTTTGGTGTGACAGTCGATGAGTTGTTTGCATTGCTAATGATCTCGTTGAGCAAACAATGTTGATACAGAATCCATATAAATCTGGACATACAGCTCTTAATGAAATTATCAATGCTTATGAAGACATGTCTTTTGATATTTCTGAAGAAACTCGAGAAGAGTTAATCCAATTATTCCATGGTGAATTAACAAATGAAGGTTGGAATGAGCACTTTTGATGCAAGTCTCCAATAATACTATGCCTAGCATAAAGATTCTTCCAGCAAGAGCTTTTTCTAAGACATTGGAAGGATGAGAAAAGCTTTTTCTACTAGCCCATCAATGAGTTCGCAGAAAAAGTACATGCAAAAGTACTAAAAGACAAAGCATATCTCTGATAAGAACGAAGTAGTGTTTTATTCCCGACATGCACATCCATGAAGAACTTATCTCTAGAAAGGGAAAAGCAAGAAAGACATGACACATACCTTATCAAGTCGCTCAAAGCAATCATGACATCTCATTTCAAAACATTCAATAGCATTTATATTGAAATAGGATTCTGAAAGATTATATGTATTAGATAGAGAAGCTTGATAATAAGGATACACAAGTCCTATAGGTCGAGGGTCTACATTAGGCATAGAGCAAAAAACTCGGGATAGTTCTTTTATAGAAGATCCTACCATAAAGGGAGGATGAGAATAAGACATTTTAGAAGGTTGATAAACTGTAGGAGTTGTATCTCTTGAATCTTTTTGAAAATTTCTTTCAACACTTTCATCTTCATGTTCAATAATTGTTTCAATATCTTGTTTTTCTAAAGACCTTTCTAGTTGGGCATTTTCTAAGCGCCATTGAACAAATAGATTAATATCATTCTACTGTATGAGTTTTGGAATATTAACTTTATTTTTGAAATTAGTTTGGAATAAAGTAGTCAAACCTTTTCTTGATGGGATAGGCTATGCCTAGAACAACTAAATTCATGAGTTTATAATAAACTCTATATATAAGAGCAATATTTTGATTATGAGGATTCATATCAAAACCTTTTGTCTGCATAGCGAGAGTACGAGCTTCATGTGCACCTGGAGCTGTAAGGGAAATAGAGAAATTTGGAAAGCAATTGAAGAAACTAGGGCCATTAGCCAAACTTGATTCAACCATTCCAAGTAATGAATCACTGAATTTTTATGTCTTGTATCTTGAACATAGATGAGAGCTTTTGTTCTAAGTCCAAATCTTGTTAAAGGCTTTAGAGCAACTTTCACTAATCCAAAATGAATATAATTGCATGTTTTAACATACTCCTTTAGCTCATGGGGCTTCATTAAAGAAAGATACTAAATATTACTGGTTATAGATTCAGTTCTTTCAATGGTTTTTACTTTATAACTTGATTTCAATTGAAAACTTCCAACTTTATAAATTTCATTTTTATTTACGGTTGGAATAGTCCAGTCACAAATAACTTGATTTACATCGTCATATCTGACTTTTTCACTATTTTTAAGAGACATCTAAGATAAGGAATTTGATGATAAGGAAGAAGAAGGTACAACCTTCTTAATAAGCTTAGCCATAATTTGTATTACAGAGTTATTTTAACCAAACCCACCATGAGTATCCGATGAAATAGAGGATTTACACACAACAAAACACCTTAAACACCTTCACACGACTAACAACAATGACAACAATGGCTACCTCGCTTCGATTCAGGTGGAATATACTTAAAATTTCTCAATAATAACAAACACACAACCAAGTATTAAGATTTTTAACATTCTTGCTTCTGAGTCAGCAATTCTTTAAACAAAATCAAAACATAAAGATAAGTGAAGAAATACTCACAAAACGACTTTATATTGCAATGATACTTGATTACAGACTAAATGCCAACTTGGCTCTGATACCAAATGAGGAAGATGGTGGATATACAAAAGCAGAAAGGAGAGGAGAGAGGAGATGGTGGTGGAAGCAAGGCTGGATTTTGACTGGTATTCCAACTCTTGCCTGTACATGAGGAAGGCTAGCGCTATTTATAGTCATAACCAATATAATTTACATTTCATTACAGTTGAATTTGCATTGCATTTGCATTTCAATTCATGTGCTGACAAATTTCATGAAGCAACCGAACTGCAGGAAAAAATCAAAATCTTTGCTGTAGATGAACTTTATTCTGAGTAGTGAGTTGTCGTGATTGCTTTGACTGACTTAATAAGGTATGTGTCATGTCTTTATTTCTATTCCCTTTATGGCGATAAGTTCTTCATAGATGTGCATGTCATGAATAAAATACTACTTCATTCTTATGAGAGATATGCTTTGTCTTTTAGTACTTTTGTACGTACTTTTTCCGAAAAACTCATTGATAGGCTAGTAGAAAAAGCTCTTGTAGGAAGAATCTTTATGCTAGGCATAGTATTATTGGAGACTTGCATCAACAATGCTCATCCTAACCATCATTTGTTAATTCACCATGGAATAATTGGATTAACTCTTCTTAAGTTCTGTCAGAAATATCAAAAAACATGTCTTCATAAGCATTGATAATTTGGTTAAGAGCTGTATGTCCAGATTTATATGGATTCTGTATCATTGTTGTTTGCTCAGTGAGATCATCAGCGATGAAAACAACTCTTTGACCGTCACACCAAACATATCTGCATGTATTTGCAAATTCAAGATGTCCTTTTAGATTGAGAAAGTTTATGAGATTCATACCATTGAGCTGGATAATCAATAGGGAGATGCTCGTAATCATTTAAGGTAGAGATGAACTTTTTGCAGGCTAAATCTCCTTATTCATAATCCATGATGGTCTATAATTGATAAGGTTGAAAAAACCGGATTTCTAATCTTTCACCCAAATTTGATGAAATCACTATGAGAAGTTGTCTTTTGGTAACTCCAAGGTTGCGAGGGGCATGATGCATAATTGTAGGGAGCTGCTACATCATTTCAAAATCATTTCTACATAAAGAAAATCTCTAGACTAATCCTTGTTCAATATATGAGATATCAACTTCATATGATGGCAGGAACAATTTGGGAAAGCCAGTTGCCCAGCTTATACATTGAGCTTTGAGCATTAATCGTTCCTTGATCTGACAAGAAAGAGTTTTTTCTTTAATTCTTGTAGCTATCTCAACTGGAAGGGCTATGTTAACGTTTTCTAGGAGGTGAATTCTAGATTTTTTTTCATCAGCATAGGTGGATAATAGTGCTCTTAGATGGATGTTATGGAAGATAAGGATTTGGCTTTCTATGTCCTTCATATGGTTTACAATTTTGGATAGGGTTTTTTTAGTGTTTTTTATTTTATCAGAGAGAATGGCACTCCAATGGGCATTGATAGGTTCTTGTGAAGTGATAAATAATCTTGGATTGAAGAATGGAATTGATATTTGTTGGGATGTAGGTATAAAGGAGGAGCTTGATTCCTGAATAGGGGCCTTGCTTTTGCTTATACTTGATGTGATAATGAGAAGGGATATTTCCTGAAGGCGGATAGGTCTAAATGGGAATTATCAATAATCTAAATTTTTATTTTCTTTGGGAAAAGAAAAATAATTTTATATCTGTCCTCTGGGTAAAATTTGAAGGTACCAAAATCTAGATGTAGGATTAAATGTAGAAAACATGAAGACCTCAGAGAGACAATTGATAAGATCTGTTTTATTTGGAAATGGATATCTAAATGGTTTTTGAACATCTTATTCTTGTTTATACTTTGTCTGAATAATATTGATATGTTGAATAAGAGTTAATTCAACAAAATTAAAATTTAATTCTTTATTATTTAAAATAGTTTTTAGACCGAATGAGTCAATTTCAAAAGGCTGTAAAATTTGTAGAAAAGGATTTCCAAAGATAACATCATTGTTGAAATCCTTTCCTAAAAATCTTTATGCTCTTGAGAAACCCGTTAAAAAAAGGATTTTGTTAAAGGATGTAAAGCTAAATTCTTTTTTAACATTTCTTTATCAATTTTTGAACATTGAATGACATTTATATTAAAATTAGAATCTGAGGGATTATATGTATTAGTTGGAGAAGCATGATTTCTTATGTTTTCTGAAGCTTGACAAGAAGGATACACAAGTCCTATAGGTTGAAGGTCTCCATTCGGTGTAGAGCAAGAAACTCGAGATGGTTCTTTTATGGAAGATCCTTCCACAGAGGGAGGATGAGAATAAGACTTTCTAGAAGGTTGATAAATTGTAGGAGTTGTATCTCTTGAATCTGTTTGAAAAGATATTTTAACACTTCCATCATCATGTTTAATAATTGTTTCAATATCTTGATTTTCTAAGCGCCATTTACCAAATTGATTAATATCATTCCACTGTATGAGTTTTGAAAAATTAACTTTATTTTTGAAGTTAGTTTGGAATAAAGTAGTCATACCTTTTGCTTCATGGGAATAAGCAATGCTTGGAACAACTGAATTCATGAGTTTATAATAAACTCTATATATGAGAGCAAGATTTTGATTATAAGGATTCATATCAAAACCTTTTGTATGGATAACAAGAGTAAGAGCTTCATGTGCACCTAGATCTGTAAGGGAAATAGAGGAATTTGGAAAACAATTGAAGAAAGTAGGACCATTAGCCAAACTTAATTCAACCATTCCAAGTAATTAATCATTGAATTTTTTATGTCTTGTATCTTGAACATACTTGAGAGCTTCAGTTCTAAGTCCAAGTCTTGTTAATGGCGTTAAAGCAACTTGCACTAATCCAAAATGAATACAATTGTATGTTTTAACATACTCCTCTGTTTCATGGGGCTTGATTAAAGAAAGATGCTAAATATTACTGGTAATGGATTCAGTTCTTTCAATGGTTTGTACTTTATAACTTGATTTTAATTGAAAACTTCCAAGTCTATAAATTTCATTTTTATTTATGGTTGGAATAGTCCAGTCACAAATAACTTGATCTAAATTGTTATAGCTGATTTCTTCACTATTTTTAATAGACATAGAAGATAAGGAAATTCATGATGAGGAAGAAGAAGGTACAAACTTCTTGATCAACGTAGCCATACTTTGTATTACAGAGTTATTTTAACCAAATCCACAACGAGTATCCAACGAAATAGAGGATTTACACACCAACAAAATGCCTTAAATGCCTTCACATGGCTAACAACGGTGACAACAATGGCTACCTCAGCTTTGCTCCAGGTAGAATATGATTAAAATTTTTCAATAATCATAAACACAACACCAAGTATTAAAATTCTTGACGTTCTCGCTTCTAAGTCAGTAATTCCTTAAACAAAATCCAAACATAAAGATAAGTGAAGAAATACTCACAAAACAACTTTATATTGCAATGATACTTGATTACAAACTAGATGCCAAATTGGCTCTGATAACAAATGGAGAGGATGGTTGGTATACAAAAGCAGAAGGGAGAGGAGAGAGGAGATGGTGGGGAAGCAAGGCTGGATTTTGACTGGTATTCCAACTCTTGCCTGTATATGAGGAAGACTAGACCTATTTATAGTCATAACCAACATAATTTAGATTTTATTACAACTAAATTTAGACTGAATGTGCATTTCATTTAATGTGCTGGCAAATTTCATTATGCTTCCTTACTGCCGGTAAAAATCACAATCTTTGCTGTAGATGAACTTTATTCTGAATAATTAAATGTCATGATTGCTTTGATTGACTTGATAAGGTATGTGTCATGTCTTTATTTCTTTTCCCTTTCTGAAGATAAGTTCTTCATGGATGTGCATGTCCGGAATAAAATACTACTTCATTCTTATGAGAGATATGCTTTGTCTTTTAGTACTTTTGCATGTACTTTTTCTAAGAACTCATTAATGGGCTAGTATAAAAAGCTTTTCTCATCCTTCCAATGTTTTAGAGAAAGCTCTTGTAGGAAGAATCTTTACGCTAGGCATAGTATTATTGGAGACTTGCATCAAAAGTTCTCATTCCTACCTTCATTTGTTAATGCACCGTGGAATAATTGGATTAACTCTTTTTGCGTTTCTTCAGAAATATCAAAAGACATGTCTTCCTAAGCATTGGTAATTTGATTGAGAGCTGTATGTCCAGCTTTATATGGATTTTGTATCACCGTTGTTTGCTCAGCAAGATCATCAGCAAAGCAAACAACTCGTACCTTCACACCAAATATATCTGTATGTACTTGCAAATTCAAGATGTCCTTTTAGATTGAGAAATCTTTGATATTGATTAAAAGCAGGATCATAATTTTGGAGACATTCTAAGCTGTATTCCATTGTAGCGATTTCACGAGATTCATACCATTGAGCTGGATAATCAATAGGGAGATGCTCGTAATCATTTAAGGTAGAGATGAATTTTTTGTAAACTAAATCTCCTTCTTCATAAGTCATGATAGTCCATAGTTGATGAGGTTGATAAAACTATATTTCTGATCTGTCACCCAAACTTGATGAAATCGTTATGAGAAGTTGTCTTTTGGTAACTCCAAGGTTGCGAAGGGCATGACGCACGATTGCAGGGAGCTACTGTATTATTTCAAAATCATCTGTGCATAAAGAAAATCTTTGGACTAATCTTTGCTCGATATATGAGATATCAACTTCATATGTTGGCAGGAACAATTTGGGAAAGCCAATTGCCCAACTTATATATTGAGCTTTGAGCATTAATCGCTCCTTGATTTGACAAGAAATAGTTTTTTCTCTAATTCTTGCAGCTATCTCATCTAGAATGGGCTATGTTAACTCTTTCTAAGAGGTGAATTCTGGATGTTTTTTCATCAACATAGGTGGATAACGGTGCTCTTTGATGGATTTTATGGTACATATGGATTTGGCTTTCTACGTTCTTGATATAATTTACAATTTTGGATAGGGTTTTTCTAATGTTTTTTCTTTTATCAGAGAGAATGGCACTCCAATGGGCATTGATAAGTTCTTGTGAAGTGACAAATAATCCTGGATTGAAGAAAAGAATTGATATTTGTTGGGATGTTGGTATTAAGGAAGAGCTTAATTCCTAAATAAGGGCTTTACTTGATGTCATAATGAGAAGAGATGCTTCCTGAAGGCAGATAGGGGAAAAAGATAGGTCTGAATGAGAATTATCAATAACCTAAAATTTTATTTTCTTTGGGAAAAGAAAAGCAATTTTATATCTATCCTCTGGGTAGAATTTGAAGGTACCAAAATCTAGATGTAGGATTAATTGTAGAAAACATGAAGACATCAGAGAGACGATTAATAAGATCCGTTTTATTTGGAATTGGATATCTGAATGGTTTTTGAACATCTTATTCTTGTTTACACTTTGTCTGAATAATATTGAGATGTTGAATAGGAGTTAATTCAACAATATCAAAATTTAATTCTTTATTGTCTAAAATAGTTTTTACACCTAATGAGTCAATTTGAAAAGGCTGTAAAACTTGAAAAAAAGGAATTCCAAGGATAACATCATTGTTTAAATCCTTTCTTAGAAGGAAATTAGTCTTTATGCATGTTCCATTTTTACAGACATAAACATTACTTAATCCGTATTTGATATGTTGTTTTTTGCTAGCAGTAGCTAAATTGAGTTTATTATTGGATTTTTCATAATATTTTGTTGGGATTAATCCATCTCTTATTAAATTTACATCTGCGCCACTATCTAGTAAGCAAAGTGCTTTAGTAGAGAATTCTTTTATCTTAATTGTAACATGAGTTTTCCATTTTTTAAGTGGATTCCCTGTTAAAAGATTTACAAAACCATTCAAGTTTTCATCAAATTTTTCTTGATTTTTTAAATTATTATTATTTTCTTGATAATTTTTGAGTATGTAAAATTCAAGATTTTCAACACGTTGTTTGAGTTCTTGAAGTTCAATTAAGTCTTGTTTTAGCTCCTTTCTTTCTTGATTTTGATTATTACTTTCTTTATAAAGATCTTTAATAGAAAGAGGAGTAAGAGCTTGTTGCTCTCTTAATCTATCTAATACAGTTTTAATGCTGAATTGTTCAGGTAATTCTGATATGTTATTTGATGTAGAAGCTTTTCCTTTTTTAGTTCCTTTATTTATATTTTGTATTTTTTCAAAATATTTATTTTTTAATTCTTCATCTTTTAGATCTTTAAACATTTCTAGCACCATCTCTTCTGGAGCAGAAAGTACGTTTAAAGATAAAAAGGTGGAAGAAGCAAATCCATATTGAATTTCTCTGTCAAATATTTTACAATGACATGTATTTGAAGAATGAGAGGAAGAATAATCTGTATCAGAGGAATTGGATGACTCTGACTCTGAAGATCCTTTTAAGATAGTTTTGATTTCTTTTTCTATTTTAACTTTTATTTTTGGGCAGTTAGGAGCTATATATCCTTTTTCCTTACAATTATAACATTGTATTTCTTTGAATGAGAATTGGGTGGATTATTTTTTGTAAAAGATTTCTTTAATTCTTTATAAGGGTTTTATGAGAAATTTTTTTATGATATCTTTTTGAGGGAATATAATATTGTGGAGTTGAAAAATGTTTAGATTTTCATTTTTGATGGTTTCTTTTTAAGTTTTTCTTTTTATTCTGGCCAAAATGACTGATTAATGGTTCCATACCAAATTAAAAATAAAAATCACCAAGTTCATACTTGCTGACTCTTTTTTTATTTTCAATTTGACATTTAAGTTTGATTTCATTGCATAATGAAAATCCAACTTTATTAATCTTTTGAATAAGATCACCATATGTATACATTCCATAATTCAAATTTCTATAATTTTCTGATTTTAATTCTTCTCTAACTTTTTCTGCAAAAAGATTAAGAAAACCAGATATGAATTTTTCTTTCCAAAATTCTGAATTACTTGCATCGATCGTATAGAGTTTTGATAAGAAAATAGCTTTATACCAATGAAAATCTAATAATGTTGGGCAAGATAAATTGATTAATTGTGTTTTTAATTTTTCTTCTACATTTATATAATTACCAATAAAATGTTTTACTATATTGGTAATAAGCATGTAGATGGAATCAGGGTTCATTTGGCCTTGAGGAGTAAGAATAGGATTTCCTAAGGGATCTCTTTTTACTATATTTAATATAGCATTTCTTTCTGTATCAGATAGGTATTTTTCCCACCAACCATGCAATTGTCTAGTAAATCCAAGGACGACTGCATTTACTGTATGTCTTTGATCATTACTAGCTGCCGTGATGGTAGAGGCATATATCATCATGTGTTGGCATAGTTGCAGGATTTGATATTCAGATAGTCCATCTGCATTCCATACGTCTACTGAAGAGTTTTCAAATTGCAGGCCATTTAGAATAGCTTGTTCTTCGAATTGAAGATCAACTGGGGTAGGTTATGGATAATAATTTCTTTTTTTTGTTGTAGTGACTATTGGTTTTTGCCTTTTAAAAATTTTATTAAGTTGTAGAGATTCTTGATCTTGAGTTTCATTTAATTTTTCTTTTATAAAGTTAGAAACAGAGAATTTTGAGTTTGAGCTCAAAGCTTTAGAAACTAAAACATTTATGGATTTTTCATCTTTATTTTCTTTATTATCTTTAAGTTTTATGAGATAATTGATTGACTAGTTCGTCTGAAAATTTTAAGGGTTTTTTTTTCTAACTTTAGATCTTTAAGGGCTTCACCTTGAAAACCTAAAGATTGTGTCTTGATTACATTATGGGAAGAAGTAGTTTCTTAAAATTTTAAAATTTTTTCAACTTTATCTTCAATTCTATTGGTTTGTTGGCCAATAGTATGAAGGTTAATATTTGTATAATTATTTTGTTTTAAATCATGACTTAAATTTGATTTGTAAATAAATAAATTCTGTTTTACCTTTGTCTCCTCGTATTATTGCAGCATATTTTATGGGTATAGCTGAAGTTTCTTTATAAATGATTTAATGTAATGGAGGATATATAGATTCTTCACTTCTTTGTGGAGAGGAACTAATAGAAGCTATAATCCAAGAAAAGCTTAATTTAGTTATCATATTGATGGATAAATCTTCAATATTATAAACTTTCTTCATGGCTAGTTTAAGCCAATCTAAGAAATAAATATTTTTTTGATTATCATATGTATATTTATACCATTTTGCTTTTAGAAAGTCTTGATGTTCTTGAGAAACATGGTTTAAAAAGGATTTTGTGAGAGGATGTAAAGCTAAATTCTTTTTTTAACATTTCTTTATCAATTTCAAAGCATTCAATAACATTTATATTGATATCGGATTTTGAAGGGTTACATGTATTTGATGGAGAAGCTTGATAAGAAAGATACACAAGTCCTATAGGTCGAAGGTCTACATTAGGTGTAGAGTAAGAAACTCAGGATGATTCTTTTATGGAAAATCCTACCATAGAGGGAGGATAAGAATAAGACTTTTTAGAAGGTTGATAAATTGTAGGAGTTGTATCTCTTGAATTTGTTTGAAAATTTATTTCAACACTTCCATCTTCATGTTCAATAATTGTTTCAATATCTTGGTTTTCTAAAGACCTTTCTGGTTGGGCATTTTTTAAGCGCCATTTACCAGATAGATTAATATCATTACACTATATGAGTTTTGGAATATTAACTTTATTTTTTAAATTAGTTTGAAATAAAGTAGTCATACCTTTTGCAACTTCAGTGGACATATACAAAGTGTTGAAACCACTGTCAAAATTGAAATCCATGAGATACCACATAGACATTCTTTTAATTACCTAGGCTCAATGATTAGTAAGGATGGGGAGATTGACGAAGATGTGGAGCATAGGATAAAAGCTAGATGGCTAAAGTGAAGACTAGCTTCAGGAGTGCTTTGTGAAAGACGAATGCCAACAAAATTGAAGGGCAAAATTTACAGGATAGTGGTAAGACTAGCTATGATATATGAAGCAGATTGTTGGCCAATTAAGAAGATGCATAATCATAAGATGGATGTAGCGGAAATGAGAATGCTTAGGTGGATTTGTGGTAAAACTAGGAAAGATAAAATAAAAAATGAGCGCTTTCGAGAGCATTTAGGGGTAGCACCAATAGGGGATAAGATTAGAAAAACCCATTTAAGATGGTTTTGGCATGTTGAGCATAGGCCAGTAATAGCACCGTTGAGAAAAAGTAAGGATATACAGGTGGATGGCCCATCAAGAGGTAGGGGCAGGCAGAAGAAAACATAGATGGAAGTTATTAATTCAGATTTGAATAAGTTTAACTCATCAAAAGATTTGGCTCAAAATAGAATGGAATGGAGAAACAGAATTCATGTAGCTAACCCCAACATGCTTCAGATAAGGCTTTGATGATGACCTTTTGATTGATGGGAATAGGATATGCTTGGAACAACTGAATTCATGAGTTTATAATAAACTCTACATATGAGAGCAAGATTTTGATTATGAGGATTCATATCAAAATCTTTTGTCTAGATAGCAAGAGTAAGAGCTTTATGTACACCTAGATCTGTAAGGAAAACAGAGAAATTTAGAAAGCAATTGAAGAAAGTAGGGCCATTAGCCAAACTTGATTCAACCATTCCAAGTAATGATTTATTGAATTTTTTATGTCTTGTATCTTGAACATGGATGAGAACTTTTGTTCTAAGTCCAAGTCTTATTAAAAGCTTTAGAGCAACTTACACTAATCCAAAATAAATATAATTGTATGTTTTAACATACTCCTTTATTTCATGGGGCTTGATTAAAGATGTTGAATATTACTGGTAATGGATATAGTTCTTTTAATGGTTTGTACTTTATAACCTGATTTTAATTAAAAACTTCCAACTTTATAAATTTCATTTTTGTTTACGGTTGGAATAGTCCAATCACAAATAACTTGATCTAAATCGTCGTAACTGATTTCTTCACTATTTTTAATAGACATAGAAGATAAGGAATTTGATGATGAAGAAGTGAAGGTACAAAATTATTAAAAAGCTTAGCCATAATTTGTATTACAGAGTTATTTTAAGCAAATCCACCATGAGTATCCAACAAAATAGAGGATTTACACACTAACAAAATGCCTTAAATGCCTTCATACGGCTAACAATGGTGACAATAATGGCTACCTCAGCTTTGCACTAGGCGGAATATGATTAAAATTTCTCAATAATAACAAACACATAACCAAGTATTAAGAGTTTTGGCATTCTTGCTTCTGAGTTAGCAATTCTTTAAACAAAATCAAGACATAAAGATAAGTGAAGAAATACTCAGCAAACGACTTTATATAGCAACGATACTTGATTACAAACTAGATGCCAATGTGGCTTTGATACCGAATGAGGAGGGTGGTAGGTATACAAAAGCAGAAGGGAGAAGAGAGAGGAGATGTGGTGGAAGCAAGGCTGGATTTTGACTGGTATTCCAACTCTTGCCTATAATGAGGAAGGCTAGACCTATTTATAGTCATAACCAACATAATTTACATTTCATTACAATTGAATTTACACTGCATTTGCATTTCAATTCATGTGCTGACAAATTTCATGATGCAACTGGACCGCAGGCAAAAATCACAATGTTTACTGTAGATGAACTTTATTCTGAATAGTGAGATGTCATGATTGTTTTGAGTGACTTGATAAGGTATGTGTCATGTCTTTATTTCATTTCCCTTTCTGGAGATAAGTTCTTCATAGATGTGCATGTCAGGAATAAAATACTACTTTATTCTTATGAGAGATATACTTTATCTTTTACTACTTTTGTATGTACTTTTTCCAAAAGAACTCATTGATGGACTAGTAGAAAAAGCTTTTCTTATCCTTCAAATGTTTTAGAAAAAGCTCTTGTAGGAAGAATCTTTATGCTAGGAATAGTATTATTGGAGACTTGCATCAAAAGTGCTCATTCTAACCTTCATTTGTTAATTCACCATGGAATAATTGGATTAACCCTTCTCAACTTTCTTCAGAAATATCAAAAGACATGTCTTCATAAGCATTAGTAATTTGATTGAGAGATGTATGTCCAGATTTATATGGATTCTGTATCACCATTGTTTACTCAGAGAGATCATCAGCAACGCAAACAACTCGTCGACCGTCACACCAAATATATCTATATGTACTTGCAAATTCTAGATGTCTTTTTAGATTTAGAAATCTTTGTTATTGATCAAAAGCTGGATCATAATTTTGGAGACGTTCTAAGCGACTTCATAAGATTCATACCATTGAGCTGGATAATCAACAGGGAGATGCTCGTAATCATTTAAGGTAGAGATGAATTTTTTGTAGACTAAATCTCCTTCTTCATAAGTCATGATAGTCTGATAAGGTTGATAAAACCGGATTTCTAATCTTTCACCCAAACTTGTTGAAATCATTATGAGAAGTTGTCTTTTGGTAACTCCAAGGTTGCGAAGGGCATGACGCACGATTGCAGGGAGCTGTTGTATTATTTCAAAGTCATCTGTGCATAAAGAAAATCTTTGGACTAATCCTTGCTCGATATATGAGATATCAACTTCATATGATGGCAAGAACAATTTGGGAAAACCAATTGCCCAGCTTATATATTGAGCTTTGAGCATTAATCGCTCCTTGATCTGACAAGAAATAGTTTTTTCTCTAATTCTTGCAGCTATCTCATCTGGAAGGGCTACGTTAACCTTTTCCAGGAGGTGAATTCTGGATGTTTTTTCATCAACATAGGTGGATAATAGTGCTCTTTGATGGATGTAATGGCATATATGGATTTGGCTTTCTATGTCCTTGATATAGTTTGCAATTTTGGATAAGGTTTTTCTAGTGTTTTTTCTTTTATCAGAGAGAATGGCACTCCAATGGGCATTTATAAGTTCTTGTGAAGTGACAGATAATCATGAATTGAAAAAGGGAATTGATATTTGTTGGGATGTTGGTATGAAGGAAGAGCTTAATTCCTGATAGGGACTTTACTTGATGTCATAATGAGAAAAGATGCTTCCTGAAGGCAGATAGGAGTAAAAGATAGGTCTGAATGAGAATTATCAATAAGCCGAAATTTATTTTCTTTGTGAAAAGAAAAGCAATTTTATATCTATCCTCTGGGTAGAATTTGAAGGTACCAAAATCTAGATGTAGGATTAAATGTAGAAAACATGAAGACATCAGAGAGACGATTAATAGGATCCATTTTATTTGGAATCGGATATCTGAATGGTTTTTGAACATCTTATTCTTGTTTACACTTTGTCTGAATAATATTGATATGTTGAATAGAAGTTAATTCAATAATATCAAAATTTAATTCTTTATTGTCTAAAATAGTTTTTACACCTAATGAGTCAATTTGAAAAGGCTGTAAAACTTGAAAAAAAGGAATTCCAAGGATAACATCATTGTTTAAATCCTTTCTTAGAAGGAAATTAGTCTTTATGCATGTTCCATTTTTACAGACATAAACATTACTTAATCCGTATTTGATATGTTGTTTTTTGCTAGCAGTAGCTAAATTGAGTTTATTATTGGATTTTTCATAATATTTTGTTGGGATTAATCCATCAATCTCTTATTAAATTTACATCTGCGCCACTATCTAGTAAGCAGAGTGCTTTAGTAAAGAATTCTTTTATCTTAATTGTAACATGAGTTTTCCATTTTTTAAGTGGATTCCCTATTAAAAGATTTACAAAACCATTCAAGTTTTCATCAAATTTTTCTTGATTTTTTAAATTATTATTATTTTCTTGATAATTTTTGAGTATGTAAAATTCAAGATTTTCAACACGTTGTTTGAGTTCTTGAAGTTCAATTAAGTCTTGTTTTAGCTCCTTTCTTTCTTGATTTTGATTATTACTTTCTTTATAAAGATCTTTAATAGAAAGAGGAGTAAGAGCTTGTTGCTCTCTTAATCTATCTAATACAGTTTTAATGCTGAATTGTTCAGGTAATTCTGATATGTTATTTGATGTAGAAGCTTTTCCTTTTTTAGTTCCTTTATTTATATTTTGTATTTTTTCAAAATATTTATTTTTTAATTCTTCATCTTTTAGATCTTTAAACATTTCTAGCACCATCTCTTCTGGAGCAGAAAGTACGTTTAAAGATAAAAAGGTGGAAGAAGCAAATTCATATTGAATTTCTCTGTCAAATATTTTACAATGACATGTATTTGAAGAATGAAAGGAAGAATAATTTGTATCAGAGGAATTGGATGACTCTGACTCTGAAGATCCTTTTAAGATAGTTTTGATTTTTTTTTCTATTTTAACTTTTATTTTTAGGCAGTTAGGAGCTATATATCCTTTTTCCTTGCAATTATAACATTGTATTTCTTTTTTCTTGGATTGAGAATTGGGTGGATTATTTTTTGTATAAGATTTCTTTAATTCTTTATAAGGGTTTTTATGAAAAATTTTTTTATGATATCTTTTGAGAAAAAATAATATTGTGGTGTTGAGAAATGTTTAGATTTTCATTTTTGATGATTTTTTTAAGTTTTTCTTTTTATTCTGGCTAGAAGGACTGATTAATGGTTCCATACCAAATTGAAAACAAAAATCACCAAGTTCATACTTGCTGACTCTTTTTTGATTTTCAATTTGACGTTTAAGTTTGATTTTATTGCATAATGAAAATCCAACTTTATTAATCTTTTGAATTAGATCACCATATGTATACATTCAATAATTCAAATTTCCATAATTTTTAGATTTTATTTATTCTCTAACTTTTTCTGCAGAAAGTTGAGGAAGACCAGATATAAATTTTTCTTTCTAAAATTCTAAATTGCTTGCATTGATTGTATAGAGTTTTGATAAGAAGACATCTTTATACCAATGAAAATCTAATAATGTTGGGCAATATAAATTGATTAATTGTGTTTTTATTTTTTCTTCTACATTCATATAATTACCAATAAAATGTTTTACTATATCGGTAATAAGCCTGTAGATGGAATTAAGGATCATTTGGCCTTGAGGAGTAAGAATAGGATTTCCTGAGGGATCTCTTTTTACTGTATTTAATATAGCATTTTTTTCTATATCAGATAGGTAATTTTCCCACCAACCATGTAATTGTCTAGTAAATCCAAGGATGACTGCATTTACTGCATGTCTTGGATCATTACTGGCCCCATGATGGTAGAGGCATATATCATCATGGGTTGGCATAGTTGCTGGATTTGATATTCAGATAGTCCACCTACATTCCATTCATATCCTGAAGAGTTTTCAAATCGAAGGCCATTTAGAATAGCTTGTTCTTCGAATTGAAGATCAGCTGGAGTAGGTCTTGGATAATAATTTATTGTTTTTGCTGCAGTGACTATTGGTTTTGTCTTTTAAATATTTTTTTGATTTGGTTCTTGTTATAGCACATAAGGATTTAGCCATTCAGATATCCAGTTCCAAATAAAACAAATCTTAGTAATCATCTCTTTGATGTCTTCATGTTTTCTACATTTAATCCTACATCCAGATTTTGGTACCTTCAAATTCAAGCCAGAAGACAGTTATAAAATTGCTTTTACTTTCCCAAAGAAAATAAAAATTCAGGTTATTAATAATTCTCATTCAGACCTATCTTTTACTCCTATCTGCCTTCAGGAAGCATCCCTTCTCATTATGACATCAAGTAAAGCTCCTATTCAGGAATCAAGCTCTTCCTTAATACCTACATCCCAACAAATATCAATTCCCTTCTTTAATCCAGGATTATCTGTCACTTCACAAGAACTTATCAATGCCCATTAGAGTGCCATTATCTTTAATAAAAGAAAAAACACTAGAAAAACCCTATCCAAAATTGCAAACCATATCAAGGACTTAAAAATCCAAATCCTTATGTGCCATAACATCCATCAAAGAGCACTGTAATCCACCTATGATGATGAAAAAACATCTAGAATTCACCTCCTGGAAAAGGTTAACACAACCCTTCCAGATGAGATAGCTGCAAGAATTAGAGAAACAACTATTGCTTATTAGATCAAGGAGCCATTAATGCTCAAAGCTCAATATATAAGTTAGGCAACTAGCTTTCCCAAATTGTTCCTACCATCATATGAAACTAATATCTCATATATTGAACAAGGATTAGTCCAAAGATTTTCTTTATGCAGAGATGATTTTGAAATGATACTGCAGCTCCCTGCAATCGTGCATCATGGCCTTTGCAGCCTTGGAGTTACCAAAAGACAACTTCTCATAACGATTTCATCAAGTTTGGGTGAAAGATCAGAATTCCAGTTTTATCAACCTTATCAATTATGGACCACCATGAATTATGAAGAAGGAGATTTAATTTGCAAAAAATTAATCTCTACCTTAAATGATTACGAGCATCTCCCTATTGAGTATCTAGCTCAATGGTATGAATCTCTTGAAGTCGCTACAATGGAATATAGCTTAGAACGTCTCCTAAATTATGATCCAACTTCTAATTAATATCAAAGATTTCTCAATCTAAAAGGACATCTTGAATTTTCAAGTATATACAGATATGTTTGGTGTGACGGTCGATGAGTTGTTTGCATTACTGATGATCTCGCTAAGCAAACAACAGTGATAGAGAATCCTTCTAAATTCAGACATGCCAAGCTTAGTCAAATTCTCAATACCTATGAAGATATCTCTTTTGGCTTTTCAGAAAAAACTCGTGAAGAATTAATTTAGCTATTCCATGGAGAATTCAAAAATGATAATGAAGGTTGGAATGACCCTTGTCATAATTTTGACTCTATTATGAAGTTCTCCGACAGCTGCAAGGGAATTCATTTGGCTGGTGACTAATCTTATCCAGATTTATATTTATCAAGATTTATTAATAGTTTTCTCTATAAAGCATGTAAAGAAAAGATAACAAAACTTTATCATTGCTACCGTATCCATAGCTATGCTATTATCTACAAACACATCAAAGTTATGTTGTAAAAGTACTATAAAAAAAGCTACTTTTAGAAAGATGACAGAAGACAATTGGGAAAAATCCAAAAGACAACAAGAATGAACAAGGCTCCATAGACTTCTCTCTCCGCAATAGACAAACCAATTACTATGCCGAAAAATAAAGCAACATCCTCCTAGTCAACAAGTACACTCACCACACCATGAAGACAAACCATCTATACGGTAACCTGTGATCTTATCCAGCAGTAAAATCTCAAAACATCATGTAATCTGCCAGTACATAAAATGAAATACAAATGCAATCTAAATTCAGTTGTAATGAAATGTAAATTATGTTTGCTAAGGCTATAAATAGTACCAGCCTTCTCCATGTACAGGCAAGAGTTGGAATACTAGTCAAAATCCGGCCTTGCTTCCACCACCATCTCCTCTCACCTCTCCCTTCCGCTTTTATATACCCGCCTCCTTCCCCATTTGGTATCAGAGCCAAGTTGGTATCAAAATTGTAATCAAGTATTTTGGCAATATAAAGTTGTTTTGTGAGTACTTCTTTTGTTATGTTATGTTTTGATTTTGCTTAAGGAGTTACTGACTCAGAAGTAAGAACGTCAAAAGTCTTAGTACTTAGTTCTGTATTTGTTTATTGAGAAATTTAAATCATATTCCACCCGGAGCAAAACTGAGGTAGCCATTGTCGTCGCCGTTGTTAGCTGTGTCAAGGCTTTTAAGGCGTTTTGTTGGTGTGTAAATCCTCTATTTCGTTCGATCCTCATGGTGGATTTGGTTAAAATAACTCTGTAATACAAATTATGGCTAAGCTTATTAAGAAGTTTGTACCTCCTTCTTCCTCATCATCAAATTCCTTATCTTCTATGTCTACTGTAGTCCAATGTTCTCTTCTTGCATTAGAATGGTATCTACTAACCATGCCAACGACAAAACAAATATGAGGTCTAGTATATAGCATTGCATACATGAGGCTTCACACCACCGAAGCATAAGGTACTTCCTTTATTTTTTCTATCTCATCAGGTGTCTTAGGACACTGATCCTTGGATAAAGTAATTCCATGCCTGAAAGGAAGAAATCCTTTCTTGGAATCTTGCATGCTAAAATGGGCAAGAATCGCATCAATATAAACCGCTTAAGATAAACCAAACATTCTTTGCTTCCGATCTCGCAAGAGCTTGATCTGTAGAATGTGACTAGCTTCTCCTAAGTCCTTCATATCGAACTGACTGCTCAACCATACTTTGACCAAAGACAACACCCCAACATCGTTTCTAATGAGTAGGATGTCATCTACATAAACTATTAAGAAAACCACCACACTGTCGTTGCACCTCTTATGCACACAGGATTCATCAGGGTTTTTCTCAAAACCATAAGATTTAATAGTTTGATCAAAACGAATGTTCCAAGATCTAGATGCTTACTTAAGTCCATAAATGGACCTCTTAAGCTTGCACAACATGTGCTCACGCCCTTCAGTGACGAATCCATCTGGTTGCACCATATAGATACACTCGTCAAGATTTCCATTAAGGAAAGTTGTCTTAACATCCATTTGCCAAATTTTGTAATCAAAATGAACCGCAATGGATAAAAGAATCTGGATGGATTTCAGCATGGCTACTAGCGAGAAAGTCTCCTCATAATCAATTCCTTCTTTCTGAGTAAACCCTTTCGCAACAAGCCTAGCTTTGAAGGTTTCAACCTTTCCATCTACCCCTCTTTTTTTCTTGTAGACCCACTTACAACCGATAGGTTTTATCCCCTCTAGTAGCTCTACAAGATCCCAGACTTGATTAGAGTACATAGACTCCATTTCTGATTTCATAGCTTTTGTCATAGGCCTGCATCTTTGTCTTGGAGTGCTTCATTATAGTTACAGAGTTTTGTATTTAGCTCATCAGGGACTATGTCAAATGACTCTCCCAAGAACATATACCGCTCAGGTTGATGAACAACCCTCCCACTATGATGAGGCACACCCTATGTATGTGTATGAGTAGGGTCACGCTGTGCTAAAACTAATGCTGGTGTACCATCATCGACATGCTAATCTGGCTCATCACTCAGCAAGTTTGTGGTTTTAGCTGGAGTATCATCAGCATGAGAGTTGGCAATCCTCCCACTACGACGAGGTAATGGAAAGCCAAATTCTCCATCTTGTGGTGTCTTTTCCTGTGCTGCTGGTAATGGAAAAGTTTGTGTAGGTCTCTCTCCTCTCAATTCCTCTAGAACAATTCTCCTTTTGAGTTTGTGGTTCATTACATAGTCCTCTTCTAAGAATTGAGCATTGGTGCTAACAATGACCTTTCGATCTTGAGGATTATAGAACAAACCACCTTTTGTTCCTCTGGGATATCCAACGAAAATGCAAACTTCCATTCTTGGTTCCAACTTATCTGTGTTCCTTTTTAGCACATGTGCTGGACTACCCCAAATCCGAACATGCTTTAAACTGGGTTTTCGCCCAATCCATAGTTTTATGGGTGTAGTAGGAACTGACTTAGATGGAACTAAGTTTAGAATGTATGCAGCCGTTTATAGAGTATGCCCCCAAAATGAATTAGGTAAATTCGAAAAATTCATCATTGACCTCACCATATCCATAAGAGTCCTATTCCTTCGTTCTGCTACACTATTTTGTTGAGGTGTACCTAGTGCAGACAACTAGGATGTAATCCCCTTTTGTGCTAAGTAATCCCTAAATTCTCTAAAGAGGTACTCGCCACCACGATCAGATCATAGTGTCCTGATACTCTTACTTAGATGCTTTTCCGTTTCCGCCCTATACTCCTTGAATTTCTCAAAGCATTTGGACTTACGGTGCATTAAGTAAATGTACCCATACCTTGAGTAGTCATCAATAAAAGTAATGAAATACTCAAATCCACCTCTTGCCTAGACATTTATGGGTCGACACAAGTTAGAGTGAACCAATTCCAATGTTTCTTTGGCCCTATAGACTTTTGCCGAAAAAGGGCGCTTGGTCATTTTCCCCTCTAAACAAGATTCGTAGACTAGAAGTGCCTCCACTTCCAATGAATCTAATGGTCCATTTGCAACCAGTCTTGAAATCCAGTTTAGATTGATAAGACCTAGGTGTAAATGCCAAAGATATGTTTGGTTCAATTGAATGCTTTTCAATTCATTGGAATCCGATTTTCAATATAAATGTTATTGAATGCTTTGAAATTGATAAAGTAATGTTAAAAAAGAATTTAGCTTTACATCCTTTAACAAAATCCTTTTTTAAGCAGGTTTGTCAAGAACATAAAGATTTCTTAAAAGAAAAGTGTACAAATGTATGTATGATAATTAAAGAAATACTTTGATTAGCTTAAACTGGCCATAAAGAAAGCTTATAATACTGAATATTTATCTATCAATATGATAAAAAAATTAAGCTCATCTTGGATTATAGCTTCTACCAATTCTTCTCCACAAAGAACTGAAGAATCTATACATTCTCCATTATATGAAATCATATATAAAGAAACTTCGGCTGTACCCATAAAAGATGTTGCAAAAATACAAAGAGATAAAGGCAATTCTGAATTTATTTACAAATCAGACTTAAGTCATGCTTTAGAACAAAATAATTATACAAATATTAACCTTCATACTATTGGCCAACAAACCAATAAAATTGAAGATAAAGTTGAAAATATTTTAAAAATTTATGAAGCACCTTCTTCATAAAAGATAATTAAGACAAAAACTTTAGGTTTTCAAGGTGAAGCCCTTAAAGATCTAAAGTTAGAAAAGAAACCTTTAAAATTTTCAGATGAACTAATCAATCAATTATTTCATAGTTTTACAAATATAAAACTTCAAGAAAATAAAGATCAAAACGCTGACAAATCTATAAATGTTTTAGTCTCAAATTTTAAAGCCTCTAGCTCAGATTCAGAATTTTCTATAGCTAATCCTATAGAAGAAGAGTTTAAAACAAATGAGAATCAAAATGATCAAAATCAAGCATATGTACAAATCAATAAAATATTTAAAAGACAAAAACCAATAGTCACTACAGCAAAAACAAGAAATTATTATCCAAGACCTACTCTAGTTGATCTTCAATTCGAAGAACAAGCTATTCTAAATGGCCTTCGATTTGAAAACTCCTCATTATCCGAATGGCATGTCAATGGACTATCTGAATATCAAATCCTGCAACTATGCCAACACATGATGATATATGCCTCTACCATCATGGCTGCCGGTAATGATCAAAGACATGCAGTAAATATAGTTGTCCTTGGATTTACTGGACAATTACATGGTTGGTGGGAAAAAGTACCTATCTGATATAGAAAGTCAAGCTATACTAAACGCAGTAAAAAAAGATCCTTTAGGAAATGCTGTTATCACTCCTCAAGGTCAAATGATTTCTGATTCTATTTACATGCTTATTACCAATATAGTAAAACATTTTATTGGTAAATTTACGAATGTAGAAGATAAAATAAATGCACAATTAATCAATTTATCTTGCCCAACATTATAAGATTTTTGTTGGTATAAAGATGTTTTCTTATCAAAACTCTATACAATCGATGCAAGCAATTTAGAAGTTTGGAAAGAAAAATTTATATCTGGTCTTCCTAACCTTTTTGCAGAAAAAGTTAAAGAGTTAAAATAAAAAAATTCTGGAAATTTAAATTATGGACTTTATACATATGGTGACCTTATTCAAAAGATAAATAAAGTTAGATTTTCATTATGCAATGAAATCAAACTTAAACGATAAACTGAAAATCAAAAAAGAATCAGCAAATATGTAGTTGGTGATTTTTGTTATCAATTTGGCATGGAACCATTAATTAGTCCTTCTAGCCATAATAAAAAGAAAAACTTAAAAAGAAACCATCAAAAAAGAAAATCTAAACATTTTTCAACTCCACAATATTATATTCCCTTAAAAAGATATCATAAAAAATCTTCTCATAAAAATCCTTATAAAGAATTAAAGAAATCTTATGCAAAAGATAATCCATCCAATTTTTATCCTAGGAAAAAAAAAATACAATGCTATAATTGCAAAGAAAAAGGACATATAGCTCCTGACCACCCAAAAATAAAAGTAAAAATAGAAAAAAAAATCAAAACTATCTTAAAGGGATCCTCATCGTTAGAGTCATCCAGTTCCTCTAATACAGATTATTCTTTCTCTCATCCTTCAGATACATGTCGTTGTAAAATATTTGACAGTGAAATCCAGTATGAATCTGCTTCTTCTTCCTCTTTATCTTTAAACATACTTTTTGCTCCAGAAGAACTAATGCTAGAAATGTTTAAAGATTTCAAAGATGAAGAATTAAAAAATAAATACTTTGAAAAAATGCAGAATATAAATAAAGGAAATAAAAAAGCAAAAGCTTCTACATCAAATAATCTATCTAACTTACCTAAACAATTTAGCATTAAAACTATATTAGATAGAATAAGAGAACAGCAAGGTCCTTCTCATTTTTCAATTCAAGATATTTATAAAGAAATTACTAATCAAAAGCTAGAAATGAAAGAATTAAAACATGACTTAATTGAACTTCAAGAACTCAAACAACATGTTGAGAATCTTGAATTTCACACACTCAAAAATTATCAAGAAAATAATGATAATAAATTAGAACATCAAGAAGAATTTGGTGAAAACTTAAATGGTTTTGTAAATTCTTTAACAAGAAATCTACTTAAAAAATGGAAAATTCAAGCTACAATTAAGATCAAAGACTTCTCTGTTAATGCACTCAGCTTACTAGATAGTGGTGTAGATATTAATTTAATAAGAGAAGGATTAATCCCAACAAAATATTATAAAAAAACCAATAATAAACTCAATCTAGCTACTGCTAGCAAAAAACTACATATCAATTACAAATTAAGTAATGTTTATGCCTGTAAAAATGGAACATGTATAAAGACTAATTTCCTTTTAGGAAAGGATTTAAACAATGATGTTGTCCTTGGAAACCCTTTTCTACAAATTTTACAGCCTTTTCAAATTAACTCATCAGGTCTAAAAACTAGTTTAGACAATAAAGAATTAATTTTTAATTTTGGTGAATCAACTAGTATTCAACATATCAAAAATATTCAGACAAAGTGTAAACAAGAATAAGGTGTTCAAAAAACAATCAAATACCCAGTTCCAAATAAAATGGATCTTATTAATCACCTCTTTGATGACTTCATGTTTTCTACATTTGATCCTACATCCAGATTTTGGTACCTTTAAATTCTACCCGGAGGACAGATATAAAATTATTTTTCTTTTCCCAAAGAAAGTAAAAATTCAGATTATTGATAATTTTCATTCAGACCTATCTGCTTTCAGGAAGTATCCCTTCTCATTATGACATCAAGTACAAGCAAAAGCAAAGCCCCTATTCAGGAATCAAGTTCTTCCTTCATACCAACATCCCAACAAATATCAATTCCCTTCTTCAATCTAGGATTATCTGTCACTTCACAAGAACTTATCAATGCCCATTAGAATGCCATTCTCTATGATAAAAGAAAAAACACTAGAAAAACCCTATCTAAAATTGCAAACCATATCAAGGACTTAGAAAGCCAAATCCTTATGTGCCATAACATCTATCAAAGAGCACTGTTATCTACCTATGCTAATGAAAAGAACATCCAGAATTTACCTCCTGAAAAGGTTAACATAGCCCTTCCAGATGAGATAGCTGCAAGAATTAGAGAAAAAACTATTTCTTGTCAGATCGAAGAGCAATTAATGCTCAAAGCTTAATATATAAGCTGCGCAACTAGCTTTCCCAAATTGTTTTTGCCATCACATGAAATTGAACAAGGATTAGTACAAAGATTTTCTTTATGCAGAGATGATTTTGAAATAATACAGTAGCTCCCTGCAATCGTGCGTCATGCCCTTCGTGACCTTGGAGTTACCAAAAGACAACTTCTCACAATGATTTCATGAAGTTTGGGTGAAAGATCAGAAATCCGGTTTTATCAACCTTATAAATTATGGACTATCATGACTTATGAAGAAGGAGATTTAGTCTGTAAAAAATTCATCTCTACCTTAAATGATTACGAGCATCTCCTTATTGACTATCCAGTTCAATGCTATGAATCTAATGAAGTCAATACAATGGAATATAGCTTAGAACGTCTCCAAAATTAAGATTCAGCTTTTGATCAATATCAAAGATTTTCCAATCTAAAAGGACGTCTTGAATTTGCAAATACATATAGATATGTTTGGTGTGATGGTCGATGAGTTTTTTGCATTGCTTATGATCTCACTGAGCAAATAACGATGATACAGAATCCATATAATGTTGGAAGTAGGTGGGTCTCGTGGATAGATTTTCAAAACTTTTGACCCACTTGACACAGGGATCAACTATCCATAAGACCAAAACCCAATCTAGGATGCGTTACCCTCAATCTCGTGACCATGTACAGTAAAAATTCTACCAGCACTAAACATCCAATATAATCTACGATATGCAAGAAGTAGATCATACCTTTGGAGATTCGCAGTGCTCTAATGGATTTCTTCAACACCTCTTAGCCTTCCACGCTATGACCCCCGAATTGGATTTCTTTTCTCAAGAAGAATGGTGGAATCTTCAGGAGAAAATCCCAACTCGAAACTCCAAGGAACTAGAAGAAAGGAGGAGAGAGTAACTCGTGCAACTCTTGCACGAAAGGGTTTTGGGCGTGAGAGGGAGTCTTATTGGACGTCCAAGAGATTTTATAGACTTCCAAATCTCTCCCTTGTCTAATTGAAATAGAAGTCTTACTTCCAAAGCAATTAGCAGCTTTCTCCTTTCCAAACTCTTATTTCTAGAGTTCAAGTTGGATTAGTGTTTTCCAATATCTTGGGCTAGCGTGGGGACCACTAGGGATTCCTTAGAAAGCTGGCTCCAACTGGAACACTGCGACCCCACATCTCATGTGCAATCCGGGCCCACAGTTAATTACAAATAACACCACTATATAAATGGAATTGCACTCCAGTCTTAGGAATAAATTACAATGAAGACCCTAAACTTCCCAATTACCACAAGTAGGCCCCTCTATCAATATCCGTGGATCAATTGGAATAAATCCTTCTCTTCCAATCTAAGTTCCACATCTTATTATCCTTGAGCCCCAATTAATCACAGTAATCATCAGTACCATCCAATTAACTCTTAATTGAGATGGGTGCGCACTTACTAATGACATATCAATTAATTGGCACAAGGGGATAATAGAGATAGATTCCATCTTGATCATTCAACGTTCCCACAGTTCTACTACCACATACTCAAGACATCGAGGTGTTAACCTATAGTCGGCCTCACTCATGGTGACTCAAAGCAAATGAATAGATAGAAACTTGAGTTCGTCAATGTCTCAGGATTGAGAGCCTATTGCAAGGGAATTATGAGAGCATACCTTATTATTGAGACGGAATTCCATAAGGTGCATCTCATGGTCCTTCAATACATCCAATGTACCGGCACCATGATCCAGAATCTTACATTCTGATGATTGAGACAAATCACACTATCTCATAGTGATCAAAGTGCTGCAACCTTATCAAATGAGATGCCCAATCTCATTACTGGTTGTGAAGCTATTTTAAGTATAAGATTTGTGACATATATCTCCCGCGTGTGGATCTCATCCATGCACATATATCGCATCTAATATACTAATGGGATCCGGTTCAACTCATGAACCATTATGTCATACGTATTGGTCATGTGCATGAAGTAGTAAAATAACATTCATCTCATGAAAGTAAAGCATGATTTTATTGATAAATAAAGAAATTAATCAATTTATTACATCAACTGATGGATTGAGTTCACAAAAACTAACATATAAATCTGGACATATAGCTCTCAATCAAATTATCAATGCTTATGAAGACATGTCTTTTGATATTTCTAAAGAAACTCGAGAAGAGTTATCCAATTATTCCATGATGAATTAACAAATGAAGGTTGGAATGAGTACTTTTGATGCAACTCTCCAATAATACTATGCCTAGCACAAAGAATCTTCCTACAAGAGCTTTTTCTAAGACATGGGAAGGATGAGAAAAGCTTTTTCTACTAGCCCATCAATGAGTTCCTAGAAAAAGTACATGCATAAGTACTAAAAGACAAAGCATATCTCCCATAAGAATGAAGTAGTATTTTATTCCCAACAAGCACATCCATGAAGAACTTATCTCCAGAAAGGGAAAAGAAATAAAGACATGACACATACCTTATCAAGTCACTCAAAGCAATCATGACATCTCACTATTCCAGATAGAGTTCATGTACAGCAAAGATTGTGATTTTTATCTGCAGTCCGGAAGCATATTGAAATTTGCCAGTACATTAAATGAAATGTACATTCAGTATAAATTCAGTTGTAATGAAATGTAAATTATGTTTGTTATGACTAAAAATAGGTCTAGCCTTCCTGATGTACAAGCAAGAGTTGGAATACTAGTCAAAATCCAGCCTTGCTTCCACCACCATCTCCTCTCGCCTCTCCTTTCCACTTTTGTATACCCACTATCTTCCCCATTTGGTATTAAAGCAAAGTTGGTATCAAATTTGTAATCGAGTACTTTGGCAACATAAAGTTGTTTTGTCATTATTTTTTCACTTATCTATGTTATGTTATGCTTTGATTTTGCTTAAGGAATTGCTGACTTAGAAGTAAGAACATCAAAATTCTTAACACTTAGTTCGGTGTTTGTTATTATTGAGAAATTTTAATCATATTCCGCCCAGAGCGAAGCTGAGGTAGTCATTGTTGTCGCCATTGTTAGCCATGTGAAGGCATTTAAGGTGTTTTGTTGGTGTGTAAATCCTCTATTTTGTTAGATACTCGTGGTGGATTTGGTTAAAATAACTCTGTACTACAAACTAGGGCTAACCTTATTAAGAAGTTTGTACCTTCTTCTTCCTCATCATCAAATTCCTTATCCTCTATGTCTATTAAAAATAGTGAAGAAATCAGTTATGATGATTTAGATTAAATTATTTGCGACTAGACTATTCCAACTGTAAATAAAAATTAAATTTATAAAGTTGGAAGTTTTCAATTAAAATCAAGTTAAAAAATAAAAGCCATTGAAAGAATTAAATCCATTACCAGTAATATTCAGCATCTTTCTTTAATCAAGCCCCATGAAATAAAGGAGTATGTTAAAACATACAATTATATTCAATTTGGAATAGTGCAAGTTACTCTAAAGCATTTAACAAGACTTGGACTTAGAACAGAAGCTCTCATCTATTTTCAAGATACAAGACATAAAAAATTCAGTAATTCATTACTTAGAATTGTTGAATCAAGTTTGGCTAATGGCCTTACTTTTTTCAACTGCTTTCCAAATTCTTTTGTTTCCCATATAGATCCAGGTGCACATAATTGCTATCTAGACAAAAGGTTTTGATACGAATCCTCATAATCAAAATCCTACTCTCATATATGGAGTTTATTATAAACTCATGAATTCAGTTGTTCTAGGCATAGCCTATTCCCATCAAGCAAAACGTATGAGTACTTTATTCCAAACTAATTTAAAAAATAAAGTTATTATTTCAAAACTCACACAGTTGAATGATATTAATCTATCTGGTAAATGGTGCTTAGAAAATGCCCGACCAGAAAGGTCTTTAGAAAATATAGATATTGAAACAATTATTGAACATATAGATGGAAGTTTGAAATAAATTTTCAAACAGATTCAAGAGATACAGCTCCTACAGTTTGTCAAACTTTTAGAAAATCCTACTCTCATCCTCCCTCTGTGTAGGATCTTCTATAAAAGAACCATCTTGAGTTTCTTGCTCTACACCTAATGTAGACCTTTGACCTATAGGACTTGTGTATCCTTCTTATCAAGCTTCTCCATCTAATACCTATAATCCTTCAGAATCTGATTTCAACATAAATGCTATTGAATGTTTTGAAATTGATGAAGAAATGTTAAAAAAATTTTGGCTCTACATCCCTTAACAAAATCCTTTTTTAAACTGGTTTCTCAAGAACATAAAGACTTTTTAAAAGAAAAATAGTACAAATATATGTATGATAATCAAAGAAATATTTATTTTTTTGATTGGCTTAAACTAGCCATAAAAAAAGCTTATAATACTGAAAATTTATCCATTAATATGATAATAAAATTAAGCTCATCCTAGATTATAGCTTCTACCAGTTCTTCTCCACAAAGAACTGAAGAATCTATACATCCTCCATTATATGAAAGCATATATAGAGAAACTTTGCCTGTACCCATAAAAGATGTTGCAAAAATACAAGGAGGTAAAGGTAAATCTGAATTAATTTATAAATCAGACTTAAGTCATGTTTTAGAAAAAAATAATTATACAGATATTAACCTTCATACTAATGGCCAACAAACCAATAGAATTGAAGATAAAGTTGAAAATATTTTAAAAATTTATGAAGCATCTTCTTCACAAAAGATAATTAACACACAAACTTTAGGTTTTAAAGGTGAAGCCCTTAAAGATCTAGAGTTAGAAAAAAAAACTTTTAAAATTTTCAGATGAACTAATTAATCAGTTATCTCATAGTTTTACAAATATAAAAGTTCAGGAAAATAACTATCAAAAAGCTAACAATTCTATAAATGTTTTTGTCTCAAATTCTAAGGCCTCTAGCTCAAATTCAGAATTTTCTGTAGCTGATCCTGTAGAAGAAGAGTCTAAAAGAAATGAGAATCAAAATGATCAAAATAAAGAATCTCTACAAATCAATAAAATATTTAAAAGACAAAAACCAATAGTCACTACAGCAAAAATAAGAAATTGTTATCCAAGACCTACTCCAATTGATCTTCAATTCAAAGAACAAGCTATTCTAAATGGCATTTGATTTGAAAACTCCTCAATATATGAATGGGATATAGATAGACAATTTGAATATCAAATCCTGCAACTATGCCAACACATAATGATATATGCCTCTACCATCATGGCTGCGGGCAATGATAAAAAACATGCAGTAAATGCAGTTGTCCTTGGATTTACTGGACAATTACAGGGTTAGTGGGAAAAGTACCTATCTGATATAGAAAGACAAGCTATACTAAATGTAGTAAAAAGGAATCCTTTAGTAAATGCTGTTATTACTCTTTAAGGTCAAATGATTCCTGATTCTGTCTATATACTTATTACCAATATAGTAAAACATTTTATTAGTAATTATATGAATGTAGAAGGAAAAATAAAAACACAATTAATCAATTTATCTTCCTCAACATTATCAAATTTTCGTTGGATAAAGATGTTTTCTTATCAAAACTCTATAAAATCGATGCAAGTAATTCAAAATTTTGGAAGGAAAAATTCATATCTGGTCTTCCTAAACTTTTTGCAAAAAAAGTTAGAGAAGAATTCAAATCAGAAAATTATGGAAATTTGAATTATGGAATGTATACATATGGTGATCTAATTCAAAAGATTAATAAAGTTGGATTTTCATTATGCAATGAAATCAAACTTAAACATCAAATTGAAAATAAAAAAAGAATCAGCAAGTATGAACTTGGCCTTAAACGTCAAACTGAAAATCAAAAAAGAATTAGCAAGTATAAAGTTGGTGATTTTTGTTTTTAATTTGGAATGGAACCATTAATTAGTCCTTCTAGCAAAAATAAAAAGAAAAACTTAAAAAGAAACCATCAAAAAATAAAATCTAAACATTTTTCAACTCTAGAATATTATACTCCTTCAAGAAGATATCATAAAAAATCTTCTCATAGACACCCTTATAAAGAATTAAAGAAATCTTACACAAAAGATAATCCATCCACTTTTCATCACAAGAAAAATGAAATACAATGTTATAATTGCAAAGAAAAAGGATATATAGCTCCTAACTGCCCAAAAATAAAAGTAAAAATAGAAAAAAAATCAAAACTATCTTAAAAGGATCATCATCCTCATCCATAGTATCATCTAGTTCCTCTGATAAAGATTATTCTTTAGATATATGTCATTGTAAAATATTTGATAGTGAAATCCAGTATGAATCTGCTTCTTCTTCCTTTTTATCTTTAAACGTACTTTCTACGCCAAAAGAACTGGTGCTAGAAATGTTTTAAGATCTCAAAGATGAAGAATTAAAAAATAAATATTTTGAAAAAATATAGAATATAAATAAAGAAAATAAAAAAGGAAAAGTTTCTACTTCAAATAATATATCTGACTTACCTAAACAATTCAGCATTAAAACTTTATTATGTAGATTAAGAGAGCAGCAAGCTCCTCCTTATCTTTAAATTCAAGATCTTTATAAAGAAATTAATAATCAAAAGCAAGAAATAAAAGAATTAAAACAAGACTTAATTGAACTTCAAACAACTTGTTGAGAATCTTGAATTTCACACACTCAAAAATTATCAAGAAAATAATGATAATTTAGAATATCAAGAAAATTTTGATAAAGACTTAAGTGGTTTTGTAAATTCTGTAACAAGAAATCCACTTAAAAAAATGGAAAACTCAAGCTACAATTAAGGTCAAAAACTTCTCTATTAAAGCACTCTACTTGCTTAATAGTGGCGCAGATGTTAATTTAATAAAAGAAGGATCAATCCCAGCAAAATATTATGAAAAAACCATTAATAAACTCAATCTAGCTACTGCTAACCAAAAAGTACATATCAAATACAAATTAAGTAATGTTTATGTCTGTAAAAATGGAACATGCATAAAGACTTTATTCCCTCCAGGAAAGGATTTAAACAATGATGTTAACCTTAGAAATCATTTTCAACAAATTTTACAGCCTTTTCAAATTGACTCATTAGGTCTAAAAACTATTTTAGAAAATAAAGAATTAAATTTTGATTTTGTTGAATTAACTCTTATTCAACATATCAATATTATTCAGACAAAGTGTAAACAAGAATAAGATGTTCAAAAGCCATTCAAATATCCAATTTCAAATAAAACGGATCTTATTAATCGTCTCTCTGATGTCTTCATGTTTTCTACATTTAATCCTACATCCAGATTTTGGTACGTTCAAATTTTACCTCGAGGATAGATATAAAATTGCTTTTCTTTTCCCAAAGAAAATAAAAATTCAGGTTATTGATAATTCTCATTCAGACCTATCTTTTACTCCTATTTGCCTTTGGGAAGTATCCTTTCTCATATGACATCAAGTAAAGCCCCTATTCAAGAATCATACTTTTCCTCCAAACCTACATCCCAACAAATATTAATCCCTTTCTTCAATCCAGGATTATTTGTCACTTCACAAGAACTTATCAATGCCCATTGGAGTGCCATTCTCTTTGATAAAAGAAAAAACGTCCAAAATTGCAAACCATATCAAGGACTTAAAAACCCAAATCCTATGTGCCATAACATCCATCAAAGAGTATTGTTATCCACTTACGCTGATAAAAAAAAAACATCCAAAATTCACCTCCTAGAAAAGGTTAAAAGAGCCCTTCCTGATGAGATAGCTATAAGAATTAGAGAAAAAACTCTTTCTTGTAAAATCAAGGAGCAATTAATGCTCAAAGCTCAATATATAAGTTGGGCAACTGGCTTTCCCAAATTGTTCCTACCATCAAAAGAAGTTAATATCTCTTATATCGAACAAGGATTAGTCCAAAGATTTTCTTTATGCATAGATGATTTTGAAATAATACAGCAGCTCCTTGCAATCGTGTGTCATGCTCTTGACGGCCTTGAAGTTACCAAAAGACAACTTCTCATAACAATTTCATCAAGTTTGGGTGAAAGAATAGAAATCCGGTTTATCAACTTTATCAATTATGGACTATCATGACTTATGAAGAAGGAGATTTAGTCTGCAAAAAATTCATCTCTACCATAAATGATTACGAACATCTCCCTATTGATTATCCAGCTCAATGGTATGAATCTCATGAAGTCACTATAATTGAATACAGCTATGAATGTCTCCAAAATTATGATCCAGCTTCTGATCAATATCAAAGATTTCCCAATCTAAAAGGACGTCTTGAATTTGCAAGTACATACAAATATGTTTGGTGTGACAGTCGATGAGTTGTTTACATTACTAATGATCTCGCTGAGCAAATAACGATGATACAGAATCCATATAAATCTGGACATATAGCTCTCAATCAAATTATCAATGCTTATTAAAACATGTCTTTTGATATTTCTGAAGAAACTCGAGCAGAGTTAATCCAATTATTCCATGGTGAATTAACAAATGGAGGTTGGAATGAGCACTTTTGATGCAAGTCTCCAATAATACTATGCCTAGCATAAAGATTCTTCCTACAAGAGCTTTTTCTAAGACATTAGAAGGATGAGAAAAGCTTTTTCTACCAGCCCATCAATGAGTTCTTAGAAAAAGTACATGCAAAAGTACTAAAAGACAAATCATATCTCTAATAAGAATGAAGTAGTATTTTATTCCCGACATGGACATCCATGAAGAACTTATCTCTAGAAAGGGAAAAGAAATAAAGACATGACACATACCTTATCAGGTCACTCAAAGCAGTCATGACATCTCACTATTCAGAATAGAGTTCATCTACAGCAAAGATTGTGATTTTTACCTGCAGTCCAGAAGCATCATGAAATTTGCCAGCACATTAAATGAAATGCACATTTAATCTAAATTTAGTTGTAATGAAATGTAAATTAGGTTTGTTATGACTATAAATAGGTCTAGCCTTCCTCATGTACAAGCAAGAGTTGGAATACTAGTCAAAATCCAGCCTTGCTTCCATTACCATCTCCTCTCTCCTCTCCCTTCTGCTTTTGTATACCCACTATCCTTCCCATTTGGTATCAGGGCAAAGTTGGTATCAAATTTGTAATCAAGTACTTTGGCAATTTAAAGTTATTTTGTGAATATTTCTTCACTTGTTTTGTTATGTTATGCTTTGATTTTGTTTAAGAAATAGCTGACTCAAAAGTAAGACAGTCAAAAGTCTTAATACTTAGTTCTGCGTTTGTTACTATTGAGAAATTTTAATCATATTCCGCCCAAAACGAAGCTGAGTTTTCCATTGCTGTCGCCGTTGTTAGCGTTGCGAAGGCGTTTAAGGAATTTTGTTGGTGTGTAAATCCTCTATTTCGTTAGATACTCATGGTGGATTTGGTTAAAATAACTCTGTAATACAAACTATGGCTAAGCTTATTAAGAAGTTTGTACCTTCTTCTTTCTCATCATCAAATTCCTTATCTTTTATGTCTATTAAAAATAGTGAAAAAATCAGTTATGACGATTTAGATTAACTTATTTGTGATAGGACTATTCCAACCTTAAATAAAAATGAAATTTATAAAGTTAGAAGTTTTCAATTAAAATCAAGTTATAAAGTAGAAACCATTGAAAGAACTAAATCCATTACTAGTAATATTCAGCATCTTTCTTTAATCAAGCCCCATGAAATAAAAGAGTATGTTAAAACATCCAATTATATTCATTTTGGATTAGTGCAATTTATTATAAAGCCTTTAACAAGACTTGGACTTAGGAGAACAGAAGCTTTCATCTATGTTCAAGATACAAGACATAAAAAATTCCGTGATTCATTACTTGGAATAGTTGAATCAAGTTTGGCTAATGGCCCTACTTTCTTCAATTGCTTTCCAAATTTTTTTGTTTCCCATATAGATCCAGGTGCACATAAAGCACTTACTCTTGCTATCTAGGCAAAAGGTTTTGATACGAATCCTCATAATCAAAATCCTACTCTCATATATGGAGTTTATTATAAACTCATGGATTCAGTTGTTCCAGGCATAGCCTATTCCCATCAAGTAAAATGTATGACTACTTTATTCCAAACTAATTTCAAAAATAAAGTTAATATTCCAAAACTCATACAGTGGAATAATATTAATCTATCTGGTAAATGGCGCTTAGAAAATGCCCAACTAGAAAGGTCTTTAGAAAATCAAGATATTGAAACAATTATTGAACATGACGATGGAAGTGTTGAAATTAATTTTCAAACAGATTCAAGAAATACAACTCCTACAGTTTATAAACCTTCTAGAAAGTTTTATTCTCATCCTCCCTCTGTGGTAGGATCTTCCATAAAAAAACCATCCCGAGTTTCTTGCTCCACACCTAATGTAGACCTTCGACCTATAGGACTTGTAAATCCTTCTTATCAAGCTTCTCTATCTAATACATATAATCCTTCAAAATTTGATTTCAATATAAATGTCATCGAACGTTTTGAAATTAATAAAGAAATGTAAAAAAGAATTTAGCTCTACATCCTTTAACAAAATCCTTTTTTAAACAAGTTTTTGAGAACATAAAGACTTTTTAAAAGAAAAATGGTACAAATATATGTTGATTTATCCATCAATATGATAACACAATTAAACTCCTTGTATATTTGCTACATCTTCTATGGGTACAACTAAAGTTTCTTTATATATGATTTGATGTAATGGATAATATATAGATTCTTCAGTTCTTTATGAAGAAGAACGTGTAAAAGCTATAATCCAAGATAAACTTAATTTTGTTATCATATTGATGGATAAATCTTTAGTATTATAAGCTTTCTTTATGGCTAGTTTAAGCCAATCAAAGAAATAAATATTTCTTTGATTATCATACATATATTTTTACCATTTTTCTTTTAAAATGTCGTTATGTTCTCAAGAAACCTATTTAAAAAGGATTTTGTTAAAGGATGTAAAGTTAAATTCTTTTTTAACATTCCTTTATCAATTTCAAAGCATTCAATAATATTTATATTGAAATCGGATTCCGAAGGATTATATGTATTAAATGGAGAAGCTTGATAAGAAGGATACACAAGTCCCGTAGGTCAAAGGTCTACATTAGGTGTAGAGCAAGAAAATCAGGATGGTTCTTTTATCAAGGATCCTACCATAGAGGGAGGATGAGAATAAGACTTTCTAGAAGGTTGATAAACTGTAGGAGTTGTATCTCTTGAATCTAATTGAAAATTTATTTCAACAGTTCCATCTTCATGTTCAGTAATTATTTCAATATCTTGATTTTCTAAAGACCTTTCTGGTTGAGTGTTTTCTAAGCGCCATTTACCAGATAGATTAATATCATTCCACTGTATGAGTTTTGGAATATTAACTTTATTTTTGAAATTAATTTGGAATAAAGTAATCATACTTTTTGCTTAAGGGGAATAGATTATGCCTGGAACAATTGAATTCATGAGTTTATAATAAACTCTATATATAAGAGCAAGATTTTGATTATGAGGATTCATATCAAAACATTTTGTCTGGATAGCAAAAGTAAGAGCTTCATGTCCACTTGGATCTATAAGGGAAACAAAGAAATTTGGAAAGCAATTGAAGAAAGTAAGGCCATTAGCCAAACTTGATTCAACCATTCCAAGTAATGAATCACGGAATTTTTTATGTCTTGTATCTTGAACATAGATGAAAGCTTCTGTTCTCCTAAGTCCAAGTCTTGTTAAAGGCTTTATAATAAATTGCACTAATCCAAAATGAATATAATTGGATGTTTTAACATACTCTTTTATTTCATGGGGCTTGATTAAAGAAAGATGCTGAATATTACTAGTAATGGATTCAGTTCTTTCGATGGTTTTTACTTTATAACTTGTTTTTAATTGAAAACTTCCAACTTTATAAATTTCAGTTTATTTTTGGTTGGAATAGTCCAATCACAAATAACTTGATCAAAATCATCATGACTGATTTCTTCACTATGTTTAACAGACATAGAAGATAAGGAATTGATGATGAGGAAGAAAAAGGTACAAACTTCTTAATAAGTATAGCCATAATTTGTATTACAGAGTTATTTTAACCAAATCCACCAGGAGTATCTAATGAAATAGAGGATTTAGACACCAACAAAATGCCTTAAAGCCATCACATAGCTAACAATGACAACAACAATGGCTACCTGAGCTTTGCTCCAGGCAGAATATGATTAAAATTTCTCAATAATAACAAACATAGAACTAGGTGTTAAGACTTTTGACGTTCTTACTTTTAAGTTAACAATTCCTTAAGCAAAATCAAATCATAACATAACACAGATAAGTGAAGAAATACTCACAAAACGACTTTATATTGCCAAAGAAATTAATTATAAATTTGATACCAACTTAGCTCTGATACCAAATGGGGAAGATGGTGGGTATACAAAAGCGAAAGGGAGAGGAGAGAGGAGATGGTGGTGGAAGCAAGGTTGGATTTTCACTGGTATTCCAACTCTTGTCTATACATGAGGAAGGCTAGACCGATTTATAGTCATAACCAACATAATTTACATTTCATTACAACTAAATTTAGACTAAACGTGCATTTCATTTAATGTGCTAGCAAATTTCATCATGTTTCCAGACTGCAGGCAAAAATTGCAATCTTTGCTATAGGAGAACTTTATTCTGAATAGTGAGATGTCATGATTTCTTTGAGTGACTTGATAAGGTATGTGTCATGTCTTTATTTTTTTTCCCTTTCTGGAAATAAGTTCTTCATGGATATGCATGTCGGGAATAAAATACTACTTCATTCTTACGAGAGATATGCATTGTCTTTTAGTACTTTTGCATGTACCTTTTCTAAGAACTCATTGATGGGCTAGTAGAAAAAGTTTTTCTCATCCATCCACTATTTTAGAAAAAGCTTTTGTAGGAAGAATCTTTATGCTAGGCATAGTATTATTGGAGACTTACATCAAAAGCCTCATTCCAACCTTCCTTTGTTAATTCACCATGGAATAATTGGATTAACTCTTCTTGAGTTTCTTCAGAAATATCAAAAGACATGTCTTTATAAGCATTCATAATTTGATTGAGGGCTATATGTCCAGATTTATATGGATTCTGTATCATCATCATTTGCTCAGTGAGATCATCAGCAATGTAAACATCTCGTCGACCGTCACACCAAACATATCTGTATGTACTTGCAAATTCAACATGTTCTTTTTGATTGAGAAATCTTTGATACTGATCAGACGCTCGATCATAAGTTCGGAGGCGTTCTAAGCTGTATTCCATTGTAACAACTTCATGAGATTCATACCATTGGGCTAGATAATCAACAGGGAGATGCTCGTAATCATTTAAGGTGGAGATGAACTTTTTGTAGATTAAATCTCCTTCTTCATAATTCATGATGGTCCATAATTGATAAGGTTGATAAAACCAGACTTCTGATCTTTCACCCAAACTTGATGAAATCGTTATGAGAAGTTGTCTTTTAGGAACTCTAAGGCTGCGAAGGGCATGACGCACGATGTCAGGGAGTTGCTGTATCATTTCAAAATCATCTATGCATAAAGAAAATCTTTGGACTAATCCTTGTTCGATATATGAGATATCACCTCCATATGATGGCAAGAACAATTTGTGAAAGCCAATTGCCCGGCTTATATATTGAGCTTGGAGCATTAATCGCCCCTTGATCAGACAAGAAATAGTTTTTTTCTCAAATTCTTGCAGCTATCTCATCTGGAAGGGCTGTGTTAACCTTTTCCAAGAGGTGAATTCTGGATGCTTTTTCATCAGCATAGGTGGATAACAGTGCTCCTTGATAGATGTTATGGCCCATAAAGATTTGGCTTTCTAAGTCCTTAATATGGTTTGCAATTTTGGATAGGGTTTTTATAGTGTTTTGTCTTTTATCAGAAAGAATGGCACTCCAATGGGCATTGATAAGTTCTTGTGAAGTGATAGATAATCCTAGATTGAAGAAAGGAATTGATATTCGTTAGGATATAGGTATGAAGGAAGAGCTTGATTCGTGAATAGGGGCTTTACTTGATGTCATAATGAGAAGGGATACTTCCTGAGGGTAGATAGGAGTAAAAGATAGGTCTGAATGAGAATTATTAATAACCTGAATTTTTATTTTCTTTAGGAAAAATAAAGCAATTTTATATCCGTCCTCCGGGTAGAATTTGAAGGTACCAAAATCTGGATGTAGGATCAAATGTAGAAAACATGAAGACATCGGAGAGATGATTAATAAGATCCATTTTATTTGAAACTGGATATTTGATTGTTTTTTGAACACCTTATTCTTCTTTACACTTTGTCTGAATACTATTGATATGTTGAATAGGAGTTGATTCAACAAAATCAGAAATTAGTTCTTTATTGTCTAAAATAGTTTTTAGACCAGATAAGTCAATTTGAGCAGGTTGTAAAATTTGTAGAAAAAGGTTTTCAAGGATAATATCATTGTTTAAATCCTTTCCTAAAAGGAAATTAGTCTTTAAGCATGTTCTATTTTTACAGACATAAACATTACTTAATTTGTATTTGATATGTAGTTTTTTACTAGCAGTAGCTAGATTGAGTTTATTATTGGTTTTTTCATAATATTTTATTACGATTAATCATTCTCTTATTAAATTAACATCTACAACACTATCTAGTAGGTAGAGTGATTTAATGGAGAATTCTTTAATCTTAATTGTAACTTGAGTTTTCCATCTTTTAAGTAGACTCCTTGTTAAAGAATTTACAAAACCATTCAAGTTTTCATCAAAATTTTCTTGATGTTCTAAATTATCATTATTTTCATGATAATTTTTGAGTGTGTAAAATTCAAGATTCTTAACACGTTGTTTAAGTTCTTGAAGTTCTATTAAGTCTTGTTTTAATTCTTTATTTCTTACATTTGATTATTAATTTCTTTAAAAATATCTTGAATTGAAAGATGAGTTGGAGCTTGTTGCTCTCCTAATCTATCTAAAACAGTTTTTATACTGAATTTTTCAGGTAAGTTAGATATATCACTTGATGTAGAAGCTTTTCCTTTTTTATTTCCGTTGTTTATTTTCTATATTTTTTTAAAATATTTATTTTTTAATTTTCAACTTTTAGATATTTAAACATTTCTAGCACTATTTTTTCTGGAGCAGAGAGTACGTTTAAAGATAAAGAGGAAGGAGAAGCAAGATAAAAAGGAAGAAGAAGTAGATTCATACTAGATTTCACTGTCAAATATTTTACAATGGCATGTATCTGAAGAATAATCTTTATCAGAGGAACTAGATGATTCTAAGGACGAGGATGAGGTTCCTTTCCAGATAGTTTGATTTCTTTTTGAGAAGAAATAATTTTAGAAGGCTGTAAAATATTTTCAACTTTATCTTCAATTATATTAGTTTGTTGGCCAATAGTATGAAGGTTAATATTTATATAATTATTTTGTTCTTAAACATGATTTAAATTTGATTTTTAGATAAATTAAGATTTACCTTTATCTCCATGTACTTTTGCAAAACTTTTATGGGTCCAGCTGAAGTTTCATTATAAATGATTTGATGTAATGGAGGATGTATAGATTCTTCAGTTCTTTGTGGAAAAGAATTGATAGAAGCTATAATCCAAGATGAACTTAATTTTGTTATCATATTCATGGATAAATCTTCAGTATTATAAGCTTTCTTTATGGCTAGTTTAAGCCAATCAAAAAAATAAATATTTCTTTGATTATCATAAATATATTTTTAACATTTTTCTTTTAAAAAGTCCTTATGTTCTTAAGAAACTTATTAAAAAAAGGATTTTCTTAAAGGATGTGGAGTTAAAATCTTTTTTAACATTTCTTTATTAATTTCAAAACATTCAATAACATTTACAGTGAAATCGGATTCCGAAGGATTATATGTATTACATGGAGAAGCTTGATAAGAAGTATACACAAGTCCTGTAGGTTAAAGGTGTACATTAGGTGTAGAGTAAGAAACTCGGAATGGTTCTTTTATGGAAGATCCTACCATAGAGGGAGGATAAGAAGAAGACTTTCTAGAAGATTGATAAACTGTAGGAGTTGTATCTCTTGAATTTGTTTGAAAATTTATTTCAACACTTCCATCTTCATGTTCAATAATTGTTTCAATATCTTGATTTTCTAAAGACCTTTCTAGTTGGACATTTTCTAAGTGCAATTTACCAGATAGATTAATATCAACTTTCTGGTTGACCTTTCTAGTATGAGTTTTGGAATGTTAACTTTAGTTTTGAAATTAGTTTGGAATAAAGTAGTCATACCTTTTGCCTGATGGAAATAGGCTATGCCTGAAACAATTGAATTGATGAGTTTATAATAAACTCTATATATGAGAGCAAGATTTTGCTTATGAGGATTCATATCAAAACCTTTTGTTTGGATAGCAAGAGTAAGAGCTTCATGTGCACCTGGATCTATAAGGGAAATAGAGAAATTTGGAAAGCAATTAAAGAAAGTAGGGCCATTAGCCAAACTTGATTCAACCATTCTAAGTAATGAATAACTGAATTTTTTATGTCTTGTATCTTGAACATAGATGAGAGCTTCAATTCTAAGTCCAAGTCTTGTTAATGGCTTTAGAGCAACTTGCACTAATCCAAAATGAATATAATTATATGTTTTAACATACTCCTTTATTTCGTGTGGCTTGATTAAAGAAAGATGCTAAAAATTACTGCTATGGATTCAGTTCTTTCAATGGTTTGTGCTTTATAACTTGATTTTAATTGAAAACTTCCAACTTTATAAATTTCATTTTTATTTACAGTTGGAATAGTCCAGTCATAAATAACTTGATCTAAATCGTCATAGCTAATTTTTTCACTATTTTTAATAGACAGAAGATAAGGACTTTGATGATGAGGAAGAAAAAGGTACAAACTTCTTAATAGAGGATTTTAACCAACAAAAGCTTAGCCATAATTTGTATTATAGAGTTATTTTAACCAAATCCACCATGAGTATCTAACGAAATAAAGGATTTATGCACCAACAAAATGCCTTAAATGCCTTCACATGGCTAACAACGGTGACAACAATGGCAACCTCAGCATCGCTCCGTGCAGAATACGATTAAAATTTTTCAATAATAACAAACACAGAACTAAGTATTAAGATTTTTGACGTCCTTACTTATGAGTCAGCAATTCCTTAAACAAAATCGAAACTTAAAGATAAGTGAAGAAATACTCATAAAACGACTTTATATTACCACGATACTTGATTACAAACTAGATGCCAACTTGGCTTTGATACCAAATGGGGAAGATGGTGGGTATACAAAAGCAGAAAGGAGAGGAGAGAAACAAGGCTAGATTTTGACTAGTAGTTCAACTCTTGCTTGTACATGGAGAAGGCTGGTACTATTTATAGCCTTTGCAAACATAATTTACATTTCATTACAACTGAATTTACACTGCATTCACATTTCATCTTTTGATGTTTTGGGATTTTACTGTTGGATAGAATCTCAGGTTGCCATATAGATGGTTTGTCTTCATGCTGTGAGTTGTTGACTAGGAGGATGTTGCTTTATTTTTTTGCATAGTACCTAGTGGTCTGTTACAGAGAGAGGAGTCTATGGAGCCTTGAATTTTCTTGTTGGCTTTTGGAGTTTTCCCAATTGTCTTTTGTTTTCTTTCTCAAAGTAGCTTTTTTGTATATTACTTTTTCAACATAACTTTGATGTGTTTGTAGAGAATAGCATAGCTATGGATACGGTAGTAATGATAAAGTTTTTGTTATCTTTTCTTTATAGGCTTTATAGAGAAAGCTCTTAATAAATCTTGATAAATCTAAATCTTTATAAGATTAATCACCATCCTGATGAATTCCATTGCAGCTAGCGGAGAACTTCATAATAGAGTCAAAATTATGACAAGGGTCATTCCAACCTTCATTATCATTTTTGAATTCTCCATGGAATAGCTGAATTAATTCTTCACAAGTTTTTTCTGAAATGTCAAAAGAGATATCTTCATAGGTATTGAGAATTTGATTAAGCTTGGCATGTCTGGATTTAGAAGGATTCTGTATCAAGGTTGTTTGGTCAGTGAGATCATCAGCAATGCAAACAACTCATTGACCATCACACCAAACATATCTGTATTTACTTGCAAATTCAAGACGTCTTTTTAGATTGAGAAATCTTTGATATTGATCAGAAGCTGGATCATAATTTTGGAGACGTTCTAAGCCGTATTCCACTGTAACGATGTCATGAGATTCATACCATTGAGCTGGATAATCAACAGGGAGATGCTCGTAATCATTTAAGGTAGAGATGAATTTTTTACAGATTAAATCTCCATCTTCATAATTCATGATGGTCAATAATTGATAAGGTTGATAAAACTAGATTTCTATTCTTTCACCCAAACTTGATGAAATCATTATGAGAAGTTTTCTTTCGGTAACCACAAGGCTGCAAAGGGTATGACACACGATTGCAAGGAGCTGCTATACCATTTCAAAATTATCTCTACATAAAGAAAATCTTTGGACTAATCCTTGTTCGATATATGGGATATCAATCTCATATGATGGCAGTAACAATTTGGGAAAGCTAGTTGCCTAGCTTATATATTGAGCTTTGAGCATTAATCGCTCCTTGATCTAGCAAGAAATAGTTTTTTCTCTAATTCTTGCAGCTATCTCATCTAGAAGGGCTTTGTTAACCTTTACCAGGAGGTGAATTTTGGATGTTTTTCATCAACATAGGTGGATAACAGTGCTCTTTGATGGATGTTTTGGCACATAAAGATTTGGCTTTCTAAGTCCTTGATATAGTTTGCAATTTTGGATAGGGTTTTTCTAGTGTTTTGTCTTCTGTTAAAGAGAATGGCAGTTTAATGGCCATTAATAAGTTCTTGTGAAGTGACAGATAATCTCAGATTGAAGAAAGGGATTGATATTTGTTGGGATGTAGGTATGAAGGAAGAGCTTGATTCTTGAATAGGGGTTTTGCTTGATGTCATAATGAGAAGGGATACTTCCCGAAGGTAGATAGGAGTAAAAGATAGGTTTGAATGAGAATTATCAATAACCTAAAATTTTATTTTCTTTGGGAAAAGAAAACTAATTTTATATCTATCTTCCAGGTAGAATTTGAAGGTATCAAAATTTGGATGTAGGATCAAATGTAGAAAATATGAAGACATCAAAGAGACGATTAATAAGGTCCGTTTTCTTTGGAATTGGATAATTGATTGGTTTTTGAACATCTTATTCTTGTTTACACTTTGTCTGAATAATATTGATATGTTAAATAGGAGTTAATTCAACAAAATCAAAATTTAATTCTTTATTTTCTAAAATAGTTTTTAGACCTGATAAGTCAATTTGAAAAGGCTATAAAATTTGTAGAAAATGATTTCCAAAGATAACATCATTGTTTAAATCCTTTCCTAGAAGGAAATTAGTCTTTATATATGTTCCATTTTTACAAACATAAACATTACTAAATTTGTATTTGATATGCAGTTTTTTACTAGCAGTAGCTAGATTGAGTTTATTACTGGTTTTTTCATAATCTTTTGTTAGGATTAATCATTCTCTTATTAAATTAGCATCTACACCACTATCTAGTAAGCAGAGTGCTTTAATAGAGAATTCTTTGATCTTAAATGTAACTTGAGTTTTCCATCTTTTAAGTGAACTCCTCGTTAAAGAATTTACAAAACCATTCAAGTTTTCATCAAAACTTTCTTGATTTTCTTGATTATCATTATTTTCTTGATAATTTTTGTGTATGTGAAATTCAAGATTCTCAACACGTTATTTGAGTTCTTGAAGTTTTATTAAGTCCTTTTTCTAATTCTTTTATTTCTTAATTTTAATTATTAATTTCTTTATAAAGATCTTAAGTTGAAAAATGAGGAGGAGCTTGCTACTCTCCTAATCTATCTAATACAGTTTTAATGCTAAATTGTTCAGGTAAGTCTGATATATTATTTGAAGTAGAAGCTTTTATTTTTTTATTTCCTTTATTTTTATTCTATATTTTTTCAAAATATTTAATTTTTAATTTTTCATCTTTGAGATCTTTAAACATTTCTAGCACTAGTTCTTCTAGAGTAGAAAGTACATTTAAAGATAAAGAGGAAGAAGAAGCAGATTCATATTGGATTTCACTATCAAATATTTTATAATGACATGTATCTGAAGAATAGTCTTTATCAGAGGAACTAGATGATTCTAAGGATGAGGATGAGGATCCTTTTAAGATAGTTTTGATTTCTTTTTTTGTTTTTTGTTTTATTTTGAGGCAGTCAGGAGCAATATGTCCTTTTTCTTTGCAATTATAACATTGTTTTTCTTTTCTCTTGGGATGAGAAATGGATGGATTATCTTTTGTATAAGATTTCTTTAATTCTTTATAAGGGTTTTTATGAGAAGATTTTTTATAATATGTTTTTGAGGGAATATAATATTATGGAGATGAAAAATGTTTAGATTTTCTTTTTTAATGGTTTCTTTTTAAGTTTTTCTTTTTATTTTTGCTAGAAGGACTGATTAATGGTTCCATGCCAAATTGAAAACAAGAATCACCAAGTTCATACTTGTTAATTTTTTTTCAATTTTCAATTTGACGTTTAAGTTTGATTTCAATGCAAAATGAAAATCCAACTTTATTAATCTTTTAAATTAGATCACGATATGTATACATTCCATAATTCAAATTTCCATAATTTTCTAATTTTAATTCTTCTCTAACCTTTTCTGCAAAAAGTTTAGGAAGACCAGATATGAATTTTTCTTTCAAAATTCTGAATTACTTGCATCAATTGTATAAAGTTTTGATAAGAAAACATCTTTATACCAATGAAAATCTGATAATATTGGGCAAGATAAATTGATTAAGTGAGTTGTTATGTTTTCTTCGACATTCGTATAATTACAAATAAAATGATTTAATATATTGGTAATAAGCATGTAAATAAAACCAGGAATCATTTGACCTTGAGGAGTAATAACAAGATTTCTTGAAGGATCTATTTTTATTGCATTTAGTATAGCTTGTCTTTCTATATTGGATAGGTACTTTTCCCACTAACCATGCAATTGTCCAGTAAATCCAATGACAACTGCATTTACTGCATGTCTTTGATCATTACCAGCAACCATGATGGTAGAGGCATATATCATCATGTGTTAGCATAGTTGCAGGATTTGATGTTCAGATAGTCCATCTACATACCATTCATATACTGAGGAGTTTTCAAGTCGAAGGCCATTTAGAATAGCTTGTTCTTCGAATTAAAGATCAACTAAAGTAGGTCTTGGATAATAATTTCTTGTTTTTGTTGCAGTGACTATTGGTTTTTGTCTTTTAAATATTTTATTAATTTGTAGAGATTCTTGATTTTGATCATTTTGATTCTCATTTGTTTTAGACTCTTCTTCTATAGGATCAGCTATAAAAAATTCTGAATCTGAGCTAGAGGTTTTAGAATTTGAGACAAACATTTCTAGATTTGTCAGCGTTTTGATCTTTATTTTCTTGAAGTTTATATTTGTAAAACTATGATATAATTAATGGATTAGTTCATCTAAAAATCTTTAAGGTTTCCTTTCTAACTTTAGATCTTTAAGGGCTTCACCTTGAAAACCTAGAGTTTGTGTCTTAATTATCTTTTGTGAAGAAGATGCTTCATAAAGTTTTAAAATATTTTCAACTTTATCTTCAATTCTATTGGTTTGTTGGCTAATAGTATGAAGGTTAATATTTGTATAATTATTTTTTTTAAACATGTCTTAAGTCTGATTTATAAATTAATTCAGATATACCTTTATCTCCTTGTATTTTTGGAACATCTTTTAATAGAATTGATTGCGTAATAAAATCGGCATAAGACATGTCATCTAAGGAATATATTCTCAAGGGTGCTTTTGTGGCAAAATATTGGGCTTGTGAAGCTTGAGGTTTTTTGGATACGGGGCTTGATGAGTTTTGAAATTGAGGAATATTAGAAGTATGGGTTGCTCCCCATCTCTCCATATAATTGCCACTAGATTTTTTGGACAAAGGTGTAGTGTTCAAAATGGAAGAAACTTTATCAGTTGGGGACAAGAGAAAGGGCCTAATCTACCGAGACTTCATTCTTTTGTCCCTGTAAAAACTCATGAGATAAAAAACTAGGAAGAGAATTATTTTTACCTACAATATACTCAATGTCAAAGTCAAATATGGCTAATAAAGCTTGCCAGTGAGTAAAGATTTCCTTAGCAGCAAGATTTTTTACATCTTTTTCTAAAATTTCTTTAGTAGATTTACAATCTATTCTTAATAAAAAAAATTTTGTTTAATAAATCAGTTTGGAACTTCATTATACTATTTACTATGAATAGGATTTCCTTTTTAATAGTTGAATAATTCTGTTGAGTGGGCGTCCATGTTCTAGAAGTGAAATAAAGAATTTATTCTTTTCTAAGGATGTTTCTTTGTAGAAGGATTCCTCCAAAACCTATTTCAGATGCATCTGCTTGAATTATTTTTAATAAATCTGGATGAAGGATAGTTAAACAAGGTAAATTTTGGGCTTTCTGTTTAATATTTTGAATAGCTTTTGTATGAGCAGGTGACCATTCTATGAGATTTTTGGTCAAGTGAATTTGCAAGATTTTTCTTTCTTTAGCAAGATCTATATAAAAGTCAAAAACATAATTAAGGCATCCAAGAAAACATTGCAATTGCTCTTCATTAAGAATTTCATCAGAAAATTGAGAAGGAAACTTAATAACTCTTTGGACTGGAGAAATAGTTCCTTTTTTATTATAAAGCCAAGAAACTGAATTTCTCTTTGAAAAAGCTTCATTTTCTTTTGGGATAAGACAAGTCCATTCTTGATAATAACTTTTTTAAAAATATTTAAATATTTCCAATTGTCATAAATAGATTTTGAAAACAAAAGAATGTCATCTATATAGATGAGTGTAAAAGCTTGATATGGATTAAAAATGTCATTCATTATTCTTTGAAATTTTGAAGGAGCATTTTTTAAACTAAATGGCATAACGTTCCATTCGTAATGGCCAAACGATACTGTAAAAGTAGTTTTATACCTGTCCTTCGGGGTGATTTGAATTAAACAAAATCCTGATTTAAGATCAAATTTGGAAAAAGGAAGGCACTAGCTAGATGGTTAATAAGATCAGTTTTATTTGAAACTAGATATCTGATGGACTTTAAGACTTTATTTAAAGGCTTGTAGTTGATAATGAGACAGGAAACACCTCATTCTTGCTCAGGCACTTTATTTACATAAAATGTTGCACAACTCCAAAGGGATTGTAATTTCTAAATGAGCTTTTTAGCAAGAATATCATTGATTTCTTTAGTACATAGTTGTACAAGGTCTTTATTCATCTGAATAGGTCAAGCTTTGGTACGAATTTGAGATTTATTGAAATTATCAGTACATGGAAGAGAAACAGTAAGGTGTTTCTTTTGCCAAAAGGCAGAAGAAAGGTCAGAATAGCATTCTGTTTCAAGAAATTATTGAAATTGGATTAACTCCTTTTGGAATTCTGGTTTTGTAATTCTTTTTCAATTCTTAAAGAATTCACATCTTCTTGGAGATATGCAATTTGTGTTTCTTTATAAGCAATTTGATTTTGAATGATATTGATATGTTGAATAGGAGTTGATTCAACAAAATAAAAAATTAATTTTTTATTGTCTTCAATAGTTTTAAGGCCTGATGAATCAATTTGAAAAGGTTGTAAAATCTATAGAAAAGGATTTCCAAGGATAACATCATTGTTTAAATCTTTTTCAAGCAGGAAATTAGTCTTTACACATGTTCCATTTTTGCAAACATGGACATTACTTAATTTATAATGGATATAGAGCTTATTATTAGCAAGTTCTAGGCTGAGTTTATTATTGGCCTTTTCATAATATTTTGTTGGGATTAGTCCTTCTCTTATTAAATTAACATATGCGCCACTATTTAGTAAGTGAAGTGCTTTAATAGAGAAGTCTTTGACCTTAATTGTGGCATGAGCTTTTCATTTTTCAAGTGGATTTCTTGTTAAAAAATTTACAAAACCATTTAAGTCATTATAAAATTTTTCTTAATTTTCTAAATTATCATTATTTTCTTGATAATTTTTGAGTGTGTGAAATTCAAGAGCACGTTGTTTGTGCTCTTGGAGTTCAATTAAGTCTTGTTTTAATTCTTTTATTTCTTGCTTTTGATTATTTATTTCTTTATAAAGATCTTGAATAGAAAGATGAGAAGGAACTTGTTGCTCTCTTAATCTATCTAATACAGTTTTAATGTTGAATTGTTCAAGTAAGTTTGATATGTTATTTGACGTAGAAGCTTTCCCTTTTTTACTTCCTTTATTTATATTCTGTATTTTTTCAAAATATTTATTTTTTAGTTCTTCATCTTTTAGATCTACAAACATGTTTAGCACGATCTCTTCTAGAGCAAAAAGTATGTTTAAAGATAAAAAGGAAGAAGAAGAAGGTTCATATTGGATTTCACTGTCAAATATTTTACAATGACATGTATCTGAACCATGAGAAGAAGAATAATCTGTATCAGAGGAACTGGATGATTTTAAGGATGAGGATGAGGATCCTTTTGAGAGAGTTTTGATATCTTTTTGAGAAGAAATAATTTCAAAAGGCTGTAAAATATTTTCAACTTTATCTTCAATTATATTAGTTTGTTGGTCAATAGTATGAAGGTTAATATTTATATAATTATTTTGTTCTTAAACATGATTTAAATTTGATTTTTAAATAAATTAAGATTTACCTTTATCTCCATGTATTTTTGCAACAACTTTTATGGGTACGGCTGAAGTTTCTTTATATACGATTTGATGTAATGGAGGATGTATAGATTCTTTAATTCTTTGTGGAGAAGAACTGATAGAAGCTATAATCCAAGATGAGCTTAATTTTGTTATCATATTGATGGATAAATCTTTAGCATTATAAGCTTTCTTTATGGCTAGTTTAATATTCCTTTGATTATCATATATATATTTGTACCATTTTTCTTTTAAAAAGTCTTTATGTTCTTGAAAAACCTATTTAAAAAGGATTTTGTGAAAAGATGTAGAGCTAAATTCTTTTTTAACATTTCTTTATCAAAGTCACAACATTCAATAACATTTATATTGAAATCGAATTCTGAAGGATTATATGTATTAGATGGAAAAGCTTGATAAGAAAGATACACAAGTCCTGTAGGTTGAAGGTCTACATTAGGTATAAAGCAAGAAACTCAGGAAGGTTCTTTTATGGAAGATCATACCACAGAGGGAGGATGAGAATAGGACTTTCTAGAAGGTTGATAAACTGTAGGAGTTGTATCTCTTGAATCTATTTGAAAGTTTATTTCAACACTTCCATCTTCATGTTCAATAATTGTTTCAATATCTTGATTTTCTAAAGACCTTTGTGGTTGGGCATTTTCTAAGTGCCATTTATTAGATAGATTAATAACATTCCACTATATGAGTTTTGGAATATTAACTTTATTTTTTAAATTAGTTTGGAATAAAGTAGTCATACCTTTTGCTTGATAGGAATAGGCTATGCCTGGAACAACTAAACCCATGAGTTTAAAATAAATGATGAATATAAGAGCAAGATTTTGATTATCAGGATTCATATCAAAACCTTTTGCCTGGATAACAAGAGTAAGAGCTTCATGTGCACCAGGATCTGTAAGGCAAATTGAGAAATTTGGAAAGCAATTGAAGAAAGTAGGGTTATTAGCCAAACTTGATTCAACCATTCCAAGTAATGCATGACTGAATTTTTTATGTCTTGTGTCTTAAACATAGATGAGAACTTCAATTCTAAGTCCAAGTCTTGTTAATGGCTTTAGAGCAACTTGCACTAATCTAAAATGAACATAAATGTATGTTTTAACATACTCCTTTATTTCGTGGGGCTTGATTAAAGAAAGATGCTGAATATTACTGGTAATGGATTCAATTCTTTCAATGGTTTTTACTTTATAACTTGATTTTAATTGAAAACTTTCAACTTTATAAATTTCATTTTTATTTATGGTTAGAATAGTCCAGTCACAAATAACTTGATCTAAATCATCATAACTGATTTCTTCACTATTTTTAATTGACATAGAAGAAAAGGAATTCGATGATGAGGAAGAAGAAGGTACAAACTTCTTAATAAGGTTAGCCATAATTTGTATTATAGAGTTATTTTAACCAAATCCACCACTAGTATCTAACAAAATAGAGGATTTACACACCAACAAAATGCCTTAAACGTCTTCACACAGCTAATAACAGAGACAACAATGGCTACCTCAGCTTTGCTCCGAGCGAAATATGATTAAAATTTTTCAATAATAACAAACACAGAACTAAGTATTAATACTTCTGACGTTCTTACTTTTGAGTCAGCAATTCCTTAAGCAAAATCAAAACATAAAGATAAGTAAAGAAATACTCACAAAACGACTTTATATTGCCAAAGTACTTGATTACAAATTTGATACCAACTTTTCTCTGATACCAAATGGGGAAGATGGTGGGTATACAAAAGCGGAAGGGAGAAGAGAGAGGAGATGGTGGTGGAAGCAAGCTAGATTTTGACTAGTATTCCAACTCTAGCCTGTACATGAGGAAGGCTAGGCCTATTTATAGTCATAACCAACATATTTTACATTTTATTACAACTGAATTTATACTGCATTTGCATTTCATTTCATGTGATGACAAATTTCGTGATGCAACTGGACTATAGGCAAAAATCACAATCTTTGCTGTAGATGAACTTTATTATGAATAGTGGGATGTCATGATTGTTTTGAGTGACCTGATAAGGTATGTGTCATGTCTTTATTTCTTTTCCCTTTCTAGAGATAAGTTCTTCATAGATGTGCATGTCAGAAATAAAATACAACTTCATTTTTATGAGATATGCTTTGTCTTTTAGTACTTTTGTATGTACTTTTTCTAAAAAAACTCATTAATGGGCTAGTAGAAAAAACTCTTATAGGAAGAATATCTATGCTAGGCATAGTATTATTGGAGACTTGCATAAAAAAAAGCTCATCCCAGCCATCATTTGTTAATTACCATGGAATAATTAGATTAACTCTTCTCGAGTTTTGTCAGAAATATCAAAAGACATATCTTGATAAGCATTGAAAATTGGATTAAGAGATGTATGTCCAGATTTATATGGATCCTGTATCACCATTGTTTGCTCAGCGAGATCATTAGAGATGTAAACATCTCTTCGACCGTCACACCAAACATATCTGTATGTACTTGCAAATTACGATGTCCTTTTAGATTAAGAAATCTTTGATACTGATCAGAAGCTGGATCATAAGTTTGGAGGCATTCTAAGCTGTATTCCATTATAGCAACTTCATAAGATTCATACATTGAGCTGGATAATCAACATGAAGATGCCGGTGATCATTTAAGGTAGAGATGAACTTTTTAAAGACTAAATCTCCTTCTTCATAATTCATGATGGTCCATAATTAATAAGGTTGATAAACCGGATTTCTGATCTTTCACCCAAACTTGATGAAATCATTATGAGAAGTTGTCTTTTGGTAACTCCAAGGCTGCAAAGGGCATGACGCATGATTGCAGGGTGCTGTATCATTTCAAAATCATCTTTATATAAAGAGAATCTTTGGACTAATCCTTGTTCGATATATGAGATATCAACTTCATATGATGGCAGGAACAGTTTGGGAAAGCCAGTTGCCCAGCTTATATATTGAGCTTTTAGCATTAATTGTTCCTTGATCTGACAAGAAATAGTTTTTTCTCTAATTCTTGTAACTATCTCATCTAGAAGGGCTTTGTTAACCTTTTCCAGGAGGTGAATTCTGGATGTTTTTTTCATCAGCATAGGTGGATAACAATGTTCTTCGATGGATGTTATGGCACATAAGGATTTGGCTTTCTAAGTCCATGATATGGTTTGCAATTTTGGATAGGGTTTTTCTACTGTTTTTTCTTTTATTAGAGAGAATGGCACTCCAGTGGGCATTGATAAGTTCTTGTGAAGTGACAGATAATCCTAGATTGAAGAAGGGAATTGATATTTGTTGGGATGTAGGTATGAAGGAAGGGTTTGATTCCTGAATAGGGGCTTTGCTTTTGCTTGTACTTGATGTCATAATGAGAAGGGATACTTCCTGAAGGCAGATAGGTCTGAATGACAATTATCAATAATCTAATTTTTTTTCTTTAGGAAAAGAAAATTAATTTTATATCTGTCATCCGGATAGAATTTGAAGGTACCAAAATCTTGATGTAGGATCAAATGTAGAAAACATGAAGACATCCGAGAGACGATTAATAAGATCTGTTTTATTTGGAACTGGATATTTGATTGTTTTTTGAGCACCTTATTCTTGTTTACACTTTGCCTGAATACTATTGATATGTTGAATAGGAGTTGATTCACCAAAATCAAAAATTAATTCTTTATTATCTAAAATAGTTATTAGACCTGATGAATCAATTTGAACAAGCTGTAAAATTTGTAGAAAAGGGTTTACAAGGATAACATCATTGTTTAAATCATTTCCTAGAAGGAAATTAGTCTTTATGCATGTTCCATTTTTACAGACATAAACATTACTTAATTTGTATGTGATATGTAGTTTTTGCTAGCAGTAGCTAGATTAAGTTTATTATTGGCTTTTTCATAATATTTTGTTGGGATTAATCTTTCTCTTATTAAATTAACATTGGCACCACTATCTAGTAAGCAGAGTGCTTTAATAGAAAAGTCTTTGATATTAATTATAGCTTGAGTCTTCCATTTTTTAAGTGGATTTCTTGTTAAAAAATTTACAAAACCATTTAAGTTTTCACCAAAGAAAAACTTAAAAAGAAACCATCGAAAAAGAAAATCTAAACATTTTTCAACTCCACAATATTATATTCCCTCATAAAAATATCATAAAAAATCGTCTCAGCAAAATCCTTATAAAGAATCAAAGAAATCTTATACAAAAGATAACCCATTTACTTCTTATCCCAAGAAAAAAGAAATACAATGTTATAGTTGCAAAGAAAAAGGACATTTAGATCCTGACTGCCCAAAAATAAAAGTAAAAACAGAAAAAGAAATAAAAACTATCTTAAAAGGATCTTCAGCATCAGAGTCATCCAGTTCCTCTGATACAGATTATTCTTCCTCTCATTCTTCAAATACATGTCATTGTAAATTATTTGACAGTGAAATCCAGTATGAATTTGCTTCTTCTTCCTCTTTATCTTTAAACGTACTTTCTGCTCCAGAAGCACTGGTGCTAGAAATGTTTAAAGATTTCAAAGATGAAGAATTAAAAAAAATATTTTGAAAAAATACAGAATATAAATAAAGGAAATAAAAAGGGAAAAGCTTCTAGATCAAATAATATATCTGACTTACCTGAACAATTCAAAATTAAAACTGTATTAGCTAGATTAAGAGAGTAATAAGCTCCTCCTCATCTTTTAGTTCAAGATTTTTATAAAGAAATGACTAATCAAAAGTAAGAAATAAAAGAATTAAAATAAGACTTAATTGAACTTTAAGAACTCAAACAACGTGTTGAGAATCTTGAATTTCACACACTCAAAAATTATCAAGAAAATAAGGATAATAAACTAGAACATGAAGAAGAATTTGGTGAAAACTTAAATGGTTTTCTAAATTTTTTAACAAGAAATCCACTTAAAAAATGGAAAACTCAAGCTACAATTAAGATCAAAGACATCTCTATTAAAGCACTCCGCTTACTAGATAGTGGCTCATATGTTAATTTAATATGAGAAAGATTAATCCCAACAAATATTATTATGAAAAAACCAAAAATAAACTCAGCCTACCAACTGCTAGTAATAAACTCCATATCCATTATAAATTAAATAACATCCATTTTGCAAAAACAGAACATGTATAAAGACTAATTTCCTGCTCGGAAAAGGCTTAAACAATGATGTTATCCTTGGAAATCCTTCTCTAAAGAATCTACAGCTATTTCAAATTGATTCATCATGCCTTAAAACAATTAATGACAATAAAAAATTAATTTTTTAGTTTGTTGAATCAACTCCTATTCAACATATCAGTATCATTCAAAATCAAATTTCATATAAACAAAAACAAATTACATATCTTCAAAAAGATATGAGTTCTTTAAGAATTGAAAAAGAATTACAAAAACTAGAATTCCAAAAAGATTTGATCTAATTTCAAAAATCTCTTGAAACAAATGCTGTTCTTACCTTCCTTTTGCCTTTTGGCATGGGAAACGCCATGCTGTTTCTCTTCTATATATTGATAATTTCTATGAATCTTAAATTCCTACTAAAGCTCAAGCTATTAAGATGAATAAAGACCTTGTACAACTATGTATTATAAAAATCAATGATCTTCTTGCTAAAAAGCTTATTCATAAATCAAAATCCCCTTGGAGTTATGCAGCGTTTTATGTAAATAAAGTACTTGAACAAGAACGAGGTGTTCCCCATCTTATTATCAACTACGAGCCTTTAAATAAAGTCTTAAAGTCCATCAGATATCCAGTTCCAAATAAAACTGATCTTATTAACCATTTAGCTAGTGCCTTCCTTTTTCGAAATTTGATCTTAAATTAGGATTTGGCAAATTCAAATCACCAATCACCCCAAAGGATAGGTATAAAACTGTTTTTACAGTACCATTTGGCCATTACGAATGGAACATTATGCCATTTGGTTTAAAAAATGGTCCTTCAAAATTTCAAAGAATAATGAATGACATTTTTAATCCATATCAAACTTTTACACTCGTCTATATAGATGGCATTATTGTGTTTTCAAAATCTATTTGTGACCATTAGAAACATTTAAATATTTTTAAAAAACTTATTATCAAGAATGGACTTGTATTATCCCAAAAGAAAATGAAGTTTTTTCAAATAGAAATTCAGTTTCTTGGCTTTATAGTAAAAAAGAAACAATTTCTCCAGTCCAAAGAGTTATTAAGTTTGCTTCCTAATTTCCTGATGAAATTCTTAATAAAGAGCATTTGCAACATTTTCTTGGATGCCTTAATTATGTTTTTGATGTTTATAAAGATCTTGCTAAAGAAAAAAAAATCTTGCAAATGCACTTGACCAAACATCCCGTAGAATGGTCACCTACCCATCCAAAAGTTGTTCAAAATATTAAATAGAAAGTCCAAATTTCACCTTATTTAACTATCCCTCATCCAGATTTATTAAAAATAGTTCAAGCAGATGCATCTGAAATAGGTTTTGGAGGAATCCTTCTACAAAGAAACGTCCTTGGAAAAGAATAAATTCTTCGTTTCACTTCTGGAACATGGACGCCCACTAAACAGAATTATTCAACTATTAAAAAGGAAATCCTATCCATAGTAAATAGTATAATAAAGTTCCAAAGTGATTTATTAAACAAAAATTTTTATTAAGAATAGAATGTAAATCTGCTAAAGAAATTTTTGGAAAAGATATAAAAAATCTTATTACGAAGCAAATCTTTGCTCACTGGCAAGCTTTATTAGACATATTCGACTTCGACATTGAGTATATTGTAGGTAAAAATAATTCTCTTCCTAATTTTTTATCTCGTGAGTTTTTATAGGGACAAAAGAATAAAGCCTCAGTAGATTAAACCCTTTCTCCAATCCCCAACTAATAAAGTTTCTTCCATTATAAACACTACACCTTTATTCAGAAAATCCTGCAGCAATTATCTTGAAAGATAGGGAGCAACCCATACTTCTAATATTCCTTAATTTCAAAGCCCATCAAGCCCTGTATCTAGAAAACCTCAAGCTTCACAAACCCAATATTTTGCTACAAAAGCACCCTTGAGAATTTATTCCTTAGATGACATGTCTTATGCTGATACCATTTCCACTGAACATCTTATCCAAACCCTTTTTTCTCCTGATCACTTATTTATATAACCTCCTGACTATAAAGTCTATGAATAGATTCTGATCAGAACTGGCAGATGTACTATTAATCATACAGACATACTGATGGATCAAAAAATTCATACTTAAATGCTTTACCACCCAATATTACTATCCTATATTCAAAAATCAAAATCTTACATGTTCTCTATGTAGAAGAATGGGGACAACCTCTTTATATGCCTCAAAGGCTTGATTCAGAACCTATTTTTAATTATTATAGTTATATTTTTTCTTGGAAAGTCATCCTCTATTATCAAAACCCATCCTTCCAGCATTCCTGGTTCATCAAATTCAAATGAAACACCATAAAATACCTATGTGGTTCTTCACACAATTCTGGATCCCTTTTGGTGCCACTAAAGACATACTTCCTCAAGCACTTCTTCCCATTTATGATTCCTATTATGCATCATTTAAAGCCCTTCTCAAATCAGAAGAAAAAACCTTTATCAGCACCTATAACTTGCAATAGAACCTTATGTTACTACGTTGTTTTATCGCAAGCAGGAGATTCCTTGGATCTTGAAATAGAATTTTTATAAAGAAATGGACTTCAGTTCACTAGTTTTATCTTGAATGATTCATAGCAAGTTTTGGCATCAATTTGATTATACTGCAATACTCTAGTAATATTCTACCGATCAAGCTATAAAGCCATCATTCTCTAAAGTTCTTAATACTCCTGAAAAAAAAAAGAAAGGCTTCATCCAGCAAGTGATATTGACAAAAAAAAGAATTCTTTTTCAGCCCCTCATTCTGCTCTTTATACAGCAGCAAATTTGCTTCAACTTAAAAAAGAACTTCAAAATGAAATTTCTAAACAAATACAAAAAGAATGGTCATCTGAAAATTCTTCATTAAGTTTTGGTCAGTAACTGCATCATCTTTGGGCTAATGACAATCCTTTTGAAAATGTTGCTCCTTAACCAGATACAGCTGCTGATGAGATAAAAGTGATAATTAAGGATTCATATTTATCCGAAGAAAAGGAAATAAATAAACCCAAGATAAGACATATGTTCTATCAAGCCACTTAATTTCCCACAAAGCAATCACGACAATCCACTATTCAGAATAAAGTTCATCCATAGTGAAGATTGTGATCTTATCTAGCAGTCTTGAAGCATCATGAAATTTGTCAACACATGAAATGAAATGCAAATGCACTGTGAATTCAATTGTAATGAATTATAAATTATGTTTGTTATGACAATAAATAAGTCTAGTCTTCCTCATGTACCGGCAAGAGTTGAAATACTAGTCGAAATCCAGCCTTGCTTCCACCACCATCTCCTCTCTCCTCTCCCTTCCACTTTTGTATACCCACCATCATCTCCATTTGGTATCAAAGCCAAGTTGGCATCAAATTTTTAATCAAGTACTTTGGCAATATAAAGTTGTTTTGTGAGTATTTCTTCACTTATCTTTGTTACGTTATGCTTTGATTTTGCTTAAGGAATTGCTGACTTAGAAGTAAGAACGTTAAAAGTCTTAATACTTAGTTTTGTGTTGGTTATTATTGAGAAATTTTAATCATATTCCGCCCAGAGCAAAGCTGAGGTAGCCATTGTTGTCATCGTTGTTAGCCGTGTGAAGGCGTTTAAAGCTTTTTGTTAGTGTGTAAATCCTCTATTTCGTTAGATACTCATGGTGGATTTGGTTAAAATAACTCTGTAATATAAATTATGTCTAAGTTTATTAAGAAGTTTGTACCTTCTTCTTCCTCATCATCAAATTTCTTATCTTCTATGTCTATTAAAAATAGTGAAGAAATCAGTTATGACGATTTAGATCAAGTTATTTGTAACTGGACTATTCCAACCGTAAATAAAAATGAAATTTATAAAGTTGGAAGTTTTCAATTAAAATCAAGTTATAAAGTAAAAACCATTGAAAGAACTGAATCTGTTACTAGTAATATTCAGCATTTTTCTTTAATCAAGCCCCATGAAATAAAGGAGTACGTTAAAATATGCAATTAAAATGTTTAAAGATTTCAAAGATGAAGATTTAAAAAATAAATATTTTGAAAAAAAACAGAACATAAATAAAGGAAATAAAAAAGGAAAAGCTTCTACATCAAATAATATATTTGACTTACCTGAACAATTTAGCATTAAAACAGTATTAGATAGATTAAGAGAGTAGCAAGCTCCTCCTCATCTTTTAATTCAAGATATTTATAAAGAAATTACTAATCAAAAGCAAGAAATAAAAGAATTAAAATAAGACTTAATTGAACTTCAAGAACTCAAACAACTTGTTGAGAATCTTGAATTTCACACACTTAAAACTTATCATGAAAGTAACGATAATAAATTAGAACATTTAGAAGAATTTGGTGAGAATTTAAATGGTTTTGTAAATTCTTTAACAAGAAATCTACTTAAAAAATGGAAAACTTAAGCTACAATTAAGATCAAAGACTTCTTTATTAAAGCACTCTACTTACTAGGTAGTAGCGCAGATGTTAATTTAATAAGAGAAGGATTAATCCCAACAAAATATTATGAAAAAACCAATAATAAACCCAATCTAGCTACTGTTAGCAAAAAACTACATATCAAATACAAATTAAGTAATGTTTATGTCTGTAAAAATGGAACATGCATAAAGACTAATTTCCTTCTAGGAAAGGATTTAAACAATGATGTTATCCTTGGAAACGCTTTTTTACAAACTTTATAGCCTTTTCAAATTGACTCATCAGGTCTAAAAACTATTTTAGACAATAAAGAGTTAATTTTTTATTTTGGTGAATCAACTCCTATTCAACATATCAATAGTATTCAGACAAAGTGTACACAAGAATAAGGTGTTTAAAAAATAGTCAAATTTCTAGTTCCAAATAAAACGGATCTTATTAATTGTCTCTTTGATGTCTTTATGTTTTCTATATTTGACCCTACATCCAGATTTTGGTACCTACAAATTCTACCCAGAGGACAGATATAAAATTAATTTTCTTTTCCCAAAGAAAATAAAAATTCATATTATTGATAATTCTCATTTAGACCTATCTGCCTTTAGAAACTATCTCTTCTGATTATGACATCAAGTGAAGGCAAAAGCAAAGCCCCTATTTAGGAATCAAGCTCTTCCTTCATACCTACATCCCAATAAATATCAATTCCTTTATTCAATCCAGGACTATCTGTCACTTCACAATAACTTATCAATGCCCATTGGAGTGCCATTCTCTCTGATAAAAGGAAAAACACTAGAAAAGCTCTATCCAAAATTGCAAATCATATCAAGGACTTAGAAAGCCAAATCCTTATGTGTCATAAAATCCATCAAAGAGCACTGTTATCCACCTATGTTGATGAAAAAACATCCAGAATTTACCTCCTAAAAAAGGTTAACGCAGCCCTTCTAGATAAGATAGCTACAAGAATTAGAGAAAAAACTATTTCTTGTCAGATCAAAGAGTGATTAATGCTCAAAGCTCAATATATAAGCTAGGCAACTAGCTTTCCCAAATTGTTCCTACCATTATTTGAAGTTGATATCTCATATATCGAACAGGGATTAGTCCAAAGATTTTCTTTATGCATAGATGATTTTGAAATGAACAGCAGCTCCTTGCAATCGTGTGTCATGCCCTTCATAGCCTTGGAGTTACCAAAAGACAACTTTTCATAACGATTTCATCAAGTTTGGGTGAAAGATCAAAAATCCGGTTTTATCAACCTTATCAATTATGGACCATCATGAATTATGAAGAAGGAGAATTAATCTACAAAAAATTCATCTCTACCTTAAATGATTATGAGCATCTCCCTGTTGATTATCCAGCTCAATGGTATGAATCTTTTGAAGTTGCTAGAATGGAATACAGCTTAGAATGTTTCCAAAATTATGATCCAACTTCTGACCAATATCAAAGATTTCTCAATCTAAAAGGACATCTTAATTTGCAAGTACATACAGATATGTTTGATGTGACAGTCGACAAATTGTTTGCATTGCTGATGATCTCGCTAAGCAAATAACGATGATACAAAATCCTTCTAAATCCGGACATGCCAAGCTTAATCAAATTCTCAATGCCTATAAAGATATCTCTTTTGACATTTTAGAAAAAACTTGTGAAGAATTAATTCAACTATTCCATGGAGAATTCGAAAATGAGAATGAAGGATGGAATGACCCTTGTCATAATTTTAACTCTATTATGAAGTTCTCCGCCGGATGCATTGGAATTCATTAGGATGGTGATTAATCTTACCAAGATTTAGATTTATTAAGAGTTTTCTCTATAAAGCCTGTAAAGAAAAGATAACAAAAACTTTATCGTTGCTACCATATCCATAGCTATGCTATTCTCTACAAACACATCAAAGTTATGTTGAAAAAGTACTATACAAAAAGCTACTTTGAGAAAGAAGACAAAAGACAATTGGGAAAATTCCAAAAGCCAACCAGAAAATCCAAGGCTCCATAGACTCCTCTCTCCACAACAGACCAACCAGGTACTATGCAGACGAATAAAGCAACATCCTCCTAGTCAACAAGTACAGTCATCACAGCATGAAGACAAACCATCTATATGGCAACCTGTGATTCTATCCAGCAATAAAATCCCAAAACATCGTAAAATGAAAAGCAAATGCAGTGTAAATTCAATTGTAATGAAATGTAAATTATGTTTGCTAAGACTATAAATAGTACTAGCCTTCTCTAAGTACAGGCAAGAGTTGGAATACTAATCAAAATCCAGCCTTACTTCACCACCATCTCCTCTCTCCTCTCCCTTCCGCTTTTGACTCACGATCTTCCCCAAAATCAAAGCATAACTTAACAAAGATTAGTGAAGAAATACTCACAAAATGACTTTATATTGCCTAAGTACTAGATTACAAATTTGATGCCAACTTGCCTCTGATACTAAATGGGGAAGATGGTGGTTATACAAAAGTAGATGGGAGAGGAAAGAGGAGATGGTGGTGGAAGCAGGGCTGGATTTTGCTTGGTATTCCAACTCTTGCCTTTACGTGAGGAAGACTAGACTTATTTATAGTCATAACAAACATAATTTACATTTCATTATAACTGAATTTGCACTGCATTTTCATTTCATTTCATGTGCTGACAAATTTCATTATGCTTCAGGATTGCTGGATAAGATCACAATCTTCATTATAGATGATCTTTATTCTGAATAGTGGATTGTCATGATTGCTTTGTGGGAAATTGAGTGGCTTGATAAAGCATATGTCTTGTCTTGGCTTTATTTTTTTTTTCTTTTTCATTGGATAGATATGAATCCTTCATTATCACTTTTGGCTCATCAGCATCTGTATCTAGTTCAGGAGCAATTTTTCAAAAGGATTGTCATTAGCCCAAAGATGATGCAACTTCTGGCCAAAACTTAATGGAGAATTTTCAGATGACCGTTCTTTTTGTATTTGTTCAATAATTTCCTTTTGAAGTTCTTTTTTAAGTTGAAGCAAATCTGCTGCTACATAAAGAGCAGAAGGAGAGGCCAAACAAGAATTCTTTTGTTTGTTAATATCACTTGCTAGATAAAACCTTTCTTTTTATTTTTCAGGAGTTTTCAAAACTTCAGATAATGATGGCTTTATAGCTTGATTAGTAGAATATTGCTGGAGTATTGTTGTATAATCAAATTGATGCCAAAACTCAATATAAATCATTCGAGATAAAACTGGTGGACTGAAGTCCATTTCTTTATAAAAATTCCATTTCCAGATCCAAGGAATCTCCTGCTTGCAATAAAACTGCATAGTAACGTAAGGTTCTGTTACAAGTTGTAGGTGCTGATAAAGGCTTTTTTCTTCTGATTTGAGAAGGGCTTTAAATGATGCAAAATAGGATTCATAAATAGGAAGAAGTGCTTGAGGAAAGATGTCTTTGGTGGCACCAAAGTGATCCAGAATTTTGTGAAGAAGCACATAGGTATTTTATGGGAGTTTGATTTGAATTTGATGAACCAGGAATGCTGGAAGGATGGGTTTTGATAATAGAGGATGACTTCCCAAGCAAAAATATAATCATAATAATTAAAAATAAGTTCTGAATCAAGCCTTTGAGGCATATGAAGAGGTCGTCCCCATTCTTCTGCAGAGAGAACATGCAGAATTTTGATTTTTGAATATAGGATAGTAATATTGGGTGGTAAAGCATTTAAGTATGAATTTTTTGATCCATCTGTATGATCAATAGTACAACTGCCAGTTCTAATCAGAATCTATTCATAGACTTTATAGTCGAGAGGTTGGATAAATAAGTGATCAGGAGAAAAAAGGGTTTGGATAAGATGTTCAATAGAAATGGTATCGGCATAAGACATGTCATCTAAGGAATAAATTCTCAAGGGTGCTTTTGTGGCAAAAATATAAGGCTTGTGAAGCTTGAGGTTTTCTGGATATAGGGCTTGATGGGTTTTGAAATTGAGGAATATTAGAAGTATGGGTTGCTCCCCATCTCTCAAGATAATTGCCGCTGGATTTTTTGGATAAAGGTGTAGTGTTCATAATGGAAGAAATTTTATCAGTTGGGGACTGGAGAAAGGGTCTAATCCACTGGGGCTTTATTCTTTTGTCCCTATAAAACCCACGAGATAAAAAATCAGGAAGAGAATTATTTTTACCTGCAATATACTCAATGTCAAAGTCAAATATGGCTAATAAAGCTTGCCAGTGAGCAAAGATTTGCTTAGCAGCAAGATTTTTTACATCATTTTCTAAAATTTCTTTAGCAGATTTTCAAACTATTCTTAGTAAAAATTTTTTGTTCAATAAATCAGTTTGGAACTTCATTATACTATTTACTATAGATAGGATTTCCTTTTTAATAGTTGAATAATTATGTTGATTGGGTATCCATGTTACAAAAGTGAAACAAAGAATTTTTTCTTTTCCAAGGACATTTCTTTGTAGAAGGATTCCTCCAAAACCTATTTCAGATGCATCTATTTGAACTATTTTTAATAAATCTAGATGAGGGATAGTCAAACAATGTGAATTTTGGACTTTTTATTTAATATTTTGAATAGCTTTTGTATGAACAAGTGACCATTCTATGGGATTCTTGGTCAAGCGCATTTGCAAGATTTTTCTTTCTTTAGCAAGATCTTTATAGAAGTCAAAAACATAATTAAGGCATCCAAGAAAACGTTGCAATTGCTCTTTATTAAGAATTTCATCAAGAAATTGGGAAGCAAACTTAATAGCTCTTTGGAATGGAGAAATAGTTCCCTTTTTTACTATAAAGCCAGGAAACTGAATTTCTATTTGAAAAAGCTTCATTTTCTTTTGGGATAAGACAAGTCCATTCTTGATAATAACTTTTTTAAAAATATTTAAATGTTTTCAATGGTTACAAATAGATTTTGAAAACACATGAATGTCATCTATATAGACAAGTGTAAAAGCTTGATATGGATTAAAAATTTCATTCATTAGTCTTTGAAATTCTGAAGGAGTATTTTTTAAACCAAATGGCATAATGTTCCATTTGTAATGGCCAAATGGTACTGTAAAAGCAGTTTTATACCCATCCTCTGGGGTGATTTAAATTTGCCAAAATCCCAATTTAAGATCAAATTTGGAAAAAATGAAGGCACAAGCTAAACAGTTAATAAGATTAGTTTTATTTGGAACTAGATATCTGATGGACTTTAAGACTTTATTTAACGGCTTGTAGTTGAAAACAAGACGTGGAACACCTCGTTCTTGTTTAGGCAATTTATTTACATAAAACGTTGGACAACTTTAAGGGGATTGTGATTTCTGAATAAGCTTTTTAGCAAGAAGATCATTGATTCTTTTAGTACATAGTTATCAAGGTCTTTATTCATCGAGCTTTAGTAGGAATTTGAGATTTATCAAAATTATCAATATATGGAAGAAAACAGTATGTTGTTTCCTGTGCCAAAAGGTAGAAAGAAGGTCAGAACACCATTCTGTTTCAAGAGATTTTTGAAATTGGATTAAATCTTTTTGGAATTCTAGTTTTCGTAATCCTTTTTCAATTCTTAAAGAATTCATATCTTCTTGAAGAGATGCAATTTGTTTTTCTTTATAAGCTATTTGATTTTGAATGATATTGATATGTTGAATAAGAGTTGATTGAACAAAGTCAAAAATTATTTTTTTATTGTCTTTAATAGTTTTAAGGCCTGATGAATCAATTTGAAAAGGCTATAGAATCTGTAGAAAAGGATTTCCAAGGATAACATCACCGTTTAAATCTTTTCTGGGCAGGAAATTAGTCTTTATACATGTTCCATTTTTGCAAACATGGACGTTATTTAATTTATAATGGATATGGAGTTTATTACTAGTAGTTGCTAGGCTGAGTATATTTTTGGTTTTTTCATAATATTTTGTTGGGATTAATCCTTCTCTTACTAAATTAACATCTATGCCACTATCTAGTAAGCATAGTGCTTTAATAAAGAAGTTTTAAACCTTAATTGTAACTTGAGTTTTCCATTTTTGAGGTGGATTCCTTGTTAAAGAATTTATAAAACCATTTAAGTTTTCATCAAATTTTTCTTGATGTTCTAAATTATCATTATTTTCTTGATAATTTTTGAGTGTGTGAAATTCAAGATTCTTAACACGTTGTTTGAGTTCTTGAAGTTCAATTTAGTCTTGTTTTAATTCTTTTATTTCTTGCTTTTGATTATTAATTTCTTTATAAAGATCTTGAATTGAAAGATGAGTAGGAGCATGTTGCTCTCTTAATCTATCTAAAACAGTTTTTATACTGAATTGTTCAAGTAAGTCAGATATATTACTTGAAGTAGAAGCCTTTCATTTTTTATTTCTGTTGTTTATTTTCTGTATTTTTTCAAAATATTTATTTTTTAATTCTTCATCTTATAGATTTTTAAACATTTCTAACACCATTTCTTCTTGAGCAGAGAGTACGTTTAAAGATAAAGAGGAAGAAGAAGCAGATTCACACTGGATTTCACTGTCAAATATTTTACAATGGCATGTATCTGAAAAATAATCTTTATCAGAGGAACTAGATGATTCTAAGGATGAGGATGAGGATCCTTTTAAGTTAGTTTTCATTTCTTTTTCAAAAGAAATAATTTCAAAAGGCTTTAAAATATTTTCAACTTTATCTTCAATTATTTTAGTTTGTTGGCCAATAGTATGAAGGTTAATATTTGTATAATTATTTTGTTCTAAAATATGACTTAAGTCTTATTTATTAATAAATTCAGATTTACCTTTTTCTCATTGTATTTTTGCAACATCTTTTATGGGTACGGCTGAAGTTTCTTTATATATGATTTGATGTAATGGGGGATGTATGGATTCTTCAGTTCTTTGTGGAGAAGAACTGGTAAAAGCTATAATCCAAGATGAGATTAATTTTGTTATTATATTGATAGATAAATCTTCAGTACTATGAGCTTTCTTTATGGCTAGTTTAAGCCAGTCAAAGAAATAAATATTTCTTTGATGATCATACATATATTTATACCACTTTTCTTTTAAGAAATCTTTATGATCTTGATAGGCCTATTTAAAAAAGGATTTTGCTAAAGGATGTAAAGCTAAATTCTTTTTTAACATTTCTTTATCAATTTCAAAATATTCAATAACATTTATATTGAAATCAGATTCTGAGGGATTATATGTATTAGTTGGAGAAGCTTGATAAGAAGGATACACAAGTCCTGTAGGTCGTAGCTCTACATTAGGTGTAGAGCAAGAAAGTCGGGATGGTTCTTTTGTGGAAGATCCTACCACAGAGGGAGGATGAGAATAAGACTTTCTAGAAGGTTGATAAACTGTAGGAGTTATATCTCTTGAATCTGTTTGATAGTTTATTTCATCACTTCCATCTTCATGTTCAATAATTGTTTCACTATCTTGATTTTCTAAAGACCTTTCTGGTTGAGCGTTTTCTAAGCCCCATTTACCAGATAGATTAATATCATTCCACTATTTGAGTTTTGGAATATTAACTTTATTTTTGAAATTAGTTTAGAATAAAGTAGTCATACCTTTTGCTTGATGGGAATAGGCTATGCCTGGAACAACTGAATTCATGAGTTTATAATAAACTCTATAAATGAGAGCAAGATTTTGATTATGAGGATTCATATAAAAACCTTTTCTCTAGATAGTAAGAGTAAGAGCTTCATATGCACCTGGATCTGTAAGGGAAATAGAGAAATTTGGAAAGCAATTGAAGAAAGTAGGGCCATTAGCCAAACTTGATTCAACCATTCCAAGTAATGAATCACTGAATTTTTTATAAATTTCATTTTTATTTATGGTTGGAATAGTCCAGTCATAAATAACTTGATCTAAATCATAATAACTGATCTTCACTATTTTTAATAGACAGAGAAGATAAGGAATTTAATGATGAGGAAAAAGAAGGTACAAACTTCTTAATAAGCTTAGCCATTATTTGTATTAGAGAGTTATTTTAACCAAATCTCCCCTGAGTATCTAACGAAGTAAAGGATTTACATACCAAGAAAATGCCTTAAACGCCTTCACGCGGCTAACAACGACGACAACAATGGTTACCTCAGCTTCGCCGTGGGTGGAATATGACTAAAATTTCCTAATAATAACAAACACACAACTAAGCATTAAGACTTAGTTCTGAGTCAGCAATTCCTTAAATAAAATCAAAACATAAAGATAAGTGAAGAAATATTCACAAAACAACTTTATATTGCATCGATACTTGACTACAAACTAGATACCAACTTGGCTTTAATACCAAATGGAGAGATGGTGGGTATACAAAAGTAAAAGGGAGAGGAGAGAGGAGATGGTGGTGGAGGTAAAACTGGATTTTGACTGGTATTCCAACTCTTGCTTGGACATAAACAAGGCTAGCACTATATATATCCTTAGCAAACGTAATTTACATTTCAATATAACTGAATTTAGACAACATTTGCATTTCATTTTATGTGCTGGCAGATTGCATGATGTTTCGGGATTTTACTCTTAGATAGGATCATAGGTTGCTGTATAGACAGTTTGTCTTCATGCTATAATGAGGGTACTTGTTGACTAGGAGGATGTTGATTTATTCTTCTGCATAGTACCTAGTTGGTCTATTGTAGAGAGAGAAGTCTACGGAGCCTTGTTCATTCTTCTTGTCTTTTGGATTTTCCCAATTGTCCTTTGTCTTCTTTCTCAAAGTAGCTTTTTTGTATAGTACTTTTTCAACGTAACTTTGATGTGTTTGTAAAGAATAGCATAGCTATGGTTACGGTAGCAATGATAAAGTTTTGTTATCTTTTCTTTGCATGCTTTATAGAGAAAACTCTTAATAAATCTTGATAAAACTAAATCTTGATAAGATTAATCACCAGCATGATGAATTCCATTGCAGCTATCGAAGAACTTCATAATAGGGTCAAAATTATGATAAGGGTCATTCTAACATTCATTATCATTTTCGAATTCTCCAATACATAGCTGAATTAATTCTTCATGAGTTTTTTCTAAAATGTCAAAAGAGATATCTTCATAGGCATTGAGAATTTGATTAAGGTTGGCATGTTCGGATTTAAAAGGATTCTGTGCCACCATTGTTTGCTAAGCGAGATCATTAGTAATGCAAACAATTCATTAACCGTCACACCAAATATATCTATATGTACTTGCAAATTCAATATATCCTTTTAGATTTAGAAATCTCTGATATTGAACAGAAGCTGGATCATAATTTTGGACACGTTCTAAGGTATACTCCATTGTAACGACTTCATGAGATTCACACCATTGAGCTGGATAATAAACCGGGAGATGCTGTAATCATTTAAGGAAGAGATTAATTTTTTGCAGATTAAATCTCCTTTTTCATAATTCATGATGGTCCATATTTGATAAGGTTGATAAACCGGATTTATGATCTTTCACCCAAACTTGATGAAATCATTATGAGAAGTCGTCTTTTGGTAACTCCAAGGCTGCAAAGGGCATGACGCACGATTACAGGGAGCTACTGTATTATTTCGAAATCATCCCTGCATAAAGAAAATCTTTGGACTAATCCTTGTTCGATATATGAGATATTAACTTCATATGATGGCAAGAACAATTTGGGAAAGGCAGTTGCCTAGTTTATATATTGGGCTTTGAGCATTAATCGCTCATTGATCTAACAAGAAAGAGTTTTTTCTCTAATTCTTATAGCTATCTCATTTGGAAAGGCTGTGTTAACCTTTTCTAGGAGGTGAGTTCTGGATGTTTTTTCATCAGCATAGGTGGATTATAGTGCTCTTTGATGGATGTTATGGCACATAAGGATTTGGCTAAGTCCTTGATATAGTTTGCAATTTTGGATAGGGTGTTTCTAGTGTTTTTTGTTTTATCAGAGAGAATGGCACTCCAATGGGCATTGATAAATTCTTGTGAAGTGATAGATAATCTTTGATTGAAGAAGGGAATTGATATTTGTTGGGATGTAGGTATGAAGGAAGAGCTTGATTCTTGAATAGGGGCTTTGCTTTTGCTTGTACTTAATGTCATAATGAGAAGGGATACTTCCTAAAGGTAGATAGGTCTGAATGATTACTTCCTAAAGGCAGATAGCTCTGAATGAGAATTATCAATAATCTGAATTTTTATTTTCTTTGGAAAAGAAAACTAATTTTATATTTGTCCTTTGGGTAGAATTTGAAGGTACCAAAATTTGGATCTAGGATCAAATGTAGAAAACATAAAGACATCAGAGAGATGATTAATAATATCCATTTTATTTGGAACTGGATATTTGATTGCTTTTTAAACACCTTATTCTTGTTTATATTTTGCCTGAATACTATTGATATGTTGAATAGTAGTAGATTCACCAAAATCAAAAATTAATTCTTTATTGTTTAAAATAGATTTTAGACCTGATGAGTCAATTTGAAAAGGCTGTAAAATTTGTAGAAAAAGGTTTCCAAGGATAACATCATTGTTTAAATCTTTTCCTAGAAGGAAATTAGTCATTATGCATGTTCCATTTTTATAGACAAAAACATTACTTAATTTGTATTTGATATGTAGTTTTTTGTTAGCAGTAGCTAGATTGAGTTTATTATTGGTTTTTTCATGATATTTTGTTGGGATTAATCCTTCTCTTATTAAATTAACATCTACGCCACTATCTAGTAAGTAAAGTGCTTTAATAGATAAGTCTTTGATCTTAATTGTAGTTTGAGTTTACCATTTTTTAAGTGGATTTCTTATTAAAGAATTTACAAAACCATTTAAGTCTTCACCAAGTTCTTCTTGATGTTCTAAATTATTATAATTATTTTCTTGATAATTTTTTATTGTGTAAAATTCAAGATTCTCAACACGTTGTTTGAGCTCTTGAAGTTCAATTAAGTCTTGTTTTAATTCTTTTATTTCTTGCTTTTGATTAGTAATTTCTTTACAAAGATCTTGAATTGAAAGATGAGGAGGACGTTACTGCTCTTTTAATCTATCTGATACAATTTTAATGCTGAATTATTCAGGTAAGTCAAATATATTATTTGATGTAGAATCTTTTCCTTTTTTATTTCCTTTATTTATATTCTATATTTTTTCAAAATATTTATTTTTTATTTCTTCATCTTTAAAATCTTTAACCATTTTTAACACCAGTTCTTCTGGAGCAGAAAGTATGTTTAAGGATAAAGAGGAAAAAAAAGTGGATTCATACTGGATTTCACTATCAAATCTTTTGCAATGACATGTATCTAAAGAATAATCTTTATTAGAGGAACTAGATGATTCTAAGGATCAGGATAACGATCTTTTTAAGATAGTTTTGATTTCTTTTTCTATTTTTACTTTTATTTTTAGGCAATCAGGAGTTATATGTCCTTTTTCTATGCAATTATAACATTGTATTTCTTTTTTCTTGGGATGAGAAGTGAATGGATTATCTTTTGTATAAGATTTCTATACTTCTTTATAAGGGTTTTTATGAGAAGATTTTTTATGATATCTTTTTGAGAGAATATAATATTGCGGAGTTGAAAAATGTTTAGATTTTCTTTTTTGATGGTTTCCTTTTAAGTTTTTCTTTTTATTTTTGCTAGAAGGACTGATTAATGGTTCCATCCCAAATTGAAAAAAAAAATCACCAAGTTCATACTTGCTAATTCTTTTTTGATTTTTAATTTTATATTTAAGTTTGATTTCATTGTATAATGAAAATCCAACTTTATTAATTGTTTGAATTAGATCACCATATGTATAAATTCCATAATTCAAATGTCCATAATTTTCTTATTTTAATTCTTCTCTAACTTTTTTTGCAAAAAGTTTAGGAAGACCAGATATGAATTTTTCTTTCCAAAATTCTGAATTACTTGTATCGATTGTATAGAATTTTGATAAGAAAACATCTTTATACCAATGAAAATCTGATAATGTTGGGCAAGATAAATTGATTAATTGTGTTTTGATTTTTTCTTCTACATTCATATAATTACCAATAAAATGTTTTACTATATTGGTAATAAGCATGCAAATAGAATCAGGAATGCAAATATCTTTTTACTGCATTTAGTATAGCTTGTCTTTCTTTATCAAATAGTTACTTTTCCCACTACCATGTAATTGTCCAGTAAATCCAAGGACAACTACATTTACTGCATGTTTTTTATCATTACCGGCAGCCATGATGGTAGAGGCATATATCATCATGTGTTGGCATAGTTGCAGGATTTGATATTCAAATAGTCCAGCTACATTCCATTCGTATACTAAGGGGTTTTCAAATCGAAGTCCATTTAGAATAGCTTGTTCTTCAAATTGAAGATCAATTGGAGTAGGTCTTGGATAATAATTTCTCGTGTTTGATGCAGTGACTATTGGTTTTGCCCTTTAAATATTTTATTAAGTTGTTAAGATTATTGATTTTGATTTTGATTTGATTTTTCTTCTATAGATTCAGAAATAGAGAATTCTCAGTCTGAGCTCGAAGCTTTAGAAACTAAAGCATTTATGGATTTTTCATCTTTTTTTTCATTATTATCTTTAAGTTTTATGTTTGTAAAACTATGAGATAATTGATTAATTACTTCCTCTGAAAATTTTAAAGGTTTGCTTTATAACTATAGATCTTTAAGGGCTTCACCATGAAAACCTAAAGTTTGTGTCTTAATTATCTTTTATGAAGAAGATGCTTTATAAATTTTTAAAATATTTTCAACTTTATCATCAATTCTAATAGTTTGTTGGCTAATAGTATGAAGGTTAATATTTTTATAATTATTCTGTTCTAAAACATGACTTAAATCTGATTTGTAAATAAATTCAGATTTACCTTTATCTCCATGTATTTTTGCAACAACTTTTATGGGTACGGCTAAAGTTTTTCTATGTATGATTTGATGTAGTGGAGGATGTAAAGATTCTTTAAATCTTTGTGGAGTGGAATTGGTAGAAGCTATAATCGAAGAAGAGCTTAATTTTGTTATCATATTGGTGGATAAGTCTTCAGTATTATAAGCTTTCTTCGTGGCTAGTTTAAGCCGATCAAAGAAATAAATATTTCTTTGATTATCATACATATATTTATACTATTTTGCTTTTAGAAAGTTTTTATGTTCTTGAGAAACATGGTTAAAAAAGGATTTTGTGAAAGGATGTAAAGCTAAATTCTTTTTTAACATTTCTTTATCAATTTTAAAGCATTCAATAACATTTATATTGAAATTGGATTCTGAGGGATTATAGGTATCAGTTGGAGAAGCATGATTTCTTATGTTTTTTGAACCTTAATAAGAAAGATACACAAGTCTTGTAGGTCGAAGGTCTACATTAGGTGTAGAGCAAGAAACTCTAGATGGTTTTTTTATGGAAGATCCTACCACAGAGGGAGGATGAGAATAAGACTTTCTAGAAGGTTGATAAACTACAGGAGTTATATCTCTTGAATCTATTTGAAAATTTATTTCAACACTTCCATTTTCATGTTCAATAATTGTTTCAATATCTCGATTTTCTAAAGACCTTTTTGGTTGAGCGTTTTCTAAGTGCCATTTACCAGATAGATTAATATCATTCCACTGTATGAGTTTTGGAATATTAACTTTATTTTTGAAATTAGTTTGGAATAAAGTAGTCATACCTTTTGCTTGATGGGAATAGGCTATGCCTGGAACAACTGAATTCATTAGTTTATAATAAACTCCATATCTGAGAGCAAGATTTTTATTATGAGGATTCATATCAAAACTTTTTGTTTGGATAGCTAAAGTAAGAGCTTCATGTGCACTTGGATCTGTAAGGGAAAAAGAGAAATTTAGAAAGCAATTGAAGAAAGTAGGGCCATTAGCCAAACTTGATTCAACCATTCTAAGTAATGAATCATTGAATTTTTTATGTCTTGTGTCTTGAACATAGATGAAAGCTTCAGTTCTAAGTCCAAGTCCTGTTAAAGGCTTTAGAGCAACTTGCACTAATCCAAAATAAATATAATTGTTTATTTTAACATACTCCTTTATTTCATGGGGCTTGATCAAAGAAAGATGCTGAATATTATTGGTAATGGATACAGTTCTTTCAATAATTTTTAGTTTATAACTTGATTTTAATTGAAAACTTCCAACTTTATAAATTTCATTCTTATTTACGGTTGCAAAAGTCTAGTCACAAATTACTTTATCTAAATCGTCATAACTGATTTCTTCACTATCTTTAATAGACATAGAAGATAAGGAATTTGATGATGAGGAAGAAGAAGGTACAAACTTCTTAATAAGCTTAGCCATAATTTTATTACAAAGTTATTTTAACCAAATCCACTACGAGTATCTAACGAAATAGAGGATTCACACACCAGCAAAATGCCTTAAATGCCTTCACACGGCTAACAACGCCGACAACAATGGCTACCTCAGCTTCACTCCATGCGGAATATGATTAAAATTTCTCAATAATAATAAGCACAGAACTAAGTATTAAGACTTTTGACGTTCTTACTTCTGAGCCAGCAATTCCTTAAGCAAAATCAAAGCGTAACATAACAAAGATAAGTGGAGAAATACTCACAAAACAACTTTATATTGTCAAAGTACTTGATTACAAATTTGATACTAACTTGGCTCTAATACTAAATGGGGAAGATAGTGGGTATACAAAAATGAAAGGGAGAGGAGAGAGGAGGTGGTCGTGGAAGCAAGGCTGGATTTTGACTGGTATTCCAACTCTTGCCTGTACATGAAAACAGGCTAGCACTATATATATCCTTAGCAAACATAATTTACATTTCATTACAACTGAATTTAGACTGCATTTGCATTTCATTTTATGTGCCGGCAGGTTGCATGATGTTTCGGGATTTTACTGCTGGATAGAATCACAGGTTGCCTTATAGATGGTTTGTCTTCATGTTGTGATGAGTGTACTTATTGACTAGGAGGATGTTGCATTGTTCTTTTGCATAGTACCTGGTTGGCCTGTTGCAAAGAGAGGAGTCTATGGAGCCTTGAATTTTCTTGTTGGCTTTTAGATTTTTCCCATTTGTCTTTTATCTTCTTTATCAAAGTAGCTTTTTTTATAGTACTTTTTCAACATAACTTTGATGTGTTTCTAGAGAATAGCATAGCTATGGATACGGTAACAATGATAAAGTTTTTGTCATCTTTTCTTTGGAGGCTTTATGGAGAATACTCTTAATAAATCTTTGATAAATCTAAATCTTGATAAGATTAATCACCATCCTAATGAATTCCATTGCAGCTGGTGGAGAACTTCATAATAGAGTCAAAATTATGGCAAGGGTCATTCCAACCTTTATTATCATTTTCGAATTCTCCATGGAATAGCTGAATGGAATAGCTGGATTAATTCTTCATGAGTTTTTTCTGAACTGTCAAAAGAGATATCTTCATAAGCATTGAGAATTTGATTTAACTTGGCACGTCTGGATTTAGAAGGATTATATATCACTATAGTTTGCTCAACGAGATCATCAGCAACACAAATAACTCATCGACCATCAAACCAAACATATCTGTATCTACTTGCAAATTCAAGATGTCCTTTTAGATTGAGGAATCTTTGATATTGATAGAAGATGGATCAAACTTTTGGAGATATTCTAAGATGTATTCCATTTAGTGACTTCGTTAGATTCATATCATTGAGCTGGATAATGAACAGGGAGATGCTCGTAATCATTTAAGGTAGAGATAAATTTTTTGCAGATTAAATCTCCTTCATAATTCATAATGGTTCATAATTGATAAGGTTGATAAAACTAGATTTCTAATCTTTCACCCAAACGTGATGAAATCGTTATGAGAAGATGTCTTTTGGTAACTTCAAGGCTGCGAAGGGCATGACGCACGATTGCAAGGAGCTGCTATATCATTTCAAAATCGTCTCTGCATAAAGAAAATCTTTTGACTAATCCTTGTTCGATATATGAGATATCAACTTCATATGATGGCAAGAACAATTTGGGAAAGCCAGTTGCCTAGCTTATAGATTGAGTTTTGAGCATTAATCGCTCCTTGATCTAACATGAAATAAGTTTTTCTCTAATTCTTGCAGCTATCTCATCTGGAAAGGCTGTGTTAACCTTTTCTAGGAGGTGAATTCTGGATGCTTTTTCATCAGCATAGGTGGATAACAGTGCTCTTTGATTGATGTTATGACACATAAGGATTTGGCTTTCTAAGTCCTTGATATGGTTTGCAATTTTGGATAGGGTTTTTCTAATGTTTTTTCTTTTATCAGAGACAATGACACTCCAATGGGCATTGATAAGTTCTTGTGAAGTGACAGATAATCCTAGATTGAAGAAGGGAATTGATATTTGTTGGGATGTAGGTATGAAGGAAGAGCTTGATTCCTAAATAAGGGCTTTGTTTTTGCCTGTACTTGTTGTCATAATGAGAAAGGATACTTCCTAAAGGCAGATAGGTCTAAATGAGAATTATAAATAATCTGAATTTTTATTTTCTTTGAGAAAAGAAAAATAATTTTATATCTGTCCTTCAGGTAAAATTTGAAGGTACCAAAATCTGGATCTAGGATCAAATGTAAAAAACATGAAGACATCAGAGAGACGATTAATAAGATCTATTTTATTTGGAATCAGATATTTGAATGGTCTTCGAACATCTTATTCTTGTTTACACTTTATCTGAATAATATTGATATGTTGAATAGGAGTTAATTCAACAAAATCAGAATTTAATTCTTTATTGTCTATAATAGTTGTTAGACTTGATGAGTCAATTTGAAAAGGCTGTAAAATTTGTAGAAAAGGATTTCTAAGGGATTACATCATTGTTTAAATCCTTTCCTAGAAGGAAATTAGTCTTTATGCATATTCCATTTTTATAGACATAAACATTACTTAATTTGTATTTGATATGTAGTTTTTTGCTAGCAGTAGCTTGATTGAGTTCATTATTGGTTTTTTCATAATATTTTATTGGGATTAATCCTTCTCTTATTAAATTAACATCTGCGCCACTATCAAGTAAATAGAGTGTTTTAATAGAGAATTCTCTAACCTTAATTGTGACTTGAGTTTTCCATTTTTTAAGTGGATTCCTTGTTTAAGAATTTACGAAACCATTCAAGTTTTCATCAAAATTTTCTTGATTTTCTAAATTATCATTATTTTCTTGATAATTTTGAGTCTGTGAAATTGAAGATTCTCAACATGTTATTTGAGTTCTTGAAGTTCAGTTAAGTCTTGTTTTAATTCTTTTATTTCTTGATTTTGATTATTAATTTCTTATAAAGATCTTGAATTGAAAGATGAGGAGGAGCTTGCTGCTCTCTTAATCTATCTAATATAGTTTTAATGCTGAATTGTTCAAGTAAATCAGATATATTATTTGAAGTAGAAGCTTTTCCTTTTTTATTTCCTTGATTTATATTCTATATTTTTTCAAAATTTTTATTTTTAAATTCTTCGTCCTTGAGATCTTTAACCATTTCTAGCACCAATTCTTCTTGAGCAGAAAGTACGTTTAAAAATAAAGAGGAAGACGAAGAAAATTCATACTGGATTTCACTATTAAACATTTTACAATGACATGTATTTGAAAAATAATCTTTATCAGAGGAGCTAGATGATTCTAAGGATGAGGATGACAATCATTTTAAGATAGTTTTGATTTCTTTTTTTGTTTTTACTTTTATTTTTGGGAAGTCAGGAGCTATATGTCCTTTTTTTTGTAATTACAACATTGTATTTCTTTTTTCTTGGGATGAGAAGTGGTTGGATTACCTTTTGCATAAGATTTCCTTAATTCTTTATAAGGCTTTTTATGAGAAGATTTTTTATGATATCTTTTTAAGGGATTATAATATTGTGGAGTTGGAAAATGTTTAGATCTTTTTTTTTTATGGTTTCTTTTTAAGTTTTTCTTTTTATTCTAGCTAGAAGGACTGATTAATGGTTCCATGCCAAATTGAAAACAAAAATCACCAAGTTCATACTTGCTGATTCTTTTTTTATTTTCATTTTGATGTTAAGTTTGATTTCATTGCATAATGAAAATCCAACTTTATTAATCTTTTGAATTAGATCACCATATGTATACATTCCATAATTCAAATCTCCATAATTTTTTGATTTTAATTCTTCTCTAACTTTTTCTGCAAAAAGTTTAGGAAGACCAGATATGAATTTTTCTTTCCAAAATTCTAAATTGCTTGCATCGATTGTATAGAGTTTTGATAAGAAAACATTTTTATGCCAACGAAAATCTGATAATGTTGGGCAAGATAAATTGATTAATTGTGTTTTTATTTTTTCTTTTACATTAATATAATTACTAATAAAATGTTTTACTATATTGGTAATAAGCATGTAAATAGAATCAGGAATCATTTGACCTTGAGGAGTAATAACAGGATTTCCTGAAGAATCTCTTTTTACTGCATTTAGTATAGCTTGTCTTTCTATATCAAATAGGTACTTTTCCCACCAACCATGTAATTGTCCAGCAAATCCGAGGATGATTGCATTTACTGCATGTCTTTGATCATTACTAGCAGCCATCATGGTAGAGACATATATCATCATGTGTTGGCATGGTTGTAGGATTTGATATTCAGATAGTCCATCTACATTCCACTCGTATACTGAGGAGTTTTCAAATCGAAGGCCATTTAGAATAGATTGTTCTTCAAATTGAAGATCAACTAGAGAATGTCTTCGATAATGATTTCTTGTTTTTACTACAGTGACTATTGGTTTTTTTTCTTTTAAATAGTATATTGATTTGTAGAGATTCTTAATTTTGATCATTTTGATTCTCATTTGTTTTAGACTCCTTTTCTAGAGGATCAGCTACAAAAAATTCTGAATCTGAGCTAGAGGCTTTAGAATTTGAAACTAAAACATTTATAGATTTATCAACTTTTTGATCTTTATTTTCTTAAAGTTTTATATTTGTAAAACTATGAGATAATTGATTGATTAGTTCATCTGAAAATTTTAAAGGTTTCATTTCTAACTTTAGATCTTCAAAGGCTTCACTAATTTTAAAATATTTTCAACTTTATCTTCAATTCTATCAGTTTGTTGGCCAATAGTATGAAAGTTAATATTTGTATAATTATTTTGTTTTAAAACATGAATTAAATCTAATTTGTAAATAAATTCAGATTTACCTTTATCTCCTTGTATCTTCGCTACATCTTTTATGCGTACGGCCAAAGTTTCTTTATATATGATTTGATGTAATGGAGGATGTATAGATTCCTCAGTTCTTTGTGGAGAAGAACTAGTAGAAACTATAATCCAAGATTAGCTTAATTTTATTATCATATTGATGGATAAATCTTTAGTATTATAAGCTTTCTTTATGGCTAGTTTAAGCCAATCAAAGAAATAAATATTTCTTTGATTATCATACATATATTTGTACCATTTTTCTTTTAAAAAGTCTTTATGTTCTTGAAAAACCTATTTAAAAAAGGAATTTGTTAAAGGATGTAGAGCTAATTCTTTTTTAACATTTCTTTACCATTTTTAAAACATTCAATAACATTTATATTGAAATCGGATTCCAAAGGATTATATGTATTAGATGGAGAACCCTGATAAGAAGGATACACAAGTCCTGTAGGTCGAAGTCTACATTAGGTATACAGCATGAAACTTAGGACGGTTCTTTTATGGAAGATCCTACCATAGAGGGGGGATGAGAATAAGACTTTCTAGGAGGTTGATAAACTATAAGAGTTGTATCTCTTGAATCTATTTGAAAATTTATTTCAACACATCCATCTTCATGTTCAATAATTGTTGCAATATCTTGATTTTCTAAAGACCTTTCAGGTTGAGTGTTTTCTAAGCGCCATTTACCAGATAGATTAATATCATTCCACTGTTTGAGTTTTGGAATGTTAACTTTATTTTTGAAATTAGTTTAGAATAAAGTAGTCATACCTTTTACTTGATGGGAATAGGCTATGCCGGAACAACTGAATTCATGAGTTTATAATAAACTCTATATATGAGAGCAAGATTTTGATTATGAGGATTCATATCAAAACCTTTTCTCTGGATAGTAAGAGTAAGAGCTTCATGTGCACCTGGATCTGTAAGGGAAATAAAGAAATTTGGAAAGCAATTGAAGAAAGTTAAGCCATTAGCCAAACTTGATCCAACCATTCCAAGCAATGAATCACTGAAATTTTTATGTCTTGTCTTTTGAACATAGATGAGAGTTTCAGTTCTAAGTCCAGGTCTTGTTAATGGCTTTAAAGCAACTTGCACTAATCCAAAATGAATATAATTGTATGTTTTAATATACTCCTTTATTTCATGAGGCTTGATTAAATAAAGATGCTGAATATTACTGGTAATGGATTCAGTTCTTTCAATGGTTTTTACTTTATAACTTAATTTTAATAAAAAACTTTTAGCTTTATGAATTTCGTTTTTATTTATGTTTGGAATAGTCCAATCACAAATAACTTGATCAAAATCATCATAACTGATTTCGTCACTATTTTTAATGGACATGGAAGATAAGGAATTTGATGATGAGGAAGAAGAAGGTACAAACTTCTTAATAAGGTTAGCCATCATTTGTATTACCGAGTATCTAATGAAATAGAGGATTTACAAACCAACAAAATGCCTTAAATGCCTTCACACGGCTGACAACGGTGACAACAATGGGTACCTCAACTTCGCTCTGAGCAGAATATGATTAAAATTTCTCAATAATAACAAACACACAACCAAGTATTAAGATTTTTGACGTTCTTGCTTCTGAGTCAACAATTCCTTAAAAAAAATCAAAACATAAAGATAAGTGAAGAAATACTCACAAAACAACTTTATATTGCAATGATACTTGATTACAAACTAGATACCAACTTTGCCCTGATACCAAATGGGGAAGATGGTGGGTATACAAAAGCAGAAGGGAGAGGAGTGAGGAGATGGTGTGGAAGCAAGGCTGGATTTTGACTTGTATTCCAATTCTTGCCTGTAATGAGAAAGGCTAGACCTATTTATTGTCATAACTAGCATAATTTACATTTCATTACAATTGAATTTACACTGCATTTGCATTTCATTTCATGTGTTGACAAATTTCATGAGGCAAAAATCACAATCTTTACTGCAGATAAACTTTATTATAAATAGTGAGATGTCACGATTGCTTTGAGTGACTTGATAAGGTATGTGTCATGTCTTTATTTCTTTTCCTTTTCTAGTGATAAGTTCTTCATAGATGTGCATGTCATGAAAAAAATACTACTTCATTCTTATGAGAGATATGCTTTGTCTTTTAGTACTTTTTTATGTACTTTTTCCAAAAAACTCAATGATGGGCTAGCAGAAAAAGCTCTTGTAGGAAGAATCTTTATGCTAGTTATAGTATTATTGGAGACTTGCATCAAAAGTGCTCATCCCAGCCATCAATTGTTAATTCACCATGGAATAATTGGATTAACTTTCTCGAGTTCTGTCAAAAATATCAAAAGACATGTCTTTATAAGCATTGATAATTTGATTAAGAGCTTTATGGCCAAATTTATATGGATTCTGTATCATCGTTGTTTGCTCAGCGAGATCATCAGCGATGCAAACAACTCTTCAACGTCACACCAAACATACTTATATGTACTTGCAAATTCAAGATGTCCCTTCAGATTGAGAAATCTTTGATACTGATCAGAAGTTGGATCATAAGTTCGGAGGCGTTCTAAGCTGTATTCCATTGTAGCGACTTCATGAGATTCATACCATTGAGCTGGATAATCAATAGGGAGATGCTCATAATCATTTAAGGTAGAGATGAACTTTATGTAGACAAAATCTCCTTCTTCATAATTCATGATGGTCTATAATTGGCAAGTTTGATAAAATCAGATTTCTGACCTTTCACCCAAACTTGATGAAATTGTTATGAGAAGTTGCCTTTTGGTAACTCCAAGGCTGTGAAGGGCAAGACACCCGATTGCAGGGAGCTGCTATATCATTTCAAAATTATCTCTGCATAAAGAAAATCATTGGACTAATCCTTATTCCATATATCAGATATCAACTTCATATGATGGCAGGAACAATTTGGGAAAGCCAGTTGCCCAGCTTATATATTGAGCTTTGAGCATTAATCACTCTTTGATCTGATAGGAAATAGTTTTTTCTCTAATTCTTGCAGCTATCTCATCGGAAAGGTTGTGTTAACCTTTTTCAGGAGGTAAATTCTGGATGTTTTCTCATCAGCATAGGAGGATATTAATGCTCTTTAATGGATGTTATGGCACATAAGGATGTGGCTTTCTAAGTCCTTAATATGGTTTACAATTTTGGATAGGGTTTTTCTAGTGTTTTTTCTTTTATCAGAGAGAACGGCACTCCAACGGGCACTAATAAGTTCCTGTGAAATTACAGATAATCCTGGATTGAAGAAGGGAATTGATATTTGTTGGGGTGTAGGTATGAAGGAAGAGTTTGATTCCTGAATAGGGGTTTTGCTTTTGCTTATACTTGATGTCATAATGAGAAGGGATACTTCCTGAAGGCAAATTGGTCTAAATGAGAATTACCAATAACCTGCATTGTAATTTTCTTTAGGAAAAGAAAAATAATTTTATATTTGTCCTCTGGGTAAAATTTGAATGTAAGAAAATATGGATGTAGGATTAAATGTATAAAACATGAAGACATCAGAGAGATGATTAATAAGATCCATTTTATTTGGAACTGGATATCTGAGTTGTTTTTGAACATCTTATTCTTGTTTACACTTTGTTTGAATAATATTGATATGTTGAATAGGAGTTAATTCAACAAAATCAAAATTTAATTCTTTATTGTCTTAAATGGTTTTTAGACCTAATGAGTCAATTTGAAAAGGCTGTAAAATTTGTAGAAAAGGATTTCCAAGGATAACATCACTGTTTAAATCCTTTCCTTGAAGGAAATTAGTTTTTATGCATGTTCCATTTTTACCGACATAAACATTACTTAATTTGTATTTGATATGTAGTTTTTCGCTAGCAGTAGCTAGATTGAGTTTATTATTGGTTTTGTTCTAATATTTTGTTGGGATTAATCCTTCTTTTATTAAATTAACATCTGCGCCATTATCTAGTAAGCAGAGTGCTTTAATAGAGAAGTCATTGACCTTAATTGTAGCTTGAGTTTTCCATTTTTTAAGTGGATTTCTTGTCAAAGAATTTACAGAAACATTTAAGTCTTTATCAAATTTTTCTTGATTTTCTAAATTATCATTATTTTCTTGATAATTTTTTAGTGTGTGAAATTGAAGATTCTCAACACGTTGTTTGAGTTCTTGAAGTTCAATTAAGTCTTGTTTTAATTCATTTATTTCTTTCTTTTGATTATTTATTTCTTTATAAAGATCTTGAACAGAAAGATGAGTAGGAGCTTGTTGCTCTCTTAATCTATTTAATGCAGTTTTAATGCTAAATTGTTCAGGTAAGTCTGATATGTTATTTGATGTAGAAACTTTTCCATTTTTAGTTCCTTTATTTATATATATTATGTATTTTTTCAAAATATTATTTTTTAATTCTTCATCTTTTAGATCTTTAAACATTTCTAGCACCATCTCTTTTAGAGTAGAAAGTTCATTTAAAGATAAAAAGGAAGAAGAAGCAGATTTATACTGCATTTCACTATCAAATATTTGACAATGCATGTATCTAACGCATCAGAGGAAGAATAATCTGTATCAGAGGAACTGGATGACTTTGATGTTGAGGATCCTCTTAAGATAATTTTGATTTCATTTTATATTGTAACTTTTATTTTTGGGCAGTTAGGAGCTATATGTCCTTTTTCTCTGCAATTATAATGTTGTATTTCTTTTTTCTTGGGATGAGAAGTAGATGGATTATCTTTTAAATAAGATTTCTTTAATTCTTTATAAGGGTTTTTATAAGAAGTTTTTTATGATATCTTTTTAAGGGAATATAATATTGTGGGGTTGAAAAATATTTAGATTTTCATTTTTGATGGTTTCTTTTTAAGTTTTTCTTTTTATTCTAGCTAGAAGGACTGATTAATGGTTCCATGCCAAATTGAAAAAAAAAATACCAAGTGCATACTTGCTAATTCTTTTTTGATTTTCAATTTGACGTTTAAGTTTGATTTCATTGCATAATGAAAATCCAACTTTATTAATCTTTTGAATTAGATCACCATATGTGTACATTCCATAATTCAAATTTCCATAATTTTCTGATTTTAATTCTTCTTTAACTTTTTCTGTAAAAAGTTTAGGAAGACCAAATATGAAATTTTTTTACCGAAATTCTGAATTACTTGCATCGATTGTATAGAGTTCTGATAAGAAAACATCTTTGTACCAACAAAAATTTGATAATGTTGGGCAAGATAAATTGATTAATTGTGTTTTTAATTTTCCTTTTACATTTATATAAGTACCAATAAAATGTTTTATTATATTGGTAATAAGCATGTAAATAGAATCAGGAATCATTTGGTAATTGTCCTGTAAATCCAACGACAACTGCATTTACTACATATCTTTGATCATTACCGGTAGCCATGATGGCAGAGGTATATATCATCATGTGTTGGCATAGTTGCAGGATTTGATATTCAGATAGTCCATCTACATTCCATTGATATACTAAAGAGTTTTCAAATCGAAGGCCATTTAGAATAGCTTGCTGTTTGAATTAAAGATTAATTGGAGTATGTCCTGGATAATAATTTCTTGTTTTTGCTACAGGGACTATTGGTTTTTGTCTTTTAAATATTTTATTGATTTGTAGAGATTCTTGATTTTGATCATCTTGGTTTTCATTTGATTTTTCTTCTATAGAGTTAAAAACAAAGAATTCTGAGTCTGAGATCGAAGCTTTAGAAACTAACACATTTATGGATTTTTCATCTTTATTTTCAATATTCTCTTTAAGTTTTATGTTTGTAAAACTATAAGATAATTGATTGATTAGTTTGCCGCAAATTTTAAGCATTTTTTTTCTAACCTTAGATCTTTAAGGGCTTCATGTTAAAAACCTAAAGATTGTATCTGTATAGATTCTTCAATTCTTTATGGAGAAGAACTATTAGAAGCTATAATCCAAGAAGAACTTAATTTTATTATTATATTGATGGATAAATCTTCAGTATTATAAGCTTTCTTTATGGCTAGTTTAAGCCAATCAAAGAAATAAATATTTCTTTGATTATCATACATATATTTGTACCATTTTTCTTTTAAAAAGTCTTTATGTTCTTCAGAAACCTATTTAAAAAAGGATTTTGTTAAATGCTGTAGAGTCAAATTATTTTTTAACATTTCTTTATCAATTTCAAAACATTCAATAACACTTCTATTGAAATTGGATTCCAAAGGATTATATGTATTAGATGGAGAAGCTTGATAAGAAGGATATACAAGTCCTGTAGTCGAAGGTCTACATTAAGTGTAGAACAAGAAACTCAGGATGGTTCTTTTATGGAAGATCCTACCATAAAGGGAGGATGATAATAAGACTTCGTAGAAGGTTGTTAAACTATAGGATTTGTATCTCTTGAATCTGTTTGAAAATTTATTTCAACACTTTCATCTTCATGTTTAATAATTGTTTCAATATCTTGATTTTCTAAATACTTTTTTGGTTGGGCATTTCTAAGTGCCACTTACCAGATAGATTAATATCATTCCACTGTATGAGTTTTGGAATATTAAATTTATTTTTGAAATTAGTTTGGAATAAAGTAGTGATACCTTTTGCTTTATGGGAATAGGCTATACCTGGAACAATTGAATTCATGAGTTTATAATAAACTCCATGTATGAGAGTAAGATTTTGATTATGAGGATTCATAACAAAACCTTTTATCTGGATAGCAAGAATAAGAGCTTCATGCGCATCTGGATTTGGAAGGGAAACAGAGAAATTTGGAAAGTAGTTGAAGAAAGTAGGGCCATTAGCTAAACTTGACTCAACCATTCCAAGTAATAAACCACTGAATTTTTTGTCTTGTCTCTTAAACATAGATGAGAGTTTCATTTCTAAGTCTAAGTCTTGTTAATGGCTTTAGAGTAATTTGCACTAATCCAAAATGAATATAATTGTATGTTTTAATATACTCCTTTATTTCATAGGGCTTGATTAAAGAAAGATGCTGAGTATTACTGGTAATGGATTTTAATTGAAAACTTACAACTTTGTAAATGTCATTTTTATTTACGGTTGGAATAGTCAAGTGAAAAATAACTTGATCTAAATCGTCATAACTAATTTTTTCACTATTTTTAATAGATATAGAAGATAAGGAATTTGATGATGAGGAAGAAGAAGGTACAAACTTCTTAATAAGCTGAGCCATAATTTGTATTACAGTGTTATTTCATCCAAATCCACCATGAGTATCTAACAAAATAGAGGATTTACACACTAATAAAACACCTTAAACGCTTTCACATGGCTAACAACGGCGACAACAGTGGCTACCTCAGCTTTGCTCCAGGCAGAATATGATTAAAATTTCTCCATAATAACAAACACACAACCAAGTATTAAGATTTTTGACGTTCTTGCTTCTGAGTCAGCAATTCCTTAAACAAAAGCAAAACATAAAGATAAGTAAAGAAATACTCACAAAACAACTTTATATTGCAACAATATTTAATTACAAACTAAATGCCAACTTGGCTCTGATACCAAAGGGGGAAGATTGTGGGTATACGAAAGCGGAAGGGAGAGGAGAGAGGAGATGGTGGTGGAAGCAAGGCTGGATTTTGACTGGCATTCCAACTCTTCCCTGTACATAAAGAAGGCTGGTACTATTTATAGCCTTAGCAAACGTAATTTACATTTCATTATAACTGAATTTAGACTGCATTTTCATTTCATCTAATGCGCTAGCATATTGCATGATGTTTTGAGATTTTACTACTGGATGGGATCACAAGTTGCCATATAGATGGTTTGTCTGCATGCTGTGATGATTGTACTTGTTGACTAGGAGGATGTTGCTTTATTCTTATGCATAGTTGCTTCATTCTTCTGCATAGTACCTGGTTGGTCTATTACAGAGAGAGGAGTCTATGGAGCCTTGTTCATTCCTGTGGTCTTTTGGATTTTTCAAAATTGTCTTTTGTCTTCATTCTCAAAGTAGCTTTTTCTATAGTACTTTTCCAACATAACTTTGATGTGTTTGTAGAGAATAGCATAGCTATGGATATGGTAGCAATGATAAAGTTTTTTGTTATCTTTTCTTTGCATGCTTTAAAGAGAAAATTCTTAATAAATTTTGATAAATCTAAATCTTGATAGATTAATCACCATCCTGATGAATTCCATTGCAGCTGGCGGAGAACTTCATAATAGAGTCAAAATTATGACAAGGGTCATTCCAACGTTCATTATCATTTTCGAATTCTCCATGAAATAGCTGAATTAATTCTTTACAAGTTTTTTCTGCGATGTCAAAAGAGATATCTTCATAGGCATTGAGAATTTGATTAAACTTGGCATGTCTAGATTTTGAAGGATTTTGTATCACCGTAGTTTGCTCAGCAAGATCATCGCAATGCAAATAACTCGTCGACCGTCACACGAAACATATCTGTATGTACTTGCAAATTCAAGATGTCCATTTAGATTGAGAAATCTTTGTTATTAATCATAAGTTGGATCATAATTTTTGAGACGTTCTAAGCTATATTCCATTGTAGCGACTTCAAGAGATTTATACCATTGAGCTGGATAATTAACAGGGAGAAGCTCATAATCATTAAAGGTAAAGATGAATTTTTAGCAGATTAAATCTCCTTTTTCATAATTCATGATGGTCCATAATTGATAAGGTTGATAAAATCGGATTTCTGATCTTTCACCCAAACTTGATGAAATCGTTATGAGAGGTTATCTTTTAGTAACTCCAAGGTTGCGAAGGGCCTGACGCACGATTGAAGGGAGCTACCGTATCATTTCAAAATTATCTCTACATAAAGAAAATCTTTGGACTAATCCTTGTTCGATATATGAGATATAAACTTCATATGATGGTAAGAACAATTTAGGAAAGCTAGCTGCTTAGCTTATATATTAAGCTTTGAGCACTAATCGCTCCTGGATTTGATATGAAATAGTTTTTTCTCAAATTCTTGTGGTCATCTCATCTGGAAGGGCTGTGTTAACCTTTTCTAAGAGGTGAATTATGGATGTTTTTTCATCACCATATGTGGATAACAGTGCTCTTTGATGGATGTTATGACACATAAGGATTTGGCTTTCTAAGTCCTTAATACGGTTTGTAATTTTGGATAGGGTATTTCTAGTGTTTTTTCTTTTATCAGAGACAATGGCACTCCAATAGGCATTGATAAGTTCTTGTGAAGTGATAGATAATCCTAGATTGAAAAAGGGAATTGATATTTGTTAGGATATAGGTATGAAGGAAGAGCTTGATTCTTGAATAGGGGCTTTGCTTTTGCTTGTACTTCTTGTCATAATGAGAAGGGATACTTCCTAAAGGCATATAGGTTTGAATGAGAATTATCAATTATCTGAATTTTTATTTTCTTTGGGAAAAGAAAAATAATTTTATATTTGTCCTTCGGGTAAAATTTGAAGGTAACAAAATCTGGATCTAGGATCAAATGTAGAAAACATGAAGAAATCAGAAAGACGATTAATAAGATCTGTTTTATTTGGAATTGGATATTTGAATGGTTTTTGAACATCTTATTCTTTTTTTCACTTTGTCTGAATAATATTGATATGTTGAATAGGAGTTAATTCAACAAAATCAGAATTAATTCTTTATTATCTAGAATAGTTTTTAGACCTGATGAGTCAATTCGAAAAGGCCGTAAAATTTGTGGAAAAGGATTTCTAAGGGATTACATCATTGTTTAAATCCTTTCCTAGAAAGAAATTAGTCTTTATGCATATTCCATTTTTATAGACATAAACATCACTTAATTTGCATTTGATATGTAGTTTTTTACTAGCAGTAGCTAGCTTGAGTTTATTATTGATTTTTTTCATAATATTTTGTTAGGATTAATCATTCTCTTATTAAATTAACATCTGCGCCACTATCTAGTAAGCAAAGTGCTTTAATAGAGAATTCCTTGACCTTAATTATAAATTGAGTTTTCCATTTTTTAAGTGGATTCCTTGTTAAAGAATTTAGAAAACCATTCAAGTTTTCATCAAATTTTTCTTGATTTTCTAAATTATCATTATTTTCTTGATAATTTTGAGTATGTGAAATTGAAGATTCTCAACACGTTGTTTGAGTTCTTGAAGTTCAATCAAGTATTGTTTTAATTCTTTTCTTTCTTGATTTTGATTATTAGTTTCTTTATAAAGATCTTGAATTGAAAGATGAGGAGGAGCTTGCTACTCTCTCAATCTATCTATTACAGTTTTAATACTGAATTGTTCAAGTAAGTTAGATATATTATTTGATGTAGAAGCTTTTCTTTTTTATTTCGTTTATTTATATTCTGTATTTTTTCAAAATATTTATTTTTTAATTTTTCATCTTTGAAATCTTTAAACATTTCTAGCACCAGTTCTTCTGGAGCAGAAAGTACATTTAAAGATAAAGAGGAAGAAGAAGCAGATTCATACTGGATTTCACTATCAAATATTTTACAATGACATATATCTAAAGAATAATCTTTATCAGAGGAACTCGATGATTCTAAGGATGAGGATAAGTATCCTTTTAAGATAGTTTTGGTTTCTTTTTCTTTTTTTTTTATTTTTGGGTAGTCAGGAGCTATATGTCCTTTTTCTTTGCAATTATAACTTTGTATTTCTTTTTTCTTGGGATGAAAAATGGATGCATTATCTTTTGTATAAGATATCTATCATCTTGTATTAGGGTTTTTATGAGAAGATTTTTTATGACATCTTTTTGAGGGAATATAATATTATGGAGTTGAAAAATGTTTAGATTTTCTTTTTTGATGGTTTCTTTTTAAGTTTTTCTTTTTATTTTGGCTAGAAGGACTGTTTAATGGTTCCATGCCAAATTGAAAACAAAAATCATCAAGTTCATACTTGTTGATTCTTTTTTTATTTTCAATTTGATGTTTAAGTTTGATTTCATTGCATAATGAAAATCCAATTTTATTAATCTTTTGAATTAGTTCACCATATGTATATATTCCATAATTCAAATTTCCATAATTTTCTAATTTTAATTCTTCTCTAACTTTTTCTGCAAAAAGTTTAGGAAGACCAGATATGAATTTTTTTTTCCAAAATTCTTAATTACTTGCATCAATTGTAATGAGTTTTGATAAGAAAACATCTTTGTACTAATAAAAATCTAATAATGTTGGCCAAGATAAATTGATTAATTGTGTTTTTAATTTTTCTTCTACATTCATATAATTACTAATAAAATGTTTTATTATATTGGTAATAAGTATGTAAATAGAATCAGGAATCATTTGACCTTGAGGAGTAATAACAGGATTTCCTGAAGTATCTCTTTTTACTACATTTAGTATAGCTTATCTTTCTATATTAGATCGGTACTTTTTCCACCAACCATGTAATTGTCTTTTAAATCCAAGGACAACTGCATTTACTGCATATCTTTGATCATTACTGGAAACCATGATGGTAGAGGCATATATCATCATGTGTTGGCATAGTTGCAAGATTTGATATTCAGATAGTCCATCTACATCTCATTCGTATATTGAGGAGTTTTCAAATTGAAAGCCATTTAGAATAGATTGCTCTTCGAATTGAAGATCAACTGGAATATGTCTCGGATAATAATTTCTTGTTTTTACTGCCGTGACTATTGGTTTTCGTCTTTTAAATATTTTGTTGATTTGTAGAGATTCTTAATTTTGATCATTTTGATTCTCATTTGTTTTAGACTCTTCTTCTAGAGGATTAGCTATAGAAAATTCTAAATCTGTGCTAGAGGCTTTAGTATTTGAGACAAAACATTTATAAATTTGTCAGCTTTTTTATCTTTATTTTCTTGAAGTTTTATATTTGTAAAACTATGAGATAATTGATTGATTAGTTCATTTGAAAATTTTAAAGGTTTCCTATCTAACTTTAGATGTTTATGGGCTTCACCATGAAAACCTAAAGTTTGCGCCTTAAATATCTTTTGTGAAGAAGATGCTTCATAAAATTTTAAATTATTTTCAACTTTATCTTCAATTATATTGGTTTGTTGGCCAATAGTTTGAAGGTTAATATTTGTATAATTATTTTGTTCTAAAACATGACTTAAGTATGATGTATAAATTAATTCAAATTTACCTTTATCTCCTTGTATCTTTCTACATCTTTTATGGGTATGGCTTAAGTTTCTTTTTATATGAGTTTATGCAATGGAGGATGTATAGATTCTTCAGTTCTTTGTGGAGAATAAGTGGTAGAAGCTATAATCAAAAATGAGCTTAATTTTGTTATCATATTGATGGATAAATCTTCAGTACTATGAGCTTTCTTTATGGCTAGTCTAAGCCAATCAAAGTAATAAATATTTTTTTGATTATCATACATATATTTGTACCATTTTTCTTTTAAAAAGTCTTTATGTACTTGAGAAATCTTTTTAAAAAAGGATTTGTTAAAGGATGTAGAGCGAAATTCTTTTTTAACATTTTTTTACCAATTTTAAAACATTCAATAACATTTATATTGAAATTGGATTCTGAAGGATTATATGTATTAGATGGTGAAGCTTGATAAGAAAAATACACAAGTCCTGTAGGTCGAAGGTCTACATTAGGTATAGAGTAAGTAACTTGGGATAGTTCTTTTATGGAAGATCCTATCACAAAGGAGGATGAAAATAAGACTTTCTAGAAGGTTGATAAATGGTAGGAGTTGTATCTCTTAAATCTATTTGAAAATTTTTTTCAACACTTCCATCTTCATGTTCAATAATTGTTTCAATATCTTGATTTTCTAAAGATCTTTTAGGTTGAGCATTTTCTAAGCGCCATTTTCCAGATAGATTAATATCATTCCACTATATGCGTTTTGGAATATTAACTATATTTTTTAAATTAGTTTGGAATAAAATAGTCATACCTTTTGCTTGATGGGAATAGGCTATGCCTGGAACAACTGAATTCATGAGTTTATAATAAACTCTATATATGAGAGCAAGATTCTGATTATGAAGATTCATTCAAATCCTTTTGTCTGGATAGCAAGAGTAAGAGTTTCATGTGCACCTAGATCTGTAAGGGAAACAGAGAAATTTGGAAAGCAATTAAAGAAATAGGGCCATTAACCAAACTTGATCAACCATTCTAAGTAATGAATCACTAAATTTTTTATGGCTTGTATCTTACACAGAGATGAGAGCTTCAGTTCTAAGTCCAAGTCTTGTTAATGGCTTTAGAGCAACTTGCAATAATCCAAAATGAATATAATTATATGTTTTAACATACTCCTTCATTTCATGGGGCTTGATTAAAGAAAGATGCTGAATATTACTAGTAATGGATTCAGTTCTTTCAATGGTTTTTACTTTATAACTTGATATTAATTGAAAACTTCTAACTTGAAAATTTTTATTTTTATTTATGGTTGGAATAGTCCAGTCAAAAATAACTGGATCTAAATTGTCATACCTGATTTCTTCACTATTTTTAATAGACATAGAAGATAAGGAATTTGATGATGAGGAAGAAGAAGGAACAAAATTCTTAATAAGCTTAGCCATAATTTGTATTATAGAGTTATATTAACCAAATCCACCACGAGTATCCAACGAAATAGAGGATTTACACACCAACAAAATGCCTTAAATGCCTTCACACGGCTAACAACGGCGACAACAATGGCTACCTCAGCTTCGCTCTGGGCGAAATATAATTAAAATTTCTCAATAATCATAAACACAGAACTAAGTATTAAAACTTTTAACATTCTTAATTCTGAGTCAACGATTCCTTAAGAAAAATCAAAGCCTAACATAACAAAGATAAGTGAAGAAATATTCACAAATAACTTTATATTGCCAAAGTACTTGATTACAAAATTGATACCAAATTGTCTCTGATACCAAATGGGGAAGGTGGTAGGTATACAAAAGCAGTGGGTATACAAAAGCGGAAAGGAGAGGAGAGAGGAGATGGTGGTGGAAGCAAGGCTGGATTTTTATTGGTATTCCTATTCTTGCCTGTACATGAGGAAGGCTAGACCTATTTATAGTCATAACCCACATAATTTACATTTCATTCATTACAACTGAATTTAGACTGTATGTGCATTTCATTTAATGTGCTGGCAAATTTCATGATGCTTTCGGACTGCAGGCAAAAATCACAATCTTTTCTGTAGATGAACTTTATTCTAAATAGTAAGATGTCATGATTGCTTTGAGTGACTTGGTAAGGTATGTGTCATGTCTTTATTTATTTTTCCTTTCTGGAGATAAGTTCATCATGGATGTGTAGGTCGGGAATAAAATACTACTTCATTCTTATAAGAGATATGCTTTGTCTTTTAGTAGTTTTGCAAGTACTTTTTCCCAAAAACTCATTGATGGGCTAGTAAAAAAAGCTTTTCTCATCCTTCCAATGCTTTAGAAAATGCTCTTGTGGTAGGCATAGTATTATTGGAGACTTGCATCAAAAGTGCTCATCCCAACCTTTATTTGTTAATTTACCATGGAATAATTGGATTAACTCTTCTCATGTTTCTTCAAAAATATCAAAAGACATGTCTTCATAAGCATTGTTAATTTGATTGAGAGCTGACTGTCCCGATTTATATGGATTCTATATCACTGTTACTTACTCAGCGAGATCATCAGCGATGCAAACAACTCGTCGACCATCACACCAAACATATCTGTATGTACTTGCAAGTTCAAGATATCCTTTTAGATTGAGAAATCTTTGATATTGATCAGAAGCTGGACCATAATTTTGGAGATTTTTTAAGCTGTATTCCATTGTAGCGACTTCATGAGATTCATACCATTGAGCCGGATAATCAACATGGAGATGCTTTTAAACATTTAAGGTAGAGAGGAATTTTTTGTAGACTAAATCTGCTTCTTCATAAGTCATGATAGTCCATAATTGATATGGTTGATAAAACTGAATTTCTGATCTTTCACCTAAAGTGGATGATATCGTTATGAGAAGCTGTCTTTTGGTAACTCCAAGGCTACAAAGGGCATGGCGCACAATTGTAGGGAGCTACTGTATCATTTCAAAATCATCTCTGCACAAAGAAAATCTTTGGACTAATCCTTGTTCAATATATGAGATATCAACTTCATATGATGGTAGGAACAATTTGGGAAAGCCAGTTGCCTAGCTTATACATTGAGCTTTGAGCATTAATCTCTCCTTAATTTAACAAGAAATAGTTTTTTCTCTAATTCCTGTAGTTATCTCATCTGGAGGGGCTGTGTTAACCTTTTTTAGAAGGTAAATTTTGGATGTTTTTTCATTAGAATAGGTGGATAACAATACTGTTTGATGGATGTTATGGCACATAAGGATTTGGCTTTCTAAGTCCTTGATATAGTTTGTAATTTTGGATAGCATTTTTCTAGTGTTTTTTCTTTTATCAGAGAGAATGGCACTCCAATGGGCATTGATAAGTTCTTGTGAAATGACAGATAATCCTAAATTGAAGAAGGGAATTGATATTTGTTGGGATGTAGGTATGAAAAAAAAAGCTTGATTCCTGAATAGGGGCTTTATTTGATGTCATAATGAGAAAGGATTTTCCTAAAGGCAGATAGGACTAAAAGATAGGTTTGAATGAGAATTATCAATAACCTGAATTTTTATTTTCTTTGGGAAAAGAAAACTAATTTTATATCTATCCTCCGAGTAGAATTTGAAGGTGCCAAAATCTGGATGTAGGATCAAATGTAGAAAACATGAAGACATCAGAGAGACGATTAATAAGATCCATTTTATTTGGAACTGGATATTTGATTGGTTTTTGAATATCTTATTCTTGTTTACACTTTGTCTGAATAATATTGATATGTTGAGTAGGAGTTAATTCAACCAAATAAAAATTTAATTCGTTATTGTCTAAAATAGTTTTTAGACCTGATGAGTCAATTTGAAAAGGTTGTAAAATTTGTAGAAAAGGATTTCCAAGGATAACTTCGTTGTTTAAATCCTTTCCTAGAAGGAAATTAGTCTTTATGCATATTCCATTTTTATAGACATAAACATTACTTAATTTGTATTTGATATATAGTTTTTTCCTAGTAATAGCTAGATTGAGTTTATTATTGGTTTTTTCAAAATATTTTGTTGAGATTAATCCTTCTCTTATTAAATTAACATCTACACTACTATCTAGTAAGCAGAGTGCTTTAATAGAGAATTCTTTGATCTTAATTATAACTTGAGTTTTCCATTTTTTAAGTCGATTCCTTGTTAAAGGATTTACAAAACCATTCAAGTTTTCATCAAGATTTTCTTGATTTTCTAAATTATCATTATTTTCTTGATAATTTTTTATTATGTGAAATTCAAGATTCTCAACACGTTGTTTGAGCTTTTGAAGTTCAATAGAAAGATGAGTAGGAGTTTGTTGCTCTCTTAATCTATCAAATACAGTTTTAATACTGAATTGTTCAGGTAAGTCTAATATGTTATTTGATGTATAAGCTTTTCCTTTTTTAGTTCCTTTATTTATATTATATTTTTTCAAAATATTTATTTTTTAATTCTTCATCTTTTAGATCTTTAAACATTTCTTGCACCATCTCTTCTAGAGTAGAAAGTACGTTTAAAGATAAAGAAGAAGAACAAGCAGATTCATAGTAGATTTCACTATCAAATATTATACAATGACATCTATCTAAAGCATGAGAGGAAGAATAATCTGTATAGAGGGACTGGATGACTCTGACGCTGAGGATCCTTTTAAGATAGTTTTGATTTCTTTTTTTCTTTTAACTTTTATTTTTGGGCAGTCAGGAGCTATATGCCCTTTTTCTTTGCAATTATAATGTTGTATTTCTTTTTTCTTTGGATGAGAAGTGGATGGATTATCTTTCATATAAGGTTTTTTTAATTCTTTGTAAGGGTTTTTATGACAAGATTTTTTATGATATCTTTTTGAGAGAATATAATATTGCGGAGTTGAAAAATGTTTAGATTTTCATTTTTTATTGTTTCTTTTTAAGTTTTTCTTTTTATTCTGGCTAGAAGGATTGATTAATGGTTCCATGCCAAATTGAAAACAAAAATCACCAGGTGCATACTTGCTGATTTTTTTATTTTCAATTTGACATTTAAGTTTGATTTCATTGCATAATGAAAATCCAACTTTATTAATCTTTTGAATTAGATCATCAGATGTATACATTCCATAATTCAAGTTTCCATAATTTTATGATTTTAATTCTTCTCTAACTTTTTCTGTAAAAATTTAGGAATATCATATATGAATTTTTCTTTCCAAAATTCTGAATTACTTGTATCAATTATATAGAGTTTTGATAAGAAAACATCTCTATACCAACGAAAATCTAATAATGTTGGGCAAGATAAATTGATTAATTGTGTTTTTAATTTTTCTTCCACATTCATATAGTTATCAATAAAATGTTTAACTATATTGGTACTAAGCATGTAGATGGAATCAAGAATCATTTGGCCTTGAGCAGTAAGAACAAGATTTCCTGAGGGATCACCTTTTACTGAATTTAATATAGCATTTTTTTCTGAATCAGATAGGTATTTTTTTCACCAACCGTGTAATTGTCTAGTAAATCCATGGGTGACTGCATTTACTGAATATCTTTGATCATTATCGGTAGCCATGATGGTAGAGGCATATATCATCATATGTTGGCTTAGTTGTAGGATTTGATATTCAGATAGTCCATCTACATTCCATTCAAAATTGAAGAGTTTTCAAATTGAAGGCTATTTAGAATAGCTTGTTCTTCGAATTGAAGATCAACTGGAGTAGGTCTTGGATAATAATTTCTTGTTTTTGCTACAATGACTATTGGTTTTTGTCTTTTAAGTATTTTATTGATTTGTCAAGATTCTTGATTTTGATCATCGTGATTTTCATTTGATTTTTCTTTTATAGAGTCAGAAACAGAGAATTCTGAGTCTGAGCTCAAAGTTTTAGAAACTAAAATGTTTTTGGATTTTTCATCTTTGTTTTCTTTATTATAGTTAAGTTTTATGTTTGTATAACTATGAGATAATTGATTGATTAGTTTGTCGAAAATTTTTAGTTTTTTTTCTAAATTTAGATCTTTAAGGGCTTCACCTTGAAAACCTAAAGATTGTATCTTGATTACTTTATAGGAAGAAGTAATTTCAAAAAATTTTAAAATATTTTCAACTTTAACTTCAATTTTAATGGTTTGTTGGCCAATAGTATGAAGGTTTATATGTGTATAATTATCTTGTTCGAAAACATGCCTTAAATCGGATTTGTAAATAAATTCAATTTTACCTTTGTCTCTTTGTATTTTTGCAACATCTTTATGGGTACAGCTGAAGTTTATTTATATATGATTTGATGTAATGGAGGATGTATAGATTCTTCTGTTCTTTGTGGAGAGGAACTCATAGAAGCTATAATCCAAGAAAAGCTTAATTTAGTTATCATATTGATGGATAAATATTCAATATTATAAGCTTTCTTTATGGTTAGTTAAAGCTAATCAAAGAAATATTTCTTTGATTATCATGCATATATTTATACCATTTTGCTTTTAGAAAGTCTTTATGTTCTTGAGAAACATGGTTTAAAAAGGATTTTGTGAGAGGGTGTAAAGCTAAATTCTTTTTTAACATTTCTTTATCAATTTTAAAGCATTCAATAACATTTATATTGAAATCAAATTTTGAAGGATTATATGTATTAGATGGAGAAGCTTGATAAGAAAGATACATAAGTCCTATAGGTCGAAGGTCTGCATTAGGTGTAGAGCAAAAAATTCGAGATGGTTCTTTTATGGAAGATCCTACCACTGATGGAGGATGTGAATAAGATTCTCTAGAAAGTTGATAAACTGTAGGAGTTGTATCTCTTGAATCTATTTGAAAATTTATTTCAACACTTCCATCTTCATGTTTAATAATTGTTTCAATATCTTGATTTTCTAAAGACCTTTCAGGTTGGGCATTTTCTAAACGCCATTTGCCAGATAGATTAATATCAATCCACTGTATGAGTTTTGGAATATTAACTTTATTTTTTAAATTAGTTTGGAATAAAGTAGTCATACTTTTTGCCTGAAGGGAATAAGCTATGCCTGGAACAATTGAATTCATGAGTTTATAATAAACTCTATATATGAGAGTAAGATTTTGTTTATGAGGATTCATATCAAAACCTTTTGTCTGGATAGCAAGAGTAAGAGCTTCATATGCACCTGAATCTGTAAGGGAAATAGAGAAATTTGGAAAGCAATTGAAAAAAGCAGGGCCATTAGCCAAACTTGATTCAACCATTCCAAGTAATGAATCATTGAATTTTTTATGTCTTGTATCTTGAATATAGATGAAAGCTTTAGTTCTAAGTCCAAGTCTTGTTAATGGCTTTAGAGCAACTTGCACTAATCCAAAATGAATATAATTGTATGTTTTAACATACTTCTTTATTTCATGGGGCTTGATTAAAGAAAGATGCCTAGTAATGGATTCAGTTCTTTTGATGGTTTTTGCTTTATAACTTGATTTTAATTGAAAACTTCTAACTTTATGAATTTCATTTTTATTTAGGGTTAGAATAGTTTAGTCACAACTAACTTGATCTAAATCGTCATAACTGATTTCTTCACTATTTTAATAGACATAGAAGATAAGGAATTTAATGATAAGGAAGAAGAAGGTGCAAACTTCTTAACAAGCTTAGTCATAATTTGTATTACAGAGTTATTTTAACCAAATCCACCACGAGTATCTAACGAAATAGAGGATTTACACACCAACAAAATGCCTTAAACACCTTCACACGGCTAACAATGGTGACAACAATGGTTACCTCAGCTTTGCTCTAGGCGGAATATGATTAAAATTTCTTAATAATAACAAACACACATCCAAGTATTACGATTTTTTAAGTTCTTGCTTCCAAGTCAACAATTCCTTAAACAAAATCAAAAAATAAAGATAAGTGAAGAAATACTCACAAAATGAATTTATATTGCAATGATACCTGATTACAAACTAGATGCCAACCTAGCAGGAGATACCAAATGGGGAAGATGGTGGGTATACAAAAGTGGAAGGGAGAGGAGAGAGGAGATGGTGGTGGAAGCAAGGCTGGATTTTGATAGGTATTCCAACTCTTGCCCGTACGTGGAGATGGCTGGTACTATTTATAACTTTAGCAAACATAATTTACATTTCATTACAACTGAATTTACTCTGCACTTGCATTTCATTTTATGATGTTTCGGGATTTTACTGCTGGATAGAATCACAAGTTGGCATATAGATGGTTTGTCTTCATGCTGTGATGACGGTACTTGTTGACTAAGGGATGTTGCTTTATTCCTAAGCATAGTACCTAGTTGGTTCATTGCAGAGAGAGGAGTCTATGGAGCCCTAAATTTTCTTGTGGGCTTTTGGATTTTTCCCAATTGTCTTTTGTCTTCTTTCTCAAAGTAGCTTTTTTCATAGTACTTTTTCAACATAACTGCGATGTGTTTGTAGAGAATAGCATAGCTATGGATACGGTAGCAGTGATAAAGTTTTTATTATCTTTTCTTTGCAGGGTTTAAGGAGAAAACTCTTAATAAATCTTAATAAATCTAAATCTTGATAAGATTAATCACCATCCTGATGAATTCCATTGCAGTTGGCGGGGAACTTCATAATAGAGTCAAAATAATGACAAGGGTCATTCCAACCTTCATTATCATTTTCAAATTCTCCGTGGAATAGCTGAATTAATTCTTCACGAGTTTTTTCTGAAATGTCAAAAGAGATATCTTTATAGGCATTGAGAATTTGATTTAACTTGGCATGTCTGGATTTAGAAGGATTCTATATCACTGTAGTTTGCTTAACAAGATCATCAGCAATATAAACAACTCGACAAGAAATAGTTTTTTTTATCTAATTCTTGCTGCTATCTCATACGGAAGGGCTATGTTAACCTTTTCCAGGAGGTGAATTTTAGATGTTTTTTCATTAGCATAGGTGGATAAAAGCGCTCTTTGATAGTTGTTATGGTACATAAGGATTTGGCTTTCTAAGTCATTGATATGGTTCACAATTTTGGATAGGGTTTTTCTAGTGTTTCTTCTTTTATCAGAGACAATGGCACTCCAATGGTCATTGATAAGTTCTTGTGAAGTGACAAATAATCCTGGATTGAAGTAGGGAATTGATTTTTGTTGGGATATAGGTATGAAGGAAGAGCTTGATTCCTGAATGGGGGCTTTGCTTTTGCTTGTACTTGATGTTATAATGAGAAGGGATACTTCCTGAGGGCAGATAGGTCTGAATGAGAATTATCAATAATCTAAAATTTTATTTTCTTTGGGAAAAGAAAAATATTTTTATATCTGTCCTCGGGTTAGAATTTGAAGGTACCAAAATCTGGATGTTACATCAAATGTAGAAAACATGAAGACATCAAAGAGGCGATTAATAAGATCCGTTTTATTTGGATTTGGATATTTGATTGTTTTTTGAACACCTTATTCTTATTTACCCTTTGTTTGAATACTATTGATATGTTGAATAGGAGTTAATTCACCAAAATAAAAAATTAATTCTTTATTGTCTAAAATAGTTTTTAGACCTAATAAGTCAATTTGAAAAAGCTGTAAAACTTGTAGAAAAGCGTTTCCAAGGATAACATCATTGTTTAAATCCTTTCCTAGAAAGAAATTAATCTTTATGCATGTTCCATTTTTATAGACATAAACATTACTTAATTTGTATTTGATATGTAGTTTTTTGCTAGTAGTAGCTAGATTGAGTTTATTATTGGTTTTTTCATAATATTTTGTTGGGATTATTCCTTCTCTTATTAAATCAACATCTGTGCTACTATTTAATAAGCAGAGTGCTTTAAGAAAGAAATCTTCGATCTTAATTGTAGCTTGAGTTTTCCATTTTTTAAGTGGATTTCTTGTTAAAGAATTTACAAAAACATTTAAGTTTTCACCAAATTCTTCTTGATGTTCCAATTTATTATGATTATTTTCTTGATAATTTTTGAGTGTGTGAAATTCAAGGTTCTCAACACATTTAAGTTCTTGAAGTTCAATTAAGTCTTGTTTTAATTCTTTTATTTCTTGCTTTTGACTAGTAATTTTTTTATAAAGATCTTGAATTGAAAGATGAGGAGCTTACTGCTCTCTTAATCTATCTAATACAATTTTAATGCTGAATTGTTCAGGTAAGTTAGATATATTATTTGATGTAGAAGCTTTTCCTTTTTTATTTCTTTTATTTATATTCTGTATTTTTTCGAAATATTTATTTTTAAATTCCTCATCTTTGAAATCTTTAAACATTTCTAGCACCAGTTCTTCTGGAGCAGAAAGTGCGTTTAAAGATAAAGAGGAAGAAGAAGCAGATTCATACTAGATTTCACTGTCAAATATTTTACAATGACATGTATCTGAAGAATGAGGGGAAGAATAATTTGTATCAGAGGAACTGGATGACTCTAATGCTGAGGTCCTTTTAAGATAGTTTTGTTTTCTTTTTCTATTTTAACTTTTATTTTTGGGCAGTCAGGAGCTATATGTCCTTTTTCTTTGCAATTATAACATTGTATTTCTTTTTTCTTGGGAAAAGAAGTGGATGGATTATCTTTTGTATAAGATTTCTTTGATTCTTTATAAGGATTTTTATGAGAAGATTTTTTATGATATCTTTTTGAGGGAATATAATATTGTGGAGTTGAAAAATGTTTAAATTTTCTTTTTTGATGGTTTCTTTTTTAGTTTTTCTTTTTATTATGGCTAGAAGGACTAATTAATGGTTCCATGCCAAATTTGTAACAAAAATACCAAGCTCAAATTTGCTGATTCTTTTTTTTATTTTCAATTTGTTGTTTAAGTTTTATTTCATTGCATAAAGGAAATCCTACTTTATTTATCTTTTGAATGAGGTCACCATATGTATAAAGTCCATAATTTAAATTTCCAAAATTTTCTGATTTTAACTCTTCCCTTACTTTCTCTGCAAAAGGTTTAGGAAAACCAAATATAAATTTTTCTTTCCAAAATTCTGAATTGCTTGCATCAATTATATAAAGTTTTGATAAGAAAACATCTTTATACCAATGAAAATCTAATAATGTTGTGCAAGATAAATTGATTAATTGTATTTTTTTCTTCTACATTCATATAATTACCAATAAAATATTTAACCATATTGGTAATAAGCATGTAGATGGAATCAAGGATCATTTGGCCTTGAGGAGTAAGAATAGGATTTCCTAAGGGATCTCTTTTTACTGCATTTAATATAGCATGTCTTTCTGTATCAGATAAGTATTTTTCCCACCAACCATGTAATTATCCAATAAATCCAAGGACGATTGCATTTACTGCATGTCTTTGATCATTACCGGTACCCATGATGGTAGAGGCATATATCATCATGTGTTGGCATAGTTGCAGGATTTGATATTCAGATAGTCCATCTATATTCCATTCATATACTAAAGAGTTTTCAAATCGAAGGCCATTTAGAATCGCTTGTTCTTCAAATTAAAGATCAACCGGAGTAGGTCTTGGATAATAATTTCCTGTTTTTGTTGCAGTGACTATTGGTTTTTGCCTTTTAAATATTATATTAAGTTGTAGAGATTATTGATCTTGATTTTCATTTGATCTTTCTTCTATAGAGTGAGAAATAGAGAATTCTGTGTCTAAGCTCAAAGCTTTAGAAACTAAAACATTAACGGATTTTTCATCTTTATTTTCTTTATTATCTTTAAATTTTATGTTTGTAAAACTATGAGATAATTGATTGATTAGTTCGTCTAAAATTTTTAAGGAGTTTTTTTTCTAACTTTAAATCTTTAAGTGCTTCACCTTGAAAACCTAAAGATTGTGTCTTGATTACTTTATGGGAAGAAGTAGTTTCATAAAATTTTAAAATATTTTCAACTTTATCTTCAATTCTATTGGTTTGTTGGCCAATAGTATGAAGGTTAATATTTGTATAATTATTTTGTTTTAAAACATGATTTAAATCTAATTTGTAAATAAATCCAGTTTTACCTTTGTCTCCTTGTATTTTTGCAACATCTTTTATGGGTACAGCTGAAGTTTCTTTATAAATGATTTGATGTAATGGAGGATGTATAGATTCTTCAATTCTTTGTGGAGAGGAACTAGTAGAAGCTATAATCAAAGAAAAGCTTAATTTAGTTATCATATTGATGAATAAATATTCAGTATTATAAGCTTTTTTTATGGCTAGTTTAAGCCAAACAAAGAAATAAATATTTCTTTAATTATCATACATATATTTATGTCATTTTGCTTTTCGAAAGTCTTTATGTTCTTGAGAAACATGGTTTAAAAAGGATTTTGTGAGAGGATGTAAAGCTAAATTCTTTTTTAACATTTCTTTATCAATTTCAAAGCATTCAATAACATTTATATTGAAATCGAATTTCGAAGGATTATAAGTATTAGATGGAGAAGCTTGATAAGAAAGATATACAAGTCCTATAGGTCGAAGGTCTACATTAGGTGTAGAGCAAGAAACTCGGGATAGTTCTTTTATGGAAGATCCTACTACTAATGGTGGATGTGAATAAGATTCTCTAGAAAGTTAATAAAATGTAGGAGCTGTATCTCTTGAATTTGTTTGAAAATTTATGTCAACACTTCCATCATCATGTTCAATAATAGTTTCAATATCTTGATTTTCTAAAGACCTTTCAGGTTGGGCGTTTTTTAAGCGCCATTTGCGAGATAGATTAATATTAATCCACTGTATGAGTTTTGGAATATTAACTTTATTTTTTAAATTAATTTGGAATAAAATAGTCATACCTTTTGCTTGATGGGAATAGGCTATGCCTGGAACAACTGAATTGATGAGTTTATAATAAACATTATATATGACAGTAAGATTTTGATTATGAGGGTTCATATAAAAGCTTTTGTCCAGGTGACAAGAGTAAGAGCTTCATGTGCCCCTGGATCTGTAAGGGAAATAGAAAAATTTAGAAAGCAATTGAAGAAAGTAGGGCCCTTAGCCAAACTTAATTCAACCATTCTAAGTAATGAATCACTGAATTTTTTATGTCTTGTGTCTTAAACATAGATAAGAGATTTTGTTCTAAGTCAAAGTCTTGTTAAAGGCTTTAGAGCAATTTGCACTAATCAAAAATGAATATAATTGTATGTTTTAACATACTCCTTTATTTCATGGGGCTTGATTAAAGAAAGAGGCTAAATATTACTAGTAATGGATTCAGTTCTTTTAATGGTTTTTAGTTTATAACTTGTTTTTAATTGCAAACTTCCAACTTTATCAATTTCATTTTTATTTACGGTTGGAATAGTCTAGTCATGAATAACTTGATTTAAATTATCATAACTAATTTCTTCACTATTTTTAATAGACATAGAAGATAAGGAACTTGATGATGAGGAAGAAGAAGGAACAAACTTCTTAATAAGCGTAGCCATAATTTGTGTTATAGAGTAATTTTATCCAAATCCACTATGAGTATCTAACGAAATAGAGGATTTACACACCAACAAAATGCCTTAAATGCCTTCACACGGCTAACAACGGTGACAACAATGGCTACCTCAGCTTTGCTCTGGGCGAAATATGATTAAAATTTCTCAATAATAACAAATACACAACTAAGTATTAAGATTTTTTATGTTCTTTTGCTTATGAGTCAGCAATTTCTTAAACAAAATCAAAACATAAAGATAAATGAAGAAATACTCACAAAACAACTTTATATTGCATTGATACTTGATTACAAACTAGATGCTAACTTGGCTCTGATACTAAATAGGGAAGATGGTGGGTATACAAAAGCGAAAGGGAGAGGAAAGAGGAGATGATGGTGGAAGCAAGGCTGGATTTTGACTGGTATTCCAACTCTTGCCTGTACATGAGGAATGCTAGACCTATTTATAGCCATAACCAACATAATTTACATTTCATTACAACTAAATTTAGACTGAATGTGCTTTTCATTTAATGTGCTGGCAAATTTCATGATACTTCCGAACAGCAGGCAAAAATCACAATCTTTGCTGTAGATGAACTTTATTTTGACTAGTGAGATGTCATGATTGCCTTGAGTGACTTGATAAGGTATGTGTCATGTCTTTATTTCTTTTCCCTTTCTGGAGATAAGTTCTTCATGGATGTGCATGTTGGGAATAAAATACTACTTCATTCTTATGAGAGATATGCTTTGCCTTTTAGTACTTTTTGATGAGTCTTTAAAAATGCATATTTTCATACACAATTTGACCCATTTTAAGGACTTATTAACTTGAAAGAGCCTCATTTAGTGTGATATCATGGTTTAATTCATTTTAAATTCATTTTTATATTTTTCTGCATAACTTGCTTAAAAATCACACTTTTTGCATAAATTCATGAAACCTGCTATTTTTAGAAAGTCTATTTTTGGAAAGTTTTGTGAAAATAATTTTTGTCATGAAATAAATTGAATTCTCTTCATCATTAGTCAAAATAAATTGAATTCTCTTCATCATTAGTCATTCATACAAAATCATGAAGAATGATGTACATTTTTATGAGAAATGGGCCCACAGTCATGCATATGTGATGTTAGGGGTAAAATTGTCTTTTCACATGAATTCACATCTGTTTTGTAGGAAATTGATTATATGTGTCCCATTTGTAAAGAATTGAGGCAAGGAATTGATTTTTAAGAGAAAAGAGAGCAGAATTGAAGAGAAAAGGAAATTGGAAGAAAATTGTAAAAAGTCGGCTTCATGGTCCCACACACACATGCACATGTGTGGGGCACACTTGTAAAACATCCAAGATGGGGTCCATTTATTTGTTGCACATTTTCAAGAGATTTTGAAGAGAATTTGAAGAATATCTCATTAAAGATGGACAAGGAAAGCCACATAGGAGTTCTTTTTTGAGAAGGAGAAGATTTAATTGAAAAAAAAATGCAAAAAAATATCCAAGCAACCTATTCCACGTCCAAAAGAAGATTTTGGATCAGATTTTGATTGAAAAAGTAAAGGAAAAAATCAAGGGAGAATTATCTAGAAGATCTCTTCAAGTTAGGAGCCAACAAGGAGAACTTTCCAAAAAAGGAAAGTTGACGATGCAAAGAGATAAAAGGGGAAGATCTACACCTCATGTGGGCCAAGTTTGATTCTAAGAGAGGATTCTTATCCCTATTTCATCTCTCAAAAGATCTCAATGCAAGGTGGCAATGACAAAGAAGGAAAGGAGCATCCAAGAGGGATTTCTGGACAAAACAAAGAAGGAAAGAAGAGAAAAATAAAAAGAAAAAAAATCCCCAAGGATATTGCACGTCCAAAGCATTGGTTGGAGCCCTTTTTTCTTTCATTTTTTAATTATTTTTAATATTTTAAAGTTTGAGAAGGAGTAGGACTTGAAAAAGTATAAATAGGGCACCCTTCTCCCATATTCTTCATGGAAGAATTACCCACCTCCCACCTCTAGATTTCTTCATCCATCTCTCCCTCTCTTGTCTCTACATCTCTAGTCATCAAGGAGGCTTAGCCCAAAAGCCACACCACCAACCTTGAAGTGTCAACTAGAAGGAGGAATTCTCATCCATCCTAGTATGTAATTGTTTGCTTTTTATTTCCAATCTTTTGTAAAACAATTTCATGCTAGTAAAGTTTGTTTCTTTTCAATTGTTCTTGTCTTTGATTTTGTGGTGTTCATAATTTTAGTCTTGTTTGTGATTGGGTTAATTTTTGTTCTTGTTTAAATATTGGGATAGAATTGGAATCACAACTAGTAACCCATCTTAGTAACCTTTTTAATATACTTTGTCTCTTTGGATACATTGTATGTTTGGAGGCAATGCAAGATGGGGTTAAAGAGGTTTGCGTGAAAAAAGATTAGAGGCCAATTCTAAAATTTATTTCTACATGGAATGGAAATTTGTTATTCTCACTTAGATTGACGACCTAAGATGAAGAATAAGACCTTAAACAACACTGCTAATCTATTTTAGCCCAAATTAAGATAAGAAATTGAAAGAGCAATCTACCGCCTTTGACTTCTTGTTATTACCGCCTTTGACTTCAGTTGTTTACCGCCTTTGACTTTCTTGTTATTATCGCCTTTGACTTCAGTTGTTTACCGCCTTTGACTTTCGTGTTATTACCGCCTTTGACTTCCTGCAATTTTATGTTATTTTTTGCAAATTTTACTAACTTTCTAATTTTAAATTTGTTTCTAGTTTTATGTTTTTGATTGTTTTAGTTAATTTTCATAATTAAAATATCTTTCTAAAATTGTTTTAATTGAAGATTTTAAATTGAAAAGTTTTCTAGTTTTGGAAATTCTAACCTAGGAAAGTTTCTAATTTTTTTTATTTTGTTTCTAACATTGTTTAGTTTAGTTAGTTTCTAATTTTAGTTTTTATTTTTGGAAGTTCTAACTTGTGTTTTAGTTTTGCAGCAATTTTAGTTTTATTTTAGGTTTTTAGATTTAGGAAAGTTTCTTTCATTGGTTTGTAATTAATTTAATTTTGGTAAGTAGGATGTTTGTATTTGTTAGATTTTAAATTAGGTTAGTTTTAGATTTTTATTTTAAGGCAAGTCAAGTTGAAAAAAAATACCTTAAACACATTGCTCCCTGAGGATCGACCTGGTCTCACCAGTTTTATTACTACATCGCGGTTCTGCACTTGGAACTCACGATCAGGTTTTTGGTGCCGTTGCCGGGGAGCGCCATTTAAGGTAACTTTTCTAACTTTCCTTATTTACATTGCTTTGTGGGTGTGATTTAATTTTGGCATATTTCTAGAAATAGGAGGACATGCATGGAATGATGAGTCGCCCTAATTTGGAATAGGAATGTGCATGGAATGCTAGAAAGTACACATCACTGCTATTTTTAGAAACTTTCTAAAATCAGGAAAAGTTACTGTTTTTCAACTTGTCTCAACTTCTTTTGGGAAGAAAGTATACCAAAAGTGATCTAATCGTTGTCCTTAATCTTCTCGGTGTCTAAGAAAGCCTTTGCCCCTGTAGTGCGCGACAGCTTGTCTGTTCAGGAAACTGGTCCTTCAAACGGGTCTATCTGTGACTCTACCACTTCCTGGTGGCTAACTGGCCAAGTTGGTTTCATAGGACCAGATTGGAGAACTAGAGGAAACTTTTCAACCTTAAGGAGTTGCTTTGATGTTTATTGTCTAACTTAGGTTTTTTTTTTTTTCAAAATCTCAAGATTCAAAAAAAAAAAAAAAACAAGTGATTCCAAAAAAAAAAAAAAAAAATGGATTGGTGGGAATCCACAAACATGAGGAGACTTAATAATGGGCAAACTAATGGGAATGGAATCAATACTGATGGCCCACCAAAGTCTTGACGTGCCTTATGTGAACAAGAAAGAATTGAAAAGTTACGTCAAAGAAATTGTTCAGCTGGATCTTATGAATGGGAATGGGCCAATCACTATGATCATTGTTACAATGAGGAATTTGAGGATTTGAATGGAATGGTTAGTTTAGATGATCAACCAATAAGGGTCCCACATGATTACCCACACCTCACACAATCATCCACTCATTCTGATATGGATGTGGGATTTCCATGGTGGACATAATCAAATCAATGGCATTACCATAATGAAATGGATAACATGTGTGGTCCAAATTGGGATGATCACTCACTAAACAATTGGCGTAATGTGCCCAATATATATCATGTCTCTTATTCCCAAGAATTTACTCAGGCTGGGTCGTATGACTATCCCTCGCAGGATACATCATATGTACCCCCTTATTCTCCCTGGTCATATGCACCTCATAATTCCTCTCCGCCTGAATGGTCATATGAACCACCACCACCCCTGAAGAATTCTTTGGAGGATACTTTAGCCAAATTGGTTGAGTTCACACACAATGCCATGCAAACCATACAACAAAATGAACAACACATGAAAAGCCTAATGACTTCGATTAATCAAACCGGGCTTGCAATGAGAAAACAAAATGCCACTCTTGGAATTAAAGATGATCCTACATTCATTGAAAATCTCGTAGATATGGATCACACAAACACACAGTGGATATCTAAGGGTGTACATGAGTACATGGATGATGGTGTGATGCATGAACCAATTGATGAATCACATGAGCCTATGTGCCCTACTTTTCCTCAGTACCGGCCATTCCATTTCATTAAAGAGGAATCTATGCCCTTTTACATAAATCCTTTCTATGATTCAGATTCCTCTGATGAATTTGGCATTGCAGTCTTTCACAAATTTTATGTTCCTACAATTAAAGAAACTGCAAATGAACCTACTAAGCCCCCAAAGGAAAATTACAATTGGGAGGATGACCCCATTTTTCAAATTTCTGAGATGGATAATCTGGAATCTTTGGAATCATGTACTGACTTCTTTATGAAATCTGATGATCCAACCCTTAGAGAAATTGCCCTCACATTTCTTGGCCCTCAATGTTATTCAGAAAAACTTGTAGAATTGGAGAATAGTGGTCCCATTCAGACACCTAAGTCCGACAATTTGAAATCCTTTGAGCTCGTGCCTAAACAGACTGTGGAAATCAATTTCAAAGAATTTATGGCACTGGATGACCTAGGGCCGCCCAGTTTCTCATTACTTTCTCTCCTATCTTTCAAAGATCCATTTTTAAGAAAGGAGGAAAAAATTTTCTTTGTGGTCCTTTTTCCATACAGTGTACAAGAACATGCGGTCCTCATGTTCATTGAGCCCTCTACCGACATGGTTTCATCTTTTTCTGTGCTTCTTGTAAATTGTGTGGAGGAAAATTTCATTTGGGATCCGGGTGGACTCATGGTTTTGAATCCAGTAGTGTAGGTTTTTGTTTCTTTTCTTTTTAGAGTAGATATTTCCTTTTAGAGTAGCTTCTTGTCTTTTTGTTCTTATCTTTCTGTTTTGTCTAACTTTGGACAGGGAGCAGCTCGAACACATCTTCAGGTGACTTTTTCTCTCTACTCTCATTTACATTTATATTTCCTCATGTTATTTTTACAGTTCTGCGTTGCATGCATAAACATCGAGGACGATGTTCATCTTAGGATGGGGGGTGGGAACAAGCACGCTTGTCCAATTTTAGACAAAAATTTTTTTTTTGATTTTTCTATCACTTTTATCATTTTAATCAGTTTTTAATGATTTTAGTTTTTTTTAAAAAACAAAAAAATTAGGATAGGAGATTTTTTTTTTCGTTGGTATTTATTTTTCATTTTGGAAAAGAAAATTTTTAAAAGAATTGAAGCGATTTGAAGATATATAGAAATATGGAATTTTCATACTTTTGGAAGGAAGTAAAAAGAAAGTTTGCATTTTCTAAAGGAGAAAACCTATCAGAAGATTACCAAAACTTGCTCTTCACATACACACACGTATACATTTTTCGAAATTTTGGATATGAAGCTTTGATGCTATTTGTTTTTGGAATTTTTCTGGAGAATACAATGTGAACTTGAAATTTAGTTTGTAGAATATTTTTGTTTCCTGATTCATTTTTGGTAAATTGTATATATTAGAACCAAGATGAATTAATTCGAGTGAAATGAGAATTGCCACCTAGTGTTTACTTTGGTTTAAAAAAAAAAGAAGAAAAAGAGTGAAAAAAAAAGAGCATATAATGAGCAATTTATAACTAGTTTGGGTTCGTAGCCTTTTTAACTCGAGCTAGTAAGCCCGGAGGGATATTTCCATATCTAGTGCTCTAAAGCCATCTGGTTTGGGAGTTATTGGCCTAATGCTCGCTACATGGGTTAATTAGAAAGCTTAAGGGACCTAAACATTGCACAGTCAAAAGAAAGAAAAGAAAAAAAAAGAAAATAAAGATGAATTATGGCCCAACGAGTGTCCGTAGAAATTTTCAAGGGATATGTACGGAAAAGCATAAGGACTAAGTTTGCTCCTCAGATCCCAACTTTTGCTATATCATATGAACTTGGAAAATTCTACGTTGGAAAAAGTAAGAGAGTGAAGAGTGTCTGTAAGAGTTTGCAAGGGAGTATGTGCGGGGAAGGACAAGGACTAGATTTGCTCTCTGGATCCTAACTTTTCTTATATCGTATGAACTTGGGAACTCTTGCGTCGGAAAAAGATAGTGAGAGAAAAAGAGGCCAACCGAAGTAAATAGTAAAGTGGCAACTATCTTGTAACTTTGAGAGGAAATTTCTTTTTGCTAAATTTCAGGGGATCAGACTATTTGAAGGAAAATTTCTGTTTTTGCAGCATTATTGTAGAATATCCGAAATAGGTTTTTGATGTATACAATTTCGCATAATGCACGCAAGTTGGTTTGAATTTGAGAAAGTTTTTGAGAATAGAATTGTGGACTGGACTTTGAAAAGTCTGAAAGTGTAATTATTCCAGATTTCGAAAATATCTGATATGAGTGAATTTTCTTTTGGTGAATTTCTTTTCTCTTTTATTCATTTGTTTATTTTTTTCATTAAACAAAAAAAGAGAAGAGAATTTTGTGGGTATATTCACTGTAAACCCTCACGAGGCACAACTCGTCCACTAGGGGGAACCTAGGGGTTTAAGGGCTTGCTGCATACGCTAAATGCAGTCGAGAGTGCCAGCGAAAGTGGCGTTGCATTCATGTTTAATTTTATTGGATTGCATTAGTTTAAGATAAGATTAGGTTAGGATGGAATTCGTCATATTTTATCGCATTTTTTGCTAGTGACTAGCAAAACGCTGGTTGGGGGGTGTGATGAGTCTTTAAAAATGCATACTTTCATACACAATTTGACCCATTTTAAGGACTTATTAACTTGAAAGAGCCTCATTTAGTGTGATATCATGGTTTAATTCATTTTAAATTCATTTTTATATTTTTCTGTATAACTTGCTTAAAAATCACACTTTTTGCATAAATTCATGAAACCTGCTATTTTTGGAAAGTTTTGTGAAAATAATTTTTCTCATGAAATAAATTGAATTCTCTTCATCATTAGTCATTCATACAAAATCATGAAGAATGATGTACATTTTTATGAGAAATGGGCCCACAGTCATGCATATGTGATGTTATGGGTAAAATTATCTTTTCACATGAATTCACATCTGTTTTGTAGGAAATTGATTATATGTGTCCCATTTGTAAAGAATTGAGGCAAGGAATTGATTTTTAAGAGAAAAGAGAGCAGAATTAAAGAGAAAAGGAAATTGGAAGAAAATTGTAAAAAGTCGGCTTCATGGTCCCACACACACATGCACATGTGTGGGGCACACTTGTAAAACATCCAAGATGGGGTCCATTTATTTGTTGCACATTTTCAAGAGATTTTGAAGAGAATTTGAAGAATATCTCATTAAAGATGGACAAGGAAAGCCACATAGGAGTTCTTTTTTGAGAAGGAGAAGATTTAATTGAAAAAAAAATGCAAAAAAATATCCAAGCAACCTATTCCACGTCCAAAAGAAGATTTTGGATCAGATTTTGATTGAAAAAGTAAAGGAAAAAATCAAGGGAGAATTATCTAGAAGATCTCTTCAAGTTAGGAGCCAACAAGGAGAACTTTCCAAAAAAGGAAAGTTGACGATGCAAAGAGATAAAAGGGGAAGATCTACACCTCATGTGGGCCAAGTTTGATTCTAAGAGAGGATTCTTATCCCTATTTCATCTCTCAAAAGATCTCAATGCAAGGTGGCAATGACAAAGAAGGAAAGGAGCATCCAAGAGGGATTTCTGGACAAAACAAAGAAGGAAAGAAGAGAAAAATAAAAAGAAAAAAAATCCCCAAGGCTATTGCACGTCCAAAGCATTGGTTGGAGCCCTTTTTTCTTTCATTTTTTAATTATTTTTAATATTTTAAAGTTTGAGAAGGAGTAGGACTTGAAAAAGTATAAATAGGGCACCCTTCTCCCATATTCTTCATGGAAGAATTACCCACCTCCCACCTCTAGATTTCTTCATCCATCTCTCCCTCTCTTGTCTCTACATCTCTAGTCATCAAGGAGGCTTAGCCCAAAAGCCACACCACCAACCTTGAAGTGTCAACTAGAAGGAGGAATTCTCATCCATCCTAGTATGTAATTGTTTGCTTTTTATTTCCAATCTTTTGTAAAACAATTTCATGCTAGTAAAGTTTGTTTCTTTTCAATTGTTCTTGTCTTTGATTTTGTGGTGTTCATAATTTTAGTCTTGTTTGTGATTGGGTTAATTTTTGTTCTTGTTTAAATATTGGGATAGAATTGGAATCACAACTAGTAACCCATCTTAGTAACCTTTTTAATATACTTTGTCTCTTTGGATACATTGTATGTTTGGAGGCAATGCAAGATGGGGTTAAAGAGGTTTGCGTGAAAAAAGATTAGAGGCCAATTCTAAAATTTATTTCTACATGGAATGGAAATTTGTTATTCTCACTTAGATTGACGACCTAAGATGAAGAATAAGACCTTAAAACAACACTGCTAATCTATTTTAGCCCAAATTAAGATAAGAAATTGAAAGAGCAATCTACCGCCTTTGACTTCTTGTTATTACCGCCTTTGACTTCAGTTGTTTACCGCCTTTGACTTTCTTGTTATTATCGCCTTTGACTTCAGTTGTTTACCGCCTTTGACTTTCGTGTTATTACCGCCTTTGACTTCCTGCAATTTTATGTTATTTTTTGCAAATTTTACTAACTTTCTAATTTTAAATTTGTTTCTAGTTTTATGTTTTTGATTGTTTTAGTTAATTTTCATAATTAAAATATCTTTCTAAAATTGTTTTAATTGAAGATTTTAAATTGAAAAGTTTTCTAGTTTTGGAAATTCTAACCTAGGAAAGTTTCTAATTTTTTTTATTTTGTTTCTAACATTGTTTAGTTTAGTTAGTTTCTAATTTTAGTTTTTATTTTTGGAAGTTCTAACTTGTGTTTTAGTTTTGCAGCAATTTTAGTTTTATTTTAGGTTTTTAGATTTAGGAAAGTTTCTTTCATTGGTTTGTAATTAATTTAATTTTGGTAAGTAGGATGTTTGTATTTGTTAGATTTTAAATTAGGTTAGTTTTAGATTTTTATTTTAAGGCAAGTCAAGTTGAAAAAAAATACCTTAAACACATTGCTCCCTGAGGATCGACCTGGTCTCACCAGTTTTATTACTACATCGCGGTTCTGCACTTGGAACTCACGATCAGGTTTTTGGTGCCGTTGCCGGGGAGCGCCATTTAAGGTAACTTTTCTAACTTTCCTTATTTACATTGCTTTGTGGGTGTGATTTAATTTTGGCATATTTCTAGAAATAGGAGGACATGCATGGAATGATGAGTCGCCCTAATTTGGAATAGGAATGTGCATGGAATGCTAGAAAGTACACATCACTGCTATTTTTAGAAACTTTCTAAAATCAGGAAAAGTTACTGTTTTTCAACTTGTCTCAACTTCTTTTGGGAAGAAAGTATACCAAAAGTGATCTAATCGTTGTCCTTAATCTTCTCGGTGTCTAAGAAAGCCTTTGCCCCTGTAGTGCGCGACAGCTTGTCTGTTCAGGAAACTGGTCCTTCAAACGGGTCTATCTGTGACTCTACCACTTCCTGGTGGCTAACTGGCCAAGTTGGTTTCATAGGACCAGATTGGAGAACTAGAGGAAACTTTTCAACCTTAAGGAGTTGCTTTGATGTTTATTATCTAACTTAGGTTTTTTTTTTTTCAAAATCTCAAGATTCAAAAAAAAAAAAAAAACAAGTGATTCCAAAAAAAAAAAAAAAATGGATTGGTGGGAATCCACAAACATGAGGAGACTTAATAATGGGCAAACTAATGGGAATGGAATCAATACTGATGGCCCACCAAAGTCTTGACGTGCCTTATGTGAACAAGAAAGAATTGAAAAGTTACGTCAAAGAAATTGTTCAGCTGGATCTTATGAATGGGAATGGGCCAATCACTATGATCATTGTTACAATGAGGAATTTGAGGATTTGAATGGAATGGTTAGTTTAGATGATCAACCAATAAGGGTCCCACATGATTACCCACACCTCACACAATCATCCACTCATTCTGATACGGATGTGGGATTTCCATGGTGGACATAATCAAATCAATGGCATTACCATAATGAAATGGATAACATGTGTGGTCCAAATTGGGATGATCACTCACTAAACAATTGGCGTAATGTGCCCAATATATATCATGTCTCTTATTCCCAAGAATTTACTCAGGCTGGGTCGTATGACTATCCCTCGCAGGATACATCATATGTACCCCCTTCTTCTCCTTGGTCATATGCACCTCATAATTCCTCTCCGCCTGAATGGTCATATGAACCACCACCACCCCTGAAGAATTCTTTGGAGGATACTTTAGCCAAATTGGTTGAGTTCACACACAATGCCATGCAAACCATACAACAAAATGAACAACACATGAAAAGCCTAATGACTTCGATTAATCAAACCGGGCTTGCAATGAGAAAACAAAATGCCACTCTTGGAATTAAAGATGATCCTACATTCATTGAAAATCTCGTAGATATGGATCACACAAACACACAGTGGATATCTAAGGGTGTACATGAGTACATGGATGATGGTGTGATGCATGAACCAATTGATGAATCACATGAGCCTATGTGCCCTACTTTTCCTCAGTACCGGCCATTCCATTTCATTAAAGAGGAATCTATGCCCTTTTACATAAATCCTTTCTATGATTCAGATTCCTCTGATGAATTTGGCATTGCAGTCTTTCACAAATTTTATGTTCCTACAATTAAAGAAACTGCAAATGAACCTACTAAGCCCCCAAAGGAAAATTACAATTGGGAGGATGACCCCATTTTTCAAATTTCTGAGATGGATAATCTGGAATCTTTGGAATCATGTACTGACTTCTTTATGAAATCTGATGATCCAACCCTTAGAGAAATTGCCCTCACATTTCTTGGCCCTCAATGTTATTCAGAAAAACTTGTAGAATTGGAGAATAGTGGTCCCATTCAGACACCTAAGTCCGACAATTTGAAATCCTTTGAGCTCGTGCCTAAACAGACTGTGGAAATCAATTTAAAAGAATTTATGGCACTGGATGACCTAGGGCCGCCCAGTTTCTCATTACTTTCTCTCCTATCTTTCAAAGATCCATTTTTAAGAAAGGAGGAAAAAATTTTCTTTGTGGTCCTTTTTCCATACAGTGTACAAGAACATGCGGTCCTCATGTTCATTGAGCCCTCTACCGACATGGTTTCATCTTTTTCTGTGCTTCTTGTAAATTGTGTGGAGGAAAATTTCATTTGGGATCCGGGTGGACTCATGGTTTTGAATCCAGTAGTGTAGGTTTTTGTTTCTTTTCTTTTTAGAGTAGATATTTCCTTTTAGAGTAGCTTCTTGTCTTTTTGTTCTTATCTTTCTGTTTTGTCTAACTTTGGACAGGGAGCAGCTCGAACACATCTTCAGGTGACTTTTTCTCTCTACTCTCATTTACATTTATATTTCCTTATGTTATTTTTACAGTTCTGCGTTGCATGCATAAACATCGAGGACGATGTTCATCTTAGGATGGGGGGTGGGAACAAGCACGCTTGTCCAATTTTAGACAAAAATTTTTTTTTTGATTTTTCTATCACTTTTATCATTTTAATCAGTTTTTAATGATTTTAGTTTTTTTTAAAAAACAAAAAAATTAGGATAGGAGATTTTTTTTTTCGTTGGTATTTATTTTTCATTTTGGAAAAGAAAATTTTTAAAAGAATTGAAGCGATTTGAAGATATATAGAAATATGGAATTTTCATACTTTTGGAAGGAAGTAAAAAGAAAGTTTGCATTTTCTAAATGAGAAAACCTATTAGAAGATTACCAAAACTTGCTCTTCACATACACACACGTATACATTTTTCGAAATTTTGGATATGAAGCTTTGATGCTATTTGTTTTTGGAATTTTTCTGGAGAATACAATGTGAACTTGAAATTTAGTTTGTAGAATATTTTTGTTTCCTGATTCATTTTTGGTAAATTGTATATATTAGAACCAAGATGAATTAATTCGAGTGAAATGAGAATTGCCACCTAGTGTTTACTTTGGTTTAAAAAAAAAAGAAGAAAAAGAGTGAAAAAAAAAGAGCATATAATGAGCAATTTATAACTAGTTTGGGTTCGTAGCCTTTTTAACTCGAGCTAGTAAGCCCGGAGGGATATTTCCATATCTAGTGCTCTAAAGCCATCTGGTTTGGGAGTTATTGGCCTAATGCTCGCTACATGGGTTAATTAGAAAGCTTAAGGGACCTAAACATTGCACAGTCAAAAGAAAGAAAAGAAAAAAAAAGAAAATAAAGATGAATTATGGCCCAACGAGTGTCCGTAGAAATTTTCAAGGGATATGTACGGAAAAGCATAAGGACTAAGTTTGCTCCTCAGATCCCAACTTTTGCTATATCATATGAACTTGGAAAATTCTACGTTGGAAAAAGTAAGAGAGTGAAGAGTGTCTGTAAGAGTTTGCAAGGGAGTATGTGCGGGGAAGGACAAGGACTAGATTTGCTCTCTGGATCCTAACTTTTCTTATATCGTATGAACTTGGGAACTCTTGCGTCGGAAAAAGATAGTGAGAGAAAAAGAGGCCAACCGAAGTAAATAGTAAAGTGGCAACTATCTTGTAACTTTGAAAGGAAATTTCTTTTTGCTAAATTTCAGGGGATCAGACTATTTGAAGGAAAATTTCTGTTTTTGCAGCATTATTGTAGAATATCCGAAATAGGTTTTTGATGTATACAATTTCGCATAATGCACGCAAGTTGGTTTGAATTTGAGAAAGTTTTTGAGAATAGAATTGTGGACTGGACTTTGAAAAGTCTGAAAGTGTAATTATTCCAGATTTCGAAAATATCTGATATGAGTGAATTTTCTTTTGGTGAATTTCTTTTCTCTTTTATTCATTTGTTTATTTTTTTCATTAAACAAAAAAAGAGAAGAGAATTTTGTGGGTATATTCACTGTAAACCCTCACGAGGCACAACTCGTCCACTAGGGGGAACCTAGGGGTTTAAGGGCTTGCTGCATACGCTAAATGCAGTCGAGAGTGCCAGCGAAAGTGGCGTTGCATTCATGTTTAATTTTATTGGATTGCATTAGTTTAAGATAAGATTAGGTTAGGATGGAATTCGTCATATTTTATCGCATTTTTTGCTAGGGACTAGCAAAACGCTGGTTGGGGGGTGTGATGAGTCTTTAAAAATGCATACTTTCATACACAATTTGACCCATTTTAAGGACTTATTAACTTGAAAGAGCCTCATTTAGTGTGATATCATGGTTTAATTCATTTTAAATTCATTTTTATATTTTTCTGCATAACTTGCTTAAAAATCACACTTTTTGCATAAATTCATGAAACCTGCTATTTTTGGAAAGTTTTGTGAAAATAATTTTTCTCATGAAATAAATTGAATTCTCTTCATCATTAGTCATTCATACAAAATCATGAAGAATGATGTACATTTTTATGAGAAATGGGCCCACAGTCATGCATATGTGATGTTATGGGTAAAATTATCTTTTCACATGAATTCACATCTGTTTTGTAGGAAATTGATTATATGTGTCCCATTTGTAAAGAATTGAGGCAAGGAATTGATTTTTAAGAGAAAAGAGAGCAGAATTGAAGAGAAAAGGAAATTGGAAGAAAATTGTAAAAAGTCGGCTTCATGGTCCCACACACACATGCACATGTGTGGGGCACACTTGTAAAACATCCAAGATGGGGTCCATTTATTTGTTGCACATTTTCAAGAGATTTTGAAGAGAATTTGAAGAATATCTCATTAAAGATGGACAAGGAAAGCCACATAGGAGTTCTTTTTTGAGAAGGAGAAGATTTAATTGAAAAAAAAATGCAAAAAAATATCCAAGCAACCTATTCCACGTCCAAAAGAAGATTTTGGATCAGATTTTGATTGAAAAAGTAAAGGAAAAAATCAAGGGAGAATTATCTAGAAGATCTCTTCAAGTTAGGAGCCAACAAGGAGAACTTTCCAAAAAAGGAAAGTTGACGATGCAAAGAGATAAAAGGGGAAGATCTACACCTCATGTGGGCCAAGTTTGATTCTAAGAGAGGATTCTTATCCCTATTTCATCTCTCAAAAGATCTCAATGCAGGGTGGCAATGACAAAGAAGGAAAGGAGCATCCAAGAGGGATTTCTGGACAAAACAAAGAAGGAAAGAAGAGAAAAATAAAAAGAAAAAAAATCCCCAAGGCTATTGCACGTCCAAAGCATTGGTTGGAGCCCTTTTTTCTTTCATTTTTTAATTATTTTTAATATTTTAAAGTTTGAGAAGGAGTAGGACTTGAAAAAGTATAAATAGGGCACCCTTCTCCCATATTCTTCATGGAAGAATTACCCACCTCCCACCTCTAGATTTCTTCATCCATCTCTCCCTCTCTTGTCTCTACATCTCTAGTCATCAAGGAGGCTTAGCCCAAAAGCCACACCACCAACCTTGAAGTGTCAACTAGAAGGAGGAATTCTCATCCATCCTAGTATGTAATTGTTTGCTTTTTATTTCCAATCTTTTGTAAAACAATTTCATGCTAGTAAAGTTTGTTTCTTTTCAATTGTTCTTGTCTTTGATTTTGTGGTGTTCATAATTTTAGTCTTGTTTGTGATTGGGTTAATTTTTGTTCTTGTTTAAATATTGGGATAGAATTGGAATCACAACTAGTAACCCATCTTAGTAACCTTTTTAATATACTTTGTCTCTTTGGATACATTGTATGTTTGGAGGCAATGCAAGATGGGGTTAAAGAGGTTTGCGTGAAAAAAGATTAGAGGCCAATTCTAAAATTTATTTCTACATGGAATGGAAATTTGTTATTCTCACTTAGATTGACGACCTAAGATGAAGAATAAGACCTTAAAACAACACTGCTAATCTATTTTAGCCCAAATTAAGATAAGAAATTGAAAGAGCAATCTACCGCCTTTGACTTCTTGTTATTACCGCCTTTGACTTCAGTTGTTTACCGCCTTTGACTTTCTTGTTATTATCGCCTTTGACTTTAGTTGTTTACCGCCTTTGACTTTCGTGTTATTACCGCCTTTGACTTCCTGCAATTTTATGTTATTTTTTGCAAATTTTACTAACTTTCTAATTTTAAATTTGTTTCTAGTTTTATGTTTTTGATTGTTTTAGTTAATTTTCATAATTAAAATATCTTTCTAAAATTGTTTTAATTGAAGATTTTAAATTGAAAAGTTTTCTAGTTTTGGAAATTCTAACCTAGGAAAGTTTCTAATTTTTTTTATTTTGTTTCTAACATTGTTTAGTTTAGTTAGTTTCTAATTTTAGTTTTTATTTTTGGAAGTTCTAACTTGTGTTTTAGTTTTGCAGCAATTTTAGTTTTATTTTAGGTTTTTAGATTTAGGAAAGTTTCTTTCATTGGTTTGTAATTAATTTAATTTTGGTAAGTAGGATGTTTGTATTTGTTAGATTTTAAATTAGGTTAGTTTTAGATTTTTATTTTAAGGCAAGTCAAGTTGAAAAAAAATACCTTAAACACATTGCTCCCTGAGGATCGACCTGGTCTCACCAGTTTTATTACTACATCGCGGTTCTGCACTTGGAACTCACGATCAGGTTTTTGGTGCCGTTGCCGGGGAGCGCCATTTAAGGTAACTTTTCTAACTTTCCTTATTTACATTGCTTTGTGGGTGTGATTTAATTTTGGCATATTTCTAGAAATAGGAGGACATGCATGGAATGATGAGTTGCCCTAATTTGGAATAGGAATGTGCATGGAATGCTAGAAAGTACACATCACTGCTATTTTTAGAAACTTTCTAAAATCAGGAAAAGTTACTGTTTTTCAACTTGTCTCAACTTCTTTTGGGAAGAAAGTATACCAAAAGTGATCTAATCGTTGTCCTTAATCTTCTCGGTGTCTAAGAAAGCCTTTGCCCCTGTAGTGCGCGACAGCTTGTCTGTTCAGGAAACTGGTCCTTCAAACGGGTCTATCTGTGACTCTACCACTTCCTGGTGGCTAACTGGCCAAGTTGGTTTCATAGGACCAGATTGGAGAACTAGAGGAAACTTTTCAACCTTAAGGAGTTGCTTTGATGTTTATTATCTAACTTAGGTTTTTTTTTTTTCAAAATCTCAAGATTCAAAAAAAAAAAAAAACAAGTGATTCCAAAAAAAAAAAAAAAAATGGATTGGTGGGAATCCACAAACATGAGGAGACTTAATAATGGGCAAACTAATGGGAATGGAATCAATACTGATGGCCCACCAAAGTCTTGACGTGCCTTATGTGAACAAGAAAGAATTGAAAAGTTACGTCAAAGAAATTGTTCAGCTGGATCTTATGAATGGGAATGGGCCAATCACTATGATCATTGTTACAATGAGGAATTTGAGGATTTGAATGGAATGGTTAGTTTAGATGATCAACCAATAAGGGTCCCACATGATTACCCACACCTCACACAATCATCCACTCATTCTGATACGGATGTGGGATTTCCATGGTGGACATAATCAAATCAATGGCATTACCATAATGAAATGGATAACATGTGTGGTCCAAATTGGGATGATCACTCACTAAACAATTGGCGTAATGTGCCCAATATATATCATGTCTCTTATTCCCAAGAATTTACTCAGGCTGGGTCGTATGACTATCCCTCGCAGGATACATCGTATGTACCCCCTTCTTCTCCCTGGTCATATGCACCTCATAATTCCTCTCCGCCTGAATGGTCATATGAACCACCACCACCCCTGAAGAATTCTTTGGAGGATACTTTAGCCAAATTGGTTGAGTTCACACACAATGCCATGCAAACCATACAACAAAATGAACAACACATGAAAAGCCTAATGACTTCGATTAATCAAACCGGGCTTCCAATGAGAAAACAAAATGCCACTCTTGGAATTAAAGATGATCCTACATTCATTGAAAATCTCGTAGATATGGATCACACAAACACACAGTGGATATCTAAGGGTGTACATGAGTACATGGATGATGGTGTGATGCATGAACCAATTGATGAATCACATGAGCCTATGTGCCCCACTTTTCCTCAGTACCGGCCATTCCATTTCATTAAAGAGGAATCTATGCCCTTTTACATAAATCCTTTCTATGATTCAGATTCCTCTGATGAATTTGGCATTGCAGTCTTTCACAAATTTTATGTTCCTACAATTAAAGAAACTGCAAATGAACCTACTAAGCCCCCAAAGGAAAATTACAATTGGGAGGATGACCCCATTTTTCAAATTTCTGAGATGGATAATCTGGAATCTTTGGAATCATGTACTGACTTCTTTATGAAATCTGATGATCCAACCCTTAGAGAAATTGCCCTCACATTTCTTGGCCCTCAATGTTATTCAGAAAAACTTGTAGAATTGGAGAATAGTGGTCCCATTCAGACACCTAAGTCCGACAATTTGAAATCCTTTGAGCTCGTGCCTAAACAGACTGTGGAAATCAATTTAAAAGAATTTATGGCACTGGATGACCTAGGGCCGCCCAGTTTCTCATTACTTTCTCTCCTATCTTTCAAAGATCCATTTTTAAGAAAGGAGGAAAAAATTTTCTTTGTGGTCCTTTTTCCATACAGTGTACAAGAACATGCGGTCCTCATGTTCATTGAGCCCTCTACCGACATGGTTTCATCTTTTTCTGTGCTTCTTGTAAATTGTGTGGAGGAAAATTTCATTTGGGATCCGGGTGGACTCATGGTTTTGAATCCAGTAGTGTAGGTTTTTGTTTCTTTTCTTTTTAGAGTAGATATTTCCTTTTAGAGTAGCTTCTTGTCTTTTTGTTCTTATCTTTCTGTTTTGTCTAACTTTGGACAGGGAGCAGCTCGAACACATCTTCAGGTGACTTTTTCTCTCTACTCTCATTTACATTTATATTTCCTCATGTTATTTTTACAGTTCTGCGTTGCATGCATAAACATCGAGGACGATGTTCATCTTAGGATGGGGGGTGGGAACAAGCACGCTTGTCCAATTTTAGACAAAAATTTTTTTTTTGATTTTTCTATCACTTTTATCATTTTAATCAGTTTTTAATGATTTTAGTTTTTTTTAAAAAACAAAAAAATTAGGATAGGAGATTTTTTTTTTCGTTGGTATTTATTTTTCATTTTGGAAAAGAAAATTTTTAAAAGAATTGAAGCGATTTGAAGATATATAGAAATATGGAATTTTCATACTTTTGGAAGGAAGTAAAAAGAAAGTTTGCATTTTCTAAAGGAGAAAACCTATCAGAAGATTACCAAAACTTGCTCTTCACATACACACACGTATACATTTTTCGAAATTTTGGATATGAAGCTTTGATGCTATTTGTTTTTGGAATTTTTCTGGAGAATACAATGTGAACTTGAAATTTAGTTTGTAGAATATTTTTGTTTCCTGATTCATTTTTGGTAAATTGTATATATTAGAACCAAGATGAATTAATTCGAGTGAAATGAGAATTGCCACCTAGTGTTTACTTTGGTTTAAAAAAAAAAGAAGAAAAAGAGTGAAAAAAAAAGAGCATATAATGAGCAATTTATAACTAGTTTGGGTTCGTAGCCTTTTTAACTCGAGCTAGTAAGCCCGGAGGGATATTTCCATATCTAGTGCTCTAAAGCCATCTGGTTTGGGAGTTATTGGCCTAATGCTCGCTACATGGGTTAATTAGAAAGCTTAAGGGACCTAAACATTGCACAGTCAAAAGAAAGAAAAGAAAAAAAAAGAAAATAAAGATGAATTATGGCCCAACGAGTGTCCGTAGAAATTTTCAAGGGATATGTACGGAAAAGCATAAGGACTAAGTTTGCTCCTCAGATCCCAACTTTTGCTATATCATATGAACTTGGAAAATTCTACGTTGGAAAAAGTAAGAGAGTGAAGAGTGTCTGTAAGAGTTTGCAAGGGAGTATGTGCGGGGAAGGACAAGGACTAGATTTGCTCTCTGGATCCTAACTTTTCTTATATCGTATGAACTTGGGAACTCTTGCGTCGGAAAAAGATAGTGAGAGAAAAAGAGGCCAACCGAAGTAAATAGTAAAGTGGCAACTATCTTGTAACTTTGAGAGGAAATTTCTTTTTGCTAAATTTCAGGGGATCAGACTATTTGAAGGAAAATTTCTGTTTTTGCAGCATTATTGTAGAATATCCGAAATAGGTTTTTGATGTATACAATTTCGCATAATGCACGCAAGTTGGTTTGAATTTGAGAAAGTTTTTGAGAATAGAATTGTGGACTGGACTTTGAAAAGTCTGAAAGTGTAATTATTCCAGATTTCGAAAATATCTGATATGAGTGAATTTTCTTTTGGTGAATTTCTTTTCTCTTTTATTCATTTGTTTATTTTTTTCATTAAACAAAAAAAGAGAAGAGAATTTTGTGGGTATATTCACTGTAAACCCTCACGAGGCACAACTCGTCCACTAGGGGGAACCTAGGGGTTTAAGGGCTTGCTGCATACGCTAAATGCAGTCGAGAGTGCCAGCGAAAGTGGCGTTGTATTCATGTTTAATTTTATTGGATTGCATTAGTTTAAGATAAGATTAGGTTAGGATGGAATTCGTCATATTTTATCGCATTTTTTGCTAGGGACTAGCAAAACGCTGGTTGGGGGGTGCGATGAGTCTTTAAAAATGCATATTTTCATACACAATTTGACCCATTTTAAGGACTTATTAACTTGAAAGAGCCTCATTTAGTGTGATATCATGGTTTAATTCATTTTAAATTCATTTTTATATTTTTCTGCATAACTTGCTTAAAAATCACACTTTTTGCATAAATTCATGAAACCTGCTATTTTTGGAAAGTTTTTTGAAAATAATTTTTCTCATGAAATAAATTGAATTCTCTTCATCATTAGTCATTCATACAAAATCATGAAGAATGATGTACATTTTTATGAGAAATGGGCCCACAGTCATGCATATGTGATGTTATGGGTAAAATTATCTTTTCACATGAATTCACATCTGTTTTGTAGGAAATTGATTATATGTGTCCCATTTGTAAAGAATTGAGGCAAGGAATTGATTTTTAAGAGAAAAGAGAGCAGAATTGAAGAGAAAAGGAAATTGGAAGAAAATTGTAAAAAGTCGGCTTCATGGTCCCACACACACATGCACATGTGTGGGGCACACTTGTAAAACATCCAAGATGGGGTCCATTTATTTGTTGCACATTTTCAAGAGATTTTGAAGAGAATTTGAAGAATATCTCATTAAAGATGGACAAGGAAAGCCACATAGGAGTTCTTTTTTGAGAAGGAGAAGATTTAATTGAAAAAAAAATGCAAAAAAATATCCAAGCAACCTATTCCACGTCCAAAAGAAGATTTTGGATCAGATTTTGATTGAAAAAGTAAAGGAAAAAATCAAGGGAGAATTATCTAGAAGATCTCTTCAAGTTAGGAGCCAACAAGGAGAACTTTCCAAAAAAGGAAAGTTGACGATGCAAAGAGATAAAAAGGGAAGATCTACACCTCTTGTGGGCCAAGTTTGATTCTAAGAGAGGATTCTTATCCCTATTTCATCTCTCAAAAGATCTCAATGCAAGGTGGCAATGACAAAGAAGGAAAGGAGCATCCAAGAGGGATTTCTGGACAAAACAAAGAAGGAAAGAAGAGAAAAATAAAAAGAAAAAAAATCCCCAAGGATATTGCACGTCCAAAGCATTGGTTGGAGCCCTTTTTTCTTTCATTTTTTAATTATTTTTAATAATTTAAAGTTTGAGAAGGAGTAGGACTTGAAAAAGTATAAATAGGGCACCCTTCTCCCATATTCTTCATGGAAGAATTACCCACCTCCCACCTCTAGATTTCTTCATCCATCTCTCCCTCTCTTGTCTCTACATCTCTAGTCATCAAGGAGGCTTAGCCCAAAAGCCACACCACCAACCTTGAAGTGTCAACTAGAAGGAGGAATTCTCATCCATCCTAGTATGTAATTGTTTGCTTTTTATTTCCAATCTTTTGTAAAACAATTTCATGCTAGTAAAGTTTGTTTCTTTTCAATTGTTCTTGTCTTTGATTTTGTGGTGTTCATAATTTTAGTCTTGTTTGTGATTGGGTTAATTTTTGTTCTTGTTTAAATATTGGGATAGAATTGGAATCACAACTAGTAACCCATCTTAGTAACCTTTTTAATATACTTTGTCTCTTTGGATACATTGTATGTTTGGAGGCAATGCAAGATGGGGTTAAAGAGGTTTGCGTGAAAAAAGATTAGAGGCCAATTCTAAAATTTATTTCTACATGGAATGGAAATTTGTTATTCTCACTTAGATTGACGACCTAAGATGAAGAATAAGACCTTAAAACAACACTGCTAATCTATTTTAGCCCAAATTAAGATAAGAAATTGAAAGAGCAATCTACCGCCTTTGACTTCTTGTTATTACCGCCTTTGACGTTCTTGTTATTATCGCCTTTGACTTCAGTTGTTTACCGCCTTTGACTTTCGTGTTATTACCGCCTTTGACTTCCTGCAATTTTATGTTATTTTCTGCAAATTTTACTAACTTTCTAATTTTAAATTTGTTTCTAGTTTTATGTTTTTGATTGTTTTAGTTAATTTTCATAATTAAAATATCTTTCTAAAATTGTTTTAATTGAAGATTTTAAATTGAAAAGTTTTCTAGTTTTGGAAATTCTAACCTAGGAAAGTTTCTAATTTTTTTTTATTTTGTTTCTAACATTGTTTAGTTTAGTTAGTTTCTAATTTTAGTTTTTATTTTTGGTAGTTCTAACTTGTGTTTTAGTTTTGCAGCAATTTTAGTTTTATTTTAGGTTTTTAGATTTAGGAAAGTTTCTTTCATTGGTTTGTAATTAATTTAATTTTGGTAAGTAGGATGTTTGTATTTGTTAGATTTTAAATTAGGTTAGTTTTAGATTTTTATTTTAAGGCAAGTCAAGTTGAAAAAAAAATACCTTAAACACATTGCTCCCTGAGGATCGACCTGGTCTCACTAGTTTTATTACTACATCGCGGTTCTGCACTTGGAACTCACGATCACTTTTGCATGTACTTTTTCTAAGAACTCATTGATGGGCTAGTTGAAAAAGCTTTTCTCATCCTTCCAATGTTTTAGAAAAAGCTCTTGTAGGAAGAATCTGTATGCTAGGCATAGTATTATTGGAGACTTGCATCAAAAGTGCTCATTCCAACCTTCATTTTGTTAATTCACCATGGAATAATTGGATTAACTCTTCTCGAGTTTCCTTAAAAATATCAAAAGACATGTCTTCCTAAGCATTGATAATTTGATTGAGATTTGTATTCCAAATTTATATGGATTTTGTATCACCGTTGTCTGCTCAGCGAGATCATCAGGAATGCAAACAACTCATCGACCGTCACACCAAACATATTTGTATGTACTTGCAAATTCAAGATGTCCTTTTAGATTGAGAAATCCTTGATATTGATCAGAGGTTGGATCATAATTTTGGAGACGTTCTAAGTTGTATTTCATTGTAGCACTTCATAAGATTCATACTGTTGAGCTGGATAATCAATAGGGAGATTCACGTAATCATTTAAGGTAGAGATGAACATTTTGCAGACTAAATCTCCTTCTTCATAATTCATGATGGTCAATAATTGATAAGGTTGATAAAACCAGATTTCTGATCTTTCACCCAAACTTGATGAAACCGCTATGAGAAGTTGTCTTTGGTAACTCCAAGGCTGCAGGGAGCTACTGTATCATTTCAAAATTATCTCTGCATAAAGAAAATCTTCGTACTAATCCTTGTTCGATATATGAGATATCAATTTCATATGATGGTAGGAACAATTTAGAAAAGCCAATTGCCCAGCATTCATCACTCCTTGATCTAACAAGAAATAGTTTTTCCTCTAGTTCTTGCACCTATCTCATCTGGAAGGGCTATGTTAACCATTTCCAGGAGGTGAATTCTGGATATTTTTTCATCAGCATAGGTGGATAACATGCTCTTTGATGGATGTTATGACACATAAGGATTTGGCTTTCTAAGTCCTTGATATGGTTTTTCTAGTGTTTTTTCTTTTATCAGAGAGAATGGCACTCCAATGGGCATTGATAAGTTCTTGTGAAGTGACAGATAATCCTAGATTGAAGAAAGGGATTGATATTTGTTGGGATGTAGGTATGAAGGAAGAGCTTGATTCTTGAATAGGGCTTTTACTTGATGTCATAATGAGAAGAGATACTTCCTGAAGGCAGATAGGAGTAAAAGATAGGTCTGAATGAGAATTATCAATAACCTGAATTTTTATTTTCTTTGGGAAAAGAAAAGCAATTTTGTATCTGTCCTCCAGGTAGAATTTGAAGGTACCAAAATCTGGATTTAGGATTAAATGTAGAAAACATAAAGATATTAGAGAGATAATTAATACGATCCATTTTGTTTGGTTTTAGATATTTGAATTGAACATCTTATTCTTATCTACACTTTGTCTGAATAATATTGATATGTTGAATAGGAGTTAATTCAACAAAATCAAATTTTTATTCTTTATTGTCTAAAATAGTTTCTAGACCCGATGAGTCAATTTGAAATGGCTGTAAAATTTTTAGAAAAGGATTTTCCAAGGATAACATCATTGTTTAAATCCTTTCATAGAAGGAAATTAGTCTTTATGCAGGTTCCATTTTTACAGACATAAACATTACTTAATTTGTATTTGATATGTAGTTTTTTTGCAAGCAGTAGCTAGATTGAGTTTATTATTAATTTTTTCATAATATTTTGTTGGGATTAATCCTTTTCTTAATAAATTAACATCTGTGCTACTATCTAGCAAACAGAGTACTTTAATAGAGAAGTCTTTGACCTTAATTGTAGCTTAAGCTTTCCATTTTTTAAGTGGATTTCTTATTAAAGAATTTACAAAACCGTTTAAGTCTTTACCAAATTTTTCTTGATTTTCTAAATTATCATTATTTTCTTGATAATTTTTGAGTGTGTGAAATTCAAGATTCTCAACACATTGTTTGAGTTCTTGAAGTTCAATTAAATCTTATTTTAATTCTTTTATTTCTTGCTTTTGAGTATTAATTTCTTTATAAAGATCTTGAATTGAAAGATGAGGAGGAGCTTGCTGCTCTCTTAATCGATCTAATATAGTTTTAATGCTGACTTGTTTAGGTAAGTCGGATATATTATTTGAAGTAATAGCTTTTCCTTTTTTTTATTTCCTTTATTTATATTTGGTATTTTTTCTAAATATTTATTTTTTAATTCCTCATCTTTGAGATCTTTAAACATTTCTAGCACCAGTTCTTTTGGATCAGAAAGTACGTTTAAAGCTAAAGAGGAGGAAGAAGCAGATTCATACTGGATTTCACTATTAAATATTTTACAATGACATGTATCTGAAGAATAATCTTTATTAGAGGAACTAGATGATTGTAAGGCTGAGGATGAGGATCCGTTTAAGATAGTTTTGATTTCTTTTTCTATTTTTACTTTTATTTTTGGGAAGTCAGGAGCTATATGTCCTTTTTCTTTGCAATTATAACATTGTATTTCTTTTTTCTTGGGATGAGAAGTGGATGGATTATCTTTTGTACAAGATTTCTTTAATTTTTTATAAGGGTTTTTATGAGAAGATTTTTTATGATATCTTTTTGAGGGAATATAATATTGTGGAGTTAAAAAATGTTTAGATTTTCCTTTTTGATGATTTCTTTTTAAGTTTTTTTTTTCTAGAAGGACTGATTAATTGTTCCATGCTAAATTGAAAACAAAAATCACTAGGTTCATACTTGCTGATTCCTTTTTGATTTTCAATTTGACATTTAAGTTTGATTTCATTGCATAATGAAAATCCAACTTTAGTAATCTTTTGAATTAGATCACCATATGTATACATTCCATAATTCAAATTTCCATAATTTTTTTATTTTAATTCTTCTCTAGCTTTTTCTGTAAAAAGTTTAGGAAGACCAAATATGAATTTTTCTTTCCAAAATTTTGAATTCCTTGCATCGATTGTATGGAGTTTTGATAAGAAAAGATCTTTATACCCATGAAAATCTGATAATGTAGGGCAAGATAAATTGATTAATTGAGTTTTTATTTTTTCTTCTATATTCATATAATTACCAATAAAATGTTTTACTATAATGGTAATATGCATGTAGATGGAATCAGGGTTGTCCAGTAAATCAAAGGACAATTGCATTTACTGCATGTCTTTGATCATTACCGACAGCCATAATGGTAGAGGCATATATCATCATGCGTTGGCATAGTTGCAGGATTTGATATTCAGTTAGTCTATCTATATTCCATTTGTATACTAACGAGTTTTCAAATAGAAGGCTATTTAGAATAGCTTGTTCTTCGAGTTGAAGATCAACTGGAGTAGGCCTTGGATAATAATTTCTTATTTTTGCTGCGGTGACTATTGGTTTTTGTCTTTTAAATATTTTATTGATTTGTAGAGATTTTTTATTTTGATCATTTTGATTCTCATTTGCTTTAGCTCTTCTCCTATAGGATCAGCTACAAAAAATTCTGAATTTGAGCTATAGGCTTTAGAATTTGAGACTAAAACACTTATATATTTGTCAGCTTTTTGAACTTTATTTTCTTGAAGCTTTATATTTGTAAAACTATGAAATAGTTAATTAATTAGTTCATCTGAAAATTTTAAAGGTTTCCTTTCTAACTTTAGATCTTTAAGGGCTTCACCATGAAAACCTAAATTTTGTGTTTTAATTATCTTTTGTGAAGAAGATGCTTTATAAAATTTTAAAATATTTTCAACTTTATCTTCAATTCTATTGGTGTGTTGGCCAATAGTATGAAGGTTAAAATTTGTATAATTATTTTATTCTAAAACATGACTTAAGTCTAATTTGTAAATAAATTTAGATTTACCTTTATCTCCTTCTATTTTTACAACATCTTTTATGGGTATAGCTGAAGTTTCTTTATATATGATTTGATGTAATGGAGGATGTATAGATTCTTTAGTTTTTTGTGGAGAAGAACTGGTAAAAGCTATAATCCAAGATGAGCATAATTTTGTTATCATATTGATGGATAAATCTTCAGTATTATAAGCTTTCTTTGTGGCTAGTTTAAGCCAATCAATGAAATAAATATTTCTTTGTATATCATACATATATTTATACCACTTTTCCTTTAAAAAATCTTTATGCTCTTGAGAAACCTATTTAAAAAAGGATTTCGTTAAAGGATGTAAAGCCAAATTCTTTTTTAACATTTCTTTATCAATTTCAAACATTCAATAACATTTATATTGAAATTGGATTCCAAAGGATTATATGTATTAGATGGAGAAGCTTGATAAGAAGAATACACAAGTCCTGTAGGTCGAAGGTCTACATTAGGTGCAGAGCAAGAAACTCAGAATGGTTCTTTTATGGAAGATCCTACCACAGAGCATGGATGAGAATAAGACTTTCTAGAAGGTTGATAAGCTATAGGAATTGTATCTCTTGAATCTGTTTGAAAATTTATTTGAACACTTCCATCTTCATGTTCAATAATTGTTTCAATATCTTGATTTTTTAAGGACCTTTCTGGTTAGGTGTTTTCTAAGCGCCATTTACCAGAGATATTAATATCATTCCACTGTATGAGTTCTGGAATTTTAACTTTTTTTTTAAAATTAGTTCGAATAAAGTAGTCATACCTTTTGCTTGATGGGAATAAGCTATGCTTGGAACAACTGAATTCATAAGTTTATAATAAACTCTATATATGAGAGCAAGATTTTGACTATAAGGATTTATATCAAAACCTTTTTGTTTGGATAGCAAGAGTAAGAGTTTCATATGCACCTGGATCTGTAAGAGAAACAGAGAAATTTGGAAAGCAATTGAAGAAAGTAGGGTCATTAGCCAAACTTGATTTAACCATTCCAAGTAATGAATCACTGAATTTTTTATGTCTTGTGTCATGAACAAAGATAAGAGCTTCTATTCTAAGTCCAAGTCTTGTTCAAGGCTTTAGAGCAATTTGCTCTAATCCAAATGAATATAGTTGTATGTTTTAACATACTCCTTTATTTCATAGGGCTTGATTAAAGAAAGATGCTGAATATTACTGGTAATGGATTTAGTTCTTTCAATGGCTTTTCCTTTATAACTTGATTTTAATTGAAAACTTCTAACTTTATAAATTTCATTTTTATTTATAGTTGGAACAGTCTAGTCACAAATAACTTGATTTAAATCATCATAACTATTTTTTTCTCTATTTTTAATATACATAGAAGATAAGGAATTTGATGTTGAGGAAGAAGAAGGTACAAACTTCTTAATAAGCTTAGCCATAATTTGTATTATAGAGTTATTTTAACCAAATCTGCCACAAGTATCTAACGAAATAAAGGATTTACATACCAACAAAATGCCTTAAATGCCTTCACACGGCTAACAACGGCGACAACAATGGCTACCTCAGCTTCACTTCGAGGGGAATATGATTAAAATTTCAAAATAATAACAAACACAGAGGTAAGTATTAAGACTTTTGACGTTCTTACTTCTGAGTCAACAATTCCTTAAGTAAAATCAACGTATAACATGACAATGATAAGTGAAGAAGTACTCACAAAACAACTTTATTGCCAAAGTACTTGATTACAAATTTGATACCAACTTGGCTGTCATACCAAATGGGGAAGTTGGTGGTTATATAAAAGCGGAAGATAGTGGGTACAAAAGTAGAAAGGAGAGGAGAGAGGAGATGGTGGTGGAAGCAAAGCTAGATTTTGACTGGTATTCCAACTCTTGCCTGTACATGTGGAAGGCTACACCTATTTATAGTCATAACCAACATAATTTACATTTCATTACAATTGAATTTACACTGCATTTGCATTTCATTTCATGTGCTGACAAATTTCATGATGCAACCAGACTGCAGGCAAAAATCACAATCTTTGCTGTAGATGAACTTTATTCTGCATAGTGAGATGTCATGATTGCTTTGAGTGACCAGAATAGGCATGTGTCATGTCTTTCTTTCTTTTCCCTTTTTGGAGATAAGTTTTTCATAGATGTACATGTCGGGAATAAAATACTACTTCATTTTTATGAGAAATATGCCTTGTCTTTTAGTACTTTTATACGTACTTTTTCCAAAATACTCATTGATGGGCTAGTAAAAAAAGCTCTTGTCGGAAGAATCTTTATGCTAGGCATAGTATTATTGGAGACTTGCATAAAAAATGCTCATCCCAGCCATCATTTGTTAATTCACCATGGAATAATTGGATTATCTTCTCAAGTTCTATTAGAAATATCAAAAGGCATGTCTTCATAAGCATTGATAATTTGATTGAGAGCTATATGTCCAGATTTATATGGATTCTATATCACCGTTGTTTACTCAGCGAGATCATCAGCGATGCAAACAACTCTTTGACTGTCACACCAAACATATCTATATGTACTCGCAAATTCGAGATGTCCTTTCAGATTGAGAAATCTTTGATACCGACCAGAAGCTGGATCATAAGTTTGGAGGCGTTCTAAGCTATATTCCATTGTAGCAACTTTATGGGATTCATACCATTGAGCTGGATAATCAATAAGGAGATGCTCGTAATCATTTAAGGTAGAGATGAACTTTTTGCAGACTAAATCTCCTTCTTCATAATTCATAATGGTCCATAATTGATAAGGTTGATAAAACCGAATTTCTAATCTTTCACCCAAACTTGATGAAATCATTATGAGAACTTATCTTTTGGTAACTCCATGGCTGCGAAGGGCATGACACACGATTGCAGGGAGCTGCTGTATCATTGCAAAATCATCTCTGCATAAAGAAAATCTTTGGACTAATCCTTGTTCGATATATGAGATATCAACTTCATATGATGGCAGGAACAATTTGGGAAAGCCAGTTGTTTAAATCCTTTCCTAGAAGGAAATTAGTCTTTCTGTAAAACTTGCAGAAAAGGATTTCGAAGGATTACATCATTGTTTAAATCTTTTCTTAGAAGGAAATTAGTCTTTATGCATGTTCCATTTTTACACAAACATTACTTAATTTGTATTTGATATGTAGTTTTTTGCTAGCAGTAGCTAGATTGAGTTTATTATTGTTTTTTTATAATATTTTTTTGGGATTAATCCTTTTCTTATTAAATTAACATCTGCGCCACTATCTAGTAAGTAGAATGCTTTAATAGTGAATTCTTTGATCTTAATTGTGACTTGAGTTTTCCATTTTTTAAGTGGATTCCTTGTCAAAGAATTTACAAAACCATTCAAGCTTTCATCAAATTTTTTTTGATTTTCTAAATTATCATTATTTTCTTGATAGGTTTTGAGTATGTGAAATTCAAGATTCTCAACATGTTGTTTGAGTTCTTGAACTTCAATCAAGTCTTGTTTTAATTCTTTTATTTCTTGATTTTGATTATTAATTTCTTTATAAAGATCTTGAATAGAATGATGAGTAGGAGCTTGTTGCTCTCTTAATCTATCTAATACAGTTTTAATGCTGAATTGTTCAGGTAAGTCTGATATGTTATTTGATGTAAAAGCTTTTCATTTTTTAGTTGCTTTATTTATATTCTGTATTTTTTCAAAATATTTATTTTTTAATTCTTCATCTTTTAGATCTTTAAACATTTCTAGCGCCATCTCTTTTGGAGCAGAAAATAAGTTTAAAGATAGAGAATGAAGAGGCAAATTCATATTGAATTTCACTGTCAAATATTTTACAATGACATGTATCTGAAGCATGAGAGGAAGAATAATCTGTACCAGAGGAATTGGATGACTCTGACGATTATCTTTTGTAAAAGATTTCTTTAATTCTTTATAAGGGTTTTTATGAGAAGATTTTTTATGATATCTTTTTAAAGGAGTATAATATTGTGGAGTTGAAAAATATTCAAATTTTCTTTTTTGATGGTTTCTTTTTAAGTTTTTCTTTTCATTCTAGCTAGAAGGACTGATTAATGGTTTCATACCAAATTGAAAATAAAAATCACTAAGTTCATATGTGCTGATTCTTTTCTAATTTTCAATTTGATGTTTAAGTTTGATTTCATTACATAATGAAAATCCAACTTTATTAATCTTTTCAATTAGATCAACATATGTATATAATCCATAATTCCAATTCCCATAATTTCCTGATTTTAATTCTTCTCTAACTTTTTTTGTAAAAAGTTTAGGAAGACCAAATATGAATTTTTCTTTCCAAAATTCTGATTTACTTGCAACGATTGTATAGAGTTTTGATAAGAAAACATCCTTATACCAATGAAAATCTAATAATGTTGGGTAAGATAAATTGATTAATTGTGTTTTTATTTTTTCTTCTACATTCATATAATTACCAATAAAATGTTTAAATATATTGATAATACGCATGTAGATGGAATCAGGGATCATTTGGCCTTGAGGAGTAAGAACAGGATTTCCTAAGGGATCGCTTTTTACGGCCTTTAATATAGCATTTCTTTCTATATCAGATAGGTATTTTTCCCACCAACTATGTAATTGTCCAGTAAATCCAAGGACGATAGCATTTACTACATGTCTTTGATCATTAGTGGCAGCAATGATGGTAGAGGCATATATCATCATGTGTTGGCATAGTTGCAGGATTTGATATTTGGATAGTCCATCTACATTCCATTCATATACTGAAGAGTTTTGAAATCAAAGGCCATTTAGAATAGCTCGTTCTTCGAATTAAAGATCAACTGGAGTAGGCCTTGGATGATAATTTCTTGTTTTTACTGCAGTGACTATTGGTTTTTGTCTTTTAAATATTTTATTGATTTGTAGAGATCCGTGATTTTGATCATCTTGATTTTCATTTGATTTTTCTTCTATAGAGTTAGAAACAGAAAATTCTGAGTCTGAGCTCGAAGCTTTAGACACTAAAACATTTATGGATTTTTCATTATCTTTAAGTTTTATGTTCGTAAAACTATGAGTAATTGATTGATTAGTTCGTCTGAAAATTCTAAGGGTTTTTTTTCTAACTTTAGATCTTTAAGGGCTTCACCTTGAAAACCTAAAGATTGTGTCTTGATTACTTTATAAGAAGAAGTAGTTTCATAAAATTTTAAAATATTTTCAACTTTATCTTTATTCTATTAGTTTGTTGGCTAATAGTATGAAGGTTTATATTTGTATAATTATTTTGTTCTAAAACATGACTTAAATCTAATTTGTAAATAAATTTAATTTTACCTTTGTCTCTTTATATTTTTGCAACATCTTTTATGGGTACAGATGAAGTTTCTTTATAAATGATTTGATGTAATGGAAGATGTATAGATTCTTCAGCTCTTTGTGGAGAGGAACTGGTAGAAGCTATAATCCAAGAAGAGCTTAATTTAGTTATCATATTGATGGATAAATCTTCAGTATTATAAGCTTTTTTCATGGCTAGTTTAAGCCAATCAAAGAAATAAATATTTCTTAGATTATCATACATATATTTATACCATTTTGCTTTTAGAAAGTCTTTATGTTCTTGAGAAACATGATTAAAAAAGGATTTTGTGAGAGGATGTAAAGCTAAATTCTTTTTTAACATTTCCTTATCAATTTCAAAGCATTCAATAACATTTATATTGAAATCGGATTCTGAAGGATTATAAGTATTAGATGGAGAAGCTTGATAAGAAGGATACACTAGTCCTGTATGTCGAAGGTCCACATTGGGTGTAGAGCAAGAAACTATCTTAAAAGGATCCTCATCCTCATCCTTAGAATCATCTAGTTCCTCCGATAAAGATTATTCTTCAGATACATGCCATTGTACAGTGAAATCTAATATGAATCTGCTTCTTCTTCTTATTTATCTTTAAATGTACTCTTTGCTCTAGAAGAAATGGTGTTAGAAATGTTTAAAGATTTAAAAGATGAAGAATTAAAAAATAAATATTTTGAAAAAATATAGAAAATAAACAATGGAAATAAAAAGGGAAAAGCTTATACATCTAAAATATATCTGACTTACCTGAACAATTTAGTATAAAAACTGTTTTAGATAGATTAAGAGAGCAACAAGCTCCTACTCATCTTTCAATTCAAGATCTTTCTAAAGAAATTAATAATCCAAAGCAAGAAATAAAGATATTAAAACAAGACTTAATTGAACTTCAAAAACTTAAATAACATGTTGAGAATCTTAAATTTCACACACTCAAAAATTATCAAGAAAATAATGATAATTTAGAACATCAAGAAAAATTTGATGAAAACTCAAATGGTTTTGTAAATTCTTTAACAGAAATCCACCTCAAAAATGGAAAACTCATGTTACAATTAAGGTCAAAGACTTCTCTATTAAAGCACTTTGCTTACTAGATAGTGGCGCAGATGTTAATTTAATAAGAGAAGGATTAATCTCAACAAAATATTATGAAAAAACCAAAAATAAACTCAGCCTAGTAACTGCTAATAATAAACTCCATATCCATTATAAATTAAATAACGTCCATGTTTGCAAAAATGGAATATGTATAAAGACTAATTTTCTATTAAAACAAGATTTAAACAATGATGTTGTCCTTCGAAATCCTTTTCTATAGATTCTGCAACCTTTTCAAATTGATATATCAGGCCTTAAAACTATTGCAGACAATAAGAAATTAATTTTTGATTTTGTTGAATCAATTCCTATTCAACATATCAATATCATTCAAAATCAAATTGCTTATAAAGAAAAACAAATTGTATATCTTCAAGAAGATCTGAATTCTTTAAGAATTGAAAAAGAATTACAAAAACAAGAATTCCAAAGAGATTTAATCCAATTTCAATAATCTCTTGAAACAGAATGTTGTTCTGGCCTTCCTCTGCCTTTTGGCATAGGAAACACCATACTGTTTCTTTTCCATATATTAATAATTTCGATGAATCTCAAATTCCAACTAAAGCTTGACCTATTCAAATGAATAAAGACCTCATATAACTATGTACTAAAGGAATCAATGATCTTCTTACTAAAAAGCTTATTTAGAATCACAATCCCCTTGGAGTTGTGCAGCGTTTTATGTAAAGAAAGTGTCTGAACAAGAACGAGGTGTTCCATGTCTTATTATCACCTACAAACCTTTAAATGAAGTCTTAAAGTCCATCAGATATCTAGTTCCAAATAAAACTAATCTTATTAACCATCTAGCTGGTGCTTTCCTTTTTTCCAAATTTAATCTTAAATAAGGATTTTGGCAAATTCAAATCACCCTAGAGGACAAGTATAAAATTTCTTTTACAATACCAATTGGCCATTACGAATGGAACGTTATGGCATTTGGTTTAAAAATGCTCCTTCAGAATTTCAGAGAATAATGAATGACATTTTTAATCCATATCAAGCTTTTACACTCGTCTATATAGATGACATTCTTATGTTTTCAAAATCTATTTGTGACCATTGGAAACATTTAAATATTTTTAAAATATTTATTATCAAGAATGGACTTGTCATATCCAAAAAGAAAATGAAGCTTTTTCAAACAGAAATTCAGTTTCTTGGCTTTATAATAAAAAAAGGAACTATTTCTCCAATCCAAAGAGTTATTAAGTTTGCTTCCTAATTTCCTGATGAAATTCTTAATAAAGAGCAATTGCAATGTTTTCTTGGATGCCTTAATTATGTTTCTAACTTTTATAAAGATCTTGCTAAAGAAACAAAAATCTTGCAAATGCGCTTGAACAAAAATCCCGTAGAATGGTCACTTGCTCATAGAAAAGCTGTTCAAAATATTAAACAGAAAGTCCAAAATTTACATTGGTTAACTATCCCTCATCCAAATTTATTAAAATTAGTTCAAATGGATGTATCTGAAATAGGTTTTGGAGGAATCATTATACAAAGAAACGTCCTTGGAAAAGTAGAAAATCTTCATTTCACTTCTGGAACATGGACGCCCACTCAACAGAATTATTCAACTATTAAAAAAGAAATCCTATCCATAGTAAATAGTATAATGAAGTTTCAAAGTGATCTATTAAACAAAAAAATTTTATTAAGAATAGATTGTACATCTGCTAAAGAAATTCTAGAAAAAGATGTAAAAAATCTTGTTGTTAAGAAAATCTTTGCTCACTGGCAAGCTTTATTAACCATATTTGACTTTGACATCGAGTATATTGCAGGTAAAAATAATTCTCTTCCTAATTTTTTATCTCGTGAGTTTTTACAGGGATAAAAGAATGAAGCCTCAACAGATTATACCCTTTCTTCCATTATGAACACTACACCTTTATCCAGAAAATTCAGTAGTAATTATCTTGAGAGACGGGGAGCAACCCATACTGCTAATATTCCTCAATTTCGAAGCCCATCAAGCCCTATATCCAAAAAACCTCAAGCTTCACAAGCCCAATATTTTGCCACAAAAGCACCCGTGAGAATTTATTCCTTAGATGACATGTCTTATGTCGATACCATTTCTATTGAATATCTTATCCAAACCCTTTTTTCTCCTGATCACTTATTTATCTAACCTCTTGACTTTAAAGTCTATGAACAGATTCTGATCAGAACTGGTAGCTGTACTATTGATCATACAAATGGATCAAAAAATTCATACTTAAATGCTTTACCACCCCATATTACTATCCTCTATTCAAAAATCAAAATCCTTCATGCTCTCTCTACAGAAGAATAGGGACAACCTCTTCATATGCCTCAAAGGCTTGATTCATAACTTATTTTTAATTATTATGATTATAATTCTGCTTGGGAAGTCATCCTCTATTATCAAAACCGATCCTTCTAGCATTCCTGGTTCATCATATTCAAATCAAACTCTCATAAAATACCTACGTGGTTCTTCACACAATTCTAAATCCCTTTTGATGCCACTAAAGACATCTTTCCTCAAGCACTTCTTCCTATTTATGAATCCTATTCTGCATCATTTAAAGTCCTTCTCAAATCAGAAGAAAAAAGCCTTTATCAGCACCTACAACTTACAATAGAACCTCATGTTACTATGCAGTTTTATCATAAGCAGGAGATTCCTTGGATCTTGAAATGGAATTTTTATAAAAAAATGGACCTTAGTCCACTAGTTTTATCTCGAATGATTTATATCAAGTTTTGGCATCAATTTGATTATGCTGCAATACTCCAACAATATTCTACCGATCAAGCTATAAAGCCATCATTCTTTGAAGTTCTCAAAACTCCTAAAAAGAAAAAAAAAGACTTCATCCAGCAAGTGATATTGACAAACAAAAGAATTCTTGTTCAGCCTCTCCTTCTGCTCTTTATGCAGCAACAGATTTGCTTCAACTCAAAAAAGAACTTCAAAAGGAAATTATTGAACAAATACAAAAAGAACGGTCATATGAGAATTCTCCATTAAGTTTTGGTCAGCAGTTGCATCATCTTTGGGCTGATGACAATCCTTTTGAAAATATTGCTCCTGAACCAAGTATAAATGCTGATGAAACAAAAATTGATAATGAAGGATTCATATCTATCCGAAGAAAAGGAAAAAAATAAAGTGAAGACAAGACATATGCTTTATCAAGCCACTCAATTTCCCACAAAGCGATCATCACAATCCACTATTCAAAATAAAGTTCATCTATAGTGAAGATTGTGATCTTATCCAACAATCCTGAAGACTCATGAAATTTGTCAGCACATGAAATGAAATGCAAATGCAGTGTAAATTCAGTTGTAATGAAATGTAAATTATGTTTGTTATGACTATAAATAAGTCTAGTCTTCCTCATGTACAGGAAAGAGTTGGAATACCAGTCAAAATCTAGCCTTGCTTCCACCACCATCTCCTCTCTCCTCTCCCTTCTGCTTTTGTATACCCACCATCTTCCCCATTTGGTATCAGAGCCAAGCTGGTATCAAATTTGTAATCAAGTACTTTGGTAATATAAAGTTGTTTTGTGAGTATTTCTTCACTTATCTTTGTTATGTTATGCTTTGATTTTGCTTAAGGAATTGTTGACTCAGAAGTAAGAACATCAAAAGTCTTAGTATTTAGTTCTATATTTGTTATTATTGAGAAATTTTAATCATATTCCACCCGGAGTGAAGTTGAGGTAGCCATTATTGTCGCCATTGTTAGCCTTGTGAAGGCATTTAAGGCGTTTTGTTGGTGTGCAAATCCTCTATTTCATTAGATACTCGTGATGGATTTGCTTAAAATAACTCTGTAATACAAATTATGGCTAAGCTTATTAAGAAGTTTGAACCTTCTTTTTCCTCATCATCAAATTCCTTATCTTCTATGTCTATTAAAAATAGTGAAGAAATTAGTTATGACGATCTAGATAAAGTTATTTGTGATTGGACTGTTCTAACCGTAAATAAAAATGAAATTTATAAAGTTGGAAGTTTTCAATTAAAATCAAGTTATAAAATGAAAACTATCGAAAGAACTAAATCCATTACTAGTAATATTCAACATCTTTATTTAATCAAGCCCCATGAAATAAAGGAGTATGTTAAAACATACAATTATAATCATTTTGGCTTAGTGCAAGTTGCTCTAAAGCCTTTAACAGGACTTGGACTTATAACAGAAGTTTTCATCTATGTTCAAGGCACAAGACATAAAAAAATTCAGTGATTCATTACTTGGAATGGTTGAATCAAGTTTGGTTAATGGCCCTACTTTCTTCAATTGCTTTCCAAATTTCACTGTTTCCCTTACAGATCCAGGTGCACATGAAGCTCTTACTCTCACTATCCAGACAAAAGGTTTTGATATGAATCCTCATAATCAAAATCTAGCTCTTATACATAAAGTTTATTATAAAATCATGAATTCAGTTGTTCTAGGTATAGCCTATTCCCATGAAGCAAAAGGTATGACTACTATATTCTAAACTCATTTAAAAAATAAAGTCAATATTCTAAAACTCATATAGTGGAATGATATTAATCTATTTGGTAAATGATGCTTACAAAACGTTCAACCAATAAGGTCTTTAGAAAATCAAGATATTGAAACAATTATTGAACATTAAAATGGAAGTGTTGAAATAAATTTTCAAACAAATTCAAGAGATACAACTCCTACAGTTTATCAACCTTCTAGAAAATCTTATTCACATCCTCCATTAGTGGTAGGATCTTCCGTAAAAGAACCATCCTAAATTTCTTGCTCTACACCTAATGTAGACCTTTAACCTACAGAACTAGTGTATCCTTCTTATCAAGCTTCTCCATCTAATACATATAATCCTTCGGAATCTGATTTCATTATAAATATTGTTAAATGCTTTGAAATTGATAAAGAAATGTTAAAAAGGAATTTAGCTTTACGTCCTCTCATAAAATCCACTTTTAACCATGTTTCTCAAGAACATAAAGGCTTTCTAAAAGAAAAATGGTATAAATATATGTATGATAATCAAACAAATATTTATTTCTTTGATTGGCTTAAACTAGCCTTGAAGAAAGTTTACAATACTGAAGATTTATCCATTAATATGATAATTAAATTAAGCTCTTCTTGGATTATAGCTTTTACTAGTTCCTCTCTACAAAGAACTGAAGAATCTATACATCCTCCATTACACCAAATCATTTATAAAGAAACTTCAACTGTACCCATAAAAGAGGTTGCAAAAATACAAGGAGACAAAGGTAAAACTGAATTTATTTACAAATCATATTTAAGTCATGTTTTAGAACAAAATATTTATACAAATATTAACCTTCATACTATTGGCCAACAAACCAATAGAGTTGAAGATAAAGTTGAAAATATTTTAAAATTTTATGAAACTACTTTTTCCCATAAAGTAATCAAGACACAATCGTTAGGTTTTTCAAGGTGAAGCCTTTAAAGATCTAAAGTTAGAAAAAAAACCCTTAAAATTTTCACACAAACTAATCAATCAATTATCTCATAGTTTTACAAACATAAAACCTAAAGATAATAAAGAAAATAAAGATGAAAAATCCATAATTGTTTTAGTTTCTAAAGCTTCGAGCTCAGACTCAGAATTCTCTACTTTTGACTCTATAGAAGAAAAATCAAATGAAAATCAAGATGATCAAAATTAAGAATCTCTACAAATCAATAAAATATTTAAAATACAAAAACCAATAGTCACTATAGCAAAAACAAGAAATTATTATCAAAGACCTACTCCAGTTGATCTTCAATTCGAAGAACAAGCTATTCTAAATGGCATTCTATTTGAAAACTCGTCAATAAATGAATGGAATGTAGTTGGACTATTTGAATATCAAATCCTACAACTATGCTAACACATGATGATATATGCCTCTACCATCTTGGCTGCCGGTAATGATCAAAGACATGCAGTAAATGCAGTCATCCTTGGATTTATAGGACAATTACATGGTTGGTGAGAAAAATACCTATCTAATACAGAAAGAAATGTTATATTAAATGTAGTAAAAAGAGATCCCTCAGGAAATCTTGTTCTTACTCCTCAAGGCCAAATGATCCCTGATTCCATCACATGCTTATTACCAATATAGTTAGACATTTTATTAGTAATTATATAGTGTAGAAGAAAAATTAAAAATAGAATTAATCAATTTATCATGCCCAACATTATCAGATTTTCGTGGGTATAAAGATGTTTTCTTATCAAAACTCTATACGATTAATGCAAGTAATTTAGAATTTTGGAAAGAAAAATTCATATCTGGTCTTCCTAAACTTTTTGTAGAAAAAGTTAGAGAAGAATTAGATTCAGAAAATTATGGAATGTATACATATGGTGATCTAATTCAAAAGATTAATAAAGTTGGATTTTCATTATGCAATGAAATCAAACTTAAACGTCAAATTGAAAATAGAAAAAGAATAGTATGAACTTGGTGATTTTTGTTTTCAATATCGTATGGAACTATTAATCAGTCATTCTAGCGAGAATAAAAAGAAAAACTTAAAAAGAAACCATCAAAAAAGAAAATCTAAACATTTTTTAGCTCCACAATATTATACTCCTTCAAAAAGATATTATAAAAAAACTTCTAATAAAAACTCTTATAAAGAATTAAAGAAATCTTATACAAACGATAATCCTTACACTTCTTATCCTAAGAAAAAAGAAATATAATGTTATAATTGCAAAAAAAAAAGGACGTATAGCTCCTGACTGCCCAAAAATAAAAGTTAAAACATAAAAAGAAATCAAAAATATCGCAAAAGGATCCTCAACGTCAAAGTCATCCAGTTCCTCTGATACAAATTATTCTTCCTTTCATCCTTCAGATACATGTCATTGTAAAATATTTGACATTGAAATCCAATATGAATTTGCTTCTTCTTCCTCTTTATCTTTAAACATACTTTCTGCTCCATAAGAGATGGTGCTAGAAATGTTTAAGGATCTAAATGATGAAGAATTAAAAAATAAATATTTTGAAAAAATATAGAATATAAATAAAGGAACTAAAAAAGGAAAAGCTTCTACATCAAATAATATATCTGACTTACCTGAGCAATTCAACATTAAAATTGTATTAAATAGATTAAGAGAGCAGCAAGCTTCTCCTTATCTTTCTATTCAAGATCTTTATAAAGAAATTACTAATCAAAATCAAGAAATAAAAGAATTAAAACAAGACCTAATTGAACTTCAAGAACTCAAACAATGTGCCGAGAATCTTGAATTTCACACACTAAAAAATTATCAAGAAAATAATGATAATAATTTAGAACATCAAAAAGAATTTGGTGAAGACTTAAATGGTTTTGTAAATTTTTTAACAAAAAATCCACTTAAAAAATAGAAAACTCAACCTATAATTAAGATCAAAGACTTCTCTATTAAAGCACTCTGCTTACTACATAGTGGTGCAGATGTTAATTTAATAAGAGATGGATTAATCCTAATAAAATATTATGAAAAAACCAATAATAAACTCAATCTAGCTACTGCTAGCAAAAAATACATATCAAATACAAATTAAGTAATGTTTATGTCTGTAAAAATGGAACATTCATAAAGACTAATTTCCTTCTAGGAAAGGATTTAGACAATGATGTTATCCATAAAAACCCTTTTCTACAAATTTTATAGCCTTTTTAAATTGGCTCATCAGGTCTAAAAACTATTTTAGTCAATAAAGAATTAATTTTTTATTTTGGTGAATTAACTCCTACTTAACTTATCAATAGTATTCAGACAAAGTGTAAATAAGAATAAGGTCTTCAGACAACAATCAAATATCCAGTTCCAAATAAAACGGATCTTATTAATCGTCTATCTGATGTCTTCATGCTTTCTACATTTGATCCCACATCTAGATTTTAGTACCTTCAAATTCTACCCGGGGACAGATATAAAATTATTTTTCTTTTCCCAAAGAAAATAAAAATTCTGATTATTGATAATTCTCATTTAGAGCTATCTACCTTTAGGAAGTACCCCTTCTTATTATGACGTCAAGTATAAGCAAAAGCAAAGCCCCTATTCAAGAATCAAGCTCTTCCTTCATACCTACATCCCAACAAATATCAATTCCTTTCTTTAATTCAGGATTATCTGTCACTTCACAAGAACTTATCAATGCCCATTGGAGTGCCATTCTCTCTGATAAAAGAAAAAATGCTAGAAAAACCCTATCCAAAATTGCAAACCATATCAAGGACTTAGAAAGCCAAATCCTTATGTGCCATAACATCTAAAAGAGCACTGTTATCTACCTATGCTGATGAAAAAACATCCAGAATTCACCTCCTAGAAAAGGTTAACATAGCCTCTTTAGATGAGATAGCTGCAAGAATTAGAGAAAAAACTATTTCTTGTCAGATCAAGGAGTGATTAATGCTCAAAGCTCAATATATAAGCTGGGCAACTGGCTTTCCCAAATTGTTCCCACCATCATATGAAGTTGATATCTCATATATCAAACAAGGATTAGTCCAAAGATTTTTTAATGCAGAGATGATTTTGAAATGATACAGTAGCTCCCTGCAATCGTGAGTCATGCCCTTCGCAGCCTTGGAATTACCAAAAGACAACTTCTCATAACGATTTCATCAAGTTTGGGTGAAAGATCAGAAATCTAGTTTTATCAACCTTATCAATTATGGACCATCATGAATTATGAATAAGGAGATTTAGTATGCAAAAAACCTCATCTCTACCTTAAATGATTACGAGCATCTCCCTATTGATTTTCCAGCTCAATGGTATGAATCTCATGAAATCACTAGAATGGAATACAACGTTGATCTAGCTTCTGATCAGTATCAAAGATTTTTCAATCTAAAAGGACATCTTGAATTTACAAGTACATACAGATATGTTTGGTATGACAATCGAAGAGTTGTTTGCATCGCAGATGATCTCGTTGTGCAAATAATGGTGATACAGAATCCATATAAATCTAGACATACAACTATTAATCAAATTATCACTGCTTATGAAGACATGTCTTTTGATATTTCTGACAAAACTCGAGAAGAGTTAATCCAATTATTCCCTGGTGAATTAACAAATGATGGTTGGGATGAGCAGTTTTGATGCAAGTCTCTAATAATATTATGCCGAGCATAAAGATTCTTCCCACAAGAGCTTTTTTTACTAGCCCATCAATGAGTTTTTTTGGAAAAAGTACATACGAAAGTACTAAAAGACAAAGCATATCTCTCATAAGAATGAAGTAGTATTTTATTCTAGACATGCGCATCTATGAAGAACTTATCTCCAGAAAGGGAAAAGAAATAAAGACATGACACATACCTTATCAAGTCACTCAAAGCAATCATGACATCTCACTATTCAGAATAAAGTTCATCTACAGCAAAGATTGTGATTTTTGCCGGCAGTCTGGTTGCATCAAGAAATTTGTTAACACATGAAATGAAATGCAAATGTAGTGTAAATTCAGTTGTAATGAAATGTAAATTATTTTGATTATAACTATAAATAGGTCTAGCCTTCCTCATATATAGGTATGCGTTGGAATACCAGTCAATATCCAGACTTGCTTCCACCACCATCTCCTCTCTCCTCTCCCTTCTGCTTTTGTATACCCACGACCTTCTCCATTTGGTATCAGAGCCAGGTTAGCATCTAGTTTGTAATCAAGTATCATTGTAATATGAAATTGTTTTGTCAGTATTTCTTCACTTATCTTTATGCTTTGATTTTGTTTAAGGAATTGCTGACACAGAACCAAGAACATCAAAATTCTTAATACTCAGTTTTGTGTTAGCCGTTTGAAGGCATTTAAGGCATTTTGTTGGTGTATAAATCCTCTATTTCGTTAGATACTCATGGTAGATTTGCTTAAAATAACTCTGTAATGCAAATTATGTCTAAGCTTAGTAAGAAGTTTGTACCTTCTTCTTCCTCAACATCAAATTCCTTATCTTCTATGTTTATTAAAAATAGTGAAGAAATCAGCTATAATGATTTAGATCAAGTTATTTGTAACTGGACTATTCCAACCATAAACAAAAATGAAATTCATAAAGTTAAAAGCTTTTAATTAAAATCAAGTTATAAAGTAAAAACCATTGGAAGAACTGAATCCATTACCAATAATATTCAACATCTTTCTTTAATCAAGCCCCATGAAATAAAGGAGCATGTTAAAACATACAATTATATTCATTTTAGATTAGCACAAGTTGCTCTAAAGCCATTAACAAAACTTGGACTTAGAACTAAAGCTCTCATCTATGTTTAAGATATAAGACATAAAAAATTCAGTGATTCATTACTTGGAATGGTTGACTCAAGTTTGGCTAATGGCCCTACTTTCTTCAATTGTTTTCCAAATTTCTCTATTTCCCTTACAGATCCAGGCACACATGAAGCTCTTACTCTTGCTATCTAGACAAAAGGTTTTGATATGAATTCTTATAATCAAAGTCTTGCTCTCATATATAGAGTTTATTATAAACTTATGAATTCAGTTGTTCCAGGCATAACCTGTTCCTATTAAGCAAAAGGTATGACTACTTTATTCCAAACTAATTTAAAAAATAAAGTTAATATTTCAAAGCTCAGACCGTAGAATAATATTAATCTATCTAGTAAATGGTGCTTCGAAAATGCTCAACCTGAAAGGTCTTTAGAAAATCAAGATATTGAAACAATTATTGAACATGAAGATGGAAGTGTTGAAATAAATTTTCAAATAGATTCAAGAGATACAACTCCTATAGTTTACCAACCTTCTAAAAAATCTTATTCACGTCCTCCATCAATGGTAGGATCTTGTATAAAAGAACCATCTTGAGTTTCTTGCTCTACACCTAATGTAAACCTTCGACCTACAGGACTAGTGTATCCTTCTTATCAAGCTTCTCTATCTAATACATATAATCCTTCGGAATCCGATTTTAATAGAAATGTTATTGAATGCTTTGAAATTGATAAATGAATGTTAAAAAAGAATTTAGCTTTAGATCCTCTCGCAAAATCCTTTTTTAACGATGTTTCTCAAGAACATAAAGACTTTTTAAAAGCAAAATGTTATAAATATATCTATGATAATCAAACAAATATTTATTTCTTTGATTGGCTTAAACTAGTCATGAAGAAAGCTTATAATACTATAGATTTATCCATCGCTATGATAACTAAATTAAGTTCTTCTTGGATTATAGCTTCTACCAGTTCCTCTCCAAAAGAATTGAAGAATCTATACGTCCTCCATTAAGCTCTTCTTGGATTATAGCTTCTACCAGGTCAAATTCAACTGTTTAAACCTACTAATTTTAATATGAATCCTCATAATCAAAATCTTCCTCGCATATATAGAGTTTATTATAAACTCATGAATTCAATTGTTCTAATCATAGCCTATTTCCATCAAGCAGAAAGTATGACTACTTTATTCCAAACTAATTTCAAAAATAAAGTTAATATTTCAAAGCTCATATAGTGGAATGATATTAATTTATCTGGTAAATGGCGCTTAGAAAACATCTAACTAGAAAGGTCTTTAGAAATTTAAGATATTAAAACAATTATTGAACATGAAGATGGAAATGTTGAAATAAATTTTCAAATAGATTCAAGAGATAAAAGTGTTAGTTTTTGTGGACTCAATCCATCAGTTGATGTAATAAATTGATTAATTTCTTTATTTATCAATAAAATCATGATTTACTTTCATGAGATGAATGTTATTTTACTACTTCATGCACATGACCAATACGTATGACATAATGGTTCATGAGTTGAACCGGGTTCCATTAGTATATTAGATGTGATATATGTGCATGGATGAGATCCACACACGGGAGATATATGTCACAAATCTTATGCTTAAAATAGCTTCACAACCAGTAATGAGATTGGGCATCTCATTTGATAAGGTTGCAGCACTTTGATCACTATGAGATAGTGTGATTTGTCTCAATCATCAGAATGCAAGATTCTGGATCACGGTGCTGGTACATTGGATGTATTGAAGGACCATGAGATGCACCTTATGGAATTCCGTCTCAATAATAAGGTATGCTCTCATAATTCCCTAGCAATAGGCTCTCAATCCTGAGACATTGACGAACTCAAGTTTCTATCTATTCATTTGCTTTGAGTCACCAATGAGTGAGGCCGACTATAGGTTAACACCTCGGTGTCTTGGGTATATGGTAGTAGAACTGTGGGAATGTTGAATGATCAAGATGGAATCTATCTATATTATCCCCTTGTGCCAATTAATGGATTTGTCATTAGTAAGTGCGCACCCATCTCAATTAAGAGTTAATTGGATGGTACTGATGATTACTGTGATTAATTGGGGCTCAAGGATAATAAGATGTGGAACTTAGATTGGAAGAGACGGGTTTATTCCAATTGATCCACGGATATTGATAGAGGGGCCTACTTGTGGTAATTGGGAAGTTTAGGGTCTTCATTGTAATTTATTCCTAAGACTGGAGTGCAATTGCATTTATATAGTGGTGTTATTTGCAGTTAACTGTGGGCCCGGATTGCACATGAGATGTGGGGTCGCGGTGTTCCAGTTGGAGCCAGCTTTCTAAGGAACCCTAGTGGTCCCCACGCTAGCCCAAGTTATTGGAAAATAGTAATCCGACTCGAACTCTAGAAAGAAAGGATAAGAAAGGAGAAACTTGCTAATTGCTTTGGAAGTAAGACTTCTATTTCAATTAGACAAGGGAGAGATTTGGAAGTCTATAAAATAGACTTGGACGTCCAAAAGAGTCTTACTCACGCCCAAAACCCTTTCGTGCAAGAGTTGCACGAGTTTCTCTCCTTCTCTCTTCTAGTTCATTGAAGTTTCGAGTTGGGAATTTTCTCCTGAAGATTCCACCATTCTTCTCGAGAGAAGTAATCCAATTCGGGTCATAGCGTGGAAGGCTAAGAGGTGTAGAAGAAATCCATTAGAGCACTGCGGATCTCCAAAGGTATGATCTACTTCTTCTATGTCGTAGATTATTTTGGATGTCTAGTGTTGGTAGAATTTTTTACTGTACATGGTCACGAGATTGAGGGTAACGCATCCTGGATTGGGTTTTGGTCTTGTGTATAGTTGATCCCTGTGTCAAGTGGATCAAAAGTTTTGAAAATCTATCCACGAGACCCACCTACTTCCTACAATTGGTATCAGAGCCATACCTCATCTCTAATTATGTTAGATCAGCAATCTTGTTCTAATCTTCGCATGAGATGCGAAGAGGATAGAGCAAGGGCTATGATAGGATCAGTGTTTATTGGGTTTGCTTGCTCTCGTAGTAGATACATATTTGGAAAGTCACAAAAGGTTTTAATCATAATAGGAGGATGATAAGATGCCATTAAAACATACTGAGATCATTAGAGGTGACTGGGTACAGCATGAGCCGAATCAGAAAAGAACCCAAATTTCTGGGTTCATCAGGTCGGTTAGTCAAAGTGACCACTATGGCTATAGAGGTCTGTTGGCTAACCGTAGGGACCAGATCGGTTAGCCGAACCTAGGCAGAATCATCTTGTTCTTGGTCTGAGTTGTTGTTGTTTTTTTTTTTTTTTCGGGGCCGCTATGGCTCGACCCCCGCCGGGGGCGCTGCCCCCGGACCCCCGTTGCGTAGGGGGTCTTGTATCGTGGTGGCAAAATATTTGGCATCTTGGTTTTTTTATTGCGGTTTGGCAACCTAGTTTTGTGAGATGCTTTGTTGTATGAGATACTAACTTGCAGGTGATAATGTCCTCTCCATATGGCCCACATGTTTTTCTTTCCTTTTAATTATTGGTTTATTTGTGGCTAAGTGTAAAGGGCATCATGGTCTCCTTGGTTTCCCGTGAAAGGGCAAGGCATGGTGAATTTCCCTATAGCCCTTTTATTTCCATGTTTAGACTACCATGTAAGTCTCATTATAGAGACATAGGAATTTATGTATTTTTAAAATTTGTAAATTCTGGAGATGTCCGAAACAAAGAAGGAAAGAGAAGTTGGACTCCTAATCAAAGAGTTTGAAGATTACCAAAAGGTGTTTTGGAGATGCCCAAAAAGTTTGAGGAATCCCAAAGTTTTGTTAAGTCTAGAAGTCCAAGAACTCTTTTCTGCCTGGGTCATGTGGAGGAGAGGACTAGTCTTTTGTTATAGCACTTTCTATTTATGGATGAATGCTTATTTTAGAGTATTTCCATATCTGATCCAAACATAGCAAATTCCAAAATTGGTCAAATCAAATTAATTTTTGGAAAGAATTCTAATTAGAGTTGGTGGGCCCATGAGATGGATCTATTGGTAACACTAATTTTAGAAACTGAACTTTCCTTAAAATAACTTGACTTGGAACCAATCATTGGTCTTATCATGAGATGAATATATACTTATATTTGATGGACCCATACACCTATAAGGAAATCCTCAACTCTATAATATTAAGTGGGAGCGGGGCATTTCTATATATATAAAAATCCCCATGGTTTTCAACCATAGGTCCATTGTAAGGAAAGTATTAGCCTTGCGCCATTTTGAGAATGGCCATTCCCCACGGAGGGCTTGTATTTATCTGGATACTGGATATGGATCTCCTATGGATAGTGTTGATGAGATGGAGTGGGAGCCCACTCCCCAAGGAGGAGCTGCCCGCAACGGTTGTCATGCAATGCTAGTTGGTGGGTCACACTTAACTAAAATAATGATGCAGTATCCCCAAGGATTTGCCTCATGTATTTTAGAAACCGAAGCTAATCGGGAGTCATACATTATTTGGTATGAGATACTTAGATAGTAATGTATGAAGGGGATCATAGATAGTTAGTCTTAATCCCAATTTTTACCAACTTTTGATCCGCACCAGTCTAGGAGGTATTTGCACTCCCCAAGGAGGCAAACCCCGCAGGATTGGGATTCCGATGTATTCTGAATTTTGTGGTTATGAGGATTCCCACATAAATTTGGTAGAATACTAAACCCTAATGTCATTTAAATTCATTAATTGAATGTATGGTTATGTGCTACAGTATTACAAGCATGAATTCGAATACTTTCAATCCACTTGCGACCATCCTCAACCAGAATAAGTTGGTGGGATCCAACTATGTAGACTGGAAACGGAATCTGGATATTGTCCTGACAGCTTCAGGATATAAATATGTCCTTACCAAAAACCCCCTTGAAGAGCCTGGCCCAGATGCATCAGAAGCAGAAAAGGACCTTTACACCAAATGGGCCAAAGACGATGAGATGGCCCGATGTTACATTCTGGCATCCATGTCTAGTGTGCTGCAACATCAACATCAATCTTATAAGACTGCATATGATATGATATCGAATTTAAAGGAGATGTTTGCAGAACAAGGCAGACCTGCTAGGCAGGCAGCCATGAGGGTGCTCATTAGCACCAAGATGGCTGAAGGTACATCAGTACAGGAACACATGTTGAAGATGATGGACTCATTAAATGAGTTAGATGTACTGGGAGCTGCGATTGATGCAGAATCGCAGATTGACATAATCCTTGAGTCACTACCAGAGTCATTCAACAATTTCAAGGTCAATTATAATATGAATAAAATGAATCTGACTCTGGCTGAGCTATCTAGTCAGCTGGTAGCAACTGAAGGGATTATGAAGAAAAAACCAACTGCCTTAATGACAGAAAAGTCAGATGCCAAGTCCAAGCCGAAAGGCAAAGGGCGGAAAGGCAAAAAGAAATCAATTCCAAAAGGTCCTAAGGTGGAAAATGGTCCAACTTGTGGCGTGGCTAAAGCTAAGGGTTCAGGGACAAAAGGAAAGTGTTTCCATTGTGGTAAGACAGGACATTGGAAGAGGAATTGTCCAGAATATCTGTCTAAGAAAAAGACCCCAGGTATGATTGAGTCACTTATATCTGAAGTTAGTTTTGCAACTGGTACTTCAGAATCCTGGTGTGTGGATTCCGGGTCAACTAATCACATATGTAATACGTTGCAGGGGTTCAGGGAAACCAGGAGGCTAAGTGATGGAGAAATCATTGTCAACCTAGGATCTGACGCTAAGGCGGAGGCTGTTTCAGTAGGAGTCATTACTTTATGTTTTTCAAATAAGAAATTGGTTTTGTCAGAAACATTATATGTACTGTCTTTAAGGCGGAATTTAATTTCAGTTTCTAGTTTGGTGAATAAAGGTTATTCTATTACTTTTGGTACTGAAGTTGTCATAAAGAGGAATGGTACTTTCATATGTTCTGGCAAGGTAACCAATGGACTTTATTTGTTAACTCCCACGATGTATGAGATACATGATACTGAAACAATTAGTAGATCATCATTAAAGAGAAAGTCACCTTCATCTAATCCAACAAAACTTTGGCACCTGAGGCTAGGTCATATAAACCTTAACAGGATTGAGAGGCTAGTGAAAGATGGTATCTTACCTTCATTGGTGGTAGAACCAATGCCTATCTGTGAGTCCTGTTTGGAAGGTAAAATGACTAAAAGACCCTTTTCAACTAAGGGTAATAGGGCCAAAGATTTATTGGAATTAGTGCATACTAATGTCTGCGGACCCATTAATGTCAGGGCCAGAGGAGGATATGAGTACTTCATCACTTTCACAGATGATTACTCAAGATATGGTTACATATACCTTATGCACCGCAAGTCCGAAGCTTTTGAAAAGTTCAAAGAATTTCGAGCGGAAGCGGAAAAGCAATTAGGTAAGAGTATCAAGACTCTTCGATCAGATCGAGGAGGGGAATATCTCTCTGCTGATTTTATGGGTTACTTATCAGAAAATGGGATTCTATCCCAGTTGTCTGCTCCTGGTATGCCTCAACAGAATGGAGTAGCAGAAAGAAGGAACCGGACTCTTTTAGATATGATTAGGTCTATGCTGAGTTTCTCAAGATTACCTATATCCTTTTGGGGATATGCTTTGGATACTGCAATGTACATACTAAACCTCGTACCATCTAAGTCTATACCTAAGACTCCCCGAGAATTGTGGTCTGGGCGAAAGCCTAGTCTACAACATTTACACATTTGGGGTTGTCCAGCACACATGCTCAAGGTTAAGACGGATAAGTTGGAAGCGAAGTCGGAAGTATGCACATTTGTAGGATATCCTAAAGGAACTAAAGGTTGGTTATTCTATAATCTCAGAGAGCAGAAAGTGCTGGTCAGCACCAATGCGGTTTTTCTGGAGGAAGATTATATGATGGACCAGAAATTTTTAGAAAAGGTGATCTTGGAAGAGATTCAGGAGCAATCAATTCCAAATCCAAGTATGACCGGACTTGAGGAAGAACCGCCCTTACCAGACCTAGTAGTTACACCAGTACCTCGTCGTAGTGGGAGGATTGTCAGACCCCCTGACAGGTTCTTATTCTTGGGAGAGTCTTATGAAGCAATCCCAGAAGAGCCAGAACAAGATCCCTCTAACTATGATGAAGCAATAAATGACTTAGACTCGGGACGCTGGCAAGATGCTATGAAAGCTGAGATGGAGTCTATGTACTCAAATCAGGTCTGGACACTTGTGGACTTGCCTGCCAATATTAAACCTATTGGGTGCAAGTGGGTCTACAAGAGAAAAAGAGGACCAGATGGAAGAGTGGAGACCTATAAGGCTAGGCTTGTTGCGAAAGGATATACTCAGAAAGAGGGGATCGATTATAAGGAAACCTTCTCGCCAGTAGCCATGCTCAAATCCATCCGGATACTCTTATCCATTACGGCTCATCTCGATTACGAGATTTGGCAAATGGATGTCAAGACGGCTTTTCTCAACGGCCATCTTGAGGAAGACATCTATATGGTGCAGCCAGACGGTTTTGTAGCTAAAAACCAGGAGCAAAAAGTTTGCAAGCTGCAGAAGTCTATTTATGGACTGAAGCAGGCATCCCGAAGCTGGAATATCCATTTTGACCAGGCAATCAAGTCATTTGGTTTTTGTCAAAATCCGGATGAGTCATGTGTGTACATGAAAAGTGAAGGTGACAGGGTAGTTTTTCTGGTTTTATATGTCGATGACATCCTTCTCTTCGGGAAAGACATAGGAATGTTGTCAACGGTAAAAGTTTGGTTAGCCAAGACTTTTGATATGAAGGACTTGGGAGAAGCTAGCTACATCCTAGGGATCAAACTCTATCGAGACCGGAAAAATAGGATGATTGGCTTATCCCAAGCTGCATACATAGATAAGGTGCTAGTACGGTTTGCAATGCAAGACTCCAAGAAGGGTATCACACCTTTCAGGCATGGAGTGCACCTTTCCAAGGATCAGTGTCCTAAGACACCCGAGGAAAAGGAGCAAATGAGGTCGATACCATACGCTTCGGCTGTTGGTAGCCTCATGTATGCTATGTTATGTACTAGACTAGATATCTGTTATGTAGTGGGCCTAGTCAGCAAATATCAATCTAATCCAGGACCTGAACATTGGACTGCTGTAAAATGTATTCTCAAATACTTGAGAAGGACTAGAGATTACATGTTGATTTATAGCAGTGATGAGTTGATTCCAGTCGGATACACAGATTCTTACTTTATGTCAGATAAGGATTCTAGGAAATCCACCTCTGGTTATGTATTTATGCTTGGAGGCGGAGCTATTAGCTAGAGGAGTATAAAACAAGAATGTACCGCTGATTCAACCTCGGAGGCTGAATATGTAGCAGCTTGTGAAGCAGCTAAGGAAGCAGTATGGCTTAAAATATTCCTTTTAGAACTTGGGGTGGTACCTTTGGCACGACAGCCACTCACAGTTTACTGTGACAACAGCGGGGCAGTCGCTCAGTCAAAGGAACCCAGAAGCCATAAAAGCCAAAAGCATGTACAGAGGAAATATCACTTAGTCAGAGAGATTCTGCAGAGAGGTGATATTGCTATTACCAAGATAGCCTCTGCAGACAATTTGGCAGATCCCTTTACTAAGCCTTTGACTACCAAAGTCTTTGAGCAACATGTAGAAGGGATGGGCATGAGATGCAACCCTGACTGGCATTGAGCCCAAGTGGGAGATTGTTAGTTTTTGTGGACTCAATCCATCAGTTGATGTAATAAATTGATTAATTTCTTTATTTATCAATAAAATCATGATTTACTTTCATGAGATGAATGTTATTTTACTACTTCATGCACATGACCAATACGTATGACATAATGGTTCATGAGTTGAACCGGGTTCCATTAGTATATTAGATGTGATATATGTGCATGGATGAGATCCACACACGGGAGATATATGTCACAAATCTTATGCTTAAAATAGCTTCACAACCAGTAATGAGATTGGGCATCTCATTTGATAAGGTTGCAGCACTTTGATCACTATGAGATAGTGTGATTTGTCTCAATCATCAGAATGTAAGATTCTGGATCACGGTGCTGGTACATTGGATGTATTGAAGGACCATGAGATGCACCTTATGGAATTCCGTCTCAATAATAAGGTATGCTCTCATAATTCCCTAGCAATAGGCTCTCAATCCTGAGACATTGACGAACTCAAGTTTCTATCTATTCATTTGCTTTGAGTCACCAATGAGTGAGGCCGACTATAGGTTAACACCTCGGTGTCTTGGGTATATGGTAGTAGAACTGTGGGAATGTTGAATGATCAAGATGGAATCTATCTATATTATCCCCTTGTGCCAATTAATGGATTTGTCATTAGTAAGTGCGCACCCATCTCAATTAAGAGTTAATTGGATGGTACTGATGATTACTGTGATTAATTGGGGCTCAAGGATAATAAGATGTGGAACTTAGATTGGAAGAGACGGGTTTATTCCAATTGATCCACGGATATTGATAGAGGGGCCTACTTGTGGTAATTGGGAAGTTTAGGGTCTTCATTGTAATTTATTCCTAAGACTGGAGTGCAATTGCATTTATATAGTGGTGTTATTTGCAGTTAACTGTGGGCCCGGATTGCACATGAGATGTGGGGTCGCGGTGTTCCAGTTGGAGCCAGCTTTCTAAGGAACCCTAGTGGTCCCCACGCTAGCCCAAGTTATTGGAAAATAGTAATCCGACTCGAACTCTAGAAAGAAAGGATAAGAAAGGAGAAACTTGCTAATTGCTTTGGAAGTAAGACTTCTATTTCAATTAGACAAGGGAGAGATTTGGAAGTCTATAAAATAGACTTGGACGTCCAAAAGAGTCTTACTCACGCCCAAAACCCTTTCGTGCAAGAGTTGCACGAGTTTCTCTCCTTCTCTCTTCTAGTTCCTTGAAGTTTCGAGTTGGGAATTTTCTCCTGAAGATTCCACCATTCTTCTCGAGAGAAGTAATCCAATTCGGGTCATAGCGTGGAAGGCTAAGAGGTGTAGAAGAAATCCATTAGAGCACTGCGGATCTCCAAAGGTATGATCTACTTCTTCTATGTCGTAGATTATTTTGGATGTCTAGTGTTGGTAGAATTTTTTACTGTACATGGTCACGAGATTGAGGGTAACGCATCCTGGATTGGGTTTTGGTCTTGTGTATAGTTGATCCCTGTGTCAAGTGGATCAAAAGTTTTGAAAATCTATCCACGAGACCCACCTACTTCCTACAAAAAGTCCTACAGTTTATTAACCTTTTAAAAAGTCTTATTCTCATCCTCCTTCTGTGGTAGGATATTCTATAAAAGAACCATCTCGAGTTTCTTGCTCTACACCTAATGTAGACATTCGACCTACAAGACTTGTGTATTTTTCTTAGCAAGCTTCTCCATCTAATACATATAATCCTTCGAATCCAATTTCAATATAAATGTTATTGAATGTTTTGAAATTGATAAAGAAATGTTAAACAAGAATTTAGCTCTACATCCTTTAACAAAATCCTTTTTAAAATAAGTTTCTCAAGAACATAAAGACTTTTAAACGAAAAATGGTACAAATATATGTATGATAATCAAAGAAATATTTATTTCTTCGATTGGCTTAAGCTAGCCATAAAGAAACGTCTCCCTATTGATTATCCAGCTCAATCATATAAATCTCTTAAAGTCGCTACAATGGAATACAACTTAGAATGTCTCCAAAATTATGACCAAGCTTCCAATCCTGAAAGGACATCTTGAATTTGCAAGTACATACAGATATGTTTGCTGTAACGGTCGATGAGTTGTTTGCATTGCTGATGATCTCGCTGAGCAAACAATGGTGATACAGAATCCTTTTAAATCCAGACATGCCAAGCTTAATCAAATTCTCAATGCCTATGAAGATATCTCTTTTGACATTTTAGAAAAAACTCATGAAGAATTAAATCATCTATTCCATAGAGAATTTGAAAATGATAATGAAGGTTGGAATGACCCTTGTCAGAATTTTGACTCTATTATGAAGTTCTCCGCCAGCTGCAATGGAATTCATCAGGATAGTGATTAATCTTATCAAGATTTGGATTTATCAAGATTTATTAAGAGTTTTCTCTATAAAGCCTGCAAAGAAAAGATAACAAAAACTTTATCATTGCTACAGTATCCGTAGCTATGCTATTCTCTACAAACACATCAAAGTTATGTTGAAAAAGTACTATACAAAAAAGCTACCTTGAGAAAGAAGACAAAAGACAATTAGGAAAATTCCAAAAGCCAACAAGAAAATTGAAGGCTCCATAGACTCCTCTCTCCGCAACAAACCAACTAACTACTATGCAGAAGAATAAAACAACATCCTCCTAGTCAACAAGTACACTCATCACAACATGAAGACAAACGGCAACCTATGATTCTATCCAGTAGTAAAATCCCAAACATCATAAAATGAAATGCAAATGCAGTGTAAATTCAGTTTTAACAAAATGCAAATTATGTTCTCTAAGGCTATAAATAGTACCCGCGTTCTCCCTGTACAGGCAAGAGTTGAAATACCAGTCAAAATCTAGCCTTGCTTCCACCATCTCCTCTCTCCTCTCCTTTCTGCTTTTGTATGCCCGCCATCTTCCCCATTTGTTATCAAAGCCAAGTTGGTATCAAATTTGTAATCAAGTACTTTGGCAATATAAAGTTGTTTTGTGAGTATTTCTTCATTTATCTTTGTTATATTATGTTTTGATTTTGCTTAAGGAATTGCTGACTTAGAAGTAAGAACGTCAAAAGTCTTAATACTTAGTTCTGTGTTTGTTATTTTTGAGAAATTTAATCATATTCCGCCCGGAGTGAAGCTGAGGTAGCCATTGTTTTCACCATTATTAGCTGTGTGAAGGCGTTTAAGGAGTTTTGTTGGTGTGTAAATCCTCTATTTCATTGGTACTCGTGGTGGATTTGGTTAAAATAAATCTATAATACAAATTATGGCTAAGCTTATTAAGAAGTTTGTACGTTCTTCTTCATCATCATCAAATTCCTTATCTTCTATGTCTATTAAAAATAATGAAGAAATCAGTTATGACAATGTAGATCACGTTATTTGTGACTGGACTATTCCAACCGTAAATAAAAATGAAATTTATAAAGTTGGAAGTTTTCTTTTAAAATCAAGTTATAAAGTAAAAACCATTGAAAGAACTGAATCTATTACCAGTAATATTCAGCATCTTTCTTTAATCAAGCCCCATGAAATAAAGAAGTATGTTAAAAATACAATTATATTCATTTTGGATTAGTGCAAGTTGCTCTAAAGCCTTCAACAAGACTTGAACTTAGAACAGAAGCTCTCATCTATGTTCAAGATACATCATCATCATCATCAAAGCCTTATCCTAAGTATGTTGGGGTCATTTACATGAATCCTATTTTTCCATTCCGTTTTATTTTGAGCCAAATCCATTCATAAGTTAAACTTCTTCAAATCTGAATTAATGACCTCATCCATGTTTTCTTTGGCCTACCCCTACCTCTTGATGGTCCATCCACTTGTACCGCCAAACTTTTTCTCACAGGTGCCATTACCGGCCTACGCTCAACATGCCCAAACCATCTTAAACGGGTTTCTCTAATCTTATCCCCTATTAATGCTACCCCTAAATGCTCTCGAAATTGCTCATTTCTAATTTTATCTTTCCTATTTTTACCACACATCCACCTAAGTAATCTCATTTCTGTTACATCCATCTTATGAATATGCGTCTTCTTAATTGGCCAACATTCTGCTCCATATATCGTAGCTGGTCTAACCACTGTCCTGTAAAATTTGCATTTCAATTTAGTTGGCATTCGTCTATCACAAAGCACTCAAGAAGCTAGTCTCCACTTCAGCCATCCAACTTTTATCCTATGGTCCACATCTTCGTCAATATCCCCATCCTTATTAATTATCGAGCCTAGGTACCGAAAAGAATATCTATGTGGTATCTCATGGGTTTCAATTTTGATAGTGGTTTCAACACTTTGTATATGTCCACTAAAGTTGCAATCCATATATTCTGTCTTTGCATGACTTATTTTAAAGCCTCTAGATTTTAATGCCTCCTGTCATCTCTCAAGTTTTGCATTTACACCATCTCTTGATTCATTCACCAATATTATATCATCTGCAAATAACAAACACCATGGTACTTCTTCTTGAATATGCATAATTAACTCATCCATAATTAATACAAAGAGATAATGGCTTAAGGTTGATCCCTGATGTAAACCTATGTCATGGGGGAATCCACCTGTTTCTCCACATGTGGTTCTCACATCTGTTATTGCTCTTTTGTACATATCCTTAAAATTTTCAATGTAATTTCTCAGGACATTCCTTTTCTTTAAAACCCACCAATTAAATTCCTCAGTACCCTATCATAGGCTTTTTCCAAATCGATAAAGATTATGTGTAGATTTTTCCTCTATGCTCTATATTTTTCCATTAATTGCCTAAGTGAAAAGATAGCTTCTATAGTTGATCTCCCTGGCATAAAACTAAATTGATTTTCAGAGATCTTGGTCTTCTGTCTCAGTTTTTGTTCTATTATTCTCTCCATAACTTCATAGTATGACTCATAAGTTTAATCCCTTCATAGTTTGTACAATTTTGTATATCTCCCTTATTTTTATATATAGGGTACTACAATGCTTCTTCTCCATTCATCCGAAATTTTATTTGTCACAAGTATTTTATTGAATAGTCTACATAACCAACTCACCCCAACCTCCCATAAGCATTTCCATACCTTTATCAAAATACCATTTGACCCTGTTACCTTTCCTGTCTTCATTTGCTTCAATGCTTCCTTCACTTCCACCCCTCTAATTCTATAGAGAAAAGTATGCTCTAGTGATGAAGCATCCTCCTTAACTCTTATATTGCCCAAATGTTTTCGTTTAGAAGTTTGTTAAAATATTCCTTCCACCTTTCTTTAATATCATTATCCTTCACCAAAATATTTTCCTCCTTGTCCTTGATACATTTGACATGATCTACGTCCCTACTTTTCTTTTCTCTTATTTTTGTGAGCTTAAAAATATTCTTTTCTCCTTCTCTTATTCCTAACCTATTATAGAGGTCATCGTATAATTTGAACTTTGCACAACTTACTACTTTCTTAGCTTCTTTCTTTGCCTTCTTATACAGCTCAAAATTTTCCATACTCTTAGTCTCTTGCCAAACTTTGTAGCAATGTCTTTTCTCTCGAATAACTTCCTTAATCTCCAAACTCCACCACGATGTTTCTTTATTAATATGTCTCTTTCCTTTTGATTTTCCAAGTATCTCCTTTGCAACATTCCTAATGTAATTTGCCATTTGATTCCACATTATTGTAATTTCTCCTTCAATATTCCATTCTCCCTTCTCAATCATTTTGTCCTTAAATATATTTGCTCTTTTGCCCTCCAATCTCTCCACCTTGTTTTAGGGTCCATTTTGTTTACTACCGTTCTCTTTCTACTTCTAATACAAATATCTAAAACTCCGAGCCTATGTTGCATAGTCAAACACTCTCCCAGAATAACCTTGCAATCTTTACAAGCCAATTGGTCCTGTTTTCTAATTAGAAAACAGTCTATCTGACTCCTATTATTCCCACTTTTATAGGTAATTAAATGCTCACATCTCTTCTTAAAGTAAGTATTTTTTATTATAAGATCAAATGTCACTGCAAAGTCTAATATAGTGTTTCTGAATTCATTCTTTTCTTCAAAACCTTGCCCCCCATGGACTCTCTCATATCCTCTATTATCTCTTCCTATATGCCCATTTAAATCCCCTCCAAGGAAAATCTTATCACGAAACATAAAAAACTTAGTGATTCATTACTTGAAATGGTTGAAGCAAGTTTGGCTAATGGCCTTACCTTCTTCAATTGTTTTCTAAATTTCTTTTACAGATCCAAGTGCACATGAAGCTCTTCCTTTTTTTATCTAGACAAAAGGTTTTGATATAATCCTTATAATCAAAATCTTGCTCTCATATATAGAGTTTATTATAAACTCATGGATTCAGTTGTTCCAGGCGTAGCCTATTCTCATCAAGCAAAAGGTCATGATCATCATCATCATCAAAGCCTTATCCCGACCATGTTGGGGTCGGCTACATGAATTCTGTTTCTCCATTCCGTTCTATTTTGAGCCAAATCTTTCGATAAGTTAAACTTCTTTAAATTTAAATTAATGACATCCATCCATGTTTTATTCGGCCTGCCCCTACCTCTTGATGGGCCATCCACCTCATATCCATACTTTTTCTCACCGGTGCCATTACTAGCCTACACTCAACATGCCCAAACCATCTTAAATGGATTTCTCTAACCTTATCCTCTATTGGTGCCTCCCCTAAATGCTCTTGAAAGCGCTCATTTCTAATTTTATCTTTCCAAGCTTTACCACATATCTACCTAAACATTCTCATTTCCGCTACATCCATCTTATGAATATGTGTCTTCTTAATTGGCTAACATTCTGCTCTATATGCCATAGTTGGTCTAACCACTGTCCTATAAAATTTGCCCTTCAATTTCGTTGGCATTTGTCTGTCACAATGCATTCCCAAAGTTAGTCTCTACTTCAGCCATCCAGCTTTTATCCTATGCTCCACATCTTCGTTAATCTCCCCATCCTTACTAATCATCGAGCCTAGGTAATGAAAAAATCTCTACATAGTATCTCATGGGTTTCAATTTTGATATTGGTTTCAACACTTTGTATATGTCCACTGAAGTCGCAAACGGTATGACTACTTTATTCCAAACGAATTTCAAAAATAAAGTTAATATTCTAAAACTCATACAGTGGAATGATATTAATCTATTTGGTAAATGACACTTAGAAAACGCCTAACCAGAAAGGTCTTTAGAAAATCAAAATATTGAAACAATTATTAAATATGAAGATGGAAGTGTTTAAATAAATTTTCAAATAGATTCAAGCGATACAACTCCTACAGTTTATTAACCTTCTAGAAAGTCTTATTCTCATCTTCCATCAGTGGTAGGATCTTCCATAAAAGAACAATCCTGAGTTTCTTGCTCTACACCTAATGTAGACCTTCAACCTACAAGACTTGTGTATCCTTCTTATCAAGCTTCTCTATTTAATACATATAATCCTTTGGAATCCAATTTCAATAAAAATTTATTGAATGCTTTGAAATTGATAAACAAATGTTAAAAAAAGAATTTAGCTTTACATCCTCTCATAAAATCCTTTTTTAACCATATTTCTCAAGAAAATAAAGACTTTCTAAAAGCAAAATGGTATAAATAAATGCATAATAATCAAAGAAACATTTATTTCTTTGATTGGCTTAAACTAGCCATGAAGAAAGCTTACAATACTGAAGATTTATCCACAATATGATAACTAAATTAAGCTCTTCTGGGATTATAGCTTCTACCAGTTCCTCTCCACAAAGAACTGAAGAATCTATACATCCTCCATTACATCAAATCATATATAAAGAAACTTCGGCCGTGCCCATAAAAGATATTGCAGTAATATAAGGAGACAAAGGTAAAATTGAATTTATTTACAAATTAGATTTAAGTCATGTTCTGAAACAAAATAATTATACAAATATTAACCTTCATACTAATGGCCAACAAAGAAATAGAATTGAAGATAAAGTTGAAAATATTTTAAAATTTTATGAAACTACTTTTTCCCATAAAGTAATCAAGACACAATCTTTAGGTTTTCAAGGTGAAGCCCTTAAAGATCTAAAGTTAGAAAAAAAAACCCTTAAAAATTTCAGATAAACTAATCAATCAATTATCTAATAGTTTTACAAAAATAAAACTTAAAGATGATAAAGAAAATAAAGATGAAAAATCCATAAATGTTTCAGTTTATAAAGCTTCGAGCTCAGACTCAGAATTCTCTGTTTTTTACTCTACAAAAGAAAAATCAAGATTAAGAATCTCTATAACTTAATAAAATCTTTAAAAGGCAAAAACCAATAGTCACAACAGCAAAAACAAGAAATTATTATCCAAGACCTATTCTAGTTGATCTTCAATTCGAAGAACAAGCTATTCTAAATGGCCTTCAATTTAAAAACTCTTCAGTATATGAATAGAATGTAGATGGACTATTTGAATATCAAATCCTGCAACTATGCCAACACATGATGATATATGCCTCTACCATGATGGCTACCGATAATGATCAAAGACATGCAGTAAATGCAGTTGTCCTTGGATTTACTGAATAATTACATGGTTGGTGCGAAAAATACCTATTTGGTACAGAAAGAAATGATATATTAAATGCAGCAAAAACAGATCCCTAAGGAAATCCTGTTCTTACTCCTCAAGGCCAAATGATCATTGATTCCATCTACATGCTTATTACCAATATAGTTCAACATTTTATTGGTAATTATATGAATGTAGAAGAAAAACTAAAAACAGAATTAATCAATTTTTCTTGCCAACCATTATTAGATTTTCATTGGTATAAAGATGTTTTCTTATCAAAACTCTATACCATCGATGTAAGTAATTCAGAATTTTGGAAAGAAAAATTCATATATGGTCTTTTTAAACTTTTTGCTAAAAAAGTTAGAGAAGAATTAAAATTAAAAAATTATGGAAATTTGAATTATGGAATGTATGCATATGGTGATCTAATTCAATAGATTAATAAAGTTGGATTTTTATTATGTAATGAAATCAAAGTTAAACATCATATTGAAAATAAAAAAGAATCAGTAAGTATGAACTTGGTGATTTTTTTTTTCAATTTGGTATAGAACCATTACTCAGTCCTTCTAGCCAGAATAAAAAGAAAAACTTAAAAAAAACCATCAAAAAAGAAAATCTAAACAATTTTCAACTCCATAATATTATATTCCCTCAAAAGATATCATAAAAATCTTCTCATAAAAACCCTTATAAAGAGTTAAAGAAATCTTATACAAAAAATAATCCATCCACTTCTTATCCCAAAAAAAGAGAAATACAATGTTATAATTATAAAGAAAAAGGACATATAGCCCCTTACTGCCCAAAAAAAAAGTTAAAATAGAAAAAGAAATCAAAACTATCTTGAAAGGATCCTCAGAGTCAAAGTCATCCAGTTCCTCTGATACAGATTATTCTTCCTCTCATTCATCAGATACATGTCATTGTAAAATATTTGATAGTGAAATCTAGTATGAATTTGCTTCTTCTACCTCTTTATCTTTAAACGTAGTTTCTACTCTAGAAGAGATGGTGCTAGAAATGTTTAAAGATCTAAAAGATGAAGAATTAAAAAATAAATATTTTGAAAAAATACAGAAAATAAATGAATGAACTAAAAAAGGAAAAGCTTCTACATCAAATAACATATCAGAGTTACTTGAACACTTCAGCATTAAAACTATACTAGATAGATTAAGAAAGCAACAAGCTCCTGTTCATCTTTTTATTCAAGATCTTTATAAAGAAATAAATAATCAAAATCAAGAAATAAAAGAATTATAACAGGACTTAATTGAACTTTAAGAACTCAAACAACATGTTGAGAATCTTGAATTTCATATACTCAAAAATTATCAAGAAAATAATGATAATTTAGAAAATCAAGAAAATTTTGATAAGGAGTTAAATGGTTTTGTAAATTCTTTAACAAGAAATCCACTTATAAAATGGAAAACTCAAGCTACAATTAAGGTCATAGACTTCTCTATTAAAGCACTCTGCTTATTAGATAATGATACAGATGCTAATTTAATAAGAGAAGGATTAATCCCAACAAAAAACTATGAAAAAACCAATAATAAACTCAATCTAGCTACTGCTAGCAAAAAACTACATATCAAATACAAATTAAATAATGTTTATGTAAGTAAAAATGGAACATGCATAAAGACTAATTTCTTTCTAGGAAAAGATTTAAACAATGATGTAATCCTTGGAAATCCTTTTCTACAAATATTACAGCCTTTTCAAATTGACTCATCAGTTCTAAAAACTAATTTAGACAATAGAGAATTAAATTTTGATTTTATTGAATTAACTCCTATTCAACATATCAATATTATTCAGACAAAGTGTAAACAAGAATAAGATGTTCAAAAACCATTCAGATATCCAGTTCCAAATAAAACGGATCTTATTAATCGTCTCACAGATGTCTTCATGTTTTTTACGTTTAATCTTACATCTAGATTTTGGTACCTTTAAATTCTACTCGGAGGACAAATAAAAAATTATTTTTCTTTTCCCAAAGAAAATAAAAATTCAGATTATTGATAATTCTCATTCAGACCTATCTGCCTTCAGGAAGTATCCCTTCTATTATGACATCAAGTACAAGCAAAAGCAAAGCCCTTATTCAGGAATCAAGCTACTGCTTCATACCTACATCCCAACAAATATCAATTCCTTTTTTCAATTTAGGATTATCTGTCATTTCAGAAGAACTTATCAATGCCCATTGGAGTGCCATTCTCTCTGATAAAAGAAAAAACACTAGAAAAACCCTATCCAAAATTGTAAACCATATCAAAGACTTAGAAAGCTAAATCCTAATATGCCATAACATCCATCAAAAAGCACTGTTATCCACCTATACTGATAAAAGACATCTAGAATTCGCCTCCTGGAAAAGGTTAACACAACCCTTCCAGATGAGATAGCTGCAAGAATTCGAGAAAAAACTCTTTCTTGTCCGATCAAGGAGCGATCAATGATCAAAGCTTAATATATAAGCTGGGAAACTGGCTTTTCCAAATTGTTCCTGCCATCATATGAAGTTGATATCTCATATATTGAACGAGGATTAGTGCAAAGATTTTCTTTATGCAGAGATGATTTTGAAATGATGCAGCAGCTCCTAGCAATTGTACGCCATGCCCTTTGCAGCCTTGGAGTTACCAAAAGATAACTTCTCATAACGATTTCATCAAGTTTGAGTGAAAGATCAGAAATCCCATTTTATCCACCTTATCAATTTTGGACCATCATGAATTATGAAGAAGGAGATTTAGTCTGCAAAAAGTTCATCTCTACCTTAAATGATTACGAGCATCTCCCCGTTGATTATCCAGCTCAATGGTATGAATCTCATAAAGTCGCTACAATGAAATATAGCATAGAATGCCTCCAAAATTATGATCCAGTTTCTGATCAAATTCAAAGATTTTTCAATCTAAAAGGATATCTTGAATTTGCATGTACATACGATATGTTTGGTGTGACAGTCCAAGAGTTGTTCGCATCGCTGATGATCTTGTTGAGCAAACAATGGTGATACAGAATTCATATAAATCTTGACGTACATCTCTTAATCAAATTATTAATGCTTATGAAGACATGTCTTTTGATATTTCTGACAGAACTCAAAAGGAGTTAATCCAATTATTCCATGGTGAATTAACAAATAATGGCTAGGATGAGCACTTTTGATGCAAGTCTTCAATAATACTATACCTAGCATAAAGATTCTTCCTACAAGAGCTTTGTCTACTAGCCCATCAATGAGTTTTTTGGAAAAAGTATATACAAAAGCACTAAAAGACAAAGCATATCTCTCATAAGAATGAAGTCGTATTTTAATCCCGACATGCACATCTATGAAGAACTTATCTCTAGAAAGGGAAAAGAAATAAAGACATGACACATACCTTATTAAGTCACTCAAAGCAATCATGACATCTGACTATTCAGAATAAAGTTCATATATAGCAAAGATTGTGATTTTTGCCTGCAGTCCGGTTGCATCATGAAATTTGCCAACACATGAAATGAAATGTAAATGCAGTGTAAATTCAGTTGTAATGAAATGTAAATTATGTTGGTTATGAATATAAATTAGTCTAGCCTTCTTCCTGTACGGGCAAGAGTTGGAATACTAGTCAAAATCCAACCTTGCTTCCACCACCATCTCCTATTTCCTCTCCATTCCGCTTTTGTATGCCCACCATCTTCCCCATTTGGTATTAGAGCCAAGTGGGCATTTAGTTTCGAATTAAGTATTGTTGCAGTATAAAGTCATTTTGTGAGTATTTCTTCACTTATCTTTATGTTTTGATTTTGTTTAAGGAATAACTGACTTAGAAGCAAGAACGCCAAAAATCTTAATACTTGGTTGTGTGTTTGTTATTATTGAGAAATTATAATCATTTTATGCCTGTAGCAAAGCTGAGGTAGCCATTGTTGTCGCCATTGTTAGCCGTGTGAAGGCGTTTAACGTGTTTTCTTGGTGTGTAAATCCTCTATTTCCTTACATACTCATGGTGGATTTGATTAAAATAACTCTGTAAAACAAATTTTGGCTAAGCTTATTAAGAGGTTTATACCTTCTTCTTCCTCATCATCAAATTCCTTATCTTTTATGTCCATTAAAAATAGTGAAGAAATTAGTTATGATGATTTAGATCAAGTTATTTGTGAATGGACTATTCCAACCATAAATAAAAATGAAATTTATAAAGTTGGAAGTTTTCAATTAAAATCAAGTTATAAAGTAAAAACCATTGAAAGAACTGAATCCATTACCAATAATATTTAGCATCTTTTTTTAATCAAGCCCCATGAAATAAAGGAGTATGTTAAAACATACAATTATAATCATTTTGGATTAACGCAAGTTGCTATAAAGCCTTTAACAAGACTAGGACTTACAATAGAAGCTCTCATCTATGTTCAAAACACAAGATATAAAAATTTAGTGATTCATTACTTGGAATGGTTGAAACAAGTTTGGCTAATGGCCTTACTTTCTTCAATTGCTTTCCAAATTTCTCTGCTTCCCATATAGATCCAAGTGCACATGAAGCTCTTACTCTTGCTATCCAGACAAAAGGTTTTAATATGAATCCTCATAATCAAAATCTTGCTCTCATATATAGAGTTTATTATAAACTCATGAATTTAGTTGTTCTAGGCATAGCCTATTTCCATCTAGCAAAAGGTATGACTACTTTATTCCAAACTAATTTCAAAAATAAAGTTAATATTCCAAAACTCATACAGTGGAATAATATTAATCTATCTGGTAAATGGCGCTTAGAAAACGCTTAACCAGAAAGGTCTTTAGAAAATCAAGATATTGAAACAATTATTAAACATGAAGATGGAAGTGTTGAAATAAATTTTCAAACAGATTCAATAGATACAACTCCTATAGTTTATCAACCTTCTAGAAAATCTTATTCTCATCCTCCATCAGTGGTAGGATCTTCCATAAAAAAACCATCCCGAGTTTCTTGCTCTACACCTAACGTAGACCTTCGACTTACAGGACTAGTGTATACTTCTTATCAAGCTTCTCCATCTAATATATATAATCCTTCAGAATCCGATTTCAATACAAATGTTATTGAATGCTTTGAAATTGATAAAGAAATGTTAAAAAAGAATTTAGTTTTACATCCTCTCATAAAAACCTTTTTTAACCATGTTTCTCAAGAACATAAAGAATGTTGAAAAACAAAATGGTATAAATATATACATGATAATGAAAGAAATATTTATTTCTTTGATTGGCTTAAACTAGCCATGAAGAATGCTTATGATACTAAAGATTTATCCATCAATATGATAACAAAATTAAGTTCATCTTGGATTATAGCTTCTGTCAGTCCTTCTCCACAAAGAACTGAAGAATCTATACATCCTCCATTACATCAAATCATATGTAAAGAAACTTCTGCTGTACCCATAAAAGATGTAGCAAAGATACAACGAGATAAAGGTAAATTTTAATTAATTTATGAATCAAACTTAAGTCATGTTTTAGAATAAAATAATTATACAAATATTAACCTTCATACTACTAGTCAACAAACCAATAGAATTGAAGATAAAGTTGAAAATATTTTAAAAATTTATGAAGCATCTTCTTCACAAAAGATAATTAAGACATAAACTTTAGGTTTTTAAGGTAAAGCCTTAAAGATCTGAAGTTAGAAAGTAAACCTTTAAAATTTTCAGATGAACTAATTAAAAAATTATCTCGTAGTTTTACAAATACAAAACTTCAAGAAAATAAAGATCAAAAAGCTGAGAAATCTATAAATGTTTTAGTCTCAAATTCTAAAGCCTCTAGCTCAGATTCAGAATTTTCTATTGCTGATCCTATAGAAGAAGAATCTAAAACAAATGAGAATCAAAATGATCAAAATAAAAAATCTCTACAAATCAATAAAATATTTAAAAGATGAAAACCAATAGTCACTACAGCAAAAACAATAAATTATTATCCAAAACCTACTCCAGTTGATCTTCAATTCGAAGAACGAGCTATTCTAAATGGCCCTCAATTTGAAAACTCCTTAGTGTACGAATGGAATGTAGATGGACTATCTGAATATCAAATCCTGCAACTACGCCAACACATATGACATATGCCTCTACCATCATGGCTGTCGGTAATTATCAAAGACATGCAGTAAATGTAGTTGTCTTGGATTTACTGGACAATTACATGCTTAGTGGGAAAAGTACCTATCTGATATAGAAAGACAAGTTATGCTAAATGCAGTAAAAAGAGATCCTTTAGGAAATCCTATTATTACTCCTCAAGGTCAAGTGATCCCTGATTCTATTTACATGCTTATTACCAATATAGTAAAACATTTTATCGGTAATTAGATGAATGTATAAGGACAAAATACCAACACAATTAATTAATTTATATTACCCAACATTATCAAATTTTCATTGGTATAAATATGTTTTCTTATCAAAACTCTATACAATCAATGCAAGCAATTCAGAATTTTGGAAAGAAAAGTTCATATCTGGTCTTCCTGAACTTTTTGCAAAAAAAGTTAAAAGAAGAATTAAAATCAGAAAATTATGAGAATTTGAATTATGGAATGCATACATATGGTGATCTAATTCAAAAGATTAATAAAGTTGGATTTTCATTATGCAATGAAATCAAACTTAAACGTCAAATTGAAAATCAAAAAAGAATCAGCAAGTATGAACTTGGTGATTTTTTTTTCAATTTCGTATGGAACCATTAATCAGTCTTTCTAGCCAGAATAAAAAGAAAAACTTAAAAAGAAACCATCAAAAAAGAAAATCTAAACATTTTTCAACTCCACAATATTATACTCTTTCAAAAAGATATTATAACAAATCTTCCAATAAAAATCCTTATAATGAATTAAAGAAATCTTATACAAATGATAATCCATCCACTTCTTATCCTAAGAAAAAAGAAATACAATGTTATAATTGCAAAGAAGAAGGACATATAGCTCCTGACTGCCCAAAAATAAAAGTTAAAATAGAATAAGAAATCAAAACTATCTTAAAAGGATCCTCAGCGTTAGAGTCATTTAGTTCCTTTGATATAGATTATTCTTCCTCTCATGCTTCAGATACATGTCATTGTAAAATATTTGACAGTGAAATCCAATTTTAATCTGCTTCTTCTTCCTCTTTCTCTTTAAACGTATTTTCTGCTCTAGAATAGTTGGAATACCAGTCAAAATCTAACCTTGCTTCCATCTCCATCTCCTTTCTCCTCTCCCTTCTGCTTTTGTATACCCACCATCTTCCCCATTTGGTATCAGAGTCAAGTTGGTATCAAATTTGTAATCAATTACTTTGGCAATATAAAGTTGTTTTGTGAGTATTTCTTCACTTATCTTTATTATGTTATGCTTTGATTTCGCTTAAGAAATTGCTGACTCCGAAGTAAGAACATCAAAAGTCTTAATACTTAGTTCTGTGGTTGTTATTATTGAGAAATTTTAATCATAGTTCACCTGGAGCAAGCTGAGGTAGCCATTGTTGTCACCGTTGTTAGCCGTGTGAAGGAGTTTAAGGCATTTTGTTGATGTGTAAATCCTATATTTCGTTAGATACTCGTGGTGGATTTGGTTAAAATAAATCTATAATACAAATTATGGTTAAGGTTATTAAGAAGTTTGTACCTTCTTCCTCCGCATCATCAAATTCCTTATCTTCTATGTCTATTAAAAATAGTAAAGAGATCAGTTATGACGATTTAGATCAAGTTATTTGTCATTGGACTATTCTAACCATAAATAAAAATGAAATTTATGAAGTTGGAAGTTTTCAAATAAAATCAATTATAAAGTAAAAGCCATGGAAAGAACCGAATCCATTACTAGTAATATTCAGCATCTTTCTTTAATCAAGCCCCATGAAATAAAGGAGTATATTAAAATATACAATTATATTCATTTTGGATTAGTGCAAGTTGCTCTAAAGCCTTTAACAAGACTTGGACTTAGAATAGAAGGTCTCATTTATGTTCAAGATACAAGACATAAAAATTCAGTGATTCATTACTTTGAATGGCTGATTCAAGTTTGGTTAATGGCCCTACTTTCTTCAATTGCTTTCCAAATTTCTCTGTTTCCCTTAAAGATCTAGGTGCACATGAAGCTCTTACTCTTGCTATCCAGACAAAAGGTTTTGATATGAATCCTCATAATCAAGATCTTGCTCTCATAAATAGAGTGTATAATAAACTCACGAATTTAGATGTTCCAGGCATAGCCTATTCCCATCAAGCAAAAGGTATGACTACTTTATTCCAAACTAATTTAAAAAATAAAGCTAATATTCCAAAACTCATATAGTGGAATGATATTAATCTATCTGGTAAATGGTGGTTAGAAAAAGCCCAACCAGAAAGGTCTTTGGAAAATCAAGATTTTGAAACAATTATTGAACATGAAGATGGAGGTGTTGAAATAAAGTTTCAATCAGATTCAAGAGATACAACTCCTACAATTTATCAACCTTCTAGAAAGTCTTATTCTCATCCTCCATCTGTGCTAGGATCTTCCATAAAAGAACCATCCTGAGTTTCTCGCTCTCCACCTAATGTAGACCTTGGACCTATAGGACTTGTGTATCCTTCTTATCAAGCTTCTCCATCTAATACATATAATCCTTTGGAATCCAATTTCAATATAAATGTTAAATGTTTTAAAATTGATAAAGAAATATTAAAAAAGAATTTGGCTCTACATCCTTTAACAAAGTCTGTTTCTAAATAGGTTTCTCAAGAACATAAAGACTTTTTTGAAGTAAAATAGTGCAAATATATGTATGATAATCAAAGAAATATTTATTTCTTTGATTGGGTTAAACTAGCTATAAAGAAAGCTTATAATACTGAAGAGTTATCCATCAATACGATAACAAAATTCAGCGCATCTTGGATTATTGCTTTTACTAGTTCTTCTCCACAAAGAACTGAAGAATCTATACATCCTCCATTACATCAAATCATATATAAAGAAACTTCAGCCGTACCCATAAAAGATGTCCCAAAGATACAAGGGGATAGAGATAAATCTGAATTTATTTACACATCAAATTTAAGTCATGTTTTAGAATAAAATAATTTTACAAATATTAACCTTCATACTATTGGCCAACAAACTAATATAATTGAAGATAAAGTTAAAAATATTTTACAACCTTCTGTAATTATTTCTTATCAAAAAGAAATCAAAACTATCTTAAAAGGATTCTCATCCTCATCCTTAGAATCATCTAGTTCCTCTGATAAAGATTTTTCTTCAGATACATCCCACTGTAAAATACTTGGCAACGAAATCTAGTATGAATCTATTCTTCTTCCTTTTTATCTTTAAAGGTACTCTCTGCTTCAGAAGAAATGGTGCTAGAAATGTTTAAAGATCTAAAAGATGAAGAATTAAAAAATAAATATTTTGAAAAAATAAAGAAAATAAACAAAGGAAATAAAAAAGGAAAAGCTTCTACATCAAGTAATATATCTGACTTACTTGAACAATTCGGTATAAAAATTGTTTTAGATAGATTAAGAGAGCAACAAGCCTCTACTCATCTTTCAATTCAAGACCTTTCTAAAGAAATTAATAATCAAAAGCAAGAAATAAAAGAATTAAAACAAGACTTAATTGAACTTCAAGAACTCAAACAACGTGTTGAGAATCTTGAATTTTACACACTAAAAACTTATTAAGAAAATAATGATACTTTAGAACATCAAGAAAAATTTGATGAAAACTTAAATGGTTTTGTAAATTCTTTAACAAGGAATCCACCTCAAAAATGGAAAACTCAAGTTACAATTAAGGTCAAAGACTTCGCTATTAAAGCACTCTGCTTACTAGATAGTGGCGCAGATGTTAATTTAATAAGAGAAGGATTAATCCCAACAAAATATTATGAAAAAACCAAAAGTAAACTCAGCCTAGCAATTGCTAGTAATAAACTCCATATCCTTTATAAATTAAATAACATCCATGTTTAAAAAAAATTGAACATGTATAAAGACTAATTTTCTTCTAGGAAAAGATTTAAACAATGATGTTATCCTTGGAAATCCTTTTCTGCAGATTCTACAGCCTTTTCAAATTGATTCATCTAGCCTTAAACATATTAAAGACAATAAAAAATTAATTTTTGATTTTATTGAATCAATTCCTATTCAACATATTAATATCATTCAAAATCAAATTGCTTATAAAGAAAAACAAATTGCATATCTTCAAAAAGGTATGAATTCTTTAAGAATAGAAAAAGAAATTCAAAAACCAAAATTCCAAAAAGATTTAATCCAATTTCAAAAATCTCTTGAAATAGAATATTGTTTTGACCTTCCTTCTACCTTTTGGTACAGGAAACACCATACTATTTCTCTGCCATATATTGATAATTTCGATGAATCTCAAATTCCTACTAAAGCTCGACCTATTCAGATGAATAAAGACCTTGTATAACTATGTACTAAAGAAATCAATGATCTTCTTGCTAAAAAGCTTATTCAGAAATCACAATCCCCTTGGAGTTGTGTAGCATTTTATGTAAATAAAGCACTTGAACAAGAACGAGGTGTTCCCCATCTTGTTGTCAACTACAAGCCTTTAAATAAAGTCTTAAAGTCCATCATATATCTAGTTTCAAATAAAATTGATCTTATTAATCATCTAACTGGTGCTTTCTCTTTTTTCCAAATTTGATCTTAAATCAGGAGTTTGGTAAATTCAAATCACCTTGAAGTATAGGTATAAAACTACTTTTATAGTACCATTTGACCATAACGAATGGAACGTTATGCCATTTTGTTTAAAAAATGCTCCTTCAGAATTTCAAAGAATAATGTATGACATTTTTAATCCATATCAAGCTTTTATACTTGTCTATATAGATGACATTCTTATGCTTTCAAAATCTATTTGTGACAACTGGAAACATTTAAATATTTTTAAAAAGATTATTATCAAGAATGGACTTGCTTATCCCTAAAGAAAATCAAGATTTATCAAACAAAAATTCAATTTCTTGGCTTTACAATAAAAAAGGAACTATTTCTCCAATCTAAAGAGTTATTAAGTTTGCTTCGCAAGTTCGTAATGAAATTCTTAATAAAGAGCAATTGCAGCGTTTTGCTTGGATGCCTTAATTATGTTTTTGACTTTTATAAGGATCTTGCTAAAGAAAGAAAAATCTTGCCAACGCGCTTGACCAAAAATCCCCTAGAATGGTCACTTGCTCATACAAAAGTCATTCAAAATATTAAATAGAAAATTCAAAATTTACCTTATTTAACTATCCCTCATCCAAATTTATTACGAATAGTGCAAACAGATGTATCTGAAATAGGTTTCGAAGGAATCCTTTTACAAAGAAACGGCCTTGGAAAAGAAGAAATTCTTCGGTTCACTTATGGAAACATGGACGCCCACTCAACAGTATTATTCAACTATTAAAAAGGAAATCCTATCCATAGTAAATAGTATAATGAAGTTCCAAAGTGATATATTAAACAAAAATTTTTTATTAAGAATAGATTGTAAATCTGCTAAAGAAATTTTAGAAAAAGATGTAAAAAATCTTGCTGCTAAGCAAATCTTTGCTCGCTGGCAAGCTTTATTAGCCATATTTGACTTTGACATTGAGTATATTATAGGTAAAAATAATTCTCTTCCTGATTTTTTATCTCGTGAGTTTTTATAGGGACAAAAGAATGAATCCTCGGCAAATTAGACCCTTTCTCCAGTCCCCAACAAATAAAGTTTCTTCCATTATGAACACTACACCTTTATCTAGAAAATCCAGCGACAATTATCTTGAGAGGCGGGGAGCAACCTATACTTCTAATATTCCTCAATTTCAAAGCCCATCAAGCCCTATATCCAGAAAAACTCAATCTTGACAAGCCCAATTTTTGCCACAAAAGCACCCTTGAGAATTTATTCCTTAGATGACATGTCTTATGCTGATACCATTTCTATTGAACATCTTATCCAAACACTTTTTTCTCCTAATCACTTATTTATTCAACCTCTTGACTATAAAGTCTATGAACAAATTTTTATCATAATTAGCAGCTCTACTATTGATCATACAGATGGATCAAAAAATTCATACTTAAATGCTTTACCACCCAATATTACTATCCTCTATTCAAAAATCGAAATCCTGCATGTTCTCTCTGCAGAAGAATGGGGATGACCTCTTCATATGCTTCAAAGGCTTGATTCAAAACTTATTTTTAATTATTATGATTGTATTTTTACTTGGGAAGTCATCCTCTATTATCAAAACCCATCTTTCCAGCATTCCTGGTTCATCTGATTCAAATCAAACTCCCATAAAATACCTATGTGGTTCTTCACACAATTCTGGATCCCTTTTGGTGCCACTAAAGACATCTTTCCTAAAGCATTTCTTCCTATTTATGAATCCTATTCTATATCATTTAAAGCCCTTCTCAAATTAGAAGAAAAAAAGTCTTTATTAGCACCTACAACTTATCACGTCTCGAACTTGAGAATTGGGGATTTATTGAGTATTCTAAGGCATAACACACGTACCCGTGACAACTCATGCCATAACAAGACACGTACGAACTGTTACAATGGTGATCTCACAGGTACATGTGAGGAAGATCCATAAACACGTATTAACGAGTATAATTAATTAAGCAGAAACCTGAAGAATTCACCTATACATATCATATGCATCAATAAAACATTCACTTAGTTCATTAATAAAACAAAGTCTGTTAATTATCCCAACTGCATACATAGGTATGAAAAATCCAAAAATAATACAAAATATATCACGTATCAAGATGAACCGTAAGCCAATCCCCGGATAAGCTAAATCAACCCAAAATAACCCTATTTTACGCTGTTGAGGAGGATCAAGAAAAGACATCTTCCTCTTTCCACTCATTCACATCCCGAGGTAATGCTGGGGTTCCATCCGAGAGAGTGCTGAGTGTCAGACTAGCAACGGGTTCCGTACCTGTAACACCATCGTAACCTCGTTAACACGACGGTTATGCAAAGATAAGGATACATGAGCTTAATATGATATAACAATTGAATCAAAATGACGTAATGATTAAAAGAGAGCAATATCGAAAAGAATACTGATCCGTGGGAAATCACTAGCTGTCACTACCCGAGCCCAGACTTCGGGGGTTAGCGAAAAGCTAAACCGGTGACACACGTACTCCCGTGCACATGCATCCAAACCCAGTCCAGATGCACGCACACAAGGGATCTAACACGTGCGAACTAAGCGTACGCGGAAGCTGTACATATCATAGCAAGCAACAAAGGAAAATAGCGGAAGCCAAAACAAATGCGAAACGGAAAAAACAAGATAATTACAACTGGAGAACCAATACAAGTCTGAGTACACGACAAAATGAAGATGTATAAATATACAGAGTACAAAGTCCAAAGTGCCAAAGTGCCAAAATACAAAGTCTCAAAAACCAAAACTCAAAACAGAAGGCCACTGATATGCATGCACGCACTCGGCAGAGGTGATCAGGCCCACTCTGCCAAACCGGAGGGTGCCTCTACACTCGGCCCTGCAGCCTCCTCGACCGCCGGGGAGCTGGGCAAGGGATCTGAGCCTGCAACACCACAGACAACACAAATGAATACAACGATCCAGCAAATACAAGTAACAGGGGTGTAACACTCATAGTATCAAATAGAAGAAGGACAGAATAGTAATTTCAGAGTTTCATCTTAGTATGCTAAGCAAATCGTGCATAGAAGTAAAGCATGATATTTGGATCAAAGCATAGAAAAACTGAACGAAGTGGCTACTACGTTAACCATATTCTCTCCAATAGAGGGCAGAGCAAAGCAGAGCAGAGGAGAACACCACTGACCGGGCCAGGGTACAAGTGGGTCTCAGTTTCCTGGGTTCCGGGGTCCAAGACAAAGCAACACTGCAGTAATACAGAGATACAGAGATCTAAGCCACAGGTAACCCCGTCGGGCATCCTAGGGCTGAGGTTGAGTAGAGCCAGACTAATACCAATCAAATCAAATCCATAGAAAGGGAGATTATCCGCTTTGGACTCACCGATGACAAAGACCGGATCTTATCCTCACGTATTAACCTCTGGGCAGAGCCACCAGGGAATACCCAAAATCAGAGATAGATAAAGCTAACAAAGCATATATATAAAGTCAAAGCACAGCATAGAGCAAAGCTTAGTGCAGAACGAAGAATAAAAATAGATATACAGAACGAAAGCAAAATAACGGCGGAATGCATATACATAGATTGGCAGAACAGAGGCCAAAACTATAAACAATATGCAATGCATCTCTGATTAATACGGAGTCAAGGTTCATTACAAGCCGGCCCTAATATAGTTCTTCACTGTCACTAACCGTGCATGTTGATGTAGTTTTAAGTTAGTCAATGCACCGTTGCCATCAAAGTGTTGCAATGTAGTCTTTGCGTGCACCGACGTCCCTTAAACCAACACCCATGGGGAGGTGCTTAACAGTGATCAACGCTCACATGAATAAGTCACAGCCTAACAGACTCTTCATGCGATCCAAGGAATCCATTGGGCTGGTTTACATAGGTGGTTAACATGTATTTGAGCCTTACAAGTCTCACCATTATCCTAAGTTATATTTCAGAATTGCCATGCCTAACGGTTTAGCCATGAGGGACCTATGGTTAAGCCGAAGACATCTTACGCGCTCGTCGTAATATGCACTACGGCTTCACCTTGGTTCCATTCAAAACACAGCTAAACTGGTCATCCTCCACCTCTGATCTGATACCTTTTTCGGCTAAGCTACAGTCAGTATATGGCTTAGCCGTAGACCAATCCACGGCCTAGCCGTAGCAATTCACGGCTTAGCCGTAGACACACCGTAGGAGTACTGTATTGGAAAAGTTTCGACTGATCAGAGATTTAATTCACGGCTGGGTTACGGTTGGGTCACGGCTAGCTTACGGCTCAGCCGTAGGACAATTTACGGCTCAGCCGTAGCCTAGCCGTAGAACAAAAGTGAAATTGCAAGTCTCTGGAGGTTGAGCCGTAGAAACTTACGGCTTAGCCGTACAATACAGAACACGAATTCGGGCTGAGTACAGAAACTGAAATTTGGTACAGAAACGTCTCCAAACAAATTACAGAGGTTCCAAATTCACAAAAATTGGCTGTAAAACATTCTATACAAAGAATAAGAGAGAATCAAAGCAATCAAACAAAACACCCATATGTGTTATCAAAGCCTGTACTTATACTTGCCTCAAACTCTGAAAATCCACTGAATCAAGCTCCAAATCAACTAAAATCAAGACAAATCAAAGAAATAAACCATGCATGAGATGTAGACACAACATAGAGAAAGAGAGGTGCAATTGGAGATGAAGAAGAAGAGATTTGAAGAGAACCCACTTACCAAAGCCACAGACAGAGATGAGAGGAGGGGGGAGAACCAAATCAAAACAAGGAATCCAAATCCTCAATCGAGCAAGAGAAGGGAAGAAGAGAGAGAGAGAACGTGGCCCTCCTGGAGTCTCCTTGCATGCAACGTTGAGGAAATGAAATGAGCAGGAGAGAGAGAGACACCTGGAGGATGACTCATATATATAGGTTTTTGGAAGTTTAAGTCAAAGTCCGGTAAGTTTCGGTTATTTACAAATCAAGTCACACGGGGGTCCAACTTCTCCAATTGACTCCGAACGGATCTGACACAGTTACGGAAAATAACGAGCTCAACAAAATACACGTGCTGACACCAAGATGATGCAAATATGATGCAAGCAAAGCAAAAGCAAAATTACGAAAAAGGGCTTAGAACTACCTATCTCAGGTCAAAGGTTGCTCAACTACCTATCCAAGGCCCAAAACCAAGTCCGAAAGAATAAAACAACAGAAACACACACGAATGAGCCACTAATCCGGCTCAAAGGGGATCGGAGTGTTACATCCTCCCCCACTAGGAATCATTCCGTCCTCAGAATGACTACCTACCTGCGCAAAGAGCTGTGGGTACTGGCGCGCTAGTTACTCCTCTAGCTCCCATGTAGCCTCATCTGGACCATGATGTTCCCACAACACTTTAACCCATCTGATGGTCCTGGTACAGAGAATCTGCTCTCGTGTCCCAACGATGCGAAGCGGACACTCAATGTAAGTTGCATTAGGTTGAATCTGGATGTCATCGTAGCGAATCACATGGCTCGGATCTGGGACATACTTACGGAGCATCGACACATGGAATACATCGTGAACACCGGAGAACTCGACTGGAAGCGTCAACCGATAGGCTAAATCTCCAACTTGGCTCTTGACTTCAAACGGTCCTACATATCTCGGAGCTAACTTGCCCTTCTAACCAAACCGCACCATGCACTTCATCGGAGAAACTTTAAGAAACACCCAATCTCCGACTTGGAATGCCAAAGGTCTCCTCCGAGTATCCGCATAACTCTTCTGTCTGGATCGAGCGATCTTCAGATTCTCTATCACCTTCTGCACTTTCTCTGTCGTCTCAGCAATGATTGTTGGACCATGGAAACTTCTTGTTCCAACTTCCTCCCAGCACACTGGAGTCCTGCACTTGCGTCCGTACAGCGCTTCATATGGTGCCATACCAATACTCTCGTGGAAGCTGTTGTTGTAGGCAAACTCACACAATGCCAGATGCGTATCCCATTCCTTCTCAAAGTTCAGCACACTAGCTCTGAGCATATCCTCCAACGTCTGAATGGTACGCTCCGACTGTCCATCAGTCTGAGGGTGGTATGCCGTACTAAAACTCAGCTTCGTGCCCATAGCTTCCTGAAATGCTCTCCAGAACGAAGACACAAAACGACTATCACGATCCGACACAATCGATACTGGGGTGCCATGCAATCTGACTATCTTGTCAACAAACTTCCTGGCCATCTCTGTGAATGTCATCCCTTTCCTGAACGGAAGGAAATGCGCTGACTTGGTCAATCTGTCCACTATTACCCAGATAGCATTGTTCTTTCTGCTGGTCGGCGGAAAACCGGAGACGAAATCCATGGTAATGTGCTCCCACTTCCACTGCGGAGTGTGTAATGGATGCAATGATCCTGGAGGTCGCTGATGATTAGCTTTCACCCTCTGACAGGTCAAACACCGGGCTACGAACCCTGCGATCTCCCGCTTCATATTATTCCACCAAAATCTAGCTTTCAAGTTCCGGTACATCTTCGTACTCCCTGGGTGCATCGCATATCGGGCATCGTGCGCATCTGTCATCAACTTATCTTTCAACTCATCCACAGCGGGAACACACAACCGATTCCTGAAGTACAAAACTCCGTCTACCAAGCTGAAATCCGGTCGATCTGTAATCCGATCTCTGAACTTCACCAGGAGGGGGTCCTCAAACTGGCGATCCTTGATCTGCTGAATCACCTCAGGTTGAAACACGATGGTAGTAGCAAATGTCACCAATTCGCCTACCATCCGAACCTCTACGGGCTGATCATGCACAAGCATATAGAATCCCGCCAACACCTGAAGACTGTCTGTCCTCCTGCTGAGTGCATCCGCAACTACATTCCCCTTGCCTGGGTGGTACTTGATCGGAAAGTCGTAATCCTTGACGAACTCCAACCACCTTCGCTGCCTCATATTCAAGTCATGCTGATCGAACAAATACTGGAGACTGTGATGATCGGAATGAACCTCGAACTTTACACTGTACAAGTAGTGTCGCCACAACTTCAGTGCAAATACGATGGCTGCTAGTTCCAAGTCATGTGTGGCATAGTTCTTCTCATGCTCTTTCAGCTGTCTGGATCCATAGGCAATCACTTTCTGATTCTGCATCAGTACACAGCCTAGTCCAACTCGAGAAGCATCGGAATAAATCACGAATCCCTCACTACCATTCGGGAGAGTCAACACTGGCGCCATAGTGAGCTTTTCTTTCAGCATCTGAAAACTACGCTCACACTTCTCTGTCCACTCATACGGAACCTTCTTCCGAGTCAACTGAGTCAGCGGGGCTGAGATCTTCGAGAAGTCCTGCACAAACCTGCGGTAATATCCCGCCAATCCCAAAAAACTCCGAATCTCTGTCACTGATCTAGGACGGGGCCAATGGACTACTGCCTCAATCTTAGCCGGATCCACCATCAATCCCTCTCTAGAAATCTTATGTCCCAGAAATGCAACTTGCTCTAACCAGAAATCAGACTTAGACAACTTTGCATACAACTTGTGATCTCTAAGCAGCTGCAATGCTTTCCTCAGATGGTCTGTATGTTCCTCAGCAGTCTTCGAATAGACCAATATGTCATCTATGAAAACCACAACAAATTGGTCCAAAAAGGAAGTAAACACCCTATTCATCAATGCCATAAAAGCTGCTGGTGCGTTCGTCAAACCAAATGGCATGACAAGGAACTCTAGTGTCCATACCGAGTCCTGAAAGCTGTCTTAGGAACATCCTCATCTTTCACCCTGAGTTGATGATACCCTGACCTCAAGTCAATCTTAGAGAAGTAAGCTGCACCCTGAAGCTGATCGAACAACTCATCGATCCTAGGCAATGGATATTTGTTCTTGATGGTCACTTTGTTCAACTGTCTGTAGTCAATGCACATCCGGTAACTGCCATCTTTCTTCTTAACAAACAATACAGGAGCTCCCCAAGGTGAAACACTTGGGTGTATGAACCCTTTATCCAACAGATCCCGCAACTGTTTCTTCAATTCCAACAACTCTGCAGGTGCCATACGATATGGAGCTCTGCTGATGGGTGCTGTACCTGGTATCACGTCAATCGAGAACTCTACCTCTCGAACTGGTGGTAACTCTGGCACATCCTCCGGAAAAACATCCGGAAACTTGCTGATTACTGGGATCTCACTGAGCTGTCGCTGATCTTTCTTCTCTGAAATGAATGCAAGGAATCCCTCACATCCCCTACGAAGCATCCTGTCTGCCTTACAAGCAGAGATCACACGCCTTGGGCACTTCGTCTGGCTGCCCTCAAATCGAAATCCGCTGCCCAAATCAAAGTAGATAGCTTTGCTGTAGCAATTGATACACGCATGATATCTCGCAAGCCAGTCCATACCAAGAATCACATCAAAATCCAGTGTCGTGAGCAACGCGAGGTCTACCGGGAGCTGATGACCAGCTATCCGCACATCACACTGAGGGTAGAAGACACTGCACTCCACCCGTTTACCAACCGGAGTGGATACTAGTAACAAGTATGGAAGTGGTGTGGGTCGTTGTTGAAGCTGCACAGCAAAATGGGGTGCTACGTACGAACGCGTAGACCCGGAGTCAAATAAGGCTAAATCTTCAGCATCAGAAATTAAAATTTTACCTTCCACGACAGTAGCTTCCTCCGTGCCCTCATGTGTAGTAGCATAAGCTCGTGCTGTCTGACGGTTCTGCTTCTGGGCTGGGCGAGTTGGCTGAGATTTGCCCTGCGCTGTAGGTCCTGCCGATCTCGTCTGTGGAGAGGACTGAAACTTTGGGCATTGGGCCCGCTTGTCATCCGTAGAGCCACAACCGAAACAGGCTCCACTCTTCCTCCAACATCTGTCTGTTGGGTGATCCTTCCCACAGTGACCACAAATCACTTGAGTACTGCTCGAACTACCCTGCTTACCCTTGAACTTCTTCTGGAACTGACTTCTGCCACTGGAACCTGCCGTCCTCTTAGCCTCAGTTCGCTCCTCCTCAAATATGGCCTCTGCATCATAGGCCCTGTCAATAGCGTCATCCAATGTAGTCGGCCACATGCAAGCAACCACGTGGCGTTTATGCCTCGGATTCAGGCCGTTGACGAAGCGAGTCACCTTCTTCTGCTCAGTGTTTACCATGTCCTCTGCAAAGTGGGACAACTCTGTAAACTTGTGTACATAATCTGCAACTGACATCTGTCTCTGCTGAAGGTTGAAGAACTCCACTTCCTTGGCTCGCTGAATATGGAGAGGCATGAACTTCCGACGGAATTGCTGCTTGAAGGTCTCCCAAACTGTGGCACTGGGCATAGTCTGGAATGAGCTTTTAACACTCCTCCACCATGTCTTGGCTACACTCCGAAGCATAGAGGCGGTGAGAACTACTTTCTGTTTGTTACTGCACACAATCGTATTAAATAACTCTTCAGTCTGCTCCAACCATTGCTCAGCCTGCAATGCATCCTCTATCCCATGAAACTCGGTCGCCCCTCGCTTACGGAACTTGTCAAAAAGAGCATTTGGATCTGATTCCTTGGGCTGGAAAATCACTTGCTGATCTATACGAGGTGATGCTGCTGCGGCAGCCTGACTCTGCCTATCTACCATGGATGCCATCTGTGCCTGTAATGACTGCATAGATTGCATCATCATCATCATGCGCTCCTCACTACTGATATGTGGGGGTACCGATCCACTATCACCGTTATGGCCCTGTGGATTCTCATCCCGAGATCCTGATCCTGATGCCATCCTGCAAAAGGAAAAGAAACACAGTACACAAATATAAAATGCCCTGAGTTAGTCAAATCCCAAAAGCCAACATATTAGACTTCGAGTCAAATAGTTGATAGCGTTATCTCACCACGATCTTAGATGCCTACATGCTTATAACTAGCATGCTCTGATACCATACAATACGTATGTCACTACCCGAGCCCAGACTTCGGGGGTTAGCGAAAAGCTAAAACGGTGACACACGTACTCCCGTGCACGTGCATCCAAACCCAGTCCAGATGCACGCATACAAGGGATCTAACACGTGCGAACTAAGCGTACGCGGAAGCTGTACATATCATAGCAAGCAACAAAGGAAAATAGCGGAAGCCAAAACAAATGCGAAACGGAAAAGACAAGATAATTACAACTGGAGAACCAATACAAGTCTGAGTACACGACAAAATGAAGATGTATAAATATACAGAGTACAAAGTCCAAAGTGCCAAAGTGCCAAAATACAAAGTCTCAAAAACCAAAACTCAAAACAGAAGGCCACTGATATGCATGCACGCACTCGGCAGAGGTGATCAAGCCCACTCTGCCAAACCGGAGGGTGCCTCTACACTCGGCCCTGCAGCCTCGTCGACCGCCGGGGAGCTGGGCAAGGGATCTGAGCCTGCAACACCACAGACAACACAAATGAATACAACGATCCAGCAAATACAAGTAACAGGGGTGTAATACTCATAGTATCAAATAGAATAAGGACAGAATAGTAATTTCAGAGTTTCATCTTAGTATGCTAAGCAAATCGTGCATAGAAGTAAAGCATGATATTTGGATCAAAGCATAGAAAAACTGAACGAAGTGGCTACTACGTTAACCATATTCTCTCCAATAGAGGGCAGAGCAAAGCAGAGCAGAGGAGAAAACCACTGACTGGGCCAGGGTATAAGTAGGTCTCAGTTTCCTGGGTTCCGGGGTCCCAAGACAAAGCAACACTGCAGTAATAAAGAGATACAGAGATCTAAGCCACAGGTAACCCCGTCGGGCATCCTAGGGCTGAGGTTGAGTAGAGCCGGACTAATACCAATCAAATCAAATCCATAGAAAGGGAGATTATCCGCTTTGGACTCACCGATGACAAAGACCGGATCTTATCCTCACGTATTAACCTTTGGGCAGAGCCACCAGGGAATACCCAAAATCAGAGATAGATAAAGCTAACAAAGCATATATATAAAGTCAAAGCACAGCATAGAGCAAAGCTTAGTGCAGAACGAAGAATAAAAATAGATATACAGAACGAAAGCAAAATAACGGCGGAATGCATATACATAGATTGGCAGAACAGAGGGCAAAACTATAAACAATATGCAATGCATCTCTGATTAATACGGAGTCAAGGTTCATTACAAGCCGGCCCTAATATAGTTCTTCACTGTCACTAACCGTGCATGTTGATGTAGTTTTAAGTTAGTCAATGCACCGTTGCCATCAAAGTGTTGTAATGTAGTCTTTGCGTGCACCGACGTCCCTTAAACCAACACCCATGGGGAGGTGCTTAACAGTGATCAACGCTCACATGAATAAGTCACAGCCTAACAGACTCTTCATGCGATCCAAGGAATCCATTGGGCCGGTTTACATAGGTGGTTAATATGTATTTGAGCCCTACAAGTCTCACCATTATCCTAAGTTATATTTCAGAATTGCCATGCCTAACGGTTTAGCCATGAGGGATCTATGGTTAAGCCGAAGACATCTTACGCGCTCGTCGTAATATGCACTACGGCTTCACCTTGGTTCCATTCAAAACACAGCTAAACTGGTCATCCTCCACCTCTGATCTGATACCTTTTTCGGCTAAGCTAGAGTCAGTATACGGCTTAGCCGTAGACCAATCCACGGCCTAGCCGTAGCAATTCACGGCTTAGCCGTAGACACACCGTAGGAGTACTGTATTGGAAAAGTTTCGACTGATCAAAGATTTAATTCACGGCTGGGTTACGGTTGGGTCACGGCTAGCTTACGGCTCAGCCGTAGGACAATTTACGGCTCAGCCGTGGCCTAGCCGTAGAACAAAAGTGAAATTGCAAGTCTCTGGAGGTTGAGCCGTAGAAACTTACGGCTTAGCCGTACAATACAGATCACGAATTCGGGCTGAGTACAGAAACTGAAATTTGGTACAGAAACGTCTCCAAACAAATTACAGAGGTTCCAAATTCACAAAAATTGGCTGTAAGACATTCTATACAAAGAATAAGAGAGAATCAAAGCAATCAAACAAAACACCCATATGTGTTATCAAAGCCTGTACTTATACTTGCCTCAAACTCTGAAAATCCACTGAATCAAGCTCCAAATCAACTAAAATCAAGACAAATCAAAGAAATAAACCATGCATGAGATGTAGACACAGCATAGAGAAAGAGAGGTGCAATTGGAGATGAAGAAGAAGAGATTTGAAGAGAACCCACTTACCAAAGCCACAGACAGAGATGAGAGGAGGGGGGAGAACCAAATCAAAACAAGGAATCCAAATCCTCAATCGAGCAAGAGAAGGGAAGAAGAGAGAGAGAGAGAACGTGGCCCTCCTGGAGTCTCCTTGCATGCAACGTTGAGGAAATGAAATGAGCAGGAGAGAGAGAGACACCTGGAGGATGACTCATATATATAGGTTTTTGGAAGTTTAAGTCAAAGTCCGGTAAGTTTCGGTTATTTACAAATCAAGTCACACGGGGGTCCAACTTCTCCAATTGACTCCGAACGGATCTGACACAGTTACGGAAAATAACGAGCTCAACAAAATACACGTGCTGACACCAAGATGATGCAAATATGATGCAAGCAAAGCAAAAGCAAAATTACGAAAAAGGGCTTAGAACTACCTATCTCAGGTCAAAGGTTGCTCAACTACCTATCCAAGGCCCAAAACCAAGTCCGAAAGAATAAAACAACAGAAACACACACGAATGAGCCACTAATCCGGCTCAAAGGGGATCGGAGTGTTACACTAGCGATCGGGCCAGGACCGACTAGCTACCCTAAGAGCGTCGACTCACTCTTCTGATAACTGCTGCAGTAGACAACTGATAAAATACTCCCATTTGGTCCCGTCAAACCTCCTATGGGGTATAAGCTAAGTGGTGCTGACTCCAAATATATCGGAATCAAATCTGAAACTCATAATCATCGTATACTAATCTATTTATACTCATACGAAAATGTATTGCAGTCTTAATGAAATTACCAATCATTGAATCATAACTGAGTAGATTATTGATCATCAATAATGCATATTAATATGAACTATCATATTGAAGTCAAGGTTGCTATCAATATGAACGCAAATAGATTGAGAGGTTATCAAGGATAGTTACTAGCCAACCCTATGCTAGATAATTCGAGTTCCAAGGTCATTCAATATGGTGTATTCATAAGACGTTCGGTGTCATTGTGTTACCATTCTTGGCGTTACCTTGTATATGTAAAGGACACTTCATCTTATGCCAATGCCTATGATGTGACATTGAAAACTGACTGGAGAATGAGGAGGGAAGGAGTGACAGCTCAACACTCTTCCTTCTCCATATTTACTTAGCATTGGGTTGGTTTGGTGTTGCAAGGATCCCACTTCTATGGTCATAAATGGTCTTAGGTTAAACCGACAACCTACAATGAGGATGGATGGATACTTCAGTCTCTTTTTAAGGTTAAAGGGTGTAACCCATTATTAGGCTATTCCATAGACTATAGAAAGTCCATAGTCAAGCATGAAATTCATTTTTGGAACACATTCCTATCACCTAAGGGTTAGACTTACCCGACCGACCAGTATGGGTTTGACCGGTCAGACCCTCTTTAGAAGTGAAATTCGGCCAGTTGGGTAGATTGGCCAACCAGTCGGACTACCCAGGGAGGCAATTCGACCGATCGAGCTTCAGGACTGATCGGTCAGCCCTGAAGTACTTTGTAACGGGCGTGTTCAGCTCCCAATTGATTTTCTCTTCCATTCTTCTATTCCACCTGCATTCAAACTAATATAAAGGCTTCCATTCCACATTCTTTAGGTTCCCTAAATGACCACTATCATTTATTTATCCCAAAATCATTAAAATCATGAATCAATTCCATGCATTATCCATTAAAGATTAAAGGAGATGTAAAAAGGGTAAATCACAAGAATCTATGTCAAGGATCAAGAAATAAGCCATGTATATACAGAAATGTATCCTTATACTTGCCTCACGTGTGGTGCTCCCCTCAAATCAATTTGCCTCTTGTTAGAGGATGGAGAAGGCTTCACTAATGAAGAATCTAACACATTCATGGAGAAGAATGAGAATAAGATGCACACATGCTAATAGATTGGATCTCTTGACCCTTATTGAACTCAATAACTCAAATGGAGATGGGGTTTCTTTACCGCAAGGCTTCCACAGGTAGGAGGAAGGAGATAAGGCTTAGTTTCCAAAGAAGAGAGCAAGAAGACCAAGAAGGAAGAAGAAAGAACCGAAACTCGTTGCATGCAAACCCTTTACTACCCAAGAATGGAGGCAAGATGAGGAAGAAAAAGGTGGAAGAAGGGAGGAACCGTTGTTGCAACAAGATGAAGGAAGGAGAGGAAAAAGAGTTGTTAGTGGGTTTGAGGTTTTTAAATGAATGGGTTTTTAGAAATTACAAAGAAGCCCTCCTGTTATATGTATATTTCCAGTTTAAGTCAATTGGGCTTAAAATGGGCCGAGATGAATCTGAATGAAATTGGGCCAAACATAAAAGCTGTTCCACAGGATGACACTCACACAATGCAGCTATTATGATGCATTAATGATTCAAAACCATGAAAATTCTAAAATACAAAAGGTCCTGGACTACCTGTAAGGTTCAAACCCGACCCACCTACCTATCCATGACCCAAACCTCTTGAGATTTGGGCTCAGTCAGCCTAGTAAAGACAAAGCTGTTAGATTTTGTGGACTCAATCCATCAGTTGATGTAATAAATTGATTAATTTCTTTATTTATCAATAAAATCATGCTTTGATTTCATGAGATGAATGTTATTTTACTACTTCATGCACATGACCAATACGTATGACATAATGGTTCATGACTTGAATCGGATCCCATTAGTATATTAGATGTGATATATGTGCATGGATGGGATCCACGCGCGGGAGATATATGTCACAAATCTTATACTTAAAATAGCTTCACAACCAGTAATGAGATTGGGCTTCTCATTTGATAAGGCTGCAGCACTTTGATCACTATGAGATAGTGTGATTTGTCTCGATCATCAGAATGTAAGATTCTGGATCACGGTGCTGGTACATTGGATGTATTGAAGGACCATGAGATGCACCTTATGGAATTCCGTCTCAATAATAAGGTATGCTCTCATAATTCCCAAGCAATAGGCTCTCAATCCTGAGACATTGATGAACTTAAGTTTCTATCTATTCATTTGCTTTGAGTCACCAATGAGTGAGGCCGACTATAGGTTAACACCTCGGTGTCTTGGGTATTTGGTAGTAGAACTGTGGGAACGTTGAATGATCAAGATAGAATCTATCTCTATTATCCCCTTGTGCCAATTAATGGATTTGTCATTAGTAAGTACGCACCCATCTCAATTAAGAGTTAATTGGATGGTACTGATGATTACTGTGATTAATTGGGGCTCAAGGATAATAAGATGTGGAACTTAGATTGGAAGAGACGGATTTATTCCAATTGATCCACGGATATTGATAGAGGGGCCTACTTGTGGTAATTGGGAAGTTTAGGGTTTTCATTGTAATTTATTCCTAAGATTGGAGTGCAATTGCATTTATATAGTGGTGTTATTTGCAATTAACTGTGGGCCCGGATTGCACATGAGATGTGGGGTCGCGGTGTTCCAGTTGGAGCCAGCTTTCTAAGGAATCCCTAGTGGTCCCCATACTAGCCCAAGATATTGGAAAACACTAATCCGACTTGAACTCTAGAAATAAGAGTTTGGAAAGGAGAAAGCTGCTAATTGCTTTGGAAGTAAGACTTCTATTTCAATTAGACAAGGGAGAGATTTGGAAGTCTATAAAATCTCTTGGACGTCCAATAAGACTCCCTTTCATGCCCAAAACCCTTTCGTGCAAGAGTTGCACGAGTTTCTCTCCTTCTCTCTTCTAGTTCCTTGGAGTTTCGAGTTGGGAATTTTCTCCTGAAGATTCCACCATTCTTCTCGAGAAAAGAAATCCAATTCGGGGGTCATAGCGTGGAAGGCTAAGAGGTGTTGAAGAAATCCATTAGAGCACTGCGGATCTCCAAAGGTATGATTTACTTCTTGCATGTCGTAGATTATTTTGGATGTTTAGTGCTGGTAGAATTTTTACTGTACATGGTCACGAGATTGAGGGTAACGCATCCTGGATTGGGTTTTGGTCTTATGGATAGTTGATCCCTGTGTCAAGTGGGTCAAAAGTTTTGAAAATCTATCCACGAGACCCACCTACTTCCAACAAAAGCAAGATTAGTTAGAGTAAATTGTGATTAACTCGGGCTTGGACCTTACATCCTCCCCCTCTAAAACAACATTCGGTCCTCTGAATGCAACTTACCTCTGGCAAAAGCCCTGGATATTTTTCTCGAACTTGCTCCTCGAGCTCCCAAGTAGTTTCTTTGGGTCCATGATGCTCTTAAAGGATCTTCACCCACTTGATTGTCTGGGTGCGAAGCACTTGATCTTTGGCGTCAATGACACGAAGAGGACGCTCTTCATAGCTCGCATCCGACTTCACTTGGATGTCATCCATCATGAGAACATGAGAGGGGTCTGGAAGATATTTCCTGACCATCGATACGTGGAACGCGTTATGAACTCCGTCAAGTTGAGGTGGTAGCTCCAACCGATATGCCAAATCTCCAACTCTACTCTAAATCTCGAATGGACCAATAAATCGTGGAGCAAGCTTGCCTTTTTGGCCAAACCTGATAGTACCCTTCATTGGAGAAACTTTCAGAAAGACCTTATCTCCCGCTTGGAACTCGAGAGGTCTCCGAAAGTTGTCTACATAGCTCTTCTAATGAGACCTTACGATCTTCAATATGCCCTGAACTTTTTACACCTTCTCCACTATATCTGCAACAATAGAAGATCCATTAAAACTCCTAACTCCAACTTCTTCCCAACATGCGGGTGTACGACACCTGCGTCCATACAAAGCTTCAAATGGAGCCATTCCGATGCTCACATGAAAGCTATTATTATATGAAAACTCGCACAAAGAGAGGTGTTCGTCCCATTCCTTCCCTAAGTCTAGCACACTGGCTCGAAGCATATCCTCCAGAGTTTGTATCGTATGCTCCAACTGTCCATTGGTCTGAGGATGGTACACTGTGCTGAAGTTGAGTTGGGTGCCCATGGATTCCTAAAAAGATCACCAAAAAGAGGAAACAAACCTACTATCTTGGTCTAAAACTATAGATACTAGAGTGCCATGCAACCGTGTAACCTTATCAATGAATATCTTGGCCATCTCATGAAATTTCATCCCCTTCCTAAAAGGAATAAAATGGGCTGATTTCGTCAATCGGTTAACAATCACCCAAATAGCATCATGACGTCTACTCGTCCGAGGCAACCCTAAGACAAAATCTATCAAAATGTTCTCCCATTTCTAGTCAGGGATATGTAGGGGATGTAACAAACCGGGAGGCTTCTTATGTTTAGCCTTCACACGCTGGCAGGTAAGACATCTAGCCACAAAACCTACAATGTCTCTCTTCATATTATTCCACCAAAAGCTGCCATTCAAATTTCAATACATCTTAGTACTCCCGGGATGCATAGAATATCTAGAATGATGTGCTTTGGCCATGATTGCTTCTTTTAGATTTTGGACTACTGGAACACATAATCTATCCCAGAAATACAGCACACCATAACCAACCTGAAATCTGGCGTTAGAGTTATATGCTCTCGGATCTCCACAAACTCTGGGTCCTTAAACTGTCTCTCCTTAATCTGTTGAATCAGGGTTGGTTCAAAGACAGACATGGCTACCGGCATAACCTTATCATCCACAAGTTCAACTTATGCATCCAAATCACGAAATTCTTCTACTAAAGACCACTCACCAAGCAATGCTACCATCTCAACCGTTGATTTCCTACTCAAAGCGTCAGCCACCACATTGCCCTTCCCCAGAAGGTACTTGATCGAAAAGTCATAGTCCTTTATAAACTCTAGCCAACGACGCTATCTCATATTAAGATCATATTGAGAGAATAAGTACTGAAGACTGCGATGGTCACTATGAACCTCAAATCTCTCTCCATACAAGTAATGTCTCTATAACTTCAAAGTAAAGACGATAGCGGCTAACTCCAGATCATGGGTGGCATAGTTTTTCTCATGCTCTTTTAGCTGCCGAGATCCATATGCTATAACCTTTCCATTTTGCATCAACACACATCCCAATCCAATCCTAAAAGCATCTGTATATATAATGAATCCACCACTACCTTCTAGTAAAGACAGGATTGGGGCTGAGATCAACTTCTCCTTAAGTAATCAGAAACTTGACTCGCATTCATCCGACCAAATGAATGGTTCATTCTTCTGAGTCAATTTAGTCAATGGGGTTACAATTTTGGAGAAGTCTTTAACAAATCTCCGATAATACCCTGCAAGACTGATAAAACTTCTAACTTCAACAACTGTCTTTGGGCTTTGCCAACTGGTTATCACCTCAATCTTGGCCGAGTCTACAGCAAGTCCATCCTTTGAAATATATGTCCTAAGAAAACAACTTGTCTCAGCCAGAAATCACACTTGTCCAGTTTAGCGTACAATCGATGGTTTCTCAATAACTGAAGTGAAGTCCTCAAATGCCCAGCATGTTCATCTCTGGTCTTGGAATATACCAATATATAGTCAATGAAAATCATCACAAATCGGTCAAGATAAGGAGAAAAGATTCTGCTCATCAAAGCCATGAATGCAGCAAGGGCATTAGTTAATCCAAATGGCATAACTAAGAACTCATCATGCCCATATCTAGTTCTGAAAGCTGTCTTAGGTGTATCTTGGTCTCTAACTTGTAGCTGGTGATATCCAAACCTCAAGTCAATCTTAGAGAAATATGTTGCACCCTGCAATTGATCAAACAACTCATCTATTCGAGGCAGTGGATATTTATTCTTGATTGTCACCGGGTTCAACTACCTGTAATCAATACACATCCTAAGGTTGCCATCTTTCTTCTTCACAAATAGAACTACAGCTCCCCATGGCGATGTACTAGGATGAATAAATCCCTTGTCCAATAAATCTTGTAACTGTAACTTAAGCTCACGTAGTTCTGCCAACGCCATTCTATACGGGGCTCTAGAAATTAGGGCTGTATCGGGTACGAGCTCTATAGAGAAATCTACTTCCCTAACTGGAGGAAGACCAGGAACTTCATCTGGAAACTCATCGAAACACTCGCAGACTACCAAAATCTCCTCTAACTTCTTAGGTGACCTCTTATCAACAATAAAAGCAATGTATCCCTCACAGCCATTCTGAATTAACCTTTCTGCTCGAAGTGAGGAAATTATCTTGGTGTTCGAATTCCTTTTCTCACCTTGGAAGACAACACTTGGACCGGCTTCATCAACCCTCATGGTGACGATCTTACGAAAACAATCCAAACAGGCCATATACTTATTCAACCAATCCATGCCTAAGATCACATTGAAATCATGCATAGGTAACACAATGAGTTCTGCTGGAAATGACATCTCACCAATCAAGACCTTACAACTAGGGTAGTACACCTCACCAATCAACTTTTTGTCTATAGGAGTGAAAACATGTAACACATACAGTAGCTGTGCTGGTCGCTCTCGTAATCTAATAAAAAACTAAGGTGAAATAAATGACTGTGATGATCCTGAATCAAATAGCACCTTAGCTTCCACACCACAGACAAAGACCTACCTACAACCATGTGATCTACCACTTCTGCTTCCTCTGAAGTTACTACATATGCACGGCCCTGTCGTTGAGGTCGGTTAGGTTATCCTTGCTTCGATTGGCCTTGTCTCGGCTGGCTCTGTCCTGATCGTAATGGCCCTTAGCTCTACTTTGCGGGGGCTTACTATCGTTCAGGAGTAGATGGTACGGTCCTGGAAGATTGCGAAGACTGCTGCTGTTGTGAGGCTTGTCTGCACTCTTTTTCCTTGGGCATTCAGATCTTTGATGACCCATAGAGCCACAAATGAAGCACGCTCCTGTCACTCTCCAACACTTGTTGGTTTCATGGTTCTTCACACACACATTACAAACTGGCCTTGAAGGACCACTGATAAGTCCCTTCTGCTTCTTGGAGTATTGCTAGTTCCTTCCTAAAGACGGGGCACTCTTCCTTGGTTCACTCAAGAACAAGCTCCTTTCAATCTCTTCTGCTACATAGGCCCTCTCCACAGCGTCATCATACTCTACCAGACGTTGGAAGGCCATAGTGTGACCCTTAATAGCTAGCCTTAATCCCTCGAGGAACCTTTCAACTCTCTTTCCTTCGGTATCGATCAAATCTATAGCAAACCGAGAGAGTTGACTAAAGATATGCACATATTCCGCTACCGTCATGGTGCCTTGTTGCAAAGAGATGAATTATGCCTTCTTCTTGTGGGTGACATGCTCAGGGATGAACTTCTTCTTGAATTGCTTCTTGAAGGCGTCCCAAATTATTGCTTCAGGCATGACCTTAATGTGATCACGGACAGTCTTCCACCAAACATCTGCTACCTCTCTAAACATAGAGGTGTCAATATTACTTGATGTGCTCTCATACAAGTCAATGATTCGAAAACCATTTTCTATATGCTCAAGCCATTCATCCGCTTGCAATAGGTCTTCCTTTCCTGTAAATTCAGTGGCTCCTCTCTTTCTGAACTTCTTGCATAGGGAGTTTGGGTCTCCCGCTTGATTCTGTCTTTCTAACAAGGCTGCTAGCTGCATTTGCATTACTACTCGGTTGGCATTGCTCACTGCCAACTGATGCATCATCATCATGAAGCGTTCCTCGATCGTATATGTAGGACGAGGAGGTGGAGGTGGTGGAGGATCAACACCCTCTATCTCTACATCATCACGTCCATCATCCCCCATGTTGTTACCTGTTCCTGATCCAAAAGCCATTATCTACAACTATAATAGTAATTAGTCTCAATCAATGCTAATACAGAAGGTAAACTATAAATCTTATGCAAAATCTATTTGCCCAACTAAATCTATCATATCCTCACCACGTTTCCTAGGGTTGCTAAGTCTTTTAATTGACTTATCAATGCTCTGATACCATACTTATGTATGTCACGCCCCGAACCCGAGAGTTGGGGATTTATTGAGGATTCCGATGTAACACACGTACCCGTGACAATTCGTGCCATAACAAGACACGTACGAACTATCACAAGGGTGATCCCACAGATACGTGTGAGGAAGATCCATAAACACGTATTAACAAGTATAATTAATTAAACGGAAACCTAGAGAATTCACCTATACATATCATATGCAATAAGACATTCACTTTAGGTCGTTAATAAAACAAAGTCTGTTAATTATCCCGACTACATGCATAGGTATGAAAAATCTAGAAATAATACAAAATATATCAAGTGTCAAGATGAACACTAAGCTAATCTCTAGCTAAGCTAAATCAACCCAAAATAACCCGGTTTTGTGTTGTTGAGGAAGATCAAGAAAAGACATCTTCCTCGTTCCACTTGTTTACATCTCGAGGTAACGCTGAGGTTCCCTCTGAGAGCATGCTGAGTGTTGGACTGGCAACAGGTTATGTACCTGTAACACCATGGTAACCTTGTTAACACGATGATTAAGCAAAGATGAAGATACACAAGCTTAACATGATATAACAATTGAATTAAAATGACGTAATGATTAAAAAAGAGCAATATTGAAATCTAGGCACTTATGCATATAAGTAAGCATGAATAAGGAATCATGAATACAGAATCCATCATACCAAATGGCAACCACATTACTATCTCCTCTCTAATAAGAGAGTATACTGATTCGTGGAAATCACTAGCGATCGGACCAAGACCGACTAGCTACCCTAAGAGCGTGACTCACTCTTTTGATAACTACTGCAGTAGACAACTGATAAAATACTCTCATTTGGTCCCGTTGAATCTCCTATGGGGTATAAGCTAAGTAATGCCGACTCCAAGTACATTGGAATCAAATCTGAAACTCATACTCATCGTACACTGATTTGTTTATACTCATATGGAAATGTATTGCAATCTTGATGAAATTACCAATCATAGAATCACAACTGAGTAAAATACTGATCATCAATAACGCATACTGATATGATCATATTGAGGTTAAGTTTTCTATCAATATGAATGCAATTAAATTGAGAGGTTATCAAGGATAGTTACTAGCCAACCCTGTGCTAGATAATCTGGGTTTCCAAGGTCATTCAATATGGTGTATTCATAGGACATTCGGTGTCGTTGTGTTGCTATTCTCGGCGTTACCTTATATATGTAAAGGACACTTCATCTTATGCCAACGCCCATGATGTGACATTGAAAACTAACCAAAGAATCAGGAAGGAAGAAGTGACAGCTCAACACTCTTCCTTTTCCATGTTTAGTTACCGTTGGGCAGGTTTGGTGTTGTAAGGATCCCACTTCGATGGTCATAAATGGTCTTAGGTTAAACCTACAACCTACAATGAGGATGGATGGATACCTCGGTCACTTTCTAAGGTTAAAGGGTGCAACCCATCATTAGGCTATTCCATAGACTATAGAAAGTCCATAGTCAAGCATGAAATTTATTTTTGGAACACATTCCTATCACCTAAGGGTTAGGCTTACCCGACCGATCGAGTATGGGTCTGACCGGTCGGACCATCTCCAAAAGCGAATTTCGACCGGTCGGGTAGATTGGCCAATGGGTCGAACTACCCAGGGAGCCAATTCGACCGATCGAGCTTTAGGACCAACCGGTCGGCCCTGAAGTACTCTGTTACGGGTGTGTTCAGTTCCCAATTGATTTTCTCTTCTATTCTTCTATTCCACTTGCATTCAAACCAATATAAAGGCTTCCACTCCACATTCTTAGGTTCCCTAAATGACCACTATCATTTATTCATCCCAAAATCACTAAAATCACGAATCAATTCCATGCATTATCCATTAAAGATTAAAGGAGCTGTAAAAAGGGTAAATCATAAGAATCTATGTCAAGGATCAAGAAATAAGCCATGTATGTAAAGAGGTGTATCCTTATACTTGCCTCATGTGTGGTGCTCCACTCAAACCGATTTGCCTCTTGTTAAAGGATGGAGAAGGCTTCACTAATGAAGAATCTAACACATGCATGGAGAAGAATGAGAATAAGACTCATGCATGCTTATAGATTGGATCTCTTAACCCTTATTGAACCCAATAACTCAAATGGAGATGGAGTTTCCTTACTTCAAGTCTTTTACAAGCAGGAGGAAGGAGATGAGGCTTATTTTGCAAAGAAGAGAGTAAGAAGATCAAGAAGGAAGAAGAAAGAACCCAAACTCATTGCATGCAAACCCTTTACTAACCAAGAATGGAGGCAAGATGAGGAAGAAAGAGGTGGAAGAAGGGAGGTACCATTGCTGTAACAAGATGAAGGAAGGAGAGGAAAAAGGGTCGTTGGTGGGTTTGGGGTTTTTAAATGAATGGGTTTCTAGAAATTACAAATAAGCCCTCCTTTATATGTATATTTCCAGTTTAAGTCAATTGGGCTTAAAATGGGCCGAGATGAATCCGCATGAAATTGGGCCAAACATAAAAGCTGTCCCACAGGATGAAACTCGCACAATGCAGCTATTATGATGCATTAATGATACAAAACCATGAAAATGCTATAATACAAAAGGTTTTGGACTACCTAGTAAGGTTCGAACCCGACCCAACTACCTATCCATGACCCAAACCTTTTGAGATTTGGGCTCAATTAGCCTAATAAAAACAAAACAAGATTAATTAGAGTAAATCGTGATTTACTCGGGTTTGGACCTTACACAACTTGCAACAGAACCTTATGTTACTATGAAGTTTTATCGCAAATAGGTGATTCCTTGGATCTTGAAATGGGATTTTTATAAAGAAATGGACTTCAGTCTGCCAATTTTATCTTGAATGATTTATATCAAGTTTTGGCATCAATTTGATTAAACTGCAATACTCCAGATATATTCCATTGATCAAGCTATAAAGCCATCATTCTCTGAAGTTCTCAAAACTCTTGAAAAAGAAAGGCTTCATCTAGTAAGTGATATTGACAAAAAGAAGAATTCTTATTCAGCCTTCCTTCTGCACTTTATGCAGCAGCAACTCAAAAAGGAACTTCAAAAGGAAATTATTGAACAAATACAAAAAGAACGGTCATCTAAAAATTCTTCATTAAGTTTTGGTCAACAACTGCATCAATTTTGGGCGAATGACAATCCTTTTGAAAATATTGCTCTTGAACCAGATACAGATGCTGATAAGACAAAAAGTGATAATGAAGGATTCATATCTATCGAAGAAAAGGAAAAAAATAAAGTCAAGATAAGACATATGCTTTATCAAGCCACTCAATTTCCCACAAAGCAATCATGACAATCTACTATTCAGAATAAAGTTCATCTACAGTGAAGATTATGATCTTATCCAGTAGTCTTAAAGCATTTAGTTTGCAATCAAGTATCGTTGAAATATAAAGTCGTTTTGTGAGTATTTCTTCACTTATCTTTATGTTATGATTTTGTTTAAGGAATTGCTTACTTAGAAGCAAGAATGCCAAAAATCTTAATACTTGCTTGTGTGTTTGTTATTATTGAGAAATTTAAATCATATTCTTCCCGGAGCGCAGCTGAAGTAGCCATTGTTATCGCCGTTGTTAGCTGTGTGAAGGCGTTTAACGTGTTTTGTTGGTGTGTAAATCCTCTATTTTGCTAGATACTCATAGTGGATTTGGTTAAAATAACTTTGTAATACAAATTATGGCTAAGCTTATTAAGAAGTTTGTACCTTCTTCCTTATCATCAAATTCCTTATCTTCTATATCTATTAAAAATAATGAAGAAATCAGTTATGATGATTTAGATCAACTTATTTGTGACTGGACTATTCCAACTGTAAAAAAAAATGAAATTTATAAAGTTAGAAGTTTTCAATTAAAATCAAGTTATAAAGTAAAAACCATTGAAAGAACTGAATCCATTACTAATAATATTCAGCATCTTTTTTTAATCAAGCCCCATTAAATAAACCAGTATGTTAAAACATACAATTATATTCATTTTGGATTAGTGCAAGTTGCTCTATAGCCTTTAACAAGACTTGGACTTACAACAGAAGCTCTCACTTATGTTCAAGATACAAGACATAAAAAAATTCAGTGATTCATTACTTAGAATGGTTGAATCAAGTTTGGCTAATGGCCCTACTTTCTTCAATTGCTTTCCAAATTTCTCTGTTTCCTTATAGATCTAGGTGCACATGAAGCTCTTACTCTTACTATCCAGACAAAAGGTTTTGATATGAATCCTCATAATTAAAATCTTGCTCTCATATATAGAGTTTTTTTAGAAACTCATGAATTCAGTTGTTCCAGGCATAGCCTATTCTCATCAAGCAAAAGGTATGACTACTTTATTCCAAACTAATTTCAAAAATAAATTTAATATTCCAAAACTCATACAGTGGAATGATATTAATCTATCAAGTAAATGGTGCTTAGAAAATGCCCAACTAGAAAGGTCTTTGGAAAATCAAGATATTGAAACAATTATTGAACATGGAGATGGAGGTGTTGAAATAAATTTTCAAACAAATTCAAGAGATGGAACTCCTACAGTTTATCAACCTTCTAGAAAGTCTTATTCTCATCCTCCCTCTGTGATAGGATCTTCCATAAAAAATCATCCCAAGTTTCTCGCTCTACACCTATTGTAGACCTTCGACCTACAGGACTTGTGTGTCCTTCTTAATCCTTTGGAATCCAATTTCAATATAAATGTTATTGAATGTTTTGAAATTGATAAAAAAATGTTAAAAAAGAATTTAGCTCTACATCCTTTAACAAAGTCCTTTTTTAAACAGGTTTCTCAAGAATATAAAGACTTTTAAAAGAAAATTGGTACAAATATATGTATGATAATCAAAGAAATATTTATTTTTTTGATTGGGTTAAACTAGCCATAAAGAAAGCTTATAATACTGAAGATTTATCCATCAATATGATAACAAAATTAAGCTCATCTTGGATTATTGCTTTTACTGGTTCTTCTCCACAAACAACTGAAGAATCTATACATCCTCTATTACATCAAATCATATATAAAGAAACTTTGGCCGTACCCATAAAAGATGTAGTAAAGATACAAGGAGATAAAGGTAAATTTGAATTTATTTACAAATCAGATTTAGATCATGTTTTAAAACAAAATAATTATACAAATATTAACCTTCATACTATTGGCCAACAAACTAATATAATTGAAGATAAAGTTGAAAATATTTTATAGCTTTCTGAAATTATTTTTTCTTAAAAAGAAATCAAAACTATCTTAAAAGGATCCTCATCCTCATCATTAGAATCATCTAGTTCCTCTGATAAAGATTATTCTTCAGATACATGTCATTGTAAAATATTTGATAGTGAAATCCAGTATGAATCTGCTTCTTCTTCCTCTTTATCTTTAAACGTACTTTCTGCTCCTGAAGAAATGGTGCGAGAAATGTTTAAAGATCTAAAAGATGAAGAATTAAAAAATAAATATTTTGAAAAAATATAGAATATAAAAAATAGAAATAAAAAAGGAAAAGCGTCTACATCAACTAATCTATCTGACTTACCTAAACAATTTAGTATAAAAACTGTTTTCTATAGATTAAGAGAGCAACAAGCCTCTACTCATCTTTCAATTCAAGATCATTCTAAAGAAATTAATAATCAAAAGCAAGAAATAAAAGAATTAATATAGGACTTAAATGAACTTCAAGAACTCAAACAACATGTTGAGAATCTTGAATTTCACACACTAAAAAATTATCAAGAAAATAATGATACTTTAGAACATCAAGAAAAATTTGATGAAAACTTAAATGGTTTTGTAAATTCTTTAACAAGGAATTCACCTAAAAAATGGAAAACTCAAGTTACAATTAAGGTCAAAGACTTCTTTATTAAAGCACTCTGCTTACTAGATAGTGGCGCAGATGTTAATTTAATAAAAGAAGGATTAACCCAACAAAATATTATGAAAAATCCAAAAGTAAACTCAGCCTAGCAACTGCTAGCAATAAACTCCATATCCATTATAAATTAAATAACATCTATGTTTGCAAAAATGGAACATGTATAAAGACTAATTTCCTACTCAGAAAAGATTTAAACATTGATGTTATCCTTGGAAATCCTTTTCTATAGATTCTACAACCATTTTAAATTGATTCATCAAGCTTTAAAACTATTAAAGATAATAAAAAATTAATTTTTGATTTTGTTGAATCAACTCCTATTCAATATATCAATATCATTCAAAATCAAATTGCTTATAACGAAAAACAAATTGCATATCTTCAAGAAGATATGAATTCTTTAAGAATTGAAGAAGAATTACAATAACCAAAATTCCAAAAAGATTTAATCCAATTTCAAAAATCTCTTGAAGCAGAATACGGTTCTGACCTTCCCTCTACCTTTTGGCACAGGAAACACCATACTATTTCTATTCCATATATTGATAATTTCGATGAATCTCAAATTCCTACTAAAGCTCAACCTATTCAGATGAATAAGTTGTATGAATAAGAGCTTATACAACTATGTACTGAAGAAATCAATGATCTTCTTGCTAAAAAGCTTATTTAGAAATCACAATCCCTTTGGAGTTGTACAGCATTTTATGTAAATAAAGTGCCTAAACAAAAACGAGGTGTTCCCCGTCTTGTTGTCAACTACAAGCCTTTAAATAAAGTCTTAAAGTCCATCAGATATCTAGTTCCAAATAAAACTGATCTTATTAACTGTCTAACCGGTGCCTTCTTTTTTTCCAAATTTGATCTTAAATCACGATTTTGGTAAATTCAAATCACCTGGGAGGACAGGTATAAAATTGCTTTTACACTACCATTTGGCCATACGGATGGAATGTTACGCCATTTGGTTTAAAAAATGCTCCTTCATAATTTCAAAGAATAATGAATGACATTTTTAATCCATATCAAGCTTTTACACTCGTCTATATAAATGACATTCTTATATTTTCAAAATCTATTTGTGACCATTGGAAACATCTAAATATTTTTAAAAAGGTTATTATCAAGAATGGACTTGCTTATCCCAAAAGAAAATGAAGCTTTTTCATACAGAAATTCAGTTTCTTGGCTTTATAATAAAAAAGGAACTATTTCTCCAGTCCAAAGAGTTATTAAGTTGGCTTCCTAAGTTCGTAATGAATTTCTTAATAAAGAGCAATTGGAATGTTTTTCTTGGATGCATTAATTATGTTTTTGACTTTTATAAAGATCTTGCTAAAGAAAGAAAAATCTTGCCAATGTGCTTGACCAAAAATCTCATAGAATAGTCACCTACTCATATGAAAGATGTTCAAAATATTAAATAGAAAGTTCAAAATTTACCTTATTTAACTATCCCTCATCCAGATTTATTAAAAATAATTCAAATAGATGCATCTGAAATAGGTTTCAGAGGAATCCTTCTACAAAAAAACATCCTTGGAAAATAAGAAATTCTTCTTTTCACTTCTGGAACATGGATGCCCACTCAACAATATTATTCAACTATTAAAAAGGAAATCCTATCTATAGTAAATAGTATAATGAAGTTCCAAAGTGATTTATTAAAAACAATTTTTATTAAGAATAGATTGTAAATCTGCAAAAGAAATTTTAGAAAAAGATGTAAAAAATCTTACTGCTAAGCAAATCATTGCTCGTTGGCAAGCTTTATTAGCCATATTTGACTATGACATTGAGTATATTACAGGTAAAAATAATTTTCTTCCTGATTTTTTATCTCATAAGTTTTTGCAGGGACAAAAGAATAAAGCCGCGGCAGATTAGACCTTTTCTCCAATCCCCAACTGATAAAGTTTCTTCCATTATGAATACTACACCTTTATCCAAAAAATCCAGCGGCAATTATCTTGAGAGATGGGGAGCAACCCATACTTCTAATATTCCTTAATTTCAAAGCCCATCAAGCCCTGTATCCAGAAAAACTCAATCTTCACAAGCCCAATATTTTGCCATAAAAGCACCCTTGAGAATTTATTCCTTAGATGACATGTTTTATGCCGATACCATTTCTATTGAACATCTTATCCAAACACTTTTTCCTCCTAATCACTTATTTATCCAACCTCTTGACTATAAAGTCTATGAATAGATTCTGATCAGACTTGGCAGCTGTACTATTGATCATACAGATGGATCAAAAAATTCATACTTAAATGCTTTACCACCTAATATTACTATCCTCTATTCAAAAATCAAAATCCTGCATGTTCTTTCTGCATAAGAATGGGGATGACCTCTTCATATGCCTCAAAGACTTGATTCAGAACTTATTTTTAATAATTATGATTATATTTCTGCTTGCGAAGTCATCCTCTATTATCAAAACCCATCCTTCCAGCATTCCTGGTTCATCCGATTCAAATCAAACTCCCATAAAATACCTATGTGGTTATTCACACAATTCTTGATCCCTTTTGGTGCCATAAAAGACATCCTTCCTCAAGAACTTCTTCCTATTTATGAATCCTATTCTGCATCATTTAAAGCCCTTCTCAAATCAGAAAAAAAAAGCATTTATCAGCACCTACAACTTGCAAGAGAACCTTGTGATACTATGTAGTTTTATCGCAAGCAGGAGATTCCTTGGATCTTTAAATGGAATTTTTATAAAGAAATGGACTTCAGTCTACCGGTTTTATCTTGAATGATTTATATCAAGTTTTGGCATCAATTTGATTATACTGCAATACTCCAGCAATATTCTACAGATCAAGCTATAAAGCCATCATTCTCTGAAGTTCATAAAACTCCTGAAAAAGAAAAAGAAAGGCTTCATTCAGTAAGTGATATTGACAAATAGAAGAATTCTTGTTCAGCCTCTCCTTCTGCTCATTATGTAGCAGCAACTCAAAAAAGAACTTCAAAAGGAAATTATTGAACAAACACAAAAAGAACGGTCATCTAAAAATTATCCATTAAGTTTAGTCAGCAGCTACATCATCTTTGGGCGGATGGCAATCCTTTTGAAAATATTGCTCCTGAACCAGGCACAGATGCTGATAAGACAAAAAGTGATAATGAATGATTCATATCTATCCAAAGAAAAGGAAAAAAAATATAGTCAAGATAAGACATATGCTTTATCAAGCCACTCATTTCCCACAAAGCAATCATGACAATCTACTATTCAGAATAAAGTTCAACTACAGTGAAGATTGTGATCTTATCAAGTAGTACTGAAGCATCTAGTTTGCAATCAAGTATCGTTGAAATGTAAAGTCGTTTTGTGAAAATTTCTTCACTTATCTTGATGTTATGATTTTGTTTAAGGAAATGCTGACTCAGAAGCAAGAACGTAAAAAATCTGAATACTTGCTTGTGTGTTTATTATTATTGAGAAATTTGAATCATATTCTACCCGGAGCACAGCTGAGGTAGCCATTGTTGTCGCCGTTGTTAACTGTGTGAAGGTGTTTAAGGCATTCTGTTGGTGTGTAAATCCTTTATTTCATTAGATACTGATGGTAGATTTGGTTAAAATAACTCTATAATACAAATTATGGTAAAATGGTAAAGCTTATTAAGAAGTTTGTACCTTTTTCCTCATCATCAAATTCCTTATCTTCTATTTCTATTAAAAATAGTGAAGAAATCAGTTATAATGATTTAGATCAAGTTATTTGTGACTGTACTATTCCAACCGCAAATAAAAATGAAATTTATAAAGTTGTAAGTTTTCAATTAAAATCAAGTTATAAAGTAAAACCCATTGAAAGAACTGAATCTATTACCAGTAATATTCAGCATCTTTTTTTAATCAAGCCCAATGAAATAAACTAGTATGTTAAAACATATAATTATATTCATTTTGGATTAGTGCAAGTTACTCTAAAGCCTTTAACAAGACTTGGACTTAGAATAGAAGCTCTCATCTATGTTTAAGATACAAGATATAAAAAATTCAGTGATTTATTACTTGGAATGGTTGAATCAAGTTTTGATAATGGCCCTACTTTCTTCAAATGTTTTCCAAATTTCTCTGTTTCCCTTATAGATCCAGGTGCACATGAAGCTTTTACTCTTGCTATCCAAGCAAAAGGTTTTGATATGAATCCTTATCATTAAAATCTTGCTCTCATATATAGAGTTTATTATAAACTTATGAATTCAGTTGTTCAGGCATAGCCTATTCCCATCAAGCAAAATGTGTGACTACTTTATTCCAAACTAATTTCAAAAATAAAGTTAATATTCCAAAACTCATACAGAGGAATGATATTAATCTATCTAATAAATGACGCTTAGAAAACGCCCAGCTAGAAAGGTTTTTGGAAAATCAAGATATTGAAACAATTATTGAACATGAAGATAGAGGTGTTGAAATAAATTTTTAAATAGATTCAAGAGATGCAACTCCTACAGTTTATCAACCTTCTAGAAAATCTTATTCTCATCCTCCCTCTATGGTAGGATCTTCCATAAAAGAACCATCCTAAGTTTCTCACTCTACACCTAATGTCGACCTTCGAGCTACAAGACTTGTGTATCCTTCTTATCAAGCTTCTCCATCTAATACACATAATGCTTTGGAATCCGATTTCAATATAAATATTATTGAATGTTTTGAAATTGAAAAAGAAATGTTAAAAAAGAATTATGCTCTACCTCCTTTGACAATGTTATTTTTTAATCAGGTTTCTCAAGAACATAAAGACTTTTTAAAAGAAAAATAATACAAATATATGTATGATAATCAAAGAAATGTTTATTTCTTTGATTGGGTTAAACTAGCCATAAAGAAAGCTTATAATACTGAAGAGTATTCCATCAATATGATAACAAAATTAAGCTCATCTTAGATTATTGTTTCTACTAGTTCTTCTCCATAAAGAACTGAAGAATCTATACATCCTCCATTACATCAAATCATATATAAAGAAACTTCGGCCATACCCTTAAAAGATGTAGCAAAGATGCAGGAGATAAAGGTAAATCTGATTTAATTTATAAATCAAACTTAAGTCATGTTTTAGAATAAAATAATTATACAAATATTAACCTTCATACTATTGGCCAACAAACCAATAGAATTGAAGATAAAGTTCAAAATATTTTAAAAATTTATGAAGCATCTTCTTCACAACAGATAATTAAGACACAAACTTTAGGTTTTCAAGGTGAAGCCCTTAAAGATCTAAAGTTAGAACGAAAACCTTTAAAATTTTTAGATGAACTAATCAATCAATTCTCTCATAGTTTTACAAATATAAAACTACAAAAAAAATAAAGATCAAAAAGCTAACAAATAGTCTTAAATTCTAAAGCCTCTAGCTCAGATTCAGAACTTTCTGTAGCTGATCATATAGAAGAAGAGTCTAAAACAAATGAGAATCAAAATGATCAAAATCAAGAATCTTTACAAATCAATGAAATATTGAAAAGACAAAAACCAATAGTCAAATGATTCCTGATTCTATTTACCTGTTTATTACCAATATAGTAAAACATTTTATTGGTAATTACATGAATGTAGAAGAAAAATTAAAAACACAATTAATCAATTTATCTTACCCAACATTATCAAATTTTTGTTGGCATTAAGATATTTTCTTATCAAAACTTCATACAATTGATGCAAGTAATTTAGAATTTTGAAAAGGAAAATTCATATTTGGTTTTCCTAAACTTTTTGCAAAAAAAGTTATAGAAGAATTAAAATAAAAAAATTATGGAAATTTGAATTATGGAATGTATACATATGGTGATCTAATTCAAAAGATTAATAACGTTGGATTTTCATTATGCAATGAAATCAAACCTAAACGCCAAATTGAAAATAAAAAAAGAATCAGCAAGTATGAACTTGCTGATTTTTGTTTTCAATTTGCCATGGAACCATTAATCAGTCCTTTTAGCAAAAACAAAAAGAAAACCTTAAAAGGAAACCATCAAAAAAGAAAATCTAAACATTTTTCAATTCCACAATATTATATTCCCTAAAAAAGATATCATAAAAATTCTTCTCATAAAAACCCTTATAAAGAATTAAAGAAATCTTATACAAAGGATAATCCAACCACTTCTTAACCCAAGAAAAAGGAAACACAATGTTATAATTGCAAAGAGAAAAGACATATAGCTCCTGACTACCTAAAAATAAAAGTAAAAATAGAAAAAGAAATCAAAACTATCTTAAAATGATCCTCATCCTCATCTTTAGAATCATCTAGTTCCTCTGATAAAGATTATTCTTCAGATACATGTCATTGTAAAATATTCAACAATAAAATCTAGTATGAATCTGCTTCTTCTTCTTCTTTATCTTTAAACGTACGTTCTGCTTCAGAAGAACTGGTGCTAGAAATGTTTAAAGATCTCAAAGATGAAGAATTAAAAAATAAATATTTTGAAAAAATATAGAATATAGATAAAGAAAATAAAAAAGGAAAGGCTTCCACTTCAAATAATATATCTGACTTACCTAAACAATTCAGCATTAAAAATATATTAGATAGATTAAGAGAGCAGCAAACTCCTCCTCATCTTTCAATTGATCTTTATAAAGAAATAAATAATCAAAATCAAGAAATAAAAGAATTAAAACAAGACTTAATTGAACTTCAAGAACTCAAACAATGTGTTGAGAATCTTGAATTTCACACACTAAAAAATTATCAAGAAAATAATTATAATTTAGAAAATCAAGAAAAATTTGATGAAAACTTGAATGGTTTTGTAAATTATTTAACAAGAAATCTACTTTAAAAATGGAAAACTCAAGCTATAATTAATATCAAAGAATTCTCTATAAAAGCACTCTGCTTACTAGATAGTGGCATAGAGGTTAATTTAATAAGAGAAGGATTAATCCCAACAAAATATTATGAAAAAACCAATAATAAACTCAATCAAGCTACTGCTAGCAAAAAAACTACATATCAAATACAAATTAAGTAATGTTTATGTCTGCAAAAATGGAACATGCATAAAGACTAATTTCCTTCTAGGAAAGGATTTAAACAATGATGTTATCCTTGGAAATCCTTTTCTACAAATTTTACAGCCTTTTCAAATTGACTCATCAGGTCTAAAAACTATTTTTGACAATAAAGAATTAAAATTTGATTTTGTTGAATTAACTCCTATTCAATGTATCAATTTTATTCAGACAAAGTGTAATAAAGAATACGATGTTCAAAAACCATTCAGATATCCAATTCCAGATAAAATGGATCTTTTTAATTGTCTCTCTGATGTCTTAATGTTTTCTACATTTAATCCTACATCCAGGTTTTGGTACATTCAAATTCTACCCAAAGGACAGATATAAAATTATTTTTCTTTTCCCAAAGAAAATAAAAATTCAGATTATTGATAATTCTTATTTAGACCTATCTGCCTTCAGAAAGTATCCCTTCTCATTTGACATAAAGTACAAGCAAAAGCAAAGCCCCTATTAAGGAATCAAGCTTTTCCTTCATACCTACATCCCAACAAATATCAATTCGCTTCTTCAATCTAGGATTATCAGTCATTTCACAAGAACTTATCAATGCCCATTGGAGTGCCATTCTCTCTGATAAAAGAAAAAACACTAGAAAAACGCTATCCAAAATTGTAAACCATATCAAGGACTTAGAAAGCCAAATCCTTATGTGTCATAACATCCATCAAATAGCACTGTTATCCACCTATGCTGATAAAAAAACATCCAGAATTCACCTCCTGGAAAAGGTTAACACAACCCTTCCAGATGAGATAGCTATAAGAATTAGAGAAAAAACTATTTCTTATTAGATGAAGGAGCGATTAATGCTCAAAGCTCAATTTATAAGCCTGGTCGCTGGCTTTCCCAAATTGTTCCTGCCATCATATGAAGTTGACATCTCATACGCTGAACAAGGATTTGTCCAAAGATTTTCTTTATGCAAAGATAATTTTGAAATGATACAGCAGCTCCCTACAATCATTTTTCATGCCCTTCGCAGCCTTAGAGTTACCAAAAGACAACTTCTCATAATGATTTCATCAAGTTTGGGTGAAAAATCATAAATCCGGTTTTATCAACCTTATCAATTATGGACCATCACGAATTATGAAGAAGGAGATTTAGTCTGTACAAAGTTCATCTCTACCTTAAATGATTACGAGCATCTCCCTGTTGATTATCTAGCTCAATGGTATGAATCCCATGAAGTCACTATAATGGAATACAGCTTAGAACACCTCCAACTAATGATCTATCTTCTAATTAGTATCAAAGATTTCTGAATCTAAAAGGACATCTTGAATTTGCAAGTACATACAAATGTGTGTGGTGTGCGGTCGAAGAGTTGTTTGCATCACTGATGATCTCGCTGAGCAAACAACGGTGATACAAAATCCATATATATTTGGATATACATCTCTTAATCAAGTTATCAATGCTTATGAAGACATATCTTTTGATATTTCTGACAGAACTCAAGAAGAGTTAATCCAATTATTCCATGGTGAATTAACAAATGATGGCTGGGATGAGCACTTTTGATGAAAGTCTCCAATAATACTCTGCCTAGCATAAAGATTCTTCCTACAAGAGCTTTTTCTACTAGGCCATCAATGAGTTTTTTGGAAAAAGTACATACAAAAGTACTAAAAGACAATGCATATCTCTCATAAGAATGAAGTAGTATTTTATTCCCGACATGCACATCTATGAAGAACTTATTTCTAGAAAGAGAAAAGAAATAAAGACATGACACACACCTTATCAAGTCACTCAAAGCAATCATGACATCTCACTATTCAGAATAAAGTTCATCTACAACAAAGACTGTGATTTTTTACTGCAGTCCGATTGCATCATGAAATTTGTCAGCACATGAAATAAAATGCAAATGTAGGGTAAATTCAGTTGAAATGAAATGTAAATTCTGTTGGTTATGACTATAAATAGGTTTAGCCTTCTGCATGTATAGGCAAGAGTTGGAATACCAGTCAAAATCCAACCTTGCTTCCACCACCATCGCCTCTCTCCTCTCCCTTCCGCTTTTGTATACCCACCATCTTCCCCATTTGGTATAAGAGAAAAGTTGGCATCTAGTTTGTAATCAAATATCGTTGCAATATAAAGTTGTTTTGTGGGTATTTCTTCACTTATCTTTATGTTTTGATTTTGTTTAAGGAATTGCTGACTCAGAAGCAAGAACATCAAAAGTCTTAATACTTAGTTTTGTGTTTTTAATTATGAAAAATTTTAATCATATTCCGCCCCGAACGAAGCTGAGGCAGCCATTGTTGTCACCATTATTAGCTATGTGAAGGTGTTTAAGGTGTTTTGTTGGTATAAATCCTCTATTTCGTTGATACTCATGGTGGATTTAGTTAAAATAACGCTTAATACAAATTATGGCTAAGTTTATTAAGAAGTTTTTACCTTTTTCTTCCTCATCATCAAATTCCTTATCTTCTATGTGTACTAAAAATAGTGAAGAAATCAGTTATGATGATTTAGATCAAGTTATTTGTGACTGGACTATTCCAACCGTAAATAAAAATGAAATTTATAAAGTCAAAAGTTTTCAATTAAAATCAAGCTATAAAGTAAAAACCATTGAAAGAACTGAATCCATTACTAGTAATATTCAGCATATTTCTTTAATCAAGCCCTGTGCAATAAACGAGTATGTTAAAACATACAATTATATTCATTTTCGATTAGTGTAATTTGCTCTAAAGCCTTTAACAAGACTTGGACTTAGAACAAAAGCTCTCATCTATGTTCAAGATACAAGACATAAAAAATTCAGTGATTCATTACTTGGAATGGTTGAATCAAGTTTTGCTAATGGCCCTACTTTCTTCAATTGCTTTCCAAATTTCTCTATTTCCCTTATAGATCTAGGTGCACATGAAGCTCTTACTCATGCTATCAAGACAAAAGGTTTTGATATGAATCCTTATAATTAAAATCTTGCTCTCATATATAGAGTTTATTATAAACTCATGAATTCAGTTGTTCCAAGCATAGCCTATTCCATTAAGCAAAAGGTATGACTACTTTATTCCAAACTAATTTAAAAAATAAAGTTAATATTCCAAAACTCATACGGTGGAATGATATTAATCTATCGGGTAAATGGCACTTAGGAAATGCTCAACCTGAAAGGTTTTAGAAAATCAAGATATTGAAACAATTATTGAACATGAAGATGGAAGTATTGAAATAAATTTTCAAATAAATTCAAGAGATACAACTCCTACAGTTTATCAACCTTCCAGAAAGTCTTATTCTTTGATTCTTTATAAGGATTTTTATGAGAAAATGATTTTTATGAGAATTAATTTTTCACGAGTTTTTTCTGAAATGTCAAAAGAGATATCTTCATAGGCATTGAGAATTTGATTAAGCTTGGCGGATTTAGAAGGATTTCGTATCACCGTAGTTTGCTCAGCGCGTTCTTCAGCAATGCAAATAACTCATCGATCGTCACACCAAACATATCTATATGTACTTGCAAATTCAAGATCTCTTTTTAGATTGAGAAATCTTTGATATTGATCAGAAGCTAAATCATAATTTTGGAGATATTCTACGCTGTATTCCATTGTAGCGACTTCATAAGATTCATACTATTGAGCTGGATAATCAACAGGGAGATGCTTATAATCATTTAAGGTAGAGATGAATTTTTTGCAGATTAAATCTCCTTATTCATAATTCATGATGGTCCATAATTGATAAGGTTGATAAAACTAGATTTTTGATCTTTCACCCAAAATTGATGAAATCGTTATGAAAAGTTGTCTTTTGGTAACCCCAAGGCTGCGAAGGGAATGAAGCACGATTGCAGTGAGCTCCTACATCATTTCAAAATCATCTCTACATAAAGAAAATCTTTGGACTAATCCTTGTTCGATAAATGAGATATAAACTTCATATGATGGCAGGAACAATTTGGGAAAGCCAGTTGCCCAACTTATATATTGAGCTTTGAGCATTAATCACCCCTTGATCTGACAAGAAATAGTTTTCTCTAATTCCTGCAGCTATCTCATCTGGAAGGGCTATGTTAACCTTTTCCAAGAGGTGAATTCTAGATGTTTTTCCATAAGCATGGATGGATAACAGTGCTCTTCGATGGATGTTATGGCACATAAGGATATGGCTTTTTAAGTCCTTAATATAGTTTGGAATTTGGGAAGGGGTTTTCCTAGTGTTTTTGCTTTTATCCGAGAGAATGGCACTCCAATGGGCAGTGATAACTTCTTATGAAGTGATAGATAATCCTGGATTGAAGAAGGGAATTGAAATTTTGTTGGGATGTAGGTATGAAGGAAGAGCTTGATTCCTGTATAAGGGTTTTGCTTGATATCATAATGAGAAGGGATACTTCCTGAGAGCTGAAAAGAGTAAAAGATAGGTCTAAAAGAGAATTATAATAACCTGAGTTTTTATTGCTTTGTGAAAAGAAAACAAATTTTATTTCTATCCTCTAGAAAGAATTTGAAGGTACCAAAATCCGGATGTCAAATCAAATTTAGAAAACATGAAGACATTAGAGGGACGATTAATAAGATCCATTTTATTTAGAACTGGATATCTGAATGGTTTTTTAACATCTTATTCTTGTTTACACTTTGTCTGAATAAGATTGATATGTTGAATAGGAGTTAATTTGACAAAATCAAAATTTAATTCTTTATTGTCTAAAATAGCTTTTAGACCTAATGAGTCAATTTGAAAAGGCTGTAAAATTTGTAGAAAAGGATTTCCATGGATAACATCATTGTTTAAATCCTTTCCTAGAAAGAAATTAGTCTTTATGCATATTCCATTTTTACAAACATAAACTTTACTTAATTTGTATTTGATATGTAGTTTTTTGCCAGTAGTAGCTAGATTGAGTTTATTATTAGTTTTTTCATAATATTTTATTGGGATTAATCCTTCTCTTATTAAATTAACATATATGCCACTATCTAGTAAGCAGAGTGCTTTCATAGAGAAGTCTTTGACCTTAATTGTAGCTTGAGTTTTCCATTTTTTAAGTGGATTCCATGTTAAAGAATTTACAAAACCATTCAAGTTTTTATCAAACTTTTCATGGTTTTCAAAATTATCAATATTTTCTTGTTAATTTTTTAGTATGTGAAATTCAAGATTCTCAACACGTTGTTTGAGTTCTTGAAGTTCAAATAAGTCTTGTTTAGTTTTTTTATTTCTTGATTTTGATTATTAATTTCTTTATGAAGATCTTGAGTTGAAAGATGAGGAGGAGTTTGCTACTCTCTTAATCTATCTAATATAGTTTTAATGCTGAATTGTTTAGGTAAGTCAGATATATTATTTGAAGTAGAAGATTTTCCTTTTTTATTTCCTTTATTTATATTCTGTATTTTTTCAAAATATTTGGTTTTTAATTTTTCATCTTTGAGATCTTTAAACATTTCTAGCACCAGTTCTTCTAGAGCAGAAAGTACGTTTAAAGATAAAGAGAAAGAAGAAGTAGATTCATAATGGATTTCACTGTCAAATATTTTACAATGACATATATCTGAAGAATAATCTTTATCAGAGGAACTAGATGATTCTAAGGATGAGGATAAGGATCCCTTTAAGATAGTTTCGATTTCTTTTTCTATTTTTACTTTTATTTTTGGGCAGTCAGGAGCTATATGTCCTTTTTCTTTGCAATTATAACATTGTATTTCATTTTTCTTGGGATGAGAAGTGGATGGATTATCTTTTGTATAAGATTTCCCTAATTCTTTATAAGGGTTTCTATGAGAAGATTTTTCATGATTTCTTTTTGAGGGATTATAATATTGTGGAGTTGAAAAATGTTTAGATTTTCTATTTTGATGGTTTCTTTTTAAGTTTTTCTTTTTATTTTTGCTATAAGGACTGATTAATGGTTCCACGCCAATTGAAAACAAAACTCACTAAGTTCATACTAGCTGATTCTTTTTTGATTTTCAATTTGACATTTAAGTTTGATTTCATTGCATAATAAAAATCCAACATTATTAATCTTTTGAATTCGATCACCATATGTATACATTCCATAATTCAAATTTTCATAATTTTATGATTTTAATTCTTCTCTAACTTTTTCTACAAAAAGTTTAGGAAGACCAGATATGAAATTTTCTTTCTTAAATTCTGAATTACTTGCATTGATTGTATAAAGTTTTGATAAGAAAACATCTTTATATAATGAAAATCTGATAATGTTGGACAAGATAAATTGATTAATTCAGTTTTTATTTTTTCTTCTACATTCAAATAATTACCAGTAAAATGTTTTACTATATTGGTAATAAGCATGTAAATAGAACCAGGAATCATTTGACCTTGAGGAGTAATAACAGGATTTCCTGAAGGATCTCTTTTTGCTGCAATTAGTATAGCTTGTCTTTCTGTATCAGATAGGTGCTTTTCCCACCAACTATATAATTGTCTAGTAAATCCAAGGACAACTGCATTTACTGCATGTCTATGATCATTACTGACAGCCATGATGGTAGAGGCATATATCATAATGTGTTGGCATAGTTGCAAGATTTGACATTTAGATAGTCCATCTACATTCACCATTCGTATACTAGAGAGTTTTCAAATTGAAGGCCATTTAGAATAGCTTGTTCTTTGAATTGAAGATCAACTGGGGTAGGTCTTGGATAATAATTTCTTGTTTTTGCTACAGTGATTATTGGTTTTTGTTCTTTAAATATTTTATTGATTTGTAGAGATTCTTGATTTTGATCATTTTGATTCTCATTTGTTTTAGACTCTTCTTCTATAGGATCAGCTACAGAAAATTCTAAAACTAAGCTAGAGGCTTTAGAATCTGAGACTAAAACATTTACGATTTGTCAGCTTTTTGATCTTTATTTTCTTGAAGTTTTATATTTGTAAAACTATGAGATAATTGATTGATTAGTTCATCTGAAAATTTTAAAGGTTTCCTCTCCAACTTTAGATCTTTAAGGGCTTCACCTTGAAAACCTAAAGTCTATGTCTTAATTATCTTTTGTGAAGAAGATGCTTCATAAATTTTTAAAATATTTTCAACTTTATCTTCAATTCTATTGGTTTATTGGCCAATAGTATGAAGGTTAAAATTTGTATAATTATTTTGTTCTAAAACATGACTTAAGTCTGATTTATAAATTAATTCAGATTTACCTTTATCTCCTTGTATTTTTGCAACATCTTTTATGGGTATGGCTGAAGTTTCTTTATATATGATTTGATATAATGGAGGATGTATAGATTCTTTAGTTCTTTGTGGAGAAGAACTAGTAGAAGCTATAATATAAGATGAACTTAATTTTGTTATCATATTGATGGATAAATCTTCCGTATTATAAGCTTTCTTAATGGTTAGTTTAAGCCAATCAATGAAATAAATATTTCTTTGATTATCATACATATAATTGTACCTTTTTTCTTTTAAAAAGTCTTTATGTTCTTGAGAAACCTATTTAAAAAAGGATTTTGTTAAAGGATGTAGACCTAAATTCTTTTTTAACAATTCTTTATCAATTTCAAAACATTCAATAACATTTATATTGAAATCGAATTCCAAAGGATTATATTATTTGATGGCGAAGCTTGATAAGAAGGTACACAAGTCCTACAGGTCGAAGGTCTACATTAGGTGTAGAGTAAGAAACTCGGGATAGTTCTTTTATGGAAGATCCTATCACAGAGGGAGGATGAGAATAAGACATTCTAGAAGGTTGATAAACTATAGGAGTTGTATCTCTTGAATCTATTTGAAAATTTATTTCAACACTTCCATCTTCATGTTCAATAATTGTTTCAATGTCTTGATTTTATAAAGACCTTTCTGGTTGGGTGTTTTCTGGGCGCCATTTACCAGATAGATTTAATATCATTCCACTGTATGAGTTTTGGAATGTTAACTTTATTTTTGAATTAGTCTGGAATAAAGTAGTCATACCTTTTGCTTGATGGGAATAGGCTATGCTTGGAACAACTAAATTCATAAGTTTATAATAAACTCTATATATGAGAGCAAGATTTTGATTATGAGGATTCATATCAAAACCTTTTGTCGGATAGCAAGAGTAAGAGCTTCATGTGCACCTGGATCTGTAAGGGAAACAAAGAAATTTAGAAAGTAATTAAAGAAAGTAAGGCCATTAGCCAAACTTGATTCAACCATTCCAAGTAATGAATCATTGAATTTTTTATGTCTTGCGTCTTCAATATAGATGAGAGCTTCTATTCTAAGTTCAAGTCTTGTTAAAGGCTTTAGAACAACTTGCACTAATCCAAAATGAATAGAATTGTATGTTTTAACATACTCCTTTATTTCATGGGGCTTGATTAAAGAAAGATGCTGAATATTGCTAGTAATGGATTCAGTTCTTTCAATGGTTTTTACTTTATCACTTGATTTTAATTGAAAACTTCTAGCTTTATAAATTTCATTTTTATTTACTGTTGGAATAGTCCAATCCTGAATAACTTGATCTAAATTGTCATAACTGAATTCTTCACTATTTTTAATAGATATAGAAGATAAGGAATTTGATGATGAGGAAGAAGAAGGTACAAACTTCTTAATAAGCTTAGACATAATTTGTATTACAGAGTTATTTTAACCAAATCCACCACGAGTATCTAATGAAATAGAGGATTTACACACCAACAAAATGCCTTAAACACCTTCACACGACTAACAATGGTGACAACAATAGCTACCTCAACTTTGTTATGGGTGGAATATGATTAAAGTTTCTCAAGAAAAACGAACACAAAACTAAGTGTTAAGACTTTTGACGTTCTTACTTCTGAGTTAGCAATTCCTTCAGCAAAATCAAAACATACAGATAAGTGAATAAATACTCACAAAACGACTTTATATTACAACAATACTTGATTACAAACCAGATGCCAACTTGGCTCTGATACCAAATGGGAAAGATGGTGGGTATACAAAAGCGGAAGGGAAAGGAGAGAGGGGATGGTGGTGGAAGCAAAGCTGGATTTTGACTGGTATTCCAACTCTTGCTTGTACATGAGGAAGACTATACTTATTTATAGTCATAACAAACATAATTTATGTTTCATTACAACTGAATTTACACTGCATTTGCATTCCATTTCATGTGCTGAAAAATTTCATGATGGTTCAGGACTGCTAGATAAGATCGCAATCTTCATTGTAGATGAACTTTATTCTAAGTAGTGGATTGTCATAATTGCTTTGAGAGAAATTGAGTGGCTTGATAATGCATATGTCTTCTATTGGCTTTATTTTTTTTTTCCTTTTCTTCAAATAGATATGAATCCCTCATTATCACTTTTTGTCTCATAAACATCTGTATCCGGTTCAGGAGCAATATTTTCAAAAGAATTGTCATTAGCCCAACATGATGCAGCTACTGACCAAAACTTAATGGAGAATTTTCAATTGACCATTTTTTTTTGTATTTGTTCAATAATTTCCTTTTGAAGTCCTTTTTTGAGTTGAAACAAATCTGCTGCTGCATAAAGAGTAAAAGGAGAGGCTAAAAAGAATTCTTCTATTTGTCGATATCACTTGCTGGATAAAGCCTTTTTCTTCTTTTTTAGGAGTTTTGAGAACTTCAGTGAATGATGGCTTTATAGCTTGATTGGTAGAATATTGCTTGAGTATTGTAATATAATCAAATTGATGCCAAAACTTGATATAAATCATTCGAGATAAAACTAGTGGAGTGAAGTCCATTTTTTATAAAAATTCCATTTCAAGATCCAAGGAATCTCCTGCTTGCGATAAAACTACATAGTAACATAAGGTTCTGTTGCAAGTTGTAGGTGCTGATAAAGGCTTTTTTCTTCTGATTTGAGAAAGGCTTTAAATGATGTAGAATAGGATTCATATATAGGAAGACGTGCTTGAGGAAGGATGTCTTTAGTGGCATCAAAAGGGATCCAGAATTGTGTGACGAACCAGATAGGTATTTTATGGGAGTTTGATTTGAATTTGATGAACCAGGAACGCTGGAAGGATGGGTTTTGATAATAGAGGATGGCTTCCCAAGTAGAAATATAACCATAATAATTAAAAATAAGTTATGAATCACGCCTTTGAGGCATATGAAGAGGTCGTCCCCATTCTTCTGTAGAGAGAACATACGGGATTTTGATTTTGGAATAGAGAATAGTAATATTGGGTGGTAAAGCATTTAAGTATGAATTTTTTTTATCCATCTGTATGATCAATAGTATAGCTGTCTATTCTGATCAAAATCTGTTCATAGATTTTATAGTCAAGAGGTTGGATAAATAAGTGATCAGGAGAAAAAAGGGTTTAGATAAGATGTTCAATAAAGTTGGTATTGGCATAAGACATATCATCTATGGAATAAATTCTCAAGGGTGCCTTTTTAGCAAAATATTGGGCTTGTGAAGCTTGAGGTTTTTTGGATACAGGGCTTGATAGGCTTTGAAATTGAGGAATATTAGAAGTATGGGTTGCTCCCCATCTCTCAAGAAAATTACCGCTGGATTTTCTGGATATAGGTTTAGTGTTCATAATGGAAGAAACTTTATAAGTTGGGGACTGGAGAAAGGGTCTAATCACTGAGGCATCATTCTTTTGTCCCTGTAAAAACTCATGAGATAAAAAATCAGGAAGAGAATTATTTTTACTTGCAATATACTCAATGTCAAAGTCAAATATGGCTAATAAAGCTTGCCAGCGAGCAAAGATTTGCTTAGCAGTAAGATTTTTTACATCATTTTCTAAAATTTCTTTAGCAGATTTACAATCTATTCTTAGTAAAAAAAATTTTTAATAAATCACTTTGGAACTTCATTAAACTATTTACTATGGATATGATTTCCTTTTTAATAGTTGAATAATTCTGTTGAGTGGGCATCCATGTTCCAGAAGTGAAACGAAGAATTTTTTCTTTTCCAAGGACGTTTTTTTGTAGAAGGATTCCTCCAAAAGCTATTTCAGATGCATCTGTTTGAACTATTTTTAATAAATCTAGATGAGGGATAGTTAAACAAGGTAAACTTTGGACTTTCTGTTTAATATTTTGAACAACTTTTGTATGAGCAGGTGACCATTCTACGGGATTTTTGGTCAAGCGCATTTGTAAGAGTTTTCTTTCTTTAGTAAGATCTTTATAAAAGTTAGAAACATAATTAAAGCATCCAAGAAAATGTTGTAATTGCTCTTTATTAAGAATTTCATCAGGAAATTGGGAAGCAAACTTAATAACTCTTTAGACTGGAGAAACAGTTCCTTTTTTTATTATAAAGCCAAGAAACTGAATTTCTGTTTGAAAATGCTTCATTTTCTTTTGGGATAAGACAAGTCCATTCTTGATAATAACTTTTTTAAAAATATTTAAATGTTTCCAATGGTCACAAATAAATTTTGAAAACACAAGAATGTCATCTATATAGACGAGTGTAAAAGCTTGATATGGATTAAAAATAACATTCAATATTCTTTGAAATTCTGAAGGAGCATTTTCTAAAGCAAATGGCATAACGCTCCACTCGTAATGGCCAAATGGTACTGTAAAAGCAATTTTATACCTGTCCTCCAGGGTGATTTGAATTTGCCAAAATCCTAATTTAAGATCAAATTTGGAAAAAAGGAAAGCACTAGCTAGATGGTTAATAAGATCAGTTTTGTTTGGAACTGGATATCTAATGGACTTTAAGACTTTATTTAAAGGCTTATAGTTGATAACAAGACAGGGAACACCTCATTCTTGTTCAAGCGCTTTATTTACATAAAATGCTGCATAACTCCAAGGGGATTGTGATTTCTGAATAAGTTTTTTAGCAAGAAGGTCATTGATTTTTTTTAGTACATAGTTGCACAAGGTCTTTATTCATCTGAATAGGTTGAGCTTTAGTAGGAATTTGAGATTTATCGAAATTATCAATATATGGAAGAGAAACAATATAGTGTTTCCTATGCCAAAAGGCAGAAGGAAGGTCAGAACAACATTTTGTTTCAAGATATTTTTGAAATTGGATTAAATCTTTTTGGAATTCTGGTTTTTATAATTCTTTTTCAATTCTTAAAGAATTCATATCTTCTTGAAGATATGCAATTTGTTTTTCTTTATAAGCAATTTAATTTTGAATGATATTGATATGTTGAATAGGAGTTGATTCAACAAATTCAAAAATTAATTTTTTTTTGTCTTTAATAGTTTTAAGGCCTGATGAATCAATTTGAAAAGGTTGTAGAATCTGTAGAAAAGGATTTTCAAGGATAACATCATTGTTTAAATCTTTTCCAAGCAGGAAATTAGTCTTTATATATGTTCCATTTTTGCAAACATGGGCATTATTTAATTTATAATGGATATGGAGTTTCTTACTAGCAGTTGCTAAGCTGAGTTTATTTTTGGTTTTTTCATAATATTTTGTTGTGATTAATCCTTCTCTAATTAAATTAAAATATGTGCCACTATCTAGCAAGTAGAGTGCTTTAATAGAAAAGTCTTTGACCTTAATTGTAACTTGAGTTTTCCATTTTTGAGTGGATTCCTTGTTAAAGAATTTAGAAAACCATTTAAGTTTTCATCAAATTTTTCTTTATAACCATTTAAGTTTTCATCAAATTTTTCTTGATGTTCTAAATTATCATTATTTTCTTGATAAATTTTGAGTGTGTGAAATTCAAGATTCTCAACACGTTGTTTGAGTTCTTGAAGTTCAGTTAAGTCTTATTTTAATTCTTTTATTTCTTGCTTTTGATTATTAATTTCTTTAGGAAGATCTTGAATTGAAAGATGAGTAGGAGCTTGTTGCTCTCTTAATCTAGCTAAAACAATTTTTATACTGAATTGTTTAGGTAAGTCAGATATATTACTTGATGTAGAAGCTCTTCTTTTTTTTATTTCCGTTGTTTATTTTCTGTATTTTTTCAAAATATTGATTTTTTAATTCTTCATCTTTTAGATCTTTAAACATTTCTAGCACCATTTCTTTTGGAGCAAAGAGTACGTTTAAAGATAAAGAGGAAGAAGAAGCAGATTGATATTAGATTTCACTGTCAAATATTTTACAATAGCATGTATCTAAAGAATAATCTTTATTAGAAGAACTAGATGATTCTAAGGATGCAGATGAGGATCCTTTTAAGATAGTTTTGATTTCTTTTTGAGAAGAAATAATTTCAAAAGGCTATAAAATACTTTCAACTTTATCTTCAATTCTATTAGTTTGTTGGCTAATAGTATGAAGGTTAATATTTATATAATTATTTTGTTCTAAAACATCACTTAAATCTGATTTGTAAATAAATTCAGATTTACCTTTATCTCCTTGCATTTTTGTAGCATCTTTTATGGGTACGGCTAAAGTTTCTTTATATATGATTTGATATAATGGAGGATGTATAGATTCTTTAGTTCTTTGTGGAGAAGAACTGGTAGAAGCTATAATCCAAGATGAGCTTAATTTTGTTATCATATTGATGGATAAATCTTCAGTATTATAGGCTTTCTTTATGGCTAGTTTAAGCCAATCAAAGAAATACATAGTTCTTTGATTATCATACATAAATTTGTACCATTTTTCTTTTAAAAAGTCTTTACGTTCTTGAGAAACCTGTTTAAAAAAGGATTTTGTTAAAGGATGTAGACCTAAATTCTTTTTTAACATTTCTTTATCAATTTCAAAACATTCAATAACATTTGTATTAAAATCGGATTCCAAAGGATTATATGTATCAGATGGAGAAGCTTGATAAGAAGGATACATAAGTCCTGTAGGTCGAAGGTCTACATGAGGGGTAGAGCAAGAAACTCGGGATGGTTCTTTTATGGAAAATTCTACCACAAAGGGAGGATGAGAATAAGACTTTCTAGAAGGTTGATAAACTGTAGGAGTTATATCTCATGAATCTGTTTGAAACTTTATTTCAACAATTCCATCTTCATGTTCAATAATTGTTTCAATATCTTGATTTTCTAAAGACCTTCCTGGTTGGACATTTTCTAGGCGCCATTTACCAGATAGGTTATTATCATTCCACTATATGAGTTTTGGAATATTAAATTTATTTTTAAAATTAGTTTAGAATAAAGTAGTCATACCTTTTGCTTAATGGGAATAGGCTATGCCTGGAACAATTGAATTCATGAGTTTATAATAAATGCTATATGTGAGAGTAAGATTTTCATTATAAGGATTCATATCAAAACCTTTTGCCTGGATAGCAAGAGTAAGAGCTTCATGTGCACCTGGATCTGTAAGGGAAATAGAGAAATTTGGAAAGCAATTGAAGGAAGTAGGCCATTAGCCAAACTTGATTTAACCATTCTAAGTAATGAATCACTGAATTATTTATGTCTTTTGTCTTAAACATAGATGAGAGCTTCAGTTCTAAGTCCAAGCCTTGTTAATGGCTTTAGAACAACTTGTACTAATCCAAAATGATTATAATTGTATGTTTTAACATACTCCTTCATTTCATGGGGCTTGATTAAAGAAAGATGCTGAATATTACTAGTAATGGATTCAGTTCTTTCAATGGTTTTTTACTTTATAGCTTGATTTTAATTGAAACCTCCAACTTTATAAATTTCATTTTTATTTAAGGTTGGAATAATCTAATCACAAATAACTTGATCTAAATTGTCATAACTGAATTCTTCACTATTTTTAATAGATATAGAAGATAAGGAATTTGATGATGAGGAAGAAGAAGGTACAAACTTTTTAATAAGTTTAGCCATAATTTGTATTACAGAGTTATTTTAACCAAATCCATCATGAGTATCTAACGAAATAGAGGATTTACACACCAACAAAACGCCTTCACACGGCTAATAACGGCGACAACAATGGCTACCTCTGCTTCGCTCTGAGCGGAATATGATTAAAATTTCTCAATAATAATAAACACAGAACTAAGAATTAACACTTTCGACGTTCTTACTTTTGAGTCAGTAATTCCTCAAGCAAAATCAAAGCATAACATAATAATGATAAGTGAAGAAATACTAACAAAATGACTTTATATTGCCAAAGTACTTGATTACAAATTTGATACTAACTTGGCTTTGATACCAAATGATGAAGATGGTGGGTATACAAAAGCGGAAGGGAGAGGAGAGAGGAGGTGGCGGTGGAAGCAAGGCTAGATTTTGACTGGTATTTCAACTCTTGCCGTACATGAGGAGGCTAGACCTATTTGTAGTCATAACAATTATAATTTACATTTCCTTACAACTAAATTTAGACTAAATGTGCATTTCATTTAATGTGCTGGCAAATTTCTTGATGCTTCCGGATTGCAAGAAAAAATCACAATCTTTGTTGTAGATGAACTTTATTTTGAATAGTGAGATGTCATGGTTGCTTTGAGTGACTTGATAAGGTATGTGTTATGTCTTTATTTTTTTCCCTTTCTGGAGATAAGTTCTTTCATGGATGTGCATGTCGAGAATAAAATACTACTTCATTCTTATGAGAGATATGCTTTATCTTTTAGTACTTTTACATGTACTTTTTCCAAAAAACTCATTGATGTGCTAGTAGAAATTTTTTTCTCATCCTTCCAATGTTTTAGAAAAAGTTCTTGTAGGAGGAATCTTTATGCTAGGCATAGTATTATTGGAGACTTGCATCAAAAGTGCTCATCCCAGCCATCATTTGTTAGCTCACCATGGAATAATTGGATTAACTCTTCTCGAGTTCTGTCAGAAATATCAAAAGACATGCCTTCATAGGCATTGATAATTTGACTAAGAGCTATATGTCTAGATTTATATGGATTCTATATCACCGTTGTTTGCTTAGCGAGATCATCAGCGATGTAAACAACACTTCAACCGTCACACCAAACATATATGTATGTACTTGCAAATTCAAGATGTCCTTTAGATTGAGAAATCTTTGATACTGATCAGAAGCTAGGTCATAAGTTTAGAGGCGTTCTAAGCTGCATTCCATTTTAGCGACTTCATGAGATTCATAACATTAAACTAGATAATTAACAGGGAGATGTTCGTAATCATTTAATGTAGAGATGAACTTTTTGCAGACTAAATCTACTTCTTCATAATTCATGATGGTCCATAATTGATAAGGTTGATAAGACCAAATTTCTAACTTTTCACCCAAACTTGATGAAATCGTTATGAAAAGTTGTCTTTTGGTAACTCGAAGGCTGTGAAGGGCATGACGCACGATTGCAGGGAGTTGCTGTATCATTTCAAAATCATCTATGCATAAAGAAAATCTTTTGACCAATCATTGTTGATATATGCGATATCAACTTCATATGATGGCAGGAACAATTTGGGAAAGCCAGTTGCCCAGTTTATATATTGAGCTTTGAGCAATAATCGCTCCTTGATCTGACAAGAAATAGTTTTTTTTCTAATTCTTACAGCTATCTCATCTGGAGGGCTGTGTTAACCTTTCCCAAGAGGTAAATTTTGGATTTTTTTTATCAGCATAAGTGGATAACAATGCTTTTTGATTGATGTTATGGCACATAAGGATTTGTCTTTCTAAGTCCTTGATATGGTTTGCAATTTTGGATAGGGTTTTTCTAGTGTTTTTTCCTTAATCAAAGAGAATGGCACTCCAATGGGCATTGATAAGTTCTTATGAAATGACAGATAATCCTGGATTGAAGAAGGGAATTGATATTTGTTGAGAGGTAGGTATGAAGGAAGAGCTTGATTCCTAAATAGGGGCTTTGCTTTTTCTTGTACTTGATGTCATAATGAGAAGGGATACTTCCTAAAAGCAGATAGGTCTGAATGAGAATTATCAATAATCTGAACTTTTATTTTCTTTGGGGAAAGAAAAATAATTTTATATCTATCCTTCGGGTAGAATTTAAAGGTACCAAAATCTAGATGTAGGATTAAATGCAGAAAACATGAAGACATCAGAGAGACGATTAATAAGATCTGTTTTATTCAGAACTGGATATCTAAATGGTTATTGAACATCTTATTCTTGTTTACACTTTATCTGAATAATATTGATATGTTGAATAGGAGTTAATTCAACAAAATCAAAATTTAATTATTTATTGTCTAAAATAGTTTTTAAACCTGATGAGTCAATTTGAAAAGGCTGTAAAATTTGTAGAAAAGGATTTCCAAGGATAACATCATTGTTTAAATCCTTTCTTAGAAGGAAATTAGTCTTTGTGCATGTTCCATTTTTACAGACGTGAACATTACTTAATTTGTATTTGACATGTAGTCTTTTGCTAGCAGTAGCTAGATTGAGTTTATTATTAGTTTTTTCATAATGTTTTGTTGGGATTAATCCTTCTCTTATTAAATTAATATTTGTGCCACTATCTAGTAAGCAAAGTGCTTTAATAGAAAAGTCTTTGACCTTAATGGTAGCTTGAGTTTTCCATTTTTTAAGTGGATTTCTTGTTAAAGAATTTATAAAACCATTTAAGTCTTTATCAAATTTTTCTTGATTTTTAAAATTATCATTATTTTCTTGATAATTTTTGAGTACCTAAAATTCAAGATTCTCAACGCGTTGTTTGAGTTCTTAAAGTTCAATAAAGTCTTGTTTTAATTCTTTTATTTCTTGCTTTTGATTATTTAGTTCTTTATAAAGATCTTGAATAGAAAGATGAGTAGGAGCTTGTTGCTTTCTTAATCTATCTAATATGGTTTTAATGCTGAATTGTACAGGTAAGTCTGAAATACTATTTGATGTAGAAGCTTTCCCCTTTTTAGTTCCTTTATTTATATTCTATATTTTTTCAAAATATTTATTTTTTAATTCTTCATCTTTTAGATCTTTAAACATTTCTAGCATCATCTCTTTTGGAGCAGAAAGCACGTTTAAAAATAAAAAGGAAGAAGAAGCAGATTCATAATGGCTTTCACTGTCAAATATTTTACAATGACATGTATCTGAAGCATGAGAGGAAGAATAATCTGTATCAGAGGAACTAGATGACTCTGACGCTAAGGATCCTTTTATGATAGTTTTATTTTTTTTTTATTTTAACTTTTATTTTTGGGCAATCAGGAGCTATATGTCCTTTTTCTTTGCAATTATAACATTGTATTTCTTTTTTCTTGGGATAAGAAGTGTATAGATTATCGTTTGTATAAGATTTCTTTAATTCTTTAAAAGGGTTTTTATGGGAAAATTTTTTATAATATCTTTTTGAGGGAGAATAATATTGTGGAGCTGAAAAATGTTTAGATTTTCTTTTTTGATGGTTTCTTTTTGAGTTTTTTTTTATTCTGGCTAGAAGGACTGATTAATGGTTTCATCCCAAATTGAAAACAAAAATCATCAAGTTCATACTTGTTGATTCTTTTTTGATTTTCAATTTGACGTTTAAGTTTAATTTCATTGTATAATGAAAATTGAACTTTATTAATCTTTTGAATTAGATCACCATATGTATACATTTCATAATTCAAATTTCTACAATTTTCTGATTTTAATTCTTCTCTAACTTTTTTTGCAAAAAGTTTAGGAAGACCAGATATGAATTTTTCTTTTCAAAATTCTGAATTACTTGCATCAATTGTATAGAGTTTTGATAAGAAAACAGCTTCATACTAACGAAAATCTGATAATGTTGGGCAAGATAAATTGATTAATTGTGTTTTTAATTTTTCTTTTGCATTCTTATAATTACCAATAAAATGTTTAACTATATTGGTAATAAGTATGTGGATGGAATCAGGGATCATTTCACCCTAAGGAGTATGAATAGGATTTCCTGAGGGATCTCTTTCTACGGCATTTTATATAGCATTTCTTTCTATATCAGATAGGTATTTTTCCCACCAACCATGTAATTGTCCAGTAAATCCAAGGATGACTACATTTACTGCATTGCTTAGATCATTACCGGCAGCCATGATGGTAGAGGCATATATCATCATGTGTTGGTATAGTTGCAGGCACTACACCAAAAATGCAGTTCATGAAGGATTATGGGCCCGATTTTGGGCCATTCCTGAAATGAAATGGATTTGATCCGTTCTGCACGAGGCCCATTTGATAAAAACTGGGTTTGTTTTCGCAAAAGGCACGAAGCCTGTTCTCTACTCTTTCCTCAGTCATTCCAAAACCAGTCTCATACTCTTTCCTCAGCCTTTCGCATTGCTCTGTTCCCGCGTTGCTTGTATTTCCTGATCTTCTGCTCTCTTCCTCTTCCTGATCTTCTTCCTCAGCCATTCCCACAAATCTTCTGTTCTTTCTGCTTCCTTAACCGTTCCCACTGTTCTTTTCTCAAAAGGCAAGTTAGGGTTTTTCTTCTTCGCCATTGATGTTCTAATCGATCTCTCAACTCTTAGATTCTTGTTGTTTAGGGTTTGATCTTGTTTTTTATGGATCTGTTGTCTCTTTTTGGTCACAAGAGAAGAGAAGAGACGGCTAGGGTTTTGTTTTCTACAAGTCTTCTTCACATTGGTCACGGGAGAAGAAAAGAGACAGCTTGGGTTTGGTCGCATCTTCTACAGATCTTCTTCTTGTCTCTCCATTGGTATAAACCCTAGCCGATTATTATAGAAAATCTTCATCTGATCTTCCTCTGTTTTTCAGATCTTTGTTTTTTGGATGTTTTACTTGTTTTTAGATCGATTTGTGGAGATTCGTGTTGTATTAGGAGATTACTATCTCAAGATTTTTAAAAACTTTGTTTATAAACAAAAAACACACACACATTATCTGTCAAAGACCCATCATGCCTGATGGAGAAAATGGTATGGGTTGATGAGGAGGATGATAATTTTCTAATAGAAAATGGTATGGTTTGAGGAGGAGGAGAAGACTGTTGCTGTGGTGGGGATACTGGATTTTCTAATAGAAACATCTCTAGTTGCTGTTGCTGCTGTTGCTACTGATTTGTTGGTAAATCCAAGTAAGGGTGGCGGTGTATTTGTTGTAAGTAGGCAGGGCAATTGATCTCGGCCATAGGACACGAGCCTGTTGTTGGATTTTGGTGCAGGTGCTTCTTCATGTGGGTGTGCCACACATTTTTTATCTCGTTGTCTATTCGTCTTGGTAATCTGGCTGCAATTGCCGACCATTTGGAAAAAAAATGCACACAACAACACTGATTAATTAATCACTATATCAAAGAGAGATATTTTTCCTATAAGAGGTCTTCTGCTTGATCATCAATCTGTGCTACTTTCGATCTAAGCCGTGATGTCAAAACCCTTTATCTAATTAAATATAAATGAAAGTAAAAGAAGAAGTTGTGGATTTTTTAAATTGCTGAGATTCAATAGCAGGTGGATCCTTAATGATTCCCAAGCAATTCATGCAATTTGATTATAGTTTCCTCTTCTTCTTTGGTGAAGTTCCCTCGTTTAATATCCGGTTGCAAGTAATCTGTCCGCCGAAGTCTGTAGCTTTTCCCACGACTTAGTAGACTTGAGAAATAAAATAAAAGAAACATCATGAAAATCTGGTTCTTATTATTATCTTTCCTTGTATTGGTTTTATGGGGGGTAATAGAAGATTGCAAAATATCCTTCTTACTTTTTTTTATTAGCAGGTTTGGAGATTTTGGAGCCCAACGAAAACCAATCGCAGAATCAATCAAAAGATGAAAGGATCAATTATCAAAAGGAAAGAAAAAAAAGAAAAGAAAAGAAAGAAAAGAAGATGATTCTTTAAATAACTTTTCCCAATAAACAGAATTATGCTTTCTTTTGCTTGTTTTTATTTTCATGGGTCACTTCTATTTCACTGACCGGGGACAAATCAATGCAAATCATCGAGATCTAGAGAAATTGAGAGGATCACATTAGAAAATCAAATAGTTACCGACTTGTTTAGGAAGAGCGTGCCAATTCCCATGTCCGTATCTTTGAATGTTTGCGCTTAATACCTGGTCTTCTTCTGGAGTCTAAGGACCCTTCTTCAGTCCCATCTTCTCACAACAAGGAGCTCTGACCATCTTCCTAGGATTACACTCTCTCCAGCATAGACACAAGAAGCTTTAGGTTTTCTCCAATGCCACCACGACTATTTATCATCCCCATATCAAAATGTGGGAGAAATAGTCCACAGACAGCATCAAAATTCAAAAGCAAAGCCAACAATTTCTAAGAGGGAGGGTCCCTCCACAAGACATTTTCTAACCATTATTATATAAAAAGAAATGGGTTAGAGATTTCATAAACTGTCATTTAGCACTTAGCGAAGGGGCCCGCGAATATAAAAGTATATTATAAAAAAATCACACACACACATATATATATATATAAATAATGATTACACACAATGGACATCTTTACACACAATCGACCCAAGTATATTATAAAAAAAAACACACACACATTGTGTACCTGACAATGGACACCACCCCTCACACTAATTTAACCCACTTGAGTACCTAATAATGGACACCAACCCTCACACTGTCAAAGAGCTATATCAAGTTACTTGCAGGGATTACAGTGCCCATCACTGTTGAGTAGTCATTACAAATTTGAGGGTCATAAGATTACAGGGATGGTCCAAAATTGATGATTGGAACTTGCATATGATGGTCTTTATTTTAGTTTTACTTCTGCTTATACTTGGTAGATTGATGCGAGAATCAACCAATCGTCATTATGCTTGCATGAAAAAGTACTCATGTAATTCACCAAGTTCTATTTGCAAGTCCTCACAGAATCAGGAGCTAAAAATTTATAATACTATCCTTTCTCTTATTGTCGTAATAGTGAGGGCAATTTTGCTACATAAAACAACAAACAAAATAGGCCACCTCATCCTAAGTTTGGCTTAGGATGTACAAAACTAGGTTGGCATAGGCATTATTCAATGAAAAGCAATAGACAAAGAAACTATAAGATCATTCACTCATGCCAAGAGAGGCATTATGTAAGAAATGGCATATACAAAGTCCATAGCCAAGATTCTAATCCTCACCTCTAAATGTATCTAGAAAGGGGTTGGTGGAAGGCCTTTTTATCATGAGTTCCTTTCTCGTTTCGTGAGAGTTGTGGACTATTGGCTAGTTTGTTAGGTTGGTGATTATCAGTGTAGCTTTAAATATTTGTATGAAGTTGAAAACTTTTTCTGTTTTTCTTTTAAATGCTTCTGGATTTGCAAATAAGCTTGGAAAAACCAATCTTGACTTCATTACCCTCTTATTTATAACCACGACCATGGAGGATCTTATGGGTCAACACAAAGTACTTGTGCATGAATTTGGATGATTGGGTTGTGCATGCAGAGGGAAATTGTGTACTCAGGGGTCACATTGCATACCCCCTGTGTTTTTTGGGCATGTAATCAGTGTTGTTTTGGGCATGCAAGTATTGGGGAAAATAGGTATTCTGGAAGACATGGGAAGAAATTCCAATGGGTCTTGGCTCAATGGAGTGTGGATTCCTACCATGTTTTTGCAGGTTTATCGGACAGTTTTATCTGAACATTTGGAATTAAGCTTCAGTAAGTGATTATTGTCTGATTTCCTTTGTATGATCTCAGGACTATTTGGACCTTATTTTTTTTTGGTCCTTTGCGACAAAGATGATATTAATTTTTTGACCATCTAAAACATCTGGTTGATTGAAATAAGAAGTTCTAATTGGTAATTTTGGGCAGTACATTCAACTGGCGGCTCTTTAATATGTGAGTCCAGACTTACAGTGGTGTCTATAATATGTATCTCTGTTCTTAGTTTACTGCTCACCCAGTAACCTCAGTTTTTGAGATGAGTGAAGGAATTCGGGCAAGAATATTTTTCTCTTGGTACATGATACCAGTCTAGCAATTTTCAAAGTCTTTTCGTGCTATTATATTTTAGCTGGTCCTTATCCTTTGATAGGTTCAACTTTTTCTTTATTTTCCAACTTTGCTTGAGTGCAATGTTCTGTTGCTTTGCTCTTGTTTTTTGTTGGCTGCCTTCTCACACCTGTTAAACATTTGTGCTTTTACCATGTTATAGGCTTAAGTTAAACAATTATGTACACAAATTATCAATGTCATTCTACCATCTCATGTATTATGTTTTTTATATTGCTATTGAAAGTAATCAACACTGATGTCAGGTGTAGAACACATGGATTTAACGATATATAGGATGTCTGTAATGAAAATTTTATATTCTAATACCTTCAACGTCGAGCAGAAGATAATCTCTTGTCTTTAGCAAGTACTGTGTAAGTATTAATAATTTGATCATCAGCCATGTATATTCCCATATTCCTCAAAGAAATATGTTACCTCACTGATCGCAAAATGTCGTCACCAAGTGAAAAAGCATGGATGTCCAAACATGGATTAAGTCAACAGTGTTTGGATGGACTTGTGCATTTCTTTGAGTTTGTAAAGAAAAATGGTGGTGGATTTCAGTATTTTCCTTGTCCATGTGTGAAATGCCGAAATGGGGATGGAATGATAGACCTTAACTTGATTTATGACCATTTGCTCATTTATGGTATTGATTAGTCATATACACATTGGATTTTTCATGGAGAAAGTTTTAACACAGCTAATGAGAAACCATCAACATCGAAGTCTTATGACCAAATGGAAGACATGTATCCTAGAATGGAGGAGCTTGTAAATGATGCATTTGGCAGAATTGGTGAACATGTTGATTCTCTCATGGACGATCTTGCAAGTAATGAAGATTTAAATGAAGATTCTCCAAGGTTTCAAGGGCATGAAAACTAGAAAGCCAGAAGTATAAGTCTTTATTTGATGATGCAAGGCAAGCTTTGTATCCTTCATGTCCTAGGGAACTCACAAAATTGTCAGCTATTGTTGAGTTGTACAGTTTAAAGGCACGAAATGGCTGGTTAGACAATAGCTTTAATGATCTCCTTTAATTGGCAAAGAAGTTTCTACCGGTAGAAAATACATTACTAGAAAGCGCATATCAAGCTAAGAAGATGATCAACTCATTACGAATGACCTATGAGTGCATACATGTATGCCCGAATAATTGCATTCTTTACTGGAAAGAGTATAAAGATAGGCAAAATTGTCCAATATGTCATATATCCAAATGGAAGTCAAATTACTTGCAAAAAAGAAAAGTGTTAAAGTTTCATCAAAGGTTTTGAGATATTTTCCTTTGACACCTAGGCTGCAGAAGCTATACAGCTTAGATTTCAAAGTTAAATATATTTTCTAGGTCATCCTATTTTCTATTGGAATATTACAATCCATAACTAATTAATTAATTGTATACTTTGTTGTGTAGTGTGCTATGGATAGCGAAGCAAATGATTTGGCATTCTCGATCCGAAAGAATATAACGGTGTTATACGGCATCCATCTAATTCACCAAGTTGGATGGTAGTAAATACCAAGTGGCCAAGTTTTTCCAAGGAACATCACAATGTCTGTTTAGGACTTGCGACTGATGGGTTTAATCCTTTTGGACATCTTAGTAGTGTTTATAGTTGTTAGCCTGTCATTATCGTGCCCTATAATCTCCCCTCCTCAATGTGCATGAAAAGAAAATTTTCAATGTTGACAATATTAATACCAGGTCCAAAAGGACCAGGTAAAGTCATTTATCTTTACTTACAACCATTGGTTGATGAGTTAAAGGAATTATGGCTTAATGGAGTGCAAACATATGATGCTCATTTGAGAGAAGTTTTTAATATGAAAGCCATGTTAATGTGGGGAATTCATGATTTTCTTGCATATGGGAGCTTATCAGGTTGTGTAACACATGCACAATATGCTTGCCCTATTTGTGCTGAGGGAACCATTGCTGAACGCCTTAAAAGTGGAATGAAGTACTCCTATTAGGGTCATCGAAAATTCCTTCCTACTGATCATGTTTTGAGGACCCAAAAAGCGGCTTTCATGGTAACACAAAGGAAGGAAGACCTCCTCATCGATTGAGTGGTTCAGAGGTTCTTAACAAGGTGGTGAATATTCAAATGGATATTAGTAAATCAAAAGGGAAGAAATGAAAAAGTTGTGATGATGAGTTGACCAATAATATAACTGCTTGGTACAAGAGATCAATTCTTTTTTACCTACCATATTGGAAGGTGATTTTACTTACTTTGGCATTATATCTTTTATACATCTATCTTAATGAATAGATAGCTAACCATTTTTCTTTAATATGCTTTAACAGAATTTACCAATTCATCATAACATAGATGTGATGCATGTTATGAAAAATGTTGGTGAACATCTTTTGTCGACGATCTTAGATGCTAAAAATAAAACAAAGGATAACACAAGTGCACGTGAAGATTTGAGACGAATGAGCATTAGAAAAGAGCTATGGTTACAAGAATCAGATGGTAAGACTATTAAACCGAAGGCACCGTTTACTCTAAGTCGTGTGGAGAAAGAATTATTCTATCATACATTACATGACTTGAAGGTTCCAGAAGGGTATAGTTCGAGGTTTAAACATCTTGTGAATCTACAAAATCTTGAAATGAAGGGGCTTAAGTCACATGATTAACATGTCATAATGCAACAATTACTACCTGTTTTGCTACAACATGCTTTAACAGAGCATAAGACGATGAAGGGTGCTATTCAACAAATTTGCAACTTCTTTAATGTCGTGTGCTCAAAGACAATTAGTACAGTTAGTATTATTGCTGTCAAAGAATAGCTTATCATTGCAATATGCATCTTGGAGAAATTCTTTCCACCGTCGTTTTTTATAATTAGCGTTCATCTCATTGTGTATTTAGCCGACGAAGCATTAGCTTGCAGTCCAGTTAGATTTTGTTGAATGTATCCTTTTGAACGGTAAAGTTCTAACTCCAAAGATGCTTCTTGAATGGTATAATATAGTGCTAATTTGAAATCTCTCAACAAGTTAATGAAGGTCTATAAAGGATATGTAAAGAACGCAACACATCCTGAAGGGTGCATTACTGAGCGCTACATTGTAGAGGAATCTATTTTGTACTATATGGAGTACATGCCAGATGGTGATAGAGGTGGTCATAAGAAGACACGTCAAAGATTCCTAAACGAGGACAGTATGCGCAATGAAGAGCCCTTGGATAAAGTCAAAATTTTGTACCTAACAAACACACAACATCAACAAGTAAGTAGATGGATTTTGAATTGCTATGATGGAATTGCGGATTGGCAAGAGTGAGTGGATGAAGTTTTTTAAATAACTTGTTAGTTTAGTAATTAGATAACATGTACATAAATATAAATAATAATGTGTCTATCATTTATACAGGAACTATAAAATGTATGTAAGAATAAACAATTCGAAAGGACAAAAAAAGAAAGGCAGTGTGTTTAAGAACAATGAGCCTGATTTCATCAGTTGGTTGAGGAAGGAGGTATTATTTTAATTATTTATTAGGTTTTATGTATTGGACAATTAATGCCTATTTGTATATGCTGAGTACTATGAAATCCCAATGTTTATATGCAGATGGAATTTATCAAGGGCAATCAGACTTTGAAAACGACTCGCAGACGGCCCACTGTTTAAGGCAAAATATTATAACAAATATCATGTTAATGGATTTGTATTATCTCCAATTGAATATGAGACTAACAAGTTAACACAAAGTAGTAGGGTCTCAATGAATGCCATCACTAAATTCAAGGCAAGTGCTAAAGATAAAAATTACAAGGAGGATGAGACCACTTAATATGGAGTTGTAAGATAGATAATCAAGCTGAATTACATTGATTTTTGTCAAAAAGTATTTTATTGTGATTGGTTTAGAGTAGAGGATAGGATCAATGGGTGCATTGTTGATTCTGATACAAATTTAACAATGGTGAACATGGAGAAATTTAAAGGAAAAGACAAGGAAGGAGATAGCCATTCATATTGGCATGTCAAGCAAGGTAGGTGTTCTACTCTCAAGATCAGACAAGGCCTGGATGGTCTGTTGTTCTAATGGCACCAAAGAGATTAACAAAAGACGTTGATGTACTTAAAGATCCTAGTCTCTTTTCTTCCTTTGATGGTGAAAGAGCAAATTTGGAAGATGTACTAAAAGAATTTGACTATGAATTATAGAGCTGGACATGTAACAAATTTGACTATGAAGATGAATTGATGGTTTTATCCACATATTGATAATTTGAAATATGGACTTTCTGCTTACACTCATGCTTAAGCTCATGGTGCCTTGATTATTCTCATGATTATGGTGTTTTGAATATGTTAATGTTCAAATATTACCATCTTCATTTAAAAAATATATAATTTTGTTAATTTTATTGAATGTTGACGATTATAAATTGATTATGCTTTGTTTCATCAAGTCATTTGAGACGTAGGTGTTTGAATGGTGGAGGAGCATAATGCATGTCTAACTATGTTATCCAAACAAAAGCCAGCTATTACATTCAGTGATAATGGCTTACCTGTGGACGATTATTCCATCCAGTTGGCATCAAGATGTGGAGAGGTTGTCCGCACCATTGTCCCCATTTCCATCAAGGACTGGTGTGTGGTGCCTAAGACCATGAAAGATCTACTCTGGAAGCTCATCCAGGTATGAAACCGTAATACAAACTTGGCATGGAGAATATTCAAGCTGGCTTATAAATATGCAAGTCAAGCTCAAGCTCAACTTAAAACAAATCTGAATTTAATAGAGATTTTTCAATCAAGACTCCCTTAATCAAAAGGGGAGTAGTATGAATGATCCTTATACTATTTAAAGACAATTACAACTGTGCAGAGATTTGATTTCCACGTTTTTGTGTAAAAACCATTAACTAATAAAATAAGGTAGATGATAGACATATACTTGAAATTATCTTTTTGATTGATAATGCAAACTTGGAAGTTGGCATATGAATGCTAATATTGAATCCTTTCTTATTTGACCTTTTTGATAATTTCTTTTAAGATGAATATGTTGTTCCTCAATCATATCAAGGTCAATGCCTTAAGAGCATGTCTGACATGATAAAGAAGTACAAGACAAAATTGAGAAATAAATACCTTGATCCCCATCCAACTCATGAAGGTAGATTGAACAATCATCCTCTTGGAGTTAGGCCAAAAGATTGGGAAGCTTTCATCAAACAAAATTCAAGTCCCAAAACCGTAGAACAACGGATAAAAAAATATAGATGTGAGGAATAAGTTGAACATATATCATATAAGTGGTAGGTATGGCCACGCAAGACTAGAGGAGAAAATGGTAAGTATTGGCATTTGTTCATAACATAAATGTAATATTGATTTGTTGCTTAAAAACTGATTATGTGAAATTTATGCAAATATAAAAACGCCAAAGGAAGGAGGATGACCCTCCGCTATCTAGGGCTAAAGTGTGGGTAGAAGCTCAAAAAAGGAAAGATGGTTCTGTCTCTAATACTGTGTCTTCACCTATGGTGAGTTCAATTTTCTCATGTTATTGTGTTATGCAAACTCTCATTTGTGTAAATGGTTCAAATGGATTATTAATGGTATTATGCAAAGTCATGATTTCTATTGGTATAGAAGTGTTTTTTGTTTAACCCATGATTAAGGTAACAGTATTCTAATAATGTGTTTTTCATTTTTATTGTACCCTATGAATTTTACAGAAAAGAATACAAGAACTACTTTCCAAGAAAGATGAAGTAGATTCACATGACATGCTCAACGATCCCTTGGCTCAGGTATTTGGTGTTGATACAAGGGGTTGTGTTCGAGGTGTTGGCAATGTCTCAAGAACTCAAATTATAAGATCCTCTGCTGTTCTTGAAAAACTAGCTACCAAGGAAAAATAAGTTCTTGAGCAATCATCAGCAATTAAGAATTTGGAGTCCTGAGTAAACTCTATAATGGAAGAACAAAAACACATTTTCAAAAAACTTAGTGGTATAAAACAACCGATTGAGGTAAAATAATATTGAAATCATTGGGGTTTTTTGTTTTTTTTTTAATATTTTTGCATGGAAAGCATTTTTGAATAATGCTTTAAAACATTATTACAGTAGTGCATACCTTCAGGATCCCAAGCAAGTAGTTTCTTTCCATTGAAGACAACAGAGTCTGTTGCAATTTCCAATACAAGAGAGAGCAATGACCATTCAATGAGATTACAGCCATGCAACTTGATGTCATAGCGTTAAGAGATTGTCGCTCGTGGTAGGGCTCATATCGATAATGGTACCCAACTCATTCATTGTAAACCTCTTCTGGAAAATGCGTACAAGATTACAATCGACGTCACTGACAAAGGAGATCTCGACCTTGTTAGATTTTGTAGACTCAATCCATCAGTTGATGTAATAAATTGATTAATTTCTTTATTTATCAATAAAATCATGCTTTACTTTCATGAGATGAATATTATTTTACTACTTCATGCACATGACCAATACATATGACATAATGGTTCATGAGTTGAACCGGGTCCCATTAGTATATTAGATGTGATATATGTGCATGGATAAGATCCACATGCGGGAGATATATGTCACAAATCTTATACTTAAATAGCTTCACAACCAGTAATGAGACTGGGCATCTCATTTGATAAGGTTGCAGCACTTTGATCACTATGAGATAGTGTGATTTGTCTCGATCATTAGAATGTAAGATTCTGGATCACGGTGCTGGTACATTGGATGTATTGAAGGACCATGAGATGCACCTTATGAAATTCCGTCTCAATAATAAGGTATGCTCTCATAATTCCCTAGCAATAGGCTCTCAATCCTGAGACATTGATGAACTCAAGTTTCTATCTATTCATTTGCTTTGAGTCACCAATGAGTGAAGCCAACTATAGGTTAACACCTCGGTGTCTTGGGTGTGTGGTAGTAGAACTGTGGGAACATTAAATGATCAAGATGGAATCTATCTCTATTATCCCTTGTGCCAATTAATGGATTTGTCATTAGTAAGTGCGCACCCATCTCAATTAAGAGTTAATTAAATGGTACTGATGATTACTGTGATTAATTGGGGCTCAAGGATAATAAGATGTGGAATTTAGATTAGAAGAGACAGATTTATTCCAATTGATCCATGGATATTGATAGAGGGGCCTACTTGTGGTAATTGGGAAGTTTAGGGTCTTCATTGTAATTTATTCCTAAGACTGGAGTGCAATTACATTTATATAGTGGTGTTATTTGCAATTAATTGTGGGCCCGGATTGCATATGAGATGTGGGGTCGCGGTGTTCCAGTTGGAGCCAACTTTCTAAGGAATTCCTAGTGGTCCCCACGCTAGCCCAAGATATTGGAAAATACTAATCCGACCTGAACTCTAGAAAGAAGAGTTTGGAAAGGAGAAAGTTGCTAATTGCTTTGGAAGTAAGGCTTCTATTTCAATCAAACAAGGGAGAGATTTGAAAGTCTATAAAATCTCTTGGACGTCCAATAAGACTCTCTCACATGCCCAAAACCCTATTCGTCCAAGAGTTGCACGAGTTTCTCTCTCCTCCTCTCTTCTAGTTCCTTGGAGTTTCGAGTTGGGATTTCTCCTGAAGATTCCACTAATCTTCTTGAGAAAAGAAATCCAATTCGGGTCATAGCGTGGAAGGCTAAGAGGTGTTGAAGATTCTCATCATCAAGTAGAGTCCCAACTTCTCCATTAGAACACTGCGGATCTCCAAAGGTATGATCTACCTCTTTCATGTCGTAGATTATTGTGGATATTTAGTGCTATTTGATTCTATCTTTTAGATAGAATATTTACTGTACATGGTCACGAGATTGAGGGTAATGCATCCTGGATTGCATTTTTGGTCTTATGGATAGTTAATCCCTGTGTCAAGTGGGTCAAAAGTTTTGAAAATCTATCCACGAGACCCACCTGCTTCCAACAGACCTACCTTATCCGGACAATTATCATTCTACTTTGGGAGAAGTTGGAGTGGGTCCTTTGTAGCATGGCCTAAGGCTTTTACCATATTCATTGATTAGAAATATGATCAGGTGAATATCATAGAGCATTAATATTTGATTTTATCCTTTCCTTTTTTCCTTTCCTCCATTTCAGTTTTTTACATTTTCTTTACCTTTTTGCTTATATCCAAGTGCCTTGAACAGTCATTCAATTAGGCCAGTCAAGCTTCAATAGTCATTCCACTAGGCTAGTCAGTTGGTTAAGCACTCAGTCTCATGCAACTCAAGCACTCAGCCTTCTTTCTTTCTTTGGATTACATGGATATAGATTTGGATTAGATGTTGGTAGGTATATGAGAATGAGATCATCATGACTATTTTTTAGTGGAATTTTTGAAGAGAAGAAGGGAAGAAAGTAGTTTTGTGTATAAAGGAATTAAGAACAATGAAATAATATTTTGTTTCTGTTTGAATGTGAATTGATATCACAGAATGCACACCTTACACTTCCTTTTGTTTTTATGCTCTTTACTATCTCAATTCACATAATATTGTTAGCAATGGTTTTGTCAATCAAATGCAGTTATTTTTCCACGTACATCATACGTACATGATCGATGGCTGTGTCTGTAATCTGTATGGTATTCCATCACTGCCTTTTGAAAATATCGCTTTTCTACTCTCTCCTCTCCTAGGCTTCAACCCCTTTTATCTTCTTTTGTTATTTGCTTTACCTACCAACTGCAAGCAGGAATATAAAACATAGGGAAAGAAAAGGAAAGAAAACTTATTCTTGTCTCGTCTGCTCTCTATCTCTCTTTTTCTCTCCCTCCATCCATGGCTGGATACCATTTCACAACAACTGTAGCTATTGGGCTTATGTTTGTGAGCTTAATCATAGTGAGTGAGCTTGCCAAAACAGAGAGGCCATTGAAGATCTACAAATCATGAAAGCTATCTTGAGGAAGTCATTACATGAGATTACAGTGAGTGTTCATAAACTTTTTCTTTCGTTTGTTGTTTTAATACTTTGATAGGATTACTTGTTTGTTCTAAATTAACTAAATTTAAGAAAATCTTTCTTTATTTATGCACTTTAGGGTTTTGATCTCATCTTTATTTTTGTGTTTCTGGATCTTATTTGGCTTAAACTCTTCTTTTAGGCCTTGCCAAATCAGCAGCAGGTGGATTATTCAAGCTTTAAGCTTGTGATCGTTGGCAATGGTGGAACTGGTAATCTCATTTGCTTTGTGTTAGTGTTTGAGATTAGGTGTACATTGGGTGATATGTTAATGTTTATAGATTTTTCTTTGTTTGTAAGATTCTGCGATTGAGATGGTGGATTTAGACTTTGGATTGAATTTTAGGGCAGTTCGTTGCCTTTTGTTTGGTGTTTGGGTTTTGAATTTGTCTGAAAACGTCCTATTATTGGTGGTTCAGGAAAGACTACTTTTATGAAGAGGAATCTTACAGGAGAGTTTGAGAAGAAGTATAAACGTAAGTAACTTACTGTAGAATACTACTACTTTGCTTTGTTTTTGTGGATCCTTTCACTGACTTTGTTAGAACTCCAATGTCTTTGCAGCTACAATTGGTGTGGAAGTTCATCCCTTGGACTTCTTTACCAAATGTGGGAAAATTAGGTTCTATTGCTGGGATATTGCTAGGTAAGAGAAATTTGGTGGACTTAGAGATGGATACTAGTATGTATTCTAACCTTTCAGAAAGAACATTATAAAATTAAAAAACCAAACAATATAACATCCCTTCCTATGCATGTCATAGTTTGAGCCTTAAGGAAGTTTTATTCTTTGTCATTTGGATTGTTTGTCTAGTGTCTACACATTTGTATCAATAGTAATACTAGGCGGTTTTGGGTAATTCGCATGTTTGTCTCCATGCTTGTGCTAGATGGATCATGGGTTTTGATTTTTTTAGGGTTAATTTCTTTTTTATAATTAACTTTTAATGCTTATGCCTCTGTCTTGTTTAATCATTATTTGCTTTCAGTAAGTAAAGTAAGCATTGTTCTTATTTTCTTTCAATGAATGTAAGCATGTAGAAAGCTAATAGTGCTTAAAGAACAGGGTTCATAGTATTTCAATGCAATGCACCTACTTATATGGGTGCTTTATCTTAGTTTATTTGGATTTATCTTTTGCTTGTAGTGTGAATGTGAATGTGTGAAATTCCTCTGAACAATGGTTCTTGATTATGGTTGTACAGAGTTGGATGAAATTCTTCTGAACAACGGTTTGAGATCGATATCTATGGGCAGCAATAGCACCTTGATATCTTTCTACCTAGAAGAGCTCACATTTCAAGTTAAAGTTCCCTCTTTTCCTTGTGGATTTTGTGTTTGGTTTGATCTCACATATAGTTCAATCTAAACAACTTTGAACCCCATGAACCTTTGTAGGATCTCCAAATTATGATAAAAAATATCCTTGTTTTTTTGTTACTAATGAGAAATTATGTAGCTTATGGTGAGTAACTTGTAATTTTCCATGGCAGTTGAGCTGGAGAAGCAGAGCTATTGTGAGCTCAGAGTAGTGAACAACACAGAACATCATGTTGCCTTTAAAGTAGTTTAGAAGGCTGTTTCTAAGACTGTTTCTATGCCTATTAAGGTATTGAATTATAACAGAATTTGAATTTATTTAGATGATCAGGATAGAGGGCCCCAAATATAAGTAGTCCAAAAAACTTGGATGTCAAACCCAACTGTAAGCAGTTCATTCCAGTAATAAATTGGGTCTTATGGCAATTCATGCAAGAGGAAAGACCAGGTGGGACCACCATGGAGAAGGGAGGGAGGCTTGGCTTGAATAGGTGACCTGCAAAATTTCAACAATCCAAGCATCAAGGAACATTGCTTGTTCAACTGTGAGGTTAGTGCAGCTAAAGGATGTTGGTGGCCCAAGCAGTGATCCAAATGTAACCCAGCAATGGAGCAAGCCATTTAGAGTGCAAGATAATGGCATCGAGGAACAAATTTAAGTCTAAGTGATGATGTGTTTGGCAGGTTGATTGTTGTTTGGAATGAATATCCTAGTTAGGCATGGTTGTTCAGGTGAATGCAAAGAGGTCAAGGGATGGAACAACAAGTTAAAGCCCAAGTGCAGGAGCACTTGGCATGATGATGGTTGTTTTTAGTGAATGAGATGATGTGATACAGTTGATCAGGGTAATGCACGGTTGCTGAGGTATTAGAGCAACTTTGCAGAATAGATTGTTGTTAGGAACACTTCACATCTAGTGACAAACCAACCAAGTCTACAAGACATATCGTGAAGCAACAACGAGGATGTTGTAATCAATCTGGCAAGGGAGTACATGCAGAGAGCTAAGGCTTGTCAATGATGCAGAGATGAGCAGCAAGAATCCAATTGATTTTGAGGGCAATTGAGTGGGCTAAGGACAGTAATATGGAATGGCTATCTAAATTACTTGAATTGATTGGAGCCTTAAGACATAAAAGGAACTGCCTTATGGGCATGGGCTAATGTGCTGGTCCTTGGTGCATACTATTGGTGCAGAGGACGATTGACAGCACAGTGGTTAACAAGGGCGATTCAAGACAAGTGTGAATCTGATAAGACATGTGGTGCAATTAGAGCAATTAGAACTGCAAGGCACTAGGCTATTGGACAAAAGGACAGTTGCTAGATCCATGCAATGAGAATGCAACAGGTGTCTTGGTTGTCTCCCTCAATTGCAAAGTGTACTTGGACATTGATGAAGCAAAAGGGAGTAAAGGGTGAATTCTGTGGATGTGGGCAATCAAAGTAACGGTAGAATTAAGTCAAATCTAGGCCACAGGACCTACTTCTTGTCGAGGGAGACAGTGGTGATCGACCACCTTTTCCAGTAATCCAGGGAGTTTTATCAGGCTAGTCAGATCCCAAGGTGCCAGGTAGAGGGGTGCAAGGTGGACCTCACTAATGCCAAGCATTACCACAAGAGGCATAGGGTCTATGAGCTCCATTCCAAGGCAACCAAGGTTCTTCTAGCTGGTGGCCTAGAATAGCGATTCTACCAACAATGAAGCAGGTAAAGGAAAAACAATGCTATTTGGCATCCAAGAACTTCAGCATTGGAATTAGGATTTGGGATCCACTATGTTAGAATTATGGCTTTGATCACACCAATCATCTCTCAATTGGTGTCAAAGTAGTAGAAGTTTCCTATGTTACTAAATAAAATAATCTAATGATTGTATTTTATCCTACTCTAAGTGGGACTAGGATCTTATATAATGGGTCTGGATCAAACATAGCGGTTGAGCTTTCATCTATAGCTACCCATGTCTACTCTTTCAAAAAGTGGCACTTGAATGGAGAGTTACATAACCTGAGTCTTCATTTCCTTCTTTCTTTCTAAGTTTCCTTGGGTAATAGATGAAGCTTCATAATGGAAATAGCTTCCTTTTTTCTTTTTTCTTTTGTTATGTTTGGGATCTACTTGCTTGCTTCTTTTCTTTTGAGTGGTTGGAGAGTAGAGTGTTTTATCATAGCAAAAGAGTAACTAGGAAAAAAAAATCTATAATCCCAGAGATGGATGTGTAAATGCAATGAAACAATTACAAATGCTTGAACAATAACCATGTTTTGGGTGATTGTTTTTCCCCAGTTAAACAGTTTGTTCTTCTATCTAGCCAAAATCTCATGTTAGGTTTGGATCTCTTTATGGATATAAATGGATCATTTGGATAAGCTTTAAGGCTACAATGGTGCTGACAACATTGATCTGGGGTACCTTAGGTCCTCCTTTTTCACATTCAATCACACAGAAATATCATGTTCTTACACCAATGTTGTAAGATGGGGTATTTGATTTTTATCTTCTTTCTTTACATGAGTAGAACACATTAAATTGACTCCAAATCTACTGAATTTAGGCAAGAAGAGGAAGAAGTTACTGTTGTGAATAATACTCATGTTTATTTTCTTTGCATTACAATATTTTATAAAGTTTCAGGTTCTCAATTTTTGTTGACATGGGTCTCTCATGTTTAGGTTCCCTGCTTTGGCTGCATTTGATGAAGTGAAAGGAAGCTGCAGGAAGCGATTAGCCAATCACAACTGCTGAAGGAGAAAGCCCTAACCAGGAACAACATTAGATCCACTAGCTAGAAAGACACCACAAATTGGTATAGAGAAAAACCCTGAAATAGAAAAAACAAAAGGTTTGTTTGTAATTACCCATCTTTCTATAATTTCCAATACACATTCCTTTGTCTTATTGAATTCTACTTTTCTTATTGAATTCTCTTATCTTCCAACAGCATGTTCATATGCCTTGTTAATGACAAGAGACCACAAGGCCAATAGTCAAGAAGAATTGCAGTTTGAGCAAAAGGCAACAATTACCGAACTACAAAAAGGCCCATCTCTATCTCTCAACAGTGCTGGATTGGTTGAAAAATGCTCAGAATCACAATTGACATACACCCACCAACCATTTTCTTCCCCTTCTTCCTTCTTTGGTAGAGAATTTGTGTCCCCATCTTCTTGTATGATGGATAGCCATCAGCAGCAACCAGGAGGGCTTCCTTGTGTCATCAAAAGCCACCAAAGTGACGGTTGTGCAAGAAGAAGAGCTGGCTTTTCTTGTCACCATAATAGCAACTTGTGCCCAGAAATTATTGAATGTAACATGAATTTTTAATTATTGTGTTGAAAAGAATTTTAATGATTGCATTTATACGAATGTGAATACCACAATTATTCTATTTTATTTTTAAATATGTGATTAGTAGTGGTTTAAAAAACTTATGATTTAAAAAAATATTATTAAAATTATTTTAAAGAAGTTCAAAAAAATGGCAAGAAAATATTAAGGAATAATTTGGAATGGTTTAAAACCATTCCAGATTTCCAATTTTGGAACGGTTTAAAACCGTTCCAGATTTGGAAATCTGGAACGGTTTTAAGCAGTTCCAAAATTTCTGCAACACCCATTTTTTGAATGGCTTGAAACCATTCCAGATTCATTTAGGAATAGTATCAAACCATTTCAAATGGACATTTTTGGTGCAGTGAGGATTTGATATTCAGATAGCCCATCTACATTCCATTCATATATTGAAGGCCATTTAGAATAGCTTGCTCTTTGAATTGGAGATTAATTGGAGTAGGCCATGGATAATAATTTCTTGTTTTTGCTGCAGTGACTATTGGTTTTTGCCTTTTAAATATTTTATTAAGTTGTAGAGATTCTTGATCTTGATTTTCATTTGATTTTTCTTCTATAGAATCAGAAACAGAGATTTTTGAGTCTGAGCTCAAAGCTTTAGAAACTAAAACAAATATGGATTTTCCATCTTTACTTTCTTTATTATCTTTAAGTTTTAAGTTTGTAAAAATATGAGATAATTGATTGATTAGTTCATTTGAAAATTTTAAGGGTTTCTTTTCTAACTTTTAATCTTTAAAGGCTTCACCTTGAAAACCTAAAGATTGTGTCTTGATTACGTTATGGGAAAAAGTAGTTTCATAAAATTTTAAAATATTTTCAACTTTATCTTCAATTCTATTGGTTTATTGGCCAATCGTATGAAGGTTTATATTTGTATAATTATTTTTTTCTAAAACATGACTTAAATCTGATTTGTAAATAAATTCAGTTTTAACTTTATCTCCTTGTATTTTTGCAACCTCTTTTATGGGTACAACTGAAGTTTCTTTATAAATGATTTGATGCAATGGAGGATGTATAGATTCTTTAGTTCTTTGTGAAGAGGAACTAGTAGAAGCTATAATCCAGAAAGAGCTTAATTTAGTTATCATAGTGATGGATTAATTTTAGAATTATAAGCTTTCTTCATTGTTTGTTTAAGCCAAACAAAGAAATAAATATTTCTTTCATTATCAGACATATATTTATACCATTTTGCTATTAAAAAGTCTTTATGTTCTTGTGAAACATGGTTAAAAAAGGATTTTGTGAGAGGATGTAAAGCTAAATTCTTTTTTAACATTTCTTTATCAATTTCATAGCATTCAATAACATTTATATTAAAATCAGATTTTGAAGGATTATATGTATTAGATGGAGAAGCTTGATAAGAAAGATATACAAGTCCTATAAGTCGAAGGTTTACATTAAGTGTAGAACAAGAAACTCGGGATGGTTCTTTTATGGAAGATCCTACCACAAAGGGAGGATGAGAATAAGACTTTCTAGAAAGTTGATAAACTGTAGGAGTTGTATCGCTTGAATCTGCTTAAAAATTTATTTCAACACTTCCATCTTCATGTTCAATAATTGTTCCAGTATCTTGATTTTCTAAAGACCTTTCTAGTTGAGCATTTTCTAAGCGCCACTTACTAAATAGATTAATATCATTCCATTGTATGAGTTTTGGAATATGAACTTTATTTTTGAAATTACTTTGGAATAAAGTAGTCATACCTTTTGCTTGATGGGAAAAGGCTATGCCTAGAACAACTGAATTCATGAGTTTATAATAAACTCTATATATGAGAGCAAGATTTTGTTTATGAAGATTCATATCAAAACCTTTTGTCTAGATAGCATGAGTAAGAGCCTCATGCGTACCTGGATCTGTAAGGGAAATAGAGAAATTTGGAAACCAATTGAAGAAAGTAGGGCCATTAACTAAACTTGAATCAACCATTCCAAGTAATGAATCACTGAATTTTTTGTCTTGTTTCTTGAGCATAGATGAGAGCTTCTGTTCTAAGTCCAAGTCTTGTTAAAGGCTTTAGAACAACTTGCACTAATCCAAAATGAATATAATTGTATGTTTTAACATACTCCTTTATTTCATGAGGCTTGATTAAAGAAAGATGCTGAATATTACTGGTAATGGTTTTAGTTCTTTCAATGGTTTTTACTTTATAACTTGATTTTAATTGAAAACTTCCAACTTTATAAATTTCATTTTTATTTATGGTTGGAATAGTCCAGTGACAAATAACTTGATCTAAATCGTCATAAATGATTTCTTCACTATTTTTAATAGACATAGAAGATAAGGAATTTGATAATGAGGAAGAAGAAGATACAAACATCTTAATAATCTTAGCCATAATTTGTATTATAGAGTTATTCTAACTAAATCCACCACGAGTATCTAACGAAACGGAGGATTTACATGCCAACAAAACGCTTTAAACGCCTTCACACACTAACAACGGTGATAATAATGGCTACCTCAGCTTCACTCCGGGCTGAATATGATTAAAATTTCTCAATAATAACAAACACACACCCAAGAATTAAGATTTTTGACGTTCTTGCTTCTGAGGCAACACTTCCTTAAACAAAATCAAAACATAAAAATAAGTGAAGAAATACTCACAAAACAACTTTTTATTTCAACGATACTTGATAACAAACTAGATGCTAACTTGGCTTTGATACCAAATGGGGAAGATGGTGGGTATACAAAAGCGGAAGGGAGAGAAAAGAGGTGATGGTGGTGGAAGCAAGGCTGGATTTGAATGGTATTCCAACTCTTGCTTATACATGAGGAAGGCTAGACCTATTTATACTCATAACTAACATAATTTACGTTTCATTGCGACTGAATTTAGACTGAATGTGCATTTCATTTAATGTGCTGGCAAATTTCATGATGCTTCCGGACTGTAGGCAAAAATCACAATCTTTGCTGTAGATGAACTTTATTCTGAATTGTGAAATGTCATGATTGCTTTGAGTAACTGGATAAGGTATGTGTCATGTCTTTATTTCTTTTCCCTTTCTGGAGATAAGTTCTTTATGGATGTGCATGTCGGGAATAAAATACTACTTCATTCTTATGAGAGATATGCTTTGTCTTTTAGTACTTTGCATGTATTTTTTCTAAGAACTCATTGATGGGTTCGTAGAAAAAGCTTTTCTCATCCTTCCAAAGCTCTTGTAGGAAGAATCTTTATGCTAAGCATAGTATTATTGGAGACTTGCTTCAAAAGTGCTCATTCTAACCTTTATTTGTTAATTCACCATGGAATAATTGGATTAACTCTTCTCGAGTTTCTTCAGAAATATCAAAAGACATGTCTTTATAAGCATTGATAATTTGATTGAGAGCTGTATGTCTAGATTTATATGGATTCTATATCACCGTTGTTTGCTCAATGAGATCATCAACAATGCAAACAACTCGTCGACCGTCACACCAAACATATTTGTATGTACTTGTAAATTCAAGATCTCCTTTTAGATTGAGAAATCTTTGATATTGATCAGAAGCTGGATCATAATTTTGGAGATGTTCTATGCTATATTCCATTGTAATGACTTCATGAGATTCATACCATTGAACTGGATTATCAATAGGGAGATGCTCGTAATCATTTAAGGTAGGGATGAATTTTTTGCAGACTAAATCTCCTTCTTTGTAAGTCATGATAATCCATAATTGATATGGTTGATAAAAACCGAATTTCTGATCTTTCACTCAAAGTGGATGATATCATTATGAAGAGTTGTTGTTAGTAACTCCAAGGCTACGAAGGGCATGACCCACAATTGCAGGGAGATGCTGTATCATTTCAAAATCATATTTGTAAAAAGAAAATCTTTGGACTAATCCTTGTTTGATATATGAGATATCAACTTCATATGATGGCTGGAACAATTTGGAACAGCCAGTTGTCCAGCTTATATATTGAGCTTTGAGCATTAATCGCTCCTTGATCTGACAAGAAATAGTTTTTTCTCTAATTCTTGCAGCTATCTCAACTGGAAGGACTGTGTTAACCTTTTCCAAGAGATGAATTCTGGATGTTTTTTCATTAGCATAGGTGGATAATAGTGCTCTTTGATGGATGGTATGCATATAAGGATTTGGCTTTCTAAGTCCTTGATATGGTTTGCAAGTTTGGATAGGGTTTTTCTAGTGTTTTTTCTTTTATTAGAGAGAATAGCACTCTAATGGGCATTGATAAGTTCCTGTGAAGTGACAGATAATCCTGGATCGAAAAAGGGAATTGATATTTATTGGGATGTAGGTATGAAGGAAGAGCTTGATTCCTGAATAGGGGCTTTACTTGATGTCATAATGAGAAGGGATACTTCCTGAAGGCAGAAAGGAGTAAAAGATAGGTCTAAATGAGAATTATTAATAACTTGAATTTTTTTTTCTTTGGGAAAAGAAAGCAATTTAATATCTGTCTTCCGTGTAGAATTTGAAGGTACCAAAGTCTGGATGTAGGATTAAATGTAGAAACATGAAGACTTCAAAGAGACAGTTAATAAGATCCATTTTATTTGGAACTGGATATCTAAATGGTTTTTGAATAGCTTATTCTTATTTACACTTTGTCTGAATAATATTGATATGTTGAATAGGAGTTAATTCAATAAAATCAAAATTTAATTCTTTATTATCTCAAATAGTTTTTAGACCTAATGAGTCAATTTGAAAAGGCTATAAAATTTGTAGAAAAGGAGTTCCAAGGATAACATCACTATTTAAATCCTTTCTTAGAAGGAAATTAGTCTTTATGCATGTTCCATTTTTAAAAATATAAACATTAATTAATTTGTTTTTGATATGTAGTTTTTTGCTAGCAATAGCTAGATTGAGTTTATTATTGGTTTTTTCATAATATTTTGTTGGGATTAATCCTTCTCTTATTAAATTAACATCTGCGCCACTATCTAGTAAGCAGAGTGCTTTAATAGAGAAGTCTTTGACCTTAATTATAGCTTGAGTTTTTTATTTTTTAAGTGGATTTCTTGTTAAAGAATTTACAAAACCATTTAATCTTTATCAAATTTGCTTGATTTTTGAAATTATCTTTATTTTCTTGATAATTTTTTAGTGTGTGAAATTCAAGATTCTCAACGCATTGTTTGAGTTCTTGAAGTTCAATTAAGTCTTGTTTTAATTCTTTTAATTCTTGCTTTTGTTTATTTATGTCTTTATAAAGATCTTGAATAGAAAGATGAGTAGGGGCTTATTGCTCTCATAATCTATCTAATACGGTTTTAATGCTGAATTGTTCAGGTAAGTCTGATATATTATTTGATGTAGAAGCTTTCCCTTTTTTAGTTCCTTTATTTATATTTTGTATTTTTTTTAAATATTTATTTTTTAAGTCTTCATCTTTTATATCTTTAAACATTTCTAGCACCATCTCTTTCGAACCAGAAAGTACATTTAAAGATAAAGAGGAAGAAGAAACAAATTCATACTGGCTTTCACTGTCAAATATTTTACAATGATTTGTATCCGAAGCATGAGAGGAAGAATAATCTGTATCAGAGGAACTAGATGACTCTAACTCTGAGGATCCTTTTAAGATAGTTTTGATTTTTTTTTCTATTTTAACTTTTATTTTTGGGCAATCAAGGGCTATAGGTCCTTTTTCCTTATAATTATAACATTGTATCTCCTTTTCCTTGGGATGAGAAGTGGATGGATTATTTTCTGTATAAGATTTCTTTAATTCTTTATAAGGGTTTTTTTTAGAAGATTTTTTATGATATCTTTTTGAGGGAATATAATATTATGGAGTTGAAAAATGTTTAGATTCTCTTTTTTAATGGTTTCTTTTTGAGTTTTTCTTTTTATTTTGGCTAGAAAGACTATTTAATGCTTCCATACCAAATTGAAAACCAAAATCACCAAGTTTATAATTACTGATTCTTGATTCTTTTTTTTATTTTCAATTTGACGTTTAAGTTTGATTTACTTGCATAATGAAAATCCAACTTTATTAATCTTTTGAATTAGATCATTATCGGGAGCCATGATAGTAGAGGCATATATCATCATGTGTTGGAACAGTTGCTGGATTTGATATTCAGATAGTCCATCTACATTCCATTCATATACTGAAGAGTTTTCAAATCGAAGGCCATTTAGAATGACTTATTCTTCTAATTAAATATCAACTGGAGTAGGTCTTGGATAATAATTTCTTGTTTTTGTTGCAATGACTATTGGTTTTTGCCTTTTAAATGTTTTAATAAGATGTAGAGATTCTTGAGCTTGACTTTCATTTGATTTTTCTTCTATAACGTCAGAAATAGAGAATTCTGAGTCTGAGCTCGAAGCTTTAGAAACTAAAGTTTTATGTTTGTAAAACTTTGAGATAATTGATTGATTAGTTCGTTTGAAAATTTTAAGGGTTTCTTTTCTAACTTTTGATTTTTATGGGCTTCACCTTGAAAACCTAAAGATTGTGTCTTGATTATTTTATGGGAAGAAGTAGTTTCATAAAATTTTAAAATATTTTCAACTTTGTCTTCCATTCTATTGGTTTGTTGGCCAATAGTATGAATGTTTATATTTGTATAATTATTTTGTTCTAAAACATGACTTAAATCTGATTTGTAAATAAATTCAGACTTACTTTTATCTCCGTGTATTTTGCAACATCTTTTATGGGTACAGTTGAAGTTTCTTTATAAATGATTTGATGTAATGGAGGATGTATAGATTCTTTAGTTCTTTGTGGAGAAGAACCGGTAGAAGCTATAATCCGAGATGAGCTTGATTTTTTTTATCATATTGATATATAAATCTTTAGTATTATAAGCTTTCTTTATGGCTAGTTTAAGCCAATCAAAGAAATAAATATTTCTTTGATGATCATATGTATATTTATACCACTTTTCTTTTAAGAACTCTTTATGCTCTTGAGAAACCTGTTTAAAAAAGGATTTGTTAAAGGATGTAAAGCTAAATTCTTTTTTAACATTACTTTATCAATTTCAATATATTCAATAACATTTATATTGAAATCAGATTCTGAGGGATTATATGTATTAGTTGGAGAAGCTTGATAAAAAGGATACACAAGTCCTATAGGTCGAAGGTCTACATTAGGTGTAGAGCAAAAAACTCAGGATGGTTCTTTTATGGAAGATCCTACCACAAAGGGGGAATGAGAATAAGAGTATCTAGAAGGTTGATAAACTGTAGGAAGAATCTATTTGAAAATTTATTTCGACACGTCCATCTTCATGTTCAATAACTGTTTCAATGTCTTGATTTTCTAAAGACCTTTCTAGTTGGGCGTTTTATAAGCACCATTTACTAAATAGATTAATATCATTCCACTATATAAGTTTTGGATTATTAACTTTATTTTTGAAATTAGTTCGGAATAAAGTAGTCATACCTTTTACTTGATGGGAATAGGCTATGCTTGGAGCAACTAAATTCATGAGTTTATAATAAACTCTATATATGAGAGCAAGATTTTGATTATGAAGATTCATATCAAAACCTTTTGTCTAGATAGCAAGAGTAAGAGCTTCATGTGCACCTGGATCTGTAAGAAAAATAGAAAATTTTGGAAAGCAATTGAAGAAAGTAGGGCCATTAGCCAAACTTGATTCAACCATTCCAAGTAATGAATTACTGAATTTTTATGCCTTGTATTTTGAACATAGATGACAACTTCAGTTCTAAATCCAAGTCTTGTTAATGGCTTTAGAGCAACTTGCACTAATCTAAAATGAATATAATTGTATGTTTTAACGTACTCCTTTATTTCATGGGGCTTGATTAAAGAAAAATGCTGAATATTACTGGTAATGGATTCAGTTCTTTCAATGGTTTTTACTTTATAACTTGATTTTAATTGAAAACTTCCAACTTTATAAATTTCATTTTTATTTATGGTTGGAATAGTCCAGTGACAAAAACTTGATCTAAATTGTCATAACTGATTTCTTCATTATTTTTAATAGACATAGAAGATAAGGAATTTGATGATGAGGAAGAAGAAGATACAAACTTCTTAATAAGTTTAGCCATAATTTGTATTACAGAGTTATTTTAACCAAATCTGCCACGAGTATCTAACGAAACGGAGGATTTACATACCAACAAATCGCCTTAAACGCCTTCACATAGCTAACAATGGCGACAATAATGGCTACCTCATCTTCTCTCCAGGTGGTATATGATTAAAATTTCTCATTAATAACAAGCACAGAACTAAGTATTATGACTTTTGTTGTTCTTACTTCTGAGTCAGCAATTCCTTAAGCAAAATCAAAGCATAACATAACAAAGATAAGTGAAGAAATACTCACAAAACAACTTTATATTGCCAAAGTACTTGATTACAAATTTGGTACCAACTTGGCTCTAATACCAAATGGGGAAGATGGTGGGTGTATAAAAGTAGAAGATAGAGGAGAGAGGAGATGGTGGTGGAAGCAAGGCTGGATTTTGAATGATATTCCAACTCTTGCTTGTACATGAGGAAGGCTAGACCTATTTATACTCATAACTAACATAATTTACATTTCATTGCAACTGAATTTAGATTGAATGTTCATTTCATTTAATGTGCTGGCAAATTTCATGATGCTTCCGGACTGCAGGCAAAAATCACAATCTTTGCTGTAGATGAACTTTATTCTGACTAATGAGATGTCATGATTGCTTTGAGTGACTTGATAAGTTATGTGTCATGTCTTTATTTTTTTCCCGTTTTTAGAGATAAGATCTTCATGGATGTGCATGTCGGGAATAAAATACTACTTCATTCTTATGAGAGATATGCTTTGTCTTTTAGTACATTTGCATGTACTTTTTCTAAAAACTCATTGATGGGCTAGTAGAAAAGCTTTTCTCATCCTTCCAATGCATTAGAAAAGCTCTTGTAGGAAGAAGGTTTATGGTAGGCATAGTATTATAGGAGACTTGCATCAAAAGTGCTCATCCCAACCTTCATTTGTTAATTCACCATGGAATAATTGGATTAACTTTTCTCGAGTTTCTTCAGAAATATCAAAAGACATGTCTTCATAAGCATTGATAATTTGATTGAGAGCTATATGTCCAGATTTATATGGATTATATATCACTGTTGTTTGCTCAGCGAGATCATCAACAATACAAACAACTCATCGACTGTCACACCAAACATATCTTTATGTACTTGCAAATTCAAGATGTCCTTTTAGATTGAGAAATCTTTGATATTGATCAGAAGTTGGATCATAATTTTGGGGACGTTCTATGCTATATTCTATTGTAGCGACTTCATGAGATTCATACCATTGAGCTGGATAATTAACAGGGAGATGCTCGTAATCATTTATGGTAGGGATGAATTTTTTGCAGAATAAATCTCCTTCTTCATAAGTAATGATAATCCATAATTGATATGGTTGATAAAACTGAATTTCTGATCTTTCACTCAAAGTGGATGATATCGTTATGAGGAGTTGTCTATTAGTAACTCCAAGGCTGCGAAGGGCATGACCCACAATTGCAGGGAGCTACTGTATCATTTCAAAATCATCTCTACATAAAGAAAATCTTTGGACTAATCCTTGTTCGATAAATGAGATATTAACTTCATATGATGGCTGGAACAATTTGGGAAAGCCAGTTGCCCAGCTTATATATTGAGCTTTGAGCATTAATCGCTACTTGATCTGACAAGAAATAGTTTTTTCTCTAATTCTTGCAGCTATCTCATTAGCAAGGGCTGCGTTAACCTTTTCAAGGAGGTGAATTTTGGATGTTTTTTTACTAGCCTAGGTGGATAACTGTTCTCTTTGATGGATGTTATGGCACATAAGGATTTGGCTTTCTAAGTCCTTAATATGGTTTGCAATTTTGAATAGGGTTTTTCTAGTATTTTTTCTTTTATCAGAGAGAATGGCACTCCAATGGGCGTTGATAAGTTCTTATGAAGTGACAGATAATCCTGGATTGAAGAAAGGGATTTATATTTATTGGGATGTAGGTATGAAGGAAGAAATTGATTCTTGAATAGGGGCTTTGCTTGATGTCATAATGAGAAGGGATACTTCCTGATGGTAGATATGAGTAAACGATAGGTCTAAATGAGAATTATCAATACCCTAAATTTTTATTTTTTTTTGGAAAAGAAAAGCAATTTTATATCTTTCCTCCAGGTAGAACTTGAAGGTACCAAAATCTGGATATAGGATTAAATGTAGAAAACATGAAGACATCAGAAAGATGATTAATAAGATCCGTTTTATTTGGAACTGGATATCTGAATGGTTTTTGAACATCTTATTCTTGTTTACACTTTGTCTGAATAATATTGATATGTTGAAGAGGAGTTAATTCAACAAAATCAAAATTTAATTCTTTATTGTCTAAAATAGTTTTTAGACCTGATAAGTTAATTTGAAAAGGCTATAAAATTTATAGAAAAGGATTTCCAAGGATAATATTATTGTTTAAATCCTTTCCTAAAAGGAAATTAGTTTATGCATGTTCCATTTTTACAGACATAAACATTACTTAATTTCTATTTGATATGTAGTTTTTTGGTAGCAGTAGCTATATTGAGTTTATTATTGGTTTTTTCATAATATTTTGTTAGAATTAATCCTTCTCTTATTAAATTAATATATGCGCCACTATCTAATAAGTAGAGTGCTTTAATAGAGAAGTCTTTGACCTTAATTGTAGCTTGAGTTTTCCATTTTTTAAGTGGATTTCTCGTTAAAGAATTTACAAAATCATTTAAGTCTTGATCAAATTTTTCTTGATTTTATAAATTATCATTATTTTTTTGATAATTTTTTAGTGTGAAATTCAAGATTCTCAACATGTTTTTTGAGTTCTTAAAGTTCAATTAAGTCTTGTTTTAATTCTTTTATTTCTTGCTTTTGATTATTTATTTCTTTATAAAGATCTTGAATAGAAAGATGAGTAGGAGCTTGTTGCTCTCTTAATCTACCTAATACAGTTTTATGCTGAATTTGATTAGGTAAGTTTGATATGTTATTTGATGTAGAAGTTTTCCCTTTTTTAGTCCCTTTATTTATATTCATTTTTTTAAAATATTTATTTTTTAATTCTTCATCTTTTAAATCTTTAAACATTTCTATCACGATCTATTCTAGAGCAGGAAGTGCATTTAAAGATAAAGAGGACGAAGAAGCTGATTTATACTAGATTTCACTGTCAAATATTTTACAATGACATGTTTCTAAAGCATGAGAGGAAGAATAGTCTGTATCAGAGGAATTGGATGACTTTGACGCTGAGGATCCTTTTAAGATGGTTTTGAGTTCTTTTTTGTTTTAACTTTCATTTTTGGGCAGTCAAGAGCTATATGTCCTTTTTTTTTTTGCAAATATAACATTGGATTTCTTTTTTCTTGGGATAAGAAGTGGATGGATTATCGTTTGTATAACATTTAATTAATTCTTTGTAAGGGTTTTTATGATAAGATTTTTTATAATATCTTTTTGAGGGAGTATAATATTATGGAGTTGAAAACTATTTAGATTTTCTTTTTGATGGTTTTTTTAAAGCTTTTCTTTTTATTTTGGATAGAAGGACTGATTAATGGTTCCATACCAAATTGAAAACAAAAATCACCAAGTTCATACTTGCTGATTCTTTTTTGATTTTCAATTTGATGTTTAAGTTTGATTTCATTGCATAATGAAAATCTAACTTTATTAATCTTTTGAATTAGATCACCATATGTATATATTCCATAATTCAAATTTCCATAATTTTCTGATTTTAATTCTTCTCCAACTTTTTCCACAAAAAATTTAGGAAGACTAGATATGAAATTTTCTTTCCAAAATTCCGAATTGCTTTCATTGATTGTATAGAGTTTTGATAAGAAAACATCTTTATACCTCGAAAATCTGATAATGTTGGGCAAGATAAATTGATTAATTATGTTTTTAATTTTTCTTCTACATTCAAATAATTACCAATAAAATGTTAAATTAGATTGGTTATAAGCATGTAGATGGAATCAAGGATCATTTGGCCTTGAGAAGTAAGAATAAGATTTCCTGGGGGATCTCTTTTTACTACATTTAATATAGCATTTCTTTCTGTATCAGATAGGTATTTTTCCCACCAACCATGTAATTGTCCAATAAATCCAAGGATGACTACATTTACTGCATGTCTTTGATTATTACCGGCAGCCATGATGGTAGAGGCATATATCATCATGTGCTGGCATAGCTATAGGATTTGATATTAAGATAGTCTATCTATATTTCATTCGTATACTGATGAGTTTTCAAATCGAAGGCCATTTAAAATAGCTTGTTCTTTGAATTGAAGATCAACTAGAGTAGGTCTTGGATAATAATTTCATGTTTTTGCTGCAGTGACTATTGGTTTTTGTCTTTTAAATATTTTATTGATTTGTAGAGATTCTTGATTTTGATCATTTTGATTCTCATCTGTTTTAGACTCTTCTTCTATAGGATCAGTTACAGAAAATTCTGAATTTGAGCTAGAGGCTTTAGAATTTGAGGCTAAAACATTTATAGATTTGTTAGCTTTTTTATCTTTATTTTCTTACAGTTTTATATTTGTAAAACTATGAGGTAATTGATTGATTAGTTCGTCTGAAAATTTTAAGTGTTTTTTATTCTGACTTTAGATCTTTAGGGGCTTTACCTTAAAAACCTAAAGATTATGTCTTGATTACTTTATAGGAAGAAGTAGTTTCATAAAATTTTAAAATATTTTCAACTTTATCTTCAATTCTATTGGTCTGTTGGTCAATAATATGAAGGTTTATATTTGTATAATTATTTTGTTATAAAACATGACTTAAATCTGATTTGTAAGTAAATTCAGTTTTTCCTCCGTCTCCTTTTATTTTTGCAACATCTTTTGTGGGCACAACTGAAATTTCTTTATAAATGATTTGATGTAATGGAGGATGTATAGATTCTTTAGTTCTTTGTGGAGAGGATTTAGTAGAAGCTATTATCCAGGAAGAGCTTAATTTAGTTTTCATATTGATAGATAAATCTTCCGTATTACAAGCTTTCTTCATGGCTAGTTTAAGCCAATCAAAGAAAAAAATATTTATGTGGTTATCCTACATATATTTATACCATTTTGCTTTTAGAAAGTCTTTACGTTCTTGAGATATAGGGTTAAAAAAGGATTTTGTTAGAGGATGTAAAGCTAAATTCTTTTTTAACATTTCTTTATCAATTTCAAAGCATTCAATAACATTTATATTGAAATCGGATTCGAAGGGATTATATGTATTAGTTGGAGAAGCATGATTTCTTATGTTTTCTAAAGCTTCATAAGAAGGATACACAAGTCCGTAGGTCGAATGTCTACATTAGGTGTAGAGCAAGAAACTTAGGATAGTTCTTTTATGGAAGATCTTACCATAGAGGGATGACGAGAAGAGGACTTTTTAGAAAGTTGATAAACTGTAGGAGTTGTATCTCTTGAATCTATTTGAAAATTTATTTCAACACTTCCATCCTCATGTTCAATAATTGTTTCAATATCTTGGTTTTCGAAAGACCTTTCTGGTTGAGCGTTTTCTAAGCACCATTTACTAGATAGATTAATATCATTCCACTGTATGAGTTTTGGAATATTAACTTTATTTTTGAAATTAGTTTGGAATACAATAGTCATACCTTTTACTTGATGGGAATAGGCTATGCCTGGAACAACTGAATTCATTAGTTTATAATAAACTCTATATATGAGAGTAAGATTTTGATTATGAGGATTCATATCAAAACCTTTTTGACTGGATAGCAAGAGTAAGAGCTTCATGTGCACCTGGATCTGTAAGAAAAATAGAAAAATTTGGAAAGCAATTGAAGAAAGTAGGGCCATTAGCCAAACTTGATTCAACCATTCCAAGTAATGAATTACTGAATTTTTATGCCTTGTATCTTGAACATAGATGACAACTTCAGTTCTAAATCCAAGTCTTGTTAATGGCTTTAGAGCAACTTGCACTAATCTAAAATGAATATAATTGTATGTTTTAACGTACTCCTTTATTTCATGGGGCTTGATTAAAGAAAAATGCTGAATATTACTGGTAATGGATTCAGTTCTTTCAATGGTTTTTACTTTAACTTGATTTTAATTGAAAACTTCCAACTTTATAAATTTCATTTTTATTTACTGTTGGAATAGTCCAGTCACAAATAACTTGATCTAAATCGTCATAACTGATTTCTTCATTATTTTTAATAGACATAGAAGATAAGGAATTTGTTGATGAGGAAGAAGAAGGTACAAACTTCTTAATAAGCTTAGCTATAATTTGTATTATAGAGTTCTTTTAACAAAATCCACCACAAGTATCTAATGAAATAGAGGATTTACACACCAACAAAATGCCTTAGATACCTTCACACAGCTAATAACGGTGACAACAATGGTTACCTCAGCGTCACTCCGAGCAGAATATGATTTAAATTTCTCAATAATAACAAATATACAACGAGGTATTAAGACTTTTGACGTTCTTACTTCTGAGTCAGCAATTCCTTAAGCAAAATAAAAGCATAGCATAGCAAAGATAAGTGAAAAATACTCACAAAATAACTTTATATTGCTAAAGTACTTGATTACAAATTTGATACCAACTTGGCTCTACTACCAAATGGGGAAGATGGTGGGTATACAAAAGCGGAAGGGAGAGGAAAGAGGAGATGGTGGTGGAAGCTAGCTGGATTTTGACTGGTATTCCAACTCTTGCTTGTATATGGAGAAGGCTGGTATTATTTATAGCCTTAGCAAACATAATTTACATTTCGTTACAACTGAATTTACATTGCATTTGCATTTCATTTTATGATGTTTCAGGATTTTACTACTAGATAGAATCACAGGTTACCATATAGATGGTTTGTCTTCATGCTGTTATGAGTGTACTTGTTGACTAGGAGGATGTTGCTTTATTTTTCTGCAAAATTCTTAGTTGGTCTATTGCGGAGAGAGGAGTCTCTGGAGCCTTGAATTTTCTTGTTGGCTTTTGGATTTTTCCTAGTTGTCTTTTGTCTTCTTTCTCAAAGTAGCTTTTTTGTATAGTACTTTTTCAACATAACCTTGATGTGTTTGTCGAAAACTACATAGCTATGGATATGGTAGCAATGATAAATATTTTGTTATCTTTTCTTTGTAGGCTTTTTAGAGAAAACTTTTAATAAATCTTGATAAATCAAAATCTTGATAAGATTAATCACCATCCTAATAAATTCCATTACAGCTAGTAGAGAACTTCATAATAGAGTCAAAATTAAGACAAAGGTCATTCCAACCTTCATTATCATTTTTGAATTCTCCATGGAATAGCTAAATTAATTTTTCACGAGTTTTTTCTGAAATGTCAAAAGAGATATCTTCATAGGCATTGAGAATTTGATTAAGCTTGGCATGTCCCGATTTAAAAGGATTCTGTATCACTGTCGTTTGCTTAGCGAGATCATCAGCAATGCAAACAACTCGTGGACCATCACACCAAACATATCAGTATGTACTTGCAAATTCAAGATATCCTTTTAGATTGAGAAATCTTTGATATTGATCAGAAGTTGGATCATACTTTTGGAGACTCTCTAAGCTGTATTCCATTATAGCGACTTCATGAGATTCATACCATTGAGCAGGATAATCAACAGGGAGATGCTCGTAATCATTTAAGGTAAAGATGAATGTTTTGCAGATTAAATCTTCTTCTTCATAATTCATGATGGCCCATAATTGATAAGGTTGATAAAACCGGATTTCTGATCTTTCATCCAAACTAGATGAAATCGTTATGAGAATTGCCTTTTGGTAACTCCAAGGCTGCAAAGGGCATGACGCACGATTGCAGGGAGCTGCTGTATCATTTCAAAATCATCTCTGCATAAAGAAAATCTTTGGACTAATCCTTGTTTGATATATAAGATATCAACTTCATATGATGGCAGGAACAATTTGGAAAAGCTTGTTGCCCAGCTTATATTTTTAGCTTTGAGCATTAATCGCTCCTTGATCTGACAAGAAATAGTTTTTTTTTCTAATTCTTGCAGCAGTCTCATCTGAAAGGGCTGTGTTAACCTTTTCTAGGAGGTGAATTCTGAATGTTTTTTCATTAACATAGGTGGATAACAGTACTCTTTGATGGATGTTATGGCATATAAGGATTTGGCTTTCTAAGTCCTGGATATGGTTTGCAATTTGGATAGGGTTTTTCTAGTGTTTTTTCTTTTATCAGAGAGAATGGCACTCCAATGTGCATTAATAAGTTCTTGTGAAGTGACAGATAATCCTGGATTGAAGAAGGGAATTGATATTTGTTGGGATGTAGGTATGAAGGAAGAGCTTGATTCCTAATAGGGGCTTTGCTTTTGCTTGTACTTGATGTTATAATGAGAAGGGATACTTCCTAAAGGCAGATAGGTCTGGCTTTAGTAGGAATTTGAGATTCATCGAAATTATCAATATATGGAAGAGAAACAGTATGGTGTTTCCTGTGCCAAAAGGTAGAAAGAAGGTCAAAACAGCATTATGTTTCAAGAGATTTTTGAAATTGGGTTAAATCTTTTTGGAATTCTGGTTTTTATAACTCTTTTTCAGTTTTTAAAGAATTCATATCTTCTTGAAGATATGCAATTTGTTTTTCTTTATAAGCAATTTGATTTTGAATGATATTGATATGTTGAATAGGAGTTGATTCAACAAAATCAAAAATTAATTTTTTATTGTCTTTAATAGTTTTAAGGCCTTATAAATCAATTTGAAAAGGCTATAGAATTTGTAGAAAAGGATTTCCAAAAATAACATCATTATTTAAATCTTTTCCGAGCCGGAAATTAGTCTTTATACATGTTCCATTTTTGCAAACATGGGCGTTATTTAATTTTTAATGGATATGGAGTTTCTTAATAGCAATTGCTAGGCTAAGTTTATTTTTGCTTTTTTCAAAATATTTTGTTGGGATTAATCATTCTCTTATTAAATTAATATCTATACCACTATCTAGTAAGCAGAGTGCTTTAATAGAGAAGTCTTTGACCTTAATTGTAACTTGAGTTTTCCATTTTTGAGGTGGATTCCTTGTTAAAGAACTTACAAAACCATTTAAATTTTTATCAAATTTTTCTTGATGCTCTAAATTATCATTATTTTCTTGATAATTTTTGAGCGTGTGAAATTCAAGATTTTCAACACATTGTTTGAGTTCTTGAAGTTCAATTAACTCTTATTTTAATATTTATTTCTTATTTTTAATTATTAATTTCTTTAGAAAGATCTTGAATTGAAAGATGAGTAAGAGCTTGTTGCTTTCTTAATCTATTTAAAACAATTTTTATTCTGAATTGTTTAGGTAAGTCGGATATATTACTTGATGTAGAAGCTTTTCCTTTTTTATTTTCATTGTTTATTTTCTGTATTTTTTCAAAATATTTATTTTTTAATTCTTCATCTTTTAAATCTTTAAACATTTTTAGCACCATTTCTTCTAGAGCAGAGGGAATGTTTAAAGAAAAAAAGGAAGAAGAAGCAGATTCATACTGGATTTCACTGTCAAATATTTTAGAATGACATGTATCAGAAGAATAATCTTTATCAAAGGAACTAGATTATTCTAAGGATGCTGATGAAGATGCTTTTAAGATAGTTTTGATTTTTTTTTTGTTTTTACTTTTATTTTCGGGTAGTTAGGAGCTATATGTCCTTTTTCTTTGCAATTATTACATTGTATTTCTTTTTTCATAGGATAAAAAGTGGATGGATTATCTTTTGTGTACGATTTCTTTAAGTCTTTATAAGGGTTTTTATGAGAAGATTTTTTATGATATCTTTTTGAGGGAATATAATATTGCGGAGTTGAAAAATATTTAGATTTTCTTTTTTGATGGTTTTTTTTAAGTTTTTCTTTTTATTTTTGCTAGAACGACTGATTAATGGTTCCATGCCAAATTGAAAACAAAAATCACCAAGTTCATACTTGTTGATTCTTTTTTTATTTTCAATTTGACGTTTAAGTTCGATTTCATTGCATAATGAAAATCCAACTTTATTAATCTTTTGAATTAGATCACCATATGTATACAGTCCTTAATTCAAATTTTCATAATTTTTTTATTTCAATTCTTCTCTGACTTTTTCTACAAAAAGTATAGGAAGACCAAATATGAATTTTTCTTTCCAAAATTCTGAATTACTTGCATTGATTGTATGGAGTTTTGATAAGAAAACATCTTTATACCAACGATAATTTGATAATGTTGGGCAAGATAAATTGATTAATTGTGTTTTTATTTTTTCTTCTATATTCATATAATTACTAATAAAATGTTTTACTATATTAGTAATAAGCATGTAAATAGAATCAGGAATCATTTGACCTTAAGGAGTAATAACAGGATTTCATGAAGGGTCTCTTTTTACTGCATTTAGTATAGCCTGTCTTTTTATAACAGATTGGTACTGTTCCTACCAACCATGTAATTGTCCAATAAATCCAAGGACAGCTGCATTTACTGCATGTCTTTGATCATTACCGGCATCCATGATGGTAGAGGCATATATCATCATGTGTTGGCATAGTTGTAGGATTTGATATTCAGATAATACATCTACGTTCCACTAATATACTAAAGAGTTTTCAAATCGAAGGCCATTTAGAATAGGTTGTCCGTCGAATTGAAGATCAAGTAGAGTACGTCTTGGATAATAATTTCTTTTTTTTGCTGCAGTGACTATTGGTTTTTGTCTTTTAAATATTTTATTAATTTGTAGAGATTCTTGATTTTGATCAGCTTGATTTTCATTTGATTTTTCTTCTATAGAGTCAGAAATAGAGAATTCTGAGTCTGAGCTAGAAGCTTTAAAAACTAAAACATTTATGGATTTTTCATCTTTTTTTTCTTTATTATATTTGTAAAACTATGAGATAATTGATTGATTAGTTCGTCTGAAAATTTAATGGTTTTTTTTCTAACTTTAGATCTTTAAAGCATTGAAAACCTAAAGATTGTGTCTTGATTACTTTATGGGAATAAGTAGTTTCATAAAATTTTAAAATATTTTCAACTTTATCTTCAATTCTATTGGTTCGTTGGCTAATAGTATGAAGGTTTATATTTGTATAATTATTTTGTTCTAAAACATGACTTAAATCTGATTTGTAAATAAATTCAGATTTACTTTTATCTCCTTGTATTTTTGCAACATCTTTTATGGGTACAGTTGAAGTTTCTTTATAAATGATTTGATGTAATGGAGGATGTATAGATTCTTTAGTTCTTTGTGGAGAAGAACCGGTAGAAGCTATAATCCGAGATGAGCTTTATTTTTTTATCATATTGATATATAAATCTTCAGTATTATAAGCTTTCTTTATGGCTAGTTTAAGCCAATCAAAGAAATAAATATTTCTTTGATGATCATACATATATTTATACCACTTTTCTTTTAAGAACTCTTTATACTCTTGAGAAACCTGTTTAAAAAAGGATTTCTTAAAGGATGTAAAGCTCGATTCTTTTTTAACATTACTTTATCAATTTCAATATATTCAATAACATTTATATTGAAGTCAGATTCTGAGGGATTATATGTATTAGTTGGAGAAGCAAGATTTCTTATGTTCTCTGAAGCTTGATAAGAAGGATACACAAGTCCTGTAGGTTGAATGTCTACATTAGGTGTAGAGCAAGAAACTCAGGATGGTTCTTTTATGGAAGATCCTACCATAGAGGGATGATGAGAATAGGACTTTTTAGAAAGTTGATAAACTGTAGGAGTTGTATCTCTTAAATCTATTTGAAAATTTATTTCAACATTTCCATCTTCATGTTCAATAATTGTTTCAATATCTTGGTTTTCGAAAGACCTTTCTGGTTGAGCATTTTCTAAGCACCATTTACTAGATAGACTAAAATCATTCCATTGTATGAGTTTTGGAATATTAACTTTATTTTTGAAATTAGTTTGGAATAAAGTAGTCATACTTTTTCCTTGATGGGAATAGGCTATGCATGGAACAACTAAATTCATGAGTTTATAATAAACTCTATATATGAGAGCAAGATTTTGATTATGAGGATTCATATCAAAACCTTTTGTCTAGATAGCAAGAGTAAGGGTTTCATGTGCACCTGGATCTGTTCAGGAAACAGAGAAATTTGGAGAGCAATTGAAGAAAGTAAGGCCATGAGCCAAACTTGATTCAACCATTCCAAGTAATGAATCACTGAATTGTTTATGTCTTGTGTCTTGAACATAGATGAAAGCTTTTGTTTTGAGTATAAGTCTTGTTAAAGGCTTTAGAGCAACTTGCACTAATCCAAAATGAATATAATTGTTTGTTTTAACATACTCCTTTTCATGTGCTGACAAATTTCATGATCCTTTAGGTCTACTGGATAAGATCATAATCTTCACCGTAGATCAACTTATTCTGAATAGTGGATTGTCATGATTGCTTTGTGGAAAATTGAGCAGCTTGATAAAGCATACGTCTTGTCTTGGCTTTATTTTTTTTTCTTTTCTTTGGATAGAGATGAATCCTTCATCATCACTTTTTGTCTCATTAGCATCTGTATCTATTTCAGGGGCAATATTTTTAAAAGGATTGTCATCAACCCAAAGATGATGCAGCCGCTAACCAAAACTTAATGGAGAATTTTCAAATGACCGTTCATTTTGTATTTGTTCAATAATTTCCTTTTGAAGTTTTTTTTTGAGTTGAAGCAAATCTGCTGTTGCATAAAGAGCAGAAGGAGAGGCTGAATAAGAATTCTTCTGTTTGTTAATATCACTTGCTGGATGAAGCCTTTCTTTTACTTTTTCAAGAGTTTTGAGAACTTCAGAGAATGATGGCTTTATAGCTTGATCGGTAGAATATTGCTTGAGTATTGCAGTATAATCAAATTGATGCCAAAACTTGATATAAATCATTCGAGATAAACCTAGTGGATTGAAGTCCATTTCTTTATAAAAATTCCATTTCAAAAACCAAGGAATCTCCTGCTTATGATAAAACTGCATAGTAACATAAGGTTCTGTTGCAAGTTGTAGGTGCTGATAAAGGCTTTTTTCTTCTAATTTGAGAAGGGCTTTAAATGATGCAGAATAGGATTCATAAATAAGAGAAGTGCTTGAGGAAGGATGTCTTTAGTGGCACCAAAAGGGATCCAGAATTGTGTGAAGAGCCACATAGGTATTTTATAGGAGTTTGATTTGAATCTAATGAACCAAGAATGCTGGAAGGATGGGTGTTGATAATAGAGGATGACTTCGCAAGCAGATATATAATCATAATAATTAAAAATAAGTTCTGAATCAAGCCTCTGAGGCATATGAAGTGGTCGTCCCCATTCTTTTGCAGAGAGAACATGCAGGATTTTGATTTTTGAATAGAGGATAGTAATATTGGGTGGTAAAGCATTTAAGTATGAATTTTTTTATCCATCTATATGATCAATAGTATAGCTGCCATTTCTAATCAGAATCTATTCACAAACTTTATAGTCAAGAGGTTGGATAAATAAGTGATCAGGAGAAAAAAAGGTTTGGATAAGATGTTCAATAGAAATGGTAATGGCATAAGACATGTCATCTAAGGAATAAATTCTCAGGGGTGCTTTTGTGGCAAAATATTGGGCTTGTAAAGCTTGAGGTTTTCTGGATACAGGGCTTGATGGGCTTTGAAATTGAGGAATATTAGAAGTATGGGTTGCTCCCCATCACTCAAATTAGTTGCCACTGGATTTTTTGGATAAAGGTGTAGTGTTTATAATGGAAGAAACTTTATCAGTTGGGGACTGGAGAAAGGGTCTAATATGCCGAGGCTTCATTCTTTTGTCCCTGTAAAAACTCACGAGATAAAAAATCAGGAAAAGAATTATTTTTACCTACAACATACTCAATGTCAAAGTCAAATATGGCTAATAACACTTACCAGCGAGCAAAGATTTACTTAGCAGCAAAATTTTTTACATCATTTTCTAAAATTTCTTTAGCAAATTTACAATTTATTCTTAATAAAAATTTTTTGTTTAATAAATCACTTTAGAACTTCATTATACTATTTACTATGGAAAGGATTTCCTTTTTAATAGTTGAATAATTTTGTTGAGTGGGCATTCATGTTCCAGAAGTGAAACGAAGAATTTCTTCTTTTCCAAGGACGTTTCTTTGTAGAAGGATTCCTCCAAAACCTATTTCAGATGCATCTGTTTGAACTATTTTTAATAAATCTGGATGAGGGATAGTTAAACAAGGTAAGTTTTGGACTTTCTGTTTAATATTTTGAATAGCTTTTGTATGAGCAGGTGAGCATTCTACGAGATTTTTAGTCAGGCGCATTCGCAAGATTTTTCTTTCTTTAATAAGATCTTTATAAAAATCAGAAACATAATTAAGGCATCCAAAAAAACATTGCAATTGCTCTTTATTAAGAATTTCATCAGGAAATTAGGAAGCAAACTTAATAACTCTTTGGACTAGAGAAATAGTTTCTATTTTTATTATAAAGCCAAGAAACTAAATTTCTATTTGAAAAAGCTTCATTTTCTTTTGGGATAAAACATCTCCATTCTTGATAATAACTTTTTTAAAAATATTTAAATGTTTTCAATGGTCATAAATAGATTTTGAAAACACAAGAATGTCATCTATATAGACGAGTGTAAAAGCTTGATATGGATTAAAAATGTCATTCATTATTCTTTGAAATTCTGAAGGAGCATTTTTTAAACCAAATGGCATAACGTTCCATTCGTAATGGCCACATGTTACTGTAAAAGCAGTTTTATACCAATCCTCTTGGGTGATTTGAATTTGCCAAAATCCTGATTTAAGATCAAATTTGGAAAAAAGGAAGGCACCAACTAGACGGTTAATAAGATCATTTTCATTTGGAACTAGATATCTGATGGACTTTAAGACTTTATTTAAAGGCTTGTAGTTGATAACAAGACAGGGAACACCTCGTTCTTGTTTAAGTGCTTTATTTATATAAAACGCTGCACAACTCCAAGGGGATTATGATTTCTGAATAAGCTTTTTAGCAAGAAGATCATTGATTTCTTTAGTACATAGTTGTACAAGGTCTTTATTCATCTAAATAGGTCAAGCTTTAGTAGGAATTTGAGACTCATTGAAACTATCAATATATGGAAGAGAAACAATATGGTGTTTTTTGTTCCCAAAGGTAGAAGGAAGGTTAGAACAACATTCTGTTTCAAGATGTTTTTGTAATAGGATTAAATCTTTTTGGAATTCTGGTTTTTGTAGTTCTTTTTCAATTCTTAAAGAATTCATATCTTCTTGAAGACATGCAATTTGTTTTTCCTTATAAGCAATTTGATTTTGACTGATATTTAATGTTGAATAGGAGTTGATTCAACAAAACCAAAAATTAATTTTTTATTGTCTTTAATAGTTTTAAGCCTCATGAATCAATTTGAAAAGGCCATAGAATTTGTAGAAAAGGATTTCCAAGGATAACATCATTGTTTAAATCTTTTCCAAGTAGGAAATTAGTCTTTATACATGTGCCATTTTTGCAAACATGGATGTTATTTAATTTATAATTGATATGTCATTTATTATTAGTAGTTACTAGGCTGAGTTTATTTTTGGTTTTTTCATAATATTTTGTTGGGATTAATCCTTCTTTTATTAAATTAATATCTGCGCCACTATCTAGTAAGCAGAGTGCTTTAATAGAGAAGTCTTTGACTTTAATTGTAACTTGAGTTTTCTGTTTTTGAGGTACATTCCTTGTTAAAGAATTTACAAAACCATTTAAGTTTTCATAAAATTTTTCTTGATGATCTAAATTATCATTATTTTCTTGATAATTTTTTAGTGTGTGTAATTCAAGATTCTCAACACGTTGTTTGAGTTCTTGAAGTTCAATTAAGTCTTGTTTTAATTCTTTTATTTCTTGCTTTTGATTATAAATTTCTTTAGGAAGATCTTAAATTGAAAGATGAGTAGGAGCTTGTTGCTCTCTTAATCTATTTAAAACTGTATTTATACTGAATTGTTCAAGTAAGTCGATATATTACTTGATGTAAAAGCTTTTCCGTTTTTTTTTCCATTGTTTATTTTCTATATTTTTTCAAAATATTTATTTTTTAATTCTTCATCTTTTAGATCTTTAAACATTTCTAGCACCATTTCTTCTGGAGCAGAGGGTATGTTTAAAGATAAAGGAGGAAGAAGAAGCAGATTCATACTGGATTTCACTGTCAAATATTTTACAATGGCATGTATATGAAGAATAATCTTTTTCAGAGGAACTAAATGATTCTAAGGATGAGGATGAGGATCCTTTTAAGATAGTTTTGATTTTTTTTTGAGAAGAGATAATTTCAGAAGGCTGTAAAATATTTTCATCTTTATCCTCGATTATATTAGTTTGTCGGCTAATAGTATGAAGGTTAATATTTGTATAGTTATTTTCTTCTAAAACATGACTTAAATCTGATTTGTAAATAAATTCAGATTTACCTTTATGTCCTTGTATTTTTACAACATCTTTTATGGGTACAGCTAAAGTTTCTTTATATATGATTTGATGTAATGGAGGATGTATAAATTCTTCAGTTCTTTGTGGAGAAGAAATGGTAGAAGCTATAATCCAAGATGAGCTTAATTTTGTTATCATATTGATGGATAAATCTTCAGTATTATAAGCTTTCTTTATGGCTAGTTTAAGCTAATCGAAGAAATAAATATTTCTTTGATTATCACATATATATTTGTATCATTTTTCTTTTAAAAAGTCTTTATGTTCTTGAGAAACTTGTTTAAAAAAGGATTTTGTTAAAGAATGTGGAGCTAAATTCTTTTTTAATATTTCTTTATCATTTTCAAAGCATTCAAGAACATTTATATTGAAATTGGATTCCGAAGGGAAGAAGCTTGATAAGATGGATACACTAGTCCTATAGGTCGAAGGTCTACATTGGGTGTAAAGCAAGAAACTCGGGATGGTTCTTTTATGGAAGATCCTACCACTGATGGTGGATGTGAATAAGATTTTCTAGAAGTTTGATAAACTATAGGAGTTATATCTCTGGAATCTGTTTGAAGATTTATTTTAACACTTCCATCTTCATGTTTAATAATTGTTTCAATGTCTTGATTTTCTAAAGATCTTTTTGGTTGGGCGTTTTCTAAGCACGATTTACCAGATAGAATTGAAGATAAAGTTAAAAAAATTTTAAAAATTTATGATGCATCTTCTTCATAAAACATAATTAAGATACAAACTTTAGGTTTTCAAGGTGAAGCCCTTAAAGATCCAAAGTTAGAAAGGAAACCTTTCAAATTTTAAATGAACTAATCAACCAATTATCTCATAGTTTTACAAATATAAAACTTCAAGAAAATAAAGATCAAAAAGCTAAAAATTCTATAAATGTTTTAGTCTCAAATTCTAAAGCCTCTAGCTTTAATTCAGAATTTTCTGTAGCTAATCTTATAGAAGAAGAGTCTAAAAAAAATGAGAATCAAAATGATCAAAATCAAGAATCTCTACAAACTAATAAAATATTTAAAAGACAAAAACCAATAGTCACTGCAGTAAAAACAAGAAATTATTATCCAAGACCTACTCCAGTTGATCTTCAATTTGAAGAACAAGCTATTCTAAATGGCCTTCGATTTGAAAACTCAGTATATGAATGGAATGTAGATGGACTATCCGAATATCAAATCCTGCAATTATGCCAACACATGATGATCTATGCCTCTACAATCATGGTAGCCAGTAATGACCAAAGACATATAGTAAACGCAGTTGTCCTTGGATTTACTGGACAATTGCATGGTTGGTGGGAAAAATACCTATCTAATATAGAAAGAAATGCTATACTTAATGCAATAAAAAGAGATCCCTCAGGAAATCCTATTCTTACTCCTCAAGGCCAAATGATCCCTGATTCTATCTACATGCTTATTACCAATATAGTTAAACATTTTATTGGTACTTATATGAACGTAGAAGAAAAATTAAAAACACAATTAATCAATTTATCTTGCCCAACATTATCTGATTTTCGTTGGTATAAATATGTTTTCTTATCAAAACTTTACACAGTATAGGTGCATGCAATTTAGAATTTTGGAAAGAAAAATTTATATCTGGTCTTCCTAAACTTTTTGCAGAAAAAGTTAGAGAATAGTTAAAATTGGAAAATTATGGCAATTTAAATTATGGACTTTATATATATGGTGATCTCATTCAAAAGACAAATAAAGTTGGATTTTCATTATGTAATGAAATCAAACTTAAACTACAAATTGTAAAATCAAAAAAGAATCAGCAAATATGAACTTGATAATCTTTGTTATCAATTTGGCATGGAACCATTAATCAATCCTTCTAGCAAAAATAAAAAGAAAAACTTAAAAAGAAACCAACAAAAAAGAAAATCTAAACATTTTTCAATTCCACAATATTATATTCCCTCAAAATGATATCATAAAAAATCTTCTCATAAAAACCCTTATAAAGAATTAAAGAAATCTTATACAAAACATAATCCATCCACTTCTCATCCCAAGAAAAATGAAATAAAATGTTATAATTGAAAGGAAAAAGGACATATAGCCCTTGAATACCCAAAAATAAAAGTTAAAACAGAAAAAGAAATCAAAACTATCTTAAAAAGATCTTCAAAGTCAGGGTCATCCAGTTCCTCTGATACAGTTTATTCTTCCCCTCATTCTTCATATACATGTCATTATAAAATATTTGACAATGAAATCCAGTATGAATCTGCTTCTTCTACCTATTTATCTTTAAACGTACTTTCTACTCTAGAAGAGATGGTGCTATAAATGTTTAAAGATCTAAAAGATGAAGAATTAAAAATAAACATTTTGAAAAAATATAGAATATAAACAAAGGAACTAAAAAAGGAAATGCTTCTACTCAAATAACATATCAGACTTACTTGAACAATTCATCATTAAAACTATATTAGAGAGATTAAGAAAGCAACAAGTTCCTACTCATCTTTCTATTCAAGATCTTTAAAAAGAAATTAATAATCAAAATCAAAAAATAAAAGAATTAAAACAAGACTTAATTGAATTCAAGAACTTAAATAACGTGTTGAGAATCTTGAATTTCACATAATCAAAAATTATCAAGAAAATAATGATAATTGAGAAAATCAAGAAAATTTTGATGAAAATTTGAATGGTTTTGTAAATTCTTTAACAAGGAATCCACCTTAAAAATGGAAAAATCAAATTACAATTAAGGTCAAAGAATTCTCTATTAAAGCACTCTGCTTACTAGATAGTGGCACAGATGTTAATTTAATAAGAGAAGGATTAATCCCAACAAAATATTATGAAAAAATAAATAAGAAACTCAATCTTGTTACTACTAGGAAAAACCTACATATTAAATACAAATTAAGTAATGTTTATGTCTGTAAAAATGGAACATGCATAAAGACTAATTTCCTTTTAGGAAAGGATTTAAACAATGATGTTATCCTTGGAAATCCTTTTCTACAAATTTTACAGCCTTTTTAAATTGACTCATCAAGTCTAAAAACTATTTTCGACAATAAAGAATTAAATTTTGATTTTGTTGAATTAACTCCTATTCATCATATCAATATTATTCAGACAAAGTGTAAACAAGAATAAGATGTTCAAAAACCATATAGATATCCAATTCTAAATAAAATGGATCTTATTAATCTTTTCTCTAATGTCTTCATTTTTCCACATTTAATCCTACATCCAGATTTTGGTACCTTCAAATTCTACCTAAAGGACAAATATAAAATTGCTTTTCTCTTTCCAAAGAAAATAAAATTTCAGGTTATTGATAATTCTCATTCAGACCTATCTTTTACTCCTATTTGCCTTTAGGAAGTATCCCTTCTCATTATAACATCAAGTAAAGCCCCTATTCAAGAATCAAGCTCTTCCTTCATACCTACATCCCAACAAATATCAATCCTTTTCTTGAATCTAGGATTATTTGTCACTTCATAAGAACTTATCAATGCCCATTGAAGTGCCATTCTCTCTGATAAAAGAAAAAACACTAGAAAAACCCTATCCAAAATTGTAAACCATATCAAGGACTTAGAAAGCCAAATCCTTGTGTGCCATAACATCCATCAAAAAGCACTGTTATCCACCTATACTGATGAAAAAAAAAATCCAGAATTCACCTCCTGGAAAAGGTTAAAATAGCCCTTCCTGATGAGATAGCTACAAGAATTAGAGGAAAAAACTCTTTTTTGTCAGATCAAGGAGCGATTAATGCTCAAAGCTTAATATATAAGCTGGGCAATTGGCTTTCCCAAATTGTTCCTGCCATCACATGAAGTTGATATCTCATATATCAAAGAAGGATTAGTCCAAAGATTTTCTTTATGTAGAGATGATTTTGAAATAATATAGAAGCTCCCTACAGTTGTGCGTCATGCCCTTTGCAGCCTTGAAGTTACCAAAAGACAACTTCTCATAATGATTTCATCAAGTTTGGGTGAAAGATTAGAAATCCGGCTTTAGCAACCTTATCAATTATGGACTATCATGACTTATGAAGAAGGAGATTTAGTCTGCAAAAAATTCATCTTTACATTAAATGATTACGAGCATCTCCCTGTTGATTATCCAGTTCAATGTTACGAATCTCATGAAGTCACTACTGTTGGAAGTAGGTGGATCTCGTGGATAGATTTTCAAAACTTTTGACCCACTTGACACAGGGATCAATTATCCATAAGACCAAAAACCCAATCCAGGATGCATTACCCTCAATCTCGTGATCATGTACAGTAAATATTCTATTTAAAAGACAGAATCAAAAAGCACTAAACATCCATAATAATCTACGACATGCAAGAAATAGATCATATCTTTGGAGATTCGTAGTGCTTTAATGGAGAAGTTGCGACTCTACTGGTGATGAGAATCTTCAACACCTCTTAGCCTTCCACGCTATGACCTGAATTAGATTTCTTTTCTCAGGAAGCTTGGTGGAATCTCCAGGAGAAATCCCAACTTTAAACTCCAAGGAATTAGAAGAGAGAAGGAGAGAGAAACTTGTGTAACTCTTGCACAAAACAGGTTTTGGGCGTGAGAGAGACTCTTATTGGACGTCCAAGAGATTTTATATACTTTTAAATCTCTTCCTTGCTTAATTGAAATAGAAGTCTTACTTCCAAAGCAATTAGCAACTTTCTCCTTTCTAATCTCTACTTTCTAGAGTTCAAGTCGGATTAGTATTTTCCTATAACTTGGGTTAGCATAGGGACCACTAGGGATTCCTTAGAAAGCTGGCTCCAACTGGAACATCGAGACCTCACATCTCATGTACAATCCGGGCCCACAGTTAATTGCAAATAACACCACTATATAAATGCAATTGCACTCCAGTCTTAGGAATAAATTACAATGAAGACCCTAAACTTCCCAATTACCATAAGTAGGCCCCTCCATCAATATCCGTGGATCAATTGGAATAAATCTTTCTTTTCCAATATAAGTTCCACATATTGTTATCCTTAAGCCCCAATTAATCACAGTAATCATCAGTACCATCCGATTAACTCTTAATTGAGATGGGTGCGCACTTACTAATGACAAATCCATTAATTGGCACAAGGGGATAATAGAGATAGATTCCATCTTGATCATTCAATGTTCCCACAGTTCTACTACCACATACCCAAGACACCGAGGTGTTAACCTACAGTCGGCCTCACTCATTGGTGACTTAAAGCAAATGAATAGATAGAAACTTGAGTTCATCAATGTCTCAGGATTGAGAGCCTATTGCCAGGGAATTATGAGAGCATACTTTATTATTGAGACAGAATTCCATAAGGTGCATCTCATGGTCCTTCAATACATCCAATGTACCAGCACCGTGATCCAGAATCTTACATTCTGATGATCGAGATAAATCACACTATCTCATAGTGATCAAAGTGCTGCAACCTTATCAAATGAGATGCCCAGTCTCATTACTGGTTGTGAAGCTATTTAAGTATAAGATTTGTGACATATATCTCCCGCGTGTGGAACTCATCCATGCACATATATCACATCTAATATACTAATGGGACCCGGTTTAACTCATCAACCATTATGTCATATGTATTGGTCATGTGCATGAAATAGTAAAATAACATTTATCTCATGAAAGTAAAGCATGATTTTATTGATAAATAAAGAAATTAATCAATTTATTAAATTAACTGATGGATTGAGTCCATAAAATCTAACAGCTACAATGGATTACAACTTAGAACGTCCCTAAAACTATGATCCAGCTTCTGATCAATATCAAAGATTTCTCAATCTAAAAGGACATCTTGAATTTGCAAGTACATATAGATATGTTTGGTGTGATGGTCGACGAGTTGTTTGCATTGCTGATGATCTTGCTGAGTAAACAACAGTGATAGAGAATCCATATAAATCTGGACATACAGCTCTTAATCAAATTATCAATGCTTATAAAGACATATCTTTTGATATTTTCGAAGAAACTTAAGAAGAGTAAATCCAATTATTCCATGGTGAATTAACAAATGAAGGTTAGAATGAGCACTTTTTATGGCAGTCTCCAATAATACTATCCCTAGCATAAAGATTCTTCCTACGAGAGCTTTGAAAGGATGAGAAAAGCTTTTTCTACTAGCCCATCAATGGGTTCTTAGAAAGGATGAGAAAAGCTTTTTCTACTAGCCCATCAATGAGTTCTAAGAAAAAGTACATGCAAAAGTACTAAAGACAAAGCATATCTCTCATAAGAATGAAGTAGTATTTTATTCCCGACATGCACATCCATAAAGAACTTATCTCTAGAAAGGGAAAAGAAATAAAGACATGACACATACCTTATCAAGTCACTCGAAGCAATCATGACATCTCACTATTCAGAATAGAGTTCATTTACAGCAAAGATTGTGACTTTTGCCTGCAGTCCAGAAGCATCATGAAATTTGCTAACACAATAAATGAAATGCAGATTCAGTCTAAATTCAGTTGTAATGATATGTAAATTATGTTGGTTATGACTATAAATAGGTCTAGCCTTCCTCATGTATAGACAAGAGTTGGAATACCAGTCAAAATCCAGCATTGCTTCCACCACCATCTCTTTTCTCCTCTCCCTTCGGCGTTTGTATACCCACCATCTTCCCCATTTAGTATCAGAGCCATGTTGGTATCCAATTTGTAATCAAGTACTTTGGGAATATAAACTTGTTTTATGAGTATTTCTTCACTTACCTTTGCTATGTTATGCTTTGATTTTGCTTAAGGAATTGCTGACCCAGAAGTAAGAATGTCAAAAGTCATAATACTTAGTTCTGAGTTTGTTATTATTGAGAAATTTTAATCATATTCTGCCCGGAAGAAAGTTGAGGTAGCCATTATTGTCGCCGTTGTTAGCCGTGTGAAGGCATTTAAGGTATTTTGTTGGTGTGTAAATCCTCTGTTTCATTAGATACTCATGGTGGATTTGGTTAAAATAACTCTGTAATATAAATTATGGCTAAGCTTATTAAGAAGTTTGTACCTTCTTCTTCCTCATCATCAAATTCCTTATCTTCTATGTCTATTAAAAATAATGAAGAAATCAATTATGACAATTTAAATCAAGTTATTTGTGACTGGACTATTCCAACCGTAAATAAAAATGAAATTTATAAAGTTGGAAGTTTTCAATTAAAATCAAGTTATAAAGTAAAAACCATTGAAAGAACATAATCCATTACCAGCAATATTTAGCATCTTTCTTTAATTAAGCCCCATCAAATAAAGGAGTATGTTAAAACATACAATTATATTCACTTTGGATTAGTGCAAGTTACTTTAAAGCCTTTAACAAGACTTAGACTTAGAACAGAAGCTCTCATCTATGCTCAAGAAACAAGACATAAAAAATTCAATGATTCATTATTTGGAATGGTTGAATCAAGTTTGGCTAATGGCCCTACTTTCTTCAATTGCTTTTCAAATTTCTTTGTTTCCATTATAGTTCCAGGTGCACATGAAGCTCTTACTCTTACTATCCAGACAAAAGGTTTTAATATGAATCCTTATAATCAAAATCTTGTTCTTATATATAGAGTTTATTATAAACTCATGAATTCAGTTGTTCTAGGCATAGCCTATTCCCATCAAGCAAAAGGTATGACTACTTTATTCTAAACTAATTTCAATAATAAAGTTAATATTCCAAAACTCATATAGTGGAATGATATTAATCTATCTGGTAAATGGCACTCAGAAAATGCCCAACCAGAAAGCCCTTTAGAAGATCAAGATATTGAAACAATTATTGAACATGAAAATTGAAGTATTGAAATAAATTTTCTAATAGATTCAAGAGATACAACTCCTACAGTTTATCAATCTTCTAGAAAATCTTATTCTCATCCTCCCTCTGTAGTAGGATCTTCCATAAAGGAACCATCCTGAGTTTCTTGCTTACACCTAATGTAGACCTTCGACCTACAGGACTTGTGTATCCTTCTTACCAAGCTTCTCCGTGTAATACATATAATCCTTCGGAATCCAATTTTAATATAAATATTATTAAATGTTTTGAAATTGATAAAGAAATGTCAAAAAAGAATTTAGCTCTACAACCTTTAACAAAGTTCTTTTTTAAACAGGTTTCTCAAGAACATAAAGATTTTTTAAAAGAAAAATGGTACAAATATATGTATGGTAATCAAAGAAATATTTATTTCTTTGATTAGCTTAAACTAGCCATAAAGAAAGCTTATAATACTGAAAATTTATCCATCAATATGATAACAAAATTAAGCTCATCTTGGATTATTACTTCTACCAGTTCTTCTCCACAAAGAACTGAGGAATCTATACATCCTCCATTACATCAAATCAAATATAAAGAAACTTCAGCCATACCCATAAAAGATGTTGCAAAAATAGAAGGAGATAAAGGCAAATCTGAATTTATTTACAAATAAGATTTAAGTCATGTTTTAGAACAAAAATAATTATACACATATTAACCTTCATACTATTGGCCAACAAACTAATATAATTGAAGATAAAGTTGAAAATATTTTACAGCTTTCTAAAATTATTTCTTCTCAAAAAGAAATCAAAACTATCTTAAAAGGATCCTCATCCTCATCCTCAGAATCATCTAGTTCCTCTGATAAAGATTATTCTTCAAATACATGTCATTGTAAAATATTTGACAGTGAAATCTAGTATGAATCTGCCTCTTCTACCTCTTTATCTTTAAACGTATTCTCCGCTCCAGAAGAGATGGTGCTAGAATTGTTTAAAGATCTAAAAGATGAAGAATTAAAAAATAAATATTTTGAAAAAATACAGAATATAAATGAAGGAACTTAAAAAGGAAAAGCTTCTACATCAAATAACATATCAAACTTACCTAAACAATACAGCATTATAACTATATTAGATAGATTTCGAGATCAAACTAGCTCTTACTCATCTTTCTATTCAAGATCTTTATAATGAAATTAATAATCAAAATCAAGAAATAAAAGAATTAAAACAAGACTTAATTGAACTTCAAGTACTCAAATAACGTGTTGAGAATCTTGAATTTCATATACTAAAAAACTATCAAGAAAATAATGATAAGTTAGAAAATCAAGAAAAATTTGATGAAGACTTAAATGGTTTTATAAATTCTTTAACAAGGAATCCACTTAAAAAATGGAAAACTCATGTTACATTTAAGATTAAAGAATTCTCTACTACAGAACTCTACTTATTAGATAGTTGCACAGATGTTAATTTAATTAGAGAAGAATTCATCCCAACAAAATATTATGAAAAAACTAGTAATAAACTCAATCTAGCTACTACTAATAGAAAACTACATATCAAATACAAATTAAGTAATGTTTATGTCTATAAAAATAGAACATGCATAAAGAATAATTTCATTTCAGGAAAGGATTTAAACAATGATGTTATCCTTGGAAATCCTTTTCTACAAATTTTACAGCCTTTCAAATTGACTCATCAGGTCTAAAAACTATTTTAGACAATAAAGAATTAAATTTTGATTTTGTTAAAGTAACTCCTATTCAACATATCAATATTATTTAGACAAAGTGTAAACAAGAATAAGATGTTCAAAAACCATTCAAATATCCAGTTCCAAATAAAACGAATCTTATTAATTGTCTTTCTGATGTCTTCATGTTTTCTACATTTAATCCTACATCTAGATTTTGGTACCTTCAAATTCTACCCGGAGGACAAATATAAAATTGTTTTTCTTTTCCCAAAGAAAATAAAATTTCAGGTTATTGATAATTCTCATTTAGGTCTATCTTTTACTCCTTTCTGCCCTCAAGAAGTATCCCTCCTCATTATGACATCAAGTAAAGCTCTTATTTAGGAATCAAACTCTTCCTTCATACTTACATCTCAACAAATATCAATTCCCTTCTTCAATCCAGGATTATCTGTCACTTCACAATAACTTATCAATACCCATTGGAGTGCAATTCTCTCTAATAAAAGAGAAAACACTAGAAAAACCCTATCCAAAATTACAAACCATATCAACGACTTAGAAAGCCAAATCCTTATGTGCCATAACATCCATCAAAGAGCACTGCTATCCACCTATGTTGATGAAAAAACATCCAAAATTCACCTCCTGGAAAAGGTTAACACAGCCCCTCCAGATGATATAGCTACAAGAATTAGAGAAAAAACTATTTCTTGTTCAGATCAAGGAGCGATTAATGCTCAAAGCGCAATATATAAGCTGTGCAACTAGCTTTCCCAAATTGTTCATTCCATCACATGAAGTTGATATCTCATATATCGAAGAAGGATTAGTCCAAAGATTTTCTTTATGCAGAGATGATTTTAAAATAATACAGTAGTTCCCTGCAGTCGTGCGTCATGCCCTTCACAGCCTTGAAGTTACCAAAAGATAACTTCTAATAACGATTTCATCAAGTTTGTGTGAAAGATTAGAAATCAGGTTTTATCAACCTCATCAATTATGGACTATCTGACTTATGAAGAAGGAGATTTAGTCTGCAAAAAATTCATCTCTACCTTAAATGACTACAAGCATTTCCCTGTTGATTATCCAACTCAATGGTATGATTCTCATGAAGTCGCTACAATGGAATACAGCTTAGAACATCCCCAAAATTATGATCCAACTTCTAATCAATATCAAAGATTTCTCAATCCAAAAGGATATCTTGAATTTGCAAGTACATACATATATGCTTGGTGTGACGGTCGATGAGTTGTTTGCATTGTTGATGATCTCGTTGAGCAAACAACGGTGATACAGAATCCATATAAATCTGGACATACAGCTTTTAATCAAATTATCAATGCTTATGAAGACATGCCTTTTGATATTTCTGAAGAAACTCGAGAAGTGTTAATCCAATTATTCCGTGGTGAATTAACAAATGAAGGTTGGGATGAGCACTTTTGATGCAAGTCTCCTATAATACTATGCCTACCATAAAGATTCTTCTTATAAGAGCTTTTTCCAAAGCATTAGAAGGATGAGAAAAGCTTTTTCTACTAGCCCATCAATGAGTTTTTGGAAAAAGTACATGCAAAAGTACTAAAAGACAAAGCATATCTCTCATATGAATGAAGTAGTATTTTATTCCCGACATGCACATCCATGAAGAACTTATCTCTAGAAAGGGAAAAGAAATAAAGACATGACACATACCTTATCAAGTCACTCAAACCAATCATGACATCTCACTATTTTAAATAAAGTTCTTCTACAGCAAAGATTGTGATTTTTGCCTGCAGTCCAAAAGCATCATGAAATTAGGCAGCACGTTAATTGAAATGCACATTCAGTCAAAATTCAGTTGCAATGAAATGTAAATTATATTTGTTATGACTATAAATAAGTCTAGCCTTCCTCATGTACAGGTTAGAGTTGGAATACTAGTCAAAATCTAACCTTGCTTCCACCACCATCTCCTTTCCTCTCCCTTCTGCTTTTGTATACCCACCATCTTCCTCATTTGGTATTAGAGACAAGTTGGCATCTAGTTTGTAATCAAGTGTCGTTGCAATATGAAGTCGTTTTGTGAGTATTTCTTCACTTATCTCTATGTTTTGATTTTATTTAAGGAATTGCTAACTCAGAAGCAACAATGTCAAAAATCTTAATACATGGTTGTGTGTTTGTTATTATTGAGAAATTTTAATCATATTCCGCCTAGAGCGAAGCTGAGGTAGTCATTGTTGTCGCCATTGTTAGCCATGTGAAGGTGTTTAAGGCATTTTGTTGGTGTGTAAATCCCCTATTTCATTAGATATTCATGGTGGATTTGGTTAAAATAACATTGTAATACAAATTATGGCTAAGCTGATTAAGAAGTTTATACCTTCTTCTTCCTCATCATCAAATTCCTTATCTTCTATGTCTATTAAAAATAGTGAAGAAATTAGTTATGATGATTTAGATCAAGTTATTTGTGACTAGACTATTCCAACCGTAAATAAAAATGAAATTTATAAAGTTGAAAGTTTTCAATTAAAATCAAGTTATAAAATACAATCCATTGAAAGAACTGAATCCATTACCAGTAATATTCAGCATCGTTCATTAATCAAGCCCCACTAAATAAAGGAGTATGTTAAGACATACAATTATATTCATTTTGGATTAGTGCAAGTTGCTCTAAAGCCTTTAACAAGACTTGGACTTAAAACAGAAGCTCTCATCTATGCTCCAGATACAAGACATAAAAAATTCAGTGATTCATTATATGGAATGGATGAATCAAGTTTGGCTAATGGCCCTACTTTCTTCAATTGCTTTGCAAATTTCTCTGTTTCCATTACAGTTTCAGGTGCACATGAAGCTCTTACTCTTACTATCCAGACAAAAGGTTTTAATATGAATCCTCACAATCAAAATCTTGCTCTCATATATAAAGTTTATTATAAACTCATGAATTCAGTTGTTCCAGGTATAGCCTATTCCCATCAAGCAAAAGGTATGACTACTTTATTCTAAACTAATTTCAAAAATAAATTTAATATTCAAAACTCATATAGTGGAATGATATTATTCTATCTCGTAAGTGGCGCTCAGAAAATGCCCAACCAGAAAGCTCTTTAGAAAATCAAGATATTGAAACAATTATTGAATATGAAAATGGAAATGTTGAAATAAATTTTCAAACAGATTCAAGAGATACAACTCCTACAGTATATCAACCTTCTAGAAGTCTTATTCTCATCCTCCTTCTGTAGTAGGATCTTCCATAAAGGAACCATCCTGAGTTTCTTGCTCTACACCTAATGCAGACCTTTGACCTATAGGACTTGTGTATCCTTCTTATTACACTTCTCCGTCTAATACATATAATCCTTCGTAATTTGATTTCAATATAAATGTTATTGAATGTTTTGAAATTGATAAAGAAATGTTAAAAAGAATTTAGCTCTACATCTTTTAACAAAATCCTTTTTTAAATAAGTTTCTCAAGAATATAAAGACTTTTTAAAAGAAAAATGGTACAAATATATGTATAATAATCAAAGAAATATTTATTTCTTTGATTGGCTTAAACTAGCCATAAAGAAAGCTTATAATACTGAAGATTTATCCATCAATATGATAACAAAATTAAGCTCATCTTGGATTATAGCTTTTACTAGTTCTTCTCCACAAAGAACTGAAAAATCTATACATCCTCCATTATATCGAGTTATATATAAAGAAACTTCAGCTGTACCCATAAAAAATATTGCAAAAATACAAAGAGATAAAGGTAAATCAGAATTTATTTAAAAATAAGATTTAAGTCATGTTTTAGAACAAAATAATTATACAAATATTAACCTTCATCTATTGGCCAACAAACTAATATAATTGAAGATAAAGTTGAAAATATTTTACAACCTTCTAAAATTATTTCTTCTAAAAAAGAAATCAAAACTATCTTTAAAGAATCCTCATCCTCATCCTGGAATCATCTAGTTGCTTTGATAAGGATTATTCTTCAGATACATGTCATTGTAAAATATTTGATAGTGAAATCAAGTATGAATTTGCTTCTTCTTCCTCTTTATCTTTAATCGTACTCTCTGCTCCAGAAGAAATGCTGCTAGAAATGTTTAAAGATCTAAAAGATGAAGAATTAAAAAATAAATATTTTGAAAAAATGCAGAAAATAAACAATGGAAATTAAAAAGGAAAAGCTTCTACATGAAGTAATATATCTGACTTGTCTAAACAGTTTAGTATAAAAACTGTTTTAGATAGATTAAGAGAGCAACAAGATCCTACGCATCTTTCAATTCTTATAAGGGTTTCTATGAGAAGATTTTTTATAATATCATTTTGAGGGAGTATAATATTGTGGAGTTGAAAAATGTTTAGATTTTCTTTTTTGATGGTTTCTTTTTAAGTTTTTATTTTTTATTTTGGCTAAAAGGACTGATTAATGGTTCCATACCAAATTGAAAACAAAAATCACCAAGTTCATACTTGCTGATTCTTTTTTGATTTTCAATTTGACGTTTAAGTCTGATTTTATTGCATAATGAAAATCCAACTTTATTAATCTTTTGAATTAGATCACCATATGTATACATTAAATAATTCAAATTTCCATAATTTTTTGACTTTAATTCTTCTCTAATTTTTTCTGCAAAAAGTTTCAAAAGACCAAATATGAATTTTTCTTTCAAAAATTCTGAATTACTTGCATCGATTGTATAGAGTTTTGATAAGGAAACATCCTTATACCAATGAGAATGTAATAATGTCGGGAAAGATAAATTGATTAATTGTGTTTTTAATTTTTCTTCTACATTCATATAATTACCAATAAAATGTGTTACTATATTGGTAATAAGCATGTAGATGGAATTAGGGATCATTTGGCCTTGAAGATTAAGAACAGGATTTCCTAAGGGATATCTTTTTATTGCATTTAATATATGATTTCTTTTTGTATTACATAGGTATTTTTCCCACCAACCATGTAATTGTCCAGTAAATCCAAGGATGACTACATTTACTGCATGTCTTTGATCTTTATTGGCGGCCACGATGGTAGAGGCATATATCATCATGTATTGGTATAGTTGCAAGATTTGATATTCAGATAGTCCATCTGCATTCCATTCATATACTGAAGAGTTTTCAAATCGAAGGACATTTAGAATAGCTTGTTCTTCTAATTGAAGATCAACTGGAGTAGGTCTTGGATAATAATTTCTTGTTTTTACTACAGTGACTATTGGTTTTTGCCTTTTAAATATTTTATTAAGTTGTAGAGATTTTTGATTTTGATCATCTTGATTTTCATTTGATTTTTCTTCTATAGAGTCAGAAACAGAGAATTCTGAGTCTGAGCTCGAAGCTGTAGAAACTAAAACATTTATGTATTTTTCATCTTTATTTTCTTTATTATCTTTAAGTTTTATCTTTGTAAAACTATGAGAGAAATTGATTGATTAGTTTGTCTGAAGATTTTAAGGGTTTTTTTTTCTAACTTTAGATCTTTAAGGGCTTCACCTTGAAAACTTAAAGATTGTGTCTTGATTACTTTATGGGAAAAAGTAGTTTAATAAAATTTTAAGATATTTTCAACTTTACCTTCAATTCTATTGGTTTGTTGGCCAATAATATGAAGGTTTATATTTATATAATTATTTTGTTCTAAAACATGACTTAAGTTTTATTTATAAATTAATTCAGATTTACCTTTATCTCCTTGTATCTTTGCTACATCTTTTATGGGTACGGCCGAAGTTTCTTTATATATGATTGGATGTAATGGAGGATGTATAGATTCTTCAGTTCTTTGTAGAAAAGAACTGATAGAAGCTATAATCCAAGATGAGCTTAATTTTATTATCATATTGATGGTTAAATCTTCAATATTATAGCTTTCTTCATTGCTACTTTAAGCCAATCAAAGAAATAAATATTTCTTTGATTATCATACATATATTTGTACCATTTTTCTTTTAAAAAGTCTTTATGTTCTTAATAATAACAAACACACAACCAAGTATTAGATTTTTGACGTTCTTGCTTCTAAGTCAGCAAATCCTTAAACAAAATCAAAACATAAAGATAAGTGAAGAAATACTCTCAAAACGACTTTATATTGCAACAATACTTGATTACGAACTAGATGACAACTTGCCTTTGATACCAAATGGAGAAGGTGGTGGGTATACAAAAGCGGAAGGGAGAGGAGAGAGGAGATGGTGGTGGAAGCAAGGCTGAATTTTAACTGGTGTTCCAACACTTGCCTATACATGAAGAAGGCTAGACCTATTTATAGTCATAACCAACATAATTTACGTTTCATTACAGCTAAGTTTACACTGCATTTGAATTTCATTTCATGTGTTAACAAATTTCATGATGCAACTGGACTGTAGGCAAAAATCACAATCTTTGATGTAGATGATCTTTATTCTGAATAGTTAGATGTCATGATTGCTTTGCGTGACTTGATAAGGTATGTGTCAAGTCTTTATTTCTTTTCCCTTTCTAGAATAAGTTCTTCATAGATGTGCATGTCGGGAATAAAATACTACTTCATTCTTATGAGAGATATGATTTGTCTTTTAGTACTTTTGTATGTACTTTTTCTAAATAACTCATTGATGGGCTAGGAGAAAAAGCTTTTGGAGGAAGAATCTTTATGCTAGGTAGAGTTTTATTGGAGACTTGCATCAAAAGTGCTCATCCCAGCCATCATTTGTTAATTCACCATGGAATAATTGGATTAACTCATCTCGAGTTCTGTCAGAAATATCAAAAGAGATGTCTTCATAAGCATTGATAATTTGATTAAGAGTTGTATGTCCAGATTTATATGGATTCTATATCACCATTGTTTGCTCAGTGAGATCATCAACGATGCAAACAACTCTTCGACCATCACACCAAACATATCTATATGTACTTACAAATTCAAGATGTCCTTTTAGATTGAGAAATCTTTGATACTGATCAGAACTTGGATCACAAGTTCAAAGGCATTCTAAGTTGTATTCCATTGTAGCAACTTCATGAGATTCATACATTGAGCTGGATGGTCAACAGGGAGATGCTCATAATCATTTAAGGGAGAGATGAACTTTTTGCAGACTAAATCTCCTTCTTCATAATTCAGATGGTCCATAATTGATAAGGTTGATAAAACCTGATTTTTGATCTTTCACCCAAACTTGATGAAATCGTTATAACAAGTTATCTTTTGGTAATTCCAATGCAGCAAAGGGCATAACGCATGATTGTAGGGAGCTACTGTATCATTTCAAAATCATCTTTACATAAAGAAAATCTTTGGACTAATCCCTATTTGATATATGAGATATCAACTTCATATGATGGCAGGAAAAATTTGGGAAAGCCAGTTGCCTAGCTTTTATATTGAGCTTTGAGCATTAATCGCTCCTTGATCTGACAAGAAATAGTTTTTTCTCTAATTCTTATAGCTATCTCATCTGGAAGGGCTATGTTAAGCTTTTCTAGGACGTGAATTCTGGATGTTTCTTCATCAGCATAGGTGGATAACAGTGCTCTTTGATGGATGTTATGGCACATAAGGATTTGGATTTCTAAGTCCTTGATATGGTTTGCATTTTTGGATAGGGTTTTTTCTAGTGATTTTTCTTTTATTAGAGAGAATGGCACTCCAATGGGCATTGATAAGTTTTTGTGAAATGACAGATAATCCTGAATTGAAGAAGGGAATTGATATTTGTTGGGATGTAGGTATGAAGGAAGAGCTTGATTCCTGAATAGGGGCTTTGCTTTTACTTATACTTGATGTCATAATGAGAAGGGATACTTCCTGAGGGCAGATAGGTCTGAATGAGAATTATCAATAATATAAATTTTTAGTTTCTTTGGGAAAAGAAAATTAATTTTATATTTGTCCTCTGCGTAGAATTTGAAGGTACCAAAATCTAGATGTAAGATTAAATCTAGAAAACATGAAGACATCAGAGAGACAATTAATAAGATCCAATTTATTTGGAACTGGATATCTGAATGGTTTTTAAACATCTTATTCTTGTTTACACTTTGTCTGAATAATATTAATATGTTGAATAGGAGTTAATTCAACAAAATCAAAATTTAATTCTTTATTGTCTAAAATAGTTTTTAGACCTGATGAGTCAATTTGTAAAGGCTATAAAATTTGTAGAAAATAATTTCCATGGATAACATCATTGTTTAAATCCTTTCCTAGAAGGAAATTAGACTTTATGCATGTTCCATTTTTACAGATATAAACATTACTTAATTTGAATTTGATATGTAGTTTTTTGCTAGCAGTAGCTAGATTGAGTTTATTATTGGTTTTTTCATAATATTTTGTTGGGATTAATCCTTCTCTTATTAAATTAACATCTGCGCCACTATCTAGTAAGCAGAGTGCTTTAATAGAGAAGTCTTTGACCTTAATTGTAGCTTGATTTTTCCATTTTTTAAGTGGATTTCTTGTTAAAGAATTTACAAAACCATTTAAGTCTTTATCAAATTTTTCTTGATTTTTGAAATTATTATTATTTTCTTGATAATTTTTGAGTATGTGAATTTCAAGATTCTCAACACGTTGTTTGAGTTCTTGAAGTTCAATTAAGTCTTGTTTTAATTCTTTTACTTCTTGCTTTAGATTATTTATTTCTTTATAAAGATCTTAAATAGAAAGATGAGTAGGAGCTTGTTGCTCTCTTAATCTATCTAATATAGTTTTAATGCTGAATTATTCAGGTAAGTCTGATTTGTTATTTGATATGGAAGCTTTCCCTTTTTTAGTTCCTTTATTCATATTCTGTATTTTTTCAAAATATTTATTTTTTAATTCTTCATCTTTTAGATCTTTAAACATTTCTAGCACCATCTCTTCTGGAGCAGAAAGTATATTTAAAGATATAAAGGAAGAAAAAGCAGATTCATACTGGATTTCACTATCAAATAATTTATCATGTATCTGAAGAATGAGAGGAAGAATAATCTGTATTAGAGGAACTGGATGACTATGACAATGAGGATCCTTTTAGATCATTTTGATTTCTTTTTCTATTTTTACTTTTATTTTTGGGCAATCAGGAGTGATATGTCCTTTTTCTTTGTAATTATAACATTGTATTTCTTTTTTCTTGGGATAAGAATTGGATGGATTATCTTTGTACAAGATTTCTTTGATTCTTTATAAGGATTTTTATGAGAAGATTTTTTATGATATCTTTTTGAGGGAATATAATATTGTGGAGTTGAAAAATGTTTAGGTTTTCTTTTTTAATGGTTTCTTTTTAAGTTTTTTTTATTATGGCTAGAAGGACTAATTAATGGTTCCATGCCAAATTGATAACAAAATGTTCATATTTGCTAATTCTTTTTTGACTTTCAATTTGTCATTTAAGTTTTATTTCATTGCATAATAAAAATCCTACTTTATTTATCTTTTGAATGAGGTCACCATATGTATAAAGTCCATAATTTAAATTTCCATAATTTTTTTATTTTAACTCTTCTCTAACTTTCTCTGCAAAAAGTTTAGGAAGACCATATATAAAATTTTCTTTCCAAAATTCTGAATTACTTGCATTGATCATATAGAGTCTTGATAAGAAAACATCTTTATACCAATGAAAATCTGATAATGTTGGGCAAGATAAATTGATTAATTTTGCTTTTAATTTTTCTTCTACATTCGTATAATTACCAATAAAATGTTTAACTATATTGGTAATAAGCATGTAGATGGAATCAAAGATCATTTGGCCTTAAGGATTAAGAACAGGATTTCCTGAGGGATCTCTTTTTACTGCATTTATTATAGCATTTCTTTCTATATCAAATAGGAATTTTTCCCACCAACCATGTAATTGTCCAGTAAATCCAAAGACAACTGCATTTACTGCATCTCTTTGATCATTACTGGTAGCCATGATGGTAGAGGCATAAATCATCATGTGTTGGCAGAGTTGCAGGATTTTATATTCAGATAGTCCATCTACATTCCATTCATATACTGAAGAGTTTTCAAATCAAAGGCCATTTAGAATAGCTTGTTCTTCGAATTGAAGATCAACTAGAGTAGTCTTGGATAATAATTTATTATTTTTGCTGCAGTGACTATTGGTTTTTGCCTTTTAAATATTTTATTAAGTTGTAGAGATTCTTGATTTTGATCATCTTGATTTTCATTTGATTTTTCTTCTATATAGTCAGAAATAGAGAATTCTGAGTCTGAGCGAAGCTTTAAAAACTAAAACATTTATGAATTTTTCATCTTTATTTTCTTTATTATCATTAAGTTTTATCTTTGTAGAACTATGAGAAATTGATTGATTAGTTCGTTTGAAAATTTTAAGGCTTTTTTTTTCTAACTTTAGATCTTTAAGGGCTTCACCTTGAAAACTTAAAGATTGTGTCTTGATTACGTTATGGGAAAAAGTAGTTTCATAAAATTTTAAATATTTTCAACTTTATCTTCAACTCTATTGGTTTGTTCGCCAATAATATGAAGGTTTATATTTATATAATTATTTTGTTCTAAAACACGACTTAAGTCTTATTTATAAATTAATTCAGCTTTACCTTTATCTCCTTGAATCTTTGCTACTTCTTTTATGGGTATGGCCGAAGTTTCTTTATATATGATTTGATATAATGGAGGATGCATAGATTTTTCAGTTCTTTGTGGAGAGGAACTGGTAGAAGCTATAATCCAAGAAGTGCTTAATTTAGTTATCATATTGATGGATAAATCTTCAGTATTATAAGCTTTCTTTATGGCTAGTTTAAGCTAATCAAAGAAATAAATATTTCTTTGATTATCATACATATATTTATACCATTTTTCTTTTAGAAAGTCTTTATGTTCTTGAGAAACATGGTTAAAAAAGGATTTTGTGAGAGGATATAAAGCTAAATTCTTTTTTAACTTTTCTTTATCAATTTCAAAGCGTTCAATAACATTTATATTGAAATCGGATTCCAAAGAATTATATGTATTAGATGGAGAAGTTTGATAAGAAGGATACACTAGTCTTGTAGGTCGAAGGTCTACATTAGGTGTAGAGCAAGAAACTTTAGATGGTTTTTTTATGGAAGATCCTACCACAAAGGGAAGATGAGAATAAGACGTTCTAGAAGGTTGATAAACAGTAGGAGTTGTAACTCTTAAATCTATTTGAAAATTTATTTCAACACTTCCATCTTCATGTTCAATAATTATTTTAATACCTTGATTTTCTAAAGACCTTTTTGGTTTAGAGTTTTCTAAGCGCCATTTACTAGATAGATTAATATCATTCCACTGTATGAGTTTCAGAATATTAACTTTATTTTTGAAATTAGTTTGGAATAAAGTAGTCATACCTTTTGCTTGATGCGAATAGGCTATGCCTGGAACAATTAAATTCATGAGTTTATAATAAACTCTATATATGAGAGCAAGATTTTGATTATGAGGATTCATATCAAAACCATTTGTTTGGATAACAAGAATAAGAGCTTCATGTGCACCTGGATCTTAAGGGAAACAGAGAAATTTGGAAAGAAATTGAAGAAAGTAAGGCCATTAGCCATACTTGATCCAACCATTCCAAGTAATGAATCATTGAATTTTTTATGTCTTGTATCTTGAACATAGATGAGAGCTTAAGTCCAAGTCTTGTTAAAGGCTTTAGAGCAACTTGCACTAATCTAAAATGAATATAATTGCATGTTTTAACATCCTCCTTTATTCATGGGGCTTGATTAAAGAAAGATGCTGAATATGACCGGTAATGGATTCAGTTCTTTCAATGGTTTTTACTTTATAACTTGATTTTAATTAAAAACTTCCAGTTTTATAAATTTCATTTTTATTTTCTGTTGGAATAGTCCAGTCACACATAACTTGATCTAAATCGTCATAATTGATTTCTTCACTATTTTTAATAGACATAGAAGATAAGGAATTTAATGATGAGGAAAAAGAAAGTACAAACTTCTTAATAAGCTTAGCCATAATTTGTATTACAGAGTTATTTTAACTAAATCTACCACGAGTATCTAACAAAATAGAGGATTTACACACCAATAAAGCACCTTAAATGCCTTCACACGGCTAATAGTGGCAACAATAATGGCTGCCTCAGCTTCATTTCGGGTGGAATATGATTAAAATTTCTCAATAATAACAAACACATAACTAAGTATTAAGACTTTTGACGTTCTTACTTTTGAGTCAGCAATTATTACTAGCAATTGCTAGGATGAGTTTATTTTTTGGTTTTTTCATAATATTTTGTTGGGACTAATCCTTCTTTTATTAAATTAATATCTACGCCACTATCTAGTAAGCTGAGTGCTTTAATAAAGAAGTCTTTGATCTTAATTGTAGCTTGAACCTTCCATTTTTTAAGTGGATTTCTTGTTAAAGAATTTATAAAACCATTTAAGTTTTCACTAACTTCTTCTTGATGTTCTAATTAATTATCATTATTTTCTTGACAATTTTTGAGTGCGTGAAATTCAAGATTCTCAACACATTGTTTGAGTTCTTGAACTTCAATTAAGCCTTGTTTTAATTCTTTTATTTCTTACTTTTAATTAGTAATTTCTTTATAAAGACTTTGAATTGAAAGATGAGGAGGAGCTTGCTGCTCTCTTAATCTATCTAACACAATTTTATTGCTGAATTGTTCAGGTAAGTTAGATATATTATTTGATGTAGAAGCTTTTCCTTTTTTATTTCCTTTATTTATATTTTGTATTTTTTCAAATTTAAACATTTCTAGCACCAGTTCTTCTAGAGCAGAAAGTACGCTTAAAGATAAAGAGGAAAAAGAAGTAGATTCATACTGGATTTCGCTATCAAATATTTTACAATGACATGTATCTGAAGAATAATCTTTATCAGAGGAACTAGATGATTCTAAGGACGAGGATGAGGATCCTTTTAAGATAGTTTTATTTCTTTTTCTGTTTTTACTTTTATTTTTGGGTAGTCAGAAGCTATATGTCCTTTTTCTTTGCCATTATAACATTGTATTTCTTTTTTCTTGAGATGAGAAGTGGATGGATTATCTTTTGTGTAAGATTTCTTTAATTCTTTATAAGGGTGTTTATGAGAAGATTTTTTATGATATCTTTTTGAGGGAATATAATATTATGGAGTTGAAAAATGTTTAGATTTTCTTTTTTGATTGTTTCTTTTTAAGTTTTTCTTTTTATTTTTGCTAGAAGGACTGATCAATAGTTCCATGCCAAAATGAAAAAGAAATCACCAAGTTCAGACTTGCTGATTCTTTTTTGATTTTCAATTTGACGTTTAAGTTTGATTTCATTGCATGATGAAAATCCAACTTTATTAAACTTTTGAATTAGATCACCATACGTATACATTCCATAATTCAAATTTCCTTAATTTTCTGATTTTAATTATTCTCTAACTTTTTTTGCAAAAAGTTTAGGAATACCAAATATAAATTTTTCTTTCCAAAATTCTGAATTGCTTGCATTGATTATGTAGAGTTTTGATAAGAAACATCTTTATACCAACGAAAATCTAATAATGTTGGGCAGGATAAATTGATTAATTGTGTTTTTGTTGTTTCTTCTATATTCATATAATTGCCAATAAAATGTTTTACTATATTGGTAATAATCATGTAAATAGAATCCAGAATCATTTGACCTTGAGGAGTAATAACAAGATTTCCTAAAGGTTCTTTTTTTACTGCATTTAATATAGCTTGTCTTTATATATTAGATAGGTACTTTTCCCACCAACCATGTAATTGTCCAGTAAATCCAAGGACAACTGCATTTACTGCATGTCTTTGATCATTATCGACAGCCATGATGGTAGAGGCATATATCATCATGTGTTGGTATAGTTACAGGATTTGATATTCAGATAGTCCATCTACATTCCATTGTATACTAAGGAGTTTTCAAATCGAAGGCCATTTAAAATAGCTTGTTCTTCGAATTGAAGATCAACTGGAGTAGGTCTTGGATAATAATTTCTTATTTTTGCTACAGTGACTATTGGTTTTTGCCTTTTAAATATTTTATTGATTTTTTGAGATTCTTGATTTTGGTCATTTTGATTCTCATTTGTTTTAGACTCTTCTTTTATAGGATTAGCTACAAAAAAATTTTGAATTTGAGCTATAGGCTTTAGAATTTGAGACTAAAACATTTATAGATTTGTCAACTTATTGATCTTTATTTTCTTGAATTTATATATTTGTAAAACTATAAGATAATTGATTGATTAGTTCATCCAAAAATTTTCAAGTTTTCCTTCCAACTTTAGATCTTTAAGGGCTTCACCTTGAAAACCTAAAGTTTGTGTCTTAATTATCTTTTGTGAAGAAGATGCTTCATAAATTTTTAAAATATTTTCAACTTTATCTTCAATTCTATTGGTTTATTGGCCAATAGTATGAAGGTTAATATTTGTGCAATTATTTTGTTCTAAAACATGACTTAAGTCTAATTTATAAATTAATTCAGATTTACATTTATCTCCTTGTATCTTTGCTGCATCTTTTATGGGTACAACCGAAGTTTCTTTGTATATGATTTGATGTATAGAACTGGTAGAAGCTATAATCCAAGATGAGCTTAATTTTGTTATCATATTGATGGATAAATCTTTAGTATTATAAGCTTTCTTTATGGCTAGTTTAAGCCAATCAAAGAAATAAGTATTTCTTTGATTATCATACTTATATTTGTACCATTTGTCTTTTAAAAAGTCTTTATGTTTTTGAAAAACCTATTTAAAAAAGGATTTTGTTAAAGGATATAGAGCTAAAATCTTTTTTAACATTTATTTATCAATTTCAAAACATTCAATAATATTTATATTGAAATCAGATTCCGAAGGATTATATGAATTAGATGGAGAAGCTTAATAAAAAGGATACACAAGTCCTGTAGGTCAAAGGTCTACATTAGGTGTAGAGCAAGAAACTTGAGATGGTTCTTTTATGGAAGATCCTACCAAAGAGGGAGGATGAGAATAAGACTTTCTAGAAACTTGATAAACTGTAGCAGTTGTATCTCTTAAATTTGTTTGAAAATTTATTTCAACACTTCCATCTTCATGTTCAATAATTGTTTCAATATCTTGATTTTCTAAAGACCTTTCTGTTTGAGCATTTTCTAAGCGCCATTTACCAGATAGATTAATATCATTCCACTATATGAGTTTTGGAATATTAACTTTATTTTTAAAATTAGTTTGGAATAAAGTAGTCATACCGTTTGCTTGATGCGAATAGGCTATGCCTGGAACAACTAAATTCATGTGTTTATAATAAACTCTATCTATGAGAGCAAGATTTTGATTATGAGGATTCATATCAAAACCTTTTGTCTGGATAGCAAGAGTAAGAGCTTCATGTGCACCTAGATCTGTAAGAAAAATAGAGAAATTTGGAAAGCAATTGAAGAAAGTGGGGCCATTAGCTAAACTTGATTTAACCATTCCAAGTAATGAATCACTGAATTTTTTATGTCTTGTGTCTTGAATATGGATGAGAGCTTCTGTTCTAAGTCCAAGTCTTGTTAAAGGCTTTAGAGCAACTTGCACTAATCCAAAATGAATATAATTGTATGTTTTAACATGCTCCTTTGTTTCATGGGGCTTGATTAAAGAAAGATGCTGAATATGACTGGTAATGGATTCAGTTCTTTCAATGGTTTTTACTTTATAACTTGATTTTAATTGGAAACTTCCAACATTAAAAATTTAATTTTTTTTTGCGGCTGGAATAGTCTAGTTACAAATAACTTGATCTAAATCATTATGACTGATTTCTTCACTATTTTTAATAGACATAGAAGATAAGGAATTTGATGACGAGGAAAAAGAAAGTACAAACTTCTTAATAAGCTTAGCCATAATTTGTATTACAGAGTTATTTTAACCAAATCTACCACAAGTATCTAACAAAATAGAGGATTTACACACCAACAAAACGCCTTAAATGCCTTCACACGGCTAACAACGATGATGACAATGGCTACCTCAGCTTCACTCTGGGCGGAATATGATTAAAACTTCTCAGTAATAACAAACACAGAACTAAGTATTAAGACTTTTGACGTTCTTACTGCTCAGTCAGCAATTCCTTAAGCAAAATCAAAGCATAACATAACAAAGATAAATGCAGAAATACTCACAAAACAACTTTATATTGCCAAAGTACTAGATTACAAATTTGAGAAATCAAAGGAGCCTCATCCTCATCCTTAGAATCATCTAGTTCTTCTTATAAAGATTATTCTTTAGATACATGTTATCGTAAGATATATGACAGTGAAATCCAATATGAATCTGCTTCTTCTTCCTCTTTTTCTTAAAATGTACTCTCTGTTCCAAAAGAAATGGTGCTAGAAATGTTTAAAGATCTAAAAGATGAAGAATTAAAAAATAAATTTTTTGAAAAAATGCAGAAAATAAACAACGGAAATAAAAAAGGAAAAGCTTCTACATCAAGTAATTTATCTGACTTAAACTGAACAATTCAGTAAAAAACTATTTTAGATAGATTAAGAGAGCAACAAGCTCCTACTCATCTTTCAATTCAAGATATTCAATTCGAGATATTTATAACAAAATTAATAATCACAAGCAAGAAATAAAAGAATTAAAACAAGACTTACTTGAACTTTAAGAACTCAAACAACATGTCGAGAATCTTGAATTTCACACAGTCAAAAATTATCAAGAAAATAATGATAATTTAGAACATCAAGAAAAATTTGATGAAAACTTAAATGGTTTTGTAAATTCTTTAACAAGGAATAGACCTCCAAAATGGAAAACTCAAGTTACAATTAAGGTCAAAGACTTCTTTATTAAAGCACTCTGCTTACTAGATAGTGCGTAGATGTTAATTTAATGAGAGAAGGATTAATCTCAACAAAATATTATGAAAAAACCAAAAATAAACTCAGCCTAGCAACTGCTAATAATAAACTCCATATCCATTATAAATTAAATAACGTCCATGTTTACAAAAATGGAACATGTATAAAGACTAATTTTCTGCTCGGAAAAGATCTAAACAATGATGTTATCCTTAGAAATCTTTTTCTACAGATTCTACAGCCTGTTTAAGTTGATTCATCAGGCCTTAAAACTATTAAAGACAATAAAAAATTAATTTTTGATTCTGTTGAATCAACTCCTATTCAACATATCAATATCATTCAAAATCAAATTGCTTAAAAAGAAAAACAAATATCATATCTTGAAAAACAAATATCATATCTTCAAGAAGATATGAATTCTTTAAGAATTGAAAAGGAATTACAAAAACTAGAATTCCAAAAAGATTTAATCCAATTTAAAAAATATCTTGAAACAGAATGCTGTTCTGACCTTCCTTCTGCTTCTTAGCACAGGAAACACCATGCTATTTCTTTTCCATATATTGATAATTTCGATAAATCTCAAATTCCTACTAAAGCTCGACCTATTCAGATGAATAAAGACCCTCTTCTTGCTAAAGAAATCAAATATCTTCTTGCTAAAAACCTTATTTAGAAATCACAAGCCCCTTAGACTTGTGAAGCATTTTATGTAAATAAAGCACCTGAACAGGAACGAGGTGTTCCCCATCTTGTTATCAACTACAAGCCTTTAAATAAAGTCTTAAAGTCCATCATATATCCAATTCCAAATAAAACTGATCTTATTAACCATCTAGCCGGTGCCTTCCTTTTTTCCAAATTTGATCTTAAATTTGGATTTTGGTAAATTCAAATCACCCCGGAGGATAGGTATAAAACTGCTTTTACAGTACCATTTGGCCATTACGAATGGAACATTATGCCATTTGGTTTAAAAAACGCTCCTTCAGAATTTCAAAGAATAATGAATGATATTTTTAATCCATATTAAGCTTTTACACTCATCTATATAGATGACATTCTAGTGCTTTCAAAATCTATTTGTGACCATTGAAAATATTTAAATTTTTTAAAAAAGTTATTATCAAGAATGGACTTGTCTTATCCCAAAAGAAAATGAAGCTTTTTCAAACAGAAATTCAGTTTCTTGGCTTTATAATAAAACAAGGAACTATTTATCCAGTTTAAAGAGTTAATAAGTTTGCTTCCCAATTTCCTGATGAAATTCTTAATAAAGAGCAATTGAAATGTTTTCTTGGATGCCTTAATTATGTTTCTGACTTTTATAAAGATCTTGCTAAAGAAAAAAAAAATCTTGCAAATGCACTTGACCAAAAATCCTGTGGAATAGTCACCTGCTCATATAAAAGCTATTCAAAATATTAAACAGAAAGTCCAAAATTTACCTTGCTTGACTATCCCTCAAACAGTTGTATTAAAAGTAGTTCAAATAGATGAATTTGAAATAGGTTTTGGAGGAATCTTTCTACAAAGAAATGTCCTTGGAAAAGAAGAAATTCTTCGTTTCACTTCTGAAACATGGACGCCCACTCAACAGAATTATTCAACTATTAAAAAGGAAATCCTATCCATAGTAAATAGCATAATGAAGTGCCAAAGTGATTTCTTAAAAATTTTTTTTATTAAGAATAGATTGTAAATCTGCTAAAGAAATTCTAGAAAAAAATGTAAAAAATCTTGCTGCTAAGCAAATCTTTGCTTGCTGGCAAGCTTTATTAGCCATATTTGGCTTTGACATTGAGTATATTGTAGGTAAAAATAATTCTCTTCCTGATTTTTTATCTCGTGAGTCTTTACAAGGACAAAAGGATGAAGCCTCGGTAGATTAGACCCCTTTTCTAGTCCTCAACTGATAAAGTTTCTTCCATTATGAATACTACACCTTTATCTAGAAAATCTAGCAGCAATTATCTTGAGAGATGGGGAGCAACCCATACTTCTAATATTCCTCAATTTCAAAGCCCATCAAGCCCTGTATTCAAAAAACTTTAAGCTTTACAAGCCCAATATTTTACCACAAAAGCACCCTTGAGAATTTATTCCTTAGACGACATGTCTTATGCCGATACCATTTCTATTGAACATCTTATCCAAACCCTTTTTTCTCCTGATCACTTATTTATCCAACCTCTTAACTATAAAGTCTATGAACATATTCTGATTAGAACTGGCAGCTGTACTATTGATCATACAGATGGATCAAAAAATTCATACTTAAATGCTTTACCACCCAATATTACTATCCTCTATTCAAAAATCAAAATCATGCATGTTCTCTCTACAGAAGAATGGGAATTACCTCTTCATATGCCTCAAAGGCTTCATTCGGAACTTATTTTTAATTATTATGATTATATTTCTGCTTGGGAAGTCAGCCTCTATTATCAAAACCCAGCTTTCCAGCATTCCTGGTTCATCAAATTCAAATCAAGCTCCCATAAAATATCTATGTGGTTCTTCACACAATTCTGGGTCCTTTTGGTGCCACTAAAGACATCTTTCCTCAGGCACTTCTTCCTATTTATGTCAAATCAGGAAAAAAAAAAGCCTTTATCAGTACCTACAACTTGCAACAGGGCCTTATGTTTTTATGCAGTTTTATCGCAAGTAGGGGGTTCCTTGGATCCTGAAATGGAATTTTTATAAAGAAATGGACTTAGTCCACCAGTTCAATCTCGAATGATCTATATTAAGTTTTGGCATCAATTTGATTATCCTGCAATACTCAGCAATATTCTACCAATCAAGCTATAAAGCCATCATTCGCTGAAGTTCCCAAAACTCTTGAAAAGAAAAAGAAAGGCTCTATCCAGCAAGTGCTATTAACAAACAGAAGAATTCTTATTTAGCCTCTCCTTTTGCCCTTTATTTCACAGCATATTTGCTTCAACTCAAAAAAGAACTTCAAAAGGAAATTTTTTAACAAATACCAAAAGAAAGGTCATTTGAAAATTCTCCATTAAGTTTTGGTCAACAGTTGCATCATCTTTGGGCTGATGACAATCCTTTTGAAAATACTACCCCAGAACCAGATACAGATGTTGATGAGACAAAAAGTGATAATGAAGGATTCATTTCTATCCAAAGAAAAGAAAAAAAAATAAAGCCAACGTAAGACAAATGCTTTATCAAGCTTCTCAATTTTCCACAAAGCAATCATGACAATCCACTATTCAAAATAAAGTTGATATACAGTGAAGATTGTGATCTTATCCAGTAGTACTAAAGCATCATGAAATTTGTTAGCACATGAAATGAGATGCAAATTTAGTGTAAATTCAGTCGTAATGAAATGTAAATTATGTTGGTTATGACTATAAATAGGTCTAGCCTTCCTCATGTACAGGCAAGAGTTAAAATACTAGTCAAAATCCAGCCTTACTTCCACCACCATCTCCTCTCTCTTTTCCTTTCTGCTTTTGTATACCCACCATCTTCCCCATTTGGTATCAAAGCCAAGTTGGTATCAAATTCGTAATCAAGTACTTTGGCAATATAAAGTTGTTTTGTGAGTATTTCTTTACTTATCTTTGTTATGTTATGCTTTGATTTTGCTTAAGGAATTGTTGATTCAAAAGTAAGAACGTCAAAAGTCTTAATACTTAGTTCTGTGTTCATTATTATTGAGAAATTTTAATCATATTCCGCCTAGAGCAACGCTGAGGTAGCCATTGTTGTCGCCGTTATTAGCCGTGTTTACTTATCTTTGTTATGTTACGCTTTGATTTTGCTTAAGGAATTGTTGATTCAAAAGTAAGAACGTCAAAAGTCTTAATACTTAGTTCTGTGTTCATTATTATTGAGAAATTTTAATCATATTCTGCCCCGAGCAACGCTGAGGTAGCCATTGTTGTCGCCGTGTGAAGGCATTTAAGGCATTTTATTGGTGTGTAAATCCTCTATTTCGTTAGATACTCATGGTGGATTTGGTGAAAATAACTCTATAATACAAATTATGTCTAAGCTTATTAAGAAGTTCGTACCTTTTTCTTCCTCATCATTAAATTCCTTATCTTTTATGTCTAATAAAAATAGTGAAGAAATCAGTTATGACGATTTAGATTAAGTTATTTGTGATTGGACTATTCCAACCGTAAATAAAAATGAAATTTATAATTAAAATCAAGTTATAAAGTAAAAACTATTGAAAGAACTGAATCCATTACCAGTAATATTCAGCATCTTTCTTTAATCAAGCCCCATGAATTAAAGGAGTGTGTTAAAACATACAATTATATTCATTTTGGATTAGTGCAAGTTACTCTAAAGCCTTTAACAAGACTTGGACTTAGAACAGAAGCTCTCATCAATGTTCATGATACAAGACATAAAAAATTCAGTGATTCATTACTTAGAATGGTTGAATCAAGTTTGGCTAATGGCCCTACTTTCTTTAATTGCTTTCCAAATTTTTCTATTTCCCTTACAGATTCAGATGCACATGAGACTTTTACTCTTGCTATCTAGACAAAAGGTTTTGATATGAAGCTTTATCATCAAAATCTTGCTCTCATATATAGAGTTTATTACAAACACATGAATTCAGTTGTTCCAGCCATAGCCTATTCTTATCAAGTAAGAGGTATGACTACTTTATTCTAAACTAATTTAAAAATTAAAGTTAATATTCCAAAGCTCATATTGTTGAATGATATTAATCTATCTGGTAAATAGCGCTTAGAAAACGCTCAACCAGAAAAGTCTTTAGAAAATCAAGCTATTGGAACAATTATTGAACATGAAGATGGAAGTGTTGAAATAAATTTTCAAACAGATTCAAGAGATACAATTCTTACAGTTTATCAACCTTTTAGAAAGTCTTATTCTCATCCTCCCTCTGTGGTAGGATCTTCCATAAAAGAACCATTTGGAGTTTCTTACTCTACACCTAATGTAGACCTTTGACTTATAGGACTTGTGTATCCTTCCTATTAAGCTTCAGAAAGCATAAGAAATCATGCTTTTCCACCTAATACACATAATTCCTCAGAATGTGATTCCAATAGAAATGTTATTGAATTTTTGAAATTGATAAAGAAATGTTAAAAAAGAACTTAGCTCTACATCCTTTAACAAAATTTGTTTTTAAATAGGTTTCTTAAGAACATAACAACTTTTTAAAAGAAAAATGGTACAAATATATGTATGATAATCATAGAAATATTTATTTCTTTGATTGGCTTAAACAAGTCATAAAGGAAGCTTATAATACTGAAGATTTATCCATCAATATGATAACAAAATTAAGCTCATCTTGGATTATATCTTCTACCACTTCTTCTCCACAAATAACTGAATAATCTATACATCCTCCATTACATCAAATCATATATAAAGAAACTTCAACCGTACCCATAAAAGATGTTGCAAAAATACAAGGAGATAAAGGTAAATCTGATTTTATTTACAAATCAGATTTAAGTCATGTTTTAGAAAAAAAATAATTATACAAATATTAACCTTCATACTATTGGTTGACAAACTAATATAATTGAATATAAAGTTAAAAATATTTTACAGCCTTCTGAAATTATTTCTTCTCAAAAAGAAATCAAAACAATCTTAAAAGGATCCTCATCCTCATCCGTAGAATCATCTAACTCCTTCGATAAAAATTATTCATCAAATACATGCCATTTAAAATATTTAACAGTGAAATCCAGTATGAATCTGCTTATTCTTCCTGTTTATCTTTAAACGCAGTCTCTGCTCCAGAAGAAATGGTGCTAAAAATGTTTAAAGATCTTAAAGATGAAGATTTAAAAAATAAATATTTTGAAAAAAATACAGAACAGAAACAACATAAATAAATAGGGAAAAGCTTTTGCATCAAATAATATATCTAACTTACTTGAACAATTCAGTACAAAAACTGTTTTAGATAGATTAAAAGAGCAACAAGCTGCTGCTCATCTTTCCATTCAAAGATCTTTAGAAAGAAATTAATAATCAAAAGTAAGAAATAAAAGAATTAAAACAAGACTTAATTGAACTTCAAGAACTCAAACAACGTCTTGAGAATCTTGAATTTCACACACTCAAAAATTATCAAGAAAATAATGATAATTTAGAACATCAAGAAAAATTTGATGAAAACTTAAATGGTTTTGTAAATTCTTTAACAAGGAATCCACCTCAAAAATAGAAAACTCAAGTTACAATTAAGGTCAAAGACTTCTCTATTAAAGCGCTCTACTTGCTAGATAGTGGCGCAAATGTTGATTTAATAAGAGAAGGATTAATCCCAACAAAATATTATGAAAAAACAAAAAATAGACTCAGCCTAGCAACTACTAGTAATAAACTCCATATCCAATATAAATTAAATAACGTCCATGTTTGCAAAAATGGAACATTTATAAAGACTAATTTCCTACTTGAAAAATATTTAAATAATGATTTATCTTTGGAAATCCTTTTCTACAAATTCTACGGCCTTTTCAAATTGATTTATCAAGCCTTAAAAAAATTAAAGATAATAAAAAATCAGTTTTTGATTTCATTGAATCAACTGCTATTCAACATATCAATATCATTCAAAATCAAATTGCTTATAAAGCAAAACAAATTGCATATCTTCAAGAAGACTTGAATTCTTTAAGAATTGAAAAAGAATTACAAAAACCAGAATTCCAAAAAGATTTAATCTAATTTCAAAAATCTCTTGAAACAAAATGCTGTTCTAACCTTCCTTTTACCTTTTGGGACAGGAAACACCATACTATTTCTCTTCCATATATTGATAATTTCGATGAATCTCAAATTCCTACTAAAGCTCGACATAGTCAGATGAATAAAGACCTTATATAACTATGTACTAAAGAAATCAATGATCTTCTTGCGAAAAAGCTTATTCAAAAATCACAATTCCCATGGAGTTGTGTAGCGTTTTATGTAAATAAAGCACTTGAACAAGAATGAGATGTTCCCCATCTTGTTAGTAACTACAAGCCTTTAAATGAAGTCTTAAAGTCCATTAGATATCCAGTTCCAAATAAAACTGATCTTATTAACCGTCTAGCTGGTACCTTCCTTTTTTCCAAATTTGATCTTAAATCAAGATTTTAGAAAATTCAAATCACCTAGAGGACAAGTATAAAACTGCTTTTGCAATACCATTTGGCCATTACAAATGGAACGTTATGCCATTTGGTTTAAAAAATGCTCCTTCAAAATTTCAAAGAATAATGAATGACATTTTTAATCCATATTAAGCATTTACACTCATCTATATAGATGACATTCTTGTGTTTTCAAAATCTATTTGTGACCATTGGAAACATTTAAATATTTTTAAAAAAGTTATTATCAAGAATGGACTTGTCTTATCCTAAAAGAAAATGAAGCTTTTTCAAATAGAAATTCAGTTTCTTGGCTTTATAATAAAAAAAAGGAACTATTTCTCCAGTCCAAAGAGTTGTTAAGTTTGCTTCCCAATTTCCTGATGAAATTCTTAATAAAGAGCAATTGTAACACTTTCTTGGATGCCTTAATTATGTTTTCGACTTTTATAAAGATCTTGCTAAAGAAAGAAAAATCTTACAAATATGCTTGACCAAAAATCCCATAGAATGGTCACCTGCTCATAAAAAGTTGTTCAAAATATTAATCAAAAAATCCAAAATTTACCTTGTTTAATTATCCCTCATCCAAATTTATTAAAAATAGTTCAAATAGATGAATCTAAAATAGGTTTTGGAGGAATCCTTCTACAAAGAAACATCATTGGAAAAGCAGAAATTCTTCGTTTCACTTCTGGAACATGGACGCCCACTCAATAGAATTATTCAACTATTAAAAACGAAATCCTACCGATAGTAAATAGTATAATGAAGTTCTAAAGTGATTTATTAAACAAAAATTTTTATTAAGAATACATTGTAAATTTACTAAAGAAATTTTAGAAAAAGATGTAAAAAATCTTGTTGCTAAGAAAATCTTTGCTCGCTGGCAAGCTTTATTAGCAATATTTGACTTTGACATTGAGTATATTGCAGGTAAAAATAATTCTCTTCCTAATTTTTTATCTCGTGAGTTTTTACAGGGACAAAAGAATGAAGCCTCGATAGATTAGACCCTTTCTCTAGTCCCCAACTAATAAAGTTTCTTCCATTATGAACACTACACCTTTATCTAGAAAATCTAGCGGCAATTATCATGAAAGATGGAGAGCAACCCATACTTCTAATATTCCTCAATCTCAAAGCCCATTAAGCCTTGTATCCAGAAAACTACAAGCTTCACAAGCCCAATATTTTGCCACAAAAGCACCCTTGAGAATTTATTCCTAGGATGACATGTCTTATGTCGATACCATTTCTATTGAACATCTTATCCAAACCCTATTTTCTCGTGATCACTTATTTATCCAACCTCTTGACTATAAAGTCTATGAACAGATTATGATTAGAACTGGCAGCTATACTATTGATGATACATATGGATCAAAAAGTTCATACTTAAATGCTTTACCACCCAATATTACTATCCTATATTCCAAAATTAGATTCCTGCATGTTTTCTTTGCATAATAATGGGGAACGACCTCTTCATATGCCTTAAAGGCTTGATTCAGAACTTAATTTTAATTATTATGATTATATTTTTGCCTGAAAAGTCATCCTCAATTATCAAAACCCATCCTTCTAGCATTCCTGGTTCATCAGATTCAAATCAAACTCCCATAAAATACCTATGTCTTTCTTCACACAATTCTGGATCCCTTTCGGTGCCACTAAAGACATCCTTCCTCAAGAACTTTTTCCTATTTATGAATCCTATTCTGTATCATTTAGAGCCCTTCTCAAATCAGAAGAAAAAGCCCTTTATCAGAACCTACAACTTGCAACCGAACCTCATGTTACTAAGCAGTTTTATTGCAAGCAGAAGATTCCTTAGATCTTGAAATGGAATTTTTTTTATGAAGAAATGGACTACAGTCCACCAGTTTTATCTCGAATGATTTATATCAAGTTTTGGTATAATTTGATTTTATTGCAATACTCCAGCAATATTTTACTGATCAAGCTATAAAGCCATCATTCTCTGAAGTTCTCAAAACTCTTGAAAAAGGAAAAGAAAGGCTTCATCCAGCAAGTGATATTGACAAATAGAATAATTCTTATTCAACCTCTCTTTATGCTCTTTATGTAGTAGCAGATTTTCTTCAACTCAAAAAAGAACTTCAAAAGGAAATTATTGATCAAAGACAAAAAGAACAGTCACTTGAAAATTCTCCATTGAGTTTTGGTCAGCAGCTGTATCATCTTTGGGCTGATGACAATCCTTTTGAAAATATTGCTCCTGAACCAGATACAGATGTTGATGACACAAAAGGTGATAATGAAGGATTCATATCTATCCAAAGAAAAGGAAAAAAATAAAGCCAAGACAAGACATATGCTTTATCAAGCCTTTCAATTTCCCACAAAGCAATCATGACAATCCACTATTTAGAATAAAGTTCATCTATAGTAAAGATTGTGATCTTATCCAGCAGTCCTAACGCATCATGAAATTTGTCAGCACATGAAATGAAATGCAAATGCAGTGTAAATTCAGTTGTAATGAACTGTAAATTATGTTTGCTAAGGCTACAAATAGTACCAGCCTTCTCCATGTACCAGCAGGAGTTGGAATACCAATCAAAACCCAGCCTTGCTTCCACCACCATCTCCTCCCTCTCCTTTTCGCTTTTGTATGCCCACCATCTTCCCCATTTGGTATCAAAGACAAGTTGGTATCAAATTTGTAATTAAGTACTTTGGCAATATAAAGTTATTTTGTGAGTATTTGTTCACTTATCTTTGTTATATTATGCTTTGATTTTGGTTAAAGAATTATTGACTCAGAAGTAAGAGCATCAAAAGTCTTAATACTTAGTTCAGTGTTTGTTATTATTGAGAAACTTTAATCATATTCTGCCCGGAGCGAAGCTAAGGTAGCCATTGTTGTCGCCATTGTTAGCTGTGTGAAGGCGTTTAAGGCATTTTGTTGGTGTGTAAATCCTCTATTTCGTTAGATCCTCGTGGTGGATTTGGTTAAAATAACTCTATAATACAATTATAGCTAAGCTTATTAAAAAGTTTATACCTTCATATTCCTCATCATCGAATTCCTTATCTTTTATGTCTATTAAAAATAGTGAAGAAATCAGTTATGACGATTTAGATCAAGTTATTTGTGACTGGACTATTCCATCCTTAAATAAAAATGAAATTTATAAAGTATGAAGTTTTCAATTAAAAACAAGTTATAAAGGGAAAACCATTGAAAGAATATTCAGCATCTTTTTTCAATCAAGCCCCATGAAATAAAGGAGTATATTAAAACATACAATTATATTCATTTTGGATTAGTGCAAGTTACTTTAAAGCCTTTAACAACACTTGGACTTAGAACAGAAGCTCTCATCAATGTTCAAGATACAAGACATAAAAAATTCAGTGATTCATTATTTGGAATAGTTGAATCAAGTTTAGCTAATGGCCCTACTTTCTTCAATTGCTTCCCAAATTTCTCTGTTTCCCTTACAGATCTAGGTCCACATGAAGCCTTTACTCTTGCTATCTAGACAAAAGGTTTTCATATGAATCCTCATAATCAAAATCTTGCTCTCATATATAGAATTTATTATAAACTCATGAATTCAGTTGTTCCAGGCATAACCTATTCCCATCAAGCAAAAGGCATGATTACTTTATTCCAAACTAATTTCAAAAATAAAGTTAATATTCCAAAACTCATATAGTGGAATGATATTAATCTATCTGGTAAATGGCACTTAGAAAATGCCCAACCAGAAAGATCTTTAGAAAATCAAAATATTGAAACAATTAATGAACATGAAAATGGAAGTGTTGAAATAAATTTTCAAACAGATTTAAGAATACCACTCCTACAGTTTATCAACATTCTAGAAATCCTTATTCTCATCCTCCCACTGACGTAGGATCTTCCATAAAAGAACTATCCCGAGTTTCTTGCTCTACATCAAGTGTAGACCTTCGACCTGCAGGACTTGTGTATCCTTCTTATCAAGCTTCTCCATCTAATACATATAATCCTTCGAAATTCGATTTCAATATAAATGTTTTTGAATGTTTTGAAATTGATAAAGAAATGTTAAAAAAGAATTTAGCTCTACATCCTTTAACAAAATCCTTTTTTGAACCAATGTCAAGAACATAAAGACCTTTTAAAAGAAAATGGTACAAATATATGTATGATAATCAAAGAAATATTTATTTCTTTGATTAGCTTAAACTATCCATAAAGAAAGCTTATAATACTGAAGATTTATCCATCAATATGATAACAAAATTAAGCTCACCTTCGATTATAGCTTCTACCAGTTCTTGGCTACAAAGAACTAAAGAATCATATATAAAGAAACTTCGGCCGTACCCATAAAAGATGTAGCAAAGATACAAGGAGATAATGGTAAATCTAATTTTATTTATAAATTAGCCTTAAGTCATGTTTTAGAACAATATAATTATACAGATATTAACCTTCATACTATTGGCCAACGAACCAATAAAAATGAAGATAAAGTTGAAAATATTTTAAAATTTTATGAAGCATCTTCTTCACAATAGATAATTAAGACACAAACTTTAGGTTTTCAAGGTGAAGCCCCTAATGATCTAAAGTCAGAAGGGAAGCCTTTAAAATTTTCAGATGAATTAATCAATCAATTATCTCATAGTTTTACAAATATCAAACTTCAAGAAAATAAAGATCAAAAAGGCTGACAATTCTATAAATGTTTTAGTCTCAAATTCTAAAGCCTCTAGCTCATATTCAGAATTTTCTATAACTGATCCTATAGAAGAAGAGTCTAAAACAAATGATAATCAAAATGATCAAAACCAAGAATCTCTACAAATCAATAAAATAATTAAAAGACAAAAACCAATAGTCACTGCAGCAAAAACAAGAATTTATTATCCAAGACTTACTCCAGTTAATCTTAAATTCGAAGAACAAGCTATTCAAAATGGCCTTCGATTTGAAAACTCCTCAGTGTATGAATGGAATGTAGATGGATTATCTGGCTATCAAATCCTACAACTATGCCAACAAATGATGATATATGCCTCTACCATCATGGCTGCTTGTAATGATTAAAGACATGCAGTAAATGCAGTTGTCCTTGGATTTACTAGACAATTACATGGTCGTTGGGAAAAGTACTTATCTGCTATAAAAGACAAGCTATACTAAATGTAGTAAAAAGGGATCCTTCAGAAAATCCTGTTAATACTCCTCAAAGTCAAATGATTCCTGATTCCATTTACATGCTTATTACCAATATAGTAAAACATTTTTTTGGTAATTATATGAATGTAGAAGAAAAAATAAAAACACAATTAATCAATTTATCTTGCCTAGCATTATCAGATTTTCATTGGTATAAAGATGTTTTCTTATCAAAACTCTATACAATCGATGCACGCAATTCAGGGTTTTGGAAAGAAAATTTTTTATTTGGTCTTCCTAAACTTTTTGCAGAAAAAGTTAGAGAGAGTTAAAATCAAAAAATTATGGAAATTTAATTTATGGACTTTATACATATGGTGGCTCATTCAAAAGACAAATAAAGTTGGATTTTCATTATGTAATGAAATCAAACTTAAACGACAAATTCAAAATCAAAAAAGAATTAGCAAATATGAACTTAGTGATTTTTGTTATCAATTTGGCATGGAACCATTAATTGGTCCTTCTAGCTATAATAAAAAGAAAAACTTAAAAAGAAACCATCAAAAAACAAAATCTAAACATTTTTCAACTCCACAATATTATATTCCCTTAAAAAGATATAGCAAACTCAAGCTACAATTAAGGTTAAAGACTTCTCTATTAAAGCACTCTGTTTACTAGATAGTGGCGCAGATGTTAATTTAATAAGAGAAGGATTAATCCCAACAAAATATTATGACAAAACCAATAATAAACTCAATCTAGCTACTGCTAGCAAAAAACTATATATTAAATACAAATTAAGTAATGTTTATATCTGTAAAAATGGAACATGCATAAAGACTAATTTCCTTCTAGGAAAGGATTTAAACAATGATGTTATCTTTGGAAATCCTTTTCTACAAATTTTATAGCCTTTTCAAATTAACTCATTAGGTCTAAAAACTATTTTAGACATTAAAGAATTAAATTTTGATTTTGTTAAATTAACTCCTATTCAACATATCAATATTATTCAGACAAAGTGTAAACAAGAATAAGATGTTCAAAACCTATTTAGTTATCCAGTTCCAAAGAAAAAAAGGATCTTATTAATCGTCTCTCTGATGTCTTCATGTTTTCTATATTTAATACTACATCAAGATTTTGGTACTTCAAATTCTACCCGGAGGACAAATATAAAATTGCTTTTCTTTTCCCAAAGAAAATAAAAATTTAGGTTATTGATAATTCACATTCAAACCTATCTTTTACTCCTATCTGCCCTTGGGAAGTATCCCTTCTCATTATGACATCAAGTAAAGCCCCTATTTAAGAATCAAGCTCTTCCTTCATACTTACATCCCAACAAATATCAATCCATTTCTTCAATCCAGGATTATCTGTCACTTCATAAAAACTTATCAATGCCCATTGGAGTGCCATTCTCTTTGATAAAAGAAAAAACACTAGCAAAACCCTATCCAAAATTGTAAACCATAACAAGGACTTAGAAAGCCAAATCCTTATGTGCCATGACATCCATCAAAGAGCACTATTATCCACCTATGTTGATGAAAAAAAAACATCCAAAATTCACCTCCTGGAAAAGGTTAAAACAACCCTTCCAGATGAGATAGCTATAAGATTAGAGAAAAAACTCTTTCTTGTCAGATTAAGGAGCGATTAATGCTCAAAGCTCAATATATAAACTGGGTAACTAGCTTTTTTAAATTGTGCTTGCCATCACATGAAGTTGATTTCTCATATATCGCACAAGGATTAGTCCAAAGATTTTTTTATGCAGAGATAATTTTGAAATAATACAGCAGCTCTCTGCAATCATGCGTCATGCCCTTCGCAGCCTTGGAGTTACCAAAAGACAACTTCTCATAATGATTTCATCAAGTTTGGGTGAAAGATCAGAAATCTAGTCTTATCAACCTTATCAATTATGGACTATCATGACTTATGAAAAAGGAGATTTAGTCTGCAAAAGATTCATCTCTACCTTAAATGATTACGAGCATCTCCCTGTTGATTATCCAGCTCAATGGTATGAATCTCATGAACTCGCTACCATGAATACTGCTTAGAACGTCTCCAAAATTATGATTCAACTTCTGATCAATATCAAAGATTTCTAATCTAAAAGGACATCTTGAATTTGTAAGTGCATATAGATATGTTTGGTGTGACGGTCAACGAGTTATTTGCATTGCTGATGATCTCACTGAGCAAACAACGGTGATATAGATCCATATAAATCTGGACATAAAGCTCTTAATCAAATTATCAATGCTTATGAAGACATGTCTTTTGATATTTTTGAAGAAACTCGATAAGAGTTAATCCAATTATTCCATCGTGAATTAACAAATGAAGGTTGGAATGAGCACTTTTGATGCAAGTCTCCAATAATACTATGCTTAGCATAAAGATTCTTCCTACAAGAGCTTCTTCTAAAACATTGGAAGGATGAGAAAAGCTTTTTCTTCTAGCCCATCAATGAGTTCTTAGAAAAAGTACATGCAAAAGTACTAAAAGACAAAGCATGTCTCTCATAAGAATGAAGTAGTATTTTATTCCCAACATGCACATCCATGAAGAACTTATCTCCAGAAAGGGAAAAGAAATAAAGACATGACACAAACCTTATCAAGTCATTCAAAGCAATCATGACATCTCACTAATCTGAATAAAGTTCATCTATAGCAAAGATTGTGATTTTTGCCTGTAGTCCGGAAGCATCATGAAATTAGCCAGCAGATTAAATGAAATTCACATTCAGTCTAAATTCAGTTGTAATGAAATGTAAATTATGTTTGTTATGACTACATATAGGTCTAGCCTTCCTCATGTATAAGAAATATAAAGTTATTTTGTGAGTATTTCTTCACTTATCTTTATTATGTTATGCTTTGATTTTGCTTAAGGAAATGCTAACTCAGAAGTAAAAACGTTAAAAGTCTTAGTACTTAGTTACGTGTTTGTTATTATTGAGAAATTTTAATCATATTCCGCCTGGAGCGAAGCTGAGGTAGCCATTGTTGTTGCCGTTGTTAGCCATGTGAAGGCGTTTAAGGCATTTTGTTAGTGTGTAAATCTTCTATTTCGTTAGATACTCATGGTGGATTTGGTGAAAATAACCCTGTAATACAAATTATGGCTAAGCTTATTAAGAAGTTTGTACCTGCCTTTTCTTCATCATCAAATTCCTTATCTTCTATGTCTATTAAAAACATTAAAGAAATAAGTTATGATGATTTAGATCAAGTTATTTGTGATTGGACAATTCCAACTGTAAATAAAAATGAAATTTATAAAGTTGGAAGTTTTCTATAAAAATCAAGTAATAAAGTAAAAAACATTAAAAGAATTGAATCCATTACCAGTAATATTCAGCATCTTTCTATAATCAAGCCCCATGAAATGAAGGAGTATGTTAAAAGATACAATTATATACATTTTGGATTAGTGCAAGTTGCTCTAAAGCCTTTAACAAGACTTGGACTTAGAATAGAAGCTCTCATCTATGTTCAAGACACAAGACAAAAAGAATTCAGTGATTCATTACTTGGAATGGTTGAATCAAGTTTGGCTAATGGCCCTACTTTCTTCAATTGCTTTCCGAATTTCTCTATTTCCCGTACAGATCCAAGTACACATGAAGCTCTTACTTTCGCTATCCAGACAAAAGGTTTTGATATGAATCCTCATAATCAAAATCTTGCTCTCATATATAGAGTTCATTATATACTCATGAATTCAGTTGCTCCGGGCATAGCCTATTCCCATTAAGCAAAAGGTATGACTACTTTATTCCAAACTAATTTCAAAAATAAAGTTAATATTCCAAAACTTATATGGTGGAATGATATTAATCTATCTGGTAAATGTTACTTAGAAAACACTCAACCAGAAAGGTCTTAGAAAATCAAGATATTGAAACAATTATTGAACATGAAGATGGAAATGTTGAAATAAATTTTCAAACAGATTTAAGAGTTACAACTCCTACAGTTTATCAACATTCTAGAAAGTCTTATTCTTATCCTCCCTCTGTGGTAGGATCTTCCATAAAAAAATCATCCCAAGTTTCTTGCTCTACACCTAATATAGGCCTTCGACCTACAGGACTTGTGTATCCTTCTGATCAAGCTTCCCCAACTAATACATATAATCCCTCAGAATCTGATTTCAATTTAAATGTTATTGAATGTTTTGAAATTGATAGAGAAATGTTAAAAAAGAATTTAGCTTTACATCCTTTAACAAGTTTCTCAAGAGCATAAAGATTTCTTAAAAGAAAAGTGGTATAAATATATGCATGATCAGCAAAGAAATATTTATTTCTTTGATTAGCTTAAACTTGCCATAAAGAAAGCTTATAATATTGAAGATTTATTCTTCAATATGACAACAAAATTAAGCTCATCTTGGATTATAGCTTTTAACAGTTCTTCTCCACAAAAAACTGAAGAATCTATACATGCTACATTACATCAAATCATATATAAAGAAACTTCAGCCTTACCCATAAAAGATGTTGTAAAAATACAAGGAGATAAAGGTAATATGAATTTATTTGCAAATTACACTTAAGTCATATTTCAGAACAAAATAATTATACAAATATTAACCTTCATACTATTGGCCAACAAACTAATAGAATTGAAGATAAAGTTGAAAATATTTTACAACCTTCTAAAATTACTTCTTCTCAAAAAGAAATCAAAGGATCCTCATCTTTATCCTTAGAATCATCTAGTTCCTCTGATAAAGATTATTCTTCAGATACATGTCACTGTAAAATATTTGACAATGAAATCCAGTATGAATCTGCTTCTTCTTCCTCTTTATCTTTAAACATACTCTCTGCTCCAGAAGAAATGGTACTAGAAATGTTTAAAGATCTAAAAGATGAATAATTAAAAAATAAATATTTTGAAAAAATACAAAAAATAAACAATGGAAATAAAAAAAGGAAAAGCTTATACATCAAGTAATATATCTAACTTATCTGAGCAATTCATTATAAAAACTGTTTTAGATAGATTAAGAGAGCAACAAGCCCCGACTCATCTTTTAATTCAAGATCTTTCTAAAGAAATTAATAATCAAAAGCAAGAAATAAAAGAATTAAAACAAGACTTAATTGAACTTTAAGAACTCAAACAACATGTTAAGAATCTTGAATTTCACATAATAAAAAATTATCAAGAAAATAATGATAATTTAGAACATCAAGGAAAATTTGATAAAAACTTAAATGGTTTTGTAAATTCTTTAACAAGGAATCCACCTCAAAAATGGAAAACTCAAGTTACAATTAGGGTCAAAGACTTCTCTATTAAAGCACTTTGCTTACTAGATAGTGCCGCAGATGTTAATTTAATAATAGAAGGATTAATCTCAACAAAATATTATGAAAAAACCAAAAATAAACTCAGCCTAACAACTGCTAGTAAAACTCTATATCCATTATAAATTAAATAACGTCCATGTTTGCAAAAATGGAACATGTATAAAGACTAATTTCCTGCTTGGAAAAGATTTAAACAATGATGTTATCCTTGAAAATCCTTTTTCTACAGATTCTATAGCCTTTTCAAATTGATTCATCAGGCCTTAAAACTGTTAATGACAATAAAAAATTAATTTTCGATTTTGTTGAATCAACAACTCCTATTCAACATATTAATATTATTCAAAATCAAATTGGTTATAAAGAAAAATAAATTTCATATCTTCGAGAAGATATGAATTCTTTATGAATTGAAACAGAATTTCAAAAACCAAAATTCCAACAGGATTTAATCCAATTTCAAAAATCTCTTGAAACATAATGCTGTTCTGACCTTCCTTCTGCCTTTGGTACAGGAAACACCATACTATTTCTCTTCCATATATTGATAATTTCGATGAATATCAAATTCCTACTAAAGCTTAACCTATTCAGATGAATAAAGACCTTGTACAACTATGTACCAAAGAAATCAATGATCTTTTGCTAAAAAGCTTATTCAAAAATCTGAGTCCCCATAGAGTTGTATAGCGTTTTATGCAAATAAAGTGCCTGAACAAGAACGCGGTGTTCCCAGTCTTGTTATCAACTACAAGCCCTTAAATAAAGTCTTAAAGTCCATCAGATATCCAGTTCCAAATAAAATTGATCTTATTAACCATCTAGCTAGTGCTTTCCTTTTTTCCAAATTTTATCTTAAATCAAGATTTTGGCAAATTCAAATCACCCCTGAGGACGGGTATAAAACTACTTTTACAGTACCATTGGGCCATTACAAATGGAATGTTATGCCATTTGGTTTAACAAATGCTCTTTCAGAATTTCAAAGAATAATGAATGACATTTTTAATCCATATCAAGATTTTACACTTGTCTATATAGATGACATTTTTATGCTTTCAAAATCTATTTATGACCTTTGGAAACATTGAAATATTTTTAAAAAAGTTATTATCAAGAATGGACTTGTCTTATCCCAAAAGAAAATGAAGCTTTTTCAAATAGAAATTCAATTTCTTGGCTTTATAATAAAAAGGAACTATCTCTCTAGTCTAAAGAATTATTAAGTTTACTTCCCAATTTCCTGACGAAATTCTTAATAAAGAGCAATTGCAACATTTTCTTAGATGCCTTAATTATGTTTTTGACTTTTATAAAGATCTTGCTAAAGAAAGAAAAATCTTACAAATGCGCTTGACCAAAAATCCCATAGAATGGTCACCTGCTCATACAAAAGTTGTTCAAAAATATTAAATAGAAAGTCCAAAATTTACCTTGTTTAACTATCCCTCGTCTAGATTTATTAAAAATAGTTCAAACAGATGCATCTAAAATAGGTTTTGTAGGAATCCTTTTATAAAGAAATGTCCTTGGAAAAGAAGAAATTCTTCATTTCACTTCTAGAACATGGACGCCCACTCAACAAAATTATTTAACTATTAAAAAGGAAATCCTATCAATAGTAAATAGTATAATGAAGTTCCAAAGTGATTTATTAAACAAAAAATTTTATTAAGAATAGATTATAAATCTGCTGAAGAAATTTTAGAAAAAGATGTAAAAAATCTTACTGCTAAGCAAATCTTTGGTTGCTGGCAAGCTTTATTAGCCATATTTGACTTTGACATTGAGTATATTGCAGGTAAAAATAATTCTCTTCCGGATTTTTTATCTCGTGAGTTTTTACAGGGATAAAAGAATGAAGCCTCAGTAGATTAGACCCTTTCTCCAGTCGCCAATTGATAAAGTTTCTTCCATTATGAGCACTACACCTTTATCCATAAAATCCAGTGGCAATTACCTTGAGAGATGGGGAGCAACCCATACTTCTAATATTCCTCAATTTCAAAGCCCATTAAGCCTTGTATCTAGAAAACCTCAAGCTTCACAAGCCCAATATTTTGCCACAAAAGCATCCTAGAGAATTTATTCCTAGGATGACATGTCTTATGCTGATACCATTTCTATTGAACATCTTATCCAAATCCTTTTTCCTCCTGATCACTTATTTATCCAACCTCTTGACTATAAAGTCTATGAACAGATTCTGATCAGAACTGGCAGCTGTACTATTGATCATACAGATGGATCAAAAACTTCATACTTAAATGCTTTATCAACCAATATTACTATCCTATATTTAGAAATCAAGATTCTGCATGTTCTCTTTGCAGAAGAATGGGGACGACCTCTTCATATGCCTCAAAGGCTTGATTCAGAACTATTTCTAGTTATTATGATTATATTTCTACCTGGGAAGTTATCCTTTATTATCAAAACCCATCGTTCTAGCATTCTTGGTTCATCAAATTCAAATCAAACTCCCATAAAATGCCTATGTGGTTTTTCACACAATTTTGGATCCCTTTTGGTGCCACTAAAGGCATCCTTCCTTGAGCACTTCTTCCTATTTATGAATCGTATTCTGCATCATTTAAAGCCCTTCTCAAATCAGAAGAAAAAAGCCTTTATTAGCACCTACAACTTACAACATAACCTTATGTTATTAAGCAATTTTATCATAAGTAGGAGATTCCTTAGATCTTGAAATGGAATTTTAATAAAGAATGGACTTCAATCCACTAGTTTTATCTCGAATGATCTATATCAAGTTTTGGCATCAATTTAATTATACTGCAATAATCCAGCAATATTCTACCGATTAAGCTTTAAAGCCATCATTCTCTAAAGTTCTCAAAACTCTTGAAAAAGAAAAAGAAAGGCTTCATCCAGCAAGTGATATTGATAAATAGAATATTTCTTGTTCAGCCTCTCCTTCTACTCTTTATGCAGTAGCTAATTTGCTTTAACTCAAAAAAGAACTTCGTAAGGAAATTTTTGAACAAATACAAAAAGAAAGGTCATCTGAAAATTCTCCTTTAAGTTTTGGTCAGTAGCTGCATCATCTTTGGGCTGCTGACAATCCTTTTGAAAATATTGCCCCTGGACCAGCTACAGATTCTGATGAGACAAAAAGTGACAATGAAGGATTCATCTTTATCTGAAGAAAAGAAAAAAAAATAAAGCTAAGACAAGACATATACTTTATCAAGCCACTCACTTTTCCACATAGCAATCATGACAATCCACTATTTAGAATAAAGTTCATCTACAGTGAAGATTGTGATCGTATCCAGCAGTCTTGAAGCATCATGAAATTTGTCAGCACATGAAATGAAATGCAAATGCAGTGTAAATTCAGCTGAATGAAATGTAAATTATGTTGGTTATGACTATAAATAGGTCTAGCCTTCCACATGTACATGCAATATAAAGTTGTTTTGTGAGTATTTCTTCACTTATTTGTGTTATGTTATGCTTTGATTTTGTTTAAAGAATTGCTGACTCAGAAGTAAGAACATCAAAAGTCTTAATACTTAGTTCAGTGTTTGTTATTATTGAGAAATTTTAATCTTATTCTGCCCAGAGTGAAGTTGAGGTAGCCACTGTTGTCGTCATTGTTAACCGTGTGAAGGCATTTAAGGTGTTTTTTAGTTTATAAATCCTCTATTTCATTAGACACTCGTGGTGGATTTGGTTAAAATAACTCTATAATACAAATTATGGCTAAGCTTATTAAGAGGTTTGTACCCTCTTCTTCCTCATCATAAAATTCCTTATCCTCTATGTCTATTAAAAATAGTGAAAAAATTAGTTATGATGATTTAGATCAAGTTATTTGTGACTAGACTATTCTAACCATAAATAAAAATCAAATTTATAAAGTTGGAAGTTTTCAATTAAAATCAAGTTATAAAGTAAAAACCATTGGAAGAACTGAATGCATTACTAGTAATATTCAGCATCTTTCTTTAATCAAGCCCCATGACATAAAGGAGTATGTTAAAACATACAATTATATTCATTTTGGATTACTGCAAGTTGCTCTAAAGCCTTAAACAAGACTTGGAATTAGAGCAGAAACTCTCATCTATGTTCAAGATACATGACATAAAAAATTCAGTGATTCATTACTTGGAATGGTTGAATGAAGTTTGGGTAATAGCCCTACTTTCTTCAATTGCTTTCCAAACTTCTCTATTTCCCTTACAGAACCGGGTGCATAAGAAGCTCTTACTCTTACTATCCAGACAAAAGGTTTTGATATGAATCCTCATAATCAAAATCTTGCTCTCATAAATAGAGTTTATTATAAAGTTATGAATTCAGTTGTTCCAGGCATAGCCTATTCCCATCAAGCAAAAGGTATGACTACTTTATTCCAAACTAATTTCAAAAATAAAGTTAATATTCAAAAACTCATACAGTGGAATGATATTAATCTATCTGGTAAATGGCACCTAGAAAATGCCCAACCGGAAAGGTCTTTAGAAAATCAAGATATTGAAACAATTACTGAACATGAAGATGGAAGTGTTGAAATAAATTTTCAAAAAGATTCAAGAGATACAACTCCTATAATTTATCAACCCTCTAGAAAGTCTTAATCTCATCCTCCCTTTGTAGCAAGATCTTCCATAAAAGAACCATCCTGAGTTTCTTGCTCTACACCTAATTTAGACCTTCAACCTAGAGGACTTGTGTATCCTTCTTATCAAGCTTCTCCATCTAATGCATATAATCCTTCAGAATCTTATTACAATATAAATGTTATTGAATGTTTTCAAATTGATAAAGAAATGTTAAAAAAGAATTTAGCTTTACATCCTTTAACAAAATCCTTTTTTAAACAGGTTTCTCAAGAGCATATAGATTTCTTTAAAAAAAGTGGTATAAATATATGCATGATCAACAATGAAATATTTATTTCTTTGATTGGCTTAAACTAGCCATAAAGAAAGCTTATAATACTGAAGATTTATACATCAATATGATAACAAAATTAAGCTCATCTTGGATTATAGCTTCTACCAGTTCTTCTCTACAAAGAACTGAAGAATCTATATGTCCTCTATTACATCAAATCTTATATAAAGAAACTTTGGCCGTACCCATAAAAGATGTAGTAAAGATACAAGGAGATAAAGGTAAATCTGAATTAAATTATAAATTAGGAAAGATACAAGGAGATAAAGGTAAGTATGAATTAATTTATAAATCAGACTTAAGTCATGTTATAGAACAAAATAATTATGCAAATATTAATCTTCATACTATTGGCCAACAAACTAATAGAATTAAAGATAAAGTTGAAAATATTTTAAAATTTTATGAAGCATCTTCTTCACAAGAGATAATTAAGACACAAACTTTAGGTTTTCAAGGTAAAGCCCTTAAAGATCTAAAGTTAGAAAGGAAACCGTTAAAAGTTTCATATGAAATAATCAATCAATTATCTCATAGTTTTATAAATATAAAACATCAAGAAAATAAAGATCAAAAAACTGACAAACCTATAAATGTTTTACTCTAAAATTCTAAAACCCTAGCTTAGATTCAGAATTTTTTGTAGCTGATCTTAGAGAAGAAGAGTTTAAAACAAATGAGAATCAAAATGATAAAAAACAAGAATCTCTACAAATCAATAAAATATTTAAAAGACAAAAACCAATAGTCACTACAGCAAAAACAAGAAATTATTGTCTAAGACCTACTCCAGTTGATCTTCAATTTGAAGAACAAACTATTCTAAATGGCCTTTGATTTGAAAACTCCTTAATATACAAATGGAATGTAGATGGACTATCTAAATATCAAATCCTGCAACTATGCCAACACATGATAATATATGCCTCTACCAGCATAGCTACCGGTAATGATCAAAGACATGTAGTAAATGCAGTTGTCCTTGGATTTACTGGACAATTACATGGTTGGTGGGAAAAGTACCTATATGATATAGAAAGACAAGCTATACTTAATGCAGTAAAAAGAGATCCTTCAGGAAATCTTGTTATTACTCCTCAAGGTCAAATGATTCCTGATTCTATTTACATGCTTATTACCAATATAGTAAAACATTTTCTTAGTAATATTTGAATATAGAAGAAAAAATAAAAACTCAATTAATCAATTTATCTTGCCCAACATTATTAGATTTTCGTTAGTATAAAGTTGTTTTCTTATCAAAACTTTATACAATTGTTGCAAGTAATTCAGAATTTTGGAGAGAAAAATTCATATCTGGTCTTCTTAATCTTTTTGCAGAATAAGTTAGAGAAGAATTATAATCAGAAATTATGGAAATTTGAATTATGGAATGTATACATATGGTGATCTAATTCAAAAGATTAATAAAGTTGGATTTTCATTATTCAATGAAATCAAACTTAAACGTCAAATTGAAAATCAAAAAAGAATTAGCAAGTATGAACTTGGTGATTTTTGTTTTCAATTTGGTATGGAACCATTAATCAGTCCTTCTAGCTAGAATAAAAAGAAAAATTTAAAAAGAAACCATCGAAAAAGAAAATCTAAACATTTTTCAACTCCACAATATTATATTCCCTCAAGAAGATATCATAAAAAATCTTCTCATAAAAATTCTTATAAGGAATCAAAGAAATCTTATACAGAAGATAATCCATCCACTTCGTATCCTAAGAAAAAAGAAATGCAATGTTATAATTGCAACGAAAAAGGACATATAGTTCCTGACTGCCTAAAAATAAAAGTAAAAATAGAAAAAGAAATCAAAACTATCTTAAAAGGATCCTCAGTGTCAGAGTCATCCAATTCCTTTGATATAGATTATTCTTCCTTTCATTCTCAAATACATGTCATTGTAAAATGTTTGACAGTGAATCCAGTATGAATCTGCTTCTTCTTCATATTTATCGTTAAACATACTTTTTGCTCCAGATGAATTAGTGCTAGAAATGTTTAAAGATTTCAAAAACGAAGAATTAAAAAAATAAATATTTAGAAAAAATGTAGAATATAAATAAAAGAAATAAAAAAGGAAAAGCTTCTAAATCAAATAATATATCTAACTTACCTAAACAATTCAGCATTAAAACTGTATTAGATAGATTAAGGGAGCAGCAAGCTCCTCCTCACCTTTCAATTCAAGATCTTTATAAATAAATTACTAATCAAAAGCATGAAATAAAAGAATTAAAACAAGACTTAAATGAACTTCAATAATTCAAACAGCGTGTTGAGAATCTTGAATTTCACACACTCAAAAATTATCAAGAAAATAATGATAATAAATTCGAACATCAAGAACAATTTGGTGAAAACTTAAGTGGTTTTGTGAATTCTTTAAGAAAAAATCTACTTAAAAAATGGAAAGCACGAGCTACAATTAAGATCAAAAACTTCTCTATTAAAGCACTATGCTTACTAGATAGTGGCATAGATGTTAATTTAAGTACTTTGGTAATATAAAGTTGTTTTGTGAGTATTTCTTTACTTATCTTTGTTATGTTATGCTTTGATTTTGCTTAAGGAATTGCTCACTTAGAAGTAAAAACGTCAAAAGTCTTAATACTTAGTTCTCTGTTTATTACTATTGAGAAATTTTAATCATATTCTGCCCGGAGCGCAGCTGAGGTAGCCATTGTTGTCGCCGTTGTTAGCCATGTGAAGGCGTTTAAGGCATTTTGTTGGTGTGTAAATCCTCTATTGCATTAGATACTCATGGTAGATTTGGTTAAAATCGCTTTGTAATACAAATTATGGCTAAGCTCATTAAGAAGTTTGTACATTCTTCATCCTCATCATCAAATTCCTTATCTTCCATGACTATTAAAAATAGTGAAGAAATTAGTTATGATGATTTAGATCAAGTTATTTGTGACTGGATAATTCTAATCATAAATAAAAATGAAGTTTATAAAATTAGAAGTTTTCAATTAAAAGTAAGTTATAAAGTAAAAACCATTGAAAGAACTGAATCTAGTCCCAGTAATATTCAACATCTTTCTTTAATCAAGCCCCATGAAATAAAGGAATATTCTAAAACATATAATTATATTCATTTTGGATTAGTGCAATTTGCTCTAAAGCCATTAACAAGACTTGGACTTAGAACAGAAGCTCTCATCTATGTTCAAGATACAAGACAAAAAATTCAGTGATTCATTACTTGGAATGGTTGAATCAAGTCTGGCTAATAGCCTTACTTTTTTCAATTGCTTTCCAAGTTTCTCTGTTTCCCTTACAGATCTAGGTGAACATGAAGATCTTACCCTTGATAACTAGACAAAAGGTTTTGAAATGAATCCTCATAATCAAAATCTTGCTCTCATAAATAGAGTTTATTATAAACTCAGGAATTCAGTTGTTCCAGGCATACCCTATTCCCATCAAGCAAAAGGTATAACTACTTTATTCCAAAGAAATTTTAAAAATAAAGTTAATATTCCAAAACTCATACAGTGAAATGATATTAATCTATCTGGTAAATGGTGCTTAGAAAATGCTCAACTTGAAAGGTCTTTAGAAAATCAAGATATTTAAACAATTATTAAACATGAAGATCGAAATGTTGAAATAAATTTTCAAACAGATTCAAGAGATACAACTCTTACAGTTTATCAACCTTCTAGAAAGTCTTATTTTCATCCTCCCTTTGTGGTAGGATTTTCCATAAAAGAACCATCCCAAGTTTCTTGCTTTACACCTAATGTAGACCTTCGACCTACAGGACTAGTGTATCCTTCTTATCAGGCTTCTCCATCTAATACATATAATCCTTTGGAATCTGATTTCAATATAAATGTTGTTGAATGCTTTGAAATTGATAAAGAAATGTTAGAAAAGAATTTAGCTTTACATCCTCTCACAAAATCCTTTTTTAACCACATTTCTCAAGAACATAAAGACTTTCTAAAAGCAAAAAAGTTATGAATATATGTTTGATAATCAAAGAAATATTTATTTCTTTGATTGGCTTAAACTATCCATGATGAAAGCTTATAATATTGAAGATTTATCCATCAATATGATAACTAAATTAAGCTCTTCTTGGATTATAGCTTCTTCCAGCTCCTCTCAACAAAGAGCTGAAGAATCTATACTTTGTCCATTACATCAAATCATTTATAAGGAAACTTTGGCAGTACCCATAAAAGATATTGCAAAAATACAAGGAGACAAAGGTAAAACTGAATTTATTTACAAATTATATTTAAGTCTTGTTTTAGAACAAAATAATTATACTATAAACCTTCATACTATCGGCCAACAAACCAATAGAATTGAAGATAACGTTGAATATATTTTAAAATTTTATGAAACTGCTTCTTTGCATAAAGTAATCAAGACACAATCTTTAGGTTTTCAAGGTGAAGTCCTTAAAGATTTAAAGTTAGTAAAAAAACCCTTAAAATTTTTAGATGACCTAATCAATAAATTATCTCATAGTTTTACAAACATAAAACTTAAAGACAATAAAGAAAATAAAGATGAAAAATCCATAAATGTTTTAGTTACTAAAGCTTTGAGCTCAGACTCAGAATTCTCCGTTTCTGACTCTATAGAAGAAAAATCAAATGAAAATCAAGATGATCAAAATCAAGAATCTCTATAAATCAATAAAATATTTCAAAGACGAAAACTAATAATCATTACAGCAAAAACAAGAAATTATTATCCAAGACCTACTCCAGTTGATCTTCAATTCGAAGAACAAGCTATTCTAAATGGCCTTCGATTTGAAAACTCTTTAGTATATGAATGGAATGTAGATGGACTATCTGAATATTAAATCCTGTAACTATGCCAACACATGATGATATATGCCTTTACCATCATGGCTGTCGGTAATGATCAAAGACATGTAGTAAATGCAGTCGTCCTTGGATTTATTGGATAATTACAGTGTTGGTGGGAAAAATACCTATTTGATACAAAAAGAAATGCTATATTAAATGTAGTAAAAAGAGATTCCTCAGGAAATCCTATTCTTACTCCTCAAGGGCAAATGATCCCTGATTCCATCTACATGCTTATTACCAATATAGTTAAACTTTTTATTAGTATGAATGTAGAAGAAAAATTCAAAACACAATTAATCAATTTATCTTGCCCAACATTATTAGATTTTCATTAGTATAAAGATGTTTTCCTATAAAAATTCTATAGATCGATGCAAGTAATTCAGGATTTTCAAAAGAAAAATTCATATCTGGTCTTCTTAAACTTTTTGCAGAAAAAGTTAAAGAAGAATTAAAATCTAAAAATTATGGAAATTTGAATTATGGAATGTATACGTATGGTGATCCAATTCAAAAGCGTAATAAAGTTATTTTTTCATTATGCAATCAAATCAAACTTAAACGACAAATTGAAAATAAAAAAAGAATCAACAAATATGAACTTGGTGATTTTTGTTTTCAATTTGGGATGGAACCATTAATTAGTCCTTCTAGCCAGAATAAAAAGAAAAACTTAAAAAGAAACCATCAAAAAAGAAAATCTAAACATTTTTCAACTCCACAATATTGTACTCCCTCAAAAAGATATTATTTAAAATCTTCTTATAGAAACCCTTATAGAGAATTAAAGAAATCGTATACAAACAATAATCCATCCACTTCTTATCACAAGAAAAAAGAAATACAATGTTATAATTGCAAAGAAAAAGGACATATAGCTCTTGACTTCCCAAAAATAAAAGTTAAAACAGAAAAAGAAATCAAAACTATCTTAAAAGGATCTTCAGTGTCAGAGTCATCCAGTTCCTCTAATACATATTATTCTTCCTCTCATGCTTCAGTTACATGTCATTATAAAACATTTGACTATGAAATCCAGTATGAATCTGTTTCTTCTTCCTCTTTATCTTTAAACGTACTTTCCGCTCTAAAAGAGATGGTGCTAGAAATGTTTAAAGATCTAAAAGATGAAGAATTAAAAATAAATATTTTGAAAAAATACAGAATATAAATAAAGGAACAAAAAAGGGAAAGCTTCTGCATCAAATAACATATCAGACTTACCAGAATAATTCAGCATTAAAATTGTATTAGATAGATTAACAAAGCAACAAGCTCCTACTCATCTTTCCATTTAAGATCTTTATAAAAAAATAAATAATCAAAAGCAAGAAATAAAAGAATTAAAACAAGACTTAATTGAACTTCAATAACTCAAAAACGTGTTGAGAATCTTGAATTTCACACACTCAAAAATTATTAAGAAAATAATGATAATTTAGAAAATCAAGAAAAATTTGGTAAAGACTTAAATGGTTTTGTAAATTTTTTAACAAGAAATCCACTTAAAAAATGGAAAACTCAAGCTACAATTAAGGTCAAAGACTTCTCTTTTAAAGCACTCTGCTTACTAGATAGTGGTGTAGATATTAATTTAATAAAATAAGGATTAATCCCAACAAAATATTATGAAAAAACCAATAATAAACTCATTCTAGCTATTGCTAGCAAAAAACTACATATCAAATACAAATTAAGTAATGTTTATGTTTGTAAAAATGGAACATGCATAAAGACTAATTTCCTTCTAGGAAAGGACTTAAACAATGATGTTATCCTTGAAAATCCTTTTCTACAAATTTTACAGCATTTTTTGATTTACTCATCAAGTCTAAAAACTATTTTAGACAATGAAGAATTAAAATTTGATTTTGTTGAATTAACTCCTATTCAACATATCAATATTATTCAGGCAAAGTGTAAACAAAAAAAAGACGTTAAAAAACTATTCAGATATCTAGTTCCAAATAAAATGGATCTTATTAATCGTCTCTCTGATTTTTTCATGTTTTCTACATTTAATCCTACATCAAGATTTTGGTAACTTCAAATTCTACCCGGAGGACAGATACAAAATTATTTTTATTTTCCCAAAGAAAATAAAAATTCAGATTATTAATAATTCTCATTTAGACCTATCTGCCTTAGGAAGTATCCCTTCTCATTATGACATCAATTAAAAGCAAAAGCAAAGCCCCTATATAGGAATCAAGCTCTTCCTTCATACCTACATCCCAACAAATATCAATTCCCTTCTTCAATCCAGGATTATCTGTCATTTCACAAGAACTTATCAATGCCCATTGGAGTGCCATTCTCTTTGATAAAAGAAAAAATACTAGAAAAACCCTATCTAAAATTGCAAACCATATTAGGGACTTAGAAAACGAAATCCTTATGTGCCATAACATCCATCAAAGAGCACTGTTATCCACCTATGCTGATGAAAAAACATTCAGAATTCATCTCTTGGAAAAGGTTAACACAACCCTTCTAGATGAGATTGCTGCAAAAATTAGAGAAAAAACTATTTCTTTTCAGATCAAGGAGCAATTAATGCTCAAAGCTCAATATATAAGCCGGGCAACTAGATTTCCCAAATTGTTCCTGCCATCATATGAAGTTGATATCTCATAGATCGAACAAGGATTAGTCCAAAGATTTTCTTTTTGCAGAGATGATTTTGAAATGATACAGCAGCTCCCTGCAATCATGCGTCATGCCCTTCGCAACCTTGGAGTTAGCAAAAGACAACTTCTCAAAACGATTTCACCAAGTTTGGGTGAAAGATCAGAAATCTAGTTTTATCAACCTTATCAATTATGGACTATCATGAATTATGAAGAAATGGATTTAGTCTGTAAAAAGTTCATCTTTACCTTAAATGATTACGAGCATCTCCCTGTTGATTATCCAGCTTAATGGTATGAATCTCATAAAGTTGCTACAATGAAATATAGCTTAGAATGCCTCCGAACTTATGATCTAGCTACTGATCAGTATCAAAGATTTCTCAATCTAAAAAGACATCTTGAATTTGCAAGTACATATATATATGTTTGGTGTGACGGTCCACGAGTTGTTCGCATCGCTGATGATCTTGCTGGATAAATAATGATGATACAGAATCCATATAAATCTGGATATACAGCTCTCAATCAAATTATCAATGCTTATGAAGACATGTCGTTTGATATTTTGAAGAAACTCGAGAAGAGTTAATCCAATTATTCCATGGTGAATTAACAAATGAAGGTTCGAATGAGCACTTTTGATGCAAATCTCCAATAATACTATGCCTAGCATGAAGATTCTTCCCACAAGAGCTTTTTTTAAAACATTGGAAGGATGAGAAAAGTTTTTTCTACTAGCCCATCAATGAACTCTTAGAAAAAGTACATGCAAAAGTACTAAAAAAAGAGCATATATCTCATAAGAATGAAGTAGTATTTTATTCCCCACATGCACATCCATGAAGAACTTATCTCCAGAAAAGGGAAAAGAATAAAGATATGACACATACCTTATAAAGTCACTCAAAGCAGTCACGACATCTCACTATCCAAAATAAAGTTCATCTACAGCAAAGGTTGTGATTTTTGCCTGCAGTTCAGAAGCATCATGAAATTAGCCAGCACATTAAATGAAATGCACATTTAGTCTAAATTCAGTTGTAATGAAATGTGAATTATGTTTCTTATGACTATAAATAGGTCTAGCCTTCCTCATGTATAAGCAAGAGTTGGAATACCAGTCAAAATCTTGCCTTGCTTCCACCACTATCTCCTCTCTCCTCTCCCTTCCACTTTTGTATACCCGCCACCTTCCCCATTTGGTAATATAAATGATAGATTAGTTCGTCTGAAAATTTTAAGGGTTTTTTTTCAAACTTTTGATCTTTAAGGGCTTCACCTTGAAAACCTAAAGATTGTGTCTTGATTACTTTATGGGAAGAAGAGGTTTCATAAAATTTTAAAATATTTTCAACTTTATCTTCAATTCTATTGGTTTGTTGGCTAATAGTATGAAGGTTTATATTTGTATAATTATTTTGTTCTAAAGCATAACTGAAATCTGATTTGTAAACAAATTCAATTTTAACTTTCTCTCCTTGTATTTTTGCAACATCTTTATGGTTACGGCTAAAGTTTCTTTATATATGATTTGATGTAATGGAGGATGTATAGATTCTTCAGTTTTTTGTGGAGAAGAACTGGTAGAAGCTATAATCCAAGATGAGCTTAATTTTGTTATCATATTGATGGATAAATCTTTAGTATTATAAGCTTTCTTTACGGTTAGTTTAAGCCAATCAAAGAAATAAATATTTCTCTGATTTTCATACATATATTTGTACCATTTTTCTTTTAAAAAGTCTTTATGTTTTTGAGAAACCTATTTAAAAAAGGATTTTGTTAAAGGATGTAGAGCTAAAATTTTTTTTAACATTTCTTTATCAATTTCAAAACATTCAATAACATTTATATTAAAATTGGATTTCGAAGGATTATATGTATTAGATGGAGAAGCTTAATAAGAAGGATAAACAAGTCCTGTAGGTCGAAGGTCTACATTAGGTGTAAAGCAAGAAAATCTGGATGGTTCTTTTATGGAAGATCCTCCCTCAGAGGGAGGATAAGAATAAGACTTTCTATAAGGTTGATAAACTATAGGAGGTGTATCTCTTGAATCTGTTTGAAAATTTATTTCAACACTTCCATCTTCATGTTCAATAATTGTTTCAATATCTTGATTTTCTAAAGACCTTTCTGGTTGAGCATTTTCTAAGCGCCATTTACCAAATAGATTAATATCATTCCACTGTATGAGTTTTGGAATATTAACTTTATTTTTGAAATTAGTTTGGAATAAAGTAATCATACCTTTTTCTTGATGGGAATAAGCTATGCCTGGAACAACAGAATTCATGAGTTTATAATAAACTTTATATATGAGAGCAAGATTTTGATTATGACGATTCATATCAAAACCTTTTGTCTGGATTGCAAGAGTAAGAGCTTCATGTGCACCTGGATTTGTAAGGGAAACAGAGAAATCTAGAAAGCAATTGAAGAAAGTAGGGCCATTAGCCAAAATGATTCAACCATTCCAAGTGATGAATATCTGAATTTTTTATGTCTTGTATTTTGAACATAGATGAGAGCTTCAGTTCTAAGTCCAAGTCTTATTAATGGCTTTAGAGTAACTTGCAATAATCCAAAATGAATATAATTGTATGTTTTAACATACTCCTTTATTTCATAGGGCTTGATTAAAGAAAGATGCTGAATATTATTGGTAATGGATTCAACTCTTTCAATGGTTTTACTTTATAACTTGATTTTAATTAAAAACTTCCAACTTTATAAATTTCATTTTTATTTACAGTTGGAATAGTCCAGTCACAAATAACTTGATCTAAATCGTCATAACTGATTTCTTCACTATTTTTAATAGACATAGAGGATAAGAAATTTGATGATGCGGATGAAGAAAGTATAAACTTCTTAATAAGCTTAGCCTTAATTTGTATTACAGAGTTATTTTAACCAAATCCACCACGAGTATCTAACGAAATAGAGGATTTACACACCAACAAAACGCCTTCACATGACCAACAACGGCGACAACAATGGCTACCTTAGCTTCACTCCGGACGGAATATGATTAAAATTTCTTAATAATGACAGACACAGAATTAAGTATTAAAACTTTTGACGTTCTTACCTCTGAGTCAGCAATTCCTTAAACAAAATCAAAACATAAAGATAAGTGAAGAAATACTCACAAAATGACTTTATATTACAATGATACTTGATTACAAACTAGATGCCAACTTGGCTCTGATACCAAACGGGGAAGATGGTGAATATACAAAAGCGGAAAGGAGAGGAGAGAGGAGATGGTGGTGGATGCAAGGTTGGATTTTGACTGGTATTCCAACTCTTACCTGCACATGAGGAAGGCTAGACCTATTTATAGTCATAACCAACATAATTTACATTTCATTACAACTGAATTTACACTGCATTTGCATTTCATTTCATGTGTTGACAAATTTCATGATGCAATCGGACTGCAAGCAAAAAATTACAATCTTTGCTATAGATGAACTTTATTCTGGATAGTGAGATGTCATGATTGCTTTGAGTGACTTGATAAGGTATGTGTCATGTCTTTATTTCTTTTCCCTTTTTGGAGATAAGTTCATCATAGATGTGCATGTCGGGAATAAAATACTACTTCATTCTTCTGAGAGATATGCTTTGTCTTTTAGTACTTTTGTATGTACTTTTTCCAAAAAAACTCATTGATGGGCTAGTAGAAGAAGCTCTTGTAGGAATAATCTTTATGCTAGGCATAGTATTATTGGAGACTTACATCAAAAGTGCTCATCCTAGCCATCATTTGTTAATTCACCGTGGAATAATTGGATTAACTCTTGTTGAGTTCTGTCAGAAATATCAAAAGACAAGTCTTCATAAGCATTGATAATCTGATTAAGAGCCACATGTCCAGATTTATATGGATTCTCTATCACTGTTGTTTGCTCAGCGAGATCATCAGCAATGCAAACAAGTCTTCCACCATCACACCAAACATATTTGTATGTACTTGCAAATTCAAGATGTCCTTTTAGATTGAGAAATCTTTGATACTGATCAGAAGCTAGATCATAAGTTCAGAGGCATTCTAAGTTTTATTCCATTTTAGCAACTTCATGAGATTCATACCATTGAGCTAGATAATCAACAGGGAGATGCTCCTAATCATTTAAGGTAAAGATGAACTTTTTACAGACTAAGTATCCTTCTTCATAATTCATGATGGTCTATAATTGATAAAACCAGATTTCAGATATTTCACCCAAACTTAATGAAATCATTATGAGAAGTTGTCTGTTGGTAACTCCAAGGCTGCAAAGGACATAACACACGATTGCAGGGAGCTACTATATCATTTCAAAATCATCTCTGCATAAAGAAAATCTTTGGACTAATCCTTGTTTGATATATAAGATATCAACTTCATATGATGGCAGGAATAATTTGGGAAAGCTAGTTGCCTAGCATTTATATATTGAGCTTTGAGCATTAATCGCTCTTTGATCTGACAAGAAATACTTTTTTCTCTAATTCTTGCAGCTATCTCATCCGAAAGGGCTGTGTTAACCTTTTCTAGGAGGTAAATTCTGGATGTTTTTTTTTCATCAACATATGTGGATAACAGTGCTCTTTGATGGATGTTATGGCACATAAGGATTTGGCTTTCTAAGTCCTTGATATGGTTTACAATTTTGGATAGGGTTTTTCTAGTTTTTCTTCTTTTATCAGAGAGAATGGCACTCCACTGGGCATTGATAAGTTCTTTTAAAATGACAGATAATCCTGGATTGAAAAAGGGAATTGATATTTGTTGGGATGTAGGTATGAAGGAAGATCTTGATTCCTAAATAGGGGCTTTGCTTTTCCTTGTACTTTTTGTCATAATGAGAAGGGATACTTCCTGAAGCCAGATAGGTCTGAATGAGAATTACCAATAATCTAAATTTTTATTTTCTTTGGGAATAGAAAAATAATTTTTATCTATCCTCCGGGTAAAATTTGAAGATACTAAAATCTGGATGTAGGATTAAATGTAGAAAAGATGAAAACATCAGAGAGATGATTAATAAGACCCGTTTTATTTGGAACTGGATATCTGAATGGTTTTGAACATCTTATTCTTGTTTACACTTTATCTGAATAATATTGATATGTTGGATATGAGTTAATACAACAAAATCAAAATTTAATACTTTATTATCTAAAATAGTTTTTAGACCTAATGAGTCAATTTGAAAAGGTTATAAAATTTGTAAAAAAGGGTTTCCAAGGATAACATCATTGTTTAAATCCTTTCCTAGAAGGAAATTAGTTTTTATGCTAGTTCCATTTTTACAGACATAAACATTACTGAATTTGTATTTGATATGTAGTTTTTTGCTTACAGTAGCTAGATTGAGTTTATTATTGATTTTTTCGTAATATTTTGTTGGGATTAATCCTTCTCTTATTAAATTAACATCTGCGCCACTATCTATTAAGAAGAGTGCTTTAATAGGGAATTCTTTGATCTCAATTGTAACTTCAGTTTTCCATTTTTTAAGTGGATTCCTTGTTAAAGAATTTATAAAACCATTCAAGTTTCCATCAAAATTTTCTTGATTTTCTAAATTATCATTATTTTCTTGATAATTGTTGAGTATGTGAAATTCAAGATTCTCAACATGTTGTTTGACTTCTTGTAGTTCAATTAAGTCTTGTTTTAATTCTTTTATTTTTTGATTTTGATTATTAATTTCTTTATAAAGATCTTGAATAGAAAGATGAGTAGGAGCTTGTTGCTCTCTTAATCTATCTAATATAATTTTAATGCTGAATTGTTTTGGTAAGTCTGATATGTTATTTGATGTAGAAGATTTTCCTTTTTTAGTTCCTTCATTTATATTTTGTATTTTTTCAAAATATTTATTTTTTAATTCTTCATCTTTTAGATCTTTAAACATTTCTAGCATCATCTCTTCTGGAGCAGAAAGTACGTTTAAAGATAAAAAGGAAAAAGAAGCAGATTTATACTAGATTTCACTATGAAATATTATACATTGACATGTATCTGAAGCATGAGAGGAAGAATAATCTATATCTGAGGAATTTGATGACTGACGCTGAGGATATTTTTAAGATTGTTTTGATTTCTTTTTCTGTTTTAACTTTTATTTTGGGCAGTCAGGAGCTATATGTCCTTTTTCTTTGCAATTATAATATTGTATTTCTTTTTTCTTGGGATAAGAAGTGGATGAATTATTGTTCGTATAAGATTTCTTTACTTCTTTATAAGGCTTTTTATGAGAAGAATTTTTATAATATCTTTTTGAGGGAGTATAATATTGTGGAGTGGAAAAATGTTTAGATTTTCTTTTTTGATGGTTTCTTTTTAAGTTTTTTTTATTCAGGGTAGAAGGACTGATTAATGGTTCCATACCAAATTGAAAACAAAAATCACCAAGTTCATACTTGCTGATTCTTTTTTTATTTTTAATTTGACATTTAAGTTTTATTTCATTGCATAAAGAAAATCCAACTTTATTAATCTTTTGAATTAGATCACCATTTGTATACATTCCATAATTCAAATTTCCATAATTTTCTGATTTTAATTCTACTCTAACTTTTTCTACAAAAAGTTTAGGAAGACCAGATATGAATTTTTCTTTCTAAAATTTTGAATTACTTGCATCAATTGTATAGAGTTTCAAAAAAGAAAATATCTTTATACCAATGAAAAACTGATAATGTTAGGCAAGATAAATTGAATAATTGTATTTTTAATTTTTCTTCTACATTCATATAATTACCAATAAAATATTTAACTATATTGGTAATAAGCAGGTAAATGGAATCATGGATCATTTGGCCTTGAGAAGTAAGAATAGGATTTCCTGAGGGATCTCTTTTTAATGCGTTTAATATAGCATTTTTTTCTATATCAGATAGGTATTTTTCCCACCAACCATGTAATTGTCCAGTAAATCCAAGGATGATTACATTTACTGCATGTCTTTGATCATTACCGGCAGCCTGATTGTAGAGGCATATATCATCATGTGTTGGCATAGTTGTAGGATCTGATATTCAGATAGTCCACTACATTCCATTCATATATTGAAGAGTTTTCAAATCAAAGGCCATTTAGAATATCTTGTTCTTTGAATTAAAGATCAACTGGTGTAGGTCTTGGATAATAATTTCTTGTTTTTGTTGCAGTGATTATTGGTTATTGTTATTTAAATATTTTATTGATTTGTAGAGATTCTTGATTTTGACTATCTTGATTTTCATTTGATTTTTCTTCTATAGAGTCAGAAATAGAGAATTCTGAGTCTAAGCTCGAAGCTTTAGAAACTAAAACATTTATGGATTTTTCATCTTTATTTTCTTTATTATCTTTAAGTTTTTTATTTGTAAAACTATGAGATAATTGATTGATTAGTTCATCTGAAAATTTTAAGGGTTTGTTTTCTAACTTTTGATCTTTAAGGGCTTCACCTTGAAAACCTAAAGTTGTGTCTTGATTACTTTATGGGAAGTAGTTTCATAAAATTTTAAAATATTTTCAACTTTATCTTCAATTCTATTAGTTTGTTGGCCTATCGTATGAAGGTTTATATTTGTATAATTATTTTGTTTTAAAACATGACTTAAATCTGATTTGTAAATAAATTCAATTTTACCTTGGTCTCTTTGTATTTTTGCAGGATCTTTTATGGGTACAGCTGAAGTTTCTTTATAAATGATTTGATGTAATGGAGGATGTATAGATTCTTTAGTTCTTTGTGAAGAAGAGCTAGTAGAAGCTATAAACTAAAAAGAGCTTAATTTAGTTATCATATTGATGGATAAATTTTCAGTATTATAAGCTTTCTTTATGGCTAGTTTAAGTCAATCAAAGAAATAAATTTTTTTTTTTGATTATCATACATATATTTATACCATTTTGCTTTTAGAAAGTTTTATGTTCTTGAGAAATACGGTTAAAAAGGATTTTGTGAGAGGATGTAAAGCTAAATTCTTTTTTAACATATCTTCATAAATTTCAAAGCATTCAATATCATTTATATTGAAATCAGATTCCGAAGGATTATATGTATTAGATGGAGAAGCTTGATAAGAAGGATACACTAGTCCTGTAGGCTGAAGCTCTACATTAGGTGTAGAGCAAGAAACTCGGGGTGGTTCTTTTATGGAAGATCCTACCACTCATGAAGGATATGAATAAGATTTTTCTAGAAAGTTGATAAACTGTAGCAGTTGTATCTCTTGAATTAGTTTGAAAATTTATTTCAACATTTCGTTCTTCAAGTTCAATATTTGTTTTAATAGCCTAATTTTCTAAAGACCTTTCAAGTTGAGTGTTTTCTAAGCACCATTTACCAGATAAATTAATATCATTCCACTGTATGAGTTTTGGAATATTAACTTTATTTTTGAAATTACTTTGGAATAAAGTAGTCATACCTTTTGCTTGATGGGAATAGGCTATGCCTGGAACAACTGAATTCATGAGTTTATAATAAACTTTATATATGAGAGTCAGATTTTGATTATGAGGATTCATATCAAAACCTTTTGTCTAGATAGCAAGAGTAAGAGCTTTATGTGCACCTGTATTTGTAAGAGAAACAGAGAAATTTGAAAAGCAATTAAAGAAAGTAGGGCCATTAGCCAAACTTGATTTAACCATCCCAAGTAATGAATCACTGAATTTTTTATGTCTTGTATGTTGAACATCAACATAGATGAGAGTTTTAGTTCTAAGTCCAAGTCTTTTTAAAGGCTTTAGAGCAACTTGCACTAATCTGAAATGAATATAATTGTATGTTTTAACATACTCCTTTATTTCATGGAGCTTGATTAAAGAAAGATGTTGAATATTACTAGTAATAGATTCAATTCTTTCAATGGTTTTTACTTTATAACTTCATTTTAATTGAAAACTTCCAACTTTATAAATTTCATTTTATTTATGGTTGGAATAGTCCAGTCACAAATAACTTGATCTAAATCCTCATAACTAATTTCCTCACTATTTTTAATAGACATAGAAGATAAGGAATTTAATGATGAGGAAGAAGAAGGTACAATGTTCTTAATAAGCTTAGCCATAATTTGTATTACAGAGTTATTTCAACCAAATCCACCATGAGTATTTAATGAAATAAAGGATTTACACACCAACAAAATGCCTTAAACGCCTTCACACGGCTAACAACAGCGACAACAGTGGCTACCTCAGCATCACTTTGGGCGGAATATGATTAAACTTTCTCAATAATAACAAACACAGAACTAAGTATTAAGACTTTTCACATTCATACTTCTGAATAAGCAATTCCTTAAGCAAAATCAAAGCATAACATAACAAAGATAAGTGAAGAAATGCACACAAAATGACTTTATATTGCCTAAGTACTTAATTACAAGTTTGATACCAACTTGGCTCGAATACCAAATGGGAAATATGGTAGGTATACAAAAGCGGAAAAGGGAGGAGAGAGGAGATGGTGGTGGAAGCAAGGCTGGATTTTGACTAGTATTCCAACTCTTGCCTGTACATGAAGAAGGTTAGACCTATTTATAGTCATAACCAATGTAATTTACATTTCATTATAACTGAATTTAGACAGAATGTGCATTTTATTTAATGTGCTTGCAAATTTCATGATGCTTCCCAACTGTAGGCAAAAATCACAATCTTTGTTGTAAACAAACTTTATTCTGAATAGTGGATGTCATGATTGCTTTGGGTGACTTGATAAGGTATGTGTCATGTCTTTATTTCTTTTCCCTTTCTGGAGATAATTTCTTCGTGGATGTGCATGTCGGGAATAAAATATTACTCCATTCTTATAAGAGATATGCTTTGTCTTTTAGTACTTTTGCATGTACTTTTTCTAAGAACTCCTTGATAGGCTAGTAGAAAAAGCTTTTCTCATCCTTCTAATGTTTTGGAAAAAGCTCTTGTAGGAAGAATCTTTATGCTAGGCATAGTATTATTGGAGACTTGTATCAAAAGTGCTCATTACAACCTTCATTTGTTAATTCGCCATGGAATAATTGGATTAATTCTCCTCAAGTTTCTTCAGAAATATCAAAAGACTTGTCTCCATAAGCATTGATAATTTGATTGAGAGTTGTATGCCCAAATTTATATGGATTCTGTATCACCGTTGTTTGCTCAGCGAGATCGTCAGCAATGCAAACAACTCGTCGACCATCACACCAAATATATCTGTATGTACTTCCAAATTCAAGATGTCCTTTTAGATTGAGAAATCTTTGATATTGATCAGAAGCTAGATCATAATTTTTGATACGTTCTAAGCTATATTCCATTGTAGCGACTTTATGAGATTCATACCATTAAGCTGGATAATCAACAGGAAGATGCTCATAATCATTTAAGGTAGAGATGAATTTTTTGCAGACTAAATCTCCTTCTTCATAAGTCATGATAGTTCATAATTGATAATGTTGATAAAACTGGACTTCTGATCTTTCACCCAAACTTGATGAAATCGTTATGAGAAGTTGTCTTTTGGTAACTCCAAGGCTACGAAGGGCATGACGCACAATTGCAGGATGATGCTGTAGTATTTCAGAATCATCTCTACATAAAGAAAATTTTTGGACTAATCCTTGTTCGATATATGAGATATCAACTTTATATGATGGTAAGAACAATTTGGGAAAGCCAGTTGTCCAGCTTATATATTAAGCTTTGAGCATTAATCACTCCTTGATTTGACAAGAAATAGTTTTTTCTCTAATTCTTGTAGCTATCTCATTTGGAAGGGCTGTGTCAACCTTTTCCAAGAGGTGAATTCTGGATGTTTTTTATCAGCATAGGTGGATAATAGTGCTCTTTGATGGATATTATGGCACATAAGGATTTGGCTTTCTAAGTCCTTGATATGGTTTGCAATTTTGGATAAGGTTTTTCTAGTGTTTTTTCTTTTATTAGAGAGAACGGCACTCCAACGGGCATTGATAAGTTCTTGTGATGTGACAGATAATCCTGAATTGAAGAAGGGAATTAATATTTGTTGGGATGTAGGTATGAAGGAAGAACTTGCTTCCTGAATAGGGCTTTACTTGATGTCATAATGAGAAGGGCTACTTCCTATAGGCAGATAGGAGTAAAAGATAGGTTTGAATGAGAATTATCAATGACCTAAATTTTTATTTTCTTTGGGAAAAGAAAAGCAATTTTATATCTATCCTCCAGGTAGAATTTAAAGGTATCAAAATCTAGATGTAGGATCAAATGTAAACATGAAGATATCAAAGAGACGATTAATAACATCCGTTTTATTTGGAAATGGATATTTGATTGTTTTTTGAACACCTTATTCTTATTTACACTTTGTTTGAATACTATTGATATGTTGAATAGGAGTTGATTCACCAAAATCAAAAATTAATTCTTTATTGTCTAAAATAGTTTTTAGGACCTGATGAGTCAATTTAAAAATGCTGTAAAATTTGTAGAAAAGGGTTTCCAAGGATAACATCATTGTTTAAATCTTTTCCTAGAAGGAAATTACTCTTTATGCATGTTCCATTTTTATAGGCATAAAGATTACTTAATTTGCATTTGATATGTAGTTTTTTGTTGGCAGTAGCTAGATTGCGTTTATTATTGGTTTTTTCATAATATTTTGTTGGGATTAATCCTGCTCCTATTAAATTAACATCTGCGCCATTATTTAGTAAGTGGAGTGCTTTAATAGAGAAGTCTTTGATCTTAATTGTAGCTTAAGTTTTCCATTTTTTAAGTTGAATTCCTTGCTAAAGAATTTACAAAACCATTCAAGTTTTCATCAAATTTTTCTTTATGTTCTAAATTATCATTATTTTCATGATAATTTTTTAGTGTGTGAAATTCAAGATTCTCAACACATTATTTGAGTTCTTGAAGTTCAATTAAGTCTTGTTTTAATTTTTTTAATTTCTTGCTTTTGATTATTAATTTCTTTAGAAAGATCTTGAATTGAAAGATCAGTAGGAGCTTGTTGCTCTTTTAATCTATCTAAACAGTTTTTATACTGAATTGTTCTGGTAAGTCAAATATATTACTTGTTGTAGAAGCTTTTCCTTTTTCATTTCTATTGTTTATTTTCTGTATTTTTTCAAAATATTTAATTTTTAATTCTTCATCTTTTAGATCTTTAAACATTTCTAGCACCATTTCTTTTGGAGCAAAGAGTACGTTTAAAGATAAAGAGGAAGAAGAAGCAGATTCATACTGGATTTCACTGTCAAATATTTAACAATGGCATGTATTTGAAGAATAATCTTTATCAGAGGAACAAGATGATTCTAAGGAAGAGGATGAGGATCCTTTTAAGATAGTTCTGATTTCTATTTGAGAATAAATAATTTCAGAAGGCAGTAAAATATTTTCAACTTTATCTTCAATTACATTAGTTTGTTGGCCAATAGTATGAAGGTTAATATTTCTATAATTATTTTGTTCTAAAACATGACTTAAACCTAATTTGTAAATAAATTCTGATTTACCCTTATCTCCGTGTATTTTCGCAACATCTTTTATGGTTACGACTGAAGTTTCTTTATATATGATTTGATGTAATGGAGGATGTATAGATTCTTCAGTTCTTTGTGGAGAAGAACTGGTAGAAGCTGTAATCCAAGATGAGCTTAATTTTGTTATCATATTAATGGATAAATCTTCAGTATTATAAGCTTTCATTACGGCTAGTTTAAGCCAATCAAAGAAATAAATATTTCTCTGATTTTCATACATATATTTATACGATTTTTCTTTTTAAAAAGTCTTCATGTTTTTGAGAAACCTATTTAAAAAAGGATTTTGTTAAAGTATGTAGAGCTAAATTCTTTTTCAACATTTCTTTATCCATTTCAAAACATTCAATAACATTTATATTAAAATCGGATTCCGAAGGATTATATGTATTAGATGGAGAAGCTTGATAAGAAGGATAAACAAGTCCTGTAGGTCGAAGGTCTACATTAGGTGTAGAGCAAGAAACTCAGGATGGTTCTTTTATGGAAGATCCTCCCACAGAGGGAGGATAAGAATACGACTTTCTATAAGGTTAATAAACTTAGGAGTTATATCTCTTGAATCTGTTTGAAAATTTATTTCAACAGTTCCATCTTCATGTTCAATAATTATTTCAATATCTTGATTTTTTAAAGACCTTTCTGGTTGAGCATTTTCTAAGCGCCATTTACCAGATAGATTAATATCATTCCACTGTATGAGTTTTGGAATATTAACTTTATTTTTGAAATTAGTTTAGAATAAAGTAGTCATACCTTTTACTTGATGGGAATAAACTATTCTTGGAACAACTGAATTTATGAGTTTATAATAAACTCTACATATGAGAGCAAGATTTTGATTATGAGGATTCAGACAAAACCTTTTGTTTGGATAGCAAGAGTGAGAGCTTTATGTACACCTGGATCATTAAGAGAAGTAGAGAAATTTGGAAAGCAATTACAGAAAGTAGGGCCATTAGCCAAACTTGATTCAACCATTCCAAGTAATGAATCACTGAATTTTTTATGTCTTTTATCTTGAACATAGATGAGAGCTTCTCTTCTAAATTGAAGCCTTGTTAAGGGCTTTAGAGCAACTTGCACTAATCCAAAATGAATATAATTGTATCTTTTAAAATACTCCTTTATTTCATGGGGCTTGATTAAAGAAAGATGTTGAATATTACTGATAATGGATTCAGTTCTTTCAATGGTTTGACTTTATAACTTGATATTAATTGAAAACTTCCAACTTTATAAATTTCATTTTTATTTATGGTTGGAATAGTCCAGTCACAAATAACTAGATCTAAGTCGTCATAACTGATTTCTCTACTATTTTTAATAGACATAGAAGATAAGGAATTTGATGATGAGGAAGAAGAGGGTACGAACTTCTTAATAAGCTTAGCTATAATTTGTATTATAGAGTTATTTTAACTAAATCCACCACGAGTATCTAACGAAATAGAGGATTTACATACCAATAAAACACCTTAAGTGCCTTCACATGCTAACAATGGTGATAACAATGGCTACCTCAACTTCGCATTGAGTGGAATATGATTAAAATTTCACAATAATAACAAATACAGAACTAAGTATTAAGACTTTTGATGTCCTTACTTCTAAGTCAACAATTCCTTAAACAAAATAAAAACATAAAGATAAGTGAAGAAATACTCACAAAACGACTTTATATTACAATGATACTTGATTACAAACTAGATGCCGACTTTGCTTTGATACCAAATGAGGAAGATAGTGGTTATACAAAAGCGAAGGGAGAGGAGAAAGGAGATGGTGGTGGAAACAAGGATGGATTTTGACTGGTATTCCAACTCTTGCTTGTACATGAAGAAGGCTGGTACTATTTATAACCTTAGCAAACATAATTTACATTTCAGTACAACTGAATTTACCCTACATTTGCATTTCATTTTACGATGTTTCAGGATTTTACTGCTGGATAGAATCATAGGTTGTTCTATAGATGGTTTGTCTTTATGCTGTGATGAGTGTACTTGTTGACTAGGAGAATGTTGCTTTATTCTTCTGCATAGTAGCTAGTTGGTCTATTGCGGAGAGAGGAGTCCATGGAGCCTTGAATTTTCTTGTTGGCTTTTGGATTTTTCCCAATTGTCTTTTGTCTTTTTTCTCAAAGTACCTTTTTTATATAGTACTTTTTAAACATAACTTTGATGTGTTTGCAGAGAATAGCATAGCTATGGATATGGTATCAATGATAAAGTTTTTGTTATCTTTTCTTTGCAGGCTTTATAGAGAAAACTCTTAATAAATCTTAATAAATCTAAATCTTGATAAAATTAATCACCGTCCTGATGAATTCCATTGCTGCTAGTGGAGAACTTCATAATAGAATCAAAATTATAACAAGGGTCATTCCAACCTTCATTATCATTTTCGAATTCTCCATGGAATAGCTGAATTAATTTTTCACGAGTTTTTTTTGAAATATCAAAAGATATCTACATAGGCATTGAGAATTTGATTAAGCTTAGCATGTCTAGATTTAGAAGGATTCTATATCATCATTGTTTGCTCAGCAAGATCATCAGCACTGCAAACAACTCGTCGACCATCACACCAAACATATTTGTATGTACTTGCAAATTCAAGATGTCCTTTTAGATTGAGAAATCTTTGATATTGATCAGAAGCTAGATCATAACTTTGGACACGTTCTAAGCTGTATTCCAATGTAACGACTTCATGAGATTCATAACATTGCGCTAAATAATCAATAGGGAGACGCTTGTAATCATTTAAGGTACAGATGAATTTTTTGCGAACTAAATGTCCTTCTTAAGTCATGATAGTCCATAATTGATATCGTTGATAAAACCGGATTTCTGATCTTTCACCCAAATTGATGAAATCGTTATGAGAAGTTGTCTTTTGGTAACTCCAAGGCTGCGAAGGGTATGACGCACGATTGCAGGGAGCTGCTGTATTATTTCAAAATCATATCTGCATAAAGAAAATCTATGGACTAATCCCTGTTCGATATATGAGATATCAACTTCCTATGATGGCAGGAACAATTTGGGAAAGCCAGTTGCCCAACTTATATATTAAGGTTCGAGCATTAATCGCTCGTTGATCTGACAAGAAATAGTTTTTTCCCTCATTTTTGTAGCTATCTCATCTGGAAGGGCTGTGTTAACCTTTTCTAGGAAGTGAATTCTGGATATTTTTTCATCAGCATAGGTGGATAACAGTGCTCTTTGATGGATGTTATGGCACATAAGGATTTGGCTTTCTAAGTCCTTGATATGGTTTCCAATTTTGGATAGGGGTTTTCTAGTGTTTTTTCCTTTATCAGAGAGAATGGCACTCCAATGGCATTGATAAGTTCTTGCGAAGTGATAGATAATCTAGGATTGAAGAAGTAAATTGATATTTGTTAGGATGTAGGTATGAAGGAAGAGCTTGATTCTTGAATAGGGGCTTTATGTCATAATGAGAAGAGATGCTTCCTGAAGGCAGATAAGAGTAAAAGATAGGTCTGAATGAGAATTATCAATAACCTGAATTTTTATTTTCTTTTGGAAAAAGAAATCTAATTTTATATCTATCCTCTGGGTAGAATTTGAAGGTACCAAAATCTGGATGTAGGATCAAATTTAGAAAACATGAAGACATTAGAGAGATTATTAATAAGATCTATTTTATTTAGAACTGGATATTTGAATGGTTTTTGAACATCTTATTCTTGTTTTCACTTTGTCTAAATAATATTGATATGTTGAATAGGAGTCAGTTCAATAGAATCAAAATTTAATTCTTTATTGTCTAAAATAGTTTTTAGACCTAATGAGTCAATTTAAAAAGGTTGTTAAATTTGTAGAAAAGGATTTCCAAGGATAACATTATTGTTTAAATCGTCTCCTAGAAGGAAATTAGTCTTTATGCATGTTCCATTTTTACAGACATAAACATTACTTAATTTGTATTTGATATGTAGTTTTTTGCTAGCAGTAACTAAATTGAGTTTATTATTAGTTTTTTCGTAATATTTTGTTGGAATTAATCCTTCTCTTATTAAATTAATATTTGCGCCACTATCTATTAAGTAGAGTGCTTTAATAGAGAATTCTTTAATCTCAATTGTAACTTTAGTTTTCCATTTTTTTAATGGATTCCTTATTAAAGAATTTAAAACCATTCAAGTTTTCATCAAATTTTTCTTGATTTTCTTAATTATCATAATTTTCTTGATAATTTTTGAGTATGTGAAATTCAAGATTCTCAACACGTTGTTTGAGTTCTTGAACTTCAATTAAGTCTTGTTTTAATTCTTTTATTTCTTGATTTTGATTATTAATTTCTTTATAAAGATCTTGAATTGAAAGATGAGGAGGAGCTTGCTACTCTCATAATCTATCTTATATAGTTTTAATGCTAAATTGTTTAGGTAAGTTAGATATATTAATTAAAGTAGAAGCTTTTCCATTTTTATTTCCTTTATTTATGTTCTATATTTTTTCAAAATATTTATTTTTTAATTCTTCATCTTTGAGATCTTTAAACATTTCTAGCAGTAGTTCTTCTGGACCAGAAAGTACCTTTAAAGATAAAGAGGAAGAAGAAGCAAATTCATACTAGATTTCACTGTCAAATATTTTATAATGACATGTATCTGAAGAATAATCTTTATTAGAGGAACTAGATGATTCTAAGGATAAGGATGAGGATCCTCTTAAGATTGTTTTGATTTTTTTTTCCTGTTTTAACTTTTATTTTTGAGCAGTCAAGAGCTATATGTCCTTTTTCTTTTTAATTATAACATTGTGTTTCTTTTTTCTTAGGATAAGTAGTGGATGGATTATCTTTTGTATAAGATTTCTTTGATTTTTTATAAGGATTTTTATGATAAGAATTTTTATGATATCTTTTTGAGGGAATATAATATTATGGAGTTGAAAATGTTTAGATTTTCTTTTTTAATGGTTTCTTTTTAAGTTTTTTCTTTTTATTATCGCTAGAAGAACTAATTAATGGTTCCATGCCAAATTGATAACAAAAATCACCAAGTTCATATTTGCTGATTCTTTTTTGATTTTCAATTTCTCGTTTAAGTTTGATTTCATTGCATAATGAAAATCCAACTTTATTTATCTTTTGAATGAGGTCACCATATGTATAAAGTCCATAATTTAAATTTCCATAATTTTTTTATTTTAACTCTTCTCTAACTTTTTCTCCAAAAAGTTTAGGAGGACCAGATATAAATTTTCTTTTCAAAATTCTGAGTTACTTGCATCGATTATATAGAGTTTTGATAACTAAACATCTTTATACCAGCGAAAATCTAATAATGTTGGGCAAGATAAATTGATTAATTGTGTTTTTATTTTTTCTTCTACATTCATATAATTACCAATAAATTGTTTTACTATATTGGTAATAATCATGTAAATGGAATCAAGAATCATTTTACCTTGAGGAGTAATAACAGGATATCCTGAAGGATTTCTTTTTACTGCATTTAGTATAGCTTGTCTTTTTATATCAAATAAGTACTTTTCCCACCAACCATGTAATTGCCCAGTAAATCCAAGGACAACTGCATTTACTGCATGTCTTTGATCATTACCGGTAGCCATGATGGTAGAGGCATATATCATCATGTGTTGGCATAGTTACATGACTTGATATTTGGATAGTGCATCTATATTCCATTCATATGCTGAGGAGTTTTCGAATCGAAGGCCATTTAAAATAGCTTGTTCTTCGAATTGAAGATCAACTAGAGTAGGTCTTGGATAATAATTTCTTGTTTTTGCTATAGTGATTATTGGTTTTTGTCTTTTAAATATTTTATTGATTTGTAGAGATACTTGATTTTTAATATTTTGATTCTTATTTGTTTTAGTCTCTTCTTCTATGGGATTAGCTACAAAAAATTCTAAATATGAGCCAGAGGCTTTAGAATTTAAGACTAAAACATTTATAGATTTGTCAGCTTTTTGATCTTTATTTTCTTAAAGTTTTATATTTGTAGAACTATGAGATAATTGATTTATTAGTTCATCTGAAAATTTTAAAGGTTTCCTTTTTAACTTTAGATCTTTAAAGGCTCCACCTTGACAACCTAAAGTTTGTGTCTTAATTACGTTTTGCGAAGAAGATGCTTCATAAATTTTAAAAATATTTTCAACTTTATCTTCAATTCTATTGGTTTATTAGCCAATAGTATGAAGGTTAATATTTCTATAATTATTTTGTTCTAAAACATGACTTAAGTCTAATTTATAAATTAATTCAGATTTAGCCTTATCTCCTTATATCTTTGCTACATCTTTTATGGGTACAGCCAAAGTTTCTTTATATATGATTTGATGTAATGAAGGATGTATAGATTCTTCAGTTCTTTGTGGAGAAGAACTGGTAGAAGCTATAATCCAAGATAAGCTTAATTTTGTTAACATATTGATGGATAAATCTTCAGTATTATAAGCTTTATTTATGGCTAATTTAAGCCAATCAAAGAAATAAATATTTCTTTGATTATCATATATATTTGTACCATTTTTCTTTTAAAAGTCTTTATGTTCTTGATAAACCTGTTTAAAAAAGGATTTTGTTAAAGGATGTAGAGCTAAATTCTATTTTAATATTTCTTTATCAATTTCAAAACATTCAATAACATTTATATTGAAATCGGATTTCGAAGGATTATTTGTATTAGATGGAGAAGCTTGATAAGAATGATACACAAGTACTGTAGGTCGAAGGTCTACATTAGGTGTAGAGCAATATACTCGGGATGGTTCTTTTATGGAAGATCCAACCATAGAGGAAGGATGAGAATAAGACTTTCTAGGAGGTTGATAAAATGTGGGAGTTGTATCTCTTGAATTTGTTTGAAAATTTATTTCAACACTTCCATCTTTATATTCAATAATTGTTTCAATATCTTGATTTTCTAAAGACCTTTCTGATTGAGCATTTTCTAAGCGCCATTTACCAGATAGATTAATATTATTCCACTGTTTGAATTTTGGAATATTAACTTTATTTTTGAAATTAGTTTGGAATAAAATAGTCATACGTTTTGCTTAATGGGAATAGGCTATGCTTGGAACCACTGAATTCATGAGTTTATAATAAACTCTATATACGAGAGCAAGATTTTGATTATGAGGATTCATATCAAAACCTTTTATCGGGATAGCAAGAGTAAGAGCTTCATGTGCATCTGGATCTGTAAGGGAAACAGAGAAATTTGAAAGCAATTGCAGAAAGTAGGGCCATTAGCCAAACTTGATTTAACCATTCCAAGTAATGAATCACTGAATTTTTTATGTCTTATAACTTGAACATAGATGAGAGCTTCAGTTCTAAGTCCAAGTCTTATTAATGGCTTTAGAGCAACTTGCACTAATCCAAAATGAATATAATTGTATGTTTTAACATACTCTTTTATTTTATGGGGCTTAATTAAAGAAAGATGCTAAAAATTATTGGTAATGGATTCAGTTCTTTTAATGGTTTTACTACGTTATAACTTGATTTTAATTGAAAACTTCCAACTTTATAAATTTCATTTTTATTTATAGTAGGAATAGTCTAGTCACAGATAACTTGATCTAAATCATCATAACTGATTTCTTCACTATTTTTAATAGACATAGAAGATAAAGAATTTGATGATGAGGAAGAAGAAGGTACAAACTTCTTAATAAACTTAGCCATAATTTGTATTACAAAGTTATTTTAACCAAATCCACCATGAGTATCTAACGAAATGGAGGATTTACACACCAACAAAACGCCTTAAATGCCTTCACACAGCTAACAACGGTGACAACAATGGCTACCTCAGCTTCACTCCGAGCAGAATATGATTAAAATTTCTCAATAATAACAAATATAGAACTAAGTATTAAGACTTTTGACATTCTTACTTCTGAATCAGCAATATCAAAGCGTAACATAACAAAGATAGGTGAAAAAAGACTCATAATACAACTTTATATTACCAAAGCACTTGATTACAAATTTGATACCAAATGGGGAAAATGGTGGGTATACAAAAGCGGTAGGGATATGAGAGAGGAGATGGTAGTGGAAGCAAGGCTGGATTTTGACCGGTATTCTAGCTCTTGCCTGTACATGCAGAAGGCTGGTACTAGTTATAGCCTTAGCAAACAGAATTTACATTTCATTACAACTGAATTTACACTACATTTGCATTTCATTTTATGATGTTTCGGGATTTTACTACAGGATAGAATCACAGGTTGCCATATAGATGGTTTGTCTTCATGCTGTGATGAGTGTACTTGTTGACTAGGAGGATGTTGCTTTATTCTTTCGCATGGTACCTGGTTGGTCTATTGTGGAGAGAGGAGTCTATGGAGCCTTGAATTTTCTTCTTGGCTTTTGGATTTTTCCCAATTGTCTTTTGTCCTCTTTCTCAAAGTAGCTTTTTTGTATGGTACTTTTTCAACATAACTTTGACGTGTTTGTAGAGAATAGCACAGCTATGGATATGGTAGCAATGATAAAGTTTTTGTTGTCTTTTCTTTGCTGGCTTTATAAAGACAACTCTTAATAAATCTTGATAAATCTAAATCTTGATATGATTAATCACCATCCTGATGAATTCCATTGCAGCTGGCGGAGAACTTCATAATAGAGTCAAAATTATTACAAGGGTCATTCCAACCTTCATTATCATTTTCGAATTCTCCATGGAATTACTGAATTAATTTTTTATGAGCTTTTTCTAAAATGTCAAAAGAGATATCTTCATAGGCATTGTGAATTTGATTAAGCTTGGCATATCCGGATTTAGAAGGATTCTGTATCACCGTTGTTTGCTCAGTGAGATCATCAGCATGCAAATAACTCGTCGACCGTCACACCAAACATACCTGTATGTACTTGCAAATTAATGATGTCCTTTTAGATTGAGAAAACTTTGATATTGATCAGAAGCTAGATCATACTTTTGGAGATGTTCTAAGTTGTATTCCATTGTACCGACTTCTTGAGATTCATACGATTGAGCTGGATAATCAACAGGGAGATGCTCGTAAACAATTAAGGTAGAGATGAATTTTTTGCCAATTTAATCTCCTTCTTCATAATTCATATTGGTCCATAATTGATAAGGTTGATAAAACCGGATTTTTGATCTTTCACTTAAACTTGATGCAATCGTTATGAGAAGTTGTCGTTTGGTAACTCTAACGCTGCGAAGGGCATGACCCATGATTGCAGGAAGCTGCTGTATCATTTCAAAATCATCTCTATATAAAGAAAATCTTTGGACTAATCCTTGTTTGATATATGAGATATCAACTTCATATGATGGCAGGAACAATTTAGTAAAGCCAGTTGCCCAATTTATATATTGAGCTTTGAGCATTAATTGCTCCTTGATCTGACAAGAAATAGTTTTTCCTCTAATTCTTGCAGTTATCTCATCCAGAAGGGCTGTGTGAACCTTTTCCAGGAGGTGAATTCTGGATGTTTTTTCATCAGCATAGGTGGATAACAGTGCTCTTTGATGGATGCTATGGCACACATGGATTTGGCTTTCTAAGTCCTTTATATGGTTTGCAATTTTGGATAGGGTTTTTCTAGTATTTTTTCTTTTGTTAGATAGAATGACACTCCAATGGGCATTGATAAGTTCTTGTGAAGTGACAGATAATCCCGGATTGAATAAGGGAATTGATATTTGTTGGGATGTAGGTATGAAGGAAGAGCTTGATTCCTCAATAGGGGTTTTGCTTTTGCTTGTACTTGATGTCATAATGAGAAAGGATACTTCCTGAAGGCAGATAGGTTTGAATGGGAATTATCAATAATCTGAATTTTTAATTTCTTTGGGAAAAGAAAATTAATATTATATTTGTCCTCCTGGTAGAATTTGAAGGTACCAAAATCTGGATATAAGATCAAATGTAGAAAACATGAAGACATCGGAGAGTCTATTATTAAGATCCGTTTTATTTGGAGCTAGATATTTGATTGTTTTTTGAACACCTTATTCTTGTTTACACTTTGTCTGAATACTGTTGATATGTTGAATAGGTGTTGATTCACCAAAATAAAAAATTAATCCTTTATTGTCTAAAATAGTTTTTAAACTTGATGAGTCAATTTGAAGAGGCTATAAAATTTACAAAAAAGGGTTTTCAAGGATAACATCATTGTTTAAATCCTTTCCTAGATGGAAATTAGTCTTTATACATGTTTCATTTTTACAGACATAAGCATTACTTAATTTTGAGACGTTACTACAAAGTTTGGCAGGAGACTAAGCATATGAAAAATTTTGAGCTATATAAGAACTCAAAGAAAGAAGCTAAAAAAGTAGTAAGTAATGCAAAGTACAAAGCATACGTTGACATCTATAGTAGGTTAGGAACAAGAAAAGGAGAAAAGGATATTTTTAAACTCGCAAAAATAAGGGAAAAGAAAAGTAGGGACTTAGATCAGATCAAATGTATTAAGGACAACAAGGAAAATATTTTGGTGAAGGACAACAATATTAAAGAAAGGTGGAAAGAATATTTTAGCAAACTTCTAAATGAAGAACATTTGGGCAATACAAGAGATAAGGAGGATACTTCATCACTAGAGCATACTTTTCTCCGTAGAATTAGAGGGGTGGAAGTGAAGGAAGCATTGAAACGAATGAAGACAAGAAAGGCAATAGGCTCAGATGGTATTTCGATAAAAGTATGGAAATGCTTAGGAGAGGTTGGGGTGAGTTGGTTATGTAGACAATTCAATAAGATACATGTGACAAAGAAAATGATGGATGAATGGAGAAAAAAGCAATGTAGTACCTATATGTAAGAATAAAGGAGATATACAAAATTGTACCAACTATCGAGGGATTAAACTTATGAGTCATACTATGAAGTTATGGGAGAGACTAATGGAGCAAAGACTGGATGGAAGACCAAAATCTCGGAAAATCAATTTGGTTTTTATGCCAGGGAGATCAACTATGGAAGCTATTTTTTCACTTAGGCAATCAATAAAAAAAACACCAACAAAAAGAAAAAATCTACACATGGTCTTTATCGATTTGGAAAAAGCCAATGATAGGGTACCGAGGAATTTAATTTGGTGGGTTTTAAAGAAAAGGAATGTCTCCAGAGGTTACATTGAAAATTTTAAGGATATGTATGAAGGAGCAGTAACAAATGTGAGAACCACATGTGGAGAAACAAATGGATTCCCCGTGACTATAGTTTTACATCAGGGATCAACCTTAAGCCCTTATCTCTTTGCATTAATTATAGATGAGTTAGCTATGCATATTCAAAAAGCAGTACCATGGTGTATGTTATTTATGGATGATATAATATTGGTGGATGAATCAAAAGATAGTGTAAATGCAAAACTTGATAGATGGCAGGGGGCATTAGAATCTAGAAGCTTTAAAATAAGTCATACAAAGACAAAATATATGGATTGCAACTTCAGTGGACATATACAAAGTATTGAAACCATCGTCAAAATTGAAAAAGTTTGGCTATACAGGTGGATAGCCCATCAAAAGGTAGGAGTAGGCCGAAGAGAACATGGATGGAGGTCGTTGGTTTAGATTTGAAGAAGTTTAACTTATTGAAGGATTTTGGCGCAAAATAGAATGGAATGGAGAAACAAAACTTATGTAGCCAACCCCAACATTAATGATGATGATGAAACATTACTTAATTTGTATTTGATATGTAGTTTTTTGCTAGCAATAGCTAGATTGAGTTCATTATTGGTTTTTTTCATAATATTTTGTTGGGATTAATCCTTCTCTTATTAAATTAACATCTGCGCCACTATCTAATAAACAAAGTGCTTTAATAGAGAAGTCTTTGATCTTAATTATAGCTTGAGTTTTCCATTTTTTAAGTGGATTTCTTGTTAAAGAATTTACAAAACCATTTAAGTTTTCACCAAATTTTTCCTGATGTTCTAATTTATTATCATTATTTTCTTGATAATTTTTGAGTGTGTGAAATTCAAGATTCTCAACAGGATGTTTTGAGTTCTTAATTTTCAATTAAATCTTGTTTTAATTCTTTTATTTCTTGGTTTTGATTAGTAATTTCTTTATAGAGATCTTGAATTGAAAGATGAGGGGGAGCTTGCTGCTCTCTTAATCTATCTAATACAGTTTTAATGCTAATTGTTTAAGTAAGTCAGATATATTATTTGATGTAGAAGCTTTTCCTTTTTATTTCCTTTAATTATATTATGTATTTTTTCAAAATATTTATTTTTTTATTCTTCATCTTTGAAATCTTTAAACATTTCTAGCACCAGTTCTTTTAGAGCAGAAAGTATGTTTAAAGATAAAGAGGAAGAAAAAGCAGATTCATATTGGATTACACTGTCAAATATTTTACAATGACATGTATTTGAAGAATGAGAGGAAGAATAATCCGTATTAGAGGAACTGGATGACTCTGACACTGAGGATCCTTTTAAGATTGTTTTGATTTCTTTTTTCTATTTTAACTTTTATTTTTGGGAAGTCAAGAGCTATATGTCCTTTTTCTTTTTAATTATAACATTGTGTTTCTTTTTTCTTGGGATAAGTAGTGGATGGATTATCTTTTGTATAAGATTTCTTTGATTTTTTATAAGGATTTTTATGAGAAGATTTTTTTGATATCTTTTTGAGGGAATATAATATTGTGAAGTTGAAAAATGTTTAGATTTTCTTTTTTAATGGTTTCTTTTTAAGTTTTTTATTTTTATTATGGCTAGAAGGGCTAATTAATGGTTCCATGCCAAATTGATAACAAAAATCACCAAGTTCATATTTGCTGATTCTTTTTTGACTTTCAATTTGTCGTTCAAGTTTGATTTCATTGCATAATGAAAATCCAACTTTATTTATCTTTTGAATGAGGTCACCGTATGTATAAAGTCCATAATTTAAATTTCCATAATTTTCTGATTTTAACTCTTCTCTAACTTTTTTTGCAAAAAGTTTAGGAAGACTAGATATAAATTTTTCTTTCCAAAATTCTGAATTACTTGCATCGATTGTATAGAGTTTTGATAAGAAAACATCTTTATACCAACAAAAATCTGATAATGTTGGGCAAGATAAATTGATTAATTGTGCTTTTATTTTTTCTTCTACATTCATATAATTACCAATAAATTGTTTTACTATATTGGTAATAATCTTGTAAATGGAAATAAGAATCATTTTACCTTGAGGAGTAATAACAGGATTTCTTGAAGGATTTCTTTTTACTGCATTTAGTATAACTTGTCTTTCTATATCAGATAGGTACTTTTCCCACTAACCATGTAATTGCCTAGTAAATCCAAGGACAACTGCATTTACTACATGTCTTTGATCATTACCGGCAGCCACGTTGGTAGAGGCATATATCATCATGTGTTGGCATAGTTTCATGACTTGATATTCAGATAGTCCATCTACATTCCATTCATATACTGAGGAGTTTTTAAATAGAAGGCCACTCAGAATAGCTTGTTCTTCAAATTGAAGATCAACTGTAGTAGGTCTTGGATAATAATTTCTTGTTTTTGCTACAATGATTATTGGTTTTTGTCTTTTAAATATTTTATTGATTTGTAGAGATTCTTGAGTTTGATCATTTTGATTCTCATTTGTTTTAGACTCTTCTTCTATAGGATCAGCTACAAAAAATTCTAAATATGAGCTAGAGGCTTTAGAATTTGAGACTACAACATTTATAAATTTGTCAGCTTTTTGACCTTTATTTTCTTAAAGTTTTATATTTGTAAAAGTATGAGATAATTAATTGATTAGTTCATTTGAAGATTTTCAAGGTTTCCTTTCTAACTTTAGATCTTTAAGGGCTTCACCATGATAACCTAAAGTTTGTGTCTTAATTATCTTTTGAGAAGAAGATGCTTCATAAATTTTTAAAATATTTTCAACTTTATCTTTAATTCTATTAGTTTGTTGGCCAATAGTATGGAGGTTAATATTTGTATAATTATGACTTAAATCTGATTTGCAAATAAATTCAAATTTACCTTTATCTCCTTATATTTTGGCAACATCTTTTATGGGTACGGCAAAAGTTTCTTTATATTTGATTGATGTAATGGAGGATGTATAGATTCTACAATTCTTTGTGGAGAGGAACTGGCAGAAGCTATAATCCAAGAAGAGCTTAATTTAGTTATCATATTAATGGATAAATCTTCAGTATTATAAGTTTTCTTCATGGCTAGCTTAAGCCAATCAAAGAAATAAATATTTCTTTGATTATCATACATATATTTATGCCATTTTGCTTTTAGAAAGTCTTTATGCTCTTGAGAAACATGGTTAAAAAGGATTTTGTGAGAGGATGTAAAGCTAAATTTTTTTTAAACATTTTTTTATCAATTTCAAAGCATTTAATAACATTTATATTGAAATCGAATTCTAAGGGATTATATGTATTAGCTGGAGAAGCTGATTTCTTTTGTTTTCTGAAGCTTGATAAGAGGGATACACAAGTCTTATAGGTCCAAGGTCTGCATTAGGTGTAGAGCAAGAAACTCAGGATGGTTCTTTTATGGAAGATCCTACCACAGAAGGAGAATGAGAATAAAACTTTCTAGAAGGTTGATAAACGTAAGAGTTTTATCTCTTGAATCTGTTTGAAAATTTATTTCAACACTTCCATCTTTATGTTCAATAATTGTTTCAATATCTTGATTTTTTAAAGACCTATCTGGTTAGGCATTTCCTAAGCGCCATTTACAAGATAGATGAATAACATTCCACTGTATGAGTTTTGGAATATTAACTTAATTTTTGAAATTAGTTTGGAATAAAGTAGTCATACCTTTTGCTTGATGGGAATAGGCTATGCGTGGAACAACTGAATTCCTAAGTTTATAATAAACTCTATATATGAGAGCAAGATTTTGATTATGAGGATTCAGATCAAAACCTTTTGTCTGGATAGTAAGAGTAAGAGCTTCATGTGCACCTAGATCTGTAAGAGAAATAGAGAAATTTGGAAAGCAATTGCATAAAGTAGGGCCATTAGCCAAACTTGATTCAACCATTCGAAGTAATGAATCACTGAATTTCTTATGTCTTGTATCTTGAACATAGATGAGAGCTTCTCTTCTAAATCCAAGCCTTCTTAAAGGCTTTAGAGCAACTTGCACTAATCCAAAATGAATATAATTGTATCTTTTAAAATACTCCTTTATTTCATGGCGCTTGGTTAAAGAAAGATCCTGAATATTATTGATAATGGATTCAGTTCTTTCAATGGTTTTTACTTTATAACTTGATTTTAGTTAAAAACTTCCAACTTTATAAATTTCATTTTTATTTACAGTTGGAATAATCCAGTCACAAATAACTAGATCTAAGTCGTCATAACTGATTTCTCTACTATTTTCAATAGACATAGAAGATAAGAAATTTGATGATGAGGAAGAAGAAGATACAAACTTCTTAATAAGCTTAGCCATAATTTGTATTACAGAGTTATTTTAACCAAATCTACCATGAGTTTCTAATGAAATAGAGGATTTACACACCAATAAAATGCCTTAAATGCCTTCACAGGCGAACAATGGCGATAACAATGGCTACCTCAGCTTCGTGTTAAGCGGAATATGATTAAAATTTCTCAATAATAATAAACACAGAACTAAGTAGTAAGACTTTTAATGTTCTTACTTCTGAGTCAGCAATTCCTTAAACAAAATCAAAGCATAACATAACAAAGATAAGTGAAGAAATACTCACAATACAACTTTATATTGCTAAAGTACTTGTTTACAAATTTGATACCAACTTATCTCTGATACCAATTGGGGAAAATGATGGGTATATAAAAGCGGAAGGGAGAGGAGAGAAGAGATGATGGTGGAAGCAAGGCTGGATTTTGACTGGTATTCCAACTCTTGCTTGTACACGGGGAAGGTTAGACTTATTTATAGTCATGACAAACATAATTTACATTTCATTAGAACTAAATTTAGACTGCATTTGCATTTCATTTTATGTGCTGGCATATTGCATGATGTTTCAGGATTTTACTACTGGATAGGATCACAGGTTGCCGTATAGTTGGTTTGTCTTCATGCTGTGATGAGTGTACTTGTTGACTAGGAGGATGTTGCTTTATTCTTCTGCATAGTTGCTCTATTCTTTTGCATAGTACCTGGTTCGTCTGTTGTGGAGAGAGGAGTCTATGGAGCCTTGTTCATTCTTTTTGTCTTTTGGATTTTTCACAATTGTCTTTTGTCTTTTTTCTCAAAGTAGCTTTTTGTATAGTACTTTTTCAACATAACTTTGTTGTGTTTGTAGAGAATAGCATAGCTATGGATACGGTACCAATGATAAAGTTTTTGTTATCTTTTCTTTGCAGGCTTTATAGAGAAAACTCTTAATAAATCTTGATAAGATTAATCACCATCCTGATGAACTCCATTGCAGCTGGTGGAGAACTTCATAATAGAGTCAAAATTATGACAAGGGTCATTCCAACGTTTATTATCATTTTCGAATTCTCCATGGAATAGCTGAATTTATTCTTCATGAGTTTTTTCTAAAATGTCAAAAGAGATATCTTCATAGTCATTGAGAATTTGATTAAGCTTAGCATGTCCGGATTTAGAAGGATTTAGTATCACCGTTGTTTGCTCAGTGAGATCATTAGCAAAGCAAACAACTAGTCTACCATCACACCAAACATTTCTATATGTACTTACAATTTCAAGATGTCCTTTTAGATTGAGAAATCTTTGATATTGATTAGAAGTTGGATCATAATTTTGGAGACGTTCTAAGTTGTATTCTATTGTAGCGACTTCATGAGATTAATACCATTGAGCTAGATAATCAATAAGGAGATGCCCGTAATCATTTAAGGTAGAGATGAATTTTTTGCAGATTAAATCTCCTTCTTCATAATTCATGATGGTCCATAATTAATAAGGTTGATAAAACTGGATTTTTGATCTTTCACCCAAACTTGATAAAATCGTTATGAGAAGTTGTCTTTTCATAACACCAAGGCTACGAAGGGCATGACTCATGATTGCAGGGAGCTGTTGTATCATTTCAAAATCATCTTTGCATAAAGAAAATCTTTGGACTAATCCTTGAGATATCAACTTGTGCTAGCAAGAATAATTTTGGAAAACCAATTACCTAGCTTATATATTGAGCTTTGAGCATTAATCTCTCCTTGATCTGACAAGAAAGAGTTCTTTCTTTAATTCTTACAGCTATCTAATCTTAATGGGCTGTGTTAACCTTTTCCAGGAGGTGAATTCTCGATGTTTTCTCAGTAGCGTAGCTAATAACAGTGCTCTTTGATGGATATTATGGAACATAAGGATTTGGCTTTCTAAGTCCTTGATATGGTTTGCAATTTTGGATAGGGCTTTTCTAGTGTTTTTTTCTTTTATCAGAGCGAATGACACTCCAATGGGCATTAATAAGTTATTATGAAATAACAGATAATCTTGGATTGAAGAAGGGAATTGATATTTGTTGGGATGTAGGTATGAAGGAGGAGCTTGATTCCTGAATAGGGGCTTTGCTTTTGCTTGTACTTGATGTCATAATGAGAAAGGATACTTCCTGAAGTCAGATAGGTCTGAATGAGAATAATCAATAATCTGATTTTTTATTTTCTTTAGGAAAAGAAAAATAATTTTATATCTATCCTCCGGGTAGAATTTGAAGGTACCAAAATCTGGATGTAGGATTAAATGTAGAAAGCATAAAGACATCGAAAAGATGATTAATGAGATCCGTTTTATTTGGAACCGGATATCGGAATGGTTTTTGAACATCTTATTCTTGTTTATACTTTCTCTGAATAATATTTATATGTTGAATAGGAATTAATTCAACAAAATCAAAATTTAACTCTTTATTGTCTAAAATAGTTTTTTTAGACCTGATGGGTCAATTTGAAAAGGATGTAAAATTTGCAGAAAAAGATTTCCAAGGATAACATCATTGTTTAAATCCTTTCCTAGAAGGAAATTAGTCTTTATGCATGTTCCGTTTTTACAGACATAAGCATTACTTAATTTGTATTTGATATGTAGTTTTTTGTTAGCAGTAGCTATATATGAGTTTGTTATTGGTTTTTTCATAATATTTTGTTGGGATTAATTCTTCTATTATTAAATTAACATTTGCGCGACTATCTAGTAAGCATAATGCTTTAATAGGGAATTCTTTGATCTTAATTGTAACTTTAGTTTTCCATTTTTTAAGTGGATTCTTTGTTAAAGAATTTACAAAATGATTCAAGTTTTGATCAAAATTTTCTTGATTTTCTAAATTATCATTATTTTCTTTATAATTTTTGAGTATGTGAAATTCAAGAATCTCAGCACGTTGTTTGAGTTCTTGAGGTTCAATTAAGTCTTGTTTTAATTCTTTTATTTTTTGTTTTTGGTTATTTATTTCTTTATAAAGATCTTGAATAAAAGGATGAGTAAGAGCTTGTTGCTCTCTTAATCTATCTAATATAGTTTTAATGTTGAATTGTTCAGGTAAGTTTGATATGTTATTTGATGTAGAAGCTTTCCCTTTTTTAGTTCCTTTATTTATATTCTGTATTTCTTCAAAATATTTATTTTTTAATTATTCATCTTTTAGATCTTTAAACATTTCTAACACCATCTCTTCTGGAGTAGAAAGTACATTTAAAGATAAAGAGGAAGAAGAAGCATATTCATACTGGATTTCACTATCAAATATTTTACAATGACATGTATCTAAAGCGTGAGAGGAAGAATAATCTGTATTAGAGGAACTGGATGACTCTAACGCTGAGGATCCTTTTAAGATAGTTTTGATTTCTTTTTATGTTTTTACTTTTATTTTTGGACAGTCATGAGCTATATGTCCTTTTCTTTGCAATTATAACATTGTATTTCTTTTTTCTTGGGATAAGAAGTGATGGATTACCATTTGTACAAGATTTTTTAATTCTTTATTAGGGTTTTTATGAGAATATTTTTTATAATATCTTTTTGAGGGAGTATAATATTGTGGAGTTGAAAATTATTTAGATTTTCTTTTTTGATAATTTCTTTTTAAGTTTTTCTTTTTATCCTGGCTAGAAGAACTGATTAATGGTTCCATGCCAAATTGAAAACAAAAATCACTAAGTTCATACTTGCTGATTCTTTTTTGATTTTCAATTTGAAATTTAAGTTTGATTTCATTGCATAATGAAAATCCAACTTTATTAATCTTTTGAATTAGATCACCATATGTACACATTCCATAATTCAAATTTCCATAAATTTTTTATTTTAACACATTCCATAATTCAAATTTCCATAATTTTTTTATTTTAATTCTTCTTTAACTTTTTCTGTAAAAAAGTTTAGGAAGACCAGATATGAATTTTTCTTTCCAAAATTCTAAATTACTTGCATCGATTGTATAGAGTTTTGATAAAAAAAACATCTTTATATCAACGAAAATCTGATAATGTTAGGCAAGATAAATTGATTAATTGTGTTTTTAATTTTTCTTCTATATTCATATAATTACCAATAAAATGTTTAACTATTTTGGTAATACGCATGTAGATGGAATCAGGGATCAGTTGGCCTTGAGGAGTAAGAACAGGATTTCCTGAGGGATCTCTTTTTACTACATTCAATATAGCATTTCTTTCTATATCAGATATATATTTTTCCCACCAACCATGTAATTGTCCAATAAATCCAAGGACGACTGCATTTACTGCATGTCTTTGATCATTACCGGCAGCCATGATGGTAGAGGCATATATCATCATGTGTTGGCATAGTTGCAGGATTTGAAATTCATATAGTCCATTTACATTCCATTCATATACTGAAGAGTTTTCAAATTGAAGGCCATTTAGAATAGCTTGTTCTTCGAATTGAAGATCAACTAGAGTAGGTCATGGATAATAATTTCTTATTTTTAATGCAGTGACTATTGGTTTTTGTCTTTTAAATGTTTTATTGATTTGTTTAGATTTTTGATTTTGAACATCTTGATTTTCATTTGATTTTTCTTCTATAGAGTCAGAAACAGAGAATTCTGAGTTCGAGCTTGAAGCTTTAGAAACTAAAACATTTATGGATTTTCATCTTTATTTTCTTTATTATCTTTAAGTTCTATGTTTGTAAAACTATGAGATAATTGATTGATTAGTTCGTCAAAAAATTTTAAGGATTTTTTTTCTAACTTTTGATCTTTAAGGGTTTCACCTTGAAAACCTAAAGATTATGTCCTGATTACTTTATGGGAAGAAGTAGTTACATAAAATTTTAAAATATTTTCAACGTTATCTTCAATTCTATTGGCTAGTTGGCCAATAGTATGGAGGTTTAATTTGTATAATTTTTTGTTCTAAAACATGACTTAAACCTGATTTGTAAATAAATTCAGTTTTACCTTTGTCTCCTTGTATTTTTGTAACATTTTTTATGGGTACAACTGACATTTCATTATAAATGATTTGATGTAATGGAGGGTGTATAGATTCTTCAGTTCTTTGTAGAGAGGAACTAGTAGAAGCTATAATCAAAGAAGAGCTTAATTTAGTTATCATATTGATGGATAAATCTTCAGTATTATAAGCTTTCTTTATGGCTAGTTTAAGCCAATCAAAGAAATAAATATTTCTTTGATTATCATACATATATTTGTACCATTTTTCTTTTAAAAAGTCTTTATGTTTTTGAGAAACCTGTTTAAAAAGGATTTTGTTAAAGGATGTAGAGCTAAATTCTTTCTTAACATTTCTTTATCAATTTCAAAACATTCAATAACATTTATATTGAAATCAGATTTCGAAGGATTATATGTATTAGATGGAGAAGCTTGATAAGAAGGACACATAAGTCCTGTAGGTCGAAGGTCTACATTAGGTGTAAAGCAGGAAACTTGGGATGGTTCTTTTATGGAAGATCCTATCACAGAGGGAGGATGAGAATAAGACTTTCTAGAAGGTTGGTAAACTATAGGAGTTGTATCTCTTGAATCTGTTTGAAAATTTATTTCAACACTTCCATCTTTATGTTTAATAATTGTTTTAATATCTTGATTTCTAAAGACTTTTCTGGTTGGGCGTTTTATCAGCGCCATGTACCAAATAGATTAATATCATTCCACTGTATCAGATTTGGAATATTTACTTAATTTTTGAAATTAGTTTGGAATAAAGTAGTCATACCATTTGCTTGATGAGTATCGGCTATGCCTGGAACAACTGAATTCATGAGTTTATAATAAACTCTATATATGAGAGCAAGATTTTGATTATGAGGATTCATATCAAAAATTTTTGTCTGGATAGCAACAGCAAGAGCTTCATGTGCACCTAGATCTGTAAGGGAAGCAAAGAAATTTGGAAAGCAATTGAAGAAAGTAGGACCATTCGCTAAACTTGATTCAACCATTCCAAGTAATGAATCACTGAATTTTTTATGTCTTGTATCTTGAACATAGATGAGAGCTTCAGTTCTAAGTCCAAGTCTTGTTAATGGCTTTAGAGCAACTTGCACTAATCCAAAATGAATATAATTGTATGTTTTAACATACTCCTTTATTTCATAGGGCTTGCTTAAAGAAAGATGCTTAATATTATGGTATTGGATTCAGTTCTTTCAATGGTTTTTACTTTATAACTTGATTTTAATTGAAAACTTTTGACTTTATAAATTTCATTTTCATTTATGGTTGGAATAGTCCAGTCACAAATAACTTGATCTAAATCATCATAACTGATTTCCTCACTATTTTTAATAGACATAGAAAATAAAGAATTTGATGATGAGGAAGAAAAAGGTACGAACTTCTCAATAAGCTTAGCCATAATTTGTATTACAGAGTTATTTTAACCAAATCTACCACGAGTATATAATGAAATAGAGGATTTACACACCAACAAAATGCAACGCCTTCACACGGCTAACAAGGGTGACAGTAATGGCTACCTCGGCTTAGCTTTAGGCGGAATTGAATTAAAATTTCTCAATAATAACAAACACATAACGAAGTATTAATACTTTTGACGTTCTTACTTCTGAGTCAGCAATTCCTTAAGCAAAATCAAAGCATAACATAACAAAGATAAGTAAAGAAATACTCACAAAACAACTTTATATTGCCAAAGTAGTTGATTACAAGTTTGATACCAAGTTGGCTAGATACCAAATGGGGAAGATGGTGGGTATACAAAAGCGGAAGGGAGAGGAAAGAGGAGATGGTGGTGGAAGCAAGGCTGGATTTTGACTGATATTCCAACTTTTGCCTGTACATGGAGAAGGCTAGTACTATTTATAGCCTTAGCAAATATAATTTACATTTCATTACAACTGAATTTACACTACATTTGCATTTCATTTTATGATGTTTCGGGATTTTACTGCTGGATAGAATCACAGGTTGCCGTATAGATGGTTTGTCTTTATGCTGTGATGAGTGTACTTGTTGACTAGGAGGATGTTGCTTTATTCTTTTGCATACTACCTAGTTGCTCTGTTGCAGAGAGAGGAGTCTATGGAGCCTTGAATTTTCTCGTTGGCTTTTGGATTTTTCCCAATTGTCTTTTGTCTTCTTTCTCAAAGTAGCTTTTTTGTATAGTACCTTTTCAACATAACTTTGATGTGTTTGTAGAGTATAGCATAGCTATGGATATGGTAGCAATGATAAAGTTTTTTTTTTCTTTTCTTTGCAGACTTTATAGAGAAAACTCTTAATAAAATTTTAATAAATCTAAATCTTGATAAGATTAATCACCATCCTGAAGAATTCCATTGCAGCAGGCGGAGAACTTCATAATCAAGTCAAAATTATGACAAGGGTCATTCCAACCTTCATTATCATTTTTGAATTCTCCAAGGAATAGTTGAATTAATTCTTCACGAGTTCAAATTGAAATGTCAAAAGAGATATCTTCATAGGCAATGTGAATTTGATTAAGCTTGGCATGTCCGTATTTAAAGGAATTTTGTATCACCGTTGTTTGCTCAGCGAGATCTTCAACAATGCAAACAACTCGGCGACTGTCACACCAAACATATCTGTATGTACTTGCAAATTCAAGATGTCCTTTTATATTGAGAAATCTTTGATAATTGATCAGAAGCTGGATCATACTTTTGGAGACATTCTAAGCTGTATTCCATTGTAGCAACTTCATGAGATTCATACCATTGAGCTAGATACTCAGCAGGGAGATGCTCGTAAACATTTAAGGTAGAGATGAATTTTTTGCAGATTAAATCTCCTTCTTCATAATTCATGATGGTCCATAATTGATAAGGTTGATAAAATCGGATTTCTGATCTTTCACCCAAACTTGATAAAATCATTATGAGAAGTTGTCTTTTGGTAACTCTAAGGCTGCGTAGGGCATGACGCATAATTGTAGGGGGCTGCTGTATTATTTCAAAATAATCTCTGCATAAGGAAAATTTTTGGACTAATCCTTGTTCTATATATAAGATATCAACTTCATATGATGGCCGGAACAATTTGGGAGAACCAGTTGCCCAGCTTATATATTGAGCTTTGAGCATTAATCACTCGTTGATCTGATAAGAAATAGTTTTTTTATCTTATTCTTGCAGCTATCTTATCTGGAAGGGCTGTGTTAACCTTTTCCAGGAGGTGAATTCTAGATGTTTTTTCATTAGCATAGGTGGATAACAGTGCTCTTTGATGGATGTTATGGCACATAAGGAATTGGCTTTCTAAGTCCTTGATATGGTTTGTAGTTTTGGATAAGGTTTTTCTAGTGTTTTTTCTTTTATCAGAGAGAATGACACTCCAATGGGCATTGATAAGTTCTTGTGAAGTGACAGATAATCCTGGATTGAAGAAGGGAATTGATATTTATTAGGATGTGGGTATAAAGGAAGAGCTTGATTCCTGAATAAGGGCTTTGCTTGAAGTCATAATGAGATGGGATACTTCCTGAAGACAGATAGGAGTAAAACATAGGTCTGAATGAGAATTATCAATAATTTGAATTTTTATTTTCTTCGGGAAAAGAAAAAATAATTTTATATCTTCCTCTAGGTAGAATTTGAAGGTACCAAAATCTGGATGCAGGATTAAGTGTAGAAAACATGAAGATATCAAAGAAACGATTAGTGAGATTCGTTTTATTTGAAACTGGATATCAGAATGGTTTTTGAACATTTTATTCTTATTTACGCTTTGTCTGAATAATATTGATTTGTTGAATAGGAGTTAAATCAACAAGATCAAAAGTTAATTCTTTATTGTCTAAAATAATTTTTAGACCTGATGAGTCAATTTGAAAAAGCTATAAAATTTGTAGAAAAGGATTTCCAAGGATAATATCGCTGTTTAAATCCTTTCCTAGAAGGAAATTAGTCTTTATGCATGTTCCGTTTTTACAGACATAAGCATTACTTAATTTGTATTTGATATGTAGTTTTTTGTTAGCCGTAGCTATATTGAGTTTGTTATTGGTTTTTTCATAATATTTTGTTGGGATTAATTCTTCTATTATTAAATTAACATCTGCGCGACTATCTAGTAAGCATAATGCTTTAATAGAGAATTCTTTGATCTTAATTGTAACTTTAGTTTTCCATTTTTTAAGTGGATTCTTTGTTAAAGAATTTACAAAATGATTCAAGTTTTGATCAAAATTTTCTTGATTTTCTAAATTATCATTATTTTCTTTATAATTTTTGAGTATGTGAAATTCAAGATTCTCAACACCTTGTTTGAGTTCTTGAAGTTCAATTAAGTCTTGTTTTAATTCTTTTATTTCTTGATTTTGATTATTAATTTCTTTATAAAGACCTTGAATTGAAAGATGAGGAGGAGCTTGCTGCTCTCTTAATCTATCTAATATAGTTTTAATGCTGAATTGTTTAGGTAAATTAGATATATTATTTTAAGTAGAAGCGTTTCCTTTTTTATTTATTTTATTTATATTCTGCATGTTTTCAAAATATTTATTTTTTAATTCTACATCTTTTAGATCATTAAACATTTCTAGCACCAGTTCTTCTGGAGCAAAAAGTATGTTTAAAGATAAAAAGGAAGAAAAAGCAGATTCATACTGGATTTCACTATCAAATATTTTACAATGACATGTATCTGAAGAATAATCTTTATCAGAGGAACTAGATGATTCTAAGGATGAGGATGAGGATCCTTTTAAGATAGTTTTGATTTCTTTTTATGTTTTTACTTTTATTTTTAGGTAGTCAAGAGCTATATGACCTTTTTCTTTGTAATTATAACATTGTATTTCTTTTTTCTTGGGATGAGAAGTGGATGGATTATCTTTTGTGTAAGATTTCTTTAATTCTTTATAAGCATTTTTATGTGAGCATTTTTTATGATATCTGTTTGAGGGAATATAATATTGTGGAGTTGAAAAATGCTTAGATTTTCTTTTTTGATGGTTTCCTTTTAAGTTTTTCTTTTTATTTTTGCTAGAAGGACTGATTAATAGTTCCATGCCAAATTGAAAATAAAAATCACCAAGTTCATACTTGTTGATTCTTTTTTGATTTTCAATTTGACGTTTAAGTTTGATTTCATTACGTAATGAAAATCCAACTTTATTAATCTTTTGAATTAGATCACCATATGTATACATTCCATAATTTTCTAATTTTAATTCTTCTCTAACTTTTTCTATAAAAAGTTTAGGAAGACTAGATATAAATTTTTCTTTCCAAAATTTTGAATTACTTGCATTGTTTGTATAAAGTTTTGGTAAGAAAACATCTTTATACCAATGAAAATCTGATAATGTTGGGCAAGATAAATTGATTATTTGTGTTTTTATTTTTGCTTCCACATTCATATAATTACCAAGAAAATGTTTTACTATATTGGTAATAAGCATGTAAATCAAATTAGGAATCATTTGACCTTGAGTAATAAAAGGATTTCCTAAGGGATCTCTTTTTACTGCATTTAATATAGCATTTCTGTCTATATCAGTTAGGTATTTTTCCCACCAACCATGAAATTGTCCAGTAAATCTAAGGACGACTGCATTTACTGCATGTCTTTGATCATTACCGGCAACCATGATGGTAGAGGGATATATCATCATGTGTTGGCATAGTTGTAGGATTTGATATTCAGGTAGTCCATCTACATTCCATTCATATGCTGAAGAGTTTTCAAATTGAAGGCCATTTAGAATAGCTTGTTCTTTGAATTGAAGATCAATTGGAGTAGGTCTTAGATAATAATTTCTTGTTTTTGCTGTAGTGACTATTGGTTTTTGCCTTTTAAATATTTTATTAAGCTGTAGAAATTCTTGATCTTGATTTTCATTTGATTTTTCTTCTATAGAGTCAGAAACAAAGAATTTTGAGTCTGAGCTCAAAGCTTTAGAAACTAAAACATTTATGGATATTTCATCTTTATTTACTTTTTTATCTTTAAGTTTTATATTTGTAAAACTATACGATAATTAATTGATTAGTTTGTTTGAAAATTTTAAGGGTTTTTTTTCTAACTTTAGATCTTTCAGGGCTTCACCTTGAAAACCTAAAGATTGTGACTTGATTACTTTAAGGGAAGAAGCAGTTTCATAAAATTTTAAAATATTTTTAACTTTATCTTCAATTCTATTGGTTTGCTGGCCAATAGTATGAAGATTGATATTTGCATAATTATTTTGTTATAAAACATGACTTAAATCTGATTTGTAAATAAATTCAGTTTTACCATTGTCTCTTTTGTATTTTCGTAACATCTTTTATGGGTACAGCTGAAGTTTCTTAATAAATGATTTAATGTAATGGAGGATGTATAGATTCTTCAGTTCTTTGTGGAGAAGAACTGGTAGAAGCTATAATCCAAGAAGAGCTTAATTTTGTTATCATATTGATGGATAAATCTTCAGTATTTTAAGCTTTCTTCATGACTAGTTTAAGCTAATCAAAGAAATAAATATTTCTTTGATTATCGTACATATATTTATACCATTTTGCTTTTAGAAAGTCTATATGTTCTTGAGAAATATGGTTAAAAAAGGATTTTGTGAGAGGATGTAAAGCTAAATGCTTTTTTAACATTTATCTATCAATTTCAAACCATTCAATAACATTTATATTCAAATCAAATTCCGAAGGATGATATGTATTAGATGGAGAAGCCTGATAAGAGGGATACACTAGTCCCATAGGTCGAAGGTCTACATTAATTAAGTGTAGAGAAAGAAACTCGGGATGGTTCTTTTACAGAAGATCTTAGGGTCCAAACCCTAGATAATTATGATCTATGGTAATTAAGTTGGTTTTACTTTAATTAATATGTTATTAGGCTAATTGAGCCCAATCTCAAGAGGTTTGGGTCATGGATAGGTAGTTGGGTCAGGTTCGAACCTTATTAGGCAGTCCAGGACCTTTGTATTTTAGCATTTTCATGGTTTTATATCATTAATACTTCATATTAATTGCATTGAGTGCATTTCATCTTGGGGACATCTTTCATGTTTTGCCTAATTTCATTTGGATCCATTTTAGCCCATTTAAGCCCAAGTGACTCAACCTAAAAATCCAAGAAATTGTTGGGGCTTGCTTGTAAATTCTAGAAAATTCACTCATTTAAAACCTCAAACCCACCATCGATCCATTTTCCTCTCCTTCCTTCATGCTAGTTGCAGAACCGGTTCCTCTTCTCCCATCATCTTCTTCCTCATCTAGCCTCCATTTTTGGTGATTGAAGACTTGCATGCAATAAGTTGGAGTGTTTCTTCCTCCTCCTTGGTCTTCTTGCTCTCCTCCTTGGAATTAAGCCATCATCTTCTTCCCTTTGCTTGTAGGAGACTTGAGGTATGAAAACCCCATCTCCATTTAGGTTATTGAGTTCAATGAGGGTCAAGAGATTCAAGTTTTAAGTATGCATGCATAACATTTTCATTCTCCTCCTTGCATGTTTTAGATTCTTCATTAGTGAAGCCATCTCCATCCTCTACACCAACGAATAGGTTGATTGGAGTGAAGCACCAAGCATAAGGCAAGGATAAGGATACATTTTCTTTACATGCATGGCTTTATTCTTTGATTCTTGATGGATTCTTGTGAATGACCCCTTTTACAGCTCAATGGATAATGCATGCAATTGATTCATGATTTTAATGATTTTGGATGAATAAAAATGATAGTGGTCCTTTAGGGAATTTAAGAATGTTGAATGGAAGTTTTAAGTTGGTTTAATTGCAGGTGAAATGATAGATTGGAAGACAAAACCCATAGGAGACTAAACACGCCCGTAGCAGAATGCTTCAGGACGGACCAGTCGGTCCTGAAGCCAGATCAGTCGAATTGCCTTGCGGGTAATCCAACCGGTTGGCTACTCTACCCGACCGGTCAAATTTCCCTTCTGGACACGGTCTGATTGGTCGGACCAATACCCGATCGGCTGGGTAAGCTTGACCCTTAGATGACAAGAATGTGTTTCAAACATGAATTTTATGCTTGACTATGGACTTTCTATAGTCTACGAAGTAGCCTAGGGATGGGTTACACCATTTTACCCTAGACAGAGACCAAGGTATCCACCCACCCTTACCATAGGTTGTAGGTTTAACCCAAGACCATTTATGACCATAGAAGTGGATCCTTTGTTACTCCAACCAGTCTAACGGTAACTGAACGTGGAGAAGGAAGAGTGTTGAGCGTCACTCCTTCCCTCTTGATTCTTCGGATAGTTTTCAATGTCACGTCATGGGTGTTGGCTTGAGATGAAGTGTCCTCCATATACATGAGGTAACACCGAGAATGGTAATACAATGACACTAAATGCCTTATGAATACACCATATTGAATGACCTTGGAAACCCGAATTATCTAGCATAGGGTTGGCTAGTAACCATCCTTGATAACCTCTCAATCTAATTGCATTAATATTGATAGAAAACCTTGACCTCAATATGATAGTTCCTATCAGTATGCATTATTGATGATCAATATTCTACTTAGTTGTGATTCTATGATTAATATTTCTATTAAGATTGAAATACATTTCCGAATAAGTATAACCAAATCAGTATACGCTGAGCATGGGTATCAGATTTGTTTTGACATGCTTAGAGTCGGCACCACTTAGTTATACCCCATAGGAGGTTCGATGGGACCACGTGGGAGTATCTTATCAGTTGTCTACTGCAATAGCTATCAGAAGAGTGAGTCGATGCTCTTAGGGTAGCTAGTCAATCCTGGCCCAATCACTAGTGATTTCCCACAGATCAGTTTACTTTCTTATTAGAGAGGAGATAGCAAATGTGGTTGCCATTTTGGTATGATGTATGACGTATTTTTTATTCATGATTCCTTATTCATGCTTACTCATATGCATATGTTCCTAGATTTCGATATTGCTCTCTTTTAATCATTATGTCATTTTAATTCAATTGTTCCATCATGTTAAGCTCATGTATCCTTATCTTTGCTTAACCGTTGTGTTAACAAAGTTACCATAGTGTTACAGGTACGGAACCCGTTGCCAATCTGGCATTCAGCGTGCCCCCTGAGGGAATCTCAACGTTACCTCGGGATGTGAACGAGAGGAATGAGGAAGATGTCTTTTTTTAATCCTCGTCAACAGCATGAAATAGGGTTAATCTTGGTTCACTTAGCTTAGCCATGGAATGACTTAGGGTTCGTCTTAGCACTTGTTATATTTTGTATTATTCATGGATTTTCATACTTTATGCTTGTAGTTGGGATAATTAACAGACTTTGTTATTTAATGAATTGAGATGAATGCTTATTGATGCCTATGATCTGTCCAGGTGAATTATCCAGGTTTCTGCTTAATTAATTATAATTGTTGATACGTGTTTATGGATCTTCCTCACACGTACCTATGGGATTGCCCTTGTGACAGTTCGTACGTGTCTTGTTATGGCACGAATTGTCACGCGTACTCATGTCGCGCCTCGGAATCCACAATAAACCCCCAATTCTGGGGTTTGAGGTGTGACATACGTAAGTATGGTATCAAAGCATTGATAAGTCAATTAAAAGACTTAGCAACCCTAGGAAACGTGATGAGGATACGATAGATTTAGTTGGGGGAAATAGATTTTTGCATTAGGATTTATAGTTTACCTTTTGTATTAGCGTTGATTGAGACTAATTGCTATTATAGTTGCAGATAAATGGCTTTTGGATCAGGAACAGGTAACAACATGGGGGATGATGACCTAGATGATGTAGAGATAGAGGGTGTTGATCCTCCACCGCCTCCACCACCTCATCCTATATATACAACTAAGGAATGCTTCATGATGATGATGCATCAGCTGGCGGCGAGCAATGCCAACCAAGTAGTGATGCAAATGCAGCTAGCAGCCTTGTTAGAAAGACAGAATCAAGCGAGAGACCCAAACTCCATATACGAGAAGTTCAGAAAGAGAGGAGCCACTAAATTTATGGGAAAAGAAGATCCTTTACAAGCGAATGAATGGCTCGAGTACATAGAAAATGTTTTTGAGTCATTGACTTGTACAAGAGCACAGCAAGTAATATTGACAGCCTCTATGTTTAGGGATGTGGCAGATGTTTGGTGGAAGACTGTCTGTGATCACATCAAGGCTATGCCTTCAGCGATAATTTGAGATGCCTTCAAGAAGCAATTCAGGAAGAAGTTCATTCCTGAGCATGTCACCCGCAAGAAGAAGGCAGAATTCCTCTCTTTGCAGCAAGGCACCATGACGGTAGCGGAGTATGTGCATATCTTTAGTCAGCTCTCTCGGTTTGCTACAGATTTGATTGATACTGAAGGAAAAAGAGTTGAAAATTTCCTCGAGGGATTGAGGCCAGCCATTAGGGGACACGCTATGGCCTTCCATCGTCCGGTAGGGCATAGTGACGCTGTGGAGAGGGCCTATGTAGCGGAAGAGATTGAGAGGAGCTTGTTCTTGAGTGAACCAAGGAAAAGTGCCCCATCTTTGGGTAGGAATCAGCAATATTCCAAGGAGCAGAAGGGAGTTGTCAGTAGTCTTTCAAGGCCAATTTGTAATGTGTGTGGGAAGAACCATGAAACTAACAAGTGTTGGAGAGTGATAGGAGCGTGCTACATTTGTGGCTCTATGGATCATCAAAGATCCGAATGCCCGAGGAAAAGGAGTGTAGGACAATCCTCACAACAGCAGCAGTCTTCACAGTCTTCTAGGACCGCACCACCTGTTCTTTCATGTCAGCAAGCACCCACAAAACAGAGCGAAGGGCTATTGTAATCAGGATAGAGCCAGCTGAGATAAGGTCAATTAAAGCAAGGATAATCTAACTGACCTTAATGACAGGGCTGCGCATATGTAGTTGCTTCAGAGGAAGCAGAAGCGGCAGATTACACGATTGTAGGTAAGGTCTTTGTCTGTGGCATAGAAGCTAAGGTGCTGTTTGATTTAGGATCATCGCATTCATTCATTTCACCTCAGTTTTCTATTATAATACGGGAGTTACCAGCATAGCTACCATACATGTTGCGTGTTTTCACCCCTACAGAGAAGAAGGTGATTTATGATGTGTACCACCCTAGTTGGATTAGTGAGATGTCATTTCCAGCAGAACTTATTATGTTACCTATGCATGATTTCGATGTAATCTTACGCATGGATTGGTTGAATAAGTATATGGTCTGCTTGGATTGTTTCCGTAAGACCGTCAAGGTGAAGGTTAATGAAATTAGTCCAAGTGTTATTTTCCAAGGTGAGAAGAAGAGTTCAAACACTAGGGTAATTTCTACACTTCGAGCAGAGAGGCTAATTCATAGTGGTTGCGAGTGATATATTGCTTTTATTGTTGAGAAGAGGCTACCTAAGAAGTTAGAGGAGATTCCGGTAGTTTGTGAGTTTCCGGATGTGTTTCCAGATGAAGTTCCCGATCTTCCTCTAGTTAGGGAAGTAGATTTCTCTATAGAGCTTGTGCCTGATACAACCCCGATTTCTAAAGCCCCATATAAGATGGCGCCTGCAGAACTACGTGGCTTAAGTTACAGTTACAAGATTTATTGGACGAGGGATTTATTCGTCTTAGCACATCGCCATGGGGAGCTCCAGTTCTATTTGTGAAGAAGAAAGATGGCACCCTTCGAATGTATATTGATTACAGGCAGTTAAACTAGGTGACCATCAAGAATAAATCTCCACTACCTAGAATAGATGAGTTGTTTGATCAATTGCAGGGTGCAACATATTTCTCTAAGATTGACTTGAGGTCTGTATATCACCAGCTGCGAGTTAGAGATCAAGATACACTCAAAACAGCTTTTAGAACTAGATACAGGCATTATGAGTTCTTAGTTATGCCATTTGGGTTAACCAATGCCCCTGCTGCATTCATGGCTTTGATGCACAAAATCTTTTCTCCTTATCTTGACTGATTTGTGGTGATTTTCATTGATGATGTATTGGTATATTCCAGGACCAGAGATGAACATGCTGGGCATTTGAGGACTTCACTTCAATTATTGAGAGACCATCGATTGTACGCTAAACTGGACAAGTGTGATTTTTGGCTAAAGTAAGTTGTTTTCTTGGGACATATTATTTCAAAGGATGGACTTGCAGTAGACCCAGTCAAGATTAAGGCAATAACCAGCTGGCAAAGCCCAAAGACAGTTGCTAAAGTTAGAAGTTTTATCAGTCTTGCAGGTTATTACTGGAGAATTGTTGAAGACTTCTCTAAGATTGTAGCCCCATTGACTAAACTGACTCGGAAGAATGAACCATTTGTTTGGTCGGATCAATGCGAGTTGAGTTTCTGATTACTTAAGGAGAAGTTGATCTCAGCCCCAATCTTGTCTTTAAGGTAGTGGTGGATTTGTTATATATATAGATGCTTCTAGGATTAGATTGGGATGTGTGTTAATGCAGAATGGAAAGGTTATAGCATATGGTTCTCGGCAGCTAAGAGAACATGAGAAGAACTATGCCACCCATGATTTGGAGTTAGCCATTGTCATCTTTGCTTTGAAGTTATAGAGACATTACTTGTATGGAGAGAGATTTGAGGTTCATAGTGACCGTCGCAGTTTTCAATACTTTTCTCTCAAGATGATCTTAATATGAGACAACGTCGGTGGCTAGAGTTTATAACGGATTATGACTTTCCGATCAAGTACCTTCCCGGGAACGGCAACGTGGTGGCTGACGCCTTGAGTAGGAAATCGACTGTTAAGATAGCGGCATTGTTTGGTGAGTGGTCTTTAGTAGAAGAATTTCCAGATTTGGATGTAGAAGTTGAACTTGTGGCTGGCAAGGTTATGTTACTAGCCATGTCTGTCTTTGAACCAACTCTGATTCAACAAATTAAGGAGAGACATTTTGAAGACCCAGAGTTTGTTAAGATTCAAGAACATATAACTCTAAGGCTAGATTTTAGATTGGTTGAGGGTTTGCTGTATTTCCGGGGATAGATTATGTGTTCTAGCAGTCCAAAATCTAAAAGAAGCAATCATGGCCAAAGCACATCATTCTAAATATTCTATGCATCCCGGCAGTACTAAGATGTATCGGAATTTGAATGGAAGGTTTTGGTGGAACAATATGAAAGAGACATTGGAGGTTTTGTGGCTAGATGTCTTACCTGCCAGCATGTGAAGGCTGAACATAAGAAGCCTCCCAATTTATTACATCCCCTACATATTCCTAAGTGGAAATAAGAGAATATTTCGATGGATTTTGTCATAGGGCTACCTCAGACGAGTAGACGTCATGATGCTATTTGGGTGATTGTTGACCGATTGACGAAATCAGCCTATTTTATTCCTTTTAGGAAGGGGATAAAATTTCATTATATGGCCAAGATATTCATTGATGAGGTTACGTGGTTGTATGGCACTCCAACATCTATAGTTTTAGACCGAGATAGTATATTTGTTTCCTTTTTTTGGCGATCTTTTCAGGAATCCATGGGCACCCAGCTCAACTTCAGCATAGCATACCATCCTCAGACAAATGGACAATCAGAGCGTACGATACGGACTTTGGAGGATATGCTTCGAACCAGCGTGCTAGACCTTGGAAAGGAGTAGGACGAACACCTCTTTTTGTGTGAATTTGCATATAATAACAGTTATCATGCGAGCATCAGGATGGCTCCATTCGAACTTTATATGGATGCAAGTGTCGTACACCGGTGTGTTGGTAAGAAGTTAGAGTTAGGAGTTTTCATGGACCCTCTGTTGTTGCAGATACAGCAGAGAAGGTGTGGAAAGTTCAAGACAGATTGAAGACTACAAGGTCTCGTCAGAAGAGCTATGCAGACAATCGTCAAAGACCTCTCGAGTTCCAAGTAGGCGATAAGGTCTTTCTGAAAGTTTCTCCAATGAAAGGCACTAACAGGTTTGGTCAAAAAGGCAAACTTGCTCCACAATTTATTGGTCCATTCTAGATTTAGAGTAGAGTTGGAGATTTGGGGTATCGGTTGGAGCTACCACCTTAACTCACCGGAGTCCATAACGTGTTACATGTATCGATGCTCAAAAAATATCTTCTGGACCCCTCTCATGTTCTCGAGATGGATGACATCCAAGTGAAGTTGGATGCGAGCTATGAAGAGTGACCTCTTCATGTCATTAACACCAAAGATCAAGTACTTCTTACCCAGACGATCAAGTGGGTCAAGATCCTTTGGGAGCATCACGGATCCGAAGAAGCTACTTGGGAGCTAGAGGAGCAAGTTCGTGAAAAGCATCCAGGACTTTTGTTAGAGGTAAGTTGCATTCGGAGGACCAAATGTTCTTTTAGAGGTGGAGGATGTAAGGTCCAAACCCTAGATAATTATGAACTATGTTAATTAAGTTGGTTTTACTTTAATTAATATGTTATTAGGCTAATTGAGCCCAAATCTCAAGAGGTTTGGGTCATGAATAGGTAGTTGGGTTTGGTTCAAACCTTATTAGGCAGTCCAGGACTTTTGTATTTTAGCATTTTCATGGTTTTGTATCGTTAATGCATCATATTAATTGCATTGAGTGCATTTCATCTTGTGGGACATCTTTTATGTTTAGCCCAATTTCATTTGGACCCAGTTCAGCCCATTTAAGCCCAAGTGACTCAACCTGAGAATCTACAAAACTGTTGGGGCTTGCTTGTAAATTCTAGAAACTTCACTCATTTAAACCTCAAACCCACCATCGATCAATTTTCCCCTCCTTCCTTCATGCTAGTTGCAGCACTGGTTCCTCTTCTCCCATCATCTTCTTCCTCATCTAGCCTCCATTCTTGGTGAATGAAGACTTGCATGCAACAAGTTGGAGTCTTTCTTCTTCCTCCTTGGTCTTCTTGCTCTCCTCCTTGGAATCAAGGCATCATCTTCTTCCCCTTGCTTGTAGGAGACTTGAGGAATGGAAACCCCATCTCCATTTGGGTTATTGAGTTCAATGAGGTTTAAGAGATTCAAGTTTTAAGCATGCATGCATCACATTCTCATTCTCCTCCATGCATGTGTTAGATTCTTCATTAGTGAAGCCATCTCCATCCTCTACACCAAGGAATAGGTTGATTGGAGTGAAGCACCAAGCATAAGGCAAGTATAAGGATACATTTTCTTTACATGCATGGCTTTATTCTTTGATTCTTGATGGATTCTTGTGAATGACCCCTTTTACAGCTCAATGGATAATGCATGCAATTGATTCATGATTTTAATGATTTTGGATGAATAAAAATGATAGTGGTCCTTTAGGGAATCTAAGAATGTTGAATGGAAGTTTTAAGTTGGTTTAATTGCAGGTGAAATGATAGATTGGAAGACAAAACCCATAGAAGACTAAACAGGCCCGTAGCAGAATGCTTCAGGACGGACCAGTCGGATTGCCTTGCGGGTAATCCAACCGGTTGGCTACTTTGCCCGACCGGTCGAATTTCCCTTCTGGACACGGTCTGATTGGTCGGACCAATACCCGATCGGCTGGGTAAGCTTGACCCTTAGATGACAAGAATGTGTTTCAAACATGAATTTTATGCTTGACTATAGACTTTCTATAGTCTACGAAGTAGCCTAGGGATGGGTTGCACCATTTTACCCTAGAAAGAGACCAAGGTATCCACCCACCCTTACCATAGGTTGTAGGTTTAACCCGAGACCATTTATGACCATAGAAGTGGATCCTTTGTCACTCCAACCAGTCCAACGGTAACTGAACGTGGAGAAGGATGAGTGTCGAGCTGTCACTCCTTCCCTCTTGATTCTTCGGATAGTTTTCAATGTCACGTCATGGGTGTTGGCATGAGATGAAGTGTCCTTCATATACATGAGGTAACACCGAGAATGGTAATACAATGACACTGAATGTCTTATGAATATACTGTGTTGAATGACCTTGGAAACCCAGATTATCAAGCATAGGGTTGGCTAGTAACCATCCTTGATAACCTCTCAATCTAATTACGTTCATATTGATAGAAAACCTTGACTTCAATATGATAGTTCCTATCAGTATCATTATTGATGATCAATATTCTACTTAGTTGTGATTCTATGATTAATATTTCTATCGAGATTGAAATAAATTTCCGAATAAGTATAAACAAATCATTATATGTTGAGCATGGGTATCAGATTTATTTCGACATGCTTAGAGTTGGCGCCACTTAGCTTATACCCCATAGGAGGTTCGACAGGACCACGTGGGAGTATCTTATCAGTTGTCTACTGTAATAGTTATCAGAAGAGTGAGTCGACGCTTTTAGGGTAGCTAGTCGGTCCTGACTCGATCGCTAGTAATTTCCCACAGATCAGTTTACTCTCTTATTAGAGAGGAGTTAGCAAATGTGGTTGCCATTTTGGTATAATGTATTCTTTATTCATGATTCCTTATTCATGCTTACTCATATGCATATGTGCCTAGATTTTGATATTGCTCTCTTTTAATCATTATGTCATGTTACTTCAATTATTCTATCATGTTAAGCTCATGTATCCTTATCTTTGCTTAACCGTTGTGTTAACAAAGTTACCATGGTGTTACAGGTATGGAACCTGTTGCCAGTTCAGCACTCAGCGCACCCCCGGAGGGAACCCCAGCGTTACCTCGGGATGTGAATTAGTGGAACAAGGAAGATGTCTTTTCTTAATCCTCCTCCACAGCGTGAAATAGGGTTAATTTGGGTTGACTTAGCTTAGCCATGGAATGGCTTAGGGTTCATCTTGGCTGTTGTTATATTTTGTATTATCCATGGATTTTCATACTTTATGCTTGTAGTTGGGATAATTAACAGACTTTGTTATTTTATGAATTAAGATGAATGCTTATTGATGCCTATGATCTATCCAGGTTTCTACTTAATTAATTATAATTGTTGATACGGGTTTACGGATCTTCCTCACACGTACCTATGGGATTACCCTTGTGATAGTTCATACGTGTCTTGTTTGGCAGGAATTGTCATGGGTACACATGTCGCGCCTCGAAATCGACAATAAACCCCCAATTCTTAGGTTTGGGGCATGGCAAGATCCTACTACAGAGGGAGGATGAGAATAAGACTTTCTAGAAGGTTGATGAACTGTAAGAGTTGTGTCTTTTGAATCTGTTTAAAAATTTATTTCAACATTTCCATCTTCATATTCAATAATGGTTTCAATATCTTGATTTTCTAAAGACCTTTCCGGTTGAGCATTTTCTAAGCGCCATTTACCAGGTAGATTAATATCATTCCACTGTATGAGTTTTGGAATATTAACTTTATGTTTGAAATTAGTTTGGAATAAAGTAGTTATACCTTTTGCTTGATCGGAATAGGCTATACCTGGAACAACTGAATTCATGAGTTTATAATAAACTCTATATATAAGAGCAAGATTTTGATTATGAGGATTCATATCAAAACCTGTAGTCTGGATAGTAAGAGTAAGAGCTTCATGTGCACCTAGATTTGTAAGGGAAATAAAGAAATTTGAAAAGCAATTAAAAAAAGTAGGGCCATTAGCCAAACTTGATTTAACCACTCCAAGTAATGAATCACTGAATTTTTTATGTCTTTTATCTTGAACATAGATGAGAGCTTCAGTTCTAAGTTCAAGTCTTGTTAATGGCTTCAGAGCAACTTGCACTAATCCAAAATGAATATAATTGTATGTTTTAACATACTCCTTTATTTCATGGGGCTTGATTAAAGAAAGATGTTGAATATTACTGGTAATGGATTAAGTTCTTTTGATGGTTTTACTTTATAACTTGATTTTAATTGAAAACTTCAAACTTATAAATTTCATTTTTATTTACGGTTGGAATAGTCCAGTCACAAATGACTTGATCTAAATCGTCATAACTAATTTCTTCACTATTTTTAATAGACATAGAAGATAACAAATTTGATGATGAGGAAGAAGAAGGTACAAACTTCTTAAGAAGCTTAGCCATAATTTGTACTATAGAGTTATTTTAACCAAATCCACCATGAATATCTAACGAAATAGAGGATTTACACACTAGCAAAATGTCTTAAACACCTTCACACAGCTAACAACGACGACAATAATGGCTACCTCGGCTTCGCTCCGGGTGGGATATGATTAAAATTTCTCAATAATAACAAACACAAAGCTAAGTATTAAGACTTTTGACGTTCTTACTTCTGAGTCAGCAATTCCTTAAGCAAAATCAAAGCATAACATAACAAAGGTAAGTGAAGAAATACTCACAAAACAACTTTATATTGCCAAAGTACTTGATTACGAATTTGATGCCAGCGTGGCTCTGATACTAAATGGGGATGGTGGTGGGTATACAAAAACCTCAAATGGGGAAGGTGGTGGGTATACAAAAGCGGAAGGGAGTGGAGAAATGAGATGGTGGTGGAAGCTAGGCGGGATTTGACTAGTATTCCAACTCTTTCCTGTACATGATAAAGACTAGACTTATTTATAGTCATAACAAACATAATTTACATTTCATTACAACTGAATTTACACTGCATTTACATTTCATTTCATGTGCTGAAAAATTTCATGATGCTTCAGGATTGCTGGATAAGATCACAATCTTCACTGTAGATGAATTTTATTCTGAATAGTGGATTGTCATGATTGCTTTGTGGGAAATTAAGTAGCTTGATAAAGCATATGTCTTGTCTTGGCATTATTTTTTCCTTTTCTTCAAATAGATATGAATCCTTCATTATCACTTTTTGTCTCATCAACATCTATATCTGGTTCAGGGGCAATATTTTCAAAAAGATTGTCATCAACCCAAAGATGATGAAGCTGCTGACCAAAACTTAATGGAGAATTTTCAGATGATCGTTCTTTTTGTATCTGCTCAATAATTTCCTCGTAAAGTTCTTTTCTAAGTTGAAGCAAATCTGTTGCTGCATAAAGAGCAGAAGGAGAGGCTGAACAAGAATTCTTCTGTTTGTCAATATCACTTACTAGATGAAGCCTTTCTTTTTCATTTTCAGGAGTTTTGAGAACTTCAGAGAATGATGGCTTTATAGCTTGATCGGTAGAATATTGCTGGAGTATTGTAGTATAATCAAATTGATGCCAAAACTTGATATAAATCATTCGAGATAAAACTGGAGGACTACAGTACATTTCTTTATAAAAATTCCATTTCAAGATCCAAGAAATCTCCTGCTTGCGATAAAACTGCATAGTGACATAAGGTTTTGTTACAAGTTGTAGGTGTTGATAAAGGCTTTTTTCTTTTGATTTGAGAAGGGCTTTAAATGATGTAGAATAGGATTTATAAATAGGAAGAAGTGCTTGAGGAAGGATGTCTTTAGTGGCACTAAAAGGGATCCTGAATTGTGTGAAGAACCACATAGGTAATTTATGGGAGTTTGATTTGAATCTAATGAACCAGGAATGCTGGAAGGATGGGTTTTGATAATAGAGGATGACTTCCCAAGCAGAAATATAACCATAATAATTAAAAATAAGTTTTGAATCAAGCCTTTGAGGCATATGAAGAGGTCGTCCACATTCTTTTGCAGAGAGAACATGCATGATTTTGATTCTTGAATAGAGGATAGTAATATTGGGTGGTAAAGCATTTAAGTATGAATTTTTTTATCCATCTATATGATCAATAGTACAGCTGCCAATTCTGATCAGAATCTATTCATAGACTTTATAGTCAAGAGGTTGGATAAATAAGTGATCAGGGGAAAAAAGGGTTTGGATAAGATGTTCAATTGAAATGGTATCGGCATAAGACATGTCATCTAAGGAATAAATTCTCAAGGGTGCTTTTGTGACAAAATATTAGGCTTGTGAAGCTTAAGGTTTTCTGAATACAGGGCTTAATGGGCTTTGAAATTTAGGAATGTTAGAAGTATGGGTTGCTCCCCATCTCTCAAGATAATTCCCGCTGGATTTTTTGGATAAAGGTGTAGTGTTCATAATGAAAGAACTTTATTAGTTGGGTGATGAGTCTTTAAAAATGCATATTTTCATGCACATTTTGACCCATTTTAAGGACTTACTAACTTGAAAGAGCCTCATTTAGTGTGATATCATGGTTTAATTCCTTTTAAATTCATTTTTTATATTTTTCTGCATAAATTGCTTAAAAATCACACTTTTGCACAATTCATGAAACCTGCTACTTTTAGAAAGTCTATTTTCGGAAAGTTTTGTGAAAATAATTTTTCTCATGAAATAAATTGAATTCTCTTCATCATTAGTTCATTCATATAAAATCATGAAGAATGATGTATATTTTTATTGTCATTTCGTGAGAAATGGGCCCACAATTATGCATTTGTGATTTTAGGGGTAAAATGGTCTTTTCACATAAATTTACATTTGTCTTATAGGAAATTGATAATATGGGTCTCATTTGTAAAGAATTGAGGCAATTAATTGATTTTCAAGAGAAAGGGGAGAGGAATTGAAAAAAAAAAAGAAATTAGAAGAAAATTGCAAAAAGTTGGCTTCATGGTCCCACACACACATGTATATGTGTGGGGTACACTTGTAAAACATCCAAGATGGGGTCCATTTATTTAATGCAAATTTTCAAGAAATATTGAAGAGAATTTGAAGAACATCTCATCAAAGATGGACAAAGAAAGCCACATAGGAGTTCTTTTTTGAGTAGGAAAAGATTTAATTGAAAAAAAAATGAAAAAAAATATCCAAGCAAGCTATTCCACGTCCCAAAGAGATTTTGGATCAGATTTTGGTTGAAAAAGAAAAGTAAAAGAAATCAAAAGGGTTATCTTTAAAAATCTCTTCAAGTTAGGAGCCAACAAGGAGAACTTTCTAAAAAAGGAAAGTTGACGATGCAAAGAGATAAAAGGGGAAGTTCTACACCTCATGTGGGCCAAGTTTGATTCTAAGAGAGGATTCTTATCCCTACTTCATCTCTAAAAAGATCTCAATGCAAGGTGGCACATACAAGAAAGGAAAGAAGCATCCAAGAGAGACTTCTAGACAAAGCAAGCAAGGAAAGAAAAAGAAAATAAAAAGAAAAAAATCCCCAAAGATATTGCACGTCCAATGCATTGTTTGCAGCCCTTTATCTTTCATTTTTATTATTATTTTTAAGATTTTAAAGTTTGAGAAGGAGTAGGACTTGAAAAAGTATAAATAGGGCACCCCTTTCTCATATTCTTCATGGAAGAATTACCCACCTCCCACCTCTAGATTTTTACATCCATCTCTCCCTCTCTTATTCCCTACATCGTAAGTCATTAAGGAGGATTATTCCTAAAGCCACACCACCAACCTTGAAGTGTCAACTAGAAGGAAGAATTCTCATCCATCCTAGTATGTAATTGTTTGTTTTTTATCTTCAATCTTTTGTAAAACAATTTCATGCTAGTAAAATTTGTTTCTTTTCAATTGTTCTCGTCTTTGATTTTGGGGTGTTCATAATTTTAGTCTTGTTTGTGATTGGGCTAATTTTTATTCTTGTTTAAATATTGGGATAGAATTGGAATCACAACTAGTAACCCATCTTAGTAACCTTTTTAATATACTTTGTCTCTTTGGACGCATTGTATGTTTGGAGGCAATGCAAGATGGCGTTAAAGAGGTTTGAGTAAAAAAAGATTAGTGGCCAATTCTAAAATTTATTTCAACCTCGAATGAAAATTTGTTATTCTCACTTAGATTGACGACCTAAGATGAAGAACAAGACCCTTAGCACAATACTTCTAATCTTTTTGAGCCCAAATTAAGATAAGAAATTGAAAGAGCAATCTACTGCCTTTAACTTCCATTGTTTACCGCCTTTGACTTCAGTTATACTGCCTTTGACTTCCTCCAATTTTTATTTTCTTTCATTGCACTTTTAATTTTAAATTTCTACAATTTTATTTTACTGCACTTTTATTTTATTTTCTGCACTTTTGTTATTTTTTCTGTTATGTTCATGTTGATTTTAAGTTTTGTTTTTGCATAGTTTGATGGTTGGATTAGGAATCATTGCATCTATTTTCTTATCATAAGATTTTGTGCATATTTAAGTTAATGAAAATTAAGCCTTCAGATCTAAATCTAATGATGAAATTTAGACTCAATATATAAACAGCATAACTTAACAGTTTCAGCAAACTGCAGAAACGGTTTTTGGCAAAAAGTTTGAAGTGGGTAGACCAGTCAAATCATAATATTTTTCTTTAAAACTTGGTAAAATTAAAGTTTAGGATGTGGTCTTTCATTCCTTAGAATTTCAGAACAAAATAATTTCAGAAGGTTTGTGAACCAGAGGCTTAAACTTTGCCAATCAGTCAATCCAAATCAAAATTTCTGCACAAAATTTTGCAAAGTTGTCATGTTCATGCATTCATAACTTTTTCGTTTTAGATCCTTTTTTACTTCTGTTTTTCTTTTTTCTTTGTTAGTTTCTTGCATCAGTAGAGCATAAATTCCCATTAAATTTAAAGTTAGGATGCATTAGAATAGCTCAAATCATGCATAAAATTTGCATCAGCATACTAGTTTTTCATACTTAGAATTTTTCAGCATCTCATGACATGCATTTCATTACTAATTTTACTAACTTTCTAATTTTAATTTTGTTTCTAGTTTTATGTTTTTGATTGTTTTAGTTAATTTCTAGAATTAAAATATCTTTCTAAACTTGTTTTAATTGAAGCTTTTAAATAGGAAAGTTTTTCTAGTTTTGGAAATTCTAACCTAGCAAAGTTTCTAACTTATGTTTATTTTGTTTTTAACATTATTTAGTTTAGTAAGTTTCTAATTTTATTTTTTATTTTTAGAAGTTCTAACTCGTGTTTTATTTTTGCAACATTTTAGTTTTATTTTAGGAATTTTTAGATTTAGGTTTTTAGTTTTAAGAAAGTTTCTTTTCGTTGGGTTGTAATTAATTTAATTTTGGTAAGTAGGATGTTTGTATTTGTTAGATTTTAAATTAGGTTAGTTTTAGATTTTTATTTAGGGAAGGTATAAGTTGAAAAAGGAACCTTAAAATACATTGCTCCCTATGGATTCGACCCCGTACTTACCAGGATATTACTACATCGCAAGTTTGCACTTAGAGTTTACGAACAAGTTTTTGGCGCCATTGTCGGGGAGCTTCATTTAAGGTAACTTTTCTAACTTTCCTTATTTACATTGTTTTGTGGGTGTGATTTAATTTTGGCATCTTTCTAGAAATAGGAGGACATGCATTGAATGATAAGACGCCTTAATTTGGAATAGGAATGTGCATGGAATGGTAAAAAGTACACATCACTCTGATTTTTAGAAACTTTCTAAAATTGGAAAAGTTACTGTTTTTTCAACTTATCTCAACTTCAATTGGGAAAAAGGTATACCAAAAGTGATCTAATCATTGTCCTTAATCTTTTCGATGTCTAAGGAGGCTTGTGCCCCTGTAGTGCGCGACAGCTTGACTGTTCAGGAAACTGGTCCTTCAAACGGGTCCATCTGTGACTCTACCACTTCCTTGTGGCTAACTTGGCCGAGTTGGTTTCGTAGGACTAGATTGGAAAACTTAAGGAAACATTTCAACCCTAGGGAGTTATTTAGTTGCTCTCATAACTTAGGGTTTTTTTTAATTTTCTTTCTAGAAAAATCTCAAAATTCCAAAGAGAAAGGACAACCCCTCGCAGCCAATTTGGCAAAGAGGATCAACTCATAGATTAGAAAGGAAAGAATCTCTTAGACCCTCTAGTCCTTTGAGATTGTCTCTAATAGCAAGTGGGTCTGGTAACAATGATGCCCAATTCAAGAATGGGAATAATAATGGGGACCGCAATGGTGTGGAGGTTAATCAGCCGCCTAGGACTTTATGTGATTACTTGAACCCCGCTCGACAAACTACACCATCTTGTATAGTGATGCCCACAATCATGGGTCAATTTGAGATCAAACCAGGCATGATCCAACTTCTACCCAAGTTTCATGGGCTTGACTCTGAAAGTGCGTACTTGCACTTAAAAGAATTTGATGAAGTATGCTCAACACCTCAGTTACAAAATGTAGTGCCAGATGTAATCAAACTTCGATTATTTCCATTTTCTTTGAAAGATAAAGCTTAGACTTGGTTCCACTCTCTTAGACCAAGTTCAATCAACACTTGGAAAGGCCTAGAGACTGAATTTTTGAAGAAATTCTTCCCACAACATAAGGCCAACACTTTGAAAAGGGAAATCATGATGTTCAAACAAAATCTCAAGGAACCCTATTATAAGTGTTGGGAAAGATTTAACGAATTAATTCTTGCATGTCCTCATCATGGATAAGAAACATACCATCTCATCGAGATTTTTATTAAGGGTTTAACCCCTAATACCCATCAATTTATTGAGATGATGTGCAATGGTTAATTCGAACAAAAACAAATTGATGAAGCATGGGAATTCTTCAAACTACTGGCCGAAAATGGGCAAAAATGGGCCTCGTCTGATGGGGCAGATCAATCCAGGTCTTTGAAATAGTCTAAGGGAGGAGGAATCTACCATTTGAACAATCAAACTGAAATTCAACCCAAGCTTGCTGCATTTACAAGAGAAATAGAAACCCTGAAACTTGGAAAGAACAAGGATACAGTCATGGTTTGTGGTATTTGTGCTTCTGAAGATCATTTGTCAGCAGACTGTCCAACTGGACCTGCATTATAGGAAGCAATTCAAGAACAGGCTAACATTTTGAACTCATACCAAAATCCGTTCAATACAAATACAATGGGGAATACGTATAATTCTTCATGGCGAAACCATCCAAATTTTAGCTGGAGGAATGGACCAATTGCTATACCTGAGTATAATCCCCAAAGACCATCAAATTCTGGTGCATACACATCTCCACAACATAATACATCTTATGCACCACAAGCTCAGAATAGGTCATTGGAGGAGTCCCTCAGTATGCTAGTGTAATCTCAACAACAATTTATGCAAAACATGCAAAATAATCAACAGATGATTCAAAATAACCAGCAAGCTATCCAAAGATTAGAACCTTCTGTCAAACAAATCAAACGTAGTCTTCAAGTTTAGGGGAAAGGAACATTTTTTCCTCAACCTCTCCCAAACCCAAAAGGCCAGTTTGAAGTGAATGACATAACTAACCCAAACTATCAAAAGCATGTTCAGGCACTCACTTTACGCAGTGGCATAGAGTTTCAAGAGAATCCCAAAAAAGATAAACAGCATGTCTCTTCGGATTTGAATGGAAAGATTAAAAAGGATAGTGCTAATGCAAAAGCTGTTGTTGAGAATGAAAAAGGTCCTGACCCCACAATTGTCACACCCATTGCCCCTTTTCCATAAAGATTAACCCATCCCAAGAAGTCAATCCCAAACCAGGAGATCTTAGACATTTTCAAGCAAGTTAAAATCAATATTCCTCTATTGGATGCAATTAATCAGATTCCATCCTATGCCAAGTTCCTTAAGGATTTTTGTACTGTCAAGCGTAGGATGAATGTACAAAAGAAAGCTTTCTTCACTGAGCAAGTTAGTGCACTCCTAAACGATAGCACACCCCAGAAATACAAAGATCCGAGATGCCCCACCATATCGTGCACCATTGGAAATCATCGGATTGGTCAGGCTTTATTAGACTTGGGGGCCAGTGTTAATCTGTTACCCTACTCGGTTTATCAACAACTGGGGCTAGGCGAGTTGAAACCTACTAAGGTTACTCTACAACTCGCAGATCATTCGGTCAAGAAACCAAATGGGGTAATAGAAGACATATTAGTGCAAATTGAAAAATTCTATTTCCCTGCTGATTTTTATGTACTAGATACTTAACCAGTACATAATCACAATGCTCAGATTCCGGTAATTTTGGGAAGACTATTTTTAGCAACATCAAATGCATTAATCAATTGTTAGAATGGAATGTTAAAACTTTCTTTTGGAATTATGACCATTGAACTAAACATATTCAATGTATACAAACATCCTAAGGATATTGATGATGATCTCCTTGAAATGAACTTTGTGAATACTGCATTGGAGGATGATTTAAAGGAGTGTGTTAACTCCCACATTGCACTAATGCTTGAGGCCAATGAGGATATGGACTTTCTTAAAGAAATGGTTGATGACACTATGAAAGAAGCTCATGCTATCTGGACACCTAAGTTTGAGGAGCTTGTACCAAATGGTGCACCACCTCTTCCATCTCAGGTTGAACCACCTAAACCTGAGTTGAAACCCCTCCCTTCTAACCTCAAATATGCTTACCTTGGGGATGAGAAGACCTACCCAGTAGTTATTTCTTCGTTTCTCCTTGAAAATCAAGAGGCCCAATTATTGAAAGTGCTTAAACAACATAAGAATGCGATTGCTTGGAATGTGGCTGACATCAAAGGAATTGATCCTTTAGTGTGTACGCATCGCATCTACCTTGAAAAGGATGCAAAACCATGTAGGTAGATGCAACGCCAGCTTAATCCTACCATGCAGGAAGTGGTTAGGGCTGAGGTGCTTAAACTGCTTGATGTGGGCATAATCTATCCCATCTAGGATAGCTAGTGGGTTAGCCCTACCCAAGTCATTCCGAAAAAAGCCGGTATCACTGTAGTAAAAAATACTCAAAATGAACTTGTTCTTACCCAAGTCCCGATAGCATGGAGGGTATGCATAGACTACAGGAAACTTAATGCAGTCACACATAAGGACCATTTCCCTCTACCCTTTATGGACCAAATTTTGGAAAAGGTAGCTGGCCCCCAATACTATTGTTTTCTTGCTGGATATTCCGGATATAACCAAATAGAAATCTCCCTTGAAGACCAAGAGTAAACTACATTCACATGCCCCTTTGGTACTTTTGCTTATCGGCAAATGCCTTTTGGGTTATGTAATGCTCCTGCCACATTTCAGCGTTGTATGCTGAGTATTTTTAGTGACATGGTGGAACGCATTCTCGAGGTCTTCATGGATGACTTCTCTATGTTTGGTGACTCATTTGAGGACTATTTGACCAACTTCGAGATTGTTCTCACTAGATGTGAAGAAAAGAACTCGGTACTCAATTGGGAAAAATGTCATTTCATGGTTCGCCAGGGAATTGTCCTTGGTCATATTATGTCTAAAAAAGGTCTAGAAGTTGACAAGTCTAAAATTGATTTGATTGCCAACTTACCCACACCCAAAACCATAAGAGATATAAGATCATTTTTAGGGCATGCAGGGTTCTACAGAAGGTTCATTAAAGTTTTTAGTTCTGTTTCTCACCCTCTCTATGAACTATTATCCAAAGATGCACAATTTGAATGGACTAAGGCATGCCAAGTGGCTTTTGAAAAATTAAAAGTTATGCTAACATCTGCTCCTATTATGCAACCTCCGAATTGGAACCTTCCTTTTGAACTCATGTGTGATGTTAGTGATTTTGTGGTTGGGGCTGTTTTGGGACAACGTAAGGATAAAAAGCCTTACGTGATTTATTATGCAAGTAAGAGCCTGAATAGTACATAGATCAACTATTCAACCACTGAGAAGGAATTATTGGCAATGGTCTTTGCACTTGACAAATTTCGCTCTTACTTGATTGGATCTAAGATTGTAGTGTTTACTGTTCATTTCGTGCGAAAGTATCTTCTTTCTAAAAAAGATGCTAAGCCCAGACTGATTAGATGGATCCTTCTACTCCAGGAATTTGACTTAGAAATCAGAGATAAGAAAGGATTAGAAAATGTTGTGGAAAATCACCTTTCTAGACTTGTCATTTCTGATACTATTAAGCCAACACCAATCAAGGACAATTTTCTAGATGAACACCTTTTTGCATTATCCCAACCCCCTTGGTTTACAGATATAGCAAATTATCTTGTTATGGGCAGTATTCCTAGCCATTGGACTAAGAAAGATAAAGATTTGTTCTTTTCTAAGGTGAAACATTTTTTCTGGGATGATCTATACTTGTTCAAATACTGCCCAGATCAAATTATTAGGAGGTGTGTGCTAGATGATTAGATTCCTAGTGTCATATCATTCTGTCATTCACAGGCTTGTGGAGGCCATTTTTCTGTTAAAAAGACATCATGTAAAATATTGCACTGTGGTTTTTACTGGCCCACACTTTTTAAGGGTGTTCATGAATTTTGTAAAACCTGTAAGCGCTGCCAAAAATTGGGTAATATTTCAAAAAGAAACAAGATGCCTTTGAACCCAATTTTGGTAATTGAAATTTTTTTATGTATGGAGTATAAACTTTATGGGACCTTTTCTTCCTAGTTTTGGTTTCATTTTTATCTTGGTTGCTGTTGATTATGTCTCAAATTGGATAGAAGCTATTCCTTGCCGGAATAATTATGCTAAAGCCGTTCAGAGATTTTTAAAGGATGTGTTTTCACGATTTGGAACCCCTGATGCCATTATAAGTGATGGGGGATCGCATTTTTGTAATAGAACTTTTGAGGCCCTTATGAAGCAATACGGAATAACTCACAAAGTGGCCACCCCTTATCACCCACAAACTGGTGGGCAAGTAGAGGTATCAAATCATGAAATCAAGCGGATTTTGGAGACAACCGTAAACCCTAATCGAAAAGATTGGTCCACTCGACTAACTGATGCGTTATGGGCTTACCGGATAGCTTTCAAAACTCTTATTGGAATGTCTCCTTACTGGCTAATTTATGGGAAAGCTTGCCACTTGCCAATGAACTTGAGCATGGAGCTTATTGGGCTATTAAATAGTTAAACCTTGATATAGATAAAGCCGGATCTAATAGGAAACTACAACTGAATGAATTAGAAGAGTTGCGTAGAGAAGCCTATGTTAATTCTAAAATATACAAAGAGAGGACAAAGGTTTTTCATGATAATCAAATCCTCAGGAAAACGTTCCACCCTAAGCAAAAAGTCCTCCTTTACAATTCTAGGCTTCGCTTGTTTCCTGGCAAGCTCAACTCTCGATGGACTGGTCCATACATTGTTAAAACAGTTTTTCCATATGGTGCTATTGAGATTTTCGATCCAAAGGATGGCCAAATGTTCAAAGTCAATGGCCAAAGATTGAAGCCATTCTTAGAGATCACACTACCCGAAGAGGATGAAATTCCTCTTGATGATCCTATATATAAGGATTGATCGGCCTTAGATCTAACAGAGGCCTTTTGCTGTGTATATTATGTATATTATGGTTTTCCTTTTGTTTTTTTTATTTTGTCTAACCTTGGACAGGGAGCAGCTCAGACATAATTTCAGGTGCCTCTTCTCCTTACCCATTTTTACATTTTTGTTTCCTCATGATATTCTTATTGTTTTGAATAGTATACATTGAGGATGATGCACATAATTGGTTAGGGGGTGGGATCAAGCACACTTGTCCAATTTTAGGCATACCGTTAGGCATATAGGAATTTTTTTTCATTTTTTTCAATTTTTAGACTTTTATTTTGGTTTTAGGAATCTTTTCATTTATTATACATTTTCATTTACTTCTACATTTATCTCACATTTGTTTTTTATTTTAGAAAAGAAATTTTTCAAAAGAATTAAAGCGATTTGAAGTTATATAGAAATCTGGAATTTTCATACTTTTGGAAGGAAGTAAAAAAGAAAGTTTGCATTTTCTAAAGGAGAAAACTTATTAGAGGATTACCAAAACTTGCTCTTCACATACACACACGTATACATTTTTTTGAAATTTTTGATATGAAGCTTTGATGCTGTTTGTTTTTGGAATTTTTTGGAGAATACAATGTGAACTTGAAATTTAGCTTGTAGAATATTTTTTGTTTCTTGGTTCATTTTGGTGAATTGTATATATTAGAACCAAAATGAATTAATTCGAGTGAAATGAGAATTGTCACCTAGTGTTTACTTTGGCTTAAAAAAAAAGAAGAAAAGAGTGAAAAAAAGAAGAAGAGAAAGAGCATATAATGAGCAATTTGTGACTAGTTTAGGTTCGTAGCCTTTTTAACTCGAGCTACTAAGCCCGGAGGGATATTTTCATATCTAGTGCCCTAAAGCCATCTGGTTTGGGAGTCATTGGCCTAACACTGTTACATGGGTTAATTAGGAATGCTTAAGGAACCTAAACATTGCACCGTCACAAGAAAAAAAAAAGGAGAATGAAGAATGAATTATGGCCCAACGAGTGTCCGTAGAAATTTTCAAGGGAGATGTGCGGAAAAGCATAAGGACTAAGTTTGCTCCTTAGATCCCAACTTTTGCTATATCATATGAACTTGGAAAATTCTACATTGGAAAAAGTCAGAGAAAGAAGAGTGTCCGAAGTGTTTGCAAGGGAGTATGTGCGGGGAAGGACAAGGACCAGATTTGCTCTCTGGATTCTAACTTTTTTTTTATATCATATGAACTTGGGAACTGTTGCATTGGAAAAAGATAATGAGAGAAAAAGAGGCCAATCGAAGTAAATAGTAAAGTGGCAGCTATCTTAGTAACTTTGAGAGAAAATTTCTTTTTGCTAAATTTTAGGGGATCATACTATTTGAAGGAAAAATTCTGTTTTTCTAGCATTATTGCAGAATATCCGAAATAGGTTTTTGATGTATACATTTTTTACCATGCACACAAGTTGGTTTGAATTTGAGAAAGTTTTTGAGAATAGAATTGTGGATCAGACTTTGAAAAGTCTGAAAGTGTAATATTCCAGATTTCAAAAATATCCGATATGAGTGAATTTCTTTTGGGGAATTTCTTTTAACTTTTATTCATTTGTTTATTTATTTTTCCTAAAAAAAAGAGAATTTTGTGGGTATATTCACTATAAACCCTCACGAGGCACAACTCGTCCACTAGGGAAAACCTAGGGGTTTAAGGGCTTGCTACATAAGCTAAATATAGTCGAGAGTGCCAACGAAAGTGGCGTTGCATTTATGTTTAGCTTTATTGCACAGCATTAGTTTAAGATTAGATTAGGTTAGGATGAAAGCCTCATAATTTTCGCATTATTTTGCTAGGGACTAGCAAAACGCTGGTTGGGGGGTGTGATGAGTCTTTCAAGATGCATATTTTCATACACATTTTGACCCATTTTAAGGACTTATTAACTTGAAAGAGTCTCATTTAGTGTGATATCATGGTTTAATTCATTTTAAATTCATTTTAATATTTTTCTATAAAAATTGCTTAAAAATCATACTTTTGCATAAATTCATGAAACCTACTATTTTTGGAAAGTCTATTTTTGGAAAGTTTTTTGAAAATAATTTTTCTCATGAAATAAATTGAATTCTCTTCATCATTAGTTCATTCATATAAAATTATGAAGAATGATGTACATTTTTATTATCATTTCGTAAGAAATGGGCCCACAATTATGCATTTGTGATTTTAGGGGTAAAATAGTCTTTTCACATAAATTTACATTTGTCTTGTAGGAAATTGATAATATGGGCCCATTTGTAAAGAATTGAGGCAAAGAATTGATTTTCAAAAGAAAGGGGAGAAGAATTGAAGAGAAAAAGAAATTGGAAGAAAATTGCAAAAAGTTGGCTTCATGGTCCCACACACACATGTACATGTGTGGGGTAAACTTGTGAAACATCCAAGATGGAGACCATTTATTTATTACACATTGTCAAGAAATATTGAAGAGAATTTGAAGAATATCTCATCAAAGATGGACAAGGAAAGCCACATAGGAGTTCTTTTTTGAGAAGGAAAAGATTTAGTTGAAAAAAAATGAAAAAACATATCCAAGCAAGTTATTCCACGTCAAAAAGAGATTTGGGATCAGATTTTGGTTAAAAAAGAAAAGGAAAAGAAATCAAGAGCGTTATCTTTAAAGATCTCTTCAAGTTAGGAGCCAACAAGGAGGACTTTCTAAAAAAAGGAAAGTTGACGATGCAAAGAGATAAAAGGGGAAGTTCTGCACCTCATGTGGGCCAAGTTTGATTCCAAGGGAGGATTCTTATCCCTACTTCATCTCTCAAAAGATCTTAATGCAAGGTGGCACATATAAGAAAGGAAAGAAGCATCCAAGAGGGACTTCTAGACAAAGCAAGCAAGGAAAGAAAAGAAAAAAAACCCCAAATATATTGCACGTCCAATGCATTGTTTGGAGCCTTTTTTCTTTCATTATTATTATTATTATTTTTAAGATTTTAAAGTTTGAGAAGGAGTAGGACTTGAAAAAGTATAAATAGGGCACCCCGCTCTCATATTCTTCATGGAAGAATTACCCACCTCCCACCTCTAGATTTTTACATCCATCTCTCCCTCTCTTATTCTCTACATCTTAAGTCATCAAGGAGGCTTAGCCCTAAAGCCACACCACCAACCTTGAAGTGTCAACTAGAAGGAAGAATTCTCATCCATCCTAGTATGTAATTGTTTGCTTTTTATCTTCAATCTTTTGTAAAACAATTTCATGCTAGTAAAATTTGTTTCTTTTCAATTGTTCTTGTCTTTGATTTTGTGGTGTTCATAATTTTATTCCTGTTTGTGATTGGGTTAATTTTTTTTCTTGTTTAAATATTGAGATAGAATTGGAATCACAACTAGTAACCCATCTTAGTAACCTTTTCAATGTACTTTGTCTCTTTGGCTGCATTGTATGTTTGGAGGCAATGCAAGATGGAATTAAAGAGATTTGAGTAAAAAAATATTAGAGGCAATTCTAAAATTTATTTCAACCTTGAATGAAAATTTGTTATTCTCACTTAGATTGATGACCTAAGATGAAGAACAAGACCCTTAGCATAATACTTCTAATCTTTTTGAGTCCAAATTAAGATAAGAAATTGAAAGAGCAATCTACAGCCTTTAACTTCCATTGTTTACTGCCTTTGACTTCAGTTATGCCGCCTTTGACTTCCCGTAATTTTTATTTTCTTTCATTGCACTTTTAATTTTAAATTTCTACATTTTTATTTTACTTCACTTTTATTTTATTTTCTGCACTTTTGTTATTTTTCCTGTTATGTTCATGTTGATTTTAAGTTTTGTTTTTGCATAGTTTGATGGTTGATTAGGAATCATTGCATCTATTTTCTTATCATAAGATTTTGTGCATATTTAAGTTAATGAAAATTAAGCCTTCAGATCTGAATCTAATGATGAAATTCGGACTCAATATATAAACAGCATAACTTAACAGTTTCAATAAACTACAAAACAGTTTTTGGCAAAAAGTTCAAAGTGGGTAGACCAGTCAAATCATAATATTTTTCTTTGAAACATGGTAAAAATTAAAGTTTAGGAAGTGGTTTTTCGTTCCCTAGAATTTTAGATCAAAATAATTTCGGAAGGCTTGTGAACTAGAGGCTTAAACTTTGCCAATCAGTCAATCCGAATCAGAATTTCTACACAGAATTTTGCAAAGTTTTCATGTTCATGCATTCATAACTTTTCTGTTTTAGATCCTTTTTTACTTCCTTTTTTTTGTTAGTTTCTTGCATCTGTAGAGCATAAATTCCCATCAAATTTAGATTTAGGATGCATTAGAATAGTTCAAATCATGCATAAAATTTACATTAGCATACTAGTTTTTCGTACTTAGAATTTTTCAACATCTCATGACATGCATTTCATTACTAATTTTACTAACTTTCTAATTTTAATTTTGTTTCTAGTTTTATGTTTTTGATTGTTTTAGTTAATTTCCAGAATTAAAATATCTTTCTAAACTTGTTTTAATTGAAGCTTTTAAATTGGAAAGTTTTTCTAGTTTTAGAAATTCTAACCTAGGAAAGTTTCTAACTTTTCTTTATTTTGTCTTAAACATTATTTAGTTTAGTAAGTTTCTAATTTTAGTTTTTATTTTTGGAAGTTCTAACTCGTGTTTTAGTTTTGCAGCAATTTTAGTTTTATTTTAGGAATTTTTAGATTTAGGTTTTTAGTTTTAGGAAAGTTTCTTTTCATTGGGTTGTAATTAATTTAATTTTGGTAAGTTGGATGTTTGTATTTGTTAGATTTTAAATTAGGCTAGTTTTAGATTTTTATTTAGGGAAGGTATAAGTTGAAAAAGGAAACTTAAAACACATTGCTCCCTGTGGATTGACCTGGTCTCACCAGTTTATTACTACATTGTGGTTCTGCACTTGGAACTCACAATCATTGGAGACCAGAGAAAGGGTCTAATCTACCAAGGCTTCATTCTTTTGTCCCTGTAAAAACTCATGAGATAAAAAATCAGGATTGGAATTATTTTTACTTGCAATATACTCAATGTCAAAGTCAAATATGGCGAATAAAGCTTGCCAGCAAGCAAAGATTTACTTAGCAACAAGATTTTTTACATGTTTTTCTAAAATTTCTTTAGCAGATTTCCAATCTATTCTTAATAAAATTTTTTTTAATAAATCACTTTGGAACTTCATTATACTATTTACTATGGATAGGATTTCCTTTTTAATAGTTGAATAATTTTGTTGAGTGGGCGTCCATGTTCCAGAAGTGAAATGAAGAATTTCTTCTTTTCCAAGGACATTTCTTTGTAGAAGGATTCCTCCAAAACCTATTTCAGATGCATCTATTTGAACTATTTTTAATAAATCTAGATAAGGGATAGTTAAACAAGGTAAATTTTGGACTTTCTGTTTAATATTTTGAATAACTTTTGTATGAGCAGGTGACCATTCTACGGGATTTTTAGTCAAGCGCATGTGTAAGATTTTTCTTTCTTTAGCAAGATCTTTATAAAAGTCAGAAACATAATTAAGGCATCCAAGAAAACATTGCAATTACTCTTTATTAAGAATTTCATCAAGAAATTGGGAAGCAAATTTAATAATTGTTTGAACTGGAGAAATGGTTCCTTTTTTTATTATAAAGCCAAGAAACTGAATTTCTGTTTGAAAAAACTTCATTTTCTTTTGGGATAAGACGAGTCCATTCTCGATAATAACTTTTTTAAAAATATTTAAATATATCCAATGGTCACAAATAGATTATGAAAACATAAGAATGTCATCTATATAGACGAGTGTAAAAGCTGGATATGGATTAAAAATGTCATTCATTATTCTTTGAAATTCTGAAAGAGAATTTTTTAAACTAAATGACATAACGTTCCATTTGTAATGGCCAAATGGTACTATAAAAGCAATTTTATACCCATCCTCCGGAGTGATTTGAATGTGCCAAAATCCTAATTTAAGATCAAATTTGGAAAAAAGGAAGGCATTAGCTAGACAATTAATAGGATCAATTTTATTTGGAACTGGATATCTAATGGACTTTAAGACTTTATTTAAAGGCTTGTAGTTGAATAAGACGAGGAACACCTTATTCTTGTCCAGGCACTTTTTTTTACATAAAACACTGCATAACTCCAAGGGGATTGTGATTTTTGAATAAGCTTTTTAGCAAGAAGATCATTGATTTCTTTAGTTTATAATTATACAAGGTCTTTATTCATCTGAATAGGTCGAGCTTTAGTAGGAATTTGAGATTCATCGAAATTATCAATATATGAAAGAGAAATAGTATGGTGTTTCCTGTGTCAAGAGGTAGAAGGAAAGTCAGAACAACATTCTAATTTAAGAGATTTTTTAAATTGGATTAAATCTTTTTGGAATTCTAGTTTTTGTAATTCTTTTTCAATTCTTAAAGAATTCATATCTGCTCGAAGATATGCAATTTGTTTCTCTTTATAAGCAGTTTGATTTTGAATGATATTGATATGTTGAATAGGAGTCGATTCAACAAAATCAAAAATTAATTTTTTATTATCTTTAATAGTTTTAAGGGCTGATGAATCAATTTGAAAAGGCTATAAAATCTGTAGAAAAGGATTTTCAAGGATAACATCATTGTTAAAATCTTTTCCGAGCAGGAAATTAGTCTTTATACATGTTCCATTTTTGCAAACATGGACGTTATTTAATTTATAATGGATATAGAGTTTTACTAGCAGTTGTTAGGCTGAGTTTTTTTTTTGGTTTTTTCATAATATTTTGTTGGGATTAATCCTTCTATTATTAAATTAACATCTGCAGCACTATCTAGTAAGCAAAGTGCTTTAATAGAGAAGTCTTTGACCTTAATTGTAACTTGCGTTTTCCATTATTATGGTGGATTCCTTGTTAAAGAATTTTTAAAACCATTTAAGTTTTCATCAAATTTTTCTTGATGTTCTAAATTATCATTATTTTCTTGATAATTTTTTATTGTGTGAAATTCAAGATTCTCAACATGTTGTTTGAGTTCTTGAAGTTCAATTAAGTCTTGTTTTAATTCTTTTATTTATTGCTTTTGATTATTAATTTCTTTAGAAAGATCTTGAATTGAAAAATGAGTAGGTGCTTGTTGCTCTCTTAATCTATGTAAAACAGTTTTTATATTGAATTGTTCAGGTAAGTTAGATATATTAATTGATGTAGAAGTTTTTCCTTTTTTATTTCCATTGTTTATTTTCTTTATTTTTTCAAAATATTTATTTTTTAATTCTTCATCTTTTAGATCTTTAAACATTTTTAGCAGAATTCTTCTGGAGCAAAGTGTACGATTAAAGATAAAGAGGAAAAAGACGCAGATTCATACTGGATTTTACTGTCAAATATTTTACAATGGCATGTATCTGAAAAATAATCTTTATCAGAGGAACTAAATGATTCTAAGGATGATGATGAGGATCCTTTAAGATAGTTTTGATTTCTTTTTGAGAAGAAATAATTTCAGAAGGCTATAAAATATTTTTAACTTTATATTCAATTATATTAGTTTGTTGGCCAATAATATGAAGGTTAATATTTGTATAATTATTTTGTTCTAAAATATGACTTAAATATGATTTGTAAATAAATTCATATTTACCTTTATCTCTTTGTATTTTTGCAACATCTTTTATGGGTATGGCGGAAGTTTCTTTATATATGATTTGATGCAATGGAGGATGTATAGACTCTTGAGTTCTCTGTGGAGAAGAACTGGTAAAAGCTATAATCGAAGATGAGCTTAATTTTGTTATCGTATTGATGGATAAATCTTCAGTATTATAAGCTTTCTTTATGGCTAGTTTAAGCAAATCAAAGAAATAAATATTTCTTTGATTATCATACATATATTTGTACCATTTTTCTTTTAAAAAGTTTTTATGTTCTTAAGAAACCTGTTTAAAAAAGGATTTTGTTAAAGGATGTAGAGATAAATTCTTTTTTAACATTTCTTTATCAATTTCAAAACATTCAATGACATTTATATTGAAATCGAATTCTGAAGGATTATATGTATTAGATGGAGAAGCTTGATAAGAAGGACGCACAAGTCTTGCAAGTCGAAGGTCTACATTAGGTGTAAAGCAAGACACTCGAGATGGTTCTTTTATGGAAGATCCTACCATAGAGGGAGGATGAGAATATGACTTTCTAGAAGGTTAACCAACTATAAGAGTTGTATCTCTTGAATCTGTTTGAAAATTTATTTCAACACTTCCATCTGCATGTTCAAAAATTGTTTCAATAGCTTGATTTTCTAAAGACCTTTCAGGTTGAGCATTTTCTAAGTGCCATTTACCAGATAGATTAATACCATTCTATTGTATGAGTTTTGGAATATTAACTTTATTTTTGAAATTAGTTTGGAATAAAGTAGTCCTACCTTTCGCTTAATGGGAATAGGCCATGCCTGGAACAACTGAATTCATGAGTTTACAATAAACTCTATATATGAGAGCAAGATTTTGATTATGAGGATTCAAATCAAAACCTTTTGTTTGGATAGCAAGAGTAAGAGCTTCATGTACACTTGGATCTGTAAGGGAAACAGAGAAATTTGGAAAGCAGTTGAAAAAAGTAGGGCCATTAGCCAAATTTGATTCAACCATTCCAAGTAATGAATCACTGAATCTTTTATGTCTTATATCTTGAACATAGATAAGAGCTTCTGTTCTAAGTCTAAGTCTTGTTAAGGGCTTTAGAGCAACTTGCACTAATCCAAAATGAATATAATTGTATGTTTTAATATACTCATTTATTTCATGGGGCTTGATTAAAAAAAATATGGAATATTACTTGTAATGGATTAAGTTCTTTCGATGGTTTTTACTTTATAACTTGATTTTAATTGAAAACTTCCAACTTTATAAATTTCATTTTTATTTACGGTTGGAATAGTCCAATCATAAATAACTTGATCTAAATCGTTATAACTGATTTTTTCACTATTTTTAATGGACATTGAAGATAACGATTTTGATGATGGGGAAGAAGAAGGTACAAACTTTTTAAGAAGCTTAGCCATAATTTGTATTATAGATTATTTTAACCAAATCCATCATGAGTATCTAATAAAATAGAGGATTTACACACCAACAAAACACCTTAAACGCCTTCACACGGCTAGCAGGCTCCTACTTGATGAAGAAATAAAAAAAAGCTTCTACTTCAAATAATATATCTGACTTACCTGAACAATTTAGCATTAAAACTTATTAGATAGATTAAAAGAGCAGCAAGCTCCTCCTCATCTTTCAATTCAAGATCTTTATAAAGAAATTAATAATCAAAATTCAGAAATAAAAGAATTAAAACAAGACTTAATTGAACTTCAAGAACCCAAACAACTTGTCAAGATTCTTGAATTTCACATACTCAAAAATTATTAAAAAAATAATGATAATTTAAAAAATAAAGAAAAATTTGATGAAAACTTGAATGGTTTTGTAAATTCTTTAACAAGGAATCCACTTAAAAAATGGAAAACTCAAGTTACAATTAAGATCAAAGAATTTCTATTAAAGCACTCGCTTACTAGATAGTGGCGCAGATGTTAATTTAATAAGAGAAGGATTAATCTCAACAAAATATTATGAAAAAACCAATAATAAACTAAATCTACCTACTGCTAGCAAAAAACTACATATCAAATAAAAATTAAGTAATGTTTATATTTGTAAAAATGGAACATGCATAAAGACTAATCTCTTTCTAGGAAAGATTTAAACAATGATTTTATCCTTGGAAACCCTTTTCTACAAATTTTATAAACTTTTCAAATTGACTCATCAGTTCTAAAAACTTTTTTAGACAATACAGAATTAATTTTTGATTTTGGTGAATCAACTCCTATTCAACATATCAATAGTATTCAAACAAAGTGTAAACAAGAATAAGGTGTTCAAAAAACAATCAAATATCCAGTTCCAAATAAAACAGATCTTATTAATCGTCTCTCTGATGTTTTCATGTTTTCTACATTTGATCCTCCATTCAGATTTTGGTACCTTCAAATTCTACCTGGAGGACAGATATAAAATTATTTTTCTTTTCCCAAAGAAAATAAAAATTCAAATTATTGATAATTCTCATTTAGACCTATCTGCCTTCAAGAAGTATCCCTTCTCATTATGACATCAAATACAAGCAAAAGCAAAGCCCCTATTCAAGAATCAAGCTCTTCCTTCATACCTACATCCCAACAAATATCAATTCCCTTCTTCAATCCAGGATTATCTGTCACTTCATGAGAACTTATCAATGCCCATTGGAGTGCCATTCTTTCTGATAAAAGAAAAAACACTAGAAAAACCCTATCCAAAATTGCAAACCATATTAAGGACTTAGAACGCCGAATCCTTATGTGCTATAACTTCCATCAAGGAGCACTATTATCCAATTATGCTAATGAAAAAAATCCAGAATTCACCTCTTGGAAAAGGTTAACACAGCCCTTCCAGATGAGATAGCTGCAAGAATTAGATAAAAAACTATTTTTTGTCAGATCAAGGAGTGATTAATGCTCAAAGCTCAATATATAAGCTGGGCAACTGGCTTTCCCAAATTGCTGCTACCATCATATGAAGTTGATATCTCATATATCGAACAAGGATTAGTCCAAAGATTTTCTTTGTGCAGAGATAATTCTGAAATGATTCAACAGCTCCCTGCAATTATGTGTCATGCCCTTCGTAGCCTTGGAGTTGCCAAAAGACAACTTCTTATAAAGATTTCATCAAGTTTGGGTGAAAGATCAGAAATCCAATTTTTTCAACCTTATCAGTTATGGACCATCATGAATTATGAAGAACGAGATTTAATTTGCAAAAAATTCATCTCTACCTTAAATGATTCGTGTATCTCCCTATTAATTATCCAGCTCAATGATATGAATCTCATGAAGTTGCTACAATGGAATACAGCTTAGAACATCTCAAAAATTATGATCCAGCTTCTAATCAATATCAAAGATTTCTTAATGTAAAAGGACATCTTAAAATTTCAAGTACATAAAGATATGTTTAGTGTGATAGTCATCAAGTTTTTTGCATTGCTGATGATCTCGCTGAGCAAACTACGGTGATACAAAATCCTTCCAAATCTGGACTGCCAAGTTAAATCAAATTCTCAATGCCTATGAAGATATCTCTTTTGACATTTCAGAAAAAACTTGTGAAGAATTAATTCAACTATTCCATGGAGAATTCAAAAATGATAATGAAGGTTGGAAAGACCCCTGTCATAATTTTGACTCTATTATGAATTTCTCCGCCAGCTGCAATGGAATTCATCAGGATGGTGATTGATCTTATCAAGATTTAGATTTATCAACATTTATTAAGATTTTCTCTATAAAGCATGCAAAGAAAAGATAACAAAAACTTTATCGTTGCTACCATATTAATAGCTATGCTATTCTCTACAAACACATCAAAGTTATGTTCAAAAAGTACTATACAAAAAGCTACTTTGAGAAAGAAAATGAACGACAATTGCGAAAAATCTAAAAGACAACAAGAATGAACAAGGCTCCATAGACTCCTCTCTCCGTAACAAACCAACCAGGTACTATGTAGAAGAATAAAACAACCATGCAGAAGAATAAAGCAACATCCTCCTAGTCAACAAGTACAATCATCACAACATGAAGACAAACCATCTATACGGCAACTAGTGATCCTATCCAGCAGTAAAATCCCAAAACATCTTGCAATACGCCAGAACATAAAATAAAATGCAAATGCAGTCTAAATTTAGTTGTAATGAAATGTAAATTATGTTCGCTAAGGCTATAATTAGTACCAGCCTTCTCCATAAACAGGCAAGAGTTGGAATACCAGTCAAAACCCAGCCTTGCTTCCACCACCATCTGCTCTCTCCTCTCCCTTTCACTTTTGTCTACCCTCCATCTTCCCCATTTGGTATCAGAGCCAAGTTGGCATCTAGTTTGTAATCAAGTATCGTTCCAATATAAAGTCATCTAGTTAAAAAGTATCGTTCCAACTTTTTATGTTTTGACTTTGTTTAAGGAATTACTGACTCAAAAGTAAGAACATCAAAAGTCTTAATACTTAGTTCTGTGTTTGTTATTATTGAGAAATTTTAATCATATTCCACCCGCAGTGAAGTTGAGGTACCCATTGTTGTCGCCGTTGTTAGCCGTGGTGAATTTGGTCAAAATAACTCTGTAATAAAATTATAGCTAAACTTATTAAGAAGTTTGTACCTTCTTCTTCCTCATCATCAAATTTCTTATCTTCTATATCTATTAAAAATGGTAAAGAAATCAGTTATGACGATTTAGATCAAGTTATTTGTGACTGGACTATTCTAACCGTAAATAAAAATGAAATTTATAAAGTTGCAAATTTTCAATTAAAATCAAGTTATAAAGTAAAAACCATTAAAATGACTGAATCCATTACCAGAAATGTTCAGCATCTTTCTTTAATCAAGCCCCATGAAATAAAGGAGTATGTTAAAATATATAACTATATTCATTTCAGATTAGTGCAAGTTGCTCTAAAGCCTTTAACAAGACTTAGACTTAGAAAAGAGGCTCTCATCTATGTTTAAGATACAAGACATAAAAAAATTCAGTGATTTATTACTTGGAATGGTTGAATCAAGTTTGGCTAATGGCCCTGCTTTCTTCAATTGCTTTCCAAATTTCTCTGTTTCCCTTACAGATCCATGTGCACATGCAACTCTTACTCTTGCTATCCAAACAAAAGGTTTTGATAGGAATCCTCATAATCAAAATCTTGCTCTCATATACAGAGTTTATTATAAACTCATGAATTCAGTTGTTCCAGGCATAGCCTATTCCCATCAAGCAAAAGGTATGACTACTTTGTTCCAAACTAATTTAAAAAATGAAGTTATTATTCCAAAACTCATACAGTGGAATGATATTAATCTATCTGGTAAATGGCGCTTAGAAAACGCTCAACTAGAAAAGTCTTTAGAAAATCAAGATATTGAAACAATTATTGAACATAAAGATAGAAGTGTTGAAATAAATTTTCAAACAGATTCAAGAGATACAACTCGTACAGTTTATCAACCTTCTAGAAAATCTTATTCTCATCCTCCCCCTTTGATAGGATCTTCCATAAAAGAACCATCCTGAGTTTCTTGCTCGACACCTAATGTAGACCTTCGACCCACAAGACTTGTGTATCCTTCTTATCAAGCTTCTCCATCTAATATACATAATCCTTCAAAATCTAATCTCAATATAAATGTTATTGAATGTTTTGAAATTGATAAAGAAATGTCAAAAAAGAACTTAGCTCTATATCCTTTAACAAAATCCTTTTTTAAACAAGTCTCTCATGAACATAAAGACTTTCTAAAGGCAAAATGGTATAAATATATGTATGAAAATCAAAGACATTTATTTATTTGATTGGCTTAAACTAGCCATGAAGAAACCCTATATACTGAAGATTTATCCAGCTCCTCTCCACAAAGAACTAAAGAATCTATACATCCTCCATTACATCAAATCATATATAAAGAAACTTCAGCCATACCCATAAAAGATGTTGCAAAAATAGAAGGAGATAAAGGAAAAACTGAATTATTTACAAACCAGATTTAAGTAATGTTTTAGAACAAAATAATTATACAAATATTAACCTTCATACTATTGGCCAACAAACCAATAGAATTGAAGATAAAGTTGAAAATATTTTAAAAATTTATTAAGCATCTTCTTAACAAAAGATAATTAAGACACAAACTTTAGGTTTTCAAGGTGAACCCATTAAAGATCTAAAGTTAGAAAGGAAACCTTTAAAATTTTTAGATGAACTAATCAATCAATTATCTCATAGTTTTACAAATATAAAACTTCAAGAAAATAACGATAAAAAAGCTAACAAATCTATAAATGTTATAGTCTCAAATTCTGAAGCCTCTAGCTCAGATTCAGAATTTTCTATAGCTGATCCTATAAAAGAAGAGTCTAAAACAAATGAGAATCAAAATTGTCAAAATAAAAAATCTCTACAAATCAATAAAATATTTAAAAGACAAAAACCAATAGTCACTGCAGCAAAAACAAGAAATTATTATCCAAGACTTACTCTAGTTGATCTTCAATTCGAAGAACAACCTATTCTAAATGGCCTTCGATTTGAAATCTCCTTAGTATACGAATAGAATGTAGATGGACTATCTGAATATCAAATCCTGCAACTATGCCAACACATGATAATATATGCCTCTACCATCATGGTTGCCGATAATGATCAAAGACATGCAGTAAATGCAGTTGTCCTTGATTTACTGGACAATTACATGGTTGGTGGGAAAAGTACCTATCTGATATAGAAAGACAAGCTATACTAAATGCAGTAACAAGAGATCCTGCAGGAAATCCTATTATTACTCCTCAAGGTCAAATGATTCCTTATTCTATTTACATGCTTATTACCAATATAGTAAACATTTTATTGGTAATTATATGAATGTAGAAGAAAAAATAAAAACACAATTAATCAATTTATCTTGCCCAACATTATCAGATTTTTGTTGGTGTAAAGCTGTTTTCTTATCAAAGCTCTATACATCGATGCAAGTAATTTAGAATTTTGGAAAGAAAAATTTATATATGGTCTTCCTGAACTTTTTGCAGAAAAAGTTAGAGAAGAGTTAAAATTAAAAAATTATGGAAATTTAATTATGGACTTTATACATATGGTGACCTCATTCAAAAGATAAATAAAGTTAGATTTTCAGTATGCAATGAAATCAAACTCAAACAATAAATTGAAAATAAAAAAAATTAGCAAATATGAACTTGGTGATTTTTGTTATCAATTTGTCATGGAAACATTAATTAGTCCTTCTAGCCATAATAAAAAGAAAAACTTAAAAAGAAACTATCAAAAAAGAAACTCTAAGCATTTTTCAACTCCACAGTATTATATTCACTCAAAAAGATATCATAAAAAATCTTCTCATAAAAATCCTTATAAAGAATCAAAGAAATCTTGTACAAAAGATAATCAATCCATTTCTTATCCCAAAAAAAAAAATACAATGTTATAATTGTAAAAAAAAAGGACATATAGCTCCTGATTGCCCAAAAATAAAAGTAAAAATAGAAAAAGAAATCAAAACTATCTTAAAAGGATCAATAACATTAGAGTCATCCAGTTCCTCTAATACAGATTATTCTTCCTCTCATTCTTCAGATACATGTTATTGTAAAATATTTGACAGTGAAATCTAGTATGAATCTGCTTCTTCTTCCTCTTATCTTTAAACGTACTTTCTCCTCCAGAAGAACTAGTGCTAGAAATGTTTAAAGATTTCAAAGATGAAGAATTAAAAAATAAATATTTTACAAAAATACAAAATATAAATTAAGGAAGTAAAAAAGGAAAATCTTCTACATCAAATAATATATTTAACTTACCTGAACAATTCAGCATCAAAACTGTATTAGATAGATTAAAAGAGCAGCAAACTCCTCCTCATCTTTCAGTTCAAGGTCTTTATAAAGAAATTACTAATCAAAAGCGAGAAATAAAAGAATTAAAACAAGGCTTAATTGAACTTCAAGAACTCAAACAACGGGTTGAGAATCTTGAATTTCACACACTAAAAAATTATCAAGAAAATAATGATAATAAATTATAACATCAAAAAGAATTTGGTGAAAACTTAAATGGTTTTGTAAATTCTTTAACAAGAAATCCACTTAAAAAATGGAAAACTCAAGCTACAATTAAGATCAAAGACTTCTCTATTAAAGCACTCAGCTTACTAGATAGTGGTGCAGATGTTAATTTAATAAGAGAAGATTAATCCCAACAAAATATTATGAAAAAAACAAAAATAAACTCAGCCTAGCAATTGCTAATAATAATTGCTGACCCAGAAGTAAGAACATCAAAAGTCTTAATACCTAGTTCTATGTTTGTTATTATTGGGAAATTTTAGTCACATTTCGCCCGGAGCGAAGCTAAGGTAGCCTTGTTGTCACCGTTGTTAGCCATGTGAAAACGTTTAAGGCATTTTATTGGTGTGTAAAGCCACTATTTCATTAGATACTCATGATAGATTTGGTTAAAATAACTATATAATACAAATTATGGCTAAACTTATTAAGAAGTTTGTACCCTCTTCTTCCTCATCATCAAATTCCTTATCTTCTATGTCTATTAAAAATAGTGAATAAATTAGTTATGACAATTTAGATCAAGTTATTTGTGACTGGACTATTCCAACCGTAAATAAAAATGAAATTTATAAAGTTGGAAGTTTTCAATTAAAATCAAGTTATAAAGTAAAAATCATTGAAAGAACTAAATCCATTACCAGTAATATTCAGCATCTTTCTTTAATCAAGCCCCATGAAATAAAGGAGTATGCTAAAACATACAATTATATTCATTTTAGATTAGTGCAAGTTGCTCTAAAGCCTTTAACAAGACTTGGACTTAGAATAGAAACTCTCATCTATGTTCAAGATACAAGACATAAAAAATTCAGTGATTCATTACTTGGAATGGTTGAATCAAGTTTGGCTAATGACCCTACTTTCTTTAATTGCTTTTCAAATTTCTTTGTTTTCCTTACAAGTCTAGGTGCACATGAAGCTCTTACTCTTGCTATCCAGACATAATGCTTTGATATGAATCCTCACAATCAAAATCTTGCTCTCAAATATAGAGTTTATTATATACTCATGAATTCAATTGCTCCAGGCATAGCCTATTCCGATCAAACAAAATGTATGACTACTTTATTCTAAACTAATTTCAAAAAAATAAAGTTAGTATTCCAAAACTCATATAGTGGAATGATATTAATCTATCTGGTAAATGGCACTTAGAAAACGCTCAACTAGCATGGTCTTTAGAAAATCAAGATATTGAAACAATTATTAAACATGAAGATGGAAGTGTTGAAATAAATTTTCCATTAGAATTAAGAGATACAACTCCTACAGTTTATCATCCTTCTAAAAAGTCTTATTCTCATCCTCCCTCTATCGTAGTATCTTCCATAAAAGAGCCATCTCGAGTTTCTTGCTCTACACCTAATGTAGACCTTTAACCTACAGGAATAGTGTATCCTTCTTATTAAGCTTCTCCATCTAATACATATAATCCTTCGGAATCCAATTTCAATATAAATGTTATTGAAGCTTTCAAATTGATAAAGAAAAGTTAAAAAAGAATTTAGCTTTACATCCTCTCACAAAATCCTTTTTTAACCATGTTTCTCAAGAACATAAAGACTTTCTAAAAGCAAAATGGTATAAATATATGTATGATAACCAAAGAAATATTTATTTCTTTGATTAGCTTGAACTGGCCATGAAGAAGCTTATAATACTGAAGATTTATCCATCAATATGATAACTAAATTAAGCTCTTCCTGGATTAAAGCTTCTACTAGTTCCTCTCCACAAAGAACTGAAGAATCTATACATCTTCCATTACATCAAATCATTTATGAAGAAACTTCAGCTGTACCTATAAAAGATGTTGCAAAAATACAAGGAGATAAAGGTGAAACCAAATTTATTTACAAATCAGATTTAAATAATGTTTTAGAAAAAAATCATTATACAAACATAAACCTTCATACTATTGACCAACAAACCTATAGAATTGAAGATAAAGTTGAAAATATTTTAAAATTTTATGAAACTACTTCTTCCCATAAAGTAATCAAGACACAATATTTAGGTTTTCAAGGTGAAGCCCTTAAAGATCGAAAGTTAGAAAAAAAAACCCTTAAAATTTTCAGATGAACTAATCAATCAATTATCTCATAATTTTACAAATATAAAACTTAAAAATAATAAAGAAAATAAATATGAAAAATCCCTAAATGTTTTATTTTCTAAAGCATCAAGCTCAGACTCAGAATTCTCTGCTTCTGACTCTATGAAAAAAATCAAATGAAAATCAAGATGATCAAAATCAAGAATCTCTATAAATCAATAAAATATTTAAAAGACAAAAACCAATAGTCACTGCAGCAAAAACAAGAAATTATCATCCAAGACCTACTCCAGTTGGTCATCAATTCATAGAACAACCTATTCTAAATGGCCTTCGATTTGAAAACTCTTCAGTATATGAATGGAATGTAGATGGACTATCTGAATATCAAGTCCTACAACTATGACAACACGTGATGATATATGCCTCTTCCATCATGGCTACTAGTAATGATCAAAAACATGCAGTAAATGCAGTCGTCCTTGGATTTACTGGACAATTACATGGTAGGTGGGAAAATACCTATCTGATACAGAAAGAAATGATATATTAAATGCAATAAAAAGAGATCACTCAGGAAATCCTGTTCTTAATCCTCAAGGCCAAGTGATCCCTGATTCCATCTACATGCTTATTACCAATGTAGTTAAAGATTTTATTGGTAATTACACGAATCTAGAAGAAAAATTACAAACATAATTAATCAATTTATCTTGCCCAACATTATCAGATTTTCGTTGGTATAAAGATGTTTTCTTATCAAAACTCTGTACGATCGATGCAAGTAATTCAAAATTTTTGAATGAAAAATTTATATCTGGTCTTCCTAAACTTTTTACAGAAAAAGTTAGAGAAGAGTTAAAATTAGAAAATTATGGAAATTTAAATTATGGACTTTATACAAATGGTGACCTCATTCAAAGGATAAATAAAGTTGGATTTTCATTATGTAATGAAAACAAACTTAAACGACAAATTCAAAATCAAAAAAGAATTAGCAAATATGAACTTGGTGATTTTTGTTATCAATTTGGCATGGAACCATTAATTAGTTCTTCTAGCCATAATAAAAAGAAAAGATTAAAAAGCAACCATCAAAAAAGAAAATCTAAACATCTTTCAATTCCACAATATTATAATCCATCAAAAATATATCATAAAAAATCTTCTCATAAAAATCCTTATAAAGAATCAAAGAAATCTTGTACAAAGGATAATCCATCCATTTCTTATCCTTAGAAAAAAGAAATACAATGTTATAATTGCAAAGAAAAAGAACATATAGCTCCTGACTGCCCCAAAATAAAAGCAAAAATAGAAAAAGAAATCAAAACTATCTTAAAAGGATCGTTAGCGTCAGAGTCATCCAGTTCCTCTAATACAGATTATTCTTCCTCTCATTCCTCAGATACATGTCATTATAAAATATTTGACAGTAAAATCCAGTATGAATCTGCTTCTTCTTCCTCTTTATCTTTAAACATACTTTCTGCTCCAGAAGAGATGGTGCTAGAAATGTTCAAAGATCTAAAAGATGAAGAATTAAAAAATAAATATTTTGAAAAAATGTAGAATATAAATAAAGGAACTAAAAAAGGGAAAGCTTCTACATCAAATAACATATCAGATTTACCTGAATAATTCAACATTAAAACTGTATTAGATAGATTAAGAGAGCAACAAGCTCCTACTCATCTTTCTATTCAAGATCTTTATAAAGAAATAAATAATCAAAAGTAAGAAGTAAAAGAATTAAAACAAGACTTAAATGAACTTGAAAAACTCAAACAACGTGTTGAGAATCTTGAATTCCACACACTCAAAAATTATCAAGAAAATAATGATAATTTAGAAAATCAAGAAAATTTTGATAAAGACTTAAATCGTTTTGTAAATTCTTTAACAAGAAATCCACTTAAAAAATGGAAACTCAAGCTACAATTAAGGTCAAAGACTTCTCTATTAAAGTACTCTGCTTACTAGATAGTGGCGCAGATGTTAATTTCATAAGAGAATAATTAATCCCAACAAAATATTATGAAAAACCAATAATAAACTCAATCAAGCTACTGCTAGCAAAAAAACTACATATCAAATACAAATTAAATAATGTTTATGTCCATAAAAATGGAACATGCATAAAGTCAAATTTCCTTTTAGAAAAGGATTTAAACGATGATGTTATCCTTGGAAATCCTTTTTTACTGATTTTATAGCCTTTTCAAATTGAATCATCAGGTCTAAAAACTATTTTAGACAATAAAGAATTAAAATTTAATTTTGTTGAATTAACTCCTATTCAATATATCAATATTATTTAGATAAAGTGTAAATAAGAATAAGATGTTCAAAAACCATTCAGAGATCCAGTTCCAAATAAAACGGATCTTATTAATCGTCCCTTTGATGCCTTCATGTTTTCTACATTGAATCCTACATCCAGATTTTGGTACCTTCAAATTCTACTCAGAGGACAGATATAAAATTATTTTTCTTTTCCCAAAGAAAATAAAAATTTAGATTATTAATAATTCTCATTTAGACCTATTTACCTTTAGTAAGTATCCCTTCTCATTATGACATCAAGTATAAGCAAAAGTAAAGCCCCTATTCAGGAATCAAGCTCTTCCTTCATACCTACATCCCAACGAATATCAATTCTCTTCTTCAATCTAGGATTATCTTTCATTTCACAAGAACTTATCAATGCCCATTGGTCCTTATGTGCTATAACATCCATCAAAGAGCACTGTTATCCATCTATGCTGATGATAAAACATCCAGAATTCACCTCTTGGAAAATGTTAACATAGCCCTTTTGGATGAGATAGCTATAAGAATTAGAGAAAAAACTGTTTCTTGTCAGATCAAGGAGCAATTAATACTCAAAGCTCGATATATATACTGGGCAACTGGCTTTTCCAAATTGTTCCTGCCATCATATGAAGTTGACATCTCATATATCGAATAAGAATTAGTCCAAAGATTTTCTTTATGTAGAGATGATTTTGAAATGATACAATAGTTTCCTGCAATCTTGCGTCATGCCCTTTACAGCATTGGAGTTATCAAAAGACAACTTCTCCTAACGATTTCATCAAGTTTTGGTGAAAGATCAGAAATCTGGTTTTATCAACCTTATCAATTATGGACCATCACGAATTATGAAGAAGGAGATTTAGTCTGCAAAAAGTTCATCTATACCTTAAATGATTATGAGCATCTCCCTTACATACAGATATGTTTGGTGTGACAGTGGCAGAGTTGTTTGCATCACTAATGATCTAGCTGAGTAAACAACGGTGATACAGAATCCATATAAATCTGGACATACAGCTCTTAATCAAATTATCAATGCTTATGAAGACCTGTCTTTTGATATTTCTAACAAAACTCGAGAAGAGTTAATCCAGTTATTCCATGGTGAATTAACAAATGATGGCTAGGATGAGCACTTTTGATGCAAGTCTCCAATAGTACTATTCCCAGCATAAAGATTCTTCCTACAAGAGCTTTTTTTACTAGCCCATCAATGAGTTTTTTGGAAAAAGTACCTGCAAAAGTACTAAAAGACAAAGCATATCTCTCATAAGAATAAAGCGGTATTTTATTCCCGACATGCACATCTATGAAGAACTTATCTCCAAAAAGGGAAAAGAAATAAAGACATGACACATATCTTATCAAGTCACTCAAAGCAATCATGACATCTCACTATTCAGAATAAAGTTCATCTACAACAAAGATTGTGATTTTTGCCTCCAGTCCAGTTGTATCATGAAATTTGTTAGCACATGAAATGAAATGCAAATGCAGTGTAAATTCAATGAAATTATGTTGGTTATGACTATAAATAGGTCTAGCCTTCCTCATGTACAGGCAAGAGCTGGAATGCAGTCAAAATCCAACCTTGCTTCCACCACCACCTCCTTTCTCCTCTCCCTTCCGCTTCTGTATAGCCACCACCTTCCCCATTTGGTATCAAAGCCAAGTTGGCATCTAGTTCCTAATCAAGTATCATTACAATATAAAGTCTTTTTGTCAGTATTTCTTCACTTATCTTTATGTTTTGATTTTGTTTAAGGAATTGCTGACTTAGAAGCAAGAATGTCAAAAATCTTAATACTTGGTTGTGTGTTTGTTATTATTAAGAACATAAAGACTTTCTAAAAGAAAAATGGTACAAATATATATATGATAATCAAAGAAATATTTATTTCTTTGATTGGCTTAAACTAGCCATAAAGAAAGCTTATTATACTGAAGATTTATCCATCAATATGATAACAAAATTAAGCTCATCTTAGATTATAGCTTCTACCAGTTCTTCTCCACAAAGGACTAAAGAATCTATACATCCTCTATTACATCAAATCATATATAAAGAAACTTCGGTCATACCCATAAAAGATGTAGCAAAGATACAAGGAGATAAAGGTAAATCTGAATTAATTTATAAATCAAACTTAGGTCATGTTTTAGAACAAAATAATTATACAAATATAAAGCTTCATATTATTGGCCAACAAATCAATAGAATTGAAGATAAAGTTGAAAATATTTTAAAATTTTATGAAACTACTTCTTCCCATAAAGTAATCAAGACACAATCTTTAGGTTTTCAAGGTGAAGCCCCTAAAGATCTAAAGTTAGGAAGAAAGCCCTTAAAATTTTCAAACGAACTAATCAATCAGTTATCTCATAATTTTACAAACATAAAACTTAAAGATTATAAAGAAAATAAAGATGAAAAATCCCTAAATGTTTTAGTTTCAAAAGCTTCAAGCTCAGACTTAGAATTCTTTATTTTTAACTCTATGAAGAAAAATCAAATGAAGATCAAGATTAAGAATCTCTACAACTTAATAAAATATTTTAAAGGCAAAACCAATAGTCACTGCAGCAAAAACAAGAAATTATTATCCAAGACCTACTCTAGTTGATCTTCAATTCAAAGAACAACCTATTCTAAATGGCCTTCGATTTGAAAACATTTCAGTATATGAATGGAATGTAGATGGACAATCTGAATATAAAATCCTGCAACTGTGCCAACACATGATGATGTATGCCTCTTCCATCATGGCTGCTGGTAATGATAAAAAACATGCAGTAAATGCAGTCGTCCTTGGATTTATTGGACAATTACATAGTTGGTGGGAAAAATACCTATCTGATACAGAAAGAAATGATAAATTAAATGCAATAAAAAGAGATCCCTCAAGAAATCCTGTTCTTAATCCTCAAGGCCAAATGATCCTTGATTCCATCTACATGCTTATTACCAATATAGTTAAACATTTTATTGGTAATTATATAAATGTAGAAGAAAAATTACAAACACAATTAATCAATTTATCTTGCCCAACATTATTATATTTTCATTGGTATAAAGATGTTTTCTTATCAAAACTCTATACAATCGATGTAAGTAATTCAGGATTTTGGAAAGAAAAATTCATATCCAGTCTTCCTAAACTTTTTGCAGAAAAAGTTAGAGAAAAATTAAAATTAGAGAATTATGGAAATTTGAATTTTGGAATGTATACATATGGTGATCTAATTCAAAAGATTAATAAAGTTGGATTTTCTTTATGCAATGAAATCAAACTTAAACGTCAAATTGAAAATCAAAAAAGAATCAGCAAGTATGAACTTGGTGATTTTTGTTTTCAATTTGGCATGGAACCATTAATTATTCATTCTAGCTAGAATAAAAAGAAAATCTTCAAAAGAAACCATCAAAAAAGAAAATTTAAACATTTTTCAACTCCACAATATTTTACTCCCTCAAAAAGATATTATAAAAAATCTTCTCATAAAAACCCTTATAAGAATTGAAAGATGAGTAGGAGCTTGTTGCTCTATTAGTCTATCTAAAACAGTTTTTATACTGAATTGTTCAAACAAGTCAGATATATTACTTGATGTAGAAGCTTTTCCTTTTTTATTTCCATTGTTTATTTTCTGTATTTTTTCAAAATATTTATTTTTTAATTCTTCATCTTTTAGATCTTTAAACATTTCTAGCACCATTTCTTTTGGAGCAAAGAGTATGTTTAAAGATAAAGAGGAAGAAGAAGCAGATTCATACTAGATTTTACTGTCAAATATTTTACAATGGCATGTATCTGAAGAATAATCTTTATCAGAAGAACTAGATGATTCTAAGGATGAGGATGAGGATGCTTTTAAGATAGTTTTGATTTCTTTTTGAGAAGAAATAATTTCGGAAGGCTGTAAAATATTTTCAACTTTATCTTTAATTATATTAATTTGTTGGCCAATAGTATGAAGGTTAATATTTGTATAATTATTTTATTCTAAAACATGACTTAAATCTGATTTGTAAATAAATTCAGATTTACCTTTGTCTCTTTGCATCTTTGGAACATCTTTTATGGGTATGGCTAAAGTTTTTTTTTATATGAATTGATGTAATGGAGGATGTATAGATTCTTCAGTTCTTTGTGGAGAGGAACTGGTAGAAGCTATAATCCAAGATGAGCTTAATTTTGTTATTATATTGATGGATAAATCTTTAATATTATAAGCTTTCTTTATGGCTAGTTTAAGCCAATCAAAGAAATAAATATTTCTTTGATTATCATACATATATTTTTATTATTTTTTTCTTTTAAAAAGTCTTTATGTTCTTGAGAAACCTACTTAAAAAAGGATTTTGTTAAAGGACGTAGAGCTAAATTCTTTTTTAACATTTCTTTATCAAATTCAAAACATTCAATAACATTTATATTGAAATTAAATTCTGAAGGATTATATGTATTAGATGGAGAAGCTTGATAAGAAGGATACACTAGTCCTGTAGGTCGAAGGTCTACATTAGGTGTAGAGCAAGAAACTCGGGATGGTTCATTTATGGATGATCCTACCACTGATGGAGGATGTGAATAAGATTTTCTAGAAGGTTGATAAACTGTAGGAGTTGTATCTTTTAGATCTGTTTGAAAATTTATTTCAAGACTTCCATCTTCATGTTCAATAATTGTTTCAATGTCTTGATTTTCTAAAGACCTTTCAGGTTGAGCATTTTCTAAGTGCCATTTACTGGAAACATTACTATCATTCCATTGTATGAGTTTTGGAATATTAACTTTATTTTTGAAATTAGTTTGGAATAAAGTAGTCATACCTTTTGCTTTATGGGAATAGGCTATGCCTAGAGCAACTGAATTCATAAGTTTATAATAAACTCTATATATGAGAGTAAGATTTTGATTATGAGGATTCATATCAAATCCTTTTGTCTGGATAGCATGAGTAAGGGCTTTATGTGCACCTGGATCTGTAAGGGAAACTGAGAAATTTGGAAAGCAATTGAAGAAAGTAGGGCCATTCGCCAAACTTGATTCAACCATTCCAAGTATTGAATCACTGAATTTTTTATGTCTTGTATCTTAAACATAGATGAGAGCTTCAGTTCTAAATCCAAGTCTTGTTAAAGGCTTTAGAGTAACTTACACTAATCCAAAATGAATATAATTATATGTTTTAACATACTCCTTTATTTCATGGGGCTTGATTAAAGAAAGATGCTGAATATTACTGGCAATGGATTCAGTTCTTTCGATGGTTTTTACTTTATAACTTGATTTTAATAGAAAACTTCCAACTTTTTTAATTTCATTTTTATTTATGGTTGGAATAGTCCAGTCATAAGTAACTTTATCTAAATCATCATAACTGATTTCTTCACTATTTTTAATCGACATAGAAGATAAGGAATTTGATGATGAGGAAGAAGAAGGTACGAACTTCTTAATAAGCTTAGCCATAATTTGTATTATAGAGTTATTTTAACCAAATCCACCACGAGTATCTAACGAAATAGAGGATTTACACACCAACAAAACGCCTTAAATGCCTTCACACGGCTAACAATGGCGACAACAATGGCTACCTCAGCTTCGGTCCAGGAGAAATATGATTAAATTTTCTCAATAATAACAAACACAGAACTAAGTATTAAGACTTTTGATGTTGTCACTTCCGAGTCAGCAATTCCTTAAGCAAAATCAAAACATAAAAAGAAGTGAAGAAATACTCAAAAAATGACTTTATGTTGTAATGATACTTGATTACAAACTAGATGCCAACTTGGCTCTGATACCGAATGGGGAAGGTGTTGGGTATACAAAAGCAGAAGGGTTAGGAGATAGGAGGTGGTGGTGGGAGCAAGGTTGGATTTTGACCGGTATTCCAACTCTTGCCTGTACATGAGGAAGGTTAGACTTATTTATAGTCATAAAAAACATAATTTACATTTCATTACAATTGAATTTAAACTGAATGTGCATTTCATTTAATGTACTGCCAAATTTCATGATGCTTGTGGACTGCAGGCAAAAATCATGATCTTTGCTTTAGATGAATTTTATTCAGAATAGTGAGATGTCATGATTGCTTTGAATGACTTGATAAGGTATGTGTCATGTCTTTATTTCTTTTCCCTTTCTCAAAATAAGTTCTTCATGGATGTGCATGTCGGGGATAAACACTCTACTTCATTCTTATAAGAAATAAGCTTTGTCTTTTAGTACTTTTGCATGTACTCTTTCTAAAAACTCATTGATGGCTAGTAGAAAAAGCTTTTCTCATCCTTCCAATGCTTTAGAAAAAGCTCATATAGGAAGAATCTTATGGTAGGCATAGTATTATAGGAGACTTGCATCAAAAATCCTCATCCCAACCTTCATTTGTTAATTCACCATGGAATAATTGGATTAACTCTTCTCGAGTTTCTTCAAAAATATCAAAAGACATGCCTTCATAAGCATTGATAATTTGATTAAGAGCTGTATGTCTAGATTTATATGGATTCTGTATCATCGTTGTTTGCTTAGCAAGATCATCAGCAATGCAAACAACTCATCGACCGTCACACCAAACATATCTGCATGCACTTGCAAATTCAAGATGTCCTTTTAGATTGAGAAATCTTTGATATTGATCAGAAGCTGGATCATAATTTTGGAGATGTTCTAAGCTGTATTTCATTGTAACGACTTCATGAGATTCATACTATTGAGCTGGATAATCAACAAGGAGATGCTTGTAATCATTTAAGGTAGAGATGAATTTTTTGCATACTAAATCTCCTTCTTCATAAGTCATGATAGTCCATAACTGATATGGTTGATAAAACTGAATTTCTGATCTTTCACCCAAAGTGGATGATATCGTTATGAGAAGTTGTCTTTTGGTAACTCTAAGGCTGTGAAGGGCATCACACATGATTGCAGGGAGTTGCTGTATCATTTCAAAATCATCTCTGTATAAAGAAAATCTTTGGACTAATCCTTGTTCGATATATGAGATATCAACTTCATATGATTGCAGGAACAATTTGGGAAAGCCAATTGCCAAGTTTATATATTGAGCTTTGAGCATTAATCGCTCCTTAATCTGACAAGAAATAGTTTTTACTCTAATTCTTGCATCTATCTCATCTGGAAAGCTGTGTGAACCTTTTCTAGGAGGTAAATTCTGGATGTGTTAGCATAGGTGGATAACAGTGCTCTTTGATGGATGTTATGGCACATAAGGATTTGGCTTTCTAAGTCCTTAATATGGTTTGCAATTTTGGATAGGGTTGTTCTAGTGCTTTTTCTTTTATAAGAGAGAATGGCACTCTAATGGGCATTGATAAGTTCTTGTGAAGTGACAGATAATCCTGGATTGAAGAAGGGAATTGATATTTGTTAGGATGTAGGTATGAATGAAGAGCTTGATTCCCGAATAGGGGCTTTGCTTTTGCTTGTACTTGATGTCATAATGAGAAGGAAAACTACCTGACGGCAAATAGGTCTGAATGAGAATTATCAATAATCTGAATTTTTATTTTCTTTGGGAAAAGAAATATAATTTTATATTTATCCTCCGGGTAGATTTGACAGTACCAAAATCTGGATGTAGGATTAAATGTAGAAAACATGAAGACATCAGAGAGATGATTAATAAGATCCGTTTTATTTAGAATTGATATCTGAATGATTTTTGAACATCTTATTCTTGTTTACACTTTGTCTGAATAATATTGATATTTTGAATAGGAGTTAATTCAACAAAATCAAAATTTAATTCTTTATTGTCTAAAATAGTTTTTGACCTGATGAGTCAATTTGAAAAGGCTATAAAATTTGTAGAGAAGGATTTCTAAGGATAACATCATTATTTAAATCCTTTCCTAGAAGGAAATTAGTCTTTATACATGTTCAATTTTTACAAACAAAAAATTACTTAATTTGTATTTGATATGTAGTTTTTTGCTAGCAGTAGCTAGATTGAGTTTATTATTGGTTTTTTCATAATATGTTGTTAAGATTAATCCCTCTTTTATTAAATTACTATCTAATAAGCAAAGTGCTTTAATAGAGAAGTTTTGACCTTAATTGTAGCTTGAGTTTTCCATTTTTTAAGTGGATTTCTTGTTAAAGGATTTACCAAACCATTTAAGTCTTTATCAAACTTTTCTTGATTTTCTAAATTATCATTATTTTCTTAATAATTTTTGAGTGTGTGAAATTCAAGACTCTCAACACGTTGTTTGAGTTCTTGAAGTTCAATTAAGTCTTGTTTTAATTCTTTTATCTCTTGGTTTTGATTATTTATTTATTTATAAAGATCTTGAATAGGAATATGAGTAGGAGCTTGTTGCTTTTTTAATCTATGCAATACAGTTTTAATGTTGAATTGTTCAAGTAAGTCTGATATGTTATTTGATGTAGAAGCATTCCCCTTTTAACTCCTTTATTTATATTCTGTATTTTTTCAAAATATTTATTTTTTAATTCTTCATTTTTTAGATCTTTAAACATTCCTAGCACCGTCTCTTCCGAAACATAAAGTACTTTTAAAGATAAATAGGAAGAAGAAGAAGATTCATACTGAATTTCACTATCAAATATTTTACAATGACATGTATCTAAAGTACGAGAGGAAAAATAATCTGTATTAGAGAAATTGGATGACTCTGACGCTGAGGATCCTTTTCAGATAGTTTTGATTTCTTTTTCTATTTTAACTTTTATTTTTGAGCAGTCAGGAGCTATATGTCCTTTTTCTTTGTAATTATAACATTGTATTTCTTTTTTCTTGGGATAAGAAGTGGATGGATTATCTTTTGTATAAGATTTCATTAATTCCTTATATCGGTTTTTATGAGAAAATTTTTTATAATATCTTTTTGAGGGAGTATAATATTGTGGAGTTGAAAAATGTTTAGATTTTCTTTTTTGATGGTTTCTTTTTAAGTTTTTTTTATTCTAGCTAGAAGGACTAATTAATGGTTCCATCCCAAATTGAAAAAAAATACTACTAGTTCATACTTGGTAATTTTTTTTATTTTCAATTTGACGTTTGAGTTTGATTTCATTGCATAATGAAAATCCAAATTTATTAATATTTTGAATTAGATTACCATTTGTATACATTCCATAATTCAAATTTCCATAATTTTCTGATCTTAATTCTTCTCTAACTTTTTCTACAAAAAGTATAGGAAGACCAAATATGAATTTTTCTTTCTAAAATTCTGAATTACTTGCATCGATTGTATAAAATTTTGATAAGAAAACATCTTTATACCAATGAAAATTTGATAATGTTGGGCAAGATAAATTGATTAATTGTATTTTTAATTTTTCTTCTACATTCATATAATTACTAATAAATTGTTTAACTATATTGGTAATAAGCATGTAGATGGAATCAAGGATCATTTGGCCTTGAGGAGTAGGAACAAGATTTCCTGAGGGATCTCTTTTTACTGCATTTAATATAGGATTTCTTTCTATATCAGATAGGTATTTTTCCCACCAACTATGTAATTGTCCAGTAAATCCAAGGACGACTGCATTTACTACGTGTCTTTGATCAGTACGAACAGCCATGATGGTAAAGGCATATATCATCATGTGTTGGCATAGTTGCAGGATTTGATATTCAGATAGTCCATCTACATTCTATTCATATACTGAAGAGCTTTCAAATCGAAGGCCATTTAGAATAGCTTTTTCTTCAAATTGAATATCAACTGGAGTAGGTCTTCGATAATAATTTCTTATTTTTGCTGCAGTGACTATTAGTTTTTGTCTTTTAAATATTTTTTTGATTTGTAAAGATTCTTGATTTTGATCATCATGATTTTCATTTGATTTTTCTTCTATAGAGTCAGAAATAGAGAATTCTAAGTCTAAGCTTGAAGCTTCAGAATCTAAAACATTTATAGATTTTTCATCTTTATTTCCATTATTATCTTTAAATTTATGTTTGTAAAACTACGAGATAATTAATTGAAAAGTTTGTCTCAAAATTTTAAGGGTTTTTTCTCTAACTTTAGATCTTTATATCTTCAGCTTGAAAACCTAAAGATTGTGTCTTGATTACTTTTTGGGAAGAAGTAGTTTCACAAAATTTTAAAATATTTTAAACTTTATCTTTAATTTTATTGGTTTGTTGGTTAATAGTATGAAGGTTTATATTTGTATAATTATTTTGTTCTAAAATATGACTTAAGTTTGATTTGTAAATAAATTTAGATTTACCTTTATCTCCTTGTATTTTTTGCAACATCTTTTATGAGTATGGCTGAAGTTTCTTTATATATGATTTGATGTAATGGAAGATGTATAGATTCTTCAGTTCTTTGTGGAGAAGAACTGGTAGAAGTTATAATCCAAGATGAGCTTAATTTTGTTAACATATTGATGGATAAAGCTTCAGTATTATAAGCTTTCTTTATGGCTAGTTTATGCCAATCAAAGAAATAAATATTTCTTTGATTATCATACATATATTTGTACCATTTTTCTTTTAAAGGTTGTAGAGCTAAATTCTTTTCTAACATTTCTTTATCAATTTCAAAACATTCAATAACATTTATATTGAAATCGGATTCTGAAGGATTATATGCATTAGATAGAGAAGCTTGATAAGAAGGATGCACAAGTCTTGTAGGTCGAAGGTCTACATTAGGTGTAGAACAAGAAACTTGGGATGGTTTTTTGATGGAAGATCCTACCATAGAGGGAGGATGAGAATAAGACTTTCTAGAAGGTTCATAAACTATAGGAGTTGTATATCTTGAATCTGTTTAAAAATTTATTTTAACACTTTCATCTTCATGTTCAATAATTGTTTTAATATCTTGATTTTCTAAAGACCTTCTAGGTTGAGCGTTTTCTAATCACCATTTACCAGATAAATTAATATCATTCCACTATATGAGTTTTGGAATATTAACTTTATTTTTAAAATTAGTTTGGAATAAAGTAGTCATACCTTTTGCTTGATGGGAATAGGCCATGCCGGAACAACTGAATTCATGAGTTAATAATAAACTCTATATATGAGAGCAAGATTTTGATTATGAGGATTCTTATCAAAACCTTCTGTCTGGATAGCAAGAGTGAGAGCTTCATGTGCATATAGATCTCTAAGAGAAACAGAGAAATTTGGAAAGCAATTGAAGAAAGTAGGGCCATTAGCCAAACTTGATTCCACCATTCTAAGTAATGAATCACTGAATTTTATATGTCTTGTGTCTTGAACATAGATGAGAGCTTTTGTTCTAAGTCCAAGTCTTGTTAAAGGCTTTAGAGCAACTTGCTCTAATCCAAGTGAATATAATTGTATGTTTTAACATACTCCTTTTTTTCATGGGGCTTGATTAAAGAAAGATGCTGAATATTACTAGCAGTGGATTCAGTTCTTTCCATGATTTTTACTTTATAACTTGATTTTAATTAAAAACTTCCAACTTTATAAATTTCATTTCTATTTACAGTTGGAATAGTCTAGTCACAAATAACTTGATCTAAATCATCATAACTAATTTCTTCACTTTTTTTAATAGGCATAGAAGATAAGGAATTTGATGATGAGGAAGAAGAAGGTACAAATCTTTTAATAAGCTTAGCCATAATTTGTATTACAGAGTTATTTTAACTAAATCCACCACAAGTATCCAACGAAATAGAGGATTTATACACCAACAAAATGCCTTAAATGTCTTCACACGGCTAACAACGGCGACAACAATGGCTATCTTAGCTTTGCTCTGAGTGGAATATGATTAAAATTTCTCAATAATAACAAACACATAACCAAGTATTAAGATTTTTGACCTTCTTGCTTCTGAGTTAGCAATTCCTTAACCAAAATCAAAGCATAAAGACAAGTAAAGGAATACTCACAACATGACTTTATATTGCAACGATACTTGATTACAAACTTAAAACTTGATCACAATCTTCACTGTAGATGAACTTTATTCTGAATAGTGGATTATCATGATTGCTTTGGGGGAAATTGAGTGGCTTGATAAAGCATATGTCTTGTCTTGGCTTTTATTTTTTTCCCTTTCTTCGGATAAAGATGAATCCTTCATTATCACTTTTTGTCTCATCAGCATTTGTATCGGATTCAAGAGCAATTTTTCCAAAAGGATTGTCATCAGCCCAAAGATGATGCTGCGATTGACCGAAACTTAATGGAGAATTTTTAGATGACCGTTCTTTTTGTATTTGTTCAATAATTTCCTTTTGAGGTTCTTTTTTGAGTTGAAGCAAATTTACTGTTGCATAAAAAGTAGAAGGAGAGGTTGATCAAGAATTCTTTTGTTTGTCAATATCACTTGTTAGATGAAGCCTTTCTTTTTCTTTCTCAGGAGTTTTGAGAACTTCAGAGAATGATGGCTTTATAGCATGATCGGTAGAATATTATTGGAGTATTGCAGCATAAACAAATTGATGCCAAAACTTGATATAAATCATTTGAGATAAAACTGGTGGACTGAACTTCATTTCTTTATAAAAATTTCATTTCAAGATCCAAGGAATCTCCTGCTTGCAATAACACTGCATAGTAACATGAGGTTCTATTGCAAGTTGTAGGTGCTGATAAAGGCTTTTTTCTTCTAATTCGAGAAGGGCTTTAAATGATAGAGAATAGGATTCATAAATAGGAAGAAGTGCTTGAGGAAGGATGTCTTTAGTGGCACCAAAAGGGATCCAAAATTCTGTGAAGAACCACATAGGTATTTTTTGGGAGTTTGATTTGAATCTGATGAACCAAGAATGCTGGAAGGATGGGTTTTGATAATAAAGGATGACTTCCCAAGCAGAAATATAATCATAATAATTAAAAATAAGTTCTAAATCAAGCTTTTGAGCCATATGAAAAGGTTGTCCCCATCTTCAGCAGAGAGAACATGCAGAATATTGATTTTTGAATATAGGATAGTATTATTGGTTGGTAAAGCATTTAAGTATGAACTTTCTGATCCATCTGTATGATCAATAGTATAGCTACCAGTTCTGATCAGAATCTGCTCATAGACTTTAAGTCAAGATGTTCAATAGCAATGGCATTGGCATAAGACATGTCATCTAAGGAATAAATTCTCAAGGGTGCTTTCATGGCAAAATATTGGGCTTGTGAAGCTTGAGGTTTTCTGGATACAAGACATGATGGCTTTGAAATTGAGGAATATTAAAAGTACAGGTTGCTCCCCATCTCTCAAGAAAATTGCCGCTGGATTTTCTGGATAAAGGTGTAGTGTTCATAATGGAAGAAACTTTATTAGGTGGGGACTGGTGAAAAGGTCTAATCTGCCGAGGCTTCATTCTTTTGTCCCTATAAAAACACATGAGATAAAAAATCAGGAAGAGAATTATTTTTACCTGCAATATACTCAATGTCAAAGTCAGATATGGCTAATAAAGCTTGCCAGCGAGCAAAGATTTGCTTAGCAGCAAGATTTTTTACATCATTTTCTAAAATTTCTTTAGCAGATTTACAATCTATTCTTAATAAAAAAATTTTGTTTGATAAATCACTTTGGAACTTCATTATACTATTTACTATGGATAGGATTTCCTTTTTAATAGTTGAATAATTCTGTTGACTGGGCGTCCATGTTCCAAAAGTGAAACGAAGGCATCTTTTTGTAGAAGGATTCCTCCAAAACCTATTTAAGATGCATCTGTTCGAACTATTTTTAATAAATCTAGATGAGGGATAGTTAAACAAGCTAAATTTTGGACTTTCTATTTAATCATTTGAACAGCTTTTGTATAAAAAGTGACCATTTTACAGGATTTCTCGTTAAGTGCATTTGCAAGATTCTTTTTTCTTTAGATAGATCTTTATAAAAGTTAGAAACATAATTAAGGCATCCAAGAAAACATTGCAATTACTCTTTATTAAGAATTTCAGCAGGAAATTAGGAAGCAAACTTAATAACTCTTTAGACTTAAGAAATAGTTCCTTTTTATTATAAAGCCAAGAAACTGAATTCCTGTTTGAAAAAGCTTCATTTTCTTTTGGGATAAGACAAGTCCATTTTTTATAATAACTTTTTAAAAAATATTTAAATGTTTCCAAGGGTCACAAATGGATTTTGAAAACACAGGAATGTCATCTATATAGACGAGTGTAAAAGCTTGATATGGATTAAAAATGTCACTCATTATTCTTTGAAACTCTGAAGGAGCATTTTTTAAACCAAATGGCATAACATTCCATTCATAACAGCCAAATGGTACTATAAAAGTAGTTTTATACCTGTCCTCTAGGGTGATTTGAATTTGCTAAAATCCTGATTTAAGATCAAATTTGGAAAAAAAGGAACGCACCAGCTAGACGGTTAATAAGGTCAATTTTATTTGGAACTAGATATCTGATGGACTTTAGGTCTTTATTTAAAGGCTTGTAGTTGATAAGAAGATAGGGAACACCTCGTTCTTATTCAAGCGCCTTATTTACATAAAATCGCTGCACAACTCCAAGGGGATTGTTTTAGCAAGAAAATCATTGATTTCTTTAGTACATAGTTGTACAAGGTTTTTAATCATCTGAATAGGTCGAGCTTTAGTAGGAATTTCAGATTCATTGAAATTATCAATATATGAAAGAGAAACAGGATGGTGTTTTTCCTGTGCCAAAAGGCAGAAAGAAGGTCCGAACAGCATTCTATTTTAAGAGATTTTTGAAATTGGATTAAATCTTTTTGGAATTCTGGTTTTTGTAATTCTTTTTCAATTCTTAAAGAATTCATATCTTCTTAAAGATATGCAATTTGTTTTTCTTTATAAGCAATTTGATTTTGAATGATATTAATATGTTGAATAGGAGTCTATTCAACAAAATAAAAAATTATTTTTTTATTGTCTTTAATAGTTTTAAGGCCTGATGAATCAATTTAAAAAGGCTATAGAATCTATAGAAAAGGGTTTCCAAGGATAACATCATTGTTTAAATATTTTCTGAGTAGGAAATTAGTCTTTATACATGTTCCATTTTTGCAAACATGGACGTTATTTAATTTATAATGGATATGGAGTTTATTACTAGCAGTTGCTAGGCAGAGTTTATTTTTGGTTTTTTTCATAATATTTTGTTGGGATTAATCATTCTCTTTTTAAATTAACATCTGCGCCACTATCTAGTAAGCAGAGTGCTTTAATAGAAAAGTCTTTAACTTTAATTGTAACTTGAGTTTTCCATCTTTGAGGTGGATTCCTTGTTAAAGAATTTACAAAACCAATTAAGTTTTCATCAAATCTTCTTGATGTTCTAAATTATCACTATTTTCTTGAAATTTTTTGAGTGTGTGAAATTCAAGATTCTCAACAAATTATTTGAGTTTTGGAAGTTCAATTAAGTCTTGTTTTAATTCTTTTATTTCTTGCTTTTGATTATTGATTTTGTTAGAAAGATCTTGAATTGAAAGATGAGTAGGAGCTGCTTGCTCTCTTAATCTATCTAAAACAGTTTTTATACTGAATTGTTCAAGTAAGTAAGATATCTTACTTAGAAGCTTTTTCTTTTTTATTTCCATTGTTTACTTTCTGTATTTTTTCAAAATATTTATTTTTTAATTCTTCATCTTTTAGATCTTTAAATATTTCTAGCACCATTTCTTCTAGAGCAGAGAGTACGTTTAAAGATAAAGAGGAAGAAGAAGTAGATTCATATTGGATTTCACTGTCAAATATTTTACAATGGCATGTATCTAAAGAATAATCTTTATTAGAGGAACTAGATGATTCTAAGGATGAGGATGAGGATCCATTTAAGATAGTTTTGATTTCTTTTTGAGAAAAAATAATTTCAGAAGGCTGTAAAATATTTGCAACTTTATCTTTAATTATATTAGTTTGTTGGCCAATAGTATGAAGGTTAACATTTATATAATTATTTTTCTCTAAAACATGACTTAAATCTGATTTGTAAGTAAATTCAGATTTACCACTATCTCCATGTATTTTTGGAACATCTTTTATGAGTACAGCTGAAGTTTCTTTCTATATTATTTGATGTAATGGAGGATGTATAGATTCTTCAATTCTTCGTAGAGAAGAACTGGTGGAAGCTATAATCCAAGATGAGATTAATTTTGTTATTATATTAATGGATAAGTCTTTGGTATTATAAGCTTTCTTTATGACTAGTTTAAGCCAATCAAAGAAATAAATATTTTTATTATTATCATACATATATTTTTACCATTTTTCTTTTAAAAAGTCTTTATGTTCTTGAGAAACTTGTTTAAAAAAGGATTTTGTTAAAGGATATAAAGCTAAATTCTTTTTTAGCATTTTTTTATCAAATTTAAAACATTTAATAACATTGAAATTGAAATCAGATTCCAAAGGATTATATGTATTAGATGGAGAAGCTTGATAAGAAGGATACACAAGTTCTGTAGGTCGAAGGTCTACATTAGGTGTATAGCAAAAAATTCGGGATGGTTCTTTTATGGAAGATCATACCATAGAGAGATGATGAGAATAAGACTTTCTAGAAGGTTGATAAACTGTAGGAGTTGTATCTCTTGAATCTGTTTGAAAATTTATTTCAACACTTCCATCTTCATGTTCGATAATTGTTTCAATATCTTAATTTTCTAAAGACCTTTTTGGTTAGGAGTTTTATAAGTGCCATTTACTAGATACATTAATATCATTCCACTGTATGAGTTTTAGAATATTAACCTTATTTTTTAAATTAGTTTGAAATAAAGTAGTCATACCTTTTGCTTGATGGGAGTTGGTTGTGCCTGGAACAACTGAATTCATGAGTTTATAATGAACTCTATATATGAGAGCAAGATTTTAATTACGAGGATTCATATCAAAACCTTTTGTTTGGATAGTAGGAGTAAGAGCTTCATGTGCACCTGGATTTGTAAGGGAAACAGAGAAATTTGGAAAGCAATTGAAGAAAGTAGGGCCATTAGCCAAACTTGATTCAACCATTCCAAGTAATGAATCACTGAATTTTTTATGTCTGGTATCTTGAACATTGATGAGAGCTTCAGTTCTAAATCTAAGTCTTGTCAAAGGCTTTAGAGCAACTTGCACTAATCCAAAATGAATATAATTGTATGTTTTAACATACTCCTTTATTTCTTAGGGCTTGATTAAAGAGAAATGCTGAATATTACTGGCAATGGATTAAGTTCTTTCAATGGTTTTTACTTTATAACTTGATTTTAATTGAAAACTTCCAACTTTATGAAATTCATTTTTATTTACGGTTGGAATAGTCCAGTCACAAGTAACTTGATCTAAATCATCATAGCTGATTTCTTCACTATTTTGAATAGACATAAAAGATAAGGAATTTGATGATAAGGAAAAAGAGGGTACAAACTTCTTAATAAGCTTAGCCATAATTTGTATTACAGAGTTATTTTAATCAAATCCACCACGAGTATCTAACAAAATAGAGGATTTACACACCAACAAAACGCCTTAAATGCCTTCACATGGCTAACAACGGTGACAACAATGGCTACCTGAGCTTCGCTCCAGGCGGAATATGATTAAAATTTCTCAATAATAACAAACACAGAACTAAGTACTAGGACTTTTGATATTCTTACTTCTGAGTTAGCAATTCCTTAAGCAAAATCAAAGCACAACATAGCAGAGATGAGTGAAGAAATGCTCACAAAACAACTTTATATTGACAAAGTACTTTATTACAAATTTGATACCAACTTGGCTTTGATACCAAATGGGGAAGATGGTGGGTATACAAATGCGAAAGGGAGAGGAAAGAGGAGATGGTGGAAGCAAGGCTGAATTTTGACTGGTATTCCAACTCTTGCCTGTACATGAGGAAGGCTAGACCTATTTATAGTCATAACCAACATAATTTACATTTCATTACAACTAAACTTACACTACATTTGCATTTCATTTCATGTGCTAACAAATTTTATGATGCTTCAGGATTGCTGGATAAGATCACAATCTTCACTGTAGATGAACTTTATTCTGAATAGTAGATTGTCATGATTGCTTTGTGGAAAATTGAGTGGCTTGATAAAGCATATGCCTTGTCTTGTTTTTTTTTCTTTTCTTCGGATAGAGATGAATCCTTCATTATCACTTCTTGTCTCATCAGCATCTATATCTGGTTTAGGGGCAATATTTTCAAAAGGATTGTCATCAGCCCAAAGATGATATAGCTACTGACGAAAACTTAATGGAGAATTTTCAGATGACCTTTCTTTTTGTATTTGTTCAAAAATTTTCTTTTGAAGTTCTTTTTTGAGTTAAAGTAAATCTGCTACTGTATAAAGAGCAGAAGGAGAGGCTGAACGAGAATTCTTCTGTTTGTCAATATCACTTGCTGGATGAAGCCTTTCTTTTTCTTTTTCAGGAGCTTTGAGAACTTCAGAGAATGTTGGCTTTATAGCTTGATTTGTAGAATATTGTTGGAGTATTGCAGTATAATCTAACTAATGCCAAAACTTGATATAGATCATTTAAGATAAAACTGGTAGACTGAAGTCCATTTCTTTATAAAAATTCGATTTCAAGATCCAAGGAATCTCCTGCTTGCAATAAAACTGCATAATAATATAAGGTTCTGTTGCAAGTTGTAGGTGTTAATAAAGGCTTTTTTCTTCTAATTTGAGAAGGGCTTTAAATGATGCAGAATAAAATTCATAAATAGGAAGAAGTGCTTGATGAAGAATGTCTTTAGTGGCACCAAAAGGGATCCAGAATTGTGTGAAGAACCACAAAGGTATTTTATGGGATTATGATTTGAATCTGATGAACCAAGAATGCTGGAAGGATGGGTTTTGATAATAGGGGATGACTTCCCAAGCAGAAATATAATCATAATAACTAAAAATAAGTCTTGAATCAAGCCTTTGAGGCATATGAAGAGGTCGTCTCCACTCTTCTGCAGAGAGAACATGCAGAATCTTGATTTTTTAATATAGGATAGTAATGTTGGTTGGTAAAGCATTTAAGTATGAATTTTTTGATCCATCTGTATGATCAATAGTACAGCTACCAGTTCTAATCAGAATCTATTCATAGACTTTATAGTCAAGAGGTTGGATAAATAAGTGATCAGGAGAAAAAAGGGTTTGGATAAGATGTTCAATAAAAATGGTATCAGCATAAGACATGTCATCTATGGAATAAATTCTCAAGGGTACTTTTGTGGCAAAATATTGGGCTTGTGAAGCTTGAGGTTTTCTGAATACAAGGCTTGATGAGCTTTGAAATTGAGGAATATTAGAAGTATGGGTAGCTCCCCATATCTCAAGATAATTGCCCCTGGATTTTCTGGAAAAAGGTGTAGTGGTCATAATAGAAGAAACTTTATCAGTAGGGGATTGGAGAAAAGGTCTAATCTACTGAGGCTTCATTCTTTTGTCCCTGTGAAAACTCACGAGATAAAAAAATCAAGAAGAAAACTATTTTTACATGCAATATACTCAATGTCAAAGTCAAATATGGCTAATAAAGCTTGCCAGTGAGCAATGATTTGCTTAGCAGCAAGATTTTTTACGGCTTTTTCTAAAATTTATTTAGCAAATTTACAATATATTCTTAATAAAATTTTTTTGTTTAATAAATCATTTTGGAACTTCATTATACTATTTACTATGGATAGGATTTCCTTTTTAATAGTTGAATAATTCTATAGAGTGGGCATCCATGTTCTAGAAGTGAAATAAAGAACTTCTTCTTTTCTAAGGACATTTCTTTGTAGAAGGATTCCTCCAAAACCTATTTCAGATGCATCTATTTGAACTATTTTTAATAAATCTGGATGAGGGATAGTTAAACAAGCTAAATTTAGGACTTTTTTTTAATATTTTGAACAGCTTTTGTATGAGCAGGTGATTATTCTATGGGATTTTTGGTCAAGCGCATTTGCAAGATTTTTCTTTCTTTAGCAAGATCTTTATAAAAGTCAGAAACATAATTAAGGCATCCAAAAAACATTGCAATTGCTCTTTATCAAGAATTTCATCAGGAAATTGGGAAGCAAACTTAACAACTCTTTGGATTGGAGAAATAGTTCCTTTTTTTATTATAAAGCCAAGAAACTGAATTTCTGTTTGAAAAAGCTTCATTTTCTTTTGGGATAAGACAAGTCCATTCTTGATAATAACTATTTAAAAAAATTTGAAATGTTTCCAATGGTCATAAATAGATTTTGAAAACACAAGAATGTCATCTATATAGATGAGTGTAAAAGCTTGATATGGGTTAAAAATGTCATTCATTATTCTTTGAAATTTTGAAGGAGCATTTTTTAAACCAAATGGCATAACGTTCCATTTGTAATGGCCAAATGTTACTGTAAAAGCAGTTTTATTTCTATCCTCTAGGCTGTTTTGAATTTGCCAAAATCCTAATTTAAGATCAAATTTGGAAAAAAGGAAGGCACTAGCTAGACGGTTAATAAGATCAATTTTATCTGGAACTGGATACCTGATGGACTTTAAGACTTCATTTAAAGGCTTGTAGTTGATAACAAGACGGGGAACACCTCGTTCTTGTTCAAGTGCTTTATTTACATAAAATGTTGCACAACTCCAAGGAGATTGTGATTTTTGAATAAGCTTTTTAGCAAAGAGATCATTGATTTCTTTAGTACATAGTTGTACAAGGTCTTTATTCATCTGAATAGGTCAAGCTTTAGCAGGAATTTGTGACTCATCAAAATTATCAATATATGGAAGAGAAACAATAAGGTGGTTCCTGCGCCAAAAGGCAGAAGGAAGGTCAGAACAGCATTCGGTTTCAAGAGATTTTTGAAATTGGATTAAATCTTTTCGGAATTCTAGTTTTTGTAATTCTTTTTTAATTCATAAAGAATTCATATCTTCGTGAAGATATGCAATTTGTTTTTTGTTATAAGCAATTTGATTTTGAATGATATTGATATGTTGAATAGGAGTTAATTCAACTAAATCAAAATTTAATTTTTTATTTTCTTTAATAGTTTTAAGGCCTGATGAATCAATATGAAAAGGTTGTAGAATCTGCAGAAAAGGATTTCCAAGGATAACACCATTGTTTAAATCTTTTCCGAGCAGGAAACAAGTCTTTATACATGTTCCTTTTTTGCAAACATAGACGTTATTTAATTTATAATGGATATGGAGTTTATTACTAGAAGCTGCTAGGCTGAGTTTATTTTTGGTTTTCTCAAAATATTTTGTTTGGATTAATCCTTCCCTTATTAAATTAACATCTGTGCCACTATCTAGTAAACAGAGTGTTATAATAGAGAAGTCTTTAACCTTAATTGTAACTTGAGTTTTCTATTTTGAGGTGGTTTCCTTGTTAAAGAATTTACAAAACCATTTAAGTTTTCATCAAATTTTTCTTGATGTTCAAAATTATCATTATTTTCTTGATAATTTTTGAGTGTGTGAAATTCAAGATTCTCAACACGTTGTTTAAGTTCTTGAAGTTCAATTAAGTCTTGTTTTAATTCTTTTATTTCTTCCTTTTGATTATTAATTTCTTTAGAAAGATCTTGAATTGAAAGATGAGTAGGAGCTAGTTGCTCTCTTAATCTATCTAAAATAGTTTTTATACTGAATTGTTTAGGTAAGTTAGACATATTACTTAATGTTGAATCTTTTCCTCTTTTCTTTTCACTATTTATTTTTTGTATTTTTTCAAAATATTTATTTTTTAATTCTTCATTTTTTAGACTTTTAAACATTTCTAGCACCACTTTTTCTAGAGCAGAGAGTACATTTAAAGATAAAGAGGAAGAAGAAGCAGATTCATACTGGATTTCACTGTCAAATATTTTACAATGGCATGTATCTGAAGAATAATCTTTATCAGAGAAATTAAATGATTCTAAGGATGAAGAAGAGGATCTGTTTAAGATAGTTTTGATTTCTTTTTTAGAGGAAATAATTTCAGAAGGCTATAAAATATTTTCAACTTTATCTTTAATTATAATAGTTTGTTGGCCAATACTTTGTAGGTTAATATTTATATAATTATTTTTTTCTAAAACAAAACTTAAATCTGATTTGTAAATAAATTCATATTTACCTTTATCTCCTCATATCTTCGCTACATCTTTTATGGGAACGGCCGAAGCTTCTTTTTATATGATTTGGTATATTGGTGGATGTATAGATTCTTCAATTCTCTGTGGAGAAGAACTAGTAGAAGCTATAATCCAAGATGAGCTTAATTTTGTTATCATATTGATGGATAGATTTTCAGTATTATAAGCTTTCTTTATGGCTAGTTCAATCCAATCAAAAAAATAAATATTTCTTTGATGATCATACATATATTTATACCATTTTGCTTTTAAAAAGTCTTTGTGTTCTTGAGAAACCTGGTTAAAAAAGGATTTTGTAAGAGGATGTAAAGCTAAATTCCTTTTTAACATTTCTTTATCAATTTCAAAGCATCCAATAACATTTATATTGAAATCGGATTACGAAGGATTATATGTATTAGATGGAGAAGCTTGATAAGAAGGATACACTAGTCCTGTAGGTCGAAGGTCTACATTAGGTGTTGAGCAAGAAACTCAGGATGGTTTATTTATGGATGATCCTACCACTGATGGAGGATGTGCATAAGAATTTCTAGAAGGCAGATAAACTGCAGGAGTTGTATCTTTTGAATATGTTTGAAAATTTATTTCAAGACTTCCATCTTCATGTTCAATAATTGTTTCAATATCTTGATTTCATATAGACCTTTTAGGTTGAGCATTTTCTAAGCGCCATTTACTGGATAGATTAATATCATTTCATTTTATGAGTTTGGATTATTGACTTTATTTTTGAAATTAGTTTCGAATAAAGTAGTCATACCTTTTGCTTGATGAGAATAGGCTATGCCTGGAACAACTGAATTCATGAGTTTATAATAAACTCTAGATATGAGAGCAAGATTTTGATTATTAGGATTCATATCAGAACATTTTGCCTGGATAGCAAGAGTAAGAGCTTCATGTGCACCTGGATCAGTAAGGGAAACAGAGAAATTTAGAAAGCAATTGAAGAAAGTAGGGCCATTAGCCAAACTTGATTTAACCACTCCAAGTAATGAATCACTGAATTTTTTATGCCTTACATCTTTAACATAGATGAGAGCTTCAGTTCTAAGTCCAAGTCTTGTTAAAGGCTTTACTGCAACTTGCACTTATCCAAAATGAACGTAATTATATGTTTTAACATACTCCTTTATTTCTTAGGGCTTGATTAAAGAGAAATGCTGAATATTACAGGCAATGAATTAAGTTCTTTCGATGGTTTTTACTTTATAACTTGATTTTAATTGAAAACTTCCAACTTTATAAAATTCATTTTTATTTACGGTTGGAATAGTCTAGTCATAAGTAACTTGATCTAAATCATCATAGCTGATTTCTTCACTATTTTGAATAGACATAAAAGATAAGGAATTTGATGATAAGGAAGAAGAGGGTACAAACTTCTTAATAAGCTTAGCCATAATTTGTATTACAGAGTTATTTTAACCAAATCCACCACGAGTATCTAACAAAATAGAGGATTTACACACCAACAAAACGCCTTAAATGCCTTGACATGGCTAACAACGGTGACAACAATGGCTACCTAAGCTTCGCTCCAGGCGGAATATGATTAAAATTTCTCAATAATAACAAACACAGAACTAATTATTAAGACTTTTGACATTCTTATTTTTGAGTCAGCAATTTCTTAAGCAAAATCAAAGCATAACATAACAAAGATAAGTGAAGAAATACTCACAAAATAACTTTATATTGCCAATGTACTTGATTACAGATTTCATACCAACTTGGCTCTAATACCAAATGGGGACGATGGTGGGTATACAAAAGCAGAAGGGAGAGGAGAGAGGGGATGGTGGTGGAAGCAAGGCTGAATTTTGACTGATATTCCAACTCTTACGGAGCAGAAAGTACGTTTATAGAAAAAGAGGATGAAGAAGTTGATTCATACTAGATTTCACTGTCAAATATTTTACAATGACATGTATCTGAAGAATAATCATTATCAGAGAAACTAAATGATTCTAAGGATGAAGAAGAGGATCTGTTTAAGATAGTTTTGATTTCTTTTTTAGAAGAAATAATTTCAGAAGGCTATAAAATATTTTCAACTTTATCTTTAATTATATTAGTTTGTTGGCTAATAGTTTGAAGGTCATTATTTATATAATTATTTTTTCTAAAACATAACTTAAATCTGATTTGTAAATAAATTCATATTTACCTTTATCTCCTCATATCTTCGCTACATCTTTTATGGGAACGGCCGAAGCTTCTTTTTATATGATTTGGTATATTGGTGGATGTATAGATTCTTCAATTCTCTGTGGAGAAGAACTAGTAGAAGCTATAATCCAAGATGAGCTTAATTTTGTTATCATATTGATGGATAGATTTTCAGTATTATAAGTTTTCTTTATGGCTAGTTCAATCCAATCAAAGAAATAAATATTTCTTCGATGATCATACATATATTTATACTATTTTGCTTTTAAAAAGTCTTTGTGTTCTTGATAAACCTGGTTAAAAAAGGATTTTGTAAGAGGATGTAAAGCTAAATTCCTTTTTGACATTTCTTTATCAATTTCAAAGCATTCATTAACATTTATTTTGAAATCGGATTATGAAGGATTATATGTATTAGATGGAGAAGCTTGATAAGAATGATACACTAGTCCTGTAGGTCGAAGGTCTACATTAGGTGTTGAGCAAGAAACTCAGGATGGTTTATTTATGGATGATCCTACCACTGATGGAGGATGTGCATAAGATTTTCTAGAAGGTTGATAAACTGCAGGAGTTGTATCTTTTGAATTTGTTTGAAAATTTATTTCAAGACTTTCATCTTCATGTTCAATAATTGTTTCAATATCTTGATTTTATAAAGACCTTTTAGGTTGAGCATTTTCTAAGCGCCATTTACCGGATAGATTAATATCATTTCATTTTATGAGTTTAGATTATTGACTTTATTTTTGAAATTAGTTTCTAATAAAGTAGTCATACCTTTTGCTTGATGGGAATAGGCTATGCCTGGAACCATTGAATTCATGAGTTTATAATAAACTCTAGATATGAGAGCAAGATTTTGATTATTAGGATTCATATCAAAACATTTAGTCTGGATAGCAAGAGTAAGAGCTTCATGTGCACCTGGATCTGTAAGGAAAACAGAGAAATTTGGAAAGCAAGTGAAGAAAGTAGCACCATTAGCCAAACTTGATTTAACCACTCCAAGTAATGAATCACTGAAATTTTTATGCCTTACATCTTTAACATTGATGAGAGCTTCAGTTTTAAGTCCAAGTCTTGTTAAAGGCTTTAGTGCAACTTGCACTTATCCAAAATGAATATAATTGTATGTTTTAACATACTCCTCTATTTATTAGGGCTTGATTAAAGAGAAATGCTGAATATTACTGGCAATGAATAAAGTTCTTTCGATGGTTTTTAGTTTATAACTTGATTTTAATTGAAAACTTCCAACTTTATAAAATTCAATTTTATTTACGGTTGGAATAGTCCAGTCACAAGTAACTTGATCTAAATCATCATAGCTGATTTCTTCACTATTTTGAATAGACATAAAAGATAAGGAATTTGATGATAAGGAAGAAGAGGGTACAAACTTCTTAATAAGCTTAGTCATAATTTGTATTACAGAGTTATTTTAATCAAATCCACCACGAGTATCTAACAAAATAGAGGATTTACACCCCAACAAAACGCCTTAAATACCTTAACATGGCTAACAACGGTGACAATAATGGCTACCTGAGCTTTGCTCCAGGCGGAATATGATTAAAATTTCTCAATAATAACAAACACAGAACTAATTATTAAGACTTTTGGCATTGTTATTTTTGAGTCAGCAATTTCTTAAGCAAAATCAAAGCATAACATAACAAAGATAAGTGAAGAAATACTCACAAAATAACTTTATATTGCCAATGTACTTGATTACAGATTTCATACCAACTTGGCTCTAATACCAAATGGGGAAGATGGTGGGTGTAAAAAGCAGAAGGGAGAGGAGAGAGGGGATGGTGGTGGAAGCAAGGCTGAATTTTGACTGTTATTCCAACTCTTATGGAGTAGAAAGTACGTTTAAAGAAAAAAATGATGAAGAAGCAGATTCATACTGGATTTCACTGTCAAATAATTTACAATGACATGTATCTAAAGAATAATCTTTATCATAGAAAATAAACGATTCTAAGGATGAAAAAGAGGATCTGTTTAAGATAGTTTTGATTTCTTTTTTAGAAGAAATAATTTCAGAAGGCTATAAAATATTTTCAACTTTATCTTTAATTATATTAGTTTTTTGGCCAATAGTTTGAAGGTTAAAATTTATATAATTATTTTTTTCTAAAACATAACTTAAATCTGATTTGTAAATAAATTCGTATTTACCTTTATCTCCTCATATCATCGCTACATCTTTTATGGGAACGGGCGATGCTTCTTTTTATATGATTTGGTATATTGGTGGATGTATAGATTCTTCAATTCTCTGTGGAGAAGAACTAGTAGAAGCTATAAAATCCAAGATGAGCTTAATTTTGTTATCATATTGATGGATAGATTTTCAGTATTGTAAGCTTTCTTTATGGCTAGTTCAATCCAATCAAAGAAATAAATATTTCTTTGATGATCATACATATATTTATACCATTTTGCTTTTAAAAAGTCTTTGTGTTCTTGAGAAACCTGGTTAAAAAAGGATTTTGTAAGAGGATGTAAAGCTAAATTCCTTTTTAACATTTCTTTATCAATTTCAAAGTATTCAATAACATTTAGATTGAAATCGGATTACGAAGGATTATATGTATTAGATGGAGAAGCTTGATAAGGTGGATACACTAGTCCTGTAGGTCGAAGGTCTACCTTAGGTGTAGAGCAAGAAACTCAGGATGGTTTATTTATGAATGATCCTACCACTGATGGAGGATGTGCATAAGATTTTCTAGAAGGTTGATAAACTGCAGCAGTTGTATCTTTTGAATATGTTTGAAAATTTATTTCAAGACTTCCATCTTCATGTTCAATAATTGTTTCAATATCTTGATTTTAAAAAGACCTTTTAGGTTGAGCATTTTCTAAGCGCCATTTACCGGATAGATTAATATCATTTCATTTTATGAGTTTGGATTATTGACTTTATTTTTGAAATTAGTTTCGAATATAGTAGTCATACCTTTTGCTTGATGGGAATGAGCTATGCCTGGAACAACTGAATTCATGAGTTTATAATAAACTCTAGATATGAGAACAAGATTTTGATTATTAGGATTCATATCAAAACATTTTGTCTGGATAACAAGAGTAAGAGCTTCATGTGCACCTGGATCTGTAAGGAAAACAGAGAAATTTGGAAAGCAAGTGAAGAAAGTAGCACCATTAGCCAAACTTGATTTAACCACTCCAAGTAATGAATCACTGAATTTTTTATGCCTTGTATCTTTAACATAGATGAGAGCTTCGGTTCTAAGTCCAAGTCATGTTAAAGGCTTTAGAGTAACTTGCACTTATCCAAAATGAATATAATTGTATGTTTTAACATACTCCTTTATTTCTTAGGGCTTGATTAAAGAGTAATGCTGAATATTACTGGCAATGGATTAAGTTCTTTCGATGGTTTTTACTTTATAACATGATTTTAATTGAAAACTTCCAACTTTATAAAATTCATTTTTATTTACGGTTGGAATAGTCCAGTCACAAGTAACTTGATCTGAATCATCATAGCTGATTTCTTCACTATTTTGAATAGACATAGAAGATAAGGAATTTGATGATAAGAAAGAAGAGGGTACAAACTTCTTAATAAGCTTAGCCATAATTTGTATTATAGAGTTATTTTAATTAAATCCACCACGAGTATCTAACAAAATAGAGGATTTACACACCAACAAAACGCCTTAAATGCCTTCACATGGCTAACAACGGTGACAACAATGGCTACCTGAGCTTCGCTCCAGGCGGAATACGATTAAAATTTCTCAATAATAAAAAACACGGAACTAATTATTAAGACTTTGGACATTTTTTTTTTTGAGTCAGCAATTTCTTAAGCAAAATCAAAGCATAACATAACAAAGATAAGTGAAGAAATACTCACAAAATAACTTTATATTGCCAATGTACTTGATTACAAATTTCATCCCAACTTGGCTCTAATACCAAATGGGGAAGATGGTGGGTATAAAAAGCATAAGGGAGAGGAGAGAGGGGATGGTGGTGGAAGCAAGGCTGAATTTTGACGGATATTCCAACTCTTATGGAGCAGAAAGTACGTTTAAAGAAAAAAAGGATGAAGAAGCAGATTCATACTGGATTTCACTGTTAAATATTTTACAATGACATGTATCTGAAGAATAATCTTTATTAGAAAAACTAAATGATTCTAAGGATGAAGTAGAGGATCTGTTTAAGATAGTCTTGATTTCTTTTTTAGAAGAAATAATTTTAGAAGGCTATAAAATATTTTCAACTTTATCTTTAATTATATTAGTTTGTTGGCCAATAGTTTGAAGGTTAATATTAATATAATTATTTTTTTCTAAAACATAACTTAAATCTGATTTGTAAATAAATTCATATTTACCTTTATCTCCTCATATCTTCGCTATATCTTTTCTGGGAACGGCCGATGCTTCTTTTTATATGATTTGGTATATTGGTGGATATATAGATTCTTCAATTCTGTGTGGATAAGAACTAGTCGAAGCTATAATCCAAGATGAACTTAATTTTGTTATCATATTGATGGATAGATTTTCAGTATTATAAGCTTTCTTTATGGCTAGTTCAATCCAATCAAAGAAATAAATATTTCTTTGATGATCATACATATATTTATACCATTTCGCTTTTAAAAAGTCTTTGTGTTCTTGAGAAACCTGGTTAAAAAAGGATTTTGTAAGAGGATGTAAAGCTAAATTCCTTTTTAACATTTCTTTATCAATTTCAAAGTATTCAATAACATTTATATTAAAATCAGATTACGAAGGATTATATGTATTAGATGGAGAAGCTTGATAAGAAGGATACACTAGCCCTGTAGGTCGAAGGTCTATATTAGGTGTAGAGCAAGAAACTCAGGATGGTTTATTTATGGATGATCCTACCACTGATGGACGATGTGCATAAGATTTTCTAGAAGGTTGATAAACTGCAGAAGTTGTATCTTTTGAATATGTTTGAAAATTTATTTCAAGACTTCCATCTTCATGTTCAATAATTGTTTCAATATCTTGATTTTATATAGACTTTTTAGGTTGAGCATTTTCTAAGCGCCATTTACCGGATAGATTAATATCATTTCATTTTATGAGTTTGGATTATTGACTTTATTTTTGAAATTAGTTTCGAATAAAGAAGTCATACCTTTTGCTTGATGGGAATAGGCTATGCTTGGAACAACTGAATTCATGAGTTTATAATAAACTCTTGATATGAGAACAAGATTTTGATTATTAGGATTCATATCAGAACATTTTGTCTAGATAGCAAGAGTAAGAGCTCCATATGCACCTGGATCTGTAAGGGAAACAGAGAAATTTGGAAAGCAATTGAAGAAAGTAACACGATTAGCCAAACTTGACTTAACCACTCCAAGTAATGAATCACTGAATTTTTTATGCCTTGTATCTTTAACGTAGATGAGAGCTTCGGTTCTAAGTCCAAGTCCTGTTAAAGGCTTTAGAGCAACTTGCACTTATCCAAAATGAATATAATTGTATGTTTTAACATAATCCTTTATTTCTTAGGGCTTGATTAAAGAGAAATGCTGAATATTACTGGCAATGGATTAAGTTCTTTCGATGGTTTTTACTTTATAACTTGATTTTAATTGAAAACTTCCAACTTTATAAAATTCATTTTTATTTACGGTTGGAATAGTCGAGTCACAAGTAACTTGATCTAAATCATCATAGCTGATTTCTTCACTATTTTGAGTAGACATAAAAGATAAGGAATTTGATGATAAGAAAGAAGAAGGTACAAACTTCTTAATAAGCTTAGCCATAATTTGTATTGTAGAGTTATTTTAATTAAATCCACAACGAGTATCTAACAAAATAGAGGATTTACACACCAACAAAACGCCTTAAATGCCTTCACATGGCTAACAACGGTGACAACAATGGCTACCTGAGCTTCACTCCCGGCGGAATACGATTAAAATTTCTCAATAAAAAAAAACAACAGAACTAATTATTAAGACTTTTGACATTCCTATTTTTGAGTCAGCAATTTCTTAAGCAAAATCAAAGCATAACATAACAAAGATAAGTGAAGAAATACTCACAAAATAACTTTATATTGCCAATGTACTTGATTACAAATTTCATACCAACTTGGCTTTAATACCAAATGGGGAAGATGGTGGGTATAAAAAGCATAAGGGAGAGGAGAGAGGGGATGGTGGTGGAAGCAAGGCTGAATTTTGACTGATATTCCAACTCTTATGGAGCAGAAAGTACGTTTAAAGAAAAAAAGGATGAAGAAGCAGATTCGTACTGGATTTCACTGTTAAATATTTTACAATGACATGTATCTGAAGAATAATCTTTATTAGAAAAACTGAATGATTCTATGGATGAAGAAGAGGATCTGTTGAAGATAGTCTTGATTTCTTTTTTAGAAGAAATAATTTCAGAAGGCTATAAAATATTTTTAACTTTATCTTTAATTATAATAGTTTGTTGGCCAATAGTTTGAAGGTTAATATTTACATAATTATTTTTTTCTAAAACATAACTTAAATCTGATTTGTAAATAAATTCATATTTACCTTTATCTCCTCATATCTTCGCTACATCTTTTATGGGAACGGCCGATGCTTCTTTTTATATGATTTGGTATATTGGTGGATATATAGATTCTTCAATTCTGTGTGGAGAAGAACTAATCGAAGCTATAATCCAAGATGAACTTAATTTTGTTATCATATTGATGGATAGATTTTCAGTATTATAAACTTTCTTTATGGCTAGTTCAATCCAATCAAAGAAATAAATATTTCTTTGATGATCATACATATATTTATACCATTTTGCTCTTAAAAAGTCTTTGTGTTCTTGAGAAACCTGGTTAAAAAAGGATTTTGTAAGAGGATGTAAAGCTAAATTCCTTTTTAACATTTCTTTATCAATTTCAAAGTATTCAATAACATTTATATTGAAATCCGATTACGAAGGATTATATGTATTAGATGGAGAAGCTTGATAAGAAGGATACACTAGCCCTGTAGGTCGAAGGTCTATATTAGGTGTAGAGCAAGAAACTCAGGATGGTTTATTTATGGATGATCCTACCACTGATGGACGATGTGCATAAGATTTTCTAGAAGGTTGATAAATTGCAGAAGTTGTATCTTTTGAATATGTTTGAAAATTTATTTCAAGACTTTCATCTTCATGTTCAATAATTGTTTCAATATCTTGATTTTATATAGACCTTTTAGGTTAAGCATTTTCTAAGCGCCATTTACCGGATAGATTAATATCATTTCATTTTATGAGTTTGGATTATTGACTTTATTTTTGAAATTAGTTTAGAATAAAGAAGTCATACCTTTTGCTTGAGGGGAATAGGCTATGCCTGGAACAACTGAATTCATGAGTTTATAATAAACTCTTGATATGAGAACAAGATTTTGATTATTAGGATTCATATCAGAACATTTTGTCTAGATAGCAAGAGTAAGAGCTCCATATGCACCTGGATCTGTAAGGGAAACAGAGAAATTTGGAAAGCAACTGAAGAAAGTAACACGATTAGCCAAACTTGACTTAACCACTCCAAGTAATGAATCACTGAATTTTTTATGCCTTGTATCTTTAACGTAGATGAGAGCTTCGGTTCTAAGTCCAAGTCCTGTTAAAGGCTTTAGAGCAACTTGCACTTATCGAAAATGAATATAATTGTATGTTTTAACATACTCCTTTATTTCTTAGGGCTTGATTAAAGAGAAATGCTGAATATTACTGGCAATGGATTAAGTTCTTTCGATGGTTTTTACTTTATAACTTGATTTTAATTGAAAACTTCAACTTTATAAAATTCATTTTTATTTACGGTTGGAATAGTCCAGTCACAAGTAACTTGATCTAAATCATCATAGCTGATTTCTTCACTATTTTGAATAGACATAAAAGATAAGGAATTTGATGATAAGAAAGAAGAGGGTACAAACTTCTTAATAAGCTTGGCCATAATTTGTATTATAGAATTATTTTAATCAAATCCACCACGAGTATCTAACAAAATAGAGGATTTACACACCAACAAAACGCCTTAAATGCCTTCACATGGCTAACAACGGTGACAACAATGGCCACCTGAGCTTCGCTCCAGGCGGAATATGATTAAAACTTCTCAATAATAACAAACACAGAACTAATTATTAAGACTTTTGACATTCTTATTTTTGAGTCAGCAATTTCTTAAGCAAAATTAAAGCGTAACATAACAAAGATAAGTGAAGAAATACTCACAAAATAACTTTATATTGCCAATGTACTTGATTACAAATTTCATACCAACTTGGCTCTAATACCAACTGGGGAAGATGGTGGGTATAAAAAGCATAAGGGAGAGGAGAGAGGGGATGGTGGTGGAAGCAAGGCTGAATTTTGACGGATATTCCAACTCTTATGGAGCAGAAAGTACGTTTAAAGAAAAAAAGGATGAAGAAGCAGATTCATACTGTATTTCACAGTTAAATATTTTACAATGACATGTATCTGAAGAATAATCTTTATTAGAAAAACTAAATGATTCTAAGGATGAAGAAGAGGATCTGTTTAAGATAGTTTTGATTTCTTTTTTAGAAGAAATAATTTCAGAAGGCTATAAAATATTTTCAACTTTATCTTTAATTATATTAGTTTGTTGGCCAATAGTTTGAAGGTTAATATTTATATAATTATTTTTTTCTAAAACATAACTTAAATCTGATTTGTAAATAAATTCATATTTACCTTTATCTCCTCATATCTTCGTTACATCTTTTATGGGAACGGCCCATGCTTCTTTTTATATGATTTGGTATATTGGTGGATGTATAGATTCTTCAATTCTCTGTGGAGAAGAACTAGTAGAAGCTATAATCCAAGATGAGCTTAATTTTGTTATCATATTGATGAATAGATTTTCAGTATTATAAGCTTTCTTTATGGCTAGTTCAATCCAATCAAAGAAATAAATATTTCTTTGATGATCATACATATATTTATACCATTTTGCTTTTAAAAAGTCTTTGTGTTCTTGAGAAACCTGGTTTAAAAAGGATTTTGTAAGAGGATGTAAAGCTAAATTCCTTTTTAACATTTCTTTATCAATTTCAAAGCATTTAATAACATTTATATTGAAATCAGATTACGAAGGATTATATGTATTAGATGGAGAAGCTTGATAAGGAGGATACACTAGCCCTGTAGGTCGAAGGTCTATATTAGGTGTAGAGCAAGAAACTCAGGATGGTTTATTTATGGATCATCCTACCACTGATGGACGATGTGCTTAAGATTTTCTAGAAGGTTGATAAACTGCGGAAGTTGTATCTTTTGAATATGTTTGAAAATTTATTTCAAAACTTCCATCTTCATGTTCAATAATTGTTTCAATATCTCGATTTTATAAAGACCTTTTAGGTTGAGCGTTTTCTAAGCGCCATTTACCGGATAGATTAATATCATTTCATTTTATGAGTTTGGATTATTGACTTTATTTTTGAAATTAGTTTCGAATAAAATAGTCATACCTTTTGCTTGATGGGAATAGGCTATGCCTGGAACAACTGAATTCATAAGTTTATAATAAACTCTAGATATGAGAGCAAGATTTTGATTATTAGGATTCATATCAAAACATTTTGTCTGGATAGCAAGAGTAAGAGCTTCATGTGCACCTGGATCTGTAAGGGAAACAGAGAAATTTGGAAAGCAATTGAAGAAAGTAGCACCATTAGCCAAACTTGATTTAACCACTCCAAGTAATGAATCACTGAATTTTTTATGCCTTGTATCTTTAACATAGATGAGAGCTTCAGTTCTAAGTCCAAGTCATGTTAAAGGCTTTAGAGCAACTTTCACTTATCCAAAATGAATATAATTGTATGTTTTAACATACTCCTTTATTTCTTAGGGCTTGATTAAAGAGTAATGCTGAATATTACTGGCAATGGATTAAGTTCTTTCGATGGTTTTTACTTTATAACATGATTTTAATTGAAAACTTCCAACTTTATAAAATTCATTTTTATTTACGGTTGGAATAGTCCAGTTACAAGTAACTTGATCTGAATCATCATAGCTGATTTCTTCACTATTTTGAATAGACATAGAAGATAAGGAATTTGATGATAAGAAAGAAGAGGGTACAAACTTCTTAATAAGCTTAGCCATAATTTGTATTATAGAGTTATTTTAATTAAATCCACCACGAGTATCTAGCAAAATAGAGGATTTACACACCAACAAAACGCCTTAAATGCCTTCACATGGCTAACAACGGTGACAACAATGGCTACCTGAGGTTCGCTCCAGGCGGAATACGATTAAAATTTCTCAATAATAAAAAACACGGAACTAATTATTAAGACTTCGGACATTCTTATTTTTGAGTCAGCAATTTCTTAAGCAAAATCAAAGCATAACATAACAAAGATAAGTGAAGAAATACTCACAAAATAACTTTATATTGCCAATGTACTTGATTACAAATTTCATCCCAACTTGGCTCTAATACCAAATGGGGAAGATGGTGGGTATAAAAAGCATAAGGGAGAGGAGAGAGGGGATGGTGGTGGAAGCAAGGCTGAATTTTGACGGATATTCCAACTCTTATGGAGCAGAAAGTACGTTTAAAGAAAAAAAGGATGAAGAAGCAGATTCATACTGGATTTCACTTTTAAATATTTTACAATGACATGTATCAGAAGAATAATCTTTATTAGAAAAACTAAATGATTCTAAGGATGAAGTAGAGGATCTGTTTAAGATAGTCTTGATTTCTTTTTTAGAAGAAATAATTTCAGAAGGCTATAAAATATTTTCAACTTTATCTTTAATTATATTAGTTTGTTGGCCAATAGTTTGAAGGTTAATATTAATATAATTATTTTTTTCTAAAACATAACTTAAATCTGATTTGTAAATAAATTCATATTTACCTTTATCTCCTCATATCTTCGCTATATCTTTTCTGGGAACGGCCGATGCTTCTTTTTATATGATTTGGTATATTGGTGGATATATAGATTCTTCAATTCTGTGTGGATAAGAACTAGTCGAAGCTATAATCCAAGATGAACTTAATTTTGTTATCATATTGATGGATAGATTTTCAGTATTATAAGCTTTCTTTATGGCTAGTTCAATCCAATCAAAGAAATAAATATTTCTTTGATGATCATACATATATTTATACCATTTTGCTTTTAAAAAGTCTTTGTGTTCTTGAGAAACCTGGTTAAAAAAGGATTTTGTAAGAGGATGTAAAGCTAAATTCCTTTTTAACATTTCTTTATCAATTTCAAAGTATTCAATAACATTTATATTGAAATCAGATTACGAAGGATTATATGTATTAGTTGGAGAAGCTTGATAAGAAGGATACACTAGCCCTGTAGGTCGAAGGTCTATATTAGGTGTAGAGCAAGAAACTCAGGATGGTTTATTTATGGATGATCCTACCACTGATGGACGATGTGCATAAGATTTTCTAGAAGGTTAATAAACAGCAGAAGTTGTATCTTTTGAATATGTTTGAAAATTTATTTCAAGACTTCCATCTTCATGTTCAATAATTGTTTTAATATCTTGATTTTATATAGACTTTTTAGGTTGAGCATTTTCTAAGCGCCATTTACCGGATAGATTAATATCATTTCATTTTATGAGTTTGGATTATTGACTTTATTTTTGAAATTAGTTTCGAATAAAGAAGTCATACCTTTTGCTTGATGGGAATAGGCTATGCTTGGAACAACTGAATTCATGAGTTTATAATAAACTCTTGATATGAGAACAAGATTTTGATTATTAGGATTCATATCAGAACATTTTGTCTGGATAGCAAGAGTAAGAGCTTCATGTGCACCTGGATCTATAAGGGAAACAGAGAAATTTGGAAAGCAATTGAAGAAAGTAGCACCATTAGCCAAACTTGATTTAACCACTCCAAGTAATGAATCACTAAATTTTTTATGCCTTGTATCTTTAACATAGATGAGAGCTTCGGTTCTAAGTCCAAGTCCTGTTAAAGGCTTTAGAGCTACTTGCACTTATCCAAAATGAATATAATTGTATGTTTTAACATAATCCTTTATTTCTTAGGGCTTGATTAAAGAGAAATGCTGAATATTACTGGCAATGGATTAAGTTCTTTCGATGGTTTTTACTTTATAACTTGATTTTAATTGAAAACTTCCAACTTTATAAAATTCATTTTTATTTACGGTTGGAATAGTCTAGTCACAAGTAACTTGATCTAAATCATTATAGCTGATTTCTTCACTATTTTGAATTGACATAAAAGATAAGGAATTTGATGATAAGAAAGAAGAGGGTACAAACTTCTTAATAAGCTTATCCATAATTTGTATTACAGAGTTATTTTAATCAAATCCACCACGAGTATCTAACAAAATAGAGGATTTATACTCCAACAAAATGCCTTAAATGCCTTCACATGGCTAACAACGGTGACAACAATGGCTACCTGAGCTTTGCTCCAGGCAGAATATGATTAAAATTTCTCAATAATAACAAACACAAAACTAATTATTAAGACTTTTGACATTCTTATTTTTGAGTCCGCAATTTCTTAAGCAAAATCAAAGCATGACATAACAAAGATAAGTGAAGATATACTCACAAAATAACTTTATATTGCCAATGTACTTGATTACAAATTTCATACCAACTTGGCTCTGATACCAAATGGGGAAGTTGGTGGGTATACAAAAGCAGAAGGGAGAGGAGTGAGGGGATGGTGGTGGAAGCAAGGCTGAATTTTGACTGATATTCCAACTCTTATGGAGCAGAAAGTACGTTTAAAGAAAAAAAGGATGAAGAAGCAGATTCGTACTGGATTTCACTGTTAAATATTTTACAATGACATGTATCTGAAGAATAATCTTTATTAGAAAAACTGAATGATTCTATGGATGAAGAAGAGGATCTGTTGAAGATAGTCTTGATTTCTTTTTTAGAAGAAATAATTTCAGAAGGCTATAAAATATTTTTAACTTTATCTTTAATTATAATAGTTTGTTGGCCAATAGTTTGAAGGTTAATATTTATATAATTATTTTTTTCTAAAACATAACTTAAATCTGATTTGTAAATAAATTCATATTTACCTTTATCTCCTCATATCTTCGCTACATCTTTTATGGGAACGGCCGATGCTTCTTTTTATATGATTTGGTATATTGGTGGATATATAGATTCTTCAATTCTGTGTGGAGAAGAACTAATCGAAGCTATAATCCAAGATGAACTTAATTTTGTTATCATATTGATGGATAGATTTTCAGTATTATAAACTTTCTTTATGGCTAGTTCAATCCAATCAAAGAAATAAATATTTCTTTGATGATCATACATATATTTATACCATTTTGCTTTTAAAAAGTCTTTGTGTTCTTGAGAAACCTGGTTAAAAAAGGATTTTGTAAGAGGATGTAAAGCTAAATTCCTTTTTAACATTTCTTTATCAATTTCAAAGTATTCAATAACATTTATATTGAAATCCGATTACGAAGGATTATATGTATTAGATGGAGAAGCTTGATAAGAAGGATACACTAGTCCTGTAGGTCGAAGGTCTATATTAGGTGTAGAGCAAGAAACTCAGGATGGTTTATTTATGGATGATCCTACCACTGATGGACGATGTGCATAAGATTTTCTAGAAGGTTGATAAATTGCAGAAGTTGTATCTTTTGAATATGTTTGAAAATTTATTTCAAGACTTTCATCTTCATGTTCAATAATTGTTTCAATATCTTGATTTTATATAGACCTTTTAGGTTAAGCATTTTCTAAGCGCCATTTACCGGATAGATTAATATCATTTCATTTTATGAGTTTGGATTATTGACTTTATTTTTGAAATTAGTTTAGAATAAAGAAGTCATACCTTTTGCTTGAGGGGAATAGGCTATGCCTGGAACAACTGAATTCATGAGTTTATAATAAACTCTTGATATGAGAACAAGATTTTGATTATTAGGATTCATATCAGAACATTTTGTCTAGATAGCAAGAGTAAGAGCTCCATATGCACCTGGATCTGTAAGGGAAACAGAGAAATTTGGAAAGCAATTGAAGAAAGTAACACGATTAGCCAAACTTGACTTAACCACTCCAAGTAATGAATCACTGAATTTTTTATGCCTTGTATCTTTAACGTAGATGAGAGCTTCGGTTCTAAGTCCAAGTCCTGTTAAAGGCTTTAGAGCAACTTGCACTTATCGAAAATGAATATAATTGTATGTTTTAACATACTCCTTTATTTCTTAGGGCTTGATTAAAGAGAAATGCTGAATATTACTGGCAATGGATTAAGTTCTTTCGATGGTTTTTACTTTATAACTTGATTTTAATTGAAAACTTCAACTTTATAAAATTCATTTTTATTTACGGTTGGAATAGTCCAGTCACAAGTAACTTGATCTAAATCATCATAGCTGATTTCTTCACTATTTTGAATAGACATAAAAGATAAGGAATTTGATGATAAGAAAGAAGAGGGTACAAACTTCTTAATAAGCTTAGCCATAATTTGTATTATAGAATTATTTTAATCAAATCCACCACGAGTATCTAACAAAATAGAGGATTTACACACCAACAAAACGCCTTAAATGCCTTCACATGGCTAACAACGGTGACAACAATGGCCACCTGAGCTTCGCTCCAGGCGGAATATGATTAAAACTTCTCAATAATAACAAACACAGAACTAATTATTAAGACTTTTGACATTCTTATTTTTGAGTCAGCAATTTCTTAAGCAAAATTAAAGCGTAACATAACAAAGATAAGTGAAGAAATACTCACAAAATAACTTTATATTGCCAATGTACTTGATTACAAATTTCATACCAACTTGGCTCTAATACCAACTGGGGAAGATGGTGGGTATAAAAAGCATAAGGGAGAGGAGAGAGGGGATGGTGGTGGAAGCAAGGCTGAATTTTGACTGATATTCCAACTCTTATGGAGCAGAAAGTACGTTTAAAGAAAAAAAGGATGAAGAAGCAGATTCATACTGTATTTCACAGTTAAATATTTTACAATGACATGTATCTGAAGAATAATCTTTATTAGAAAAACTAAATGATTCTAAGGATGAAGAAGAGGATCTGTTTATGATAGTTTTGATTTCTTTTTTAGAAGAAATAATTTCAGAAGGCTATAAAATATTTTCAACTTTATCTTTAATTATATTAGTTTGTTGGCCAATAGTTTGAAGGTTAATATTTATATAATTATTTTTTTCTAAAACATAACTTAAATCTGATTTGTAAATAAATTCATATTTACCTTTATCTCCTCATATCTTCGCTACATCTTTTATGGGAACGGCCCATGCTTCTTTTTATATGATTTGGTATATTGGTGGATGTATAGATTCTTCAATTCTCTGTGGAGAAGAACTAGTAGAAGCTATAATCCAAGATGAGCTTAATTTTGTTATCATATTGATGAATAGATTTTCAGTATTATAAGCTTTCTTTATGGCTAGTTCAATCCAATCAAAGAAATAAATATTTCTTTGATGATCATACATATATTTATACCATTTTGCTTTTAAAAAGTCTTTGTGTTCTTGAGAAACCTAGTTAAAAAAGGATTTTGTAAGAGGATGTAAAGCTAAATTCCTTTTTAACATTTCTTTATCAATTTCAAAGCATTTAATAACATTTATATTGAAATCAGATTACGAAGGATTATATGTACTAGATGGAGAAGCTTGATAAGGAGGATACACTAGCCCTGTTGGTCGAAGGTCTATATTAGGTGTAGAGCAAGAAACTCAGGATGGTTTATTTATGGATGATCCTACCACTGATGGACGATGTGCTTAAGATTTTCTAGAAGGTTGATAAACTGCGGAAGTTGTATCTTTTGAATATGTTTGAAAATTTATTTCAAAACTTCCATCTTCATGTTCAATAATTGTTTCAATATCTCGATTTTATAAAGACCTTTTAGGTTGAGCGTTTTCTAAGCGCCATTTACCGGATAGATTAATATCATTTCATTTTATGAGTTTGGATTATTGACTTTATTTTTGAAATTAGTTTCGAATAAAATAGTCATACCTTTTGCTTGATGGGAATAGGCTATGCCTGGAACAACTGAATTCATGAGTTTATAATAAACTCTAGATATGAGAGCAAGATTTTGATTATTAGGATTCATATCAAAACATTTTGTCTGGATAGCAAGAGTAAGAGCTTCATGTGCACCTGGATCTGTAAGGGAAACAGAGAAATTTGGAAAGCAATTGAAGAAAGTAGCACCATTAGCCAAACTTGATTTAACCACTCCAAGTAATGAATCACTGAATTTTTTATGCCTTGTATCTTTAACATAGATGAGAGCTTCGGTTCTAAGTCCAAGTCTTGTTAAAGGCTTTAGAGCAACTTGCACTTATCCAAAATGAATATAATTGGATGTTTTAACGTACTCCTTTATTTCTTAGGGCTTGATTAAAGAGAAATGCTGAATATTACTGGCAATGGATTAAGTTCTTTCGATGGTTTTTACTTTATAACTTGATTTTAATTGAAAACTTCCAACTTTATAAAATTCATTTTTATTTACGGTTGGAATAGTCTAGTCACAAGTAACTTGATCTAAATCATTATAGCTGATTTCTTCACTATTTTGAATTGACATAAAAGATAAGGAATTTGATGATAAGAAAGAAGAGGGTACAAACTTCTTAATAAGCTTATCCATAATTTGTATTACAGAGTTATTTTAATCAAATCCACCACGAGTATCTAACAAAATAGAGGATTTATACTCCAACAAAATGCCTTAAATGCCTTCACATGGCTAACAACGGTGACAACAATGGCTACCTGAGCTTTGCTCCAGGCAGAATATGATTAAAATTTCTCAATAATAACAAACACAAAACTAATTATTAAGACTTTTGACATTCTTATTTTTGAGTCCGCAATTTCTTAAGCAAAATCAAAGCATGACATAACAAAGATAAGTGAAGATATACTCACAAAATAACTTTATATTGCCAATGTACTTGATTACAAATTTCATACCAACTTGGCTCTGATACCAAATGGGGAAGTTGGTGGGTATACAAAAGCAGAAGGGAGAGGAGTGAGGGGATGGTGGTGGAAGCAAGGCTGAATTTTGACTAATATTCCAACTCTTATGGAGCAGAAAGTACGTTTAAAGAAAAAGAGGATGAAGAAGCCGATTCATACTAGATTTCACTATCAAATATTTTACATTGACATGTATCTGAAGCATGGGAGGAAGAATAATCCATATCAGAGGAATTGGATGACTCTGACGCTTAGCATACCTTTAAGATAGTTTTGTTTTCTTTTTCTGTTTTAACTTTTATTTTTGGGCATTCAAGAGCTATATATCCTTTTTCTTTGCAATTATAACACTATATTTCTTTGTTCTTGGGATAAGAAGTGGATGGATTATCGTTTGTATAAGATCTCTTTAGTTCTTTATAAGGGTTTTTATGAGAAGATTTTTTATAATATCTTTTTGAGGGTGTATAATATTGTGGAGTTGGAAAATGTTTAGATTTTTTTTTTGATGGTTTCTTTATAAGTTTTTCTCTTTATTTTGGCTAGAATGACTGATTAATGGTTCCATACCAAATTGAAAACAAAAATCACCAAGTTTATACTTGCTGATTCTTTTTTTTTATTTTCAATTTGACGTTTAAGTTTGATTTCATTGCATAAAGAAAATCCAACTTTATTTATCTTTTGAATTAGATCACCATATGTATACATTCCATAATTCAATTTTCCATAATTTTCTTATTTTAATTCTTCTCTAACTTTTTCTGTAAAAAGTTTAGGGAGACCAGATATAAATTTTACTTTCAAAAATTCTAAGTTGCTTGCATTGATTGCATAGAGTTTTGATAAGAAAACACCTTTATACCTACGAAAATCTGATAATGTTGGTCAAGATAAATTGATTAATTGTGTTTTTATTTTTTCTTCTGCATTTATATAATTACCAATAAAATGTTTTGCTATATTGGTAAAAAGCATGTAGATGGAATCTGAGATCATTTGGCCTTGAGGAGTGTCACGCCCCGATCCGGGGAATTGGGGTTAGGATGGCCCCACAGGGTGTGCATACGTAATCCCGTAGTAATCTGTGCATGAAAACATACACACACAAATCACTATAAGGGAGATTGCACAGGAACGTGTAGAAAAGTTCTCTGACACATAATTTACATTCAATAGTAAGCGGAAGCCTGTGTAATACATCTAGAATGATCATAAGCATTAACAACAGAATCATAAACATCCATAAATAAGTCTGTACTTGACCATTTCTCCATTTACATGATCATGATTAATTAAGCATGAACAAAACTTAATGTGTAAACAGGCCTATCCAAACTTAAACACTCAGCAAGTATCCCGTTGTCACTCTTCGTACGATGACTAACAGAAGGCGTCATCTGCATTACCTTCATCTAGTCCCCGAGGTTTAGTACCTGTAACACCAAGGGTAGCATTGTTAACACGACAGTTAAGCAAGTATATAGAGGTACATAAGACCATCATGCCATATCAAATGAAGTAAGAATATATATTGATTAAAAGAAGGCAAAAATCGTACACTAGGCATGTCGTGCATGGGTAAGCATGAGTAACGAATCATAAACAGACTATCATTAAAACTTATTGGCAACCACGTGGCCGTATTCTCCCAAGAGAGAGCATATCATCTAGAAGGAGCGTGCAGATTCTAGGGGATCAGCCTAGCTTATTGAGAAGCACCGACAACTCCTCCAAGGACTACTGCAGTAGCGACATATCGTATCATACCCAAAATGGTCCCGTCGAACCTAATAAGGGTGTAGCTAAGTGGTGCTGACTTAACGTATCAAGTCCGACTCAAATTCATATCTTTTATGCATCTTGGTTATTGAAGAGTCTTTAAAAATGCATATTTTCATACACAATTTGACCCATTTTAAGGACTTATTAACTTGAAAGAGCCTCATTTAGTGTGATATCATGGGTTAATTTATTTTAAATTCATTTTTATATTTTTCTGCATAAATTGCTTAAAAATCACACTTTTTGCATAAATTCATGAAACCTACTATTTTTAGAAAGTCTATTTTTGGAAAGTTTTGTGAAAATAATTTTTCTCATGAAATAAATTGATTTCCCTTCATCATTAGATCATTCATATAAAATCATGAAGAATGATGTACATTTTTATTATCATTTCATGAGAAATGGGCCCACAGTCATGCATATGTGATGTTAGGGGTAAAATTGTCTTTTCACATGAATTCACATCTGTTTAATAGGGAATTGATTATATGGGTCCCATTTGTAAAAAATTGAGGCAAGGAATTGATTTCAAGAGAAAGGAGAGCAGAATTGAAGAGAAAAGGAAATTAGAAGAAAATTGTAAAAAGTCGGCTTCATGGTCCCACACATACATGCACATGTGTGGGGCACACTTGTAAAACATCCAAGATGGGGTCCATTTATTTGTTGCACATTCTCAAGAGATTTTGAACAGAATTTGAAGAATATCTCATCAAAGATTGACAAGGAAAGCCACATAGGAGTTCTTTTTGGAGAAGGAGAAGATTTAATTGAAAAAAAAATAAAAAAAATATCCAAACTAGCTATTCCACGTCCAAAAGAGGATTTTGGATCAGATTTTTATTGAAAAAGTAAAGGAAAAAAAATCAAGGGAGAATTATCTAGAAAATCTCTTCAAGTTCGGGGCCAACAAGGAGAACTTTCCAAAAAAGGAAAGTTGACGATGCAAAGAGATAAAGGGGAAGTTCTACACCTCATGTGGGCCAATTTTGATTCTAAGAGAGGATCCTTATCCTTATTTCATCTCTCAAAAGATCTTAATGCAAGGTGGCAATGACAAAGAAGGAAAGAAGCATCTAAGAAGGACTTCTAAACAAAACAAGCAAGGAAAAAAGAGAAAAAAAAAAGAAAAAAAAATCCCCAAGGATATTGCACGTCCAAAGCATTGTTTGGAGCCCTTTTTTCTTTCAATTTTTTAATTATTTTTAAGATTTTAAAGTTTGAGAAGGAGTAGGACTTGAAAAAGTATAAATAGGGTACCCTTCTCCCGTATTCTTCATGGAAGAATTACCCATCTCCCACCTCTAGATTTCTTCATCCATCTCTCCCTCTCTTGTCTCTACATCTTAAGTCATCAAGGAGACTTAGCCCTAAAGCCACACCACCAACCTTAAAGTGTCAACTAGAAGGAGAAATTCTCATCTATCCTAGTATGTAATTGTTTGCTTTTTATTTCCAATCTTTTGTAAAACAATTTCATGCTAGTAAAGTTTGTTTCTTTTCAATTGTTCTTGTCTTTGATTTTGTGGTGTTCATAATTTTAGTTTTATTTGTGATTGGGTTAATTTTTGTTCTTGTTTAAATATTGGGATAGAATTGGAATCACAACTAGTAACCCATCTTAGTAGCCTTTTTAATATACTTTGTCTCTTTGGATACATTGTATGTTTGGAGGCAATGCAAGATGGAGTTAAAGAGGTTTGAGTGAAAAAAGACTAGAGGCCAATTCTAAAATTTATTTCTACATGGAATGGAAATTTGTTATTCTCACTTAGATTGATGACCTAAGATGAAGAATAAGACCCTAAGACAACACTGCTAATCTATTTTAGCCCAAATTAAGATAAGAAATTGAAAGAGCAATCTACCGCCTTTGACTTTTTGTTATTACCGCCTTTGACTTCAGTTGTTTACCACCTTTGACTTTCGTGTTATTACTGCCTTTGACTTCCTGCAATTTTATGTTATTTTCTGCACTTTTGTTATTTTCTTATTATATTCACATGGATTTTAAGTTTTCTTTTTGCATAGTTTGATGGTTGGATTAGGAATCATTGCATCTATTTTCTTATCATAAGATTTTGTGCAAATTTAAGCTGATAAAAATTAAGCCTTCAGATCTGAATCTAATGATTAAATTCGGACTCAATATATAAACAGCATAACTTAATAGTTTCAGCAAACTGTAGAAACAGTTTTTGACAAAAAGTTCGAAGTGGGTAGACCAGTCAAATCACAATATTTTTCTTTGAAACTTGGCAATATTAAATTATAGGATGTGGTCTTTCATTCCCCAAAATTTCAGATCAAAATAATTTCGGAAGGTTTGTGAACCAGAGGCTTAAACTTTGCCAATCAGTCAACCCGAATCAGAATTCCTGCACAGAATTTTGCAAAGTTGTCATATTCATGCATTCATAACTTTTTCGTTTTAAATCCTTTTTCACTTCCATTTTTTTGTTGGTTTCTTGCATCAGTAGAGCATAAATTTCAGCCATTAAATTTAGATTTAGGATGCAGTAGAATAGTTCAAATCATGCATAAAATTTGCATCAACATACTAGTTTTTCATACTTAGAATTTTTCAGCATCTCATGGCATGCATTGTATTATTAATTTTACTAACTTTCTAATTTTAAATTTGTTTCTAGTTTTATGTTTTTGATTGTTTTAGTTAATTTTCAGAATTAAATATCTTTCTAAACTTGTTTTAATTGAAGGTTTTAAATTGGAAAGTTTACTAGTTTTGGAAATTCTAACCTAGGAAAGTTTCTAACTTTTGTTTATTTTGTTTTTAACATTGTTTAGTTTAGTAAGATTCTAATTTTAGTTTTATTTTTGGAAGTTCTAACTTGTGTTTTAGTTTTGCAGCAATTTTAGTTTTATTTTAGGAATTTTTAAATTTAGGAAAGTTTCTTTTCATTGGGTTGTAACTAATTTAATTTTGGTAAGTAGGATGTTTGTATTTGTTAGATTTTAAATTAGGTTAGTTTTAGATTTTTATTTTAAGGTAAGTCAAGTTGAAAACGGAACCTTAAAACACATTGCTCCCTGAGGATCGACCTGGTCTCACCAGTTTTATTACTACATCGCGGTTCTGCACTTGGAACTCATGATCAGTTATATTTGTCATGTCATACATACTAGGAGTTCGGTCTTGAGATTACATTCATTGATTCATTCATATCTGATAATCACTTCATGCATACTTAATTGAGTTACATATGTTGAGGGCATGGTTTCTTAACAATATGGATGCATTTAGATTACATAGGCATCAAAGATAATTACTAGCAAACCCTATGCTAGATAATCCGTGATCCCGAGGGCATTCAATACGAGGTATTCATAAAACGTCCAGTGTCATTGTGTTACCAATCTTGGCGTTACATTGTGTATACAAAGGATAACTCTTCTTATGCCAACACCCATGACATGACATCGGGAATTCGTCCGGAAAATCAAAAGGGATGAGTGACAGCTCTACACTTATCCACCTTTCATTTGATCACCATTGGGCAAATTTGATTAGGAAGTAGGTGCCATATCTAGAGCCCTACAAGGTCATTAAAGGTTCCTCACATCCTACATTCATTCGGTTCTTGCGGCTTAGCTGTATAGAAGGCTACGGCTTAGCCGAGTGGTTCAGGTTTCCCTCTTAATTCAATACGCATTTACGGCTTGGCCGTATATTGGCCTACGGCTAGGGTTACGGCTTGGGTACGGCATGGCCGTAGCAGAGTTCACGGCATAGCCGTGTGTGAGCCGTACATAAGTTCTGAGTTTGGGGCTCTCTGGAAGGTTCACTGTGGAATAGCCTACGGCTGGGTCACGGGGAGGTTACAGCTGAGCCGTAGTGCATTCCACGGCTTAGCCGAGTGTCAGCCGTAGTGTAATTTGGCTCTCTGGATTCTGGACCATAGAGACTTACGGCTTAGCTATGGGCTTCGCCATAAGCTTTAGAATTTCTAAAACTGATTCTGTAGCTCGGGTTCAAGTGAAGAACTCTACCATTTGGGTTCCAAAGGGGTTCTATATGCTTCCAAACTCCCTAATAGGTCTTAAATTGTTCAATATCATTACTATTGCTCAGCTATACTCATTATCACCTAATTACATACCTATGTGTGCTTATTTAAGAGGAAATGAGCTGTAAGTTGAACATTGAATTAGCAATCTAAGAATCAATCAATTCAAACATACATGAGGTACCATATATACTCCAATACTTGCCTCTTAACAGTGTAAACCTTCTCTAACTCTTTCTTGTTGTGTAGCTAAAGAAAATCTCCAAAATGAAGATGGGTTCTCTACAAGTAGAACATGCAAATAAGGATGGGGTTAGATGGATGCTATTGCCATTGCATGCAAGCTCCAAATCCTTGCTTCCAGCTCTAACATGAAGTGTAGATGAAGAGAAGTGAAGAGAGAAGTGGCTTTGATGAGTACAGAAGAAAACAAAGGAAGGAAGAGACGTTGGTTCTCTTATAAACCAAATTTCAGTGGTTTTTGCATGCAAGTCCCAGTTTTTGGAATATTTACAATTTAGGTCAAATGGCCTCAATTAGGCTAAGACGAGTCCGAATCAAATTAAGCCCAACATGAAAGTTGGCCCACAAGATGAAATGCACATGATGCAACTGATGAGGTGTCCATATGATCTAAGATTAATTACAAAAAGGTCCTTGACTACCTAAGTAAAGTTCGAACCCAACTACCTATCCAACTGAAACCTACTAGCAATTTAAAAGCAAGGTGAATTAAGAGTAATTATACATATTAATAGGAAAATCAAGCTTAATTAGTATACATCATAATTAAGTCGGGTCGGGACCTTACATCTCACCCTACTTAAGATCATTCGGTCATCCGAATGAAATAAATTAATAGAATCGAATACTGAAACAAATCGGGAATACTTATCAAATCTAATTGCTGCATGGATGGTACTAAGAAGTTGCTCCACATGCGTTGCATTTGGTACCACTTGGTCTCCCCATATTCGAGGACACGAAACGGTCTAGAACCATCTCAAGAAGCCTCATCACACAAAAGATATCAAGAATTCCTACAAATTCTTTCTTAAGATAGATTTCCTCCCTTACGAAACCTTTATGACTACTCTATCATCAGTCTGCAATTCAAGAACATTTTATGATTGTCAGTGAAATTTCTTGGAATGACATTCTTTAACTCTTGGATTTCATGTGTCGACTCCTCTTCATTAACGACGATCAAAACTTAAGGAACCCTATAGATCCATTTCTTCTTAATTACACAGACGCCCACTTCATGCCTTTAGAAATTTGGATGGAAGGTCTGATTAGACATCTAACTTTGGCGGGTACTCTTAAACTAACACTCGCCACTAACCAATGAAAAACATTAGTCCCGACAGAAAGGTAACCTTCTAACCCAAGCGGACATTAATCTTACCTAGGGAGTAGTAGCCTAATCACCATACGATCTAAGATCTTTATTAAATCACTAACGATCAATAGTCATCCGACTTATTTCACCAAACAAGCCTTTAGGTTTAAATATCCTTCAGATGTTCCACAAGTGAAATGGAATCCTCATGCTTGAACAGAATTCCTCTCATACCCAATGTTTCTGTAATTGATTCTAATACATCAAAATATCATCAAATGAATTGACCACCAAACAATAGCCAAGAATCTATAATGCTCCTTTCTGGTTAGGACATAGCTCCAAATTACATAGCTTTAGATTCTAAATTGATATCAACTAAACCTCAACCAATTGAAATAATATCCCTTACACGTTGATTTGCAAATCATCAATGCTAATTGTGAGCGATTGTTCTTACTAGTCACATAAGTCACATAACCCAACCATTCGTGTCTATATGCCTTTGAATAATATGAATTCCCTCTTTTTTTTTTTTTTTTTTTTTTTGTCAATCACCATCAAGAGAAACTTGAAATCCCATCTAGGAAATGCTCTCAGTAAGCCCCAAGAAATGAGTCTAGATAACAGTCTTATCGATTATGCACTCAAAGACTTTAATCAAATATGAATCCTTAACTATCTGATTATATCTATTGGATCAATTCTAAGACTTAGAAGTCGTCCTCGCACCGATCTATTCACATAAAGAATTATTCCTCTCAATTAACAAACGAAACTACTGTTCCGGAATTATCTCATAATTCTATGATAACATCTTGTAAGACCACAAGGAGTATGGAATCTAGGTAACTGACCCCAAACCTTGCCAACTAATAATAATCTCAATTTTTCCTAGATTAGTTTTCATTCAACTTAAGACCACAACTTGGTCAACTAGAAGTTACATCTCGACATTAGCAAAATTAGTCAATCCACAAGGGATAAAGAAAAATCCAAAAAGGATTATCGCGAACACTAACAAATTGGAACACATCTAGATGTGAATGATAACTGTAATCCATAACTGATCTTATGTACGAATAAGAATTCTATTCCTTATCTCACAAATACATTCGAAACATTGATAAATCCCTAACATCCAATTTGATCTTAAGAGTTGATCTTCGAGCCTAGAGTTGGAATAACCTTTCCTCAATCAATTCATTTGGACCTTATCTTGCACCCTGAACTTAATGGAACCGCTCATCAATATAAGGTAGTAATCACTTACACTCAATAACCCCGATTTAATTGCCTTGATTATTATACCTCTGAAGGTGTCAACTATATCTCAACAAATAACACCAAACATCTTCATAGAGTCACTAAGGGAAAAATTTTGGAATCTCACTTCAAAACTCATATACAACAGGTATCTCGGAAACTATCCTAGATAGTTAATCATATAGATTGCTCATAACATCTATAAGTAAAAGATCAATAAAGAATGAGGGTAGTAAATAAAGATCACCTTTGCTGATGCTGCCTATCACTTGATTCTAATGAGGTTGCTCGACTGATTGCTGCTTCTGGCATACTGGGGCTTCGCTAGTGTTTTTATTCCTTGGGCATTTTGCCAGCCGATGCTCTATCGAACCACAACCAAAACATGCTCCAGTTTTTCTCCAGCATCTATTCGTCTCATGGCCCTTACCACATAGATCACACATTGGTTTTCTGGAACTACGAGCCTTCGTCTTCTGTTTTTTCTGCTGCCCAGGGTGCTCTCCAGAGGGTGATGCGTCCCTCTTGGATTTCTTTTTCAGAACATCCTGCAAATTGTCCTCTACTATTGCCAAATTCTGTTGTAGTTGAGTTTGTCTTTCCATTATCGTTGCTATCTGCGTTTGCATTACAGCTTGATTCTCACCAATATTTGTGACTTGTCCCATCATCGTAACTAATGTGCTCTGCATCATCAAAAGGGACTGATTATCCGTAGTCGAAGAAGGTGGAGGTATGTGATCTAAGTTCTCAACAGGAATGTCCTCTAAGTCATCACTCTCGGTGTTGCTTGAGGAACTGTGACGAGTATTCTTAACTCTCGGAGTCAGGGCCATTATATGTAAGAAACTATCATTATTTCAAAGCAAGGTGTTAGAAAACTTAAAACATCATACACAACCTATACAACCCGGATCCCAATGCACCTATTGTATCCTCACAACGTTTCCTAAGTTTCTAAATCTTTTATTCCAGACTTATTTATGCCACACAACACCAGTCCTTCATTGTATATTTTCCAAGATCCATGCTCTGATACCATTACTTATGTATGTCACGCCCCGATCCCGAGAATTGGGGTTAGGATGGCCCCACGGGGTGTGCATACATAATCCCGTAGTAATCTATGCATGTAAACATACACACACAAATCACTAAAAGGGAGATTGCACAGGAATGTGTAGAGAAGTTCTCTGACACGTAATTTACATTCAATAGTAAGCGGAAGCTTGTGTAATACATCTGGAATGATCACAAGCATTAACAACAGAATCATAAACATTCATAAATAAGTCTGTACTTAACCATTTCTTCATTTACATGATCATGATTAATTAAGCATGAACAAAACTTAATGTGTAAACAGGCCTATCCAAACTTAAACACTCAGCAAGTATCCCGTTGTCGCTCTTCGTACGATGACTAACAGAAGGCGTCATCTGCATTACCCTCATCTAGTCCCCGAGGTTTAGTACCTGTAACACCAAGGGTAGCACTGTTAACATGACGGTTAAGCAAGTATATAGAGGTACATAAGACCATCATGCCGTATCAAATGAAGTAAGAGTATATATTGATTAAAATAAGGCAAAAATCGTACACTAGGCATGTCGTGCATGAGTAAGCATGAGTAACAAATCATAAACAGACTATCATTCAAACTTATTGGCAACCACGTGGCCGTATTCTCCCAAGATAGAACATATCATCTAGAGGGAGCGTGCAGATTCTAGGGCATCAGCCTAGCTTATTGAGAAGCACCGACAACTCCTACAAGGACTACTGCAGTAACGACATATCGTATCATACCCAAAATGGTCCCGTCGAAACTAATAAGGGCGTAGCTAAGTGGTGCCGACTTAACGTATCAAGACCGACTCAAATTCATATCTTTTATGCATCTTGGTTATACTTTTCATATCATATATACTAGGAGTTCGGTCTTGAGATTACATTCATTCATTCATTCAGATCTGATAATCACTTCATGCATACTTAATTGAGTTACATATGTTGAGGGCATGGTTTCTTAACAATATGGATGCATTTAGATTGCATAGGCATCAAAGATAATTACTAGCCAACCCTATGCTAGATAATCCGTGATCCCAAGGGCATTCAATACGATCTATTCATAAAATGTCCGGTGTCATTGTGTTACCAATCTTGGCGTTACATTGTGTATACAAAGGACACCTCTTCTTATGCCAACACCCATGACATGACATCGGGAATTCGTCCTGAAAATCAAAGGGGATGAGTGACAGCTCTACAGTTGTCCACCTTTCATTTGATCACCATTGGGCAAATTTAATTAGGAAGTAGGTGCCATATCTAGAGCCCTACAAGGTCATTGAAGGTTCCTCACATCCTACATTCACTGGGTTCTTACGGCTTAGCCGTATACAAAGCTACGGCTTAGCTGAGTGGTTCAGGTTTCCCTCTTAATTCAATACGCATTTACGGCTTGGCCGTATATTGGCCTACGGCTTAGCCGTGCTAAGCCTACGGCTAGGGTTACGGCTTTGGTACGGCGTGGCCGTAGCGGCGTTCACGGCGTAGCCGTGTGTGAGCCATAGATAAGTTCTAAGTTTGGGGCTCTTTGAAGGTTCACCGTAGAATAGCCTACAACTTGGTCATGGGGAGGTTATGGTTGAGTGTATTCCATGGCTTAGCCGAGTGTCAACCGTAGTGTAATTTGGCGCTCTGGATTCTGGACCGTAGAGACTTACGGCTTAGCCATGGGCTTCGCCGTAAGCTTTAAAATTTCTAAAACTAATTCTGCAGCTCGGGTTCAAGTGCAGAACTCTACCATTTGTGTTCCAAAGGGGTTCTATATGCTTCCAAACTCCCTAATAGGTCTTAAATTGTTCAATAGCATTACTATTGCTCAGCTATACTCATTATCACCTAATTACATACCTATGTGTGCTTATTTAAGAGGAAATGAGCTGTAAGTTGAACATTGAATGAGCAATCCAAGAATCAATCAATTCAAACATACATGCAGTACCATATATACTCCAATACTTGCCTCTTAACAGTGTTAGCCTTCTCTAACTCTTTCTTGTTGTGTAGCTAAAGAAAACCTCCAAAATGAAGATGGGCTCTCTACAAGTAGAACATGCAAATAAGGATGGGGTTAGATGGATGCTATTGCCATTGCATGCAAGCTCCAAATCCTTGTTTCCAGCTTTAACATGAAGTGGAGATGAAGAGAAGTGAAGAGAGAAGTGGCTTCGATGAGTACAGAAGAAAACAGAGGGAGGAAAAGACGTTGGTTCTCTTATAAACCAAATTTCAGTGGTTTTTGCATGCAAGTCCCAGTTTTTGGAATATTTACAATTTAGGTCACATGGCCTCAATTGGGCCAAGACGAGTCCGAATCAAATTAAGCCTAACATGAAAGTTGTCCCACAAGATGAAATGCACATGATGCAACTGATGAGGTGTCCATATGATGCAAGATTAATTACAAAAAGGTCCTTAACTACCTAAGTAAAGTTCGAACCTAACTACCTATCGAACTGAAACCCACTAACAATTTAAAAGCAAGGTGAATTAAGAGTAATTATACATATTAATAGGAAAATCAAGCTTAATTAGTATAAATCATAATTAAGTCGGGTCAGGACCTTACAAGGAGTAAGAACATGATTTCCTGAGGGATCTCCTTTTACTACATTTAATATAGCATTTCTTTTTGTATCAGATAGGTATTTTTCCCACCAACCATGTAATTGTTTAGTAAATCCAAGGACGACTGCATTTACTGCATGTCTTTGATCATTACCAACAGCCATGATAGTAAAAGCATATATCATCATGTGTTGGCATAGTTGCTGGATTTGATATTTAGATTGTCTATCTATATTCCATTCATATACTGAAGAGTTTTCAAATCGAAGGCCATTTAGAATAGCTTGTTCTTTGAATTGAAGATCAACTGGAGTAGGTCTTGGATAATAATTTCTTGTTTTTGCTGTAGTGACTATTAGTTTTTGTCTTTTAAATATTTTATTGATTTGTAGAGATTCTTGATTTTGATCATCTTAATTTTTGTTTGATTTTTCTTCTATAGAGTCAAAAATAGATAATTCTAAGTCTAAGCTTAAAGGTTTAGAAACTAAAACATTTATGGATTTTTCATCTTTATTTTCTTTATTATCTTTAAGTTTTATGTCTACAAAACTATGAGATAATTGATTGATTAGTTCGTCTGAAAATTTTTATGGTTTTTTTTCTAACTTTAGATCTTTAAAGGCTTCACCTTGAAAACCTAAAGATTTGTCGTGATTACTTTATGGGAAGAAGTAGTTTCATAAAATTTTAAAATATTTTCAACTTTATCTTCAATTCTATTGGTTTGTTGGCCAATGGTAATAAGGTTTATATTTGTCTAATTATTTTGTTCTAAAACATGACTTAAATCTTATTTGTAAATAAATTCAGTTTTACCTTTGTCTCCTTGTATTTTTGCAACATCTTTTATGGGTACAGCTGAAATTTCTTTATAAATGTTTTGATGTGGTGGAGGACATATAGATTCTTTAGTTCTTTTTGGAGAATAACTGGTAGAAGCTATAATCCAAGATGAGCTTAATTTTTTATATCATATTGATGGATAAATCTTTAGTATTATAAGCTTTCTTCATGGCTAATTTAAGCCAATCAAAGAAATAAATATTTCTTTGATGATCATACATATATTTATACCATTTTGCTTTTAAAAAGTCTTTAGATTCTTGAAAAACCTGGTTAAAAAAGGATTTTGTAAGAGGATGTAAAGCTAAATTCCTTTTTAACATTTCTTTATCAATTTCAAACCATTCAATAACATTTATATTGAAATTGGATTCTGAAGGATTATATGTATCAGATGGAGAAGCTTGATAAGATGGATACACAAGTCATGTAGGTCGAAGGTCTACAGTAGGTGTAGAGCAAGAAACTCGGGATAGTTCATTTATGGATGATCCTGCTACTGATGGAGGATGTGAATAAGATTTTCTTAAAGGTTGATAAACTATAGGAGTTGTATCTTTTGAATCTGTTTGAAAATTTATTTCAAGACTTCCATCTTCATGTTCAATAATTGTTTCAATATCTTGATTTTCTAACGACCTTTCAGGTTGAGCATTTTCTAATCGCCATTTACTGGATAGATTACTATCCTTCCACTATATGAGTTTTAGAATATTAACTTTATTTTTGAAATTAGTTTCGAATAAAGTAGTCATACCTTTTGCTTAATGGGAATAGGCTATGCCTGGAACAACTGAATTCATGAGTCTATAATAAACTCTATATATGAGAGCAAGATTTTGATTATAAGGATTCATATCAAAACCTTTCTCTGGATAGCAAGAGTAAGAGCTTCATGTGCACCTGAATTTGTAAGAGGAACAGCGAAATTTAGAAAGCAAGTGAAGAAAGTAGGGCCATTAGCCAAACTTGATTCAACCATTCCAAGTAATGAATCACTGAATTTTTTATGTCCTGTATCTTTAACATAGATGAGAGCTTCAGTTCTAAGTCCAAGTCTTGTTAAAGGCTTTAAAGCAACTTACACTAATCCAAAATGAGTATAATTGTATGTTTTAACATACTCCTTTTTTTTTATGGGACTTGATTAAAGAGAAATGCTGAATATTACTGGCAATGGATTAAGTTCTTTTGATGGTTTTTACTTTATAACTTGATTTTAATTGAAAACTTTCAACTTTATAAATTTCATTTTTATTTACAGTTGGAATAGTCCAGTCACAAATAACTTGATCTAAATCATCATAGCTGATTTCTTCACTATTTTGAATAGACATAGAAGATAGGGAATTTGATGATAAGGAAGAAGAAGGTACAAACTTCTTAATAAGCTTAGCCATAATTTGTATTATAGAGTTATTTTAAGCAAATCCACCACGAGTATCTAACAAAATAAAGGATTTACACACCAAGAAAATGCCTTTAACGCCTTCACATGGCTAACAAAGGCGACAACAATGGCTACCTTAGCTTTGCTTTGGGCAAAATATCATTAAAATGTTTCAATAATAGCAAACATAGAACTAAGTATTAAGACTTCTGATGTTCTTACTTCTGAGTCAGCAATTCCTTAAACAAAATCAAAACGTAAAGGGAAGTGAAGAAATACTCACAAAGCAACTTTATATTGCAACGATACTTGATTGTAAACTAGATGCCAACTTGGCTTTGATACCGAATGGGGAAGGTGGTGGGTATACAAATGCGGAAGGGTGAGGAGAGAGGAGATGGTGGTGGACACCAGGCTGAATTTTGACTGGTATTCCAACTCTTGCCTGTACATGAGGAAGGCTAGACCTATTTATAGTTATAACCAGCATAATTTACATTTCATTACAACTGAATTTACACTGCATTTGCATTTTATTTCATGTGCTGACAAATTTCATGATGCAACCGGACTGCAGGCAAAAATCACAATCTTTGCTGAAGATGAACTTTATTCTGAATAGTGAGATGTCTTGATTGCTTTGAGTGACTTTATAAGGTATGTATCATGTCTTTATTTCTTTTCCCTTTCTGGAGATAAGTTCTTCATAGATGTGCATGTCGGGAATAAAATACTACTTCATTCTTATGAGAGATATGCTTTGTCTTTTTGTAGTTTTGCGTGTACTTTTTCTAAAAAACTCATTGATGGGCTAGTAGAAAAGCTCTTGTAGGAAGAATCTTTATGCTAGGCATAGTATTATTGGAGACTTGCATAAAAGTGTTCATCCCAGCCTTCATTTGTTAATTCACCATGGAATAATTGGATTAACTCTTCTCGAGTTCTGTCAGAGATATCAAAAGACATGTATTCATAAGCATTGATAATTTGATTAAAAGCTGTATGTCCAGATTTATATGGATTTTATATCACCATTGTTTGTTCAGCAAGATCATCAGTGATGCAAACAACTCTTCGACCGTCACACCAAACATATCTATATGTGCTTACAAATTTAAGATGTCCTTTTAGATTGAGAAATCTTTGATACTGATCAGAAGCTGGATCTTAAATTCGGAGGCGTTCTAAGCTATATTCTGTTGTAACGACTTCATAAGATTCATGCCATTGAGCTGGATAATCAACAGGGAGATGCTCATAATCATTTAAGGTAGAGATGAACTTTTTGCAGACTAAATCTCCTTCTTGATAATTCATGATGGTCCATAATTAATAAGGTTGATAAAACCTAATTTCTAATCTTTCACCCAAACTCGATGAAATCGTTATGAGAAGTTGTCATTTAGTAACTCCAAGGCCGCGAAGGGCATGATGTACGATTGCAGGGAGTTGCTGTATCATTTCAAAATCATCTCTGCATAAAGAAAATCTTTGGACTAATCCTTGTTTGATATATGAGATATCAACTTCATATGAAGGCAAGAACAATTTGGGAAAGCAAGTTACCCAGCTTATATATTGAGCTTTAAGCATTAATTGCTCCTTGATCTGCCAAGAAATAGTTTTTTCTCTAATTTTTGCAGTTATCTCGTCTAGAAGGGCTGTGTTAACCTTTTCCAGGAGGTGAATTCTGGATGTTTTTTCATCAACATAGGTGGATAACAGTGCTCTTTAATGGATGTTATGCCATATAAGGATTTGGCTTTCTAAGTCCTTGATATGGTTTGCAATTTTGGATAAGGTTTTTCTAGTGTTTTTTCTTTTATCAGAGAGAATAACACTCCAATGGGCATTGTAAAGTTCTTGTGAAGTGACAGATAATCCTGGATTGAAAAAGGGAATTGATATTTGTTGGGATGTAGGTATGAAGGAAGAGCTTAATTCCTAAATAAGGGCTTTACTTGATGTCATAATGAGAAGGGATACTTCCTGAGGGCAGATAGGAGTAAAAGATAGGCCTGAATGAGAATTATTAATGACCTGAAATTTTATTTTCTTTGGGAAAAGAAAAGCAATTTTATATCTGTCCTGGGGGTAGAATTTGAAGGTACCGAAATCTAGATGTAGGATTAAATGTAGAAAACATGAAGACATCAAAAAGACGATTAATAAGATCCATTTTATTTGGAACTCGATATCTGAATGGTTTTTGAACATCTTATTCTTGTTTACACTTTGTCTGAATAATATTGATATGTTGAATAGGAGTTACTTCAACAAAATCAAAATTTAATTCTTAATTGTCTAAAATAGTTTTTAGACCTGATGAGTCAATTTAAAAAGGCTGTAAAATTTGTAGAAAAAAGATTTCTAAGGATAACATCATTGTTTAAATCCTTTCCTAGAACGAAATTAGTCTTTATGCATGTTCCATTTTTACAGACATAAACATTACTTAATTTGTATTTGATATGTAGTTTTTTGCTAGCAGTAGCTACATGGAGTTTATTATTGGTTTTTTCATAATATTTTGTTGGGATGAATTCTTCTCTTATTAAATTAACATCTACACCACTATCTAATAAGCAGAGAGCTTTAATAAGGAATTCTTTGATCTTAATTGTAACTTGAATTTTCCATTTTTTAAGGAGATTCCTTGTTAAAGAATTTACAAAATCACTCAAGTTTTCATCAAATTTTTCTTGATTTTTTAAATTATCATTATTTTCTTGATAATTTTTGAGTATGTGAAATTCAAGATTCTCAACACGTTGTTTGAGTTCTTGAAGTTCAATTAAGTCTTATTTTAATTCTTATATTTCTTGATTTTGATTATTAATTTCTTTATAAAGATCTTGAATGGAACGATGAGTAGGAGCTTGTTGCTTTCATAATCTATCAATATAGTTTTAATGCTAAATTGTTTAGGTAAGTCTGATATGTTATTTGATGTAGAAGATTTTCCTTTTTTAGTTCCTTCATTTATTTTGTATTTTTTGGAAATATTTATTTTTTAATTCTTTATCTTTTAGATCTTTAAACATTTTTAGCACCAACTCTTTTGGAGTAGAAAGTACATTTAAAGATAAAGCGGTAGAAGAAGCAGATTCATACTGGATTTCACTGTTAAATATTTTACAATGACATGTGTCCAAAGAATAATCTTTATTAGAGGAACTAGATGATTCTAAGGATCCCTTTAAGATAGTTTTGATTTCTTTTTGAGAAGAAATCATTTCAGAAGGCTGCAAAATATTTTCAACTTTACCTTCAATTGCATTAGTTTGTTGGCCAATAGTATGAAGGTTAATATTTGTATAATTATTTTCTTCTAAAACATGACTTAAATCTGATTTGTAAATAAATTCAGATTTACCTTTTTCTCCTTGCATTTTTGCAACATCCTTTATGGGTACAGCTGAAGTTCCTTTATATATGATTCGATGTAATGGAGGATGTATAGATTCTTCAGTTCTTTGTGGAGAAGAACTGGTAGAAGCTATAATCCAAGATGAGCTTAATTTTGTTATCATATTGATGGATAAATCTTCAGTATTATAAGCTTTCTTTATAACTAGTTTAAGCTAATCAAAGAAACAAATACTTCTTTGATTATCATACATATATTTGTACCATTTTTCTTTTAAAAAGTCTTTATGTTCATGAGAAACTTGTTTAAAAATGACTTTGTTAAAGGCTGTAGAGCTAAATTCCTTTTTAACATTTCTTTATCAATTTCAAACCATTCAATAACATTTACATTGAAATCAGATTCCGAAGGATTATATGTATTAGATGGAGAAGCTTGATAAGAAGGATACACTAGTCCTGTAGGTCGAAGGTCTACATTAGGTGTAGAGCAAGAAACTTGGGATGGTTCATTTATGGATGATCTTGCCACTGATGGAGGATGTGAATAAGATTTTCTAGAAGGTTGATAAACTATAGGAGTTGTATCTTTTGAATCTGTTTGAAAATTTATTTCTACACTTCCATCTTCAGGTTCAATAATTGTTTCAATATCTTGATTTTCTAAAGACCTTTCAGGTTGAGCATTTTCTAAGCGCCATTTACTGGATAGATTACTATGATTCCACTATAAGAGTTTTGGAATATTAACTTTATTTTTGAAATTAGTTTTGAATAAAGTAGTCATACCTTTTACTTGATAGGAATAGGCTATGCCTGGAACAACTGAATTCATAAGTCTATAATAAGCTCTATATATGAGAGCAAGATTTTGATTATGAGGATTCATATCAAAACCTTTTCTCTGGATAGTAGGAGTAAGAGCTTCATGTGCACCTAAATCTGTAAGAGGAACAGACAAATTTAGAAAGCAATTGAAGAAAGTAGGGCAATTAACCAAACTTGATTCAACCATTCCAAGTAATGAATTACTGAATTTTTATGTCTTGTATCTTGAACATAGATGAGAGTTTTTGTTCTAAGTCCAAGTCTTGTTAAAGGCTTTAGAGCAACTTGCACTAATCCAAAATGAATATAATTGTATGTTTTAGCATACTCGTTCATTTCATGGGGCTTGATTAAAGAAATATGTTGAATATTACCGGTAATGGATTCAGCTCTTTTAATGGTTTTTACTTAATAACTTGATTTTAATTGAAAACTTCCAACTTTATAAATTTCATTTTTATTTACAGTTGGAATAGTTCACTCACAAATAACTTGATCTAAATCGTCATAATTGATTTCTTCACTATTTTTAATACACATAAAAGATAAGGAATTTGATGATGAGGAAGAAGAAGGTACAAACTTCTTAATAAGCTTAGCCATAATTTGTATTACAGAGTTATTTTAACCAAATCCACCATGAGTATCTAGCGAAATAAAGGATTTACACACTAACAAAATGCCTTGAACGCCTTCACAAGGCTAACAACGGTGACAACAATGCCTACCTCAGTTTCACTTTGGGTGGAATATGATTAAAATTTCTTAATAATAACAAACACAGAACTAAGTATTAAGACCTTTAACATTTTTACTTCTGAGTCAGCAATTCTTTAAGCAAAATCAAAGCATAATATAATAAAGATAAGTGAAGAAATACTCACAAAACAACTTTAAATTGCCAAAGTACTAAATTACAAATTTGATACCAACTTGGCTCTAATACCAAATGGAGAAGATGGTGGATACCCAAAACTGGAAGGGAGAGGAGAGAAGAGATGGTGGAAGCAAGGCTGTATTTTGACTGGTATTCCAACCCTTGCCTGTACGTGAGGAAGGCTAGACCTATTTATAGTCATAACCAACATAATTTACATTTCATTACAACTGAATTTAGACTGAATGTGCATTTCATTTAACGTGCTGGCAAATTTCATGATGCTTCCAGACAGCAGGCAAAAGTCATAATCTTTGCTGTAGATGAACTTTATTCTGAATAGTGAGATGTCATGATTACTTTGAGTGACTTGATAAGGTATGTGTCATGTCTTTATTTCTTTTCCCTTTCTAGAGATAAGTTTTTCATGGATGTGCATGTCAGGAATAAAATACTACTTCATTCTTGTGAGAGATATGCTTTGTCTTTTAGTTCTTTTGTATGTACTTTTTCCAAAAAAAACTCATTGATGGGTTAGTAGAAAAAGCTTTTCTCACCCTTCTAATGTTTTAGAAAAAGCTCTTGTAGGAAGAATCTTTATGCTAGGCACAATATTATTGGAGACTTGCATAAAAAGTGCTCATTTCAACCTTTATTTTATAATTCACCATGGAATAATTGGATTAACTCTTCTCGAGTTTCTTTAAAAATATCAAAAGACATGTCTTCATAAGCATTGATAATTTGATTGACAGCTGTATGTCCAGATTTATATGGATTCCGTATCACCGTTGTTTGCTAACGAGATCATCAGCAATGCAAACAACTCATTAACCATCACACCAAACATATCTGTATGTACTTGCAAATTCAAAATGTCCTTTTAGATTGAGAAATCTTTTATACTGATTAGATGCTGGATCATAATTTTGGAGACGTTCTGAGCTGTATTCCATTGTAGCAACTTCATGAGATTCATACCATTGACCTCGACAATCAACAAGGAGATGCTCGTAATCATTTAATGTAGAGATGAATTTTTTGTAAACTAAATCTCCTTTTTCATAAGTCATGATACTCCATAATTGAAAGGTTGATAAAATCGGATTTCTAATCTTTCACCCAAACTTGATGAAATTGTTATGAGAAGTTGTCTTTTGGTAACTTCAAGGCTGCGAAGGGCATGACGCACGATTGCAAGGAGCTGCTATATTATTTCAAAATCATCTCTGCATAAAGAAAATCTTTAGACTAATCCTTGTTCGATATATGAGATATCAACTTCATGTGATGGCAAGAACAATTTGAGAAAGCCAGTTGCCTAGCTTATATATTGAGCTTTAAGCATCAATCGCTTCTTGATTTGACAAGAAAGACTTTTTTCTCTAATTCTTGTAGCTATCTCATCTGGAAGGGCTGTGCTAACCTTTTCCAGGAGGTGAATTTTGGATGTTTCCTTTTCATCAGCATAGGTGGATAACGATGCTCTTTGATGGATGTTATGACACACAAGGATTTGGCTTTCTAAGTTCTTGATATGGTTTGCAATTTTAGATAGGGTTTTTCTAGTGTTTTTTCTTTTATCAGAGAGAATGGCACTCCAATGGGCATTGATAAGTTCTTGTGAAGTGACAGATAATCTTGGATTAAAGAAAGGGATTGACACTTACAAGGATGTTGGTATGAAAGAAGAGCTTGATTCTTGAATAGGGGTTTTACTTAATTTCATAATGAGAAAGGATACTTCCTAAAGACAGATAGGAGTAAAAGATAGGTTTGACTGAGAATTATCAATAACTTGAATTTTTTTTTCTAGGAAAAGAAAACCAATTTTATATTTGTCCTTCGGGTAGAATTTGAAGGTACCAAAATCCAGATGTAGGATTTAATGTAGAAAACATGAAGACATTAGATGGACGATTAATAAGATCCGTTTTATTTGGAACTAGATATCTGAATGGTTTTTGAATATCTTATTCTTGTTTACACTTTGTTTGAATAATATTGATATGTTGAATAGGAGTTAATTCAACAAAATCAAATTTTAATTCTTTATTATCGAAACTAGTTTTTAGACTTGATGAGTCAATTTGAAATGGCTATAAAATTTGTAGAAAAGGATTTCCAAGGATAACATCATTGTTTAAATCCTTTCCTAGAAGGCTTTATGCATGTTCCACTTTTACAGACATAAACATTACTTAATTTGTATTTGATATGCAGGTTTTTGCTAGCAGTAGCTAGATTGAGTTTATTATTGGTTTTTCATAATATTTTGTTGGGATCAATCCTTTTCTTATTAAATTAACATCTGCGCCACACTCTAGTAAGCAGAGTGCTTTAATAAAGAATTATTTGATCTTAATTGTAACTTGAGTTTTCCATTTTTTAAGTGGATTCCTTGTTAAAGAATTTGCAAAACCATTCAAGTTTTCATCAAATTTTTCTTGAGTTTCTAAATTATCATTATTTTCTTGATAATTTTTTAGTATGTGAAATTCAAGATTCTCAACACATTGTTTGAGTTCTTGAAGTTCAATTAAGTCTTGTTTTAATTTTTTTATTTCTTGATTTTGATTATTAGTTTCTTTATAAAGATCTTGAATAGAAAGATGAGTAGGAGCTTGTTACTCTCTTAATCTATCTAGTACATTTTTAATGCTGAATTGTTCAGGTAAGTCTGATATGTTATTTGATTAGAAGCTTTTCCTTTTTTAGTTCCTTTATTTATATTCTATATTTTTTCAAAATATTTATTTTTCAATTCTTCATCTTTTAGATCTTTAAACATTTCTAACACCATCTCTTCTACAGCAGAAAGTACATTTAAAAATAAAGAGGTAGAAGAAGCAGATTCATACTAGATTTCACTGTCAAATTTTTTATAATGACATGTATCTAAAGAATGAGGGGGAAGAATCATCTATATCAGAGGAACCGGATGACTCTGACTCTGAGGATCCTTTTAAGATAGTTTTGATTTCTTTTTCTATTTTAACTTTTACTTTTGGGTAATCAGAGGCTATATATCCTTTTTCTTTGCAATTATAACATTGTGTTTCATTTTTCTTCAGATGAGAAGTGGATGGATTATGTTTTGTATTAGATTTCTTTAATACCTCATAAAGGTTTTTATGAGAAGAATTTTTATGATATCTTTTTGAGGGAATATAATATTGTGGAATTGAAAAATGTTTAGATTTTCTTTTTTGTTGGTTTTTTTTAAAGTTTTTCCTTTTATTTTTGCTAGAAGGACTGATTAATGGTTCCATCCCAAATTGATAACAAAAATCACCAAGTTCATATTTGCTAATTCTTTTTTGATTTTCAATTTGTAGATTAAGTTTGATTTCATTGCATAATGAAAATCCAACTTTATTTATCTTTTAAATGAGATCACCATATGCATAAAGTCCATAATTTAAATTTCCATAATTTTTTGATTTTAACTATTCTCTAACTATTTCTGTATAAAGTTTAGGAAGACCGGATATAAATTTTTCTTTCCAAAATTCTAAATTGTTTGCATTAATTATATAGAGTTTTGATAAGAAAACATCTTTATACCAACGAAAATCAGATAACGTTGGGCAAGATAAATTGATTAATTGTGTTTTTAATTTTTCTTCTACAATCATATAATTACCAATAAAATGTTTAACTATATTGGTAATAAGCATGTAGATGGAATCAGGGATCATTTGGCCTTGAGGAGTAAGAACAGGCTTTCTTGAAGGATCCCTTTTTACTGCATTTAATATAGCATTTTTTTCTGTATCAGATAGGTATTTTACCCACCAACCTTGTAATTGTCCAGTAAATCCAAGGACAACTGCATTTATTGCATATCTTTGGTCGTTACTAGCTACCATGATTGTAGAGGGATAGATCATCATGTTTTGGCATAATTACAGGATTTGATATTCAGATAATCCATCTACATTCCATTCGTATACTGAGGAGTTCTCAAATCGAAGGCCATTTAGAATAGCTTGTTATTCAAATTGAAGATCAACTGGAGTAGGTCTTGGATAATAATTTCTTGTTTTTGCTACAGTGACTATTGGTTTTTGTCTTTTAAATATTTTATTGATTTGTGGAGATTCTTGATTTTGATCATTTTGATTCTCATTTGTTTTAGACTCTTCTTCTATAGGATAGCTACAAGATTTTCTGAATTTGAGCTAAAGGCTTTTGAGTTTGAAACTAAAACATTTATAGATTTGTTAGCTTTTTAATCTTTATTTTCTTGAAGTTTTATATTTATAAAACTATGAGATAATTGATTGAAAAGTTCATCTGAAAATTTTAAAGGTTTCCTTTCTAACTTTAGATCTTTAGGGCTTCACCCTAAAAACTTAAAGTTTGTGTCTTAATTATCTTTTGTGAAGAAGATGCTTCATTAATTTTTAAAATATTTTCAACTTTATCTTCAATTCTATCTAGTAAATGGTGCTTAAAAAATGCCCAACCAGAAAGATCTTTATAAAATCAAGATATTGAAATAATTATTGAACATGAAGATGGAAGTGTTGAAATAAATTTTCAAACAGATTCTAGAGATACAACTCCTACAGTTTATCAACCTTCTAAAAATCTTATTCACATCCAGCATCAATGGTAGGTTCTTCCATAAAAGAACAATCCCGAGTTTCTTGCTCTACAACTAATGTAGACCTTCTACCTATAGGACTAGTGTATCCTTCTTATCAAGCTTCTTCATTTAATACATATAATCCTTCAGAATCCGATTTCAATATAAATGTTATTGAATGATTTGAAATTGATAAAGAAATGTTAAAAAAGAATTTAGCTCTACATCCTTTAACAAATCCTTTTTTAAGCAAGTTTCTCAAGAACATAAAGACTTTTTAAAAGAAAAATGGTACAAATATATCTATGATAATCAAAGAAATATTTATTTCTTTGATTGGCTTAAACAATCCATAAAGAAAGCTTATAATACCGAAGATTTATCCATCAATATAACAACAAAATTAAGCCATCTTGGATTATAGCTTCTACGTGTTCTTCTCCACAAAGAACTGAAGAATCTATACATCCTCCATTACATCAAATCATATATAAAGAAACTTTAGCTGTACCTATAAAAGATGTTGCAAAAATACAAGGAGATAAAGGTAAATCTGAATTTATTTATAAATTAGATTTAAGTTATGTTTTAGAACAAAATAATTATACAAATATTAACCTTCATACTATTGGCCAACAAACTAATATAATTGAAGATAAAGTTGAAAATATTTTACAGCTTTCTGAAATGATTTCTTCTCAAAAAGAAATCAAAACTATCTTAAAAGGATCCTCATCCTCATCCTTAGAATCATCTAGTTCCTCTGATAAATACTATTCTTCCGATACAAGTCATTGTAAAATATTTGACATTGAAATCCAGTATGAATCTGCTTCTTCTTCCTCTTTATCTTTAAACGTGCTCTCTGCTCCAGAAGAAATGGTGCTAGAAATGTTTAAAGATCTAAAAGATGAAGAATTAAAAAATAAATATTTTGAAAAAATACAGAAAATAAACAATGGAAATAAAAAAGAAAAAGCTTCTACATTAAGTAATATATCTGACTTACTTGAACAATTCAGTATAAAAACAGTTTTAGATAGATTAAGAGAGCAACAAGCTCCTACTCATCTTTCAATTCAAGATCTTTCTCATGAAATTAATAATCAAAAGCAAGAAATAAAAGTATTAAAACAAGACTTAATTGAACTTCAAGAGCTCAAACAACGTGTTGAAAATCTTGAATTTCACACACTCAAAAATTATCAAGAAAATAATGATAATTTAAAACATCAAGAAAAATTTGATAAAAACTTAAATGGTTTTGTAAGTTCTTTAACAAGGATTCCACCTCAAAAATGGAAAACTCAAGTTACAATTAAGGCCAAAGACTTCTCTATTAAAACATTCTGCTTACTAGATAGTGGTGCAGATGTTAATTTAATAAGAGAAGGATTAATCCCAACAAAATATTATGAAAAAACCATAAATAAACTTAGCCTGGAAACTACTAGTAAAAAACTCGATATCCATTATAAATTAAATAACGTCCATGTTCGCAGAAATGAAACATGTATAAAGACTAATTTCCTACTTGGAAAAGATTTAAACAATGATGTTATCCTTGGATATCCTTTTCTACAAATTCTATAGCCTTTTTAAATTGATTCATCAGGCCTTATAACTATTAAAGACAATAAAAAATTAATTTTTGATTTTGTTGAATCAACTCCTATTCAACATATCAATATCATTCAAAGTCAAATTGCTTATAAAGAAAAACAAATTGCATATCTTCAAGAAGATACGAATTTTTTAAGAATTGAAAAAGAGTTACAAAAACCAGAATTCCAAAAAGATTTAACATAATTTCAAAAATATTTTGAAACAGAATGCTGTTTTGACCTTCCTTTTGCCTTTTTGCACAGGAAACACCATACTGTTTCTCTTCCATATATTGATAATTTCGATGAATCTCAAATTTCTACTAAAGACAGACCTATCTGCCTTCAGGAAGTATCCCTTCTCATTTTGGCATCAAGTATAAATAAGAGCAAAGCCCCTATTCAGGAATCAAGCTCTTCCTTCACACCTACATCCCAACAAATATCAATTCCCTTCCTCAATCCAGGATTATCTTTCACTTCACAAGAACTTATCAATGCCCATTGGAGTGCCATTTTCTCTGATAAAAGAAAAAAAACTAGAAAAACCCTATCCAAAATTGCAAACTATATCAAGGACTTAGAAAGCCAAATCCTTATATGCCATAATATCTATCAAAGAGCACTGTTATCCACCTATGCTGATGAAAAGTCATCCAAAATTCACTTCCTGGAAAAGGTTAACACAACCCTTCCAGATGAGATAGCTGCAAAAATTAGAGAAAAAACTATTTCATGTTAGATCAAGGAGCGATTAATGCTCAAAGCTCAATATATATGCTGGGCAACTAGCTTTCCTAAATTGTTCCTGCCATCATATGAAGTTGATATCTTATATATCGAACAAGGATTGGTCCAAAGATTTTCTTTATGCAAAGATGATTTTGAAATGATACAGCAACTCCCTGCAATCATGCGCCATGCCTTTCGTAGCCTTGGAGTTACCAACAGATAACTTTTCATAACGATTTCATCAAGTTTGGATGAAAGATTAGAAATCCACTTTTATCAACCTTATCAATTGTGGACCATCATGAATTATGAAGAAGGAGATTAATTTGCAAAACATTCATCTCTACCTTAAATGATTATGAGCATTTCCCTGTTGATTATCCAGCTCAATGCTATGAATCTCATGAAGTCGTTGCAATAGAATACAGCTTAGAACGTCTCCAAAAGTATGATCCAGCTTCTGATCAATATCAAAGATTTCTCAATCTAAAAGGACATCTTAAATTTGCAAGTACATAAAGATATATTTGGTGTGACAATCGACGAGTTGTTTGCATTGCTAATGATCTCGCTAAGTAAACAACGATGATACAGAATCCTTCTAAACCCAGACATACTAAGCTTAATCAAATTCTTAATGCCTATGAAGATATCTCTTTTGACATTTCAGAAAAAACTCGTAGAAAATTAATTCAGCTATTCCATGGAGAAATCGAAAATGATAATGAAGGTTGGAATGGCCCTTGTCATAATTTTGACTCTATTATGAAGTTCTCCACCAGCTGTAATGGAATTCATTAGGATGGTGATTAATCTTACCAAGATTTAGATTTATCAGGATTTATTAAGAGTTTTCTCTATACTGCCTGCAAGGAAAAGATAACAAAAACTTTATCATTGCTACCGTATCCATAGCTATACTATTCTCTACAAACACATCAAAGTTATGTTGAAAAAGTACTATACAAAAAAGCTACTTGGAGAAAGGAAACAAAAGACAATTGAGAAAAATCCAAAAGCCAACAAGAAAATTCAAGGCTCCATAGACTCCTCTCTCTGCAATAGACCAACCGGGTACTATGCAAAAGATTAAAGCAACATCCTCTCAGTGAACAAGTACACTCATCACAGCATGAAGACAAACCATCTATATGGTAACCTGTGATTCTATTCAGCAGTAAAATCACAAAACATCATAAAATGAAATGCAAATGCAATTTAACTTCAGTTGTAATGAAATGTAAATTATGTTTGCTAAGGCTATAAATAGTACCAGCCTACTCCATGTACAGGGAAGAGTTGGAACACTAGTCAAAATCCAGCCTTGCTTCCACCACCATCTCCTCTCTCCTCTCCCTTCCGCTTTTGTATACCCACCATCTTCCCCATTTGGTATCAGAGCCAACTTGGTATCAAATTTATAATCAAGTACTTTGGTAATATAAAGTTGTTTTGTGAGTATTTCTTCATTTATCTTGGTTATGTTATGCTTTGATTTTGCTTAAGGAATTGCTGACTCAGAAGTAAGAACGTTAAAAGTCATAATACCTCATCGTGTGTTTCTTATTATTGAAAAATTCTAATCATATTCTGCCCGGAGCGAAGCTGAGGTAGCCATTGTTGTTGCCATTATTAGTCGTGTGAAGGCATTTAAGGCATTTTGTTGATGTGTAAATCTTCTATTTCGTTAGATACTCGTGGTGGATTTGGTTAAAATAACTCTGTAATACAAATTATAGCTAACCTTATTAAGAAGTTTGCACCTTCTTCTTCCTCATTAACAAATTCCTTATCTTTTATGTCTATTAAAAATAGTGAAAAAATCAGTTATGACGATTAAGATCAAGTTATTTGTGACTGGATTATTCCAACCGTAAATAAAAATGAAATTTATAAAGTTGAAAGTTTTCAATTAAAATCAAGTTATAAAGTAAAAACCAATGAAAGAGCTGAATCCATTACCAGTAATATTCAGCATCTTTCTTTAATCAAGCCCCATAAAATAAAGGAGTATGTTAAAACATATAATTATATTCATTTTGGATTAGTGCAAGTTTCTCTAAATCCATTAATAAGACTTGAATTTAGAACTGAAGCTCTCATCTATGTTCAAAATATAAGACAAAAAATTCAGTGATTCATTACTTGAAATGGTTGAATCAAGTTTGGTTCATGGCCCTACTTTCTTCAATTGCTTTTCGAATTTCTCTATTTTCCTTACAAATCCAGGTGCACATGAAGCTCTTACTATTGCTATCGAGATAAAAGGTTTCGATATGAATCCTCATAATTAAAATCTTGCTCTCATACATAGAGCTGATTCTAAACTCATGAATTTAGTTGTTCCAGGCATAGCCTATACCCATCAAGCAAAAGGTATGACTACTTTATTCCATACTAATTTCAAAAATAAAGTTAATAATCCAAAACTCATATAGTGGAATGATATTAATCTATCTGGTAAATGGCACCTAGAAAATGCTCAACCAGAAAGGTCTTTAGAAAATCAAGATATTGAAACAATTATTGAACATGAAGATGGAAGTGAAATAAATTTTCAAATAGATTCAAGAGATACAACTCCTACAGTTTATCAACTTTCTAGAAAGTCTTATTCTCATCTTCCCTCTGTGGTAGGATCTTCCATAAAAGAACCATCCCGAGTTTCTTGCTCTACACCTAAGGTAGACCTTTGACCTACAGGACTTGTATATCCTTCTTATTAAGCTTCAGAAAACATCAAAAATCATGCTTCTCCAACTAATTCATATAATCCCTCAGAATCTGATTTCAATATAATTGTTATTGAATGCTTTGAAATTGATAAAGAAACGTTAAAAAAGAATTTAGCTTTACATCCTCTCACAAAATCTTTTTTTATCTATGTTTCTTAAGAACATAAAGGCTTTCTAAAAGCAAAATGGTTTAAATATATGTATGATAATCAAAGAAATATTTATTTCTTTGATTGGCTTAAACTGGCCATGAAGAAAGCTTATAGTACTTAAGATTTATCCATCAATATGATAGCTAAATTAAGCTCTTCTTGGATTATAGCTTCTATCAATTCCTCTTCACAAAGAACTGAAGAATCTATACATCCTCCATTACATCAAATCATTTATAAAGAAACTTCCACTGTACCCACAAAAGATGTTGCAAAAATACAAGGAGACAATGGTAAAATTGAATTTATTTACAAATCAGATTAAGTCATGTTTTAGAACAAAATAATTATACAAATATAAACCTTCATACTATTAGCCAACAAAGCAATAGAATTGAAGATAAAGTTGAAAATATTTTAAAATTTTATGAAACTACTTCTTCCCATAAAGTAATCAAGACACAATCTTTAGGTTTTCACAGTGAAGCCCCTAATAATCTAAAGTTAGAAAAAAAAACTCATAAAATTTACAGACGAACTAATCAATCAATTATCTCATAGTTTTACAGATATAAAACTTCAGGAAAATAAAGATAAAAAAGCAGACAAATCTATAAATGTTTTAGTCTTAAATTCTAAAGCCTCTAGCTTAGATTCAGAATTTTCTCTAGCTGATCCTATAGAAGAAGAGTCTAAAAAAAATGAGAATCAAAATGATCAAAATCAAGAATCTCTACAAATCAATAAAATATTTAAAAAAAAAACCAATAGTCACTGCAGCAAAAACAAGAAATTATTATCCAAAACCTACTCTAGTTGATCTTCAATTCAAAGAACAAGCTATTCTAAATGGCCTTTGATTTGAAAACTCCTTAGTATATAAATGGAATGTAGATGGACTATCTGAACATCAAATCCTGCAACTATGCTAACACATGATGATATATGCTTCTACCATCATGGCTGCAGGTAATGATCAAAGACATGCAGTAAATGCAGTCGTCCTTGGATACAGAAAGTAATGCTATATTAAATGCAGTAAAAAAAGATCCCTTAGGAAATCTTGTTCTTACTTCTCAAGGCCAAATGATCCCTAATTCCATCAACATGCTTATAACCAATATAGTTAAAAATTTTATTGGTAATTATATAAATGTAGAAGAAAAATTAAAAACACAATTAATCAATTTATCTTGCCCAACATTATCAGATTTTCGTTAGTATAAAGATGCTTTCTTATGAAAACTCTATGCAATCAATGCAAACAATTTAGAATTTTGGAAAGAAAAATTCATATCTGGTCTTCCTAAACTTTTTGTAGAAAAAGTTAGAGAGTAATTACAATCAGAAAATTATTGAAATTTGAATTATGAAATGTATACATATGGTAATCTAATTCAAAAGATTAATAAAGTTGGATTTTCATTATGCAGTGAAATCAATCTTAAACATCAAATTGAAAATAAAAAAAAGAATTAGCAAGTATGAACTTGGTGATTTTTGTTTTCAATTTGGTATGGAACCATTAATCAGTCCTTCTAGACTGAATAAAAGGAAAAATTTAAAAAGAAACCATCAAAAAAGAAAATCTAAACATTTTTCAACTCCACAATATTATACTCCCTCAAAAAGATATTATAAAAAATCTTCTCATAAAACCCTTATAAAGAATTAAGTAAATCTTATACAAATGATAATCCATCCACTTTTTATCCTAAGTAAAAAGAAATACAATGTTATAATTGCAAAGAAAAAGGACATATAGCTCCTGACTACCCAAAAATAAAAGTTAAAGCAGAAAAAGAACTCAAAACTATCTTAAAAGGATCCTTAGCATCAAAGTCATCGAGTTCCTCTGATACGGATTATTCTTCCTCCCATGCTTTAGATACATGTCATTATAAAATATTTGACAGTGAAATCCAGTACGAATTTGCTTATTCTTCCTCTTTATCTTTAAACACACTTTCTGCTCTAGAAGAGATAGTGCTAGACATGTTTAAAGATCTACAAGATAAAGAATTAAAAAATAAATGTTATTGAATGCTTTGAAATTGATAAAGAAATGTTAAAAAAGAATTTAGCTTGATAACCTCTCACAAAATCCTTTTTTCACAATGATTCTCAAGAACATCAAGACTTTCTAAAAGCAAAATGGTATAAATAAAAGTATGATAATCAAAAAATATTTATTTCTTTGATTAGCTTAAACTAGCCATGAAGAAAGCTTATAATATTGAAGATTTATCCATCAATATGATAACTAAATTAAGCTCTTCTTGGATTATAGCTTCTATCAGTTCCTCTCCACCACAAAGAACTGAAGAATCTATACATCCTCCAATACATCAGATCATTTATAGAGTAACTTCAGCTATACTCATAAAAGATGTTGCATAATTACAAGGGGACAAAGGTAAAATTCAATTTATTTACAAATCAGATTTAAGTCATGTTTTAGAACAAAATAATTATACGGATACTAACCTTCATACTATTGGTCAACAAACCAATAGAATTGAAGATAAAGTTGAAAATATTTTAAAATTTTATGAAACTACTTCTTCCCATAAGGTAATCAAGACACAATCTTTAGGTTTTCAAGGTGAAGACCATAAAGATCTAAAGTTTAAAAAAAACCCTTAAAATTTACAGATGAACTAATCAATCAATTATCTCATAGTTTTATAAACAAAAAATTTAAAGATAATAAAGAAAATAAAGATGAAAAATCCATAAATGTTTTAGTTTCTCAAGCTTCGAGCTCAAACTCAGAATTCTCTATTTCTGACTCTATAGAAGAAAAATCAAATGAAATTCAAGATCAAGAATCTCTACAACTTAATAAAATATTTAAATGGCAAAAACCAATAGTCACTACAGCAAAAACAAGAAATTATTATCCAAGACCTACTCCAGTTGATCTTCAATTCGAATAACAAGCTATTCTAAATGGCCATCGATTTGAAAACTCTTCAGTATATGAATGGAATGTAGATAGACTATCTGAATATCAAATCCTGCAACTATGCCAACACATGATGATATATGCCTCTACCATCATGGCTGCTGGTAATGATCTAATTTAAAAGATTAATAAAGTTGGATTTTCATTATGTAATGAAATCAAACTTAAACGTCAAATTGAAAATAAAAAAAAATCAGTAAGTATGAACTTGGTGATTTTTATTTTCAATTTGGTATGGAACCATTAATCAGTCCTTCTGCCGGAATAAAAAGAAAAACTTAAAAAGAAACCATTAAAAAAGAAAATATAAATATTTTTCAACTCTACAATATTATATTCCCTAAAAAAGATATCATAAAAAATCTTCTCATAAAAACCTTTATAAAGAATTAAAGAAATCTTCTACAAAAAATAGTCCATCCACTTCTTATCCCAAGAAAAGAGAGATATAATGTTATAATTGCAAGGAAAATGGACATACAACCCTTAATTGCCCAAAAATAAAAGTTAAAACAGAAAAAGAAATCAAAACTATCTTAAAAGGATCCTCAGAGTCAAAGTCATTTAGTTCTTTTGATACAGATTATTCTTCCTCTTATTCTTAAGATACATGTCATTGTAAAATATTTGACTGTGAAATCCAGTATGAATCTGCTTCTACTACCTCTTTATCTTTGAACACTACCTCTTTATCTTTGAACATACTTTCTACTCCAGAAGAGATGGTTCTAAAAATGTTTAAAGATCAAGAAGATGAAGAATTAAAAAATAAATATTTTGAAAAAATACAGAATATAAATAAAGGAACTAAAAAAGGAAAAGCTTCTGCATCAAATAACATATCAGACTTATATGAACAACTTAGCGTTAAAACTGTATTAGATAGATTAAGAGAACAACAAGCTCTTACTCATTTTTCAATTCAAGATTTTTATAAAGTAATTAATAATCAAAATCAAGAAATAAAAGAATTAAAACAAGACTTAATTGAGCTTCAAGAACTCAAACGTGTTGAGAATCTTGAATTTCACATACTCAAAAATTATCATGAAAATAATGATAATATAGAAAATCAAGAAAAAATTGATAAAGACTTAAATGATTTTGTAAATTCTTTAACAGGAAATCCACTTGAAAAAAAGAAACTCAAGCTACAATTAAGGTCAAAGACTTCTCTATTAAAGCACTCTGCTTACTAGATAGTGGCGTAAATGTTAATTTAATAAGAGAAAGATTAATCCCAACAAAATATTATGAAAAAACCAATAATAAACTAAATCTAGCTACTGCTAGCAAAAAACTACATATCAACTACAAATTAAGTAATGTTTATGTCTGTAAAATTGGAACATGCATAAAAACTAATTTCCTTCTAAGAAAGGATTTAAACAATGATGTTATCCTTAGAAATCCTTTTCTACAAATTTTAAAGCCTTTTCAAATTGACTCATCAAGTCTAAAAACTATTTTAGACAATAAAGAATTAAAATTTTATTTTGTTGGCTTAACTCCTATTCAACATATCAATATTATTCAGACAAAGTGTAAACAAGAATAAGATGTTCAAAAACCATTCAGATATCTAGTTTCAAATAAAACGGATCTTATTAACTGTCTCTCTAATGTCTTCATGTTTTCTACATTTAATCCTACATTCAGATTTCGGTACCTTCAAATTCTACCCGAAGGACTGATATAAAATTTCTTTTTTTTCCCAAAGAAAACTAAAATTCAGGTTATTGATAATTCTCATTCAGACCTATCTTTTACTCCTATCTGCCATCAGAAAGTATCCCTTCTCATTATGACATCAAGTAAAGCCCTTATTTAGGAATCAAGCTCTTCTTTCATACCGATATCCTAACAAATATCAATTCCCTTTTTCAATCTAGGATTATCTGTCACTTCACAAGAACTTATAAGTGCCCACTGGAGTGCCATTCTCTCTGATAAAAGAAAAAACACTAGAAAAACCGTATCCAAGATTGCAAACCATATCAAGGACTTAAAAAGCCAAATCTTTATTTGCCATAGCATCCACCAAAGAGCACTGTTATCCACCTATGCTAATGAAAAAACATCCAGAATTCACCTCCTGGAAAGGGTTAACACAACCCTTCCGGATGAGATAGCTGTAAGAATTAGAGAAAAAACCATTTCTTGTTAGATCAGGAGCGATTAATGCTCAAAGCTCAATAGATAAGTTGGGTAACTAGCTTTCCCAAATTGTTCCTGCCATCATATGAAGTTGATATCTCATATATCGAACAAGGATTAGTCTAAAGATTTTCTTTATGTAGAGATGATTTTGAAATAAGACAACAGCACCCTACAATCATGCGTCATGCCCTTCATAGCCTTGGAGTCACCAAAAGACAACTTCTCATAATGATTTCATCAAGTTTGGATGAAAGATCAATAGTCCGGTTTTATTAACCTTATCAATTATGGACTATTATGACTTATGAAGAAGGAGATTTAGTTTGTAAAAAATTCATCTCTACCTTAAATGATTATGAGCATCTCCCTATTGATTATTCAGCTCAATAGTATGAAACTCATGAAGTCGCTACAATGGAATACAGCTTAGAATGTCTCCAAAATTATGATCTAGCTTCTGATCAATATCAAAGATTTCTCAATCTAAAAGGGCATCTTGAATTTACAAGTACATACAGATATGTTTGGTGTGACGGTTGACGAGTTGTTTGCATTGTTGATGATCTTGCTAAGCAACAACGGTGATACAGAATCATATAAATCTGAACATATAGCTCTTAATCAAATTATAAATGCTTATGAAGACGTGTCTTTTGATATTTCTGAAGAAACTTAAGAAGAGTTAATCCAATTATTCCATGGTGAATTAACAAATGAAGGTTGGAATGAGCACTTTTGATGCAAGTCTCCAATAATACTATGCCTAGCATAAAGATTATTCCTACAAGAGATTTGGAAGGATGAGAAAAGCTTTTTTTACTATCCCATTAATGAGTTCTTAGAAAAAGTACATACAAAAGTACTAAAAGACAAAGCATATCTCTCATAAGAATGAAGCAGTATTTTATTCCGGACATGCACATCCATGAAGATCTTATCTCCAGAAAGGGAAAAGAAATAAAGACATGACACATACCTTATCAAGTCACTTAAAGCAATCATGACATCTCACTATTCAGAATAAAGTTCATCTACAGCAAAGATTGTGATTTTTGCCTGTAGTCCGGAAGCATCATGAAATTTGCCAGTACATTAAATGAAATGCACATTCAGTCTAAATTCAATTGTAATGAAATGTAAATTATATTAGTTATGACTACAAATAGGTCTAGCCTTCCTCATGCACGGGTAAGAGTTAGAATACCAGTTAAAATCCAGCCTTACTTCCACCACCATCTCCTCTCTCCTCTCCCTTCTGCTTTTGTATACCCACCATCTTCCCCATTTGGTATTAGCGCCAAGTTGGCATCTAGTTTGTAATCAAGTATCATTGCAGTATAAAGTCATTTTGTGAGTATTTCTTTACTTATCTTTATGTTTTGATTTTGTTTAAGGAATTGCTGACTCGAAGTAAGAACGTCAAAAATCTTAATACTTGGTTGTGTGTTGCTATTATTGAGAAATTTTAATCATATTCCACCCGAAGTGAAGCTAAGGTAGTAATTGTTGTCGTCGTTGTTAGCCATGTGAAGGCATTTAAGGTGTTTTGTCTGTGTGCAAATCCTCTATTTCGTTAGATAACTCATGGTGGATTTGGTTAAAATAACTCTATAATACAAATTATGGCTAAGCTTATTAAGAAGTTTGTATCTTCTTCTTCCTCATCATTAAATTCCTTATTTTCTATGTCTATTAAAAATAGTGAAGAAATCAGTTATAATGATTTAAATCAAGTTATTTGTGACTGGACTATTCCAACTGAAAATAAAAATGAAATTTATAAAGTTGGAAGTTTTCAATTAAAATCAAGTTATAAACTAAAAACTATCAAAAGAACTGAATCCATTACTAGTAATATTCAACATCTTTTTTTAATCAAGCCCCATGAAATAAAGGAGTATGTTAAAACATATAATTATATTCATTTTGGATTAGTGAAAGTTGCTATAAAGCTATTAACAAGACTTGGACTTAGAACTAAAGCTCATGTCTATGTTCAAGAAACAAGACATAAGAAATTTAGTGATTCATTACTTGGAATGGTTTAATCAAGTTTGGCTAATGGTGCTAATTTCTTCAATTGCTTTCCAAATTTTTGTTTCCCTTATAGATTCAGGTGCACATGAAGCTCTTACTCTCGCTAACCAGATAAAAGGTTTTGATATGAATCCTCATATTCAAAATCTTGCTCTCATATATAGAGTTTATTATGAACTCATGAATCCAGTTGTTCCAGGCAAAGCCTTTTCCCATCAAGCAAAACATATGACTACTTTATTCCAAATAAATTTCAAAAATAAAGTTAATATTCAAAAACTCATACAGTGGAATGATATTAATATATCTGGTAAGTGGCACTTAGAAAATGTCCAACTGGAAAGGTCTCTAGAAAATCAAGATATTGAAACAATTATTGAACATGAAGATGGAAATGTTGAAATAAATTTTCTAATAGATTCAAGAGATACAACTCCTACAGTTTATCAACCTTCTAGAAAGTCTTATTCTCATCTTCCCTCTATGGTAGGATCTTCCATAAATGAACCATCCTGAGTTTCTTGCTTTACACCTAATATAGACCTTTGACCTACAGGACTAGTGTATCCTTCGTATCAAGCTTCTCCATCTAATACATATAATCCTTCGGAATCCAATTTCAATGTAAATGTTATTAAATGCTTTGAAATTGATAAAGAAATGTTAAAAAAGAGTTTCGCTTTACAACCTCTCACAAAATCCTCTTTTAACAATGTTTCTCAAGAGCATAAAGACTTTCTAAAAGCAAAATGATATAAATATATGTATGACAATCAAAGAAACATTTATTTCTTTGATTGACTTAAACTAGCCATGAGAAAATCTTATAATACTGAAGATTTATCCATCAATATGATAACTAAATTAAGCTCTTCTTAGATTATAGCTTCTGCCAGTTCCTCTCCACAAAGAACTGAAGAATCTATACATCCTCCATTACATCAAATCATTTATTAAGAAACTTCGGCTGTACCCATAAAAGATATTACAAAAATACAAGGAGACAGAGGTAAAACTGAATTTATTTACAAATCAGATTTAAGTAGTGTTTTAGAACAAAATAATTATACGGATATTAACCTTCATACTATTGGTCAACAAAGCAATAGAATTGAAGTTAAAGTTGAAAATATTTTAAAATTTTATGAAACTACTTCTTCCCATAATGTAATCAAGGCATAATCGTTAGGTTTTCAAGGTGAAACCCTTAAAGATGTAAAGTTAGAAAAAAAACCCTTAAAATGTTTAGATGAACTAATCAATCAATTATCTTATAATTTTACAAATAGAAAACTTAATAAAGAAAATGAAGATGAAAAATCCATAAATGTTTTAGTTTCTAAAGCTTCGAGCTCAAACTCAGAATTCTCTGTTTCTGACTCTATAGAATAAAAATCAAATGAAAATCAAGATGATCAAAATAAAAAATCTCTACAAATCAATAAAATATTTAAAAGAAAAAAACCAATAATCACTATAGCAAAAACAAGAAATTATTATCCAAGACCTACTCTAGTTGATCTTCAATTCGAAGAACAAACTATTTTAAATGGCCTTCGATTTGAAAGCTTTTCGGCATATGAATGGAATATAGATGGACCATCTGAATATCAAATCTTACAACTATGCCAACACATAATGATATATGCCTCTATCATCATGGCTACTGGTAATGATCTAAGACATGCAGTAAATGTAGTCATCCTTGGATTTACTACACAATTACATGGTTGGTAGGAAAAATATCTATCTGATGCAGAAAGAAATGCTATATTAAATGCCGTAAAAAGAGATTCCTCAGGAAATCCTGCTCTTGCTCCTCAAGGTAAAATGATCCCTGATTCTATCTACATGCTTATCACCAATATCGTTAAACATTTCATTGGTAATTATAAGCATGTAGAAGAAAAATTAAAAACACAATTAATCAATTTATCTTGCCCAACATTATCAGATTTTTGTTGGTATAAAGTTGTTTTCATATCAAAACTCTATACGATCGACGCAAGTAATTTAGAATTTTGGAAAGAAAAATTCATATCCGGTCTTCTTAAACTTTTTGCAGAAAAAGTTAGAAAAGAATTAAAATCAGAAAATTCTGGAAATTTGAATTATGGAATGTATACATATAGTGATCTAATTCAAAACATTAATAAAGTTGGATTTTCATTATACAATGAAATCAAACTTAAACATCAAATTGAAAATAAAAAAAAATCAACAAGTACGAACTTGGTGATTTTTGTTTTCAATTTGGGATGAAACCAATAATCAGTCTTTCAAGCCAAAATAAAAATAAAAACTTAAAAAGAAACCATCAAAAAAGAAAATCTAAACATTTTTCAACTCCACAATATTATACTCCCTCAAAAAGATAATATAAAAAATTTTCTATTAAAAACCCTTATGAAGAACTTAAGAAATCTCATACAAACGATAATCTATCTACTTCTTATCCCAAGAAAAAAGAAACGCAATGTTATAATTGCAAAGAAAAAGGACATATAGCTCCTGATTGCCCAAAAATAAAAGTTAAAATAGAAAAACAAAACAAAACAATCTTAAAAGGATCCTCAGCGTTAGAGTTATGTAGTTCCTCTGATACAGATTATTCTTCCTCTCATACTTCAGATACATGTCAATGTAAAATATTTGACAGTAAAATCCAGTATGAATTGACTTCTTCTTCCTTTTTATCTTAAAGCATACTTTCTACTCCAAAAGAGATAGTGCTAGAAATGTTTAAAGATCTAAAAGCTGAAGAATTAAAAAATAAATATTTTGAAGAAATACAGAATATAAATAAAGGAACTAAAAAAGAGAAAGCTTCTACATCAAATAATATATCAGACTTACCTGAACAATTCAGCATTAATACCATATTAGATAGATTAAGAGAGCAACAAGCTCCTATTAGTCTTTCTATTCATGATCTTTAGAAAGAAATAAATAATAAAAGAATGAAATAAAAGAATTAAAACAAGACTTAATTGAACTTCAAGAACTCAAATAATGTGTTGAGAATCTTGAATTTCACACACTCAAAAATTATCAAGAAAATAATGATAATTTCAAAAATCAAGAAAATTTTCATAAAGACTTAAATGATTTTGTAAATCTTTAACAAGAAATTCACTTAAAAAATGGAAAACTCAAGCTATAATTAAGGTTAAAGACTTTTCTATTAAAGCACTCTGCTTACTGTATATTGGCGCAGATGTTAATTTAATAAGAGAAGGATTAATCCCAACAAAATATTATGAAAAAACCAATAATAAACTCAATTTAGCTACTACTAGCAAAAGACTACATATCAAATACAAATTAAGTAATGTTTATGTCTATAAAAATGGAACATGCATAAAGACTAATTTCCTTCTAGGAAAGGATTTAAACAATGATGTTATCCTTAGAAATCCTTTTCTACAAATTTTACAGCTTTTTCAAATTGACTCATCAGGTCTAAAAACTATTTTAGACAATAAAGAATTAAATTTTGATTTTGTTGAATTAACTCCTATTCAACATATCAATATTATTCGGACAAAGTGTATACAAGAATAAGATGTTCAAGAACCATTCAGATATCCTGTTAATCATCTTTCTGAAGTCTTCATGTTTTCTACATTTAATCCTAAATCCATATTTTGGTACCTCCAAATTCTACTCGGAAGACAAATATAAAATTATTTTTCCTACCCTAAAGAAAATAAAAATTTAAATTATTGATAATTCTCATTCAGACCTATCTACCTTCAGGAAGTATCCCTTCTCATTATGACATTAAGTACAAGCAAAAGCAAAGCCCCTATTTAGGAATCAAGCTCGTCCTTCATACCTACATCCCAACAAATATCAATTCCCTTCTTCAATCTAGGATTATTTGTCATTTCACAAGAGTTTATCATTGCCATTGGAGTGCCATTCTCTCTGATTAAAGAAAAAACACTAGAAAAACCCTATCCAAAATTGCAAACCATATCAAGGACTTAGAAATCCAAATCCTTATGTGCCATAACATCCATCAAAGAGCAGTGTTATCCACCTATGCTGATGAAAAAAAATCCAAAATTCTCCTCATGGAAAAGGTTAACACAGCCCTTCCAGATGAGATAGCTGCAAGAATTAGAGTAAAAACTATTTTTTGTTAGATCAAGGAGCAATTAATGCTCAAAGCTCAATATATACGTTGGGCAACTGGCTTTCCCGAATTGTTCCTACCATCATATGAAGTTGATATCTCATATATCAAACAAGGATTAGTCCAAAGATTTCCTTTATGCAGAGATGATTTTAAAATGATACAGCAACTCCCTGCAATTGTGCATCATGCCTTCACAGCCTTGGAGTTACCAAAAGACAACTTCTCATAATGATTTCATCAGGTTTGGGTGAATAATTAGAAATCCAATTTTATCAACCTTATCAATTATGGACCATCATGAATTACGAAGAAGGAGATTTAGTCTGTAAAAGGTTCATCTCTACCTTAAATGATTACGAGCATCTCCCTGTTAATTATCTAGCTCAATGGAATGAATCTCATGAAGTCGCTACAATGGAATACAGCTTAAAATGCCTCTGAACTTATGATCCAACTTCTGATTAGTATCAAAGATTTCTCACTCTAAAAGGATATCTTGAATTTGCAAATACATACTGATATGTTTGGTGTGACGGTCGAAAAGTTGTTTGCATCGCTGATGATCTCACTGAGCAAACAACGGTGATATAGAATCCATATAAATTTGGACATACAGCTCTTAATCAAATTATCAATGCTCATGAAGACATGTCTTTTGATATTTCTAATAGAACTCGAGAAAAGTTAATCCAATTATTCCATGGTGAACTAACAAATGATGGCTGGGATGAGCACTTTTGATGCAAGTCTCTTATAATACTATGCCTAGCATAAAGATTCTTCCTACAAGAGCTTTTTCTACTAGCCCATCAATGAGTTTTTTGGAAAAAGTACATACAAAAGTACTAAAAGACAAAGCATATCTTTCATAAGAATGAAGTAGTATTTTATTCTCGACATACACATCTATGAAAAACTTATCTCCAAAAAGGGAAAAAAAATAAAGACATGACACATACCTTATCAAGTCACTCAAAGCAATCATGACATCTCATTATTCAGAATAAAGTTCATCTATAGCAAAGATTGTGATTTTTTCATGTAGTCCAGTTGCATCATGAAATTTGTCAATACATGAAATGAAATGCAAATGCAGTGTAAATTCAGTTGTAATGAAATGTAAATTATGTTGGTTATGACTATAAATAGGTATAGCCTTCCTCATGTACAGGCAAAAGTTGGAATACCGTCAAAATCCAGCCTTGCTTCCACCACCATCTCCTCTCACCTCTCTCTTCTGTTTTTGTATACACACCATCTTCCCAATTTGGTATTAGAGCCTGTTAGATTTTGTGGACTCAATCCATCAGTTGATGTAATAAATTGATTAATTTCTTTATTTATTAATAATATCATGCTTTACTTTCATGAGATGAATGTTATTTTACTACTTCTGCACATGACCAATACATATGACATAATGGTTCATGAGTTGAACTGGATCCCATTAGTATATCTGATGAGATCCACACGCGGGAGATATATGTCACAAATCTTATACTTAAATAGCTTCACAACCAGTAATGAAATTGGGCATCTCATTTGATAAGGTTGCAGCACTTTGATCACTATGAAATAGTGTGATTTGTCTTGATCATCAGAATGTAAGATTCTGGATCACAGTGCTGGTACATTGGATGTATAGAACGACCATAGATGCACCTTATGGAATTCTGTCTCAATAATAAGGTATGCTCTCATAATTCCCTAGCAATAGGCTCTCAATCCTGAGACATTGATGAACTCAAGTTTCTATCTATTCATTTGCTTTGAGTCACCAATGAGTGAGACCGACTATAGGTTAACACCTCGGTGTCTTGGGTATGTGGTAGTAGAACTGTGGGAACATTGAATGATCAAGATAGAATCTATCTCTATTATCCCCTTGTGCCAATTAATGGATTTGTCATTAGTAAGTGCGCACCTATCTCAATTAAGAGTTAATTGGATGGAACTGATGATTACTGTGATTAATTGGGGCTCAAGGATAATAAGATGTAGAACTTATATTGGAAAAGACAGATTTATTCCAATTGATCCATGGATATTGATAGAGGGGCCTATTTGTGGTAATTGGGAAGTTTAAGGTCTTCATTAAGTGCAATTGCATTTATATAGTGGTGTTATTTGCAATTAACTGTGGGCCCGGATTGCACATGAGATGTGGGGTCACGATGTTCCAATTGGAGCCAGCTTTCTAAGGAATCCCTAGTGGTCCCCACACTGGCCCAAGTTATTGGAAAATACTAATCCGATTTGAACTCTAGAAAGAAGGTTTTAGAAAAGAGAAAGTTGCTAATTGCTTTGGAAGTAAGACTTCTATTTCAATTAAGCAAGGAAGAGATTTGAAAATATATAAAATCTCTTGGACGTCCAATAAGAGTCTCTCTCACGCCCAAAACCCTGTTTGTGCAAGAGTTGCATGAGTTTCTTTCTCCTTCTCTCTTCTAGTTCCTTGGAGTTTCGAGTTGGGATTTCTCCTGAAGATTCCACCAATCTTCTTGAGAAAAGAAATCCAATTCGGGTCATAGCGTGGAAGGCTAAGAGGTGTTGAAGATTATCATCATCAAGCAGAGTCGCAACTTCTCCATTAGAGCACTACAGATCTCCAAAGGTATGATCTACTTCTTGCATGTCGTAGATTATTATGGATGTTTAGTGCTGTTTGATTCTGTCTTTTAGATAGAATATTTACTGTATATGGTCACGAGATTGAGGGTAATGCATCCTGGATTGGGTTTTTGGTCTTATGGATAGTTGATCCCTATGTCAAGTGGGTCAAAAGTTTTGAAAATCTATCCACGAGACCCACCTACTTCCAACAAAGCCAAGTTGGCATCTAGTTTGTAATCAAGTATCGTTGCAATACAAAGTCATTTTGTGAGTATCTCTTCACTTATCTTTATGTTTTGATTTTGTTTAAGGAATCGCTGACTCAGAAGCGAGAATGTCAAAAATCTAAATACTTGGTTGTGTGTTTGTTATTATTAAGAAATTTTAATCATATTCCGCCTCGAGCAAAGCTGAGGTAGCAATTGTTGTCGCCATTGTTAGCCATGTGAAGGCATTTAAGGCATTCTATTAGTGTGTAAATCCTCTATTTCATTAGATACTCGTGGTGGATTTTAGTTAAAATAACTCTGTAATACAAATTATGGCTAAGATTATTAAGAAGTTTGTATCTTCTTCTTCCTCATCATCAAATTCCTTATCTTTTATGTCTATTAAAAATAATGAAGAAATTAGTTATGATGATTTAGATCATGTTATTTGTGACTAACTATTCCAACAGTAAATAAAAAATGAAATTTATAAAGTTGGAAGTTTTCAATTAAATCGAGTTATAAAGTAAAAACCATTAAAAGAACTAAATTCATTACTAGTAATATTCAGCATCTTTCTTTAATCATGCCCCATGAAATAAAGGAGTATGTTAAAACATACAATTATATTCATTTTGGATTAGTGCAAGTTGCTCTAAAGCCTTTAACAAGACTTGGACTTAGAACAGAAGCTCTCATCTATGTTCAAAACACAAAACATAAAAAATTCAATGATTCATTACATGAAATGGTTGAATCAAGTTTGGCTAATGGCCTTACTTCTTCAATTGCTTTCCAAATTTCTCTGTTTCCCTTATAGATCCAGGTGCACATGAAGCTCTTACTCTTTCTATCCGGACAAAAGGTTTTGATATGAATCCTCATAATAAAAATCTTGCTCTCATATATTAAGTTTATTATAAACTCATGAATTTAGTTGTTCCAGGCATAGCCTATTTCCATCAAGAAAAAGGTATGACTACTTAACTCCAAACTAATTACAAAACTAAAGTTAATATTCCAAAACTCATATAGTGGAATGATATTAATCTACCTAGTAAATGGCACTTAGAAAATGCCCAACCAAAAAGGTCTATTGAAAATCAAGATATTGAAACAATTATTGAACATGAATATGGAAGTGCTGAAATAAATTTTCAAAAATATCCACGACGTATAACCGCTATAGTCTATCAACCTTCTAAAATGTCCTATTCTCATCCTCCTTCTGTGGTAGGATCTTCTATAAAAGAACCATCCCGAGTTTCTTGCACTACACCTAATGTAGACCTTCGACCTACAGGACGTGTGTATCCTTTTTATCAAGCTTCCCTATTTGGTATCAAAGATAAGTTGGTATCAAATTTGCATCAAGTACTTTGGCAATATAAAGTTGTTTTATGAGTATTTCTTCACTTATCTTTGTTATGTTATGCTTTAATTTTGCTTAAGGAATTGCTGACTCAGAAGTAAGAACGTCAAAAGTCTTAATACTTAGTTATGTGTTTATTAAGAAATTTTAATCATATTCCGCCCGGAGCAAAACTGAGGTAGCCATTGTTGTCGCCGTTGTTAGTCGTGTGTAGGCATTTAAAGCATTTTGTTGGTGTATAAATCCTCTATTTCATTAGATACTCATGGTGGATTTAGTTAAAATAACTTTGTAATACAAATTATGGCTAAGCTTATCAAGAAGTTTGTAGCTTCTTCTTCCTCATCAACAGATTCCTCATCTTCTATGTATATTAAAAATAGTGAAGAAATCAGTTATGACGATTTAGATCAAGTTATTTATGACTGGACTATTCCAATCGTAAATAAAATTGAAATCTATAAAGTTGGAAGTTTTCAATTAAATCGAGTTATAAGGTAAAAACCATTGAAAGAACTGAATCCATTACTAGTAATATTCAGCATCTTTCTTTAATTAAGCCCCATGAAATAAAGGAGTATGTTAAAACATACAATTATATTCATTTTGGATAAGTGCAAGTTGCTCTAAAACCTTTAACAAGACTTGGACTTAGAACTGAAGCTCTCATATGAAGCTCTCATATGTTTAAGATACAAGACATAAAAAATTCAATGATTTATTACTTATAATGGTAGAATCAAGTTTGGCTAATGACCCTATTTTTTTCAATTGCTTTCCAAATTTCTCTGTTTTCCTTAGAGATCCAGGTGCACATGAAGCTCTTACTCTTGCTATCCAGAGAAAAGGTTTTGATATGAATCCTCAGAATCAAAATCTTGCTCTCATATATAAAGTTTATTATAAACTCATGAATTCAGTTGTTCCAAGCATAGCCTATTCCCATTAGGCAAAAGATAATCCATCAACTTCTCAACCCAAGAAAAAAGAAATACAATGTCATAATTGCAAAGAAAAGGGATATATAGCTCCTGACTGCCTAAAAATAAAAATCAAAATAGAAAAAAAAATCAAAACTATCTTAAAAGCATGCTCATCCTCATCCTTAGAATCATTTAGTTCCTCTGATAAAGATTACTCTTTAGATACATGTTATTGTAAAATATTTAATAGTGAAATCCAGTGTGAATCTGCTTCTTTTTCCTTTTTATCTTTAAACATACTTTCTGCTCCAGAAGAACTGGTGCTAAAAATGTTTAAAGATCTAAAAGATGAAGAATTAAAAAATAAATATTTTAAAAAAATGCAGAATATAAATGAAGGAAATAAAAAAGGAAAAGCTTTTACTTCAAATAATATATCAGACTTACCTGAGTAACATAGCATTAAAACTGTATTAAATAGATTAAGAGAGCAGTAACCTCCTCCTCATCTTTCAATTCAAGATCTTTATAAAGAAATTAATAATTAAAAGCAAGAAATAAAAGAATTAAAATAAGACTTAATTGAACTTCAAGAACTGAAACAACGTGTTAAGAATCTTGAGTTTCACACACTCAAAAATTATCATGAAAATAATGATAATTTAGAAAATCAAGAAAACTTTAATAAAGACTTAAATGGTTTTGTAAATTCTTTAACAAGAAATCCACTTAAAAAGTGGAAAACTAAAGCTACAATTAAGGTCAAAGACTTCTCTATTAAAGCACTCTGCCTACTAGATAGTGGCGCAGATGTTAATTTAATAACAAAAAGATTAATCCCAACAAAATATTATGAAAAAACTGATAATAAACTCAATCAAGCTACTACTAGCAAAAAACTACAAATCAAATACAAATTAAGTAATGTTTATGTTTGTAAAAATGGAACATATATAAAGACTAATTTCTTTTTAGGGAAGGATTTAAACAATGATGTTATCCTTGAAAATCCTTTTCTAAAAATTTTACAGCCTTCTCAAATTGACTCATCTGGTCTAAAAACTATTTTAGACAACAAAGAATTAAATTTTGATTTTGTTGAATTAACTTCTATTTAATATATCAATATTATTTAGACAAAGTGTAAACAAGAATAAGATGTTCAAAAACCATTCAGATATCCAGTTCCAAATGAAATAGATCTTATTAATTGTCTCTCTGATGTCTTCATGTTTTTTGCATTTAATCCAACATCCAGATTTTAGTACCTTCAAATTCTACTTGGAGGATAGATATAAAATTGCTTTTCTTTTCCCAAAGAAAATAAAAATTTAGGTTATTGATATTTCTCATTTAGACCTATCTTTTACTCTTATCCACCTTCAGGAAGTATCCCTTCTCATTATAACATTAAGTAAAGCCCCTATTCAAGAATCAAGTCCTTCCTTTATACCTATATCCCAACAAATATCAATTCCCTTTTTCAATCTAGGATTATCTATCACTTCACAAGAACTTATAAGTGCTCATTGGAGTGACATTCTCTCTGATAAAAGAAAAAACACTAGAAAAACCCTATCCAAAATTGCAAACCATCTCAAGGACTTAGAAAGCAAATTCCTTATATGCCATAACATTCATAAAAGAGCACTATTATCCAACTATGCTGATAAAAAAACATTCAGAATTCACCTCCTAGAAAAGGTTAAAACAGCCCTTCCAGATGAGATAAATACAAGAATTAGAGAAAAACTCTTTTTTGTCAGATCAAGGAGCGATTAAAGCTCAAACCTCAATATATAAGCTAGGCAATAGGCTTTCCCAAATTGTTCCTGCCATCACATGAAGTTGATATCTTATATATCGAACAAGGATTAGTCCAAAGATTTTCTTTATGCAGAGATGATTTTAAAATAATACAGCAGCTCCCAGCAATTGTGCGTCGTGCCCTTCGCAGCCTTAGAGTTACCAAAAGACAACTTCTCATAATGATTTCATTAAGTTTGGGAGAATTATCAGAAATCCGATTTTATAAACCTTATCAATTATGGACTACCATGACTCATGAAGAAGGAGATTTAGTCTACAAAAATTCATCTCTATCTTAAATGATTATGAGCATCTCCCTATTGATTATCCAGCTCAATGGTATGAATCTTATGAAGTCACTACAATAGAATACAGGTTAGAATGTCTCCAAAACTATGATCCAGCTTCTGATCAATATCAAAGATTTTTCAATCTAAAAGGACATCTTGAATTTGCAAGTACAGACTAATTTGGTTGTTGTGACGGTGGATGAGTTATTTACATTGCTGATGATCTCGCTGAGCAAACAGCGGTGATATAGAATCCATATAAATCTAGACATATAGCTCTCAATCAAATTATTAATGCGGATGAAGACATGTCTTTTGATATTTCTGAAGAAACTCAAGAAGAGTTAATCCAATTATTCCATGTCAGATTAACAAATGAAGGTTGGAATGAGCACTTTTGATGCAAGTCTCCCATAATACTATGCCTAGCATAAAGATTCCTCCTACAAGAGCTTTTTCTAAAACATTGGAAGGATGAGAAAAGCTTTTTCTACTGGCCCACCAATGAGTTCTTAGAAAAAGTACCTGCAAAAGTACTAAAAGACAAAGCATATCTTTTATAAGAATGAAGTAGTATTTTATTCCCAACATGCACATCCATGAAGAACTTATCTCCAGAAAGGGAAAAGAAATAAAGACATAACACATACCTTATCGAGTCACTCAAAGCAGTCATGACATCTAACTATTCAGAATAAAGTTCATCTACAGCAAAGATTGTGATTTTTGCCTGCAGTCGAGAAGCATCAAGAAATTTGCCAGCACATTAAATGAAATACACATTCAGTCTAAATTTAGTTGTAATGAAATGTAAATTATGTTTGTTATGACTATAAATAGGCCTAGTCTTCCTCATTTATAGGCAAGAGTTGGAATACCAGTCAAAATCCAGCCTTGCTTCCACCACCATCTCCTTTCTCCTCTCCCTTTCGCTTTTGTATACCCACCATCTTCCCTATTTGGTATTAGAGCCAAATTGGTATCAAATTTGTAATAAAGTAGTTTGGTAATGTATAGTCGTTTTATGAGTATTTCTTCACTTATCTTTGTTACGTTATGCTTTGATTTTGCTTAAGGAATTGCTGACTTAGAAGTAAGAACGTCAAAAGTCTTAATACTTAATTCTGTGTTTGTTATTATTGGGAATTTTAATCATATTCTACTCAAAGGGAAGCTGAGGTAGCCATTTGTTGTCACTGTTATTAGCCGTGTGAAGGCATTTAAGGCATTTTATTGGGTGTAAATCCTCTATTTCATTAGATACTCATAGTGGATTTGATTAAAATAACTCTGTAATACAAATTATGGCTAAGCTTATTAAGAAGTTTGTACCTTCATCTTCCTCATCATCAAATTCCTTATCTTCTTTATCTATTAAAAATAGTGAAGAAATCAGTTATGATGATTTAGATCAAGTTATTTGTAACTGGATTATTCCAAACTAAAATAAAAATGAAATTTATAAAGTTGGAAGTTTTCAATTAAAATCAAGTTATAAAGTAAAAACCATTAAAAGAACTAAATCCATTACTAGTAATATTTAGCATCTTTCTTTAATCAAAGCCCATGAAATAAAGGAGTATGTTAAAACATACAATTATATTAATTCTGGATTAGTGCAAGTTGCTCTAAAGCCTTTAACAAGGCATGGACTTAGAACTGAAGCTCTCATCTATGTTCAAGACACAAGACATAAAAAATTCAATGATTCATTACTTGGAATGGTTGAATCAAGTTTGGCCAATGGCCCTATGTTCTTCAATTGCTTTCTAAATTTCCCTATTTCCCTTATAGATCCAGGTGCATATGAAGCTCTTACTCTTGCTATCCAGGCAAAAGTTTTTGATATGGATCCTCATAATCAACATATTACTCTCATATATAATGTTTATTATAAACTCTTGAATTTTGTTGTTCCAGGCATAGCCTATTCCCATCAAGCAAAAGGTATGACTACTTTATTCCAAATTAATTTCAAAAATAAGTTAATATTCCAAAAATCATACAGTGGAATGATATTAATCTATCTGGAAAATGGCGCCTAGAAAACGCCCAAGCAGAAAGGTCTTTAGAAAATCAAGATATTGAAACAAATAATGAACATAAAGATATAAGTGTTGAAATAAATTTTCAAACAGATTTAAGAGATACAACTCCTACAGTTTATCAGCCTTCTAAAAAGTCTTATTCTCATCCTCCCTCTGTGGTAGAATCTTCCATAAAAGAACCATCCAGAGTTTCTTGCTCTACACCTAATGTAGACCTTCAACCTACAGGACTTGTGTATCCTTCTTATCAAGCTTCTCCATGTAATACATATAATCCTTCATAATCCAATTTTAATATAAATGTTATTGAATGTTTTGAAATTGATAAAGAAATGTTAAAAATGAATTTACTTCTACATCCTTTAATAAAATCCTTTTTTAAATAGGTTTCTCAAGAACATAAAGACTTTTTAAAAGAAAAATGGTACAAATATATTGATGATAATCAAAGAACTATGTATTTCTTTGATTGGCTTAAACTAGTCATAAAGAAAGCTTATAATACTGAAGATTTATCCATCATTATGATAACAAAATTAAGCTCATCTTGGATTATAGCTTCTGCCAGTTCTTCTTCACAAAGAACTGAAAAATCTATACATCCTCCATTATATCAAACCATATATGAAGAAACTTCAGCTATACCCATAAAAGATGTTGCAAAAATACTAGGAGATAAAGGTAAATCTGAATTATTTACAAATCAGATTTAAGTCATTTTTTAGAACAAAATAATTATATAAATATTAACCTTCATTCTATTGGCCAACAAACTAATATAATTGAAAATAAAGTTGAAAATACTTTATAGCCTTTTGAAATTATTTCTTCTCAAAAAGATATCAAAACTCTCTTAAAAGGATCCTCATCCTCATCCTTATAATTATCTAGTTCCTCTGATAAAGATTATTCTTCAAATACATGCCATTGTAAAATATTTGACAGTGAAATCCAGTATGAATCTACTTTTTCTTCCTCGTTATCTTTAAACATACTCTCTGCTCTAGAAGAAATGGTGTTAGAAATGTTTAAAGATCTAAAAGATGAAGAATTAAAAAATAAATATTTTGAAAAAATACATAAAATAAACAATGGAAATAAAAAAAGGAAAAGCTTCTATATCAAGTAATATATCTGACTTACCTAAACAATTTAGTATAAAAACTGTTTTAGATAGATTAAGAGAGCAATAAGCTCCTACTCATCTTTTAATTCAAGATCTTTCTAAAGAAATTAATAATCAAAAGCAAGAAATGAAAGAATTAACAAAAGACTTAATTGAACTTCAAGAACTTAAACAACATGTTGAGAAACTTGAATTTCCTATGCTAAAAAATTATCCAGAAAATAATGATAATTTAGAACATCAAGAAAAATTTGATGAAAACTTAAATGGTTTTGTAAATTCTTTAACAAGGAATCCACCTCAAAAATGGAAGGCTCAAGTTACAATTAAGGTCAACGACTTCTCTATTAAAGTACTCTGCTAGCTAGATAGTGGCGCAGATTTTAATTTAATAAGAGAAGGATTAATCTCAACAAAATATTATGAAAAAACCAAAAATAAACTCAGCCTAGAAACTACTGGTAATAAACTCCATATCCATTATAAATTAAATAATGCCCATGTTTGCAAAAATGGAACATGTATAATGACTAATTTCCTATTCGGAAAAGATTTAAACAATGATGTTATCTTTAAAAATTCTTTTCTACAGATTTTACAGCCTTTTCAAATTGATTCATCAGGCTTTAAAGCTATTAAAGACAATAAGAAATTAATTGTTGATTTTGTTGAATCAAGTCCTATTCAATATATCAATATCATTCAAAATCAAATGGCTTATAAAGAAAAACAAATTGCATATCTTCAAGTAGATATGAATTCTTTAAGAATTGAAAAAGAATTACAAAAACCAAAATTCCAAAAAGATTTAATCCAATTTCAAAAATCTCTTGAAATAGAATGCTGTTTTGACTTTCCTTCTGTCTTTTGGCATAGGAAACACTATACTGTTTCCCTTCCATATATTGATAATTTCAATGAATCTCAAATTCCTATTAAAGTTCGACCTAGTTCGATGAATAAAGACCTTGTACAACTATGTGCTAAATGATCGTGAGCTCCAAGTGTAGAGCTGCGATGTAGTAATATCTCGGTAAGTACAGGGTCGAATACACAGAGAGCTATGTTTAAAATATTTTCAACTTGTCACCTACCTAAACAAAATTCTAAAACTAGCCTAATTAAAATCTAACAAATACATACATTCCTAAAACAATATAATTACAATCACAATTCAAATAAAGAAAGTAAATCCTAAATCTAAAAGTTCCTAAAAATAAAATTAAATTTACTGCAAAACAAAGCACACTTTAGAACTTCCAATAAAACTAAATTTAAAATTAGAAACTTACTAAACTAAACAATGTTAAAAACAAAATAACATAAGTTAGAAACTTTCCCAGGTTAGAATTTCCAAAACTAGAAAAACTTTTCAATTTAAAATCTTCAATTAAAACAAGTTTAGAAAGATATTTTAATTCTGGAAATTAACTAAAACAATCAAAAACATAAAACTAAAAGCAACATTGAAATTAGAAAGTTAGTAAAATTAGTAATGCAATGCATGTCATGAGATGCTGAAAAATTCTAACTCTGGAAAACTAGTATGCTGATGCTAATTTTATGCATGATTTGAACTATTCTAATCCATCCTAAATCTAAATTTAATGGATGCAAGATACTAATAAAAAAATGGGAGTGAAAAACGATCTAAAACGAAAAAGTTATGAACATGACAACTTTGCAAAATTATGTGCAAAAATTCTGATTCGGGTTGACTGATTGGCAAAGTTTAAGCCTCTAGTTCACAAGCCTTCCGAAATTATTTTGATCTGAGATTTTGGGGAATGAAAGACCATATCCTAAACTTTAATTTTCCTAAGTTTCAAAGAAAAATACTATGATTTGACTAGTCTACCAACTTCAAACTTTTTGCCAAAAACTATTTTTGCAATTTGCTGAAACTGTTAAGTTATGCTGTTTATATATTGAGTCCGAATTTAATCATTAGATTTAGATCTGAAGGCTTAATTTTCATCAACTTAAATTTGCACAAAATCTTATGATATTAAAATAGATGTAATGATTCCTAATCCAACTATCAAACTATACAAAAACAAAACTTAAAATCAACAGGAAAAATAACAAAAGTGCAGAAAATAAAATAAAAGTGCAATAAAATAAAATTGTAGAAATTTAAAATTAAAAGTGCAATGAAAGAAAATAAAAATTGTAGGAAGTCAAAGGTGGTAAACAATGGAAGTTAAAGGCAGTATATTCACTTAAAATTCTCCTTTAGTCTAGGCCTAACAATTTCTTAAAGTATGCTCTCTATTTGGGTCGTCAATCCAAGCAAAAAAAAAAAAAAACACAAATTAAGCAATCATACAACCATAAGAATAAGAAGAATAAGAAGATGAATATTATTGAACTAGTATGACAATCCTTTACATAAGATGAAAAAAATTAAACCAAAAGATTATACATACTAGGATGGAAAAGAATTCCTCCTTCTGGTTGATCTTCAAGGTTGGTGGTGTGGCTTTAGGGCTAAGCCTCCTTGATTACTTAAGATGGAGAGAACAAGACAGGGAGAGGTAGAGTGTAGAAATCTAGAGGTGGGAGGTGGGTAATTCTTCCATGAAGAAAATAAGAGAGGGGTGCCCTATTTATACTTTTTCAAGTCCTCCTTCTCAAACTTTAAAATCTTAAATATAATAGAAAAAATGAAAGAAAAAGAGCTCCAAACAAATAATTGGACGTGCAACATTTTTGGGGCTTTTTTTCTTTTTATTTTCCTTTTCTTTCCTTGCTTGCTTTGTCTAGAAGTCCCTCTTGGATGCTTCTTTCCTTCTTTGTCATTGCCACCTTGTTTTAAGATCTTTTGAGAGATGAAGTAGGGATAAGAATCCTTTCTTGGAATCAAACTTGGCCCACATGAGGTGTAGAATTTCCCCTTTTTTTCTCTTTACATCATCAATTTTCCTTTTTTGGAAAGTTCTCCTTGTTAGCTCCAAACTTGAAGAGATCATTAAAGATAACCCTCTTAATTTTTTTTCCTTTTCTTGTTCAACCAAAATCTGATCCAAAATCTCCTTTGGACGTGGAATAGCTTGCTTGGATATTTTTTTCATTATTTTTAAAATCTTTTCCTTCTCTGAAAAGAACTCCTATGTGGCTTTCCTTGCCCATCTTTGATGAGATATTCTTCAAATTCTCTTCAAAATGTGCAACAAATAAATGGACCCCATCTTAGATGTTTTACAAGTGTACCCCACACATGTGCATGTGTGTATGGGGCCATGAAGCCGATTTTTGTAATTTTCCAATTTCCTTTTCTCTTCAATTCTTTCTCCTTTCTCTTAAAAACCAATTCCTTGCCTCAATTCTTTATAAATGGGGCCCATATAATGAATTTCCTATAAAACAAATGCAAATTCATGTGAAAAAACAATTTTACCCCTAACATCACATATGCATAACTGTGGGCCCATTTCTCATGAAATGACAATGAAAATGCACACTATTTTTTATGATTATATGTGAATGAACCAATGATGATTAAAATTGAATTTAATTCATGAGAAAAATTATTTTCACAAAAATTTCAAAAATAGACTTTCCAAAAATGGCGAGTTTCATGAATATATACAAAAAGTGTGATTTTTAAACAATTTATGTAGAAAAATATAAAAATGAATTTAAAATGAATTAACCCATGATATCACACCAAATGAGGCTCTTTCAAGTGAATAAGTCCTTAAAATGGGTCAAAATGTGTATGAAAATATGCATTTTTAAATACTCATCACACCCCCCCAACCAGCGTTTTGTTAGTCCCTAGCAAAAAAATTGAAAAATTATGAGGCTTCCATCCTAACCTAATCTAATCTTAAACTAATGCAATGCAATAAAACTAAACTTGAATGCAACGCCACTTTCACTGGCACTCTCTACTGCATTTAGCTTATGTAGCAAGCCCTTAAACCCCTAGCTTCCCCCTAGTGAACAAGTTGTGCCTCATGAGGGTTTGCAATGAATATACCACAAAATTCTCTTTTTCTTTGAAGGAGAAATAAATAAATAAATGAATAGAAATGAAAAAAATTCCCCAAAAGAAAATTCACTCATATCGGATATTTTCAAAATATGGAATATTTACACTTTCAAACTTTTCAAAGTCCAGTCCACAATTCAATTTTCAAAAACTTTCTCAAATTCAAACCAACTTGCGTGCACTGTGGGAAATTGTATACATCAAAAACCTATTTAGGATATTCTACAATAATGTTGAAAAAATAGAATTTTTCCTTCAAATAGTCTGATCCCCTGAAATTTAACAAAAAGAAATGTCCTCTCAAAGTTACTACAACAGCTGCCACTTTACTATTTACTTCTGTTGGCCTCTTTTCTCTTCACTATCTTTTTCCGACGCAAAAGTTCCCAAGTTCATACGATATAAGAAAAGTTAGAATCCAGAGAGCAAATCTGATCCTTGTCCTTCCCCGCACATACTTACTTGCGAACTCTTACGGACACTCTTCACTCTCTTACTTTTCCAACGTAGAATTTTCCAAGTTCATATGATATAACAAAAGTTGGGATCTAAAGAGCAAACTTAGTCCTTATACTTTTCTGCACACATCCCTTAAAAATTTATACGGACACTCGTTGGGCCATAATTCATTCTTGTTTTTTTTTCTTTTCTTGTGACTATGCAATGTTTAGGTCCCTTAAGCTTTCTATTTAACCCATGTATCGAGCGTTAGGCCAATGACTCCCAAACCAAATGGCTTTAGGGCATTAGATATAAAAATATCCCTCCAAGCTTACTAGCTCAAATTAAAAAGGCTACGAACCCAAACTAGTCATAAATTGCTCATTATATGCTCTTTTTTTCACTCTTTTTTTTTAAACCAAAGTAAACACTAGGTAGCAATTTTCATTTCACTCGAATTAATTCATTTTTGTTCTAATATATACAATTTACCAAAAAAGAACCAGGAAACAAAAATATTCTACAAACTAAATTTCAAGTTCACATTGTATTCTCTTGAAAAATTCCAAAAACAAACAGCATTAAGGCTTCTTATCCAAAATTTTTAAAAATGTATACGTATATGTATGTGAAGAGCAAGTTTTGGTAATCTTTTGATAGGTTTTCTCCTTTAGAAAATGTAAACTTTCTTTTTTACTTCTTTCCAAAAGTATCAAAATTCCATATTTCTATGTATCTTCAAATCATTTCAATTTTTTTGAAAACTTTCTTTTCTAAAATAAGTACCAATGAAAAAAATAAAGGTCCTAATTTGTAAAAAAAACTAACTAAAATGATTAAAAACAGACTAAAATGATAAAAGTGACAGAAGAATAAGAAAAAGTTTTGTCTTAAAAAAATTGGACAAGCGTGCTTGTTCCTACCCCCCAACCTAAGATGAGCATCGTCCTTGATGTTATGCATGCAATACAAAACTGTAAAAGTAACATGAGGAAACATAGATGTAAAAGAGGGTAAGGAGAAGAGACACTTGAAATTATGTCTGAGTTGCTCCCTATCCAAGGTTAGACAAAATAATACTAATAATAATAATAACAAAAGAAAAACCATAATATACACAGCAAAAGGCCTCTGTCAGATCCAGGGCCAATCAATCCTTGTAGATAGGATCATCAAGAGGAATTTCATCCTCTTTAGGTGGTGTGATCTCCAAGAATGGTTTCAATCTTTGGCCATTGACTTTGAACATTTGGCCATCCTTCGGATCAAAAATCTCAACAGGACCATATGGAAAAACTGTTATGACAATGTATGGACCAGTCCATCGAAAGTTGAGCTTGCCAGGAAATAAGCAAAGCCTAGAATTGTAAAGGAGGACTTTTTGCTCAGGGTAAAAATTTTTTCTGAGGATTTGATTATCATGGAAAACCTTTGTCCTCTCTTTGTATATTTTAGAATTAACATAGGCTTCTGTGCACAACTCTTTCAATTCATTTAGTTGTAGTTTCCTATTAGATCTAGCTTTATCTATATCAAAGTTGAACTGTTTAATAGTCTAATAAGCTCTATGCTCAAGTTCCACTAGCAAGTGACAAGCTTTCCCATAAATTAGTCAGTAAGGAGACATTCCAATAGGAGTTTTGAAAGCTATCCAATAAGCCCATACGCATCGGTTAGTCGAGTAGACCAATCTTTTTTATTAGGGTTTACGGTAGTCTCCAAAATCCACTTGATTTCACTATTTGGTACCCCTACTTGCCCACTGGTTTGTGGGTGATAAGGGGTGGCCACTTTGTGAGTTATTCTGTATTGCTTAATAAGAACTTGAAAAGTTCTATTATAAAAATGCGATCCCCCATCACTTATGATGGCACGAGGAGTTCCAAATTGTGAAAACACATCCTTCAAAAATCTCTGAACAGTTTTAGCATCATTATTCCGGCAAGGAATAGCTTCGATCCATTTTGAGACAAAATCAACAGCAACCAAGATATAAATGAAACCAAAAGTAGGAGGAAAAGGTCCCATAAAGTCTATACCCCATACATCAAAATTTTCAATTACCAAAATTGGGTTCAAAGGCATCATGTTTCTTTTTGAAATATTACCCAATTTTTGGCAGCAATTACAGGTCTTGCAAAATTCATGAACATCCTTAAAAATTGTGGGCCAGTAAAAACCACATTGCAATATTTTGCATGATGTCTTTTTAGCAAAAAAATGGCCTCCACAAGCCTGTGAATGACAGAATGGTATGACACTAGGAATCTCATTGTCTGGCACACACCTCTTGATAATTTGATCTGGGCAGTATTTGAACAAGTATGGATCATCCCAAAAAAAATGTTTCACTTCAGAAACAAACAAATCTTTATCTTGCTTAGTCCAATGGCTAGGAATACTGCCCATAGCAAGATAATTTGCTATATCTGCAAACCAAGGAGGTTTGGATAATGCAAAAAGGTGTTCATCTGGAAAATTGTCACTGATTGGTGTTGGCTTAATAGGATCACAAATGACAAGTCTAGAAAGGTGATCTACCACAACATTTTCTACTCCTTTCTTATCTGTGATTTCTAAGTCAAATTCTTGGAGTAGAAGGATCCATCTAATCAGTCTGGACTTAGCATCTTTTTTAGAAAGAAGATACTTTAGCGTGGAATGATTAGTAAACACCACAATCTTAGATCTAATCAAGTAAGAGCAAAATTTTTCAAGTGCAAAGACCACTGCCAATAATTCCTTCTCAGTGGTTGAATAGTTGATCTGTGTACTATTCAAGCTCTTACTTGCATAATAAATCACATAAGGCTTTTTATCCTTACGTTGTCCCAAAACAACCCCAACCGCATAATCACTGGCATCGCGCATGAGTTCAAAAGGAAGGTTCCAATCCGGAGGTTGCATAATTGGAGCAGACGTTAGCATACCTTTTCATTTTTCAAAAGCCACTTGGCATGCCTCAGTCTATTCGAATTGTGCATCTTTGGAAAACAGTTCACAGAGAGGGCAAGATATAGAATAAAATCTTTAATGAACCTTCTGTAGAACCCTGCATGCCCTAAGAATGATCTTATATCTCTTACGTTTTGGGTGTGGGTAAGTTGGCAATCAAATCAATTTTAGACTTGTCAACTTCTAGACCTTTTCCAAACACAATATGACCAAGGACAATTCCCTAGCGAACCATGAAATGGCATTTTTCCCAATTGAGTACCAGGTTCTTTTCTTCGCATCTAGTGAGAATAATCTCGAGGTTGGTCAAACAATCCTCAAATGAGTCACCAAACACAGAGAAATCATCCATGAAGAACTCGAGAATGTAATCCACCATGTCACTAAAAATACTCAGCATACAACGCTGAAATGTGGTGGGAGCATTACATAACCCAAAAGGCATTCACCGATAAGCAAAAGTACCAAAGGGGCATGTGAATGTAGTTTTCTCCTGGTCTTCAAGGGAGATTTCTATTTGGTTATATCCAGAATATCCATCAAGGAAACAATAGTATTAGTGGCCAGCTACCTTTTCCAAAATTTGGTCCACAAAGGGTAGAGGGAAATGGTCCTTACATGCGACTACATTAAGTTTCATGTAGTCTATGCATACCCTCCATCCTGTGGGGACTTGGGTAGGAACAAGTTCACTTTCAGTATTTTTTACTATAGTGATACCGAATTTTTTCGGAACAACCTGGGTAGGGCTAACCCACTTGCTATCCGAGATGGGATAAATTATACCCACATCAAGCAGTTTAAGCACCTCAGCCCTAACTACTTCCTGCATGGTAGGATTAAGCTGGCATTGCATCTGCCTACATGGTTTTGCACCCTTTTCAAGGTAGATGCGATGTGTACACACTAAAGGATCGATTCCTTTGATGTCAGCCACATTCTAAGCAATCGCATTCTTATGCTGTTTGAGCACTTTCAATAATTGGGCCTCTTGATTCTCAGTGGGAAGCGAAGAAATAACTACTAGGTAGGTCTCCTTGTCCCTAAGGTAAGCATTTTTGACGTTAAAAGGGAGGGGTTTCAACTCAGGTTTAGGTGGTTCAACCTGAGATGGAAGAGGTGGTGCACCATTTGGTACAAGCTCCTTAAACTTGGGTGTCTAGATAGCATGAGCTTCTTTCATAGTGTCATCATCCATTTCCTTAAGAAAGTTCATATCCTCATTGGCCTCAAGCATCAGTGCAATGTGGGAGTTAACACACTCCTCTAAATCATTCTCCAGCGCAGTATTCACAGAGTTCATTACAAGGAGATCATTAATAATATCCTCAGGATGTTTGTATACATTGAATATGCTTAGTTCAATGGTTATGTTTCCAAAAGAAATTTTTAACATTCCATTCCAGCAATTGATTAATGCATTTGATGTTGCTAAAAATGGTCTTCCTAAAATTATTGGAATCTGAACATTATGATTATGTACTGGTTGAGTGTTTAGTACATAAAAATCAGTAGGGAAATAGAAAATTTCAATTTGCACTAATACGTCTTCTATTACCCCCCTTGGTTTCTTGACCAAATGATCTGCGAGTTATAGAGTAACCTTGGTAGGTTTCAACTCGCCTAGCCCTAGTTGTTGATAAACCGAGTAGGGTAATAGATTAACACTAGCCCCCAGGTCTAATAAAGCCTGACCAATTCGGTGATTTCCAATGGTGCATGATATGGTGGGGCATCCTGGATCTTGTATTTTTGGGGTGTGCTACTGTTTAGGAGTGCACTAACTTGCTCATGTTGGAAGTAGGTGGGTCTCATGGATAGATTTTCAAAACTTTTGACCAACTTGACACAGGGATCAACTATCCATAAGACCAAAAACCCAATCCAGGATGCATTACCCTCAATCTCGTGACCATGTATAGTAAATATTCTATCTAAAAGACAGAATCAAATAGCACTAAACATCCATAATAATCTACGACATGCAAGAAGTAGATCATACCTTTGGAGATCTGTAGTGCTCTAATGGAGAAGTTGCGACTCTGCTTGATGATGAGAATCTTCAACACCTCTTTGCCTTCCATGCTATGACCCGAATTAGATTTCTTTTCTCAAGAAGATTGGTGGAATCTTCAGGAGAAATCTCAACTCGAAACTCCAAGGAACTAGAAGAGAGAAGGAGAGAGAAACTCGTGCAACTCTTGCACAAACAGGGTTTTGGGCATGAGAGAGACTCTTATTGGATGTCTAAGAGATTTTATATATTTTCAAATCTCTTCCTTGCTTAATTGAAATAGAAGTCTTACTTCCAAAGCAATTAGCAACTTTCTCTTTTCTAAAACCTTCTTTATAGAGTTCAAATCGGATTAGTATTTTCTAATAACTTGGGCCAGCGTGGGGACCACAAGGGATTCTTTAGAAAGCTGGCTCCAACTAGAACACCGCGACCCCACATCTCATGTACAATCCGGGCCCACAGTTAATTGCAAATAACACCACTATATAAATGCAATTGCACTCTAGTCTTAGGAATAAATTACAATGAAGACCCTAAACTTTCCAATTACCACAAGTAGGCCCTTCTATCAATATCCGTGGATCAATTGAAATAAATCTGTCTCTTCCAATATAAGTTCCACATCTTATTATCCTTGAGTCCTTGAGCCCCAATTAATCATAGTAATCATCAGTGCCATCAATTAACTCTTAATTGAGATAGGTGCGCACTTACTAATGACAAATCCATTAATTGGCACAAGGGGATAATAGAGATAGATTCCATCTTGATCATTCAACGTTCCCACAGTTCTACTACCACATACCCAAGACACCGAAGTGTTAACCTACAGTCGGCCTCACTTATTGGCGACTTAAAGCAAATGAATAGATAGAAACTTGAGTTCATCAATGTCTCAGGATTGAGAGCCTATTGCTAGGAATTATGAGAGCATACCTTATTATTGAGACAGAATTCTATAAGGTGCATCTCATGGTCCTTCAATACATCCAATGTACCAGCACCGTGATCCAGAATCTTACATTCTAATGATCGAGACAAATCACACTATCTCATAGTGATCAAAGTGCTGCAACCTTATCAAATGAGATGCCCAGTCTCATTACTGGATGTGAAGCTATTTAAGTATAAGATTTGTGACATATATCTCCTGCATGTGGATCTCATCCATGCACATATATCACATCTAATATACTAATGGGACCCGGTTAAACTCATGAACCATTATGTCATATGTATTGGTCATGTGCATGAAGTAGTAAAATAACATTCATCTCATGAAAGTAAAGCATGATATTATTGATAAATAAAGACATTAATCAATTTATTACATCAACTGATGGATTGAGTCCACAATATCTAACAGCTCAGTGAAGAAAGCTTTCTTTTGTACATTCGTCCTACGCTTGACAGTGCAAAGATCCATAAGGAACTTGGCGTAGGATGGAATCTAATTAATTGCATCCAATAGAGGAATATTAATTTTAACATCCTTAAAAATATCCAAGATCTCCTGGTTTGGGATTGGTTTCTTGGGATGGGTCAATCTTTGTGGAAAAGGGACAATGGGTGTGACAGTTGTGGGGTTAGGACCTTTTTCATTCTCAACAACAATTTTTGCATTAGCACTATCCTTTTTAATCTTTTCATTCGAATCCAAGGAAACATGTTGTTTATCTTTTCGGATTCTCTTAAAGCTCTTTGCCACTGCATAGAGTGACTTCTTGAACATGCTCCTGATAGTTTGTGTTAGTTATGTCGTTCACTTCAAACTGGCCTTTTGGGTTTGGGAGAGGTTGAGCAGGAAACGTTCCTTTCCCTTGAACTTGAAGATTACATTTGATTTGTTCGATAGAAGCTTCTAATCTTTGGAAAGCCTGCTGGTTATTCTGAATCATCTATTGATTATTTTGCATATTTTGCATAAATTGTTGTTGAGATTGTACTAGCATACTGAGGGACTCCTCCAATGATCTATTCTGAGCTTGTGGTGCATAAGATGTATTATGTTGTGGAGACATGTATGCACCAGAATTTGATGGTCTTTGGGGATTTTACTCAGGTGTAGCAGTTGGTCCATTCCTCCAGCTAAAATTTGGGTGGTTTTGCCACGAAGGATTATACGTGTTCCCCATGGTATTTGTACTGAATGGCTTTTGATATGAGTTCAAAATGTTAGCCTATTCTTGAATTGTTTCCTGTAATGTAGGTCTAGTTGGACAGTCTGCTGACAAATGATCTTCAGAAGCATAAACACCACAAACCATGACTGTATCCTTGTTTTTTCCAAGTTTCAGGGTTTCTATTTCTCTTGTAAGTGCAGTAAGCTTGGCTTGAATTTCTGTTTGATTATTCAGATGATAGATTCCTCCTCCCTTAGACTGGTTCAATGACCGGGATTGATCTGCCCCATCAGACAAGGCCCATTTTTATGCATTTTTAGCCATTAGTTCCAAAAATTCCCACACTTCATTAATTTGTTTTCAATCGAATTGACCATTGCACATCATCTCAATAAATTGATAGGTATCAGGGGTTAAATCCTTAATAAAAATCTTGATGAGATGATATGTTTCATATCCATGATAAGGACATGCAAGGATTAATTCGTTAAATCTTTCCCAACACTTATCATAGGGTTCCTTGAGATTTTGTCTGAACATCATAATTTCCCTTTTCAAAGTGTTGGTCTTATGTGGTGGGAACATTTCTTCAAAAATTTAGTCTCTAGGCCTTTCCAGGTGTTGATTGAACTTGGTCTAAGAAAGTGGAGCCAAGTCTTAGCTTTATCTTTTAAAGAAAATGGAAATAATCGAAGTTCATCTGGCACTACATTTTGTAACTGAAGTGTTGAGCATACTTCATCAAATTCTTTTAGGTGCAAGTATGCACTTTTAGAGTCAAGCCCATGAAACTTGGGTAGAAGTTGGATCATGCCTAGTTTGATCTCAAATTGACCCGTGATTGGGGGCATCACTATACAAGATGGTGTAATTTGTCGAGCAGGGCTCAAGTAATCACGTAAAGTCCTAGGTGGCTGATTAACCTCCACACCATTACGGTCTCCATTGTTATTCCCATTTTTTAGCTGGGCATCATTGTTACTAGACCCACTCGCCATTGGAGAGAATCTCAAAGGACTGAAGGGTCTACAAGATTCTTTCCTTTCTAATCTATGCGCTGATCCTCTTTGCCAAATTAGCTGAGAGGGCTTGTCTTTTCTTTTTGGAATTTTGAGATTTTTTTTAAAAAGAAAATGAAAAAAACCTAAGTTATGAAAGCAACTAAAAAAACTCCCTAGGGTTGAAAAGTTTCCTTAAGTTTTCCAATCTAATCCTATGAAACCAACTCGGCCAGGTTAGCCACCAGGAAGTGGTAGAGTCACAGATGAATCCGTTCGAAGGACCAGTTTCTTGAACAGTCAAGCTGTCGCGCACTACAGGGGCAAAAGCCTCCTTAGACACCGAGAAGATTAAGGACAATGATTAGATTACTTTTGGCATACTTTCTTCCCAAAAGAAGTTAAGACAAGTTGAAAAACAGTAACTTTTCCTGATTTTAGAAAGTTTCTAAAAATAGCAGTGATGTGTACTTTCTAGCATTCCCTGCACATTCCTATTCCAAATTAGGGCAACTCATCATTCCGTGCATGTCCTCCTATTTCTAGAGAGATGCCAAAATTAAACCACCCACAAAGCAATGTAAATAAGGAAAGTTAGAAAAGTTACCTTAAAAGGCGCTCCCCGGCAACGGCGCCAAAAACTTGATCGTGAGCTCCAAGTGCAAAGCTGCGATGTAATAATATCCCGGTAAGTACGGAGTCAAATTCACAAGGAGCTATGTTTAAAATATTTTCAACTTGTCACCTGCCTAAACAAAATTCTAAAACTAGCCTAATTAAAATCTAACAAATATATACATTCCTAAAACAAAATAATTACAATCACAATTTAAATAAAGAAAGTAAATCCTAAATCTAAAAGTTCTTAAAAATTAAATTAAATTTACTGCAAAACAAAGCAACGTTAGAACTTCCAATAAAACTAAATCTAAAATTAGAAACTTACTAAACTAAACAATGTTAAAAACAAAATAACAGAAGTTAAAAACTTTCCTAGGTTTTAATTTCCAAAACTAGAAAAACTTTCCAATTTAAAATCTTCAATTAAAACAAGTTTAGAAAGATATTTTAATTCTGGAAATTAACTAAAACAATCAAAAACATAAAACTAAAAGCAACATTAAAATTAAAAAGTTAGTAAAATTAGTAATGCAATGCATGCCATGAGATGCTGAAAAATTCTAAGTCTGAAAAACTAGTATGCTGATGCTAATTTTATGCATGATTTGAACTATTCTAATGCTTCCTAAATCTAAATTTAATGGATGGAATTTATGCTCTACTGATGCAAGAAACTAACAAAAAAAAAAAAAAAAAACAGAAGTGAAAAAGGATCTAAAGCGAAAAAGTTATGAATGCATGAACATGACAACTCTGCAAAATTTTATGCAGAAATTCTGATTCGGGTTTACTGATTGGCAAAGTTTAAGCCTCTGATTCACAAGCCTTCCGAAATTATTTTGATCTAAGATTTTGGAGAATAAAAGACCACATCCTAAACTTTAATTTCCCCAAGTTTCAAAGAAAAATACTATGGTTTGACTAGTCTACCCACTTCAAACTTTTTGCTAAAAACTGTTTCGGCAGTTTGCTGAAACTGTTAAGTTATGTTGTTTATATATTAAGTCCGAATTTAATCATTAGATTCGGATCTGAAGGCTTAATTTTCATCAACTTAAATTTGCACAAAATCTTATGATATGAAAATAGATAAAATGATTCATAATCCAACCATCAAACTATACAAAAACAAAACTTAAAATCAACAGGAAATATAATAAAAGTGCAGAAAATAAAATAAAAGTGCATAAAATAAAAATGTAGAAATTTAAAATTAAAAGTGCAATGAAAGAAAATAAAAATTGCAGGAAGTCAAAGGCAATATAACTGAAGTCAAAGGCAGTAAACAATGGAAGTTAAAGGCGGTATATTCACTCAAAATTCTCCCTTAGTTTAGGCCTAACAATTTCTTAAAGTATGCTCTCTATTTGGGTCGTCAATCAAAAAAAAAAAAAAACAAAACACAAATTAAGCAATCATACAACCATAAGAATAAGAACAATAAGCAGATTAATATTATTGAACTAGTATGACAATCCTTTACATAAGATGAAAAAATTAAACCAAAAGATTATACATACTAGGATGGAAAAGATTTCCTCCTTCTAGTTGATCTTCAAGGTTGGTGGTGTGGCTTTAGAGCTAAGCCTCATTGATGACTTAAGATGGAGAGAACAAGAGAGAGAGAGGTGGAGTATAGAAATCTAGAAGTGGGAGGTGGGTAATTCTTCCATGAAGAATATAAGAAAGGGGTGCCATATTTATACTTTTTCAAGTCCTACTCCTTCTCAAACTTTAAAATCTTAAAAATAATAAAAAAATGAAAGAAAAAGAGCTCCAAACAATGAATTGGATGTGCAACATCTTTGGGGTATTTTTTTCTTTTAATTTTCCTTTTCTTTCCTTGCTTGCTTTATGTAGAAGTTCCTCTTGGATGTTTCTTTCCTTCTTTGTCATTGCCACCTTGCATTAAGATCTTTTGAGAGATGAAGTAGGGATCAGAATCCTCGCCTGGAATCAAACTTGGCCCACATGAGGTGTAGAATTTCCCCTTTTTTTCTCTTTGCATTGTCAACTTTCCTTTTTTGGAAAATTCTCCTTGTTAGCTCCAAACTTGAAGAGATCTTTAAAGATAACCCTCTTGGTTTTTTTCTTTTTCTTTTTCAACCAAAATCTGCTCCAAAATCTCTTTTGGACATGGAATAGCTTGCTTGGATATTTTTTTCATTTTTTTTCAATTAAATCTTTTCCTTCTCCAAAAAGAACTCCTATGTGGCTTTCCTTGCCCATCTTTGATGAGATATTCTTCAAATTCTCTTCAAAATGTGCAACAAATAAATGGACCTTATCTTGGATGTTTTACAAGTGTGCCCCACACTTGTGCATGTGTGTGTGGGACCATGAAGCCGACTTTTTGCAATTTTCTTCCAATTTCCTTTTCTCTTTAATTCTTCTCTCCTTTCTCTTAAAAATCAATTCCTTGCCTCAATTCTTTATAAATGGGACCCATATAATGAATTTCCTATAAAACAAATGTGAATATGTGAAAAGACAATTTTACCCCTAACATCACATATGTATAATTGTGGGCCCATTTCTCATGAAATGACAATGAAAATGCATACCATTTTTCATGATTATATGTGAATGAACTAATAACGATTAAAATTGAATTTAATTCATGAGAAAAATTATTTTCACAAAACTTTCCAAAAATAGACATTCCAAAAATGGCAGGTTTTATGAATATATACAAAAAGTGTGATTTTTAAACAATTTATGTAGAAAAATATAAAAATGAATTTAAAATGAATTAACCCATGATATCACACTAAATGAGGCTCTTTCAAGATAATAAGTCCTTAAAATGGGTCAAAATGTATATGAAAATATGAATTTTTAAAGACTCATCCCTAAAGAAATCAATGATCGTCTTGCTAAAAAGCTTATTCAGAAATTACAATCCCCTTGGAGTTGTGAAGTGTTTTATGTAGATAAAGCACCTGAACAAGAATGAGGTGTTCCCCATCTTGTTATCAACTACAAGCCTTTAAATAAAATCTTAAAGTCCATCAAATATCTAGTTCCAAATAAAACTAATCTTATTAACCATATAGCTGGTGCCTTTCTTTTTTCTAAATTTGATCTTAAATCAAGATTTTGGCAAATTCAAATCCCCATGAAGGACAGGTATAAAACTTCTTTTACAGTACCATTTGGCCATTACGAATGGAACGTTATGCCATTTGGTTTAAAAAATGCTCCTTTAGAATTTCAAAGAATATTAAATGACATTTTTAATCCATATCAAGCTTTTTCACTCATTTATGTAGATGTCATTCTTATGTTTTCAAAATCTATTTGTGACCATTGGAAACATTTAAATATTTTTAAAAAATTTATCAAGAATGGACTTGTCTTATCCCAAAAAAAAAATTGAATATTTTTCAAACAGAAATTTAATTTCTTGGCTTTATAATAAAAAAAGGAACTATTTCTCCAGTCCAAAGAGTTATTAAGTTTGCTTCCCAATTTCCTAATGAAATTCTTAATAAAGAGCAATTGCAATGTTTTCTTGGATGCCTTAATTATGTTTCTAACTTTTATGAAGATCTTGCGAAAGAAAGAAAATCTTGCAAATGCGCTTGACCAAAAATCTCGTAGAATGGTCACCTACTCATACAAAAGTTGTTCAAAATATTAAACAGAAAGTCCAAAATTTACCTTGTTTAACCATCCCTCATCCAGATTTATTAAAAATAGTTCAAACAGATGCATCTAAAATAGTTGGAGGAATCCTTCTACAAAGAAACGTCCTTAGAAAAGAAGAAATTCTTCATTTCACTTCTGAAACATGGACGCCCACTCAACAGATTTATTCAACTATTAAAAAGGAAATCCTATCCATAGTAAATAGTATAATAAAGTTCCAAAGTGATTTATTAAACAAAAAATATTTATTAAGAATAAATTGTAAATCTGCTAAAGAAATTTTAGAAAAAGATGTAAAAAATCTTACTGCTAAGCAAATCTATGCTCGCTGGCAAGCTTTACTAGCCATATTTGACTTTCACATTGAGTATATTGCAGGTAAAAATAATTCTCTTCCTAATTTTTTATCTCGTGAGTTTTCACAGGGATAGAAGAATGAAGCCTCGGTAGATTAGACCCTTTCTCCAGTCCCCAACTGATAAAGTTTCTTCCATTATGAACACTACACCTTATCTAGAAAATCCAGCTGCAATTATCTAGAAAGTTGGGACCCATACATCTAATATTCCTCAATTTCAAAGCCCATCAAGCCCCGTATCTAGAAAACCTCAAGCTTCACAAGCCCAATATTTTACCACAAAAGAACCCTTGAGAATTTATTCCTTAGATGACATGTCTTATGCCGATACCATTTCTATTGAACATCTTATCCAAACCCTTTTTTCTCCTAACCACTTATTTATCCAACCTCTTGACTATAAAATCTATGAACAGATTCTGATCAGAACTGGCAGCTGTACTATTGATCATACAGATGAATCAAAAAATTCATACTTAAATGCTTTACCACCCAATATTACTATCCTTTATTCAAAAATCAAAATCCTGCAGGTTCTCTCTGCAGAAGAATGGGGATGACCTCTTCATTATGCCTCAAAGGCTTGATTCAGAAATTATTTTTAATTATTACGATTATATTTCTACTTGGAAAGTCATCCTCTATTATCAAAACCCATCCCTCCAGCATTCCTGGTTCATCAGATTCAAATCAAACTCCCATAAAATACCTACATGGTTCTTCACACAATTCTGGATCCCTTTTGGTGCAACTAAAGACATCCTTCCTCAAGCACTTCTTCCTATATATGAATCCTATTCTACATCATTTAAAGCCCTTCTCAAATCAGAAGAAAAAAGCCTTTATCAGTACCCACACCTTGTAACAGAACCTTATGTTGCTATGCAATTTTATTGCAAGTAGGAGATTCCTTGGATTTTGAAATGGAATTTTTACAAAGAATGGACTTTAGTCCACCATTTTTATCTCGAATGATTTATATCAAGTTTTGGCATGAATTTGATTATATTGTAATACTCCAGCAATATTCTACCGATCAAGCTATAATGCCATCATTCTCTAAAGTTCTCAAAACTCCTGAAAAGAAAAAGAAAAAGGCTTCATCCAACAAGTGATATTGAGAAATAGAAGAATTCTTTACAGCCTCTCTTTTTGCTCTCTATGCAGCAGCAAATTTGCTTCAACTAAAAAAAGAACTTCAAAAGGAAATTATTGAACAAATACAAAAAGAATGGTCATATAAAAATTCTCCATTAAGTTTCGGTCAGCAGCTGCATCTTCTTTGGGTTGATGACAATCTTTTTGAAAATATTGCTCCTGAATCGGATACAAATGCTGATGGGACAAAAAGTGATAAAAAGGATTCATATCTATCGGAAGAAAAGGAAAAAAATAAAGCCAATACAAGACATATGCTTTATCAAGCCACTGAATTTCCCACAAAGCAATTATGACAATCCACTATTCAGAATAAAGTTCATCTACAGTGAAGATTTTGAGCTTATCTAGCAGTCCTGAAGCATCACGAAATCTGTCAGCACATGAAATAAAATGCAAATGTATTGTAAATTAAACTGTAATGAAATCTAAATTACATTTGTTATAACTATAAATAAGTCTAGTCTTCCTCATGTACAGGCAAGAGTTGGAATACTAGTCAAAATCCAGCCTTGCTTCCACCACCATCTCCTCTCTCCTCTCCCTTCTGCTTTTATATACCCACCATCTTCCCCATTTGGTATCAGAGCGAAATTAGCATCTGGTTTGTAATCAAGTATCGTTCCAATATAAAGTCGTTTTGTGAGTATTTCTTCACTATCGTTATGTTTTGATTTTGCTTAAGGAATTACTGACTCAGAAGTAAGAACATCAAAAGTCTTAATACTTAGTTCTGTGCTTGTTATTATTGAGAAACTTTAATCATATTCTGCCCGGAGTGAAGTTGAGGTAGCCATTGTTGCCACCACTGTTAGCCGTGTGAAAGTGTTTAAGGTGTTTTGTTGGTATGAAAATCCTCTATTTTGTTAGATACTCGTAGTGGATTTGTTTACAATAACTCTGTAATACAAATTATTGCTAAGCTTATTAAGAAGTTGGTACCTTCTTCTTCCGCATCATCAAATTCCTTATCTTCTATGTTTATTAAAAATAGTGAAGAAATCAGTTATGACATTTAGATCAAGTTATTTGTGACTCGACTATTCCAACCGTAAATAAAAATGAAATTTATAAAGTTGGAAGTTTTCAATTAAAATCAAGTTATAAAGTAAAAACCATTGAAAGAACTGAATCCATTACTAGTAATATTTAGCATCTTTCTTTAATCAAGCCCCATGAAATAAAGGAGTATGTTAAAACATATAATTATATTCATTTTGGATTAGTGCAAGTTGCTCTAAAGCCTTCAACAAGGCTTAGACTTAGAACGGAAGCTCTCATCTATGTTCAAGACACAAGAAATAAAAAATTCGGTGATTCATTACTTGGAATGGTTGAATCAAGTTTGGCTAATGGACTTACTTTCTTCAATTGCTTTAAAATTTCTCTGTTTCCCTTACAAATCCAGGTGCACATGAAGCTCTTACTCTTGCTATCTATACAAAAGGTTTTGATATGAATCTCCATAATCAAAATCTTGCTCTCATATATAGAGTTTATTTTAAACTCATGAATTCAGTTGTTCTAGGCACAGCCTATTCCCATCAAGCAAAAGGTATGATTACTTTATTCCAAACTAATTTCAAAAATAAAGTTAATATTCCAAAACTCATACAGTGGAATGATATTAATCTATCTAGTAAATGGCGCTTAGAAAACTCCTAACCAAAAAGGTCTTTAGAAAATCAAGATATTGAAACAATTATTGAACATGAAGATGAAAGTGTTGAAACAAATTTTCAAACAGATTCAAGAGATACAACTCCAACAGTTTATCAATGTTCTAGAAAGTCTTATTCTCATGTTCCCTCTGTGGTAGGATCTTCCATAAAACAACCATCCCAAGTTTCTTGTTCTACACCTAATGTAGACTTTCGACCTATAGGACTTGTATATCCTTCTTATCAAGCTTCTCAATCTAATAATGTAATCCTTCAGAATCCGATTTCAATATAAATGTTATTGATTGTTTTGAAATTGATAAAGAAATGTTAAAAAAGAATTTAGCTCTACATCCTTTAACAAAATCTTTTTTTAAACAGGTTTCTCAAGAACATAAAGACTTTTTAAAAGAAAAATGGTACAAATATATGTATGAGAATCAAAGAAATATTTATTTCTTTGATTGGCTTAAACTAGCCATAAAGAAAGCTTATAATACTAAAGATTTATCCATCAATATGATAACAAAATTAAGTTCATCTTATATTACAGCTTCTATTAGCTCTTCTCTACAAAGAACTGAAGAATCTATACATCCTCCATTATATCAAATCATATATAAAGAAACTTCAGCCGTACCCATAAAAGATGTCGTAAAAATACAAGGAGATAAAGGTAAATCTGAATTAATTTATAAATCCGACTTAAGTTATGTTTTAAAACAAAAAAATCATACAAATTTTAACCTTCATACTATTGGCCAACAAACCAGTAGAATTGAAGATAAAGTTGAAAATATTTTAAAATTTTATGAAGCATCTTCTTCATAAAAGATAATTAAGACACAAACTTTAGGTTTTCAAGGTGAAGCCCTTAAAGATCTAAAGTTAGAGAGGAAACCTTTAAAATTTTTAGATAAACTAATCAATCAATTATCTCATAGTTTTGCAAATATAAAACTTTAAGAAAATAAAGATCAAAAAGCTGACAATTCTATAATAGTGTTCAACTCAAATTCTAAAGCCGCTAGCTCAAATTCAAAATTTTCTATAGTTGATTCTATAGAAAAAGAGTCTAAAACAAATGAGAATCAAAATGATCAAAATAAAAAATCTCTACAAATCAATAAAATATTTAAAAGACAAAAACCAATAGTCACTACAGCAAAAACAAGAAATTGTTATCCAAGACCTACTCCAGTTGATCTTCAATTCGAAGAACAAGCTATTCTAAATGGCCTTCGATTTGAAAACTCTTTAGTATATGAATGGAATGCAGATGGATTATCTGAAGATCAAGTCCTGCAACTATGCCAACACATGACGATATACGCCCTACTATCATGGCTGTCGGTAATGATCAAAGACATGCAGTAAATGCAGTTGTCCTTAGATTTATTGGAGAATTACATGGTTGGTGGGAAAAGCACCTATCTGATATAGAAAGACAAGCTATACTAAATGCAGTAGAAAGAGATCATTTAGGAAATCCTGTTATTACTCCTCAAGGTCAAATGATTCCTGGTTCTATTTACATGCTTATGACCAATATAGTAAAACATTTTATTGGTAATTACATGAATGTAGAAGAAAAAATAAAAACTAAATTAATCAATTTATCTTGTCCAACATTATCAGATTTTCGTTGGTATAAAGATGTTTTCTTATCAAAACTTTATACAATTAATGCAAGTAATTCATAATTTTGGAAAGAAAAATTCTTATCTGGTCTTGCTAAACTTTTTGCAGAAAAAGTTAGAGAAGAATTAAAATAAAAAAAATTATGGAAATTTGAATTATGGAATGTATACATATGGTGATCTAATTCAAAAGATTAATAAAGTTGGATTTTCATTATGCAATAAAATCAAACTTAAATGTCAAATTGAAAATAAAAAAAAGAATCAACAAGTATGAACTTGGTGATTTTTATTTTCAATTTGGCATGGAACCATTAATCAGTCCTTCTAGCAAAAATAAAAAGAAAAACTTAAAAAAACCATCAAAAAAGAAAATCTAAACATTTTTCAACTTCAAAATATTATATTCTCTCAAAAAGATATCGTAAAAAATCTTCTCATAAAAACCTTATAAAGAATTAAAGAAATCTTACACAAAAGATAATCCATCCACTTCTCATCCTAAGAAAAATGGAACACAATGTTATAATTGTAAAGAAAAAGGACATTTAGCTTCTGACTGCCCAAAAATAAAAGAAAAAACAGAAAAAGAAATCAAAACTATCTTAAAAGGATCCTCATCCTCATCCTCATCCTTAGAATCATCTAGTTCCTCTGATAAAGATTATTCTTCAGATACATGTCATTGTAAAATATTTGACAGTGAAATTCAGTATGAATCTGCTTCTTCTTTCTCTTAGTCTTTAAATGTACTTTCTGCTTTAGAAGAACTGGTGCTAGAAATGTTTAAAGATCTCAAAGATGAAGAATTAAAAACTAAATATTTTGAAAAAATATAGAATATAAATATAGGAAATAAATAGGAAAAGCTTCTACTTCAAATAATATATCTGACTTACCTGAACAATTCAGCTTTAAAACTGTATTAGATAGATTAAGAGAGTAACAAGCTCCTCTTCATCTTTCAATTCAAGATCTTTATAAAGAAATTAATAATCAAAATCAAGAAATAAAAGAATTAAAACAAGACTTAATTGAACATCAAGAACTCAAACAGCCTGTTGAGAATCTTGAATTTCACATACTCAAAAACTTTCAAGAAAATAATGATAATTTAGAAAATCATAAAAAATTTAATGAAAACTTGATTGGTTTTGTAAATTCTTTAACAAGGAATCCACTTAAAAAATGGAAAACTCAAGCTACAATTAAGGTCAAATACTTCTCTATTAAAACACTTTGCTTACTAGATAGTGGCGCATATGTTAATTTAATAAGAGAAGGATTAATCCTAACAAAATATTATGAAAAAACCAATAATAAACTCAATCTAGCTACTGCTAGCAAAAAAACTATATATCAAATACAAATTAAGTAAAGTTTATGTCTGTAAAAATGGAACATGCATAAAGACTAATTTCCTTCTAGGAAAAGATTTAAATAATGATGTTATCCTTGGAAATCCTTTTCTACAAATTTTATAGCTTTTTAAAATTGACTCATCGGGTCTAAAAGCTATTTTAAACAATAAAGAATTAAATTTTGATTTTGTTGAATTAACTCCTATTCAACATATCAATATTATTTAGACAAAATGTAAACCAGAATAAGAAGTTCAAAAACCATTCAGATATCCAATTCCAAATAACACGGATCTTATTAATCGTCTTTCTAATCTCTTCATGTTTTAATTGAAGATTTTAAATTGAAAGGTTTACTAGTTTTGGAAATTCTAACTTAGGAAAGTTTCTAACTTTTGTTTATTTTGTATCTAACATTATTTAGGTTAGTAAGTTTCTAATTTTAGTTTTTATTTTTGGAAGTTCTAACTTGTGTTTTAGTTTTGCAGCAATTTTAGTTTTATTTTAGGAATTTTTAGATTTAGGTTTTTAGTTTTAGAAAAGTTTCTTTTCATTGGGTTGTAATTAATTTAATTTTGGTAAGTAGGCTACTTGCATTTGTTAGATTTTAAATTAGGCTAGTCTTAGATTTTTATTTAAGGAAGGTACAAGTTGAAAAAGGAACCTTAAAATACATAGCTCCCTGTGGATTCGACCCCGTACTTACTTGGATATTACTACATCACAGTTCTGCATTTGGAACTCACGATCAAGTTTTTGGCGCCGTTGCCGAGGAGCGCCATTTAAGGTAACTTTTCTAACTTTCCTTTTTTACATTGTTTTGTGGGTGTGATTTAATTTTGGCATCTTTCTAGAAATAGGAGGACATTCATTGAATAATAAGACGCCCTAATTTGGAATAGGAATGTGCATGGAATGCTAGAAAGTACATATCACTGTGATTTTTAGAAACTTTCTAAAATTGGAAAAGTTATTGTTTTTCAACTTGTCTAAACTTCTTTTGGGAAAAAAGTATACCAAAAATGATCTAATCATTGTCCTTAATCTTCTAGGTGTCTAAGGAGGCCTTTTCCCCTGTAGTGCGTGACAGCTTAACTGTTCTGGAAACTAGTCCTTCAAACGGGTCCACCTGTGACTCTACTACTTCCTGGTGGCTAACTTGGCCAAGTTGGTTTCGTTGGACTAGATTGGAAAACTTAAGGAAACTTTTCAACCATAGGAAGTTATTTAGTTACTTTCATAACTTAGGTTTTTTTTTCATTTTCTTTCTAATAAAAAATTCTCAAAATTCCAAAAAAAAAAGGACAAGCCCTCTCAGCCAATTTGGCAAAGAGGATCAGCTCATAGATTAAAAAGGAAAGAATCTCCTAGACCCTCCAGTCCTTCGAGATTGTCTCCAACGGCGAGTGGGTCTGGTAACAATGATGCCCAACTCAGGAATGGGAATAATAATGGGGACCGCAATGGTGTGGAGGTTAATTAGCCACCTAGGAATCTACGTGATTACTTGAGCCCCGCTCGACAAACTACACCATCATGTATAGTGATGCCCCCAATCACGGGTCAATTTGAGATCAAACCAGGCATGATCCAACTTCTACCCAAGTTTCATGGGCTTGACTTTGAAAGTGCGTACCTGCACTTAAAAGAATTTGATGAAGTATGCTCAACACTTCAATTACAAAATGTAGTGCCGGAAGTAATCAAACTTTGATTATTTCAATTTTCTTTAAAAGATAAAGCTAAGACTTGGCTCCACTCTCTTAGACCAAGTTCAATTAACACCTGGAAAGGCCTAGAGACTGAATTTTTGAAGAAATTCTTCCCACAGCATAAGGCCAACACTTTGAAAAGGGAAATCATGTTGTTCAGACAAAATCTCAAGGAACCCTATTATAAGTGTTGGGAAAGATTTAATGAATTAATCCGTGCATGTCCTCATCATGGATATGAAACATATCGTCTCATCGAGATTTTTATTGAGGGTTTAACCCCTGATACTCGTCAATTATTGTGATGATGTGTAATGGTCAATTCGATCAAAAACAAATAGATGAAGCGGGGGAATTCTTGGAACTAATGGCCAAAAATGTGCAAAAGTGGGCCTCGTCTGATGGGATAGATCAATCCAGGTCATTGAACCAGTCTAAGGGAGGAGGAATCTATCATTTGAATGATCAAACTGAAATTCAAGACAAGCATGCTGCACTTACAAGAGAAATAGAAACCCTGAAACTTGGAAAAAACAAGGATACAGTCATGGTTTGTGGTATTTGTGCTTTTGAAGATCATTTGTCAGCAGATTATCCAACTAGACTTGCATTATAGGAAGCAACTCAAGAACAAGCTAACATTTTGAACTCATACCAAAAGTCGTTCAATGCAAATACCATGGGGAACATGTATAATCCTTCGTGGTGAAACCACCCAAATTTTAGCTGGAGGAATGGACCAACTGCTACACCTGAGTAAAATCCCCAAAGACCATCAAATTTTGGTGCATACATGTCTCCACAGCATAATACATCTTATGCACCACAAGCTCAGAAAAGGTCATTGGAGGAGTCCCTCATTATGCAAGTACCATCTCAACAATAATTTATGCAAAATATGCAAAATAATCAATAGATGATTCAGAATAACCAGTGGGCTATCCAAAGGTTAGAAACTTCTATCGAACAAATCAAATGTAGCCTTCAAATTCAAGGGAAAGGAACATTTCTTGCTCAACCTCTCCCGAACCCAAAAGGCCAGTTTGAAGTGAACAATATAACTACCCAAACTATCAGGAGCATGTTTAGGCAGTCACTCTACACAGTGGCAAAGAGCTTCAAGAGAATCCGAAAAAAGATAAACAACATGTCTCCTTGGATTCAAATGAAAAGATTAAAAAGGATAGTGCTAATGCAAAAACTGTTGTTGAGAATGAAAAAGGTCTTGACCCCACAACTGCACACCCATTGTCCCTTTTCCACAAAGATTGACCCATCCCAAGAAGCCAATCCCAAACCAAGAGATCTTAGACATTTTTAAGGATGTTAAAATCAATATTCCTCTATTGGATGCAATTAATCAGATTCCATCCTACGCCAAGTTCCTTAAGGATCTTTGCACTGTCAAGCATAGGAGGAATGTACAAAAGAAAGCTTTCTTCACTGAGAAAGTTAGTGCACTCCTAAATGGGAGCACACCCTAGAAATACAAAGATCCGGGATGCCCCACCATATCGTGCACTATTGGAAATCACTGGATTGGTCAGGCTTTATTAGACCTGGGGGCTAGTGTTAATCTATTACCCTACTCAGTTTATCAACAACTGGGGCTAGGTGAGTTGAAACCTACCAAGGTTACACTACAACTTACAGATCGTTCGGTCAAGAAACCAAGGGGGGTAATAGAAGACGTACTAGTGTAAATTGAAAAATTTTATTTTCCTGCTGATTTTTATATATTGGATACTCAACCAGTACATAATCACAATGCTCAGATTCTGGAAATTTTGGGAAGACCTTTTTTAGTAACATCAAATGCATTAATCAATTGCCAGAATGGAATGTTAAAACTTTCTTTTGGAAACATGACCATTGAACTAAACATATTCAATTTATACAAACATCCTGAGGATATTGATGATGATCTCCTTGAAATGAACTTTGTGAATATTGTGTTGGAGGATGATTTAGAGGAGTGTGTTAACTCTCACATTGCACTGATGCTTGAGGCCAATGGGGATATGAACTTTCTTGAGGAAATGGATGATGACACTATGGAAGAAGCTCATGCTATCTGGACACCCAAGTTTGAGGAGCTTGTACCAAATGGTGCACCACCTCTTCCATCTCAGGTTGAACCACCCAAACCTGAGTTAAAACCCCTCCCTTCTAACCTCAAATATGCTTACATTGGGGATGAGGAGACGTACCCAGTAGTTATTTCTTCGCTTCTCACTGAGAATCAAGAGGCCCAATTATTAAAAGTGCTCAAACAACATAAGAATGCGATTGTTTGGAATGTGGCTGACATCAAAAGAATTGATCCTTTAGTGTGTACACATCACATCTACCTTGAAGTGGATACAAAACCATGTAGGCAAATGCAACGCCAGCTTAATCCTACCATGTAGGAAGTGGTTAGGGCTGAGGTGCTTAAACTACTTGATGTGGTCATAATCTATCCCGTCTTGGATAGCCAGTGGGTTAGCCCTACCCAGGTTGTTCCAAAAAAGGTCTCTATCACTGTAGTAAAAAATACTCAAAAGGAACTTGTTCATACCCAAGTCCCAACAGGATGGAGGTATGCATAGACTACAGGAAACTTAATGCAGTCACACATAAGGCAGTTCCCTCTACCCTTTATGGACCAAATTTAGGAAAGGGTAGGTGGCCACCAATACTATTGTTTTCTTGATGGATATTCTGGATATAACCAAATAGAAATCTCCCCTGAAGACCAGGAGAAAACTACATTCACATGCCCCTTTGGTACTTTTGCTTATCGGTGAATGCCTTTTGGGTTATGTAATGCCCCCGCCACATTTCAGCGTTGTATGCTGAGTATTTTGAGTGACATGGTGGAATGCATTCTCGAGGTCTTCATGGATGATTTCTCTGTGTTTGGTGACTCATTTGAGGACTATTTGACCAACCTCGAGATTGTTCGCACTAGATGCGAAGAAAAGAACTTGGTACTCAATTGGAAAAATGCCATTTCATGGTTCGCCAAGGAATTGTCCTTGGTCATATTATGTCTAAAAAAGGTCTAGAAGTTGACAAGTCAAAAATTGATTTGATTGCCAACTTACCCACACCCAAAACCATAAGAGATATAAGATCATTCTTAGGGCATGCAGGGTTCTACAGAAGGTTCATTAAAGATTTTAGTTCTATATCTCACCCTCTCTGTGAACTGTTACCCAAAGATGCACAATTTGAATGGACTGGGGCATGCCAAGTGGCTTTTGAAAAATTAAAAGGTATACTAACGTCTGCTCTAATTATACAACCTCCGGATTGGAACCTTCCTTTTGAACTGATATGTGATGCTAGTGATTTTGCGGTTGGGGCTGTTTTGGAACAACGTAAGGATAAAAGCCTTACATGATTTATTGTGCAAGTAAGAGCCTGAATAGTACACAGATCAACTATTCAACCACTGAGAAGGAGTTATTGGCAGTGGTCTTTGCAGTTGACAAATTTCGCTCTTACTTGAGTGGATCTAAGATTGTGGTGTTTACGGATCATTCCGCGCTAAAGTATCTTCATTCTAAAAAAGATGCTAAGCCCAGACTGATTAGATGGATCCTTCTACTCCAGGAATTTGACTTAGAAATCAGAGATAAGAAAGGAGTAGAAAATGTTGTGGCAGATCACCTTTCTAGACTTGTCATTTCTGATACTATTAAGTCAACACCAATTAGGGATAATTTTCCAAATGAACACCTTTTTGCATTATCCAAACCCCCTTGGTTTGCAGATATAGCAAATTATCTTGCTATGCGCAATATTCCTAGCCATTGGACTAAGCAAGATAAAGATTTGTTCTTTTTTGAGGTGAAACATTTTTTCTGGGATGATCCATACTTTTTTAAATACTGCCCAGATCAAATTATCAGGAGGTGTGTGCCAGATGATGAGATTCTTAGTGTCATATCATTCTGTCATTTACAGGCCTGTGGAGGCCATTTTTCTACTAAAAAGACATCCTGTAAAATATTACAATGTGGTTTTTATTGGCCCACACTTTTTAAGGATGTTCATGAATTTTGCAAGACCTGTGAGCACTGCCAAAAATTGGGTAATATTTCAAAAAAAGAACATGATTCCTTTGAACCCAATTTTGGTAATTGAAATTTTTGATGTATGGGGTATAGACTTTATGGGACCTTTTCCTCTTAGTTTTGGTTTCATTTATATCTTGGTTGCTGTTGATTATGTCTCAAAATGGATAGAAGCTATTCCTTGCCGGAATAATGCTGCTAAAACTATTTAGAGATTTTTAAAGGATGTGTTTTCATGATTAAAATCCCCCGTGCCATCATAAATGATGGGGGATCTCATTTTTGTAATAGAACTTTTGAAGCCCTTATGAAGCAATACGGAATAACTCACAAAGTGGCCACCCCTTATCGCCCACAAACCAGTGGGCAAGTAGAGGTCTCTAATCATGAAATCAAGGGGATTTTGGAGACTACCGTAAACTTTAATCAAAAAGATTAGTCTACTCGACTAACCGATGCATTATGCGCTTATCGGACAGCTGTCAAAACTCCTATTGGAATGTCTCCATACCGGCTAATTTATGGGAAAGCTTGTCACTTGCTAGTGGAACTTGAGCATATAGAGCTTATTGTGCTATTAAACAGTTCAACCTTGATATAGATAAAGCTGAATCTAATAGGAAACTACAACTGAATGAATTGGAAGAGTTGCACAAGAAGCCTATGTTAATTCTAAAATATACAAAGAGAGGACAAAGGTTTTTCATGACAATCAAATCCTCAGGAAAAATTTCCCCCCTGAGCAAAAAGTCCTCCTTTATAATTCTAGGCTTCGCTTGTTTCCTAGCAAGCTCAACTCTCGGTGGACTAGTCCATACATTGTCAAAACAGTTTTTCCATATGGTGCAGTTGAGATTTTCGATCCAAAGGATGGCAAAATGTTCAAAGTCAATGGCCAACGATTGAAGCCATTTTTGGAGATCACACAACCTGAAGAGGATGAAATTCCTCTTGATGATCCTATATACAAGGATTGATCAGCCTTAGATCTAATAGAGGCCTTTTGCTGTGTATATTATATATATTATGGTTTTCCTTTTGTTCTTTTTATTTAGTCTAACCTTGGACAAGGAGCAGCTCAGACATAATTTCAGGTGCCTTTTCTCCTTACCCTCTTTTACATTTTTGTTTCCTCATGATATTCTTACTGTTTATATTCCATTCATATACATCAAGGATGATGCACATAATCGGTTGGGGCGTGGGAACAAGCACGCTTGTCCAATTTTAGGCATACTTTTAGGCATATAGGATTTTTTTTTCATTTTTTTTCAATTTTTAGACTTTTATTTTGGTTTTAGGAATTTTTGCTGGCATTTATTTTACATTTTCATTTATTCTGCATTTATCTCACATTTGTTTTTCATATTAGAAAAGAAAGCTTTCAAAAGAATTGAAGTGATTTGAAGATATATAGAAATCTGGAATTTCATATATTTGAAAGGAAGTAAAAAGAAAGTCTGCATTTTCTAAAGGAGAAAACCTATCAAAAGATTGCTAAAACTTGCTTTTCACATACACACACATATACATTTTTTGAAATTTTGGATATGAAGCTTTGATGCTGTCTGTTTTCGGATTTTTTTTGGAGAATACAATGTGAACTTGAAATTTAGTTTGTAGAATATTTTTGTTTCCTGGTTCATTTTTGGTAAATTGTATATACTAGAACCAAGATGAATTAATTCAAGTGAAATGGGAATTGCCACCTAGTGTTTACTTTGGTTTTTTTAAAAAAAAAGGAAGTGAAAAAAAAGCATATAATGAGCGGTTTGTGACTAATCTGGGTTCGTAGCCTTTTTAACTCAAGCTAGTAAGCCCGAAGGGATATTTTCATATCTAGTGCCCTAAAGCCATCTGGTTTGGGAGTCATTGGCCTAATATTCGCTACATGGGTTAAATAGAAAGCTTAAGAGATCTAAACATTGCACAGTCACAAGGAAAGAAAAAAAACAAGAAAAAAAAAAGAAAATGAAGATGAATTATGGCCCAACGAGTGTCCGTAGAAATTTTTTAAGGGATATGTGTGGAAAAGCATAAGGACTAAGTTTGCTCCTTAGATCCCAACTTTTACTATATCATATGAACTTGGAAAATTCTACATTGGAAAAAGTAAGAGAGTGAAAAGCGTTCGTAAGAGTTCACAAGTAAGTATGTGCGGGGAAGGACAAGGACTAAATTTGCTCTCTGGATTCTAACTTTTCTTATATCATATAAACTTGGAAACCCTTGTGTCTGAAAAAGATAGTAAGAGAAAAAGAGGCCAATCAAAGTAAATAGTAAAGTGGCAGCATCTTAGTACCTTTGAGAGGAAATTTCTTTTTGCTAAATTTCAGGGGGTCAGATTATTCGAAGGAAAAATTTTGTTTTGCAGCATTATTGTAGAATATCCGAAATAAGTTTTTGATGTATACAATTTCCCATAGTGCACGCAAGTTGGTTTGAATTTGAGAAAGTTTTTGAGAATAAATTATGGACCGGACTTCGAAAAGTCTGAAGGCGTAATTATTCCATATTTTGAAAATATCCGATATGAGTGAATTTTCTTTTGGGGAATTTATTTTTGCTTTCATACATTTATTTATTTATTTTTCCTTTAGAGAAAAAGAGAATTTTGTGCGTATATTCACTGCGAACCCTCACGACGCACAACTCATCCACTAGGGGAACCTAGGGGTTTAAGGGCTTGCTGCATAAGCTAAATGCAGTCGAGAGTGCCAGTGAAAGTGGTGTTGCATTTATGTTTAGTTTTATTGCATTGCATTAATTTAAGCTAAGATTAGGTTAAGATGGAAGCCTCATAATTTTTGCATTTTTTTTGTTAGGGACTAGCAAAACACTGGTTGGGGGGTGTGATGAGTCTTTAAAAATGCATATTTTCGTACACATTTTGACTCATTTTAAGGACTTATTAACTTGAACGAGCCTCATTTAGTGTGATATCATGGTTTAAAGCTTTTTAAATTCATTGTAGTGCATTCCTGCATAAATTACTTAAAAATCACACTTTTGCATAAATTCATGAAACCTGCTATTTTTGGAAAGTCTATTTTTGAAAAGTTTTGTGAAACTAATTCTTCTCATGAAATAAATTGAATTCTCTTCATCATTAGTTCATTCATATAAAATCATGGAGAATGATGTATATTTTTATTATCATTTCATGAGAAATGGGCCCACAGTTATGCAATTGTGATTTTAGGGGTAAAATGGTCTTTTCACATGAATTCACCATTTTTTTTGTAGGAAATTAATTATATGGGTCCCATTTATAAAGAATTGGGGAAAGGAATTGATTTTCAAGAGAAAGGAAAGAATAATTCTAGAGAAAAGGAAATTGGAAGAAAATTGTAAAAAGTCGGCTTCATGGTCCCACACACATGTATGTGTTGGGTACACTTGTAAAACATCCAAGATGGGGTCCATTTATTTGTTGCACATTTTCGAGAAATATTGAAGAGAATTTGAAAAATATCTCATCAAAGATGGACAAGGAAAGCCACATAAGAGTTCTTTTTGGAGAAGGAGAAGATTTAATTGAGAAAAAAAATAAAAAAAATATCCAAGCAAGCTATTCCACATGAAAAAGAGGATTTTTGATCAGATTTTAGTTGAAAAAGAAAACGAAAAAGAATCAAGAGGGTTATCTTTAAAGATCTCTTCAAGTTAGGAGCTAACATGGAGAACTTTCCAAAAAAGGAAAGTTGACAATGCAAAGAGATAAAAGGAGAAGTTCTACACCTTATGTGGACCAAGTTTGATTCTAAGAGAGGATTCTTATCCTTACTTCATCTCTCAAAAGATCTCAATGCAAGGTGGCACATAAAAGAAAGGAAAGAAGCATCCAAGAGGGACTTCTAGACAAAGCAAGCAAGGAAAGAAAAGGATAATAAAAAGAAAAAAAATCTCCAAAGATATTGCACGTCCAATGCATTGTTTGGAGCCATTTTCTTTTATTTTTATTATTATTTTTAAGATTTTAAAGTTTGAGAAGGAGTAGGACTTGAAAAAGTATAAATAGGGCACCCCTCTCCCATATTCTTCATGGAAGAATTACCCACCTCTTACCTCTAGATTTCTACATCCATCTCTCCCTCTCTTATTCTCTACATCTTAAGTCGTCAAGGAGGCTTAGCCCTAAAGCCACACCACCAACCTTGAAGTGTCAACTAGAAAGAGGAATTTGCATCCATCCTACTATGTACTTTTTTGTTTTTTATTTTCAATCTTTTGTAAAACAGTTTCATGCTAGTAAAATTTGTTTCTTTTCAATTGTTCCTGTCTTTGATTTTGTGGTGTTCATAATTTTAGTTTTGTTTGTGATTGGGTTAGTTTTTATTCTTGTTTAAATATTGGGATAGAACTGGAATCACAACTAGTAACCCATCTTAGTAACCTTTTCAATATACTTTGTCTCTTTGGATATATTGTATGTTTGGAGGGAATACAAGATGGAGTTAAAGAGGTTTGAGTGAAAAAAGATTAGAGGCCAATTCTGAAATTTATTTCTACATTGAATGGAGATTTCTTATTCTCACTTGGATTAATGACCCAAAATGAAAAATAAGACCCTAGGACAGCATTTCTAATCTTTTTGAGCCCAAATTAAGATAAGAAATTAAAAGAACAATCAACCGCCTTTGACTTCCTATTATTACCGCCATTAACTTCCTGCACTTTTATTTTATTTTCTACACTTTTGTTATTTTTCTTGTTATGTTTATGTTGATTTTAGGTTTTGTTTTTACATAGTTTGATGGTTGGATTAGGATTCATTGCATCTATTTTCTTATCATAAGATTTTGTGCATATTTAAGTTGATGAAAATTAAGCCTTCAAATCTGAATCTAATGATGAAATTCGGACTCAATATATAAACAACATAACTTAACAGTTTCAGCAAACTGCAGAAACAGTTTTTTGACAAAAAGTTCGAAGTGGGTAAACTAGTCAAATCATAATATTTTTCTTTGAAACTTGGGAAAATTAAAGTTTGGGATGTGGTCTTTCATTCTTTAGAATTTTAGATCAAAATAATTTTGGAAGGCTTGTGAACCAGAAGCTTAAACTTTGTCAATCAGTCAACCTGAATCAAAATTTCTGCACAGAATTTTACAAAGTTACCATGTTCATGTATTCATAACTCTTTCGTTTTAGATCCTTTTTTACTTCCATTTTTTTATTAGTTTCTTGCATCAGTAGAGCATAAATTCCAGCCGTTAAATTTAGATTTAGGATGCATTAGAATAGTTCAAATCATGCATAAAATTTGCATCAGTATACTAGTTTTTCATACTTAGAATTTTTCAGCATCTCATGGCATGCATTTCATTACTAATTTTACTAACTTTCTAATTTCAAGTTTTTTTCTAGTTTTATGTTTTTTTTGTTTTAGATAATTTCCAGAATTAGATCTCTTTCTAAACTTGTTTTAATTGAAGACTTTAAATTGGAAAGTTTACTAGTTTTGGAAATTCTAACTTAGGAAAGTTTCTAACTTTTGTTTATTTTGTATCTGACATTATTTAGGTTAGTAAGTTTCTAATTTTAGTTTTTATTTTTGGAAGTTCTAACTTGTGTTTTAGTTTTACAGCAATTTTAGTCTTATTTTAGGAATTTTTAGATTTAGGTTTTTAGTTTTAGGAAAGTTTCTTTTCATTGGGTTGTAATTAATTTAATTTTGGTAAGTAGGCTGCTTGTATTTGTTAGATTTTAAATTAGGCTAGCTTTAGATTTTTATTTGGGGAAGGCACAAGTTGAAAAAGGAACCTTAAAATACGTAGCTCCCTGTGGATTCGATCCCGTATTTACTGGGATATTACTACATCGCGGTTCTACACTTGGAACTCACGATCAATGGTGGACGAGTTGTTTGCATTGTTGATGATCTCGCTGAACAAACAATGGTGATACAGAATCGTTCTAAATCAGGAAATACTAAGCTTAATCAAATTCTCATTGCCTATGAAGATATCTCTTTTGACATTTTGGAAAAAACTCATGAAGATTTAATTCAGCTATTCCATGGAGAATTTGAAAATGATAATGAAGGTTGGAGTGACCCTTGTCATAATTTTGACTCTATTATGAAGGTCTCCGCCAGCTACAATGGAATTCTTCATGATGGTCATTAATCTTATCAAGATTTAGATTTATCAAGATTTATTAGGAGTTTTCTCTATAATGCCTTTAAAGAAAAGATAACAAAAACTTTATCATTACTACCATATCTATAGCTATGCTATTCTTTACAAACACATCAAAGTTATGTTGAAAAAGTACTATACAAAAAGCTACTTTGCGAATGAAGACAAAAGACAACTATGGAAAGTCCAAAAGACAATAAGAATGAACAAGGCTCCATCGACTCCTCTCTTCGCAATAGACCAACCAGGTACTATGCAGAAGAATAAAGCAACTGTTGGGAAGAATAAAGCAACATCTTCCTAGTCAACAAGTAAAATCATTAAAGTATGAAGACAAACCATCTATATGGCAACCTGTGATCCTATCCAGCAGTAAAATCCCAAAACATCATGCAATATGCCAGCACATAAAATGAAATTCAAATGCAGTCTAAATTCAGTTGTAATGAAATGTAAATTATGTTTGCTAAGGCTATAAATAGTACCGGCCTTCTCCATGTACAGGCAAGAGTTGGAATACCAATCAAAATCCAGCCTTGCTTCCACCACCATCTCCTCTCTCCTCTCCCTTCCGCTTTTGTATACCCACCATCTTCCCCATTTGGTATCAAAGCCTAGTTGGCATCTAGTTTGTAATCAAGTATCCTTGCAACATAAAGTCACTTTGTGAGTATTTCTTTAGTTATCTTTCTGTTTTGTTTTTGTTTAAAGAGTTGCTGACTCAGAAGTAAGGACGTCAAAAGTCTTAATACTTAGTTCTGTGTTTGTTATTATTGAGAAATTTTAATCATATTCCGTTCGGAGCAAAGCTACGGTAGCCATTGTTGTCGCCATTGTTAGCTGTGTGAAGGCATTTAAGGCATTTTGTTGGTATATAAAGCCTCTATTTCGTTAGATACTCGTGGTGGATTTGGTTAAAATAACTCTATAATACAAATTATGGCTAAGCTAACTAAGAAGTTTGTACCTTCTTCTTCCTCATCATCAAATTCCTTATCTTTTATGTCTATTAAAAAAAGTGAAGAAATCAGTTTTGATGATTTATCAAGTTATTTTTGACTGGACTATTCCAACCGTAAATAAAAATGAAATTTATAAAGTTGGAAGTTTTCAATTAAAATCAAGTTATAAAGTAAAAACCATTGAAAAAACTGAATCCATTACCAGTAATATTCAGCATCTTTCTTTAATCAAGCCCTATGAAATAAAGGAGTAAGTTAAAACATAAAATTATATTCATTTTGGATTAGTGCAAGTTGCGCTAAGACCTTTAATAAGAATTGGACTAAGAACTTAAGCTCTCATCTATGTTCAAGATACAAGACATAAAAAATTCAGTGATACATTACTTAGAATGGTTGAATCAAGTTTGGCTAATGGCCCAAATTTTTTCAATTGCTTTCCAAATTTCTCTATTTCTCTTCCAGATCCTGGTGCGCATGAAGCTCTTACTCTTACTATCCAGACAAAAGGTTTTGATATGAATCCTCATAATCAAAATCTTACTCTCATACATAGAGTTTATTGTAAACTCATGAATTCAGTTGTTCTAGGTATAGCCTATTCCCATCAAGCAAAAGGTATGACTACTTTATTCTAAACTAATTTCAAAAATAAAGTTTATATTCCAAAACTCATACAGTAGAATGATATTAATTTATCTAGTAAATGGCACTTAGAAAACGCTCAACCTAAATGGTCTTTAGAAAATCAAGCTATTGAAACAATTATTGAACATGAAGATGGAAGTATTGAAATAAATTTTCAAATCGATTCAAGAGATACAACTCCTACAGTTTATCAGCCTTATAGAAAATCTTATTCGCATCCTCCATCAGTGGTAGGATCTTCCATAAAAGAACCATCCCGACTTTCTTGCTCTACACCTAATGTAGACCTTCGACCTACAGGATTAGTGTATCCTTCTTATCAAGCTTCTCGAACTAATACATATAATCCTTCGGAATCCAATTTCAATATAAATGTTATTGAATGCTTTGAAATTGATAAAGAAATGTTAAAAAAGAATTTAGCTTTACATCCTCTCACAAAATCCTTTTTTAACCACGTTTCTCAAGAACACAAAGACTATCTAAAAGCAAAATGGTATAAATATATGTATGATAATCAAAGAAATATTTATTTCTTTGATTGGCTTAAACTAGCCATAAAGAAAGCTTATCATACTAAAGATTTATCCATCAATATGATAACAAAATTATGTTCATCTTAGATTATAGCTTCTACCAGTTCTTCTCCACAAAGAACTGAAGAATCTATATATCCTCCATTACATCATATCATTTATAAAGAAACTTCAGCTGTACCCATAAAAGATGTTGCAAAAATACAAAGAGACAAAGGTAAAATCGCATTTATTTGCAAATCAAATTTAAATCATGTTTTAGAACAAAATAATTATACAAATATAAACCTTCATACTATTGGCCAACAAACCAATAGAATTGAAGATAAAGTTGAAAATATTTTAAAATTTTATGAAACTACTTCTTCCCATAAAGTAATCAAGGCACAATCTTTAGGTTTTCAAGGTGAAGCCCTTAAAGATCTAGAGTTAGAAAAAAAAACCCTTAAAATTTTCAGAACGAACTAATCAATCAATTATCTCATAGCTTTACAAACATAAAACTTAAAAATAATAAAGAAGATAAAGATGAAAAATCCTTAAATGTTTTCGCTTCTAAAGCATTGAGCTCAGACTCAGAATTCTCTGTTTCTGACTCTATAAAAGAAAAATCAAATGAAAATCAAGATGATCAAAATCAAGAATCTCTCCAAATCAATAAAATATTTAAAAAACAAAAACCAATAGTCACTGTAGCAAAAAACAAGAAATTATTATCCATGACCTACTCCAATTGATCTTCAGTTCGAAGAACAAGCTATTCTAAATGGCCTTCGATTTGAAAACTCTTTAGTATATGAATGGAATGTAGATGGACTATCTGAATATCAAATCCTGCAATTATGCCAACACATGATGATATATGCCTCTACCATCATGGCTGCCGATAATGATCAATGACATGCAGTAAATACAGTTGTCCTTGAATTTACTGGACAATTACATGGTTGGTGGGAAAAATACCTATCTGATATAGAAAGAAATGCTATATTAAATGCTGTAAAAAGATATGCATCAGGAAATCTTGTTCTTAATCCTCAAGGCCAAATGATCGCTGATTCCATCTACATGCTTATTACCAATATAGTTAAACATTTTATTAGTAATTATATGAATGTAGAAGAAAAATTAAAAACACAATTAATCAATTTATCTTGCCCAATATTATGAGATTTTTGTTGGTATAAAGATGTTTTCTTATCAAAACTCTATACAATTGATGCAAGTAATTCAGAATTTTGGAAAGAAAAATTCACATCAGGTTTCCCTAAACCTTTTGCAGAAAAAGTTAGAGAAGAACTAAAATCAGAAAATTATGGAAATTTGAATTATGGAATGTATACATATGGTGATCTAATTTAAAAGATTAATAAAGTTGGATTTTCATTATGCAATGAAATCAAACTTAAATGTCAAATTGAAAATCAAAAAAGAATCAGCATGTATGAACTTGCTGATTTTTGTTTTCAATTTCGTATGGAACCATTTATAAGTCCTTCTAGCTAGAATAAAAAAAAACTTAAAAAGAAACCATCAAAAAAGAAAATCTAAATATTTTTCAACTCCACAATATTATACTCCCTTAAAAAGATATTATAAAAAATCTTTTCATAAAAGTCCTTATAAAGAATTAAAGAAATCTTATACAAACGATAACCCATCCACTTCTTATCCCAATAAAAAAGAAATACAATGTTATAATTGCAAAGAAAAAGGACATATAGCTCCTAGCTGCCCAAAAAATAAAAGTTAAAACAGAAAAGGAATTCAAAACTATCTTAAAAGGATCCTCGGCGTCAGAGTTATCCAGTTACTCTGATACAGATTATTCTTCCTCCCATGCTTTAGATACAAGTCATTGTAAAATATTTGATAGTGAAATCCAGTATGAATCTGCTTATTCTTCCTCTTTATCTTTAAACATACTTTCTGCTCCAGAAGAGATCGTACTAGAAATGTTTAAAGATCTAAAAGATGAAGAATTAAAAAAAAAAATTTTGAAAAAATACAGAATATAAATAAAGGAACTAAAAACGGGAAAGCTTCTACATCAAATAACAAATCAGACTTACCTGAACAATTCAGCATTAAAACTGTATTAGATAAATCAAGAGAGCAATAAGCTCCTACTCATCTTTCTATTCAAGATCTTTTTAAAGAAATAAATAATCAAAATCAAGAAATAAAAGAATTAAAACAAGACTTAATTGAACTTCAAGAACTCAAACAACGTGTTGAGAATCTTGAATTTCACATACTCAAAAATTATCAAGAAATTAATGATAATTTAGAAAATCAAGAAAAATTTGATGAAAACTTGAATGGTTTTGTAAATTCTTTAACAAGGAATCTACTTAAAAAATGGAAAACTCAAGCTACAATTAAGGTCAAAGACTTCTCTATTAAAGCACTTTGCTTACTAGAAAGTAGTGCTAATGTTAATTTAATAAGAGAAAGATTAATCCCACAAAATATTATGAAAAAAACAATAATAAACTCAATCTAGCTACTGCTAGGAAAAAACTACATATCAAATACAAATTAAATAATGTTTATTTTTGTAAAAATGGAACATGCATAAAGACTAATTTCATCTAGGAAAGGATTTAAATAATGTTGTTATCCTTAGAAATCCTTTTTTACAAATTTTACAGCCTTTCAAATTGACTCATCAGGTCTAAAAACTATTTTAGACAATAAAGAATTAATTTGTGATTTTGGTGATTTATCACCTATTCAACATTTCAATAGTATTCAGACAAAGTGTAAACCAGAATAAGGTGTTCGAAAAAACAATCAAATATCCAATTCCAAATAAAATAGATCTTATTAATCATCTCTCTGATGTCTTCATGTTTTCTACATTTGATCCTACATCTAGATTTTTGTACCTTTAAATTCTACCAGGAGGACAGATTTAAAAATTTTTTTCTTTTCCCAAAGAAAATAAAAGTTCAAATTATTGATAATTCTCATTCAAACCTATTTGCCTTTAAAAAGTATCCCTTCTCATTATGACAGCAAGTACAAGCAAAAACAAAGCCCCCATTCAGGAATCAAGCTCTTCCTTCATATTTACTTCCAACAAATATCAATTCCCTTCTTCAATCCTGGATTATCTGTCACTTCACAATAACTGATCAATGCCCAATGGAGTGCCATTCTCTCTAATAAGAGAAAAAACACTAGAAAAACCCTATCCAGAATTGCAAACCATATCAAGGGCTTAGAAAGACAAATCCTTAAATGTCATAACATCCATCAAAGAGCACTGTTATCCACCTATGCTGATGAAAAAAGCATCCAGAATTCACCTCCTGGAAAAGGTTAACATAGCCCTTCTAGATGAGATAGCTGTAAGAATTAGAGAAAAAACTATTTCTTGTCAGATCATGGAGCAATTAATGCTCAAAGCTTAATATATAAGCTGGGCAACTAGCTTTCCAAAATTGTTCCTGCCATCATATGAAGTTGATATCTCATATATCGAACTAGGATTAGTCCAAAGATTTTCTTTATGCAGAGATGATTTTGAAATGATACAGCAGCTCCCTGTAATTATGCGTCATGCCTTTTGCAGCCTTGGAGTTAGCAAAAGACAACTTCTCATAACGATTTCATCAAGTTTGGGTGAAAGATCAGAAATCCGGTTTGATCAACCTTATTAATTATGGACCATCATGAATTATGAAAAAGGAGATTTAGTCTGCAAAAAGTTCATCTCTACCTTAAATGATTATGAACATCTCCCTGTTGATTATCCAGCTCAATGGTATGAATCTCATGAAGTCGCTACAATGGAATACAGCGTAGAATGCCTCCAAACTTATGATCTAGCTTCTGATCAGTATCAAAGATTTCACAATCTAAAAGGACTTCTTGAATTTGCAAGTACATACAGATATGTTTGGTGTGACGATCGAAGAGTTGTTTGCATTGCTGATGATCTTGCTGAGCAAACAATGGTGATTCATACCATTGAGCTGGATAATTAACAGGGAGATGCTCATACTCATTTAAGGTAGAGATGAATTTTTTGCAGATTAAATCTCCTTTTTTAAAATTCATGATGGTCCATAATTGATAAAGTTGATAAAACCGAATTTCTGATCTTTCACCCAAATTTGATGAAATCGTTATGAGAAGTTATCTTTTGGTAACTCCAAGGCTGTGAAGGGCATTACTCATGATTGCAGGGAGCTGCTGTATCATTTCAAAATTATTTTTGCATAAAGAAAATCTTTGGACTAATCCTTGTTCGATATATGAGATATCAACTTCATATGATGGCAGGAACAATTTGGGAAAGCCAGTTGCCTAGCTTATATATTGAGCTTTGAGCATTAATCACTCCTTGATCTGACAAGAAATGGTTTTTTCTCTAATTCTTGCAGTTATCTCATCTAGAAGGGCTATGTTAACCTTTTCCAGGAGGTGAATTCTGGATGTTTTTTCATCAGCATAGGTGGATAATAGTACTCTTTGATGGATGTTATGGCACATAAGGATTTGGCTTTCTAAGTCCTTGATATGGTTTGCAATTTTGGATAGGGTCTTTCTACTGTTTTTTCTTTTATCTGAGAGAATAGCACTATAATGGGCATTGATAAGTTCTTGTGAAGTGATAGATAATCTTGGATTGAAGAAGGGAATTGATATTTGTTGGGATGTAGGTATAAAGGAAGCGCTTGATTCTTGAATAGGGGCTTTGCTTTTGCTTGTACTTGATGTCATAATGAGAAGGGATACTTCCTGAAGGCAGATAGTTCTGAATGAGATTATCAATAATCTAAAAGTTTATTTTCTTTGGGAAAAGAAAAATAATTTTATATCTGTTCTCCGGGTAGAATTTGAAGGTACCAAAATTTAGATGTAGGATCAAATGTGGAAAACATGAAGACATCAGAAAAACAATTAATAAATTCATTTTATTTGGAACTGGATATTTGATTGTTTTTTGAACACCTTATTCTTGTTTACACTTTGTCTGAATACTATTGATCTATTGAATAGGAGTTGATTCACCAAAATCAAAAATTAATTCTTTATTGTCCAAAATAGTTTTTAGATCTGATGAGTCAATTTCAAAAGGCTATAAAATTTGTAGAAAAGGGTTTCCAAGGATAACATCATTGTTTAAATCCTTTCCTAAAAGGAAATTAGTCTTTATGCATGTTTCATTTTTACAGACATAAACAATACTTAATTTGTATTTGATATGTAGTTTTTTGTTAACGGTAGCTAGATTGAGTTTATTATTGGTTTTTTCATAATATTTTGTTGGGATTAATCCTTCTCTTGTTAAATTAACATCTGCACCACTATCTAGTAAGCAGGATGCTTTAATAGATAAGTCTTTGAACTGAATTGTAGCTTGAGTTTTCCATTTTTTAAGTGGATTTCTTGTTAAAGAATTTACAAAACCATTTAAGTTTTCACCAAATTCTTCTTGATGTTCTAATTTACTATCATTATTTTCTTGATAATTTTTTAGAGTGTGAAATTCAAGATTCTCAACACGTTGTTTGAGTTCTTGAAGTTCAATTAAGTCTTGTTTTAATTCTTTCATTTCTTGCTATTGATTAGTAATTTCTTTATAAAGATCTCGAATTGAAAGATGAGGAGGAGCTTGCTGCTCTGTTAATCTATCTAATACAGTTTTAATGCTGAATTGTTTAGGTGAGTCAGATATATTATTTGATGTAGAAGCTTTTCCTTTTTTATTTCCTTTATTTATATTTTGTATTTTTTCAAAATATTTATTTTTTTTATTCTTCATCTTTGAAATCTTTAAACATTTCTAGCACTAGTCCTCATAGAGCAGAAAGTATGTTTAAAGATAAAGAAGAAGAAGAAGCAGATCCATACTGGATTTCACTGTCAAATATTTTACAATGACATGTATCTGAAGAATGAGAGGAAGAATAATCTGTATCAGAGGAACTAGATGACTCTGATGCTGAGGATCTTTTTAATATAGTTTTAATTTCTTTTTCTATTTTTACTTTTATTTTTTGGCAGCCAAGAGCTATATGTCCTTTTTCTTTGCAATTATAATAGTGTATTTCTTTTTTCTTAGGATGAGAAGTGGATGTATTATCTTTTGTACAAGATTTCTTTAATGAGAAGATTTTTTATGATATCTTTTCGAGGAAATATAATATTGTGGAGTTGAAAAATGTTTAGATTTTCGTTTTTGATGTTTTTTTTAAGTTTTTTTTATTTTTGCTAGAAGTACTGATTAATGGTTCCATGCCAAATTGAAAACAAAAATCACCAAGTTCATACTTACTGATTCTTTTTTTATTTTTGATTTGACGTTTAAGTTTGATTTCATTGCACAATGAAAATCCAACTTTATTAATCTTTTGGATTAGATCACCATATGTATACATTCCATAATTCAAGTTTCCATAATTTTCTGATTTTAATTCTTCTATAACTTTTTGTGCAAAAAGTTTAGGAAGACCAGATATGAATTTTTCTTTCCAAAATTATGAACTACTTGCATCGATTGTATAAAGTTTTGATAAGAAAACATCCCTATACCAATGGAAATCTGGTAATGTTGGGCAAGATAAATTGATTAATTGAGTTTTTATTTTTTCTTCTACATTTATATAATTACCAATAAAATGTTTTACTATATTGGTAATAAGCATGTAAATAGAATCAGGAATCATTTGACTTTGAGGAGTCATAATAGGATTTTCTGAAGGACCTCTTTTTACTGTATTTAGTATACTTGTCTTTCTATATCAGATAGGTACTTTTCCCACCAACCATGTAATTATCCAGTAAATCTAAGGACAACTGCATTTACTACATGTCTTTCATCATTACCGGCCGCCATGATGGTAGAGGCATATATCATCATGTGTTGGCATAGTTGTAGGATTTGATAGTTAGATAGTCCATCTACATTCCATTTGTATATTGAGGAGTTTTCAAATCAAAGGCTATTTAGAATAGCTTGTTCTTCGAATCGAAGATCAACTGGAGTAGGTCTTGGATAATAATTTCTTGTTTTTGCTGTAGTGACTATTGGTTTTGTCTTTTAAATATTTTATTGTTTTGTAGGGATTTTTGATTTTGATCGTTTTGATTCTCATTTGTTTTCTACTATTCTGCTATAGGATTAGCTGCAGAAAATTCTGAATCTAAGCTAAAGGCTTTAGAATTTGAGACTAAAACATTTATAGATTCATTAGCTTTTTTATCTTTATTTTCTTGAAGTTTTTTATTTGTAAAACTATGAGATAATTGATTGATTAGTTCATCTAAAAATTTTAAAGGTTTCCTTTCTAAGTTTAGATCTTTAAGGGCTTCACCTTGAAAACCTAAAGTTTGTGTCTTAATGATTTTTTGTGAAGAAGATGCTTCATAAAATTTTAAAATATTTTCAACTTTATCTTTAATTCTATTGGTTTGTTGGGCAATAGTGTGAAGGTTAATATTTGTATAATTATTTTATTCTAAAACATGACTTAAGTCTTATTTATAAATTAATTTCAATTTACCTTTATTTCCTGGTACCTTTGCTACATCTTTCAAGGGTACGGCCGAAGTTTCTTTATATATAATTTGATATAATAGAGGATGTATAGATTCTTCAGTTCTTTGTGGAGAAGAATTGGTAGAAGCTATAATCCAAGATGAGCTTAATTTTGATATCATATTGATGGATAAATCTTCAATATTATAAGCTTTCTTTATGGCTAGTTTGAGTCAATCAAAGAAATAAATATTTCTTTGATTATCATACATATATTTGTACCATTTTTATTTTAAAAAGTCTTTACATTCTTGAAAAACCTGTTTAAAAAAGAATTTTGTTAAAGTATGTAGAGCTAAATTCTTTTTTAACATTTCTTTATCAATTTCAAAGCATTCTATAACATTTATATTGAAATCGGATTTCGAAGGATTATATGTATTAGATGGAGAAGCTTGATAAGAAGGATACACAAGTCCTGTAGGTGGAAGAGACATTAGGTGCAGAGCAAGAAACTCGGGATGGTTCTTTTATGGAAGATCCTACCGCTAATGGAGGATGAGAATAAGACTTTCTAGAAGGTTGATAAACTGCAGGAGTTATATCTCTTAAATCTATTTGAAAATTTATTTCAACACTTCCATCTTCATGTTCAATAATTGTTTCAATATCTTGATTTTCTAAAGACCTTTCAGGTTGAGCATTTTCTAAGCGCCATTTACTAGATAGATTAATATCATTCCACTATATGAGTTTTGTAATATTAACTTTATTTTTGAAATTAGTTTGGAATAAAGTAGTCATACCTTTTGCTTGATGGGAATAGGCTATGCCTGGAACAACTGAATTCATGAGTTTATAATAAACTCTATCTATGATAGCATGATTTTGATTATGAGGATTCATATCAAAACCTTTTGTCTTGATAGCAAGAGTAAGAGCTTCATGTGCACTTGGATCTATAATGGAAACAGAGAAATTTAGAAAGTAATTGAAGAAAGTAGGGCTATTAGCCAAACTTAATTCAACCATTCCAAGTAATGAATCACTGAATTTTTTATATCTTGTATCTTGAACAATGATGAGAGCTTCTGTTCTAAGTCTAATTCTTGTTAAAAGAGCAACTTGCACTAATGCAAAATGAATATAATTGTATGTTTTAACATACTTCTTTATTTTATGGGGCTTGATTAAAGAAAGATGCTGAATATTACTGGTACTGGATTCACTTCTTTCAATGGTTTTTACTTTATAACTTCATTTTAATTGAAAGCTTCTAACTTTATTATAAATTTCATTTTTATTTACAATTCGAATAATCCAGTCACAAATAACTTGATCTAAATCGTCATAATTGATTTCTTCACTATTTTTAATAGACATTAAAGATAAGGAATTTGATAATGAGGAAGAAGAAGGCATAACTTCTTAATAAGCTTAGCCATAATTTATATTACAAAGTTATTTTAACCTAATCCACCATGAGTATCTAATGAAATAAAGGATTTATACACCAACAAAATGCCTTAAACGCTTCCACACGGCTAACAACGGTGACAACGATGGCTACCTCAGCTTCGCTCTGGGCGGAATATAATTAAAATTTCTTAATTATAATAAGCACACAACCAAGTATTAAGATTTTTGACGTTCTTGCTTTTGAGTCAGAAATTCCTTAAACAAAATCAAAACATAAAGATAAGTGAAGAAATACTCACAAAACGACTTTATATTGCAATGATACTTGATTACAAACTAGTTGCCAACCTGGCTCTGATACCAAATAGGGAAGATGGTGGGTATACAAAAAGCGGAAGCGAGAGGAGAAATGAGATGGTGGTGGAAGCAAGGCTAGATTTTGACTGGTATTCCAACTCTTACCTGTACATGAGGAAGGCTACACTTATTTATAGTCATAACAAACATAATTTACATTTCATTACAACTGAATCTAGATTGAATGTGCATTTCATTTAATGTGCTGGAAAATTTCATGATGCTTCCGGACTGTAGACAAAAATCACAATCTTTGCTGTAAATGAACTTTATTCTGAATAGTGAGATGTCATGATTGCTTTGAGTGATTTGGTAAGGTATGTGTCATGTCTTTATTTCTTTTCCCTTTCTGGAGATAAGTTCTTCATGGATGTGTATGTTGAGAATAAAATACTACTTCATTCTTATGAGAGATATGCTTTGTCTTTTAGTACTTTTGCATGTACTTTTTCTGAAAACTCATTAATGGGCTAGTAGAAAAAGCTTTTCTCATCCTTTCAATGCTTTAGAAAAAGCTCTTGTAGGAAGAATCTTTATAGTAGGCATAGTATTATAGGAGACTTGCATCAAAAGTGCTCATCCCAACCTTCATTTGCTAATTTACCATGGAATAATTGGACCAACTCTTCTTGAGTTCATTCAGAAATGTCAAAAGACATGTCTTCAAAAGCATTGATAAATTGATTGAGAGCTGTATGTCCAGATTTATATGGATTCTGTATCACCATTGTTTGCTCAGCGAGATCATCAGCAATGCAAACAACTCGTCGACCATCACACAAAACATATCTGTATGTATTTGCAAATTCAAGATGTCCTTTTAGATTGAGAAATCTTTGATATTGATCAGAAGCTGGATCATAATTTTGGAGACGTTCTAAGCTGTATTCCATTGTAGCGACTTCATGAGATTCATACCAATGAGCTAGATAATCAACAGGGAGATGCTTGTAATCATTTACGGTAAAGATGAATTTTTTGCAGACAGAATCTCCTTCTTCATAAGTCATGATAGTCCATAATTGATAAGGTTGACAAAACCGGATTTCTAATCTTTCACCCAAACTTGATGAAATCGTAATGAGAAGTTGTATTTTGGTAACTCCAAGGCTACGAAGGGCATGATGCATGATTGTAGGGAGCTGCTGTATTATTTTAAAATCATCTCTGCATAAAGAAAATCTTTGGACTAATCCTTGTTCAATATATGAGATATCAACTTCATATGATGGTAGGAACAATTTGGGAAAGCTAGTTGACCAGCTTATATATTAAGCTTTAAGCATTAATTGGTCCTTGATCTAACAAAAAATAGTTTTTTCTCTAATTCTTGCAGCTATCTCATTTGGAAAGGCTGTGTTAACCTTTTCCAGGAGGTGAAATCTAGATGTTTTTTCATCAGCATAGGTGGATAACAATACTCTTTGATGGATGTTATGGCACATAAGGATTTGGCTTTCTAAGTCCTTAATATGGTTTGCAATTTCGGATAGGGTTTTTCTAACTTTTTTTTATCAGAGAGAATGACACTATAATGGGCATTGATAAGTTCTTGTGAAGTGATAGATAATCTTGGATTGAAGAAGGGAATTGATATTTGTTGGGATGTAGGTATGAAGGAAGAGCTTGATTCCTAAGTACGGGCTTTCCTTGATGTCATAATGAGAAGGGATACTTCCTGAAGGCGGATAGGAGTAAAAGATAAGACTGAACGAGAATTATCAATAACCTGAATTTTTATTTTCTTTGGGAAAAAAAGTAATTTTATATCTGTCCTTCAGGTAGAATTTGAAGGTACCAAAATTGGGAAGTAGGATTAAATGTAGAAAACATAAAGACATCAGAGAGACGATTAATAAGATTCGTTTTATTTGGAACTGGATATCTGAATGGTTTTTAAACATCTTATTCTTGTTTACATTTTGTCTGAATAATATTGATATGTTGAATTGAAGTTAATTCAAAAAAATTAAAATTTACTTCTTTATTGTCTAAAATAGTTTTAGACCTGATGATTCAATTTGAAAAGGCTGTAAAATTCATGGAAAAGGATTTCCAAGGATAACATCATTGTTTAAATCCTGTCCTAGAAGGAAATTAGTCTTTATGCATGTTCCATTTTTATAGACATAAGCATTACTTAATTTGTATTTGATATGTTGGGATTAATTCTTCTCTTATTAAATTAACATCTGTGCCACTATCTAGTAAGCAGAGTGCTTTAATAGAGAAGTCTTTGACCTTAATTGTAGCTTGAGTTTTCCATTTTTTAAATGGATTTTTTGTTAAAGAATTTACAAAACCATTTAAGTCTTTATCAAAATTTTCTTGATTTTCTATATTATCATTATTTTCTTGATAATTTTTTAGTGTGTGAAATTCAAGATTCTCAACACATTGTTTGAGTTCTTGAAGTTCAATTAAATCTTGTTTTAATTCTTTTATTTCTTGCTTTTGATTATTTATTTCTTTATAAAGATCCTGAATGGAAAGATGAGTAGGAGCTTGTTGCTCTCTTAATCTATCTAATACAGTTTTAATGCTGAATTGTTCAGGTAAGTCTGATATGTTATTTGATGTAGAAACTTTCCCTTTTATAGTTCATTTATTTATATTCTGTATTTTTTCAAAATTTTTATTTTTTAATTCTTCTTCTTTTAGATCTTTAAACATTTCTAGCACCATCTCTTCTGGAGCAGAAAGTATGTTTAAAGATAAAGAGGAAGAAGAAGCAGATTCATACTGGATTTCACTATCAAATATTTTACAATGATATGTATTTGAAGCATGATATGAAGAATAATCTGTAATAGAAGAGCTGGATGACTCTGACGCTGAGGATCTTTTTTAGATAGTCTTGATTTCTTTTTCTGTTTTAACTTTTATTTTTGGGCATTTAGAAGTTATATGTCCTTTTTCTTTACAATTATAACATTGTATTTCTTTTTTCTTGGGATAAGAAGTGGATGGATTATCATTTGTATAAGATTTCTTTAATTCTTTATTAGGGATTTTATGAGAAGATTATTTATAATATCTTTTTGAGGGAGTACAATATTGTGGAGTTGAAAGATGTTTAGATTTCTTTTTTGATGGTTTCCTTTTAAGTTTTTCTTTTTATTCTGGCTGGAAGGACTGATTAATGGTTCCATGCCAAATTGAAAACAAAAATACCAAGTTCATACTTGCTGATTCTTTTTTTTTTTAATTTGACATTTAAGTTTGATTTCATTGCATAATGAAAATCCAACTTTATTAATCTTTTGAATTAGATCACCATATGTATACATTCCATAATTCAAATTTCCATAATTTTCTCATTTTAATTCTTCTCTAACTTTTTCTACAAAAAGTTTAGAAAGACCCAATATGAATTTTTCTTTCCAAAATTCTGAATTACTTGCATCGATTGTATAGTGTTTTGATAAGAAAACATCTTTATACCAACGAAAATCTGTTAATGTTGGGCAATATAATATGATTAATTATGTTTTTAATTTTTCTCCTACATTCATATAATTACCAATAAAATGTTTAACTATATTGGTAATAAGCGTTTAGATAAAATCAGGGATCATTTGGCCTTGAGGAGTAAGAACAGGATTTCCTGAGGGATCTCTTTTTACTGTATTTAATATAGCATTTCTTTCTATATCAGATAGGTATTTTTCCCACCAACCATGTAATTGTCCAGTAAATCCAAGGATGACTACATTTACTGCATGTCTCTGATCATTACTGACAGCCATGTTGATAAAGGCATATATCATCATGTGTTGGTTAGTTGTAGGATTTGATATTCAGATAGTCCATCTACATTCCATTTATATACGGAAGAGTTTTCAAATTGAAAGCCATTTAGAATAGCTTGTTCTTCGAATTAAAGAACAACTGGAGTGGGTCTTGGATAATAATTTCCTATTTTTGCTGTAGTGACTATTGGATTTTGTCTTTTAAATATTTTATTGATTTGTAGCGATTCTTGATTTTGATCATCTTGATTTTCATTTGATTTTTCTTCTATAGAGTCTGAAATAGAGAATTCTGAGTCTGAGCTCGAAGTTTTAGAAACTAAAACATTTATGGATTTTTCTTCATTATTTTCTTTATTATCTTTAAGTTTTATGTTTGTAAAACTATGAGATAATTGATTAACTAGTTCGTCTGAAAAATTTAAGGGATTTTTTTTCTAACTTTAGATCTTTAAGGGCTTCACCTTCAAAACCTAAAGATTGAGTCTTGATTACTTTATGGGAAAAAGTAGTTTCATAAAATTTTAAAATATTTTCAACTTCATCTTCAATTCTATTGGTTTGTTGGCCAATAGTATAAAGGTTTATATTTGTATAATCATTTTGTTCTAAAACTTGACTTAAATCTGATTTGTAAATAAATTCAGTTTTACCTTTGTCTCCTTGTATTTTTGCAACGTCTTTTATGGGTTCAGCTGAAGTTTCTTTATAAATGATTTGATGTAATGGAGGATGTATAGATTCTTCAGTTCTTTGTGGAGAGGAACACTATAGAAGCTATAATCCCAGAAGAGCTTAATTTAGTTATCATATTGATGGATAAACCTTTAGTATTATAAGCTTTCTTCATGGCTAGTTTAAGCCAATCAAAGAAATAAATATTTCTTCGATTATCATACATATATTTAAACCATTTTGCTTTTAGAAAGTCTTTATGTTCCTGAGAAACATGGTTAAAAAAGGATTTTGCAAGAGGATGTAAAGCTAAATTCTTTTTTAACATTTCTTTATCAATTTCAAAGCATTCAATAACATTTATATTGAAATCAGATTATGAAGGATTATATGTATTAGATGGAGAAGCTTGATAAGAAGGATACACTAATCCTGTAGGTCGATGGTCTACATTAGGTGTAGAGTAAGAAACTCGGGATGATTCTTTTTTGGAAGATTTTACCACTGATGGAGGATGTGAATAAGATTTTCTAGAAGGTTGAAAAATTGTAGGAGTTATATCTCTTGAATCTGTTTGAAAATTTATTTCAACACTTCCATCTTCATGTTCAATAATTGTTTCAATATCTTGATTTTATAAAGACCTTTCAAGTTGAGCGTTTTCTAAGCTCCATTTACCAGATAGATTAACATCATTCCACTATATGAGTTTTGGAATATTAACTTTATTTTTGAAATTTGTTTGGAATAAAGTAGTCATACCTTTTGCTTGATGGGAATAGGCCATGCTTGGAACAACTGAATTCATGAGTTTATAATAAACTTTATATATGAGAGCAAGATTTTGATTGTGAAAATTCTTATCAAAACCTTTTGTTTAGATAGCAAGAGTAAGAGCTTCATGTGCACCTGAATCTATAAGGGAAACAGAGAAATTTAGAAAGCAATTGAAGAAAGTAAGGCCACTAGCCAAACTTGATTCAACCATTCCAAGTAATGAATCACTGAATTTTTTATGTCTTGTATCTTGAACATAGATAAGAGTTTTTATTCTAAGTCCAAGTCTTGTTAAAGGCTTTAGAGCAACTTGCACTAATCCAAAATGAATAAAATTGTATGTTTTAACATACTCCTTTATTTCATGGGGCTTGATTAAAGAAAGATGCTGAATATTACTGGTAATGGATTCAGTTCTTTCAATGGTTTTTTACTTTATAACTTGATTTTAATTGAAAGCTTCCAACTTTATAAATTTCATTTTTATTTACAGTTAGAATAGTCCAATTGCAAATAACTTGATCTAAATCATCATAACTGGTTTCTTCACTTTTTTTTAATAGAATTTGATGATGAGAAAGAAGAAGGTACAAACTTCTTAATAAGCTTAGCCATAATTTGTGTTACAGAGTTATTTTAACCAAATCCACCACAAGTATCTAACAAAATAGAGGATTTACACACCAACAAAAAGCCTTAAACGCCTTCACACGGCTAACAACGGTGAAAATAATGACTACCTCAGCTTCGCTCTAAGTGGAATACGATTAAACTTTCTCTATAACAACAAGCACAGAAGTAGGTATTAAGACTTTTGATGCTCTTACTTCTGAGTCAGCAATTCCTTAAGCAAAATCAAAGCATAACATAATAAAGATAAGTGAAGAAATATTCAGAAAATGAATTTATATTGCCAAAGTACTTGATTACAAATTTGATAACAACTTGGCTCTGATACCAAATGGGGAAGACGGTAGGTATATAAAAGCGGAAGGGAGAGGAAACAGGAGATGGTGGTGGAAGCAAGGCTGGATTTTGACTGGTATTCCAACTCTTGCTCGAACATGAGGAAGGCTAGAACTATTTATAGTCATAACCAACACAATTTACATTTCATTACAACTGAATTTAGATTAAATGTGCATTTCATTTAATGTGCTAGCAAATTTCATGATGCTTCCAGACTGCAAGCAAAAATCACAATCTTTGCTGTAGAGATGAACTTTATTCTGAATAGTGAGATGTCATGATTGCTTTGAGTGACTTTATAAAGTATGTGTCATTTCTTTATTTCTTTTCCCTTTCTATAGATAAGTTCTTCATGGATGTGCATGTCAGGAATAAAATACTACTTCAGTTTTATGAGAGATATGCTTTGTCTTTTAGTACTTTTGTATGTACTTTTTTAAAAAAACTCATTGATGGGCTAGTAGAAAAAGCGCTTGTAGGAAAAATCTTTATGCTAGGCATAGTATTATTGGAGACTTGCATCAAAAATGCTTGTCCCAGCCATCATTTGTTAATTCACCATGGAATAATTGGATTAACTTTCTTTAGTTTTGTCAGAGATTTCAAATGACATGTCTTCATAAGCATTGATAATTTGATTAAGAGCTGTATGTCCAGATTTATATGGATTCTATGTCATCGTTGTTTGCTCAGCGAGATCATCAGCGATGCAACAACTCTTTGACTGTCACACCAAACATATCTGTATGTACTTACAAATTCAAGATGTCCTTTTAGATTGAGAAATCTTTGATATTGATCAGAAGCTGGATCATATGTTCGGAGGTGTTCTAAGTTGTATTCCATTGTAGCGACTTCATGGGATTCATACCATTGAGCTGGATAATCAATAGGGAGATGCTCATAACCATTTAAGGTAGAGATGAATTTTTTGCAAGTTAAATCTCCTTTTTCATAATTCATGATGGTCCATAATTGATAAGGTTGATAGAATCAATTTTTTATCTTTCACCCAAATTTGATGAAATCGTTATAAGAAGTTGTCTTTTGGTAACTCCAAGGCTGTGAAGGGCATGATGCACAATTGTAGGGAGCTGCTGTATTATTTTAAAGTCATCTCTACATAAAGAAAATCTTTGGACTAATTCTTATTCGATATATGAGATATCAACTTCATATGATGGTAGGAACAATTTGGGAAAACTAGTTGACCAGCTTATATATTGAGCTTTGAGCATTAATCGCTCTTTAATCTGACAAAAAATAATTTTTTCTCTAATTCTTGTAGCTATCTCATCTAGAAGGGCTGTGTTAACCTTTTCCAGGAGATGAGTTCTAGATGTATTTTCATCAGCATAGGTGGATAATAGTACTCTTTGATGGATGTTATGGCACATAAGGATTTGGCTTTCTAAGTCCTTAATATGGTTTGCAATTTTGGATAGGTTTTTCTAGCGTTCTTTTTATCAAAGAGAATGGCACTATAATGGGCATTCATAAGTTCTTGTGAAGTGACAGATAATCCTGGATTGAAGAAGGCAATTGATATTTGTTGGGATGTAGGTATGAAGGAAGAGCTTGATTCCTGAATAGGGGCTTTGCTTTTGCTTATACTTAATGTCATAATGAGAAGGGATACTTCCTGAAGGCAGATAAGTTTGAATGAGAATTATTAATAATCAGAATTTTTATTTTCTTTGGGATAAGAAAACTAATTTTATATTTGTCCTCCGAGTAGAATTTAAAGGTACCAAAATCTGGATGTAGGATCAAATGCAAAAAACATGAAGACATCAGAAAGACGATTAATAAGATCCGTTTTATTTGGAACTAGATATTCAATTATTTTTTAAACACCCTATTCTTGTTTACACTTTGTCTAAATACTATTGATATGTTGAATAGGAGTTGATTCACCAAAATCAAAACTGAATTCTTTATTGTCTAAAAGAGTTTTTAGACTTGATGAATCAATTTGAAAAGGCTGTAAAATTGAAAGAGAAGGGTTTCCAAGGATAAGATCATTATTTAAGTCCTTTCCTAGAAGGAAATTTGTCTTTATGCATATTACTTTTTACAAACATAAACATTACTTAATTTTTATTTGATATGTAGTTTTTTGCTAGTAGTTGCTCAATTGAGTTTATCATTTGGTTTTTCATAGTATTTCGTTGGGATTATTCCTTCTTTTATTAAACTAACATCTGCGCCACTATCTAGTAAGCCAAGTGCTTTAATAAAGAAGTTTTTGTCCTTAATTGTAGCTTGAGTTTTCCTTTTTTTAACTATATTTCTTGTTAATGAATTTACAAAACCATTTAATTCTTTATCAAATTTTTTTTTGATTTTCTAAATTATCATTATTTTCTTGATAATTTTTGAGTGTGTGAAATTCAAGATTCCCAACATGTTGTTTGAGTTCTTGAAGTTCAATTAAGTCTTGTTTTAATTCTTTTATTTCTTGCTATTGATTAGTAATTTCTTTATAAAGATCTTGAATTAAAAGATGAGGAGGAGCTTGCTGCTTTCTTATTCTATCGAATACAATTTTAATGCTGAATTATTCAGGTAAGTTAGATATATTATTTGATGTAGGAGCTTTTCCTTTTTTATCTCGTTTATTTATATTTTGTTTTTTTTCAAAATATTTATTTTTTATTTCTTTATCTTTGAAATCTTTAAACAATTCTAGCAGCAGTTCGTCTAGAGCATAAAGTACGTTTAAAGATAAAGAAGAAGAAAAAGCAGATTCATACTAGATTTCACTATCAAATATTTTACAATGACATGTATCTGAAGCATGAGAAGAAGAATAATCTATATGAGAGGAACTGGATGACTCTGACACGAGGATCCTTTTAAGATAGATTTAATTTCTTTTTCTATTTTTACTTTTATTTTTTGGCTGTCAAGAGCTATATGTCCTTTTTCTTTGCAATTATAACATTGTATTTCTTTTTTTTGTGATAAGAAGTGGATGGATTATCGTTTGTATAAGATTTCTTTAATTCTTTATAAGGGTTTTTATGAGAAGATTATTTATAATATCTTTTTAAGGGAGTATAATATTGTGGAGTTGAAAAATGTTTAGATTTTCTTTTTTGATGGTTTCTTTTTAAGGTTTTTTTTTTGTTCTGGGTAAAAAGACTGATTAATGGTTCCATACCAAATTGAAAACAAAAATCACCAAGTTCATACTTGCTTATTCTTTTTTGATTTTTAATTTGACGTTCAAGTTTGATTTCATTACATAATGAAAATCGAATTTTATTAATCTCTTGAATTAGATTATCATATGTATATATTCCATAATTCAAATTTCCATAAATTTCTAATTTTAATTCTTCTCTAACTTTTTCTGCAAAAAGTTTAGGAAGACGAGATATGAATTTTTCTTTCCAAAATTTTGAATTACTTACATCAGTTGTATAGAGTTTTGATAATAAAACATCTTTATGCCAACGAAAATCTGTTAATGTTGGGCAAGATAAATTGATTAATTGTGTTTTTAATTTTTCTTCTACATTCATATAATTACCAATAAAATGTTTAACTATATTGGTAATAAACATGTCGATGGAATCAGGTATCATTTGGCCTTAAGGATTAAGAATAGGATTTCCTGATGGATCTCTTTTTACTGCATTTAGTATAACTTGTCTTTCTATATCAGATAGGTACCTTTCCCACCAACCATGTAATTGTCCAGTAAATCCAAGGACAACCACATTTACCGCATGTCTTTGATCATTACTGGCAGCCATGATGGTAGGGGCATATATTATCATGTGTTTGCATAGTTGCAGGATTTGATGTTCAGATAGTCGATCTACATTCCATTCGTATATTGAGGAATTTTCAAATCGAAGACCATTTAGAATAGTTTGTTCTTAAATTGAAGATCAACTGGAATAGGTCTTGGATAAAATTTCTTGTTTTTGTTGTAGTGACTTTGGTTTTTGTCTTTTAAATATTTTATTAATTTGTAGACATTCTTGATTTTGATCATTTTGATTCTCATTTGTTTTAGACTCTTCTTCTATAGGATCAGCTATAGAAAATTCTGAATTTGAGCTAGGGGCTTTAGAAATTGAGACTAAAACATTTATAGATTTGTCAGCATTTTGATCTTTATTTTCTTGAAGTTTTATATTTGTAAAATTATGAGATAATTGATTGATTAGTTCATCTGAAAATTTTAAAGGTTTCCTTTGTAACTTTAGATCTTTAAGGGCTTCACCTTGGAAACCTAAAATTTGTGTCTTAATTATCTTTTGTGAAGAAGATGCTTCATAAATTTTTAAAATATTTTCAACTTCATCTTCAATTTTATTGGTTTGTTGGCAAATAGTATGAAGGTTAATATTTGTATAATTATTTTATTCTAAAACATGACTTAAGTTTGTTTTATAAATTATTTCAGATTTACTTTTATCTCCTTGTATCTTTGCTACATCTTTTATGGGTACGGCTGAAGTTTCTTTATATATAATTTGATGTAATGGAGGATGTATAGATTCTTCAGTTCTTTGTGGAGAAGAGCTAGTAGAAGCTATAATCCAAGATGAACTTAATTTTGTTATCATATTGATGGATAAATCTTCAGTATTATAGGCTTTCTTTATGGATAGTTTAAGCTAATCAAAGAAATATTTCTTTGTTTAATTATCATATGTATATTTGTACCATTTTTCTTTTGAAAAGTCTTTATGTTCTTAAGAAACCTGTTTAAAAAAGGATTTTGTTAAAGGATGTAGAGCTAAATTCTTTTTTGACATTTCTTTATCAATTTCAAAACAATCAATAACATTTATATTGAAATCGGATTCTGAAGGATTATATGTATTAGATGGAGAAGCTTAATAAGAAAGATACACAAGTCCTATAGGTCAAAGGTCTACATTAGGTGTAGAGCAACAAACTTGAGATGGTTCTTTTATGGAAGATCCTACCATAGAGGAAGGATGAGAATAAGACTTTCTAGAAGGTTAATAAACTGTGGGAGTTGTACCTCTTGAATCTGTTTGAAAATTTATTTCAACACTTTCATCCTCATGTTCAATAATTGTTTCAATTTCTTGATTTTCTAAAGACCTTTCTAGTTGAGCGTTTTCTGAATGCCATTTACCAGATAGATTAATATCATTCCACTGTATGAGTTTTGGAATATTAAATTTATTTTTGAAATTAGTTTGGAATAAAGTGGTCAAACCTTTTGCTTAATGGGAATAGGCTATGCCTAGAACAACTGAATTCATGAGTTTATAATAAACTCTATATATGAGAGCAGGATTTTGATTATGAGAATTCACATCAAAACCTTTTGTCTGGATAGCAAGAGTAAGAGCTTCATGTGCACTTGGATTTATAAGGGAAACAAAGAAATTTGGAAAGCAATTGAAGAAAGTAGGGCCATTAGCCAAACTTGATTCAACCATTCCAAGTAATGAATCACTAAATTTTTTATGTTTTGTATCTTTAACATAGATGAGAGCTTCTGTTCTAAGTCCAAGTCTTGTTAATGGCTTTAGAGCAACTTGCACTAATCCAAAATGAATATAATTGTAGGTTTTAACATACTCCTTTATTTCATGGGGCTTGATTAAAGAAATATGTTAAATATTACTGGTAATGGATTTAGTTCTTTCGATGGTTTTTACTTTATAACTTGATTTTAATTGAAAACTTCCAACTTGATAAATTTCATTTTTATTTACGGTTGGAATAGTCCAGTCACAAATAACTTGATCTAAATCATCATAACTAATTTGTTCACTATTTTTAATAGACATAAAAGATAAGGAATTTGAGGATGAGGAAGAAGAAGGTACAAACTTCTTAATAAGCTTAGCCAAAATTTGTATTACAGAGTTATTTTAACCAAATCCACCATGTGTATTTAACAAAATAGAGGATTTACACACCAACAAAACGCCTTAAATGCTTTCACACGGCTAACTACGGTGATAACAATGGCTACCTCAGCTTCGCTCTGGGTGGAATATGATTAAAAATTTTCAATAATAACAAACCTAGAACTAAGTATTAAGACTTTTGATGTTCTTACTTCTGAGTCAACAATTCCTTAAGCATAATCAAAGCATAGTATAACAAATATAAGTGAAGAAATACTTACAAAACAACTTTATATTGCCAAAGTACTTGATTACAAATTTGATACCAACTTGGCTTTGATACCAAATGGGGAAGATGGTGGATATACAAAAGCTGAAGGGAGAGGAGAGAGAAGATGGTGGTGGAAGCAAGGCTGGATTTTGACTGGTATTCCAACTCTTGCCTATACATGAGAAAGGCTAGCATTATATATATCCTTATCAAACATAATTTACATTTCATTACAACTGAATTTAGACTACATTTGCATTTCATTTTATGTGTTGGCAGATTGCATGATGTTTCAGGATTTTACTACTGGATAGGATCACAGGCTGCTGTATAGATGGTTTGTCTTCATGCTGTGATGAGTGTACTTGTTGACTAGAAGGATGTTGCTTTATTCTTCTGCATAGTACCTGATTAGTCTATTACGAAGAGAGAAGTCTATGGAGCCTTGTTCATTCTTGTTATCTTTTGGATTTTTTCCAATTGTCTTTTGTCGTCTTTCTTAAAGTAGCTTTTTTGTATAGTACTTTTTCAACATAACTTTGATGTGTTTGCAGAGAATAGCATAGCTATGGTTATAGTAGCAATGATAAAGTTTTGTTATCTTTTCTTTGCATGCTTTATAGAAAAACTCTTAATAAATCTTGATAAATCTAAATCTTGATAAGATTAATCACCAGCCAGGTGAATTCCATTGCAGCTATTGGAGAACTTCATAATAGAGTCAAAATTATGACAAGAATCATTCCAACTATAACACTCCAACCCAACTTAACCCAGTTTAGCACCTAAGTAATGATGAATTCATTGTTAATTATATTTTGCTTTTGTTTTGGTTTCATTTTGGGTTGCGGATAGGTAGTTGGGTTGAGTTTAACTTGGTTTAAGTAGACATGAGCCCTTTTTTCATAATTTTAGATTTTGTAAAACGTTGTCATTCATGTGTCATCTTGGTGTCAACACGTATCTTTTGTCGAGCTCGTCAACTTCGATAACTGACTCGTCTGTGAACAACATCATTTGTTTCTGTTGTATCGTCATTTAACTCGAACTGTAATTAAGATAACCTGTTGGACTTTCTTATAATTGTTTTAATCCTTATCTTTATATAAACCGACATGCACCGCCTCTCCCATCTCAACGTCAGTTCCTCCTTCTCCTTCTCTAATTTCGTTTCTTCCTTTCCGTTTCTTCTTTTTTTACATGATCAAGTCTAGGGAAGAGAGAGTTGGCGCACTCTTGTGAGGTTAAGGTGTGCTCTGGGTTTTTGCTATGAGCTTTTTCCTTTTCTCCTTCTTTTTTTCTCATCAGTTGCTGCATGTGCTCAATTCTTTCTCTTTCTTTTACATGCACGATGATAGGTAGGTAAATTGTCAACAAAATTGAGCCCAAGGGCAACTATGCATGTGTTAAAACTCATTTGAGGCAAGTATAAGCATGATTGGATGAACCATGTTGGTATATGTTTGATTATGAATAATTGTCTTAATCTTGCATGTGACGTGTGTTTCACAGCCCAACTTATGTCAATTTCCATCTTCTTAGTGTTGTGGTTCCATTTTACACACATCCAGCTATTTCAGTAACAGGTTCAGAGAAATGACCCTGAGCAGTTTACGGCTAAGCCGTAACTGCCTACGGCTCAAAGTCCAGAGAGCTGCAAAACCTAGTTATCTTTTATGGTCAGGTTACGGCTAAGCCATAAAATGTGCTACAACTAAGCCGTAGACTAGCCGTGACCTAACCATAGGTCAAGCTATGGCTTGATTTCCAGAAAGCTGAAAAATTGAATGAACCTTCTATGGTCCAACCTTGGCTAAGCTGTGCAATGTGTCATGGCTAAGCCATAACCCAAGCAAGGCTAAGCCGTATAGCAAAACACGGCTGAGCCGTAGAACAAAACAGGGTTAAGCCGAAAATGCGAATGAACAGTAAAAGGATTCACGGCTAAGCCGCAGTACATATCACGGCTACGCCGTAAGATGTCTACGGCTAAACCGTAGAACACCCTCGGTAAGCCATAAGACCAGTAAAACATCAGAAAGGTAGGCGTTGGAAGAGACCTTGTAGGGCTTTTGAGTTAGGTGGTAAGCAACCTTGACTTGCCCAATGGAATATGACAAAATTACATGAATAATCTCGAAGGCTGCGATTCATTCATGTACGTTATCTAGTTGTTAAGCACCTCCCCATGGGTGTTGGTTTAAGGGACTTCGATACACTCTTTTAATACAATGCAACACTAGACAACAGTTTATCGGATAACTTAAAACTACATCATCATGCACGGTTAGAAATACTGGATAACTAGATTAGGGTTGGCTAGTAAATGATCTTGATTCGAATAAATTGAGTGCACGGCATTTTGTATGACGATCATTTCCTCCATTCTTTTGTATGGTTTGGTTAGTCCTCTTATGCCTATTGATATAGTAAGTTCGATCTGTTTGATCTGTTCGATATGTTTTCAGAAACTTGAGTATCGTGAGTATCGTATGTATGTATGAATTGACCATATGCACATATGCACGTATGATATATGTTTGATATGATATGATATATATGATCTACTCAAGTTCTAGTATTTGTTTGATTCCATACAATAAGGCACTGCTCAGCCTCAACCTTAGGATACCCGACGGGGTTGAATTTGGCATAGTTTATATGGCACCGCTGCAGTGAGTTTATGTCTTGGGGCTTTCGGACCGCAAGAACTCGAGACCCATTCGAACCCTGGCCCGGTCGATGGTGTTCTCAGTATGTGTGTCCCCAAAAGGGAGTATAGGGAAAATGTAGTAGCGACTTAGTTATGTATGTTTCATGTAAGCATTAATTCTGATAACATGTTTCATTTGTTTGCATAACTGCCGAGCATACAAAATTGAAACTCTATGATTTATTAGTTGTTCCTTATTTTGTTAAATACAACATGTGTTAACTTATTATTGCTTTTACTTTGCTGAATTGTTATATTCATGAGTTGTCCTTGGTGTTGCAGGCCCAGATCCCTCGACTGACCCCTCATCGCTTAACCAGACTCCAAGGGAGACCCCCGAGGCCCCATCAGGGCTAGAGGAGTGGATGTGACCACTCCATTGGAGCACGACAATGTCCTTCATGCATATAGGTGTTCCTCATTTTGGCATCCTAGTGGATTTTGGATTTATTCGGATATTGGGTTATTCATGATCTTTACATAATGTATTTCAGCCCATTTTGTATAACTCCGAACTCTTTGTAAGCTTTGTATATATATGATTTTGTTCTTATAAGTCTTCTTTGTTATGCTTTAATACCTACAGCTTCCGCGTACATGTATTAGCACATGTGAACCTTCCCTTGTGTGTGTGCATTAGACAAGGTTTAAGTGTATAGGCACGGGAGTACGTGTGTCACTGGTTAGGTTTAAACTTGACCCCCGATCTCCTAGGCTCGGGTTTTGACACCAACCTTCATAATCATTTTTGAATTCTCCATGGAATAGCTAAATTAATTCTTCACAAGTTTTTTCTGAAATGTCGAAAGAGAAATCTTCAGAGGCATTGAGAATTTGATTAAGCTTGGCATGTCCAGATTTAGAAGGATTCTGTATCACCATTGTTTGCTCAGCGAGTTCATCAGTAATGCAAACAACTCATCGACCGTCACACCAAACATACCTATATGTACTTGAAAATTCAAGATGTCCTTTTACATTGAGAAATCTTTGATATTGATCAGAAGCTGGATCATAATTTTGGAGACATTTTAAGCTGTGTTTCATTGTAGCGACTTTATGAGATTCGTACTATTAAGCTAGATAATCAACAGGGAGATGCTCATAATCATTTAAAGTAGAGATTAATTTTTTGCAAATTAAATCTCCTTCTTCATAATTCATGAAGGTCCATAATTGATAAGGTTGATAAAACCAGATTTCTGATCTTTCACCCAAACTTGATGAAACCGTTATGAGAAGTTGTCTTTTAGTAACTCCAAGGCTGTGAAGGGCATGACGCACGATTGTAGGGAGCTGCTGTATTTTTTCAAAATCATCTCTACATAAAGAAAATCTTTGGACTAATCCTTATTCGATATATGAGATATCAACTTCATATGATGGCAAGAACAATTTAGGAAAGCCAGTTGCCCAGCTTATATATTGGACTTTGAGCATTAATCGCTCCTTGATCTGATAAGAAATAGCTTTTTCTCTCATTCTTGCAACTATCTCATCTAGAAGGGTTGTGTTAAACTTTTCCAGGAGGTGAATTCTGGATAATTTTTCATTAGCATAGGTGGATAACAGTGCCCTTTGGTGGATGTTATGGCACATAAGGATTTGGCTTTCTAAGTCTTCGATATGGTTTGCAATTTTGAATAGGATTCTTCTAGTGTATTTTCTTTTATTAGAAAGAATAACACTTGAATGGGCATTGATAAGTTCTTGTGAAGTGACAGATAATCTTCGATTGAAGAAGGGAATTGATATTTGTTAGGATTTAGGTATGAAGGAAGAGCTTGATTCCTGAATAAGGGCTTTGTTTTTGTTTGTACTTGATGTCATAATGAGAAGAGATACTCCTGAAGGCAGATAGGTCTGAATGAGAATTATCAATAATCTGAATTTTTATTTTCTTTGGGAAAAGAAAAATAATTTTATATCTGTCCTCTGGGTAGAATTTGGGGGTACCAAAATCAGGATGTAGGATCAAATGTAGAAAACATAAAGACATCAGAGAGATGATTAATAAGATATGTTTTATCTGGAACTGGATATTTGATTGTTTTTTGAACACCTTATTCTTGTTTACACTTTGTCTAAATACTATTGATATGTTGAATAGGTGTTGATTCACCAAAATCAAAAATTAATTCTTTATTATCTAAAATAGCTTTTAGACCTGATGAGTCAATTTGAAAAGGCTGTAAAATTTGTAAAAAAGGGTTTCTAAGGATAACATCATTGTTTAAATCCTTTTCTAGAAGGAAATTAGTCTTCATGCATGTTCTACTTTTGTAGACATGAATATCACTTAATTTGTATTTGATATATAGTTTTTTTGCTAGCAGTAGCTAGATTGAGTTTATTATTGGTCTTTTCATAACATTTTATTGGGATTAATCCTTCTCTTATTAAATTAACATCTGCACCACTATCTAGTAAGCCAAGTGCTTTAATAGAGAAGTCTTTGATCTTAATTGTAGCTTGATTTTTCCAATTTTTTTTAAGTCGATTCCTTGTTAAAGAATTTACAAAACCATTCAGGTTTTCATCAAATTTTTCTTGATTTTCTAAATTATCATTATTTTCATAATAATTTTTTAGTATGTGAAATTCAAGATTCTCAACATGCTGTTTGAGTTCTTGAAGTTTAATTAAGTCTTGTTTTAATTCTTTTATTTCTTGCTTTTGATTATTAATTTCTTTATGAAGATCTTGAAGAGAAAGATGAGTAAGAGCTTGTTGTTCTCTTAATCTATCTAATACAGTTTTAATGTTGAATTGTTCATGTAAGTCTGATATGTTATTTGACGTAGAAGCTTTTCCTTTTTTAGTTCCATTATTCATATTATGTATTTTTTCAAAAGTTTTATTTTTTAATTCTTTATCTTTTAGATCTTTAAACATTTTTAGCACCATTTTTTCTAAAGTAGGAAGTATGGTTGAAGATAAAGAGGAAGAAGATGCAGATTCATACTGGATTCCACTGTCAAATATTTTACAATGACATGCATCTGAAGAATAATCTCTATCAGGGGAACTAGATGATTATAAGGATGAGGATGACAATCCTTTTAAAATAGTTTTGATTTTTTTTTCTATTTTTACTTTTATTTTTGGGTAGTCAGGAGCTATATGTCCTTTTTCTTTACAATTATAACATTTTGTTTCTTTTTTCTTAGGATAAGTGATAGATGGATTATCTTTTGCATAAAATTTCTTTAATTCTTAATAAGGGTTTTTATGAGAAGATTTTTTATGATATCTTTTTGAGGGAATATAATATTATGGAGTTGAAAAATGTTTAGATTTTCCTTTTTGATGGTGTCTTTTTAAGTTTTTTTTTTCTTTTGCTAGAAGGACTGATTAATGGTTCCCTGCTAAATTGAAAACAAAAATCGCCAAGTTCATACTTGCTGATTCTTTTTTGATTTTCAATTTAACGTTTAAGTTTGATTTCATTACATAATGAAAATCCAACTTTATTAATCTTTTGAATTAGATCACCATATGTATACATTCCATAATTCAAATTTCTATAATTTTCTATTTTGAATTCTTCCCTAACTTTTTTTACAAAAAGTTTAGGAAGACCAGATATGAATTTTTCTTTCCAAAATTTTGAATTACTCGCATCAATTGTATAAAGTTTTAATAAGAAAACATCCTTATACCAATGAAAATCTGATAATGTTGGGCAAGTAAAATTGATTAATTGAATTTTTATTTTTTGTTCTACATTCATATAATTAATAATAAAATATTTTACTATATTGGTAATAAGCATGTAAATAGAACCAGGAATCATTTGACTTTCAGAAGTAATAACGGGATTTCCTGAAGGATCTCTTTTTACTGCATTTAGTAATAGCTTGTCTTTCTATATCAAATCGGTACTTTTCCCACCAACCATGTAATTGTCTAGTAAATCCAAGGACAACTGCATTTCTACATGTCTTTGATCATTAATAGCAGCCATGATGGTAGAGGCATATATCATCATGTGTTGGCATAGTTGCAGGATTTGATATTCAGATAGTCCATCTACATTCCATTCATATATTGAGGAGTTCTCAAGTCAAAGGCCATTTAGAATAGCTTGTTCTTTGAATTGAAGATCAACTAGAGTAGGTCATGGATAATAATTTCTTGTTTTTGCTGTAGTGACTATTGGTTTTTGTCTTTTAAATATTTTTAGAGATTCTTGATTTTGCCCATTTTGATTCTCATTTGTTTTGGACTCTTCTTTTATAGGATCAGCTACAAAAAATTTTGAATCTAACCTAGAGGCTTTAGAACTTGAAATTAAGACATTTATAGATTTGTCAGCTTTTTGACCTTTATTTTCTTGAAGTTTTATATTTGTAAAACTATGGGATAATTGATTGATTAGTTCATCAGAAAATTTTCAAGGTTTTCTTTCTAACTTTAGATCTTTAAGTGCTTCACCTTGAAAACTTAAAGTTTGTGTTCTAATTATCTTTTGTGAAGAAAATGCTTCATATATTTTTAAAATATTTTCAACTTTATCTTCAATTCTATTGGTTTGTTGGCCAATAGTATAAAGGTTAATATTTGTATAATTATTTTATTCTAAAACATGAAGTCTGATTTATAAATTAATTCAGATTTACCTTTATCTCCTTGTATCTTTGCTACATCTTTTATGAGTTCGGCTGAAGTTTCTTTATATATGATTTGATGTAATAGAGGATGTATAGATTCTTCAGTTCCTTCTGGAGAAGGGTTGGTAAAAGCTATAATCCAATATGAAGTTAATTATCTTATCACATTGATGGATAAATCTTCAGTATTATAAGCTTTCTTTTATTACTTGATACCGAATGGGAAAGATGGGGGGTATACAAAAGCGGAAGGGGGAGAAGAGAGGAGATGGTGGTGGAAGCAAGGTTGGATTTTAACTGGTATTCCAACTCTTGCTTGTACATGAGGAAGGCTAGACCTATTTATAGTCATAACCAACATAATTTGCATTCCATTACAATTGAATTTACACTGCATTTGCATTTCATTTCATGTGCTAATAAATTTCATGATGCAATCGGACTGTAGGCAAAAATCACAATCTTTGCTATAGATGAACTTTATTCTGGATAGTGAGGTGTCATGATTGCTTTGAGTAACTTGATAAGGTATGTGTAATGTCTTTTTTTCTTTTCCCTTTCTGGAGATAAGTTCTTCATAGATGTGCATGTCGGGAATAAAATACTACTTCATTCTTATGAGAGATATTCTTCGTCTTTTAGTACTTTTGTGTGTACTTTTTCCAAAAAAACTCACGATGGGCTAGTAGAAAAAGCTCTTGTAGGAAGAATCTTTATGCCAGGTATAGTATTATTGGAGACTTGCATCAAAAGTGCTCATCCCAGCCATCATTTATTAATTCACCATGGAATAATTGGATTAACTCTTCTTGAGTTCTGTTAGAAATATCAAAAGACATGTTTTCATAAGCATTGATAATTTGATTAAGAGCTGTATGTCCAGATTTATATGGATTCTGTATCACCGTTGTTTGCTCAGCGAGATCAACAATGATGAAAACAACTCTTCGATCGTCACACTAAACATATTAATATGTACTTGCAAATTCAAGATATCCTTTTAGATTTAGAAATCTTTGATATTGATCAGAAGCTGGTGTTGGAAGTAGGTGGGTCTCGTGGATTGATTTTCAAAACTTTTGACCCACTTGACACAGGGATCAACTATCCATAAGACCAAAACCTAATCCAGGATGCATTACCCTCAATCTCGTGACCATGTACAGTAAATATTCTTCCGACACTAAACATCCATACTAATCTACGACATGCAAGAAGTAGATCATACCTTTGGAGATCCGCAGTGCTCTAATGGATTTCTTCAACACCTCTTAGCCTTCCATGCTATGACCCGAATTGGATTTCTTTTCTCAAGAAAAATGGTGGAATCTTCAGGAGAAATCCCAACTCGAAACTCCAAGGAACTAGAAGAAAGAAGGAGAGAGTAACTCGTGCAACTCTTGCACGAAAGGGTTTTGGGCGTGAGAGAGACTCTTTTGGACGTCCAAGGAGATTTTATAAACTTTCAAATCTCGTCCTTGGCTAATTGAAATAGAAGTCTTACTTCCAAAGCAATTAGCAACTTTCTCCTTTCTTATCCCTTCTTTCTAGAGTTCAAGTCGGATTAGTATTTTCCAATAACTTGGGCTAGCATGGGGACCACTAGGGATTCCTTAGAAAGCTTGCTCCAACTGGAACACCGCGACCCCACATCTAATGTGCAATCCAGGCCTTCAGTTAATTGCAAATAACACCACTATATAAATGCAATTGCACTCCAGTCTTAGGAATAAATTACAATGAAGACCCTAAACTTTCCAATTACCACAAGTAGGCCCCTCTATCAATATCCGTGGATCAATTGGAATAAATCCGTCTCTTCCAATCTAAGTTCCACATCTTATTATCCTTGAGCCCCAATTAATCACAGTAATCATCAGTACCATCCAATTAACTCTTAATTGAGATGGGTGCGCACTTACTAATGATAAATCCATTAATTGGCATAAGGGGATAATAGAGATAGATTCCATCTTAATCATTCAACATTCCCACAGTTCTACTACCACATACCCAAGACACCGAGGTGTTAACCTACAGTCGGCCTCACTCATTAGTGACTCAAAGCAAATGAATAGATAGAAAGTTGAGTTCATCAATGTCTCAGGATTGAGAGCCTATTGCTAGGGAATTATGAGAGCATACCTTATTATTGAGACGGATTTCCATAAGGTGCATCTCATGGTCCTTCAATACATCCAATATACCAGCACCGTGATCCAGAATCTTACATTCTGATGATCAAGACAAATCATACTATTTCATAGTGATCAAAGTGCTGTAACCTTATCAAATGAGTGCCCAGTCTCATTACTGGTTGTGAAGCTATTTAAGTATAAGATTTGTGACATATATCTCCTGCGTGTGGATCTCATCCATGCACATATATCACATCTAATATACTAATGGGACCCGGTTCAACTCATGAACCATTATGTCATATGCATTGGTCATGTGCATGAATTAGTAAAATAACACTCATCTCATGAAAGCAAAGCATGATTTTATTGATAAATAAAGAAATTAATTAATTTATTACATCAACTGATGGATTGAGTCCACAAAATCTAACAGCTGGATCGTAAGTTCGGAGGTGTTCTAAGCTGTATTCCATTGTAGCAACTTTATGAGATTCATACCAATGAGCTGGATAATCAACAGGGAGATGCTCGCAATCATTTAAGGTAGAGATGAACTTTTTGCAAACTAAATCTTCTTCTTCATAATTCATGGTGGTCCATAATTGATAAGGTTGATAAAACAGGATTACGGATCTTTCACCCAAACTTGATGAAATCGTTATGGGAAGTTGTCTTTTGGTAACTCCAAGGCTGCGAAGGGCATGACACACAATTGCAGGGAGCTGCTATGTCATTTCAAAATCATCTCTGCATAAAGAAAATCTTTGGACTAATCTTTGTTCGATATATGAGATATCAACTTCATATGAAGGCAGGAACAGTTTGGGAAAGCCAGTTGCCCAGCTTATAAATTGAGCTTTGAGCATGAATCACTATTTGATCTGACAAGAAAGAGTTTTTTCTCTAATTCTTGTAGCTATCTCATCTGGAAGGGCTGTATTAACCTTTTCCAGGAGGTGAATTCTGGATGATTTTTCATCAGCATAGGTGGATAACGGTGCTCTTTGATGGATGTTATGGCAGATAAGATTTGGCTTTCTAAGTCCTTGAAATGGTTTGTAATTTTGGATAGGGTTTTTCTAGTGTGTTTTCTTTTATTAGAGAGAATGGCACTCCAATGGTTATTGATAAGTTCTTGCAAAATGATAAATAATCCTGGATTAAAGAAAGGAATTGATATTTGTTGGGATGTAGGTATGTAGGAGGAGCATGATTCCTGAATAAGGGCTTTGCTTTTGTTTATACTTGATGTCATAATGAGAAGAAGTAGTTTCTGAAGGTAGATAGGTCTGAATGAGAATTATCAATAATCTGAATTTTTATTTTCTTTGGGAAAAGAAAAGTAATTTTATATCTGTCTTCCAAGTAGAATTTGAAAGTACCAAAATCCGGATGTAGGATCAAATGTAGAAAACATGAAGACATCAGAGAGATGATTAATAAGATCTGTTTTATTTGGAACTGGATATCTGAATGGTTTTTGAACATCTTATTCTTGTTTACACTTTGTTTGAATAATATTGATATGTTGAATAGGAGTTAATTCAATAAAATTAAATGTTAATTCTTGATTGTCTAAAATAGTTTTTAGACCTAATCAGCCAATTTGAAAAGGCTGTAAAATTTGTAAAAAAGTATTTCCAAGGATAACATCATTGTTTGAATCCTTTCCTAGAAGGAAATTAGTCTTTATGCATGTTCCGTTTTTACAGGCATAAACATTACTTAATTTGTATTTGATATGTAGTTTTTTGCTAGCAGTAGCTATATTGAGTTTATTATTGGTTTTTTCATAATATTTTGTTAGGATTAATCCCTCTCTTATTAAATTAATATCTGCGCCACCATCTAATAAGCAGAGTGCTTTAATAGAGAAGTCTTTGACTTTAATTGTAGCTTGATTTTTCCATTTTTTAAGTGAATTTTTTGTTAAAGAATTTACAAAACTATTTAAGCCTTTATCAAATTTTTCTTTATTTTCTAAATTATCATTATTTTCTTGATAATTTTGAGTGTGTGAAATTCAAGATTCTCAGCATGTTGTTTAAGTTCTTGAAGTTCAATTAAGTCTTGTTTTAATTCTTTTACTTCTTGTTTTTGATTATTTATTTCTTTATAAAGATCTTGAATAGAAAGATGAGTAGGAGCTTGTTGCTCTCTTAATCTATCTAATACAGTTTTAACGCTGAATTGTTCAAGTAAGTCCAATATGTTATTTGATGTAAAAGCTTTCCCTTTTTTAGTTCCTTTATTTATATTCTGTATTTTTTTAAAATATTTATTTTTTATTCTTCATCTTTTGAATCTTTAAACATTTCTAGCACCATCTCTTTTAGAGCAGAAAGTATGTTTAAAGATAAAGAGGAAGAAGAAGTAGATTCATACTGGATTTCACTATCAAAATATTTTACAATGACATTTATTTGAAACATGAGAGGAAGAATAATCTGTATTAGAAGAACTAGATGACTCTGATGCTAAGGATCCTTTTAAGATAGTTTTGCTTTATTTTTCTATTTTAACTTTTATTTTTGGGTAGTCAGGAGCTATATGTCTTTTTTCTTCACAATTATAACATTGTATTTCTTTTTTCTTGGGAGAAGAAGTAGATGGATTATCATTTTTATAAGATTTCTTTAATTCTTTATAATGGTTTTTATGAGAAGATTTTTTATAATATCTTTTTGTGAGATTAAAATATTGTGGAGTTGAAAAATGTTTAGATTTTCTTTTTTGATGGTTTCTTTTTACGTGTTGCTTTTATTCTCACTAGAACAATTGATTAATGGTTCCATACCAAATTGAAAACAAAAATCACCAAGTTCATGCGGAGTCTTTTTTTATTTTCAATTTGACGTTTAAGTTTGTTTTCATTGCATAATGAAAATCCAACTTTATTAAACTTTTGAATTAGATCACCATATGTATACATTCTATAATTCAAATTTCTATAATTTTTTTTATTTTAAATCTTCTATAACTTTTTCTACAATAAGTTTAGGAAGACCAGATATGAATTTTTCTTTCCAAAATTCTGAATTACGTGCATCGATTGTATAGAGTTTTGATAAGAAAACATCTTTATTCCAATGAAAATTTGATAATGTTGGGCAATATAAATTGATTAATTGTGTTTTTAATTTTTCTTCTACATTCATATAATTACGAATAAAATGTTTAACTATATTGGTACTAAGCATGTAGATAGAATCAGGGGTCATTTGGCCTTGAGGAGTAAGAATAGGATTTCCTGAGAGATCTCTTTTTACTACATTTAATATAGCATTTCTTTTTATATCAGATAGGTATATTTCCCACCAACCATGTCATTGTCCAGTAAAGCCAAGATGACTACATTTACTGCATGTCTTTGATCATTACCGGCAGCCATGATGGTAGAGGCATATATCATCATGTGTTGGCATAGTTGCAAGATTTGATATTTAGATAGTCCATCGGCATCCCATTCATATACTGAAGAGTTTTCAAATCGAAGGCCATTTAGAATAGCTTGTTCTTTGAATTAAAGATCAACTGGAGTAGGTCTTGGATAATAATTTCTTGTTTTTGCTACAGTGACTATTGGTTTTTGTCTTTTAAATATTTTATTGATTTGTAGAGATTCTTGACTTTGATCATCTTGATTTTCATTTGAGTTTTCTTCTATAGAGTCAGAGACAAAGAATTTTGAGTCTGAGCTTGAAGCTTTAGAAGCTAAAACATTTATGGATTTTTCATCTTTATTTTCTTTACTATCTTTAAGTTTTATGTTTGTAAAACTATGAGATAATTGATAGATTAATTCGTCTAAAAATTTCTAAGGGTTTTTTTCTTGTAACTTTAGATCTTTAAGGGCTTCACCTTGAAAACTTAAAGATTGTGTCTTGATTACTTTATGGGAAGAAGTACTTTCATAAAATTTTAAAATATTTTCAACTTTATCTTCAATTCTACTGGTTTGTTGGCCAATAGTATGAAGGTTTATATTTGTAAATAAATTCAATTTTTCCTATCTCCTTGTATTTTTGCAACATCTTTTATGGGTACAGCCGAAGTTTCTTTATAAATAATTTGATGTAATGGAGGATGTAGAGATTCTTCAGTTCATTGTGAAGAGGAAGTGGTAGAAGCTATAATCCAACAAAAGCTTAATTTAGTTATCATATTAATGGATAAATCTTTAGTATTATAAGCTTTCTTCATAGCTAGTTTAAGCCAATCAAAGAAATAAATATTTTTTTATTATCATACATATATTTATACTATTTTGCTTTTAAAAAGTCTTTATATTCTTGAGAAACATGGTTAAAAAAGGATTTTGTGACACGATGTAAGGTTAAATTCCTTTTTAACATTTCTTTATCAATTTCAAAGCATTGAAAAACATTTATATTGAAATCAGATTCCGAATGATTATATGTATTAGATGGAGAAGCTTGATAAAAAGGATACACTAGTCCTGTAGGTCAAAGGGCTACATTAGGTGTAGAGTAAGAAACTCGGGATGGTTTTTTTATGGAAGATCCTACCATAGAGGGAGGATGAAAATAAGACTTTCTAGAATGTTGATAAACTGTAGAAGTTGTATCTCTTGAATCTGTTTGAAAATTTATTTCAACACTTCCATTTTCATGTTCAATAATTGTTTCAATATCTTGATTTTCGAAAGAGCTTTCTGGTTGGGCATTTTCTGAGCGCCATTTACCAGATAGATTAATATCATTCCACTGTATGAGTTTTGGAATATTAACTTTATTTTTGAAATTAGTTTAGAATAAAGTAGTCATACCTTTTGCTTGATGGGAATAGGCCATGCCTGGAACAACTGAATTCATGAGTTTATAATAAACTTTATATATGAGAGCAAGATTTTGATTATAAAGATTCATATCAAAACCTTTTGTCTTGATAGCAAGAGTAAGAGCTTCATGTGTACCTGGATCTATAAGGGAAATAGAGAAATTTGGAAAGCAATTGAAAAAAGTAGGGCCATTGCCAAACTTGATTCAACCATTCCAAGTAATGAATCATTGAATTTTTTATGTCTTGTGTCTTGAACATAGATGAGAGCTTTTGTTCTAAGTCGAAGTCTTGTTAAAGGCTTTATTTCAGGGGGCTTGATTAAAGAAAGATGCTGAATATTACTGGTAATGGATTCAGTTCTTTTTATGGTTTTACTTTATACTTGATTTTAATTGAAAACTTCTAACTTTATAAATTTCAGTTTTATTTACGGTTGGAATAGTCCAGTCACAAATAACTTGATCTAAATCGTCATAACTGATTTCTTCACTTTTTTAAATAGACATAGAAGATAAGGAATTTGATGATGAGGACGAAGAAGGTACAAACTTCTTAATAAGCTTAGCCATAATTTGTATTATAAAGTTATTTTAACCAAATCCACCATGTGTATCTAATGAAATAGAGGATTTACACACAACAAAGCACCTCAAATGCTTTCACACGACTAACAACTGTGACAACAATGGCTACCTCAGCTTCGCTCGGGCCGGAATATGATTAAAATTTTTCAATAATAATAAACACAAAACTAAGTATTAAGACTTTTGATGCTCTTGCTTCTAAGTCAGCAATTCCTTAAACAAAATCAAAACATAAAGATAAGTGAAGATATACTCACAAAACGACTTTATATTGCAATGATACTTGGTTGCAAACTAGATGCCAACTTTTCTCTAATACCAAATGGGGAAGATGGTGTGTATACAAAAGCGGAAGGGAAGAGAGAGGAGATGGTGGTGGAAGCAATGCTGGATTTTGACTGGTATTCCAACTTTTGCTTGTACATGCGGAAGTTAGACCTATTTATAGTCATAACCAACACAATTTACATTTTATTACAACTGAATTTACACTGCATTTGCATTTCATTTCATGTGCTGACAAATTTCATAACACTTCAGGACAGCTGGATAAGATCACAATCTTCACAATAGATGAACTTTATTCTGAATAGTGGATTGTCATGATTGCTTTGTGGAAAATTGAGTGGCTTGATAAAAGCATAAGTCTTGTTTTGGCTTTATTTTTTTCCTTTTCTTCGGATAGATATGAATCCTTCATTATCACTTTTTGTCTCATCAGCATCTGTATTTAGTTCAGGAGCAATATTTTAAAAGGATTGTCATCAGCCCAAAGATGATGCAGTTGCTGACCAACTTAATGGAGAATTTTCAGATGTCCATTCTTTTTGTATTTGTTCAATAATTTCCTTTTGAAGTTCTTTCTTGAGTTGAAGCAAATCTGCTACTGCATAAAGAGCACAAGGAGAGGCTGAGCAAGAATTCTTCTGTTTGTCAATATTACTTGCTGGATGAAGCCTTTCTTTTTCTTTTTCAGGAGTTTTGAGAATTTCAGAGAATGATGGCTTTATAGCTTGATCGGTAGAATATTGCTGGAATATTACAGTAAAATCAAATTGATGCCAAAACTTGATATAAATCGTTCGAGATAAAACTAGTGGACTGAAGTCCATTTCTTTATAAAAATTCCATTTCAAAATCCAAGGAATCTCCTACTTATGATAAAAGTACATAGTAACATAAGGTACTGTTGCAAGTTGTAGGTCTGATAAAGGCTTTTTTCTTTTGATTTGAGAAGGGCTTTAAATGATGTAGAATAGGATTCATAAATAGGAAGATGTGCTTGAAGAAGGATGTCTTTAGTGGCACCAAAAGGGATCCAGAATTGTGTGAAGAACCACATAGGTATTTTATGGGAGTTTGATTTGAATCTAATGAACCGGGAATGCTGGAAAGATGGGTTTTGATAATAGAGGATGACTTCCCAAGCAGAAATATAATCATGAAATATAATCATAATAATTAAAAATAAGTTCTAAATCAAGCCTTTCTGGCATATGAAGAGGTCGTTCCCATTCTTCTGCAGAGAGAACATGCAGGATATTGATTTTTGAATAGAGGATAGTAATATTGGGTGGTAAAGGATTTAAGAATGAATTTTTTAATCCATATGTATGATCAACAGTACAACTGCTAGTTCTGATCAGAATCTGTTCATAGACTTTATAGTCAAAAGGTTGGATAAATAAGTGATCAAGAGAAAAAAGGGTTTGGATAAGATGTTTAATAGAAATGGTTTCGTCATAAGACATGTCATCTAAGGAATAAATTCTCAAAGGTGCTTTTGTGGCAAAATATTGGGCTTGTGAAGCTTGAGGTTTTCTGGATACGGGGCTTGATAGGCTTTAAAATTGAGGACTATTAGAAGTATGGGTTGCTCCCTATCTCTCAAGATAATTGCCGCTGGATTTTCTGGATAAAGGTGTAGTGTTCATAATGGAAGAAACTTTATCAGTTAGGGACTGGAGAAAGGGTCTAATTTGCCGAGGCTTCATTCTTTTGTCCCTGTAAAAACTCACGAGATAAAAAATCAGGAAGAGAATTATTTTTACTTGCAATATACTCAATGTCAAAGTCAAATATAGCTAATAAAGCTTGCCAGCGAGCAAAGATTTACTTAGCAGCAAAATTTTTTGCATCTTTTTCTAAAATTTCTTTAGCAAATTTACAATCAATTCTTAATAAAAATTTTTTGTTTAATAAATCACTTTGGAACTTCATTATACTATTTACTATGGATAGGATTTCCTTTTTAATAGTTGAATAATTCTATTGAGTGGGCGTCCATGTTCCAGAAATGAAACAAAGAATTTCTTCTTTTTCAAGGACATTTCTTTGTAGAAGGATTCCTCTAAAACCTATTTTAGATGCATCTATTTGAACTATTTTTAATAAATCTGGATGAGTGATAGTTAAACAAGGTAAATTTTGAACTTTTTGTTTAATATTTTGAACAACTTTTGTATGAGCAGGTGGCCATTCTATAGGATTTTTGGTTAAGCGCATTTCCAAGATTTTTTTTTCTTTAGCAAGATCTTTATAAAAGTCAGAAACATAATTACGGCATCCAAGAAAATGTTGCAATTGCTCTTTATTAAGAATTTCATTAGGAAATTAGGAAGCAAACTCAATAACTCCATGGACTGGAGAAAGAGTTCCTTTTTTAATTATAAAGCCAAGAAACTGAATTTCTGTTTGAAAAAGCTTCATTTTCTTTTGGGATAAGATAAGTCCATTCTTGATAATAACTTTTTTAAAAATATTTAAATGCTTCTAATGGTTACAAATAGATTTTGAAAACACAAGAATGTCATCTATATAGACGAGTGTAAAAGCTTGATATGGATTAAAAATGTCATTCATTATTCTTTGAAATTCTAAAGGAACATTTTTTAAACCAAATGGCATAACATTCCATTCGTAATGGCCAAATAGTACTGTAAAAGCAGTTTTATACCTATCCTTCGGGGTGATTTGAATTTGCCAAAATCCTGATTTAAGATCAAATTTGAAGAAAAGGAAGGCACCAGCTAGACGGTTAATAAGATCAGTTTTATTTGGAACTGGATATCTGATGGACTTTAAGACTTTATATAAAGGCTTGTAGTTTATAACACGATAAGGAAGACCTCATTCTTATTCAGGTGCTTTATTTACACAAAACGCTATACAACTCCAAGGGGATTGTGATTTCTAAATAAGCTTTTTAGCAAGAAGATCAATGATTTCTTTAGTACATAGTTGTACAAGGTCTTTATTCATCTGAATAGGTTGAGCTTTAGTAAGAATTTGAGATTCATCAAAATTATCAATATATGGAAGAGAAACAGTATGGTGTTTCCTATGCCAAAAGGCAGAAGGAAGGTCAGAATAGCATTCTATTTCAAGAGATTTTTGAAATTGGATTAAATCTTTTTGGAATTCTAGTTTTTGTAATTCTTTTTCAATTCTTAAAGAATTCATATCTTCTTGAAGATATGCAATTTTTTTTATTTATAAGCAATTTGATTTTGAATGATATTGATATGTTGAATAGGAGTTGATTCAACAAAATCAAAAATTAATTTTTTATTGCCTTTAATAGTTTTAAGGCCTGATGAATCAATTTGAAAAGGCTGTAGAATCTACAAAAAAAGATTTCCAAGGATAACATCATTGTTTAAATCTTTTCTGAGTAGAAAATCAGTCCTTATACATGTTCCATTTTTGCAAGTATGGATGTTATTTAATTTATAATAGATATAGAGTTTATTACTAGCAGTTTCTAGGCTGAGTTTATTTTTGGTTTTTTCATAATATTTTGTTGGGTTCAATCCTTCTCTTATTAAATTAACATCTGCGCCACTGTCTAATAAGCGGAGTGCTTTAATAGAGAAGTCTTTGACCTTAATTGTAACTTGAGTTTACCATTTTTAAGGTGGATTCCTTATTAAAGAATTTTACAACACCATTTAAGTTTTTATCAAAATTTTCTTGATGTTCTAAATTATCATTATTTTCCTGATAATTTTTTATTGTGTGAAATTCAAGATTCTCAACACGTTGTTTGAGTTCTTAGGTTCAGTTAAGTCTTGTTTTAATTCTTTTATTTCTTGCTTTTGATTATTAATTTCTTTAGAAAGATCTTGAATTGAAAAATGAGTAGGAGCTTGTTGCTCTCTTAATCTATCTAAAATAGCTTTTATACTGAAATGTTTAGGTAAGTCAAATATATTACTTGATGTAGAAGCTTTTCATTTTTTATTTCTATTGTTTATTTTCTGTATTTTTTTCCAAATACTTATTTTTAATTTATCATCCTTTAGATCTTTAAACATTTCTAGCACCATATCTTCTGGATCAGAGAGTACATTTAAAGATAAAGAGGAAGAAGAAGCAGATTCATACTGGATTTCATTATCAAATATTTTACAATGGCATATATCTAAAGAATAATCTTTATCAGAGGAGCTAGATGATTCTAAGGATGAGGATAAAGATCCTTTTAAGATAGTTTTGATTTTTTTTAAGAAGAAATAATTTCAGAAGGCTGTAAAATATTTTTAACTTTATCTTCAATTATATTAGTTTGTTGGCCAATAGTATGAAGGTTAATATTTGTATAATTATTTTGTTCTAAACCATGACTTAAATATGATTTGTAAATAAATTCAGATTTAACTTTATCTCCTTGTATTTTTGCAACATCTTTTATGGGTACAGCTGAAGTTTCTTTATATATGATTTAATGTAATGGAGGATGTGTAGATTCTTCAGTTCTTTGTGGAGAAGAACTAGTAGAAGCTACAATCCATGTTGAGCTTAATTTTGTTATCATATTGATGGATAAGTCTTCAGTAATATATGCTTTTTTATGGCTAGTTTAAGGCAATCAAAAAAATAAATATTTATTTGATTATCGTACATCTATTTGTACCATTTTTCTTTTAAAAGTCTTTATGTTCATGAGAAACCTATTTAAAAAAGATTTTGTTAAAGGATGTAGAGCTAAATTCTTTTTTAACATTTCTTTATCAATTTCAAAACATTCAATAACATTTATATTGAAATCAGATTCCGAAGGATTATATGTATTAAATGGAGAAGCTTGATAAGAAGGATACACAAGTCCTGTAGGTCGAAGGTCTACATTATGTGTAAAGCAAGAAACTCGGGATGGTTCTTTTATGGAAGATCCTTCCACAAACGGAGGATGAGAATAAGACTTTCTAGAAGGTTGATAAACTGTAGGAGTTGTATCTCTTGAATCTGTTTGAAAATTTTTTTCAACACTTCCATCTTCATGTTCAATAATTGTTTCAATATCTTGATTTTCTAAAGAGCTTTCGGGTAGGGTGTTTTCTAAGCGCCATTTACCAAATAGATTAATATCATTCCACTGTATGAGTTTTAGAATATTAACTTTATTTTTGAAATTAGTTTGAAATAAAGTAGTCATACCTTTTACAACTTCGGTGGACATATACAAAGTGCTTGTACATGAAGAAGGCTAGACCTATTTATAGTCATAACCAACGTAATTTACATTTCATTACAACTAAATTTACACTGCATTTGCATTTCATTTCATGTGTTGACAAATTTCATGATGCAACCGATTGTAGGAAAAATCATAATCTTTGCTATGGATGAACTTTATTCTGATTAGTGAGATGTGATGATTTCTTTGAGTGGCTTGATAAGGTATGTGTCATGTCTTTATTTCTTTTCCCTTTCTGGAGATAAGTTCTTCATAGATGTGCATGTTGGGAATAAAATACTATTTCATTCTTATGAGAGATATGCTTTGTCTTTTAGTACTTTTGCATGTACTTTTTCCAAAAAACTCAATGATGGGCTAGTAGAAAAAACTCTTGTAGGAAGAATCTTTATGCTAGGCATAGTATTAGTGGAGACTTGCATCAAAAGTGCTCATCCCAGCCATCATTTGTTAACTAACCATGGAATAATTAGATTAACTCTTCTCAAGTTCTATCAGAAATATCAAAAGACATGTCTTCATAAGCATTGACAATTTGATTAAGAGCTGTATGTCCAGATTTATATGGATTCTGTATCACCATTGTTTGCTCAGCAGGATCATCAGCGATGCAAACAACTCTTCGACCGTCACACCAAACATATCTATATGTACTTGCAAATTCAAGATGTCCTTTTAAATTGAGCAATCATTGACAGTGATCAGAAGCTAGATCATAATTTTGGAGGCGTTCTAAGCTGTATTCCATTGTAGCGACTTTATGAGATTCATTCCATTGAGCTGGTATTCAATAGAGAGATGCTCGTAATCATTTAAGGTAGAAATGAACTTTTTGCAGACTAAATCTCCTTCTTCATAATTCATGATGGTCCATAATTGATAAGGTTGATAAAACCGAATTTCTAATCTATCACCCGAACTTGATGAAATTGATACAAGAAGTTGTCTTTTGGTAACTCCAAGGCTGCGAAGGGCATGACACACGATTGCAGAGAGTTGCTGTATCATTTCAAAATCATCTCTGCATAAATAAAATCTTTGGACTAATCTTTGTTCGATATATGAGATATCAACTTCATATGAAGGCAGGAACAGTTTGGGAAAGCCAGTTGCCCATCTTATATATTGAGCTTTGAGCATGAATTGCTCCTTGATCTGACAACAAAAGTTTTTTCTCTAATTCTTGCAGCTATCTCATCTGGAAGGGCTGTGTTAACCTTTTCGAGGAGGTGAATTCTGGATGTTTTTTCATCAGCATAGGTGGATAACAGTGCTCTTTGATGGATGTTATGGCAGATAAGGATTTGTCTTTCTAAGTCCTTGAAATGGTTTGTAATTTTGGATAGGGTTTTTCTAGTGTTTTTTCTTTTATTAGAGAGAATGGCACTACAATGGGCATTGATAAATTCTTGCGAAATGACAGATAATCCTAGATTAAAGAGTGGAATTAATATTTTTTGGGATGAAGGAGAAGCATGATTCTTGAATAGGGGCTTTGCTTTTGTTTATATTTGATGTCATAATGAGAAGAGGTACTTTCTAAAGGCAGATAGGTCTGAATGAGAATTATCAATATTTGAATTTTTATTTTCTTTGAGAAGAAAAAAATAATTTTAAATTTGTCCTCCGGGTCAAATTTGAAGGTATCAAAATCTAGATGTAGGATTAAATGTAGAAAACATGAAGACATTAGAGAGACGATTAATAAGATCCAGTTTATTTGGAACCGGATATCTGAATGGTTTTGAAATATCTTATTCTTGTTTACAATTTGCCTGAATAATATTGATATGTTAAGTAGGAGTTAATTCAACAAAATCAAATTTTAATTTTTTATTGTCTAAAATAGTTTTTAGACTTGATGAGTAAATTTGAAAAGGTTATAAAAATGGATTTCTAAGGATAACATCATTGTTTAAATCCTTTCTTAGAAGGAAATTAGTCTTTATGCATGTTCCATTTTTACAGGCATAAACATTACTTAATTTGTATTTGACATGTAGTTTTTTGCTAACAGCAGCTAGATTGAGTTTATTATTGGTTTTTTCATAATATTTGTTGGGATTAATCATTTTCTTATTAAATTAACATCTACACTACTATCTAGTAAGCAGAGTGCTTTAATAAAGAATTCTTTGATCTTAATTGTAACTTGAGTTTTCCATTTTTTAAGTGATTCCTCGTTAAAGAATTTACAAAACCATTCAAGTTTTCATCAAATTTTTCTTGATTTTCTAAATTAGCATTATTTGCTTGATAATTTTTTAGTATGCAAAATTCAAGATTCTCAACACGTTGTTTGAGTTCTTAAAGTTCAATTAAGTCTTGTTTTAATTCTTTTATTTATTGATTTTGATTATTAATTTCTTTATAAAGATCTTGAATAGAAAGATGAGTAGGAGCTTGTTGCTCTCTTAATCTATCTAATACAGTTTTAATGCTGAATTGTTTAGGTAAGTCTGATATGTTATTTGATGTAGAAGCTTTTCCATTTTTAGTTCTTTTATTTATATTCTGTTATTTTTTTAAAATATTTATTTTTTAATTCTTCATCTTTTAGATCTTTAAACATTTCTAGCACCATCTTTTCTGGAGCAAAAAGTACATTTAAAGATAAAAAGGTAGAAGAAGCAGATTCATACTGGATTTCACTGTCAAATATTTTACAATGACATGTATCTAAAGAATGAGAGGAAGAATAATTTGTATCAGAGGAATTGGATGACTCTGACTCTGAGGATCCCTTTAAGATAGTTTTGATTTCTTTTTCTGTTTTAACTTTTACTTTTGGGCAATCATGGGCTATATGTCCTTTTTCCTTACAATTATAACATTATATTTCTTTTTTATTAGGACAAAGAGTGGATGGATTATTTCTTGTATAAGATTTCTTTAACTCTTTATAAGGGTTTTTATGAGAAGATTTTTATGATATCTTTTTGAGGGAATATAATACTGTGGACTTAAAAATTGTTTAGATTTTCTTTCTTGATGGTTTTTTTAAGCTTTTCTTTTTATTCTGGTTAGAAAGGCTGAGTAATGGTTCCATACCAAATTGAAAACAAAAATCACCAAGTTCATACTTGCTGATTCTTTTTTTATTTTCAATTTGATGTTTAACTTTGATTTCATTGCATAATGAAAATCCAACTTTATTAATCTTTGATTTAGATCACCATATGTATACATTCCATAATTCAAATTTCCATAATTTTCTGATTTTAATTCTTTTCTAACTTTTTCTGCAAAAAGTTTATGAAGACCAGAAATGAATTTTTCTTTCCAAAATTCTGAATTACTTGCATGAATGGTATAGAGTTTTGATAAGAAAACATCTTTAAACCGACGCAAATTTGATAATGTTGGGTAAGATAAATTGATTAATTTTGTTTTTAATTTTTCTTTTACATTCATATAATTACCAATAAAATGTTTAACTATATTGGTAATAAGCATGTATAAGGAATCAGGGATCATTTGGCCTTGAGGAGTAAGAATAGGATTTCCTGAGGGATCTCTTTTTACTGCATTTAATATAGCATTTCTTTCTGTATCAGATAGGTATTTTTCCCACCAACCATGTAATTGTCTGGTAAATCCAAGGATGACTGCATTTACTACATGTCTTTGATCATTATCGGCAGCCATATGGTAGAGGCATATATCATCATGTGTTGGCATAGTTGCAGGATTTGATATTTAGATAGTCCATCTACATTCCATTCATATACTGAAGAGTTTTCAAATCAAAGGCCATTTAGAATGGCTTGTTCTTTAAATTGAAGATCAACTGGAGTAGGTGTTGGATAATAATTTCTTGTTTTTGCTACAATGACTATTGGTTTTTGCCTTTTAAATATTTTATTAAGTTGTAGAGAATCTTGATCTTGATTTTCATTTGATTTTTCTTCTATAGAGTATAAAACAGAGAATTCTGAGTCTGAGCTCAAAGCTTTAGAAAATAAAACATTTATGGATTTTTCATCTTTATTTTCTTTATTATCTTTAAGTTTTATGTTTGTAAAACTATTAGATAATTGATTGATTTGTTCATCTGAAAATTTCAAGGGTTTTTTTTCTAACTTTAGATGTTTAAGTGCTTCACCTTGAAAACCAAAAGATTGTGTCTTGATTACTTTATAGGAAGAACTAGTTTCATAAAATTTTAAAATATTTTCAACTTTATCTTCAATTCTATTAGTTTGTTGGCCAATAGTATGAAGGTTAATATTTTTATAATTATTTTGTTCTAAACCATGACTTAAATCTAATTTATAAATAAATTCAATTTTACCTTTGTCTCCTTATATTTTTTTAACATATTTTATGGGTACAGCTGAAGTTTCTTTATAAATGATTTGATGTTATGGATGATGTATAGATTCTTCAGTTCCTTATGGAGAGGAGCTGGTAGAAGCTACAATCCAAGAAGAGCTTAATTTAGTTATCATATTGATGGATAAATCTTTAGTATTATAAGCTTTCTTCATGGCTAGTTTAAGCCATTCAAAGAAATAAATATTTCTTTGATTATCATACATATATTTATACCATTTTGCTTTTAGAAAGTCTTTATGTTCTTAAGAAACATGGTTTAAAAAGGATTTTGTGAGAGATGTAAAGCTAAATTCTTTTTTAATATTTCTTTATCAATTTCAAAGCATTCAATAACATTTATATTAAAATTGGATTCCGAAGGATTATATGTATTAGATGGAGAAGCTTGATAAGAAGGATACACAAGTCCTATAGGTCGAAGGTCTACATTAGGTGTAGAGCAGAAAACTTGGGATGGTTCTTTTATGGAAGATCCTACCATAGAGGGAGGATGAGAATAAGAATTTCTAGAAGGTTGATAAACTGTAGGAGTTGTATGTCTTGAATCTGTTTGAAAATTTATTTAAACACTTCCATCTTTATGTTCAATAATTGTTTCAATATCTTGATTTTCTAAATACCTTTGTGGTTGAGCTTTTTCTAAGCGCCATTTACTAGATAGATTAATATCATTCCATTGTATGAGTTTTGGAATATTAACTTTATTTTTGAAATTAGTTTGAAATAAAGTAGTCATACCTTTTGTAACTTCAGTGGACATATACAAAGTGTTGAAACTGCTGTCAAAATTAAAACTCATGAGATACACATAGAGATTCTTTTCGTTACCTATGTTCGATAATTAGTAAGGATGGGAAGATTGACGAAGATGTGGAGCATAAGATAAAAGCTGGATGGCGAAAGTGGGACTTGAGTCGGGAGTGCTTTGTGATAGATGAATGCCAATGAAATTGATGGGCAAATTTTATAGGACAATGGTTAGACCAACTATGGCATATGGGATAGAATGTTGGCCAATTAAGAAGACACATATTCATAAGATGGATGTAGCAGAAATGAGAATGCTTAGATGGATGTATGGTAAAACTAGGAAAGACAAAATTAGAAATGAGCACTTTCAAGAGCATTTAGGGGTAGCACCAATAGGGGATAAGATTAAAGAAACTCATTTAAGATGGTTTGGACATGTTGAGCGTAGGCTAGTAATGGCACCAGTGAGAAAAAGTATGGATATACAGGTGGATGGCCCATCAAAAGGGAGGGGTAGGCCGAAGAAAACATCGATGGAAGTCATTAATTCAGATTTAAAGAAGTTTAACTTATCAAAAGATTTTGCTCAAAATAGAACAGAATGGAGAATTAGAATTCATGTAGCCGACCCCAACATAGTTGGGATAAGGCTTTGATGATGATGATGATCATGACCTTTTGCTTAATGGGAATAGGCTATGCCTGGAACAACTGAATCCATGAGTTTATAATAAACTCTATATATGAGTGCAAGATTTTAATTATGAGGATTCATATCAAAACCTTTTCTCTGGATAACAAGAGTAAGAGCTTCCTGTGCAGCTAGTCTGTAAGAGAAATTTGGAAAGTAATTGAAAAAGGTAGGGCCATTGCCAAACTTGATTCAACCATTCCAAGTAATAAATCACTGAATTTTTTATGTCTTGATCTTAAACATAGATGAGAGCTTCTGTTCTAAGTCCAAGTCTTGCTAAAGGCTTTAGAGCAACTTGCACTAATCCAAAATGAATATAATTGTATGTTTTAACATATTCCTTTATTTCATGGGGCTTGATTAAAGAAAGATGCTGAATATTACTGGTAATGGTTTTAGTTCTTTTAATGGTTTTTACTTTATAACTTGATTTTAATTAAAAACTTCCAACTTTATAAATTTCATTTTTATTTACAGCTGGAATAATCCAGTCATAAATAACTTGATCTAAATTGTCATAACTGATTTCTTCACTATTTTTAATAGACCTAGAAGATAAGGAATTTGATGATGAGGAAAAAGAAGGTACAAACTTCTTAATAAGCTTAGCCATAATTTGTATTACAGAGTTATTTTAACTAAATCCCCCACGAGTATCTAATGAAATAGAGGATTTACACACTGACAAAACGCCTTAAATGCATTCACACGGCTAACAACGACAACAACAATGGCTACCTCAGCTTTGTTCTGGGTAGAATATGATTAAAATTTCTCAATAATAACAAACACAGAACTAAGTATTAAGATTTTTGACGTTCTTACTTTTGAGTCAGTAATTCCTTAAGCAAAATCAAAGCATAACATAACAAAGATAAATGAAGAAATACTCACAAAACAACTTTATATTGCCAAAGTACTTGATTACAAATTTGATACCAACTTAGCTTTGATACCAAATGGGGAAGATGGTGGGTATACAAAAGCGAAGGGAGAGGAGAGAGGAGATGGTGGTGGAAGCAAGCTGGATTTTGACTGGTATTCCAACTCTTGCCTGTACATGGAGAAGGCAGGTACTATTTATAGCCTTAGCAAACATAATTTATATTTCATTACAACTGAATTTAGACTGCATTTGCATTTTATTTTATGATGTTTTGGGATTTTACTGCTGGATAGAATCACAGGTTGCTGTATAGATGATTTGTCTTCATAATGTGATGAGTGTACTTGTTGACTAGGAGAATGTTGCTTTATTCTTCCACATAGGACCTGGTTGGTCTATTGCAGAGAGAAGAGTCTATAGAGCCTTGAATTTTCTTGTCGGCTTTTGGATTTTTCCCAATTGTCTTTTGTCTTCTTTTTCAAAGTAGCTTTTTTGTGTAGTACTTTTTCAACATAACTTTGTTGTGTTTGTAAAGAATAGCATAGCTATGGATATGGTAGCAATGATTAATTTTTCTTATCTTTTCTTTGCAGGCTTTATAGAGAAAACTCTTAATAAATTTTGATAAATCTAAATCTTGATAAGATTAATCACCATCCTGATGAATTCCATTGCAGCTGGCGGAGAACTTCATAATAGAGTCAAAATTATGACAACGGTCATTCCAACCTTCATTATCATTTTCAAATTCTCCACGGAGCAGCTGAATTAATTCTTCATGAGTTTTTTCTGAAATTTTAAAAGAGATATCTTCATAGGCATTGAGAATTTGATTAAGCTTGGCATGTCCGGATTTAGATGGATTTTGTATCACCGTTGTTTGCTCAGCGAGATCATCAGCAATGCAAACAACTCGTCGACCGTCACACTAAACATATTTGTATGTACTTGCAAATTCAAGATATCCTTTTAGATTGAGAAATCTTTGATATTGATCAAAAGCTGGATTGTACTTTTGGAGACATTCTAAGTTGTATTCCATTGTAACGACTTCATGAGATTCATACCATTGAGGTGGATAATCAACAGGGAGATGTTGTATCATTTCAAAATCATCACTGCATAAAGAAAATCTTTGGACTAATCCGTGTTCGATATATGAGATATCAACTTCATATGATGGCAGGAACAATTTGGGAAAGCCAGTTGCCTAGTTTATATATTGAGCTTTGAGCATTAATTGCTCCTTGATCTGACAAGAAATAGTTTTTTCTCTAATTCTTGCAGCTATCTCTGTTAGTTTTTGTGGACTCAATCCATCAGTTGATGTAATAAATTGATTAATTTCTTTATTTATCAATAAAATCATGCTTTACTTTCATGAGATGAACGTTATTTTACTACTTCATGCACATGACCAATACGTATGACATAATGGTTCATGAGTTGAACCGGGTCCCATTAGTATATTAGATGTGATATATGTGTATGGATGAGATCCACACGCGGGAGATATATGTCACAAATCTTATACTTAAATAGCTTCACAACCAGTAATGAGACTGGGCATCTCATTTGATAAGGTTGCAGCACTTTGATCACTATGAGATAGTGTGATTTGTCTCGATCATCAGAATGTAAGATTCTGGATCAATAGTGCCGGTACATTGGATGTATTGAAGGACCATGAGATGCACCTTATGGTATTCCGTCTCAATAATAAGGTATGCTCTCATAATTCCCTAGCAATAGGCTCTCAATCCTGAGACATTGACGAACTCAAGTTTCTATCTATTCATTTGCTTTGAGTCACCAATGAGTGAGGCCGACTATAGGTTAACACCTCGGTGTCTTGGGTATATGGTAGTAGAACTGTGGGAACGTTGAATGATCAAGATGGAATCTATCTCTATTATCCCCTTGTGCCAATTAATGGATTTGTCATTAGTAAGTGCGCACCCATCTCAATTAAGAGTTAATTGGATGGTACTGATGATTACTGTGATTAATTGGGGCTCAAGGATAATAAGATGTGGAACTTAGATTGGAAGAGACGGATTTATTCCAATTGATCCACGGATATTGATAGAGGGGCCTACTTGTGGTAATTGGGAAGTTTAGGGTCTTCATTGTAATTTATTCCTAAGACTGGAGTGCAATTGCATTTATATAGTGGTGTTATTTGCAATTAACTGTGGGCCCGGATTGCACATGAGATGTGGGGTCGCGGTGTTCCAGTTGGAGCCAGCTTTCTAAGGAATCCCTAGTGGTCCCCACGCTAGCCCAAGATATTGGAAAAAACTAATCCGACTTGGACTCTAGAAATAAGAGTTTGGAAAGGAGAAAGTTGCTAATTGCTTTGGAAGTAAGACTTCTATTTCAATTAGACAAGGGAGAGATTTGGAAGTCTATAAAATATCCTTGGACGTCCAAAAGAGTCCCTATCACGCCCAAAACCCTTTCGTGCAAGAGTTGCGCGAGTTACTCTCCTCTCCTTTCTTCTAGTTCCTTGGAGTCTCGAGTTGAGATTTTCTCCTGAAGATTCCACCGTTCTTCTTGAGAAAAGAAATCCAATTCGGGGGTCATAGCGTGGAAGGCTAAGAGGTCTTGAAGAAGTCCATTAGAGCACTGCGGGTCTCCAAAGGTATGATCTACTTCTTGCATGTCGTAGGTTATTTTGGATGTTTAGTGCTGGTATAATTTTTACTGTACATGGTCACGAGATTGAGGGTAACGCATCCTGGATTGGGTTTTGGTCTTATGGATAGTTGATCCCTGTGTCAAGTGGGTCAAAAGTTTTGAAAATCTATCCACGAGACCCACCTACTTCCAACAATCTCATCTAGAAGGGTTGTGTTAACCTTTTCTAGGAGGTGAATTTCTTATGTTTTTTCATCAGCATAGGTGGATAACAGTGCTCTTTGATGGATGTTATGGCAAATAAGGATTTGGCTTTCTAAGTCCTTGGTATGGTTTACAATTTTTGATAGGGTTTTTTTAGTGTTTTTTATTTTATCAGAGAGAATGGCATTCCAATGGGCATTGATAAGTTCTTGTGAAGTGACAAATAATCCTTAATTGAAGAAGGGAATTGATATTTGTTGGGATGTAGGTAAGAAGGAAGAGCTTGATTCCTGAATAGGGGCTTTGCTTGATGTCATAATGAGAATGGATACTTCCTGAAGGCAGATAGGAGTAAAAGATAGGTCTGAATGAGAATTATCAATAACCAGAATTTTTATTTTCTTTGGAAAAGAAAAACTAATTTTATATCTATCCTACGGGTAGAATTTGAAGGTACCAAAATCTGGATGTAGGATCAAATGTAGAAAACATGAAGACATCAAAGAGACGATTAATAAGATCCATTTTATTTGGAACTGGATATTTGAATGGTTTTTGAACATCTTATTCTTGTTTAAACTTTGTCTGAATAATATTGATATGTTGAATAGGAGTTAATTTAACAAAATCAAAATTTAATTCTTTATTGTCTAAAATAGTTTTTAGACTTGATGAGTCAATTTGAAAAGGTTGTAAAATTTGTTGAAAAGGATTTCCAAGGATAACATTAGTGTTTAAATCCTTCCCTAGAAGGAAATTATCTTTATGCATGTTCCATTTTTATAGACATAAACATTACTTAATTTGTATTTGATATGTAGTTTTTTGCTAGCAGTAGCTAGATTGAGTTTATTATTGGTTTTTTCATAATATTTTGTTAGGATTAATCCTTCTCTTATTAAATTAACATCTACGCCACTATCTAGTAAGTAGAGTGCCTTGATGGAGAAGTCTTTGACCTTAATTGTAGCTTTTCCATTTTTTAAGTGGATTTCTTGTTAAAGAATTTATAAAAACATTTAAGTCTTTATCAAATTTTTCTTGATTTTCTACATTATCATTATTTTCTTGATAATTTTTGAGTGTATGAAATTCAAGATTCTCAACACGTTGTTTGAGTTCTTGAAGTTCAATTAAGTCTTGTTTTAATTCTTTTATTTCTTGATTTTGATTATTAATTTATTTAAAAAGATCTTGAACAGAAAGATGAGTAAGAACTTATTACTCTTTTAATCTCTCTAATTTTGTTTTAATGCTGAATTGTTCATGTAAGTCTGATATGTTATTTGATGTAGAAGCTTTTCCTTTTTTAGTTCCTTTATTTATATTCTATATTTTTTCAAAATATTTATTTTTTAATTCTTCATCTTTTAGATCTTTAAACATTTCTAGCACCATCACTTCTAGAATAGAGAGTACGTTTAAAGATAAAGAGGAAGAAGAAGTAGATTCATACTGGATTTTACTGTTAGATATTTTACAATGACATGTATTTGAAGCATGAGTGGAAGAATAATTTGTATTAGAAGAATTGGATGACTCTGATGCTGAGGATCCTTTTAAGACAGTTTTGATTTCTTTTTTTGTTTTAACTTTTATTTTTGGGCAGTTAGGAGCTATATGTCCTTTTTCTTTGCAAGTATAACATTTTATTTCTTTTTTCTTGGGATAAGAAATGGATAGATTATCGTTTGTATAAGATTTATTTAATTCTTTATAAGTGTTTTTATGAGAAGATTTTTTGTAATATCTTTTTGAGGGAGTATAATATTATGGAGTTGAAAAATGTTTAGATTTTCTTTTTTGATCATTTCTTTTTAAGTTTTTCTTTTTATTCTGGCTAGAAGGATTGATTAATAGTTCCATACCAAATTGAAAACAAGAATCACCAAGTTTATACTTGCTAATTCTTTTTTTTATTTTCAATTTGATGTTTAAGTTTGATTTCATTGCATGATGAAAATCTGACTTTATTAATCTTTTGAATTAGATCACCATATGTATACATTCCATAATTCAAATTTCCATAATTTTCTGATTCTAGTTCTTCTCTAATTTTTTGTACAAAAAGTTTAGGAAGACCAAATATGAATTTTTCTTTCCAAAATTCTAAATTACTTGCATCGATTGTATAGAGTTTTGATAAGGAAACATCTTTATACCAACAAAAATCTAATAATGTGCGGCAAGATAAATTGATTAATTGCATTTTAAAATTTTCTTCTACATTCATATAATTACCAATAAAATGTCTAACTATATTGGTAATAAGCATGTAGGTGGAATCAAGGATCATTTGGCTTTGAGGAGTAAGAACAGGATTTCTTAAGGGATCTTTTTTTACTACATTTAATATAACATTTCTTTCTGTATCAAATAGGTATTTTTCCCACCAACCATGTAATTGTCCAGTAAAGCCAAGGACGACTGTATTTATTGTATGTCTTTGATCATTACCGGTAGGCATGATGGTAGAGGCATATATCATGTGTTGGCATAGTTGCAGGATTTGATATTCAGATAGTCCATCTACATTCCATTTATATATTGAAGAGTTTTCAATTCGAAGGCCATTTAGAAAAGCTTATTCTTCCAATTGTAGATCAACTGGAATAGGTCTTGGATAATAATTTCTTTTTTTTTGCTGCAGTGATTATTGGTTTTTGTCTTTTAAATATTTTATTGATTTGTAGAGATTCTTGATTTTGATCATCTTCATTTTCATTTGATTTTTTTTTCTATAAAGTCAGAAGCAGAGAATTCTGAGTCTGAGCTTGAAACTTTAGAAACTAAAACATTTATGGATTTTTCATCTTTATTTTCTTTATTATCTTTAAGTTTTATGTTTGTAAAACTATGAGATAATTGATTAATTAGTTCGTCTAAAAATTTTAAGGGTTTTTTTTTCTAACTTTAGATCTTTAAGGGCTTCACCTTGAAAACCTAAAGATTGTGTCTTAATTACTTTATGGGAAGAAGTAGTTTCATAAAATTTTAAAATATTTGCAACTTTATCTTTAATTCTATTGGTTTGTTGGCCAATAGTATGAAGGTTAATATATGTATAATTATTTTGTTCTAAAACATGACTTAAATCTGATTTGTAACTAAATTCAGTTTTACCTTTGTCTCCCTGTATTTATGCAACATCTTTTATGGGTATAGCTGAAGTTTCATTATAAATGATTTGATGTAATGGAGGACGTATAGATTCTTCAGTTCTTTATGGAGAGAAACTAGTAGAAGCTATAATCCAAGAAGAGCTTAATCTAGTTATCATATTGATGGATAAATCTTCAGTACTATAAGCTTTCTTCATGGCTAGTTTAAGCCAATCAAAGAAATAAATATTTCTTTGATTATCATACATATATTTATACCATTTTGCTTTTAGAAACTCTTTATGTTCTTGAGAAACATGGTTAAAAAGGATTTTATGAGAGGACGTAAAGCTAAATTCTTTTTTAAAATTTCTTTATCAATTTGAAAGCATTCAATAACATTTATTTTGAAATCGGATTCTGAAGGATTATATGTATTAGATGTAGAAGCTTGATAAGAAGGATACACTAGTCCTGTAGGCCGAAGGCCTACATTAGGTGCAGAGCAAGAAACTCGGGATGGTTCTTTTATGAAAGATCTAGGAGGATGTGAATAAGAATTTCTAGAAGGTTAATAAACTGTCGGAGTTGTATCTCTTAAATTTGTTTTAAAATTTATTTTAACACTTCCATCTTCTTGTTCAAGAATTGGTTTAATATCTTGATTTCCTAAAGACCTTTCTGGTTGATCGTTTTTTAAGCACTATTTACCAGATAGATTAATATCATTCCACTGTATGAGTTTTGGAATATTAACTTTATTTTTGAAATTAGTTTGGAATAAAGTAGTCATACCTTTTGCTTGATGCGAATAGGGTATGCCTGGAACAACTGAATTCATGAGTTTATAATAAACTCTATATATGAGAGCAAGATTTTGATTTTGAGGATTCACATCAAAACCTTTTGTCTGGATAGCAAGAGTAAGAGCTTCATGTGCACCTAGATCCGTAAGGGAAACAAAGAAATTCGGAAAGCAATTGAAGAAAGTAGGGCCATTAGCCAAACTTGATTCAACCATTCCAAGTAATGAATCACTGAATTTTTTATGTCTTGTATCTTGAAGATAGATGAGAGCTTCAGTTTTAAGTCCAAGTCTTGTTAATGGCTTTAGAGCAACTAGTGCTAATCCAAAATGTATATAATTATATGTTTTAAGATACTCCTTTATTTCATGGGGCTTGATTATCAGAAAATAAGGAATTAGATGATGATGATGAAGAAAGTACAAACTTCTTAATAAGCTTAGCCATAATTTATATTACAGAGTTATTTTAAGCAAATCCACCACGAGTATCTAACAAAATAGAGGATTTACACACCAACAAAATGCCATAAATGCCTTCACACGGCTAACAACGGCGACAACAATGGCTACCTCAGCTTCGCTTTGGGCAGAATATGATTAAAATTTATCAATAACAACAAACACAAGACAAGTATTAAGACTTTTGACATTCTTACTTCTGAGTCAATAATTCTTTAAGCAAAATCAAGGCATAACATAACAAAGATAAGTGAAGAAATACTCACAAAATAACTTTATACTGCAAAGTACTTGATTACAAATTTGATACCAACTTGGCTCTAATAGTAAATGGGGAAGATGGTGGGTATAAAAGCAGTAAGGAGAGGAGAGAGGAGATGGTGGTGGAAGCAAGGTTGGATTTTGACTGGTATTCCAACTCTTGCCTATACATGAGGAAGACTAGACATATTTATAGTCATAACAAACATAATTTACATTTCATTACAACTGAATTTACACTGCATTTGCATTTCATTTCATGTGCTGAAAAATTTCATGAGTCTTAAGGATTGCTGGATAAGATCTCAATCTTCACTGTAGATAAACCTTATTCTAAATAGTGGATTGTCATGATTGCTTTATGGGAAATTGAGTGGCTTGATAAAGCATATGTCTTGTCTTGGCTTTATTTTTTTCATTTTCTTCGGATAGATATGAATCCTTCATTATCACTTTTTTTTCTTATCAGCATCTGTTTCTGGTTCAAGAGCAATATTTTCAAAAGGATTGTCATCAGCCCATAGATGATGCAGCCGCTGACCAAAACTTAATGGAGAATTTTTAGATGATTGTTCTTTTTATATTTGTTCAATAATTTCCTTTTGAAGTTCTTTTTTGAGTTGAAGCAAATCTGCTGCTGCATAAAGAATAGAAGGAGAGGTTGAACAAGAATTCTTCTGTTCGTCAATATCACTTACTGGATGAAGCCTTTTTTAGGTGTTTTGAGAACTTCAAAGAATGATGGCTTTATAGCTTGATCAGTAGAATATTGCTAGAGTATTGCGGTATAATCAAATTGATGCCAAAACTTGATATAAATCATTCGAGATAAAACTGGTAGACTGAAGTCTATTTCTTTATAAATATTCCATTTCAAGATCCAAGGAATCTCCTGCTTGCAATAAAACTACATAGTAACATAAGGTTCTATTGCAAGTTGTAGGTGCTAATAAAGGCTTTTTTTCTTCTAATTTGAGAAGGCCTTTAAATGATGCAGAATAAGATTCATAAATAGGAAGAAGTCTTGATGAAGGATGTCTTTAGTGGCATCAAAAAGGATCCAGAATTGTGTGAAGACCACATAGGTATTTTATGGGAGTTTGATTTGAATCTGATGAACCAGGAATGCTAGAATGATGGGTTTTGATAATAGAGGATGACTTCCCAAGCAGAAATATAATTATAATAATTAAAAATAAGTTTTGAATCAAGCCTTTGAGGCATATGAAGAGGTTGTCCCCATTCTTCTACAGAGAGAACATGAAGGATTTTGATTTTCTAATAAAGGATAGTAATATTGGGTGGTAAAGCATATAAGTATGAATTTTTTGATCCATTTGTATGATCAATAATACAGCTACCAGTTTTGATCATAATCTATTCATAGACTTTATAGTCAAGTGGTAGATAAATAAGTGATCAAGAGAAAAAACGGTTTGGATAAGATGTTCAATAGAAATGGTATCCGCATAAGACATGTCATCTAAGGAATAAATTCTCAAGGGTGCTTTTGTGGAAAAATATTCGGCTTGTGAAGCTTGAGGTTTTCTGGATACGAGTCTTGATGGGCTTTGAAATTGAGGAATATTAGAAGTATGGGTTTCTTTTCATCTCTCAAAATAATTGCTGCTAGATTTTCTGGATAAAGGTGTAGTGTTCATAATGGAAGAAACTTTATCAATTGGGGTCTAGAGAAATGGTCTAATCTACCGAGGCTTCATTCTTTTGTCCTTGTAAAAACTCATGAGATAAACAATCAGGAAGAGAATTATTTTTACCTACAATATACTCAATGTCAAAGTTAAATATGGCTAATATAGCTTCCTAGCGAGCAAAGATTTGCTTAGTAGCAAGATTTTTTACATCTTTTTCTAAAATTTCTTTACCAGATTTACACTCTATTCTTAATAAAAATTTTTTGTTTAATAAATCACTTTGGAACTTCATTATACTATTTACTATGAATAGGATTTCCTTTTTAATAGTTGAATAATTCTGTTGAGTGGGCGTCCATGTTCTAGAAGTGAGACGAAGAATTTCTTCTTTTCCAAGGACGTTTCTTTGTAGAAGGATTCCTCCAAAACCTATTTCAGATGCATCTGTTTGAACTATTTTTAATAAATCTGGATAAAGGATAGTTAAGCAAGGTAAATTTTGGACTTTCTGTTTAATATTTTGAACAGCTTTTGTATGAGCAGGTGACCATTCTACGGGATTTTTGGTCAAGCGCATTTGTAATATTTTTCTTTCTTTAGCAAGATCTTTATAAAAGTTAGTAACATAATTAAGGCATCTAAGAAAACATTGCAATTGCTCTTTATTAAGAATTTCATCAGGAAATTTGGAAGCAAACTTAATAACTCTTTGGACTGGAGAAATAGTTCTTTTTTATTATAAAACCAAGAAACTGAATTTCTATTTGAAAAAGCTTCATTTTCTTTTTGGACAAGACAAGTCCACTCTTGATAATAACTTTTTTAAAAATATTAAAATGTTTCCAATGGTCACAAATATATTTTGAAAACATAAGAATATCATCTATATAGATGAGTGTAAAAGCTTGATATGGCTTAAAAATGTCATTCATTATTTTTTGAAATTCTGAAGGAGCATTTTTTAAACCAAATGGCATAATGTTCCATTCATGATGGCCAAATGGTACTGTAAAAGCCGTTTCATGCCTGTTCTCTCGGGTGATTTGAATTTGCCAAAATCCTGATTTAAGATCAAATTTGGATAAAAAGGAAGGCACCAGCTTGATGGTGGATAAGATCAGTTTTATTTGGAACTGGATATTTGATGGACTTTAAGACTTTAATTAAAGGCTGGTAGTTGATAACAAGATGGGGAACAACTCGTTCTTGTTTAGGCACTTTATTTACATAAAACGCTACACAACTGCAAGGGGATTGTGATTTCTGAATAAGCTTTTTAGTAAGAAGATCATTGATTTCTTTAGTACATAGTGGTACAAGGTCTTTATTCATCTGAATAGGTCAAGCTTTAGTTGGAATTTGAGATTCATCGAAGTTATCAATATACGAAAGAGAAACAGTACGGTGTTTCCTATGCCAAAAGGCAGAAGGAAGGTCATAATAGCATTTTGTTTCAAGAGATTTTTGAAATTGGATTAAATCTTTTTGGAATTCTGGTTTTTGTAATTCTTTTTCAATTCTTAAAGAATTCATATCTTCTTGAAGATATGCAATTTGTTTTTCTTTATAAGCACTTTGATTTTGAATGATATTGATATGTTGAATAGAAGTTAATTAAACAAAATCAAAAATTAATTTTTTATTGCCTTTAATAGTTTTAGGGCCTGATGAATCAATTTGAAAAGGCTGTAGAATTTGCAGAAAAGTATTTCCAAGGATAAGTTCATTGTTTAAATCTTTTCTAAGCAAGAAATTAGTCTTTATACATGTTCCATTTTCGCAAACATGGACGTTATTTAATTTATAATGGATATGGAGTTTATTACTAGCAGTTGCTAGGCTGAGTTTATTTTTCGTTTTTCATAATATTTTGTCAAGATTAATCTTTCTCTTATTAAATTAACAACTGCGCCACTATCTAATAAGTAGAATACTTTAATAGAGAAGTCTTTGACCTTAATTATAACTTGAGTTTTCCATTTTTGAGGTGGATTCCTTGTTAAAGAATTTACAAAACCATTTAACTTTTCATCAAAATTTTCTTGATGTTCTAAATTATCATTATTTTCTTGATAATTTTTGAGTGTGTGAAATTCAAGATTCTCAACACGTTGTTTGAGTTCTTGAAGTTCACTTAAGTATTGTTTTAATTCATTTATTTCTTGCTTTTGATTATTAATTTCTTTAGAAAAATCTTGAATTGAAAGATGAGTAGGAGCTTGTTGCACTTTTAATCTATTTAAAACAGTTTTTATACCGAATTGTTTAAGCAAGTCAAATATATTACTTGATGTAGAAGCTTTTCCTTTTTTATTTCCATTGTTTATTTTCTATATTTTTTCAAAATATTTATTTTTTAATTCTTCATCTTTTAGATCTTTAAACATTTCTAGCACCATTTCTTCTGAAGCAAAGAGTATGTTTAAAGATAAAGAGGAAGAAGAAGTAGATTCATACTGGATTTCACTGTCAAATATTTTACAATGGCATGTATCTAAAGAATAATCTTTATCAGAGGAACTAGATGATTCTATGGATGAGGATGAGGATCCTTTTGAGATAGTTTCTTGCTATACACCTAATGTTGACGTTCGACCTACAGGACCAGTGTATCCTTCTTATCAAGCTTCTCCATCTAATGCATATAATCCTTCAGAATCCAATTTCAATATAAATGTTATTGAATGCTTTGAAATTGATAAAAAAATGTTAAAAAAGAATTTAGCTTTACATCGTCTCACAAAATCCTTTTTTAACCATGTTTCTCAAGAACATAAAGACTTTCTAAAAGCAAAATGGTATAAATATATGTATGATAATCAAAGAAATATTTATTTCTTTGATTGGCTTAAACTAGCCATGAAGAAAGCTTATAATACTGAAGATTTATCCATCAATATTATAACCAAATTAAGCTTTTCTTGGATTATAGCTTCTACCAGTTCCGCTCCACAAAGAACTGAAGAATCTATACATCCTCCATTATATCAAATCATTTTTAAAGAAACGTCAGCTGTATCTATAAAAGATGTTGCAAAAATACATGGAGACAAAGGTAAAATAGAATTTATTTACAAATTAGATTTAAGTCATGTTTTAGAACAAAATAATTATACAAATATAAACCTTCATACTATTGGCAGCAAACCAATAGAATTAAAGATAAAGTTGAAAATATTTTAAAATTTTATGAAACTACTTCTTCCCATAAAGTAATCAAGACACAATCTTTAGGTTTTCAAGGTGAAGCCCTTAAAGATCTAAAGTTAGAAAAAAAAAACCCTTAAAATTTTTAGACGAACTAATTAATCAATTATCTCATAGTTTTACAAACATAAAACCTAAAAATAATAAAGAAAATAAAGATGAAAAATCCATAAATGTTTTGGTTTCTAAAGCTTCAAGCTCAGACTTAGAATTCTCTATTTCTGACGCTATAGAAGAAAAATCAAACGAATATCAAGATGATCAAAATCAAGAATCTCTACAAATCAATAACATATTTAAAAGACAAAAACCAACAATCACTGTAGTAAAAACAAGAAATTATTATCCAAGACCTACTCTAGTTGATCTTCAATTCGAAGAATGTGCTATTCTAAATGGCCTTCAATTTGAAAACTCTTCAATATATGAATGGAATGTAGATAGACTATCTGAATATCAAATCCTGCAACTATGCCAACACATGATGATATATGCTTCTACCATCATGGCTGCCGGTAATAATCAAAGACATGTAGTAAATGTAGTCGTCCATGGATTTACTGGACAATTACTTGGTTGGTGTGAAAATACCTATCTGATGCAAAAAGAAATGCTATATTAGATGCAGTAAAAAGTGATCTTTTAGGAAATGCTGTTCTTACTCCTCAAGGCCAAATGATCCCTGATTCCATCTACATGCTTATTACCAATATAGTAAAATATTTTATTGGTAATTATATGAATATAGAAGAAAAAATAAAAACACAATTAATCAATTTATATAGCCCAACATTATCAGATTTTCGTTTATATAAAGATGTTTTCTTATCAAAACTCTATACAATTGATGCAAGCAATTTATAATTTTGGAAAAAAAATTTATATCTGGTCTTCCTAAACTTTTTGCAGAAAAAGTTAAAGAAGAATTAAAATCAGAAAATCATAGAAATTTGAATTATAGAATGTATACATATGGTGATCTAATTCAAAAGATTACTAAAGTTGGATTTTCATTATGCAATGAAATCAAACCTAAACATCAAATTGAAAATAAAAAACAAATCAGCAAGTATGAACTTGGTGATTTTTGTTTTCAATTTGGTATGAAACCATTAATCAGTCCTTCTGGCCAGAATAAAAAGAAAAACTTAAAAAGTGACCAACAGAAAAGAAAATCTAAACATTTTTCAACTCCAGAATATTATACTCCCTCAAAAAGATATTATAAAAAATCTTCTCATAAAAACCCATATAAAGAATTAAGGAAATTTTATACAAATGATAATCCATCCACTTCTTATCCCAAGAAAAAAGAAATACAATGTTTTAATTGCAAAGAAAAAGGACATATAGCTCCTGACTGCCTAAAAATAAAAGTTAAAATAGAAAAAGTAATCAAACCTATCTTAAAAGAATCCTCAACGTTAGAGTCTTCCAGTTCCTCTGATACAGATTATTCTCCCTCTCATGTTTCAGATGCATGTCATTGTAAAATATTTGATAGTGAAATCCAGTATGAATCTGCTTCTTCTTCCTCTTTGTCCTTAAACATACTTTCTGCTCCAGAAGAGATGGTGCTAGAAATGTTTAAAGATCTAAAAGATGAAGAATTAAAAATAAATATTTTAAAAAAATACAGAATATAAATAAAGGAATTAAAAAAGGGAAAGCTTCTACATCAAATAACATATCAGACTTACTTAAACAATTTAGCATTAAAATTGTATTAGATAGATTAAGAGAGCAACAAGCTCATACTCATCTTTCTATTCAAGATCTTTATAAAGAAATAATAATAAAAAATAAGAAATAAAAGAATTAAAACAAGACTTAATTGAACTTCAAGAACTCAAACAACGTGTTGAGAATCTTGAATTTCATACACTCAAAATTTATCAAGAAAATAATGGTAATTTAGAAAATTAGGAAAATTTTGATAAAGACTTAAATGGTTTTGTAAATTCTTTAACAAGAAATCCACTTAAAAAATGGAAAACTCAAGCTACAATTACGGGCAAAGACTTCTATATTAAAGCTTTTTGCTTACTAGATAGTGGTGCAGATGTTAATTTAACAAGAGAAGAATTAATCCCAACAAAATATTATGAAAAAACCAATAATAAACTCAATCTAGCTACTACTAGCAAAAAACTACATATCAAATACAAATTAAGTGATGTTTATGTCTGTAAAAATGGAACATGCATAAAGACTAATTTCCTTCTAGGAAAGGATTTAAACAATGATGTTATCCTTGGAAATCCTTTTTTACAAACTTTACAAACTTTTCAAATTGACTTATCAGGTCTAAAAACTATTTTAGACAATAAAGATTAAATTTTGATTTTTTTGAATTAACTCCAATTCAATATATCCACAGTATTTAGACAAAGTGTAAATAAGAATAAGATGTTCAAAAACTATACAAATATCCAATTCCAAAAAAAATGGATCTTATTAATCGTCTCTCTTATGTCTTCATGTTTCTACATTTAATCCTACATCCAGATTTTGGTACCTTCAAATTCTACGTGGAGGACAGATACAAAATTGCTTTTCTTTTCCCAAAGAAAATAAAAATTTAGGTTATTGATAATTCTCATTCAAACCTATCTTTTATTCCTATCTGCGTTCAGGAAGTATCCCTTCTTATTATGAATCAAGCAAAGCACCTATTCAGGAATCAAGCTCTTCCTTTATACCTACATCCTAATAAATATCAATTCCCTTCTTTAATCTAGGATTATCTCTCATTTCACAAGAACTTATCAATGCCCATTGGAGTGCTATTCTCTCTGATAAAAGAAAAAACACTAGAAAAATCCTATCCAAAATTGCAAACCATATCAAGGACTTAAAAAGCCAAATCCTTATGTGCTATAACATCCATCATAGAGCACTGTTATCCACCTATGCTAATGAAAAAACATCCGGAATTCACCTCCTGGAAAAGGTTAACACAGCCCTTCCAGATGAGATAGCTACAAGAATTAGAAAAAAAACTATTTCTTCTAAGATCAAGGAGCGATTAATGCTCAAAGCTTAATATGTAAGTTAGGCAACTGGCTTTCCCAAATTGTTCCTGCCATCATATGAAGTTGATGTCTCATATATCGAACAAGGATTACTCGAAAAATTTTCTTTATGCAAAGATGATTTTGAAATGATACAGCAGGTGATGAGTCTTTAAAAATGCATATTTTCATACACATTTTAACCCATTTTAAGGACTTATTAACTTGAAAGAGCCTCATTTAGTGTGATATCATGGGTTAATTCATTTTAAATTCATTTTTATATTTTTCTGCATAAATTGCTTAAAAATCACACTTTTTGCATAAATTCATGAAACCTGCTATTTTTAGAAAGTCTATTTTTGGAAAGTTTTGTGAAAATAATTTTTCTCATGAAATAAATTGAATTCTCATCATCATTAGTTCATTCATACAAAATCATGAAGAATGATGTACATTTTTATTATCATTTCATGAGAAATGGGCCCACAGTCATGCATATGTGATGTTAGGGGTAAAATTGTCTTTTCACATGAATTCACATCTGTTTTGTAGGAAATTGATTATATGGGTCCCATTTGTAAAGAATTGAGGCAAGGAATTGATTTTCAAGAAAAAGGAGAGCAGAATTGAAGAGAAAAGGAAATTGGAAGAAAATTGTAAAAAGTCGGCTTCATGGTCCCACACACACATGCACATGTGTGGGGCACACTTGTAAAACATCCAAGATGGGGTCCATTTATTTGTTGCACATTTTCAAGAGATTTTGAAGAGAATTTGAAGAATATCTCATTAAAGATGGACAAGGAAAGCCACATAGGAGTTCTTTTTGGAGAAGGAGAAGATTTAATTGAAAAAAAAATGAAAAAAAAATCCAAGCAAGCTATCCCACGTCCAAAAGAGATTTTGGATCAGATTTTGATTGAAAAGTAAAGGAAAAAAAAATCAAGAGGGTTATCTTCAAAGATCTCTTCAAGTTTGGAGCCAACAAGGAGAACTTTCCAAAAAAAGGAAAGTTGACGATGCAAAGGGATAAAAGGGGAAGTTCTACAAGAGAGGATTCTTATCCCTATTTCATCTCTCAAAAGATCTCAATGCAAGGTGGCAAAGACAAAGAAGGAAAGGAGCATCCAAGAGGGATTTCTAGACAAAACAAGTAAGGAAAGAAGAGAAAAATAAAAAGAAAAAAATTCCCAAGGATATTGCACGTCCAAAGCATTGGTTGGAGCCCTTTTTTCTTTCATTCTTTTATTATTTTTAAGATTTTTAACGTTTGAGAAGGAGTAGGACTTGAAAAAGTATAAATAGGGCACCCTTCTCCCGTATTCTTCATGGAAGAATTACCCACCTCCCACCTCTAGATTTCTTCATCCATCTCTCCCTCTCTTGTCTCTACATCTCAAGTAATCAAGGAGGCTTAGCCCTAAAGCCACACCACCAACCTTGAAGTGTCAACTAGAAGGAGGAATTCTCATCCATCCTAGTATGTAATTGTTTGCTTTTTATTTCCAATCTTTGTAAAACAATTTCATGCTAGTAAAGTTTGTTTCTTTTCAATTGTTCTTGTCTTTGATTTTGTGGTGTTCATAATTTTAGTCTTGTTTGTGATTGGGTTAATTTTTGTTCTTGTTTAAATATTGGGATAGAATTGGAATCACAACTAGTAACCTATCTTAGTAACCTTTTTAATATACTTTGTCTCTTTGGATACATTGTATGTTTGGAGGCAATGCAAGATGGAGTTAAAGAGGTTTGAGTGAAAAAAGACTAGAGGCCAATTCTGAAATTTATTTCTACATGGAATGAAAATTTGTTATTCTCACTTATATTGACGACCTAAGATGAAGAATAAGACCCTAAGACAACACTGCTAATCTATTTTAGCCCAAATTAAGATAAGAAATTGAAAGAGCAATCTACCGCCTTTGACTTCTTTTTATTACCACCTTTGACTTCAGTTGTTTACCGCCTTTGACTTTTGTGTTATTACCGCCTTTGACTTCCTGCAATTTTATGTTATTTTCTACACTTTTATTATTTTCTTTTTATATTCACATGGATTTTAAGTTTTGTTTTTGCATAGTTTGATGGTTGGATTAGGAATCATTGCATCTATTTTCTTATCATAAGATTTTGTGCATATTTAAGTTGATGAAAATTAAGCCTTCAGATCTGAATCTAATGATTAAATTCGGACTCAATATATAAACAGCATAACTCAATAGTTCCAAGCAAACTGCAGAAACAGTTTTTTGCAAAAAGTTCGAAGTGGGTAAACCAGTCAAATCACAATATTTTTCTTTGGAACTTGGCAATGTTAAAGTTTAGGATGTGGTCTTTCATTCCCCAAAATTTCAGAACAAAATAATTTCGGAAGGTTTATAAACCAGAGGCTTAAACTTTGCCAATTAGTCAACCCGAATCAGAATTCTTGCACAGAATTTTGCAAAGTTGTCATATTCATGCATTCATAACTTTTTCGTTTTAGATCCTTTTTTAATTCCATTTTTTTTGTTAGTTTCTTGCATTAGTAGAGCATAAATTCCAGCCATTAAATTTAGATTTAGGATGCATTAGAATAGTTCAAATCATGCATAAAATTTGCAACAGCATACTAGTTTTTCATACTTAGAATTTTTCAGCATCTCATGGCATACATTGCATTATTAATTTTACTAACTTTCAAATTTTAAATTTGTTTCTAGTTTTATGTTTTTGATTGTTTTAGTTAATTTTTAGAATTAAATATCTTTCTAAACTTGTTTTAATTGAAGGTTTTAAATTGGAAAGTTTACTAGTTTTGGAAATTCTAACCTAGGAAAGTTTCTAACTTTTTCTTATTTTGTTTTTAACATTGTTTAGTTTAGTTAGTTTCTAATTTTAGATTTAGTTTTATTGGAAGTTCTAACTTGTGTTTTAGTTTTGCAGCAATTTTGGTTTTATTTTAGGAATTTTTTGATTTGGAAAAGTTTCTTTCATTGGTTTGTAACTAATTTAATTTTGGTTAAGTAGGATGTTTGTATTTGTTAGATTTTAAATTAGGTTAGTTTTAGATTTTTATTTTAAGGCAAGTTAAGTTAAAAAAGGAACCTTAAAACACATTGCTCCCTGAGGATCGACCTGGTCTCACCAGTTTTATTACTACATCGCGGTTCTGCACTTGGAACTCACGAACAAGTTTTTGGCGCCATTGCCGGGGAGCGCCGTTTAAGGTAACTTTTCTAACTTTCCTTATTTACATTGCTTTGTGGGTGTGGTTTAATTTTGGCATCTTTCTAGAAATAGGAGGACATGCATGGAATGATGAGTCGCCCTAATTTGGAATAGGAATGTGCATGGAATGCTAGAAAGTACACATCACTGTTATTTTTAGAAACTTTCTAAAATCAGGAAAAGTTATTGTTTTTCAACTTGTCTCAACTTCTTTTGGGAAGAAAGTATATCAAAAGTGATCTAATCAGTGTCCTTAATCTTCTCGGTGTCTAAGGAAGCCTTTGCCCCTGTAGTGCGCGACAGCTTGTCTGTTCAGGAAACTGGTCCTTTAAACGGGTCCATCTGTGACTCTACCACTTCCTGGTGGCTTACCGGGCCGAGTTTGTTTCATAGGACCAGATTGGAGACCTTGAGGAAACTTTTCAACCTTAAGGAGTTGCTTGGCCGTGTTTTTTGTGTAACTTAGGTTTTTTTCTAAATTCAAAAAAAAAAAAGAATAAGTGATTAAAAAAAGGATTGGGGGGAATCCACAAACATATGGAGACTTAATAATAGGCAAACTAATGGGAATGGAATCAATACTGATGGCCCACCAAAGTCTTGGCGTGCCTTATGTGAACAAGAAAGAATTGAAAAGTTACATGAAAGAAATTGTTCAGTTGGACCATATGAACGGGAGTGGGCTAATCGCTATGATCATTGTTACAATGAGGAATTTGAGGATTTTAATGGAATGGTTAGTTCAGATGATCAACCAATAAGGGTCTCGCATGATTACCCATACCCCATACAATCATTCACTCCTATGGATATGGGAATTCAATGGCGAGCTGAATCAAATTCAAATCAATGGCATTACCACAATGAAATGGGTAACATATGTAGTCCAAATTGGGATGATCAACCATTAGACAATTGGCGTAATGGGCACAACATGGATCATGTCTCTTCTTCCCAAGAATTTACTCAGGACGAGTCGTATGACTACCCCTCACAGGATACATCATATGTACCCCCTTCTTCTCCCTGGTCATATGCACTTCATAATTCTCTCTTGCCTGAATGGTCATCCACCACCCCTGAAGAATTCTTTGGAGGATACTTTAGCCAAATTGGTTGAGTTCACACACAATGCCATGCAAACCATACAACAAAATGAACAACACATGAAAAGCCTAATGACTTCGATTAATCAAACAGGGCTTGAAATGAGAAAACAAAATGCCACTCTTGGAATTGAAGATGATCCTAAATTCATTGAAAATCTCGTAGTTATGGATCACACAAACATACAGTGGATATCTAAGGGTGTACATGAGTACATTAATGATGGTGTGATGCATGAACCAATTGATGAATCACATGAGCCTATGTGCCCCACTTTTCCTCAGTACCGGCCATTCCATTTCATTAAAGAGGAATCTATGCCCTTTTACATAAATCCTTTCTATGATTCAGATTCCTCTGATGAATTTGGCATTGCAGTCTTTCACAAATTTGATGTTCCTACAATTGAAGAAACTGCAAATGAACCTACTAAGCCCCCAAAGGAAAATTACAATTGGGAGGATGACACCATTTTTCCGATTTCTGAGTCGGATAATCTGGAATCTTTGGAATCATGTACTGACTTCTTTATGAAATCTGATGATCCAACCCTTAGAGAAATTGCCCTCTCATTTCTTGGCCCTCAATGTTATTCAGAAAAACTTACAGAATTGGAGAATAGTGGTCCCATTCAGACACCCAAGTCCAACAATTTGAAATCCTTTGAGCTCATGCCTAAACAGACTGTGGAAATCAATTTAAAAGAATTTATGGCACAGGAGGACCTAGGGCCACCCAGTTTCTCATTACTTCCTCTCCTATCTTTCAAAGATCCATTTTTAAGAAAGGAGGAAAAAATTTTCTTTGTGGTCCTTTTTCCATACAGTGTACAAGAACATGCAGTCCTCATGTTCATTGAGCCCACTACCAACATGGTTTCATCTCTTTCTGTGCTTCTTGTAAACTGTGTAGAGGAAAATTTCATTTGGAATCCAGGTGGACTCATGGTTTTGAATCCAGTAATGTAGGTTTTTTTTTCTTTTCTGGTTATTTTTCTTTTCTTTGTAGTGTGGATATTTCCTTTTAGAGTAGTTTTTTTTGTCTTTTTGTTCTTGTTTTCCTGTTTTGTCTAACCTTGGACAGGGAGAAGCTCAGACACATCTTCAGGTGACTTTTTCTCTTTACCTTCCTTTACATTTATATTTCTTCATGTTACTTTTACAGTTTTACATTGCATGCATAACCATCGAGGACGCTGTTCATCTTAGGTTGGGGGGTGGGAACAAGCACGCTTGTCCAATTTTAGACAAAATTTTTTTTTATTTTTATATCACTTTTATCATTTTAGTTAGTTTTTTTTTTACAAACTAGGACCTTTATTTCTTTTTTGTTGGTATTTATTTTTCATTTTGGAAAAGAAAATTTTTCAAAAGAATTGAAGCGATTTGAAAATATAAAGAAATCTGGAATTTTGATACTTTTAGAAGGAAGTAAAAAGAATGTTTGCATTTTCTAAAGGAGAAACCTATCAGAAGATTATCAAAACTTGCTCTTCACATACACACAGGTATACATTTTTCAAAATTTTGGATATGAAGCTTTGATGCTGTTTGTTTTTGGATTTTTTTTGGAGAATACAATGTGAACTTGAAATTTAGTTTGTAGAATATTTTTGTTTCCTGGTTCATTTTTGGTAAATTGTATATGTTAGAACCAAAATGAATTAATTCGAGTGAAATGAAATTGCCACCTAGCATTTACTTTGGTTTAAAAAGAAGAAAAAAAAAGAGAGTGCAAAAAAAAAATAGAGAGAAAAAAAAAGAGCATATAATGAGCAATTTGTGATTAGTTTGGGTTTGTATCCTTTTTAACTCGAGCTAATAAGCCCGGAGGGATATTTTCATATCTAGTGCCCTAAAGCCATCTGGTTTGGGAGTCATTGGCCTAACGCTCGCTACATGGGTTAATTAGAAAGCTTAAGGGACCAAAACATTGCACAGTCACAGGAAAGAAAAGAAAAAAAAAGAAAATAAAGATGAATTATGGCCCAATGAGAGTCCATAGAAATTTTCAACGGATATGTGCGAAAAAGCATAAGGACTAAGTTTGCTCCTTAGATCCCAACTTTTGCTATATCATATGAACTTGGAAAATTCTACGTTGGAAAAAGTAAGAGAGTGAAGAGTGTCTGTAAGAGTTTGCAAGGGAGTATGTGCAGGGAAGGACAAGGACTAGATTTGCTCTCTAGATTCTGACTTTTCTTATATCGTATGAACTTGGGAACTCTTGCGTCGGAAAAAGATAGTGAGAGAAAAAGAGGCCAACCGAAGTAAATAGTAAAGTGACAGCTATCTTAGTAACTCTGAGAGGAAATTTCTTTTTGCTAAATTTCAGGGGATCAGACTATTTGAAGGAAAAATTCTATTTTTGCAGCATTATTGTAAAATATCCGAAGTAGGTTTTTGATGTATACAGTTTCCCACAATGCACGCAAGTTGGTTTGAATTTGAGAAAGTTTTTGAGAATAGAATTATGGACCGGAATTTGAAAAGTCTGAAAGTGTAATTATTCCAGATTTCAAAAATATCTGATATGAGTGAATTTTCTTTTGGGGCATTTCTTTTCACTTTTATTCATTTTTTTTTCTTCATTAAAAAAAAAAGAAGAGAATTTTGTGGGTATATTCACTGCAAACCCTTACAAGGCATAACTCATCCACTAGGGGGAACCTAAGGGTTTAAGGGCTTGCTACATACGCTAAATGCAGTCGAGAGTGTCAGCGAAAGTGGCGTTGCATTCATGTTTAATTTTATTGCATTGCATTAGTTTAAGATTAGATTAGGTTAGGATGGAAGCCTCATATTTTATCACATTTTTTTTGCTAGGGACTAGCAAAACGCTGGTTGGGGGGTGTGATAAGTCTTTAAAAAAGCATATTTTCATACACATTTTAACCCATTTTAAGGACTAATTAACTTGAAAGAGCCTCATTTAGTGTGATATCATGGGTTAATTCATTTTAAATTCATTTTTATATTTTTCTGCATAAATTGATTAAAAATCATACTTTTTGCAGAAATTCATGAAACCTGCTATTTTTAGAAAGTCTATTTTTGGAAAGTTTTGTGAAAATAATTTTTCTAATGAAATAAATTGAATTCTCATCATCATTAGTTCATTCATACAAAATCATGAAGAATGATGTACATTTTTATTATCATTTCATGAGAAATGGGCCCACAGTCATGCATATGTGATGTTAGGGGTAAAATTATCTTTTCACATGAATTCACATCTGTTTTGTAGGAAATTGATTATATGGGTCCCATTTGTAAAGAATTGAGGCAAGGAATTCATTTTCAAGAAAAAGGAGAGTAGAATTGAAGAGAAAAGGAAATTGGAAGAAAATTGTAAAAAGTCGGCTTCATGGTCCCACACACACATGCACATGTGTGGGGCACACTTGTAAAACATCCAAGATGGGGTCCATTTATTTGTTGCACATTTTCAAGAGATTTTGAAGAGAATTTGAAGAAATCTCATTAAAGATGGACAAGGAAAGCCACATAGGAGTTCTTTTTGGAGAAGGAGAAGATTTAATTGAAAAAAAAATGAAAAAAAATCCAAGCAAGCTATCCCACGTCCAAAAGAGATTTTGGATCAGATTTTGATTGAAAAAGTAAAGGAAAAAAAATCAAGAGGGTTATCTTCAAAGATCTCTTCAAGTTTGGAGCCAACAAGGAGAACTTTCCAAAAAAAGGAAAGTTGACGATGCAAAGGGATAAAAGGGGAAGTTCTACAAGAGAGGATTCTTATCCCTATTTCATATCTCAAAAGATCTCAATGCAAGGTGGCAAAGACAAAGAAGGAAAAGAGCATCCAAGAGGGATTTCTGGACAAAACAAGCAAGGAAAGAAGAGAAAAATAAAAAGAAAAAAAATTCCCAAGGATATTGTACGTCCAAAGCATTGGTTGGAGCCCTTTTTTCTTTCATTCTTTTATTATTTTTAAGATTTTTAAAGTTTGAGAAGTAGTAGGACTTGAAAAAGTATAAATAGGGTACCCTTCTCCCGTATTCTTCATGGAAGAATTACCCACCTCCCACCTCTAGATTTCTTCATCCATCTCTCCCTCTCTTGTCTCTACATCTCAAGTCATCAAGGAGGCTTAGCCCTAAAGCCACACCACCAACCTTGAAGTGTCAACTAGAAGGAGGAATTCTCATCCATCCTAGTATGTAATTGTTTGCTTTTTATTTCCAATCTTTTGTAAAACAATTTCATGCTAGTAAAGTTTGTTTCTTTTCAATTGTTCTTGTCTTTGATTTTGTGGTGTTCATAACTTTAGTCTTGTTTGTGATTAGGTTAATTTTTGTTCTTGTTTAAATATTGGGATAGAATTAGAATCACAACTAGTAACCCATCTTAGTAACCTTTTTTAAAATACTTTGTCTCTTTGGATACATTGTATGTTTGGAGGCAATGCAAGATGGAGTTAAAGAGGTTTGAGTGAAAAAAGACTAGAGGCCAACTCTGAAATTTATTTCTACATGGAATGAAAATTTGTTATTCTCACTTAGATTGACGACCTAAGATGAAGAATAAGACCCTAAGACAACACTGCTAATCTATTTTAGCCCAAATTAAGATAAGAAATTGAAAGAGCAATCTATCGCCTTTGACTTCTCGTTATTACCGCCTTTGACTTCAGTTTACCGCCTTTGACTTTCGTGTTATTACCGCCTTTGACTTTCTGCAATTTATGTTATTTTCTACACTTTTGTTAATTTCTTGTTATATTCACATGGATTTTAAGTTTTGTTTTTGCATAGTTTGATGGTTGGATTAGGAATCATTGCATCTATTTTCTTATCATAAGATTTTGTGCATATTTAAGTTGATGAAAATTAAGCCTTCAGATCTGTCACAACCCGAGCCCAGAAATCGGGGGTTAGCGAAAAGCCAAACCTGTGACACACGTACTCCCGTGCACGTACATCCAAACCCAGTCCAGATGCACACACACAAGGGATCTAACACGTGCGAAACCACGAACGTGGAAGCTGCAGATATCATAGCAAGCAACAAATACAGTACTCGAAAACCAGATATAAGTCTGAGTACACGATAAAATCAAGATGTATAAATATACAGAGTGACAAAGTCCGTAGTACAAAATACACAGCTCCAAAAACCAAAACCCAAAATAGATAGCCACGGAAGATATGCATGTACGCACTCGGCAAAGGTGATCAGGCCCACTCTGCCAAACCGGAGGGTGCCTCTAGACTCTGCCCTGCAGCCTCCTCGACCACCGGGGAGCCAGGCAAGAGATCTGTGCCTGCAACACTGCAGATAACGCAGTGAATACAACGATCCAGCAATTATAAGTAACAGGGACGAAACACTCATAGTATCAAATTGAATAAGGGCAGAATATTAATTACAGAGTTTCATCTTAGTAGGCTAAGCAAATCGTGCATAGAAGTAAAGCATGATAAGTGAATCAAAGCATAGAAATACTGAACTAGGTGGCTACTACGTTCACCATATTCTCTCCAATAGAGAGCAGAGCAAAGTAGATGAGAACACCACTGACCGGGCTAAGGGTACAGGTGGGTCTCGGTTTCCTGGGTTCCGGGGTCCCAAGACAAAGCGACACTGCAGTGATACAGAGATACAGAGATCTAAGCCAGAGGTACCCCGTCGGGCATCCTAAGGCTGAGGCTGAGTAGAGCCAGACTAATACCAATCAAATCCAATCCCAAAAGAAGGGGAGATTATCCGCTTTGGACTCACCGATGGCAAAGACCGGATCTTATCCTCATGTATTAATCTCTGGGTAGAGCCACCAGGGAATACCCAATAAATCAAAAATATACAAAGCTAACAAAAATACAGAGCATAGCGTAGATGAAGTCAAAGCACAGCATAGATCAAAGCTTAGTGCGGAATGAAGAATAAAACAGATATACAGGACGAAAGCAAAATGACCTCGTAATGCATAGCCATAGATTTGAGAACAGAGGGCAAAACTGTAAACAATATGCAATGCATCTCAGATCAATACGGAATCAAGGTTAATTACAAGCCAACCCTAATCTAGTTGTTCACTGTCACTAACCGTGCATGATGATGCAGTTTTAAGTTATTCGATGCACTGTTGCCATCCAAGTGTTGCAAGGTAATCCTCACGTGCACCGAAGCCCCTTAAACCAACACCCATGGGGAGGTACTTAACAGTAAATCAATGCTCACATGAATAAGTCACAGCCTAATAAACTATTCATGCGATCCAAGAATCCATTGGGCCAGTTTACATGGGTGGTTAACCTGTATTTTAGCCCTACAAAGTCACACCATTATCCTAAGTTTTATTTCAGATTTTTCAGGTCTTACGGTTTAGCCATGGGTGACCTACGGCTTAGCTGTATACACCTTACGGCCTAGCCGTAACATGCACTACGGCTTAGCTGTGGTTTCCTTCAGAACACGGCTAAACTGTCATCTTCCACCTCTGATCTGATACATTTCACGGCTGAGCTACTGTGGAGTCCACGGCTTAGCCGTAACTTCACCGTAAGAGCACTGAATTTAGAAAGTTTCGACTGATCAGGGTGATAATTCACGGCTGAGTCACGGCTAGCTTACGGCTCAGCCGTAGAACCATTTACGGTTCAGCCGTAGCCTAGCCGTAGAACAAAATACGAAAATTCAAGTCTCTGGAATCTGAGCCGTACAATACAGAACCGAATTCGAGTTGAGTACAGAAACTAAAATCTGATATAGAAATTCAGCACAACTAGTTCCAGAGGTTCCAAAATCACAGAATATGGCTATAAAACACAACAGACATTTATAGGATGTAATAGATGAAATCAAAGCAGTCAAACCAAAATACCCATATGTGTTATACAATCCTGTACTTATACTTGCCTCAAAGCTCTGTCAATCACTGAAGCCAAGCCCAAATCCAACTACAACCCAAGCAAAACAAATCCAAACACAAACCATGAGCATGCAGAGAGAGATGGGAGATCCAATTGGAGAAGAAGAAGGGAAGACTTGGAGAGAACCCACTTACCTCAAGTACAGACAGAGATGAGAGAAGAGAAAGAACTCAACCAAACGGAGAGTAAAGCCCAATCGACAACAACTCCCTCACCAACAGGAGAGGAAAAGAAAGAGAAAGAAGAGCAGAGAAGAGAAGACGTGGAGCTGTTGCATGCAGTCATCGAATGAAAATGAGCATGGGATAAACACCTGGGCTCCTGACTCTTATCTATAGTTTTGGGAGTTTAAATTAACAGCCAATAAGTTTTAGCTATTTACAGTTTTAGTCACGCGAGGGTCCAACTTCTCCAATATACTCCGAATGGATCTGACACAGTTACAGAAAATAACGAGCTCAACAAAATACACGTGCTGACACCAAGATGATGCAAAGATGATGCACTCAAAGCAAAAGCGAAATTACGAAAAAGGGCTTAGGACTACCTATCCCAGGTCAAAGGTTACTCAACTACCTATCCAAGACCGGAAACCAAGTCCGAAAGAATTAATTAACAGAAACGCACACTAATGAGCCACTAATCCGGCTCAAAGGGAATCGGAGTGTTACAAGATCTGAATCTAATGATTAAATTTGGACTCAATATATAAACAGCATAACTCAATAGTTCCAAGCAAACTGCAGAAACAGTTTTTTACAAAAAGTTCGAAGTGGGTAGACCAGTCAAATCACAATATTTTTCTTTGAAACTTGGTAATGTTAAAGTTTAGGATGTGGTCTTTCATTCCCCAAAATTTCAGATCAAAATAATTTCGGAAGGTTTATGAACCAGAGGCTTAAACTTTGCCAATTAGTCAACCCGAATCAGAATTCCTGCACAGAATTTTGCAAAGCTATCATATTCATGCATTCATAACTTTTTTGTTTTAGATCCTTTTTTAATTCCAATTTTTTTGTTAGTTTCTTGCATTAGTAGAGCATTAATTCCAGCCATTAAATTTAGATTTAGGATGCATTAGAATAGTTCAAATCATGCATAAAATTTGCATCAGCATACTAGTTTTTCATACTTAGAATTTTTCAGCATCTCATGGCATACATTGCATTATTAATTTTACTAACTTTCAAATTTTAAATTTGTTTCTAGTTTTATGTTTTTGATTGTTTTAGTTAATTTTTAGAATTAAATATCTTTCTAAACTTGTTTTAATTGAAGGTTTTAAATTGGAAAGTTTACTAGTTTTCAAAATTCTAACCTAGGAAAGTTTCTAACTTTTTTTTATTTTGTTTTTAACATTTAGTTTAGTTAGTTTCTAATTTTAGATTTAGTTTTATTGGAAGTTCTAACTTGTGTTTTAGTTTTGCAGCAATTTTGGTTTTATTTTAGGAATTTTTAGATTTGGAAAAGTTTCTTTCATTGGTTTGTAACTAATTTAATTTTGGTTAAGTAGGATGTTTGTGTTTGTTAGATTTTAAATTAGGTTAGTTTTAGATTTTTATTTTAAGGCAAGTCAAGTTAAAAAAGGAAACTTAAAACACATTGCTCCCTAAGGATCGACCTGGTCTCACCAGTTTTATTACTACATTGTGATTCTGCACTTGGAACTCACGAACAGTAGGTTCTTACAATCGTGCGTCATGCCCTTTGCAGCCTTGGAGTTACCAAAAGACAACTTCTCATAATGATTTCATTAAGTTTGGGTGAAAGATCAGAAATCCAGTTTTATCAACCTTATTAATTATGTACCATTATGAATTATGAAGAAGGAGATTTAGTCGGCAAAAAGTTCATCTCTACCTTAAATGATTACGAGCATCTCCCTATTGATTATCTAGCTCAATTGTATGAATCTCATGAAGTCGCTACAATGGAATACAACTTAGAACGTCTCAAAATTATGATCTAGCTTCTGATCAATATCAAAGATTTCTCATTCTAAAAGGACATCTTGAATTTGCAAGTACATACAGATATGTTTAGTGAAACGGTCGACGAGTTGTTTGCATTGTTGATGATCTCGCTAATAAAAAATGGTGATACAGAATCCATATAAATCTGGACATATGGCTCTCAATCAAATTATCAATGCTTATGAAGAAATGTCTTTTTGATATTTTTGAAGAAACTCGAGAAGAGTTAATCCAATTATTCCATGGTGAATTAACAAATGTAGCTTGGAATGAGCACTTTTGATGCAAGTCTCCAAAAATACTATGCCTAGCATAAAGATTCTTCCTACAAGAGCTTTTTCTAAAACATTGGAAGGATAAGGAAAGCTTTTTCTACTAGCCCATCAATGAGTTCTTAGAAAAAGTACATGCAAAAGTACTAAAAGACAAAGCATATCTCTCATAAGAATGAAGTAGTATTTTATTCCCGACATGCACATCTATGAAGAACTTATCTCCAAAAAGGGAAAAGAAATAAAGACATGATACAGACCTTATCAAGTCACTCAAAGCAATCATGACATCTCACTATTCAGATTAAGGTTCATCTGCAGCAAAGATTGTGATTTTAGCCTGCAGTCCGGTTGCATCATGAAATTTGTCAGCACATGAATTGAAATGCAATTGCAGTGTAAATTCAGTTGTAATGAAATGTAAATTATGTTGGTTATGATAATAAATAGGTCCAACCTTCCTCATGTACAGCAAGAGTTGGAATACCAGTCAAAATCCAGCCTTGCCTCCACCACCATCGCCTCTTTCCGCTCCCTTCCACTTTTGTATACCCACCATCTTCCCCATTTGGTATCAGAGCCAAGTTGGGATCTAGTTTGTAATTAAGTATTGTTGTAATATAAAGTCCTTTTGTCAATATTTCTTTACTTATCTTTAATTTTTTTTTTAAGGAATTGCTGACTCAAAAGTAAGAACGTCAAAAGTCTTAATACTTAGTTCTGCGTTTATTATTATTGAGAAATTTTATTCATATTTTGCCCAGAGCAAAGCTAATAAAAGATGTTGCAAGAATACATGGAGACAATGGTAAAACTAAATTTATTTACAACTCAAATTTAAGTCATGTTTTAGAACAAGATAATTATACAAATATAAACCTTCATACTATTGGCCAACAAACCAATAGAATTGAAGATAAAGTTGAAATTATTTTAAAATTTTATGAAACTACTTCTTCCCATAAAAATCAAGACACAATCTTTAGGTTTTCAAGGTGAAGCCCTTAAAGATCTAAAGTTAGAAAAAAAAACCCTTAAAATTTTCAAACAAGCTAATCAATCAATTTTCTTATAGTTTTACAAACATGAAACTTAAAGATAATAAAGAAAATAAAGATGAAAAATCCATAAATGTTTTATTGTCTAAAGCTTCGAGCTTAGACTCAAAATTCTCTATTTCTGACTCAACTGAAGAAAAATCATACTAAAATCAAGATGATCAAAATTAATAATCTCTACAATCAATAAAATATTTAAAAAACAAAAACCAATAGTCACTGCAGCGAAAATAAGAAATTATTATCAAAGACCTACTCTGGTTGATCTTCAATTTGAAGAACAAGCTATTGAAAATAGCCATCGATTTAAAAACTCTTCAGTATATGAATGAAATGTAGATAGACTATCTGAATATCAAATCCTGCAACTATGCCAACACATGATGATATATGTCTCTACCATCATGGCTACCAATAATGATTAAAGACATGCAGTAAATGCAGTCATCCTTGGATTTACTGGATAATTACATGGTTGGTGGGAAAAATACCTATCTGATATAAAAAGAAATGCCATATTAGATGCAGTATCAGGAAATCCTATTCTTACTCCTGAAGGCCAAATGATCCCTGTTTCCATCTACATGCTTATTACCAATATAGTTAAACATTTTATTGGTAATTATATGAATGTAGAAGAAAAATTAAAAACACAAGTAATCAATTTATCTTGCCCAACATTATCAAATTTTTGTTGGTATCAAGATGCTTTCTTATCAAAACTCTATACAATCGATGCAAGTAATTCAGAATTTTAGAAAGAAAAATTCATATATGGCCTTCCTAAACTTTTTTCAGAAACACTTAGAGAAGAATTAAAATTAGAAAATTATAGAAATTTGAATTATAGAATGTATACATATGGGGATCTAATTCAAAAGATTAATAAAGTTGGATTTTCATTATGCAATGAAATCAAACTTAAACGTCAAATTGAAAATCAAAAAAGAATCTGCAAGTATGAACTTGGTGATTTTTGTTTTCAATTTGGTATGGAACCATTAATCAATCCTTCTAGCCAGAATAAAAAAAAAACTTAAAAAGAAACCATCAAAAAAGAAAATCTAAACATTTTTTAACTCCATAATATTATACTCACTTAAAAGATATTATAAAAAATGTTTTCATAAAAACCCTTATAAAGAATTGAAGAAATCTTATACAAATGATAATCCATCCACTTCTTATCCGAAGAAAAGAGAAATACAATGTTATAATTGCAAAGAAAAAGGACATATAACTCCTGACTGCCCAAAACTAAAAGTTTAAACAGAAAAAGAAATCAAAACTATCTTAAAAGGATCCTCAGTGTCAGCGTCATCCAGTTCCTTTGATAAAGATTCTTCTTCCTCTCATGCTTTAGATACATGTCATTGTAAAATATTTGACAATGAAATCCAGTATGAATTTGCTTCTTCTTCCTCCTTAGCTAAATCTGCTTCTTTTTCCTCTTTACCTTTAAATGTACTTTCTGCTCTAAAAGAGATGCTGTTAGAAATGCTTAAAGATCTAAAAGATGAAGGATTAAAAAATAAATATTTTGAAGAATTACAGAATATAAATAAAGGAACTAAAAAAGGGAAAGCTTCTACATCAAATAACATATAAGACTTACCTAAACAATTTAGCATTAAAACTGTATTAGATAGATTAAGAGAGCAGCAAGCTCCTTCTCATCTTTTAATTCAAGATCTTTATAAAAAAATTAATAATTAAAAGCAAGAAAAAACAAGAATTAAAACAAGACTTAATTGAACTTCAAATAATGTGTTAAGAATCTTGAATTTCATATACTAAAAAATTATCAAGAAAATAATGATAATTTAGAACATCAAGAAAAATTCTGATGAAAACTTGAATGGTTTTATAAATTCTTTAACAAGGAATCCACTTAAAAAAGTGGAAAACTCATGCTACAATTAAGGTCAAAGACTTTTCTATTAAAGCACTTTGCTTGCTAGATAGTGGTGCAGATGCTAATTTAATAAGAAAAGCATTAATCCCAACAAAATATTATGAAAAAATGAATAATAAACTCAATCTAGCTATTGCTAGCAAAAAACTACATATCAAATACAAATTAAGTGATGTTTATATCTGTAAAAGTGGAACATGCACAAAGACTAATTTCCTTCTAGGAAAGGATTTAAACAATGATGTTATCCTCGGAAATCCTTTTCTACTTATTTTATAGCCTTTTCAAATTGACTCATCAGGTCTAAAAACTATTAGACAATAAGGAACTAAATTTTGATTTTTGCTAAATTTACTCCTATCCAACATATCAATATTATTCAGATAAAGTGTAAACAAGAATAAGATATTCAAAAACCATTCAAATATCCAGTTCCAAATAAAACGGATCTTATTAATTATCTCCTTGATGTCTTCATGTTTTCTACATTTAAGCCTACATCCAGATTTTGGAACCTTCAAATTCTACCTGGAGAACAGATATAAAATTATTTTTCTTTTCCCAAAGAAAATAAAAATTCAAATTATTAATAATTCTCACTCAAACCTATCTGCCTTCAGGAAGTATCCCTTCTCATTATGACATCAAGTACAAGTAAAAGCAAAGCCCCTATTCAGGAATTAAGCTTTTCCTTCATACCTACATCCTAACAAATATCAATTCCCTTCTTCAATCCAGGATTATTTGTCATTTCACAAGAACTTATCAATGCTCATTGGACTGCCAGTCTCTCTGAAAAAATAAAAAATACTAGAAAAAACCTATCCAAAATTGCAAACCATATCAGGGCCTAAAAAAGCCAAATCCTTATGTCCATCAAAAAGCACTGTTATCCACCTATGTTGTTGAAAAAATATCATGAATTCACCTTCTGGAAAAGGTTAACACAGACCTTCCAAATGAGATAGCTGTAAAAATTAGAGAAAAAAACTCTTTCTTATTAGATCAAGGAGTGATTAATGCTTAAAGCTCAATATATAAGCTGGGCAATTGGCTTTCCCACATTATTCCTACCATCATATGAAGTTGATATCTCATATATCGAACAAGGATTAGTCCAAAGATTTTTTTTATGCAGAGATGATTTTGAAATTATACAGCAGCTCCCTGCAATCGTGCATCATGCCCTTCGCAGCGTTGGAGTTACCAAAACACAATAACGATTTAATCAAGTTTGGGTGAAAGATCAAAAATCTGGTTTTATCAACCTTATCAATTATGGACCATCATGAATTATGAAGAAGGAAATTTAGTCTGTAAAAAGTTCATCTCTACATTAAATGATTACGAGCATCTCCCTGTTGATTATCCAGCTTAATGGAATGAATCACATGAAGTTGCTATAGTGGAATACAGCTTAGAATACCTCCAAACTTATGATCTAGCTTCTGATCAGTATCGAAGATTTCTCAATCTAAAAGGACATCTTGAATTTGCAAGTACATGCAGATATGTTTGGTGTGACGGTCGAAAAGTTATTTGCATCGCTGATGATCTCGTTGAGTAAACAACAGTGATATAGAATCCATATAAATCTAGACATACAGCTCTTAATCTAATTATCAATGCTTATGAAGACATGTCTTTTGATATTTCTGATAAAACTCGTGAAGAGTTAATCCAATTATTCCATGGTGAATTAACAAATGATGGCTGGGGTGAGCATTTTTTATGCAAGTCCCCAATAATACTATGCCTAGCATAAAGACTCTTCCTACAAGAGCTTCTTTTACTAGCCCATCAAAGAGTTTTTGGAAAAAGTACATACAAAAGTACTAAAAGACAAAGCATATCACTCATAAGAGTGAAGTAGTATTTTATTCCCGACATGCACACATACCTTATCAAGTCACTCAAAGTAATCATGACATCTCACTATTTAGAATAAAGTTCATTTACAGCAAAGATTGTGATTTTTGCCTGCAGTCTGGTTGCATCATGAAATTTGTTAGCACATGAAATGAAATGCAAAGGCAGTGTAAATTCAATTGTAATAAAATGTAAATTATGTTGGTTATGACTATAAATAGGTCTAGCCTTTCTCATGTACAGGCAAGAGTTAGAATACCAATCAAAATCCAGCCTTGCTTCCACCACCATCTCCTCTCTCCTCTCACTTCCACTTTTGTATACCCACCACCTTCCCCATTTGGTATTAGAGCCAAGTTGGTATCAAATTTGTAATCAAGTACTTTGGCAATATAAAGTCTTTTTGTGAGGATTTCTTCACTTATCTTTGTTGTGTTATGCTTTGATTTTGCGTAAGGAACTGCTGACTCAAAAGTAAGAACGTCAAAAGTCTTAATATTAGTTCTGTGTTTGTCATTATGGAGAAAATTTAATCATATTCCACTCGGAGTGAAGCTGAGGTAGCCATTGTTGTCACCGTTGTTAGCCGTGTGAAGGCGTTTTGTTGATGTGTAAATCCATTATTTCATTAGATAGTCATGGTGGATTTGGTTAAAATAACTCTGTAATACAAATTATGGCTAAGTTTGTTGAGAAGTTTGTACCTTCTTCTTCCTCATCATCAAATTCCTTATCTTCTATGTCTATTAAAAATAGTGAAGAAATCAGTTATGACGATTTAGATCAAATTATTTGTGACCGGACTATTCCAACCTTAAATAAAAATGAAATTTATAAAGTTAGAAGTTTTCAATTAAAAACAAGTTATAAAGTAAAAACCATTGAAAGAACTGAATCCATTACCAGTAATATTTAGCATCTTTTTTTAATCCAGCCCCATGAAATAAAGGAGTATGTTAAAACATACAATTATACTCATTTTGAATTAGTGCAAGTTGCTCTAAAGCCATTAACAAGACTTGGACTTAGAACTGAAGCTCTCATCTATGTTCAAGATACAAGACAAAAAATTCATTAATTCATTACTTGGAATGGTTGAATTAAGTTTGGCTAATGGCCCTACTTTCTTTAATTGCTTTCCAAATTTCTCTATTTCCCTTATAAATCTAGGTGCACATGAAGCTCTTACTCTTGCTATCCAAACAAAAGGTTTTGATATGAATCCTCATAATCAAAATCTTGCTCTCATATATAGAGTTTATTATGCACTCATGAATTCAGTTGTTCTAGGCATAGCCTATTCCCATCAAGCAAAAGGTATGACTACTTTATTCCAAACTAATTTCAGAAATAAAGTTAATATTCCAAAACTCATACAATGGAATGATATTAATCTATCTGGTAAATGGCGCTTAGAAAATGCTCAACTAGGAAAGTCTTTAGAAAATCAAGATATTGAAACAATTATTAAACATGAAAACTGAAGTATTGAAATAAATTTTCAAATAGCTTCAAGAGATACAACTCCTATAGTTTATCAACCTTCTAGAAAGTCTTATTTTCATCTTTTGAATCATCTAGTTCCTCCGATAAAGATTATTCTTTAGATAGATGCCGTTGTAAAATATTTGATAGTGAAATACAATATGAATCTACTTCTTCTTCCTCTTTATCTTTAACATACTCTCTACTCTAGAAGAAATGGTGCTAGAAATGTCTAAAGATCTAAAAGATGAAGAATTAAAAAATAAATATTTTGAGAAAATATAGAAAATAAACAACGGAAATAAAAAAGGAAAAGCTTCTACATCAAGTAATATATTTGACTTACCTGAACAATTCAGTGTAAAAACTATTTTAGATAGATTAAAAGAGCAACAAGCTCTTACTCATCTTTCAATTCAAGATCTTTCTAAAGAAATTAATAATCAAAAGCAAGAAATAAAACAATTAAAACAAGACTTAATTGAACTTCAAGAATTCAAACAATGTGTTGAGAATCTTGAATTTCACACACTCAAAAATTATCAAGAAAATAATGATAATTTAGAACATTAAGAAAAATTTGACGAAAACTTAAATGGTTTTGTAAATTCTTTAACAAGGAATCCACCTCAAAAATGGAAAACTCAAGTTACAATTAAGGTCAAAGACTTCTCTATTAAAGCACTCTGCTTACTAGATAATGGCGCAGATGTTAATTTAATAAGAGAAGGATTAATCCTAACAAAATATTATGAAAAAACCAAAAAATAAACTCAACCTAGCAGCTGCTAGTAATAAACTCCATATCCGTTATAAATTAAATAACGTCCATGTTTGCAAAAATGGAACATGTATAAAGACTAATTTCCTGGTCGGAAAAGATTTAAATAATGATGTTATCCTTAGAAATCCTTTTCTATAGATTCTACAGCCTTTTCAAATTGATTCATCAGGCCTTAAAACTATTAAAGAGAATAAAAAATTAATTTTTATTTTGTTGAATCAACTCCTATTCAACATATCAATATCATTCAAAATCAAATTGCTTATAAAGAAAAACAAATTGCATATCTTCAAGAAGATATGAATTCTTTCAGAATTGAAAAAAAAAATATAAAAACCAGAATTCCAAAAAGATTTAATCCAATTTCAAAAATCTCTTGAAACAAAATGCTGTTCTGACATTCCTTCTGCCTTTTGGCACAGGAAAACCATACTGTTTCTCTTCCATATATTGATAATTTTGATGAATCTCAAATTCCTGCTAAAGCTCGACCTATTCAAATGAATAGAGACCTTGTATAACTATGTACTAAAGAAATCAATAATCTTCTTGCTAAAAAGCTTATTCAGAAATCACAATCCCCTTGGAGTTGTGTAGTGTTTTATGTGAATAAAGCGCCGGAACAAGAACAAGGTGTTCCCCTCTTGTTATCAACTACAAGCCTTTAAATAAAGTCTTAAAGTCCATCAAATATCCAGCTCCAAATAGAACTGATCTTATTAACCATCAAGCCGGTGCTTTCCTTTTTTCCAAATTTGATCTTAAATCAAGATTTTGGCAAATTCAAATCACCCCGGAGGACAGGTATAAAACTACTTTTGCAGTACCATTTGGCCATTACGAATGGAACGTTATGCCATTTGGTTTAAAAGATGCTCCTTCAAAATTTCAAAGAATGATGAATGACATTTTTAATCCATTTCAAGCTTTTATACTCGTCTATATAGATGACATTCTTGTGTTTTCAAAATCTATTTGTGACCATTGGAAACATTTAAATATTTTTAAAAAAGTTATTATCAAGAGTGGACTTGTCTTATCCCAAAAGAAAATGAAGCTTTTTCAAACAGAAATTCAATTTCTTGGCTTTATAATAAAAAAAGGAACTATTTCTCTAGGCTAAAAGTTATTAAGTTTGCTTCCCAATTTCCTGATGAAATTCTTAATCAAGAGCAATTGCAACGTTTTCTTGGATGCCTTAATTATGTTTTTGACTTTTATAAAGTTCTTGCTAAAGAAAGAAAAATCTTGTGAATGCGCTTGACCAAAAATCCCCTAGAATGGTCACCTGCTCATACAAAAGCTATTCAAAATATTAAACAGAAAGTCCAAAATTTACCTTGTTTAACTATCCCTCCTCTAGATTTATTAAAAATAGCTCAAACAGATGCATCTGAAATAAGTTTTGGAGGAATCCTTCTACAAAGAAACGTCCTTAGAAAAGAAAAAATTCTTCATTTCACTTTTGGAATATGGACGCGCACTCAACAGAATTATTCAACTATTAAAAAGGAAATCCTATCCATAGTAAATAGTAAAATGAAGATCCAAAGTGATTTATTAAACAAAAAATTATTATTAAGAATAGATTGTAAATCTGATAAAGAAATTTTAGAAAAAGCTGTAAAAAATCTTATTGCTAAGCAAATCTTTACTTGCTGGCAAGCTTCATTAGCCATATTTGACTTTGACATTGAGTATATTGCAGGTAAAAATAATTCTCTTCCTAATTTTTTACCTCATGAGTTTTTACAGGGACAAAAGAATGAAGCCTCGGCAGATTAGACTCTTTCTCCAGTCCCCAACTAATAAAGTTTCTTCCATTATGAACACTACACCTTTATCCAGAAAATTTAGTGGCAATTATCTTGAGAGATGGGGAGCAACCCAAACTTCCAATATTCCTCAATTTCAAAGCCCATCAAGCCTTGTATCCAGAAAACCTCAAGCTTCACAAGCCTAATATTTTGCTACAAAAGCACCTTTGAGAATTTATTCCTTAGATGACATGTCTTATGCCGATACCATTTCTATTGAACATCTTATCCAAACCATTTTTTCTCCTGATCACTTATTTATCCAACCTCTTGACTATAAAGTCTATGAATAGATTCTGATCAGAACTAGCTGCTATACTATTGATCAAACAGATGGATCAAAAAAATTCAAACTTAAATGCTTTACCACCTAATATTACTATCCTCTATTCAAAAATCAAAAACATGCATGTTTCTCTGCAGAAGAATGAGGACGACCTCTTCATATGCCTCAAAGGTTGGATTCAGAACTTATTTTTAATTATTATGATCATATTTTTGCTTAGGAAGTCATCCTCTATTATCAAAACCCATCTTTCCAGCATTCCTGGTTCATCAGATTCAAATCAAACTCCTATAAAATACCTATGTGGCTCTTCACACAATTTTAGATCCCTTTTGGTGCCACTAAAGACATCCTTCCTCAAGCACTTCTTCCTATTTATGAATCCTATTCTGCATCATTTAAAGCCCTTATCAAATCAGAAGAAAAAAGCCTTTATCAGCACCTACAACTTGCAACAGAACCTTATGTTACTATGTAGTTTTATCGCAAACAGGAGATTCCTTAGATCTTGAAATGGAATTTTAATAAAGAAATGGACGAAGTCCACTAGTTTTATCTTAAATGATTTATATCAAGTTTTGGCATCAATTCGATTATACTGTAATACTCCAGCAATATTCTACCGATCAAGCTATAAAGCCATCATTCTCTGAAGTTCTCAAAACTCCTGAAAAAGAAAAAGAAAGGCTTCATCCGGTAGGTGATATTCACAAACAGAAGAATTCTTGTTCAGCCTCTCCTTCTGCTCTTTATGCAGAAACAGATTTGCTTCAACTCAAAAAAGAACTTCAAAAGGAAATTATTGAACAAATACAAAAAAAAACGGTCATCTGAAAATTCTCCATTAAGTTTTGGTCAGCAACTACATCATTTTTGGGCTGATGACAATCCTTTTGAAAATATTACTCGTAAACTAGATACAGATACGAATGAGACAAAAAGTGATAATGAAGGATTCATATCTATCTGAAGAAAAGCTAAAAAAATAAAGCCAACACAAGACATATGCTTTATCAAGCCACTCAATTTTCCACAAAGCAATCATGACAATCCACTATTCAGAATAAAGTTCATTTAGAGTGAAGATTATGATCTTATCCAGCAGTCCTGAAGCATCATGAAATTTGTCAGCACATGAACTGAAATGCAAATGCAGTGTAAATTCCATTGTAATGAATTGTATATTATGTTTGTTAAAACTATAAATAAGTCTAGTCTTCCTCCTCTACAGGCAAGAGTTGGAATACCAGTCAAAATCCAGCCTTGTTTCCACCACCATCTCCTCTCTCCTCTCCCTTCTGCTTTTGTATACCCATCATCTTCCCCATTTGGTATCAGAGCCAAGTTGGTATCAAATTTGTAATCCAGTACTTTGGCAATATAAAGTCATTTTGTGAGTATTTTTTCACTTATCTTTCTTATGTTATGCTTTGATTTTGCTTAAGGAATTGCTGAATCAGAAGTAAGAACATCAAAAGTCTTAATACTTAGTTTTGTATTTGTTATTATTAAGAAATTTTAATCATATTCTGCCTGGAGCGAAGCTGAGGTAGCCATTGTTGTCGCCGTTGTTAGCCGTGTCAAGGCATTTAAGGCATTTTGTTGGTGTGTAAATCCATTATTTCATTAGATACTCATGGTGGATTTGATTAAAATAACTCTGTAATACAAATTATGGCTAAGCTTGTTAAGAAGTTTGTACCTTCTTCTTCCTCATCATCAAATTCCTTATCTTCTATGTCTATTAAAAATAGTGAAGAAATCAGTTATGACAATTTAGATCAAGTCATTTGTGACTAGACTATTCCAACCGTAAATAAAACTGAAATTTATAAAATAAGAAGCTTTCAATAAAAATCAAGTTATAAAGTAAAAGCCATTGAAAGAACTGAATCCATTGCCAGTAATATTTAACATCTTTCTTTAATCAAGCCACTTGAAATAAAAGAGTATGTTAAAACATATAATTATATTCCTTTTTGATTCGTCCAAGTTTCTCTAAAGCCTTTAACAAGACTTGGACTTAGAACAGAAGCTCTCATCTATGTTCAATACACAAGACATAAAAAATTCAGTGATTCATTGCTTGGAATGGTTGAATCAAGTTTAGCTAATGGCCCTACTTTCTTCAATTACCTTCCAAATTTCTCTGTTTCCTTTACAGATCCATGTGCACATGAAGCTCTTACTCTTGTTATTTAGATAAAAGGTTTTGATATGAATCCTCATAATTAAAATCTCGCTCTCATATATAGAGTTTATTATAAACTCATAAATTAAGTTGTTCCAGGCATGGCCTCTTCCCATCAAGCAAATGGCATGACTACTTTATTCTAAACTAATTTAAAAAATAAAGTTAATATTGTAAAGCTCATATAGTGGAATGATAATAATCTATCTAGTAAATGGCGCTTAGAAAACGCCCAACCAGAAAGGTATTTAGAAAATCAAGATATTGAAACAATTATTGAACATGAAGATGGAAGTGTTGAAATAAATTTTCAAATAGATTCAAGAGATATAACTTCTACAGTTTATCAACCTTCTAGAAATTCTTATTCTCATCCTCCCTCTATGCTAGGATCCTTCATAAAAGAACCGTCCCGAGTTTTTTGCTCTACACCTAATGTAGACCTTCGACCTACAGGACTTGTGTATCCTTCTTATCAAGCTTCTCCATCTAAAACATAAAATCTTTCGGAATCTAATCTCAATATAAATGTTATTGAATGTTTTGAAATTGATAAAGAAATGTTATAAAAGAATTTAGCTCTACATCCATTAACAAAATCCATTTTTAAACATGTTTCTCAAGAACATAAAGACTTTTTAAAAGAAAAATGGTATAAATATATGTATGATAATCAAAGAAATATTTATTTCTTTGATTAGCTTGAACTAGCCATAAAGAAAGCTTATAATACTAAAGATTTATCCATCAATATGATAACAAAATTAAGTTCATCTTGGATTATAGCTTCTACCAGTTCTTCTCTACAAAGAACTGAAGAATCTATACATCCTCCATTACATCAAATCATACATAAAGAAACTTTAGTTGTACCCATAGAAGATGTTGCAATGATACAAGGAGATAAAGGTAAATCTGAATTAATTTATAAATCAGACTTAAGTCATGTTTTAGAATACAATAATTATACAAATATTAACCTTCATACTATTGGCCAATAGACTAATAGAATTGAAGATAAAGTTGAAAATATTTTAAAATTTTATGAAGCATCTTCTTCACAAAAGATAATTAACACACAAACTTTAGGTTTTTATGGTGAAGTCCTTAAAGATTTAAAGTTAGAAAGGAAACCTTTAAAATTTGCATTTGAACTAATCAATCAATTATCTCATAGTTTTACAAAGATAAAACTTCAAGAAAATAACGATCAAAATGCAAACAAATCTATAAATGTTTTAGTCTTAAATTCTAGAGGCTCTAGATCAGATTTAGAATTTTCTGTAGCTGATCCTTTAGAAGAAGTGTCTAAAACAAATGAGAATCAAAATGATCAAAATCAAGAATCTCTACAAATCAATAAAATATTTAAAAAATAAAAACCAATAGTCACTGCAGTAGAAACAAGAAATTATTATCCAAGACCTACTCCAGCTGATCTTTAATTCAAAGAATAAGCTATTCTAAATGGCCTTTGATTTGAAAACTCCTCAATATGTGAATGGAATGTAGATGGACTATCTGAATATCAAATCTTGCAACTATGCCAACACATGATGATATATGCCTCTACCATCATGGCTGCCAGTAATGATCAAAGACATGTAATAAATGTAGTTGTCCTTGGATTTACTAGACAATTACATGGTTCCTGGGAAAAGTACCTATCTAATAGAAAAAGACAAGCTATACTAAATATAGTAAAAAGAGATTCCTCAGGAAATCCTGTTATTATCCTCAAGGTCAAATAATTCCTAATTCTATTTACATGCATATTACCAATATAGTAAAACATTTTATTGGTAACTATACGAATGTAAAAGAAAATTTGAAAAATTAATTAATCAATTTATCTTGCCCAACAATATCAGATTTTTGTTTATATAAAGATGTTTTCTTATCAAAACTTTATACAATCGATGCATGTCATTCAAAATTTTGGAAAGAAAAATTCATATCTGGTCTTCCTAAACTTTTTATAGAAAAAGTTAGAGAAGAATTAAAATAAAAAAATTATGGAAATTTGAATTATGAAATATATACATATGGTGATCTAATTCAAAAGATTAATAAACTTGGATTTTCATCATGCAATGAAATCAAACTTGAACGTCAAATTGAAAATAAAAAAAGAATCAGCAAGTAAGAACTTGGTGATTTTTGTTTTCAATTTGGCATGGAACCATTAATCAATCCTTCCAGCCAGAAGAAAAAGAAAAACATAAAAACAAACCATCAAAAAAGAAAATCTAAACATTTTTCAACTCCACAATATTATATTCCCTTAAAAAGATATCATAAAAAATCTTCACATAAAAATCTTTATAAAGAATTAAAGAAATCTTACACAAAAGATAATCCATCTACTTTTTATCCCAAGAAAAAAGAAATACAATGTTATAATTGCAAAGAAAAAGTAAAAGTAAATCTACTTTTTACTTGCAAATCCATATAGCTCCTGACTGCCCAAAAATAAAAGTAAAAACAACAAAAGAAATGAAAACTATCTTAAAAGGATCCTCATCCTCATCCTTAGAATCATCTAGTTCCGCTGATAAAGATTATTCTTCAGATACATGTCATTGTAAAATATTTGACAATGAAATCTAGTGTGAATCTGCTTTTTCTTCCTCTTTGTCTTTAAACGTACTTTCTGCTCCAAAAGAGCTAGTGCTAGAAATGTTTAAAAATCTCAAAGATGAAGAATTAAAGAATAAATATTTTTAAAAAATAGAGAATATAAATAAAGGAAATAAAAAAGGAAAAGCTTTTACTTCAAATAATATACTGACTTACCTGAACAATTCACCATTAAAACTGTATTAGATAGATTAAGAGAGCAGTAAGCTCCTCCTCATATTTCAATTCAAGATCTTTATAAAGAAATTAATAACCAAAATCAAGAGCTAAAAGAATTAATACAAGACTTAATTGAACTTCAAGAACTCAAACAATGTGTTGAGAATCTTGAATTTCACATACTCAAAAATTATCAAGAAAATAATGATAATTTAGAAAATCAAGAAAATTTTGGTCAAAACTTGAATGGTTTTGTAAATTCTTTAACAAGGAATACACTTAAAAAATGGAAAATTCAAGTTACAATTAAGATCACAGAATTCTTTATTAAAGTGTTTTGCTTACTAGATAGTGGTGCAAATGTTAATTTGATAAGAGAAGGATTAATCCCAACACAATATTATGAAAAAACCAATAATAAATTTAATCTAGCTATTAATAGCAAAAAACTACATATCAAATACAAATTAAATAATGTTTATCTCTGTAAAAATGGAGCAAGCATAAAGACTAATTTCCTTCTAAGAAAGGATTTAAACAATGATGTTATCCTTGGAAATCCTTTTCTATAAATTTTACAACATTTTCAAATTGTCTCGTCAGGTCTAAAAACTATTTTAGACAATAAAGAATTAAAATTTGATTTTGTTGAATTTACTCCTATTCAACATATCAATATTATTCAGACAAAGTGTAAACAAGAATAAGATGTTCAAAAACCATTCAAATATCCAGTTCCATATAAAATGAATCTTATTAATCGCCTCTCTAATGTCTTCATGTTTTCTACATTTGATCCTACATCCAAATTTTGGTACCTTCAAATTCTACCCGAATGACAGATACAAAATTAGTTTTCTTTTCCCAAAGAAAATAAAAAATTAGGTTATTGATAATTCTCATTTAGACAAATGTTTTCCAAATGTTTTCCCTACTTTCTTCAAATGTTTTCCAAATTTCTCTATTTCCCATACAAATCCAGGTGCACATAAAGCTCTTACTCTTGCTATCCAGACAAAAGGTTTTGATATGAATCCTCATAATCAAAATCTTGCTCTCATATATAGAGTTTATTATAAACTCATGAATTCAGCTGTTCCAGGCATAGCCTGTTCCCAACAAGCAAAATGTATGGCTACTTTATTCCAAACTAATTTAAAAAATAAAGTTAATATTCCAAGACTTATATAGTGGAATGAAATTAATCTATCTGCTAAATGGCATTTAGAAAACGCTCAACCAAAAAGGTCCTTAGAAAATCAAGATATTGAAAGAATTATTGAACATGAAGATGGAAGTGTTTAAATAAATTTTCAAATAGATTCAAGAGATACGACTCCTACTGTTTATCAACCTTCGAGAAAGTCTTATTCTCATCCTTCCTTTGTGGTAAGATCTTCCATAAAAGAACCATCCAGAGTTTTTTGCTCTACACCTAATGTAGACCTTCGACCTACAAGACTTGTGTATCGATCTCACAATTAAAAAAGAATTTACCTTTACATCCTCTCACAAAATCCTTATTTAACCATGTTTCTCAGGAACATAAAGACTTTCTAAAAGCGAAATGGTATAAATATTTATATGATAATCAAAAAAATATTTATTTCTTTGATTGGCTTAAACTAGCCATGCAGAAAGCTTATAATACTGAAGATTTATCCATCAATATGATAACTAAATTAAGCTCTTCTTTGATTATAGCTTCTACCAGTTCCTCTCCACAATGAAGTGAAGAATCTATACATCCTCCAATACATCAAACCAATTATAAAGAAACTTTAGCTGTACCCATAAAAGATATTACAAAAATATAGGGAGACAAAGGTAAAACTGAATTTATTTACAAATAAATTTAAGCCATGTTTTAGAACAAAATAATTATACAAATATTAGCCTTCATACTATTGGCCAACAAAGTGATAGAATTGAAGATAAATTGAAAATATTTTAAAATTTTATGAAACTAGTTCTTCCCATAAAGTAATTAAGATACAATCTTTAGGTTTTCAAAGTGAAGCCCATAAAGATCTAAAGTTAGAAAAAAAACCCTTAAAATTTTCAGATGAACTAATCAATCAATTATCTCATAGTTTTACAAACATAAAACTTAAAGATAATAAAGAAAATAAAGATGAAAGATCTATAAATGTTTTAGTTTCTAAAGCTTCGAGCTCATACTCAGAATTCTCTGTTTCTGACTCCATAGAAGAAAAATCAAATGAAAATCAAGATCAAGGATGTCTACAACTTAATAAAATATTCAGACGGTAAAAACCAATAGTCACTGTAGCAAAAACAAGAAATTATTATCCAAGACCTACTCCAGTTGATCTTCACTTTTGAAGAACACGCTATTCTAAATGACCTTCTATTTGAAAACTCTTCAGTATATGAATGGAATGTAGATGGATTATCTGAATATCAAATCCTACAACTATGTCAACACATGATGATAGATGCCTCTACCATCATGACTGCCGGTAATGATCAAAGACATGAGTAAATGCAGTTGTCCTTGGATTTATTGGACAATTACATGGTTAGTGGGAAAAATACCTATCTAATACAGAAAGAAATGCTATATTAAATGCAGTAAAAGGAGATCCCTCAGGAAATCCTGTTCTTACTCTTCAAGGCTAAATGATCCCTAATTCCATCCACATGCTTATTACCAATATATTTAAACATTTTATTGGTAATTATATGAATGTAGGAGAAAAATTAAAAACACAATTAATCAATTTATCTTGCCCAACATTATCAGATTTTTGTTGTTATTAAGATGTTTTCTTATCAAAATTTTATACAATCGATGTAAGTAATTTAGAATTTTGGAAAGAAAAATTCATATATGGGCTTCCTAAACTTTTTGCAGAAAAAGTTAGAGAAGAATTAAAATAAGAAAATTATGGAAATTTGAATTATGGAATGTATACATATGGTGATCTAATTCAAAAGATTAATAAAGTTGGATTTTAATTATGCAATGAAATCAAACTTAAACATCAAATTGAAAATAAAAAAAAAGAATCAGCAAGTATGAACTTGGTGATTTTTGTTTTCAATTTGATATGGAACATTAATCAGTCCCTCTAGCTAGAATAAAAAGAAAAACTTAAAAAGAAACCATCAAAAAAGAAAATCTAAACATTTTTCAACTCCACAATATTATACTCCCTTAAAAATATATCATAAAAAATCTTCTCATAAAAACCCTTATAAAAAATTAAAGAAATCTTATACAAACGATGATCCATCCACTTCTTATCCCAAGCAAAAGAAATACAATGTTATAATTGTAAAGAAAAAGGACATATAGCTCTTTACTACCCAAAAATAAAAGTAAAAAAAAAAAAAGAAATCAAACTATTTTAAAAGGATCCTCAGCATCAAAGTCATCCAGTTCCTCTGATACAGATTATTTTTCCTCTCATTCTTCAGACACATGTCACTGTAAAAAATTTGACAATGAAATCCAGTATGAATCTGCTTCTTCTTCCTCTTTATCTTTAAACGAACTTTCTGCTCCAGAAGAACTGGTGCTAGAAATGTATAAAGATTTCAAAGATGAAGAATTAAAAAATAAATATATTGAATAAATATAGAATATAAATAAAGAAAATAAAAATGGAAAAGCTTCTACATCAAATAATATATTTGACTTGCCTGAACAATTTAGCATTAAAACTGTATTAGATAGATTAAGAGAGCAGCAAGCTCTTTCTCATCTTTCAATTCAAGATCTTTATAAAGAAATTACTAATAAAAAGCAAGAAATAAAAGAATTACAACAAGACTTAATTGAACTTCAAGAACTCAAACGTGGTGAGAATCTTGAATTTCACACACACAAAATTTATCAAGAAAATAATGATAATAATTTAGAACATCAAAAATAATTTGGTGAAGGCTTAAATGGTTTTGTAAATTCTTTAACAAGAAATCCACTTAAAAAATGAAAAACTCGAGCTACAATTAAGATCAAAGACTTCCTTATTAAAGCATTACACTTACTAGATAGTGGCACAGATGTTAATTTAATAAGAGAAGGATTAATCCTAACAAAATATTATGAAAAAACCAATAATAAACTCAATCTAGCTACTGCTAGCAAAAAACTACATATCAAATACAAATTAATTAATGTTTATGTTTGTAAAAATGGTACATGCATAAAGAGTAATTTCCTTCTAGGAAAGGATTTAAACAATGATGTTATCCTTGGAAACCCTTTTCTACAAATTTTATAGCCTTTTCAAATTGACTCATCAAGTCTAAAAGCTATGTTAGACAATAAAGAATTAATTTTTGATTTTGGTGAATCAACTCCTATTCAACATATTAATAGTATTGAGACAAAGTGTAAACAATAATGTGGTGTGCAAAAAACAATCAAATATCTAGTTCCAAATAAAATGGATCTTATTAATAATCTCTCTGATGTCTTAATGTTTTCTACATTTAATCCTATATCCAGATTTTTGTACCTTCAAATTCTACCTGGAGGATAGTTATAAAGTTATTTTTCTTTTCCCAAAGAAAAAAAAATTTAGATTATTGATAATTCTCATTCAAACCTATCTGCCTTCAGGAAGTATCCCTTCTGATTATGAATCAAGTACAAGCAAAAGCAAAGCCCCTATTCAGGAATCAAGCTCTTCCTTCATACATACATCCCGACAAATATCAATTCCCTTCCTCAATCCAGGATTATCTGTCATTTCACAAGAATTTATCAATGCCCATTGGAGTTCCACTCTCTTTGACAAAAGAAAAAACACTAGAAAAACCCTATCCAAAATTGCAAACCATATCAAGGACTTAGAAAGCCAAATCCTTACGTGGTATAACATCCATCAAAGAGCACTGTTATCCACCTATGCTGATGAAAAAACCATCCAAAATTCACCTCCTGAAAAATGTTTACGTAGCTTTTCCAAATGAGATAGCTGCAAGAATTAAAGAAAAAACTATTTCTTGTCAAATCAAGGAGCAATTAATGCTCAAAGCTCAATATATAAGCTGGGCAACTGGCATTCCAAATTGTTCCTGCCATCGTATGAAGTTGATATCTCATATATCGAATAAGAATTACTCCAAAGATTTTCTTTATGCAAAGATGATTTTGAAATGATACAGTAGCTCCTTGTAATTGTGCGCCATGCCCTTCACAGCCTTGGAGTTACTAAAATACAACTTCTCATAATGATTTCATCAAGTTTTGGTGAAAGATCAGAAATATAGTTTTATAAACCTTATTAATTATGGACCATCATGAATTATGAAGAAGGAGATTTAGTCTGCAAAAAGTTCATCTCTACCTTAATTAATTACGAGCATCTCTCGGTTGATTATCCAGCTTAATGGTATGAATCTCATGAAGTGGCTACAATGGAATATAGCTTAGAACGCCTCTGAACTTATGATCCAGCTTTTGATCAGTATCAATGATTTCTCAATCTAAAAGGACATCTTGAATTTGTAAGTACATATAGATATGTTTGGTGTGACGGTCGAAGAGTTATTTGCATTGCTGATGATCTCATTGAGCAAACAACGGTGATGCAAAATCCACATAAATCTGGACATATAGCTTTTAATCAAATTTTCAATGCTTATGAAGACATGTCTTTTGATATTTCTAACAGAACTCGAAAAGAGCACTTTTCAACAAGAGCTTTTTCTACTCACCCATCAACAATATTCCATGGTGAATTAGCAAATGATGGCTGCGATGAGCACTTTTGATGCAAGTATCCAATAATACTATGCTTAGCATAAAGATTCTTCCAACAAGAGCTTTTTCTACTAGCCCATTAATGAGTTTTTTTGGAAAAAGTACTACAAAAGGACTAAAAGACAAAGCATATCTCTCATAAGAATAAGTAGTATTTCATTCTCGACATGCGCATCTATGAAGAACTTATCTCCTAAAAGGGAAAAGAAATAAAGACATGACATATACCTTATCAAGTCACTCAAAGCAATCATGACAACTCACTATTCAGAATAAAGTTCATCTACAGCAAAGATTGTGATTTTTGCCTGCAGTTCGGCTGCATCATTAAATTTGTCAGCACATGAAATTAAATGCAAATGTAGTGTAAATTTAGTTGTAATGAAATGTAAATTATGTTGTTTATGACTGTAAATAGGTCTAGCCTTCCTCATGTATCGGCAAGAGTTAGAATACCAGTCAAAATCAAACCTTGCTTCCACCACCATCTCCTCTCTCCTCTCCCTTCCGCTTTTGTATACCCACCATCTTGCCCATTTCGTATCAGAGCGAAGTTGGCATTTAGTTTGTAATCAGGTATCGTTGCAATATAAAGTCGTTTTGTGAGTATTTCCTCACTTATCTTTATGTTTTGATTTTGTTTAAGGAATTGCTGACTCAAAAGCAAGATCATCAGAAATCTTAATACTTGTTTGTGTGTTTGTTATTATTGAGAAATTTTAATCATATTCCGCCTGGAGTGAAGCTAGGGTAGCCATTGTTGTCACCATTGTTAGCCATGTGAAGGCATTTAAGGCATTTTGTTGGTGTGTAAATCCTCTATTTCATTGGATACTTATGGTGGATTTGGTCAAAATAACTTTGTAATACAAATTATTGCTAAGCTTGTTAATAAGTTTGTACCTTCTTCTTTCTCATCGTCAAATTCCTTATCTTCTATGTCAATTAAAAATAGTAAAGAAATTAGTTATGACGATTTAGATCAAGTTATTTGTGACTGGACTATTCCAACCATAAATAAAAATGAAATTTATAAAGTTGAAAGTTTTCAATTAAAATCAAGTTATAAAGTAAAAGCCATTGAAAGAACTGAATCCATTCCAGTAATATTGAGCATCTTTCTTTAATCAAGCCCCATGAAATAAAGGAGCATGTTAAAGCATACAATTATATTCATTTTGGATTAGTGCAAGTTGCTTTGAAGCCTTTTACATGACTTGTACTTAGAACAGAAGCTCTCATCTATGTTCAAGATATAAGAGATAAAAAATTTAGTGATTCATTGCTTGGAATGGTTAAATCAAGTTTGGCTAATAGCCCTATTTTCTTTGATTGCTTTCCAAATTTTTCTGTTTCCCTTACAGATCTAGGTGCACATGAAGCTCTTACTCTTGCTATCCAGACAAACGGTTTTGATATGAATCCCAATAATCAAGATCTTGCTCTCATATATAGAGTTTATTGTAAACTCATGAATTCAGTTGTTCCAGGCATAGCCTATTCGCATCAAGCAAAAGGTATGACTACTTTATTCCAAACTAATTAAAAAAATAAAGTTAATATTCCAAAACTAATATAGCGGAATGATATTAATCTATCTGGTAAATGGCGCTTAAAAACTGCCCAACAAGAAAGGTCTTTAGAAAATCAAGATATTGAAACAAATATTGAACATGAAGATGGAAGTGTTGAAATAAATTTTCAAACAGATTCAAGAGATACAACTCCTACACTTTATCAACCTTCTAGAAGGTCTTATTCTCATACTCCCTATGTGGTAGGATCTTCCAGAAAAAGAACCATTCCGAGTTTCTTGCTTTGCACCTAATGTAGACCTTTGACCTACAGGATTAGTGCATCATTCTTATCAAGCTTCTCCATCTAATACATATAATCCTTCGGAATCTGATTTCAATATAAATGTTATTGAATGCTTTGAAATTGATAAAGAAATGTTAAAAAAGAATTTATGTTTACATCCTCTCACAAAATCCTTTTTCAACCATGTTTCTTAAGAACATAAAGACTTTCTAAAAGCAAAATGATATAAATATATGTATGATAATCAAAGAAATATTTATTTCTTTGATTGGCTTAAACTAGCTATGAAGAAAGCTTATAAAACTGAAGATTTATCCATTAATATGTTAACTGAATTAAGCTCTTCTTGGATTATAGCTTCTACCAGCTCCTCTCCACAAAGAACTGAAGAATCTATATATCCTCCATTACATCAAATCATATATAAAGAAACTTCAGCCATACCTACAAAAGATGTTGAAAAATACGAGGAGATAAAGCTAAATCTGAATTTATTTACAAATCAGATCTAAGTCATGTTTTAGAATAAAATAATTATACAAATATTAACCTCCATACTATTGGCTAACAAACCAATAGAATTAAAGATAAAGTTGAAAATATTTTAAAATTTCATGAAGGATCTTCTTCACAAAAAATAATTAAGATAGAAACTTTAGGTTTTCAAGATGAACCCCTTAAAGATCTAAAGTTAGAAAGGAAACCTTTAAAATTTTTAGATGAACTAATCAATCAATTATCTCATAGTTTTACAAATATAAAACTTCAAGAAAATAAAGATTAAAAAGCTGACAAATCTATAAATGTTTTAGTCTCAAATTCTAAAGCCTCTAGCTCAGATTCAGAATTTTCTATAGTTGAACCTATAGAGAAAGAGTCTAAAACAAATGAGAATCAAAATGATCAAAATTAAGAATCTCTACAAATCAACAAAATATTTAAAAGACAAAAACCAATGGTGACTACAGCAAAAACAAGAAATTATTATCCAAAACCTACTCTAGTTGATCTTCAATTCGAAGAACAAGCTCTTCTAATGGCCTTCAATTTGAAAACTCCTCTATATACGAATGGAATGTAGGTGGACTATCTGAATATCAAATCCTTCAACTATGCCAACACATGATGATATATGCCTCTACCATCATGGCTGCCGGTAATGATCAAAGACATGCAGTAAATGCAGTTGTCCTTGGATTTATTGGACAATTACATGGTTCGTGGGAAAAGTACCTATCTGATATAGAAAGACAAGCTATACTAAATGCAGTAAAAAGAGATCCTTCAGGAAATCCTGTCATTACTCCTCAAGGTAAAATGATTCCTGATTCTATATACATACCTATTACCAATATAGTAAAACATTTTATCATTAATTATCTGAATGTAGAATAAAAAATAAAAACTCAATTAATCAATTTATCTTGCATAACATTATTAGATTTTCATTGGTATAAAGATGTTTTCTTATCAAAACTTTATACAATCAATGCAAGTAATTCAAAATCTTAGAAAGAAAATTTCATATTTGGTCTTCCTAAATTTTTTGTAGAGAAAGTTAGAGAAGAATTAAAATAAGAAAATTATGGAAATTTGAATTATGGAATGTATACATATGGTGATCTAATTCAAACGATTAATAAAGTTGGATTTTCATTATGCAATGAAATCAAATTTAAACATCAAATTGAAAATCCAAAAAGAATCAACAAGTTTGAACTTAAAAAGAAACCATTAATCAATCATTCTAGCCAGAATAAAAAGAAAAACTTAAAAAGAAATCATCAAAAAAGAAAATCTAAGCATTTTTCAACTCCACAATATTATACTCCCTCCAAAAGATATTATAAAAAATCTTCTTATAAAAACCCTTATGAAGAATTAAAGAAATCTTATACAAATGATAATCCATCCACATCTTATCCTAAGAAAAAGAAATACAATGTTATAATTGCAAAGAAAAAGGACAGATAGCTCTTGACTACCCAAAAATAAAAGTAAAAACAAAAAAAGAAATCAAAACTATCTTAAAAGGATCCTCAGCGTCAGAGTCATCCAGTTCCTCTGATACAGATTATTCTCCCTTTCATTCTTAAAATACGTGTCAGTGTAAAATATTTGATAGTGAAATCTAGTGTGAATCTGCTTCTTCTTCCTCGTTATCTTTATACATACTTTCTGCTCTAGAAGAATTGGTGCTAGAAATGTATAAAGATTTCAAAGATGAAAAATAAAAAAATATATATAGAATATAAATAAAGAAAATAAAAATGGAAAAACTTCTACATCAAATAATATATCTGACTTGCTTGAACAATTCAGCATTAAAACTGTATTAGATAGATTAAGAGAGCAGCAAGCTCCTTCTCATCTTTCAATTCAAGATCTTTATAAAGAAATTACTAATAAAAAGCAAGAAATAGACTTAATTAAACTTCAAGAACTCAAACAACGTGTTGAGAATCTTGAATTTCACACACACAAAATTTATCAAGAAAATAATGATAATAATTTAGAACATCAAAAATAATTTGGTGAAGGCTTAAATGGTTTTGTAAATTCTTTAACAAGAAATCCACTTAAAAAATGGAAAACTCAAGCTATAATTAAGGTCAAAGACTTCCTTATTAAAGCACTACACTTACTAGATAGTGGCATAGATGTTAATTTAATAAGAGAAGGATTAATCCTAACAAAATATTATGAAAAAACCAATAATAAACTCAATCTAGCTACTGCTAGGAAAAAATTACATATCAAATACAAATTAATTAATGTTTATGTTTGTAAAAATGGAACATGCATAAAGAGTAATTTCCTTCTAGGAAAGGATTTAAACAATGGTGTTATCCTTGGAAACCCTTTTCTACAAATTTTATAGCCTTTTTAAATTAGCTCATCTGGTCTAAAGAATTAATTTTTGATTTTGGCGAGTCAACTCCTATTCAACATATCAATAGTATTTAGACAAAGTGTAAACAAGAATAAGTTGTTCCAAAAGCAATCAAATATCTAGTTCCAAATAAAATGGATTTTATTAATCGTCTCTCCGATGTCTTCTTGTTTTCTACATTTGATCTTGCATCCAGATTTTGGTACCTTCAAATTCTAACTGGAAGATAAATATAAAATTATTTTTCGCTTCCCAAAGAAAATAAAAATTCAGATTATTGATAATTCTCATTCAGACCTATTTGCTTTCGGGAAGTGTCCCTTCTCATTATGACATTAAGTACAAGCAAAAGCAAAGCCCCTATCCAGGAATCAAGCGCTTCCTTTAAACCCACATCCCAACAAATATCAATTCCCTTTTCCAATCTGGGATCATCTGTCACTTCACAAGAACTTATCAATGCCCACAGGAGTGCCATTCTTGCTAATAAAAGAGAAAACACTAGAAAAAATTTATCCAAAATTGCAAACCATATCAAGGACTTAGAAAGCCAAATCCTTATGTGCCATAACGTCCATCAGAGAACACTGTTATCCACCCATGCTGATGAAAAAACATCCAGAATTTACCTCCTAGAAAAGGTTAACACAGCCCTTCTAGATGAGATAGCTACAAGAATTAGAGAAAAAACTATTTCTTGTCAGATCAAGGAGCAATTAATGCTCAAAGCTCAATATATAAGCTGGGCAGCTGGCTTTACGAAACTGTTCCTACCATCATATGAAGTCGATATCTCATATATCGAATAAGGATTAGTCCAAAGATTTTCTTTATGCAGAGATGATTTTGAAATGATACAGCAACTCCCTGCAATCATGCGTCATGCCCTTCGAGCCTTGGAGTTACCAAAAGACAACTTCTCATAACGATTTCTCAAGTTTGAATAAAAGATCAGAAATCTAGTTTTATCAACCTTATCAATTATGGAACATCATGAATTACGAAGAAGGAGATCTAATCTGCAAAAAATTCATCTCTACCTTAAATGATTACATGCATCTCCCTATTGATTATCTAGCTCAATGGCAAGAATCTCATGAAGTCACTACAATGGAATACAGCTTAGAATGTCTCCAAAAGTATGATTCAGCTTCTGATCAATATCAAAGATTTCTCAATCTAAAAGGATATCTTGAATTTGCAAGTACATACAGATATTTTTGGTGTAACGGTCGACGAGTTGTTTGCATTGCTGATGATCTTGCTGTGCAAACAACGGTGATACAGAATCTTTCCAAATACGGACATGCCATGCTTAATCAAATTCTCAATGCCTATGAAGATATCTCTTTTGAAATTTCAGAAAAAACTCATGAAGAATTAATTTAGCTATTCCATGGAGAATTCTAAAATGATAATGAAGGTTGGAATGACCCTTATCATAATTTTGACTCTATTATGAAGTTCTCCGCCAGTTGCAATGGAATTCATCAGGATGGTCATTACCCTTATCAAGTTTTAGATTTATCAAGATTTATTAAGAGTTTTCTCTACAAAGCCTGCAAAGAAAAGATAACAAAAGCTTTATCATTGTTACTGAATCCATAGCTATGCTATTCTCTACAAACACATCAAAGTTGCATTGAAAAAATACTATACAAAAAAGCTACTTTGAGAAAGAAGACAAAAGACAATTGGGAAAATCCAAAAGCCAACAAGAAAATTCAAGGCTCCATAGACTCCTCTCTCCCCAACAGACCAACCAGGTACTATGCAGAAGAATAAAGCAACATCCTCCTAGCCAATAAGTACACTGATCACAGCCTGAAGACAAACCATCTATATGGCAACCTGTGATTCTATCCAGCAGTAACATCCTGAAACATCATAAAATGAAATGCAAATGCAGTGTAAATTCAGTTGTAATGAAATGTAAATTATGTTTGCTAAGGCTATAAATAGTAACAGCCTTCTCCATGTACAGGCAAGAGTTGGAATGTGAGTCAAAATCCAGCCTTGCTTCTACCACCATCTCCTCTCTCCTCTCCCTTCCACTTTTGTTTACCCACCATCTTCCCCATTTGGGTCAGAGCCAAGTTGGTTTCAAATTTCTAATCAAGTATCGTTGCAATATAAAGCCACTTTGTGAGTATTTCTTCACTTATCTTTATGTTTTGATTTTGTTTAAGGAATTGCTGACTCAAAAGCAAGAATGTCAAAAATCTTAATACTTGGCTATGTGTCTGTTATTATTGAGAAATTTTAATCATATTCCGCCCGGAGTGAAACTAGGGTAGCCATTGTTGTCACCGTTGTTAGCCGTGTGAAGGCGTTTAAGGCATTTTGTCAATGTGTAAATCCTCTATTTCATTGGATACTTGTGGTGGATTTGGTTAAAAAACTCTATAATACAAATTATGGCTAAGCTTATTAAGGAGTTTGCACCTTCTTCTTCCTCATCATCAAATTCCTTATCTTCTATGTCAATTAAAAATAGTAAAGAAATCAGTTATGACGATTTAGATCAAGTTATTGGTGACTAGACTATTCCAACTGTAAATAAAAATGAAATTTATAAAGTTAGAAGTTTTCAATTAAAATCAAGTTATAAAGTAAAACCATTGAAAGAACTGAATCCATTACAAGTAATATTTAGCATCTTTCTTTAATCAAGTCCCATGAAATAAAGGAGTATGTTAAAACATATAATTATATTCATTTTGAATCAGTGCAAGTTGATCTAAAGCCATTAACAAGACTTGGACTTAGAACTGAACCTCTCATCTATGTTCAAGATACAAGACATAAAAAATTCAGTGATTCATTACTTGAAATGGTCGAATCAAGTTTGGCTAATGGCCTTACTTTCTTCAATTGCTTTCCAAAATTTTCTATTTCCTTTACAGATCTAGGTGCACATGAAGCTCTTACTCTTGCTATCCAAACAAAAGGTTTTGATATGAATCCTCATAATCAAAATCTTACTCTCATATATAGACATTATTATAAACTCATGAATTTAGTTGTTCCAGGCATAGCCTATTCGCATTAAGCAAAAGGTATGACTACTTTATTCCAAACTAATTTAAAAAAAAAGTTAATAATCCAAAACTCATACAGTGGATTGATATTAATCTATCTGGTAAATGGCGCTTAGAAAACGCCTAACTAGAAAGGTCTTTAGAAAATCAAGATATTGAAACAATTATTGAACATGAAGATGGAAGTGTTGAAATAAATTTTCAAACAGATTCAAGAGATACAACTCCTATAGTTTATCAACCTTCTAAAAAGTTTTATTCACATCCTCCCTTTGTGGTAGGTTCTTCTATAAAAGAACCATCTCGAGTTTCTTGCTCTACACCTAATGTAGACCTTCGACCCACAGGACTAGTGTATTCTTCTTATCAAGCTTCTCCATCTAATATATATAATCCTTTGGAATTCGATTTCAATATAAATGTTATTAAATGCTTTGAAATTGATAAAGAAATATTACAAAAGAATTGAGCTTTACATCCTTTTACAAAATCCTTTTTTAAACAGGCTTCTTAGGAACATAAAGACTTTTTAAAAGAAAAATGGTACAAATAAATAATTGATAATCAAATAAATATTTATTTCTTTGATTGGCTTAAACTAGCCATAAAGAAAGCTTATAATACTGAAAATTTATCAATCAATATGATAGAAAAATTGAGCTCATCTTGGATTATAAGTTCTACTAGTTCTTCTCTGCAATAAACTGAAGAATCTATACATCCTCCATTGCATCAAATTATTTATAAAGAAACTTCAATTGTACCCATAAAAGATGTTGCAAAATTACAAGGAGACAAAGGTAAAACTAAATTTATTTACAAATCAGATTTAAGTCATGCTTTGGAACAATATAATTATAAAAATATAAACCTTCATACTACTGGCCAACAAACCAATTGAATTGAAGATAAAGTTGAAAATATTTTAAAATTTTATGAAACTAGTTGTTCCCATAAAGTAAACAAGATACAATCTTTAGGTTTTCAAGGTGAAGCCCTTAAGGATCTAAAGTTAGACAAAACACACTTAAAATTTTTAGATGAACTAATCAATCAATTATCTTATAATTTTACAAACATAAAACTTAAAGATAATAAAGAAAATATAGATGAAAAATCCATAAATGTTTTAGTTTCTAAAGCTTCAAGCTTTGACCCAGAATTCTCTGTTTCTGACTCTATAAAAGAAAAATCAAATGAAAATCAAGATGATCAAAATAAAAAATCTCCACAAATCAGTCAAATATTTAAAAGACAAAAACCAATAGTCACTGCAGCAAAAACACGCAATATTATCCAAGACCTACTCCAGTTGATCTTCAATTCTAAGAAAAAACTATTCTAAACGGCTTTCTATTCGTAAACTCCTCAGTATACGAATGGAATGTAGATAGATTATTTGAATATCAAATCTTGCAACTATGCCAATACATGATGATATATGCCTCTACAATCATGGCAGCCGGTTACCATCAAAGATATGCAGAAAATGCAGTCGTCCTTAGATTTACTAGACAATTACATGGTTGATGGGAAAAGTACCTTTTTGATATAGAAAGACAAACTATACTAAATGCAGTAAAAAGAGATCCTTAAGGAAATCCTGTTATTACTCCTCAAGGTCAAATGATTCTTGTTTCTATTTACATGCTTATTACCAATATAGTAAAACATTTTATTAGCAATTATATGAATGTAGAAGAAAAAATAAAAACTTAATTAATCAATTTATCTGGCCCAACATTATCAGATTTTCATTGGTATAAAGATGTTTTCTTATCAAAACTCTATATAATCGATGCAAGCAATTCAGAATTATGGAAAGAAAATTTATATCTGGTCTTCCTAAACTTTTAACAGAAAAAGTTAGAGAAGAGTTAAAATCAGAAAATTATGGAAATCTAAATTATAAACTTTATACATATGGTAACCTCATTCAAAATATAAATACAGTTGGATTTTCATTATGCAACAAAATCAAACTTAAATGACAAAATGAAAATAAAAAAATAATCAATAAATATGAAGTGACTGGACTATTCCAACCATAAATAAAAATAAAATTTATAAAGTTGGAAGTTTTCAATTAAAATCAAGTTATAAAGTAAAAACCATTGAAAGAACCGAATCCATTACCAGTAATATTCAGCATCTTTCTTTAATCAAGCCCCATGAAATAAAGGAATATGTTAAAATATACAATTATATTCATTTTGGATTAGTGCAAGTTGCTCTAAAGCCATTAACAAGACTTGGACTTAGAATAGAAGCTCTCATCTATGTTCAAGATACAAGATATAAAAATTTGAATGATTCATTACTTGGAATGGTTGAATCAAGTTTGGCTAATGGCCCTGCTTTCTTCAATTGCTTTCCAAATTTCTCTATTTCCCTTACAAATCCAGGTGCACATGAAGCTCTTACTCTTGCTATCCAGACAAAAGGTTTTGATAAGAATCCTCATATTCAAAATCTTGCTCTCATATATAAAGTTTATTATAAACTCATAAATTCAATTGTTCCAGGCATAGCCTATTCCCAACAAGCAAAAGGTATGACTACTTTATTCCAAACTAATTTCAAAAATAAAGTTAATATTCCAAAACTCGTATAATGGAATGCTATTAATCTATCTGGTAAATGGTACTTAGAAAACGCTCAACTAGAAAGGTCTTTAGAAAATCAAGATATTGAAATAATTATTGAACATGAAGATGGAAGTGTTAAAATAAATTTTCAAAAAGATTTAGGAGATACAACTCCTACAGTTTACCAACCTTTTAGAAAGTCTTACTCTCATCCTCCCTCAGTGGTAGGATCTTCCATAAAAGAACCACCCCTAGTTTCTTGCTCTACACCTAATGTAGACCTTCGACCTAGAGGACTTGTGTATCCTTCTTATCAAGCTTCTCCATCTAATACATATAATCCTTCAGAATCCGATTTTAATAGAAATATTATTGAATGTTTTGAAATTGATAAAGAAATCTTAAAAAAGGATTTAGCTCTACATCCTTTAACAAAATCCTTTCTTAAACAGTTTTCTCAAGAGCGTAAAGATTTCTTAAAAGAAAAATGGTATAAATATATGTATGATAATCAAAGAAATAATTATTTCTTTGATAGGCTTAAACTAGCCATAAAGAAAGCTTATAATACTGAAGATTTATCCATTAATATGATGACAAAATTAAAATCATCTTGAATTATAGCTTCTACCAGTTCTTCTCCACAAAGAACTGATGAATCAATACATCCTCTATTACATCAAATCATATATAAAGAAACTTCAGCCGTACCCATAAAAGATGTTGCAAAAATATAAGGAGATAAAGGTAAATCTAAATTTATTTACATATCAGGCTTAAGTCATGTTTTAGAACAAAATAATTATACAAATATTAACCTTCATACTATTGGCCAACAAACCAATAGAATTGAAGATAAAGTTGAATATATTTTAAATACTTATGAAGCTTCTTTTTCACAAAAGATAATTAAGACAGAAACTGAAGACCTTACAGATCTAAAGTTAAAAAAGGAAACCTTTAAAATTTTCAGATGAACTAATCAATCAGTTATCTCATAGTTTTAAAAATATAAACTTCAAGAAAATAAAGATTAAAAAGCTGACAAATCTATAAATGTTTTAGTCTCAAATTCTAAAGTCTAGAGCTTAGGTTCAGAATTTTATATAGCTGATCCTATAAAAGAAGAGTCTAAAATAAATGAGAATCAAAATGATCAAAATCAAGAATCTCTACAAATCAATAAAATATTTAAAAGACAAAAACCAATAGTCACTGCAGCAAAAACAAGAAATTATAATCCAAGACCTACTCTAGCTGATCTTCAATTCGAAGAACAATCTATTCTAGATGGCCTTCGATTTGAAAACTCATCAGTATACGAATGGAATGTAGATGAACTATCTGAATATCAAATCCTGCAACTATGCCAGCACATGATGATATTTGCCTTTACCATCATGGCTGCCGATAATGATTAAAGACATGCAGTAAATATAGTTGTCCTTAGATTTACTGGACAATTACAAGGTTGGTGGAAAAAGTACCTATCGGATATAAAAAGACAAGCTATACTAAATGCAGTGAAAAGAGATCCTTAGGAAATCCTATTCTTACTCCTCAAGGCCAAATGATCCCTCATTCAATCTACATGCTTATTACCAATATAGCTAAACATTTTATTGAAAATTATATGAATGTAGAAGAAAAAAATAAAAAAAGAATTAATTAATTTATCTTGCTTAACATTATCAGATTTTTGTCGGTGTAAAGATGTTTTCTTATCAAAACTCTATACGATCAATGCAAGTAATTTTGAATTTTGGAAAGAAAAAGTCATATCTGGTCTTCCTAAACTTTTTGCAAAAAAAGTTAGAGAAGAATTAAAATTAGAGAATTATGTAAATTTGAATTATGGAATGTATACATATGGTGATATAATTCAAAAGATTAATAAAGTTTGATTTTCATTATGCAATGAAATCAAACTTAAAACATCAAATTGAAAATAAAAAAAGAATCAGCAAGTATGAACTTGGTGATTTTTGTTTTCAATTTGGGAAGGAACATTAATCAATCCTTCTAGCCAAATAAAAAGAAAAACTTAAAAAGAAACCATCAAAAAAGAAAATCTAAACATTTTTCAACTCCACAATATTATACTCCCTCAAAAAGACATTATAAAAAATCTTCTCATAAAAACCCTTATAAAGAATTAAAGAAATCTTATACAAATGATAATCCAAGAAAAAAGAAATACAATGTTATAATTGCAAAGAAAAAGGACATGTAGCTCTTGACTGCCCAAAATTAAAAGTTAAAATAGAACAGGAAATCAAAACTATCTTAAAAGGATCCTCAGTGTCAGAGTCATCCGGTTCCTCTGATACAGATTATTTTTCTTCTCACGCTTTAGATAAATGTCATTGTAAAATTTTGACAGTGAAATCTAGTATGAATCTGCTTTTTCTTCCTCTTTATCTTTAAATGTACTTTCTGCTCCAGAAGAGATGGTGTCAGAAATGTTTAAAGATCTAAAAGATGAAGAATTAAAAAATAAATATTTTGAAAAAATATAGAATATAAATAAAGGAACTAAAAATGGGAAAGTTTCTACATCAAAAACATATCAGACTTACCTGAACAATTCTACATTAAAACTATATTAGATAGATTAAGAGAGCAACAAGCTCCTACTTATCTTTTTATTCAAGATCTTTATAGAGAAATAAATAATCAAAAGCAAGAAGTAAAAGCATTAAAACAAAACTTAATTGAACTTTAAGAACTCAAACAACGTGTTGAGAATCTAGAATTTCACGCACTTAAAATTTATCAAGAAAATAATGATAATTTAGAAAATCAAGAAATTTTGATAGACTTATATGGTTTTGTAAATTCTTTAACAAGAAATCCACTTAAGAAATGGAAAATTCAAGCTGCAATTACGGTTAAAGACTTCTCTATTAAAGCACTCTGCTTACTAGATAGTGGCACAGATGTTAATTTAATAAGAGAAAATTAAACCCAACAAAATATTATGAAAAAACCAATAATAAATTCAATCTAGCTACTGCTAGCAAAAAACTACATATCAAATACAAATTAAGTAATGCTTATATTTGTAAAAATGGAATATGCATAAAGATTAATTTCCTTCTAGGAAAGGATTTAAACAATGATGTTATCCTTGGAAATCCTTTTCTACAAATTTTACAGCCTTTTAAATATTTTATTAAGTTGTAGAGATCCTTGATCTTGATTTTCATTTGATTTTTCTTCTATAGAGTCAGAAACAGAGAATTCTGAGTCTGAGCTCGAAGCTTTAGAAACTAAGACATTTACGGAATTTTCATCTTTATTTTCTTTATTTTCTTTAAGTTTTATGTTTGTAAAACTATGAGATAATTGATTGATTACAAATTTGGTACCAACTTGGCTCTAATACAAAATGGGGAAGGTGGTGGGTATACAAAAGCGGAAGGGAGAGGAGAGAGGAGATGGTGGTGGAAGCAAGGCTAGATTTTGACTGGTATTCCAACTCTTGCCTGTATAGGAGGAAGACTAGACTTATTTATAGTCTTAACAAACATAATATACATTTCATTACAATGGAATTTACACTGCATTTGCATTTCATTTCATGTGCTGACAAATTTCATGATGCTTCAGGACTGCTGGATAAAATCATAATCTTCACTCTAGATGAACTTTATTCTGAATAGTGGATTGTCATGATTGCTTTGTAGAAAATTGAGTAGCTTGATAAAGCATATGTCTTGTCTTGGCTTTATTTTTTCCCTTTTCTTCAAATAGACATGAATCATTCATTATCACTTTTTGTCTCATATGCATCTGTATCTGGTTTAGGAGCAATATTTTCAAAAGGATTGTCATCAGCCCAAAGATGATACAGCTACTGACCAAAACTTAATGGAGAATTTTCAGATGACCATTCTTTTTGTATTTGTTCAATAATTTCCTTTTGAATTTCTTTTTTGAGTTGAAGCAATCTGCTGCTACATAAAGAGCAGATGGTGGGGCAAAACAAGAATTTTTCTGTTTGTCAATATCACATGCTGGATGACACCTTTGTTTTTCTTTTTCAAGAGATTTAAGAACTTCAGAGAATGATGGCTTTATAGCTTGATCGGTAGAATATTGCTGGAGTATTGCAGTATAATCAAATTCATGCCAAAACTTGATATAAATCATTCAAGATAAAACTAGTGGACTGAAGTTCATTTCTTTATAAAAATTCCATTTCAAGATCTAAGGAAGTGATAACATTCCACAGTGACATAAGGTTCTGTTGCAAGTTGTAGGTGTTGATAAAGGCTTTTTTCTTCTGATTTGAGAAGGGCTTTAAATGATGCAGAATAGGATTCATAAATATGAAGAAGTGCTTGAGGAAGGATGTCTTTAGTGGCACCAAAAGGGATCTAGAATTGTGTGAAGAACCACATAGGTATTTTATGAGAGTTTGATTTGAATCTAATGAACCAGGAATGTTGGAAGGATGGGTTTTGATAATAGAGGATAACTTCCCAAGCAGAAATTTAATCATAATAATTAAAAACAAGTTCTAAATCAAGCCTTTAAGGCATATGAAGAGCTCATCCCCATTCTTCTGCAGAGAGAACATGCAGGCTTTTGATTTTTGAATAAAGGATAGTAATATTGGGTGGTAAAACATTAAATATGAATTTTTTAATCCATCTGTATGATCAATAGTATAGCTACCAATTCTGATCAGAATCTATTCATAGGCTTTATAGTAAAGAGGTTGGATAAATAAGTGATCAGGAGAAAAAAGGGTTCGGAAAAAATGTTCAATACAAATGGTATCGGCATAAGACATGTCATCTTAGGAATAAATTCTCAAGGGTGTTTTTGTGGCAAAATATTGGGCTAGTGAAGCTTGAGGTTTTCTGGATGCAGGGCTTGATGGGCTTTGAAATTGAGGAATATTAGAAGTATGGGTTGCTCCCTATCTCTCAAGATAATTGCTGCTGGATTTTCTAGATAAAGGTGTAGTGTTCATAATGGAAGAAACTTTATTAGTTGGGGACTAAAGAAAGGGTCGAATCTGCCGAGGCTTCATTCTTTTGTCCCGATAATAGCTCATGAGATAAAAAAAATTAGGAAGAGAATTATTTTTACCTATAATATACTCAATGTCAAAGTCAAATATGACTAATAAAGCTTGCCAACTAGCAAAGATTTGCTTAGCAGTAAGATTTTTTACATCTTTTTTAAAATTTCTTTAGCAGATTTATAATCTATTCTTAATAAAAATCTTTTGTTTTAATAAATCACTTTGGAACTTCATTATACTATTTACTATGGATAGGATTTCCTTTTTAATAGTTGAATAATTCTGTTGAGTGAGCATCTATGTTCCAGAAGTGAAACGAAGAATTTTTTCTTTTCCAAGGACGTTTCTTTGTAGAAGGATTCCTTCAAAACCTATTTCAGATGCATCTGTTTGAACTATTTTTAATAAATCTAGATGAAGGATAGTTAAACAAGGTAAATTTTGGACTTTCTGTTTAATATTTTGAACAACTTTTGTATGAGTAGGTGACCATTCTACGGGATTTTTGGTCAAACGCATTTGCAAGATTTTTCTTTCTTTAGCATGATCTTTATAAAAGTCATAAACATAATTAAGGCATCTAAGAAAATGTTGCAATTGCTCTTTATTAAGAATTTTACCAAGAAATAGGGAAGCAAACTTAATAACTCTTTGGATTAGAGAAATAGTTCCTTTTTTATTATAAAACAAGAAACTTAATTTCTGTTTGAAAAAGTTTCATTTTCTTTTGGGATAAGACAAGTTCATTCTTGATAATAACTTTTTTAAAAATATTTAAATGTTTCCAATGGTCACAAATAGATTTTGAAAACATAAGAATGTTATCTATATAGACGAGTGTAAAAGCTTGATATGGATTAAAAATGTCATTTATTATTTTTTGAAATTCTGAAGGAGCATTTTTTTAACAAAATGGCATAATCTTCCATTTGTAATGGCCAAATGGTACTGTAAAAGCAATTTTATACTTGTCCTCTGGGCTGATTTGAATTTGCCAAAATCCTGATTTAAAATCAAATTTGGAAAAAAGGAAGGCACTAGTTAGATGGTTAATAAGATCAGTTTTATTTGGAATTGGATATCTGATGGACTTTAAGACTTTATTTAAAGGCTTGTAGTTGATAACAAGATAGGGAACATCTCGTTCTTGTTCAAGTGCTTTATTTACATAGAACGCTGCACAACGCCAAGGGGCTTATGATTTCTGAATAAGCTTTTTAGCAAGAAGATCATTGATTTATTTAATACATAGTTATACAAGGTCTTTATTCATTTAAATCGGTCAAGCTTTAGTAGGAATTTGAGATTCATCGAAATTATCAATATTTGGAAGAGAAACGTATGGTATTTCCTGTGCCAAAAGGCAAAAGGAACGTCAGAACAACATTCTGTTTCAAGAGATTTTTGAAATTGGATTAAATCTTTTTGGAATTTTGGTTTTTTTCATTCTTTTTCAATTCTTAAAGAATTCATATCTTCTTGAAGATATGCAATTTGTTTTTCTTTATAAGCAATTTGATTTTGAATGATATTGATATGTTGAATAGGAGTTGATTCAACAAAATCAAAAATTAATTTTTTATTGTCTTTAATGGTTTTAAGGCCTGCTGAATCAATTTGAAAAGGCTATAGTAGAAAAGGATTTTCAAGGATAACATCATTGTTTAAATCTTTTCCGAGCAGAAAATTAGTTTTTATACATGTTCCATTTTTACAAATATGGAAATTATTTAATTTATAATGGATATGGAGTTTGTTACTAGCAGTTGCTAGGCTAAGTTTATTTTTGGTTTTTCCATAATATTTTGTTTGGATTAATCCTTCTTTTATTAAATTAACATCTACGCCATTATCTAGTAAGTAGAGTGCCTTAATAAAGAAGTCTTTATCCTTAATTGTAACTTGAGTTTTCCGTTTTTGTGGTGGATTCCTTATTAAAGAATTTGCAAAACCATTTAAGTTTTCATCAAATTTTTCTCAATGTTCTAAATTATCATTATTTTTTTGATAATTTTTGAGTGTGTGAAATTCAAGATTTTCAACACATTGTTTGAGTTCTTGAAGTTCAATTAAGTCTTGTTTTAATTCTTTTATTTCTTGCTTTTAATTATTAATTTCTTTAGAAAGATCTTGAATTGAAAGATGAGTGGGAGCTTGTTGCTCTCTTAATCTATCTAAAACAGTTTTTATACTAAATTGTTTAGGTAAGTCAGATATATTAGTTGATGTAGAAGCTTTTCCTTTTTTATTTCTGTTGTATATTTTCTATATTTTTTTAAAATATTTATTTTTTAATTCTTCATCTTTTTAATCTTTAAACATTTCTAGCACCATTTATTCTAGAGCAGATAGAACGTTTAAAGATAAAGAGGAAAAAGAAGCAGATTCATACTGGATTTTACTGTCAAATATTTTACAATGGCATGTATCTGAAGAATAATCTTTATCAGAGGAAGTAGATGATTCTAAGGATGAGGATGAGAATCCTTTTAAGATAGCTTTGGTTTCTTTTTGAGAAGAAATAATTTCAAAAGGCTATAAAATATTTTCAACTTTATCTTCAATTATATTAGTTTGTTGGCCAATAGTAAAAAAGTTAATATTTGTATAATTATTTTGTTCTTAAACATGATGTAAATCTGATTTGTAAATAAATTCAGATTTACCTTTATCTTCTTGTATTTTTGCAACATCTTTTATGGGTACGACGAAAGTTTTTTTATATCTGATTTGATGTAATGATGTATAGATTCTTCAGTTCCTTGTGGAGAAGAACTGGTAGAAGCTATAATCCGAGATGAGCTTAATTTTGTTATCATATTGATATATAAATCTTCAGTATTATCGGCTTTCTTTATGGCTAGTTTAAGCCAATCAAAGAAATAAATATTTCTTTGATTATCATACATATATATGTACCATTTTTCTTTTAAAAAGTCTTTATGTTCTTGAGAAACCTATTTAAAAAAGGATTTTGTTAAAGGATGTAGAGCTAAATTTTTTTTAACATTTCTTTATCAATTTCAAAACATTCAATAACATTTATATTGAAATTAGATTCCGAAGGATTATATGTATTAGATGGAGAAGCTTGATAAGAAGGATACATAAGTCTTGTAGGTCGAAGGTCTACATTAGGTGTAGAGCAAGAAACTCAGGATGGTTCTTTAATGAAAGATCCTACCATAGAGGGAGAATGAGATTAAGATTTTCTAGAAGGTTGATAAATTGTAGGAGTTGTATCTCTTGAGTTTGTTTGAAAATTTATTTCAACACTTCCATCTTCATGTTCAATAATTGTTTCAATATCTTGATTTTCTAAAGACCTTGATGGATGGGTGTTTTGTAAGCACCATTTACCGATAGATTAATATCATTTCACTATATGAGTTTTGGAATATTAACTTTATTTTTGAAATTAGCTTGGAATAAAGTAGTCATACGTTTTGCTTGATTGGATAGGCTATGCCTGGAACAGCTGAATTCATGAGTTTATGATAAACTCTATATATGAGAGCAAGATTTTGATTATGAGAATTCATATCAAAACCTTTTATCTGGATAACAAGAGTAAAAGCTTCTTGTGCACCTGGATCTGTAAAAGAAATAGAGAAATTTGGAAAGCATTTAAAGAAAGTAGGGCCATTAGCCAAACTTGATTCAACTATTCCAAGTAATGAATCATTGAATTTTTTATGTTTTGTGTTTTGAACATAGATGAGAGCTTCAGTTCTAAGTCCAAGCCTTGCTAAATGCTTTAGAGCAACTTGCACTAATCCAAAATGAATATAATTGTATGTTTTAACATACTCCTGTATTTCATGGGGCTTGATTAAAGAAAGATGCTGAATATTACTAGTAATGGATTCAGTTCTTTCAATGTTTTTTACTTTATAACTTGATTCTAATTGAAAACCTCCAACTTTATAAATTTCATTTTTATTTACGGTTGGAATAATCTAGTTACAAATAACTTGATCTAAATCATCATAACTAATTTCTTCGCTATTTTTAATAGACATAGAAGATAAGGAATTTGATGATGATGAAGAAGAAGGTACAAACTTCTTAATAAGCTTTGCCATAATTTGTATTACAGAGTTATTTTAACCAAATCCACCATGAGTATCTAACAAAATAGAGGTTCACATACCAACAAAATGCCTTAAACGCCTTCACATGGCTAATAACGGCAACAACAATGGCTACCTCAGCTTCGCTCCAGGCGGAATATGATTAAAATTTCTCAATAATATCAAACACAAAACTATGTATTAAGACTTTTGACATTCTCACTTCTGAGTCAGCAATTCTTTACGCAAAATCAAAGCATAACATAAAAAAGATAAGTGAAGAAATACTCACAAAACAACTTTATACTGCCAAAGTACTTGATTACAATTTGATACGAACTTGGCTTTGATACCAAATGGGGAAGATGGTGGGTATACAAAAGCGAAAGGGAGAGGAGAGAGGAGATGGTGGCGGAAGCAAGGCTGGATTTTGATTGGTATTCCAACTCTTGCCTATACATGGAGAAGGCCGGTACTATTTATAGCCTTAGCAAACATAATTTACATTTCATTACAACTGAATTTAGACTGCATTTGCATTTCATTTTATGTGCTGGCATATTGCATGATGTTTTAGGATTTTACTGGTGGATAGGATCACAGGTTGCCGTATAGATGGTTTGTCTTCATGCTGTGATGATTTTACTTGTTGACTAGGAAGATGTTGTTTTATTCTTCCCCATAGTTGCTTTATTCTTCTGCATAGTACCTGGTTGGTCTATTGCGAAGAGAGGAGTCTATGGAGTCTTGTTCATTCTTATTGTCTTTTGGATTTTTCATAATTGACTTTTATCTTCATTCTCAAAGTAACTTTTTGTATAGTACTTTTTCAACATAACTTTGATATGTTTGTAGAGAATCGCATAGCTATGGATACGATAGCAATGATAAAGTTTTTGCTATTTTTTCTTTGCAAGATTTATAGAGAAAACTCTTAATAAATCTTGATAATTCTAAATCTCGATAAGATTAATCACCATCCTGATGAATTCTATTGCAGTTGGCGGAGAACTTCATAACAGAGTTAAAATTATGACAAGGGTCATTCCAACCTTCATTATCATTTTCAAATTCTCCATGGAATAGCTGAATTAATTCTTCAAAAGTTTTTTCTAAAATGTCAAAAAAGATATTGTCATAGGAAATGAGAATTTGATTAGGCTTGGCATGTCCGGATTTAGAAGGATTTTGTATCACCGTTGTTTGCTTAGCGAGATCATCAGCAATGCAAACAACTCGTCAACCATCTGACCAAACATATCTATATATACTTGCAAATTCAAGATGTCTCGTTAGATTGAGAAATCTTTGATATTGATCAGAAGCTAGATCATAATTTTGGAGACGTTCTAAGCTGTATTCCATTGTAGCGACTTCATGATGTTCATACCATTGAGCTGGATAATCAATAAGGAGATGCACGTAATCATTTAAGGTAGAGATGAATTTTTGCAGATTAAATCTCCTTCTTCATAATTCATGATGGTCCGTAATTAATACGGTTGATAAAACCAGATTTCTAATCTTTCACCCAAAATTGATGAACTCGTTATGAGAAGTTGTCTTTTGGTAACTCTAAGGCTGCGAAGGGCATGACGCACGATTGCTGGGAGCTGCTATATCATTTCAAAATCATCTCTACATAAAGAAAATCTTTGGACTAATCCTTGTTCGATATATGAGATATCAACTTCATATGATGGTAGGAACAATTTGGAAAAGCCAGTTGCCCAACTTATATATTGAGTTTTGTTCATTAATTGCTCGTTGGTCTAATAAGAATAGTTTTTTCTCTAATTCTTATAGCTATCTCATTTAGAAGCGCCATGTTAACCTTTTCCCGGAGGTGAGTTCTGGATGTTTTTTCATCAGCATAGGTGGATACAGTGCTATTTGAAGGATGTTATGGTACATAAAGATTTGGCTTTCTAAGTCCTTGATATGTTTTGCAATATTGGATAGGTTTTTCTAGTGTTTTTTCTTTTATCAGAGAGAATGGAACTCCAATGGGCATTGATAAGTTCTTGTGAAGTGACAGATAATCCTGGATTGAAGAAGGGAATTGATTTGTTTTGGGATGTAGGTATGAAAGAAGAGCTTGATTCTTGAATAGGGGTTTTGCTTTAGCTTTTACTAGATGTCATAATGAGAAAGGATACTTTATGAAGGTAGATAGGTCTGAATGAGAATTATCAATAATCTAAATTTTTATTTTCTTTGGGAAAAGAAAAATAATTTTATATCTATCCTTTGGGTAGAATTTGAAGGTACCAAAATCTGGATGTAGGATCAAATGTAGAAAACATGAAGACATCAGAGAGACAATTAATAAGATCCATTTTATTTGGAACTGGATATTCAAATGTTTTTTGAGCACCTTATTCTTATTTTCACTTTGTCTGAATACTATTGATATGTTGAATAGAAATTGATTCACCAAAATCAAAAATTAATTCTTTATTATCTAAGATAGCTTTTAGACCTAATGAGTCAATTTGAAAAGGCTGTAAAATTTATAGAAAAGGGTTTCCAGGGATAACATCATTATTTAAATCCTTTCCTAGAAGGAAATTAGTCTTTATGCATGTCCTATTTTTACAGACATAAACATTACTTAATTTGTATTTGATATGTAGTTTTTTGCTAGTAGTAGTTAGATTGAGTTTATTATTGGTTTTTTTATAATATTTTATTGGGATTAATCCTTCTCTTATTAAATTAACATCTGTGCCACTATCTAGTAAGCAGAGGGCTTTAATAGAGAAGTCTTTGATCTTAATTGTAGCTTGAGTTTTCCATGTTTTAAGTGGATTTCTTGTTAAAGAATTTACAAAACCATTTAAGTTTTCACCAAATTGTTCTTGATGTTCTAATTTATTATCATTGTTTTCTTGATAATTTTTGAGTGTGTGAAATTCAAGATTTTCAACACGTTGTTTAAGTTATTGAAGTTCAATTAAGTCTTGTTTTAATTCTTTTATTTCATGCTTTTTATTAGTAATTTCTTTATAAAGATCTTGAATTAAAAAATGAGGAGGAGCTTGCTGCTCCCTTAATCTGTCTAATACAGTTTTAATGATGAATTGTTCAGGTAAGTTAGATATATTATTTAATGTAAAAGCTTTTCCTTTTTTATTTCTTTTATTTATTTCTCTATTTTTTCAAAATATTTATTTTTTAATTCTTTATCTTTGAAATCTTTAAACATTTCTAGCACCAGTTCTTTTGGAGCGAAAAGTAAGTTTAAAGATAAAGAGGAAAAAGAAACAGATTCATACTGGATTTCACTATCAATTATTTTACAATGACATGTATCTAAAAAATGAGAGGAAAAATAATCTGTATCAGAGAAACTGGATGACTTTGATGCTGAGGATTCTTTCAAGATAGTTTTGATTTCTTTTTCTGTTTTTACTTTTATTTTTGGGTAGTCAGGAGCTATATGTCCTTTTCTTTGCAATTATAACATTGTATTTCTTTTTTCTTGGGTTAAGAAGTGGATGGATTATCTTTTGTATAAGATTTCTTTGATTCTTTATAAGGATTTTTATGAGAAGATTTTTTATGATATCTTTTTGAGGGAATATAATATTGTGGGGTTAAAAAATATTTAGATTTTCTTTTTTGATGGTTTCTTTTTAAGTTTTTCTTTTTATTTTTGCTAGAAGGACTGATAAATGGTTCCATGCCAAATTGATAACAAAAATCACCAAGTTCATATTTGCCGATTCTTTTTTGATTTTTAATTTGACGTTTAAGTTTGATTTCATTGCATAATGAAAATCCAACTTTATTAATCTTTTGAATTAGATCACCATATGTATACATGCCATAATTCAAATTTCCATAATTTTCTGATTTTAATTCTTCTCTAACTTTTTCTGCAAAAAGTTTAGGAAGACCAGATATGAATTTTTCTTTCCAAAATTCTGAATTACTTGCATCGATTGTATAGAGTTTTGATAAGAAAGCAGCTTTATACCAACGAAAATCTGATAATGTTGGGCAAGAAAATTGATTAATTGAGTTTTTAATTTTTTTTCTACATTCATATAATTACCAATAAAATGTTTTACTATATTGGTAATAAGCATGTACATAGAATCAGGAATCATTTGACCTTGAGGAGTAATAACAGGATTTCCTGAAGGATCTCTTTTTACTGCATTTAGTATAGCTTGTCTTTCTATATCAGATAGGTTCTTTTCCCACCAACCATGTAATTATCTAGTAAATCCAAGGACAACTGCATTTACTGCATGTCTTTGATCATTACAGGCAGCCACGTTGGTAGAGGCATATATCATCATGTGTTGGCATAGTTGAAAGATTTGATAATCAGATAGTCCATATACATTCCATTCGTATATTGAGGACTTTTTAGATCGAAGGCCATTTTGAATAGCTTGTTCTTCGAATTGAAGATCAACTGGAGTAGGTCTTGGATGATAATTTCTTGTTTTTGCTGCAATGATTATTGGTTTTTTTTCTTTTAAATATTTTATTGATTTGTAGAGATTCTTGTTTTTTATCACTTTGATTCTCATTTATTTTAGACTCTTTTTTTATAGGATCAGCTATAGAACATTTTGAATTTAGGCTTGAGGCTTTAGAATTTGAGACTAAAACATTTATAGATTTGTCAGTTTTTACATCTTTATTTTCTTGAAGTTTTATATTTGTAAAACTATGAGATAATCGATTGATTAGTTCATCTAAAAATTTTAAAGGTTTCCTTCCTAACTTTAGATCTTTAAGGGTTTCACCTTGAAAACTTAAAGTTTGTGTCTTAATTATCTTTTGTGAAGAAGATGCTTCATAAATTTTTAAAGTATTTTCAACTTTATCTTCAATTGTATTGGTTTGTTGGTCAATAGTATGAAGGCTAATATTAGTATAATTGTTTTGTTCTAAAACATGAATTAAATCTTATTTATAAATTAATTCAGATTTACCTTTATCTCCTTATATCTTTTATGGGTACGGCCGAAGTTTCTTTATATATGATTTGAAGTAATGGAGGATATATAGATTCTTTGGTTCTTTGTGGAGAAGATCTAGTAGAAGCTATAATCGAAGATGAGCTTAATTTTGTTATCATATTAATGTATAAATCTTCAGTATTATAAGCTTTTTTTATGGCAAGTTTAAGCCAATCCAAGAAATAAATATTTCTTTGATTATCATACACATATTTGTACCATTTTTCTTTTAAAAAGTCTTTATATTCTTGAGAAACCTGTTTAAAAAAGGATTTTTATTATAGGATGTAGAGCTAAATTCTTTTTTGACATTTCTTTATTAATTTCAAAACATTCAATAACATTTATATTGTAATAGAATTCCGAAGGATTATATGTATTAGATGGAGAAGCTTGATAAGAAGGATACACAAGTCTTGTAGGTCGAAGGTCTACATTAGGTGTAGAGCAAGAAACTCGGGATGGTTCTTTTATGGAAAATCCTACCACAGAGGGAGGATGAGAATAAGACTTTCTAGAAGGCTGATAAACTGTAGGAGTTGTATCTCTTGAATTTCTTTGAAAATTTATTTCAACACTTCCATCTTCATGTTCAATAATTGTTTCAATATCTTGATTTTCTAAAGACCTTTCTGGTTGGGCGTTTTCTAAGTACCATTTACCAGATAGATTAATATCATTCCATATCAAAACCTTTTATCTAGATAGTAAGAGTAAGAGCTTCATGTGCACTTGGATCTGTAAGGGAAATAGAGAAATTTGGAAAGCAATTGAAGAAAGTGGGGCCATTAGCCAAACTTAATTCAACCATTCCAAGTAATGAATATCTAAATTTTTTATGTCTTGTGTCTTGAACATTAATGAGAACCTTTGTTCTAAGTCCAAGTCTTGTTAAAGGCTTTAGAGCAACTTGCACTAATCCGAAATGAATATAATTGTATGTTTTAACATACTCCTTTATTTCATGGGGCTTAATTAAAGAAAGATGGTGAATATTATTGGTAATGGATTTAGTTCTTTCGATGGTTTTTACTTTATAACTCGATTTTAATTGAAAACTTCCAAATTTATAAATTTCATCTTTATTTACAATTGGAATAGTCTAATCACAATAACTTGATCTAAATAGTCATAACTGATTTCTTCACTATTTTCAATAGACATAGAAGATAAGGAATTTGATGATGAGGAAGAAGAAGGTACAAACTTTTTAATAAGCTTAGCCATACTTTGTATTATAGAGTTATTTTAACCAAATCCACCACGAGTGTCTAACGAAAAAGAGGATTTACACACCCACAAAATGCATTAAATGCCTTCACATGGCTAACAACGGCGACAACAATGGCTACCTCAGCTTCGCTCCGGGCAGAATATGATTAATATTTCTCAATAATAACAAACACGGAACTAAGTATTAAGAGTTTTGACGTTCCTACTTTTGAGTCAACAATTCCTTAAGCAAAATCAAACGATAAAATAATAAAGATAAGTGAAAAAATACTCACAAAACAACTTTATATTGCTTGCACATGAGGAAGGCTAGACCTATTTATAGTCATAACAAACATAATTTACATTTCATTACAACTAAATTTAGATTGAATGTGCATTTCATTTAATGTGCTAGCAAATTTCATTTGATGATGCTTCCAGATTGTAGGCAAAAATCACAATATTTGCTATAGTTGAACTTTATTCTGAATAGTGAGATGTCATAATTGCTTTGAGTGACTTGATAAGGAATGTGTCATGTCTTTATTTCTTTTCCCTTTTTGGAGATAAGTTCTTCAAGGTTGTGCATGTCGGGAATAAAATACTACTTCATTCTTATGAGAGATATGCTTTGTCTTCTAGTACTTTTGCTTGTACTTTTTCTAAGAACTCATTGATGGGCTAGTAGAACAAGCTTTTTTCATCCTTTCAATGTTTTAAAAAAAGCTCTTGTAGGAAGAATCTTTATGCTAGGCATAGCATTATTGGAGACTTGCATCAAAAGTGCTCATTCCAACCTTCATTTGTTAGTTCACCATGGAATAATTGGATTAACTCTTCTCGAGTTTCTTCAAAAATTTTAAAAGACATGTCTTCATAAGCATTGATAATTTGATTGAGAGCTATATGTCCAAATTTATATGGATCTGTATCACCGTTGTTTGCTCAGTGAGATCATCAGCAATGCAAACAACTCGTCGATCGTCATACCAAACATATCTGTATGTACTTGCAAATTCAAGATGTCCTTTTAGATTGAGAAATCTCTGATATTGCACAAAAGCTAGATCATAATTTTGGAGACGTTCTAAGCTGTATTCCATTGTAGTGACTTCATGAGATTCATACCATTGAGCTAGATAACCAACAGGGAGATGCTCGTAATCATTTAAGGTAGAGATGAATTTTTTGCAGACTAAATCTCCCTTTTCATAAGTCATGATAGTCCATAATTGATAAGGTTGAAAAATCGGATTTCTGATCTTTCACCCAAATTTGATGAAATCGTTATGAGAAGTTGTCTTTTGGTAACTCTAAGGCTACGAAGGGCATGACGCACAATTGTAGGGAGCTGCTGTATTATTTCAAAATCATCTTTACATAAAGAAAATCTTTGGACTAATCCTTATTCGATATATGAGATATCAACTTCATATGATGGTAGCAGCAATTTGGGAAAGCCAGTTGCCCAGCTTATATATTGAGCTTTGAGCATTAATCGCTCCTTAATCTGACAAGGAAGAGTTTTTTCTCTAATTCTTGTAGCTATCTCATCTAGAAGGGCTGTTTAAACCTTTTCCAGGAGGTGAATTGTGGATGTTGTTTTTTTTATCAACATAGGTTGATAACAGTGCTCTTTGATGGATGTTATGGAACATAAGGATTTGGCTTCCTAAGTCCTTGTTTTGGATAGGGTTTTTCTAGTGTTTTTTCTTTTATCAGAGAGAATGGCACTCCAATGGGCATTGATAAGTTCTTGTGAAGTGATAGATAATCCTGGATTGAAGAAAGGGATTGATATTTATTTGGATGTAAGTATGAAAGAAGAGCTTGATTCTTGAATAAGGGCTTTACTTGATGTCATAATGAGAAGGGATACTTCTTGAAGGCAGATAGGAGTAAAAGATAGGTCTAAATGAGAATTATCAATAACCTGAATTTTTATTTTCTTTGAAAAAAGAAAAGCAATTTTATATTTGTCCTCCAAGTAGAAATTGAAGGTACCAAAATCTGGATGTAGGATTAAATGTAGAAAATATGAAAACATCAGATAGACGATTAATAAGATCTGTTTTATTTGGAACTGGATATCTAAATGCTTTTTGAACTTCATATTCTTGTTTACACTTTGTCTGAATAACATTGATATGTTGAGTAGGAGTTAATTCAACAAAATCAAAATTTAATTCTTTATTGTCTAAAGTAGTTTTTAGACTTGATGAGTCAATTTGAAAAAGCTGTAAAATTTGTAAAAAAAGATTTCCAAGGATAACATCATTGTTTAAATCCTTTCCTAGAAGGAAATTAGTTTTTATGTATGTTCCATTTTTACAGGCAAAAACATTACTTAATTTGTATTTGATATGTAGTTTTTTGCTAGTAGTAGCTAGATTGAGTTTATTATTGGTTTTCTCATAATATTTTTTTGGGAATAATCCTTCTCTTATTTAATTAAAATATCTAGTAAGCAGAGTGCTTTAATAGAGAAGTCATTGACCTTAATTGTAACTTGAGTTTTCCATTTTTAAAGTTGATTTCTTATTAAAGAATTTACAAAACCTTTTAAGTCTTTATCAAATTTTTCTTGATTTTCTAAATTTTCATTATTTTCTTGATAATTTTTGAGTGAGTGAAATTCAAGATTCCCAACACGTTGTTTGAGTTATTGAAGTTCAATTAAGTCTTTTTTTAATTCTTTTATTTCTTGCTTTTGATTATTTATTTCTTTATAAAGATCTTGAATAGAAAGATGAGTAGGAGCTTGTTGCTCTCTTAATCTATCTAATACAATTTTAATGCTGAATTGTTCAGGTAAGTCTGATATGTTATTTGATGTAGGAACTTTCCCTTTTTTAGTTCCTTTATTTATATTCTATATTTTTTCAAAATATTTGTTTTTTAATTCTTCATCTTTTAGTTCTTTAAACATTTTTAGCACCATCTCTTTCAGAGCAGAAAGTACATTTAAAGATAAAGAGGAAGAAAAAGCAGATTCATATTGGATTTCATTGTCACATATTTTACAATGACATGTATCTAAAGCATGAGAGGAAGAATAATCTGTATCAGAGGAACTGGATGATTCTAACATTGAGGATCCTTTTAAGATAGTTTGATTTCTTTTTCAGTTTTAACTTTTATTTTTGGGCAGTCAGGAGCTATATGTCCTTTTTCTTTGCAATTATAACATTGCATTTCGTTTTTCTTGGGAAAAGAAGTGGATGGATTATCATTTGTATAAAATTTCTTTAGTTCTTGATAAGGGTTTTTATGAGAAGGTTTTTAATAATATCTTTTTGAGGGAGTATAATATTGTGGAGTTGAAAAATATTTAGATTTTCTTTTTTGATGGTTTCTTTTTAAGTTTTTCTTTTTATTCTGGCTAGAAGGACTGATTAATGGTTCCATAGCAAATTGAAAATGAAAATCACCAAGTTTATACTTGCTGATTCTTTTTTTATTTTTAATTTGAGTTTAAGTTTGATTTCATTGCATAATGAAAATCCAACTTTATTAATCTTTTGAATTAGATCACCATATGTATACATTCCATAATTCAAATTTCCATAATTTTCTGATTTTAATTCTTCTCTAACTTTTTCTACAAAAAGTTTAGGAAGACTAGATTTGAATTTTTCTTTCCAAAATTCTAAATTACTTGCATCAATTGTATAGAGTTTCGATAAGAAAACATCTTTATACCAACAAAAATCTGATAATGTTGGGCAAGATAAATTGATTAATTGTGTTTTTAATTTTTCTTCTACATTCATATAATTACCAATAAAATGTTTAACTATATTGGTAATAAGCATGTAAATGGAATCAGGGATCATTTGGCCTTGAGGAGTAAGAACAGGATTTCCTGAGGGATGTCTTTTTACTACATTTAATATATCATTGCTTTCTATATCAGATAGTATTTTTCCCACCAACCATGTAATTGTCCAGTAAATCTAAGGACGACTGCATTTACTGCATGTCTTTGATCATTACCAGCAGCCATGATGGTAGAGGCATATATCATCATATGTTGGCATAGTTGCAAGATTTGATATTCAGATAGTCCATCTGCATTCCATTCATATATTCAAGAGTTTTCAAATTGAAAGCCATTCAGAATAGCTTGTTCTTTGAATTGAAGATCAACTGGAGTAGGTCTTGGATAATAATTTCTTGTTTTTGCTGCATTGACTATTGGTTTTTGTCCTTTAAATATTTTATTGCTTTGTAGACATTTTTAGTTTTGATCATCTTGATTTTAATTTGATTTTTCTTCTATAAAGTCAGAAATAGAGAATTTTGAGTCTGAGCTCGAAGCTTTAGAAACTAAAACATTTATGGATTTTTCATCTTTATTTCTTTATTATCTTTAAGTTTTATGTTTGTAAAACTATGAGATAATTGATTGATTAGTTCGTCTTAAAATTTTAAGGGTTTTTTTTTTCCAACTTAAGATTTTTAAGGGCTTCACCTTGAAAACCTAAAGATTGTGTCTCGATTACTTTATGGGAAGAAGTCGTTTCATAAAATTTTAAAATATTTTCAACTTTATCTTCAATTCTGTTTTTTTGTTGGCCAATAGTATGAAGGTTTATATTTGTATAATTATTTTGTTCTAAAACAAGACTTAAATATGATTTGTAAATAAATTCAGTTTTACCTTTGTCTCCTTGTATTTTTGCAATATCTTTTATGGGTACATCTGAAGTTTCTTTATAAATAAATTGATGTAATGGAGGATGTATAGATTCATCAGTTCTTTGTGGAGAAGAACTGGTAGAAACTATAATTCAAGATGAGCTTAATTTTGTTATCATATTGATGGATAAATTTTTAGTATTATAAGCTTTCTTTATGGCTAGTTTAAGCCAATCAAAGAAATAAATATTCCTTTGATTATCGTACATATATTTATACCACTTTTCTTTTAAGAAATCTTTACGCTCTTGAGAAATCTATTTAAAAAAGGATTTGTTAAAGGATATAGAGCTAAATTCTTTTTAATATTTCTTTATCAATTTCAAAATATTCAATAACATTTATATTGAAATCGAATTCCAAAGGATTATATGTATTAGATGGAGAAGCTTGATAAAAAGGATACATAAGTCCTCTAAGTTGAAGGTCTACATTAGGTGTAGAGTAAGAAACTCGGGATGGTTCTTTTATAGAAGATCCTACCACTGATGGAGAATGTAAATAAGATTTTCTAGAAGTTTGATAAACTGTAGGAGTTGTATCTCTTGAATCTATTTGAAAATTTATTTCAACACTTCCATCTTCATGTTTAATAATTGTTTCAATATCTTGATTTTCTAAAGACCTTTCTGGTTGAGGATTTTCTAAGCGCCATTTACCAGATACATTAATATCCAAAGGAGTGGATGGTTGGCATCTAGTTTATAATCAAGTATCGTTGCCAATATAAAGTCGTTTTGTGAGTATTTCTTCACTTATCTTTATGTTTAGATTTTGTTTAAGGAATTGCTAGCTTAGAAGCAAGTATGTCAAAAGTCCTAATACTTAGTTTTGTGCTTGTTATTATTGAGAAATTTTATTTATATTCCGCCCGGAGTGAAGCTGAGGTAGCCATTGTTGTCACCGTTGTTAGCCGTGTGAAGGTGTTTAAGGCATTTTGTTGGTGTGAAATTCTCTATTTCGTTAGATACTTATGGTGGATTTGGTTAAAATAATTCTATAATACAAATTATGGCTAAGCTTATTAAGAAGTTTGTACCTTCTTCTTCCTCATCATCAAATTCCTTATCTTCTATGTCTATTAAAAATAGTGAAGAAATTAGTTATGACAATTTAGATCAAGTTATTTCTGATTGGACTATTCCAACCGTAAATAAAAATGAAATTTATAAAGTTGGAAGTTTTCAATTAAAATCAAGTAATAAAGTAAAAACCATTGAAAGAGCCGAATCCATTACCAATAATATTTAGTATCTTTCTTTAATTAGGCCCCATGAAATAAAAGAGTATGTTAAAACATATAATTATATTCATTTTGGATTAGTGCAAGTTACTCTAAAGCCTTTAACAAGACTTGGACTTAGAACAGAAGCTCTCAACTATGTTCAAGACACAAGACATAAAAAATTTAGTGATTCATTACTTCGACAGGTTGAATCAAGTTCGCCTAATGGGCCTACTTTCTTCAATTGCTTTCTAAATTTCTCCATTTCTCTTATAAATCTAGGTGCACATAAAGCTCTTACTTTTGCTATCTAGACAAAAGGTTTTGATATAAATCCTTATAATCAAAATCTTGCTCTTATATATAGAGTTTATTATAAACTCATGGATTCAATTGTTCCAAGCATAGCCTATTCTCATCAAGCAAAAGGTCTCTGACTACTTTATTCCAAACTGATTTTACAAATAACGTTCATATTCCAAAACTCATACAGTGGAATGATATTAATCTATCTGGTAAATGGCCTTTAGAAAACGCTCAACTAGAAAGGTCTTCAGAAAATCAAGATATTGAAACAATTATTGAACATGAAGATGGAAGTGTTGGAATAAATTTTAAAATAGTTTCAAGAGATACAACTCCTATAGTTTATCAACCTTCTAGAAAATCTTATTTAGATCCTCCATCAGTGGTAGGATCCATCAAAGAACCATCCCGAGTTTCCTGCTCTACACCTAATGTAGACCTTTGACCTACAGGATGAGTGTATCCTATTTATCAAGCTTCTCCATCTAATACATATAATCCTTTAGAATCCGATTTCAATATAAATATTATTGAATGCTTAGAAATTAAAAAAGAAATGTTAGAAAAGAATTTAGCTTTACATCCTCTCACAAAATCAATTTTTAACCATGTTTCTCAAGAACATAAAAACTTTCTATAAGCAAAATGGTATAAATATATGTATGATAATCAAAGAAATATTTATTTCTTTGATTGGCTTAAACTACCTATGAAGAAAGCTTATAATATTGAAGATTTATCCATCAATATGATAACTAAATTAAGCTCTTCTTGGATTATAGCTTCTACTAGTTCCTCTTCACGAAGAACTAAAGAATCCATACACCCTCCATTACATCAAATCATTTATAAAAAAACTTCAACTGTATCTATAAAAGATATTGCAAAAATACAAGGAGACAAAGGTAAAACTGAATTTATTTACAAATAAGATTTAAGTCATGTTTTAGAACAAAATAATTATACAAATATAAACCTTCATACAATTAGCCAACAAACCAATAGAATTGAACATAAAGTTAAAAATATTTTAAAATTTTACAAAACTACTTCTTCCCATAAAGTAATCAAGACACAATCTTTAGGTTTTCAAGGTGAAGCCCTTAAAGATCTAAAGTTAGAAAAAAAAACCCTTTAAATTTTCAAACGAACTAATCAATCATTTATCTCATGTTTTAAAAATATAAAACTTAAGGATAATAAAGAAAATAAAGATGAAAAATCCATAAATGTTTTAGTTTCTAAAGCTTCGAGCTCAGACTCAAAATTCTCTATTTCTGACTTTATAGAAGAAAAATCAAATGAAAATCAAGTTGATCAAAACTAAGAATTTTTACAAATCAATAAAATATTTAAAGGACAAAAACCAATAGTCAGTGCAGCAAAAACAAGAAATTATTATCCAAGACCTACTCCAGTTGATCTTCAATTCGAAGAACAATCTATTCTGAATGGCCGTCGATTTGAAAACTCTCCAATATATGAATGGAATGTAGATGGACTATCTGAATATCAAATCTTGCAACTACGCCAACACATGATGATATATGCCTCTACCATGATGACTGCTGGTAATGATCAAAGACATGCAGTAAATGCAGCCGTCCTTGAATTTACTAGACAATTACATGGTTGGTGGGAAAAATACTTATCTGATATAGAAAGAAATGCTATATTAAATGCACTAAAAAGAGATCCCTCAGAAAATCCTGTTTTTACTCCTCAAGGCCAAATGATCCCTGATTCCGTCTACATGCTTATTACCAATATAGTTAAACATTTTATTGGTAATTATATGAATGCAGAAGAAAAATGAAAAACACAATTAATCAATTTATCTTGCCCAACATTATCAGATTTTCATTGGTATAAAGATATTTTTTAATCAAAACTCTATATGATCGATGCAAGTAATTCAGAATTTTGGAAAGAAAACTTCATATTTGGTCTCCTAAACTTTTTGTAGAAAAAGTTAGAGAAAAATTAAAATCAGAAAATTATGAAAATTTGAATTATGGAATGTATACATATGGTGATCTAATTCAAAAGATTAATAAAGTTGAATTTTCATTATGTAATGAAATCAAACTTAAATGTCAAATTGAAAATAAAAATAGAATCAACAAGTATGAACTTGGTGATTTTTGTTTTTAATTTGCTATGGAACCATTAATTAGTCCTTCTAGCCAGAATAAAAAGAAAAACTTAAAAAGAAACCATCAAAAAAGAAAATCTAAACATTTTTCAACTTCACAATATTATACTGCCTCAAAAAGATATTATAAAAAATCTTCTCATAAAAGCCCTTATAAAGAATTAAAGAAATCTTATACAAACGATAATCCATCCACTTCTTATCCTAAGAAAAAAGAAATACAATGTTCTAATTGCAAAGAAAAAGGGCATATAGCTCCTGACTAGCCAAAAATAAAAGTTAAAACAGAAAAAGAAATCAAAACTATCTTAAAATGATCCTCAGCATCAGAGTCATCCAGTTCCTCTGATACAAATTATTCTTCCTCTCATGCTTCAGATACATGTCGTTGTAAAATATTTGATAGTGGAATCTAGTATGAATCTGCTTCTTCTTCCTCTTTATCTTTAAATGTACTTTTCAGTCCAGAAGAGATGGAGCTAGAAATGTTTAAAGATCTAAAAGATGAAAAATTAAAAAATAAATATCTTGTAAGAATACAGAATACAAATAAAGGAACTAAAAAAGGGAAAGCTTCTACATCAAATAACATATCAGACTTACCTGAACAATTCAACCTTAAAACTGTATTAGATAGATTAAGAGAGCAACAAGCTCCTACTCATTTTTACATTCAAGATCTTTATAAAGAAATAAATAATCAAAAACAAGAAATAAAAGAATTAAAACAAGACTTAATTGAACTTCAAGAACTCAAACAACGTGTTGAGAATATTGAATTTCACACACTAAAAAATTATCAAGAAAATAATGATAATTAGAAAATCAAGAGAAAATTTATAAAAACTTAAATGGTTTTGTAAATTCTTTAATAAGAAATCCACTTAAAAATGGAAAACTCAAACTACAATTAAGGTCAAAGGCTTCTCTATTAAAGCACTCTGCTTACTATATAGTGGCACGGATGTTAATTTAATAAGAGAAAGATTAATCTCAACAGAATAATATGAAAAAACCAATAATAAACTCAACCTAGCTACTGCTAGTAAAAAACTACATATCAAATACAAATTAAGTAATGTTTAAGTCTATAAAAATGGAACATGCATAAAGACTAATTTCCTTCTAGGAAATGATTTAAACAATGATGTTATCCTTGGAAATCCTTTTCTACAAATTTTATTGCCTTTTCAAATTGAATCATCAGGTCTAAAAACCTTTTTAGATAATAAAGAATTAAATCTTGATTTTGTTGAATTAATTCTTATTCAACATATCAATATTATTCAGGCAAAGTGTAAACAAGAATAAGATGTTCAAAAACCATTCAGATATCTAGTTCCAAATAAAACAGATCTTATTAATCGTCTCTCTAATGTTTTCATGTTTTCTACATTTAATCTTACATCCAAAATCTGGTACCTTCAAATTCTACCCGAAGGACAAATATAAAATTATTTTTCTTTTCCCAAAGAAAATAAAAATTCAGATTATTGATAATTCTCATTCAGACCTATTTGCCTTCAGGAAGTTATCCTTCTCATTATGACATCAAGTAAAACCCCCATTCAGGAATCAAGCTCTTCCTTCATACCTATATCCCAACAAATATCAATTCCTTTCTTCAATCCAGGATTATCTATCACTTCACAAGAACTTATCAATGCCCATTGGAGTGCCATTCTCTCTGATAAAAGAAAAAACACTAGAGAAACCCTATCCAAAATTGCAAACTATATCAAGGACTTAGAAAGCCAAATCCTTATGTGCCATCACATCCATCAAAGAGCACTATTATCCACCTATGTTGATGAAAAAACATCCAGAATTCACCTCCTAGAAAAGGTTAACATAGCCATTCCAGATGAGATAGCTACAAGAATTAGAGAAAAAAACTATTTTTTATCCGATCAAGGAGTGATTAATGCTCAATGCTCAATATATAAGTTGGGCAATTGGCTTTTCCAAATTGTTCCTACCATCATATGAAGTTGATATCTCATATATGGAACAAGGATTAGTCTAAAGATTTTCTTTATGCAGAGATGATTTTGAAATGATGCAGCAGCTCCCTGCAATCGTGCATCATGCCCTTCGCAGCCTTGGAGTTACCAAAAGACAACTTCTCATAATGATATCATCCACTTTGGGTGAAAGATCAGAAATTCGGTTTTATCAACCATATCAATTATGAACTATCATGACTTATGAAGAGGGAGATTTAGCAAGCAAAAAATTCATCTCTACCTTAAATGATTACGAGCATCTCCCTGTTGATTATCCAGCTCAACAGTAAGAATCTCATGAAGGCACTACAATGGAATATAGCTTAGAACATCTCCAAAATTATGATCCAGCTTTTGATCAATATCAAAGATTTCTCAATCTAAAAGGACATCTTGAATTTGCAAGTACATACAGATATGTTTAGTGTGACGGTCGACGAGTTGTATGCATTGCTGATGATCTCGCTGAGCAGACAACAGTGATACAGAATCCACATAAATCTGGACTTACAGCTCTTAATCAAATTATCAATGTTTATGAAGACATGTCTTTTGATATTTCAGAAAAAACTTGAGAAGAGTTAATCCAATTATTCCATGGTGAATTAACAAATGAAGGTTGGGATGAGCACTTTTGATGCAAGTCTCCTATAATACTATGCCTACCATAAAGATTCTTCCTACAAGTGTTGGGAGGCAGCCGCTAAGATCTTTAGATATTGCACACAGATCACTGTGGAAATAAGTTTAAACGATAATGATTCAAGAACCATACCTGCGAGATCTCTCTAATTTGATCTCGGTTTTATAACAGCCTGAAAATCTCAAGATCTTCTACTGTATTCCTCTATGCTCGAATTCGCACTAGGGTGTGGGCCTCTTCTGCGAATTCTCCTTGCTCTCAAAAAACGAGATTTCTCTTGTGTATCTTTTCTAGAGAGCAATAGCGCAAATTTATAGGTTACAATAGGGACCTTAAGAAGGAAATAAGGAATAGGCTTCTTATAGAAATAGGAAACCCTAATTTAACCCAAATTAGAATCCTAGATCCATAAATTACAATTCAGTCTACTAAAGAATTATAATTGTACTCCTGTCCTTATTCTCAAAATAATATTTCGAGCTTCTTGTTATTAAATGCTAATTAATCTCTCCACATTAAGATTTTAGATATCCATCGATTAAATAATTACTGACGCCTATATTTAATCGATATCTTTATAATTCCTTGAGACCTTACACTTAACTTATTTGATATATCAGACACTAAGTCCACCTGCAGAGTTTGACATAATCAAAACTTATAAGCTTCATCAAGGGGATATCATCAATCCCTATTATGGGACGTGAATTCCATCAATAAACTAATATGCACCATACACGTAGTATAGTAATCCAATTTATTGAGATTATTAATCCACAAAAGGTCTCACTCCTTTGTAAATCAAAATACCAAATACTAAATGCATGTGTCTATTTTTTATATCGGGATTAAGATTATAAGCTCTCATAATAACCATTTGGATGTTAATAATCTTATATAGTCAGTATAAAGACAATAACCCAAAAATGGTCCTATTCAATATACACAAAGTGTACTAGCATAACGAGTCGAAGCTATACTATTTCCCGCAGCCAAGACAAGCCTACTAAAACATCATTCTACAATCATACTAATGGTGTGTCCAGCTCTATCTAAATTGTGAACAACAATAACTTATATTCAATAAGAATCGACAAATAAGTCTTCCGTGCATAAGTTGAACTCTACACACTAACTTGTCTACTATATAGAAAAAAATTCGCACTTATGCACAATAAATAATAATGTAACCATTTACCCATACAAATTCTTATTAAGATGGAGAAAACAAACTTTACTGATAAGTAAATCAATCAAAGAAAAATACATAAAAGTATGCTTTTAGTATAAATTTCCAACAACAAGAGCTTTTTTTTAAAGCATTGAAAGGATGAGAAAAGCTTTTTCTACTAGCCCATTAATGAGTTTTTAAAAAAAGTACATGAAAAAGTACTAAAAGACAAAGCATATCTCTTATAAGAATAAAGTAGTATTTTATTCTTGACATGCACATCCATGAAGAACTTATCTCTAGAAAGGGAAAAGAAATAAAGACATGACACATACCTTATCAAGTCACTCAAAGCAATCATGATAGCTCACTATTCAAAATAAAGTTCATCTACAACAAAGATTGTGATTTTTGCCTGCAGTCTAAAAGCATCATGAAATTTGCCAGCACATTAAATGAAATGCAGATTCAGTCTAAATTCAGTTGTAATGAAATGTAAATTATGTTTGTTATGACTATAAATAAGTTTAGCCTTCCTCATGTACTGGCAAGAGTTGGAATACCAGTCAAAATCCAGCCTTGCTTCCACCACCATCTCCTTTCTCCTCTCCCTTCCTCTTTTGTATACCCACCATCTTCCCCATTCGGTATCAGAGCCAAGTTGGTATCAAGTTTGTAATCAAGTATCATGTCAATATAAAGTCGTTTTGTCAGTAATTCTTTATTTATCTTTATGTTTTGATTCTGCTTAAGGAATTGCTTACTTAGAAGCAAGAACGTCAAAAATCTTAATACTTTGTTGTATGTTTGTTATTATTGAGAAATTTTAATCATATTCCGCCCGGAGTGAAGCTGAGATAGCCATTGTTGTCGCCGTTGTTAGCCATGTGAACGCATTTAAGGCATTTTGTTAGTGTGTAAATCCTCTATTTCGTTAGATACTCTTGGTGGATTTGGTTAAAATAACTCTGTAATACAAATTATGGCTAAGCTTATTAAGAAGTTTGTACCTTCTTCTTCCTCATTATCAAATTCTTTATCTTCTATGTTTATTAAAAATAGTGAAGAAATCAGTTATGAAAATTTAGATCAAGTTATTTGCGAATGGACTATTCCAACCATAAATAAAAATGAAGTTTATAAAGTTGAAAGTTTTCAATTAAAATCAAGTTATAAAGTAAAAACCATTGAAAGAACTGAATCCATTACCAGTAATATTCAGTATCTTTCTTTAATCAAGCCCTATGAAATAAAGGAGTATGTTAAAACATACAGTTATATTCATTTTGGATTAGTGCAAGTTGCTCTAAAGCCTTTAACAAGACTTGGACTTAGAACAGAAGCTCTCATCTATGTTCAAGATACAAGACATAAAAAATTCAGTGATTCATTACTTCGAATGGTTGAATCAAGTTTAGCTAATGGCCCTGCTTTCTTCAATTGCTTTCCAAATTTCTCTATTTCCCTTACAAAGCTAGGTACACATGAGGCTTTGATACCAAATGGGGAAGATGGTGGGTATACAAAAGCAGAAGGGAAAGGAGAGAGGAGATGGTGGGGGAAGCAAGGCTAGATTTTGATTCGTATTCCAACTCTTGCTTGTACATGGAGAAGGCTGGTACTATTTATAACCTTATCAAACATAATTTACATTTAATTACAACTAAATTTATACCGCATTTGCATTTTATTTTATAATGTTTCGGGATTTTACTGCAGGATAAATTCATAGGTTGCTGTATAGATGGTTTGTCTTCATGTTGTGATGAGTGTACTTGTTGACTAGGAGGATGTTGCTTTATTCTTCTGCATAGTACTTGGTTGGTCTGTTGCAGAGAGAGGAGTCTATGGAGTCTTGAATTTTCTTGTTGGCTTTTGGATTTTTCCCAATTGTCTTTTGTCTTTTTTCTTAAAGTAGTTTTTTTGCAAAGTACTTTTTCAACATAACTTTGATGTGTTTTTAGTGAATAGCATAGCTATAGATACGGTAGCAATGATAAAGTTTTTGTTATCGTTTCTTTGCAGGCTTTATAGTCAAAACTCTTAATAAATCTAAATAAATCTAAATCTTGATAAGATTAATCACTATCCTGATGAATTCCATTGTAGCTGGCGGAGAACTTCATAATAGTGTCAAAATTATGACAAGGGTCATTCCAACCTTCATTATCATTTTCGAATTCTCCATGGAATAGATGAATTAATTCTTCACGAGTTTTTTCTGAATTGTCAAAAGAGATATCTTCATAGGCATTGAGAATTTAATTAAACTGTTGGAAGTAGGTGGGTCTCGTGGATAGATTTTCAAAACTTTTGACCCACTTGACACAGGGATCAATTATCCATAAGACCAAAAACCCAATCCAAGATGCATTACCCTCAATCTCATGACCATGTACAGTAAATATTCTATCTAAAAGACAGAATCAAACAGCACTAAACATCCATAATAATCTACGACATGCAAGAAGTAGATCATACCTTTGGAGATTCGTAGTGCTCTAATGGAGAAGTTGCGACTCTACTTGATGATGAGAATCTTCAACACCTCTTAGCCTTCCACGCTATGACCCGAATTGGATTTCTTTTCTCAAGAAGATTGGTGGAATCTTCAGGAGAAATCTCAACTCGAAACTCCAAGGAACTAGAAGAGAGAAGGAAAGAGAAACTCGTACAACTCTTGCATGAATAGGGTTTTGGGCATCAGAGAGAGACTCTAATTGGACGTCCAAGGGATTTTATATACTTTTAAATCTCTTCCTTACTTAATTGAAATAGAAGTCTTACTTCCAAAGCAATTAGCAACTTTCTCCTTTCTTAACCATTCTTTCTAGAGTTCAAGTCGGATTAGTATTTTCCAATAACTTGGGCTAGCGTGGGGACCACTAGGGATTCCTTAGAAAGTTGGTTCCAACTGGAACACCGCGAGCCCACATCTCATGTGCAATCGGGCCCATAGTTATTTGCAAATAACACCACTATATAAATGCAATTGCACTCCAGTCTTAGGAATAAATTACAATGAAGACCCTAAACTTCCCAATTACCACAAGTAGGCCCCTTTATTAATATCCGTGGATCAATTGGAATAAATCTGTCTCTTCCAATATTAGTTCCATATCTTGTTATCCTTGAGCCCCAATTAATCATAGTAATCATCAGTACCATTCAATTAACTCTTAATTGAGATGGGTGCGCACTTACTAATGACAAATCCATTAATTGGCACAAAGGGATAATAGAGATAGATTCCATCTTGATCATTCAACATTCCCATAGTTCTACTACCACATACCCAAGACACCAAGGTGTTAACCTACAGTCGGCCTCACTCATTGGTGACTCAAAGGAAATGAATAGATAGAAACTTGAGTTCATCAATGTCTCAGGATTGAGAGCCTATTGCTAGGGAATTATGAGAGCATACCTTATTATTGAGACAGAATTCCATAAGGTACATCTCATGGTCCTTCAATACATCCAATGTACCAGCACCGTGATCCAGAATCTTACATTCTGATGAGCGAGACAAATCACACTATCTCATAGTGATCAAAGTGCTGCAACCTTATCAAATGAGATGCCCAGTCTCATTATTGGTTGTGAAGCTATTTAAGTAAAAGATTTGTGACATATATCTCCCACGTGTGAATCTCATCCATGCACATATATCACATCTATTATATTAATGGGACCCAGTTTAACTCATGAACCATTATGTCATAGGTATTGGTCATTGCATGAAGTAGTAAAATAACAATCATCTTATAAAAGTAAAGCATGATTTTATTGATAAATAAAGAAATTAATCAATTTATTACATCAATTGATGAATTGAGTCCACAAAATCTAACATAAACTTGGCATGTCCGGATTTCGAAGGATTCTGTATCACCGTTGTTTGCTTAGTGAGATCATCAGTAATGCAAAAAACTCATCGATAGTCACACCAAACATATCTGTATGTACTTGCAAATTCATGATGTCCTTTTAGATTGAGAAATCTTTGATATGGATCAGAAGCTAGATCATAGTTCTGGAGACGTTCTAAGCTGTTTTCAATTATAGCGACTTCATGAGATTCATACCATTGAGCTGGATAATTAACAGGGAGATGCTCATAATCATTTAAGGTAGAGATGAATTTTTTACAGATTAAATCTTCTTCTTCATAATTCATGATGGTCCATAAGTAATAAGGTTGATAAAATTGGATTTCTGATCTTTCACCCAAACTTAATGAAATCATTATGAGAAGTAGTCTTTTGACAACTCCAGGGCTACGAAGGGCATGAGGCACAATTGTACAGAGTTGCTATATCATTTCAAAATCATCTCTGCATAAAGAAAATCTTTGGACTAATTCTTGTTCGAAATGTGAGATATCAACTTCATATGATGGCAGGAACAATTTAGGAAAGCCAGTTGCCCAGCTTATACATTGAGCTTTGGGCATTAATCGCACCTTGATCTGACAAGAAATAGTTTTTTTTTCTAATTCTTGTAGCTATCTCAACTGGAAGGGCTGTGTTAACCTTTTCCAAGAGGTGAATTCTGGAATTTTTTTATCACCATAAGCGGATAATAGTGTTCTTTGATGGATGTTATGGCACATAAGGATTTGGTTTTCTAAGTCCTTGATATGGTTTGCAATTTTGGATATGGTTTTTCTAGTGTTTTTTCTTTTATCAGAGAGAATGACACTCCAATGGGCATTGATAAGTTCTTGTGAAGTGACAGATAATCCTGGATTGAAGAAGGGAATTGATGTCTGTTGGGATGCAGGTATGAAGGAAGAGCTTGATTCTTGAATAGGGGCTTTGCTTCTGCTTGTACTTGATGTCATAATGAGAAGGGATACTTCCTAAAGGCAAATAGGTTTGAATGAGAATTATCAATAATTTGAATTGTTATTTTCTTTGGATAAAGAAAAATAATTTCATATCCGTCCTCCGGGTAGAATTTGAGGGTTCCAAAATCTGGATGTAGGATCAAATGTAAAAAACATGAAGACATAAGAGAGACGATTAATAAGATCCATTTTATTTGGAATTGGATATTTGGTTGTTTTTTGAACACCTTATTCTCGTTTACACTTTGTCTTGCTATGTTGAATAGGAGTTGATTCACCAAAATCAAAAATTAATTCTTTATTGTCTAAAATAGTTTTTAAACCGATGAGTCAATTGAAAAGGCTGTAAAATTTCTAGAAAAGGGTTTCCAAGGATAACATCATTGTTTAAATCCTTTTCTAGAAGAAAATTAGTCTTTACGCATGTTCCATATTTATAAACATAAACATTACTCAATTTGTATTTGATATGTAGTTTTTTGCTAGCAGTAGCTAGATTGAGTTTATTATTGGTTTTTTTCATAATATTTTGTTAGGACTAATCCTTCTCTTATTAAATTAACATCTGCGCTACTATCTAGTAAACAGAGTGCTTTAATAGATAAGTCTTTGACCTTAATTATAGCTTGAGTTTTCCATTTTTTAAGTGGATTCCTTATTAAAGAATTTACAAAACCATTCTAGTTTTCATCAAATTTTTCTTGATTTTCTAAATTATCATTATTTTCCTGATAATTTTTGAGCATGTGAAATTCAATATTCTCAACACGTTCTTTGAGTTCTTGAAGTTCAATTAAGTCTTGTTTTAATTCTTTTATTTCTTGATTTTGATTATTAATTCCCTTATAAAGATCTTGAATTGAAAGATGAGGAGGAGCTTGCTACTCTCTTAATCTATCTAATATAGTTTTAATGCTGAATTGTTCAGCTAATTCAGATATATTATATGAAGTAGAAGCTTTTCCTTTTTTATTTCCCTCATTTACATTCTGTATTTTTTTAAAATATTTATTTTTTGATTCTTCATCTTTGAGATCTTTAAACATTTCTAGCACCAGTTCTTCTGGAGCAGAAAGTACATTTAATGATAAAAAGGAAGAAGAAGCATATTCATACTGGATTTCACTGTCAAATGTTTTACAATTACAAGTATCTGAAGAATAATCTTTATCAAAGGAACTAGATGATTCTATGGATGAAGATGAGGATCCTTTTTAGATAGTTTTGGTTTCTTTTTCTGTTTTAACTTTTATTTTTGGGCAGTTAGAGCTATATGTCCTTTTTCTTTGCAATTAGAACATTGTATTTCTTATTTCTTGGGATGAGAAGTAGATGGATTATCTTTTGTATAAGATTTCTTTAATTCTTTATAAGGGCTTTAATGAGAAGATTTTTTGTGATATCTTTTTGAGGGAATATAATATTGTGGAGTTGAAAAATGTTTAGATTTTCTTTTTTGATAGTTTCTTTTTAAGTTTTTCTTTTTATTCTGGCTAGAAGGACTAATTAGTGGTTCCATGCCAAATTGATAACAAAAATTACCAAGTTCATATTTGCTGATTCGTTTTTGATTTTCAATTTGTCGTTTAAGTTTGATTTCATTGCATAATGAAAATCCAACTTTATTTATCTTTTGAATGAGGTCACTATATGTAAAAAGTCCATAATTTAAATTTCCATAATTTCTTGATTTTAACTCTTCTCTAACTTTTCTACAAAAAGTTTAGGAAGACCAGATATAAATTTTTCTTTCCAAAAATCTAAATTGCTTGCATTGATTGTATAAAGTTTTGATAAGAAAACATCTTTATACCAATGAAAATCTGATAATGTTGGGCAAGATAAATTGATTAATTGTATTTTTTTTCTTCTACCTTCATATAATTACTAATAAAATGTTTTACAATATTGATAATAAGCATGTAAATAGAATCAAAAATCATTTGACCTTGAGGAGTAATTACAAGATTTCTTAAAGGATCTCTTTTTGTTGCATTTAGTATAGCTTGTCTTTCTATATCAGATAGGTACTTTTCCCGCCAACTATATAATTGTCCAGTAAATCCAAGAACAACTGTATTTACTGCATGTCTTTGATCATTACCAGCAGCCATGATGGTAGAGGCATATATCATCATGTGTTGGCATAGTTGTAGGACTTGATATTCAAATAGTTTATCTGCATTCCATTCGTATACTGAGCCATTTTCAAATCGAAGGCAATTTAGAATAGCTTGTTCTTCGAATTGAAGATAAACTAGAATAGGTTTTGGATAGTAATTTCTTGTTTTTGCTACAGTGACTATTGTTATTGTCTTTCTAATATTTTATTGTTTATAGAGATTCTTGATTTTGATCATTTTGATTCTCATTTGTTTTAGACTCTTCTTCTATAGAATCAGCTACAAAAAATTCTGAATCTGAGCTAGAGGCTTTAGAATTTGAGACTAAAACAGTTACAGATTTGTCAGTTTTTTGATCTTTATTTTCTTGAAGTTTTATATTTGTAAAACTATGAGATAATTAATTGATTACTTCATCTGAAAATTTTGAAGGTTTCCTATGTAACTTTAGATCTTTAAGGGCTACACCTTGAAAACCTAAAGTTTTTTTCTTAATTATCTTTTGTGAAGAAGATGCTTCATAAATTTTTAAAATATTTTCAACTTTATCTTCAATTCTATTGGTTTGTTGGCCAATAATATGAAGGTTAATATTTGTATAATTATTTTGTTCTAAAATATGACTTAAGTCTGATTTATAAACTAATTCAGATTTACCTATATCTCCTTATATCTTTGCTACATCTTTATGGGTATGGCCGAAGTTTCTTTATATATGATTTGATGTAATGGAGGATGTATAGATTCTTCAGTTCTTTGTGGAGAAGAACTTGTAGAAGCTATAATCCATAATGAGCTTAATTTTTTATCATATTGATGGATAAATCTTCAGTATTATAAGCTTTCTTTATGGTTAGTTTAAGCTAATCAAAGAAATAAATATTTATTTAATTATCATACATAATTTGTTCCATTTTTCTTTTAAAAAGTTTTTATGTTGTTGAGAAACCTGTTTAAAAAATGATTTTATTAAAGGATGTAGAGCTATTTTTTTTTTTTTGACATTTCTTTATCAATTTCAAAACATTCGATAACATTTATGTTGAAACCATTATTGAACATGAAGATGGAAGTGTTAAAATAAATTTTCAAATAGATTCAAGAGATACAACTCCTACAGTTTATCAACTTTCTAGAAAGTCTTATTCTCATCCTCCCTCTGTGGTAGGATCTTCCACAAAAGAACTATCTCGAGTTTCTTGCTCTACACCTTGTGTAGACCTTTGATCTACAGGACTTGTGTATCCTTCTTATCAACCTTCTCCATCTAATACATATAATCCTTCAGAATCCCATTTCAATATAAATGTTATTGAATGTTTTGAAATTGATAAAGAAATGTTAAAAATGAATTTATCTCTACATCCTTTAACAAAGTCTTTTTTTAAACAGGTTTCTCAAGAACGTAAAGACATTTTAAAAGAAAAATGGCACAAATATAAGTTCGATAATCAAAGAAATATTTATTTATTTGATTGGCTTAAACTAGCCATAAAGAAAGCTTATAATACTGAGGATTTATCCATCAATATGATAAGAAAATTAAGCTCATCTTGGATTGTAGCTTCTACCAGTTCTTCTCCACAAAAAACTAAAGAATCTATACATCATCCATTGCATCAAATCATATATAAAGAAACTTCAGCAGTACCCATAAAAGATGTTGCAAAAATAAAAGGAGATAAAGGTAAATCTGAATTTATTTACAAATTAGACTTAAGTCATATTTTAGAACAAAATAATTATACAAATATTAACCTTCATACTATTGGCCAACAAACTAATATAATTGAAGATAAAGTTAAAAATATTTTATAGCCTTCGAAAATTACTTCTTCTCAAAAAGAAATCAAAGGATCCTCATCCTCATCCTTAGAATCATCTAGTTCCTCTGATAAAGATTATTCTTCAGATACACGTCATTGTAAAATATTTGACAGTAAAATCCAATATGAATCTGCTTCTTCTTCCTCTTTATCTTTAAACATACTCTCTGCTTCAGAAGAAATGGTACTAGAAATGTTTAAAGATCTAAAAGATGAAGAATTAAAAAATAAATATTTTGCAAAAATACAGAAAATAAACAACGGAAATAAAAAAGGAAAAGCTTTTACATTAAGTAATATATCTGACTTACCTGAACAATTTGGCATAAAAATAGTTTTACATAGATTAAGAGAGCAACAAGCTCCTACTCATCTTTTAATTCAAGATCTTTATAAAGAAATTAATAATCAAAAGCAAGAAATAAAAGAACTATAACATGACTTAATTGAACTTGAAGAACTCAGACAACGTGTTGAGAATTTTGAATTTCACACACTCAAAAATTATCAAGAAAATAATGATAATTTAGAACATCAAGAAAAATTTGATGAAAACTTAAATGGTTTTATAAATTCTTTAATAAAAAATCCACCTTAAAAATGGAAAACTCAAGTTATAATTTAGGTCAAAGACTTCTATATTAAAGCACTCTACTTACTAGATAGTGGTGCATATGTTAATTTAACAAGAGAAAGATTAATCCTAAAAAAATATTATGAAAAAACTAAAAATAAACTCAGCCTAGCAACTGCTAATAATAAAATCCATATTCATTATAAATAAAATAATGTCCATGTTTGCAAAAATGGAACATGTATAAAGACTAATGTCCTCGGAAAAGATTTAGACAATGATGTTATCCTTGGAAATCCTTTTCTACAGATTCTACAGCCTTTTAGAATTGATTTATTAGGCCTTAAAGCTATTAAAGACAATAAAAAAATTAATTTTTGATTTTGTTGAATCAACTCCTATTCAACATATCAATATCATTTAAAATCAAATTGCTTATAAAGAAAAACAAATTCCATATCTTCAAGAAGATATGAATACTTTAAGAATTGAAAAAGAATTACAAAAACCAGAATTCCAAAAAGATTTAATCCAATTTCAAAAATCTCTTGAAATAGAATACTGTTCTGACCTTCCTTCTGGCCTTTGGCATAGCAAGCACCATACTATTTCTTTTCCATATATTGATAAGTTCGATGAATCTCAAATTCCTACTAAAGCTCGACTTATGCAGATGAATAAAGACCTTGTACAACTATGTACTAAAGAAATCAATGATCTTCTTGCTAAAAAGCTTATTCAGAAATCACAATCCCCTTGGAGTTGTGCGGCATTTTATGTAAATAAAACGCCTAAACAAGAACGAGGTGTTCCCTGTCTTGTTATCAACTAGAAGCCTTTAAATAAAGTCTTAAAGTCTATGAGATATCCAGTTTCAAATAAAACTAATCTTATTAACCATCTAGCTGGTGCTTTCCTTTTTTCCAAATTTGATCTTAAATCAGGATTTTGGCAAATTCAAATCACCCCAGAGGATAGGTATAAAGCTGCTTTTACAGTATCATTTGGTCATTACAAATGGAACGTTATGCCATTTGGTTTAAAAAATGCTCCTTCAGGATTTCAAAGAACAATGAATGACATTTTTAATCCATATTAAGCTTTTACACTCGTCTATATAAATGACATTCTTATGTTTTCAAAATCTATTTGTGACCATTAGAAACATTTAAATATTTTAAAAAAAATTATTATCAAGAATGGACTTGTCTTATCGCAAAAAAAATGAAGCTTTTTCAAATAGAAATTCAGTTTCTTGGCTTTATAATAAAAAAAGGAACTATTTCTCCAGTCTAAAGAGTTATTAAGTTTGCTTCCAAATTTCCTGATGAAATTCTTAATAAAGGGCAACTGTAACATTTTCCTGTATGCCTTAATTATGTTTCTAACTTTTATAAAGATCTTGCTAAAGCAAGAAAAATCTTGCAAATGCACTTGACCAAAAATCCCATACAATGGTCACCTGCTCATACAAAAGCTATTCAAAATATAAAACAATAAGTCCAAAATTTACTTTGTTTAACTATTCCTCATCCAGATTTATTAAAAATAGTTCAAATAGATGCATCTGAAATAGGTTTTGGAGGAATCCTTATACAAAGAAATGTCCTTGGAAAAGAAAAAATTGTTCGTTTCACGTCTGGAACATGGACACCCACTCAACAAAATTATTCAACTATTAAAAAGGAAATCCTATCCATAGTAAATAGTATAATGAAGTTCCAAAGTGATTTATTAAACAAAAATTTTTTTTATTAAGAATAGATTGTAAATCTGCTAAAAAAATTTTAGAAAAAGTTGTAAAAAATCTTATTGCGAAGCAAATCTTTGCTCGCTAGCAAGCTTTATTAGCCATATTTGACTTTGACATTGAGTATATTGTAGGTAAAAATAATTCTCTTCCTAATTTTTTATCTTGTGAGTTTTTATAGGGACATAAGAATAAAGCCTTGGCAGATTAGACCCTTTCTCCAATCTCCAACTGATAAAGTTTATTCCATTATGAACACTACACCTTTATCCAAAAATCCAGTGATAATTATCTTGAGAGATGGGGAGCAACCCATACTTCTAATATTCCTCAATTTCAAAGCCCATCAAGCCCTGCATCCAAAAAATCTCAAGCTTCACAAGCCCAATATTTTGCCAGAAAAGCACCCTTAAGAACTTATTCCTTAGATGACATGTCTTATGCCGATACCATTTCTATTGAACATCTTATCCAAACCCTTTTTTCTCCTGATCACTTATTTATCCAACCTCTTGATTCTAAAGTCTATAAACAGATTATGATCAAAACTGGTAGTTGTACTATTGATCATACAAATAGATCAAAAAATTCATACTTAAATGCTTCACCAACCAATATTACTATCTTATATTCAAAAATCAAGATTCTGCATGTTCTCTCTACAGAAGAATGGGGACGACCTTTTCATATGCCTCAAAGGCTTGATTCAGAACTTATTTTTAATTATTATGATTTATATTTCTACTTGGGAATTCATCCCCTATTATCAAAACTCATCCTCCCAGCATTTCTGGTTCATCAGATTCAAATCAAACTCCCATAAAATACCTATGTGGTTCTTCACACAATTCTAGATCCCTTTTGGTGCCACTAAAGACATCCTTCCTCAAGCACTTCTTCCTATTTATGAATCTTATTCTACATCATTTAAAGTGCTTCTCAAATCAGAAGAAAAAGCCTTTATTAGCACCTACAACTTGCAATAGAACCTTATGTTACTATATAGTTTTATCATAAGCAGGAGATTCCTTGGATCTTGAAATGGAATTTTTATAAAGAAATGGACTTCAGTCTAGTAGTTTTATCTCAAATGATCTATATCAAGTTTTGGCATCAATTTGATTATACTGCAATACTTCAGCAATATTCTATCGATCAAGTTATAAAGCCATCATTCTTTGAAGTTCTCAAAACTCTTGAAAAAGAAAAAAAAGGCTTCATCTAGCAAGTGATATTGACAAACAGAAGAATTCTTGTTCAGTGTTTCCTTCTGCTCTTTATGCAGCAACAGATTTACTTCCACTCAAAAAAGAACTTCAAAAGGAAAGTTTTGAACAAATAAAAAAAGAATGGTCATCTAAAAATTCTTCATTAAGTTTTGGTCAGCAGTTGCATTATCTTTGGGCTGATGACAATCCTTTTGAAAATATTGCCCCTGAACGAGATACAGATGTTGATGAGACAAAAAGTGATAATGAAGGATTCATCTCTATCCAAAGAAAAGAAAAAAAAATAAAGCCAAGACAAGACATATGCTTTATCAGGCCACCTAATTTTCCACAAAAGCAATCATGACAATCCACTATTCAGAATAAGGTTCATCTACAGTGAAGATTGTGATCTTATCCAGCAGTCCTGAAGTATCATGAAATTTGTTAACACATGAAATGAAATGTAAATGCAGTGTAAATTCAGTTGTAATGAAATGTAAATTATGTTTGTTATGACTATAAATAGGTCTAGCCTTCCTCATGTACAAGCAAGTGCTAGAATACTAATCAAAATTTGGCCATGCTTTCACCACCATCTCCTCTTTCTGCACCCTTCTGCTTTTGTATACCTGCCATAGAACTAAGTATTAAGACGTTTGACATTCTTACTTTTGAGTTAGCAATTCCTTAAGCAAAATCAAAGCATAACATAACAAAGATAAGTGAAGAAATACTCACAAAACAACTTTATATTGCCAAAGAACTTGATTACAAATTTGATACCAAGTTGGCTTTGATACCAAATGGGGAAGATGGTGGGTATACAAAAGTGGAAGGGAGAGGAGAGAGGAGATGGTGGTGGAAGCAAGGCTGGAATTTTACTGGTATTCTAACTCTTGCCTGTACATGGACAAGGCTGGTACTATTTATAGCCTTAGCAAACGTAATTTACATTTCATTACAACTGAGTTTACACTGCATTTGCATTTCATTTTATGTGCTGGTATATTGCATGATGTTTCTGGATTTTACTGCTGGATAGGATCAGAGGTTGCCGTATAGATGGTTTGTCTTCATGTTGTGATGATTGTACTTGTTGACTAGGAGGATGTTGCTTTATTCTTTTGCATAGTACCTGGTTGTTTTGTTGCAGAGAGAGGATTCTATGGAGCCTTCTTCATTTTTGTTGTCTTTTGGATTTTTTACAATTGTCTCTTGTCTTCTTTCCCAAAGTATCTTTTTGTATAATACTTTCTCAACATAACTTTGATGTGTTTGTAGAGAATAGCATAGCTATGGATACGACAGCAATGATAACGTTTTTGTTATCTTTTCTTTGCATGCTTTATAGAGAAAACTCTTAATAAATCTTGATAAATCTAAATCTTGATAAGATTAATCACCATCCCAATGAATTCCATTGCAGCTGGCGTAGAACTTCATAATAGAGTCAAAATTAAGACAAGGGTCATTCCAACCTTCATTATCATTTCCGACTTCTCCATGGAATAGCTGAATTAATTCTTCATGAGTTTTTTTTGAAATATCAAAAGAGATATCTTCATAGGCATTAAGAATTTGATTAAACTTGGCATGTCTGGATTTAGAAGGATTCTATATCACGATAGTTTGCTCGATGAGATCATTAGCAATGCAAACAATCATCGACCATCACACCAAACATGTTTGTATGAACTTGCAAATTCAAGATGTCCTTTTAGATTGAGAAATCTTTATATTGATCAGAAGCTGTATCATAAGTTTTGAGACGTTCTAAGTTGTATTCTATTGTAGTGACTTCATGAGATTCATACCATTGAGCTAGCTAATTAACAGGGAGATGCTCGTAATCATTTAAGGTAGAGATGAATTTTTTGCAGATTAAATCACCTTCTTTATAATTCATGATGGACCATAATTAATAAGGTTGATAAAACCAGATTTCTCATCTTTCACCCAAACTTGATGAAATCGTTATAAGAAGTTGTCTTTTGGTAACTCCAAGGCTGCGAAGGGCATGACGCACATTTGCAGGGAGCTGCTATATTACTTTAAAATCATCCCTGCATAAAGAAAATCTTTGGACCAATCTTTGTTCAATATATGGGATATCAACTTCATATGATGGTAGAAATAATTTGGGAAAGCCAGTTGCCCAGCATAAATATTGAGCTTTGAGCATTAATTGCTCCTTTATCTGACAAAAAATAGCTTTTTTTCTAATTCTTGCAGCTATCTCATCTGGAAGGGCTGTGTTAACCTTTTCCAGGAGGTGAATTCTGGATTTTTTTTATCAGCATAGCTGGATAACAGTGCTCTTTGATGGATGTTATAGCACATAGGGATTTCGCTTTCTAAGTCCTTAATATGGTTTGCAATTTTGGATAGGGTTTTTCTAGTTTTTTTTTCTTTTATTAGAGAGAATGGCACTCCAATGGGCATTGATAAGTTCTTGTGAAGTGACAGATAATCCTAGATTGATGAAGGGAATTGATATTTGTTGGGATGTAGGTATGAAGGAAGAGCTTGATTCCTGAATAGGGGCTTTGCTTTTGCTTATACTTGATGCCATAATGAGAAAGGATACTTCCTGAAGGTAGATAGGTCTGAATGAGAATTATCAATATTCTGAATCTTTATTTTCTTTGGGAAAAGAAAAATAATTTTATATTTGTCCTCTGAGTAGAATTTGAAGGTACCAAAATCTAGATGTAGGATCAAATGTAGAAAACATGAAGACATCAGAGAGACGATTAATAAGAGCCGTTTTATTTGAAACTGAATATTTGATTGTTATTTGAACACCTTATTCTTGTTTACACTTTGTCTTAATACTATTGATATGTTGAATAGGAGTTGATTCACTAAAATTAAAAATTAATTCTTTATTGCCTAAAATAGTTTTTAGACCTAATAAGTCAATTTGAAAATGTTGTAAAATTTATAGAAAAGGGTTTCCAAGGATAACATCATTGTTTAAATCATTTCCTAGAAAGAAATTAGTCTTTATGCATGTTCCATTTTTACAGACATAAACATTACTTAATTTGTATTTGGTATGTAGTTTTTTGCTAGTAGTAGCTAGATTGAGTTCATTATTGGTTTATTAATCCTTCTTTTATTAAATTAGCATTTGCGCCACTATCTCGTAAGTTGAGTGCTTTAATAGTGAAGTCTTTGATCTTAACTGTGGCTTGAGTTTTCCTTTTTTAAGTGGATTTCTTGTTAAGGAATTTAAAAGCCATTAAAGTTTTCACTAAATTCTTCATGATGTTTTAATTTATTATCATTATTTTCTTGATAATTTTTGAGTGTGTGAAATTCAAGATTCTCAACACGTTGTTTGAGTTCTTGAAGTTCAATTAAGTCTTGTTCTAATTCTTTTATTTCTTGCTTTTGATTATTAATTTCTTTATAAAGATCTTGAATTGAAAGATGAGGAGGAGCTTGCTGCTCTTTTAATCTATCTAATACAATTTTAATGCTGAATTGTTCGGGTAAGTCAGATATATTATTTGATGTAGAAGCTTTTTTATTTTTATTTCCTTTATTTATACTCTGTATTTTTTCAAAATATTTATTTTTTAATTCTTCATCTTTGAAATCTTTAACATTTCTAACACCAGTTCTTCTGGAGTAGAAAGTACATTTAAAGATAAAGAGAAAGAAGAAGCATATTCATACTGGATTTCATTGTCAAATATTTTATAATGACATATATTTGAAGAATGAGAGGAAGAAAAATCTGTATCAGAGGAACTAGATGACTCTGACACTGAGGATCCTTTTAAGCTAGTTTTGATTTCTTTTTCTATTTTTACTTTCATTTTTGGGCAGTCAGTAGCTATATGTCCCTTTTCTTTGCAATTATAACATTGTATTTCTTTTTTCTTGGGATAAGAAGTGGACGAACTATCTTTTGTATAAAATTTCTTTGATTCTTTATGAGGATTTTTATGAGAAGATTTTTTATGATATCTTTTTTAGGGGATATAATATTGTAGAGTTGAAAAATGTTTAGATTTTCTTTTTTGATGGTTTCTTTTTAAGTTTTTTGTTTTATTATGTTTAGAAGGACTAATTAATGGTTCCATGCCAAATTGATAACAAAAATCACCAAGTTCATATTTTCTGATTTTTTTTATTTTCAATTTGTAGTTTAAGTTTGATTTCATTGCATAATGAAAATCCAACTTTATTTATCTTTTGAATGAGTTCACCGTATGTATAAAGTCCATAATTTAAATTTCCATAATTTTTTGATTTTAACTCTTTTCTAACTTTTTCTACAAAAAGTTTAGGAAAACCAATTATAAATTTTTCTTTCCAAAATTCTGAATTGCTTGCATCGATTGTATAGAGTTTTGATAAGAAAACATCTTTATACCAACGAAAATCTGATAATGTTGGGCAAGATAAATTGATTAATTGTGTTTTCATTTTTTTTACATTCATATAACTACCAATAAAATGTTTTACTATATTGGTAATAAGCATGTAAATAGAATCAGGAGTCATTTAACTTTGAGGAGTAATAACAGGATTTCCTGAAGGATCTCTTTTTACTGCATTTAGTATAGCTTGTTTTTTTATATCAGATAGGTACTTTTCCCACCTACCATGTAATTGTCCAGTAAATCGAAGGATAACTGCATTTACTGCATGTCTTTTATCATTACCAGCAGCCATGATGGTAAAGGCATATATCATCATGTGTTGGCATAGTTGCAGGATTTGATATTTAGATAGTCCATCTACGTTCCATTTGTATACTGAGGAGTTTTCAAATCAAAGGCCATTTAAAATAGCTTGTTCTTCGAATTGAAGATCAACTGGACTAGGTCTTGGATAATAATTTCTTATTTTTGCTGTAGTGCCTATTGGTTTTTGTCTTTTAAATATTTTATTGATTTGTAGAGATTCTTGATTTTGATCATTTTGATTCTCATTTGTTTTAGACTCTTCTTCTATAGGATCAGCTACAGAAAATTCTGAAATTGAGTTAGAGGCTTTAGAATTTGAGACTAAAACATTTATAGAATTGTCAGCTTTTTTATCTTTATTTTCTTTAAGTTTTTTATTTGTAAAACTATGAGATAATTGATTGATTAGTTCATATGAAAATTTTAAAGGTTTCTTTTATAACTTTAGACCTTTAAGGGCTTTACCTTGAAAATCTAAAGTTTGTGTCTTAATTATCTTTTGTGAAGAAGATGCTTCATAAATTTTTAAAATATTTTCAACTTTATCTTTAATTCTATTGGTTTATTGGCCAATAGTATGAAGGTTAATATTTGTATAATTATTTTGTTCTAAAACATGACTTAAGTCTGAGTTATAAATTAATTCAAATTTACCTTTATCTCCTTGTAGCTTTGCTACATCTTTTATGAGTACGATCAAAGTTTCTTTATACATGATTTGATGTAATGGAGGATGTATAGATTCTTCAATTCTTTGTGGAAAAGAACTGGTAGAAGCTATAATCCAAGATGAGCTTAATTTTGTTATCATATTGATGAATCAATCTTCAGTATTATAGGCTTTCTTTATAGCTAGTTTAAGCTAATCAAAGAAATAAATATTTTGTGATTATCATACATATATTTATACCATTTTGCTTTTAGAAAGTCTTTATGTGCTTGAGAAACATGGTTAAAAAAGGATTTTGTTAGAGGATGTAAAACTAAATTCTTTTTTAACATATCTTTATCAATTTTAAAGCATTCAATGACATTTATATTGAAATTGGATTCCGAAGGATTATATGTATTAGATAGAGAAGCTTGATAAAAAGGATACACTAGTCTTATAGGTCGAAGGTCTACATTAGGTGTAGAGCAAGAAACTCGGGATGGTTCTTTTATGGAAGATCCTACCACAGAGGGAGAATGAGAATAAGACTTTCTAGAATGTTGATAAATTGTAGGAGTTATATCTCTTGAATTTTATTGAAAATTTATTTCAACAATTCCATCTTCATATTCAATAATTGTTTCAATATCTTGATTTTCTAAAGATCTTTCCGGTTAAGCATTTTCTAAGTGCCATTTACAAGATAGATTAACATCATTCCACTGTATGAGCTTCGAAATATTAACTTTATTTTTGAAATTAGTTTGGAATAAAGTAATCATATCTTTTGCTTGTTGGGAATAGGCTACACCTGGAACAACTGAATTCATGAGTTTATAATAAACTCTGTATATGAGGGTAAGGTCTTGATTATGAGGATTCATATCAAAACCTTTTCTCTGGATAGCAAGAGTAAGAGCTTTATGTGCACCTAGATATGTAAGGGAAATAGAGAAATTTCAAAAGCAATTGAAGAAAGTAGTGCCATTAGCCAAACTTGATTCAACCATTCCAAGTAATGAATCACTAAATTTTTTATGTCTTGTGTTTTGAACATAGATGAGAGTTTTTGTTCTAAGTCCAAGTCTTCTTAAAGGCTTTAAAGCAACTTACACTAATCCAAAATGAATATAATTGTATGTTTTAACTAACTCCTTTATTTCATTGGGCTTGATTAAAGAAAGTTGTTGAATATTACTCGTAATGGATTCAGTTCTTTTAATGGGTTTTACTTTATAACTGGATTTTAATTGAAAACTTCTAACTTTATAAATTTCATTTTTATTTACGGTTGGAATAGTCCAGTCACAAATAACTTGATCAAAGTCATCATAATTGATTTCTTCACTATTTTTAATAGACATAGAAGATAAGGAATTTGATGATGATGAAGAAGAAGGTATAAACTTCTTAATAAGCTTAGCCATAATTTGTATTACAGAGTTATTTTAAGTAAATCCACCACGAGTATCTAACGAAATAGAGAATTTACACACCAAAAAAATGCCTTAAACGCCTTCACACGACTAACAACGGCGACAACAATGGTTACCTCATTTCGCTCCGGGCGGAATATGATTAAAATTTCTCAATAATAACAAACACACAACCAAGTATTAAGATTTTTGACATTCTTGCTTCTGAGTTAGCAATTCCTTAAACAAAATCAAAACATAAAGATAAGTGAAGAAATACTCACAAAACAACTTTATATTGCAATGATACTTGATTACAAGCTAGATGCCAGCCTGGCTCTGATACCAAATGGGGAAGATGGAGGGTATACAAAAGTGATGGGTATACAAAAGCAGAAGGGAGAGGAGAGAGGAGATGGTGGTGGAAGCAAGGCTAGATTTTGACTGGTATTCCAACTCTTGCCTATACATGAGGAAGATTCGACTTATTTATAGTCATAACAAACATAATTTACATTTCATTATAACTGAATTTACACTACATTTGCATTTCATTTCATGTGCTGACAAATTTCATGATCCTTTAGGACTACTGGATAAGATCACAATCTTCACTGTAGATGAACCTTATTCTGAATAATGTGTTAGATTTTGTGGACTCAATCCATCAGTTGATGTAATAAATTGATTAATTTCTTTATTTATCAAAAAAATCATGCTTTGTTTTCATGAGATGAGTGTTATTTTACTAATTCATGCACATGACCAATACATATGACATAATGGTTCATGAGTTGAATCGGGTCCCATTAGTATATTAGATGTGATATATGTGCATGGATGAGATCCACACGCGGGAGATATATGTCACAAATCTTATATTTAAATAGCTTCACAACCAGTAATGAGACTGGGCATCTCATTTGATAAGGTTGCAGCACTTTGATCACTATGAGATAGTGTGATTTGTCTCGATCATTAGAATGTAAGATTCTGGATCACGGTGTTGATACATTGGATGTATTGAAGGACCATGAGATGCACCTTATGGAATTCCGTCTCAATAATAAGGTATGCTCTCATAATTCCCTAGCAATAGGCTCTCAATCCTGAGACATTGATGAACTCAAGTTTCTATCTATTCATTTGCTTTGAGTCACCAATGAGTGAGGCTGACTGTAGATTAACACCTCGGTGTCTTGGGTATGTGGTAGTAGAACTGTGGGAACGTTGAATGATCAAGATGGAATCTATCTCTATTATCCCCTTGTGCCAATTAATGGATTTGTCATTAGTAAGTGCGCACCCATCTCAATTAAGAGTTAATTGGATGGTACTGATGATTACTGTGATTAATTGGGGCTCAAGGATAATAAGATGTAGAACTTAGATTGGAAGAAACGGATTTATTCCAATTGATCCACGGATATTAATAGAGGGGCCTACTTGTGGTAATTGGGAAGTTTAGGGTCTTCATTGTAATTTATTCCTAAGACTGGAGTACAATTGCATTTATATAGTGGTGTTATTTGCAATTAACTGAGGGCCCGGATTGCACATGAGATGTGGGGTCGCGGTGTTCCAGTTGGAGCCAGCTTTCTAAGGAATCCCTAGTGGTCCCCACGCTAGCCCAAGTTATTGGAAAATACTAATCCGACCCGAACTCTAGAAAGAAGGGATAAGAAAGGAGAAAGTTGCTAATTGCTTTGGAAGTAAGACTTCTATTTCAATTAGGCAAGGACAAGATTTGAAAGTTTATAAAATATTCTTGGACGTCCAAAAGAGTCTCTCTCATGCCCAAAACCCTTTCGTGCAAGAGTTGCACGAGTTACTCTCTCCTTCTTTCTTCTAGTTCCTTGGAGTTTCGAGTTGGGATTTCTCCTGAAGATTCCACCATTCTTCTTGAGAAAAGAAATCCAATTCGGGTCATAGCGTGGAAGGCTAAGAGGTGTTGAAGAAATCCATTAGAGCACTGCGGATCTCCAAAGGTATGATCTAATTCTTGCATGTCGTAGATTATTATGGATGTTTAGTGCTGGTAGAATATTTACTGCACATGGTCACGAGATTGAGGGTAATGCATCCTGGATTGGGTTTTGATCTTATGGATAGTTGATCCCTGTGTCAAGTGGGTCAAAAGTTTTGAAAATCTATCCACGAGACCCACCTACTTCCAACAATTGGTATCAGAACCATACCTCATCTCTAATCATGTTAGATCAGTAATCTTGTTCTAATCTTTGCATGAGATGTGAAGAAGATAGAGCAAGGGCTATGATAGGATTAGTGTTTATTGGGTTTGCTTGTTTTTGTAGTAGATACATGTTTGGAAAGTCACAAAAGGTTTTAATCATGATAGGAGGATGATAAGATGCCATTAAAAACATACTGAGATCATTAGAGGTGACTGGGTATAGCAGGAGCCAAATCTGAAAAAGAACCCAAATTTCTGGGTTCGTCAGGTCGGTTAGTCAAACGGACCACTATGGCTGTAGAAGTCTGTTGGCTAACCGTAGGGACCAGATCGGCTAGCCAAACCTAGGGAGAATCATCTTGTTCTTGGTCTGCCCCTTGGAACCCCGCGAGCTGACCGGGCAGCTCGACCCCCGCCGGGGGCGCTACCCCCGGACCCCCGCTGCGTAGGGGATCTTGTATCGTGGTGGCAAAAATTTGGCATCTTGTTTTTCCATTGTGGTTTGGCAACTTGGTTTTGTGAGATGCTTTGTTGTACGAGATACTAACTTGCAGGTGATAATGTCCTCTCCATATGGCCCACATGTTTTTCTTTCCTTTTTAATTATTGGTTTATTTGTGGCTAAGTGTAAAGGGCATCATGGTTTCCTTGGTTTCCCGTGAAAGGGCAAGGCATGGTGGATTTCCCTATAGCCCTTTTATTTCCATGTTTAGACTACCATGTAAGTCTCATTATAGAGACATAGGAATTTATGTATTTTTAAAATTTGTAAATTCTGGAGATGTCCGAAACAAAGAAGGAAAGAGAAGCTGGACTCCTAATCAAAGAGTTTGAATATTATCAAAAGGTCTTTTGGAGATGCCCAAAGAGTTTGAGGAATCCCAAAGTTTTGGAAAGTCTAGAAGTCCAAGAAGTCTTTTCCGCCTGGGTCATGTGGAGGAGAGGACTAGTCTTTTGTTATAGCACTTTCTATTTATGGATGAATGCTTATTTTAGAGTATTTCCATATCTGATCCAAACATAGCAAATTCCAAAATTGGTCAAATCAAATTAATTTTTGGAAAGAATTCTAATTAGAGTTGGTGGGCCCATGAGATGGATCTATTGGTAACACTAATTTTAGAAACTGGACTTTCCTTAAAATAACTTGACTTGGAACCAATCATTGGTCTTATCATAAGATGAATATATACCTATATTTGATGGACCCATACACCTATAAGGAAATCCTCAACTCTAAAATATTACGTGGGAGCGGGGCATTTCTAGATATATATAAAAATCCCCATGGTTTTCCACCATAGGTCCATTATAAGGAAAGTATTAGCCTCGCGCCATTTTGAGATTGGCCATTCCCCACGGAGGGCTTGTATTTATCTGGATACTGGATATGGATCTCCTATGGATAGTGTTGATGAGACGGGGTGGGAGCCCACTCCCCAAGGAGGAGCTGCCCGCAACGGTTGTCATGCGATGCTAGTTGGTGGGTGACATTTAACTAAAATAATGATGTAGTATCCCCAAGGATTTGCCTCATGTATTTTAGAAACCGAAGCTAATCGGGAGTCATACATTATTTGGTATGAGATACCTAGATTGTAATGAATGAAGGGGATCATGGATAGTTAGTCTTAATCCAAATTTTGACCAACTTTGGTCCGCACCAGTCTAGGAGGTATTTGCACTCCCCAAGGAGGCATACCCCGTAGGATTGGGATTCCGATGTATTCTAAATTTTGTGGTTATGAGGATTCCCACATAAATTTGGTAGAATACTAAACCCTAATGTCATTTAAATTTATTAATTGAATGTATGGTTATGTATTACAGTATTACAAGCATGAATTCGAATAGTTTCAATCCACTTGCGACCATCCTCAACCAGAATAAGTTGGTGGGATCCAACTATGTAGACTGGAAACGGAATCTGGATATTGTCCTGACAGCTTCAGGATATAAATATGTCCTTACCAAAAACCCCCTTGAAGAGCCTGCCCCAGATGCATCAGAAGCAGAAAAGGACCTTTACACCAAATGGGCCAAAGACAATGAGATGGCCCGATGTTACATTCTGGTATCCATGTCTAGTGTGCTGTAACATCGACATCAATCTTATAAGACTGCATATGATATGATATCGAACTTAAAGGAGATGTTTGCAGAACAAGGCAGACCTGCTAGGCAGGCAGCCATGAGGGTGATCATTAGTACCAAGATGGCTGAAGGTACATCAGTACAGGAACACATGTTGAAGATGATGGACTCATTAAATGAGTTAAATGTACTGGGAGCTGCGATTGATGCAGAATCGCAGATTGACATAATCCTTGAGCCACTACCAGAGTCATTCAACAATTTCAAGGTTAATTATAATATGAATAAAATGAATCTGACTCTGGCTGAGCTATCTAGTCAGCTGGTAGCAACTGAAGGGATTATGAAGAAAAAACCAACTGCCTTAATGACAGAAAAGTCAGATGCCAAGTCCAAGCCGAAAGGCAAAGGGCGGAAAGGCAAAAAGAAATCAATTCCAAAAGGTCCTAAGGTGGAGAATGGTCCAACTGGTGGCGTGGCTAAAGCTAAGGGTTCAGGGACAAAAGGAAAGTGTTTCCATTATGGTAAGACAGGACATTGGAAGAGGAATTGTCCAGAATATCTGTCTAAGAAAAAGACCCCGGGTATGATTAAGTCACTTATATCTGAAGTTAGTTTTGCAACTGGTACTTTAGAATCCTAGTGTGTGGATTCCGGGGTAACTAATCACATATGTAATACGTTGCAGGGGTTCAGGGAAACCAGGAGGCTAAGTGATGGAGAAATCATTGTTAACCTAGGATCTGACGCTAAGGCGGAGGCTGTTTCAGTGGGAGTCATTACTTTATGTTTTTCAAATAATAAATTGGTTTTGTCAGAAACATTATATGTACCGTCTTTAAGGCGGAATTTAATTTCAGTTTCTAGTTTGGTGAATAAAGGTTATTCTATTACTTTTAGTACTGAAGTTGTCATAAAGAGGAATGGTACTTTCATATGTTTTGGCAAGGTAACCAATGGACTTTATTTGTTAACTCCCATGATGTATGAGATACATGATACTGAAACAATTAGTAGATCATCATTAAAGAGAAAGTCACCTTCATCTAATCCAACAAAACTTTGGCACCTGAGGCTAGGTCATATAAACCTTAATAGGATTGAGAGGCTAGTGAAAGATGGTATCTTACCTTCATTGGTGGTAGAACCAATGCCTATCTGTGAGTCCTGTTTGGAAGGTAAAATGACCAAAAGACCCTTTCCAGCTAAGGGTAATAGGGCCAAAGATTTATTGGAATTAGTGCATACTGATGTCTGCGGACCCATTAATGTCAGGGCCAGAGGAGGATATGAGTACTTCATCACTTTCACAGATGATTACTCAAGATATGGTTACATATACCTTATGCACCGCAAGTCCGAAGCTTTTGAAAAGTTCAAAGAATTTCGAGCGGAAGCAGAAAAGCAATTAGGTAAGAGTATCAAGACTCTTCGATCAGATCGAGGAGGGGAATATCTCTCTGCTGATTTTATGGGTTACTTATCAGAAAATGGGATTCTATCCCAATTATCTGCTCTTGGTATGCCTCAACAGAATGGAGTAGCAGAAAGAAGGAACCGGACTCTTTTAGATATGATTAGGTCTATGCTGAGTTTCTCAAGATTACCTATATCCTTTTGGGGATACGCTTTGGATACTGCAATGTACATACTAAACCTCGTACCATCTAAGTCTATACCGAAGACTCCCTGAGAATTGTGGTCTGGGCGAAAGCCTAGTCTACAACATTTACACATTTGGGGTTGTCCAGCACACGTGCTCAAGGTTAAGACGGATAAGTTGGAAGCGAAGTCAGAAGTATGCACATTTGTAGGATATCCTAAAGGAACTAAAGGTTGGTTATTCTATAATCCCAGAGAGCAGAAAGTGCTGGTCAGCACCAATGCGGTTTTTCTGGAGGAAGATTATATGATGGACCGGAAATTTTTAGAAAAGGTGATCTTGGAAGAGATTCAGGAGCAATCAATTCCAAATCCAAGTATGACCGGATTTGAGGAAGAACTGCCCTTACCAGACCCAGTAGTTACACCAGTACCTCGTCGTAGTGGGAGGATTGTCAGACCCCCTGACAGGTTCTCATTCTTGGGAGAGTCTTATGAAGCAATCCCAAAAGAGCTGGAACAAGATCCCTCTAACTATGATGAAGCAATCAATGACTTAGACTCGGGACGCTGGCAAAATGCTTGAAAGCTGAGATGGAGTCTATGTACTCAAATCAGGTCTGGACACTTGCGGACTTACCTGCCAATATTAAACCTATTGGGTGCAAGTGGGTCTACAAGAGAAAAAGAGGACCAGATGGAAGAGTGGAGACCTATAAGGCTAGGCTTGTTGCGAAAGGATATACTCAGAAAGAGGGGATCGATTATGAGGAAACCTTCTCGCCAGTAGCCATGCTCAAATCCATCCAGATACTCTTATCCATTGCGGCTCATCTCTATTACGAGATTTAGCAAATGGATGTCAAGAAGGCTTTTCTCAACGGCCATCTTGAGGAAGACATCTATATGGTGCAGCCAGACGGTTTTGTAGCTAAAAACCAGGAGCAAAAGGTTTGCAAGCTGCAGAAGTCCATTTATGGACTGAAGCAGGCATCCCGAAGCTGGAATATCCGTTTTGACCAGGCAATCAAGTCATTTGGTTTTTGTCAAAATCCAGATGAGTCATGTGTGTACATGAAAAGTGAAGGTGACATGGTAGTTTTTTTGGTTTTATATGTCGATGACATCCTTCTCCTCGGGAAAGACATAGGAATGTTGTCAACGGTAAAAGTTTGGTTAGCCAAGACTTTTGATATGAAGGACTTGGGAGAAGCTAGTTACATCCTAGGGATCAAACTCTATCGAGACCGGAAAAATAGGGTGATTGGCTTATCCCAAGCTGCATACATAGATAAGGTGCTAGTACGGTTTGCAATACAAGACTCCAAGAAGGGTATCACACCTTTCAGGCATGGAGTGCACCTTTCCAAGGATCAGTGTCCTAAGACACCCGAGGAAAAGGAGCAAATGAGGTCGATACCATACGCTTCGGCTGTTGGTAGCCTCATGTATGCTATGTTATGTACTAGACCAGATATCTGTTATGTAGTGGGCCTAGTCAGCAGATATCAATCTAATCCAGGACCTGAACATTGGACTGCTGTAAAATGTATTCTCAAATACTTGAGAAGGACTAGAGATTACATGTTGATTTATAGCAGTGATGAGTTGATTCCAGTCGGATACACAGATTCTGACTTTATGTCAGATAAGGATTCTAGGAAATCCACCTCTGGTTATGTATTTATGCTTGAGGCGGAGCTATCAGCTGGAGGAGTATAAAACAAGAATGTACCGCTGATTCAACCTCAGAAGCTGAATATGTAGCAGCTTGTGAAGCAGCTAAGGAAGCAGTATGGCTTAAAAGATTCCTTTTGGAACTTGGGGTGGTACCTTTGGCACGACAGCCACTCACAGTTTACTGTGACAGCAGCGGGGCAGTCGCTCAGTCAAAGGAACCCAGAAGCCATAAAAGCCAAAAGCATGTACAGAGGAAGTACCACTTAGTCAGATAGATTGTGCAGAGAGGTGATATTGCTATTACCAAGATAGCCTCTGCGGACAATTTGGTAGATCCCTTTACTAAGCCTTTGACTACCAAAGTCTTTGAGCAGCATGTAGAAGGGATGGGCATGAGATGCAACCCTGACCGGCATTGTGCCCAAGTGGGAGATTGTTAGATTTTGTGAACTCAATCCATCAGTTGATGTAATAAATTGATTAATTTCTTTATTTATCAATAAAATCATGCTTTGCTTTCATGAGATGAGTGTTATTTTACTAATTCATGCACATGACCAATACATATGACATAATGGTTCATGAGTTGAACCGGGTCCCATTAGTATATTAGATGTGATATATGTGCATGGATGAGATCCACACGCGGGAGATATATGTCACAAATCTTATATTTAAATAGCTTCACAACCAGTAATGAGACTGGGCATCTCATTTGATAAGGTTGCAGCACTTTGATCACTATGAGATAGTGTGATTTGTCTCGATCATCAGAATGTAAGATTCTGGATCACGGTGTTGATACATTGGATGTATTGAAGGACCATGAGATGCACCTTATGGAATTCCGTCTCAATAATAAGGTATGCTCTCATAATTCCCTAGCAATAGGCTCTCAATCCTGAGACATTGATGAACTCAAGTTTCTTTCTATTCATTTGCTTTGAGTCACCAATGAGTGAGGCCGACTGTAGGTTAACACCTCGGTGTCTTGGGTATGTGGTAGTAGAACTGTGGGAACGTTGAATGATCAAGATGGAATCTATCTCTATTATCCCCTTGTGCCAATTAATGGATTTGTCATTAATAAGTGCGACCCATCTCAATTAAGAGTTAATTGGATGGTACTGATGATTACTGTGATTAATTGGGGCTCAAGGATAATAAGATGTGGAACTTAGATTGGAAGAGATGGATTTATTCCAATTGATCCACAGATATTGATAGAGAGGCCTACTTATGGTAATTGGGAAGTTTAGGGTATTCATTGTAATTTATTCCTAAGACTGGAGTGCAATTGCATTTATATAGTGGTGTTATTTGCAATTAACTGAGGGCCCGGATTGCACATGAGAAAGTTGCTAATTGCTTTGGAAGTAAGACTTCTATTTCAATTAGGTAAGGACGAGATTTAAAAGTTTATAAAATATCCTTGGACGTCCAAAAGAGTCTCTCTCACGCCCAAAACCCTTTCGTGCAAGAGTTGCACGAGTTACTCTCTCCTTCTTTCTTCTAGTTCCTTGGAGTTTCGAGTTGGGATTTCTCCTGAAGATTCCACCATTTTTCTTGAGAAAAGAAATCCAATTCGGGTCATAGCGTGGAAGGCTAAGAGGTGTTAAAGAAATCCATTAGAGCATTGCGGATCTCCAAAGGTATGATCTACTTCTTGCATGTCGTAGATTATTATGGATGTTTAGTGCTGGTAGAATATTTACTGTACATGGTCACGAGATTGAGGGTAATGCATCCTGGATTGGGTTTTGATCTTATGGATAGTTGATCCCTATGTCAAGTGGGTCAAAAGTTTTGAAAATCTATCCACGAGACCCACCTACTTCCAACATAATGGATCGTCATGATTGCTTTGTGGGAAATTGAGTGGCTTGATAAAGCAAATGTCTTGGCTTCGCTTTATTTTTTTTTCCTTTCCTTTGGATAGATATGAATCCTTCATTATCACTTTTTGTCTCATCAGCATCTGTATCTTGCTCAGGAGCAATATTTTTAAAAGGATTGTCATCAGCCCAAAAATGATGCAGCTGCTGACCAAAACTTAATGGAAAATTTTCAGATGACTATTCTTTTTGTATTTGTTTAATAATTTCCTTTTAAAGTTCTTTTTTGAGTTGAAGCAAATCTGCTGCTGCATAAAGAGGAGAATGAGAGGTTGAACAAGAATTCTTTTGTTTGTCAATATCACTTGCTAGATGAAGCCTTTCTTTTTCTTTTGAAGGAGTTTTGAGAACTTCAGAGAATGATGGCTTTATAACTTGATTGGTAGAATATTGCTGGAGTATTGCAGTATAATCAAATTGATGCCAAAACGTGATATAAATCATTCAAGATAAACCTGGTGGACCGAAGTCCATTTTTTTTTATTAAAATTCCATTTCAAGATCCAAGAAATCTCCTGCTTGCGATAAAACTACATAGTAATATAAGGTTCTATTGCAAGTTGTAGGTGCTGATAAAGGCTTTTTTCTTCTAATTTAAGAAGGGCTTTAAATGATACAGAATAAGATTCATAACTAGGAAGAAGTCTTAAGGAAGGATGCTTTAGTGGCACCAAAAGGGATCCAGAATTGTGTGAAGAACCACATAGGTATTTTATGGGAGTTTGATTTGAATTTGATGAACCAAGAATGCTGGAAGGATGGGTTTTGATAATAGAGGATGACTTCCTAAGCAGAAATATAATCATAATAATTAAAAAAAAGTTCTGAATCAAGCCTTTGAGGCATATGAAGAGGTCGTTCCCATTCTTCTGCAGAAAGAACATGTAGGATTTTGATTTTTGAATAGAGGATAGTAATATTGGGTGGCAAAGCATTTACGTATGAATTTTTTCAACCATCTGTATGATCAATAGTATAGCTACCAGTTCTGATAAGAATATATTCAGACTTTATAGTCAAGAAGTTGGATAAATAAATATCAGGAGAAAAAAGGATTTAGATAAGATGTTCAATAGAAATGGTATTGGCATAAGAGATGTCATCTAAGGAATAAATTCTCAAGGGTACTTTTATGGCAAAATATTGGGCTTGTGAAGCTTGAGGTTTTCTGGATACAGGGCTTGATGGATTTGAAATTGAGGAATAATAGAACTATGGGTTGCTCCCCATCTCTCAAGGTAATTGCCGCTAGATTTTTTGGATAAAGGTGTAGTGTTCATAATGGAAGAAACTTTATCAATTGGGGACTGGAGAAAGGGTCTAATTTGCTGAGGCTTCATTCTTTTGTCCATGTAAAAACTCATGAGATAAAAAATCAGGAAGAGAATTATTTTTACCTACAATATACTCAATGTCAAAGTCAAACATGGCTAATAAAGCTTGCCAGCGAGCAAAGATTTGCTTAGCAGCAAGATTTTTTACATCTTTTTCTAAAATTTCTTTAGCAGATTTAAAATCTTTTATTATTAAAAATTTTTTGTTTAATAAATCACTTTGAAACTTCATTATACTATTTACTATGGATAAAATTTCCTTTTTAATAGTTGAATAATTATGTTGAGTTGGCGTCCATGTTCCAGAAGTGAAACGAAGAATTTCTTTTTTTCCAAGGACGTTTCTTTGTAGAAGGATTCCTCCAAAACCTATTTCAGATGCATTTATTTGAACTATTTTTCATAAATCTGGATGAGGGATAGTTAAACAAGGTAAATTTTAGACTTTTTATTTAATATTTTGAGCAACTTTTGTATGAGCACGTGACCATTCTATGGGATTTTTGGTCAAGCGCATTTGCAAGATTTTTCTTTCTTTAGCAAGATCTTTATAAAAGTCAAAAAATAATTAAGACATCCAAGAAAATGTTGCAATTGCTCTTTATTAAGAATTTCATCAGGAAATTGGGAAGCAAACTTAATAACTCTTTGGCCTTGAGAAATAGTTCTTTTTTTATTATAGAGCTAAGAAACTGAATTTCTGTTTGAAAAGGCTTCATTTTTTTGGGGTAAGACAAATCCATTCTTGATAATAAATTTTTTAAAAATATTTAAATGTTTCCATTGGTCACAAATAGTTTTTGAAAACACAAAAATGTCATCTATATAGATATGTGTAAAAGCTTGATATGGATTAAAAATGTCATTCATTATTCTTTGAGATTCTGAAGCAGCATTTTTTAAACCAAATGGCATAACGTTCCATTCGTAATGGCCAAATGGTTCTGGAAAAGCAATTTTATACCTATCCTCCAGGGTGATTTGAATTTGCCAAAATCCTGATTTAAGATCAAATTTTGGAAAAAAGGAAGGCACCAGCTAGACTTATTAAGATTAGTTTTATTTAGAACTAGATATCTGATGGGCCTTAAGGCTTTATTTAAAGGCTTGTAGTTGATAACAAGACGGGGAACTCCTCCTTCTTGTTCAGGCACTTTATTTACAGAAACTGCTGCACAACTCCCAGGGGATTGTGATTTCTGAATAAGCTTTTTAGCAAGAAGATCATTGATTTCTTTTGTGCATAGTTGTACAAGGTCATTATTCATCTGAATAGGTTAAGCTTTAGTAGAAATTTGAGATTCATCGAAATTATCAATATATGGGTGAGAAACAGTATGGTGTTTCTTGTGCCAAAAGGCAGCAGGAAGGTCAAAACAGCATTCTGTTTCATGAGATTTTTGAAATTGGATTAAATCTTTTTGGAATTCTAGTTTTTTTCTTTCTTTTTTCAATTCTTAAAGAATTTATATCTTCGTGAAGATATGCAATTTGTTTTTCTTTCTAAGCAATTTGATTTTGAACGATAATGATATGTTGAATAAGAGTTTATTCAACAAAATCAAAAATTAATTTTTTATTGTCTTTAATAGTTTTAAGGCCTGATGAGCCAATTTGAAAAGGTTGTAGAATCTATAGAAAAGGATTTCCAAGGATAATATCATTATTTAAATCTTTTCCAAGCAGGAAATTAGTCTTTATACATGTTCCATTTTTGCAAACATGGACATTATTTAATTTATACTGGATATAGAGTTTATTACTAGTAGTTGCTAGGCTGAGTTTAATTTTGATTTTTTCATAATATTTTGTTGGGATTAATCCTTCTCTTATTAAATTAACATCTGCGCCACTATCTAGTAAGTAGAGTGCTTTAATAAAGAAGTCTTTGACTTAATTGTACCTTGAGTTTTCCATTTTTTAAGTGGATTTCTTGTTAAAGAATTTACAAAACCATTTAAGTCTTTATCAAATTTTTCTTGATTTTCTAAATTATCATTATTTTCTTGATAATTTATTAGTGTGTGAAATTCATAATTCTCAACATGTTGTTTGAGTTCTTGAAGTTCAATTAAGTCTTGTTTTAATTCTTTTATTTCTTGCTTTTGATTATTTATTTCTTTATAAAGATCCTGAATTGAAAGATGAGTAGGATCTTGTTGCTCTCTTAATCTATCTAAAACAGTTTTTATATTGAATTGTTCAAGTAAGTCAGATATATAACTTGATGTAGAATCTTTTCTTTTTTATTTTTATTGTTTATTTTCTATATTTTTTCAAGATATTTGTTTTTTAATTCTTTATCTTTTAAATCTTTAAACATTTCTAGCACCATTTCTTTTTTAGTAAAGAGTACGTTTAAAGATAAAGAGGAAGAAGAAGCAAATTCATACTGGATTTCACTATTAAATATTTTACAATGACTTGTATATGAAGAATAATCTTTATCAAAGGAAGTAGATGATTTTAAGGATGAGGATGAGGATCCCTTGATTTCTTTTTGAAAAGAAGTAATTTCAGAAGGCTGTAAAATATTTTCAACTTTATCTTCAATTGTATTAGTTTGTTAGCCAATAGTATGAAGGATAATATTTGTATAATTATTTTGTTCTAAAATATGACTTAAGTTTAATTTGAAAATATATGCATATTTACCTTTATCTCATTGTATTTTTGCAACATCTGGTAGAAGCTATAATACAAGATGAGCTTAATTTTCTTATTATATTGGTGGATAAATCTTCAGTATTGTAAGCTTTCTTTATGGAAGGTTTAAGCCAATCAAAAAAACAAATATTTCTGTGATGATCATACATATATTTATACCACTTTTCTTTTAAGAAATCTTTATACTCTTGAAAAACCTGTTAAAAAAAGGATTTTGTTAAAGGATGTAAAGCTAAATTCTTTTTTAACATCTCTTTATAAATTTCAAAACATTCAATAACATTTATATTGAAATTAGATTATGAGGGATTATATGTATTAGTTGGAGAAGCTTGATATGAAGGATACACAAGTCCTGTAGGTCGAAGGTCTACATTAGGTGTAAAGCAAGAAACTTGAGATGGTTCTTTTATGGAAGATCCTACCACAGAGGAAGGATGAGAATAAGACTTTCTATAAGGTTGATAAACTGTAGGACTTGTATCTCTTGAATCTGTTTGAAAATTTATTTCAACACTTCCATCTTTATGTTCAATAATTGTTTCAATATCTTAATTTTCTAAAGCCCTTTCTGGTTGAGCATTTTCTAAGTGCCATTTACCATAGAGATTAATATCATTCCACCATGTGAGTTTTGGAATATTAACTTTATTTTTTAAATTAGTTTGGAATAAAGTAGTCATACCTTTTGCTTGATGGGAATAGGCTATGCCTAGAACAACTGAATTCATGAGTTTATAATAAACTCTATATATGAGAGCAAGATTTTGATTATGAGGATTCATATCAAAACCTTTTATCTAAATAGCGAGAGTAATAACTTCATGTGCACTTGGATTTGTAAGGGAACTAGAGAAATTTGGAAAGCAATTGAAAAAATTAGTGCTATTAGCCAAACTTGATTCAACCATTCCAAGTAATGAATCACTGAATTTTTTATGTCTTGTGTCTTGAACATAGATGAGAGCTTCTGTTTTAAGTCCAAGTCTTGTTAAAGGCTTTAGAGCAACTTGCACTAATCCAAAATGAATATAATTGTATGTTCTAGCATACTCTTTTATTTCATGGGGCTTGATTAAAGAAAGATGCTAAATATTACTAGTAAAGGATTTAATTCTTTTAATGGTTTTTACTTTATAACTTGATTTTAATTGAAAACTTCCAACTTTAGAAATTTCATTTTTATTTATGGTTGGAATAGTCTAGTCAAAATAACTTGATCTAAATCGTCATAACTAATTTCTTCACTATTTTTAATAGACATAGAAGATAAGGGATTTGATGATGAGGAAAAAGAAAGTACAAACTTCTTAATAAGCTTAGCTATAATTTGTATTATAGAGTTATTTTAAGCAAATCCACCATGAGTATCTAACGAAATAGAGGATTTACACACCAACAAAATGCCTTAAACACCTTCACATGGTTAACAACGGCAACAACAATGGCTATCTTAGCTTCGCTTTGGGTGGAATATGATTAAAATTTCTCAATAATAACAAACACAGAACTATGTATTAAGACTTTTGACGTTCTATGTATTAAGACTTTTGACGTTCTTACTTCTGAGTCAGTAATTCTTTTTGCAAAATCAAAGCATAACATAACAAAGATAAGTGAAGAAATACTCACAAAACAACTTTATATTGCCAAAGTACTTGATTAAAAATTTGCGAAATCGAAGGATCCGCATCCTCATCCTTAGAATCATCTAGTTCCTTTAATAAAGACTATTCTTCAGATACATGTCATTGTAAAATATTTGACAGTGAAATCCAATACGAATCTGCTTCTTCTTCCTCTTTATCTTTAAACATACTCTCTGCTCTAGAGAAATAGTGCTAGAAATGTTTAAAGATCTAAAAGATAAAGAATTAAAAAATAAATATTTTGAAAAAATACAGAAAATAAACAACGGAAATAAAAAAGGAAAAGCTACTACACCAAGTAATATATCGACTTACCTAAACAATTCAGTAAAAAACTATTTTAGGTAGATTAAGAGAGCAACAAGCTCCTACTCATCTTTCAATTCAAGATCTTTATAAAGAAATTAATAATCAAAAGCATGAAATAAAAGAATTAAAACAAGACTTAATTGAACTTCAAGAACTCAAACAACATGTTGAGAATCTTGAATTTCACACACTCAAAAATTATCAAGAAAATAATGATAATTTAGAACATTAAGAAAAATTTTATGAAAACTTAAATGGTTTTGTAAATTTTTTAACAAGGAATATACCTCAAAAATAGAAAACTCAAGTTACAATTAAGGTCAAAGACTTCTCTATTAAAGCACTCTGCTTACAAGATAGTGGCGCAGATGTTAATTTAATAAGAAAATGATTAATCCCAACAAAATATTATGAAAAAACAAAAATAAACTCAGCCTAGCAACTACTAGTAATAAACTCCATATCCATTATAAATTAAATAACGTCCACGTTTGTAAAAATGGAACATGTATAAAGACTAATTTCCTACTCGAAAAAGATTTAAACAATGAAGTTATCCTTGGAAATCCTTTTGTACAAATTCTACAACCTTCTCAAATTGATTCATTAGGCCTTAAAACTATTAAAGACAATAAAAAATTAATTTTTTATTTTGTTGAATCAACTCCTATTTAACATATCAATATCTTTCAAAATCAAATTCCTTATAAAAAAAAACAAATTGCATATCTTCAAGAAGATATGAATTCTTTAGGGATTGAAAAAGAATTACAAAAACCAAAATTCCAAAAAGATTTAATCCAATTTCAAAAATCTCTTGAAACGGAATGTTGTTTTGACCTTCCTTCTGCCTTTTGGCATAGGAAACACCATACTGTTTCTCTTCTATATATTAATAATTTCGATGAATCTCAAATTCCTATTATAGCTCAACCTATTCAGATGAATAAAGACCTTGTATAACTATGTACTAAAGAAATCAATGATCTTTTTACTAAAAACCTTATTCAGAAATTACAAACCCTTTGGAGTTGTGTAGCGTTTTATGGAAATAAAGCGCCTGAATAAGAATGAAGTGTTCCTCATCTTGTTATCAACTACAAGCCTTTAAATAAAGTCTTAAAACCCATCATATATCCAGTTCCAAATAAAACTGATCTTATTAACCATCTAGCCAGTGCCTTCCTTTTTCCAAATTTGATCTTAAATCAAGATTTTGGTAAATTCAAATCACCTCGGAGGACAGGTATAAAACTGCTTTTACAGTACCATTTGGCCATTATGAATAGAACGTTATGCCATTTGGTTTAAAAAATGGTCCTTTAGAATTTCAAAAAATAATGAATGACATTTTTAATCTATATTAAGCTTTTACACTCGTTTATATAGATGATATTCTTGTGTTTTCAAAATTTATTTGTGACCATTGGAAACATTTAAATATTTTTAAAAAAGTTATTATCAATGATGGACTTGTCTTATCCCAAAAGAAAATGAAGCTTCTTCAAACAGAAATTCAGTTTCTTGGCTTTATAATAAAAAAGGAACTATTTCTTTAGTCGAAAGAGTTATTAAGTTTACTTCCCAATTTCTTGATGAAATTCTTAATAAAGAGCAATTGCAATGTTTTCTGGGATGCCTTAATTATGTTTCTAACTTTTATAAAGATTTTACTAAAGAAAGAAAAATCTTGCAAATGCGCTTGACCAAAAATCCCATAGAATGGTCACCTGCTCATATAAAAGCTGTTCAAAATATTAAACAGAAAGTCCAAAATTTACCTTGTTTAACTATCCCTCATCCAGATTTGTTAAAAATAGTTCAAACAGATGCATCTAAAATAGGTTTTGGAGGAATCCTTCTACAAAAAAACGTGCTTGGAAAAGAAGAAATTCTTCATTTCACTTTTGGAACATGGATGTCCACTCAACAGAATTATTCAACTATTAAAAAAGAAATCCTATCCATAGTAAATAGTATAATGAAGTTCCAAAGTGATTTGTTAAACAAAAAATTTTTATTAAGAATATATTGTAAATTTGCTAAAAAAATTTTAGAAAAAGATGTAAAAAATCTTGCTGCTAACCAAATCTTTGCTCGCTGGCAAGCTTTATTAGCCATATTTGACTTTGACATTGAATATATTGCAGGTAAAAATAATTCTCTTCCTAATTTTTGATCTCGTGAGCTTTTACAGGGACATAAGAATGAAGCCTAGGCAGATTAGACCTTTTCTCCAATCTCCAACTGATAAAGTTTCTTCCATTATGAACACTACACCTTTATCCAGAAAATACAGTGGCAATTATCTTAAGAGATGGGGAGCAACCTATACTTCTAATATTCCTCAATTTCAAAGCCCATCAAGCCCTGTATCTAGAAAACCTCAAGCTTCACAAGCCCAATATTTTACCACAAAAGCACCCTTGAGAATATATTCCTTAGATGACATGTCTTATGCCGATACCATTTCTATTGAACATCTTATCCAAACCCTTTTTTCTCTTGATCACTTATTTATCCAACCTCTTAACTATAATGTCTATGAACAGATTCTGATCAGAACTGCCAGCTGTACTATTGATCATATAGATGGATCAAAGAATTCATACATAAATGCTTTACCACCCAATATTACTATCCTTTATTTAAAAATCAAAATCTTGAATGTTCTCTCTGCAAAAGAATGGGGATGACCTCTTCATATGCCTCAAAGGCTTGATTCAGAACTTATTTTTAATTATTATGATTATATTTTTGCTTGGGAAGTCATCCTCTATTATCATAACCCATCCTTCTAGCATTCGTAGTTCATCAGATTCAAATCAAATTCCCATACAATACCTATGTGGTTCTTCACACAATTTCGGATCCCTTTTGGTGCTACTAAAGACATCCTTCCTCAAGCACTTCTTCCTATTTATGAATCCTATTCTGCATCATTTAAAGCCCTTCTCAAATTAGAAGAAAAAAGCCCTTATTAGCACCTACAACTTACAACACAACCTTATGTTACTATGCAGTTTTATTGCAAGTAGGAGATTCCTTGGATCTTGAAATGGAATTTTAATAATGAAATATACTTTAGTCCACCAGTTCTATCTCGAATGATTTATATCAAGTTTTGGCATCAATTTGATTATACTGCAATACTCCAGCAATATTTTACCAATCAAGATATAAAACCATCATTCTCTAAAGTTCTCAAAACTCCTGAAAAAGAAAAAAAAAGGCTTCATCCAGCAAGTGAAATTGATAAACAGAAGAATTCTTATTCAACAACCCCTGCTGTTCTTTATGTAGCAGCAGATTTGCTTCAACTCAAAAAAGAACTTCAAAAGGAAATTATTGAACAAATACAAAAAGAACAGCCATCTAAAAAATCTCCATTAAGTTTTGGTCAGCCGCTGCATCATCTTTGGGCTGATGACAATCCTTTTGAGAATATTGCTTCTGAACTAGACACAGATGCTGATGATGCAAATAATGATAATGAAGGATTCATATCTATCCTAAGAAAAGGAAAAAAAATAAAGCCAAGACAAGACATATGCTTTATTAATCCACTCAATTTCCCACAAAGCAATCATGATGATCTACTATTCCGAATAAAGTTCATCTATAGTAAAGATCGTGATCTTATCCAGCAGTCCTGAAGCATCATGAAATTTGTCAGCACATGAAATAAAATGCCAATGCAATGTAAATTCAGTTGTAATGAAATGTAAATTATGTTTGTTATGAATATAAATTAGTCTAGTCTTCCTCATGTACAGTCAAAATCCAGCCATGCTTCCACCACCATCTCCTCTCTCTTCTCCCTTTCGCTTTTGTATACCCACCACCTTTTGCTTTTGTATACCCACCATCTTCCCCATTTGGTATTAGAGGCAAGTTATGATCTTGTTTGTATTCAAGTATCGTTACAATATAAAGTCGTTTTATGAATATTTCTTCATTTATCTTTATGTTTTGATTTTGTTTAAGGAATTGCTAACTCGAAGCAAGAATGTCAAAAATCTTAATACTTGGTTGTATGTTTGTTATTATTAAGAAATTTTAATCATATTCTGCTTGGAGTGAACTTGAGGTAGCCATTGTTGTCACTGTTGTTAGCTGTGTGAAGGCATTTAAGGCATTTTGTTGGTGTGTAAATCTTCTAGTTCGCTAGATACTCATGGTGAATTTGGTTAAAATAACTTTGTAATACAAATTATGGCTAAGCTTATTAAGAAGTTTGTACCTTCTTCCTCATCATCAAATTCCTTATCTTCTATGTCTATTAAAAATAGTGAAGAAATCAGTTATGACGCTTTAGATCAAGTTATTTGTGACTAGACTATTCCAACCATAAATAAAAATGACATTTATAAAGGTGGAAGTTTTCAGTTAAAATCAAGTTATAAAGTAAAAACAATTAAAAGAATTGAATCCATTACCAGTAATATCAGCATCTTTCTTTATTCAAGCCCCATGAAATAAAGGAGTATGTTAAAACATACAATTATATTCATTTTGGATTAGTGCAAGTTGTTCTAAAGCCTTTAACAAGACTTGGACTTAGAGCAAAAGCTCTCATCTATATTCAAGACACAAGACATAAAAAATTCAGTGATTTATTAATTGAAATGGTTGAATCAAGTTTGGCTAATGGCCGTACTTTCTTCAATTGCACTCCAAATTTTTCTGTTTCTTTTACAGATCCAGGTGCACATGAAGCTCTTACTCTTGCAATCCAGAGAAATGGTTTTGATATGAATCCTCATAATCAAAATCTTGCTCTCATATGTAGAGTTTATTATAAACTAATGAATTCAGTTGTTCGAGGCATAGCCTATTCCCATCAAGCAAAAGGTATGACTACTTTATTCCAAACTAATTTTAAAAATAAAGTTAATATTCCAAAACCCATACAGCGGAATGATATTAATCTATCTGGTAAATGGTACTTAGAAAAGGCCTAACCAGAAAGGTCTTTAGAAAATCAAGATATTGAAACAATTATTGAACATAAAGATGGAAGTGTTGAAATAAATTTTCAAATAGATTCAAGAGATACAACTCCTACAGTTTATGAACCTTTTAGAAAGTCTTATTCTCATCCTCCCCCTGTGGTAGGATCTTCCATAAGAGAACCATCCCGAGTTTCTTGCTCTACACCTAATGTATACCTTCGACCTACTAGACTTGTGTATCCATCTTATCAAGCTTCTCCATTTAATACAAATAATCTTTCGGAATTCGATTTCAATATAAATGTTATTGAATGCTTTGAAATTGATAAAGAAATGTTAAAAAAGAATTTAGCTTTACATCTTCTTACAAAATCCCTTTTTAACCATGTTTCTTAAGAACATAAAGACTTTCTAAAGGCAAAATGGTATAAATATATATGATAATCAAAGAAATATTTATTTCTTTGATTGGCTTAAACTAGCCATGAAGAGAGCTTATAATCTGAAGATTATCCATCAATATGATAACTAAATTAAGCTATTTTTGGATTATAGCTTCTATCAATTCTTCTCCACAAAGAACTAAAGAATCTATACATCTTCCATTACATCAAATCATTTATAAAGAAACTTCAGCTATACCCATAGAAGATGTTGCAAAAATACAAGGAGACAAAGGTAAAACTGAATTTATTTACAAATCAGATTTAAGTCATGTTTTGGAACAAAATAATTATATAAATATTAACCTTCATACTATTGGCCAACAAACCAATAGAATTGAAGACAACGTTGAAAATATTTTAAAATTTTATGAAACTACTTCTTCCTATAAAGTAATCAAGACATAATCTTTAGGTTTTCAAGGTGAAGCCCTTAAAGATCTAAACTTAGAAAAAAAACCTTAAAATTTTCAGACGAACTAATCAATCAATTATCTCATAGTTTTACAAACATAAAACTTAAAGATAATAAAGAAAATAAAGATAAAAAATCCATTAATGTTTTAGTTTCTAAAGCTTCGAGCTCAAACTTAGAATTCTTCATTTATGACTCTATAGAAGAAAAATCAAATGAAAATCAAGATGATTAAAACCAAGAATCTCTACAAAGCAATAAAATATTTAAAAGACAAAAACCAATAGTCACTGCAGTAAAAAACAATAAATTATTATCCAAGGCCTAATCCGGTTGATCTTCAATTCGAAGAACAAGCTATTCTAAATGGCCTTCGATTTGAAAACTCTTCAGTATATGAATGGAATGTAGATGGACTAACTAAATATCAAATCTTGCAACTATGCCAACACATGATGATATATGGCTGCCGATAATGATCAAAGACATATAGTAAATGCAGTCATCCTTGGATTTACTGGACAATTACATGGTTGGTGGGAAATATACCTATCAGGTACAAAAAGAAATGCTATATTAAATGCAGTAAAAAGAGATCCCTCAGGAAATTCTATTCTTACTCCTCAAGGCCAAATGATCCCTTATTCCATCAACATGCTTATTACCAATATAGTTTTACATTTTATTGGTAACTATTTGAATGTAAAAGAAAAATTCAAAACACAATTAATCAATTTATCTTGCCCAACATTATTAGATTTTTGTTGGTATAAAGATGTTTTCCTATCAAAACTCTATACAATCGATGCAAGTAGTTAAGAATTTTGGAAAGAAAAACTCATATCTGGTCTTCCTAAACTTTTTGTAGAAAAAGTTAGAGAAGAATTAAAATCAGAAAATTATGGAAATTTTAATTATAGAATGTATACATATAGTGATCTAATTCAAAAGATTAATAAAGTTGGATTTTCATTATGCAATGAAATCAAACTTAAACGTCAAATTGAAAATCAAAAAAGAATCAACAAGTATGAACTAGGTGATTTTTTTTTCAATTTGGTATGGAACAATTAATCCATCCTTCTAGCTAGAATAAACAGAAACCACCAAAAAATAAAATCTAAACATTTTTTAACTCCATAATATTATATTCCCCCAAAAAAATACCATAAAAAATCTTCTCATAAAAACCCTTATAAAGAATTAAAGAAATCTTATATAAAAAATAATTCGTCCACTTCTCATCCGAAGAAAAAAGAAATACAATGTTATAATTGCAAGGAAAAAGGACATATAGCCCCCTGATTACCCAAAAATAAAAGTTAAAGCGGAAGAAAAAAATCAAAACTATCTTAAAAAGATCCTCAGAGTCAGAGTCATCCAGCTCCTCTGGTACAGATTATTCATCTTCTCATTCTTCAGATACATGTCATTGCAAAATATTTGATAGCGAAATCCAATATGAATCTACGTCTTCTACCTCTTTATCTTTAAACATACTTTCTGCTCCAGAAGAGATGGTGCTAGAAATATTTGAAGATCTAAAAGATGAAGAATTAAAAAGTAAATATTTTGAAAAAATATAGAATATAAATAAAGGAACTAAAAAATGAAAAGCTTCTACATCAAATAACATATCAGACTTACTTGAACAATTCAGCATTAAAACTGTAGTAGATCGATTAAGAGAGCAACAAGCTCCTACTCATCTTTCTATTCAAGATCTTTATAAAGAAATTAATAATCAAAATCAAGAAATAAAAGAATTAAAACAAGACTTAATTAAACTTCAAGAACTCAAACAACGTGTTGAGAATCGTGAATTTCACATACTCAAAAATTATTAAGAAAATAATGATAATTTAGAAAATCAAGAAAATTTTAATGAAAACTTGAATGGTTTTGTAAATTCTTAAACAAGGAATCCACTTAAAATTTGGAAAACTCAAGTTACAATTAAGATCAAAAAATTCTCTATAAAAGCACTCTACTGACTAGATAGTGGCGCAGATGCTAATTTAATAAGAAAAGGATTAATCCTGACAAAATATTATGAAAAAAACCAATAATAAACTCAATCTAGCTACTGCTAACAAAAAACTACATATCAAACACAAATTATGTAATGTTTATTTTGTAAAAATGGAATATGCATAAAGACTAATTTCTTTCTAGGAAAGGATTTAAACAATGATGTTAACCTTAGAAATCCTTTTCTACAAATTTTACAACTGTTTTAAATTGACTCATCAGGTCTAAAAACAATTTTAGATAATAAAGAATTAAATTTTGATTTTGTTGAATTAACTCCTATTAACACATCAATATTATTTAGACAAAGTGTAAACAAGAATAAGATGTTAAAAAACCATTCAGATATCCAGTTCCAAATAAAATAGATCATATTTGTCATCTCTCTGATGTCTTATGTTTTCTACATTTAATCCTACATCCAAATTTTGAGACCTTCAAATTCTACCCGGAGGATAGATATAAAATTGCTTTTCTTTTCCTAAAGAAAATAAAAATTTAGGTTATTCATAATTCTCATTCAGACCTATCTTTTACTACTGTCTGCCTTCAGGAAGTATTCCTTCTCATTATGACATCAAGTAAAGCCCCTATTCAGGAATCAAAGTCTTCCTTCATACCTACATTTCAATAAATATCAAATCCCTTCTTCAATCCAGGATTATCTGTCTTTTCACAAGCACTTATCAATGCCCATTGGAGTGTCATTCTCTCTGATAAAAGAAAAAACACTAGAAAAACCATATCCAAAATTGCAAACCATATCAAGGACTTAGAAAGCCAAATCCTTATGTGGCATAACATCCATCAAAGAGCACTGTTATCCACCTATGCTGATGAAAAAACACCTAAAATTTAACGCCTAGAAAAGGTTAACATAGCCCTTCCAAATGAGATAGCTACAAGAATTAGAGAAAAAACTATTTCTTGTCAAATTAAGGAGCAATTTATGCTCAAAGTTCAATATATAAGTTCGGCAACTGGCCTTCCCAAATTGTTCCTACCATCATATGAAGTTGATATCTCATTTATCGAACGAGGATTAGTCCAAAGATTTTCTTTATGCAGAGAAGACTTTGAAATAATACAGCAGCTCCTTGCAATCATGCGTAATGCCCTTTGCAGCCTTGGAGTTACCAAAAGAGAACTTCTCATAATGATTTCATCAAGTTTGGGTGAAAGATCAGAAATCTGGTCGTATCAACCTTATCAATTATGGACTATCATGACTTATGAAGAAGGAGATTTAGTCTACAAAAAATTCATCTCTACATTAAATAATTACGAGCATCTCCCTGTTGATTATCCAGCTCAATGGCATGAATCTCATGAAGTCGCTACAATGGAAGACAGATTAGAATGTCTCCAAATTATGATCCAGCTTCTGATCAATATCAAAGATTTCTCAATCTAGAAGGACATTCTGAATTTGCAAATACATACATATAAGTTTGGTGTGACAGTCAATGAGTTTTTTAAATTGCTGATGATCTTACTAAGCAAAGAATGGTGATACAGAATCCCTATAAATCTGGACATACAGCTCTCAATCAAATTATCAATGCTTATGAAGACATGTCTTTTGATATTCTGAAGAAACTCTAGAAGAGTTACTCCAATTATTCTATGGTGAATTAACAAATGAAGGTTGGAATGAGCACTTTTGATGCAAGTCTCCAATAATACTATGCCTAGCATAAAGATTCTTTCTACAAAAGCTTTTTCTAAAACATTGGAAGGATGAGAAAAGCTTTTTCTACTATCCCATCAATAAGTTTTTTGAAAAAGTACATGCAAAAGTACTAAAAGACAAAGCATATCTCTCATAAAAGTGAAGTAGTATTTTATTCCCGACATGCACATCCATGAAGAACTTATCTCCAGAAAGGAAAAAGAAATAAAGACATGACACATACCTTATCAAGTCACTTAAAGCAATCATGGCATCTCACTATTCAGAATAAAGTTATCTACAAGAAAGATTGTGATTTTTGCTTGCAGTCCGGAAGCATCATGAAATTTGCTAGCATATTAAATGAAATGCACATTCAATCTAAATTCTGTTGTAATGAAATGTAAATTATCTTGGTTATAACTATAAATAGGTCTAGCCTTCCTCATGTACAGGCAAGAGTTGGAATACCAGTCAAAATCCAGCTTTGCTTCCACCACCATCTCCTCTCTCCTCTGCCTTCCACTTTTGTATACCCACCATCCTTCCTCTTTTGTATACCCACCATCTTCCGCATTTGCCAAATGGGGAAGATGATGGGTTATACAAAAGTGAAAGGGAGTGGAGAGAGGAGATGGCGGTGGAAGCAAGGCTGGATTTCGACTAGTATTCCAACTCTTGCCTGTACATGAGGAAAGCTAGACCTATTTATAGTCATAACCAACATAATTTACATTTCATTACAACTAAATTTACACTGCATTTCCATTTCATTTCATGTGTTGACAAATTTCATAATGCTTCAGGACTGCTGGATAACATCACATTCTTCACTGTGTATGAACTTTAATTTGAACAGTGGATTGTCATGATTGCTTTGTGGAAAATTGAGTGGCTTGATATAGCATATGTCTTGTCTTGGTTTTATTTTTTTTTCTTTTCTTCGGATAGAGATGAATCCTTCATTATCACTTTTTGTCTCATCAGCATCTGTATCTAGTTTAGGGGTAATATTTTCAAAAGGATTGTCATCAGCCCAAAGATGATGCAGCTATTAACCAAAACTTAATGGAGAATTTTCAATTGACCTTTCTTTTTGTATTTGTTCAAAAATTTCCTTTTGAACTTCTTTTTTGAGTTAAAATAAATCTACTACTGCATAAAGAGCAAAAGGAGAGGCTAAACAAAAATTTTTCTATTTATAAATATCACTTGCTGGATGAAGCCTTTCTTTTTCTCTTTCAGGAGTTTTGAGAACTTTAGAGAATGATGGCTTTATAGCTTGATCGGTAGAATATTGTTGGAGTATTGAAGTATAATCAAATTGATGCCAAAACTTGATGTAGATCATTGGAGATAAAACTAGTGGACTAAAGTCCATTTCTTTATAAAAATTCCATTTCAAGATCCAAGGAATCTCTTGCTTGCGATAAAACTGTATAATAACATAAGGTTCTATTGCAAGTTGTAGGTGCTAATAAAGGCTTTTTACTTTTGATTTGAGAAGGGCCTTAAATGATGTAGAATAGGATTCATAAATCAGAAGAAGTGCTTGAGGAAGGATGTCTTTAGTGGCACTAAAAGGGATCCAGAATTATGTGAAGAACCACATAAGATTTTATGGGAGTTTGATTTGAATCTGATGAACCAGGAATGCTGGAAAGATGAGTTTTCATAATAGAGGATGACTTCCCAAGTAGAAATATAATCATAATAACTAAAAATAAGTTCTGAATCAAGCCTTTGAGGCATATGAAGAGGTCGTCCCCATCCTTCTGCAGAGAGAACATGCAGGATTTTGATTTTTGAATAGAGGATAGTAATATTGAGTGGTAAAGCATTTAAGTATGAATTTTTTGATCCATCTGTATGATCAATAGTACAGCTGCCAATTCTGATCAGAATCTGTCCATAGACTTTATAGTCAAGAGGTTCGATAAATAAATGATTAGGAGAAAAAAGGGTTTGGATAAGATGTTCAATAGAAATGGTATCGGCATAAGACATGTCATCTAAAGAATAAATTCTCAAGGATGCTTTTGTGGAAAAATATTGGGCTTGTGAAGCTTGAGGTTTTCTGGATATAGGGTTTGATGGGCTTCGAAATTGAGGAATACTAGAAGTATGGGTTGCTCCCCACCTCTCAAGATAATTATAGCTGGAATTTCTGAATAAAGGTGTAGTGTTCATAATGGAAGAAACTTTATCAGTTGGGGACTGGAGAAAGGGTCTAATCTGCTGAGGCTTCATTCTTTTGACCCTGTAAAAACTCACGAGATAAAAAATCAGGAAAACAATTATTTTTACCTGCAATATACTCAATGTCAAAGTCAAATATCGCTGATAAAGCTTGGCAGCGAGCAAAGATTCACTTAGCAGCAAGATTTTTTACATCTTTTTCTAAAATTTCTTTAGTAGATTTACAATATGTTCTTAATAAAAATTTTTTGTTTTATAAATCACTTCGGAACTTCATTATACTATTTACTATGGATAGGATTTCCTTTTTAATAGTTGAATAATTTTGTTGAATGGGCGTCCATGTTCCAGAAGTGAAACGAACAATTTCTTCTTTTCCAAGGACATTTCTTTGTATAAGGATTCCTCCAAAACCTATTTCAAATGCATCTGTTTGAACTATTTGTAATAAATCTGGATGATGAATAGTTAAACAAGGTAAATTTTAGACTTTCTATTTAATATTTTGAATAGCTTTTGTATGAGTAGGTGACCATTCTATGAGATTTTTGGTCAAGCGCATTTGCAAGATTTTTCCTTCTTTAGTAATATCTTTATAAAAGTCAGGAGCATGATTAAGGCATCCAAGAAAACGTTGCAATTTCTCTTTACTAAGAATTTCATCAAAAAATTGGGAAGCAAACTTAATAACTTTTTGAACTGGAGAAATAGTTTCTTTTTTTTATTATAAAGCCAAGAAACTAAATTCTTGTTTGAAAAAGCTTCATTTTCTTTTAGGATAAGACAAGTCCATTCTTGATAACAACTTTTTTAAAAATATTTATATGTTTCCAATGGTCACAAATAGATTTTGAAAACACAAGAATGTCATCTATATAGACGAGTGTAAAAGCTTGATATGGATTAAAAATGTTATTCATTATTCTTTGAAATTTTGAAGGAGCATTTTTTAAACCAAATGGCATAACGTTCCATTCGTAATGGCCAAATGGTATTGTAAAAGCAGTTTTATACCTATCCTACAGGGTAATTTGAATTTGCTAAAATCCTGATTTAAGATCAAAGTTTGAAAAAAGGCAAGCACCAGCTAGACAGTTAATAAGATCAGTTTTTATTGGAACTAGCTATTTGATGGACTTTAAGACTTTATTTAAAGGCTTGTAGTTGATAACAAGATGGGGAACACCTCGTTCTTGTTTAGGTGCTTTATTTACATAAAACGGTGCACAACTCCAAGGGGATTGTGATTTCTGAATAAGCTTTTTAGTAAGAAGATCATTGATTTCTTTAGTACATAGTTGTACAAAGTCTTTATTCATCCGAATAGGTCAAGCTTTGGTAGGAATTTGAGATTCATCGAAATTATCAATATGTGGAAGAGAAATAGTATGGTGTTTTCTGTGTCAAAAGGCAGAAGGAAGGTCATAACAGCATTCTGTTTCAAAAGATTTTTGAAATTGGATTAAATCTTTTTGGAATTCTGGTTTTTGTAATTCTTTTTCAATTCTTAAAGAATTCATATCTTTTTGAAGATATGCAATTTGTTTTTATTTAAAAAGCAATTTGATTTTGAATAATATTGATATATTGAATAGGAGGTGATTCAACAAAATCAAAAGTTAAATTTTTATTGTCTTTAATAGTTTTAAGGCCTAATGAATCAATTTAAAAAGGCTGTAGAATTTGTAAAAAAGGATTTCCGAGGATAACATCATTGTTTAAATCTTTTCCGAGCAGAAAATTAGTCTTTACACTTGTTCCATTTTTGCAAACATTGACGTTATTTAATTTATAATGGATATGGAGTTTGTTACTAGCAATTGCTAGGCTGAGTTTATTTTTGGTTTTTCATAATATTTTTTTGGGATTAATCCTTCTCTTATTAAATTAACATCTACGCCACTATCTAGTAAGCAGAGTGCTTTAATAGAAAAGTCTTTGACCTTAATTGTAACTTGAGCTTTTCATTTTTGAGGTGGATTCCTTATTAAAGAATTTATAAAACCATTTAAGTTTTCATCAAAATTTTCTTGATGTTCTAAATTATCATTATTTTTTTGATAATTTTTTAGTGTGTGAAATTCAAGATTCTCAATGCCTTGTTTGAGTTCTTGAAGTTCAATTAAGTCCTGTTTTAATTCTTTTATTTCTTGCTTTTGACTATTAATTTTTTTATAAAGATTTTGAATTGAAAGACGAGTAGGAGCTTGTTGCTCTCTTAGTCTATCTATAACAATTTTTATACTGAATTGTTTAGGTAAGTCAAATATATTACTTGATGTAGAAGCTTTTCCTTTTTTATTTTCGTTGTTTATTTTCTATATTTTTTCAAAAATTTATTTTTTAATTCTTTATATTTTAGATCTTTAAACATTTTTAGCACCATCTCTTTTGGAGTAGAAAGTATATTTAAAGATAAAGTGGAAGAAAAAGTAGATTCATAATGGATTTCATAGCCAAATATTTTACAATGACATGTATCTGAAGCATGAGAGGAAGAATAATCTGTATCAGAGCCAAGTTCGTATCAAATTTGTAATCAAGTACTTTGGCAATATACAACCATTTTGTGAGTATTTCTTCACTTATCTTCGTTATGTTATGCTTTAATTTTGCTTAAGGAATTGTGGACTCAGAAGTAAAAACGTCAAAGGTCTTCATACTTAGTTCTGTGTTTGTTATTATTGAGAAATTTTAATCAAATTCCACCCAGAGCGAAGCTGAGGTAACCATTGTTGTCCTCGTTGTTAGCCATGTGAAGACGTTTAAGGCATTTTGTTTGTGTATAAATCCTTTATTTCATTAGATACTCGTGGTGGATTTGGTTAAAATAACTCTATAATATAAATTATGGCTAAATTTATTAAGAAGTTTGTACCTTCTTCTTTCTCATCATCAAATTCCTTATTTTCTATGTCTATTAAAAATAGTGCAAAAAAATTAGCTATGATGATTTAAATCAAGTTATTTGTGATTGGACTATTCCGACTGTAAATAAAAATGAGATTTATAAAGTTGGAATTTTTCAATTAAAATCAAGTTATAAAATAAAAACTATTGAAAGAACTGAATCCATTACCAGTAATATTCAGCATCTTTCTTTAATCAAGCCCCATGAAATAAAGGACTATGTTAAAACATACAATTATATTCATTTTGGATTAGTGCAAGTTGCTCTAACGCCATTAGCAAGACTTAGACATAGAACTGAAGCTCTCATCTATGTTCAAGATACAAGACATAAAAAATTCAATGCTTCATTACTTGGAATGGTTGAATTAAGTTTGGCTAATGGTCATACTTTCTTCAATTGCTTCCAAACTTCTCTGTTTCCCTTACAGATTCAGGTGCACATGAAGCTCTTACTCTTGTTATCCCGACAAAAGGTTTTGATATGAATCCTCATAATCAAAATCTTACTCTCATACATAGAGTTTATTATAAACTCATGAATTCAGTTGTTCCAGGCATAGCCTATTCCCATCAGGCAAAAGGTATGACTACTTTATTCCAAACTAATTTCAAAAATAAAGTTAATATTCCAAAACTCATACAGTGGAATGATATTAATCTATCTAATAAATGGCGCTTCGAAAACGCTCAACCTGAAAGGTCTTTAGAAAATCAAGATATTGAAACAATTATTGAACATGAGGATGGAAGTGTTGAAATAAATTTTCAAATAGATTCAAGAGATACAACTCCTACAGTTTATCAACCTTCTAGAAAGTTTTATTCTCATCCTCCCTCTGTGGTAGGATCTTTCATAAAAGAACCATCCTTAGTTTCTTGCTCTACACCTAATGTAGACCTTCGACCTACAGGACTTGTGTATCCTTCTTATCAAGCTTCTCCATTTAATACATATAATCTTTCGGAATCCAATTTCAATATAAAAGTTATCAAATGCTTTGAAATTGATAAAGAAATGTTAAAAAAGAACTTAGCTTTACATCCTCTCACAAAATCCTTTTTTAACGATGTTTCTCAAGAACATAAAGACTTTCTAAAAGCAAAATGATATAAATATATGTATGATAATCAAAGAAATATTTATTTCTTTGATTGGCTTAAACTAGCCATAAAGAAAGCATATTATACTGAAGATTTATTCATCAATATAATAATAAAATTAAGTTCAACTTGGATTATAGCTTCTACTAGTTCTTTTGTATAAAGAACTGAAGAATCTATACATCCTCCATTACATTTATAAAGAAACTTTAGCTATACCCATAAAAGTTATTACAAAAATACAAGGAGACAAAGGTAAAACTGAATTTATTTACAACTCAGATTTAAGTCATATTTTAGAACAAAATAATTATACAAATATAAACCTTCATACTATTAGCCAACAAACCAATAGTATTGAAGATAAAGTTGAAAATATTTTAAAATTTTATGAAACTACTTCTTCCCATAAAGTAATTAAGACACAATCTTTAAGTTTTCAAGGTGAAGCCCTGAAAGATCTCAAGTTAGAAAAAAAGCCATCAAAATTTTCAGGCGAACTAATTAATCAATTATCTTATAGTTTTACAAATATAATACTTTAAGAAAATAAAGATCAAAAAGTTGACAAATCTATAAATGTTTTAGTCTCAAATTCTAAAGCCTATAGCTCAAATTCAGAATTTTCTGTAGCTGATCCTATAGAAAAAGAGTCTAAAACAAATAAGAATCAAAATGATTAAAATTAAGAATCTCTACAAATCAATAAAATATTTAAAAGACAAAAACCAATAGTCACTGTAGCAAAAATAAGAAATTATTATCCAAGACCTACGCTAGTTGATCTTCAATTCGATGAACAAGTTATTCTAAATAGCCTTCGATTTGAAAACTCCTCAGAATACAAATGGAATGTAGATGGACCATCTGAATATCAAATCCTACAACTATGCCAACACATGATGATATATGCCTCTACTATCATGGCTGCCGGTAATGATCAAAGACATGCAGTAAATGCAGTCGTCCTTCGATTTAGTGGACAATTATGATTGGTGGGAAAAATACCTATCTGATATAGAAAGAAATGCTATATTAAATGCAGTAAAAAGTGATCCCTCTGGAAATCTTGTTCTTACTCCTCAAGGCTAAATGATCCCTGATTCCATCTACATGCTTATTACCAATAAAGTTAAGCATTTTATTGGTAACTATATGAATGCAAAACAAAAATTAAAAACACAATTAATCAATTTAACTTGCCCAACATTATCAGATTTCATTGGTATAAAGATGTTTTCTTATCAAAACTCTGTACAATTGACGCAAGTAATTTGGAATTTTGGAAAGAAAAATTCATATTTGGTTTTCCTAAACTTTTTGCGGAAAAAAATAGAGAAGAATTAAAATTAGAAAATTATGGAAATTTGAATTATAGAATGTATAAATATGGTGATCTAATTCAAAAGATTAATAAAGTTGGATTTTCATTTTGCAATGAAATCAAACTTAAACGTCAAATTGAAAATAAAAAAAGAATCGGTAAGTATGAACTTGGTGATTTTTGTTTTCAATTTAGTATGGAACCATTAATAAGTCTTTCTAGCCAGAATAAAAAGAAAAAATTAAAAAAATCATCAAAAAATAAAATCTAAATAATTTTCAACTCCCCAATATTATACTCCCCCAAAAAGATAATATAAAAAATCTTCCCATAAAAACCCTTATAAAGAATTAAAGAAATCTTATACAAACGATAATCCATCCACTTCTTATCCTAAGAAAAAAGAAATACAATGTTATAATTGCAAAGAAAAAGGACATATAGCTCCTGACTGCCCAAAAATAAAAGTTAAAATAGAAAAAAAATCAAAACTATATTAAAAGGATCCTCAGCGTCAAAGTCATCCATTTCCTTTGATACAGATTTTTCTTCCTCTCATGCTTCAAATACATGTCATTGTAAAATGTTTGACAGTGAAATCCAGTATAAATCTACTTCTTTTTTCTCTTTATCTTTAAATGTACTTTTTGCTCCAGAAGAGATGGTGCTAGAAATGTTTAAAGATCTAAAGATGAAGAATTAAAAAATAAATATTTTGAAAAAATACCGAATATAAATAAAGAAACTAAAAAAGGGAAAGTTTCTACATCAAATAACATATCAGATTTACCTGAACAATTCATCATTAAAATTGTATTAGATAGATTAAGAGAGCAAAAAGCTCTTACTCATCCTTCTATTCAAGATCTTTATAAAGAAATAAATAATCAAAAGCAAGAAATAAAAGAATTAAAACAAGACTTAATTGAACTTCAAGAACTTAAACAACGTATTGAGAATCTTGAAATTCAAACACTAAAAAATTATCAAGAAAATAATGATAATTTAGAAAATCAAAAAAATTTGATGAAGACTTAAATGGTTTTGTAAATTCTTTAATAAGAAATCCACTAAAAAAATGGAAAACTCAAGCTACAATTAAGGTCAAAGACTTTTCTATTAAAGCACTTTGCTTACTAGATAGTGGCATAGATGTTAATTTAATAAGAGAAGGATTAATCCCAACAAAATACCATGAAAAAACCAATAATAAAACTCAATCTAGCTACTACTACCAAAAAACTACATATCAAATACAAATTAAGTAATGTTTATGGCTATAAAAATGGAACATGCATAAAGACAATTTCCTTCTCAGAAAGGATTTAAACAGTGGTGTTATCCTTGGATATCCTTTTTTACAAATTTTACAGCCTTTTCAAATTGACTCATCAGGTCTAAAAACTATTTTAGACAATAAAGAATTAAATTTTGATTTTGTTGAATTAACTCCTATTCAACATATCAATATTATTTAGATAAAGTGTAAACAACAATAAGATGTTCAAAAATCATTCAGATATCCAGTCCCGAATAAAATGGATCTTTTTAATCATCTATTTGATGTCTTCATGTTTTTTACATTTAATCCCACATCCAGATTTTGGGACCTTCAAATTCTACCCGGAGGATAGATATAAAATTGCTTTTCTTTTCCCAAAGAAAATTAAAATTCAGGTTATTCATAATGTTCATAATTCTAATTCAGACCTATCTTTTACTCTTATCTGTGTTCAGGAAGTATCCTTTCTCATTTTCACTTCAAGGAAAGCCCCTATTCAGGAATCAAGCTCTTTCTTCAAACCTACATCCCAACAAATATCAATTTCCTTCTTCAATCTAGGATTATTTGTCACTTCACGAGAACTTATCAATGCTCATTAGAGTGCCATTCTCTCTTATAGAAGAAAAAACACTAGAAAAACCCTATCCAAAATTGCAAACCATATCAAGGACTTAGAAAGCCCAATCCTTATGTACTATAACATCCATCAAAGAGTACTGTTATCCACCTATGTTGTTGAAAAAACATCCAGAATTCACCCCTGGAAAAGGTTAACATAGCCCTTCCAAATGAGATAGCCGCAAGAATTAGAGAAAAAAACTATTTCTTGTCAGATCAAGGAGTGATTATGCTCAAAGCCCAATATATAAGCTGGGCAACTGGCTTTCCCATATTGTTCCTGCCATCATATGAAGTTGATATCTCATATATCGAACAAGGATTAGTCTAAAGATTTTATTTATGCAGAGATGATTTTGAAATAATACAGCAGCTCCCTGCAATTGTGCATCATGCCCGAAGCCTTGGAGTTACCAAAAGACAACTTCTATAATAATTTCATCAAGTTTGGGTGAAAGATCAGGGATTCGGTTTTATCAACCTAATCAATTTTGGACTATCATGACTTATGAAGGAGATTTAGTCTGCAAAAAATTCATCTCTACCATAAATGATTACTAGCATCTCTCGGTTAATTATCCAGCTCAATGGTATGAACCTCATGAAGTCACTATAATGGAATATAGTTTAGAATGTCTCCAAAATTATGATCCAGCTTCTAATCAATATCAAAGATTTCTCAATCTAAAAGGACATCTTGAATTTGCAAGAACATACAAATATGTTTGGTGTGACGGTCAACGAGTTGTTTGAATTGTTGATGACCTCGCTGAGGAAACTACGGTGATACAGAATCCTTCTAAATCCCAACATGCCAAGTTTAATCAAATTCTCAATGCCTATGAAGATATCCCTTTTGACATTTCAGAAAAAATTATGAAGAATTAATTCAGCTATTTCATGAAGAATTCAAAAATGATAATGACGGTTGGAACCCTTGTCATAATTTTGACTCTATTATGAAGTTCTCTGCCAGCTACAATGGAATTCATTAGAATGGTGATTAATCTTATCAAGATTTAGATTTATCATGATTTATTAAGAGTTTTCTCTATAAAGTATGCAAAGAAAAGATAACAAAAACTTAATCATTGCTACTGTATCCATAGCTATGATATTCTCTACAAACACATCAAAGTTATGTTGAAAAAGTACTATACAAAAAGCCACTTTGAGAAAGAATACAAAAGACAACTGTGAAAAATCCAAATGACAACAAGAATGAACAAGGCTCAATAGACTCCTCTCTCCGCAATAGACCATTTAGGTACTATGCAGAAGAATAAAGCAACTATGCAGAAGAATAAAACAACATCCTCCTAGTCAACAAGTACAATCATCATAGCATAAAGACAAACCATCTATACAGCAGCCTGTGATCCTATTTAGCAGTTAAATCCCGAAACATCATGCAATATACCGGCACATAAAATGAAATACAAATGCAGTTTAAATTCAGTCGTAATGAAATGTAAATTATATTTCTAAGGCTATAAATATTACCAACCGTCTCCATGTACAGCAAGAGTTGGAATATTAGTCAAAATCCAGCCTTCCTTGCACCACCATCTACTCTCTCCTCTCCCTTCCGCTTTTGTATAGCCACCATCTTCCCCATTTGGTATCTGAGCTAAGTTGGCATCTAGTTTGTAATTAAGTATCATTGCAATATAAAGTTGTTTTGTGACTATTTCTTCACTTATCTTTATGTTTTGATTTTGTTAAAGGAATTGCTGACTCAGAAGCAAGAACGTCAAAAATCTTAATACTTGGTTGTGTGTTTGTTATTTTTGAGCAATTTTAAACATACTCCACCCGGAGTGAAGCCGAGGTAGCCATTGTTGTCATCGTTGTTAGCCATGTGAAGGCGTTTAAGGCATTTTGCTGGTGTGTAAATCCTCTATTTCATTAGATACTCATGATGGGTTTGGTTAAAATAACTTTATAATACAAATTATGGCTATGCTTATTAAGAAGTTTGTACCTTCTTCTTCCTCATCATCAAATTCCTTATCTTTTATGTCTATTCAAAATAGTGAAGAAATCAGTTACGATTTAGATCAAGTTATTTGTCACTGGACAATTCAACCGTAAATAAAAATGAAATTTATAGAGTTGGAAGTTTTCAATTAAAATCAAGTTATGAAATAAAAACCATTGAAAGAACTGAATCCATTATCAGTAATATTCAGCATCTTTCTTTAATCAAGCCCCATGAAATAAAGGAGTATGTTAAAATATACAATTATATTCATTTTGGATAAGTGCAAGTTGTTCTAAAGCCTTTAACAAGACTTGGATTAAGAATAGAAGCTCTCAACTATGTTCAAGACACAAGACATAAAAAATTCAGTGATTCATTACTTGGAATGGTTGAATCAAGTTTGGCTAATTGCCATACTTTCTTCAATTGCTTTCCAAATTTCTCTGTTCCCCTTATAGATCTAGGTGCACATGAAGCTCTTACTCTTGCTATCCAGACAAAAGGTTTTGATATGAATCCTCATAATCAAAATCTTGCTCCCACATATGGAGTTTATTATAAACTCATGAATTCAATTGTTCCAGGCATATCCTATTGCCATCAAGCAAAAGGTCTGACTAGTTTATTCCAAACTAATTTCAAAAATAAAGTTGATATTCCAAAACTCATACAGTGGAATGATATTAATCTATCTGGTAAATGGCGCTTAGAGAATGCTCAACCAGAAAGGTCTTTAGAAAATCAAGATATAGAAATAATTATTGAACATGAAGATGGAAGTGCTGAAATAACTTTTTAAACAGATTCAAGAGATACAACTCCTATAGTTTATCAACCCTCTAGAAAATCTTATTCACACCCTCCATCAGTGGTAGGATCTTCCATAAAAGAACCATCCTGAGTTTCTTGCTCTATGCCTAATGTAGACCTTCAACCTACATGACTTGTGTATCCTTCTTATCATGCTTTTCCATCTAATACATATAATCCTTCGGAATCTGATTTCAATATAAATGTTATTGATTGTTTTGAAATTAATAAAGAATTGTTAAAACAGAACTTAGTTTTACATCCCCTCATAAAATCCTTTTTTAATCATGTTTCTCTATAACATAAAGACTTTCTAAAAGCAAAATGGTATAAATACATGTATGATAATTCTAAAAGTAAAATGGTATAAATATATGTTTGATAATCAAAGAAATATTTATTTCTTTGATTGGCTTAAGCTAGCTATAAAGAAAGCTTATAATACGGAAGATTTATCCATCAATATGATAACAAAATTAAGTTTAGCTTGGATTATATCTTCTACCAGTTCTTCTCCACAAAGAACTGAAGAATCTATACATCCTCTATTACATAAAATCATTTATAAAGAAACTTCAGCTGTACCCATAAAAGTTGTTGCAAAAATACAAGGAGACAAAGGTAAAACTGAATTTATTTACAAATCAAATTTAAGTCATGTTTTAGAACCAAATAATTATACAAATATAAACCTTCATACTATTAGCCAACAAACCAATAGAATTGAAGATAAAGTTGAAAATATTTTAAAATTTTATGAAACTACTTCTTCCCATAAAGTAGTCAGGATACAATCTTTAGGTTTTCAAGGTGAAGCCCTTAAAGATCTAAAGTTAGGAAAAAAAAATTTAAAATTTTTTGATGAACTAATTAATCAATTATCTCATAGTTTTACAAATATAAAACTTTAAGAAAATAAAGATAAAAAAGTTGACAAATCTAGAAATGTTTTATTCTCAAATTCTAAAGCCGATAGCTCAGATTCAGAATTTTCTGGAGCTGATCCTATAGAAGAAAAGTCTAAAACAAATGAGAATCAAAATGATCAAAATCAAGAATCTCTATAAATCAATAAAATATTTAAAAGACAAAAACCAATAGTCACTGTAGTAAAAACAAGAAATTATTATCCAAGACCTACTCCAGTTGATCTTCAATTCAAAGCACTACAACAAAATGCATTATTGGCTACGGCTTTGCCCATGCAAGTCCATTTTGCGTGGCTAAAAGTTATCTTTTGCCTACGAAAATGAATCTACATAGGCAAAAGCCACAGTTATCTCTTGTTTTTTGCCACGCAAGATATTTGCGTGGGCAAAAGTGGTTGGGATTCTCTCCAAACTAAGAGGCAAAGTTTTACCCACGAACAAATATCATTTGGTGACACGGTCTTTTGTAGGCAAAGTGAAAAACCTTTAGCTACGCATATATTTGCGTAGGAAAAGGCTAAGACTTTTGGCTACACATGGTTTTTTGTGGGCAATATCTTTTGGCTACGAGGTATTTTGTAGGCAAAGTGAAAACCCTTTGGCAACGCATATATTTCCGCAGGGAAAGGCCAAGACTTTTGGACACGCATGGTTTTCCGTGGGCAATATCATTTGGCAATGTAGTATTTTGTAGGCAAAGTGAAAAACCTTTGGCTACGCATATATTTCCGTAGGGAAAGACCAAGACATTCAGCCACGTATGGTTTTCCATGGGCAATATCCTTTGGCAATGTAGTATTTTGTAGGCAAAGTGAAAAACCTTTGGCCACGCATACTTTTGCGTAGGGAAAGGCCAAGACTTTTAACCATGCATTGTTTTCCGTGGGTGAATCCAAATATTTTCATTTCCATTCTTTTATTTTTTTTAATGGAACTATTCCCCTGCCTGCCTCTTCTTTTTGTTTTTTATTTTTTTTAAACACTATTGTGTTATGCAAATGTTTTTGATAGAATCGTGCTTCAAAAATCTAAGCCCTTATTTTATGTAATTTGGTGCCATATTATTTTATTTAAAGGTCATTTATATGGGAGAAAGGACTTGGGTGTGAGGAAATTTTGGTGCCTTGTATTTGGATGGTGTGAACTTGAGAATAGGAGAAGGCTCTTGTCTTGTTGGCAATTTGGGTAGTATTATGTGGAAATCAATGTTTCTGCAGTATTATGTGGCAAGCAATTACAATATTATAATGCAATTCTGCAGTATTATCTTCATTTTTTTATTGCTTTTGTGTTTTGGGTAAGATTGTAAAAGATGATTTCCACTAATTGAATTTAAAAATTAAGAAAATGCTTTCATAAAATAGAAAATAAAGCAGTAAAAATGATTTTTGAATTTTTATCATTGAGAGAATTGTGCTTAAATTTTATTGTGGTTAGAAAGATGCATAATTTGTAATTTATTGTTCTTTTCCACAGGGTGCTTGTCTTAAAATTAAAAAAAAAGAAAATTAAAGGGCCTAAATATAAATTTTGTAACTTAGGTAAAGATAAAAACCTAAGTTTCTTTCATTCGATGCATCATTCCATGAAAATGTTGCGGCTACAACCGTTTTGACGAAGAAGGGTTGCGGTGTACTTCTGCTTTGACGAAAAAGAAGAAGAAGAAGAAGAAGAAGAAGAAGAGGAGGAGGAGGAGGAGAAAACTTCAATCCAGCCACCACACGTGTGCCTGAAAAAAAAAACAAAAAGAAAGAAGAACAAGAACAAGAAACTGGTTGTGTCTCCAGCCATCAGATCTGGATCTGAAAAAAGACAAAAAACAAGAAGAAGAAGAAGAAGAAGAAGAAGAAGAAGAAACTGCACCACGCTTTTGCTTCTCCAGCCACAAGATCTACATCTGAGAAGAAAAAAAAACAAAACGAAAAGAAAGAAGAAGAAGAAACTGCACTACGACTATTGCATCAGCAGCCATCAGATTCTGCGTTTGGAAAAAAAAACAAAAAGAAAGAAAGAAGAAGAAGAAGCAGAAGAAGAAGAAGAAGAAGAAGAAAAAGAAACTGCATGCTAGCTGTTGTGTCTCTAGCCACCAAAACCAGCGGCTGAAAAAAGAACAAAGAAAAGAAAGAAGAAGAAGAAGAAGTGCTCTACTGCAACTTCTCCACCAAAAGCTACATCTGAAAAGAAAAAAAAATAATTGAAAAGAAAGAAGACGAAAGAAGAAAGAAGAAAAAGGAGAAGAAGAACGTACCTGCAATATTGCACATTGCTGATCTCCTGCTGTTGCACGCTGCTGATCTCCTGTTGCATGCTGCTGATTTGCTGTTGCTGTTGCCTGTTGCTGTTGCACGTTGCTGATCCTGCTGATTTGTTATTGCTGCTGCATGTTGCTGATCCTACTGATATGCTGTTGCTGCTGCATCTTGCTGATCCTGTTGCTGTTGCACGTTGCTGTTGCTGTTGCACGTTGCTGATCCTGCTGATTTGCTGTTGCTGTTGCACATTGCTGATCCTGTTAGCTGTTGTCGTTGCACGCTGTTTTTTTCCTGCTGTTGCATGGTACTGATCTCCTACTAATTGTTGTTGCATGCTGTTCATATCCTGTTAGCTTGCAGGTATTGTGTCCATGTGGTGTTTTTTTTTTCTGTTTTAACGTTTGGTGCATTACTGTTATTGAACGTACTGTCATGGAATGAAAAATTACAAAATTTGCCCCAAGTGGGCATTGTACAATGATTTTAATGTTTGGTGCATGTCTGCTATTGAACACAATTTCATCTTGGGGCTTGTAACATTGTGTAGGTTCAATTCCTTTGTAGTCAATTCAAATTCCATCTTGTTGATTTTATAGACTCCACAATGAATACACTATGACCCAAAATAATCTAGATTTTACTTTTGATAACATGAGATGGATCATGGTTTTAAAAATTGGCTGAGTGTAGTCGACTCACACATCCCTCAATTCTTCATATATATATATATATTTTACACAAATAATCCAATCAACCTAATATACATAAATTATAACTACTTAATTGATAAGGACTATGATTGTCTTCTTCTTTTTCTAAGTTGAAATCACGTCAATGTATATATTTTAATTACTTGAAAGAAACATGTGTAATTGAAATATGATAAAAAAAATATAACTAAAATAAGAGAAATTATGCACTCAAAGTTAATACATTGATATGGTGCAGGATAACAAAGTTACAATAATCAAAATTAATTATAGGCAACCAAACTTACATTATTGCAAGTAAGTGAGCAGAGTTTGTGTTGACAAAAAAAAAATTAAATAAATAAAACAAACGTCACAAGTGTTGCAATGAAGATATATAAGCTCATTCTAAACTCAAAGGGCCAAGTTTCATTCATTCAATAGACTCCAAATGTGCGCAAAAAACATGGGTCCAAGTTTCAAAATAGACAAACTTTATCTAAACTAAAATCACGCATAAATGGCTCTTGTCAGTGTTCTTGGTAGGCAACCCAGGCTAGAGCAACTCATACTTCCTAATGATAAAAATAGCTGAAATTCATAGGGAAGCCTTAAAATATGTTCTAGGTCATTCCTTCAAAGTTTTGGAATTTTCGGACACCATTGGATGCAAGTTGAAATTCAACGAGCCCTATTCTAAAGTTTCTGGAATCTCCACCTCTTGAAGACCAAATTAGCTGAAATTTCAATGGAAGGCCTTAATAATGCTATGGAGTAGTTCTGCAAAATTTCGGGTCGATTGGAAGTTGTTGACCCAAAGTCAACATACCCCTGGGCCATGGGGGCACTGAATACAGGTCTAACTTCCCTAAGGTCAAATCAATTGGAAATTGGATAGAAACCTCAAAATAGGTTCCTCATCAAACCCTCAAAATTTCGTGGCCATCTGAGATCCTTTGGGCCCCAACCAATTGAAGCATGGGCCCACTTTGACCAAAAGTCAACAGATGGTGTGACCCACTTTTCGAAGTCAAAACCTGATGAAAATTTTACGGCATGCCTATAATGTTGTCATAGTCCATCCCTCCAAATTTCATTAGGTTTGGACATCATGTGAGCCCATAACCATATTCTTCGGAGGTTAAGCCGGTTGGCCACAACCAAGGCCCAAGCCGACCCAAGCTTCTCTCAATTTTGTGGGGATAGTTTTAAGCAGTTCCCATCAGTTATTAACTAGAAAAATGCACCTGTGCTTAACACAGGCAATAGTACAGGTTATATTAGAAAAAATTTTATTTAATTTCTATCATGTAAATAAAACATTCAGTTTGATTTCATATATTTATACTATATAAAATCTAAAATAGAAATATTTCTCAAAGACAAAAATTTGTATGCGTAAAATTTTTTTATAATTTTTTTCCCTATATTTTACAATGTTAATAATAGCTATATTATGTGGGTATCAATTGTATATGTGTTATTAAGATATATTAGTAAGATTTAAAAAAAAAACTAAATGTTTCAATATATATGTGTACATGTGTGGGTGTGTGTGCGGGCAAGCAGGCTGCATTTGAGTGCGTATGTTAAAATATACCACTTCTGCTCAATAAAAGGTTAAAAATCGACAGATATTTATAATATCTTGTTTATCTTCTAATTATGCTTTGAAGTCTTCATTATGTATTTTAAAAAAATTTATGCTTTTTTATCCTTCTTGATGAGACTATGTTGTGGATGAATGTAGGTGTTGCATCATACAAATAGGCAAACCTTTGAAAAGAATATCTAGGATTTTTGTTTATAATACTCTCCTTCTTGAACGTAAAAAGAAATTTACAAAATCAAATCCTATTTCATCCCTAGATGGCAAGCCAAGCTCATCATAGGTTCGATAAAAAAATAACCTCACTCCTACTTCACATATCCTAAACTATTTTCAAACCTCACTGGAACTTGAAATTAATAAATTGGTGAGCATACAATCAATTATGCACATGAAATTGAATCATTTCAAAGCAAACACTGCGGAGCCCATGAGTTTTAAGAGTTTGGAAATAAACCTCATGTAGAGTAAAGATCTATAATTGCACCCATTTGTTTGTATGGAATTGAATGACTTGAATTCCCTTGAACACATGAAATGTATTTTTGAGAATGAGTAAAATTGAAGAAATAGAAGTAATAATTCATAAAATTCTAACTAAAAAAAAATAATATTGAGATTGATTGATTCATTTACACGGCCTAACCAGCTTACCAGTCCACGTAGTGCCGCCAGTAGTGTGGGTAAGAAATGTACACCATTTACAAATAAATAGAATTGACCTTCCTTTAATGATTTATGTCTACTAACATAAATAAATTTGTGTTCTTAACAGCATCAGCTTCAATCTCTAGTAAAACTGGTAAACGCGGCCCAACCGAGGGAAAGAACGTGGACAGGCTTAGGAAAGTGCTTGGTCATCCCATTCCTGTTGATATTAATCGTGAGGAAGGGGCAATAGAGGGGACATGGGCCTCTTCTGTAGCATCTGCTCTTGGGAAACAAATTCGAGATCATGCACCAATCCGAGACATTCATTGGGTAGATATTGATTTTGAGATCAGGCTAGCCATTGTTATGAGAGTTGGGGTAATATCAATTGATTTATAAAAAAAATTGTTTAACACGTTATTTAATTGATTTCTCAAACTGAGAGTTTAATTCATATTGCATTTTATTGTTACCAATTGCAGTTAACCTTTAACCTTGGTGGGGACTACGAAAGAGATTTGGTGCTCAAGTTTATCATTGACCATAAGTGCCAGGATTTATACAAAGACTAGAAGAGCACATTGCACAAGCACTATCTTAAGCTTAAAAAGGATGGGGTGCCAGACATCAAAAGCCATCCATTATGTCCTTGTAAATTGGATGACTGGAAGTTTATGATTGAGCATGTGTTGGAGAGCGACAGTTTTAAGTATTCCTTATTGCTGTTATATACATATATATATATATATGGTTTGAGCTTCTACTAATGGAAATAGACCAACCACATCTGGGATCATTAAGCTTATTTTATTGTTTTCTTTTTTAATTTTGTCCTCATAGAAAAAGTCTGAAAGTGGGAAAAAGGCACGAGCCGCCCAAAAATACAATCATACAAGTGGCTCAAGATCATATACATCATGAGCATCTATCGATGTAAGTTTAGGACTATAAATTTTTACACTCTCAATAAAATTTCAATATTTAGTTAATCTAACCGAAATATCTAATAAACAATAGGCATCAAAGAATGGTGGTGTTCGACCGTCTATCCCGGATATTTTTGAGCAAACTCACAGACGTGGTCGGCACGGTGGGATGTGGATAAATGACTATGCTGAACAACATCATGTAAGTACTAGTTAATCATTTGTTTAAATCATCAAATATACATTTTTTAGTTATGCTATGGATTAACATAATGAAAAATGACAGGCTATGCTAAAAGAGAAGATTCTCGCACAGTTGCAGCCGGGTGTCGAGAATCCACGAACTGAGGTACAAGTTTCCATCGATGTGCTTGAGAAAAGATCAGGTTTTTCAAGGGGATTTGGGATCCGCAGCATCGCTTCATCTTCCACACAGTCTTGAGAACCTAATCCTGAGGTGATCGCTCTGCAGCTGAAGATAGCTGACCAAGATAAGACCTTAGCTGCATGGCGGGGCTTGCTACAGGTGATGGTTACAAAAATTGGGATAGATCCTGCCAGTGTACCTGGGTTAGTTGATCCAACTAGCGTTCCAGGGTTAATTCTAGAGAATGGTGGTGAAGATGGCACATCGAGTGGAGGGCAGGATGCGGCTTCCCTTGGTTAGTAAATCAATTTTTTTTTCAATTCTAGAGAGTGGTTTGGACTTAAATTTGAGTTTAAGGAGGTATCTAGAATTAAGTAAATAAATTATTTCATTTGTTTAAACCAAATTTTGTTGTGGCTAACTTTGTGATGATTCATTTTGATAATATGGACATCATAAGGCCCTTAGAATATTGTTGTGGCTTTAAAACACATTTTGGTTAATATTTTTTGGGGGAGATGTTGCCCCTTTATTTTCAAAGGGCATGGTTAGTGTAATTTGCTAACTTTTAAATTTCTGATCAACTTAAAGAGTGATGATAGCACAAGCATATAATTATGTTTGAAGTCAGTTTATTGATAAAATGCTAACAAGTTTCTATATTTTTTGTGTAGGTTGATGATAGAGGATGTCTTCAGCTTGACAACTAGATGGCCTCTTTTCTTGTTTTCTTTTTTATCACAAGCATTTGGACTTGTTGAATATTATCTTCTTATTTTTAGATATTTGAATATATTTGAGAATTATTTGGATGATATGTATTGGGTATTTCATATTTTTTTAATATTTGTTCATTGGAATTTGTAATTGGTTGGATTTTAATATATTTGTATGTTTATTTAATTAGTTTGGATGAGATTGGGATAAACTGGTTATTGAAAAAAATTAAAAATAAATAATTATTTTTTTCATTATTTCTTTTGGCTGTGCAATGTATGTAGGTAAAAAATAGATGGAGGTTTTGGCTACGTGTATTGTGTCGGCAAAAGTTATGTTTATAATAAAAAAATAATATTTTTTACTTTTGCCTACGAATTTTTCATGGGCAAAAGTGCTTATTAAAATTAGAAAAAATTATATTTGACTTTTGCCTACGCAAAATCTTTGTAGCCAAAGGTTGTACATTTACCTATGCAGAATCTTCGTAGCCAAAGGTTGTACATTTGCCTATATAAAGACTTCGTAGCGAAAGGTTGTACATTTGCCTACGCAAAATTTTCGTAGCCAAAGGCTATACATTTGCCTACGTAAAATCTTCGTAGCCAAAGGTTGTATCTTTGCCAACAACAAGCTAGCGTAGGCAAAAATACAACCTTTGGCTACGAGGATTTTGCGTAGCCAAAAGCAACACACTTACCTTACCAGCAAGCGTAGCCAAAAGCTCAAATTTTGCCCACGTACTATTTTATGCGTGGCCAAAGACTTTTCTCCACAACCCTTTGGCTACGATTTGCCTACGCATGTCTTTGCGTAGGTGAAGAGTTTTACCTACACATCTAGTCCTTTACCTACAAATTTTCTGCATAGGCAATGATGCATTTTGTTGTAGTGAAGAACAAGCTATTCTAAATGGCCTTTGATTTGAAAACTCCTCAGTATACGAATGGAATGTAGATGGACCATCTGAATATCAAATGCTGCAACTATGCCAACACATGATGATATATGCCTCTACCATCATGGCTGCCTATAATGATCAAAGACATGCAGTAAATGCAGTCGTCCTTGGATTTACTAGACAATTACATGGTTGGTGGAAAAAATACCTATTCGATACAGAAAGACAAGCTATACTAAATGCAGTAAAAAGATATCCTTCAAGAAATCCTGTTCTTACTCCTCAAGGTAAAATGATTCCTGATTCCATCTGCATGCTTATTACTAATAAAGTTAAAGATTTTTTTAGTAATTATATGAATGCAGAAGAAAAATTAAAAACACAATTAATCAATTTATCTTGCCCAACATTATCAGATTTTGTTGCTTTAAATACGTTTTCTTATCAAAACTATATACAATCGATGCAAGTAATTCGGAATTTTGGAAAGGAAAATTCATATCTGGTCTTCCTAAATTTTTTGCAGAAAATGTTAGAGAAGAATTAAAATAAAAAAACTTTTGAAATTTGAATTATGGAATGTATACATATGGTGATCTAATTCAAACGATTAATGAAGCTAGATTTTCTTTATGCAATGAAATCAAACTTAAACGTCAAATTGAAAATAAAAAAAGAATCAACAAATATGAACTTTGTGATTTTTGTTTTTAATTTGGTATGGAACCGTTAATCAGTCGTTCTAGGTAACATAAAAAGAAAAACTTTAAAAAAACCATCAAGAAAGAAAATCTAAACATTTTCAGCTCCACAACATTATACTCCCCCAAAAAGATATTATAAAAAATCTTCTCATAAAAACCCTTATAAAGAATTAAAGAAATTTTATACAAATGATAATCCATCCACTTATTATCCTAAAAAAAAAGAAATACAATGTTATAATTGCAAAGAAAAAGGACATATAGCTTCTGGTTGCCCAAAAATAAAAGTTAAAAGCAGAAAAAGAAATCAAAACTATCTTAAAAGGATCCTCAGTGTCAGAGTCATCCAGTTCCTCTGATACCGATTATTCTTCCTCTCATGCTTTAGATACATGTCATTGTAAAATATTTGACAATGAAATCCAGTATGAATCTGCTTCTTCTGCCTCTTTATCTTTAAACGTACTTTTTGCTCTAGAAGAGATAGTGCTAGAAATGTTTAAAGATCTAAAAAATAACGAATTAAAAAATAAATATTTTGAAAAAATATAGAATATAAATAAAGGAACTAAAAAAGGGAAAGCTTCTACATCAAATAAGATTCAGACTTATCTGAACAATTCAGCATTAAAACTGTATTAGATGGATTAAGAGAGCAACAATCTCTTACTCATCTTTCTATTCAAGATCTTTATAAAGAAATAAATAAACAAAAGCAAGAAATAAAAGAATTCAAGCAAGACTCAATTGAACTTCAAGAGCTTAAACAACGTGTTAAGAATCATGAATTTCACACACTCAAAAATTATCAAGAAAATAATCATAATTTAGAAAATAAAAAAATTGATAAAGACATAAATGGTTATGTGAATTCTTTAATAAGAAATCCACCTAAAAGATGGAAAACTTAAGCTACAATTAAGGTCAAAGACCTCTCTCTTAAGACACTCTGCTTACTAGATAGTGGCGCAGATGTTAATTTAATAAGAGAAGGATTAATCCCAACAAAATATCATGAACAAACCAATAATAAACTCAATCTAGCTACTGCTAGCAAAAAATTACATATCAAATATAAATTAAGTAATGTTTATGTCTGTAAAAATGGAACATGCATAAAGACTAATTTCCTTTTAGGAACGATTTAAACAATGATGTTATCTTTGGAAATTCTTTTCTACAAATTTTACAGCATTTTCAAATTGACTCATCAGGTCTAAAAACTATTTTAGACAATAAAGAATTAAATTTTGATTTTATTGAATTAATTCCTATTCCAACATATCAATATTATTCAAACAAAGTATAAACAAGAATAAGATGTTCAAAAATCATTCAGATACCCAGTTCCAAATAAAGCGGATCTTATTAATTGTCTCTCTGATGTCTTCATGTTTTCTACAATTAATCCTACATCAAGATTTTGATACCTTCAAATTCTACCCGGATGACGATATAAAATTGTTTTTCTTTTCCCAAAGAAGATAAAAATTCAGGTTATTCATAATTCTCATTTAGACCTATCTTTTACTCCTATCTGTCTTCAGGAAGTATCCCTTCTCATTATGACATCAAGTAAAGCCCCTATTCAGGAATCAAGCTCTTTCTTCAAACCTACATCCCAAAAAATATCAATTTCCTTCTTCAATCCAGGATTATTTGTCACTTCACGAGAACTTATCAATGCTCATTGGAGTGCCATTCTCTCTTATAGAAGAAAAAACACTAGAAAAACCCTATCCAAAATTGCAAACCATATCAAGGACTTAGAAAGCCCAATCCTTATGTGCTATAACATCCATCAAAGAGCACTGTTATCCACCTATGTTGTTGAAAAAACATCCAGAATTCACCCGTGGAAAAGGTTAACACAGCCCTTCCAAATGAGATAGCCGTAAGAATTAGAGAAAAAAACTATTTCTTGTCAGATCAAGGAGTGATTAATGCTCAAATCCCAATATATAAGCAGGGCAACTGGTTTTCCCAAATTGTTTCTACCATCATATGAAGTTGATATCTCATTTATCGAACAAGGATTAGTCCAAAGATTTTTTTTATATAGAGATGATTTTCAAATAATATAGTAGCTCCCTGCAATCATGCGTCATGCCCTCCACAGCCTTGGAGTTACCAAAAGATAACTTCTCATAACGATTTCATCATGTTTGGGTGAAAGATCAGAAATCCGGTTTTATCAACTTTAACAATTATGGACTGTCATGACTTATGAAGAAGGAGATTTAGTCTATAAAAAATTCATCTCTAACTTAAATGATTACGAGCATCTCCCTATTGATTATCCAGCTCAATGATATGAATCTCATGAAATCGCTACAATGGAATACCGCTTAGAATGTCTCCAAAATTATGATCTAGCTTCTGATCAATATCAAAGATTTCTCAATCTAAAGGGACATCTTAAATTTGCAAGTACATACAGTTATGTCTGGTGTAATGGTCGATGAGTTGTTTGCATTGTTGATGATCTCGCTGAGCAAACTACGTTGATACAAAATCCTTCTAAATCTGGACATGCAAAGTTTAATCAAATTCTCAATGCCTATGAAGATATCCCTTTTGACATTTCAAAAAAAACTCGTAAAGAATTAATTCAGCTATTTCATGGAGAATTTGAAAATGATAATGAAGGTTGAAATGATCCTTGTCTTAATTTTAACTCTATTATGAAGTTCTCCGCCAGCTCCAATGGAATTCATCAAGATGGTGATTAATCTTATCAAGATTTAGATTTGTCAAGATTTATTAAGAGTTTTCTCTATAAAGTATGCAAAGAAAAGATAACAAAAACTTTATCAATGCTATTGTATCCATAGTTATGCTATTCTCTACAAACACATTAAAGTTATGTTGAAAAAGTACTATCCGAAAAGCTATTTTCAAAAAGAAAGCAGAAGACAATTGTGAAAAATCCAAAAGACAACAAGAATGAACAAGGCTCCATAGACTCCTCTCTCCACAATAGATCAACCGGGTACTATGCAGAAGAATAAAGCAACTATGCAGAAGAATAAAGCAACATCCTCTTAGTCAACAAGTACAATCATCACAGCATGAAAATAAAATCTATACGGCAACTCGTGATCCTATCCAGCAGTAAAATCCCGAAACATCATGTAAAATGCGAGCACATAAAATAAAATGCAAATGTCATCTAAATTCAATCGTAATGAAATGTAAATTATATTCGTAAGTTATAAATAGTACTAGCCTTCTCCATGTACAGGCAAGAGTTGGAATAGTAGTCAAAATCCAGCCTTGCTTCCACCACCATCTACTCTCTCCTCCCCCTTCTGCTTTTGTATACCCACCATCTTCCTTATTTGGTATCAGAGCCAAGTTTGGATCTAGTTTGTAACCAAGTATCGTTGCAATATAAAGTCATTTTGTGAGTATTTCTTCACTTATCTTTATGTTTTGATTATGTTTAAGGAATTGCTTACTTAGAAGCAAGAACGTGAAGAATCTTAAAACTCAGTTGTGTGTTTGTTATTATTGAGAAATTTTAATCATATTCTGCCCATAGTGAAGCTGAGGTAGCCATTGTTGTCGCCGTTGTTAGCCATGTGAAGGCGTTTAAGGCGTTTTGTTGGTGTGTAAATCCTCTATTTCATTAGATACTCATGGTGGATTTGGTTAAAATAACTCTATAATACAAATTATGGCTAAGCTTATTAAGAAGTTTGTACCTTCTTCTTACTCATCATCAAATTCCTTATCTTCTATGTCTATTAAAAATAGTGAAGAAATCAGTTATGACGATTTAGATTAAGTTATTTGTGACTGGACAATTCCAACAGTAAATAAAAATGAAATTTATAAAGTTGGAAGTTTTCAATTAAATCAAGTTATAAAGTAAAAACCATTGAAAGAACTGAATCCATTACTAGTAATATTCAGCATCTTTCTTTAATTAAGCCCCATAAAATAAAGGAGCATGTTAAAACATACAATTATATTCATTTTGGATTGGTGCAAGTTGCTCTAAAGCCTTTAACAAGACTTGGACTTAGAACAAAGCTCTCATCTATGTTCAAGACACAAGACATAAAAAATTTAATGATTCATTACTTGGAATGGTTGAATCAAGTTTGGCTAATGACCCTACTTTCTTCAATTGCTCTCCAAATTTCTCTGTTCCCCTTACAGATCCAGGTGCACATGAAGCTCTTACTCTTACTATCCAGATAAAAGGTTTTGATATGAATCCTCATAATCAAAATCTTGCTCTCATATATAGAGTTTATTATAGACTCATGAATTCAATTGTTCCAGACATAACCTATTCCCATCAAGCAAATGATATGACTACTTTATTCCAAACTAATTTAAAAAGTAAAGTTAATATTCGAAAACTCATACAGTGGAATGATATTAATTTATCTGGTAAATGGTGCTTAGAAAATGCTCAACCTAAAAGGTCTTTAGAAAATCAAGATATTGAAATAATTATTGAACAAGAAGCTGGAAGTGTTGAAATAACTTTTTAAACAGATTCAAGAGATACAACTCCTACATTTTATCAACCTTCTAGAAAATCATATTCACATCCTCCATTAGTGGTAGGATCTTCCATAAAAGAACCATCCCGCGTTTCTTGCTTTACACCTAATGAAGACCTTCGGCCTACAAAACTTGTGTATCCTTCTTATCAAGCTTTTCCATCTAATACATATAATCCTTCGGAACCCAATTTTAATATAAATGCTATTGAATGTTTTGAAATTGATAAAGAAATGTTAAAAAAGAATTGAGCTCTACATCCTTTAACAAAATCCCTTTTTATACAGGTTTCTCAAGAACATAAAAACTTTTTAAAAGAACAATGTTACAAATATATATATGATATTAATGAAATATTTGTTTCTTTGATTGGCTTAAACTAGCCATGAAGAAAGCTTATAATATTGAAGATTTATCCATCAATATAATAACAAAATTAAGTTCATCTTGGATTATATCTTCTACTAGTTCTTCTCCACAAAGAACTGAAGAATCTATACATCCTCCATTACATCAAATTTTTCATAAAGAAACTTAAGCCATACCCATAAAAGATGTAGCAAAGACACATTGAGATAAAGGTAAATTTGAATTAATTTATAAATTAGACTTAAGCCATGTTTTAGATCAAATTAATTATACAAATATTAACCTTCATACTATTGGCCAACAAACCAATAGAATTGAAGATAAAGTTAAAAATATTTTAAAAATTTATGGAGCATCTTCTTCACAAAAGATGATTAAGACACAAACTTTAGGTTTTCAAGGTGAAGCCCTTAAAGCTCTAAAGTTAGAAAGGAAACTTTTAAAATTTTCAGATGTACTAATCAATCAATTATCTCATAGTTTTACAAATATAGAACTTCAAGAAAATAAAGATAAAAAAGTTGACAAATCTATAAATGTTTTAGTCTCAAATTGTAAAGCCTCTAGCTTAGATTCAGAATTTTGTATAGCTGATCCTATAGAAGAAGAGTCTGAACCAAATGAGAATCAAAATGATCAAAATCAAGAATATCTACAAATCAATAAAATATTTAAAAGACAAAAACCAATAGTCACTGCAGTAAAAACAAGAAATTATTATCCAAGACCTACTCTAGTTGATCTTCAATTCGAAGAACAAGCTATTCTAAATGGCCTTTGATTTGAAAACTCTTCAGTATATGAATAGAATGTAGATGGACTATTTGAATATCAAATCCTGCAACTATGCCAACACATGATCATATATGCCTCTACAATCATGGCTCCAGTAATGATCAAAGACATGCGGTAAATGCAATTGTCTTTGGATTTACTGGATAATTACATGGTTGGTGGGAAAAGTACCTATCTGATATAGATAGACAAGCTATACAAAATGCATTAAAAAGAGATCCTTTAGGAAATCTTATTTTTACTCATCAAGGTCAAATCATTCCTCAAGAAGAATAAAGCAACATCCTCCTAGTCAACAACGACACTCATCACAAATGAAGACAAACCATCTATACGGCAACCTGTGATTCTATCCACTAGTAAAATCCCAAAACATCATAAAATGAAATGCAAATGTGGTGTAAGTTCAGTTGTAATAAAATGTAAATTATGTTTGTTAAGGTTATAAATAGTACCAGCCTTCTCCATGTACAGGTAAGAGTTGGAATACCAGTCAAAATCCAGCCTTACTTCCACCACCATCTCCTCTCTCCTCTCCCTTCCACTTTTGTATACCCACCATCTTCCCCATTTGGTATCAGAGCCAAGTTGGCATCTAGTTTGTAATCAAGTATCGTTACAATATAAAGTCATTTTGTGAGTATTTTTTTCACTTATCTTTGTTATGTTATGCTTTGATTTTGCGTAAGGAATTGTTGACTCACAAGTAAGAACGTCAAAAGTCTTAATACTTGGTTGTGTATTTGTTATTATTGAGAAATTTTTATCATATTCCGCCTAGAATGAAGTTGAGGTAGCCATTGTTATCACCGTTGTTAGCCATGTGAAGGCGTTTAAGGCGTTTTGTTGGTGTGTAAATCCTCTATTTCATTAGATACTCGTGGTAGATTTGGTTAAAATAATTATGTAATACAAATTATGGCTAAGCTTATTAAGAAGTTTGTACCTTCTTCTGACTCATTATCAAATTTCTTATCTTCTATGTCTATTAAAAATAGTGAAGAAATTAGTTATGATGATTTAGATCAAGTTATTTATAACTGGACTATTCCAAACTTAAATAAAAATGAAATTTATAAAGTTAGAAGTTTTCAATTAATATCAAGTTGTAAAGCAAAAACAAATGAAAGAACTGAATCCATTACCAGTAATATTCAGCATTTTTCTTTAAACAAGCCCCGTGAAATGAAGGAGTTTGTTAAAACATACAATTATATTCATTTTGGATTAGGGCAAGTTGCTCTAAAGTCATTAACAGGACTTGAACTTAGAGCTGAAGTTCTCATCTATGTTCAAGATACAAGACATAAGAAATTCAGTGATTTATTACTTGGAATGGTTGAATCAAGTTTGGTTAATGTGATGTTAAGGGTAAAATTGTCTTTTCACATGAATTCACATTTTTTTTATATGAAATTCATTATATGGGTCCTATTTATAAAGAATTATGGCAAGGAATTGATTTTTAAGAGAAAGGAGAGAAAAAATTGAATAAAAAAGGAAATTGGAAGAAAATTGCAAAAAGTCGGCTTCATGGTCCCACACACACATGCACATGTGTGGGGCACACTTGTAAATCATCCAAGATGGGGTCCATTTATTTGTTGCACATTTTCAAGAGATTTTGAAGAGAATTTGAAGAATATCTCATCAAAGATGGGCAAGGAATGCCACATAGGAGTTCTTTTTGGAGAAGGAAAAGATTTAATTGAAAAAAAAATGAAAAAAAAATATCCAAGCAAGCTATACCACATCCAAAAGAGATTTGGATCAGATTTTGGTTGAAAAAGAAAAAGATAAAAAATCAAGAGGGTTATCTTTAACGATCTCTTCAAGTTTGGAGCTAACAAGGAGAACTTTTCAAAAAAGGAAAGTTGACGATGAAAAGAGAAAAAAAGCAGAAATTCTACACCTCATGTGGGCCAAGTTTGATTTCAAGAGAGGATTTTGATCCCTACTTCATCTCTCAAAAGATTTTAATGCAAGGTAGCAATGACAAAGAAGGAAAGAAGCATCCAAGAGGGACTTCTACACAAAGCAAGTAAGGAAAGAAAAGGAAAATAAAAAGAAAAAAAAATCCCCAAAGATGTTGCATGTCCAATTCATTGTTTGGAGCTCTTTTCTTTCACTTTTTTTTTTATGATTTTTAAGATTTTAAAGTTTGAGAATGAGTAGGACCTGAAAAGGTATAAATAGGGCACCCCTCTCTTATATTCTTCATGGAAGAATTACCCACCTCGCACCTCTAGATTTCTACACTCCATCTCTCCCTCTCTTGTCTCTCCATCTCAAGTCATCAAGGAGGCTTAGCCCTAAAGCCCCACCACCAACCTTGAAGATCAACTAGAAAGAGGAATTCTTTTCCATCGTAGTATGTATAATCTTTTGGTTCAATTTTTTTCATCTTATGTAAAGGATTGTCATACTAGTTCAATAATATTCATCTTCTTATTCATCTTATTCTTATGGTTGTATGATTGCTTAATTTGTATTTTTTTTTTTGTTTGGATTGATGACCCAAATAGAGAGCATACTTTAAGAAATTGTTAGGCCTAGACTAAAAGAGAATTTTGAGTGAATATACCGCCTTTAACTTCCATTGTTTACCTCCTTTGACTTCAGTTATACCGCCTTTGACTTCTTGCAATTTTTATCTTATTTCATTGCACTTTTAATTTTAGATTTCTACATTTTTATTTTACTGCACTTTTATTTTATTTTCTGCACTTTTGTTATTTTTCCTATTGATTTTAAGTTTTGCTTTTGTATAGTTTGATGGTTGGATTAGGAATCATTGCATCTATTTTCATATCATAAGATTTTGTGCAAATTTAAGTTGATGAAAATTAAGCCTTCAAATCTTAATCTAATGATTAAATTCGGACTCAATATATACAGCATAACTTAACACAGTTTTCAGCAAACTGCAGAAACAGTTTTTGGCAAAAAGTTCGAAGTGGGTAGACCAGTAAAATCGTAGTATTTTTCTTTGAAACTTGGGAAAATTAAAGTTTAGGATGTGGTCTTTCATTCCCCAAAATTTCAGATCAAAATAATTTCGGAAGGCTTGTGAACCAGAGGCTTAAACTTTGCCAATCAGTCAACCCGAATCAGAATTTCTGCACAGAATTTTGCGAAGTTGTCATGTTCATGCATTCATAACTTTTTCGTTTTAGATCCTTTTTCACTTCTATTTTTTTCTTGTTAGTTTCTTGCATCAGTAGAGCATAAATTCCATCCATTAAATTTAGATTTAGGATGCATTAGAATAGTTCAAATCATGCATAAAATTAGCATCAGCATACTAGTTTTTCAGACTTAGAATTTTTTAGCATCTCATGGCATGCATTGTATTACTAATTTTACTACCTTTCTAATTTTAATGTTGCTTTTAGTTTTACATTTTTTTAATATTTTAGTTAATTTCCAGAATTAAAATATCTTTCTAAACTTGTTTTAATTGAAGATTTTAAATTGGAAAGTTTTTCTAGTTTTGGAAATTCTAAGCTAGGAAAGTTTCTAACTTATGTTATTTTGTTTTTAAAATTGTTTAGTTTAGTAAGTTTCTAATTTTAGATTTAGTTTTATTGGAAGTTCTAATGTGTGCTTTGTTTTGCAGTAAATTTAATTTTATTTTTGAGAACTTTTAGATTTAGGATTTACTTTCTTTATTTGAATTGTGATTGTAATTATTTTGTTTTAGGAATGTATGTATTTGTTAGATTTTAATTAGGCTAGTTTTAGAATTTTGTTTAGGCAGGTGACAAGTTGAAAATATTTTAAACATAACTCCCTGTGGATTCGACCCCATACTTACTAGGATATTACTACATCGCAGCTCTGCACTTGGAGCTCACGATCAAGTTTTTGGCGCCGTTGCCGGGGAGCGCCATTTAAGGTAACTTTTCTAACTTTCCTTATTTACATTGCTTTGTGGGTGTGGTTTAATTTTGGCATCTTTCTAGAAATAGGAGGACATACATGGAATGATGAGCCGCCCTAATTTGGAATAGGAATGTGCATGGAATGCTACAAAGTACACATCACTGCTATTTTTAAAACTTTCTAAAATCAGAAAAAGTTACTGTTTTTCAACTTGTCTCAACTTCTTTTAGGAAGAAAGTATACCAAAAGTAATCTAATCGTTGTCCTTAATCTTCTCGGTGTCTAAGGAGGCCTTTGCCCTGGTAGTGCGTGACAGCTTGACTGTTCAGGAAACTATTCCTTTAAACGGGTCTATCTGTGACTCTACCACTTCTTGGTGGCTAACCTGGCCGAGTTGGTTTCATAGGACTAGATTGGAAAACTTAAGGAAACTTTTCAACCCTAGAGAGTTTTTTTAGTTGCTTTCATTTTCTTTCTAAAAAAATCTCAAAATTCCAAAAAGAAAGGACAAGCGCTCTCAGCCAATTAGGCAAAGAGGATCAGCGCATAGATTAGAAAGGAAAGAATCTCCTAGACCCTCCGGTCCTTTGAGATTGTCTCCAATGGCGAGTGGGTTTGGTAAAAATGATGCCCAACTCAGAAATGGGAATAACAATGGGGACCGCAATGGTGTGGAGGTTAATCAGCCACCTAGGACTTTACGTGATTACTTGAGGCCCGCTCGACAAACTACACCATCCTGTATAGTGATGCCCCCAATCATGGGTCAATTTGAGATCAAACTATGCATGATCCAATTTCTACCTAGGTTTCATGGGCTTGACTTTGAAAGTGCATACTTGCACCTAAAAGAATTTGATGAAGTATGCTCAACACTTCAGTTACAAAATGTAGTGCCGGATGTAATCAAACTTCGATTATTTCCACTTTCTTTGAAAGATAAAGCTAAGACTTGGCTCCACTCTCTTAGACCAAGTTCAATCAACACCTGAAATGGCCTAGAGATTGAATTTTTGAAGAAATTCTTCCCACAGCATAAGACCAATACTTTGAAAAAGGAAATTATGATGTTCAGACAAAATCTCAAGGAACCCTATTATAAGTGTTGGGAAAGATTTAACGAATTAATCCTTGCATGTCCTCATCATGGATATGAAACATATCGTCTCATCGAGATTTTTATTGAGGGTTTAACCCCTGATACCCGTCAATTTATTGAGATGATGTGCAATGGTCAATTCGATCAAAAACAAATTGATGAAGCATGGGAATTTTTGGAACTAATGGCTGAAAATGCACAAAAATGGGCCTCGTCTGATAGGGCAGATCAATCTAGGTCATTGAACCAGTCTAAGGGAGGAGGAATTTATCATCTGAATAATCAAACTGAAATTCAAGCCAAGCTTGCTACACTTACGAGAGAAATAGAAACCCTGAAACTTGGAAAAAACAAGGATACAGTCATGGTTTGTGGTGTTTGTGCTTCTAAAGATCATTTGTCAGCAGACTGTCCAACTGGACCTATATTATAGGAAGCAGTTCAAGAACAGGCTAACATTTTAAACTCATATCAATAGTCGTTCAGTACAAATACCATGGGGAACACGTATAATCCTTCGTGGCAAAACTACCTAAATTTTAGTTGGAGGAATGGACCAACTGCTACACCTGAGTATAATCCCCAAAGACCATCAAATTCTGGTGCATACATGTCTCCACAACATAATACATCTTATGCACCACAAGCTTAGAATAGATCATTGGAGGAGTCCCTCAGTATGCTAGTACAATCTCAATAACAATTTATGCAATTAACTGTGGGCCTGGATTGCACATGAGATGTGGGGTCGTGGTGTTCCAGTTGGAGCCAGCTTTCTAAGGAATCCCTAGTGGTCCCCACGCTAGCCCAAGTTATTGGAAAATACTAATCTGACTTGAACTCTAGAAAGAAGGTTTTAGAAAAGAGAAAGTTGCTAATTGCTTTGGAAGTAAGACTTCTACTTCAATTAAGCAAGGAAGAGATTTGAAAAGATATAAATCTCTTTGGACGTCCAATGAGACTCTCTCACGCCCAAAACCTTGTTCATGCAAGAGTTGCACGAGTTTCTCCCTCCTTCTCTCTTCCAGTTCCTTGGAGTTTCGAGTTGGAATTTCTCCTGAAGATTCTACCAATCTTCTTGAGAAAAGAAATCCAATTCGGGTCATAGCGTAGAAGGCTAAGAGGTGTTGAAGATTCTCATCATCAAGCAGAGTTGCAACTTCTCCATTAGAGCACTACAGATCTCCAAAGGTATGATCTACTTCTTGCATGTCGTAGATTATTATGGATGTTTAGTGCTATTTGAATCAGTTTTTAGATAGAATATTTGCTGTACATGGTCACGAGATTGAGGGTAATGCATCCTGGATTGGGTTTTTGGTCTTATGGATAGTTGATCCCTGTGTCAAGTCGGTCAAAAGTTTTGAAAATCTATCCACGAGACCCACCTGCTTCCAACAATTGGTATCAGAGACATACCCCATCTCTAATCATGTTAGATCAGTAATCTTGTTCTAATCTTTGCACGAGATGTGAAGAGGATAGAGCAAGGGCTATGAAAGGATTAGTGTTTATTGGGTTTGCTTGCTTTTGTAGTAGATCCATGTTTGGAAAGTCACAAAAGGTTTTAATCATGATAAGAGGATGGTAAGATGCCATTAGAAGATTAGTGAGATCATTAGAAGTGATTGGAAACAGCAGAAGCCGATCTGAAAAAACTCAAATTTCTGGGTTCGTTAGGTCGGTTAGTCACACGGGCCACTATGGTAGTAGAGGTCTGTTGGCTAGCCGAACCCAGGCAAAATCATTTTGTTCCTGGTTTGAATTGTTGTTTTTTTTTTTTGGGCGCTGCCCCCTAGACCCCCACGAGCTGACGGGCAACTCTATCCCCGCCGGGGGCGTTGCCCTAGACCCCCTTTGCATAGGGGATCTTGTATCGTGGTAGCAAACATTTGGCATCTTGTTTTTCCATTGTGGTTTGGCAACCTGGTTTTGTGAGATGCTTTGTTGTTTGAGATACTAACTTGCAGGTGATAATGTCCTCTCCATATGGACCACATGAATTTTCTTTCCTTTTACTTATTGGTTTATTTATGGCTAAGTGTAAAGGGCATCATGGTTTCCTTGGTTTTTCCGTGCAAGGGCAAGGCATGGTGAATTTCCCTATAGCCCTTTTATTTCCATGTTTAGATTACCATGTAAGTTTCATTATAGAGACATAGGAATTTATGTATTTTTTTAAAAAAAATTTGTAAATTCTGGAGATGTTCGAAACAAAGAAGGAAAGAGAAGCTGGACTCCTAATCAAAGAGTTTGAAGATTACCAAAAGGTGTTTTGGAGATGCCCAAAGAGTTTGAGGAATCTCAAAGTTTCGGAAAGTCTAGAAGTCCAAGAAGTCTTTTTCGCCTGGGCCATGTGGAGGAGAGGACTAGTCTTTTATTATAGCACTTTCTATTTATGGAGGAATGCTTATTTTAGAGTATTTCCATATATGATCCAAACATAGCAAATTCCAAAATTGGTCAGATCAAATTAATTTTTGGAAAGAGTTCTAATTAGAGTTGATGGGCCCATGAGATGGATCTATTGGTAACACTAATTTTAGAAACTGGACTTTCCTTAAAATAACTTGACTTGAACCAATCATTGGTCGTATCATGAGATGAATTTATACCAATATTTGATGGACCTCTACACCTATAAGGAAATCCTCAACTCTAAAATATTAAGTGGGAGTGGGGCATTTATATATATACAAATCCCCATGATTTTCCACCATAGGTCCATTGTAAGGAAAGTATTAGCCTTGCATCATTTTGAAAATGGCTATTCCGCACGGAGGGCTTGTATTTATCTGGATACTGGATATGGATCTCCTATGGATAGTGTTGATGAGAAGGGGTGGGAACCCACTCCCCAAGGAGGAGCTGCCCGCAATGGTTGTCATGCAATGCTAGTTGGTGGGTCACACTTAACTAAAATAATGATGTAGTATCCCCAAGGATTTGCCTCATGTATTTTAGAAACCGAAGCTAATCGGGAATCATACATTATTTGGTATGAGATACCTAGATAGGAATGAATGAAGGGGATCATAGATAGATAGTCTTAATCCCAATTTTGACCAACTTTGATTCACACCAGTCTAGGAGGTATTCGCACTCCCCAAGGAGGCATACCCCGCAGGATTGGGATTCCGATGTATTTTTGAATTTTGTGGTTATGAGGATTCCCACATAAATTTGGTAGAATACTAAACCCTAATGTCATTTAAATTCATTAGTTGAATGTATGGTTATGTGTTACAGTATTACAAGCATGAATTCAAATACTTTCAATCCACTTGCGACCATCCTCAACTAGAATAAGTTGGTGGGATCCAACTATGTAGACTAGAAACGGAATCTGGATATTGTCCTGATAGCTTCAGGATATAAATATCTACTTACTAAAAACCCCCTTGAAAAGCCTGGCCCAGATGCATCAGAAGCAGAAAAGGACCTTTACACCAAATGGGCCAAAGACGATGAGATGGCCCGATGTTACATTCTGGCATCCATGTCTAGTGTGCTGCAACACCAACATCAATCTTATAAGACTGCATATGATATGATATCGAACTTAAAGGAGATGTTTGCAGAACAAGGCAGACCTGCTAGGCAGGCAGCCATGAGGGTGCTCATTGGCACCAAGATGGCTGAAGGTACATCAGTACAGGAACACATGTTGAAGATGATGGACTCATTAAATGAGTTAGATGTACTGGGAGTTGTGATTGATGCAGAATCGCAGATTGACATAATCCTTGAGTCACTACCAGAGTCATTCAACAATTTCAAGGTCAATTATAATATGAATAAAATGAATCTGACTATGGCTGAGCTATCTATCAGCTGGTAGCAACTGAAGGGATTTTGAAGAAAAAACCAACAGCCTTAATGACAGAAGAGTCAGATGCCAAGTCCAAGCCAAAAGGCCAAGGACGGAAAGGCAAAAAGTAATCAGTTCCAAAGGGTCCTAAGGTGGAGAATGGTCCAACTGGTGGCATGGCTAAAGCTAAGGGTTCAGGGACAAAAGGAAAGTGTTTCCATTGTGGTAAGATAGGACATTGGAAGAGGAATTGTCCAGAATATCTGTCTAATAAATGACCCCAGGTATGATTGAGTCACTTATATCTGAAGTTAGTTTTGCAACTGGTACTTCAGAATCCTGGTGTGTGGATTCCGGGGCAACTAATCACATATGTAATACGTTGCAGGGGTTCAGGGAAACCAGGAGGCTAAGTGATGGAGAAATCATTGTCAACCTAGGATATGACGCTAAGGCGGAGGCTGTTTCAATGGGAGTCATTACTTTATGTTTTTCAAATAATAAATTGGTTTTGTCACAAACATTATATGTACCGTCTTTAAGGCGGAATTTAATTTCAGTTTCTAGTTTGGTGAATAAAGGTTATTCTATTACTTTCGGTACCGAAGTTGTCATAAAGAGGAATGGTACTTTCATATGTTCTGGCAAGGTAACCAATGGACTTTATTTGTTAACTCTCATGATGTATGAGATACATGATACTGAAACAATTAATAGACCATTATTAAAGAGAAAGTCACCTTCATCTAGTCTAACAAAACTTTGGCACTTGAGGCTAGGTCATATAAACCTTAACAGGATTGAGAGGCTAGTGAAAGATGGTATCTTACCTTCATTGGTGGTAGAACCAATGCCTGTCTGTGAGTCCTGTTTGGAAGGTAAAATGACTAAAAGACCCTTTTCAGCTAAGGGTAATAGGGCCAAAGATTTATTGGAATTAGTGCATACTGATCTCTGCAGACCCATTAATGTCAGGGCCAGAGGAGGATATGAGTACTTCATCACTTTCACAGATGATTACTCAAGATATGGTTACATATACCTTATGCACCACAAGTCCGAAGCTTTTAAAAAGTTCAAAGAGTTTCGAACGGAAGCGGAAAAGCAATTAGGTAAGAGTATCAAGACTCTTCGATCAAATCGAATATCTCTCTACTGATTTTATGGGTTACTTATCAGAAAATGGGATTTTATCCCAGTTGTCTACCCCTGGTATGCCTCAACAGAATGGAGTAGCAGAAAAAAGGAACCGGACTCTTTTAGATATAATTAGGTCTATGCTGAGTTTCTTAAGATTACCTATATCCTTTTGGGGATACGCTTTAGATACTGCAATGTACATACTAAACCTCGTACCATCTAAGTCTATACCTAAGACTCCCCAGGAATTGTGGTCTGGGCGAAAGCCTAGTCTACAACATTTACACATTTGGGGTTGTCGAGCACACGTGCTAAAGGTTAAGATGGATAAGTTGGAAACGAAGTCGGAAATATGCACGTTTGTAGGACATCCTAAAGGAACTAAAGGTTGGTTATTCCATAATCCCAGAGAGCAGAAAGTGCTGGTCAGTACCAATGCGGTTTTTCTGGAGGAAGATTATATGATGGACCAGAAATCTTTAGAAAATGTGATCTTGGAAAAAATTCAGGAGCAATCAATTCCAAATCCAAGTATGACCGGATTTGAGGAAAAACCGCCCTTACCAGACCCAGTAGTTACACCAGAACCTCGTTGTACTGGGAGGATTGTCAGACCACCTGATAGGTTCTCATTCTTGGGAGAGTCTTATGAAGCAATCCCAGAAGAGCCAGAACAAGATCCCTCTAACTATCATGAAGCAATCAATGACTTAGACTCGGGACGCTGGCAAGATGCTATGAAAGATGAGATGGAGTCTATGTACTCAAATCAAGTCTGGACACTTGTGGACTTGCCTGCTAACATTAAACCTATTGGGTGCAAGTGGGTCTACAAGAGAAAAAGAAGACCAGATGGAAGAGTGGAGACCTATAAGGCTAGGCTTGTTGCGAAAGGATATACTCAGAAAGAGGGGATCGATTATGAGGAAACCTTCTCGCCAGTAGCCATGCTCAAATCCATCCGGATACTCTTATCCATTGCGGCTCATCTCGATTATGAGATTTGGCAAATGGATGTCAAGACGGCGTTTCTCAACGGCCATCTTGAGGAAGAAATTTATATGGTGCAGCCAGACGGTTTTGTAGCTAAAAACCAAGAGCAAAAAGTTTGCAAGCTGCAGAAGTCTATTTATGGATTGAAGCAGGCATCCCGAAGCTGGAATATCCGTTTTGACCAGGCAATCAAGTCATTTGGTTTTTCTCAAAATCCGGATGAGTCATGTGTGTACATGAAAAGTGAGGGTGAAAGGGTAGTTTTTCTGGTTTTATATGTCGATGACATCCTTCTTCTTAGGAAAGACATAGGAATGTTGTCAACGGTAAAAGTTTGGTTAGCCAAGACTTTTGATATGAAGGACTTGGGAGAAGCTAGCTACATCCTAGGGATCAAACTCTATCGAGACTGGAAAAATAGGATGATTGGCTTATCCCAAGCTGCATACATAGATAAGGTGCTAGTACGGTTTGCAATGCAAGACTCCAAGTTGGGTATCACCCATTTCAGGCATCGAGTGCACCTTTCCAAGGATCAGTGTCCTAAGACACCCGAGGAAAAGGAGCAGATAAGGTCGATACCATACGCATCGGCTGTTGGTAGCCTCATGTATGCTATGTTATGTACTAGACCGGATATCTGTTATGTAGTAGGCCTAGTCAGTAGATATCAATCTAATCCAGGACCTAAACATTGGACTGCTGTAAAATGTATTCTCAAATACTTGAGAAGGACTAAAGATTACATGTTGATTTATAGCAGTGATGAGTTGATTCTAGTCGGATACACAGATTCTGACTTTATGTCAGATAAGGATTCTAGGAAATCCACCTCTGGTTATGTATTTATGCTTGGAGGTGGAGCTATCAGCTGGAGGAGTATAAAACAAGAATGTACCGCTGATTCAACCTTGGAGGTTGAATATGTAGCAGCTTGTGAAGCAGCTAAGGAAGCAGTATGGCTTAAAAGATTCCTTTTGGAACTTGGGGTGGTACCTTTGGCACGACAGCCACTTACAGTTTACTGTGACAGTAGCGGGGCAGTCACTCAGTCAAAGGAACCCAAAGCCATAAAAGCCAAAAGCATGTACAGAGGAAATATCACTTAGTCAGAGAGATTGTGCAGAGAGGTGATATTGCTATTACCAAGATAGCCTCTGCAGACAATTTGGCAGATCCCTTTACTAAGCCTTTGACTACCAAAGTCTTTGAGCAGCATATAGAAGGGATGGGCATGAGATGCAACCCTGACTGGCATTGAGCCCAAGTGGGAGTTTGTTAGATTTCGTGGACTCAATCCATCAGTTGACGTAATAAATTGATTAATTTCTTTATTTATCAATAATATCATGCTTTACTTTCATGAGATGAATATTATTTTACTACTTCATGCACATGACCAATACATATGACATAATGGTTCATGAGTTGAACCGAGTCCCATTAGTATATTAGATGTGATATATGTGCATGGATGAGATCCACACGCGGGAGATATATGTCATAAATCTTATACTTAAATAGCTTCACAACCAGTAATGAGACTGGGCATCTCATTTGATAAGGTTACTGCACTTTGATCACTATGAGATAGTGTGATTTGTCTCGATCATCAGAATGTAAGATTCTGGATCACAGTGCTGGTACATTGGATCTATTGAAGGACCATGAGATGCACCTTATGGAATTCTGTCTTAATAATAAGGTATGCTCTCATAATTCCCTCGCAATAGGCTCTCAATCCTGAGACATTGATGAACTCAAGTTTCTATCTACTCATTTGCTTTGAGTCACCAATGAGTGAGGCCAACTATAGATTAACACCTTAGTGTCTTGGGTAGGTGGTAGTAGAATTGTGGGAACATTGAATAATCAAGATGGAATCTATCTCTATTATCCCCTTGTGCCAATTAATGGATTTGTCATTAGTAAGTGCGCACCCACCTCAATTAAGAGTTATTTGGATGGTACTGATGATTACTGTGATTAATTGGGGCTCAAGGATAATAAGATGTGGAACTTAGATTGGAAGAGATAGATTTATTCCAATTGATCTACGGATATTGATAGAGGGGCCTACTTGTGGTAATTTGGAAGTTTAGGGTCTTCATTGTAGTTTATTCCTAAGACTGGAGTGCAATTGCATTTATATAGTGGTGTTATTTGCAATTAACTGTGGGCCCGGATTGTACATGAGATGTGGGGTCGCGATGTTCCAGTTGAAGCAGCTTTCTAAGGAATCCCTAGTGGTCCCCACGCTAGCCCATGTTATTGGAAAATACTAATCCGAATTGAACTCTAGAAAGAACATTTTAGAAAAGAGAAAGTTGCTAATTGCTTTGGAAGTAAGACTTCTACTTCAATTAAGCAAGGAAGAGATTTGAAAAGATATAAATCTCTTTGGACGTCTAATGAGACTCTCTCACACCCAAAACCTTGTTCGTGCAAGAGTTGCACGAGTTTCTCTCTCCCTCTCTTTTCTAGTTCCTTGGAGTTTCGAGTTGGGATTTCTCCTGAAGATTCCACCAATCTTCTTGTGAAAAGAAATCCAATTCAGGTCATGGCATGGAAGGCTAAGAGGTGTTGAAGATTCTCATCATCAAGCAGAGTCGCAACTTCTCCATTAGAGCACTACAGATCTCCAAAGGTATAATCTACTTTTTGCATGTCGTAGATTATTATGGATGTTTAGTGCTATTTGAATCTGTCTTTTAGATAGAATATTTATTGTACATGGTCACGAGATTGAGGGTAATGCATCCTGATTGGGTTTTCGGTCTTATGGATAGTTGATCCCTATGTCAAGTGGGTCAAAAGTTTTGAAAATCTATCCACGAGACCCACCTGCTTCCAACAGAGACCTACCCAGTAGTTATTTCTTCGCTTCTCACTGAGAATCAAGAGGCTTAATTAATTAAAGTGCTCAAATAGCACAAGAATGCAATTGTTTGGAATGTGGCTGACGTCAAAGGAATTGATCCTTTAGTGTGTATGCATCGCATCTACCTTGAAGAGGATGCAAAACCGTGTAGGCAGATGCAACGCCGGCTTAATCCTACCATGTAGAAAGTGGTTAGGGCTGAGGTGCTTAAACTGCTTGATGTGGGCATAATCTATCCCATCTCGGATAGCTAGTGGGTTAGCCCTACCCAGGTTGGTCCAAAAAAAGTCGGTATCACTGTAGTAAAAAATACTCAAAATGAACTTGTTCTTACCCAAGTCCCCATAGGACAGAGGGTATGCATAGACTATAGGAAACTTAATGCAGTCACACGTAAGGACCATTTCCCTCTACCCTTTATGGACCAAATTTTGGAAAGGGTAACTGGCCACCAATACTATTGTTTCCTTGATGGATATTCTGGATATAACTAAATAGAAATCTCCCTTGAAGACCAGGAGAAAACTACATTCACATGCCCCTTTGGTACTTTTGCTTATCGGCAAATGCTTTTTGGGTAATGTTATGCTCCCACCACATTTTAGCATTGTATACTGAGTATTTTTAGTGACATGGTGGAATGCATTCTCGAGGTCTTCATGGATGATTTCTCTGTGTTTGGTGACTCATTTGAGGAGTGTTTGACCAACCTCGAGATTGTTCTCACTAGATGCGAAGAAAAGAACCTGGTACTCAATTTGGAAAAATGTCATTTCATGGTTCACCAGGGAATTGTCCTTGGTCATATTGTGTCTGAAAAAGGTCTAGAAGTTGACAAGTCTAAAATTGATTTGATTGCCAACTTACCCACACCCAAAACCGTAAGAGATATAAGATCATTCTTAGGGCATGTAGGGTTCTATAGAAGGTTCATTAAAGATTTTAGTTCTATATCTTGCCCTCTTTGTGAACTGTTATCCAAAGATGCACAATTCGAATGGACTGAGGCATGCCAAGTGGCTTTTGAAAAATTAAAAGGTATGCTAACGTCTGCTCCAATTATGCAACCTCCGGATTGGAACCTTCCTTTTGAACTCATCTGCGATGCCAGTGATTATGCGGTTGGGGTTGTTTTGGGACAACGTAACGATAAAAAGCCTTACGTGATTTATTATGCAAGTAAGAGCTTGAATAGTACACAGATCATCTATTCAACCACTGAGAAGGAATTATTGGCAGTGGTCTTTGCACTTGACAAATTTCACTCTTACTTGATTGGATCTAAGATTGTGGTGTTTACTGATCATTCGGCACTAAAGTATCTTCTTTCTAAAAAAGATGCTAAGCCCAGACTAATTAGATGGATCCTTTTACTCCAGGAATTTGACTTAGAAATCAGAGAGAAGAAAGGAGTAGAAAATGTTATGGCAGATCACCTTTCTAGACTTGTTATTTTTAATCCTATTAAGCCAACACCAATTAGTGACAATTTTCCAGATGAACACCTTTTTGCATTATCCAAACCTCCTTGGTTTACAGATATAACAAATTATGTTGCTATGGGCAGTATTCCTAGCCATTGGACTTAAGCAAGATAGAGATTTGTTCTTTTCTGAGGTGAAACATTTTTTTTTGGGATGATCCATACTTGTTCAAATACTGCCTAGATCAAATTATCAGAAGGTGTGTGCCAAATGATGAGATTCCTAGTGTCATATCATTCTGTGATTCACAGGTTAGTGGAGGCCATTTTTCTGATAAAAAGGTATCATGCAAAATATTGCAATGTGGTTTTTATTGGCCCACACTTTTTAAGGATGTTCATGAATTTTGTAAGACCTGTGAGCCTTGCCAAAAATTGGGTAATATTTCAAAAAGAAACATGATTCCTTTGAACCCAATTTTTGTAATTGAAATTTTTGACGTATGGGGTATAGACTTTATAGGACCTTTTCTCCTAGTTTTGGCTTCATTTATATCTTAGTTGCTGTTGATTATGTCTCAAAATGGATCAAAGCTATTCCTTGCCGGAATAATGATGCTAAAACTGTTCAGAGATTTTTAAAGGATGTGTTTTCATGATTTGGAACCCCTCGTGCCATCATAAGTGATAGGGGATCACATTTTTGTAATAGAACTTTTGAGGCCTTTACGAAGCAATACGGAATAACTCACAAAGTGGCCACCCCTTAGCACCCACAAACCAGTGGGCAAGTAGAGGTATTAAATCATGAAATCAAGTGGATTTTGGATATTACCGTAAACCCTAATCGAAAAGATTGGTCTACTCGACTAACAGATGCATTATGGGCTTATTGGACAGCTTTCAAAACTCCTATTGGAATGTCTCCTTACCGGCTATTTTATGGGAAAGCTTTCCACTTACTAGTGGAACTTGAGCATAGAGCTTATTGGGCTATTAAACAGTTAAACCTTGATATAGATAAAGCTGGATCTAATAGGAAACTATGACTGAATGAATTGGAAGAGTTGCACAGAGAAGCTTATGTTAATTCTAAAATATACAAAGAGAGGACAAAGGTTTTTCATGATAATCAAATCCTCAGGAAAAATTTCCACCCTGAGCAAAAAGTCCTCCTTTACAATTCTAGGCTTTGCTTATTTTCTAGCAAGCTCAACTCTCGATGGACTGGTCCATACACTGTCAAAACAGTTTTTCCATATGGTGCTGTTGAGATTTTCGATCCAAATGATGGCCAAATGTTCAGAGTCAATGGCCAAAGATTGAAGCCATTCTTGGAGATCACACCAACTGAAGAGGATGAAATTCCTCTTGATGATCCTATCTACAAGGATTGATCGGCCCTAGATCTAACAGAGGCCTTTTGTTGTGTATATTATGGTTTTGCTTTTGTTATTATTATTATTATTATTATTTTTTGTCTAACCTTGGACAGGGAGCAACTCAAATATAATTTCAGATGCCTCTTCTCTTTACTCTCTTTTACATTTATGTTTCCTCATATTACTTTTACAGTTCTGCATTGCATGCATAACATCGAGGACGATGCTCATCTTAGGTTGAGGGGTAGGAGCAAGCACGCTTGTCTAATTTTTTTAAGACAAAACTTTTTTTTATTCTTCTGTCACTTTTATCATTTTAGTTAGTTTTTAATCATTTTAGTTAGGCTTTTTTTTTACAAATGAGGACCTTTATATATTTTTTTTCATTGGTACTTATTTTAGAAAAGAAGTTGTTCAAAAGAATTGAAATGATTTGAAGATACATAGAAATCTTGAATTTTGATACTTTTGGAAGGAAGTAAAAAAGAAAGTTTGCATTTTCTAAAGGAGAAAACCTATCAAAAGATTACCAAAACTTGCTCTTCACATACATATACATTACATTTTTCAAAATTTTGGATAAGAAGCCTTAATCCTGTTTGTTTTTGGAATTTTTCTGGAGATTACAATGTGAACTTGAAATTTAGTTTGTAGAATATTTTTGTTTCCTAGTTCATTTTTAGTAAATTGTATATACTAGAACCAAAATGAATTAATTCAAATGAAATGAGAATTGCCACCTAGTGTTTACTTTGGTTTTGAAAAAAAGTGTGAAAAAAAAGAGCATATATTGAGCAATTTATGACTAGTTTGGGTTCGTAGCCTTTTTAACTCGAGCTAGTAAGCTCGGAGGGATATTTTTATATCTAATGCCCTAAAGCCATTTGGTTTGGGATTCATTGGCCTAACACTCGCTACATGGGTTAAATAGAAAGCTTAAGGGACCTAAACATTACACAGTCACAAGAAAAGAAAAAAAAACAAAAATGAATTATGGCCCAACGAGTGTCCGTAGAAATTTTCAAGGGATATATGCGGAAAAGTATAAGGACTAAGTTTGCTCCTTAGATCCCAACTTTTGTTATATCATATGAACTTGGAAAATTCTACATTGGAAAAAGTAAGAGAGTGAAGAGTGTCAGTAAGAGTTTGCAAGTAAGTACGTATGGGGAAGGACAAGGACCACATTTGCTCTCTGGATTCTAACTTTTCTTATATTGTATGAACTTGGGAAATTTTGTGTCGGAAAAAGATAGTGAAGAGAAAAGAGGCCAGCCAAAGTAAATAAGAAAGTGGCAGCTATCTTAGTACTTTGAGAGGAAATTTCTTTTTGCTACATTTCAGGGGATTAGACTATTTGAAGAAAAAATTCTATTTTTGCAGCATTATTGTAGAATATCCGAAATAGGCTTTTGATGTATTTAATTTCCCACAGTGCACACAAGTTGGTTTGAATTTGAGAAAGTTTTTTAGAATAGAATTGTGGATTGGACTTTGAAAAGTTTGAAAGTGTAATTATTCTAGACTTCGAAAATATCCGATATGAGTGAATTTTCTTTTCGGGAATTTCTTTTCACTTCTATTCATTTATTTACTGATTTTTCCCTTCCGAGAAAAAGAGAATTTTGTGGGTATATTCACTGCAAACTCTCACAAGGCACAACTCGTCCACTAGGGGGAACCTAGGGGGTTTAAAGGCTTGCTGCATAAGCTAAATGCAGTCGAGAGTGCCAGCGAAAGTGGCGTTGCATTCATGTTTAGTTTTATTGCACAACATTAGTTTAAGATTAGATTAGGTTAGGATGGAAGCCTCATAATTTTCACAATTTTTTTTTGCTAGGGACTAGCAAAATGCTGGTTGGGGGGTGCGATGAGTCTTTAAAAATGCATATTTTCATACACATTTAGACCCATTTTAAGGACTTATTAACTTGAAAGAGCCTCATTTAGTGTGAATCAAGGGTTAATTTATTTTAAATTCATTTTTATATTTTTCTACATAAATTGTTTAAAAATCACACTTTTTGTATATATTCATGAAACATGCCATTTTTGGAAAGTCTATTTTTGGAAAGTTTTGTGAAAATAATTTTTCTCATGAATTAAATTCAATTTTAATGACATTAGTTTATTCACATATAACATGAAAAATGGTGTGCATTTTCATTGTCATTTCATGAGAAATGGGCCCACAGTTATGCATATGTGATGTTGGGCTAAAATTATCTTTTCACATGAATTCACATTTGTTTTATAGGAAATTCATTATATGGGTCCCATTTATAAAGAATTGAGGCAAGGAATTGATTTTTAAAAGAAAGGAGAGAAAAATTGAAGAGAAAAGGAAATTGGAAGAAAATTGCAAAAAGTCAGCTTCATGGTCCCACACACACATGCACATGTGTGGGGCACACTTGTAAAACATCCAAGATGGGGTCCATTTATTTTTTGCACATTTTCAACAGATTTTGAAGAGAATTTGAAGAATATCTCATCAAAGATGGGCAAGGAAAGTCACATAGGAGTTCCTTTTGGAGAAGGAAAAGATTTAATTGAAAAAAAAATGAAAAAAAATATCCAAGCAAGCTATTCCACGTCCAAAAAAGATTTTGGATTAGATTTTGGTTGAAAAAGAAAAGGAAAAAAAATCAAGAGGGTTATCTTTGACGCTCTCTTCAAGTTTGGAGATAACAAGGAGAACTTTTTTAAAAAGGAAAGTTGACGATGCAAAGAGAAAAAAAGCAGAAATTCTACACCTCATGTGGGCCAAGTTTGATTTCAAGAGAGGATTCTGATCCCTATTTCATCTCTCAAAAGATCTTAATGTAAGGTGGCAATGACAAATAAGGAAAGAAGCATCCAAGAGGGACTTCTAGACAAAGCAAGCAAGGAAAGAAAAGGAAAATAAAAAGAAAAAGAAATCCCCAAAGATGTTACACGTCCAATTCAATGTTTGGAACTCTTTTCTTTCATTTTTTTTATGGTTTTTAAGATTTTAAAGTTTGAGAAGGAGTAAGACTTGAAAAAGTATAAATAGGGCACCCTTCTCTTATATTCTTCACGGAAGAATTACCCACCTCACACTTCTAGATTTCTACACTCCATCTCTCCCTCTCTTGTCTCTCCATCCCAAGTCATCAAGGAGGCTTAGCTCAAAGTCACACCACCAACCTTGAAGATCAACTAGAAGGAGGAATTCTTTTCCATCCTATTATATATAATCTTTTGGTTTAATTTTTTCATCTTATATAAAGGATCATCATACTAGTTCAATAATATTCATCTTTTTATTCTTCTTATTCTTATGGTTGTATGATTGCTTAATTTGTGTTTTCTTTTTGTTTGGATTGACGACCCAAATAGAGAGCAAACTTAAGAAATTGTTAGGCCTAGACTAAGGGAGAATTTTGAGTGAATATACCGCCTTTAACTTCCAATGTTTACCGTCTTTGACTTCAGTTATACCGCCTTTGACTTCCTATAATTTTTATTTTCTTTCATTGCACTTTTAATTTTAATTTTCTACATTTTTGTTTTACTGCATTTTTATTTTATTTTTTGCACTTTTGTTATTTTTCCTGTGATTTTAAGTTTTGTTTTTGTATAGTTTGATGGTTGGATTAGGAATGATTACATCTATTTTCATATCATAAGATTTTGTGCAAATTTAAGTTGATGAAAATTAATTTTTCAGATCTGAATCTAATGATTAAATTCGGACTCAATATATAAACAGCATAACTTAACACAGTTTCAGCAAACTGCGGAAACAGTTTTTGGCAAAAAGTTTAAAGTGGGTAGACCAGTCAAATCATAGTATTTTTCTTTGAAACTTGGAAAAATTAAAGTTTAGGATGTGGTCTTTCATTCCCCAAAATCTTAGATCAAAATAATTTAGGAAGGCTTGTGAACTAGAGGCTTAAACTTTGCCAATCAGTCAACCTAAATCAAAATTTCTGCACAGAATTTTGCAACGTTGTCATGTTCATGCATTCATAACCTTTTCGTTTTAGATCCTTTTTCACTTCTGGTTTTTTTTTTTTTTAGTTTCTTACAACACTAGAGCATAAATTCCATCCATTAAATTTAGATTTAGGATGTATTAGAATAGTTCAAATCATACATAAAATTAGCATCAGCATAATAGTTTTTTTGACTTAGAATTTTTCAGCATCTCATGGCGTGCATTGCATTACTAATTTTACTACCTTTTTAATTTTAATGTTGCTTTTAGTTTTATGTTTTTTATTGTATTAGTTAATTTCTAGAATTAAAATAACTTTCTAAACTTGTCTTAATTAAAGATTTTAAATTGGAAAGTTTTCTAGTTTTGGAAATTCTAACCTAGGAAAGTTTCTAACTTATGTTATTTTGTTTTTAACATTGTTTAGTTTAGTAAATTTCTAATTTTACATTTAGTTTTATTCAAAGTTTTAACGTGTGCTTTGTTTTGCAGTAAATTTAATTTTATTTTTAGGAACTTTTAGATTTAGGATTTCCTTTTTTTATTTGAATTGTGATTGTAATTATTTTGTTTTAGGAATGTATGTATTTGTTAGATTTTAATTAGGCTAATTTTAGAATTTTGTTTAGGCAGGTGAAAAGTTGAAAATATTTTATGTTAAATTTTGTGGACTCAATCCATCAGTTGATGTAATAAATTGATTAATTTCTTTATTTATCAATAAAATCATGTTTTACTTTCATGAGATGAATATTATTTTACTACTTCATGCACATGACCAATACATATGACATAATGGTTCATGAGTTGAACCGGGTCCCATTAGTATATTAGATGTGATATGTGCATGGATGAGATCCACACGCCGGAGATATATGTCACAAATCTTATACTTAAATAGCTTCACAACCAATAATGAGACTGGACATCTCATTTGATAAGGTTGCATCACTTTGATCACTATGAGATAGTGTGATTTGTCTCGATCATCAGAATGTAAGATTCTTGATCACGGTGCTGGTACATTGGATGTATTGAAGGACCATGAGATGCACCTTATGGAATTCCGTCTCAAAAATAAGGTATGCTCTCATAATTCCCTAGCAATAGCCTCGCAATCCTGAGACATTAATGAACTCAAGTTTCTATCTATTCATTTGCTTTGAGTCACCAATGAGTGAGGTCGACTATAGGTTAACACCTCGGTGTCTTGGGTATGTGGTAGTAGAACTGTGGGAACATTGAATGGTCAAGATGGAATCTATCTCTATTATCCCCTTGTGCCAATTAATGGATTTGTCATTAGTAAGTGCGCGCCCATCTCAATTAAGAGTTAATTGGATGGTACTGATGATTACTATGATTAATAGGGGCTTAAGGATAATAAGATGTGGAACTTAGATTGGAAGAGACAGATTTATTCCAATTGATCCACGGATATTGATAGAGGGGCCTACTTGTGGTAATTGGGAAGTTTAGGGTCTTCATTGTAATTTATTCCTAAGACTGGAGTGCAATTGCATTTATATAGTGGTGTTATTTGCAATTAACTGTAGGCCTGGATTGCACATGAGATGTGGGGTCGCGGTGTTCCAGTTGGAGCTAGCTTTCTAAGGAATCCCTAGCGGTCCCCACGCTAGCCCAAGATATTGGAAAATACTAATCCGACTTTAACTCTAGAAAGAAAAGTTTGGAAAGGAGAAAGTTGCTAATTGCTTTAGAAGTAAGACTTCTATTTCAATTAGACAAAGGAGAGATTTGAAAGTCTATAAAATCTCTTGGACATCCAATAAGACTCTCTCTTACGCCCAAAACCCTATTTGTGCAAGAGTTGTACGAGTTTCTCTCTCCTTCTCTCTTCTAGTTCTTAGAGTTTCGAGTTGGGATTTCTCCTGAAGAATCCATCACTCTTTTTGAGAAAAGAAATTCAATTCGAGTCATAGCGTGGAAGGCTAAGAGGTGTTGAAGATTCTCATCATCAAGTAGAGTTGCAACTTCTTCATTAGAGCACTGCGGATCTCCAAAGGTATGATCTACTTCTTTCATGTCGTAGATTATTGTTGATATTTAGTGCTAGTTGATTATATCTTTTAGATAGAATATTTACTGTACATGGTCACGAGATTGAGGGTAATGCATCCTGGATTGGGTTTTTGGTCTTATGGATAGTTGATCCCTATGTCAAGTGGGTCAAAAGTTTTGAAAATCTATCCACGAGACCCACCTGCTTCCAATAATTGGTATCAGAGCCATACCTCATCTCTAATCATGTTAGATCAGTAATCTTGTTCTAGTCTTTAATGAGATGTGAAGAGGATAGAGTAAGGGCTATGAAAGGATAGTGTTTATTGGGTTTGATTGCTTTTGTAATAGATCCATGTTTGGAAAGTCACAAAAGGTTTTAATCATGGTAGGAGGATGGTAAGATGCCATTAGAAGCATACTGAGATCATTAGAAGTGATCGGGGACAACAGGAGCTGAATCTGAAAAAAAAAGGACCTAAATTTCTGGGTTTGTCAGGTCGGTTAGTTAAACGGACCACTTTGGCTGTAGAGGTCCGTTGGCTAACTGTAGGGACCAGATCGGCTAGCCGAACCTTATTCGTGCTCGACCCCTGCCGGGGGTGCTGCCCCTAGACCCCCGCGCGTAGGGGATCTTATATAGTGGTGGCAAACTATTGGCATCTTGTTTTGCCATTGTGGTTTGGCAACTTGGTTTTGTGAGATGCTTTGTTGTATGAGATACTAACTTGCAGGTGATAATGTCCTTTCCATATGGCCCACATGTTTTTTCTTTCCTGTTACTTATTGGTTTATTTGTGGGTAAGTGTAAAGGGCATCATGATTTCCTTGGTTTCCCATGAAAGGGCAAGGCATGGTGAATTTCCCTATAGCCCTTTTATTTTCATGTTTAGATTACCATGCAAGTCTCATTATAGAGACAAAGGAATTTATGTATTTTTAAAAAAAATTTTGTAAATTCTAGAGATGTCCGAAACAAAGAAGGAAAGAGAAAAAGGACTCCTAATCAAAGAGTTTGAAGATTACCAAAAGGTGTTTTGGAGATGCCCAAAGAGTTTAAGGAATCCCAAAGTTTTGGAAAGTCTAGAAGTCCAAGAAGTCTTTTCCTCCTGGGCCATGTGGAGGAGAGGACTAGTCTTTTATTATAGCACTTTCTATTTTTGGATGAATGCTTATTTTAGAATATTTCCATAACTGATCCAAACATAGCAAATTCCAAAATTAGTTAAATCAAATTAATTTTTGGAAAGAGTTCTAATTAGAGTTGGTGGGCCCATGAGATGGATCTATTGGTAACACTAATTTTAGAAACTAGACTTTCCTTAAAATAACTTGACTTGGAACCAATCATTGGTCGTATCATGAGTTGAATTTATACCTATATTTGATGGACCAGTACACCTATAAGGAAATCCTTAACTTTAAAATATTAAGTGGGAGTGGGGCATTTTTATATATACAAATCCCCATAGTTTTCCACCATAGGTCCATTGTAAGGAAAGTATTAGCCTTGCGCCATTTTGAGAATGGCCATTCCCCACGGAGGGCTTGTATTTATCTGGATACTGGATATGGATCTCCTATGGATAGTGTTGATGAGACGGGGTGGGAGCTCACTTCCCTTGGAGGAGCTGCCCGCAACGGTTGTCATCCAATGCTAGTTGGTGGGTCGCACTTAACTAAAATAATGATGTAGTATCCCTAAGGATTTGCCTCATGTATTTTAGAAACTAAAGCTAATCGGGAGTTATACATTATTTGGTATGAGATACCTAGTTAGTAATGAATGAAGGGTATCATAGAAAGTTAGTCTTAGTCCCAATTTTGACCAACTTTGATCCGCACCAATCTAGGAGGTATTCGCACTCCCCAAGGAGGCATACCCCACAGGATTGGGATTCTGATGTATTCTGAATTTTGTGGTTATGAGGATTCCCACATAAATTTGGTAGAATACTAAACCCTAATGTCATTTAAATTCATTAATTGAATGTATGGTTATGTGCTACAGTATTACAAGCATGAATTCGAATACTTTCAATCCACTTGCAACCATCCTCAACCAGAACAAGTTGGTGGGATCCAACTATGTAGATTGGAAACGGAATCTGGATATTGTCCTAACAGCTTCAGGATATAAATATGTCCTTAGCAAAAACCCCCTTAAAGAGCCTGGCCCAGATGCATCAGAAGTAGAAAAGGACCTTTACACCAAATGGGCCAAAGACGATGAGATGGCCCAATGTTACATTCTGGCATCCATGTCTAGTGTGCTGTAACACCAACATCAATCTTATAAGACTGCATATGATATGATATCGAACTTAAAGGAGATGTTTGCAGAACAAGGCAGACCTGTTAGGCAGGCCGCCATGAGGGTGCTCATTAGCACCAAGATGGCTGAAGGTACATCAGTACAGGAACACATGTTGAAGATGATGGACTCATTAAATGAGTTAGATGTACTGGGAGCTGCGATTTATGCAGAATCACAGATTGACATAATCCTTGAGTCACTACTAGAGTCATTCAATAATTTCAAGGTCAATTATAATATAAATAAAATGAATCTGACTCTGGCTGAGCTATCTAGTTAGCTGGTATCAACTGAAGGGATTATGAAGAAGAAACCAACTGCCTTAATGACAGAAAAGTTAAGATGCCAAGTCCAAGCCGAAAGGCAAAGAGCAGAAGGCAAAAAGAAATCAGTTCCAAAGGGTCCTAAGGTGGAGAATGGTCCAACTGGTGGCGTGGCCAAAGCTAAGGGTTCAGGGACAAAAGGAAAGTGTTTCCATTGTGGTAAGACAAGACATTGGAAGAGGAATTGTACAGAATATCTGTCTAAGAAAAAGACCCTAGGTATGATTGAGTCACTTATATCTGAGTTAGTTTTGCAACTGGTACTTCAGAATCCTGGTGTGTGGATTCCGGGGCAACTAATCACATATGTAATACGTTGCAGGGGTTCAGGGAAACCAGGAGGCTAAGTGATGGAGAAATCATTGTCAACCTAGGATCTGACGCTAAGGCAGAGGCTGTTTCAGTGGGAGTCATTACTTTATGTTTTTTAAATAATAAATTGGTTTTGTCAGAAACATTATATGTACTGTCTTTAAGGCGGAATTTAATTTCAGTTTCTAGTTTGGTGAATAAAGGTTATTCTATTACTTTTGGTACTGAAGTTGTCAAAAAGAGGAATGGTACTTTCATATGCTCTGGCAAGGTAACCAATGGACTTTATTTGTTAACTCCCACGATGTATAAGATACATGATACTGAAGTAATTAATAGAACATCATTAAAGAGAAAGTCACCTTCATCTAATCCAACAAAACTTTGGCACCTGAGGCTAGGTCATATAAACCTTAGCAGGATTGAGAGGCTAGTGAAAGATGGTATCTTACCTTCATTGGTGGTAGAACCAATGCCTGTCTGTGAGTCCTGTTTGGAAGGTAAAATGACCAAAAGGCCCTTTTCAGCTAAGGGTAATAGGGCCAAAGATTTATTGGATTTAATGCATACTGATGTCTGCGGACCCATTAATGTCAGGGCCAGAGGAGGATATGAGTACTTCATCACTTTCACAGATGATTACTCAAGATATGGTTACATATACCTTATGCACCGCAAGTCCGAAGCTTTTGAAAAGTTCAAAGAGTTTCAAGCGGAAGCAGAAAAGCAATTAGGTGAGAGTATCAAGGCTCTTCGATCAGATCGAGGAGGGGAATATCTCTCTGCTGATTTTATGGGTTACTTATCAAAAAATGGGATTTTATCCCAGTTGTCTACTCCTGGTATGCCTCAACAGAATAGAGTAGTAGAAAGAAAGAACCAGACTCTTTTAGATATGGTTAGGCCTATGTTGAGTTTCTCAAGATTACCTATATCCTTTTGGGGATACGCTTTGGATACTACAATGTACATACTAAACCTCGTACCATCTAAGTCTATACCTAAGACTCCCCAGGAATTATGGTCTAGGCGAAAGCCTAGTCTACAACATTTATACATTTGGGGTTGTCGAGCACACGTGCTCAAGGTTAAGACGGATAAGTTGGAAACGAAATCGGAAGTATGCACTTTTGTAGGATATCCTAAAGGAACTAAAGGTTGGTTATTCTATAATCCTAGAGAGCAGAAACTGCTGGTCAGCACCAATACGGTTTTTCTGGAGGAAGATTATATGATGGACCAGAAATCCTCAGAAAAGGTGATCTTGGAAGAGATTTAGGAGCAATCAATTCCAGATCCAAGTATGACTGGACTTGAGGAAGAACAGCACTTACCAGACCCAGTAGTTACACCAGTACCTCATCGTAGTGGGAGGATTGTCAAACCCCCTGACAGGTTCTCATTCTTGGGAGAGTCTTATGAAGCAATCCCAGAAGAGCCGGAACAAGATCCCTTTAACTATGATGAAGCAATCAATGACTTAGACTCGAGACGCTGGTAAGATGCTATGAAAGCTGAGATGGAGTCTATGTACTCAAATCAGGTCTGGACACTTATGGACTTACCTGCCAATATTAAACCTATTGGGTGCAAGTGGGTCTAGAAGAGAAAAAGAGGACCAGAGGGAAGAGTGGAGACCTATAAGGCTAGGCTTGTTGCGAAAGGATATACTCAAAAAGAGGGGATCGATTATGAGGAAACCTTCTCGCCAGTAGCCATGCTCAAATCCATCCGGATACTCTTTTCTATTGCGGCTCATCTTGATTACGAGATTTGGCAAATGGAGTCAAGACGGCGTTTCTCAACGGCCATCTTAAGGAAGAGATCTATATGGTGCAGCCAGACGGTTTTGTAGCTAAAAACCAGGCGCAAAAAGTTTGCAAGCTGCAGAAGTCTATTTATGGACTAAAGTAGGCATCCCGAAGCCGGAATATCCATTTTGACCAGGCAATCAAGTCATTTGGTTTTTGTCAAAATCCGGATGAGTCATGTGTGTACATGAAAAGTGAAGGTGACAGGGTAGTTTTCTGGTTTTATATGTCGATGACATCCTTCTCCTCGGGAAAGACATAGGAATGTTGTCAACGGTAAAAGTTTGGTTAGCCAAGATTTTTGATATGAAGGACTTGGGAGAAGCTAGTTACATCCTAGGGATCAAACTCTATCGAGACCGAAAAAATAGGATGATTGGCTTATCCCAAGCTGCATATATAGATAAGGTACTAGTACAGTTTGCAATGCAAGACTCCAAGAAGGGTATCACACCTTTCAGGCATCGAGTGCACCTTTCCAAGGATCAGTGTCCTAAGACACCCGAGGAAAAAGAGCAAATGAGGTCGATACCATACGCTTCGACTGTTGGTAGCCTTATGTATGCTATGTTATGTACTAGACCAGATATCTGTTATGTAGTGGGCCTAGTCGGCAGATATCAATCTAATCCAAGACCTGAACATTGGACTGCTGTAAAATGTATTCTCAAATATTTGAGAAGGACTAGAGATTACATGTTGATTTACAGCAGTGATGAGTTGATTCCAATCGGATACACAGATTCTAACTTTATGTCAGGTAAGGATTCTACGAAATCCACCTCTGGTTATGTATTTATGCTTGGAGGCGGAGCTATCAGTTGGAGGAGTATAAAACAAGAATGTACCGCTGATTCAACCTCAGAGGTTGAATATGTAGCAGCTTGTGAAGCAACTAAGGAAGCAGTATGGCTTAAAAGATTCCTTTTGGAACTTAGGGTGGTACGTTTGGCATGACAGCCACTCACAGTTTACTGTGACAGTAGCGGGGTAGTCGCTCAGTCAAAGGAACCCAGAAGCCATAAAATCCAAAAGCATGTACAGAGGAAGTATCACTTAGTCAGAGAGATTGTGCAGAGAGGTGATATTGCTATTATCAAGATAGCCTCTGCGGACAATTTGGCAGATCCCTTTACTAAGCCTTTGACTACCAAAGTCTTTGAGTAGCATGTAGAAGGCATGGGCATGAGATGCAACCCTGACTGGCATTGAGCCTAAGTGGGAGATTGTTAGATTTTGTAGACTCAATCCATCAGTTGATGTAATAAATTGATTAATTTCTTTATTTATCAATAAAATCATGCTTTATTTTCATGAGATGAATATTATTTTACTACTTCATGCACATGACCAATACATATAACATAATGGTTCATGAGTTAAACCGGGTCCCATTAGTATATTAGATGTGATATATGTGCATGGATGAGATCCACACGCGGGAGATATATCTCACAAATCTTATACTTAAATAGCTTCACAACCAGTAATGAGACTGGGCATCTCATTTGATAAGGTTGCATCACTTTGATCACTATGAGATAGTGTGATTTGTCTCGATCACCAGAATGTAAGATTCTGGATCACGGTGCTGGTACATTGGATGTATTGAAGGACCATGAGATGTACCTTATGGAATTCCATCTCAATAATCAGGTATGCTCTCATAATTTCCTAGCAATAGGCTCTCAATCCTGAGACATTGATGAACTCAAGTTTCTATCTATTCATTTGCTTTGAGTCACCAATGAGTGAGGCCGACTATAGGTTAACACCTTGGTGTCTTGGGTATGTGGTAGTAGAACTGTGGAAACATTGAATGATCAAGATGGAATCTATCTCTATTATCCCCTTGTTCCAATTAATGGATTTGTCATTAGTAAGTGCGCACCCATCTCAACTAAGAGTTAATTGGATGGTACTGATGATTACTGTGATTAATTGGGGCTCAAGGATAATAAGATGTGGAACTTAGATTGGAAGAGACAGATTTATTCCAATTGATCCACGGATATTGATAGAGGGGCCTACTTGTAGTAATTGGGAAGTTTAGGGTCTTCATTGTAATTTATTCCTAAGACTGGAGTGCAATTACATTTATATAGTGGTGTTATTTGCAATTAACTGTGGGCCTGGATTGCACATGAGATATGGGGTCGCGGTGTTCCAGTTGGAGCCAGCTTTCTAAGGAATCCTTAGTGGTCCCCACGCTAGCCCAAGATATTGGAAAATACTAATCCGACTTTAACTCTAGAAAGAAGAGTTTGGAAAGGAGAAAGTTGCTAATTGCTTTAGAAGCAAGACTTCGATTTCAATTAGACAAGGGAGAGATTTGAAAGTCTATAAAATCTCTTGGACGTCCAATAAGACTCTCTCTTACGCCCAAAACCCTATTCATGCAAGAGTTGTATGAGTTTCTCTCTCCTTCTCTCTTCTAGTTCCTTAGAGTTTCGAGTTGGGATTTCTCCTGAAGATTCCACCACTCTTCTTGAGAAAAGAAATTCAATTCAGGTCATAGTGTGGAAGGCTAAGAGGTGTTGAAGATTCTCATCATCAAGTAGAGTCGCAACTTCTTCATTTGAGCACTGCGGATCTCCAAAGGTATGATCTACTTCTTTCATGTCGTAGATTATTGTGGATATTTAGTGCTATTTGATTTTATCTTTTGGATGGAATATTTACTGTACATGGTCACGAGATTGAGGGTAATGCATCCTGGATTGGGTTTTCGGTCTTATGGATAGTTGATCCCTGTGTCAAGTGGGTCAAAAGTTTTGAAAATCTATCCACGAGACCCACCTGCTTCCAATATTTTAAATATAGCTCTCTATGGATTTGACCCCGTACTTACTAGTATATGACTACATCGCAGCTCTGCACTTGGACCTCACGATCAGTGTAGAGCAAGAAACTCAGAATGGTTCTTTTATGGAAGATCCTACCATAGAGGGAGGATAAAAATAAGACTTTCTATAAGGTTGATAAATTGTAGGAGTTGTATCTCATGAATCTGTTTTAAAATTTATTTCAACACTTCCATCTTCATGTTCAACAATTGTTTTAAGATCTTGATTTTCTAAAGACCTTTTTAGTTAAGCATTTTCTAAGCACCATTTACCAGATAGATTAATATCATTTCCCTGTATGAGTTTTGGAATATTAACTTTGTTTTTGAAATTAGTTTGGAATAAAGTAGTCATACCTTTTGTTTGATGGGAATAAGCTATGCCTGGAAAAATTCTTGAGTTTATGATAAACTCTATATATGAGAGCAGGATTTTGATTAAGCGGATTCATATCAAAACCTTTTGTCTGGATAGCAAGAGTAAGAGTTTCATCTGCACCTGGATCTATAAGGGAAACAGAGAAATTTGGAAAGCAATTAAAGAAAGTAGGGCCATTAGCCAAACTTGACTCAACCATTCCAAGTAATGAATCACTAAATTTTTTATGTCTTGTATCTTGAACATAGATGAGAGCTTCTGTTCTAAGTCCAAGTCATGTTAAAGGCTTTAGAGCAACTTGCACTAATCCAAAATTAATATAATTGTATTTTTAACAAAGTCCTTTATTTCATGGGGCTTGATTAAAGAAAGATGCTGAATATTGCTAGTAATGGATTCAGTTCTTTCGATGGTTTTTACTTTATAACTTGATTTTAATTGAAAATTTCCAACTTTATAAATTTCATTTTTATTTATGGTTGGAATAGTCCATTCACAAATAACTTGATCTAAATCATCATAACTGATTTCTTTACTATTTTTAATAGACATAGAAGACAAGAAATTTGATGATAAGGAATAAGAAGGTACAAACTTCTTAAAAGCTTAGCCATAATTTGTATTACAGAGTTATTTTAACCAAATCCACAATGAGTATTTAATGAATAAAGGATTTACACACCAACAAAATGCCTTAGACGCCTTCACATAGCTAATAACGGCGACAATAATGGCTACCTCAACTTCGCTCCGGGCAGAATATGATTAAAATTCTCAATAATAACAAACACACAACTAAATATTAAGATTTTTGACATTCTTGCTTTTGAGTCAGCAATTCCTTAAACAAAATCAAAACATAAAAATTAGTGAAGAAATATTCACAAAATGATTTTATATTGCAACGATACTTGATTACAAACTAGATGCCAACTTATCTCTGATACCAAACAAGGAAGATGGTGGGTATACAAAAGCGGAAGGGAGAGGAAAGAGGAGATGGTGGTGGAAGCAAGGCTGGATTTTGACTGGTATTCCAACTCTTGCCTGTACATGAGGATGGCTAGACTTATTTATAGTCATAGCAAACATAATTTACATTTCATTACAACTAAATTTAGACTGAATGTGCATTTCATTTAATGTGCTGGCAAACTTCATGATGCTTCCGGACTGCAGGCAAAAATCACAATATTTGTCATAGATGAACTTTATTCTTAATAGTGAGATGTCATGATTTTTTTGAGTGAATTGATATGGTATGTGTCATGTCTTTATTTCTTTTCCCTTTCTGGAGATAAGTTCTTCATGGATGTGCATGTTAGGAATAAAATACTACTTCATTCTTATAAGTGATATGCTTTGTCTTTTAGTACTTTTGCATGTACTTTTTCTAAAAAGTCATTGATGGGCTAGTAGAAAAAGCTTTTCTCATCCTTCCAATGCTTTAGAAAAAGCTCTTGTAGGAAGAATCTTTATGGTAGGCATAGTATTATAGGAGACTTGCATCAAAAGTGCTCATCCCAACCTTCAATTGTTAATTCACTATGGAATAATTAGATTAACTCTTCTCGATTTTCTTCAGAAATATGAAAACACATATCTTCATAAGCATTTATAATTTGATTAAGAGCTGTATGTCCACATTTATATGGATTCTGTATCACCGTTGTTTGCTCAGTGAGATCATCAGCAATGCAAACAACTCGTAGACCGTCACACTAAACATATCTGTATGTACTTGCAAATTCAAGATGTCCTTTTAGATTGAGAAATCTTTGATATTAATCAGAAGCTGGATCATAATTTTAGAGACGTTCTAAGCTGTATTCCAATATAGCAACTTCATGAGATTCATACCATTGAGCTGGATAATCAACAGGGAGATGCTTGTAATCATTTGAGGTAGAGATGAAATTTTTGCAGACTAAATCTCCTTCTTCATAAGTCATGACAGTCCATAAATGATATGGTTAATAAAATCAGATTTCTGATCTGTCACCCAAACTTGATGAAATCGTTATAAGAAGTTGTCTTTTGGTAACTCCAAGGATGCGAAGGGCATGACGCACGATTATAGAGAGCTGCTGTATCATTAAAAAATCATATCTTCATAAAGAAAATCTTTGGACTAATCTTTTTCAATATATGAGATATCAACTTCATATGATGGTAGGAACAATTTGGGAAAGCCAATTGCCTAGCTTAAATATTGATCTTTGAGCATTAACCACTCCTTAATCTGACAAGAAATAGTTTTTTCTTTAATTCTTGCAGCTATCTCATCTGGAAAGGCTATGTTAACCTTTTTCAAGAGGAGAATTCTGGATGTTTTTCCATCAACATAGGTGGATAACAGTGCTTTTTGATGGATGTTATTGTACATAAGGATTTGGCTTTCTAAGTCCTTGATATGGTTTTCAATTTTGGGTAGGGTTTTTCTAGTGTGTTTTCTTTTATCAGAGAAAATGCACTCCAATGGGCATTGATAAGTTCTTGTGAAATGACAGATAATCTTGGATTGAAGAAAGTAATTGATATTTGTTGGAATGTAAGTATGAAGGAAAAGCTTGATTCCTGAATAGGGGCTTTACTTTTGGTTGTAATTGATGTCATAATGAGAAGGGATACTTCCTGGAGGCAGATAGGTTTGAATGAGAATTATTAATAATCTGTTGGTCTGTTGCTGAGATAGGAGTCTATGGAGCCTTGTTCATTCTTATTGTCTTTTGGGTTTTTCTTAATTGTCTTTTGTCTTCTTTCTCAAAGTAACTTTTTGTATAGAACTTTTTCAACATAACTTTGATGTGTTTGTAAAGAATAGCATAGCTATGGTATGGTAGCAATGATAAAGTTTTTGTTATCTTTTCTTTGCAGGTTTTATAGAGAAAACTCTTAATAAATTTGATAAATCTAAATCTTGATAAGATTAATCACCATCCTGATGAATTCCATTGCAACTGGCGGAGAACTTCATAATAGAGTCAAAATTATGACAAGGGTCATTCCAACTTTCATTATCATTTTTGAATTCTCCATGGAATAGCTGAATTATTTCTTCACGAGTTTTTTTTGAAATGTCAAAATAGATATCTTCATAGGCATTGAGAATTTGATTAAGCTTGGCATGTCCAGATTTAGAAGGATTCTGTATCACTACTGTTTGCTTAGCGAGATCATCAACAATACAAACAACTCGGTGACTGTCACAGTAAACATATTTGTATGTACTTCCAAATTCAAGATCTCCTTTTAGATTGAGAAATCTTTGATATTGATCAGAAGTTGGATCATACTTTTAGAGACGTTCTAAGCTGTATTCCATTGTAGCGACTTCATGAGATTCATACCATTGAGCTGGATAATCAACAGGGAGATGCTCGTAATCATTCAAAGTAGAGATGAACTTTTTGCAGACTAAATCTCCTTCTTCATAATTATGAGGGTCCATAATTGATAAGGTTGATAAAACCAGATTTATGATCTTTCACCCAAACTTGATGAAATTGTTATAAGAAGTTGTCTTTTGGTAACTCCAAGGCTGCGAAGGGCATGATGCACAATTGCAAGGAGCAGCTATATCATTTCAAAATCATCCCTGTAAAAAGAAAATCTTTGGACTAATCCTTATTCTATATATGAGATTTCAACTTCATATGATGGTAGGAACAATTTGGGAAACCAGTTGCCCAGCTTAAATATTGAGCTTTGAGCATTAATTGCTCCTTAATCTAACAAGAAATAGTTTTTTCTCTAATTCTGGCAACTATCTCATCTGGAACGGCTATGTAAACCTTTTCCAGGAGGTGAATTCTAGATGTTTTTTCATTAGCATAGGTGCATAACAGTGCTCTTTGATGGATGTTATAACACATAAGGATTTGGTTTTCTAAGCCTTTGATATGGTTCGCAATTTTAGATAGGGTTTTTCGAGTATTTTTTCTTTTATCAGAAAGAATGGCACTCCAATAGGCATTGATAAGTTCTCGTGAAGTGATAGATAATCCTGGATTGAAAAAGGGAATTGATATTTGTTGGGATGTAGGTATGAAGGAAGAGCTTGAATCCTGAAGAGGGGCTTTGCTTTCGCTTATACTTGATGTCATAATGAGAAGGGATACTTCCTGAAGGCAAATAGGTCTGAATGAGAATTATCAATAATCTGAATTTTTATTTTCTTTGGGAAAAGAAAAATAATTTTATATTTGTCTTCTGGGTAGAATTTGAAGGTACCAAAATCTGAATGTAGGATTAAGTATCGAAAACATGAAGACATCAGAAAGAAGATTAATAAGATCTATTTTATTTGGAACTCGATATCTGAATGGTTTTTGAACATCTTATTCTTGTTTACACTTTGTCTGAATAATATGATATGTTGAATAGGAGTTAATTCAACAAAATCAAAATTTAATTCTTTATTGTCTAAAATAGTTTTTAAACTAGATGAGTCAATTTGAAAAGGCTGTAAAATTTGTAGAAAAGGATTTCCAAGGATAACATCATTGTTTAAATCCATTCCTAGAAAGAAATTAGTCTTTATGCATGTTTCATTTTTACAGACATAAACATTCCTTAATTTGAATTTGATATGTAGTTTTTTTGCTAGCAGTAGCTAGATTGAGTTTGTTATTGGTTTTTTCATAATATTTTGTTGGGATTAGTCCTTCTCTTATTTAATTAACATCTGCGCCACTATCTAGGAAGTAGAGTGCTTTAATAGAGAATTCTTTGATCTTAATTTTAACTTGAGTTTTCCATTTTTTAAGTGGATTCCTCATTAAAGAGTTTTCATCAAATTTTTCTTGATTTTCTAAATTATAATTATTTTCTTGATAATTTTTTAGAATGTGAAATTCAAGATTCTCAGCACGTTGTTTGAGTTCTTGGAGTTCAATTAAGTCTTGTTTTAATTCTTTTATTTCTTGATTTTTTATTATTAATTTCTTTAAAAAGATCTTGAATAGAATGATTAGTAGGAGCTTGTCGCTCTCTTAATCTATCTAATATAGTTTTAAAGCTGAATCGTTCAGGTAAGTCTGATATGTTATTTGATGTGGAAGCTTTTCTTTTTTTAGTTCCTCAATTTATATTCTGTATTTTTTCAAAATATTTATATTTTAATTCCTCATGTTTTAGATCTTTAAACATTTCTAGCACCAGCTTTTCTAGAGCAGAAAGTACATTTAAAGATAAAGAGGTCGAAAAAGCAGATTTATACTGGATTTCACTGTCAAGTATTTTACAATGACATGTATCTGAAGAATGAGAGGAAGAATAATCTATATCAGAGGAACTGGATGACTTTGACTCTAAGGATCCTTTTAAGATAGTTTTGATTTCTTTTTTTATTTTAACTTATATTTTTGGGCAATCAAGGGCTATATGTCATTTTTCCTTGCAATTGTGACATTGTATGTCTTTTTTCTTGGGATGAGAAGTGGATGGATTATTTTTTGTATAAGATTTCTTTAATTATTTATAAGGTTTTTATGAGAAGACTTTTTATGATATCTTTTTGAGGGAGCATAATAATGTGGAGTTGAAAAATGTTTAGATTTTCTTTTGTGATTGTTTCTTTTTAAGTTTTTCTTTTATTATGGCTAGAAAGACTAATTAATGGTTCCATGCCAAATTGATAACAAAAATCACCAAGTTCATATTTGCTAATTCCTTTTTGATTTTCAATTTGTCATTTAAGTTTGATTTCATTGCGTAATGAAAATCCAACTTTATTTATCTTTTGAATGAGGTCACCATATATATGAAATCCATAATTTAAATTTCCATAATTTTCTAATTTTAATGCTTCTGTAACTTTTTCTATAAAAAGTTTAGGAAGACCGGATATAAATTTTTTTTCCAAAATTTTGACTTACTTGCATCGATTGTGTAGAGTTTTGATAAGAAAACATCTTTATACCAAGAAAATCTGATTATTTTGGGCAAGATAAATTTATTAATTGTGTTTTTATTTTTTCTTCTACATTCATATAATTACCAATAAAATGTTTTACTATTTTGGTAATAAGGATGTAAATAGAATTAGGAATCATTTGACCTTAAGGAGTAATAGTAGGATTTCTTGAAGGATCTCTTTTTACTACATTTAGTATAGCTTGTTTTTCTATATTAGATAGGTACTTTTCCCACCAACCATGTAATTGTCCAATAAATCCAAGGACAATTGCATTTACTGCATGTCTTTGATCATTACCGGCAACCATGATGGTAACGGCATATATCATCATGTGTTGGCCAATAATATGAAGGTTAATATTTGTATAATTATTTTGTTCTAAAAATGACTTAAATCTAATTTGTAAATAAATTTAGATTTACTTTATCTCCTTGTATTTTTGCAACATCTTTTATGGGTACAGCTGAAGTTTCTTTATATATGATTTGATGTAATGGAGGATGTATAGATTTTTTAGTTGTTTGTGGAGAGGAACTGGTAGAAGCTATAATCTAGGAAGAGCTTAATTTAGTTATCATATTGATGAATAAATCTTCAGTATTATAAGCTTTCTTCATGGTTAGTTTAAGCCAATCAAAGAAATAAATATTTCTTTGATTATCATTTGTTTTAGACTCTTCTTCTATTGGATTAGCTACAGAAAGTTATGAATCTGCGCTAGAGGGTTTAAAATTTTAGACTAAAACATTTATAGATTTGTCAACTTTTTGATATTTATTTTCTTGAAATTTTATATTTGTAAAACTATGAGATAATTGATTATTAGTTCATTTGAAAATTTTAAAGGTTTCTTTCTAACATTAGATCTTTAAAGGCTTCACCTTGAAAACCTAAAGTTAGTATCTTAATTATCTTTTGTGAAGAAGATGCTTCATAAATTTTTAAAATATTTTCAACTTTATCTTCAATTCTATTGGTTTGTTGGTCAATAGTATGAAGGTTAATACTTGTATAATTATTTTGTTCTAAAGCATGACTTAAGTTTGACTTATAAATTAATTCAAATTTACCTTTATCTCCTTGTATCTTTGCTACATCTTTTATGGGTACGGCCAAAGTTTCTTTATATATGGTTTTATGTAATGGAGGATGTATAGATTCTTCAGTTCTTTGTGGAGAAGAACAGGTAGAAGCTATAATCCAAGGTGGACTTAATTTTGTTATCATATTGATGGATAAATCTTCAGTATTATAAGCTTTCTTTATGGCTACTTTAAGCCAATCAAAGAAATAAATATTTCTTTGATTATCATACATATATTTATACCATTTTTATTTTAAAAAAACTTTATGTTCATGAAAAACCTATTTAAAAAAGGATTTTGTTAAAGGATGTAGAGCTAAATTCTTTTTTAACATTTCTTTATCAATTTCAAAACATTCAATAACATTTATATTGAAATCAAATTCCAAAGGATTATATGTATTAGATGGAGAAGCTTAATAAGAATGATACACTAGTCCTGTAGGTCGAAGGTCTACATTAGGTGTAGAGCAAGAAACTCAGAATGATTCTTTTATGGAAGATCCTACCATCGAGGGAGGATGAGAATAAGACTTTCTAGAAGGTTGATAAATCATAGGAGTTGTATCTTTTGAATCCATTTGAAAATTTATTTCAACACTTCCATCTTCATGTTTAATAATTGTTTCAATATCTTAATTTTCCAAAGTCCTTTCTAGTTGGGCGTTTTCTAAGTGCCATTTACTAGATAGATTAATATCATTCCACTATATGAGTGTTGGAATATTAACTTTATTTTTGAAACTGGTTTGGAATAAAGTAGTCATACCTTTTGCTTGATAGTAATATGCTATGCCTGGAACAACTGACTTCATGAGTTTATAACAAACTCCATATATGAAAGCAAGATTTTGATTATGAGGATTCATATAAAAACCTTTTGTCTGGATAGCAAGAGTAAGAGCTTCATGTGCACCTGGATTTGTAAGGGAAATAAAGAAATTTGGAAAGCAATTGAAGAAAGTAGGGCCATTAGCCAAACTTGCTTTAACCATTCAAAGTAATGAATCACTGAATTATTTATGTCTTGTATCTTGAACATGGATGAGAGCTTCAGTTCTAAGTCCAAGTCTTGTTAAAGGCTTTAGAGCAACTTGCATAAGTCCAAAATGAATATAATTGTATGTTTTAACAAAGTCCTTTATTTCATGGGGCTTGATTAAAGAAAGATGCTGAATATTACTGGTAATAAATTCAATTCTTTCCATGGTTTTTACTTTATAACTTGATTTTAATTAAAAACTTCCAACTTTATAAATCTCATTTTTATTTACGATTGGAATAGTCCAGTCACAAATAACTTGATCCAAATTGTCATAACTGATTTCTTCACTATTTTTAATAGACCTAGAAGATAAGGAATTCAATGATGAGGAAGAAGAAGGTATAAACTTCTTAATAAGCTTAGCCATAATTTGTATTACATGGTTATTTTAACCAAATCCACCGCGAATATCTAACGAAATAGAGGATTTACACACCAACAAAACACTTTGAACACCTTCAGACTGCTAACAACGGCGATAACAATGGTTACGTCAGCTTCGCTTCAGGTGGAATATGATTAAAGTTTCTCAGTAAAAACAAACACAGAACTCAGTATTCAGACTTTTGACATTCTTACTTTTGAGTCAACAATTCCTTAAGTAAATTCAAAGCCTAACATAACAAAGATAAGTGAGAAATACTCACAAAACAATTTTATATTGCCAAAGTACTTAATTATAAATTTAATATCAACTTGGCTCTGATACCAAATGGGAAAGATGGTGGGTATACAAAAGTGGAAGGGAAAGAAGAGAGGAGATAGTGGTGAAAGCAAAGCTGGATTTTGGCTAGTATTCCAACTCTTGCCTATACATGAGGAAGGCTAGACCTATTTATACTCATAACTAGCATAATTTACATTTGATCACAACTGAATTTACACTGCATTTGCATTTTATTTCATGTGCTGACAAATTTCGTGATGTAACCGAACTGCAAGCAAAAATCACAATCTTTGTTATTGATGAACTTTATTCTGAATAGTGAGATGTCATGGTTGCTTTGAGTGACTTGACAAGGTATGTGCCATGTCTTTATTTCTTTTCCCTTTCTGGAGATAAATTCTTCATAGATGTGTATATCGGGAATAAAATACTACTTCATCTTATGAGAGATATGTTTGTCTTTTAGTACTTTTGTATGTACTTTTTCCAAAAAAATCATTGATGGGCTAGTAAAAAAAGCTCTTGTAGGAAGAATCTTTATACTAGGCATAGTATTATTGGAGACTTACATCAGAAGTGCTCATCCCAGCCATCATTTATTAATTCACCATGGAATAATTGGATTAACTATTCTCGAGTTCTGTTAGAAATATCAAAAGACATGTCTTCATAAGCATTGATAATTTGATTAAAAGCTGTATGTCTAGATTTATATGGATTCTGTATTACCGTTGTTTGCTTAGCAAAATCATCAATGATGCAAACAACTCTTTAACCGACACACCAAACATATTTGTATGTACTTGCAAATTCAAGATCTCCTTTTAGATTGAGAAATCTTTAATATTGATTAGAAGCTGGTTCATACTTTTAGAGACATTCTAAACTGTATTCCATTGTAGCGACTTCATGAGATTCATACTATTGAGCTGGATAATCAACAGGGAGATGCTCGTAATCATTCAAAGTATAGATGAACTTTTTGTAGACTAAATCTCCTTCTTCATAATTCATAAGGGTCCATAATTAATAAGGTTGATAAAACTGGATTTATGATCTTTCACCCAAACTTGATGAAATTGTTATGGGAAGTTGGTTATCTTTTGGTAACTCCAAGACTGCAAGGGCATGATGCACGATTGCAGGGAGCTGTTATCTCTTTTCAAAATCATCCCTGCATAAAGAAAATCTTTGGACTAATCCTTGTTCTATATATGAGATATCAACTTCATATGATGGCAAGAACAATTTGGGAAACTAGTTGCCCAACTTATATATTGAGCTTTGAGCATTAATTGCTCCTTGATCTGACAAGAAATAGTAATTTCTCTAATTTTGGCAGCTATCTCATCTAGAAGGGCTGTGTTAACCTTTTCCAGGAGGTGAATTCTAGATGCCTTTTCATCAGCATAGGTGGATAACTGTGCTTTTTGATGGATGTTATAGCACATAAGAATTTGGCTTTCTAAGTCCTTGATATGATTTGCAATTTTGGATAAGGTTTTTCGAGTGTTTTTTCTTTTATCAGAGAGAATGATACTCCAATCGGCATTGATAAGTTCTTGTGAAATGATAGATAATCCTGGATTGAAGAAAGGAATTGATACTTGTTGGGATGTAGGTATGAGGAAGAGCTTGATTCCTGAATAGGGGCTTTACTTTTGGTTGTACTTGATGTCATAGTGAGAAAGGATACTTCCTGATAGCAGATAGGTCTGAATGAGAGTTATCAAAAATTTTATTTTCTTTGGGAAAAGAAAAATAATTTTATATCTGTCCTCTGGGTAGAATTTGAAGGTACCAAAATCTGGATGTAGGATTAACTGTAGAAAACATGAAGACATCAGAGAGACGATTAATAAGATCCTTATTTGGAACTGGATATCTAAATGGTTTTTGAACATCTTATTCTTGTTTACACTTTGTTTGAATAATATGATATGTTGAATAGGAGTTAATTCAACGAAATCAAAATTTAATTCTTTATTGTCTAAAATAGTTTATAGACCTGATGAATCAATCTGAAAAGGCTGTAAAATTTGTAGAAAAGGTTTTCCAAGGATAACATCATTGTTTAAATCCTTTCTTAGAAGGAAATTAGTCTTTATGCATGTTCCATTTTTACAGACATAAATATTACTTAATTTGAATTTGATATGTAGTTTTTTGATAGCAATAGCTAGATTGAGTTTATTATTGGTTGTTTCATAATATTTTGTTGGGATTAATCGTTCTCTTATTAAATTAACATCTGCTCCACTATCTAGTAAGTAGAGTGCTTTAATAGAGAAGTTTTTGCCCTTAATTGTGTTTGAGTTTTCCATTTTTTAAGTGGATTTCTTATTAAAGAATTTACAAAACTATTTAAGTCTTTATCAAAATTTTCTTGATTTTCTAAATTATCATTATTTTCTTGATAATTTTTGAGTGTGTGAAATTCAAGATTCTCAACACGTTGTTTGAGTTCTTGAAGTTCAATTAAGTCTTATTTTAATTCTTTTATTTCTTGCTTTTGATTATTTATTTCTTTATAAAGATCTTGAATAGAAAGATGAGTAGGGGCTTGTTACTCTCTTAATTTATCTAACATAGTTTTAATGCTGAATTGTTCAGATAAGTCTGATATGTTATTTGATATAGAAGCTTTCCCTTTTTTAGTTCCTTTATTTATATTCTATATTTTTTCAAAATCTTTATTTTTTAATGTTTCATCTTTTAGACTTTAAACATTTCCAACACTATGTCTTCTAGAGCAGAGAGTATGTTTAAAGATAAAGAGGAAGAAGAAGCATATTCATATTGGATTTCATGGCCAAATATTTTACAATGACATGTATCTGAAGTATGAGGGGAAAAATAATCTATATCAGAGGAACTGAATAACTTTGACGCCGAGGATCCTTTTAAGATAGTTTTGATTTCTTTTTCTATTTTAACTTTTATTTTTGGGCAGTCAAGAGCTATATGTCCTTTTTCTTTGCAATTATAACATTATATTTCTTTTTTCTTAGTATAAGAAGTGGATGGATTATCATTTGTATAAGATTTCTTTAATTCTCTATAAGCGTGTTTTATGAGAAGATTTTTATAATATCTTTTTGAGGGAGTATAGTATTGTAGAGTTTAAAAATGTTTAGATTTTCTTTTTTGATGGTTTCTTTTTAAGTTGTCTTTTTATTCTGGCTAGAAGGACTGATTAATGGTTCCATCCTAAATTGAAAACAAAAATCACCAAGTTCATACTCATTGATTCTTTCTTGATTTCCAATTTGACGTTTAAGTTTGATTTCATTGCATAATGAAAATCCAACTTTATTAATCTTTTGAATTAGATTACCATATGTATATATTCCATAATTTGAATTTGCATAATTTTCTGATTTTAATTCTTTTCTAACTTTTTCTGCAAAAAGTTTAGGAAGACCATATATGAATTTTTCTTTCCAAAATTTTGAATTACTTACATCGATCATCTAGAGTATTGATAAGAAAACATCTTTAATCCAATGAAAATTTGATAATGTTGGGCAAGATAAATTGATTAATTGTGTTTTTAATTTTTCTTCTACGTTCATATAATTACCAATAAAATGTTTAACTATAATGGTAATAAGCATGTAGATGGAATCAGGGATCATTTGGCCTTGAGGAGTCAGAACAGGATTTCCTGAGGGATCTCCTTTTACTACATTTAATATATCATTTCTTTCTGTATCAGATAGGTATTTTTCCTACCAACCATGTAACTGTCTAGTAAATCCAAGGATGACTACATTTACTGCATGTCTTTCATCATTACCGCAGCCATTATGGTAGAGGGATATATCATCATGTGTTGGCATAGTTGCAGGATTTGATATTCAGCTAGTCCATCTACATTCCATTCATATACTAAAGAGTTTTCAAATCAAAGGTCATTTAGAATCGCTTGTTCTTCTAATTGAAAATCAACTGGAGTAGGTCTTGGATAATAATTTCTTGTTTTTGCCATAGTGACTATTGGTTTTTGTCTTTCAAATGTTTTATTGATTTGCAGAGATTCTTGATTTTCATTTGATATTTCTTTTATCGAGTCAGAAATAGAGAATTCTGACTCTGAGCTTAAAGCTTTAGAAACTAAAAGATTTATGGATTTTTCATCTTTATTTTCTTTATTATCTTTAAGTTTTATGTTTGTAAAACTATGACATAACTGATTGATTAGTTCGTCTAAAAATTCTAAGGGTTTTTTTCTAACTTTAAATCTTTAAGGGTTGCACTTTGAAAACCTAAAGATTGTGTCTTGATTACTTTATGGGAAGAAGTAGTTTCATAAAATTTTAAAATATTTTCAACTTTATCTTCAATTATATTGGTTTGTTAGCCATTAGTATGAAGGTTTATATTCATATAATTATTTTGTTTTAAAACATGACTTAAATATGATTTGTAAATAAATTCAGTTTTACCTTTGTCTCCTTGTATTTTTGCAACATCTTTTATGGGTACAGTTGAAGTTTCTTTATGAATGATTTGATGTAATGGAGGATGTATAGATTCTTTAGTTCTTTGTGGAGAGGAACTGGTAGAAGTTATAATTCAAGAAAAGCTTAATTTAGTTATCATATTGATGGACAAATCTTCAGTATTATAAGCCTTCTTCATGGCTAGTTTAAGCCAATCAAAGAAATAAATATTTCTTAGATTATCATACATATATTTATACCATTTTGCTTTTAAAAAGTCTTTATGTTCTTGAGAAACATGGTTAAAAAAGGATTTCATAAGAGGATGTAAAGCTAAATTCTTTTTTAACATTTCTTATCAATTTCAAAACATTCAATAACATTTATATTGAAATCGAATTTTGAATGATTATATGTATTAGATGGAGAAGCTTGATAAGAAGGATGCACTAGTCCTGTAGGTCGAAGGTCTACATTAGGTGTAGAGCAAGAAACTCGGGATGGTTCTTTTATGGAAGATCCTAATACAAAGGGAGGATGAGAATAAGACTTTCTAGAAGGTTGATAAACTGTAGGAGTTGTATCCCTTCAATCTGTTTGAAAATTTATTCCAACACTTTCATTTTCATGTTCAATAATTGTTTCAATATCTTGATTTTCTAAAGGCCTTTTAGGTTGAACGTTTTCTAAGCACCATTTGCCAAATAGATTGATGTCATTCCACTATATGAGTTTTGGAAAATTAACTTTATTTTTGAAATTAGTTTGGAATAAAGTAGTCAGACCTTTTGCTTGATGGGAATAGGCTATGCCTGGAGAAACTACATTCATGAGTTCATAATAAACTCTATATATGAGAGCAAGTTCTTGATTATGAGGATTCATATCAAAACCTTTTATCTGGATAGCAAGAGTAAGAGCTTCATGTGCACCTGGATCTGTAAGGGAAATAAAGAAATTTGGAAAGCAATTGAAGAATGTAGGGCCATTAGCCAAACTTGATTCAACCATTCCAAGTAATGAAGCACTGAATTTTTTATGTATTGTATCTTGAACATAGATGAGAGCTTCAGTTCTAAGTCCAAGTCTTGTTAATGGCTTTAGAGCAACTTTCACTAATCCAAAATGAATATAATTGTATGTTTCAACAATGAATATGATTGTATGTTTTAACATACTCCTTTATTTTATGGGGCTTGATTAAAGAAAGATGCTGAATATTACTGGTAATGGATTCAGTTCTTTTGATAGTTTTTACTTTATAACTTGTTTTTAATTGAAAACTTCCAACTTTATAAATTTCATTTTCTTTTTCAGTTGGAATAGTCCACTCACAAATAACTTGATCTAAATCGTCATAACTGATTTCTTCACTATTTTTAATAGACATAAAAGATAAGGAATTTGATGATGAGGGAGAAGAAGGTGCAAACCTCTTAATAAGCTTAGCCATAATTTGTATTACATAGTTATTTTAACCAAATCCACCACGAGTATCTAATGAAATAGAGGATTTGCACACCAATAAAATGCCGTTAACGCCTTCACACGGCTAACAAAGGCGACAACAATGGCTACCTCAGCTTCACTCTGGGCTGAATATGATTAAAATTTCTCAATAATAACAAACACAGAACTAAGTATTAAGACTTTTGACGTTCTTACTTCTGAGTCAGCAATCCTTAAGCAAGATCAAAGCCTAACATAACAAAGATAAGTGAAGAAATACTCACAAAACAACTTTATATTGCCAAAGTACTTGATTACAAATTTGATACCAACTTGGCTTTGTTACCAAATGAGGAATACAAAAGTGCAAGGGAGAAGAGAGAGGAGATGGTGGTGGAAGCAAGGCTAGATTTTGACTGGTATTCCAACTCTTGCCTATACATGAGGAAGACTAGACTTATTTATAGTTTTAACAAACATAATTTACATTTCATTGCAACTAAATTTATACTGTATTTGCATTTCATTTCATGTGCTAACAAATTTCATGATGCTTTAGGACTGCTAGATAAGATCACAATATTCACTATAGATGAACCTTATTCTGAATAGTGGATTGTCATAATTGCTTTGTAGGAAATTGAATGGCTTAATAAAGCATATGTCTTGTCTTGGCTTTATTTTTTTCCTTTTCTTCGGATAGATAAACTTAATGGAGAATTTTCAAATGACTGTTCTTTTTGTATTTGTTCAATAATTTCCATTTGAAGTTCTTTTTTGAGTTGAAGCAAATTTGCTTCTACATAAAGAGCAGAAGGAGGGCTGAACAAGAATTCTTCTATTTGTCAATATCACTTGCTGGATGAACCCCTTTTTTTTCTTTTTCAAGAGTTTTGAGAACTTCAGAGAATGATGGCTTTATAGCTTGATCGGTAGAATATTGTTGTAGTATTGCTGTATAATCAAATTGATGCCAAAACTTAATATAAATAATTCGAGATAAAGCTGGTGAACTGAAGTCCATTTCCTTATAAAAATTCCATTTCAAGATCAAAGGAATCTCCTGCTTGTAATAAAACTGCATAGTAGTATAAGGTTTTATTGCAAGTTGTAGGTGCTAATAAAGGTTTTTTTATTCTGATTTGAGAAGGGCTTTAAATGATATAGAATAAGATTCATAAATAGGAAGAAGTGCTTGAGGAAGGATGTCTTTAGTGGCACCAAAAGGGATCTAGAATTATGTGAAGAACCAAATAGGTATTTTATGGGAGTTTGATTTGAATCTGATGAACTAGGAATGCTAGAAGGATGGGTTTTGATAATAGAGGATGACTTTCTAAGCAAAAATGTAATCATAATAATTAAGAATAAATTCTGAATCAAGCCTTTGAAGCATATAAAGAGGTCGTCCCCATTCTTCTGCAGAGAGAACATGTAGGATTTTGATTTTTGAATAGAGAATAATAATATTGGGTGGTAAAGCATTTAAGTATGAATTTTTTGATCCATCTGTATGATCAATATTACAACTACTAGTTCTGATCAGAATCTGTTCATAGACTTTATAGTCAAGAGGTTGGATAAATAAGTGTTCAGGAGAAAAAGGGGTTTGAATAAGATGTTCAATAGAAATGGTATCTGCATAAGATATGTCATCTAAGGAATAAATTCTCAAAGGTGCTTTTATGGCAAAATATTGGGTTGTGAAGCTTGAGGTTTTCTGGATACAAGGCTTGATGGGCTTTGAAATTGAGGAATATTAGAAGAATGGGTTGCTCCCCATCTCTCTATCTAATTGCCGCTGGATTTTCTAGATAAAGGTGTAGTGTTCAAAATGGAAAAAACTTTATTAGTTGGGGATTGGAGAAAGGGCCTAATCTACCGAGGCTTCATTCTTTTGTCCCTGTAAAAACTTACGAGATAAAAATCAGGAAGAGAATTATTTTTGCCTGTAATATACTCAATGTCAAAGTCAAATATGGCTAATAAAGCTTGCCAGCGAGCAAAGATTTGCTTAGCAGCAAGATTTTTTACATCTTTTTCTAATATTTCTTTAGCAGATTTACAATCTATTCTTAATAAAAAATTTTTGTTTAATAAATCACTTTGGAACTTCATTAAACTATTTACTATGGATAGGATTTCCTTTTTAATAGTTGAATAATTATGTTGAGTGGGCGTCCATATTCTAGAAGTGAAACAAAGAATTTCTTCTTTTCTAAGGACGTTTCTTTGTAGAAGGATTCTTCCAAAATCTATTTCAAATGCATCTATTTGAACTATTTTTAATAAATTTGGATGAGGGATAGTTAAACAAGGTAAAATTTGGACTTTCTGTTTAATATTTTGGATAGCTTTTGTATGAGCAGGTGACCATTCTATGGGATTTTTGGTCAAGTGCATTTGCAAGATTTTTCTTTCTTTATCAAGATCTTTATAAAAGTCAGAAATATAATTAAGGTATCCACGAAAACGTTGCAATTGCTCTTTATTAAGAATTTCATCAGGAAATTGGGAAGCAAATTTAATAACTCTTTGGACTAGAGAAATAGTTCCTTTTTTTATTATAAATCCACGAAACTCAATTTCTATTTGAAAAATCTTCATTTTCTTTTGGGATAAGACAAGTCCATTCTTGATAATAACTTTTTTAAAAATATTTAAATGTTTCCAATGGTCACAAATAGAATTTGAAAAAACATGAATGTCATCTATATAGATGAGTGTAAAAGCTTGATATGGGTTAAAAATGTCATTCATTATTGTTTGAAATTCTGAAGGAGCATTTTTTAAACCAAATGGCATAACGTTCCATTCATAATGGCCAAATGGTACCGTAAAAGTAGTTTTATACCTATCCTCTGTCGTGATTTGAATTTGCCAAAATCCTGATTTAAGATCAAATTTGGAAAAAAGGAAGGCACCAGCTAGACGGTTCATAAGATCAGTTTTATTTGGAACTGGATATCTGATGGACTTTAAGACTTTATTTAAAGGCTTGTAGTTGATAACAAGATGGGGAACACCTCGTTTTTGTTTAGGTGCTTTATTTACATAAAACGCTGCATAACTCCAAGGGGATTGTGATTTCTGAATAAGTTTTTTAACAAGAAGATCATTGATTTCTTTAGTACATAGTTATACAAGGTCTTTAGTCATCTGAATATGTCAAGCTTTAGTAGGAATTTGGGATTCATCGAAATTAATAATATATGAAGAGAAACAATATGGTGTTTCCTATGCCAAAAGGTCAGAACAGCATTCTGTTTTAAGAGATTTTTGAAATTGGATTAAATCTTTTTGGAATTTTGGTTTTTTTAATTCTTTTACAATTCTTAAAGAATTCATATCTTCTTGAAGATATGCAAATCTTCTTGAAGATATGCAATTTGTTTTTCTTTCTAAGCAATTTGACTTTGAATGATATTGATATGTTGAATAGGAGTTGATTTAATAAAATCAAAAATTAATTTTTATTGTCTTTATTAGTTTTAAGGCCTGATGAATCAATTTGAAAAGGCTATAGAATCTGTAGAAAAGGATTTCCAAGGAAACATCATTGTTTAAATCTTTTCCGAGCAAGAAATTAGTCTTTATATATGTTCCATTTTCGCAAACATAGACGTTATTTAGTTTATAATGGATATGGAGTTTATTACTAGCAATTGTTAGACTGAGTTTATTTTTGGTTTTTTCATAATATTTTGTTGGGATTAATCCTTCTCTTATTAAATTAACATCTGTGCCACTATCTAGTAAGCAGAGTGCTTTAATAGAGAAGTGCTTGACCTTAATTGTAACTTGAGTTTTCCATTTTTGAGGTGGATTCCTTGTTAAAGAATTTACAAAACCATTTAAGTTTTAATCAAATTTTTCTTGATGTTCTAAATTATCATTATTTTCTTGATAAATTTTGAGTGTGTGAAATTCAAGATTCTCAACATGTTGTTTGAGTTCTTGAAGTTTATTTAAGTTTTGTTTTAATTCTTTTATTTCTTGCATTTGATTATTAATTTCTTTATAAAGATCCTGAATTGAAAGATGAGTAGGAGCTTGTTGCTCTCTTAATCTATCTAAAATAGTTTTTATACTGAATTGTTTAGGTAAGTCAGATATATTATTTGATTAGAAGCTTTTCCTTTTGCATTTCCATTGTTTATTTTATGTATTTTTTCAAAATGTTTATTTTTTAATTCTTCATCTTTTAGATTTTTAAACATTTTTAGCACCATTTCTTCTGGAGTAGAGAGTACATTTAAAGATAAAGAAGAAAAAGAAGTAGATTCATACTGGATTTAACTGTCAAATGTTTTACAATGACATGTATCTGAAGAATAATCTTCATCAGAGGAACTAGATGATTCTAAGAATGAGGATTAGGATCCTTTGATTTCTTTTTGAGATGAAGTAATTCAGAAGGTTGTAAAATATTTTCAACTTTATCTTTAATTCTATTAGTTTGTTGGCCAAGAGTATGAAGGTTAATATTTGTATAATTATTTTTTTCTAAAATATGACTTAAGTCTGATTTGTAAATAAATTCAGATTTACCGTTATCTCCTTGTATTTTTAGAACATCTTTTATGGGTACAGCTGAAGTTTCTTTATATATGATTTGATGTAATGGAGGATGTATAGATTCTTCAGTTCTTTGTGGAGATAAACTAGTAGAAGCTATAATCCAAGATGAGCTTAATTTTGTTATCATATTGATGGATAAATCTCCAGTATTATAAGCTTTCTTTATGGCTAGTTTAAGCCGATCAAAGAAATAAATATTTCTTTGATGATCATACATATATTTATACGACTTTTCTTTTAAGAAATCTTTATGCCCTTAAGAAACCTATTTAAAAAAGGATTTTGTTAAAGGATGTAAAGCTAAATTCTTTTTTAACATTTCTTTATCAATTTCAAAACATTCAATAACATTTATATTGAAATCAGATTCAGAGGGATTATATGCATTAGTTGGAGAAGCCTGATAAGAAGGACACACAAGTCCTGTAGGTCGAAGGTTTGCATTAGGTGTAGAGCAAGAAACTCGGGATGGTTCCTTTATGGAAAATCTTACCGCAGAGGGAGGATGAGAATAAGACTTTCTAGATGGTTGATAAACTATAGGAGTTGTATCTCTTGAATCTATTTGAAAATTTATTTCAACACTTCCATTTTCATGTTCAATAATTGTTTCAATATCTTGATTTTCTAAAGACCTTTATGGTTGGGTGTTTTTTAAGCGTCATTTACCAGATAGATTAATATCATTCTACTATATGAGTTTTGGAATATTAACTTTATTTTTGAAATTAGTTTGGAATAAAGTAGTTGCACTTTTTCCTTGATGGGAATAAGCTATGCTTGGAACAACTGAATTCATGAGTTTATAATAAACGCTATATATGAGAGCAAGATTCTGATTATGAAGATTCATATCAAAACCTTTTGTCTGAATAGCAAGAGTAAGAGCTTCATGTGCACCTAGATCTATAAGGAAAATAGGGAAATTTGGAAAACAATCAAAGAATGTAGGGCCATTAGCCAAACTTGATTTAACCATTCTAAGTAATGAATCATTGAATTTTTTATGTCTTGTATCTTGAACATAGATGAGAGCTTCAGTTCTAAGTCCAAGTCCTGTTAATGGCTTTAGAGCAACCTGCACTAATCCAAAATGAATATAATTGTATGTTTTAATATACTCCTTTATTTCATGGGGCCTGTTTAAAGAAAGATGCTAAATATCACTGGTAATGGATTTAGTTCTTTCAATGGTTTTTACTTTATAACTTGATTTTAATTGAAAACATCCAACTTTATAAATTTCATTTTCATTTACGGTTGGAATAGTCTAATTACAAATAATTTGATCTAAATCGTCATAACTGATTTCTTCACTATTTTTAATAGACATGGAAGATAAGGAATTTGAATATGAGGAATAAGAAGGTACAAACTTATTTATAAGCTTAGCCATAATTTCTATTACAGAGTTATTAACCAAATCCACCATGAGTTTCTAATGAAATAGAAGATTTACATACTAACAAAACGCCTTAAATGCCTTCACACGGCTAACAACGGCAATAACAATGGCTACCTCGGCTTCATTTTGGGTGAAATATGATTAAAATTTCTTAATAATAACAAGCACACAACCAAGTATTAAGATTTTTGATGTTCTTGCTTTTAAGTTAGCAATTCCTAAAACAAAATCAAAACATAAAGATTAGTGAAGAAATACTTACAAAACGACTTTATATTGCAATGATACTTGATTACAAACTAGATGAACTTGGCTCTAATACCAAATGGGGAAGAGGGTGGGCATACAAAAGCGAATGGGAGAGGAGAGAGGAGATGGTGGTGGAAGCAAGGCTGGATTTTGACTGGTATTCGAACTCTTGCCTCTACATGAGGAAGGCTAGACCTATTTATAGTCACACCCAACAAAATTTACATTTCATTACAACTGAATTTACACTGCATTCGCATTTCATTCCATGTGCTGACAAATGTCATGATGCAACCAGACTGTAGGCAAAAATCACAATCTTTGTTGTAGATGAACTTTATTCTGAATAATGAGATCTCATAATTGCTTTGAGTTACTTGATAAGCTATGTGTCATGTCTTTTTTTCTTTTCCCATTCTTGAGATAAGTTCTTCATAGATGTGCATGTCAGGAATAAAATACTACTTCATTCTTATGAGAGATATGCTTTGTCTTTTAGTACTTTTATATGTACTTTTTCCAAAAAAACTCATTGATGGGCTAGTAGAAAAAGCTCTTGTAGGAAGAATCTTTATGCTAGGCATAGTATTATTGGAGACTTACATCAAAAGTGCTTATCCTAGCCATCATTTGTTAATTCACCATGGAATATTTGGATTAACTCTTCTCGAGTTCTATCAGAAATATCAAAAGACATGTCTTCATAAGCATTGATAATTTGATTAAGAGCTATATGTCCAGATTTATATGGATTCTGTATCACTGTTGTTTGCTCAGTGAGATCATCAGCAATGCAAACAACTCTTCGACTGTCACACCAAACATATTTGTATGTACTTGCAAATTCAAGATGTCCTTTTAGATTGAGAAATCTTTGATACTGATCAGAAGCTGGATCATAAGTTTGGAGGTGTTCTAAGCTGTATTCCATTGTAGCGACTTCATGAGATTCATACAATTGAGCTAGATAATCAGTAGCGAGATGCTCGTAATCATCTAAGGTAGAGATGAATTTTTTGCAAATTAAATCTCCTTATTCATAATTCATGATGGTCCATAATTGATAAGGTTGATAAAACTAGATTTTTGATCTTTCACTCAAACTTGATGAAATCGTTATGAGAAGTTGTCTTTTGGTAACTCCAAGGCTGTGAATGGCATGATGCATGATTGCATGGAGCTGTTGTATCATTTCAAAATTATCTCTACATGAAGAAAATCTTTGGAGTAATCCTTGTTCGATATATGAAATATCAACTTCATATGATGGCAGGAACAATTTGGGAAAGCTAGTTGCCCAGCTTTTAGATTGAGCTTTAAGCATTAATCACTCCTGGATCTGAAAAGAAATAGTTTTTTCTCTAATTCTTGCAGCTATCTCATCTGAAAGGTCTATGTTAACCTTTTCCAGGAGGTGAATTCTGGATGTTTTTTCATCAACATAGGTGGATAACATTGCTCTTTGATGGATATTATCGCACATAAGGATTTGGCTTTCTAAGTCCTTGATATGGTTTGCAATTTTGGATAGGGTTTTTCTAGTAATTTTTTCTTTTATCAGAGAGAAAAACACTCCAATGGGCACTGATAAGTTCTTGTGAAGTGACAGATAATCCTGGATTGAAGAAGGGAATTGATATTTGTTGGGATGTAGGTATGAAGGAAGAGCTTGATTCCTGAATAGGGGCTTTGCTTTTGCTTGTACTTGATGTCATAATGAGAAGGGATACTTCCTGAAGGCAGATAGGTCTGACTGGGAACTATCAATAATCTGAATTTTTATTTTCTTTGGGAAAAGAAAAATAATTTTATATCTATCCTCTGGGTAGAATTTGAAATAACCAAAATCTGGATGTAGGATCAAATGTAGAAAACATGAAGACATCAGAGAAGCAATTAATTAGATCCATTTTACTTGGAACTGGATATTCAATTGTTTTTTGAACTCCTTATTCTTGTTTACACTTTGTCCGAATACTATTGATATGTTAAATAGGTGTTGATTCACCAAAATAAAAAATTAATTCCTTATTGTCTAAAATAGTTTTTAGACCTGATGAGTCAATTTAAAAAGGCTGTAAAATTTGTAGAAAAGGGTTTCCAAGGATAACATCATTGTTTAAATCCTTTCCTAGAAGGAAATTAGTCTTTATGCATGTTCCATTTTTATAGATATAAATATTACTTAATTTGTATTTGATATGTGGTCTTTTTCTATCAATAGTTAGATTGAGTTTATTATTGGTTTTTTTATAATATTTTATTGGGATTAATCTTTCTCTTATTAAATTAACATCTGTGCCACTATTTAGTAAGCAGAGTGCTTTAATAGAGAAGTCTTCGATTTTAATTGTAGTTTTAGTTTTCCATTTTTTAAGTGGATTTCTTGTTAAAGAATTTATAAAACCATTTAGGTCTTCACCAAATTCTTCTTGATGTTCTAAATTATTTTCATTATTTTCTTGATAATTTTTGAGTGTGTGAAATTCAAGATTCTCAACACGGTGTTTGAGTTATCGAATTTCAATTAAGTCTTGTTTTAATTCTTTTAATTCTTGCTTTTTATTAGTAATTTCTTTATAAAGATTTTGAATTGAAAGTTGAGGAGGAGCTTGCTGCTCTCTTAATCTATCTAATACAATTTTAACATTGAATTGTTTAGGTAAGTCAGATATATTATTTGATATAGAAGCTTTTCCTTTTTTATTTCCTTTATTTATATTCTGTATTTTTTCAAAATATTTATTTTTTAATTCTTCATCTTTGAAATCTTTAAACATTTCTAGCAGCAGTTCTTATGGAGTAAAAAGTAAGTTTAAAGATAAAGAGGAAGATAAAGCAGATTCATACTAGATTTCACTGTCAAATATTTTACAATGAGATGTATCTAAAGAATGAGAGGAAGAATAATCTATATCAGAGGAACTGGATGGCTCTGACGTTAAGGATCCTTTTAAAATAATTTTGATTTCTTTTTCTGTTTTTACTTTTATTTTTGGGCAGTCAGGAGCTATATGTCCTTTTTCCTTGCAATTATAACATTGTATTTCTTTTTTCTTGGGATGAGAAGTGGATGGATTATTTTTTGTATAAGATTTCTTTAATTCTTTATAAGGGTATTTATGAGAAGATTTATTATGATATCTTCTTGAGGGAATATAATATTGTGGAGTTGAAAAATGTTTAGATTTTCTTTTTTGATGGTTTCTTTTTAAGATTTTCTTTTTACTCTAGCTAGAAAGATTGATTAATGGTTCCATACCAAATTGAAAACAAAAATCACCGAGTTCATACTTACTGATTTTTTTTTATTTTCAATTTGACATTTACGTTTGATTTCATTGCATAATGAAAATCCAACTTTATTAATCTTTTGAATTAGATCACCATATGTATACATTCCATAATTCAAATTTCCATAATTTTCTGATTTTAATTCCTCTTTAACTTTTTCTGCAAAAAGTTTAGGAAGACTAGATATGAATTTTTCTTTCCAAAATTTTGAATTACTTGCATCGATTGTATAGAGTTTTGATAAGAAAACATCTTTATACCAATGAAAATATGATAATGTTGGGCAAAATAAATTGATTAATTGTGTTTTTAATTTTTCTTCTACATTCATATAATTACCAATAAAATGTTTAACTATATTGGTAATAAGCACGTAGATGGAATCAGGGATCATTTGGCCTTGAGAAGTAAGAATAAGATTTCCTGAGGGATCTCTTTTTACTACATTTAATATAGCATTTCTTTTTATATTAGATAGGTAATTTTCCCACCTACCATGTAACTGTCCAGTAAATCCAAGGACGACTGCATATACTGCATGTCTTTGATCATAACTTGCAGCCATGATGGTAGAGGCATATATCTTCATGTGTTGGCATAGTTGCAGGATTTGATATTCAGATAGTCCGTCTACATTCCTTTCATATAATGAAGAGTTTTCAAATCGAAGGTCATTTAGAATAGCATGTTCTTCAAATGGAAGATCAACTGGAGTAGGTCTTGGATTATAATTTCTTGTTTTTGCTGCAGTGACGATTGGTTTTTGTCCTTTAAATTATTTCCTAAGGGATTTCATTTTACTGCAGTCAATATAGCATTTCTTTCTATATCGATAGGTATTTTTCCCTCCAACCATGTAATTGTCCAATAAATCCATGGACAACTACATTTAGTGCATGTCTTTGATCATTACCGGCAGCCAAGATAGTAGTGGCATATATCATCATGTGTTGGCATAGTTGCAGGATTTGATATTTAGATAGTCCATTTAGATTCCATTCAGTCCATTTAGATTCCATTCATATACTGAAGAGTTTTCAAATCGAAGGCCATTTAGAATAGCTTGTTCTTTGAACAAAAAATCAACTGGAGTAAGTCTTGGAAAATAATTTCTTGTTTTTGCTATAGTAATGATTGATTGCTGTAGTGAAGATATTGAAACAATTATTGAACATGAAGATGGAAGTATTGAAATAAATTTTCAAACAGATTCAAGAGATACAACTCCTATAGTTTATCAACCTTCTAGAAAGTCTTATTCTCATCCTCCCTCTGTGGTAGGATCTTCCATAAAAGAACCATCTCAAGTTTCTTGCTCTACACCTAATGTAGACCTTCGATTTACAGGACTAATGTATCCTTCTTGTCAAGATTCTCCATCTAATACATATAATCCTATGAATCCGATTTCAATATAAATGTTATTGAATGCTTTGAAATTGATAAAGAAATGTTAAAAAAGAATTTAGCTTTACATCCTTTAACAAAATCCTTTTTTAAACAGGTTCGTCAAGAACATAAAGATTTTTTAAAAGAAAAGTGGTATAAATGTATGTATGATAATCAAAAAAATATTTATTTCTTTGATTAGCTTAAACTAGCCATAAAGAAAGCTTATAATACTAAAGATTTATCCATCAATATGATAACAAAATTAAGCTCATCTTGGATTATAGTTTCTACTATTTTTTCTCCGAAAAGAACTGAAGAATCTATACATCCTCCATTACATCAAATCATATATAAAGAAACTTCAGCCGTACCCATAAAAGATGTTGCAAAAATACAAGGAGATAAAGGTAATTCTAAATTTATTTACAAATCAGACTTTAGTCATAATTTAGAACAAAATAATTATACAAATATTAGCCTTCATACTATTGGCCAACAAACCAATAGAATTGAAGATAAGTTGAAAATATTTTAAAAATTTATGAAGCACCTTCTTCATAAAAGATAATTAAGACAGAAACTTTAGGTTTTTAAGGTGAAACCTTTAAAATTTTCAGATAAACTAATCAATCAATTATTTCATAGTTTTACAAATATAAAACTTCAAGAAAATAAAGATCAAAAAGCTGACAAATCTATAAATGTTTTAGTCTCAAATTCTAAAGCCTCTAGCTTAGATTTAGAATTTTCTATAGTTGATCGTATAGAAGAAGAGTCTAAAACAAATGAGAATCAAAATGATCAAAATCAAGAAGCTCTACAAATCAATAAAATATTTAAAAGACAAAAACCAATAGTCACTGCAGCAAAAACAAGAAATTATTATCTAAGACCTACTCTAGTTGATCTTTAATTCGAAGAACAAGCTATTCTAAATGGCCTTTGATTTGAAAACTCCTCAATATCCGAATGGAATGTTGATGGAATATCTGAATATCAAATCCTGCAACTTCCAACACATGATGATATATGCCTCTACCATCATGGCTGTCGATAATGATCAAAGACATGCAATAAATGCAGTTGTCCTTGGATTTACTGGACAATTACATGGTTGGTGGGAAAAGTACCTATCTAATATAGAAAGACAAGCTATACTAAATGCAGTAAAAAGAGATCCTTCATGAAATGCTGTTATTACTCCTCATGGTCAAATGATTCCTGATTCTATTTACATGCTTATTACCAATATGGGAAAACATTTTATTGGAAATTATATGAACGTAGATGAAAAAATAAATACTCAATTAATCAATTTATCTTGCCTAATATTATCAAATTGTTATCAGTATAAAGTTGTTTTCTTATCAAAACTTTATACAATCGATGCAAGCAATTCAAAATTTTGGAAAGAAAAATTTATATCTGGTCTTCCTAAACTTTTTGCAGAAAAAGTTAGAGAAGAGTTAAAATCAGAAAATTATGGAAATTTAAATTAAGGACTTTATACATATGGGGACCTTATTCAAAATATAAATAAAGTTTGATTTTCATTATGCAATGAAATGAAACTTAAACGACTAATTGAAAATCGAAAAAGAATTAGCAAATATGAACTCGGTGATTTCTGTTATCAATTTGGCATGGAACCATTAATTTGTCCTACTAGCCATAATAAAAAGATAAACTTAAACAGAAACCATCAAAAAAGAAAATCTAAACATTTTTCAACTCCACAATATTATATTCCCTCAAAAAGATATCATAAAAAATCTTCTCATAAAAATCCTTATAAAGAATCGAAGAAATCTTATACAAAAGATAATCCATCCACTTCTTATCCCAAGAAAAAAGAAATACAATGTTATAATTGCAAAAAAAAAATGACATATAGCTCCTGACTGCCGAAAAATAATAGAAAAAATAAAAAAAGAAATTAAAACTATCTTAAAAGGATCCTCATCCTCATCCTTAGAATCATCTAGTTCCTCTAATAAAGATTCTTCTTCAAATTCATTGTAAAATATTTGATAGTGAAATCCAGTATGAATCTGCTTCTTCTTCCTCGTTATCTTAAACATACTTTCTACTCAAGAAGAGATGGTGCTAGAAATGTTTAAAGATCTAAAAGGTGAAGAATTAAAAAATAAATATTTTGGAAAAATATAGAATATAAATAAAGGAACTAAAAAAAGGAAGAGCTTCTACATCAAATAACATATCAAACTTACTTGAATAATTCAGCATTAAAACTGTACTAGATAGATTAAGAGAGCAACCAGCTCCTACTCATCTTTCTATTCAAGATCTTTATAAAGAAATTAATAATCAAAAGAAAGAAATAAAAGAATTAAAACAAGATTTAATTGAACTTCAAAAACTAAAACAACGTGTTGAGATTCTTGAATTTCACATACTAAAAAATTATCAAGAAAATAATGATAATATAGAAAATCAAGAAAAATTTAATGAAAACTTGAATGGTTTTGTAAATTCTTTGACAAGGAATCCACTTACAAAATGGAAAACTAAAGTTACAATTAAGATCAAAGACTTCTCTATTAAAGCACTCTGCTTATTAAATAGTGGCACAGATGTTAATTTAATAAGAGTAGGATTAATCTCAACAAAATATTATAAAAAAACCAATAACAAACTCAATCTAGTTACCGCTAGCAAAAAACTACATATCAAATAAAAATTAAGTAATGTTCATATCTGTAAAACTGGAACATGCATAAAGACTAATTTCCTTCTAGGAAAGGATTTAAATAATGATGTTATCCTTGGAAACCCTTTTCTACAAATTTTATAGCCGTTTCAAATTGATTCATCAGGTCTACAAACTATTTTAGACAATAAAGAATTAATTTTTAATTTTCGTGAATCAACTCCTATTCAACATATCAATAGTATTCAAATAAAGTGTAAACAAGAACAAGGTGTTAAAAAAATCAAATATCCAGTTCCAAATAAAATGGATCTTATTAATCGTCTCTCTTATGTCTTCATGTTTTCTACATTTGATCGTACAGCCAAATTTTGGTACCTTCAAATTCTACCCTGAGGGTAGATATAAAATTTGTTTTCTATTCCTAAAGAAAATAAAATTTCAAATTATTGATAATTCTCATTCAGACCTATCTGCCTTCAGGAAGTATCCCTTCTTATTATGACACCAAGTACAAGCAAAAGCAAAGCCCATATTCAGGAATCAAGCGCTTCCTTCATACCTACATCCCAACAAATATCAATTCCCTTCTTCAATCCAGGATTACCTGTCACTTCACAAGAACTTATCAATGCCCATTGGAGTGTCATTCTCTCTGATAAAAGAAAAAACACTAGAAAAACCCTATCCAAAATTGAAAACCATATCAAGGACTTAGAAAGCCAAATCCTTATGTGCCATAATATCCATCAAAGAGCATTGCTATCCACTTATGCTGATGAAAAAAAATCCAAAATTCACCTCCTAGAAAAGGTTAACATAGCACTACCAGATGAGATATCTGCAAGAATGAGAGAAAAAACTCTTTATTATCAATCAAGGAGTGATTAATGCTCAAAGCTCAATATATAAGCCAGGCAACTGGCTTTCCCAAATTGTTCCTGCCATCATATGAAGTTGATATCTCATATATCGAACAAGGATTAGTCCAAAGATTTTCTTTATGAAGATATAATTTTGAAACAATACAGCAGCTCCTTGCGATCGTGCGTCATGCCCTTCGCAGCCTTAGAGTTACCAAAGGACAACTTCTCATAATGATTTTATCAAGTTTGGGTGAAAGATCAGAAATCCACTTTTCTCAACCTTATCAATTATGGGCCATCATGAATTATGAAGAAGGAGATTTAAGCTGTAAAAAATTAAGATCCACCTTAAATGATTACGAGCATCTCCCTGTTGATTATCTAGCTTAATGGTATGAATCTTATGAAGTCACTGCAGTAAAATACAGCTTAGAACATCTCCAGAATTATGATCCAGCTTCTGATCAATATCAGAGATTTCTTAATCTAGAAGGACATCTTGAATTTGCAAGTACATATAGATATGTTTGGTGTGACAGTCAATGAGTTGTTTGCATTACTGATGATCTCACTAAGCAAACAACGGTGATACAGAATCCTTCTAAATTCGAACTTGTCAAGCTTAATTAAATTCTCAATGCCTATGAAGATATCTTTTTTGACATTTCAGAAAAAACTCATGAAGAATTAATTCAGTTATTCCATGGAGAATTCAAAAATGAGAATAAAGGTTGGAATGACCCTTGTCATAATTTTGACTCGATTATGAAGTTCTCTGACAACTGTAATCGAATTCAGCAAGCTGGTGATTAATCTTATCAAGATTTAGATTTATCAAGATTTACTAAGAGTTTTCTCTATAAAGCATGCAAACAAAAGATTACAAAACTTTATCATTGCTACCGTATCCATAGCCATGCTATTCTCTACAAAAACATCAAAGTTATGTTGAAAAAGTACTATACAAAAAAGCTACTTTGAGAAAGAAGACAAAAGAAAATTGGGAAAAATCGAAAAGAAAACAAGAATGAACAAGGCTCCATAGACTTCTCTCTCTACAACAGACCAACGAGGTACTATGTAGAAGACTAAAGCAACATCCTCCCAATCAACAAGTACACTCATCACAGCACGAAGATAAACCATCTATTTGGTAACCTGTGATCCTTTCCAGTAGTAAAATCTGGAAACATAATGCAATCTGCTAGCACATAAAATGAAATGCAAATGCGATCTAAATTCAATTGTAATGAAATGTAAATTATGTTTGCTAAGGATATATAAAGTGCTAGCCTTTTTCATGTACAGGCAAGAGTTGGAATGCCAGTCAAAATCTAGCCTTGCTTCCACCACCACCATCTCTTCTTTCCTCTCCCTTCTACTTTTGTATAACCACCATCTTCCCCATTTGGTATCGAGGAAGTTGGTATCAAATTTGTAATTAAGTACTTTGGCAATATAAAGTTGTTTTGTGAGTATTTAGTCACTTATCTTTGCTATGTTATGCTTTGATTTTGCTTAATGAATTGTTGACACAAAATAAGAGCGTCAAAAGTCTTAATACTTAGTTCTGTGTTTGTTATTATTGAGAAATTTTAATCATATTCTGCCTAGAGTGAAGCTGAGGTAGCCACTGTTGTCGCCGTTGTTAGCCATGTGAAGGCATTTAAGGCATTTTGTTGGTGTGTAAATCCTCTATTTCGTTAGACACTCAGGGTGGATTTGGTTAAAATAACTCTGTAATACAAATTATGGCTAAGTTCATTAAGAAGTTTGTACCTTCTTCTTCCTCATCATTAAATTCCTTATCTTCTATGTCCATTAAAAATAGTGAAGAAATCAGTTATGACGATTTAGATTAAGTTATTTGTGACTGGACTATTCCAACCGTAAATAAAACATGAAATTTATAAAGTTGGAAGTTTTCAATTAAAATGAAGTTATAAAGTAAAAACCATTGAAAGAACTAAATCCATTACTAGTAATATTCAGCATCTTTTTTTCATCAAGCCCCATGAAATAAAGGAGTATGTTAAAATATACAATTATATTCATTTTGGATTAGTGCAAGTTGCTTTAAAGCTTTTAACAAGGCTTGGACTTAGAATAGAAGCTCTCATCCATGTTCAAGATACAAGACATAAAAAATTCAGAGATTCATTACTTGGAATGGTTGAATCAAGTTTGGCTAATGGCCCTACTTTCTTCAATTGCTTTTCAAATTTCTTTGTTTCCCTTACAGATCTAGGTGCACATGAAGCTCTTTCTCTTGCTATCTAGACAAAAGGTTTTGATATGAATCCTCATAATCAAAATCTTGCTCTCATAGATAAAGTTTATTATAAACTCATGAATTTACTTGTTCCAGGCATAGCCTATTCCCATCAAGCAAAAGGTATGACTACTTTATTCCAAACTAATTTCAAAAATAAAGTTAATATTCCAAAACTCATATAGTGGAATGATATTAATCTATCTAGTAAATGGCACTTAGAAAATGCTCAACTAGAAAGGTCTCTAGAAAATCAAGATATTGAAACAATTACTGAATATGAAGATAGAAGTGTTGAAATAAATTTTCAAACAGATTCAATAAATACAACTCCTACAGTTTATCAACCTTCTAGAAGATCTTATTCTCATCATCCCTCTGTGGTAGGATCTTCCATAAAAGAACCATCTCGAGTTTCTTGCTCTACACCTAATGTAGACCTTCGACCTACAGGACTTGTGTATCCTTCTTATCAAGCTTCTCCATCTAATACATATAATCCTTTAGAATCCGATTTCAATATAAATGTTATTGAATGTTTTGAAATTGATAAAGAAATGTTAAAAAAGAATTTAACTCTACATCCTTTAACATAAAGAATTTTTAAAAGAAAAATGGTATAAATATATGTATGATAATCAAAGAAATATTTATTTCTTCGATTGGCTTAAACTAGCCATAAAGAAAGCTTATAATACTAAAGATTTATTCATCAACATGATAACAAAATTAAGCACATCTGAGATTATAGCTATTGCCAGTTCTTCTCCACAAAGAACTGAAAAATCTATACATCCTCCATTACATCAAATCATATAGAAAGAAAATTTAGCCGTACCCATAAAAGATGTTGCAAAAATACAAGAAGATAAAGGTAAATCTGAATTTATTGACAAATCAGATTTAAGTCATGTTTTAGAACAAAATAATTATACAAATATTAACCTTCATACTATTGGCCAACAAACTAATATAATTGAAGATAAAGTTGCTAATATTTCACAGCCTTCTGAAATTATTTCTTCTTAAAAAGAAATCAAAACTAACTTAAAAGGATCCTCATCCTCATCCTTAGAATCATTTAGTTCTTCTGGTAAAAATTATTCTTCAGATACATGCCATTGTAAAATATTTGACAACAAAATCTGGTATGAATCTGCTTCTTTTTCCTCTTATCTTTAAACGTACTCTCTGCTCCAAAAGAAATGGTGCTAGAAATGTTTAAAGATCTAAAAGATGAAGAATTAAAAAATAAATATTTTGAAAAAATACAGAAAATAAACAACGGAAATAAAAAAAGGAAAAGCTTCTACATCAAGTAATATATCTGACTTACCTGAACAATTCAGTATAAAAACTGTTTTAGATAGATTAAAAAAGCAACAAGCTCCTACTCATCTTTCAATTCAAGATCTTTCTAAAGAAATTAATAATCAAAAGCAAGAAATAAAAGGATTAGAACAAGACTTAATTGAACTTTAAGAACTCAAACAATGTGGTAAGAATCTTGAATTTCACACACTCAAAAATTATCAAGAAAATAATGATAATAAATTAGAACATCAAGAAGAATTTGGTGAAAACTTAAATGGTTTTGTAAATTCTTTAACAAGAAATCCACTTAAAAAATGGAAAACTCAAGCTACAATTAAGGTGAATGACTTCTCTATTAAAGCACTTCGCTTACAAAATAGTGCCGCAGATGTTCATTTAATAAGAGAAGGATTAATCCCAACAAAATATTATGAAAAAACCAATAATAAACTCAATCTACCTACTGCTAGTAAAAAACTACATATCAAATACAAATTAAGTAATGTTTATGTTTGTAAAAATGGAACATGCATAAAGACTAATTTCCTTCTAGGAAAGGATTTAAACAACGATTTTATCCGTGGAAGTCCATTTCTACAAATTTTACAGCCTTTTCAAATTGACTCATCAGGTCTAAAAACTTTTTTAGATAATCAAGAATTAAATTTTGATTTTTTTGAATTAACTCCTACTCAACATATCCGTACTATTTAGACAAAGTGTAAACAAGAATAAGATGTTCAAAAAACAATAAAATATCCAGTTCCAAATAAAACAGATCTTATTAATTGTCTCTCTGATGTCTTCATGTTTTCTACATTTGATCCTACATCTAGATTTTGGTACCTTCAAATTCTACCGAGAGGATTGATATAAAATTTTTTTTCTTTTCCCAAAGAAAATAAAAATTCAGATTATTGATAATTCTCATTCAGACCTATCTACCTTCAGGAAATATCCCTTCTCATTATGACATCAAGCACAAGCAAAAGCAAAGCCCATATTCAGGAATCAAGCGCTTCCTTCATACCTACATCCTCACAAATATCAATTCCCTTCTTCAATCCAGGATTATCTGTCACTTCACAAGAACTTATCAATGCCCATTGAAGTGTCATTCTCTCTGATAAAAGAAAAAAGCACTAGAAAAAGCCTATCCAAAATTGCAAACCATATCAAAAACTTAGAAAGCCAAATCCTTATGTGCCATAACATCCATCAAAAAGCACTATTATCCACCTATGCTAATGAAAAAACATCCAAAATTCACCTCCTAGAAAAGGTTAACACTGCCCTTCCAGATGAGATAACTGTCAGAATTAGAGAAAAAACTATTTCTTATCAGATCAAGGAGCGATTAATGCTCAAAGCTCAATATATAAGCTGGGCAACTGGCTTTCTCAAATTATTCCTGCCATCAAATGAAGTTGATATCTCATATATCAAATAAGGATTAGTGGAAAGATTTTCTTTATGCCAAAGATGATTTTGAAATGATAAGCAGCTCCCTGTAGTAGTGCGTCATGCCCTTTGCAGCCTTGGAGTTATTAAAAGACAACTTCTCATAACAATTTCATTAAGTTTGGATGAAAGATCAGAAATCCGGTTTTATCAACCTTATCAATTGTGGACCATCATGAATTATGAAGAAGGAGATTTAATCTGCAAAAAATTCTTCTCTACCTTAAATGATTACGAGCATCTCCCTATTAATTATCCAGCTCAATGGTATGGATCTCATGAATTCACTACAATGGAATACAGCTTAGAACGTCTCCAAAATTATGATCCAGCTTCTGATCAATATCAAAGATTTCTCAATCTAAAAGGACATCTTGAATTTGTAAGTACATACAGATATGTTTGGTGTGACGATCGACGAGTTGTTTGCATTGCTGATGATCTCGCTGAGCAAACAATGGTGATACAGAATCCTTCTAAATCCGGACATGTTAAGCTTAATCAAATTCTCAATTCCTATGACGATATCTCTTTTGATATTTCAGAAAAAACTCGTGAAGAATTAATTCAGCAAGTCCATAGAGAATTCAAAAATGATAATGAAGGTTGGAATGACCCTTGTCATAATTTTGACTCTATTATGAAGTTCTTCGCTAGCTGCAATGGAATTCATCATGATGGTGATTAACCTTATCAAGATTTAGATTTATCAAGATTTATTAGGAGTTTTTCTATAAAGCCTACAGAGAAAAGATAACAAAAACTTTGTCATTGCTACCGTATCCATAGCTATGCTATTCTCTACAAACACATCAAAGTTATGTTGAAAAAGTACTATACAAAAAAGCTACTCTAAGAAAGAAGACAAAAGATAATTGGGAAAATCCAAAAGCCAACAAGAAAATTCAAGGCTCCATAGACTCCTCTCTCCACAACAAACCAACCATGTACTATGCAGAAGAATAAAGCAACATCCTCCTAGTCAACAAGTACACTCCTCATAGCATGAAAACAAACCATCAATACGGTAACCTGTTATTCTATCCAGTAGTAAAATCCTAAAACATCATAAAATGAAATGCAAATGCAGTGCAAATTCAGTTGTAATGAAATGTAAATTATGTTTGCTAAGGCTATAAATAGTACCAGCCTTCTTCATGTATATGCAAGAGTTGGAATACCAGTCAAAATCCAGCCTTGCTTCCACCACCATCCTCTCTCCTCTCCCTTCTGCTTTTGTATACCCACCATCTTCCCCATTTGATATCAGAGCCAAGTTGGTATTAAATTTGTAATCAAGTACTTTGGTAATATAGAGTTGTTTTGTGAGTATTTCTCACTTATCTTTGTTATGTTAGGCTTTGAATTTACTTAAGGAATTGCTGACTCAAAAGTAAGAACGTCAAAAGTCTTAATACTTAGTTCTGTGTTTGTTATTACTGAGAAATTTTAATCATATTCCACCCAAAGCGAAGCTGAGGTAGCCATTGTTATCGCCGTTATTAGCCATCTGAAGGAGTTTTAGGCGTTATGTTGGTGTATAAATCCTCTATTTCATTAGTTACTCGTGGTGGATTTGGTTAAAATAACTATGTAATACAAATTATGGCTAAGCTTATTAAGAAGTTTATACCTTCTTCTTCCTCATCATCAAATTCCCTATCTTCTATGTCTTTCAAAAATAGTGAAGAAATCAGTTATGACGATTTAGAACAAGTTATTTGTGATTGGACTATTCCAATCGTAAAAAAAATGAAATTTACGAAGTTGGAAGTTTTCAATTAAAATGAAGTTACAAAGTAAAAACCATTGAAAGAAATGAATCAATTACCAGTAATATTCTGCCCCATGAAGTAAAGGAGTATGTTAAAACATACAATTATATTCATTTTGGATTAGTGCAAGTTGCTCTAAATCCATTAACTAGACTTGGACTTAGAACTGAAGTTCTTATCTGTGTTCAATATACAAGACATAAAAAATTCAGTGATTTATTACTTGGAATGGTTTAATCAAGTTTGACGAATGGCTCTACTTTCTTCAATTGCTCTCCAAATTTCTCATTTTCCCGTACGATCCCGTACGAAGCATTTACTCTTGCTATCCAAACAAAAGGTTTTGATATAAATCCTTATAATGAAAATCTTGCTCTCATATACAGAGTTTACTATAAACTCATGAATTGAGTTGCTCCAGGCATAGCCTATTCCCATCAAGCAAAAGGTACGACTACTTTATTCCAAACTAATTTCAAATATAAAGTTAATATTCCAAGACTCATACCGTGGAATGATATTAATCTATCTGGTAAATGGCGCTTAGAAAATGCTCAACCTGAAAGGTCTTTAGAAACTCAAGATATTGAAACAATTATTGAACATGAAGATGGAAGTGTTGAAATAAATTTTCAAACAGATTCAAGAAATACAACTCCTACAGTTTATTAACCTTTTAGAAAGTCTTATTCTCATCCTCCCTTTGTGGTAGAATATTCCATAAATGAACCATCCCGAATTTCTTGCTCTACACCTAATGTAGACCTTCAACTTACAGGACTTGTGTATCCTTCTTATCAAGCTTCTCCACCTAATACATATAATCCTTTGGAATCTGATTTCAATATAAATGTTATTGAATGCTTTGAAATTGATAAAGAAATGTTCTAAAATATTTTAGCTTTACATCTTTTAACAAAATCCGTTTTTAAACACGTTTCTCACGAACATAAAGACTTTTTAAAAGAAAAATGGTTCAAATATATGCATGGTAATCAAAGAAATATTTATTTCTTTGATTGGCTTAAACTAACCATAAAGAAAGCTTATAATACTGAAGATTTATCCATCAATATGATAACAAAATTAAGCTCATCTTGGATTGTAGCCTCGATCAGTTCTTCTCCACAAAGAACTGAAGAATCTATACATCCTCTATTACATCAAATCATATATAAAGAAACTTCGGCCATACCCATAAAAGATGTAGCAAAGATACAAGGAGATAAAAGTAAATATGAATTAATTTATAAATCAAACTTAAATCATGTTTTAGAATAAAATAATTATACAAATACTTGCCTTCATACTATTGGCCAACAAACCAATAGAACTGAAGATAAAGTTGAAAATATTTTAAGAATTTATGAAGCATCTTCTTCACAAAAGATAATTAAGACACAAACTTTAGGTTTTCAAGGAGAAGCCCTTGAAGATCTATAGTTAGAACGGAAACCTTTAAATTTTCAGATGAACTAATTAATCAATTATCTCATAGTTTTACAAATATAAAACTTCAAGAAAATAAAGATAAAAAAGCTGACAAATCTATAAATGTTTTAGTTTCAAATTCTAAAGCCTCTAGCTCAGATTCTGAATTTTTTGTAGTTGATCCTATAGAAGAAGAGTCTAAAACAAATGATCAAAATGATCAAAATCAAGAATATCTACAAATCAGTAAAATATTTCAAAGAAAAAAACCAATAGTCACTGCAACAAAAACAAGAAATTATTATCCAAGACCTACTCCAGTTGATCTTCAATTTGCAGAACAAGCTATTCTAAATGGCCTTCAATTTGAAAACTCCTAAGTATACTAATGGAATGTAGATGGACTATCTGAATATCAAATCCTATAACTATGCTAACACATGATGATATATGCCTCCACCATTATGGCTGCCGGTAATGATCAAAGACATGCAATAAATGCAGTTGTCCTTAGATTTATTGGACAATTATATGGTTAGTGGGAAAAGTACCTATTTGATATAAAAAGACAAGCTATACTAAATGCAGTAAAAAGAGATCCTTCAGAAAATGCTGTTATTACTCCTTAAGGTTAAATGATTCCTAATTCTATTTACATGCTTATTACCCATATAGAAAAACATTTTATTGGTAAATATATGAATGTAGAAGATAAAATAAAAACACAATTAATCAATTTATCTTGCCCAACATTATCAAATTTTCGTTGGTATAAAGATATTTTCTTTTCAAAACTCTATACAATCGATGCAAGCAATTTAGAATTTTGGAAAGAAAAATTTATATCTGGTCTTCCTAAACTTTTTGCAGAAAAAGTTAGAGAAGACTTAAAATAAAAAAATTATGGAAATTTACATTATGGACTTTATACATATGGTGACCTTATTCAAAAGATAAATAAAGTTGGATTTTCATTATGCAATGAAATCAAACTTAAACAACAAATTGAAAATCAAAAAAGAATCAACAAATATGTACTTGGTGATTTTTGTTATCAATTTGGCATGGAACCATTAATTAGTCCTTTTAGCCATAAAAAAAAAAGAAAAGCTTAAAAAGAAACCATCAAAAAAGAAAATCTAAATATTTTTAAACTCCACAATATTATATTCCCTAAAAAAGAAATCATAAAAATTCTTCTCATAAAAATCCTTATAAAGAATCCAAGAAATTTTATACAAAGATAATCCATCCACTTCTTATCCTAGGAAAAAAATAAATACAATGTTGTAATTGCAAAGAAAAAGGACATATAGCTCCTGACTGCCTAAAAATAAAAGTAAAAATTGAAAAAGAAATCAAAACTATCTTAAAAGGATCCTCAGTGTTAGAGTCATCTAGTCCCTCTGATACAGATTATTCTTTCTCTCATTTTCAGATAAATGTTGTTGTAAAATATTTGATAGTGAAATATAGTATGAATCTGCTTCTTCTTCCTCTTTATCTTTAAATTTAGTTTCTGCTCTAGAAGAACTAGTGCTAGAAATGGTTAAAGATCTCAAAGATGAAGAATTAAAAAATAAATATTTTAAAAAAAATACAGAATATAAATAAAGAAAATCAAAAAGCAAAAGCTTCTACATCAAATAATATATCTAACTTACTTGAACAATTCAGTATTAAAACTATATTAGATAGATTAAGAGAGTAGTAAGCTCTTCCTCATTTTTCAATTCAATATCTTTATAAAGAAATTACTAATCAAAAGCTAGAACTTCAAGAACTCAAATAACGTGTTGAGAATCTTGAATTTCACACACTAAAAAATTATCAAGAAAATAATATAATAAATTAGAACATCAAGAAGAATTTGGTGAAAACTTAAATTATTTTGCAAATTCTTTAACAAGAAATCTACTTAAAAAATGGAAAATTCAAGCTACAATTAAGATCAAAGACTTCTCTGTTAAAGCACTCAGCTTACTAGATAGTGGTGCAGATATTAATTTATTAAGAGAAAGATTAATCCCAACAAAATATTGTGAAAAAATCAATAATAAACTCAATCTAGCTACTGCTAGCAAAAAACTACATATCAAATACAAATTAAGTAATGTTTATACCTGTAAAAATGGAACATGCAGAAAGACTAATTTCCTCTAGGAAAGGATTTAAACAATGATGTTATCCATGGAAACCCTTTTCTACAAATTTTACAGCCTTCTTAAATTTACTCATCAGGTCTAAAAACTATTTTAGACAATGAAGAATTAATTTTTGATTTTGTTGAATCAACACCTATTCAACATATCAATAGTATTCAAACAAAGTGCAAACAAGAAGAAGGTGTTCAAAAAACAATCAAATATCCAGTTCCAAATAAAACGGATCTTATTAATCTTCTCTCTTATGTCTTCATATTTTCTACATTTGATCCTACATCCAAATTTTGGTACCTTCAAATTCTACCCGGAGGACAAATATAAAATTAATTTTCTTTTCTTAAAGAAAATAAAAATTCAAATTATTGATAATTTTCATTCAGACCTATCTGCCTTCAGGAAGTATCCCTTCTCATGATGACATCAAGCACAAGCAAAAGCAAAGCCCTTATTCAGGAATCAAGTTCTTCTTTCACACTAATATCCCAACAAATATCAATTCCCTTCTTCAATCTAGGATTATCTGTCATTTCACAAGAACTTATCAATGCCCATTAGAGTGTTATTCTCTATGATAAAAGAAAAAACACTAGAAAAACCATATCCAAAATTGCAAACCATATCAACGACTTAGAAAGCCAAATCCTTATGTGCCATAACATCCATCAAATAACACTGCTACCCACCTATGCTAATGAAAATAGCATCCAGAATTCACCTCCTGGAAAGGTTAACATTGCCCTTCTAGATGAGATAGCTGCAAGAATTAGAGAAAAAGCTATTTCTTATCAGATCAAGGAGCGATTAATGCTCAAAGCTCAATATATATGCTGGGCAACTAGCTTTTCCAAATTGTTCCTACCATCATATGAAGTTGATATCTCACATATCGAACAAAGATTAGTCCAGAGAATTTCTTTATGCAGAGATGATTTTGAAATGATACGGCAGCTCCTTATAATCGTGCACCATGCCCTTCGCAGCCATGGAGTTATCAAAAGATAACTTCTCATAATGATTTCATCAAGTTGGGGTGAAAGATCAGCAATCTAGTTTTATCAACCTTATCAATTATGGGCCATCATGAATTATAAAGAAGGAGATTTAATCCGCAAAAAATTCATCTCTACCTTAAATGATTAAAGCATCTCCCTATTGATTATCCAGCCAAAAGGTTTTGATATGAATCCTCAAAATTAAAATCTTGTTCTCATATATAGAGTTTATTATGAACTCATGAATTCAATTGTTCCAAGTGTAACTTAATCCCATTAAGCAAAAGGTATGACCACATTATTCTAAAATAATTTCAAAAATAAAGTTAATATCCTAAAACTGATACAATGGAATGATATTATTCTATCTAGTAAATGGCACTTAGAAAATGCCCAACCAGAAAGGTCTTTAGAAAATCAAGATATTGAAACAAATATTGAACTTGAAGATGGAAGTGTTGAAATAAATTTTCAAACAGATTTAAGAGATACAACTCCTATAGTTTATTAACCTTCTAAAAAGTCTTATTCTCATCCTCCCTCTGTAGTAGGGTCTTGCATAAAACAACCATCTTGAGTTTCTTGCTCCACAGCTAATGTAGACCTTCAACCTACAGAACTTGTGTATCCTTCTTATCAAGCTTCTCCATCTAATACATATAATCCTTCGGAATCTTATTTCAATATAAATGTTATTGAATGTTTTGAGATTGATAAAGAAATGTTAAAAAAGAATTTAGCTCTGCATCCTTTAACAAAATCTTTTTTTAAACAGGTTTCTCAAGAACATAAAGACTTTTTAAAAGAAAAATGGTACAAATATATATATGATAATCAAAGAAATACTTATTTCTAGGATTGGCTTAAACTAGCCATAAAGAAAGCTTATAATACTAAAGATTTATCCATCAATATGATAACAAAATTAAGCTCATCTTGGATTATAGCTTCTACCAGTTCTTCTCCACAAAGAACTGAAGAATCTATACATCCTCTATTACATCAAATCATATATAAAAAAACTTTGGCCGAACCCATAAAAGATATAGCAAAGATAGAAGGAGATAAAGGTAAGTCTGAATTAATTTATAAATTAGACTTAAGTCATGTTTTAGAACAAAATAATTATATAAATATTCACCTTCATACTATTGGCCATCAAACCAATAGAATTGAAGATAAACTTGAAAATATTTTAAAATTTTATGAAGCATCTTCTTCACAAAAGATAATTAAGATATAAACTTTAGGTTTTCAATGAGAAGCCCTTAAAGATCTACAGTTAAAAAGGAAACCTTTAATATTTTCAGACGAACTAATCAATCAATTAACTCATAGTTTTATATATATAAAACTTCAAGAAAATAAAGATCAAAAAGCTAACAAATCTATAAATGTTTTAGTCTCAAATTCTAAAGCTTCTAGCTTAGATTCAGAATTTTTTGTAGCTGATCCTGTAGTTGATACTATAGAAGAAGAGTCTAAAACAAATGAGAATCAAAATGATCAAAACCAAAAATCTCTACAAATCAATAAAATATTTAACAGACAAAAACCAATAGTCATTGCAGCAAAAATAAAAAATTATTATCCAACACTTACACCAGTTGGTCTTCAATTTGAAAATGGCCTTTGATTTGAAAAATCCTTAGTATATGAATAGAATGTAGATGGACTATCTGCATATCAAATCCTGCAATTATATCAACATATGATGATATATGCCTCTACCATCATGGCCGCTGGTAACGATCAAAGACATGCAGTAAATGCAGTTGTCCTTGGATTTACTGGACAATTACATGGTTGGTGGGAAAAGTACCTATCTAATATAGAATGACAAGCTATACTAAATGCAGTAAAAAGAGATCCTTTAGGAAATCTTGTTCTTATTCCGCAAGGCCAAATGATCCCTAATTCCATCTACATGCTTATTACCAATGTAGTTAAAAATTTTATCAGTAATTATATGAATGTAGAAGAAAAATTAAAAACACAATTAATCAATTAATCTTGCCAACATTATCAGATTTTCGTCAGTATAAAGATGTTTTCTTATCAAAACTCTATACAATCGATGCAATTAATTCAAAATTTTGAAAAGAAAAATTCATATCTGGTCTTCCTAAACTTTTTGTAGAAAAAGTTAAAGAAGAATTAAAATCATAAAATTATGAGAATTTCAATTATGGAATATATACATATGGTGATCTAATTCAAAAGATTAATAAAGTTGGATTTTCATTATGCAATGAAATCAAACTTAAACATCAAATTGAAAATAAAAAAAGAATCAACAAATATGAACTTGGTGATTTTTGTTTTAAATTTGGTATGAAACCATTAATTAGTCTTTCTAACCAGAATAAAAAGAAAAAATTTAAAAAGAAATCATCAAAAAAGAAAATCTAAACATTTTTCAACTCCACAATATTATACTCCCTCAAAAAGATATTATAAAAAATCTTCTCACAAAAACCCTTAGAGGAATTTATAGAAATCTTATACAAATGATAATCCATCCACTTCTTATCGCAAGAAAAAAGAAATACAATGTTATAATTGCAAAGAAAAAGGAAATATAGCTCCTGACTACCCAAAAATAAAAGTTAAAACATAAAAAGAAATCAATGTCAAAGTCATCCAGTTCCTTTGATATAGATTATTCTTCCTCTCATGCTTTAGATACATGTTATTGTGAAATATTTTACAGTGAAATCCCGTATGAATCTGTTTCTTCTTCTTCTTTATCTTTAAACGTACTTTTTGCTCCAGAAGAGATAGTGCTAGAAATGTTTAAAGATCTAAAAGATGAAGAATTAAAAAATAAATATTTTGAAAAAATACAGAACATAAATAAAGGAACTGAAAAAGGGAAAGCTTCTCCATCAAATCACATATCAGATTTACCTAAACAATTCCACATTAAAACTGCATTAGATAGATTAAGAGAGCAACAAGCTCCTACTCATCTTTTTATTTAAGATCTTTATAAAGAAATAAATAATCAAAAGCAAGAAATAAAAGAATTAAAACAAGACATAATTGAACTTCAAGAACTCAAACAACGTGTTAAGAATCTTGAATTTCACACACTCAAAAATTATTAAGAAAATAATGATAATTTAGAAAATCAAGAAAAATTTGATAAAGACTTAAATGGTTTTGTAAATTCTTTGACAAGAAATCCACTCAAAAAATGGAAAACTCAAGCTACAATAAAGGTCAAAGACTTTTCTATTAAAGCACTTTGCTTACTAGATAGTGGCGCAGATGTTAATTTAATAAGAGAAGGATTAATCCCAACAAAATAATATAAAAAAACCAATAATGAACTCAATCTAGCTACTGCTAGTAAAAAAACTACATATCAAATACAAATTAAGTAATGTTTATGTCTATAAAAATGGAACATGCATGAAGACTAATTTCCTTCTAAGAAATAATTTAAACAATGATGTTATCCTTGGAAACCCTTATCTACAAATTTTACAGCCTTCTCAAATTGACTCATTAGGTCTAAAAACTATTTTAGACAATAAAGAATTAAAATTTGATTTCGTTGAATTTACTCCTAATCAACATATCAATAATATTTAGACAAAGTATAAACAAGAATAAGATGTTCAAAAACCATTCAAATATCCAGTTCCAAATAAAACAGATCTTATTAAACAGCTCTGATGCCTTCATGTTTTCTACATTTAATCCTATATCTAGATTTTGGTACCTTCAAATTCTACCCGAAGGAAAAATATAATATTGCCTTTTTTCCCAAAGAAAATAAAAATTCAGGTTATTGATAATTCTCATTTAGACCTATCTTTTACTCCTATCTGCCTTCAGGAAGTATCTCTTCTCATTATAACATTAAGTAAAGCCCCCATTCAAGAATCAAGCTCTTACTTCATACCTACATCCCAACAAATATCAATCCCTTTCTTCAATCCAGGATTAGCTGTCACTTCACAAGAACTTATCAATGCCCATTGTAGTGCCATTCTCTCTGATAAAAGAAAAAACATTAGAAAGATCCTATCCAAAATTGCAAACCATATTAAGCACTTAGAAAGCCAAATCCTTATGTGCTATAACATCCATCAAAGAGCACTTTTATCCACCTATGCTGATGAAAATGAAAAAATATCTAGAATTCACCTCCTGGAAAAGGTTAAAATAGCCCTTCCAGATGAGATAGCTATAAGTATTAGAGAAAAACTATTTCTTCTCAAATCAAGGAGCAATTAATGCTCAAAGCTCAATATATAAGCTAGGCAACTAGCTTTCCCAAATTGTTCCTGCCATTATTTGAAGTTGATATCTCATATATCGAACAAGGATTAGTCCAAAGATTTTCATTATACAGAGATAATTTTAAAATAATACAGTAGCTCCCTACAATCATGCGTCATGCCCTTTGCAGCCTTGGAGCTACCAAAAGACAAGTTCTCATAACGATTTCATTAAGTTTGGGTGATAGATTAGAAATCCGGTTTTATCAACCTTATCAATTATGGACTATCATGAGTTATGAAGAAGGAGATTTAGTCTGCAAAAAAGTTATCTCTACCTTAAATGATTATGAGCATCTCCTTGTTGATTATCTAGCTCAATGGTATAAATCTCATGAAGTCGCTACAATAAATATAGCTTTGAATGTTGCCGAAATTATGATCCAGCTTCTGATCAATGTCAAAGATTTTCCAATCTAAAAGGACGTCTTGAATTTGTAAGTACATACAAATATGTTTGGTGTGACGGTCGATGAGTTGTTTGCATTGCTAATGATCTTGCTGCGCAAACAACGATGATACAGAATCCATATAAATCTGGATATACAACTCTCAATCAAATTATCAATGCTGATGAAGACATGTCTTTTGATATTTCTGAAGAAACTCAAGAAGAGTTAATCCAATTATTCCATGGTGAATTAACAAATGAAGGTTGGAATGAGCACTTTTGATACAAGTCTCCAATAAAACTATGCCTAGCATAAAGATTCTTCCTACAAGACCTTTTTCTAAGACATTGGAAAGATGAGAAAAGCTTTTTCTACGAGCCCATCAATGTCTTCTTAGAAAAAGTACATGCAAAAGTACTAAAAGACAAAGCATATCTCTCATAAGAATGAAGTAGTATTTTATTATTCCCGACATGCACATCCATGAAGAACTTATCTCCAGAGAGGGAAAAGAAATAAAGACATGACATATACCTTATCAAGTCACTCAAAGCAATCATGACATCTCACTACTCAAAATAGAGTTCATCTACAGCAAAGATAGTGATTTTTACCTACAGTTCGGAAGCAACATGAAATTTGCCAGCACATTAAATGAAATGCACATTCAGTTTAAATTCAGTTGTAATGAAATGTAAATTACGTTTGTTATGACTATAAATAGGTGTAGCCTTCATCATGTACAAGCAAGAGTTGGAATACAAGTCAAAATCTAACCTTGCTTCCACCACCATCTCCTATCTCCTCTCCCTTCCACTTTTGTATACCCACCCCTTCCCCATTTCGTATCAGAGCCAAGTTGGTATCAAATTTATAATCAAGTACTTTAGCTATATAAAGTTGTTTTGTGAGTATTTCTTCACTTATCTTTATTATGTTATCATTGATTTTTTTTAAGGAATTGCTGACTCAGAAGCATGAACATCAAAAATCTTATTACTTGGTTGTGTGTTTGTTATTATTGAGAAATTTTATCATATTCCGCCTGGAGCAAAGCTAAGGTAACCATTGTTGTCGCCGTTGTTAGCCGTGTGAAAGCGTTTAAGGCATTTTGTTGGTATGTAAATCCTCTATTTCGTTAGATACTCGTGGTGGATTTAGTTAAAATAACTCTATAATACAAATTATGGTTAAGCTTATTAAGAAGTTTGTACCTTCTTCTTCCTCATCATCAAATTCCTTATCTTCTATGTCTATTAAAAATAGTGAAGAAATCAGTTATGAAAATTTAGATCAAATTATATGTAACTAGACTATTCCAACCGTAAATAAAAATGAAATTTATAAAGTTGGAAGTTTTGAATTAAAATCAAGTTATAAAGTACAATCCATTGAAAGAACTGAATCCATTACTAGTAATATTCAGTATCTTTCTTTAATTAAGCCCAATGAAATAAAGGAGTATGTTAAAACATACAATTATATTCATTTTGGATTAGTACAAGTTGCTCTGAAGCCTTTAACAGGACTTGGACTTAGAATAGAAGCTCTCATCTATGTTCAACACATAAGACATAAAAAATTCAGTGATTCATTACTTAGAATAGTTGAATCAAGTTTGGCTAATAGCCCTACTTTCTTCAATTGCTTTCCAAATTTCTCTGTTTCTCTTATAGATCCAGGTGCACATGAAGCTCTTACTCTTTCTATCCCGACAAAAGATTTTGATATGAATCCTCATAATCAAATCTTGCTCTCATATATAAAGTTTATTATAAACTCATGAATTTAGTTGCTCCAGGCATAGCCTATTCCCATCAAGCAAAAGGTATGACTACTTTATTCCAAACTAATTTCAAATATAAAGTTAATATTCGAAAACTCATACAGTGGAATGATATTAATCTATCTGGTAAATGGTGCTTAGAAAATGCTCAAACTAAAAGGTCTTTAGAAAATCAAGTTATTGAAACAATTATTGAATATGAAGATGGAAGTGTTGAAATAAATTTTCAAACAAATTCAAGAGATACAACTCCTATAGTTTATTAACCTTCTAGAAAGTCTTATTCCCATCCTCTCTCTGCAGTAGGATCTTCCACAAAAGAACCATCCCAAGTTTCTTGCTCTACACCTAATGTAGACCTTCGACCTATAGGACTTGTGTATCCTTCTTATCAAGCTTCTCCATCTAATTCATATAATCCTTTGGAATCCGATTTAAACATAAATGTTACTGAGTGCTTTGAAATTGATGAAAAAATGTTAAAAAATAATTAACTTTACATCCTTTAATAAAATCCATTTTTAAACCGGTTTCTCAAGAGCATAAAGATTTCTTAAAAGAAAAGTGGTAAAAATATGTGTATGATAATCAAAGAAATATTTATTTCTTTGATTGGCTTAAACCAGCCATAAAGAAAGCTTATAATACTGAAGATTTTTTAATCAATATGATAACAAAATTAAGCTCATCTTGGATTACAGCTTCTACCAGTTCTTCTCCATAAAGAATTGAAGAATCTATACATCCTCCATTACATCAAATCATATATAAAAAAACATCAGTCGTACCTTTAAAAGATGTTACAAAAATACAAGGAGATAAAGGTAAATCTGAATCTATTTACAAATTAGACTTAAGTCATATTTTAGAACAAAATAATTATACAAATATTAACCTTCATCCTATTGGCCAACAAACCAATATAATTGAAGATAAAGTTAAAAATATTTTAAAAACTTATGAAACATCTTCTTCACAAAAGATAATTGAGACACAAACTTTAGGTTTTTAAGGTGAAGCCATTAAAGATTTAAAGTTAGAAAGGAAACCTTTAAAATTTTTAGATGAACTAATCAATCAATTATCTTATAGTTTTACAAATATAAAACTTCAATAAAATAAAGATAAAAAAACTGACAAATCTATAAATGTTTGTCTCAAATTCTAACTCCTCTAGCTTAGATTCAGAATTTTCTATAGCTGATCTTATAAAAGAAGAGTCTAAAACAAATGAGAATCAAAATGATCAAAATCAAGAATCTTTACAAACCAATAAAATATTTAAAAGACAAAAACCAATAGTCACTGCAGTAAAAACAAGAAATTATTATCCAAGACCTACTCCAGTTGATCTTCAATTCGAAGAACAAGCTATTCTAAATGGCTTACTTGAACAATTCAGCATTAAAACCATATTAGATAGATTAAGAGAGCAACAAGCTCCTATTAATCTTTCTATTCAAGATCTTTAGAAAGAAATAAATAATAAAAGCATGAAATAAAAGAATTAAAACAAGACTTAATTGAACTTCAAGAACTCAAACAACATGTTGAGAATCTTGAATTTCACACACTCAAAAATTATCAAGAAAATAATGACAATTTAGAAAATCAAGAAAAATTTGATAAAGACTTTAATGGTTTTATAAATTCTTTAATAAGAAATCCACTTAAAAAATGAAAAACTCAAGCTACAATTAAGGTCAAAGACTTTCCTATTAAAACACTCTACTTACTAGATAGTGGCACAAATGTTAATTTAATAAGAGAAGGATTAATCCCAACAAAATATTATGAAAAAACCAATAATAAACTCAATCTAGCTGCTGCTAGCCAAAAACTACAAATCAAATACAAATTAAGTAATGTTTACGTCGGTAAAAATGGAATACGTATAAGGACTATATTCCCTCTAGGAAAGGATTTAAACAATGGTGTTATCCTTAGAAATCCTTTTCTACAAATTTTATAGCCTTTTCAAATTGACTCATCAGGTCTAAAAACTATTTTAGAAAATAAAGAATTAAAATTTGATTTTGTTGAATTAACTCCTATTCAACAATCAATCTTATTCAGACAAGTGTAAACAAGAATAAGATGTTCAAAAACCATTCAAATATCTAGTTCCAAATAAAATGGGTCTTATTAATTGTCTCTCTAATGTTTTCATGTTTTCTACATTTAATCCTACATTCGAATTTTGGTACCTTCAAATTCTACCCGGAGGACAGATATAAAATTGCTTTTCTTTTCCTAAAGAAAATAAAAATTTAAGTTATTGATGATTCTCACTCTGACCTATCTTTTACTCCTGTCTGCCTTCAAAAAGTATCCCTTCTCATTATGACATCAAGTAAAGCCTCTATTCAAGAATCAAGCTCTTCCTTCATACGTACATCCCAACAAATATAAATCCCTTTTCTCATTCCATGATTATTTGTCACTTTACAAGAACTTATCAATGCCCCTTGGAGTGCCATTCTCTCTGATAAAAGAAGAAACACTAGAAAAACCCTATCCAAAATTGTAAACCACATCAAGGACTTAGAAAGCCAAATCCTTATGTACCATAACATCCATCAAAAGGCACTGTTATCCACCTATGCTGATAAAAAAATCCAAAATTCACCTCTTGGAAAAGGTTAAAATAGCCCTTCCAGATGAGATAGCTACAAGAATTAGAGAAAAAACTCTTTCTTGTCAAAGCTCAATATATAAGCTAGGCAACTGGCTTTCCCAAATTGCTCCTACCATCACATGAAGTTGATATCTTACATATCGAACAAGGATTAGTCCAAAGATTTTCTTTATGCAGAGATGATTTTGAAATAATACAGCAGCTCCCTGCAATCCTGCGACATGCCCTTTGCAGCCTTAGAGTTACCAAAAGACAACTTCTCATAATGATTTCATCAAGCTTGGGTGAAAGATTAGAAATCCAGTTTTATCAACCCTATCAATTATGGACTACCATGACTTATAAAGAAGGGGATTTAGAATGCAAAAAATTTATCTCCACCTTAAATGATTACGAGCATCTCCCTATTGATTATCCAACTCAATGCTATGAATCTCATGAAGTCACTACAATGGAATACAGCTTAGAACATCTCCAAAATTATGATCTAGCTTTTGTTCAATATCAAAGATTTCCCAATCTAAAAGGACATCTTGAATTTGCAAGTACATATAGATATGTTTGGTGTGACGGTCGATGAGTTGTTTGCATTGCTGATGATTTCGCTAAGTAAGCAATAATGACACAAAATCCATATAAATCTGGACATACAGCTCTTAATCAAATTATCAATGCTTATGAAGACATGTCTTTTGATAATTCTAAAGAAACTCGAGAAGAGTTAATCCAATTATTCCATGGTGAATTAATAAATGAAGGTTGGAATGAGCACTTTTGATGCAAGTCTCCAATAATACTATGCCTAGCATAAAGATTCTTCCTACAAGAGCTTTTTCTAAGACATTGGAAGGATGAGAAAAACTTTTTTTACAAGCCCATCAATGTGTTTTTAGAAAAAGTACATGCAAAAGTACTAAACGACAAAGTATATCTCTCATAAGAATGAAGTAATATTTTATTATTCCCAACATGCACATCCATAAAGAACTTATCTCCAGAGAGGGAAAAGAAATAAAGACATGACACATACCTTATCAAGTCACTCAAAGCAATCATGACATCTCATTATTCAGAATATAGTTCACCTAAAGCAAAGATTGTGATTTTTACCTGCAGTCTGGAGGCATCATGAATTTTGCCAGCACAATAAATGAAATTCACATTCAGTCTAAATTCAGTTGTAATGAAATGTAAATTATGTTTGTTATGACTATAATAGGAATAGCCTTCCTCATGTACAAGCAAAAGTTGGAATACCAATCAAAATCCAGCCTTGCTTCCACCACCATCTCCTCTCTCGTCTCCCTTCTGCCTTTGTATACCCACTATCTTCCCCATTTGGTATCAGAGTAAAGCTGGTATCAAATTTGTAATCAAGTACTTTGGCAACATAAAGTTGTTTTGTGAGTATTTCTTTACTTATCTTTGTTATGTTATGCTTTGATTTTGCTTAAGGAATTGCTGACTCAAAAGTAACAACATCAAAATTCTTAACACTTAGTTCTGTGTTTGTTATTATTGAGAAATTTTAATTATATTCCGCCCAGAGAAAAGCTGAGGTAGCCACTGTTATCGCTGTTGTTAGCTGTGTGAAGGCATTTAAGGCATTTTGTTGGTGTGTAAATCCTCAATTTCGTTAGATACTCATTGTGGATTTGATTAAAATAACTCTATAATACAAACTATGGCTAAACTTATTAAGAAGTTTGTACCTTCTTCTTTCTCATCATCAAATTCCTTATCTTCTATGTCTATTAAAAATAGTGAAGAAATCAGTTATGACGATTTAGATCAAGTTATTTGTGACTGGACTATTCCAACCTTAAATAAAAATAAAATTTATAAAGTTGGAAGTTTTCAATTAAAATCAAGTTATAAAGTAAAAACCATTGAAAGAATTGAATCCATTACCAGTAATATTCAGCATATTTTTTTAATCAAGCCTCATGAAATAAAGGAGTATTTTAAAACATAAAATTATATTCATTTTAGATTAGTGCAAGTTACTCTAAAGCCTTTAACAAGACTTGGACTTAGAACAGAAACTCTCATCTATATTCAAGATGCAAGACATAAAAAATTCAGTGATTCATTACATGGATTGGTTGAATCAAGTTTGGCGAATCGCCTACTTTCTTCAATTGCTTTCCAAATTTCTCTGTTTCCCATTTAGATCTAGGTGCATATAAAGCTCTTACTCTTGCTATCTAGACAAAAGGTTTTGATACAAATCCTCATAATCAAAATCTTGCTCTTATAGATAGCGTTTATTATAAACTCATGAATTCAGTTGTTCTAGGCAGAGCCGATTCCCATTAAGCAAACGGTATGACTACTTTATTCCAAACTAATTTAAAAAATAAAGTTAATATTGTAAAACTCATACAATGGAATGATATAAATCTATCTGATAAATCTCACTTAGAAAACGCCCAACCAGAAAAGTCTTTAGAAAATTAAGATATTGAAACAATTATTGAACATGAAGATGAAAGTGTTGAAATAAATTTTCAAACAGATTCAAGAGATACAACTCTTACAGTTTATCAACCTTTTAGAAAGTCTTATTTGCATCCTCCCTCTGTGGTAGGATCTTCGATAAAAGAACCATCCTGAGTTTCTTGCTCTACACCTAATGTAGACCTTCGACCTACAGGACTTGTGTATCCTTCTTATCAAGTTTCTCCATCTAATACATATAATCCTTCGGAATCTAATTTCAATATAAATGCTATTGAATGTTTTGAAATTGATAAAGAAATGTTGAAAAAGAATTTAGCTCTACATCTTTTAACAAAATCCTTTTTTAAATAGGTTTCTCAAGAACATAAAGACTTTTTAAAAAAATGGTACAAATATATATATGATAATCAAAGAAATATTTATTTCTTTGATTGGCTTAAACTAGCCATAAAGAAAGCGTATAATACTGAAGATTTATCCATCAATATGATAAAAAAATTAAGCTTATCCTGGATTATAACTTCTACCAGTTCTTCTCCACAAAGAACTGAAAAATCTATACATCCTCCATTACATCAAATCATATATAGAGAAAATTCGGCTGTACCCATAAAAAATGTAGCAAAGATATAAGGAGATAAAGGTAAATCTGAATTAATTTATAAATCAGACTTAAGTCATGTTTTAGAGCAAGATAATTATACAAATATTAACCTTCATACTATTGGCCAACGAACCAATAGAATTGAAGTTAAAGTTGAAAATATTTTAAAAATTTATGAAGCATCTTCTTCATAAAAGATAATTAAGATATAAACTTTCGGTTTTCAAGGTGAAGCCTTTAAAGATCTAAAGTTAGAAAGGAAACCTTTAAAATTTTTAGATGAACTAATTAATCAATTATCTCATAGTTTTACAAATATAAAACTTCAGGAAACTAATGATCAAAAAGTTGACAATCTATAAATGTTTTAGTCTCAAATTCTAAAGCCTCTAGCTCAGATTCAGAATTTTCTATTGTTGATCCTATAGAAGACGAGTCTAAAACAGATGAGAATCAAAGTGATCAAAATCAAGAATCTCTACAAATCAATAAAATATTTAAAAGACAAAAACCAATAGTCACTATAGCAAAAATAAGAAATTATTATTCAAGACCTACTCTAGTTTATCTTTAATTCAAAGAACAGGCTATTCTAAATGGCCTTCAATTTGAAAACTCCTCAATATATGAATGGAATATAGATGGACAATCTGAATATCAAATCCTGCAACTATGCCAACACATGATGATATATGCCTCTACCATCATGGTTGCGGGCAATGATCAAAGACATGATGTAAATGCAATTGTCCTTAGATTTACTGGATAATTACAGGGTTGGTGGGAAAAGTACCTATTTGATATAGAAAGACAAGCTTTACTAAATGAAGTAAAAGGAGAACCTTCAGGAAATCCTGTTATTACTCCTCAAGGTCAAATGATTCTTGATTCTATTTATAAACTTATTACCAATATAGTAAAACATTTTATTGGTAATTTTATGAATGTAGAAGAAAAAATAAAAACACAATTAATCAATTTATCTTGCCCAACATTATCAGATTTTCATTGGTATAAAGATGTTTTCTTATCAAAACTCTATACAATCAATGCAAGTAAATCAGAATTTTGGAAAGAAAAATTTATATCTGGTCTTCTTAAACTTTTTGCAGAAAAAGTTAGAGAAGAATTAAAATCAGAAAATTATGGAAATTTGAATTATGGAATGTATACATATGATGATCTAATTCAAAAGATTAATAAAGTTGGATTTTCATTATGCAATGAAGTGAGACTGAAACGTCAAATTGAAAATAAAAAAGAATCAATAAGTATGAACTTGGTGATTTTTTTTTTCAATTTGGTATGGAACCATTAGTTAGTCCTTCTAGCTAGAATAAAAAGAAAAACTTAAAAAGAAACCATCAAAAAAGAAAATTTAAACATTTTTCAACTCCACAATATTAGACTCCCTCAAAAAGATATTATAAAAAAATCTTCTCATAAAAACCCTTATAAAGAATAAAAGAAATCTTATACAAATGATAATCCATCCACTTCTTACCCCATGGAAAAAGAAATACAATGTTATAATTGCAAAGAAAAAGGACATATAGCTCCTAATTGCCCAAAAATAAAAGTAAAAACAGAAAAGAAATCAAAATGATCTTAAAAGGATCCTCAGCGTCAAGTCATCCAGTTCCTCTGATATAGATTATTCTTCTTTTCATGCTTTAGATACATGTCATTGTAAAATGTTTGACAATGAAATCCAGTATGAATTTGCTTCTTCTTCCTCTTTATCTTTAAATGTACTTTATGCCCCAAAAGAGATGGTGCTAGAAATGTTTAAAGACCTAAAAGTTGAAGAATTAAAAAAAATATTTTGAAAAAATACAGAATATAAATAAAGGAACTAAAAAAGGGAAAGCTTTACATCAAATAACATATCAGACTACCTGAACAATTCAGCATTAAAACTTTATTAGATAGATTAAGAAAGCAACAAGCTCCTACTCATCTTTTTAATCAAGATCTTTATCACAAAATAAATAATCAAAAACAAGAAATAAAAGAATTAAAACAAGACTTAATTGAACTTCAAGAACTCAAACAACGTGTTGAGAATCTTGAATTTCACATACAAAAATTTATCAAGAAAATAATGATAATTTAGAAAATCAAGAAAAATTTGATAAAGACTTAAATGGTTTTGTAAATTCTTTAACAGGAAATCCACTTAAAAAATGGAAAGCTCAAGCTATAGTTAAGGTCAAAGACTTCTTTATTAAAACACTATGCTTGTTAGATGTGGCACAGATGTTAATTTGATAAGTGAATGATTAATCCCAACAAAATATTATGAAAAAACCAATAATAAACTCAATCTGGCTACTGCTAGTGAAAAACTACATATCAAATACAAATTAAGTTATGTTTATGTCTGTAAAAATGGAACATATATAAAGACTAATTTCCTTCTGGGAAAGGATTTAAACAATGATGTTATCCTTCCAAATCTTTTTTCTACAAATTTTACAGCCTTTTTAAATTGACTCATCAGGTCTAAAAACTATTTTAAATAATGAAGAGTTAAATTTTGATTTTGTGTAATTAACTCCTATTCAACATATCAATATTATTCAAACAAAGTGTAAGCAAGAATAAGATGTTCAAAAACCATTTAGATATCCAGTTCCAAATAAAATGGATCTTATTAATCGTCTATCTGATCTCTTCATGTTTTCTACATTTAATCCTACATCCAAATTTTGGTACCTTCAAATTCTATCCGGAGGATAGATATAAAATTATTTTTCTTTCCCCAAAGAAATTAAAAATTCAGATTATTGATAATTCTCATTCAGACCTATCTGCCTTCAGGAAGTATCCCTTCTCATTATGATATCAAGTACAAGCAAAAGCAAAGCCCCTATTTAGGAATCAAGCTCCTCCTTCATACCTACATCCCAACAAATAAAAATTCCATTCAATCTAGAATTATCTGTCATTTTACAAGAACTTATCAATGCCCATTGGAGTGCCATTCTTTTTTATAAAAGAAAAAACGCTAAAAAAACCCTATCCAAAATTACAAACTGTATCAAGGACTTAGAAAGCCAAATCCTTATATGCCATGACATCCATCAAAGAACACTGTTATCCACCTATGCTGATGAAAAAACAACCAGAATTCACCTCTTAGAAAAGGTTAACACAGCCCTTCCAGATGAGATAGCTGCAAGAATTAGAGAAAAACCTATTTCTTGTCGGATTAATGAGCAGTTAATGCTCAAAGCTCAATATATAAGCTAGGCAATGGGCTTTCCCAAATTGTTCCTACCTTGATATGAAGTTGATATCTCATATATCGAACAAGGATTAGTCCAAAGATTTTTTTTATGTACAGATGATTTTGAAATGATACAGCAGCTCCTTGCAATCGTGCATCATGCCCTTCGCAGCCTTGGAGTTACCAAAAGACAACTTTTCATAATGATTTCATCAAGTTTGGGTGAAAGATCAGAAATCCGGTTTTATCAATCTTATCAATTATGGACCATCATGAATTATGAAGAAGGAGATTTAATCTGCCTTAAATGATTACAACCATCTCCCTGTTGATTATCCTGCTCAATGGTATGAATCTCATGAAGTCGTTATAATGGAATACAGCTTAGAACGTCTCTAAAAGTATGATCTAGTTTCTTATCCATATCAATGATTTCTCAATCTAAAAGGACATCTTGAATTTGCAAATACATATAGATATGTTTGGTGTGATGGTCGATGAGTTGTTTGCAATGCTGATGATGTTGCTGAGCAAACAACGGTGATACAAAATCCTTCTAAATCCGGACATGCCAAGCTTAATCAAATTCTCAATGCCTATGAAGATATCTCTTTTGACATTTTAGAAAAAACTCATGACGAATTAGTTCAGCTATTCCATGGAGAATTCAAAAATGATAATGAAGGTTGGAATGACCCTTGTCATAATTTTGACTCTATTATGAAGTTCTCCACTAGCTGCAATGGAATTCATCAGGATGGTGATTAACTCTATCAAGATTTAGATTTATCAAGATTTATTAAGACTTTTCTCTATAAATCCTGCAAAGAAAAGATAACAAAAACTTTATCATTGCTACCGTATCCATAGCTATGCTATTCTCTACAAACACATCAAAGTTTTGTTGAAAAAGTACTATACAAAAAAGCTACTTTAAGAAAAAAGACAAAAGACAATTGGGAAAAATCCAAAAGCCAACAAGAAAATTCAAGGCTCCATAAACTCCTCTCTTCGCAACAGACCAACCAAGTACGATGGAGAAGAATAAAGCAACATCCTCCTAGTCAACACGTACACTCATCGCAGCATGAAGACAAACCATCTATACGGCAACCTGTGATTCAATCTAGCGGTAAAATCCCGAAACATCATAAAATGAAATACAAATATAGTGTAAATTCAGTTGAAATGAAATGTAAATTATGTTTGCTAAGGCTATAAAAGTACCAGCCTTCTCCATGTATGGACAAGAGTTGGAATCCAGTCAAAATCCAACCTTGCTTCCACCACCATCTCCTTTCTCCTCTCCCTTTCGCTTTTGTATACCCACCATCTTCCCCATTTGGTATTCGAGCCAAGTTGGCATCTAATTTGTAATCAAGTATCGTTGCAATATAAAGTCGTTTTGTGAGTATTTCTTCACTTATCTTATGTTTTGATTTTGTTTAAGGAATTACTGACTCAAAAGCAAGAACGTCAAAATCTTAAACTTGGTTGTGTGGTTGTTATTATTGACAAATTTTAATCATATTCCACCCGAAGCGAAGCTAAGGTAGAAATTGTTGTAGCCATTGTTAGCCATGTGAAGGCGTTTAAGGCATTTTGTTGGTGTGTAAATCCTCTATTTAGTTAGATACTCATGGTGGATTTAGTTAAAATAACTCTGTAATACAAATTATGGCTAAGCTTATTAAGAAGTTTGTACCTTCTTATTCCTCATTATCAAATTCCTTATCTTCTATGTTGATTAAAAATAGTAGAGAAATCAGTTATGACAATTTAGATCAAGTTATTTGTGACTAGACTATTCCAACTGTAAATAAAAATGAAATTTATAAAGTTGAAAGTTTTCAATTAAAATCAAGTTATAAGATAAAAACCATTGAGAGAACTGAATCCATTACCAGTAATATTCAACATCTTTCTTTAATCAAGCCCCATGAAATAAAAGAGTATGTTAAAACATACAATTATATTCATTTTGGATTAGTGCAAGTTACTCTAAAGCCTTTAACAAGACTTGGACTTAGAACAGAAGCTCTCATCTATGTTCAAGATACAAGACATAAAAAATTTAGTGATTTATTACTTGGAATTGTTGAATCAAGTTTAGCTAATGGCCCTACTTTCTTCAATTACTTTCCAAATTTTTCTATTTCCTTTACAGATCCAGGTGCACATGAAGCTTTTAGTCTTGCTATCTAGACAAAAGGTTTTGATATGAATGCTCATAATCAAAATCTTGTTCTCATATATAGAGTTCATTATAAACTCATGAATTCAGTTGTTCCAAGCATAGCCTATTCTCATCAAGCAAAATGTATGACAACTTTATTCCAAACTAATTTAAAAAATAAAGTTATGATACAATGGATTTAGAAGGATTCTGTATCATTGTAGTTTGCTCAGCGAGATCATCAGCAATACAAACAACTCGTCGGCCATCACACCAAACAAATCTATATGTACTTGCAAATTCAAGTTGTCCTTTTAGATTGTGAAATCATTGATATTGATCAGAAGCTGCATCATAATTTCTGAGACGTTCTAAGCTGTATTCCACTGTAGTGACCTCATGAGATTCATACATTGAGCTAGATAATTAACAAGGAGATGCTCGTAAACATTTAAGGTAGAGATGGATTTTTTGCAGATTAAATCTCTTTCTTTATAATTCATGATGGTCCATAATTGATAAGGTTGATAAAATCGGATTTCTGATCTTTCACCCAAACTTGATGAAATTGTTATGAGAAGTTGTCTTTTGGTAACTCCAAGGTTGCGAAGGGCACAACACATGATTACAGGGGGCGGCTGTATCATTTCAAAATTATCTCCACATAAAAAAATCTTTGGCCTAATCCTTGTTCGATATATGAGATGTCAACTTCATATGATGGCAGTAACAATTTGGGAAAGCCAGTTGCCCAGCTTATATATTGAGCTTTGAGCATTAATCACTCCTTGATCTGACAAGAAATAGTTTTTTCTTTATTTCTTGCAGCTCTCTCATCTGGAAGGACTATGTTAACCTTTTCCAGGAGGTGAATTCTGGATGTTTTTTCATCAGCATAGGTGGATAACAGTGCTCTTTGGTGGATGTTATGGCATTTAAGGATTTGGCTTTCTAACTACTTCATATTGTTTGCAATTTTGGATAGGGTTTTTCTAGTGTTTCTCCTTTTAATAGAGAGAATGGCACTACAATGGGCATTGATAAGTTCCTGTGAAGTGACAGATAATCTTAGATTGAAGAAGGGAATTGATATTTGTTGGGATGTAGGTTTGAAGGAAGAGCTTGATTCCTGAATAGGGGCTTCGATTTTGCTTGTACTTGATGTCATAATGAGAAGGGATACTTTCTGAAGGCAGATAGGTCTGAATGAGAATTATCAATAATTTGAATTTTTGTTTTCTTTTGGAAAAGAAAAATAATTTTATATTTGTCCTCCAGGTAGAATTCGAAGGTACCAAAATCTGGATGTAGGATCAAAAGAAGAAAACTTGAAGACATCAGAGAGACGATTAATAAGATCCATTTTATTTGGAACTGGGTATTTGATTTTTTTTTTAAACACCTTATTCTTGTTTACACTTTGTCTGAATACTATTGAGGTGTTGAATAAAAGTTGATTCACCAAAATCAAAAATTAATTCTTTATTGTCTAAAATAGTTTTTAGACCTGACGAGTCAATTTGAAAAGGTTGTAAATTTTGTAGAAAAGGATTTCTAAGGATAACATCATTGTTTAAATCCTTTCCTAGAAGGAAATTAGTCTTTATGCATGTTCATTTTGACAAATATAAATATTATTTAGTTTGTATTTGATATATAGTTTTTTGCTAGTAGCAGCTAGGTTGAGTTTATTATTGGTTTTTTCATAATATTTTGTTAGGATTGATCCTTTTCTTATTAAATTAACATCTGCGCCACTATCTAGTAAGCAAAGTGCTTTAATAGAGAAGTTTTTGACCTTAATTGTAGCTTGAGTTTTCCATTTTTAAGTTGATTTCTTGTTAAAGAATTTACAAAACCATTCAAGTTTTCATCAAATTTTTCTAAATTATCATTATTTTCTTAATAATTTTTGAGTATGTGAAATTCAAGATTCTCAGCACGTTGTTTGAGTTTTTGAAGTTCAATTAAGTCTTGTTTTAATTATTTTATTCCTTGATTTTGATTATTATTTTCTTTATAAAGATCTTGAATTGAAAGATGAGGAGGAGCTTGCTGCTCTCTTAATCTATCTAATATAGTTTTAATGCTGAATTATTTAGGTAAGTCAAATATATTATTTGAAGTAGAAACTGTCCCTTTTTTAGTTCCTTTATTTATATTCTGTATTTTTTCAAAATATTTTTTTTAATTCTTCACCTTTTAGATCTTTAAACATTTTTAGCACCAGTTCGTCTGGAGCAGAAAGTGCATTTAAAGATAAAGAGGAAGAAGAAGCAGATTCATACTGGATTTCACTGTCAAATATTTTACAATAACTTGCATCTAAAGCGTAAGAAGAAGATTAATCTGTATCAAAGGAACTGGATGACTCTGACACTGAGGATCCTTTTAAGACAATTTTGATTTCCTATTCTGTTTTAACTTTTTTTGTTGGGCAGTCAGGAGCTATATGTCCTTTTTCTGTGCAAATATAACATTGTATTTCTTTTTTCTTAGGATAAGAAGTGGATGGATTATTGTTTGTATAAGATTTCTTTAATTCTTTATAAGGGTTTTTATGAGAATATTTTTATAATATCTTTTTGAGGGAGTATAACATTGTGGAGTTGAAAAATGTTTAGATTTTCTTTTTTGATGGTTTCTTTTTAACCTTTACTTTTTATTCTAGCTAGAAGGACTGATTAATGATTCCATACAAAATTGAAAACAAAAATCATCAAGTTCATACTTGCTGATTTTTTTTATTTTCAATTGGACGTTTAAGTTTGATTTCATTGCAAAATGAAAATCTAACTTTATTAATCTTTTGAATTAGATCACTGTATGTATACATTCCATAATTTAAATTTCCATATTTTTTTTATTTTAATTCTTCTCTAACTTTTGTTGCAAAAAGTTTAGGAAGACCAGATATGAATTTTTCTTTTCAAAATTCTGAATTGCTTGCATCGATCGTATAGAGTTTTGATAAGAAAACATCGTTATACCAATAAAAATCTGATAATGTTGGGCAAGATAAATTGATTAATTATGTTTTTATTTTTTCTTATACATTCAAATAATTACCAATAAAATGTTCTACTATATTGGTAATAAGCATGTAAATAGAATCAGGAATCATTTGACCTTAAGGAGTAATAATAAGATTTCCTGAAGGATCTCTTTTTACTGCATTTAGTATAGCTTGTCTTTCTATATCAGATAGGTACTTCTCCCACCAACCATGTAATTATCCAGTAAATCCAAAGACATCTATATTTACTGCATGTCTTTGATAATTACCGGCAGCCATGATGGTAGAGGCATATATCATCATGTGTTGGCATAGTTGTAGGATTTTATATTCAGATAGTCCATCAACATTCCATTCATATACTAGAGAGTTTTCAAATCAAAGGCCATTTAGAATAGGTTGTTCTTCGAATTGAAGATTAGCTGGAGTAGGTCATGGATAATAATTTCTTATTTTTGTTGCAATGACTATTGGTTTTTGTCTTTTAAATATTTTATTGATTTGTAGAGATTCTTGATTTTGATCATTTTGATTCTCATTTGTTTTAGACTCTTCTTCTATAGGATTAGCTACAGAAAATTCTGAATCTGAGCTAGAGGCTTTAGAATTTGAGACTAAAACATTTATAGATTTGTCAGCTTTTCGATCTTTATTTCCTTGAAGTTTTATATTTGTAAAACTATGAGCTAATTGATTGATTAGTTCATTTGAAAATTTTAAAGGTTTCCTTTCTAATTTAGATCTTTAAGGGCTTCACCTTGAAAACCTAAAGTTTGTGTCTTAATTATCTTTTGTGAAGAAGATGCTTCATAAATTTTTAAAATATTTTCAACTTTATCTTCAATTCTATTGGCTTGTTGGCCAATAGTATGAAAGTTAATATATGTATAATTATTTTGTTCTAAAACATGACTTAAATCTGATTTATAAATTAGTTCAGATTTACCTTTATCTCCTTATATCTTTGCTACATCTTTTATGGGTACGGCTGAAGTTTCTTTATATATGATTTGATGCAATAGATGATGTATAGATTCTTCAGTTCTTTATGGAGAAGAATGTGTAGAAGCTATAATCCACGATGAGCTTAATTTTGTTATCATATTGATGCATAAATCTTCAGTATTATAAGCTTTCTTTATGGCTAGTTTAAGCCAATCAAAGAAATAAATATTTCTTTGATTATCATACATATATTTGTACCATTTTCTTTTAAAAAGTCTTTATGTTCTTGAGAAACCTGTTTAACAAAGGATTTTGTTAAAGGATGTAAAGTTAAATTCTTCTTTAACATTCTTTATCAATTTCAAAGCATTCAATAACATTTATATTGAAATCGAATTCCGAAGGATTATATGTATTAAATGGAGAAGCTTGATAAGAAAGATACACAAGTCTTATAGGTGAAAGGTCTACATTAGGTGTAGAGCAAGAAACTCAGGATGGTTCTTTTATTGAAGATCCTACTACAGAGAGAGGATGAGAATAAGACTTTCTAGAAGGTTGATAAATTGTAGGAGTTGTATCTCTTGAATCTGTTTGAAAATTTATTTCAACACTTCCATCTTCTTATTCAGTAATTGTTTCAATATCTTGATTTTCTAAAGACCTTTCTGGTTAAGCGTTTTCTAAGCGCCATTTACCAGATAGATTAATATCATTCCACTGTATGAGTTTTGGAATATTAACTTTATTTTTGAAATTAGTTTGGAATAAAGTAGTCATACCTTTTGCTTGATGGGAGTATGCTCTGCCTGGAACAACTAAATTCATGAGTTTATAATAAACTCTATAGATAAGAGCAAGATTTTAATTATGAGAATTTATATCAAAATCTTTTGTCTGGATAGCAAGAGTAAGAGCTTCATGTGCACCTGGATCTGTAAGGGAAATAGAGATATTTGGAAAGCAATTGAAGAAAATAGGACCATTAGCCTAACTTGATTCAACCATTCCATGTAATGAATCACTAAATTTTTTATGTCTTGTGTCTTGAACATAGATAAGAGCTTCAGTTCTAAGTCCAAGTCTTGTTAATGGCTTTAGGGTAACTTGCACTAATCCAAAATGAAAATAATTGTATGTTTTAACATACTCCTTTATTTCATGGGGCTTGATTAAAGAAAGATGTTGAATATTACTGGTAACGGATTCAATTCTTTTGATGGTTTTTACTTTATAACTTGATTTTAATTGAAAACTTCTAACTTCATAAATTTCAGTTTTATTTTTGGTTGAAATAGTCCAGTCATAAATAACTTGATCTAAATCATCGTAACTGATTTCTTCACTATTTTTAACGGAATGGAAGATAAGGAATTGATGAAGATGAAGAAGAAAGTAGAAACTTCTTAATAAGCTTAGCCATATTTTGTATTACAGAGTTATTTTAATCAAATCTACCATGAGTTTCTAATGAAATAGAGGATTTACACACCAACAAAATGCCTTTAATGCTATCACACGGCTAATAACGGTGACAACAATGGCTACTTCAGCTTTGCACTGGGCAGAATATGATTAAAATTTCTCAATAATAACAAACACAGAACTAGGTATTAAGACTTTTGACGTTCTTACTTCTAAGTCAGCAATTCCTTAAGCAAAATCAAAGCATAACATAACAAAGATAAGGTAAGAAATACTCACAAAACGACTTTATATTACCAAAGTACTCAATTACAAATTTGATACCAACTTGGCTCTGATACCAAATGGGGAAGATGGTGAGTATGCAAAAGCAGAAGGGAGAGGAGAGAGGAGATGGTAGTGGAAGCAAGGCTGGATTTTCACTGGTATTCCAACCCTTGCCTGTACATAAGGAAGGCTAGACCTATTTATAGTCATAACCAACATAATTTACATTTCATTACAACTGAATTTAGATTGAATGTGCATTTCATTTAATGTGCTGGCAAATTTCATGATGCTTCCAGACGACAGGCAAAAATCACAATCTTTGCTATAGATGAACTTTATTTTGAATAGTGAGATGTCATGATTGCTTTGAGTGACATGATAAGGAATGTATCATGTCTTTATTTCTTTTCCCTTTCTGGAGATAAGTTCTTCATGGATGTGCATGTCGAGAATAAAATACTACTTCATTCTTATAAGAGATATGCTTTGTGTTTTAGTACTTTTGCATGTACTTTTTCTAAGAACTCATTGATGGGCTAGTAGAAAAAGCTTTTCTGATCCTTTAACTATTTTTAGAAAAAGCTCTTGTAGGAAGAATCTTTATGCTAGGCATAGTATTATTGGAGACTTGCATCAAAGTGCTCATTCCAACCTTCCTTTGTTAATTTGCCATGGAATAATTGGATTAACTCTTCTCGAGTTTCTTTAGAAATATCAAAAGGCATGTCTTCACAAGCATTCACAATTTGATTGAGAGCTGTATGTCTAGATTTATATGGATTCTGTATCACCGTTGTTTGCTCAGCGAAATCATCAGCAATGCAAACAACTCGTCGACCGTCACACCAAACATATCTGTATGTACTTGCAAATTCTAGATGTCCTTTTAGATTGAGAAATCTTTGATACTGGTTAGAAGTTCGATCATAAGTTCGGAGGTGTTCTAAGTTGTATTCCATTGTAGTGACTTCATGAGATTCATACCATTGAGCTGGATAATCAACAGAGATGCTTGTAATCATTTAAGGTGGAGTTGAACTTTTTGCTGACTAAATCTCCTTCTTCATAATTCATGATGGTCCATAATTGATAAGGTTGATAAAACCAGATTTCTGATCTTTCACCCAAACTTGATGAAATCGTTATGAGAAGTTGTCTTTTAGTAACTCCAAGGTTGCGAAGGGTATGACGCACGATTGCAGGGAGTTCCTGTATCATTTCAAAATCATCTTTGCATAAAGAAAATCTTTGGACTAATCCTTGTTCGATAAATGAGATATCAACTTCATATGATGGAAGAAACAATAAAGCCAGTTGCCCAGCTTATATATTGAGCTTGGAGCATTAATCGCTCCTTGATCAGACAAGAAATAATTTTTTTCCCTAATTCTTGCAGCTATCTCATCTGAAAGGGCTGTGTTAACCTTTTCCAGGAGATGAATTCTGGATGTTTTTTCATCAGCATAGGTGGATAACAGTGCTCTTTAATGGATGTTATGGCACATAAAGATTTGGCTTTCTAAGTCCTTGATATGGTTTGCAAGTTTGGATAGGGTTTTTCTAGTGTTTTGTCTTTTATCAGAGAGAATGGTACCCCAATGGGCATCGATAAGTTCTTGTGAAGTGATAGATAATCCTGGATTGAAGAAAGGAATTGATATTTGTTAGGATGTAGGTATGAAGGAAGAGCTTGATTCCTGAATAGGGGCTTACTTGATGTCATAATGAGAAGGGATACTTCTTGAAGGTTGATAGGAGTAAAGGATAGGTCTGAATGAGAATTATCAATAACCTGAATTTTTATTTTCTTTGGAAAAAGTAAAGCAATTTTATATCTGTCCTCCGGGTAGAATTTGAAGGTACGAAAATCTGGATGTAGGATCAAATGAAGAAAACATAAAGACATCAGAGAGACGATTAATAAGATCCGTTTTATTTGAAATTGGATATTTGATTGTTTTTTGAACACCTTATTCTTCTTTACACTCTGTCTAAATACTATTGATATGTTAAATAGGAGTTGATTCACCAAAATAAAAAATTAGTTCTTTATTGTCTAAAATAGTTTTTTAGACCTGGTGAGTCAATTTGAGAAGGTTGTAAAATTTGTAGAAAAGGGCTTCCAAGGATAACATCATTGTTTAAATCCTTTCCTAGAAGGAAATTAGTCTTTAAGCATGTTCCACTTTTACAAGCATAAACATTACTTAATTTGTATTTGATATGTCATTTTTTTCTAGCAGCAGTTAGATTGAGTTTCTTATTCATATTTTCATAATATTTTGTTGGGATTAATCCTTCATTTATTAAATTAACATCTACGCCACTATCTAGTAAGCAGAGTGTTTTAATAGAAAAGTCTTTGATCTTAACTGTAGCTTGAGTTTTCCATTTTTTGAGGTGGATTCCTTGTTAAAGAATTTACAAAACCATTCAAGTTTTCATCAAATTTTTCTTGATGTTCTAAATTATCATTATTTTCTTGATAATTTTGGGTGTGTGAAATTCAAGATTCTCAACACGTTGTTTGAGTTCTTGAAGTTCAATTAAGTCTTGTTTTAATTCTTTTATTTCTTTCATTTTTTATTAATTTCTTTAGAAAGATCTTGAATTGAAAGATGAGTAGGAGCTTATTGCTTTTTTAATCTATCTAAAACAGTTTTTATATTGAATTGTTCAGGTAAGTCAGATATATTACTTGATGTAGAAGCTTTTCCTTTTTTATTTCCGTTGCTTATTTTTGGTATTTTTTCAAAATATTTATTTTTTTAATTCTTCAACATTTTGATATTTTTACATTTCTAGCACCATTTTTTCCGGAGCAGAGAGTACGTTTAAAGATAAAGAGGAAGAAGAAGTAGATTCATACTGGATTTCACTGTCAAATAATTTACAATGGCATGTATTTGAAGAATAATCTTTATCGAAGGAACTAGATGATTCTAAGGATGAGGATGTGGTTCCTTTTAAGATAGGTTTGATTTCTTTTTTAGAAGAAATAATTTCAGAAGGCTGTAAAATATTTTCAACTTTATCTTCAATTATATTAGTTTGTTGGCCAATAGTAAAAATGTTTATATTTGTATAATTATTTTATTCAAAAGCCTGACTTAAATCTGATTTGTAAATAAATTCAGTTTTACCTTTGTCTCCTTGTACTTTTGTAACATCTTTTATTGGTACTGCTGAAGTTTCTTTATAAATGATTTGATGTAATGGAGGATGTATAGATTCTTCAGTTCCTTGTGGGGAAGAATTGGTAGAAGCTATAATCTAAGATGAACTTAATTTTGTTATCATATTGATAGATAAATCTTCAGTATTATAAGCTTTCTTTATGGCTAGTTTAAGCCAATCAAAAAAATAAATATTTCTTTGATTATCATACATATATTTGTACCATTTTTCCTTTAAGAAGTCTTTATGTTATTAAGAAACCTGTTTAAAAAAGGATTTTGTTAAAGGATGTGGAGTTAAATTCTTTTTTAACTTTTCTTTATTTATTTCAAAACATTCAATAACATTTATGTTGAAATCCGATTCCGAAGGATTATATGTATTAGATGGAGAAGCTTGATAAGAAGGATACGCAAGTCTTGTAGGTCAAAGGTCTGCATTAGGTGTGGAGCAAGAAACTCAGGATGGTTTTTTTATGGAAGATCCTACCATAGACGGAGGATGAGAATAAGACTTTCTAGAAGGTTAATAAACTGTAAAAGTTATATCTCTTGAATCTGTTTGAAAATTTATTTCAACAGTTCCATCTTCATATTCAATAATTGTTTCAATATCTTGATTTTCTAAAGACCTTTCTGGTTGTGCATTTTCTAAGTGCCATTTATCAGATAGATTAAAATCAACTTTCTGGTTGACCTTTTTTGTATGAGTTTTGGAATATTAACTTTATTTTTTAAATTAGTTTGGAATAAAGTAGTCATACCTTTTGCTTGGTGGGAATAGGCTATGCCTGGAACAACTGAATTCATGAGTTTATAATAAACTCTATATATAAGAGCAATAATTTGATTATGAGAATTCATATCAAAATCTTTTGTCTAGATAGCAAGAGTAAAAGCTTCATGTGCACTTGGATCTATAAGAGAAACAGAGAACTTTGGAAAGCAATTAAAGAAAGTAGGGCCATTAGCCAAACTTGATTCAACCATTCCAAGTAATAAATCACTAAATTTTTTATGTCTTGTATCTTGAACATAGATGAGAGCTTCAGTTCCAAGTCCAAGTCTTGTTAATGGCTTTAGAGCAACTTGCACTAATCCAAAATGAAAATAATTGTATGTTTTAACATACTCCTTTATTTCATAGGGCTTGATTAAAGAAATATGCTGAATATTACTGCTAATGGATTCAGTTCTTTCAATGTTTTTACTTTATAACTTGATTTTAATTGAAAACTTCCAACTTTATAAACTTCATTTTTATTTATGGTTGGAATAGTCCAGTCACAAATAACTTGATCTAAATCGTCATAACTGATTTCTTCACTATTTTTAATAGACATAGAAGCTAAGGACTTTGATGATGAGAAAGAAGAAGGTACAAACTTCTTAGTAAGCTTAGCCATAATTTGTACTACAGAGTTATTTTAACCAAATCACCATGAGTATTTAACGAAATAGAGGATTTACACACCAACAAAACGCCTTCACATGGCTAATAATGGCGACAACAATGGCTACCTCAGCTTCGCTCTAGGCGGAATATGATTAAAATTTCTTAATAATAATAAACACAGAACTCAGTATTAAGACTTTTGATGTCCTTACTTCTGAGTCAACAATTTCTTAAACAAAATCAAAACTTAAAGATAAGTGAAGAAATACTCATAAAATGACTTTATATTACAATGATACTTGATTACAAACTAGATGCCAACTTGGCTTTGATACCAAATGGGGAAGATGGTGGGTATACAAAAGCGGAAGGGAGAGGAGAGAGGAGATGGTGGTGGTAGGAAGGTTGGATTTTGACTGGTATTCGAACTCTTGCTGTATATGGAGAAGGCTAGTACTATTTATAGCCTTAGCAAACATAATTTACATTTCTTTACAACTGAATTTACACTGCATTCGCACTTCATTTTTCGATGTATCAGGATTTTTCTGTTGGATAGCATCCCAGGTTGCTGTATAGATGGTATGTCTTCATGCTGTGATGAGTGTACTTATGGACTAGGATGATGTCGCTTTATTCTTCTGCATAGTACCTAGTTGGTCTATTGCAGAGAGAGGAGTCTATGGAGCCTTGAATTTTCTTGTTGGCTTTTGGAGTTTTCCCAGTTGTCTTTAGTCTTCTTTCTCAAAGTAGCTTTTTTGTATAGTACCTTTTCAACATAACTTTGATGTGTTTGTAGAGAATAGCATAGCTATGGATACTGTAGCAATGATAAAGTTTTTGTTATCTTTTCTTTGCAGGCTTTATGGAGAAAACTCTTAATAAATCTTGATAAATCTAAATCTTTATAAGATTAATTACCATCCTGATGAATTCCATTGCTGCTGGTGGAGAACTTCATAATAGAGTCAAAATTATGACAAGGGTCATTCCAACCTTCATTATCATTTTCGAAATCTCCATGGAATAGCTGAATTAATTCTTCACGAGTTTTTTATGAAATGTCAAAAAAGATATCTTCATAGGCATTGAGAATTTGATTAATCTTTGGATGTCCAGATTTAGAAGGATTCTGTATCACCGTTGTTTGCTTAGCGAGATCGTCAGCAATGCAAAAACTCGTTGACCGTCACACCAAACATATCTATATTTACTTGCAAATTCAAGATGTCCTTTTAGATTGAGAAATCTTTGATATTGATTAGAAGTTGGATCGTAATTTTGGAGATGTTCTAAGCTGTATTCCATTGTAGCAATGTCATGAGATTCATACCATTGAGCTGGATAATCAATAGGGAGATCCTTGTAATCATTTAAGGTAGAGATGAATTTTTTGCAAATTAAATCTCCTTCTTCATAATTCATGATGGTCCATAATTGATAAGGTCGATAAAACCGGATTTCTGATCTTTCACCTAAACTTAATGAAATCATTATGAGAAGTTGTCTTTTGGTAACTCCAAGGCTGCAAAGGGTATGATGCACGATTGCAGGGAGCTGCTATACCATTTCAAGATCATCTCTGCATAAAGAAAATCTTTAGACTAATCCTTGTTCTATATATGAGATATCAATTTAAGATATGAGGGCATGAAGAATTTGGGAAAGCTAGTTGCCTAGCTTATATATTGAGCTTTGAGCATTAATCGCTCCTTGATCTAGCAAAAAATAGTTTTTTCTCTAATTCTTGTAGTTATCTCATTTGGAAGGGCTATGTTAACCTTGTCTAGGAGATGAATTTTGGATGTTTTTTCATCAACATAGGTGGATAATAGTGCTCTTTGATGGATGTTTTGGCACATAATGATTTTGCTCTCTATGTCCTTGATATAGTTTGTAGTTTTGGATAGGGTTTTTCTAGTATTTTTTCTTTTATCAGAGAGAATGACACTCCAATGGGCATTGATAAGTTCTTGTGAAGTGACAGGTAATCCTGGATTGAAGAAGGGAATTGATATTTGTTAGGATGTAGGTATGAAGGAAGAGCTTGATTCCTGAATGGGGGCTTTGCTTGATATCATAATGAGAAGGGATACTTCCTGAAGGCAGATAGGAGTAAAAGATAGGTCTGAATAAGAATTATCAATTACCTAAATTTTTTTTCTTTGGAAAAAGAAAAGCAATTTTATATCTATCCTCCGGGTAGAATTTGAAGGTACCAAAATCTGGATGAAGGATTAAATGTAGAAAACATGAAAACATCAGAGAGACGATTAATAAGATCCGTTTTATTTGGAATTAGATATCTGAATGGTTTTTGAACATCTTATTCTTGTTTACACTTTGTCTGAATAATATTGATATGTTGAATAGGAGTTAATTCAACAAAATCAAATTTCAATTCTTTATTATCTAAAATAGTTTTTAGACTGATGAGTTAATTTGAAAAGGCTGTAAAATTTGTAGAAAAAGATTTCCAAGGATAACATCATTGTTTAAATCCTTTCCTAGAAGGAAATTAGTCTTTATATATGTTCCATTTTTACAAACATAAACATTACTTAATTTGGATTTGATATGTAGTTTTTTGCTAGTAGTAGCTAGATTGAGTTTATTATTGATTTTTTCATAATATTTTTTTAGGATTAATCCTTCTCTTATTAAATTAACATCTGTGCCACTTTCTAGTAAGTAGAGTGCTTTAATAAAGAATTCTTTGATCTTAATTATAACTTTAGTTTTCCATTTTTTAAGTGGACTCCTAGTTTAAGAATTTACAAAACCATTCAAGTTTTCATCAAAATTTTCTTGATTTTCTAAATTATCATTATTTTCTTGATAATTTTTGTGTATGTGAAATTCAAGATTCTCAACACGTTGTTTGAGTTCTTGAAGTTTAATTAAGTCTTGTTTTAATTCTTTTATTTCTTGATTTTAATTATTAATTTCTTTATAAAGGTCTCAAATTGAAAGATGAGGAGGAGCTTGCTACTCTCCTAATCTATCTAATACAGTTTTAATGGTGAATTGTTCATTTAAGTCAATTATATTATTTGAGGTAGATGCTTTTCCTTTCTTATTTCCTTTATTTATATTCTACATTTTTTCAAAATATTTATTTTTTAATTCTTCATCTTTGAATCTTTAAACATTTCTAGCACTAGTTCTTTTAGAGCAGAAAGTACGTTTAAAGATAAAGAGAAAGAAGAAGCAGATTCATACTGGATTTCACTATCAAATTTTTACAATGACAAGTATATGAAGAATAGTCTTTATCAGAGGAACTAGATGATTCTAAGGATGAGGATAAGGATCCTTTTCCGATAGTTTTGATTTCTTTTTCTGTTTTTAGTTTTATTTTTGGGCAGTCAGGACCTATATGTCTTTTTTCTTTGCAATTATAACATTGTATTTCTTTTTTCTTAGGATGAGAAATGGATGGATTATATTTTGTATAAGATTTCTTTAATTCTTTATGACGGTTTTTATGAGAAGATTTTTTATGAAATCTTTTTTAGGGAATATATTATTGTGGAGATGAAAAATGTTTAGATTTTCTTTTTTGATGGTTTCTTTTTAAGTTTTTCTTTTTTATTTTTGCTAGAAGGACTGATTAATGGTTCAATGCCAAATTGAAAACAAAATTCACCGAGTTCATACTTGTCAATTTTTTTTTGATTTTCAATTTAACGTTTAAGTTTGATTTCATCGTATAATGAAAATCCAACTTTATTAATCTTTTAAATTAGATCACCATATGTATACATTCCATAATTCAAATTTCCATAATTTTCTGATTTTAATTCTTCTCTAACCTTTTCTGCAAAAAGGTTAAGAAGACCAAATATGAGTTTTTCTTTCCAAAATTCTGAATTACTTGCATCGAATGTAAAAAGTTTTGATAAGAAAACATCTTTATACCAACGAAAATCTAATAATGTTAGGCAAGATAAATTGATTAATTGAGTTTTTATTTTTTCTTCTACATTCATATAATTACTAATAAAATGTTTTACTATATTGGTAATAAGCATGTAAATAGAATCAGGAATCATTTGACCTTGAGGAGTAATAATAGGATTTCCTGAAGGATCTATTTTTACTGCATTTAGTATAGCTTGTCTTTCTATATCAGATAGGTACTTTTCCCACCAACCATGTAATTGTCCAGTAAATCCAAGGACAACTGCATTTACTGCATGTCTTTGATCATTACCAGCAGCCATGATGGTAGAGGCATATATTATCGTGTGTTGGTATAGTTGCTGGATTTTATAGTCAAATAGTCCATCTACATTCCATTTACATATTGAGAAGTTTTCAAATCAAAGGCCATTTAAAATAGCATGTTCTTTGAATTAAAGATCAGCTGGAGTACGTCTTAGATAATAATTTCTTGTTTTTGCTAAGTGACTATTGGTTTTTGTCTTTTAAATATTTTATTGATTTGTAGAGATTCTTGATTTTGATCATTTGGTTCTTATTTGTTTTAGACTATTCTTCTATAGGATCAGCGCTAGAAAATTCTGAATTTGAGGTAGAGGCTTTTGAATTTTAGACTAAAACATTTATAGATTTGTTAGCTTTTTGATCTTTATTTTTTTGAAGTTTTATATTTGTAAAACTATGAGATAATTAATTGATTAGTTCATCTGAAAAGTTTAAAGGTTTCCTTTCTAACTTTTGATCTTTAAGGGCTTCACCTTGAAAACCTAAAGTTTGTGTCTTAATTATCTTTTGTGAAGAAGATGCTTCATAAAATTTTAAAATATTTTCAACTTTATCTTCAATTCTATTAGTTTGTTGGCCAATAGTATGAAGGTTAATATTTGTATAATTATTTTGTTTTAAAACAAAACTTAAGTCTAATTTATAAATTAATTCAAATTTACCTTTATCTCCTTGTATTTTTGTAACATCTTTTAATAGAATTGATTGATTAATAGAATCGGCATAAGACATGTTATCTAAGGAATAATTCTCAAGGGTGTTTTTGCGGCAAAATATTGGGCTTGTGAAGCTTGAGGTTTTCTAAATATAGGGCTTGATGGGCTTTGAAATTGAGGAATATTAGAAGAATGGGTTGCTCCCCATCTCTCTATATAATTGCAGCTGGATTTTCTGGATAAAGGTGTAGTGTTCAAAATGGAAAATACTTTATCAATTGGGGACTGGAGAAAGGGCCTAATTTGCCGAGGCTTCATGTTTTTGTCCCTGTAAAAACTCACAAGATAAAAATAAGGAAGAGAATTATTTTTACCAGCAATATACTCAATGTCAAAGTCAAATATGGCTAATAAAGCTTGCCAGCGAGCAAAGATTTGCTTAGCAGTAAGATTTTTTACATCTTTTTCTAAAATTTCTTTAGCAGATTTACAATCTATTCTTCATAAACATTTTTTGTTTAATAAATCACATTGGTACTTCATTATACTATTTACTATGGATAGGATTTCCTTTTTAATAGTTGAATAATTTTGTTGAGTGGCCATCCATGTTCCAGAAGTGAAACGAAGAATTTCTTCTTTTCCAAGGACGTTTTTTTGTAGAAGGATTCCTCCAAAACCTATTTCAGATGCATCTGCTTGAACTATTTCTAATAAATCTAGATAAGGGATATTTAAACAAAGTAAATATTGGACTTTCTGTTTAATATTTTGAACAGCTTTTGTATGAGCAGGATTTTTAGTCAAGTGCATTTGCAAGATCTTTCTTTCTTTAGTAAGATCTTTCTAAAAGTAAGAAACATAATTAAGGCATCCAAGAAAACGTTGCAATTGCTCTTTATTAAGAATTTCATTAGGAAATTGGAAGCAAAGGTAATTACTCTTTGGACTGGAGAAATAGTTTCTTTTTTTATTATAAAGCCAATAAACTAAATTTTTGTTTGAAAAAGCTTTATTTTCTTTTGGGATAAGACAAGTCCATTTTTGATGATAACTTTTTTTAAAATATTTAAATGTTTCCAATGGTCATAAATAGATTTTGAAAACACAAGAATGTCATCTATATAGATGAGTGTAAAAGCTTGATATGGGTTAAAAATGTCATTCATTATTCTTTGAAATTTTGAAGGAGCATTTTTTAAACTAAATGGCATAATGTTCCATTTGTAATGGCCAAATAATACTGTAAAAGCAATTTTACACCTATCCTTCGGGGTGATTTGAATTAGCAAAAATCCTGATTTAAGATCAAATTTGGAAAAAGGAAGGCACCAGCTAGACAGTTAATAAGATCAATTTTAATTGGAACTGGATATCTGAAGGACTTTAAGACTTTATTTAAAGCCTTGTAGTTGATAACAAGACGGGGAACACATCATTCTTGTTCAGGTGCTTTGTTTACATAAAATGTTGCACAACTCCAAAGGGATTGTAATTTCTAAATAAGTTTTTTAGCAAGAAGATCATTGATTTCTTTAGTACATAGTTGTACAAGGTCTTTATTCATTTGAATAGGTCAAGCTTTAGTAGGAATTTGAGATTTATTGAAATTATTAATATATGGAAGAGAAACAGTATGGTGTTTCCTATGCCAAAAGGCAGAAGAAAGGTTAGAACAACATTCTATTTCAAGAGATTTTTGAAATTAAATCTTTTTGGAATTCTGGTTTTGTAATTCTTTTTCAATTCATAAAGAATTCATATCTTCTTGAAGATATGCAATTTGTTCTTCTTTATAAGCAATTTGATTTTGAATGATATTGATATGTTGAATAGAAGTTGATTCAACAAAATCAAAAATTAATTTTTTATTGTCTCTAATAGTTTTAAGGCCTGATGAATCAATTTGAAAAGGCTATAGAATCTAGAGAAAAGGATTTCCAAGGAGAACCTCATTGTTTAAATCTTTTTCGAGCAGGAAATTAGTCTTTACACAAGTTCCATTTTTGCAAACATGGACATTATTTAATTTATAATGGGTATGGAGTTTATTATTAGCACTTGCTAGGCTGAGTTTATTTTTGGTTTTGTCATAATATTTTGCTTGGATTAATCCCTCTCTTATTAAATTAACATCTGTGCCACTATCTAGTAAGTGGAGTGCTTTAATAGAGAAGTCTTTGACCTTAATTGTGGCATGAGTTTTCCATTTTTTAAGTGGATTTCTTGTTAAAGAATTTATAAAACCATTTAAGTCTTTATCCATATTTTCTTGATTTTCTAAATTATCAATATTTTCTTGATAATTTTTGAGTGTGTGAAATTCAAGATTTTCAACACGCTGTTTAAGTTTTGTTTTAATTCTTTTATTTCTTGTTTTTGAATATTTATTTCTTTATAAAAATCTTGAATAGAACGATGAGTAGGAGCTTGTTGCTCTCTTAATCTATCGAATATAGTTTTAATGTTGAATTGTTTAAGTAAGTCTGATATGTTATTTGATGTAAAAGCTTTCTCTTATTTAGTTCCTTTATTTATATTCTATATTTTTTCAAAATATTTATTTTTTAATTCTTCATCCTTTAGATCTTTAAATATTTTTAGCACCATCTCTTCTGGATAAGAAAGTACGTTTAAAGATAAAGAGGAAGAAGAAGAAGATTCATATTGGATTTCACTGTCAAATATTTTACAATGACATATATCTAAACCATGAGAAGAAGAATAATTTATATCAGAGGAACTGGATGATTCTAAGGATGAGGATGAGGATCCCTTTAAAATAGTTTTGATTTCTTTTTGAGAAGAAATAATTTCAGAAGGCTGTAAAATATTTTCAACTTTATCTTCAATTATATTAGTTTGTTGGCCAATAGTATGAAGATTAATATTTGTATAATTATTTTGTTCTTAAACATGACTTAAATTTGATTTGTAAATAAATTAAGATTTACCTTTATCTCCATGTAATTTTGCAACATCTTTTATGGGTACAGTTGAAGTTTCTTTATATATGATTTGATGTAATGAACAATGTATAGATTCTTCAGTTCTTTGTGGAGAAGAACTGGTAGAAGCTATAATCCAAGATGAGCTTAATTTGTCATCATATTGATGGATAAATCTTTAGTATTATAAGCTTTCTTTATGGCTAGTTTAAGCCAATCAAAGAAATAAATATTTTTTTGATTATCATACATATATTTTTACCATTTTTCTTTTAAAAAGTCTTTATGTTCTTGAGAAATCTGTTTAAAAAAGGATTTTGTTAAAGAATGTGGAGCAAAATTCTTTTTTAACAATTCTTCATCAATTTCAAAACATTCAAGAACATTTATATTGAAATCTGATTCCAAAAGATTATATGTATTAGATGGAGAAGCTTGATAAGAAGGATACACAAGTCTTGTAAGTCGAAGGTGTACATTAGGTATAGAGCAAGAAACTTAGGATGGTTCTTTTATGGAAGATCCTACCACAGAGGGAGGATGAGAATAAAACTTTCTAGAAGGTTGATAAACTATAGGAGTCATATCTCTTGAATCTATTTGAAAGTTTATTTCAATACTTCTGTCTTCATATTCAATAATTGTTTCAATATCTTGATTTTCTAAAGACCTTTCTTGTTGGGCATTTTCTAAGCGCCATTTACTAGATAGATTAATATCATTCCACTGTATGAGTTTTGGAATATTAACTTTATTTTTTAAATTAGTTTGGAATAAAGTAGTCATGCTTTTTGCTTGATGGGAATAGGCTATGCTTGGAACAATTGAATTCATGAGTTTATAATAAACTCTATATATGAGAGCAAGATTTTGATTATGAGGATTCATATCAAAACCTTTTATCTGGATAGCAAGAGTAAGAGCACCTAGATCTGTAGGGGAAATAGAGAAATTTGGAAAGCAATTGAAGAAAGTAAGGCTATTAGCCAAACTTGATTCAACTAGTCCATGCAATGAATCACTGAATTTTTTATGTTTTGTGTCTTGAACATAGATGAGAGCTTCAATTCTAAGTCCAAGTCTTATTAATGGCTTTAGAGCAGCCTACACTAATCCAAAATGAATATAATTGTATGTTTTAACATACTCCTTTATTTCATGGGGCTTGATTAAAGAAAGATGATGAATATTATTGGTAATGGATTTAGTTCTTTCAATGGTTTTTACTTTATAATGTGATTTTAATTGAAAACTTCCAACTTTATAAATTTCATTTTTATTTACAATTGGAATAGTTCAGTCACAAATAACTTGATCTAAATCGTCATAACTGATTTCTTCACTATTTTTAATAGACATAGAAGATAAGAAATTTGATGATCAAGAAGAAGAAAGTATAAACTTCTTAATAAGGTTAGCCATAATTTGTATTACAGAGTTATTTTAACCAAATCCACCACGAGTATCTAACAAAATAGAGGATTTACACACCAACAAAACGCCTTAAACACCTTCACATGGCTGATAACGGTGACAACAATGGCTACTTCAGCTTCGCTTTGGGCGGAATATGATTAAAATTTCTCAATAATGACAAACACAGAACTAAGTATTAAGACTTTTGACGTTCTTACTTTTGAGTTAGCAATTCCTTAAACAAAATCAAAACATAAAGATAAGTGAAGAAATACTCACAAAATGACTTTATATTGCCAAAGTACTTGATTACAAATTTGATACCAACTTGGCTCTGATATCAAATGGGGAAGATGGTGGGTATACAAAAGCGGAAGGGAAAGGAGACTTAAATGGGGAAAATGGTGGGTATACAAAAGTGGAAAGGAGAAGAGAGAGGAGATGGCGGTGGAAGCAAGGCTATATTTTCACTAGTATTCTAACTCTTACCTGTACATGAGGAAGGCTAGACCTATTTATAGTCATAGCCAACAAAATTGGCATTTCATTAGAACTGAATTTACACTGCATTTGCATTTCATTTCATGTGATGACAAATTTCATGACGCTTCCGGACTGCAGGCAAAAATCACAATCTTTGCTGTAGATAAACTTTATTCTGAATAGTGAGATGTCATGATTGCTTTGAGTGACTTGATAAGGTATGCGTCATGTCTTTATTTCTTTTCCCCTTCTGGAAATAAGTTCTTCATAGATGTGCATGTTGGGAATAAATTACTACTTCATTCTTATGAGGGATATGCTTTGTCTTTTAGTACTTTTGCATGTACTTTTTATAAGAACTCTTTGATGGGCTAGTAGAAAAAGCTTTTCTTGTCATTCCATTGTTTTAGAAAATGCTCTTGTAGGAAGAATCTCTATGCTAGGCATAATATTATTGGAGACTTGCATCAAAAGTGCTCATTCCAACCTTCATTTATTAATTTACCATGAAATAATTGGATTAACTCTTCTCGAGTTTCTTTAGAAATATCAAAAGACATGTCTTCATTAGCATTGATAATTTGATTGAGAGCTGTATGTGCAATTTATATAGATTTTGTATCACTGTTGTTTGCTCAGTGAGATCATCAGCAATGCAAACAACTCGTCGACCGTCACACCAAAAATATCTGTATATACTTGCAAATTCAAGATGTCCTTTCAGATTGAGAAATCTTTGATATTGATCAGACGCTGGATTATAATTTTGGAGACATTCTAAGTTGTATTCCATTGTAGCGACTTCATGAGATTCATACTATTGAGCTGGATAATCAATAGGGAGATGCTTGTAATCATTTGAGGAAGAGATGAATTTTTTGCACACTAAATCTCCTTCATCATAAGTCATGATAGTCCATAATTGATAAGGTTGATAAATCCAAATTTCTGATCTTTCACCCAATTCATGAGATCCATACTATTGAGCTGGATAATCAACAGGGAGATGCTTGTAATCATTTGAGGAAGAGATGAATTTTTTGTAGACTAAATCTCCTTCTTCATAAGTCATGATAGTCCATTATTGATAAGGTTGATAAAACCAAATTTCTGATCTTTCACCCAAACTTGATGAAATCGTTATGACTTAAATCCCAATTTTGACACCCACATATGTTTTAAAAAGAAAAAAAAAGCAAGAGCAAAATGTACAATCGGGCTACCAGTTTCTATAAATGTGTGTGTATTTATTTAAATAAGTATATGATCAATGTCACTTACAAAAAGCTAACCCACTAAAAATAGTTGCCCTTTTTAAATAGGCCCCATCCAAATTTCACCGTCATAAGAGGTGTGTTATTATTAAATTTATTTTTTTAATTGATTGATTGGTTAATCTGATTGTATGCCAATTACCAATTTGAGTGAAATTTTATCAGGGTATAATAAAGAGAGGGGGAAATCATTTTGAACGGTTAGGATTTTATGCAAGTGGACCCATTCGAGGGGGCCACAAAGTGGCTGTTGTATGAAGATACATACATGTATGTATGGACTATGAGCATTAAAAAATTAAAAAGAAACCATCTGGATGCTTTTTAATCTCTTGATCACTCAAAACAGAGGAGCAGAACAGCACCGACTCAAGAAAATAGAAAAGGGGAATGAGAAGGGGAAAGAGAAGAAGGGAGGAGGAGCAGGAGGAGGAGGAAGAAAAGGAGGTGGCCAAGTAAGCACAGTGATATCCCCAACCGGATCTGAGGAAACCGTGCCCCGAGGATCTGACCCCCACGCCTGGCAAGAGCCTCGTGCCCGGACAGGTGACAATCCTGAAGCGAGGAGAGTCGCTTGATGTGAAGAGGAGCGAGCCGAAGAGATGCACTCTGAAGAAGTTAGTCTCCCTCAGTGAGGCGGATCTGGTCGTCTGCGGGACGGAGAGGCTGGGGCCGGATCCGGATCTAGTGCCGAAGCAGTCCGGCTGAAGGAGCCCGCACCATTGCGAGTCGAGACATGACACAAAGAGAGAGGGAATAAGTAGGTGGAAAGGAAAGGCATGGAGGAACAAAATTCACTTTTGGGGGTTTACTATGGATCACCTGTTAGGAAATAGAGATGCTGGGACTTGAGGCCAGTAGATTTGGCTTCTTTTTGTAGTGGTTTTTTTTTTTAATCTAAGGTTTAGTTTGATAGAGATTTGGTGGGAGAGATCACGTGCCAATGGAGAAAAAAAAGAGAAGTGCAAGAGTTCTACTGAGTAGTGGCGATTGGGGATAAAGTGCAGAAGAAAGAACATGGCGCTTGCCAAACTATTTCCAGATTTGGCCAGGAGTAAGCGTTCATCTCTCTCTCTGCATCTTTTAATTTTTTTTCTCCAGTTCTTCTTTTAATTAGGTACCCTAGATCTGGACCATTTTGGTCTGATTTCTGCAATTAGGATGATTGAATCCCTTGCATGCAATAGATTCATAAAAAAAATGTACCTGCAAATTGACTAGCGTCTTCTTCTTACTGGGATAGTGGCTGGGTTTGGAAGAGCTTGACCAAAGACAAGCTTGCAGCAAAGGGAGGAGGGAGGAGATGGTTCTTATGGGAGATGTGGAGAGAAAAAAAAGCAGAAACGTGCATGCAGTGTGGAGGACTAGAAAACACAGAGACATTAGTAGATTTTTGCCGCCTTGAAAGCAAATTTTTTGTTTTATTTGGAAAGAGAATTCCTTAATTATTTCTTTCCGTAAACAAAAATCTATATTTTGTAAGTCCAAATCCTTGTTTTTTTTTTTTGCCTTCGACTATGTGCCAAGGTGTCTTGAACATGCAGGATTTCTAATCTGGAGATCAAGCATGTCAATGTGATGAGCCACAATGTGGATGGTGTCTGAAAATGTCTAAGCTTGGAAGATCTCAACTCTTTAATCTGTGGTGAAAGAGCTCATGCAAACCCTAATTTCCAATCCCCTGATCCTTATTTCGTATACCCAATATGGGGTCTCAGTTAAATCTTGAATCTTGATCTTTGAATGTAAATATGCTAGCCATTTTCTGATGAATGTTGAATATTTATGATGCAATGTATGTCTTGCCCGACCATATGATTGGTTATTCAATTCTTCCACTTAATTCATGAATTCAATGTGTCCTGAATAATCAGGGTCAGGGCATGAGCAATTATCAAATCCAGCCATGATTTAATACATGGTTCTGAATCACGAATATTTGAAGGCCTTTCAATCAACCATTCAGTGGCATGGTTTCAGTGTGGCTATAGTTGCTACTTTCTTCTTTCTTAGTCTTGTTGTATATGTCCAGAAACCATATGGCTTCACTTTATGGGTTTTCTGATAATGTCAATGTGCTTTATAAGTGAGAGCTTATGGATTGAAATGCTAATTGGGATTTAAGTTGAATTGAAAATTTTTACAAGTGTTTGAGCTAGGATTTAAGCTGAATTGAAATTTGGCGACATTGAAACTACATATTTCATGTCATATTATTGATTTATTTCATTTTTTATTTTATTAAATTACATATTCATAACCTTGCCACTTTGTGTGCCCCACAATTAGGTCCACTTATATAAAATCCAAACTGTTCAAAATGATTTCCCTTCTTTTTACTATGTCCTGATAAAATTTCACTCTACTTGGTAACTAGATAAACACACCCATGCTTAGCATGGGTAACATAATTTGTAATAGAGAAGCTATTCAAAAAATTTAAAACATTATAAGAAATATAAACTGTGATATATTTCTCTTAAAGGCAGGTTTGGTAGTAAGTTAGTAAGAAATATAAACTATTGTTGTCCCATATATAAGCATCCTAACTAGCCCACCTATGGCTACAGGAGATAAATTTGCTAGTATTATTAGTAGATCCTAGCTTGAAATTAACAAATGTGAAAACTGCTATGGAATTCTAATGGCCATAGATGGGAAGAATAAAGATACTTATAAGGCCCATGATGATTTGGAAAATATGCACATAAGGCTAGAATTACACCTAAAAAGGAATGAAGATGGATCCATTGTGAAGCCTCCGGCAATCTAGATGCTGAACCCAAAACAGATAGATGGTTTTTGTGAATTCTTGAAATTGATCTGTTACCTAGATGGTTATGCAGCCAACATCTCAAGATGTGTCAACTCAAAAAATGGCAAGTTATCAGGTTTGAAAAGTCATGACTATCATATCCTTCTTCAGCATTTTCTTCTTATAGGCATGCATGGTTTTGTGAACAAGGAGATGTGGACGACACTATTTGAGTTGGGTAGCTTCTTTCAGGAGCTTTGCTCGAAGACATTAAGGCTGAGTGATTTGGACAAATTATAAGAAAGAATAATACTCATACTCTGCAAGCTAGAGAGGATCTTCCCTCCGGCTTTCTTTGATGTGATGGTCCATCTAGCTGCTCACTTGCCATGTGAGGCTATGCTTGCTAGACTGGTGCAATACCGTTGGATGTACCTGATCGAGAGGTAAATGATACCTTTTTATGGCGAATTAGTTGTTCATTAGTGTAATTCTCTGCTATATGTAATTATAATATAATTGTTGTTTGTTTAAAGGTTTCTTGGGACACTAAAAGGGTATGTCACCAACAATGCACGTCGTGAAGGTTCAATAGCCGAGTCATATATTGTCAAAGAGTGCCTTACATTTTGTTCAATGTACCTAAAAGGGTTTGATAAACTAGAATGGAATGACGATGGTGGAGGACGTGGCTCTAGGATGGAGATCTTCTCCCAGCATGTCTGTCTTTTCTTACCGATCTTAAGCACTTCCAACCCTTCACAGAGGGAAAAGGAAATAGCGCATTGGTTTGTATTATATAATGCAAACAAGGTCCTACCTTATTTAGAGTATGTAGTTTGGTCTAATTACATGTATATATAGCTCTTACACTCATTTATTTTTGCACAGCTTTTACATACTAATGGACTAAAATTTCCTTGAGTAGAGGACTAAAATTTCCTTGAGTAGAGAACACAAGAGTACTGTGCAAATTCCACAAGGACGTGACATAGCTCAGGTGCAAAAAGAAGAATTTCCAAATTGGTTCAAAAAATGGGTAAGATATATTATAAAAATGAAAACCACTCAGTAATAATGAACTAGGCCACAATTGATATTAACTTAGTGCACTTTTCATATGTTGATCGTGTAGATGAATGATTTGCGAACTCAAGGATCAGTAGAAGCAACTAAAAAGCTTTGGTCATTGGTAAATGGTCCCGATCCTATTATTAATTTTTATTCTGGATGTATCTCTAATGGCATCCGATTCCATACTCGAGACCGTGAAAGTCGTCGTAGGTGCCAAAATAGTGGGTTGGTTGTGGAAGGGGACTATAAAGGAAAACAGATTGATTTCTATGATTATCTGTGCAAAATATGGGAGTTGAGATATCTGCATGGGGGTAGAGTGGTTCTATTCCAATGTGAATGGTACAACACAGGCCATAGAAGCAGAATTTACAATGATAAATATGTCACATCTATTGATGTTACAAGGTGTTGGTATAAAGATGATCCATTTGTCTTACCAAGTAATGTGAGTCAAGTATTCTATGTTAATGATACCAGCAAAGGCAAAAATTGGAGAATTGTAGAACGGGTTAGGCATCGTGGAATATGGGATGTTTTAGAGCGAGATGATGTTAATGCATTTCAACAAGATAAATCTACTTTTGGTCTCTCAATCCATGATGAAGACATGGATCTTCCTTACCATAGAGATGATAGGGATCCTGAGATCATTCATATCAATGATCTAAGGCCAGAGCATATAAATGATGACAGTGATGAGGATGACACCTTGGCGGAGTATGTAGATGACGAAGACGATAAGATGGAGAGATTGCCTAATCCTAATATAGATCTTGATGTGGATTATCAGATGTAGTTTTTGTTTTTTACTTTTCTCATGTATGGACATGTGTTATGATTGAATAGTCATTTTTGGTTTAAATGTCCCAATATTGTTTCATATTTCATTTCATATTATTGATTTATGTCATATTTCATTTTATTAAATAACATGTTCATATATAGTTGCACAAAAAATGCCTAAAGGCAGCAAATCGTTTGTGATGCCTGGGTGGGTAAAGAGAGTTAAGATGAATGCTTTGGAGAAGAAGAGAAAATAAACTATTAAGGAGAATTCAAAGAAACTTCATGAGATAGGGTTAAATAAAAATGCAGATTTGATGCTCCGTTCAAATAGGCAAACCACGAGTACATGTGAAAGAGAAGGAAAGAGAATCAGGTCGGTGGCAAATGATGATGACGAGGAGTATGTACTACCCGAGGGTGAGGAAGGACAAAGTTCTTCTAGTGAAGATACTGGTGGTTATGAGGATGATGAGTCTACTGGTTCTCAGGCGTCGAAGGTAATGTGTGTCTCAAATATGTTTCCTATTTTTTGTTTATAATCACATTTGCATATATATCAAGTTGTTTCCAAATATATCAAGTTGTTTCTAATTATTGACTCATATACTAATACTTCATTTTTCTACTATGCTAGGTCAAACATATGGCCCCATGGTCGAAGAAAAGAGGTAGGGGTCAATCATTTGGAGGGAATGCCCATGGTTCATCTTCGACACAACCTTCACCAATAGAGGCCAATCTTGTAGTGAGCATGCTCGTGGCGGCGAAAATTAATCAAGTCCCACAACCCGCCCTCCCTAACCAAATGACCAGTCCACCTACTATTGGTAGCAGTGTTGGTAAGAAATATATAGCTTTATATATACATAACAAATTGTCCTTGCTTTAATATTTATTATAAACTAATTCAAATTGAATTATTGTCTTAATAGCATCAGTCCCAGCATCTTCTAAAATGCGTGGATGGGTGCATTCTGGGGCTCAGCGTGGATAAATTTAGAAAACAACTCGGTCATGCCATTCCAGTTGAAATTGACTTTGACTAAAAGGAAATAGTGGGTTATTGGGCCGCTTCCTTGGAAAGTGCTCTTGGGGAACAAATTTGATCTTTTGAACCACTCCGAGATATCAAGTTTACAAAACTTGATAGAGGATTAAGGGAGTCAATTATTCAAAGAGTTTCGGTAATTTTTATAATGTATGTATTTTAAACATGTTATTTATGATTTTAACTGGGGTAATTTTGTTGTTTCCAATTGTAGCAAACCTTTGACTTTGGGGACTACACAAATAATGAGTTGGTCAGAAGTATCAATGACAAAAGGTGCAAAAAATTATTGAAGTATTGGAAAAGCATCTTGCACAAGCGTACCTTGCGCTTAACAAGGAGGGAGTGGCTGACCTCAAGAGCATTAAAGATCCTCCTTGCAAACTAGATGACTAGGTGTGGATGATCGAAAATGTGTGGGAGAATAATGGCAAGTGAAAGGTATATAGCCTAGGACTACTCTTTGTAATTTATATAAATATACACAAATTGTCAATCTTTTACTTCCAATTCTTATTTTATATATACATCCTGTTAATTGATTATATTTTCCTTGCAGAAAAAATTAGAGAATGGGAAGACTGCTCGAGCTGCCTTGAAATACAATCATACAAGCGGCTCCAGATCATTTGCATCCCGAGTTGATATTGTTGTGAGTGCATGTTTAGAAATTCTTATAGTATTATTATAAAATTCAATGTTTAATTAGTATAATTGGTTTATCAAATGAAACAATAGACAAAGGAGAGTGGTGTACAACAATCTATGCCTGATAGATTTGTAGGCACCCACAAACGTCATGAAAAAGGGGGGTGTGTGGATAAACGACTTTGCTGAGCAACGTCATGTATATATATCTAACTCATTTGCAATAAACACCTAAACCTACATTGTTATATCTTTGTTAGAGGTTAATGTATTCAAAATTGACAGGCTACAATGGTGGAAAAGATTACCTCACAGTCGCAGTCAGATGTCCCAGATCCACAGATTGAGATGCAAGTTTCTCAAGAAGTGTTTGGAAAGAAGTTAGTCTACACATTGGGATATGGGATTCACAACACCTGTTCATCTTTTACACAGTCTTAAGCATCTAATACTGAGTTGATCGCTCCACGCCAGCAGGTTGCTAAATATCAAAGTCAAATGTCAGGAGTTCAAAACTTTTTGCTAATGGTGGCTAAAAAAATAGGGATAGATCCGGCTAGTGTGCCTATATTTAGTCCAGGGAGTGGTAGTGGTGATGCGACATTGGCTGGAGGGCACGATGAGGCTTCTTTTGGTTAGCATCTGTTTTGCAATAGACAGACTTCTATTTTGATATATGTACTTTGATATTTTTTTATCTTTCTTTTAGGATATTTGTAAACATTTGATGTTTATTCGATGGGATATATATGTTTTGTAGTGTATATTGACTTTTTGAATATAAATGTTTTATTTATGTGCTCATATTTTAGATTTGTATTTGTTGTATTGCTAATATGTTTGGATGGGATATAAACAGGTATAAACAGGTTGCAAAAACATTTTTTCAAAAATTAAAAAAATTCGAGATTACTTTTGCCAACACAAATTATGTGTGACAATGCATTTTTGTGTGCAACGCATTTCTGTGTGGCAATGCATTGTTGTGTTGGCAAAAGTTGTTTTGCCAATTTCTTTTCTTACTTTTGCTAACACCATAGTGTATTGGTAAAGTTTAACTTTTTACAGCATTTTATTTTGTGTTGGCAAAAGTTTATTTGCCCACCTGTTTTCCTACTTTTCTCAACAACCGTTAGTGTTGGTAGAGATCAACTTTTGCCAACATTTTTAATTTATGTTGGTAAAAGTTACTTTACCAACTTGTTATCTCTAATTTTGCCAACACCATTTTGCGTTGGTAAAGATCAAAATTTGCCAACATTTTTTATTTGTGTTGGCAAAAGTTTATTTACCAACCTATTTTCCTACTTTTCTCAACACCCATTTATGTTGGTAGAGATCAACTTTTGCCAACGTTTTTAATTTGTGTTGGCAAAAGTTAATTTGCTAATATGTTATCTTTAATTTTGCCAACACCATTTTACATTGGTAAAGATCAAAGTTTGTCAACATTTTTCGTTTGTGTTGGCAAAGGGCACTCCCCACATACTTTTACCAACACCTTTCTAATGCATTTTTTTGGGTTGGTAAAGTATGTTGCAAACATTTATTGATTTTTTCCAACGTTTTGTTGTATGTTGGCAAAAGTGAATTTTGTTGTAGTGGCCGTCACACCAAATATATCTGTATGTACTTGTTAATTCAAGATGTCCTTTTAGATTGAGAAATCCTTGATATTGATCAGAAGCAGGACCATAATTTTGGAGACATTCTAAGTTGTATTCCATTGTAGCGACTTCATGAGATTCATACCATTGAGCTAGATAATCAACAGGGAGATGCTCGTAATCATTTAAGGTAGAGATGAGGTTTTTGTAGACTAAATCTCCTTTTTCATAAGTCATGATAGTCTATAATTGATAAGGTTGATAAAACCGGATTTCTAATCTTTCACCCAAGCTTGATGAAATCATTATGAGAAGTTGTCTTTTGGCAATTCCAGGGTTACGAAGGGCATGACGCATGATTACAGGGAGCTACTGTATTATTTCAAAATTATCTCTGAATAAAGAAAATCTTTGGACTAATCCTTATTCGATATATGAGATATCAACTTCATATGATGGAAAGAACAATTTGGGAAAGTCAGTTGCCCAGCTTATATGTTGAGCTCTGAGCATTAATCGCTCTTTGATTTGACAAGAAATAGTTTTTTCTCTAATTCTTGCAGCTATCTCATCTGGAAGGACTGTGTTAACCTTTTCTAAGAGGTGAATTCTAGATGTTTTTTCATTAGCATAAGTGGACAACAGTGCTCTTTAATGGATGTTATGGTACATAAGGATTTGGCCTTCTATGTCCTAGATATGGTTTTGTAATTTTGGATAGGGTTTTTCTAGTGGTTTTTCTTTTATCAGAGAGAATGACACTCCAATGGGCATTAATAAGTTCTTGTGAACTGACAGACAATCTAGGATTTAAGAAGGGAATTGATATTTACTGGGATGTAGATATGAATGAAGAGCATAATTGTTGAATAGGGGCTTTACTTGATGTCATAATGAGAAGGGATGTTTCCTGAAGGCATATAGGAGTAGAAGATACACTACACCAAAATTGTCAATTTGGAATGGTTTAAAACTGTTCTTAGATGAATTTGGAACGGTTTTAAACAGTTCCAAAAATGGGTGTCGCAGAATATTTGTAACGGTTTAAAACCGTCCCAGATTTTCATATTCTGGAACGGTTCTAAACCATTCTAGAATTTGGAAATCTGGAATGGTTTAAAACCGTTCCAGAATATGGAAACCATTCCAGAATATAGAAATTTGGAACGGTTTTAAACCGTTTCAGAATATGAAAACTGTTCCAAATTAACCATTCCAGAATATGAAAATCTAGAATGGTTTTAACCGTTCCAAAATATGAAAACCCTTCCAAAGTATTCCTTAACATATTCTTGCCATTTTTTTAATCTTCTTTAAAACAGTATTAATAATATTTTTTAAAATCATAAGTTTTTTAAATCACTACTAATCATATATTTAAACAAAAAATAGAATAATTGTAGTATTCACATTCATACAAATGCAATCATTAAAATTATTTTTTAACTCAATCATTAAAAATTCATGTTACATTTTATAATTTCATTTCTAAAAATAGAAAATGGAAAAAATTATTGGGCTTGAGTGGTGGCAATGCAGAAATACCCATTTGTCAGTTCTTTAGGTATCTTCTCGTTGCTTATTGATCGTGAGTTCCAAGTGCAGAACCGCGATGTAGTAATAAAACTGGTGAGACCAGGTCGATCCTCAGGGAGCAATGTGTTTAAGGTATTTTTTTTCAACTTGACTTGCCTTAAAATAAAAATCTAAAACTAACCTAACTAAAATCTAACAAATACAAGTGTCCTACTTACCAAAATTAAATTAGTTACAAACCAATGAAAGAAACTTTCCTAAATCTAAAAATTCCTAAAATTAAACTAAAATTGCTGCAAAACTAAAACCCAAGTTAGAACTTCCAAAAATAAAAACTAAAATTAGAATCTTACTAAACTAAACAATGTTAGAAAAAATAAACAAAAGTTAAAAACTTTTCTAAGTTAGAATTTCCAAAACTAGAAAACTTTTCAATTTAAAATCTTCAATTAAAACAAGTTTAGAAAGATCTTTTAATTTTGGAAATTAACTAAAACAATCAAAAACATAAAAGTAGAATCAAATTTAAAGTTAGAAAGTTAGTAAAATTAATAATGCAATGCATGCCATGAGATGCTGAAAAATTCTAAGTATGACAAACTAGTATGTTGATGCAAATTTTATGCATGATTTGAACTATTCTAATGCATCCTAAATCTAAATTTAATGGCTGGAATTCATGCTCTACTGATGCAAGAAACTAACAAAAAAAAAACGGAATTAAAAAAAATCTAAACTAAAAAAGTTATGAATGCATGAACATGACAACTTTGCAAAATTCTGTGCAGGAATTCTGATTCGGGTTGATTGATTGGCAAAGTTTAAGCCTCTGGTTCACAAAGCTTCCGAAATTATTTTGATCTTAAATTTTGAGGAATGAAAGACCACATCCTAAACTTTAATATTGCCAAGTTTCAAGGAAAAATATTCTGATTTGACTGGTCTACCCACTTCGAACTTTTTGCTAAAAACTGTTTCTGCAGTTTGCTGAAACTATTAAGTTATGCTGTTTATATATTGAGTCCGAATTTAATCATTAGATTCAGATCTGAAGGCTTAATTTTTATCAACTTAAATATGCACAAAATCTTATGATAAGAAAATAGATGCAATGATTCCTAATCCAACCATCAAACTATGCAAAAACAAAACTTAAACTCGATGTGAATATAACAAGAAAATAACAAAAGTGCAGAAAATAACATAAAATTGCAAGAAGTCAAAGGCGGTAATAACACGAAAGTCAAAGGTGGTAAACAACTGAAGTCAAAGGTGGTAATAAAAAGAAGTCAAAGGCGGTAGATTGCTCTTTCAATTTCTTATCTTAATTTGGGCTAAAATAGATTAGCAGTGTTGTCTTAAGGTCTTATTCTTCATCTTAGGTCGTCAATCTAAGTGAGAATAACAAATTTCCATTCTATGTAGAAATAAATTTTAGAATTGGCCTCTAGTCTTTTTTCACTCAAACCTCTTTAACTCCATCTTGCATTGCCTCCAAACATACAATGTATCCAAAGAGACAAAGTATATTAAAAAGGTTACTAAGATGGGTTACTAGTTGTGATTCCAATTCTATCCCAATATTTAAACAAGAACAAAAATTAACCCAATCACAAACAAGACTAAAATTATGAACACCACAAAATCAAAGACAAGACCAATTGAAAAGAAACAAACTTTACTAGCATGAAATTGTTTTTCAAAAGATTGGAAATAAAAAGCAAACAATTACATACTAGGATGGATGAGAATTCCTCCTTCTAGTTGACACTTCAAGGTTGGTGGTGTGGCTTTAGGGCTAAGCGTCCTTAATGACTTGAGATGTAGAGACAAGAGAGGGAGAGATTGATGAAGAAATCTAGAGGTGGGAGGTGGGTAATTCTTCCATGAAGAATATGAGAAAAGGGTGCCCTATTTATACTTTTTCAAGTCCTACTCCTTCTCAAACTTTAAAATATTAAACATAATTAAAAAATGAAAGCAAAAAGGGCTCCAACCAATGCTTTGGACGTGCAATATCCTTGGGGATTTTTTTTCTTTTTATTTTTCTCTTCTTTCCTTGCTTGTTTTGTCCAGAAATCCCTCTTGGATGCTTCTTTCCTTCTTTGTCTTTACCACCTTGCACTAAGATCTTTTGAGAGATGAAATAGGGATAAGAATCCTCTCTTAGAATCAAACTTGGCCCATATGAGGTGTAGAACTTCCCCTTTTATCTCTTTGTATCGTCAACTTTCCTTTTTTGGAAAGTTCTCCTTGTTTGCCCCGAACTTGAAGAGATCTTCTAGATAATTTTCCCTTGATTTTTTTTCCTTTACTTTTTCAATCAAAATCTGATCCAAAATCCTCTTTTGGACGTGGAATAGCTAGTTTGGATATTTTTTTGCATTTTTTTTCAATTAAATCTTCTCCTTCTCAAAAAAGAACACCTATGTGGCTTTCCTTGTCCATCTTTGATGAGATATTCTTCAAATTCTCTTCAAAATCTCTTGAAAATGTGCAACAAATAAATGGACCCCATCTTGGATGTTTTACAAGTGTGCCCCACACATGTGCATGTGTGTGTGGGACTATGAAGCCGACTTTTTACAATTTTCTTCTAATTTCCTTTTCTCTTCAATTCTGCTCTCCTTTCTCTTAAAAATCAATTCTTTGCCTCAATTCTTTACAAATGGGACCCATATAATCAATTTCATACAAAACAAATGTGAATTCATGTGAAAACACAATTTTACCCCTAACATCACATATGCATGACTGTGGGCCCATTTCTCATGAAATGATAATAAAAATGTACATCATTCTTCATGATTTTGTATGAATGAACTAATGATGAAGAGAATTCAATTTATTTCATGAGAAAAATTATTTTCACAAAACTTTCCAAAAATAGACTTTCTAAAAATAGCAGGTTTCATGAATTTATGCAAAAAGTGTGATTTTTAAGCAATTTATGCAGAAAAATATAAAAATGAATTTAAAATGAATTAACCCATTATATCATACTAAATAAGGCTCTTTCAAGTTAATAAGTCCTTAAAATGTGTCAAAATGTGTATAAAACTATGCATTTTTAAAGACTCATCACTTATGTATAAAAAACTTTTCCAGAGTTTAATGGAGAAGCTTCCTTGTTGTTAATCTCCCAAAGATGGTCCCATCAGCCTCCCAAAGTTTTTAACTTTGTACAAATCTTCAACAGGAGACTGTATGTGAGGAGTTAAGGTCTGAAAAAAAAAAGCATGTCAGTTTTGCAAATAAAGAAAATGGCATTGCTGATGGCATTGGAACATTTGTGCAAGTGGCATATATTGGTATCATTACCAATATATGATGATGGCTCAAATCATATACTTGTGTCCCATGAAAATAGTCATTGAACTTCCTCCTTTTAAATGAACTATAGTCACCAACTATTCAAGGAAAAATAAAAAGACTAACACAAGATTTAGTACACATACAATAGGTTAAAGGCAGAGCTAAAAACAAGAAAGCAAAAACTTACCAATTTTAGGCACCCAACATTCCCAATGCTTTATGAAGGCAGTTTGATCAACAAAATCTTGAATGAATTTCCCTATGGCATCAACCGAATCTACTCCAGTCCAGATGCTGCAAATGATTTCGCCTAGACATTTAAATATCTCTCACTGAACTTCAATATTACTACACCTTTTTATGATGCTCCTGAGCCATGATCTGCAAACTTGCCAAAGGCAAAACAGAACAGGGCAGCAAAATACATCCCTAAAACCCGTTAAACGGGTAAATATCAAGGTTCAAAATAAAGCTTTAGGATCTTTAACCTTGTAATGGCCAAGGGTCATAACCCATTCTGCAATTGCAAGTAAGCACAATGCGGAATCACAATAACTAGGAAAAAAAAACAACTCAAACAGATAGGCAGTAAAATCTGCCACTTTTCCATCTTTAAAAAGAAAATTTTCCATATGTAAAAAATGCCCATGTACACAATAGTTTACTACAAAAATAAAAAAGTTGTTGCACTCTCTCACATATCACTTTCTTATTTGGAATATGTCATGTAAATAATGACCAATATTTTTAAAATGTACACCGTTAACAGCCATTATCTATCATATAACAAATTGAAGAGTCATCACTCATCATTACCATTATAATGGTTGCTATCACATTCTTTTTTCTAAATCACGGTTGAGAGAAAATATATTTGACAATATCGCACTATAGAAGTTCACAGTAGAAAAAAAAACATGTTACCTGATTGGCTTGACCTCCATAGCTGCATCATCTATTAGAAACCCACCAATCCTCCAAGTGGGATCGACTCCATGAATCCTATTAGCAAGAGCTTTCATCCATTTACACACATCTTGCTTTGCAAAGCTCTGGGTAATGACCAAAGCAATTGGAAGTGCATATATGTGGAATTTCATTTGTCTTCCCTTTTTGCACCATATAAATATCCTCCATGATTTATAGCCATACATAGATTTGAGATTTGAAATTAGAGCATTCCCCCATCTCATCCACATTCACTCCCTAAAAATCATAAACATGCCAAAATACCAGCAACAACAAAACAAAGATAAAAAATAGTATTCCACAATATCAAAAAGTGGGTGGTGTTCATGAATAATCAGATAAACAGAGCTACAATTCTTCATCCCATTCTAGAAATGACCAACACATCATCATATCATCCTCTAAGCTTTATCCAAGCAATCTGGGGTTGCATCAAGGAATAAAAAACAGAGAGATATGCAAACTGTTTTACCTTAGATGGTGTCCCCTTTGGCCAACCAATGCTTACTCCTCCACCGCTATTACTTGATAAAAGATCATAAATCTCCTCATTGTATATCTCCAAAACTACGACTTCTAATGCCAAAACCTCCATCAGCAGCGCCATTTTCTTCATCACCTCCACCTAAAATATCTTGTAATAGCAGTGAACCACTGCTATTACGGAAGACCAGATTAACAATGATTTACAGTAGGTAAAATTACGGAAGCGCACGATCTAGTTCAGGAGCATCCTTTTCGAGGTGTTCATGTCTTATGGGATTTTTTTACAGCGGATCAACTTGCAAAGGGTATGACCAGTCAGCACATCTTGAGGTCTATTGCATAATGTTATGTCCTTATTTATGTTCAACTGCTATCACTATATATTTAAAAAAATTATGAGAAAAAAAAATACATAATCCTAAGAGCAGAAACAAATACAAAACCATAACAGGCAAAATAGCACCACCACCAGCCACAAATAAATGGAAAAAGAATGCAAACCTGTTTCTCTAGCTCCTTAGCGACATCTTCAAATAAATCTTTTGGGGTCAATCCTGAGGTGTTTGATGATACTACAATGTACGCAGGTAAATCCTTAACCTGTAAAACAAAAATCATGTGAGATCACATAGGGTTTTACTTAACTAAAAGCAAATATCACACTTTTTATTTTAAATAAAGTATCAGAGGCTGTTACACATGTAAATACATTCAACTAGATCATGCCAAAGTCACTACTCACTACCTTCATACAATAGTCATGCCAGTGAGTTTTAGCCATGAGAATTCCAGCAGCTACATGTCCTTCCATTAACTTTCGGAACTCATCACGATTTTTGCGTTCAACTTTCCTCAATTGTTCCTGCACTTTTTGCAATTTAATCTGGATGAGAATCCGAGCATAAATAAATGGGAGCAAAGAATAAGTATATTACTACACAAGAGATGCACCTTTTGTATCTTCTGCTGCTCCTCCTCATCTTTCTCTAAATCCCGTATGTATTCCTAGAAAAACAAGTTAAAGTAAGCAAACATACTGAACAAAGATATAGACAGTAGAGAAACATGAGACACCACAGTGGCAAGGGTGTCTCAACTCACATGCCTGCACAGGGGTCAATCCTTGGACAGGCAGATTGTATCACGGGTTGTGAACCACTCATGACTCACCCATCTAGACCAAAAAGAAAAGGAGAGTTATTATTTGGGGGGTGGGGGTGTTGGATGTTGCTGTGGTTGTGATTGGTGGCACTAGTAAAATGAATAGAATTACCTAAAAATTTTCCAGGCAATCAATTTTTTCAAGACGTGGCATCTTTCATCATCCTCCAATCGGTCTTGAACTTTTCTCCACTGACTATTTGCCTGAAAACAATCGTAAACAATGGACCACTGATATTTTAAACTCACCAATTATAAAAACTACCATAAAAACAAATGTCAAGTGTTGCAAACCCACCTTGCTTAAATCATATGACTTGAGAAATTCTCTGTATTCCATTATATTCCGCTTGTGCTCTTCCTGTGCTTTTGCACATTCCTCTATTAATGTCCACATGAATGAAACACAGAGTGTCAAATTCCTTCACATACAAACAATGAATACGAGTGCAAGCCAGAATAAGTTTGGCAAGAGAAACTAACCAAGCAAATCTCTATATCAACTTCTTCATTATTTTTATAGGGATATACTTTTACAAATATACAACATTAAACAACAAAAATATGCATGATCAAACAAGAAAGTTTTTACAATTTTGTAACTGTAGTAGAATAAAGAGGCAGCTGATTTATTTATGATGAGTTGCCAACAGAAAATCACAACTGAAGTCTACGTGGAAAATAAATTGCAAAGAACTACAACTTAATAATAATAATAACAACAATAACAATCTCCTCCAAAAAGGAAGATATATAGAAATCCCCATGTTCTTGAATTCAAATCAAAGGTGGGGTGTGGGCCAGCAATTGCATTTTCATAAATGTACTTGCTTCTTTCTAGCTGCATCCCACACATTCACAAATACTATGTTCTTGAATTCAGCGTAGATATTTGCTCATTTTGGGGAGAACTTAGTTTCTTTCTTCCAATGTCGCCCAGACAGAAGCGATATGGGGAAAGGATTCTGCTACTATAATGGACTAGCAATCAATGTTAACAATTCACTTGTTTCTTTCTTTTTACATCTCCAGTACACAAATGTATAAGAGAAGGTAGGGGGCACATAGATGATAGAAACCACAATGATGACCTAGTTTTCTCATTTAGTCAAAATTCACCCATTCTATATTCCCATGTCCCAACCATTGAAGGGAAGCAATTTCCAATTCCATGCAGCTCTTCCCAAGGTTGAAATGGAGATATAGTCTTTAGCATTCACAGCAGCCATTCCTCTTTATATAACCATAAAACTGTGGTAAAGAAGGCCAGTTATTTCCTTAATAGGAAAAATATGGTATGGAAATGGCAAAGTCTTCTCCTAAACTACAAGGGTGAGAGTATCATTCAGCTGCAAATGGTTGTGTGGCGACCTTTGACGCATGCCAATCATAGGTTCAGGTCCGAATTGAAAGCACTTTATATGGATTCATGGAGAGGCAGATATCAGCATGACATGATGATCTTAACCACCTCATGGCCAAAAGGTTTAACAGTTTTACAAGTGCCTATGTAACCATCAAACTTTGGATCCCTCATATGATCATGATCACTTTTTATGTGCTATTAATCAACATTATCCGCTTCCAATATGGCACTCAATGCGTTAGCGGCACACATCAAGGTAGGCCCCCAATCCATGATTGGAAAACAAGTGGAACTTTTGCAGCTGAATTTTCTCATAAGGTGATAATAGATTCGTGGTATAAAATGCCAACTTCATGGTTAACAATTTGCACAAATAGTAGGTGTCTATTTCTTCCTTACATGAATTTTCTTTATAATATTTTTGTCGCCACAAAATTATTTTACGATTGACCATGGGAAAAAGATTTTAGCACAAAAACAAATATATATATATATGCAGGCAACACCATATTCTAGTTCTTTACCCAAAAAAAAACCTTATAGTTTAAATGAATGTTACACATAAGAGTGCTGAGATTATTAAAAGTGTAGTGCGGAAACTTCTTTTAAACAGTAAGAGTAACATATAACCTCATCATCTGGTATACAACAGACCCTGTCAATATGCATCATAAAAATACTATAAATTCATAATTCAAATACTTGAAAGAAACAGCTAATAACCCAGTATTCAGTGACACCCATAATGTTTTCTGAATATTAAGTCAAAGAAGCTTCCCATGTATAACGCAGAGACTATTCACAACCGAAACAGAATAACTAAAAGCATCATAAACAAACGTGTTTGTAATCCAAGAAAAAAGGATAAAACTAGCTTTTACCTTCCTCTGAAGATCCACTAAATAGCTCTCAAAGAGATCCTCACGGTCACTTTCTCGTTCAACTGCAGTAAACCGCTGATCATCCTCAAACATAAGTACAGCTTTACTGAGAAAAAGCAACATTTAATTTGCAAAATATTAGACAAAATAGTTTCCCTTAAACATCAGAAGCTGTGCTAGACTTTGGTGGTAATGAGTTGTCATTGTCAAGCACTATCATTCCCAAATGGGAACTACCAAGCACCATCATTCCCATGCGGGCACCACAAGGTAGCTCCCATTTAGAAATACGAGGACTAATTATCATTGAACAAATGAGAAAGAGAGATGAGTTGACCCCAGATTGACAAGGCTCAACTGATAAATATGATGATACACACATGCACATACACACAAAAGTAAATAGACAAGAAGAAAGAAGGACTGAAAGAGATTCAGAGGAATACCAGTTAAAATGGTAAACAAATATAAATATAACATGGTAGTGTGTAGATTACAATTTTTTTTACCAATAAAAAGAGTGAATAAAAATAAAGTTAACATGCTATTGTGCTGATTATAACCTTTTTAAGCAACTTGAATTTCCATTATCCTATGATTCTAAACATGATTAAAAAGAAGTCTCTGATTTATTCTACCAAAAAAGAAAGAAATAAAACATGTCTATTGATTAAATGTAAGATCTTGTATTAGCCACCAGAGCCGTCCATGTGCTAGGACCAGACCTGAAAAATCTGAAATTAAGTAGGCCTAGCTAAAAATTCTGGCTCAATACAAAGCTCACCAATGATTAGCTTGTCTGGAAAGCCCTATGACTCACCCAATTAACAAGAAAACAAAATGTCTAAAAAACCAAGGTGCAGGAGTTTACCATTACAAAGATCCCCTCACAACGAGTGGGTAGTTCCTCCAGCTTTCTTAGAGTCTTAACACCTTTTGTAACTCTCCCAAACATCGCATACTGAATGGTGTAATATATGTAACTGTTGTATTAAAAATAACAACATAGAAAGAAGGTTCTGAAATAACCTCCTTTTAGCTGCCCCATTTCTCATACTAGAGCAGGTTTGGGGACCTGGCCTATAAACCACAATCTGCAACACCTAATAGTCATTTCATCAAACATCTAGCCTCCAATTTTCAATCCTAGCCTATCGCACCCAATTGGCAGGCCATTGATCAAATAGCTTCTGTGCGTCATTCACTACCAGTCCCTAATTCTTATCCATTTTTGCTGTTTGATGGTGTTGCATGCTAAAAGTGGTTGAAGGAGAAAAGTCATACTACAAATCACAATCCTCCAAAACCATATCCCATTATTTTCTTTCAATGGCTATTCCACAAATTACAAACCATCAACAATCGTTCCAAAAATTCATTTCAATCAAACAAAATGTGAGAGAGAGAGAGAGAGAGAGAGAGAGATCATGATTCAAACAAAAACATAACAAAATCCAAAACCTAACGTTTCCATTTTTACTTCAAAACCATAACTCAAACATATCACAGGAACACAATCAAACAAAAACCCTAGAAACAGACCTAGATCTAGCGAACGACCTTGACATGCTTCTTGGAGAGAGAGTCTCGAGAAGATCCGAATGCTGGACAAAGACTTTGCAACTTGTTCTACACCAAATCGAAATCCAAAAACCAAACAATAAAAAAAAGAACAAATCAACAAGATCATCATCATCATTATCTAAGAAATGAAAACCCTAGAATCAAATCCGATCACCTTGTTCATACGGAGAAAATCTCTAAGAGAAACCCTCGTTTGAAAAGCTCCTGAAATCGAAAAATCTTGAGAGAAGGCGAAGAAAATTCGTTTGAGAAGACCAAATGCAAGCAACGGAAAGAAATGCAAAACCAGAGGAAGAAGAGAGTAGAAGATCAGGAAATGCAAGCTGCGGGAACAGAACAGCGGGAACGCCTAAGGAAAAAGTAGAAAAGAGTAGAAGATCAAATGGCCTCTTACCGTTCTGCCCCTTGCCTTTTGCAAACAGATCTATGGGAAGAGAGTAGAAAGAGGAGAAGCAGCGGGAAAACAACAGATCCTTTTACCTCTTGCCGTTCTGCTGCGAAAACAAACCCATATTTTATCAATGGGCCTCTGCAGAACGGATCAAATCCATTTCATTTCAGAAACGGCCCAAAACCGGGCCCATAATCCGTTCCTGAACTGCATTTTTGGTGTAGTGATAGGTCTGAATAAGAATTATCAATAACCTAAAATTTTATTTTCTTTGGGAAAAGAAAAGCAATTTTTTATTTGTCCTCTGGGTAGAATTTGAAGGTACCAAAATCTGGATTGAGGATTAAATGTAGAAAACCTGAAGACATCAGAGAGACGATTAATAAGATCCATTTTATTTGGAACTGAATAATTGAATGGTTTTTGAGCATCTTATTCTTGTTTACACTTTGAATAATATTGATATGTTGAATAAGAGTCAATTCAACAAAATCAAAATTTAATTATTTATTATCTAAAATAGTTTTTAGACCTGATGAGTTAATTTAAAAAGGCTGTAAAATTTGAGAAAAAGGATTTCCAAGGATAACATCATTGTTTAAATCCTTTCCTAAAAGGAAATTACTCTTTATGCATGATCCATTTTTACAGACATAAACATTACTTAATTTGTATTTGATATGCAATTTTTTGCTAGCAGTAGCCAGATTGAGTTTATTATTGGTTTTTCCGTAATATTTTGTTAGGATTAATCCTTCTCATATTAAATTAACATCTGTGCCACTATCTAGTAAGTAGAGTGCTTTAATAAAGAATTCTTTGATCTTAATTGTAACTTGAGTTTTCCATTTTTAAGTGGATTCCTAGTTAAAGAATTTACAAAACCATTCAAGTTTTCATCAAATTTTTCTTGATTTCCTAAATTATCATTAGTTTCTTGATAATTTTTGAGTATGTGAAATTCAAAATTCTCAACACATTGTTTAAGTTCTTGAAGTTCAATTAAGTCTTGTTTTAACTCTTTTATTTCTTGATTTTGATTATTAATTTCTTTATAAAGTCATGAACAGAAAGATGAGTAGGAGCTTGTTGCTCTCTTAATCTATCTAATACAGTTTTAATGTCGAATTGTTTAGGTAAGTCTGATATGTTATTTGATGTAGAAGCTTTTCCTTTTTTTAGTTCCTTTATTTATATTCTGTATTTTTTCAAAATATTTATTTTCTAAATCTTCATCTTTTAGATCTTTAAACATTTCTAACACCATCTCTTCTGGAGCAGAAAGTACGTTTAAAGATAAAAAGGTAGAAGAAGCAGATTTATATTGGATTTCTCTGTCAAATATTTTATAATGACATGTATTTGAAGAATGAGAGGAAGAATAATCTGTATTAGAGGAATAGGTTGACTCGACTCTGAGGATCCTTTTAAGATAGTTTTGATTTCTTTTTCTATTTTAACTTTTATTTTTTGGCAATTAGGGGCTATACGTCCTTTTTCCTTACAATTATAACATTGTATTTCTTTTTCCTCGGAATGAGAATTGGATGGATTATTTTTTGTATAAGATTTCTTTAATTCTTTATAAGGGTTTTTATGAGAAAATTTTTTATGATATCTTTTTCTTTTTAAGTTTTTATTTTTATTCTGGCTAGAAGGATTGATTAATGGTTCCATACCAAATTGAAAACAAAAATCACCAAGTTCATACTTGCTGATTCTTTTTTAATTTTCAATTTGACATTTAAGTTTGATTTCACTGCATAATGAAAATCCAACTTTATTAATCTTTTGAATAAGATCACCATATGTATACATTTCATAATACAAATTTCATTAATTTTCTGATTTTAATTCTTCGCTAACTTTTTCTGCAAAAAGTTTAGGAAGACCAGATATGAATTTTTCTTTCCAAAATTATGAATTACTTGCATCAATCGTATTGAGTTTTGATAAGAAAACAGCTTTATATGAACGAAAATCTGATAATGCTGGGCAAGATAAATTGATTAATTGTGTTTTTAGTTTTTCTTCTACATTCATATAGTTACCAATAAAATGTTTAACTATATTGGTAATAAGCATGTAGATGGAGTCAGCGATCAATTGGCCTTGATGAATAAGAACAGGATTTCCTGAGGGATCTCTTTTTACTGCATTTAATATAGCATTTCTTTCTGTATTATATAGGTATTTTTCCCACCAACCATGTAATTGTCTAGTAAATCTGAGGACGACTGCATTTACTGTATGTCTTGATCATTATCGGTAGCCATGATGGTAGAAGTATATAGCGTCATGTGTTGGCATAGTTGCAGGATTTGATATTCAAATAGTCCATCTACATTCCATACATATACTGAAGAGTTTTCAAATCGAAGGCCATTTAGAATAGCTTGTTCTTCAAATTGAAGATCAGCTGGGGTAGGTAATGGATAATAATTTCTTGTTTTTGCTGCAGTGACTATTGGTTTTTGCCTTTTAAATATTTTATTAAGTTATAGAGATTCTTAATCTTGATTTTCATTTAATTTTTTTTCTATAGAGTCAAAAACAGAGAATTCTGAGTTTGAGCTCGAAGCTTTAGAAACTAAAACATTTATGGGATTTTTCGTCTTTATTTTCTTCATTATCTTGAAGTTTTATGTTTGTAAAACTATGAGATAATTAATTGATTAGTTAGTCTGAAAATTTTAAGGGTTTTTTTTCCAACTTTAGATCTTTAAGGGCTTCACCTTGAAAACCTAAAGATTGTGTCTTGATTATTTTATGGGAAGAATTAGTTTCATAAAATTTTAAAATGTTTTCAACTTTGTCTTCAATTCTATTGGTTTGTTGGCCAATAGTATGAAGGTTAATATTTGTATAATTATTTTGTTCTAAATCATGACTTAAATCTGATTTGTAAATAAATTCAGTTTTACCTTTGTCTCCTTGTATTATTGCAACATCTTTTATGGTTATAGCTGAAGTTTCTTTATAAATGATTTGATGTAATGGAGGATATGTAGATTCTTCAATTCTTTGTGAAGAAGAACTAGTAAAAGCTATAATCCAAGAAAAGCTTAATTTAGTTATTATATTGATGGATAAATCTTCAGTATTATAAGCATTTTTCTTGGTTAGTTTAAGCCAATCAAAGAAATAAATATTTTTTTATTATCATACATATATTTATACCATTTTGTTTTTAGAAAGTCTTTATGTTCTTAAGAAACATGGTTTAAAAAGGATTTTGTGAGAGGATGTAAAGCTAAATTCTTTTTTAACATATTTTTTTATCAATTTCAAAGCATTCAATAACATTTATATTGAAATTGAATTATGAAGGATTACATGTATTTGATGGAGAAGCTTGATAAGAAGGATACATAAGTCCTGTAGGTCGAAGGTCTACATTAGGTGTAGAGCAAGAAACTCGGGATGGTTCTTTTATAGAAGATCCTACCACAGAGGAAGGATGAGAATAAGACTTTTTAGAAGGTTGATAAATTATAAGAGTTGTATCTCTTGAATCTGTTTGAAAATCTATTTCAACACTTCCATCTTCATGTTCAATAATTGTTTCAATATCTTAATTTTCTAAAGACCTTTCTGGTTGGGCATTTTTTAAGCTCCATTTACCAGACAGATTAATATTATTCTACTGTATGAGTTTTGGTACATTAACTTTATTTTTTAAATTAGTTTGGAATAAAGTAGTCATACCTCTTGCAACTTCAGTGGACATATACAAAATGTTGAAACCACTGTCAAAATTGTAACCCATAAGATACCACATAGAGATTCTTTTCATTACCTAGGCTCAATGATTAATAAGGATGGGGAGATTGATGAAGATGTGGAGCATAGGATAAAAGCTGGATGGCTAAATTGGAGACTAGCTTTGGGAGTGCTTTGTGAAAGATGAATGCCAATGAAATTGAAGGGCAAATTTTACAGGATAGTGGTTAGACCACCTATGACATATGGAGCAGAATGTTGGTCAATTAAGAAGACGCATATTCATAAGATAGATGTAGCGGAAATGAGAATGCTTAAGTGATGTGTGGTTAAACTAGGAAAGATAAAATTAGAAATGAGCGCTTTCGAGAGCATTTAGGGATAGCACCAATAGGGGATAAGATTAGAAAAACCTATTTAAGATGGTTTGGGAATGTTGAGCGTTGGCCAATAATAGCACCGGTGAGAAAAAGTATGGATATACAGGTAGATGGACCATCAAAAGGTAGGAGCAGGCCGAAGAAAACATGGATAAAATTCATTAATTCATATTTGAAGAAGTTTAACTCATCGAAAGATTTGGCTCAAAATATAATGGAATGGAGAAACAGAATTCATGTAGCCAACCCCAACATGGTTTGGATAAGGCTTTGATGATAACTTTTTGCTTGATGGGAATAAGCTATGCTTGGAACAACTGAATTCATGAGTTTATAATAAACTCTATATATGAGAGCAAGATTTTGATTATGATGATTCATATCAAAACCTTTTGTCTGGATAGCAAAAGTAAGAGCTTCATGTGCACCTGGATCTGTAAGGGAAACTGAGAAATTTAGAAAGCAATTGAAGAAAGTAGGGCCATTAGCCAAACTTAATTCTACCATTCCAAGTAATGAATCATTGAATTTTTTATGTCTTGTATCTTGAACATGGATGAGAGCTTCTGTTCTAAGTACAAGTCTTGTTAAAGGCTTTAGAGCAACTTGCACTAATCCAAAATGAATATAATTGTATGTTTTAACATACTCCTTTATTTCATGAGGCTTGATTAAAGAAAGATGCTGAATATTACTGGTAATTGATTTAGTTATTTCAATGGTTTTTACTTTATAACTTAATTTTAATTGAAAACTTCCTACTTTATAAATTTCATTTTGTTTATGGTTGGAATAGTCCAGTCACAAATAACTCAATCCAAATCGTCATAACTGATTTCTTCACTATTTTCAATAGACATAGAAGATAAGGAATTTGATGATGAGGAAGAAGAAGATAAAAATTCTTAATAAGCTTAGCCATTACCGAGTTATTTTAAGCAAATCCACCATGAGTATCTAATGAAATAGAGGATTTACACACCAACAAAATGCCTTAAACGCTTTCACATGACTAACAGTGGTGACAATAATGGCTACCTCAGCTTTGCTCTAGGTGGAATATGATTAAAATTTCTCAATAATAACAAACACATAACCAAGTACTAAGATTTTTGACGTTCTTACTTCTGAGTTAGCAATTCCTTAAACAAAATCAAAATAAAGATAAGTGAAGAAATACTCAAAAAATGACTTTATATTGCAACGATATTTGATTACAAACTAGATGCCAACTTGGCTCTGATACCAAATGGGGAGGATGGCGGGTATACAAAAGCAGAAAGGAGAGGAGAGAGGAGATGGTGGTGGAAGCAAGGCTAGATTTTGACTAGTATTCCAACTCTTACCTGTACATGAGGAAGGCTAAACCGATTTATAGTCATAACCAACATAATTTGCATTTTATTACAACTGAAATTACACTCCATTTGCATTTCACTTCATGTGCTGACAAATTTCATGATGCAACTGGACTGCAGGCAAAAATCACAATCTTTGCTGGAGATGAACTTTATTCTGAATAGTGAGATGTCATGATTGCTTTGAGTAACTTGATAAAGTATGTGTCATGTCTTTATTTCTTTTCCCTTTTTGGAGATAAGTTCTTCATAGATGTGCATGTCTGGAATAAAATACTACTTCATTCTTATGAGAGATATGCTTTGTCTTTTAGTACTTTTGTATGTATTTTTTCCAAAAAACTCATTGATGGGCTAGTAGAAAAAGCTTTTCTCATCCTTCAAATGTTTTAGAAAAAGCTCTTGTAGGAAGAATCTTTACGCTAGGCATAGTATTATTGGTTCTTCAGAAATATCAAACGACATGTCTTCATAAGCATTGGTAATTTGATTGAGAGCTGTATGTCCAGATTTATATGGATTTCGTATCATTATTGTTTGCTCAATGAGATCATCAGTAATGCAAACAACTCGTCGACCATCACACCAAATATATCTATATGTACTTGTAAATTCAAGATGTCTTTTTAGATTGAGAAATCTTTGATATTGATCAGAAGCTATATCATAATTTTGGAGAAGTTCTAAGCTGCATTCCACTGTAGTGACTTCATGAGATTGATACCATTGAGCTGGATAATCAACAGGGAGATGCTCGTAATCATTTAAGGTAGAGATGAATTTTTTGTAAACTAAATCTCCTGCTTCATAAGTCATGATAGTCCATAATTGATAAGGTTGATAAAACTGGATTTCTGATCTTTCACCCAAACTTGTTAAAATAGTTATGAGAAGTTGTCTTCTGGTAACTCCAAGGTTGCGAAGGGCATGACGCACGATTGCAGGGACCTGTTGTATTATTTCAAAATCATCTCTGCATAAAGAAGATCTTTGGACTAATCCTTATTCGATATATGAGATATTAACTTCATATGATGGCAGGAATAATTTGGGAAAGTCAGTTGCCCAGCTTATATATTGATCTTTGAGCATTAATTGCTCCTTGATCTGACAAGAAATAGTTTTTTCTCTAATTCTTGCAGCTATCTCATCTAGAAGGGCTTTGTTAACCTTTTTTCAGAAGGTGAATTCTGGATGTTTTTTCATCATCATAGGTAGATAACAGTGCTCTTTGATGGATGTTATGGCACATAAGGATTTGGCTTTCTGCCCTTAATATGATTTGTAATTTTGGATAGGGTTTTTCTAGTGTTTTTTCTTTTATTAGAGAGAATGGCACTCTAATGGACATTGATAAGTTCTTGTGCACTGACAGATAATCTTGGATTGAAGAAGGAAATTGATATTTGTTAGGATGTAGGTATGAAGGAAGAGCTTGATTCCTGAATAGGGGCTTTACTTGATGTCATAATGATAAGGGATGCTTCCTGAATGCAGATAGGAGTAAAAGATAGGTCTGAATGAGAATTATCAATAACCTAAATTTTTATTTTTTTTGGGAAAAGAAAAGCAATTTTATATCTATCCTCTGGGTAGAATTTGAAGATACCAAAATCTGGATGTAGGATTAAATGTATAAAACATGAAGAGATCATAGAGACAATTAATAAGATCTGTTTTATTTGGAACAGGATATCTGAATGGTTTTTGAACGTCTTATTCTTAGTTACACTTTGTCTGAATAATATTGATATGTTGAATATGAGTTAATTCAACAAAATCAAATTTTAATTAGTTATTGTCTAAAATAGTTTTTAGACCTAACGTGTCAATTTAAAAAGGCTATAAAATTTGAGAAAAAGGATTTCCAAGGATAACATCATTGTTTAAATCCTTTCCTAGAAGGAAATTATTCTTTATGCATGTTCCATTTTTATAGACATAAACATTACTTAATTTGTATTTGAAATGTTGTTTTTTTACTAGCAGTAGCTAAATTGAGTTTATTATTGATTTTTTTATAACATTTTGTTGGGATTAATCCTTCTCTTATTAAAGTAACATCTGTGCCACTATCTAGTAAACAGAGTACTTTAGTAGAGAATTCTTTGATCTTAATTGTAACTTGAGTTTTCCATTTTTCAAGTGAATTCCTTGTTAAAAAATTTACAAAGCCATTCAAGTTTTCATTAAATTTTTCTTGATTTTCTAAATTATCATTATTTTCTTGATAATTTTTTAGTATGTGAAATTCAAGATTTTCAACACGTTGTTTGAGTTCATGAAGTTCAATTAAGTCTTGTTTTAATTCTTTTATTTTTTTATTTTGATTATTAATTTCTTTATAAAGATCTTGAATAGAAAGATGAGTAGGAGCTTGTTGCTCTCTTAATCTATCTAATATAGTTTTAATGCTGAATTATTCAAGTAAGTCTGATATGTTATTTGATGTAGAAGCTTTTCCTTTTTTAGTTTCTTTATTTACATTTTGTATTTTTTAAAAATATTTATTTTTTAATTCTTCATCTTTTAGATCTTTAAACATTTCTAGCACCATCTCTTTTGGAGTGGAAAGTACGTTTAAAGATAAAGAGGTAGAAGAAGCAAATTCATACTAGATTTCTTTGTCAAATATTTTATAATAACATATATCTAAAGAATGAGAGGAAGAATAATCTGTATCAGAGGAATTGGATGACTCTGACTCTGAGGAACATTTTAAGATAGTTTTGATTTCTTTTTTTGTTTTAACTTTTTTTTTGGTCAGTTAGGAGCTATATATCCTGTTTTCCTTGCAATTATAACATAGTTTTTCTTTTTTCTTGGAATGAGAATTGGATGCATTATTTTTTGTATAAGATTTCTTTAATTCTTTATAAGGGTTTTTATGAGAAATTTTTTTTATGATATCTTTTTGAGGGAATATATTATTGTGGAGTTGAAAAATGTTTAGATTTCTTTTTTGATGGTTTCTTTTTAAGTTTTTCTTTTTATTCTGGCTAGAAGGACTGATTAATGGTTCCATACCAAATTGAAAACAAAAATCACCAAGTTCATACTTGCTGATTCATTTTTGATTTTCAATTTGACATTTAAGTTTGATTTCATTGCATAATGAAAATCCAAATTTATTAATCTTTTGAATTAGATCACCATATGTATACATTCCATAATTCAAATTTCCATAATTTTTAGATTTTAATTATTCTCTAACTTTTTCTACAAAAAGTTAAGGAAGACTAGATATAAATTTTTCTTTCCAAAATTCTGAATTGCTTGTATCGATTGCATGGAGTTTTGGTAAGAAATTATCTTTATACCAATGAAAATCTGATAATGTTGGGCAATATAAATTGATTAATTGTGTTTTTATTTTTTCTTCTACATTCATATAATTACCAAAAAATGTTTTACTGTATTGGTAATAGGCATGTAGATGGAATCAAGGATCATTTGGCCCTGAGGAGTAAGAACAGGATTTCTTGAGGGATCTCTTTTTACTGTATTTAATGTAGCATTTATTTCTGTATCAAATAGATATTTCTCCCACCAACCATGTAATTATCCAGTAAATTCAAGGACGACTGCATTTACTGCATGTCTTTGATCATTACTAGCACTATGATGGTAGAGGCATATATCATTATGTGTTCGCATAGTTGCAGGATTTGATATTCAGATAGTCCATCTACACCATCTACATTCCATTCATATGCTGAAGAGTTTTCAAATCGAAGGCCATTCAGAATAGCTTGTTTTTCGAATTGAATATCAACTGGAGTAGGTCTTGGACAATAATTTCTTATTTTTATTGTAGTGACTACTAGTTTTTGTCTTTTAAATATTTTATTGATTTGGTTCTTGTTATGGCACATTAGGATTTGGCCATCCGGATATCTAGTTCCAAATAAAATAGATCTTATTAATCGTCTCTTTGATGTCTTCATGTTTTCGACATTTAATCCTACATCCAAATTTTGGTACCTTCAAATCTACCCAGAGGACAGATATAAAATTGCTTTTCTTTTCCCAAAGAAAATAAAAATTCAAGTTATTGATAATTCTCATTCAGACCTATCTTTTACTCCTATCTGCTTTCAAGAAGCATCCATTCTCATATGACATCGAGTAAGCCCTTATTCAGGAATCAAGCTCTTCCTTCAAACCTACATCCCAACAAATATCAATTCCCTTATTCAATCCAGGATTATCTGTCACTTAACAAGAACTTATCAATGCCCATTAGACTGCCATTCTCTCTGATAAAAGAAAAAACACTAGAAAAACCCTATCCAAAATTGCAAACCATATCAAAGACTTAGAAAGCTAAATCCTTATGTGCCATAACATCCATCAAAGAGCACTTTTATCCACCTATGATGATGAAAAAACATCCAGAATTCACTTTGTGGAAAAGGTTGACATAGCCCTTCCAGATGAGATAGCTGCAAGAATTAGAGATACAACTATTTCTTGTCAGATTAAAGAGCAATTAATGCTCAACGCTCAATATATAAGCTAGGCAACTAGCTTTCCCAAATTGTTCCTACCATCATATGAAGTTGATATCTCATATATCGAAGAAGGATTAGTCCAAAGATTTTCTTTATGCAGAGATGATTTTGAAATGATACAGCAGCTCCCTGCAATCGTGCGTCATGCCCTTCGCAGCCTTGGAGTTACCAAAAGACAACTTCTCATAACAATTTCATCAAGTTTGGGTGAAAGATCAAAAATCTGGTTTTATCAACCTTATCAATTATGGACCACCATGAATTATGAAAAAGGAGATTTAATCTGCAAAAAATTAATCTCTACCTTAAATGATTACGAGCGTCTCCCTGTTGATTATCCAGCTTAATTGTATGAATCTCATGAACTCGCTATAATGGAATATAGCTTAGAACGTCTCCTAAATTATGATCCAGCTTCTAATCAATATTAGAGATTTCTCAATCTAAAAGGACATCTTGAATTTGCAAGTACATATAGATATGTTTGGTGTGACGGTCGATGACTTGTTTGCATTACTGATGATCTCACTAAGTAAACAACGGTGATACAGAATCCTTCTAAATCCAGACATGCCAAGCTTAGTCAAATTCTCAATGCCTATGAAGATATCTTTTTTGACTTTTCAGAAAAAACTCGTGAAGAATTAATTTAGCTATTCCATGGAGAATTCGAAAATGATAATGAAGGTTGGAATGACCCTTGTCATAATTTTGACTCTATTATGAAGTTCTCCGACAGCTGTAATGGAATTGATCAGGCTGGTGAGTAATCTTATCAAGATTTAGATTTATCGAGATTTATTAATAGTTTTCTCTATAAAGCATGTAAAGAAAAGATAACAAAACTTTATCCGTGCTAGCATATCGATAGCTATGCTATTCTCTACAAACACATCAAAGTTATGTTGAAAAAGTACAATACAAAAAAGCTACATTTAGAAAAAAGACAAAAGACAATCGGGAAAAATCCAAAAGACAACAAGAATGAACAAGGCTCTATAGACTTCTCTCTCCGCAACAGACGAACCAAGTGCTATGCAGAATAATAAAGCAACATCTTCCTAGTTAACAAGTACAACCACCACACCATGAAGACAAACCATCTATACGGCAACCTGTGATCTTATCCAGCAGTAAAATCCCAAAACATCATGCAATCTGCCCGCACATAAAATGAAATGCAAATGCAATCTAAATTCAGTTGTAATGAAATGTAAATTATGTTTGCTAAAGCTATAAATAGTACCAGTCTTCTCCATGTACAGGCAAGAGTTGGAATACCAGTCAAAATCCAGCCTTGCTTCCACCACCATCTCCACTCACCTCTTCCTTCCGCTTTTGTATACCCGCCACCTTCCCCTTTTGGTATCAAAGCCAAGTTGGTATCAGATTTGTAATCAAGTATTTTTGCAATATAAAGTCGTTTTGTGAGAATTTCTTCACTTATCTTTGTTATGTTACGCTTTGATTTTGCTTAAGGAATTGCTGACTCAGAAGTAAGAACGTCAAAAGTCATAGTACTTAGTTCTATGTTTGTTATTATTGAGAAATTTAAATCATATTCCACCCAGAGCGAAGCTGAGGTAGCCATTGTTGTCACCGTTGTTAGCCGTGTGAAGGTGTTTAAGGCGTTTTGTTAGTGTGTAAATCCTCCATTTCGGTCAATACTCGTGGTGGATTTCATTAAAATAACTCTGTAATAAAAATTATGGCTAAGCTTATTAAGAAGTTTATACCTTCTTCTTTCTCATCATCAAATTTCTTATCTTCTATGTCTATTAAAAAGATTGAAGAAACCAGTTATGATGATTTAGATCAAGTCATTTGTGACTTGACTATTCCAACCGTAAATAAAAATGAAATTTATAAAGTTGGAAGTTTTCAATTAAAATCAAGTTATGAAGTAAAAACCATTGAAAGAACTGAATCCATTACCAATAATATTCAGCACCTTTCTTTAATCAAGCCCCATAAAATAAAAGTGTATGTTCAAACATACAATTATATTCATTTTGGATTAGTGCAAGTTGCTCTAAAGCCATTAACAAGACTTGGACTTAGAACAGAAGCTCTCATCTATGTTAGAGATATAAGACATAAAAAATTCAGTGATTCATTACTTGGATTGGTTGAATTAAGTTTGGCTAATGGCCCTACTTTCTTCAATTGCTTTCCAAATTTCTCTATTTCCCTTACAGATCTAGGTGCATATGAAGCTCTTACTCTTGTTATCTAGACAAAATGTTTTGATATGAATCCTCATAATCAAAATCTTGCTCTGATATCTAAAGTTTATTATAAACTCATGAATTCAGTTGTTCCGGGCATAGCCTATTCCCATTAAGCAAAAGGTATGACTATTTTATTCCAAACTAATTTTAAAAATAAAGTTAATATTCCAAAACTCATGCAGTGGAATGATATGAATCTATCTAGTAAATGGCGTTTAAAAAATGCCCAACTAGAAAGGTCTTTAGAAAATCAAGATATTGAAACACTTATTGAACCTAAAGATGGAAGTGTTGAAATAAATTTTCACACAGATTTAAGAGATACAACTCCTGCAGTTTATCAACCTTCTAGAAAGTATTATTCTTATCCTCCCTCTGTGGTAGGATCTTCCAACAAAGAACCATCCTGAATTTTTTGATCTACACCTGATGTAGACCTTCGACCTATAGGACTTATGTATCCTTCTTATCAAGCTTCTCCATCTAATACATATAATCCTTCGGAATCCAATTTCAATATAAATGTTATTAAATGTTTTGAAATTGATAAAGAAATATTAAAAAAGAATTTAGCTCCACATCCTTTGACAAAATCATTTTTTAAACCGGTTTCTGAAGAACATAAAAACTTTTTAAAAGCAAAATTGTTACAAATATATGTATGATAATCAAAGAAATATTTATTTCTTTGATTGGGTTAAACTAGCCATAAAAAAAGCTTATAATACTGAATATTTATCCATCAATATGATAACAAAATTAAGCTCATCTTGGATTATAGCTTCTAGCAGTTTTTCTCCACAAAGAACTGAAGAATCTTTACATCCTCCATTATATCAAATCATATATAAAGAAACTTCGGCCGTACCCATAAAAGATTTAGCAAAGATACAAGGAGATAAAGGTAAATCTAAATTAATTGATAAATCAGACTTAAGTCATGTTTTAGAACAAAATAATTATACAAATATTAACCTTCATACTATTGGCCAACAAACCAATAGAATTGAAGATAAAGTTGAAAATATATTAAAAATTTATGAAGCCTCTTCACAAAGGATAATTAAGACATAAACTTTAGGTTTTCAAGGTGAAGCCCTTAAAGATCTAAAGTTAGAAAGGAAACCTTTAAAATTTTTAGATGAACTAATCAATCAATTATCTCATAGTTTTACAAATATAAAACTTCAAGAAAATAAAAATAAAAAAGCTGACAAATCTATAAATGTTTTAGTCTCAAATTTAAAGCCTCTAGCTCAGATTTAGAATTTTCTGTAGCTGATCCTAGAGAAGAAGAGTCTAAAACAAATGAGAATCAAAATGATCAAAATCAATAATCTCTACAAATCAATAAAATATTTAAAAGACAAAAACCAATAGTCACTACAGCAAAAACAAGAAATTATTATCCAAGACCAACTCTAGTTGATCTTCAATTTGAAGAACAAGCTATTCTAAATGGCCTTCAATTTGAAAGCTCCTTAATATATGAATGGAATGTAGATGGACTATCTGCATTTCAAATCCTGTAACTATGCCAACACATGATGATATATGCCTCTACCATCATGGCTGCCGGTAATGATTAAAGACATGCAGTAAATATAGTTGTCCTTGGATTTACTAGACAATTACATGGTTGGTGGGAAAAGTACCTATCTGATATAAAAAGACAAGCTATACTAAATGCAGTACAAAGAGATCCTTCCGGAAATCATGCTATTACTCATCAAGGTCTATTTACATACTTATTACCAATATAGTAAAACATTTTATTGGTAATTATATGAATGTCGAAGAAAAAATAAAAACACAATTAATCAATTTATCTTGCCTAACATTATCAAATTTTCATTCGTATAAAGATGTTTTCTTATCAAAACTCTATACAATCGATGCAAGCAATTCAGAATTTTGGAAAGAGAAATTTATATCTAGTCTTCCTAAGCTTTTTGCCGAAAAAGTTAAAGAAGAGTTAAATAAAAAAATTATGGAAATTTAAATTATGGACTTTATACTTATGGTGACCTCATTCAAAAGATAAAAAAAAGTTGGATTTTCATTATGCAATGAAATCAAACTTAAACGAAAAATTGAAAATCAAAAAAGAATTAGCAAATATGAACTTAGTGATTTTTGTTATCAATTTTGCATGGAACCATTAATAAGTCCTTCTAGCCATAATAAAAAGAAAAACCTAAAAAGAAACCATCATAAAAGAAAATCTAAAAAATTTTCAACTCCACAAAATTATATTCCCTCAAAAAGATATCATAAAAAATCTTCTCATAAAAATCCTTATAAAGAATCAAAGAAATCTTATACAAAAGATAATCCATCAACTTCTTAACCCAAGAAAAAGGAAATACAATGTTATAATTGTAAAAAAAAGGACAAATAGCTCCTGACTGCCCAAAAATGAAAGCAAAAATAAAAAAAGAAATCAAAACTATCTTAAAAGGATCATCACAGTCAGAGTCATTCAGTTCCTATGATACAGATTATTCTTCCTCTCATGCTTCATATATATGTCATTGTAAAATATTTGACAGTGAAATCCAATATGAATTTGCTTCTTCATCCTCTTTATCTTTAAATGTACTTTCTACTCTAGAAAAAATGGTGCTAGAAATGTTTAAAGATTTCAAAGATGGAGAATTAAAAAATAAATATTTTGAAAAAATATAGAATATAAATAAAGGAAATAAAAAAGGAAAAGCTTCTACTTCAGATAATATATTTGACTTACCTGAACAATTTAGCATTAAAACTATATTAGATAGATTAAGAGAGCAGCAAGCTCCTCCTCATCCTTCAATTCAAGATCTTTATAAAGAAATTACTAATCAAAAGCAAGAATTAAAAGAATTAAAACAGGACTTAATTGAACTTCAATAACTCAAACAACGTGTTGAAAATCTTGAATTTCACACACTCAAAAATTATCAAGAAAGTAATGATAATAAATTAGAACATTAAGAAGAATTTGGTGAAAACTTAAATGGTTTTGTAAATTCTTTAACAAGAAGTCTACTTAAAAAATGGAAAACTCAAGCTACGATTAAGATCAAAGACTTCTCTGTTAAAGCACTCTACTTGCTAGATAGTGGTGCAGATGTTAATTTAGTAAGAGAAGGATTAATCCCAACAAAATATTATGAAAAAACTAATAATAAACTCAATCTAGCTACTACTAGCAAAAAAACTACATATCAAATACAAATTAAGTAATGTTTATATATGTAAAAATGGAACATGCATAAAGACTAATTTCCTTCTAAGAAAGGATTTAAACAATGACGTTATCCTTGTAAATCCTTTTCTACAAATTTTATAACCTTTTCAAATTGACTCATCAGGTCTAAAAACTATTTTAGATAATAAAGAATTAAATTTTGATTTTGTTGAATCAACTCCTATTCAACATATCAATATTATTCAAACAAAGTGTAAATAAGAATAAGATGTTCAAAAACCATTCAAATATCCAGTTCCAAATAAAACAGATCTTATTAATTGTCACTCTGATGTCTTCATGTTTTCTACATTTGATCCTACAACCAGATTTTGGTACCTTTAAATTCTACCCGGCGGACAGATATAAAATGAGTTTTCATTTCCCAAAGAAAATAAAAATTCAGGTTATTGATAATTCCCATTTACACCTATCTTTTACTCCTATCTACCTTTAGGAAGTATCCCTTCTCATTTTGACATCAAGTAAAGCCCCTATCCATGAATCAAGCTCTTCCTTCATACCTACATCCCAATAAATATCAATTCCCTTCTTCAATCTAGGATTATCTGTCACTTCACAAGAACTTATCAATGCCCATTGGAGTGCCATTCTCTCTGATAAAAGAAAAAACACTAGAAAAAGCCTATCCAAAATCGCAAACCATATCAACGACTTAGAAAGCCAAATCCTTATATGCCATAACATCCATCAAAGAGCACTATTATCCACCCATGCTGATGAAAAAACATCTAGAATTCACCTCCTAGAAAAGGTTGACGCAGCCCTTCCAGATGAGATAGCTACAAGAATTAGAGATTAATGAGCGATTAATGCTCAAAGCTCAATATATAAGTTTGGCAACTGGCTTTCCGAAATTGTTCTTGCCATTATATGAAGATGATATCTCATATATCAAACAAGGATTAGTCCAAAGATTTTCTTTATACAAAGATGATTTTGAAATGATACAGCAGCTCCCTACAATCATTCGTCATGCCCTTCGTAGCCATGGAGTTACCAAAAGACAACTTCTCATAATATTTCATCAAGTTTGGGTGAAAGATCAGAAATCCGGTTTTATCAACCTTATAAATGATGGACCATCATGAATTATGAAGAAGGAGATTTAGTCTGCAAAAAGTTCATCTCTACTTTAAATGATTACGAGCATCTCCCTATTGATTGTCCAGCTCAATGGTATGAATCTCATGAAGTCGCTACAATGGAATACAGCTTAGAATGCCTCTGAACTTATGATCTAGCTTCTGATCAGTTTCAAAGATTCTCAATCTAAAAGGACATCTTGAATTTGCAAGTACATACAGATATGTTTAGTGTGACGGTCAAAGAGTTATTTGCATCGCTGATGATCTCGTTGAGCAAATAATGGTGATACAGAATCCATAAAAATCTAGACATACAGCTCTTAATCAAATTATCAATGCTTATAAATACATTTCTTTTCATATTTTTGATCTCGAGAAGAGTTAATCCAATTATTCCATGGTAAATTAACAAATGATGGCTAGGATGAGCAGTTTGGATGCAAGTCTCCAATAATACTATACCTAGCATAAAGATACCTCCTACAAGAGCTTTTTTACTAGCCCATCAATGAGTTTTTTTTGGAAAAAATATGTACAAAAGTACTAAAAGACAAAGCATATCTCTCATAATAATGAAGTAGTATTTTATTCCTAACATGCACATCAATGAGGAACATATCTCCAAAAAGGGAAAAGAAATAAAGACATGACACATACCTTATCAACTCACTCAAATCAATCAAGACATCTCACTATTCAAAATAAAGTTCATCTACAGCAAAGATTGTGATTTTTGCCTGCTGTCTGGTTGCATCATGAAATTTGTCAGCACATGAAATGAAATGCAATTGCAGTGTAAATTCAGTTGTAATGAAATGTAAATTTTGTTGGTTATAACTATAAATAGGTCTAGCCTTCCTCATGTACAGGCAAGAGTTGGAATACCAATCAAAATCCAGCCTTGCTTCCACCACCATCTCCTCTCTCCTCTCCTTTCTGCTTTTGTATACCCACCACCTTCCCCATTTGGTATCAGAGCCAAGTTGATATCTAGTTTGTAATGAAGTATCGTTGCACTATAAAGTCGTTTTGTGAGTATTTCTTCACTTATCTTTACATTTTGATTTTGTTTAAGGAATTGCTGACTCATAAGTAAGAACATCAAAAATATGAATGCTTAGTTCTATGTTTGTTATTATTGAGAAATTTTAATCATATTCTACCTGGAGCAAAGCTAAGGTAACCATTATTGTCGCCGTTGTCAGCCATGTGAAGGTGTATAAGGCATTTTGTTGGTGTGTAAATCCTCTATTTTGTTAGATACTAGAGGTGGATTTGGTTAAAATAACTCTAAAATACAAATTATGGCTAAGCTTATTAAGAAGTTTGTATCTTCTTCTTTCTCATCATCAAATTCATTATCTTCAATGTCTATTAAAAATAGTGAAGAAATAGTTATGATGATTTAGGTCAAGTTATTTGTGATTGGACTATTCCAACTGTAAATAAAAATGAAATTTATAACATTGGAAGTTTTTAATTAAAATCAAGTTATAAAGTAAAAGCCATCGAAAGAATTGAATCTATTACTAGTAATATTCAGCATCTTTCTTTAATCAAGCCCCATGAAATAAAGGAGTATGTTAAAACATACAATTATATTCATTTTAGATTAATGAAAGTTGCTCTAATGCCATTAACAAGACTTGGACTTAGAGCTGAAGCTCTCATCTATGTTCAAGATACAAGACATAAAAAATTCAGTGATTAATAACTTGGAATGGTTGAATCAAGTTTGGCTAATGGCCATACTTTCTTCAAATGCTTTCTAAATTTCTCTGTTTCCTTTACAGATCCAGGTGCACATGAAGCTCTTACTCTTGCTATCTAGATAAAAGGTTTTGATATGAATCCTCATAATCAAAATCTTGCTCTCATATATAGAGTTTATTATAAACTCATCGATTTAGCTATTGCAAGCATAGCCCATTCCCATCAAGCAAAAGGTATGCCTACTTTATTCCAAACTAATTTCAAAAATAAAGTTAATATTCCAAAACTCATGCAGTGAATGATATCAATCTATCTAGTAAATTGCGCTTAGAAAACGCCAATCCAGAAAGGTCTTTAGAAAATCAAGATATTGAAACAATTATTAAACATGAAGACGGAAGTGTTGAAATAAATTTTCAAATAGATTCAAGAGATACAAATCCTACAGTTTATCAACCTTCTAGAAAGTCTTATTCTCAACCTCCCTTTGTGGTAGAATCTTCCATAAAAAAACCATCCCGAGTTTCATGCTCTACACCTAATGTAGACCTTCGACCTACAGGACTTGTGTATCCTTCTTATCAAGCTTCTCCATCTGACTCGTATAATCCTTCAGAATACGATTTCAATATAAATGTTATTGAATATTTTGAAATTGATAAAGAAATGTTAAAAAGAATTTAACTCTACATCCTTTAACAAAGTCCTTTTTTAAATAGGTTTCTCAAGAACATAAAGACTTTCTAAAAGCAAAATGGTATAAATATAGGCTTGGACTAGCCATGAAGAAAGCTTATAATACTAAAGATTTATCCATCAATATGATAATTAAATTAAGCTCTTCTTAGATTATATCTTCTACCAGTTCCTCTCTACTAAGAACTGAAGAATCTATACATCCTTCATTACATCAAATCATTTATAAAGAAACTTCAGCTGTACCCATAAAATATGTTGCAAAAATACAAGGAGACAAAGGTAAAACTCAATTTATTTATAAATACGATTTAATTCATGTTTTAGAATAAAATAATTATACAAATATGAACCTTCATACTATTGGCCAACAAACCAATAGAATTGAAGGTAAAGTTGAAAATATTTTAAAATTTTATGAAACTACTTCTTCCCATAAAGTAATCATGATACAATCTTTAGGTTTTCAGGGTGAAGCCCTTAAAGATCTAAAGTTAGAAGAAAAAACCTTAAATTTTTTGGACAAACTAATCAATCAATTGTCTCATAGCTTTAGAAACCTACAACTTAAAGATAATAAAAAAAAAGATGAAAAATCCATAAATGTTTTAGTTTCTAAAGCTTCGAGCTCAGAGTCCAAATTCTTTGTTTTTGACTCTAGAGAAGAAAAATCAAATAAAAATCAAGATGATCAAAATCAAGAATCTCTATAAATCAATAAAATATTTAAAAGACAAAAACCAATAGTCACTACAGCAAAAAAAAGATATTATTATCCAAGACCTATTCCATTTGATCTTCAAATCGAAGAACAAGCTATTCTAAATGGCCTTCGATTTTAAAAATCTTCAGTATACAAATGGAATGTAGATGGACTACCTGAATATCAAATCCTGCAACTATGCCAACAGATGATGATATATGCCTCTACCATCATGGCTATCGATAATGATTAAAGACATGCAGTAAATGTAGTCGTCCTTGGATTTACTAGACAATTACATGTTGGTGGGAAAATTACCTATCTGATACAGAAAGAAATGCTATATAAAATGCAATAAAAAGAGATCCCTCAGGAAATCTTGTTCTTACTCCTTAAGGCCAAATGATCCATGATTCCAACTACATGCTTATTACCATTATAGTTAAACATTTTATTGGTAATTATATGAATGTAGAAGAAAAATTAAAAACACAATTAATCAATTTATCTTGCTCAACATTATTAGATTTTTGTTGGTATAAAGATGCTTTCTTATCAAAGCTCTACACAATCGATGCATGTAATTCAAAATTTTGGAAAAAAAAAATTCATATCTAGTCTTCCTAAACTTTTTGTAGAAAAAGTTAGAGAAGAATTAAAATTATAAAATTATGGAAATTTGAATTATGGAATGTATACATATGGTGATCTGATTCAAAAGATTAATAAAGTTGGATTTTCATTATGCAATCAAATCAAACTTAAACGTCAAATTGAAAATAAAAAAGAATTAGTAAGTATGAACTTGGTGATTTTTGTTTTCAATTTGGTATGGAACCATTAATCAGTCCTTTTAGCCAAAATAAAAAGAAAAGCTTAAAAAGAAACCATCAAAAAAGAAAATCTAAACATTTTTCAACTCCACAATATTATACTCCGTCAAAAAGATATTATAAAAAATCCTCTCAAAAAAACCCTTATAATGAATTTAAAAAATCTTATACAAACAATAATCCATCCACTTCTTATCTTAGGAAAAAAGAAATACAATGTTATAATTGCAGAAAAAAAGGACATATAGCTCCTCACTGCTCAAAAATAAAATTTAAAATAGAAAAAGAAATCAAAACTATCTTAAAAGGATCCTCAGCGTTAGAGTCATCCAGTTCCTCTGATATAGATTATTCTTCCTCTTATGCTTTAGATACATGTCATTGTAAAATATTTAATAGTGAAATCTAGTATGAATATGTTTTTTCTTCCTTTATCTTTAAATGTACTTTCTGCTCCAAAAGAGATGGTGCCAGAAATGTTTAAAGATCTAAAAAATGAAGAATTAAAAAATAAATATTTAAAAAAAATATAGAATATAAATAAAGGAACTAAAAAAGGGAAAGCTTCTACATCAAATAACATATCTGACTTACCAGAACATGTTAGCATTAAAACTGTATTAGATAAATTAAGAGAGCAACAAGCTCCTACTCATCTTTCTATTCAAGATCTTTATAAAGAAATAAATAATCAAAAGCAAGAAATAAAAGAATTAAAACAAGACTTAATTGAACTTTAAGAAATCAAACAATGTTTTGAGAATCTTGAATTTCACACACTCAAAAATTACCAAGAAATAATGATAATTTAGAAAATCAAGAAAAATTTGATAAAGACTTAAACGGTTTTTAAATTCTTTAACAAGAAATCCACTTAAAAAATGGAAAAATCAAGCTACAATTAAGGTCAAAGACTTCTTTATTAAAGCACTCCGCTTACTAGATAGTGGCGCAGATGTTAATTTAATAAGAGAAGAATTAATCCCAACAAAATATTATGAGAAAACCAATAATAAACTTAATCTAGCTACTGCTAGCAAAAAACTATATATAAAATACAAATTAAGTAATGTTTATGTCTGTAAAAATGGAATATGAAAACAAGCTATTTTCTTTCCAAGAAGGATTTAAACAATGATGTTATCCTTGCAAATCTTTTTCTACAAATTTTATAGCCTTTTCAAATTGACTCACCAGGTTTAAAAACTATTTTAGACAATAAAGAATTAAATTTTGATTTTGTTGAATTAACTCCTATTCAACATATCAATATTATTCAGACAAAGTGTAAACAAGAATAAGATGTTCAAAAACCAATTAGATATCCAGTTCCAAATAAAACAGATCTTATTAATCGTCTCTTTGATGTCTTCATGTTTTCTACATTTAATCCTACATCTAGAGTTTGGTACCTTCAAATTCTACCCGGAGGACAGATATAAAATTGGTTTTCTTTTCCCAAAGAAAATAAAAATTCAGGTTATTGATAATTCTCATTCAGACCTATCTTTTACTCCTATCTGCCTTCTGGAAGTATCCCCTCTCATTATGACATCAAGTAAAGCCCCTATTCAAGAATCAAGCTCTTCCTTCATAGCTACATCCTAACAAATATCAATCCCTTTATTCAATCCAGGATTATCTGTCACTTCACAAGAACTTGTCAATGCCCATTGGAGTGCCATTTTCTCTGATAAAAGAAAAAACACTAAAAAAACCCTATCCAAAATTACAAACCATATCAAGGACTTAGAAAGCCAAATCCTTATGTGCCATAACATCCATCCAAGAGCACTGTTGTCCACCTATGCTGATGAAAAAAAAAACATCTAGAATTCACCTCCTGGAAAAGGTTAAACAACCCTTCCAAATGAGATAGCAACAAGAATTAGAGAAAAAACTCTTTCTTGTCAGATCAAGGAGCTATTAATGCGCAAAGCTCAATATATAAGCTGGGCAACTGGCTTTCCCAAATTGTTCCTGCCACCACATGAAGTTGATATCTCCTATATCGAACAAGGATTAGTCCAAAGATTTTATTTATGCAGAGATGATTTTGAAATGATATAGTAGCTCCCTGCAATAGTGCGTCACGCCCTTTGCAGCCTTGGAGTTACCAAAAGACAACTTCTCATAATGATTTCATTAAGCTTGATTGAAAGATCGGAAATCCGGTTTTATCAACCTTATCAATTGTGGACTATCATGACTTATGAAGAAGGAGGTTTAGTTTGCAAAAAATTCTACCTTAAATGATTACGAGCATCTCCCTGTTGATTATCCAGCTCAATGGTATGAATGTCATGAAGTCACTACAATGGAATACAGCTTAAAGCATCTCCAAAATTATGATCCAGCTTTTGATCAATATCAAAGATTTCTCAATCTAGAAGGACATGTTGAATTTGCAAGTACATACAGATATGTTTGGTGTGATGGTCGACGAGTTGTTTGCATTGCTGATGATCTTGCTAAGCAAACAACAGTGACACAGAATCCATAAAAATCAAGACATACAACTCTCAATCAAATTATCAATGCTTATGAGGACATGTCTTTTGATATTTCTGAAGAAACTTAAGAAGAGTTAATCCAATATTCCATGGTGAATTAACAAATGAAGGTTGGAATGAGCACTTCTAATGCAAGTCTCCAATAATATTATGCCTAGCATAAAGATTCTTCTTACAAGAGCTTTTTCTAAAACATTGGAAGGATGAGAAAAACTTTTTATACTAGCCCATCAATGAGTTCTTAGAAAAAGTACATGCAAAAGTACTAAAAGACAAAGCATATCTCTCATAAGAATGAAGTAGTATTTTATTCCCGACATGCACATCCATGAAGAACTTATCTCCAGAAAGGGGAAAGAAATAAAGACATGACACATACCTTATCAAGTCACTCAAACCAATCATGACATCTCATTATTCAGAATAAAGTTCATCTACAGCAAAGATTGTGATTTTTGCTTGCTGTCCGGAAACATCATAAAATTTGCCAGCACATTAAATAAAATGCACATCGGTCAAAATTTAGTTGTAATGAAATATAAATTATGTTTGTTATGACTATAAATAGGTCTAGCCTTCCTCATGTACAATCAAGAGTTAGAATACCAATCAAAATCCAGCCTTGCTTCCACCACCATCTCCTCTCACCTCTCCCTTCCGCTTTTTTATACCCACCACCTTCCCCATTTGGTATCAGAGCCAAGTTGGTATCAAATTTGTAATCAAGTACTTTGGCAATATAAAGTCATTTTGTGAGTATTTCTTCACTTATCTTGTTATGTTATGCTTTGATTTTGCTTAAGTAATTGCTGACTCAGAAGTAAGAACCTCAAAAGTATTAGTACTTAGTTCTGTGTTTATTATTATTGAGAAATTTTAATCATATTCCACCCAGAGTGAAGCTGAGGTAGCCACTGTTGTCGCTGTTGTTAGCCGTGTAAGGCATTTAATGCATTTTGTTGGTGTGTAAATCCTCTATTTCATTTGATACTCGTGGTGGATTTGGTTAAAATAACTCTGTAATACAAATTATGGCTAAGCTTATTAAGAAATTTGTACCTTCTTCTTCCTCGTCATCAAATTCCTTATCTTCTATGTCTATTAAAAATAGTGAAGAAATAAGTTATGATGATTTAGATCAAGTTATTTGTGACGGGACTATTCCAACCATAAATAAAAGTGAAATTTATAAAGTTGGAAGTTTTCAATTAAAATCAAGTTGTAAAGTAAAAATCATTGAAAGAACTAATCCATTACAAGAAATATTCAGCATCTTTCTTTAATAAAGCCATGAAATAAAGGAGTATGTTAAAACATACAATTATATTCAATTTGGATTAGTGCAAGTTGCTCTAAAGCCTTTAATAGGACTTGGACATAGAACAGAAGCTCTCATCTATGTTCAAAATACAAGACATAAAAAATTATGTGATTCATTACTTGGATTGGTTGAATTAAGTTTGGCTAATGGCCTTACTTTCTTCAATTGCTCTCCAAATTTTTCTATTTCCCTTATAGATCCAGGTGCACATGAAGCTCTTACTCTTGTTAACCAAACAAAATGTTTTGATATGAATCCTCATAATCAAAATTTTGCTCTCACATCTAGAGTTTATTATAAACTCATGAATTCAATTGTTCCGGGCATAGCCTATCCCCATCAAGCAAAATGTATGACTACTTTATTTCAAACTAATTTCAAAAATAAAGTTAATATTCCAAAACTCATGCAGTGGAATGATATTAATCTATCTGGTAAATGGCACTTAAAAAATGCCCAACCAGAAAGGTCTTTAGAAAATCAAAATATTGAAACACTTATTGAACCTAAAGATAGAAGTGTTGAAATAAATTTTCACACAAATTCAAGAGATACAACTCCTACAGTTTATCAACCTTCTAGGAAGTCTTATTTTCATCCTTCCTCTGTGGTAGGATCTTCCATAAAAGAACCATCCCGAGTTTCTTGCTCTACACCTAATGTACACCTTCGATCTGCAGGACTTGTGTATCTTTCTTATCAAGCTTCTCCATCTAATACATATAATCCTTCAGAATTTGATTACAGTATGAATGTTATTCAATGTTTTGAAATTGATAAAGAAATGTTAAAAAAATTAGCTCTACATCCTTTAACAAAATCCTTTTTTAAACAAGTTTCTTAAGAACATAAAGACTTTTTAAAAGAAAAAATGGTACAAATATATGTATGATAATCAAAGAAATATTTATTTCTTTGATTGACTTAAACTAGCCATAAAGAAAGCTTATAATACTGAATATTTATCCATCAATCTGATAACAAAATTAAGCTCATTTGGATTATAGCTTCTACTAGTTCTTCTCTACAAAGAACTGAAGAATCTATAATCCTCCATTACATCAAATCATATATAAAGAAACTTCGGCCATACCGATAAAAGAGGTAGCAAAGATACAAGGAGATAAAGGTAACTCTAAATTAATTAATAAATTAGATTAAGTCATGTTTTAGAACAAAATAATTTTACAAATATTAACCTTCATACTATTGGCCAACAAACCAATAGAATTGGTGGAAAAGTTGAAAATATTTTAAAATTTTATGAAACTACTTCTTCCCATAAAGTAATCAAAATACAGTCTTTAGGTTTTCAGGGTGAAACCCTTAAAGATCTAAAGTTAGATAAAAAAAGCCTTAAAATTTTCGGACGAACTAATCAATTAATTATCTCATAGTTTTACAAACCTATAACTTAATGATAATAAAGAAAATAAAGATGAAAAATCCATAAATGTTTTAGTTTCTAAAGCTTCGAGCTCAGACTCTGAATTCTTTGTTTCTAACTCTACAGAAGAAAAATCAAATGAGAATCAAAATGATCAAAATAAGAATCTCTACAAATCAATAAAATATTTAAAAGACAAAAACCAATAGTCACTGCATCAAAAACAAGAAATTATTATCCAAGACCTACTGTAGTTGATCTTCAATTCGAAGAACAAGCTATTCTAAATAACCTTCGATTTGAAAACTCCTCAATATACGAATGGAATGTAGATGGACTATCTGAATATCAAATCCTGCAACTATGCTAACACATGATGATATATGCCTCTACCATCATGGCTACCGGTAATGATCGAAGACATGCAGTAAATACAGTTGTCCTTGGATTTACTTGACAATTACATGGTTGATGGGAAAAGTACCTATCAGATATAGAAAGACAAGCTATACTAAATGCAGTAAAAAGAGATCCTTCTGGCAACCCTGTTATTACTCCTTAAGGTCAAATGATTCCTGATTCTATTTACAAGCTAATTACCAATATAGTAAAACATTTTATTGGTAATTATATGAGTGTAGAAGAAAAAAATAAAAACTCAATTAATCATTTATCTTGCCCAACATTATCAGATTTTCGTTGGTGTAACGATGTTTTCCTTCAAAACTTTATACAATCGATGCAAGTAATTCAGAATTTTGGAAAAAAAATTCATATCTAGTCTTTCTAAACTTTTTGCAGAAAAAGTTAAAGAAAAATTAAAATAAAAAAATTATGGAAATTTGAATTATGGAATGTATATATATGTTGATCTAATTCAAAAGATAAATAAAGTTGGATTTTCATTATGCAATGACATGAAACTTAAATGTCAAATTAAAAATTAGAAATGAATCAGCGAGTATGAACTTAGGGATTTTTGTTCTCAATTTGGCATGGAACCATTAATCAGTCCTTCTAGCAAAAAAAAAAAAAAACAGAAAAACTTAAAAAAACCATCAAAAAAGAAATTTTAATCATTTTTCAACTCCACAATATTATATTCCCTCAAAAAGATATCATAAAAAATCTTCTCATAAAAGGCCTAATAAAGAACCAAAGAAATCTTATACAAAAGATAATCCATCCACTTTTTATCCCAAGAAAAAAGAAATACAATGTTATAATTGGAAAGAAAAAGGACATATAGCTCCTAACTGCCCAAAAATAAAAGTAAAAATAGAAAAAGAAATCAAAACTATCTTAAAAGGATCCATAGTGCCAGAGTCATCTAGTTCCTCTGATACAGATTATTCTTCCTCTCATTCTTCAGATACATGTCATTGTAAAATATTTGACAATGAAATCCAGTATGAATTTGCTTCTTCTTCCTCTTTATCTTTACACGTACTTTAAGCTCCAGAAGAACTGGTGCTAGAAATGTTTAAAGATTTCAAAGACAAAGAATTAAAAAATAAATATTTTGAAAAAATGCAGAATATAAATAAAAGGAAATAAAAAAGGAAAAGCTTCTACATTAAATAACATATCTGATTTACCTGAACAATTTAGCATTAAAACTGTATTAGATAGATTAAGAAAGCAGCAAGCTCCCCCCCCCCCCCCCCCCCCGTCTTTCAATTTAAGATCTTTATAAAGAAATTACTAATCAAAAGCAAGAAATAAAAGAATTAAAACAAGACTTAATTGAACTTCAAGAACTTGAACAATGTGTAGAGAATCTTGAATTTCACACTCTAAAAAATTATCAAGAAAATAATGATAATAAATTAGAACATCAAGAAGAATTTGGTGAAAACTTAAATGGTTTTTTAAATTCTTTAACAAGAAATCAACTTGAAAAATGGAAACCTCAAACTACAATTAAGGTCAAAGACTTCTCTATTAAAGCACTATGCTTTCTTGATAGTGGCGCAGATGTTAATTTAATAAGAGAAGGATTAATCACAACAAAATATTATGAAAAAACCAATAATAAACTTAATCTAGCTACTGCTAGCAAAAAAATGCATATCAAATACAAATTAAATAATGTTTATGTCTGTAAAAATGGAACATACATAAAGACTAATTTCCTTCTAGGAAAGGATTTAAACAATGATGTTATCATTGGAAATCCTTTTCTACAAATTTTATAGCCTTTTCAAATTGACTCATCGGGTCTAAAAACTATTTTAGATAATACAGAATTAAATTTTGATTTTGTTGAATTAACTCCTATTCAACATATCAATATTATTTAGAGAAAGCATAAACAAGAAGAAGATGTTCAAAAACCATTCAGATATCTAGTTCCAAATAAAACGGATCTTATTAATCGTCTCTCTGATGTTTTCATGTTTTCTACATTTAATCCTACATCCAGATTTTGGTACCTTCAAATTCTACCCGGAGGATAGATATAAAATTAATTTTCTTTTCCTAAAGAAAATAAAAATTTTGATTATTGATAATTCTCATTCAGACCTATCTGCTTTCAGGAAGTATCCCTTCTCACTATGACATCAAGTACAAACAAAAGCAAAGCCGCTATTCAGGAATCAAGCTCCTCCTTTATACCTCCATCCCAATAAATATCAATTCCCTTCTTCAATCCAGGATTATTTGTCATTTCAGAAGAACTTATCAATACCCATTGGAGTGCCATTCTCTCTGATAAAAAAAAACGCTAGAAATCCTGTTCTTGGTGACTTAGACTTAGAATTAAAGCTCTCATTTATGTTTAAGATACAAGACATAAAAAATTCAATGATTCATTACTTGGAATGGTTGAATCAAGTTTGGCTAATGACCCTACTTTCATCAATCGCTTTCCAAAGTTCTCTATTTCTCTTACATATCCAGGTGCACATGAAGCTCTTACTCTTGCTATCCAGACAAAAGGTTGATATGAATACTCATAATCAAAATCTTGCTCTCATATATAGAGTTTATTATAAACTCATGAATTCAATTGTTCCAAGCATAGCCTATTCCCATCAAGCAAAAGGTACGACTACTTTATTCCAAACTAATTTCAAAAATAAAGTTAATATTCCAAAACTCATACAGTGGAATGATATTAATCTATCTGGTAAATGGTGCTTAGAAAACGCTCAACTGAAAAGGTCTTCAGAAAATAAAGCTATTTTCTATTATTGAATATGAAGATGAAAGTGTTGAAATAAATTTTCAAACAGACTCAAGAGATACACCTACAGTTTATCAACCGTCTAAAGGTCTTATTCTCATCCTCCCTCTATGGTAGGTTCTTCCATAAAAGAACCATCCCGTGTTTCTTACTCTACACCTAATGTAGACTTTCGACCTACAGGACTAATGTATCCTTCTTATCAAGCTTCTCAATCTAATACATATAATTCTTTGGAATCCTATTTCAATATAAATGTTATTGAATGCATTGAAATTGATAAAGAATTGTTAAAAAAAATTTAGCTTTACATCTTCTCTCAAAATCCTTTTTTAACCATGTTTCTCAAGAACATAAAGACTTTCTAAAAGTAAAATGGTATAAATATATATATGATAATCAAAGAAATATTTATTTCTTTGATCGGCTTAAACTAGCCATGAAGAGAGCTTATAATACTGAAGATTTATCCATCAATATGATAACTAAATTAAGCTCTTCTTGGATTATAGCTTCTACCAGTTCCTCTGCATAGAGAACTGAAGAATCTATACATCCTCCATTACATCAAATCATTTATAAAGAAACTTCAGCTGTACCCATAAAAGTTGTTACAAAAATACAAGGAGACAAAGGTAAAACTGAATTTATTTACAAATCAAATTTGAGTCATGTTTTAGAAGAAAATAATTATTCAAATATAAACCTTCATACTATTGGCCAACAAACCAATAGAATTGAAGATAAAGTTGAAAATATTTAAAAATTTTATGAAACTACTTCTTCCCATAATGTAGTCAAGACACAATCTTTAGGTTTTCAAGGTGAAGCCCTTAAAGATCTAAAGTTAAAAGAAAAACCCATAAAATTTTTAGATAAATGAATCAATCAATTATCTCATAGTTCTACAAACATAAAACTTAAAGATAATAAAAAAAATAAAGATGAAAAATCCATAAATGTTTTAGTTTCTATAGCTTCGAGCTCAAACTCATAATTTTCTATTTCTGACTCTATAGAAGAAAAATCAAATGAAAATCAAGATTATCAAAATCAAGAATCTCTATAAATCAATAAAATATTTAAAAGACAAAAACCAATTGTCACTTCAGCAAAAATAAGAAATTATTATCCATGACCTACTCCAGTTGATCTTTAATTCGAAAAACAAGCCATTCTAAATGGCCTTCGATTTGAAAACTCTTCAGTATATGAATGGAATATAGATAGACTATCTGAATATCAAATCTTGCAACTATGCCAACACATGATGATATATGCCTCTACCATCATGGTTGCCAGTAATGATAAAAGACATGCAGTAAATGCAGTCATCCTTAGATTTACTAGACAATTACATGGTTGGTGGGAAAAATACCTATCTGATACAGAAAGAAATGCTATATTAAATGCAGTAAAAAAAGATCCCTCAGGAAATCCTGTTCTTACTCCTCAAGGCCAAATGATCCTTGATTCCATCTACATGTGATCGGTGAGCACCAAATGCAGAGCCGCGATGTAGTAATAATACCGGTGAGACCAGGTTGATCCACAGGGAGCAATGTATTTTATGGTTCCTTTTTCAAGTTGAATTGCCTTAAAATAAAAATCTAAAACTAAGCTAATTTAAAATCTAACAAATACAAGCATCCTACTTGCTAAAATCAAATTAATTACAAACCAACGAAAAGAAAAAAAAACTTTCCTAAATCTAGAAAACCTAAATCTAAAAATTTCTAAAATAAAACTAAAATTGCTACAAAACTAAAACACAAGTTAGAACTCCCAAAAATAAAAACTTAAATTAGAAACTTACTAAACTAACAATGGTGAAACAAAATAAACAAAAGTTAAAAACTTTCCTAAGTTAGAATTTCCAAAACTAGTAAACATTTCAATTTAAAATCTTCAATTAAAAACAAATTTAGAAAGATCATTAATTCTGGAAATTATCTAAAACAATCAGAAACATAAAACTAGAAACAAATTTAAAATTAGAAAGTTAGTAAAATTAGTAATGCAATGCATGCCATGAGATGTTGAAAAATTCTAAGTCTGAAAAACTAGAATGCTGATGCAAATTTTATGCATGATTGAAATATTCTAATGTATCTTAAATTTAATTTTAGTGGCTGGAAATCATGCTCTACTGATGCAAGAAACTAAAAAAAAAAAGAAATAAAAAAGGATCTAAAACAAAAAAGTTTTGAATGCATGAATATGACAACTTTGCAAAATTCTGTATAGAAACTTTGATCCAAATTGATTGATTGGCCTAGTTTAAGCCTCTGGTTCATAAATCTTCCAAAATTATTTTGATCCAAAATTCTGGGGAATGAAAGATCACATCTTAAACTTTAATATTACTAAGTTTCAAAGGAAAATACTATGATTTCACTGGTCTACCCACTTCGAACTTTTTGTCAAAAACTATTTCAGTAGTTTGCTGAAACTGTTAAGTTATGCTTTTTATATATTAAGTCCCAATTTCTTCATTCAATTCAGATATGAAAGCTTGATTTTCAACAACTTAACTATGCGCAAAATCTTATGATATGAAAATAGATGCAATGAATTCTAATCCAACCACCAAACTATGCAAAAATAAAACTTAAAATCAATATAAACGTAACAAGAAAAATAACAAAAGTGCAGAAAATAAAATAAAATTGCTAAAAGTCAAAGGTAGTAATAACAACGGAAGTCAAAGGTGGTAAACAATAGAAGCAAATGTGGTAGATTGCTCCTTTTAATTCCTTATCTTAATTTGGGCTCAAAAAGATTAAAAGTGTTGTCCTAGGGTCTTATTCTTCATCTTGGGTCGTCAATCTAAGTGAGAATAACAAATCTCCATTCAATGTAGAAATAAATTTCAGAATTGGCCTCTAATCTTTGTTCGTTCAAATCTCTTTAACTCCATCTTGCATTGCCTCCAAACATACAATGTAACTAAAGAGACAAAGTATATTAAAAAGGTTACTAAGACGGGTTAATAGTTGTGATTCTAATTCTATCCCAATATTTAAACAAGAATGAAAATTAACCCAATCACAAACAAGACTAAAATTATGAACACCACAAAATCAAAGGCAAGAAAATTGAAAAGAAACAAATTTTACTTACATGAAATTATTTTACAAAAGATTGAATAAAAAGCAAACAATCACATACTGGGATGGATGAGAATTCCTCCTTCTAGTTGACACTTCAAGGTTGGTGGTGTGGCTTTAGGGCTAAGCCTCCTTGATGACTTAAGATGGAGAGATAGAGTCTAGAAATCTAGAGGTGAGAGGTGGGTAATTCTTCACTAAATGAGGCTCTTTCAAGTTAATAAGTCCTTAAAATGGTCCAAAAGATGTATGAAAATATGCAATTTTAAGAACTTATCACACCCCCTAACCATCGTTTTGCTAGTCCCTAGCAAAAAATGCAAAAAGTATGAGGAATTCATCATAACCTAATCTAACCTAAAGCCAATTGAATGCAAGAAAATAAACATGAATGCATCGCTACTTTCGTTGGCACTCTCAATTGCATTTAGCATATGCAGCAAGCCCTTAAACCTCTAGGTTTCCCCTAGTGGACGAGTTATGCCTCGTGAAGGTTTGCAGTGAATATACCCATAAAATTCTCTTTTTTCTTCAAGAAAAAAACAAAAATAACAAAAATAATGCAGAAAAAAATTTCCTAAAAGAAGAGTCACTCATATCGGATATTTTTGAAATCTGGAATAATTACACTTTCAGACTTTTCAAAATCCGGTCCAAAATTCTATTCTCAAAAACTTTCTTAAATTTAAACCAACTTGCGTGCACAGTGTAAAATGTATACATTAAAAACATATTTTAGATATTCCACAATAATGCTGCAAAAATAGAAAATTTCCTTTAAATAGTCTGATCCCCTGAAATTTAGCAAAAAGAAATTTCCTCTCAAAGTTACTAAGATAGCTACCACTTTACTATCTACTTTGATAGGCTTCTTTTCCCTAAACTCTTTTTTTTCGATACAAGGGTTCCCAAGTTCATATGATATAAGAAAAGTTAGAATCCAGAGAGCAAATATGGTCCTTGTCCTTCCCCGCACATACTTCCATGCAAACACTTGCGGACACTCTTCACTCTCTTACTTTTTCCAATGTAGAATTTTCCAAGTTCATATGATATAAAAAAAGTTGGGATCTAAGGAACAAACTTAGTCCTTAAGCTTTTCCACACATATCCCGTGAAAATTTCTACGTACACTTGTTGGGCCATAATTCATTCTTTTTTTTCTTTTTTCTTATGACTGTACAATGTTTAAGTCCTTTAAGCTTTCTATTTAACGCATGTAATAAGCATTAGGACAATGACTCCCAAACCAGATGGCTTTAGGGCACTAGATATGGAAATATCCCTTCGGGCTTACTAGCTCAAGTTAAAAAGGCTACAAACCCAAACTAGTCACAAACTGCTCATTATATGCTCTTTTTTTTTCTTTTTCACATCGAAAGTAAACACTAAGTGGCAGTTCTCATTTCACTCGAATTAATTCATTTTGGTTCTAATATATAAAATTCACCAATAATGAACCAAGAAACAAAAAAAAGAAAATTCTACAAACTAAATTTCAAGTTCACATTGTATTCTCTAGAAAAATCCCAAAAACAACATTAAAGCTTCCTATCCAAAATGTCGAAAAATTGTATATGTGTATGTATGTGAAAAGAAAGTTTTGGTAATCTTCTATAGGTTTCCTCCTTTAGAAAATGCAAACTTTCTTTTACTTTTTTCCAAAAGTATCAAAATTTCAGATTTCTATAAATCTTCAAATCGCTTCAATTCTTTTGAAAACTTTCTTTTCTAAAATAAATGAAAAATAAATGCAAAAGTAAATAAATGCCGATGAAAATTCCTAAAACCAAAATAAAACTCTAAAAATTGAAAATTTGAAAGATTTTCCTAAAAATGACAAAAATAATAAAAAAATTTTTCTATATGCTTAGAAGTATGACTAAAATTGGACAAGCATGCTTGTTCCCACTCCCAACCTAAGATGAACATTATCCTTGATGTTTATGCATGCAATGTAGATCTGTAAAAATAACATGAGGGAACATAAATGTAAAGAAGGATAAAGAGAAGAAGTCACCTGAAGATGTATCTGAGCAACTGCCTATCCTAGGTTAGACAAAACAGAAAAACCAAGAAAAAAAAATAGACAAGAACTTACTCTAAAAGAAAATATCTACACTAAAAAGAAAAGAAAAAAAAAACTACACTACTGGATTCAAAACCATGAGTCCACTTGGATCCCAAATGAGATTTTCCTCCACATAGTTTACAAAAAGCATAGAAAGAGATGAAACCATGAGGACCGCATGTTTCTATAGATTGTGTGAAGAAGGGACCATAAAGAAAATTTCTTCCTCTTCACTTAAAATGGATCTTTGAAAGATAGGAGAGGATGCAATGAGCAAGTGGGTGGCCTAGGGTCCTCTTGTGCCACAAATTCTTTTAAATTGATTTCCATAGTCTGTTTAGGCACGAGTGCAAAGGATTCCAAATTGTCAGACTGGGTGTCTAAATGGGACCACTATTCTCCAATTTTGCAAGTTTTTTTTAATAACATTGAGGGCCAAGAAATGCGAGGGCAATTTCTCTAAGGGTTGGATCATCAGGTTTCATGAAAAAGTCAGTACATGATTCCAAAGATTCCAGATTATTCTACTCAGAAATCTAAAAAGCAGTCATCCTCCCAATTGTAATATTCCTTTTAGGGCTCAGTAGGTTCATTTGCAGTTTCTTCAATTGTAGGAACACCAAATTTGTGAAAGACTACAATGCCAAATTCATCAAAGAAATCTGAATCATAGAAAAGATTTATGTAAAAGGGCATAGATTCCTCTTTGATGAAGTGGAATGGGCGATATTGAGGAAAAGTGGGGCACACAGGCGCATGCGATTCATTACTTGGTTCATGCATCACACCATCATTCATGTCCTTATGTGCACCCTTAGTTATCCACATTGTGTTTGTGTGATCCATATTGATAAGATCTTCACTGAATGTAGGATCATCTTCAATTCCAAGAGTGGCATTTTGCTTTCTCATTTCAAACCCTATTTGATTAATCGAATTCATTAGGCTTTTCATGTGTTGTTCATTTTTTTGTATAAATTGAATGGTATTTTGTGTGAACTCAACGAATTTGGCTAAAGTATCCTCCAAAGAATTCTTTAAGGGTGGTGGTGGTTCATATGACCATTCGGCGGTAGGGAATTATGAGGCGCATATGACCAGAGAGAAGAAGGGGTACATATGATGTATCCTGTAAGGGATAGTCATATGACCCATCTAGAATAAATTCTTCGGAAAAAGAGACATGATCCATGTTGGGCCCATTTCGCCAATTGTCCAGTGATTGATTATCCCATTTGGACTACACATGTTACCCATTTCTTTGTGGTAATGCCATTGATTTGAATTTAATTCAGCTCGCCATTGAATTCCCACATCTATAGGAGTAAATGATTGTATGGGGTATGGGTAATCATGCGAGACCCTTATTGGTTGATTATCTGAGCTAATCATTCCATTAAAATTTTCTACAAATTCCTTATTGTAACAATGATTATAGTGATTGGCCCATTCCCATTCAAAAGATCTAGCTGAATAATTTGTTTGATGTAACTTTGCAATTCTTTCTTATTCACACAAAGCAAGCCAGGACTTCGGTGGGCCATTAGTATTGATTCCATTTCTATTGGTTTGCCCATTGTTAAGTCTCCTCATATTTGTGGATTCTCACCAATCCATTTTTTGAATCACTTTTTTTTTTTTTTTTTGAGAAATGATAAAAGCCTAAGTTATACCAAAAACATCTAAGTAACTCCATAGAGTTGAAAAGTTTCCTTAAGTTCTCTAATTCAGTCCTATAAAACCGACTCGGCTAGGTTAGCCACCAGGAAGTGGTAGAGTCATAGATGGACCCGTTTGAAGGACCCGTTTCCTGAACAGACAAGCTGTCGCACACTACAGGGGCAAAGGCTTTCTTGGACACTGAGAAGATTAAGGACAGCAATTAGATCATTTTTGGAAACATTTTTTTTTCAAAAGAAGTTATGACAAGTTGAAAACGGGTACAAGTTGAAAAAAGTAACTTTTTCCAATTTTAGAAAGTTTCTAAAACTAGCAGTGATGTGAGCTTTCTAACATTCCATGCACTTTCCTATTCCAATTAAGGGTGGTTCAGCATTCCATGTATGTCCTCTTATTTCTAGAAAGATGCCAAAATTAAACCACACCCACAAAGCAATGTAAATAAGGAAAGTTAGAAAAGTTACCTCAAATGGCATTCTCCAGTAACGGCGCTAAAAACTTGATCATGAGCTCCAAGTGCAGAGCTGCGATGTAGTAATAATGCTAGTGAGACCAGGTCGATCCACAGGGAGCAATGTATTTTAAGGTTCCTTTTTCAAGTTAACTTACCTTAAAAAAATCTAAAACTAGCCTAATTTAAAATCTAACCAATACAAGCATCCTTAATTACAAACCAATGAAAAGAAAAAAAAAACTTTTCTAAATCTAGAAAACCTAAATCAAAAAATTCCTAAAATAAAACTAAAATTACTGCAAAACTAAAACATAAGTTAGAACTTCCAAAAATAAAAACTTAAATTAGAAACTTACTAAACTAAACAATGTTGAAACAAAATAAACAAAAGTTAAAAACTTTCCTAAGTTAGAATTTCCAAAGCTAGTAAACTTTTTAATTTAAAATCTTCAATTAAAAACAAATTTAGGAAGACATTTAATTCTGGAAATTATCTAAAACAATCAGAAAATAAAACTAGAAATAAATTTAAAATTAGAAAGTTAGTAAAATTAGTAATGCAATGCATGCCATGAGATGCTGAAAAATTCTAAGTCTGAAAAACTAGTATGCTGATGCAAATTTATGCATGATTGAATTATTTTAATCCATCCTAAATCTAAGTTTAATGGCTGGAAATCATGCTCTACTGATGCAAGAAACTAACAAAAAAAATGAAGTAAAAAAGGATCTAAAATAAAAAAGTTATGAATGCATGGATATGATAACCTTGCAAAATCCTGTGTAGAAATTCTGATCCGAATTGATTGATTGGCCAAGTTTAAGCCTCTGGTTCATAAATCTTCCAAAATTATTTTGATCTAAAATTCTGGAAAATAAAAAACCACATCCTAAACTTTAATATTACTAAGTTTCAAAGAAAAATACTATGATTTCACTGGTCTACCCACTTCGAACTTTTTGTCAGAAATTGTTTCTGCAATTTGTTGAAACTGTTAAGTTATGCTTTTTATATAGTGAGTCTGAATTTCTTCATTCAATTCAGATATGAAAAGCTTGATTTTCAGCAACTTAAATATGAACAAAATCTTATAATATGAAAATAGATGCAATGAATTCCAATCCAACCACTAAACTATGCAAAAATAAAACTTAAAATCCGCATGAACATAACAAGAAAAATAACAAAAGTGCAAAAAATAAAATAAAATTGCTAGAAGTCAAAGGCGGTAATAACAATAGAAGTCAAAGGTGGTAGATTGCTCCTCTCAATTCCTTATCTTAATTTAGGCTCAAAAAGATTAGAAGTGTTGTCCTAGGTCTCATACTTCATCTTGGGTCATCAATCCAAGTGAGAATAACAAATCTCCATTCAATGTAGAAATAAATTTCAAAATTGGCCTCTAATTTTTGTTCACTCAAATCTCTTTAACTACATCTTGCATTGCCTTCAAACATACAATGTATCCAAAGAGACAAAGTATATTAAAAAGGCTATTAAGATGGGTTAATAGTTGTGATTCTAATTCTATCCCAATATTTAAACAAGAATGAAAATTAACCTAATCACAAACAAGACTAAAATTATGAACACCACAAAATCAAAGACAAGAAAAATTGAAAAGAAACAAATTTTACTAGCATGAAATTATTTTACAAAAGATTGAATAAAAAGTAAACAATCATTTACTAGGATGGATGAGAATTCCTCCTTCTCGTTGACACTTCAAGTTTAGTAGTGTGGCTTTAGGGCTAAGCCCCCTTGATGACTTAAGATGGAGAGATAAGAGAAGGAGAGATGGAGTGTAGAAATTTAGAGGTGGGAGGTGGGTAATTCTCCCATGAAGAATATGAGAGAGAGGTGCCCTATTTATACTTTTTCAAGTCCTACTCCTTCTCAAACTTTAAAATCTTAAAAATAATAAAAAAATGAAAGAAAAGGGTCCCAAACAATGGCTTGGGTGTGACATATCTTTTGGGATTTTTTTATTTTTATTTTTTCTTTTCTTTCCTTGCTTGCTTTATTTGGAAGTCCTGCTTGGATGCTTTTTTCCTTTCTTGTATGTGCCACCTTATATTGAGATCTTTGGAGAGATGAAGTAGGGATAAGAATCCTCTCTTGGAATCAAACTTGGCCCACATGAGGTGTAGAACTTTTCCTTTTATCTCTTTGCATTGTCAACTTTCCTTTTTTGGAAAATTCTCCTTGTTGGCCCCCAAACTTGAAGAGATCTTTTAGATAATTCTTCTTTGATTTTTTTTCCTTTATTTTTTCAATCAAAATCTGATCCAAAACATGTGTTGGACATGGAATAGCTTGCTTGGATTTTTTTTTCCTTTTTTTCAATTAAATCTTTTCCTTCTCAAAAAAGAACTCTTATGTGGCTTTCCTTATCCATCTTTGATGAGATATTCTTCAAATTCTCTTCAAAATCTCTTGTAAATGTACAACAAATAAATGGACCCCATTTTAGATGTTTTGCATGTGTACCCCACACATATGTATGTGTGTGTAGGACCATGAAGCCAACTTTTTGCAATTTTCTTCCAATTTCTTTTTTCTCTTCAATTCTTCTCTCCTTTCTCTTGCAAATCAATTCCTTGCCTCAATTCTTTATAAATTGGCCCCATAAAATCAATTTCCTACAAAACAAATGTAAATTCATGTGAAAAGATAATTTTACCCCTAAGATCACAAATGAATGACTGTGGGCCCATCTCTCATGAAATGATAATAAAAATGTACATCATTCTTCATGATTTTATATGAATGAACTAATGATAATGAAAATTCAATTTAATTCACGAGAAAAATTATTTTCACAAAACTTTCTAAAAATAGACTTTCCAAAAATGACAAGTTTCATGATTGAAAGCAAAAAGTATGATTTTAAAAAAATTATGTAAAGAAATACTAAATTCAATTTAAAATGCTTGAAACCACTAGATCACACTAAATGAGGCTCTTTCAAGTTAATAAGTCCTTAAAATGGTCCAAAAGATGTATGAAAAAATGCAGTTTTAAGAACTTTTCAATATACTTATTACCAATACAGTTAAACATTTCATTGGTAATTATATGAACATAGAAGAAAAATTAAAAACACAATTAATCAATTTATCTTGCCCAACATTATCAAATTTTCGTTGGTATAAAGTTGTTTTCTTATCAAAACTCTATACAATCGATGCAAGTAATTTAGAATTTTGGAAAGAAAAATTCATATATAGTCTTCCTAAACTTTCTACAAAAAAAGTTAGAGAAGAATTAAAATCAAAAAATTATGAAAATTTGAATTATGGAATGTATACATATGGTGATCTAATTCAGAAGATTAATAAAGTTGAATTTTCAATATGCAGTGAAATCAAATTAAATATCAAATTGAAAATAAAAAAAGAATCGACAAGTATGAACTTGGTGGCTTTTGTTTTCAATTTGGTATGGAACAATTAATCAGTCCTTCTGCTAAAATAAAAAGAAAAACTTAAAATGAAACCATCAAAAGAGAAAATCTAAACAATTTTCAACTCCACAATATTATACTCACTCAAAAAGATATTATAAAAAATCTTCTCATAAAAACCCTTATAAAGAATTAAAGAAATCTTATACAAACGATAATCCATCCACTTCTTATCCCAAGAAAAAAGAAATAAAATGTTATAATTGCAAAGAAAAAGGACATATAGCTCTTGAATGCCCAAAAATAAAAGTTAAAATAGAAAAAAAATCAAAACTGTCTTAAAAGGATCTTCAGTGTCAGAGTCATCCAATTTCTCTGATACAAATTATTCTTCCTCTCTTGCTTCAGATATATGTCATTGTAAAATATTTGACAGTGAAATCCAATATGAATCTGCTTCTTCTTCCTCTTTATCTTTAAACGTACTTTCTGCTCCAGAAGAGATGGTGCTAGAAATGTTTAAAGATCTAAAGGATAAAGGATCAAAAAATAAATATTTTGAAAAAATAAAAAATATAAATAAAGGAACTAAAAAAGGGAAAGCTTCTACATCAAATAACATATCAGACTAACCTGAACAATTCAGCATGAAAATTGTAGTAGATAGATTAAGAAAGCAACAAGCTCCTACTCATCTTTTTATTCAAGATTGTTAGTGTCATTGTAAGAATGTATTGTTAATTACATGACTCAAGTCTAGTCTTGCTCTAAGAAAGATCAAATTACATCTATGAAGATCAAGTTAGATCAAGGAAGCTCAAGGTTTATCAATGAAGTTCAAGCAAGTTCAAGGAAGATCAAGATCAATTAAGAAGATTCTCTATGAGTGCCAAGGAATAAGGTATCATTGACCCTTCTTGCCCATAGAAATAGAATAGGAAAAAGGGTTTCTAATCACCCTGCATTTGTACTACGGCTTGGATCACGGCTAAGCCATAGATCCTACGGCTCACTCTCTAGAGAGTATAATTTGAATCATTTTGTTCTACGGCTGACCCTACGGCTGCACCGAAAAATGTTATGGCTAAGCCGTAGTGTGTTTCACGGCTAAGCCGTAAAATCTACGGGCCACAATCCAGAGAGTGCATTTGGCCATATAATGCCTACGGTTGACCTTGCGGCCAAGCCGAAAGGCCTTCACGGCTAAGCCGTAGGGTGATTCACGGCTAAGCCGTAAAGATTACGGGCCACTCTCCAGAGAGCAGTTTTTGGGAGATTTCAGCTTACGGCTGACCCACGGCTAGGCCGAAAAGTGCTCATGGCTAAGCCGTATAAGGATTTATGGCTAAGCCGTAAGCTTAACCGTAAGAAGGAATTTTTGTTGAATCTAATCAAACTAGCCGTTGGATGTTGTCAGAGCATACGGTTAAACCGTAGACCATTCTGTTCTTAGCCGTAGATCTATCCGTTGGAGCTCATCTGTATTTAAAGAGGACCTCTCCCTTGCTCCAACCACTGAATTTATTACTTTGAAAATCACTAGTATAGCTGAGCCATTGCACCTCCATTAAAAGCATCTTTAAAGCTCCCACAACCACCTACTCTTTAACACCACAAAGTGCCATTATTGTTTCAAGAAGAGTAGTTGGTGAGTTAGGAAAGGCTCCATTAAATCTGAGAGAATATCTTAGCCTTCCAAACCCTCTTAAAACCTCTTCTCTTGGCTGAGCACTCATCTGAAGATCTTCATCACCAAGGAGCAAGAACAAGAGGTCAAAGCTTGGAGGTAGTCTTTCAAGCATCAAGAGCATCACTCAAAACCAAGGTATACAATTCCTTGTTTAGGTGTTCTTTAATATTTCAATTCTCATTACTGTATTTGGTGGAAGACAAACCACCGCATCAAAAATTATTGTAGTCGGTGGACTAGATCAAGGATCAACCACCTGATCAAAAACCCCAGTTGGTGGAAGATAAACCACCGAATCAAAAAACTGTTGCAAGAGGTGTATGTTATGTAAGTACCTCTTATTTAGTGGAACCAAAAGAGATTGCTCTTGAGAATGGATGTAGGTCTAGGACTGAACCACTATAAATCACTGTGTTTATTGCTTGTTGTGTGTGGATGTTGCCTTGCATTCTTGTCACTTAAGTTGATCATCATTTCTAAGCTACATCTTTGTTACTCTAGTTGCATTTCTACACACTGTAAGCACTCACAACTCTGAACATCTCTCTTAATCTTCTTGGGGACTCTCAATTTTAATTAATCCTTCAGATTGCACACTAATAAAACCTAATTCTTGAAAAGAAATTTTTAATAGTCCTATTCACCTCCCTCTAGGACTTGGTGAGATCTAGCTATTGCACTTTCAATTGGTATTAGAGAGGGTTACTTCTTAAGGGTGTAATAACCTGAAGTAGATCCATCTTTTGCTAGATTCACCATGAATCCTGAAGGAAGCTCTATCACCCGTCCACCTTTCTTTGATGGAACAAATTATGCCTTCTGGAAAGCCCAGATGACAGCATTTTTAAAATCTATGGACTGGGCTGTTTGGGAGGCTATAGAAAAAGGCCGGACGGAACCCACTGAAGATGTGACTATAAATGGTGTCACAACCACTAGACCATTGGATCCAGCTAGATGGTCTCCTGCTCAGCTACTTCTTAGACAAAATAATGCTAGAGCTTACAATGCTATAGTGTGTGCCATGAATCAAGAAGAGTTTAAAAACATCATGACAACCACTAATGCAAAACAGGCATGGAGAATCCTTGAAGTAACTTATGAGGGTACCTCAGTTGTCAAAAGATCTAAACTTCAGATGCTCACGAGTCAGTTCGAAAACATTCGCATGGAGGAAAATGAAATGTTTACTGACTTCCATACTAAGCTCATGAAAATTGTAAATGAAATGTGGGCTCTTGGGGAAACTCTTTCGGAAGGTAAAATCTGTAGTAAAATCTTGAGATCACTTCCAGAAAGATTCCATCCTAAGGTAACCTCTATAGAAGAACACAAGGATTCGGAACAAATGAAAATTGAAGATTTAGTGGGATCCCTTCAGACTTTTGAACTCAAATTTAACAATGACAAAAAGAAATCAATCACTCTAATCACCTCTCATAACACATCTTCCTCTAAAGATGACATAGGAATAACTAGTAATGACGGGGATGAAGATGTGGCCCTTTTGGCTAAAAGATTTTTGAAACAAAAGGTATACAATTCCTTGTTTAGGTGTTCTTCAATATTTCAATTCTCATTGCTGTATTTGGTGGAAGACAAACCACCGCATCAAAAATTATTGTAGTCGGTGGACTAGATCAAGGATCAACCACCTGATCAAAAACCCCAGTTGGTGGAAGACAAACCACCAAATCAAAAAACTATTGCAAGAGGTGTATGTTATGTAAGTACCTCTTATTTAGTGGAACCAAGAGAGATTGCTCTTGAGAGTGGATGTAGGTCTAGGACCGAACCACTATAAATCACTGTGTTTATTGCTTGTTGTGTGTGGATGTTGCCTTGCATTCTTGTCACTTAAGTTGATCATCATTTCTAAGCTACATCTTTATTACTCTAGTTGCATTTCTACACACTGTAAGTACTCACAACTCTAAACATCTCTCTTAATCTTCTTGGGGATTCTCAATTTTAATTAATCCTTCAGATTGCACACTAATAAAACCTAATTCTTGAAAAGAAAATTTTAATAGTCCTATTCACCCCCCCCCTCTAGGACTTGGTGAGATCTAGCTATTGCACTTTCAAAGATCTTTGTAAAGAAATAAATAATCAAGAGCAAGGAATAAAAGAATTAAAACAAGAACTCGAACAACGTGTTGAGAATCTTGAATTTCACATGCTCAAAAATTATCAAGAAAATAATGATAATTTAGAAAATCAAGAAAAATTTGATAAAGTCTTAAATGGTTTTGTAAATTCTTTAACAAGAAATCCACTTAATAAATGGAAAACACAAGCTACAATTAAGGTCAAAGACTTCTCTATTAAAGCACTCTGCTTACTAGATAATGGCGCAGATGTTAATTTAATAAGAGAAAGATTAATCCTAGGAAAAAATTATGAAAAAACCAATAATAAACTCAATCTAGCTACTGTTAGCAAAAAACTACATATCAAATACAAATTAAGTAATGTTTATGTTTGTAAAAATGGAACATGCATAAAGACTAATTTCCTTCTACGAAAGGATTTAAACAATGATGTTTTCCTTGGAAATCCTTTTCTACAAATTTTACCGCCTTGCAAATTAACTCATCAGGTCTAAAAACTATTTTCGATAATAAAGAATTAGAATTTGATTTTGTTGAATTAGCTCCTATTCAACATACCAATATTATTCAGACAAAGTATAAACAAGAATAAGATGTTCAAAACCATTCAGATATCCAGTTCCAAATAAAATGGATCTTATTAATCGTCTCTCTGATGTCTTCATGTTTTCTATATTTAATCCTACATCCAGATTTTGGTACTTTCAAATTCTACCCAGAGGATAAATATAAAATTGCTTTCCTTTTCCCAAAGAAAATAAAAATTCAGGTTATTGATAATTCTCATTCAGACTTATCTGCCTTTAGGAAGTATCCCTTCTCATTATGACATCAAGTACAAGCAAAAGCAAAGCCCCTATTCAGGAATGAAGCTCTTCCTTCATACCTACATCCCAACAAATATCAATTCCCTTTTTCAATCTAGGATTATCTGTCACTTCACCGGAACTTATCAATGCCTATTGGAGTGCCATTCTCTCTGATAAAAGAAAAAAACTAGAAAAACCCTATCCAAAATTGCAAACCATATCAGGGACTTAGAAAGCCAAATCCTTATGTGCCATAATAACCATCAAAGTACACTGTTATCCACCTATGCTGAAGAAAAAATATCCTAAATTCACCTCCTGGAAAAGGTTAACATGGCCCTTCCAGATGAGATAGCTACAAGAATTAGAGAAAAAACTATTTCTTGTCAGATCAAGGAGCGATTAATGCTTAAAACTCAATATACAAGCTGGGCATCTGGCTTTCCCAAATTGTTTCTGCCATCATATCATGTTAATATCTCATATAATGAACAAGGATTAGTCCAAAGATTTTCTCTATGTAGAGATAATTTTGAAATGATACAGCAGCTCTCTGCAATGGTGCATCATTCCCTTCGTAGCTTGGAGTTACCAAAAGACAACTTTTCATAACTATTTCATTAAGTTTGGGTGAAAGATCAGAAATCCAGTTTTATCAACCTTATCAATTATGGACCATCTTAATTATGAAGAAGGAGATTTAATTTGCAAAAAATTCGTCTCTACCTTAAATGATTATGAGCATCTCCCTGTTAATTATCCAGTTTAATGGTAAGAATCTCATGAAGTTGCTACAATGGAATACAGCTTAGAACGTCTCAAAAATTATGAAACAGCTTCTGATCAATATCAAAGATTTCTCAATCTTAAAGGACATCTTGAATTTGCAAGTACATACAGATATGTTTGGTGTGACGGTTGATGAGTTGTTTGCATTGCTGATGATCACGCTAAGCAAACTACGGTGATACAGAATCCTTTTAAATGTGGACATGCCAAGTTTAATCAAATTCTCAATGCCTATGAAGAAGAATAAAGCAACATCCTCATAGTCAATAAGTACAATCATCACAGCATGAAGGCAAATTATCTATACGGCAACCTGTGATCCTGTCTAGCATTAAAATCTCAAAACATCATGCAATATGCCAGTACATAAAATGAAATGCAAATGCAGTCTAAATTCAGTTGTAATGAAATATAAATTATGTTTGCCAAGGCTATAAATAGTACCAGCCTTCTCCATGTACAGGAAATAGTTGGAATACCTGTTAAAATCCAGCCTTGCTTCCACCACTATCTCCTCTCTCCTCTCCCTTCCACTTTTGTATACCCACCATCTTCCCCATTTGATATCAGAGCCAAGTTGGCATCCAGTTTGTAATCAAGTATCGTTGCAATATAAAGTCATTTTGTGAGTATTTCTTGACTTATCTTTATGTTCTGATTTTGTTTAAGGAATTGCTGACTCAGAAATAAGAACATCAAAAGTCTTAATACTTAGCTCTGTGTTTGTTATTATTGAGAAATTTTAATCATATTCTGCCTGGAGCGAAGCTGAGGTAGCCATTGTTGTCGCTGTTGTTAGCCATGTGAAGGCATTTAAGGCATTTTGTTGGTGTGTAAATCCGTTATTTCGTTAGATACTCATGGTGGATTTGGTTAAAATAACTCTGTAATACAAATTATGGCTAAGCTTATTAAGAAGTTTGTACCATCTTCTTCCTCATCATCAAATTGGCTATCTTCTATGTCTACTAAAAATAGTGAAGAAATCAGCTATGATGATTTAGATCACGTTATTTGTGACTGTACTATAATATTCAACATCTTTCTTTAATCAAGCCCCATGAAATAAAGGAGTATGTTAAAACATACAATTATATTCATTTTGGATTAGTGCAAGTTGCTCTGAAGCCTTTAATAAGACATGGACTTAGAACAGAAGCTCTCATCTATGTTCAAGATATAAGACATAAAAAATTCAGTAATTCATTACTTGGAATGGTTGAATCAAGTTTGGCTAATGGCCCCACTTTCTTTAATTGCTTTTCAAATTTCTCTGTTCCCCTTACAGATCCAGGTGTACATTAAGCTCTTACTCTTGCTATCCATACAAAAGGTTTTAATATATCCTCGTAATCATAATCTTGCTCTCATAGATAGAGTTTATTATAAACTCATGAATTCGGTTGTTCCAGGGATAGCCTATTCCCATTAAGCAAAAGTTATGACTACTTTATTCCAAACTAATTTCAAAAATAAAGTTAATATTCTAAAACTCATACAGTGGAATAATATTAATCTATCTGGTAAATGGCGCTTAGAAAATGCCTAACTAGAAAGGTCTTTAGAAAATCAAGATATTGAAACAATTATTAAACATGAAAATGGAAGTGTTGAAATAAATTTTCAAACAAATTCAAGAGATACAACTCCTATAGTTATCAACCTTCTAGAAAGTCCTATTCTCATCCTCCCTTTGTGGTAGAATATTTCATAAAGGAACCATCTAGAGTTTCTTGCTCTACCCCCTAATGTAGACCTTCGACCTACAGGACTTGTGTATCCTTCTTATCAAGCTTCTGCATCTAATATATATAATCCTTCGGAATCCGATTTCAGTATAAATGTTATTGAAATTTTTGAAATTGATAAAAAAATGTTAAAAAAGAATTTAGCTCTACATCCTTTAACAAAATCCTTTTTTTAACAGGTTTCTCAAGAACATAAAGACTTTCTAAAAGCAAAATGGTATAAATATATGTATGATAATAAAAAAAATATTTATTTCTATGATTGGCTTAAACTGGCCATGAAGAAAACTTATAATACTAAAGATTTATCCATCAATATGATAACTAAATTAAGCTCTTCTTGGATTATGGCTTCTACCGGTTCCTCTCCACAAAAAACTGAAGAATCTATACATCCTCCATTACATAAAATCATATATAAAGAAACTTCAGTCGTATCAATAAAAGATGCAAAAATACAAGGAAATAAAGGTAAATTTGAATTTATTTACAAATCAGATTTAAGTCATGTTTTAGAACAAAATAATTATACAAATATTAACCTTCATACTATTGGCCAACAAACCAATGGAATTGAAAATAAAGTTGAAAATATTTTAAAAATTTATGAAGCATGTTCTTCACAAAAGATAATTAAGATACAAACTTTAGGTTTTCAAGGTGAAGCCTTTAAAGATCTAAAGTTAGAAAGGAAACCTTTAAAATTTTCAGATGAACTAATCAATCAATTATCTCATAGTTTTACAAATATATAACTTCAAGAAAATAAAGATCAAAAAGCTAAAAAAATCTATAAATGTTTTAGTCTCAAATTCTAAAGCCTCTAGCTCAAATTCAGATTTTTCTATAGCTGATCCTATAGAACAAGAGTCTAAAACAAATGAGAACCAAAATAATCAAAATCAAGAATCTCTACAAATTAATAAAATATTTAGAAGATAAAAACCAATAGTCAATGCAGTAAAAACAAGAAATTATTATCCAAGACCTACTCTAGTTGATCTTCAATTCAAAGAACAAGCTATTCTAAATGGCCTTCGATTTGAACACTACTTAGTGTACGAATGGAATGTAGGTAGACTATCTGAATATCAAATCTTGCAACTATGCCAACACATGACGATATATGCCTTTACCATCATGGCTACCAGTAATGATCAAAGACATGCAGTAAATGCAATCGTCCTTGGATTTATTAGACAATTACATGGTTGGTGGGAAAAGTACCTATCTGATATAAAAAGACAAGTTATACTAAATGCAGTAAAAAAAGATCCTTCAAGAAATCCTATTATTACTCCTTAAGGTCAAGTGATTCCTGATTCTATTTACATGCTTATTACCAATATAGTTAAACATTTTATAGGTAATTATATGAATGTAGAAGAAAAAATAAAAACATAATTAATCAATTTATCTTGCCCAGCATTATCAAATTTTCATTAGTATAAAGATGTTTTCTTATTAAAACTCTATATGATCGATGCTAGTAATTCAGAATTTTGAAAAGAAAAATTCATATCTAGTCTTCCTAAACTTTTTGTAAAAAAAGTTAGAGAAGAATTAAAATTAGAAAATTATGAAAATTTGAATTATGAAATGTATACATATGGTGATCTAATTCAAAAGATTAATAAAGTTAGATTTTCATTTTGCAATGAAATCAAACTTAAATGTCAAATTGAAAATCAAAAAAGAATCAGCAAATATGAACTTGGTGATTTTTGTTTTTAATTTAGTATGGAACCATTAATTAATCCTTCTATCCAGAATAAAAAGAAAAACTTAAAAAGAACCCATCAAAAAGGTAAATCTAAACAATTTTCAAGTCCACAATATTATACTTCCTCAAAAAGATATTATAAAAAATCTTCTCATAAAAACCCTTATAAAGAATTAAAGAAATCTTATACAAAAGATAATCCATCCACTTCTTATCCCAAGAAAAAAGAAATACAATGTTATAATTACAAAGAAAAAGGACATAAGGTCCTGACTGCCCAAAAATAAAAGTTAAAATAAAAAAAGAAATCAAAACTATCTTAAAAGGATCCTCAACATCGAGTCATCCAGTTCCTCTGATACAAATTATTCTTCCTCTCATGCTTCAGAAACATGTTATTGTAAAATATTTGACAGTGAAATCTAGTATGGATCTGCTTCTTTTTCCTCTTTATCTTTAAACGTACTTTCTACTCTAGAAAAGATTGTGCTAGAAATGTTTAAAGATAAAAAAGATGAAGAATTAAAAAATAAATATTTTTAAAAAATACAAAAAATAAACAATGAAAATAAAAAAGGAAAAGCTTCTACATCAAGTAATATTCTGACTTACCTGAACAATTCAGTAGAAAAACTATTTTAGATAGATTAAGAGAGCAACAAGCTCCTACTCATCTTTTAATTCAAGATCTTTCTAAAGAAATTAATAATCAAAAGCAGGAAATAAAAGAATTAAAATAAGACTTAATTGAACTTCAAGAACTTAAACAATGTGTTGAGAATCTTGAATTTCACACACTAAAAAATTATCAAGAAAATAATGATAATTTAGAACATCAAGAAAAATTTGATGAAAACTTAAATGGTTTTGTAAATTCTTTAACAAGGAATCCACCTAAAAATGGAAAACTCAAGTTACAATTAAGGTCAAAGACTTCTCTATTAAAGCACTCTACTTACTAAATAGTGGTGCAGATGTTAATTTAATAAGAGAAGGATTAGTCCCAACAAAATATTATGAAAAAACCAAAAAATAAACTCAGCCTAGCAACTACTAGTAATGAACTCCATATCCATTATAAATTAAATAACGTCCATGTTTGCAAAAATAGAACATGTATAAAGACTAATTTCCTACTTGAAAAAGATTTAAACAATGATGTTATCCTTGGAAATCCTTTTCTACAGATTCTACCGCTTTTTCAAATTGATTCATCAGGCCTTAAAACTATAAAAGATAATAAAAAATTAATTTTTGATTTTGTTGAATCAACTCCTATTCAACATATCAATATCATTCAAAATCAAATTGCTTAAAAAGAAAAACAGATTGCATATCCTCAAGGAGATATGAATTCTTTAAGAATTGAAAAAGAATTATAAAAACTAGAATTCCAAAAAGATTTAATCCAATTTCAAAAATCTCTTGAAACAAAATGCTATTCTGACCTTCCTTTTACCTTTTGGCTCAGGAAACACGATACTGTTTCTCTTCCATATATTGATAATGTCAATGAATCTCAAATTCCTACTAAAGCTCGACCTATTTAGATGAATAAAGACCTTGTACAACTATGTACTAAAGAAATCAATGATCTTCTTGCTAAAAAGCTTATTCAAAAATCACAATCCCCTTGGAGTTGTGCAGCGTTTTATGTAAATAAAGCACCTGAACAAGAACGAGGTATTCCCCATCTTATTGTCAACTATAAGCCTTTAAATAAAGTCTTAAAGTCTATCAGATATCTAGTTCCAAGTAAAACTGATCTTTTTAACCGTCTAGCTGGTGCCTTCCTTTTTCCAAATTTGATCTTAAATATGGATTTTGGCAAATTCAAATCACCCTAAAGGACATGTATAAAACCACTTTTACAGTACCGTTTGGCCATTACAAATGGAACATTATGCCATTTGGTTTAAAAAATGCTCCTTTAGAATTTCAAAGAATAATGAATGACATTTTTAATCTTTATCAAGCATTTACAATCGTCATATAGATGACATTCTTGTGTTTTCAAAATCTATTTGTGACCATTGGAAACATTTAAATATTTTTAAAAAAGTTATTTTCAAGAATGGACTTGTCTTATCCCAAAAGAAAATGAAGTTTTTTCAAACAGAAATTTAGTTTCTTGTCTTTATAACAAAAAAGGAACTATTTCTCCAGTCTAAAGAGTTATTGAGTTTGCTTCCCAATTTCTTGATGAAATTCTTAATAAAGAGCAATTACAATGTTTTCTTAGATGCCTTAATTATGTTTCTGACTTTTATAAAGATCATGCTAAAAAAAAGAAAAATCTTGTAAATGCGCTTGACCAAAAATCCGATAGAATGGTCACCTACTCATACAAAAGCTATTCAAAATATTAAACAAAAAGTCCAAAATTTACCTTGTTTAACTATCCTTCATCCATATTTATTAAAAATAGTTCAAACAGATACATCTGAAATATGTTTTGGAGGAATCCTTCTATAAAGAAATGTCCTTAGAAAAGAAGCAATTCTTCGTTTCACTTCTGCAACATGGACGCCCACTCAATAGAATTATTCAACTATTAAAAAGGAAATCTTGTCCATAGTAAATAGTATAATGAAGTTCCAAAGTGATTTATTAAACAAAAAATTTTTATTAAGAATAGATTGTAAATCTACTAAAGAAATTTTATAAAAAGATGCAAAAAATCTTACTGCTAAGCAAATCTTTGCTCCCTGGCAAGCTTTATTAGCCATATTTGACTTTGACATTGAGTATATTGCAGGTAAAAATAATTCTCTTTTGATTTTTTATCTCATGAGTTTTTACAGGGACAAAGAATGAAGCCTCAGCAGATTAGGCCCTTTCTCCAGTCCCCAACTAATAATTTCTTCCATTATGAACACTACACCTTTATCCAGAAAATCCAGCAGCAATTATCTTGAGAGATGGGGAGTAACCCATACTTCTAATATTCCTCAATTTCAAAGCCCATCAAGCCCTGTATCTAGAAAACCTCAAGCTTCACAAGCGCAATATTTTGCCACAAAAGCACCCTTGAGAATTTATTCCTTATATGACATATCTTATGCCTATACCATTTCTATTGAACATCTTATCCAAACCCTTTTTTTTCCTAATCACTTATTATCCAACCTCTTGACTAAAAAGTCTATGAACAGATTCTGATCAGAACTGGCAGTTGTACTATTGATCATACAGATGGATCAAAAAATTCATACTTAAATGCTTTACCACCCAATATTACTATCCTCTATTCAAAAATCAAAATCCTGCATGTTCTCTCTGTAGAAGAATGGGGACGACCTCTTCATATGCCTCAAAGGCCTGATTCAGAACTTATTTTTAATTATTATGATTATATTTCTATTTGTGAAGTCATCCTCTATTATCAAAACCCATTCTTCAAGCATTCCTAGTTCATCATATTCAAATCAAACTCCCATAAAATACCTATGTGGTTCTTCACACAATTTTGGATCCTTTTGGGTGCCACTAAAGACATCCTTCCTCAAGCACTTCTTCCTATTTATGAATCCTATTCTGCATCATTTAAAGCTTTTCTCAAAATCAAAAGAAAAAAGCCTTTATCAGCACCTACAACTTGTAATAGAACCTTATGTTACTATGCAGTTTTATCGCAAGCAGGAGATTCCTTGGATTTTGAAATGGAATTTTTATAAAGAAATGGACTTCAGTCTAACAATTTTATCTCAAATGATTTACAAGTTTTGGCATCAATTTGATTATACTGCAATGCTCCAGCAATATTCTACCAATCAAGCTATAAAGCCATCATTTTCTGAAGTTCTCAAAACTCCTGAGAAGAAAAAGAAAGGCTTCATCCAGCAAGTGATATTGACAAATAGAAGAATTCTTGTTCAGCCTCTCCTTTTGTTCTTTATACAGCAGCAGATTTGTTTCAACTCAAAAAAGAACTTCAAAAGGAAATTATTTAACAAATAGAAAAGAATAAGGGTCATCTGAAAATTCTCCATTAAGTTTTGGTCAGTAGCTACAACATTATCTTTGGGCTAATGACAATCCTTTTGAAAATATTGTGCCTGAACTAGATACAAAAGCTGATGATAAAGGGATCATGAAGGATTCATCTCTCCTAAAAAAAAGGTAAAAAATAAAGCCAATACAAGACATATGCTTTATCAAGCCACTCAATTTCCCACAACGCAAATGGGGAAGATGGTGAGTATACAAAAGCAGAAAGGAGAGTAGAGAGGAGATGGTGGTGGAAGTAAGGCAGGATTTTGACTGGTATTCCAACTCTTGCTTGAACATGAGGAAGGCTAGATCTATTTATAGTCATAACAAATATAATTTACATTTCTTTACAACTGAATTTAGACTGAATGTGCATTTCATTTAATGTGCTAGCAAATTTCATGATGCTTCTGGACTATAGGCAAAAATTACAATCTTTGCTGCAAATGAACTTTATTCTGAATAGTGAGATGTCGTGATTGCTTTGAGTGGTTTGATAAGGTATGTGTCATGTCTATATTTCTTTTTCCTTTTTGGAGATAAGTTCTTCATAGATGTGCATGTTGGGAATAAAATACTACTTCATTCTTATGATAGATATGCTTTGTCTTTTAGTACTTTTGCATGTACTTTTTCTAAGAACTCATTGATGGGCTAGTAGAAAAAGCTTTTCTCATCCTTTCACTATTTTAAAAAAAGCTCCTGTAGGAAGAATCTTTATGCTAGGCATAGTATTATTGGAGACTTGCATCAAAAGTGCTCATTCCAAGCTTCATTTTTTAGTTTACCATGGAATAATTGGATTTACTCTTCTCGAGTTTCTTTAGAAATATCAAAAGACATGTTTTCATACGCATTGATAATTTGATTGAGAGCTGTATGTCCAGATTTATATGAATTCTATATCACCATTGTTTGCTCAGCGAGATCATCAGCAATGCAAACAATTCGTCGACCGCCAAGCCAAACATATCTGTATGTACTTGCAAATTCAAGACGGCCTTTTAGATTGAGAAATCTTTGATATTGATCAGAAGCTGGATCATAATTTTGGAGACATTCTAAGCTGTATTCCATTATAGCAACTTTATGAAATTCATACCATTGAACTGGATAATCAATAGGAAAATGCTCGTAATCATTTAAGTTAGAGATGAATTTTTTGTAGATTAAATCTCCTTCTTCATAATTCATGATGGTCCATAATTAATAAGGTTGATAAAACCAGATTTCTGATCTTTCACCCAAACTTGATGAAATCATTATGACAAGTTGTCTTTTGGTAACTTCAAGGCTGCGAAGGGCATGACGCACGATTGTAGGGAGCTGTTGTATTATTTCAAAATCATCTTTCCATAAAGAAAATCTTTGGACTAATCCTTGTTTGATATATGAGATATCAACTTCATGTGATGGCAGGAACAATTTGGGAAAGCAAGTTACCCAGCATATATATTGAGCTTTGAGCATGAATCGCTCCTTGATTTGACAAGAAATAGTTTCTTCTCTAATTCTTATAGCTATCTCATCTGGAAGGGTCATTTTAACCTTTTTCCAGGAGGTGAATTTTGGATGTTATTTCATTGGCATTGGTGGATAACAGTGCTCTTTGATGGATGTTATGGCACATAAGGATTTAGCTTTCTAAGTCCTTGATATGGTTTGCAATTTTGGATAGGTTTTTCTAGTGTTTTTTCTTTTATTAGAGAGAATGGCACTTCAATGGGCATTGATAAGTTCTTGTGAAGTGACAGATAATCCTGGATTGAAGAAAAGGATTGATATTTGTGGGATGTAGGTACGAAGGAAGAGCTTGATTCTTGAATAGGGGCTTTACTTGATGTCATAATGAGAAGGAATACTTCCTAAAGGCAGATAGGAGTAAAAGATAGGTCTGAATGAGAATTATCAATAACCTGAATTTTTATTTTCTTTGGGAAAAGAAAAGCAATTTTATATCTGTCCTTTGGGTAGAATTTGAAGGTATTAAAATCTGGATGTAGGATTAAATGTAAAAAACATGAAGACATCAGAGACGATTAATAAGGTTCGTTTTATTTGGAACTAGATATTTGAATGGTTTTTGAGCATCTTATTCTTGTTTACACTTTATCTGACACTTTATCTGAATAATATTGATATGTTGAATAGGAGTTAATTCAACAAAATCAAAATTTAATTCTTTATTGTCTAAAATAGTTTTTAAACCTGATGACTCAATTTAATAAGGCTGTAAAATTAGTAGAAAAGGATTTCCAAGGATAACATCATTGTTTAAATCCTTTCCTAGAAGAAAATTAGTCTTTACGCATGTTCCATTTTTACAGACATAAACATTAATTAATTTGTATTTGATATATAGTTTTTTGCTAGTAGTAGCTAGATTGAGTTTATTATTGGTTTTTTCAATATATTTTGTTGGGATTAATCCTTCTCTTATTAAATTAACATCTGTGCCACTATCTAGTAAGCAGAGGGCTTTAATAGAGAAGTCTTTGACCTTAATTGTAGCTTAAGTTTTCCATTTTTTAAGTGGATTTCTTCTTAATGAATTTACAAAACCATTCAAGTCTTTGTCAAATTCTTTGACCATAATTCTAGCTTGAGTTTTCCATTTTTTACATGAATTTCTTGTTAAAGAATTTACAAAACCATTTAAGTCTTTATCAAATTTTTCTTGATTTTCTAAATTATCATTATTTTCTTGATAATTTTTGAGTGTGTGAAATTCAAGATTCTTAACACATTGTTTAAGTTCTTGAAGTTCAATTAAGTCTTGTTTTAATTCTTTTAATTCTTGCTTTGATTATTAATTGATTTATAAAGATCTTGAATTGAAAGATGAGGAGGAGCTTGCTGCTCTCTTAATCTATCTAATACAGTTTTAATGCTGAATTGTTCAGGTAAGTCAGATTTATTATTTGAAATAGAAGCTTTTCCTTTTTATTTCCTTTATTTATATTCTATATTTTTTTCAAAATATTTATTTTTTAATTCTTCATCTTTGAGATCTTTAAACATTTCTAGCACCATTTTTTCTGGAGCAGAGAGTGCATTTAAAGATAGGGAGGAAGAAGAAGCAGATTCATACTGGATTTCACTATCAAATATTTTACAATGGCATGTATTTGAAGAATAAACTTTATTAGAGGAACTAGATGATTCTAAGGATGAGGATGAGGATCCTTTTAAGAAAGTTTTGATTTGTTTTTAAGAAGAAATAATTTTAGAAGGCCGTAAAGTATTTTCAACTTTATCTTCAATTATATTAGTTTGTTGGCCAATAGTATGAAGGCCAATATTTGTATAATTATTTTGCTCTAAAACATGACTTAAATTGATTTGTAAATAAATTCAGATTTACCTTTATCTCCTTGTATTTTTGCAACATCTTTTATGGGTATAGTTGAAGTTTCTTTATATATGATTCGATGTAATGGAGGATGTATAGATTCTTCAGTTCTTTATGGAGAGGAACTGATCGAAGCTATAATCCAAGAAGAGCTTAATTCTGTTATCATATTGATGGATAAATCTTTAGTATTATAAGCGTTCTTCATGGTTAGTTTAAGCCAATCAAAGAAATAAATATTTTTTTGATGATCATACATATATTTATACCACTTTTCTTTTAAGAAATCTTTATGCTCTTGAGAAACCTGTTTAAAAAAGGATTTTGTTAAAGGATGTAAAGCTAAATTCTTTTTTAACATTTCTATATTAATTTCAAAGCATTCAATAACATTTATATTAAAATTGGATTCTGAAGGATTATATGTATTAAATGGAGAAGCTTGATAAGAAGGATACACAAGTCCTGCAGGTCGAAGGTCTACATTAGGTGTAGAGCAAGAAACTCACGATGGTTCTTTTATGGAAGATCCTACCATAGAGGAAAGATGAGAATAAGACTTTCTAGAAGGTTGATAAACTGTAGGAGTTGTATCTCTTGAATCTGTTTCAAAATTTATTTGAATACTTCCATCTTCATGTTCAATAATTGTTTCAATATCTTGATTTTCTAAAGACCTTTCTAGTTGGGCATTTTCTAAGCGCCATTTACCAGATAGATTATAATCATTCCATTGTATGAGTTTTGGAATATTAACTTTATTTTTTAAATTAGTTTGGAATAAAGTAGTCATACCTTTTGCTTGATGGGAATCGGCTATGCCTGGAACAACTGAATTCTTGAGTTTATAATAAACTCTATATATGAGAGTAAGATTTTGATTATGAGGATTTATATCAAAACCTTTTGTTTGGTTAGTAAGAGTAAGAGATTCATGTGCACCTGGATCTGTAAGGGAAACAGAAATTAGAAAGCAATTGAAGAAAGTAAGGCCATTAGCCAAACTTGATTTAATCATTCCAAGTAATGAGTCATTGAATTTTTACGTCTTGTGTCTTGAACATAGATGAGAGCTTCTGTTCCAAGTCCAAGTCTTGTTAAAGGCTTTAGTGCAAATTGCACTAATCCAAAATGAATATAATTGTATGTTTTAACTTACTCCTTTATTTCATGAGGCTTGATTAAAGAAAGATGCTGAATATTACTGGTAATGGATTCATTTCTTTCAATGGTTTTTAGTCTATAACTTGATTTTAATTGAAAACTTCCAACTTTATAAATTTCATTTTTATTTATGGTTGGGATAGTCCTGTCACAAATAACTTGATCTAAATCATCATAACTGATTTCTTCACTATTTTTAATAGACATAAAAGATAATGAATTTGATGATGAGAAAGAAGAAGGTACAAACTTCTTAATAAGCTTAGCCATAATTTATATTACAGAGTTATTTTTAACCAAATCCACCACGAGTATCTAATGAAATAGAGGATTTACACACCAACAAAATGCCTTAAACGCCTTCACACGGCTAACAATGGCAACAACAATGGCTACCTCAGCTTTGCTCCAAGCAGAATATGATTAAAATTTCTCAATAATAATAAACACAGAACAAAGTATTAAGACTTTTGATGTTCTTACTTCTGAGTCAGCAATTCCTTAAGCAAAATCAAAGCATAGCATAACAAAGATAAGTGAAGAAATACTCACAAAACAACTTTATATTGCCAAAGTACTAATTACAAATTTGATACCAACTTGGCTCTCATACCAAATGGGGAAGATGGTGGTGGAAGCAAGGCTGGATTTTGACTGGTATTCCAACTCTTGCCTGTACATGAGGAAGGCTAAACCTATTTATAGTCATAACCAACATAATTTACATTTCATTATAACTGAATTTACACTGCATTTGCATTTCATTTTATGTATTGACAAATTTTAGGATGCTTCAGGACTGCTAGATAAGATCACAATCTTCACTGTAGATGAACTTTATTCTGAATAGTGGATTGTCATGATTGCTTTGTGGGAAATTGAATAGCTTGATAAAGCATATGTCTTGTCTTAGCTTTATTTTTTTTCTTTTCTTCAGATAGAGTTGAATCCTTCATTATGTTTTGTCTCATTAGCATCTGGATCTGGTTCACGGGCAATATTCTCAAATGGATTGTCATCAGCCCAAAGATGATGTAGCTGCTGACCAAAACTTAATGGAGAATTTTTAGATGACCTTTCCTTTTGTATTTGTTTAAAAATTTCCTTTTGAAGTTCTTTTTTGAGTTAAAGCAAATCTGCTGCTGGATAAAGAGTAGAAGGAGAGGTTGAACAAGAATTCTTCTATTTGTCAATATCACTTACTGGATGAAACCTTTCTTTTTCTTTTTCAGGAGTTTTGAGAACTTCAGAGAATGGTTGGTAGAATATTGCTGGAGTATTGTAGTATAATCAAATTGATGCCAAAACTTGATATAGATCATTCAAGATAAAACTGGTGGATGGAAGTCCATTTCTTTATAAAATTCCATTTCAAGATCCAAGGAATCTCCTGCTTGCGATAAAACTGCATAATAACATAAGGTTCTGTTGCAAGTTGTAGGTGTTGATAAAGGCTTTTTTCTTCTAATTTAAGAAGGGCTTTAAATGATGCATAATAGGATTCATAAATAGGAAGAAGTGCTTGAGGAAGGATGCCTTTAGTGGCAGCTAAAGGGATCCAGAATTGTGTGAAGAACCACATAGGTATTTTATGGGAGTTTGATTTGAATCTGATGAACTAGGAATGCGGGAAGGACGGGTTTTGATAATAGAAGATGACTTCCCAAGCAGAAATATAATCATAATAACTAAAAATAAGTTCTGAATCAAGCCTTTGAGGCATATGAAGAGGCCATCCCCATTATTCTGCAAAGAGAACATGCAAAATCTTGATTTTTGAAAATAGGATAGTAATATTGGTTAGTAAAGCATTTAAGTATGAATTTTTGGATCCACCTGTATGATCAATAGTACAGCTGCCAGTTCTGATCAGAATCTATTCATAGACTTTATAGTCAAGAGGTTGGATAAATAAGTGATCAGGAGAAAAAAGGGTTTGATAAGATGTTCAATAGAAATGGTATCGTCATAAGACTTGTCATCTATATAGATGAGTGGAAAAGTTTAACGTGGGTTAAAAATGTCATTCATTATTCCTTGAAATTCTGAAGGAGCATTTTTTTAAACCAAATGGCATAACGTTCCATTCGTAATGGCCAAATGGTATTATAAAAGTAGTTTTACACCTATCCTCCGGGGTGATTTGTATTTGCCAAAATCCTGATTTAAGATCAAATTTGGAAAAAAAGAAGGCATAGCTAGATGGTTAATAAGATCAGTTTTATTTGGAATTAGATATCTGATGGACTTTAAGACTTTATTTAAAGGCGTATAATTGATAACAAGACGGGGAAGACCTCGTTCTTATTCAGGCGCTTTATTTACATAAAATACTGGATAGCTCCTAGGGGAATGTGATTTCTAAATAAGCTTTTTAGCAAGAACATCATTGATTTCTTTAGTACATAGTTGTACAAGGTCTTTATTCATTTGAATAGGTCAAGCTTTAGTAGGAATTTGAGATTCATTGAAATTATCAATATATGGAAGAGAAACAATATAGTGTTTCCTGTGTCAAAAGGCAGAAGGAAAGTCAGAACAGTATTCTATTTGAAGAGATTTTTAAAATTGGATTAAATCTTTTGGAATTCTATTTTTTGTAATTCTTTTTCGATTCTTAAAGAATTCATATCTTCTTGAAGATATGCAATTTTTTTTTCTTTATAAGCACTTTGATTTTGAATGATATTGTTATGTTGAATAGGAGTTGATTCAACAAAATCAAAAATCAATTTTTTATTGTCTTTAATAGTTTTAAGGCCTAATGAATCAATTTAAAAAGGCTGTAGAATCTGTAAAAAAGGATTTTCAAGGATAACATCATTATTATAATCTTTTCCAAGCAAGAAATTAGTCTTTATACATGTTCCATTTTTGTAAACATGGACATTATTTAATTTATAATGGATATGGAGTTTATTACTAGCAGTTGCTAGCTGAGTTTATTTTTGGTTTTTTCATTATATTTTGTTGGGATTAATCCTTCTCTTGTTAAATTAACACCTACGCCACTATCTAGTAAGCAAAGTGCTTTAATAGAGAAGTCTTTGACCTTAATTGTAACTTGAGTTGTCCATTTTTGAGGTGGAATCCTAGTTAAAGAATTTACAAAACCATTTAAGTTTTCATCATTTTTTTCTTACTGTTCTAAATTATTATTATTTTCTTGATAATTTTTGAGTGTGTGAAATTCAAGATTCTCAACACGTTGTTTGAGTTCTTGAAGTTCAATTAAGTCTTGTTTCAATTCTTTTATTTCATGCTTTTGATTATTAACTTCTTTAGAAAGTTCTTGAATTGAAATATGAGTAGGAGCTTGTTGCTCTCTTAATCTATCTAAAATAGTTTTTGTACTGAATTGTTCAGGTAAGTTAGATATATTACCTAATGTAGAAGCTTTTCCTTTTTTTATTTCCGTTGTTTATTTTTTTTATTTTTTCAAAATATTTATTTCTTAATTATTTATATTTTAGATCTTTAAACATTTCTAGTACCATTTCTTTTGGAGCAGAGAGTACGTTTAAAGATAAAAAGGAAGAAGTAGCAGATTCATATTAGATTTCACTGTCAAATATTTTACAATGGCATGTATCTGAAGAATAATCTTTATAAGAGGAACAAGTTGATTCTAAGGATGAGGATGAGGATCCTCTTAAGATAGTTTTGATTTCTTTTTGAGAAAAAATAATTTCAAAAGGCTATAAAATATTTTCAACTTATCCCCTTTTATATTAGTTTGTTGGCCAATAGTATGAATGTTAAGATTTGTATAATTATTTTATTCTAAAACATGACTTAAATCTAATTTGTAAATAAATTTAGATTTCTCTTTATCTCCTTGTATTTTTGCAATATCTTTTATGGGTATAGCTCAAGTTTCTTTATACATGATTTGATGTAGTCGAGGATATCTAGTTTCTTCAATTCTTTGTGAAGAAGAACTGGTAAAAGCTATAATCCAAGATGAGCTTAATTTTGTTATCATATTGATGGATAAATCTTCAATATTATAAGCTTTCTTTATCGCTAGTTTAAGCCAATCAAAGAAATAAATATTTCTTTGATTCTCATACAAATATTTGTACCATTTTTCTTTTAAAAAGTCTTTATATTCTTGAGAAACCTATTTAAAAAAGGATTTCGTGAAAGGATGCAGAGCTAAATTCTTTTTTAACATTTCTTTATCAATTTCAAAACTTCAATAACATTTATAGTGAAATCGAGTTCGGAAGGATTATATGTATTAAATGGAGAAGCTTGATAAGAAGGATATGCAAGTCCTGCAGGTCGAAGGTCTACATTAGGTGTAGAGCAAGAAACTCACAATGGTTCTTTTATGGAAGATCTTACCACAGAGGAAGGATGAGAATGAGACTTTCTAAAAGGTTGATAAACTGTAGGAGTTGTATCTCTTGAATCTATTTAAAAATTTATTTGAATACTTCCATCTTCATGTTCAATAATTGTTTCAATATCTTGATTTTCTAAAGATCTTTCTGGTTGGGCATTTTCGAAGTGCCATTTACTAGATAGATTATAATCATTCCATTGTATGAGTTTTGGAATATTACCTTTATTTTTGAAATTAGTTTAGAATAAAGTAGTCATACCTTTTGCTTGATGGGAATAGGCTATGCCTGGACCAACTGAATTCATGAGTTTATAATAAACTCTTTATATGGGAGCAAGATTTTGATTATGAGGATTCATATCCAAACCTTTTTTCTAGATAACAAGACTAAGAGCTTCATGTTCACCTGGATTTGTAATGGACAGAGAAATTTGGAAAGCAATTGAAGAAAATAGGGCCGTTAGCCAAACTTGATTCAACCATTCCAAGTAATGGATCACTGAAGTTTTTATGTCTTGCATCTTAAACATAGATGAACGCTTTAGTTCTAAGTCCAAGTTTTGTTAAAAGCTTTAGTACAACTTGCACTAATCCAAGATGAATATAATTGTATGTTTTAACATACTCCTTTATTTCATGAGGCTTGATTAAAAAAAGATGCTGAATATTACTGGTAATGAATTCAGTTCTTTCATGGGTTTTACTTTATAACTTGATTTTAATTGAAAACTTCTAACTTTATAAATTTCATTTTTATTTACAGCTGGAATAGTCCAGTCACAAATAACTTGATCTAAATCGTCATAAACTGATTTCTTCACTATTTTTAATAGACATAGAAGATAAGGAATTTGATGATAAAGAAGAAGAAAGTATAAACTTCTTAATAAGCTTAGCCATAATTTGTTTTACAATGTTATTTTTAACCAAATCTACTATGAGTAGCTAACGAAATAAAGGATTTGCATACTAACAAAACGCCTTAAACGCCTTCACACAGCTAATAACGGCGACAATAATAGCTACCTCAGCTTCACTCCGGGCGGAATATGATTAAAATTTCTCAATAATAATAAACACAGAACTAAGTATTGAGACTTTTGACTTCTTACTTCTGAGTCAGCAATTCCTTAAGCAAAATCAAAGTATAAATAACAAAGATAAGTGAAGAAATACTCACAAAATGACTTTATATTGCCAAACTACTTGATTACAAATTTCATAACAACATGGCTCTGTTACTAAATGGGGAAGATGGTGGGTATACAAAAGTGGAAGGGAGAGGAGAAAGGAGATGGTGGTGGAAGCAAGGCTGGATTTTGACTGGTATTTCAACTCTTACCCGTACATGAGGAAGGCTAGACCTATTTATAGTCATAACCAACATAATTTACATTTCATTACAACTGAATTTACACTGTATTTTCATTTTATTTCATGTGCTGACAATTTTCATGATGCAAGCGGACTGCAGGCAAAAATCACAATCTTTGCTTCGAGTGACTTGATAAGGTATGTGTCTTGTCTTTATTTCTTGTCCCTTTTTGGAGATAAGTTCTTCATAGATGTGCATGTCAGGAATAAAATACTGCTTGATTCTTACGAGAGATATGCTTTGTCTTTTAGTACTTTTGTATGCATTTAAAGAAAAAACTCATTGATGGGCTAGTAGAAAAAGCTCTTGCAGGAAGAATCCTTATGCTAGGCATAGTATTATTGGAGACTTGCATCAAAAGTGCTCATCCTAGCCATCATTTGTTAATTCACCATGGAATAATTGGATTAACTCTTCTTGAGTTCCGTCAGAAATATCAAAAGACATGTCTTCATAAGCATTGATAATTTGATTAAGAGATATCTGTCCAGATTCATATGAATTCTGTATCATCGTTGTTTGCTCAAGGAGATCATCAGTAATGAAAACAACTCATTGATCGTCACACCAAATATATCTGTTTGTACTTGCAAATTCAAGATGTCCTTTTAGATTGAGAAATCTTTGATACTAATTAGAAGCGGGATCATAAGTTCAGAGGCATTCTAAGCTGTATTCCATTGTAGCAGCTTCATGAGATTCATACCATTGGGCTGGATAATCAACAAGGAGATGCCCGTAATCATTTAAGGTAGAGATGAACTTTTTGCAAACTAAATCTCCTTCTTCATGATTCATGATGGTCTATAATTGATAAGGTTGATAAAACTGGATTTCTGATCTTTCACCCAAACTTGATGAAATTGTTATAAGAAGTTGTCTTTTGGTAACTCCAAGGCTGCGAGAGGCATGACGTACGATTACAGGGAGCTGTTATATCCTTTCAAAATCTTCTCTACATAAAGAAAATCTTTGGACTAATCCTTGTTCGATATATGAGATATGAACTTCATATGATGGCAGGAACAATTTGGGAAAGCTAATTGCCCAGCTTATATATTGAGCTTTGAGCATTAATCGCTTCTTGATCTGACAAGCAATAGTTTTTTCTCTAATTCTTATAGCTATCTCATCTGGAATGCCTGTGTTAACCTTTTCCAGTAGGCAAATTCTGGATGTTTTTTCATCAGCATAGGTGGATAATAGTACTCTTTGATTGATGTTATGGCACATAAGGATTTGGCTTTCTAAGTCCTTGATATGGTTTTCAATTTTGGATTGGGTTTTTCTAGTGTTTTTTCTTTTATCAAAGAGAATGGCACTCCAATGGGCATTGATAACTTCTTGTGAAGTAACAGATAATCCTGGATTGAAGAAGGGAATTGATATTTATTGGGATGTAGGTATGAAGGAAAAGCTTGATTCCTAAATAGGGCTTTGCTTTTGCTTGGACTTGATGTCATAATGAGAAGGGATACTTCCTGAAAATAGATAGGTCTGAATGAGAATTATCAATAATCAGAATTTTTATTTTCTTTGAGAAAAGAAAAATAATTTTATATTTGTCCTCCATGTAGAATTTGAAGGTACCAAAATCTGGATGCAGGATTAAATGTAGAAAACGTGAAGACATCAGAGAGACGATTAATAAGATCCATTTTATTTGGAACTGGATATCTGAATGATTTTCAAGGATAACATCATTGTTTAAAACTCCTTTCCTAGAAGGAAATTAGTCTTTATACCTGTTCCATTTTTATAGACATAAACGTTACTTAATTTGTATTTGATATGTAGTTTTTTACTAGTAGTAGATAGATTGAGTTTATTATTGGTTTTTTAATAATATTTTGTTGGCATTAATCCTTCTCTTATTAAATTAACATCTGCACCACTATCTAGTAAGCATAGTGCTTTAATAGAGTAATCTTTGACCTTAATCGTAGCTTGAGTTTTCCATTTTTTAAGTGGATTTCTTGTTAAAGAATTTGCAAAACCAATTAACTCTTTATCAAAATTTTCTTGTTTTTCTAAATTATCATTATTTTCTTGATAATTTTTGAGTGTGTGAAATTCAAGATTCTCAACACATTGTTTGAGTTCTTGAAGTTCAATTAAGTCTTGATTTAATTCTTTTATTCCTTTTTTTATTATTTATTTCTTTATAAAGATCTTGAATAGAAAGATAAGTAGGAGCTTGTTGCTCTCTTAATCTATCTAATATAGTTTTAATGCTGAATTGTTCAGGTAAGTCTGATATGTTATTTGATGTAGAAGCTTTCCCTTTTTTAGCTCCTTTATTTATCTTCTATATTTTTTCAAAATATTTATTTTTTAATTCTTCATCTATTAGATCTTTAAACATTTCTAGCACTATCTCTTCTGGATCAAAAAGTACGTTTAAAGATAAAGAGGAAGAAGAAACAGATTCACACTGGATTTCACTGTCAAATATTTTATAATGACATGTATCTAAAGAATGAGAGGAAGAATAACCTGTATCAGAGTAACTGGATGACTCTGATGCTGAGGATCCTTTTAAGATAGTTTTGATTTCTTTTTCTACTTTTACTTTTATTTTTGGGCAGTCAGGAGCTATATGTCCTTTTCCTTATAATTATAACATTGTATTTCTTTTTACTTGGGATAAGAAGTGGATGGATTATCGTTTGTATAAGATTTCTTTAATTCTTTATAAGGGTTTTTATGAGTAGATTTTTTATAATATATTTTTGAAGGAGTATAATATTGTGGAGTTGAAAAATGTTTAGATTTTTTTTTATGGTTTCTTTTTTAATTTTTCTTTTTATTCTGGCTAGAAGGACTGATTAATGGTTCCATTCCAAATTAAAATTGAAAATCACCAAGTTCATACTTGCTGATTCTTTTTTGATTTTCAATTTGACATTTAATTTGATTTCATTGCATAATGAAAATCCAACTTTATTAATCTTTTGAATTAGATCACCATATGTATACATTCCATAATTCAAATTTCCATAATTTTCTAATTTTAATTCTTCTCTGGCTTTTTTTTCAAAAAGTTTAAGAAGACCAAATATGAATTTTTTTTCCAAAATTTTGAATTATTGTATCGATTGTATAGAGTTTTGAAAATAAAACATCTTTATACCAATGAAAATCTAATAATGTTGGGCAAGATAAATTGATTAATTGAGTTAATTTTTTCTTCTACATTCATATAATTACCAATAAAATGTTTTAATATATTGGTAATAAGCATGTAAATAGAATCAGGAATCATTTGACCTTGAGGAGTAAGAACAGGATTTCCTGAGGGATCTCTTTTTACTACATTTAATATAGCATTTTTTTCTATATCAGATAAGTATTTTTCCCACCAACAATGTAATTGTCCAGTAAATCCTTGGACGACTGCATTTACTGCATGTCTTTGATCATTATTGGCAGCCATGATGGTAGAGGCATATATCATCATGTGTTGGCATAGTTGCATGATTTGATATTTAGATAGTCCAACTACATTCCATTCATATACTGAAGAGTTTTCAAATCGAAGGCCATTTAGAATAGCTTGTTCTTCGAATTGAAGTCAACTGGAGTAGGTCTTGGATAATAATTTCTTGTTTTTGCTGCAGTGACTATTGGATTTTGTCTTTTAAATATTTTATTGAATTGTAAAGATTCTTGATTTTCATTTGATTTTTCTTTGATAGAGTCAGAAATAGGGAGTTCTGAGTTTAAGCTCGAAGCTTTAGAAACTAAAACATTTACGGATTTTCTTTATTATCCTTAAGTTTTATGTTCGTAAAACCATGAGATAATTGATTAATTAGTTCATCTGAAAATTTTAAGGGTTTTTTTCAAACTTTAGATCTTTAAGGGCTTCACCTTGAAAACCTAGAGATTGTGTCTTGATTGCTTTATGGGAAGAAGTAGTTTCATAAAATTTTAAAATATTTTCAACTTTATCTTCAATTCTATTGGTTTGTTGGCCAATAGTATGAAGGTTTATATTTGTATAATTATTTTGTTCTAAAACATGACTTAAATCTGATTTGTAAATAAATTCAGTTTTACCTTTGTCTCCTTGTAGTTTTGCAGCATCTTTTATTGGTACAGCGGAAGTTTCTTTATAAATGATTTGATGTAATGGAGGAAGTATAGATTCTTCAGTTCTTTGTGGAGAGGAACTGGTAGAAGCTATAATTCAAGAAGCACTTAATTTAGTTATCATATTGATGTATAAATCTTTAGTATTATAAGCTTTTTTCATCGCTAGTTTAAGCCAATCAAAGATATAAATATTTTTTTGATTATCATACATATATTTATACCATTTTGCTTTTAGAAAGTCTTTATGTTCATGAGAAAAATAGTTAAAAAAGAATTTTGTAAGAGGATGTAAAGCTAAATTCTTTTTTAACATTTGTTTATCAATTTTAAAGCATTCAATAACATTTATGTAGAAATCGGATTCCAAAGGATTATATGTATTAAATGGAGAAACTTGATAAGAAGGATCCACTAGTCCTGTAGGTCGAAGGTCTACATTACGTGTAGAGCAAGAAACTCAGGATAGTTCTTTTATGGAAGATTCTAGCACAGAGGGAGGATGAGAATAAGACTTTCTAGATGGTTGATAAACTATAGGAGTTGTATCTCTTGAATCTGTTTGAAATTTTATTTCAACACTTCCATCTCCATGTTCAATAATTGTTTCAATATATTGATTTTCTAAAGACCTTTTAGGTTGAGCATTTTCTAAGCGCCATTTACTAGATAGATTAATATCATTCCACTGTATGAGTTTTGGAATATTAACTTTATTTTTGAAATTAGTTTGAAATAAAGTAGTCATACCTTTTGGTTGATGAGAATAGGCTATGGCTGGAACAATTGAATTCTTGATTTTATAATAAACTCTATATATGAGAGCAAGATTTGATTATGAGGATTTAGATCAAAACCTTTTGTCTGGATAGAAGAGTAAGGGCTTCATGTGCACCTGGATCTACAAGAGAAACAGAGAAATTTGGAAAGCAATTGAAGAAAGAAGAGCCATTAGCCAAACTTGATTCAACCATTCCAAGTAATGAATCACTGAATTTTTTATGTCTTGTATCTTGAACATAGATGAGAGCTTCAGCTCTAAGTCCAAGTCTTGTTAATGGCTTTAAAGCAATTTGCACGAATCCAAAATGAATGTAATTGTATGTTTTAACATATTCCTTTATTTCATGGGGCTTGATTAAAGAAAGAAGCTGAATATTACTGGTAATGGACTTAGTTCTTTTAATGGTTTTTACTTTATAACTTCATTTTAATTGAAAACTTCCAACTTTATAAATTTCATTTTCATTTTAGGTTAGAATAGTTCAATCACAAATAACTTCATCTAAATCGTCATAACTGATTTCTTCGCTATTTTTAATAGACATAGAAGATAAGGAATTTGATGATGAGGAAGAAGAAGGTACTAACTTCTTAATAAGCTTAGCCATAATTTATATTATAGAGTTATTTTGACCAAATCCACCACGAGTATTTAACAAAATAGAGGATTTACACACCAACAAAATGCTTAAACGCATTCACACGGCTAACAATGGCGACAACAATGGCTGCATTAGCTTCGCTCTGGGTAGAATATGATTAAAATTTCTCAATAATAACAAATATAGAACTAAGTATTAAGACTTTTGCTGTTCTCACTTTTGAGTCAGCAATTCCTTAAGCAAAATCAAAGCATAACATAATAAAGATAAGTAAAGAAATACTCATAGAACAACTTTATATTGCCAAAGTACTTGATTATAAATTTGTTACTAACTCTTGCCTATACATGGAAAAGGCTAGTACTATTTATAGCCTTAGCAAACATAAATTACATTTCATTACAACTGAATTTAGACTGCATTTGCATATCATTTTATGTGCTGGCATATTGCATGATGTTTCGGGATTTTACAGTTGGATAGGATCACAGGTTGCCGAATAGATGGTTTGTCTTCACGCTGTGATGATTGTACTTGTTGATTAGGAGGATGTTGCTTTATTCTTCTGCATAGTACTTGGTTGGTCCGTTGCGGAGAGAGGAGTCTATGGAGCCTCATTCATTCTTGTCGTCTTTTGGATTTTTCATAACTGTCTTTTGTCTTTTTTCTCAAAGTAGCATTTTGTATAGTACTTTTTCAACATGTATAGTACTTTTTCAACATAACTTTGATGTGTTTATAGAGAATAGCATAGCTGTGGATACGGTAGCATTGATACAGTTTTTGTTATCTTTTCTTTGCATGCTTTATAGAGAAAACTCTTAATAAATCTTGATAAATCTAAATCTTTATAAGATTAATCACCACCCTGATGAATTCCTTTGCAGCTTGTGGAGAACTTCATAATAGAGTCAAACTTATGACAAGGGTCATTCCAACCTTCATTATCATTTTCAAATTCTCCATGGAATAACTGAATCAATTCTTCACGAGTTTTTTCTACAATGTCAGAAGAGATATCTTCATAGGCATTGAGAATTTGATTAAACTTGGCCTGTCCGGATTTAGAACGATTCTGTATCATCGTAGTTTGCTCAGCGAGATCATTAGCAATGCAAACAACTGATCGACCGTCACACCTAACATATTTGTATGTACTTGCAAATTCAAGATGTCCTTTTAGATTAAGAAAGCTTTTATACTGATAAGAAGGTAGATCATAAGTTCAGAGGCGTTCTAAGCTGTATTCCATTGTAGCGATTCATGAGATTCATACCATTGAGCTGGATAATCAACAGGGAGATGCTCATAATCATTTAAGGTAGAGATGAACTTTTTGTAGACTAAATCTCCTTCTTCATAATTCATGATGGTCCATAATTGATAAGGTTGATAAAACTGGATTTCTGATCTTTCACCCAAACTTGATGAAATCGTTATAAGAAGTTGTCTTTTGGTAACTCCAAGGCTGCGAAGGGCATGACACACGACCGTAGGAAGCTGCTATATCATTTCAAAATCATCTCTGCATAAAGAAAAACTTTGGACTAATCCTTGTTCGATAGATGAGATATCAACTTCATATGATGGCAGGAACAATTTGGGAAAGCCAGTTGCCCAGCTTATAAATTGATCTTTGAGCATTAATCGCTCCTTGATCTAACAAGAAATAGTTTTTTCTCTAATTCTTGTAGCTATCTCATCTGGAAGGGCTATGTTAACCTTTTCCAGGAGGTGAATTCTAGATGTTCTTTCATCAGCATAGGTCGATAATGGTGCTCTTTGATCGATAATTGTGCTTTCTAAGTCCTTTGTATGATTTGCAATTTTGGATTGGGTTTTTCTAGTGTTTTTTCTTTTATTAGAGAGAATGGCACTCTAATGGGCATTGATAAGTTCTTGTGAAATGACAGATAATCCTTAATTGATGAAGGGAATTGATATTTGTTAGGATGTATGTATGAAGGAAGAGCTTGATTCCTGAATAGGGGCTTTGCTTTTGCTTGTACTTGATGTCATAATGGGAAGGGATACTTCCTGAAGGCAGATAGGTCTGAAAGTGAATTATTAATAATCTAAATTTTTATTTTCTTTGGGAAAAAAATAATTTTATATTTATCCTCCGGGTAGAATTTGAAGGTGCCAAAATCTGGATGTAGGATCAAATGTAAAAACATGAATACATCAGAGAGACGATTAATAAGATCCATTTTATTTGGAACTGGATATTTGATTGTTTATTGAACACCTTATTCTTGTTTACACTTTGTTGGAATACTATTGATATGTTGAATAGGAGTTGATTCACCAAAATCAAAAATTAATTCTTTATTGTCTAAAATAGTTTTTAGACCTGATGAGTTAATTTGAAAAGGTTGTAAACTTTGTAGAAAAGTGTTTCCAGGGATAATATCATTGTTTAAATCCTTTTCTAGAAGAAAATTACTCTTGATGCATGTTCCATTTTTACAGACATAAACATTACTTAATTTGTATTTGATATGTAGTTTTTTGCTAGCAGTAGCTAGATTGAGTTTATTATTGGTTTTTTCATAATATTTTGTTGGGATTAATCCTTTTCTTATTAAATTAACATCTGCACTACTATCTAGTAAGCAGAGTGCTTTAATAGAGGAGTCTTTGATCTTAATTATTGCTTGAGTTTTCCAATTTTTAAGTGGATTTCTTGCTAAAGAATTTACAAAACCATTTAAGTTTTCACCAACTTCCTCTTGATGTTATAATTTATTATCATTATTTTCTTAATAATTTTTTAGTGTGTGAAATTCAAGATTCTCAACACATTGTTGAGTTCTTGAAGTTTAATCTGAAGCATGAGAGGAAGAATAGTCTGTATTAGAGGAACTGGATGACTCTAACGTTGAGGATCCTTTTATGATAGTTTTGATTTCTTTTTCTATTTTTACTTTTATTTTTGGACAATCAGGAGCTATATGTCCTTTTTGTTTGTAATTATAACATTTTATTTCCTTTTTCTTATGGTAAGAAGTGGATGGATTATCTTTTGTATAAGATTTCTTTGATTCTTTAAAAGGATTTTTATGAGAAGATTTTTATGATATCTTTTTGAGGAAATATAATATTGTGGAGTTTAAAAATGTTTAGATTTTCTTTTTTGTTGGTTTCTTTTTAAGTTTTTCTTTTTATTATGGCTAGAAGGACTAATTAATGGTTCCATACAAAATTGATAACAAAAATCACTAAGTTTGTATTTGCTAATTCTTTTTTGATTTTTAATTTGTCGTTTAAGTTTGATTTCATTGCATAATGAAAATCCAACTTTATTTATCTTTTGAATGAGGGCACCATATGTATAAAGTCCATAATTTAAACTTCCATAATTTTTTGATTTTAACTCTTCATTAACTTTTTTTGCAAAAAAGTTTAGGAAGACTAGATATAAATTTTTCTTTTCAAAATTCTGAATTGCTTGCATCGATTGTATAGAGTTTTGATAAGAAAACATCTTTATACCAACAAAAATTTGATAATGTTGGGCAAGATAAATTGATTAATTGTGTTTCTATTTTTTCTTCTGCATTCATATAATTACCAATAAAATGTTTTACTATATTGGTAATAAGCATGTAAATAGAATCAGGAATCATTTGACCTTGAGGAGTAATAATAAGATTTCCTGAAGGATCTCTTTTTACTGCATTTAGAATAGCTTGTCTTTCTATATCAGATAGGTACTTTTCCCACCAACCATGTAATTTTCTAGTAAATCCAAGGACAACTGCATTTACTACATGTGTTTGATCATTATCGACAGCCATGATAGTATAGGCATATATCATCATGTGTTAGCATAGTTGTAGGATTTGATATTCAGATAGTCCATCTACATTCCATTCGTATACTGAGGAGTTTTCAAATTGAAGACCATTTGGAATAGCTTGTTCTTCAAATCAAAGATAAACTAGAGTTGGTCTTGGATAATAATTTCTTATTTTTGTGGCAGTGACTATTGGTTTTTGTCTTTTAAAGATTTTATTGATTTGTATAGATTCTTGATTTTGATCATTTTGATTCTCATTTGTTTTAGAATCTTCTTCTATAGGATCAGCTATAGAAAATTCTGAATCTAAGTTAGAGGATTTAGAATTTGAGACTAAAACATTTATAGATTTGTCAACTTTTTTATCTTTATTTTTTTAAAGTTTAATATTTGTAAAACTATGAGATAATTCTTACTTTAGATATTTAAGGGCTTCACCTTGAAAACCTAAAGTTTGTGTCTTAATTATCTTTTGTGAAGAAGATGCTTCATAAATTTTTAAAATATTTTCAACTTTATCTTCAATTTTATTGGTTTGTTGGCCAATAGTATGAAGGTTAATATTTGTATAATTATTTGTTCTAAAACATGACTTAAGTCTGATTTTTAAATTAATTCAGATTTACCTTTATCACCTTGTATCTTTGCTACATCTTTTATAGGTACGGCTGATGTTTCTTTATATATGATTTGATGTAATGGAGGATGTATAAATTCTTCAGTTCTTTGTCGAGAAGAACTGGTAAAAGCTATAATCCAAGATGAGCTTAATTTTGTTATCATATTGATAGATAAATCTTTAGTATTATAAGCATTCTTCATGGCTAGTTTAAGCCAATCAAAGAAATAAATATTTCTTTGATTATCATACATATATTTGTACCATTTTTCTTTTAAAAAGTCTTTATGTGCTTGAGAAACCTGTTTAAAAAAGGATTTTGTTACAGGATATAGAGCTAAATTATTTTTTAACATTTCTTTATCCATTTCAAAAGATTCAATAACATCTATGCTAAAATCGGATTCCGAAGGATTATATGTATTAGATGGAGAAGCTTAATAAGAAGGATACACAAGTCCTATAGGTCGACATTATGTGTAGAGCAAGAAACTCAGGATAGTTCTTTTATGGAAAATCCTACCACAGAGGGAGGATGAGAATAAGACTTTCTAGAAGGTTGATAAACTGTAGGAGTTGTTTCTCTTGAATCTGTTTGAAAATTTATTTGAAAACTTCCATCTTCATGTTCAATAATTGTTTCAATATCTTGATTTTCTAAAGACCTTTTTGGTTGGGCTTTTTCTAAGTGCCATTTACCGGATAGATTAATATCATTCCACTGTATGAGTTTTGTAATATTAACTTTATTTTTGAAATTAGTTTGGAATAAAGTAGTCATACCTTTTGCTTGATGGGAATAGGCTATGCCTGGAATAACTGAATTTAAGAGTTTATAATAAACTATATATATGAGAGTAAGATTTTGATTATGAGGATTCATATCCAAACCTTTTGTCTGGATAGCAAGAGTAAGAGCTTCATGTGCACCTAGATCTGTAAAGGAAACAGAGAAATTTGGAAAGCAATTGAAGAAAGTAGGGCCATTAGCCAAACTTGATTCAACCATACCAAGTAATGAATCACTAAATTCTTTATGTCTATTATCTTGAACAAAGATGAGAGCTTCTATTCTAAGTCCAAGTCTTGTTCATGGCTTTAGAGCAACTTGCATTAATCCAAAATGAATATAATTGTAAGTTTTAACATGCTCCTTTATTTCATGGGGCTTAATTAAAAAAAGATACTGAATATTACTGGTAATGGACTCAGTTCTTTTAATGGTTTTTACTTTATAACTTGATTTTAATTAAAAACTTCCAACTTTATAAATTTCATTTTTATTTAAGGTTGGAATAGTTTAGTCACAAATAACTTGATCTAAATCATCATAACTGATTTCTTTATTATTTTTAATAGACATAGAAGATAAGGAATTTGATGATGAGGAAAAGAAAGGTAGAAACTTCTTAATAAGCTTAGCCATAATTTGTATTACAGAGTTATTTTAACCAAATCCACCACAAGTATCTAACAAAATAGCAGATTTACACACCAATAAAACGCCTTAAACGCCTTCACACGGCTAACAACGGTGACAACAATGGCTACCTCAGCTTCACACCAGGCAGAATATGATTAAAATTTCTCAATAATAACAAACATAGAACTAAGTATTAAGACTTTTAACGTTATTACTTTTGAGTCAGCAATTTTTTAAGCAAAATCAAAGCATAACATAACAGAGGTAAGTGAAGAAATACTCACAAAACAACTTTATATTGCCAAAGCACTTAATTACAAATTTGATACCAACTTGACTCTATTACCAAATAGGGAAAATGGTGGGTATACAAAAGCGGAATGAGAGGAGAGAGGAGATGGTGGTGGAAGCAAGGCTAAATTTTGACTGGTATTCCAACTCTTGCCTGTACATGAGGAGGCTAGACCTATTTATAGTCATAACCAACATAATCCACATTTCATTACAACTGAATTTACACTACATTTGCATTTCATTTCATGCACTGACAAATTTAAAGATGCTTCAAGACTGCTGGATAAGATCACATTCTTCATTGTAGATGAGCTTTATTCTGAATAGTGGATTATCATGATTGCTTTGTGGAAAATTGAGTGGCTTGATAAAGCATATGTCTTGTCTTGGCTTTATTTTTTTTTCATTTCTTCAGATAGAGATGAATCCTTCATTATCACTCTTTGTCTCATTAGCATCTGTATTTGGTTCAGGGGCAATATTTTCAAAAGGATTGTCATCAGCCCAAAGATGATCAGCTACTGACCAAAACTTAATGGAGAATTTTCAGATGACCTTTCTTTCTGTATTTGTTCAAAAATTTCCTTTTGAAGCTCTTGTTTGAGTTGACGCGAATCTGCTACTACATAAAGAACAGAAAAAGAGGATGAACAAGAAATCTTCTATTTGTCAATATCACTTGATGGATGAAGCCTTTCTTTTTCTTTTTCTGGAGTTTTGAGAACTTTAGAGAATGATGGCTTTATAGCTTGATCGGTAAAATATTACTGCAGCATTGTACTATAATCAAATTGATGCCAAAACTCGATATAGATTATTCGAAATAAAACTGGTGGACTGAAGTCCATTTCTTTATAAAAATTCCATTTCAAGATCCAAGGAATCTCCTGCTAGCAATAAAACTGCATAATAACATAAGGTTCTATTGCAAGTTGTAGATGCTGATAAAGGCTTTTTTCTTCTGATTTGAGAAGGGCTTTAAATGATGCATAATAGGATTCATAAATAGGAAGAAGTGCTTGAAGAAGGATGTCTTTAGTGGCACCAAAAGGGATCCAGAATTATGCGAAGAACCACATAGGCATTTTATGGGAGTTTGATTTGAATCTGATGAACCAAGAATGCTGGAAGGATGGGTTTAATAATAGAAGATGACTTCCCAAGTAGGAATATAATCATAATAATTAAAAATAAGTTCTGAATCAAGCCTTTGAGGTGTATGAAGAGGTCGTCCCCATTCTTCTGTAGAGAGAACATGCAGAATCTTGATTTTTTAATATAGGATAGTAATATTGGTTGGTAAAGCATTTAAGTATGAATTTTTTGATCCATCTGTATGATCAATAGTACGATGGCCAGTTCTGATCAGAATCTGTTCATGGACTTTATAATTAAGAGGTTTGATAAATAAGTGATCAGGAGAAAAAAGGGTTTGGATAAGATGTTCAATAGAAATGGTATCGGCATAAGACATGTCATCTAAGGAATAAATTCTCAAGGGTGCTTTTGTGCAAAATATTGGGCTTGTGAAGCTTGAGGTTTTGTGGGTACAGGGCTTGATGGGCTTTGAAATTGAGGAACATTAGAATTATGGGTTGCCCCCCATCTCTCAAGATAATTGCCGCTGGATTTTCTGGATAAAGGTGTAGTGTTCATAATGGAAGAAACTTTATCAGTTGGGGACTAGAGAAAAGGTCTAATCTGTCGAGGCTTCATTCTTTTGTCTCTGTAAAAACTGACGAGATAAAAAATCAAGAAGAGAATTATTTTTACATGCAATATACTCAATGTTAAAGTCAAATATGGCTAATAAAGCTTGCCAGCGAGCAAAGATTTGCTTTGCAACAAGATTTTTTACATCTTTTTCTAAAATTTCTTTAGCAGATTTACAATCTATTCTTAATAAAAAAAATTTTGTTTAATAAATCACTTTGGAACTTCATTATACTATTTACTATGGATAGGATTTCCTTTTTAATAGTTGAATATTTCTATTGAGTGGGCGTCCATGTTCCAGAAGTGAAATGAAGAATTTCTTCTTTTCCAAGGACGTTTCTTTACGGAAGGATTCCTGTAAAACCTATTTTAGATGCATTTTTTTGAACTATTTTTAATAAATCTGGTTGAGGGATAGTTAAACAAGGTAAATTTTGAACTTTCTATTTAATTTTTGAACAACTTTTGTATGAACAAGTGTCCATTCTACGGGATTTTTGGTCAAGCGCATTTGCAAGATTTTTCTTTCTTTAGCAAGATCTTTATAAAAGTCAGAAACATAATTAAGGAATCCAAGAAAATGTTGCAATTGCTCTTTATTAAGAATTTCATTAGGAAATTGAGAAGCAAACTTAATAACTCTTTGGATTAGAGAAATAGTTCCTTTTTCTTTTATAAAGCCAAGAAACTAAATTTCTGTTTGAAAAAGCTTCATTTTCTTTCGGGATAAGAAAAGTCCATTGTTGATAATAACTTTTTTAAAAATATTTAAATGTTTTCAATGGTCATAAATAGATTTTGAAAACACAAGAATGTCATCTATATAGACGAGTGTAAAAGCTTGATATGGATTAAAAATGTCATTCATTATTCTTTGAAATTCTGAAAGAGCATTTTTTAAACCAAATGGCATAACGTTCCATTCGTAATGGCAAAATGATACTGTAAAAGTAGCTTTATACCAGTCCTCTGGGGTGATTTGAATTTGCCAAAATCTTGATTTAAGATTAAATTTGGAAAAAAGGAAGGCACCGGCTAAACGATTAATAAGATCAGTTTTATTTGGAACTGGATATCTGATGGACTTTAAGACTTTATTTAAAGGCTTATAGTTGATAACAAGACAGGGAACACCTCGTTCTTGTTCAGGCGCTTCATTTACATAAAATGTTGGACAGCTCCAAGGGGAATGTGATTTCTGAATAAGCTTTTTAGCAAGAAGATCATTGATTTCTTTAGTAAATAGTTGTACAAGGCCTTTATTCATCTGAATAGGTCAAGCTTTAGTAGGAATTTGATATTCATCAAAATTATCAGTATATGGAAAAGAAACGGTATGGTGTTTCCTGTGCCAAAAGGCAAAAGAAAGGTCAAAACAGCATTCTGTTTGAAGAGATTTTTGAAATTAGATTAAATCTTTTGGAATTCTAGTTTTGTAATTCTTTTTCATTTTTAAAGAATTCATATCTTCTTGAAGATATGCCATTTGTTTTCCTTTATAAGCAATTTGATTTTGAATGATATTGATATGTTGAATAGGAGTTGATTCAATAAAATAGAAAATTAAGTTTTTATTATCTTTAATAGTTTTAAGGCCTGATGAATCAATTTGAGAAGGTTGTAGAATCTGTAAAAAAGGATTTCCAAGGATAACATCATTGTTTAAATCTTTTTCGAGCAGGAAATTAGTCTTTATACATGTTCCATTTTTGCCAACATAGACGTTATTTAATTTATAATGGATATGGAGTTTATCATTAGCAGTTGCTAGGCTAAGTTTATTTTTGGTTTTTTCACAATATTTTGTTGGGATTAATCCTTCTGTTATTAAATTAACGTTTATGCCACTATCTAGTAAGCAGAGTGCTTTAATAGAGAAGTCTTTGACCTTAATTGTAACTTGAGTTTCCATTTTGGAGGTGGATTCCTTGTTAAAGAATTTACAAAACTATTTAAGTTTTCATCAAATTTTTCTAGATGTTCTAAATTATCATTATTTTCTTGATAATTTTTTAGTGTGTGAAATTCAAGATTCTCAACACGTTGTTTGAGTTCTTGAAGTTCAATTAAGTCTTGTTTTAATTATTTTATTTCTTTTTTTTTATTATTACTTTCTTTATAAGGATCTTGAATTAAAAGATGAGTAGGAGCTTGTTGCTCTCTTAATCTATCTAAAACAATTTTTATACTGAATTGTTTAAGTAAGTTAGATATATTACTTGATGTAGAAGCTTTTTTTTTTTCGTTGTTTATTTTCTATATTTTTTTCAAAATATTTATTGTTTAATTCTTCATCTTTTAGATCTTTAAACATTTCTAGCACCATTTCTTCAGAGCAGAGAGTACATTTAAAGACAAAGAGGAAGAAGAAGTAGATTCATACTGGATTTCACTATCAAATATTTTACAATGACATGTATCTGAAGAATAATCTTTATCAAAGGAACTAGATAATTATAAGGACGAGGATGAGGATCCTCTGATTTCTTTTTGAGAAGAAATAATTTCAGAAGGCTATAAAATATTTTCAAATTTATCTTCAATTCTATTAGTTTGTTGGCCAATAGTATGAAGGTTAATATTTGTATAATTATTTTATTCTAAAATATGACTTAAGTCTGATTTGCAAATAAATTCAGATTAACCTTCATCTCATTGTATTTTTGCAACATCTTTTATCGGTACGGCTGAAGTTTCTTTATATATGATTTGATGTAATGAAGGATGTATAGATTCTTCAATTCTTTGTGGAGAAGAATTGGTAGAAGCTATAATCCAAGATGAGCTTAATTTTGTTATCATATCGATGGATAAATGTTCAGTATTATAAGCTTTCTTTATGGCTAGTTTAAACCAATCAAGGAAATAAATATTTCTTTGATGATCATACATATATTTATACCACTTTTCTTTTAAGAAATCCTTATGCTCTTAAGAAACCTATTTAAAAAAGGATTTTGTTAAAAGATGTAAAGCTAAATTCTTTTTTAATATTTCTTTATCAATTTTAAAGCATTCAATAACATTTATATAGAAATCGGATTCCGAAGGATTATATGTATTAGATGGAGAAGCTTGATAAGAAGGATCCACTAGTCCTGTAAGTCGAAGGTCTACATTAGGTGTAGAGCAAGAAACTTGGGATAGTTCTTTTATGGAAGATTCTACCACAAAGGGAGGATGAGAATAAGACTTTTTAGATGGTTGATAAACTACAGGAGTTGTATCTCTTGAATTTGTTTGAAAATTTATTTCAACACTTCCACCTTCATGTTCAATAATAGTTTCAATATATTGATTTTCGAAAGACCTTTTAGGTTGAGTGCTTTATAAGCGTCATTTACTAGATAGATTAATATCATTCCGCTGTATGAGTTTTGGAATAGTAACTTTATTTTTGAAATTAGTTTGGAATAAAGTAGTCATACCTTTTGCTTGATGGGAATAGGCTATGCCTAAAACAACTGAATTCATGAGTTCATAATAAACTCTATATATGAGAGCAAGATCTTGATTATGAGGATTTATATCAAAACATTTTGTCTGGATAACAAGAGTAAGAGCTTCATGTGCACCTAGATCTGTATGGGAAACAGAGAAATCTAGAAAGCAATTGAAGAAAGTAGGGCCATTAGCCAAACTTAATTCAACCATTCCAAGTAATGAATCACTAAATTTTTTATGTCTTGTATCTTGAGCATAGATGAGAGCTTCTATTCTAAGTCGAAGTCTTATTAATGGCTTTAGAGTAACTTGCACTAATCCAAAATGAATATAATTTTATATTTTAACATACTCCTTTATTTCATGGGGCTTGATTAAAGAAAAATGCTGAATATTATTGGTAATGGATTCAGTTCTTTCAATGGTTTTTTACTTTATAACTTGATTTTAATTGAAAACTTCCAACTTTATAAATTTCATTTTTATTTAAGGTTGGAATAGTCCAATCACAAATAACTTGATCTAAATCGTCATAACTGATTTCTTCACTATTTTTAATAGACATAAAATATAAGGAATTCGATGATGAGGAAGAAGAAGGTAGAAACTTCTTAATAAGCTTAGCCCTAATTTGCATTACAAAGTTATTTTAACCAAATCCACCACAAGTATCTAATGAAATAGAGGATTTCCACACCAACAAAATGCCTTAAATGCCTTCACATGGCTAACAACGGCGACAACAATGGCTGCCTCAGCTTCACTCCGAGTGGAATATGATTAAAATTTCTTAATAATAAAAAAACATAAAACTAAGTATTAAGACTTTTGACATTCTTACTTTTGAGTTAGCAATTCCTTAAGCAAAATCAAAGCATAACTTGATAAAGATAAGTGAAGAAATACTCACAAATGACTTTATATTGCAACGATAGTTGATTACAAACTAGATGCCAACTCGTCTCTGATACCAAATGGGGAAGATGGTGGGTATATAAAAGCGGAAGGGAGAGGAGAGAGGAGATGGTGGTGGAAGCAAGGCTAGATTTTGACTGGTGTTCCAACTCTTGCCGGTACATGAGGAAAGCTAGAAATATTTATAGTCATAACTAACATAATTTACATTTCATTATAACTAAATTTGCACTACATTTGTATTTCATTTCATGTGCTAACAAATTCCATGATGCATCAGGACTACTGGATAAGATCACAATCTTCACTGTAGATGAACTTTACTTTGTATAGTGGATTGTCATGATTACTTTGTGGAAAATCTAGTGGCTTGATAAAGCATATTTCTTGTCTTGGCTTTATTTTTTTCTTTTCTTCGGATAGAGATGAATCCTTCATTATCACTTTTTGTCGCATCAGCATCTGTATCTGGTTCATGAGCAATATTTTCAAAAGGGTTATCATCAGCCCAAAGATGATGTAGTTGCTAACCAAAACTCAATGGAGAATTTTCAGATGACCTTTCCTTTTGTATTTGTTCAAAAATTTCCTTTTGAAGTTTTTTTTTTTTGAGTTGAAGCAAATATGCTGTTGCATAAAGATTAGATGAAGAGGTTGAACAAGAATTCTTTTGTTTGTTAATATCACTTGCTGGATGAAGCCTTTTTTTCTTTTTTTCAGCAGTTTTGAGAACTTCAGAGAATGATGGCTTTATAGCTTGATTGGTAGAATATTGCTGGAATATTACAATATAATCAAATTGATGCCAAAACTTAATATAGATCATTCAAGATAAAACTAGTGGACTGAAGTCCATTTCTTTATAAAAATTCCATTTCAAGATCCAAGGAATCTCCTACTTGTGATAAAACTGCATAATAACATAAGGTTCTATTGCAAGTTGTAGATGCTGATAAAGGGTTTTTTCTTCTGATTTGAGAAGGGCTTTAAATGATGCAGAATAAGATTCGTAAATAGGAAGAAGTGCTTGAGGAAGGATGTCTTTAGTGGCGCCTAAAGTGATCCAGAATTGTGTGAAGAACCACATAGGTATTTTATGGGAGTTTGATTTGAATCGATGAACCAGGAATGCTAGAAGGAAGGGTTTTGCTAATAGAAGATGACTACCCCAATTGGTATTAGAGCTAAGTTGGTATCAAATTTATAATCAAGTACTTTGGCAATATAAAGTCGTTTTGTGAGTATTTCTTCACTAATCTTTGTTATGTTATGCTTTGATTTTGCTTAAGGAATTGCTGACTCAGAAGTAAGAACGTCAAAAGTCTTAATACTTAGTTTTGTGTTTGTTATTACTAAGAAATTTTAATCATATTCTGCCTAGTGCAAAGCTGAGGTAGCCATTATTATCGTTGTTATTAGCCATGTGAAGGCGTTTAAGGCGTTTTGTTGGTGTGTAAATCCTCTATTTCGTTAGATACTCGTGGTGGATTTGGTTAAAAATAACTCTGTAATATAAGTTATGGCTAAGCTTATTAAGAAGTTTGTACCTTCTTCTTCCTCATCATCAAATTCCTTATCTTCTATGTCTATTAAAAATAGTGAAGAAATCAGTTATGACGATTTAGATTAAGTTATTTGTGACTGGACTATTCCAACCATAAATAAAAATGAAATTTATAGTGTTGGAAGTTTTCAATTAAAATCAAGTTATAAAGTAAAAACCATTGAAAGAAATGAATCTATTACCAATAATATTTAGCATCTTTCTTTAATTAAGCCCCATGAAATAAAGGAGTATGTTAAAACATACAATTATATTCATTTTGTATTAGTGCAAGTTGCTGTAAAGCCTTTAACAAGAGTTGGACTTAGAACAGAAGCTCTCATCTATGTTCAAGATACAAGACATAAAAATTTTAGTGTTTCATTACTTGGAATGGTTGAATCAAGTTTGGTTAATGGCCCTACTTTCTTCGATTGCTTTCCAAATTTCTCTATTTTCCTTACTGATCCAGGTGCACATGAAGCTCTTACTCTTGCTATCCAGACAAAAGGTTTTGATATGAATCCTCATAATCAAAATCTTACTCTCATGTTTAGAGTTTATTATAAACTCATGAATTCAGTTGTTCCAAGCATAGCCTATTCCCATCAAGCAAAAGGTATGACTACTTTATTCCGAACTAATTTCAAAAATAAAGTTAATATTCTAAAACTCATACAGTGGAATGATATTAATCTATCTGGTAAATGGTGCTTAGAAAATGCTCAACCTGAAAGGTCTTTAGAAAATCAAGATAAAAACTATCAAAAAAAAACCTTTTTATCAATGCATTTATGCGTTGGCAAAGGTTAGTATTTACGTTGCTAAACACATTCTGCAACGTAATTGAGTGCATTGCCAGCATGTTGCCAAAGCTTTGTCAATAAAAGTATTTCGCAATGCAATTTGACTGCATTGGGGAAAGTTAACTTTTCAGCAATGTAATATTCGTTGCAAAAATATGTTGCCGAATCATTTTAAACATTGCCAAAAGATGGTCTATTGTAGAAATTAGTTGACATATGCCGACGCAATAGGTGCATCGGCGAAAGTTTTCAACCTTTGCAACACATGTGGCGCATTGGTAAAAGTCCGTTTTTCGCAATGCATGTGGCACGTTGGCAAAAGTCTACTTTCCACAACACACTTGTTGCGTTGGCAAATATTCACTTTTCGCAATGCACGCAGTGTGTTGCCAAAAAAATTACTTTCCGTAATGCACGCAGCACGTTGGCAAAAGTTCACTTTCCCCATCGCACGTGACTCATTGGCAAAAGTCCACTTTCTACAATGCACTTGGCGTGTTGTTAAAAGTCCACTTTTAGCAATGTAATATCTACATTGGCAAATAATTTTTTTTTCCTTCACAACACAAATAAATGCGTTGGAAACATTATTACATATCATGTAAGTATGTTCAAAATTTGCTTTTGCCAATGCCACTAGTAGCATTAGCAAAGGTATAAAATCACACCTAATATTTTAGAATTTTTTATGCACAACCAGTATTCATATAAACTCATTGCAATTGAAAATAATTTCTCAATTTTAAATGTAACAATAAAAAACCAACCTCAATGTGCATTCATAATGAAATTCATTCAAACCTCAAACATTTGCATTTATTATAAAATTATATCTAATTTAATTCCAAAACATACCTCCCCCGAATATCAAAATAAAAAAAGACAAAATAAAAATATTCAAATAGTATCTAGACAATGTATAAAATTCAAGCAGATTCTCTTTTTCTCTCTCTCATATTTCATCAAAGCTGCCATGCATTCCATGATGTCACTCATCCATCTGTGAAAAATGAAGAAAGAAATGCATCAAACATGCAAGCACATTTCAAGTATAATATACGTGCAGAAAATTTAGACTGAAATTAAAGAAGGCATTGGAGTTTTTAAACAAGCAACTAAATAAATATAAATGCTTGTTTTATTCTATACTAAAATAGAAATTCTAAAATTGATGTATTAAAATTCATACAATAAACATGAATTTACTAACCAAGAAGGCTCGGCTGTTGGAAGTAGGTGGGTCTCGTGGATAGATTTTCAAAACTTTTGACCCACTTGACACAGGGATCAACTATCCATAAGACCAAAACCCAATCCAGGATGCGTTACCCTCAATCTCGTGACCATGTACAGTAAAAATTCTACCAGCACTAAACATCCAAAATAATCTACGACATGCAAGAAGTAGATCATACCTTTGGAGATCCGCAGTGCTCTAATGGATTTCTTTAACACCTCTTAGCCTTCCACGCTATGACCCCCGAATTGGATTTCTTTTCTCGAGAAGAATGGTGGAATCTTCAGGAGAAAATTCCCAACTCGAAACTCCAAGGAACTAGAAGAGAGAAGGAGAGAAACTCGTGCAACTCTTGCACGAAAGGGTTTTGGGCGTGAGGGAGAGTCTTATTGGACGTCCAAGAGATTTTATAGACTTCCAAATCTCTCCCTTGTCTAATTGAAATAGAAGTCTTACTTCCAAAGCAATTAGCAGCTTTCTCCTTTCCAAACTCTTATTTCTAGAGTTCAAGTCAGATTAGTGTTTTCCAATATCTTGGGCTAGCGTGGGGACCACTAGGGATTCCTTAGAAAGCTGGCTCCAACTGGAACACCGCAACCCCACATCTCATGTGCAATCCGGGCCCACAGTTAATTGCAAATAACACCACTATATAAATGCAATTGCACTCCAGTCTTAGGAATAAATTACAATGAAGACCCTAAACTTCCCAATTACCACAAGTAGGCCCCTCTATCAATATCCGTGGATCAATTGGAATAAATCCGTCTCTTCCAATCTAAGTTCCACATCTTATTATCCTTGAGCCCCCAATTAATCACAGTAATCATCAGTACCATCCAATTAACTCTTAATTGAGATGGGTGCGTACTTACTAATGACAAATCCATTAATTGGCACAAGGGGATAATAGAGATAGATTCCATCTTGATCATTCAACGTTCCCACAGTTCTACTATCACATATCCAAGACACCGAGGTGTTAACCTACAGTCGGCCTCACTCATTGGTGACTCAAAGCAAATGAGTAGATAGAAACTTGAGTTCGTCAATGTCTCAGGATTGAAAGCCCATTGCTAGGGAATTATGAGAGCATACCTTATTATTGAGATGGAATTCCATAAGGTGCATCTCATGGTTCTTCAATACATCCAATGTACCAGCACCGTGATCCAGAATCTTGCATTCTGATGATCGAGAGAAATCACACTATCTCATAGTGATCAAAGTGCTGCAACCTTATCAAATGAGATGCCCAATCTCATTACTGGTTGTGAAGCTATTTTAAGTATAAGATTTGTGACATATATCTCCCGCGTGTGGATCTCATCCATGCACATATATCACATTTAATATACTAATGGGATCTGGTTCAACTCATGAATCATTATGTCATCCGTATTGGTCATGTGCATGAAGTAGTAAAATAACATTCATCTCATGAAAGTAAAGCATGATTTTATTGATAAATAAAGAAATTAATCATTTATTACATTAACTGATGGATTGAGTCCATAAAATCTAACAAGCATGATCAGCTCCCGATACGCTTGCCCCACCAAGTGATAATGTCGAAAAGAATCCTGTCCGCTGTAGGGCCTCTATTTGCTATAGCCTGGAAAGCCTAGAATTCTTCAATTCTTTTATTTGTAACTTCAATATGCTCTTTGAGGCTATGCATCTCATAATCATGTGTTGAGTGCGAATGACACTCCTAGAAGACGAGGGCTTCGGTCCGACCCCAAATCCCTTTAAGTACCTCGGTCTCGGCCCAAGCACCTCAATCGACATCTCCTCCTCCCTCATCGGGGCTGCACCGGGCAGTGAATACCTATTTTACAACTTTACTAATTCATCCTGTTATTTTTAGAAGGAATTAACAACTAAATATATTGAGAAATAATAATATTACCATCTAAATAGATTAAAACCAAAGTAAAAAAGTAATAACCAATATTACATATGTAATATGCTATAAGCACGCTATAAACAAAGTAGTCTATCCACTGAATTATAGCTAGTATTACAGGATTCTAGTGATACATGTATACACACACACACTCATTACATACATACTTGATTTTCCTTGCATTTTGGATTCACCCAATCATTTTTTGATTTACTCTAATGGGAGTCTTTATAAAAGTCCACAAAGTGGGGCTTTTGGCCTCCATTCTCTGCCGCTTGATTTCGTTAATTAGTTTCATAAGTAAGGTTATATGTAAGTACTATAATCTAATTAACATTATTTTTTGAAATTATCAAGAATTAACATCACCATGATATACAATGTTGATGGAAAGGACCTTAACCTGTATACATGATTGTAGGATAGTAGTGAACGAAATGCTTTGGCTTTCTCTGACTTAGCCTACCAAAATTAAGGAGAAAATAAAAAAAAGTTAGTAAATCTCAATCATGTTAAATCTTAACCAGTAGAAATTCATGACAAATAACTTAGTAACATATATAACCCATAGATGTTACCTTCCACTTCTCATCAGTCCATACATGGTCGATCATGTAGTTCCAATGCTCTGGCTTAACGTTATTAGGCAGTTGAGTTTTAGGGTCAACACCTTTTTCCAACATATTCTTATACTTAAGGTGCAAGCTGTACTTTCAGCCCCTATAATGTTTGACATTTTTTTATCAACTACTACCTGTACCTTCATATCAGTTATGTAATCTTTGATCTCAAACTTCTCATGTAAAGGAAATATTAGTGTATTGATATCTATTAAAAAATACAAATTAATGTTATTAGTTAATTAATAAATTTCAATTACCAAAGCTCGTTTTATGATGGCCGTTCTAAGTGAACTATCAATATCAGTCCATGTATTGGTGCCCTGTAGTGGTGCCACCCCTCTAATCTCTTTGCCAAGCTTCATCGCAAAAGAAAGGGCATTAAGCACCACTGGCACATTGCAATCATCTGGGAACTCCACTGGGAGTTTTTTACTTGATCGCACTACAAGCCTCTCAGTCCTCCTACCTTTTGTCGAGCCTTGTACAGACCTTTTGGTCAAGCTTGAGGTTGTAAAGACAAAAATGTTGTTTATGTTTGTATGCATAATATATTAGAGTAAGATAAAAATTATAAGCGAAGAACATTAGATTCTTATCTACACTACTGACCTGGGTGGTTGGTGTATTCACTAAAGGTACATGTTGGGTTTGTGCAAGTTGGGACTGTACCAAAGGAGTATGTGGGGTCTGTGCAGGTTGGGATTGTACCTCCAGAATTAGGGACTCTGTGGTTATGGAAACTGGTAGATGACGAGCCACTTGACATTTAGCAATCATCAATGTGACATGAAAAAAAGGAAAATAATAGATTACGTGTGCATATATCAATAATTACCAATAATCAACATATTACGGGTACAATATCACTAATTATCAATAATACAAAAAAGTGTATACCACACTAGTTAATTGTTGGTAAATATAAAATCAGTCTTAGATACACACTCACACACATTACCTTTTTCATTTGAGATCCAGAATACTTATCATCACCATCACTACCATAATCTTCATCATCCTCACTGGAGTAATTCGAGCCTTCCTCACTCTCTGGCGAACTGTATTCCTCATCATTTTCCTTAACCATGTTTCTTTTTCTCTTGTTAACTGAATTCATATGGGTGATCTTCTCAATCTGTTAGATTTTGTGGACTCAATCCATCAGTTGATGTAATAAATTGATTAATTTCTTTATTTATCAATAAAATCATGCTTTACTTTCATGAGATGAATGTTATTTTACTACTTTATGCACATGACCAATACGTATGACATAATGGTTCATGAGTTGAACCGGATCCCATTAGTATATTAGATGTGATATATGTGCATGGATGAGATTCACACGCGGGAGATATATGTCACAAATCTTATACTTAAAATAGCTTCACAACCAGTAATGAGATTGGGCATCTCATTTGGTAAGGTTGCAGCACTTTGATCACTATGAGATAGTGTGATTTGTCTCGATCATCAGAATGCAAGATTCTGGAACATGGTACTTGTCACGCCCCAATCCCGGGAATTTGGGGATTTGAGTGGGCCCCCAGGGCGTGGATACGTAATCCCGTAGAAATCCGTGCCCTGAAGAAGTTTGCACGAATTCCTACAAGGGAGATTCCACAGGAACGTGTGAGGTAAGCTGACACACGTACAAACATAAACTATCATAATCGAGAACCTGTGAAATACTCAATAATCATCAAGAGCACATAAAGTTCATAGTCTATTAGAGCATAATTACATACAATAGTGTTATAGTCCTTAAAAATACGTTCCCAAAATCAGTCCTTACGGTGATACACAAGTCTTCAACATAATATTCCCCGAAGAGACGCTCTCCGTAGGATGGCTAGTAGTAAACGTCGCCATCCATCCATTCACCTACACCCCGAGGTACCGTTGGGGTATCTTCCGGGGCCGCGTCAGCATTCGTGTCGGGGGCGGGTGCTGAATCTGCAATACCGAGGGTAACACTATTAACACGACGGTTAAGCAAGTACTAAGCATAGGAATTAATATAACAAAATACATTAGCAAGAACAATCACTAAACATGATGCATGAGTGAAACTTAGTGTTATACATACTGATTGGCAACCACGATGCTCTATTCTCCCAAAGGGAGCATACATAACGTATGGGTCGCTAGGGGATCAAGCTAGCTTCCCGAGGAGCGTCGACAACCCCTCCGTAAACCTACTGCAGTGGTGACATATAATACCCAAAGGGCAGAAGCCAAGTGGTGCCGACTCGAAGTCAATCATACAATCATAACATATACAAGAAATAGATAGTCATGAAACAACGAATACTTAAACGAAATACATGCAGGTAGGCTACAAGGCCCGAGCCTCCGCTACACCCTTGGCTAGCAAGCACACACTCAATAGAAGCTCTGGCTTGTCAGACACGCACTCATTAGAAGCTCAGGTCTGAATTGCCTCGGGGTTTGTTAGAGGAAGTGAATGCGATAACAGTCATGTCAAAGGTAGTGTTATGTATCAATATGATATGATTGCATTTAGATGAAGCAGTCTCCTAATTCCCCAAGGACATTCAGTACGAGGTACACATGAGATGTTCGGTGTCGCTGTGTTACCGCGTCTGGGTATTACATTGTGTATACGGAACACCCTTCTCATGCCAACATCCATGACTTACCATTGGGGAATCCTTCATTCATTCCAACGTATAATTACCAATGGCCAAAGGGGGGGTATAGAGGGTACCATGACTAAAGCCCTACAACATCATCGAGACTCCTAACATCTTACGTTCACTGGGTTCTTACGGCTTAGCCGTATACAGGGTTACGGCTTAGCCGAGAGGGGGGTCACAGTCGTCCGGATTTTTCCGTGGGGTTACGGTTCAACCGTATATTGGCCTACGGCTTAGCCGTGCTAAGCCTACGGCTGGGTCACGGGGAGGTTACGGCTTAGCCGTAGGGTATCTCACGGTGCAGCCGTATGCAGGCCGTAGAAGGAACTGGTTCTGTGAGCTCTCTGGAAAGTTCGCCGTAGAAAGACCTACGGCTAGGCTACGGGCTGGGTACGGCTTAGCCGTAGTGGATTTCACGGCTTAGCCGTAAGTGAGCCGTAGTACAAAACCTCCTTTTACTGCTCTCTGGACATTGAGCCGTAAGAGCTCACGGCTTAGCCGTATCTTCGCCGTAAGCTTCAGAAAATCTCAGACAGTTCTGTAGCTCACTTTTCTGTACGAGCTCACTACAGCACTAGCTTATACGGGAATTCTGAAGCTCAACTGAAGTACTCCTGAGAGTGAGAGTATCCCATCCCCATCATTCCTACTTGATTCACACCTCATTTGTATCAATTAAAACAATAGCATTGAAGTGGCTGGGAATTGGAAATGCAAGAACTAACTCAAATCATCCACATTCAACCATGCATGCAGTACCTATAACTTAATACTTGCCTTGTTACCGTGTTTAGGCCTTCCTAGATCCTTCTTGCTGTATGCTCAGAGGAAGCTCCCAGTACTGTAATGGGTTCTCTAATGGGTTCTCTACACATAGGCCCAAAATGTGGAAGAATCCACATGCATGTCAATAACGAAGTCCCTATGATCCTAACAAACCCAAGAAGACGAAATGGAACCTATTCCTTACCTTGTATTGTTGTAACTTGGAGGAGAGATCACTCTTGGAGGAGAGATCACTTTACACTAGAATGTAATGGAACATGGTCAATGGGGAAGAAGAACGTGGGTGGATGCCATCCCTTGTGCATGCACACCCTCAAAGGCCCACCATACTTGATTGAAGTCAAGGTGAGAAGAAGACACCCAGCAGACCAGATTCCAGCCAAGAAAACGAGAGAGGAAGAAGGAGAGTGCACGTTAGTTTCCCCTTTTGAAACATGTTTTTCCTGAAGTTGCACACTAGCCCACTTGTTTCTAGAATTTTCAGTTTAGTCCGGAAGGGCTCCAATTGGCTTAAGATGAGTCCGGATCAACTCGGGCTCAACACAAAAGATGATCTACGCGATGAATCACACGTAAGGAGATGGACGGGGTAACCTAGAGGCATAAGAAAAATTTACTAAAATGCCCTTAACTACCTAAGTGGGGTCCAAACCCAATAATTCACACTGAATTAACCCTCAACAAGTCTTAATCAATATAAAACAAGGTTAATTAACGTAACTAAGATTAGTGGGGGTTCGGGTCCTTACATCCTCCCCCACTTAAGATCATTCGGTCCTCCGAATGCACGTACCTTAGGTAGTAGCTCTGGATATTTAGCCCGGATTTGATCTTCAAGTTCCCAAGTGGCCTCTTCCTGTCCATGGTGATTCCATAACACCTTGACCCATTTGATCGTTCGTGTACGCAGCACCTGTTCCTTAGTGTCAACGATACGAAGGGGTCTCTCTTCGTAGCTCACATTAGGCCGTACCTGTACATCATCCAACTCAAGAACATGTGACGGATCTGGGAGGTATTTCCGGAGCATTGACACATGGAACACATTATGGACTCCTGCAAGCGAGGGTGGCAACTCCAACCGATAAGCTAAGTCTCCCACTCTACTCTGTATCTCAAAAGGCCCGACGAACCGAGGAGCAAGCTTACCCTTCTGGCCAAACCTGATAGTACCCTTCATTGGGGAAACTTTTAGGAAAACTCTGTCCCCCACTTGGAACTCAAGGGGCCGGCGGCGGTTATCTGCATAACTTTTCTGGCGCGATCGTGCAGTTCTCAGCCTATCTTGCACTTTTTGTACTTTCTCCGCTGTATCCGCTACCAGAGTGGGTCCATGGAAACTCCTAACTCCAACTTCTTCCCAACAGACTGGCGTACGGCACTTCCGTCCATACAAGGCTTCAAATGGGGCCATACCGATGCTCGCGTGAAAGCTGTTATTATATGCAAACTCGCACAAGGAGAGGTGCTCATCCCATTCCTTTCCGAAATCCATTACGCTAGCTCGTAGCATATCTTCCAGGGTCTGTATCGTTCGTTCCGATTGCCCATCTGTTTGAGGATGGTAAGCCGTGCTAAAACTGAGTTTGGTGCCTAAAGACGTCTGGAAAGACTGCCAAAAGGAGGACACGAACCTACTATCTCGGTCTGACACAATTGAGACCGGGGTACCATGTAGCCGTACAATCTCATCAATGAAGATCTTGGCCATTTCCTGAAATTTCATCCCTTTCTTGATGGGAATAAAGTGGGCTGATTTTGTTAGTCGGTCGACAATCACCCACACTACATCATGATGTCTACTTGTTCGAGGTAGTCCGGAAACGAAATCCATCGTCAGATTCTCCCATTTCCATTTAGGAATCTGTAGAGGGTGTAACAAACCGGGAGGCTTCCTGTGTTCAGCCTTCACTCGTTGGCAGGTAAGGCATTTGGCCACAAAGCCCGCTATGTCCCTCTTCATGTTATTCCACCAAAACCTGCCATGTAGATTCCGGTACATTTTTGTACTCCCTGGGTGCATGGAATACCGAGCATGGTGTGCTTCAGTCATAATTGCCCTCTTTAGGTTATGATTTTGAACTCCTGGAACACAAAGCCGATTTCGGAAGTACAACACGCCGTCTACAATCCTGAAGTCCGGTTTCTCAGAAATATGATCACGAATCTTGACAAACTCCGGGTCTTCAAACTGTCTCTCCTTGATCTGCTGAATCAAGGTGGGTTCGAAGACTGACATAGCCACTAACATGACCTTATCATCTACGAATTCAACTTCCGCATCCAGATCTCGGAATTCCTCCACTAGGGACCATTCACCACACAAGGCTGCCAACTCGGTGGTGGATTTCCTGCTTAAAGCATCAGCTACTACATTCCCTTTTCCAGGGAAGTATCTAATCGGAAAGTCATAATCCTTTATGAATTCCAACCACCTGCGCTGTCTCATGTTAAGATCATGCTGCGAAAACAGATACTGGAGACTACGGTGATCACTATGGACTTCAAATTTCTCTCCATATAAGTAATGTCTCCACATCTTCAGCGCGAAGATCACTGCAGCCAATTCCAAGTCATGTACGGCATAGTTTTTCTCATGTTCCTTCAATTGGCGAGATCCGTATGCTATTACTTTTCCATTCTGCATGAGTACACACCCTAGCCCAATCCCTGAAGCATCTGTATAGATAACAAATCCGCCACTCCCTTCTGGCAGGGATAAGATCGGGGCTGAGGTTAACTTCTCCTTAAGCAGTTGGAAACTCGACTCACACTCAGCGGACCACACAAATGGTTCGTTCTTTCGTGTCAACTTAGTCAAAGGGGCGACTATTTTGGAAAAGTCCTTCACGAACCTTCTATAATAACCGGCCAAGCCAACAAAACTTCTAATTTCTGCAACGGTTTTGGGACTCTGCCAAGTAGTTATAGCCTCAATCTTAGCCGGATCTACTGCCAGCCCATCCTTAGAAATTATATGCCCTAAAAAGGCAACTTGTTCCAGCCAAAATTCACATTTGTCCAGTTTAGCATACAGTCGGTGGTCCCTTAGCAATTGTAGAGAGGTCCTCAGATGCTCCGCATGCTCGCCTTTGGTCTTGGAGTACACCAAAACATCATCGATGAAAATTACTACGAACTGATCAAGATAGGATGAGAAGATCTTGTTCATTAAGGCCATAAACACTGCGGGGGCATTTGTCAATCCAAAAGGCATAACCAAGAATTCGTAATGCCCATATCTCGTCCTGAAAGCTGTCTTTGATGTATCTTGGTCCCTAACTCGCAGCTGATGATATCCAGACCTAAGATCGATCTTCGAAAAATGTGTTGCACCTTGTAGCTGATCAAACAATTCATCAATTCTAGGCAGTGGATATTTGTTTTTAATTGTCACCTGATTCAACTGCCGGTAATCAATACACATTCTAAGGGTGCCATCCTTCTTCTTCACAAATAAAACTGGGGCTCCCCAAGGAGATGTGCTAGGGCGAACAAACCCTTTATCCAATAATTCTTGTAACTGCAGTTTCAGTTCACGTAGCTCTGCCGGGGCCATTCTATATGGGGCCTTAGATATGGGAGCGGTACCGGGTACCAGCTCTATAGTAAAATCCACTTCCCTGATTGGTGGGAGGCCGGGTACTTCATCCGGGAATACGTCCGGAAATTCGCAAACCACAGGTATTTCTTCTAACTTCTTAGGTGATTTCTTTTCTACGATGAAGGCAATATAGCCCTCACAACCACTATGTATTAATCGTTCCGCTCGAAGTGCTGAAATCAATCTGGTGTTCGAACTCTTCTTGTCACCTTGGAACACCGCACTTGGACCATCTTCACTCACCTTTACGGTGACGGTCTTACGGTAGCAATCCAAACAGGCCATATATTTGGTCAGCCAGTCCATGCCTAGGATTACATCGAAGTCGTGCATGGGTAGCACAATAAGTTCCGCTGGGAGAAGAACTTCTCCGATGAGAACTCGACAACCAGGGTAATAGTCATCACAGGTTACCCGTTTACCAACCGGAGTGATAACGCTCAGCACATATGGCAACTGTGCTGGCGATTCCTGTATCCTACTAGAGAACCGAGGTGAGATGAAGGAGTGTGAAGATCCCGAATCAAACAACACTTTAGCTTCAATACCACAAACAGAAACCTTACCTACAACCGCATGTTCTGCCGCTTCTGCCTCTTCTTGTGTCAAGGCATAAGCGCGGCCTTGCCTTTGGGGTCGGTGTTGCTGTCCTTGTCTCTGTTGTCCCTGGCCTTGTCGTGTCTGCCCTTGGCCTTGTCGTGTCTGCCCTTGGCCTTGTCTCACTTGCTGTTGCTGTCGGTTAGGCGCAGGAGGGGGCTGCTGATACTGCTGCTGTTGATAGCCTTGGCTAAATTCCTTCCTTCTCGGGCACTCGGACAAGCGATGGTCCAGGGAGCCACAGCCAAAACAGGCTCCCATAGCCCTCCAACATTTACTAGTCTCGTGACCCTTCCCACATGCACCACAAACTGGTCGGGACGTGCTGCTAGCAACTCCCTTCTGTTTCTTAGAGTACTGCTGACCTTTCCCCGAAGGTGGAGCACTCTTCTTAGACTCCCCCAAGAATAGACTCTTCTCAATTTCTTCCGCTGCATAAGCCCTGGCTACTGCATCATCATATTGAACGGGACGCTGAAAGGCAGTGGCATGTCCCTTGATAGCAGGCCTTAACCCTTCCAGAAATCTTTCCACCCTCTTTTCCTCAGTATCAATCAAGTCTAGAGCAAACCGAGAAAGCTGGCTGAATACATGCACGTATTCTGCAACGGTCATGAGGTTCTGCTGCAGGGAAAGAAACTCTGCCTTCTTTTTGCGAGTAACATGGTCAGGGATGAACTTCTTCCGAAACTGCCTCTTAAAGGCTTCCCACACAGTAGCATCCGGCATAGTCCTCATGTGGTCCCGGATACTCTTCCACCATGTATCCGCGACGTCTCTAAACATGGATGCTGCGAGGACCACTTGCTGTCTAGATGTGCAAGTCAAGGTATCGAAAACATTTTCCGTGTGGACAAACCATTCATCTGCTTGTAACGGATCCTCATGTCCAGTAAACTCTGTTGCTCCCCTTTTTCGAAACTTCTCATACAAGGAGTTGGGATCTCCTGGCTGATCCTGTCGGTTCAACATGGCGGCCATCTGCAACTGCATGGCGGCCTGATTGGCGTTACTAGCTGCCAATTGATGCATTAACATCATAAACCGTTCCTCTGTATTGTAGGTGGGTTGAGGGGGAGGTTGTGGTGGAGGATCAGCGCCGTCCAACTCAATATTATTACGGTTATTATCACCGGAGCTGTTGTTCGTACCGGATCCAGACGCCATGGTTCTGCAGTCACAATGGTCATTAATCATATATGTTTAATAAATGCACATACATACATACTACAGTCATACCATAGTTATCATTTATAATAGAAACCCACTTAAACGGATCTATCGGAACCTCACCACGCTTCCTAATGTTGCTAAGTCTTTTAAGTGACTTCTTGAAATGGCTCTGATACCATTACTTACGTATGTCACGCCCCAATCCCGGGAATTTGGGGATTTGAGTGGGCCCCCAGGGCGTGGATACGTAATCCCGTAGAAATCCGTGCCCTGAAGAAGTTTGCACGAATTCCTACAAGGGAGATTCCACAGGAACGTGTGAGGTAAGCTGACACACGTACAAACATAAACTATCATAATCGAGAACCTGTGAAATACTCAATAATCATCAAGAGCACATAAAGTTCATAGTCTATTAGAGCATAATTACATACAATAGTGTTATAGTCCTTAAAAATACGTTCCCAAAATCAGTCCTTACGGTGATACACAAGTCTTCAACATAATATTCCCCGAAGAGACGCTCTCCGTAGGATGGCTAGTAGTAAACGTCGCCATCCATCCATTCACCTACACCCCGAGGTACCGTTGGGGTATCTTCCGGGGCCGCGTCAGCATTCGTGTCGGGGGCGGGTGCTGAATCTGCAATACCGAGGGTAACACTATTAACACGACGGTTAAGCAAGTACTAAGCATAGGAATTAATATAACAAAATACATTAGCAAGAACAATCACTAAACATGATGCATGAGTGAAACTTAGTGTTATACATACTGATTGGCAACCACGATGCTCTATTCTCCCAAAGGGAGCATACATAACGTATGGGTCGCTAGGGGATCAAGCTAGCTTCCCGAGGAGCGTCGACAACCCCTCCGTAAACCTACTGCAGTGGTGACATATAATACCCAAAGGGCAGAAGCCAAGTGGTGCCGACTCGAAGTCAATCATACAATCATAACATATACAAGAAATAGATAGTCATGAAACAACGAATACTTAAACGAAATACATGCAGGTAGGCTACAAGGCCCGAGCCTCCGCTACACCCTTGGCTAGCAAGCACACACTCAATAGAAGCTCTGGCTTGTCAGACACGCACTCATTAGAAGCTCAGGTCTGAATTGCCTCGGGGTTTGTTAGAGGAAGTGAATGCGATAACAGTCATGTCAAAGGTAGTGTTATGTATCAATATGATATGATTGCATTTAGATGAAGCAGTCTCCTAATTCCCCAAGGACATTCAGTACGAGGTACACATGAGATGTTCGGTGTCGCTGTGTTACCGCGTCTGGGTATTACATTGTGTATACGGAACACCCTTCTCATGCCAACATCCATGACTTACCATTGGGGAATCCTTCATTCATTCCAACGTATAATTACCAATGGCCAAAGGGGGGGTATAGAGGGTACCATGACTAAAGCCCTACAACATCATCGAGACTCCTAACATCTTACGTTCACTGGGTTCTTACGGCTTAGCCGTATACAGGGTTACGGCTTAGCCGAGAGGGGGGTCACAGTCGTCCGGATTTTTCCGTGGGGTTACGGTTCAACCGTATATTGGCCTACGGCTTAGCCGTGCTAAGCCTACGGCTGGGTCACGGGGAGGTTACGGCTTAGCCGTAGGGTATCTCACGGTGCAGCCGTATGCAGGCCGTAGAAGGAACTGGTTCTGTGAGCTCTCTGGAAAGTTCGCCGTAGAAAGACCTACGGCTAGGCTACGGGCTGGGTACGGCTTAGCCGTAGTGGATTTCACGGCTTAGCCGTAAGTGAGCCGTAGTACAAAACCTCCTTTTACTGCTCTCTGGACATTGAGCCGTAAGAGCTCACGGCTTAGCCGTATCTTCGCCGTAAGCTTCAGAAAATCTCAGACAGTTCTGTAGCTCACTTTTCTGTACGAGCTCACTACAGCACTAGCTTATACGGGAATTCTGAAGCTCAACTGAAGTACTCCTGAGAGTGAGAGTATCCCATCCCCATCATTCCTACTTGATTCACACCTCATTTGTATCAATTAAAACAATAGCATTGAAGTGGCTGGGAATTGGAAATGCAAGAACTAACTCAAATCATCCACATTCAACCATGCATGCAGTACCTATAACTTAATACTTGCCTTGTTACCGTGTTTAGGCCTTCCTAGATCCTTCTTGCTGTATGCTCAGAGGAAGCTCCCAGTACTGTAATGGGTTCTCTAATGGGTTCTCTACACATAGGCCCAAAATGTGGAAGAATCCACATGCATGTCAATAACGAAGTCCCTATGATCCTAACAAACCCAAGAAGACGAAATGGAACCTATTCCTTACCTTGTATTGTTGTAACTTGGAGGAGAGATCACTCTTGGAGGAGAGATCACTTTACACTAGAATGTAATGGAACATGGTCAATGGGGAAGAAGAACGTGGGTGGATGCCATCCCTTGTGCATGCACACCCTCAAAGGCCCACCATACTTGATTGAAGTCAAGGTGAGAAGAAGACACCCAGCAGACCAGATTCCAGCCAAGAAAACGAGAGAGGAAGAAGGAGAGTGCACGTTAGTTTCCCCTTTTGAAACATGTTTTTCCTGAAGTTGCACACTAGCCCACTTGTTTCTAGAATTTTCAGTTTAGTCCGGAAGGGCTCCAATTGGCTTAAGATGAGTCCGGATCAACTCGGGCTCAACACAAAAGATGATCTACGCGATGAATCACACGTAAGGAGATGGACGGGGTAACCTAGAGGCATAAGAAAAATTTACTAAAATGCCCTTAACTACCTAAGTGGGGTCCAAACCCAATAATTCACACTGAATTAACCCTCAACAAGTCTTAATCAATATAAAACAAGGTTAATTAACGTAACTAAGATTAGTGGGGGTTCGGGTCCTTACAGTACTGGTACATTGGATGTATTGAAGGACCATGAGATGCACCTTATGGAATTCCGTCTCAATAATAAGGTATGTTCTCATAATTCCCCAGCAATAGGCTCTCAATCCTAAGACATTGACGAACTCAAGTTTCTATCTATTCATTTGCTTTGAGTCACCAATGAGTGAGGCCGACTGTAGGTTAACACCTCGGTGTCTTGGGTATGTGGTAGTAGAACTGTGGGAACGTTGAATGATTAAGATGGAATCTATCTCTATTATCCCCTTGTGCCAATTAATGGATTTGTCATTAGTAAGTACGCACCCATCTCAATTAAGAGTTAATTGGATGGTACTGATGATTACTGTGATTAATTGGGGCTCAAGGATAATAAGATGTGGAACTTAGATTGGAAGAGACGGATTTATTCCAATTGATCCACGGATATTGATAGAGGGGCCTACTTGTGGTAATTGGGAAGTTTAGGGTCTTCATTGTAATTTATTCCTAAGACTGGAGTGCAATTGCATTTATATAGTGGTATTATTTGCAATTAACTGTGGGCCCGGATTGTACATGAGATGTGGGGTCACGGTGTTCCAGTTGGAGCCAACTTTCTAAGGAATCCCTAGTGGTCCCCACGCTAGCCCAAGATATTGGAAAACACTAATCCGACTTGGACTCTAGAAATAAGAGTTTGGAAAGGAGAAAGTTGCTAATTGCTTTGGAAGTAAGACTTCTATTTCAATTAGACAAGGGAGAGATTTGAAAGTCTATAAAATCTCTTGGACGTCCAATAAGACTCTCCCTCACGCCCAAAACCCTTTCGTGCAAAAGTTGCACAAGTTTCTCTCCTTCTCTCTTCTAGTTTCTCGGAGTTTCGAGTTGGGATTTCTCCTGGAGATTCCACCACTCTTCTTGAGAAAAGAAATCCAATTCGGGTCATAGCGTGGAAGGCTAAGAGGTGTTGAAGAAATCCATTAGAGCACTGCGGATCTCCAAAGGTATGATCTACTTCTTACATGTCGTAGATTATTTTGGATGTTTAGTGCTAGTAGAATTTTTTACTGTACATGGTCACGAGATTGAAGGTAATGCATCCTGGATTAGGTTTTGGTCTTATGGATGGTTGATCCCTGTGTCAAGTGGGTCAAAAGTTTTTTTTAAAATCTATCCATGAGACCCACCAACTTCCAACACAATCGACACCCTCCAATAATTCACCGCCCAATGCAACCCCAAAGCTTTAATTCTCATTTGACTTTCTGCAATGGTAGCCATTCTTTCTTTTTCAATATTTGACATCTTCTACCACAGAGACTCGAGTTTGACCCACAATTTTTCATTCTTGGGCATTTTAGCAAATACTAGTTAGTGAAAAATGATGAAAATATGTATGAATAGTCAACTAACATTAAAATCTCATTAATAATAAATGTTGGTATATATTTAACCATCTACAAAGGTTGCTAGTGAGAAAACATCGGCATTAATATATTTGTAACAAATATGGAGCCAAAAACTGAATAAAGGTAAATAGCAAATTTCTAGAAGTTAGGCTGAATAAAACATTTATCCATATGCAAACGAAAAATTTATTAAGAACATTTATCCTTATGTAAAGGAAAACAAATACTACATATCACATTCTAGGTCGGGATCTATATCCGAATCAGAATGCCTTTGTTGGACATCTTCTTCATCATCTGCGTTCTTTGTCATTGTTTCATCCTTGTTATCACTATGGTCCATCACCAATATGTACTTGGTTGCTTGAATGCAAAACCCTATTTCTTAGAATAATCTTGGGATCAATACCATCCCTACGATATTGAATATGAGTATCTTCAATGAAAATTTGGACAACTCCGGTTGTTTCTTCTTGCTAGTATGCATTATTATGTTTGGATACTTCTACTAAGCTATGTTCATCACCATCCTACTTTGGTACATCCCAAAATTCTTGATGTCGAACTCATTGTGCGACCTGCCAATTTGTACCTAATTTTGTATATTTAACGTAGAAGACTTGTTGCACCTAACTTGGCAAGATAAATGGATCACTTTGATACCACCGATTTTTGACATCAATACTTGTGCAATGGGAATCTGTTTGTATTGTTCTCCTACTATCAGTTTTGAACCATTCACATTGGAACAAAACAACTTTGTGCCCATACAAGTATTTCAGTTCCTAAACTTTGCATAGGTATCCATAGAAGTCAATCGTTTGTCCTTTATGGTTGCCTTGTACAACCAACCCACTATTTTGGGTTTTATGATGGTTGTCTCGATCTCTAGTATGGAATTGGATTCCATTACACATGAAACCTGAATAAAGATTGACTATTGCATCGGGACCATTTGCTAATGACCAGAGGTCATCGGTTGCTTCTGGTGACCCTTGCGACCGCATTTGATTCATCTGCATTAACAACATATAGTAGATGTATTAAGTTACTATTAAGTTAAGCATAATCTAAAATATCTTATATATCTTACATGTAATTTAAACCAGTTCAGAAAATCTTATCATTGTAACTGAGTGATATCACGTCCGCTTGAATTCTATAGCAGATTCTTGTGTTCCCTAATTATAGAAATTTGAATCATAAGTAAAAAACTTGAAAACTCAAAAAAGTTTACAAGTTATGCATACATTTGATTAGATAACCACATACTCTAGGTATTGCTCTACTTCGATGCTATTATATAACACAAACCACTATGCTATATTAAGTTCCTTTTCAGATACCTTGGGAGCCATTGTCAATCATCCAAAAAGATGAACATTTTGTATGAAGACCATTGATCCTAGACCATGATGACCACCATCAACATTCCGTTCATCTTGATTAAATACAGTTTCAACCTCATTAAGGTACATTGGGCAAAAAGCTAGACATTCTTTGACAACATAAGCCTCAGCAATTGAACCTTCAGGTCGAGCTCAATTAGCGATGTACCCTTTCAAAGTCCCTAAAAATCTTCAAACAATCACCAGTTAGAATTAAGTTACAAATGAAATACAATTAGACTAAAATATAACTTTAAAATCACACTAGAATGGTAATAATTACCTTTCAATTGGGTATATCCAACGATATTGCACTAGTCCTGCAAGCATGGCCTCACGTGGCAAGTGGACCGCTAAATGGAGCATCACATCGAAGAATGCTAGAAGAAAAATCTTTTTAACTTGCAGAGTATGAGAACTATGCGCTCCTCTAATTTCTCCAAATCATTTTTCTTCAATGTCTTGAGCACAACTGTTCAAAAAAATTACCTAACTTGAGCAATGTAGTATAAATATCCTTGCTGAGGTACCCATGCATCCCAATCGGCATAAGTTATTGTAGAAGGACATGACAATCATGGCTTTTCAAACCCGATAATCTACCATTTGTTGCAGTCACACATCTTGAGATATTTGCTGTATAGCCATCTAGAAACTTAATAGATTTCAAGAATTCACAAAAGCCTCTCTCTCCTTCGGGGACAATGTGTACATTGCCAGGGCCATCATATATTCACCATCAGCACTTTTCTATATGTGCAATTCTTTTCTAATGCCCATGTCCTCCAAATCTCAACGAGCTTTTTCTGTGTCTTTGTTCTTCCTATCTATATTCAATAAAGTTCCAAGGAACTGATCACATATATTTTTCTCAATGTGCATGACGTCTAGGTTGCGTCGGAGTTTTAGTTTCTTCCAGTATTGAAGCTCATTAAAGATGCCTTTTTTGTCCAATTCAGTTCTTTAATGCTACGAGGTCTCTTCTTGTTGCTTTTATGCTTCCCAAACTTGACAGTTGGCAAGTGATCTAGCTACCATAGTGTCTTCTCCACTTTTAACTCCAAGGATTTTATTTGGAGCTCAACCTTTCCATTAAAGGTCTTACTCTTTTGCCAACGCTGATTCTTAGGCAAGTAACATCGATGGCCCATGTACCCAATCTTACTTCTTAAACCTTGCGACAATGGATTATCATTACAATTTGGACATGCTAAATAACCTTTTGTACTCCAGCCAGACAAGTTACCATATGTAGGAAAGTCGTTTATGGTCCACATTATAGCTGCATGCATTTAAAAAGTCTTTCTACTGAAGGCATATAAGTCAGTATACCATTTTCCCACAATTCATTCAACTCATCAATTAGCGGTCGCATGTAAACATCGATCTCTTTTCTAGGTGCTTGCGGTCCTGGAATAAGTAAGGACATCATGAAAAATGGCTCCTTCATGCACTTCCAGGATGGAAGGTTGTAGGGCATAAGCATTACAGGCTACATATTATAGGAGTTGCACATGTTTCCAAAAGGATTGAATCCATCTGTGCCAAGCCCACCTCACACTGGGCAGCTTCCATCAGTTTTTTAATATTTTTTACCACCTCCCTCTAGATGGTATTAGTAGGTTATGCAGATCCAGATTCTCCCTAATCACGGTCTATGTAAGTCCCCCTGTAATAGTCTTCCATTAATTTAGGAAGTTCATCCCCAACATCGTCTTCATTATCTATTATTTCATTGTTACCATCATCATCGTCGCCATCATCTAATACATAGGGGTCGTTATCAGGAATAGTTTCACCATGGTAGACCCAATGCTTGTAAGATAGCATCATCTCATAAAGGGTCAAATGATTTTTCACAACTTCACCGGTATACCAATCAACGTTCAAACACTTGTTACACTGGCACCGAATCTTACCATCTTGACCTGCATTCTCCATTGCAAACTCAACAAATGACCTAACCCCTTCACGATACTGCTCACTTAATCTCTGTCTAAACCCAATTAAGGTTATCCAGCTCTTCTCCATAGTTGATTACATATAAGATCATATTAGAAAGAATGTGATCATATTAGATTACAAGTGTTATATATTATGCCTCAAAGAAGCAAAGGCTAAAATTTAAGTTCTAAGCAACCAATTGAGAAATAAACTTGGAAAAAGCGATATGGCTCTTAAGGCATTAAAACCCTAACATATCAACAAAAATAATTTTTTACTCTCCTTCAAAAAAATTTACAAAAAAAAACCATGAAGTTTATAAAATCTAATCATAATCTATTTGTTAAAAAAAACAATAAAATGAACAATACTGAAATTCTAATGCTTAAAAAAAAACTAACACAGCCGATAAACATTATTTGAGACTGTACATGAAATATGGACTTGAAAATTATTTTTAACATTCTTCTACAAAGAGAAGACGTAACATAATTAAGCTTGTGAAAAATAATAAAGGTTTTAATTAAAATTCAAATAACTAAAGATAACATTATTAAAAAGTTAGATACTACATTAGATTGCAATGGGACTAAAAACTGACTTACAATTAATGAAGAAATTCGCAAAAAAAAAAAAATCACAAATTGTGAAAAAGAAAAATAGCCACAAATATTAAAAGACATTTGCTATTAGGAAAGGTGAGTCACTCATGGAATGGAGAGAAACTTTTATTCTCATATCCACTTATACTCATCCGTGGACTTCTGTAAAAAGAATATGCCTCTCCATTGAACCCAGCATTGGGAGATAAAAATGTGTGCATTGAATAAAATGATCCCATAAAAAAGCAATAAAATCCATAGGACACAAATAAATTTAAAACATATAAATGAAAAATTATAGGGAATCAACAATAAAAAAAGTTCAAATAAAATAAAAACCAACGAGAACCTAATCCTAATAACCAAATTTTAAAATAACAATGAAAAAATCTAAAAGTATTTTTGAACTATCAAGAAAAAAATTAGAATTTGTGAATTTTTAGAATTACTAATATAGTTTTGTGCCTGTAAGTCCTTGCACTCATATAAGATGTTGGTTCCAACCATGAAAGAGACTAATTTCATTTAGAACCAATCTGTAATTGATTTTGACTACACAAATTAGGTTTTGACAGTTTGCTAATTACTTACTTTATTGTCATTATAATTATAGGCCCACCTAATAATGAAGTAATTATACACTTTTCCCCATACTTAATACAATTTGTATAACTTAACATCTATAATTAAAATTGTCACCACAAAGACTTTCTTATTGCACATCCAACTTACAAAAGATCCCGACTCTTTAAAATTTTCCCCTTTTGAATAGATTTTAATATGTATAATTTAAAAATGAGTAAAAATTGAGATATTGACTTTTTAAAAATTCACATTACATTATATATATTTATATTTAAATTTCCTACAATTAAACATGACATTACGAGATTCATATTTCTTCAATTTAAAATTTTCATTCATTTTACATTTAAATAGATCTATCTCTTTTTAATAATGGTAATGCATATCAAAATTTATAAAATTTAAATGATATAAAAAAATTATGTACATCTTTGAAAATTGGTTTTATGACTTTAGATTTAGTAACTTATTAAGAGATGAGATAAACATTAATTTAACTTAACATTTTTCTCAATTTTTCAATCTTAATATTAATTCAAAAATAATTGTAGCTTTTATAATTTTATCTCACTACTTACTTTTTAAATAAGTTTTTAGGTATGGATTTTTTTTAATGCTAAATACAATATAATTTTATTTATATAAGTACTAGATTTATGTATTTTATATTTATTCTCTTTTCATTTATATTGAAAAGAAATATATATAAAAATTCTATTAAAAAGTTTTCTATGCCCGGGCCATTTTGCTAGTAAACACATGATGAAAACAAAAAGAAATTATATCCATAGTCAATCCAATAATAAAAGCAATTAATAACCGATCAAAACCATGAGCACCTAGTACTTTAGGATAAAAATATTGAATTTAAAAACAAATAAAATGCCCACAAATCCATGAGAAGCCATCAACATGAATACTAAAGAACCAATCTAAATAAATAAATAAATAAATAAACCCATGATAACAGATGAATTTTTCTTTCTATTAAAGATTGGATAAATATCACATTTTTAGATTCCTTTGAAAGGCTTTAAATACCTAATTGTGGAGGCCTAGAAGTAGTTTGCATAAAGTAGGAGGGCTTACTTGTAATTTCAATGAACTACTCAAAATGCAAATTGCCCAAATAGGAGACGATCTTGTTTTGGAAAGTTACAGAGGAACGTTTTCCTCGTTGCTTCTTCTTATAAGACACATGGATGGTGGGTCCCAGTGGAGTGGGTCCACAAGTGAACTAGATCCCCATGGTCGCCCAGTAACCCTTTCCCAAATGAGTGTCTTGGATATATGATCAAGTGGGACAAGTGGGTCCATAAGGCTTGGCGACCATTACCGATTTAATCTGTGAAAAGCTAAGGTTTAATCTGGTTCTCTTCCCTAATTTACAGATTGGTAGTGTGGGGATCTATGCATTAAGACTGTTGATCTCTTAGAAAGGGAATTTATCAAACGCAACTTCCAGATTTGAGGTTTCTAACACCTAATCAATTTTTTCCTTAATATGGGTAGATTTAGGACAGTTGGATAGTGGGCCATAGGGACCCTAGTCACATACGGGTCCATCATGTTTAAGGTCACCCATGTGCGGTCCAGTGGATAATCGGATTAGATCTTCCATCAAGTAATCTCAGAACATATATCTATAAAAAAAAACAAACAAAAATGCTGAACCTGGAATGAATAGAGATGCACAAGACTGTAACAAAGATGGTGGAAAGGTTGAAAGTTGAAACGATGTTAACACAGAAAGGTGGAGGCAAATAGTGGAAATAACCTATATGTTTTCTACTTGATCTACTACTGCACTTCCTATTGCATGAGAAGAGATGGCTTGCTCTTCCTCTTTTCTTGCATCAACTTGTCTTCTTCTTATCTTAAAATCTTGCTAGGTTTAGGGTGCCAGATTTTAAGGCTAAAAATAGAGGGAGAGGTTCTTGGATTCTAAGAAATATTATAGTATATATAGAAAAACTAAGTGGGCCTATAATCTTTTTTTTAATAGAGGAGGGTGGTCCAACTTTTGGGCTGGACTAATCCCCTTGTGCCTAAGAAAAATAGGGTAATATTCCTAATGGCACTAGTATGGTAGTAGTGCGCCTGAACCCTAAAACCTCTGGGTTCAATTATTCTTTTTTTCTTGTATATATAGAAAAGTCTAGTTTAATAAAATAAACAGCGCATTTTAATCAACTATAGTTTTCCAAGTTTTCACTTCCGCCTAACAAGCACTACAAAATTGAAATATTCGGATGGGTCTGTAATAGTTATCCAACCCTAACTTGTTTAGTTATTAGCGCCTGTTTTCCAGGTCTATATTTAGTGCATGGACCTTTAAGCCTAGGCCTGACCTGTTCAACCATCTATATTGGAATCAGTCTTAAGCCTCGAAATTAGTCCCCAGCCCCTATAGGAACTAATCTCAAAGTGAGGTGAATAATCATATTAAATGACAAAAAAGAAAAGGAAGGAGATTAAACCAATTTTACAACCATCAAACCATCACTTACTACTTATTATATATTGATTTAAATCTAAAAAAAGGTTTTATTATAAAATAAGCATTAAAATTTAAGGCCATTGAATTATATGATAATTAAATGACAAAAAATTATAAAATAAGAATATAAATTTGGATAATTAGGATGGGTCTTCACTAACGCACATAGTGCATTGGCAATTAAGATGGGTCTTTGCCCACGCACATAGTGTGTTGGCAATTAAGATTGATCTTCACCAACGCATGCAGTGTGTTGGCAATGTTCAGGGTGCCTTTTCCAATGCATCCATGTACATTGCAAATAGGTCAAATGCAGTGTGTTGGCAATGTTCAGGGTGCCTTTTCCATTGCATCCATATACATTGCAAATCGATCAAACCATTGCCAACATATTTTTATATTACCAAAGGGTAACATTTCGTTACCAAAATCTTTACTGTTTTCACGGGGGCTTTTTTGTATAATTTTGACACCTTTTGCCAACACAGCCTTATTTGCGTTGGCAAAAGTATATAATTTTGTGACTTTTGCCAACGCATTGTTTTTTATGTTGGCAAAAGGTAACATTTAGCAACGCCTTTCGGATCACATTGGTAAAAAGCATTGGGGATTGTACAATTTGTTGCAATGACATTGAAACAATTATTGGACATGAAGATGAAAGTGTTGAAATAACTTTTCAAATAGATTCAAGAGATACAACTCCTACAGTTTATCAACCTTCTAAAAAGTCTTATTCTTATCCTCCCTCTGTGGTAGGAACTTCCATAAAAGAACCATCCCGAGTTTCTTGCTCTACACCTAATGTAGACCTTCGACCTACAGGACTTGTGTATCCTTCTTATCAAGCTTTAGAAAACATAAGAAATCATTCTTCTCCAATTAATACATATAATCCCTCAGAATCTGATTTCACTATAAATGTTATTGAATGTTTTGAAATTCATAAAGAAATGTTAAAAAAGAATTTAGCTTTACATCCTTTAACAAAATCCTTTTTTAAACTGGTTTCTCAACAGCATAAAGATTTCTTAAAAGAAAAGTGGTATAAATATATGTATTACCATCAAAGAAATATTTATTTCTTTGATTGGCTGAAACTAGCCATAAAGAAAGCTTATAACACTGAAAATTTATCCATCAATATGATAACAAAATTAAGCTCATCTTGGATTATAACTTCTACCAGTTCTTCTCTACAAAGAACTAAAGAATCTATACATCCTCCATTACATCAAATCATATATAAAGAAACCTCAGCCGTACCTATAAAAGATGTTGCAAAAATACAAGGAGATAAAGGTAAATTTAAATTTATTTACAAATTAGACTTAAGTCATATTTTAGAACAAAGTAATTATATAAATATTAAGCTTCATACTATTGGCCATGAAGATAAAGTTGACATTATTTTACAGCCTTCCAAAACTACTTCTTCCCAAAAAGAAATCAAAGGATCCTTATCCTCATCCTTAGAATCATCTAGTTCCTTTGATAAAGATTATTCTTCAGATACATGTCATTGTAAAATATTTGACAGTGAAATCCAATATGAATCTGCTTCTTCTTCCTCTTTAACTTTAAATGTACTCTCTGCTCCAGAAGAAATGGTGCTAGAAATGCTTAAAGATCTAAAAGATGAAGAATAAAAAAATAAATATTTTGAAAAAATACAGAAAATAAACAACAGAAATAAAAAAGGAAAGCTTCTACATTAAGTAATATATTTGACTTACCTGAACAATTCAATATAAAAACTGTTTTAGATAGATTAAAAGAGCAATAAGCTCCTACTCATCTTTCAATTCAAGATCTTTATAAAGAAATTAATAATCAAATGCAAGAAATAAAAGAATTAAAACGAGACTTAATTGAACTTCAAGAACTCAAACAACGTGTTGAGAATCTTGAATTTCACACCCTCAAAAATTATCAAGAAAATAATGATAATTTAGAACATCAAGAAAATTTTGATGAAAACTAAAAAGGTTTTTAAATTCTTTGACAAGGAATCCACCTCAAAAATGGAAAACTTAAGTTACGATTAAGGTCAAAGACTTCTCTATTAAAGCACTTTGCTTATTAGATAGTGGTGCGGATGTTAATTTAATAAGAGAAGGATTACTCCCAACAAAATATTACAAAAAAACAAAAAAATAAACTCAGCGTAGTAACTGCTAGTAATAAACTCCGTATCCATTACAAATTAAATAACATCCATGTTTACAAAAATGGAACATATATAAAGACTAATTTCCTACTCGGAAAAGATTTAAACAATGATGTTATCCTTGGAAATCCTTTTCTATAGATTCTACAGCCTTTTCAAATTGATTCATCAGGCCTTAAAACTATTTAAGATAATAAAAAATTAATTTTTGATTTTGTTGAATCAACTCCTATTCAACATATCAATATCATTCAAAATCAAACTGCTTATAAAGAAAAAGAAATTGCATATCTTTAAGAAGATATGAATTCTTTAAGAATTGAAAAAGAATTACAAAAACCAAAATTCTAAAAAGATTTAATCCAATTTCAAAAATCTCTTGAAATAGAATGTTGTTCCGACCTTCCTTCTGTTTTTTAGCATAGGAAACACCATACTGTTTCTCCTCCATATATTGATAATTTTGATGAATCTCAAATTCCTACTAAAGCCCGACTTATTTAGATGAATAAAGACCTTGTACAACTATGTACTAAAGAAATCAATGATCTTCTTGTTAAAAAGCTTATTAAAAAATAAAGTGCCTGAACAAGAACGAGGTGTTCCCCATCTTGTTATCAACTACAAGCCTTTAAATAAAGTCTTAAAGTCCATCAGATATCCAGTTCCAAATAAAACTGATCTTATTAAGTATCTAGCTGGTGCCTTCCTTTTTTCCAAATTTGATCTTAAATCATGATTTTGACAAATTCAAATCACCCTGGAGGATAGGTATATAACTACTTTTATAGTACCATTTGGCCATTACGAATGGAATGTTATGCCATTTGGTTTAAAAAATGCTTCTTCAGAATTTCGAAGACTAATGAATGACATTTTTAATCCATATCAAGCTTTTACACTCGTCTATATAGATGACATTCTTGTGTTTTCAAAATCTATTTGTGACCATTGGAAATATTTAAATATTTTTAAAATAGTTATTATCAAGAATGGACTTGTCTTATCCTAAAAGAAAATGAAGCCTTTTGAAACAGAAATTTAGTTTCTTGGCTTATAATAAAAAAAGGAACTATCTCTCCAGTCCAAAGAGTTATTAAGTTTGCTTCCTAATTTCCTGATGAAATTCTTAAAAAAAAGCAATTGCAACATTTTCTTGGATGCCTTAATTATGTTTTTAATTTTTATAAAGATCTTCCTAAAGAAAGAAAAATCTTGCAAATGCACTTGACCAAAAATCCCGTAGAATGGTCACATGCTCATACAAAAGCTGTTCAAAATATTAAACAGAAAGTCCAAAATTTACCTTGTTTTACTATCCCTCATCCAAACTTATTAAAAATAGTTCAAACAAATGCATCTGAAATAGGTTTTGGAGGAATCCTTTAACAAAGAAACGTCCTTGGAAAAGAAGAAATTCTTCGTTTCACTTCTGGAACATGGACGCCCACTCAACATAACTATTCAACTATTAAAAAGGAAATCCTATCCATAGTAAATAGTATAATGAAGTTCCAAAGTGATTTAGTAAACAAAAATTTTTTATCGAGAATAGATTATAAATCTGCTAAAGAAATTTTAGAAAAAGATGCAGAAAATCTTGCTACTAAGCAAATATTTACTCACTGGCAAGCTTTATTAGCCATATTTGACTTTGACATTGAGTATCTTACAGGTAAAAATAGTTTGCTTCCTGATTTTTTATCTCGTGAGTTTTTACAGGGATAAAAGAATGAAGCCTTGGCAGATTAGACCCTTTCTCCATTCTCCAACTGATAAAGTTTCTTCCATTATGAACACTACACCTTTATCCAAAAAATCCAGCGGCAATTATCTTGAGAGATGGGGAGCAAGCCATACTTCTAATATTCCTCAATTTCAAAGCCCATTGAGCTTTGTATCCACAAAACCTCAAGCTTCACAAGCCCAATATTTTGCCACAAAAGCACCCTTGAGAATTTATTCCTTAGATGACATGTCTTATGTCGATATAATTTTTATTGAACATATTATCCAAACCCTTTTTTCTTCTAATCACTTATTTATCCAACCTCTTGAGTATAAAATCTATGAATAGATTTTGATTAGAACTGGCAGCTGTACTATTGATTATGTAGATGGATCAAAAAATTCATACTTAAATGCTTTACCACTCACTCTTACTATCCTCTATTCAAAAGTCAAAATCCTGCATGTTCTCTTTGCAGAAGAATGAGGACAACCTCTTCATATGCCTCAAAGGCTTGATTTAGAACTTATTTTTAATTATTGTGATTAAATTTCTACTTGGGAAGTCATCCTCTATTATCAAAACCCATCCTTCCAGCATTCCTGGTTCATCAGATTCAAATCAAACTCCCATAAAATACCTATGTCGTTCTTCACACAATTCTGGATCCCTTTTGATGCCACTAAAGACATCTTTCCTCAAGCACTTCATCCTATTTATGAATCCTATTTTGTATCATTTAAAGCCCTTCTCAAATTAGAAGAAAAAAGCCTTTATCAGCACCTACAACTTGCAACAGAACCTTATGTTACTATGCAGTTTTATCGCAAGTAGGAGATTCCTTGGATCTTGAAATGGAGTTTTTATAAAGAAATGGACTTCAATCCACCAATTTTATCTCGAATGATTTATATCAATTTTTGGCATCAATTTAATTGTACTGCAATACTCCAGCAATATTCTATCGGTCAAGCTATAAAGCCATCATTCTTTGAAGTTCTCAAAACTCTTAAGAAAGAAAAGGAAAGGCTTCATCTAGCAAGTGATATTGACAAACAGAAGAATTCTTGTTCAGCCTCTCCTTCTGTTCTTTATGCAGTAGCAGATTTACTGCAAAGCAAAAAAGAACTTCAAAAGGAAATTATTGAACAAATACAAAAAGAATAGTCATCTGAGAATTCTCTATTAAGTTTTGGTCAGTAGCTGCATCATCTTTGCGTTGATAACAATCCTTTTGAAAATATTGCTCCGGACCAGATACAGAGGTTGATGAGACAAAAAGTGATAATGAAGGATTCATATCTATCTGAAAAAAAGGAAAAAAATAAAACCAAGACAAGACATATGCTTTATTAAGCCACTCAATTTCCCACAAAGCATTCATGACAATCCACTATTCAGAATAAAGTTCATCTGCATTAAAGATTGTGATCTTATCCAGTAGTCTTAAAGCATCCTGAGATTTATCAGCGAATGAAACGAAATGCAAATGTAGTGTACATTTAGATGTAATGAAATGTAAATTATATTTGTTATGACTATAAATAAGTCTAGTTTTCCTCACGTACAAGCAAGAGTTGGAATATCAGTCAAAATCCAGCCTTGCTTCGACCTCCATCTCCTCTCTCCTCTCCCTTTTGCTTTTGTATACCCACCATCTTCCCCAATTTTTAGTGTCAGAGCCAAGTTGGTATCAAAATTGTAATCAAGTATTTTGGTAATATAAAGTTGTTTAGTGAGTATTTCTTCACTTATCTTTGTTATGTTATGCTTTGATTTTGCTTAAAGAATTGCTGACTCAGAAGTAAGAACGTCAAAAGTCTTAATACTTAGTTCGGTGTTTGTAATTATTGAGAAATTTTCATCATATTCCACCCAGAGGATGCTGAGATAGCCACTGTTATCACCATTGTTAGCCGTGTGAAGGCGTTTAAGGCATTTTGTTATTGTATAAATCCTCTATTTCGTTAGATACTCATGGTGGATTTGGTTAAAAAAACTCTGTAATACAAATTATGGCTAAGCTTATTAAGAAGTTTGTACCTTTTTCTTCCTCATCATCAAATTCTTTATCTTTTGTGTCTATTAAAAATAGTGAAGAAATCAGTTATGACAATTTCGATCAAGTTATTTTTGACTGGACTATTCCAACTGTAAATAAAAATAAAATTCATAAAGTTCGAAGTTTTCAATTAAAATCAAGTTATAAAGTAAAAACCATCGAAAGAACTAAATCCATTACCAGTAATATTCAGCATCTTTCTCTAATCGAGCCCCATGAAATAAAGGAGTATGTTAAAACATACAATTATGTTCATTTTGAATTAGTACAAGTTGCTCTAAAACTTTTAACTAGACTTGGACTTAGAACAGAAGCTCTCATCTATGTTCAAGACACAAGACATAAAAAATTTAGTAATTCATTACTTGGAATGGTTGAATCAAGTTTGGCTAATGGCCCTACTTTCTTCAATTTCTTTCCAAATTTCTCTATTTCCCTTACAAATCCAGGTGCACATGAAGCTCTTACTCTTGCTATCCAGACAAAAGGTTTTGATATGAATCCTCATAATCAAATTCTTGCTCTCATATATAGAGTTTATTATAAACTCATGAATTCAGTTGTTCCAGTCATAGCCTATTCCCATCAAGCAAAGGTATAACTACTTTATTCCAAAACTAATTTCAAAAGTAAAGTTAATATTCCAAAACTCATACAATAGAATGATATTAATCTAACTGGTAAATGGCACTTAGAAAACACTCAACCTAAAAGGTTTTTAGAAAATCAAGATATTGAAATAATTATTGAACATGAAGATGGAAGTGTTGAAATAAATTTTCAAATAGATTCAGGAGATACAACTCCTTCAGTTTATCAACCTTCTAGAAAGTCTTATTCTCATCCTCCCTCTGTGGTAAGATCTTCCATAAAAGAACCATCCCGAGTTTCTTTCTCTACACCTAATGTAGACCATCGACCTACAGGACTTGTGTATCCTTCTTATCAAGCTTCTCCATCTAATACAACAATCCTTCAGAATTTGATTTCAATATAAATGTTATTAAATGCTTTGAAATTGATAAAGAAATGTTAAAAAGGAATTTAGCTCTACATCCTTTAAAAAATCCTTTTTTAAACAGGTTTCTCAAGAACATAAAGACTTTTTTAAAGAAAAATTGTAAAAATATATTTATGAAAATTAAAGAAATATTTACTTCTTTGGTTAGCTTAAACGAGCTATAAAGAAAGCTTATAATATTGAAGATTTATCCATCAATATGATAACAAAATTAAGTTTATCCTGGATTATAGCTTCTCCACAAAGAACTAAAGAATCTATACATCCTCCATTACATCAAATCATATATAAAGAAACTTCGGCCATACCCATAAAAGATATAGCAAAGATACAAGGAGATAAAGGTAAATCTGAATTAATTTACAAATCAAACTTAAGTCTTCTTTTAGAACAAAATAATTATACAAATATGAACCTTCATACTGTTGGCCAACAAAACAATAGAATTGAAAATAAGGTTGAAAATATTTTAAAAATTTATGAATCATCTTTTTCATAAAAGATAATTAAGACACGAACTTTTGGTTTCCAAGGTGAAGCTCTTAAAGATCTAAAGTTAGAAAGGAAGCCTTTAAAATTTTTAGATGAACTAATCAATCAATTATTTTATAGTTTTACAAAAATAAAACTTCAAGAAAATAAAGATAAAAAAGCTAACAAATCTATAAATGTTTTAGTCTCAAATTCTAAAGCCTCTAGCTCAGATTCAGAATTTTCTATAGCTGATCCTATAGAAGAAGAGTCTAAAACAGATGAGAATCAAAATGATCAAAATCAAGAATCTGTACAAATCAATAAAATTTTTAAAAGACAAAAACCAATAGTCACTATAGCAAAAATAGGAAATTATTATCCAAGACCTACTCCAATTGATCTTCAATTCGAAGAACAAGCTATTCTCAATGGCCTTCGATTTGAAAACTCCTCAGTATATGAATGGAATGTAGATGGACTATCTGAATATCAAATCCTGCAACTATACCAACACATGATGATATATGTCTCTACCATCATAGCTACTAGTAATGATCAAAGACATGCAGTAAATGTAGTTGTCCTTGGATTTACTGGACAATTACATGGTTGGTGGGGAAAGTACCAATCTGATATAGAAAGACAAGCTATACTAAATGCAGTAAAAAGAGATCTTTCAGGAAATCTTGTTATTACTCCTCAAGGTCAAATGATTCTTCATTCGATTTACATGCTTTTTAACAATATAGTAAAACATTTTATTGGTAATTATATGAATGCAGAAGAAAAAAATAAAAACTCAATAAATCAATTTATCTTGCCTAACATTATCAAATTTTCATTGGTATAAAATTTTTTCTTATCAAAACTTTATACAATCGATAAAAGTAATTCAAAATTTTGGAAAGAAAATTTTATATCTAGTCTTCCTAAACTTTTTGCAGAAAAAGTTAGAGAAGAATTAAAATCAAAAAATTATGGAAATTTGAATTATGGAATGTATATATATGGTGATCTAATTCAAAAGATTAATAAAGTTGGATTTTCATTAAGCAATAAAATCAAACTTAAACTTCAAATTGAAAATCAAAAAAGAATCAGCAAGTATGAACTTGGTGATTTTTGTTTTCAATTTGGCGTGGAACCATTAATCAGTCCTTCTAGCAAAAATAAAAAGAAAAACTTAAAAAGAAACCATCAAAAAAGAAAATCTAAACATTTTTCAACTCCACAATATTATATTCCCACAAAAAGATATCATAAAAAATCTTCTCATAAAAACCCTTATAAAGAATTAAAGAAATTTTATACAAAAGATAATCCATCCACCTCTTATCCCAAGAAAAAAGAAATACAATGTTATAATTGCACAAAAAAAAGACATATAGCTCTTTACTGCCTAAAAATTAAAGTAATAACAGAAAAAGAAATCAAAACTATCTTAAAAGGATCCTCATCCTCATCCTTAGAATCATCTCGTTCCTCTGATAAAGATTATTCTTCAAATACATGTCATTATAAAATATTTGACAGTGAAATCTAGTATGAATCCGCTTCTTCTACCTCTTTATTTTTAAATGTACTTTCTACTCCAGAAGAGATGGTGCTAAAAATGTTTAAAGATCTAAAAGATGAAGAATTAAAAAATAAATATTTTGTAAAAATATAGAATATAAATAAAGGAACTAAAAAAGGAAAAGCTTCTACATCAAATAACATATCAGACTTACCTGAATAATTCAACATAAAAACTGTATTAGATAGATTAAGAGAGCGACACGCTCCTGCTCATCCTTTAATCCAAGATCTTTATAAAGAAATTAATTATCAAAATCAAGAAATAAAAGAATTAAAACAAGACTTAATTGAACTTCAAGAACTCAAACAACGTGTTTAGAATCTTGAATTTCACATACTCAAAAACTATCAAGAAAATAATGATAATTTAGAAAATCGAGAAAATTGGATGAAAACTTGAATGGTTTTGTAAATTCTTTAACAAGGAATCCACTTAAAAAATAGAAAACTCAAGCTACAATTAAGATCAAAGACTTTTCTATTAAAGCACTCTACTTACTAGATAGTGGTGCAGATGTTAATTTAATAAGAGAAGGATTGATCCCAACAAAATATTATGAGAAAACCAATAATAAACTCAATCTAGCTACTGCTAACAAAAAATTACATATCAAATACAAATTAAGTAATGTTTATGTCTGTAAAATGGACCATGCATAAGGACTAATTTCCTTCCTGGAAAGGATTTAAACAATGATGTTATCCTTAGAAACACTTTTCTACAAATTTTACAGCCTTTTCAAATTGACTCATTAAGTTTAAAAACTATTTTAGCCAATAAAGACTTAATTTTTGATTTTGGTAAATCAACTCCTATTCAACATATCAATAGTATTCAGACAAAATGCAAATAGGAATAAGGTGTTCAAAAAACAATCAAATATCCAGCTCCAAATAAAATGGATCTTATTAATCGTCTCTTTAATGTTTTCATGCTTTCTACATTTGATCCTACATCCAGATTTTGGTACCTTCAAATTCTACCCGGAGGACAGTTATAAAACTAGTGTTCTTTTCCCAAAGAAAATAAAAACTCAGATTATTGACAATTTTCATTCAGACCTATTTGGCTTCAGGAAGTATCCCTTCTCATATGACATCAAGTACAAGCAAAAGCAAAGCCCCTATTCAGGAATCAAGCCCTTCCTTCATACCTACATCCAAAGAAATATCAATTCCCTTCTTCAATCCAGGATTATCTATCACTTCACAAGAACTTATCAATGCCCATTGGAGTGCCATTATCTCTGAGAAAAGAAAAAGCACTAGAATAACCCTATTCAAAATTGCAAACCATATCAATGACTAAAAAAGCCAAATCCTTATGTGCCATAACATCCATCAAAGAGCACTGTTATCCAACTATGCTAATGAAAAAACATCCAGAATTCACCTTCTAGAAAAGGTTAACACAGCCCTTCCAGATGAGATAACTATAAGAATTAAAGAAAAAACTATTTCTAGTCAGATCAAGGAGCGATTAATGCTCAAAGCTCAATATATAAGCTGGGCAACTGGCTTTCCCAGATTGTTCCTGCCATCATATGAAGTTAATATCTCATATATTGAATAAGGATTAGTCCAAAGATTTTCTTTTTACAGAGATGATTTTGAAATAATACAGCAGCTCCCTGCAATCGTACGTCATGCCCTCGTAGCCTTGGAGTTACCAAAAGACAACTTCTCATAACGATTTTCATCAAGTTTGGGTGAAAGATCAGAAATCCGGTTTTATCAACCTTATCAATTATGGACCATCGAATTATGAAGAAGGAGATTTAATTTACAAAAAATTAATCTCTACCTTAAATGATTACGAGCATCTCCCTGTTGATTATCCAGCTCAATGGTATGAATCTCATGAAGTCGCTACAATGGAATATAGCATAAAATGTCTCTAAAATTATGATCCAGCTTCTGATCAATATCAGAGATTTCTCAATCTAAAAGGACATCTTGAATTTGCAAGTACACACAAATATATTTGGTGTGATGGTTGACGAGTTGTTTGCATTACTAATAATCTCGCTGAGCAAACAACAGTGATACAGAATCCTTTTAAATCAGGACATACCAAGCTTAATCAAATTCTTAATGCATATGAAGATATCTCTTTTGACATTTCAGAAAAAACTTGTGAAGAATTAATTCAACGATTCCATGGAGAATTCAAAAATGATAATGAAGGTTGGAATGACCCTTGTCATAATTTTCACTCTACTATGAAGTTCTCCGACAGCTGCAATGGAATTCACAGGCTAGTGATTAATCTTATCAAGATTTATTAAGAGCTTTCTCTATAAAGCATGCAAAGAAAAGATAACAAAACTTTATCATTGCTACTGTATCTATAGCTAAACTATTCTTTACAGACACATCAAAGTTATGTTGAAAAGGTACTATATAAAAAAGCTAATTTGAGAAAGAAAACAAAAGACAATTGGAAAAATCCAAAAGACAACAAGAATGAACAAGGCTCCATAGACTTCTCTCTCTGCAACAGACAAACTAGGTACTATGCAGAAGAATAAAGCAACATCCTCCTAGTCAACAAGTACACTCATCACAGTATGAAGACAAACCATCTATACGGCAACCTGTGATCCTATTCAGCAGTAAAATCCTGAAACATCATGCAATCTGCCAGCACATAAAATGAAATGCAAATGCAATCTAAATTCAGTTGTAATGAAATGTAAATTATGTTTGCTAAGGATATTTACAGTGCTAGCCTTGTTCATGTACAGGCAAGAGTTGGAATACCAGTGAAAATCCAGCTTTACTTCCACCACCATCTCCTCTCTCTTCTCGCTTCTGCTTTTGTATACACACTATCTTCCTCATTTGGTATCAAAGCAAAGTTGGCATCAAATTTGTAATCTAGTACTTTGGCACTATAAAGTCATTTCGTGAGTATTTCTTCACTTATCTTTGTTATTTTATACTTTGATTTTGCTTAAGGAATTGCTGACGCAGAAGTAAGAACGTCAAAAGTCTTAATACTTAGTTCTTGTTTGTTATTATTGATAAATTTTAATCATATTCCACCTAGATCAAAGCTGAGGTAGCCATTGTTGTTGCTGCTGTTAGCCATGTGAAGGCGTTTAAGGCATTTTGTTGGTGTGTAAATCCTCTAATTCATTAGATACTCACGGTGGATTTGGTTAAAATAACTCTGTAATACAAATTATGGCTAAGCTTATTAAGAAGTTTGTACCTTCTTCTTCCTCATCGACAAATTCCTTATCTTCTATGTCTATTAAAAATGGTGAAGAAATCAGTTATGATGATTAGATCAAGTTATTTGTGACTGAATTATTCAAACCATAAATAAAAATGAAATTTATACAGTTGGAAGTTTTCAATTAAAATCAAGTTATAAAGTAAAAACTATTGAAAGAACTGAATCAATTACTAGTAATATTTAGCATCTTTCTTTAACCAAGCCCCGTGAAATAAAGGAGTATGTTAAAACATACAATTATATTCATTTTGGATCAGTACAAGTTGCTCTAAAGCGTTTAAAAAGACTTAGACTTAGAACAGAAGCTCTCCTCTATGTTCAAGATACAAGACATAAAAATTTCAGTGATTCATTACTTGGAATGGTTGAATCAAGTTTGGCTAATAGCCCAACTTTCTTCAATTGCTTTCCAAATTTCTTTGTTTCCCTTATAGATCAAGGTGCACATGAAGCTCTTACTCTTGCTATCCAGACAAAAGGTTTTGATATGAATCCTCATAATCAAAATCTTGCTCTCATAAATAGAGTTTATTATAAACTGAAGAATTCAGTTGTTCCAGGCATAGCATATTCCCATCAAGCAAAAGGTATGACTACTTTATTCCAAATAAATTCAAAAAATAAAGTTAATATTCCAAAACTCATACAGTGGAATGATATTAATCTATTTGGTAAATGGCGCTTAGAAAACGCCCAGCCAGAAAGGATTTTAGAAAATCAAGATATTGAAACGATTATTGAACATGAAGATGGAAGTGTTCAAATAAATTTTCAAATAGATTCAAAAGATATAACTCCTACATTTTATCAACCTTCTAGAAAGTCTTTATCTTATCCTTCCTATGTGGTAGGATCTTTCATAAAAGAACCATCCCGACTTTCTTGCTCTACACCTAATGTAGGCCTTCGACCTACAGGATTTGTGTATCCTTCTTATGAAACTTCTCCATTTAATACATATAATCCTTCGGAATCTGATTTCAATATAAATGTTTTTAAATGCTTTGAAATTAATAAAGAAATGTTAAAAAAGAATTTAGCTCTACATCTTTTAGCAAAATCCTTTTTTAAATAGGTTTTTAGAGAAATAAAGTCTTTTTAAAAGAAAAATGGTACAAATATAAGTATGATAATCAAAGAATTATATATTTCTTTGATTGGCTTAAACTAGCCATAAAGAAAGCTTATAATACTGAAGATTTATCCATCAATATGTTAATAAAATTAAGCTCATCTTCGATTATAGCTTCTGCCAGTTTTTCTCCACAAAGAACTGAAGAATCAATACTTCCTCCATTACATCAAATCATATATAAAGAAACTTCAGCCATACCCATAAAAGATGCAGCAAAGATATAAGGAGATAAAGGTAAATCTGAATTAATTTATAAATCAGACTTAAGTCATGTTTTAGAACAAAATAATTATACAAATATTAACCTTCATACTACTGGCCAACAAACCAATAGAATTAAAGATAAAGTTGAAAATATTTTAAAAATTTATGAAGCATCTTCTTCACAAAAGATAATTAAGACACAAACTTTAGGTTTTCATGGTGAAACCCTTAAAGATCTAAAGTTAGAAAAAAAAACCCTTTAAAATTTTCAAATGAATTAGTGCAATTTGCTCTAAAGCCATTAACAAGACTTGGACTTAGAACTGAAGCTCTCATCTATGTTCAAGATAGAAGACATAAAAGATTAAGTAATTCATTACTTGGAATGGTTGAACCAAGTTTGGCTAATGGCCCTACATTCTTCAATTGCTTTCCAAATTTCTCTATTTCCCTTATAGATCCAGGTGCACATGAAGCTCTTACTCTTGTTATCCAGACAAAAGATTTTGATATGAATCCTCAAAATCAAAATCTTGCTCTCATATATAGAGTTTATTACACACTCATGAATTCAGTTGTTCTAGGCATAGCCTATTCCCATCAAGCAGAAGGTATAGTTGCTTTATTCCAAACTAATTTAAAAAAGAAAGTTAATATTCCAAAACTCATACAACAGAATGATATTAATCTATCTAGTAAATGGAACTTAGAAAACGTTCAACCAGAAAGGTCTTTAGAAAATCATGATATTAAAATAATTATTGAACATGAAGATGGAAGTGTTGAAATAAATTTTCAAACAGATTCAAGAGATACAACTCCAACAGTTTATCAACCTTCTAGAAAGTCTTATTCTCATTTTTAGAATCATCTAGTTCCTCTGATAAAGATTATTCTTCAGATTCATGCCATTGTAAGATATTTGACGGTGAAATCCAGTATGAATTTGCTTATTTTTCCTCTTTATCTTTAACATACTCTCTGCTCTAAAAGAAATGGTGCTAGAAATGTTTAAAGATCTAAAAGATGAAGAATTAAAGAATAAATATTTTGAAAAAATACAGAAAATAAACAACATAAATAAAATAGGAAAAGCTTTTACATTAAGTAATATATCTAACTTGCCTGAAAAATTCAGTATAAAAACTATTTTAGATAGATTAAGAGAGCAACAAGCTCCTACTCATCTTTCAATTCAAGATCTTTCTAAAAAAATTAATAATCAAAAGCAAGAAATAAAAGAATTAAAAAAAGACTTAATTGAATACAAGAACTCAAACAACGTGTTGAGAATCTTGAATTTCAGACACTCAAAAATTATCAAGAAAATAATGATAATTTAGAACATCAAGAAAAATTTGATGAAAACTTAAATGGTTTAATAAATTCTTTAACAAGGAATCCACCTCAAAAATGGAAAACTCAAGTTATAATTAAGGTCAAAGACTTCTCTATTAAAGCACTCTATTTACTAGATAGTGGTGCAGATGTTAATTTAATAAGAGAAGGATTAATCCCAATAAAATATTATGAAAAAACTAAAAAATAAACTCAGCCTAGCAACTGCTAGTAATAAACTCCATATCCATTATAAATTAAATAACGTCCATGTTTGCAAAAACGGAACATATATAAAGATTAATTTCCTGCTCGGAAAAAATTTAAACAATGATGTTATCCTTGGATATCCTTTTCTATAGATTCTACAGCCTTTTTAAATTGATTCATCAGGCCTTAAAACTATTAAAGACAATAAAAAATTAATTTTTGATTTTATTGAATCAACTCCTATTCAACATATCAATATCATTCAAAATCAAATTGCTTATAAAGAAAAACAAATTGCATATCTTCAAAAAGATATGAATTCTTTAAGAATTGAAAAAGAAATAAAAAAACCAGAATTCCAAAAAGATTTAATCCAATTTCAGAAATCTCTTGAAACAAAATGCTATTCTGACCTTCCTTCTACCTTTTGGCATAGGAAATACCATACTATTTCTCTTCCATATATTGATAATTTCGATGAATCTCAAATTCTTACTAAAGATCGACCTATTCAGATGAATAAAGACCTTGTACAACTATGTACTAAAGAAATCAATGATCCTCTTGCTAAAAAGCTTATTCAAAATTCACAATCCCCTTGGAGTTGTGCAGCGTTTTATGTAAATAAAGCAGCTAAACAAGAACGAGGTGTTGCCCATCTTGTTATCAACTACAAGCCTTTAAATAAAGTCTTAAAGTCCATCAGATATCTAGTTCCAAATAACACTAATCTTATTACTAGTCTAGATGGTGCCTTCATTTTTTCCAAATTTGATCTTAAATCAGGATTTTGGCAAATTCAAATCATCCCAGAGGATAGGTATAAAACTGCTTTTACAGTACCATTTGGCCATTACAAATGGAACGTTATGCCATTTAGTTTAAAAAATGCTCCTTCAGAATTTCAAAGAATAATGAATGAAATTTTTAATCCATATCAAGCTTTTACACTCGTCTATAAAGATGACATTCTTGTGTTTTCAAAATCTATTTTTAACCATTGGAAATATTTAAATATTTTTAAAAAACTTATTATCAAGAATGGACTTGTCTTATCCAAAAAGAAAATGAAGCTTTTTCAAACAGAAATTCAGTTTCTTAGCTTTATAATAAAAAGGAACTATTTCTACAGTCCAAAGAGTTATTAAGTTTGCTTCCCAATTTCCTGATGGAATTCTTAATAAAGAGAAATTGCAACATTTTCTTAGATGCCTTAATTATGTTTCTTTATTTTATAAAGATCTTACTAAAGAAAGAAAAATCTTACAAATGCGCTTGACCAAAAATCCCATAAAATAGTCACCTGCTCATACAAAAGCTATTCAAAATATTAAATAGAAAGTCAAAAATTTACCTTATTTAACTATCCCTCATCCAGATTTATTAAAAATAGTTGAAACAGATACATTTGAAATACGTTTTGGAGGAATCCTTCTACAAAGAAACATCCTTGGAAAAGAAGAAATTCTTTGTTTCACTTCTGGAACATGGATGCCCACTCAACAGAATTATTCAACTATTAAAAAGGAAATCCTATCCATAGTAAATGGTATAATGAAGTTCCAAAGTGATTTATTAAACAAAAAATTTTTATTAAGAATAGATTGTAAATCTACTAAAGAAATTTTAGAAAAAAGATGTAAAAATCTTGTTGCTAAGTAAATGTTTACTCACTGGCAAACTTTATTAGCCATATTTGACTTTGACATTGAGTATGTTGCAGGTAAAATAGTTCTCTTCCTAATTTTTTATCTCGTGATTTTTACGGGGACAAAGAAATGAAGCCTTGGAAGATTAGACCCTTTCTCCAGTCCCCAATTGATAAAGTTTCTTCCATTATGAACACTACACCTTTATCCAAAAAATCTAGCGGCAATTATCTTGAGAGATGGGGAGCAACCCATACTTCTAATATTCCTCAATTTCAAAGCCCATCAAACCTTATATCTAGAAAACCTCAAGCTTCACAAGCCTAATATTTGGCCACAAAAGCACCCTTGAGAATTTATTCCTTAGATGACATGTCTTATGCCGATACCATTTCTATTGAACATCATATCCAAATCCTTTTTTCTCCTGATCACTTATTTATCCAACCTCTTGACTATAAAGTCTATGAACAGATTCTGATCAGAACTGGCAGTTGTACTATTGATCATACATATGGCTCAAAAAATTCATACTTAAATGCTTTACCACCTAATATTACTATCCTCTATTCAAAAATCAAAATCCTGCATGTTCTTTTTACAGAAGAATGGGGACGACCTCTTCATATGCCTCAAAGGCTAGATTCAAAACTTATTTTTAGTAATTATCATCTTTCCAGCATTCCTAGTTTATCAGATTCAAATCAAACTCCCATAAAATACCTATGTGGTTCTTCACACAATTCTGAATCCCTTTTGGTGCCACTAAAGACATCCTTCCTCAAGCACTTCTTCCTATTTATGAATCTTATTCTGCATCATTTAAAGCCTTTCTCAAATGAGAAGAAAACAGCATTTATCAGCACCTACAACTTGTAATAGCACTTTATGTTACTATGTAGTTTTATCGCAAGCAGAAGATTCCTTGGATCTTGAAACTGAATTTTTATAAAGAAATGGACTTTAGTCCACTAGTTTTATCTTAAATGATTTATATTAAGTTTTGGCATCAATTTGATTATACTGCAATACTCCAGCAATATTCTACCGATTAAGATATAAAGCCATCATTCTCTGAAGTTCTCAAAACACTTAAAGAAAAAAAGAAAGTCTTCATCCAGCAAGTGATATTGACAAACAGAAGAATTGTTGTTCAGCCACTCCTTCTGCTATTTATGCAGCAACAGATTTGTTTCAACTCAAAAAAGAATTTCAAAAGGAAATTATTGAACAAATACAAAAAGAACAGTCATCTAAAAATTCCCCATTAAGTTTTGGTCAGCAGCTACATCATCTTTGCGCTGATGACTATCCTTTCAAAAATATTGCTCCTAAACTAGATACAGATGCTGATGAGACAAAATGTGATGATGAAGGATTCATATCTATCCGAAGAAAAGGAAAAAGATAAAGCCAAGACAAGACATATGCTTTATCAAGCCACTCAATTACCCACAAAGCAATCATGACAATCCACTATTCAGAATAAGGTTCATCTACGGTGAAGATTGTGATCTTATCCAGCAGTCCTGAAGCATCATGAAATTTGTCAGTACATGAAATGAAATGCAAATGCAGTGCAAATTCAGTTGTAATGAAATGTAAATTATGTTTGTTATGACTATAAATACGTCTAGTCTTCCTCATGTACAGGCAATAGTTAGAATACCAGTCAAAATCCAGCCTTGCTTTCAGCATCATCTCCTCTCCTCTCCCTTCCGCTTTTGTATACCCACCATCTTCCCCATTTGGTATCAGAGCCAAGTTGGTATCAAATTTGTAATCAAGTACTTTTGCAATATAAAATCATTTTGTGAGTATTTCTTCACTTATCTTTGTTATGTTATGCTTTGACTTTGCTTAAGGAATTGCTAACTCAGAAGTAAGAACATGAAAAGTCTTAATACCTAGTTATATGTTTGTTATTATTGAGAAATTTTAATCACATTCTGCCCAAAGTGAAATTGACACTACAACAGTTTTCATCTTTGCCGACGCAAAATATGCGCCGGTAAAGGTAAGAAAACGCCGGTAAAATTTATTTCCGGCAATATTTTATGCGCCGGTAATCCGCCGGGAAATATTTTTCTGGGATACCATTTGTCGGCGATAAAGTGGAAGCGCCGGTAAATTGTGTGTATTGCTGGTGAAATGAGAAACTTTTGCCGGCATGCTTTAAGGACGTTAAAAAATTAAATTTCAAGAATAAATAATTTTTCTAAATTTTTTACTGGCATTTTTATCACTGGCAATATTAACTTCACTTTATTTCGATAGGATTTTGCCGACGTTTTATTTCGTTGGCAAAGAATTTTTTTGGTGCTTGCCACAATTTTACCAGCGTATTATTTCGCCAGTAAAAGATTTTTCCAGTGCCTGCCACTATTTTTTTGGCGTTTTATTATGCCAGTAAAAAATGCTCAAAAGATTTTCCCGGTGCTTTATTTCGCTAGCAAAATTTTCTGCTAGCCTGACAAGATTTTGCCGGCATTTTATTTCACCGGCAAAGAATCCTTAGAAGATTATGCTGACGTTTTATATCGCTGGCAAAGATTTTCTACGGTGCCCCTACTTGGTTTTGCTGGCGTTCTATCTTGCCGGTAAAAGTTTGTAAAATTTTTTGTTGTCATTTCATTTTTAATCTTCTTTCCCTATGCATTTATGAATTCATTACATTTTTGAACTTCTCTCATTCCAATATCCAAAGCTTGATCTATTACACACCGAACTTCCATTTTCATTCCAAAACCATCAAAAAATGAAACAAGATAAATCATTCCACTTCATATTAATATTCAAATATCCTTTCAACATTCAAATCACTTTACCATTACAAAATTAAAATCCATGATAACATTCTATTCCTACCAACATTCAAAAAGCAATGAAAATTTACATATTCATGTGATCATGTCATTATTTCACCATTGCTTAAAACAACCTCCTGCATCCCATTTTTATACAAAGCAATCTTTTACTCTGCATACTTGGCCTTCATGTGTGCTGCATCTTAGCTCATCGACTCTTTCTTCACTTTTTATTTAATCTACATAAGAAAAAAGCAAGTGAAAAAAGGAATTAATACAAAGACTATTTGAAATGGAAAACTAACATTGTGCCTATAAACTATTTGAATAGAACCAACAATTTTAAAAAAACTTCTTAAACAATGTCATAAGCATACTTTAATATAGCCATATATAAGATCATTTAGGATTTTCCTTATATTAGAAAGGACAAAATAAAATTTTACCTAAAAATCAGTTGGCTTGGACCCATGAGCAGTACAAATATGAATCAACAAATTTAAACTTGGGAAGTCAGTTCTGTTCATTTAAGTTAATGAACAAAGAAATGGGTGAAAAATGAATTATTTGCTGGAGGTCCAATCTGGAAATGGGGTTCCCTGGTTTGGTTTGTTTTATAGGGAAGGTTAGGGATGTAACAACAATGACATTAAAGAGGCTGGTTCAAGGTCGTCTTCCACCATTTGAGAGGCAACAACAAGGGTAGCTTTAAAAGTGGCAGCTAGTTCAGTTGAGGCAGAGGATGCTAGTTGAGCACCTGTGATGTGGATGGGTTCAGCAGAGGTTGCAATTATGGAGGTCGAGTCACTGTGTGATGATGAGAACAGAGGTTCAGCAGAGACTGCAACTGTGAAGGTGGAGTCACTGTGGGATGATAGGAGAAAAGATTCAGCAGAGACTGTGGCTGGTTTAGTTGAAGCAGCGGTCTACGAAGTTGTGGCTAGGATGTTGGGAGCCTTTCCAAGAATCTGGCTCCTTTTATTTATGCATACCATCTTTATTTTCAGCACGTCTATTTAAAATCCTGCACACTTAATGTTTACAGTTTTGCTATGGACAATTTATCACTGAAAATTGCACTAGTTTCATGCTTATTTTAACTGTTTAGGAACATGATCAGGGTTAGTGTTTATGCTAATCTCAGAAATCATATTTATATATTTGAAAGTTACATTGTTTATGTGAAAAAAAAAACAAAAAATAGTTTATACCTCAAGCCAATTCTGAAACTGTTTAGTAAGATCTTATATGCATATTGTGAACATATTCACATCTCATATGCTAAATGTTTCAATGAATTAAGAAACCAAAAAATCAGACCTGAAACTTACTAAATTCAGTTTGTATGCCATGCTGTAAACAGTGCAGAAAACAAATTTCTATAATGACCGAACCATGTGTATAATTGTGTGATAAATTGAAAACTGATTTGAACCAGTTTAAAACTGATTTTTCTGCACTAATAATTGAATAAGTTTCAGTTCTGAACTGAACTAATTCAGTCCCTTAAAATTCTGATTTCTATAGTGCTTTTTGGAACCCACATAGTCCATGCATATTAGTTCATGCACCCCACAGTTAATCATGTGCACAGTTTCATTTGTCGAAACTATTTTTGTAGGAAATCACCAGAACACACATAGATTTCCGTGATGGAGTCTCCTCATCATAGGAACTTCTTGAATAACACTATTTTCCTTCTTAAAAATTCTTATCTATCCAAGAAAACCTGCAACTTTAGAAGCTCTTTAGCTTCAATAGTGGTTTAACAAGAACTTTATCAATAACAAACGATGGGTTTGAGCTTTAAGAGCTTGCTTTCTCCCTAGCTATTAAAAAAAGACAACATTCAATTGAATTAACATATCATGCACGCCAACAATACATTGATTAAGTTTTTCTCTTTGTTAGGCTTGATTGAGCTACGGTACCAAAAAATAGTTATAAAAAGACAAAAAAAAAGCTTTGCATCCCAACGAGAAAGATAGTTGACAAGAGTAGTTATATACAAACCAAGAGAAGACGCATCCCTAGCTCCACTGGAGGTGCCAACCCCACCAAAAGCGATACCCGAATCTATGCCCATGCGGTCTGCAACTGGAGGACTAAGCCCTCATGGAAACTGGTTCTCTTGACATGCTTCGCTAACTGCTCCCGCAGAACAAGCACCTCAAAATTAGGCCCAATCCAAGTCTAGGTCGAAGCTGAAACGAACTTCGTACGAATACCAAAACCTTTCAGATATCCCGACCTCTTCCCAAGAACCTTAACAGATATTTGTTCCTCGGTCATAAGAGATGTGATCGAGGGTTGAGATTGTTTAGCTATCACTCATACTAATTCCTCCTGCCATTTTTAAACATGTAAAAATCAAATAAAGTGAGTTTAACATATGTATAAAAAGTATATTTGTATTGATTTATCAAAAATGGCTTAGGCATATGTACATATGTCTTCTAAGCCTCCTCGTTTATCCACTTATTATTCTTATGCATATAGTGGGGTCATGGTAGAAATTTGGAAAACTTTGTGCCTGTCCAGCATTTTGTGCTATTTGTTATGACATTAGATATTTCGTTAATATAAGAAATTGAAATTTCATAACTTTGTCAAATAGGAAATATTTCTAAACTAATTCTTACGATCATTTTATGACGTGCTATAAATGATCTAGAGCCACTCGTATGATTCCACAGCATCTTCGACCTGCTCTCTCTCCCTTTCCTCGACTTCTCCTAGAAAGATTAAAAATAATAATAATAATATATTGCCCAACTGAATCCTAACTAATATAGTGAACTTGATAAAATATTGATTTAAACATATATACAAAATCATTAAAAGTTACCTTCCACTCCTCAGTCTCCCACAAATTATTGATCATCCAGGCCTCGTCATCTGCCTTACAAGGCTTTAGTGGGTGGCTCTTTGGATCGGGAACTCCCGCCTCCAAAAAAGACAAATAGTGGGTACGTAACTCACTCTTCCAGTCCCTGTACAATTTTTGGCACTTTGCATCAATGGCAGACTCAATGATTGGATCATTCACATAGTCCCCGAACTCAAAAATTTGCTGCAATTGTAAAGGTAAACATGTTTTTTGAGTCAACAATTAAACAAAAATGAGTCTAATTGAATCTGTATTAAGCTACTTTCAATGAAATTACCTGAACTCTCTTTACCACCAACTTCTTGATCCCCTCAGGAACAGCCTTCTAGCCTTCTTTCCGAATAGGTGCCTCATCTCGAATCGCTTCCCCGAGAAGGTTCGCCAAGGTTGTGGCAAATTCGCCCTCTGGCGCCTAGCTTCAAGGTGAGATCGAAACTGGTATAGCATGGCCAAGCTGCCTCCTCAGCTTTGCCACCTTTACCCCACATGTCCTATCCTGTACAGCTCTCGGGCCATGGTCTGATGCAGATGCTGTCACGACCACAACATGAATTGAGTTACGAAGCATATAACATTAAAAGAAGTTAGATTTTATACTTAAATAGTTATATATTTCTCACCAACACTACTACTCAAAACTTGGTCATGCTGGCCAGATGGAATAACAACCTCCCTGAAATCCATCGGTCTAGCATGCGTTGCCACCTCGAGCATACTACCCACATGAGAAGATCGTGTGACTAGAGCCTGTCTCAGTGTAGCCTGGGCTGCCCCCTTGGACATGCTCTCTGCATGAGAAGACCGTGTGATTGGAGGCTGTGCTGGTTTAGCTTGGGCTGTCCCCTCAGGCCTGCTCTTTCCATAAGAATATCTTGTGGGTGGAGGCTGTGTTGGTGTAGCCTGGGCCACCCTCTCGGGTATGCTCTCTACATTGGTAGACCGTGTGACTAGATATTGTCCTAGTGTAGCATGGGCCATTGCAGCTGATACAGCATGAGCATGTCTACTTAGCTTCCTTCGAGTCTTATGAGTAATATGAGTAACCTGTCACAACAAAACAATTAATTATTAGTATATAAATGAATAAATAAAGTGAATGAAAGATGTTAGTAACGTAGTATGGCTTGCATGTCAAAAATTAATAATTGAAAATAACTTGCTTTAGACACATATATTACCATATTTGCCTGAGGCCTAGAAGACTCATCATCCACATCATCACATATATCTTCATCTGAATAAACCAACCCTACATCACCCTGGGGTGGTATATACTCCTCGTCGTCATCATCTTCATCGGATTCTTTATTTCCCTCCCCATTTTTTCTCCTGCTTGTTTGACCCATTCCAAAAACGATGCTGGCCATGTGCTTTAGCCCTAAATTACAGCATCTCGCATTGTTATCCATGATGTTCTTATTTCTCACCTTCTCATATTTTGTCAACTTTGCTTGCTTGGCCACCCAACAAGGTTTGACATATGTTTTGCCTCCCTTGTGCATTTTTGACAACTATATTTGACATACAAGAAAATGAAGAAAAAAATGAAATAAAATGAAATATATATAGTGAGCCATGAAATGTAAACCAACAACTTTATTAATTTAGAACACTTGTCCATACACAAATCCAAAAAGAAATACTACACATCAAAATCTATATCAAAATCTATATCTGGATCAGATCTACTATGCAGATCATCTTCATCATCATTTATATACTCCGCCATAGTTTCATCCTCGTCATCGCTGTTCTCCTCCATTAGTTCATTACCATTAACTATCTCTGGCAGAATATCATCCCTAAAGTAATAAACATCACTATCTTCAACACAAATTGGGACAACATTAGTGGTTTCGTGTTGATGAAATGCCTCATTAGGCACATCATCCAATTCCGATACATCCCACACTCCCCGATGCTTGACTCGTTCTACAACTCTCCAGTTGTTGCCTTTGATGGAATCATTAACATAGAAAACTTGCTTCGCTTGACTTGGTAAGACAAATGGATCATCTTTATACCACCGACCCATAACATCAATGCTAGTTACATGTTGATCAATGTGTATTTTGTTTTTGGTACCATTGTTGTACCATTCACATTGAAACAAAACCACTTTACCCCCATGCATGTATGTTAATTCCCATACTTTGCATATGTACCCATAAAAGTCAATCATCTTCCCTTTATGCTCCCCTGCCATGATCAAACCACTATTTTGGCACTTACGCCGGTTCTCGCGATCTCTGGTGTGGAATCAGACACCATTGAATATGCACCCTGAATACATATAAACTATCGAACCAGGACCATTTGCTAACGACCACATTTCATCGGTTGCTTCTGGCAACCCTAGATTTCACAATTCATCCATCTACATGAGCAACATGTGGTAAATGTATCAAATTAATGTCAATTGAAGGCAAGTTAGATAATGTTTATTGTGTCAAAAAGGCATCATATATCTTACATGTTGCTTGAACCATTTTGGAAATGTGTCTCACTGTATTTGACTACTGTCATGCCCTTTTGGATTTTGTATTGTATTCTTATGTTCCCTACTCAAGGAAATTCAATTCATGAGCAAATAAAAGTAAAGGCAGAATCAACAAGTTCACAATCTATGCACAAATGTGTATAAACCAAACCACTTGCTCAAGATACGGTTCTAGCTCGGGACTATTATGCAATACAAACCAATGAACCTTGTCACGATCATTCTGAGAAGGATCCAGTGCCCTTGTGATTGGTGCAAAGGGACGGACATTTTGCGTGAAGATCTCCATCCCTAGACCACGCACACCACCATCATTATTTCATTCATTTTGATCAGTTCCTTTCAGGTACATTGAGCAAAAAGTCAAAAACTCTTTAACAATATAAGCTTCAGCGATCAAACCTTCGGGTCGTGCTCGGTTGATAACATGACCTTTTAAAGTCCCAAGAAACCTTCAAACAAGGAACAATTAATATTAAGGTTACTTAAGACAATCACAGTACTACATGAGTAATGCTTCATGGGTTGGTAACAATTACCTTTCAATGGAGTACATCCACTGATATTGCACCAGTCCAGCAAGCATGGCCTCACGTGGCAAGTGAATTATGAGATGGACCATTACATCAAAGAATGCAGGAGGAAAAATCCTCTTAAGCTTACAAAGTATGAGCACTCCTCGTTCCTCCAGTTTTTCTAAATCATTTTGCTTCAATGTTCTCGAGCATAGGTCCTCGAAGAAACTACCCAACTCAAATAGAGTTATACTTAACTCCTTGTCCACATAACCACGTAGGCCAACCGAAAGAAGATGTTATAGGAGGACATGACAGTCGTGACTTTTCATACTCGATAATTTACCATTTTTCGAGGTCACACATCTAGAAAGGTTAGCTACATAGCCATTTGGGTACTTGATTGGTTTCAAGAACTTATAAAAACCCTCCCTTTGTTTTGGGTCCAATGTGTAAAATGCCTGGGGTTTCACATGGTTTCCTTGTTCATTCCTCTGCAAATGCAATTCTGGCCTGATGCCCATGTCTTCAAAATCCTCACGTGCTTTGTCTATGTCCTTGTTCTTCTTATCGATGCCCAACACTGTCCCAACAACATTTTCATAAATGTTCTTCTCTATGTGAATGATATCAAGGTTATGCCTAAGCTCTTCCAGTATGGTAGCTCGTAAAGGATGCTTTTCTTTGTCCAATTCAACAGTGCAGGCTCACGAGGTCTTTTCCTATTGTAGGACCCTTCCCGAACCTAATTTCCGGTAGTCCATCCAACTGATCTAATACCTTTTGCATCGGTAACTCCAAGGATTTCATGTTATTCTCTGGCTGACCGTTGAACTTCTTGCTCCACTATTGGTGGTTCTTAGGTAAGTAAATTCGATGTCCCACCCACCCAATCTTACTTTTTAACCTAATAGATAATGAATCTTTGTTGCAAGTGGGACAAGCTTCGTAACCTTTTGTACTCCAACCAGATAAGTTACCATATGCAGGAAAGTCATTTATGGTCCACATCACAGTCGCATGCATCCGAAAGGTCTGTTTACTGTGAGCATCTTAAGTTTGGACACCATTCTCCCATAACTCCTTCAATTCGTCAACCAAGGGCCTTAGGTACACATCAATCTCCTTCTTAGGTGCCCGTGGCCTAGGAATAAGTAAAGACATCAAGAAAAATGGATCCTTCATGCACATCTAGGGCGGAAGGTTGTAAGGCATAAGTATGATGGGCCACATGCTGTAAGAAGTGCTCATGTTGCCAAATGGGTTGAATCCATCGGTGGCCAGCCCCAACCTCACATTGCGAATCTCCCGGGCAAACTCTAGAAATTTCAAATCAAATTCCTTCCATTCTTATAGTCAGCTGGATGCCTACCTAGATCGCCATCCACACGATTATCATGGTACCATCTCATCTGTTTGGCTATAATCCAAGACATGTATAATCTCCGCAACTTAGGTGTCAACGGGAAGTAATGCAATATCTTATGAGTGATCCGCTTACTCTTGCCATCATTGACCTTATACCTAGGCTCGCCACATTTCGGACACTTTTCCAAGTGAGAATTCTCCTTCCAAAACAATATGCAATCATTATTGCATGCGTCAATGTGCTCGTACCACAAGCCCAAGTCACGCATTATCTTCTTGGCTTCATAAATGGATGCCGGAACTACATTACCTTCTGGTAAGGTGTCCTTAAATATCTCCAAGACTTTGTCAAATGACTTGCTGCTCCACCTGGATTGTACCTTCACATGTAGCATCTTATCGACAAATGCTAACAAGGTTTTAGAATCTTTACAACCCGGTACAAACCACATTGGGAAGCCTCTAGCATAATCTCAAAGTTCCGCACGTCATCCGTCCCTAAGGTGTCATCCATCATGTAAGTCCCCCTTTCAAGGTCCTCTAGCAACTCATCATATCCATTCAGATCTTCATCTGATTCATCCTCGCTATCATCCGATTCATCAGATTGTGCAAGTTCCCCATGCTGTAACCAAGTGTCGTAGGATACTAACATCCCATGCCGAAGTAAATGGTATCTCACAATCTCATAGTCATGTCTATAACTGTTACAATAGTTGTTGCATGGGCACTTTATCACTCTACTTCCATCAGAATTCGCCTTTGTGAATTCAAAAAAAGAATTCACCCTGTTTATATACGGCTGACTCAATCTATTCTGATACAGTAGCATCCAACTCTTGTCCATATCTGTTCATATATGCAAGGTGACAGTTATCTCAAATTCAACTAATAGATGATATAAAACACCAGATAAGACAATGCCACAATCATATACAAATATATTTACAATACTAGAAAAATCAGGTTTTTCATGGAAAGTCCATCTATACCAAATGATGAGAAAAAATATGTAAAAAACAAAACGAAGCACTTAATCTACTATTTTTCAATGAATTTACTGTTACACAAATGTTTTAAGTAAACAACTATTTGGGTCCAAGTCCATCTCCTCTATGTGTTTGGGTCTGGCTTTTGGTGTTTTACTTAAATATGAGTTCAATCTTAGACTAGACATTTTTTTTATGTGTTAAAGAACTTAGACTAAACTTGATTCTGCATATAGATAGAAGTGGGCCAAATATCATTTTCTTCAAATAGCCCTAGTCTTAAAAATTTTATTTTCAAAATTACATGAATAATCTGTACCAAAGACAGATTTGATTTCATCTTGGGTTTTTCTACTGCTCTTGATCTCCGTTTTTCCTGCCGTTTGGCTTTAGGTTCTCTTCCTTTTCCTTTTCAATCTCATGACACCCTATGATTTTTCCATTGCATATACCAATCTAGGTGGCTTGCATGATTCAGGGTGGTCCTTTGAAACGTGGTGGTCCATTTGTGGGTATTGACCTCAAGGTGATTGTTATTGTCCTATACTTCAAGTAATAGATTTTATTTTCTTTATTTAAAAATGTTTTTCCCTTATTTTTTTTAAAGATGAGTGGGGGAGGCTCTAGTCATAAGAGAATGATAATATATTTTGAATGTTGCTAGCCTATTAGGTTGCGATTTTCTTGAGTTTTATTTTTTTTATTCTCTATATATAACAGAAGGTGAAGATTACTTATTTTCACTGTTGACGCAAGGGTGCAAACTATTTATGTTGATGTTGGTAATCTTGTGAGGGAGATGGAGCCATATGAAGTTGATACAGTCATCTTGAACCTGATGAAGTCATGGATCGAGGAGAGAATGAAAAAAGGGAGGGAATGCCTTGAAAAAGCAAAAGAAACTGAGGTATGCAATCCGTTGAATAACTGCTCTAGTTTTCTTTTGTAAAATCTACTAAAACTTGAAACTGCCCATGTTTCAAACATCAAATCCAAAGTAAAAAACAGAGCTCCATGCACAATCAGCTATGGAGATTACAAAGTTGGCTAATGAAGCTGTGGATGACTTATTTGAAATCGCTGCCAGAGGTAGGGGAGAAGATCTATTAACCTAAAGGGGAGTACACTCACATCCCACACACACACCCCCAAACCCATACACCATTGCCCATACACACCCACATCCCCACACACACACCCATAGCCACACACCAAACTTGCTTCTAATTGAACTGCTCTTCTTGGCTGTGTTATAATAATGGACAACATATGGATACAAGCACATAGCTATCAATGTTTGCAATGTGCTTGGCAACTGTGCGATCATTTGAAGCAAGGCATGACTTTAACCTTTACACTTGGGCTGTCATATGAACCTAGTAACTATCTCATTTGAAATGGAAAATTACAGCCAAAGGTGAAATTGGGGATCAAGGATCATCTAGGGGGGCTATCATATGAAACAACTTGGGCTATTCATAAGAAATATGGTGACCCTAATCAATGGCTCCTCCTTGTCCAACATTTTTAAGTCATTGTGGCATTTTGTCAAACACTATTTGCATATTCAAACTCGCAGTACATACAATCTAAAATACCATAAAAAATTAAATAGAAATACCAACAAAAAAAAGGAAAAAAAAGCTAAATCGGTGAACGATAGTACAAATCTAAAACCCCACAGAACCCATAAAAAAATACACACATTAAATTGGTAAACATTTCCTCTATAATGAAAATAGAGATGAAATCGAAAGGGACAAGATGCACAAAAGAAACCCTATACTTGCCCCTTGACCTTGAGATTGATGTGAGTGGCAAACGGTGGTGATGAAAGGCAGACGACAGTGGTATGAGAACGAAGAAGAGCTGCAGTAGCAAACGGTGGTGGTGAAAGGGGTGGGGTGACTCCAGTAGCAAACAGTGGTGATGAAAGGTAGACAACAGTGGTGGGTTGACTCCAGTACCCTGCGGTGGCAGGTTCTTTCTTTCTCTCTGATCTCTTTTGTTGGTTCTTTCTCTCTTAGATATCTGATCTCTGTAATCTCTCTCTCTCTCGCTGGGTTTGGGCGCTGAAAAGGGGAAACCAGGGCGGTCGACTTTATATATAACTGAGGGGATTGCTCGGATGAGAATTTATATCACATCGTCCATTTTATTGGATGGCCAGGATGAGAATTTAAAATGGTATTCCCGACAAATTTGGTGCGCCAGCAAAAATTATGAATTTATTGATAAAAATAAAATATTTTAAAAACTATTTCCCGGTGCAACTAATGCACCAGCAAAAGCTAAAAAGGCGCCTCCCTTAAATATTTTAGCACATAGAGATATTTGCTGGCGATCAAGAGAGGGCATCGGCATAAATCTAACATTTGCTGGCGAAAATAAATATTCGCCAGTGAAAACTTAACCTTTGTCGATGAAATAAACCATTTACTGGGATTAATACAAATCTTTGCCAGTGACTAGACATACTAGGAAAACTATAACTTTTCCCGGTGAAATAAGCTTATTGGCCAGCCAAAAGCATATCTTTGTCGGCATTCAAATATTGCACTGGAAAAAAAACGCCGGGAAAACTATAAATTCTTGTAGTGTGAGGTAGCCAGTGTTGTCACCGTTGTTAGCCGTGTGAAGGCATTTAAGGCAATTTGTTGGTGTGTAAATCCTCTATTTCGTTAGATACTTGTGGTGGATTTCGTTAAAATAACTCTATAATACAAATTATGGCTAAGCTTATTAAGAAGTTTATACCTTCTTCTTCCTCATCATCAAATTCCTTATTTTCTATGTCTATTAAAAGAAGTGAAGAGATCAGTTATGATAATTTAGATTAAGTTATCTGTGACTGGACTCTTCCAACCTTAAATAGAAATGAAATTTACAAAGTTGGAAGTTTTCAATTAAAATCAAGTTATAAAGTAAAAACCATCGAAAGAACTGAATCCATTACCAGTAAATTCAGTAACTTTCTTTAATCAAGCCCCATGAAATAAAGGAGTATGTTAAAACATACAATTATATTCCTTTTGGATCAGTGCAAGTTGCTCTAAAGCCATTAAGAAGACTTGGACTTAGAACAGAAGCTCTCATCTACGTTCAAGATACAAGACATAAAAAATTCAGTAATTCAATACTTGGAATAGTTGAATCAAGTTTGGCTAATGGCCCTACTTTCTTCAATTGCTTTCCAAATTTCTTTATTTCCCTTATAGATACAGGTGCACATGAAGCTCTTACTCTTGCTATCTAGACAAAAGGTTTTGATATGAATCCTTATAATCAAAATCTTGCTTTAATATATAAAGTTTATTATAAACTCATGAGTTTATTTGTTTTAAGCATAGCCTACTCCCATCAAGCAAAAGGTATGACTACTTTATTACAAGCTGATTTCAAAAATAAAGTTAATATTCCAAAACTCATACAGTGGAATGATATTAATCTATCTGGTAAATGGCGCTTAGAAAATGCTCAATCAAAAAGGTCTTTAGAAAATCAAGATATTGAAACAATTATTGAATATGAAGATGAAAGTGTTGAAATACATTTTCAGACTAATTCATGAGATAAAACTTGTACAGTTTATCAACCTTCTAGAAAATCTTATTCACATCCTCCATCAGTGGTAGGATCTTCCATAAAAGAACCATCCCGAGTTTCTTGCTCTACACCTACTGTAGACCTTCGACCTTCAGGAGTAGTGTATCCTTCTTATTAAGCTTCTCCATCTAATACATATAATCCTTGGGAATCCGATTTCAATATAAATGTTACTGAATGTTTTGAAATTGATAAAGATATGTTAAAAAAGAATTTAGCTTTACATCCTCTCACAAAATCCTTTTTTAACCATGTTTCTCAAGAACATAACTAAAGGCAAAATGGTATAAATATATCTATGATAATCAAAGAAATATTTATTTCTTTGATTGGCTTAAACTAGCCATAAAGAAAGCTTATAATACTAAAGATTTATCCATTAATATGATAACAAAATTAAGTTCATCTTGGATTATAGCTTCTAATAGTTCTTCTCCATGGAGAACTGAAGAATCTATCCATCCTCCATTACATCAAATCATTTAAAAGATGTTGCAAAAATACAAGGAGACAAAGGTAAAACTAAATTTATTTACAAATCAAATTTAAGTCAAGTTTTAGAACAAAATAATTATAAAAACATAAACCTTCATACTATTGGCCAACAAACCAATAGAATTGAAGATAAAGTCAAAAATATTTTAAAATTTTATGAAACTACTTCTTCACATAAAGTAATCAAGAGACAATCTTTAGGTTTTCAAGGTGAAGCCCTTAAAGATCTAAAGTTAGAAAAAGAAACCCTTAAAGATTTTCAGACAAACTAATCAATCAATTATCTCATAGTTTTACAAATATAAAACTTCAAGAAAATAAAGATCAAAAAGCTGACAAATCTATAAATGTTTTAGTCTCAAATTCTAAAGCCTAGCTCAGATTCCAAATTTTATATAACTGATCCTATAGAAGAAGAGTCTAACACAAATAAGAATCAAAATGATCAAAATCAAGAATCTCTACAAATCAATAAAATATTTAACAGACAAAACCCAATAGTCACTGCAGCAAAAACAAGAAATTATTATCCAAAACCTACTCTAGTTGATCTTCAATTCGAAGAACAAGCTATTTTGAATGTCTTTGATATCGAATGGGGCAGATGGTGGGTATACAAAAGCGGAAGGGAGACAAGACAGGAGATCGTGGTGGAAGCAAGGCTGGATTTATAGAAGAATTAAAATCAGAAAATTATGGAAGTTTGAATTATGGAATGTATACATATGGTGATCTAATTCAAAAGATTAATAAAGTTGGATTTTCATTATGCAGTGAAATCAAACTTAAACGTCAAATTAAAAATCAAAAAAGAATCTGCAAGTATGAACTTGGTGATTTTTGTTTTCAATTTGGCAGGGAACCATTATTCAGTCCTTCTAGCAAAAATAAAATGAAAAACTTAAAAGGAAACCATCAAAAAAGAAAATCTAAACATTTTCAACTCCACAATATTATATTCCCACAAAAAGATATCATAAAAAATCCTCTTATAAAAATCCTTATAAAGAATCAAAGAAATCTTATACAAAAGATAATCCATCCACCTCTTATCCTAAAAAAACCGAAATACGATGTTATAATTGCAAAGAAAAGGGACATATAGCTCCTGACTGCCCAAAAATAAAAGTAAAAACAGAAAAAAAAAATCAAAACTATTTTAAAAGGATCCTTAGCGTCAGAGTCACTTAGTTCCTCTGATACAGATTATTCTTCCTCTCATTCTTCAGATACATGTTATTGTAAAATATTTGACAGAGAAATCTAGTATGAATCTGCTTCTTCTTCCTCTTTATCTTTAAATGTACTTTCTGCTCTAGAAAACTGGTGCTAGAAATGTTTAAAGATTTCAAAGATGAATAATTAAAAAATAAATATTTTAAAAAAAATATAGAATATAAATAAAGGAAATAAAAAAGGAAAAGCTTTTACATCAAATAATATATCTGACTTACCTGAACAATTCAGCAATAAAACTATATTAGATAGATTAAGAGAGCAGCAAGTTCTTCGTCATCTTTCAATTCAAGATCTTTATAATGAAATTACTAATCAAAAGCAAGAAATAAAAGAATTAAAACAAGACTTAATTGAACTTCAAGAACTCAAAAACATGTTGAGAATCTTGAATTTCACACTCAAAATTTATCAAGAAAATAATGATAATAAATTACAACATCAAGAAGAATTTGGCGAAAACTTAAATAGTTTTGTAAATTCTTTAACAAAAAATCTACTTAAAAAATGGAAACGCAAGCTACAATTAAGATCAAAGACTTCTCTATTAAAGCACTCTGCTTACTAGATAGTGGCATAGATGTTAATTTAATAAGAGAAGGACTAACCCCAACAAAATATTATGAAAAAACCAATAATAAACTCAATCTAGTTACTACTAGCAAAAAACTACATATCAAACACAAATTAAGTAATTTTATGTCTGTAAAAATGGAACATGCATAAAGACTAATTTCCGTCTAGGAAAGGATTTAAACAATGATGTTATTCTTGGAAACCCTTTTCTACAAATTTTACAGCTTTTTCAAATTGACTCATCGGTCTAAAAATTATTTTAGACAATAAAGAATTAATTTTTTATTTTGGTGAATTAACTCATATTCAACATATCAATAGTTATTTAGACAAAGTGTAAATAAGAATAAGGTGTTAAAAAAAAATCAAATATCCAATTCCAAATAAAACGGATCTTATTAATCGTCTCTCTGATGTCTTCATGTTTTCTACATTTGATCCTACATCCAAATTCTGGTACCTTCAAATTCTACCCGGAGGACAAATCTAAAATCATTTTTCTTTTCCCAAAGAAAATAAATATTTAGATTATTGATAATTCTCATTCAGACCTATTTGCCTTCAGGAAGTATCCCTTCTCATTAAGACATCAAGTACAAGCAAAAGCGAAGCCCCTATTCAGGAATCAAGCTTTTCCTTCATACCTACATCCCAACAAATATCAATTCCCTTCTTCAATCCAAGATTTTCTGTCACTTTACAAGAACTTATCAATGCCCATTGGAGTGCCATTCACTTTGATAAAAGAAAAAATGCAAGAGAAACCGCATCCAAAATTGCAAACCATATCAAGGACTTAGAAAGCCAAATCCTTATGTGCCATAACATCCATCAAAAAGCACTATTATCCACCTATGCTGATGAAAAAATATCCAGAATTCACCTCCTCGAAAAGGTTAACACAGCCCTTCTAGATGAGACAGTTGCAAGAATTAGAAAAAAAACTATTTCTTGTCAGATCAAGGAGCGATTAATGCTCAAAGCTCAATATATAAGCTAGGCAACTGGCTTTCCCAAATTGTTCCTGCCATCATATGAAGTTGATATCCCATATATCAAACAAGGATTAGTCCAAAGATTTTCTTCATACAGAGATAATTTTGAAATGATACAGCAGCTCCTTGCAATCATGCGTCATGCCCTTCATAGCCTTGGAGTTACCAAAAGACAATTTCTCATAACGATTTCATCAAGTTTGGGTGAAAGATCAAAAATCTAGTTTTATCAACCTTATCAATTATGGACCATCAAGAATTATGAACAAGGAGATCTAATCTGCAAAAAATTCATCTCTAGCTTAAATGATTACGAGCACCTCCCCGTTGATTATCCAGCTCAATGGTATGAATCTCATGAAGGCGCTACAATGGAATATAGCTTAAAATGTCTCAAAAATTATGATACAGATTCTGATCAATATCAAAGATTTTTCAATCTAAAAGGACATCTTGAATTTGCAAGTACATACAGATATGTTTGGTGTGACAGTTCGACGAGTTGTTTGCATTGCTGATGATCTTGCTGAGCAAACTACGGTGATACAGAATCCTTCTAAATCTGAACATGCCAAGTTTAATCAAATTCTCATTTCCAAAAGATATCTCTTTTTACATTTCAGAAAAAACTTATGAAGAATTAATTCTGCTATTCCATGGAGAATTCGAAAATGATAATGAAGGTTGGAATGGCCCTTGTCATAATTTCGACTCTATTATGAAGTTCTCCGCCAGCTACAATGGAAGTTATCGGGATGGTGATTAATCTTATCAAGATTTAGATTTATCAAGATTTATTAGGAGTTTTCTCTATAAAGCATGTAAAGAAAAGATAGCAAAAACTTTATCATTGCTATCATATCCATAGCTATGCTATTCGCTACAAACACATCAAAGTTATGTTGAACAAGTACTATACAAAAGCTACTTTGAGAAAGAAGACAAAAGACAATTGTGAAAAATCCAAAGGACAACAAGAATGAACAAGGCTCCATAGACTCCTCTCTCCACAACAGACCAACTAGGTACAATGCAGAAAAATAAAGCAACTATGCAGAAGAATAAAGCAACATCCTCCTAGTCAACAAGTACAATCATCATAGCATGAAGACAAACCATCTATACGGCAACCTGTGATCCTATCCATAAGTAAAATACCGAAACATCATGCACTATGCCAGCACATAAAATAAAATGCAAATGCAGTCTAAATTCAGTTGTAATGAAATGTAAATTATGTTTGCTAAGGCTATAAATAGTACCAGCCTTCTCCATGTATAGGCAAAAGTTGGAATATCAGTCAAAATCCAGCCTTGCTTCCACCACCATCTCCTCTCTCTTCTCCTTTCCGCTTTTGTATACCAACCATTTTCCCCATTTGGTATCAGAGCCAAGTTGGCCTCTAGTTTGTAATCAGGTATCGTTACAGTATAAAGTTGTTTTGTGAGTATTTCTTCACTTTTCTTTATGTTTTGATTTTATTTAAGGAATTGCTAACCCAGAAGCAAGAACATAAAAAATCTTAATACTTGCTATGTGTTTTTTATTTTTAGAAATTTTAATTGTATTCTGCTTGGAGCGAAGTTGAGCTAGCCATTGTTGTTGCCGTTTTTAGCCGTGTGAAGGCATTTAAAGCATTTTGTTGGTGTGTAAATCCTCTATTTCACTAGATGCTCATGGTGGATTTGGTTAAAGTAACTCTGTAATACAAATTATGGCTCAGCTTATTAAGAAGTTTGTACCTTCTTATTCCTCATCAACAAATTCCTTATCTTCTATGTCTATTAAAAATAATGAAGAAATAAAATCAAAACATAAAGATAAGTGAAGAAATACTCACAAAACAACTTTATATTGTAACGATACTTGATTTCAAACTAGAGGCCAACTTGGCTCTGATACCAAATGGGGAAGATGGTTGGTATACAAAAGCGGAAGGGAGAAGAGAGAGGAGATGGTGGTGGAAGCAAGGTTGGATTTTGACTGGTATTCCAACTCTTGCCCGTACTTAGAGAAGGCTGGTACTATTTATAGCCTTAGCAAACATAATTTACATTTCATTACAACTGAATTTCCACTGCATTTGCATTTCATTTTATGATGTTTCAAGATTTTACTGCTGGATAGAATCACAGGTTGTTGTATAGATGGTTTGTCTTCATGCTGTGATGAGTGTGCTTGTTGATTAGGAAGTTGTTGCTTTATTCTTCTACATAGTTACCAGTTGGTCTGTTGCGGAGAGAGGAGTCTATGCAAGCTTAAAGTTTCTTGTTGGCTTTTGGATTTTTCCCAATTGTCTTTTGTCTTCTTTCTCAAAGTAGCTTTTTTGTATAGTACCTTTTTAACATAACTTTGACGTGTTTGTAGAGAGTATTATAGCTATAGATATGATAACGATGATAAAGTTTTTATTATCTTTTCTTTGCTAGTTTTATAGAGAAAACTCTTAATAAATCTTGATAAATTTAAATCTTGATCAGGTTAGTCACCATCCTGATGAATTCTATTGTAGCTAGCGGAGAACTTCATAACAGAGTCAAAATTATGACAAGGTCATTCCAACCTTCTTATGGTTTTCAACTTCTCCATGGAATAGTTGAATTGATTCGTCAAGAGTTTTTTCTGAAATGTCAGAAGAGATATCTTCATAGGCATTGAGAATTTGATTCAGCTTGGCATGTTCAGATTTAGAAGGATTCTGTATCACTGTTGTTTGCTCAGCGGGATCTTCAGTAATGCAAACAACTCGTCGACCGTCACACCAAACAAATTTGTATGTACTTGCAAATTCAAGTTGTCCTTTTAGATTGAGAAATCTTTGATATGGATCAGAAGCTGGATCATACTTTTGGAGACGTTCTAAGCTATATTCCAATGTAACAACCTCATGAGGTTTAAACCATTGAGCTGGTAATCAACAGGGAGATGCTCATAACCATTTAAGGTAGAGATGAATTTTTTGCAAATTAAATCGCCTTCTTCATACTTCATGATGGTCCAAATTGGTAAGGTTGATAAAACTGGATTTCTGATCTTTCACCCAAACTTGATGAAATCATCATAAGAAGTTGTCTTTTGGTAACTCCAAGGCTGCGAAGGGCATGACACACAATTGCAGGGAGTTGCTATATCATTTCAAAATCATCTCTACATAAAGAAAATCTTTGGACTAATCCTTGTTAGATATATGAGATATCAACTTCATATGATGGCAAGAACAGTTTGGGAAAGCTAGTTGCCCAGCTTATAATTGAGCTTTGAGCATTAATCGCTCCTTGATCTGACAAGAAATAGTTTTTCCTCTAATTCTTGTAGCTATCTCATCTGGAAAGGTTGTATTAACCTTTTCAAGAGGTAAATTTTGGATGCTTTTTCATCAGCATTGGTGGATAATAGTTCTTTGATGGATGTTATGACACATAAGGATTTGGTTTTCTAAGTCCTTGATATGTTTTGTAATTTTGGATAGGGTTTTTCTAGTGTTCTTTTCTTTTTCAGAGAGAGCGGCACTCTAATGTGCATTGATAAGTTCTTGTGAAGTGACAGATAATCCTGGATTAAAGAAGGGAATTGATATTTGTTGGGATGTAGGTATGATGGAAGAGCTTGATTCCTGAATAGGGGCTTTGCTTTTGGTTGTACTTGATGTCATAATGAGAAGGGATACTTCCTGAAGGCAAAGAGTTCTGAATGAGAATTATCAATAATCTGAATTTTTTTTTCTTTGGGAAACAAAAAATAATTTTATATCTGTCCTCCAGGTAGAATTTGAATGTACCAAAATCTGGATGAAGGATCAAATGTAGAAAACATGAAGACATCATAAAGACGATTACTAAGATACGTTTTATTTGGAACTGGGTATTTGATTGTTTTTTGAACACCTTATTCTTGTTTACGCTTTGTCTGAATACTATTGATATGTTGAATAGGAGTTGATTCACCAAAATCAAAAATTAATTCTTTATTGCATAAAATAGTTTTTATACCTAATGAGTCAATTTGAAAAGGCTGTAAAATTTGTAGAGAAGGGTTTCTAAGGATAACATCATTGTTTAAATCCTTTCCTAAAAGGAAATTAGTCTTTATGCATATTCCATTTTTACAGACATAAACATTACTTATTTGTTTTTGATATATATTTTTTTGCTAGCAGTAGCTAGATTGAGTTTATTATTTGCTTTTTCATAATATTTTGTTAGGATTAGTCCTTCTCTTTTAAAATTAACATCTACACCACTATCTAGTAAGCCGAGTGCATTAATAGAGAATTCTTTGACCTTAATTGTAGCTTGAGTTTTCCATTTTTTAATTGGATTTCTTGTCAAAGAATTTACAAAACCATTTAAGTCTTTATCAAAATTTTCTTGATTTCTAAATTGTCATTATTTTCTTGATAATTTTTGAGCGTGTGAAATTCAAGATTCTCAACACGTTGTTTGAGTTCTTGAAGTTTAATTAAGTCTTGTTTTAATTCTTTTATTTCTTTCTTTTGATTATTTATTTCTTTATAAAGATCTTGAATAAAAAGATGAGTAGGTGCTTGTTGCTCTCTTAATCTTTTTAATACAGTTTTAATGCTGAATTGTTCAGGTAAGTCTGATATGTTATTTGATGTAGAAGCTTTCCCTTTTTAGTTCCTTTATTTATATTCTGTATTTTGTTAAAATATTTATTTTTTAATTCTTCATCTTTTATATCTTTAAACATTTCTAGCATTATCTCTTCTAGAGCAAAAAGTACGTTTAAAGATAAAGAGGAAGAAGAAGTAGATTCATACTGAATTTTATTGTCAAATATTTTACAAAGACATGTATCTAAAGCATGAGAGGAAGAATAATCTGTATCAGAGGAAATGGATGACTCTGGCACTGAGGATCCTTTTAAGATAGTTTTGATTTATTTTTCTATTTTCACTTTTATTTTTCGGCAGTTAGGAGCTATATGTCCTTTTTCTTTGCAATTATAACATTGTATTTCTTTTTTCTTGGGATCAGAAGTGGATGGATTATCATTTGTATAAAATTTCTATAATTTCTTCTAAGGGTTTTTATGATAAGATTTTTTATAATATCTTTTTGAGGGAGTATAATATTGTGGAGTTGAAAAATGTTTAGATTTTCTTTTTTGATGGTTTCTTTTTAAGTTTTTCTTTTTATTATGGCTGGAAGGACTGATTAATGGTTCCATGCCAAATTAAAAACAAAAATCACCAAGTTCATACTTGCTAATTCTTTTTTTATTTTCAATTTGACGTTTAAGTTTGATTTCATTGCATAGTGAGAATCCAACTTTATTAATCTTTTGAATTAGATCACCATATGTATACATTCTATAATTTTTTTATTTTAATTCTTTTCTAACTTTTTCTGCAAAAAGTTTAGGAAGGCCAGATATGAATTTTTCTTTCCAAAATTCTGAATTACTTGCATCAATTATATATAGTTTTAATAAGAAAACATCTTTATACCAACGAAAATCTGATATTGTTGGGCAAGATAAATTTATTAGTTGTGTTTTTAATTTTTCTTCTACATTCTTATAATAACCAATAAAATGTTTAACTATATTGGTAATAAGCATGTAGATGGAATCAGGGATCATTTGGCCTTGAGGAGTAAGAATAGGATTTCTTGAGGGATCCCATTTTACTGGATTTAATATAGCATTTCCTTCTATATTAGATAGGTATTTTTCCCACCAATCATGTAATTGTCCAGTATATCCAAGGACGACTGCATTTACTGCATGTCTTTCATCATTACCGTCAGCCATGATGGTAGAGGCATATATCATCATGTGTTGGCATAGTTGCAGAATTTGATATTCAGATAGTCCATCTACATTTCATTCATATACTGAAGAGTTTTGAAATCGAAGGCCATTTAGAATAGCTTGTTCTTCAAATTGAAGAACAACTAAAGTAGGTCTTGGATAATAATTTCTTGTTTTTGCTGCAGTGACTATAGGTTTTTGTCATTTAAATATTTTATTGATTTGTAGAGATTCATGATTTTGATCATCTTGTTTTTCATTTGATTTTTCTTCATAGAGTCAAAAACAGAGAATTCTGAGTTTGAGCTTGAAGCTTTAGAAACTAAAATATTTATAGATTTTTCATCTTTATTTTCTTTACTATCTTTAAGTTTTATGTTTGTAAAACTACGAGATAATTAATTGATTAGTTCGTCTGAAAATTTTAAGGGTTTTTTTTAACTTTAGATCTTTAAGGGCTTTACCTTGAAAACCTAAAGATTGTGTCTTAATTACTTTATGGGAAGAAGTAGTTTCATAAAATTTTAAAATATTTCAAATTTACCTTCAATTCTATTGGTTTGTTGGCCAATAGCATGAAGGTTTATATTGTATAATTATTTTGTTCTAAAACAATACTTAAATCTAATTTGTAAATAAATTCAATTTTACCTTTATTTCCTTGTATCTTTGCTACATCTTTTATGGGTACGGCCGAAGTTTCTTTATATATGATTTGATGTAATGGAGGATGTATAGATTCTTCAGTTTTTTGTGGAGAAGAACTGGTAAAAGCTATAATCCAAGATGAGATTAATGGTTCCATGCCAAATTGATAACAAAAATCACCAAGTTCATATTTGCTGATTCTTTTTTTATTTTCAATTTGCCATTTAAGTTTGATTCCATCGCATAATGAAAATCCAACTTTATTTATCTTTTGAATGAGGTCACCATATGTATATAGTCCATAATTTAAATTTCCATAATTTTTTTATTTTAATTCTTCTCTAACATTTTTTGCAAAAAGTTTAGGAAGACCAGATATAAATTTTTTTTCCAAAATTCTGAATTGCTTTCATCGATTATATGGAGTTTTAATAAGAAAACATCTTTATACCAATGAAAATATGATGATGTTGGGCAAGATAAATTTATTAATCGTGTTTTTATTTTTTCATCTACATTCATATAATTACCAATAAAATGTTTTACTATATTGGTAATAAGCATGTAAATGGAATCAGGAATCATTTAACCTTGAGGAGTAATAACAGAATTTCCTGAAGGATCTCTTTTTACTACATTTAGAATAGCTTGTCTTTCTATATCTGATAGGCACTTTTCCCAGCAACCCTGTAATTGTCCAATAAATCCAAGGAAAACTGCATTTACTGCATGTCTTTGATCATTACCGGCATCCATGATGATAAAGACATATATCATCATGTGTTGGCATAGTTATAGGATTTGATTTTTAAATAGTCCATCTACATTCCATTCGTATATTGAGAAGTTTTCAAATTGAAGGACATTTATAATAGCTTGTCCTTCGAATTGAAGATCAACTGGAGTAGGTCTTGGATAATAATTTCTTGTTTTTGCTACAGTGACTATTGGTTTTTGTGTTTTAAATATTTTATTGATTTGTAGAGATTCTTGATTTTGATCATTTTGATTCTCATTTGTTTTAGACACTTCTTCGATAGGATCAGCTACAGAAAATTCTGAATCTGAGCTAGAGGCTTTAGAATTTGAGACTAAACATTTATAGATTTGTCAACTTTTTTATCTTTATTTTCTTAAAGTTTTGTATTTGTAAAACTATGAGATAACTGATTGATTAGTTCATCTAAAAGTCTTAAAGGTTTCCTTTCTAACTTTGGATATTTAAGGGCTTCACCATAAAAACCTAAAGTTTGTATCTTAATTATCTTTTGTGAAGAAGATGCTTCATAAACTTTTAAAATATTTTTAACTTTATCTTCAATTCTATTGGTTTGTTGGCCAATAGTATGAAGGTTAATATTTGTATAATTATTTTGTTCTAAAACATGACTTAAGTTTGATTTATAAATTAATTCAAATTTACCTTTATCTCCTTATATCTTTGCTACATCTTTTATGGGTACGGCTGAAGTTTCTTTATAAATGATTTAATGTAATGGAGGATGTATAGATTCTTCAGTTCTTTGTGGAAAAGAGCTGGTAGAAGCTATAATCCAAGATGAGCTTAATTTTGTTATCATATTGATGGATAAATCTTCAGTATTATAAGCTTTCTTTATTGCTAGTTTAAGCCAATCAAAGAAATAAATATTTCTTTAATTATCATACATATATTTCTACGATTTTTCTTTTAAAAAGCCTTGATGTTCTTGACAAACCTGTTTAAAAAAGGATTTTGTTAAAGGATGTAGAGTTAAATTCTTTTTCAACATTTCTTTATCAATTTCAAAACATTCAATAACATTTATATTGAAATTGGATTCCGAAGGATTATTTATATTAGATAGAGAAGCTTCATAAGAGGTGTAACACTTTGACCCAACTTAATCCGATTTAGAGACTAATCAATGATGAATTAGTTGTTTATTGTGTTTTGGCTTTGTTTTGGTTTCGTTTTAGGTCATGGACAGGTAGTTGGGTTGAGTTTAATCTGGTTTAGGTAGACATGAGCCCTTTTTGGTAATTTTAGATCTTGTAAGACATTGTCATTCATGCATCATCTTGGTGTCAACACATTTCTTTCATCAAGCTCATTAATTTTTGTAACTGCTTCGTATGCTAAAGACATCATTTATTTCCATTGGATCGTTATTTGACTCAAGCTGTAATTAGTGTAATCTTTTGAACTTTCTTGCGATTTTTCTTATCCTTATCTTATATAAGTTTCCACCGACTCTCTATCTCTTCTCTTCTCACGTTGGGTTCCTTCCTTCTTCTTCTCTTCATTTCTTCTCTCGATTCTCTTCTTCTTCTCTACGATCAAGTCTAGCAAAAGCGGAGAGTTTATGTACCCAAGGTCTTTGTCACCTTCTTGTGTGTTCTAGGTAAGCTTGGATTATTGGTTTTCTTCTTCTTCTCTTTCCTCTTTACATCAGTTATTACACCATCACTAACGTCTCTCGCTTTCATTCTTCTTTTGCATGCTTGGGTGTTAGAACAAGGGGTTGACGTCGAATTTTAGCCCAAGGACAATATTCACGTGTTAGAACCCATTTGAGGCAAGTATAAGCATGATTTGGATGAACACTTGTTGGTACATGATTGATTATGATTAATTCTCTAATCTTGCATGTGAATGATGTTTTATAGCCCAATTGTGTCAATTTCTATTTCAATGAGTGTGTTAGTTCAGTTTTGTACACTCCCAGTTGGTTATGTAACAGGTTCAGAAAATTGATCTCGTGCAGTGTATGGTTAAGCCATAACTGCCTATGGCTCATATTCCAGAGAGCTGTAAAACCCAGTTTTCTTTTACAATAAGGCTACGGCTAAGCTGTAGGCTAGCTGTGACCCAACCATAGGTCAAGTTACGGCTTGATTTCTAGAGAGCTGAAATTAAGCAAACCTTCTACGGTCCAGCTACGACTAAGCTGTGGAATGTGTTACAGCAAGCCATAACCCAAGCAAGTCTAAGCCGTAGGGCAAAATAGGGCTAAGCCGTAAAACAAAATAGGGCTAAGCTGAAAATCCTGATGAACAGTGAAAGGAACCACGGCTGAACCGCAGTGCTTGTTACGGCTAAGCCGTAAGATGCCTACGGCTAAGCTATAGGTCACCCACGGCTAAGCCATAAGACCAATGAAAGGAAGAAAGCTAGGTGTTAAGGAGACCTTGTAGGACCTTTGAGTTAGAATATAGGTGACCCTGACTTGTCCAATGGAATATGACCGAATTGCATGAATGATATCGAGGGCTATGACTCATTCATGTACATTATCCAGCTTTAAGCACCTCCCCATGGGTGTTGGTTTAAGGGAATTCGATACACTTTCATTACACAATGCAACACTAGACAACTATGTATCGGGAAACTTAAAACTACATCATTATACACTATTAGAAACACTAGATAACTAGATTAAGGTTGGCTAATAAATGATCTTGATTCGAGTAAATTGAGTTGCATGGCATTTTGTAAAATGGTTATTGACCTCCACTTTTCTGTATGGTTTGGTTAGTCCTCGTTATGCCCATTTGATATGGTAAGTCCCATTTGTTTGAATTGTTTGATATGTTTTCAGTAACTTGAGTATTATATGAATGTATGCATTATATGTATGATATGATATGCATGACCCACTCAAGTTCTAGTGTATGATTGACTCCATCTAGTCAGGCACTACTCAGCCTCAGCCTTAGGATACCCGACCTAGTTGAATTTGGCATAGTATGTATGGCACCGTTACAGTGAGTTTATGTCTTGGAGCTTCTGAACCCCAGGAACCTGAGACCCATTCATACCCTAGCCCGGTCGATGGTGTTCTCAGTATGTATGTAAGATCCCTCTTTTTAGGAGCATATGGCAAATGTAGTAGCCACCTAGTTATGTTCATCTCATGTAAGCATTGATTTTGACAGCATGTTTCATGTGTTTGCACAACTGCCTAGTATACGAGTTTGGAACTCTATGATTTATCTGTTGGTATTTATTCTAGTGGATACAACCCATGTTAACTTACTGTTGCTTATACTTTGCTGAATTGTTGTATTCATGAGTTGTCCTTAGTGTTGTAGGCTCAGATCCCTCAACCGACCCCTCGTCGGTCGATCAGACTCCAAGGGAGACCCCCATGTCCCATCAGGGCTAGAGGAGTGGCAGTAATCACTCTGCCGGAGAGCGCCCATGCCATGCATGCATATAAGTCGTTTGGTCAGAATCTAATGGTTTGTTTTTTATTAGTAATCTTTACAATGTGCATCCTGATTCATTTTGTATGACTCTAAACGTCTTATAATCTTTTGTGTATATATTATTTTGTTTTTCTATGTCTTTTTTTTTTATTATGGTTTGATACCTACAGCTTCCGCTTACATGTATTGACACGTGTGAACTTTCCCTTCTGCGTATGCATTTAGATAGGGTCTAAGTGGATATGCACGGGAGTACGTGCGTCATTGGTTAGGTTTAAACTTGACCCCCGATCTCCTGGGCTCAGGTTGTGACAAGAAGGATACACAAGTCCTGTACGTCGAAGGTTTAGATTAGGTGTAAAGCAAGAAACTCGGGATGGTTCTTTTATGGAAGATCCTACCACAGAAAGAGGATGAGAATAAGGCTTTCTAGAAGGTTGATAAACTGTAGGAGTTGTATCTCTTAAATTTGTTTGAAAATTTATTTCAACACTTCCATCTTCATGTTCAATAATTGTTTCAATATCTTAATTTTCTAAAGACCTTTTTGGTTGGGCATTTTCTAAGCGCCGTATACCAGATAGATTAATATCATTCTGCAGTTTGAGTTTTGGAATATTAACTTTATTTTTGAAATTAGTTTGGAATAAAGTAATCATACCTTTTGCTTGAAAGGAGTAAGCTATGCCTGGAACAACTGAATTTATAGGTTTATAATAAACTTTACATATGAAAACAAGATTTTGATTAAGATGATTCATATCAAAACCTTTTATCTAGATAACAAGAGTAAGAGCTTCATGTGCACCTGGATCTATAAGGGAAACAGAGAAATTTGGAAGGCAACTCAAAAAAGTAGGGCCGTTAGCCAAACTTGATTCAACCATTCCAAGTAATGAATCACTGAATTTTTTATGTCTTGTATCTTTAACATAGATGAGAGCTTCTATTCTAAGTGCAAGTCTTGTTAATGGCTTTAAAGCAACTTGCACTAATCCAAAATGAATATAATTGTATGTTTTAACATACTCCTTTATTTCATGGGGCTTGATTGAATAAAGATGCTGAATATTACTTGTAATGGATTCAATTTTTTCATTGGCTTTTACTTTATAACTTGATTTTAATTGAAAACTTTCAACTTTATAAATTTCATTTTTATTTATGGCTGGAATAGTTTAGTGACAAATAACTTGGTCTAAATCATCATAACTGATTACTTCACTATTTTTAATAGACATGGAAAATAAGGAATTTGATGATGAGGAAGAAGAAGGTATAAACTTCTTAATAAGCTTAGCTATAATTTGTATTACAAAGTTATTTTAACCAAATCCACCTTGAGTATCTAACGAAATAGAGGATTTACACACCAACAAAACACCTTAAACGCCTTCACATGGCTAACAACGGCGACAACAATTGCTACCTCAGCTTCGCTTTGTGTAGAATATGGTTAAAATTTCTCAATAATAATAAACACAGAACTAAGTAATAAGACTTTTGACATTCTTACTTCTGAGTCAACAATTCTTTCAGCAAAATCAAAGCATAAAATAATAAAGATAAGTGAAGAAATGCTCACAAAACAACTTTATATTGCCAAAGTACTTGATTACAAATTTGATACCAACTTGGCTCTGATACTAAATGGGGAAGATGGTGGGTATACAAAAGCGGAAGGGAGAGGAGAGAGGAGATGGTGGTGGAAGCAAGGCTAGATTTTGACTGATATTCCTATTCTTGCTTGTACATGAGGAAGGCTAGACCTATTTATAGTCATAACAAGCATAATTTACATTTCATTACAACTGAATTTAGATTGAATGTGCATTTCAGTTTATGTGCTGGCAAATATCATGATGCTTCCGGATTGTAGGCTAGATTTTGACTGATATTCCTACTCTTGCTTGTACATGAGGAAGGCTAGACCTATTTATAGTCATAACAAGCATAATTTACATTTCATTACAACTGAATTTAGATTGAATGTGCATTTCAGTTTATGTGCTGGCAAATTTCATGATGCTTCCGGACTGCAGGCAAAAATCATAATCTTTACTGTAGACGAACTTTATTCTGAATAGTGAGATGTCATATTGCTTTGAGTGACTTGATCAGGTGTGTGTCATGTCTTTATTTCTTTTCCCTTTCTGGAGATAAGTTTTTCATGGATGTGTACGTCGGGAATAAAATATTACTTCATTCTTATGAGAGATATGTTTTGTCTTTTAGTACTTTTGCATGTACTTTTTCTTGGAACTCATTGATGGGATAGTAGAAAAAGCCTTTCTCATCCTTCCACTGTTTTAGAAACAGCTCCTGTAGGAAGAACCTTTATGCTAGGAATATTATTATTAGAGTCTTGCATCAAACGTGCTCATTGCAACCTTCATTTGTTAATTCACCATGGAATAATTAGATTAACTCTTCTCAAGTTTATTCAGAAATATCAAAAGACATGTCTTCATAAGCATTGATAATTTAATTGAGAGCTGTATGTCTAGATTTATATGGATTTTGTATCACCATTATTTGCTCAGTGAGATCATTAGCAATGCAAACAACTCGTCGACCATCACACCAAACATATCTCTATGTACTTGCAAATTTAAGATGTCCCTTTAGATTGAGAAATCTTTGATATTGATCAGAAGTTGGATCATAATTTTGGAGATGTTCTAAGCTATATTCCATTGTAGCGACTTCATGAGATTCATACCATTGAGCTAGATAATTAACAGGGAGATGCTTGTAATCATTTAAGGTAGAGATGAATTTTTTGCAGACTAGATCTCCTTCTTCATAAGTCATGATAGTCCATAATTGATAAGGTTGATAAAATCAGATTTCTGATCTTTCACCCACACTTTGATGAAATCATTAAGAGAAGTTGTCTTTTGGTAACTCCAATGCTGCGAAGGGCATGACGCACAATTGCAGGGAGTTGCTATATTATTTCAAAATCATCTCCTCATAAAGAAAATCCTTGAACTAATCCTTGTTCGAAATATGAGATATCAACTTCATGTGATAGCAGGAACAATTTGGGAAAACCAGTTGCCCAACTTATATATTGAGCTTTGAGCATTAATCGCTCCTTGATCTGACAATAATGAGTTCTTTCTCTAATTCTGGTAGCTATCTCATATGGAATGGCTGTATTAACCTTTTCAAAAGGTAAATTTTGGATGTTTTTTCATTAGCATTGGTGGATAATAGTGCTCTTTGATGGATGTTATGGCACATAAGGATTTGGCTTTCTAAGTCCTTAATATGGTTTGTAATTTTGGATAGGGTTTTTCTAGTGTTTTTTCCTTTATCAAAGAGAATGGCACTCCAATGGGCATTGATTAGTTCTTGTGAAGTGACAGATAATCTTGGATTAAAAAAAGAGATTGATATTTGTTGGGATGTAGGTATGAAGGAAGAGCTTGATTCTTGAATGGGGGCTTAAGTTGATGTCATAAAGAGAAGGGATACTTCCTAAAGGCAGATAAAAGTAAAAGATAGGTCTAAATGAGAGTTATCAATAACCTAAATTTTTATTTTCTTTATGAAAAGAAAAGCAATTTTATATCTGTCCTCTAGGTAGAATTTGATGGTACCAAAATCTGGATGTAGGATTAAATGTAGAAAACATGAAGACATCAGAGAGACGGTTAGTAATATCCGTTTTATTTGTAACTAGATATCTGAATGGTTTTTGAATATCTTATTCTTATTTACACTTTGTCTGAATAATTTTGATATGTTGAATAGCAGTTAATTCAACAAAATCAAACTTTAATTCTTTATTGACTAAAATAGTTTTTAGACCTGATGAGTCAATTTGAAAAGGCTGTAAAATTTTTAGAAAAGGATTTCCAAGGATAACATCATTATTCTAATCCTTTCCTAGAAGGAAATTAGTCTTTATACATGTTCCATTTTTACAGACATAAACATTACTTATTTTGTATTTGATATGTAGTTTTTTGCTAGCAGTAGCTAGATTGAGTTTATTATTTATTTTTTCATAATATTTTATTGGGATTAATTCTTCTCATATTAAATTAACATCTGCGCCACTATCTAGTCAGTAGGGTGCTTTAATAGAGATGTCTTTGACCTTAATTGTAGCTTGATTTTTTATTTTTTTAAGTGGATTTCTTGTTAAAGAATTTACAAAACCACTTAAGTCTTTATCAAAATTTTCTTGATTTTCTAAATTATCATTATTTTCTTGATAATTCTTGAGTGTGTGAAATTCAAGATTCTTAACACATTATTTGAAGTTCAATTAAGTCTTATTTTAATTCATTTATTTATTGCTTTTGATTATTAATTTCTTTATAAAGGTATTGAATTGAAAGATGAGGAGGAGCTTGCTGCTCCTTTAATCTATCTAATATAGTTTTAATGCTGAATTGTTCAGGTAAGTCAGATATATTATTTGAAGTAGAACCTTTTCATTTCTTTATATTCTGTATTTTGTAAAAATATTTATTTTTTGATTCTTCATCTTTGAGATCTTTAAACATTTCTAGCACCAGTTCTTTTATAGCAGAAAGTATGTTTAAAGATAAAGAGGAGAAAGAAGCAGATTCATACTGGATTTCACTGTGAAATATTTAAAAATGACATGTATCTAAAGAATAATCTTTATTAGAGGAACTAGATGATTCTAAGGATAAGGATGAGGATCCTTTCAAGATAGTTTTGATTTATTTTTCTATTTTTACTTTTATTTTTGGGCAGTCAGGAGATATATGTCCTTTTTCTTTGCAATTATACTATTGTATTTCTTTTTTCTTGGGATGAGAAGTGGATGGATTGTCTTTGTATAAGATTTCTTTAATTCTTTCTAAGGGTTTTTTTGAGAAGATTTTTTATGATATCTTTTTGAAGGAATATAATATTGTGGAGTTGAAAAATGTTTAGATTTTATTTTTTGATGGTTTCTTTTTAAGTTTTTCTTTTTATTTTTGCTAGAAGGACTGATTAATGGTTCCATGCCAAATTGAAAACAAAAAATCACCAAGTTCATACTTGCTGATTCTTTATTGATTTTCAATTTGACGTTTAAGTTTGATTTCATTGTATAATGAAAATCCAACTTTATTAATCTTTTGAATTAGATCACCATATGTATATATTCCATAATTCAAATATCCATAATTTTCTGATTTTAGATATTCTCTAACTTTTTTTTTTGCAAAAAGTTTAGGAAGACCAGATATGAATTTTTCATTCCAAAATTCTGAATTACTTGCATTGATTGTATAGATTTTTGATAAGAAAACATCTTTATACCAATGAAAATCTGATAATGTTGGGCAAGATAAATTGATTAATTGTGTTTTTATTTTTTTTGTCTACATTCATATAATTACCAATAAAATGTTTTACTAGATTGGTAATACGCATGTAAATAGAATCCGGAATCATTTGACCTTGAGGAGTAATAACAGGATTTCCTAAAAGATCTCTTTTTACTGCATTTAGTATATCTTGTCTTTCTATATCAGATAGGTACTTTTCCCAATAACCATGTAATTGTTCAGTAAATCTAAGGACAACTACATTTACTGCATGTCTTTGATCATTATTGGCAGCCATGATGGTAGAGGAATATATCATCATGTGTTGGCATAGTTATCGGATTTGATATTTAGGTAGTCCATCTACATTCCATTCGTATACTGAGGAGTTTTGAAATCGAAGGCCATTTAGAATAGCTTGTTCTTCGAATTGAAGATCAACTGGAGTAGGTCTTGGAAAATAATTTCTTATTTTTGCAAAAGTGACGATTGGTTTTTGTCTTTTAAATATTTTATTGATTTGTAGAGATTCTTGATTTTGATCATTTTGATTCTCATTTTTAAACTCTTCTTCTATAGGATCAGGTATAGAAAATTCTGAATCTGAGCTAGAGGCTTTAGAATTTGAATCTAAAAATTTATAGATTTGTCAACTTTTTGATCTTTATTTTCTTGATGTTTTATATTTGTAAAACTATGAGATAATTGATTGATTAGTTCATCTGAAAATTTTAAAGTTTCCTTTTTAACTTTAGATCAAAAAGGGCTTCCCCTTGAAAACCTAAAGTTTGTGTCATAATTATCTTTTGTGAAGAAGATGCTTCATAAAATTTTAAAATATTTTCAACTTTATCTTCAAATTTATTAGTTTGTTGGCCAATAGTATGAAGGTTAATATTTGTATAATTATGTTGTTCTAAAACATGACTTAAGCTTGATTTGTAAATAAATTTAGATTTACCTTTATCTCCTTCTATTTTTGCAACATCTTTTATGGTTACGGCTAAAGTTTCTTTATATACGATTTGATTAATGGAGGATGTATAGATTCCTCAATTCTTTGTGGAGAATAATTGGTAGAAGCTATAATCCAAGATGAGCTTAATTTTTTTATCATATTGATGGATAAAACTTTAGTATTATAAGCTTTCTTTATGGCTATTTTAAACCAATCAAAGAAATAAATATTTCTTTGATTATCATACCTATATTTTTACCACTTTTCTTTTAAGAAATCTTTATGCTCTTGAGAAACGTATTTAAAAAAAGATTTTGTTAAAAGATGTAGAGCTAAATTCTATTTTAACATTTCTTTATCAATTTCAAAACATTAAATAACATTTATATTGAAATCAGATTTTGAAGGATTGCATGTATTAGATGAAGAAACTTGATAAGAAGGATACACAAGTCCTATAGGTTGAAGGTCTACATTAGGTGTAGAGCAAGAAACGCAGGATGGTTCTTTTATGGAAGATCCTACTACAGAGGGAGGATGAGAATAAGACTTTCTAGAAGGTTAATAAACTGTAAGAGCTGTATCTCTTAAATCTGTTTGAAAATTTATTTCAACACTTCCATCTTCACATTCAATAATTGTTTCAATATCTTGATTTTTTAAAGACCTTTCAGGTTGAGCTTTTTCTAAGTGCCTTTTACCGGATAGATTAATATCATTCCACTGTATGAGTTTTGGAATATTAACTTTATTTTTGAAATTAGTTTGGAATAAAGTAGTCATACCTATTGCTTGATGGGAAAAAGCTATGCCTAGAATAACTAAATTCATGAGTTTATAATAAACTCTATATATGAGAGCAAGATTTTGATAATGTGGATTTATATCAAAACCTGTTGTCTGGATAGCAAGAGTAAGAGCTTCATGTGCACCTGGATCTGTAAGAGAAACAGAGAAATTTGGAAAGCAATTGAAGAAAATGGGGCCACTAGCCAAACTTGATTCACCATTATAAGTAATAAATCACTGAATTTTTTATGTCTTCTATCTTGAACATAGATTAGAGCAACTTGCACTAATCCAAAATGAATATAATTATATGTTTTAACATACTCCTTTATTTCATAGGGCTTGATTAAAGAAAGATGCTAAGCATTACTTGTAATGGATTTAGTTCTTTCAATGGTTTTTACTTCATAACTTGATTTTAATTAAAAACTTCTAACTTTATAAATCTCATTTTTATTTACAGTTGGAATAGTCTAGTCACAAATAACTTGATCTAAATCATCATAACTAATTTCTTCACTATTTTTAATAGACATAGAAGATAAGGAATTTGATGATAAGGAAGAAGAAGGTACAAACTTCTTAATAAGCTTAGCCATAATTTGTATTACATATTTATTTTAACCAAATCCACCATGAGTATCTAATGAAATAGAGGATTTACACACTAACAAAATGTCTTAAACGCCTTCACACGGCTAACAATGGGGACAACAATGACTACTTAATTATATGATTAAAATTTCTCGATAATAACAAACACAGAGCTAAGTATTACGACTTTTGACGTTCTTACTTCTAAGTCAGCAATTCCTTAAGCAAAATCAAAGTATAACATAACAAAGATAAGCAAAGAAATACTCACAAAACAACTTTATATTGCCAACGTACTTGATTACAAATTTGATACCAACTTGGCTCTGATACCAAATGGGGAAGATGGTGGGTATACAAAAGTGGAAGGGAGAGGAGAGAGGAGATGGTGGTGGAAGCAAGGTTGGATTTTGACTGGTATTAAAACTCTTGCTTATACATGAGGAAGACTAGACTTATTTATAATTAAAACAAACATAATTTACATTTCATTACAACTAAATTTACACTGCTTTTACATTTCATTTCATGTACTAACAAGTTTCATGATGCTTCAGGACTACTGGTTAGGATCACAATCTTCACTGTAGATGAACATTATTCTGAATAGTGGATTGTCATGATTGCTTTGTGGAAAATTGAGTGGCTTGATAAAGCATATGTCTTGTCTTAGCTTTATTTTTTTCTTTTTCTTCGGATAGATATGAATCCTTCATTATCACTTTTTGTCTCATCAGCATCTGTATCTAATTCAGGAGCAATATTTTCAAAAGGGTTGGCATCAGCCCAAAGATGATGCAGCTGCTAACTAAAACTTAATGGAGAATCTTTAGATTACCGTTCTTTTTGTATTTGTTCAATAATTTCCTTTTGAAGTTTGTTTTTGAGTTGAAGCAAATCTACTGCTGCATAAAGAGCAAAAGGAGAGGCTAAACAAGAATTCTTTTATTTGTCAATATCACTTGATGGATGAAGCCTTTCTTTCTCTTTTCAAGAGTTTTGAAAACTTTAGAGAATGATGGCTTTATAGCTTGATCGGTAGAATATTGCTAAAGTATTGCAGTATAATCAAATTGATGCCAAAACTTGATATAAATCATTCGAGAAAAAACTGGTGGACTGAAGTTCATTTCATTATAAACATTCCATTTCAAGATCCAAGGAATCTCCTGCTTGCGATAAAACTGCATAGTAACATAAGGTTCTGCTGTAAGTTGTAGGTGTTAATAAAGGCTTTTTTCTTCTTATTTGAGAAGGGCTTTAAATGATGCAGAATAGGATTTACAAATAGGAAGAAGTGCTTGAGGAAGGATGTCTTTAGTGGCACCAAAAGGGATACAGAATTGTGTGAAGAACCACATAGGTATTTTATGGGCATTTGAGTTGAATCTAACGAACTAGGAATGCTGGAAGGATGGGTTATGATAATAGAGGATGACTTCTCAAGCAAAAATTAATCATAATAATTAAAACTAAGTTCTGAATCAAAGCTTTAAGGCATATAAAGAGGTCATCCCCATTCTTCTGCAGAGAGAACATACAGGATTTGATTTGTGAATAGAGGATAGTAATATTAGGTAGCAAAGCATTTAAGTATGAATTTTTTGATCGATCTGTATGATCAATAGTACAGTTGCCAGATCTGATCAGAATCTGTTCATAGACTTTATAGTCAAGAGGTTAGATAAATAAGTGATCAGGAGAAAAAAGGGTTTGGATAAGATGTTCAATAGAAATGGTATCGGCATAAGACACGTCATCTAAGGAATAAATTCTCAAGGGTGCTTTTGTGGCAAAATATTAAGCTTGTGAAGGTTAAGGTTTTCAGGATACAGGGCTTGAGGGGCTTTGAAATTGAGGAATATTAGAAGTATGGGTTTTCCCCATCTCTCAAGATAATTACTGCTAGATTTTCTGGATAAAGGTGTAGTGTTATAACGGAAGAAACTTTATTAGTTGGGGACTGGAGAAAGGGTCTAATCTGTGGAGGCTTCATTCTTTTGCCCTTGTAAAAACTCACGAGATAAAAAATCAGGAAGAGAATTATTTTTACCTGCAATATACTTAATGTCAAAGTCAAATATGGCTAATAAAGCTTGCCAGCGAGCAAAGATTTGCTTAGCAGCAAGATTTTTTACTTCTTTTTCTAAAATTTCTCTAGCAGATTTACAATCTATTCTTAATAAAAAATTTTTGTTTAATAAATCACTTTGGAACTTCATTAAACTATTTACTATGGATAGGATTTCCTTTTTAATAGTTGAATAACTCTGTTGAGTGGGCATCCATGTTCTAGAAGTGAAACGAAGAATTTCTTCTTTTCCAAGGACATTTCTTTGTAGAAAGATTCCTCCAAAACCTATTTCAAATGCATCTGCTTGAACTATTTTTAATAAATCTGGATGAGGGATAGTAAAACAAGGTAAATTTTGGACTTTTTATTTAATATTTTGAATAGCTTTTACAGGAGCAGGTGACCATTCTACTGGATTTTTGGTCAAGAGCATTTGCAAGTTTTTTCTTTCTTTAGCAAGATCTTTATAAAAGTCAAAAACATAATTAAGGCATCCAAGAAAATGTTGCACTTGCTCTTTATTAAGAATTTCATCAAGAAATTGGGAAACAAACTTAATAACTCTTTGGACTGGAGAAATAGTTCCTTTTTTTATTATAAAGCCAAGGAACTGAAATTTTTTTTGAAAAAGCTTCATTTTCTTTTAGGATAGGACAAGTCCATTCTTGATAATAACTTTTTTAAAAATATTGAAATGTTTCCAATGGTCACAAATATATTTGAAAACACAAGAATGTCATCTATATAGACAAGTGTAAAAGCTTGATATGGATTTAAAATGTCATTCATTATCCTTTGAAATTATGAAGGAGCATTTTTTTATACCAAATGGCATAACTTTTCATTCATAATGGCCAAATGGTACTGTAAAAGTAGTTTTAAAGTAGTTTTATACCTGTCCTTCATGGTGATTTAAATTTGCCAAAATCCTTATTTAAGATCGAATTTGGAAAAAAGGAAGGCACAAGCTAGACGGTTAATAAGATCAGTTTTATTTGGAACCGGATATCTGATGGACTTTAAGACTTTATTTAAAGGCTTATAGTTGATAACAGGATGGGGAACACCTCGTTCTTATTCAAGCACTTTATTTACATAAAACGCTGTATAACTCCAAGGGGATTGTGATTTCTGAATAAACTTTTTAGCAAGAAGATCATTGATTTCTTTAGTACATAGTAGTACAACATCTTTACTCATCTGAATAGGTCGAGCTTTAGTAGGAATTTGAGATTCATCGAAATTGTCAATATATAGAAGAGAAACAGTATGGTGTTTCCTGTGCTAAAAGGTAGAAGTAAGGTCAAAAAACATTCTGTTTCAAGAGATTTTTGAAATTAGATTAAATCTTTTTGGAATTCTGGCTTTTGTAACTCTTTTTCAATTTTTAAAGAATTCATATCTTCTCGAAGATATGCAATTTGTTTTTCTTTATAACCAATTTGATTTTGAATGCTATTGATATGTTGAATATAGTTGATTCAACAAAATAAAAAATTAATTTTTTATTGTATTTAATAGTTTTAAGGCCTGATGAATCAATTTGAAAGGGTTGTAGAATCTGTAGAAAAGGATTTCCAAGGATAACATCATTGTTTAAATCTTTTCTGAGTAGGAAATTAGTCTTTATACATGTTCCATTTTTGCAAACATGGACGTTATTTAATTTATAATACATATGGAGTTTATTACTAGCAGTTGCTAGGTTGATTTTATTTTTGGTTTTTTCATAATATTTTGTTGGGATTAATCCTTCTCTTATCATATTAACATCTGCGCCACTCTCTAGTAAGTAGAGTGCTTTAATAGAGAAGTCTTTAACCTTAATTGTAACTTGAGTTTTCCATTTTTAAGGTGGATTCCTTGTTAAAGAATTTACAAAACTATTTAAGTTTTCATCAAATATTTCTTGATGTTCTAAATTATCATTATTTTCTTGATAATTTTTTAGTGTGTGAAATTTTAGATTTTCAACATGTTGTTTGGGTTCTTGAAGTTCAATTAAGTCTTGTTTTAATTCTTTTATTTCTTGCTTTTGATTATTAATTTTTTTATAAAGATCTTGAATTGAAAGATGAGTAGGAGCTTGTTGCTCTCTTAATCTATCTAAAATAGTTTTTATACTAAATTTTTAGGTAAGTCAGATATATTACGTGACGTTAGAAGCTTTTCCTTTTTTTATTTCAGTTATTTTTTTTATTTTTTCAAAATATTTATTTTTTAATTCTTCATCTTTTAGATCTTTAAACATTTCTAGCACCATTTCTTCTAGAGCAGAGAGTACGTTTAAAGATAGAGATGAAGAAGAAGCAGATTCATAATAGATTTCACTATCAAATTTTTTGCAATGGCATGCATCTGAAGAATAATCTTTATCAGAGGAACTAGATGATTCTAAGGATGAGAAAGAGGATCCTTTTAAGATAGTTTTGAAATTTTTTTTTGAGAAGAAATAATTTTAGAAGGCTGTAAAATATTTTCAACTATATCTTCAATTATATTAGTTTGTTGGCCAATAGTATGAAGGTTAATATTTGTATAATTATTTGTTCTAAAACATGACTTAAATTTGATTTGTAAAAAAATTCAGACTTACCTTTATCTCCTTGTATCTTTGCTACATCTTTTATGGGTATGGAGGAAGTTTCTTTATTTATGATTTGATGTAATAGATGATGTACAGTTTCTTCAGTTCATTGTGGAGAAGAACTGGTAGAAGCTATAATCCAAGATGAGCTTAATCTTGTTATCATATTGATGGATAAATCTTCAGTATTAAAAGATTTCTTTATGGTTAGTTTAAGCCAATCAAAGAAATAAATATTTCTTTGATTATCAAACATATATTTGTACCATTTTTCTTTTAAAAAGTCTTTATGTTCTTGAGAAACCTATTTAAAAGAGGATTTTTTTAAAGGATGTAGAGCTAAATTCTTTTTTAACATTTCTTTATCAATTTCAAAACATTCAATAACATTTATATTAAAATCAGATTCCAAAGGATTATATGTATTAGATGGAGAAGCTTGATAAGAAAGATACACAAGTCATTTAGGTCAAAGGTCTACATTAGGTGTAGAGCAAGAAACTCGGGATGGTTCTTTTATGGAAGATCCTACCATAGAGGGAGGATGAGAATAAGACTTTCTAGAAGGTTGATAAACTGTAGGAGTTGTATCTCTTGAATGTGTTGAAAATTTATTTTAACACTTCCATCTTCATATTCAATAATTGTTTCAATATCTTGATTTTCTAAAGACCTTTCTAGTAAGGTGTTTTCTAAGCTCCATTTACCACATAGATTAATATCATTCCACTGTATGAGTTTTGGAATATTAACTTTATTTTTGAAATTAGTTTGGAATAAAGTAGTCATACGTTTTGCTTGATGGGAATAGGCTATGCCTGGAACAACTGAATTCATGAGTTTATAAAAAACTCTATATATGAGAGCAAGATTTTGATTATGAGGATTCATATCAAAACCTTTTGTCTAGATAGTAAGAGTAAGAGCTTCATGTGCACCTGGATCTGCAAGGGAAACAGAGAAATTTGGAAAGCAAATAAAGAAAGTAGGGCCATTAGCCAAACTTGATTCAACCATTCCAAGTAATGAATCACTGAATTTTTTATATCTTGTATCTTGAACATAGATGAGAGCTTCTGTTCTAAGTGCAAGTCTTGTTAGTGGCTTTAGAGCAACTTTCACTAATCTAAAATGAATATAATTGTATGTTTTCACATACTCCTTTATTTCATGGGACTTGATTAAAGAAAGATGCTGAATATTATTGGTAATGGATTCAATTTTTTCAATGGTTTTTACTTTATAACTTGATTTTAATTGAAAACTTTCAACTTTATAAATTTCTTTTTTATTTACGGTTTGAATAGTCTAATCACAAATAACCTGATCTAAATCATCATAACTGATTTCTTCACTATTTTTAATAGACATAAAAAATAAGGAATTTGATGATGAGGAAGAAGAACGTACAAACTTCCTAATAAGCTTAGCCATAATTTGTATTACATAGTTATTTTAACCAATTCACCACGAGTATCTAACAAAATAGAGATTTACACACCAACAAATTACCTTAAATGCCTTCACATGGTTAACAACAGTGACAACAATGGATGGCTACCTCAGCTTCCCTCCAGGCGGAATATGATTAAATTTTATCAATAATAATAGAAACACAACCAAGTATTAAGATTTTTGACATTCTTGCTTCTAAGTTAGCAATTCTTTAACCAAAATCAAAGCATAACATAACAAAGATAAGTGAAGAAATACTCACAAAACAACTTTATATTGTCAAAGTCCTTGATTACAAATTTGATACCAACTTGGCTCAGATACCAATTGGGGAAGTTGGTGGGTATACAAAAGCTAAATGGAGAGGAGAGAGGAGATGGTGGTGGAAGCAAGGCTAGATTTTGACTGGTATTCCAACTCTTGCTTGTACATGAGGAAGGCTAGACCTATTTATAGTCATAACAAATATAATTTACATTTCATTACAACTCAATTTAGACTGAATATGCATTTCATTTAATATGCTCATAAATTTCATGATGTTTCCAGACTGCAGGCAAAAATCACAACCTTTGCTGTAGATGAACTTTATTCTGAATAATGAGATGTCATGATTGCTTTGAGTGACTTGAAAAGGTATGTGTCATGTCTCTATTACTTTTCCCTTTATGGAGATAAAGTCTTCATAGATGTGCATGTCGGGAATAAATTACTACTTCATTCTTATGAGAGATATACTTTGTCTTTTAGTGCTTTTGCATGTACCTTTTCTAAGAACTCTTTGATGGGCCAGTAGGAAAAGCTTTTCTCATCCTTCCAATGTTTTAGAAAAAGCTCTTGTAAGAAGAATCTTTATGCTAGGCATAGTATTATTGGAGACTTGCATCAAAAGTGCTCATTCCAACCTTCATTTGTTAATTCACCATGGAATAATTGGATTTACTCTTCTCGAGTTTCTTCAAAAATATCAAAAGACATGTCTTCATAAGCATTGATAAATTGATTGAAAGCTCTATGTCCAGATTTATATGGATTTTGTGTCACCATTATTTGCTCAGCAAGATTATTAGCAATGAAAACAACCCGTTGACCGTCACACTAAACATATCTGTGTGTGCTTGCAAATTCAAGATGTCCTTTTAGATTGATAAATTTTTAAAATTGATCAAAAGCTGGATCATAATTTTGGAGACGTTCTAAGTTGTATTCCACTGTAGCCATTTCATGAGATTCATACCATTGAGCTGGATAATCAACAAGGAGATGGTCATAATCATTGAAGGTAGAGATGAATTATTTGTAGACTAAATCTCCTTCTTCATAAGTCATGATAGTCTATAATTGATAAGGTTGATAAAACCGGATTTCTGATCTTTCACCCGAACTTGATGAAATCATTATGAGAAGTTGTCTTTTGGTAACTCCAAGGCTGTGAAGGGCATGATGCATGATTACAGGGAGCTGCTGTATTATTTAAAATCATCTCTGCATAAAGAAAATTTTTGGACTAATCCTTGTTCGATATATGAGATATGAACTTCATGTGATAGCAGGAACAATTTGGGAAAGCCAGTTGCCCAGCTTATATATTGCACTTTGAGCATTAATCGCTCCTTAATCTGACAAGAAAGAGTTTTTTCTCTAATTCTTGCAGCAATCTCATCTGGAAAGGCTGTTTTAACCTTTTCCAGGAGGTGAATTCTGGATTTGTTTTTTCATCAACATAGGTGGATAACAGTGCACTTTGATAGATGTTATGGCACATAAGGACTTGGCTTTCTAAGTCTTTGATATGGTTTGCAATTTTGGATGGGGTTTTTCTAGTGTTTTTTCTTTTATCAGAGAGAATGGCACTCCAATGGGCATTGATAAGTTCTTGTGAAGTGACAGACAATCCTGGATTGAAGAAAAGGATTGATATTTATTGGGATGTAGGTATGAAGGAAGAGCTTGATTCTTGAATAAGGGCTTTACTTGATGTCATAATGAGAAGGGATACTTCCTGAAGGCAGATAGGAGTAAAAGATTGTTCTAAATGAGAATTATTAATGACCTGAATTTTTTTTCTTTGGTAAAAGAAAAGCAATTTTATATCTATCCTCTGTGTAGAATTTAAAGGTACCAAAATCTGGATGTAAGATTAAATGTAGAAAACATGAAGACATCAGAGAGACGATTAATAAGATCTGTTTTATTTGGAACTGGATATCTGAATGGTTTTTGAACATCTTATTCTTGTTTACACTTTCTCTAAATAATATTAATAAGTTAAATAGGAGTTAATTCAACAAAATTAGAATTTAATTCTTTATTGTCTAAAATAGTTTTGTTTTCTTGATGAATCAATTTAAAAAGGCTGTAAAATTTGTAGAAAAGGATTTCTAAGAATAACATCATTATTTAAGTCCTCTCCTAGAAGGAAATTAGTCTTTATGCATGTTCCACTTTTAGACATAAACATTACTTAATTTGTATTTGATATGTAGTTTTTTGCTAGTAGTAGCTAGATTGAGTTAATTATTGGTTTTTTCATAATATTTTGTTGGGATTAATCCTTTTCTTATTAAATTAACATCTGCGCCACTATTTAGTAAGCAGAGTGCTTTAATAGAAAAGTCTTTAACCTTAATTGTAGCTTGAGTTTTCCATTTTTTAAGTGGATTTCTTGTTAAAGTATTTGCAAGACCATTTAAGTCTTTATCAAATTTTTCTTGATTTTCTAAATTATCATTACTTTCTTAATAAATTTTGAGTATGTGAAATTCAAGATTCTCAACACATTGTTTAAGTTCTTGAAGCTCAGTTAAGACTTATTTTAATTCTTTTAATTCTTGCTTTTGATTACTTATTTCTTTATAAAGATCTTGAATAGAAAGATGAGTAGGAGCTTGTTGCTCTCTTAATCTATCTAATTCAGTTTTAATGTTGAATTGTCAAGTAAGTTTGATATGTTATTTGATGTAGAAGTTTTCCCTTTTTTAGTTCCTTTATTTATATTCTGTATTTTTTCAAACTATTTATTTTTTAATTCTTCATCTTTTAGATCTTTAAACATTTCCAGCACCATCTCTTCTAGAGCAGAAAGTATGTTTAAAGATAAAGAGTAATAAGAAGCAGATTCATACAGGATTTCACTGTCAAATATTTTACAATGACATGTATTTGAAGCATGAGAGGAAGAATAATCTATATCAGAGGAACTGGTTGACTCTGACGCTGAGGATCTTTTAAGATAGTTTCAATTTTTTTTTTTTTAACTTTTATTTTTGGGCAGCCAGGAGTTATATGTCCTTTTTCTTTGCTATTATAAAATTGTATTTCTTTTTTTTTTTTAGGATAGGAAGTGGATGGATTATCTTTTGTAAAAGATTTCTTTGATTTTTTATAAGGAGTTTTATGAGATGATTGTTTATATCTTTTTGAGGCAATGTAATATTGTGGCGTTGAAAAATGTTTAGATTTTCTTTTTTGATGGTTTCTTTTCAAGTTTTTATTTTTATTTTTGCTAGAAGGACTGATTAATGGTTCCATGCCAAATTGAAAACAAAAAATCACCAAGTTCATACTTGCTGCTTCTTTATTGATTTTCAATTTAACATTTAAGTTTGATTTCATTGCATAATAAAAATCCAACTTTATTAATCTTTTGAATTAGATCACCATATATATACATTCCATAATTCTATTTCCATAATTTTCTGATTTTAATTCATTTCTAACTTTTTCTGCAAAAAGTTTAGGAAGACCAGATACGAATTTTTCTTTCTAAAATTCTGAATTACTTGCATCGATTGTATAGAGTTTTGATAAGAAAACATCTTTATACCAACAAAAATCTGATAATGTTGGGCAAGATAAATTGATTAATTGTGTTTTTATTTTTTCTTCTACATTCATATAATTACCAGTAAAATGTTTTACAATATTGGTAATAAACATGTAAATAGAATCAGGAATCAATTGACCTTGAGAAGTAATAACATGATTTCTTGAGGGATGTTTTTTTACTGCATTTAGTATAGCATTTCTTTCTGTATCAGATAGATACTTTTCCCATCAACCATGTAATTGTCCAGTAAATCCAAGGACAACTGCATTTACTGCATGTCTTTGATCATTACCGGCAACCATGATGGTAAAGGCATATATCATCATATGTTGGCATAATTGCAGGATTTGATATTCAAATAATCCATCTACATTCCATTCATATATTGAAGAGTTTTCAAATCGAAGGCCATTTAGAATAGCTTGTTCTTTGAATTGAAGATCAACTGGAGTAGGTCTTGGATAATAATTTCTTGTTTTTGTTGTAGTGACTATTGGATTTTGTCTTTTAAATATTTTATTCATTTGTAGAGATTCTTAATTTTGATCATCTTGATTTCCATTTGACTTTTCTTCTATAGAGTCAGAAATAGAGAATTCTGAGTCTGAGCTTGAAGCTTTAGAAACTAAAATATTTATGGATTTTTCATTTTTATTTTCTTTATTATCTTTAAGTTTTATGTTTGTGAAACTATGAGATGATTGATTAGTTCGTCTAAAAATTTTAAGGGTTTTTTTTTCTAACTTTAGATCTTTAAGGACTTCACCTTAAAAACCTAAAAATTGTGTCTTGATTACTTTATGGAAAGAAGTAGTTTCATAAAATTTTAAAATATTTTGAACTTTATCTTCAATTCTATTGGTTTGTTGGCCAATAGTATGAAGGTTTATATTTGCATAATTATTTTGTTCTAAAACATGACTTAAATCTGATTTGTAAATAAATTCTGTTTTACCTTTGTCTCCTTGTATTTTTGCAACATCTTTTATGGGTACAGCTGAAGTTTCTTTATAAATGATTTGATGTAATGGAGGATGTATAGATTCTTCAATTGTTTGTGAAGAGAAACTGGTAGAAGCTATAATCCAAGAAGAGCTTAATTTAGCTATCATATTGATGGATAAATCTTCAGTGTTATAAGCTTTCTTCATGGCTAGCTTAAGCCAATCAAAGAAATAAATATTTCTTTGATTGTCATGCATATATTTATTCCATTTTGCTTTTAGAAAGTCTTTATATTCTTGAGAAACATGGTTAAAAAAGGATTTTGTGAGAGGATGTAAAGCTAAATTCCTTTTTAACATTTCTTTATCAATTTCAAAGCATTCAATAACAGTTATATTAAAATCGGATTCTGAAGGATTATATGTATTAGACGGAGAAGCTTGATGAGAAAAATAAACAAGTCATGTAGGTCGAAGGTCTACACTAGCTATAAAACAAGAAACTCGGGATGGTTCTTTTATGGAAGATCCTACCACAGAGGGAGGATGAGAATAAGACTTTCTAGAAGGTTGATAAACTGTAGGAGTTGTATCTCTTGAATCTGTTTGAAAATTTATTTCAACACTTCCATCTTCATGTTCAATAATTGTTTTAATATCTTGGTTTTCCAAAGACCTTTCAGGTTGAGTGTTTGCTAAGTGCCATTCACCAGATAGATTAATATCATTCTACTGTATGAGTTTTGGAATATTATCTTATTTTTGAAATTAGTTTGGAATAAAGTACTCATACCTTTTGCCTAATGGGAATAGGCTATGCCTAGAACCGCTGAATTCAAGAGTTTATAATAAACTCTATATATGAGAGAAAGATCTTGATTATGAGGATTTATATCAAAACCTTTTGTCTGGATAACGAGAATAAGAGCTTCATGTGCACCGGGATCTGTAAAGGAAACAAAGAAATTTGAAAAGCAATTGAAGAAAGTAGGGCCATTCCAAGTAATGAATCACTGAATTTTTTATGTCTTATATCTTAAACATGGATGAGAGCTTCAGTTCTAAGTCCAAGTCTTGTTAATGGCTTTAGAGTAACCGGCACTAATCCAAAATGAATATAATTGTATGTTTTAACATACTCCTTTATTTCATGGGGCTTAATTAAAGAAAGATGCTGAATATTACTAGCAATAGATTCAGTTCTTTCAATGGTTTTTACTTTATAACTTGATTTTAATTGAAAACTTACAACTTTATAAATTTCATTTTTATTTACAGTTTGAATAGTCCAGTCACAAATAACTTGATCTAAATCATCATAAATGATTTCTTTACTATTTTTAATGGACATAGAAGATAAGGAATTTGATTATGAGGAAGAAGAGGGTGCAAACTTCTTAATAAGCTTAGCCATAATTTGTATTACAGAGTTATTTTAACCAAATCCACCATGAGTATCTAACGAAATAGAGGATTTACACACCAACAAAATGCCTTAAATGCCTTCACACTACTAACAACAGCGACAACAATGGCTACCTTAGCCTCGCTCTGGGCGGAATATGATCAAAATTTCTCAATAATAATAAACACACAATCAAGTATTAAGATTTTTGACGTTCTTGCTTCTGAGTCAGCAATTCCTTAAACAAAATCAAAACATAAAGATAAGTCAAGTAATACTCACAAAATGACTTTATATTGCAACAATTCTTGATTACAAATTAAATGCCAACTTGGCTCTAATACCAACTGCGAAAGGTGGTGGGTATACAAAAGTGGAAGGGGGAGGAGAGAGGAGATGGTGGTGGAAGTAAGGCTGGATTTTAACTGGTATTCCAACTCCTGCCTGTACATGGAGAAAGCTGGTACTATTTATAGCCTTAGTAAACTAATTTCCATTTCATTACAATTGAATTTACATAGCATTTGGATTTCATTTTATGATGTTTTGGAATTTTACTATTGGGTAGAATCACAGGTTGTCGTATAGATGGTTTGTTTTCATGCTGTGATGAGTGTACTTGTTGACTAGGAGGATGTTGCTTTATTCTTCTGCATAGTACCTAGTTGGTCTGTTGCGGAAAGAGGAGTCTATGGAGCCTTGAATTTTCTTGTTGTCCTTTGGATTTTTCCCAATTGTCTTTTGTCTTCTTTCTCAAAGTAGCTTTTTTGTATAGTATTTTTTCAGCATAACTTTGATGTGTTTGTTGAGAATAGCATAGCTATGGATACAGTAGCAATGATAAAGTTTTTGTTATCTTTTCTTTGTAGGCTTTATAGAGAAAACTCTTAATAAATCTTAATAAATCTAAATCTTGATAAGATTAATCAACATCTTGATGAATTCCATTGCAGCTAGCGAAGAATTTCATAATAGAGTCAAAATTATGACCAGGGTCATTCCAACCTTCATTATCATTTTTGAATTCTCCATGCAATAGCTAAATTAATTCTTCATGAGTTCTTTTTGAAATGTCAAAAGAGATATCTTCATAGGCATTGAGAATTTGATTAAGCTTGGCATGTTCGGATTTAGAAGGATTCTGTATCATCATTGTTTACTTAGCGAGATCATTAGCAATGCAAACTACTCATCGACTGTCACACCAAACTTATCTGTATGTACTTGCAAATTCAAGTTGTCCTTTTAGATTGAGATATCTTTGATATTGATCAGAAGCTGGATCATACTTTTGAAGACAATCTAAGCTGTATTTCAACGTAGCGACTTCATGAGATTCATACCATTGAGCTAGATAATCAACGGGGAGATGCTTGTAATCATTTAAGGTAGAGATGAATTTTTTACAGATTAAATCTCCTTCTTCATAATTCATGATGGTCCATAATTGATAAGGTTGATAAAACTGGATTTCTAATCTTTCACCCTAACTTGATGAAATCGTTATGAGAAGTTGTCTTTTAGTAACTCCAAGGCTTCGAAGGGCATGACACATAATTGCAGGGAGCTGTGTATCATTTCAAAATCTTCTCTATATAAAGAAAATCTTTGGACTAATCCTTGTTCGATATATGAGATATCAACTTCATATGATGGCAGAAACAATTTAGGAAAGCTAGTTGCCCAGCTTATATATTGAGCTTTGAGCATTAATTGCTCCTTGATCTACTAAGAAATAGTTTTTTCTCTAATTCTTGCAACTATCTCATCTGGAAGGCTTGTGTTAACCTTTTACAGGAGGTGAATTTGGGATGTTTTTTCATCAGCATAGGTGGATAACAGTGCTCCTTAATGGATGTTATGGCACATTAGGATTTGGCTTTCTAAGTCCTTAATATGGTTTACAATTTTGGATAGGGTTTTTCTAGTGTTTTTTCTTTTTTCAGAGAGAATGCCACTCTAATGGGCATTGATAAGTTCTTGCGAAGTGACAGATAATCCTAGATTGAAGAAAGGAATTGATATTTATTGGGATGTAACTATGAAGGAAGGGCTTGAATCCTGAATAGCGGCTTTCCTTTTGCATGTACTTGATGTCATAATGAGAAGGGATACTTCCTAAAGGCAAATAGGTCTGAATGAGAATTATCAATAATCTGAATTTTTATTTTCTTTGGGAAAGGAAAAATAATTTTATATTTATCCTCCAGGTAGAATTTGAAGGTACCAAAATTTAGATGTAGGATCAAATGTAGAAAACATGAAGATATCAGAGAGACGATTAATAAGATCCATTTTATTTGGAATTAGATATTTGATTGTTTCTTTAGCACCTTATTCTTGTTTACACTTTATTTGAATACTGTTGATATGTTGAATAGGAGTTGATTAACCAAAATCAAACATTAATTCTTTATTGTCTAAAATAGTTTTTAGACCCGATGAGTAAATTTGAAATGGCTATAAAATTTGTAAAAAAGAGTTTCCAAGGATAACATCATTGTTTAAATCATGCATGTTCCATTTTTATAGACATAAACATTACTTAATTTGTATTTGATATGTAGTTTTTTGCTAGCAGTAGCCAAATTGAGTTTTTTATTGGTTTTTTCAAAATATTTGGTTGGGATTAATCCTTTTCTTATTAAATTAACATCTGCGCCACTGTCTAATAAGTAGAGTGCTTTAATAGAAAAGTCTTTGATCTTAATTGTAGCTTGAGTTTTCCATTTTTTAAGTTGATTTCTTGTTAAAGAATTTACAAAACCATTTTAGTTTTCACCAAATTCTTCTTGATGATCTAATTTATTATCATTATTTTCTTGATAATTCTTAAGTTTGTGAAATTCAAAATTCTCAACACGTTGTTTGAGTTTTTGTTTTAATTCTTTTATTTCTTGCTTTTGATTAGTAATTTATTTATAAAGATCTTGAATTGAAAGATGAGGAGGAGCTTGCTGCTCTCTTATTCTATCTAATATAATTTAAATGCTGAATTGTTCTGGTAAGTCATATATATTATCTGATGTAGAAGCTTTTTCTTTTTTATTTACTTTATTTATATTCTGTATTTTTTAGAAATATTTATTTTTTGATTCTTCATCTTTGAAATCTTTAAACATTTCTAGCTTTAGTTCTTCTGGAGTAGAAAGTACATTTAAAGATAAAGAAGAAGAAGAAACAAATTCATACTGGATTTCACTGGCAAATATTTTACAATGACATGTATCTAAAGAATGAGAGGGAGAATAATCTGTATCAAAGGAACTGGATGACTCTGACATAGAGGATCCTTTTAAGACAGTTTTGATTTCTTTTTCTATTTTCACTTTTATTTTTCGGCAGTCAGGAGCTATGTACTTTTTCTTTGCAATTTTAACATTGTATTTCTTTTTTCTTGGGATAAGAAGTGGATGGATTATCTTTTATATAAGATTTCTTTGATTCTTTATAAGGATTTTTATGAGAAAATTTTTTATGATATCTTTTTGAGGGAATATAATATTGTGGAGTTGAAAAATGTTTAGATTTTCTTTTCTAATGGTTTCTTTTTAAGTTTTTCTTTTTATTATGGCTAGAAGGACTAATTAATGGTTCCATGCCAAATTGATAACAAAAATCACCAAGTTCATATTTGCTGATTCTTTTTTTTATTTTCAATTTGTCATTTAAGTTTGATTTCTGTGCATAAAGAAAATCCAACTTTATTTATCTTTTGAATGAGGACACCATATGTATAAAGTCCTTAATTTAAATTCCCATAATTTTATGATTTTAACTCTTCTCTAACTTTTTCTGCAAAAAGTTTAGGAAGACCAGGAATGAATTTTTCTTTCCAAAATTCTGAATTACTTGCATCGATTATATAGAGTTTTGATAAGAAAACATCTTTATATCAATGAAAATCTGATAATGTTGGGCAAGATAAATCGATTAATTTTGTTGTTAATTTTTCTTCTACATTCATATAATTACCAATAAAATGTTTTACTATATTTGTAATAAGCATGTAAATAGAATCCGGAATCATTTGACCTTGAGGAGTAAAAACAGGATTTCCTGAAGGATCTCTTTTTACTGTTTTTCGTATAGCTTGTCTTTCTATATTAGATAGGTGCTTTTCCCGCCAACCATGTAATTGTCTAGTAAATCGAAGGACAACTGCATTTATTACATGTCTTTGATTATTACCGACAACCATGACGGTGGAGGCATATATCATCATGTGTTGGCATAGTTACAGCATTTGATATTCAAATAGTCCATTTACATTCCATTTGTATACTAAGGAGTTTTCAAATCGAAGGCCATTTAGAATAGCTTGTTCTTCGAATTGAAGATCAACTGGAGTAGGTCTTAGATAATAATTTCTTGTTTTTGCTACAGTGATTATTGGCTTTTGTCTTTTAAATATTGCATTAATTTGTAGAGATTCTTGATTTTAATCATTTTGATTCTCATTTGTTTTACACTCTTCTTCCATAGGATCTACTACAGAAAATTCTAAATCTGAGCTAGATGCTTTAGAATTTGAAACTAAAACATTTATAGATTTGTTAGTTTTTTTATCTTTATTTTCTTGAAGTTTTATATTTGTAAAACTATGAGATAATTGATTGATTAGTTCATCTAAAAATTTTAAAGGTTTCCTCTCTAACTTTTGATCTTTAAGGGCTTCACCTTGAAAACCTAAAGTTTGTGTCATAATTATCTTTTGTGAAGAAGATGCATCATAAATTTTTAAAATTTTTTCAACTTTATCTTCAATTCTATTGGTTTGTTGGCCAATAGTATGTAGGCTAATATTTGTATAATTATTTTGTTCTAAAACATGACTTAAGTCTAATTTATAAATTAATTCAGATGTACCTTTATCTCCTTGTATCTTTGCTGCATTTTTTATGGGTACGGCCGAAGTTTCTTTATATATGATTTGATGTAATGGAGGATGTATAGATTCTTCAGTTCTATGAGGAGAAGAACTAGTAGAAGCTATAATCCAAGATGAACTTAATTTTGTTATCATATTGATGGATAAATCTTCAGCATTATATCTTTTCTTTATGGCTAGTTTAAGCCAATCAAAGAAATAAATATTTCTTTATTTATCATACATATATTTGTACCATTTTTCCTTTAAAAGGTATTTATGTTCTTGAGAAACCTGTATAAAATAGGATTTTGTTAAAGGATGTAAAGCAAAATTCTTTTTTAACATTTTTTTATCAATTTCAAAGCATTCAATAACATTTATATTGAAATCGGATTCCAAAGGATTATATGTATTAGATGGAGAAGTTAGATAAGAAGGATACACAAGTCTTGTAGGTCGAAGGTCTATAATAGGTGTAGAGCAAGAAACTCAGGATGTTTCTTTTATGGAAGATCCTACCACAGAGGAAGGATGAGAATAAGACTTTCTAGAAGGTTGATAAACTGTGGGAGTTGTATCTCTTGAATCTGTTTTAAAATTTATTTCAACACTTCCATCTTCATGTTCAATAATTGTTTCAATATCTTGATTTTCTAAAGACCTTTCAGGTTGAGCATTTTCTAAGTGCCATTTACCAAATAGATCAATATCATTCTACTGTATGAGTTTTGGAATATTAACTTTATTTTTTAAATTAGTTTGGTATAAAGTAGTCATACCTTTTGCTTGATGAGAATAGGCTACGCCTGGAACAACTAAATTCATGAGTTTATAATAAAATCTATATATGAGAGCAAGATTTTGATTATAAGGATTAATATCAAAACCTATTGTCTGGATAGTAAGAGTAAAAGCTTCATGTGCACCTAGATCTATAAGGGAAACAGAGAAATTTGGAAAGCAATTGAAGAAAGTAGGGCCATTAGCTGAACTTGATTCAACCATTCCAAGTAATGAATTACAGAATTTTTTATATCTTGTATCTTGAACATAGATGAGAGCTTCAGTTCTAAGTCCAAGTTTGGTAAAGGCTTTAGAGCAACTTGCAATAATCCAAAATGAATATAATGGTATATTTTAACATACTCCTTTATTTCACGAGGCTTGATTAAAGAAAGATGCTAAATATTACTAGTAATGGATTCAGTTCTTTCAACGGTTTTTACTTTATAATTTGAATTTAATTGAAAACTTCCAACTTTATAAATTTTATTTTTATTTATGGCTCCAATAGTCCAGTTACAAATAACATGATTTAAATCGTCATAACTAATTTCTTCACTATTTTTAATGGACATAGAAAATAAGGAATTTGATGATGATGAAGAAGAAAGACCAAACTTTTTATTAAGCTTAGCTATAATTTGTATTACAGAGTTATTTTAACCAAGTCCACTATGAGTATCTAATGAAATAGAGGATTTACACACCAACAAACGCCTTAAACGCCTTCACATGGCTAACAACGGCGATAACAATGGCTACCTTAGCTTCGCTCCGAGTAGAATATGAATAAAATTTCTGAATAATCACAAACACAGAACTAAGTATTAAGACTTTTAACGTTCTTACTTCTAAGTTAGCAATTCCTTAAGCAAAATCAAAACATAACATAACAAAGATAAGTGAAGAAATACTCACAAAACAACTTTATATTGCGAAATTACTTTATTACAAATTTGATACCAACTTGGCTTTGATACGAAATGGGGAAGATGGTGGGTATAAAACAGCTTTTACAGTACCATTTGGTCATTACAAATGGAACGTTATGCCATTTGGTTTAAAAAATGCTCCTTCAGAACTTCAAAGAATAATGAATGACATTTTTAATCCATATCAAGCTTTTACACTCGTCTATATAGATGACATTCTTGTGTTTTCAAAATCTATTTATGACCATTGGAAACATTTAAATATTTTTAAAAAAAGTTATTATCAAGAATGGACTTGTCTTATCCCAAAAGAAAATGAAGCTTTTTCAAACAGAAATTCAGTTTCTTGGCTTTATAATAAAAAAGGAACTATTTCTCCAGCCCAAAGAGTTATTAAGTTTGCTTCCTAATTTCCTAATGAAATTCTTAATAAGGAGCAATTGCAATGTTTTCTTGGATGCCTTAATTATGTCTCTGACTTTTATAAAAATCTTACTGCTAAGTAAATCTTTGCTCGCTGCCAAGCTTTATTAGCCATATTTCACTTTGACATTGAGCATATTGCAGGTAAAAATAATTCTGTTCCTGATTTTTTATCTCATTAGTTTTTATAGGGACAAAGGAATGAAGCCTCGGCAGATTATACCCTTTCTCTAGTCCCCAATAAAGTTTTTTCCATTATGAACACTAGACCTTTATCAAGAAAATCCAGCGGCAATTATCTTGAGAGATGGGGAGTAACCCATACTTCTAATAATCCTCAATTTCAAAGCCCATCAAGCCCTGTATCTAGAAAACCTCAAGCTTCACAAGCCCAATATTTTGTCATAAAACCACCCTCGAGAATTTATTCCTTAGATGACATGTCTTATGCCAATACCATTTCTATTGAACATCTTATCCAAACCCATTTTTCTCCTGATCACTTATTTATCCAACCACTTGACTATAAAGTCTATGAAAAGATTTTGATCAGAACTGGCAACTGTACTATTGATCATATAGTTGGATCAAAAAATTCATACTTAAATGCTTTACCACCCAATATTACTATCCTTTATTCAAAAATCAAAATCATGTATGTTCTCTCTGCAGAAGAATGGGGATGACCTTTTCATATGCCTCAAAGGCTTGATTCATAACTTATTTTTAATTATTATGATTATATTTCTGCTTGGGAAGTCATCCTCTATTATCAAAACCTATCCTTCTAGCATTCCTGGTTCATCAAATTCAAATCAAACTCTCATAAAATACCTATGTGGTTCTTCATACAATTCTGGATCCCTTTTGGTGCCACTAAAGACATCCTTCCTCAAGCACTTCTTCTATTTATGAATCCTATTCTACATAATTTAAAGCCCTTCTCAAATTAGAAGAAAAAAGCCTTTATCAGCACCTACAACTTACAATAGAACCTTATGTTACAATGTAGTTTTATCGCAAGCAGGAGATTCCTTGGATCTTGAAATGGAACCTTTATCAAGAAATGGACTTCAGTCCACCATTTTTATCTTGATTGATTTATATCAAGTTTTGGCATGAATTTGATTATACTGCAATACTCCAGCAATATTCTATTGAATAAGCTATAAAGCCATCATTCTCTGAAGTTCTTAAAACTCCTAAAAAAGTAAAAACAAAAGGCTTCATCCAGCAAGTGATATTGACAAACAGAAGAATTCTTATTCAACCTCTCCTTCTTTTCTTTATGTAGTAGCAGATTTGCTTCAACTCAAAAAAGAACTTCAAAAGGAAATTATTAAAAAAATACAAAAAGAACGGTCATCTAAAAATTCTCCATTAAGTTTTGGTCAGCAGCTGCATCATCTTTAGGCTGATGACAATCCTTTTGAAAATATTGCTTCTGAACTAGATACAGATGCTGATGAGATAAAAAGTGATAATGAAGGATTCATATCTATTCAAAGAAAAGGAAAAAAATAAAGCCAAGACAAGACATATGCTTTATCAAGCCACTCAGTTTCCCACAAAACAATCATGACAATCCACTATTTAGAATAAAGTTCATCTACAGTGAAGATTGAGATCTTATCCAACAGTCCTAAAGCATCATGAAATTTGTCAGCACATGAAATTAAATGCAAATGCAGTGTAAATTCAATTGTAATGAAATGTAAATTATGTTTGTTATGACTATAAATAAGTCTAGTCTTCCTCATGTGCAGGGAAAAGTTGGAATACCAGCCAAAATTCAGCCTTGCTTCCACCACCATCTCCTCTCTCCTCTCCCTTTCGCTTTTGTATACCCACTATCTTCCCCATTTGATATCAAAGCCAAGTTGGCATCTAGTTTGTAATCAAGTATCATTGCAATATATAGTCATTTTGTGAGTATTTCTTCACTTATCTTTATGTTTTGATTTTGTTTAAGCAATTGCTGACTCAGAAGCAAGAACGTCAAAAATCTTAATACTTGGTTGTGTGTCCACCCGAAGCGAAGCTGAGGTAGCAATTGTTGTCGCTGTTGTTAGCTGTGTGAAGGCATTTAAGGTGTTTTGTTGGTGTGTAAATCCTCTATTTCGTTAGATACTTTAGTGGATTTGGTTAAAATAACTCTATAGTGCAAATTATGGCTAAGCTTATTAAGAAGTTTGTACCTTCTTCTTCCTTATCATCGAATTCCTTATCTTCTATGTCTATTACAAATAGTGAATAAATCAGTTATGATGATTTAGATCAAGTTATTTGTGACTTGACTATTCCAACCTTAAATAAAAATGAAATTTATAAAGTTGGAAGTTTTTAATTAAAATCAAGTTATAAAGTAAAAACCATTGAAAGAACTGAATCCATTACTAGTAATATTCAGCATCTTTCTTTAATCCAGCCCCATGAAATAAAGGAGTATGTTAAAACATACAATTATATTCATTTTGGATTAGTGCAATTTGCTCGAAAGCCATTAACAAGACTTGGACTAAGAATTGAAGCTCTCATCTATGTTCAAAACAGAAGACATAAAAAATTCAGTGATTCATTACTTGGAATGGTTGAATCACGTTTAGCTAATGGCCCTACTTTCTTCAATTGCTTTCTAAATTTCTCTGTTTCCCTTACAGATCCAGGTGCACATGAAGCTCTTACTCTTGCTATCCAAAAAAAAAAAAGTTTTGATATGAATCCTCATAATCAAAATCCTGCTCTCATATATAGAGTTTATCATAAACTCATGAATTCAGTTGTTCCAGGCATAGCCTATTCCCCTTAAGCCAAATGTATGACAACTTTATTCCAAACTAATTTCAAAAATAAAGTTAATATTCCGAAACTCATACAGCCAAATGATATTAATCTATCTGGCAAATGGCACTTAAATGCCTAACCAAAAGGGTTTTTAGAAAATTAAGATATTAAAACAAATATTGAACATGAAGATGGAAGTGTTGAAATAAATTTTCAAACAGATTTAAGAGATAGAACTCTTACAGTTTATCAACCTTCTAGAAGGTCTTATTCTCATCCTCCCTCTGTGGTAGGATCTTCCATAAAAGAACCATCCCGAGTTTCTTACTCTACACCTAATGTAGACTTTTGATCGACAGGACTAGTGTATCCTTCTTATCAAGCTTCTCCATCTAATTCATATAATCCTTTCAAAATCTGATTTCAATATAAATGTTATCGAATGCTTTGAAATCGATAAAGAAATATTAAAAAAGAATTTAGCTTTACATCCTCTCAAAATATCCTTTTTTAACCATGTTTCTCAAGAACATAAAGACTTTCTAAAAGCAAAATGGTATAAATATATGTATGATAATCAAAGAAATATTTATTTCTTTGATTGGCTTAAACTAACCATGAAGAAAGCTTATAATACTGAAGATTTATCCATCAATATGATAACTAAATTAAGCTCTTCTTGGATTATAGCTTCTACCAGTTCCTCTCCACAAAGAACTAAGGAATCTATACATCCTCCATTACATCAAATCATTTGTAAAGAAACTTTAGCTGTACCCATAAAAGATGTTACAAAAATACAGGGAGACAAAGGTAAAATTGAATTTATTTACAAATCAGATTTAAGTTATATTTTAGAACAAAATAATTATACAAATATTAACCTTCAAACTATTGCCAACAAACTAATAGAATTGAAGATAAAGTTGAAAATGTTTTAAAATTTTATGAAACTACTTCTTCCCATAAAGTAATCAAGATACAATCTTTAGGTTTTCAAGGTGAAGCCCTTAAAGATCTAAAGTTAGAAAAAAAAATCCATAAAAATTTCAAACGAACTAATCAATTAATTATGTCATAGTTTTACAAACATAAAACTTAAAGATAATAAAGAAAATAAAGATAAAAAATCTATAAATGTTTTAGTTTCTAAAGCTTCAAGGTTATACTCAGAATTCTCTGTTTCTAACTCTATAGAAGAAAAATCAAACGAAAATCAAGATTAAGAAACTCTATAACTTAATAAACTATTTAAAAGGCAAAAACCAATAGTCACAGTAGAAAAAACAAGAAATTATTATCCAAGACCTACTCCAATTGATCTTCAATTCGAAGAACAAGCTATTCTAAATGGCCTTCGATTTGAAAACTCTTCAGTATATGAATGGAATGTAGATGGACTATTTGAATATCAAATCCTGCAACTATGCCTATACATGATGATATATGCCTCTACCATCATGGTTGCTAGTAATGATCAAGGACATGCAGAAAATGCAGTCGTCCTTGGATTTATTGGATAATTATATAGTTGGTGGGAAAAATACCTATCTGATACAGAAAGAAATGCTATATTAAATACAGTAAAAAGAGATCCCTCAGAAAATCTTGTTCTCACTCCTCAAGGCCAAATGATCCCTGATTCTATCTACGTGCTTATTACCAATATAGTTACACATTTTATTGGTAATTATATGAATGTTGAATAAAAATTAAAAACACGATTAATCAATTTATCTTGCCAACATTATCATATTTTCATTGTTATAAAGATATTTTCTTATCAAAACTCTATACAATTGATGCAAGTAATTCAGAATTTTGGAAAAAAAATTCATATCTGGTCTTCCTAAACTTTTTGTAGAAAAAATTAGAGAAGAATTAAAATCAGTAAATTATGGAAATTTGAATTATGGAATGTATACATATGGTGATCTAATTCAAAAGATTAATAAAGTTGAATTTTAATAAAGAATCTCCACAAATCAATCAAATATTTAAATGACAAAAACCAATAGTCATTGCAGCAAAAATAAAAAGTTATTATCCAAGACCTACTCCAGTTGATCTTTAATTCGAAGAACAAGCTATTCTAAATGGCTTTCGATTCCAAAACTCCTCAGTATATGAATGGAATGTATATGGACTATCTGAATGTCAAATCCTATAACTATGCCAACACATGATGATATATGCCTCTACAATCATGGTGGCCAGTAATGATCAAAGAGATGCAGTAAATGCAGTCGTCCTTAGATTTACTTGACAATTACATGGTTAATGGGAAAAGTACCTATCTGATATAGAAAGACAAGCTATATTAAATGCAATAAAAGATATCCTTCAGTAAATCCTGTTATTACTTCTCAAGGTCAAATGATTCCTGATTCTATTTACGTGCTTATTACCAATATAGTAAAACATTTTATTGGTAATTATATGAATGTAGAAGAAAAAATAAAAACACAATTAATCAATTTTTCTTGACCAACAATATCAGATTTTTGTTGGTATAAAGATGTTTTATTATCAAAAATCTATGCAATCGATGCAAGCAATTCAGAATTATGGAAAGAAAATTTATATCTGGTCTTCTTAAACTTTTTGCAGAAAGAGTTTGAGAAGAGTTAAAATAAAAAAATTATGGAAATTTAAATTATGGACTTTATACATATGGTAACCTCATTCAAAATATAAATAAAGTTGGATTTTTATTATGCAATGAAATCAAACTTAAACAACAAATTGAAAATAAAAAAAGAATCAACAAATATGAACTTGGTGATTTTTGTTACCAATTTGGCATGGAACCATTAATTAGTCCTTCTAGCCATAATAAAAAGAAAAACTTAAAAAGAAACCATCAAAAATTAAAATCTAAACATTTTTCAACTCCACAATATTATATTCCCTTAAAAAGATATCATAAAAATTCTTCTCATAAAAATCCATATAAAGAATCAAAGAAATCTTATACAAAAGATAATCCATCCACTTCTTATCCTAAGAAAAAAGAAATAAAGTGTTATAATTGCAAGGGAAAAGGACATATAGCTCCTGACTGCCCAAAAATAAAAGTAAAAATAGAAAAAGAAATCAAAACTATATCTTAAAAGGATCCTCAGCATCAGAGTCATCCAGCTCCTCTGATATAGATTATTTTTTCTCTCATTCCTTAGATACATGTTATTGTAAAATATTTGACAGTGAAATCTAGTATGAATCTGCTTCTTCTTCCTCTTTATCTTTACACGTACTTTCTGCTCCAGAAGAACTGGTGCTAGAAATGTTTAAAGATTTCAAAGATGAAGAATTAAAAAATAAATATTTTGAAAAATTACATAATATAAATTAAGGAAATAAAAAAGGAAAAGTTTCTACATTAAGTAATATATTTGACTTACCTGAACAATTCATCACTAAAATTGTATTAGATAGATTAAGAAAGCAGCATGGTTCTCCTTATCTTTCACTTCAAGATCTTTATAAAAAAATTCCTAATCAAAAGTAAGAAATAAAAGAATTAAAACAAGACTTAATTGAACTTCAAGAACTCAAACAACATGTTGAGAATCTTGAATTTCACACACTCAAAAAGTATTAAGAAAATAATGATAATAAATTAGAACATCAAGAAGAATTTGGTGAAAAGTTAAATGGTTTGGTAATTTCTTTAACCGGAAATCCACTTTAAAAATGGAAAACTCAAGCTACAATTAAGATCGAAGACTTCTCTATTAAAGCACTCTGCTTACTAGATAGTGGCACATATGTTAATTTAATAGGAAAAGGATTAATCCCAACAAAATATTATGAAAAAACCAATAATAAACTCAATCTAGTTAGTGCTAGCAAAAAACTACATATCAAATACAAATTAAGTAATGTTTATCTCTGTAAAAATGGAACATGCATAAAGACTAATTTCCTTCTAGGAAAGGATTTAAACAATGATGTTATCCTTGGAAACCCTTTTCTACAAACTTTACAACCTTTTCAAATTGACACATCAGGTCTAAAAACTATTTTAGACAATAAAGAATTAATTCTTGATTTTGGTTAATCAACTCATATTCAATATATCAATAGTATTCAGACAAAGTGTAAATAAGAATAAGGTGTTCAAAAAAGAATCGAATATCCAGTTCCAAATAAAATGGATCTTATTAATTGTCTCTCTAATGCCTTCAAGTTTTCTACATTTGATCCTGCATCCAGATTTTTGTACCTTCAAATTCTATCCGGAGGACAGATATAAAATTATTTTTCTTTTCTCAAAGAAAATATAAATTCAGATTATTGATAATTCCCATTCATACCTATCTGCCTTGAGGAAGTATCCCTTCTCATTATGACATTAGGTACAAGCAAAAGCAAAGCCCCTATTCAGGAATCAAGTTCTTCCTTCATACCTACATCCCAATAAATATCAATTCTCTTCTTCAATCCAGGATTATCTGTCACTTCACAAAAACTTATCAATGCCCACTGGAGTGCCATTCTCTCTGATAAAAGAAAAAAACAAAAGAAAAGCCCTATCCAAAAATGCAACCATATCAAGGACTTAGAAGGCCAAATCCTTATGTGCCATGACATCCATCAAAGAGCACTATTATCCAACTATGCTAATGAAAAAACATCCATAATTCACCTCCTGGAAAAGGTTAACACAGCCCTTCAGATGAGATAGCTGCAAGAATTAGAGAAAAACCTATTTCTTATCAGATCAAGGAGCAATTAATGCTCAAAGCTCAATATATAAGCCGGGCACCTTGCTTTCCCAAATTGTTCTTGCCATCGTATGAAGTTGATATCTCATATATCGAATAAGGATTAGTCCAAAGATTTTCTTTATATAGAGATGATTTTGGAATGATACAGCATCTTCCTGGAATCATGCGTCATGCCCTTCATAGCCTTGGATTTACCAAAAGACAACTTTTCATAACGATTTCATCAAGTTTGGGTGAAGGAACAGAAATATGGTTTTATCTACCTGATCAATTATGGACCATCATGAATTATGAAAAAGGAGATTTAATATGCAAAAAATGCATCTCTACCTTAAATGATTGCAAGCATCTGCCTGTTGATTATCCAGCTTAAATGATTATGAGCATCTACCTGTTGATTATACATCTCAACGGTTTGAATCTCATGAAGTCGCTACAATGGAATACAACTTAGAATGTCTCCAAAAGTACAATCTAACTTCTGATCAATATCAAAGATTTCTCAATCTAAAAGCACATCTTGAATTTGCAAGTACATACAGATATGTTTGGTGTGACGGTCAACAAGTTGTTTACAATGCTGATGATCTCGTTGAACAAACAATGGTGATACAGAATCCTTCTAAATTCGTACATGCCAAGCTTAATCAAATTCTCAATGCCTATGAAGATAACTCTTATGACATTTCAGAAAAAGCTCATGAAGAATTAATTCAGCTATTCCATGGAGAATTCCAAAATGATAATAAAGGTTGGCATGACCCTTGTCATGATTTTGGCGCTATTATGAAGTTCTTCGCTAGCTGCAATGGAATTCATCAAGATGGTGATTAATCTTATCAAGATTTATTAAGAGTTTTCTCTATAAAGCCTATAAAGAAAAGATAACAAAAACTTTATCATTGCTATTGTATCCATAGCTATGCTATTCTCTACAAATACATCAAAGTTATGTTGAAAAAGTACTATACAAAAAAGCTACTTTGAGAAAAAAGACAAAAGACAATTGGGAAAAATCCAAAAGCCAACAAGAAAATTCAAGGCTCCATAGACTCCTCTCTTCGCAACAGACCAACCAAGTACGATGGAGAAGAATAAAGCAACATCCTCCTAGTCAACAAGTACACTCATCGCAGCATGAAGACAAACCATCTATATGGCAACCTGTGATTCTATCCAGCAATAAAATCCCGAAACATCATAAAATGAAATGCAAATGCAGTGTAAATTCAGTTGTAATGAAATGTAAATTATGTTTGCTAAGGCTATAAATAGTACCAGCCTTCTCCATGTACAGGCAAGAGTTGGAATACCAGTCAAAATCCAGCCTTCCTTTCACCACCATCTCCTTTCTCGTCTCCCTTCTGCTTTTGTATACCCACCATCTTCCCCACTTGCGATCAGAACCAAGTTGACATTTAGTTTGTAATTAAGTATTGTTACAATATAAAGTCATTTTGTGACTATTTCTTCACTTATCTTTATGTTTTGATTTTGTGTAGTTAATTGCTAACTCAGAAGCAAGATCATCAAAAATCTTAATAATTGGTTGGGTGTTTGTTATTATTGAAAAATTTTAATCATATTCCGGCCGGAACAAAGCTGAGGTAGCCATTGTTGTCGTCGTTGTTAGCCATGTGAAGATGGTTAAGGCATTTTGTTGGTGTGTAAATCCTCTATTTTGTTGGATACTCGTGGTGGATTTGGTTAAAATAACTTTGTAATACAAATTATGGCTAAGCTTATTAAGAAGTTTGTACTTTTTTCTTCCTCATCATCAAATTCCTTATCTTCTATGTTAATTAAAAATAGTGAAGAAATCAGTTATGACGATTTAGATCAAGTTATTTATGACTAGACTATTCCAACCTTAAATAAGAATGAATTTTATAAAGTTGGAAGTTTTCAATTAAAATCAAGTTATAAAGTAAAAACCATTGAAAGAACTAAATCCATTACCAGTAATATACAGCATCTTTATTTAATCAAGCCCCATGAAATAAAGGAGTATGGTAAAACATACAATTATATTCATTTTGGATTAGCGCAGTTGCTCTAAAACCTTTAACAAGACTTGGACTTAGAACTAAAGCTCTCATCTATGTTCAAGACACAAGACAAAAAAAATTCAATGATTCATTACTTGGAATGGTTGAATCAAGTTTGGCTAATGGCCCTACTTTCTTCAATTGCTTTCCAAATTTCTCTGTTTCCCCTACAGATCCAGGTGCACATGAAGTTCTTACTCTTGCTATCTAGACAAAAGGTTTTAATATGAATCCTCATAATCAAAATCTTGCTCTCATATCATATATAGAGTTTATTATAAACTTATGAATTTAGTTTTTCCAAGCGCAGCCTATTCCCATCAAGCAAAAGTTATGACTACTTTATTCCAAACTAATTTCTAAAATAAAGTTGATATTCCAAAATTCATACAGCCGAATGATATTAATCTATCTGGTAAATGGCACTTAGAAAACGCCTAACTAGAAAGGTCTTTAGAAAATTAAGATATTGAAATAATTATTGAATATGAAGATGGAAGTGTTGAAATAAATTTTCAAATAGATTCAAGAGATACAATTGCTATAGTTTATCGACCTTCTAGAAAGTCTTATTCTCATCCTCTCTCTGTGGTAGGTTTTTCCATAAAAGAACCATCCTTAGTTTCTTGCTCTAAACCTAATGTAGACCTTCGACCTACAGGACTAGTGTATCCTTCTTATCAAGCTTCTCCATCTAATACATATAATCCTTCGGAATCTGATTTCAATATAAATTTATTAAATACTTTGAAATTGATAAAGAAATGTTAAAAAGGAATTTAGCTTTACATCCTCTCACAAAAATCCTTTTTTAAACAGGTTTCTCAAGAACAAAAAAACTTTTTAGAAGAAAAATGGTACAAATATATGTATGATAATTAAAGAAATATTTATTTCTTTGATTGGTTTAAACTAGCCATAAAGAAAGCTTATAATACTAAATATTTATCCATCAATATGATAACAAAATTAAGTTTATCTTGGATTATAGCTTCTACCAGTTCTTCTCCACAAAGAATTGAAGAATCTATACATCCCCCATTACATCAAATCATATGTAAAGAAACTTCCACCGTACTCATAAAAGATGTAACAAAGATATAAGGAGATAAAGGTAAATCTGAATTAATTTATAAATCAGACTTAAGTCATATTTTAGAACAAAATAATTATACAAATATTAACCTTCATACTGTTGGCCAACAAACCAGTAGAATTGAAGATAAAGTTGAAAATATTTAAAAATTTATGCAGCATTTTCTTCACAAAAGATAATTAAAACACATACTTTAGGTTTTCAAGGTGAAGCCCTTAAAAATCTAAAGTTCGAAGGGAAACCTTTAAAATTTTTGGATGAACTAATCAATCAATTATCTCATAGTTTTACACATATAAAACTTCAAGAAAATAAAGATAAAAAAGCTAACAAATCTATAAATGTTTTAGTCTCAAATTCTAAAGACTCAAGCTCAAATTCAGAATTTTCTATAGTTGATCCTATAGAAGAAGAGTCTAAAACAAATGAGAATCAAAATGTTCAGAATCAAGAATCTCTACAAATCAATAATATATTTAAAAGACAAAAACCAATAGTCACTGCAGCAAAAACAAGAAATTATTATCCAAGACCTACTCCAGTTGATCTTCAATTCGAAGAACAAGCTATTCTAAATGGCCTCTGATTTGAAAACTCCTCAGTATACAAATGGAATGTAGATGGACTATCTGAATATCAAATCCTGCAGTGCCAAAACATGATGATATATGCCTCTACCATCATGGCTACTGGTAATGATTAAAGACATGCAATAAATGTAGTTATCCTTGGATTTATTGGACAAGGAATAAAAGATTTTTTTAAGAGAGCAACAAGCTCCTACTCATCTTTCAATTCCAGATCTTATAAAGAAATAAATAATCAAAAAGGAAGAAATAAAAGAATTAAAACAAGACTTATTTGAACTTTAAGAAGTCAAACAACATGTTGAGAATCTTGAATTTCACACACTCAAAAATTATCAAGAAAATAGTGATAATTTAGAAAATCAAGAACATTTTGATAAAGAGTTAAATGGTTCTGTAAATTCATTAACAAGAAATCCACTTAAAAAATTGAAAATTCAAGCTATAATTTAAGTCAAAGACTTTTCTATTAAAGCACTTTGCTTACTAGGTAGTGGCAGATTTACTACATGTCTTTGATCAATACCGGCAGCCATGATGGTAAAGGCATATACCATCATGTGTTAGTATAGTTATAAGATTTGATATTCAGATAGTCCATCTACATTCCAATCATCTACTGAAGAGTTTTCAAATCAAAGGCCATTTAGAATAGCTTGTTCTCTGAATTGAAGATCAACTGGAGTAGGTCTTGGATAATAATTTGTTGTTTTTGCTGTAGTGACTATTGGCTTTTGCCTTTTAAATATTTTATTAAGTTGTAGAGATTCTTGATCTTGAATTTCATTTGATTTTTCTTCTATAGAGTCAAAAACAGAGAATTTTGAGTCTGAGCTCGAAGCTTTAGAAACTTAAACATTTATAGACTTTTCATCTTTGTTTTCTTTATTATCTTTAAGTTTTATGTTTGTAAAACTATGAGATAATTGACTGATTAGTTCGTCTGAAAATTTTAAGGGTTTTTTTTCTAACGTTAGATCTTTAAGGGCTTCACCTTGAAAACCTAAAGATTGTATCTTGATTACTTTATGGGACGAAGTAGTTTCATAAAATTTTAAAATATTTTGAACTTTATCATCAATTCTATTGGTTGTTGGCCAATAGTATGAAGGTTTATATTTGTATAATTATTTTGTTCTAAAACATGACTTAAATCTGATTTTTAATTGAAGTAGTTTTACCTTTGTCTCCTTGTATTTTTGTAACATCTTTTATGGGTATAGTTAAAGTTTCTTTATAAATGATTTGATGTAATGGAGGATGTATAGATTTTTCAATTCTTGGTGGAGAGGAACTGGTAGAAGCAATAATCCAAAAAGAGCTTAATTTAGTTATTATATTGATGGATGAATCTTCAGTATTATATGCTTTCTTCATGGCTAACTCAAGCCAATCAAAGAAATAAATATTTCTTTGATTATCATACATATATTTATACCATTTTGCTTTTAGAAAGTCTTTATGTTCTTGAGTAATATGGTTAAAAAAGGATTTTGTGAGAGGATGTAAAGCTAAATTCTTTTTTAACATTTCTTTTTCAATTTCAAAGCATTTAATAATATTTATATTGAAATTGGATTCCAAAGGATTATATGCATTAGATGGAGAAGCTTGATAAGATGGATACACTAGTCCCGTAGGTCGAAGGTCTACATTGGTTGTTATGGAAGATCCTACCACTGATGGAGGATGTGTATAAGATTTTCTAGAAGGTTGATAAACTATAGGAGTTGCATCTCTTGAATTTGTTTGAAAATTTATTTCAACACTTGCATCTTCGGGTTCAATAATTGTTTCAATATCTTGATTTTCTAAAAACCCTTCAGGTTGAGCATTTTCTAAGCGCCATTTACCAGATAGATTAATATCATTCTACTGTATGAGTTTTGGAATATTAACTTTATTTTTTAAATTAGTTTGGAATAAAGTAGTCATACCTTTTGTTTGATGGGAATAGGCGATGCCTGGAACAGCTAAATTCATGAGTTTATAATAAACTTTATATATGAGAGCAAGATTTTGATTATGAGGATTCATATCAAAACCTTTTGTCTGGATAGCAAGAGTAAGAGCCTCATGTACACCTAGATCTGTAAGGGAAATAGAGAAATTTGGAAAGCAATTGAAGAAAGTAGGGCCATTTGCCAAACTTGATTCAACCATTCCAAATAATGAATCACTGAATTTTTTTTGTCTTGCATCTTGAACATAGATGAGAGCTTCAGTTCTAAGTCCAAGTCTTATTAATGGCTTTAGAGCAACTTGCACTAATCCAAAATGAATATAATTGTATGTTTTAACATACTCCTTTATTTCATAGGGCATGATTAAAGAAAGATGCTGAATATTACTGGTAATAGATTCAGCTATTTTAATGGTTTTTACTTTATAACTTGATTTTAATTGAAAACTTCCAATTTTATAAATTTCATTTTTATTTATAGTTGGAACAATCCAGTCACAAATAACTTAATCTAAATCGTCATAACTGATTTCTTCACTATTTTTAGTAGACATAAAAGATAAGGAATTTAATGATGAGGAAGAAGAAGTTACAAACTTCTTAATAAGCTTAGCCATAATTTGTATTACAGAGTTATTTTAACCAAATCCACCATGAGTATCAACAAAATAGAGGATTTACACACCAACAAAATGCCTTAAACGCCTTCACATGGCTAGCAACAGCAATAACAATGGATACCTTAGCTTCAGTCCGGGTGGAGTATGGTTAAAATTTCTCAGTAATAACAAATACAAAAGTAAGTACTAAGACTTTTGAAGTTCGTACTTCCAAGTCAACAATTCCTTAAGCAAAATCAAAGCATAACATAACAAAGATAAGTGAAGAAATACTCACAAAATGAGTTTATATTGCCAAAGTACTAGATTACAAATTTGACACCAACTTGGCTTGATACTAAATGGGGAAGATGGTCGGTATACAAAAGCAGAAGGGAGAGGAAAGAGGAGATGGTGGTGAAAGTAAGGCTAGATTTTGACTGGTATTCCAACTCTTGCTTGTGCATGAGGAATACTAGACTTATTTATAGTCATAACAAACATAATTTACATTTCATTACAACTGAATCTACACTACATTTGCATTTCATTTCATGTGCTAATAAATTTCATGATGCTTCAGGACTGCTGGATAAGATCACAATCTTCACTGTAGATGAACTTTATTCTGAATAGTGGATTGTCATGATTGCTTTGTGGGAAATTGAGTGGCTTGATAAAGCATATGTCTTGTCTTGGATTTATTTTTTTCCTTTTCTTCGGATAGATATGAATCCTTCATTATCACTTTTTGTCTCATCATCTTCTGTATCTGGTTCAAGGGCAATATTTTCAAAAGGATTGTCACCAGCCCAAAGATGATGCAGTTGCTGACCAAAACTTAATGGAGAATTTTCAGATGACCGTTCTTTTTGTATTTGTTCAATAATTTTTTGAGTTTAAGCAAATCTGCTGCTGCATAAAGTGCAAAAGGAGAGGCTGAATAAGAATTCTTCTATTTGTCAATATCACTTGCTAGATGAAGCCTTTCTTTTTCTTTTTCAGGAGTTTTAAGAACTTCAGAGAATGATGGCTTCATAGCTTGATCGGTAGAATATTGCTGGAGTATTGCAGTATAATCAAATTGATTCCAAAACTTGATATAAATCATTCGACATAAAACTAGTGGATTGAAGTCCATCTCTTTATAAAAATTCCATTTCAAGATCTAAGGAATCTCTTGCTTACGATAAAGCTACATAGTAATATAATGTTCTATTGCAAGTTGTAGGTGCTGATAAAGGCTTTTTTTCTTCTGATTTTTGAAGGGCTTTAAATGATGCAAAATAGGATTCATAAAGAGGAAGAAGTGCTTGAGGAAGGATGTCTTTAGTGGCACCAAAAGGAATCCAAAATTGTGTGAAGAACCTTATAGGTATTTTATGAGAGTTTGATTTAAATCTGATAAACCAGGAATGCTGGAAGGATGGGTTTTGATAATAGAGGATGACTTCCCAAGCAAAAATATAATCATAATAATTAAAAATAAGTTCAAGCCTCTGGGGCATATGAAGAGGTCGTCCCCATTCTTCTACAGAGAGAACATGCAGGATTTTGATTTTTGAATAGAGGATAGTAATATTAGGTGGTAAAGCATTTAAGTATGAATTTTTTGATCTATCTGTATGATCAATAGTACAGCTACCAATTCTGATCAGAATCTGTTCATAGACTTTATAGTCAAGAGGTTGGATAAATAAGTGATCAGGAGAAAAAAGGGTTTAGATAAGATGTTCAATAGAAATGGTATCGGGATAAGACATGTCATCCAAGGAATAAATTCTCAAGGGTGCTTTTGTGGCAAAATATTGGGCTTGTGAAGCTTGAGGTTTTCTAGATATAAGGCTTGATGGGGTTTGAAATTGAGGAATATTAAAAGTATGGGTTGCTCCCCATCTCTCAAGATAATTGTTGCTGGATTTTCTGGATAAAGGTGTAGTGTTCATAATGGAAGAAACTTTATTAGTTAAGGACTAGAGAACGGGTCTAATCTGCCGAGGCTTCATTCTTTTGTCCTTGTTAAAACTCACGAGATAAAAAAACAGGAAGAGAATTATTTTTACCTGCAAGATACTCAATCTTAAAGTCAAATATGGCTAATAAAGCTTGCCAACGAGCAAAGATTTACTTAGTAGTAAGATTTTTTACATCTTTTTCTAAAATTTCTTTAGCATTTTACAATCTATTCTTAATAAAAAATTTTTGTTCAATAAATCACTTTGGAACTTCATTATACTATTTACTATGGATAGGATTTCCTTTTTAATAGTTAAATAATTCTATTGAGTGGGCGTCCATGTTCCAGAAGTGAAATGAAGAATTTCTTCTTTTCCAAGGATGTTTCTTTGTAGAAGGATTCCTACAAAACCTATTTCAGATGCATCAGTTTGTACTATTTTTAATAAATCTGGATGAGGGGTAGTGAAAAAAGGTAAATTTTGGATTTTCTATTTAATATTTTGAACAGCTTTTGTATGAGCTAGTGACCATTCTATGGGGTTTTTGGTGAAGCACATTTGCAAGATTTTTCTTTCTTTAGCAAGATCTTTCTAAATGTCAGAAACATAATTAAGGCATCCAAAAAAACATTGCAATTTCTCTTTATTAAGAATTTCATCAAGAAATTGGGAAGCAACTTAATAACTCTTTGGACTAGAGAAATAGTTCCTTTTTTAATTATAAAGCCAAGAAATTGAATTTCTATTTGGAAAGGCTTCATTTTCTTTTAGGATAAGACAAGTCCATTCTTGATAATAACTTTTTTAAAAATATTTAAATATTTCTAATGGTCACAAATAGATTTTGAAAACACAAGAATGTCATCTATATGAACGAGTGTAAAATCTTGAAATGGATTAAAAATGTTATTCATTATTCTTTGAAATTCTGAAGGAGCATTTTTTAAATCGAATGGCATAACATTCCATTCGTGATGGCCAAATGGTACTGTAAAAGCAGTTTTATACTTGTCCTGTGGTGATTTGAATTTGTCAAAATCCTAATTTAAGATCAAATTTGGAAAAAAGGAAGGCACCAGCTAGACAGTTAAAAAATCAGTTTTATTTGGAACTAGATATCTTATTGACTTTAAGCCTTTATTTAAAGGCTTGTAGTTGATAACAAGACTGGGAACATCTCATTCAAGATGGGGAACATCTCATTCTTGTTCAAGCACTTTATTTACATAAAACACTGCACCAATCCAAGGGTATTGTGATTTTTGAATAAGGTTTTCCGTGAGAAGATCATTGATTTCTTTATTACATAGTTGTACAAGGTCTTTATTCATCTGAAAAGGTCGAGCTTTAGTAGGAATTTGAGATTCATCAAAATTATCAATATATGGAAGAGAAACAGTATGGTGTTTCTTGTGTGAAAAAGCAAAAGGAAGGTCAGAATAGTATTCTATTTCAAGAGATTTTTTAAATTGGATGAAATCTTTTTGGAATTCTGATTTTTGTAATTCTTTTTCAATTCTTAAAGAATTCATATCTTCTTGAAAATATGCAATTTGTTTTTCTTTATATGCAATTTCATTTTGAATGATATTGATAAGTTGAATAGGAATTGATTTAACAAAATCAAAAATTAATTTTTTATTGTCTTTAATAGTTTTAAGGCTTGATGAATCAATTTGAAATGGCTGTAGAATCTGTAGAAAATGATTTCCAAGGATAATATCATTGTTTAAATCTTTTCTGAGTAGGAAATTAGTCTTTATACATGTTCCGTTTTTACAAATATGGGCGTTATTTAATTTACAATGGATATGGAGTTTATTACTAGAAGTTGCTAGGCTGAGTTCATATTTTGTTTTTTCATAATATTTTGTTGGAATTAATCATACTCTTATTAAATTAATATCTGCGCCACTATCTAGTAAGCAGAGCGCTTTAATAGAGAAGTCTCTGACCTTAATTGTAACTTGAGTTTTCCATTTTCTTAGGTGGATTCCTTGTTAAAGAATTTACAAAACCATTTAGGTTTTCATCAAATTTTTCTTGATGTTATAAATTATCATTATTTTCTTGATAATTTTTGAGTGTGTGAAATTCAAGATTCTCAACACGTTGTTTAAGTCCTTGAAGTTCAATTAATTCTCATTTTGATTCTCTTATTTCTTGCTTTTGATTATTAATTTATTTATAAAGACCTTGAATTGAAAGATGAGTAGGAGCTTGTTGCTCTCTTAATCTATCTAAAATAGTTTTTATACTGAATTTTTTAGGTAAGTCAGATATATTAATTTATGTAGAAGCTTTTCTGTTTTTATTTCCGTTGTTTATTTTCTGTATTTTTTTGAAATATTTATTTTTAATTCTTCTTCTTTTAGATCTTTGAGCATTTCTAGCTCCATTTCTTTTGGAGTAGAGTGTACGTTTAAAGATAAAGAGGAAGAAGAAGCAAATTCATACTGGATTTCACTGTCAAATATTTTATAGTGACATGTATCTGAAGAATAATCTTTATTAGAGGAACTAGATGATTCTAAGGATGAGGATGAGGATCCTTTGATTTCTTTTTTAGAAGTAGTTTTAGAAGGCTATAAAATATTTTCAACTTCATCTTCAATTCTATTAGTTTGTTGGCGAATAGTATGAAGGTTAATATTTGTATAATTATTTTGTTATAAAATATGACTTAAGTCTGATTTGTAAATAAATTCAGATTTACCTTTATCTCCTTCTATTTTTGCAACATCTTTTATTATATGATTTGATGTAATGAAGGATATATAGATTCTTCAGTTCTTTGGGAAGAATAACTGGTATAAGCTATAATCTAAAATGAGCTTAATTTTGTTATCATATTGATGGATAAATTTTCAGTATTATAAGCTTTCTTTATGGCTAGTTTAAACCAATCAAAGAAATAAATATTTCTTTGATTATCATACATATATTTATACCATTTTGCTTTTAGAAAGTCTTTATGTTCTCAAGAAACATGGTTAAAAAAGGATTTTGTGAGAGGATGTAAAGCTAAATTCTTTCTTAACATTTCTTTATCAATTTCAAAGCGTTGAATAACATTTATATTGAAATCAGATTCCGAAGGATTATATCTATTAGATGGATAACCTTGATAAGAAGGATACACTAGTCTTGCAGCTCGAAGGTCTACATTAGGTGTAGAGCAAGAAACTCAGGATGGTTCTTTTATGGAAGATCCTACCACAGAGGGAGGATGAGAATAAGACTTTTTAGAAAGTTGATAAACTACAGGAGTTGTATCTCTTGAATGTGTTTAAAAATTTATTTTTACACTTCCATCTTCATGTTCAATAGTTGTTTGAATATCTTGATTTCCTAAAGACCTTTTAGGTTGAGCGTTTTCTAAGTGCCATTTGCCAGATAGATTAATATCATTCCACTGTATGAGTTTTTGGAATATTAACTTTATTTTTGAAATTAGTTTGGAATAAAGTAGTCATACCTTTTGCTTAATGGGAATAGGCTATGCCGGGAACAATTGAATTCATGAGTTTATAATAAACTCTATATATGAGAGCAAGATTTTGATTATGAGGATTCATATCAAAACCTTTTGTCTGGATAGCAAGAGCAAGAGTAAGAGCTTTATGTGCACCTGGATCTATAAGGGAAATAGAGAATTTTGGAAAGCAATTGAAGAAAGTTGGCCATTAGCCAAATTTAATTCAACCATTCCAGGTAATGAATCACTGAATTTTTTATGTCTTGCATCTTGAACATAGATGAGAGCTTCAAATCTAAGTCCAAGTCTTGTTAATGGCTTTAGAGCAACTTGTACTAATCCAAAATGAATATAATTGTATGTTTTAACATACTCCTTTATTTCATGCGGCTTGATTAAAGAAAGATGCTGAATATTATTGGTAATGGATTCAGTTCTTTCGATGGTTTTTACTTTATAACTTGATTTTAATTGAAAACTTCCAACTTTATAAATTTTATTTTTATTTACAGTTGGAATAGTCCAGTCATAAATAACTTGGTCTAAATTGTCATAACTAATTTCTTCACTATTTTTAATAGACATAGAAGATAAGGAATTTGATGATGATGAAGAAAAAGAAGGTATAAACTTCTTAATAAGCATAGCCATAATTTGTATTACAGAGTTATTTTAACCAAATCCGCCATGAGTTTCTAATGAAATAGAGGATTTACACACCAAAAAAATGCCTTAAACGCCTTCACAAGGCTAACAATGGCGACAACAATGGCTACCTTAGCTTTGCTCCGGGCATAATATGATTAAAATTTCTCAATAATAACTAACACACAACCAACTATTAAGATTTTTGACGTTCTTGCTTCGAAGTCAACAATTCCTTAAACAAAATCGAAACATAAAGATAAGTGAAGAAATACTCATAAAACGACTTTATGTTGCAAAAGTACTTGATTACTAATTTGATACAACCTATATCTGATACCAAATGGGGAAAGTGGTGGGTATACAAAAGCGGAAGGGAGAGGACAGGGGAGATGGTGGTGGAAGCAAGGCTAGATTTTGACTAGTATTCCAACTCTTGCCTATACATGGAGAAGGCTGGTACTATTTATAGCCTTAGTAAACATAATTTACATTTCATTACAACTGAATTTACACTGCATTTGAATTTCATTTTATGTTGTTTTGCGATTTTATTGCTGGATAGAATCACAAGTTGCCGTATAAATGGTTTGTCTTTATGCTGTGATGAGTGTACTTGTTGACTAGGAGGATGTTGCTTTATTCTTTTGCATAGTACCTGGTTGGCCTATTGCGGAGAGAGGAGTCTATGGAGCCTTGAATTTTCTTGTTGGCTTTTGCATTTTTCCCAATTGTCTTTTGTCTTCTTTTTCAAATAGCTTTTTTCTATAGTACTTTTTCAACATAACTTTAATGTGTTTTTAGAGAATAGCATAGCTATGGGTACGGTTGCAATGATAAAGTTTTTGTTATCTTTTTTTTGCAGGCTTTATAGAGAAAACTCTTTATAAATCTTGATAAATCTAAATCTTGATAAGATTAATCGCAATCCTGATGAATTCCATTACAGCTAGTAGAGAACTTCATAATAGAGTCAAAATTATGACAAGGGTCATTTGAACCTTCATTATCATTTTCGAATTCTTTATGAAATAGCTGAATTAATTCTTCATGAGTTTTTTCTGAATTGTTAAAAGAGATATCTTCATAGGAATTGAGAATTTGATTAAGCTTGGCATGTCCGAATTTAGAAGGATTCTATATCACCAGTGTTTGCTTAGCGATATCATCAACAATGCAAACAACTCGTCGATCGTCATAGGAAACATATCTATATGTACTTGCAAATTCAAGATGTCCTTTTAGATTGAGAAATCTTTGATATTGATCAAAAGCTGGATCATAATTTTGGAGACTTTTTAAGCTTTATTCCACTATAGTGACTTCATCAAATTCATACCATTGAGCTGGATAATCAACAGGGAGATGCTTATAATCAATTAAGGTAGAGATGAATTTTTTGCAGATTAAATCTCCTTCTTCATAATTGATGATGGTCCATAATTGATAAGGTTAATAAAACGAGATTTCTGATCTTTCACCCAAACTCGATGAAATCGTTATGCGAAGTTGTCTTTTGGTAACTCCAAGGCTGCAAAGGGCATGACGCATGATTGCAGGGAGCTGCTGTATCATTTCAAAATCATCTCTACATAAAGAAAATCTTTGGAGTAATCCTTGTTCGATATATGAGATCTCAACTTCATATGATGGCAGGAACAACTTGCGAAAGCCAGTTGCCCAGCTTATATATTGAGCTTTGAGCATTTATCGCTCCTTGATCGGACAAAAAATAATTTTTTCTCTAATTCTTCAGCTATCTCATCTAGAAGGGCTGTGTTAACCTTTTTTAGGAGGTGAATTCTGGATGTTTTTGCATCTGCATAGGTGGATAACAGTGCTCTTTGTTGGATGTTATGGCACACAAGGATTTGGCTTTCTAAGTCATTGATATGGTTTGCAATTTTGGGTAGGTTTTTCTAGTGTTTTGTCTTTTATCAGAGAGAATGGCACTCCAATGGCCATTGATAAGTTCTTGTGAAGTGGCAGATAATCCTGGATTGAAAAAGGGAATTAATATTTGTTGGGATGTAGGTATGAAGGAAGAGCTTGATTCCCAAATATGGGGCTTTGCTTTTGCTTGTACTAGATGTCATAATGAGAAGGGATACTTTCTGAAGGCAAATAGGTCTGAATGAGAATTATAAATAGTATGAATTTTTATTTCTTTGGGAAAGGAAAAATAATATTTTATCTGCCGTCTAGGTAGAATTTGAAGGTACCAAAATCTAGATGTAGGATTAAATGTACAAAACACGAAGACATCAGAGAGACGATTAATAAGATCTGTTTTATTTGGAACTAGATATCTAAATGGTTTTTGAATATCTTATTCTTGTTTACACTTTGTCTTAATAATATTGATTTGTTGAATATGAGTTAATTCAACAAAATCAAAAATTAATTCTTTATTATCTAAAATAGTTTTTATACCTAATGAGTCAATTTGAAAAGGCTATAAAATTTGTAGAAAAGGATTTCTAAGGATAATATCATTATTTAAATCCTTTCCTAGAGGGAAATTAGTCTTTATGCGTGTTTCATTTTTATGGGCGTAAACATTGCTTAATTTGTATTTGATATATTTTGCTAATACTAGCTAGATTGAGTTTATTATTGGTTTTTTCATAATATTTTGTTGGGATTAATCCTTCTCTTATTAAATTAACATCTGCGCTGCTATTTAGTAAGCAGAGTGCTTTAATAGAGAATTCTTTGATCTTCATTATAACTTGAGTTTTCCATTTTTTAAGTGGATTCCTTGTTAAAGAATTTACAAAACCATTCAAGTTTTCATCAAATTTTTCTTGATTTTCTAAATTATCATTATTTTCTTGATAATTTTTTAGTCTGTGAAATTTAAGATTCTCAACACGTTGTTTGAGTTGTTGAAGTTCAATTAAGTCTTGTTCTAATTCTTTTATTTCTTGATTTTGATTATTAATTTCTTTATAAAGATCTTGAATTGAAATATGTGGCGGAGCTTGTTGCTCTCTTAATCTATCTAATACAGTTTTAATGCTAAATTGGTCAAGTAAGTCAGATATATTATTTGAATTAGAAGCTTTTCCTTTTTTTTATTTCCTTTTTTTATATTATGTATTTTTTCAAAATATTTATTTTTTAATTCTTCATCTTTGAGATCTTTAAACATTTCTAACACCAGTTCTTATGGAGTAGAAAGTAAGTTTAAAGATAAAGAGGAAGAAGAAGCAGATTTATACTGGATTTCATTGTCAAATATTTTACAATGACATGTATCTAAAGAATAATCTTTATCAGAGGAACTAGATGATTCTAAGGACGAGGATGAGGATCCTTTTAAGATAGTTTTGATTTCTTTTTTTGTTTTTACTTTTTTTTTTTTTGGGCAGTCAAGAGCTATATGTCCTTTTTCTTTGCAATTATAAGTTATAACATTGTATTTCTTTTTCCTTGGGATGAGAAGTGGATGGATTATCTTTTGTATAAGATTTCTTTAATTCTTTATAAGGGTTTTTATGAGAAGATTTTTTATGATATCTTTTAAAGGGAATATAATGTTGTGGAGTTGAAAAATGTTTAAAGTTTCTTTTTTGATAGTTTCTTTTTAAGTTTTTCTTTTTATTATGGTTGGAAGGACTGATTAATGGTTCCAAGCCAAATTGAAAACAGAAATCACCAAGTTCATACTTGCTGATTCTTTTTTGATCTTCAATTTGATGTTTAAGTTTGATTTCATTGCATAATGAAGATCCAACTTTATTAATCTTTTGAATTAGATCACCATATGTATACATTCTATAATTCAAATTTCCATAATTTTCTGATTTTAATTCTTCTCTAACTTTTTCTGCAAAAAGTTTAGGAAGACCCGGAATGAATTTTTCTATCCAAAATTCTGAATTACTTGCATCGATTATATAGAGTTTTGATAAGTAAACATCTTTATACCAATGAAAATCTGATAATGTTGTGCAAGATAAATCGATTAATTGTGTTTTTAATTTTTCTTCTACATTCATATAATTACCAATAAAATGTTTGAATTTATTGGTAATAAGCATGTAGATGGAATTAGGGATCATTTGGCCTTAAGGAGTAAGAACAGGATTTTTACTGCCTTTATTATAGCATTTCTTTCTGTATTAGAATGGTAATTTTCCTACCAACCATGTAATTGCCTAGTAAATCCAAGGACGACTGCATTTACTGCATGTCTTTGATCATTACCAGTAGCCATGATGGTAGAGGCATATATCATCATGTGTTGGCATAGTTGCAGGATTTGATATTCAGATAATCCATCTACATTCCATTCATATACTGAAGAGTTTTCAAATCGAAGGCCATTTAGAATAGCTTGTTCTTCAAATTAAAGATCAACTGGAGTAGGTCTTGGATAATAATTTCTTGTTTTTGTTACAGTGACTATTGGTTTTTGCCTTTTAAATATTTTATTAAGTTGTAAAGATTCTTGATCTTGATTTTCATTTGATTTTTCTTCTATAGAGTTGGAAACAGAAAATTTTGAGTCTAAGCTCGAAGTTTTAGAAACTAAAACATTTATGGATTTTTCATCTTAATTTTCTTTATTATCTTTAAGTTTTATGTTTGTAAAATTATCAGATAATTGATTGATTAGTTTGTTTACAAATTTTAAGGTTTTTTTTTCTAACTTTAGATCTTTAAGGGCTTCACCTTGAAAACCTAAAAATTGTGTCTTAATTACTTCATGGGAAGAAGTAGTTTCATAAAATTTTAAAATATTTTCAACTTTATCTTCAATTCTATTTGTTTGTTGGCCAATAGTATGAAGGCTTATATTTGTATAATTATTTTGTTCTAAAACATTACTTAAATCTAATTTATAAATCAATTCAGTTTCACCTTTGTCTCCTTGTATTTTCGCAACATCTTTTATCGGTACAGCTAAAGTTTCTTTATAAATGATTTGATGTGATGGAGGATGTATAGATTCTTCAATTCTTTGTGGAGAGGAACTGGTAGAAGCTATAATTCAAGAAGAGCTTAATTTAGTTATCATACTGATGGATAAATCTTCAGTATTGTAAGCTTTCTTAATAGCTAGTTTAAGCCAATCAAATAAATAAACATTTCTTTGATTATCATACATATATTTATACCATTTTGCTTTTAGAAAGTCTTTATGTTCTTGAGAAAAAAGGTTAAAAAAGGATTTTGTGAGAGGATGTAAAACTAAATTCTTTTTTAACATTTCTTTATCAATTTCAAAGCATTCAATAACATTTATATTGAAATCAGATTCCGAAGGATTATATGTATTAGATGGAGAAGCTTGATAAGAAGGATACACTAGTCCTGTTGGTCAAAGTCTACATTAGGTGTAGAGCAAGAAAATCAGGATGGTTCTTTTAAAGAAGATCCTACCATAGCCGGAGGATGAGAATAAGACTTTCTAGAAGGTTGATAAACTGTAAGAGTTGTATCTCTGGAATCTATTAGAAAATTTATTTCAACACTTCCATCTGTATGTTCAATGATTGTTTCGATATCTTTATTTTCTAAAGACCTTTCAAGTTGAGCGTTTTCTAAGCACCATTTACCAGATTGATTAATATCATCAGAAGGTTGATAAACTGTAGGAGTTGTATCTCTGGAATCTGTTTGAAAATTTATTTCAACACTTCCATCTTCATGTTCAATGATTGTTTCAATATCTTGATTTTCTAAAGTTCTTTTAGGTTGAGTGTTTTCTAAGCGCCATTTACCAGACTGATTAATATCATTCCACTATATGAGTTTTGGAATATTAACTTTATTTTTGAAATTAGTTTGGAATAAAGTAGTCATAATTTTTGCTTGATGGGAATTGGCTATGCCTGGAACAACTGAATTCGTGAGTTTATAATAAACTCTATATATAAGAGCAAGATTTTGATTGTGAGGATTCATTTCAAAACCTTTTGTCTGGATAGCAAGAGTAAGAGCTTCATGGGCACCTGGATCTATAAAGGAAATAGAGAAATTTAGAAAGTAATTAAAAAAAGTAGGGCCATTAGCCAAACTTGATTCAACCATTCCAAGTAATGAATCACTGAAATTTTTATGTCTTGTATTTTGAACATGGATAAGAGCTTCAGTTCTAAGCCCAAGTCTTGTTCATGGCTTTAAAGCAACTTGTACTAATCCAAAATGAATATAATTATTTGTTTTAATATGTTCCTTAATTTCATGGGGCTTGATTAAAGAAAGATGCTAAATATTGCTAGTAATCGATTTAGTTCTTTCGATGGTTTTTACTTTATAATTTGATTTTGATTGAAAACTTCCAACTTTATAAATTTCATTTTTATTTATGGTTGGAATAGTCCAGTCAAAAATAACTTGATCTAAATCATCCTAACTGATTTCTTCACTATTTTTAATAGACATGGAAGATAAGGAATTTGATGTTGAGGAAGAAGAAGGCACAAACCTCTTAATAAGCTTAGCCATAATTTATATTACAGAGTTATTTTAACCAAATCCACCATGACTATCTAACGAAATAGAGGATTTACACACCACCAAAACGCCTTAAACGCCTTCACACGGCTAACAATGGCGACAACAATGGCTGCCTCAGCTTCGCTCCGGGCGGAATATGATTAAAATTTCTCAATAATAATAAACATAGAACTAAGTATTAAGACTTTTGACGTTCTTACTTCTGAGTCAGCAATTCCTTAAGCAAAATCAAACCATAACATAACAAAGTTGAGTGAAGAAATACTCAGAAAACAACTTTATAATACCAAAGTACTTAATTACAAATTTGATACCAACTTGGCACTGATACCAAATGGGGAAGGTGGTGGGTATACAGAAGCAGAAGGGAGAGGAGAGGGGAGATGGAGGTGGAAGTAAGGTTGGATTTTGACTGGTATTCCAACTCTTTCCTGTGCATGAGGAAGACTATACTTATTTATAGTCTTAACAGACATAATTTACATTTCATTACAATTGAAGTTACACTGTATTTGCATTTCATTTCATGTACTGACAAATTTCATGATGCTTCAGGACTACTGGATAAGATCACAATCTTCACTATAGATGAACTTTATTATGAATAGTGGATTGTCATGATTGCTTTGTGGGAAATTGAGTGGCTTGATAAAGCATATGTCTTGTCTTGGCTTTATTTTTTTTCCTTTTATTCAAATAGATATAAATCCTTCATTATCACATTTTGTCTCATCAGCATCTGTATCTAGTTTAGGAGTAATATTTTCAAAAGGATTGTCATCATGTTAGATTTTGTGGACTCAATCCATCAGTTGATGTAATAAATTGATTAATTTCTTTGTTTATCAATAAAATCATGCTTTACTTCTATGAGATGAATGTTATTTTACTACTTCATGCACATGACCAATACATATGACATAATGGTTCATGAGTTGAACCAGGTCCCATTAGTATATTAGATGTGATATATGTGCATGGATGAGATCCACACGTGGGAGTTATATGTAACAAATCTTATACTTAAATAGCTTCACAACCAGTAATGAGACTGGGCATCTCATTTGATAAAGTTGCAGCACTTTGATTACTATGAGATAGTGTGATTTGTCTCGATCATCAGAATATAAGATTCTGGATCACGGTGCTGGTACATTGGATGTATTGAAGGACCATGAGATGCACCTTATGGAATTCTGTCTCAATAATAAGGTATGCTCTCATAATTCCATAGTAATAGGCTCTCAATCCTGAGACATTGTTGAACTTAAGTTTCTATCTATTCATTTGCTTTGAGTCACCAATGAGTGAGGCCGACTGTAGGTTAACACCTCGGTGTCTTGGGTATGTGGTAGTAGAACTGTGGGAACGTTGAATGATCAAGATGGAATCTATCTCTATTATCCCCTTGTGCCAATTAATGGATTTGTCATTAGTAAGTGCGCACCCATCTCAATTAAGAGTTAATTGGATGGTACTGATGATTACTGTGATTAATTGGGGCTCAAGGATAATAAGATGTGGAACTTATATTGGAAGAGACAGATTTATTCCAATTGATCCACAGATATTGATAGAGGGGCCTACTTGTGGTAATTGGGAAGTTTAGGGTCTTTATTGTAATTTATTCCTAAGACTAGAGTGCGATTGCATTTATATAGTGGTGTTATTTGCAATTAACTGTGGGCCCTGATTGCACATGAGATGTGGGGTCGCGGTGTTCTAGTTGGAGCCAGCTTTCTAAGGAATCCCTAGTGGTCCCCACGCTAGCCCAAGTTATTGGAAAATACTAATCCGACTTGAACTCTAGAAAGATGGGACTAGAAAGGTGAAAAGTTGCTAATTGCTTTGGAAGTAAGACTTCTATTTCAATTAAGCAAGGAAGAGATTTGAAAATATATAAAAATCTCTTGGACGTCCAATAAGAGTTTCTCTCACGCCCAAAACCCTGTTCGTGCAAGAGTTGTACGAGTTTCTCTCTCCTTCTCTCTTCTAGTTCCTTAGAGTTTCGAGTTGGGATTTCTCCTGGAGATTCCACCAATCTTCTTGAGAAAAGAAATCCAATTCTGGTCATAGTGTGGAAGGCTAAGAGGTGTTGAAGATTCTCATCATCAAGTAGAGTTGCAGCTTCTCCATTAAAGCACTACGTATCTCCAAAAGTATGATCTCCTTCTTGCATGTCGTAGATTATTATGGATGTTTAGTGTTGTTTGAATCTGTCTTTTCGATAGAATATTTACTGTACATGGCCACGAGATTAAGGGTAATGCATCCTGGATTGGGTTTTGGTCTTATGGATAGTTGATCCCTGTGTCAAGTGGGTCAAAAGTTTTGAAAATCTATCCACGAGACCAACCTACTTCCAACACATCAGCCCAAAGATGATGAAGCTGCTGACCAAAACTTAATGGACAAATTTCAGATGACCGTTCTTTTTATATTTCTTCATTAATTTCCTTTTAATTTCATTTTTAAGTTGAAGCAAACCTGCTGCTGCATAAAGAGCAGAAGGAGAGGTTGAACTAGAATTCTTCTATTTGCCAATATCACTTACTGGATGAAGCCTTTGTTTTTCTTTTTCAGGAGTTTTGAGAACTTCAAAGAATGATAGCTTTATAGCTTGATCGGTAGAATATTGTTGGAGCATTGCAGTATAATCAAATTGATGCCAAAACTTAATATAAATTATTCAAGATAAAATAGGTGGACTGAAGTCTATTTCTTTATAAAAATTCCATTTCAAGATCCAAGGAATCTCCTGCTTGCAATAAAATTGCATAGTGACATAAAGTTCTATTGCAAGTTGTAGGTGCTAATAAAGGCTTTTTTCTTCTAGTTTGAGAAGGGCCTTAAATGATGCAGAATAGGATTCATAAATAGTAAAAAGTGCTTGAGGAGGGATGTCTTTAGTAGCACCAAAAGGGATCCAGAATTGTGTGAAGAATCACATAGGTATTTTATGGGAGTTTGATTTGAATCTAATGAACCAGGAATGCTGGAAGGATGGGTTTTGATAATACAGGATGACTTCCGAAGCAAAAATATAATCATAATAATTAAAAGTAAGTTTTGAGTCAAGCCTTTGAGGCATATGGAGAGGCCGTCCCCATTCTTCTGTAAAAAGAACTTGCAGGATTTTGATTTTTGAATGGAGGATAGTAATATTGGGTGGTAAAGCATTTAAGTATGAATTTTTTGATCCATCTGTATGATCAATAGTGTAGCTGCCAGTTAAGAATAGAATCTTTTCATAGACTTTATAGTCAAGAGGTTTGATAAATAAGTGATCAAGAGAAAAAGGGTTTGGATAAGATGTTCAATAGAAATGGTATTAGCATAAGACATGTCATCTATGGGATAAATTCTCAAGGGGGCTTTTGTGGCAAAATATTGGGCTTGTGAAGCTTAAGGTTTTCTGGATACAGGGCTTGATGGGCTTTGAAATTGAGGAATATTAGAAATATGGGTTGTTCCCCATCTCTCAAGATAATTGCCGCTATATTTTCTGGATAAAGGTGCAGTGTTATAATAGAAGATACTTTATTAGTTGGGGACTGGAGAAAGGGTCTAATCTGCCAAGGCTTCATTCTTTTGTCCCTGTAAAAACTCATGAGATAAAAAAATCAGGAAGAGAATTAGTTTTACTTACAATATACTCAATGTCAAAGTCAAATATCGCTAATAAAGTTTACCAGCGAGCAAAGATTTGCTTAGTAGCAAGATTTTTTACATCTTTTTCTAAAATTTCTTTAGTAGATTTACAATATATTCTTAATAAAAAAAATTTTGTTTAATAAATCACTTTGGAACTTCATTACACTATTTACTATGGATAGGATTTCCTTTTAATAGTTAAATAATTCTGTTGAGTGGGCACCCATGTTCCAGAAGTGAAACGAAGAATTTCTTCATTTTCAAGGAAGTTTCTTTGTAGAAGGATTCTTCCAAAACCTATTTCAGATGCATCTGTTTGAATTATTTTTAATAAATTTGGATGAGGGATAGTTAAACAAGGTAAATTTTAGACTTTCTGTTTAATACTTTGAACAGCATTTGTATGAGCAAGTGACCATTCTACGGGATTTTTGGTCAAATGCGTTTGCAAGATTTTTCTTTCTTTAGCAAGATCTTTATAAAAGTCAGAAACATAATTAAGGCATCCAAGAAAATGTTGCAATTGCTCTTTATTAAGAATTTCATAAGGAAATTAGGAAGCAAACTTAATAACTCTTTGGACTGGAGAAATAGTTCCTTTTTTAATTATAAAGCCCATAAACTGAATTTCAGTTTGAAAAGGCTTCATTTTCTTTTAGGATAATACAAGGCCATTCTTGATAATAACTTTTTTAAAAATATTTAAATGTTTCTAATGGTCACAAATAGATTTTGAAAACACAAGAATGTCATATATATAGATGAGTGTAAAAGCTTGATATGGATTAAAAATGTCATTCATTATTCTTTGAAATTCTGAAGGAGTATCTTTTAAACAAAATGGCATAACATTCTTTTCGTAATGGCCAAATGGTACTATAAAAGCAGTTTTATACCTGTCCTCCACGGTGATTTGAATTTGCCAAAATCCTGATTTAAGATCAAATTTGGAAAAAAAGGAAGGCACCAGCTAGGCAGTTAATAAGATCAGTTTTATTTGGAACTAGATATCTGATGGACTTTAAGACTTTATTTAAAGGCTTGTAGTTGATAACAAGACGGGGAACATCTCATTCTTGTTCAAACACTTTATTTACATAAAACGTTGCACAACTCCAGGGGTATTGTGATTTCTAAATTAGGTTTTTAGCAAGAAGATCATTGATTTCTTTAGTACATAGTTGTACAAGGTCTTTATTCATTTAAAAAGGTCAAGCTTTAGCACGAATTTGAGATTCATCGAAATTATCAATATATGGAAGAGAAACAATATGGTGTTTCCTGTGTGAAAAGGCAAAAGAAAGGTCAAAATAGTATTCTATTTTAAGAGATTTTTGAAATTAGATGAAATCTTTTTGGAATTCTGATTTTTGTAATTCTTTTTCAATTCTTAAAGAATTCGTATCTTCTTGAAGATATGCAATTTGTTTTTCTTTATAAGCAATTTGATTTTGAATGATATTGATATGCTGAATAAGGGTTGATTCAACAAAATCAAAAATTAATTTTTTATTGTCTTTAATAGTTTTAAGGCCTGATGAATCAATTTGAAAAGGCTGTAGAATTTGTAGAAAAGGATTTTCAAGGATAACATCAATGTTTAAATCTTTTCCAAGCAAGAAATTAGTCTTTATACATGTTCCATTTTTGCAAGGATGTTATTTAATTTATAATGGATATGGTGTCTGTTACGAGCAGTTCCTAGGCTGAGTTTATTTTTGGTTTTTTCATAGTATTTTGTTGGGAGTAATCCTTCTCTTATTAAATTAACATTTGCGCCACTATCTAGTAAGTAGAGTGCCTTAATAAAGAAGTCTTTGACCTTAATTGTAAGTTTAGTTTTCCATTTTTGAGGTGGATTCCTTGTTAAAGAATTTACAAAACCATTTAAGTTTTCATCAAATTTTCCTTAATGTTCTAAATTATCATTATTTTCTTGATAAATTTTGAGTGTGTGAAATTCAAGATTCTCAACACGTTGTTTGAGTTCTTGTAGTTCAATTAAGTCTTGTTTTAATTCTTTTATTTCTTGCTTTTAATTATTAATTTCTTTAGAAAGATCTTGAATTGAAAGATGAGTAGGAGCTTGTTGCTCTCTTAATCTATCTAAAATAGTTTTTATATTGAATTCTTCAGGTAAGTCAGATATATTACTTGATGTAGAAGCTTTTCCGTTTTTATTTCCGTTGTTTATTTTATGTATATTTTCAAAATATTTATTTTTGAATTTTTCATCTTTTAAATCTTTAAACATTTCTAGCACCGTTTCTTTTGGAGCAGAGAGTACGTTTAATGATAAGGAGGAAGAAGAAGTAGATTCATACTGGATTTCACTATCAAATATTTTACAATGGCATGTATCTAAAGAATAATCTTTATCAAAGGAACCAGATGATTCTGAGGGTGAGGATGAGGATCCTTTTAAGATAGTTTTGATTTCTTTCTAAAAAGAAATTATTTCAGAAGGTTGTAAAATATTTTCAACTTTATCTTCAATTATATTAGTTTGTTGGCCAATAGTATGAAGGTTAATATTTGTATAATTATTTTGTTATAAAATATGACTTAAGTCTGGTTTGTAAATAAATTCAGATTTTCCTTTATCTCCTTCTATTTTTGCAACATCTTTTATCAGTACGGCTGAAGTTTCTTTATATAAGATTTGATGTAATGAAGGATATATAGATTCTTCAGTTCTTTGTGAAGAATAACTGGTAGAAGCTATAATCTAAGATGAGCCTAATTTTGCTATCATATTGATGGATAAATCTTCAGTATTATAAGCTTTCTTTATGGCTAGTTTAAGCCAATCAAAGAAATAAATATTTCTTTGATTATCATACATATATTTATACCATTTTGCTTTTAGAAAGTCTTTATGTTCTCAAGAAACATGGTTAAAAAAGGATTTTGTGAGAGGATGTAAAGCTAAACTCTTTCTTAACATTTCTTTATCAATTTCAAAGCATTGATTAACATCTATATTGAAATCAGATTTCGAAGGATTATATCTATTAGATGGAGAACCTTGATAAGAAGGATACACTAGTCCTACAGCTCGAAAGTCTACATTAGGTGTAGAGCAAGAAACCCATGATGGTTCTTTTATGGAAGATCCTACCACAGAGGGAGGATGAGATAAAACTTTATAGAAAGTTGATAAACTGTAGGAGTTGTATCTCTTGAATCTATTTGAAAATTTATTTCAACTCTTCCATCTTCATGTTAAATAATTGTTTCAATAACTTGATTTTCTAAAGGCTTTTCTAGATGGGTGTTTTCTAAGCACCATTTACCAGATAGATTAATATCATTTCATTGTATGAGTTTCAGAATATTAAATTTATTTTTGAAATTAGTTGGGAATAAAGTAGTCATACCTTTTACTTGATGGGAATAGGCTATGCCTGGAACAGCTGAGTTCATGAGTTTATGATAAACTCTATATATGGGAGCAAGATTTTGATTATGATGATTCATATCAAAACCTTTTGTCTGGATAGCAAGAGTAAGAGCTTCATGTGCACTTATATCTGTAAAAAAAATAGAGAAATTTGGAAAGCAATTGAAGAAAGTAGGGTCATTAGCCAAACTTGATTCAACCATTCCAAGTATTGAATCACTGAACTTTTTATCTCTTGTGTCTTGAACATAGATGAGAGCTTCAGTTCTAAGTCCAAATCTTGTTAAAGGCTTTAAAGCAACTTGCACGAATCCAAAATGAATATAATTGTATCTTTTAACATACTCCTTTATTTCATGCGGCTTGATTAAAGAAAGATGCTAAATATTACTGGTAATGGATTCAGTTCTTTCAATGGTTTTTTACTTTATAACTTGATTCTAATTAAAAACTCCCAACTTTATAAATTTCATTTTTATTTACAACTGGAATAGTCCAGTCACAAATAACTTGATCTAAATCGTCATAACTGATTTCTTCACTATTTTAATAGACGTAGAAGATAAGGAATTTGATGATGAGTAAGAAGAAGGTACAAACGTCTTGATAATCTTAACCATAATTTGTATTACAGAGTTATTTTAGCCAAATGCACCACAAGTATCTAACAAAATAGAGGATTTACACACCAACAAAATGCCCTAAGCGCCTTTACACGGCTAACAACGGCGACAACAATGGCTACCTCAGCTTCACTCTGGGTGGAATATGATTAAAATTGCTCAATAATAACAAACACAGAACTGTGTATTAAGACTTTTGACGCTCTTACTTCTGAGTCAACAATTCTTTAAGCAAAATCAAAGCATAACATAACAAAGATAAGTGAAGAAATGCTTACAAAACAACTTTATATTGCCAAAGTACTTGATTACAAATTTGACACCAACTTGGCTCTGATACCAAATGGGGAAGATGGTGGATATACAAAAGTGGAAAGGAGAGGAGAGAGGAGATGGTGGTGGAAGTAAGGCTGGATTTTGATTGGTATTCCAACTCTTACCTATACATGGAGAAGGTTGGTACTATTTATAGCCTTAGCAAACATAATTTACATTTCATTGCAACTGAATTTAGACTGCATTTGCATTTCATTTTATGTGCTAGCATATTGCATGATGTTTTGCGATTTTACTGCTGGATGGGATCACAGATTGCCGTATAGATGGTTTGTCTTCATGCTGTGATGATTGTACTTGTTGACTAGGAAGATATTGCTTTATTCTTCTGCATAGTTGCTTTATTCTTCTCATAGTACCTAGTTGGTCTGTTACTGAGAGAGGAGTCTATGGAGGTCTTTTGGATTTTTCACAATTGTCTTTTATCTTCATTCTCAAATTATCTTTTTGTATAGTACTTTTTCAACATAACTTTGATGTGTTTGTAGAGAATAGCATAGCTATGGATACGGTAGCAATGATAAAGTTTTTGTTATTTTTTCTTTGTACGCTTTATAGAGAAAACTCTTAATAAATCTTGATAAATCTAAATCTTGATAAGTTTAATCACCATCCTGATAAATTCCATTGTAGCTGGCGGAGAACTTCATAATAGAGTCAAAATTATGACAAGGGTCATTCCAACCTTCATTATCATTTTTGAATTCTCCATGGAATAGTTGAATTAATTCTTCATGAGCTTTTTCTGAAGTGTCAAAAGAGATATTTTCATAGGAATTGAGAATTTGATTAAGCTTGGCGTATCCGGGTTTAGAAGGATTCTGTATCACCAATGTTTGCTCAGCGAGGTCATCAGCAAGACAAACAACTCGTTGACCATCACACCAAACATATCTGTATAGACTTACAAATTCAAGATGTCCTTTTAGATTGAGAAATCTTTGATACTGATCAGAAGCTGGATCATAATTTTGGAGACGTTCTAAGCTGTATTCTATTGTAGCGACTTTATGAGATTCATACCATTGAGCTGGATTATCAACAGGGAGATGTTCATAATCATTTAAGGTAGAGATCAATTTTTTGCAGATTAAAACTCCTTTTTTATAATTCATGACGGTCTATAATTGATAAGGTTGATAAAATCGGATTTTTGATCTTTCACCCAAACTTGATGAAATCGTTATCAGAAGTTGTCTTTCGGTAACTCTAAGGCTGTGAAGGGCATGACACATGATTGCAGGGAGTTGTTGTATCATTTCAAAATCATCTCTGCATAAAGAAAATCTTTGGACTAATCCTTGTTCGATATATGAGATATCAACTTCATATGATGGCAAGAACAATTTGGGAAAGCCAGTTGCCCAGCTTATATATTGAGCTTTGAGCATTAATTGCTCCTTGGTCTAACAAGAAATAGTTTTTTCTTTAATTCTTGTAGCTATCTCATCTGGAAAGGCTGTATTAACCTTTTCCAATAGGTGAATTCTTGATGTTTTTTCATCAGCATAGGTGGATAACAGCTCTTTTTGATGGATATTATGGCACATAAGGATTTAGCTTTCTAAGTCCTTGATATGTTTTGTAATTTTGGATAGGGTTTTTTTAGTGTTTTTTCTTTTATCAGAGAGAATAGAACTCCCATGGGCATTGATAAGTTCTTGTGAAGTGACAGATAATCCTGGATTGAAGAAGGGAATTGATATTTATTGGGATGTAGGTATGAAGGAAGAGCTTGATTTTTAAATAGGGGCTTAGCTTTTGCTTGTACTAGATATCATAATGAGAAGGGATACTTTCTAAAGGTAGATAGGTTTGAATGAGAATTATCAATAATCTAAATTTTATTTTCTTTGGGAAAAGAAAAATAATTTTATATCTATCCTCTGGGTAGGATTTGAAGGTACCAAAATCTGGAGGTAGGATCACATGTTGAAAACATGAAGACATTAGAGAGACAATTAATAAGATCTGTTTTATTTGGAACTGGATATTCAATTGTTTTTTGAACACCTTATTCTTATTTACACTTTGTCTGAATACTATTGATATGTTGAATAGGAGTTGATTCACCAAAATCAAAAATTAATTCTTTATTGTCTAAAATAGTTTTTAGACCTGTTAAGTCAATTTGAAAAGGCTGTAAAATTTGTAGAAAAGGGTTTCCAAGGATAATATCATTGTTTAAATCCTTTCCTAAAAGGAAATTAGTCTTTTTGCATGTTCCATTTTTATAGACATAAACATTACTTAATTTGTTTTTGATATGTAGTTTTTTGCTAGCAGTAGCTAGATTGAGTTTATTATTGGTTTTTTCATAATATTTTATTGGGATTAATCCTTCTCTTATTAAATTAACATATGCACCACTATCTAGTAAGCAAAGGGCTTTAATAGAGAAGTCTTTGATCTTAATTGTAGCTTGAGTTTTCCATTTTTTACGTGGATTTCTTGTTAAAGAATTTACAAAACCATTTAAGTTTTTACCAAATTGTTCTTAATGTTCTAATCTATTATCATTATTTTCTTGATAATTTTTGAGTGTGTGAAATTCAAGATTTTCAACACGTTGTTTGAGTTATTAAAGTTCAATTAAGTCTTGTTTTAATTCTTTTATTTCTTGCTTTTGATTAGTAATTTCTTTATAAAGATCTTGAATTGGAAGATGAGGAGGAGCTTGTTGCTCCCTTAATCTATCTAATACAGTTTTAATGCTAAATTGTTTAGGCAAGTCAGATATATTATTTGATGTAGAAGCTTTTCCTTTTCTATTTCCTTTATTTATATTCTATATTTTTTCAAAATATTTATTTTGTAATTCTTCATCTTTGAAATCTTTAAACATTTCTAGCACCAGTTCTTTTGGAGAAGAAAGTACGTTTAAAGATGAAGAGAAAGAAGAAGCAAATTCATGCTGGATTTCACTGTCAAATATTTTACAATGACATGTATCTGAAGAATGAGAGGAAGAATAATCTGTATCAGAGGAACTGGATGACTCCGACACTGAGGATCCTTTTAAGATAGTTTTGATTTTTTTTTTTCGGTTTTTTTGGGTGGTCATGAGCTATATGTCATTTTTCTTTGCAATTATAACGTTATATTTCTTTTTTCTTAGGATAAGAAGTAGATGGATTATCTTTTGTATAAGATTTCTTTGGTTCTTTATAAGGATTTTTATGAGAAGATTTTTTATGATATCTTTTTGAGGGAATATAATATTGTGGAGTTGAAAAATGTTTAGATTTTCTTTTTTGATGGTTTTTTTTAAGTTTTTCTTTTTATTTTTGCTAAAAGGACTGATTAATGGTTCCATGCCAAATTGATAACAAAAATCACCAAGTTCATACTTGCTGATTCTTTTTTGATTTTCAATTTGACATTTAAGTTTAATTTTATTGCATAATGAAAATCCAACTTTATGAATCTTTGGAAATTGATCACCATATGTATATATTCCATAATTCAAATTTCCATAGATTTTTTATTTTAATTCTTCTCTAACTTTTTCTGCAAAAAGTTTAGGAAGACCAGATATGAATTTTTCTTTCCGAAATTCTGAATTACTTGCATCGATTGTATACAGTTTTGATAAGAAAACATCTTCCTACCAACGAAAATTTGATAATGTTGGGCAAGATAAATTGATTAATTGAGTTTTTATTTTTTCATCTACATTCATATAATTACCAATAAAATGTTTTACTATATTGGTAATAAGCATGTAAATAGAATCAGGAATCATTTGACCTTGAGGAGTAATAACGGATTTCCTGAACAATCTCTTTTTATTACATTTAGTATAGCTTATCTTTCTATATCAAATAGGTACTTTTCCAACCCACCATGTAATTCTCCAGTAAATCCAAGGACAACTGCATTTACTACATGTCTTTGATCATTACTGGTAGCTATGCTGGTAGAGGCATATATCATCATGTGTTGGCATAGTTGCAGGATTTGATATTCAGATAGTCCATCTACATTCCATTCATATATTGAGGAGTTTTCAAATCGACGGCCATTTAAAATAGCTTGTTCTTTGAATTGAAAATCAACTAGAGTAGGTCTTGGATAATAATTTCTTGTTTTTGCTTTAGTGACTATTGGTTTTTGCCTTTTAAATATTTTATTAATTTGTAGAGATTGTTGTTTTTGATCACTTTGATTCTCATTTATTTTAGACTCTTCTTCTATAGGATCAGCTATAGAAAATTCTGAATATGAGCTTGAGGCTTTAAAATTTGAAACTAAAACATCTATAGATTTGTCAGCTTTTTGGTCTTTATTTTCTTGAAGTTTTATATTTGTCAAATTATGAGATAATTGATTGAATAGTTCATCTAAAAATTTTAAAAGTTTCCTTTCTAACTTTAGATCTTTATGGGCTTCACCTTGAAAACTTAAAGTTTGTGTCTTAATTATCTTTTGTGAAGAAGATGCTTCATAAAATTTTAAAATATTTTCAACTTCATCTTCAATTCTATTAGTTTGTTGGCCAATAGTATGAAGGTTAATATTTGTATAATTATTTTGTTCTAAAACATGACTTAAGTCTGAGTTATAAATTAATTCAGATTTACCTTTATCTCCTTGTATCTTGGCTACATCTTTTATGGGTACGGCTGAAGTTTCTTTATATATGATTTGAAGTAATGGAGGATGTATAGATTCTTCAGTTCTTTATGGAGAATAACTGGTAGAAGCTATAATCGAATATGAGCTTAATTCTGTTATCATATTGATAGATGAATCTTCAGTATTATAAGCTTTCTTTATGGCTAGTTTTAGCCAATCAAAGAAATAAATATTTTTTTGATTATCATGCATATATTTGTACCATTTTTCTTTTAAAAAGTCTTTATGTTCTTGAGAAACCTGTTTAAAAAAGGATTTTATTAAAGGATGTAGAGCTAAATTCTTTTTTAACATTTCTTTAATAATTTTAAAACATTCAATAACATTTATATTGTAATAGAATTTTGAAGGATTATATGTATTGGATGGAGAAGCTTGACAAGAAGGATACACTAGTCCTATAGGTCGAAGGTCTACATTAGGTGTAGAGTAAGAAACTCGGGATGGTTCTTTTATGGAAAATCCTACCACAGAGAGAAGATGAGAATAAGACTTTCTAAAAGGTTGATAAATTGTAGGAGTTGTATCTCTTGAATCTGTTTAAAAATTTATTTCAACACTTCCATCTTCATTTCAGTAATTGTTTTAATATCTTGATTTTCTAAAAACCTTTTTGGTTGGGAGTTTGCTAAGCGCCATTTACTAGATAGATTAATATCATTCCATTGGATGAGTTTTAGAATATTAACTTTATTTTTGAAATTAGCTTGGAATAAAGTAGTCATACCTTTTGCTTAATGGGAATAGGCTATGCTTGAACAACTGAATTCATGAGTTTATAATAAACTCTATATATGAGAGCAAGATTTTGATTATGAGGATTCATATTAAAACCTTTTGTCTGGATGGCAAGAGCAAGAGCTTCATGTGTGCCTGGATTTGTAAAGGAAACAGAAAAATTTGGGAAGCCATTGAAGAAAGTAGGGCCATTAGCCAAACTTGATTCAACCATTCCAAGTAATGAATCACTGAATTTTTTATGTCATGTGTCTTGAACATAGATGAGAGCTTCAGTTCCAAGTCCAAGTCTTGTTAAAGGCTTTAGAGTAACTTGCACTAATCCAAAATGAATATAATTGTATGTTTTAACATACTCCTTGATCTCATGGGGCTTGATTAAAGGAAGATGTTGAATATTACTGGTAATGCATTCAGTTCTTTCAATGGTTTTTACTTTATAACTTGGTTTTAATTAAAAACTTCCGACTTTATAAATTTCATTTTTATTTACAGTCGGAATAGTCCAGTCACAAATAACTTGATCTAAATCGTCATAACTGATTTCTTCGCTATTTTTAATAGACATCGAAGATAAAGAATTTGATGATGAGGAAGAAGAAGGTACAAACTTCTTAATAAGCTTAGCCATAATTTATATTACATAGTTATTTTAATCAAATCCACCATGAGTATCTAACGAGATAGAGGATTTACACACCAACTAAATGCCTTAAACACCTTCACATAGCTAACAACGACGATAGCAATGGATACCTCAGCTTCGCTCTGGGTGGAATATGATTAAAATTTCTCAATAATAATAAACACGGAACTAAGTATTAAGACTTTTGACATTCTTTCTTCTAAGTCAGCAATTTCTTAAGTAAAATCAAAGCATAAAATAACAAAGATAATTGAAGAAATACTCACAAAACGAATTTATATTACCTGTACATGAGGAAGGCTAGACCTATTTATAGTAATAAGCAACATAATTTACATTTCATTAAAACTGAATTTACATTGCATTTACATTTCATTTCATGTGTTAAAAAATTTCATGATGCTTCAGGATTGCTAGATAAGATCACAATTTTCGCTGTACATGAACTTTATACTGAATAGTGATTTGTCATGACTGTTTTGTGGAAAATTGAGTGGCTTGGTAAAGGATATGCCTTGTCTTGGCTTTATTTTTTTTTCTTTTCTTTAGATAGAGATGAATCCTTCAATATCACTTTTTGTCTCATCAGCATCTGTATTTGGTTCATGGGCAATTTTTTCAAAAGGATTATCATCAGCCCAAAGATGATGCAGTTGCTAACCAAAACTTAATGGAGAATTTTCAGATGACCTTTCTTTTTGTATTTGTTAAAAAATTTCCTTTTGAAGTTCTTTTTCGAGTTGAAGCAAATCTGCTGCTGCATAAAGAGCAGAAGGAGAAGCTAAATACGAAATCTTCTGTTTGTCAATATCACTTGCTGGATGAAGCCTTTTTTTTCTTTTACAGGAGTTTTGAGAACTTCTGAGAATGATGACTTTATAGCTTTATCGGTAGAATATTGATGGAGTATTGCAGTATAGTCAAATTGATGCCAAAACTTGATATAAATCATTTGAGATAAAACTGGTGGACTGAAGTCCATTTCTTTATAAAAATTCCATTTCAAGATCCAAGGAATCTCCTGCTTGTGATAAAACTACATAATAACATAAGGTTCTGTTGCAAGTTGTAGGTGTTGATAAAGGCTTTTTTCTTCTGATTTGAGAAGGGCTTTAAATGATGCAGAATAGGATTCATAAATAGGAAGAAGTTCTTGCCGAAGAATGTCTTTAGTGGCACCAAAAAGGTTCTAGAATTGTGTGAAGAACCACATAGGTATTTTATGGGAGTTTGATTTGAATCTGATGAACCAAGAATGCTGGAAGGATGGGTTTTGATAATAGAGGATGACTTCCCAAGCAGAAATATAATCATAATAATTAAAAATAAGTTTTGAATCAGGCGTTTGAGGCATATGAAGAGGTTGTCCCTATTCTTCTGCAGAGAGAACATGCAAAATCTTGATTTTTAAATATAGGATAGTAATATTGGTTGGTAAAGCATTTAAGTATGAATTTTTTGATCCATCTATATGATCAATAGTATAGCTGCTAGTTCTAATCAGACTCTGTTCATAGACTTTATAGTCAAGAGGTTGGATAAATAAGTGATCAGAAGAAAAAAGGGTTTGGATAAGATGTTCAATAGAAATGGTATCGGCATAAGACACGTCATCTAAGGAATAAATTCTCAAGGGTGCTTTTGTGGCAAAATATTGGGCTTGTGAAGGTTAAGGTTTTCAGGATACAGGGCTTGAGGGGCTTTGAAATTGAGGAATATTAGAAGTATGGGTTTTCCCCATCTCTCAAGATAATTACTGCTAGATTTTCTGGATAAAGGTGTAGTGTTATAATGGAAGAAACTTTATTAGTTGGGGACTGGAGAAAGGGTCTAATCTGCGGAGGCTTCATTCTTTTGCCCTTGTAAAAACTCACGAGATAAAAAATCAGGAAGAGAATTATTTTTACCTGCAATATACTCAATGTCAAAGTCAAATATGGCTAATAAAGCTTGCCAGCGAGCAAAGATTTGCTTAGTAGCAAGACTTTTTACATCTTTTTCTAAAATTTCTTTAGCAGATTTACAATCTATTCTTAATAAAATTTTTTGTTTAAGAAATTACTTTGGAACTTCATTTTACTATTTACTATGGATAGGATTTTCTTTTTAATAGTTAAATAATTCTGTTGAGTGCGCACCCATGTTCCAAAAGTGAAATGAAGAATTTCTTATTTTCCAAGGACGTTTCTTTATAGAAGGATTCCTCCAAAACCTATTTCAGATGCATCTGTTTGAACTATTTTTAATAAATCTGGATGAGGGATAGTTAAACAAGGTAAATTTTGGACTTTCTATTTAATACTTTGAACAGCTTTTGTATGAGCAGGTGACCATTTTATGGGATTTTTGGTCAAACGCATTTGCAGGATTTTTCTTTCTTTAGCAAGATCTTTATAAAGATCAGAAACATAACTAAGGCATCTAAGAAAATGTTGCAATTGCTCTTTATTAAGAATTTCATCAAGAAATTGGGAAGCAAACTTAATAACTCTTTGGACTGAAGAAATAGTTCCTTTTTTATTATAAAGCCAAGAAATAGAATTTCTGTTTGAAAAAGCTTCATTTTCTTTTAGGATAAGACAAGTCCATTTTTGATAATAACTTTTTTAAAAATATTTAAATGTTTCCAATGGTCACAAATAGATTTTGAAAACACAAGAATGTCATATATATAGACGACTGTAAAAGCTTGATATGGATTAAAAATGTCAATATTATTCTTTGAATTTCTGAAATAGCAGTTTTTAAACCAAATGGCATAATGTTCCATTTGTAGTGGCCAAATGGTTCTGTAAAAGCAGTTTTATACTTGTCCTCTAAGGTGATTTGAATTTGCCAAAGTCCTGATTTAAGATCAAATTTGGAAAAAAGAAAGGCACCAGCTAGACAGTTAATAAGATCAATTTTATTTGGAACTAGATATTTGATGGACTTTAAGACTTTATTTAAAAGCTTGTAGTTGATAACAAGACGGGGAACACCTCATTCTTGTTCAGGCGATTTATTTACATAAAACGTTGCACACTCCATGGGGATTGTGATTTTTAAATAAGCTTTTTAGTAACAAAATCATTGATTTCTTTAGTACATAGTTGTACAAGGTCTTTATTCATTTGAATAGGTTGAGCTTATTCATTTGAATAGGTTGAGCTTATTCATTTGAATAGGTTGAGCTTTAGTAGCAATTTGAGTTTCATCAAAATTATCAATGTTTGGAAGAGAAACAGTATGGTGTTTCCTGTGCCAAAAGGCAGAAGAAAGGTCAGAACAACATTCTATTTCAAGAGATTTTGTAATTGGATTAAATCTTTTTGGAATTCAGGTTTTTGTAATTCTTTCTCAATTCTTAAATAATTCATTTCTTCTTAAAGATATGCAATTTGTTTTTCTTTATAAGCAATTTGATTTTGAATGATATTGATATGTTGAATAGGAGTTGATTCAACAAAATCAAAAAATATTTTTTTTATTGTCTTTAATAGTTTTAAGGCCTGATGAATCAATTTGAAAAGGCTGTAGAATCTGTAGAAAAGGATTTCAAGTATAACATCATTGTTTAAATCTTTTCCAAACAAGAAATTAGTCTTTATACGTGTTCCATTTATGTAAACATGGATTTTTAATTTATAATGGATATGGAGTTTGTTACTAGCAGTTCCTAGGCTGAGTTTATTTTTGGTTTTTTCGTAGTATTTTGTTGGGATTGATCATTCTCTTATCAAATTAACATCTGCGCCACCATCTAGTAAGTAGAGAGCCTTAATAGAGAAGTCTTTGACCTTCATTGTAACTTGAGTTTTCCATTTTTGAGGTGGATTCCTTGTTAAAGAATTTACAATTTTAAGTTTTCATCAAATTTTTCTTAATGTTCTAAATTATCATTATTTTCTTGATAATTTTTGAGTGAGTGAAATTCAAGATTTTCAACACGTCGTTTGAGTTCTTGAAGTTCAATTAAGTCTTGTTTTAATTCTTTTATTTCTTTCTTTTAATTATTAATTTATTTAGAAAGATCTTGAATTGAAAGATCAGTAGGAGCTTGTTGCTCTCTTATTCTATCTAAAACAGTTTTTATATTGAATTGTTCAAGTAAGTCAAATATATTACTTGATGTAGAAGCTTTTCCTTTTTTATTTCCGTTGTTTATTTTTTGTATTTTTTCAAAATATTTATTTTTTAATTCTTCATCTTTTATATCTTTAAGCCTTTCTAGTACCATTTCTTATGGAGTGGAAAGTACATTTAAAGATAAAGAGGAAGAAGAAGCATATTCATGCTGGATTTCACTAACAAATATTTTACAATGGCATCTATCTGAAGAATAATCTTTATCAGAGGAACTAGATGATTCTAAGGATGAGGATGAGGACCCTTTGATTTCTTCTTTAGAATAAGTAATTTCAGAAAGCTGTAAAATGTTTTCAACATTATCTTCAATTATATTAGTTTGTTGGCCAACAGTATGAAGGTTAATATTTGTATAATTATTTTGTTCTAAAATAGGACTTAAGTCTGATTTGCAAATAAATTCAGATTTACCTTTATCTCCTTGTATTTTTGCAACATCTTTTATGGGTACGACTGAAGTTTCTTTATATATGATTTGATGTAATGGAGGACGTATTGATTCTTCAGTTCTTTGTGGAGAATAACTGGTAGAAGCTATAATCCAAGATGAGCTTAATTTTGTTATCATATTGACGGATTAATCCGTAGTATTAAATGCTTTCTTTATGGCTAGTTTAAGCCAATCAAAGAAATAAATATTTCTTTGATGATCATACATATATTTATACCACTTTTCTTTAAGAAATCTTTATGCTCTTGAGAAACTTGTTTAAAAAAGGATTTTGTTAAAGGATGTAAAGCGAAATTCTTTTTTAGCATTTGTTTATCAATTTCAAAACATTCAATAACATTTATATTGAAATCTGATTTTCAGGGATTGTAAGTATTAGTTGGAGAAGCTTGAGAAGAAGGATACAAAAGTCTTAGAGGTCGAAGGTCTACATTAGGTGTAGAGCAAGAAACTCGGGATGGTTCTTTTATAGAAGATCCTACCACAGAGGGAGGATGAGAATAAGACTTTCTAGAAGGTTAATAAACTATAGAAGTTGTATCTCTTGAATCTGTTAGAATAAGACTTTCTAGAAGGTTAATAAACTATAGAAGTTGTATCTCTTGAATCTGTTTGAAAATTTATTTCAGCACTTCCATCGTCATGTTCAATAATTATTTCAATATCTTGATTCTCTAAAGACCTTTTTGGTTGAGCGTTTTCTAAGCACCATTTACCAGATAGATTAATATCTTTCCACTACATGAGTTTTAGAATATTAACTTTATTTTTGAAATTAGTTTGGAATAAAGTAGTCATACGTTTTGCTTGATGGAAATAGGCTATGCCTGGAACAACTGAATTCATGAGTTCATAATAAACTCTATATATGAGAGCAAGATTTTGATTATGATGATTCATATCAAAACCTTTGTCTGGATAGCAAGAGTAAGAGCTTCATGTGCACCTGAATCTATAAGGGAAACAAAGAAATTTGGAAAGCAATTGAAGAAAGTAAGCCCATTAGCCAAACTTGATTCAACCATTTCAAGTAATGAATCACTAAATTTTTTATATCTTGCATCTTGAACATAGATGAGAGCTTCAGTTCTAAGTCCAAGTCATGTTAAAGGATTTAGAGCAACTTGCACTAATCCGAAATGAATATAATTATATGTTTTAACATACTCCTTTATTTCATAGGGCTTGATTAAAGAAAGATGCTGAATATTATTGGTAATGGATTTAGTTCTTTCAATGGTTTTTACTTTAAAACTTGATTTTAATTGAAAACTTCCAACTTTATAAATTTCATCTTTATTTATGGTTGGAATAGTCTAGTCACAAATAACTTGATCTAATTCGTCATAATTGATTTCTTCACTATTTTTAATAGACATAGAAGATAAGGAATTTGATGATGAGGAAGAAGAAGGTACAAACTTCTTAATAAGCTTAGCCATAATTTGTATTACAGAGTTATTTTAACCAAATCCACCATGAGTATCTAGCGAAATAGAGGATTTACACACCAACAAAATGCCTTAAATGCCTTCACACGGTTAACAACGGTGACAAGAATGGCTGCCTCAGCTTTGCTCCGGGAGGAATATGATTAAAATTTCTTAATAATAACAAACACAGAACTAAGTATTAAGACTTTCGACGTTCTTACTTCTGAGTCAACAATTCCTTAAGTAAAATCAAAGCATAACATAATAAAGATAAGTAAAGAAATACTCACAAAACAACTTTATATTGCTTGTACATGAGGAAGGCTAGACCTATTTATAGTTATAACAAACATAATTTACATTTTATTACAACTAAATTTAGACTGAATGTGCATTTCATTTAATGTGCTAGCAAATTTCATGACACTTCCGGACTGTAGGCAAAAATCATAATTTTTGCTGTAGATGAACTTCATTCTGAATAGTGAGATGTCATGATAGCTTTGAGTGACTTGATAAGGAATGTGTCATATCTTTATTTCTTTTTCCTTTCTGGAGATAAGTTCATTATGGATGTGCATGTCGGGAATAAAATACTACTTCATTCTTATGAGAGATATGCTTTGTCTTTTAGTACTTTTGCATGTACTTTTTCTAAAAACTTAGTAGAAAAAGCTTTTCTCATCCTTCAAATGTTTTAGAAAAAGCTCTTGTAGGAAGAATCTTTATGATAGGCACAGTATTATTGGAGACTTGCATCAAAAGTGCCCATTCCAACCTTCATTTGTTAATTCACCATGGAATAATTGGAATAACTCTTCTCGAGTTTCTTCAGAAATATCAAAAGACATGTCTTCATAAGCATGGATAATTTGATTGAGAGCTATATGTCCAGATTTATATGGATCTATATCACCATTGTTTGCTCAGCGAGATCATCAGCAATGTAAACTACTCGTTAACCGTCACACCAAACATCTCTGTATGTACTTGTAAATTCAAGATGTCCTTTTAGATTGAGAAATCTTTGATATTAATGAAAAGCTGGATCATAATTTTGGAGACATTCTAAGTTGTATTCCATTATAGGGACTTCATGAGATTCATACCATTGAGCTGGATAATCAACAGGGTGATGCTTGTAATCATTTAAGGTAGAGATGAATTTTTTGCAGACTAAATCTCCTTCTTCATAAGTCATGATAGTCCATAACTGATAAGGTTAATAAAACCAGATTTCTGATTTTTCACCCAAACTTGATAAAATCGTTATGAGAAGTTGCCTTTCGGTAACTCCAAGGATGCGAAGGGCATGATACACTATTGCAAGGAGCTACTATATTATTTAAAAATTATCTCTGCATAAAAAAAAATCTTTGGACTAATCCTTGTTCGATATATTAGATATCAACTTCATGTGATGGCAGGAACAATTTGGGAAAGCTAGTTGCCCAGCTTATATATTGAGCTTTGAGCATTAATCGCTCCTTGATCTGACAAGAAAGAGTTTTTTCTCTAATTGACAAGAAAGAGTTTTTTCTCTAATTCTTGTAGCTATCTCATCCGGAAGGGCTATTTTAACCTTTTCCAGGAGGTGAATTCTAGATTTTTTTATCAACATAGGTGGATAAGAATGCTCTTTGATGGATGTCATGGCACATAAGGATTTGGCTTTCTAAGTCCTTCATATGGTTTGCAATTTTGGATAGGGTTTTTCTAGTGTTTTTTCTTTTATTAGAGAGAATGGCACTCTAATGGGCATTGATAAGCTCTTGTGAAGTGATAGATAATCCTAGATTGAAGAAAGGGATTGATATTTATTGGGATATAGGTATGAAGGAAGAGCTTGATTCTTGAATAAGGGCTTTACTTGATGTCATAATGAGAACGGATACTTCCTAAAGGCAGATAGGAGTAAAAGATAGCTCTGAATGAGAATTATCAATAACCTGAATTTTTATTTTCTTTGGGAAAAGAAAAGCAATTTTACATTTGTCCTCTAGGTAGAAATTGAAGCTACCAAAATCTAGACGTAGGATTAAATGTAGAAAACATGAAGACATCAGAGAGACGATTAATAAGATCCATTTTATTTGAAACTAGATATCTAAATGGTTTTTGAACATCCTATTCTTGTTTACACTTTGTCTGAATAATATTGATATGTTGAATAGGAGTTAATTCAACAAAATCAAAATTTAATTCTTTATTGTCTAAAATAGATTTTAGACATGATGAGTTAATTTGGAAAGGCTGTAAAATCTGTAGAAAAAGATTTGGAAATGCTGTAAGATAAGTGAAGAAATTCTTGTTCAGCCTCTCCTGCTACTCTTTATGTAGCAGCAGATTTGCTTCAACTCAAAAAAGAACTTCAAAAGGAAATTATTGAACAAATACAAAAAGAATGGTCATCTAAAAATGCTCCATTAAGTTTTGGTCAGCAGCTGTATCATCTTTGGGCTGATGACAATCCTTTTGAAAATATTGCTCCTAAACCAAACACAGATGTTGATGATACAAATAGTGAAAATGAAGGATTCATATCTATCCTAAGAAAAGGAAAAAAAATAAAGCCAAGACAAGACATACACTTTTATTAATCCACTCAATTTCCCACAATGCAATCATGACGATCCACTATTCCGAATAAAGTTCATCTATAGTGAAGATTGTGACCTTATCCAGCAGTCCTGAAGCATCATGAAATTTGTCAACACATGAAATAAAATGCAAATGCAATGTAAATTCAGCTATAATGAAATGTAAATTATGTTTGTTATGACTATAAATAAGTCTAGTCTTCCTCAAGTACAGGCAAGAGTTTGAGTATCAGTCAAAATCCAGCCTTGCTTCCACCACCATCTCCTTTCTCTTCTCCCCTGCGCTTTTGTATACCCACCACCTTCTGCTTTTGTATACCCGCCATCTTCCCCATTTGGTATCAGAGCCAAGTTGGGATCTAGTTTGTAATCAAGTATCGTTGCACTATAAAGTCGTTTTATGAACATTTCTTCACTTATCTTTATGTTTTGATTTGTTTAAGGAATTGCTAACTCAGAAGCAAGAACCTTAATACTTGGTTATGTTTTTGTTATTATTGAGCAATTTTAATCATATTCTGCCCAGAGTAAACCTGAGGTAGCCATTGTTGTCGCCGTTGTTAGCCATGTGAAGTCATTTAAGGCGTTTTATTGGTGTGTAAATCTTCTGTTTCACTAGATACTCATGGTGGATTTGGTTAAAATAACTCTGTAATACAAATTATGGCTAAGCTTATTAAGAAGTTTGTACCTTCTTATTCCTCATCATCAAATTCCTTATCTTCTATGTCTATTAAAAATAGTGAAGAAATTAGTTATGACGCTTTAGATCAAGTTACTTGTAACTAGATTATTCCAACCATAAATAAAAATGATATTTATAAAGGTCGAAGTTTTCAATTAAAATCAAGTTATAAAGTAAAAACCATTGAAAGAATTGAATCCATTACTAGTAATATTTACCATCTTTCTTTAATCAAGCCCCATGAAATAAAAGGAGTATGTTAAAACATACAATTATATTCATTTTGGATTAGTGCAAGTTGTTCTAAAGCCTTTAACAAGACTTGGACTTAATATAGAAGCTCTCATCTATTTTCAAGACACAAGACATAAAAAATTCAGTGATTCATTACTTGGAATGGTTGAATCAAGTTTGGCTAATGGCCGTACTTTCTTCAATTGCTTTCCAAATTTTTCTATTTCCGTTACAGATCCAGGTGCGTATGAAGCTCTTACTTTTGCAATCTAGACAAATGGTTTTGATATGAATCCTCATAATCAAAATCTTACTCTCATATATAGAGTTTATTATAAACTCATAAATTCAGTTGTTCCAGGCATAGCCTATTCCCATCAAGCCAAAGGTATGACTACTTTATTCCAAACTAATTTAAAAAATAAAATTAATATTTCAAAACTCATACAGCAGAATGATATTAATCTATCTGGTAAATGGCGCTTAGAAAACATCCAACTAGAAAGGTCTTTAGAAAATCAAGATATTGACCCAATTATTGAACATGAAGATGGAAGTGTTGAAATAAATTTTCAAACAGATTCAAGAGATACAACTCCTACAGTTTATGAACCTTCTAGAAAGTCTTATTCTCATCCTCCCTCTGTGCTAGGATCTTCCATAAAAGAACCATCCCGAGTTTCTTGCTCTACACCTAATGTAGACCTTTGACATTAGGAATTCTGGTTTTTGTAATCCTTTTTCAATTCTTAAATAATTCATTTCTTCTTAAAGATATGCAATTTGTTTTTATTTATAAACAATTTGATTTTGAATAGTATTGATATGTTGAATAAGAGTTGATTCAACAAAATCAAAAATTAATTTTTTATTGTCTTTAATAGTTTTAAGGCCTGATGAATCAATTTGAAAAGGATGTGGAATCTATAGAAAAGGATTTCCAAGTATAATATCATTGTTTAAGTCTTTGCCAAACAAGAAATTAGTCTTTATACATGTTCCATTTTTGCAAACATGGATGTTATTTAATTTATAATGGGTATGGATTTTGTTACTAGCAGTTCCTAGGCTGAGTTTTTTTTTTGGCTTTTTCATAATATTTTGTTCGGATTAATCATTCTCTTATCAAATTAACATCTGCGCCACTATCTAGTAAGCAGAGTGCCTTAATAGAGAAGTCTTTGACCTTAATTGTAAATTGAGTTTTCCATTTTTGCGGTGGTTTCCTTGTTAAAGATTTTACAAAACCGTTTAAGTTTTCATCAAATTTTTCTTAATGTTCTAAATTATCATTATTTTCTTGATAATTTTTGAGTGTGTGAAATTCAAGATTCTCAACACGTTGTTTGAGTTATTGAAGTTCAATTAAGTCTTGTTTTAATTCTTTTATTTCTTGCTTTTTACTATTAATTTCTTTATAAAGATCTTAAATTGAAAGATCAGTAGGAGCTTGTTGCTCTCTTAATCTATCTAAAACAAATTTTACACTGAATTGTTCAGGTAAGTCAGATATATTACTTGATCTAGAAGCTTTTTCTTTTTTATTTCCATTGTTTATTTTTTTATTTTTTCAAAATATTTATTTTTTAATTCTTCATCTTTTAGGTCTTTAAACATTTCTAGCACCATCTCTTTTGGAGCAAAAAGTATATTTAAAGATAAAGTGGAAGAAGAAGTAGATTCATACTAGATTTCATAGTCAAATATTTTACAATGACATGTATCTAAAGCATGAGAGGAAGAATAATCTATATCAGAGCCAAGTTCGTATCGAATCTGTAATCAAGCACTTTGGCAATATAAAGTCATTTTGTGAGTATTTCTTCACTTATCTTTGTTATGTTATGCTTTCATTTTGTTTAAGGAATTGCGGACTCAGAAGTAAGAATGTCAAAGGTCTTAATACCAAGTTCTGTGTTTGTTATTATTGAGAAATTTTAATCAAAATTCCGCCTAGAGCAAAGCTGAGGTAACCATTGTTGTCCTCATTGTTAGCCGTGTGAAGACGTTTAATGCATTTTGTTGGTGTGTAAATCCTCTATTTCGTTTAAACTCATGGTGGATTTGGTTAAAATAACTCTATAATACAAATTATGGCTAAACTTAGTAAGAAGTTTGTACCTTCTTCTTTCTCATCATCAAATTCCTTATCTTCTATGTCTATTAAAAATAGTGAAAGAAATCAGTTATGATGATTTAAATCAAGATATTTGTGATTTGACTATTCCAACTGTAAATAAAAATGAGACTTACAAAGTTGCAAGTTTTCAATTAAAATCAAGTCATAAAGTAAACACCATTAAAAGAACTGAATCCATTACTGGTAATATTCAACATCTTTCTGTAATCAAGCCCAATGAAATAAAGGAGTATGTTAAAACATACAATTATATTCATTTTGGATTAGTGCAAGTTGTTCTAATGCCATTAACAAGAATTGGACTTAGAACTGAAGCTCTCATCTATATTCAAGACAGAAGACATAAAAAATTCAATGCTTCATTACTTGGAATGGTTGAATTAAGTTTGGCTAATGGTCATACTTTCTTCAGTTGCTTTCTAAATTTCTCTGTTTCCATTATAGATTCAGGTGCACATGAAGCTCTTACTCATGCTATCCAGACAAAAGGTTTTGATATGAATCCTCATAATCAAAATTTTGCTCTTATATATAGAGTTTATTATAAACTCATGAATTCAGTTGTTCCAGGCATAGCCTATTCCCATCAGGCAAAAGGTATGACTACTTTATTCCAAACTAATTTAAAAAATAAAGTTAATATTCTAAAAATCATACAGTGGAATGATATTAATCTATCTTGTAAATGGCACTTAGAAAAAGCCCAACTAGAAAGGTCCTTAGAAAATCAAGATATTGAAACAATTAATGAACATGAAGATGGAAGTGTTTAAATAAATTTTCAAATAGATTCAAGAGATACTACTCCTATAGTTTATCAACTTTCTAGAAAGTCTTATTCTCATCCTCCCTTTGTGGTAGGATCTTCCATAAAAGAACCATCCCGAGTTTCTTGCTCTACACCTAATGTAGACCTTTGACCTACAGGACTTGTGTATCCTTCTTATCAAGCTTCTCCACCTAACACATATAGTCCTTTGGAATCCAATTTCAATATAAATGTTATTAAATGCTTTAAAATTGATAAAGAAATGTTAAAAAAGAATTTAGCTTTACATCCTCTCACAAAATCCTTTTTTAACCATGTTTCTCAAGAACATAAAGACTTTTTAAAAGCAAAATGGTATAAATATATGTATGATAATCAAAGAAATATTTATTTCTTTGATTGGCTTAAACTAGCCATAAAGAAAGCTTATAATACTAAAGATTTATCTATCAATATAATAATAAAATTAAGTTCATCTTGGATTATAGCTTTTACCAGTTCTTCTCCATAAAGAACTGAATAATCTATACATCCTCCATTACATCAAATCATTTATAAAGAAACTTCAGCTATACCCATAAAGTTGTTACAAAAATATAAGGAGACAAAGGTAAAACTAAATTTATTTACAAATCAGATTTAAGTCATGTTTTAGAATAAAATAATTATACAAATATAAACCTTCATACTAGTAGCCAACAAACCAATAGAATTGAAGATTAAGTTGAAAATATTTTAAAATTTTAAGAAACTACTTCTTCCCATAAAGTAATCAAGACACAATCTTTACGTTTTCAAGGTGAAGCCCTGAAAGGTCTCAAGTTAGAAAAAAAAACCATTAAAATTTTTAGACGAACTAATTAATCAATTATCTCATAGTTTTACAAATATAAAACTTCAACAAGAAAATAAAGATAAAAAAGCGAACAAATCTATAAATGTCTTAATCTCAAATTCTAAGGCCTATAGCTCAGATTCAAAATTTTCTATAGCTGATCCTATAGAAGAAGAGTTTAAAACAAATGAGAGTCAAAATAATTAAAATCAAGAATCTCTAAAATAAATAAAATATTTAAAAGACAAAAACCAATAGTCGTTGTAGTAAAAACAAGAAATTATTATCCAAGGCCTACTCCAATTGATATTCAATTTGATGAACAAGCTATTCTAAATAGCCTTCGATTTGAAAACTCAGAATATGAATGGAATGTAGATGGACCATCTGAATATCAAATCCTGTAACTATGCCAACACATGATGATTATGACTCTACCATCATGGCTACCGGTAATGATCAAAAACATGCAGTAAATGCAGTCATAGACATGCAATAAATGCAGTCATACTTGGATTTACTGGACAATTACATGGTTGGTGGCAAAATTACCTATTTGATATAGAAAAAAATGCTATATTAAATGCAGTAAAAAGAGCTCTCTCAGGAAATCCTGTTCTAACTCCTCAAGGCCAAATGATCCCTGATTCCATCTACATGCTTATTACCAATAAAGTTAAACATTTTATTGGTAATGATATGAATGTAGAACAAAAATTAAAACACAATTAATCAATTTATCTTGCCCAACATTATTAGATTTCGTTGGTATAAAGATGTTTTCTTATCAAAACTCTATACAATCGATGCAAGTAATTTGGAATTTTGGAAAGAAAAATTCATATCTGGTCTTCCAAAACTTTTTGCGAAAAAAGTTAGAGAAGAATTAAAATTAGAAAATTATGAAAATTTGAATTATGGAATGTATACATATGGTGATCTAATTCAAAAGATTAATAAAGTTGGATTTTCATTATGCAATGAAATCAAACTTAAACATCAAATTGAAAATCAAAAAAGAATCGGCGAGTATGAACTTGGTGATTTTTGTTTTCAATTTGGTATGGAACCATTAATCAGTCTTTCTAGCCAGAATAAAAAAAAAACTTAAAAAAAACCATAAAAAAAAGAAAATCTAAGTATTTTTCAACTCCACAATATTATACTCCCTCAAAAAGATATTATAAAAAATCTTCCCATAAAAACCCTTATAAAGAATTATAGAAATCTTATACAAACGATAATCCATCCACTTCTTATCCTAAGAAAAAAGAAATACAATGTTATAATTGTAAAGAAAAAGGACATATAGCTCCTGACTGCCCAAAAATAAAAGTTAAAACAGAAAAAGAAATCAAAACTATCTTAAAAGGATCCTCAGCGTCAAAGTCATCCAGTTCCTCTGATACAGATTATTCTTCCTCTCATGCTTCAGATACATGTCATTGTAAAATATTTGACAGTGAAATTCGGTATAAATTTACTTCTTTTTTCTCTTTACCTTTAAACATACTTTTTGCTCTAGAAGAGATGGTGCTAGAAATGTTTAAAGATCTAAAATATGAAGAATTAACAGGAAAAAATATTTTGAAAAAATACATAATATAAATAAACGAACTAAAAAAAGAAAGCTTCTACATCAAATAACATATCAGACTTACCTGAACAATTCAGCATTAAAACTGTATTAGACAGATTAAGAGAGCAACAAGCTCTTACTCATCTTTCTATTGAACATCTTTATAAAGAAATAAATAATAAAAAACAAGAAATAAAAAAGTTAAAACAAGACTTAATTGAACTTCAAGAACTTAAACAACGTGTTGAGAATCTTGAATTTCAAACACTCAAAAATTATCAAGAAAATAATGATAATTTAGAAAATCAAGAAAAATTTGATGAAGACTTAAATGGTTTTGTAAATTCTTTAACAAGAAATCCACTTAAAAAATGGAAAACTGAAGCTACAATTAAGGTCAAAGACTTTTCTATTATAGCACTCTGTTTATTAGATAGTGGTGCAGATGTTAATTTAATAAGAGAAGGATTAATCCCAACAAAATATTATGAAAAAACCAATAATAAACTCAATCTAGCTAATGCTAGCAAAAAACTACATATCAAATACAAATTAAGTAATGTTTATCTCCGTAAAAATGGAACATGCATAAATACTAATTTCCTTCTAGGAAAGGATTTAAACAATGCTGTTATCCTTGGAAATCCTTTTCTACAAATTTTGCAGCATTTTCAAATTGACTTATCAAGTCTAAAAACCATTTTAGACAATAAAGAATTAAAATTTGATTTTGTTGAATTAACTCCTATTTAACATATCAATATTATTTAGACGAAGTGTAAACAAGACTGAGATGTTCAAAAACCATTCCAATATCTAGTTCCAAAGAAAACGGATCTTATTAATCATCTCTCTGATGTCTTCATGTTTTCTACATTTAATCCTACATCCAAATTTTGGTACCTTCAAATTCTACTGGGAGGACAGATATAAAATTGCTCTTTTCTCCCAAAGAAAATAAAAATTTAGGTTATTCATAATTCTCATTTAGACCTATCTTTTACTCCTATCTGCCTTCAGGAAGTATCCCTTCTCATTATGACATCAAGTAAGTCCCTATTCAGGAATCAAGCTCTTTTTTCAAACCTACATCCCAACAAATACCAATTTCCTTCTTCAATCCAGGATTATCTGTCACTTCACGAGAACTTATCAATGCTCATTGGAGTGCCATTCTCTCTTATAGAAGAAAAAACACCATCCAAAATTGCAATCCATATCAAGGACTTAAAAAGCCAAATCCTTATGTGCCATAACATCCATCAAAGAGCACTGTTATCCACCAATGCTGATGCAAAAGCTTCCAGAATTCACCTCATGGAAAAGGTTAACACAGCCCTTTCAGATGAGATAGCCGCAAGAATTAAAGAAAAAAACTATTTCTTATCGGATCAAGGAGCGATTATGCTCAAAGCTCAATATATAAGCTGGGCAACTGGCTTTCCTAAATTGTTCGCGATTATGCTCAAAGCTCAATATATAAGCTAGACAACTGGCTTTCCCAAATTGTTCCTGCCATCATATGAAGTTGATATTTCATAGATCGAACAAGGATTAGTCCAAAGACTTTGTTTATGCAGAGATGATTTTGAAATAATACAGCAACTCCCTGCAATCGTGCATCATGCCCTTCGTAGCCTCGGAGTTACCAAAAGACAACTTCTCATAATGATTTCATCATGTTTGGGTGAAAGATCAGAGATTCGGTTTTATCAACCTTATCAATTATGGACTATCATGACTTATGAAGAAGGAGATTTAGTCTGCAAAAAATTCATCTCTACCATAAATGATTACGAGCATCTTCCGGTTGATTATCCGGCTCAATGGTATGAATCTCATAAAGTCGCTACAATGGAATATAGCTTAGAACATCTCCAAAATTATGATCCAGCTTCTGATCAATATCAAAGATTTCTCAATCTAAAAGGACATCTTGAATTTTCAAGAACATACAAATATGTTTGGTGTGATGGTCAATGAGTTGTTTGCATTGTTGATGATCTCGCTGAGCAAACTACAGTGATACAAAATCCTTCTAAATCCGGACATGCCAAGTTTAATCAAATTCTCAATGCTTATGAAGTTATCTTTTTCGACATTTCAAAAAAAATCATGAGGAATTAATTCAACTATTTCATGGAGAATTCGAAAATGATAATGACGGTTGGAATGACCCTTGTCATAATTTTGACTCTATTATGAAGTTCTCTGCCACCTACAATGGTATTCACTAGGATGGTGATTAATCTTATCAAGATTTAGATTTATCAAGATTTATTAAGAGTTTTCTCTATAAAGCATGCAAAGAAAAGATAACAAAAACTTTATCATTGCTACCGTATCCATGGCTATGCTATTCTCTACAAACACATCAAAGTTATGTTGAAAAAGTACTATACAAAAAGCCATTTTGAGAAAGAAGACAAAAGACAACTATGAAAAATCCAAAAGACAACAAGAATGAACAAAGCTCCATAGAATCCTCTCTCCACAATAGACCAACCAGTACTATGCAGAAGAATAAAGCAACATCCTCCTAGTCAACAAGTACAATCATCACAGCATGAAGACAAACCATCTATACGGCAACCCGTGATCCTATCCAGCAGTAAAATCTCGAAACATCATGTAAAATGCAAGCACATAAAATGAAATACAAATGTCGTCTAAATTCAATCGTAATGAAATGTCAATTATATTTGCTAAGCTATAAATAGTACTAGCCTTCTCCAAGTATAGGCAAGAGTTGGAATACCAATCAAAATCCAGTCTTGCTTCCAACACCATCTCCTCTCTCCTCTCCCTTTTGCTTTTGTATACCCACCATCTTCCCCATTTGGTATCAGAGCCAAGTTTGCTTCTAGTTTGTAATCAAGTATCGTTGCAATGTAAAGTCGTTTTGTGAGTATTTCTTCACTTATCTATATGTTTTGATTTTGTTTAAGGAATTGCTGACTCCAAAGCAAGAACGTCAAAAATCTTAATACTTAATTGTGTGTTTGTTATTATTGAGAAATTTTAATCATATTCCGGCCAAAATGAAGCTGAGGTAGCCATTGTTGTTGCCGTTGTTAGCCATGTGAAGGCATTCAAAGCATTTTATTGGTCTGTAAATCCTCTATTTCGTTAGATACTCGTGGCGGATTTGGTTAAAATAACTCTGTAATACAAATTATGGCAAAAGCTTATTAAGAAGTTTGTTCCTTCTTCTTACTCATCATCAAATTCCCTATCTTCTATGTCTATTCAAAATAGTGAAGAAATTAGTTATGATGATTTAGATCAAGTTATTTGTGACTGGAAAATTCCAACCGTAAATAAAAAAGAAATTTATAAAATTAGAAGTTTTCAATTAAAATTAAGTTATAAAGTAAAAACCATTGAAAGAACTGAATCCATTACCAGTAATAGTCAACATCTTTCGTTAATCAAGCCCCATGAAATAAAGGAGTATGATAAAACATACAATTATATTCATTTTGGATTGGTGCAAGTTGCTCGAAAGCCTTTAACAAGACTTGGACTTAGAACAAAAGCTCTCATCCATGTTCAAGACACAAGACAAAAAAAATTCAATGATTCATTACTTGGAATAGTTGAATCAAGTTTGGCTAATGGCCCTACTTTCTTCAAATGCTCTCCAAATTTCTCTGTTCCCCTTACAGATCTAGGTGCACAAGAAGCTCTTACTCTTACTATCCAGATAAAAGGTTTTGATATGAATCCTCATAATCAAAATCTTGCTCTCATATATAGAGTTTATTATAAACTCATAAATTCAGTTGCTCCAGGCATAGCCTATTCCCATCAAGCAAAAGATATGACTACTTTATTCCAAACTAATTTAAAAAATGAAGGTAATATTCCAAAACTCATACAGTGGAATGATTTAATCTATCTGGTAAATGGCGCTTCGAAAATGCTCAACCTGAAAAGTCTTTAGAAAATCAAGATATTGAAATAATTATTGAACATGAAGATGGAAGTGCTGAAATAACTTTTTAAATAGATTCAAAAGATAAAACTCCTACATTTTATCAACCTTCTAGAAAATCTTATTCATATCCTCCATCAGTGGTAGGATCTTCCATAAACGAACCATCCTGCGTTTCTTGCTTTACACCTAATAAAGACCTTCGGCCTACAAAACTTGTGTATCCTTCTTATCAAGCTTCTCCATCTAATACATATAATCCTTCAGTATCCGATTTAAATATAAATGTTATTGAATGTTTTGAAATTGATAAAGAAATGTTAAAAAAGAATTTAGTTCTACATCCTTTAACAAAGTCCTTTTTTATACCGGTTTCTGAAAAACATAAAAACTTTTTAAAAGAAAAATGGTACAAATATATATGATAATCAAAAAAAGATTTGTTTCTTTGATTGGCTTAAACTAGCCATAAAGAAAGCTTATAATATTAAAGATTTGTCCACCAATATAATAACAAAATTAAGTTCATCTTGGATTATCGCTTTTACCAGTTCTTCTCCAATAAGAACTGAAGAATCTATACATCCTCCATTACATCAAATCTTACATAAAGAAACTTAAGCTGTACCCATGAAAGATGTAGCAAAGATACAAGGAGATAAAGGTAAATTTGAATTAATTTATAAATTAGACTTAAGCCATGTTTTAGAACAAAATAATTTTACAAATATTAACCTTCATACTATTGGCCAACAAACCAATAGAATTGAAGATTAAGTTGAAAATATTTTAAAAATTTATTAGGCATCTTCTTCACAAAAGATGATTAAGGCACAAAATTTAGGTTTTTAAGGTAAAGCCCTTAAAGATCTAAAGTTAGAAAGGAAACCTTTAAAATTTTCAGATGAACTAATCAATCAATTATCTCATAGTTTTACAAATATAGAACTTCAAGAAAATAAAGATAAAAAAAGCTGACAAATCTATAAATGTTTTGGTCTCAAATTCTAAAGCCTCTAGCTCAGATTCAGAATTTTGTATAGCTGATCCTATAGAAGAAGAGTTTGAACCTAATGAGAATCAAAATGATCAAAATCAAGAATCTCTACAAATTAATAAAATATTTAAAAGACAAAAACCAATAGTCACTGTAGCAAAAACAAGAAATTATTATCCAAGACCTACTCCAGTTGATCTTCAATTCGATGAACAAGCTATTCTAAATGGCCTTCGATTTGAAAACTTCTCAATATATGAATGGAATGTAGATGAACTATCTGAATATCAAATCCTACAACTATGCCAACACATGATCATATATGCCTCTACAATCATGGTTGCCAGTAATGATCAAAGACATGCAGTAAATGCAGTTGTCCTTAGATTTACTGGATAATTACATGGTTGGTGGGAAAAGTACCTATCTGATATAGATAGACAAGCTATACTAAAGAAATCTTTTAGGAAATCCTATTATTACTCCTCAAGGTCAAATGATTCCTCAAGAAGAATAAAGCAACAACTTCCTAGTCAACAAGTACACTCAGCATGAAGACAAATCAACGATACAGCAACCTGTGATTCTATCAAGTAGTAAAACCCAAAATATCATAAAATGAAATGCAAATGCAGTGTAAGTTCAATTGTAATGAAATGTAAATTACGTTTGCTAAGGTTATAAATAGTACCAGCCTTCTCCATGTATAGGTAAGAGTTGGAATACTAATCAAAATCCAGCCTTACTTCCACCACCATCTCTTCTCTCCTCTCCCTTCCGCTTTTGTATACCTACCATCTTCCCCATTTGGTATCAGAGCCAGGTTGGCATCTAGTTTGTAATTAAGTATTGTTGCAATATAAAGTCGTTTTGTGAGTATTTCTTCACTTATCTTTGTTATGTTATGCTTTGATTTTGCTTAAGGAATTGCTGACTTAGAAGCAAGAACGTCAAAAGTCTTAATACTTGGTTGTGTGTTTGTTATTATTGAGAAATTTTAATCATATTCCACCCAAAGCGAAGCTGAGGTAGCCATTGTTGTCACTATTGTTATCCGTGTAAAGGCATTTAAGGCATTTTATTGGTGTATAAATCCTCTATTTTGTTAGAAACGCATGGTGGAATTGGTTAAAATAACTTTGTAATACAAATTATGGCTAAGCTTATTAAGAAGTTTGTACCTTTTTCATCCTCATCATCAAATTCCTTATCTTCTATGTCGATTAAAAATAGTGAAGAAATCAGTTATGAGGATTAAGATCAAGTTATTTATGACTGGACAATTCCAATCATAAATAAAAATGAAATTTATAAAGTTGGAGGTTTTTAATTAAAATCAAGTTATAAAGTAAAAACCACTAAAAGAACTAAATCTATTACCAGTAATATTCTGCATCTTTCTTTAATCAAGCCCCATGAAATAAAGGAGTATGTTAAAACATACAATTATATACATTTTGGTTTAGTGCAAGTTGCTCTAAAGCCATTAACAAGACTTGGACTTAGAATAGAAACTCTAATCTATGTTCAAGATACAAGACATAAAAAATTCAGTGATTCATTACTTCGAATGATTGAATCAAGTTTGGTTAATGTCCCTACTTTCTTCAATTGTTTTCCAAATTCCTCTGTTTCCCTAACAGATCTAGGTGCACATGAAGCTCTTACTCTTGCTATCTAGACAAAAGGTTTTGATATGAATCCTCATAATCAAAATCTTACTCTCATATGTAAAGTTTATTATAAACTCATGAATTCAGTTGTTCCAAGCATAGCCTACTCCCATTAAGCAAAAGGTATGACTACTTTATTCCAAACTAATTTCAAACATAAAGTTAATATTCCAAAACTCATACAGTGGAATGATATTAATCTATCCAGTAAATGGTGCTTTAAAAATGCTCAACCAGAAAGGTCTTTAGAAAATCAAGATATTGAAATAATTATTGAACATGAAGATGGAAGTGTTGAAATAAATTTTCAAACAGATTCAAGAGATAAAACTCCTACAGTTTATTAACCTTCTAGAAAGTCTTATTCTCATCTTCCCTCTGTGGTAGGATCTTCCATAAAAGAACCATCCTGAGTTTCTTGCTCTACAGCTAATGTATACCTTCGACCTACAGGACCTGTGTATCCTTCTTATCAAGCTTACAAAAACATAAGAAATCATGCTTCTCCAACTAATACATATAATCCCTCAGAATCCGATTTCAATATAAATGTTATTGAATGCTTTGAATTTGATAAAGAAATGCTAAAAAAGAATTTAGCTTTACATCCTCTCACAAAATCCTTTTTTAACCATGTTTCTCAAGAACATAAAGACTTTCTAAAAGTAAAATGGTATAAATATATGTATGACGCTTAATCTAGCCATGAAAAAAAGCTTATAACACTGAAGATTTATCCCTCAATATGATAACTAAATTAAGCACTTCTTGGATTATAGCTTCTACCAGTTCCTCTCAACAAATAACTAACGAACCTATACATCCTCTATTACATCAAATTATTTATAAAGAAAGTTTAGTTGTACCTATAAAAGATGTTGCAAAAATACAAGGAGACAAAGGCAAAAACTGAACTTATTTACAAATCAGATTTAAGTCATATTTTAGAATAAAATAATTATAAAAATATAAACCTTCATACTATTGGCCAACAAACCAATACAATTGAAGATAAAGTTGAAAATATTTTAAAATTTTATGAAACTACTTTTTCCCATAAAGTAATCAAGATGCAATCTTTAGGTTTTCAAGGTGAGGCCCTTAAAGATCTAAAGTTAGAAAAAACACCCTTAAAATTTTCAGACAAACTAATCAATCAATTATCTCATAGTTTTACAAATATAAAACTTCAAGAAAATAAAGATCAAAACGCTGACAAATCTATAAATGTTTAGTCTCAAATTCTAAAGCCTCTAACTCAGATTCAGAATTCTTTGTAGTTGATCCTATAGAAGAAGACTCTAAAACAAATGAGAATCAAAATGATTAAAATCAAGAATCTCTACAAATTAATAAAATATTTAAAAGACAAAAACCAATAGTCACTGCAACGAAAACAAGAAATTATTATCGAGGACCTACTCCAGTTGATCTTCAATTCAAAGAACAAGCTATTCTAAATGGCCTTGGATTTGAAAACTCCTCAGTATACGAATGGAATGTAGATGTACTATATGAATATCAAATCCTGCAACTATGCCAACACATAATGATATATGCCTCTGCCATCATAGCTACCTTAATGATCAAAGACATGTAGTAAATGCAGTCGTCCTTGGATTTATTGGATAATTGCATGGTTAGTAGGAAAAATACCTATCTGATATATAAAGAAATGCTATATTAAATGCAGTAAAAAGGGATTCCTCAGGAATCCTGTCTTACTCCTCAAGGCCAAATGATCCCTGATTCCATGTACGTGCTTATTACCAATATAGTTAAACATTTTATTGGTAATTATATGCATGTAGAAGAAAAATTAAAAACACAGTTAATCAATTTATGTTGCCCAACATTATTAGATTTTCGTTGGTATAAAGATGTTTTCTTATCAAAACTCTATACAATCGATGCAAGTAATTCAGAATTTTAGAAATGAAATTTCATTTTTGGTCTTCCTAAACTTTTTGCATAAAAAGTTAGAGAAGAATTAAAATCAGAAAATTATGAAAATTTGAATTATGGAATGTATACATATGTTGATCTAATTCAAACGATTAATAAAGTTGAATTTTCATTATGCAATGAAATCAAACTTAAACATCAAATTGAAAATCAAAAAAGAATCAGCAAGTATGAACTTGGTGATTTTTGTTTTCAATTTGGTATGGAATCATTAATCAGTCCTAGCCATAATAAAAAGAAAAACTTTAAAAGAAACCATTAAAAAAGAAAATCTAAACATTCTTCAACTCCACAATTATTATACTCCCTCAAAAAGATATTATAAAAAATCTTCTCATAAAAACCCTTATAAAGAATTAAAGAAATCTTATACAAATGATAAGCCATCCACTTCTTATCCCAAGAAAAAAGAAATACAATGTTATAATTACAAAGAAAAAGGACATATAGTGCTTGACAAGCCAAAAATAAAAGTTAAAACAGAGAAAGAAATCAAAACTATCTTAAAAGGATCCTCAGTGTCAGAGTCATCCAGTTCCTCTACTACAGATTATTCTTCTTCTCATGCTTCAAATACATGTCATTGTAAAATATTTGACAGTGAAATCCAGTTTGAATCTGCTTCTTCTTCCTTTTTATCTTTAAATGCGCTTTCTGCTCCAGAAGAGATGGTGCCAGAAATGTTTAACGATCTAAATGATAAAGAATTAAAAAATAAATATTTTGAAAAAATACAGAATATAAATAAAGGGACTAAAAAAGGGATAGCTTCTACATCAAATAACATATTGACTTACCTGAACAATTCAGAATTAGAACTATATTAGATAAATTAAGAGAGCAATAAGCTCCTACTCATCTTCCTATTCAAAATCTTTATAAAGAAATAGATTATCAAAAGCAAGAAATAAAAGAATTAAAACAAGAATTAATTGAACTTTAAGAACTCAAACAACGCGTTGAGAAACTTAAATTTCACACACTTAAAAATTATTAAAAAAATAATGATAATTTAGAAAATCAAGAAAAATCAAGACTTAAATTGTTCAGTAAACTCTTTAACAAGAAATCCACTTAAAAAATGGAAAACTCAAGCTACAATTAAGGTCAACGACTTCTCTATTAAAGCACTCTGCTTACTAGATAGTGGCGCTAATGTTAATTTAATAAGAAAAGATTAATCCAAATAAAATATTATGAAAAAACCAATACTAAACTCAATCTAGCTATTGCTAGCAAAAAACTACATATCAAATACTAATTAAGTGATGTTTATGTTTGTAAAAATGAAACATGCATAAAGACTAATTTCCTTCTAGGAAAGGATTTAAACAATGATGTTATCCATGGAAATCCTTTTCCACAAATTTTACAGCCTTTTCAAATTGACTCATCAGGTCTAAAAAATATTTTTGACAATAAAGAATTAAATTTTGATTTTGTTCAATTAATTCCCATTTAACATATCATTATTATTTAGACAAAGCGTAAACAATAATAAGATGTTCAAAAACCATTCAGATATCCAGTTCCAAATAAAATGGATCTTATTAATCGTCTCTCTGATGTCTTCATGTTTTCAACATTTAAGCCTACATCTAGATTTTGATACCTTCAAATTTTACTTGGAGGATAGATATAAAATTGCTTTTCTTTTCCCAAAGAAAATAAAAATTAAGGTTATTGATAATTCTTATTCAAACCTATCTTTTACTCCTATCCAGCTTTAGGAAGTATCCCTTCTCATTATGACATCAAACAAAGCCCCAATGCAAGAATCAAACTCTTCCTTCATACCCACAGCCCAACAAATATCAATCTCTTTCTTCAATCTAGGAGTATTTATCACTTCACAAGAACTTATCAGTGCCAATTGGAGTGCCATTCTCTCTAATAAAAAGAAAAATACTAGAAAACCCTATCCAAAATTGCAAACCATAGCAAGGACTTAGAAAGCCAAATCCTTATGTGCCATAACATCCATCAAAGAGCACTATTATCCACCTATGCTGATAAAAAAACATCTAGAATTCACCTCCTGGAAAAGGTTAATGCAACCCTTCTAGATGAGGTAGTTGCAAGAATTAGAGAAAAAACTATTTCTTGTCAGATTAAGGAGTGATTAATGCTCAAAGCTCAATATATAAGCTGGGCAGCTGGCTTTCCCAAATTGTTCCTACCATCATATGAAGTTGATATCTCATATATCGAACAAGGATTAATCCAAAGATTTTCTTTATGCGGAGATGATTTTGAAATAATACAGCAGCTCCCTGCAATCGTGCATCATGCCCTTCGTAGCCTTGGAGTTACCAAAAGACAACTTCTCCTAACAATATCATCCACTTTGGGGGAAAGATCAGACATTCGGTTTTATCAACCATATCAATTATGGACTATCATGACTTATGAGGAAGGAGATTTACTCTACAAAAAATTCATCTCTACCTTAAATGATTATGAGCATCTCCCAGTTGATTATCTAGTTCAATGGTTTGAATCTCGTGAAGTCACTACAATGGAATACAGGTTAGAATGTCTCCAAAATTACAATCTAGCTTCTGAACCATATCAATGATTTCTCAATCTAAAAGGACATCTTGAATTTGCAAGTACATACAGAGATGTTTGATGTGACGGTCAACGAGTTGTTTGCATTGTTGATGATCTCATTGAGCAAACAACGGTGATAAAGAATCCATATAAATCTGGATATACAACTCTTAATCAAATTATCAATGCTTATGAAAACATGTATTTTGATATTTCTAATGAAACTTGAGAAGAGTTAATCCAATTATTTCATGGTAAATTAACAAATGAAGGTTGGAATGAGCACTTTTGATGAAAGTCTCCAATAATACTATACCTAGCATAAAGATTCTTCCTACAATAGCTTTTTCTAAAACATTGGAAGGATGAGAAAAGCTTTTTCTACTAGCCCATCAATGAGTTCTTATAAAGGGTACACGCAAAAGTACTAAAAGACAAAGCATATATCTCATAAGAATGAAGTATTATTTTATTCCTGACATGCACATCTATGAAGAACTTATCTTCAGAAAGGGAAAAGAAATAAAGACATGACACATACCCTATCAAGTCACTCAAAGCAATCATGACATGTCACCATTCAGAATAAAGTTCATTTACAGCAAAGATTGTGATGTTTGCCTGCAGTCCGGAAGCATCATGAAATTTGCCAGCACATTAAATGAAATGCACATTTAGTCTAAATTCAGTTGTAATGAAATGTAAATTATGTTGGTTATGACTATAAATAGGTCTAGCCTTTCTCATGTATAGGCAAGAGTTAGAATACTAGTCAAAATCCAGCCTTGCTTCCACCACCATCTCCTCTCTCCTCCCCCTTCCGCTTTTGTATGCCCACCATCTTCCCCATTTGGTATTAGAGCTAACTTGGTATCAAATTTGTATTCAAGTACTTTCGCAATATAAAGTTGTTTTGTGAGTATTTCCTCACTTATCTTTGTTATGTTATGCTTTGATTTTGCTTAAGGAATTGCTTACTCAAAAGTAAGAACGTCAAAAGTCTTAATACTTGGTTGTGTGTTTGTTATTATTGAGAAATTTTAATCATATTCCACCCAGAGCGAAGCTGAGGTAGCCATTGTTGCCACCGTTGTTAGACGTGCAAAGGCATTTAAGGCATTTTATTGGTGTATAAATCCTCAATTTTGTTAGATATGCATGGTGGATTTGGTTAAAATAACTCTGTAATACAAATTATGGCTAAGCTTATTAAGAAGTTTGGACCTTCTTCTTCCTTATCATCAAATTTGTTATCTTCTACGTCTATTAAAAACAGTGAAGAAATCAGTTATGACGATTTACATCAAGTTATTTGTGACTGGACTATTCTAAACTTAAATAAAAATGAAATTTATAAAGTTGGATGTTTTCAACTAATATCAAGTTGTAAATTAAAAACCAATGAAAGAACTGAATCCATTACCAGTAATATTCGGCATCTTTCTTTAATCAAGCCCTGTGAAATAAAGGAGTATGTTAAAACATACAATTATATTCATTTTGGATTGGGGCAAGTTGCTCTAAAGCCACTAACAGGACTTGCACCTAGAGCTGAAGCTCTCATCTATGTTCAAGACAAAAGACATAAGAAATTTAGTGATTTATTGCTTGGAATGGTTGAATCAAGTTTGGCTGATGGCCCTACTTTCTTCAAATGCTTTCCAAATTTCTCTCTTTTCCTTATAGATCCAGGTGCACATGATGCTCTTGCTCTTGCTATCCAGGCAAAAGGCTTTGATATGAATCCCCATAATCAAAATCTAGCTCTCAGATATAGCGTTTATTATAAACTCATGAATTCAGTTGTTCCAAGCATAGCCTTTTCCCATCAAGTAAAAGGTATGACTATTTTATTCCAAACTAATTTTAAAAATAAAGTTTATATTCCAACACTCATACAGTGGAATGATATTAATCCATCTGGTAAGTGGCACTTAGAAAATGCCCAACCAGAAAGGTCTTTAGAAAATCAAGATATTACAACAATTATTGAACATGAAGTTGGAAGTGTTGAAATAAATCTTCAAACAGATTCAAGAGATACAACTCCTACAGTTTATCAACCTTCTAGAAAGTCTTATTCTCATCCTCCCTCTGTGGTAGGATCTTCCAAAAATGAAACGTCTCGATTTTTTTACTCTACACCTAATGTAGACCTTCGACCTACAGGACTTGTGTATCCTTCTTATCAAGCTTCTCCATCTAATACATATAATCCTTCGAAATTCGATTTCAATATAAATGTTATTGAATGTTTTGAAATTGATAATGAAATGTTGAAAAGGAATTTACGTCTACATCCTTTAACAAAATCCTTTTTTAAACAGGTTTCTTAAGAACATAAAGACTTTTTAAAAGAAAAATGGTACAAATATATGTATGATAATCAAAGAAGTATTTATTTATCTAATTGGCTTAAACTAGCCATGAAGAAAGCTTATAATACTGAAGATTTATCCATCAATATGATAACTAAATTAAGCTCTTCTTGGATTATAGCTTCTGCCAGTTCCTCTCCACAAAGAACTGAAGAATCTATACATCCTCCATTACATCAAATCATTTATAAAGAAACTTTAGCTGTACCCATAAAAGATGTTGTAAAAATACAAAGAGGCAATGGTAGAACTAAATTTATTTACAAATCAGAGTTAAGTGATGTTTTTGAACAAAATAATTATACAAATATTAACCTTCATACTATTGGCCAACAAACCAACAGAATTGAATATAAAGTTGAAAATATTTTAAAATTTTATGAAACTACTTCTTCCCATAAACTAATCAAGACACAATCTTTAGGTTTTCAAGGTGAAGCCCTTAAAGATTTAAAGTTAGAAAAAAACCCTTGAAATTTTTAGACGAACTTATCATTCAATTATCTCATAGTTTTACAAATATAAAACTTAATGATAATAAAGAAATAAACATGAAAATTCCATAAATGTTTTAGTTTCTAAAGCTTCGAGCTCAGACTCAAAATTCTCTGTTTCTGACTCTAGAGAAGAAAAATCAAATGAAAATCAAGATGATCAAAATCAAGAATCTCTACAAATTAATAAAATATTTAAAAGATAAAAACCAGTAGTCACTACAGCAAAAACAAGAAATTATTATCCAAGAGCTACTCAAAAACAAGAAATTATTATCCAAGACCTACTCTAGTTGATCTTCAATTCAAAGAACAAACTAGTCTAAATGGCATTCGATTTGAAAACTCCCCAGTATATGAATGGAATGTAGATTGACTATCTGAATATCAAATCTACAACTATGCCAACACATGATGATATATGATTTTACCATCATGGCTGCTGGTAATGATCAAAGACATGTAGTAAATGCAGTTGTCCTTGGATTTATAGGAGAATTACATGGTTGGTGGGAAAAATACTTATATGATACAGAAAGAAATGCTATAAGAAATGTAGTAAAAGAGAACCCTCAGGAAATCCTATTCTTACTCCTTAAGGTAAAATGATCCTTGATTCCATCTACATGCTTATTACCAATATAGTTAAACATTTTATTGGTAATTATATGAATGTAGAAGAAAAATTAAAAACACAATTAATCAATTTATCTTGCCCAACATTATTAGATTTTCGTTGGTATAAAGATGTTTTCTTATCAAAACTCTACACGATCGATGCAAGTAAATCAGAATTTTTGAAAAAAAAAATTCATATCTGCTTTTCCTAAACTTTCGCAGAAAAAGTTAGAGAAGAATTAAAATCAGAAAATTATGGAAATTTGAATTATGGAATGTCTACATATGGTGATCTAATTAAAAAGATTAATAAAGTTGGATTTTCATTATACAATGAAACCAAACTTAAACGTCAAATTGAAAATCAAAAAAGAATCAGCAAATATGAACTTGGTGATTTTTATTTTCAATTTGGGATGGAACCATTAATCAGTCTTTCTAGCCAGAATAAAAAGAAACTCTTAAAAAGAAACCATCAAAAAAGAAAATCTAAACAATTTTCAACTCCACAATGTTATACTCCCTCAAAAAGATATTATAAAAAATCTTCTCTTAAAAACCCTTATAAAGAATTAAAGAAATCTTATACAAACGATAATCCATCCACTTCTTACCCTAAGAAAAAGGGAATATAATGTTATAATTGCAAAGAAAAAGGACATATAGCTCCTGACTACCCAAAAATAAAAGTTAAAACAAAAAAAGAAATCAAAACTATCTTAAAAGGATCCTCAGCGTCAGAGTCATCCAGTTCCACTTATACAGATTATTGTTCCCCTCATGGTTTAGATACATGTCATTGTAAAATATTTGACAGTGAAATCCAGCATGAGTCTGCTTCTTTTTCCTCTTTATCTTTAAAGGTACTTTCTGCTCCAAAAGAGATGGTGCTATAAATGTTTAAAGATCTAAATAATGAAGAATTAAAAAATAAATATTTTGAAAAAAAAACAGAATATAAATAGAGGAACTAAAAAAAGAAAAAGCTTCTACATCAAATAATATATTAGACTTACCTGAACAATTCAGCATTAAAACTGTATTAGATAGATTAAGAGAGCAACACGCTCCTCTTCATCTTTCTATTCAAGATCTTTATAAAGAAATAAATAATCAAAAGCAAGAAATAAAAGAATTAAAACAAGACTTAATTAAACTTTAAGAACTCAAACAATGTGCTGAAAATCTTGAATTTCACACACTCAAAAATTATTAAAAAAATGATTATGTAGAAAATCAAGAAAAATTTGATGAAGACTTAAATGGTTTTGTAAATTCTTTAACAAGAAATCCACTTAAAAAATGGAAAAATCAAGCTACAATTAAGGTCAAAGACTTCTCCGTTAAAGCACTCTGCTTACTAGATAAAAGCGCAGATGTTAATTTAATAGGAAAAGGATTAATCCTAATAAAATATTATAAAAAAACCAATAATATACTCAATCTAGCTACTGCTAGCAAAAAAACTGCATATCAAATACAAATTAAGTAATGTTTATTTCTGTAAAAACGGAACATGTATAAAGATTAATTTCTTTTTAGGAAATGATTTAAACAATGATGTTATCCTTGGAAATCCTTTTCTACAAAATTTATAGCCTTTTTAAATTGACTCATTAGGTTTAAAAACTAGTTTAGACAATAAAGAATTAAAATTTGATTTTGTTGAATTAACTCCTATTCAACATATGAATTTTATTCAGACAAAGTGTAAATAAGAATAAGATGTTTAAAAACCATTCAGATATCCAGTGCCAAATAAAACGGATCTTAGTAATCGTCTGTCTGATGTCTTCATGTTTTCTACATTTAAACCTACATCTAGATTTAGGTACATTTAAATTTTACCTAGAGGACAGATATAAAATTATTTTTCTATTCCAAAAGAAAATAAAAATTTAGATTATTGATAATTCTCATTCAGACCTATCTGCCTTCATGAAGTACCCCTTATCATTATGACATCAAGTACAAGCAAAAGCAAAGCCCCTATCCAGGAATCAAGCTCCTCTTTCATAGCTACATCCCAACAAATATCAATTCCCTTCTTTAATCCAGGATTATCTGTCATTTCACAAGAACTTATCAGTGCCCATTGGAGTGCCATTCTCTCTGATAAAAAAAACACTAGAAAAAACCTATCCAAAATTGCAAACCATATCAAGGACTTAGAAAGATAAATCCTTATATGCCATAACATCCATCAAAAAGCACTATTATCCACCTATGTTGATGAAAAAACATCCAGAATTCACCTCCTAGAAACATCAACATAGCCCATCCAAATGAGAGAGCTGCAAGAATTAGAGAAAAAACTATTTCTTGTCATATCAAGGAGCGATTAATGTTCAAAGCTCAATATAGAAACGGGGCAACTAGCTTTCCCAAATTGTTCCTGCCATCATATGAAGTTGATATCTCATATATCAAACAAGGATTAGTCAAAGATTTTCTTTATGCAGAGATGATTTTGAAATGATACAGCAGCTCCCTACAATCGTGCATCATGCCCTTCGCAGCCTTGGAGTTACCAAAAGACAAATTCTCATAACGATTTCATCAAGTTTGGGTGAAAGATCAGAATCCGATTTTATCAACCTTATCAATTATGGACCATCATGAGTTATGAAGAAGGAGATTTAGTCTGCAAAAAGTTCATCTCTACCTTAAATGATTACGAGCATCTCCTTGTTGATTATCCAGCTCAGTGGTATGAATCTCATGAAGTCGCTACAATGGAATATAGCTTAGAACGCCTACGAACTTTTGATCTAGCTTCTGATCAGTATCAAAGATTTCTCAATCTAAAAGGACATATTGAATTTGCAAGTACAAATTGATATGTTTGGTGTGACAGTCGAAGAGTTGTTTGCATCGCTGATGATCTCACTGAGCAAACAACGGTGATACAGAATCCATATAAATTTGGACATACAGCTCTTAATCAAATTATCAGTGCTTATGATGACATGTCTTTTGTTATTTCTAAAGACACTCGAGAAGAATTAATCCAATTATTCCATGGTAAATTAACAAATGAAGGTTGGAATGAGCACTTTTGATGCAAGTCTCCAATAATACTATGCCTAACAAAAAGATTCTTCTTATAAGAGCTTTTTCTAAAACATTGGAAGGATGAGAAAAGCTTTTTCTACTAGCCCATCAATGAGTTCTTAGAAAAAGTATATGCAAAAGTACTAAAAGACAAAGCATATCTCTCGTAAGAATGAAGTAGTATTTTATTCCCGACATGCACATCCATGAAGAACTTATCTCTAGAAAGGGAAAAGAAATAAAGACATGACACATACCTTATCAAGTCACTCAAAGCAATCATGACATCTCACTATTCAGAATAAAGTTTAGCTACAGCAAAGATTGTGATTTTTGCCTGCAGTCCAGAAGCATTATGAAATTTGCCAGCACATTAAATGAAATGCATATCCAGTCTAAATTTAGTTGAAATGAAATGTAAATTATGTTGGTTATGACTATAAATAGGTCTAGCCTTCCTCATGTATAGGCAAGAGTTGGAATAACAGCTAAAATCTAGCCTTGCTTCCACCACCATCTCCTCTTTCCTCTCCCTTCTGCTTTTGTATGCCCACCATCTTCCCCATTTGGTATTAGAGCCAAGTTCGTATCAAATTTGTAATCAGGTACTTTGGCAATATAAAGTTGTTTTGTGGGTATTTCTTCAATTATCTTTGTTATGTTATGCTTTGATTTTGCTTAAAGAATTGCTAACTCAAAAGTAAGAACATCAAAAGTCTTAATACTTAGTTCTGTGTTTGTTATTATTGAGAAATTTTAATCATCTTCCGCCCTATGGGAAGCTGAGGTAGCTATTGTTGTCGCCGTTAGTAGCCGTGTGAAGGTGTTTAAAGCGTTTTATTGGTGTGTAAGTCCTCTATTTTGTTAGATACTCGTGGTGGATTTGGTTAAAATAACTCTATAGTACAAATTATGGCTAAGCTTATTAATAAGTTTGTACCTTCTTCTTCCTCATCATCAAATTCCTTATCACCTATGTCTATTAAAAATAGTGAAGAAATCAGTTATAACAATTTAGATTAAGTTATTTGTGACCGAACTATTCCAATCCTAAATAAAAATGAAAATTTTAAAGTTGAAAGTTTTCAATTAAAATCAAGTTATAAGGTAAAAACCATTGAAAGAACTGAATCCATTACCAGTAATAATCAGTATCTTTCTTTAATCAAGTCCCATGAAATAAAGAAGTATGTTAAAACATACAATAGTGAAGAAATCAGTTATGACGATTTAGATTAAGTTATTTGTGACTGGACCATTCCAACCCTAAATAAAAATGAAAATTTTAAAGTTGAAAGTTTTCAATTAAAATCAAGTTATAAGGTGAAAACCATTGAAAGAACTGAATCCATTACCAGTAATAATCAGCATTTTTCTTTAATCAAGTCCCATGAAATAAAGAAGTATGTTAAAACATACAATTATATTCATTTTGGTTTTGGGCTGTTAAAACATACAATTATATTCATTTTGGTTTTGGGCAAGTTGCTCTAGAGCTATTAACAAGACTTGGACTTAGAACTAAAGCTCTCAACTATGTTCAAGACACAAGACATAAAAACTCAGTGATTCATTACTTGAAATAGTTGAATCAATTTTGGCTAATGGCCCTACTTTCTTCAATTGCTTTCCAAATTTCCTTGTTTCCCTTATAGATCCAGGTGCACATGATGCTCTTACTCTTGCTATCCAGGCAAAAGGCTTTGATATGAATCCCCATAATCAAAATCTTGCTCTCATATATAGCGTTTATTATAAACTCATGAATTCAGTTGTTCCAGGCAGAGCCTATTCCCATTAAGCAAAAGATATGACTACTTTATTCTAATCTAATTTCAAAAATAAAGTTAATATTCTAAAACTCATACAATGGAATGATATTAATCTATCTTGTAAATGGTGCTTAGAAAACGCCCAACCAGAAAGGTCTTTAGAAAATCAAGATATTGAAACAATTATTAACATGAAGATGGAAGTGTTGAAATAAATTTTCAAACAGATTCAAGAGATACAACTCCTACAGTTTATCAACCTTCTAGAAAGTCTTATTCTCATCCTTCCTCTGTAGTAGGATCTTCCATAAAAGAACCATCCTAAGTTTCGTGCTCTACAGCTAATGTAGACCTTCGACCTATAGGACTTGTGTATCCTTCTTATCAAGCTTCTCCATCTAATACATATAATCCTTGGGACTTCGATTTCAATATAAATGTTATTGAATGTTTTGAAATTGATAAAGAAGTGTTAAAAAAGAATTTACCTCTGCATCCTTTAACAAAATCCTTTTTAAATAGGTTTCTCAAGAACATAAAGACTTTTAAAAGAAAAATAGTACAAATATATGTATGATAATCGAAGAAGTATTTATTTATCTGATTGGCTTAAACTAGCCATAAAGAAAGCTTATAATATTGAAGATTTATCCTCAATATGATAACAAAATTAAGCTCATCTTGGACTATATCTTTTACCTATTCTTCTCCACAGAGAACTGAAGAATCTATACGTCCTCCATTACATCAAATCATATATAAAGAAACTTCAGCCATACCCATAAAAGATGTTGCACAAATGCAAGGAGATAAAGGTAAATTTGAATTTATTTACAAATCAGATTTAAGTGATGTTTTAGAACAAAATATACAAATATTAACCTTCATACTATTGGCCAACAAACTAATATAATTGAAGATAAAGTTAAAAATATTTTACAGCCTTTTAAAATTATTTCTTCTAAAAAAAATTCAAAACTATCTTAAAATGATCGTCATCCTTAGAATCATCTAGTTCCTCTGATAAAGATTATTCTTCAGATAGATGCCATTGTAAAATATTTGACAGTGAAATCCAGTACGAATCTACTTCTGCTTCCTCTTTATCTTTAAAAGTATTCTCTGCTCCAGAAGAAATGGTGTTAGAAATGTTTAAAGATCTAAAAGATGAATAATTAAAAAATAAATATTTTGAAAAATTACAGAAAATAAACAATAAAAATAAAAAAGGAAAAGCTTCTACATCAAGTAATATTTTTGACTTACCTAAACCATTCAATATAAAAACTATTTTAGATAGATTAAAAGAGCAACAAGCTCGTACTCATCTTTTAATTCAAGATCTTTCTAAAGAAATTAATAATCAAAAGCAAGAAATAAAAGAATTAAAACAAGACTTAATTGAACTTCAAGAACTCAAACAACGTGTTGGGAATCTTGAATTTCACACACTCAAATATTATCAAGAAAATAATGATAATTTAGAACATCAAGAAAAATTTGATGAAAACTTAAATGGTTTTGTAAATTCTTTAACAAGGAATCCACCTTAAAAATGCAAAACTCAAGTTACAATTAAGGTCAAAGACTTTTCTATTAAAGCACTCTGCTTACAAGATAGTGGCGCAGACGTTAATTTAATAAGAGAAGGATTAATCCCAATAAAATACTATAAAAAAACCAAAAATAAACTCAGCCTAGCAACTGCTAGTAATAACTCCATATCCATTATAAATTAAATAACACCCATGTTTGCAAAAATGGGACATGTACAAAGACTAATTTCCTGCTCGGAAAAGATTTAAACAATGATGTTATCCTTGGAAATCCTTTTCTACAGATTCTACAACATTTTCAAATTGCTTCATCAGGCCTTAAAACTATTAAAGACAATAAAAAATTAATTTTTTATTTTGTTAAATCAACTCCTATTTAACATATCAATATCATTCAAAATCTAATTGCTTATAAATAAAAACAAATTGCATATCTTCAAGAAGATATGAATTCTTTAAGAATTGAAAATGAATTACAAAAACCAAAACTCCAAAAGGATTTAATCCAGTTTCAAAAATCTTTTGAAACAGAATGCTGTTCTGACTTTCCTTCTGCCTTTTAGCATAGGAAACACCATACTATTTCTCTTCTATATATTGATAATTTCGATGAATCTCAAATTCGTACAAAAGCTTGACCTATTCAGATGAATAAAGACCTTGTACAACTACGTACTAAAGAAATCAATGATCTTCTTGCTAAAAAGCTTATTCAGAAATCACAATCCCCTTGGAGTTGTGCAGCGTTTTATGTAAATAAATAGTCTGAACAAGAACGAGGTGTTTCCTGTCTTGTTATCAACTACAAGCTTTTAAATAAAGTCTTAAAGTGCATTAGATATCTAGTTCCAAATAGAACTGATCTTATTAACTGTGTAGCTGGTGCCTTCCTTTTTTCCAAATTTGATCTTAAATCTGGATTTTGTCAATTCAAATCACCCTGGAGGACAAGTATAAAACTGCTTTTATAGTACCATTTGGCCATTAAGAATGGAACGCTATGCCATTTGGTTTAAAAAATGCTCCTTCAGAATTTCAAAGAATAATGAATAACATTTTTAATCCATAGCAAGCTTTTACACTCGTCTATATAGATGGCATTCTTGTGTTTTCAAAATCTATTTCTAACCATTGGAAACATTTAAATATTTTTTAAAAAAGTTATTATCAACAATGGACTTGTTTTCTCCCAAAAGAAAATGAAGCTTTTTCAAATAAAAATTTAGTTTCTTGGCTTTATAATAAAAAAAGGAACTATTTCTCCAGTCCAAAGAATTATTAAGTTTGCTTCCCAACTTCTTGATGAAATTCTTAATAAGGAGCAATTGCGATGTTTTCTTGGATGCCTTAATTATGTTTGTGACTTATATAAAGATCTTGATAAAGAAAGAAAAATCTTGCAAATGCACTTGACCAAAAATCCCATAGAATGGTCACCTGCTCATACAAAAGCTCTTCAAAATATTAAACAAAAAGTCCAAAATTTACCTTGTTTAACTATCCCTCATCTAGATTTATGAAAAATAGTTTAACCAGATGCATCTGAAATAGGTTTTGGAGGAATCTTTCTACAAAGAAACGTCCTTGGAAAAAAATAAATTCTTCGTTTCACTTCTGTAACATGGACGCCCACTCAACATAATTATTCAACTATTAAAAAAAATGCTATCCATAGTAAATAGTTTAATGAAGTTCCAAAGTGATTTATTAAACAAAAGATTTTTATTAAGAATAAATTGTAAATCTTCTAAAGAAACTTTAGAAAAAGATGTAAAAAATTTTACTGCTAAGCAAATCTTTGCACTCAGGCAAGCTTTATTAGCCATATTTGACTTTGACATTGAGTATATTGTAAGTAAAAATAATTCTCTTCCTAATTTTTTATATCGTGAGTTTTTACAGGGACAAAAAACTGAAGCCTTGGCATATTAGACCCTTTCTCTAGTCCCCAACTAATAAAGTTTATTCCATTATGAATACTACACCTTTATCCAGAAAATCCAGCAGCAATTATCTTGAGAGATAGGGAGCAACCCATACTTCTAATATTCCTCCATTTCAAAGCCCATCAAGCCCTGTATCTAGAAAACCTTAAGCTTCACAAGCCCAATATTTTGCCTCAAGAGCACCCTTGAGAATTTAATCCTTAGATGACATGTCTTATGCCGATACCATTTCTATTGAACATCTTATCCAAACCCTTTTTTCTCCTGATCACTTATTTATCCAACCTCTTGACTATAAATTCTATGAACATATTCTGATCAGAATTGGTAGCTGTACTATTGATCATATAGATGGATCAAAAAATTCATACTTAACCGCTTTACCAACCAATATTACTATCCTATATTCAAAAATCAAGATTCTGCCTGTTCTCTCTGCAGAAGAATGGGGATGACCTCTTCATATTCCTCAATGGCTTGATTCAGCACTTATTTTAGTTATTATTATTATATTTCTGCTTGGGAAGTCATCCACTATTATCAAAACTCATCTTTCCAACATTCCTGGTTCATTAGATTCAAATCAAACTCCCATAAAATACCTATGTGGTTCTTCACACAATTCTGGATCCCTTTTGGTGCCACTCAAGACATCCTTCTTCAAGCACTTCTTCCGATTTATGAATCCTATTCTACATCATTTAAAGCCCTTCTCAAATCAAAAGAAAAAAACCATTATCAGCACCTACAACTTACAACAGAACCTTATGTTATTATATAGTTTTATCACAAACAGGAGATTCCTTAGATCTTGAAATGGAATTTTTATAATGAAACGGACTTTAGTCCACCAGTTTTATCTTGAATGATCTATATCAAGTTTTGGCATGAATTTGATTATACTACAGGACTCCAGCAATATTCTACCGATTAAGCTATAAAGCCATCATTCTCTGAAGTTCTCAAAACTCCTGAAAAAGAAAAAGAAAGGCTTCATCCAGCAAGTGATATTGATAAATAGAAGAATTCTTGTTCAGCCTCTCCTTCTACTCTTTTTGCAGCAGCAGATTTGCGTCAACTCAAAAAAGAACTTCAAAAGGAAATTATTGAACAAATACAAAAAGAATCGTAATCTGAGAATTTTCCATTAAGTTTTGGTTAGCAGCTGCATCATCTTTGGGCTGATGACAATCCTTTTGAAAATATTGCTCCCTAACCAGATACAGATGCTGATGAGACAAAAAGTGATAATGAAGTTTTCATATCTATCCGAAGAAAAGGAAGAAAATAAAGCCAAGACAAGACATATGCTTTATTACGCCACTCAATTTCCCACAAAGCAATCATGACAATCTACTATTCAAAATAAAGTTCATCTACAATGAAGATTGTGATCTTATCTAGCAGTCCTGAAGCATCATGAAATTTGTCAACACATGAAATGAAATGCAAATGTAGTGTAAATATAGTTGTAATGAAATGTAAATTATGCTGGTTGTGACTATAAATAGGTCTAGCCTTCCTCATGTACAAGCAAGAGTTGGAATACCAATCAAAATCCAGCTTTGCTTCCACTACCATCTCCTCTTTCCTCTCCTTTCCGCTTTTGTGTAACCCATCTTCTTCCCCATTTGGCAAATGGGGAAGATGGTGGATATACAAAAGCAGAGGGATGGTGGGTATACAAAAGCGGCAGGGAGAGGAGAGAGGACATGGTGGTGGAAGCAAGGCTAGATTTTGACTGATATTCCAACTCTTGTCTGTACATGAGGAAAGCTAGACCTATTCATAGTCATAACCAACATAATTTACATTTCATTACAACTAAATTTAGACTGAATGTGCATTTCATTTAATGTATCGACAAATTGCATGATGCTTCTAAACTATAGGCAAAAATCACATTCTTTGCTGTAGATGAACTTTTTTCTAAATAGTGAGATGTCATGATTGCTTTGAGTGACTTGATAAAGTATGTGTCATGAACTTTATGTGCATATCAGGAATAAAATACTACTTCATTCTTATGAGAGATATGCTTTGTCTTTTAATACTTTTTCATGCACTTTTTCTGAGAACTCATTGATGGGCTAGTAGAAAAAGCTTTTCTCATCCTTCCAATGTTTTAGAAAAAGATCTTATAAGAAGAATCTTTACGCTAGGCATAGTATTATTGGACACTTGCATTAAAAGTGCTCATTCCAACCTTCATTTGTTAATTCACCATGGAATAATTGGATTAACTCTTCTCAAGTTTCTTCAGAAATATCAAAAGACATGTCTTCATAAGCACTGATAATTTGATTGAGAGCTATATGTCCAGATTTATATGGATTATGTATCACCGTTGTTTGCTCAGTGAGATCATCAACAATGCAAACAACTCGTCGACTGTCACACCAAACATATCCGTATGTACTTGCAAATTCAAGATGTCCTTTTAGATTGAGAAATCTTTTATATTGATTAGAAGCTGGATCATAATTTTGGAGACGTTCTAAGTTGTATTCTATTGTAGCAATTTCATGAGATTCATACCATTGAGCTGGATCATCAACAGGGAGATGCTCGTAACCATTTAAGGTAGAGATGAATTTTTTACAGACTAGATCTCCTTCTTCATAAGTCATGATAGTCCATAATTGATAAGGTTGATAAAACCGGATTTCTAATCTTTCACCCAAACTTGATGAAATTATTATGAGAAGTTGTCTTTTGGTAACTCCAAGGCTACAACGGCATGACACACAATTGTAAGGAGCTGTTGTATTATTTCAAAATCATCTCTGCATAAAAGAAAATCTTTGGACTAATCCTTGTTCTATATATGAGATATAAACTTCATATGATGGTAGGAGTAATTTGGGAAAGCCAGTTGCCCAGCTTATATATTGAGCATTGAGCATTAATCGCTCCTTGATCTAACAAGAAAGTTCTTTCTCTAATTCTTGCAGCTATCTTATTTGGAAGGGCTATGTTAACCTTTTCTAGGAGGTGAATTCTGGATGTTTTTTCATCAGTATAGGTGGATAATAGTGCTCTTTGATGGATGTTATGGTATAAAAGGATTTGGCTTGCTAAGTCCTTGATATGGTTTGCAATTTTGGATATGGTTTTTCTAGTGTTTTTTTCTTTCATCAGAGAGAATGGCACTCCAATGGGCATTGATAAGTTCTCGTGAAGTGATAGATAATCCTGGATTGAAGAAAGGAATTGATATTTGTTAGGATGTAGGTATGAAGGAAGAGCTTGATTCCTTAATAGGGGCTTTACATATTTCACAATGGGAAGGGATACTTCCTAAAGGCAGATAAGAGTAAATGATAAGTTTGAATGAGAATTATCAATAACCTGAATTTTTATTTCCTTTGGGAAAAGCAGTTTTATATCTGTCCTCCAGGTAGAATTTGAAGGTACCAAAATCTGGTTGTAGGATTAAATGTAGAAAACATGAAGACATCAGAGAGACGATTAATAAGATCCATTTTATTTGGAACTGGATATTTGAATGGTTTTTGAACATCTTATTCTTGTTTACACTTTGTCTGAATAATTTTGATATGTTGAATAAGAGTTAATTCAACAAAATCAAATTTTAATTCTTTATTGTCTAAAATAGTTTTTAGACCTGATGAGTCAATTTAAAAAGGCTATAAATTTGTAAAAAAGGATTTCCAAAGTTAACATCATTGTTTAAAGCCTTTCCTAGAAGGAAATTAGTCTTTATGCATGTTCCATTTTTACAGACATAAACATTACTTAATTTGTATTTGATATGTAGTTTTTTGCTAGCAGTAGCTAGATTGAGTTTATTATTGGTTATTTCATAATATTTTGTTGGGATTAATCCTTCTCTTATTAAATTAACATCTACACCACTATTTAGTAAGCAGAGTGCTTTAATAAAGAATTCTTTGATCTTAAATGTAACTTGAGTTTTCCATTTTTTAAGTGGATTCCTTGTTAAAGAATTTACAAAACCATTCAAGTTTTCATCAAATGTTTCTTAATTTTCTAAATTATCATTATTTTCTTGATATTTTTGGAGTATATGAAATTCAAGATTCTCAACACACTATTTGAGTTCTTGAAGTTCAATTAAGTCTTGTTTTAATTCTTTTATTTCTTAATTTTGATTATTAATTTCTTTATAAAGATCTTGAATAAAAAGATGAGTAGGAGCTTGTTGCTCTCTTAATCTATCTAATACAGTTTTAATGCTGAATTATTCAGGTAAGTTTGATATGTTATTTGATGTAAAATCTTTTCATTTTTAGTTCCTTTATTTATATTATGTATTTTTTCAAAATATTTATTTTTTTAATTCTTCATCTTTTAGATCTTTAAACATTTCTAGCGCCATCTCTTCTGAAGCAGAAAGTACGTTTAAAAATAAATAGGTAGAAGAAGCAGATTCATATTGGATTTCACTGTCAAATATTTTACAGTGACATGTATCTGAAAAATGAGAGGAAGAATAATCTATATCAGAGGAACTAGGTGACTTTGACTTTGAGGATCCTTAATTTTAAGATATTTTTTATTTCTTTTTCTATTTTAACTTTTATTTTTGGGCAATCAAGGGCTATATGTCCTTTTTCCTTGTAATTATAACATTGTATTTCTTTTTTCTTGGGATGAGAAGTGGATGAATTATTTTTTGTATAAGATTTCTTTAATTCTTTATAAGGGTTTTTATGAGAAGATTTTTCATGATATCTTTTTGAAGGAATATATTATTGTGGAGTTGAAAAATGTTTAGATTTTCTTTTTTAATGGTTTCTTTTTAAGTTTTTCTTTTTATTTTGACTAGAAGGACTGATTAATGGCTCCATACCAAATTGAAAACAAAAATCACTAAGTTCATACTTGCTGATTCTTTTTTTATTTTCAATTTGATGTTTAAGTTTGATTTCATTGCATAATGAAAATTCAACTTTATTAATCTTTTGAATTAGATCACTATATGTGTACATTCCATAATTCAAATTTCCATAATTTTCTGATTTTAATTCTTTTTGAACTTTTTCTACAAAAAGTTTAGGAAGACTAGATATGAATTTTTCTTTCCAAAATTCTAAATTACTTTCATTGATCGTATAGAGTTTTGATAAGAAAACATCTTTATACCAACAAGAATCTGATAATGTTGGGCAAGATAAATTGATTAATTGTGTTTTCTATTTTTCTTCTACATTCATATAATAACCAATAAAATGTATAACTATATTGGTAATAAGCACGTAGATGGAATCAGAGATCAATTGGCCTTGAGGAGTAAGAATAGGATTTCCAGAGAGATCTCTTTTTACTACATTTAATATAGCATTTCTTTCTGTATCAGATAGGTATTTTTCCCACCAACCATATAATTGTCCAGTAAATCCAACGATGACTACATTTACTGCTTGTCTTTGATCATTACTGGCAGCCATGATGGTGGAGGCATATATCATCATGTGTTGGCATAGTTGCAGGATTTGATATTTAGATAGTCCATCTACATTCCATTCGTATACTAAGGAGTTTTCAAATTTAAGGCCATTTAGAATAGCTTATTGTTCCAATTGAAGATTAACTAGAGTAGGTCTAGGATAATAATTTCTTGTTTTTGCAGCAGTGACTATTGGTTTTTGTCTTTTAAATATTTTATTGATTTGTAGAGATTCTTGATTTTGATCATTTTAGTTCTCAATTGTTTTAGACTCTTCTTCTATAGGATCAGCTATAGAAAATTCTGAATCTGAGCTAGAGGCTTTAGAATTTGAGACTAAAACATTTAAGTTTTGTCAGCTTTTTTATCTTTATTTTCTTTAAGTTTTATATTTGTAAAACTATGAGATAATTGATTGATTAGTTCGTTTGAAAATTTTTAGGGTTTTTTTCTAACTTTAGATCTTTGAGGGCTTCACCTTAAAAACCTAAAGATTTTTTCTTGATTACTTTATGGGAAGAAGTAGTTTCAAAAAATTTTAAAATATTTTCAACTTTATCTTCAATTCTATTGGTTTGTTGGCCAATAGTATGAAGGTTTGTTGGCCAATAGTATGAAGGTTTATATTTGTATAATTATTTTCTTCTAAAACATGACTTAAATTTGATTTGTAAATAAATTCAGTTTTACACTTGTCTCCTTGTATTTTTGCAACATCTTTTATGGGTACAACTGAAGGTTCTTTATAAATGATTTGATATAATGGAGGATGTAGAGATTCTTCACTTCTTTGTGGAGAAGAACTAGTAGAAGCTATAATCCAAGATGAACTTAATTTTGTTAACATATTGATGGATAAATCTTTAGTATTACAAGCTTTCTTTATGGCTAGTTTAAGCTAATCAAAGAAATAAATATTTCTTTGATTATCATACATACATTTATACCAATTTTCTTTTTGAAAGTATTTATGTTCTTGAGAAACATGGTCAAAAAAGGATTTTGTGAGAGGATTTAAAGCTAAATTCTTTTTTAACATTTCTTTATCAATCTCAAAGCATTCAATAACATTTATATTGAAATCGGATTCCGAAGGATTATATGTATTAAATGGAGAAGCTTGATAAGAAGGATACACTAGTCCTATAGGTCGAAGGTTTACATTAGGTGTAGAGCAAAAAACTAGAGGTGGTTCTTTTATGGAAGATCCTACCACAGAGGGAGGATGAGAATAAAACTTTCTAGAAGGTCGATAAACTGCAGGAGTTGTATCTCTTGAATTTGTCTGAAAATTTATTTCAACACTTCCATCTTCATGTTCAATAATTGTTTTAGTATCTTGATTTTTTAAAGACCTTTCAAGTTGACCATTTTCTAAGTGCCATTTACCAAATAGATTAATATCATTCCACTATATGAGTTTTGGAATATTAACTTTATTTTTGAAATTAGTTTGGAATATAGTAGTCATACCTTTTGCTTGATGGGAATAGGCTATGCCTGGAACAACTGAATTCATGAGTTTATAACAAACTGTATATATGATAGTAAGATTTTGATTATGAGGATTCATATCAAAACCTTCTATCTGGATAGCAAGAGTAAGAACTTCATGTGCACCTGGATTTATAAGGGAAACAGAGAAATTTGGAAAGCAATTGAAGAAAATAAGGCCATTAGCGAAACTTGATTTAACCATTCCAAGTAATGAATCACTGAATTTTTTATGTCTTGTATCTTGAACATAGATGAGAGCTTCTATTCTAAGTCCAAGTCTTGTTAATAGCATTAGAGCAACTTGCACTAATCCAAAATGAATATAATTGTATGTTTTAACATACTCCTTATTTCATAGGGCTTGATTAAAGAAAGATGCTGAATATTACTAGTAATGGATTCATTTCTTTCGATGGTTTTTACCTTATAACTTGATTTTAATTGAAAACTTCCAACTTTATAATTTTCATTTTTATTTATGGTTGGAATAGTCCAGTCACAAATAACTTGATCTAAATCATCATAACCGATTTCTTCACTATCTTTAATAGACATTGAAGATAAGGAATTTGATGATGAGGAAGAAGAAGGTACAAACTTCTTAATAAGCTTAGCCATAATTTGTATCACAGAGTTATTTTAACCAAATCCACCACGAGTATCTAACGAAATAGAGGATTTATACACAAACAAAACGCCTTAAATGCCTTCACATGGCTAACAACGGCGACAACAATGGCTACCTCTGCTTCGCTCCTGTTGGAATATGATTAAAATTTCTCAATAATAACAAACACAGAGCTAAGTATTAAGACTTTTGGAGTTCTTACTTCTGAGTCAGCAATTCTTTAAGCAAAATCAAAGTATAACATAACAAAGATAAGTAAAAAAATAATCACAAAATGACTTTATATTGCCAAAGTGCTTGATTACAAATTTGATACCAACTTAGCTCTGATACAGATTACTCTCCCTCTCATGCTTCAGATACATGTCATTGTAAAATATTTGACAGTGAAATCCAGTATGAATCTACTTCTTCTTCCTTTTTATCTTTAAACGTACTCTTTGCTCCAGAAGAAATGGTGCTAGAAATGTTTAAAGATCCAAAAGATGAAGAATTAAAAAATAAATATTTAGAAAAAATACAAAAAATAAACAATGGAATAAAAAAGGAAAAGCTTCTACATCAATAAGATATCTGACTTATTGGAACAATTTAATATAAAAACTGTTTTAGATAGATTAAGAGAGCAACAAGCTCCTACTCATCTTTCAATTTAAGATCTTTCTAAAGAAATTAATAATCAAAAGCAAAAAATAAAAGAACTAAAACAAGAGTTAATTGAACTTTAAGGACTCAAACAACGTGTTGAGAATCTTGAATTTCACACGCTCAAAAATTATCATGAAAATAATGATAATTTAGAACATCAAGAAAAATTTGATGAAAACTTAAATGGTTTTGTAAATTCTTTAACAAGGAATCCACCTCAAAAATGGAAAACTCAAGTTACAATTAAGGTCAAAGACTTCTCTATTAAAGCACTCTGCTTACTAGGTAGTGGCACATATATTAATTTAATAAGAGAAGGATTAATCCCAATAAAATATTATGAAAAAACCAAAAATAAACTTAGCCTAGCAACTGCTAGTAATAAACTCCTTGTCCATTATTCATTAAATAACGTCCATATTTGCAAAAATGGAACATGCATAAAGACTAATTTCCTGCTTGGAAAAGAATTAAACAATGATGTTATCCTTCGAAATCCTTTTCTACAGATTCTATAGCCCTTTCAAATTGATTCAACAGGCCTTCAAACTATTAAAGACAATAAAAAATTAATTTTTTATTTTATTGAATCAACTCCTGTTCAACATATCGGTATCATTCAAAATCAAATTGCTTATAAAGAAAAACAAATTGCATATCTTCAAGAAGATAAGAATTCTTTAAGAGTTGAAAAAGAATTACAAAAACCAAAATTTTGAAAAGATTTAATCCAATTTCAAAAATCTCCTATTATAGAATGCTGTTATGACCTTCCTTCTGCCTTTTGGCATAGGAAACACTATACTATTTCTCTTCTATATATTGATAATTTCGATGAATCTCAAATTCCTACTAAAGCTTGATCTATTCAGATGAATAAAGACCTTGTACAACTATGTACTAAAGAAATCAATGATCTTCTTGCTAAAAAGCTTATTCAGAAATCACAATCCCCTTGGAGTTGTGCAGCATTTTATGTAAATAAAGCGCATGAACAATAACGAGATGTTCCCCGTCTTGTTATCGACTATAGGCCTATAAATAAAGTCTTAAAATCCATCAGATATCCAGTCGAAATAAAACTGATCTTATTAATCTTCTAGTTGGTGCCTTCCTTTTTTCTAAATTTGATCTTAAATTAGGATTTTGGTAAATTCAAACCACCCCACAGGACAGGTATAAAACTACTTTTACAGTACCATTTGGCCATTACAAATGGAATGTTATGCCATTTGGTTTAAAAAATGCTCTTTCAGAATTTCAAAGAATAATGAATGACATTTTTAATCCATATCAAGCTTTTACTCTCATCTATATAGATGACATTCTTGTGTTTTCAAAATCTATTTGTGACCATTAGAAATATTTAAATATTTTTAAAAAAGTTATTATAAAAAATGGACTTGTCTTATCCCAAAAGAAAATGAAGCCTTTTCAAACAAAAATTCAGTTTCTTGGCTTTATAATAAAAAAAATGAACTATTTCTCCAGTCTAAAGAGTTATTAAGTTTGCTTCCCAATTTCTTGATGAAATTCTTACTAAAGAGCAATTGCAACGTTTTCTTGGATGCCTTAATTATGTTTTTGACTTTTATAAAGATCTTGATAAAGAAAGAAAAATCTTGCAAATGCGCTTGACCAAAATCTTGACCAAAAATCCCATAGAATGGTCACTGCTTATACAAAAGCTATTCAAAATATTAAACAAAAAGTCCAAAATTTACCTTGTTTAGCTATCCTTCATCTAGATTTATTAAAAATAGTTCAAACAGATGCATCTAAAATAGGTTTTGGAGGAATCTTTCTACAAAGAAATGTCCTTTGAAAAGCATAAATTCTTCGTTTCACTTTTGGAACATGGATGACCACTCAACAGAATTATTCAACTATTAAAAAGGAAATCCTATCCATAGTAAATAGTATAATGAAGTTCCAAAGTGATTTATTAAACAAAATTTTTTTATTAAGAATAGATTATAAATCTGCTAAAGAAATTTTAGAAAAAGATGTAAAAAATCTTACTGCTAAGTAAATCTTTGCTCACTGGCAAGCTTTATTAGCCATTTTTGACTTTGATATTGAGTATATTGCAGGTAAAAATAATTCTCTTCCTGATTTTTTATCTCGTGAGTTTTTATAGGGACAAAAGAAAGAAGCCTTTGCAAATTAGACCCTTTTTCCAGTCCCGAACTGATAAAGTTTCTTCCATTATGAACACTACACCTTGATCCAAGAAATTCAGCGGCAATTATCTTAAGAGATGGGGAGCAACCCATACTTCTAATATTCCTTAATTTCAAAGCCCATCAAGCCTTGTATCCAGAAAATCTTAAGCTTCACAAGCCTAATATTTTGCCACAAAAGCACCCACGAGAATTTATTCCTTAGATGACATGTCTTATGCCAATATCATTTCTATTGAACATCTTATCCAAACCATTTTTTCTCCTGATCACCTATTTATCCAACCTCTTGACTATAAAGTCTATGAACAGATTCTGATCAGAACTGGCAGCTGTACTATTGATCATATAGATGGATCAAAAAATTCATGCTTAAATGCTTTACCACCCAATATTACTATCCTCTTTTCAAAAATCAAAATCCTGCATGTTCTCTCTATAAAAGAATGGGGATGACCTTTTTATATGCCTCAAAGGGTTGACTCAGAACTTATTTTTAATTATTATGATTATATTTCTGTTTGGGAAGTCATTTTCTATTATCAAAACCCACCCTTCTAGCATTCCTAGTTGATCAGATTCAAATCAAACTCTCATAAAATACCTATATGGTTCTTCACACAATTCTGGATCCCTTTTGGTGCCACTGAGGACATCCTTCCTCAAGCACTTCTTCCTATTTATGAATCCTATTTTGTATCATTGAAAGCCCTTCTTAAATCAAAAGAAAAAAGCCTTTATCAGCACCAACAACTTGCAGGTGAAACTTATGTTATTCTGCAGTTTTATCGCAAGCAAGAGATTCCTAGGAACTTGAAATGGAATTTTTATAAAGAAATGGACTTCAGCCCACCGGTTTTATCTTGAATGATCTATATCAAGTTTTCGCATCAATTTGATTATATTGCAACACTACAGCAATATTCTACCGATCAAGCTATAAAACCATCATTCTCTGAAGTTCTCAAAACTCTTGAAAAAGAAAAAAAAAGGCTTCATCCAGCAAGTAATATTGACAAACAAAAGAATTCTTGTTTAGCCTCTCCTTCTGCTCTTTATGCAGTAACAAATTTTTTTCAACTCAAAAAGGAACTTCAAATGGAAATTTTTGAACAAATACAAAAAGAAAGATCATCTAAAAATTCTCCATTACGTTTTGGTTAGCAGCTACATCATCTTTGGGCAGATGACAATCCTCTTGAAAATATTGCCCCTGAACCAGATATAGATGCTGATGAGACAAAAAGTGATAATAAAGGATTCATCTTTATCCGAAGAAAAGAAAAAAAATAAAGCCAAGACAAGACATATGCTTTATCAAGCCACTCAATTTCCCACAAAGCAATCATGATAATCCACAATTTAGAATAAAGTCCATCTATAGTGAAGATTGTGATCAAGCTTCTAGTTTGTAATCAAGTATCATAGCCATATAAAGTCGTTTTGTGAGTATTTCTTCACTTATTTTTATGTTTTGATTTTGTTTAAAGAATTGCTGACTCAGAAGCAAGAACGTCAAATATTTTAATACTTGGTTGTGTGTTTGTTATTATTGATAAATTTTAATCATATTCCGCCCGAATCGAAATTGAGTAGCCATTGTTGTCGCCGTTGTTAGCCGTGTGAAGGCATTTAAGGCATTTTGTTGGTGCATAAATCCTCTATTTCGTTAGATACTCATGGTGGATTTGGTTAAAATAACTCTGTAATACAAATTATGGCTAAGCTTATTAAGAAGTTTGTACCGTCTTCTTCCTCATCATCAAATTCCTTATCTTCTATGTTTATTAAAAATAGTGAAGAAATCAGTTATGACGATTTAGATCAAGTTATTTGTGACTGGACTATTCCAACCGTAAATAAAAATGAAATTTATAAAGTTGGAAGTTTTCAATCAAAATCAAGTTATAAAGTAAAAACCATTGAAAGAACTGAATCCATTACCACTAATATTCAGCATCTTTTTTTAATCAAGCCCCATGAAATAAAGGAGTAAGTTAAAACATACAATTATATTCATTTTGGATTAGCGCAAATTGCTCTAAAACCTTTAACAAGACTTGGACTTAGAACTGAAGCTCTCATCTATGTTCAAGACACAAGACATAAAAAATTCAATGATTCATTACTTGGAATGGTTGAATCAAGTTTGGCTAATGGTCCTACTTTCTTCAATAGCTTTCGAAATTTCTCTTGTTCCTTTACAGATCCAGGTGCACATGAAGCTCTTACTCTTGCTATCTAGATAAAAGGTTTTGAAATGAATCCTCATCATCAAAATCTTGCTCCTATATAAAGAGTTTATTATAAAGTCATGAATTTAGTTGTTCCAGGCATAGCTTATTCTCATTAAGCAAAAGGTATAACTACTTTATTCCAAACTAATTTCAAAAATAAAGTTAATATTCCAAAACTCATACAGTGGAATGATATTAATCTATCTAGTAAATGGCACTTAGAAAACGCCCAACCAAAAAGATCTTTAGAAAATCAAGATATTGAAACAATTATTAAACATGAAGATGGAAGTGTTGAAATAAATTTTCAAACAGATTCAAGAGATACATCTCCTATGGTTTATCAACCTTCTAGAAAGTCTTATTCTCATCCTTCCTCTGTGGTAGGATCTTCCATAAAAGACCCATCCCGAGCTTCTTGTTTTACACCTAATGTAGACCTTCGACCTACAAGACTAGTGTATCCTTCTTATCATGCTTCTTCATCTAATGCATGTAATCCTTCGGAATCCAATTTCATTATAAATGTTATTGAATGCTTTGAAATTGATAAAGAAATGTTAAAAAAGAATTTTGCTTTACATACTCTTACAAAATCCTTTTTTAACCATATTTGTCAAGAACATAAAGACTTTCTAAAAGAAAAATGATATAAATGTATGTATGATAATCAAAGAAATATTTATTTCTTTGATTGGCTTAAACTAGCCATGAAGAAAACTTATAATACTGAAGATTTATCCATCAATATGATAACAAAATTAAGCTCTTCTTGGATTATAGCTTCTACCAGCTCTTCTCCACAAAGAACTAAAGAATCTATACATCCTCCATTACATCAAATCATACATAAGGAAACTTCGGCCGTACCCATAAAAGATGTAACAAGGATACATGGAGATAAAGGTAAATCTAAATTAATTTATAAATTAGACTTAAGTAATGTTTTAGAACAAAATAATTTTACAAATATTATCCTTCATACTATTGGCCAACAAACCAATAGAATTGAAGATAAAGTTGAAAATATTTTAAAAATTTATGAAGCATCTTCTTCACAAAAGATAATTAAGACCCAATCTTTAGATTTTCAATTATGAGCCTTTAAAGATCTAAAGTTAGAAAAAAAAACCCTTAAAATTTTCAGATGAACTAATCAATCATTTATCTCATAGTTTTACCAACATAAAACTTAAAGATAATAAAGAAAATAAAGATGAAAAATCCATAAATGTTTTAGTTTCTAAATCTTTGAGCTTAGACTTAGAATTCTTTGTTTCTGGCTCTATAGAAGAAAAAACAATTGAAAATCAAGATGATCAAAATCAAGAATATCTACAAATCAATAAAATATTTAAAAGATAAAAATCAATAGTCACTGCAGCAAAAAAAAAAAATTATTATCCAAGACCTACTCTAGTTGATCTTCAATTCAAAGAACAAACTAGTCTAAATGGCGTTCGATTTCAAAACTCCCCAGTATATAAATGGAATGTAGATTGACTATCTGAATATCAAATCCTACAACTATGCCAACACATGATGATATATGTCTCTACCATCATGACTGCTGGTAATGACCACAGACATGCAGTAAATGCAGTCGTCCTTGGATTTACAGGACAATTACATGGTTGGTGGGAAAAATACCTATCTGATACAGAAAAAAATGCTATATTAAATGTAGTAGAAAGAGATCTCTCAGGAAATCCTGTTCTTACTCCTTAAGGCCAAATGATCCTGATTCCATCTACATGCTTATTACCAATGTAGTTAAACATTTTACTGGTAATTATATGAATGTAGAAGAAAAATTAAAAACACAATTAATCAATTTATCTTGCACAATATTATCAGATTTTCATTGGTATAAAGATGTTTTCTTATCAAAACTCTATACAAATGGTGCAAGTAATTTAGAATTTTGGAAAGAAAAATTTATATCTGGCCTTCCTAAACTTTTTTCAGCAAAAGTTAGAGAAAATTTAAAATCAGAAAATTATGGAAATTTGAATTATGGAATGTATACATATGGTGATCTAATTCAAAAGATTAATAAAATTAGATTTTCATTATGCAAAGAAATCAAACTTAAACGTCAAATTGAAAATAAAAAAAGAAACAGCAAGTATGAACTTGGTGATTTTTGTTTTCAATTTGGTAGGGAACCATTAATCAGTCCTTCTAACTAGAATAAAAAAAATTTTAAAAAGAAACCAACAAAAAAGAAAATCTAAACATTTTTCAACTCCACAATATTATACTCCCTCAAAAAGATATTATAAAAAACCTTCTCATAAGAGCCCTTATAAAAAATTAAAGAAATCTTATACAAACGATAGTCCATCCACTTCTTATCCAGAAAAAAAAAAAAAAGAAATACAATGCTATAATTGCAAAGGAAACGGACGTATAACTCCTAACTGCCCAAAAATAAAAGTTAAAATTGAAAAAGAAATCAAAACTATCTTAAAAGGATCCTTAGCATCAGAGTCATCCAGTTCCTCTGATACAGATTATTATTCCTCTCATGCTTTAGATACATGTCATTGTAAAATATTAGACAGCAAAATCCAATATGAATCTGCTTGTTTTTCCTCTTTATCTTTAAACATACTTTCTTCTTCAGAAGAGATGGTGCTAGAAATGTTTAAAGATTAAACGATGAAGAATTAAAAAATAAATATTTTTAAAAAAATACATAATATAAATAAGGGAACTAAAATAGGAAAAGCTTCTACATCAAATAACATATCAGACTTACTTGAACAATTCAGCATTAAAACTATATTAGATAGATTAAAAAAGCAATAAGCTCTTACTCATCTTTCTATTCAAGATCTTTATAAAGAAATTAATAATCAAAATCAAGAAATAAAAGAACTAAAACAATACTTAATTGTACTTCAAGAACTTAAACAATATGTTAAGAATCTTGAATTTCACATACTAAAAAATTATCAAGAAAATAATGATAATTTAGAAAATCAAGAAAAATTTTATGAAAACTTGAATGGTTTTGTAAATTCTTTAACAAGGAATCCACTTAAAAAATGGAAAACTCATGCTACAATTAAGGTCAAAGACTTCTCTATTAAAGCACTCTGCTTACTAGATAGTGGCACCGATGTTAATTTAATAAAAAAAGGATTAATCCTAATGAAATACTATGAAAAAACCAATAATAAACTCAATCTAACTACTGCTAGCAAAAAATTACATATCAAATACAAATGAAGTAATGTTTATGTCTGTAAAAATGGAACATGCGTAAAGACTAATTTCCTTCTAAGAAAGGATTTAAATAATGATGTTATCCTTGGAAATCCTTTTCTATAAATTTTACAGCTTTTTCAAATTAATTCATCTGGTCTAAAAACTATTTTAGACAATAAAGAATTAAATTTTGATTTTATTGAATTAACTCCTATTCAACATATCAATATTATTCAGACAAAGTGTAAATAAGAATAAGATGTTCAAAAACCATTCAGATATCCAGTTCCAAATAAAACGGATCTTATTAATCGTCTCTCTGATGTCTTAATGTTTTCTACATTTAATCCTACATCCAAATTTTGGTACCTTCAAATTCCATCCAGAGAACAAATATAAAATTATTTTTCTTTTTCCAAAGAAAATAAAAATTTAGATTATTGATAATTCTCATTCAGACCTATCTGCCTTCAGGAAGTATCCCTTCTCATTATGACATCAAATACAAGTAAAAGCAAAGGCCCTATTTAGGAATCAAGCTCTTCTTTCATACCTACATCCCAACAAATATCAATTCCCCTCTTCAATCTAGGATTTTCTATCATTTCACAAGAACTTATCAATGCCCAATGAAGTGCCATTCTCTCTGATAAAAGAAAAAATACTAGAGAAACCCTATCCAAGATTGCAAACCATATCAAGGACTTAGAAAGCCAAATCTTTATGTGCAAAGAGTACTATTATCCACCTATGCTGATGAAAAAGCATCCAGAATTAACCTCCTCGAAAAGGTTGCCATAGTCGTTCCAACTGAGATAGCTATAAGATTTAGAGAAAAAAATATTTCTTGTCAGATCAAGGAGTAATTAATGCTCAAAGCTCAATCTATAAGCTGGGCAGCTGGCTTTCCCAAATTGTTTCTGCCACCATATGAAGTTGATATCTCATATATTGAACAAGGATTAGTCCAAAGATTTTCTTTATACAGAGATGATTTTGAAATAATATAGCAGCTCCCTGAAATCGTGCATCATGCCCTTCACAGCCTTGGAGTTACCAAAAGATAGCTTCTCATAATGATTTCATCAAGTATAGGTGAAAGATCAAAAATCTGGTTTTATCAACCTTATCAATTATGGACTATCATGACTTCTGAAGAAGGAGATTTAGTCTAGAAAAATTCATCTATACCTTAAATGATTACGAGCATCTCCCTGTTGATTATCCAGCTCAATGGTATGAATCTCATGAAGTCGCTATAATGGAATTCAGCTTAGAATATCTCCAAAATTATGATCTAGCTTCTGATCAATATCAAAGATTTCTCAATTTAAAAGGACATCTTGAATTTACAAGTACATATAGATATGTTTGGTGTGACGGTCGACGAGTTGTTTGCAATGCTGATGATCTCGCTAACAAGCAACGGTGATACAAAATCCATAAAAATCTGGACATACAGTTCTTAATCAAATTATCAATGCTTATGAGGACATGTCTTCTGATATTTTTAAAGAAACTCGAAAAGAGTTAATCTAATTATTCCATGGTGAATTAACAAATGAAGGTTGAGATGAGCACTTTTGATGCAAGTCTCCTATAATACTATGCCTACCATAAAGATTCTTCCTACAAGAGCTTTTTCTAAAGCATTGGAAGGATGAGAAAAGCTTTTTCTACTAGCCTATCAATGAGTTTTTAGAAAAAAGAATATGCAAAAGTACTAAAAGACAAAGCATATCTCTCATAGGAAGGAAGTAGTATTTTATTCCCGACATGCACATCCATGAAGACCTTATCTCCAGAAAGGGAAAAGAAATAAAAACATGACACATACCTTATCAAGTCACTCAAAGCAATCATGACATCTCACTATTTAGAATAAAGTTCATCTACAGCAAAGATCGTGATTTTTACCTGCAGTCTGGATGCATCATGAAATTTGCTAGCACATTAAATGAAATGCATATTTAGTCTAAATTCAGTTGTAATGAAATATAAATTATGTTTATTATGACTATAAATAAGTCTAGCCATCCTCATGTACAGACAAGAGTTGGAATAACAGTCAAAATCCAGCCTTGCTTCCACCACCATCTCCTCTCTCCTCTCCCTTCAGCTTTTGTATACCTACCATCTTCCCCATTTGGTATCAGAGACAAGTTGGCATCAAGTTTGTAATCAAGTATCATTGCAATATAAAGTCATTTGGTGAATATTTCTTCACTAATCTTTATGTTTTGATTTTGATTAAGGACTTGCTGACTCAAAAGTAAGAATGTCAAAAATCCTAATATTTAGGTGTGTGTTTATTATTATTGAGAAATTTTAATCATATTCCGCCTGGAGCAAAGCTGAGGTAGCCATTGTTGTCGCCATTGTTAGCAGTGTGAAGGCGTTTAAGGTGTTTTGTTGGTGTGTAAATCGTTTATTTCGTTAGATACTCGTGGTGGATCTAGTTAAATAACTCTGTAATACAAATTATGGATAAGCTTATTAAGAAGTTTGTACCTTCTTCTTCCTCATCATCAAATTCCTTATCTTCTATGTTTATTAAAAATAGTGAAGAAATCAGCTATGACGATTTAGATTAAGTTATTTGTGACAGGACTATTCCAACCGTAAATAAAAATGAAATTTATAAAGTTGGAAGTTTTCAATTAAAATCAAGTCATGAAGTAAAAACCATTGAAAGAACTGAATCCATTACCAGTAATATTCAGCGTCTTTCCTTAATCAAGCCCCATGAAATAAAGGAGTATGGTAAAACATACAATTATATTCATTTTGGATTAGCGCAGTTGCTCTAAAACCTTTAACAAGACTTGGACTTAGAACTAAAGCTCTCATCTATGTTCAAGACACAAGACATAAAAAATTCAATGATTCATTACTTGGAATGGTTGAATCAAGTTTGGCTAATGGCCCTACTTTCTTCAATAGCTTTCGAAATTTCTCTTTTTCCTTTACAAATCCCGGTGCACGTGGAGCTCTTACTCTTGCTATTCAAATAAAAGTTTTTGAAATGAATCCTCATAATCAAAATCTTGCCCTTATACATAGAGTTTATTATAAAGCCATGAATTTAGTTGTTCCAGGCATGGCCTATTCTCATTAAGCAAAAGGTATGACTACTTTATTCCAAACTAATTTCAAAAATAAAGTTAATATTCCAAAACTCATACAGTGGAATGATATTAATCTATCTAGTAAATGGCACTTAGAAAAGGCCCAACCAGAAAGGTCTTCAAAAAATCAAGATATTAAAACAATTATTGAACATGAAGATGGAAGTGTTGAAATAAATTTTCAAATAGATTCAAACGATACAACTCCTATAGTTTATCAACCTTCTAGTAAGTCTCATTCTCATCCTCCCTCTGTGTTAGTATCTTTCATAAAAAACCATCCCGAGTTTCTTACTCTATACCTAATGTAGACCTTCGAGCTACAGGACTTGTGTATCCTTCTTATCAAGCTTTAGAAAACATAAGAAATCATGCTTGTCCAACTAATACATATAATCCCTCAAAATTTGATTTTAATATAAATGTTATTGAATGCGTTGAAATTGATAAAAAAATGTTGAAAAAGAATTTTGCTTTACATCCACTCATAAAATCCTCTTTTAACCATGTTTCTCAAGAACATAAAGACTTTCTAAATGCAAAATGGTATAAATATGTGTATGATAATCAAAGAAACATTTATTTCTTTGATTGGGTTAAACTAGCCATAAAGAAAGCTTATAATACTGAAGATTTATCCATCAATATGATAACAAAATTATGTTCATCTTGGATTATAGCTTCTACTAGTTCTTCTCCATAAAGAACTGAAGAATCTATACATCCTCCATTACATCAAATCATTTATAAAGAAACTTCAGCTATACCCATAAAAGATGTTATAAAAATACAAGGAGACAAAGGAAAAATTGAATTTATTTACAAATTAGATTTAAGTTATGTTTTAGAATAAAATAATTATACAAATACAAACCTTCATACTATTGGCCAACAAACCAATAGAATTGAAGATAAAGTTGAAAATATTTTAAAATTTTATGAAACTACTTCTTCCCATAAAGTAATCAAGATACAACTTTAGCTTTTCAAGGTGAAGCCCTTAATGATCTAAAGCTAGGAAAAAAACCCTTAACATTTTCAGACGAACTAATCAATCAATTATCTCATAGTTTTACAAATATAAAACTTCAAGAAAATAAAGATAAAAAAGCTGACAAATTTATAAATGTTTTAGTTTCAAATTCTAAAGCCTCTATCTCAAATTAAGAATTTTCTATAGCTGATCCTATGGAAGAAGAGTATAAAACAAATGAGAATCAAAATGATTTAAATAAAAAATCTCTACAAATCAATAAAATATTTAAAAGGCAAAAACCAATAGTCACTGTAGTAAAAACAAGAAATTATTATCCAAGACCTACTCCAGCTGATCTTTAATTCAAACAACAAGCTATTCTAAATGGCCTTCGATTTGAAAACTCCACAGTATACGAATGGAATGTAAATGTACTATGTGAATATCAAATCCTGCAACTATGCCAACACATAATGATAGATGCCTCTACCATCATGGCTGCTGGTAATGATCAAAGACATGCAGTAAATGCAGTCGTCCTTGGATTTACTAGATAATTACATGGTTGGTGAGAAAAATACCTATCTGATATAGAAAGAAATGCTATATTAAATGCAGTAAAAAGAGATCCCTCAGAAAATCCTGTTGTTACTCCTCAATGCCAAATGATCCTTGATTCCATCTACATGCTTATTACCAATATAGTTAAATATTTTATTGGTAATTATATGAATGTAGAAGAAAATTAAGAACATAATTAATCAATTTATCTTGCCCATCATTATCAAATTTTCATTGGTATAAAGTTGTTTTATTATCAAAACTCTATGAAATCGATGCAAGTAATTGAGAATTTTGTAAAGAAAAATTCATATTTGGTCTTCCTAAACTTTTTGTAGAAAAAGTTATAGAAAAATTAAAATCAGAAAATTATGGAAATTTGAATTAAAGAATGTATACATATGGTGATCGAATTCAAAAGATTAATGAAGTTGGATTTTCTTTATCCAGTGAAATCGAACTTAAATGTCAAATTGAAAATCAAAAAAGAATCAACAAGTATGAACTTTGTGATTTTTATTTGGTATGGAACCATTAATCAGTCCTTCTAGCCAGAATAAAAAGAAAAACTTCAAAAGAAACCATCGAAAAAGAAAATCTAAATATTTTTCAACTCCACAATATTACACTCCCTCAAAAAGATATTATAAAAAATCTTCTCATAAAAACCCTTACAAGAATTAAAAGATGAGTAGGAGCTTGTTGCTTTCTTAATCTATCTAAAACATTTTTTATACTGAATTGTTCAGGCAAGTCAGATATATTACTTGATGTATAAGTTTTTCCTTTTCCTATTTCTGTTGTTTATTTTTTTTTTCAAATATTTATTTTTTAATTCTTCATCTTTTAGATCTTTAAACATTTCTAACACTATTTCTTCAGGAGCATAGAGTACGTTTAAAAATAAAGAGGAAGAAGAAGCAGATTCATACTGGATTTCACTATTCAATATTTTACAATGGCATGTATCTGAAGAATAATCTTTGTCAGAGGAACTAAATGATTCAAAGGATGACAATGATGATCTTTTAAAATAGTTTTGATTTCTTTTTTAGAAGAAATAATTTCAGAAGGCTGTAAAATATTTTCAACTTTAACTTCAATTATATTGCTTTGTTGGCCAATAGTATGAAAGTTAATATTTGAATAATTATTTTGATCTAAAACATGACTTAAATCTGATTTGTAGATAAATTCAAATTTACCTTTATCTCCTTGCATTTTTACAACATCTTTTATGGTTACGGCTGAAGTTTCTTTATATATGATTTGATGAAATGGAGGGTGTATAAATTCTTCACTTCTTGGAGAAGAAATGGTAGAAGCTATAATCCAAGATGAGCTTAATTTTGTTATCATATTAATGGATAAATCTTTAGTATTATAAGCTTTCTTTATGGCTAGTTTAAGCCAATCAAAGAAATAAATATTTCTTTGATTATCATACATATGTTTGTAACATCTTTCTTTTAAAAAGTCTTTATGTTCTTGATAAACCTGTTTAAAAAAGGATTTTGTTAAAGGATGTAAAGCTAAATTCTTTTTTAACATTTCTTCACCAATTTCAAAACATTCAATAACATTTATATTGAAATCAGATTGTGAGGGATTATATGTATTAGTTAGAGAAGCTTGATAAGAAGGATACACAAGTCTTCTAGGTCGAAGTTCTACATTAGGTGTAGAGCAAGAAACTCGAAATGGTTCTTTTATGGAAGATCCTACCACAGAGGGAGGATGAGAATAAGACTTTCTAGAAGGTTGATAAACTGTAGGAGTTGAATCTCATGAATCTTTTTGAAAATTTATTTCAACAGTTCCATCTTCATGTTTAATAATTATCTTAATATCTTGATTTTCTAAAGACCTTTTTGGTTAATCGTTTTCTAAGCACCATTTACCAAATAAATTAATATCATTTCACTGTATGAGTTTTGAAATATTAACTTTGTTTCTGAAATTAGTTTGGAATAAAGTAGTCATACCTTTTGCTTGATGGGAATAGGCTCTGCCTGGAACAACTGAATCCATGAGTTTATGACAAACTCTATATATGAGAGCAAGATTTTGATTATGCAGATTCATATCAAAACCTTTTGTCTGGATAGCAAGAGCAAGAGCATCATGTGCACCTAGATTTGTAAGGAAAAAAAAAATTTAGAAAGCAATTGAAGAAAGTAAGGCCATTAGCTAAACTTGACTCAACCATTCCAAGTAATGAATCACTGAATTTTTTATGTCTTGTATCTTGAACATAGATGAGAGCTTCTGTTCTAAGTCCAAGTCTTGTTAATGGCTTTAGAGCAACTGGCACTAATCCAAAATGAATATAATTGTATGTTTTAACAAAGTCCTTTATTTCATAGGGCTTGATTAAAGAAAGATGCTGAATATTCTAGTAATGGATTCAATTCTTTCGATGGTTTTTACTTTATAACTTGATTTTAATTGAAAACTGCCAACTTTATAAATTTCATTTTTATTTACGGTTGGAATAGTCCAGTCACAAATAACTTGATCTATATCATCATAACTAATTTCTTCACCATTTTTAATAGACATAGAAGATAAGGAATTTGATGATGAGGAAGAAGTAGGTACAAACTTCTTAATAAGCTTCGCCATAATTTGTATTACAGAGTTATTTTAACCAAATCTACCATGAGTATCTAACGAAATAAAGGATTTACACACCAAGAAAACGCCTTAAATGCCTTCACACAGCTAACAATTGCGATAATAATGGCTACCTCAGCTTTGCTCCGAGTGGAATATGATTAAAATTTCTCAATAATAACAAACACACAACTAAATATTAAGATTTTTGGCGTTCTTGCTTTTGAGTCAACAATTCCTTAAACAAAATCAAAACATAAAGATTAGTGAAGAAATATTCACAAAATGGCTTTATATTGCAACGATACTTGATTACAAACTAGATGCCAACTTGTCTCTGATACCAAACAGGGAAGGTGGTGGGTATACAAAAGCAGAAGGAAGAGGAGAGAGGAGATGGTGGTGGAAGCAAGGCTAGATTTTGATTGGTATTCCAACTCTTGCCTGTACATGAGGATGGCTAGACTTATTTATAGGTATAACAAACATAATTTAGATTTCATTACAACTAAATTTAGACTGAATGTGCATTTCATTTAATGTGCTGGCAAATTTCATTATGCTTCCGGATTGTAGGTAAAAATCACAATATTTGTTGTAGATGAACTTTATTTTGAATGGTGAGATGTCATGATTGTTTTAAGTGAATTGATATGGTATGTGTCATGTCTTTATTTTTTTTCCCTTTCTGGAGACAAGTTCTTCATGGATATGCATGTTAGGAAAAAAATACTACTTCATTCTTATGAGAGATATGCTTTGTCTTTTAGTACTTTTGCATGTACTTTTTCTAAAAAGTCATTGATGGGCTAGTAGAAAAAGCTTTTCTCATCCTTCCAATGCTTTAGAAAAAGCTCTCGTAGGAAGAATCTTTATGGTAGGCATAGTATTATACGAGACTTGCATCAAAAGTGCTCATCCCAACCTTCAATTGTTAATTCACCATGGAATAATTGGACTAACTCTTCTTGAGTTTCCTCATAAATATCAAAATACAAGTCTTTATAAGAATTTATAATTTGATTAAGAGCTGTATGTCTAGATTTATATGGATTCTGTATCACCGTTGTTTGCTTAGCGAGATCATCAGCAATGCAAACAACTCGTCGACCGTCACACCAAACATATCTGTATGTACTTGCAAATTCAAGATGTCCTTTTAGATTGAGAAATCTTTGATATTGATTAGCAGCTGGATCATAATTTTGGAGACGTTCTAAGTTGTTTTCTATTGTAACGACTTCATGAGATTCATCCCATTGAGCTGGATAATCAAAAGGGAGATGCTTGTAATCATTTAAGGTAGAGATGAATTTTTTGTAGACTAAATCTCCTTCTTCTTAAGTCATGACAGTCTATAAATGATATGGTTGATAAAATCAGATTTCTGATCTTTCACCCAAACTTGATGAAATCGTTATGAGAAGTTGTCTTTTGGTAACTCCAAGGATGCGAAGGGCATGACGCACGATTGCAGGGAGCTGCTGTATCATTTCAAAATCATCTCTGCATAAAGAAAATCCTTGGACTAATCCTTATTCGATATATGAGATATCAACTTCATATCATGGTAAGAACAATTTGGGAAAGCCAGTTGCCCAGCTTAAATATTGTTCTTTGAGCATTAATCGCTCCTTAATCTAACAAGAAATAGTTTTTTCTTTAATGCAGCTATCTCATCTGGAAGGGCTGTGTTAACCTTTTTCAGGAGGAGAATTCTGAATGTTTTTCCATCAGCATAGGTGGATAACAATGCTTTTTGATGGATGTTATGGCGCATAAGGATTTGGCTTTCTAAGTCCTTGATATGGTTTGCAATTTTGGATAGCTTTTTTCTAGTGTTTTTTCTTTTATCAGAGAGAATGACACTCCAATGGGCATTGTAAGTTCTTCTGAAATGACAAATAATCCTAGATTGAAGAAAGGAATTGATATTTGTTGGGATGTAGGTATGAAGGAAGAGCTTGATTCTTGAATAGGGGCTTTACTTTTGGTTGTACTTGATGTCATAATGAGAAAGGATACTTCCTGATGGTAGATAGGTCTGAATGAGAATTATCAAGAATTTTTATTTTCTTTGGGAAAAGAAAAATAATTTTATATCTGTCCTCCGGGTAGAATTTGAAGGTACCAAAATTTGGATGTAGGATTAAATGTAGAAAACATGAAGACATCAGAGAGACGATTAATAAGATCCATTTTATTTAGAACTGGATATCTGAATGGTTTTTGAACCGCTTATTTTTGTTTACACTATGTCTGAATAATATTGATCTGTTGAATAGGAGTTAATTCAACAAAATCAAATTTTAATTCTTTATTGTCTAAAATAGTTTTTAGACCTAATGAGTCAATTTGAAAAGGCTATAAAATCCGTAGAAAAGGATTTCCAAGGATAACATCATTGTTTAAATCCTTTCCTAGAAGGAAATTAGTCTTTATGCATGTTCCATTTTTACAGACATAAACATTACTTAATTTGTATTTGATATGTAGTTTTTTGCTAACAGTAGTTAGATTGAGTTTATTATTGGTTTTTTCATAATATTTCATTGGGATTAATCCTTTTCTTATTAAATTAACATCTACGCCACTATCTAGTAAGCCAAGTGCTTTAACAGAGAAGTCTTTGATCTTAATTGTAGCTTGAATTTTCCATTTTTTAGGTAGATTTCCTGTTAAAGAATTTACAAAACCATTTAAGTTTTCACCAAATTCTTCTTGTTGTTCTAATTTATTATCATTATTTTCTTGATAATTTTTGAGTGTGTGAAATTCAAGATTCTCAACACGTTGTTTGAGTTTTTGAAGTTCAATTAAGTCATGTTTTAATTCTTTCATTTCTAGCTTTTGGTTAGTAATTTCTTTATAAAGATCTTGAATTGAAAAATGAGGAGGAGCTTGCTGCTCTCTTAATCTATCTAATATAGTTTTAATGCTAAATTATTCAAGTAAGTTAGATATATTATTTGATGTATAAGCTTTTGCTTTTCTATTTCCTTATTTATATTCTGTATTTTTTTCAAAGTATTTTTTTTTTATTCTTTATCTTTGAAATCTTTAAACATTTTTAGCACTAGTTCTTCTAGAGCAGACAGTACGTTTAAAGATAAAGAGGAAAACGAAGCAGGTTCATACTAGATTTCACTATCAAATATTTTACAATAACATGTATCTGAAGAATGAGAGAAAGAATAATCTGTATCAGAGGAACTGGATGACTCTAACGCTGAGGATCCTTTTAAGATAGTTTTGATTTCTTTTTCAATTTTTACTTTTATTTTTGGGTAGTCAGGAGCTATATGTCCTTTGTCTTTGCAATTATAATGTTGTATTTAATTTTCTCCTAGGATAAGAAGTGGATGGATTATCTTTTGTATAAGATTTCTTTGATTCTTTATAAGGATTTTTATGAGAAGATTTTTTATGATATCTTTTTGAGGGAATATAATATTGTAGAGTTTAAAAATGTTTATATTTTCTTTTTTGATGGTTTCTTTTAAAGCTTTTCTTTTTATTATGGCTAGAAGGACTAATTAATGGTTCCATGCCAAATTGATAACAAAAATCACCAAGTACATATTTGCTGATTCTTTTTTGATTTTCAATTTGTCGTTTAAGTTTGATTTCATTGCATAATGAAAATCCAACTTTGTTTATCTTTTGAATAAGGTCACCATATGTATAAAGTCCATAATTTAAATTTCCATAATTTTTTGTTTTTAACTCTTCTCTAACTTTTTTTGCAAAAAGTTTAGGAAGATCAGATATAAATTTTTCTTTCCAAAATTCTGAATTACTTGTATCGATTGTATAGAGTTTTGAAAAGAAAACATCTTTATACCAATGAAAATTTGATAATGTTAGGCAAGATAAATTGATTAATTGTGTTTCAAGATAAATTGATTAATTGTGTTTTTATTTTATCTTCTATATTCATATATTTACCAATAAATGTTTTACTATATGGGTAATAAGCATGTAAATAGAATCAGGAATCATTTGACCTTAATGAGTAATAACAGCATTTCTTGAAGGATCTATTTTTATTGCATTTAGTATAGCTTGTCTTTTTATATCAGATAGGTACTTTTCCCACTAACCGTATAATTGTCCAGTAAATTCAAGGACAACTGCATTTACTGCATGTCTTTGATCATTACCGGCAGCCATAATGGTGGAGGCATATATCATCATGTGTTGGCATAGTTGCAGGATTTGATATTCAGATAGTCCATCTACATTCCATTCATATACTGAGGAGTTTTCAAATTGAAGGCCATTTAGAATAGCTTGTTCTTCGAATTGAAGATCAACTGGATTAGGTCTTGGATAATAATTTCTTATTTTTACTGTAGTGACTATTGGTTTTTTTCTTTTAAATATTTTATTGATTTATAGAGATTTTTTATTTTGATCATTTTGATTTTCATTTGTTTTAGACTCTTCTTCTATAGGATCAGCTACAGAAAATTCTGAATCTAAGCTAGAGGCTTTCAAATTTGAGACTAAAACATTTATAGATTTGTCAGCTTTTTGATCTTTATTTTCTTGAAGTTTTATATTTGTAAAACTATGAGATAATTGATTGATTAGTTCATCTGAAAATTTTAAAGGTTTCCTTTCTAACTGTAGATCTTTAAGGGCTTCTCCATGAAAACCTAAAGTTTGTGTCTTAATTATCTTTTGTGAAGAAGATGCTTCATAAATTCTTAAAATATTTTCAACTTTATCTTCAATTCTAATGGTTTGTTAGCCAATAGTATGAAGGCAAATATTTGTATAATTATTGTATTCTAAAACATGACTTAAGTCTGATTTATAAATTAATTCAGATTTACCTTTATCTCCTTGTATCTTTGCTACATCTTTTATGGGTACGGTCAAAATTTCTTTATATATGATTTGATGTAATAGAGGATGTATAGATTCTTCAGTTCTTTGTAGAGAAGAATTGGTAGAGGCTACAATCCAAGATGAGCTTAATTTTGTTATCATATTGATGGATAAATCTTCAGTATTATAAGCTTTCTTTATGGCTAGTTTAAGACAATCAAAGAAATAAATATTTCTTTGATTATCATGCATATATTTGTACTATTTTTCTTTTAAAAAGTCTTTATGTTCGTGAGAAATGTGTTTAAAAAAGGATTTTGTTAAAGGATGTAAAACTAAATTCTTTTTAACATTTCTTTATCAATCTCAAAGCAATCAATAACATTTATATTGAAATTAGATTCCAAAGGATTATGTGTATTAGGTGGAGAAGCTTGATAAGAAGGATACACAAGTCCTGTAAGTTGAAGGTCTACATTAGGTGTAGAGTAAGAAAGTCGGGATGTTTCTTTTATGGAAGATCCTACCACAGAAGCAGGGTGAGAATAAGACTTTCTAGAAGGTTGATAAACTATAGGAGTTGTATCTCTTGAATCTGTTTGAAAATTTATTTCAACACTTCCATCTTCATGTTCAATAATTGTTTCAATATCTTGATTTTCAAAAGACCTTTCAGGTTGAGCATTTTCTAAGTGCCATTTACCAAATAGATTAATATCATTCCATTGTATGAGTTTTGGAATGTTAACTTTATTTTTGAAATTAGTTTGGAATAAAGTAGTCATACCTTTTGCTTGATGGGAATAGGCTATCCATGGAGCAACTGAATTCATGAGTTTATAGTAAACTCTATATATAAGAGCAAGATTTTGATTTTGAGGATTCATATCAAAACCTTTTGTTTGGATAGCAAGAGTAAGAGCTTCATGTGCACCTAGATCTGTACGGGAAACAGAGACATTTGGAAAGCAATTGAAGAAAGTAGGGCCATTAGCCAAACTTGATTCAACCATTCCAAGTAAAGAATCACTGAATTTTATATGTCTTGTATCCTGAACATAGATGAGAGCTTCAGTTCTAAATCCAAGTCTTGTTAATGGATTTAGAGCAACTTGCACTAATCCAAAATGAATATAATTGTATGTTTTGACATACTCCTTTATTTCATGGGGCTGTATATTATTGGTAATTGATTCAGTTCTTTCGATGGTTTTTACTTTATAACTTTATTTTAATTGAAAACTTCCATCTTTATAAATTTCATTTTTATTTACGGTTGGAATAGTCCAGTAACAAATAACTTGTTCTAAATCATCATAACTGATTTCTTCACTATTTTTGAAAGACATAGAAGATAAGGAATTTGATGATGAGGAAGAAGAAGGTACAAACTTATTAATAAGCTTAGCCATAATTTGTATTACAGAGTTATTTTAACCAGATCCACTGCATGTATCTAACGAAATAGAGGATTTAAATACCAACAAAATGCCTTAAATGCCTTCACACGGCTAATAACCGCGACAACAATGGCTGCCTCAGCTTCGCTCTCGGTGAAATATGATTAGAATTTCTCAATAATAACAAACACAGAACTAAGTACTAAGACTTTTGACGTTCTTACTTCTGAGTTAGCAATTCCTTAAACAAAATCAAAGCATAACATAATGAAGATAAGTGAAGAAATACTCACAGAACAACTTTATATTGCCAAAGTACTTGATTACAAATTTGATACCAACTTGGCTCTGATACCAAATCGGGAAAATGGTGGGTATACAAAAGCGGAAGGGAGAGGAGAGAGGAGATGGTGGTGGAAGCAAGGCTGGATTTTGACTGGTATTCCAACTCTTGCCTGTATACGAAGAAGGCTGGTACTATTTATATCCTTAGCAAACATAATTTACATTTCATTACAAGTGAATTTGCACTGCATTTGCATTTCATTTTATGATGTTTTAGGATTTTACTACTGGATAGAATAATAGGTTGTCGTATAGATGGTTTGTCTGCATGCTGTGATGAGTGTACTTTTTGACTTGGAGGATGTTGCTTTATTCTTCTGCATAGTACCTGGTTGGTCTGTTGTGGAGAGAGGAGTCTATGGAGCCTTGAATTTTCTTATTGGCTTTTGGATTTTTCCCAATTATCTTTTGTCTTCTTTCTTAAAGTAACTTTTTTGTATAGTACTTTTTCAACATAACTTTGATGTGTTTGTTATCTTTTCTTTGCAGGCTTTATAGAGAAAACTCTTAATAAATCTTGATAAGGTTAATCACCATCCTGATGAATTACATTGCTGCTGGTGGAGAAATTCATAATAGAGTCAAAATTATGACAAGGGTCATTCCAACCTTCATTATCATTTTTGAATTCTCCATGGAATTGCTAAATTAATTCTTCATGAGTTTTTTTTGAAATATCAAAAGAGATATCATCATAGGAATTGAGAATTTGATTAAGCTTGACATATTCGAATTTAGAAAGATTCTGTATCACCATTGTTTACTCAGCTAGATCATCAGCAATACAAACAACTTGTCGATTATCACACCAAACATATCTATATGCACTTGCAAATTCAAGATGTCCTTTTAGATGAAGAAATCTTTGATATTGATCATAAGCTGGATCATAATTTTAGAGACATTCTAAGCTGTATTCCATTGTAGCCACTTCATGAGATCCATACCATTGAGCTAGATAATCAATAGGGAGATGTTAGTAATCATTTAAGGTAGAAAAGAATTTTTTGCAAATTAAATCTCCTTCTTCATAATTCATGATGGTCCATAATTGATAAGGTTGATAAAACCGGATTTCTGATCTTTCATCCAAACTTGATGAAATCGTTATCAGAAGTTGTCTTTTAATAACTCCAAGGATGCGAAGGGCATGGCGCCTACTGTAGGGAGCTGCTTATCATTTCAAAATCATCTCGACATAAAGAAAATCTTTGGACTAATCCTTGTTCGATATATGAGATATCAACTTCATATGATGGCCAGAACAATTTGGGAAAGCCAGTTGCCCAGCTTATATATTGAGCTTTGAGCATTAATCAGTCATTGATCTGATAAGAAAGAGTTTTTTCTCTCATTCTTGCAGCTATCTCATCTGGAAGGGTTGTGTTATCCTTTTTTAGGAGTTGAATTTTGGATTTCTTTTCATCAGCATAGTTGGATAACAGTGCTCTTTGATGGATATTATGGCACATAAGGATTTGGCTTTCTAAGTCCTTGATATGGTTTGCAATTTTGGATAGGGTTTTTCTAGTGTTTTTTCTTTTATCAGAGAGAATGGCACTCCAATGGGCATTGATAAGTTCTTGTAAAGTGACAGATAGTCCTGGATTGAAGAAGGGAATTGATATTTGTCAGGATGTAGATATGAAGGAACCGCTTGATTCCTGAATACGAGATTTGCTTTTACTCGTACTTGATGTCATAATGAGAAGGGATACTTCCTGAAGGTAGATAGGTCTGAATGAGAATTATCAATAATCTGAATTTTTATTTTCTTTGGGAAAAGAAAAGTAATTTATATCTATCCTCCGGTAGGATTTGAAGGTACCAAAATCTAGATGTAGGATCAAATGTAGAAAACATGAAGACATCAGAGAGACGATTAATAAGATCCGTTTTATTTGGAACTATATATTTGATTGTTTTTTGAACATCTTATTCTTGTTTACACTTTGTCTAAATAATACTGATATGTTGAGTAGGAGTTAATTCAACCAATCAAAATGTAATTGTTGATTGTCTAAAATAGTTTTTAGACCTGATGAATCAATTTGAAAAGGTTGTAAAATTTGTAAAAATGGATTACCAAGAAAAAAATCATTGTTTAAATCGTTTCATAGAAGGAAATTACTCTTTATGCATGTTCCATTTTTACAAACATAAACATTACTTAATTTGTATTTGATATGTAGTTTTTTACTAGCAGTAAGTAGGTTGAGTTTATTATTGGTTTTTTCATAATATTTTGTTGGGATTAATCCTTCTCTTATTAAATTAACATCTGCGCCACTATCTAGTAAGCGGAGTGCTTTAATAGAGAAGTCATTGACCTTAATTGTAGCTTGAGTTTTCCATTTTTTAAGTGGATTTCTTGTTAAAGAATTTACAAAACCATTTAAGTTTTCACCAAATTCTTCTTGATGTTCTAATTTATTATCATTATTTTCTTGATAATTTTTGAGTGTGTGAAATTCAAGATTCTCAACACGTTGTTTGAGTTATTAAAGTTCAATTAAGTCTTGTTTTAATCTTTTTATTTCTTGCTGTTGATTATTAATTTGTTTAGAAAGATCTTGAATTGAAAGATGAGGCAGCTTCATACTGGGTTTCGTTGTCAAATATTTTACAATGGCATGTATCTGAAGAATAATTTTTACCAGAAGAACTAGATGATTCTAAGGATGAGGATGAGGATCCTTTTAAGTTAGTTTTGATTTCTTTTTAAGAAGAAATAATTTCAGAAGGCTGTGAAATATTATCAACTTTATCTTCAGTTATATTAGCTTATTGGCCAATAGTATGAAGGTTAATATTTGTATAATTATTTTGTTTTAAAACATGACTTAAGTCTGATTTGTAAATAAATTCAGATTTACCTTTATCTCCTTGTATTTTTGCAACAACTTTTATGGGTACAGCTGAAGTTTCTTTCTATAGGATTTGATGTAATGGAAGATGTATAGATTCTTCAGTTCTTTGTAGAGAAGAACTGGTAGAAGCTATAATCTCAGATGAGATTAATTTTGTTATCATATTGATGGATAAATCTTTAGTATTATAAGCTTTCTTTATGGCTAGTTTAAGCCAATCAAAGAAATAAATATTTCTTTGATTACCATGCATATATTTGTATCATTTTTCTTTTAAAAAGTCTTTATGTTCATGAGAAACATGTTTAAAAAAGGATTTTGTTAAAGGATGTAAAGCTAAATTCTTTTTTAACATTTCTTTATCAATCTCAAAGCATTCAATAACATTTATATTGAAATCGGATTCCAAAGGATTATGTGTATTAGGTAGAGAAGCTTGATAAGAAGGATATACAAGTCTTGTAAGTTGAAGGTCTACATTAGGTGTAGAGCAAGAAAGTCGGGATGGTTCTTTTATGGAAGATCCTACCACAGAGGGAGGATGAGAATAAAACTTTCTAAAAGGTTGATAAACTGTAGGAGTTGTATCTCTTGAATCTATTTGAAAATTTATTTCAACACTTCCATCTTCATGTTCAAAAATTGTTTCAGTATCTTGATTTTCTAGACACCTTTTTATTTGAGCATTTTCTAAGCGCCATTTACTAGATAGATTAATATCATTCCACTGTATGAATTTTGGAATATTAACTTTATTTTTAAAATTAGTTTGGAATAAAGTAGTCATATGTTTTGTTTGATGGGAATAGGCTATGCCTGGAACAACTAAATTCATGAGTTTATCATAAACTATATATATGAGAGCAAGATTTTGATTATGAGGATATATATCAAAACCTTTTGTCTGGATAGCAAGAGTATGAGCCTCATGTGCACCTGGATCTGTAGGGGAAACAGAGAAATTTGGAAATCAATTGAAGAAAGTAGGGCCATTAGCCAAACTTGATTCAACCATTCCAAGTAATGAATCATTGAATTTTTTATGTCTTGTTGTATCTTGAACATAGATGAGAGCTTTAGTTCTAAGTCCAAGTCTTGTTAATGGCTTTAGAGAAACTTGCACTAATAAAAAATGAATGTAATTGTATGTTTTAACATACTCCTTTAATTCATGGGGTTTGATTAAAGAAAGATGCTGAATATTACTGGTAATGGATTTAGTTTTTTCAATGGTTTTTACTTTATAACTTGATTTTAATTGAAAACTTCTAACTTTGTAAATTTCATTTTTTTTATGGTTGGAATAGTTCAGTCATAAATAACTTGATCTAAATCGTCATAACTGATTTCTTCACTATTTTTGAAAGACATAGAAGATAAGGAATTTGATGATGAGGAAGAAGGTACAAACTTCTTAATAAGCTTAGCTATAATTTGTACTATAGAGTTATTTTAACCAAATCTACCATGAGTATCTAATGAAATAGAGGATTTACACACCAACAAAATGCCGTAAACGCTTTCACACGGCTAACAACGGCAACAACAGTGGCTACCTCAACTTCGCTCCTGTTGGAATATGATTAAAATTTCTCAATAATAACAAACATAGAACTAAGTATTAAGACTTTTGACGTTCTTACTTTTGAGTCAGCAATTCCTTAAGCAAAATCAAAGCGTAACATAACAAAGATAAGTGAAGAAATACTCACAAAACACTTTGTATTGCCAAAGTACTTGATTACAAATTTAATACCAACTTGGCTCTGATACCAAATGGGGAATCTGGTGGGTATATAAAAACGGAAGGGAGAGGAGAGAGGAGATGGTGGTGGAAGCATGGCTTGATTTTGATTGGTATTCTAACTCTTGCCTATTCATGAGGAAGGTTAGACCTATTTATAGTCATAACCAACATAATTTACATTTCATTACAACTGAATTTATACTGTATTTGCATTTCATTTTATGTGCTGACAAATTTCATGATGCTTCAGGACTGCTGGATAAGATCACAGTCTTCACTGTAGATGAACTTTATTCTGAATAATGGATTGTCATGATTGCTTTGTGAAAAATTGAGTGGCTTGATAAAGCATATGTCTTGTCTTGGATTTATTTTATTTCTTTTCTTTGGATATAGATGAATTCTTTATTATCACTTTTTATCTCATCAGCATCTGTATTTGGTTTAAGGGCAATAGTTTTAAAAGGATTGTCATCAGCCCAAAGATGATGCAGCTGCTAACCAAAGCTTAATGGAGAATTTTCAGATGACCTTTCTTTTTGTATTTGTTCGAAAATTTCCTTTTGAAGTTCTTTTTTGAGTTGAAGCAAATTTGCTGCTGCATAAAGAGCAAAAAGAGAGACTGAACAAGAATTCTTCTATTTGTCAATATCACTTACTAGATGAAGCCTTCTTTTTCTTTTTCAAGGGTTTTGAGAACTTTATAAAATGATGGCTTTATAGCTTGATCGGTAGAATATTCTGGAGTATTGCATTATAATCAAATTGATGCCAAAACTTGATATAGATCATTCAAGATAAAACTGGTAGACTGAAGTCCATTTCTTTATAAAAATTCCATTTCAAGATCCAAGGAATCTCCTATTTGCGATAAAACTACATATAACATAAGGTTTTGTTACAAGTTGTAGGTGCTGATAAAGGCTTTTTTTCTTTTTATTTGAGAAGGGCTTTAAATGATGTAGAATAGGATTCATAAATAGGAAGAAGTGCTTGAGGAAGGATGTCTTTCGTGGCATCAAAAGGGATCCAGAATTGTGTAAAGAACCACATAGGTATTTTATGGGAGTTTTGATTTGAATCTGATGAACCAGGAATGCTAGAAGGATGGGTTTTGATAATAAAGGATGACTTCCAAAGCAGAAATATAATCATAGTAATAATAAATAAATTCTGAATCAAGCCTTTGAGGCATATGAAAAGGTCGTCCCCATTCTTCTGCAGAGAGAACATGCAGAATCTTAGTTTTTGAATATAGGATAGTAATATTAGTTGGTAAAGCATTTAAGTAAGAATTTTTTTATCCATCTGTATGATCAATAGTATAAGAATTTTTTGATCCATCTGTATGATCAATAGTACAGCTACCAGTTCTAATCAAAATCCATTCATAGACTTTATAGTTAAGAGGTTGGATAAATAAGTGATCAGGAGAAAAAAGGGTTTGGATAAGATGTTCAATAGAAATGGTATTAGCATGAGACATGTCAGCTAAGGAATAAATTCTCAAGGGTGTTTTTGTGGCAAAATATTGGGCTTGTGAAGCTTGAGGTTTTCTGGATACAAGGCTTGATGGGCTTTGAAATTGAGGAATATTCGAAGTATGGGTTGCTCCCCATCTCTCAAGATAATTACCCCTAGATTTTCTAGATAAAGGTGTAGTGTTCATAATGGAAGAAACTTTATCAGTTGGGGACTAGAGAAAGGGTCTAATCTGCTGAGGCTTCATTCTTTTGTCCCTGTAAAAACTCACGAGATAAAAAATTAGGAAGAGAATTATTTTTACCTGTAATATACTCAATGTCAAAGTCAAATATGGCTAAGCAAATAGATGCTTAGTAGCTAGATTTTTTACATCTTTTTCTAAAATTTCTTTAGCAGATTTACAATCTATTCTTAAGAAAAAATTTTTGTTTTATAAATCCCTTTGGAACTTCATTATACTATTTACTATGGATAGGGTTTCCTTTTTAATGGTTGAATTTCTTCTTTTCCAAGGACGTTTCTTTGTAGAATGATTCCTCCAAAACCCATTTCAGATGCATCTGTTTGAACTATTTTTTAAATCTGGATGAGGGATAGTTAAACAAGGTAAATTTTGGACTTTTTGTTTAATATTTTGAACAGCTTTTGTATGAGCAGGTGACCATTCTACGTGATTTTTGGTCAAGCAAATTTGCAAGATTTTTCTTTCTTTAGCAAGATCTTTATAAAAGTCAGAAACATAATTAAGGATCCAAGAAAACATTGCAATTGCTCTTTATAAGAATTTCATTAGAAAATTGGCAAGCAAGCTTAATAACTCTTTGGATTGGAGAAATAGTTCCTTTTTTTTATAAAGCCAAGAAACTGAATTTCTATTTGAAAAAGTTTCATTTTCTTTTAGGATAAGACAAGTCCTTTCTTGATGATAACTTTTTTAAAAATATTTAAATGTTTCCAATGGTCACAAATAGATTTTGAAAACACAAGAATGTCATCTATATATACGAGTGTAAAAGCTTGATATGGATTAAAAATGTCATTCATTATTCTTTGAAATTCTGAAGGAGCATTTTTTAAACCAAATGGCATAACGTTCCATTCGTAATAGCCAAATGGTACTATAAAAGTAGTTTTATACCTATCCTCCGGGGTGATTTTAATTTGCCAAAATCCTGATTTAAGATCAAATTTGGAAAAAAGGAAGGCACCAGCTAGATGGTTAATAATAGTTTTATTTGGAACTAGATATCTGATGGAATTTAAGACTTTATTTAAAGGCTTGTAGTTGATAACAAGACAGGGAACACCTGGTTCTTGTTCAAGCGCTTTATTTACATAAAACATTGCACAACTCCAAGGGGATTGTGATTTCTGAATAAGCTTTTTAGCAAGAAGATCATTAATTTCTTTAGTACATAGTTGTACAAGGTCTTTATTCATCTGAATAGGTCGAGCTTTAGTAGGAATTTGAGATTCATCGAAATTATCAATATATAGAAGAGAAAAGTATGGTGTTTCTTGTGCCAAAAGGCAAAAGGAAGGACAAAACAGCATTCTGTTTCAAGAGATTTTTGAAATTAGAATAAATCTTTTTAGAATTCTGGCTTTTGTAATTCTTTTTCAGTTCTTAAAGAACTCATATCTTCTTGAAGATATAAAAATTCTTTTTCTTTATAAGCAATTTGATTTTGAATGATATTGCTATGTTGAATTGGAATTGATTCAACAAAATTAAAAATTAATTTTGTATTGTCGTTAATAGTTTTAAGGCCTAATGAATCAATTTGAAAAGGCTGTAGAATCTGTAGAAAAGGATTTCTAAGGATAACATCATTGTTTAAATATTTTCCAAGCAGGAAATTAGTCTTTATACATGTTCCATTTTTGCAAACATGGACAATATTTAATTTATAATGGATATGGAGTTTATTACTAGCAGTTGTTAGGTTGAGTTAATTTTTGGTTTTTTCATAATATTTTGTTGGAATTAATCCTTCTCTTATTAAATTAACATCTGCGGCACTATCGAGTAAGAGAGTGCTTAAATAAAGGAGTCTTTGACCTTAATTGTAACTTGATTTTTCCATTTTTGAGGTGGATTCCTTGTTAAAGAATTTACAAAACAATTTAAGTTTTCATCAAATTTTTCTTGATGTTCTAAATTATCATTATTTTCTTGATAATTTTTGAGTGTGTGAAATTCAATATTCTCAACACGTTGTTTGAGTTCTTGAAGTTCAATTAAATCTTGTTTTAATTCATTTATTTCTTGCTTTTGATTATTAATTTCTTCATAAAGATCTTGAATTAAAAGATGAGTAGGAGCTTGTTGCTCTCCTAATCTATCTAAAACAGTTTTTATACTAAATTGTTCAAGTAAGTCAGATATTTTACCTGATGTAGAAGCTTTTCCTTTTTTTTTATTACCATTGTTTATTTTCTATATTTTTTCAAAATATTTATTTTTAATCCTTAAACATTTAGATCTTTACACATTTCTAGCACCATTTCTACTCGAGCAGAGACTACGTTTAAAGATAAAGAGGAAGAAGAAGTAGATTCATACTAGATTTCATTCTTAGATATTTTATAGTGACATGTATCTGAAGATTAATCTTCATCAGAGGAACTAGATGATTCTAAGGATGAGGATGAGGATCCTTTGATTTCTTTTTGAGAAGAAGTAATTTCAGAAGGCTAAAAAATATTATCAAGTTTATCTTCAATTCTATTAGTTTGTTAGCCAATAGTATGAAGGTTAGTATTTATATAATTATTTTGTTCTAAAATATGACTTAAGTCCAATTTGTAAATAATTTCAGATTTACCTTTATCTCCTTGTATTTTTGGAACATCGTTTATGGGTACGACTAAGTTTCTTTATATATGATTTGATGTAATGGAAGATGTATAGATTCTTCAGTTCTATGTGGGGAAGAACTGGTAGAAGCTATAATCCAAGATGAACTTAATTTTGTTATCATATTGATGGATAAATCTCCAGTATTATAAGCTTTCTTTATGGCTAGCTTAAGTCAATCAAAGAAATAAATATTTCTTTGACTATTATACATATATTTGTACCATGTTTCTTTTAAAAAGTCTATATGTTCTTAAGACACTTGTTTAAAAAAGGATTTTGTTAAAGGATGTAGAGCTAAATTCATTTTTAACATTTCTTTATCAATTTCAAAACATTCAATAACATTTATATTGAAATCGGATTTTGAAGGATTATATGTATTAGATGGAGAAACTTGATAAGAAGGATACAGAAGTCCTATAGGTCGAAGGTCTAGATTAGGTGTAGAGCAAAAAACTCGAGATGGTTCTTTTATAGAAGATCCTACCACAGAGGGAGGATGAGAAAAAGACTTTCTAGAAGGTTGATAAACTGTAGGAGTTGTATCTCTTGAATCTGTTTGAAAATTTATTTCAACACTTCCATCTTCATGTTAAATAATTGTTTCAATATCTTGATTTTCTAAAGACCTTTCTAGTTGGGCGTATTCTAAGTGCCATTTACCAGATAGATTAATATAATTCTACTATATGGGTTTTGGCATATTAACTTTATTTTTAAAATTAGTTTGGAATAAAGTTGTCATATCTTACGCTTAATGGGAATAGGCTATACCTGGAACAACTGAATTCATAAGTTTATAATAAACTCTATATATGAGAGCAAGATTTTCATTATGAGGATTTATATCAAAACCTTTTGTTTGGATAGCAAGAGTAAGAGCTTCATGTGCACCTGGATCTGTAAGGGAAACAAAGAAATTTGAAAAGCAATTGAAGAAAGTAGGGTCATTAGCCAAACTTAATTCAACCATTCCAAGTAATGAATCACTGGATTTTTTATGTCTTGTATCTTGAACATGGATGAGAGCTTCTGTTCTAAGTCCAAGTCTTGTTAAAAGCTTTAAAGCAACTTGCACTAATCCAAAATGAATATAATTGTATGTTTTAACATACTCTTTTATTTCATGGGGCTTAATGAAAGAAAGATGCTGAATATTACTAGTAATGGATTTAGTTCTTTCAATGGTTTTTACTTTATAACTTGACTTTAATTGAAAACTTCCAACTTTATAAATTTCATTTTTATTTACGGTTGGAATAGTCCAGTCACAAACAACTTGATCTAAATCGTCATAATTGATTTCTTTACTATTTTAAATAGATATTGAAGATAAGGAATTTGATGACGAGGAAGAAGAAGGTATAAACTTCTTAATAAGCTTATCCATAATTTGCATTATAGAGTTATTTTAACCAAATCCACCATGAGTGTCGAACGAAATAGAGGATTTCCACACCAACAAAACGCCTTAAACGCCTTCAGACAGCTAACAACAGCGACAACAATGGCTACCTCAACTTCACTCCGGGCAGAATAAGATTAAAATTTCTCAATAATAACCACCACAGAACTAAGTATTAAGACTTTTAACGCTATTACTTTTGAATCAGCAATTTATTAAGCAAAATCAAAGCATAACATAGCAAAGATAAGTGAAAAAATACTCACAAACAACTTTATATTGCCAAAGTACTTAATTATAAATTTGATACCAACTTGGCTCTGATACCAAATGGGGAAGATGGTGGTGAGAGGAAAGAAGAGATTGTGGTGGTGGAAGCAAGGCTAGATTTTGACTGGCATTCCAACTCTTGCCTGTACATGAAAAAGGCTAGCACTATATATATCCTTAGCAAACATAATTTACATTTCATTACAACTGAATTTAGACCGCATTTGCATTTCATTTTATGTGCTGGCAGATTGCATGATGTTTCTAGATTTTACCATTGGATAGGATCATAGGTTACCGTATAGATGGTTTGTCTTTATGCAGTGATAAGTGTACTTGTTGACTGGGAGGATGTTGCTTTATTCTTCTACATAGTACCTAGTTGGTCTGTTGTAGAGAGAGAAGTCTATAGAGCCTTGTTCATTCTTGTTGTCTTTTGGATTTTTCCCAATTTCCCTTTGTCTTCTTTCTCAAAGTAGCCTTTTTGTATTGTACTTCTTCAGCAGAGCTTTGACGTTTTTATAGAGAATAGCATGGTTATGGATACGGTAGCAATGACAAAGTTTTGTAATCTTTTGTTTGCATGCTTTATAAAGAAAACTCTTAGTAAATCTTGAGAAATCTAAATCTTGATAAGATTAATCACTAGCCTGATGAATTCGTTGCAACTATCGGAGAACTTCATAATTGAGTCAAAATTATGACATGGGTCATTCCAACCTTCATTATCATTTTTGAATTCTCCAAGGAATAGCTAAATTAATTTTTCACGAGTTTTTTCTGAAATGTCAAAAGAGATATCTTCATAGGCATTGAGAATTTGATTAAGCTTGGCATGTCCAAATTTAGAAGGATTCTGTATCACCATTGTTTGCTTAGTGAGGTCATCAGTAATGCAAATAACTCGTCGACCATCATACCAAACATATATGTATGTACTTGCAAATTCAAGATGTCATTCTAGATTGAGAAATCTCTGATATTGATCAGAAGCTAGATCATAATTTTGGAGATGTTCTAAGCTATATTCCACTGCAACGACTTCATGAGATTCATACCATTGAGCTGGATAATCAACAGGGAGATGCTCGTAATCATTTAAGGTAGAGATTAATTTTTTGCAGCTTAAATCTCCTTCTTCATAATTCGTGATGGTCCATAATTAATAAGGTTGATAAAAGTGGATTTCTGATCTTTCACCCAAACTTGATAAAATCGTTATGAGAAGTTGTCCTTTCGTAACTCCAAGGCTATGAAGGGCATGATGCATGATTGCAGGGAGCTACTGTATTATTAAAAAATCATCAAAAGAAAATCTTTGGACTAATCCTTGTTCGATATATGAGATATCAACTTCATATGATGGCAAGAACAATTTGAGAAAGCCAGTTGCCTGGCTTATATATTGAGCTTTGAGCATTAATCAATCCTTGATCTGATAAGAAAGAGTTTTTTCTCTCATTCTTGCAGCTATCTCATCTGGAAGGGTTGTGTTATCCTTTTCTAGGAGTTGAATTTTGGATTTCTTTTCATCAGCATAGTTGGATAACAGTGCTCTTCGATGGATATTATGGCACATAAGGATTTGGCTTTCTAAGTCCTTGATATGGTTTGCAATTTTGGATAGGGTTTTTCTAGTGTTTTTTCTTTTATCAGAGAGAATGGCACTCCAATGGGCATTGATAAGTTCTTGTGAAGTGACAGATAATCCTCGATTGAAGAAGGGAATTGATATTTGTTGGAATGTAGGTATGAAGGAAGAGCTTGATTCCTGAATAAGGGCTTTGCTTTTGGTTGTACTTGGTGTCATAATGAGAAGGGATACTTCCTGAAAGCAGATAGGTCTGAATGAGAATTATCAATAATTTGAAATTTTATTTTCTTTAGGAAAAGAAAAAAAATTTTATATATGTCCTCCGGGTAGAATTTGAAGGAACCAAAATTTGGCTGTAGGATCAAATGTAGAAAACATGAAAACATAAGAGAGTCGATTACTAAAATCCATTTTACTTAGAACTGGATATTAGATTATTTTCTGAACACCTTATTCTTGTTTACACTTTGTCTGAATACTATTGATATGTTGAATAGGAGTTGATTCACCAAAATTAAAAATTAATTCTTTATTGTTTAAAATAGTTTTTAGACCTGACGAATCAGTTTGAAACGGCTATAGAATTTGTAGAAAAAGGTTTCAAAGGATAACATCATTGTTTAAATCCTATCATAGAAGGAAATTAGTCTTTATGCATGTTCTATTTTTATAGATATGAACATTACTTAATTTGTATTGGATATGTAGTTTTTGGCTAGCAGTAGCTAGATTGAGTTTATTATTTGTTTTTTCATAATATTTTGTTGCGATTAATCCCTCTCTTATTAAATTAACATATGCGCTACTATCTAGTAAGCAGAGTGCTTTAATAGAGGAGCCTTTGATCTTAATTATAACTTGAGTTTTCCATATTTTAAGTTGATTCCTTGTTAAAGAATTTACAAAACCATTCAAGTTTTCATCAAAATTTTCTTGATTTTCTATAATATCATTATTTTCTTGATAATTTTTTAGTATGTGAAATTCAAGAATCTTAACACGTTGTTTGAGTTTTTTAAGTTCAATTAAGTCTTGTTTTAATTCTTTTATTTCTTGCTTTTGATTATTAATCTCTTTATAAGGATCTTTAGTAGAAAGATGAGTAGGAGCTTGTTGCTCTCTTAATCTATCTAATGCGGCTTTAATACTGAATTGTTCAGGTAAGTATAATATGTTATTTGATGTAGAAGCTTTTCCTTTTTTTAGTTCCTTTATTTATATTCTATATTTTTCCAAAATATTTATTTTTTAATTCTTCATCTTTTAGATCTTTAAACATTTCTAGCACCATCTCTTCTTGAGCAGAAAGTACATTTAAAATAAAGAGGAAGAAGAAGCAGATTCATACTCGATTTCACTATAAAATATTTTACAATGAATCTGAAGAATAATCTTTATCAGAGGAACTAGATGATTTTAAGGATGAGGATGAGGGTCCTTTTAAGATAGTTTTGATTTCTTTTTCTATTTTTTCTATTATTTTTTGGTAGTCAGGAGCTATATGTCATTTTTCTTTGTAATTATAACATTGTATTTCTTTTTTCTTGGGATAAGAAGTGGATGGATTATGTTTTGTATAAGATTTCTTTGATTCTTTATCAGGATTTTTATGAGAAGATTTTTTATGATATCTTTTTGAGTGAATATAATATTGTGGAGTTGAAAAATGATTAGATTTTCTTTTTTGATGGTTTCTTTTTAAGTTTTTCTTTATATTATGGCTAGAAGGATTAATTAATGGTTCCATGCCAAATTGATAACAAAAATCACCAAGTTCATATTTGCGGATTCTTTTTCAATTTTCAATTAGTCGTTTAAGTTTCATTTCATTGCATGATGAAAATTGAACTTTATTTATCTTTTGAATGAGGTCCCCATATGTATAAAGTCCTTAATTTAAATTTCCATAATTTTTTTATTTTAACTCTTCTCCAACTTTTTCTGCAAAAAGTTTAGGAAAACCGGATATAAATTTTTCTTTCCAAAATTCTGAATTGCTTTCATCGACTGTATAAAGTTTTAATAAGAAAACAACTTTATACTGACAACAATCTGATAATATTGGGCAAGATAAATTGATTAACTGAGTTTTTATTTTTTCATCTACATTCATATAATTACCAATAAAACGTTTTACTATATTGGTGATAAGCATGTAAATAGAATCAGGAATCATTTGACCTTGAGGAGTAATAACAGCATTTCTTGAAGGATCTCTTTTTATTGCATTTAGTATAGCTTGTCTTTCTATATCAGATAGGTACTTTTCCCACCAACCGTGTAATTGTCCAGTAAATCCAAGGACAACTGCATTTACTGCATCTCTTTGATCATTACCGGCAGCCAGGATGGTAGAGGCATATATCATCATGTGTTGGCATAGTTGCAGGATTTGATATTTAGATAGTCCATCAACATTCCATTTGGATATTGAGGAGTTTTCAAATCGAAGGCATTTAGAATAGCTTGTTCTTCGAATTGAAGATCAACTAGAGTATGTCTTAGATAATAATTTCTTGTTTTTACTGCAGTGACTATTGATTTTTCTCCTTTAAATATTTTATTAATTTGTAGAGATTCTTGATTTTGATCATTTTGGTTCTCATTAGTTTAGACACTTCTTCTATAGGATCAGCTACAGAAAATTCTAAATCTGAGCTAAAGGCTTTAGAATTTAAGACTAAAGCATTTATAGATTAGTCAGCTTTTTTATCTTTATTTTCTTGAAGTTTTATATTTGTAAAACTATGAAATAATTGATTGATTAGTTTATCTGAAAATTTTAAAGGTTTCACCTTGAAAACCTAAAGTTTCGATCTTAATTATCTTTTATGAAGAAGGTGCTTCATAAAATTTTAAAATATTTTCAACTTTATCTTCATTTTTATTAGTTTGTTGGCCAATAGTATGAAGGTTAATATTTGTATAATTATTTTGTTCTAAAATATGACTTAAGTTTGATTTGTAAATAAATTCAGAATTACCTTTATCTCCTTGTATTTTTGTAGCATCTTTTATGGGTAAAGCCAAAGTTTCTTTATATATGATTTGATGTAATGGAGGATGTATAGATTCTTCAGTTCTTTGTGGAGAAAAACTAGTAGAAGCTATAATCCAAGATGAGCTTAATTTTGTTATCATATTGATGGATAAATCTTTAGTATTATAAGCTTTCTTTATGGCTAGTTTAAGCTAATTAAAGACATAAATATTTCTTTGATTATCATACATACATTTATACCACTTTTCTTTTAAGAAATCTTCATGTTCTTGATGAACCTGTTTAAAAAAGGATTTTGCTAAAGGATGTAAAGACAAATTTTTTTTTAACATTTCTTTATCAATCTCAAAGCATTCAATAACATTTATATTGAAATCGGATTCCAAAGGATTATGTGTATTAGGTGGAGAAGCTTGATAAGAAGGATACGTAAGTCTTGTAAGTCGAAGGTCTATATTAGGTGTAGAGCAAGAAAGTCGGGATTGTTCTTTTATGGAAGATCCTACCACAGAGCGAGGATAAGAAAAAAACTTTTTAGAAGGTTGATAAACTGTAGGAGTTGTATCTCTTGAATCTGTTTGAAAATTTATTTCAACACTTCCATCTTCATGATAATTTCGAAAATCATGAAAATTTTGATAAAGACATAAATGGGTTTGTAAATTCTTTAATAAGAAATCCACTTAAAAAATGGAAAACTCAAGCTACAATTAAGGGTAAAGACTTCTCTATTAAAGCACTCTACTTACTAGATGTGGCACAGATGTTAATTTAATAAGAGAAGGATTAATCCTAATAAAATATTATGAAAAAACCAATAATAAAATCAATCCAGCTATTTCTAACAAGAAACTACATATCAAATTCAAATTAAGTAATGTTTATGTCTGTAAAAATGGAACATGCATAAAGACTAATTTCCCTCTAAGAAAGGATTTAAACAATGATGTTATCCTTAGAAAACCTTTTCTACAAATTTTACAGTCTTTTCAAATTGACTCATCATGTCTAAAAACTATTTTAGATAATAAAGAATTAAATTTTGATTTTGTTGAATTAACTCCTATTCAATAGATCAATAATATTCAGACATAGTGTAAACAAAAATAAGAGGTTCAAAAACCATTCAGATATCCAGTTCCAAATAAAATGGATCTTATTAATCGTCTCTCTGATGTCTTCATGTTTTCTACATTTAATCCTACATCCAGATTTTGGTACCTTCAAATTCTACCCGGAGGAAAAATATAAAATTATTTTCTTTTCCCAAAGAAAATAAAAATTCTTGATAATTCTCATTCAGACCTATCTACCTTCAGGAAGTATCCCTTCTCATTATGACATCAAGTACAACCAAAAGTAAAGCCCCTATTCAAGAATCAAGCTCTTCCTTCATACCTACATCCCAACAAATATCAATTCCTTTCTTCAATCTAGGATTATTTGTCATTTCAGAAGAACTTACAATGCCCATTGGAGTGCCATTCTCTCTGATAAAAGAAAAAACACTAGAAAAACCCTATCCAAAATTGCAAACCATATCAAGGACTTAGAAAGCTAAATCCTTATGTGCCATAACATCCATCAAAGAGTACTGTTATCCAACTATGCTGATGAAAAAACATCCAGAATTCACCTTCTGGAAAAGGTTGACACAGCCCTTCCAGAAGAGATAGCTACAAGAATTAGAGAAAAAACTATTTCTTGTCAGATCAAGGAGCGATTAATGCTCAAAACTCAATATATAAGCTCAGCAACTGGCTTTCCCAAATTGATCCTACCATCATATGAAGTTGATATCTCATATATCAAACAAGGATTAGTCCAAAGATTTTCTTTATGCAGAGATGATTTTGAAATGATACAGTAGCTCCTTGCAATCGTGCGTCACACCTTTCACAGCCTTGGAGTTACCAAAAGACAACTTCTCATAAAGATTTCATCAAGTTTGGGTGAAACATCAGAAATCTGGTTTTATTATCCTTATCAATTATGGACCATCATGAATTATGAAGAAGGAGATTTAGTTTACAAAAAGTCCATCTCTACCTTAAATGATTACGGGCATCTCCCTATTAATTATCCAGCTCGATGGTATGAATCTCATGAAGTCTCTACAATGGCATACAGCTTAGAATGCCTCCGAACTTAGTATCAAAGATTTCTCAATCTAAAAGGACATCTTAAATTTGTAAGTACATACAGATATGTTTGGTGTGTCGGTCGAAGAGTTGTTTGCATCGCTGATGATTTCGCTGAACAAGCGACGGTGATACAAAATGCATGTAAATCTGGACATACAGCTCTTAATCAAATTATCAATGCTTATGAAGACATGTCTTTTGATATTTCTAACAGAACTCGAGAAGAGTTAATCCAATTATTCCATGGTGAATTAACAAATGATGGCTGGAATGAGCAGTTCTGATGTAAGTCTCCAATAATATTATACCTAGCATAAAGATTCTTCCTACAAGAGCTTTTTCTACTAGCCCATCAATGATTTTTTTAGAAAAAGTACATATAAAAGTACTAAAAGACAAAGCATATCTCTCATTAGAATGAAGTAGTATTTTATTCCCGACGTGCACATCTATGAAGAACTTATCTCCAAAAAGGGAAAAGAAATAAAGATATGGCACATACCTTATCAAGTCACTCAAAGCAACCATGACATCTCAGTATTTAGAATAAAGTTCATCAATGGCAAAGATTGTGATTTTTGCCTGTAGTCCGGTTGCATCATGAAAATTTTTAGCACATGAAATGAAATGCAAATGCAATGTAAATTTAGTTGTAATTAAATGTAAATTATGTTAGTTATGACTCTAAATAGGTCTAGCCTTCCTCATGTACAGGCAAGAGTTGGAATACTAGTCAAAATCCAGCCTTGCTTCCACCACCATCTCCTCTCTCCTCTCCCTTCCACTTTTGTTTACCCACCATCTTCCCCATTTGGTATCAGAGCAAAGTTGGTATTAAATTTGTAATTAAGTACTTTAGCAATATAAAGTTATTTTGTGAGTATTTCTTCACTTATCTTTGTTATGTTTTGAATTTACTTAATGAATTGTGAACTCAAAAGTAAGAACGTCAAAAGTCCTAATACTTAGTTCTGTATTTGTTATTACTAAGAAATTTTAATCATATTCTGCCCAAAGCGAAGCTGAGGTAGCCATTGTTGTCGCCGTTGTTAGCCGTCTGAAGGCGTTTTGTTGGTGTGGAAATCCTCTATTTCGTTAGATACTCATGGTGGATTTGGTTAAAATAAATCTGTTATACAAATTATGGCTAAGCTTATTAAGAAGTTTATACCTTCTTCTTCCTCATCATCAAATTCCTTATCTTCTATGTTTATTAAAAATAGTGAAGAAATCAGTTATGATGATTTAGATCAAGTTATTTGTGACTAGACTATTCTAACCGTAAATAAAAATGAAATTTATAAATTTGGAAGTTTTCAATTAAAATCAAGTTATAAAGTAAAAACCATTGAAAGAACTGAATCCATTACCAGTAATATTCAGCATCTTTCTTTAATCAAGCCCCATGAAGTAAAGGACTTTGTTAAAACATACAATTATATTCATTTTGGATTAGTGCAAGTTGCTCTAAAGCCTTCAACAAGACTTGGACTTAGAGCAGAAGCTCTCATCTATGTTCAAGATATAAGATATAAAAAATTCAGTGATTCATTACTTAGAATGGTTGAATCAAGTTTGGCTAATGGCCCTACTTTCTTCAATTGCTTTCCAATTTTATCTGTTTCCCATACAAATCCGGTGCACATGAATCTCTTACCTTTGCTATCCAGACAAAAGGTTTTGATATGAATCCTCATGATCAGAATCTTGCTTTCATAAATAGAGTTTATTATAAACTCATGAATTCAGTTGTTCCAGGCATAGCATATTAGCATCAAGCAAAAGGTATGACTACTTTATTCCAAACCAATTTCAAAAATAAAGTTAATATTCCAAAACTCATACAGTGGAATGATATTAATCTATCTGGTAAGTGGCACTTAGAAAATGCCCAACCAGAAAGGTCTTTAGAAAATTAAGATTTTGAAACAATTATTGAACATAAAGTTGGAAGTGTTGAAATAAATTTTCAAATGGATTCAAGAGATATAACTCTTATGGTTTATCAGCCTTCTAGAAAGTCTTATTCTCATCCTCCATCTGTGGTAGGATCTTCCATAAAAGAACCATTCCGAGTTTCTTGCTCTGCACCTAATGTAGACCTTCGACTTTCAAGACTAGTGTATCCTTCTTATCAAGCTTCTCCATCTAATACATATAATCCTTCGGAATCTTATTTCAATATAAATTTTATTGAATATTTTGAAATTGATAAAAAAAATGTTAAAAAAGAATTTAGCTCTACATCCTTTAACAAAATCCCTTTTTAAACAAGTCTTTCAAGAACATAAAGACTTTTTAAAATAAAAATGGTATAAATATATGTATGATAATCAAAGAAATATTTATTTCTTTGATTGGCTTAAACGAGCCATAAAGAAAGCTTATAATACTAAAGATTTATCTGTCAATATGATAACAAAATTAAGTTCACCTTGGATTATAGCTTTTACCAGTTCTTCTCCACAAAGAACTGAAGAATCTATACATCCTCCATTACATAAAATCATATATAAAGAAACTTCGGCCGTACCTATAAAAGATGTAGCAAAGATACAAGGAGATAAAGGTAAATCTGAATTAATTTATAAATCAAACTTAAGTCATGTTTTAGAACAAAATAATTATAAAAATTAACCTTCATACTATTGGCCAACAAACCAATAGAATTGAAGATAAAGTTGAAAATATTTTAAAAATTTATGAAGCATCTTCTTTACTAAAGATAATTAAGACACTAACTTTAGGTTTTCATGATGAAGCCCTTAAAGATCTAAAGTTAGATAGGAAACCTTTAAAATTTTCAGATGAACTAATCAATCAATTATCTCATAGTTTTACAAATATAAAACTTCAAGAAAATAAAGATAAAAAACCTGACAAATCTATAAATGTTTTAGTCTCAAATTCTAAAGCCTCTAGCTCAGATTCAGAATTTTCTGTAGCTGATCCTATAGAAGAAGAATCTAAAACAAATGATAATCAAAGAAATATTTATTTCTTTGATTAGCTTAAACTAACCATGAAAAAGGCTTATAATACTGAAGATTTATCCATCAATATGATAACTAAATTAAGCTCTTCTTGGATTATAGCTTCTACAAGTTCCTCTCCACAAAGAACTGAGAAATCTATATATCCTTTATTACATCAAAACATATATAAAGAAACTTCAGCCGTACCCATAAAAGATGTTGCAAAAATACAAGGAGATAAAGGTAAATCTGAATTTATTTACAAATCAGATTTAAATCATTTTTAGAACAAAATAACTATACAAATATTAACCTTCATATTATTGGCCAACACATGATGATATATGCTGCTAGCATCATGGTTACCGGTAATGATCAAAGACATGCAGTAAATGCAGTTGTCCTTGGATTTATTGGACAATTACATGGTTAGTGGGAAAAGTACCTATCTGATATAGAAAAACAAGTTATACTAAATGCAGTAAAAAGAGATCCTTCAGGAAATCCTACTATTACTCCTCAAGGTCAAATGATTCCTGATTCTATTTACATCCTTATTACCAATATAGTAAAACATTATATTGGACTTACATCAATGTAGAAAAAAATATAAAAACACAATTAATCAATTTATCTTACCCAACATTTTTAGGTTTTTGTTGGTATAAAGATGTTTTCTTATCAAAACTCTATACAATCGATGCAAGTAATTTAAAATTTTGAAAAAAAAATTTATATCTGGTCTTCCTAAACTTTTTACAAAAAAAGTTAGAGAAGCATTAAAATCAGAAAATTATGGAAATTTAAATTATTGATTTCATATATATGGTGAACTCATTCAAAAGATAAATAAAGTTGGATTTTCATTACCCAATGAAATCAAACCTAAACAACAAATTGAATATCAAAAAGGCATTAGCAAATATGAACTTGGTGATTTTTGTTATCAATTTGTCATGGAACCATTAATTAGTCCTTCTAGCCATAATAAAAAGAAAAACTTAAAAAGAAACCATTAAAAAAGAAAATCTAAACATTTTTCAACTCCACAATATTATATTCCCTAAAAAAGATATCATAAAAAATATTCTCATAAAAACCTTATAAAGAATTTAAAAAATCCTATACAAAAAATAATCCATCCACTTCTCATCCCAAGAAAAAAGAAATAAAATGTCATAATTGCAAGGAAAAGGGACAGATATCCCCTGATTGCCCAAAAATAAAAGTTAAAATAGAAAAAGAAATCAAAACTATCTTAAAGGATCCTCAGAGTCAAAATCATCCAATTCCTCTGATATAGATTATTCTTCCTCTCATTCCTCAAATACATGTCATTGTAAAAAATTTGACAGTGAAATCCAGTGTGAATCTGCTTCTTCTACCTCTTTATCTTTAAACATACTTTTTGCTCCAGAAGAGACGGTGTTAGAAATGTTTAAAGAGCTAAAACATGAGGAACTAAAAAATAAATATTTTGAAAAAATACAGAATATAAATTAAGGAACTAAAAAATGAAAAGCTTCTACATCAAATAACATATCAGACTTACCTGAACGATTCAGCTTTAAAACTATATTAGATAGATTAAGAGAGCGAAAAGCTCCTACTAATCATTCTATTCAAGATCTTTATAAAGAAATTAATAATCAAAATCAAGAAATAAAAGAATTAAAACAAGACTTAATTGAACTTCAAGAACTCAAATAACGTGTTGAGAATCTTGAATTTCACATACTAAAAAATTATCAAGAAAATAATTATAATTTAGAAAATATAGAAAAATTTGATGAAAACTCTTTAATGAGGAATCCACTTAAAAAATGGAAAACTCAAGTTAAAATTAAGATCAAAGAATTCTCTATTAAAGCACTCTACTTACTAGATAGTGGTGCAGATGTTAATTTAATAAGAGAAGGATTAATCGCAACAAAATATTATGAAAGAACCAACAACAAACTCAATCTAGCTACTGCTAGCAAAAAACTACATATCAAATACAAATTAAGTAATGTTTATGTCTGTAAAAATGGAACATGCATAAAGACTAATCTCCTTCTAGGAAAGGATTTAAACAATGATGTTATCCTTGGAAATCCTTTTCTATAAATTTCACAGCCTTTTCAAATTGACTCATCAGGTTTAAAAACTATTTTAGACAATAAAGAATTAAAATTTGATTTTGCTGAATTAACTCCTATTCAACATATCATATTATTTAGACAAAGTGTAAACAAGAATAAGATGTTCAAAAACCATTCAGATATCCAGTTCCAAATAAAACAGATCTTATTAATCGTCTCTCTGATGTCTTCATGTTTTCTAAACTTAATCCTACATTCAGATTTTGGTACCTTCAAATTCTACCTGGAGGACAGATATAAAATTATTTTTCTTTTCCCAAAGAAAATAAAAATTCAAATTATTGATAATTCTCATTCAGAACTCTTTGCCTTCAGGAAGTATCCCTTCTCATTATGACATCAAGTACAACAAAAAACAAAGCCCCTATTCAGGAATCAAGCTCTTCCTTCATACCTACATCCCAACAAATATAAATTCCCTTCTTCAATCCAGGATTATCTTTCACTTCACGAGAACTTATCAATGCCGATTGGAATGCCATTCTCTCTAATAAAAGAAAAAACACTAGAAAAACCCTATCCAAAATTGCAACCCATATCAAAGACTTAGAAAGCCAAATCCTTATATGCTATAACATTGATCAAAGAGCACTGTTATCCACCTATGCTGATGAAAAAACATCTAGAATTCACCTTCTAGAATAGGTTAACACAGTCCTTCTAGATGAGATAGCTGCCAAAATTAGAGAAAAAAAACTATTTCTTGTCAGATCAAGGAGCGATTAATGCCCAAAGCTCAATATATAAGCTGGGCAACTGGCTTTCCCAAATTGTTCCTGCCATCATATGAAGTTGATATCTCATATATAGAACAAGGATTAGTCCAAAGATTTTCTTTATGTAGAGATGATTTTGAAATGATACAGCAGCTCCCTGCAATCGTGCATCATGCCCTTTGCAGCCTTGGAGTTACCAAAAGAAAACTTCTCATAACGATTTCATCAAGTTTGGTGAAAGATCAGAAATCCGGTTTTATCAACCTTATCAATTATGGACCATCATGAATTATGAAGAAGAAAATTTAATCTGCAAAAAATTCATCTCTACCTTAAATGATTAAAGCATCTCCCTGTTGATTATCCAACTCAATGGTATGAATCTCATGAAGTTGCTACAATGGAATACAGCTTTGAACGTCTTCAAAAATATGATCCAGCTTCTGATCAATATCAAAGATTTCTCAATCTAAAAGGACAACTTCAATTTGCAAGTACATACAGATATCTTTGGTGTGACAGTGGACGAGTTGTCTGCATTGCTGATGATCTCGCTAAGCAAATAATGGTGATACAGAATCCTTTTAAATCCGGACATGCCAAGCTTAATCAAATTCTCAATGCCTATGAAGATATCTCGTTTGACATTTCAGAAAAAACTCGTGAAGAGTTTTCTTTATAAAGCCTGCAAAGAAAAGATAACAAAGATTTTTCATTACTACCGTACCATAGCTATGCTACTCTCTACACACACATCAAAGTTATGTTGAAAAAGTACTATACAAAAAAGCTACTTTGAGAAAGAAGACAAAAGATAATTAGGAGAAATCCAAAAGCCAATAAGAAAATTCAAGGCTCCATAGACTCCTCTCTTTGTAACAGACTAACCAGGTACTATGTAGAAGAATAAAGTAACATCCTCCTTGTCAACAAGTACACTCATCAGAGCATGAAGACAAACCATCTATACGGCAACCTATGATTCTATCCAGCAGTAAAATCCAAAAACATCATAAAATCAAATGCAAATGCAGTGTAAATTCAGTTGTAATGAAACGTAAATTATGTTTCCTAAGGCTATAAATAGTACCAGCCTTCTCCATGTACAAGCAAGAGTTGGAATATCAGTCAAAATCCAGCCTTGCTTCCACAACCATCTCCTTTCTCCTCTCCTTTCCGCTTTTGCATACCCACCACCTTCCCTATTTGGTATTAGACTGAATTTGGTAACAAATTTGTAATCAAGTACTTTGGCAATATAAAATCATTTTGTGAGTATTTCTTCACCTATCTTTGTTATGTTATGCTATGATTTTGCTGAAGGAATTGTTGACTTAGAAGTGAGAACATCAAAAGTCTTAATACTTAGTTCTGTGTTTGTTATTATTGAGAAATTTTAAACATATTCCGCCCGGAGTGAAGCTGAGGTAGCCATTGTTGCCACCGTTGTTAGCCGTGTGAAGGCGTTTAAGGCGTTTTGTTGGTGTGTAAATCCTCTATTTCGTTAGATACTTATGGTGGATTTGGTTAAAATAACTCTGTAATACAAATTATGGCTAAGCTTTGTGGTTGGATCTTCCATAAAAGAACCATCCCAAGTTTCTTGCTGTACACCTAATGTAGACCTTTAACCTACATGACTAGTGTATCCTTCTTATTAAGCTTCTCTGTCTAATACATATACTCTGTCTAATACATATAATCCTTCGGAGTCCAATTTCAATATAAATGTTATTGAATGCTTTGAAATTGATAAAAAAAATGTTAAAAAAGAATTTAGCTTTACATCCTCTTACAAAATCCTTTTTTAACCATGTTTCTCAAGAACAAAAAGACTTTCTAAAAGCAAAATGGTATAAATATATGTATAATAATCAAAGAAATATTTATTTCTTTGATTGGCTTAAACTAGCCATAAAGAAAGCTTATAATACTGAAGATTTATCCATCAATATGACAACTAAATTAAGCTCTTCTTGGATTACAGCTTCTACCAGTTCTTCTCCATAAAGAACTAAAGAATCTATACATCCTCCATTACATCAAATCATTTTTAAAAAAACTTAGCTGTACCCATAAAAGATGTTGTAAAAGTACAAAGAGACAAAGGCAAAACTGAATTTATTTACAAATCAGATTTAAGTCATGTTTTAGAACAAAATAATTATACAGATATAAACCTTCATCCTATTAGCCAACAAACCAATAAAATAGAAGATAAAGTTGAAAATATTTTAAAGTTTTATGAAACTACTTCTTCCCATGGAGTAATCAAGACACAATCTTTAGGTTTTTCAAGGTGAAGCCCTTAAAGATCTAAAGTTAGAAAAAAAAACCTTTAAAATTTTTTGACAAACTAATCAGTCAATTATCTCATAATTTTAAAAACATAAAACTTAAATATAATAAAGAAAATAAAGATGAAAAATCCATAAATGTTTTAGCTTCTAAAGCTTCGAGCTCAGACTCAGAAATCTCTACTTCTGACTCTATAGAAGAAAAATCAAATGAAAATCAAGATGATCAAAATCAAGAATCTAGACAAATCAATAAAATACTTAAAAGATAAAAACCAATAGTCACTGTAGCAAAAACAAGAAATTATTATGCAAGACCTACTCCAGTTGATCTTCAATTCGAATAACAAGCTATTCTAAATGGCCTTTGATTTGAAAACTCTTCAGTATATAAATGAAATGTAGATGGACTATCTGAATATCAAATCCTGCAACTATGCCAATACATGATGATATATGCCTCTACCACCATGGCTGCCGGTAATGATAAAAAACATGCAGTAAATGCAGTCGTCCTTGGATTTACTGGACAATTACATGGTTGGTGAAAAAAATACCTATCTAATACTGAAGGAAATGCTATATTAAATGAAGTAAAAAGAGATCCCTCAAGAAATCCTGTTCTTAGTCCTCAAGGCCAAATAATCCCTAATTCCATGTACATAATTATAACCAATATAGTTAAACATTTCATTGGTAATTATATGAATGTAGAAGAAAAATTAAAAACACAATTAATTAATTTATTTTGCCTAACGCTATCAGATTTACATTGGTATAAAGATGTTTTCTTATCAAAACTCTATACGATCGATGCTAGCAATTCAGAATTATGCAAAGAAAAATTTATATCTGGTCTTCCTAAACGTTTTACAGAAAAAGTTAGAGAAGAATTGAAATAAAAAAATTATGGAAATTTAAATTATGGACTTTATACATATGCTGACCTCATTCAAAATATAAGTAAAGTTGGATTTTCACTATGCAATGAAATCAAACTTAAACGAAAAATTGACAATCAAAAAAGAATCAACAAATATGAACTTGGTGATTTTTGTTATCAATTTGGCATGGAACCATTAATTAGTCCTTCTAGCCATAATAAACAGAAAAACTTAAAAAGAAACCATCAAAAAGTGAAAATCTAAATATTTTTCAACTCCACAATATTATATTCCCTCAAAAAGATATCATAAACAATTCTCTCATAAAAATCCTTATAAAGAATCAAAGAAATCTTATACAAAAGATAATCCATCCACTTCTTATCCCAAGAAAAAAGAAATACAATGTTATAATTGCAAAGAAAAAGGACATATAGCTCCTAACTGCCCAAAAATAAAAGTAAAAACAAAAAAAGAAATCAAAACTATCTTGGAAGGATCTTTAGCATTAGAGTCATCTAGTTCCTCTAATACAGATTATTCTTTCTCTCATTCTTTAGATACATGTCATTGTAAAATATCCCTACCTTAAATGATTAAAGCATCTCCCTGTTGATTATCCAGCTCAATGATATGAATCTCATGAAGTTGCTACAATGGAATACAGCTTAGAATGCTACCGAACTTATGATCCTGCTTCTGATCAATATCAAAGATTTCTTAATCTAAAAGAACATCTTAATTTGCAAGTACATACAGATATGTTTGGTGTGACGGTCAGCGAGTTGTTTGCATTATTGATGATCTCGCTGAGCAAACAACGGTGATACAGAATCCATATAAATCTAGACATATTGCTCTCAATCAAATTATGAATGCATATGAAGACATGTCTATTGATATTTCTGAAGAAACTGGAGAAGAGTTAATCCAATTATTCCTTGGTGAATTAACAAAGGAAGGTTGGAATGAGCACTATTGATGCAAGTCTCCAATAATACTATGCTTAGCATAAAGATTCTTCCTACAAGAGCATTTTCTAAAACATTGGAAGGATGAGAAAAGTTTTTTCTACGAGCCCATCAATGAGTTCTTAGAAAAAGTACATGCAAAAGTACTAAAAGACAAAGCATATCTCTCATAAGAATGAAGTAGTATTTTATTCCCGACATGCACATCCATGAAGAACTTATCTCCAAAAAGCGAAAAGAAAAAAAGACATGACACATACCTTATCAAGTCACTCAAAGCAATCATGACATCTCACTATTTAGATTAAAGTTCATCTACAGCAAATATTGTGATTTTTTCATACAGTCTGGAAGCATCATGAAATTTGCCAGTACATTAAATGAAATGCACATTCAGTCTGAATTCAGTTGTAATGAAATGTAAATTACATTTGTTATGACTATAAATAGGTGTTGCCTTCATCATGTACAAGCAAGAGTTGGAATACAAGTCAAAATCCAGCCTTGCTTCCACCACCATCTCCTCTCTCCTCTCCCTTCCGTTTTTGTGTACCCACCATCTTCCCCAATTGGTATCAGAGCTAAGTTGGTATCATATTTATAATCAAGTACTTTAGTAATATAAAGTTGTTTTGTGAGTATTTCTTTACTTATCTTTGTTATGTTATGCTTTAATTTTTTTTAAAGGAATTGCTTACTCAGAAGCAAGAACGTCAAAAATCTTATTACTTGGTTGTGTGTTTGTTATTATTGAGAAAATCTAGTCATATTCCGCCCAAAGCAAAGCTGAGGTAGCCATTGTTGTCGCCGTTGTTCGCCATGTGAAAGCGTTTAAGGCGTTTTCTTGGTGTGTAAATCCACTATTTCGTTAGATACTCACGGTGGATTTGGTTAAAATAACTCTATAATATAAATTATGGCTAGGCTTATTGAGAAGTTTGTACCTTCTTCGTCCTCATCATCAAATTCCTTATCTTCTATGTCTATTAAAAATAGTGAAGAAATTAGTTATGATGATTTAGATCAAGTTATTTGCGATTGGACTATTCCAACCTTAAATAAAAATGAAATTTATAACGTTGGAAGTTTTCAATTAAAATCAAGTTATAAAGTAAAAACCATTGAAACAACTGAATCCATTACCAGTAATATTCAGCATCTTTCTTTAATCAAGCCCCATGAAATAAAGGAGTATGTTAAAACATACAATTATATTCATTTTGGATTAGTGCAAGTTGCTCTTAAGCCTTTAACGGGACTTGGACTTAGAACAGAGGCTCTCATCTATGTTCAATACACAAGACATAAAAAATTCAGTAATTCATTACTTGGAATAGTTGAATCAAGTTTGGCTAATGGCCCTACTTTCTTTAATTGCTTTCCAAATTTCTCTGTTTTTCTTATAGATCCAGGTGCACATGAAGCTCTTACTCTTGCTATCCAGACAAAAATTTTTTATATGAATCCTCATAATCAAATCTTTCTCTCATAGATAGAGTTTATTATAAACTCATGAATTGAGTTGCTCCAAGCATAGCCTATTCCCATCAAGCAAAAGGTATGACTACTTTATTCCAAACTAATTTCAAAAAAAAGTTAACATTCCAAAACTCATACAGTAGAATGATATTAATCTATCTGGTAAATGGCACTTAGAAAATGCTCAAACTGAAAGGTCTTTAGAAAATCAAGAAATTGAAACAATTATTGAACATGAAGATGGAAGTATTGAAATAAATTTTCAAACAGATTTAAGAGATACAACTCCTACAGTTTATCAACCTTCTAGAAAGTCTTATTCCCATCCTCCCTCTATGGTAGGATCTTCCATAAAAGAACCATCCCGAGTTTTTTGCACTACACCTAATGTAGACCTTTGATCTACAGGACTTGTGTATCCTTCTTATGAAGCTTCTGCATCTAATACATATAATCCTTTGGAATCCGATTTAAATATAAATGTTACAAGTGTTGTGTTTTGAAATTGATAAAGAAATGTTAAAAAAGAATTAACTTTACATCCTTTAAAAAAAGTTCCTTTTTTAAACAGGTTTCTCAAGAGCATAGAGATTTCTTAAAAGAAAAGTGGTAAAAATATATGTATGGTAATCAAAGAAATATTTATTTCTTTAATTGGCTTAAACTAGCCATAAAGAAAGCTTATAATATTGAAGATTTATCCATTAATATGATAAAAAAAATTAAGCTCATCTTGGATTACTGCTTCTACCAGTTCTTCTCCACAAGGAACTGAAGAATCGATACATCATCCATTACATCAAATCCTATATAAAGAAACATCAACCGTATCCTTAAAAGATGTTACAAAAATATAGGGAGATAAAGGTAAATCTGAATCTATTTACAAATTAGACTTAAGTCATATTTTAGAACAAAAAATAATTATACAAATATTAACCTTCATACTATTGGCCAACAAACCAATAGAATTGAAAATAAACTTGAAAATATTTTAAAAATTTATGAAACATCTTCTTCACCAAAGATAATTGAGACACACACTTTAGGTTTGTAAGGTGAAGCCGTTAAAGATTTAAAGTTAGAAAGGAAACCTTTAAAAATTTCAGATGAACTAATTAATCAATTAACTCATAGTTTTATAAATATAAAACTTCAAGAAAATAAAGATAAAAAAGCTGATCAATCTATAAATGTTTTAATCTCAAATTCTAAAGCCGCTAGCTTAGATTCAGGATTTTCTATAGCTGATCCTATAAAAGAAGATTCTAAAACAAATGAGATTCAAAATGATCAAAATCAAGAATCTCTACAAATAAATAAAATATTTAAAAGACAAAAACCAATAATCACTGCAGCAAAAATAAGAAATTATTATCCAAGACCTACTCCAGTTGATCTTCAATTGGAAGAACAAGCTATTCTAAATATCCTTCGATTTGAAAACTCCTCAACATATGAATGGAATGTAGATAGACTATCTGAATATCAAATCCTACAACTATGCCAACACACGATGATATATGCCTCTACCATCATGGCTGCCGGCAATGATAAAAGACATGCAGTAAATGTCGTTATCCTTGGATTTACGGGACAATTAGAGGGTTGGTGGGAAAAGTACCTATCTGGTATAGAAAGACAAGCTATACTAAGTGCAGTAAAAAGAGATCCGTCAGGAAATCCTGTTATTACTCCTCAATGTCGAATGATTCTTGATTCTATTTACATGCTTACTTCCAATATAGTAAAAGATTTTTTTGGTAATTATATGAATGTAGAAGAAAAAAATTAGTTGCCCAACATGATCAGATTTTCATTGGTACAAAGATGTTTTCTTATCAAAACTCTATACAATCGATGCAAGTAATTCAAACTTTTGGATAGAAAAATTCATATTTGGTCTTTCTAATCTTTTTGCAGAAAAAGTTAGAGAATAATTAAAATAAAAAAATTATAGAAATTTGAATTATGGAATGTATACAAATGGTGATCTAATTTAAAAGATTAGTAAAGTTGGATTTTCATTATGCAATGAAATCAAACTTAAACATCAAATTGAAGATCAAAAAAGAATCAACAAGTATGAACTTGGTTTTAAATGTCAAATTGAAAATAAAAAAAGAATCAGCAAATATGAACTTGGTGATTTTTCTTTTCAATTTGACGTGGAACCATTAATCAATCCTTCTAGCAAAAATAAAAAGAAAAACTTAAAAAGAAACCTTCAAAAAAGAAAATTTAAATATTTTTCAACTCCACAATATTATACTTCCTCAAAAAGATATCATAAAAAATCTTCTCGTAAAAACCCTTATAAAGAATTCAAGAAATCTTATACAAAAGATAATCCATCCACTTCTCATCCCAAGAAAAAAGAAATACGATGTTATAATTGCAAAGAAAAAGGACATATAGCTCCTGACTGCCCAAAAGTAAAAGTAAAAACAGAAAAAGAAATCAAAACAATCTTTAAAGGATCCTCATCCTCATCCCTCGAATCATCTAGTTCCTCTGATAAAGATTATTCTTCAGATACATGTCATTGTAAAATATTTGACAATGAAATCCAATATGAATCTGCTTTTTCTTCCTCTTTATCTTTAAACATACTTTCTGCTTCAGAAGAACTGGTTCTAGAAATGTTTAAAGACCTAAAAGTTGAAGAATTAAAAAATAAATATTTTGAAAAAATACAGAATATAATTAAAGGAACTAAAACAGGGAAAGCCTTTACATCAAATAACATATCAGACTTACCTGAACAATTCAGCATTAAAATTGTGTTAGATAGATTAAAAGAGCAACAAGCTCCTACTCATCTTTCTATTCAAGATCTTTATCAAGAAATAAATAATCAAAAGCAAGAAATAAAAGAATATAAATAAGACTTAATTGAACTTCAAGAACTCAAACAATGTATTGAGAGTCTTGAATTTCACACACTCAAAAATTATCAAGAAAATAATGATAATTTAGAAAATCAAGAAAAATTTGATAAAGACTTAAATATTTTGTAAATTCCTTAAAAGAAATCCACCTAAAAAATGGAAAACTCAAGCTACAATTAAGGTCAAAGACTTCTTTATTAAAGTACTCTGCTTACTAGATAGTGGCAGAAATGTTAATTTAATAAGAGAAGGATTAATCCCAACAAAATATTATGGAAAAACCAATAATAAACTCAATCTAGCTACTGCTAGCCAAAAACTACATATCAAATACAAATTAAGTAACGTTTATATCTGTAAAAATGGAACATGCATAAGGACTATATTCCCTCTAGGAAAGGATTTAAACAATGATGTTATCCTTAGAAATCCTTTTTTACAAATTTTACAGCCTTTTCAAATTGACTCATCAGGTCTTAAAACTATTTTAGAAAATAAAGAATTAAATTTTGATTTTGTTGAAACATATCAATCTTATTCAGACAAAGTGTAAACAAAAATAAGATGTTCAAAAACTATTCAGATATCCAGTTCAAAATAAAATGGATCTTATTAATTGTCTCTTTGATGTTTTCATGTTTTCTACATTTAATCCTACATCTAGATTTTGGTACATTCAAATTCTACCTGGAGGACAAATATAAAATTGCTTTTCTTTTCCCAAAGAAAATAAAAATTCAAGTTATTGATAATTCTCACTCTGACTTATCTTTTACTCCTATCTGCCTTCAAGAAGTATCCATTCTCATTATGACATCAAGTAAAGCCCCTATTCAAGAATCAAGCTCTTCCTTCATACCTACATCCCAACAAATATCAATCCCTTTCTTCATTCTATGATTATCTGTCACTTCACATGAACTTTTCAATGCCCATTAGAGTGACATTCTCTCTGATAAAAGAGAAAAAACTAGAAAAACCCTATCCAAAATTGCAAACGATATCAAGGACTTAGAAAGCCAAATCCTTATGTGCCATAACATCCATCAAAGAACACTGTTATCGACCTATGCTGATAAAAAAAATCCAAAATTCACCTCCTAGAAAATGTTAAAATAGCCCTTCCAGATGAGATAGCTACAAGAATTAGAGAAAAAACTCTTTCTTGTCAAAGCTCAATATATAAACTGGGCAACTGACTTTCCCAAATTGTTCCTACCATCACATGAAGTTGATATCTTATATATTGAACAAGGATTAGTCCAAAATTTTCTTTATGCAGAGATGATTTTGAAATAATATGCAGCTCCCTGCAATCATGCGTTATGCCCTTTGCAGCCTTAGAGTTACCAAAAGACAACTTCTCATAACAATTTCATCAAGTTTGGGTTAAAGATTAGAAATCCAGTTTTATCAACCTTATTAATTATGGACTACCATGACTTATGAAGAAGGAGATTTAGTCTGCAAAAAATTCATCTCCACCTTAAAAGATTACGAGCATCTCCCTATTGATTATCCAGCTCAATGCTATGAATCTCATGAAGTCACTACAATGGAATACAACTTAGAACATCTCCAAAATTATGATCTAGTTTTTGTTCAATATCAAAGATTTCTCAATCTAAAAGGACATCTTGAATTTGCAAGTATATATAGATATGTTTTGGTGTAATAGTCGATGAGTTGTTTGCATTGCTGATGATCTCGCTGAGCAAACAACAATGATAGATAATCCATATAAATCTAGACACACAGCTCTCAATCAAATTATCAATGCTTATGAAGACATGTCTTTTGATATTTCTAAAGAAACTCGAGAAGAGTTAATCCAATTATTCCATGGTGAACTAACAAATGAAGGTTGGAATGAGCACATGTGATGCAAGTCTCCAATAATACTATGCCTAGTATAAAGATTCTTCCTACAAGAGCTTTTTCTAAGACATTGGAAGGATGAGAAAAGCTTTTTCTACTAGCCCATCAATGAGTTCCTAGAAAAAGTACATGCAAAAGTACTAAAAGACAAAGCATATCTCTCATAAGAATGAAGTAATATTTTATTCCCAACATGCACATCGATGAAGAACTTATCTCTAGAAAGGGAAAAGAAATAAAGACATGACATGCACCTTATCAAGTCACTCAAAGTAATCATGACATCTCACTATTCAGAATAGAGTTCATCTAAAGCAAAGATTGTGATTTCTGCCACTACAACAATTAATAGTTTTAGCTACGAATAATTTCGTCACCAAAAATTATAAAAACTTCGGCCAAAAATTTTTCTGACAAAATATAAAATGTTAGAAAAAAAACGTCAGCGAAAATCATCAACGACGCAAAAAAATTTCATCGTGGAAAATAATTTTAACCAACGTTAAAATTCTTCGTTTACCGATGCAAAATAACATCGGTGAAAATTATTTTCGATGAAAACAATTATTGTCGTTGAAAACCAAAATTTCACTGACGTCATAGATTGTCATTTACCGACAATTTTACACATCGGAAAAATCTATTTCCGACGAAAAAAATTTCGTCGTCGAAAATTATCACCAATGTTTACCGACATAACTTACGTCGAAAAATATTATTACTGACAGAACATTTTTTGTCGTAGAAAATAATTTTTGCAGACATTATAAATTTGACCTTTACCGACGTAATTAACGTCAGAAAAACTTATTACCCACAAAAAATGTTTCGCCGTCGAAACTAATGCTTACCAAAGTGACATTTACCGACGATAAATGACGTCAGTAACAATTATTTAATTTAATTGTAATTTGAAGTAAATATATTGCCGATGTTTCTTTATCGTCGGAGAAAATTTAACATAGAAATTGCCAACATTTAGTAACGTTGCTAAGTAATAACGATTTTAATTAACTTTTATTTAGGACATTTAAATATCATTATAATATAAATTTTACCTTTCCCGATGATAATTTAACGCTGGTAAGTAATTTTAATTATTTTCATATTTAATTTACAGTTACCGACATTCTAGAGACGTTACAGAAAAACATGAAAATTTTAAAATTGAGATTTACCGTCGTTAATAGCTCGTCGGTAAAGTAATCTGAATTTTTTTAATTTTTTGTTTTTTTTTTACCGACGTTTTATAATGTCGGTAAATTCAACTTTGATTTTATTTTTTCATTTCTCCATTTTTATCGACGACGCAGAAAATGTCGGTAAATGCAACTTATTTTATTTTTGCCAACGATAGTAAACGTTGGTAATTATATTTAAAAGAATTTAAATTAAAATTGACTTTTGCCGACATTTTAAAACGTCGGCAAAAGGGTTGTTTCATCGGCAATAATTTGAATTTTTTTATAATGTACTTACTGTTTTTTCATTATAATCTTCCAATAAACCTGTTTATACTTGTATCAAATAAAAAGCTATTCATGCACCTTTATTTAACAAAAAGAAATCTATCCATACAAGAATTACTAAATAAGCAAACAAACATCACCATTTCTCATCAAATCATTCATCTCATTTAGCAAATATTACAATAATACAGTCCCATATAAATATCCAATATACAAATACAGATAGACTAAATTGAAAAAAAAAACTCCTCCATGTCTGCAACCAAACCGAACCGAACTCGTCCATCAATCTGTAATGACAAAAAAAACATTAGAACCTTTTCAATGAATTAAAAATTATAAATGTAACATCATTGAATACAATAAAATGAGAGATAAATGATATTAGATAAAGGCATGGAAATAGACACCTTTTGACCTTTTTTATTTTTTCTAAAAGAAAATCAACTCCACCAGGAGATTTCTTCGACCTATCAAAGATTGTGATTTTTCCTGCAGTTTGGAGGCATCATGAATTTTGCCAGCACAATAAATGAAATTTACATTCAGTCTAAATTTAGTTGTAATGAAATGTAAATTATGTTTGTTATGACTAAAAATAGGAATAGCCTTCCTCATGTACAAGCAATAGTTGGAATACAAGTCAAAATCTAGCCTTGCTTCCACCACCATCTCCTCTCTCCTTTCCCTTCCGCTTTTGTATACCCACTATCTTCCCCATCTGGTATCAGAGCAAAGTTGGTATCAAATTTGTGATTAAGTACTTTGGTAACATAAAGTTGTTTTATGAGTATTTCTTCACTTATCTTTGTTATGTTATACTTTGATTTTGCTTAAGGAATTGCTGACTCAGAAGTAAGAACATCAAAATTCTTAACACTTAGTTCTATGTTTGTTGTTATTGAGAAATTTTAATCATATTCCACCTAGAGCAAAGCTGAGGTAGCCATTGTTGTTGCCATTGTTAGCCGTGTGAAGGCGTTTAAGGCATTTTGTTGGTGTGTAAATCCTCTATTTCGTTAGATACTCGTGGTGGATTTGGTTAAAATAACTCTGTAATATAAACTATGGCTAACCTTATTAAGAAGTTTGTACCTTCTTCTTCCTTATCATCAAATTCCTTATCTTCTATGTTTATTAAAAATAGGAAGAAATCAATTATGACGATTTAGATCAAGTTATTTGCGACTGGACTATTCCAACCTTAAAAAAAAATGAAATTTATAACATTGGAAGTTTTCAATTAAAATAAAGTTGTAAAGTAAAAACCATTGAAACAACTAAATCCATTACTAGTAATATTCAGCATCTTTCTTTAATCAAGCCCCATGAAATTAAGGAGTATGTCAAAACATACAATTTTATTCATTTTGGATTAGTGCAAGTTGATCTTAAGCCTTTAACAGGACTTGGACTTAGAACAGAAGCTCTCATCTATGTTCAACACACAAGACATAAAAAATTCAGTGATTCATTACTTGGAATAGTTGAATCAAGTTTGGCTAATGGCCCTACTTTCTTCAATTGCTTTCAAAATTTCTCTGCTTCTCTTACAGATCCAGGTGCACATGAAGCTCTTACTCTTGCTATCCAGACAAAAGGTTTTGATACGAATCCTCATAATCAAAATCTTGCTCTTATATATAGATTTTATTATCAACGCATGAATTTAGTTGTTCCAAGCATAGCCGATTCCCATCAAGCAAAAGGTATAACTACTTTATTCCAAACTAATTTAAAAAATAAAGTTAATATTCCAAAACTCATACAATGGAATGATATTAATCTATCTGGTGATTGGCACTTAGAAAACACCTAACCAAAAAGGACTTTAGAAAATCAAGATATTGAAACAATTATTGAACATGAAAATGGAAGTGTTGAAATAAATTTTCAAACAGATTCAAGAGATACAACTCCTACAGTTTATCAACCTTTTAGAAAGTCTTATTTTCATCCTCCCTTTGTGATAGGATCTTCCATAAAAGAACCATCTTGAGTTTCTTGCTCTACACAAAATGTAGACCTTCGACCTACAGGACTTGTGTATCCTTCTTATCAAGCTTCTCCATCTAATACATATAATCCTTCAGAATCTGATTTCAATATAAATGCTATTGAATTTTTGAAATTGATAAAGAAATGTTGAAAAAGAATTTAGCTCTACATCCTTTAACAACATCCTTTTTTAAACAGGTTTCTCAAGAGCATAAAGACTTTTTAAAAGAACAATGGTACAAATATATGTATGATAATCAAAGAAATATTTATTTCTTTGATTGGCTTAAACTAGCCATAAAGAGAGCTTATATAACTGAAGATTTATCCATCAATATGATAACAAAATTAAGCTTATCCTGGATTATAGCTTCTACCAGTTCTTCTCCACAAAGAACTGAAGAATCTATACATCCTCCATTACATCAAATCATATATAGAGAAACTTCAGTCGTGCCCATAAAAGATGTAGCAATGATATAAGGAGATAAAGGTAATTCTGGATTAATTTATAAATCAGACTTAAGTCATGTTTTAGAACAAAATAATTATACAAATATTAACCTTCATACTATTGGCCAACGAACCAATAGAATTGAAGATAAAGTTGAAAATATTTTAAAAATTTATGAAGCGACTTCTTCACAAAAGATAATTAAGACACAAACTTTAGGTTATCAAGGTGAAGCCCTTAAAGATCTAAAGTTAGAAAGGAAACCTTTAAAATTTTTAGATGAACTGATTAATCAATTATCTCATAGTTTTACAAATATAAAACTTCAAGAAAACAAAGACAAAGAAGCTGACAATTCTATAAATGTTTTAGTTTCAAATTCTAAAGCATCTAGCTCAGATTTAGAATTTTCTATAGCAGATCTTATAGAAGATCCTATAGAAGAAGAGTCTAAAACAAAAGAGAATCAAAATGATCAAAATCAAGAATCTCTGCAAATCAATAAAATATTTAAAAGACAAAAACCAATAGTCACTGCTGCAAAAACAAGAAATTATTATCCAAGACCTATTCTAGTTGATCTTCAATTCAAAGAAAAAGCTATTCTAAATGGCCTTCGATTTGAAAACTCCTCAGTATACGAATGGAATGTAGATAGACTATCTGAATATCAAATCTTGCAACTATGCCAGCACATGATGATATATGCCTCAACCATCATGGCTACCGGTAATGATCAAAGACATGCAGTAAATGCAGTTGCCCTTGGATTTACAGGACAATTACAGGGTTGGTGGGAAAAGTACCTATTTGATATAGAAAGACAAGCTATACTAAATGCAATAAAAAGAGATCCGTCAGGAAATCCTGTTATTACTCCTTAAGGTCAAATGATTCCTGATTCTATTTACATGCGTATTGCCAATATAGTAAAGCATTTTATTGGTAATTATATGAATGTAGATGAAAAAATAAAAATACAATTAATCAATTTATCTTGCCCAACATTATCGATTTTTGTTGGTTTAAAAATGTTTTCTTATCAAAACTCTATATAATCAATACACGGAATTCAGAATTTTGGAAAGAAAAACTTATATCTGGTCTTCGTAAACTTTTTGCAGAAAAAGTTAGAAAATAATTAAAATCAAAAAATTATGAAAATTTGAATTATGGAATGTATACATATGGTGATCTAATTCAAAAGATTAATAAAGTTGGATTTTCATTATGCAATGAAATCAAACTTAAATGTCAAATTGAAAATAAAAAAAGAATCAACAAGTATGAACTTGGTGATTTTTGTTTTTAATTTGGTATGGAACCATTAGTTAGTCCTTCTAGCTAGAATGAAAAGAAAAACTTAAAAAGAAACCATCAAAAAAGAAAATCTAAACATTTTTCAACTCCACAATATTATACTCCCTCAAAAAGATATTATAAAAAAATCTTCTCATAAAAACCCTTATAAAGAATTAAAGAAATCTTATACAAATGATAATCCATTCACTTTTTATCCTAAGAAAAAAGAAATACAATGTTATAATCGCAAAGAAAAAGGAAATATAGCTCCTGACTGCCCCAAAGTAAAAGTAAAAACAGAAAAGAAATCAAAATGATCTTAAAAGGATCCTCAGCGTCGAGTCATCCAGTTCCTCTAATATAGATTATTCTTCCTCTCATGCTTCAGATACATGTCATTGTAAAATATTTGATAATAAAATCCAGTATGAATTTGCTTCTTTTTCCTCTTTATCTTTAAACATACTTTCTGCTCCAGAATAGATGGTGCTAGAAATGTTTAAAGACCTAAAAGTTGAAGAATTAAAAAATAAATATTTTGAAAAAACACAAAATATAATTAAAGGAACTAAAACAGGGAAAGCCTTTACATCAAATAACATATCAGACTTGCCTGAACAATTCAGCATTAAAATTGTGTTAGATAGATTAAAAGAGCAACAAGCTCCTACTCATCTTTCTATTCAAGATCTTTATCAAGAAATAAATAATCAAAAAAGCAAGAAATAAAAGAATTAAAACAAGACTTAATTGAACTTCAAGAACTCAAACAACGTGTTGAGAATCTTGAATTTCACATACTCAAAATTTATCAAGAAAATAATGATAATTTAGGAAATTAAGAAAAATTTGATAAAGACTTAAATGGTTTTGTAAACTCTTTAACAAGAAATCCACTTAAAAAATGGAAAGCTCAAGCTACAATCAAGGTCAAAGACTTCTCTATTAAAGCACTCTGCCTACTAGATGTGGCACAGATGTTAATTTGATAAGAGAATGATTAATCCCAACAAAATATTATGAAAAAACCAATAATAAACTTAATCTCGCTATAGCTAGCGAAGAACTACATATGAAATACAAATTAAGTAATGTTTATGTCTGTAAAAATGGAACATGTATAAAGACTAATTTCCTTCTAGGAAAGGATTTAAACATTGATGTTATCCTTGGAAATCCTTTTCTACAAATTTTACAGCCTTTTCAAATTGACTCATCGGTCTAAAAACTATTTTGGACAATGAAGAGTTAAATTTTGATTTTGTTGAATTAACTCCTATTCAACATATCAATATTATTCAGACAAAGTGTAAGCAAGAATAAGATGTTCAAAAACCATTCAGATATCCAATTCCAAATAAAACGGATCTTATTAATCGGTTCTCTGTTGTCTTCTTGTTTTCTACATTTAATCCTACATCTAGATTTTGGTACCTTCAAATTCTACCCGGAGGATAGATATAAAATTATTTTTCTTTTCCTAGAGAAAATAAAATTTTAGATTATTGATAATTCTCATTCAGACCCATTTGCCTTCAGGAAGTATCCCTTGTCATTATGACATCAAGTACAAGCAAAAGCAAAGCCCCTATTTAGGAATCAAGCTCCTCCTTCATACCTACATCCCAACGAATATCAATTCCCTTCTTCAATCTAGGATTATTTGTCATTTCACAAGACCTTATCAATGCCCATTGGAGTGCCATTCTTTTTGATAAAAGAAAAAAAAGTAGAAAAACCCTATCCAAAATTGCAAACCGTATCAACGACTTAGAAAGCCAAATCCTTATATGCCATAACATCCATCAAAGAACATTGTTATCCACCTATGCTGATGAAAAAACAACCAGAATTCACCTCCTAGAAAAGGTTAACACAGCCCTTCCAGATGAGATAGCTGCAAGAATTAGAGAAAAAACTATTTCTTGTCAGATCAAGGAGCGGTTAATGCTCAAAGCTCAATATATAAGCTACGCAATGGGCTTTCCCAAATTGTTCCTGCCATGATATGAAGTTGATATCTCATATATCGAACAAGGATTAGTCCAAAGATTTTCTTTATGCAGAGATGATTTTGAAATGATACAGCAGCTCCTTGCAATCATGCGTCATGCCCTTCGCAACCTTGGACTCACCAAAAGACAACTTTTCATAACGATTTCATTAAGTTTGGGTGAAAGATTAGAAATCTGGTTTTATTAACCTTATCAAATATGGACCATCATGAATTATGAAGATGCAGATTTAATCTACAAAAAAATCATCTCTGCCTTAAATGATTACGAGCATCTCCCTGTTGATTATCCTGCTCATTGGTATGAATCTTATGAAGTCGCTATAATAGAATACAGCTTAGAACATCACCAAAAGTATGATCCAGCTTCTTATCCATATCAAAGGTTTCTCAATCTAAAAGGACATCTTGAATTTGCAAATACATATAGATATGTTTGGTCTACAGTCAACGAGTTGTTTGTAGTGCTGATGATGTCGCTGAGCAAACAACGGTGATACAAAATCCTTCTAAATCCGGACATGCCAAGCTTAATCAAATTCTCAATGCCTATGAAGATATCTCTTTTGACATTTTAGAAAAAACTCATGACGAATCAGTTCAGTTATTCCATGGAGAATTCAAAAATGATAATGAAGGTTGGAATGACCCTTGTCATAATTTTGACTTTATTATGAAGTTCTCCGTTAGCTGTAATGGAATTCATCAGGATGGTGATTAACCTTATCAAGATTTAGATTTATCAAGATTTATTAAGAGTTTTCTCTATAAATCCTACAAAAAAAAAAGATACAAAAACTTTATCATTGCCACCGTATCCATAGCTATGCTATTCTCTACAAACACATCAAAGTTATGTTGAAAAAGTACTATACAAAAAAGCTACTTTGAGAAAGAAGACAAAAGACAATTGGGAAAAATCCAAAAGCCAATAAGAAAATTCAAGCTTTTGGAATCCAAAATCACAAACTTTATTTTTGAAATTAGTTTGGAATATAGTAGTCATACCTTTTGCTTGATGGGAATAAGCTATGCCTGGAACAACTGAATTCATGAGTTTATAATAAACTTTACATATGATAGCAAGATTTTGATTATGAGGATTCATATCAAAACCTTTTATTTGGATAGCAAGAGTAAGAGCTTCATGTGCACCTGGATCTATAAAGGAAACAAAGAAATTTGGAAAGCAATTGAAGAAAGTAGGGCCATTAGCCAAACTTGATTCAACCATTCCAAATAATGAATCACTAAATTTTTTATGTCTTGTATCTTGAACATAGAAGAGAGCTTCAGTTCTAAGTCCAAGTCTTGTTAATGGCTTTAGAGCAACTTCCACTAATCCAAAATGAATATAATTGTATGTTTTAACATACTTCTTTATTTCATGGGGCTTGATTAAAGAAAGATGTTGAATATTACTGGTAATGGATTCAGTTCTTTAGATGGTTTTTACTTTATAACTTGATTTTAGTTGAAAACTTCCAACTTTATAAATTTCAGTTTTATTTTTTTGTTGAAATAGTCCAATCACAAATAACTTGTTCTAAATCATCATAACTGATTTCTTCACTATTTTTAACAGACATAGAAGATAAGGAATTGATGAAGAGGAAGAAGAAAGTACAAACTTCTTAATAAGCTTAGCCATAATTTGTATTACAGAGTTATTTTAACCATATCCACCATGAGTATCTAACAAAATAGAGGATTTACACACCAACAAAATGCCTTTAATACCATCACACGGCTAATAACGGCGACAACAATGGCTACCTCAGCTTTGCACCGATGGAATATGATTAAAATTTCTCAATAATAACAAACACAGAACTAGGTATTAAGACTTTTGACGTTCTTACTTCTAAGTCAGCAATTCCTTAAGCAAAATGAAAGCATAACAGAATAAAGATAAGTGAAGAAATACTCACAAAACGACTTTATATTGTCAAAGTACTTAATTACAAATTTGATACCAACTTGGCTCTGATACCAAATGGGGAAGATGGTGAGTATACAAAAGCAGAAGGGAGAGGAGAGAAGAGATGGTGGTGGAAGCAAGGCTGGATTTTCACTGGTATTCCAACTCTTGCCTATACATAAGGAAGGCTAGACCTATTTATAGCCATAACCAACATAATTTACATTTCATTACAATTGAATTTAGACTAAATATGCATTTCATTTAATGTGCTGGCAAATTTCTTGATGCTTCCAAAATACAAGCAAAAATCACAATCTTTGCTATAGATGAACTTTATTCTGAAAAGTGAGATGTCATGATTGCTTTGAGTGACTTGATAAGGTATGTGTCATGTCTTTATTTCTTTTCCTTTTTTGGAGATAAGTTCTTCATGGATGTGCATGTCGGGAATAAAATACTACTTCATTCGTATGAGAGATATGCTTTGTCTTTTAGTACTTTTGCATGTACTTTTTCTAAGAACTCATTAATGGGCTAGTAGAAAAAGCTTTTCTCATCCTTCCACTGTTTTAGAAAAAGATCTTATAGGAAGAATCTTTATGATAGGCATAGTATTATTGGAGACTTGCATCAAAAGTGCTTATTCCAACCTTCCTTTGTTAATTCACCATGGAATAATTGGATTAACTTTTCTCGAGTTTCTTCAGAAATATCAAAAGACATGTCTTCATAAGCATTGATAATTTGATTGAGAGAGATTTATATGGATTCTGTGTCACCGTTGTTTGCTCACCGAGATTATCAGCAATACAAACAACTCGTTGATCGTCACACCAAACATATCTGTATGAACTTGCAAATTCTAGATGTCCTTTTAGATTAAGAAATCTTTGATACTGATTAAAAGCTCGATCATAAGTTCGCAGGCGTTCTAAGCTGTATTCCATTGTAACGACTTCATGAGATTCATACCATTGAGCTGGATAATCAACATGGAGATGCTCGTAATCATTTAAGGTGGAAATGAACTTTTTGTTGATTAAATCTCCTTCTTCATAATTCATGATGGTCCATAATTGATAAGGTTGATAAAACTGGATTTCTGATCTTTCACCCAAACTTGATGAAATCATTATGAGAAGTTGTCTTTTGGTAACTCGAAGGTTGCGAAGGGCATGACGCACGATTGCAGGGAGTTGCTGTATCATTTCAAAATCATCTCTGCATAAATATAATCTTTGGACTAATTTTTGTTCGATATATGAGATATCAACTTCATATGATGGCAGGAACAATTTGGAAAAGCCAGTTGCCTAGCTTATATATTGAGCTTGGAGCATTAATCGCTCCTTGATCATACAAGCAATAGTTTTTTTTCTCTAATTCTTGCAACTATCTCATCTAGAAGGGTTGTGTTAACCTTTTCTAAGAGGTGAATTCTGGATGTTTTTTCATCAGCATAGGTGGATAATAGTGCTCTTTGATGGATGTTATGGCATATAAAAATTTGCTTTCTAAGTCCTTGATATGGTTTGCAATTTTGGATAGGGTTTTTCTAGTGTTTTGTCTTTTATCAAAGAGAGTGGCACAACAATGGGCATTGATAAGTTCTTGTGAAGTGACAAATAATCCTGGATTGAAGAAGGGAATTGATATTTGTTAGGATGTAGGTATGAAGGGAGAGCTTGCTTCATGAATAGGGGCTTTACTTGATGTCATAATGAGAAGGGATACTTCTTGAAGGCAGATAGGAGTAAAAGATAGGTTTGAATGAGGATTATCAATAACCTGAATTTTTATTTTCTTTGGGAAAAGTAAAGCAATTTTATATCTGTCCTCTGGGTAGAATTTGAAGGTACCAAAATCTAGATGTAGGATCAAATGTAGAAAACATAAAGACATCAGAGAGACAATTAATAAGATCCGTTTTATTTGAAATCGGATATTTGATTGTGTTTTGAACACCTTATTCTTCTTTGCACTCTGTCTAAATACTATTGATATGTTGAATAGGAATTGATTCACCAAAATAAAAAATCAGTTCTTTATTGCCTAAAATAGTTTTTAGACCTGCTGAGTCAATTTGAGAAGGTTGTAAAATTCGTAGAAAAGGGTTTCCAAGGATAACATCATTGTTCAAATCTTTTGCTAAAAGGAAATTAGTTTTTAAGCATGTTCCACTTTTACAAACATAAACATTACTTAATTTGTATTTGATATGTCATTTTTTGCTAGCAGCAGCTAGATTGAGTTTCTTATTCACTTTTTCATAATATTTTGTTGGGATTAATCCTTCTCTTATTAAATTAACATCTGCGCCACTATTTAGTAAGCAGAGTGCTTTAATAGAGAAGTCTTTGATCTTAACTGTAGCTTGAGTTTTCCATTTTTTGAGGTGGATTCCTTGTTAAAGAATTTACAAAACCATTTAAGTTTTCATCAAATTTTTCTTGATGTTCTAAATTATCATTATTTTCTTGATAATTTTTGGGTGTGTGAAATTGAAGATTCTAAACACGTTATTTGAGTTTTTGAAGTTCAATTAAGTCTTGTTTTAATTCTTTTATTTCTTACATTTGATTATTAATTTCTTTAGAAAGATCTTAAATTGAAAGATGAGTAAGAGGTTGTTGCTCTCTTAATTTATCTAAAATAGTTTTTATATTGAATTGTTCAAGTAAGTCAGATATATTACTTGATGTAGAAGGTTTTCCTTTTTTATTTCCGTTGTTTATTTTCTGTATTTTTTCAAAATATTTATTTTTTTAATTCTTCAACTTTTAGATATTTAAACATTTCTAGCACCATTTTTTTTTGGAGCAGAGAGTACGTTTAAAGATAAAGAGGAAAAAGAAACTGATTTATACTGGATTTCACTGTCAAATATTTTACAATGACATGTATCTAAAGAATAATCTTTATCAGAGGAACTAGATGATTCTAAGGATGAGGATGAGGTTCCTTTTAAGATAGTTTTGATTTCTTTTTTAGAAGAAATAATTTCAGAATGCTGTAAAATATTTTCAAATTTATCTTCAATTTATTAGTTTGTTGGCCAATAGTATGAAGGTTTATATTTGTATAATTATTTTATTCTAAAGCATGACTTATATTTGATTTGTAAATAAATTTAGTTTTACCTTTGTCTCCTTGTATTTTTGCAACATCCTTTATGGGTACTGCTGAAGTTTCTTTATAAATGATTTGAAGTAATGGAGGATGTATAGATTCTTCAGTTCTTTGTGGAGAAGAATTGGTAGAAGCTATAATCCAAGATGAACTTAATTTTGTTATCATATTGATAGATAAATCTTCAGTATTATAAGCTTTCTTTACGGCTAGTTGAAGCCATTCAAAAAAATAAATATTTCTTTGATTATCATACATATATTTGTACCATTTTTCTTTTAAAAAGTCTTTATGATCTTAAGAAACCTGTTTAAAAAAGGATTTTGTTAAAAGATGTGGAGTTAAATTCGTTTTTAACATTTCTTTATCAATTTCAAAACATTTAATAACATTTATATTGAAATCGGATTCCAAAGGATTATATGTATTAGATGGAGAAGCTTGATAAGAAGGATACACAAGTCCTGTAGGTCGAAGGTCTACATTAGGTGTAGAGCAAGAAACTCGAGATGGTTCTTTTATGGAAGATCCTACCATAGACGGAGGATGAGAATAAGACTTTCTAGAAGGTTGATAAACTGTAAGAGTTGTATCTATTGAATCTGTTTGAAAATTTATTTCAACACTTCCATCTTCATGTTCAATAATTGTTTCAATATCTTGATTTTCTAAAGACCTTTTTGGTTGAGCGTTTTCTAAGTGCCATTTACCAAATAGATTAATATCAACTTTCTGGTTGACCTTTCTTGTATGAGTTTTGGAATATTAACTTTATTTTTGAAATTAGTTTGGAATAAAGTAGTCATACTTTTTGCTTGATGGGAATAGGCTATGCTTGGAACAACTAAATTCATGAGTTTATAATAAACTCTATATATGAGAGCAAGATTTTAATTATGAGGATTCATATCAAAACCTTTTGTCTGGATAGCAAGAGTAAGAGCTTCATGTGCACCTGGATTTATAAGGGAAACAGAGAAATTTGGAAAGCAATTGAAGAAAATAGGGCCATTAACCAAACTTGATTCAACCATTCCAAATAATGAATCACTAAATTTTTTATGTCTTGTATCTTGAACATAGATGAGAGCTTCAGTTCTAAGTCCAAGTCTTATTAATGGCTTTAGAGCAACTTGCACTAATCTAAAATGAATATAATTGTATGTTTTAATGTACTCCTTTATTTTATGGGGCTTCATTAAAGAAAGATGCCAAATATCACTGGTAATGGATTCAGTTCTTTCAATGGTTTTTGCTTTATAACTTGATTTTAATTGAAAAATTCCAACTTTATAAATTTCATTTTTATTTACTGTTGGAATAGTCCAGTCACAAATAACTTGATCTAAATCGTCATAACTAATTTCTTCACTATTTTTAATAGACGTAGAAGATAAGGACTTTGATGATGAGGAAGAAAAAGGTACAACCTTCCTAATAAGCTTAGCCATAATTTGTATTACAGAGTTATTTTAACCAAATCCACTACGAGTATCTAATGAAATAGAGGATTTACACACCAACAAAACGCCTTAAATGCCTTCACATGGCAAACAATGGCGACAACAGTGGCTACTTCAGCTTCGCTCTGTGCAGAATACGATTAAAATTTCTCAATAATAACAAACACAGAACTAAGTATTAAGACTTTTGACGTCCTTACTTCTGAGTCAGCCAGTCCTTAATCAAAATGAAAGCATAACAGAACAAAGATAAGTGAAGAAGTACTCACAAAACAACTTTATATTGTCAAAGTACTTGATTACCAATTTAATACCAACTTGGCTCTGACACCAACTGGGGAAGATGGTGGATATACAAAAGTAGAAGGGAGAGGAGAGAGGAGATGGTGGTAGAAGCAAGGCTGGATTTTGACTGGTATTCCAACTCTTGCCTGTACATTGAGAAAGTTAGTACTATTTATAGTTTTAGCAAACATAATTTACATTTCATTACAACTGAAGTTACATTGCATTTGCATTTCATTTTATGATGTTTTGGGATTTTACTGCTAGATAGAATCACAGGTTGCCATATAGATGGTTTGTCTTCATGCTGTGATGAGTGTACTTGTTGACTAGGAGGATGTTGCTTTATTCTTTTGCATAGTACCTGGTTGGTCTATTGTGGAGAGAGGAGTCTATGGAGCCTTGGCTTTTAGATTTTTCCCAATTGTCTTTTGTCTTCTTTCTCGAAGTAACTTTTTTGTATAGTGCTTTTTCAACATAACTTTGATGTGTTTGTAGAGAATAACACAGCTATGGTAGGAATGATAAAGTTTCTGTTATCTTTTCTTTGCAGGCTTTATAGAGAAAACTCTTAATAAATCTTGATAAATCTAAATCTTGATAACATTAATCACCATCCCTATGAATTCCATTGCAGCTGGTGGAGAACTTCGTAATAGAGTCAAAATTATGACATGGGTCATTCCAACCTTCATTATCATTTTCGAATTCTCCATGGAATACCTAAATTAATTCTTCACGAGCTTTTTCTTAAATGTCAAAAGAGATATCTTCATAGACATTAAGAGTTTGATTAAGCTTGGCATGTCTAGATTTAAAAGGATTTTGTAACACCATTGTTTGCTTAACAAGATCATCAGCAATGCAAATAACTTGTTGACCGTTACATCAAACATATCTGTATGTACTTGCAAATTCAAGATGTCCTCTTAGATTGTGAAATCTTTGATATTGATTAGAAGCTAGATCATACTTTTGGAGATGTTCTAAGCTATATTCCATTATAGTGACTTCTTGAGATTCATACCATTGAGCTAGACAATCAATAGGGAGATGCTCGTAATCATTTAAAGTAGAGATGAATTTTTGACATATTAAACTTCCTTCTTCATAATTCATGATGGTCCATAATTGATAAGGTTGATAAAACTGGATTTCTGATCTTTCACCCAAACTTGATGAAATTGTTATGAGAAGTTGTCTTTTGGTAACTCAAGGTTGTGAAGGGCATGACGCATGATTACAGGGAGCTGCTGTATCATTTCAAAATCTTCTCTGTATAAAGAAAATCTTTGGACTAATCCTTGCTCGATATATAAGATATCAACTTCATATGATGGCAGGAACAATTTGGGAAAGCCAATTGCCCAGCATATATATTGAGCTTTGAGCATTAATCGCTCTTTGATCTGATAAGAAATAGTTTTCTCTCTAATTCATGTAGCTATCTCATCTGGAAGGGCGTGTTAACCTTTTCCAGAAGGTGAATTTTGGGTGTTTTTTCATTAGCATAGGTGGATAACAGTGCTATTTCATGGATGTTATGGCACATAAGGATTTGGCTTTCTAAGTCCTTGATATGGTTTGCAATTTTGGATAGGGTTTTTCTACTTTTTTTTCTTTTATCAGAGAGAATGGCACTCCAATGGGCATGGATAAGTTCTTGTGAAGTGACAGATAATCCTGGATTGAAGAAAGGAATTGATAGTTGTTCGGATGTAGGTATGAAGGAAGGGATTGATTCCTAAATAAGGGCTTTGCTTTTGCTTGTACTTAATGTCATAATGAGAAAGGATACTTCTTGAAGGAAGATAGGTCTGAATGACAATTATCAATAATCTGAAATTTTATTTTCTTTGGGGAAAGAAAAATAAGTTTATATCCATCCTCTGGGTAGAATTTAAAGGTACCAAAATCTTGATGTAGGATCAAATGTAGAAAACATGAAGACATTAGAGAGATGATTAGTAAGATCTGTTTTATTTGGAATTGAATATTTAATTATTTTTTGAACACCTTATTCTTGTTTGCACTTTGCCTGAATACTATTGATATGTTGAATATGAGTTGATTCACCAAAATAAAAAATTAATTCTTTATTATCTAAAATAGTTTTTAAACCCGATGAGTCAATTTGAGCAGGCTGTAAAATTTGTAGAAAAGGGTTTACAAGGATAACATCATTGTTTAAATCCTTTCCTAGAAGGAAATTAGTCTTTATGCATGTTCCATTTTTACAGACATAAACATTACTTAATTTGTATTTGATTTGCTGTTTTTTGCCAGCAGTTGCTAGATTGAGTTTATTATTGGTTTTTTCATAATATTTTGTTCGGATTAATCCTTCTCTTATTAAATTAACATCAGCGTCACTATCTAGTAAGCAGAGTGCTTTAATAGAGACGTCTTTTATCTTAATTGTAGCTTGAGTTTTCCATTTTTTAAGTGGATTTCTTGTTAAAGAATTTACAAAACCATTTATGTTTTCACCAAAGAAAAACTTAAAAAGAAACCATCGAAAAAGAAAATCTAAACATTTTTCAACTCCGCAATATTATATTCCTTCAAAAAGATATCATAAAAAATCTTCTCATAAAAATCCTTATAAAGAATCAAGGAAATCTTATACAAAAGATAATGCATTCACTTCTTATCCCAAGAAAAAAGAAATACAACGTTATAATTACAAAGAAAAAGGACATATAGATCTTGACTACCCAAAAATAAAAGTAAAAATAGAAAAAGAAATCAAAACTATCTTAAAAGGATCCTCAGCATCAGAGCCATCTAGTTCCCCTGATACAGATTATTCTTTCTCTCATTCTTCAGATACATGTCTTTGTAAAATAATTGACAGTGAAATCCAGTATGAATTTGTTTTTTCTTCCTCTTTATCTTTAAACGTACTTTCTGCTCTAGAAGCACTGGTGCTAGAAATGTTTAAAGATTTCAAAGATGAAGAATTAAAAAGAAATATTTTGAAAAAATATAGAATATGAATAAAGGAAATAAAAAAGAAAAAGCTTCTACATCAAATAATATATCTGACTTACCTGAACAATTCAGCATTAAAACTGTATTAGCTAGATTAAGAGAGTCGCAAGCTCCTCCTCATCTTTCAATTCAAGATCTTTATAAAGAAATTACTAATCAAAAGCAAGAAATAAAAGAATTAAAACAAGACTTAATTGAACTTTAAGAACTCAAATAACGTGTTGAAAATCTTGAATTTCACACACTCAAAAATTATCAAGAAAATAAGGATAATAAACTAGAACCTCAAGAAGAATTTGGTGAAAACTTAAATGGTTTTCTAAATTTGTTAAAAAAAATCCACTTAGAAAATGGATTACTCACGCTACAATTAAGATCAAAGACATCTCTAGTAAAGCACTCTGCTTACTAGAGAGTGGCGCAGATGTTAATTAAATATGAGAAAGATTAATCCCAACAAAATATTATGAAAAAACCAAAAATAAACTCAGCCTAGCAACTGCTAGTAATAAACTCCATATCCATTATAAATTAAGTAACATCCATGTTTGCAAAAATGAAACATGTATAAAGACTAATTTCTTGGTTGGAAAAGACTTAAACAATGATGTTATCTTTGGAAATTCTTCTCTACTGATTCTACAGCCTTTTCAAATTAAATCATCAGGCCTTAAAACTATTAAAGACAATAAAAATTAATTTTTGATTTTGTTGAATCAACTCCTATTTAACATATCAATATCATTCAAAATCAAATTGCTTATAAAGAAAAACAAATTGCATATCTTCAAGAAGATATGAATTCTTTAAGAATTGAAAAAAAATTACAAAAACTAGAATTCCAAAAAGATTTAATCCAATTTCAAAAATCTCTTAAAACAAAATGCTATTTTTACCGTCCTTCTGCCTTTTGGCACAGGAAACACCATACTGTTTCTCTTCCATATATTAATAATTTCAATTAATCTCAAATTCCTACTAAAGCTCGACCAATTCAGATGAATAAAGACTTTGTACAACTATGTACTATAGAAATCAATGATCTTCTTGTTAAAAAGCTGATTCAGAAATCATAATCCCCTTGGAGTTGTATAGCGTTTTATGTAAATAAAGTGCATGAACAAGAACAAGATGTTCCCCATCTTGTTATCAACTACAAGCCTTTAAATAAAGTCCTAAAGTCCATCAAATATCCAGTTCCAAATAAAACTAATCTTATTAACCGTTTAGCTGGTGCCTTCTTTTTTCAAAATTTGATCTTAAATCAAGATTTTGGCAAATTTAAATCACCTCAGAGGACAGGTATAAAACTGCTTTTACAGTACCATTTGGCCATTACGAATGGAAGTTATGCCATTTGGTTTAAAAAATGCACCTTCAGAATTTCAAAGAATAATGAATGACATTTTTAATCCATATCAAGCTTTTACACTCGTCTATATAGATGACAATCTTGTGCTTTCAAAATCTATTTGTGACCATTGGAAACATTTAAATATTTTTAAAAAAGTTACTATCAAGAATGGACTTGTCTTATCTCAAAAGAAAATGAAGCTTTTTGAAACAGAAATTCAATTTCTTGGCTTTATAATAAAAAAAGGAACTATTTCTCCAGTCTAAAGAGTTATTAAGTTTGCATCCCAATTTCCAAATGAAATTCTTTATAAAGAGCAATTGCAACGTTTTCTTGGATGCCTTAATTATGTTTTTGACTTTTATAAAGATCTTGTTAAAGAAAGAAAAATCTTGCAAATGCGCTTGACCAAAAATCCCGTAGAATGGTCACCTCCTCATAAAAGCTGCTCAAAATATTAAATAGAAAGTCCAAAATTCACCTTGTTTAACTATCCCTCATCCAGATTTATTAAAAATAGTTCAAGCAGATGCATCTGAAATAGGTTTTGGAGGAATCCTTCTACAAAGAAACATCCTTCGAAAAGAAAAAATTCTTCATTTCACTTCTGGAACATGGACACCCACTCAATAAAATTATTCAACTATCAAAGAGGAAATCCTATCCATAGTAAATAGTTTAATGAAGTTCCAAAGTGATTTATTAAACAAAAATTTTTATTAAGAATAGATTGTAAAACTGCTAAAGAAATTTTTCAAAAAGATGCAAAAAATCTTGTTACTAAGAAAATCTTTGCTCGCTGGCAAGCTTTATTAGCCATATTCAACTTCAACATTGAGTATATTGTGTCACACCTCGATCCCGAGAATCTGGGGATTCGAGTGGGCCCAGGGGGTGGATACGTAATCCTATAGAAGTCCGTGCCCTGAAGGATAGGCACGAATTCCTGTAATGGAGATTCCACAGGAACGTGTGAGGAAAACCATCACATGTAAGAATATAACTCATCATAAACCGGCTCTTGCAAAATACTCTGTAAGGATCAAGAGCAGTAAGAAAACATATCCTTTTTCATGCTTAGATAGATATATATATATACATATCAGTGTTAAAGTCGTTTAATTACATTTCATGCAACCCAACTACTACTTAAGAAGTTAGATACAAAAGTCCAATAAGCACTTTCCCTAATGGAAGATCAGAATGTGACTGTAACCTCCTAGATTGACGTACTCTGTAGGATGACTAATAAAAGAAATCGCCATCCTTCCATTCATCTATACCCCGAGGTACCGTTGGGGCACTCTCAGGGGGCGCGTCAACACCCGAGTTGGGACCGGGTTCTGTACCTGCAATACCAAGGGTAACACTGTTAACACAACAGTTAAGCAAGTACTGAGGCATATGAAACAAGTATAACATAATATATATTAAGGGGCTTAACAGTATACACTGATTAAAGAGGGTCATGATAAATTACTAGACATATAGTGCATGAGTGACAATGAATGAGGAAATTGAAATTTAAATGTTGCACATACAAAGGGGCAACCACGATGCTCTATTCTCCCAAAAAGGGAGCATACATATGGGTTGCTAGGGGATCAAGCTAGCTTCCCGAGGAGCGTCGACAACAACTCCTCCATAAACTACTGTAATATGGACATACGTATACCCAAAGGGCACAAGCTAAGTGGTGCTGACTCGGATTCAATCAAATTAGTCATAACATACATAAGGAATAGTTAATCAGGAAGGCAAACAGACAATTAAGCGAAGCAGATGCATATGGGCTACAAGGGCCCGGACCTCGGCCACACCCTTAGCTAGCAAGCACACACTCAGTAGAAGCTTTGGCTTGTCAGACGCGCACTCATTAGAAGCTCAGGTCTGAATTGCCTCAGGGTTTGCAAGAGGAAGTGAATCCGATAATGAAATGTTGAAAGTAGTGTATTTTAGCAAGATGAATGCATTCGGACCAAGTATCCCAGAATCATTATTCACCCTATATTATGTAACCCATGATCCCCAAGGACATTCAACACGATGTACTCAAAAAACGTCCAGTGTCGTTGTGTTATCGCGTCTTGGTATCACCACATATGCAGACTGGACACCCCTTCTTATGCCAACATCCATGACTTATCATTGGGAGATCATCCGAAATCGTTCATTCTCTCCAACATAAGGTTACCATTTGGCCATTGTGGTGGTATAAGAGGTGCCAACACTAAGGCCCTATAAACTCAATGAGGGTTCCTAATATCCTACATTCACTGGGTTCTTAGACTTATCCGTGTACAATGCTACGGCTTAGCCGAGTGGTTCATGGTCCTTTCTAAATTTCAGGCGCATTTACGGCTTAACTGAATATTAGCTATGGCTTAGCCAAGTTAAGCCTACGGCTAGGTTACAGTGAGGTTACGGCTCAGCCACAAGGCATTTCACAGTGTAGCCGTGTCCAAGCCGTAGAAGGGAATGGGTCTTCAAGCTCTCTGGAAAGTTCGCCGTAAAAAGGCTTATAGCTTGGGCACGGGCTGGCTACGGCTTAGCCGGAGTCCATTTCACGGTGCAGCCATGGGTAAGCCGCAGTACAAAAGCCAGTTTTGTTGCTCTCGGGACTTTGAGCCGTAAACATGTACGGCTTAGCTGTGGCTTCACCGTATGCTTTAGAAAACCTAAAGCCAGTTTTGTAGCTCAGTTTTAATACAAATTGATACAGAACCTGCATTGTGGGGAGTTTCTATGGCTCAATTGTAGTGTCCCTGAAGGTGTTCAATACCCACACAACCTCCTATTCCATGTTTACATCCTAACTCAAATCATACCACATTTGTATCAATTAAAACGATGAAAAAAACTGGAATTGGAAAATGCAAGGTGCTAACTCAATAGTCAATAACTTAATCATGCATGCAGCACATACAACTCAAATACTTGCCTCTTAACAGTGTTTGCCCTCCTTAAGTCTTCTTATTGTGCAGTTAGGGGGAAATCTCTAAATTGAAATGGGTTCTTTACAAGTAAAACATGCAATGAAGAATGAGGCTTAGATTCATATGCATGTCCCGTGGTGGAGTCCTTATGTCCCTAATAAACCCAAAAAGAAGGAAATGGAAGCAATCCCCACCTTATGCTGTTGTAGTATTGGAAAAGGTTGTGATTCTAAAAATGAGGTACCCAAAAAAATAAGAAGAGGATGGAGGGATGCTATTAGTATCACATGCAAGCTCTAGCTCCCTCCTTTTCCAGCTCTAAGGTGAAATGGAGAAAGGGGAGAAGGAAGTAGCTCCGGCACCCAAGAAAAAGAGGAATAGAGAATAACGAATGTTGGGTCTCTTTTAACTTAAACTTTCCTATAGTTATCATGCAAGTCCAAACTTTCTAAGAAATTTTAGTTTAGGCCAGATGGACCTCAATTGGCCCAAAACGAGTTTGGATCTAATCAAGCCCAACACGAAAAATGATCTACATGAAAAATTACATGAAAGGCAATGGGTTGAGGTGTCCATAGGGTTCAAGAATAATTACAAAAAGCCCCTTAACTACTTAGACAAGGTTCGAACCCAACCCATCTACCGTCCACAATCTGAACCCAATAGTTTTGAATTAAATTAGACTTAGTACGGTTTACTTAGTATAAAATAAGATTAATTAGCATAAATTAAGACCAGTGGGATTCGAGACCTCACATCCTCCCCCACTTAAGATCATTTGGTCCTCCGAATGTGACGTACCTGGGGTAATAGGTTCGGATATCTCGCCTGAATTTGATCTTCAAGTTCCCAAGTGGCCTCTTCTTGTCCGTGATGCTCCCATAGGACCTTAACCCATTTAATCGTTCCGGTATGCAGCACTTGTTCTTTAGTGTCAATAATACGGAGTGGTCTTTCTTCGTAGCTCACATCATGCTTAACTTGGATGTCATCCAATTCAAGCACATGAGAAGGATCTAGGAGGTACTTCCTAAGCATCGACACATGGAATACATTATGAACTCCCTCCAGCGGGGGTGGTAGTTCCAATCAATAAGCTAATTCTCCAGCCCTACTTAGAATCTCGAAAGGTCCTACAAACCGTGGAGCTAACTTGCCTTTCTGTTCAAACCTAATAGTACCCTTCATTGCGGAAACATTTAAGAAAACTTTATCCCCCGCTTGGAACTCAAGGGGCCGTCGGCGGTTATCTGCATAACTCTTCTGGCGTGATTGTGCAACCTTCAATTTATCTGCACCTTCTGTACTTTTTCTGTCGTATCTGTAACCGAAGAGGGTCCATGGAAATTTCTAACTCCAACTTCTTCCCAACAGACTGGAGTACGGCACTTACGTCCATACAAAGCTTCGAACGGGGCCATTCCGATGCTCACGTGATAACTATTATTGTATGCAAATTCACACAAGGAGAGGTGTCCATTCCACTCCTTTCCGAAGTCCAACACGTAAGCTCGTAGCATATCTTCAAGGGTCTGTATCGTTCGCTCCGATTGCCCATCGGTTTGTGGATGATAGGCTATGCTAAAACCGAGTTTGGTACCCAAGGATGCTTGAAAAGATTGCCAGAAAGAAGACACGAATTTGCTGTCTCGTTCAGATACAATTGAAACTAGAGTACCGTGTAGCCGCACAATCTCATTAATGAAGATCTTGGCCATCTCATGAAATTTCATCCCTTTCCTAATGGGAATAAAGAGGGCTAACTTTGTTTGTCGGTCGACAATTACCCACACAACATCATGGTGCTTACTAGTCCGGGGCAGCCCTGAAACAAAATCCATTGTCAAATTCTCCCATTTCCACTTAGGGATCTGTAGAGGATGCAACAGACTGGGAGGCTTCCTATGCTCAGCTTTTACATGTTGGCAGGTAAGGCACCTTGCTACAAAGCCCGCAATATCTCGCTTCATGTTATTCCACCAGAACTTGCCATGTAAATTTCGGTACATTTTTGTACTCCCGGGGTGCATGGAATATCGAGCACAATGTGCTTCAGTCATGATTGCCCTATTTAAGTTATGATTTTGGACCGCTGGAACACAAAGCCGATCTCTGAAATATAGTACTCCATCTACTATCCTGAAATCAGGTCTCTTCGATATATGGTCACGAATCTTAACAAACTCTGGATCTTCAAACTGCCTCTCCTTGATTTGCTGGATTAGGGTGGGCTCGAAGACTGACATAACTACGAGCGTAACCTTGTCATCCATGAATTTGACTTCCACATCTAGATCTCATAACTTTTTGACTAAAGACCATTCACCACACATTGCTGCCAACTCAACGGTGGACTTTCTGCTCAAAGCATCTGCCACTACATTCCCTTTTCCAGGAAAATATTTGATCGGAAAATCAAAATCCTTTATGAATTCTAACCATCTACACTGTCTCATGTTAAGATCATGTTGCGAAAATAAATACTGGACACTACGATGGTCGCTATGGACCTCAAATCTCTCCCCGTACAGATAGTGTCTCCACAACTTCAATGCAAAGAGCACTACAGCTAATTCTAAATCATGTGTAGCATAATTTTTCTCATGGTCCTTCAATTGCCGAGATCCATATGCTATCACCTTTCCATTCTGCATGAGTACACATCCTAGCCCAATCCTCGAAGCATCGGTATATATAACAAATCCACCACTATCCTCTGGTAGGGATAAGATTGGAGCTGAGGTTAGTTTCTCCTTAAGGAGTTGAAAACTCGACTTGCATTCAGCCAACCAAACAAATGGCTCATTCTTCCGAGTCAATTTTGTCAAAGGTGCCACTATTTTTCTATAATAACCTTCTCTAATAACCTGCTGAGCCAACAAAGCTTCTAACCTCTACAGCTGTTTTAGGTCTTTGCTAATTGGTTATAGCCTTAACTTTAACTGGATCGACTGCAAGCCCATCTTTAGAAATTATATGCCCCAAAAAGGTAACTTGCTCTAACCGGAATTCACACTTGTCCAGTTTAGCATACAGCCGGTGGTCCCTTAATAATTGTAGAGAAATCTTCAAATGTTCTGCATGCTCGTCTCGAGTCTTGGAATATACCAACACATCATCAATGAAAATGACCACAAATCGATCAAAGTAGGGTGAGAAGATTTTGTTCATTAAGGCCATAAATACCGCCAGGGCATTTGTTAACCCAAAAGGCATAACTAAGAATTCATAATGCCCATATCTTGTTTTGAAAGGTAATATTGATGTATCTTGATCCCTGACCCGTAGTTGGTGATATCCGGACCTTAGGTCAATCTTTGAAAAATGGGTTGCACCTTGTAATTGATCAAATAGTTCATCGATTCTGGGCAGTGGATATTTGTTTTTAATTGTCACCTGATTCAACTGCCTGTAATCAATACACATTCTGAGGGAGCCGTCCTTCTTCTTCACGATCAAGACTGGGGCTCCCCATGGTGATGTGCTAGGATGAACAAACCCTTTATCCAATAAGTCCTGCAACTGTACCTTTAGCTCCCATAACTCTGCTGGTGCCATTCTATACGGAGCCTTAGAAATGCGGGTGATACCAGGTACTAACTCTATCGTAAAGTCCACTTCCCTAATCGGAGGAAGACCAGGTACTTCATTAGGAAACACATCCGGGAATTCACAAACCACTGGTATTTCATCTAACTTCTTAGGTGATTTATTCTCTGGCAATATACCTTTCACAACCACTATGAATTAGTCTCTCCGCTCGAAATGCTGAAATTAATCTAGTGTTCGAACTTTTCTTGTCACCTTGGAACACAGCAGTTGGGCCATCTTCCCTCACCCTCACGGTGACAGTCTTACGGAAATGTCCAGACAGGCCATATACTTGGTCAGCCAATCCATGCCTAAGATTACATCAAAATCGTGCATGGGTAAAACAATGAGTTCCGCTGGGAGAAGGACCTCACCAATAAGAACTCGACAACTAGAGTAATAATCATCACAAGTCACCCTCTTGCCAACCGGAGTGATGACACTCAAACCATATGGTAACTGTGCTGGCGGTTCCCTTATCCTACTAGAGAATCGGGGTGAAATGAAGGAATGCGAAGATCCTGAATCAAACAACACTTTAGCTTCTACGTCACAAACAGTAACCTTACCTACAACCACGTGCCCTGCTACTTCTGCTTCTTTATGAGTCAACGCATAGGTGCGGCCTTGCCTCTGGGGTCGGTTTTGATGTCCTTGCTTCTGCTGTCCTTGACCTTGCCGTGTCTGCCCTTAGCCTTGCCTCCCTTGCTGTTGTTGACGGTTAGGCGCGGGTGGTGTCACCTTAGAAGACTGCTGGTACTGCTGCTACGGTGGGGCTTGACTAGAGTCCTTCCTTCTCGGGCACTCGGACAAGTAACGGTCCATTGAGCCACAGCTAAAACAGGCTCCCGTGGACCTCCAACATTTGCTAGTCTCATGTCCCTTCCCGCACATACCGCAGATTGGTCGTGATGCTCCACTAATAACCCCCTTCTGTTTCTTAGAATGCTGCTGACCTTTCCCAGAAGGCGGAGCACTCCTCCTAGACTCTCCCAAGAATAGGCTTTTCTCAATTTCTTCCACTGCATAGGCCCTGGCTACCTCATCATCTTATTGAGCTGGACGTTGAAAGGCGGTAGCATGACCTTTAATAGCAGGCCTCAACCCTTCCAGAAACCTTTTCACTCTCTTTTCCTCAGTGTCAATCAGGTCTAGAGCAAACCGAGAGAGCTGGATGAATACATGCACGTACTCTGCAACTGTTAGGGAGTTCTGCTGTAGGGCGAGGAACTCTGCCTTCTTCTTGCGGGTTACATGTTCGGGAATAAATTTCTTTCTAAACTGCCTCTTAAAGGCTTCCCATATAGTAGCATTTGGCATGGCCCTAATATGGTCCCGGATACTCTTCCACCAAGTATCTGCAATATCCCTAAACATGGATGCTGTGAGGACCACTTGCTGCATTGGTGCACAAGTTAGGGTATCGAAGACATTCTTAGTGTGGACAAGCCATTCGTCAGCTTGCAACGGGTCCTCTTGTCCAGTAAACTCTATGGCTCCCCTTTTTCGGAACTTCTCGTACAAGGAATTAGGGTCTCCAGATGGATTTTGTCTGTCCAGTAAAGCAGCCAACTGCATCTACATGGTGGCTTGGTTGGCATTACTAGCAGCTAACTGATGCATCATCATCATGAACCATTCCTCCGTGTTGTATGTGGGACGAGGAGGAGGTTACGGTGGAGGGTCTGCACCTTCCAACTCCTCATTATTGCAGTCATTATCACCCGAACTATTATTTGTACCAAACCCAGATGCCATGGATCTGCAATTATAACGATTGCTAGTCATTGTCATATATATACATATATACTACAACTATATAAAGGGTTATATAACCACAATAGAAAATCCAACCCCGAACGGACCTATCGGATCCTCACCACGTTTCCTAATGTTGCTAAGTCCTTTAATTGACTTCTTAGAGTGTCTCTGATACCATTACTCACGTATGTCATGCCCCGATCCCGGGAATTTAGGGATTCGAGTGGGGCCCCAGGGTGTGGATATGTAATCCCGTAGAAGTCCGTGCCCTGAAGGATAGGCACCAATTCCTACAAGGGAGAATCCACAAGAACGTGTGAGGAATACCAACACACGTAAGAATATAACTCATCATAAACGGGCCCCTACAAAATACTCTGTAAGGATCAAGAGCAATAAGAAAACATATCCTTTTTCATGCTTAGATAGATATATATATACATACATATCAGTGTTAAAGTCGTTTAATTACATTTCATGCAACCCAACTACTACTTAAGAAGTTAGATACAAAAGTCCAATAAGCGCTTTCCCCAATGGAAGACCAGAATGTGACTATAACCTCCTAGATTGACACACTCCATAGGATGACTAATAAAAGACGTCGCCATCCTTCTATTCATCTATACCCCGAGGTACTGTTAGGGCACTCTCCGAGGGCGCATCAACACCCGAGTTGGGACCGGGTTTTGTACCTGCAATACCAAGGTTAACACTGTTAACACGATGGTTAAGCAAGTACTGAGGCATATGAAAAAAGTATAACATAATATATATTAAGGGACTTAACAGTATACACTGATTAAAGAGGGTAATGATAAATTACTAGACATATAGTGCATGAGTGACAATGAATGAGGAAATTGCAATTCAAACGCCGTACATAAAAGGGGCAACCTCGATGCTCTATCCTCCCAAAAAGGGAGCATACATATGGGTTGCTAGGGGATCAAGCTAGCTTCCTGAGGAGCATCGACAACTCCTCCATAAACTACTGTAGTATGGACATACGTATACCCAAAGGGCATAAGGTAAGTGGTGCCGACTCGAATTCAATCAAACTAGTGATAACATACATAAGGAATAGTTAATCAGGAAGGCAAACCGATAATTAAGCGAAGCAGATGCATATTGGCAACAAGGGCCCGGACCTCGACTACACCCTTGGCTAGCAAGCACACACTCAGTAGAAGCTCTGGCTTGTCAGACACGCACTCATTAGAAGCTCAGGTCTGAATTGCCTAAGGGTTTACTAGAGGAAGTGAATCCGATAATGAAATGTTGAAAGTAGTGTATTTTAGCAAGATGAATGCATTCGGACCAAGTATCCCAGAATCATTATTCACCCTATATTGTGTAACCCACGGTCCCCAAGGACATTCAACACGATGTACTCACAAAACGTCCAGTGTCGTTGTGTTACCGCGTCTTGGTATCACCTCATATGCAGACTAGACACCCCTTCTTATGCCAACATCCATGACTTGCCATTGGGAGATCATCCAAAATCGTTCATTTTCTCCAACATAAAGTTACCATTGGGCCAGTGTGGTGGTATAGGAGGTGCCAACACTAAGGCCCTACAAACTCATTCAGGGTTCCTAATATCCTACATTCACTGGGTTCATACGGCTTAGCCGTGTACAATGCTACGGCTTAGCCAAGTGGTTCATGTTCCTTTTTAAATTTCAAGCGCATTTACGGCTTAATCGAATATTGGCGTACGGCTTAGCTGAGTTAATCCTACGGCTAGGTTACAGTGAGGTTACGGCTCAGCCGTAAGGCATTTCACGGTATAGCCGTGTGCAAGCCGTCGAAGGGAATGAGTTTTCAAGCTCTCTGGAAAGTCCTCCGTAAGAAGGCTTACAGCTTGGGCACGGGCTGGCTACAGCTTAGCCGTAGTCCATTTCACGGTGCAGCCGTGGGTAAGCCGCAGTACAAAAGCCAGTTTTGTTGCTCTCGGGACTTTGAGCCGTAAACATGTATGGCTTAGCCGTGGCTTCGCCGTACGCTTCAAAAAACCTGAAGTCAGTTCTGTAGCTCAGTTTTAATACAAATTGGTACAGAACCTGCATTGTGGGGAGTTTCTATGGCTCAATTGTAGTGTCCCTGAAGGTGCTCAATACCCACACACCCTCCTATTCCATGTTTACATCCTAACTCAAATCATACCACATTTGTATCAATTAAAACGATGAAAAAGGCCGGAATTGGAAAATGCATGGTGCTAACTCAATAGTCAATAATTTAATCATGCATGCAGCACATACAACTCAAATACTTGCCTCTTAATAGTGTTTGCCTTCTTAAGTCTTCTTATTGTGCAGTTAGGGGGAAATCTCTAAATTGAAATGGGTTCTCTGTAAGTAAAACATGCAATGAAGAATGAGGTTTAGATTCACATGCACATCATGTAGTGGAGTCCTTATGCCCCTAATAAACCCAAAAAGAAGGAAATGGAAGCAATCCCTCACCTTATACTGCTGTAGTATTGGAGAAGGTTGTGATTCTAAGAAAAAGGTTCCCAAGTAAAGAAGAAGAGGATTGAGGGATGCTATTAGTATCACATGCAAGCTCTAGCTCCCTCCTTTTCCAGCTCTAAGGTGAAATGGAGAAAGGGGAGAAGGAAGTAGCTCCAGCACCCAAGAAGAAGAGGAAGAGAGAATAACGAATGTTGGGTCTCTTTTAACTTAAACTTTTCTGTAGCTATCATTCGAGTCCAAACTTTCTAGGAAATTTCAATTTAGGCCAGATGGACCTCAATTAGCCCAGAACAAGTTCGGATCTAATCAAGACCAACACGAAAAATGATCTACCTAAAAAATTACCCGAAAGGCAATGGGTTGAGGTGTCCATAGGGTTCAAGAATAATTACAAAAAGGCCCTTCACTACTTTGATAAGGTTCGAACCCGACCCATCTACCTGTCCACGACCCGAACCTAATAGTTTTAAATTAAATTAGCCTTAGTAAGGTTTACTTAGTATAAAACAAGATTAATTAACGTAAATTATGACCAATGGGATTCAAGACCTCACATATTGCAGGTAAAAATAATTCTCTTCCTGAGTTTTTATCTTGTGAGTTTTCACAGGGACAAAAGAATAAAGCCTCGGCAAATTAGGCCCTTTCTCCAGTCCCCAACTGATAAGGTTTCTTCCATTATGAACACTACACCGTTATCTAGAAAATCCAGTGGCAATTATCTTGAGAGATGGGGAGCAACCCATATTTCTAATATTCCTTAATTTCAAAGTCCATCAAGCCCTGTAACAAAAAACCTCAAGCTTCACAAGCCCAATATTTTGCCACAAAAGTACCTTTGAGAATTTGTTCTTTAGATGACATGTCTTACACCGATACCATTTCCACTAAACATCTTATTCAAACCCTTTTTTCTCCTGATCACTTATTTATGCAACCTCTTAACTATAAAGTCTATGAACAGATTCTGATTAGAACTGGTAGCTGTAGTATTGATCATACAGATGGATCAAAAAATTTGTACTTAAATGCTTTACCACCCAATATTACTATCCTATATTCAAAAATCAAAATCATGCATGTTCTCTCTGCAGAAGAATGGGGATGACCTCTTTATATGCCTTAAAGGCTTGATTCAGAACTTATTTTTAATTATTATGACTATTTATGTTTGGGAAGTCATCCTCTATTATCAAAACCCATCCTTCCAGCATTCTAGTCCATCATATTCAAATCAAACTCCCATAAAATACCTATGTGGTTCTTCACACAATTCTGATCCCTTTTGGTGCCACTAAAGACATCCTTCCCCAAGCACTTTTTCCTATTTATGAATCCTATTCTGCATCATTTAAAGCCCTTCTCAAATTGGAAAAAAAAAGCCTTTATCAGCACCTACAATTTGCAAAGAACCTTATGTTACTATGCAGTTTTACTCCAAGCAGGAGATTCCTTGGATCTTGAAATGGAATTTTTATAAAGAAATGGACTTCAGTCCACCAGATTTATCTTGAATGATTTATATCTAGTTTTGGCATCAATTTGATTATATTGCAATACTCCAGCAATATTCTACCGATCAAGCTATAAAGCCATCATTCTCTGAAGTTCTTAAAACTCCTGAAAAAGAAAAAGAAGGCTTTATCTAGCAAGTGATATTGACAAACAGATGAATTCTTGTTCAGCCTCTCCTTCTGCTCTTTACGCAGTAACAGATTTTCTTCAACTCAAAAAAGAATTTCAAAAGAAAATTTTTGAACAAATACAAAAAAGAATGGTCATCTGAAATTCTCCATTAAGTTTTGGTTAGCAGCTACATCATCTTTGGGTTGATGACAATCCTTTTGAAAATATTGCTCTTGAACCAGATACAGATTCTAATGCGACAAAAAGTGATAATGAAGGATTCATATCTATCTGAAGAAAAGGAAAAAAATAAAGCCAAGACAAGACATATACTTTATCAAGCCGCTCAATTTCCCACAAAGCAATCATGACAATCCACTATTCAAAATAAAGTTCATTTACAGTGAAGATTGTGATCTTATCTAGCACTCCTGAAGCATCATGAAATTTGTCAGCACATGAAATGAAATGCAAATGCAATGTAAATTCAGTTGTAATGAAATATAGATTATGTTTGTTATGACAATAAATAAGTCTAGTCTTCCTCATATACGGCAAGAGTTCGAATACCAGTCAGTATCCAGCCTTGCTTCCACCACCATCTCCTCTCTCCTCTCCCTTCCACTTTTGTATACCCACCATCTTCTCCATTTGGTATCAAAGCCAAGTTGGTATCACATTTGTAATTAAGTACTTTGGCAATATAAAGTTGTTTTATGAGTATTTCTTCACTTATATTTGTTATGTTATGCTTTGATTTTGCTTAAGGAATTGCTGACTCAGAAGTAAGAACGTCAAAAGTCTTAATACTTAGTTCTGTGTTTGTTATTATTGAGAAATTTTAATCATATTCTGCCCAGAGTGATGCTGAGGTAGCCATTTTGTCACCGTTGTTAACCGTGTGAAGGCGTTTAAAGCTTTTTGTTGGTGTGTAAATCCTCTATTTCGTTAGATACTCCGTGTGAAGGTGTTTAAAGCTTTTTGTTGGTGTGTAAATCCTCTATTTCGTTAGATACTCGTGGTGGATTTGGTTAAAATAACTCTGTAATATAAATTATGGCTAATCTTGTTTAGAAGTTTGTACCGTCTTCTTCCTCATCATCAAATTACTTATCTTCTATGTCGATTAAAAATAGTGAAGAAATCAGTTATGACGATTTAGATCAAGTCATTTATAACTGGACTATTCCAACCGAAAATAAAAATGAAATTTATAAAGTTGGAAGGTTTCAATTAAAATCAAGTTATAAAGTAAAAACCATTAAAAGAACTGATTCATTACTAGTAATATTCAGCATCTTTCTTTAATCAAGTCCCATGAAATAAAGGAGTATGTTAAAATATACAACCATATTCATTTTTTATTAGTGCACGTTGCTCTAAAGCCATTAATAAGACTTGGACTTAAAGCAGAAGCTCTCATCTATGTTCAAGATACTAGACATAAAAAATTCAGTGATTCATTACTTAGAATGGTTGAATCAAGTTTTGCTAATGGCCCTACTTTCTTCAATTGCTTTCCAAATTTCTCTGTTTCCCTTATAGATCCAGGTGCACATGAAGCTCTTACTCTTACTATCCAGACAAAAGGTTTTGATATGAATCCTCATAATCAAAATCTCGCTCTTATATATAAAGTTTATTATAAACTTATGAACTCAGTTGTTCCAAGCATAGCCTACTCCCATTAAGCAAAAGGCATGACTACTTCATTCCAAACTAATTTCAAAAATAAAGTTACTATTCCAAAACTCATACAGTGGAATGATATTAATCTATCTAGTAAATAGTGCTTAGAAAATGCCTAACCAGAAAGGTCTTTGGAAAATCAAGATATTGGAACAATTATTAAATATAAAGATGGAAGTGTTGAAATAAATTTTCAAACAGATTCAAGAGATACAATTCCTATAGTTTATCAACCTTCTAGAAATTCTTATTCTCATCCTCCCTCTGTGGTAGGATCTTCCATAAAAAAACTATCCCAAGTTTCTTGCTTTACACCAAATGTAGACCTTCGACCTACAGGACTGTCACAACCCGAGACCAGGGTTCGGGGGTTAGCAAAAGCTAAACCGATGACACACGTACTCCCGTGCCTGTATACGAAAACCTGGTCTAAATACACACGCACAAGGGAACATTCACATGTGCAAAACATGTACGCAGAAGCTGGAATTATCAGAAACATCAAACTAACAGTACAAGAAGAGAATACGAAAACCAAACTGACATATATACATAACTGAGGGTTTTACAAAATGAACAAAATAATATGTACACGTCATGACAAATACAAGTATGACAATCCTCAAAAAAGGAAGACTCTTATGCTATTCATTTTTCCAGGGGTGATACGGCTTAACCGTAGGTGAACGTACGACTTAGCCGTAGGCATCTTACGGCGTTGCCGTAATATGCACTGCGGCTCTCCCGCAGTACCCTTTACTGTTCATCCGCAAGTGCGGTTCACCCATATTTTGTTCTACGGCTTAGCCGCGGGTGTTCTACGGCTTAGCCGTGGCTGAGCTGTAGGAGGAAACTGTCAATTGCTTGCTTTCAGTTAATCCAGAAGAAGGCACCCTGCACTGAGCTACGGCTGGGTCACGGCTGAGGTACGGTTTAGCCGTAAGACAATATACGGCTTAGCCATGTCTTGGCCATAGAAGAAAACTGGGTTTTCACCCTCTCTGGACTTTAAGCCGTAGGTGACATACGGCTTAGCCTTACATGCACGGGGTCAAATTCTGAATCAAGTACAGAAAACCTGGAATGACATCAGAAGTGCAAATATCCAATAAAGAAAGAGGGAATACTAACAAATTGGGCTGTAAACACGTTTTCCATGCAAATTCATGTGAATTAACCAAAATCAAACAAATACCAACATGGGTTCTCACAGATTATGGTTATAATTGCCTTATTTGAATTCAATTACACAACTTGCAGTCCTTGGGCTCAAACACAACCAAATGTCAACCACTGTAACATGCATGCATGAGAAACAGGAGGAATCCTTAAGAGCATGATCAAGAAACCATAAAACGAGAAGAATAAGAATGAGATGAGGGAGATGGAAGAGAACCCAAAGCTCACCTCAATCCAATCGTCAGAGCATGAAAGAGAATGAAGAGAACCCTCACTTTGGCTTGATCGATGATGGAGGAGAGAACTCAGGAGAGGGAGAGAGAGAACTTCACGTGACCAATGAGAGAAAAAAGAGAACGTGAGTCTATGGAATGGCCGGATCTCCCTTATATATATAATAAAGATACAAGTTTACATACAAGCCCAAGGTTAAGACAAATTACATTTCGAGTCAAATCCGAGTCCAATGGAATCATACAACATCGGTTGCAAATGACGTAGTTACGAGAGTTAACGAGCTCAACGAAAGACACGTGTTGACATCAAGATGATACAAAAATGACCATGTCTAAGAAAAGTTAAAATTACGAAAAACGGCTTGGTCTACCTAATCCAGGTCAAACTCAACCCAACTACCTATCCATGACCCGCAACGAACCCAAAACACAAGCAAAACACAATTAACAACGAAAACAGGATTAATTAGGTGCTAAATCAGGTCAAGCTGGGTCGGAGTGTTATAAGGACTTATGTATCCTTCTTATTAAATTTCTCCATCTAAAATATATAATCCTTCAAAATCTGATTTCAATATAAATGTTATTGAATATTTTGAAATTGATAAAGAAATGTTAAAAAAAATTTAGCTCTACATCCTTTAACAAAATCATTTTTTAAACAGGTTTATCAAGAGTATAAAGACTCTTTAAAAGAAAAATGGTACAAATATATGTATGATAATAAAAGAAATTGGCTTAAACTAGCCATAATGAAATCTTATAATACTAAAGATTTATCCATCAATATGATAACAAAATTAAGCTCATCTTGGATTATAGCTTTTACCAATTCTTCTCCACAAAGAACTGAAGAATCTATACATCCTCCATCACATCAAATCATATATAAAAAAACTTCGGCCGTACCCATAAAAGATGTAGCAAAGATACAAGGAGATAAAGGTAAATCTGAATTTATTTACAAATCAGATTTAAGTCATGTTTTAGAACAAAATAATTATACAAATATTAACCTTCATACTATTGGCCAACAAACTGATATAATTGAAAATAAAGTTAAAAATATTTTACAGCCTTCTGGAATTATTTCTTCTCAAAAAGAAATCAAAACTATCTTAAAAGGATCCTTGTCCTCATCCTTAGAATCATCTGGTTCTTTGATAAAGATTATTCTTTAGATACATGCCATTATAAAATATTTGGCAGTGAAATCCAGTATGAATCTGCTTGTTTTTCCTCTTTATCTTTAAATGTACTCTCTACTCCAGAAGAAATGGTGCTAGAAATGTTTAAAGATCTAAAAGATGAAGAATTAAAAAAATAAATATTTTGAAAAAATACAGAAAATAAACAACGGAAATAAAAAAAAGGAAAAGCTTATATGTCAAGTAATATATTTGACTTACCTGAACAATTTAGTATAAAAACTATTTTAGATATATTAAGAGAGTAATAAACTCGTACTCATCTTTCAATTCAAGATCTTTATAAAAAAATTCATAATCGAAAGCAAGAAATAAAAGAATTAAAACAAGACTTAATTGACCTTCAAGAACTTAAACAACATGTTGAGAATCTTGAATTTCACACACTCAAAAATTATCAAGAAAATAATGATAATTTAGAACATCAAGAAAAATTTGATGAAAACTTAAATGGTTATGTAAATTCTTTAACAAGGAATCCACCTCAAAAATGGAAAACTCAAGTTATAATTAAGGTCAAAGACTTCTCTATTAAAGCACTCTATTTATTAGATAGTGGCATAGATGTTAATTTAATAAAAGAAGGATTAATCCCAACAAAATATTATGAAAAAACCAAAAATAAACTCAGCCTAGCAACTGCTAGTAATAAACACCATATCCATTATAAATTAAATAACGTCCATGTTAGCAAAAATGGAACATTTATAAAGACTAATTTCCTACTCAGAAAAGATTTAAACAATGATGTTATCCTTAGAAATCATTTTCTACAGATTCTACAGCCTTTCAAATTGATTCATTAGGCCTTAAAACAATTAAAGACAATAAAAAATTAATTTTTGATTTTATTGAATCAACTCCTATTCAACATATCAATATCATTCAAAATCAAATTTCTTATAAAGAAAAACAAATTGCATATCTTCAAGAAGATCTGAATTCTTTACGAATTGAAAAAGAATTACAAAAACCAGAATTCCAAAAAGATTTAATTCAATTTCAAAAATCTCTTGAAACAGAATGCTGTTCTGACCTTCCTTCTGCCTTTTAAGCACAGGAAACACCATACTGTTTCTCATCTATATATTGATAATTTCAATAAATCTTAAGTTCCTACTAAAGCTCAACCTATTCAGATGAATAAAGATCTTATACAACTATGTACTATAGAAATCAATGATCTCCTTGCTAAAAAGCTTATTCAGAAATCACAATCCCCTTGAAGTTGTGTAGCGTTTTATGTAAATAAAGCACCTAAACAAGAACGAGGTGTTCCTCATCTTGTTATCAACTACAAGCCTTTAAATAAAGTCTTAAAGTCCATCAAATATCCAATTCCAAATAAGGACTTTGGCAAATTCAAATCACCCTGGAGGACAGGTATAAAACTGCTTTTACAGTACCATTTGGCCATTACGAATAGAGCGTTATGCCATTTGGTTTAAAAAATGCTCCTTGAGAATTTAAAAGAATAATGAATGACATTTTTAATCCATATCAAGCTTTTACACTAGTCTATATAGATGACATTCTTGTGTTTTCAAAATCTATCTGTGACCACTAGAAACATTTAAATACTTTTAAAAAAGTTATTATCAAGAATAGACTTGTCTTAACCCAAAAGAAAATGAAGCTTTTTGAAACAAAAATTCAGTTTCTTGGCTTTGTAATAGAAAAAAAGAACTATTTCGCCAGTCCAAAGAGTTATTAAGTTTGCTTCCCAATTTCCTGATGAAATTCGTAATAAAGAGCAATTGCAAAGTTTTCTTAGAAGCCTTAATTATGTTTTTGACTTTTATAAAGTTCTTGCTAAAGAAAGAAAAATCTTGTAGAATGGTCACCCTCTCATACAGAAGCTGCTCAAAATATTAAACAGGAAGTCCAAAATTTACCTTATTTAACTATCCCTCATCCATATTTATTAAAAATAGTTCAAGCAGATGCATTTAAAATAGGTTTTTGAGGAATCCTTCTACAAAGAAACGTCCTTGGAAAAGAATAAATTCTTCGTTTTACTTCTAGAACATGGACACCCACTCAACAAAATTATTCAACTATTAAAAAGGAAATCCTATCCATAGTAAATAGTTTAATGAAGTTCCAAAGTTATTTATTGAACAAAATTTTTTTATTAAGAATAGATTGTAAATCTGCTAAAGAAATTTTAGAAAAAGATGTAAAAAATCTTGCTGCTAAGCAAATCGTTGCCCACTAGCAAGATTTATTAGCCATATTTGACTTTGACATTGAGTATATTGCAGGTAAAAATAATTTTCTTCCTGATTTTTTATCTCATGAGTTTTTACAGGGACAAAAGAATAAAGCCTCGGCAGATTAGACCCTTTCTCCAGTCCCCAACTGATAAAGTTTCTTTCATTATGAATACTACACCTTTATCTAGAAAATTTGGCAGCAATTATCTTAAGAGATGGGGAGCAACCCATACTTCTAATATTCCTCAATTTCAAAGCCCATCAAGCCCTGTATCCAGAAAACCTCAAGCTTCACAAGGCCAATATTTTTCCATAAAAGCACCCTTGAGAATTTATTCCTTAGATGACATGTCTTATGCCAATACCATTTCTATTGAACATCTTATCCAAACCCTTTTTTCTTCTGATCACTTATTTATCTGACCTCTTGACTATAAAGTCTATGAATAGATTCTGATCAGAACTGGTTGCTGTACTATTGATCATAGAGATGCATCAAAAAATTCATACTTAAATGCTTTACCAACCAATATTACTTCCTATATTCAAAAATCAAGATTCTGCATGTTCTCTCTGCAGAAGAATGGGGACAACCTCTTCATATGCCTCAAAGGCTTGATTCAGAACTTATCTTTAATTTTTATGATTATATTTATGTTTGGGAAGTCATCCTCTATTATCAAAACCCATCCTTCCAGCATTCCTAGTTCATCATATTCAAATCAAACTCCCATAAAATACCTATGTGGTTCTTCACACAATTCTGGATCCCTTTTGGTGCCACTAAAGACATCCTTCCCCAAGCACTTTTTCCTATTTATGAATCTTATTCTGCATCATTTAAAGCCCTTCTTAAATTAAAAGAAAAAAGCCTTTATCAGCACCTACAATTTGCAACAGAACCTTATGTTATTATCCAGTTTTACTACAAGCAGGAGATTCCTTGGATCTTGAAATGGAATTTTTATAAAGAAATGGACTTCAGTCCACCAGTTTTATCTCGTATGATTTATATAAAGTTTTGGCATCAATTTGATTATATTGCAATATTCCTGCAATATTCTACCCATCAAGCTATAAAGCTATCATTCTCTGAAGTTCTCAAAACTCTTGAAAAAGAAAAAGAAAGGCTTCATCCAGCAAGTGATATTGACAAATAGAAGAATTCTTGTTCAGCCACTCCTTCTGCTCTTTATACAGTAGTAGATTTGCTTCAACTCAAAAAAGCTTCGAAAGGAAATTTTTGAACAAATACAAAACGAATGGTCATCTGAAAATTCTCCATTAAGTTTTGGTGAGCAGCTGCATCATCTTTGGGCTGATGACAATCCTTTTAAAAATATTGCTCCCAAACCAGATACAAATGCTGATGAGACAAAAAGTGATAATGAAGTATTCATATCTATCTGAAGAAAAAGAAAAAAATAAAGCCAAGACAAGACATATGCTTTATCAAGCCACTCAATTTCCCACAAAGCAATCATGTCAAGGTTGTGATCTTATCGAGCAGTCCTGAAGCTTCAAGAAATTTGTCAGCACATGAAATGAATGCAAATGTAGTGTAAATTTAGTTGCAATGAAATGTAAATTATGTTATTTATGACTATAAATAAGTCTAGTCTTCATCATGTACAGGCAAGAGTTGGAATACTTGTCAAAATCCAGCCTTGCTTCCATCACCATCTCCTCTCCCCTCTTCCTTCCGCTTTTGTATACCCACTATCTTCCCCATTTGGTATCAGAGCCAAGTTGGTATCAAATTTGTAATCAAGTACTTTGGCAATATAAAGTTATTTTATGAGTATTTCTTCACTTATCTTTGTCATGTTATGCTTTGATTTTGCTTAAGGAAATATTGACTCAGAAGTAAGAACGTCAAAAGTCTTGATATATAGTTCTGTGTTTATTATTAGTGAGAAATTTTAATCATATTTTGCCCGGAGTGAAGCTGAGGTAGCCATTGTTGTCGCCGTTGATAGCCGTATGAAGGGGTTTAAGGTGTTTTGTTGGTGTGTAAATCCTCTATTTCATTAGATACTCGTGGTGGATTTGGTTAAAATAACTCTGTAATACAAATTATGGCTAAGCTTATTAAAAGGTTTGTACCATCTTCTTTCTCATCATCAAATTTCTTATCTTCTATGTCTATTAAAAATAGTGAAGAAATTAGTTATGATGATTTAGATCAAGTATTTGTAACTAGACTATTCCAACCTTAAATAAAAATGAAATTTATAAAGTTGGAAATTTTCAATTAAAATCAAGTTATAAAGTAAAAACCATTGAAAAACCTGAATCCGTTACCAGTAATATATAGCATCTTTCTTTAATCTAGCCCCCTGAAATAAAGGAGTATGTTAAAATATACAATTATATTCATTTTAGATTAGTGCAAGTTGCTCTAAAGCCTTTAACAAGATTTTGACTTAGAATAAAAGCTCTCATCTTTGTTCAAGATACCCGAATAAAAAATTCAGTGATTCATTACTTGGAATGGTTAAGTCAAGTTTGGCTAATGGCCTTACTTTCTTCAATTGCTTTCCAAATTTCTCTGTTTCCCTTACAGATCCAGGTGTACATGAAACTCTTACTCTTGCTAACCAGACAAAAGGTTTTGATATGAATCCTCATAATCAAAATCTTGCCCTCATAGATAAAGTTTATTATAAACTCATGAATTCAATTGTTCCAGGCATAGCCTATTCTCATCAAGCATAAGGTATGACTACTTTATTCCAAACTAATTTAAAAAATAAAGTTAATATTCCAAAACTCATATAGTGTAATATTATTAATATATCTGGTAAATAGTGCTTAGAAAATGCTCAAGCTAAAAGGTTTTTAGAAAATCAAGGTATTGAAATAATTATTGAACATGAAGATGGAAGTGTTGAAATAAATTTTTAAACAGATTCAGTAGATACAACTCCAATAGTTTATCAACCTTCTAAAAAGTTTTATTCTCATCCTCCCTCTGTGGTAGTTACTTCCATAAAAGAACCATCCTGAGTTTCTTGCTCTACACCTAACGTAAACCTTTGACCTACAGGACTAGTGTATCCTTCTTATTAAGGTTCTCCATCTAGTACGTATAATACCTCAAAATCCAATTTCAATATAAATGTTATTGAATATATGTATGATAATCGAAGAAATATTTATTTCTTTGATTGGCTTAAACTAGCCATAAGGAAAGCTTACAATACTAAAGATTTATCCATCAATATAATAACAAAATTAAGTTCATCTTGGATTATAGCTTCTGCCAGTTCTTCTCCACAAAGAACTGAAGAATCTATACACAAAGAAACATTTATATTGAAATCAGATTCCGAAGGATTATATGTATTAGATGGAGAAGCTTGATAAGAAGGATACAGAAGTCCTATAGGTCAAAGGTCTACATTAGGTGTAGAGTAAAAAGCTCGAGATGGTTATTTTATGGAAGATCCTACCACAGAGGGAGGATGAGAATAAGACTTTCTAGAAGGTTGATAAACTGTAGGAGTTGTATTTCTTAAATCTGTTTGAAAATTTATTTCAACACTTCCATTTTCATGTTCAATAATTGTTTCAATATCTTGATTTTCTAAAGACCTTTCTGGCTGGGCATTTTCTAAGCGCCATTTACCAAATAGATTGATAACATTCCATTGTATGAGTTTTGGAATATTAACACTATTTTTCAAATTAGTTTGGAAAAAAGTAGTCATACCTTTTGCTTGATAGGAATAGGATATGCTTGGAACAACTGAATTCACGAGTTCATAATAAACTCTATATATGAGAGCAAGATTTTGATTATGAGGATTCATATCAAAACCTTTTGCTTGGATAGCAAGAGTAAGAGCTTCATGTGCACCTGGATCTGTAAGGGAAGCAGAGAAATTTGGAAAGCAATTGAAGAAAATAGGGCCATTAGCCAAACATGATTCAACCATTCCAAGTAATGAATCACTGAATTTTTTATGTCTTGTGTCTTGAACATAGATGAGAGTTTTAGTTCTAAGTCTAAGTCTTGTTAAAGGCTTTAGAGCAACTTGCACTAATCCAAAATGAATATACTCCTTTATTTCATGAGGCTTAATTAAAGAAAGATTCTTAATATTATTGGTAATGGATTCTATTTTTCCAATGGTTTTTACTTTATAACTTGATTTTAATTGAAAACTTCCAACTTTATAAATTTCATTTTTATTTACGGTTGGAATAGTTCAGTCACAAATAACTTGATTTAAATCATCATAACTAATTTCTTCACTATTTTTAATAGACATAGAAGATAAGGAATCTGATGATGAGAAAAAAGAAGGTACAAACTTCTTAATAAGCTTAGCCATAATTTGTATTATAGAGTTATTTTAACCAAATCCACCTCGAGTATCTAACGAAATAGAGGATTTACACACTAACAAAGCACCTTAAACACCTTCACACGGTTAACAACGGTGACAACAATGGCTACCTCAGCTTCGCTCCATGAGGAATATGATTAAAATTTCTCAATAATAACAAATACAGATCTAAGTATTAAAGCTTTTGACGTTCTTACTTTTGAGTCAGCAATTCCTTCGGCAAAATCAAAACATAAAGATAAGTGAAGAAATACTCACAAAATGACTTTATATTGCAATGATACTTGATTATAAACTAAATGCCAACATGGCTCTGATACCAAATGGAGAAGATGGTGGGTATACAAAAGTGGAAGGGAGAGGAGAGAGGAGATGGCAGTGGAAACAAGGCTTGATTTTGACTAGTATTCCAACTCTTACTTGTATATGAGGAAGGCTAGCGCTATTTATAGTCATAACCAACATAATTTACATTTCATTACAACTAAATTTGCACTGCATTTGCATTTCAATTCATGTGCTGACAAATTTCATGATGCAACCGGACTACAGGCAAAAATCATAATCTTTGCTGTAGATAAACTTTATTCTGAATAGTGAGATGTCATGATTGCTTTGAGTGACTTGATAAGGTATATGTCATGTCTCTATTTCTTTTCCCTTTCTGGAGATAAGTTCTTCATAGATGTGCATGTTAGGAATAAAATACTACTTCATTCATATGAGAGATATGCTTTGTCTTTTAGTATTTTTGTATGTCGTTTTTCCAAAAAACTCATTGATGGGCTAGTAGAAAAAGCTTTTGTAGGAAGAATCTTTATTTTAGGCATATTATTATTGGAGACTTGCATCAAAAGTGCTCATCCCAACCATCATTTGTTAATTCACCATGGAATAATTGGATTAACTCTTCTCAAGTTCTGTCAGAAACACCAAAAGACACGTCTTCTTAAGCATTGATAATTTGGTTAAGAGCTGTATGTCCAGATTTATATGGATTCTATATCACTATTGTTTGCTTAGCGAGATCATGAGATTTATGAGATTCATCAAGATGTCCTTTTAGATTGAGAAAGTTCATGAGATTCATACCATTTAGCTGGATAATCAACAGGGAGATGTTCATATTCATTTAAGGTAGATATGAACTTTTTGCAGACTAAATCTCCTTCTTCATAATTCGTAATGGTCCATAATTGATAAGGTTGATAAAACCGGATTTCTGATCTTTCACCCAAACTTGATGAATTCATTATGAGAAGTTGTCTTTTGGTAACTCCAAGGCTGCAAAAGGCATGTTGCATAATTGTAAGGAGCTGCTGCATCATTTTAAAATCATCTATGCATAAAGAAAATCTTTGGACTAATCCTTATTCGATATATGAGATATCAACTTCATATGATGTTAAGAACAATTTGGGAAACCAGTTGCCCAGCTTATATATTGAGCTTTGAGCATTAATCATTCCTTGATTTGACCAGAAGAGGTTTTTCTCTAATTCCTGCAGCTATCTCATTTGGAAGGGCTATGTTAACCTTTTCTAGAAAGTGAATTCTGGATGTTTTTTCAGCAGCATAGGTGGATAACAGTGCTCTTTGATGGATATTATGGCACATAAGGATTTTGCTTTCTAAGTCCTTGATATGATTTGCAATTTTGGATAGGATTTTTTTAGTGGTTTTTCTTTTATCAGAGAGAATGGCACTCCAATGGGCATTGATAAGTTCTTGTGAAGTGACAGATAATCCTGGATTGAAGAAGGGAATTGATATTCGTTGGGATGTAGGTATGAAGGAGGAGCTTGTTTCCTGAATAAGGCTTTGCTTTTGCTTATACTTGATGTCATAATGAGGAGGGATATTTCCTTAAGGCAGATAGGTCTGAATGAAAATTATCAATAATCTAAAATTTTATTTTCTTTGGAAAAAAAATAATTTTATATCTATCCTCCAGGTAAAATTTGAAGGTACCAAAATCTAGATGTAGGATTAAATGTAAAAAACATGAAGACCTCAGAGAGACGATTAATAAGATCGTTTTATTTGGAACTGGATATCTGAATGGTTTTTGAACATCTTATTCCTGTTTACACTTTGTCTGAATAATATTGATATGTTGAATAAGAGTTAGTTCAACAAAATTAAAATTTAGTTCTTTATTGTTGAAAATAGTTTTTCGACCTGATGAGTTAATTTGAAAAGGCTGTAAAATTTGTAGAAATAGATTTCCAAAGATAACATCATTGTTGAAATCCTTTCCTAAAAGGAAATTAGTCTTTATGCATGTTCCATTTTTACAGACATAAACATTACTTAATTTGTATTTGATTTATAGTTTTCTATTAGCAATAGCTAGATTGAATTTATTATTGGTTTTTTCATAATATTTTGTTGGGATTAATCATTCTCTTATTAAATTAACATTTGTGCAACTATCTAGAAAGTAGAGTGCTTTAATAGAGAAGTCTTTGACCTTAATTGTAGCTTAAGTTTTCCATTTTTTAAGTGGATTTCTTGTTAAAGAATTTACAAAAGTTTTTATCAAATTTTTCTTGATTTTCTAAATTATCATTATTTTCTTGATAATTTTTAAGTATGTGAAATTCAAGATTTTCAACACATTGTTTGAGTTCTTGAAGTTCAAGTAAGTCTTGTTTTAATTCTTTTATATCTTGCTTTTGATTATTTATTTCTTTATAAAGATCTTGAATAGAAAGATGAGTAGGAGCTTGTTGCTCTCTTAATCTATCTAATACAGTTTTAATGATGAATTGTTCAGGTAAGTCTAATATGTTATTTGATGTAGAAGCTTTCCCTTTTTTTAGTTCCTTTATTTATATTCTGTATTTTTTCAAAATATTTATTTCTCAATTCTTCATCTTTTAGATCTTTAAACATTTGTAGCACCATCTCTTCTGGAGTAGAAAGTATGTTTAAAGATAAAGACGAAGAAGAAGCAAGTTCATACTAGATTTCACTGTCAAATATTTTACAATGACATGTATTTGAAGCATGAGAGGAAGAATAATCTGTATCAGAGGAACTGGATGACTCTGACGCTGAGGATCCTTTTAAGTTAGTTTAGATATCTTTTTCTGTTTTAACTTTTATTTTTAGGCACTGAGGAGCTATATGTCCCTTTTCTTTGCAATTATAACATTGTATTTCTTTTTTCTTGGGATAAGAAGTGGATGGATTATCATTTATATAAGATTTCTTTAATTCTTTATAAGGACTTTTATGAGAAGATTTTTTTATAATATCTTTTTGAGGGAGTATAATATTGTGGAGTTGAAAAGTGTTTAGATTTTCTTTTTTGATGGTTTCTTTTTATGTTTTTCTTTTTATTCTGGCTAGAAGGACTGATTAATGGTTCCATGCCAAATTGAAAATAAAAATCACTAAGTTCATATTTGCTAATTCTTTTTTTATTTTCAATTTGACATTTAAATTTGATTTCATTGCATTATGAAAATCCAACTTTATTAATCTTTTGAATTAGATCACCATATGTATACATTCCATAATTCAAATTTACATAATTTTCTGATTTTAATTCTTCTCTAACTTTTTCTATAAAAAGTTTAGGAAGACCAGATATGAATTTTTCTTTCCAAAATTCTAAATTGCGTGCATCGATTATATAGAGTTTTGATAAGAAAACATCTTTAAACCAACCAAAATCTGATAATGTTGGGCAAGATAAATTGATTAATTGTATTTTTATTTTTTCTTCTACATGGATATAATTACCAATAAAATGTTTTACTATATTGGCAATAAGCATGTAAATAGAATCAGGAATCATTTGACCTTGAGGAGTAATAACAGGATTTCCTAAAGGATTTCTTTTTACTGCATTTCGTATACTTTTTCTTTCTATATCAGATAGGTACTTTTCCCACCAACCATTGTCCAGTAAATCCGAGGACAATTGCATTTACTGCATGTCCTTGATCAGTATCGATAGCCATGATGTTAGAGGCATATATCATCATGTATTGGCATAGTTACAGGATTTGATATTCAGATAGTCCATCTACATTCCATAGGTATACTGAGGAGTTCTCAAATCGAAGGCCATTTAAAATAGCTATTTCTTCAAATTGAAGATCAACTGGAGTAGGTCTTGGATAATAATTTCTTGTTTTTGCTGCAGTGACTATTAGCCTTTGTCTTTTAAATATTTCGTTGATTTGCAGAGATTCTTGATTTTGATCATTTTGATTTCCATTTGATTTTTCTTCTATAAAGTCAGAAACAGAGAATTCTGAGTCTGAGCTCGAAGCTTTAGAAAGTAAAACATTTATGGATTTTTCATGCTTATTTTCTTTATTAACTTTAAGTTTTATGTTTGTGAAACTATGAGATAATTGATTGATTAGTTCATCTAAAAATTTTAAGGGTTTTTTTTTCTAACTTTAGATCTTTAAGGGCTTCACCTTGAAAACCTAAACATTGATTACTTTATGGGAAGAAGTAGTTTCATAAAATTTTATACTATTTTCAACTTTATCTTTAATTGTATTGGTTTTTGGTCCATTTGTATGAAGGTTTATATTTGTGTAATTATTTTGTTCTAAAACATGATTTAAATATGATTTGTAAATAAATTCAGTTTTACCTTTGTCTCCTTGTATTTTTGCAACATCATTTATGGGTACAGCTGAAGTTTCTTTCTAAATGATTTGATGTAATGGAGGATGTATAGATTCTTCAGTTCTTTGAGGAGAGGAACTGGTAGAAGCTATAATCCAAGAAGAGCTTAATTTAGTTATCATATTGATGTAATGGAGGGTGTATAGATTCTTCAGTTCTTTAGTATTATAAGCTTTCTTCATGGCTAGTTTAAGCCAATCAAAGAAATAAATATTTCTTTGATTGTCATACATATATTTATTCCATTTTGCTTTTAGAAAATCTTTATGTTCTTGAGAGACATGGTTAAAAAAGGATTTTGTGAGAGGATGTAAAGTTAAATTCATTTTTAACATTTCTTTATCAATTTCAAAGCATTCAATATCATTTATATTAAAATCGGATTCCAAAGGATTATATGTATTAGATGGAGAAGCTTGATGAGAAGGATAAACAAGTCATGTAGGTCAAAGGTCTACACTAGGTGTAGAGGAAGAAACTCGAGATGGTTCTTTTATGGAAGATCCTACCACAGAGGGAGGAAGAGAATAAGACTTTCTAGAAGGTTGATAAACTGTAGGAGTTGTATCTTTTGAATCTGTTTGAAAATTTATTTCAACACTTCCATCTTCATGTTTAATAATTATTTTAATATCTTGATTTTCTAAAGACCTTTCAGGTTGAGTGGTTTCTAAGCGCTATTTACCAAATAGATTAAGATCATTCTACTGTATGAGTTTTGGAATATTAACTTATTTTTGAAATTAGTTTGGAATAAAGTACTCATACCTTTTGCCTGATGGTATTAGGCTATGCCTAGAACAGCTGAATTCATGAGTTTGTAATAAACTTTATATATGAGAGCAAGATCTTGATTATGAGGATTCGTATTAAAACTTTTTGTCTAGATAGCAAGAGTAAGAGCTTCATGTGCACCTGGATCTATAAAGGAAACAAAGAAATTTGAAAAGCAATTAAAGAAAGTAGGGCCATTAGCCAAGCTTGATTCAACCATTCCAAGTAATGAGTCACTGAATTTTTTATGTCTTGTATCTTAAACATAGATGAGAGCTTCAGTTCTAAGTCCAAGTCTTGTTAATGGCTTTAAAGCAACTTGCACTAATCCAAAATAAATATAATTGTATGTTTTAACATACTCCTTTATTACATGGGCTTGATTAAAGAAAGATGCTGAATATTACTGGTAATGGATATAGTTCTTTCAATGGTTTGTACTTTATAACCTGATTTTAATTGAAAACTTCCAACTTTATAAATTTCATTTTTATTTACAGTTGGAATAGTCCAGTCACAAAATAACTTGATCTAAATCATCATAACTGATTTCTTCACTGTTTTTAATGGACATAGAAGATAAGGAATTTGATGATGAGGAAGAAAAGGGTACAAACTTCTTAATAAGCTTAGCCATAATTTGTATTACAGAGTTATTTTGACCAAATTACTACGAGTATCTAACGAAATAGAGGATTTATACACTAACAAAATGGCTTAAATGCCTTCACACGGCTAATAATGGCGACAACAATGGCTACCTTAGCTTTGCTCTGGGCGGAATATGATCAAAATTTCCCAATAATAACAGACACAAAACCAAGTATTAATATTTTTGACGTTCTTGCTTCTGAGTCAGCAATTCCTTAAACAAAATCAGAACATAAAGATAAGTGAAGAAATACTCACAAAATGACTTTATATTACAATGATTCTTGATTACAAATTAGATGCCAACTTGGTTCTGATACCAAATGGGGAAGGTGGTGGGTATACGAAAGTGGAAGGGAGAGGAGAGAGGAGATGGTGGTGGAAGCAAGGCTGGATTTTGACTGGTATTCCAACTCCTGCCTGTACATGGAGAAGGCCGGTATTATTTATAGCCTTAGAAAACCTAATTTACATTTCATTACAATTGAATTTACACTGCATTTGCATTTCATTTTATGATGTTTTCGATTTTACTGTTGGGTAGAATCATAGGTTGCTGTATAGATGGTTTGTCTTCATGCTGTGATGAGTGTACTTGTTGACTAGGAGGATGTTGATTTATTCTTCTGCATTGTACCTAGTTGGTCTGTTGTGGAGAGAGGAGTCTATGGAACCTTGAATTTTCTTATTGGCTTTTGGATTTTTCCCCATTGTCTTTTGTCTTCGTTCTCATAGTAGCTTTTTTGTATAGTACTTTTTCAACATGACTTTGACGTGTTTGTTGAGAATAGCATAGCTATAGATACAGTAGCAATGATAAAGTTTTTGTTATCTTTTCTTTGTAGTCTTTATAGAGAAAACTCTTAATAAATCTTGATAAATCTAAATCTTGATAAGATTAATCAACATCCTGATGAATTCCATTGCAACTAGTGGAGAACTTCATAATATAATCAAAATTATGACAAGGGTCATTCCAACCTTCATTATCATTTTCGAATTCTCCATGCAATAGCTGAATTAATTCTTCACGAGTTTTTTCTGAAATGTCAAAAGAGATATCTTCATAGGCATTGAGAATTTGATTAAGATTGGCATGTTCGGTTTTAAAAGGATTCTGTATCACCATTGTTTGCTTAGCGAGATCATCAGCAATGCAAACAACTCGTCCACTGTCACACCAAACATATCTGTATGCACTTGCAAATTCAAGTTGTCCTTTTAGATCGAGAAATCTTTGATATTGATCAGAAGCTGGATCATACTTTTGAAAACGTTCAAAGCTGTATTCCATTGTAGCAACTTCATGAGATTCAGACCATTGAGCTGGATAATCAACAGGGAGATGCTTGTAATCATTTAAGGTAAAGATGAATTTTTTGCAGATTAAATCTTCTTCTTCATAATTCATGATGGTCCATAATTGATAAGGTTGATAAAACTGGATTTCTGATCTTTCACCCAAAATTGATGAAATCGTTATGAGAAGTTGCCTTTTAGTAACTCCAAGGTTGCGAAGGGCATGACGCACAATTGCAGGGAGCTGCAGTATCATTTCAAAATCATCTCTGCATAAAGAAAATCTTTGGACTAATCCATGCTCGATATATGAGATATCAACTTCATATCATGGAAAAAATAATTTGGGAAAGCCAGTTGCACAGCTTATATATTGAGATTTGAGCATTAATCGCTCCTTGATCTAATAAGAAATAGTTTTTTCTCTAATTCTTATACCTATCTCATCTAGAAAAGCCGTGTTAACCTTTTACAGGAGGTGAATTTTGAATGTTTTTTCAACATCATAGGTGGATAAAAGTGCTCCTTGATGGTTGTTATGGCACATAAGGATTTGGCTTCCTAAGTCCTTGATATGGTTTGCAATTTTGGATAAGGTTTTTCTAGTGTTTTTTCTTTTATTAGAAAGAATGCCACTCCAATGGGCATTGATAAGTTCTTATGTAGTGACAGATAATCCTGGATTGAAGAAAGGAATTGATATAAATTGGAATGTAGGTATGAAGGAAGAGCTTGATTCCTGAATAGGGGTTTTCCTTTTGCTTGTACTTGATGTCATAATGATAAGGGATACTTCCTGAAGGCAAATAGGTCTGAATGAGAATTATCAATTTTTCTTTTCTTTGGGAAAAGAAAATTAATTTTATATCTGTCCTCCAGGTAGAATTTGAAGGTACCAAAATCTAGATGTAGGATCAAATGTAGAAAACATGAAGATATCAGAGAGATGATTAATAAGATCCAATTTATTTGGAATTGGATATTTGATTGTTTTTTGAGCACCTTATTCTTATTTACACTTTATCTGAATACTATTGATATGTTGAATAGGAGTTGATTCACCAAAATCAAACATTAATTCTTTATTGTCTAAAATAGTTTTTAGACCTGATGAGTAAATTTGAAAAGGCTGTAAAATTTGTAGAAAAGAGTTTCCAAGGATAACATCATTGTTTAAATCCTTTCCTAAAAGGAAATTAGTCTTTATACATTTTCCATTTTTACAGACATAAACATTACTTAATTTGTATTTGATATGTAGTTTTTTCCTAGTAGTAGCTAAATTGAGTTTTTTTATTGGTTTTTCATAATATTTTGTTGGGATTAATCCTTCTCTTATTCAATTAACATATGTGCCACTTTCTAATAAGTAGAGAACTTTAATAGAGAAGTCTTTGATCTTAATTATAGCTTGAGTTTTCCATTTTTTAAGTAGATTTCATTTTTAAAGAATTTACGAAACCTAATAGTTTTCACCAAATTCTTCTTGATGATCTAATTTATTATCATTATTTTCTCGATAATTTTTGAGTTTGTGAAATTCAAAATTCTCAACACGTTGTTTGAGTTCTTAAAGTTCAATTAAGTCTTGTTTTAACTCTTTTATTTCTTGCTTTTGATTAGTAATTTCTTTATAAAGATCTTGAACTGAAAGATGAGGAGGAGCTGCTCTCTTATTCTATCTAATTTAGTTTAAATGCTGAATTGTTCTAGTAAGTCATATATATTATTTGATGTAGAAGCTTTTCCTTTTTTATTTCCTTTATTTATATTCTGTATTTTTTCAAAATACTTATTTTTTAATTCTTCATCTTTGAAATCTTTAAACATTTCTAGCTCCAGTTCTTATAGAGTAGAAAGTGCGTTTAATGATAAAGAGGAAGAAGAAGTAGATACTAGATTTCACTGTCAAATATTTTACAGTGACATGTATCCGAAAAATGAGAGGGAGAATAATCTGTATTAGAGGAACTGGATGACTCTGACATTGAAGATCTTTTTAAGATAGTTTTGATTTCCTTTCTTGTTTTCACTTTTATTTTTGGGTTGTCCGGAGCTGTATGTCCTTTTTCCTTGCAATTATAACATTGTATTGTTTTTTTCTTAGGATAAGAAGTGGATGGATTATCATTTGTATAAGATTTCTTTGATTCTTTTTAAGGATTTTTATGAGAAGATTTTTTATGATATCTTTTTGAGGGAATATAATATTGTGGAGTTGAAAAATGTTTAAATTTTATTTTCTGATGGTTTCTTTTTAAGTTTTTCTTTTTATTATGCCTAGAAGGACTAATTAATGGTTCCATGCCAAATTGATAACAAAAATCACCAAGTTCATATTTGCTGATTCTTTTTTTATTTTCAATTTGTCGTTTAAGTTTGATTTCATTGCATAATGAAAATCCAACTTTATTTATCTTTTGAATGGGGACACCATATGTATAAAGTCCTTAATTTAAATTTCCATAATTTTCTGATTTTAACTCTGCAAAAAGTTTAGGAAGACCAGATATAAATTTTTCTTTCCAAATTTCTGAATTGCTTGCATTGATTGTATAGAGTTTTGATAAGAAAACATCTTTATACCAGTGAAAATCTGATAATGTTGGGCAAGATAAATTGATTAATTGTGTTTTTTATTTTTTCTTCTACATTTATATAATTACCAATAAAATGTTTTACTATATTGGTAATAAGCATGTAAATAGAATCATGAATCATTTGACCATGAGGAGTAATAACGGGATTTCCTGAAGGATCTCTTTTTACTGTATTTAGTATAACTTGTCTTTCTATATCAGATAGGTGCTTTTCCCACCAACCATGTAATTGTCTAGTAAATCGAAGGACAATTGCATTTACTGCATGTCTTTGATCATTACCAGCAGCCATGATGGTAGAGGCATATATCATCATGTGTTGGCATAGTTGCAGGATTTGATATTCAGATAGTCCATTTACATTCCATTAGTATAGTAAGGAGTTTTCAAATCGAAAGCCATTTAGAATAACTTGTTCTTTGAATTGAAGATCAACTGGAGTAGGTCTTGGATAATAATTTCTTGTTTTTACTGCAGTGACTATTGGTTTTTGTCTTTTAATTCTTTTATTGATTTGTAGAGATTCTTGATTTTGATCATTTTGATTCTCATTTGTTTTAGACTCTTCTTCTATAGGATCAATTCTAGAAAATTCTGAATCTGAGCTAGAGGCTTTAGAATTTGAGACTAAAACATTTATAGATTTGTCAGTTTTTTAATCTTTATTTTCTTGGAGTTTTATAATTGTAAAACTATGAGATAATTGATTGTTTAGTTCATCTAAAAATTTTAAAGGTTTCCTTTCTAACTTTAGATCTTTAAGGGCTTCACCTTGAAAACCTAAAGTTTGTGTCTTAATTATCTTTTGTGAAGAAGATGCTTCATAAATTTTTAAAACATTTTCAACTTTATCTTCAATTCTATTGGTTTGTTGGCCAATAGTATGTAGGTTAATATTTGTATAATTATTTTGTTCTAAAACATGACTTAAGTATAATTTATAAATTAATTCTGATGTACCTTTATCTCCTTGTATCTTTGCTACATCTTTTATGGGTGCGGCTGAAGTTTCTTTATATATGATTTGATGTAATGGAGGATGTATTGATTCTTCAGTTCTATGTGGAGAAGAACTGGTAAAAGGTTTAACCAAGGTGAACTTAATTTTGTTATCATATTGATTGATAAATTTTTAGTATTATATGCTTTCTTTATGGTTAGTTTAAGCCAATCAAAGAAATAAATATTTCTTTATTTATCATACATATATTTGTACCATTTTTTCTTTAAAAAGTCTTTATGTTCTTGAGAAACCTGTATAAAACAGGATTTTGTTAAAGGATGTAAAGCGAAATTCTTTTTAAGATTTTTTATCAATTTCAAAGCATTTAATAACATTTATATTGAAATTGGATTCCAAAGGATTATATGTATTAGATGGAGAAGTTTGATAATAAGGATACACAAGTCCTGTAGGTTGAAGGTCTACAGTAAGTGTAGAGTAAGAAACTCGGGATGGTTCTTTTATAGCAGATCCTACCATAGAGGGAGGATGAGAATAAGACTTCTTAGAAGGTTAATAAACTGTAGGAGTTGTATCTTTTGAATCTGTTTGAAAATTTATTTCAACACTTCCATCTTCATGTTCAATAATTGTTTCAATATCTTAATTTTCTAAAGACCTTTCAGGTTGAGCATTTTCTAAGCGCCATTTACCAGATAGATCAATATCATTCAACTATATGAGTTTTGGAATATTAACATTATTTTTGAAATTACTTTGGAATAAAGTAGTCATACCTTTTACTTGATGAGAATAGGCTATGCCTGGAGCAACTAAATTCATGAGTGTATAATAAACTCTATATATAAGAGCAAGATTTTGATTATGAGGATTAATATCAAAATGTTTTATCTGGATAACAAGAGTAAGAGCTTCATGTGCACTTAGATCTGTAAGGGAAACAAAGAAATTTGGAAAGCAATTGAAGAAAGTAGGGCCATTAGCTAAACTAGATTCAACCATTCCAAGTAATGAATCAGTGAATTTTTTTTGCCTTGTATTTGGAACATAGATGAGAGCTTCAATTCTAAGTCCAAGTCTTGTTAATGACTTTAGAGCAACTTGCACTAATCGAAAATGAATATAATTGTATGTATTAACATACTCCTTTATATCGTGGGGCTTGATTAAAGAAAGATGCTGAATATTATTGGTAATGGATTCAGTTCTTTTGATAGTTTTTACTTTATAACTTGATTTTATTTGAAAACTTCCAACTTTATAATTTTTATTTTTATTTTATGTTGGAATAGTTCAGTCACAAATAATTTCATCTAAATCGTCATAACTAATTTCTTCACCATTTTAAATAGACATAGAAGATAAGGAATTTGATGATGAGGTAGAATAAGGTACAAACTTCTTAATAAGCTTAGCCATAATTTGTATTACAGAGTTATTTTAACCAAATCCACCATGAGTATCTAACAAAATAGAGGATTTACATACCAACAAAACACCTTAAACACCTTCACATGGCTAGCAACGGTGATAACAATGGCTACCTTAGCTTTGCTCTGGGTGGAATATGATTAAAATTTCTCAATAATAACAAACACAGAATTAAGTATTAAGACTTTTGACATTCTTACTTCCGAGTCAGCAATTCTTTAAGCAAAATCAAAGCATAACATAACAAAAATAAGTAAAGAAATACTCACGAAACAACTTCATATTACCAAAATACTTGATTACAAATTTGTTACCAACTTGGCTCTGATACCAAATGGGGAGGATGGTGGGTATACAAAAGCAGAAGGGAGACGAGAGAGGAGATGGTAGTGAAAGCAAAGCTGGATTTTGACTGGTATTCCAACTCTTGCCTGTACATGGGGAAGGCTAGACCTATTTATAGTCATAACCAACATAATTTACATTTCCTTACAACTTAATTCAGACTGAATGTGCATTTCATTTCATGTGCTGGCAAATTTCATGATGCTTCTAAACTGCGTGTAAAAATCATAATCTTTGTTATAGATGAACTTTATTCTGAATAGTGAGATGTCATGATTGCTTTGAGTGACTTGATAAGGTATGTGTTATGTCTTTATTTCTTTTCCCTTTCTGGAGATAAGTTCTTCATGGATGTGCATGTCGGAAATAAAATACTACTTCATTCATATGAGAGATATACCTTGTCTTTTAGTACTTTTGCATGTACTTTTTTCTAAGAACTCATTGATTTGCTGGTAGGAAAAGCTTTTCTCATCCTTTCAATGTTTTAGAAAAATGTTTTGTAGGAGGAATATTTATCCTAGGCATAGTACTATTGAAGACTTGCATCAAAAGTGCTCATTCCAACCTTCATTCGTTAATTCACCATGGAATATTTGGATTAACTCTTTTCGAGTTACTTCAGAAATATCAAAAGACATGTCTTCATATTGATAATTTGATTGAGAGCTATATGTCCAGATTTTGAGGGATTCTGTATCACCATTGTTTGCTTAGCGAGATCATCAGCAATGTAAACAACTCATTGACCATCACACCAAACATATCTGTATGTACTTGAAAATTCAAGACGTCCTTTTAGACTGAGAAATCTTTGATATTGATCAGAAGCTGGATTATAATTTTGAAGACGTTCTAAGCTGTATTCCATTGTAGTGACTTCATGAGATTCATACCATTGAGCTGGATAATCAATGGGGAGATGCTCGTAATTATTTAAGGTAGAGATGAATTTTTTGCAGACTAAATGATAGTCCATAATTGGTAAGGTTGATAAATACGGATTTTTGTTCTTTCACCCAAACTTGATAAAATCGTTATGAGAAGTTGTCTTTTAGTAACTCCAAGGCTACGATGGGCATGATGCACGATTGTAGGGAGCTGCTGTATTATTTCAAAATCATCTCTGTATAAAGAAAATCTTTGGAATAATCCTTGTGCGAAATGTGAGATATCAACTTCATATGATGGCAAGAACAATTTGGGAAAACCAGTTGCCCAGCTTATATATTGAGTTTTGAGCACTAATCGCTCCTTGATTTGCCAAGAATTAGTTTTTTCTCCAATTCTTACAATTACCTCATCTGGAAGGACTACGTTAACCTTTTCTAGGAGGTGAATTCTTGATGTTTTTTCATCAGCATAGGTGGATAACAGTGCTCTTTGATGGATGTTATGGCACATAAAGTTTGGCTTTTTAAGTCCTTGATATGGTTTGCAATTTTGGATACGGTTTTTCTAGTGTTTTTTCTTTTATCAGAGAGAATGGCACTCCAATGGGCATTGATAAGTTCTTGTGAAATGATAGATAATCCTAAATTGAAGAAGGGAATTGATATTTGTTGGGATGTAGGTATGAAGGAAGAGCTTAATTCCTGAATAGGGGCTTTGCTTTTGCTTGTATTTGATGTCATAATGAGAAAGGATACTTCTTGAAGGTAGATCGGTCTAAATGAGAAGTATCAATAATCTGAATTTTTATTTTCTTTGGGAAAAGAAAAATAACTTTTTATCTGTCCTCTGGGTAGAATTTGAAGGTTCCAAAATCTGGATGTAGAATTAAATGTAGAAAACCTGAAGATATCAAAAAGATGATTAATAAGATCTGTTTTATTTGGAACTAGATATTTGATTGTTTTTTGAACACTTTATTCTTGTTTACACTTTGTCTGAATACTATTGATATGTTGAATAGGTGTTGATTCACCAAAATCAAAAATTAATTCTTTATTGTCTAAAATAGTTTTTAGACCTGATGAGTTAATTTGAAAAGGCTGTAAAATTTGTGAAAAAGGGTTTCTAAGGATAACATCATTATTTAAATCCTTTCCTAGAAGGAAATTAGTCTTTATACATGTTCCATTTTTCAGACACAAATATTACTTAATTTGTATTTGTTATATAGTTTTTTTGCTAGCAGTAGCTAGATTGAGTTTATTATTGGGTTTTTCAAAGGGATTAATCCTTCTTTTATTAAATTAACATCTGTGCCACTATCTAGTAAGCAAAGTGTTTTAATAAAGAAGTCTTTGATCTTAATTGTAGCTTGAGTTTTTCATTTTTTAAGTAGATTTCTTGCTAAAGAATTTACAAAACCATTTAAGTCTTCACCAAATTCTTCTTGATGTTCTAAATTCTTATCATTATTTTCTTGATATTTTTTGAGTGTGTGGAATTCAAGATTCTTAACACGTTTGAGTTCTTGAAGTTCAATTCAGTCTTGTTTTAATTCTTTTATTTCTTGCTTTTTATTAGTAATTTCTTTACAAAGATCTTGAATTAAAAGATGAAGAGGAGCTTACTGCTCTCTTAATCTATTTAATACAATTTTAATGCTGAATTGTTCAGGTAAGTTAGATATATTATTTGATGTAGAAGCTTTTCCTTTTTTATTTCCTTTATTTATATTCTGTATTTTTTTCAAAATATTTATTTTTTAATTCTTCATCTTTTAAATCTTTAAACATTTCTAGCACCAGTTCTTCTAGGTCAGAAAGCCCGTTTAAAGATAAAGATGAAGACGAATCAGATTCATACTGGATTTCACTATCAAATACTTTACAATGACATGTATCTGAAGAATGAGAGGAAGAATAATCTGTATCAGAGGAACTGGATGACTCTGACGTCGATGATCCTTTTAAGATAGTATTGATTTCTTTTTCTGTTTTTACTTTTATTTTTGGGCAGTCAGGAGCTATATGTCCTTTTCCTTGCAATTATAACATTGTATTTCTTTTTTCTAGGGATGAGAAGTGGATGGATTATTTTTTGTATAAGATTTCTTTAATTCCTTATAAGGGTTTTTATGAGAAGACTCTTTATGATATCTTTTTGAGGGATTATAATATTATGGAGTTGAAAAATGTTTATATTTTCTTTTTTGATGGTTTCTTTTTAAGTTTTTTTATTTATTCTGGCTAGAAGGACTAATTAATGGTTCCATACCAAATTGGAAACAAAAATCACCAGGTTCATACTTGCTGATTCTTTTTAGATTTTAGATTTGACGTTTAAGGTTGATTTCATTGTATAATAAAAATCCAACTTTATTAATCTTTTGAATTAGATCACCATATGTATACATTCCATAATTCAAATTTCAATAATTTTCTGATTTTAAGTCTTTATGTTCATGAGAAACCTATTTAAAAAAGGATTTTGTTAAAAAATATAGAGCTAAATTCTTTTTCAACATTTCTTTATCAATTTCAAAACATTCAATAACACTCATATTGAAATCGGTTTCTAAAGGATTATATGTATTAGATGGAGAAGCTTGATAAGAAGGATACATAAGTCCTATAGGTCGAAGGTCTACATTAGGTGTAGAGTAAAAAACTCAGGATAGTTCTTTTATAGAAGATCCTACCACAAAGGGAGGATGAGAATAAGACTTTCTAGAAGGTTCATAAACTGTAGGAGTTGTATTTCTTGAATCTGTTTGAAAATTTATTTCAACACTTCCATCTTCATGTTCAATAATTGTTTCAATATCTTGATTTTCTAAAGACCTTTTTAGTTGGGCATTTTCTAAGCGCCATTTACCAGATAGATTAATATATTCCACTGTATGAGTTTTGGAATATTAAATTTATTTTTGAAATTAGTTTTGAATAAAGTAGTCATACCTTTTGCTTGATGGGATAGGCTATGCCTGGAACAACTGAATTCATGAGTTAATAATAAACTCTATATATGAGAGTAAGATTTTGATTGTGAGGATTCATATCAAAACCTTTTGTCTAGATAGTAAGAGTAAGAGCTTCATGTGCACCTGGATCTGTAAGGGAAACAGAGAAATTTGGAAAGCAATTAAAGAAAGTAGGGCCATTAGCCAAACTTAATTTAACCATTCCAAGTAATGAATCACTGAATTTTTTATGTCTTGTATCTTGAACATAGATGAGAGCTTCTGTTCTAAGTTCAAGTCTTGTTAAAGGCTTTAGAAGAACTTGCAATAATCCGAAATGAATATAATTGTATGTTTTTACATACTCCTTTATTTCATGGGGCTTGATTAAAGAAAGATGCTGAATATTACTAGTAATGGATTCAGTTCTTTCAATGGTTTTACTTTATAATTTGATTTTAATTGGAAACTTCCAACTTTATAAATTTTATTTTTATTTATGGCTGGAATAGTCCAGTCACAAATAACTTGATCTAAATTGTCATAACTGATTTCTTCACTATTTTTAATGGACATAAAAGATAAGGAATTTGTTGATGAGGAAGAAGCAGGTCCAAACTTCTTAATAAGCTTAGCTATAATTTGTATTACAGAGTTATTTTAACCAAATCCACCTCAAGAATCTAATGAAATCGAGGATTTACACACCAACAAACGCCTTAAACGCCTTTACATTGTTAACAATGGCGACAACAATGGCTACCTCAGCTTCGCTCCGGGCAGAATACGAATAAAATTTCTGAATAATAACAAACACGGAACTAAGTATTAAGACTTTTAATGTTCTTAGTTCTGAGTCAGCAATTCCTTAAGCAAAATCAAAGCATAACATAACAAAGATAAGTGAAGAAATACTCACAAAACAACTTTATATTTGTTGGAAGTAGGTGGGTCTCGTGGATAGATTTTCAAAACTTTTGACCCACTTGACACAGGGATCAACTATCCATAAGACCAAAACCCAATCCAGGATGCGTTACCCTCAATCTCGTGACCATGTACAGTAAAAATTATACCAGCACTAAACATCCAAAATAACCTACGACATGCAAGAAGTAGATCATACCTTTGGAGACCCGCAGTGCTCTAATGGACTTCTTCAAGACCTCTTAGCCTTCCACGCTATGACCCCCGAATTGGATTTCTTTTCTCAAGAAGAACGGTGGAATCTTCAGGAGAAAATCCCAACTCGAGACTCCAAGGAACTAGAAGAAAGGAGTGGAGAGTAACTCGCGCAACTCTTGCACGAAAGGGTTTTTGGCGTGAGGGAGACTCTTTTGGACGTCCAAGGATATTTTATAGACTTCCAAATCTCTCCCTTGTCTAATTGAAATAGAAGTCTTACTTCCAAAGCAATTAGCAAGTTTCTCCTTTCTTATCCTTTCTTTCTAGAGTTCGAGTCGGATTACTATTTTCCAATAACTTGGGCTAGCGTGGGGACCACTAGGGATTCCTTAGAAAGCTGGCTCCAACTGGAACACCGCGACCCCACATCTCATGTGCAATCCGGGCCCACAGTTAATTGCAAATAACACCACTATATAAATGCAATTGCACTCCAGTCTTAGGAATAAATTACAATGAAGACCCTAAACTTCCCAATTACCACAAGTAGGCCCCTCTATCAATATCCGTGGATCAATTGGAATAAACCCGTCTCTTCCAATCTAAGTTCCACATCTTATTATCCTTGAGCCCCAATTAATCACAGTAATCATCAGTACCATCCAATTAACTCTTAATTGAGATGGGTGCGCACTTACTAATGACAAATCCATTAATTGGCACAAGGGGATAATAGAGATAGATTCCATCTTGATCATTCAATGTTCCCACAGTTCTACTACCACATACCCAAGACACCGAGGTGTTAACCTATAGTCGGCCTCACTCATTGGTGACTCAAAGCAAATGAATAGATAGAAACTTGAGTTCGTCAATGTCTCAGGATTAAGAGCCTATTGCTAGGGAATTATGAGAGCATACCTTATTATTGAGACGGAATTCCATAAGGTGCATCTCATGGTCCTTCAATACATCCAATGTACCAGCACCGTGATCCAGAATCTTACATTCTGATGATTAAGACAAATCACACTATCTCATAGTGATCAAAGTGCTGCAACCTTATCAAATGAGATGCCCAATCTCATTACTGGTTGTGAAGCTATTTTAAGCATAAGATTTGTGACATATATCTCCCGTGTGTGGATCTCATCCATGCACATATATCACATCTAATATACTAATGGGACCCGGTTCAACTCATGAACCATTATGTCATACGTATTGGTCATGTGCATGAAGTAGTAAAATAACATTCATCTCATGAAAGTAAAGCATGTTCTTATTGATAAATAAAGAAATCTAATCAATTTATTACATCAACTGATGGATTGAGTCCACAAAATCTAACAATCTCCCACTTGGGCTCAATGCCAGTCAGGGTTGCATCTCATGCCCATCCCTTCTACATGTTGCTCAAAGACTTTGGTAGTCAAAGGCTTAGTAAAAGGATCTGCCAAATTGTCTGCAGAGGCTATCTTGGTAATAGCAATATCACCTCTCTGCACAATCTCTCTGACTAAGTGATACTTCCTCTGTACATGCTTTTGGCTTTTATGGCTTCTGGGTTCCTTTGACTGAGCGACTGCCCCGCTGCTGTCACAGTAAACTGTGAGTGGCTGTCGTGCCAAAGGTACCACCCCAAGTTCCAAAAGGAATCTTTTAAGCCATACTGCTTCCTTAGCTGCTTCACAAGCTGCTACATATTCAGCCTCCGAGGTTGAATCAGTGGTACATTCTTGTTTTATACTCCTCCAGCTAATAGCTCCGCCTCCAAGCATAAATACATAACCAGAGGTGGATTTCCTAGAATCCTTATCTGACATAAAGTCAGAATCTGTGTATCCGACTGGAATCAACTCATCACTGCTATAAATCAACATATAATCTCTAGTCCTTCTCAAGTATTTGAGAATACATTTTACAGCAGTCCAATGTTCAGGTCCTGGATTAGATTGATATCTGTTGACTAGGCCCACTACATAACAGATATCTAGTCTAGTACATAACATAGCATACATGAGGCTACCAACAGCCGAAGCGTATGGTATCGACCTCATTTGCTCCTTTTCCTCGGGTGTCTTAGGACACTGATCCTTGGAAAGGTGCACTCCATGCCTGAAAGGTGTGATACCCTTCTTGGAGTCTTGCATTGCAAACCGTACTAGCACCTTATCTATGTATGCAGCTTGGGATAAGCCAATCATCCTATTTTTCCGGTCTCGATAGAGTTTGATCCCTAGGATGTAGCTAGCTTCTCCCAAGTCCTTCATATCAAAAGTCTTGGCTAACCAAACTTTTACCGTTGACAACATTCCTATGTCTTTCCCGAGGAGAAGGATGTCATCGACATATAAAACCAGAAAAACTACCCTGTCACCTTCACTTTTCATGTACACACATGACTCATCCGGATTTTGACAAAAACCAAATGACTTGATTGCCTGGTCAAAACGGATATTCCAGCTTCGGGATGCCTGCTTCAGTCCATAAATAGACTTCTGCAGCTTGCAAACTTTTTGCTCCTGGTTTTTAGCTACAAAACCGTCTGGCTGCACCATATAGATGTCTTCCTCAAGATGGCCGTTGAGAAAAGCCGTCTTGACATCCATTTGCCAAATCTCGTAATCGAGATGAGCCGCAATGGATAAGAGTATCCGGATGGATTTGAGCATGGCTACTGGCGAGAAGGTTTCCTCATAATCGATCCCCTCTTTTTGAGTATATCCTTTCGCAACAAGCCTAGCCTTATAGGTCTCCACTCTTCCATCTGGTCCTCTTTTTCTCTTGTAGACCCACTTGCACCCAATAGGTTTAATATTGGCAGGCAAGTCCACAAGTGTCCAGACCTGATTTGAGTACATAGACTCCATCTCAGCTTTCATAGCATCTTGCCAGCGTCCCGAGTCTAAGTCATTTATTGCTTCATCATAGTTAGAGGGATCTTGTTCTGGCTCTTCTGGGATTGCTTCATAAGACTCTCCCAAGAATGAGAACCTGTCAGGGGGTCTGACAATCCTCCCACTACGACGAGGTACTGGTGTAACTACTAGGTCAGGTAAGGGCGGTTCTTCCTCAAGTCCGGTCATACTTGGATTTGGAATTGATTGCTCCTAAATCTCTTCCAAGATCACCTTTTCTAAAAATTTCTGGTCCATCATATAATCTTCCTCCAGAAAAACCGCATTGGTGCTTACCAGCACTTTTTGCTCTCTGGGATTATAGAATAACCAACCTTTAGTTCCTTTAGGATATCCTACAAATGCGCATACTTCCGACTTCGCTTCCAACTTATCCGTCTTAACCTTGAGCACGTGTGCTGGACAACCCCAAATGTGTAAATGTTGTAGACTAGGCTTTCGCCCAGACCACAATTCCCAGGGAGTCTTAGGTATAGACTTAGATGGTACGAGGTTTAGTATGTACATTGCAGTATCCAAAGCATATCCCCAAAAGGATATAGGTAATCTTGAGAAACTCAGCATAGACCTAATCATATCTAAAAGAGTCCGGTTCCTTCTTTCTGCTACTCCATTCTGTTGAGGCATACCAGGAGCAGACAACTGGGATAGAATCCCATTTTCTGATAAGTAACCCATAAAATCAGCAGAGAGATATTCCCCTCCTCGATCTGATCGAAGAGTCTTGATACTCTTACCTAATTGCTTTTCCGCTTCCGCTCGAAATTCTTTGAACTTTTCAAAAGCTTCGGACTTGCGGTGCATAAGGTATATGTAACCATATCTTGAGTAATCATCTGTGAAAGTGATGAAGTACTCATATCCTCCTCTGGCCCTGACATTAATAGGTCCGCAGACATCAGTATGCACTAATTCCAATAAATCTTTGGCCCTATTACCCTTAGCTGAAAAGGGTCTTTTAGTCATTTTACCTTCCAAACAGGACTCACAGATAGGCATTGGTTCTACCACCAATGAAGGTAAGATACCATCTTTCACTAGCCTCTCAATCCTGTTAAGGTTTATATGACCTAGCCTTAGGTGCCAAAGTTTTGTTGGATTAGATGAAGGTGACTTTCTCTTTAATGATGATCTACTAATTGTTTCAGTATCATGTATCTCATACATCGTGGGAGTTAACAAATAAAGTCCATTGGTTACCTTGCCAAAACATATGAAAGTACCATTCCTCTTTATGACAACTTCAGTACCAAAAGTAATAGAATAACCTTTATTCACTAAACTAGAAACTGAAATTAAATTCCGCCTTAAAGACGGTACATATAATGTTTCTGACAAAACCAATTTCTTATTTGAAAAACATAAAGTAATGACTCCTACTGAAACAACCTCCGCCTTAGCGTCAGATCCTAGGTTGACAATGATTTCTCCATCACTTAGCCTCCTGGTTTCCCTGAACCCCTGCAACGTATTACATATGTGATTATTTGCCCCGGAATCCACACACCAGGATTCTGAAGTACCAGTTGCAAAACTAACTTCAAATATAAGTGACTCAATCATACCTGAGGTCTTTTTCTTAGACAGATATTCTGGACAATTCCTCTTCCAATGTCCTGTCTTACCACAATGGAAACACTTTCCTTTTGTCCCTGAACCCTTAGCTTTAGCCACGCCACCAGTTGGACCATTTTCCACCTTAGGACCTTTTGGAATTGATTTCTTTTTGCCTTTCCGCCCTTTGCCTTTCGGCTTGGACTTGGCATCTGACTTTTCTGTCATTAAGGCAGTTGGTTTTTTCTTCATAATCCCTTCAGTTGCTACCAGCTGACTAGATAGCTCAGCCAGAGTCAGATTCATTTTATTCATATTATAATTGACCTTGAAATTGTTGAATGACTCTGGTAGTGACTCAAGGATTATGTCAATCTGCGATTCTGCATCAATCGCAGCTCCCAGTACATCTAACTCATTTAATGAGTCCATCATCTTCAACATGTGTTCCTGTACTGATGTACCTTCAGCCATCTTGGTGCTAATGAGCACCCTCATGGCTGCCTGCCTAGCAGGTCTGCCTTGTTCTGCAAACATCTCCTTTAAATTCGATATCATATCATATGCAGTCTTATAAGATTGATGTTGATGTTGCAGCACACTAGACATGGATGCCAGAATGTAACATCGGGCCATCTCATCGTCTTTGGCCCATTTGGTGTAAAGGTCCTTTTCTGCTTCTGATGCATCTGGGCCAGGCTCTTCAAGGGGGTTTTTGGTAAGGACATATTTATATCCTGAAGCTGTCAGGACAATATCCAGATTCCGTTTCCAGTCTACATAGTTGGATCCCACCAACTTATTCTGGTTGAGGATGGTCGCAAGTGGATTGAAAGTATTCGAATTCATGCTTGTAATACTGTAGCACATAACCATACATTCAATTAATGAATTTAAATGACATTAGGGTTTAGTATTCTACCAAATTTATGTGGGAATCCTCATAACCACAAAATTCAGAATACATCGGAATCCCAATCCTGCGGGGTATGCCTCCTTGGGGAGTGCAAATACCTCCTAGACTGGTGCGGATCAAAGTTGGTCAAAATTGGGATTAAGACTAACTATCCATGATCCCCTTCATTCATTACAATCTAGGTATCTCATACCAAATAATGTATGACTCCCGATTAGCTTTGGTTTCTAAAATACATGAGGCAAATCCTTAGGGATACTACATCATTATTTTAGTTAAGTGTGACCCACCAACTAGCATTGCATGACAACCGTTGTGGGTAGCTCCTCCTTGGGGAGTGGGCTCCCACCCCGTCTCATCAACACTATCCATAGGAGATCCATATCCAGTATCCAGATAAATACAAGCCCTCCGTGGGGAATGGCCATTCTCAAAATGGCGCAAGGCTAATACTTTCCTTACAATGGACCTATGGTGGAAAACCATGGGGATTTTTATATATATAGAAATGCCCCGCTCCCACTTAATATTTTAGAGTTGAGGATTTCCTTATAGGTGTATGGGTCCATCAAATATAGGTATATATTCATCTCATGATAAGACCAATGATTGGTTCCAAGTCAAGTTATTTTAAGGAAAGTTCAGTTTCTATAATTAGTGTTACCAATAGATCCATCTCATGGGCCCACCAACTCTAATTAGAATTCTTTCCAAAAATTAATTTGATTTGACCAATTTTGGAATTTGCTATGTTTGGATCAGATATGGAAATACTCTAAAATAAGCATTCATCCATAAATAGAAAGTGCTATAACAAAAGACTAGTCCTCTCCTCCACATGACCCAGGCGGAAAAGACTTCTTGGACTTCTAGACTTTCCAAAACTTTGGGATTCCTCAAACTCTTTGGGCATCTCCAAAACACCTTTTGGTAATCTTCAAACTCTTTGATTAGGAGTCCAACTTCTCTTTCCTTCTTTGTTTCGGACATCTCCAGAATTTACAAATTTTAAAAATACATAAATTCCTATGTCTCTATAATGAGACTTACATGGTAGTCTAAACATGGAAATAAAAGGGCTATAGGGAAATTCACCATGCCTTGCCCTTTCACGGGAAACCAAGGAGACCATGATGCCCTTTACACTTAGCCATGAATAAACCAATAATTAAAAGGAAAGAAAAACATGTGGGTCATATGGAGAGGACATTATCACCTGCAAGTTAGTATCTCATACAACAAAGCATCTCACAAAACTAGGTTGCCAAACCACAATAGAAAAACAAGATGCCAAATATTTTGCCACCACGATACAAGACCCCCTACGCAACGGGGGTCCGGGGGTAGCGCCCCCGGCGGGGGTCGAGCTGCCCGGTCAGCTCGCGGGGTTCCAAGGGGCAGCGCCCCCGAAAAAAAAAAAAAAAAAAAAACAACAACAACTCAGATCAAGAACAAGATGATTCTGCCTAGGTTTGGCTAGCCGATCTGGTCCCTACGGTTAGCCAACAGACCTCTATAGCCATAGTGGTCACTTTGACTAACCGACCTGACGAACCCAGAAATTTGGGTTCTTTTCTGATTCGGCTCCTGCTGTACCCAATCACCTCTAATGATCTCAGTATGTTTTAATGGCATCTTATCATCCTCCTATTATGATTAAAATCTTTTGTGACTTTCCAAACATGTATCTACTACAAAAGCAAGCAAACCCAATAAACACTGATCCTATCATAGCCCTTGCTCTATCCTCTTCACATCTCATCCGAAGATTAGAACAAGATTACTGATCTAACATGATTAGAGATGAGGTATGGCTCTGATACCAATTGTTGGAACTAGGTGGGTCTCATGGATAGATTTTCAAAACTTTTGACCCACTTGACACAGGGATCAACTATCCATAAGACCAAAACCCAATCCAGGATGCGTTACCCTCAATCTCGTGACCATGTACAGTAAAAATTATACCAGCACTAAACATCCAAAATAACCTACGACATGCAAGAAGTAGATCATACCTTTGGAGACCCGCAGTGCTCTAATGGACTTCTTCAAGACCTCTTAGCCTTCCACGCTATGACCCCCGAATTGGATTTCTTTTCTCAAGAAGAACGGTGGAATCTTCAGGAGAAAATCCCAACTCGAGACTCCAAGGAACTAGAAGAAATGAGAGGAGAGTAACTCGCGCAACTCTTGCACGAAAGGGTTTTTTGCGTGAGGGAGACTCTTTTGGACGTCCAAGGATATTTTATAGACTTCCAAATCTCTCCCTTGTCTAATTGAAATAGAAGTCTTACTTCCAAAGCAATTAGCAAGTTTCTCCTTTCTTATCCTTTCTTTCTAGAGTTCGAGTCGGATTACTATTTTCCAATAACTTGGGCTAGCGTGGAGACCACTAGGGATTCCTTAGAAAGCTGGCTCCAACTGGAACACCGCGACCCCACATCTCATGTGCAATCCGGGCCCACAGTTAATTGCAAATAACACCACTATATAAATGCAATTGCACTCCAGTCTTAGGAATAAATTACAATGAAGACCCTAAACTTCCCAATTACCACAAGTAGGCCCCTCTATCAATATCCGTGGATCAATTGGAATAAACCCGTCTCTTCCAATCTAAGTTCCACATCTTATTATCCTTGAGCCCCAATTAATCACAGTAATCATCAGTACCATCCAATTAACTCTTAATTGAGATGGGTGCGCACTTACTAATGACAAATCCATTAATTGGCACAAGGGGATAATAGAGATAGATTCCATCTTGATCATTCAACGTTCCCACAGTTCTACTACCACATACCCAAGACACCGAGGTGTTAACCTATAGTCGGCCTCACTCATTGGTGACTCAAAGCAAATGAATAGATAGAAACTTGAGTTCGTCAATGTCTCAGGATTAAGAGCCTATTGCTAGGGAATTATGAGAGCATACCTTATTATTGAGACGGAATTCCATAAGGTGCATCTCATGGTCCTTCAATACATCCAATGTACCAGCACCGTGATCCAGAATCTTACATTCTGATGATTAAGACAAATCACACTATCTCATAGTGATCAAAGTGCTGCAACCTTATCAAATGAGATGCCCAATCTCATTACTGGTTGTGAAGCTATTTTAAGCATAAGATTTGTGACATATATCTCCCGTGTGTGGATCTCATCCATGCACATATATCACATCTAATATACTAATGGGACCCGGTTCAACTCATGAACCATTATGTCATACGCATTGGTCATGTGCATGAAGTAGTAAAATAACATTCATCTCATGAAAGTAAAGCATGTTCTTATTGATAAATAAAGAAATCTAATCAATTTATTACATCAACTGATGGATTGAGTCCACAAAATCTAACAATATTGCCAAAGTACTTGATTAAAAATTTGATACCAACTTGGCTCTGATACAAAATGGGGAAGATGGTGGGTATAAAATTGCTTTTACAGTACCATTTGGTCATTACAAATGGAACGTTGTGCCATTTGGTTTAAAAAATGCTCCTTTAGAATTTCAAAGAATAATGAATGACATTTTTAATCCATATCAAGCTTTTACACTCGTCTATAAAGATGACATTCTTGTGTTTTCAAAATCTATTTGTGACCATTAGAAGCATTTAAATATTTTTAAAAAGGTTATTATCAAGAATGGACTTGTCTTATCCCAAAAGAAAATGACGCTTTTTTAAACAGAAATTCAGTTTCTTGGCTTTATAATAAAAAAAGGAACTATTTCTCCAGTCCAAAGAGTTATTAAATTTGCTTCCTAATTTCCTAATGAAATTCTTAATAAAGTGCAATTGCAATGTTTTCTTGGATGCCTTAATTATGTTTCTGACTTTTATAAAAATCTTGCTGCTAAGCAAATCTTTGCTCGCTGCCAAGCTTTATTAGCCATATTTGACTTTGACATTGAGTGTATTGCAGGTAAAAATAATTCTCTTCCTGATTTTTTATCTTGTGAGTTTTTATAGGGACAAAAGAATGAAGCCTTGACAAATTATACCATTTGTCCAGTCCCCAATTGATAAAGTTTCTTCCATTATGAACATTACACCTTTATCTAGAAAATCCAGCTGCAATTATCTTGAGAGATGGGGAGTAACCTATACTTCTAATAATCCTCAATTTCAAAGCCCATCAAGCCTTATATCCAAAAAACCTCAAGCTTCACAAGCCCAATATTTTGTCACTAAAGCACCCTTGAGAATTTATTCCTTAGATGACATGTTTTATGCCAATACCATTTCTATTGAACATCTTATCCAAACCCTTTTTTCTCCTGATCACTTATTTATCCAACCTCTTGACTATAAAGTCTATGAACTGATTTTGATCAAAATTGGCAACTGTACTATTGATATACAGATGGATCAATGAAATGCTTTACCACCCAATATTACTATCATCTATTCAAAAAATCAAAATCCTGTAGGTTCTCTCTGTAGAAGAATGGGAATGACCTCTTCATATGCCTTAAAGGCTTGATTTAGAACTTATTTTTAATTATATGATTATATTTATGCTTGGGAAGTCATCCTCTATTATCAAAACCTATCCTTCCAACATTCCTAGTTCATTAGATTCAAATCAAACTCCCAGAAAATACCCATGTGGTTTTTCACACAATTCTGGATCCCTTTTGGTTCCACTAAAGACATCCTTCCTCAAGCAGTTCTTGTTATTTATTAATCCTATTTTGTATCATTTAAATCCCTTCTCAAATTAAAAGAAAAAAGCCTTTATCAGCACCTACAACGTACAATAGAACCTTATGTTACTATGAAGTTTTATTGCAAGCAGGAGCTTCCTTGGATCTTGAAATGGAACTTTTATAAAGAAATGGACTTTAGTCCACTAGTTTTATCTTGAATGATTTATATCAAGTCTTGGCATCAATTTGATTATACTACAATACTCTACCAATATTCTATTAATCAAGCTATAAAGCCATCATTCTCTGAAGTTCTTAAAACTCCTAAAAAAGAAAAAGAAAGGCTTCATCTAGCAAGTGATATTGACAAATAGATGAATTCTTGTTCAGCCTCTCCGTCTTTTCTTTATGCAGTAGCAGATTTGTTTCAACTCAAAAAAGAACTTCAAAAGGAAATTATTGAACAAATACAAAAAGAACGGTCATCTAAAAATTCTCCATTAAGTTTTGGTCAGCAGCTGCATCATCTTTGGGCTGATGACAATCCTTTTGAAAATATTGCTCCTGATCCAGATACAGATGCTGATGAGACAAAAAGCGATAATGAAGGATTCATATTTATCCGGAGAAAAGGAAAAAACTAAAGCCAAGACAAGACTTATGCTTTATCAAGCCACTCAATTTCCCACAAAGCAATCATGACAATCCACTATTCAGAATAAAGTTCATCTACAGTGAAGATTGTGATCTTATCCAGCAATCCTGAAGCATCATGAAGTTTGTCAGCACATGAAATGAAATGCAAATGCATTGTAAATTCAATTGTAATGAATGTAAATTATGTTTGTTATGACTATAAATAAGTCTAGTTTTCCTCATGTATAGGTAAGAGTTGGAATACCAGTCAAAATTCAACTTTGCTTCCACCACCATCTCCTCTCTCTTCTCCCTTTTGCTTTTGTATACCCACCATCTTCCCTATTTGATATCAAAGCCAAGTTGGCATCTAGTTTATAATTAAGTATCATTGCAATATATAGTCGTTTTGTGAGTATTTCTTCACTTATCTTTATGTTTTGATTTTGTTTAAGGAATCACTGACTTAGAAGCAAGAACGCAAAAAATCTTAATACTTGGTTGTGTGTCCACCTGGAGCGAAGCTCAGGTAGCCATTGTTGTCACTGTTGTTAGCCGTATGAAGGCGTTTAAGGTATTTTTGTTGGTGTGTAAATCCTCTATTTCGTTAGATACTTGTGGTGGATTTGGTTAAAATAACTCTATAGTACAAATTATGGCTATGCTTATTAAGAAGTTTGTACCATCTTCTTCCTCATCATTAAATTCCTTATCTTTTATGTCTATTAAAAATAGTGAAGAAATTAGTTATCATGATTTAGATCAAGTTATTTGTGACTGGATTATTCCAACCTTAAATAAAAATAAAATTTATAAAGTTGAAAGTTTTTAATTAAGATCAAGTTATAAAGTAAAAACCATTGAGAGAACTGAATCCATTACTAGTAATATTTAGCATCTTTATTTAATCAAGCCCCATGAAATAAAGGAGTATGTTAAAACATACAATTATGTTCATTTTAGATTAGTGCAATTTGCTCTGAAGCCATTAACAAGATTTGGACAAAGAACTAAAACTCTCATCTATGTTCACGACAGCAGACATAAAAAATTCAGTGATTCTTTACTTAGAATGGTTGAATCAAGTTTAGTTAATGGCCCTACTTTCTCCAATTGCTTTCCAAGTTTCTCTGTTTCCCTTACATATCCAGGTGCACATGAAGCTCTTACTCTTACTATCCAAACAAAAGGTTTTGATATGAGTCCTCATAATCAAAATCTTGCTCTTATATATAGAGTTTATCATAAACTCATGAATTCAGTTGTTCCAGGCATAACCTATTCCCATCAAGCAAAAGGTACGACTACTTTATTCCAAACTAATTTCAATAAAAAAGTTAATATTCTAAAACTCATACAGCCAAATGATATTAATCTATCTGGTAAATGGCACTTAGAAAATGCCCAACCAGAAAGGTCTTTAGAAAATCAAGATATTGAAACAATTATTGAACATGAAGATGGAAGTATTGAAATAAATTTTCAAATAGATTCAAGAGATACAACTCCTACAGTTTATCAACCTTTTAGAAGGTCTTATTCTCATCCTCCCTCTGTGGTAGGATCTTCCATAAAAGAACCATCCCGAGTTTCTTACTCTACACCTAATGTAGACCTTTGACCAACAGGACTAGTGTATCCTTCTTATCAAGCTTCTCCATCTAATACATATAATCCTTCGGAATCTGATTTCATTATAAATGTTATTGAATGCTTTCAAATTGATAAAGAAATATTAAAAAAGAATTTAGCTTTACATCCTCTCACAAAAATTTCATTTTAACCATGTTTCTCAAGAACAGAAAGACTTTCTAAAGGCAAAATGGTATAAATATATGTATAATAATCAATGAAATATTTATTTCTTTGATTGGCTTAAACTAACCATGAAGAAAGCTTATAATACTGAAGATTTTTCCATCAATATGATAACTAAATTAAGCTCTTCTTGGATTATAGATTCTACCAGTTCCTCTCTACAAAGAACTAAGGAATCTATACATCCTCCATTACATCAAATCATTTATAAAGAAAATTTAGTTGTACCCATAAAAGATGTTACAAAAATACAGGGAAACAAAGGTAAAATTGAATTTATTTACAAATCAGATTTAAGTCATGTTTTAGAACAAAATAATTATACAAATATTAACCTTCATACTATTGGCCAAGAAACTAATAGAATTGAAGATAAAGTTGAAAATATTTTAAAATTTTATGAAACTACTTCTTCGTATAAAGTAATCAAGATACAATCTTTAGGTTTTCAAAGTGGAGACCTTAAAGATCTAAAGTCAGAAAAGAAACCCTTAAAATTTTCAAACGAACTAATCAATCAATTATCTCATATTTTTACAAACATAAAACTTAAAGATAATAAAGAAAATAAAGATGAAAAATCTATAAATGTTTTAGTTTCTAAAGCTTCGAGCTTAGACTCAGAATTCTCTATTTCTGACTCTATAGAAGAAAAATCAAATGAAAATCAAGATCAAGAAACTCTATAACTTAATAAAATATTTCAAAGGCAAAAACCAATAGTCACGGCAGCAAAAACAAGAAATTATTATCCAAGACCTACCCCAGTTGATCTTCAATTCGAAGAACAAGCTATTCTAAATAGCCTTTGATTTGAAAACTCTTCAGTATATGAATGAAATGTAGATGGACTATCTGAATATCAAATCCTGCAACTATGCTAACACATGATGATATATGCCTCTACCATCATAGCTGTCGATAATGATCAAGGACATGCAGTAAATGCAGTTGTCCTTGGATTTATTGGATAATTACATGGTTGGTGGAAAAAATACCTATTTGATACAGAAAGAAATGCTATATTAAATATAGTAAAAAGAGATCCCTTAGGAAATCCTATTCTTACTCATCAAGGCCAAATGATCCCTGATTCCATCTACATGCTTATTACTAATATAGTTAAACGTTTTATTGGTAATTATATGAATGTAGAAAAAAACTTAAAACACGATTAATCAATTTATCTTGCCCAACATTATCAGATTTTTGTTGTTATAAAGATGTTTTCTTGTCAAAACTCTGTACAATCGATGCAAGTATTTCAGAATTTTGGAAAAAAATTTCAGATATGGTCTTCCTAAACTTTTCGTAGAAAAAGTTAAAGAAGAATTAAAATTAAAAAATTATGGAAATTTGAATTATGGAATATATACATGTGGTGATCTAATTCAAAAGATTAATAAAGTTGAATTTTAATAAAGAATTAGCACGTATGAACTTGGTGATTTTTGTTTTCAATTTGTTATGGAACCATTAATCAGTCTTCTAGCCAAAATAAAAAGAAAAACTTAAAAAGAAACCATCAGAAAAGAAAATCTAAACATTTTTCAACTTCACAATATTATATTCCCTCAAAAAGATATCATAAAAAATCTTCTCATAAAAATCCATATAAAGAATCAAAGAAATCTTATACAAAAGATAATCCATCCACTTCTTATCCTAAGAAAAAAGAAATACAATGTTATAATTGCAAAGAAAAAGGAATATAGCTCCTGACTGCCCAAAAATAAAAGTAAAAATAGACAATGAAATCAAAACTATCTTAAAAGGATCCTCAGCATCAGAGTCATCCAGTTCCTCTAATACAGATTATTCTTCCTCTCATTCTTCAGATGCATGTCATTGTAAAATATTTGATAGTGAAATCCAGTAAGAATCTGCTTATTCTTCCTCTTTATTTCTAAACATACTTTCTAGTCCAGAAGAACTGGTGCTAGAGATGTTTAAAGATTTCAAAGATGAAGAATTAAAAAATAAATATTTTGAAAAACTATAGAATATAAATTAAGGAAATAAAAAAGGAAAAGCTTCTACATCAAATAATATATCTGACTTACCTGAACAATTCATCACTAAAATTGTATTAGATAGTTTAAGAGAGCAGCATGCTCGTCCTCATCTTTCAGTTCAAAATCTTTATAAAGAAATTACTAATCAAAAGCAAGAAATAAAAGAATTAAGACAAGACTTAATTGAACTTCAAGAACTTAAACAACGTGTTGAGAATCTTGAATTTCACACGCTCAAAAATTATGAAGAAAATAATGATAATAAATTAGAACATCAAGAAGAATTTGGTGAAAACTTAAATGGTTTTGTAAATTCTTTAACAAGAAATCCACTTAAAAAATGGAAAACTCAAGCTACAGTTAAGATCAAAGACTTTTTTATTAAAACACTCTGCTTACTAGATAGTGGCACAGATGTTAATTTAATAAGAGAAGCATTAATCCCAACAAAATATTATGAAAAAACCAATAATAAACTCAATTGAGCTACTGCTAGCAAAAAACTACATATCAAATACAAATTAAGTAATGTTTATGTCTGTAAAAATGGAACATGCATAAAGACTAATTTCCTTCTAGAAAAGGATTTAAACAATGATGTTATCCTTGAAAACCCTTTTCTACAAATTTTACAGCCTTTTCAAATTGACTCATCAGGTCTAAAAACTATTTTAGACAATAAAGAATTAATTTTTTTTATTTTGGTTAATCAACTCCTATTCAATATATCAATAGTATTTAGACAAAGTGTAAACAAGAATAAGGTGTTCAAAAAACAATCGAATATCTAGTTCCAAATAAAATGGATCTTATTAATCCTCTATCTGATGCCTTCAAGTTTTCTACATTTGATCTTACATCTAGATTTTTGTACCTTCAAATTCTACCCGAAGGATAGATATAAAAATATTTTTCTTTTCCCAAAGAAAATAAAAATTCAGATTATTGATAATTCTCATTCAGACCTGTCTGCCTTCAGGAAGTATCCCTTCTCATTATGACATCCAGTGCAAGCAAAAGCAAAGCCCCTATTCAGAAATCAAGCTTTTCCTTCATACCTACATCGCAACAAATATCAATTCCCTTTTTCAATCCAGGATTATCTGTCACTTCACAAGAACTTATCAATGCCCATTAGAGTGCCATTCTCTCTGATAAAAGAAAAAACATTAGAAAAGCCCTATCCAAAATTGCAAACCATATCAAGGACTTAGAAGGCCAAATCCTTATGTGCCATGACATCCATCAAAGAGCACTGTTATCCACCTATGCTGATAAAAAAAACATCCAGAATTCACCTCCTGGAAAAAAGTTAACACAGCCCTTCCAGATGAGATAGTTGCAAGAATTAGAGAAAAAACTATTTTTTGTCAGATCAAGGAACGATTAATGCTCAAAGCTCAATATATAAACCGGGCATCTTGCTTTCCCAAATTGTTCCTGCCATCATATGAAGTTGATATCTCATATATCGAATAAGGATTAGTCTAAAGATTTTCTTTATGTAGAGATGATTTTGAAATGATACAGCAGCTTCCTAGAATCGTGCGTCATGCCCTTTGTAGCCTTGGAGTTACTAAAAGACAACTTCTCATAACGAGTTCATCAAGTTTGTGTGAAGGATCATAAATCTGGTTTTATCAACCTTATCAATAATGGACCATTATGAATTATGAAGAAGGAGATTTAATCTGCAAAAAATTCATCTCTACCTTAAATGATTACGAGCATCTGCTTGTTGATTATCCAGCTCAAATGATTACGAGCATCTGCCAGTTGATTATCCAGCTTAATGGTTTGAATCTCATGAAGTCGCTACAATGGAATACAGCTTAGAATGTCTCCAAAAGTATGATCCAGCTTCTGATTTCTCAATCTAAAAGCACATCTTGAATTCGCAAGTACATACAAATATGTTTGGTGTGACGTTCGACAAGTTGTTTGCATTGCTGATGATATTGCTAAACAAACAACGGTGATATAGAATTCTTTTAAATTCGGACATGCCAAACTTAATCAAATTCTCAATGCCTATGAAGATAACACTTTTAACATTTCAGAAAAAACTTGTGAAAAATTAATTCACCTATTCCATGGGAGAATTCGAAAATGATAATAAAGGTTGGAATGACCCTTGTCATAATTTTGAGTCTATTATGAAGTTCTCCGCCAGCTACAATGGAATTCATCAAGATGGTGATTAATCTTATCTAGATTTAGATTTATCAAGATTTAATAAGAGTTTTCTTTATAAAGCCTGCAAAGAAAAGATAAAAAAAACTTTATCATTGCTACCATATCCATAGCTATGCTATTCTCTACAAATCATCAAAGTTATGTTGAAAAAGTACTATACAAAAAAGCTACTTTGAGAAAGAAGCAAAAGACAATTGGGAAAAATCCAAAAGCCAACAAGAAAATTCAAGGCTCCATAGACTCCTCTCTCCACAACAGACCAACCAAGTACGATGGAGAAGAATAAAGCAACATCCTCTTGGTCAATAAGTACACTCATCGCAGCATGAAGACAAACCATCTATATGGCAACCTGTGATCCTATCCAGTAATAAAACCCTAAAACATCATAAAATGAAATGCAAATGCAGTGTAAATTCAGTTGTAATGAAGTGTAAATTATGTTTGCTAAGGTTATAAATAGTACCAACCTTCTCTATGTACAGGCAAGAGTTGGAATACCAGTCAAAATCCAGCCTTGCTTCCACCACCATCTCCTCTTTCCTATCCCTTCCACTTTTGTATACCCACCATCTTCCCCATTTGGTATTAGAGTCAAGTTGGCATTTAGTTTGTAATTAAGTATCGTTGCAATATAACGTCGTTTTCTGAGTATTTCTTCACTTATCTTTATGTTTTGATTTTGTTTAAGGAATTGCTGACTCAAAAGCAAGATCGTAAAAAATCTTAATACTTGGTTAGGTGTTAGTTATTATTCAGAAATTTTAATCATATTCCACCCGGAACGAAGCTAAGGTAGCCATTGTTGTCGCCGTTGTTAGCCGTGTGAAGACGTTTAAGGCGTTTTGTTGGTGTGTAAATCCTCTATTTTGTTGGATACTCTTGGTGGATTTGGTTAAAATAACTCTGTAATACAAATTATAGCTAAGCTTATTAAGAAGTTTGTATCTTCTTCTTCCTCATCATCAAATTCCTTATCTTCTATGTCAATTAAAAATAGTGAAGAAATCAGTTATGACGATTTAGATCAAGTTATTTGTGACTGAACTACTCCAGCTGTAAATAAGAATGAATTTTATAAAGTTGGAAGCTTTCAATTAAAATAAAGTTATAAAGTAAAAACCATTGAAAGAACTAAATCCATTACCAGTAATATTCAGCATCTTTTTTTAATCAAGCCCCATGAAATAAAGGAGTATGTTAAAACATACAATTATATTCATTTTGGATTAGTGCAAGTTGCTCTAAAGCCATTAACAAGACTTGGACTTGGAACAGAAGCTCTCATCTATGTTCAGGTTACAAGACATAAAAAATTCAGTGATTCATTAGTTGGAACGGTTGAATTAAGTTTGGCTAATGGCCCTACTTTCTTCAATTGCTTTCCAAATTTATCTATTTCCTTTAGAGATCCAGGTGCACATGAAGCTCTTACTCTTGCTATCTAGACAAAAGGTTTTGATATGAATCCTCATAATCAAAATCTTGCTCTCATATATAGAGTTTATTATCAACTTATGAATTTAGTTGTTCCAAGCATAGCTTATTCCCATCAAGCAAAAGGTATGACTACTTTATTCCAACCTAATTTCTAAAATAAAGTTAATATTCTAAAACTCATACAGCCAAATGATATTAATCTATCTAGTAAATGGCACTTAGAAAATGCCCAACCAGAAAGGTCTCTAGAAAATCAAGATATTGAAACAATTATTAAACATCAAGATGGAAGTATTGAAATAAATTTTCAAATAGATTCAAAAGATACAACTCCTACAGTTTATCAACCTTCTAGAAGGTCTTATTCTCATCCTCCTTCTCTGGTAGGATCTTCCATAAAAGAACCATCCCGAGTTTTTTGCTCTACACCAAATGCAGACCTTTGACCTACAGGACTAGTGTATCCTTCTTATTAGGCTTCTCCATCTAATACATATAATCCTTCGGAATCCGATTTCAATATAAATGTTATTGAATACTCTGAAATTGATAAAGAAATGTTAAAAAAGAATTTAGCTTTACATCCTCTCACAAAAATCCTTTTTTAAACAAGTTTCTCAAGAACAAAAAGACTTTTTAGAAGAAAAATGATACAAATATATGTATGATAATTAAGGAAATATTTATTTCTTTGATTAGTTTAAACTAGCCATAAAAAAAGCTTATAATACTAAAGATTTATCCATCAATATGATAACAAAATTAAGTTCACCTTGGATTATAGCTTTTACCAGTTCTTCTCCACAAAGAACTGAAGAACATATACATCCCCTATTACATCAAATCATATGTAAAGAAACTTCGGCTATACCTATAAAAGATGTAGCAAAGATACAAAGAGAAAAAGGTAAATCTGAATTAATTTATAAATTAGACTTAAGTCATGTTTTAGAACAAAATAATTATACAAATATTAACCTTCATATTGTTGGCCAACAAACCAATAGAATTGAAGATAAAGTTGAAAATATTTAAAAAGTTATGAAGGATCTTCTTCACAAAAGATAATTAAAACACATACTCTAGGTTTTCAAGGTGAAGCTCTTAAAGATCTAAAGTTAGAAGGGAAACCTTTAAAATTTTTAGATGAACTAATCAATCAATTATCTCATAGTTTTACAAATATAGAACTTCAAGAAAATAAAGATCAAAAAGCTGATAAATCTATAAATGTTTTAGTCTCAAATTCTAAACTCTCTAGCTCAGATTCAAAATTTTTTGTAGCTGATCCTATAGAAGAAAAGTTTACAACAAATGAGAATCAAAATGATCAAAATCAAGAATCTCTACAAATCAATAAAATATTTAAAAGACAAAAACCAATAGTCACTACAGCAAAAACAAGAAATTATTATCCAAGACCTACTCCAGTTGATCTTCAATTCGAAGAACAAGCTATTCTAAATGGCCTTTGATTTGAAAACTCCTCAGTATACAAATGGAATGTAGATGGACTATCTAAATATCAAATTCTCCAACTATGCCAATACATGATGATTTATGCCTCTACCATCATGGTTACCGGTAATGATTAAAAACATGCAATAAATGTAGTTATCCTTGGATTTATTGAACAAGGAATAAAAGATTTTTTAAGAGAGAAACAAGCTCCTACTCATCTTTCAATTCAAGTTCTTTATAAGGAAATAAATAATCAAAAGTAAGAAATGAAAGAACTAAAACAAGACTTATTTGAACTTCAAGAACTCAGACTTATTTGAACTTCAAGAATTCAAACAACATGTTGAGAATCTTGAATTTCACACACTCAAAATTTATCAAGAAAATACTGATAATTTACAAAATCAAGAAAAATTCGATAAAGACTTAAATGGTTCTGTAAATTCTTTAACAAGAAATCCACTTAAAAAATGGAAAAATCAAGCTACAATTAAGGTCAAAGACTTCTCTATTAAAGCACTCTCCGTACTAGGTAGTGGCAGATTTACTGCATGTCTTTGATCAATACCGGTAGCCATGATAGTAAGGGCTTATATCATCATGCGTTAGTATAGTTATAGGATTTGATATTCAGATAGTCCATCTACATTCCATTCATATACTGAAGAGTTTTCAAATCAAAGGCCATTTAGAATAGCTTGTTCTCTGAATTAAAGATCAACTAGAGTAGGTCTCGGATAATAATTTGTTGTTTTTGCTGTATTGACTATTGGCTTTTACCTTGTAAATATTTTATTAGGTTGTAGAGATTCTTGATCTTGAATTTCATTTGAATTTTCTTCTATAGAGTCCGAAATAGAGAACTCTGAGTCTGAGCTTGAAGGTTTAGAAGCTAAAACATTTATGGATTTTTCATCTTTTTTTTTCTTTATTATCTTTAAGTTTTATGTTTATAAACTATGAGATAGCTGATTGATTAGTTCATCTAAAAATTTTAAGGGTTTTTTTTTAACTTCAGATCTTTAAGGGCTTCACCTTGAGAACCTAAAGATTGTGTCTTGATTACTTTATAGGAAGAAGTAGTTTCATAAAATTTTAAAATATTTTGAACTTTATCTTCAATTCTATTGGTTTGTTGGCCAATAGTATGATGGTTTATATTTGTAAAATTATTTTGTTCTAAAACATCTTAAATATGATTTTTAAATAAATTTAGTTTTACCTTTGTCTACTTATATTTTTACAACATCTTTTATGGGTACAGTTGAAATTTCTCTTTAAATGATTTGATGTAATGGAGGATGTATAGATTTTTCAGTTTCTGGTAGAGGGGAACTGGTGGAAGCTATAATCTAAGAAGAGCTTAATTTAGTTATTATATTGATGGATAAATCTTTTGTATTATATGCTTTCTTCATGGCTAGTTTAAGCCAATCAAAGAAATAAATATTTCTTTGATTATCATACATATATCTATACCATTTTGCTTTTAAAAAATCTTTATGTTCTTGAGAAATATGGTTAAAAAAGGATTTTGTGAGAGGATATAAAGCTGAATTCTTTTTTAACATTTCTTTAACAATTTCAAAGCATTCAATAACATTTATATTGAAATCGGATTCCAAAGGATTATATGTATTAGATGGAGAAGCTTGATAAGAAGGATACACTAGTCCTGTAGGTCGAAGGTCTACATTAGGTGTAGAGCAAGAAACTCGAGATGGCTCTTTTATGGAAGATCCTACCACTGATGGAGGATGTGAATAAGATTTTCTAAAAGGTTGATAAATGTAGGAGTTGTATCTCTTGAATCTGTTTGAAAATTTATTTCAACACTTCCATCTTTATGTTCAATAATTATTTCAATATCTTGATTTTCTAAAGAACTTTCAAGTTGAGCATTTTCTAAGCGCCATTTACCAGATAGGTTAATATCATTCCACTGTATGAGTTTTAGAATATTAACTTTGCTTTTGAAATTAGTTTGGAATAAAGTAGTTATACCTTTTGCTTGATGGGAATAGGGTATGCCTAGAACAGCTGAATTCGTGAGTTTATAAGAAACTCTATATATGAGAGCAAGATTTTGATTATGAGGATTCATATCAAAACCTTTTGTCTGGATAGTAGGAGTAAGCGCTTCATGTGCACCTGGATTTGTAAGGTAAGTAGAGAAATTTGGAAAGCAATTGAAGAAAGTAGGGCAATTAGCCAAACTTAATTCAACCATTCCAAGTAATGAATCATTGAATTTTTTATCTTGCATCTTTAACATAAATGAGACCTTCAGTTCTTAGTCCAAGTCTTGTTAATGGCTATAGAGCAACTTGTACTAATCCAAAATAAATATAATTGTATGTTTTAACATATTCCTTTATTTCATGGGGCTTGATTAAAGAAAGATGCTGAATAGTACTCGTAATAGATTCAACTCTTTCAATGGTTTTTACTTTATAACTTGATTTTAATTGAAAACTTCCAATTTTATAAATCTCATTTTTATTTATAGTTGAAACAGTCCAGTCGCAAATAACTTAATCTAGATCGTCATAACTGATTTCTTCACTATTTTTGATAGACATAAAAGATAAGGAATTTGATGATGAGGAAAAAGAAGGTACAAACTTCTTATTAAGTCTAGCCATAATTTGTATTACAGAGTTATTTTAACCAAATCCACCACGAGTATCCAACAAAATAGAGGATTTACACACCAACAAAATGCCTCAAACGCCTTCACACGGCTAACAACGGCAACAACATTGACTACATCAGCTTCACTCTGGGTGGAATATGATTAAAATTTCTCAATAATAACAAACATACAACCAAATATTAAGATTTTTGACGTTTTTGCTTCTGAGTCAGCAATTGCTTAAACAAAATCAAAACATAAAGATAAATGAAGAAATACTCACAAAATGGCTTTATATTGCAACAATACTTGATTACAAACTAGATGCCAACTTGGCTTTGATACCAAATGGAGAAGGTGGTGGGTATACAACAGCGGACGAGAGAGGAGAGTGGAGATGGTTGTGGAAGCAAGCTGGATTTTGACTGGTATTCCAACTCTAGCTTATACATGAGGAAGGCTAGACTTATTTATAGTCATAACAAACATAATTTACATTTCATTACAACTGAATTTAGGCTGAATGTGCATTTCATTTAATGTGTTTGCAAATTTCATGATGCTTTTAAAATGCAGGCAAAAATCACAATCTTTGCTGTAGATGAACTTTATTCTGAATAGTGAGATGTCATCATTGCTTTGTGTGACTTGATAAAGTATGTGTCATGTCTTTATTTCTTTTCCCTTTTTGGAGATAAGTTTTTCATAGATGTGCATGTCGGGAATAAAACACTACTTCATTCTTATGAGAGATATGCTTTGTCTTTTAGTACTTTTGCATGTACTTTTTCTAAAAACTTATTGATGGACTAGTAGAAAAAGCTTTTCTCATCCTTTCAATGCTTTAGAAAAAGCTCTTATAGGAAGAATCTTTATGATAGGCATAGCATTATAGGAGACTTGCATCAAAAGTGCTCATCCTAACCTTCATTTGTTAATTCACCATGGAATAATTGGATTAACTCTTCTCGACTTTCTTCAGAAATATCAAAAGACATGTCTTCATAAGCATTGATAATTTGATTAAGAGCTGTATGTCCAGATTTATATGGATTTTGTATCACTGTTGTTTGCTTAGCAAGATCATCAGCAATGCAAACAACTCATCAACTATCACACTTAACATATCTGTATGTACTTGCAAATTCAAGATGTCCTTTTAGATTAAGAAATCTTTGATATTGATCAGAAGCTAGATCATAATTTTGGTGATGTTCTAAGCTGTATTCCATTGTAGCGACTTCATGAGATTCATACCATTGAGCTGGATAATCAACAGGGAGATGCTTGTAATCATTTAAGGTAGAGATGAATTTTTTGCAGACTAAATCTCCTTCTTCATGAGTCATGATAGTCCATAATTGATATGGTTGATAAAACTGAATTTCTGATCTTTCACCCAAAGTGGATGATATCGTTATGAGAAGTTGTCTTTTGGTAACTCCAAGGTTACGAAAGGCATGACGCATGATTACAGGGAGCTGCTATATCATTTCAAAATCATCTCTGCATAAAGAAAATCTTTGGACTATTCCTTATTCGATATATGAGATATCAACTTCATATGATGGCAAGAACAATTTGGGAAAGCCAATTGCCCAGCTTATATATTGAGCTTTGAGCATTAATCACTCCTTAATCTAACAAGAAATAGTTTTTTCTCTAATTCTTGTAGCTATCTCATCTGGAAGGACTGTGTTAACCTTTTCTAGGAGGTGAATTGTGGATGTTTTTTCATCAGCATAGGTGGATAACAGTGTTTTTTGATGGACGTTATGGCACATAAGGATTTGGCTTTCTAAGTCATGGATATGGTTTGCAATTTTGGATAGGGTTTTTTTAGTGTTTTTTCTTTTATCAAAGAGAATGGCACTCCAATGGGTTGATAACTTCTTGTGAAGTGATAGATAATCCTGGATTGAAGAAGGGAATTGATATTTGTTGGGAAGTAGGTATAAAGGAAGAGCTTGATTCCTAAGTAGGGGCTTTGCTTGATGTCATAATGAGAAGGAATACTTCCTGAAGGAAGATAGGAGTAAGAGATAGGTCTAAATGAGAATTATCAATAACCTGAATTTTTATTTTCTTTGGGAAAAGAAAATTAATTTTATATCTGTCCTCCAGATAGAATTCGAAGGTACCAAAATTTGGATGTAGTATCAAATGTAGAAAACAAGAAGACATCAGAAAGATGATTAATAAGATTCATTTTATTTGGAACTGGATATTTGAATGGGTTTTGAACATCTTATTCTTATTTACACTTTGTCTAAATAATATTGATATGTTGAATAGGAGTTAATTCAATAAAATCAAATTTTAATTCTTTATTGTCTAAAATAGTTTTTACACTTGATGAGTCAATTTGAAAAGGTTATAAAATTATTAGAAAAGGATTTCCAAGGATAACATCATTGTTTAAATCCTTTTCTAGAAGGAAATTAGTCCTTATGCATGTTCCATTTTTATAGACATAAACATTACTTAATTTGTATTTGATATGTAGTTTTTTGCTAGCAATAGCTAGATTGAGTTTATTCTTGGTTTTTTCATAATATTTTGTTGGGATTAATCCTTCTCTTATTAAATTAACATCCGCGCCACTATCTAGTGAGTAAAGTGCTTTAATAAAGAATTCTTTGATCTTCATTATAACTTGAGTTTTCCATTTTTTAAGTGGATTCCTTGTTAAAGAATTTACAAAACCATTCAAGTTTTCATCAAATTTTTCTTAATTTTCTAAATTATCATTATTTTCTTGATAATTTTTGAGTCTGTGAAATTCAAGATTCTCAACACGTTGTTTGAGTTCTTAGAGTTCAATTAATTCTTGTTTTAAATTCTTTTATTTCTTGATTTTGATTATTAATTTCTTTATAAAGATCTTGAATTGAAAAATGAGGAGGAGTTTGCTGCTCTCTTAACCTATCTAATACAGTTTTAATACTGAATTGTTTAGGTAAGTCAGATATATTATTTGAAGTAAAAGCTTTTCCTTTTTTATTTCCTTTATTTATATTATGTATTTTTTCAAAATATTTATTTTTTAATTCTTTATCTTTGAGATCTTTAAGCATTTCTAGCACCAGTTCTTTTGGAGTAGAAAGTATGTTTAAAGAGCAAGAGGAAGAATAAGCAGATTCTTACTGGATTTCACTGTTAAATATTTTACAATTACATGCATCTGAAGAATAATCTTTATTAGTGGGACTAGATTATTCTAAGGATGAGGATGAGGATCCTTTTAAGATAGTTTTGGTTTTTTTTTTAGTTTTTACTTTTATTTTTAGGCAGTCGGGAGCTTTATGTCCTTTTTCTTTATAATTATAACATTGTATTTCTTTTTTCTTGGGATGAGAAGTGGATGGATTATCTTTTGTGTAAGATTTCTTTAATTCTTTATAAGGGTTTTTATGGGAAGATTTTTTATGATATCTTTTTGAGGGAATATAATATTGTGGAGTTGAAAAGCTATTTAGATTTTCTTTTTTAATGGTTTCTTTTTAAGTTTTTCATTTTATTATGGCTGGAATGACTGATTAATGGTTCCATGCGAAATTGAAAACAAAAATCACCAAGTTCATACTTGATGATTCTTTTTTGATTTTCAATTTGACGTTTAAGTTTGATTTCATTGCATAATGAAAATCTAACTTTATTAATCTTTTGAATTAGATCACCATATGTATACATTCATAATTCAGATTTTCATAATTTTCTGATTTTAATTCTTCTTTAACTTTTTCTGCAAAAAGTTTAGGAAGACCAGAAATGAATTTTTCTTTCCAAAATTCTGAATTGCTTGCATTGATTGCATAGAGCTTTGATAAGAAAACATCTTTATACCAATGAAAATCTAATAATGTTGGGCAAGATAAATCGATTAATTATGTTTTTAATTCTTCTTCTACATTTATATAATTACCAATAAAATGTTTGACTTTATTGGTAATAAGCATGTAGATGGAATTAGGGATCAATTGGCCTTGAGGAGTAAGAACAGGATTTCCTGAGGGATCTCTTTTTACTGTATTTAATATAGCATTTCTTTCTATGTCAGATAGGTATTTTTCCCACCAACCATGTAGTTGCCTAGTAAATCCAAGCACGACTGCATTTACTGCCGGCAGCCATGATGGTAGTGGCATATATCATCATGTGTTTGCATAGTTGCAAGATTTGATATTCAGATAGTCCATCTACATTCCATTCATATACTGAACAATTTTCAAATCGAAGGCCATTAAGAAAAGTTTATTCTTCGAATTAAAGATCAACTGGAGTAGGTTTTGGATAATAATTTCTTGTTTTTGCTGCAATGACTATTGGCTTTTGCCGTTTTAATATTTTATTTATTTATAGAGATTCTTGATTTTGATCATCTCGATTTTTCTTCTATAGAATCAGAAACAGAGAATTCTGAGTCTAAGCTCAAAGCTTTAGAAACTAAAACATTTATGGATTTTTCATCTTCATTTTCTTTATTATCTTTAAGTTTTATGTTTGTAAAACTATGAGACAATTGATTGATTAGTTCGTCTGAAAATTTTAAGGGGTTGTTTTCTAACTTTGGATCTTGAAGGGCTTTACCTTGAAAACTTAAAGATTGTGTCTTGATTACTTTATAGGAAGAAGTAGTTCCATAAAATTTTAAAATATTTTCAACTTTATCTTCAATTCTATTCGTTTGTTGGCCAATAGTTTGAAGGTTTATATTTGTATAATTATTTTGTTCTAAAACATGATTTAAATCTGATTTGTAAACAAATTCAGTTTTACCGTTGTCCCCTTGTATTTTTGCAACATCTTTTGTGGGTACAGCTGAAGTTTCTTTATAAATGATTTGATGTAATGGAGGATGTATAGATTCTTTAGTTCTTTGTGGAGAAGAACTAGTAGAAGTTATAATCCAAGATGAACTTAATTTTATTATCATCTTGATGGATAAATCTTCAGTATTATAAGCTTTCTTTATGGCTAGTTTTAGCCAATCAAAGAAATAAATATTTCTTTGATTATCATACATATATTTATACCATTTTGCTTTTAGAGAGTCTTTATGTTCTTGAGAAACATAGTTAAAAAAGGATTTTGTAAGAGGATGTAAAGCCAAATTCTTTTTTAACATTTCTTTTTCAATTTCACAGCATTCAATAACATTTATATTGAAATCGGATTCTGAAGGATTATATGTATTAGATGGAGAAGCATGATAAGAAGGATACACTAGTCCTGTAGGTCGAAGGTCTACATTAGGTGTAGAGCAAGAAACTCGAGATGGTTCTTTTATGGAAGATCCTACCACTGATGGAGGATGTGAATAAGATTTTCTAGAAGGTTGATAAACTGTAGGAGTTGTATCTCTTGAATCTGTTTGAAAATTTATTTCAACACTTCCATCTTCATGTTCAATAATTGTTTCAATATCTTGATTTTCTAAAGACCTTTCAGGTTGAGCGTTTCCTAAGTGCCATTTACCAGATTGATTAATATCATTCCACAGTATGAGTTTTGAAATATTAACTTTGTTTTTGAAATTATCTTAGAACGAAGTAGTCATACCTTTTGCTTGATGGGAATAGGCTATGCCTGGAACAATTGAATTCATGAGTTTATAATAGATTCTATATATGAGAGCTAGATTTTGATTATGAGGATTCATATCAAAACCTTTTGTCTGAATAGCAAGAGTAAGAGCTTCATGTGCACCTGGATCTGTAAGGGAAATAAAGAAATTTGGAAAGCAATTGAAGAAAGTAGGGTCATTAGCCAAATTTGATTCAACCATTTCAACTAATGAATCACTAAATTTTTTATGCTTTGCACCTTAAACATAGATGAGAGCTTCTGTTCAAAGTCCAAGTCATGTTAAAGGCTTTAGAGCAACTTGCACTAATCCAAAATGAGTATAATTGTATGTTTTAACATACTCCTTTATTTCATGGGCTTGATTAAAGAAAGATGCTGAATATTACTGGCAATGGATTCAGTTCTTTCAATGGTTTTTACTTTCTAACTTGATTTTAATTGAAAACTTTCAATTTTATAAATTTCATTTTTATTTACAGTTGGAATAGTCCAGTCATAAATAACTTGATCTAAATCGTTATAATTGATTTCTTCACTATATTTAATAGACATAGAAGATAAGGAATTTGATGATGAGGAAGAAAAAAGTACAAACTTCTTAATAAGCTTAGCCATAATTTGTATTATAGAGTTATTTTAACCAAATCCACCACGAGTATCTAACGAAATAGATGATTTACACACCTACAAAACGCCTTAAACACCTTCACATGGCTAACAACAACGATAACAATGGGTACCTCAGCTTCACTCCGGGTGGAGTATAATTAAAATTTCTTAATAATAACAAATTCAGAAGTAAGTATTAAGACTTTTGACGTTCGTGCTTCTAAGTCAGAATTCCTTAAGCAAAATCAAAGCATAACATAACAAAGATAATTGAAGAAATACTCACAAAATGACTTTATATTGCCAAAGCACTAGATTACAAATTTGACACCAACTTGGCTTTGATACCAAATGGGGAAGATGGTGGTTATACAAAAGCGGAAGGGAGAGGAGAGAGGAGATGGTGGTGGAAGCAAGGCTGGATTTTGATTGGTATTCTAACTCTTGCCTGTGCATGAGGAAGACTACACTTATTTATAGTCATAACAAACATAATTTACATTTCATTACAACTGAATTTACACTACATTTGCATTTCATTTCATGTGCTGACAAATTTCATGAGCTTCAGAACTGCTGGATATGATCATAATCTTCACTGTAGATGAATTTTATTCTGAATAGTGGATTGTCATGATTGCTTTATGGGAAATTGAGTGGCTTGATAAAGCATATGTCTTGTCTTGGCTTTATTTTTTTCCTTTTCTTTGGATAGATATGAATCCTTCATTATCACTTTTTGTCTCATCAACATCTGCATCTGGTTCAGGAGCAATATTTTCAAAAGGATTGTCATCAGCCCAAAGATGATGCAGCTGCTGACCAAAACTTAATAGAGAATTTTCAGATGACCGTCCTTTTTGTATTTGTTCAATAATTTCCTTTTGAAGTTCTTTTTTTAGTTGAAACAAATCTGCTGCTGCATAAAAAGCAGAAGGAGAGGTTGAACCAGAATTCTTCTGTTTGTCAATATCACTTGCTAGATGAAACCTTTCTTTTCTTTTTTAGGAGTTTTAAGAACTTCAGAGAATGATGGCTTTATAGCTTGATCGGTAGAATATTGCTGGAGTATTGCAGTATAATTAAATTGATTCTAAAACTTGATATAAATCATTCGAGATAAAACTAGTGGATTGAAGTCCATTTCTTTATAAAAATTCCATTTCAAGAACCAAGGAATCTCCTGCTTACGATAAAACCACATAGTAACATAAGGTTCTGTTGTAAGTTGTAGGTGCTGATAAAGGCTTTTCTTCTTCTGATTGAGAAGGGCTTTAAATGATGCAGAATAGGATTCATAAAAAGAAAGAAGTGCTTGGGGAAGGATGTCTTTAGTGGCACCAAAAGGAATCCAGAATTGTGTAAAAAACCACATAGGTATTTTATGAGAGTTTGATTTGAATCTGATAAACTAGGAATGCTGAAAGGATGGGTTTTGATAATAGAGGATGACTTCCCAAGCAGAAATATAATCATAATAATTAAAAATAACTTCTGAATCAAGCCTTTGAGGTATATGAAGAGGTCGTCCCCATTCTTCTGCAGAGAGAACATACAGGATTTTGATTTTTTAATAGAGGATAGTAATATTAGGTGGTAAAGAATTTAAGTATGAATTTTTTGATCTATCTGTATGATCAATAGTACAGCTACCAGTTCTGATCAAAATCTGTTCATAGACTTTATAGTCAAGAGGTTGGATAAATAAGTGATCAGGAGAAAAAAGGGTTTGGATAAGATGTTCAATAGAAATGGTATCGGCATAAGACATGTCATCTATGGAATAAATTCTCAAGGGTGCTTTTATGGCAAAATATTGGGCTTGTGAAGCTTAAGGTTTTCTAGAAACAAGGCTTGATGGGCTTTGAAATTGAGGAATATTAAAAGTATGGGTTGCTCCCCATCTCTCAAGATAATTGCCGTTGGATTTTCTGGATAAAGGTGTAGTGTTCATAATGGAAGAAACTTTATTAGTTGGAGACTGGAGAAAGGGTCTAATCTGCCGAGGCTTCATTCTTTTATCCCTATAAAAACTCACGAGATTAAAAATTAGCAAGAGAATTATTTTCCCTATAATATACTCCATGTCAAAGTCAAATATAACTAATAAAGCTTACCAGCAAGTAAAGATTTACCTAGTAGCAAGATTTTTTACATCTTTTTCTAAAATTTCTTTAGTAGATTTACAATCTATTCTTAATAAAAAAAATTTTGTTCAATAAATCACTTTGAAACGTCATTATACTTTTTACTATAGATAGGATTTCCTTTTTAATAGTTGAATAATTATATTTAGTGGGCGTCCATGTTCCAGAAGTGAAACAATGAATTTCTTCTTTTCTAAGGACATTTTTTTGTAGAAGGATTCCTCCAAAACCTATTTCAAATGCATTTGTTTGAACTATTTTTAATAAATTTAGATGAGGGATAGTTAAATGAGGTAAATTTTGGACTTTCTGTTTAATATTTTGAATAGCTTTTGTATGAGCAGGTGACCATTCTATGGGAATTTTGGTCAATCACATTTGTAAGATTTTTCTTTCTTTAGCAAGATCTTTATAAAAGTCAGAAACATAATTAAGGCATCCAAGAAAATGTTGCAACTACTCTCTAAGAATTTCATCAGGAAATTGCGAAGCAAACTTAATAACTCTTTGGACTGGAGAAATAGTTCTTTTTTTAATTATAAAGCCAAGAAACTGAATTTCTATTTGAAAAGGCTTCATTTTCTTTTAGGATAAGACAAGTCCATTCTTGATAATAACTTTTTTGAAAATATTTAAATATTTCCAATGGTCACAAATAGATTTTGAAAACACAAGAATGTCATCTATATGGACAAGTATAAAAGCTTGATATAGATTAAAAATGTTATTCATTATTCTTTGAAATTTTGAAGGAGCATTTTTTAAATTGAATGGCTTAACGTTCCATTCGTAATGGCCAAATGGTATTGTAAAAGTAGTTTTGTACCTATCCTCCGAGGTGATTTGAATTTGCCAAAATCCTGATTTAAGATTAAATTTGGAAAAAAGGAAGGCACCAGGTAGACAGTTAACAAGATCAGTTTTATTTGGAATTGGATATCTGATGGACTTTAAGACTTTATTTAATGGCTTGTAGTTGATAACAAGACGGGGAACACCTCGTTCTTATTCAAGCACTTTATTTACATAAAACGCCACAAAACTCCGAGGGGATTGTGATTTCTGTATAAGCTTTTTAGCAGGAAGATCATTGATTTCTTTAGTACATAGTTGTACAAGGTCTTTATTCATCTAAATAAGTCGAGCTTTAGTAGGAATTTAAGATTCATTGAAATTATCAATAGACGGAAGAGAAATAGTATGGTGTTTCCTGTGCTAAAAGGCAGGAGGAAGGTCAGAACAGCTTTTTATTTCAAGAGATTTTTGAAATTGGATTAAATCTTTTTGGAATTTTGGTTTTTGTAATTCTTTTTCAATTCTTAAAGAATTCATATCTTCTTGAAGATATGTAATTTGTTTTTCTTTATAAGCAATTTTATTTTGAATGATATTGATAAGTGGAGTAGGAGTTGATTTAACAAAATCAAAAATAAATTTTTTTATTGTCTTTAATAGTTTTAAGGCCTGATGAATCAATTTGAAATGGCTGTAGAATCTATAGAAAAGGATTCTCAAGGATAACATCATTGTTTAAATCTTTTTTGAGTAGGAAATTAGTCTTTATACATGTTTCATTTTTGCAAACATGGACGTTATTTAATTTACAATGGATATGGAGTTTATTACTAACAGTTACTAGGCTGAGTTCATATTTGGTTTTTTCATAATATTTTTTTGGGATTACTCCTTCTCTTATTAAATTAACATCTGCGCCACTATCTAGTAAGCAGAGTACTTTAATAGAGAAGTTTTTGACCTTAATTGTAACTTGAGTTTTCCATTTTCTAAGGTGGATTCTTGTTAAAGAGTTTACAAAACCATTTAAGTTTTCATCAAAATTTTCATGATATTATAAATTATCATATTTTCTTGATAATTTTTGAGTGTGTGAAATTCAAGATTCTCAACACGTTGTTTGAGTTCTTGAAGTTCAATTAAGTTTCGTTTTAATTCTCTTATTTCTTGATTTTGATTATTAATTTCTTTATAAAGACCTTGAATTGAAAGATGAGTAGGAGCTTGTTGCTCTCTTAATCAATCTAAAACAGCTTTTTATACTAAAATTTTTAGGTAAGTCAGATATATTAGTTGATGTAGAAGCTTTTCCTTTTTTTTTATTTCCGTTGTTTATTTTCTGAATTTTTTCAAAATATTTATTTTTAATTCTTCTTCTTTTAGATCTTCGAACATTTCTAGCTCCATTTTATAATTCGGGATGGTTCTTTTATGGAAGATCCTACCATTGATGGAGGATGTGAATAAGATTTTTTAAAAGTTTGATAAACTATAAGAGTTGTATCCCTTGAATCTGTTTGAAAATTTATTTCAATACTTCCATCTTCATGTTCAATAATTGTTTCAATATCTTAATTTACTGAAGACCTTTCTAGTTGAGCATTCTCTAAGCACCAGATAGATTAATATCAAGAGAAGTGAATGGTTGGCATCTAGTTTGTAATCAAGTATTGTTGCAATATAAAGTCGTTTTGTTAGTATTTCTTCACTTATCTTTATGTTTTGATTTTGTTTAAGGAATTGCTGGCTTAAAACCAAGAACGTCAAAGTCTTAATACTTAGTTTTGTGTTTATTATTATTAAGAAATTTTAGTCATATTCCACCTGGAGCGAAGCTAAGGTAGCCATTGTTGTCGCCGTTGTTAGCCATGTGAAAGTGTTTAGGGCATTTTGTTGGTGTGTAAATCCTTTATTTCATTAGACACTCATGGTGGATTTGGTTAAAATAACTCTGTAATACAAATTACGACTAAGCTTATTAAAAAGTTTGTACCTTTTTCTTCCTCATTATCAAATTCCTTATCTTTTATGTCTATTAAAAATAGTGAAGAAATCAGTTATGACGATTTATATCAAGTTATTTGTGACTGGACTATTCCAATTGTAAATAAAAATGAAATTTATAAAGTTGGAAGTTTTCAATTAAAACCAAGTTATAAAGTAAAAACCATTGAATGAACTGAATGCATTACCAGTAATATTCAACATCTTTCTTTAATCAAGCCCCATGAAATAAAGAAGTATGTTAAAACATACAATTGTATTCATTTTGGATTAATGCAAGTTGCTCTAAAGCCTTTAACAAGACTTGGACTTAAAACAGAAGCTCTCACCTATGTTCAAGACACAAGACATAAAAAATTCAGAGATTCATTACTTGGAATGGTTGATCAAGTTTGGCTAGTGGCCCTATTTTCTTCAATTGCTTTCCAAATTTCTCTATTTCTCTTATAGATCTAGGTGCACATAACGCTCTAACTCTTGCTATCCAAACAAAAGGTTTTGATATGAATCCTCATAATCAAAATCTTGCTCTCATAAATAGAGTTTATTATAAACTCATGAATTCAGTTGTTCCAGGCATAGCCTATTCCCATCAAGCAAAAGGTATGACTACTTTATTCCAAACTAATTTCAAAAATAAAGTTAATATTCCAAAACTCATACAGTGGAATGATATTAATCTATATAGTAAATGGTGTTTAAAAAATGCTCAAACAGAAAAGTCTTTATAAAATCAAGATATTGAAATAATTATTGAACATGAAGATGGAAGTATTGGAATAAATTTTAAAATAGATTCAAAAGATACAACTCCTACAATTTATCAACCTTCTAAAAAATCTTATTCACATCCTCCACCAGTGGTAGGATCTTTCATAAAAGAATCATCCCAAGTTTCTTGCTCTACACCTAACGTAGACCTTCAACCTACAGGACTTGTGTATCGTTCTTATCAAGCTTCTCCATCTAATACATATAATCATTCTGAATCCGATTTCAATATAAATGTTATTGAATGCTTTTAAATTGATAAAGAAATGTTAAAAAAGAATTTAGCTTTACATCCTCTCACAAGATCCTTTTTAACCATGTTTCTCAAGAACACAAAGACTTTCTAAAAGCAAAATGGTATAAATATATGTATGATCATCAAAGAAATATTTATTTCTTTGATTAACGAGCCATAAAGAAAGCTTATAATATTGAAGATTTATCCATCAATATGATAACTAAATTAAGCTCTTCTTGGATTATAGCTTCTACCAGTTCCTCTCCACAAAGGATTGAAGAATCTATGCATCCTCCATTAAATCAAATCATTTATAAAGAAACTTCAGTTGTACCCATAAAAGATGTTGCAAAAATATAAGGAGACAAAGGTAAAAATAATTTATTTACAAATCAGATTTAAGTTATGTTTTAGAACAAAATAATTATACAAATATAAACCTTCATACTATTGGCCAACAAACCAATAGAATTGAAAATAAAGTTGAAAATATTTTAAAATTTTATGAAACTACTTCTTCTCATAAAGTAGTTAAGACACAGTCTTTAGGTTTTCAAGGTGAAGCCTTTAAAGATCTAAAGTTAGAAAAAAAACCCTTAAAATTTTCGGACGAACTAATCAATCAATTATCTCATAGTTTCACAAATATAAAACTTAAAGATAATAAAAAAAATAAAGATAAAAAATCCATAAATGTTTTAGTTTCTAAAGCTTCAAGCTCAGACTCAGAATTCTCTGTTTCTCACTCTATAGAAGAAAAATCAAATGAAAATCAAGATGATCAAAATCAAGAATCTTTACAAATCAATAAAATCTTTAAAAGACAAAAACCAATAGTCACTACAACAAAAACAAGAAATTATTATCCAAGACCTACTCCAGTTGATCTTCAATTCGAAGAACAAGCTATTCTAAATGGCCTTTGATTTGAAAAATCTTCGGTATATGAATGGAATGTAGTGGACTATCTGAATATCAAATCTTGCAACTATGCCAACACATGATGATATAAGCCTCTACCATCATGGCTGCCGGTAATGATCAAAGACATGCAGTAAATGTAGTTGTCCTTGGATTTACTGGACAATTACACGGTTGGTGGGAAGAATACCTATCTGATATAGAAAGAAATGCTATATTAAATGCAGTAAAAAGAAATCCCTCAGGAAAGCCTATTCTTACTCCTTAAGGCCAAATGATCCCTGATTCCATCTACATGCTTATTACCAATATAGTTAAACATTTTATTGGTAATTATATGAATGTAGAAGAAAAATTAAAAACACAATTAATGAATTTATCTTGCCCAACATTATTAGATTTGTGTTGGTATAAAGATGTTTTCTTATCAAAACTCTATAGATCAATGCAAGTAATTTAGAATTTTAGAAAGAAAAATTCATATTTGGTCTTCCTAAACTTTTTACAGAAAAAGTTATAGAAGAATTAAAATCAGAAAATTATGAAAATTTGAATTATGGAATGTATACATATGGTGATCTAATTCAAAAGATTAATAAAGTTGAATTTTCATTATGTAATGAAATCAAACTTAAACGTCAAATAGAAAATCAAAAAAGAATCAGCAAGTATGAACTTGGTGATTTTTGTTTTTAATTTGGGATATAACCATTAATTAGTATTTCTAGCTAGAATAAAAAGAAAAACTTAAAAAGAAACCATCAAAAAATAAAATCTAAACAATTTTCAACTCCACAATATTATACTCCCTCAAAAAGATATTATAAAAATCTTCTCATAAAAACCCTTTTAAAGAATTAAAGAAATCTTATACAAACGATAATCCATCCACTTTTCATCCTAAGAAAAAAGAAATACAATGTTATGATTACAAAGAAAAAGGACATATAGCTCCTGACTGCCCAAAAATAAAAGTTAAAATAGAAAAAGAAATCCAAACTATCTTAAAAAGATCCTCAGTGTCAGAGTCATCAAGTTCCTTTGATACAGATTATTCTTCCTCTCATGCTTCAGATACATGTCATTGTAAAATATTTGACAGTGAAATCCAATATGAATCTGCTTCTTCCTCTTTATCATTAAACGTACTTTCTGCTCTAGAAGAGATGGTGCTAGAAATGTTTAAAGATCTAAAAGATGAAGAATTAGAAAATAAATATTTTGAAAAAATATAGAATATAAATAAAAGAACTAAAAAAGGGAAAGCTTCTACATCAAATAACATATCAGACTTACCTAAACAATTCAGCATTAAAACTGTATTAGATAGATTAAGAGAGCAACAAGCTCCTACTCATCTTTCTATTCAAGATCTTTATAAAGAAATAAATAATCAAAAGCAAGAATTAAAAGAATTAAAAAAAGACTTAATTGAACTTCAGGAACACAAACAACGTGCTGAGAATCCTGAATTTCACACACTCAAAAATTATCAAGAAAATAATGATAATCTAGAAAATGAAGAAAACTTTGATAAAGAACTAAATGGTTTTGTAAATTCTTTAACAAGAAATCCACTTAAAAAATGGAAAACTCGAGCTACAATTAAGGTCAAAAACTTCTCTGTTAAAGCACTTTGCTTACTAGATAGTGACGTAGAAGTTAATTAAATAAGAGAAGGATTAATCCCATCAAAATTTTATGAGAAAACCAATAATAAATTTAATCGAGCTACTGCTAGCAAAAAACTACATATCAAATACAAATTAAGTAATATTTATGTTTGTAAAAATTAAACATGCATAAAGACTAATTTCCTTCTAGGAAAGGATTTAAATAATGATGTTATCCTTGGAAATCCTTTTTTACAAATTTTATAGCCTTTTCAAATTGACTTATCAGGTCTAAAAACTATGTTAGAAAATACAAAATTAAATTTTGATTTTGTTGAATTAACTCCTATTCAACATATCAATATTATTCAGACAAAGTGTAAACAAGAATAAGATGTTCAAAAACCATTCAGATATCTAGTTTCAAATCAAACAGATCTTATTAATAGTCTCTCTGATGTCTTCATGTTTTCTACATTTAATCCTACATCCAGATTTTGGTATCTTCAAATTCTACCTGGAGGACAGATATAAAATTATTTTTCTTTTCCCAAAGAAAATAAAAATTTAGATTATTGATAATTCTCATTTAGACCTATCTGCCTTTAGGAAGTATCCCTTCTCATTATGACATCAAGTAAAGCCCCTATTCAGGAATCAAGCTCTTCGTTTATACCCACATCCCAACAAATATTAATTCCCTTCTTCAATCCAAGATTAACTGTCACTTCATAAGAACTTATCAATGCCCATTGGAGTGCCATTCTCTCTAATAAAAGAAAAAACACTAGAAAAACCCTATCCAAAATTGCAAACCAGTCAAGGACTTAGAAAGCCAAATCCTTGTATGCCAAAACACCCATCAAAGAGCATTGTTATCCACCCATGCTGATAAAAACATCTAGAAATCACCTCCAGGAAAATGTTAACATAGCCCTTCCAGTTGAGATAACTATAAGAATTAGAGAAAAAACTATTTCTTGTTAGATCAAGGAGCAATTAATGCTCAAAGCTCAATATATAAGCTGGGTAACTAGCTTTCCCAAATTGTTCCTGCCATCATTTGAAGTTAATATCTCATATATCGAACAAGGATTAGTCTAAAGATTTTCTTTATGCAGAGATGATTTTGAAATGATACAGCAGCTCCCTGCAATCGTTCGTCATGCCCCTCCCAGCCTTGGAGTTACCAAAAGACAACTTCTCATAACGATATCATCCACTTTGGGTGAAAGATCAGAAATTCGGTTTATCAACTATATCAATTATGGACTATCATGATTTATGAAGAAGGAGATTTAGTCTTTAAAAAATTCATCTCTACCTTAAATGATTACAAGCATCTCCCCGTTGATTATCCAACTCAATGGTATGAATCTCATGAAGTCGCTACAATAAAATATAGCTTAGAACGTCTCCAAACTTATGATCTAGCTTCTGATCAATATTAAAGATTTCTCAATCTAAAAGTACATCTTGAATTTGTAAGTACATGCAAATATGTTTGGTGTGACAGTTGACGAGTTGTATGCATTGCTGATGATCTAGCTAAGCAAACAACGGTGATACAGAATTGATATAAATCTGGACATACAGCTCTTAATCAAATTATCAGTGCTTATGAAGACATGTCTTTTGATATTTTTGAAAAAAATCGAGAAGAGTTAATCCAATTATTCCATGGTGAATTAACAAATGAAGGTTGGGATGAGCACTTTTGATGCAAATTTCCTATAATACTATGCCTACCATAAAGATTCTTCTTATAAGAGCTTTTTCTAAAGCATCGGAAGGATGAAGAAAGCTTTTTCTACTAGGCCATCAATGAGTTTTTAGAAAAAGTACATGCAAAAGTACTAAAAGACAAAGCATATCTCTCATAAGAATAAAGTAATATTTTATTCCCGACATGCACATCCATGAAGAACTTATCCCCAGAAAAGGAAAAGAAATAAAGACATGAAACATACTTATCAAGTCACTCAAAGCAATCATGACATCTCACTATTTAGAATAAAGTTCATCTACAGCAAAGATTGTGATTTTTGCCTACAGTTTGGAAGCATCATGAAATTTGCCAGCACATTAAATGAAATGCACATTCAGTCTAAATTCAATTGTAATGAAATGTAAATTATGTTTGTTATGACTTTAAATAAGTCTAGCCTTCCTCATGTACCAACAAGAGTTGGAATACCAGTCAGAATCCAGCCTTGCTTCCACCACCATCTCCTGTCTCCTCTCCCTTATGCTTTTGTATACCCACCATCTTCTCCATATGGTATCAAAGCCAAGTTGGCATCTAGTTTGTAATCAAGTATTGTTGCAATATAAAGTCATTTTGTGAGTATTTCTTCACTAATCTTTATGTTTTGATTTTGTTTAATGAATTGCTAACTCAGAAGTAAGAACGTCAAACGTCTTAATACTTATTTCTGTGTTTTTTGTTATTGAGAAATTTTAATCATATTCCACCCAGAGCAAAGCTGAGGTAGCCATTGTTGTCGCCGTTGTTCGCCGTGTGAAGGCATTTAGAGCGTTTTATTGGTGTGTAAATCCTCTATTTCTTTAGATATTCGTGGTGGATTTGGTTAAAATAACTCTGTAATACAAATTATGGCTAAGCTTATTAAGAAGTTTGTACGTTCTTTTACCACATTATCAAATTCTTTATCTTCTATGTCTATTAAAAATAGTGAAAAAATCAGGTATGACGATTTAGATCAAGTTATTTGTGACTAAACTATTCCAACCGTAAATAAAAATGAAATTTATAAAGTTGGAAGTTTTCAATTAAAATAAAGCTATAAAGTAAAAACTATTGAAAGAACTGAATCCATTACTAGTAATATTCAGCATCTTTTTTTAATCAAGCCCATGAAATAAAGGAGTATGTTAAAACATACAATTATATTCATTTTGGATTAGTGCAAGTTGCTCTAAAGCCTTTAACAAGACTTGGACTTAGAACTGAAGCTCTCATCTATGTTCAAGATACAAGACATAAAAAATTCAGTGATTCATTACTTGGAATGGTTGAATCAAGTTTGGCTAACGGCCCTACTTTCTTCAATTGCTTTCCAAATTTCTCTGTTTCCCTTAGAGATCCAGGTGCACATGAGGCTCTGATACCAAATGGGGAAGATGGTGGGTATACAAATGCGGAAGGCAGAGGAGAGAGGAGATGGTGGTGGAAGCAAGGCTAGATTTTGACATGTATTCCAACTCTTACTGGTACATGGAGAAGGCTAGTACTATTTATAGCCTTAGCAAACATAATTTACATTTCATTACAACTGCATTTATACTGTATTTGCATTTCATTTTATGATGTTTCAGGATTTTACTGCAGGATAAAATTACAAGTTGTTGTATAGATGGTTTGTCTTCATGCTGTGATGAGTGTACTTGTTGACTAGGAGGATGTTGCTTTATTCTTCAGCATAGTACCTGGTTGGTCTGTTGCGGAGAGAGGAGTCTATGGGCCTTGAATTTTCTTGTTGGCTTTTGGATTTTTCCCATTTGTCTTTTGTCTTCTTTCTCAAAGTAGCTTTTTTGTATAGTACTATTTCAACATAACTTTGTTGTGTTTGTAGAGAATAGCATAGCTATGAATACAGAAGCAATGATAAAGTTTTTGTTATCTTTTTTTTGCAGGCTTTATAGAGAAAACTCTTAATAAATCTTGATAAATCTAAATCATGATATAATTAATCACCATCCTGATGAATTCCAATGCAGCTAGTGGAGAACTTCATAATATAGTAAAAATTATGACAAGGGTCATTCCAACCTTCATTTTCATTTTTGAATTCTCCATGGAATAGCTGAATTAATTCTTCACGAGTTTTTTCTGAAATGTCAAAAGAGATATCTTCATAGGCATTAAGAATTTGATTAAACTTGGCATGTCCGGATTTAGAAGGATTCTGTATCACTGTAGTTTGCTTAGTGAGATCATCAGCAATGCAAACAACTTGTTGACCGTCACACCAAACAAATCTATATATACATGCAAATTCAAGATGTCCTTTTAGATTGACAAATCTTTGATATGGATCAGAAGCTGGATCATACTTTTGGAGATGTTCTAAGCTGTACTCCACTGCAGCGACTTCTTGAGATTCATACCATTGAGCTAGATAATTAATAAGGAGATGCTCGTAATCATTAAACGTAGAGATGAATTTTTTGCAGATTAAATCTCCTTCTTCATAATTCATGATGGTCTATAATTGATAAGGTTGATAACACCGGATTTCTGATCTTTCACCCAAACTTGATAAAATCATTATGAGAAGTTGTCTCTTGGTAACTCCAAGGTTGCGAAGGGCATGACGCACTATTACAGGGAGCGGCTGTATCATTTCAAAATCATTTCTGCATAAATAAAATCTTTGGACTAATCCTTGTTCGATATATGAGATATCAACTTCATATGATGGTAGGAACAATTTGGGAAAGCCAGTTGCCCAGCTTATATATTGAGCTTTGAGCATTAATTGCTCCTTGATCTGATAAGAAATAGTTTTTTCTCTAATTCTCGCAGCTATCTCATCCGGAAGGGCTGTGTTAACCTTTTTCAGGAGGTGAATTCTGGATGTTTTTTCATCAGCATAGGTGGATAACAGTACTCTTTGATGGATGTTACCGCACATAAGGATTTGGCTTTCTAACTCCTTGATATGGTTTGCAAATTTGGATAAGGTTTTTCTAGTGTTTTTTCCTTTATCAGAGAGAATGACACTCCAATGGGCATTGATAAGTTCTTGTGAAGTGACAGATAATCCTGTATTGAAGAAGGGATTTGATATTTGTTAGGATGTAGGTATGAAAGAAGAGCTTGATTCCTGAATAGGGGCATTACTTGATGTCATAATAAGATGGGATACTTCCTGAAGGCGGATAGGTCTGAATGAGATTTAGAAATAACCTAAATTTTTATTTTCTTTGGGAAAAGAAAAATAATTTCATATTTGTCCTCCGGGTAGAATTTGAAGGTTCCAAAATCTGGATGTAGGATCAAATGTAGAAAACATGAAGACATCAGAAAGACAATTAATAAGATCCATTTTATTTGGAAATGGTTATTTGGTTGTTTTTTGAACACCATATTCTTGTTTACACTTTGTTTGAATACTATTGATATGTTGAATAGGAGTTGATTCACCAAAATCAAAAATTAATTCTTTATTATCTAAAATAGTTTTTAGACCTGATGAATCAATTTGAAAAGTCTATAAAATTTTTAGAAAAGGGTTTCCAAGGATAACATCATTGTTCAAATCCTTTCCTAAAAAGAAATTAGTCTTTATGCATGTTCCATTTTTATAGACATAAACATTACTTAATTTGTATTTGATATGTAGTTTTTTGCTAGTAGTAGCTAGATTGAGTTTATTATTGGTTTTTTCATAATATTTTATTCGGATTAGTCCTTCTCTTATTAAATTAACATCTGCGCCACTATCTAGTAAACAGAGTGTTTTAACAGAGAATTTTTTTATCTTAATTGTAACTTGAGTTTTTCATTTTTGAAGTGAATTCCTTATTAAAGAATTTACAAAACTATTCAAGTTTTCATCAAAATTTTCTTGATTTTCTAAATTATCATTATTTTCTTAATAATTTATGATTATGTGAAATTCAAGATTCTCAACAAGTTGTTTGAGTTCTTGAAGTTCAATTAAGTCTTTTTTTAATTCTTTTATTTCTTGATTAATTCCTTTATAATGATCTTGAATTGAAAAATGCGGAGGAGCTTGCTGTTCTCTTAATCTATCTAATACAGTTTTAATGCTGAAGTGTTCAGGTAAGTCAGATATATTGTTCGAAGTAGAAGCTTTTCCTTTCTTATTTCCTTTATTTATATTCTGTATTTTTTTCAAAATATTTATTTTTTTATTCTTCATCTTTGAGATCTTTAAACATTTCTAGCACCAGTTCTTCTAGAGCAAAAAGTACGTTTAAAGATAAAGAGGAAAAAAAAGCAGATTCATACTAGATTTCGCTGTCAAATGTTTTACAATGACATTTAGCTGAAGAATTATCTTTATTAGAGGAACTAGATGATTCTAAGGATGAGGATAAAGATCTTTTTTAGATAGTTTTGATTTTTTTTTTGTTTTTACTTTTATTTTTCTTGGGATGAGAAGTAGATGATTATCTCTTGTGTAAGATTTCTTTAATTCTTTATAAAGGTTTTTATGAGAAGATTTTTTGTGATATCTTTTTGAGAGAATATAATAATGTGGAGTTGAAAAATGTTTAGATTTTCTTTTTTGATGGTTTCTTCTTTAGGTTTTCTTTTTATTTTGGCTAGAAGGACTAATTAATGGTTCCGTGCCAAACTGATAACAAAAATCACCAAGTTCATATTTGCTAATTCATTTTTTATTTTCAATTTGTCGTTTAAGTTTGATTTCATTACATAATGAAAATCCAACTTTATTTATCTTTCGAGTGAGGTCACTATATGTATAAAGTTCATAATTTAAATTTCCATAATTTTCTGATTTTAACTATTCTTTAACTTTTCTGCAAAAAGTTTAGGAAGACCAATATAAATTTTTCTTTCCAAAATTCTGAATTGCTTGCATCGATTGTATAGAGTTTTAATAAAAAAAACCTTTATACCAACGGAAATTTGATAATGTTGGGCAAGATAAATTGATTAATTGTTTTTTTAATTTTTCTTCTACATGCATATAATTACCAATAAAATGTTTAACTATATTGGTAATAAGCATGTAGATGGAATCAGGGATCATTTGGCCTTGAGGAATTGGAACAGGATTTCCTGAGTGATCTCTTTTTACTACATTTAATATAGCAGTTCTTTCTGTATCAGATAGGTAGTTTTCCCACCAACTATGTAATTATCTAGTAAATCCAAGTACAACCGCATTTACTGCATGTCTTTGACCGTTACGGGTAGCCATGATGGTAGAGGCATATATCATCATGTGTTGGCATAGTTGCAGGATTTCATATTTAGATAATCCATCTAGATTCCATTCGTATACTGAGGAGTTTTCAAATCGAAGGCCATTTAGAATAGCTTGTTTTTCAAATTGAAAATTAACTAGAGTAGGTCTTGGATAATAATTTCTTGTTTTTTCTGCAATGGCTATTGGTTTTGGTCTTTTAAATATTTTATTGATTTGTTGAGATTCTTGATTTTGACCATTTTGATTCTCATTTGTTATAGACTCTTCTTCTATAGGATCGGCTACAAAAAATTTTGAATCTAAGCTAGAGACTTTAAATTTGAGACTAAAACATTTATAGATTTGTCAAATTTTTTATCTTTATTTTCTTGAAGTTTTATATTTGTAAAACTATGAGATAATTAATTGATTAGTTCATCTGAAAATTTTAAAGGTTTCCTATGTAAGTTTAGATATTTAAGGGCTTCACCTTGAAAACCTAAAGTTTGTATCTTAATTATCTTTTGTGAACAAGATGCATCATAAATTTTTAAAATATTTTCAACTTTATCTCCAATTCTATTAGTTTGTTGGCCAATAGTATGAAGGTTAACATTTGTATAATTATTTTGTTTTAAAACATGACTTAAGTCTGAATTATAAATTAATTCAGATTTACCTTTATCTCCATGTATCTTTGCCATATCTTTTATGAGTACGGCCGAAGTTCCTATATATATGATTTGAAGTAATGGAGGATGTATAGATCCTTCAGTTTTTTGTAAAGAAGAACTGGTAAAAGTTATAATCCAAGATGAGCTTAATTTTGTTATCATAGTGATGGATAAATCTTCAGTATTATAAGCTTTCTTTATAGTTAGTTTAAGCCAATCAAAGAAATAAATATTTCTTTGATTATCATACATATATTTGTACCATTTTTCTTTTCAAAAGTCTTCAATAACATTTATATTGAAACAATTATTGAACATAAAGATGGAAGTGTTGAAATAAATTTTCAAACAAATTCAAGAGATACAACTCCTATAGTTTATCAACCTTCTAGAAAGTCTTATTCTCATCCTCCCTCTGTGGTAGGATCTTCCATAAAAGAACCATCTCGAGTTTCTTACTCTACACCTAATGTAGACCTTCGACCTACAGGACTTGTGTATCCTTCTTATCAAGCTTCTCCATCTAATACATATAATCCTTTGGAATCCGATTTCAATATAAATGTTATTGAATGTTTTGAAATTGATAAAGAAATGTTAAAAAAGAATTTAGCACTACATCCTTTAACAAAATCCTTTTTCAAATAGGTTTCTTAAGAACATAAAGACATTTTAAAAGAAAGATGGTACAAATAAAAGTACGATAATCAAAGAAATATTTATTTCTTTGAATGGCTTAAACTAGCCATAAAGAAAGCTTATAATACTAAAAATTTATCCATCAATATGATAACAAAATTAAGCTCATCTTGAATTCTATTTTCTACCAGTTCTTTTCCACAAATAACTGAAGAATCTATACATCCTCCATTACATCAAATCATATATAAAGAAACTTCAGCCGTACCCATAAAAGATGTTGCAAAAATACAAGGAGATAATGGTAAATCTGAATTTATTTACAAATCAGACTTAAGTCATATTTTAGAAAAAAATAATTATATAAATATTAACCTTCATACTATTGGCCAACAAATTAATAGACTTGAAGATTAAGTTGAAAATATTTTACAGCCTCCTAAAATTGCTTCTTCTTAAAAAGAAATCAAAGGATCCTCATCCTCATCCTTAGAATTATCTAGTTCCTCTGATAAAGATTATTCTTCAAATACATGTCATTCTAAAATATTTGACAGTGAAATCCAGTATGAATCTGCTTCTTATTCCTCTTTATCTTTAAACGTACTCTTTGCTTCAGAAGAAATGGTGCTAGAAATGTTTAAGGATCTAAATGATGAAGAATTAAAAAATAAATATTTTGAAAAAATATAGAAAATAAACAACGGAAATAAAAAAGGAAAAGCTTCTACATCAAGTAATATATCTAACTTACCTAAATAATTTAGTATAAAAACTATTTTAGATAGATTAAGAGAGCAACAAGCTCCTACTCATCTTTCAATTCAAGATCTTTATAAAGAAATTAATAATCAAATGCAACAAATAAAAGAATTAAAACAAGACTTAATTGAACTTCAAGAACTCAAACAACATGTTGAGAATCTTGAATTTCACACACTCAAAAATTATCAAGAAAATAATGATAATTTAGAACATCAAGAAAAATTTGATGAAAACTAAAAAGGTTTTGTAAATTCTTTAACAAGGAATCCACCTCAAAAATGGAAAACTCAAGTTATAATTAAGGTCAAAGACTTCTCTATTAAAGCACTATGCTTACCAGATAGTGGCGCAGATGTTAATTTAATAAGAGAAGGATTAATCCCAACAAAATATTATGAAAAAACCAAAAATAAACTCAGCCTAGCAGCTGCTAGTAATAAACTCCATATCCATCATAAATTAAATAACGTCCATGTTTGCAAAAATGAAACATATACAAAGACTAATTTCCTACTCAGAAAAGATTTAGACAATGATGTTATCCTTGGAAATCCTTTTCTACAGATTTTATAGCCTTTTCAAATTGATTTATTAGGCCTTAAAATTATTAAAGACAATAAAAAATTAATTTGATTTTGATAAATCAACTCCTATTCAACATATCAATATCATTCAAAATCAAATTGCTTATAAAGGAAAACAAATTGCATATCTTCAAGAAGATATGAATTCTTTAAGAATTGAAAAAGAATTACAAAAACTAGAATTCCAAAAAGATTTAATCCAATTTCAAAAATCTTTTGAAACAAAATGCTGTTCTGACCTTCATTCTGCCTTTTGGCACAGGAAACACCATACTGTTTCTCTTCCATATATTGATAATTTTGATGAATCTCAAATTCCTACTAAAGCTCGACCTATTCAAATGAATAAACACCTTGTACAACTATGTATTAAAGAAATCAATGATCTTCTTGCTAAAAAGCTTATTCAAAAATCACAATCTCCTTAGAGTTGTGCAGCGTTTTATGTAAATAAAGTGCCTGAACAAGAACGAGATGTTCCCCGTCTTGTTATCAACTACAAGCCTTTAAATAAAGTCTTTAAGTCCATCAGATATCCAGTTTTAAATAAAACTGATCTTATTAACCATCTAGCTGGTGCCTTCTTTTTTTCCAAATTTGATCTTAAATCAGGATTTTGGCAAATTCAAATCACCCTAGAAGACAGGTATAAAACTGCTTTTACAGTACTATTTGGCCATTACAAATAGAATGTTATGCCATTTGGTTTAAAAAATGCTCCTTTAGAATTTCAAAGAATAATGAATGACATTTTTAATCCATATCAAGCTTTTACACTCGTCTATATAGATGACATTCTTGTGTTTTCAAAATCTATTTGTGACCAATGGAAACATATAAATATTTTTAAAAAGTTATTATCAAGAATGGACTTGTCTTATCCCAAAAGAAAATGAAGCTTTTTCAAATAGAAATTCAGTTTCTTGGCTTTATAATAAAAAAGGAACTATTTCTCCAGTTTAAAAAGTTATTAAGTTTGCTTCCCAATTTCCTGATGAAATTCTTAATAAAGGGCAATTGCAACATTTTCTTGGATGCTTTAATCATGTTTCTGACTTTTATAAAGATCTTGTTAAAGAAAGAAAAATCTCACAAATGCGCTTGACCAAAAATCCCGTAGAATGGTCACCTGCTCATACAAAAGCTGTTCAAAATATTAAACAATAAGTCCAAAATTTACCTTGTTTAACTATCCCTCATCCAAATTTATTAAAAATAGTTCAAATAGTTGCATCTGAAATAGGTTTTAGAGGAATCCTTCTACAAAAAAACATCCATGGAAAAGAAGAAATTCTTCGTTTCACTTCTGAAACATGAACGCCCACTCAACAGAATTATTCAACTATTAAAAAGGAAATCCTATTTAGAGTAAATAGTATAATGAAGTTCCAAAGTGATTTATTAAAAAATTTTTTTTATTAAGAATAGATTGTAAATATGCTAAAGAAATTTTAGAAAAAGATATAAAAAATCTTGCTGCTAAGCAAATCTTTGCTCGCTGGCATGCTTTATTAGCTATATTTGACTTTGACATTGAGTATATTATAGGTAAAAATAATTCTCTTCCTAATTTTTTATCTCATGAGTTTTTACAGGGACATAAGAATGAAGCCTCAGCAGATTAGACCCTTTCTCTAGTCTCCAACTGAAAAAGTTTCTTGCATTATGAACACTACACCTTTATTCAGAAAATCAAGCAGCAATTATCTTGAGAGATGGGGAGCAACCCATACTTCAATATTCCTCAATTTCAAAGCCCATCAAGCCCTGTAACCAAAAAACCCCAAGCTTCACGAGCCCAATATTTTACCACAAAAGCACCCTTGAGAATTTATTCCTTAGATGACATGTCTTATGCTGACACCATTTCTATTGAACATCTTATCCAAACCCTTTTTTTCACCTGATCACTTATTTATCCAACCTCTTGACTATAAAGTCTATAAACAGATTTTGACCAGAACTGGCAACTGTATTATTGATCATACAGATGGATCAAAAAATTCATACTTAAATGCTTTACTAACCAATATTATTATCCTATATTCAAAAATCAAGATTATGCATATTCTCTCCATAAAAGAATGGGGACGACCTCTTCATATGCCTTAAAGGCTTGATTCATAACTTATTTTTAATTATTATGATTTATATTTCTGCTTGCGAGTCGTCCTCTATTATCAAAACCCATCCTTCCAAGATTCTTGGTTCATCAGATTCAAATCAAACTCCCATAAAATACCTATATGGTTCTTCACACAATTTTGGATCCCTTTTGGTGCCACTAAAGACATCCTTCCTCAAGCACTTCTTCCTATATATGAATCCTATTCTGCATCATTTAAAGCCCTTCTCAAATTAGAAGAAAAAAGCCTTTATCAACACCTACAACTTGCAACAAAACCTTATGTTATTATGTAGTTTTATCACAAGCAGGAGATTCCTTGGATCTTGAAATGGAATTTTTATAAAGAAATGGACTTCAATCCACCAATTTAATCTCGAATGAGCTATATCAAGTTTTGGTATCAACTTGATTATACTGCAATACTCTAGTAATATTCTACCGATCAAGCTATAAAGCTATCATTCTCTGAAGTTCTCAAAACTCTTGAAAAAGAAAAGGAAAGGCTTCATCCAGCAAGTGATATTGACAAACAGAAGAATTCTTGTTCAGCATTTCCTTCTGCTCTTTATGCAGCAATAGATTTGCTTCAACTCAGAAAAGAATTTCAAAAGGAAATTTTTGAACAAATACTAAAAGAAAGGTCATCTAAAAATTCTCCATTAAGCTTTGGTGAGCAATTGTATCATCTTTGGGCTGATGACAATCCTTTTGATAATATTGCCCCTGAACCAGATACAGATGCTGATGAGATAAAAAGTGATAATGAAGGATTCATCTCTATTCGAACAAAAGAAAAAAAATAAAGCCAAGATAAGACATATGCTTTATCAAGCCACCTAATTTCCACAAAGCAATCATTACAATCCACTATTCAGAATAAAGTTCATCTACAGTGAAGATTGTGATCTTATCCAACAGTATTGAAGCATCATAAAATTTGTCAGCACATGAAATGTAATTCAAATGCAGTGTAAATTCAGTTCTAATGAAAAGCAAATTATGTTGGTTATGACTATAAATAGGTCTAGCCTTCCTCATGTACAGACAAGAGTTGGAATACCAATTAAAATCCAGCCTTGCTTTCACCACCATCTCCTCTCTCCTCTCCCTTCCACTTTTGTATACCTAACATAGAACTAAGTATTAAGATGTTTGACGTTCTTACTTCTGAGTCAGCAATTCCTTAAGCAAAATCAAAGCATAACATAACAAAGATAAGTGAAGAAATACTCACAAAATAACTTTATATTGCCAAAGTACTTAATTACAAATTTGAGACCAAGTTGGCTTTGATACCAAATGGGGAAGATGGTGGGTATACAAAAGCAGAAGGGAGAGGAGAAAGGAGATGGTGGTGGAAGCAAGGCTGGATTTTGACTGGTATTCCAACTCTTGCCTGTACATGGAGAAGGCTGGTACTATTTATAGCCTTCGCAAACATAATTTACATTTCGTTACAACTGAATTTAAACTGTATTTGTATTGCATTTTATGTGCTAGCATTTTGCATGATGTTTTAGGATTTTACTACTGGATAAGATCACAGGTTGCCGTATGGATGGTTTGTTTTCATGTTGTGATGATTGTACATGTTGACAAGGAGGATGTTGCTTTACTCTTCTACATAGTTGCTTTATTCTTTTGCATAGTACCTGGTTGGTCTATTGTGGAGAGAGGAGTCTATGGAGCCTTGTTCATTTTTGTTGTCTTTTGGATTTTTCACAATTGTCTTTTGTCTTCCTTCCTGAAGTAGCTTTTTGTATAGTACTTTTTCAATATAACTTTGATGTGTTTGTAGAGAATAACATAGCTATGGATACGGTAGCAATGATAATGTTTTTGTTATCTTTTCTTTGCATGCTTTATAGAGAAAACTCTTAATATATCTTGATAAATCTAAATCTTGATAAGATCAATCACCATCCCGATGAATTCCATTACAGCTGGCAGAGAACTTCATAATAGAGTCAAAAATATGACAAGGGTCATTCCAATCTTCATTATCATTTTCGAATTCTCCATGGAATAGCTGAATTAATTCTTCACGAGTTTTATCTGAAATTTCAAAAGAGATATCTTCATAGGCATTGAGAATTTGATTAAACTTGGCATGTCCGGATTTAGAAGGATTCTGTATCACCGTAGTTTCCTTAGCAAGATCAACAGCAATGCAAACAACTCGTCGACCATCACACCAAACATATTTGTATATACTTGTAAATTTAAGAAGTCCTTTTAGATTGAGAAATCTTTATATTGATCAAAAGCTGTATCATAATTTTTGAGACTTTCTAAGTTGTATTCCATTGTAGTGACTTCATGAGATTCATACCATTAAGTTGGATAACTAACAAGGAGATGCACGTAATTATTTAAGGTAGAGATGAATTTTTTGCAGATTAAGTCTTCTTCTTCATAATTCATGATGGACCATAATTAATAACGTTGATAAAACTAGATTTCTGATCTTTCACCCAAACTTGACGAAATCATTATGAAAAGTTGTCTTTTAGTAACTCCAAGGCTGTGGAGGGCATGACACATGATTGCTGGGAGCTGCTGTATCATTTCAAAATCATCCTTGCATAAAGAAAATTTTTGGAGTAATCCTTGTTTGATATATGAGATATCAACTTCATATGATGGCAGAAACAATTTGGGAAAGCCAGTTACCAAGCTTATATATTGAGCTTTGAGTATTAATCGCTTCTTGATCTGATAAAAAATAGTTTTTTCTCTAATTCTTGAAGATAACTCCTCTGGAAGGGCTATGTTAACCTTTTCCAGGAGGTGAATTCTGGGTTTTTTTCATCAGCATAGGTACATAACAGTGCTCTTTGATGGATGTTATGGCACATAAGGATTTGGCTTTCCAAGTCCTTAATATGGTTAGCAATTTTGGCTAGGGTTTTTCTAGTGTTTTTTCTTTTATCAGAGAGAATAGCACTCTAATGGGCATTGATAAGTTCTTGTGAAGTGACAGATAATCCTAGATTAAAGAAGAGAATTGATATTTGTTGGGATGTAGGTATGAAGGAAGAGCTTGATTCCGGAATAGGAGCTTTGCTTTTGCTCGTACTTGATATCATAATGAGAGGGGATACTTCCTAAAGGCAGATAGGTTTGAATGAGAATTATCAATAATCTGAATTTTTATTTTCTTTGGAAAAAAAATAATTTTATATCTGTCCTCCAGGTAGAATTTGAAGGTACCAAAATATGGATGTAGGATCAAAATATAGAAAACATGAAGACATCAAAAAGACAATTAATAAGATCCATTTTATTTGGAGCTAGATATTTAATTGTTTTTTGAACACCTTATTCTTGTTTACACTTTGTCTGAATACTAATGATATGTTGAATATGAGTTAATTCATCAAAATCAAAAATTAATTCTTTATTGTCTAAAATAGTTTTTAGACCTGATGAGTTAATTTGAAAAGGCTGTAGAATTTGTAGAAAAAGGTTTTCAAGGATAACATCATTGTTTAAATCCTTTTCTAGAAGGAAATTAATCTTTATCATGTTTCATTTTTACAGACAAAAACATTACTTAATTTGTATTTAACATGTAGGTTTTTGCTAGCAGTAGCTAGATTAAGTTTTTTATTGGTTTTTTTAAAAGATTTTGTTGGGATTAATCTTTCTTTTATTAAATTAACATCTGCGCCACTATCTAGTAAGCTGAATGCTTTAATAAAGAAGTCTTTGATCTTAATTATTGCTTGAGTTTTCCTTTTTTAAGTGGATTTTCTTGTTAAGGAATTTATAAAACCATTTACATTTTCACCAAATTCTTCTTGATGTTTTAATTTATTATCATTATTTTCTTGATAATTTTTGAGTGTGTGAAATTCAAGATTCTCAACACGTTGTTTGAGTTCTTGAAGTTCAATTAAGTCTTATTTTAATTCTTTTAATTCTTGTTTTTTATTATTAATTTCTTTATAAAGATCTTGAATTGAAATATGAGGAGGAGCTTGCTGCTCTCTTAATCTATCTAATACAGTTTTAATGCTAAATTGTTCAAGTAGGTCAGACATATTATTTGATGTAGAAGCTTTTCCTTTTTCATTTCCCTTATGTATTTCTGTATTTTTTCAACATATTTATATTTTAATTCTTCAAATTTGAAATCTTTAAACATTTCTCGCACCAGTTCTTCTGAAGCAGAAAGTACATTTAAAAATAAAGAGGAAGAAGAAGCAAATTCATACTGGATTTCACTGTCAAATATTTTACATGTCATATATCTAATGAATGAGAGAAAGAAAAATCTGTATCAGAGGAACTGGATGACTCTGACACTGAGGATCCTTTAAAGATAGTTTTGATTTCTTTTTCCATTTTTACTTTTATTTTTGGGCAGTCAGGAGCTATATGTCCTTTTTCTTTGCAATTATAACATTGTATTTATTTTTTCTTGGGATAAGAAGTAGATGGATTATCTTTTGTATAAGATTTCTTTGATCTTTTATAAGGATTTTTTTCAGAAGATTTTTTTTGATATCTTTTCGAGGGAATATAATATTTTGGAGTTGAAAAATGTTTAGATTTTCTTTTTTGATGGTTTCTTTTTAAGTTTTTCTTTTTATTATGGCTAGAAGGACTAATTAATGATTCCACGCCAAATTGATAACAAAAATTACCAAGTTCATATTTGCTGATTCTTTTTTTATTTTCAATTTGTCGTTTAAGTTTGATTTCATTGCATAATGAAAATCCAACTTTATTTATCTTTCGAATAAGGTCACTATATGTATAAAGTCCATAATTTAAATTTCCATAATTTTCTAATTTTAACTCTTCTTTTATTTTTTTTGCAAAAAATTTAGGAAGACTAGATATAAATTTTTCTTTCCAAAATTCTGAATTGCTTGCATCGATTGTATAGAGTTTTGATAATAAAACATCTTTATACCAACAAAAATCTGATAATGTTGGGCAAGATAAATTGATTAATTGTGTTTTAAAATTTTCTTCTACATGCATATAGTTACCAATAAAATGTCTAACTATATCAGTAATAAGCATGTAGATGGAATCGGGGATCATTTGGCCTTGAGGAGTGAGAACAGGATTTCTTGAGGGATATCTTTTTACTGCATTTAATATAGCATTTCTTTCTGTATCAGATAGGTATCTTTCCCACTAACTATGTAATTGTCCAGTAAATCCAAGGACAACTGTATTTACCGCACGTTTTTTATCATTACGGGCAGCCATGATGGTAGAGGCATATATTGGCATAGTTGTAGGATTTGATATTCAGATAGTCCATCTACATTCCACTCGTATACTAAGGAGTTTTCAAATCAAAGGCCAGTTAGAATAGCTTCTTTGAATTGAAGATCAACTGGAGTAGGTCTTGGATAATAATTTCTTGTTTTTGCTGTAGTGACTATTGGTTTTTGTCTTTTAAATATTTTATTGATTTGTAGAGATTCTTGATTTGGATCAATTTGATTCTCATTTGTTTTAGACTCTTCTTCTATAGTATCAGCTACAGAAAATTCTAAATCTGAGCTATAGGCTTTAGAATTTGAGACTAAAACAATTATAGAATTGTCAGCTTTTTAATCTTTATTTTATTGAAGTTTTATATCTGTAAAACTATGAGATAATTGATTGATTAGTTCATCTGAAAATTTTAAAGGTTTCCTTTCTAACTTTAGATCTTTAGAGGCTTTACCTTGAAAACCTAAAGTTTGTGTCTTAATTATCTTTTGTGAAGAAGATGCTTCATAAATTTTTAAAATATTTTCAACTTTATCTTCAATTCTATTGGTTTTTGGCCAATAGTATGAAGGTTAATGTTTGTATAATTATTTTGTTCTAAAACATGATTTAAGTCTGATTTATAAATTAATTCAAATTTACCTTTATCACCTTGTATCTTTGCTACATCTTTTATGGGTACGGCCAAAGTTTCTTTATATATGATTTGATGTAATGGAGGATGTATAGATTCTTTAGTTCTTTGTGGAGAAGAACTGGTAGAAGCTGTAATCCAAGATGAGCTTAATTTTGTTATCATATTGATGGATAAAACTTCAGTATTATAAGCTTTCTTTTTGGTTAGTTTAAGCCAATCAAAGAAATAAATATTTCTTTGATTATCATACAAATATTTGTACCATTTTTCTTTTAAAATGTCTTTATGTTCTCAAGAAACCTGTTTAAAAAAGGATTTTGTTAAAGGATGTAGAGCTAAATTCTTTTTTAACATTTTTTTATAAATTTCAAAACATTTAATTACATTTATATTGAAATCGGATTCTGAAGGATTATATGTATTAGATGGAGCAATTTAATAAGAAGGATACACAAGTCCTGCAATTCGAAGGTTTACATTCGGTGTAAAGCAAGAAACTCGGGATGGTTCTTTTATAGAAGATCCTACCACAAAGGGAGGATGAGAATAAGACTTTCTAGAAGGTTGATAAATTATAGGAATTGTATCTGTTGAATCTATTTGAAAATTTATTTCAACACTTCCATCTTCATGTTCAATAATTGTTTAATATCTTGATTTTCTAAAGACCTTTCTAGTTGGGCGTTTTCTAAGCACCATTTACCAGATAGATTAATATCATTCCACTGTATGAGTTTTGGAATATTAACTTTATCTTTGAAATTAGTTTGGAATAAAGTAGTCATACCTTTTGCTTGATGGGAATAGGACATGCCTGGAACAACTGAATTCGTGAGTTTATAATAAACTCTAACTCTATATATGAGAGCAAGATTTTGATTATGAGGATTCATATCAAAACCTTTTGTCTGGATAGCAATAGTAAGAGCTTCATGTGCACCTGGATCTGTAAGGGAAACAGAGAAATTTAGAAAGCAATTAAAGAAAGTAGGGCCATTATCCAAACTTGATTCAACCATTCCAAGTAATGAATCACTGAATTTTTTAGGACTTGTATCTTGAACATAGATGAGAGCTTCTGTTCTAAGTCCAAGTCTTGGTAAAGGCTTTAGTCCAACTTGCACTAATCCGAAATGAATATAATTGTATGTTTTAACATATTCCTTTATTTCATGGGGCTTGATTAAAGAAAGATGCTGAATATTACTAGTAATGGATTCAGTTCTTTTAATGGTTTTTACTTTATAACTTGATTTTAATTGAAAACTTCCAACTTTATAAATTTCATTTTTATTTAAAGTTAGAATAGTCCAGTCACAAATAACTTGATCTAAATCATCATAACTGATTTCTTCACTATTTTTAATAAGCATAGAAGATAAGGAATTTGATGATGAGGAAGAATAAGGTACAAATTTCTTAATAAGTTTAGCCATAATTTGTATTATAGAGTTATTTTAAGCAAATCCACCACAAGGATCTAACGAAATAGAGGATTTACACACTAACAAAACGCCTTCACATGGCTAAAAATGGCGATAACAATGGCTACCTTAGCTTCGCTCCAGCCAGAATATGATTAAAATTTATCAATAATAACAAACACAGAACTGAGCATAAAGAGTTTTGATGCTCTTACTTCTGAGTAAGCAATTCTTTATGCAAAATCAAAGCATAAGATAACAAAGATAAGTGAAGAAATACCCACAAAACAACTTTATATTGCCAAAGTACTTGATTACAAATTTGATACCTGCTTGGCTTTGATATCAAAAGGGGAACATGGTGGGTATACGAAAGCAGAAGGGAGAGGAGAGAAGAGTTGGTGGTGGAAGCAAGGCTAGATTTTGACTGGTATTCTAACTCTTACGTGTACATGGAGTTGGCTGGTACTATTTCTAGCCTTAGCAAATATAATTTATATTTCAATACAACTGAATTTACACTGCATTTGAATTACATTTCATGTGCTGACAAATTTCATGATGGTTCAGTACTATTGGATAAGATCACAATCTTCACTATAGATGAACTTTATTCTGAATAGTGGATTGTAATGATTGCTCTGTGGAAAATTAGGTGGCTTGATAAAGTATATGTCTTATCTTAGCTTTATTTTTTTTCTTTTCTTCGGATAGAGATGAATCCTTCATTATCACTTTTTGTCTCATCAGCATCTGTATCTGGTTCAGGGGCAATATTATCAAAAGGATTGTCATCAGCCCAAAGATGATACAACTGCTCACCAAAGCTTAATGGAGAATTTTTAGATGACCTTTCGTTTAGTATTTGTTCAAAAATTTCCTTTTGAAATTCTTTTTTGAGTTGAAGCAAATCTATTGCTGCATAAAGAGCAGAAGGAAATGCTAAACAAGATTCTTCTGTTTGTCAATATCACTTACTGGATGAAGCCTTTTTTTTTCTTTTTCAAGAGTTTTGAGAACTTCAGAGAATGATAGCTTTATAGCTTGATCGGTAGAATATTACTAGAGTATTGCAGTGTAATCAAGTTGATACCAAAACTTGACATAGATCATTCGAGATTAAATTGGTGGACTGAAGTCCATTTCTTTATAAAAATTCCATTTCAAGATCCAAGGAATCTCCTGCTTGCGATAAAACTGCATAGTAACATAAGGTTCTATTGCAAGTTGTAGGTGCTAATAAAGGCTTTTTTCTTTTAATTTGAGAAGGGCTTTAAATGATGCAGAGTATGATTCATAAATAGGAAGAAGTGCTTAAGGAAGGATGTCTTTAGTGGCACCAAAAGGGTGTTAGATTTTGTGGACTCAATCCATCAGTTGATGTAATAAATTGATTAATTTCTTTATTTATCAGTAAAATCATGCTTTACTTTCATGAGATGAATATTATTTTACTACTTCATACACATGACCAATACATATGACATAATGGTTCATGAGTTGAACCGGGTCCTATTAGTATATTAGATGTGATATATGTGCATGGATGATCCACACGTGGGAGAGATATGTCACAAATCTTATACTTAAATAGCTTCACAACCAGTAATGAGACTGGGCATCTCATTTGATAAGGTTGCAGCACTTTGATCACTATGAGATAGTGTGATTTGTCTCGATCATCAAAATGTAAGATTCTGGATCACGGTACTGGTATTGGATGTATTGAAGGACCATGAGATGCACCTTATGGAATTCCATCTCAATAATAAGGTATGCTCTCATAATTCCCTAGCAATAGGCTCTCAATCCTGAGACATTGATGAACTCAAGTTGCTATCTATTCATTTGCTTTGAGTCACCAATGAGTGAGGCCGACTATAGGTTAACACCTCGGTGTCTTGGGTCTGTGGTAGTAGAACTGTGGGAACATTGAATGATCAAGATAGAATCTATATCTATTACCCCCTTGTGCCAATTAATGGATTTGTCATTAGTAAGTGCGCACCCATCTCAATAAAGAGTTAATTGGATGGTACTGATGATTACTGTGATTAATTGGGGCTTAAGGATAATAAGATGTAGAACTTAGATTGGAAGAGACAGATTTATTCCAATTGGTCCACGGATATTGATAGAGGGGCCTACTTGTGGTAATTAGTAATTTATTCCTAAGACTGTAGTGCAATTGCATTTATATAGTGGTGTTATTTGCAATTAACTGTGGGCCTGAATTGCATATGAGATGTGGGGTCGCGGTGTTCCAGTTGGAGCCAGCTTTCTAAGGAATCCGTAGTTGTCCCCAAGCTAGCCCAAGATATTAGAAAATACTAATCCGACTTGAACTCTAGAAAGAAGAGTTTGGAAAGGAGAAAGTTGCTAATTGCTTTGGAAGTAAGACTTCTATTTCAATTAGACAAGGGAGAGATTTGAAAGTCTATAAAATCTCTTGGACGTCCAATAAGACTCTCTCTTACGCCCAAAACCCTATTCGTGCAAGAGTTGCACGAGTTTCTCTCTCCTTCTCTCTTCTAGTTCGTTGGAGTTTCGAGTTGGGATTTCGACTAAAGATTCCACCACTCTTCTTGAGAAAAGAAATCCAATTCGAGTCATAGCGTGGAAGGCTAAGAGGTGTTGAAGATTCTCATCATCAAGTGGAGTCGCAACTTCTCCATTAGAGCACTGTGGATCTCCAAAGGTATGATCTACTTCTTTTATGTCGTAGACTATTGTGGATATTTAGTGCTATTTGATTCTATCTTTCAGATAAAATATTTACTGTACATGGTCACGAGATTGAGGGTAATGCATCCTGGATTGGGTTTTTGGTCTTATAGATAGTTGATCCCTGCGTCAAGTGGGTCAAAAGTTTTGAAAATCTATCCACGAGACCCACCTGCTTCCAACAAAGGGATCCAGAATTGTGTGAAGAACCACAGGTATTTTATGGGAGTTTGATTTGAATCTGATGAACCAGGAATACTGGAAGGATTTGATAATAGAGGATGACTTCCCAAGCAGAAATGTAATCATAATAATTAAAAATAAGTTCTTAATCAAGCCTTTGAGGCATATGAAGGGTCGTCCCCATTCTTCTACAGAGAGAACATGCAGGATTTTGATTTTTGAATATAGGATAGTAATATTGGGTAGTAAAGCATTTAAGTATGAATTTTTTTGATCCATCTGTATGATTAATAGTACAGCTGCCAGTTCTAATCAAAATCTGTTCATAGACTTTATAGTTAAGAGGTTCGATAAATAAGTGATCAGGAGAAAAAAAAAGGGTTTGGATAAGATGTTCAATAGAAATGGTATCACCATAAGACATGTCATCTAAGGAATAAATTCTCAAGGGTGCTTTTATAGCAAAATATTAGGCTTGTGAAGCTTGAGGTTTTCTAGATACAAGGCTTGATGGGCTTTAAAATTGAGGAATATTAGAAGAAGGGGTTGCTCCCCATCTTTCAAGATAATTGCTGCTGGATTTTCTGGATAAAGGTGTACTTTCATAATGGAAGAAACTTTATCAGTTCAGGACCAGAGAAAGGGTCTAATGTGCCATGGCTTCATTCTTTTGTCCCAGTAAAAACTCATGAGAAAAAAAATCAGGAAGAGAATTATTTTTACTTGCAATATACTCAATGTGAAAGTCAAATATGGCTAATAAAGCTTGCCAGCGAGCAAAGATTTACTTCGCAGCAAGATTTTTTATATCTTTTTCTAAAATTTCTTTAGCAAATTTACAATCTATTCTTAATAAAAAAGTTTTTGTTTAATAAATCACTTTGTAACTTCATTATACTATTTATTATGGATAGGATTTCCTCTTTAATAGTTGACAAATTCTAATGAGTGGGCATCCATGTTCCAGAAGTGAAACAAAGAATTTCTTCTTTTCCAAGGATGTTTCTTTGTAGAAGGATTCCTCCAAAACCTATTTCAAATGCATCTGTTTGAACTATTTTTAATAAATTTGGATGAGGGATAGTTAAACAAGGTAAATTTTGGACTCTCTGCTTAATATTTTGAACAGCTTTTATATGAACAGGTGACCATTCTACAGGATTTTTGGTCAAGCGCATTTGCAAATTTTTTCTTTCTTTAGCAAGATCTTTATAGAAGCCAGAAACATAATTAAGGCATCTAAGAAAACATTGCAATTGTTCTTTATTAAGAACTTCATCAGGAAATTAGGAAGGAAACTTAATAACTCTTTGGACAGGAGAAATAGTTCCTTTTTTTATTATAAATCCAAGAAATTGAATTTCTGTTTGAAAAAGCTTCATTTTCTTTTGTGATAAGACAAGTCCATTCTTGATAATAACTTTTTAAAAATATTTATATGTTTCCATTGGTCGCAAATAGATTTTGAAAATACAATAATGTCATCTATATAGACGAGTGTAAAAGCTTGATATGGATTAAAAATGTCATTCATTATTCTTTGAAATTCTGAAGGAGCATTTTCTAAACCAAATGGCATAACGTTCCATTTGTAATGGCCAAATAGTACTGTAAAAGCAGTTTTATACCTGTCCGCTAGGGTGATTTGAATTTGCCAAAATCCTAATTTAAGATCAAATTTGGAAAAAAAGGAGGCACCAGCTAGACGATTAATAAGATCAGTTTTATTTGGAACTGGATATCTGATACACTTTAAGACTTTATTTAAAGGCTTATAGTTGATAACAAGATGGGGAACACCTCATTCTTGTTCAGGCACTTTATTTACATAAAACACACTACAACAAAATGCACCTTTGCCTATGCAGAAAATTTGTAGGCAAAGGACTAGATGCGTAGGTAAAACTCTTTGCCTATATAAAGACATGCGTAGGTAATTCGTAGCTAAAGGGTTGTGGGAAAAGGTCTTTGCCCACGCATAAAATAGTGCGTGGGCAAAAATTGAATTTTTGGCTACGCTCTCTGGTAGGGTAAGTGTGTTGCTTTTGGCTATGCAAAATCTTCGTAGCTAAAAGTTGTACTTTTGCCTACGCCAACTTGTCATTGGCAAAGCTACAACCTTTGATTATGAATCTTTGCGTAGGCAAATATACAATATTTGGCTATGAAGATTTTGCGTAGGCAAATATAAAACTTTTGGCTACGAAGATTTTACGTAGGCAAATGTACAACCTTTAGCTATAAAGGTTTCCATTGCCAAATGTACAACCTTTGGCTACGAAGGTTTGTATAGTCAAAAGTCAAATATAATTTTTTCTAATTTTAATAAGCACTTTTGCCCATGAAAAGTTCGTAGGCAAAAGTAAAAAATATTAGTTTTTTATTATAAACATAACTTTTGCCGATGCAATACACGTAGCCAAAACCTTCATTTATTCTTTACCTACATACATTGCATAGCCAAAAAAATATTGAAAAAAAATTATTTATTTTTAAATTTTTTCTGTAACCAATTTATACCAATCTTATCCAAACTAATTCAATAAACATACAAATAAATTAAAATCCAACCAATTACGAATCCCAATGAACAAATATTACAAAAAAATACAAAATATCCAATACATATCATCCAAATAAGCCTCAAATATATTCAAATATCCAAAAATAAGAAGATAATGTTCAACAAGTCCAAATGCTTGTAATAAAAGAGAAAACAAGAGAAGAGGCCATCTAGTTTTTCAAACTGAAGACGTCATCCATCATCAACCTGCACAAAAAAATACAGAAAATTATTCGCATTTTATCAATAAACTGACTTCAGACCTAATTATAAGCTTGTGCTCTCGTTCCCCTTTAAGTTGATCAGAAATTCAAAAGTTAGCAAATTACATCAACCACGCCCTTTGAAAATAAAGTAGCAACATCTCCCCCCTAAAAATAATACACATAATGTGTTTCAAAGCCACAACAATGTTCTAAGGGCCTCACAGTGTCCATATTATCAAAATGAATCATCATAAAGTTAGTCATAACAAAATTTGGCTTAAACAAATGAAATAATCTATTTACTTAATTCTAGATACCTCCTGAAACTCAACCTTTAAGTCCAAACCACTTTCTAGAATTGAAAAAAAAATTTTAATTTACTAACCAAGGGAAGCTATATCCTGCCCTCCACTCGATGTGCCATCTTCACCACCATTCTCTAAAACTAAACTCAGAACGCTGGCTGGATCAACTAACCCAGGTACACTGGCAGGATTTATCCCAATTTTTGTAGCCATCACTTGTAGTAAGCCCTGCCATGCAGCTAAGGTCTGATCTTGGTAAGCTATCTTCCACTATGGAGCGATCACCTCAGGATTAGATTCCTGAGACTATGTGGAAGATGAAACGATGCTGCGGATCCCAAATCCCCTTGAGAAAACTAATCTTTTTCCAAGTACATCGATGGAAACATTACCTCAGTTTGCAGATTCTCGACACTCGGTTGTGACTATGTGAGAATCTTCTCCTTTAGCATAGCCTGTCATTTTTCATTATGTAAATCTATAGCATATGAAAAAAATGTACATTTGATGATATAAACAAATAAATTAGCTAGTACTTACATAATGTTGTTCAGCATGGTCATTTTTCCACATCCCACCATGTCGACCACGTCTGTGAGTTTGCTCAAAAACATCCGAGATAGACAATCGAACACTACCATTCTTTGATGCCTATTGTTTGTTAGATATTCCGGTCAGATTAACTAAATATTGAAATTTTATTAAGAATGTAAAAATTTACAATCCCAGACTTACATCGATAGATGCTCGTGATGCATATGATCTTAAGCCACTTGTATGATTTTTTTGGACAGCTCGTGCATTTTTCTCACTTTCAGACTTTTTCTATGAGGACAAAATTAAAAAAGAAAGCAACAAAATAAGCTTAATTATCCCACATGTGGTTAATTTATTTCAATCTAGTAGAAGCCCAAACACCATATATATAAATATGTATAAAAGAGCAATAAGGAATACCTTAAAGCCGTCGATTTCCCATTCAATTGAGAGAAGCTTGAGTCGGATTGGGCCTAGGTTGTGGCTGACCCACTTAACCCATTTACATATAATTGATCCAATGAATATGGTTTTGGGCCCAAATAAAGTCTAAACCTCATGATATTTGGAGGGATGGACTATGACATCATTTTAAGCATGCCATAAAATTTTCATCTGGTTTTGACTTCGAAAAGTGGCTCACACCATCTGTTGACTTTTGGTCAAAGAGGGCCCATGCTACAATTGTTTGGAGCCCATATGATAACACATGGCCATGAAATTTTGAGGGTTTGATGAGGAACCTATTTTGAGGTCTCTATCCAATTTCTAATTGATTTGGCCTTAGGGAAGTCAAGCTTGTATTCAGTGGCCCATAGTTCAATGGGTCTGTTGACTTTGGGTCAACAACGTCCAACCGACCTGAAATTTTGCAAACTACTCCAAAGCATTACTAAGGCCTTCCATAGAAATTTCAGCTAATTTGGTATTTAGGAGGTGGAGTTTCACATAGTGTCCCCGAAACTTTAGAATGGGGCTCCTTAAATTTTAACTTGCATCTAATGGTGTCTGAAAATTCCGAAACTTCGAAGGAATGATGCAAAACATGTTTTAAGCCTTCCTTGTGAATTTTAGCTAATTTTATCATCTGGAAGTATGAGTTGCTCTAGCTTGGGGTGCCCCCGGGGAACACTGACAAGAGCCATTTATGCTTGATTTTACACCAAGTTAGAATAGAAACTCATTAAATTCAGTTTTTATTTCTTGTTGGAAATAGTGTAGAAAACTAATTTGAAATAGGATACGGCTGTTAGATTTTGTGAACTTAATCCATCAGTTGATGTAATAAATTGATTAATTTCTTTATTTATCAATAAAATCATGCTTTGCTTTCATGAGATGAGTGTTATTTTACTAATTCATGCACATGACCACTACATATGACATAATGGTTCATGAGTTGAACCGGGTCCCATTAGTATATTAGATGTGATATATGTGCATGGATGAGATCCACACGCGGGAGATATATGTCACAAATCTTATACTTAAATAGCTTCACAACCAGTAATGAGACTGGGCATCTCATTTGATAAGGTTGCAGCACTTTGATCACTATGAAATAGTGTGATTTGTCTCGATCATCAGAATGTAAGATTCTGGATCACGGTGCTAGTACATTAGATGTATTGAAGGACCATGAGATGCACCTTATGGAATTTCGTCTCAATAATAAGGTATGCTCTCATAATTCCCTAGCAATAGGCTCTCAATCCTGAGACATTGACGAACTCAAGTTTCTATCTATTCATTTGCTTTGAGTCACCAATAAGTAAGGCCGACTATAGGTTAACACCTCGGTGTCTTGGGTATATGGTAGTAGAACTGTGGGAACGTTGAATGATCAAGATGGAATCTATCTCTATTATCCCCTTGTGCCAATTAATGGATTTGTCATTAGTAAGTGCGCACCCATCTCAATTAAGAGTTAATTGGATGGTACTGATGATTACTATGATTAAATGAGGCTCAAAGATAATAAGATGTGGAACTTAGATTGGAAGAGACGGATTTTTTCCAATTGATCCACGGATATTGATAGAGGGGCCTACTTGTGGTAATTGGGAAGTTTCGGGTCTTCATTGTAATTTATTCCTAAGACTGGAGTGCAATTGCATTTATATAGTGGTGTTATTTGCAATTAACTGTGGGCCCGGATTGCACATGAGATGTGGGGTCGCGGTGTTCCAGTTGGAGCCAGCTTCTAAGGAATCCCTAGTGGTCCCCACGCTAGCCCAAGATATTGGAAAACACTAATCCGACTTGGACTCTAGAAATAAGAGTTTGGAAAGGAGAAAGTTGCTAATTGCTTTGGAAGTAAGACTTCTATTTCAATTAGACAACGGAGAGATTTGAAAGTCTATAAAATCTCTTGGACGTCCAATAAGACACTCACTCACGCCCAAAACCCTTTCGTGCAAGAGTTGCACGAGTTATTCTTTTCTCCTTTCTTCTAGTTCCTTGGAGTTTCGAGTTGGGATTTTCTCCTGAAGATTCCACCATTCTTCTTGAGAAAAGAAATCCTATTCGGGGGTCATAGCATGGAAGGTTAAGAAGTGTTGAAGAAATCTCCAGTAGAGCACTGCGGATCTCCAAAGGTATGATCTACTTCTTGCATGTCGTAGATTATTTTGGATGTTTAGTGCTGGTAGAATTTTTACTGTACATGGTCACGAGATTGAGGGTAACGCATCCTGGATTGGGTTTTGGTCTTATGGATAGTTGATCCCTGTGTCAAGTGGGTCAACAGTTTTGAAAATCTATCCACGAGACCCACCTACTTCCAACAACGGCATGGCTGAACCATGTATGAACTGTGTGATAATTTTGTGGGCTGTTTGAACTAATTGTAAACATGATTTTCTGCACTTAAACAGAGAAGATTTAGGTATGAAACTCAACTGAATCAGTAGCATTTAAAACTGATTTCTGAGTTTATTTGTCATTCATATAGTTTATGCATCTTACTCATGCATGTCTAGGAATTAGTAGGCATACAGAAATCTGTTTTAAGCATTGTTTTAGTGGATGTTTTAGCAATGTTTCATGCATCAATTTTTTCTGATTTCAGTAATAAACATTAGATTAGGACTATTTAGTTTCAAGCTTACATTAGTGCTATGTTGCATACATAAGTAGAAAATTCCTGCACTAGTTTTTAGATCGCATGTCACATACATTACATGGAAGTACTGAGAATTATGCCAGCCAAAAATAACATTGAAGAGGGAGGACTTCACGATGCCAACCATTCAAACATAGAATTTAGAATTCTGTAGGATCAAAAGCTGTCAATGCTTTTAGGAATTTTCAGAATAAGAATTTTCATCTCAAATACCTTCAAACAAACAGGCCCTTATCCAGATCTTGATTCATTAATTTAGATTCATAAATTATACTTATCCACATAAAATAGGCTAGGCCAAACTGGTTGCTACTGAAGTGGCCTTCTTAACAACAGACCTTAGTTTGGTCAGGTGACATCATATGGGGTATGGACTTAGGAATGTCAAAGAATGGGCCCAATGGACAAGCTACCCCACTGACAGCCTTACTTGTAAAGCAATCCTTTAATGCTATGGCAGACTTTGGTGCATCTCAATCACAGTTTTATTAACTTTGGGAGCTATAACTTACATCCCATTATTCTGATCAAATGTATTTTAAGTGTAAAGCAAATTTGAAAAAAAAAATCATTCATTAACATTTGTAGGCTGTCCACCTCCTGTCCTTTTGAACCATGGTGCATGACATGAGATATACTAGTAAGTGGTTGTTTCAAATTTGGTGCTATCTATTGGATTAAACACAAGTTATACACAAGATTATTTCCAATTAAAATTTGGAAGTCAATAGCAATTCTTTTGTATGTTTTCAATCCAATCCAATGGTCAATATCTCAATAGTTACAATGATATTTTGGTAGATGCATGTCATGGTAATTCTTATAAATTGACATTGAAGATACTACTATACAAGAATTGCCTACTGTACTAAGCCTTATTAAGTTGAGGTAGAAACTACTTAAATACAAGAACTGCTGAACAGAGGCATCACTGAGTTGAGACAAAAACTACTTGCTACACTTGTAGTTCGATGGATGTTGTGCAAGGACTTAGTCTAGTTAGCATACCATCATGCTAACAATCAGAAGATACAAGTTCTCACTAACAATGCTTATCAAGAAATAGTTAAATTCCATGAATATTTTTGACTAATCATATGAAGTGGGGTTTTTTAAATATGCTTTAGGGTTGAAGTGCTATGTTTTTTTTTATTCAATAAAAGTCTCTTTTATTGGTTTCTGATTTGGTTTTCTAACATTATATAACCAATCAAAATACAAAATCTTAAAAAGGAAAACACCCTTAAACAGAAGTTGCTATAGTTTTTTTTTATTGGTTTCTGATTTTGTTTTTCAACCATTTCATACTACATTGCTTTGTCTTTTTTCAACTGATCTTTTTCTCTTTTTTTTTTCTTTCAATACATTTATGTTTTGATTTGTTTTTTGATGTTGAATGTGAGTTTATTTTTATTTTTGTAGCCTTTTATTATTGGGTCCTGTACTGTTAATTTTCAGATTTTTAAAAGAAGATGTTTTCATTAAGGTTTTTGTTCAAACACATTGTCTACAAATCTGAACCAACTTATATAGAAAAATGAGCAAAGGTTTAAGACAAACATCTTCATACCAAAAGGAAAAATAAAAAATAAAAAATAAAAACAATCTCCAATATCTACTTTGCAAATAACAAACAAGAGAGAAACTGATCATGAACTTACATGAGAGATAGCCAAAAGAAAAGGTCCTGTTTTGGGAACACTTCCAGTCACCAATCATTCACTCATTCAAACTACATAGCATCAAAACCGATCAAGATTTGGTAGCAGCCATTAAACCCTATTTATCCATTAACCTAAAATAACAATATTATTTCATAAACAAAAAATCAAATCAAATTGCTAGTTATTAGAAAGAGGAAAATAAACAGCAATCAAAGTACTTAGAATCCAATCCCCGTGAGTCTTTGGCAAACATAAAAACAGAGAAAGAGAGAGACAGATAAGAAAAATAATTAGATTAAATTGTACCTGCGATGGTGATGAGAAAGAACCCCGTGACGCCGGTGTGCCGATGTGTACTTGGAGAAGACGAGGAGATGATTGATTTTGGGCTCAATGAGGGAGAGGTTTTACCCAAAAAGAAAAAGAGAGAGAGAGAGAGAGAGAGAGGTGTGGGGTTAGGATTTGCAAAAACAAAGGCGCGAAAGGGAAGAGTGATTTAACGAAAATAGATCTTGTGTGTTTTTTCTTTTAAAGTTTTAGGTTAAAAAAAAAAACAACAGCCCAGGACAATGGTTTTAACATAATTAATAAGTGCTTAAAATCATTATTTTTATTAACATTCTTTCCCACATAATAATATGTGGTTTTTATCTTAATAAGAATTAAAAACTGTGGGATAAAAGCAAGTGCTTAGATCCGTAGTTTTTCACTCCAAATTAGTGTGGGATTTAACTCCAAATTAAAAATATTAATAAAAGAATGGAAACGAGAATATTTAGATTCACCCATGGAAAACAATGCGTGGTCGAAAATCTTGGCCTTTCCTTATGCAAAAATATGATTGGCCAAAGGGCTTTCATTTTGCCTATAAAATACCGCATCACAGAAGGATATTGCCCATGAAAAACCATGCGTGGCCGAATGTCTTGGCCATTACCTACGGAAATATATGCGTGGCCAAAGGTTTTTCACTTTGCCTACAAAATACCATGTCGCCAAAGGATATTGTCCACGGAAAACCATGCGTGGCTAAAAGTCTTAGCCTTTCCCTATGGAAATATATGCGTGGCCAAAGGTTTTTTACTTTGCCTACAAAATACCTCGTCGCCAAAGGATATTGCCCACGGAAAAGCATGCGTAGCCGAAAGTTTTGGCCTTTCCCTACCCAAATAAATGCGTGGCCAAAGGTTTTTTACTTTGCCTACAAAATACAGTGTTGCCAAAGGATATTGCCCATAAAAACTATGCGTGGCAGAAAGTCTTGGCTTTTCCTTATGCAAATATATGCGTGGCCAAAAGTTTTTCACTTTGCCTACAAAATACTATGTCGCTAAATGATATTTGTTCGTAGGTAAAACTTTGCCTCTTAGTTTGAAGAGAATCCAGACTACTTTTGCCCACGCAAATATCTTGCGTCACAAAAAACATGAGATAATTGTGGCTTTTGCCTACATAGATTCATTTTTGTGGGCAAAAAATAATTTTTAGCCACACAAAATGGGCTTGCATAGGCAAAGCCATAGCCAATAATGCATTTTGTTGTAGTGACACTGCACAACTCCAAGGGGATTGTGATTTTTAAATAAACATTTTAGCAAGAAGATCATTGATTTCTTTAGTGCATATTTGTACAAGGTCTTTATTCATCTGAATAGGTCGAGCTTTAGTAGGAATTTGAGATTCATCGAAATTATCAATATATGGAAGAGAAATAGTATGGTGTTTCCTGTGCCAAAAGGCAGAAGGAAGGTTAGAACAGCATTCTGTTTCAAGAGATTTTTGAAATTGAATTAAATCTTTTTGGAATTCTAGATTTTATAATTCTTTTTCAATTTTTAAAGAATTCATATCTTCTTGAATATATGCAATTTGCTTTTCTTTATAAGCAATTTGATTTTGAATGATATTGATATGTTAAATAGGAGTTGATTCAACAAAATCAAAAATTGATTTTTTATTTTCTTTAATAGCTTTATGGCCTGATGAATCAATTTAAAAAGGTTGTAGAATCTGTAGAAAAGGATTTCCAAGGATAACATCATTGTTTAAATCTTTTCCCAGCAGGAAATTAGTCTTTATATATGATCCATTTTTACAAACATGGACGTTATTTAATTTATAATGGATATGGAGTTTATTACAAGTAGTTGCTAGGCTAAGTTTATTTTTGGTTTTTTCATAATATTTTGTTGGGATTAATCCTTCTCTTATTAAATTAAGATCTGTGCCATTATCTAGTAAGCAGAGTGCTTTGATAGAGAAGTCTTTGACCTTAATTGTAACTTTAGTTTTCCATTTTTGAGGTAGAATCCTTGTTAAAGAATTTACAAAACCATTTAAGTTTTCATCAAATTTTTCTTAATGTTCTAAATTATCATTATTTTCTTGATTATTTTTAAATGTGTGAAATTCAAGATTCTCAACACGTTGTTTGAGTTCTTGAAGTTCAATTAAGTCTTGTTTTAATTCTTTTATTTCTTGCTTTTGATTATTAATTTCTTTATAAAGATCTTGAATTGAAAGATGAGTAGGAGCTTATTGCTCTCTTAATCTATATAAAATAGTTTTTATACTGGATTGTTTATGTAAGTCAAATATATTACTTGATGTAGAAGCTTTTCCTTTTTTATTCTCATTGTTTATTTTTTGTATTTTTTTTCAAAATATTTGTTTTTTAATTCTTCATCTTTTAGATCTTTAAACATTTCTAGCACCATTTCTTCCGGAGTAGAGAGTACGTTTAAAGATAAAGAGGAAGAAATATCAAGTAATAGTAGGAATTTGTACAAGGTCTTTATTCATCTGAATAGGTCGAGCTTTAGTAGGAATTTGAGATTCATCGAAATTATCAATATATGGAAGAGAAATAGTATGGTGTTTCCTGTGCCAAAAGGCAGAAGGAAGGTTAGAACAGCATTCTGTTTCAAGAGATTTTTGAAATTGAATTAAATCTTTTTGGAATTCTAGATTTTATAATTCTTTTTCAATTCTTAAAGAATTCATATCTTCTTGAATATATGCAATTTGCTTTTCTTTATAAGCAATTTGATTTTGAATGATATTGATATGTTAAATAGGAGTTGATTCAACAAAATCAAAAATTGATTTTTTATTTTCTTTAATAGCTTTATGGCCTGATGAATCAATTTAAAAAGGTTGTAGAATCTGTAGAAAAGGATTTCCAAGGATAACATCATTGTTTAAATCTTTTCCCAGCAGGAAATTAGTCTTTATATATGATCCATTTTTACAAACATGGACGTTATTTAATTTATAATGGATATGGAGTTTATTACAAGTAGTTGCTAGGCTAAGTTTATTTTTGGTTTTTTCATAATATTTTGTTGGGATTAATCCTTCTCTTATTAAATTAAGATCTGTGCCATTATCTAGTAAGCAGAGTGCTTTGATAGAGAAGTCTTTGACCTTAATTGTAACTTTAGTTTTCCATTTTTGAGGTAGAATCCTTGTTAAAGAATTTACAAAACCATTTAAGTTTTCATCAAATTTTTCTTAATGTTCTAAATTATCATTATTTTCTTGATTATTTTTAAATGTGTGAAATTCAAGATTCTCAACACGTTGTTTGAGTTCTTGAAGTTCAATTAAGTCTTGTTTTAATTCTTTTATTTCTTGCTTTTGATTATTAATTTCTTTATAAAGATCTTGAATTGAAAGATGAGTAGGAGCTTATTGCTCTCTTAATCTATATAAAATAGTTTTTATACTGGATTGTTTATGTAAGTCAAATATATTACTTGATGTAGAAGCTTTTCCTTTTTTATTCTCATTGTTTATTTTTTGTATTTTTTTTCAAAATATTTGTTTTTTAATTCTTCATCTTTTAGATCTTTAAACATTTCTAGCACCATTTCTTCCGGAGTAGAGAGTACGTTTAAAGATAAAGAGGAAGAAGAAGCAGATTTATACTGGATTTCATTGTCAAATATTTTACAATGACATGTATCAGAAGAATAATTTTTATTAGAGGAACTAGATAATTCTACGGATGAGGATGAGGATCCTTTCAAGATAGTTTTGAGTTTTTTTTAGAAGAAATAATTTCAGAAAGCTGTAAAATATTTTCAACTTTATCTTCAATTATATTAGTTTGTTGGCCAGCAGTATGAAGGTTTATATTTGTATAATTATTTTGTCCTAAAATATGACTTAAATATGATTTGTAAATAAATTCAGATTTACCTTTATCTCTTTGTATCTTTGCCACATCTTTTATGGGTATGTCCAGGTTTTCTTTATATATAATTTGATGTAATGGTGGATGAATGGATTCTTCAGTTCTTTGTGGAGAAGAACTGGTAGAAGCTATAATCAAAGATGAGCTTAATTCTGCTATCATATTAGTGGATAAATCTTCAGTATTATAAGCTTTCTTTATGGCTAGTTTAAGCCAATCAAAGAAATAAATATTTCTTTGATTATCATACATATATTTGTACCATTTTTCTTTTAAAAAGTCATTATTTCTTGAGAAACCTGTTTTAAAAAGGATTTTGTTAAAGGATATAGAGCTAAATTCTTTTTTAACATTTCTTTATCAATTTCAAAACATTCAATAACATTTATATTGAAATCGGATTTTGAAGGGTTATATGTTTAGATGGAGAAGCTTGATAAGAAGGATACATAAGTCCTGCAGGTCGAAGGTCTACATTAGGTGTAGAGCAAGAAACTCGGGATGGTTCTTTTATAGAAGATCCTACCATAGAGGGAGGATGAGAATAAGACTTTCTAGAAGGTTGATAAACTGTAGGAGTTGTATCTCTTGAATCTGTTTGAAAATTTATTTCAACACTTTCGTCTTCATTTTCAATAATTGTTTTAATATCTTGATTTTCGAAGGACCTTTCTGGTTGGGCGTTTTCTAAGTGCCATTTACTAGATAGATTAATATCATTCCACTGTATGAGTTTTGGAATATTAACTTTATTTTTGAAATTAGTTTGGAATAAAGTAGTCATACCTTTTGCTTAATGGGAATAGGCCATGCTTAGAACGCCTGAATTCATGAGTTTATAATAAACCCTAACTCTATATATGAGAGCAAGATTTTGATTATGAGGATTCATATCAAAACCTTTTGTTTGGATAGCAATAGTAAGAGCTTCATGTGCACCTGGATTTGTAAGGAAAACAGAGAAATTTAGAAAGCAATTGAAGAAAGTAAGGCCATTAGCCAAACTTAATTCAACCATTCCAAGTAATGAATCACTGAATTTTCTATGTCATGTATCTTGAACATAGATGAGAGCTTCTGTTCTAAGTCCAAGTCTTGGTAAAGGGTTTAGAGTAACTTGCACTAATCCAAATTGAATATAATTCTATGTTTTAACATACTCCTTTATTTCGTAGGACTTAATTAAAGAATATTACTGGTAATGGATTCAGTTCCTTCAATGGTTTTTACTTTATAATTTGATTTAATTGAAAACTTCTAGCTTTATAAATTTTATTTTTATTTATGGTTGGAATAGTCCAGTCACAAATAACTTGATCTAAATCGTCATACTTAATGTCTTCACCATTTTTAATAGACATAAAAGATAAGGAATTTGATGATGAAGAAGAAGAAGGTACAAACTTCTTAATAAGCTTAGCTATAATTTGTATTACAGAGTTATTTTAACCAAATCCACCATGAGTATCTAACAAAATAGAGGATTTACACACCAACAAAACGCCTTAAATGCCTTCACACGACTAACAATGGCGACAACAATGGCTACCTTAGCTTCGCTCCAGGTGGAATATGATTAAAATTTCTTAATAATAACAAACACAGAACTAAATATTAAGACCTTCGACGTTCTTACTTCTAAGTCAGTAGTTCCTTAAGCAAAATCAAAGTATAACATAACAAAGATAAGTGAAGAAATACTCACAAAACAACTTTATATTGCTAAAGTACTTGATTACAAATTTGAAACCAACTTGGCTCTAATACTAAATGGGGAAGGTGGTGGGTGTACAAAAGCGAAAGGGAGAGGAAAAAGGAGATGGTGGTGGAAGCAAGGCTAGATTTTGACTAGTATTCAAACTCTTGCCTGTACATGAGGAGGACTAGATTTATTTATAGTCATAATAAACATAATTTACATTCCATAACAACCAAATTTACACTGCATTTGCATTTTATTTCATGTGCTGACAAATTTCATGATGCTTTAGGATTGCTGGATAAGATCACAATCTTCACTATAGATGAATTTTATTCTGAATAGTGGATTGTCATGATTGCTTTATAGGAAATTGAGCGGCTTGATAAAACATATGTCTTGTCTTGGCTTTATTTTTTTCCTTTTCTTCGGATAGATATGAATCCTTCATTATCACTTTGTATCTCATCAGCATCTGTATCTGGTTGAGGAGCAATATTTTCAAAAGGATTGTCATCAGCACAAAGTTGATGCAGCTAATGACCAAAACTTAATGGAGAATTTTTTAGATGACTGTTCTTTTTGTATTTGTTTAATCATTTCCTTTTGAAGTTCTTTTTTAAGTTGAAGCAAATCTGCTGCTACATAAAGAGCAGAAGGAGAGGCTGAACAAGAATTCTTCTGTTTGTCAATATCACTTGCTGGATGAAGCCTTTCTTTTTCTTTTTTAGGAGTTTTGAGAACTTTAGAGAATGATGGCTTTATAGCTTGATCGGTAGAATATTGCTAGAGTATTATAGTATAATCAAATTGATGCCAAAACTTGATATAAATCTTTCGCGGATTGAAGTCTATTCTTTATAAAAATTCCATTTCAAAATCCAAGAAATCTCCTGCTTGCAATAAAACTATATAGTAACATAAGGTTCTGTTGCAAGTTGTAGGTGCTGATAAAGGCTTTTTTCGTCTGATTTGAGAAGAGCTTTAAATGATGTAGAATAGGATTCATAAATAGGAAGAAGTGCTTGAGAAAGGATGTCTTTAGTGGCACCAAAAGGGATCCAGAATTATGTGAAGAACCACATAGGTATTTTATGGGGGTTTGATTTGAATCTGATAAACCAGGAATGTTGGAAGGATTTGATAATAGAGGATGACTTCCCAAGCAGAAATATAATTATAATAATTAAAAATAAGTTCTGAATCAAGCCTTTGAGGAATATGAAGAGGTCGTCCCCATTCTTTTGTAGAGAGAACATGCAGGATTTTAATTTTTGAATAGAAGATAGTAATATTGGGTGGTAAAGCATTTAAGTATGAATTTTTTCAACCATCTGTATGATCTGTATGATCAATAGTACTACTGCCAGTTCTAATCAAAATCTGTTCATAGACTTTATAGTCAGGAGGTTGGATAAATAAGTGATCAGGAGAGAAAAGGGTTTGGATAAGATGTTCAATAGAAATGGTATTGGCATAAGACATGTCAGCTAAGGAATAAATTCTCAATGGTGCTTTTATGGCAAAATATTGGGCTTGTGAAGCTTGAGGTTTTCTGAATATTGGGCTTGATGGGCTTTGAAATTGAGGAATATTAGAAGTATGGGTTGCTCCCCATCTCTCAAGATAATTGCCATTAGATTATCTAGATAAAGGTGTAGTGTTCATAATGGAAGAAACTTTGTCAGTTGGGGACTGGAGAAAGGGTCTAATCTGCTAAGGCTTCATCCTTTTATCCCTATAAAAACTCACGAGACAAAAAATCCAGAAGAGAATTATCTTTACCTGTAATATACTCAATGTCAATGTCAAATATGGCTAATAAAGCTTGCCAGCGAGAAAAGATTTGCTTAGCAGCAAGATTTTTTACATCTTTTTCTAAAATTTCTTTAGCAGATTTGCAATCTATTCTTAATAAAAATTTTTTGTTTCATAAATCACTTTAGAACTTCATTATACTATTTACTATGGATAGGATTTCCTTTTTAATAGTTGACTAATTTTGTTGAGTTAGTGTCCACGTTTCAGAAGTGAAACGAAGAATTTCTTCTTTTCCAAGGACATTTCTTTGTAAAAGGATTCCTCCAAAACCTATTTTAGATGCATCTGTTTGAACTGTTTTTAATAAATTTGGATTAGGGATAGTTAAACAAGGTAAATTTTGGACTTTCTGTTTAACATTTAGATCAGCTTTTATATGAGCAGGTGACCATTCATGGGAATTTTTGTCAAGCGCATTTGCAAGATTTTTCTTTCCTTAGCAAGATCTTTATAAAAGTCAAAAACATAATTAAGGCATCCAAGAAAATGTTGCAATTGCTCTTTATTAAGAATTTTATCAGGAAATTGGGAAGTAAACTTAATAACTATTTGGACTGGAGAAATAGTTTCTTTTTTATTATAAAACCAAGAAACTGAATTTCTATTTGAAAAAGCTTCATTTTCTTTTAGGATAAGACAAGTCCATTCTTGATAATGGTTTTTAAAAAAATATTTAAATGTTTCCAATGGTCACAAATAGATTTTGAAAACACATGAATGTCATCTATATAGAAGAGTGTAAAAGCTTGATATGGATTAAAACTGTCATTCATTATTCTTTGAAATTCTGAAGGAGCATTTTTTAAACCAAATGGCATAATGTTCCATTCGTAATGGCCAAATGGTACTGTAAAAGTAGTTTTATACCTATCCTCTGGGGTGATTTGAATTTGCCAAAATCTTGATTTAAGATCAAATTTGGAAAAAAAGAAGGCACTAGCTAGACGAATAATCAAATCAATTTTATTTGAAACTGGATATCTGATGGACCTTAAGATTTTATTTAAAGGCTTGTAGTTGATAACAAGACGGGGAACACCTCGTTCTTGCTCAGGCACTTTATTTACATAAAACGCTACACAACTCCATGGGGATTATGATTTCTGAATAAGCTTTTTAGCAAGAAGATCATTGATTTCTTTAGTACATAGTTGTACAAGGTCTTTATTCATCTGAATAGGTCGAGCTTTAGTAGGAATTTGAGATTCATCGAAATTATTATTAGATGGAAGAGAAACAGTATGTTGTTTCCTATGCCAAAAGGCAGAATGAAGGTCAGAACAACATTTTGTTTCAAGAGATTTTTGAAATTGGATTAAATCTTTTTGGAATTCTGGTTTTTGTAATTCTTTTTCAATTATTAAGGAATTCATATTTTCTTGAAGATATGCAATTTGCTTTTCTTTATAAGCAATTTGATTTTGAGTGATATTGATATGCTGAATAGGAGTTGATTCAACAAAATAAAAAATTGATTTTTTATTGTCTTCAATAGTTTTAAGGCCTGATGAATCAATTTGAAAAGGCTATAGAATCTATAGAGAAGGATTTCTAAGGATAACATCATTATTTAAATCTTTTTTTAGCAGAAAATTACTCTTTATACTTGCTTCATTTTTGCAAACATGGATGTTATTTAATTTATAATGCATATGGAGTTTATTACTAACAGTTGCTAGGCTAAGTTTATTTTTGGTTTTTTCATAATACTTTGTTTGGATTAATCCTTCTCTTATTATATTAACATCTGTGCCACTATTTAGTTAGCTGAGTGCTTTAATAGAGAAGTCTTTGATCTTAATTGTAGCTTGAGTTTTCCATTTTTTAAGTGGATTTCTTATTAAAGAATTTACAAAACCATTTAAGTTTTCACCAAATTCTTCTTGATGTTTTAATTTATTATCATTATTTTCTTGATAATTTTTGAGTGTGTGAAATTCAAGATTCTCAACGCGTTGTTTGAGTTCTTGAAGTTCAATTAAGTCTTGTTTTAATTCTTTTATTTTTTGCTTTTGATTAGTAATTTCTTTATAAAGATATTGAATTGAAAGATGAGGAGGAGCTTACTGCTCTCTTAATCTATCTAATACAGTTTTAATACTGAATTATTCAGGTAAGTTAGACATGTTATTTGATGTAGAAGCTTTTCCTTTTTTAGTTCCTTTATTTATATTCTGTATTTTTTCAAAATATTTGTTTTTTAATTCTTTATCTTTGAAATCTTTAAACATTTCTAGCACCAGTTTTTTTGGAGCAAAAAGTACATTTAAAGATAAATAGGAAGAAGAAGCAGATTCATACTAGATTTCACTATCAAATATTTGACCATGACATGTATCTGAAGAATGAGAGGAATAATAATTTGTATTACAGGAACTGGATGACTCTGACACTGAGGATCCTTTTAAGATAGTTTTGATTTCTTTTTCTATTTTTACTTTTATTTTTAGGCAGTCAGGAGCTATATGTCCTTCTTCTTTGTAATTATAACAATGTATTTCTTTTTCCTTGGGTTGAGAAGTGGATGGATTATCTTTTGTATAAGATTTCTTTAATTATTTATAAGGGTTTTTATGAGAAGATTTTTTATGATAACTTTTTAACAGAATATAATATTGTAGAGCTGAAAAATGTTTAGATTTTCTTTTTTGATGGTTTCTTTTTAAGTTTTTCTTTTTATTATGGCTAGAAGGACTAATTAATGGTTCCATGGCAAATTGATAACAAAAATCACCAAGTTCAAATTTGCTGATTCTTTTCTGATTTTTAATTTGTCGTTTAGGTTTGATTTCATTGCATAATGAAAATCCAACTTTATTTATCTTTTGAATGAGGTCACCATATGTATAAAGTCCATAATTTAAATTTCCATAATTTTTTTATTTTAACTCTTCTCTAACTTTTTCTGCAAAAAGTTTAGGAAGACCAGATATAAATTTTTCTTTTCAAAATTCTGAATTGCTTGCATCGATTATATAGAGTTTTGATAAGAAAACATCTTTATACCAACGAAAATTTGATAATGTTGAGCAAGATAAATTGATTAATTGTGTTTTTAATTTTTCTTCTACATTCATATAATTACCAATAAAATGTTTTACTATCTTGGTAATAAGCATGTAAATAGAATCGGGAATCATTTAACCTTAAGGAGTAATAATAGGATTTCCTGAAGGATCTCTTTTTATTGCATTTAGTATAGCTTGTTTTTATATATCAGATAGGTACTTTTCCCACCAACCATGTAATTGTCCAGTAAATCCAAGGACAATTGCATTTACAGCATGTCTTTAATCATTACCGGCAGCCATGATGGTAGAGGCATATATCATCATGTGTTGGCATAGTTGCAAGATTTGATATTCAGATAGTCCATCTACATTCCATTCATATATTAAGGAGTTTTCAAATAGAACGCCATTTAGAATAGCTTGCTTTTCAAATTGAAAATCAACTGGAGTAGGTCTTTGATAATAATTTCTTGTTTTTGTTATAGTGACTATTGGTTTTTGTCTTTTAAATATTTTTTTATTTGTAGAGATTCTTGATTTTAATCATTTTGATTCTCAATTGTTTTAGACTTTTCTTCTATAGGATCAGCTATAAAAATTTTTGAATCTGAGCTAAAGGCTTTAGAATTTAAGACTAACACATTTATAGATTTGTCAGCTTTTGATCTTTATTTTTTTGAAGTTTTATATTTGTAAAACTATGAGATAATTGATTGATTAGTTCATCTGAAAATTTTAAAGGTTTCCTTTCTAACTTTTGATCTTTAAGGGCTTCACCTTGAAAACCTAAAGTTTGTGTCTTAATTATCTTTTGTGAAGAAGATGCTTCATAAATTTTTAAAATATTTTTAACTTTTTCTTCAATTCTATTGGTTTGTTGGCCAATAGTATGAAGGTTAATATTTGTATAATTATTTTATTCTAAAACATGACCTAAATCTAATTTGTAAACAAATTTAGATTTACCTTTATCTCCTTGTATTTTTGCAACATCTTTTATGGGTACGGCTGAAGTTTCTTCATATATGATTTGATGTAATGGAGGATGTATAGATTCTTCAGTTTTTTGTCGAGAGGAACTAGTATAAGTTATAATTCAAGAAGAGCTTAATTTAGTTATCATATTGATGGATAAATCTTCAGTATATAAGATTTCTTTATGGCTAGCTTAAGCCAATCAAAGAAATAAATATTTCTTTGATTATCATACATATATTTATACCATTTTGTTTTTAGAAAGTCTTTATGTGCTTCAGAAACATGGTTAAAAAAGGATTTTGTGAGAGGATGTAAAGCTAAATTCTTTTTTAATATTTCTTTATCAATTTCAAAGCATTTAATAACATTTATATTGAAATCAGATTCCGAAGGATTATATCTATTAGATGGAGAAGCTTGATAAGAAGGATCACTAGTCCTATAGGTCGAAGTTCTACATTAGGTGTAGAGCAAGAAACTCGGGATGGTTCTTTTATGGAAGATCTTACAACAGAGGGAGGATGAGAATAAGACTTTCTAGAAGGTTGATAAACTGTAGAAGTTGTATGTCTTGAATTTGTTTGAAAATTTATTTCAACACTTCCATCTTCATGTTTAATAATTGTTGCAATATCTTGATTTTCTAAAGACCTTTCAGGTTGAGCATTTTCTAAGCATCATTTACCAGATAGATTAATATCATTCCACTGTATGAGTTTTGGAATATTAACCTTATTTTTGAAATCAGTTTGGAATAATGTAGTCATATCTTTTGCTTGATGGGAACAGGCGATGCCTGGATCAACTGAATTCATGAGTTTATAAACTCTATATATGAGAGCAAGATTTTGATTATGAGGATTCATGTCAAAACCTTTTGTCTGGATAGCAAGAGTAAGAGCTTCATGTGCACCTGGATCTATATGAGAAACAGAGACATTTGGAAAGCAATTGATGAAAGTAGTGCCATTAGCCAAAATTGATTCAACCATTCCAGGTAATGAATCACTGAATTTTTTGTCTTGTGCTTTGAACATAGATGAGAGCTTCTATTCTAAGTCTAAGTCTTGTTAAAGGCTTTAAAGCAACTTGCATTAATTCAAAATGAATATAATTGTATGTTTTAACATACTCCTTTTATTTCATGGGGCTTGATTAAAGAAAAATGCTGAATATTATGGGTAATAGATTCAGTTCTTTTAATGGTTTTTACTTTATAACTTGATTTAATTGAAAATTTCCAACTTTATAAATTTCATTTTTATTTACAGTTGGAATAGTCCGGTCACAAATAACTTGATCTAAATCGTCATAACTGATTTCTTCATTATTTTTAATAGACATAGAAGATAAGGAATTTGATGATGAGGAAGAAGATAGCACAAACTTCTTAATAAGCTTAGCCATAATTTTTATTACAGAGTTATTTTAAGCGGATCTACCACGAGTATCTACCGAGATAGAGGATTTACATACCAACAAAATGCCTTAAACGCCTTCATATGGCTAACAAAGGTGGCAACAATGGCTACCTCAGCTTCGCTCCGGACCGAATATGATTAAAATTTCTCAGTAATAACAAATACAGAATAACTATTAAGACTTTTGATGTTCTTACTTTCGAGTCAGCAATTCCTTAAACAAAATCAAAATATAAAGATAAGTGAAGAAATACTCACAAAACGACTTTATATTGCAGTGATACTTGATTACAAACTAGATGCCAACTTGGCTCTGATACCAAATAGGGGAGATGGTGGGTATAGAAAAGCAGAAGGGAGAGGAGAGAGGAGATGGTGGTAGAAACAAGGCTGGATTTTGACTGGTATTCCAACTCTTGCCTGTACATGGAGAAGGCTGGTACTATTTATAGCCTTAGCAAACATAATTTATATTTCATTACAACTAAATTTAGACTACATTTGCATTTCATTTTATGTGCTGGCGTATTACATGATGTTTCTGGATTTTACTGCTAGATTGGCTCACAGGTTGTCATATAGATGGTTTGTTTTCATGCTGTGATGATTGTACTTGTTGACTCGGAGGATGTTGCTTTATTCTTCTGCATAGTTGCTTTATTCTTCTGCACAATACCTGGTTGGTCTATTACAGAGAGAGGAGTCTATGGAGCCTTGTTCATTCTTGTTGTCTTTTGGATTTTTCACAATTGTCTTTTGTCTTCTTTCTCAAAGTAGCTTTCTGTATAGTACTTTTTCAACATAATTTTGATGTGTTTGTAGAGAATAGCATAGCTATGGATATGGTAGCAATAATAAAGTTTTTGTTATCTTTTCTTTTCATGCTTTATAGAGAAAACTCTTAATAAATATTGACAAATCTAAATCTTGATAAGATTAATCACCATCCTGATGAATTCCATTGCAACCGGTGGAGAACTTCATAATAGAGTCAAAATTATGACAAGGGTCATTCCAACCTTCATTATCATTTTTGAATTTTCCATGGAATAGCTGAATTAATTCTTCACGAGTTTTTTCTGAAGTGTCAAAAGAGATATCTTCATAGGCATTAAGAATTTGATTCAACTTGGCATGCCCGGATTTAGAAGGATTCTGTATCTCCATAGTTTGCTCAATGAGATCATCAATAATGCAAACAACTCATCCACCGGCACACGAAATATATCTGTATGCACTTACAAATTCAAGATGTCCTTTTAGATTGAAAAGTCTTTGATATTGATCAGAAGCTGGATCATAATTTTTGAGACATTCTAAGCTGTATTCCATTGTAGCGGCTTCATGAGATTCATACCATTGAGCTGGATAATTAACAGGGAGATGCTCGTAATCATTTAAGGTAGAGATGAATTTTTTGCAGATTAAATCTCCTTCTTCATAATTCATGATGGTCCATAATTGATAAGGTTAATAAAATTGGATTTTTGATCTTTCACCCAAACTTGATGAAATCATTATGAGAAGTTGTCTTTTGGTAACTCGAAGGCTACAAAGGGCATGACGCCTGATTGCAGGGAGCTGCTGTATCATTTCAAAATTATCTCTGCATAAATAAAACCTTTGGATTAATCCTTGTTTGATATATGAGATATCAACTTCATATGATGGTAGGAATAATTCGGGAAAGCCAGTTGTCCAGCTTCTATATTGAGCTTTGAGCATTAATCACTCCTTGATCTGATAAGAATTTTTATTGTCTTTGAGAAAAGATAAATAATTTTATATCTGTCCTCCAGGTAGAATTTAAAGGTACCAAAATCTGGATGTAGGATCAAATGTAGAAAACGGGAAGATATCAGAGAGACGATTAAAAAGATCCATTTTATTTGGAACTGGATATTTTATTGTTTTTTGAACTCCTTATTCTTGTTTACACTTTGTCTGAATACTATTGATATGTTGAATATGAGTTGATTCACCAAAATCAAAAAATAATTCTTTATTATCTAAAATAGTTTTTAGACCTGATGAGTCAATTTGAAAAGGCTATAAAATGTATAGAAAAGGTTTTCCAAGGATAACACCATTATTTAAATCCTTTCCTAGAAAGAAATTAGTCTTTATGCATGTTCCATTTTTACTGACATAAACATTACTTAATTTGTATTTGATATCTAGTTTTTTGCTAGCAGTAACTAGATTGAGTTTATTATTGGTTTTTTTATAATATTTTATTGGGATTAATCCTTCTCTTATTAAATTAACATCTGCGCCACTATCTAGTAAGCAGAGTGCTTTAATAGAGAATTTTTTTTATCTTAATGGTAACTTGAGTTTTCCATTTTTTAAGTGGATTCCCTGTTAAAGAATTTACAAAACCATTCAGGTTTTCATCAAATTTTTCTTGATTTTCTAAATTATCATTATTTTCTTGTTAACTTTTGAGTATGTGAAATTCAAGATTCTCAACACGTTTTTTGAGTTCTTGAAGTTCAATTAAGTCTTGTTTTAATTCTTTTATTTCTTGATTTTGATTATTAATCTCTTTATAAAGATCTTGAATTGAAGATAAGGAGGAGCTTGCTGCTCTCTTAATCTATCTAATACAGTTTTAATGTTGAACTGTTCAGGTAAGTTAGATATATTATTTGCGTAGAACTTTTCCTTTTTTATTTCCTTTACTTATATTTTGTAATTTTTCAAAATATTTATTTTTTAATTCTTCATCTTTGAGATCTTTAAACATTTCTAGCACCAATTCTTTTCGAGCAAAAAGTACGTTTAAAGATAAAAAAGAAGAAGGAGCAGATTCATATTGGATTTCACTATCAAATATTTTACAATCACATATATCTGAAGAATAATCTTTATCAGAGGAACTGAATGATTCTAAGGATGAGGATGAGGATCCTTTTAAGATAGTTTTGATTTCTTTTTCTATTTTTACTTTTATTTTGAGCAGCCAGGAGCAATATGTCCTTTTTATTTGCAATTATAACATTGTATTTCTTTTTTCTTGGGATAAGAAGTGGATGGATTATCTTTTGTATAAGATTTCTTTAATTCTTTATAAGGGTTTTTATGAGAAGATTTTTTTATGATATCTTTTTGAGGGAATATAATATTGTGGAGTTGAAAAATGTTTATATTTTCTTTTTTGATAGTTTCCTTTTAAGTTTTTCTTTTTATTTTCGCTAGAAGGACTGATTAATGGTTCCACGTCAAATTGAAAAAAATATCACAAAGTTCATACTTGCTGATCTTTTTTTGATTTTCAATTTGACGTTTAAGTTTGATTTCATTGCATAATGAAAATCCAACTTTATTAATCTTTTTAGCTAGATCACCATATGTATACATTCCATAATTCAAATGTATACATTCCATAATTCAAATTTCCATAATTTTCTGATTTTAACTCTTCTCTAACATTTTTTGAAAAAAGTTTAGGAAGACCAGATATAAATTTTTCTTTCCAAAATTATGAATTGCTTGCATCGATTGTATAGAGTTTTGATAAGAAAACATCTTTATACCAACGAAAATCAGATAATGTTAGGCAAGATAAATTGACTAATTGTGTTTTTACTTTTTCTTCTACATTCATATAATTACCGATAAAATGTTTTACTATATTGATAATAAGCATGTAAATAGAATCAGGAATCATTTGAACTTGAGGAGTAACAACAGGATTTCCTGAAGGATCTCTTTTTACTGCATTTAGTATAGCTTGTCTTTTTATATTAGATAGGTACTTTTCCCATCAACCATGCAATTATCCAGTAAATCCAACGACAACTGCATTTACTGCATGTCTTTGATCATTACCGACAGCCATGATGGCAATAGTATGAAGGTTAATATTTGTAAAATTATTTTGATCATTACCGACAACCCTGATGGCAATAGTATGAAGGTTTGTTGGCCAATAGTATGAAGGTCAATATTTGTATAATTATTTTGTTCTAAAACATGACTTAAGTCTGATTTATAAATTAATTTATATCTACCTTTATCTCCTTTTATCTTTGTTACATCTTTTATGGGTACGGCCGAAGTTTCTTTATATATGATTTGATGTAACGGAGGATGTATAGATTCTTCAATTCTTTGTGGAGAATAACTGGTAGAAACAATAATTTAAGATGAGCTTAATTTTGTTATCATATTGATGGATAAATCTTTAGTATTATAAGCTTTCTTTATGGCTAGTTTAAGCCAATCAAAGAAATAAATATTTCTTCAATGATCATACATATATTTGTACCATTTTTATTTTAAAAAGTCTTTATGTCCTTGAGAAACCTATTTAAAAAGAATTTTATTAAAGGATGCAGAGCTAAATTCTTTTTTAACATTTCTTTATCAATTTCAAAACATTCAAGAACATTTACATTGAAATCGGATTTCGAAGGATTATATGTATTAGATAAAGAAGCTTGATAAGAAGGATACACAAGTCCTGTAGCTTGAAGGTCTACATTAGGTGTAGAGTAAGAAACTCGGGATGGTTCTTCTATGGAAGATCCTACCATAGAGGGAGGATGAGAATAAAACTTTCTAGAAGGTTGATAAATTATAGGAGTTGTATCTCTTGAATTTGTTTGAAAATTTATTTCAACACTTCCATCTTCATGTTCAGTAATTGTTTCAATATTTTTATATTCTAAAGACCTTTCAGGTTGAGTGTTTTCTAAGCGACATTTACCAGATAGATTAATATCATTCCACTATATGAGTTTTGAAATATTAACTTTATTTCTGAAATTAGTTTGGAATAAAGTAGTCATGCTTTTTGCTTGATGGGAATAGGCTATGCTTGGAATAACTGAATTCATGAGTTTATAATAAACTCTATATATGAGAGCAAGATTTTGATTATAAGGATTCATGTTAAAACCTTTTGTTTGGATAGAAAGAGTAAGAGCTTCATGTGCACTTAGATCTGTAAGAAAAATAGAGAAATTTGGAAAACAATTGAAGAAAGTAGGGCCATTAACCAAACTTGATTCAACCATTCCAAGTAATGAATCACTGAATTTTTTATGTCTTGTGTCTTGAACATAGATGAGAGCTTCTGTTCTAAGTCCAAGTCTTGTTAAAGGCTTTAGAACAACTTGCACTAATCCAAAATGAATATAATTGTATGTTTTAACATACAGCTTTATTTCATGGGGCTCGATTAAAGAAAGATGCTGAATATTACTAGTAATGAATTCGGTTCTTTCAATGGTTTTTACTTTATAACTTGATTTTAATTGAAAACTTCCAACATTATAAATTTCATTTTTATTTACGGTTGGAATAGTCTAGTTACAAATAACTTGATCTAAGTCATCATAACTAATTTCTTCACTGTTGTTAATAGACATAGAAGATAAGGGATTTGATGATGAGGAAGAAGAAGGTACAAGCTTCTTAATAAGCTTAGCTACAATTTGTATTACAAAGTTATTTAACCAAATCTACCATGTGTATCTAACGAAATAGAAGATTTACACACCAACAAAACGCCTTAAATGCCTTCATACGGCTAACAATGGCGACAACAATGGCCACCTTAGCTTCACTCTGGGCGGAATATGATTAAAATTTCTCAATAATAACAAACATAGAACTAAGTATTAAGACTTTTGATGTTCTTACTTTTGAGTCAGCAATTCCATAAGCAAAATCAAAGCAAAACATAACAAAGATAAGTGAAGAAATACTCACAAAATAACTTTATATTGCCAAATTACTAGATTACAAATTTGATACAAACTTGGCTCAGATACCAAAATGGGAAGATGGTGGGTATACAAAAGCAAAAGGGAGAGGAGAGAAGAGATGGTGGTGGAAGTAAGGCTGGATTTTGACTAGTATTCCAACTCTTGCCTATACATGAGGGAGACTAGACTTATTTATAGTCATAACAAACATAATTTACATTTCATTACAACTGAGTTTACACTGCATTTGCATTTCATTTCATGTGCTGACAAATTTCATGATGCTTAAGGACTGCTGGATAAGGTCACAATCTTCACTGTAGATGAACTTTATTCTGAATAGTGGATTTTCATGATTGCTTTATGGGAAATTGAGTGGCTTGATAAAGCATATGTCTTGTCTTGACTTTATTTTTTTCTTTTTCTTCGGATAAATATGAATCCTTCATTATCACTTTTTATCTCATCAGCATCTGTAGCTGGTTCATGAGCAATATTTTCAAAAGGATTATCATCAGCTCAAAGATGATGCAGCTGCCAACCAAAACTTAGTGGAGAATTTTTAGATGACCGTTCTTTTTGTATGTTGGAAGTAGGTGGGTCTCGTGGATAGATTTTCAAAACTTTTGACCCACTTGACACAAGGATCAACTATCCATAAGACCAAAACCCAATCCAGGATGCGTTACCCTCAACTCGTGACCATGTACAGTAAAAATTCTACCAACACTAAACATCCAAAATAATCTACGATATGCAAGAAGTAGATCATAGCTTTGGAGATCCGCAGTGCTCTAATGGATTTCTTCAACACCTCTTAGCCTTCCACGCTATGACCCCCGAATTGGATTTCTTTTCTAAAGAAGAATGGTGGAATCTTCAGGAGAAAATCCCAACTCGAAACTCCAAGGAACTAGAAGAAAGGAGGAGAGAGTAACTCGTGCAACTCTTGTACGAAAGGATTTTGGGCGTGAGGGAGAGTCTTATTGGACGTCCAAGAGATTTTATAGACTTTCAAATCTCTCCCTTGTCTAATTGAAATAGAAGTCTTACTTCCAAAGCAATTAGCAGCTTTTTCCTTTCCAAACTCTTATTTCTAGAGTTCAAGTCGAATTAGTGTTTTCCAATATCTTGGGCTAGCCTGGGGACCACTAGGGATTCCTCAGAAAGCTGGCTCCAACGGGAACACCGCGACCCCACATCTCATGTGCAATCCGGGCCCACAGTTAATTGCAAATAACACCACTATATAAATGCAATTGCACTCCAGTCTTAGGAATAAATTATAATGAAGACCCTAAACTTCCCAATTACCACAAGTAGGCCCCTCTATCAATATCCGCGGATCAATTGGAATAAATCCGTCTCTTCCAATCTAAGTTCCACATCTTATTATCCTTGAGCCCCAATTAATCACAGTAATCATCAGTACCATCCAATTAACTCTTAATTGAGATGGGTGCGCACTTACTAATGACATATCCATTAATTGGCACAAGGGGATAATAGAGATAGATTCCATCTTGATCATTCAACGTTCCCACAGTTCTACTACCACATACCTAAGACACCGAGGTGTTAACCTATAGTCGGCCTCACTCATTGGTGACTCAAAGCAAATGAATAGATAGAAACTTGAGTTCGTCAATGTCTCAGGATTGAGAGCCTATTGCAAGGGAATTATGAGAGCATACCTTATTATTGAGACGGAATTCCATAAGGTGCATCTCATGGTCCTTCAATACATCCAATGTACCAGCACCATGATCCAGAATCTTACATTCTGATGATTGAGACAAATCACACTATCTCATAGTGATCAAAGTGCTGCAACCTTATCAAATGAGATGCCCAATCTCATTACTGGTTGTGAAGCTATTTTAAGTATAAGATTTGTGACATATATCTCCCGCGTGTGGATCTCATCCATGCACATATATCACATCTAATATACTAATGGGATCCGATTCAACTCATGAACCATTATGTCATACGTATTGGTCATGTGCATGAAGTAGTAAAATAACATTCATCTCATGAAAGTAAAGAATGATTTTATTGATAAATAAAGAAATTAATCAATTTATTACATCAACTGATGGATTGAGTCCACAAAAACTAACATTGTATTCGTTCAATAATTTCACTTTGAAGTTCTTTTTTGAGTTAAAGCAAATCTGCTGCTGTATAAAGAGCAGAAGGAGAGGTTGAACAAGAATTCTTCTGTTTATCAATATCACTTGTTAGATGAAGCCTTTCTTTTTCTTTCTCTGGAGTTTTGAAAACTTCAGAGAATGATGGCTTTATAGCTTGATCGGTAGAATATTGTTGGAGTATTGCAGTGTAATCAAATTGATGCCAAAACTTGATATAAATCATTCGAGATAAAACTGGTGTACTGAAGTCCATTTCTTTATAAAAATTCAATTTCAAGATCCAAGGAATCTCTTGCTTGCGAAAAAACTGCATAATAACATAAGGTGTCGTTTTTTTTTCCATTTACATATGTAAATATTACACGTGAAATGATTTCATACATTTTATGTGTGTTTTCAAAATTTACACATGTGGTGTGTAAATCAAGTATGATTTTCATGTGTAAATGCAATGCAAAAGGCTCCCCTCATTTTCACACCTCAACTGCTGTGAAACAATTACACAGCATGATGAAGAAGGTGGAGCTACAGTACACTAGCGCCCAGGATGCCTTTTATTTTTTTTTTAAAATTTTGTGGGACCCCCAATCATGATCTGAACCGTTCAACATGTTAGAAATGTCAAAAAACGGCTATGAAAAAAATTTCAGCCGTTGGATCATCATAGATCGTGAGATATTTAAGAAAACATTCTGGTCGTTAATCTTTAGTTTTGGAACTTTTTGGGCCCCATTTGCATGATATAAACTGTTCATCTTGTTCAAAAGGCCATTTCCAGATAGGAAATCAAATTTCAGATGCTAATTCAAAATATATCTTGAGATATGTTCAAAAAACATATTAACTGTTCGATGCATGCACTATAGTTGAACAAGCAGTCTGTTTTTTTTTTCAAATTTGAGGATAATCTGGGCCTCAGAGGAGAGATCTGAACCATTGAAACTCTTTATTAGGCCAAACATGGTTAGTGTACCAAATTTCAACCGTTGATCTTTTATGGATTGTGAGATTTTTATTCAAAATACTAGACCATTTTCACATGTGAAAACATTTGAAGAGGTGTGAAAATAACAAACAAAAATTATCTTTCACATGTGAGTCATTTGCATATGTAAATGACTCACATGTGAGTCATTTACATATGTAAATCATTTTCATATCACATGTGAAATTAACAAACAACCCCTAAGGTTTTATTGCAAGTTGTAGTTGCTGATAAAGGCTTTTTTCTTCTGATTTGAGAAGGGCTTTAAATGATGCAGAATAGGATTCATAAATAGGAAGAGGTGCTTGAGGAACGATGTTTTTAATGGCACAAAAAGGGATCTAGAATTGTGTGAAGAACCACATAGGCATTTATGGGAGTTTGATTTGAATTTGATGAACCAAGAATGCTGGAAGGATGGGTTTTGATAATAGAGGATGACTTCCCAAGCAGAAATATAATCATAATAATGAAAAATAAGTTTTGAATCAAGCCTTTGAGGTATATGAAGAGGTCGTTCCCATTTTTCTGCAGAGAAAATATGCAGGATTTTGATTTTTGAATAGAGAATAGTAATATGGGGTGGTAAAGCATTTAAGTAGGAATTTTTTCAACCATCTGTATGATCAATAGTACAGCTACCAGTTCTGATCAGAATCTATTTATAGACTTTATAGTAAGAGGTTGGATAAATAAGTGATCAGGAGAAAAAAGGTTTTGGATAAGATGTTCAATAGAAATGGTATCGACATAAGACATGTCATCTAAGGAATAAATTCTCAAGGGTGCTTTTGTGGCAAAATATTGGGCTTGTGAAGCTTGAGGTTTTTTGGATACAGGGCTTGATGGGTTTTGAGATTAAGGAATATTAGCAGTATGAGTTTTTCCCCATCTCTTAAGATAATTGCCACTGGATTTTCTGGATAAAGGTGTAGTGTTCATAATGGAAAAAACTTTATTAGTTAGGGACTAGAGAAAGGGTGTAATCTACTGAGGCTTCATTCTTTTGTCTCTATAAAAACTCACAAGATAAAAAATCAAAAAGAGAATTATTTTTACCTGCAATATACTAAATGTCAAATTCAAATATGGCTAATAAAGGTTGCCAGCGAGCAAAGATTTGCTTAGCAGCAAAAATTTTTTGTTTAATAAATCACTTTGGAACTTTATTATACTATTTACTATGGATAGGATTTCCTTTTTAATAGTTGACTAATTCTATTGAGTGGGTGTCCATGTTCCAGAAGTGAAACAAAGAATTTCTTCCTATCCAAGGACGTTTCTTTGTAGAATGATTCCTCCAAAACCTATTTCAGATGCATCTATTTGAACTATTTTTAATAAATCTGGATGAGAGATAGTTAAACAAGGTAAATTTTGGACTTTCTGTTTAATATTTTGAATAGCTTTTGTATGAGCAGGTGACCATTCTATGGGATTTTTGGTCAAGCGCATTTGTAACATTTTTCTTTCTTTAACAAAATCTTTATAAAAGTCAGAAACATAATTAAGGCATCCAAGAAAACATTGCAATTGCTCTTTATTAAGAATTTCATCAGGAAATTAGGAAGCAAACTTAATAACTCTTTGGACTGGAGAAATAGTTCTTTTTTTATTATAAAGCCAAGAAACTGAATTTCTGTTTGAAAATACTTCATTTTCTTTTGGGATAAGACAAGTCCATTCTTGATAATAGCTTTTTTAAAAATATTTAAATGTTTCCAATGGTCACAAATAGGTTTTGAAAACATGAGAATGTCATCTATATAGACGAGTGTAAAAGCTTGATATGGATTAAAAATGTCTTTCATTATTCTTTGAAATTCTGAAGGAGCATTTTTTAAACCAAATGGCATAACGTTCCATTTGTAATGGCCAAATGGTATTGTAAAAGCAGTTTTATGCATGTCCTCTGGGGTGATTTGAATTTGCCAAAATCCTAATTTAAGATCAAATTTGGAAAAAAGGAAGGCACTAGCTAAACGGCTAATAAGATCAGTTTTATTTGGAACTAGATTTCTAATGGACTTTAAGACTTTATTTAAAGGCTTGTAGTTGATAACAAGACGGGAATAGCTCATTTTTGTTCAGGCGCTTTATTTACATAAAATGCTGCACAACTTCAAGGGGATTGTGATTTCTAAATAAGCTTTATAGCGAGAACATCATTGATTTCTAAGGATGAGGATGAGGATCCTTTGATTTCTTTTTGAGAAGAAGTAATTTCAAAAGGCTATAAAATATTTTCAACTTTATCTTCAATTCTATTAGTTTGTTGGCCAATAGTATGAAGGTTAACATTTGTATAATTATTTTATTCTAAAATATGACTTAAGTCGGATTTGTAAATAAATTCAGATTTACCTTTATCTCTTTGTATTTTTGCAACATCCGGTAGAAGCTATATCTAGGATGAGCTTAATTTTGTTATCATATTGTTGGATAAATCTTCAGTATTATAAGATTTCTTTACGGCTAGTTTAAGACAATCAAAGAAATAAATATTTCTTTGATGATCATACATATATTTATACCACTTTTCTTTTAAGAAATCTTTATGCTCTTGAGAAACCTGTTAAAAAAAGGATTTTGTTAAAGGATGTAAAGCTAACTTCTTTTTTAACATTTCTTTATCAATTTCAAAACATTCAATAACATTTATATTGAAATCAAATTTTGAGGAATTTTATGTATTAGTTAGAGAAGCTTGATAAGTAGGATGTACAAGTCCTATAGGTTGAAGGTCTACATTAGGTGTAGAGCAAGAAACTCGGGATGGTTTTTTTATGGAAGATCTTACCATAGAGGGAGGATGAGAAAAAGACATTCTAGAAGGTTGATAAATTGTAGGAGTTGTATCTCTTGAATCTGTTTGAAAATTTATTTTAACACTTTCATCTTCATGTTCAATAATTGTTTCAATATCTTGATTTTCTAAAGACCTTTTTGGTTGAGTGTTTTCTAAGTGCCATTTACCAAATAGATTAATATCATTCCACTGTATGAGTTTTGGAATATTAACTTTATTTTTGAAATTAGTTTAGAATAAAGTAGTCATATCTTTTGCTTGATGGGAATAGGCTATGCTTGGAACAACTGAATTCATGAGTTTATAATAAACTCTATACATGAGAGTAAGATTTTGATTATGAGGATTCATATCAAAACCTTTTGTTTGGATAGCAAGAGTAAGAGCTTCATGTGCACCTGAATCTGTATGGGAAACAGAGAAATTTAGAAAGCAATTGAAAAAAGTAGGGCCATTAACCAAGCTTGATTCAACTATTCCAAGTAATGAATCACTGAGTTTTTTATGTCTTGTGTCTTAAACATAGATGAGAGCTTCTGTTATAAGTCCAAGTCTTGTTAAAGGCTTTAGAGTAACTTGCACTAATCCAAAATGAATATAATTGTATGTTCTAACATACTCCTTTATTTTATGGGGTTTGATTAAAGAAAGATGCTGAATATTACTAGTAATGGATTCAGTTCTTCCAATGGTTATTACTTTATAACTTAATTTTAATTAAAAACTTCCAACTTTAGAAATTTCATTTTTATTTACGGTTGGAATAGTCCAGTCACAAATAACTTGATCTAAATCGTCATAACTGATTTCTTTACTATTTTTAATAGACATAGAAGATAAGGAATTTGAGATGAGGAAGAAGAAGGTACAAACTTCTTAGTAAGCTTAGCTGTAATTTATATTACAAAGTTATTTTAACTATATCCACCACGAGTATCTAACGAAATAGAGGATTTACACACCAACAAAATGCCTTAAACGCCTTTACACGGCTAACAACGGCGACAACAATGGCTACCTCAGCTTCGCTCTGGGCAAAATATGATTAAAATTTCTCAATAATAACAAATACTGAACTAAGTAATAAGACTTTTGAGGTTCTTACTTCTGAGTCAGTAATTCCTTAAGCAAAATCAAAGCATAACATAACAAAGATAAATGAAGAAATACTCACAAAACAACTTTATATTGCCAAAGCACTTGATTACAAATTTGCGAAATCAAAGGATCCTCGTCCTCATCCTTAGAATCATCTAGTTCCTCTGATAAAGATTATTCTTTAGATACATGTCATTGTAAAATATTTGACAGTGAAATCCAATATGAATCTGCTTTTTCTTCCTCTTTATCTTTAAATTTACTCTCTGCTCCAAAGGAATGCTGCTAAAAATGTTTAAAGATCTAAAAGATGAAGAATTAAAAAATAAATATTTTGAAAAAATATAGAAAATAAACAATGGAAATAAAAAAGCAAAAGCTTCTACATCAAGTAATATATCTGACTTACCTAAACAATTCAGTACAAAACTATTTTAGATAGATTAAGAGAGCAACAAGCTCGTACTCATCTTTCAATTCAAGATCTTTATAAAGAAATTAATAATCAAAAGCAAGAAATAAAAGAATTAAAACAAGACTTAATTGAACTTCAAGAACTTAAACAATGCATTGAGAATCTTGAATTTCACACACTCAAACATTATCAAGAAAATAATGATAATTTAGAACATTAAGAAAAATTAGATGAAAACTTAAATGGTTTTGTAAATTCTTTAACAAGGAATAGACCTCAAAAATGGAAAACTCAAGTTATAATTAAGGTCAAAGACTTCTCTATTAAAGCACTCTGCTTTCTAGAGAGTGGCACAAATGTTAATTTAATAAGAGAAGGATTAATCCTAACAAAATATTATAAAAAAACCAAAAATAAACTCAGCTTAGCAACTATTAGTAATAACTCCATATCCATTATAAATTAAATAACATCCATGTTTGCAAAAATGGAACATGTATAAAAACTAATTTCCTGCTCGAAAAAGATTTAAACATTGATGTTATCCTTGGAAATCCTTTTCTGCAGATTCTACAACCTTTTTAAATTGATTCATTAGGCCTTAAAACTATTAAAGACAATAAAAAATTAATTTTTTACTTTGTTGAATCAACTCCTATTCAACATATCAATATCATTCAAAATCAAATTGCTTATAAAGAAAAACAAATTGCATATCTTTAAGAAGATATGAATTCTTTAAGAATTGAAAAAGAATTATAAAAACCAGAATTCCAAAAAGATTTAATCCAATTTCAAAAATCTCTTGAAACAAAATGTTGTTCTGACCTTCCTTCTGCCTTTTGGCATAGGAAACACCATACTATTTCTCTTTCATATATTGATAATTTCGATGAATCTCAAATTCCTACTAAAGCTCGACCTTTTCAGATGAATAAAGACCTTGTACAACTATGTACTAAAGAAATCAATGATGTTCTCACTAAAATGCTTATTTAGAAATCACAATCCCCTTGAAGTTGTGCAACATTTTATATAAATAAAGCGCCTGAACAAGAACGAGGTGTTCCCTGTCTTGTTATCAACTACATGCCTTTAAATAAAGTCTTAAAGTCCATCAGATATCCAGTTCCAAATAAAACTAATCTTATTAACCATCTAGCTGGTGCCTTCTTTTTTTCCAAATTTGATCTTAAATCAGGATTTTGGTAAATTCAAATCACCCCGGAGGACAGGTATAAAACTACTTTTACAATACCATTTGGCCATTACGAATGGAACATTATGCCGTTTGGTTTAAAAAATGCTCCTTTAGAATTTCAAAGAATAATGAATGTCATTTTTAATCCATATCAAGCTTTTACACTCGTCTATATAGATGACATTCTTGTGTTTTCAAAATCTATTTGTGACCATTGGAAACATTTAAATATTTTTAAAAAAGTTATTATCAAGAATGGACTTGTGTTATCCCAAAATAAAATGAAGCTCTTTTCAAACAGAAATTCAGTTTCTTGGCTTTATAATAAAAAAGGAACTATTTCTCCAGTCCAAAAAGTTATTAAGTTTGATTCCTAATTTCTTGATGAAATTCTTAATAAAAAGAAATTGCAACATTTTCTTGGATGCCTTAATTATGTTTCTAACTTTTATAAAGATCTTGCTAAAGAAAGAAAAATCTTGCAAATGCGCTTGACCAAAAATCCCATAGAATGGTCACCTGCTCATACAAAAGTTATTCCTAATATTAAACAAAAAGTGCAAAATATACCTTGTTTAACTGTCCCTCATCCAAATTTATTAAAAATAGTTCAAACAGATGCATTTGAAATAGGTTTGGAGGAATCCTTCTACAAAGAAATGTCCTTGGAAAAGAAGAAATTCTTCGTTTCACTTCTGGAACATGGATGCCCACTCAACATAATTATTCAACTATTAAAAAGGAAATCCTATCCATAGTAAATAGTATAATGAAGTTCCAAAGTGATTAATTAAGCAAAAATTTTTTATTAAGAATAGATTGTAAATCTGTTAAAGAAATTTTAGAAAAAGATGTAAAAAATCTTGCTGTTAAGCAAATCTTTGCTCGCTGGCAACCTTTATTAGCCATATTTGACTTTGACATTGAGTATATTGCAGGTAAAAATAATTCTTTTCTTGATTTTTTATCTCATGAGTTTTTACAGGGGCAAAAGAATGAAGCCTCGGCAAATTAAACCTTTTCTCCAATCCCCAACTGATAAAGTTTCTTCCATTATGAACACTACACCTTTATTCAGAAAATCCAGTCGCAATTATCTTGAGAGATGGGGAAAAACCCATACTTCTAATATTCCTCAATTTCAAAACCCATCAAGCCCTTTATCCAGAAAACCTCAAGCTTCACAAGCCCAATATTTTGCCACAAAAGCACCCTTGAGAATTTATTCCATAGGTGACATGTCTTATGCTGATACCATTTTTATTGAACATCTTATCCAAACCCTTTTTTCGCTTGATTACTTATTTATCCAACCTCTTGACTATAAAGTCTATGAACAGATTCTGATTAAAACTGGCAGCTATACTATTGATTATACATATGGATCAAAAAATTCATACTTAAATGCTTTACCACCCAATATTACTATCCTCTATTCAAAAATCAAAATCCTGCATGTTCTCTCTATAGAAGAATGGGGACGACCTCTTCATATGCCTCAAAGGCTTGATTTAGAACTTATTTTTAATTATTATGATTATATTTCTACTTAGGAAGTCATCTTCTATTATCAAAATCCATCCTTCCAGCATTCCTGGTTCATCATATTCAAATCAAACTCCCATAAAATACCTATGTGGTTCTTTACACAATTCTGGATCCCTTTTGGTGCTACTAAAGACATCCTTCCTCAAGCACTTCTTCTTATTTATGAATCCTATTTTGCATCATTTAAAGCCCTTCTGAAATCAGAAGAAAAGAGGCCTTTATCAGCGCTTACAACTTGAAATAGAACCTTATGTTACTATGCAATTTTATCGCAAGCAGGAGATTCCTTAGATCTTGAAATGGAATTTTTATAAAAAAATAGACTTTAGTCCACCAGTTTTATCTCAAATTATTTATATCAAGTTTTGGCATCAATTTGATTACATTGTAATACTCCAGCAATATTATACCGATCAAACTAAAAAGCCATCATTCTTTGAAGTTCTCAAAACTCCTGAAAAAGAAAAAGAAAGGCTTCATCCAGCAAGTGATATTGACAAACAAAAGAATTCTTGTTCAGCCTCTCCTTCTGCTCCTTATGTAGCAGCAAATTTGCTTTAACACAAAAAAAAACCAAAAGGAAATTATTGAACAATTACAAAAAGAACGGTCATATGAAAATTCTCCATTAAGTTTTGGTCAGCAGCTGCATCATCTTTGGGCTGATGACAATCCTTTTGAAAATATTGCTCCTGAACCTGATACAGATGCTGATGAGACAAGAAGTGATAATGAAGGATTCATATCTATCCAAAGAAAAGGAAAAAAAAAGCCAAGACAAGACATATGCTTTATTAATCCACTCAATTTCCCACAAAGCAATCATGACGATCCACTATTCCAAATAAAGTTCATTTCTAGTGAAGATTGTGATCTTATCTAGCAGTCCTGAAGCATCATGAAATTTGTTAGCACATGAAATGAAATGCAAATGCAGTGTAAATTCAGTTGTAATGAAATGTAAATTATGTTTGTTATGACTATAAAGAAGTCTAGTCTTCCACATGTACAGGCAAGAGTTTGAATAACAATCAAAATCCAACCTCGTTTCCACCACCATCTCCTCTCTCCTCTCCCATCCGCTTATGTATACCCACCACCTTCTACTTTTGTATACCCACCATCTTCCCCATTTGGTATCAGAGCCAAGTTGTCATCTAGTTCGTAATCAACTATTGTTGCAATATAAAGTCGTTTTGTGAGTATTTCTTCACTCATCTTTATAATTTGATTTTTTTTAAGGAATTGCTGACTCAGAAGTAAGAACGTCAAAAATCTTAATACTTAGTGCTGTGTTTGTTATTATTGAGAAATTTTAATCATATTCCGCCCGGAGCGAAACTGAGGTAGCCATTGTTGTCGCCATTGTTAGCAATGTGAAGGCGTTTAAGGCATTTTGATGGTGTGTAAATCCTCTATTTCGTTAGATACTCATGGTGGATTTGATTAAAATAACCCTGTACTACAAATTATGGCTAAGCTTATTAAGAAGTTTGTAAGTTCTTCTTCCGCATCATCAAATTCCTTATCTTCTGTGTCTATTAAAAATAGTGAAGAAATTAATTATGACGATTTAGATCAAGTTATTTGTGACTGGACTATTCCAAACGTAAATAAAAATGAAATTTATAAAGTTGGAAGTTTTCAATTAAAATCAAGTTATAAAGTAAAACCCATTGAAAGAACTAAATCCATTACCAATAATATTCAGCATCTTTCTTTAATCAAGCCCCATGAAATAAAGGAGTATGTTATGTTAAAATATAAAATTATATTCATTTTGGATTAATGCAAGTTGTTCTAAAGCCTCTAAGAAGACTTGGACTTAGAACAGAAACTCTCATCTATGTTCAAGATATAAGACATAAAAAATTCAATGATTCATTACTTAGAATGGTTGAATCAAGTTTGGCTAATGGCCCAACTTTCTTCAATTGCTTTCCAAATTTCTCTATTTCCCTTACAGATCCAGGTGCATACGAAGCTCTTACTCTTGCTATCTAGACAAAAGGTTTTGATATGATTGCTCATAATCAAAATCTTGCTCTCATATATAGAGTTTATTATAAACTCAAATTCAGTTGCTCCAGGCATAGCCTATTCCCATCAAGCAAAAGGTATGACTACTTTATTCCAAACTAATTTAAAAAATAAAGTTAATATTCCAGAACTCATACAGTGGAATGATATTAATCTATCTGGTAAATGGTGCTTAGAAAACACCCAACCAGAAAGGTCTTTAGAAAATCAAGATATTGAAATAATTACTGAACATGAAGATGGAAGTGTTGAAATAAATTTTCAAATAGATTTAAGAGATATAACTCTTACAGTTTATCAACCTTGTAGAAAGTCTTATTCTCATCCTCCCTCTGAAGTAGGATCTTCCATAAAAGAATCATCCCGAGTTTATTGCTCTATACCTATTGTAGACCTTCAACTTACAGGACTAGTGTATCCTTCTTATCAAGTTTCTCCATCTAATACATATAATCCTTCAAAATACAATTTCAATATAAATGTTATTCAATGCTTTGAAATTGATAAAGAAATGTTAAAAAAGAATTTAGCTTTACATCCACTCACAAAATCCTTTTTTAACCATGTTTCTTAAGAACATGAAGACTTTCTAAAAGCAAAATGGTATAAATATATGTATGATAATCAAAGAAATATTTATTTCTTTGATTGGCTTAAACTAGCCATGAAGAAAGCTTATAATACTGAAGATTTATCCATCAATATGATAACTAAATTAAGCTCTTCTTGGATTGTAGCTTCTACCAGTTCCTCTCCACAAAGAACTGAACAATCTATACATCCTCCATTACATCAAATCATTTATAAAGAAATTTCAGCTGTACCCATAAAAGATGTTGCAAAAATATAAGGAGACAAAGGTAAAACTGAATTTATTTACAAATCAAATTTAAGTCATGGTTTCGAACAAAATAATTATACAAATATGAACCTTCATACTATTGGCCAACAAACCAATAGAATTGAAGATAAAGTTGAAAATATTTTAAAATTTTATGAAACTACTTCTTCCCATAAAGTAATCAAGACACAATCTTTAGGTTTTCAAGGTGAAGCCCTTAAAGATCTATAGCTAGAAAAAACCCCTAAAATTTTCAAACGAACTAATCAATCAATTATCTCATAGTTTTACAACATAAAACTTAAAAATAATAAAGAAATAAAGATGAAGAATCCATAAATGTTTTAGTTTCTAAAGCTTTGAGCTTAGACTCAGAATTCTCTATTTTTGACTCTATAGAAGAAAAATAAAATGAAAATCAAGATGATCAAAATCAAGAATCTCTATAAATCAATAAAATATTTAAGAGACAAAAACCAAGAGTCACTGCAGCAAAAACAAGAAATTATTATCCAAGACCTACTCTAGTTAATCTTCAATTCGAAGAACAAGCTATTCTAAATGGCCTTCGATTTGAAAACTCTTCCGTATATGAATGGAATGTAGATGGACTATCTGAAAATCAAATCCTGCAACTATGCCAACATATGATGATATATGCCTCTACCAACATGGCTGCCGGTAATGATCAAAGACATGCAGTAAATACAGCCGTCCTTGGATTTACTAGATGATTACATGGTTGGTGGGAAAAATACCTATCTAATAAAGAAAGAAATGTTCTATTAAATGTAGCAGAAAGAGATCCCTTAGGAAATCCAGTTCTAAATCCTCAAGGCCAAATGATCCCTTATTCCATCTTCATGCTTATTACCAATATAGTTAAACATTTTATTGGTAATTATACAAATGCAGAAGAAAAATTAAAAACACAATTAATCAATTTATCTTGCCTAACATTATTGGATTTTCATTGGATAAAGATGTTTTCTTATCAAAACTCTATACAATCGATACAAGTAATTCAAAATTTTGGAAAGAAAAATTTATATCTGGTCTTCCTAAACTTTTTGCAAAAAAGTTATAGAAGAGTTAAAATCAGAAAATTATGAACTTTATACATATGGTGTTCTCATTCAAAAGATAAATAAAGTTGGATTTTCATTATGAAATGAAATCAAACTTAAACGACAAATTGAAAATAAAAAAAGAATAAGCAAATATGAACTTGGTGATTTTTGTTATCAATTTGGCATGGAACCATTAATTTGTCCTTCTAGCCATAATAAAAAGAAAAACTTAAAAAGAAACCATCAAAAAAGAAAATCTAAACAATTTTCAACTCCACAATATTATATTCCCTCAAAAAGATATCATAAAAAATCTTCTCATAAAAATCCTTACAAGGAATCAAAGAAATCCTATAGAGAAGATAATCCATTCACTTCTTATCCTAAGAAAAAAGAAATACAATATTATAATTGCAAAAAAAGGACATTTAGCTCCTGACTGCCCAAAAATAAAAGTAAAAACAAAAAAAGAAATCAAAACTATCTTAAAAGGATCCTCGGCATTAGAGCCATCCAATTCCTCTAATACGGATTATTCTACCTCTCATTCTTCATATACATGTCATTGTAAAATATTTGACAGTGAAATCCAGTATGAATCTGCTTCTTCTTCCTCTTTATCTTTAAACATACTTTCTACTCCAAAAGAGATTGTGCTAAAAATGTTTAAAGATCTAAAAGATGAAGAATTAAAAAATAAATATTTTGAAAAAATACAAAATATAAATAAAGGAACTAAAAAAGGGAAAGCTTCTACATCAAATAACATATCAGACTTACCTGAACAATTCAGCATTAAAATTGTATTGATAGATTAAGAGAGCAACAAGCTCCTACTCATCTTTCTATTCAAGATCTTTATAAAGAAGTAAATAATCAAAAGCAAGAAATAAAAGAATTAAAACAAGACTTAATTGAACTTCAAGAACTCAAACGTGTTAAGAATCTTGAATTTCACACACTCAAAAATTATCAAGAAAATGATAATAATTTAGAAAATCAAGAGAAATTTCATAAAGACTTAAATGGTTTTGTAAATTCTTTAACAAGAAATCCACTTAAAAAATGGAAAAGTCCAGCTATAATTAAGGTCAAAGACTTCTCTATTAAAGCACTCTACTTACTAGATAGCGGCGCGGATGTTAATTTAATAAGAGAAAGATTAATCCCAACAAAATATTATAAGAAAACCAATATTAAACTCAATCTAGCTACTGCTAACAAAAAACTACAAATCAAATACAAATTAAGTAATGTTTAAGTTTGTAAAAATGGTACATGCATAAAGACTAATTTCCTTCTAGGAAAGAATTTTAACAATTATGTTATCCTTGAAAATCCTTTCCTACAAATTTAACAGCCTTTTTAAATTGACTCATCAAGTCTAAAAACTATTTTAGACAGTAAAGAATTAAAATTCGATTTTGTTGAATTAACTCCTATTCAACATATCAATATTATTCAAACAAAGTGTAAATAAGAATAAGATGTTCAAACACCATTCAGATATCTAGTTCCAATTAAAATGGATCTTATTAATCATCTCTCTGATGTCTTCATGTTTTCTACATTTAATCCTACATCCAGATTTTGGTACCTTCAAATTCTACCCGGAGGACAGATATAAAATTAATTTTCTTTTCCCAATGAAAAAAAAATTCAGATTATTGATAATTCATATTCAGACCTATTTGCCTTCAGGAAGTATCCCTTCTCATTACTACATCAAGTACAAGCAAAAGCAATGCCCCTATTCAAGAATCAAGCTCTTCCTTCTTCAATTTAGGATTATCTGTGTCACACCCCGATCCCGAGAATTTGGAGATTTGAGTGGGCCCCCAGGGCGTGGATACGAAATCCCATAGGATTCCGTGCCCTGAAGAATTATGCACGAATTCCTACAAGGGAGATTCCACAAGAACGTGTGAGGTAAACCAACACACGTATGGACATAACTCATCATAAGCGAATGCCTACGAAATACTCAGTAATAATCAAAAGCAAGTTAAAGAACATATCCCTTTTCATACATAGGTAGGTATATACATATACATCAGTGCTAAAGTTCTTCAATTACCTATCCTTCCATTCAACTCAATTAAAAGGTCGGATACAAAAGGTCTAAAGTGCATTTTCCCCAATGGAAAACCAAAAAGGTGGCCGTAACACCTCCAACACTGACGCACTCTGTGGGATGACTAATAACAGATATCGTCATCCTTCCAATCATCTATACCCCGAGGTACCGTTAGGGCACTCTCTGGGGGCGCATCAACACCCGAATTGGGACCAGGTTCTGTACCTGCAATACCAAGGGTAACACTGTTAACACAACGGTTAAGCAAGTATTGAGCATACCAGACTAACATAATATATATCAATTGAACTCATTAACAAACAAGACTTTAGTTATTTTATTTTGGATCTAAGTATTGATTATTTATTACTTTACTGCCGGGCCATAGCAATTGCACCTATCAAAGCAACTAAAAAAATTATAGAAATGAGTTCAAACGGGAGGTAAAAATCTGTTGATAAATGAATCCCAATTTGTTGAACGTTAGTTGTTAGGTCCTGTTCTATAATCTGATTGGATCTTGTAGTCCAAATAATCCCGTACCACGACGTATCTGAGATAGTAGTAATTAGTGAAAAAAGAATACTTGTACAAACCAGTGAAGTGACCCCATACACTGGATAGGAGCATTAATAGTCTATTAGACTTAATGTGCATGAGTGACAGTAAGTGAAGAATCAAATCAAGATATAGTACACATTAACTGGCATCCACGAGGCTCCATCCTCCTAAAAGGAAGCGTAAAAACAGATGGGTCGCTCGGAGATCAAGCTAGCTTTTCGAGGAGTGCCGACAACTCCTCCGTAAGCTACTGCAGTAGTGACATAATACCCAAAAGGGCGCAAGCTAAGTGGTGCCGACTCAGGTTTACCTCTCTCATACTTCTTATCATATTTGCAATAACATACATAGGGAATATCAGTCTGGAAATATAACCAATCATGAATACAGATGAACAATTAAATGAAGCATATTTATATGAGCTACGAAGGCTCGAACCTCACCTATACCCTTATGGCTAGCAAGTACGCACTCAGTAGAAGCTCTGGCCTGTCAGACACACACTCGTTAGAAGCTCAGGTCTGAATTGCCTCAGGGTTTATCTAGAGAGTGAATACATAGACAATTCATGTGGAGGGTAAGGTATTTAACAATATGGATGTATTCGGGTTGCTTAACTATCTAAGAAATCACTATTCCCCTGTGTAAGGCAACCCATGATCTCCAAGGTCATTCAATCTAAAGTACTCATAAAATGTCTGGTGCCATCGTGTTACCATATCTTGGTATTACCTTGTGTACATAAAAGATGCCCCTTCTTTCCGGGAATTTCTCATTCTTTTTAACATGTATTCACCATTGGCCAATGTGATGGTAGGAAAGGTGCCAATACTAAGGTCCTCCAAGGTTAGTGAAAGTTTCTAATATCCTAGATTTCACTGGTACTTACGGCTTAGTCGTGTATAGTGCTACGGCTTAGCCAAGTAGCTCAGGTTTCCTCAAAAAATCGAGGCACATTTATGGCTTAGCCATATATTAGTGAATGGCTTAGTCGTGCTAAGCCTACGGCCAGGTTACGGTGTGGCTACGGCCGAGCCGTAAGGCATTTCACGGTGTAGCCGTATGCAAGCAGTAGAAGGAAATGGGTTTTCAAGCTCTCTGGAAAGTCCACCGTAAGAAGGCTTACGGCTTGGGTACGAGCTGGGCACGGCTTAGTCGTAGTGAATTTTACGGTGAAGCCGTGGGTAAGCCGTAGTACAAAAACCAATTTCATCGCTCTCTGGACTTTGAGCTGTAGACAGCTACGGCTTAGCTGTGGCTCCGCCGTACGCTTCAGAAAACTGAAGTCGATTCTGTAGCTGAATTTCAATACAGGATCCATACAGAACCTGATTTGTGGGGAGTTCCTATGGCTTAATTATAGTGTCATTGTAGGTATTCCACCCTCACACACCCTCCATTCCACTTTTACTTCCTAACTCAATCCATACTACATTTGTACACAATAAAACAATGAAGAGCAGGCTGAATATTGAGAATTCAAAGAACTACCCAAGGATCGATAACTTAACCACAAATGCATCACATAGAAACTCTAACACTTGCCTCTTAACAGTGTTTGCCCTTTCTAAGTCCTTCTTGTTGTGTGGTTAGGGAAGAGCTTCCAAATGAGAATGGGTTCTCTTAGTGAGCTGTTGCTTGAAGGGGAAGTACTTCCCAAAGAAGAGAATACTCCTATAAAGAAGAGGAAGATGGGTGAAGACTATCCCCAATGCATGCAAGACCCCCAACCCTAGTAGCTCTTCAAAATTGAAGTGAAGATGAAAGGAATCAGGAAGAGAGGAAGCAGCTCCAACAACCAAAGGAGGAAGAAGAGAAATTGGGAAGTTGAGTCCCCTTTTTAACTTAAAATTTCCTATATTTAACATGCAAGTCCGATCTTTTTATGAAATTTTGGTTTAGCCCAAATGGACCTCAATTGACCCAAAACGAGTTTAGATCAAATCAAGCCCAACACGAAAGATGATCTACATGAAAATTACTCAAGGAGTGATTGACAAGGTGCCCACAAGATGCAAGAACAATTTAGAAAAAGGTCCTCAACTACTGAAGTAAGGCTCAACTTCGCCCAACTACCGATCTAAGACCCAAACCTAATCGTTTTTAAGCTAGATTAACATAAATAAGGTTTAATAAACATAAAACGTGACTAATTAGCGTAGATTAAGATTAGTGGGATTCGGAACCTTACAATCTGTCACTTCATAAGAACTTATCAATGTCCATTGGAGTGCCATTCTCTCTAATAAAAGAAGAAAAACTAGAAAAACTTTATCCAGAATTGCAAACCATATCAAGGACTTTGAAAGCCAAGTCCTTATGTGCCATAACATCCATCAAAGAGCACTGTTATCCACCTATGTGATGAAAAAACATCCAGAATTCACCTCCTGGAAAAGGTTAGCACAGCCCTTCCAGATGAGATAGCTGCAAGAATTAGAGAAAAAACCTTTTTTTGTCAGATCAAGGAGCGATTAATGCTCAAAGCTCAGTATATAAGCTAGGCAACTGGCTTTCCCAAATTGTTCCTGCCATCATATGAAGTTGATATCTCATATATCAAACAATGATTAGTCCAAAGATTTTCTTTATGCAGAGATGATTTTGAAATGATATAGCAACTCCTTACAATCGTGTGTCATGCCCTTCACAGCCTTATAGTTACCAAAAGACAACTTATAACGATTTCATCAAGTTTGGGTGAAAGATCAGAAATCCAGTTTTATCAACCTTATCAATTATGGACCATCATGAATTATGAAGAAGGAGATTTAGTCTGCAAAAAGTTCATCTCTACCGTAAATGATTACGAGCATCTCCCTGTTGATTATCCAGCTCAATGGTATGAATCTCATGAAGTCGCTACAATGGAATATAGCTTAAAATGCCTCCGAACTTATGATCCAACTTTTGATCAGTATCAAAATTTCTCAATCTAAAAGGACATCTTGAATTTGCAAGTATATACAGATATGCTAGGTGTGACGGTCGAAGAGTTGTTTGCATCACTAATGATCTCACTGAGCAAATAACAGGGATACAAATTCCATATAAATCTGGACATATAGCTCTTAATCAAATTATCAATGCTTATGAAGGCATGTCTTTTGTTATTTCTAATAGAACTCGAGAAGAGTTAATCCAATTATTCCATGGTGAATTAACAAATGATGGCTGAGATGAGCACTTTTGATGCAAGTATCCAATAATACTATGCCTAGCTTAAAGATTCTTCCTACAAGAGCTTTTTCTACTAGCCCATCAATGAGTTTTTTGGAAAAAGTACGTACAAAAGTACTAAGACAAAGCATATCTCTTATAAGAATGAAGCAGTATTTTATTCCTGACATGCACATCAATGAAGAACTTATCTCCAGAAAGGGAAAAGAAATAAAGATATGACACATACCTTATTAAGTTACTCAAAGCAATCATGATATCTCACTATTCTGAATAAAGTTCATCTACAGCAAAGATTGTGATTTTTGCATACAGTCCGATTGCACCATGAAATTTGCCAGCACATTAAATGAAATGCACATTCAGTTTAAATTCAGTTGTAAAGAAATGTAAATTACATTGGTTATGACTATAAATAGGTCTAGCCTTCTTCATGTACAGGCAAGAGTTGGAATACCAATCAAAATCCAGCATTGCTTCCACCACCATCTCTTTTCTCATCTCCCTTCTGCTTTTGTATACCCACCATCTTCCCCATTTGGTATCAGAGCCAAGTTGGAATCAAATTTTTAATCAAGTACTTTGGCAATATAAGGTTGTTTTCTGAGTATTTCTTCACTTATCTTTGTTATGTTATATTTTGATTTTGCTTAAGGAATTGCTGACTCAAAAGTAAGAATGTCAAAAGTCTTAATAATTGGTTCTATGTGTGTTATTATTGAGAAATTTTAATCATATTCTGCCCAAAGTAAAGCTGAAGCAGCCAATGTTGTCACCGTTGTTAGCGTGTGAAAGCATTTAAGGTGTTTTGTTGGTGTGTAAATCCTCTATTTCGTTAGATACTCGTGGTAGATTTGGTTAAAATAACTTTGTAATACAAATTATGGCTAAGTTTATTAAAAATTTTGTACCTTCTTCTTCCTCACCTTCAAATTCCTTATCTTCTATGTCTACTAAAAATAGTAAACAAATCAGTCATGACAATTTAGATCAAGTTATTTGTGACTGGACTATTCCAACCATAAATAAAAATGAAATTTATAAAGTTGGAAGTTTTCAATTAAAATCAAGTTATAAAGTAAAAACCATTGAAAGAACTGAATCCATTACTAGTAATATTCAGCATCTTTCTTTAATCAAGCCCCATAAAATAAAGGAGTATGTTAAAACATACAATTATATTCATTTTGGATTAGTGTAAGTAGCTTTAAAGCCATTAACAAGACTTGGACTTAGAACTGAAGCTCTCATCTATGTTCAAGATGCAAGACATAAAAAATTCAGTAATTCATTACTTGGAATGGTTGAATCAAATTTGGCTAATGGCCCTACTTTCTTCAATTGCTTTTCAAATTTCTCTGTTTCCCTTATAGATCCAAACAAAAGGTTTTGATATGAATCCTCATAATCAAAATCTTGCTCTCATATATAGAGTTTATTATAAACTCATGAATTTAGTTGTTCTAAGCATAGCCTATTCACATCAAGTAAAAGGTATGACTACTTTATTCCAAACTAATTTCAAAAATAAAGTTAATATTCCAAAACTCATATAGTGGAATGATATTAATCTATCTGGTAAATGGTGCTTAGAAAACACCCAACCAGAAAGGTCTATATAAAATCAAGATATTGAAACAATTATTGAACATGAAGATGGAAGCGTTGAAATAAATTTTCAAATAAATTTAAGAGATACAACTCCTACATTTTATCAATCTTCTAGAAAGTCTTATTCTCAACCTCCCTCTGTGGTAAGATCTTTAATAAAAGAACCATCTCGAGTTTCTTGCTCTACACCTAATGTAGACCTTTGACTTACAGGACTTGTGTATCCTTTTTATCAAGCTTCTCTATCTAATACATATAATCCTTCAGAATCCGATTTCAATATAAATGTTATTGAATGTTTTAAAATTGATAAAGAAATGTTAAAAAAGAATTTAGCTTTGCAACCTTTAACAAAATCCTTTTTTAAATAGGTTTCTCAAGAACATCAAGACTTTATAAAAGAAAAATGCTTCAAATATAGATATGATAATCAAAGAAATATTTATTTCTTTGATTGGCTTAGACTAACTATAAAGAAAGCTTATAATACTGAAGATTTAACCATCAATATGATAACAAAAATAAGCTCATCTTGGATTATAGCTTCTACCAGTTCTTCTCCACGAAGAACTGAAGAATCTATACATCCTCCATTATATTAAATCATATATAAAGAAACTTCGGCTGTACCCATAAAAGATGTAACAAAGATACAAGGAGATAAAGGTAAATCTGAATCAATTTATAAACCAGACTTAAGTCATGTTTTAGAACAAAATAATTATGCAAATATTAACCTTCGTACTATTGGCCAGCAAACCAATAGAATTGAAAATAAAGCTGAAAATATTTTAAAAATTTATGAAGCATCTTCTTCATAAAAGATAATTAAGACACAAACTTTAGGTTTTCAAGGTGAAGCCCTTAAAGATATAAAGTTAGAAAGGAAATCTTTAAAATTTTCAGATGAACTAATTAATCAATTATCTCATAGTTTTACAAATATAAAACTTCTATAAAATAATGGTAAAAAAACTAATAAATCTATAAATGTTTTAGTCTCAAATTCTGAAGCGTCTAGCTGAGATTTAGAATTTTCTGTAGCTGATCCTATAGAAGAAGAGTTCAAAACAAATGAGAATAAAAATGATCAATGTCAGTAATCTCTACAAATCAATAAAATAGTTAAAAGACAAAAACCAATAGTCACTGCAGCAAAAATAAGAAATTATTATTGAAGACCTACTCCAGTTGATCTTCAATTCGAAGAACAAGCTATTCTAAATGGCCTTTGATTTGAAAACTCCTCAGTATATGAATGGAATGTAGATGGACTTGTTGGAAATTTATACTAAAAGCATACTTTTATGTATTTTTCTTTGACTGATTTACTTATTAGTAAAGTTTGCTTTTCCATCTTAATGAGAATTTGTATGGGTAAATGGTTGCACTACTATTTACTGTGCATAAATGTGTCTTTTATTTTATAAAGTAGACAAGTTAGTGTGTAGAGTTCAACTTATTCACGGAAGACTTATTTGTCAGTTCTTATAGAATATAAGTTACTGTTGTTCACAATCTAGATGGGGCTGGATACACCATCAGTATAATTGTAGCATGATGTTTTAGTAGACTTGTCTTGGCTGCGGGAAAAGTATAGTTTCGACTCGTTATGCTAGTATACTTTGTGTGTATTGAACATGACCTTTTTTGGGTTATTGTCTTTATACTGACTATATAAGATTATTAACATCCAAATGGTTATTTTGAGAGCTTATACTCTTAATCCCGATATCAATAATAGATACGTGCATTTAGTATTTGGCATTTTGATTTGCAAAGGAGTAAGAACTTTTGTAGGTCAATAATCTCAGTAAATTGGATGACTATACTATGTGTATGGTGCATATTAGTTTATTGACAGAATCCACGTCCCGTAATAGGGATTGATGATATCCCCCTTGATGAAGCTTATAAGTTTTGATCATGTTAAACCCTGCAGGTGGACTTAGTATTCGACATATCAAATAAGTTAAGTGTAAGGTCTCAAGGAATTATAAAGATATCGATTAAATATAGGCATCAATAATTATTTAATCAATGGATATCTGAAATCTTAATGTGGGGAGATTAATAAGCATTTAATAACAAGAAGCTCGAAATATTATTTTGAGAATAAGGACAGGAGTACAATTATAATTCTTTAGTGGACTGAATTGTAATTTATGGATCTAGAATTTTAATTTGGGTCGAATTAGGGTTTCCTATTTCTATAAGAAGCCCATTCCTTATTTCCTTCTTAAGGTCCCAATTGTAGCCTATAAATATGCACTATTGCTCTCTAGAAAAGATATACAAGAGAAATATCGTTTTTTGAGAGCAAGGAGAATTCGCAGAAGAGGCCCACACCCCGGTGCGAATTCGAGCATAAAGGAATATAGTAAAAGATTCTGAGATTTTTAGGTTGTTGTAAGACCGAGATCAAATAAGAGAGATCTCGCAGGTATGGTTTTTGAATCATTATCGTTTAAACTTATTTCCGCAGTGATCTGTGCACGATATCTAAGGATCCCGGCAGCTGCCTCCCAACAGTGGTATCAGAGCCAACCTTGATACTGCGTATGGATTGAACAGAATATAGAAAGATGATAGGTTACTATAAAAAGTCATGGTGAATGCGTTTTGCTGTAACTAGTTTTGTAGCGAACTGTCTAATCCTTGTTTTGCAGCAATTGATCTGGCTATCATGGTCACCATGTGTGTTTGTTATGTGAATGGATCCCACGAATCATATTCGTGGTTACTGTTTTACATATTTTCAATTTTTCTTGGTGATGTATTTATATTGATATAGCATGTGAACTCCATTCATCAGGAGGCTTAGAATTCAATGTAACTTTTCATGGTGATGTAATTATATTGAAATAGCCCGTGGACTCCGTTCTTCAGGAGGCTTAGGTTCAATATAATTTTTTTTAGGAGGGACACAAGTTTTAAAGGCAGATATCGATTTCGAAGGAAGAACTCCATAAAAAAAATCTAGTTCCCCCGGACCCTGCCAGGGCGCTGCCCCCTGGGCCCCCGCGAGTTGATTGGGCAACTCGATCCCCGCCTGGGGATACCCCCAGACCCCCTCTGCGAGGTGCATATTTTGAAGAAGTGGCAATCAAGAAAACAAAGGATCCTACTTGACCATGATAGCTAGGACTCTAGTAGTGGTCATATTTTTTTTGTGCTTGAATGCCTATGAATATCATAACTTACTTCATATGATATTAGATCTATTTAATACTATTTAGAATAGAGAAATAGGTAGCATTCATGTGATTTGCAAATAAAATTGAACTCCAGTTTTTCTTTTATTAATCACAACAATGCTATGATGCGTAAAGATAGGGTAACCTAGACATCTTGGTAATGTATTACTTCAAAATTCTAAACTGGCCTTATTAAACTATTATACAAGAACCCTCATTATTAAATAACTAAGTGGGAGAGGGAACCTCTTAGTTCCCACTGTCTCCATCATTGTTTTGTAGGAGATGTAATTGATTTATGTGTTGACCTTAGAGTTTTCTTCCTCATCGGATGAGTTAATTATGGAATCTCCAGTACAAACTCCTATATGGATGATTTATGGTAATTATTAGTATAGGTCACCTCTCCATCTAACGGAACTGAATACAGAATAATGGACCTTGAATTAAATGATGGTGTACGCTTAGCTATAAATAATAGTATGCCCTCCATCTGAGTCACTGCCGTTATTTATAGGACCAAAGTCATGGCAGCTGTTTGGTTTTGCTTGACACAATTTATTGGCTTGATATTAAAACTAATAGGTTATGTCCTATCTAAACACATTGAGGCATACTATGCATAATGTTTTAGATTGCTGTCGGATTCTTTAATTAATTGGCAGAGGGAGCCTTTTTTATTTGAATCCAACGTTTATTTGCCCATCATAATTTGTTGATTATGTAATTTTCAGGATTTAAGATGGGAGCTTTCAATCCACTTGCTGTCATTCTCAAAGAACACAGACTCACTAGACCTATTATATTGACTGGAAAAGAAACTTGGATATTGTGTTAAATGCTAAAGAATACAAATATGTGCTCACTGAGGTGTGCCCAGAGAAACCTCCAGATGGTTGTACCGATTAGGTAGCTGTCCAGGCATACAAAAAATGGATCAAGGCTAATGAGATGGTGCGGTGTTACATGTTGGCATCTATGTCAAATGTTTTGCAACATCAGCATCAGTCTTCTCCTACTGCCTATGATATCATGTACAGCCTTAAGGAGATGTTTTGATCAGGATCGGGCAGAAAGGCAAGTTGCCATGAAAGAGCTATTTAACACTAAGATGGCTAAAGGAACCTTTGTAAGGGACCATGTTCTGAAAATGATAGGACACCTCAATGAACTAGAAGTCCTTGGAGCTGAAATTGATGGGGAAACCTAGGTCGATATCATTCTCCAGTCCCTGACTAATTCCTTTGAGAATTTTCACCTAAATTACAACATGAACAAGCTCAATTATTCTTTGGCGGAATTACTCAAGGAACTTCAAGCTGCTGAGGGCCTTCTGAAGAAGTCAGCTAGTGTTCACATTGCTGAAAAAGGTTCTATTTCTAAGCCGAAAGGCAAGAAGAAATAGAAAAAGGGTCAGAATCGTAATGCAGTTCCTTAAGGTGGCAACGGACCTCAAGGAGGAGTGAAAAAGCCTAAGGGCAAGTGTTTTAATTACAAGAAAGCAGGGCACTGGAAAAAGCAATATCCAACTTATCTCAACAAAGTGAACAATAAAGGTAAATTTCATTCACTAGTTGTTGAATCATATTTGGCAATTGTATCTACCGGTACCTGGCGTGTAGTAGATACGAGAGCCACTAATCATGTTTGCAATTCTTTACAGAGGTTCTAGGAAACTAGGCAACTAAGTGATGGAGAGATTTATTTGCTTATGGGTGATGCTACAAGAGAGGCAGCAGTTGCAGTAGGAGATGTTTATCTTAGTTTTATAGAGATAGGACTTTAATTTTAAAAGATTTTCTTTATGTTCCCTCCATTAGGCGAAATTTAATTTCTGTTTCCAAGTTGATTAGAGACGGATATTTCGTTTATTTTAATAAATTTGTGGTTATTAAGTACAATATGCGTTTTATCTATTCCGGTTCATTGGTGGATGATCTTTACATTGTTGATCTTATCTTTCCTAAACTGCAACTGACAGAATCGAATACCACAATTACCTTACCATGTAAGAGAAAGAAATCTTCACAATTGAACCAAACGTATCGTTGGCATTTACGCTTGGGTCATATCAATCTAAACTAGATTTCAAGACTAGTTGGAAATGGACCATTAGACTCATTGGAAGTGGAGGCACTTCCAGTCTGCAAATCTTGTTTAGAGGGGAAAATGACCAAGCGCCCTTTTTTGGCAAAAGGCTATAGGGCCAAAGAATCATTGGAATTGGTTCACTCTGACCTGTGTGGGTCCATGAATGTCCAGGGAAGAGGTGGATTTGAGTATTTCATTACTTTTATTGATGACTACTCAAGGTATGTGTACATTTACTTAATGCGCCGTAAGTCCGAATGCTTTGAGGAATTCAAGGAGTAGAGGGCGGAAACGGAAAAGCATCTAAGTAAGAGTATCAGGACACTACGATCTGATCGTGGTGGCGAGTACCTCTTTGGAGAATTTAGGGATTACTTAGCACAAGAGGGGATTACATCCTAGTTGTCTGCACCAGGTACACCTCACCAAAATGGTGTAGCAAAACGAAGGAATAGGACTCTTGTGGATATGGTGAGGTCAATGATGAGTTATTCGGATTTACCTAATTCATTCTGGGGGAATGCTCTAGAAATGACTGCATACATTCTAAACTTAGTTCCATCTAAGTCAGTACCTGCTACACCCACAGAACTATGGACTGGGCGCAAACCCAGTTTAAAGCATGTTCGGATTTGGGGTAGTCCAGTACATGTGCTGAAAGGGAACATAGATAAGTTGGAACCAAGAACGGAAGTTTGCATTTTCATTAGATATCCTAGAGGAACAAAAGGTGGTTTGTTCTATAATCCTCAAGATTGAAAGGTCATTGTTAACACCAATGCTCAATTCTTAGAAGAGGACTATGTAATGAACCACAAACCCAAAAGTAGAATTGTTCTCCAGAATTGAGAGGAGAGAGACCTACCCAAACTTTTCCATTACCAGCAGCACAGGGAGAGACACCACAAGATGGAGAATTTGGCTTTCCATTACCTCATCGTAGTGGGAGGCTTATCGACTCCCAAGCTGATGATACTCCAGTTGAAACCACCAACTTGCTTGGTGATGAGCTAGATCAGCATGTCGATGATGGTACACCAGGATTAGTTTTAACACAGCGTGACACTACTTATACATACACAAAGGGTGTGCCTCATTGTAGTGGGAGGGTTATTCGTCAACCTGAGTGGTATATGTTCTTGGGAGAGTCATTTGACAGAGTCCCTGATGAGCTAAATACCAAACCCTGTAACTAAAATGAAGCACTCCAAGACAAAGATACAGACCTATGGCAAAAAGCTATGAAATCAGAAATGGAGTCTATGTACTCTAATTAAGTCTGGGATCTTGTAGAACCACTAGAGGGGATAAAACTTATCGGTTGTAAGTGGGTCTACAAGAAAAAAAGAGGGGTCGATGGAAAGGTTGAAACCTTCAAAGCTAGGCTTGTTACGAAAAGGTTTACTCAGAAAGAAGGAATCGATTATGAGGAGACTTTCTCGCCAGTAGCCGTGCTGAAATCCATCCGAATTCTTTTATCCATTGCGGCTCATTTTGATTACGAAATTTGGCAAATGGATGTCAAGATTGCTTTCCTTAATGGAAATCTTGACAAGTGTATCTATATGGTGCAACTAGATGGATTCGTAACTGAAGGCCGTGAGCACATGTTGTGCAAGCTTAAGAGGTCCATTTATGGACTTGAGCAAGCGTCTAGATCTTGGAACATTCGTTTTGATCAAGCTATTAAATCTTATGGTTTTGAGCAGAACCCTAATGAATCTTGTGTGTATAAGAGGTGCAACGGCAGTGTGGTGGTTTTCTTAATACTTTATGTAGATGACATCCTACTCATTGGAAATGATGTTGGCTTGTTGTCTTCAGTCAAAGTATGGTTGAGCAGTTAGTTCGATATGAAGGACTTAGGAGAAGCTGTCACATTCTAGGGATCAAGCTTTTGTGAGATCGAAAACAAAGAATGTTGGGTTTATCTCAAGCAATTTATATTGATGCGATTCTTGCCTATTTTAGCATGCAAGATTCCAAGAAAGGATTTCTTCATTTCAGGCATGGAATTACTTTATCCAAGGATCAGTGTCCTAAGACACCTGATAAGATAGAAAAAATGAAGGAAGTACCTCATGTTTCGGCGGTGGGAAGCCTCATGTATGCAATGCTATGTACTAGACCTGATATTTGTTTTGCCGTTGGCATGGTTAGCAAATACCAGTCTAATCCAGGAAGAGAACATTGGACTACGCTAAAGCATATACTTAAGTACCTTAAGAGGACTAGAAATTATATGCTGATTTACTAAGCCGAGAGTTTGATACCCATTGGGTACACAGACTCGGACTTCCAGTCAGATAATGATGCCAAGAAGTCAACCTTAGGATTTGTATTTACCCTGGGAGGTGGAGCCATAAGTTAGAGGAGTGTGAAACAATTATGTACTGCTGACTCTACCATGAAAGCTGAATATGTGGCAGCTTCTGAGGCAGCCAAGGAGGCAATTTGGCTCAGAAACTTCTTGATGGATCTAGAAGTGGTACCTTTGGTAAAATCACCTATAATACTTTATTGTGATAATACCGGTGTGGTTGCTAATGCGAAGGAACCTAGGATGCATAATATGGGTAAGCACATTGAGTGTAAATATCATCTCATATGAGAAATTGTACGGAGGCATGATATAATTGTGACTAAGATTGCATCGGCAAACAACCTGGCAGATCCTTTTACAAAGAGTTTACTGGCAAAGAGCTTTGATAGTCATGTAGAGGGAATAGGGTTGAAATACATGCCAGCATGCTTTGAGTCTAAGTGGGAGATTGTTGGAAATTTATACTAAAAGCATACTTTTATGTATTTTTCTTTGACTGATTTACTTATTGGTAAAGTTTGCTTTTTCTATCTTAATGAGAATTTGTATGGGTAAATAGTTGCATTATTATTTACTGTGCATAAGTGCATCTTTTATTCTATTAAGTAGACAAGTTAGTGTGTAGAGTTCAGCTTACGACGGAAGACTTATTTGTCGGTTCTTATAGATTATAAGTTATTGTTGTTCACAATCTAGATGGAGCCAGACACACCATCGGTATGATTTTAGCATAATGTTTTAGTAGGCTTGTCTTGGTTGCGGGAAACAGTATAGTGTCGACTTGTTATGCTAGTACACTTTGTGTATATTGAACAGGACCATTTTTGAGTTATTGTCTTTATACTGACTATATAAGATTATTAACATCCAAATGGTTATTATGAGAGCTTATACTCTTAATCCCGATATCAATAATAGAGATGTACATTTAGTATTTGGCATTTTGATTTACAAATGAGTGAGACCTTTTGTGGGTCAATAATCTAAGTAAATTGGATGACTATATTACGTGTATGGTGCATATTAGTTTATTGACAGAATCCACGTCCCGTAATAGGGATTAATGATATCCCCTTGATGAAGCTTATAAGTTTTGATTATGTCAAACTCTGCAGGTGGACTTAGTATCCGACATATCAAATAAGTTAAGTGTAAGGTCTTAAGGAATTATAAAGATATCGATTAAATATAGGCGTCAGTAATTATTTAATCGATGGATATCTGAAATCTTAACGTGTGGAGATTAATAAGCAATTAATAATAAGAAGCTCGAATATTATTTTGAGAATAAGGACAGGAGTACAATTATAATTCTTTAGTAGACCGAATTGTAATTTGTGGATTAGGATTCTAATTTGGGTCGGATTAGGGTTTCTTTTTTCTATAAGAAGCCTATTCCTTATTTCCTTCTTAAGGTCCCTATTGTAACCTATAAATATGCGCTATTGCTCTCTAGAAAAGATGCATAAGAGAAATATTGTTTTTTGAGAGCAAGGAGAATTCGCAGAAGAGGCCCACACACTGGTGAGAATTCGAGCATAGAGGAATACAGCAGAAGATCTTGAGATTTTCAGGCTGTTGTAACACTGAGATCAAATCAAAGATATCTCACAGGTATGGTTTTTGAATCATTATCGTTTAAACTTATTTCCGCAGTATTCTGTACGCGATATGTAAGAATCCTGGTGGCTGCCTCCCAATAGGACTATCTAAATATCAAATCCTGCAGCTATGCCAACACATGATGATATATGTCTCTACCATCATGGTTGCCAGTAATGATCAAAGACATGCAGTAAATGCAGTTGTCCTTGGATTTACTGGACAATTACATGGTTGGTGGGAAAGGTACCTATCTGATATAGACAGACAAGCTTTACTAAATGTGGTAAAAAGAGATCCTTTACGAAATCCTGTTATTACTCCTTAGGGTCAAATGATTCCTGATTCTATTTACATGCTTATTACCAATATAGTGAAACATTTTACTAGTAATTATATGAATGTAGAAGAAAAAATAAAAACACAATTAATCATTTTATCTTACCCAACATTATCAGATTTTTGTTGGTATAAAGATGTTTTCTTATCAAAACTCTATACAATCAATGCAAGCAATTTAGAATTATGGAAAAAAAATTTATATTAGGTCTTCCTAAACTTTTTGCAGAAAAAGTTAGGGAGGAGTTAAAATAAAAAAATTATGGAAATTTAAATTATGGACTTTATACATATGATGACCTCATTCAAAAGATAAATGTAGTTGGATTTTCATTATGCAATGAAATCAAACTTAAACAATAAATTGAAAATAAAAAAAGAATCAGCAAATATAAACTTGGTGTTTTTTGTTATCAATTTGATATGGAACCATTAATTAGTCCTTCTAGCCATAATAAAAAGAAAAACTTATAAACAAACCATCAAAAAAGAAAATCTAAACATTTTTCAACTCCACAATATTATATTCCCTCAAAAAGATATAAAAAAAATCTTCTCATAAAAATCCTTATAAAGAATCAAAGAAATGTTATACAAAAGATAATCCATCCACTTCTTATCCCAAGAAAAAAAAATACAATGTGATAATTGCAAAAAAAAGGACATATAGCTCCTGACGGCCCAAAAATAAAAGTAAAAACAGAAAAAGAAATCAAAACTATCTTAAAAGGATCCTCAATGTCATGGTCATCTAATTCCTCTGATACAGATTATTCTTCCTCTCATTCTTCGAATATTTGTCATTGTAAATTATTTGACAGTGAAATCCAGTATGAATCTACTTCTTCCTCCTCTTTATCTTTAAATGTACTTTCTGCTCCAGAAGAATTGGTGCTAGAAATGTTTAAAGATTTCAAAGATGAAGAATTAAAAAAAATATTTCGAAAAAATAAAAAACATAAATAAAGGAAATAAAAAGGAAAGGCTTCTCCATCAAATAATATATCTAATTTACCTAAACAATTCAACGTTAAAACTGTATTAGATAGATTAAGAGACAGCATGCTCGTCCTCATCTTTCAATTCAAGATCTTTATAAAGAAATTACTAATCGAAAGCAAGAAATAAAAGAATTAAAACAAGGTTTAATTGAACTTCAACAACTCAAACAACATGTTGAGAATCTTGAATTTCACACACTAAAAAATTATCAAGAAAATATTGATAATTTAGAAAATCAAGAAAAATTTCATAAAGACTTAAATGGTTTTGTAAATTCTTTAACAAGAAATCCACTTGAAAAATGGAAAACTAAAGTTACAATTATGGTCAAAGACTTCTCTATTAAAGCACTTTACTTACTAGATGTGGCACAGATGTTAATTTAATAAGAGAATGATTAATCCCAACAACATATTATAAAAAAAACCAATAATAAACTCAATCTAGCTACTACTAGCAAAAAACTACTTATCAAATACAAATTAAGTAATGTTTATGTCTGTAAAAATGGAACATGCATAAAGACTAATTTCCTTCTAGGAAAGGATTTTAACAATGATGTTATCCTTGGAAATCCTTCTCTACAAATTTTACAGCCTTCTTAAATTGACTCATCAAGAGTAAAAACTATTTTATGCAATAAAGAATTAATTTTTGATTTTGGTGAATCAACTCCTATTCAACATATCAATAGTATTTAGACAAATTGTAAACAAGAATAAGGTATTCAAAAAACAATCGAATATCCAGTTCCAAATAAACTGGATCTTATTAATTGTCTCTATGATGTCTTCATGTTTTCTACATTTGATCCTACATCCACATTTTGGTACCTTTAAATTCTACCCGGTGGATAGATATAAAATTATCTTTTTTGTAAAGAAAATAAAAATTCAGATTATTAATAATTCTCATTCAGACCTATCTGCCTTCAGGAAGGATCCCTTTTCATTATGACATCAAGTACAAGCAAAAGCAAAGTCCCTATTCAAGAATCAAGCTCTTCCTTCGTACCTGCATCCTAACAAATATCAATTCCCTTCTTTAATCTAGGATTATTTGTCACTTCACAAGAACTTAACAATGCCCACTGGAGTGCCATTCTCTCTGATAAAAGAAAAAACACTAGAAAAACCCTATCCAAAATTGCAAACCACATCAAGTTGTTGGAAGCAGGTGGGTCTTGTGGATAGATTTTCAAAACTTTTGACCCACTTGACACAGGGATCAACTATCCATAAGACCAAAAACCCAATCCAGGATGCATTACCCTCAATCTCGTGACCATGTACAGTAAATATTCTATCTGAAAGATAGAATCAAATAGCACTAAATATCCACAATAATCTACGACATGAAAGAAGTAGATCATACCTTTGGAGATCCGCAGTACTCTAATGGAGAAGTTGCGACTCTACTTGATGATGAGAATCTTCAACACCTCTTAGCCTTCCACGCTATGACCCGAATTGGATTTCTTTTCTCAAGAAGAGTGGTGGAATCTTCAGGAGAAATCCAACTCGAAACTCCAAGGAACTAGAAGAGAGAAAGAGAGAGAAACTCATGCAACTCTTGCACGAATAGGGTTTTGGGCGTAAGAGAGAGTCTTATTGGACGTCCAAGAGATTTTATAGACTTTCAAATCTCTCCCTTGTCTAATTGAAATAGAAGTCTTACTTCCAAAGCCATTAGCAACTTTCTCCTTTCCAAACTCTTCTTTCTAGAGTTCAAGTTGGATTAGTATTTTCCAATATCTTGGGCTAGCGTGGGGACTACTAGGGATTCCTTAGAAAGCTGACTCCAACTGGAACACCGCGACCCCACATCTCATGTGCAATCCAGGCCCACAGTTAATTGTAAATAACACCACTATATAAATGCAATTGCACTCCAGTCTTAGGAATAAATTACAATGACGACCCTAAGCTTCCCAATTACCACAAGTAGGCCCCTATATCAATATCCGTGGACCAATTGGAATAAATCTGTCTCTTCCAATCTAAGTTCTACATCTTATTATCCTTGAGCCCCAATTAATCACAGTAATCATCAGTACCATCCAATTAACTCTTAATTGAGATAGGTGCGCACTTACTAATGACAAATCCATTAATTGGCACAAAGGGATAATAGAGATAGATTCCATCTTGATCATTCAATGTTCCCACAGTTCTACTACCACATACCCAAGAGACTGAGGTGTTAACCTATAGTCGGCCTCACTCATTGGTGACTCAAAGCAAATGAATATACAGAAACTTGAGTTCATCAATGTCTCAGGATTGAGAGCCTATTGCTAAGGAATTATGAGAGCATACCTTATTATTGAGACGGAATTCCATAAGGTGCATCTCATGGTCCTTCAATACATCCAATGTACCAGCACCGTGATCCAGAGTCTTACATTCTGATGATCGAGACAAATCACACTATCTCATAGTGATCAAACTGCTGCAACCTTATCAAATGAGATGCCCAGTCTCATTACTGGTTGTGAAGCTATTTAAGTATAAGATTTGTGACATATATCTCCCGCGTGTGGATCTCATCCATGCACATATATCACATCTAATATACTAATGGGACCCGGTTCAACTCATGAACCATTATGTCTTATGTATTGGTCATGTGTATGAAGTAGTAAAATAATATTCATCTCATGAAAGTAAAGCATGATTTAATTGATAAATAAAGAAATTAATCAATTATTACATTAACTGATGGATTGAGTCCACAAAATCTAACATCAAGGACTTAGAAAGCCAAATCCTTATGTGCCATAACATCCATCAAAGAGCATTGTTATCCACCTATGCTGATGAAAAAACATCTAGAATTCACCTCCTGGAAAAGGTTAAGACAGCCCTTCTAGATGTGATAGCTGCAAGAATTAGAGAAAAAACTATTTCTCGTTAGATCAAGGAGCTATTAATGCTCAAAGCTCAATATATAAGCTAGGCAACTGACTTTCCCAAATTGTTCTTGCCATCATATGGAGTTGATATCTCATATATCGAACAAGGATTAGTCCAAAGATTTTCTTTATGCAGAGATGATTTTGAAATGATACAGCAGCTCTCTGCAATCGTGCGCCATCCCCTTTGCAGCCTTGGAGTTACCAAAAGACAACTTCTCATAACGATTTCATCAAGTTTGGGTGAAAGATCAGAAATCCAGTTTTATTAACCTTATCAATTATGGACCATCATGAATTATGAAGAAGGAGATTTAATCTGCAAAAAATTCATCTCTACCTTAAATAATTATGAGCATCTCCCTGTTGATTATCCAGCTCAATGGTATGAATCTCATGAAGTCACTGCAATAGAATACAGCTTAGAACGTCTCCAAAAGCATGATCTAGCTTCTCATCAATATCAAAGATTTCTCAATCTGAAAGGACATCTTGAATTTGCAAGTACGCACAAATATGTTTGGTGTGACGGTGGATGAGTTGTTTGCATTGCTGATGATATCGCTAAGCAATTAACGGTGATACAGAATCCTTCTAAATCCGGACATGCCAGGCTTATTCAACTTCTTAATGCCTATGAGGGTATCTCTTTTGACATTTCAGAAAACATTCGTGAAGAATTAATTCAACCATGCCATGGAGAATTCGAAAATGATAATGAAGGTTGGAATGACCCTTGTCATAATTTTGACTCTATTATGAAGTTCTCTTCTAGCTGCAATAGAATTCATCAGGATAGTGATTAATCTTATCAAGATCTAGATTTATCAAGATTTATTAAGAGTTTACTATATAAAGCTTGTAAAGAAAAGATAACAAAAACTTTATCGTTGCCACCGTATCCATAGCTATGCTATTCTCTACAAACACATCAAAGTTAGGTTGAAAAGCACCATACAAAAAGCTACTTTGAGAAAGAAGACAAAAGGCAATTGGGAAAAATCCAAAAGCCAACAAAAAAATTCAAGGCTCCATAGACTCCTCTATCCATAACAGACCAACTAGGTACTGTGTAGAAGAATAAAGCAACATCCCCTTAGTTGACAAGTACACTCATCACAGCATGAAGACAAACCATCTATACGACAACCTGTGATTTTATCCAGTAGTAAAATCCTAAAACATTATAAAACAAAATGCAAATGCAGTGTAAGTTCAATTGTAATGAAATGTAAATTATGTTTGCAAAGGCTATAAATAGTACCAACCTTCTCCATGTACAAGTAAGAGTTAGAATACCAGTCAAAATCCAGCCTCATTTCCACCACCATCTCCTATTTTCTCTCCATTTTGCTTTTGTATACCCACCATTTCCCCCATTTGATATCAGAGCCAAGTTGGTATCAAATATGTAATCAAGTACTATGGCAATATAAAGTCGTTTTGTGAGTATTTCTTTACTTATCTTTGTTATGTTATGCTTTGATTTTGCTTAAGGAATTATTGACTCAGAAGTAAGAAAATCGAAAGTCTTAATACTTGGTTGTGTGTTTGTTATTATTAAGAAATTTTAATCATATTCCGCCCAGAGCGAAGCTGAGGCAGCCCTTGTTGTCGCTGTTGTTAGTTGTGTGAAGGCATTTAAGGAATTTTATTGGTGTGTAAATCCTCTATTTTGCTAGATACTCGTGGTAGATTTGGTTAAAATAACTCTGTAATACAAATTATGGCTAAGCTTATTAAGAAGTTTGTACCTTCTTCTTCCTCATCATCAAATTCCTTATTTTCTATGTCTATTACAAATAGTGACGAAATCAGTTATGACGATTTAGGTCAAGTAATTTGTGACTGGACTATTCCAACCATAAATAAAAATGAAATTTATAAATTTAGAAATTTTCAATTAAAATCAAGTTATAAAGTAAAAAACTATCGAAAGAACAGAATCCATTACTAGTAATATTCAACATCTTTCTTTAATCAAGCCCCATGAAATAATGGAGTATGTTAAAACATACAATTATATTCATTTTAGATTAGTGCAAATTACTCTAAAGCCATTAACAAGACTTAGACTTAGAATAAAAGCTCTCATCTATGTTCAAGATACAAGCATAAAAAATTCAGTGATTCATTACTTGGAATGGTTGAATCAAGTTTGGCTAATGGCCCTTCTTTCTTCAATTGCTTTCCAAATTTCTCTGTTTCCCTTATAGATCCAGGTGCACATGAAGCACTTACTCTTGCTATCCAGACAAAAAGTTTTGACATGAAACCTCATAATCAAAATCTCGCTCTCATATATGAAGTTATTATAAACTCATAAATTCAGTTGTTCTAGGCATAGCCTATTCCCATCCGGCAAAAGGTATGACTACTTTATTCCAAAATAATTTCAAAAATGAAGTTAATATTCTAAAACACATACAGTGGAATGATATTAATCAATCTGGTAAATGGTGCTTAGAAAATGCTCAACCAGAAAGGCCTTTAGAAAATCTAGATATTAAAACAAATATTGAACTTGAAGATGGAAGTGTTGAAACAAATTTTCAAACAGATTCAAGAGATACAACTCTTACAGTTTATCAACCTTTTAGAAAGTCTTATTCTCATCATCCCTTGGTGGTAGGATCTTACATAAAAGAACCATCTTGAGTTTCTTGCTCTACACCTAATGTAGACCTTCGACCTATCGGACTTGTGTATCCTTCTTACCAAGCTTCTCCATCTAATACATATAATCCTTAGGAATCCGATTTCAATATAAATGTTATTGAATGTTTTGAAATTGATAAAGAAATGTTAAAAAAGAATTCAGCTCTACATCTTTTAACAAAATCCTTTTTTAAATAGGTTTCTCAAGAACATAAAGACTTTTTAAAAGAAAAATGGTACAAATATATGTATGATAATCGAAGAAATATTTATTTATTTGATTGGCTTAAACTAGCCATAAAGAAAGCATATAATATTGAAAATTTATCCATCAATATGATAACAAAATTAAGTTCATCTTGGATTATAGCTTCTACAAGTCCTTCTCCACAAAGAACTGAAGAATGTATACATACTCCATTATATCAAATCATATATAAAGAAACTTCGGCCGTAACCTTAAAAGTTGTAGCAAAGATCTAAGGAGATAAAGGTAAATCTGAATTAATTTATAAGTCAGACTTAAGTCATATTTTAGAACAAAATAATTGTACAAATATTACCTTTATACTATTGGCCAACAAACTAATAGAATTGAAGATAAAGTTGAAAATATTTTAAAATTTTATGAAGCATCTTCTTCACAAAAGATAATTAAGGCACAAACTTTAGGTTTTCAAGGTAAAGCCCTTAAAGATCTAAAGTTAGAAAGGAAACCTTTAAAGTTTTTAGATGAACTAATCAATCAATTATTTCATAGTTTTATAAATGTAAAAGTTTAAGAAAATAAAGATTAAAAAGCGGACAAATATATAAATGTTTTAGTCTCAAATTCTAAAGCCTCTAGCTCAGATTCAAAATTTTTTGTAGTTGATCCTAAAGAAGAAGAGTCTGAAACAAATGAGAATCAAAATGATCAAAATCAAGAATCTCTACAAATTAATAGAATATTTAAAAGGAAAAAACGAATAGTCATTGCAGCAAAAACAAAAAAATTTTATCCGAGACCTACTCCAGTTGATCTTCAATTCGAAGAATAAGCAATTCTAAATGGCCTTCGATCTGAAAACTCCTTAGTATATAATGGAATGTCAATGGACTATCTGAATATCAAGTCTTGCAACTATGCCAACACATGATGATATATGCCTCTACCATCATGGTCATTGGTAATGATTAAAGACATGCAATAAATGCTGTTGTCCTTGGATTTACTGGACAATTACACGGTTGGTGGGAAAAGTGCCTATCTGATATAGAAAGACAAGCTATACTAAATGCAGTAAAAAGAGATCCTTCAGGAAATCCTGTTATTACTCCTCAGGGTCAAATGATTCCTGATTCTATTTACATGCTTATTACCAATATAGTAAAACTATTTATTGGTGATTATATGGATGTCGAAGAAAAAATAAAAACACAATTAATCAATTTATCTTGCCCAACATTATCAGATTTTTGTTGGTATAAAGATGTTTTCTTATTAAAACTCTATACAATTGATGCAAGCAATTCAGAATTATAGAAAGAAAAATTTATATCTGGTCTTCCTAAACTTTTTGTAGAAAAAGTTAGAGAAGAGTTAAAATCAAAAAATTATGGAAATTTAAATTATGGACATTATACATATGGTGACCTCATTCAAAAAATAAATAAAGTTGGATTTTCATTATGTAATGGAATCAAACTTAAACTTCAAATTAAAAATCAAAAAAGAATCAACAAGTATGAACTTGGTGATTTTTTTTTTCAATTTGGCATGGAACCATTAATTAGTCCTTCTAGCAAAAATAAAAAAACTTAAATAGAAACCATGAAAAAAGAAAATCTAAACATTTTTTAAGTCCACAATATTATATCCCCTCAAAAAATATCATAAAAAACTTCTCATAAAAACCCTTATAAAGAATTAAAGAAATTTTATACAAAAGATAATCCATCTACCTCGTATCACAAGAAAAAAGAAATACAATGTTATAATTGTAAAGAAAAAGGACATATAGGTCCTAACTGCCCAAAAATAAAAGTAAAAACAGAAAAAAAAATGAAAACTATCTTAAAAGGATCCTCATCCTCATCCTTAGAATCATTTAGTTCCTCTGATAAAGATTATTCTTCAGATAATGTCATTATAAAATATTTGACAGTGAAATCCAGTATGAATCTGCTTCTTCTTCCTCTTTATCTTTAAACATACTTTTTGCTCCAGAAGAGATGGTGCTAGAAATGTTTAAAGATCTAAAATATGAAGAATAAAAAAATAAGTATTTTGAAAAAATACAGAATATAAATAAAGAAACTAAAAAGGAAAAGCTTCTACATCAAATAACATATAAGACTTACCTGAACAATTTAGCATTAAAACTGTATTAGATAGATTAAGAGAGCAACAAGCTCCTACTCATCTTTCTATTTAAGATCTTTATAAAGAAATTAATAATCAAAATCAAAAAATAAAAGAATTAAAACACGACTTAATTGAACTTTAAGAACCCAAACAACATGTTGAGAATCTTGAATTTCACATACTAAAAAATTATCAAGAAAATAATGATAATTTAGAAAATCAAGAAATATTTGATGAAAACTTAAATGGTTTTGTAAATTCTTTAACAAGGAATCCACTTAAAAAAATGAAAAACTCAAGTACCAATTAAGATCAAAGAATTCTCTATTAAAGCACTCTGCTTACTAAATAGTGGCACAGATGTTAATTTAGTAAGAGAATGATTAATCCCAACAAAATATTATGAAAAAACCAATAATAAACTCAATTTAGCTACTGCTAGCAAAAAACTACATATCAAATACAAATTAAGTAATGTTTATGTTTACAAAAATGGAACATGAATAAAGACTAGTTTCCTTCTAGGAAAGGATTTAAACAATGATGTTACTTCGGAAACCTTTTTCTACAAATTTTACAGCCCTTTCAAATTGACTCATCAGGTCTAAAAACTATTTTAGATAATAAAGAATTAATTTTCAATTTTGGTGAATCAACTCCTATTCAACATATCAATAGTATTCAGATAAAGTGTAAACAAGAATAAGGTGTTCAAAAAACAACCAAATATCCAATTCCAAATAAAATGGTTCTTATTAATCGTCTCTCTGATGTCTTCATATTTTCTACATTTGATCCGATATTCAGATTTTGGTACCTTCAAATTCTACCCAGAGGACAAATATAAAATTAGTTTTCTTTTCCCAAAGAAAATAAAAATTCAGATTATTGATAATTCTTATTCAGACCTATCTACCTTTAGGAAGTATCCCTTCTCATTATGACATCAAGTACAAGCGAAAGCAAAGCCCCTATTCAGGAATCAAGCTCTTCCTTCAAACCTACATCCCAACAAATATCAATTCCCTTATTCAATCCAGGATTATCTATCACTTCATAAGAACTTATCAATGCCCATTGGAGTGCCATTCTCTCTGATAAAAGAAAAAACACTAGAAAAAGCCTATCCAAAATTGCAAACCATATCAAAGACTCAAAAAGCCAAATCCTTATGTGCCATAACATCCATCAAAGAGCACTGTTATCCACCTATGCTGACAAAAAAACATCTAGAATTCTCCTTTTGGAAAAGGTTAACACAGCCCTTCTAGATGAGATAGCTACAAGAATTAGAAAAAAAAAATTCTTTCTTGTTAGATCAAGGAGTGATTAATGCTCAAAGATCAATATATAAGTTGGGCAACTAGCTTTCCCAAATTATTCTTGCCATCATATGAAGTTGATATCTCATATATCAAACAATGATTAGTCCAAAGATTTTCTTTATGTAGAGATGATTTTGAAATAATATAGTAACTCCCTGCAATCATGCGTCATGCCCTTCGTAGCCTTGGAGTTACCGAAAGACAACTTCTCATAACAATTTCATTAAGTTTGGGTGAAAGATTAGAAATCTGGTTTTTTCAACCTTATCAATTATAGACCATCATGAATTATGAAGAAGGAGATTTACTCTGCAAAAAATTCATCTCTACCTTAAATGATTATGAGCATCTCCCTGTTGATTATTCAGCTCAATGGTATGAATCTCATGAAGTCGCTATAATGCAATACAGTTTAGAATGTCTCCAAAATTATTATCCAGCTTCTAATCAATATCAGAGATTTCTTAATTTAAAAGGACATCTTGAATTTGCAAGTACATACAGATATGTTTGATGTGATGGTTGATGAGTTATTTGCATTATTGATGATCTCGCTAAGCAATCAATGGTGATATAGCAAAATCCAGCCTTGCTTCCACCACCATCTCCTCTCTCCTCCCCCGTCCGCTTTTGTATATCCACCATCTTCCCCATTTGGTATTAGAGCCAAGTTGGGGTCTAGTTTTTAATCAAGTATCATTGCAAAATAAAGTTGTTTCGTGAGTGTTTCTTCACTTATCTTTATGTTTTGATTTTGCTTAAGGAATTGCTGACTCAGAAGCAAAAACGTCAAAAATCTTAATACTAGGTTGTGTGTTTGTTATTATTAAGACATTTTAATCATATTCCACCTGGAGTGAAGCTGACGTAGCCAATGTTGTCGCCCTTGTTAGCCATGTGAAGGCGTTTAAGGCGTTTTGTTGGTGTGTAAATCTTTTATTTTGCTAGATACTCATGGTGGATTTGGTTAAAATAACTCTGTAATACAAATTATGGCTAAGCTTACTATGAAGTTTGTACGTTCTTCTTCCTCATCATCAAATTCCTTATCTGCTATTTTTATTAAAAATAGTGAAGAAATCAGTTATGACGATTTAGATCAAGTTATTTGTGACTGGACTATTCCAACCATAAATAAAAATGAAATTTATAGAGTTAAAAGTTTTCAATTAAAATCAAGTTATAAAGTAAAAACCATTGAAAGAATTGAATCCATTACCAGTAATATTCAGCATCTTTCTGTAATTAAGCCCCATAAAATAAAGGAGTATGCTAAAACATACAATTATATTCATTTTGGATTTGTGAAAGTTGCTCTAAAGCCGTTAACAAGACTTGGACTTAGAATTGAAGCTCTCATCTATGTTCAAGACACAAGACGAAAAATTCAGTGATTCATTACTTGGAATGGTTGAGTCAAGTTTGGCAAATGACCTTACTTTCTTCAATCGCCTTCCAAAGTTCTCTATTTCCCTTACAGATCTAGGTGCACATGAAGCTCTTACTCTTGTAATCTTGACAAAAGGTTTTGATATGAATCCTCATAATCAAAATCTTGCTCTCATATATAGAGTTTATTATATACTCATGAATTTAGTTGTTCCAGGCATAGCGTATTCCCATCAAGCAAAAGGTATGACTACTTTATTCCAAACTAGTTTCAAAAATAAAGTTAATATTCCAAAACTCATACAGTGGAGTGATATTAATCTATCTAGTAAATGGTGCTTAGAAAATGCCCAACCAGAAAGGTTTTTAGAAAATCAAGATATTGAAACAATTATTGAACATGAAGATGGAAGTGTTGAAATAAATTTTCAAATAGATTCAAGAGATACAACTCCTACAGTTCATCAACCTTCTAGAAAGTCTTATTCTCATCCTCCCTTTATGGTAGGATCTTTTATAAAAGAACCGTCCTGAGTTTCTTGCTCTACACCTAATGTAGACCTTCGACCTACAGGACTTGTATATCCTTCTTATCAAGCTTCTCCATCTAATACATATAATCCTTCAGAATCTTATTTGAATATAAATTTTATTAAATGTTTTGAAATTGAAAAAGAAATTTTAAAAAGGAATTTAGCTTTACATCGTTTAAAAAAATCCTTTTTTAAATAGGTTTTTCAAAAACACAAAGACTTTTTAAAAGAAAAATGGTACAAATATATGTATGATAATCGAAGAAATATTTATTTCTTTGATTGGTTTAAACTAGCCATAAAGAAAGCTTTTAATACTGAAGATGTATCATCAATATGATAATAAAATTAGGCTCATCTTGGATTATAGCTACTACCAGTTCTTCTCCACAAAGAACAGAAGAATCTAAACATCTTCTATTACATTAAATCATATATAAAGAAACTTCAGCTGTACCCATAAAAGATGATGCAAAAGTACAAGTAGATAAAGGTAAATCTGAATTTATTTACAAATCAGATTTAAGTCATGTTTTTGAACAAAATAATTATAGAAATATTAACCTTTCATACTATTAGCCAACAAACTAATATAACTGAAGATAAAGTTGAAAATATTTTACAGCCTTCTAAAATTATTTCTTCTCAAAAGGAAATCAAAACTATCTTAAAAGGATCCTCATCCTCATCCTTAGAACCATCTAGTTCCTCTGATAAAAATTATTCTTCAGATACATGCCATTGTAAAATATTTCACAGTGAAATCCAGTACGAATCTGCTTCTGCTTCTTCTTTATCTTTAAATGTACTTTCTACTCCAGAAGAAATGGTGTTAGAAGTGTTTAAAGATCTAAAAGATGAAGAATTAAAAAATAAATATTTTGAAAAAATACAGAAAATAAACAATGGAAATAAAAAAGGAAAACTACTACATCAAGTAAGATATCTGACTTACCTGAACAATTCAGTATAAATACTGTTTTAGATAGATTAAGAGAGCAACAAGCTCCTACTCATATTTCAATTCAAAATCTTTCTAAAGAAATTAATAATTAAAAGCAAGAAATAAAAGAATTAAAACAAGACTTAATTGAACTTCAAGAACTCAAATAACATGTTGAGAATCTTGAATTTCACACACTCAAAAATTATCAGGAAAATATTGATAATTTAGAACATCAAGAAAAATTTGATGAAAAATTTAATGGTTTTGTAAATTCTTTAACAAGGAATCCACCTCAAAAATGGAAAACTCAAGTTACAATTAAGGTCAAAGACTTCTTTATTAAAGCACTCTGCTTACTAGATAGTGGCACAGATGTTAAGTTAATAAGAAAAAGATTAATCCCAACAAAATATTATGAAAAAACCAAAAATAAACTTAGCCTAGCAACTACTAGTAATAAACTCCATGTCCAATATAAATTAAATAACATCCATGTTTGCAAAAATGGAACATGCAAAAAAACTAATTTCCTGTTCGAAAAAGATTTAAACAATGATGTTAACCTTGGAAATCCTTTTCTACAAATTCTACAGCCCTTTCAAATTGATTCATCGGGCCTTAAAACTATTAAAGACAATAAAAAATTAATTTTTGATTTTGTTGAATCAACTCCTATTCAACATATCAATATCATTAAAAATCAAATTGCTTATAAAGAAAAACAAATTACATATCTTCAAGAAGATAAGAATTCTTTAAGAATTGAAAAATAATTACAAATACCATAATTCCAAAAATATTTTATCCAATTTCAAAAATCTCTTGAAACATAATGTTGTTCTGACCTTCCTTTTGCCTTTTGGCATAGAAAACACCATACTGTTTCTTTTCCATATATTGATAATTTCGATGAATCTCAAATTCCTATAAAGCTCGACCTATTCAGATGAAAAAAGACCTTGTACCACTATGTACTAAAGAAATCAATGATCATCTTACTAAAAAGCTTATTTAGAAATCACAATCCCCTTAGAGTTGTGCAGCGTTTTTTGTAAGTAAAATGTTTAAACAAGAACAAGGTTTTCCCCGTTTTTTTATCAACTACAAGCCTATAAAGAAAGTCTTAAAGTCTATCAGATATCTGGTTCCAAGTAAAACTAATCTTATTAATCGTCCAACTGATGCCTTCCTTTCTTCCAAATTTGATCTTAAATTAGGATTTTGGCAAATTCAAACCATCCTAGAGGATAGGTATAAAACTGCTTTTACAATACCATTTGGCTATTACGAATGGAACATTATGCCATTTGGTTTAAAAAATGCTCCTTCAAAATTTCAAAGAATAATGAATGACATTTTTAATCCATATTAAGCTTTTACACTCGTATATAAAGATGACATTCTTGTGTTTTCAGAATCTATTTGTGACCATTGGAAACATTTAAATATTTTTTAAAAAGTTATTATCATGAATGGAATTGTCTTATCCCAAAAGAAAATGAAGCTTTTTGAAACAAAAATTCAGTTTCTTAGCTTTATAATAAAAAAGGAACTATTTCTCCAGTCGAAAGAATTATAAAGTTTGCTTCCCAATTTGCTGATGAAATTCTTAATAAAGAGCAATTGCAACATTTTTTTGGATGCCTTAATTATGTTTCTGACTTTTATAAAGTTCTTGCTAAAGAAAGAAAAATCTTGCAAATGCGCTTGACCAAAAATCCTGTAGAATGGTCACTTTTTCATACAAAAGCTGTTCAAAATATTAAACAGAACGTCCAAAATTTACCTTGTTTAACTATCCCTCATCCAGATTTATTAAAAATAGTTCAAATAGATGCATCTGAAATAGGTTTTGGTGGAATCCTTCTACAAAGAAATGTCCTTGGAAATGAAGAAATTCTTCATTTCACTTCTGGAACATGGATGCCCACTCAACAGAATTATTCAACAATTAAAAGGGAAATCCTATCCATAGTAAATGGTATAATGAAGTTTCAAAGTGATTTATTAAAAATTTTTTTTATTAAGAATAGATTGTAAACCCGCTAAAGAAATTTTAGAAAAAGATGTAAAAAATCATGCTGCTAAGCAAATCTTTGCTCGCTGGCAAGCTTTATTAGTCATATTTGACTTTGACATTGAGTATATTGCAGGTAAAAATAATTCTCTTCTTGATTTTTTATCTCGTGAGTTTTTACAGGGACAAAAGAATGAAGCCTCGGTAGATTAGACCCTTTATCTAGTCCCCAACTATAAAGCTTTTTCCAATACGAACACTACACCTTTATCTAGAAAATCCAGCAGCAATTCTCTTGAGAGATGGGGAGCAACCCATACTTCTAATATTCCTTAATTTCAAAGGCCATCAAGCCTTGTATCAAGAAAACTTCAAGCTTCACAAGCCCAATATTTTGCCACAAAAGCACCCTTGAGAATTTATTCCTTACATGATATGTCTTATACTGATACCATTTCTATTGAACATCTTATCCAAACCTTTTTTTCTCCAGATCACTTATTTATCCAACCCCTTGACTATAAAGTCGATGAACAAATTCTGATCATAACTGGCAACTGTACTATTGATCATATAGATGAATCAAAAAATTCATACTTAAATGCCTTAGCACCCAATATTACTATCCTCTATTCAAAAATCAAAATCTTGCATGTTATCTCTATCAAAGAACAGGGATGACCTCTTTTTACGCCTCAAAGGCTTGATTCAGAACTTATTTTTAATTATGATGATTATATCTTTGCTTAGGAAGTCATCCTCTCTTATCAAAACCCATCCTTCCAGCATTCTTGGTTCATCAGATTCAAATCAAACTCCCATAAAATACCTACGTGGTTCTTCACACAATTCTAGATCCCTTTTGGTGCCACTGAAGACATCTTTCCTTAAGCACTTCTTCCTATTTATGAATCCTATTTTGCATCATTTAAAGCCCTTCTCAAATCAAAAGAAAAAAGCCTTTATCAGCACCAACAATTTGTAGCAGAAAATTATGTTATTATGCAGTTTTATTGCAAGCAGGAGATTCCTTGGAAGTTGAAATGGAATTTTTATAAAGGAATGGACTTCAGTCCACCAATTTTATCTTGAATGATCTATGTCAAGTTTTGACATCAATTTGATTATATTGCAATACTACAGCAATATTCTACCGATCAAGATATAAAGCCATCATTCTCTAAAGTTTTCAAAACTCTTGAAAAAGAAAAAAAAAAGGCTTCATCCAGCAAGTGATATTGACAAACAAAAGAATTCTTGTTTAGCCTCTCCTTCTGCTCTTTATGCAATAGCAAATTTGCTTCAACTCAAATAAGAACTTCAAATGAAAATTTTTAAACAAATACAAAAAGAAAGGTCATCTAAAAATTCTCCATTAAGTTTTGGTCAGTAGCTGCATCATCTTTGGGCTGATGACAATCCTCTTGAAAATAGTGCCCCTGAACCATATATCGATGTTGATGAGACAAAAAGTGATAATAAAGGATTCATCTTTATCTGAAGAACAGAAAAAAAATAAAGCCAAGACAAGACATATGCTTTATCAAGCCACTCAATTTCCCACAAAGCAATCATGATAATCCATAATTCAGATTAAAGTTCATCTACAGTGAAGATTGTGATCATGCTTCTAGTTTGTAATCAAGTATCATAGCAATATAAAGTCGTTTTGTGAGTATTTCTTCACTTATCTTATGTTTTGATTTTGTTTAAGGAATTGCTGACTCAAAAGCAAGAATGTCAAATATCCTAAAACTTGGTTGTGTGTTTGTTATTATTGAGAAATATTAATCATTTTCCATCCAAAGTGAAGCTAAGGTAGCCATTGTTGTCACTGTTGTTAGCCATGTGAAGGCATTTAAGGCATTTTGTTGATGTGTAAATCCTCTATTTCATTAGATACTCATGGTGGATTCGGTTAAAATAACTCTGTAATACAAATTATGGCTAAGCTTATTAAGAAGTTTGTATCTTCTTCTTCCTTATCATCAAATTCCTTATGTTCAACATCTATTAAAAATAGTAAAAAAATCAATTATGACGATTTAGATCAAGTTATTTGTGACTGGACTGTTCCAACCATAAATAAAAATGAAATTTATAAAGTTGGAAGTTTTTAATTAAAATCAAGTTATAAAGTAAAAACCATTGAAAAAACCGAACCCATTACCAGTAATATTAAGCATCTTTCTTTAATCAAGCCCCATGAAATAAAGGAGTATGTTAAAACATACAATTATATTCATTTTGGACTAGCGCAAGTTGCTCTAAAACCTTTAACAGGACTTGGACTTGGAACTGAAGTGCTCATCTATGTTCAAGATACAAGACAAAAAATTCAATGATTTATTACTTGGAATGGCTGAATCAAGTTTGGCTAATGGCCCTACTTTCTTCAATAGCTTTCCAAATTTCTCTATTTCCTTTATAAATCCAGGTGCACATGAAGCTCTTACTCTTGTTATTTAGATAAAAGGTTTTGAAATGAATCCTCATAATCAAAATCTTGCTCTCATATATAGAGTTTACCATAAAGTGATGAATTTAGTTATACCAAGCATAGCCTATTCTCATTAAGCAAAAGGTATGACTACTTTATTCTAAACTAATTTCAAAAATAAAGTTAATATTGCAAAACTCATACAGTGGAATGATATTAATCTATCTAGTAAATGGCGCTTAGAAAACGCCCAACCAGAAAGGTCTTTAGAAAATCAAAATATTGAAACAAATATTGAACATGAAGATGGAAGTGTTGAAATAAATTTTCAAACAGATTCAAGAGATACAACTCTTATGGTTTATCAACCTTCTAGAAAGTCTTATTCTCATCCTCCCTCTGTGGTAGGATCTTCTATAAAAGAACCATCTCGAGTTTCTTGTTCTACACCTAATGTAGACCTTCGACCTACAAGACTAGTGTATCCTTCTTATCAAGCTTCTCCATCTAATACATATAATTTTTCGGAATCCAATTTCAATATAAATGTAATTGAATGCTTTGAAATTGATAAAAAAAAATGTTAAAAAAGAATTTAGCTTTACATCCTCTCACAAAATCCTTTTTTAACCATGTTTTTCAAGAACATAAAGGCTTTTTAAACGAAAAATGGTATAAATGTATGTACGATAATCAAAGAAATATTTATTTCTTTAATTGGCTTAAACTAGCCATGAAGAAAGCTTATAATACTGAAGATTTATCCATCAATATGATAACAAAATTAAGGTCATGTTGGATTATAGCTTCTACCAGTTCTTCTCCACAAAGAACTGAAGAATCTATACATCCTCCTTTACATCAAATCATATATATAGAAACTTCGGCCGTACCCATAAAAGATATAACAAAGATACAAGGAGATAAAGGTAAATACGAATTAATTTATAAATTAGACTTAAGTCATGTTTTAGAAAAAAATAATTTTACAAATATTAACCTTCATACTATTGGCCAACAAACCAATAGAATTGAAGATAAAGTTGAAAATATTTTAAAAATTTATAAAGCATTTTCTTCACAAAAGATAATTAAGACACAATCTTTAGGTTTTCAAGGTGAAGCCCTTAAAGATTTAAAGTTAGAAAAAAAAACCCTTAAAATTTTCAGAGGAACTAATCAATCATTTATCTCATAGTTTTACAAACATAAAACTTAAAGATAATAAAGAAAATAAAGATAAAAAATCCATAAATGTTTTATTTTTTAAAGCTTCCAGCTTAGACTTAGAATTTGCTATTTCTGACTCTATAGAAGAAAAATCAAATGAAAGTCAAGATGATCAAATTCAACAATCTCTACAAATCTATAAAATATTTAAAAGTAAAAAATCAATAGTCACTACAGTAAAAACATGAAATTATTATCCAAGACCTACTCTAGTAGATCTTCAATTCGAAGAACAAGCTATTCTAAATGGCATTCGACTTGAAAACTCTTCAGTATATGAATGGAATGTAGATAGACTATCTAAATATCAAATCTAGCAACTATGCCAACACACGATGATAGATGCCTCTACCATCACGGCAGCCGGTAATAATCAAAGACATGCAGTAAATACAGTCGTCCTTGGATTTACTGGACAATTACATGATTGGTGGGAAAAATACCTATCTGATACGGAAAGAAACGCTATATTAAATGCAGTAAAAAGAGATCCCTCAGGAAATCCTATTTTTACTCCTCTAGGCCAAATGATCCCCGATTCCATCTATGTGCTTATTACCAATGTAGTTAAACATTTTATTGGTAATTATATGAATGTAGAAGAAAAATTAAAAACACAATTAATCAATTTATCTTACCTAACATTATTAGATTTTCGTTGGTATAAAGATGTTTTCTTATCAAAACTCTATACAAATGTTGCAAGTAATTTAGAATTTTGGAAAGAAAAATTTATATCTGGTCTTCTTAAACTTTTTACAGCAAAAGTTAGAGAAAAATTAAAATCAAAAAATTATGGAACTTTGAATTATGGAATGTATACATATGGTGATCTAATTCAAAAGATTAATAAAGTTGGATTTTCATTATGCAATGAAATCAAACTTAAACGTCAAATTGAAAATCAAAAAAGAAACAGCAAGTATGAACTTGGTGATTTTTGCTTTCAATTTGGTATGGAACCATTAATCAGTCCTTCTAGCCAGAATAAAAAGAAAAACTTAAAAACAAACCAACAAAAAAGAAAATCTAAACATTTTTGAACTCCACAATATTATACTCCCTTAAAAAGATATTATAAAAAACCTTCTCATAAAAACTCTTATAAAGAATTAAAGAAATCTTATACAAATGATAATCCATCCATTTCTTATCCAAAAAAAAAAATACAATGTTATAGTTGCAAAGGAAAAGGACATATAGCTCCTAACTGCCCAAAAAAAAAAGTTAAAACAGAAAAAGAAATCATAACTATCTTAAAAGGATCCTCAGCATTAGAGTCATCTAGTTCCTCTGATATAGGTTATTCTTCCTCTCATGCTTCGATACATGTCAATGTAAAATATTTGACAGTGAAATTCAATATGAATCTGCTTCTTTTTCCTCTTTATCTTTAAACGTACTTTCTACTCCAGAGAGATGGTGCTAGAAATGTTTAAAGATTAAAAGATAAAGAATTAAAAAATAAATATTTTGAAAAAATACATAATATAAGTAAAGGAACTAAAAAAAGGAAAAGCTTCTACATCAAATAACATATCAGACTTACCTGAACAATTCAACATTAAAACTGTATTTGATAGATTAAGAGAGCAACAAGCTCCTACTCATCTTTCTATTCAAGATCTTTATAGAGAAATTAATAATCAAAATCAAGAAATAAAAGAATTATAACAAGACTTAATTGAACTTCAATGACTTAAACAATGTGTTGAGAATCTTGAATTTCACATACTCACGAATTATCAAGAAAATAATGATAATTTAGAAAATCAGGAAAAATTTGATGAAAACTTTAATGGTTTTGTAAATTCTTTAACAAGGAATCCACTTAAAAAATGGAAAACTGAAGTTATAATTAAAATCAAAGAATTTTCTATTAAAGCATTCTGGTTACTAGATAGTGGCGCAGGTGTAAACATAATAAGAGAAGGATTAATCCCAACAAAATATTATGAAAAAACCAATAATAAACTCAATCTAGCTACTGCTAGCAAAAAACTACATATCAAATATAAATAAAGTAATGTTTATGTCTGTAAAAATGAAACATGCATAAAGACTAATTTCCTTCTACGAAAGGATTTAAACAATGATGTTATCCTTGGAAATCATTTTCTACAAATTTTATAGCTTTTTCAAATTAACTCATTGAGTCTAAAAACTATTTTAGAATAAAGAATTAAAATTTTATTTTGTTTAATTAACTCCTATTCAAAAAATAAGATGTTCAAAAACCATTCAGATATCCAGTTCCAAATAAAATGGATCTTGTTAATCGTCTTTTTGATGTCTTCATGTTTTTTACATTTAATCCTACATCCAGGTTTTGGTACCTTCAAATTCCACCCAGAGGACAGATATAAAATTATTTTTATTTTCCCAAAGAAAATAAAAATTCAAATTATTGATAATTCTCATTCAGACCATCTGCCTTTAGGAAGTATCTCTTCTCATTATGACATCAAGTATAAGCAAAAGCAAAGCCCCTATTTAGGAATCAAGCTCTTCCTTCATCCTACATCCCAACAAATATCAATTCCCTTCTTCAATCCAGGATTACCTATCATTTCACAAGAACTTATCAATGCCCATTGGAGTGCCATTCTCTTTGATAAAAGAAAAAATACTAGAAAAACCCTATCCAAAATTGCAAACCATATCAAGGACTTAGAAAGCCAAATCCTTATGTGCCATAACATCCATCAAAGAGCACTTTTATCCACCTATGCTAATGAAGAAACATCTAAAATTCACCTCCTCAAAAAGGTTATCACAGCCGTTCGAGATGAGATAGCTGTAAGAATTAGAGAAAAAACGGTTTCTTGTCAGATCAAAGAGCGATTAATGCTCAAAGCTCAATATATAAGCTGGGCAACTGGCTTTCCCAAATTGTTTATGCCATCATATGAAGTTGATATCTCATATGATCAAAAATCTAGTTTTATCAACCTTATCAATTATGGACTATCAAGACTTATGAAGAAGGAGATCTAGTTGCAAAAAATTTATCTCTACCTTAAATGATTATGAGCATCTCCCTGTTGATTATCCAGCTCAATGGTATGAATCTCATGAAGTCGCTATAATGGAATACGGCTTAGAATGTCTCCAAAATTATGATCTAACTTCTAATCAATATCAAAGATTTTTCAATCTAAAAGGACATATTGAATTTGCAAGTACATATAGATATGTTTGGTGTGACAGTCAACGAGTTGTTTGTAATACTGATGATCTCGCTGAGCAAACAATGGTGATACAGAATCCATAAAAATCTGGACATACAACTCTTAATCAAATTATGAATGCTTATGAAGACATGTCTTTTGATAATTTTTGAAGAAACTCGAGAAAAGTTAATCTAATTTTTCCATGGTGAATTAACAAATGAAGGTTGGGATGAGCACTTTTGATGCACGTCTCCTATAATACTAGCCTACCATAAAGATTCTTCCTATAAGAGTTTTTTCTAAAGCATTGAAAGGATGATAAAAGCTTTTTCTACTAGCCCATCAATGAATTTTTAGAAAAAGTACATGCAAAAGTACAAAAAGACAATGCATATCTCTCATAAGAATGAACTAGCATTTTATTCCCGACATGCACATCCATGAAGAACTTATCTCCAGAAAGGAAAAAGAAATAAAAACGTGATACGTACCTTATCAGGTCACTCAAAGCAATCATGACATCTCACTGTCTAAAATAAAGTTCATCTACAACAAAGACTGTGATTTTTACCTGCAGTCTAGAAACATCATGAAATTTGCTAACACATTAAATGAAGTGCATATTCAGTCTAAATTCAGTTGTAATAAAATGTACATTATGTTTGTTATGACTATAAATAAGTCTAGCCTTCCTCATGTACAGGCAAGAGTTGGAATACTAGTCAAAATCCAGCCTTGTTTGCGCCACCATCTCCTCTCTCCTCTCCCTTCTGCTTTTGTATATCCACCATCTTCCCATTTGTTGTCAGAGCCAAGTTGGCATCTAGCTTGTAATCAAGTGTCGTTGCAATATAAAGTCGTTTTGTGGCTATTTCTTCACTTATCTCTATGTTTTGATTTCGTTTAAGGAATTGCTGACTCAGAAGTAAGAACGTCAAAAATTTTAATACTTGGTTATGTGTATGTTATTATTGAGAAATTTTAATCATATTCTGCCTAGAGCGAAGCTGAGGTAGCCATTGTTGTCACCATTGTTAGCCTAGTAAAGGCGTTTAAGGCATTTTTTTGGTGTATAAATCCTCTATTTCATTAGATACTCGTGGTGGATTTGGTTAAATAACTCTGTAATACGAATTATAGCTAAGCTTATTAAGAAGCTTGTACCTTCTTCTTCCATATATCAAATTCCTTTTCTTTTATATCTATTAAAAATAGTAAAGAAATCAATTATGACGATTTAGATCAAGTTATTTGTGACTGGACTATTCCAACCATAAATAAAAATGAAATTTATAAAGTAAAAACCATTGAAAGAAATGAATCCATTACCAGTAATATTCAACATCTTTCTTTAATCAAGCCCCATAAAATAAAGGAGTATGTTAAAACATACAATTATATTCATTTTGGATTAGTGCAAGTTGCTCTAAAGCCATTAACAAGACTTGGACTTAGAATAGAAGCCCTCATCTATGTTTAAGACATAAGATATAAAAAATTCAATGATTCATTACTTGGAATGGTTGAATCAAGTTTGGTTAATGGCCCTACTTTCTTCAACTGCTTTCCAAATTTCTTTGTTTCCCTTACAGATCTTGGTGCACATGAAGCTCTTATTCTTGCTTTCCAGACAAAAGGTTTCTATATGAATCCTCATAATCAAAATCTTACTCTCATATATAGAGTTTATTATAAACTCATGAATTCAGTTGTTCCAAGCATGGCCTATTCCCATCAAGCAAAAGGTATGACTACTTTATTCCAAATTAATTTCAAAAATAAAGTTAATATTCCAAAACTCATACAATGGAATGATATTAATCTATCCGGTAAATGGCGCTTAGAAAATACCCAACTAGAAAGGTCTTTAGAAAATCAAGATATTGAAACAATTATTGAACATAAAGATGGAAGTGTTGAAATAAATTTTCAAACAGATTCAAGAGATACAACTCCAACTGTTTATCAACCTCCTTGAAAGTCTTACTCTCATCCTCTCTTTATGGTAGGATCTTTTATAAAAGAACAATCCTGAGTTTCTTACTCTACACCTAATGTAGACCTTCGACCTACAAGAGTTGTGTATCCTTCTTATCAAGCTTTAGAAAACATAAGAAATCATGCTTCTCCAACTAATACATATAATCCCTCAAAATCCAATTTCAATATAAATGTTATTGAATGCTTTGAAATTGATAAAGAAATGTTAAAAAAGAATTTTTCTTTATATCCTCTCACAAAATCCTTTTTTAACCATGTTTATCAGGAACATAAAGACTTTCTAAAAGCAAAATGGTATAAATCTATCTATGATAATCAAAGAAATATTTATTTCTTTGATTGCCTTAAACGAGCCATAAAGAAAACTTATAACACTAAAGATTTATCCATCAATATGATAATAAAATTAAGTTCAGCTTGGATTATAGCTTCCATAAGTTCTTCTCCACAAAGAACTGAAGAATCTATACATCCTCCATTGCATCAAATCATTTATAAAGAAACTTCAACTGTACCCATAAAAGATGTTGCAAAAATACAAGGAGACAAAGGTAAAACTGAATTTATTTACAAATTAGATTTAAGTTATGTTTTAGAATAAAATAATTATACAAATATAAACCTTCATACTATTGGCCAACAAACCAATAGAATTGAAGATAAAGTTGAAAATATTTTAAAATTTTATGAAACTACTTCTTCCCATAAAGTAATCAAGATACAATCTTTGAGTTTTCAAGATGAAGCCTTAAAGATCTAAAGTTAGGAAAAAAAACCCTTAAAATTTTCAGACGAACTAATCAATAAATTATCTCATAGTTTTACAAATATAAAACTTCAAGAAAATAAAAATCAAAAAGCTGACAAATTTATAAATGTTTTAGTCTCAAATCTAAAGCCTCTATCTCAGATTCAAAAATTTTTGTAGCTGAACCTATAGAAGAAAAGTCTAAAACAAATGAGAATAAAAATGATCAAAATAAGAATTTCTACAAATCAATAAATATTAAAAAGACAAAAACTAATAGTCACTGCAACAAAAACAAGAAATTATTATCCAAGACCTACTACAGTTCATCTTCAATTCAAAAAACAAGCTATTCTAAATGGCCTTTGATTTGAAAACTCCTCAGTAAACGAATGGAATGTAGATGGACTATCTGAATATCAAATCCTGCAACTATGCCTACACATCATGGCTACCAGTAATGATCAAAGACATGCAGTAAATGCAGTCATCCTTGGATTTACTAGATAATTTCATGGTTGGTGGGAAAAATACGTTTCTGATGCGGAAAGAAATGCTCTATTAAACGTAGTAAAAAGAGATCCCTTAGGAAATTCTGTTTTTACTCCTCAAGGCCAAATGATCCCTGATTCCATCTACATGTTTATTACCAATAGAGTTAAATATTTTATTGGTAATTATATGAATGTAGAAGAAAAATTAAAAGCACAATTAATCAATTTATCTTACCCATCATTATCAAATTTTCGTTGGTATAAAGATGTTTTATTATCAAAACTTTATGCAATCGATGCAAGTAATTCAAAATTTTAAAGAGAAACATTCATATTTGGTCTTCCTAAACTTTTTGTAGAAACAGTTAGAGATTAAAATCAAAAAATTATGGAAACTTGAATTATGGAATGTACACATATGGTGATCTAATTCAAAAGATTAATAAAGTTGGATTTTCATTATCCAATGAAATCAAACTTAAATGTCAAATTGAAAATTAATCAGTCCTTTTATTTTGTCAATTTTTATTTGGTATGGAACCATTAATCAGTCCTTTTAGCTAGAATAAAAAGAAAAACTTCAAAAGAAACCATCAAAAAAGAAAATTTTAACATTTTTCAACTCCACAATATTACACTCCCTTAAAAAGATATTATAAAAAACCTACTCATAAAAACCCTTGTAGGAATTAAAAGATGAGTAGGAGGTTGTTGCTCTCTTAATCTATCTAAAACAATTTTTATACTGAATTTTTCAGGCAAGTCAGATATATTACGTGATCTAAAATAATTTTTATACTGAATTGTTCTATTTCTGTTCTTTATTTTCTGTATTTTTTCAAAATATTTATTTTTTAATTCTTCATCTTTTAGATCTTTAAACATTTTTAACACCATTTCTTCAGGAGCAAAGAGTACATTTAAAGATAAAGAGGAAGAAGAAGCAAATTCATACTAGATTTCACTATCTAATATTTTACAATGGCATGTATTTGAAGAATAATCTTTATCAGAGGAACTAGATGTTTCTAAGCATGAGGATGAGGATCCTTTTAAAATATTTTTAACTTCTTTTAAGAAGAAATAATTTCAGAAGGCTGTAAAATATTTTCAACTTTAACTTCAATTATATTACTTTGTTGGCCAATAGTATGAAGGTTAATATTTGAATAATTTTTTGATCTAAAACATGACTTAAATTTGATCTGTAAATAAATTCAAATTTACCATTATCTACTTCTATTTTTGCAACACGTTTTATGAGTACGGCTGAAGTTTCTTTATATATGATTTGATGTAATGATGTATAGATTCTTCACTTCTTTGTGGAGAAAAATTGGTAGAAGCTATAATCCAAGATGAGCTTAATTTTGTTACCATATTGATGGATAAATATTCAGTATTGTAAGCTTTCCTTATGGTTAGTTTAAGCCTATTTCTTTGATTATCATATATATATTTGTACCATCTTTCTTTTAAAAAGTCTTTATGTTCTTGAGAAACCTATTTAAAAAAGGATTTTGTTAAAGGATGCAAAGCTAAATTCTTTTTTAACATTTCTTTATCAATTTCAAAACATTCAATAACATTTACATTGAAATCAGATGGTGGGGGATTATATGTTTTAGTTGGAGAAGCTTGATAAGAAGGATACACTAGTCCTGTAAGTAGAAGGTCTACATTAGGTGTAGAGCAAGAAACTCAGAATGGTTCTTTTATAGAAGATCCTACCACAAAGGGAGGATGAGAATAAGACTTTCTAGAAGGTTGATAAATTGTAGGAGTTGTATCTCATGAATCCGTTTGAAAATTTATTTCAACACTTCCATCTTCATGTTCAATAATTGTTTTAATATCTTGATTTTCTGAAGACCTTTCTGGTTAAGCATTTTCTAAGCACCATTTACCAGATAGATTAATATCATTTCACTGTATGAGTTTTGGAATATTAACTTTTTTTTTGAAATTAGTTTGGAATAAAGTAGTTATACCTTTTGCTTGATGGGAATAGGCTATGCTTGGAACAACTGAATTCATGAGTTTATAATAAACTCTATATATGAGAGCAAGATTTTGATTATGAGGATTCATATCAAAACCTTTTGTCTGCATAGCAAGAGTAAGAGCTTCATGTGCACCTGGATCTGTAAGGGAAACAGAGAAATTTGGAAAGCAATTGAAGAAAGTAGGGCATTAGCCAAACTTGATTCAACTATTCCAAGTAATGAATCACTGAATTTTTTATGTCTTGTATTTTGAATATAGATGGGAGCTTTTGTTCTAAGTCTAAGTCTTGTTAAAGGCTTTAGAGCAACTTGCACTAATCCAAAATGAATATAATTGTATGTTTAACATACTCCTTTATTTCATGGGGCTTGATATAAGAAAGATGCTAAATATTACTGGTAATGGATTCAGTTCTTTCAATGGTTTTTACTTTATAACTTGATTTTAATTGAAAATTCCAACTTTATAAATTTCATTTTTATTTACGGTTGGAATAGTCCAGTCACAAATAACTTGATCTAAATCGTCATAACTAATTTCTTCACTATTTTTAATAGACATAGAAGATAAGGAATTTGATGATGAGAAAGAAGAAGGTACAAACTTCTTAATAAGCCTAGCCATAATTTGTATTTTAGAGTTATTTTAACCAAATTCACCATGAGTATCTAACGAAATAAAAGATTTACACACCAACAAAACGCCTTAAACACCTTCACACAGCTAACAATGGTGACAACAATGGCTACCTCAGCTTCGGTCTGAGCGGAATATGATTAAAATTTCTCAAAAATAACAAACACACAACTAAGTATTAAGATTTTTTACATTCTTGCTTTTGAGTCAGCAATTCCTTAAACAAAATCAAAACATAAAGATCAGTGAATAAATACTCACAAAACGACTTTATATTGCAATGATACTTAATTTCAAACTAGATGCCAACTTATCTCTAATACCAAATGGGGAAGATGGTGGGTATACAAAAGCAGCAAGGAGAGGAGAGAGGAGATGGTGGTGGAAGCAAGGTTGGATTTTGACAAGTATTCCAACTCTTGCCTATAATGAGGATGTCTAGACTTATTTATAGTCATAACAAACGTAATTTACATTTCATTACAACTGAATTTAGACTGAATGTGCATTTTATTTAATGTGCTAGCAAATTTCATGATGCTTTTGGACTGTAGGCAAAAATCACAATCTTTGCTGTAGATGAACTTTATTCTGAATAGTGAGATGTCATGATTGTTTTGAGTGAATTGATATGGTATGTGTCATGCCTTTATTTCTTTTCCCTTTCTGGAGATAAGTTCTTCATGGATGTGCATGTTAGGAATAAAATACTACTTCATTCTTATGAGAGATATGCTTTGTCTTTTAATACTTTTGCATGTACTTTTTCTAAAAAGTCCTGGATAGGCTAGTAGAAAAAGCTTTTCTCATCCTTCCAATGTTTTAGAAAAAGCTCTTGTAGGAAGAATCTTTATAGTAGGCATAGTTTTATAGGAGACTTGCTTCAAAAGTGCTCATCTCAACCTTCATTTGTTAATTCACCATGGAATAATTGGATTAACTCTTCTGAGTTTCTTCAGAAATATCAAAATACATGTCTTCATAAGCATTTATAATTTGATTAAGTGTTGTATGTCCAGATTTATATGGATTCTATATCACCGTTGTTCGCTTAGCGAGATCATCAGCAATGCAAATAACTCGTCGACCATCACATCAAACATATCTGTATGTACTTGCAAATTCAAGTTCTCCTTTTAGATTGAGAAATCTTTGATATTGATCAAAAGCTAGATCATAATTTTGGAGACATTCTAAGCTGTATTCCATTGTAGCGACTTCATGAGATTCATACAATTGAGCTGGATAATCAACAGGGAGATGCTTGTAATCATTTAAGGTAGAGATGAATTTTTTGCAGACTAAATCTCCTTCTTCATAAGTCATGACAGTCCATAAATGATATGGTTGATAAAACCGGATTTCTGATCTTTCACCTAAACTTGATGAAATCTTTATGAGAAGTTGTCTTTTTGTGACTTCAAGGCTGTGAAGGGCATGACGCACGATTACAGGGAGCTACTGTATCATTTCAAAATCATCTCTGCATAAAGAAAATCTTTGGACTAATCCTTGTTCGATATATGAGATATCAACTTCATATGATGGTAGAAACAATTTGGGAAGGCCAGTTGCCCAGCTTAAATATTGATCTTTGAGCATTAATTGCTCCTTCATTTGATAAGAAATAGTTTTTTCTCTAATTCTTGCAGCTATCTCATTTGGAAAGGCTGTGCTAACCTTTTTTAGGAGGAGAATTCTAGATGTTTTTCCATCAGCATAGGTGGATAACAGTGCTTTTTTATGGATGTTATGGCACATAAGGATTTGGCTTTTTAAGTCCTTGATATGGTTTGCAATTCTGGATAGGGTTTTTCTAGTGTTTTTCTTTTATCATAGAGAATGGCACTCCAATGGGTATTGATCAGTTCTTGTGCAATGACAGATAATCCTGGATATAAGAAGGGAATTGACATCTGTTAGGATGTAGGTATGAAGGAGAAGCTTGATTCCTGAATAGGAGCTTTGCTTTTGCTTGTACTATTGATGTCATAATGAGAAGGGATACTTCCTGAATGTAGATAGGAGTAAAAGATAGGTCTGAATGAGAATTATCAATAATCTGAATTTTTATTTTCTTTGGGAAAAAAATAATTTTATATCTGTCCTCCGGGTAGAATTTGAAGGTACCAAAATATGGATGTAGGATTAAATGTAGAAAACATGAAGACATCAGAGAGACGATGAATAAGATCCATTTCATTTGGAACTGGATATTTGAATCGTTTTTGAACATCTTATTTTTTTTTACACTTTGTCTGAATAATATTGATCTATTGAATAGGAGTTAATTCAACAAAATCAAATTTTAATTCTCTATTGTCTAAAATAGTTTTTAGACCTGCTGAGTTAATTTGAAAAGGTTGTAAAATTTGTAGAAAAGGATTTCCAAGGATAACATCATTGTTTAAATCTTTTCCTAGAAGGAAACTAGTCTTTATGAATATTCCTTTTTTACAGACGTAAACATTACTTAATTTTATTTGATATGTAGTTTTTTGCTAGCAGTAGTTAGATTGAGTTTATTATTCATTTTTTCATAATATTTCATTGGGATTAATCCTTCTCTTATTAAATTAACATCTACGCCGTTATCTAGTAAGCATAGTGCTTTAATAGAGAAGTCTTTGACCATAATTATGGCTTGAGTTTTCCATTTTTTAAGTGGATTTCTTGTTAAAGAATTTACAAAACCATTTAAGTCTTTTTAAAATTTTTCTTGATTTTCTAAATTATCATTATTTTCTTGATAATTTTTGAGTGTGTGAAGTTCAAGATTCTCAACACGTTGTTTGAGTTCTTAAAGTTCAATTAAGTCTTGCTTTAATTCTTTTATTTCTTGCTTTTGATTATTTATTTCTTTATAAAAATCTTGAATAGGAAGATGAGCAGGAGATTGTTGCTCTCTTAATCTATCTAATACAGTTTTAATGCTGAATTGCTCAAGTAAGTCTTATATGTTATTTGATGTAGAAGCTTTTCCTTTAGATCTTTAAACATTTCTAGCACCATCTCTTCTAGAGTAGAAAGTACATTTAAAGATAAAGAGGAAGAAAAAGTAGATTCATACTGGATTTTATTGTCAAATATTTTACAATGACATGTATCTGAAGAATGACAGGAAGAATAATCTGTATTAGAGGAACTAGATGACTCTGATGCTGAGGATCCTTTTAAGATAGTTTTGATTTCTTTTTCTGTTTTTACTTTTATTGTTGGGCAGTTAGGAGCTATATGACCTTTTTCTTTGTTATTATAGCATTGTATTTCTTTTTTCTTGAGATAAGAAGTGGATGGATTATTTTTTGTATGAGACTTCTTCGATTCTTTATAAGGATTTTTATGAGAAGATTTTTTGTGATATCTTTTAGAGGGAATATAATATTATGGAGTTGAAAAATGTTTCGATTTTCTTTTTTTGATGGTTTGTTTTTAAGTTTTTCTTTTTATTATGGCTAGAAGGACTAATTAATGGTTCCATGCCAAATTGATAACAAAAATCACCCAGTTCATATTTGCTGATTCTTTTTCTATTTTTAATTTGTCATTTAAGTTTGATTTCAATGCATAGTGAAAATCCAACTTTATTTATCTTTTGAATGAGGTCACCATATGTATAAATTCCATAATTTAAATTTCCATAATTTTCTGATTTTAATTCTTCTCTAACTTTTTGTCACAACCCGAGCCCAGGGTTCGGGGGTTAGCAAGAAGCCAAACCTAATGACACACGTACTCCCGTGCATGTATACGTAGACCGAGTCTAAATGCACACGCACAAGGGAACAATCACACGTGCCAAACATATACGCGGAAGCTGTAAATATCAGAAACATCAAAGTAACAGTGCAAGAAGAGAATATGAAGAAAGAACTGACATAATTACATGTGAAGGTCTTACAAAATGCACAAAATAATATATACAATCATGACATATACAAGTATGAAGATCCTCAAAACAAGAAACAAGACTCCAATGCCATGCATGTCAAGAACGCTCTCTCGTGGAGTGATCACATCCACTCCTCTAGGCCTGATGGGGCCTCGGGGGTCTCGTCTGGAGTCTGGCCGACTGGCGAGGGGTCGGCAGGGGTATCTGGGCCTGCAACACCAAAAACAACTGTGAATACGACGATTCAGCAAATTATAAACCATAACAAGTTAACACACGCTGTGTCTAAATAGAATAAGGAACATCATGTAAATTAAATAAGGCAATTTCGTATACTAGGCTGTCCTGCAAGAAGGAAATATGCTATGCGAATCAACAGGATACATGCAGTGTACATAACTAGTGGCTACTACATTGCCATATGCTCCCAAAAGAGGGATCTTGTATCGTGCAAAGAACACCATTGTCCGGGCCAGGGTACAATGGGTCTCGGTTTCCTGGGGTCCGGTTCCCCAAGACGTTTCCTTCCTGCAGCAAGGCCATATAAACTATACCAAATTCACCCCGTCGGGATCCTAAGGTTGAGGCTAAGTAGTGCCTGACCATACAGAGTCAATCATGAAAACCCTGAGTAGATCGTGACAACATATCATACGTGCATATCTGCGAACATATTATACATGCATACTCAACATAAAGAACCACGATGTGAAAGTAATGGAACACAAGCTATCAGAGAGTAGAGATCAATGAGCGAATACAACATGTTATGCAACAAATCATGCGAAATCGAATCATTTTTATTTACAAGCCAATTCTAATCTAATTATCCGGTGTTTCTAACCGTGCATGATGATGTAGTTTTAAGTTATTCGATGCACCGTTGTCTAGTGTTGCATTGAATCGGCGGTGCACGAAGTCCCTTAAACCAACACCCATGGGGAGGTGCTTAACATCCGGATAATGAACATGAATGATTCGCAGCCCTCGAGATCATTCACGCATTGTATCACATTCCGTTGGGCAGGTCTAGGTACTCTACATTCTATCACGAAGGCCATATCGGTCTTTCCCTTACACCTATCCTTGTTCTTCATCATTCTAGTGTGGATACGGCTCAGCCGTGTGTGTTCTACGGCTTAGCCGTGTGTGTTCTACAGCTTAGCCGTGGCTGGGCCGTAGAAGGTCTGTCAATTTAGTTGCTCTCAGTTAATCCAGAAAAAGTCACCCTGTATTGATCTACGGCTGGGCCACGGCTGAGGTTCGGCTTAGCCGTAGTGTAATACACGGCTTAGCCGTGCCCTAGCCGTAGAGGAAAACTGGATTTTTACCCTCTCTGGACTTTAAGCCGTAAGTGGCATACGGCTTAGCCGTACATGCACGAAAGAAAGGTTCTGAATCACGTACAGAAATCCTGTGAAGTTAGCAGAATTGCAAATATCCAACAGGAATAAATAAAGTAGTACTCAAATGGGCTGTAAACACATTTTTCCATACAAATTCATGTGAACTAACCAAAATCAAATGCATACCAACATGGGTTCTTATAGGTTATGGTTATACTTGCCTCAATTTGAATTCGATTACACAACTGATGTCCTTGGGTCCAAACACAACCTAACACCAACCAAACAACATGCATGCATGAGAAATGGAAAGCACAGACACGTCATGCAACAGGGAAACAAAAAGGAGAAGAATAAGAATGAGATGAGAGAGAGATGGAAGGATCCCCAACTCACCTCACAATCAACACAATAGAGCTTGCAAAGAACCAAAATCCCTCAATTGAGCTTGATCGATGGAGGAGAGAATTCAGGAGAGGGAGAGAAATCTTCACGTGCACAGTGAGGGAAATGAGAGAGAGAACGTGAGTTTGTCGATGGTCTGAAGTTTATATAAGCTAAGGGGAAGTCCAAATTACAATAGAGTCCAAGTCATAATTCTATTTCCAGTTTGAGTCAAATCCGGGTCCAATGGAATCACACGACAACGGTTGCAAACGACGTAGTTACGAAAGTTGACGGGCTCAACGAAAGACATGTGTTGACATCAAGATGATGCAAAAATGACCATGTCTAAGAAAAGCTAAAATTACGAAAAAGGGCTTGGTCTACGTAATCCAGGTCAAACTCAACCCAACTACCTATCCATGACCCGCGACGAAAACAAAACTCAAACAAAATACGATTAGCAACGAAAACAAGATAAATTAACCGCTAAACGAGGTCAAGTGGAGTCGGAGTGTTACATCCTCCCCTACTTGAGAATCATTCCGTCCACGGAATGAACACTCATTCACTCATACCTGTGAAAACAGATCGGGATATTGTCGTGCCATCTGCTCTTCTAACTCCCAAGTAGCCTCATCGGGATTGTGATGCTCCCATAGCACTTTGACCCATCGAATTGTCCTGGTGCGGAGTTTCTGCTCTCGGGTTCCCACGATACGGAGCGGTCGCTCAACGTATGCCGCACTCGGCTGAATCTGAACCTCGTCGTAACGAAAGACATGGGAGGGATCATGAACATATTCCCGAAGCATCGAAACGTGGAAAACGTTGTGTACTCCTGAAAACATCTCGGGAAGATCTAATCGATAGGCCAAGTCACCAATCCGACTCTTGATCTCGAACGGTCCGACATATCGTGGAGCTAACTTGCCTTTCTGGCCGAAACGGATTGTACCCTTCATCAGTGAGACCTTCAGAAAAACCCACTCACCAACTTGAAACTCTAATGGTCGTCTGCGAGTGTCTGCATAACTCTTCTGCCTCGACCGAGCAACTTTCAAGTTCTCAATTGCTTTCTGTACCTTCTCCGTAGTCTCGGCGATGATCGTCGGTCCGTGAAAACTCCGAGTTCCAACTTCTTCCCAACATATCAGACTTCTACACTTCTTCCCGTACAATGCTTCATATGGCGCCATCCCAATGCTCTCGTGGAAGCTGTTATTGTAGGCGAATTTGCACAACGATAGGTGAAGATCCCATTCTTTCTCGTAGCTCAACACGCTAGCTCGCAACATATCCTCCAAAGTCTGAATAGTCCGCTCTGATTGCCCATCCGTCTGTGGGTGGTATGCCGTGCTGAAACTCAACTTCATACCCATAGCCTCTTGGAATGCTCTCCAGAAAGATGAAACGAAACGGCTGTCACGATCGGATACAATCGACACGGGGGTACCATGGAGCCTGACGATCTCATCCACGAACTTCCTCGCCATCTCTGAAAATGTCATACCCTTCCGAAAAGGGATGAAATGGGCTGACTTCGTCAATCGATCTACAATCACCCAAATGGAGTTGTTCTTCCTGCTCGTCGGCGGTAATCCGGAAATGAAGTCCACGGTGATGTGTTCCCACTTCCACTGCGGTATATGTAAAGGATGCAACGAGCCTGGTGGTCTCTGATGATCTGCCTTCACCTTCTGGCATGTCAAACAGCGAGCAACAAATCCTGCTACGTCTCTCTTCATATTGTTCCACCAGAAGCGATCTTTGAGATTCCGAAACATCTTTGTGCTGCCTGGGTGCATCGTATAACGAGCGTAATGCGCTTCGTTCATCAGTTTCTCCTTGAAATCATCAACTGCTGGCACGCACAACCTACTCCGAAAGTAGAGTACACCATCCTCTAATCTGAAATCGGGTCTGTCTCCAATGTGGTCTCGAATGCGCTTCAAGGTTAGATCTTCAAATTGCCTGTCTTTTATCTGCTGAATCATCTTAGGCTGAAACACTAGCGTACTAGCCAAAGTGACACATTCATCCACTTGTTTCACTTCAACAGGGAGACCACGGAACTCTAAGAGGAAACTGTTCAATAGTTGCACAGACTCTGCTTTCCTGCTAGTGCATCTGCCACCACATTTCCCTTGCCTGGCTGATATTTGATCGGGAAGTCATAATCTTTAATAAGCTCAAGCCATCTCCGCTGTCTCATGTTCAGCTCCTGCTGCATGAATAAGTACTGCAAACTGTGGTGGTCAGAACGAACCTCAAATTTCACACCATACAAATAATGTCTCCACAGCTTCAATGCAAACACGATGGCTGCCAATTCCAAATCATGGGTGGCGTAATTCTCCTCATGTTCTCGCAACTGTCTCGATCCGTATGCAATAACCTTCCCGTCCTGCATCAACACACAGCCTAGACCAACTCGAGAAGCATCTGAATATACCACGAACCCTTCGCTACCATCGAGCAAAACTAACACTGGGACCGTAGTCAACTTCTCTTTCAAAGTCCGGAAACTGGCTTCACACTCCTCAGTCCAATCAAATGGTACATTCTTTCTGGTCAACTTCGTCAAAGGAGAAGAGATCTTAGCAAAGGCCTGGACAAATCGAAGATAGTAACCCGCTAGACCAAGGAAACTGCGAACTTCTGTCACTGTCTTGGGGCTAGACCAATTCACCACTGCCTCTACTTTAGATGGATCAACTGCTAATCCCTCTCGTGAAATGATATGACCCAAAAATGCCACCTGCTCAAGCCAAAAATCACATTTCGACAACTTAGCAAATAATCGGTGTTCTCTCAACAACGACAAGGCTTTCCTCAAGTGCTCCCTATGCTCCTCTGCTGACTTAGAGTAGATCAGTATATCATCAATAAAAACAACTACGAACTGGTCCAAGAAAGGAGCAAAGACCTAATTCATCAATGCCATAAATGCTGCAGGGGCATTGGTTAGTCCAAAAGGCATCACGAGGAATTCATAATGTCCATAACGAGTCCTGAAGGCAGTCTTGGGAATGTCATCTTTTTTGACCCTCAACTGGTGATATCCAGATCTCAAATCAATCTTAGAAAAATATGCTGCACCCTGAAGTTGATCAAACAACTCATCAATCCTGGGTAGGGGGTACTTGTTCTTGATAGTCACTTTGTTCAGCTGTCGGTAGTCTATGCACATCCGAAAAGTACCATCCTTCTTCTTGACAAACAAGACTGGTGCTCCCCAAGGTGAGACGCTCGGGCGAATGAAACCCTTGTCTAACAGCTCCTGCAATTGCTTCTTTAACTCTGACAATTCGGCTGGGGCCATGCGATATGGAGCCTTGCTGATCGGTGCCGTGCCGGGAACGAGCTCAATGGCGAACTCCACATCTCGAACCGGGGGTAAGTCTGGCACATCGTTTGGGAAGATATTGGGAAAGTCACAGACCACCTGGATCTCACCTAGCTGCTTCATCTCTTTCTTCACTGAAATAAAGGCAATGAAGCCTTCACACCCTCTGCGGATCAAGCGATCTGCCTTACACGCCGAAATCACACGTCTGGGGCATCTCTGCTGACTGCGCTCGAAACGAAAACCCTTGCCTAAATCGAAGAAGACCGTCCTGTTGTAACAGTTAACACAGGCACGATATCGAGCGAGCCAATCCATACCAAGGATCACGTCGAAGTCTAGCATCGACAACAGGATCAAATCAACAGGTAACTGATGACCTGCAATCTGCACGTCGCAATGGGGGTAGTATACACTACACTCCACTCGCTTGCCAACTGGGGTGGATACAACCAGCACATATGGCAACGGCTTAGACGGCTGATGTAACCGCTCGGTGAAATGAGGTGCTACATATGACCGTGTAGACCCCGAATCGAACAATGCTAATGCCTCGACGTGCGAAATCAAAACAGTACCTTCAACCACTTGTGGATCCTCGGCACTCTCATGGGTAGCAGCATAAGCACGGGCTGTCTGGCGAGGCTGTCTCGAGCCTGGACAAGCCGACTTTGACTTGCTCGGAGCTGTAGATGCACTGGGTCTGCCAGGAGTTGCACCGGAGGTAGTACCAGGTGGTGGGGGCTGGGAGGCTCTATATCGAGGACAATTGGCTATCATATGCTCCCTCGAACCACAGATGAAACAAGCACCTGCCTTCCTCCAACAAGTTTCAGTCATGTGGCCCTTGCGACAATGCCCACAAGTCGCTTCGGTGGAACTGGAAGTACTCTGCTGGCCTTTTGTCTTCTTCTATACTTGTCCTCGTGCACTGAAAGGCGGCTGTCGCTTAGGCTCAACGACTCTCGCAGCTTGGTGAATGGCCTCAGCAGAATAGGCCCTGTCCACTGCATCATCAAACGTAGCCGGACGCTGAAATGCAGTCACGTGGTGCATGTACCGGGGATGTAGACCTTCAACGAACCGATTCACCTTCCTCTCTTCGGTACTGATCATGTCCGGAGCAAAATGCGACAACTGAGTAAACTTGTTCACATGTTCTGCCACGGTCATCTGCTGCTGGCGGAGAGCTAAAAACTCAACCTCCTTGGTTCGAAACAGATGAGCCGGGATGAACTTCCTCCTGAACTGTTGCTTGAACATCTCCCAAACCGTCGCACCAGGAATGTCTCTGTATGAATCTTTCACGCTTTTCCACCAAGTTTTTGCGACGTCTCTCAGCATGGAAGTTGCTAGTCTGACTTTCTGCCGGTTCGTGCACACGACGGTCTCAAAGACATCCTCCGTCTGCTCCAACCACTGTTCTGCCTTTAATGGCTCTTCCGTCCCATAGAACTCAATAGCTCCTCGCTTGCGAAATTTACTGTAGAGGGCATTCGGGTCATTCTCTCGAGGCTGTAAGACCACCTGCTGATCTATATGTGACTGAGTTGGGGCTTGGCTTTGTCGGTCTAACATGGTGGAAACTTGTGCTTGCAAGTTTTGCATTGCTTGCGATTGTGCCTGAAGGGACTGAAATAACATGAGGATGCGTTCGTCAGTGTTCTGTGTCTGCGGTGATGGTGCCGATCCGCTTTCATTATTTCCAGCATTTCCGGCGTTCTGCTGAGAACCCAAACCTGACGCCATCCTGTAACATGGAAAGAGTCAGACACCAACACAAAACAATCTCGCCCAACAAGCCCCAAATCTAGAGAAACCACAAAGCAATAATCGTATCCTCACCACGATCCTACATGCCTACATGCTTATCATCTAGAGTAAGGAATGCTTTGATACCATACAATACGTATGTCACAACCCGAGCCCAGGGTTCGGGGGTTAGCAAGAAGCCAAACCTAATGACACACGTACTCCCGTGCATGTACACGTAGACCGAGTCTAAATGCACACGCACAAGGGAACAATCACACGTGCCAAACATGTACGCAGAAGCTGTAAATATCAGAAACATCAAAGTAACAGTGCAAGAAGAGAATACGAAGAAAGAACTGACATAATTACATGTGAAGGTCTTACAAAATGAACAAAATAATATATACAATCATAACATATACAAGTATGAAGATCCTTAAAACAAGAAACAAGACTCCAATGCCATGCATGTCAAGAACGCTCTCCCGTGGAGTGATCACATCCACTCCTCTAGGCCTGATGGGGCCTCGGGGGTCTCGTCTGGAGTCTGGCCGACCGGCGAGGGGTCGGCAGGGGTATCTGGGCCTGCAACACCAAAAACAACTGTGAATACGACGATTCAGCAAATTATAAACCATAACAAGTTAACACACGCTGTGTCTAAATAAAATAAGGAACATCATGTAAATTAAATAAGGCAATTTCGTATACTAGGCTGTCCTGCAAGAAGGAAATATGCTATGCGAATCAATGGATATATGCAGTGTACATAACTAGTGGCTACTACATTGCCATATGCTCCCAAAAGAGGGATCTTGTATCGTGTAAAGAACACCATTGTCCGGGCCAGGGTACAATGGGTCTCGGTTTCCTGGGGTCCGGTTCCCCAAGTTGTTTCCTTACTGCAGCAAGGCCATGTAAACTATACCAAATTCACCCCGTCGGGATCCTAAGGCTGAGGCTAAGTAGTGCCTGACCATACAGAGTCAATCATGAAAACCCTGAGTAGATCGTGACAATATATCATACGTGCATATCTGTGAACATATTATACATGCATACTCAACGTAAAGAACCACGATGTGAAAGTAACGGAACACAAGCTATCAGAGAGTAGAGATCAATGAGCGAATGCAACATGTTATGCAACAAATCATGCGAAATCGAATCATTTTTATTTACAAGCCAATTCTAATCTAATTATTCGGTGTTTCTAACCGTGCATGATGATGTAGTTTTAAGTTATTCGATGCACCGTTGTCTAGTGTTGCATTGAATCGGCGGTGCACGAAGTCCCTTAAACCAACACCCATGGGGAAGTGCTTAGCATCCGGATAATGAACATGAATGATTCGCAGCCCTCGAGATCATTCACGCATTGTATCACATTCCGTTGGGCAGGTCTAGGTACTCTACATTCTATCATGAAGGCCATATCGGTCTTTTCCTTACACCTATCCTTGTTCTTCATTATTCTAGTGTGGATACGGCTCAACCGTGTGTGTTCTACGGCTTAGCCGTGGCTGGGCCGTAGAAGGTCTGTCAATTTAGTTGCTCTCAGTTAATCCAGAAAAAGGCACCCTGTATTGATCTACGGCTGGGCCACGGCTAGGGTTCGGGTTAGCCGTAGTGCAATACACGGCTTAGCCGTGCCCTAGCCGTAGAGGAAAACTGGATTTTTACCCTCTCTGGACTTTAAGCCGTAAGTGGCATACGGCTTAGCCGTACATGCACGAAAGAAAGGTTCTGAATCACGTACAGAAATCCTGTGAAGTTAGCAAAATTGCAAATATCCAACAGGAATAGATAAAGTAGTACTCAAATGGGCTGTAAACACATTTTTCCATACAAATTCATGTGAACTAACCAAAATCAAATGCATACCAACATGAGTTCTTACAGGTTATGGTTATACTTGCCTCAATTTGAATTCGATTACACAACTGATGTCCTTGGGTCCAAACACAACCTAACACCAACCAAACAACATGCATGCATGAGAAATGGAAAGCACAGACACGTCATGCAACAGGGAAACAAAAAGGAGAAGAATAAGAATGAGATGAGGGAGAGATGGAAGGATCCCCAACTCACCTCACAATCAACACAATAGAGCTTTCAAAGAACCAAAATCCCTCAATTGAGCTTGATCGATGGAGGAGAGAATTCAGGAGAGGGAGAGAAATCTTCACGTGCACAGTGAGGGAAATGAGAGAGAGAACGTGAGTTTGTCGATGGTCTGAAGTTTATATAAGCTAAGGGGAAGTCCAAATTACAACAGAGTCCAAGTCATAATTCTATTTCCAGTTTGAGTCAAATCCGGGTCCAATGGAATCACACGACATCGGTTGCAAACGACGTAGTTACGAAAGTTGACAGGCTCAACGAAAGACATGTGTTGACATCATGATGATGCAAAAATGACCATGTCTAAGAAAAGCTAAAATTACGAAAAAGGGCTTGGTCTACGTAATCCAGGTCAAACTCAACCCAACTACCTATCCATGACCCGCGCCGAAAACAAAACTCAAACAAAACACGATTAGCAACGAAAATAAGATAAATTAACCGCTAAACGAGGTCAAGCGGGGTCGGAGTGTTACACTTTTTCTGCAAAAAGTTTAGGAAGACCAGATATAAATTTTTCTTTCCATAATTCTGAATTGCTAGCATCGATCGTATAGAGTTTTGATAAGAAAACATCTTTATATCAACATAATTTTGATAATGTTAGGCAACATAAATTGATTAATTGTGTCTTTAATTTTTCTTCTACATTCATATAGTTACCAATAAAATATTTATCTATATTGGTAATAAGCATGTAGATGGAATCAAGGATCATTTGGCCTTGAGGAGTAAGAACAGGATTTGCTGAAGGATGTTTTCTTATTGCATTTAATATAGCATTTCTTTCTATATCAGATAGGTATTTTTCCCACCAACCTTGTAATTATCCAGTAAATCCAAAGATGACTGCATTTACTGCATGTCTTTGATCATTATCGGCAGCCATGATGGTAGAGGCATATATCATCATTCATATATTGAAGAGTTTTCAAATCGAAGGCCATTTAGAATAGCCTGTTCTTTGAATTGAAGATCAACTGGAGTAGGTCTTGCATAATAATTTCTTGTTTTTGCTGCAGTGACTATTCGTTTTAGTTTTTTAAATATTTTATTGATTTGTAGAGATTCTTGATTTTGATCATCTTGATTTTCGTTTGATTTTTCTTCTACAAAGTTAGAAACAGAGATTTCTGAGTCTGAGCTCGAAGCTTTAGAAACTAAAACATTTATGGATTTTTCATCTTTATTATCTTTATTATCTTTAAGGTTTATGTTTGTAAAACTATGAGATAATTGATTGATTAGTTCATATGAAAATTTTAAGGGTTTTTTTTCTAACTTTAGATCTTTAAGGAGAAAACCTAAAGATTGTGTCTTGATTACTAAATGGGAAAAAGTAGTTTCATAAAATTTTAAAATATTTTCAATTTTATCTTCAATTCTTTTGGTTTATTGGCCAATAGTATGAAGGTTTATATTTGTATAATTATTTTGTTCTAAAACATGACTTGAATCTGATTTGTAAATAAATTCACTTTTGCCTTTGTCTCCTTGTATTTTTGCAACATCTTTTATTGGTACAACTAAAGTTTCTTTATAAATGATTTGATTTAATGGAGGATGTATAGATTCTTCAGTTCTTTGTGGAGAGGAACTGGTAGAAGCTATAATTTGAGAAGAGCTTAATTTAGTTATCATATTGATGGATAAATCTTTAGTATTATACGCTTTCTTCATGGCTAGTTTAAGCCAATCAAAGAAATAAATATTTCTTTGATTATCATACATATATTTATACCATTATGCTTTTAGAAAGTCTTTATGTTCTTGAGAAACATGGTTAAAAAAGGATTTGATGAGAGCATGTAAAGCTAAATTCTTTTTTAACATTTCTTTATCAATTTCAAAGCATTCAAAAACATTTATATTAAAATCGGATTCAGAAGGATTATATGTTTTAGTTGGAGAAGCTTGATAAGAAGGATACACTAGTCCTGTAAGTCGAAGGTCTACATTCGGTGTAGAGCAAGAAACTCAGAATGTTTCTTTTATAGAAGATCCTACCACAAAGGGAGGATGAGAATAAGACTTTTTAGAAGGTTGATAAATTGTAGGCGTTGTATCTCATGAATCCGTTTGAAAATTTATTTCAACACTTCCATCTTCATGTTCAATAATTGTTTTAATATCTTGATTTTCTAAAGTTTCTGGTTAAGCGTTTTCTAAGCACCATTTACCAGATAGATTAATATCATTTCATTGTATGAGTTTTGGAATATTAACTTTATTTTTGAAATTAGTTTGGAATAAAGTAGTCATACCTTTTGCTTAATGGGAATAGGCTATGCTTGGAACAACTGAATTCATTAGTTTATAATAAACTCTATATATGAGAGCAAGATTTTGATTATGAGGATTCATATCAAAACCTTTTGTCTGGATAGCAAGAGTAAGAGCTTCATGCGCACCTGGATCTGTAAGGGAAACAGAGAAATTTGGAAAGCAATTGAAGAAAGTAGGGCATTAGCCAAACTTGATTCAACCATTCCAAGTAATGAATCACTGAATTTTTTATGTCTTGTATCTTGAATATAGATGAGAGCTTTTGTTCTAAGTCCAAGTCTTGTTAAAGGCTTTAGAGCAACTTGCACTAATCCAAAATGAATATAATTGTATGTTTTAACATACTCCTTTATTTCATGGGGCTTGATTAAAGAAAGATGCTGAATATTAATGGTAATGGATTCAGTTCTTTCAATGGTTTTTACTTTATAACTTGATTTTAATTGAAAACTTTCAATTTTATAAATTTCAATTTTATTTATGGTTGGAATAGTCCAGTCACAAATAACTTGATCTAAATCGTCATAACTGATTTCTTCACTATTTTTAATAGACATAGAAGATAAGGAATTTGATGATGAGGATGAAGAAGGTACAAACTTCTTAATAAGCTTAGCCATAATTTGTATTTTAGAGTTATCTTAACCAAATTCACCATGAGTATCTAATGAAATAGAGGATTTACATAGCAACAAAATGCATTAAACGCCTTCATACAGCTAACAACGGCGACAACAATGGTACCTCAGCTTTGCTTCGAGTAGAATATGATTAAAATTTCTCAATTACAACAAACATAGAACTAAGTATTAACACTTTTGACGTTCTTACTTTTGAGTCAGCAATTCCTTAAACAAATTTAAATTGCAACATTTTCTTGGATGTCTTAATTATGTTTTTGACTTTTATAAAGATTTTGCTAAAGAAAGAAAAATCTTGCAATTGCACTTGACCAAAAATCCCGTAGAATGGTCACCTGCTCATATAAAAGCTATTCAAAATATTAAACAGAAAGTCCAAAATTGACCTTGTTTAACTATCCTTCATCTAGATTTATTAAAAATAGTTTAAAAAGATGCATCTGAAATAGGTTTTGGAGGAATCCTTCTACAAAGACACGTCCTTGGGAAAGAAAAAATTCTTCATTTCACTTCTGGAACATAGACACCCACTCAACAAAATTATTTAACTATTAAAAAGGAAATCATATCCGTAGTAAATAGTATAATGAAGTTCCAAAGTGATTTATTAAACAAAAATTTTTATTAAGAATAGATTGTAAATCTGCTAAAGAAATTTTAAAAAAAGATGTAAAAAATCTTGTTGCTAAGCAAATCTTTGCTCACTGGCAAGCTTTATTAGCCATATTTGACTTTAACATTGAGCATATTGCAAGTAAAAATAATTCTCTTCCTGATTTTTTATCTCGTGAGTTTTTATAGGGACAAAAGAATGAAGCCTCGGCAGATTAGACCCTTTCTCCAGTCCCCAACTGCTAAAGTTTCTTCCATTATGAATACTATACCTTTATCTAGAAAATCCAGCGGCAATTATCTTGAGAAATAGAGAGCAACCCATACTTCTAATATTCCTCACTTTCAAAGTCCATCAAGCCCTGTATCCAGAAAACCTCAAGCTTCACAAGCCTAATATTTTGCTACAAAATCACCGTTGAGAATTTGTTCCTTAGATGACATGTCTTATGCTGATACCATTTCTATTGAACATCTTATCCAAACCCTTTTTTCTCCCGATCACTTATTTATCCAACCTCTTGACTATAAAGTCTATGAATAGATTCTGATCAGAACTGGCAGCTGTACTATTGATCATACAGATGGATCAAAAAATTCATACTTAAATGCTTTACCACCCGATATTACTATCCTATATTCAAAAATCAAAATCCTGCATGTTCTCTCTGCAGAAGAATGGGGATGACCTCTTCATATGCCTCAAAGGCTTGATTCAGGACTTATTTTTAATTATTATGATTATATTTCTAATGGGAAGTCATCCTCTATTATCAAAACCCATCCTTCTAGCATTCCTGGTTCATCAGATTCAAATCAAACTCCCATAAAATCCCCATGTGGTTCTTCACACAATTCTGGATCCCTTTTAGTGCCACTAAAGACATCCTTCCTCAAGTACTTCTTCCTATTTATGAATCCTATTCTGCATCATTTAAAGCCCTTTTTAAATCAGAAGAAAAAAGCCTTTATCAGCATTTACAACTCACAACAAAACCTTATGTTACTCTGCAGTTTTATCGCAAGCAGGAGATTCCTTGGGTCTTGAAATGAAATTTTTATAAAGAAATGGACTTCAGTCCACCAGTTTTTATCTCGAATGATATATATCAAGTTTTGGCATCAATTTGATTATATTGCAATACTCCAGCAGTATTCTACCGATCAACCTATAAAGCCATCATTCTCTGAAGTTCTCAAAACTTTTGGAAAAGAAAAAAAAAAGGCTTCATCCAGCAAGTGATTTTGACTAATAGAAGAATTCTTGTTCAGCCTCACCTTCTGGTCTTTATGCAGCAGCAGATTTGCTTCAACTCAAAAAAGAAACTTCAAAAGGAAATTATTGAACAAATACAAAAAGAATGGTCATCTAAAAATTCTTCATTAAGTTTTGGTCAGCAGCTGCATCATCTTTGGGCTAATGACAATCCTTTTGAAAATATTGCTCCTGAATCAGATATAGATGCTGATGAGACAAAAAGTGATAATGAAGGATTCATATTTATCTGAAGAAAAGGGAAAAAAATAAAGCCAAGACAAGACAAATGCTTTATCAAGCCACTCAATTTCCTATAAAGCAATCATGACAATCCATTATTCAGAATAAAGTTCATCTATAGTGAAGATTGTGATCTTATCCAGCAGTCCGGAAGCATCTTGAAATTTGTCAACACATGAAATGAAATGCAAATGTAGTGTAAATTCAGCCTTGCTTCCACCACCATCTCCTCTCTCCTCTCCCTTCTGCTTTTGTATACCCACCATCTTCCCCAATTGGTATCAAAGCCAAGTTGGTATCAAATTTATAATCAACTACTTTGGCAATATAAAGTTGCTTTGTGAGTATTTCTTCACTTATCTTTGTTATGTTGTGCTTTGATTTTGCTTAAAGAATTGCTGACTCAGAAGTAAGAACATCAAAAGTCTTAATACTTAGTTTTGTGCTTGTTATTATTCAGAAATTTTAATCATATTCTGCCTAGAGCAAAGCTGAGGTAGCCATTGTTGTCGCCGTTGTTCGCTAGGTAAAGGCATTTAAGGCATTTCGCTGGTCTATAAATCCTCTATTTTGCTAAGTACTCGTGGTGGATTTGGTTAAAATAACTCTGTAACACAAATTATGGTTAAGCTTATTAAGAAGCTTATACCTTTTACTTCCTCATCATCAAATTCCTTATCTTCTATGTCTATTAAAAATAATGAAAAAACCGGTTATGATGATTTAGATCAAGTTATTTGCGACTGGACTATTCTAACCATAAATAAAAATGAAATTTATAAAGTTGGAAGTTTTCAATTAAAATCAAGTTATAAAGTAAAAACCATTAAAAGAACTGAATCCATTACTAGTAATATTCAACATCTTTCTTTAATCAAGCCCCATGAAATAAAGGAGTATGTTAAAACATGCAATTATATTCATTTTGGATTAGTGCAAGTTGTTCTAAAGCCTTTAACAAGACTTGGACTTAGAATAGAAGCTCTCATCTATGTTCAAGACACAAGACCTAAAAAATTCAGTGATTCATTACTTGGAATGGTTGAATCAAGTTTGGCTAATGGCCCTACTTTCTTCAATTGTTTTCCAAATTTCTCTTTTTCCCTTACAGATCCAGGTGCACATGAAGCTCTTACTCTTGCTATTCAGACAAAAGGTTTTGATATGAATCCTCATAATCAAAATCTTACTCTCATAGATAGAGTTTATTATAAACTCATGAATTCAGTTGTTCCAGGCATAGCCTATTCCCATCAAGCAAAAGGTATGACTACTTTATCAAACTAATTTCAAAAATAAAGTTAATATTCCAAAACTCATACAGTGGAATGATATCAATCTATCTGGTAAATGGCGCTTAGAAAATGCTGAACCAGAAAAGTCTTTAGAAAATCAAGATATTGAAACAATTATTGAACATGAAGATGGAAGTGTTGAAATAAATTTTCAAACAAATTCAAGAGATACAACTCCTACAGTTTATCAACCTTCTAGAAAGTCTTATTCTCATCGTTCCTCTGTGGTAGGATCTTCCATAAAAGAACCATCCTAAGTTTCTTGCTCTACACCTAATGTAGACCTTCAACCTACAGGACTTGTATATCCTTCTTATCAAGCTTCTCCGTTTAAAACATATAATCCTTCAGAATACAATTTCAATATAAATGTTATTGAATGCTTTGAAATTGATAAAGAAATGTTAAAAAAGAATTTAGCTCTACATCCTTTAACAAAATACTTTTTTAAACAGGTTTCTCAAGAACATAAAGACTTTTTAAAAGAAAAATGGTACAAATATATGTATGATAATCAAAGAAATATTTATTTCTTTGATTGGCTTAAACTAGCCATAAAGAAAGCTTATAATACTAAAGATTTATCCATTAATATGATAACAAAATTAAGCTCATGTTGGATTATAGCTTCTACCGATTCTTCTCCACAAAGAACTAGAGAATTTATACATCCTCCATTAAATAAAATCATATACAAAGAAACTTCGGCCGTACCTATAAAAGATGTGCGAAGATACAAGGAGATAAAGGTAAATCTGAATTAATTTATAATTCAGACTTAAGTCATGTTTTACAATAAAATAATTATACAAATATTAACCTTCATACTGTTGGCCAACAAACCAATCGAATTGAAGATAAAGTTGAAAATATTTTAAGAATTTATGAAGCATCTTCTTCACAAAAGATAATTTAGACACAAACTTTAGGTTTTCAAGGTGAAGCTCTTAAAGATCTATAGTTAGAAAGGAAACCTTTAAAATTTTTAGATGAACTAATCAATTAATTATCTCATAGTTTTACAAATATAAAACTTCAACAAAATAAAGATAAAAAAGCTAACAAATCTATAAATGTTTAAGTCTCAAAATTCTAAAGCCTCTAGCTCTGATTCAGAATTTTTTGTAGTTAATCCTATAGAACAAGAGTCTAAAACAAATGAGAGTCAAAATGATCAAAATCAAGAATCTCTACAGAACAATAAAATATTTAAAAGGCAAAAACCAATAGTCACTGCAGCAAAAACAAGAAATTATTATCTAAGACCTACTCTAGTTGATCTTCAATTTGAAGAACAAGCTATTCTAAATGGCCTTCGATTTGAAAACTCCTTAGTATCCGAATGGAATGTCGATGGACTATCTGAATATCAAATCCTGCAACTATGCCAACAAATGATGATATATGCCTCTACTATCATGGCTGCAGGCAATGGTCAAAGACATGCAGTAAATGCAGTTGTCCTTGAATTTACTGGACAATTACATGGTTGGTGGGAAAAGTACCTATCTGATATAGAAAGACAAGCTATATTAAACGCAATAAAAAGAGATCCTTCAGGAAATGCTGTTATAACTCCTTAAGGTCAAATGATTCCTGATTCTATTTATGTGCTTATTACCAATGTAGTAAAACATTTTAGTGGCAAATATATGAATGTAGAAGATAAAATAAAAACACAATTAATCAATTTATCTTGCCCAACATTATCAGATTTTAGTTTGTATAAAGATTTTTCCTTATCAAAACTCTATACAATTGATGCAAGTAATTCAAAATTTTGAAAAGAAAAATTTATATCTAGTCTTCCTAAACTTTTTGCAGAAAAAGTTAGAGAAGAGTTAAAATTAGAAAATTATGGAAATTTTAATTATGGAATTTATACAAATGGTAGCCTTATTCAAATGATAAATAAAGTTGGATTTTCATTATGCAATGAAATCAAACTTAAACGACAAATTGAAAATCAAAAAAGAATCAACAAAATGTACTTGGTGATTTTTGTTATCAATTTGGCATGGAACCATTAATTAGTCCTTCTAGCCATAATAAAAAGAAAAACTTGAAAAGAAACCATCAAAAAAAAAATCTAAACATTTTTCAACTCCATAATATTATATTTCCTCAAAAAAGATATCATAAAAAATCTTCTCATAAAAATTCTTATAAAGAATTAAAGAAATCTTATACAAAAGAAAATCCATCCACTTCTTATCCTAGGAAAAAAATAAATACAATGTTATAATTGCAAAGAAAAATGACATATAGTTCCTGACTGCCAAAAAATAATAGAAAAAATAGGAAAAGAAATCAAAACTATCTTAAAAGGATCCTTATCTTGATCCTTAGAATCATCTAGTTCCTCTGATAAAGATTATACTTCAGATTCATTGTAAAATATTTGACAATGAAATCTAGTATGAATTTGCTTCTTCTTCCTCTTTATCTTTAAACTTACTTTCTGCTTCAGAAGAGATGGTGCTAGAAATGTTTAAAGATCGAAAAGATGAAGATTTAAAAAATAAATATTTTGGAAAAATATAGAATATAAATAAAGGAACTAAAAAAAGGAAAAGCTTCTATATCAAATAACAAATCAGACTTACCTAAACAATTCAACATTAAAATTGTTTTAGATAGATTATGAGAGCAACAAGCTCCTACTCATCTTTCAATTCAAGATCTTTCTAAAGAAATTAATAATCAAAAGCAAGAAATAAAAGGATTAAAACAAGACATAATTAAACTTCAAGAACTCAAACAACGTGTTGGGAATCTTGAATTTCACTCACTCAAAAATTATCAAGAAAATAATGATAATAAATTAGAACTTCAAGAAGAATTTGGTGAAAACTTAAATGGTTTTACAAATTCTTTAATAAGAAATCCACATAAAAAATGGAAAACTCAAGCTACAATTAAGGTCAATAACTTCTCTATTAAAGCACTCTGCTTACTAGATAATGGCGCAGATGTTAATTTAATAAGAGAAGGATAAATTCCAACAAAATATTCTGAAAAAACTAATAATAAACTTAATCTAGCTACTGCTAGCAAAAAACTACATATCAAATACAAATTAAGTAATGTTTATATCTGTAAAAATGAAACATACATAAAGACTAATTTTCTTATAGGAAAGGATTTAAACAATGACGTTACCCTTGGAAACCCTTTTTTACAAATTTTACAGCCGTCTTAAATTGATTCATCAGGTCTAAAAACTATTTTAGACAATAACGAATTAATTTTTGATTTTGGTGAATCAACTCCTATTCAACATATCAATAATATTCAGACAAAGTGTAAATAAGAATAAAGTGTTCAAAAGACAATCAAATATCCAGTTCCAAATAAAATGGATCTTATTAATCATCTCTCTAATGTCTTCATGTTTTCTACATTTAATCCTACATCCAGATTTTGGTACATTCAAATTCTACCCGGAGGATGGAAAGTTGCTTTTCTTTTCCCAAAGAAAATAAAAATTCAGGTTATTGATAATTCTCATTGAGACCTATCTTTTACTCCTATTTGCCTTTAGGAAGTTTCTATTCTCATTATGACATCAAGTAAAGCCCTTATTCACGAATCAAGCTCTTCCTTCATATCTATATCCCAACAAATATCAATCCCCTTCTTTAATCCATGATTATCTGTCACTTCACAAGAACTTATTAATGCCTATTGGAGTGCCATTCTCTCTGATAAAAGAAAAAACACTAAAAAAACCCTATCCAAAATTGCAAACCATATCAAGGACTTAGAAAGCCAAATCCTTATGTGCCATAACATCCATCAAAGAGCACTATTATCGACCTATGTTGATAAAAAAAACTAAAATTCACCTCCTGGAAAAGATTAAAAGAGCCGTTCCAGATAAGATAGCTATAAGAAGTAGGGAAAAAACTCTTTCTTGTCAAAGCACAACATATAAGCCGGGCAACTGGCTTTCCCAAATTGTTCCCACTATCACATGAAGTAGATATCTCATATATCGAAGAAGGATTAGTCCAAAGATTTCCTTTACGCAGAGATGATTTTGAAACAATACAGTAGCTCCATGCAATCATGCGCCATGCCCTTCACAGCCTTGGAGTTACCAAAAGACAACTTCTCATACCAATTTCATCATGTTTGGGTGAAAGATCAGAAATCCGGTTTTATCAACCTTATCAATTATGGACTATCATGACTTATGAAGAAGGAGATTTAGTCTGTAAAAAATTCATCTCTACCTTAAATGATTACAAGCATCTCCCTATTGAGTATCCAGCTCAATGGTATAAATCTTATGAAGTCACTACAATGGAATACAGCTTAAAACGTCTCCAAAATTGTGATCCTGTTTTGATCAATATCAAAGATTTCTCAATCTAAAAGGACATCTTGAATTTGCAAGTATATACAGATATATTTAGTGTGACGGTTGACGAGTTGTTTGCATTGCTGATGATCTCACGAGCAAACAATGGTGATACAAAATCCATATAAATCTGGACATACATCTCTTAATCAGATTATCGATGATTATGAAGACATGTCTTTTGATATTTCTGAAGAAACTCAAGAAGAGTTAATCCAATTATTCCATGGTGAATTAACAAATGAAGGTTGGAATGAGCACTTTTGATGCAAGTCTCCAATAATACTATGCCTGGCATAAAGATTCTTCATACAAGTGCTTTTTCTAAAACATTTGAAGGATGAGAAAAGCTTTTTCTACTTGCCCATCAATGAGTTCTTAAAAAAAGTACATGCAAAAGTACTAAAAGACGAAGCATATCTCTCATAAGAATGAAGTAGTATTTTAATCCTGACATGCACATCCATGAAAAACTTATCTCCAGAAAGGGAAACGAAATAAAGACATGACACATACCTTATCAAGTCACTCAAAGCAATCATGACATCTCACTATTCAGAATAAAGTTCATCTACAGTAAAGATTATGATTTTTGCCGGCAGTCCAGAAGCATCATGAAATTTTCCAGCATATTAAATGAAATGCACATTTAGTTTAAATTCAGTTGTAATGAAATGTAAATTACATTTGTTATGACTATAAATAGGTCTAGCCTTCATCATGTACAAGCAATAGTCGGAATACCAGTTAAAATCCAGCCTTGCATCCACCATCATCTCCTTTCCCTCTCTTTTCTGCTTTTGTATTCCCACCATCTTCCCCATTTGGTATCAGAGCCAAGTTGGTATCAAATTTGTAATCAAGTAGTTTAGCAATATAAAGTTGTTTTGTGAGTATTTCTTCATTTATCTTTGTTATGTTATGCTTTGATTTTGTTTAAGGAATTGCTAACTCAGAAGCAAGAAAAAAATCTTACTACTTGGTTGTGTGTTTGTTATTATTGAGAAATTTTAATCATATTCTGCCTGGAGCAAATCTGAGGTAGCCATTGTTGTCACCGTTATTAGCCGTGTGAAAGCGTTCAAGGCATTTTGTTGGTGTGTAAATCCTCCATTTCGTTAGATACTCGTGGTGGATTTGGTTAAAGTAACTCAGTAATACAAATATGGCTAAGCTTATTAAGAAGTTTGTACCCTCTTCTTCCTCATCATCAAATTCCTTATCTTCTATGTCTATTAAAAATAGTGAAGAAATCAGTTATGACAATTTAGATCAAGTTATTTATAACTAGACTATTCCAACCGTAAATTAAAATAAAATTTATAAAGTTGGAAGTTTTCAATTAAAATCAAGTTATAAAGTACAAACCATTGAAAGAATTGATCCATTACCGGTAATATTCAGCATCTTTCTTTAATCAAGCCCTATGAAATAAAGGAGTATGTTAAAACATACAATTATATTCATTTTGGATTACTGCAAGTAGCTCTAAATCCTTTAACAGGACCTGGACTTAGAATAGAAGCTCTCATTTATGTTCAACGTACAAGACATAAAAAATTCAGTGATTCATTACTCAGAATAGTTGAATCAAGTTTGGCTAATGGCCTTACTTTCTTTATTTGCTTTCCAAATTTCTCTGTTTCTCTTATAGATCTAGGTGCACATGAAGCTTTTACTCTTGCTATCCAGACAAAGGGTTTTGATATAAGTCCTCATAATCAAATCTTGCTCTCATCTATAGAGTTTATTATAAACTCATGAATTCAGTTATTCCAAGAATACCCTATTCCCATCAAGGAAAAGGTATGACTACTTTATTCCAAACTAATTTCAAAAATAAAGTTAATATTCCAAAACTCATACAGTGGAGTAATATTAATCTATCCGGTAAATGGCGCTTAGAAAATGCTCAAACTGAAAGGTCTATAAAAAATCAAGATATTGAAACAATTATTGAACATGAAGATGGAAGTGCTAAAATAAATTTTCAAACAGATTCAAAAGAAAGAACTCCTATAGTTTATCAACATTCTAGAATGTCTTATTCCCATCCTCCCTCTATGGTAGGATCTTCTATAAAAAAAACCATCCCGAGTTTCTTGCTCTACATCTAATGTAGACCTTCGACCTACAGGACTTGGGTATCCTTCTTATCAAGCTTCTCCATCTAATACATATAATCCTTTGGAATCCGATTTTAATATAATTGTTACTGAGTGGTTTGAAATTGATAAAGAAATGTTAAAACAAGAATTTAGCTTTACATACTTTAACAAAATCCTTTTTTAGAAAGGTTTCTCAAGTGCATAAAGATTTCTTAAAAGAAAAGTGGTAAAAATATATGTATGATAATCAAAGAAATATTTTTTTCTTTGATTGGCTTAAACTAGCCATTAAGATAGCTTATAATATTGAAGATTTATCCATCAATATGATAACAAAATTAAGCTCATCTTCAATTATAGCTTATACCAGTTCTTCTCCACAAAGAGCCGAAGAATCTTTACATCCTCCATTACATTAAATCATATATAAAGAAACATCAGCCGTACCTATAAAAGATTTTACAAAATACAAGAAGATAAAGGTAAATTTGAATTTATTTACAAATTAGACTTAAGTCATATTTTAGAACAAAATAATTATACAAATATTAACCTTCATACTATTGGCCAACAAACCAATAGAATTGAAGATAAACTTGGAAATATTTTAAAATTTTATAAAGCATCTTCTTCACAAAAGATAATTAAGGCAGAAACTTTAGGTTTTTATGGTGAAGCCGTTAAAGATTTAAAGTTAGAAAGGAAACCTTTAAAATTTTCAGATGAACTAATCAATTAATTATCTCATAGTTTTACAAATATAAAACTTCAGGAAAATAAAGATAAAAAAGCTGACAAATCTATAAATGTTTTGGTCTCAAATTCTAAAGCCTCTAGCTCTGATTCAAAATTTTCTGTAGCTGATCCTATAGAAAAAGAGTCTAAAACAAATTAGAATCAAAATGATCAAAATCAAGAATCTCTACATATCAATAAAATATTTAATAGACAAAAACCAATAGTCACTGCAGCAGAAACAAGAAATTATTATCCAAGACCTACTCTAGTTAATCTTCAATTCGAAGAACAAGCTATTTGAAATGGCCATTGATTTGAAAACTCCTCAGCATATGAATGGAATGTAGATGGACTACCTGAAAATCAAATCTTGCAGCTATGCCAACACATGATGATACATGCCTTTACCATCATGGCTGCCGGCAATGACAAAAAAGATGCAGTAAATGCAGTTGTCCTTGGATTTACTGGACAATTACGAGGTTTGTGGCAAAAGTACCTATCTGATATAGAAAGACAAGCTACACTAAATGCAGTAAAAAGAGATCCTTCAGGAAATCCTGTTATTACTTCTCAAGGTCAAATCATTCCTAGTTCTATTTACATACTTATTACCAATATAGTAAAACATTTTATTGGTAATTATATGAATGTAGAAGAAAAAAATAAAAACACAATTAATCAATTTATCTTGCCCAACATTACCAGATTTTCATTGGTATAAAGATGTTTTCTGATCAAAACTCTATGCAATCGATGCAAGTAATTCAAAATTTTGGAAAGAAAAATTCATATCCGTTCTTCCTAAACTTTTTGCAGAAAAAGTTAAAGAAGAATTAAAATAAAAAAATTATGGAAATTTGAATTATGGAATGTATACATATAGTGATCTAATTCAAAAGATTAATAAAGTTGGATTTTCATTATCCAATGAAATCAAACTTAAATGTCAAATTAAAGATAAAAAAGAATCAGTAGGTATGAACTTGGTTTTAAATGTCAAATTGAAAATCAAAAAAGAATCAACAAGTTTGAACTTGGTGATTTTTGTTTTCAATTCGACATGGAACCATTAATCAGTCCTTCCAGCAAAAATAAAAAGAAAAACTTAAAACGAAACCAAAATAAAAAACAAACTCTAAACAATTTTCAACTCCACAATATTACACACCCTCAAAAAGATATCATAAAAATTCTTCTCATAAAAAACTTTATAAAGAATTAAAGAAATTTTATGCAAAAGATAATCCATCCACTTCTCATCCCAAGAAAAGAGAAATACGATGTTATAATTGTAAAGAAAAAGGAAATATAGCTCCGACTGCCCAAAAATAAACATAAAAATAGAAAAAGAAAACAAAGCAACGAAAAAGAAAACAAAGCAATCTTAAAAGGATCATCATCCTCATCCTTAGAATCATCTAGTTCCTCTGATAAAGATTATTCTTCAGATACATGTCATTGTAAAATATTTGATAGTGAAATCCAGTATGAATCTGCTTCTTCTTCCTCTTTATCTTTAAATGTACTTTCTGCTCCAAAAGAACTGGTGCTAGAAATGTTTAAAGATCTCAAAGATGAAGAATTAAAAAATAAATATTTTGAAAAAATACAGAATATAAATAAAGGAAATAACAAAAAAAGGAAAGGCTTCTACTTTAAATAATATATCTGACTTACCTGAACAATTCAGCTTTAAAACTGTATTAAATATATTAAGAGAGCAGCAAGCCCCTCCTCATCTTTCAATTCAAGATCTTTATAAAAAAAATTAATAATCAAAAGCAAGAAATAAAAGAATTAAAACAAGACTTAATTGAACTTCAAACAACGTGTTGAGAATCTTGAATTTCACACACTAAAAAATTATCAAGAAAATAATGATAATTTAGAAAATCAAGAAAAATTTGATAAAGACTTAAATGGTTTTGTAAATTCTTTAACAAGAAATCCACTTAAAATATGGAGAACTCAAGCTACAATTAAGGTCAAAGACATTTCTATTAAAGCACTTTGCTTACCAAATAGTGGCGCAGATGTTAATTTAATAAGAGAAGGCTTAATCCCAACAAAATACTATGAAAAACCAATAATAAACTCAATCTAGCTACTGCTAGCAAAAAACTACATATCAAATACAAATTAAGTAATGTTTATGTCTGTAAAAATGGAATATGCATAAAGACTAATTTCCTTCTAGGAAATGACTTAAACAATGATGTTATCCTTGGAAATCCTTTTCTACAAATTTTACAGCCTTTTCAAATTGACTCATCAGGTCTAAAAACTATTTTAGACAATTAGGAATAAAATTTTGATTTTTTTGAATTAACTCCTATTCAACATATCAATCTTATTCAGACAAAGTGTAAACAAGAATAAGATGTTCAAAAACCATTCAGATATCCAGTTCTAAATAAAACGGATCTTATTAATCATCTCTCTGATGTCTTCATATTTTCTACATTTAATACTACATCCAGAATTTGGTACCTTCAAATTCTACCCAGAGGATAGAAAGTTGCTTTTCTTTTCCCAAAGAAAAAAAAATTAGGTTATTGATAATTCTCATTCAGACCTATCTTTTACTCCCATCTGCCTTCAGGAAGTATCCGTTCTCATTATGACATCAAGTAAAGCCCTTATTCAAGAATCAAGCTCTTCCTTCATACCTACATCCCAACAAATATCAATCCTTTTCTTCAATCCATGATTATCTATCACTTCACAAGAACTTATTACTGCCCATTGGAGTGCCATTCTCTTTGATAAAAGAAAAAACACTGGAAAAACCATATCCAAAATTGCAAACCATATCAAAGACTTAGAAAGCCAAATCCTTATGTGCCATAACATCCATCAAAGAGCACTGGTTTCGACCTATGTTGATAAAAAGAACCAAGATTCACTTCCTGGAAAAGGTTAAAGGAGCCCTTCTAGATAAGATAGCTACAAGAATTAGGGAAAAAACTCTTTCTTGTCAAAGCACAATATATGAGTGGGGCAACTTGCTTTCCCAAATTGTTCATACCATCACATGAAGTAGATATCTCATATATCGAAGAAGGATTAGTCCAAAGATTTCCTTTACATAGAGATGATTTTGAAATAATACAATAGCTCCCTGCAATCATGCGCCATGCCCTTCATAGCCTTAGAGTTACCAAAAGACAACTTTTCATAACAATTTCATCATGTTTGGGTGAAAGATTAGAAATCCGATTTTATCAACCTTATCAATTATGGACTATCATGACTTATGAAGAAAGAGATTAAGTCTATAAAAAATTCATCTCTACCTTAAATGATTACGAGCATCTCCCTATTGATTATTTAGCTCAATGGTATAAATTTTATGAAGTTACTAAATGGAATACAGCTTAAAACGTCTCCAAAATTGTGATCCTGTTTTTTATCAATATCAAAGATTTCTCAATCTAAAAGGACAACTTGAATTTGCAAGTACATACAAATAATTTGGTGTGACGGTCGACGAGTTGTTTGCATTACTGATGCTCTCACGAATAAACAACGGTGATACAGAATCCATATAAATTTGGACATACAGCTCTCAATCAAATTATCGATGCTTATGAAGACATGTCTTTTGATATTTCTGAAGAAACTCGAGAAGAGTTAATCTAATTATTCCAAGGTGAATTAACAAATGAAGCTTGGAATGAGCACTTTTGATGCAAGTCTCTAATAATACTATGCCTAGCATAAAGATTCATCATACAAGTGCTTTTTCTAAAACATTAGAAGGATGAGAAAAGCTTTTTCTACTAGCCTATCAATGAGTTCTTAGAAAAAGTACATGCAAAAGTACGAAAAGACGAAGCATATCTCTCATAAGAATGAAGTAGTATTTTATTCCTGACATGCACATCCATGAAGAACTTATCTCAATAAAGGCAAAAGAAATAAAGACATGACACATACCTTATCAAGTCACTCAAAGTAATAATGACATCTCACTATTCAGAATAGAGTTCATCTAAAGCAAAGATTGTGAATTTTGCCTACAGTCTGGAAGCATCATGAATTTTGCTAGCATATTAAATAAAATGCACGTTCAGTCTAAATTCAGTTGTAATAAAATGTAAATTATGTTTGTTATGACTATAAATACGAATAGCTTTCCTCATGTACAAGCAAGAGTTTGAATATTAGTCAAAATCTAGCCTTGCTGCCACCACCATCTCCTCTCTGCTCTCCCTTCTGCTTTTGCATCCCACTATCTTCCCCATTTGGTATCAGAGCAAAGTTGGTATCAAATTTGTAATCAAGTACTTTGGCAACATAAAGTTGTTTTGTGAGTATTTCTTTACTTATCTTTGTTATGTTATGCTTTGATTTTGCTTAAGGAATTGCTAACTCCGAAGTAAGAATATCAAAATTCTTAACACTTAGTTTTGTGTTTGTTTTTATTGAGAGATTTTAATCATATTCCGCCTAGAGCGAAGCTGAGCTAGCATTGTTGTCGCCGTTGTTAGCCATGTGAAGGCATTTAAGGCGTTTTGTTTGTGTGTAAATCCCCTATTTCGTTAGATACTCATGGTGGATTTAGTTAAAGTAACTTAGTAATACAAATTATAGCTAAGCTTATTAAGAATTTTGTACCCTCTTCTTCCTCATCATCAAATTCCTTATCTTCTACGTCTATTAAAAATAGTGAAGAAATCAGTTATGACGATTTAGATCAAGTTATTTGAGATTGGACTATTCCAATCGTAAATAAAAATGAAATTAATAAAGTTGAAAGTTTTCAATTAAAATCAAGTTATAAAGTAAAAACCATTGAAAGAACTGAATCCATTACTTGTAATATTGAGCATCTTTCTTTAATCAAGCCCTATGAAATAAAGGAGTATGTTAAAACATACAATTATATTCATTTTGGATTAGTACAAGTTACTCTAAAGCCTTTAACAGGACTTGGACCTAGAACAGAAGCTCTCATCTATGTTTAAGATACAAGACATAAAAGATTCAGTGATTCATTACTTGGAATGGTTGAATTAAGTTTGGCTAATTGCCTTACTTTCTTCAATTGCTTTTTAAATTTCTCTGTTTCCCATATAGATGCAGGTGCACATGAAGCTCTTACTCTTGCTATCCAGACAAAAGGTTTTGATACGAATCCTCATAATCAAAATCTTGCTCTCATATATAGAGTTTATTACAAACTCATGAATTTAGTTGTTCCAGGCATAGCCTATTCACATTAAGCAAAAGGTATGACTACTTTATTCCAAACTAATTTCAAAAATAAAGTTAATATTCCAAAACTCATACAGTGGAATGATATTAATCTATCTGGTAAATGGCACTTAGAAAACGCCTAACCAGAAAGGTTATTAGAAAATCAAGATATTGAAACAATTATTGAACATGAAGATGGAAGTGTTGAAATAAATTTTCAAATAGATTCAAGAGATACAACTCCTATAGTTTATCAACCTTTTAGAAAGTCTTATTCTCATCCTCCCTCTGTGGTAGAATCTTCCATAAAAGAACCATCCTAAGTGTCTTGCTCTATACCTAATGTAGACCTTCGACCTACAGGACTTGTGTATCCTGCTTATCAAGCTTCTTCATCTAATACATATAATCTTTCAGAATTTGATTTCAATATAAATGCATTCGAATGTTTTGAAATTGAGAAAGAAATACTAAAAAAGAATTTAGCTCTCCATCCTTTAACAAAATCCTTTTTTTAACAGGTTTTTTAAGAACATAAAGACTTTTTAAAAGAAAAATCGTACAAATATATATGATAATCAAAGAAATATTTATTTCTTTGAATGGCTTAAATTAGCCATAAGAAAAACTTACAATACTCAAGATTTATCCATCAATATGAGAACAAAATTAAGCTCATCCTAGATTATAGCTTCTATCAGTTCTTCTCCACAAAGAACTAAAGAATCTATACATCCTCCATTACATCAAATCATATATAGAGAAACTTCGGCCGTACCCATAAAAGATGTAGCAAAGATATGAGGAGATAAAGGTAAATCTAAATTAATTTATAAATCAGACTTAAGTCATGTTTTAGAACAAAATAATTATACAAATATTAACCTTCATACTATTGGCCAACAAACCAACTGACTTGAAGATAAAGTTGAAAATATTTTAAAAATTTATGAAGCATCTTCTTCATAAAAGATAATTACGACACAAACTTTAGGTTTTCAAGATAAAGCCCTTAAAGATCTAAAGTTAGAAAGGAAACCTTTAAAATTTTCAAATGAACTAATTAATCAATTATCTCATTGTTTTACAAATATAAAACTTCAGGAAAATAAAGATAAAAAAGCTAACAATTCTATAAATGTTTTAGTCTCAAATTCTAAAGCCTCTAGCTCAGATTCAGAATGTTCTGTAGCTGATCCTATAGAAGAAGAGTCTAAAACAAATGAGAATCAAAATGATCAAAATAAAAAATCTCTACAAATCAATAAAATATTTAAAAAACAAAAACCAATAGTCACTGCAGCAAAAATAAGAAATGATTATCCAAGACCTACTCCAGTTGATCTTCAATTCAAAGAACAAGCTATTCTAAATTGCTTTTGATTTGAAAACTCCTCAATATACAAATGGAATATAGATGGACAATCTGAATATCAAATCCTGCAACAATGCCAACACATGATGATATATGCCTCTACCATCATGGCTACGGGCAATGGTCAAAGACATGCAGTAAATGCAGTTGTCCTTGGATTTACTAGACAATTACAGGGTTGGTGGGAAAAGTACCTATCTGATATAAAAAGACAAGCTATACTAAATGCAATAAAAAGAGATCCTTCAGGAAATCCTGTTATTACTCCTCAAGGTCAAATGATTCCTGATTCTATTTATATACTTATTACCAATATAGTAAAACATTTTATTGGTAATTATATGATTGTAGAAGAAAAAATAGAAACACAATTAATCAATTTATCTTGCCCAACATTATTAGATTTTCGTTGGTATAAAGTTGTTTTCTTATCAAAACTCTATACAATCGATGCAAGTAATTCAGAATTTTGGAAAGAAAAATTCATATTTGGTCTTCTAAACTTTTTGCAAAAAAAGTTAGTGAAGAATTAATATCAGAAAATTAAGGAAATTTGAATTATGGAATGTATACATATGGTGATCTAATTCAAAAGATTAATAAAGTTGGATTTTCATTATGCAATGAAATCAAACTTAAACGTCAAATTGAAAATCAAAAAAGACTCAGCAAGTATGAACTTGGCCTTAAACGTCAAATTGAAAATCAAAAAAGAATTAGCAAGTATGAACTTGGTGATTTTTGTTTTCAATTTGGCATGGAACTATTAATTAGTCCTTCTAGCAAAAATAAAAAGAAAAACTTAAAAAGAAACCACTAAGAAAGAAAATCTAAAAATTTTTCAACTCCACAATATTATAATCCCTTAAAAAAGATATCATAAAAAATCTTCTCATAGAAACCTTTATAAAGATTTAAAGAAATCTCACACAAAAGATAATGCATCCACTTCTCATCCCAAGAAAAAAGAAATACAATGTTATAATTGCAAAGAAAAAGGATATATAGCTCCTAACTACCCAAAAATAAAAATAAAAACAAAAAAAAAATCAAAACTATCGTAAAAGGATCCTCATCCTCATCCTTAGAATCATCTAGTTCCTTTGATAAAGATTATTCCTCAGATACATGTCATTGTAAAATATTGGATATTGAAATCCAGTATGAATCTGCTTTTTCTTCCTCTTTATCTTTAAACGTACTTTCTACTCTAGAAGAACTGGTGCTAGAAATGTTTAAAGATCTCAAAGACGAAGAATTAAAAATTAAATATTTTGAAAAAATGCAAAATATAAATAAAGAAAATAAAAAAGGAAAAGCTTCTACTTCAAATAATATATCTGACTTACCTAAACAATTCAGCATTAAAACTGTATTAGATAGATTAAGAGAGCAACAAGCTCCTCCTCATCTTTCAATTCAAGATCTTTATAAGGAAATTAATAATCAAAAGCAAGAAATAAAAGAATTAAAACAAGACTTAACTGAACTTCAAACAACGTGTTGAGAATCTTGAATTTCACACTAAAAAATTATCAAGAAAATAATGACAATTTAGAAAATCATGAAAAATTTGATAAAGAGTTAAATGGTCTTGTAAATTCTTTAACAAGAAATCCACTTAAAAAATGAAAAACTCAAGCTATAATTAAGGTTAAAGACTTCTCTATTAAAGCACTCTACTTACCAGATGTGGCGCAGCTGTTAATTTAAAAAGAGAAGGATTAATCCTAACAAAATATTATAAAAAAACCAATAATAAACTCAATCTAGCCAAAAACTACTAGCCAAAAACTACATATCAAATACAAATTAAGTAATGTTTATGTCTGTAAAATTAGAACATGCATAAGAACTATATTCCTTCTAGGAAAGGATTTAAACAATGATGTTATCCTTAGAAATCCTTTTCTACAAATTTTACAGCCTTTTCAAATTGACTCATCAAGTCTAAAAACTATTTTAGACAATAAGGAATTAAATTTTGATTTTGTTGAATTAACTCCTATTTAACATATCAATCTTATTTAGGCAAAGTATAAATAAGAATAAGATGTTTGAAAACCATTTAGATATCTAGTTCCAAATAAACGGATCTTATTAATTGTCTCTTTGATGACTTCATGTTTTCTACATTTAATCCTACATCCAGATTTTGGTACCTTCAAATTCTACCCAAAGGATAGATATAAAATTACTTTTCTTTTCCCAAAGAAAATAAAAATTCAGGTTATTAATAATTCTCATTCAGACCTATCTTTTACTCCTATCTGCCGTTAGGAAGTATCCCTTCTCATTATGACATAAAGTAAAGCCCCAATTCAAGAATCAAGCTCTTCCTTCATACCTACATCCCAACAAATATCAATCCCTTTCTTCAATCCATGATTATTTGTCACTTTACAAGAACTTATTAATGCCCATTGGAGTGCTATTCTCTCTGATAAAAGAAAAAACATGAGAAAAACCCTATCCAAAATTGCAAACCATATCAAGGACTTAGAAAGCCAAATCCTTATGTGCATAACATCCATCAAAGAGGGCTATTATCCACCTATGCTAATAAAAAAAACATCCAGAATTCACCTCCTGGAAAAGGTTAAAATAGCCCTTCTAGATGAGATAGCTACAAGAATTAGAGAAAAAACTCTTTCTTGTCAAATCAAAGAGCGATTAATGCTCAAAGCTCAATATATAAGCTGGGCAACTGGCTTTCCCAAATTGTTCCTACCATCACATGAAGTTAATATCTCATATATCGAACAAGGATTAGTCCAAAGATTTTCTTTATGTAGAGATGATTTTGAAATAATACAGCAGCTCCTTGCAATCGTGCGTCATGCCCTTCGCAGCCTTGGAGTTACCAAAAGACAACTTCTCATAATAATTTCATCAAGTTTGGGCGAAAGATTAGAAATCCTGTTTTATCAACCTCATCAACTATGGACTATCATGACTTATGAAGAAGGAGATTTAGTCTGCAAAAAATTCATCTCTACCTTAAATGATTACGAGCATCTCCCTGTTGATTATCCAGCTCAATGGTATGAATCTCATAAAGTTGCTACAATGGAATACAGCTTTGAATGTCTCCAAAATTATGATCCAGCTTCTAATGAATATCAAATATTTCCCAATCTAAAAGGACGTCTTGAATTTGCAAGTACATACAAATATGTTTGGTGTGACGGTCGATGAGTTGTTTGCATTGCTAATGATCTTGTTGAGCAAACAATGATGATACAGAATCCATATAAATCTAGACATATAGCTCTTAATGAAATTATCAATGCTTATGAAGACATGTCTTTTGATATTTCTGAAGAAACTCGAGAAGCGTCAATCCAATTATTCCATGGTGAATTAACAAATAAAGGTTGGAATGAGCACTTTTGATGCAAGTCTCCAATAATACTATGCCTAGCATAAAGATTCTTCCTAGAAGAGCTTTTTCTAAGACATTGGAAGGATGAGAAAAGCTTTTTCTACTAGCCCATCAATGAGTTCGCAGAAAAGGTACATGCAAAAGTACTAAAAGACAAAGCATATCTCTGATAAAAACGAAGTAGTGTTTTATTCCCGACATGCACATCCATGAAGAACTTATCTCTAGAAAGGGAAAAGAAATAAAGACATGACACATACCTTATCAAGTCGCTCAAAGCAATCATGACATCTCATTTCAAAACATTCAATAGCATTTATATTGAAATAGGATTCCGAAGGATTATATGTATTAGATAGAGAAGCTTGATAATAAGGGTACACAAGTCCTATAGGTCGAGGGTCTACATTAGGTGTAGAGCAAGAAACTCGGGATAGTTCTTTTATGGAAGATCCTACCACAGAGGGAGGATGAGAATAAGATACTTTAGAAGGCTGATAAACTGTAGGAGTTGTATCTCTTGAATCTTTTTGAAAATTTCTTTCAACACTTTCATCTTCATGTTCAATAATTATTTCAATATCTTGTTTTTCTAAAGACCTTTCTAGTTGGGCATTTTCTAAGCGCCATTTACCAAATAGATTAATATCATTCTACTGTATGAGTTTTGGAATATTAACTTTATTTTGAAATTAGTTTGGAATAAAGTAGTCAAACCTTTTCTTGATGGGTAAGCTATGCCTAGAACAACTAAATTCATAAGTTTATAATAAACTCTATATATAAGAGCAATATTTTGATTATGAGGATTCATATCAAAACTTTTTGTCTGCATAGCGAGAGTAAGAGCTTCATGTGCACCTGGATCTGTAAGGGAAATAGAGAAATTTGGAAAGCAATTGAAGAAACTAGGGCCATTAGCCAAACTTGATTCAACCATTCCAAGTAATGAATCACTGAAGTTTTTATGTCTTGTATCTTGAACATAGATGAGAGCTTCTGTTCTAAGTCCAAGTCTTGTTAAAGGCTTTAGAGCAACTTGCACTAATCCAAAATGAATATAATTGTATGTTTTAACATACTCCTTTAGTTCATGGGGCTTCATTAAAGAAAGATGCTAAATATTACTAGTAATAGATTCAGTTCTTTTCATGGTTTTTACTTTATAACTTGATTTCAATTGAAAACTTCCAACTTTATAAATTTCATTTTTATTTATAGTTGGAAGAGTCCAGTCACAAATAACTTGATTTACATCGTCATATCTGATTTTTTCACTATTTTTAAAAGACATCTAAGATAAGGAATTTGATGATGAGGAAGAAGAAGGTACAAACTTCTTAATAAGCTTAGCCATAATTTGTATTATAGAGTTATTTTAACCAAATCCACCATGAGTATCCAATGAAATAGAGGATTTACACACAACAAAACACCATAAACACCTTCACATGACTAACAACGACGACAACAATGGCTACCTCAGCTTCGCTCCAGGTGGAATATGCTTAAAATTTCTCAATAATAACAAACACACAACCAAGTATTAAGATTTTTAACATTCTTGCTTCTGAGTCAGCAATTCCTTAAACAAAATCAAAACATAAAGATAAGTGAAGAAATACTCACAAAACGACTTTATATTGCAACGACACTTGATTACAAACTAAATGCCAACTTGGCTCTGAACCAAATGAGGAAGATGGTGGGTATACAAAAGCAGAAGGGAGAGGAGAGAGGAGATGGTGGTGGAAGCAAGGCTGGATTTTGACTGGTATTCCAACTCTTACCTGTACATGAGGAAGGCTAGCGCTATTTATAGTCATAACCAATATAATTTACATTTCATTACAACTAAATTTGCACTGCATTTGCATTTCAATTCATGTGCTGACAAATTTCATGAAGCAACCGAATGCAAGAAAAAATCAAAATCTTTGCTGTAGATGAACTTTATTATGAATAGTGAGTTGTTGTGATTGCTTTGACTGACTTGATAAGGTATGTGTCATTTCTTTATTTCTATTCCCTTTATGGAGATAAGTTCTTCATAGATGTGCATGTCAGGAATAAAATACTACTTCACTCTTATGAGAGATATGCTTTGTCTTTTAGTACTTTTGTACGTACTTTTTCCAAAAAACTCATTGATAGGCTAGTAGAAAAAGCTCTTGTAGGAAGAATCTTTATGCTAGGCATAGTATTATTGGATACTTGCATCAACAGTGCTCATCTTAACCATCATTTGTTAATTCACCATGGAATAATTGGATTAACTCTTCTTAAGTTTTGTCAGAAATATCAAAAAACATGTCTTCATAAGCATTGATAATTTGGTTAAGAGCTATTTGTCCAGATTTATATGGATTCTATATCATTGTTGCTTGCTCAGTGAGATCATCAGCGATGCAAACAACTCTTCGACCATCACACCAAACATATCTGTATGTACTTACAAATTCAAGATGTCCTTTTAGATTGAGAAAGTTTATGAGATTCATACCATTGAGCTGGATAATCAACAGGGAGATGCTCGTAATCATTTAAGGTAGAGATGAACTTTTTGCAGGCTAAATCTCCTTATTCATAATCCATGATGGTCTATAATTGATAAGGTTGATAAAACCAGATTTCTGATCTTTCACCCAAACTTGATGAAATCACTATGAGAAGTTGTCTTTTGGTAACGCCAAGGTTGCGAGGGGCATGATGCATGATTTTAGGGAGCTGCTACATCATTTCAAAATCATCTCTAAATAAAGAAAATCTCTGGACTAATCCTTGTTCGATATATGAGATATCAACTTCATATGATGGCAGGAACAATTTGGGAAAGCCAGTTGCCCAGCTTATATATTGAGCTTTGAGCATTAATTGTTCCTTGATCTAACAAGAAAGAGTTTTTTCTCTAATTCTTGTAGCTATCTCAACTGGAAGGGCTATGTTAACCTTTTCTAAGAGGTGAATTCTGGATATTTTTTCATCAGCATAGGTGGATAATAGTGCTCTTAAATGGATGTTATGGAAGATAAGGATTTGGCTTTCTATGTCCTTGATATGGTTTACAATTTTGGATAGGGTTTTTTTTAGTGTTTTTTCTTTTATCAGAGATAATGGCACTCCAATGGGCATTGATAGGTTCTTGTGAAGTGACAAATAATCTTGGATTGAAGAATAGAATTGATATTTGTTGGGATGTAGGTATGAAGGAGGAGCTTGATTCCTGAATAGGGGCCTTGCTTTTGCTTATACTTGATGTGATAATGAGAAAGGATATTTCCTAAAGGCGGATAGGTCTGAATGGGAATTATCAATAATCTAAATTTTTATTTTCTTTAGGAAAAGAAAAATAATTTTATATCTGTCCTCTGGATAAAATTTGAAGGTACCAAAATCCAGATGTAGGATTAAATGTAGAAAACATGAAGACCTCAGAGAGACGATTAATAAAATCTGTTTTATTTGGAAATGGATATCTGAATGGTTTTTGAACATCTGATTCTTGTTTATACTTTGTTTGAATAATATTGATCTGTTGAATAAGATTTAATTCAACAAAGTTAAAATTTAATTCTTTATTATCTAAAATAGTTTTTAGACCTAATGAGTCAATTTCAAAAGGCTGTAAAATTTGTAGAAAAGGATTTCCAAAGATAACATCATTGTTGAAATCCTTTCCTAAAAATCTTTATGCTATTGAGAAACCTGTTAAAAAAAGGATTTTGTTAAAGGATGTAAAGCTAAATTCTTTTTTAACATTTCTTTATCAAATTTTGAACATTGAATAACATTTATATTAAAATTAGAATATGAGGGATTATATGTATTAGTTGGAGAAGCATGATTTCTTATGTTTTTTGAAGCTTGACAAGAAGGATACACAAGTCCTATAGGTTGAAGGTCTACATTTGGTGTAGAGCAAGAAACTCGAGATGGTTCTTTTATGGAAGATCCTACCATAGAGGGAGGATGAGAATATGACTTTCTAGAAGGTTGATAAATTATAGGAGTTGTATCTCTTGAATCTGTTTGAAAAGATATTTTAACACTTCCATCATCATGTTTAATAATTGTTTCAATATCTTGATTTTCTAAGCGCCATTTACCAAATAGATTAATATCATTCCACTGTATGAGTTTTGGAATATTAACTTTATTTTTGAAGTTAGTTTGGAATAAAGTAGTCATACCTTTTGCTTCATGGGAATAAGCTATGCTTGGAATAACTGAATTCATGAGTTTATAATAAACTCTATATATGAGAGCAAGATTTTGATTATAAGGATTCATATCAAAACCTTTTGTCTGGATAACGAGAGTAAGAGCTTCATGTGCACCTGGATCTGTAAGGGAAATAGAGGAATTTGGAAAACAATTGAAGAAAGTAGGACCATTAGCCAAACTTAATTCAACCATTCCAAGTAATGAATCATTGAATTTTTTATGTCTTGTATCTTAAACAAACTTGAGAGCTTCAGTTCTAAGTCCAAGTCTTGTTAATGGCTTTAAAGCAACTTGCACTAATCCAAAATGAATACAATTGTATGTTTTAACATACTCCTCTATTTCATGGGGCTTAATTAAAGAAAGATGCTGAATATTACTGGTAATGGATTCAGTTCTTTCAATGGTTTGAACTTTATAACTTGATTTTAATTGAAAACTTCCAAGCTTATAAATTTCATTTTTATTTACGATTGGAATAGTCCAGTCACAAATAACTTGATCTAAATTGTTATAGCTAATTTCTTCACTATTTTTAATAGACATAGAAGATAAGGAAATTCATGATGAGGAAGAAGAAAGTACAAACTTCTTAATCAACGTAGCCATACTTTGTATGACAGAGTTATTTTAACCAAATCCACAATGAGTATCCAACGAAATAGAGGATTTACACACCAACAAAATGCCTTAAATGCCTTCACATGGCTAACAACGGTGACAACAATGGCTACCTCACCTTTGCTCCAAGCAGAATATGATTAAAATTTTTCAATAATCAAAAACACACAACCAAGTATTAAAATTCTTGACGTTCTCGCTTTTAAGTTAGCAATTTCTTAAACAAAATCCAAACATAAAGATAAGTGAAGAAATACTCACAAAACAACTTTATATTGCAATGATACTTGATTACAAACTAGATGCCAATTTGGCTCTGATAACTTTTAGAAACAGCTCTTGTAGGAAGAATCTTTACGCTAGGCATAGTATTATTGGAGACTTGCATCAAAAATTCTCATTCCTACCTTCATTTGTTAATTCACCGTGGAATAATTGGATTAATTCTTCTTGCGTTTCTTTAGAAATATCAAAAGACATGTCTTCCTAAGCATTGGTAATTTGATTGAGAGCTGTATGTCCAGATTTATATGGATTTTGTATCACCATTGTTTGCTCAGCAAGATCATTAGCAAAGCAAACAACTCATACCGTCACACCAAATATATCTATATGTACTTGCAAATTCAAGATGTCCTTTTAGATTGAGAAATCTTTGATATTGATCAAAAGCTGGATCACAATTTTGGAGACATTCTAAGCTGTATTCCACGAGATTCATACCATTGAGTTGGATAATCAACAGGGAGATGCTCGTAATCATTTAAGGTAGAGATGAATTTTTTGTAGACTAAATCCCCTTCTTCATAAGTCATGATAGTCCATAGTTGATAAGGTTGATAAAACTAGATTTCTGATCTGTCACCCAAACTTGATGAAATTGTTATGAGAAATTGTCTTTTGGTAACTCCAAGGTTTTGAAGGGCATGGCGCACAATTGCAGGGAGTTGCTGTATTATTTCAAAATCATCGTGCATAAAGAAAATCTTTGGACTAATCCTTGCTCGATATATGAGATATTAACTTCATATGATGGCAGGAACAATTTGGGAAAGCCAATTGCCCAGCTTATATATTGAGCTTTGAGCATTAATTGCTCCTTGATCTGACAAGAAATAGTTTTTTCTCTAATTCTTGCAGCTATCTCATCTGGAAGGGCTATGTTAACTTTTTCTAGGAGGTGAATTCTGGATGTTTTTTCATCAACATAGGTGGATAACGGTGCTCTTTAATGAATGTTATGGCACATATGGATTTGGCTTTCTACGTTCTTGATATAGTTTACAATTTTGGATAGGGTTTTTCTAGTGTTTTTTCTTTTCTGAGAGAGAATGGCACTCCAATGGGCATTGATAAGTTCTTGTGAAGTAACAGATAATCCTGCATTGAAGAAGAGAATTGATATTTGTTGGGATGTTGGTATGAAGGAAGTGCTTAATTACTGAATAAGGGCTTCACTTGATGTCATAATGAGAAGAGATGCTTCCTAAAGGCAGATAGGGGAAAAAGATAGGTCTGAATGAGAATTATCGATAACCTAAAATTTTATTTTCTTTGGAAAAAGAAAAGCAATTTTATATCTGTCCTCTGGGTAGAATTTGAAGGTACCAAAATCTAGATGTAGGATTAAATATAGAAAACATGAAGACATCAGAGAGACGATTAATAAGATCCGTTTTATTTGAAATTGGATATCTGAATGGTTTTTGAATATCTTATTCTTGTTTACACTTTGTCTAAATAATATTGATATGTTGAATAAGAGTTAATTCAACAATATCAAAATTTAATTCCTTACTGTCTAAAATAGTTTTTAGACCTAATGAGTCAATTTTAAAAGGCTGTAAAACTTGAAAAAAAGGAATTCCAAGGATAACTTCATTGTTTAAATCCTTTCCTAGAAGGAAATTAGTTTTTATGCATATTCCATTTTTACAGACATAAACATTACTTAATCTGTATTTGATATGTTGTTTTTTGCTAGCAGTAGCTAAATTGAGTTTATTATTGGATTTTTCATAATATTTTGTTAGGATTAATCCTTCTCTTATTAAATTAACATCTGCGCCACTATCTAGTAAGCAGAGTGCTTTAGTAGAGAATTCTTTTATCTTAATTGTAACTTGAGTTTTCCATTTTTTAAGTGAATTCCTTCTTAAAAAATTTACAAAACCATTCAAGTTTTCATCAAATTTTTCTTGATTTTCTAAATTATCATTATTTTCTTGATAATTTTTGAGTATGTGAAATCAAGATTTTCAACACGTTGTTTGAGTTCTTGAAGTTCAATTAAGTCTTGTTTTAATTCCTTTCTTTCTTGATTTTGATTATTACTTTCTTTATAAAGATCTTTAATAGAAAGAGGAGTAAGAGCTTATTGCTCTCTTAATCTATCTAATACAGTTTTAATTCTGAATTGTTCAGGTAATTCTAATATATTATTTGATGTAGAAGCTTTTCCTTTTTTAGTTCCTTTATTTATATTTTGTATTTTTTCAAAATATTGATTTTTTAATTCTTCATCTTTTAGATCTTTAAAAATTTCTAGCACCATCTCTTCTGGAGCAGAAAGTACATTTAAAGATAAAGAGGTAGAAGAAACAGATTCACAATGGATTTCTCTGTCAAATATTTTACAATGACATGTATCTGAAGAATGCGAGGAAGAATAATCTGTATTAGAGGAACTGGATGACTCTGACTCTAAAGATCCTTTTAAGATAGTTTTGATTTCTTTTTCTGTTTTAACTTTTATTTTTGGGTAGTTAGGAGCTATATATCCTTTTTCCTTACAATTGTAATATTGTATTTCTTTTTTCTTGGAATGAGAATTGGGTGGATTATTTTTTGTATAAGATTTCTTTAATTCTTTATAAGGGTTTTTATGAGAGATTTTTTTATGATATCTTTTTGAGGGATTATAATATTGTGGAGTTGAAAAATGTTTAGATTTTCATTTTTGATGGTGTCTTTTTAAGTTTTTCTTTTTATTCTGGCTAGAAGGACTGATTAATGGTTCCATACCAAATTGAAAATAAAAATCACCAAGTTCATACTTGCTGACTCTTTTTTGATTTTCAATTTGACATTTAAGTTTGATTTCATTGCATAATGAAAATCCAACTTTATTAATCTTTTGAATAAGATCACCATATGTATACATTCCATAATTCAAATTTCCATAATTTTCTGATTTTAATTCTTCTCTAACTTTTTCTGCAAAAAGATTAAGAAGACCATATATGAATTTTTCTTTCCTAAATTCTGAATTACTTGCATCGATCGTATAGAGTTTTGATAAGAAAATAGCTTAATACCAACAAAAATCTGATAATGTTGGGCAAGATAAATTGATTAATTGTGTTTTTAATTTTTCTTCTACATTCATATAATTACCAATAAAATATTTTACTATATTGGTAATAAGCATGTAGATGGAATCAGGGTTCATTTGGCCTTGAGGAGTAAGAATAGGATTTCCTAAGGGATCTCTTTTTACTATATTTAATATAGCATTTATTTCTGTATCAGATAGGTATTTTTCCCACCAACCATGTAATTGTCTAGTAAATCCAGGGACGACTGCATTTACTGTATGTCTTTGATCATTACTAGCTGCCGTGATGGTAGAGGCATATATCATCATGTGTTGGCATAGTTGCAGGATTTGATATTCGGATAGTCCATCTACATTCCATATATATATTGAAGAGTTTTCAAATTACAGGCCATTTAGAATAGCTTGTTCTTCGAATTGAAGATCAACTGGGGTAGGTTATGGATAATAATTTCTTGTTTTTGTTGCAGTTACTATTGATTTTTGCCTTTTAAAAATTTTATTAAGTTGTAGAGATTCTTGATCTTGAGTTTCATTTAATTTTTCTTTTATAGAGTCATAAATAGAGAATTTTGAGTCTGAGCTCAAAGCTTTAGAAACTAAAACATTTATGGATTTTTCATCTTTATTTTCTTTATTATCTTTAAGTTTTATGAGATAATTGATTGATTAGTTCGTCTGAAAATTTTAAGGGTTTTTTTTTCTAACTTTAGATCTTTAAGGGCTTCACCTTGAAAACCTAAAGATTGTGTCTTGATTACTTTATGGGAGGAAGTAGTTTCTTAAAATTTTAAAATGTTTTCAACTTTATCTTTAGTTCTATTGGTTTGTTGGCCAATAGTATGAAGGTTAATATTTGTATAATTATTTTGTTCTAAATCATGACTTAAATCTAATTTGTAAATAAATAAATTCTATTTTACCTTTGTCTCCTCATATTATTGCAACATCTTTTATGGGTACAGCTGAAGTTTCTTTATAAATGATTTAATGTAATGGAGAATATATAGATTCTTCACTTCTTTGTGGAGAGGAACTAGTAGAAGCTATAATCCAAGAAAAGCTTAATTTAGTTATCATATTGATGGATAAATCTTCAATATTATAAGCTTTCTTCATGACTAGTTTAAGCCAATGTAAGAAATCAATATTTTTTTTTATTATCATACGTATATTTATACCATTTTGCTTTTAGAAAGTCTTGATGTTCTTGAGAAACATGGTTTAAAAAGGATTTTGTGAGAGGATGTAAAGCTAAATTGTTTTTTTAACATTTCTTTATCAATTTCAAGGCATTCAATAATATTTATATTGAAATTGGATTCTGAAGGATTACATGCATTTGACGGAGAAGCTTGATAAGAAGGATACACAAGTCCTGTAGGTCGAAGGTCTACATTAGGTGTAGAGTAAGAAACTCAGGATGATTCTTTTATAGAAGATTCTACCATAGAGGGAGGATAAGAATAAGACTTTTTAGAATGTTGATAAATTGTAGGAGTTGTATCTCTTGAATTTGTTTGAAAATTTATTTCAACACTTCCATCTTCATGTTCAATAATTGTTTCAATATCTTGGTTTTCTAAAGACCTTTCTGGTTGGGCATTTTTTAAGCTCCATTTACCAGATAGATTAATATCATTACATTGTATGAGTTTTGGAATATTAACTTTATTTTTTAAATTAGTTTGAAATAATGTAGTCATACCTTTTACAACTTCAGTGGACATATACAAAGTGTTGAAACCACTGTCAAAATTGAAATCCATGAGATACCACATAGAGATTCCTTTAACTACCTAGGCTCGATGATTAGTAAGGATGGGGAGATTGACGAAGATATGGAGCATAGGATAAAAGCTGGATGGTTAAAGTGAAGACTAGCTTCAGGAGTGCTTTGTGAAAGACGAATGCCAACAAAATTGAAGGGCAAAATTTACAGGATAGTGGTAAGACTAGCTATGACATATGAAGCAGATTGTTGACCAATTAAAAATATGCATAATCATAAGATGGATGTAGCGGAAATGAGAATGCTTAGGTGGATGTGTGGTAAAACTAGGAAAGATAAAATAAAAAATGAGCGCTTTCGAGAGCATTTAGGGGTAGCACCAATAGGGGATAAGATTAGAAAAACTCATTTAAGGTGGTTTGGGCATGTTGAGTATAGGCTAGTAATAGCATCGTTGAGAAAAAGTAAGGATATACAGGTGGATGGCCCATCAAGAGGAAGGGGCAGGCAGAAGAAAACATGGATGGAAGTTATTAATTCAGATTTGAATAAGTTTAACTCATCAAAAGATCTGGCTCAAAATAGAATGGAATGGAGAAATAGAATTTATGTAGCTAACCCCAACATGCTTCGGATAAGGCTTTGATGATGACCTTTTCATTGATGGGAATAGGCTATGCTTGGAACAACTGAATTCATGAGTTTATAATAAACTCTATATATGAGAGCAAGATTTTGATTATGAGGATTCATATCAAAACCTTTTGTCTAGATAGCAAGAGTAAGAGCTTTATGTGCACCTAGATCTATAAGGAAAACAGAGAAATTTAGAAAGCAATTGAAGAAAGTAGGGCCATTAGCCAAACTTGATTCAACCATTCGAAGTAATGAATCATTGAATTTTTTATGTCTTGTATCTTGAACATGGATGAGAACTTCTGTTCTAAGTCCAAGTCTTATTAAAAGCTTTAGAGCAACTTGCACTAATCCAAAATGAATAAAATTGTATGTTTTAACATACTCCTTTATTTCATGGGGCTTGATTAAAGATGCTGAATATTACTGGTAATGGATATAGTTCTTTCAATGGTTTGTACTTTATAACCTGATTTTAATTGAAAACTTCCAACTTTATAAATTTCATTTTTGTTTACGGTTGGAATAGTCCAGTCACAAATAACTTGATCTAAATTGTCGTAACTGATTTTTTCACTATTTTTAATAGACATAGAAGATAAGGAATTTGATGATGAAGAAGAGAAGGTACAAAATTCTTAAAAAGCTTAGCCATAATTTGTATTACAGAGTTATTTTAAGAAAATCCACCACGAGTATCCAACAAAATAGAGGATTTACACACTAACAAAATGCCTTAAACGCCTTCGCATGGCTAACAATGGTGATAATAATGGCTACCTCAGCTTTGCACTAGGCGGATTATGATTAAAATTTCTCAATAATAACAAACACATAATCAAGTATGAAGAGTTTTGGCATTCTTGCTTCTGAGTTAGCAATTCCTTAAACAAAATCAAGACATAAAGATAAGTGAAGAAATAATCACCAAACGACTTTATATTGCAACGATACTTGATTACAAACTAGATGCCAACGTGGCTTTGATACCAAATGAGGAGGATGGTAGGTATACAAAAGCAGAAGGGAGAAGAGAGAGGAGATGTGGTGGAAGCAAGGCTGGACTTTGATTGGTATTCCAACTCTTGCCTATAATGAGGAAGGCCAGACCTATTTATAGTCATAACCAACATAATTTACATTTTATTACAACTGAATTTACAATACATTTGCATTTCATTTCATGTGCTGACAAATTTCATGATGCAACTGGACCGCAGGCAAAAATCACAATCTTTACTGTAGATGAACTTTATTTTGAATAGTGAGATGTCATGATTGCTTTGAGTGACTTGATAAGGTATGTATCATGTCTTTATTTCTTTTCCTTTTCTGGGGATAAGTTCTTCATAGATGTGCATGTCAGGAATAAAATACTACTTGATTCTTATGAGAGATATACTTTATCTTTTAGTACTTTTGTATGTACTTTTTCCAAAAAAACTCATTGATGGACTAGTAGAAAAAGCTTTTCTTATCCTTCAAATGTTTTAGAAAAAACTCTTGTAGGAAGAATCTTTATGCTAAGAATAGTATTATTGGAGACTTGCATCAAAAGTGCTCATTTCAACCTTCATTTGTTAATTCACCATGGAATAATTGGATTAACCCTTCTCGAGTTTGTTCAGAACTATCAAAAGACATGTCTTCATAAGCATTGGTAATTTGATTGAGAGCTGTATGTCCAGATTTATATGGATTCTATATCACCATTGTTTGCTCAGAGAGATCATTAGCAATGCAAATAACTCGTCGACCGTCACACCAAATATATCTGTATGTACTTGCAAATTCAACATGTCCATTTAGATTGAGAAATCTTTGATATTGATAAAAAGATGGATCATAATTTTGGACACGTTCTAAGCGACTTCATAAGATTCATATCATTGAGCTGGATAATCAAGAGGGAGATGCTCATAATGATTTAAGGTAAAGATGATTTTTTTGTAGACTAAATCTCTTTCTTCATAAGTCATGATAGTCTGATAAGGTTGATAAAACTGGATTTCTGATCTTTCACCCAAACTTGATGAAATCATTATGAGAAGTTGTCTTTTGGTAACTCCAAGGTTGCGAAGGGCATGACACACGATTGCATGGGGCTGCTGTATTATTTCAAAATCATCTATGCATAAAGAAAATCTTTGGACTAATCCTTGCTCGATATATGAGATATCAACTTCATATGATGGCAGGAACAATTTGGGAAAGCCAATTGCCCAGCTGATATAATGAGCTTTGAGCATTAATCGCTCCTTGATCTGACAAGAAATAGTTTTTTCTCTAATTCTTGCAGCTATCTCATCTGGAAGGGCTATGTTAACCTTTTCCAAGAGGTGAATTCTGGATTTTTTTCATTAGCATAGGTGGATAATAGTGCTCTTTGATGGATGTAATGGCATATATGGATTTGGCTTTCTATGTCCTTGATATAGTTTGCAATTTTGGATATGGTTTTTCTAGTGTTTTTTCTTTTATCAGAGAGAATGGCACTCCAATGGGCATTGATAAGTTCTTGTGAAGTGACAGATAATCCTCGATTGAAAAGGGGAATTGATATTTGTTGGGCTGTTGGTATGAAGGATGAACTTAATTCCTGATAGGGACTTTACTTGATGTCATAATGAGAAAAGATGCTTCCTGAAGGCAGATAGGAGTAAAAGATAGGTCTGAATGAGAATTATCAATAACCTGAAATTTATTTTCTTTGAGAAAAGAAAAGCAATTTTATATCTATCCTCTGGGTAGAATTTGAAGGTACCAAAATCTAGATGTAGGATTAAATGTAAAAAACATGAAGACATCAGAGAGACGATTAATAAGATCCGTTTTATTTGGAACTGGATATCTGAATGGTTTTTGAACATCTTTTTCTTGTTTACACTTTGTCTGAATAATATTGATATGTTGAATAGGAGTTAATTCAACAAAATCAAAATTTCATTCTTTGTTGTCTAAAATAGTTTTTAGACCTAATGAGTCAATTTGAAAAGGCTGTAAAATTTGCAAAAAAAGGAATTCCAAGGATAACATCATTGCTTAAATCTTTTCCTAAAAGGAAATTAGTCTTTATGCATGTTCCATTTTTACAGACATTACTTAATCTGTATTTGATAAGTTGTTTTTTTGCTAGCAGTATCTATATTGAGTTTATTATTGGATTTTTCATAATATTTTGTTAGGATTAATCCTTCTCTTATTAAATTAACATCTGCGCCACTATCTAGTAAGCAGAGTGCTTTAGTAGAGAATTCTTTTATCTTAATTGTAACTTGAGTTTTCCATTTTTTAAGTGAATTCCTTCTTAAAAAATTTACAAAACCATTCAAGTTTTCATCAAATTTTTCTTGATTTTCTAAATTATCATTATTTTCTTGATAATTTTTGAGTATGTGAAATCCAGATTTTCAACACGTTGTTTGAGTTCTTGAAGTTCAATTAAGTCTTGTTTTAATTCCTTTCTTTCTTGATTTTGATTATTACTTTCTTTATAAAGATCTTGAATAGAAAGATGAGTAAGAGCTTGTTGCTCTCTTAATCTATCTAATACAGTTTTAATGCTGAATTGTTCAGGTAATTCTGATATGTTATTTGATGTAGAAGCTTTTCCTTTTTTAGTTCCTTTATTTATATTTTGTATTTTTTTAAAATATTTATTTTTTTAATTCTTCATTTTTTAGATCTTTAAACATTTCTAGCACCATCTCTTCTAGAGCAGAAAGTACATTTAAAGATAAAGAGGTAGAAAAAGCAAATTCATACCGAATTTATCTGTTAAATATTTTACAATGACATGTATCTGAAGAATGAGAGGAAAAATAATCTGTGTCAGAGGAATTGAATGACTCTGACTCTAAGGATTCTTTTAAGATAGTTTTGATTTCTTTTTCTGTTTTAACTTTTATTTTTGGGCAGCTAGGAGCTATATATCCTTTTTCCTTGCAATTATAACATTGTATTTCTCTTTTCTTGGAATAAGAATTGGGTAGATTATTTTTTGTATAAGATTTCTTTAATTCTTTATGAGGGTTTTTATGAGAAATTTTTTTATGATATCTTTTTAAGGGAATATAATATTGTGGAGTTGAAAAATGTTTAGATTTTTATTTTTGATGATTTTTTTTAAGTTTTTCTTTTTATTCTGGCTAGAAGGACTGATTAATGGTTCCATACCAAATTGAAAACAAAAATCACCAAGTTTATACTTGCTGACTCTTTTTTGATTTTCAATTTGACATTTAAGTTTGATTTTATTGCATAATGAAAATCCAACTTTATCAATCTTTTGAATTAGATCACTATATGTATACATTCCATAATTCAAATATCCCTAAATTTTAGATTTTATTTATTCTCTAACTTTTTCTGCAAAAAGTTAAGGAAGACCAGATATAAATTTTTGTTTCTAAAATTCTGAATTGCTTGCATTGATTGTATAGAGTTTTGATAAGAACACATCTTTATACCGAAAATCTGATAATGTTGGGCAATATAAATTGATTAATTGTGTTTTTATTTTTTCTTCTACATTCATATAATTACCAATAAAATGTTTTACTATATTGGTAATAAGCCTGTAAATGGAATTAGGGATCATTTGGCCTTGAGGAGTAAGAACAAGATTTCCTGAGGGATCTCTTTTTACTGTATTTAATATAACATTTTTTTCTATATCAGGTAGGTATTTTTCCCACCAACCATGTAATTGTCCAGTAAATCCAAGGATGACTGCATTTACTGCATGTCTTTGATCATTACCGGCCCCATGATGGTAGAGGCATATATCATCATAGGTTGGCATAGTTGCTGGATCTGATATTCAGATAGTCCATCTACATTCCATTCATATCCTGAAGAATTTTCAAATCGAAGGCCATTTAGAATAGCTTGTCCCTCGAATTGAAGATTAGCTAGAGTAGGTCTTGGATAATAATTTATTGTTTTTGCTGTAGTGACTATTGGTTTTTGTCTTTGAAATATTTTATTGATTTGGTTCTTGTTATGGCACATAAGGATTTAGCCATTCAGATATCCAGTTCTAGATAAAACAAATCTTATTAATCGTCTCTTTGATGTCTTCATGTTTTCTACATTTAATCCTACATCTAGATTTTGGTACCTTCAAATTCAACCCAGAGGACAGTTATAAAATTGCTTTTCCTTTCCCAAAGAAAATAAAAATTCAAGTTATTCATAATTCTCATTCAGACCTATCTTTTACTCCTATTTGCCTTTAGGAAGCATCCCTTCTCATTATGACATCAAGTAAAGCCCCTATTTTGGAATCAAGCTTTTCTTTAATACCTACATCCCAACAAATATCAATTCCCTTCTTCAATCCAGGATTATCTGTCACTTCACAAGAACATATCAATGCCCATTGGAGTGCCATTATCTCTAATAAAAGAAAAAATACTAGAAAAACCCTATCCAAAATTGCAAACCATATTAAGGACTTAAAAAGCCAAATCCTTATGTGCCATAACATCCATCAAAGAGCACTGTAATCCACCTATGATGACGAAAAAACATCCAGAATTCACCTCCTGGAAAAGGTTAACACAGCCCTTTTAGATGAGATAGCTGCAAGAATTAGAGAAATAGCTATTGCTTATCAAATCAAGGAGCCATTAATGCTCAAAGCTCAATATATAAGCTAGGCAACTAGCTTTCCCAAATTGTTTCTGCCATCATATGAAACTGATATCTCATATATTGAACAAGGATTGGTCCAAAGATTTTCTTTATGCAGAGATGATTTTGAAATGATACTGCAGCTCCCTGCAATTGTGCATCATGGCCTTTGCAGCCTTGGAGTTACCAAAAGACAACTTCTCATAACGATTTCATCAAGTTTGGATGAAATATCAGAAATCCAGTTTTATCAGCCTTATCAATTATGGACCATCATGAATTATGAAGAAGGAGATTTAATTTGCAAAAAATTAATCTCAACCTTAAATGATTACGAGCATCTCCCTATTGAGTATCTAGCTCAATGGTATGAATCTCATGAAGTCGCTACAATGGAATATAGCTTGGAACATCTCCTAAATTATGATCCAGCTTCTAATCAATATTAGAGATTTCTCAATCTAAATGGATATCTTGAATTTTCAAGTATATACAGATATGTTTGGTGTGACGGTCGACGAGTTGTTTGCATTACTGATGATCTCGCTGAGCAAACAACGGTGATATAGAATCCTTTTAAATTCGGACATGCCAAGCTTAGTCAAATTCTCAATACCTATGAAGATATCTCTTTTGACTTTTCAAAAAAAACTCATGAAGAATTAATTTAGCTATTCCATGGAGAATTCAAAAATGATAATGAAGGTTGGAATGACCCTTGTCATAATTTTGACTCTATTATGAAGTTCTCCGACAGCTACAATGGAATTCATTTGGCTGGTGACTAATCTTATCTAGATTTATATTTATCAAGATTTATTAATAGCTTTCTCTATAAAGCATGTAAAGAAAAGATAACAAAACTTTATCATTGCTACCGTATCCATAGCTATGCTATTATCTACAAACACATCAAAGTTATGTTGTAAAAGTACTATACAAAAAGCTACTTTTAGAAAGATGACAAAAGACAATTAGGAAAAATCCAAAAGACAATAAGAATGAACAAGGCTCCATAGACTCCTCTCTCCGCAATAGACAAACCAAGTACTATGCAGAAAAATAAAGCAACATCCTCCTAGTCAACAAGTACACTCACCACACCATGAAGACAAACCATCTATACGGCAACCTGTGATCTTATCTAGCAGTAAAATCCCAAACATCATGTAATCTGCTAGTACATAAAATGAAATACAAATGCAATCTAAATTCAGTTGTAATGAAATGTAAATTATGTTTGCTAAGGCTATAAATAGTACCAGCCTTCTCCATGTATAGGCAAGAGTTGGAATACCAGTCAAAATCCAGCCTTGCTTCCACCACCATCTCCTCTCACCTCTCCCTTTCGCTTTTATCTACCCGCCACCTTCCCCATTTGGTATCAGAGCCAAGTTGGTATCAAAATTGTAATCAAGTATTTTGGCAATATAAAGTTGTTTTGTGAGTACTTCTTTTGTTATGTTATGCTTTGATTTTGCTTAAGGAATTACTGACTCAGAAGTAAGAACGTCAAAAGTCTTAGTACTTAGTTCTGTATTTGTTTATTGAGAAACTTAAATCATATTCCACCAAGAGCGAAACTGAGGTAGCCATTGTCGTCGCCGTTGTTAGCCGTGTGAAGGCATTTAAGGCGTTTTGTTGGTGTGTAAATCCTCTATTTCGTTCGATACTTATGGTGGATTTGGTTAAAATAACTCTGTAACACAAATTATGGCTAAGCTTATTAAGAAGTTTGTACCTTCTTCTTCCTCATCATCAAATTCCTTATCTTCTATGTCTGCTGCAATCTAATGTTCTCTTCTTGGATTAGACTGGTATCTACTGACCATGCCAATGGCAAAACAAATATCAGGTCTAGTACATAGCATTGCATACATGAGGCTTCCCACCACTGAAGCATAAGGTACTTCCTTCATTTTTTCTATCTCATCAGGTGTCTTAGGACACAGATCCTTGGATAAAGTAATTCCATGCCTGAAAGGAAGAAATCCTTTCTTGGAATCTTGCATGCTAAAATGGGCACGAATCGCGTCAATATAAACCGCATGAGATAAACCAAACATTCTTTGCTTCCGATCTCGCAAGAGCTTGATCCGCAGAATGTGACTAGCTTCTCCTAAGTCCTTCATATCGAACTGACTGCTCAACCATACTTTGACCGAAGACAACACCCCAACATCGTTTCTAATGAGTTGGATGTCATCTACACATAAAGTATTAAGAAAACCACCACACTGTCGTTGCACCTCTTATGCACACAGGATTCATCAGGGTTTTTCTTAAAACCATAAGATTTAATAGCTTGATCAAAACAAATGTTCCAAGATCTAGACGCTCACTTAAGTCCATAAATGGACCTCTTAAGCTTGCACAACATGTGCTCACACCCTTCAGCTACGAATCCATCTGGTTGCACCATATAGATACACTCGTCAAGATTTCCATTAAGGAAAGCTGTCTTGACATCCATTTGCCAAATTTTGTAATAAAAATGAGCCGTAATGGATAAAAGAATCTGGATGGATTTCAGCATGGCTACTGGCGAGAAAGTCCCCTCATAATCAATTCCTTCTTTCTGAGTAAACCCTTTCGCAACAAGCCTAGCTTTGAAGGTTTCAACCTTTCCATCTACCCCTCTTTTCTTCTAGTAGACCCACTTACAACCGATAAGTTTTATCCCCTCTAGTAGTTTTATAATATCCCAGACTTGATTAGAGTACATACACTCCATTTCTGATTTCATAGCTTTTTGTCATAGGTCTGCATCTTTGTCTTGGAGTGCTTCATTATAGTTACAGAGTTTGGTATTTAGCTCATCAGGGACTCTGTCAAATTACTCTCCCAAGAACATATACTGCTCAGGTTGACGAACAACCCTCCCACTACAATGAGGCACACCCTGTGTATGTGTATGATGAAGCAATCAATGACTTAGACTCAGGACGCTGGCAAGATGCTATGAAAGCTGAGATGGAGTCTATGTACTCAAATCAGGTTTGGACACTTGTGGACTTGCCTGCCAATATTAAACCTATTGGGTTCAAGTGGGTCTATAAGAGAAAAAGAGGACCAGATGGAAGAGTGGAGACCTATAAGGCTAGGCTTGTTGTGAAAGGATATACTCAGAAAGAGGGGATCGATTATGAGGAAACCTTCTCGCCAGTAGCCATGCTCAAATCCATCCGGATACTCTTATCCATTGCGACTCATCTCGATTACGAGATTTGGCAAATGGATGTCAATACGGCATTTCTCAACGGCCATCTTGAGGAAGACATCTATATGGTGCAGCCAGACGGTTTTGTAGCTAAAAACCAGGAGCAAAAAGTTTGCAAGCTGCAGAAGTCTATTTATGGACTGAAGCAGGCATCCCGAAGCTGGAATATCTGTTTTGACCAGGCAATTAAGTCATTTGGTTTTTGTCAAAATCCGGATGAGTCATGTGTGTACATGAAAAGTGAAGGTGACAGGATAGTTTTTCTGGTTTTATATGTCGATGACATCTTTCTCCTCGGGAAAGACATAGGAATGTTATCAATGGTAAAAGTTTGGTTAGCCAAGACTTTTGATATGAAGGACTTAGGAGAAGCTAGTTACATCCTAGGGATCAAACTCTATCGAGACTAGAAAAATAGGATGATTGGCTTATCCCAAGCTGCATACATAAATAAGGTGCTAGTACGGTTTGCAATGCAAGACTCCAAGAAGGGTATCATGCCTTTCAGGCATGGAGTACACCTTTCCAAGGATCAGTGTCCTAAGACACCCGAGGAAAAGGAGCAAATGAGGTCGATACCATACGCTTCGGCTGTTGGTAGCCTCATGTATGCTATGTTATGTACTAGACCAGATATCTATTATGTAGTGGGCTTAGTCAGCAGATATCAATCTAATCCAAGACCTGAACATTGGACTGCTGTAAAATGTATTCTCAAATACTTGAGAAGGACTAGAGATTACATGTTGATTTATAGCAGTGATGAGTTGATTCCAGTCGGATACACAGATTCTGACTTTATGTCAGATAAGGATTCTAGGAAATCCACCTCTGGTTATGTATTTATGTTTGGAGGCGGAGCTATCAGCTGGAGGAGTATAAAACAAGAATGTACCGTTGATTCAACCTCATAGGCTGAATATGTAGCAGCTTGTGAAGCAGCTAAGGAAGCAGTATGGCTTAAAAGATTCCTTTTGGAACTTAGGGTGGTACCTTTGGTACGACAGCTACTCACAGTTTACTGTGACAGCAGCGGGGCAGTCGCTCAGTCAAAGGAACCCAGAAGTCATAAAAGCCAAAAGCATGTACAGAGGAAGTACCACTTAGTCAGAGAGATTGTGCAGAGAGGTGATATTGTTATTACCAAGATAGCCTCTGCGAACAATTTGGCAGATCCCTTTACTAAGCCTTTGACTACCAAAGTCTTTGAGCAGCATGTAGAAGGGATGGGCATGAGATGCAACCCTGACTGGCATTGAGCCCAAGTGGGAGACTGTTAGATTTTGTGGACTCAATCCATCAGTTGATGTAATAAATTGATTAATTTCTTTATTTATCAATAAAATCATGCTTTACTTTCATGAGATGAATATTATTTTACTACTTCATGCACATGACCAATACATATGACATAATGGTTCATGAGTTGAACCGGGTCCCATTAGTATATTAGATGTGATATATGTGCATGGATGAGATCCACACGCGGGAGATATATGTCACAAATCTTATACTTGAACAGCTTCACAACCAGTAATGAGACTGGGCATCTCATTTGATAAGGTTGCAGCACTTTGATCACTATGAGATAGTGTGATTTGTCTCGATCATCAGAATGTAAGATTCTGGATTACGGAACTGGTACATTGGATGTATTGAAGGACCATGAGATGCACCTTATGGAATTCGGTCTCAATAATAAGGTATGCTTTCATAATTCCCTAGCAATAGGCTCTCAGTCCTGAGACATTGATGAACTCAAGTTTCTATCTATTCATTTGCTTTGAGTCACCAATGAGTGAGGCCGACTGTAAGTTAACACCTCGGTGTCTTAGGTATGTGGTAGTAGAACTGTGGGAACGTTGAATGATCAAGATGGAATCTATCTCTATTATCCCCTTGTGCCAATTAATGGATTTGTCATTAGTAAGTGCGCACCCATCTCAATTAAGAGTCAATTGGATGGTACTGATGATTACTGTGATTAATTGGGGCTCACGGATAATAAGATGTGGAACTTAGATTGGAAGAGACGGATTTATTCCAATTGATCCACGGATATTGATAGAGGGGCCTACTTGTGGTAATTAGGAAGTTTAGGGTCTTCATTGTAATTTATTCCTAAGACTGGAGTGTAATTGCATTTATATAGTGGTGTTATTTGCAATTAACTGAGGGCCCGGATTGCACATGAGATGTGGGGTCGCGGTGTTCCAGTTGGAGCCAGCTTTCTAAGGAATCCCTAGTGGTCCCCACGCTAGCCCAAGTTATTGGAAAATACTAATCTGACTCGAACTCTAAAAAGAAAGGATAAGAAAGGAGAAACTTGCTAATTGCTTTGGAAGTAAGACTTCTATTTCAATTAGGCAAGGACGAGATTTGAAAGTATATAAAATATCCTTAGACATCCAAAAGAGTCCCTCTCACGCCCAAAACCCTTTCGTGCAAGAGTTGCACGAGTTACTCTCTCCTCCTTTCTTCTAGTTCCTTGGAGTTTCGAGTTGGGATTTCTCCTGAAGATTCCACCATTCTTTTTGAGAAAAGAAATCCAATTCGGGTCATAGCATGGAAGGCTAAGAGGTGTTGAAGAAATCCATTAGAGCACTGCGGATCTCCAAAGGTATGATCTACTTCTTGCATGTCGTAGATTATTATGGATGTTTAGTGCTGGTAGAATATTTACTGTACATGGTCATGAGATTGAGGGTAATGCATCCTGGATTGGGTTTTGGTCTTATGGATAGTTGATCCCTGTGTCAAGTGGGTCAAAAGTTTTGAAAATCTATCCACGAGACCCACCTACTTCCAACAGATAGAGGGGCCTACTTGTGGTAATTGGGAAGTTTAGGGTCTTCATTGTAATTTATTCCTAAGACTGGAGTGCAATTGCATTTATATAGTGGTGTTATTTGCAATTAACTGTGGGCCCAGATTGCACATGAGATGTGCGGTCGCGGTGTTCCAGTTGGAGCCAGCTTTCTAAGGAATCCCTAGTGGTCCCCATGCTAGCCCAAGATATTGGAAAATACTAATCCGACTTGAACTCTAGAAAGAAGAGTTTGGAAAGGAGAAAGTTGCTAATTGCTTTGGAAGTAAGACTTCTATTTCAATTAGACAAGGGAGAGATTTGAAAGTCTATAAAATCTCTTGGACGTCCAATAAGACACTCTCTTACGCCCAAAACCCTATTCGTGCAAGAGTTACACGAGTTTCTCTCTCCTTCTCTCTTCTAGTTCCTTGGAGTTTCGAGTTGGGATTTCTCCTGAAGATTCCACCAATCTTCTTAAGAAAAGAAATCCAATTTGGGTCATAGCGTGGAAGGCTAAGAGGTGTTGAAGATTCTCATCATCAAGTAGAGTCGCAACTTCTCCATTAGAGCACTGTGGATCTCCAAAGGTATGATCTACTTATTTTATGTCGTAGATTATTATGGATATTTAGTGCTATTTGATTCTATCTTTTAGATAGAATATTTACTGTACATGGTTACGAGATTGAGGGTAATGCATCCTGGATTGGGTTTTTGGTCTTATGGATAGTTGATCCCTGTGTCAAGTGGGTCAAAAGTTTTGAAAATCTATCTACGAGACCCACCTGCTTCCAACACCTAATACTCTTACTTAGACGCTTTTCCGTTTCCGCCCTATACTCCTTGAATTTCTCAAAGCATTCGGACTTACGGTGCATTAAGTAAATGTACCCATACCTTGAGTAGTCATCAATAAAAGTAATGAAATACTCAAATCCACCTCTTGCCTGGACATTCATGGGTCCGCACAGGTCAGAGTGAACCAATTCCAATGGTTCTTTGGCCCTATAGACTTTTGCCGAAAAAGGGCGCTTGGTCATTTTCCCCTCTAAACAAGATTCGCAAACTGGAAGTGCCTCCGCTTCCAATGAATCAATGGTCCATTTGCAACCAATCTTGAAATCCAGTTTAGATTGATATGACCCAGGTGTAAATGCCAAAGATATGTTTGGTTCAATTGAATGCTTTTCAATTCATTGGAATCCGATTTTCAATATAAATGTTATTGAATGCTTTGAAATTGATAAAGTACTGTTAAAAAAGAATTTAGCTTTACATCCTTTAACAAAATCCTTTTTTAAGTAGGTTTGTCAAGAACATAAAGATTTCTTAAAAGAAAAGTGGTACAAATGTATGTATGATAATTAAAGAAATACTTTGATTAGCTTAACTAGCCATAAAGAAAGCTTATAATACTGAATATTTATCCATCAATATGATAAAAAAATTAAGCTCATCTTGGATTATAGCTTCTACCAGTTCTTCTCCACAAAGAACTGAAGAATCTATACATTCCCCATTATATGAAATCATATATAAAGAAACTTCGGCTGTACCCATAAAAGATGTTGCAAAAATACAAGGAGATAAATGCAATTCTGAATTTATTTACAAATCAGACTTAAGTCACGCTTTAGAACAAAATAATTATACAAATATTAACCTTCATACTATTAGCCAACAAACCAATAAAATTGAAGATAATGTTGAAAATATTTTAAAAATTTATGAAGCACCTTCTTCATAAACGATAAGTAAGACAAAAACTTTAGGTTTTCAAGGTGAAGCCCTTAAAGATCTAAAGTTAGAACGGAAACCTTTGAAATTTTCAGATGAACTAATCAATCAATTATTTCATAGTTTTACAAATATAAAACTTCAAGTAAATAAAGATCAAAAAGCTGACAAATCTATAAATGTTTTAGTCTCAAATTCTAAAGCCTCTAGCTCAGATTCAGAATTTTCTATAGCTAATCCTATAAAAGAAGAGTTTAAAACAAATGAGAATCAAAATGATCAAAATCAAGCATCTCTACAAATCAATAAAATATTTAAAAGACAAAAACCAATAGTCACTGCAGTAAAAACAAGAAATTATTATCCAAGACCTACACTAGTTGATCTTCAATTCGAAGAACAAGATATTCTAAATGGCCTTCGATTTGAAAACTCCTCAGTATCCGAATGGAATATCGATGGACTATCTGAATATCAAATCTTGCAACTATGCCAACACATGATGATATATGCCTCTACCATCATGGCCATCGGTAATGATCAAAGACATGCAGTAAATATAGTTGTCCTTGGATTTACTAGACAATTACAAGGTTTGTGGGAAAAAGTACTTATCTGATATAGAAAGTCAAGCTATACTAAATGCAGTAAAAAAAGATCCTTTAAGAAATGTTGTTATTACTCCTCAAGGTCAAATGATTCCTGATTCTATTTACATGCTTATTACTAATATAGTAAAACATTTTATTGGTAAATTTATGAATGTAGAAGATAAAATAAATGCACAATTAATCAATTTATCTTGCCCAATATTATCAAATTTTCATTGGTATAAAGATGTTTTCTTATCAAAACTCTATACAATCGATGTAAGCAATTTAGAATTTTGGAAAGAAAAATTTATATTTGGTCTTCCTAACCTTTTTGCAGAAAAAGTTAAAGAAGAGTTAAAATCAAAAAATTCTGAAAATTTAAATTATGGACTTTATACATATGGTGACCTTATTCAAAAGATAAATAAAGTTGGATTTTCATTATGCAATGAAATCAAACTTAAACGACAAACTGAAAATCAAAAAAGAATCAGCAAATATGTACTTGGTGATTTTTGTTATCAATTTGGCATGGAACCATTAATTAGTCCTTCTAGCCATAATAAAAAGAAAAACTTAAAAAGAAACCATCAAAAAAGAAAATCTAAACAATTTTTAACTCTACAATATTATATTCCCTCAAAAAGATATCATAAAAAATATTCTCATAAAAATCCTTATAAAGAATTAAAGAAATCTTATGCAAAAGATAATCCATCCACTTTTTATCCTAGGAAAAAAAATACAATGTTATAATTGCAAAGAAAAAGGACATATAGCTCCTGACCACCCAAAAATAAAAGTAAAAATAGAAAAAGAAATTAAAACTATCTTAAAGGGATCCTTAGCATTAGAGTCATCCAGTTCCTCTGATATAGATTATTCTTTCTCTCATCCTTTAGATACATGTCGTTGTAAAATATTTAACAGTGAAATGCAGTATGAATCTGCTTCTTCTTCCTCTTTATCTTTAAACATACTTTTTGCTTCAGAAGAACTGGTGCTAGAAATGTTTAAAGATTTCAAAGATGAAGAATTAAAAAATAAATATTTTCAAAAAATACAGAATATAAATAAAGGAAATAAAAAAGCAAAAGCTTCTACATCAAATAATCTATCTAACTTACCTAAACAATTTAGCATTAAAACTATATTAGATAGAATAAGAGAACAGCAAAGTCCTCCTCATTTTTCAATTCAAGATCTTTATAAAAGAAATTACTAATCAAAAGCTAGAAATGATCGAATTAAAACATGACTTAATTGAACTTCAAGAACTCAAATAACATGTTGAGAATCTTGAATTTCACACACTCAAAAATTATCAAGAAAATAATGATAATAAATTAGAACATCAAGAAGAATTTGGTGAAAACTTAAATGGTTTTGTAAATTCTTTAAAAAGAAATCTACTTAAAAAATGGAAAATTCAAGCTACAATTAAGATCAAAGACTTTTCTGTCAAAAGCACTCGGCTTACTAGATAGTGGTATAGATATTAATTTAATAAGAGCAGGATTAATCCCAACAAAATATTATAAAAAAACCAATAATAAACTCAATCCAGCTACTGCTAGCAAAAGACTACATATCAATTACAAATTAAGTAATGTTTATGCCTATAAAAATGGAACATGTATAAAGACTAATTTCCTTTTAGGAAAAGATTTAAACAATGATGTTGTCCTTGGAAACCCTTTTCTACAAATTTTATAGCCTTTTCAAATTAACTCATCAGGTCTAAAAACTATTTTAGACAATAAAGAATTAATTTTTAATTTTGGTGAATCAACTAGTATTCTACATATCAATAATATTCAGACAAAGTGTAAACAAGAATAAGGTGTTCAAAAAACAATCAAATACCCAGTTCCAAATAAAACGGATCTTATTAATCGTCTCTTTGATGACTTTATGTTTTCTACATTTGATCCTACATCCAGATTTTGGTACCTTCAAATTCTACCCGGAGGACAGATATAAAATTATTTTTCTTTTCCCAAAGAAAATAAAAATTCAGATTATTGATAATTTTCATTCAGACCTATCTGCTTTCAGGAAGTATCCCTTCTCATTATGACATCAAGTACAAGCAAAAGCAAAGCCCTTATTCAGGAATCAAGTTCTTCCGTCATACCAACATCCCAACAAATATCAATTCCCTTCTTCAATCTAGGATTATCTATCACTTCACAAGAACTTATCAATGCCCATTAGAATGCCATTTTCTATGATAAAAGAAAAAACACTAGAAAAACCCTATCTAAAATTGCAAACCATATCAAGGACTTAGAAAGCCAAATCCTTATGTGCATAACATCCATCAAAGAGCACTGTTATCTAACTATGCTAATGAAAAGAACATCCAGAATTTACCTCCTAGAAAGGTTAACATAGCCCTTCCAGATGAGATAGCTACAAGAATTAGAGAAAAAACTATTTCTTGTTAGATCGAAGAGCAATTAATGCTCAAAGCTCAATATATAAGCTGGGCAACTGGCTTTCCCAAATTGTTCTTACCATCACATGAAATTGATATCTCATCTATCGAACAAGGATTAGTCCAAAGATTTACTTTATGCAGAGATGATTTTGAAATAATACAGCAGCTCCCTACAATCGTGCGTCATGCCCTTCGTGACCTTGGAGTTACCAAAAGACAACTTCTCACAATGATTTCATGAAGTTTGGGTGAAAGATCAGAAATCCAATTTTATCAACCTTATCAATTATGGACTATCATGACTTATGAAGAAGGAGATTTAGTCTGTAAAAAATTTATCTCTACCTTAAATGATTACGAGCATCTCCTTATTGATTATCCAGCTCAATGCTACGAATCTAATGAAGTCAGTACAATGGAATATAGCTTAGAACGTCTCCAAAATTAAGATTCAGCTTTTGATCAATATCAAAGATTTCCCAATCTAAAAGGACATCTTGAATTTGCAAGTACATATAGATATGTTTGGTGTGATGGTCGATGAGTTTTTTGCATTGCTGATGATCTCACTGAGCAAACAATGATGATACAGAATCCATATAAATCTGGACATATAGCTCTCAATCAAATTATCAATGCTTATGAAGACATGTCTTTTGATATTTCTAAAGAAACTCGAGGAGAGTTAATCCAATTATTCCATGATGAATTAACAAATGAAGGTTAGAATGAGCACTTTTGGTGCAAGTCTCCAATAATACTATGCCTAGCACAAAGAATCTTCCTATAAGAGCTTTTTTTAAGACATGGGAAGGATGAGAAAAGCTTTTTCTACTAGCGCATCAATGAGTTCCTAAAAAAAGTACATGCACAAGTACTAAAAGACAAAGCATATCTCCCATAAGAATGAAGTAGTATTTTATTCCCAACAAGCACATCCATGAAGAACTTATCTCCAGAAAGGGAAAAGAAATAAAGACATGACACATACCTTATCAAGTCACTCAAAGCAATCATGACATCTCACTATTCCGGATAGAGTTCATCTACAGCAAAGATTGTGATTTTTATCTACAGTCCGGAAGCATATTGAAATTTGCCAGTACATTAAATGAAATGCACATTCAGTCTAAATTCAGTTGTAATGAAATGTAAATTATGTTTGTTATGACTATAAATAGGTCTAGCCTTCCTCATGTACAAGCAAGAGTTGGAATACTAGTCAAAATCCAGCCTTGCTTCCACCACCATCTCCTCTCTCCTCTCCTTTCCGCTTTTGTATACCCACTATCTTCCCCATTTGGTATTAGAGCAAAGTTGGTATCAAATTTGTAATCGAGTACTTTGGCAATTTTAAGTTGTTTTGTCATTATTTCGTCACTTATCTGTGTTATGTTATGCTTTGATTTTGCTTAAGGAATTGCTGACTCAGAAGTAAGAACAACAAAATTCTTAACACTTAGTTTGGTGTTTATTATTATTGAGAAATTTTAACCATATTCCGCCCAGAGCGAAGCTGAGGTAGCTATTGTTATTGCCGTTGTTAGCCATGTGAAGGCGTTCAAGGTGTTTTGTTGGTGTGTAAATCCTCTATTTTGTTAGATACTCTGGTGGATTTGGTTAAAATAACTCTATAATACAAACTATGGCTAACCTTATTAAGAAGTTTGTACCTTCTTCTTCCTCATCATCAAATTCCTTATCCTCTATGTCTATTAAAAATAGTGAAGAAATCAGTTATGATGATTTAGGTCAAGTTATTTGTGACTGGACTATTCCAACTGTAAATAAAAATTAAATTTATAAAGTTGGAAGTTTTCAATTAAAATCAAGTTATAAAGTAAAAACCATTGAAAGAACTGAATCCATTACCAGTCATATTCAGCATCTTTCTTTAATCAAGCCTCATGAAATAAAGGAGTATGTTAAAACATACAATTATATTCAATTTGGAATAGTGCAAGTTACTCTAAAGCGTTTAACAAGACTTGGACTTAGAACAAAAGCTCTCATCTATGTTCAAGATACAAGATATAAAAAATTCAGTGATTCATCACTTAGAATGGTTGAATCAAGTTTGGCTAATGGCCCTACTTTTTTCAATTGCTTTCCAAATTTTTTTGTTTCCCATATAGATCCAGGTGCACATAAAGCACTTACTCTTACTATCTAGACAAAAGGTTTTGATACGAATCCTCATAATCAAAATCCTACTCTAATATATGGAGTTTATTATAAACTCATAAATTCAGTTGTTCTAAGCATAGCCTATTCCCATCAAGCAAAAGGTATGAGTACTTTATTCCAAACTAATTTCAAAAATAAAGTTAATATTTCAAAACTCATACAGTTGAATGATATTAATCTATCTGGTAAATGGTGCTTAGAAAATGCCCAACCAGAAAGGTCTTTAGAAAATATAGATATTGAAACAATTATTGAATATGTAGATGAAGTGCTGAAATAAATTTTCAAACAGATTCAAGAGATACAGCTCCTACAGTTTGTCAACCTTTTAGAAAGTCCTATTCTCATCCTCCCTCTGTGTAGGATCTTCTATAAAAGAACCATCTTGAGTTTCTTGCTCTACACCTAATGTAGACCTTCGACCTACAAGACTTGTGTATCTTTCTTATCAAGCTTCTCCATCTAATACATATAATCCTTTAGAATTTGATTTCAATATAAATGCTATTGAATGTTTTGAAATTGATAAAGAAATGTTAAAAAAATTTTTGGCTCTACATACCTTAACAAAATCCTTTTTTAAACCAGTTTCTCAAGAACATAAAGACCTTTTAAAGGAAAATTAGTACAAATATATGTATGATAATCAAAGAAATATTTATTTCTTTGATTGGCTTAAACTAGCCATAAGGAAAGCTTATAATACTAAAAATTTATCCATCAATATGATAACAAAATTAAGCTCATCTTAGATTATAGCTTCTACCAGTTCTTCTCCACAAAGAACTGACGAATCTATACATCCTCCATTGTATGAAATTATATATAGAGAAACTTCAGCTGTACCCATAAAAGATGTTGCAAAAATACAAGGAGGTAAAGGTAAATCTGAATTAATTTATAAATCAGACTTAATTCATGTTTTAGAAAAAATAATTATACAAATATTAACCTTCATACTAATGGCCAACAAACCAATAGAATTGAAGATAAAGTTGAAAATATTTTAAAAATGTATGAAGCATCTTCTTCACAAAAGATATATAACACACAAACTTTAGGTTTTCAAGGTGAAGCCCTTAAAGATCTAAAATTAGAAAAGAAACCTTTAAAATTTTCAGATGAACTAATTAATCAATTATCTCATAGTTTTACAAAAATAAAAGTTCAGGAAAATAACTACCAAAAAGCTGACAATTCTATAAATGCTTTAGTCTCAAATTCTAAGGCCTCTAGCTCAAATTCAGAATTTTTTGTAGCTAATCCTATAGAAGAAGAGTCTAAAACAAATGAGAATCAAAATGTTCAAAATAAAGAATCTCTACAAATCAATAAAATATTTAAAAGACGAAAGCCAATAGTCACTGCATCAAAAATAAGAAATTGTTATCCAAGACCTACTCCAGTTGATCTTCAATTCAAAGAACAAGCTATTCTAAATGGCCTTCGATTTGAAAACTCCTCAATATATGAATGGGATATAGATGGACAATCTGAATATCAAATCTTGCAACTATGCCAACACATAATGATATATGCCTCTACCATCATGGTTGCGGGCAATGATAAAAAACGTGCAGTAAATGCAGTTGTCCTTGGATTTACTGGACAATTACAAGGTTAGTGGGAAAAGTACCTATCTGATATAGAAAGACAAGCTATACTAAATGCAGTAAAAACAGATCCTTTAGTAAATACTGTTATTACTCTTCATGGTCAAATGATTCCTGATTCTGTTTATATAGTTATTACCAATATAGTAAAACATTTTATTAGTAATTATATGAATGTAGAAGGAAAAATAAAAACACAATTAATCAATTTATCTCGCTCAACATTATCAAATTTTCGTTGGATAAAGATGTTTTCTTATCAAAACTCTATACAATCGATGTAAGTAATTCAGAATTTTGGAAAGAAAAATTCATATCTGGTCTTCCTAAACTTTTTGCAGAAAAAGTTAGAGAAGAATTCAAATAAAAAAATTATGGAAATTTGAATTATGGAATGTATACATATGGTGATCTAATTCAAAAGATTAATAAAGTTGGATTTTCATTATGCAATGAAATCAAACTTAAACATCAAATTGAAAATAAAAAAAGAATCAGCAAGTATGAACTTGGCCGTAAATGTCAAACTGAAAATCAAAAAAGAATTAGTAAGTATAAACTTGGTGATTTTTGTTTTTAATTTTGCATGGAACCATTAATTAGTCCTTCTAGCAAAAATAAAAAGAAAAACTTAAAAAGAAACCATCAAAAAATAAAATCTAAACATTTTTCAACTCCAGAATATTATACTCCTTCAAAAAGATATCATAAAAAATCTTCTCATAGACACCCTTATAAAGAATTAAAGAAATCTTACACAAAAGATAATCCATCCACTTTTCATCACAAGAAGAATGAAATACAATGTTATAATTGCAAAGAAAAAGGATATATAGTTCCTGACTGCCCAAAAATAAAAGTAAAAATAGAAAAAAAAAATCAAAACTATCTTAAAAGGATCATCATCCTCATCCATAGTATCATCTAGTTTCTCTGATAAAGATTATTCTTCAGATATATGTCATTGTAAAATATTTGATAGTGAAATCCAGTATGAATCTGCTTCTTTTTCCTCTTTATCTTTAAATGTACTTTCTGCGCTAGAAGAACTGGTGCTAGAAATGTTTTAAGATCTCAAAGATGAAGAATTAAAAAATAAATATTTTGAAAAAATACAGAATATAAATAAAGGAAATAAAAAAGAAAAAGCTTCTACTTCAAATAATATATCTGACTTCCCTGAACAATTCAGCATTAAAACTTTATTAGATAGATTAAGAGAGCAGCAAGCTCCTCCTTATCTTTCAATTCAAGATCTTTATAAAGAAATTAATAATCAAAAGCAAGAAATAAAAGAATTAAAACAAGATTTAATTGAACTTCAAACAACTTGTTGAGAATCTTGAATTTCACACACTCAAAAATTATCAAGAAAATAATGATAATTTAGAATATCAAGAAAAATTTGATAAAGACTTAAGTGGTTTTGTAAATTCTTTAACAAGAAATCCACTTTAAAAAATGGAAAACTCAAGCTACAATTAAGGTCAAAGACTTCTCTATTAAAGCACTCTACTTACTTAATAGTGGCGCAGATGTTAATTTAATAAAGGAAGGATCAATCCCAGCAAAATATTATGAAAAAACCAATAATAAACTCAATCTAGCTATTGCTAGCCAAAAAGTACATATCAAATACAAATTAAGTAATGTTTATGTCTGTAAAAATGGAACATGCATAAAGACTTTATTCCCTCCAGGAAAGGATTTAAACAACGATGTTAACCTTAGAAATCCTTTATAACAAATTTCACAACCTTTTCAAATTGACTCATTAGGTCTAAAAACTATTTTAGACAATAAAGAATTAAATTTTGATTTTGTTGAATTAACTCTTATTCAATATATCAATATTATTCAGACAAAGTGTAAACAAGAATAAGATGTTCAAAAACCATTCAAATATCCAATTCCAAATAAAACGGATCTTATTAATCGTCTCTCTGATGTCTTCATGTTTTTTACATTTAATCCTACATCCAGATTTTGGTACGTTCAAATTCTACCTCGAGGATAGATATAAAATTGCTGTTCTTTTCAAAAAGAAAATAAAAATTCAGGTTATTGATAATTCTCATTCAGACCTATCTTTTACTCCTATTTGCCTTTAGGAAGTATCCCTTCTCATATGACATCAAGTAAAGCCCCTATTCAAGAATCATACTTTTCCTCCATACCTACATCCCAACAAATATCAATCCCTTTCTTCAATCTAGGTTTATTTGTCACTTCACAAGAACTTATCAATGCCCATTGGAGTGCCATTCTCTTTGATAAAAGAAAAAATACTAGAAAAACCCTATCCAAAATTGCAAACCATATCAAGGACTTAGAAACCCAAATCCTTATGTGCCATAACATCCATCAAAGAGTATTGTTATCCACCTACGCAGGTAAAAAAAACATCCAAAATTCACCTCCTAGAAAAGGTTAAAAGAGCCATTCCCGATGAGATAGCTACAAGAATTAGAGAAAAAACTCTTTCTTGTCAAATCAAGGAGCAATTAATGCTCAAAGCTCAATATATAAGTTGGGCAACTGGCTTTCCCAAATTGTTCCTACCTTCACATGAAGTTAATACCTCTTATATCGAACAAGGATTAGTCTAGAGATTTTCTTTATGCAGAGATAATTTTAAAATAATACAGCAACTCCGTGCAATCTTGCGTCATGCCCTTCACGGCCTTGAAGTTACCAAAGACAACTTCTCATAACAATTTCATCAAGTTTGGGTGAAAGAATAGAAATCCGGTTTTATCAACTTTATCAATTATAAACTATCATGACTTATGAAGAAGGAGATTTAGTCTGCAAAAAATTCATCTCTACCATAAATGATTACGAACATCTCCCTATTGATTATCCAGCTCAATGGTATGAATCTCATGAAGTCGCTATAATAGAATACAGCTATGAATGTCTCCAAAATTATGATCTAGCTTCTGATTAATATCAAAGATTTCCTAATCTAAAAGGACGTCTTGAATTTGCAAGTACATACAGATATGTTTGATGTGACAGTCGATGAGTTGTTTACATTACTGATGATCTCGTTGAGCAAACAACGATGATACAGAATCCATATAAATCTGGACATATAGCTCTCAATCAAATTATCAATGCTTATTAAAACATGTCTTTTGATATTTCTGAAGAAACTCGAGCAGAGTTAATCCAATTATTCCATGGTGAATTAACAAATGAAGGTTGGAATGAGCACTTTTGATGCAAGTCTCCAATAATACTATGCCTAGTATAAAGATTCTTCCTACAAGAGCTTTTTCTAAGACATTGGAAGGATGAGAAAAGCTTTTTCTACCAGCCCATTAATGAGTTCTTAGAAAAAGTAAATACAAAAGTACTAAAAGACAAAGCATATCTCTAATAAGAATGAAGTAGTATTTTATTCCCGACATGGACATCCATGAAGAACTTATCTCTAGAAAGGGAAAATAAATAAAGACATGACACATACCTTATCAGGTCACTCAAAGCAATCATGACATCTCACTATTCGGAATAGAGTTCATTTACAGCAAAGATCGTGATTTTTACCTGCAGTCCAGAAGCATCATGAAATTTGCCAGCAAATTAAATGAAATGCACATTTAATCTAAATTTAGTTGTAATGAAATGTAAATTATGTTTGTTATGACTATAAATGGGTCTAGCCTTCCTCATGTACAAGCAAGAGTTGGAATACTAGTCAAAATCCAGCCTTGCTTCCACTACCATCTCCTCTCTCCTCTCCCTTCTGCTTTTGTATACCCACTATCCTCCCTATTTGGTATCAGGGCAAAGTTGGTATCAAATTTGTAATCAAGTACTTTGGCAATTTAAAGTTGTTTTGTGAGTATTTCTTCACTTATTTTGTTATGTTATGCTTTGATTTTGTTTAAGAAATAGTTGACTCAAAAGTAAGAAAGTTAAAAGTCTTAATACTTAGTTTTGCATTTGTTACTATTGAGAAATTTTAATCATATTCCGCCCAAAGCGAAGCTGAGTTAGCCATTGTTGTCGCCATTGTTAGCGTTGCGAAGGCGTTTAAGGCATTTTGTTGGTGTGTAAATCCTCTATTTCGTTAGATACTCATGGTGGATTTGGTTAAAATAACTCTATAATACAAACTATAGCTAAGCTTATTAAGAAGTTTGTACCTTCTTCTTTCTCATCATCAAATTCCTTTTCTTTTATGTCTATTAAAAATAGTGAAGAAATCAGTTATGACGATTTAGATTAACTTATTTGTGATAGGACTATTCCAACCTTAAATAAAAATGAAATTTATAAAGTTGGAAGTTTTCAATTAAAATCAAGTTATAAAGTAAAAACCATTGAAAGAACTGAATCCATTACCAGTAATATTCAGCATCTTTCTTTAATCAAGCCCCATGAAATAAAGGAGTATGTTAAAACTAATTATATTCATTTTGGATTAGTGCAATTTATTCAAAAGCCTTTAACAAGACTTGGACTTAGAAGAATAGAAACTCTCATCTATGTTCAAGATGCAAGACATAAAAAATTCCGTGATTTATTACTTGGAATAGTTAAATCAAGTTTGGCTAATGGCCCTACTTTCTTCAATTGCTTTCCAAATTTTTTTGTTTCCCATATAGATCCAGGTGCACATAAAGCACTTACTCTTGCTATCTAGACAAAAGGTTTTGATACGAATCCTCATAATCAAAATCCTACTCTCATATATGGAGTTTATTATAAACTCATGGATTCAGTTGTTCCAGGCATAGCCTATTCCCATCAAGTAAAATGTATGACTACTTTATTTCAAACTAATTTAAAAAATAAAGTTAATATTCCAAAACTCATACAGTGGAATGATATTAATCTATCTGGTAAATGGTGCTTAGAAAATGCCCAACTAGAAAGGTCTTTAGAAAATCAAGATATTGAAACAATTATTGAACATGAAGATGGAAGTGTTGAAATTAATTTTCAAACAGATTCAAGAGATACAACTCCTACAGTTTATCAACCTTCTAGAAAGTTTTATTCTCATCCTCTTTCTGTGGTAGGATCTTCCATAAAAAAACCATCCCGAGTTTCTTGCTCTACATCTAATGTAGACCTTCGACCTACAGGACTTGTAAATCCTTCTTATCAAGCTTCTCTATCTAATACATATAATCCTTCAGAATTTGATTTCAATATAAATGTTATTGAACATTTTGAAATTGATAAAGAAATGTAAAAAAGAATTTAGCTCTACATCCTTTAACAAAATCCTTTTTTAAACAAGTTTCTCGAGAACATAAAGACTTTTTAAAAGAAAAATGGTACAAATATATGTTGATTTATCCATCAATATGATAACAAAATTAAACTCCTTGTATATTTGCTACATCTTCTATGGGTACGGCCGAAGTTTCTTTATATATGATTTGATGTAATGGATGATGTATAGATTCTTCAGTTCTTTATGAAGAAGAACGTGTAGAAGCTATAATCCAAGATAAACTTAATTTTGTTATCATATTGATGGATAAATCTTTAGTATTATAAGCTTTCTTTATGGCTAGTTTAAGCCAATCAAAGAAATAAATATTTCTTTGATTATCATACATATATTTTTACCATTTTTCTTTTAAAATGTCGTTATGTTCTCGAGAAACCTGTTTAAAAAGGATTTTGTTAAAGGATGTAAAGTTAAATCCTTTTTTAACATTTCTTTATCAATTTCAAAGCATTCAATAATATTTATATTGAAATCAGATTCCAAAGGATTATATGTATTAAATGGAGAAGCTTAATAAGAAGGATATACAAGTCCCGTAGGTCAAAGGTCTACAATAGGTGTGGAGCAAGAAAATCAGGATGGTTCTTTTACCAAGGATCCTACCATAGAGGGAGGATGAGAATAAGACTTTCTAGAAGGTTGATAAACTGTAGGAGTTGTATCTCTTGAATCTATTTGAAAATTTATTTCAACACTTCCATCTTCATGTTCAGTAATTGTTTCAATATCTTGATTTTCTAAAGACCTTTCTGGTTGAGTGTTTTCTAAGCGCCATTTACCAGATAGATTAATATCATTCCACTATATGAGTTTTGGAATATTAACTTTATTTTTGAAATTAATTTGGAATAAAGTAATCATACTTTTTGCTTAACGGGAATAGGCTATGCCTGGAACAACTGAATTCATGAGTTTATAATAAACTATATATATAAGAGTAAGATTTTGATTATGAGGATTCATATCAAAACCTTTTGTCTGGATAGCAAAAGTAAGAGCTTTATGTCCACCTGGATCTATAAGGGAAACAAAGAAATTTAGAAAGCAATTGAAGAAAGTAGGGCCATTAGCCAAACTTGATTCAACCATTCCAAGTAATGAATCACTAAATTTTTTATGTCTTGTATCTTGAATATAGATGAGAGCTTCAGTTCTAAGTCCAAGTCTTGTTAATGGCTTTAAAGTAACTTGCACTAATCCAAAATGAATATAATTATATGTTTTAACATACTCCTTTATTTTGTGTGGCTTGATTAAAGAAAGATGCTGAAAATTACTGCTTATGGATTCAGTTCTTTCAATGGTTTTTGCTTTATAACTTGATTTTTAATTGAAAACTTTCAACTTTATAAATTTCATTTTTATTTACGGTTGGAATAGTCTAGTCACAAATAACTTGATCTAAATCGTCATAGCTGATTTTTCCACTATTTTTAATAGACAGAGAAGATAAGGACTTTGATGATGAGGAAGGAAAAGGTACAAACTTCTTAATAAGCATAGCCATAATTTGTATTACAGAGTTATTTTAACCAAATCCACCACGAGTATCTAACGAAATAGAGGATTTAGACACCAACAAAATGCCTTAAATGCCATCACATAGCTAACAATGACAACAACAATGGCTACCTGAGCTTTGCTCTGGGCAGAATATGATTAAAATTTCTCAATAATAACAAACACAGAACTAGCTATTAAGACTTTCGACGTTCTTACTTCTAAGTCAACAATTCCTTAAGCAAAATAAAATAATAACATAACACAGATAAGTGAAGAAATACTCAAAAAACGACTTTATATTGCCAAAGAACTTAATTATAAATTTGATACCAACTTGGGTCTGATACCAAATGGGGAAGATGGTGGGTATACAAAAGCGGAAGGGAGAGGAGAGAGGAGATGGTGGTGGAAGCAAGGTTGAATTTTCACTGGTATTCCAACTCTTGCTTGTACATGAGGAAGGCTAGACATATTTATAGTCATAACCAACATAATTTACATTTCATTACAACTGAATTTAGACTGAACGTGCATTTCATTTAATGTGCTAGCAAATTTCATCATGCTTCCAGACTGCAAGCAAAAATTGCAATCTTTGTTATAGGAGAACTTTATTCTGAATAGTGAGATGTCATGATTTATTTGAGTGACTTGATAAGGTATGTCTCATGTCTTTATTTTTTTTCCCTTTCTGGAAATAAGTTCTTCATGGATATGCATGTCGAGAATAAAATACTACTTCATTCTTACGAGAGATATGCATTGTCTTTTAGTACTTTTGCATGTACCTTTTCTAAGAACTCATTGATGGGCTAGTAGAAAAAGCTTTTCTCATCCATCCACTATTTTAGAAAAAGCTCTTTTAGGAAGAATCTTTATGCTAGGCATAGTATTATTGGAGACTTGCATCAAAAGTGCTCATTCCAACCTTCCTTTGTTAATTCACCATGGAATAATTGGATTAACTCTTCTTAAGTTTCTTCAGAAATATCAAAAGACATGTCTTCATAAGCATTCATAATTTGATTGACGGCTGTATGTCCAGATTTATATGGATTCTGTATCATCGTTATTTGCTCAGTGAGATCATCAGCAATGCAAACATCTCGTCGACCATCACACCAAACATATCTGTATGTACTTGCAAATTCAACATGTTCTTTTAGATTGAGAAATCTTTGATACTGATCAGACGCTCGATCATAAGTTCGGAGGCGTTCTAAGCTGTATTCCATTGTAACGACTTCATGAGATTCATACCATTGGGCTGGATAATCAACAGGGAGATGCTCATAATCATTTAAAGTGGAGATGAACTTTTTGTAGACTAAATCTCCTTCTTCATAATTCATGATGGTCCATAATTGATAAGGTTGATAAAACTAGACTTCTGATCTTTCACCCAAACTTGATGAAATCATTATGAGAAGTTGTCTTTTAGGAACTCTAAGGCTGCAAAGGGCATGACGCACGACTGCAGGGAGTTGCTGTATCATTTCAAAATCATCTATGCATAAAGAAAATCGTTGGACTAATCCTTGTTCGATATATGAGATATCAACTCCATATGATGGCAAGAACAATTTGTGAACGCCAGTTGCCCGTCTTATATATTGAGCTTAGAGCATTAATCGCCCCTTGATTAGACAAGAAATAGTTTTTTTCTCTAATTCTTGTAGCTATCTCATCTGGAAGGGCTGTGTTAACCTTTTCCAGGAGGTGAATTCTGGATGCTTTTTCATCAGCATAGGTGGATAACAGTGCTCTTTGATGGATGTTATGGCACATAAAGATTTGGCTTTCTAAGTCCTTAATATGGTTTGCAATTTTGGATAGGGTTTTTCTAGTGTTTTGTCATTTATCAGAAAGAATGGCACTCCAATGGGCATTGATAAGTTCTTGTGAAGTGATAGATAATCCTAGATTGAAGAAGGGAATTGATATTTGTTAGGATGTAGGTATGAAGGAAGAGCTTGATTCGTGAATAGGGGCTTTGCTTTTGCTTGTACTTGATGTCATAATGAGAAGGGATACTTCCTGAAGGCAGATAGGTCTGAATGACAATTATCAATAATCTAATTTTTTTTCTTTGGGAAAAGAAAATTAATTTTATATCTGTCATCCGGATAGAATTTGAAGGTACCAAAATCTTGATGTAGCATCAAATGTAGAAAACATGAAGACATACGAGAGACGATTAATAAGATCTGTTTTATTTGGAACTAGATATTTGATTGCTTTCTGAACACCTTATTCTTGTTTACACTTTGCTTGAATACTATTGATATGTTGAATAGGAGTTGATTCACCAAAATCAAAAATTAATTCTTTATTATCTAAAATAGTTGTTAGACCTGATGAATCAATTTCAACAGGCTGTAAAATTTGTAGAAAAGGGTTTACAACGATAACATCATTGTTTAAATCATTTCCTAGAAGGAAATTAGTCTTTATGCATGTTCCATTTTTACAGACATAAACATTACTTAATTTGTATTTGATATGTAGTTTTTGCTAGCAGTAGCTAGATTGAGTTTATTATTGGCTTTTTCATAATATTTTGTTGGGATTAATCCTTCTCTTATTAAATTAACATTGGCGCCACTATCTAGTAAGCAGAGTGCTTTAATAGAAAAGTCTTTGATATTAATTGTAGCTTGAGTTTTCCATTTTTAAGTGGATTTCTTGTTAAAAAATTTACAATACCATTTAAGTTTTCACCAAAGAAAAACTTAAAAAGAAACCATCGAAAAAGAAAATCTAAACATTTTTCAACTCCACAATATTATATTCCCTCAAAAAAATATCATAAAAAATCGTCTCAGCAAAATCCTTATAAAGAATCAAAGAAATCTTATACAAAAGATAACCCATTTACTTCTTATCCCAAGAGAAAAGAAATAAAATGTTATAATTGCAAAGAAAAAGGTCATATAGATCCTGACTGCTCAAAAATAAAAGTAAAAATAGAAAAAGAATCAAAACTATCTTAAAAGGATCTTCAGCATCAGAGTTATCCAGTTCCCTTGATACAGATTATTCTTCCTCTCATTCTTCAGATACATGTCATTGTAAAATATTTGACAGTGAAATCCAGTATGAATTTATCTTTAAACGTACTTTCTGCTCCATAAGCACTGGTGCTAGAAATGTTTAAAGATTTAAAAGATGAAGAATTAAAAAATAAATATTTTGAAAAAATACAGAATATAAATAAAGGAAATAAAAAGGGAAAAGCTTCTAGATCAAATAATATATCTAACTTACCTGAACAATTCAAAATTAAAACTGTATTAGCTAGATTAAGAGAAGAACAAGCTCCTCCTCATCTTTTAGCTAAAGATCTTTATAAAGAAATTACTAATCAAAAGTAAGAAATAAAAGAATTAAAACAAGACTTAATTGAACTTTAAGAACTCAAACAACGTGTTAAGAATCTTGAATTTCACACACTCAAAAATTATCAAGAAAATAAGGATAATAAACTAGAACATCAAGAAGAATTTGGTGAAAACTTAAATGGTTTTCTAAATTTTTTAACAAAAAATCCACTTAAAAAATGGAAAACTCAAGCTATAATTAAGATCAAAGACATCTCTATTAAAGCACTCTGCTTACTAGATAGTGGCTCATATGTTAATTTAATATAAGAAAGATTATTCCCAACAAATATTATGAAAAAACCAAAAATAAACTCAGCCTACCAACTGCTAGTAATAAACTCCATATCCATTATAAATTAAATAACGTCCATGTTTGCAAAAATGGAACATGTATAAAGACTAATTTCCTACTCGGAAAAGACTTAAACAATGATGTTATCCTTGGAAATCCTTCTTTACAGAATCTACAGCCATTTCAAATTGGTTCATCATGCCTTAAAATAATTAATGACAATAAAAAATTAATTTTTTAGTTTGTTGAATCAACTCCTATTCAACATATCAGTATCATTCAAAATCAAATTGCTTATAAACAAAAACAAATTACATATCTTAAAAAAGATATGAATTCTTTAAGAATTGAAAAAGAATTACAAAAACCAAAATTCCAAAAAGATTTGATCTAATTTCAAAAATCTCTTTAAACAAAATGCTGTTCTTACCTTCCTTTTGCCTTTTGGCATGGGAAACACCATACTATTTCTCTTCCATATATTGATAATTTCTATGAATCTTAAATTCCTACTAAAGCTCAAGCTATTAAGATGAATAAAGACCTTGTACAACTATGTACTATAGAAATCAATGATCTTCTTGCTAAAAAGCTTATTCATAAATCACAATCCCCTTAGAGTTGTGCAGCGTTTTATGTAAATAAAGTACTTGAACAAGAACGAGGTGTTCCCCATCTTGTTATCAACTACAAGACTTTAAATAAAGTCTTAAAGTCCATCAGATATCCAGTTCCAAATAAAACTGATCTTATTAACTGTTTAGCTAGTGCCTTCCTTTTTCAAAATTTGATCTTAAATTAGGATTTTAGCAAATTCAAATCACCAATCACCCCAGAGGATAGGTATGAAACTGCTTTTACAGTACCATTTGGCCATTACGAATGGAACATTATGCCATTTGGTTTAAAAAATGGTCCTTCAGAATTTCAAAGAATAATGAATGACATTTTTAATCCTTATCAAACTTTTACACTCATCTATATAGATGGCATTATTGTGTTTTCAAAATCTATTTGTGACCATTAGAAACATTTAAATATTTTTAAAAAACTTATTATCAAGAATGGACTTGTATTATCCCAAAAGAAAATGAAGCTTTTTCAAATAGAAATTCAGTTTCTTGGCTTTATAATAAAAAAAGGAACTATTTCTCCAGTCCAAAGAGTTATTAAGTTTGTTTCCTAATTTCCTGATGAAATTCTTAATAAAGAGCAATTGCAACATTTTCTTGGATGCCTTAATTATGTTTTTGATGTTTATAAAGATCTTGCTAAAGAAAGAAAAGTCTTGCAAATGCGCTTGACCAAACATCCCATAGAATGGTCACCTACTGATCCAAAAGTTGTTCAAAATATTAAATAGAAAGTCCAAAATTCACCTTGTTTAACTATCCCTCATCCAGATTTATTAAAAATAGTTCAAGCAGATGCATTTGAAATAGGTTTTGGAGGAATCCTTCTACAAAGAAACATCCTTGGAAAAGAATAAATTCTTTGTTTCACTTCTGGAACATGGACGCCCACTAAACAGAATTATTCAACTATTAAAAAGGAAATCCTATCCATAGTAAATAGTATAATAAAGTTCCGAAGTGATTTATTAAACAAAAATTTTTATTAAGAATAGAATGTAAATCTGCTAAAGAAATTTTTGGAAAAGATATAAAAAATCTTATTACGAAGCAAATCTTTGCTCGCTGGTAAGCTTTATTAGACATATTCGACTTCGACATTAGTATATTGCAGGTAAAAATAATTCTCTTCCTAATTTTTTATCTCATGAGTTTTTATAGGGGCAAAAGAATAAAGCCTCAGTAGATTAGACCCTTTCTCCAGTCCCCAACTAATAAAGTTTCTTCCATTATAAACACTACACCTTTATCCAGAAAATCTAGCGGCAATTATCTTGAGAGATAGGGAGTAACCCATACTTCTAATATTCCTTAATTTCAAAGCCCATCGAGCTCTGTATCTAGAAAACCTCAAGCTTCACAAGCCTAAAATTTTGCCACAAAAGCACCCTCGAGAATTTATTCCTTAGATGACATGTCTTATGCTGATACCATTTCCACTGAACATCTTATCCAAACCCTTTTTTCTCTTGATCACAACCTCCTGACTATAAAGTCTATGAATAGATTCTGATCAGAACTAGCGGCTGTACTATTGATTATATACAGATGGATCAAAAAATTCATACTTAAATGCTTTACCACCCAATATTACTATCCTATATTCAAAAATCAAAATCTTACATGTTCTCTATGCAAAAGAATGAGGACAACCTCTTCATATGCCTCAAAGGCTTGATTCAGAACCTATTTTTAATTATTATAGTTATATTTTTTCTTGGGAAGTCATCCTCTATTATTAAAACCCATCCTTTCAGCATTCCTGGTTCATTAGAGTCAAATGAAACACCATAAAATACCTATGTGGTTCTTCACACAATTCTAGATCCTTTTTGGTGCCACTCAAGACATACTTCCTCAAGCACTTCTTCCTATTTATGATTCCTATTCTGCATCATTTAAAGCCCTTCTCAAATCAGAAGAAAAAAACCTTTATCAGCACCTATAACTTGCAATAGAACCTTATGTTACTAAGTTGTTTTATCGCAAGCAGGAGATTCTTTGGATCTTGAAATAGAAGTTTTATAAATAAATGGACTTCAGTTCACCAGTTTTATCTTGAATGATTCATAGCAAGTTTTGGCATCAATTTGATTATACTGCAATACTCCAATAATATTCTACCGATCAAGCTATAAAGCCATCATTCTCTGAAGTTCTTAATACTCCTAAAAAAGAAAAAGAAAGACTTCATCCAGCAAGTGATATTGACAAACAAAAGAATTCTTGTTCAGCCCCTCATTCTGCTCTTTATACAACAGCAGATTTGCTTCAACTCAAAAAAGAACTTCAAAAGGAAATTTCTAAACAAATACAAAAAGAATGGTCATCTAAAGATTCTCCATTAAGTTTTGGTCAGCAGTTGCATCATCTTTGGGCTGATGACAATCCTTTTGAAAATATTGCTCCTTAACCAGATACAGATGCTGATGAGACAAAAAGTGATAATGAAGGATTCATATTTATTTGAAGAAAAGGAAAAAAAATAAAGCCAAGAAAAGATATATGCTCTATCAAGCCACTTAATTTCCCACAAAGCAATCATGACAATCCACTATTCAGAATAAAGTTCATCCATAGTGAAGATTGTGATCTTATCTAGCAGTCTTGAAGCATCATGAAATTTGTCAACAAATGAAATGAAATGCAAATGCAGTGTGAATTCAATTGTAATGAATTATAAATTATGTTTGTTATGACAATAAATAAGTCTAGTCTTCCTCATGTACCGACAAGAGTTGAAATACCAGTCGAAATCCAGCCTTGCTTCCACCACCATCTCCTCTCTCCTCTCCCTTCCGCTTTTGTATACCCACCATCATCTCCATTTGGTATCAAAGCTAAGTTGGCATCAAATTTGTAATCAAGTACTTTGGTAATATAAAGTTGTTTTGTGAGTATTTATTCACTTATCTTTGTTACGTTATACTTTGATTTTGTTTAAGGAATTGCTGACTCAGAAGTAAGAACGTCAAAAGTCTTAATACTTAGTTTTGTGTTTGTTATTATTAAGAAATTTTAATTATATTCCACCCAGAGCAAAGTTGAGGTAGCCATTGTTGTCACCGTTGTTAGCCGTGTGAAGGCATTTAAAGCTTTTTGTTAGTGTGTAAATCCTCTATTTCATTAGATACTCGTGGTGGATTTGGTTAAAATAACTCTGTAATATAAATTATGTCTAAGTTTATTAAGAAGTTTGTACCTTCTTCTTCCTCATCATCAAATTCCTTATCTTCTATGTCTATTAAAAATAGTGAAGAAATCAGTTATGACGATTTAGATCAAGTTATTTGTAACTGGACTATTCCAACTGTAAATAAAAATGAAATTTATAAAGTTGGAAGTTTTCAATTAAAATCAAGTTATAAAGTAAAAACCATTGAAAGAACCGAATCCGTTACTAGTAATATTCAGCATTTTTCTTTAATCAAGCTCCATGAAATAAAGGAGTATGTTAAAATATGCAATTAAAATGTTTAAAGATTTCAAAGATGAAGATTTAAAAAATGAATATTTTGAAAAAATACAGAACATAAATAAAGGAAATAAAAAAGGAAAAGCTTCTACATCAAATAATATATTTGACTTACCTGAACAATTTAGCATTAAAACAGTATTACATAGATTAAGAGAGTAGTAAGCTCCTCCTCATCTTTTAATTCAAGATATTTATAAAGAAATTACTAATCAAAAACAAGAAATAAAAGAATTAAAATAAGACTTAATTGAACTTCAAGAACTCAAACAACATGTTGAGAATCTTGAATTTCACACACTAAAAAATTATCATGAAAGTAATAAATTAGAACATTTAGAAGAATTTGGTGAGAATTTAAATGGTTTTGTAAATTCTTTAACAAGAAATCTACTTAAAAAATGGAAAACTTAAGCTACAATTAAGATCAAAGACTTCTTTATTAAAGCACTCTGCTTACTAGGTAGTAGCGCAGATGTTAATTTAATAAGAGAAGGATTAATCCCAACAAAATATTATGAAAAAACCAATAATAAACCCAATCTAGCTACTGCTAGCAAAAAACTACATATCAAATACAAATTAAGTAATGTTTATGTCTATAAAAATGGAACATGCATAAAGACTAATTTCCTTCTAGGAAAGGATTTAAACAATGATGTTATCCTTGGAAACACTTTTTTACAAATTTTATAGCCTTTTCAAATTGACTCATCATGTCTAAAAACTATTTTAGACAATAAAGAATTAATTTTTTATTTTGGTGAATCAACTCCTATTCAACATGGTCTAAAAACTATTTTAGACAATAAAGAATTAATTTTTTATTTTGGTGAATCAACTCCTATTCAACATATCAATAGTATTAAGACAAAGTGTAAACAAGAATAAGGTGTTTAAAAAAAAGTCAAATACCTAGTTCCAAATAAAATGGATCTTATTAATTGTCTCTCTGATGTCTTTATGTTTTCTATATTTGACCCTACGTCCAGATTTTGGTACCTTTAAATTCTACCCGGAGGACAGATATAAAATTAATTTTCTTTTCCCAAAGAAAAAAAAATTCAGATTATTGATAATTCTCATTCAGACCTATCTGCCTTCAAGAACTATCTCTTCTGATTATGACATCAAGTGAAAGCAAAAGCAAAGCCCCTATTTAGGAATCAAGCTCTTCCTTCATACCCAAATCCCAATAAATATCAATTCCCTTATTCAATCTAGGACTATCTGTCACTTCACAAGAACTTATCAATGCCCATTGGAGTGCCATTCTCTCTGATAAAAGAAAAAACACTAGAAAAACTCTATCCAAATTGCAAATCATATCAAGGACCACTACAACAAGTTGCAATTTTGGCGACGTTTTTTGGTGACGATTTTATAATTTCGTTGCTAAAGGCTACTATTTACCGACGCATATAAATTTGTCGGTGAAAAGGTGACTTTTACCGACGTTTTTTCTAAAAACGTAGATAAAAGTTACATTTTACCGACGTTTTTCAAAACGTCGCTAGAAGTTAGACATTATCTCCGTTAACAGTTGACTTTTACCGACGTTTTTTAGAAAAAATCGTCGCTAAAAGTTAGACATTTATCTCCGGTAACAGTTAGACATTTAGCGACGTTTTTTAGAAAACGTCGGTAAAAGTCACTTTTGCCAACGTTTTCTTAAAAAACGTCGCTAAATGTCACTTTTACTGACGTTTTTTTAAACGTCGCTAAAAGCTAAATTTTCAACCACATATTTTATCAGTAAATGATAGTCTTTAGCGACGAAATTATAAAATCATCACCAAAAAACGTCGGTAAAAATTACTTTTACCGATGTTTATAGTTTTCGTCGACAATAGTATGTACTTGGGCCACCGATGAAATTTTTTGCCGACGAATTCGGATAACATTGGTAAAAGTATGTACTTGGGAAGAAAATTTTTCCACTGTAGCAATATTTTTACCAACGAAAAATAATTTACGTCGGTAAAAGTTTTGAAATTTTTCTCCCCATTTTACCGATGAAATTTTGATTTGCCGATGAAAATTAGTCGTCGGTAAAAGCTTGGGCGCCACCTTTCAAGTTCCTGCCTCAAATTGGATTTTCTTTTTCCCTCGCGCTGTTCTCTTTCGCTCGCACTCTCGCCCAAATTTCTCCCTCGCGCTGTTCTCACTCTCTCGCTCTCTCTGTTCTCTATCTCCATTCTCTCTCTGCTCTCTCTCCAATCTCTCTTTCTCGCTCTCTCGCTTTCTCTGCTCTCTCGCTATCTCGCTCTCTCTGCTCTCTCTCTCTCACTCTCTCTCGCTCTCTCTGCTCTCTCACTCTCTCTCACTCTCTCTGCTCTCTTTCTCTCACTCTCTCTACTCTCTTTCTCTCACTCTTTCTGCTCTCTTTCTCTCACTCTCTCTGCTCTCTCGCCCTAGATCCTCTTTCTCTGCTCTCTCTCTCACTCGCTTTCTCTCACTTTCTCTGCTCTCTCTCGCCCCAGATCCTCTCTCTGCTCTCTTTCTCTCACTCGCTTTCTCTCACTCTTTTTGCTCTTTCCCTCTTTCTCTCGTCCCAGATCCTCTCTCTCTACTTTTTTTCTCTCACTCTCTCTGCTCTTTCGCTTTCTCTCTCGCCCCAGATCCTCTCTCTCTGCTCTCTTTCTCTCATTCTCTCCGCTCTCTCGCCCCATATCCTCTCACTGCTCTTTCTCTCACTCTCTCTGCTCTCTCGCTTTCTCTCTCGCCCTAGAGCCTCTCTCTCTGTTCTCTTTCTCTCACTCTCTCTGCTCTCTCGCTCTCTCTCTCGCCCCAGATCCTCTCTCTGCTCTCTTTCTCTCACTCTCTCTGATCTCTCGCTGTCTCTCTTACCCCCAAATTCCTCTCTCTCTTTATTCTCTTTCTCTTACTCTTTCTGATTAGTTGCTCTCTCTCGCCCTCAGATTCCTCTCTCTCTCTGCTCCGTTTCTCACTCTCTCTACTCTCTCTCTCCCCGATCTCTCTCTCGCTCTCTCTGCTCTCTCTCTCTCCCTGATCTCTCTCTCGCTCTCTCTGCTCTCTCTCTCTCTTATCTCTCTTGCTCTCTCTTTGCTCTGTTTCTCTCACTCTCTCGCACTCTCTGCTCTCTATCTCCGGTCTCTCTCTCTTGCTCTCTCTGCTCTCTCTCCAATCTCTCTTTCTCGCTCTCTCGCTCTCTGCTCTCTCTCTCTCCAATCTCTCTTTCTCGCTCTCTCGCTCTTTGCTCTCTCTCGCGCTCTCTCTCGCTCTCTCACTCTTTCTGCTCTCTCTCTCACTCTCTCTCGCTCTCTCTCTACTCTCTCTTTGCCATAGTTTCTGATGTGGTTTTGCCGATGTTCAAAAACGTCTGCAAAGGAAAAATAAAAAAATTAAAGAATTCAAATTATAATGAGAAAATAAATATTGTATTTTTTAAAAAATAAAATTATTGGTGACAAAAATTTTTCTAAAAACATCGGCAAGGTAAAATTCCATTTTTAAAAAATAAATACATTACCGATGTTTTTTTAACGTCGGCAAAAGTATATACAATTTTTAAAAATTAATATTGTAAAACATGGTTTTGCCGATGTTCTAAAACGTCGGTAAAAGCTATTATTATCTAATTGAAATGAAATTTTATAACTTTTACCGATGTTAAAAAACATCGGTGAAAGTCTCCATGGTGCATCGATAAAGGGGACTTTTGCCGACGAATTGAAAAACGTCGGTAAAATATTTTGGTGACTTTTTTTTACCGGCGTCCAGGCGGCGAAAATTTTTTCGTCGGTAAAAATCTTTGCTAACTTTTTGAATACTTTTAGCGACGAAAAAATGCGTCGCTAAAACTGTTAATTGTTGTAGTGGACTTAGAAAGCCAAATCCTTATGTGCCATAAAATCCATCAAAGAGCACTGTTATCCACCTATGTTGATGAAAAAACATCCAGAATTTACCTCCTAAAAAAGGTTAACGCGGCCCTTCCAGATGAGATAGTTGCAAGAATTAGAGAAAAAACTATTTCTTGTCAGATCAAGGAGCAATTAATGCACAAAGCTCAATATATAAGCTAGGCAACTAGCTTTCCCCAATTGTTCCTGCCATTATTTGAAGTTGATATCTCATATATCGAACAAGGATTAGTCCAAAGATGTTCTTTATGCATAGATGATTTTGAAATGAACAGCAGCTCCCTGCAATCATGTGTCATGCCCTTCATAGCCTTGGAGTTACCAAAAGACAACTTCTCATAACGATTTCATCAAGTTTGGTGAAAGATTAGAAATCTGGTTTTATCAATCTTATCAATTATGGACCATCATGAATTATGAAGAAGGAGAATTAATTTACAAAAAATTCATCTCTACCTTAAATGATTTAGAGCATCTCCCTGTTGATTATCTAGCTCAATGGTATGAATCTCATGAAGTTGCTATAATGGAATACAGCTTAGAATGTTTCCAAAATTACGATCCAGCTTCTGACCAATACCAAAGATTTCTCAATCTAAAAGGACATCTTAATTTGCAAGTACATACAGATGTGTTTGGTGTGACAGTCGACAAATTGTTTGCATTGCTAATGATCTCGCTGAGCAAATAACGATGATACAAAATCCTTCTAAATCCGGACATGCCAAGCTTAATCAAATTCTCAATGCCTATAAAGATATCTCTTTTGACATTTTAGAAAAAACTCGTGAAGAATTAATTCAACTATTCCATGGAGAATTCGAAAATGAGAATGAAGGATGGAATGACCCTTATCATAATTTTGACTCTATTATGAAGTACTCCGCCGGATGCATTGGAATTCATTAGGATGGTGATTAATCTTACCAAGATTTATATTTATTAAGAGTTTTCTCTATAAAGCATGTAAAGAAAAGATAACAAAAACTTTATCATTGCTACCATATCCATAGCTATGCTATTCTCTGCAAACACATCAAAGTTATGTTGAAAAAGTACTATACAAAAAGCTACTTTGAGAAAGAAGACAAAAGACAATTGGGAAAATTCCAAAAGCCAACTAGAAAATTCAAGGCTCCATAGACTCCTCTCTCCACAACAGACCAACTAGGTACTATGCAGACGAATAAAGCAACATCCTCCTAGTCAACAAGTACAGTCATCACAGCCTGAAGACAAACCATTTATATGGCAACCTGTGATTCTATCCAGCAATAAAATCCCGAAACATCATAAAATGAAAACCAAATGCAGTGTAAATTCAATTGTAATGAAATGTAAATTATGTTTGCTAAGGCTATAAATAGAACTAGCCTTCTCTAAGTATAGGTAAGAGTTGGAATACCAATCAAAATCCAGCCTTACTTCACCACCATCTCTTCTCTCCTCTCCCTTCCGCTTTTGTATACCCACCATCTTCCCCAAAATCAAAGCATAACATAACAAAGATTAGTGAAGAAATACTCATAAAACAACTTTATATTGCCAAAGTACTAGATTACAAATTTGATGCCAACTTGGCTCTAATACTAAATGGGGAAGATGGTGGTTATACAAAAGTAGATGGGAGAGGAGAGAGGAGATGGTGGTGGAAGCAGGGCTGGATTTTGCTTGGTATTCCAACTCTTGCCTTTACAAGAGGAAGACTAGACTTAGTTATAGTCATAACAAACATAATTTACATTTCATTATAAATGAATTTTGACTGCATTTTCATTTCATTTCATGTGTTGAAAAATTTCATTATGCTTCAGGACTGCTGGATAAGATCACATTCTTCACTGTAGATGATCTTTATTCTGAATAGTGGACTGTCATGATTGCTTTGTGGGAAATTGAGTGGCTTAATAAAGCATATGTCTTGTCTTGGCTTTATTTTGTTTCCTTTTCATTGGATAGATATGAATCTTTGATTATCACTTTTTGTCTCATCAGCATCTGTATCTAGTTCAGGAGCAATATTTTCAAAAGGATTGTCATCAGCCCAAAGATGATGCAACTGCTGGCCAAAACTTAATGGAGAATTTTCAGATGACCGTTCTTTTTGTATTTGTTCAATAATTTCCTTTTGAAGTTCTTTTTTGAGTTAAAGCAAATCTGCTGCTACATAAAGAGTAGAAGGAGAGGCCGAACAAGAATTTTTTTGTTTGTCAATATCACTTGCTGGATAAAGCCTTTCTTTTTCCTTTTTAGGAGTTTTGAGAACTTTAGAGAATGATGGCTTTATAGCTTGATTGGTAGAATATTGCTGGAGTACTACTGTATAATCAAATTGATGCCAAAACTTAATATAAATCATTCGAGATAAAACTGGTGGACTGAATCCATTTCTTTATAAAAATTCCATTTCAAGATCCAACGAATCTCCTGCTTGCGATAAAACTGTATAGTAACATAAGGTTCTATTACAAGTTGTAGGTGCTGATAAAGGCTTTCTTCTTCTAATTTGAGAAGAGCTTTAAATGATGCAAAATAGGATTCATAAATAGGAAGAAGTGCTTGAGGAAGGATGTCTTTAGTGGCACCAAAGTGATCCAGAATTGTGTGAAGAAGCACATAGGTATTTTGTGGGAGTTTGATTTGAATTTGATGAACCAGGAATGCTGGAAGGATGGGTTTTGATAATAGAGGATGACTTCAGGATGGGTTTTGATAATAGAAGATGACTTCCCAAGCAGAAATATAATCATAATAATTAAAAATAAGTTCTGAATCAAGCCTTTGAGGCATATGAAGAGGTCGTCCCCATTCTTCTGCAGAAAGAACATGCAGAATTTTGATTTTTGAATATAGGATAGTAATATTGGGTGGTAAAGCATTTAAGTATGAATTTTTTGATCCATCTGTATGATCAACAGTACAACTGCCAGTTCTAATCAGAATCTGTTCATAGACTTTATAGTCGAGAGGTTGGATAAATAAGTGATCAAGAGAAAAAAGGGTTTGGATAAGATGTTCAATAGAAATGGTATCGGCATAAGACATGTCATCTAAGGAATAAATTCTGAAGGGTGCTTTTGTGGCAAAAATATAGGGCTTGGGAAGCTTGAGGTTTTCTGGATATAGGGCTTGATGGGCTTTGAAATTGAGGAATATTAGAAGTATGGGTTGCTCCCCATCTCTCAAGATAATTGCCGCTGTATTTTTTGGATAAAGGTGTAGTGTTCATAATGGAAGAAATTTTATCAGTTGGGGACTGGAGAAAGGGTCTAATCCACCAAGGCTTTATTCTTTTGTCCCTGTAAAACCCACGAGATAAAAAATCAGGAAGAGAATTATTTTTACCTGCAATATACTCAATGTCAAAGTCAAATATGGCTAATAAAGCTTGCTAGTGAGCAAAGATTTGCTTAGCAGCAAGATTTTTTACATCATTTTCTAAAATTTCTTTAGCAGATTTTCAATCTATTCTTAATAAAAATTTTTTGTTCAATAAATCACTTTGGAACTTTATTATACTATTTACTATAGATAGGATTTCCTTTTTAATAGTTGAATAATTCTGTTGATTGGGTATCCATGTTCCAAAAGTGAAATAAAGAATTTTTTCTTTTCCAAGGACATTTCTTTGTAGAAGGATCCCTCCAAAACCTATTTTAGATGCATCTATTTGAACTATTTTTAATAAATCTAGATGAGGGATAGTTAAACAACGTGAATTTTGGACTTTCTGGTTAATATTTTGAACAGCTTTTGTATGAGCAAGTGACCATTCTATGGGATTTTTTGTCAAGCGCATTTGCAAGATTTTTCTTTCTTTAGCAAGATCTTTATAGAAGTAAGAAACATAATTAAGGCATCTAAGAAAGCATTGCAATTGCTCTTTATTAAGAATTTCATCAAGAAATTGGGAAGCAAACTTAATAGCTCTTTGGAATGGAGAAATAGTTCCCATTTTTACTATAAAGCCAGGAAACTAAATTTCTATTTGAAAAAGCTTCATTTTCTTTTGGGATAAGACAAGTCCATTCTTGATAATAACTTTTTTTAAAATATTTAAATGTTTTCAATGGTTACAAATTGATTTTCAAAACACATGAATGTCATCTATATAGACAAGTGTAAAAGCTTGATATGGATTAAAAATTTCATTCATTATTCTTTGAAATTCTGAAGGAGTATTTTTTAAACCAAATGACTTAATGTTCCATTCTTAATGGCCAAATGGTACTGTAAAAGCAGTTTATACCCATCCTCTAGGGTGATTTAAATTTACCAAAATCCCGATTTAAGATCAAATTTGGAAAAAATGAACGCACAAGCTAAACAATTAATAAGATCAGTTTTATTTGGAACTAGATATCTAATGGACTTTAAGACTTTATTTAACGGCTTGTAGTTGAAAACAAGATGAGGAACACCTCGTTCTTGTTTAGGCAGTTTATTTATATAAAACGCTGGACAACTTTAAGGGGATTGTGATTTTGAATAAGCCTTTTAGCAAGAAGATCATTGATTCTTTTAGTACATAGTTGTACAAGGTCTTTATTCATCAAGCTTTAGTAGGAATTTGAGATTCATTGAAATTATCAATATATGGAAGAAAACAGTATGGTGTTTCCTGTGCCAAAAGGTCGAAAGAAGGTCAGAACACCATTCTGTTTCAAAAGATTTTTGAAATTGGATTAAATCTTTTTGGAATTCTAGTTTTCGTAATCCTTTTTCAATTCTTAAAGAATTCATATCTTCTTGAAGATATGCAAATTGTTTTTCTTTATAAGCAATTTGATTTTAAATGATATTGATATGTTGAATAAGAATTGATTCAACAAAGTCAAAAATTATTTTTTTTATTGTCTTTAATAGTTTTAAGTCCTGATGAATCAATTTGAAAAGGCTGTGGAATCTATAGAAAAGGATTTCCAAGGATAACATCACCGTTTAAATCTTTTCCGGGCAGGAAATTAGTCTTTATACATGTTCCATTTTTGCAAACATGGACGCTATTTAATTTATAATGGATATGGAGTTTATTACTAGCAGTTGCTAGGCTGAGTTTATTTTTGGTTTTTTCATAATATTTTGTTGGGATTAATCCTTTTCTTACTAAATTAACATCTGTGCCACTATCTAGTAAGCATAGTGCTTTAATAGAGAAGTCTTAGACCTTAATTGTAACTTGAGTTTTCCATTTTTGAGGTGGATTCCTTGTTAAAGAATTTATAAAACCATTTAAGTTTTCATCAAATTTTTCTTGATGTTTTAAATTATCATTATTTTCTTGATAATTTTTGAGTGTGTGAAATTCAAGATTCTCAACAAGTTGTTTGAGTTCTTGAAGTTCAATTTAGTCTTGTTTTAATTCTTTTATTTCTTGCTTTTGATTATTAATTTCTTTATAAAGATCTTTAATTTAAAGATGAGTAGGAGCATGTTGCTCTCTTAATCTATCTAAAATAGTTTTTATATTGAATTGTTCAAGTAAGTCAGATATATTACTTGAAGTAAAAGCCTTTCATTTTTTATTTCTATTGTTTATTTTCTGTATTTTTTCAAAATATTTATTTTTTAATTCTTCATCTTTTAGATTTTTAAACATTTCTAACACCATTTCTTCTTGACCAGAGAGTACGTTTAAAGATAAAGAGGAAGAAGAAGCAGATTCATACTGGATTTCACTGTCAAATATTTTACAATGGCATGTATCTGAAGAATAATCTTTATCAGAGGAACTAGATGATTCTATGGATGAGGATGAGGATCCTTTTAAGTTAGTTTTCATTTCTTTTTCAAAAGAAATAATTTCAAAAGGCTCTAAAATATTTTCAACTTTATCTTCAATTATATTAGTTTGTTGGCCAATAGTATGAAGGTTAATATTTGTATAATTATTTTGTTCTAAAATATGACTTAAGTCTGATTTATTAATAAATTCAGATTTACCTTTTCTTCCTTGTATATTTACAACATCTTTTATGGGTACGGCTGAAGTTTCTTTATATATGATTTGATGTAATAGGGGATGTATGGATTCTTCCGTTCTTTGTGGAGAAGAACTGGTAAAAGCTATAATCCAAGATGAGCTTAATTTTGTTATTATATTGATGGATAAATCTTCTGTACTATGAGCTTTTTTTATAGCTAGTTTAAGACAATCAAAGAAATAAATATTTCTTTGATGATCATACATACATTTATACCACTTTTCTTTTAAGAAATCTTTATGATCTTGAGAAGCCTATTTAAAAAAGGATTTTTCTAAAGGATGTAAAGCTAAATTCTTTTTTAACATTTCTTTATCAATTTCAAAACATTCATTAACATTTATATTGAAATCAGATTCTGAGCAATTATATCTATTAGTTGGAGAAGCTTGATAAGAAGGATACACAAGTCCTGTAGGTCGTAGCTCTACATTAGGTGTAGAGCAAGAAAGTCAGGAAGGTTCTTTTATGGAAGATCCTACCACAGAGGGAAGATGAGAATAAGACTTTCTAGAAGGTTGATAAACTGTAGGAGTTGTATCTCTTGAATCTATTTGAAAATTTATTTCATCACATCCATCTTCATGTTCAATAATTGTTTCACTATCTTGATTTTCTAAAGACCTTTCTGGTTGAGCGTTTTTTAAGCGCCATTTACCAAATAGATTGATATCATTCCACTGTATGAGTTTTGGAATATTAACTTTATTTTTTAAATTAGTTTGGAATAAAGTAGTCGTACCTTTTACTTGATGGGAATAGGATATGCCTGGAACAACTGAATTCATGAGTTTATAATAAACTCTATATATGAGAGCAAGATTTTGATTATGAGGATTCATATCAAAACCTTTTATCTGGATAGCAAGAGTAAAAGCTTCATGTGGACCTGGATCTGTAAGGGAAACAAATAAATTTGGAAAGCAATTGAAGAAAGTAGGGCCATTAGCCAAACTTGATTCAACCATTCCAAGTAATGAATCACTGAATTTTTTATGTCTTGTTTCTTGAACATAGAGAGCTTCAGTTCTAAGTCCAAATATTGTTAATGGCTTTAGAGCAACTTGCACTAATCCAAAATGAATATAAATGTATGTTTTAACATACTTCGTTATTTCATGGGGCTTGATTAAAGAAAGATGCTGAATATTACTGGTAATGGTTCAGTTCTTTTGATGGTTTTTACTTTATAACTTGATTTTAATTGAAAACTTCAACTTTATAAATTTCATTTTTATTTATGGTTGGAATAGTCCAGTCATAAATAACTTGATCTAAATCGTAATAATTGATCTTCACTATTTTTAATAGACATAGAAGATAAGGAATTTAATGATGAGGAAAAAGAAGGTACAAACTTCTTAATAAGTTTAGCCATTATTTGTATTAGAGAGTTATTTTAACCAAATCCCCCATGAGTATCTAACGAAGTAGAGGATTTACACACCAAGAAAATGCCTTAAATGCCTTCACGCAGCTAACAACGGCAACAACAATGGTTACCTCAGCTTCGCTCTGGGTGGAATATGATTAAAATTTCTTAATAATAGCAGACACAAAACAAAGTATTAAGACTTAGTTCTGAGTCAGCAATTCCTTAAACAAAATCAAAACAAAAAGATAAGTGAAGAAATATTCACAAAACAACTTTATATTGCATTGATACTTGACTACAAACTAGATACCAACTTGGCTCTAATACCAAATGGAGAAGATGGTGGGTATACAAAAGTAAAAGGGAGAGGAGAGAGGAGATGGTCGTGGAAGCAAAGCTGGCTTTTGACTGGTATTCCAACTCTTGCTTGGACATAAAAAAGGCTAGCACTATATATATCCTTAGCAAACATAATTTACATTTCAATATAACTGAATTTAGACTGCATTTGCATTTCATTTTATGTGCTGGCAGATTGCATGATGTTTCGGGATTTTACTGTTGGATAGGATCATAGGTTGCCGTATAGACAGTTTGTCTTCATGCTATGATGAGTGTACTTGTTGACTAAGAGGATGTTGCTTTATTCTTCTGCATAGTACCTAGTTGGTCTAATGTGGAGAGAGAAGTCTATGGAGCCTTGTTCATTCTTGTTGTCTTTTGGATTTTCCCAATTGTCTTTTGTCTTCTTTCTCAAAGTAGCTTTTTTGTATAGTACTTTTTTAACATAACTTTGATGTGTTTGTAGAGAATAGCATAGCTATGGTTTCGGTAGCAATGATAAAGTTTGTTATCTTTTCTTTGCATGCTTTATAGAGAAAACTCTTAACAAATCTTGATAAAACTAAATCTTGATAAGATTAATCACCAACCTGATGAATTCCATTGCAGCTATCGAAGAACTTCATAATAGGGTCAAAATTATGATATGGGTCATTCCAACATTCATTATCATTTTCGAATTCTCCAATACATAGCTGAATTAATTCTTCATGAGTTTTTTCTGAAATGTCAAAAGAGATATCTTCATAGGCATTGAGAATTTGATTAAGCTTGGCATGTTCGGATTTAGAAGGATTCTGTACCACCATTGTTTGCTCAGCGAGATCATTAGTAATGCAAACAATTCATTGACCGTCACACCAAACATATCTGTATGTACTTGCAAATTCAATATATCCTTTTAGATTAAGAAATCTCTGACACTAAACAGAAGCTAGATCATAATTTTGGAGATGTTCTAAGGTATACTCCATTGTAGCAATTTCATGAGATTCACATCATTGAGCTGGATCATGAACAGGGAGATGCTCGTAACCATTTAAGGTAGAGATGAATTTTTTGTAGATTAAATCTCCTTCATAATTCATGATGGTCCATAATTGATAAGGTTGATAAAACTAGATTTCTAATCTTTCACCCAAACGTGATGAAATCGTTATGAGAAGTTGTCTTTTGGTAACTCTAAGGCTGCGAAGGGCATGACGCACGATTGCAGGGAGCTGCTATATCATTTCAAAATCGTCTCTGCATGAAGAAAATCTTTTGACTAATCCTTGTTCGATATATGAGATATCAACTTCATATGATGGCAAGAACAATTTGGGAAAGCCAGTTGCCTAGCTTATATATTGAGTTTTGAGCATTAATCGCTCATTGATCTGACAAGAAAGAGTTTTTTCTCTAATTCTTAGAGCTATCTCATTTGGAAGGGCTGTGTTAACCTTTTCTAGGAGGTGAATTCTGGATGTTTTTTCATCAGCATAGGTGGATTATAGTGCTCTTTGATGGATGTTATGGCACACAAGGATTTGGCTAAGTCCTTGATATAGTTTGCAATTTTGGATAGGGTGTTTCTAGTGTTTTTTGTTTTATCAGAGAGAATGGCACTCCAATGGGCATTGATAAATTCTTGTGAAGTGACAGATAATCCTGAATTGAAGAAGGGAATTGATATTTGTTGGGATGTAGGTATGAAGGAAAAGCTTGATTCCTGAATAGGGGCTTTGCTTTTGCTTGTACTTAATGTCATAATGAGAAGGGATACTTCCTAAAGGCAGATAGGTCTGAATGATTACTTCCTGAAGGCAGATAGCTCTGAATGAGAATTATCAATAATCTGAATTTTTATTTTCTTTGGGAAAAGAAAACTAATTTTATATCTGTCCTTTGGGTAGAATTCAAAGGTACCAAAATCTGGATCTAAGATCAAATGTAGAAAAAATAAAGACATCAGAGAGACGATTAATAATATCCATTTTATTTGGAACTGGATATTTGATTGCTTTTTAAACACATTATTCTTGTTTATATTTTATCTGAATACTATTGATATGTTGAATAGGAGTAGATTCACCAAAATCAAAAATTAATTCTTTATTGGTTAAAATAGTTTTTAGACCTGATGAGTCAATTTGAAAAGGATGTAAAATTTGTAGAAAAAGGTTTCTAAGGATAACATCATTGTTTAAATCCTTTCCGAGAAGGAAATTAGTCATTATGCATGTTCCATTTTTACAGACATAAACATTACTTAATTTGTATTTGATATGTAGTTTTTTGCTAGCAGTAGCTAGATTGAGTTTATTATTGGTTTTTTCATGATATTTTGTTCGGATTAATCCTTCTCTTATTAAATTAACATCTGCGCCACTATCTAGTAAGTAGAGTACTTGAATAGAGAAGTCTTTGATCTTAATTGTAGCTTGAGTTTACCATTTTTTAAGTGGATTTCTTATTAAAGAATTTACAAAACCATTTAAGTCTTCACCAAATTCTTCTTGATGTTCTAAATTATTATAATTATTTTCTTGATAATTTCTTATTGTGTAAAATTCATGATTCTCAACACGTTGTTTGAGCTCTTGAAGTTAAATTAAGTCCTGTTTTAATTCTTTTAATTCTTGCTTTTGATTAGTAATTTCTTTGCAAAGATCTTGAATTAAAAGATGAGGAGGAGGTTACTGCTCTTTTAATCTATCTAATACAATTTTAATGCTGAATTATTTAGGTAAGTCAAATATATTATTTGATGTAGAAGCTTTTCCTTTTTTATTTCCTTTATTTATATTCTATATTTTTTCAAAATATTTATTTTTTAATTCTTCATCTTTGAAATCTTTAAACATTTTTAGCACCAGTTCTTCTGGAGCAGAAAGTATGTTTAAGGATAAAGAGGAAGAAGAAGCGAATTCATACTGGATTTCACTGTCAAATATTTTACAATGACATGTATCTGAAGAATAATCTTTATTAGAGGAACTAGATGATTCTAAGGATGAGGATAACGATCCTTTTAAGATAGTTTTGATTTCTTTTTCTATTTTTACTTTTATTTTTAGGCAATCAGGAGCTATATGTCGTTTTTCTATGCAATTATAACATTGTATTTCTTTTTTCTTGGGATGAGAAGTGGATGGATTATCTTTTGTATAAGATTTCTATAATTCTTTATAAGGGTTTTTTTGAGAAGATTTTTTATGATATCTTTTTGAGGGAATATAATATTGTGGAGTTAAAAAATGTTTAGATTTTCTTTTTTGATGGTTTCCTTTTAAGTTTTTCTTTTTATTTTTGCTAGAAGGACTGATTAATGGTTCCTTGCCAAATTGAAAACAAAAATCACCAAGTTCATACTTGCTAATTCTTTTTTTATTTTTAATCTGATATGTAAGTTTGATTTCATTGCATAATGAAAATCCAACTTTATTAATCGTTTGAATTAGATCACCATATGTATAAATTCCATAATTCAAATGTCCATAATTTTCTAATTTTAATTCTTCTCTAACTTTTTTTGCAAAAAGTATAGGAAGACCAAATATGAATTTTTCTTTCCAAAATTCTGAATTACTTGTATCGGTTGTATAGAATTTTGATAAGAAAACATCTTTATACCAATGAAAATCTGATAATGTTGGGCAAGATAAATTGATTAATTGTGTTTTGATTTTTTCTTCTACATTCATATAATTACTAATAAAATGTTTTACTATATTGGTAATAAGCATGCAAATAGAATCAGGAATCATTTGACCTTGAGGAGAAATAATAGGACTTCCTGAAGAATCTCTTTTTACTGCATTTAGTATAGCTTGCCTTTCTTTATCAAATAGTTACTTTTCCCACTACCATGTAATTGTCCAGTAAATCCAAGGACAACTACATTTACTGCATGTTTTTTATCATTACCGGCAGCCATGATGGTAGAGGCACATATCATCATGTGTTGGCATAGTTGTAGGATTTGATATTCAGATAGTCCATCTACATTCCATTCGTATACTGAGGAGTTTTCAAATTGAAGGCCATTTAGAATAGCTTGTTTTTCGAATTGAAGATCAATTGGAGTAGGTCTTGGATAATAATTTCTTGTTTTTGATGCAGTGACTATTGGTTTTGCCCTTTAAATATTTTATTAAGTTGTTAAGATTCTTGATTTTGATTTTCATTTGATTTTTCTTCTATAGAGTCAGAAATAGAGAATTCTCAGTCTGAGCTCAAAGCTTTAGAAACTAAAGCATTTATGGATTTTTCATCTTTATTTTCATTATTATCTTTAAGTTTTATGTTTGTAAAACTATGAGATAATTGATTAATTAGTTCCTTTGAAAATTTTAATGGTTTGCTTTATAACTATAGATCTTTAAGTGCTTCACCATGAAAACCTAAAGTTTGTGTTTTAATTATCTTTTCTGAAGAAGATGCTATATAAAATTTTAAAATATTTTCAACTTTATCATCAATTCTAATAGTTTGTTGGCTAATAGTATGAAGGTTAATATTTTTATAATTATTTTTTTCTAAAACATAACTTAAATCTGATTTGTAAATAAATTCAGATTTACCTTTATCTCCATGTATTTTTGCAACAACTTTTATGGGTACGGCTAAAGTTTTTCTATGTATGATTTGATGTAGTGGAGGATGTAAAGATTCTTCAAATCTTTGCGGAGAGGAACTGGTAGAAGCTATAATCGAAGAAGAGCTTAATTTTGTTATCATATTGGTGGATAAGTCTTCAGTATTATAAGCTTTCTTCATGGCTAGTTTAACATATATTATAATCAAAGAAATAAATCTTTCTTCGATTATCATACATATATTTATACCATTTTGCTTTTAGAAAGTTTTTATGTACTTGAGAAACATGGTTAAAAAAGGATTTTGTGAAAGGATGTAAAGTTAAATTCTTTTTTAACATTTCTTTATCAATTTCAAAGCATTCAATAACATTTATATTGAAATCGGATTCTAAGGGATTATAGGTATGAGTTGGAGAAGCATGATTTCTTATGCTTTTTGAACCTTAATAAGAAGGATACACAAGTCTTGTAGGTCGAAGGTCTACATTAGGTGTAGAGCTAGAAACTCTAGATGGTTCTTTTATAGAAGATCCTACCACAGAGGGAGGATGAGAATAAGACTTTCTAGAAGGTTGATAAACTGCAGGAGTTATATCTCTTGAATCTGTTTGAAAATTTATTTCAACAATTCCATTTTCATGTTCAATAATTGTTTCAATATCTCGATTTTCTAAAGACCTTTTTGGTTGAGCGTTTTCTAAGTGCCATTTACCAGATAGATTAATATCATTCCACTGTATGAGTTTTGGAATATTAACTTTATTTCTGAAATTAGTTTGGAATAAAGTAGTTATACCTTTTGCTTAATGGGAATAGGCTATGCCTGGAACAACTGAATTCATTAGTTTATAATAAACTTTATATATGAGAGCAAGATTTTGATTATGAGGATTCATATCAAAACTTTTTGTTTGGATAGTCAGAGTAAGAGCTTTTTGTGCACCTGGATCTGTAAGGGAAACAGAGAAATTTGGAAAGCAATTGAAGAAAGTAGGGCCATTAGCCAAACTTGATTCAACCATTCCAAGTAATGAATCGTTGAATTTTTTATGGCTTGTGTCTTGAACATAGATAAGAGCTTCAGTTCTAAGTCCAAGTCCTGTTAAAGGCTTTAGAGCAACTTGCACTAATCCAAAATGAATATAATTGTTTATTTTAACATACTCCTTTATTTCATGGGGCTTGATCAAAGAAAGATGCTGAATATTATTGGTATGGATACAGTTCTTTCAATAATTTTTAGTTTATAACTTGATTTTAATTGAAAACTTCCAACTTTATAAATTTCATTCTTATTTACGGTTGGAAAAGTCTAGTCACAAGTAACTTTATCTAAATCGTCATAATTGATTTCTTCACTATCTTTAATAGACATAGAAGATAAGGAATTTGATAATGAGGAAGAAGAAGGTACAAACTTCTTAATAAGCTTAGCCATAATCTTATCACAGAGTTATTTTAACCAAATCCACTATGAGTATCTAACGAAATAGAGGGTTCACACACCAACAAAATGCCTCAAATGCCTTCAGACAGCTAACAATGGCGACAACAATGGCTACCTCAGCTTCACTCCGGGCGGAATATGATTAAAATTTCTCAATACTAACAAGCACAGAACTAAGTATTAAGACTTTTGATGTTCTTACTTCTGAGTCAGCAATTCCTTAAGCAAAATCAAAGCATAACATAACAAAGATAAGTGGAGAAATACTCACAAAACAACTTTATATTGTCAAAATACTTGATTACAAATTTGATACTAACTTGGCTCTAATACTAAATGGGGAAGATAGTGGGTATACAAAAGTGAAAGGGAGAGGAGAGAGGAGGTGGTGGTGGAAGCAAGGCTGGATTTTGACTGGTATTCCAACTCTTGCCTGTACATGAAAAAAGCTAGCACTATATATATCCTTAGCAAACATAATTTACATTTCATTACAACTGAATTTAGACTGCATTTGTATTTCATTTTATGTGCCGGCAGGTTGCATGATGTTTCGGGATTTTACTGCTGGATAGAATCACAGGTTGCCTTATAGATGGTTTGTCTTCATGTTGTGATGAGTGTACTTATTGACTAGGAGGATGTTGCATTATTCTTTTGCATAGTACCTGGTTGGTCTGTTGCGGAGAGAGGAGTCTATGGAGCCTTGAATTTTCTTGTTGGCTTTTAGATTTTTCCCATTTGCCTTTTGTCTTCTTTCTCAAAGTAGCTTTTTTTATAGTACTTTTTCAACATAACTTTGATGTGTTTCTAGAGAATAGCATAGCTATGGATACGGTAACAATGATAAAGTTTTTTTTATCTTTTCTTTACAGGCTTTATGGAGAAAACTCTAAATAAATCTATGATAAATCTAAATCTTGATAAGATTAATCACCATCCTAATGAATTCCATTGCAACTGGAGGAGAACTTCATAATAGAGTCAAAATTATGGCAAGGGTCATTCCAACCTTTATTATCATTTTTGAAATCTCCATGGAATAGCTGGATTAATTTTTCATGAGTTTTTTCTGAAATGTCAAAAGAGATATCTTCATAAGCATTGAGAATTTGATTTAACTTGGCACGTCTGGATTTAGAAGGATTATATATCACTGTAGTTTGTTCAACGAGATCATCAACAATGCAAATAACTCATCGACCATCACACCAAACATATCTGTATCTACTTGCAAATTCAAGATGTCCTTTTAGATTGAGGAATCTTTGATATTGATAGAAGATGGATCAAACTTTTGGAGATATTCTAAGATGTATTCCATTGTAGTGACTTCATTAGATTCATATCATTGAGCTGGATCATGAACAGGGAGATGCTCGTAACCATTTAAGGTAGAGATGATTTTTTTGTAGATTAAATCTCCTTCATAATTCATGATGGTCCATAATTGATAAGGTTGATAAAACTAGATTTCTAATCTTTCACCCAAACGTGATGAAATCGTTATGAGAAGTTGTCTTTTGGTAACTCTAAGGCTGCGAAGGGCATGACGCACGATTGCAGGGAGCTGCTATATCATTTCAAAATCGTCTCTGCATGAAGAAAATCTTTTGACTAATCCTTGTTCGATATATGAGATATCAACTTCATATGATGGCAAGAACAATTTGGGAAAGCCAGTTGCCTAGCTTATATATTGAGTTTTGAGCATTAATCGCTCCTTGATCTGACATGAAATAGTTTTTTCTCTAATTCTTACAGCTATCTCATCTGAAAGGGCTGTGTTAACCTTTTCTAGGAGGTGAATTCTGGATGTCTTTTCATCAGCATAGGTGGATAACAGTGCTCTTTGATTGATGTTATGACACATAAGGATTTGGCTTTCTAAGTCCTTTATATGGTTTGCAATTTTGGATAGGGTTTTTCTAGTGTTTTTTCTTTTATCAGAGACAATGACACTCCAATGGGCATTGATAAGTTCTTGTGAAGTAACAGATAATCCTGGATTGAAGAAGGGAATTGATATTTGTTAGGATGTAGGTATGAAGTAAAAGCTTGATTCCTGAACATGGGCTTTGCTTTTGCTTGTACTTGCTGTCATAATGAGAAAAGATACTTCCTGAAGGCAGATAGGTCTAAATGAGAATTATCAATAATCTGAATTTTTATTTTCTTTGAGAAAAGAAAAATAATTTTATATCTGTCCTTCAAGTAAAATTTGAAGGTACCAAAATCTAGATCTAGGATCAAATATAAAAAACATGAAGACATCAGAGAAATGATTAATAAGATCTATTTTATTTGGAATCGGATATTTGAATGGTCTTTGAACATTTTATTCTTGTTTACACTTTATCTGAATAATATTGATATGTTGAATAAGAGTTAATTCAACAAAATCAAAATTTAATTCTTTATTGTCTAAAATAGTTGTTAGACTTGATGAGTATATTTGAAAAGGCTATAAAATTTGTAGAAAAGGATTTCTAAGGGATTACATCATTGTTTAAATCCTTTCCTAGAAGGAAATTAGTCTTTATGCATATTCTGTTTTTATAGACATAAACATTACTTAATTTGTATTTGATATGTAGTTTTTGCTAGCAGTAGCTAGATTGAGTTCATTATTGGTTTTTTCATAATATTTTACTGGGATTAATCCTTCTCTTATTAAATTAACATCTGCACCACTATCAAGTAAATAGAGTGTTTTAATAAAGAATTCTCTAACCTTAATTGTGAATTGAGTTTTCCATTTTTTAAGTGGATTCCTTGTTAAAGAATTTACAAAACCATTCAAGTTTTCATCAAAATTTTCTTGATTTCTAAATTATCATTATTTTCTTGATAATTTTGAGTTTGTGAAATTGAAGATTCTCAACACGTTGTTTGAGTTCTTGAAGTTCAATTAAGTCTTGTTTTAATTCTTTTATTTCTTGATTTTGATTATTAATTTATTATAAAGATCTTGAATTGAAAGATGAGGAGGAGCTTGCTGCTCTCTTAATCTATCTACTATAGTTTTAATGCTGAATTGTTCAAGTAAATCAGATATATTATTTGAAGTAGAAGCTTTTACTTTTTTATTTCCTTTATTTATATTCTGTATTTTTTCAAAATTTTTATTTTTAAATTGTTCATCCTTGAGATCTTTAACCATTTCTAGCACCAATTCTTCTGGAGCAGAAAGTACGTTTAAAAATAAAGAGGAAGACGAAGCAAATTCATATTGGATTTCACCATTAAATATTTTACAATGACATGTATTTGAAAAATAATCTTTATCAGAGGAGCTAGATGATTCTAAGGATGAGGATGACAATCCTTTTAAGATAGTTTTGATTTCTTTTTCAGTTTTTACTTTTATTTTTGGGTAGTCAGGCGCTATATGTCCTTTTTTTTGCAATTACAACATTGTATTTCTTTTTTCTTGGGATAAGAAGTGGATGGATTACCTTTTGCATAAGATTTCCTTAATTCTTTATAAGGATTTTTATGAGAAGATTTTTTATGATATCTTTTTAAGGGATTATAATATTGTGGAGTTGGAAAATGTTTAGATCTTTTTTTTATGGTTTCTTTTTAAGTTTTTCTTTTTATTCTAGCTAGAAGGACTGATTAATGGTTCCATGCCAAATTGAAAACAAAAATCACCAAGTTCATACTTGCTGATTCTTTTTTTATTTTCAATTTGACGTTAAGTTTGATTTCATTGCATAATAAAAATCCAACTTTATTAATCGTTTGAATTAGATCACCATATGTATAAATTCCATAATTCAAATGTCCATAATTTTCTAATTTTAATTCTTTTCTAACTTTTTTTGCAAAAAGTATAGGAAGACCAAATATGAATTTTTCTTTCCAAAATTCTGAATTACTTGTATCGGTTGTATAGAATTTTGATAAGAAAACATCTTTATACCAATGAAAATCTGATAATATTGGGCAAGATAAATTGATTAATTGTGTTTTTATTTTTTCTTTTACATTCATATAATTACTAATAAAATGTTTTACTATATTGGTAATAAGCATGTAAATAGAATCAAGAGTCATTTGACCTTGAGGAGTAATAACAGGATTTCCTGAAGAATCTCTTTTTACTGCATCTAGTATAGCTTGTCTTTCTATATCAAATAGGTACTTTTCCCATCAACCATGTAATTGTCTAGCAAATCCGAGGATGACTGCATTTACTGCATGTCTTTGATCATTACTAGCAGCCATCATGGTAGAGACATATATCATCATGTGTTGGCATGGTCGTAGGATTTGATATTCAGATAGTCCATCTACATTCCACTTGTATACTGAGGAGTTTTCAAATCGAAGGCCAATTAGAATAGATTGTTCTTCAAATTGAAGATCAACTAGAGTATGTCTTGGATAATAATTTCTTGTTTTTGCTACCGTGACTATTGGTTTTTGTCTTTTAAATATTTTGTTGATTTGTAAAGATTCTTCATTTTGATCAGTTTGATTCTCATTTGTTTTAGACTCTTCTTCTAGAGGATTAGCTATAGAAAATTCTGAATCTGTGCTAGAGGCTTTAGTATTTGAGACAAAACATTTATAGATTTGTCAGCTTTTTGATCTTTATTTTCTTGAAGTTTTATATTTATAAAACTATGAGATAATTGATTGATTAGTTCATCTGAAAATTTTAAAGGTTTCATTCCTAACTTTAGATCTTCAAGGGCTTCACTAATTTTAAAATATTTTCAACTTTATCTTCAATTCTATCAGTTTGTTGGCCAATAGTATGAAGGTTAATATTTGTATAATTATTTTGTTTTAAAACATGACTTAAATCTGATTTGTAAATAAATTCAGATTTACCTTTATCTCCTTGTATCTTCATTACATCTTTTATGCGTACGGCCAAAGTTTCTTTATATATGATTTGATGTAATGGAGGATGTATAGATTCCTTAGTTCTTTGTGGAGAAGAACTAGTAGAAGCTATAATCCAATATTAGCTTAATTTTATTATCATATTGATGGATAAATCTTTAGTATTATATGCTTTCTTTATGGCTAGTTTAAGCCAATCAAAGAAATAAATATTTCTTTGATTATCATACATATATTTGTACCATTTTTTTAAAAAAAGTCTTTATGTTCTTGAAAAAGCTTTTTAAAAAAAGAATTTGTTAAAGGATGTAGAGCTAATTCTTTTTTAACATTTCTTTACCATTTTTAAAACATTCAATAACATTTATATTGATATTGGATTCCAAAGGATTATATGTATTAGATGGAGAACCTTGATAAGAAGGATACACAAGTCCTGTAGGTCAAAGGTCTACATTAGGTATAGAGCATGAAACTTGTGATGGTTCTTTTATGGAAGATCCTATCACAGAGGGGGGATGAGAATAAGACTTTCTAGAAGGTTGATAAACTGTAGGAGTTGTATCTCTTGAATCTATTTGAAAATTTATTTCAACACTTCCATCTTCATGTTCAATAATTGTTGCAATATCTTGATTTTCTAAAGACCTTTCAGGTTGAGCATTTTCTAAGCGCCATTTACCAGATAGATTAATATCATTCCACTGTTTGAGTTTTGGAATATTAACTTTATTTTTGAAATTAGTTTAGAATAAAGTAGTCATACCTTTTGCTTAATGGGAATAGGCTATGCCTGGAACAACTGAATTCCTGAGTTTATAATAAACTTTATATATGAGAGCAAGATTTTGATTATGAGGATCAAAACCTTTTCTCTGGATAGTAAGAGTAAGAGCTTCATGTGCACCTAGATCTATAAGGGAAATAGAGAAATTTGGAAAACAATTGAAGAAAGTAGAGCCATTAGCCAAACTTGATACAACCATTCCAAGCAATGAATCACTGAAATTTTTGTGTCTTGTCTCTTGAACATAGATGAGAGCTTCAGTTCTAAGTCCAAGTTTTATTAATGGCTTTAGAGCAACTTGCAATAATCCAAAATGAATATAATTGTATGTTTTAATATACTCCTTTATTTCATGAGGCTTGATTAAATAAAGATGCTGAATATTACTGGTAATGGATTCAGTTCTTTCAATGGTTTTTACTTTATAACTTGATTTTAATCGAAAACTTTTAGCTTTATGAATTTCGTTTTTAATTATGTTTGGAATAGTCCAATCACAGATAACGTGATCAAAATCATCATGACTGATTTCGTCACTATTTTTAGTAGATATGGAAGATAAGGAATTTGATAATGAGGAAGAAGAAAGTACAAACTTCTTAATACATTTAGCCATCATTTGTATTACAGAGTTATTTAAACCAAATGCACCATGAGTATCTAATGAAATAGAGGATTTACAAACCAACAAAATGCCTTAAATGCCTTCACACGGCTGACAACGGTGACAACAATGGGTACCTCAACTTTGCTCTGAGCGGAATATGATTAAAATTTCTCAATAATAACAAACACACAACCAAGTATTAAGATTTTTGACATTCTTGCTTCTGAGTCAACAATTCCTTAAAAAAATAAAAACATAAAGATAAGTGAAGAAATACTCACAAAACAACTTTATATTGCAACGATACTTAATTACAAACTAGATTCCAACTTGGCTCTGATACCAAATGGGGAAAATGGTGGGTATACAAAAGCAGAAGGGAGAGGAGCGAGGAGGTGGTGTGAAAGCAAGGTTGGATTTTGACTTGTATTCCAACTCTTGCCTGTAATGAGAAAGGCTAGACCTATTTATTATCATAACTAGCATAATTTACATTTCATTACAATTAAATTTACACTGCATTTGCATTTCATTTCATGTGCTGCAAATTTCATGTGGCAAAAATCACAATCTTTGCTGCAGATGAACTTTATTATAAATAGTGAGATGGCATGATTGCTTTGAGTGACTTGATGAGGTATGTATCATGTCTTTATTTCTTTTCCCTTTCTAGTGATAAGTTCTTCATAGATGTGAATGTCAAGAAAAAAATACTACTTCATTCTTATGAGAGATATGCTTTGTCTTTTAGTACTTTTGTATGTACTTTTTCCAAAAAACTCAATGATGGGCTAGTAAAAAAAGCTCTTGTAGGAAGAATCTTTATGCTAGTCATAGTATTATTGGAGACTTGCATCAAAAGTGCTCATCCCAGCCATCAATTGTTAATTCACCATGGAATAATTGGATTAACTCTTCTCGAAGTTCTGTCAAAAATATCAAAAGACATGTCTTCATAAGCATTAATAATTTGATTAAGAGCTGTATGGCCAAATTTATATGGATTCTATATCATCGTTGTTTGCTCAATGAGATCATCAGCGATGCAAACAACTCTTCAACATCACACCAAACATACCTATATGTACTTGCAAATTCAAGATGTCCTTTCAGATTAAGAAATCTTTGATATTGCTCAGAAGCTAGATCATAAGTTCGGAGGCATTCTAAGCTGTATTCCATTATAGCGACTTCATGAGATTCATACCATTGAGCTGGATAATCAACAGGGAGATACTCATAATCATTTAAGGTAGAGATGAACTTTATGCAGACTAATTCTCCTTCTTTATAATTCATGATGGTCCATAATAGATAAGTTTGATAAAATCAGATTTCTGATCTTTCACCCAAACTTGATGAAATCGTTATGAGAAGTTGCCTTTTGGTAACTCTAAGGTTGTGAAGGGCATGACACCCGATTGTAGGGAGCTGCTATATCATTTCAAAATTATCTCTGCATAAAGAAAATCTTTGGACTAATCCTTGTTCCATATATCAGATATCAACTTCATATGATGGCAGGAACAATTTCGGAAAGCTAGTTGCCCAACTTATATATTGAGCTTTGAGCATTAATTGCTCTTTGATCTGATAGGAAATAGTTTTTTCTCTAATTCTTGCTGCTATCTCATCGGAAAGGTTGTGTTAACCTTTTTCAGGAGGTAAATTCTGGATGTTTTCTCATCAGCATAGGAGGATATTAATGCTCTTTGATGGATGTTATGGCACATAAGGATGTGGCTTTCTAAGTCCTTGATATGGTTTGCAATTTTGGATAGGGTTTTTCTAGTGTTTTTTCTTTTATCATAGAGAACGGCACTCCAACGGGCACTAATAAGTTCCTGTGAAATTACAGATAATCCTAGATTGAAGAAGGGAATTGATATTTGTTGGGGGTGTAGGTATGAAGGAAGAGTTTGATTCCTGAATAGGGGCTTTGCTTTTGCTTATACTTAATGTCATAATGAGAAGGGATACTTCCTGAAGGCAAATCGGTCTAAATGAGAATTATCAATAACCTGAATTTTTATTTTCTTTGGGAAAAGAAAAATAATTTTATATCTGTCCTCTGGGTAAAATTTGAACGTACCAAAATATGGATGTAGGATTAAATGTATAAAACATGAAGACATTAGAGAGATGATTAATAAGATCCATTTTATTTGGAACTGGATATCTGAGTGGTTTTTGAACATCTTATTCTTGTTTACACTTTGTTTGAATAATATTGATATGTAGAATAGGAGTTAATTCAACAAAATCAAAATTTAATTCATTATTGACTTAAATGGTTTTTAGACCTGATGAGTCAATTTGAAAAGGCTGTAAAATTTGTAGAAACGGATTTCCAAGGATAACATCACTGTTTAAATCCTTTCCTAGAAGGAAATTAGTTTTTATGCATGTTCCATTTTTACCGACATAAACATTACTTAATTTGTATTTGATATGTAGTTTTTTGCTAGCAGTAGCTAGATTGAGTTTATTATTGGTTTTGTTCTAATATTTTGTTGGGATTAATCCTTCTTTTATTAAATTAACATCTGCGCCACTCTCTTGTAAGTAGAGTGCTTTAATAGAGAAGTCTTTGACATTAATTGTAGCTTGAGTTTTCCATTTTTTAAGTGGATTTCTTGTCAAAGAATTTACAAAACTATTTAAGTCTTTATCAAATTTTTCTTGATTTTCTAAATTATCATTATTTTCTTGATAATTTTTTAGTGTGTGAAATTGAAGATTCTCAACACGTTTTTTGAGTTCTTGAAGTTCAATTAAGTCTTGTTTTAATTCATTTATTTCTTTCTTTTGATTATTTATTTCTTTATAAAGATCTTGAATAGAAAGATGAGTAGGAACTTGTTGCTCTCTTAATCTATCTAATACAGTTTTAATGCTGAATTGTTCAGGTAAGTCTGATATGTTATTTGATGTAGAAACTTTTCCATTTTTAGTTCCTTTATTTATATTATGTATTTTTTCAAAATATTTATTTTTTAATTTTTCATCTTTTAGATCTTTAAACATTTTAGCACCATCTCTTTTAGAGTATAAAGTTCGTTTAAAGATAAAGAGGAAGAAGAAGCAGATTTATACTGCATTTCACTATCAAATATTTGACAATGCATGTATCTAACGCATCAGAGGAAGAATAATCTATATCAGAGGAACTGGATGACTTTGACGCTGAGGATCCTCTTAAGATAATTTTGATTTCATTTTCTGTTGTAACTTTTATTTTTGGGCAGTCAGGAGCTATATGTCCGTTTTCTTTGCAATTATAATGTTGTATTTCTTTTTTCTTGGGATGAGAAGTAGATGGATTATCTTTTATATAAATTTCTTTAATTCTTTATAAGGGTTTTAATGAGAAGTTTTTTATGATATCTTTTTAAGGGAATATAATATTGTGGAGTTGAAAAATATTTAGATTTTCGTTTTTGATGGTTTCTTTTTAAGTTTTTCTTTTTATTCTGGCTAGAAGGACTGATTAATGGTTCCATGCCAAATTGAAAAAAAAAATGCCAAGTGCATACTTGCTGATTCTTTTTTTATTTTCAATTTGACGTTTAAGTTTGATTTCATTGCATAATGAAAATCCAACTTTATTAATCTTTTGAATTAGATCACCATATGTATACATTCCATAATTCAAATTTCCATAATTTTTTGATTTTAATTCTTTTCTAACTTTTTCTGTAAAAGGTTTAGGAAGACCAAATATGAATTTTTTTCCAAAACTCTTAATTACTTGCATCGATTGTATAGAGTTTTGATAAGAAAACATTTTTGTACCAACGAGAATCTGATAATGTTGGGCAAGATAAATTGATTAATTATGTTTTTAATTTTCCTTTTACATTTATATAATTACCAATAAAATGTTCTATTATATTGGTAATAAGCATGTAAATAGAATCAGGAATCATTTGGTAATTGTCCTATAAATCCAACGACAACTACATTTACTACATATCTTTGATCATTACCGGTAGCCATGATGGCAGAGGCATATATCATCATATGTTGGCATAGTTGCAGGATTTGATATTCAGATAGTCCATCTGCATTCCATTGATTTACTAAAGAGTTTTCAAATCGAAGGCCATTTAGAATAGCTTGCTGTTTGAATTGAAGATTAATTGGAGTAGGTCCTGGATAATAATTTCTTGTTTTTGCTGCAGGGACTATTGGTTTTTGTCTTTAAAATATTTTATTGATTTGTAGAGATTCTTGATTTTGATCATCTTGGTTTTCATTTGATTTTTCTTATATAGAGTTAAAAACATAGAATTCTGAGTCTGAGATTGAAGCTTTAGAAACTAAAACATTTATGGATTTTTCATCTTTATTTTCAATATTCTTTTTAAGTTTTATGTTTGTAAAACTATGAGATAATTGATTGATTAGTTTGCTTCAAATTTTAAGCATTTTTTTTCTAACCTTAGATCTTTAAGGGCTTCACCTTGAAAACCTAAAGATTGTATATGTATAGATTCTTTAGTTCTTTATGGAGAAGAACTAGTAGAAGCTATAATCCAAGATGAACTTAATTTTATTATTATATTGATGGATAAATCTTCAGTATTATAAGCTTTCTTTATCGCTAGTTAAGCCAATCAAAGAAATAAATATTTCTTTGATTATTATACATATATTTGTACCATTTTTCTTTTAAAAAGTCTTTATGTTCTTGAGAAACCTATTTAAAAAAGGATTTTGTTAAATGATGTAGAGTCAAATTCTTTTTTAACATTTCTTTATCAATTTCAAAACATTCAATAACACTTATATTAAAATTGGATTCCAAAGGATTATATGTATTAGATGGAGAAGCTTGATAAGAAGGATACACAAGTCCTATAGGTCGAAGGTCTACATTAAGTGTAGAGCAAGAAACTCAAGATGGTTCTTTTATGGAAGATCCTACCATAAAGGGAGGATGACAATAAGACTTCATAGAAGGTTGTTAAACTATAGGAGTTGTATCTCTTGAATCTATTTGAAAATTTATTTCAACACTTCCATCTTTATGTTTAATAATTGTTTCAATATCTTAATTTTCTGAATACCTTTTTGGTTGGGCGTTTCTAAGTGCCACTTACCAGATAGATTAATATCATTCCACTGTATGAGTTTTGGAATATTAACTTTATTTTTTTAATTAGTTTGGAATAAAGTAGTGATACCTTTTGCTTTATGGGAATAGGCTATACCTGGAACAACTGAATTCATGAGTTTATAATAAACTCTATGTGTCAGAGTAAGATTTTGATTATGAGAATTCATAACAAAACCTTTTATCTGGATAGCAAGAATAAGAGCTTCATGTGTGTTTGGATTTGTAAGGGAAACAGAGAAATTTGGAAAGTAGTTGAAGAAAGTAGGGCCATTAGCCAAACTTGACTCAACCATTCCAAGTAATAAACCACTGAATTTTTTGTCTTGTCTTTTGAACATAGATGAGAGCTTCAGTTCTAAGTCCAAGTCATGTTAATGGCTTTAGAGCAACTTGCACTAATCCAAAATGAATATAATTGTATGTTTTAACATACTTCTTTATTTCATAGGGCTTGATTAAAGAAAGATGCTGAGTATTACTGGTAATGGATTTTAATTGAAAACTTACAACTTTGTAAATGTCATTTTTATTTACGGTTGGAATAGTCTAGTAAAAAATAACTTGATCTAAATCGTCATAACTGATTTCTTCACTATTTTTAATAGATATAAAAGATAAGGAATTTGATGATGAGGAACAAGAAGGTACAAACTTCTTAATAAGCTGAGCCATAATTTGTATTACAGTGTTATTTTATCCAAATCCACCACGAGTATCTAACAAAATAGAGGATTTACACACTAATAAAACACCTTAAATGCTTTCACATGGCCAACAACGGCGGCAACAATGGCTACCTCAGCTTCGCTCCAGGCGGAATATGATTAAAATTTCTCCATAATAACAAACACACAACCAAGTATTAAGATTTTTGATGTTCTTGCTTCTGAGTCAGCAATTCCTTAAACAAAAGTAAAACATAAAGATAAGTAAAGAATACTCACAAAACGACTTTATATTGTAACAATACTTAATTACAAACTAGATGCCAACTTGGTTCTGATATCAAATGGGGAAGATTGTGGGTATACAAAAGCGGAAGGGAGAGGAGAGAGGAGATGGTGGTGGAAGCAAGGCCGGATTTTGACTGGCATTCCAACTCTTCGCTGTACATAAAGAATGCTGGTATTATTTATACCCTTAGCAAACGTAATTTACATTTCATTATAACTGAATTTAGACTACATTTGCATTTCATTTAATGCGCTAGCATATTACATGATGTTTTGAGATTTTACTACTGGATGGGATCACAAGTTGCCATATAGATGGTTTGTCTGCATGTTGTGATGATTGTATTTGTTGACTAGGAGGATGTTGCTTTATTCTTATGCATAATTGCTTTATTCTTCTGCATAGTACCTGGTTGGTCCATTGCGGAGAGAGAAGTCTATGGAGCCTTGTTCATTCTTGTGGTCTTTTGGATTTTTCACAATTGTCTTTTGTCTTCATTCTCAAAGTAGCTTTTTGTATAGTACTTTTCCAACATAACTTTGATGTATTTGTAGAGAATAGCATAGCTATAGATATGATAGCAATGATAAAGTTTTTGTTATCTTTTCTTTGCATGCTTTAAAGAGAAAACTCTTAATAAATCTTGATAAATCTAAATCTTGATAGATTAATCACCATCCTGATGAATTCCATTGCAACTGGCAGAGAACTTCATAATAGAGTCAAAATTATGACAAGGGTCATTCCAACGTTCATTATCATTTTCGAATTCTCCATGAAATGGCTAGATTAATTCTTTACAAGTTTTTGTGAAATGTCAAAAGAGATATCTTCATAGGCATTGAGAATTTGATTAAACTTGGCATGTCTAGATTTTGAAGGATTCTGTATCACCGTAGTTTGCTCAGTGAGATCATCAGCAATGCAAATAACTCGTCAACCATCACACCAAACATATCTGTATGTACTTGCAAATTCAAGATGTCCATTTAGATTGAGAAATCTTTTTTATTAATCATAAGCTGGATTTTTTGAGACGTTCTAAGCTATATTCCATTGTAGTGACTTCAAGAGATTCATACCATTGAGCTGGATAATTAACAGGGAAAAGCTCATAATCATTAAAGGTAGAGATGAATTTTTAGCAGATTAAATCTCCTTTTTCATAATTCATGATGGTCCATAATTGATAAGGTTGATAAAACCGGATTTCTGATCTTTCACCCAAACTTGATGAAATCGTTATGAGAGGTTATCTTTAAGTAACTCCAAGGTTACGAAAGGCCTGACGCACGATTGAAGGGAGCTGCCGTATCATTTCAAAATTATCTCTACATAAAGAAAATCTTTGGACTAATCCTTGTTCGATATATGAGATATTAACTTCATATGATTGTAAGAACAATTTAGGAAAGCTAGTTGCTTAGCTTATATATTAAGCTTTGAGCATTAATCGCTCCTGGATTTGACATGAAATAGTTTTTTCTCTAATTCTTGCAGTTATCTCATTTGGAAAGGCTGTGTTAACCTTTTCTAAGAGGTGAATTCTGGATGTTTTTTCATCACCATAGGTGGATAACAGTGCTCTTTGATGGATGTTATGACACATAAGGATTTGGCTTTCTAAGTCCTTGATACGGTTTGCAATTTTGGATAGGGTTTTTCTAGTGTTTTTCCTTTTATCAGAGACAATGGCACTCCGATGGGCATTGATAAGTTCTTGTGAAGTGATAGATAATCCTGGATTGAAGAAGGGAATTGATATTTGTTGGGATGTAGGTATGAAGGAAAAGCTTGACTCCTGAATAGGGGCTTTGCTTTTGCTTGTACTTATTGTCATAATGAGAAGGGATACTTCCTAAAGGCATATAGGTTTGAATGAGAATTATCAATTATTTGAATTTTTATTTTCTTTGGGAAAAGAAAAGTAATTTTATATCTGTCCTTTGGGTAAAATTTGAAGGTACCAAAATCTGGATCTAGGATCAAATGTAGAAAACATGAAGAAATCAGAAAGATGATTAATAAGATCTGTTTTATTTGGAATTGGATATTTGAATGGTTTTTGAACATCTTATTCTTTTTTACACTTTGTCTGAATAATATTTATATGTTGAATAGGAGTAAATTCAACAAAATCAGAATTAATTCTTTATTATCTAAAATAGTTTTTAGACCGATGAGTCAATTTGAAAAGGCTGTAAAATTTGTGGAAAAGGATTTCTAAGGGATTACATCATTGTTTAAATCCTTTCCTAGAAGGAAATTAGTCTTTATGCATCTTCCATTTTTACAGACATAAACATTACTTAACTTGCATTTGATATGTAGTTTTTTGCTAGCAGTAGCTAGCTTGAGTTTATTATTGGTTTTTTCAAAATATTTTGTTGGGATTAATCCTTCTTTTATTAAATTAACATCTGCGGCACTATCTAGTAAGCAGAGTGTTTTAATAGAGAATTCCTTGATCTTAATTATAAATTGAGTTTTCCCTTTTTTAAGTGGATTCCTTGTTAAAGAATTTACAAAACCATTCAAGTTTTCATCAAATTTTTCTTGATTTTCTAAATTATCATTATTTTCTTAATAATTTTTTAGTATGTGAAATTGAAGATTCTCAACACGTTGTTTGAGTTCTTGAAGTTCAATTAAGTCTTGTTTTAATTTTTTTCTTTCTTGATTTTGATTATTGGTTTCTTTATAAAGATCTTGAATTGAAAGATGAGGAGGAGCTTGCTACTCTCTCAATCTATTTATTACAGTTTTAATACTGAATTGTTCAGGTAAGTTAGATATATTATTTGATGTAGAAGCTTTTCCTTTTTATTTCCTTCATTTATATTCTGTATTTTTTTGAAATATTTATTTTTTAATTTTTCATCTTTGAAATCTTGAAACATTTCTAGCACCAGTTCTTCTGGAGTAGAAAGTACATTTAAAGATAAAAAGGAAGAAGAAGCAGATTCAAAGGAACTCGATGATTCTAAGGATGAGGATAAGTATCCTTTTAAGATAGTTTTGGTTTCTTTTTCTATTTTTATTTTTATTTTTGGGTAGTCAGGAGCTATATGTCCTTTTTCTTTGCAATTATAACCTTGTATTTCTTTTTTCTTGGGATGAAAAATGGATGGATTTTCTTTTGTATAAGATTTCTGTCATCTTATATAAGGGTTTTTCTAAGAAGATTTTTTATGATATCTTTTTGAGGGAATATAATATTATGGAGTTGAAAAATGTTTAGATTTTCTTTTTTGATGGTTTTTTTTTAGTTTTTCTTTTTATTCTGGCTAGAAGAACTGTTCAATGGTTCCATGCCAAATTGAAAACAAAAATCACCAAGTTCATACTTGTTGATTCTTTTTTTATTTTCAATTTGATGTTTAAGTTTGATTTCACTGCATAATTAAATCAAACTTTATTAATCTTTTGAATTAGTTCACCATATGTATATATTTCATAATTCAAATTTCCATAATTTTCTAATTTTAATTCTTCTCTAACTTTTTCTGCAAAAAGTTTAGGAAGACCAGATACGAATTTTTTTTTCCAAAATTCTTAATTACTTGCATCAATTTTGAAGAGTTTTGATAAGAAAACATCTTTGTACCAATAAAAATCTAATAATGTTGGCCAAGATAAATTGATTAATTGTGTTTTTAATTTTTCTTCTATATTCATATAATTACTAATAAAATGTTTTATTATATTGGCAATAAGTATGTAAATAGAATCAGGAATCATTTGACCTTGAGGAGTAATAACAGGATTTCTTGAAGTATCTCTTTTTACTGCATTTAGTATAGCTTATCTTTCTATATTAGATCGGTACTTTTTCCACTAACCATGTAATTGTCTTTTAAATCCAAGGACAACTGCATTTACTGCATATCTTTGATCATTACTGGAAGCCATGATGGTAGAGGCATATATCATCATGTGTTGGCATAGTTGCAGGATTTAATATTCAGATAATCCATCTACATTTCATTCGTATATTGAGGAGCTTTCAAATTGGAGGCCATTTAGAATAGATTGTTCTTCAAATTGAAGATCAACTGGAGTATTTCTTGGATAATAATTTCTAGTTTTTGCTGTCGTGACTATTGGTTTTTGTCTTTTAAATATTTTGTTGATTTGTAGAGATTCTTGATTTTGATCATTTTGATTCTCATTTGTTTTAGACTCTTCTTCTAGAGGATTAGCTATAGAAAATTTGGAATCTATGCTAAAGGCTTTAGTATTTGAGACAAAACATTTATAGATTTGTCAGCTTTTTGATCTTTAATTTCTTGAAGTTTTATATTTGTAAAACTATGAGATAATTGATTGATTAGTTCATTTGAAAATTTTAAAGGTTTCCTTTCTAACTTTAGATGTTTATAGGCTTCACCTTGAAAACCTAGAGTTTGCGCCTTAATTATCTTTTGTGAAGAAGATGCTTCATAAATTTTTAAAATATTTTCAACTTTATCTTCAATTATATTGGTTAGTTGGCCAATAGTTTGAAGGTTAATATTTGTATAATTATTTTCTTCTAAAACACGACTTAAGTTTGATTTATAAATTAATTCAAATTTACCTTTATCTCTTTGTATCTTTCTACATCTTTTATGGATACAGCTTAAGTTTCTTTTTATATGATTTTATGGAATGGAGGATGTATAGATTCTTCAGTTCTTTGTGGAGAAGAAGTGGTAGAAGCTATAATCCAAGATGAGCTTAATTTCGTTATCATATTGATGGATAAATCTTCAGTATTATAAGCTTTCTTTATGGCTAGTCTAAGCCAATCAAAGTAATAAATATTTCTTTGATTATCATACATATATTTGTACCATTTTTCTTTTAAAAAGTCTTTATGTACTTGAGAAATCTTTTTAAAAAAGGATTTGTTAAAGGATGTAGAGCGAAATTCTTTTTTAACATTTCTTTACCAATTTTAAAACATTCAATAACATTTATATTAAAATTGAATTCCGAAGGATTATATGTATTAGATGGTGAAGCTTGATAAGAAGAATACACAGTCCTGTAGGTCGAAGGTCTACATTAGGTATAGAGTAAGTAACTTGGGATGGTTCTTTTATGGAAGATCCTATCATAGAGGGAGGATGAGAATAAGACTTTCTAGAAGGTTGATAAATGGTAAGAGTTGTATCTCTTAAATCTGTTTGAAAATTTATTTCAACACTTCCATCTGCATGTTCAATAATTGTTTCTATATCTTGATTTTCTAAAGGCCTTTTGGTAGAGCATTTTCTAAGCGCCATTTTCCAGATAGATTAATATCATTCCACTATATGCATTTTAGAATATTAACTATATTTTTCAAATTAGTTTGGAATAAAATAGTCATACCTTTTGCTTGATGGGAATAGGCTATGCCTGGAACAACTGAATTCATGAGTTTATAATAAGCTCTATATATGAGAGCAAGATTCTGATTATGAAGATTCATTCAAATCCTTTTGTCTGGATAGCAAGAGTAAGAGTTTCATGTGCACCTAGATCTGTAAGGGAAACAGAGAAATTTGGAAAGCAATTAAAGAAATAGGGCCATTAACCAAACTTGATCAACCATTCCAAGTAATGAATCACTGAATTTTTTATAGCTTGTATCTTACACATAGATGAAAGCTTCAGTTCTATAAGTCCAAGTCTTGTTAATGGCTTTAGAGCAACTTGAATAATCCAAAATGAAAATAATTATATGTTTTAACGTACTCCTCCTTCATTTCATGGGGCTTGATTAAAGAAAGATGCTGAATATTACTAGTAATGGATTCAGTTCTTTCAATGGTTTTTTCTTTATAACTTGATATTAATTGAAAACTTCTAACTTTAAAAATTTTATTTTTATTTACGGTTGGAATAGTCCAGTCAAAAATAACTTGATCTAAATCGTCATAACTGATATCTTCACTATTTTTAATAGACATAGAAGATAAGGAATTTGATAATGAGGAAGAAGAAAGAACAAACTTCTTAATAAGCTTAGCCATAATTTGTATTATAGAGTTATATTAACCAAATCCACCATGAGTATCTAACGAAATAGAGGATTTACACACCAACAAAACGCCTTAAATGCCTTCACACGGCTAGCAACGGCGACAACAATGGCTAGCTCAGCTTCGCTCTGGGCGGAATATAATTAAAATTTCTCAATCATCATAAACAGAGAACTAAGTATTAAAACTTTTGACATTCTTACTTCTGAGTCAATGATTCCTTAAGAAAAATCAAAGCCTAACATAACAAAGATAAGTGAAGAAATATTCACAAATAACTTTATGTTGCCAAAGTACTTGATTACAAAATTGATACCAACTTGTCTCTGATACCAAACAGGGAAGGTGGTAGCTATACAAAAGCAGTGGGTATACAAAAGTGGAAGGGAGAGGAGAGAGGAGATGGTGGTGGAAGCAAGGCTGGATTTTTACTGGTATTCCTACTCTTGCCTGTACATGAGGAAGGCTAGACCTATTTATAGTCATAACCAACATAATTTACATTTCATTCATTACAACTGAATTTAGACTGTATGTGCATTTCATTTAATGTGCTGGCAAATTTCATGATGCTTTCGGACTGCAGGCAAAAATCACAATCTTTGCCGTAGATGAACTTTATTCTGAATAGTGAGATGTCATGATTACTTTGAGTGACTTGGTAAGGTATGTGTCATTTCTTTATTTATTTTTCCTTTCTGGAGATAAGTTCATCATGGATGTGCAGGTCGGGAATAAAGTACTACTTCATTCTTATGAGAGATATGCGTTGTCTTTTAGTAGTTTTGCAAGTACTTTTTCTCAAAAACTCATTGATGGGCTAGTAGAAAAAGCTTTTCTCATCCTTCCAATGCTTTAGAAAATGCTCCTGTGGTAGGCATAGTATTATTGGAGACTTGCGTCAAAAGTGCTCATCCCAACCTTTATTTGTTAATTTACCATGGAATAATTAGATTAACTCCTCTCATGTTTCTTCAAAAATATTAAAAGACATGTCTACATAAGCATTGATAATTTGATTGAGAGCTGATTGTCTAGATTTATATGGATTCTATATCACTGTTGCTTGCTCAGCGAGATCATCAGCGATGCAAACAACTCGTCGACCGTCACACCAAACATATCTGTATGTACTTGAAAATTCAAGATATCCTTTTAGATTGAGAAATCTTTGATATTGATCAGAAGCTGAACCATAATTTTGGAGACGCTTTAAGCTGTATTCCTTTGTAGTGACTTCATGAGATTCATACCATTGAGCCGGATAATCAACAGGGAGATGCTTGTAATCATTTAAGGTAGAGAAGAATTTTTTGTAGACTAAATCTACTTCTTCATAAGTCATGATAGTCCATAATTGATATGGTTGATAAAACCGAATTTCTGATCTTTCACCCAAAGTGGATGATATCGTTATGAGAAGCTGTCTTTTGGTAACTCCGAGGCTACAAAGGGCATGGCGCACAATTGCAGGGAGCTGCTGTATCATTTCAAAATCATCTCTGCACAAAGAAAATCTTTGGACTAATCCTTGTTCAATATATGAGATATCAACTTCATATGACGGTAGGAACAATTTGGGAAAGCCAGTTGCCTAGCTTATACATTGAGCTTTGAGCATTAATCTCTCCTTAATCTAATAAGAAGTAGTTTTTTCTCTAATTCTTGTAGTTATCTCATCTGGAGGGGCTGTGTTAACCTTTTTTAGAAGGTAAATTTTGGATGTTTTTTCATTAGCATAGGTGGATAACAGTATTGTTTGATGGATGTTATGGCACATAAGGATTTGGCTTTCTAAGTCCTTGATATAGTTTGTAATTTTGGATAGCATTTTTCTAGTGTTTTTTCTTTTATCAAAGAGAATGGCACTCCAATGGGCATTGATAAGTTCTTGTGAAATTACAGATAATCCTAAATTGAAGAAGGGAATTGATATTTGTTGGGATATAGGTATGAAGAAAAAGCTTGATTCTTGAATAGGGGCTTCATTTGATGTCATAATGAGAAGGGATATTTCCTAAAGGCAGATAGGACTAAAAGATAGGTTTGAATGAGAATAATCAATAATCTGAATTTTTATTTTCTTTGGGAAAAGAAAACTAATTTTATATCTGTCCTCCGGGGTAGAATTTGAAGGTACCAAAATCTGGATGTAGGATCAAATGTAGAAAACATGAAGACATCAGAAAGACGATTAATTAGATCCATTTTATTTGGAACTGGATATTTGATTGGTTTTTGAACATCTTATTCTTGTTTACACTTTGTCTGAATAATATTGATATGTTGAGTAGGAGTTAATTCAACCAAATAAATTTTTAATTCTTTATTGTCTAAAATAGTTTTTAGACCTGATGAGTCAATTTGAAAAGGTTGTAAAATTTGTAGAAAAGGATTTCCAAGGATAACATCGTTGTTTAAATCCTTTCCTAGAAGGAAATTAGTCTTTATGCATCTTCCATTTTTACAGACATAAACATTACTTAATTTGTATTTGATATATAGTTTTTTTCCTAGCAATAGCTAGATTGAGTTTATTATTGGTTTTTTCAAAATATTTTGTTGAGATTAATCCTTCTTTTATTAAATTAATATCTACGCTACTATCTAGTAAGCAGAGTGCTTTAATAGAGAATTCTTTGATCTTAATTATAACTTGAGTTTTCCATTTTTTAAGTGGATTCCTTGTTAAAGAATTTACAAAACCATTCAAGTTTTCATCAAATTTTTCTTGATTCTCTAAATTATCATTATTTTCTTGATAATTTTTTATTATGTGAAATTCAAGATTCTCAACACGTTGTTTGAACTTTTGAAGTTCAATACAAAGATGAGTAGGAGCTTGTTGTATTCTTAATCTATCAAATACATTTTTACTACTAAATTGTTCAGGTAAGTCTAATATGTTATTTGATGTATAAGCTTTTCCTTTTTTAGTTCCTTTATTTATATTATATATTTTTTCAAAATATTTATTTTTTAATTCTTCACCTTTTAGATCTTTAAACATTTCTTGCACCATCTCTTCCAGAGTAGAAAGTACGTTTAAAGATAAAGAAGAAGAACAAGCAGATTCATACTAGATTTCACTATCAAATATTATACAATGACATGTATCTAAAGCATGAGAGGAAGAACAATCTGTATCAGAGGGACTGGATGACTCTGATGCTGAGGATCCTTTTAAGATAGTTTTGTTTTCTTTTTTTGTTTTAACTTGTATTTTTGGGCAGTCAGGAGCTATATGTCCTTTTTCTTTGCAATTATAATATTGTATTTCCTTTTTCTTAAGATGAGAAGTGGATGGATTATCTTTTGTATAAGATTTTTTTAATTCTTTATAAGGGTTTTTATGAAAAGATTTTTTATGATATCTTTTTGAGGGAATATAATATTATGGAGTTGAAAAATGTTTAGATTTTCTTTTTTGATGGTTTTTTTTTAGTTTTTTTTTTATTCTGGCTAAAAGAACTGTTCAATGGTTCCATGCCAAATTGAAAACAAAAATCACCAAGTTCATACTTGTTGATTCTTTTTTTATTTTCAATTTGATGTTTAAGTTTGATTTCACTGCATAATGAAAATCAAACTTTATTAATCTTTTGAATTAGTTCACCATATGTATATATTTCATAATTCAAATTTCCATAATTTTCTAATTTTAATTCTTCTCTAACTTTTTCTGCAAAAAGTTTAGGAAGACCAGATACGAATTTTTTTTTCCAAAATTCTAAATTACAGGCTTCACCTTGAAAACCTAGAGTTTGCGCCTTAATTATCTTTTGTGAAGAAGATGCTTCATAAATTTTTAAAATATTTTCACCTTTATCTTCAATTATATTGGTTAGTTGGCCAATAGTTTGAAGGTTAATATTTGTATAATTATTTTCTTCTAAAACACGACTTAAGTTTGATTTATAAATTAATTCAAATTTACCTTTATCTCTTTGTATCTTTCTACATCTTTTATGGATACAGCTTAAGTTTCTTTTTATATGATTTTATGGAATGGAGGATGTATAGATTCTTCAGTTCTTTGTGGAGAAGAAGTGGTAGAAGCTATAATCCAAGATGAGCTTAATTTCGTTATCATATTGATGGATAAATCTTCAGTATTATAAGCTTTCTTTATGGCTAGTCTAAGCCAATCAAAGTAATAAATATTTCTTTGATTATCATACATATATTTGTACCATTTTTCTTTTAAAAAGTCTTTATGTACTTGAGAAATCTTTTTAAAAAAGGATTTGTTAAAGGATGTAGAGCGAAATTCTTTTTTAACATTTCTTTACCAATTTTAAAACATTCAATAACATTTATATTAAAATTGAATTCCGAAGGATTATATGTATTAGATGGTGAAGCTTGATAAGAAGAATACACAGTCCTGTAGGTCGAAGGTCTACATTAGGTATAGAGTAAGTAACTTGGGATGGTTCTTTTATGGAAGATCCTATCACAGAGGGAGGATGAGAATAAGACTTTCTAGAAGGTTGATAAATGGTAAGAGTTGTATCTCTTAAATCTGTTTGAAAATTTATTTCAACACTTCCATCTGCATGTTCAATAATTGTTTCTATATCTTGATTTTCTAAAGGCCTTTTTGGTAGAGCATTTTCTAAGCGCCATTTTCCAGATAGATTAATATCATTCCACTATATGCATTTTAGAATATTAACTATATTTTTCAAATTAGTTTGGAATAAAATAGTCATACCTTTTGCTTGATGGGAATAGGCTATGCCTGGAACAACTGAATTCATGAGTTTATAATAAGCTCTATATATGAGAGCAAGATTCTGATTATGAAGATTCATTCAAATCCTTTTGTCTGGATAGCAAGAGTAAGAGTTTCATGTGCACCTAGATCTGTAAGGGAAACAGAGAAATTTGGAAAGCAATTAAAGAAATAGGGCCATTAACCAAACTTGATCAACCATTCCAAGTAATGAATCACTGAATTTTTTATAGCTTGTATCTTACACATAGATGAAAGCTTCAGTTCTATAAGTCCAAGTCTTGTTAATGGCTTTAGAGCAACTTGAATAATCCAAAATGAAAATAATTATATGTTTTAACGTACTCCTCCTTCATTTCATGGGGCTTGATTAAAGAAAGATGCTGAATATTACTAGTAATGGATTCAGTTCTTTCAATGGTTTTTTCTTTATAACTTGATATTAATTGAAAACTTCTAACTTTAAAAATTTTATTTTTATTTACGGTTGGAATAGTCCAGTCAAAAATAACTTGATCTAAATCGTCATAACTGATATCTTCACTATTTTTAATAGACATAGAAGATAAGGAATTTGATAATGAGGAAGAAGAAAGAACAAACTTCTTAATAAGCTTAGCCATAATTTGTATTATAGAGTTATATTAACCAAATCCACCATGAGTATCTAACGAAATAGAGGATTTACACACCAAGAAAATGCCTTAAATGCCTTCACACGGCTAGCAACGGCGACAACAATGGCTAGCTCAGCTTCGCTCTGGGCGGAATATAATTAAAATTTCTCAATCATCATAAACAGAGAACTAAGTATTAAAACTTTTGACATTCTTACTTCTGAGTCAATGATTCCTTAAGAAAAATCAAAGCCTAACATAACAAAGATAAGTGAAGAAATATTCACAAATAACTTTATGTTGCCAAAGTACTTGATTACAAAATTGATACCAACTTGTCTCTGATACCAAACAGGGAAGGTGGTAGCTATACAAAAGCAGTGGGTATACAAAAGTGGAAGGGAGAGGAGAGAGGAGATGGTGGTGGAAGCAAGGCTGGATTTTTACTGGTATTCCTACTCTTGCCTGTACATGAGGAAGGCTAGACCTATTTATAGTCATAACCAACATAATTTACATTTCATTCATTACAACTGAATTTAGACTGTATGTGCATTTCATTTAATGTGCTGGCAAATTTCATGATGCTTTCGGACTGCAGGCAAAAATCACAATCTTTGCCGTAGATGAACTTTATTCTGAATAGTGAGATGTCATGATTACTTTGAGTGACTTGGTAAGGTATGTGTCATTTCTTTATTTATTTTTCCTTTCTGGAGATAAGTTCATCATGGATGTGCAGGTCGGGAATAAAATACTACTTCATTCTTATGAGAGATATGCGTTGTCTTTTAGTAGTTTTGCAAGTACTTTTTCTCAAAAACTCATTGATGGGCTAGTAGAAAAAGCTTTTCTCATCCTTCCAATGCTTTAGAAAATGCTCCTGTGGTAGGCATAGTATTATTGGAGACTTGCGTCAAAAGTGCTCATCCCAACCTTTATTTGTTAATTTACCATGGAATAATTAGATTAACTCCTCTCATGTTTCTTCAAAAATATTAAAAGACATGTCTACATAAGCATTGATAATTTGATTGAGAGCTGATTGTCTAGATTTATATGGATTCTATATCACTGTTGCTTGCTCAGCGAGATCATCAGCGATGCAAACAACTCGTCGACCGTCACACCAAACATATCTGTATGTACTTGAAAATTCAAGATATCCTTTTAGATTGAGAAATCTTTGATATTGATCAGAAGCTGAACCATAATTTTGGAGACGCTTTAAGCTGTATTCCTTTGTAGTGACTTCATGAGATTCATACCATTGAGCCGGATAATCAACAGGGAGATGCTTGTAATCATTTAAGGTAGAGAAGAATTTTTTGTAGACTAAATCTACTTCTTCATAAGTCATGATAGTCCATAATTGATATGGTTGATAAAACCGAATTTCTGATCTTTCACCCAAAGTGGATGATATCGTTATGAGAAGCTGTCTTTTGGTAACTCCGAGGCTACAAAGGGCATGGCGCACAATTGCAGGGAGCTGCTGTATCATTTCAAAATCATCTCTGCACAAAGAAAATCTTTGGACTAATCCTTGTTCAATATATGAGATATCAACTTCATATGATGGTAGGAACAATTTGGGAAAGCCAGTTGCCTAGCTTATACATTGAGCTTTGAGCATTAATCTCTCCTTAATCTAATAAGAAGTAGTTTTTTCTCTAATTCTTGTAGTTATCTCATCTGGAGGGGCTGTGTTAACCTTTTTTAGAAGGTAAATTTTGGATGTTTTTTCATTAGCATAGGTGGATAACAGTATTGTTTGATGGATGTTATGGCACATAAGGATTTGGCTTTCTAAGTCCTTGATATAGTTTGTAATTTTGGATAGCATTTTTCTAGTGTTTTTTCTTTTATCAAAGAGAATGGCACTCCAATGGGCATTGATAAGTTCTTGTGAAATTATAGATAATCCTAAATTGAAGAAGGGAATTGATATTTGTTGGGATATAGGTATGAAGAAAAAGCTTGATTCCTGAATAGGGGCTTTATTTGTTGTCATAATGAGAAGGGATATTTCCTAAAGGCAGATAGGACTAAAAGATAGGTTTGAATGAGAATAATCAATAATCTGAATTTTTATTTTCTTTGGGAAAAGAAAACTAATTTTATATCTGTCCTCCGGGGTAGAATTTGAAGGTACCAAAATCTGGATGTAGGATCAAATGTAGAAAACATGAAGACATCAGAAAGACGATTAATTAGATCCATTTTATTTGGAACTGGATATTTGATTGGTTTTTGAACATCTTATTCTTGTTTACACTTTGTCTGAATAATATTGATATGTTGAGTAGGAGTTAATTCAACCAAATAAATTTTTAATTCTTTATTGTCTAAAATAGTTTTTAGACCTGATGAGTCAATTTGAAAAGGTTGTAAAATTTGTAGAAAAGGATTTCCAAGGATAACATCGTTGTTTAAATCCTTTCCTAGAAGGAAATTAGTCTTTATGCATCTTCCATTTTTACAGACATAAACATTACTTAATTTGTATTTGATATATAGTTTTTTTCCTAGCAATAGCTAGATTGAGTTTATTATTGGTTTTTTCAAAATATTTTGTTGAGATTAATCCTTCTTTTATTAAATTAATATCTACGCTACTATCTAGTAAGCAGAGTGCTTTAATAGAGAATTCTTTGATCTTAATTATAACTTGAGTTTTCCATTTTTTAAGTGGATTCCTTGTTAAAGAATTTACAAAACCATTCAAGTTTTCATCAAATTTTTCTTGATTCTCTAAATTATCATTATTTTCTTGATAATTTTTTATTATGTGAAATTCAAGACTCTCAACACGTTGTTTGAACTTTTGAAGTTCAATAGAAAGATGAGTAGGAGCTTGTTGCACTCTTAATCTATCAAATACATTTTTACTACTAAATTGTTCAGGTAAGTCTAATATGTTATTTGATGTATAAGCTTTTCCTTTTTTAGTTCCTTTATTTATATTATATATTTTTTCAAAATATTTATTTTTTAATTCTTCACCTTTTAGATCTTTAAACATTTCTTGCACCATCTCTTCTAGAGTAGAAAGTACGTTTAAAGATAAAGAAGAAGAACAAGCAGATTCATACTAGATTTCAATATCAAATATTATACAATGACATGTATCTAAAGCATGAGAGGAAGAACAATCTGTATCAGAGGGATTGGATGACTCTGATGCTGAGGATCCTTTTAAGATAGTTTTGTTTTCTTTTTTTGTTTTAACTTTTATTTTTGGGCAGTCAGGAGCTATATGTCCTTTTTCTTTGCAATTATAATATTGTATTTCCTTTTTCTTAAGATGAGAAGTGGATGGATTATCTTTTGTATAAGATTTTTTTAATTCTTTATAAGGGTTTTTATGAAAAGATTTTTTATGATGTCTTTTTGAGAGAATATAATGTTGCGGAGGTGAAAAATGTTTAGATTTTCATTTGTGATTGTTTCTTTTTAAGTTTTTCTTTTTATTCTGGCTAGAAGGATTGATTAATGGATCCATGCCAAATTGAAAACATAAATCACCAGGTGCATACTTGCTAATTTTTTTTTATTTTCAATTTGACATTTAAGTTTGATTTCATTGCATAATGAAAATCCAACTTTATTAATCTTTTGAATTAGATCATCGTATGTATACATTCCATAATTCAAGTTTCCATAATTTTATGATTTTAATTCTTCACTAGTTTTTTCTATAAAAAGTTTACGAATACCAGATATGAATTTTTCTTTCCAAAATTCTGAATTACTTGTATCAATCGTATAGAGTTTTGATAAGAAAACATCTTTATACCAACAAAAATCTAATAATGTTGGGCAACATAAATTGATTAATTGTGTTTTTAACTTTTCTTCCACATTCATATAGTTACCAATAAAATGTTTAACTATATTGGTAATAAGCATGTAGATGGAATCAAGGATCATTTGGCCTTGAGTAGTAAGAAGAAGATTTCCTGAGGGATCTCCTTTTACTGCATTTAATATAAAATTTTTTCTGAATCAGATAGGTTTTTTTTTTCACCAACCATGTAATTGTCTAGTAAATCCATGGGCGACTGCATTTACTGCATACCTTTGATCATTACCGGCGGCCATGATGGTAGAGGCATATATCATCATGTGTTGGCTTAGTTGTAGGATTTGATATTCAGATAGTCCATCTACATTCCATTCAAAATTGAAGAGTTTTCAAATTGAAGGCTATTTAGAATAGCTTGTTCTTTGAATTGAAGATCAACTGGAGTAGGTCTTGGATAATAATTTCTTGTTTTTGCTATAATGACTATTGGTTTTTGTCTTTTAAATATTTTATTGATTTGTCGAGATTCTTGATTTTGATCATCTTGATTTTCATTTGATTTTTCTTTTATAGAGTCAAAAACAGAGAATTCTGAGTCTGAGCTCAAAGCTTTCGAAACTAAAATGTTTTTGGATTTTTCATCTTGTTTTCTTTATTATAGTTAAGTTTTATGTTTGTATAACTATGAGATAATTGATTGATTAGTTTGTCTAAAAATTTTAAGGGTTTTTTTTTCTAAATTTAGATTTTTAAGGGTTCACCTTGAAAACCTAAAGATTGTGTCCTGATTACTTTACGGGAAGAAGTAGTTTCATAAAATTTTAAAATATTTTCAACTTTAACTTCAATTCTATTGGTTTGTTGGCCAATAGTATGAAGGTTAATATGTGTATAATTATCTTGTTCGAAAACATGCCTTAAATCTGATTTGTAAATAAATTCAGTTTTACCTTTGTCTCCTTGTATTTTTGCAACATCTTTTATGGGTACAGCTGAAGTTTCTTTATATATGATTTGATGTAATGGAGGATGTAGAGATTCTTCTGTTCTTTGTGGAAAGGAACTCATAGAAGCTATAATCCAAGAAAAGCTTAATTTAGTTATCATATTGATGGATAAATATTCAGTATTATAAGCTTTCTTTATGGTTAGTTAAAGCTAATCAAAGAAATAAATATTTCTTTGATTATCATACATATATTTATACCATTTTGCTTTTAGAAAGTCTTTATGTTCTTCAGAAACATGGTTTAAAAAGGATTTTGTGAGAGGGTGTAAAGCTAAATTCTTTTTTAACATTTCTTTATCAATTTTAAAGCATTCAATAACATTTATATTGAAATCGAATTTTGAAGGATTATATGTATTAGATGGAGAAGCTTGATAAGAAAGATACACAAGTCCTATAGGTCAAAGGTCTACATTAGGTGTAGAGCAAGAAATTCGAGATGGCTCTTTTATGGAAGATCCTACCACTGATGGAGGATGTGAATAAGATTCTCTAGAAAGTTGATAAATTGTAGGAGTTGTATCTCTTGAATCTGTTTGAAAATTAATTTCAACACTTCCATCTTCATGTTTAATAATTGTTTCAATATCTTGATTTTCTAAAGACCTTTCAGGTTGGGCATTTTCTAAGTGCCATTTGCTAGATAGACTAATATCAATCCACTGTATGAGTTTTGGAATATTAACTTTATTTTTTAAATTAGTTTGGAATAAAGTAGTCATACTTTTTGCCTGAAGGGAATAAGCTATTCCTGGAACAATTGAATTCATGAGTTTATAATAAACTTTATATATGAGAGTAAGATTTTGTTTATGAGGATTCATATCAAAACCTTTTGTCTGGATAACAAGAGTAAGAGCATCATATGCACCTGGATCTGTAAGGGAAATAGAGAAATTTGGAAAGCAATTGAAAAAAGCAGGGCCATTAGCCAAACTTGATTCAACCATTCCAAGTAATGAATCATTGAATTTTTTATGTCTTGTATCGTGAATATAGATGAAAGCTTTAATTCTAAGTCCAAGTCTTGTTAATGGCTTTAGAGCAACTTGCACTAATCCAAAATGAATATAATTGTATGTTTTAACATACTTCTTTATTTCATGGGGCTTGATTAAAGAAAGATGCCTGGTACGGGATTCAGTTCTTTTGATGGTTTTTGCTTTATAACTTGATTTTAATTGAAAACTTCTAACTCTATAAATTTCATTTTTATTTAGGGTTAGAATAGTTCAGTCACAAATAACTTGATCTAAATCGTCATAACTGATTTCTTCACTATTTTAATAGACAGGGAAGATAAGGAATTTGATGATGAGGAAGAAGAAGGTACAAACTTCTTAACAAGCTTAGTCATAGTTTGTATTACAGAGTTATTTTAACCAAATCCACCACGAGTATGTAACGAAATAGAGGATTTACACACCAACAAAATGCCTTAGACACCTTCACACGGCTAATAACGGTGACAACAATGGCTACCTCAGCTTCGCTCTGGGCGGAATATGATTAAAATTTCTTAATAATAACAAACACACATCCAAGTATTACGATTTTTGAAGCTTTTGCTTCCAAGTCAACAATTCCTTAAACAAAATAAAAAAATAAAGATAAGTGAAGAAATACTCACAAAATGACTTTATATTGCAATGATACCTGATTACAAACTAGATGCCAACCTAGCAGGAGATACCAAATGGGGGAGATGGTGGGTATACAAAAGTGGAAGGGAGAGGAGAAAGGAGATGGTGGTGGAAGCAGGGCTGGATTTTGATAGGTATTCCAACTCTTGCCTGTACATGGAGATGGCTGGTACTATTTATAACTTTAGTGAACATAATTTACATTTCATTACAACTGAATTTACTCTGCATTTGCATTTTATTTTATGATGTTTCGGGATTTTACTGCTGGATAGAATCACAAGTTGCCGTATAGATGGTTTGTCTTCATGCTGTGATGACTGTACTTGTTGACTAGGGGGATGTTGCTTTATTCCTCTGCATAGTACCTAGTTGGTTCATTGCAGAGAGAGGAGTCTATGGAGCCCTAAATTTTCTTGTGGGCTTTTGGATTTTTCCCAATTGTCTTTTGTCTTCTTTCTCAAAGTAGCTTTTTTGTATAGTACTTTTTCAACATAACTTCGATGTGTTTGTAGAGAATAGCATAGCTATGGATACTGTAGCAGTGATAAAGTTTTTATTATCTTTTCTTCGCAGGATTTAAGGAGAAAACTCTTAATAAATCTTAATAAATCTAAATCTTGATAAGATTAATCACCATCCTAATGAATTCCATTGCAGCTAGCTGGGAACTTCATAATAGAGTCAAAATAATGAGAAGGGTCATTCCAACCTTCATTATCATTTTTGAATTCTCCGTGGAATAGCTAAATTAATTATTCATGAGTTTTTTCTAAAATGTCAAAAGAGATATCTTTATAAGCATTGAGAATTTGATTTAACTTGGCATGTCTGGATTTAGAAGGATTCTATATCACTGTAGTTTGCTTAACAAGATCATCAGCAATATAAACAACTAGTCAACCGTCACAACAAACATATCTGTATGTACTTGCAAATTCAAGATGTCCTTTTAGATTGAGAAATATTTGATATTAATTAGAAGCTGTAACATAATTTTTGAGACGTTTTAAGCTGTATTCCATTGCAGCAACTTCATGGGATTCATACCACTGAGCTGGATAATTAATAGGGAGATGCTCGTAATCATTTAAGGTAGAGATGAACTTTTTGCAGATTAAATCTCCTTCTTCATAATTCATGACAGTCCATAATTTATAAGGTTGATAAAACCGGATTTCTGATCTTTCACCTAAACTTGATGAAATCGTTATGAGAATTTGTCTTTTGGTAACTCCAAGGCTACAAAGGGCATGACGCACAATTGCAAGGAGCTGCTGTATCATTTCAAAATTATCTCTGCAAAAAGAAAATCTTTGGACTAATCCTTGTTCGATATATGAGATATCAACTTCATATGATGGCAGGAACGATTTGGGAAAGCCAGTTGCCCAGCTTATATATTGAGCTTTGAGCATTAATCACTCCTTAATCTGATAAGAAATAGTTTTTTTTATCTAATTCTTGCTGCTATCTCATATGGAAGGGCTATGTTAACCTTTTCCAGGAGATGAATTCTAGATGTTTTTTCATTAGCATTGGTGGATAAAAATACTCTTTGATAGTTGTTATGGAACATAAGGATTTGGCTTTCTAAGTCTTTGATATGGTTCGCAATTTTTGATAGGGTTTTTCTAGTGTTTCTTCTTTTATCAGAGACAATGGCACTCCAATGGGCATTGATAAGTTCTTGTGAAGTGACAAATAATCCTGAATTGAAGTAGGGAATTGATATTTGTTGGGATATAGGTATGAAGGAAGAGCTAGATTCCTGAATGGGGGCTTTGCTTTTGCTTGTACTTGATATTATAATAAGAAGGGATACTTCCTGAAGGCAAATAGGTCTGAATGAGAATTATCAATAATCTAAAATTTTATTTTCTTTGGGAAAAGAAAAATATTTTTATATCTGTCCTTGGGTTAGAATTTGTAGGTACCAAAATCTGGATGTTACATCAAATGTAGAAAACATGAAGACATCAGAGAGACGATTAATAAGATCTGTTTTATTTGGATCTGGATATTTGATTGTTTTTTGAACACCTTATTCTTATTTAGCCTTTGTTTGAATACTATTGATATGTTGAATAGGAGTTAATTCACCAAAATAAAAAATTAATTCTTTATTGTCTAAAATAGTTTTAGACCTAATGAATTAATTTGAAAAAGCTGTAAAACTTGTAGAAAAGGGTTTCCAAGGATAACATCATTGTTTAAATCCTTTCCTAGAAAGAAATTAATCTTTATGCATGTTCCATTTTTATAGACATAAACATTACTTAATTTGTATTTGATATGTAGTTTTTTGCTAGTAGTAGCTAGATTAAGTTTATTATTGGTTTTTTCATAATATTTTGTTGGGATTATTCCTTCTCTTATTAAATCAACATCTGCGCCACTATTTAGTAAGCATAGTGCTTTAAGAAAGAAATCTTCGATCTTAATTGTAGCTCGAGTTTTCCAGTTTTTTAAGTGGATTTCTTGTTAAAGAATTTACAAAACCATTTAAGTTTTCACCAAATTCTTCTTGATGTTCCAATTTATTATGATTATTTTCTTAATAATTTTTGAGTTTGTGAAATTCAAGGTTCTCAACACGTTTAAGTTCTTAAAGTTCAATTAAGTCTTGTTTTAATTCTTTTATTTCTTGCTTTTGACTAGTAATTTTTTTATAAAGATCTTGAATTGAAAGATGAGGAGGAGCTTACTGCTCTCTTAATCTATCTAATACAATTTTAATGCTGAATTATTTAGGTAAGTTAGATATATTATTTGATGTAGAAGCTTTTCCTTTTTTATTTCCTTTATTTATATTCTGTATTTTTTAAAAATATTTATTTTTAAATTCCTCATCGTTGAAATCTTTAAACATTTCTAGCACCAGTTCTTCTGGAGTAGAAAGTACGTTTAAAGATAAAGAGGAAGAAGAAGCAGATTCATACTAGATTTCACTGTCAAATATTTTACAATGACATGTATCTGAAGAATGAGAGGAGAATAATCTATATCAGAGGAACTGGATGACTCTATTGCTGAGGTCCTTTTAAGATAGTTTTGTTTTCTTTTTCTCTTTTTACTTTTATTTTTGGGCAGTCAGGAGCTATATATCCTTTTTCTTTGCAATTATAACATTGTATTTCTTTTTTCTTGGGATGAGAAGTGGATGGATTATCTTTTGTACAAGATTTCCTTAATTCTTTATAAGGGTTTTTATGAGAAGGTTTTTTATGATATCTTTTTGGGGGAATATAATATTGTGGAGTTGAAAAATGTTTAGATTTTCCTTTTTGATGATTTCTTTTTAAGTTTTTTTTTTCTAGAAGGACTGATTAATGGTTCCATGCCAAATTGAAAACAAAAATCACCAGGTTCATACTTGTTGATTCCTTTTTGATTTTCAATTTGACATTTAAGTTTGATTTCATTGCATAATGAAAATCCAACTTTAGTAATCTTTTGAATTAGATCACCATATGTATACATTCCATAATTCCAATTTCCATAATTTTTTTATTTTAATTGTTCTCTAACTTTTTCTGTAAAAAGTTTAGGAAGACCAAATATGAATTTTTCTTTCCAAAATTCTGAATTCCTTGCATCAATTGTATGGAGTTTTGATAAGAAAACATCTTTATACCAATGAAAATCTGATAATGTAGGGCAAGATAAATTGATTAATTGATTTTTTATTTTTTCTTCTATATGTATATAATTACCAATAAAATGTTTTACTACAATGGTAATAAGCATGTAGATGGAATCAAGGTTGTCCAGTAAATCAAAGGACAACTGCATTTACTGCATGTCTTTAATCATTACCGGCAGCCATAATGGTAGAGGCATATATCATCATGTGTTGGCATAGTTGCAGGATTTGATATTCAGTTAATCTATATTCCATTTGTATACTAAGGAGTTTTCAAATAGAAGGCTATTTGGAATAGCTTGTTCTTCGAGTTGAAGATCAATTGGAGTAGGCCTTGGATAATAATTTCTTATTTTTGCTGCGGTGACTCTTGGTTTTTGTCTTTTAAATATTTTATTGATTTGTAGATATTCTTGATTTTGATCATTTTGATTCTCATTTGCTTTAGACTCTTCTTCTATAGGATCAGCTACAAAAAATTCTGAATCTGAGCTATAGGCTTTAGAATTTGAGACTAAAACACTTACAGATTTGTCAGCTTTTTGATCTTTATTTTCTTGAAGCTTTGTATTTGTAAAACTATGAAATAATTAATTAATTAGTTCATCTGAAAATTTTAAAGGTTTCCTTTTTAACTTTAGATCTTTAAGGGCTTCACCTTGAAAACCTAAATTTATAAAGAAGATGCTTCATAAAATTTTAAAATATTTTCAACTTTATCTTCAATTCTATTGGTGTGTTGGCCAATAGTATGAAGGTTAATATTTGTATAATTATTTTATTCTAAAACATGACTTAAGTCTAATTTGTAAATAAATTTAGATTTACCTTTATCTCCTTTTATTTTTACAACATCTTTTATAGGTATAGCTGAAGTTTCTTTATATATGATTTGATGTAATGGAGGATGTATAGATTCTTAAGTTCTTTGTGGAGAAGAACTCGTAAAAGCTATAATCTAAGATGAGCATAATTTTGTTATCATATTGATGGATAAATCTTCAGTATTATAAGCTTTCTTTATGGCTAGTTTAAGCCAATCAAAGAAATAAATATTTCTTTGTATATCATACATATATTTATACCACTTTTCCTTTAAAAAATCTTTATGCTCTTGAGAAACCTGTTTAAAAAAGGATTTCATTAAAGGATGTAAAGCCAAATTCTTTTTTAACATTTCTTTATCAATTTCAAACATTCAATAACATTTATATTGAAATTGGATTCCAAAGGATTATATGTATTAGATGGAGAAGCTTGATAAGAAGGATACACAAGTCCTATAGGTCGAAGGTCTACATTAGGTGCAAAGTAAGAAACTCAGAATGGTTCTTTTATAGAAGATCTTACCACAGAGGGTGGATGAATAAGACTTTCTAGAAGGTTGATAAGCTAAAGGAATTGTATCTCTTGAATCTGTTTGAAAATTTATTTGAACACTTCCATCTTCATGTTCAATAATTATTTCAATATCTTGATTTCTTAAGGACCTTTCTGGTTCGGTGTTTTCTAAGCGCCATTTACCAGAGATATTAATATCATTCCATTGTATGAGTTTTGGAATTTTAACTTTTTTTAAAAATTAGTTTGGAATAAAATAGTCATACCTTTTGCTTGATGGGAATAAGCTATGCCTGGAACAACTGAATTCATGAGTTTATAATAAACTCTATATATGAGAGCAAGATTTTGATTATAAGGATTTATATCAAAACCTTTTTGTCTGGATAGCAAGAGTAAGAGCTTCATATGCACTTGGATCTGTAAGAGAAACAGAGAAATTTGGAAAGCAATTGAAGAAAGTAGGGTCATTAGCCAAACTTGATTCGACCATTCCAAGTAATGAATCACTGAATTTTTTATGTCTTGTGTCCTGAACAAAGATAAGAGCTTCTATTCTAAGTCCAAGTCTTGTTAAAGGCTTTAGAGCAATTTGCTCTAATCCAAAATGAATATAGTTGTATGTTTTAACATACTCCTTTATTTCATGGGGCTTGATTAAAGAAAGATGCTGAATATTACTGGTAATGGATTTAATTCTTTCAATGGCTTTTCCTTTATAACTTGATTTTAATTGAAAACTTCTAACTTTATAAATTTCATTTTTATTTATAGTTGGAGCAGTCTAGTCACAAATAACTTGATTTAAATCATCATAACTATTTTTTTCACTATTTTAATATACATAGAAGATAAGGAATTTGATGATGAGGGAGAAGAAGGTACAAACTTCTTAATAAGCTTAGCCATAATTTATATTATAGAGTTATTTTAACCAAATCTGCCACAAGTATCTAACGAAATAGAGGATTTACACACCAACAAAATGCCTTAAACGCCTTCACATGGCTAACAACGGCGACAACAACGGCTACCTCAACTTCACTTCGAGGGGAATATGATTAAATTTTCAAAATAATAACAAACACAGAGGTAAGTATTAAGACTTTTGACGTTCTTGCTTTTGAGTCAATAATTCCTTAAGTAAAATCAAAGTATAACATGACAATGATAAGTGAAAAATACTCACAAAACAACTTTATTACTAAAGTACTTGATTACAAATTTGATACCAACTTGGCTCTCATACCAAATGGGGAAGTTGGTGGGTATATAAAAGCGGAAGATGGTGGGTACAAAAGTAGAAGGGAGAGGAGAGAGGAGATGGTGGTGGAAGCAAAGCTGGATTTTGACTGGTATTCCAACTCTTGCCTGTACATGTGGAAGGCTACACCTATTTGTAGTCATAACCAACATAATTTACATTTCATTACAATTGAATTTACACTGCATTTGCATTTCATTTCATGTGCTGACAAATTTCATGATGCAACCGGACTGCAGGCAAAAATCACAATCTTTGCTGTAGGAACTTTATTCTAAATAGTGCGATGTCATGATTGCTTTGAGTGACCAGAATAGGCATGTGTCATGTCTTTATTTCTTTTCCCTTTTTGGAAATAAGTTTTTCATAGATGTACATGTCGGGAATAAAATACTACTTCATTTTTATGAGAAATATGCCTTGTCTTTTAGTACTTTTATACGTACTTTTTCCAAAATACTCATTGATGGGCTAGTAGAAAAAGCTCTTGTTGGAAGAATCTTTATGCTAGGCATAGTATTATTGGAAACTTGCATAAAAAATGCTCATCCCAGCCATCATTTGTTAAGTCACCATGGAATAATTGGATTAACTCTTCTTGAGTTCTGTTAGAAATATCAAAAGGCATGTCTTCATAAGCATTGATAATTTGATTGAGAGCTATATGTCTAGATTTATATGGATTCTATATCACCGTTGTTTACTCAGCGAGACCATCAGCGATGCAAACAACTCTTTGACCGTCACACCAAACATATCTATATGTACTTACAAATTCAAGATGTCCTCTCAGATTGAGAAATCTTTGATACTGATTAGAAGTTGGATCATAAGTTTAGAGGCGTTCTAAGCTATATTCCATTGTAGCAACTTTATGGGATTCATACCATTGAGCTGGATAATCAATAACGAGATGCTCGTAATCATTCAAGGTAGAGATGAACTTTTTGCAGACTAAATCTCCTTCTTCATAATTCATGATGGTCCATAATTGATAAGGTTGATAAAACCAAATTTCTGATCTTTCACCCGAACTTGATGAAATCATTATGAGAACTTGTCTTTTGGTAACTCCATGGATGCGAAGGGCATGACGCATGATTGTAAGGAGATGCTGTATCATTGCAAAATCATCTCTGCATAAAGAAAATCTTTGGACTAATCCTTGTTCGATATATGAGATATCAACTTCATATGATGGCAGAACAATTTGGGAAAGCCAATTGTTTAAATCCTTTCCTAGAAGGAAATTAGTCTTTCTATAAAACTTGCAGAAAAGGATTTCGAAGGATAACATAATTGTTTAAATCCTTTCCTAGAAGGAAATTAGTCTTTATGCATGTTCCATTTTTACAGACACAAACATTACTTAATTTGTATTTGATATGTAGTTTTTTACTAGTAGTAGCTAGATTGAATTTATTATTGTTTTTTTTATAATATTTTTTTGGGATTAATCCTTCTCTTATTAAATTAACATCTGCACCACTATCTAGTAAGTAGAATGCTTTAATAGTGAATTCTTTGATCTTAATTTTAACTTGAGTTTTCCATTTTTTAAGTGGATTCCTTGTTAAAGAATTTACAAAACCATTCAAGCTTTCATCAAATTTTTTTTGATTTTCTAAATTATCATTATTTTCTTGATAGGTTTTGAGTATGTGAAATTCAAGATTCTCAACACATTGTTTGAGTGCTTGAAGTTCAATTAAGTCTTGTTTTAATTCTTTTATTTCTTGATTTTGATTATTAATTTCTTTATAAAGATCTTGAATAGAACGATGAGTAGGAGCTTGTTGCTCTCTTAATCTATCTAATACAGTTTTAATGTTGAATTGTTCAGGTAAGTCTGATATGTTATTTGATGAAAAGCTCTTCGTTTTTTAGTTCCTTTATTTATATTCTGTATTTTTTCAAAATATTTAATTTTTAATTCTTCATCTTTTAGATCTTTAAACATTTCTAGCGCCATCTCTTTTGGAGCAGAAAATAAGTTTAAAGATAAAGAGAATGAAGAGGCAAATTCATATTGAATTTCACTGTCAAATATTTTACAATGACATGTATCTGAAGCATGAGAGGAAGAATAATCTGTACCAGAGGAATTGGATGACTCTGACGATTATCTTTTGTAAAAGATTTCTTTAATTCTTTATAAGGGTTTTTATGAGAAGATTTTTTATGATATCTTTTTAAAGGAGTATAATATTGTGAAGTTGAAAAATACTTAGATTTTCTTTTTTGATGGCTTCTTTTTAAGTTTTTCTTTTCATTCTAGCTAGAAGGACTGATTAATGGTTTCATACCAAATTGAAAATAAAAATCACCAAGTTCATATGTGCTGATTCTTTTCTGATTTTCAATTTGATGTTTAAGTTTGATTTCATTACATAATGAAAATCCAACTTTATTAATCTTTTAAATTAGATCAACATAAGTATACAATCCATAATTCAAAATTTTCCATAATTTTCTGATTTTAATTCTTCTCTAACTTTTTTTGTAAAAAGTTTAGGAAGACCAAATATGAATTTTTCTTTCCAAAATTTTGAATTACTTGCATCGACTGTATAGAGTTTTGATAGGAAAACATCTTTATACCAACGAAAATCTAATAATGTTGGGTAAGATAAATTGATTAATTGTGTTTTCATTTTTTTCTTCTACATTCATATAATTACTAATAAAATGTTTAAATATATTGGTAATACGCATGTAGATGGAATCAGGGATCATTTGGCCTTGAGGAGTAAGAACAGGATTTCCTAAGGGATCTCTTTTTACTGCCTTTAATATAGCATTTCTTTCTGTATCAAATAGGTATTTTTCCCACCAATCATGTAATTGTCCAGTAAATCCAAGGACGATAGCATTTACTGCATGTCTTTGATCATTAGCGGTAGCAATGACGGTAGAGGTGTTAGATTTTGTGGACTCAATCCATCAGTTGACGTAATAAATTGATTAATTTCTTTATTTATCAATAAAATCATGCTTTACTTTCATGAGATGAATGTTATTTTACTACTTCATGCACATGACCAATACATATGACATAATGGTTCATGAGTTGAACCGGATCCCATTAGTATATTAGATGTGATATATGTACATGGATGAGATCCACACGCGGGAGATATGTCACAAATCTTATACTTAAATAGCTTCACAACCAGTAATGAGATTGGGCATCTCATTTGATAAGGTTGCAGCACTTTGATCACTATGAGATAGTGTGATTTGTCTCGATCATCAGAATGTAAGATTCTGGATCACGATGCTGGTACATTGGATGTATTGAAGGACTATGAGATGCACCTTATGGAATTCTGTCTCAATAATAAGGTATGCTCTCATAATTCCCTAGCAATAAGCTCTCAATCCTGAGACATTGATGAACTCAAGTTTCTATCTATTCATTTGCTTTGAGTCACCAATGAGTGAGGCCGACTGTAGGTTAACACCTTGGTGTCTTGGGTATGTGGTAGTAGAACTGTGGGAATGTTAAATGATCAAGATGGAATCTATCTCTATTATCCCCTTGTGCCAATTAATGGATTTGTCATTAGTAAGTGCGCACCCATCTCAATTAAGGGTTAATTGGATGGTACTGATGATTACTATGATTAATTGGGGCTCAAGGATAATAAGATGTGGAACTTAGATTGGAATAGAAATATTTATTCCAATTGATCCACGGATATTGATAGAGGGGCCTACTTGTGGTAATTGGGAAGTTTAGGGTCTTCATTGTAATTTATTCCTAAGACTGGAGTGCAATTGCATTTATATAGTAGTGTTATTTGCAATTAACTGTGGGCCCGGATTGCACATGAGATGTGGGGTCGCGGTGTTCCAGTTGGAGCCAGCTTTCTAAGGAATCCCTAGTGGTCCCCACGCTAGCCCAAGATATTGGAAAATACTGATCCGACTTAAACTCTAGAAAGAAGAGTTTGAAAAGGAGAAAGCTGCTAATTGCTTTGGAAGTAAGACTTCTATTTCAATTAGACAAGGGAGAGATTTGAAAGTCTATAAAATCTCTTGAACGTCCAATAAGAGTCTCTCTCACGCCCAAAACCCTATTCGTGCAAGAGTTGCGCGACTTTCTCTCTCCTTCTCTCTTCTAGTTCCTTGGAGTTTCGAGTTGGGATTTCTCCTGAAGATTCCACCACTCTTCTTGAGAAAAGAAATCCAATTTGGGTCATAGCGTGGAAGGCTAAGAGGTGTTGAAGAAATCCATTAGAGCACTGTGGATCTCCAAAGGTATGATCTACTTCTTGCATGTCGTAGATTATTATGGATGTTTAGTGTTGGTAGAATATTTATTGTACATGGTCACGAGATTGAGGGTAATGTATCCTGGATTGGGTTTTTGGTCTTATAGATTGTTGATCCCTGTGTCAAGTGGGTCAAAAGTTTTTGAAATCTATCCATGAGACCCACCTACTTGCAACAAGAGGCATATATCATCATGTGTTGGCATAGTTGCGGGATTTGATATTTAGATAGTCCATCTACATTCCATTCATATACTGAAAAGTTTTGAAATAGAAGGCCAATTAGAATAGCTCGTTCTTCGAATTAAAGATCAACTGGAGTAGGCCTTGGATGATAATTTCTTGTTTTTACTGCAGTGACTATTAGTTTTTGTCTTTTAAATATTTTATTAATTTGTAGAGATCCTTGATTTTGATCATCTTGATTTTCATTTGATTTTTCTTCTATAGAGTTAGAAACAGAGAATTCTGAGTCTGAGCTCGAAGCTTTAGACACTAAAACATTTATGGATTTTTCATCTTTATTTTCTTTATTATCTTTAAGTTTTATGTTGGTAAAACTATGAGTAATTGATTGATTAGTTCGTCTGAAAATTTTAAGGTTTTTTTTTCTAACTTTAGATCTTTAAGGGCTTCACCATGAAAACCTAAAGATTGTGTCTTGATTACTTTATGGGAAGAAGTAGTTTCATAAAATTTTAAAATATTTTCAACTTTATCTTTATTCTATTGGTTTGTTGGCCAATAGTATGAAGGTTTATATTTGTATAATTATTTTGTTCTAAAACATAACTTAAATCTGATTTGTAAATAAATTTAGTTTTACCTTTGTCTCTTTATATTTTTGCAATATCTTTTATGGGTATAGATGAAGTTTCTTTATAAATTATTTGATGTAATGGAGGATGTATAGATTCTTTAGCTCTTTGTGGAGAGGAACTGGTAGAAGCTATAATCCAAGAAGAGCTTAATTTAGTTATCATATTGATGGATAAATCTTTAGTATTATAAGCTTTTTTCATGGCTAGTTTAAGCCAATCAAAGAAATAAATATTTCTTAGATTATCATACATATATTTATACCATTTTGCTTTTAAAAAGTGTTTATGTTCTTGAGAAACATGATTAAAAAAGGATTTTGTGAGAGGATGTAAAGCTAAATTCTTTTTTAACATTTCCTTATCAATTTCAAAGCATTCAATAATATTTATATTGAAATCGGATTCTGAAGGATTATAAGTATTAGATGGAGAAGCTTGATAAGAAGGATACACTAGTCCTGTATGTCGAAGGTCCACATTAGGTGTAGAGCAAGAAACTATCTTAAAAGGATCCTCATCCTCATCCTTAGAATTATCTAGTTCCTATGATAAAGATTATTCTTCAGATACATGCCATTGTACAGTGAAATCTAATATGAATCTGCTTCCTCTTCTTATTTATCTTTAAACGTACTCTCTGCTCCAGAAGAAATGGTGTTAGAAATGTTTAAAGATTTAAAAGATGAAGAATTAAAAAATAAATATTTTGAATAAATATAGAAAATAAACAATGGAAATAAAAAGGGAAAAGCTTCTACATCTAAAATATATCTGACTTACCTGAACAATTTAGTATAAAAACTGTTTTAGATAAATTAAGAGAGTAACAAGCTCCTACTCATCTTTCAATTCAAGATCTTTCTAAAGAAATTAATAATCCAAAGCAAGAAATAAAGAAATTAAAACAAGACTTAATTGAACTTCAAGAACTCAAATAACATGTTGAGAATCTTAAATTTCACACACTCAAAAATTATCAAGAAAATAATGATAATTTAGAACATCAAGAAGAATTTGATGAAAACTCAAATGGTTTTGTAAATTCTTTAATAGGAATCCACCTCAAAAATGGAAAACTCAAGTTACAGTTACGGTCAAAGACTTCTCTATTAAAGCACTTTGCTTACTAGATAGTGGCGCAGATGTTAATTTAATAAGAGAAGGATTAATCTCAACAAAATATTATGAAAAAACCAAAAATAAACTCAGCCTAGTAACTACTAATAATAAACTCCATATCCATTATAAATTAAATAACATCCATGTTTGCAAAAATGAAACATGTATAAAGACTAATTTTCTACTAAAAAAAAGATTTAAACAATGATGCTGTCCTTGGAAATCCTTTTCTACAGATTCTATAGCCTTTTCAAATTGATTTATCAAGCCTTAAAACTATTGAAGACAATAAAAAATTAATTTTTATTTTTGTTGAATCGACTCCTATTCAACATATCAATATCATTCAAGATCAAATTGCTTATAAAGAAAAACAAATTGTATATCTTCAAGAAGAAATGAATTCTTTAAGAATTGAAAAAGAATTACAAAAACTAGAATTCCAAAAAGATTTAACCAATTTCAATAATCTCTTGAAACAGAATGTTGTTCTGACCTTCCTCTGCCTTTTGGCATAGGAAACACCATACTATTTCTTTTCCATATATTGATAATTTCGATGAATCTCAAATTCCAACTAAAGCTTGACCTATTCAGATGAATAAAGACCTCGTACAACTATGTACTAAAGGAATCAATGATCTTCTTGCTAAAAAGCTTATTTAGAATCACAATCCCCTTGGAGTTGTGCAGCGTTTTATGTAAAGAAAGTGTCTGAACAAGAACGGGGTGTTCCATGTCTTAATATCAACTACAAACCTTTAAATGAAGTCTTAAAGTCCATCAGATATCTAGTTCCAAATAAAACTGATCTTATTAACCATCTAGCTGGTGCTTTCCTTTTTTTCCAAATTTGATCTTAAATCAGGATTTTGGCAAATTCAAATCACCCTAGAGGACAAGTATAAAATTGCTTTTACAATACCATTTGGCCATTACGAATGGAACGTTATGGCATTTGGTTTAAAAATGCTCTTTCAGAATTTTAGAGAATAATGAATGACATTTTTAATCCATATCAAGGTTTTACACTCATCTATATAGATGACATTCTTATGTTTTCAAAATCTATTTGTGACCATTGGTAACATTTAAATATTTTTAAAAATTTTATTATCAAGAATGGACTTGTCATATCCAAAAAGAAAATGAAGCTTTTTCAAACATAAATTCAGTTTCTTGGCTTTATAATAAAAAAAGGAACTATTTCTCCAATCCAAAGAGTTATTAAGTTTGCTTCCTAATTTCCTGATGAAATTCTTAATAAAGAGCACTTGCGATGTTTTCTTGGATGCCTTAATTATGTTTCTAACTTTTATAAAGATCTTCCTAAAGAAACAAAAATCTTGTAAATGCGCTTAAGCAAAAATCCGGTAGAATGGTCACTTGCTCATAGAAAAGCTGTTCAAAATATTAAACAGAAAGTCCAAAATTTACCTTGTTTAACTATCCCTCATCCAGATTTATTAAAAATAGTTCGAACGGATGTATCTGAAATAGGTTTTGGAGGAATCATTATACAAAGAAACGTCCTTGGAAAAGTAGAAAAACTTCATTTCACTTCTGGAACATGGACGCCCACTCAACAGAATTATTCAACTATTAAAAAGGAAATCCTATCCATAGTAAATAGTATAGTGAAGTTCCAAAGTGATCTATTAAACAAAAAATTTTTATTAAGAATAGATTGTAAATCTGCTAAAGAAATTCTAGAACAAGATGTAAAAAATCTTGCTGCTAAGAAAATCTTTGCTCACTGGCAAGCTTTATTAGGCATATTTGACTTTGACATCGAGTATATTGCAGGTAAAAATAATTCTCTTCCTGATTTTTTATCTCGTGAGTTTTTATAGGGATAAAAAAATGAAGCCTCGGCAGATTAGACCCTTTCTCCAGTCCCCAATTGATAAAGTTCCTTCCATTATGAACACTACACCTTTATCCAGAAAATCCAGTAGTAATTATCTTGAGAGATGGGGAGCAACCCATACTGCTAATATTCCTCAATTTCAAAGCCCATCAAGCCCTATATCCAAAAAACCTCAAGCTTCACAAGCCCAATATTTTGCCACAAAAGCACCTTTGAGAATTTATTCCTTAGATGACATGTCTTATGTCGATACCATTTCTATTGAATATCTTATCCAAACCCTTTTTTCTCCTGATCACTTATTTATCTAACCTCTTGACTTTAAAGTCTATGAACAGATTCTGATCAGAACTGGCAGCTGTACTATTGATCATACAAATGGATCAAAAAATTCTTACTTAAAAGCTTTACCACCCAATATTACTATCCTCTATTCAAAAATCAAAATCCTTCATGCTCTCTTTACAGAAAAATAGGGACAACCTCTTCATATGCCTCAAAGGCTTGATTCATAACTTATTTTTAATTATTATGATTATAATTCTGCTTGGGAAGTCATCCTCTATTATCAAAACCGATCCTTCCAGCATTCCTGGTTCATCATATTCAAATCAAACTCTCATAAAATACCTATGTAGTTCTTCACACAATTCTGAATCCCTTTTGGTGCCACTAAAGACATCTTTCCTCAAGCACTTCTTCCTATTTATGAATCCTATTCTGCATCATTTAAATTCCTTCTCAAATCAAAAGGAAAAAGCCTTTATCAGCACCTACAACTTGCAATAGAAGCTCATGTTACTATGCAATTTTATCGTAAGCAGGAGATTCCTTGGATCTTGAAATGGAATTTTTATAAAAAAATGGACTTTAGTCCACCAGTTTTATCTCGAATGATTTATATCAAGTTTTGGCATCAATTTGATTATGCTGCAATACTCCAGCAATATTCTACCGATCAAGCTATAAAGCCATCATTCTCTGAAGTTCTCAAAACTCCTGAAAAGAAAAAAGAAAGGCTTCATCCAGCAAGTGATATTGACAAACAAAAGAATTCTTGTTCAGCCTCTCCTTCTGCTCTTTATGCAGCAACAGATTTGCTTCAACTCGAAAAAGAACTTCAAAAGGAAATTATTGAAAAAATACAAAAAGAACGGTCATATGAGAATTCTCCATTAAGTTTTGGTCAGTAGTTGCATCATCTTTGGGCTGATGACAATCATTTTGAAAATATTGCTCCTGAACCAGGTACAAATGCTGATGAAACAAAAAGTGATAATGAAGGATTCATATCTATCCAAAGAAAAGGAAAAAAATAAAGTGAAGACAAGACATATGCTTTATCAAGCCACTCAATTTCCCACAAAGCAATCATGACAATCCACTATTCAAAATAAAGTTCATCTATAGTGAAGATTGTGATCTTATCCAACAATCCTGAAGACTCATGAAATTTGTCAGCACATGAAATGAAATGCAAATGCAGTGTAAATTCAGTTGTAATGAAATGTAAATTATGTTTGTTATGACTATAAATAAGTCTAGTCTTCCTCATGTACAGGAAAGAGTCGGAATACCAGTCAAAATCCAGCTTTGCTTCCCCCACCATCTCCTCTCTCCTCTCCCTTCTGCTTTTGTATACCCACCATCTTCCCCATTTGGTATCAGAACCAAGTTGGTATCAAATTTGTAATCAAGTACTTTGGCAATATAAAGTTTTTTTGTGAGTATTTCTTCACTTATCTTTGTTATGTTATGCTTTGATTTTGCTTAAGGAATTGTTGACTCAGAAGTAAGAACGTCAAAAGTCTTAATATTTAGTTCTATACTTGTTATTATTGAGGAATTTTAATCATATTCCACCCGGAGTGAAGCTGAGATAGCCATTGTTGTCGCCATTGTTAGCCTTGTGAAGGCATTTAAGGTGTTTTATTGGTGTGCAAATCCTCTATTTCATTAGATACTCGTGGTGGATTTGCTTAAAATGACTCTGTAATACAAATTATGGCTAAGCTTATCAAGAACTTTGAACCATCTTTTTCCTCATCATCAAATTCCTTATCTTCTATGTCTATTAAAAATAGTGAAGAAATTAGTTATGACGATCTAGATAAAGTTATTTGTGATTGGACTATTCTAACCGTAAATAAAAATGAAATTTATAAAGCTGGAAGTTTTCAATTAAAATTAAGTTATAAAATAAAAACCATCGAAAGAACTGAATCCATTACCAGTAACATTTAGCATCTTTCTTTAATCAAGCCCCATGAAATAAAGGAGTATGTTAAAACATACAATTATATTCATTTTGGATTAGCGCAAGTTGCTCTAAAGCCTTTAACAGGACTTGGACTTATAACAGAAGCTTTCATCTATGTTAAAGACACAAGACATAAAAAAATTCAGTGATTCATTACTTGGAATGGTTGAATCAAGTTTGGTTAATGGCCCTACTTTCTTCAATTGCTTTCCAAATTTCTCTGTTTCCCTTACAGATCCAGGTGCACATGAAGCTCTTACTCTTGCTATCCAGACAAAAGGTTTTGATATGAATCCTTATAATCAAAATCTAGCTCTCATACATAAAGTTTATTATAAAATCATGAATTCAGTTGTTCCAGGTATAGCCTATTCCCATGAAGCAAAAGGTATGATTACTTTATTCTAAACTCATTTAAAAAATAAAGTCAATATTCTAAAACTCATACAGTGGAATGATATTAATCTATCTGGTAAATGATGCTTACAAAACGCTCAACCAAAAAGGTCTTTAGAAAATCAAGATATTGAAACAATTATTGAACATGAAAATGGAAGTGTTGAAATAAATTTTCAAACAAATTCAAGAGATACAACTCCTATACTTTATCAACCTTCTAGAAAATCTTATTCACATCCTCCATCAGTGGTAGGATCTTCCATAAAAGAACCATCCTAAGTTTCTTGCTCTACACCTAATGTAGACCTTCGACCTATAGGACTAGTGTATCCTTCTTATCAAGCTTCTCCATTTAATATATATAATCCTTCGGAAGCCGATTTCAATATAAATATTATTGAATGCATTGAAATTGATAAAGAAATATTAAAAAGGAATTTAGCTTTACGTCCTATCATAAAATCCACTTTTAACCATGTTTCTCAAGAACATAAAGGCTTTCTAAAAGCAAAATGGTATAAATATATGTATGATAATCAAACAAATAGTTATTTCTTTGATTGGCTTAAACTAGCCTTGAAGAAAGCTTACAATACTGAAGATTTATCCATCAATATGATAACTAAATTAAGCTCTTCTTGGATTATAGCTTTTAACAGTTCCTCTCCACAAAGAACTGAAGAATCTATACATCCTCCATCACATCAAATCAGTTATAAAGAAACTTCAACTGTACCCATAAAAGAGGTTGCAAAAATACAAGGAGACAAAGGTAAAACTAAATTTATTTACAAATCATATTTAAGTCATGTTTTAGAATGAAATATTTATACAAATATTAACCTTCATACTATTGGCCAACAAACCAATAGAGTTGAAGATAATGTTGAAAATATTTCAAGATTTTATGAAACTACTTCTTCCCATACAGTAATGAAGACACAATCGTTAGGTTTTTCAAGGTGAAGCCTTTAAAGATCTAAAGTTAGAAAAAAAACTCTTAAAATTTTCAGACAAACTAATCAATCAATTATCTCATAGTTTTACAAACGTAAAACCTAAAGATAATAAAGAAAATAAAGATGAAAAATCCATAAATGTTTTAGTTTCTAAAGCTTTGAGCTCAGACTCAGAATTCTCTGCTTTTGACTCTATAGAAGAAAAATCAAATGAAAATCAAGATGATCAAAATTAAGAATCTCTACAAATCAATAAAATATTTAAAAGACAAAAACCAATAGTCACTGTAGCAAAAACAAGAAATTATTATCCAAAACCTACTCCAGTTGATCCTCAATTTGAAGAACAAGCTACTCTAAATGGCATTCGATTCAAAAACTCTTCAATATATGAATGGTATGTAGTTGGACTATTTGAATATCAAATCCTACAACTATGCTAACACATGATGATATATGCCTCTACCATCTTGGCTGCCGATAATGATCAAAGACATGCAGTAAATGCAGTCATCCTTGATTTATAGGACAATTATATGGTTGGTGAGAAAAATACCTATCTGATACAGAAAGAAATGCTATATTAAATGTAGTAAAAAGAGATCCCTCAGGAAATTCTTGTTCTTACTCCTTAAGGCCAAATGATCCCTGATTCCATCACATGCTTATTACCAATATAGTTAAACATTTTATTAGTAACTATATAGTGTAGAAGAAAAATTAAAAACAGAATTAATCAATTTATCTTGCCCAACAATATCAGATTTTCGTTGGTATAAAGATATTTTCTTATCAAAACTCTATACGATTGATGCAAGTAATTCAGAATTTTGGAAAGAAAAATTCATATCTGGTCTTCCTAAACTTTTTGTAGAAAAAGTTAGAGAAGAATTAGATTCAGAAAATTATGGAAATTTGAATTATGGAATGTATACATATGGTGATCTAATGCAAAAGATTAATAAAGTTGGATTTTCATTATGCAATGAAATCAAACTTAAACGTCAAATTGAAAATCAAAAAAGAATCAGCAAGTATGAACTTGGTGATTTTTGTTTTCAATATGGTATGGAACTATTAATCAGTCATTCTAGCCAGAATAAAAAGAAAAACTTATAAAGAAACCATCAAAAAAGAAAATCTAAACATTCTTCAACTCCACAATATTATACTCCTTCAAAAAGATATTATAAAAAAACTTCTCATAAAAACCCTTATAAAGAATTAAAGAAATCTTATACAAATGATAATCCATCCACTTCTTATCCCAAGAAAAAAGAAATATAATGTTATAATTACAAAAAAAAAGGACGTATAGCTCCTGACTGCCCAAAAATAAAAGTTAAAACATAAAAAGAAATCAAAACTATCGCAAAAGGATCCTCAACGTTAAAGTCATCCAGTTCCTCTGATACAGATTATTCTTCCTTTCATCCTTCAGATACATGTCATTGTAAAATATTTGACATTGAAATCCAATATGAATCTGCTTCTTCTTCCTCTTTATCTTTAAACATACTTTTTGCTCCAGAAGAGATGGTGCTAGAAATGTTTAAGGATCTAAACGATGAAGAATTAAAAAATAAATATTTTGAAAAAATATAGAATATAAATAAAGGAAATAAAAAAGGAAAAGCTTCTACATCAAATAATATATCTGACTTACCTGAACAATTCAACATTAAAATTGTATTAAACAGATTAAGAGAGCAGCAAGCTTCTCCTTATCTTTCTATTCAAGATCTTTATAAAGAAATTACTAATCAAAATCAAAAAATAAAAGAATTAAAACAAGACTTAATTGAACTTCAAGAACTCAAACAACATGCTGAGAATCTTGAATTTCACGCACTCAAAAATTATCAAGAAAATAATGATAATAATTTAGAACATCAAAAAGAATTTGATGAAGACTTAAATGGTTTTGTAAATTTTTTAACAAGAAATCCACTTAAAAAATAGAAAACTCAACCTATAATTAAGATCAAAGACTTCTCTATTAAAGCACTATGCTTACTACGCAGATGTTAATTTAATAAGAGATGGATTAATCCTAATAAAATATTATGAAAAAACCAATAATAAACTCAATCTAGCTACTACTAGCAAAAAACTACATATCAAATACAAATTAAGTAATGTTTATGTCTGTAAAAATGGAACATTCATAAAGACTAATTTCCTTCTAGGAAAGGATTTAGACAATGATGTTATCCTTAGAAACCCTTTTCTACAAATTTTATAGCCTTTTCAAATTGGCTCATCAGGTCTAAAAACTATTTTAGTCAATAAAGAATTAATTTTTGATTTTGGTGAATCAACTCCTATTTAACTTATAAATAGTATTCAGACAAAGTGTAAACAAGAATAATGTCTTCAAACAACAATCAAATATCCAGTTCCAAATAAAATGGATTTTATTAATTGTCTATCTGATGTCTTCATGCTTTCTACATTTGATCCCATATCTAGATTTTAGTACCTTCAAATTCTACCCGAGGGATAGATATAAAATTATTTTTCTTTTCCCAAAGAAAATAAAAATTCAGATTATTGATAATTCTCATTTAGAGCTATCTACCTTTAGGAAGTACCCCTTCTCATTATGATGTCAAGTACAAGCAAAAGCAAAGCCCCTATTCAGGAATCAAGCTCTTCCTTCATACCTACATCCCAACAAATATCAATTCCTTTCTTTAATTCAGGATTATCTGTCACTTCACAAGAACTTATCAATGTCCATTGGAGTGCCATTCTCTCTGATAAAAGAAAAAACACTAGAAAAACCCTATCCAAAATTGCAAACCATATCAAGGACTTAGAAAGCCAAATCCTTATGTGCCATAACATCTAAAAGAGCACTGTTATCCACCTATGCTGATGAAAAAACATCCAGAATTCACCTCCTAGAAAAGGTTAACACAGCCTCTCTAGATGAGATAGCTGTAAGTATTAGAGAAAAAACTATTTCTTATCAGATCAAAGAGTGATTAATGCTCAAAGCTCAATATATCAGCTGGGCAACTGGCTTTCCCAAATTGTTCCCACCATCATATGAAGTTGATATCTCATATATCGAACAAGGATTAGTCCAAAGATTTTTTAATGCAAAGATGATTTTGAAATGATACAACAGCTCCCTGCAATCGTGAGTCATGCCCTTCGCAGCCTTGGAATTACCAAAAGACAACTTCTCATAACAATTTCATCAAGTTTGGGTGAAAAATCAGAAATCTGGTTTTATCAACCTTATCAATTATGGACCATCATGAATTATGAATAAGGAGATTTAGTCTGCAAAAAACCTCATCTCTACCTTAAATGATTACGAGCATCTCCCTATTGATTATCCAGCTTAATGGTATGAATCTCATGAAATCACTAGGCTGGAATACAACTTTGATCTAGCTTCTGATCAGTATCAAAGATTTCTCAATCTAAAAGGACATCTTGAATTTACAAGTACATACAAATATGTTTGATGTGACAATCGAAGAGTTGTTTTCATCGCAGATGATCTCGCTGTGCAAATAATGGTGATATAGAATCCATATAAATCTAGACATACAACTATTAATCAAATTATCACTGCTTATGAAGACATGTCTTTTGATATTTCTGACAAAACTCGAGAAGAGTTAATCCAATTATTCCATGGTGAATTAACAAATGATGGTTGGGATGGGCAGTTTTGATGCAAGTCTCCAATAATATTATGCCGAGCATAAAGATTCTTCCCACAAGAGCTTTTTTTACTAGCCCATGAATTAGTTTTTTGGAAAAAGTACATACAAAAATACTAAAAGACAAAGCATATGTCTCATAAGAATGAAGTAATATTTTATTCCTGACATGCGCATCTATGAAGAACTTATCTCTAGAAAGGGAAAAGAAATAAAGACATGACACATACCTTATCAAGTCACTCAAAGCAATCATGACATCTCACTATTGAGAATAAAGTTCATCTACAGCAAAGATTGTGATTTTTGCCGGCAGTTCGGATGCATCAAGAAATTTGTTAACACATGAAATGAAATGCAAATGTAGTGTAAATTCAGTTGTAATAAAACGTAAATTATGTTGGTTATAACTATAAATAGGTCTAGCCTTCCTCATGTATAGGCATGAGTTGGAATACCAGTCAATATCCAGCCTTGCTTCCACCACCATCTCCTCTCTCCTCTCCCTTCCGCTTTTGTATACCCACGACCTTCCCCATTTGGCATCACAGCCAACTTGGCATCTAGTTTGTAATCAAGTATCATTGCAATATAAAGTCGTTTTGTCAGTATTTCTTCACTTATCTTTATGTTTTGATTTTGTTTAAGGAATTGCTAACTCAGAAGCAAAAACATCAAAAGTCTTAATACTTAGTTTTGTGTTAGCCTATGAAGGCATTTAAGGCATTTTGTTGGTGTGAAAATCCTCTATTTCGTTAGATACTCATGGTAGATTTGCTTAAAATAACTCTATAATGCAAAATATGTCTAAGCTTAGTAAGAAATTTGTACCTTCTTTTTCCTCGACATCAAATTCCTTATCTTCTATGTCTATTAAAAATAGTGAAGAAATCAGCTATGATGATTTAGATCAAGTTATTTGTGACTAGACTATTCCAACCGTAAATAAAAATGAAATTCATAAAGTTAGAAGTTTTTAATTAAAATCAAGTTATAAAGTAAAAACCATTGGAAGAACTGAATCCATTACCAGTAATATTCAGCATCTTTCTTTAATCAAGCCCCATGAAATAAAGGAGCATGTTAAAACATACAATTATATTCATTTTGGATTAGCGCAAGTTGCTCTAAAGCCATTAACAAGACTTGGACTTAGAACTGAAGCTCTCATCTATGTTTAAGATATAAAACATAAAAAATTCAGTGATTCATCACTTGGAATGGTTGAATCAAGTTTGGCTAATGGCCTTACTTTCTTCAATTGTTTTCCAAATTTCTCTATTTTTCTTACAGATCCAGGTGCACATGAAGCTCTTACTCTTGCTATCTAGACAAAAGGTTTTGATATGAATCCTTATAATTAAAGTCTTGCTCTCATATATAGAGTTTATTATTAACTTATGAATTCAGTTGTTCCAGGCATAACCTATTCCCATTAACCAAAAGGTATGACTATTTTATTCCAAACTAATTTCAAAAATAAAGTTAATATTTCAAAACTCATACTGTAGAATGATATTAATCTATCTGTCAAATGGTGCTTCGAAAATGATCAACCTAAAAGGTCTTTAGAAAATCAAGATATTGAAACAATTATTGAACATGAAGATGGAAGTGTTGAAATAAATTTTCAAATAGATTCAAGAGATACAACTCCTATAGTTTATCAACCTTCTAAAAAATCTTATTCACATCCTCCATCAGTGTTAGGATCTTGCATGAAAGAACCATCTTGAGTTTCTTGCTCTACACCTAATGTAGACCTTCGACCTACAAGACTAGTGTATCCTTCTTATCAAGCTTCTCTATCTAATACATGTAATCCTTCGGAATCTGATTTTAATAGAAATGTTATTGAATGCTTTGAAATTGATAAAGGAATGTTAAAAAAGAATTTAGCTTTAGATCCTCTCACAAAATCCTTTTTTAACCATGTTGCTCAAGAACATAAAGACTTTTTAAAAGCAAAATGTTATAAATATATCTATGATAATCAAATAAATATTTATTTCTTTGATTGGCTTAAACTAGCCATGAAGAAAGCTTATAATACTATAGATTTATCCATCGATATGATAACTAAATTAAGTTCTTCTTGGATTATAGCTTCTACCAGTTCCTCTCCACAAATAACTGAAGAATCTATACATCCTCCATTAAGCTCTTCTTGGATTATAGCTTCTACCAGGTCAAATTCAATTGTTTAAACCTACTAATTTTGATATGAATCCTCATAATCAAAATCTTCCTCTCATAGATAGAGTTTATTATAAACTCATGAATTCAATTGTTCCAAGCATAGCCTATTCCCATCAAGCAGAAAGTATGACTATTTTATTCCAAACTAATTTCAAAAATAAAATTAATATTCCAAAGCTCATATAGTGGAATGATATTAATTTATCTGGTAAATGGTGCTTAGAAAACACCTAACCAGAAAGGTCTTTAGAAATTTAAGATATTAAAACAATTATTAAACATGAAGATGGAAATGTTGAAATAAATTTTCAAATAGATTAAAGAGATAAAAGTCCTACAGTTTATTAACCTTCTAAAAAGTCTTATTCTCATCCTCCCTCTGTGGTAGGATATTCTATAAAAGAACCATCTCGAGTTGCTTGCTCTACACCTAATGTAGACATTCGACCTACAAGACTTGTGTATTCTTCTTAGCAAGCTTCTCCATCTAATATATATAATCCTTCGAATCCAATTTCAATATAAATGTTATTGAATGTTTTGAAATTGATAAAGAAATGTTAAACAAGAATTTAGCTCTACACCCTTTAACAGAATCCTTTTTAAAACAAGTTTCTCAAGAACGTAAAGACTTTTTAAAGGAAAAATGGTACAAATATATGTATGATAATCAAAGAAATATTTATTTCTTTGATTGGCTTAAGCTAGCCATAAAGAAATGTCTCCCTATTGATTATCCAGCTCAATCATATAAATCTCTTAAAGTTGCTACAATGGAATACAACTTAGAACGTCTCTAAAATTATGATCCAGCTTCTAATCGATATCAAAGATTTCTCAATCTAAAAGGACATCTTGAATTTGCAAGTACATACAGATATGTTTGCTGTGACAGTGATGAGTTGTTTGCATTGCTGATGATCTCGCTGAGTAAACAATGGTGATACAAAATCCTTTTAAATCTAGACATGCCAAGCTTAATCAAATTCTCAATGCCTATGAAGATATCTATTTTGACATTTTAGAAAAAACTCATGAAGAATTAATTCAGCTATTCCATAGAGAATTTGAAAATGATAATGAAGGTTGGAATGACCCTTGTCAGAATTTTGACTCTATTATGAAGTTCTCCGCCAGCTGCAATGGAATTCATCAGGATGGTGATTAATCTTATCAAGATTTGGATTTATCAATATTTATTTAGAGTTTTCTCTATAAAGCCTGCAAAGAAAAGATAACAAAAACTTTATCATTGCTACAATATCCATAGCTATGCTATTCTCTACAAACACATTGAAGTTATGTTGAAAAAGTACTATACAAAAAGGCTACCTTGAGAAAGAAGAAAAAAGACAATTGGGAAAATTCCAAAAGCCAATAAGAAAATTGAAAGCTCCATAGACTCCTCTCTCCACAACAAACCAACTAGCTACTATGCAGAAGAATAAAGCAACATCCTCCTAGTCAACAAGTACACTCATCACAGCATGAAGACAAACGGCAACCTGTGATTCTATCCAGTAGTAAAATCCCGAACACCATAAAATGAAATGCAAATGCAGTGTAAATTCAGTTTTAACAAAATGCAAATTATATTCACTAAGGCTATAAATAGTACCCGCGTTCTCCATGTACAGGCAAGAGTTGAAATACCAGTCAAAATCTAGCCTTGCTTCCACCATCTCCTCTCTCATCTCCCTTTCGCTTTTGTATGCCCACCATTTTCCCCATTTGGTATCAAAGCCAAGTTGGTATCAAATTTGTAATCAAGTACTTTGGCAATATAAAGTTGTTTTGTGAGCATTTCTTCATTTATCTTTGTTATGTTATGCTTTGATTTCGCTTAAGAAATTGTTGACTCAGAAGTAAGAACGTCAAAAGTCTTAATACTTAGTTCTATGTTTGTTATTTTTGAGAAATTTAATCATATTCCACCGGAGCGAAGCTGAGGTAGCCATTGTTTTCACCATTATTAGCCGTGTGAAGGCGTTTAAGGGGTTTTGTTGGTGTGTAAATCCTCTATTTCATTGATACTCATGGTGAATTTGGTTAAAATAACTCTGTAATACAAATTATGGCTAAGCTTATTAAGAAGTTTGTACGTTCTTCATCATCATCATCAAATTCCTTATCTTCTATGTCTATTAAAAATAATGAAGAAATCAGTTATGACAATTTAGATCAAGTTATTTGTGACTGGACTATTCCAACCGTAAATAAAAATGAAATTTATAAAATTGGAAGTTTTCTTTTAAAATCAAGTTATAAAGTAAAAACTATTGAAAGAACTGAATCTATTACCAGTAATATTCAGCATCTTTCTTTAATCAAGCCCCATGAAATAAAGAAGTATGTTAAAACATACAATTATATTCATTTTGGATTAGTGCAAGTTACTCTAAAGCCTTTAACAAGACTTGAACTTAGAATAGAAGCTCTCATCTATGTTCAACATACATCATCATCATCATCAAAGCCTTATCCTAACCATGTTGGGGTAATCTACATGAATCCTATTTTTCCATTCCGTTCTATTTTGAGCCAAATCTATTGATAAGTTAAACTTCTTCAAATCTGAATTAATGACCTCATCCATGTTTTCTTCGGCCTACCCCTACCTCTTGATGGTCCATCCACTTGTATAGCCAAACTTTTTCTCACAGGTGCCATTACCGGCCTACGCTCAACATGCCCAAACCATCTTAAACGGGTTTCTCTAATCTTATCCCCTATTGATGCTACCCTTAAATGCTCTCGAAATTACTCATTTCTAATTTTATCTTTCCTAGTTTTACCACACATCCACCTAAGTAATCTCATTTCTGTTACATCCATCTTATGAATATGCGTCTTCTTAATTGGCCAACATTCTGCTCCATATGTCGTAGCTGGTCTAACCACTGTCCTGTAAAATTTGCATTTCAATTTAGTTGGCGTTCGTCTATCACAAAGCATTAAAGAAGCTAATCTCCACTTCAGCCATCTAGCTTTTATCCTATGGTCCACATCTTCGTCAATCTCCCCATCCTTATTAATTATTGAGCCTAGGTACCGAAAAGAATATCTATGTGGTATCTCATGGGTTTCAATTTTGACAGTGATTTCAACACTTTGTATATGTCCACTGAAGTTGCAATCCATATATTCTGTCTTTGTATGACTTATTTTAAAGCTTCTAGATTCTAATGCCTCTCACCATCTCTCAAGTTTTGCATTTACACCATCTCTTGATTCATTCACCAATACTATATCATCTGCAAATAACATACACCATGGTACTTCTTCTTGAATATGCATAATTAACTCATCTATAATTAATACAAAGAGATAATGGCTTAAGGTTGATCCCTGATGTAAACCTATGTCATGGGGAATCCACCTGTTTCTCTATATGTGGTTCTCACATCTGTTATTGCTCTTTTATACATATCCTTAAAATTTTCAATGTAATCTCTGGGAACATTCCTTTTCTTTAAAACCCACCAAATTAAATTCCTCAGTACCCTATCATAGGCTTTTTCCAAATCGATAAAGATTATGTGTAGATTTTTCCTCTATGCTCTATATTTTTCCATTAATTGCCTAAGTGAAAAGATAGCTTCTATAGTTGATCTCCCTGGCATAAAACTAAATTGATTTTCAGAGATCTTGGTCTTCTGTCTTAATTTTTGTTCTATTACTCTCTCCCTAACTTCATAGAATGACTCATAAGTTTAATCCCTTGATAGTTGGTACAATTTTGTATATCTCCCTTATTTTTATATATAGGGTACTTCAATGCTTCTTCTCGATTCATCCGGAATTTTATTTGTCACAAGTATCTTATTGAATAGTCTACATAACCAACTCACCCCAACCTCCCATAAGCATTTCCATACCTTTATCAAAATACCATCTGGGCCTGTTACCTTTCCTATCTTCATTCGCTTCAATGCTTCCTTCACTTTCACCCCTCTAATTCTATGGAGAAAAGTATGCTCTAGTGATGAAGCATCCTCCTTAACTCTTATATTGCCCAAATGTTCTTCGTTTAGAAGTTTATTAAAATATTCCTTCCACCTTTCTTTAATATCATTATCCTTCACCAAAATATTTTCCTCCTTGTCCTTGATACATTTGACATGATCTAAGTCCCTACTTTTCTTTTCTCTTATTTTTGTGAGCTTAAAAATATCCTTTTCTCCTTCTCTTATTCATAACCTATTATAGAGGTCATCATATAATTTGAACTTTGCACAACTTACTACTTTCTTAGCTTCTTTTTTTGCCTTCTTATACAGCTCAAAATTTTCCATATTCTTAGTCTCTTACCAAACTTTGTAGCAATGTCTTCTCTCTCAAATAACTTCCTCAATCTCCAAACTCCACCACCATGTTTCTTTATTAATATGTCTCTTTCCTTTTGATTTTCCAAGTATCTCCTTTGCAACATTCCTAATGTAATTTGTCATTTGATTTCACATTATTGTAGTTTCTCCTTCAATATTCCATTCTCCCTTCTCAATCATTTTGTCCTTAAATATATTTGCTCTTTTGCCCTTCAAATCTCTCCACCTTGTTTTAGGGTCCATTTTGTTTACTACCGTTCTCTTTCTACTTCTAATACAAATATTTAAAACTCCGAGCCTATGTTGCGTAGTCAAACTCTCTCCGAGAATAACCTTGCAATCTTTACAAGCCAATTGGTCCTGTTTTCTAACTAGAAAACAGTCTATCTGACTCCTATTATTCCCACTTTTATAGGTAATTAAATGCTCATATCTCTTCTTAAAGTAAGTATTTTTCACTATAAGATCAAATGTCACTGCAAAGTCTAATATAGTGTTTCCGAATTCATTCTTTTCTTCAAAACCTTGCCCCCCATGGACTTTTTCATATCCTCTATTATCTCTTCCTATATGCCCATTTAAATCCCCTCCAAAGAAAATCTTATCACCAAACATAAAAAATTTAGTGATTCATTACTTGAAATGGTTGAATCAAGTTTGGCTAATGGCCCTACCTTCTTCAATTGCTTTCCAAATTTCTTTTACAGATCCAAGTGCACATAAAGCTTTTCCTCTTTTTATACAGACAAAAGGTTTTGATATAATCCTCATAATCAAAATCTTGCTCTCATATATAGAGTTTGTTATAGACTCATGGATTCAGTTGTTCCAGGCGTAGCCTATTCCCATCAAGCAAAAGGTCATGATGATCATCATCATCAAAGCCTTATCCCGACCATGTTGGGATAGACTACATGAATTCTGTTTCTCTATTCCATTCTATTTTGAGCTAAATCTTTTAATAAGTTAAACTTCTTTAAATTTAAATTAATGACTTCCATCCATGTTTTGTTCTGCCTGCCCCTACCTCTTGATGGGCCATCCACTTATATATCCATACTTTTTCTCACCGGTGCCATTACTAGCCTACACTCAACATGCCCAAACCATCTTAAATGGATTTTTCTAATCTTATCCCCTATTGGTGCTACCCCTAAATGCTCTCGAAAGCGTTCATTTAAATTTTATCTTTCCTAACTTTACCACATATCTACCTAAACATTCTCATTTGCGCTACATCTATCTTATGAATATGCGTCTTCTTAATTGGCTAACATTCTGCTCTATATGCCATAGCTGGTCTAACCACTGTCCTATAAAATTTGCCCTTCAATTTTGTTGGCATTTGTTTGTCACAATACATTTCCAAAGCTAGTCTCTGCTTTAGCCATCCAGCTTTTATCCTATGCTCCACATCTTCGTTAATCTCCCCATCCTTACTAATCATCGAGCCTAGGTAATGAAAAAATCTCTACATAGTATCTCATGGGTTTCAATTTTGATAGTGGTTTCAACACTTTGTATATGTCCACTGAAGTCGCAAAAGGTATGACTACTTTATTCCAAACTAATTTCAAAAATAAAGTTAATATTCTAAAACGCATACAGTGGAATGATATTAATCTATTTGGTAAATGGCGCGTAGAAAACGCCCAACCAGAAAGGTCTTTAGAAAATCAAAATATTGAAACAATTATTAAATATGAATATGGAAGTGTTTAAATAAATTTTCAAATAGATTCAAGCGATACAACTCCTACAGTTTATCAACCTTCTAGAAAGTCTTATTCTCATCCTCCATCAAGGTAGGATCTTCCATAAAAGAACCATCCTGAGTTTTTTGCTCTAAACCTAATGTAGACCTTTAACGTATAGGACTTGTGTATCCTTCTTATCAAGCTTCTCTATTTAATACATATAATCCTTTGGAATCCAATTTCAATATATATTTATTGAATGCTTTGAAATTGATAAAGAAATGTTAAAAAAAGAATTTAGCTTTACATCCTCTCATAAAATCCTTTTTTAACCATATTTCTCAAGAACATAAAGACTTTCTAAAAGCAAAATGGTATAAATAAATGTATGATAATCAAAGAAACATTTATTTCTTTGATTGGCTTAAACTAGCCATGAAGAAAGCTTACAATGCTGAAGATTTATCCATCAATATGATAACTAAATTAAGCTTTTCTGAGATTATAACTTCTACCAGTTCCTCTCCACAAAGAACTGAAAAATCTATATATCCTCCATTACATCAAATCATACATAAAGAAACTTTGGCCGTGCCCATAAAAGATATTACAATAATATAAGGAGACAAAGGTAAAATTGAATTTATTTACAAATTAGATTTAAGTCATGTTTTGAAACAAAATAATTATACAAATATTAACCTTCATACTATTGGCCAACAAAGAAATAGAATTGAAGATAAAGTTGAAAATATTTTAAAATTTTATGAAACTACTTTTTCCCATAAAGTAATCAGGACACAATCTTTAGGTTTTCAAGGTGAACCCTTAAAAATCTAAATTTAGAAAAAAAAACCCTTAAAATTTTTAGACAAACTAATCAATCAATTATCTCATAGTTATACAAACATAAAACTTAACTATAATAAAGAAAACAAGATGAAAAATCCAAAAACATTTTAGTTTCGAAAGCTTTGAGCTCAGACTCAAAATTCTCTATTTTTTACTCTACAGAAGAAAAATCAAGATTAAGAATCTCTATAACTTAATAAACTATTTAAAAGGCAAAAACCAATAGCCATGATAGCAAAAACAAGAAATTATTATCCAAGACCTACTCCAGTTGAGGTTTTTGATGTATACATTTTTTACCATGCACACAAGTTGGTTTGAATTTAGAAAGTTTTTGAGAATAGAATTGTGGATCAGACTTCGAAAAGTCTGAAAGTGTAATTATTCCAGATTTCAAAAATATTCGATATGAGTGAATTTCTTTTGGGGAATTTCTTTTAACTTTTATTCATTTGTTTATTTATTTTTCCTTAAAAAAAGAGAATTTTGTGGGTATATTCACTACTAACCCTCATGAGGCACAACTCGTCCACTAGGGGAAACCTAGGGTTTTAAGGGCTTGCTACATAAGCTAAATACAGTCGAGAGTGCCAGTGAAAGTGGCATTGCATTCATGTTTAGTTTTATTTCAAGTTTTCATCAAATTTTCCTTAATGTTCTAAATTATCATTATTTTCTTAATAAATTTTGAGTGTGTGAAATTCAAGATTCTCAACACGTTGTTTGAGTTCTTGTAGTTCAATTAAGTCTTGTTTTAATTCTTTTATTTCTTACTTTTAATTATTAATTTCTTTAGAAAGACCTTGAATTGAAAGATGAGTAGGAGCTTGTTGCTCTCTTAATCTATCTAAAACAGTTTTTATATTGAATTCTTCAGGTAAGTCAGAAATATTACTTGATGTAGAAGCTTTTTCGTTTTTATGTTCGTTGTTTATTTTATGCATATTTTCAAAATATTTATTTTTGAATTCTTCATCTTTTAAATTGTTAAAAATTTCTAGCACCGTTTCTTCTGGAGCAGAGAGTACGTTTAACGATAAGGAGGAAGAAGAAGTAGATTCATACTGGATTTTACTGTCAAATATTTTACAATGGCATGTATCTGAAAAATAATCTTTATCAAAGGAACCAGATGATTTTGAGGGTGAGGATGAGGATCCTTTTAAGATAGTTTTGATTTCTTTCTGAGTAGAAATTATTTCAGAAGGTTGTAAAATATTTTCAACTTTATCTTTAATTATATTAGTTTGTTGGCCAATAGTATAAATGTTAATATTTGTATAATTATTTTGTTATAAAATATGACTTAAGTCTGATTTGTAAATAAATTCAGATTTACCTTTATCTCCTTCTATTTTTGCAACATCTTTTATCGGTACGGCTGAAGTTTCTTTATATATGATTTGATGTAATGAAGGATATATAGATTCTTCAGTTCTTTGCGAAAAATAAATGGTAGAAGCTATAATCTAAGATGAGCTTAATTTTGTTATCATATTGATGGATAAATCTTCAGTATTATAAAATTTCTTTATGGCTAGTTTAAGATTTGATTATCATACATCTATTTATACCATTTTGCTTTTAAAAAGTCTTTATGTTCTTGAGAAACATGGTTAAAAAAGGATTTTGTGAGAGGATGTAAAGCTAAATTCTTTCTTAACATTTCTTTATCAATTTCAAAGCAGTGAATAACATTTATATTGAAATCAGATTCCCAAGGATTATATCTATTAGATGAAGAACCTTGATAAGAAGGATACACTAGTCCTGCAGCTCGAAGGTACACATTAGGTGTAGAGCAAGAAACTTAGGATGGTTCTTTTATGGAAGATCCTACCACAGAGGGAGGATGAGATAAGACTTTCTAAAAGGTTGATAAACTGTAGGAGTTGTATCTCTTGAATCTATTTGAAAATTTATTTCAACTCTTCCATCTTCATGTTAAATAATTCTTTCAATAACTTGATTTTCTAAAGACTTTTCCAGATGGGTGTTTTCTAAGCGCCATTTACTAGATAGATTAATATCATTCCATTGTATGAGTTTCAGAATATTAACTTTATTTTTGAAATTAGATGGGAATAAAGTAGTCATACCTTTTACTTGATGGGAATAGGCTATGCCTGGAACAGCTGAGTTCATGAGTTTATGATAAACTCTATATATGAGAGCAAGATTTTGATTATGATAATTCATATCAAAACCTTTTGTCTGGATAGCAAGAGTAAGAGCTTCATGTGCACCTATATCTGTAAAAAAAAAATAGAGAAATTTGGAAAGCAATTGAAGAAAGTAGGGTCATTAGCCAAACTTGATTCAACCATTCCAAGTAATGAATCACTGAACATTTTATCTCTTGTGTCTTGAACATAGATGATAGCTTCAGTTCTAAGTCCAAGTCTTGTTAAAGGCTTTAGAGCAACTTGCACTAATCCAAAATGAATATAATTGTATCTTTTAACATACTCCTTTATTTCATGCGGCTTGATTAAAGAAAGATGCTGAATATTACTATGTAATGGATTCAGTTCTTTCAATGATTTTTACTTTATAACTTGATTCTAATTGAAAACTCCCAACTTTATAAATTTCATTTTTATTTACAGCTGGAATAGTCCAGTCATAAATAACTTGATCTAAATCGTCATAACTGATTTCTTCACTATTTTAATAGACATAGAAGATAAGGAATTTGATGATGAGTAAGAAGAAGCTACAAACTTCTTGATAAGCTTAGCCATAATTTATATTACAGAGTTATTTTAACCAAATGCACCACAAGTATTTAACGAAATAGAGGATTTACACACCAATAAAATGCCTTAAAGCCTTTACACGGCTAACAACGGCGACAACAATGGCTACCTTAGCTTTGCTCTGGGTGGAATATGATTAAAATTGCTCAATAATAACAAACACAGAACTATGTATTAAGACTTTTGACGTTCTTACTTCTGAGTCAACAATTCTTTAAGCAAAATCAAAGCATAACATAACAAAGATAAGTGAAGAAATACTTACAAAACAACTTTTTATTGCCAAAGTACTTGATTACAAATTTGATACCAACTTGGCTCTGATGCCCAATGGGGAAGATGGTGGATATACAAAAGCGGAAGGGAGAGGAGAGAGGAGATGGTGGTGGAAGCAAGGCTGGATTTTGATTGGTATTCCAACTCTTGCCTATACACGGAGAAGGCTGGTACTATTTATAGCCTTAGCAAACATAATTTACATTTCATTACAACTGAATTTAGACTGCATTTGCATTTTATTTTATGTGCTGGCATATTACATGATGTTTTAGGATTTTACTGCTGGATAGGATCACAGATTGCCGTATAGATGGTTTGTCTTCATGCTGTGATGATTGTACTTGTTAACTAGGAAGATGTTGCTTTATTCTTCTGCATAGTTGCTTTATTCTTCTCATAGTATCTAGTTGGTCTATTGGGGAGAGAGGAGTTTATGGAGGTCTTTTGGATTTTTCACAATTCTATTTTATCTTCATTCTCAAATTATCTTTTTGTATAGTACTTTTTCAACATAACTTTGATGTGTTTGTAGAGAATAGCATAGCTATGGATACAGTAGCAATGATAAAGTTTTTGTTATTTTTTCTTTGTATGCTTTATAGAGAAAACTCTTAATAAATCTTGATAAATCTAAATCTTGATGAGTTTAATCACCATCCTGATAAATTCCATTGCAGTTGGCGGAGAACTTCATAATAGAGTCAAAATTATGACAAGGGTCATTCCAACCTTCATTATCATTTTTGAATTCTCCATGGAATAGCTGAATTAATTCTTCATGAGCTTTTTCTAGAAATGTCAAAAGAGATATTTTCATAGGAATTGAGAATTTGATTAAGCTTGGCGTATCCGGATTTAGAAGGTTTCTATATCACCATTGTTTGCTCAGCGAGATCATCAGCAATACAAACAACTCGTTGACCATCACACCAAACATATCTTTATATACTTGCAAATTCAAGATGTCCTTTTAGATTGAGAAATCTTTGCTATTGATCAGAAGCTGGATCATAATTTTGGAGACGTTCTAAGCTGTATTCTATTGTAGCGACTTTATGAGATTCATACCATTGAGCTGGATTATCAACAGGGAGATGTTCATAATCATTTAAAGTAGAGATGAATTTTTTGCAGATTAAATCTCCTTTTTCATAATTCATGACGGTCCATAATTGATAAGGTTGATAAAACCGGATTTTTGATCTTTCACCCAAACTTGATGAAATTGTTATCAGAAGTTGTCTTTTGGTAACTCTAAGGCTGTGAAGGGCATGACGCCTGATTACAGGGAGCTGTTGTATCATTTCAAAATCATCTCTGCATAAAGAAAATCTTTGGACTAATCCTTGTTCGATATATGAGATATCAACTTCAAATGATGGCAGGAACAATTTGGGGAAGCCAATTGCCTAGCTTATATATTGAGCTTTGAGCATTAATTGCTCCTTGGTCTAACAAGAAATAGTTTTTTTTTTTAATTCTTGTAGCTATCTCATCTAGAAGGGTTGTATTAACCTTTTCCAGTAGGTGAATTCTTGATGTTTTTTCATCAGCATAGGTGGATAATAGTTCTCTTTGATGGATGTTATGGCACATAAGGATTTGGCTTTGTAAGTCCTTGATATGTTTTCTAATTTGGGATAGGGTTTTTCTAGTGTTTTTTCTTTTATCAGAGAGAATAGAACTCCCATGGGCATTGATAAGTTCTTGTGAAATGACAGATAATCCTAGATTGAAGAAGGGAATTGATATTTATTGGGATGTAGGTATGAAGGAAGAGCTTGATTCCTAAATAGGGGCTTAGCTTTTGCTTGTACTAGATGTCATAATGAGAAGGGATACTTTCTGAAAGTAGATAGGTTTGAATGAGAATTATCAATAATCTAAATTTTATTTTCTTTGGGAAAAGAAAAATAATTTTATATCTATCCTCTGGGTAGGATTTGAAGGTACCAAAATCTGGAGGTAGGATCAAATGTTGAAAACATGAAGACATCAGAGAGACAATTAATAAGATCCGTTTTATTTGGAACTGGATATTCGATTGTTTTTTGAACACCTTATTCTTGTTTGCACTTTGTCTGAATACTATTGATATATTGAATAGGAGTTGATTCACCCAAATCAAAAATCAATTCGTTATTGTCTAAAATAGTTTTTAGACCCTTTAAGTCAATTTGAAAAGGCTATAAAATTTGTAGAAAAGGGTTTCCCAGGATAATATCATTGTTTAAATCCTTTCCTAAAAGGAAATTAGTCTTTATGCATGTTCCATTTTTATAGACATAAACATTACTTAATTTGTATTTGATATGTAGTTTTTTGCTAGCAGTAGCTAGATTGAGTTTATTATTGGTTTTTTCATAATATTTTGTTGGGATTAATCCTTCTCTTATTAAATTAACATATGCACCACTATCTAGTAAGCAAAAGGCTTTAATAGAGAAGTCTTTGATCTTAATTGTAGCTTGAATTTTCCATTTTTTAAGTGGATATCTTGTTAAAGAATTTACAAAACTATTTAAGTTTTTACCAAATTTTCTTGATGTTCTAATTATTATCATTATTTTCTTGATAATTTTTGAGTGTGTGAAATTCAAGGTTTTCAACACGTTTTTTGAGTTATTGAAGTTCAATTAGGTCTTGTTTTAATTCTTTTATTTCTTGCTTTTTGATTAGTAATTTCTTTATAAAGATCTTGAATTGGAAGATGAGGAGGAGCTTATTGCTCCCTTAATCTATCTAATATAGTTTTAATGCTGAATTGTTCAGGCAAGTTAGATATATTTTTTGATGTAGAAGCTTTTCCTTTTTTATTTCCTTTATTTATATTTTGTATTTTTTCAAAATATTTATTTTGTAATTCTTCATCTTTGAAATCTTTAAACATTTCTAGCACCGGTTCTTTTGGAGCAGAAAGTACGTTTAAAGATAAAGAGAAAGAAGAAGCAAATTCATGCTGGATTTCACTGTCAAATATTTTACAATAATAGGTATCTGAAGAATGAGAGGAAGAATAATCTGTATCAGAGAAACTAGATGACTCTGACACTGAGGATCCTTTTAAGATAGTTTTGATTTCTTTTTTGGTTTTTACTTTTATTTTCGGGTAGTCATGAGCTATATGTCATTTTTCTTTGCAATTATAACATCGTATTTCTTTTTTCTTGGGATAAGAAGTAGATGGATTAACTTTTGCATAAGATTTCTTTGATTCTTTATAAGGATTTTTATGAGAAGATTTTTTATAATATCTTTTTGGGGGAATATAATATTGTGGAGTTGAAAAATGTTTAGATTTTCTTTTTTGATGGTTTTTTTAAGTTTTTTTTTTATTTTTGCTAAAAGGACTGATTAATGGTTCCATGCCAATTTGATAACAAAAATCACCAAGTTCATACTTGCTAATTCTTTTTTGAGTTTCAATTTGACGTTTAAGTTTCATTTCATTGCATAATGAAAATCCAACTTTATTAATCTTTTGAAATTGATCACCATATGTATATATTCCATAATTCAAATTTCCATAATTTTTTTTTAGTTCTTCTCTAACTTTTTTTGCAAAAAGTTTAGGAAGACCAGATATGAATTTTTCTTTCTGAAATTCTGAATTACTTGCGTCGATTGTATAAAGTTTTGATAAGAAAACATCTCCATACCAACGAAAATTTGATAATATTGGGCAAGATAAATTGATTAATTGAGTTTTTGTTTTTGTATCTACATTCATATAATTACCAATAAAATGTTTTACTATATTGGTAAGAAGCATGTAAATAGAATCAGGAATCATTTGACCTTGAGGAGTAATAACAGGATTTCTTGAACGATCTCTTTTTATTGCATTTAGTATAGCTTATCTTTCTATATCAGATAAGTACTTTTCCCACCAACCATGTAATTCTCTAGTAAATCCAAGGACAGCTGCATTTACTGCATGTCTTTGATCATTACCGGTAGCCATGCTGGTTGAGGCATATATCATGTGTTGGCATAGCTGCACGATTTGATATTCAGATAGTCCATCTACATTCCATTCATATATTGAAGAGTTTTCAAATCGAAGGCCATTTAAAATAGCTTATTCTTCGAATTGAAAATAACTAGAGTAGGTCTTGGAAAATAATTTCTTGTTTTTGCTTTAGTGACTATTGGTTTTTGTCTTTTAAATATTTTATTGATTTGTAGAGATTCTTGTTTTTGATCACTTTGATTCCCATTTATTTTAGACTCTTCTTCTATAGGATCAGCTATAGAAAATTCTGAATATGAGCTTGAGGCTTTCAAAGTTGAGACTAAAACATCTATAGATTTGTCAGCTTTTTGGTCTTTTTTTTCTCGAAGTTTTATATTTGTCAAATTATGAGATAATTGATTGAATAGTTCATCTGAAAATTTTAAAAGTTTCCTTTCTAACTTTAGATCTTTATGGGCTTCACCTTGAAAACTTAAAGTTTGTGTCTTAATTATCTTTTGTGAAGAAGATGCTTCATAAATTTTTAAAATATTTTCAACTTCATCTTCAATTCTATTAGTTTGTTGGCCAATAGTATGAAGGTTAATATTTGTATAATTATTTTGTTCTAAAACATGACTTAGGTATGAGTTATAAATTAATTCAGATTTACCTTTATCTCCTTGTATCTTGGCTACATCTTTTATGGGTACAGCTGAAGTTTCTTTATATATAATTTGAAGTAATGGAGGATGTATAGATTCTTCAGTTCTTCGTGGAGAAGAACTGGTAGAAGCCATAATCGAATATGAGCTTAATCCTGTTATCATATTGACAGATGAATCTTCAGTATTATAAGCTTTCTTTATGGCTAGTTTTAGCCAATCAAAGAAATAAATATTTCTTTGATTATCATGCATATATTTATACCATTTTTCTTTTAAAAAGTCTTTATGTTCGTGAGAAACTTGTTTAAAAAAGGATTTTATTAAAGGATGTAGAGCTAAATTCTTTTTTAACATTTCTTTATTAATTTCAAAACATTCAATAACATTTATATTGTAATTGAATTCCGAAGGATTATATGTATTAGATGGAGAAGCTTAATAAGAAGGATACACTAGTCCTATAGGTTGAAGGTCTACATTAGGTGTAGCGCAAGAAACTCGGGATGGTTCTTTTATGGAAAATCCTACCACAGAGAGAGGATGAGAATAAGACTTTCAAGAAGGTTGATAAATTGTAGGAGTTGTATCTCTTGAATCTGTTTAAAAATTTATTTCAACACTTCCATCTTCATGTTCAATAATTGTTTCAATATCTTGATTTTCTAAAAACCTTTTTGGTTGGGCATTTGCTAAGCGCCATTTACTAGATCGATTAATATCATTCCATTGTATGAGTTTTAGAATATTAACTTTATTTTTGAAATTAGTTTGGAATAAAGTAGTCATACCTTTTGCTTAATGGGAATAGGCTATGCCTGGAACAACTAAATTCATGAGTTTATAATAAACTCTATATATGAGAGCAAGATTTTGATTATGAGGATTCATATCAAAACCTTTTGTCTAGATGACAAAAGCAAGAGCTTCATGTGTGCCTGGATCTGTAAGGGAAATAGAAAAATTTGGGAAGCCATTGAAGAAAGTAGGGCCATTAGCCAAACTTGATTCAACCGTTCCAAGTAATGAATCACTGAATTTTTTATGTCTTGTGTCTTGAACATAGATGAGAGCTTCAGTTCCAAGTCCAAGTCCTGTTAAAGGCTTTAGAGCAACTTGCACTAATCCAAAATGAAAATAATTGTATGTTTTAACATACTCCTTTATCTCATGGGGCTTGATTAAAGGAAGATGCTGAAATTATTGGTAATGCATTCAGTTCTTTCAATGGTTTTTACTTTATAACTTGGTTTTAATTGAAAACTTCCAACTTTATAAATTTCATTTTTATTTACAGTTGGAATAGTCCAGTCACAATAGCTTGATCTAAATCGTCATAACTGATTTCTTCGCTATTTTTAATAGACATCGAAGATAAGGAATTTGATGATGAGGAAGAAGAAAGTACAAACTTCTTAATAAGCTTAGCCATAATTTGTATTACACAGTTATTTTAATGAAATCCACCATGAGTATCTCACGGGATAAAGGATTTACACATCAACTAAATGCCTTAAACGCCTTCACATAGCTAACAACGGCGACAACAATGGCTAACTCAGCTTCGCTCTAGGCGGAATATGATTAAAATTTCTCAATAATAATAAAGACGGAACTAAGTATTAAGACTTTTGACGTTCTTACTTCTGAGTCAACAATTTCTTAAGTAAAATCAAAGCATAACATAACAAAGATAATTGAAGAAATACTCACAAAACGAATGTATATTACCTGTACATGAGGAAAGCTAGACCTATTTATAGTAAGAACCAACATAATTTACATTTCATTAAAACTAAGTTTACACTGCATTTACATTTCATTTCATGTGTTGAAAAATTTCATGATGCTTCAGGATTGCTAGATAAAATCACAATCTTCACTATACATGAACTTTATACTGAATAGTGAATTGTCATGACCATTTTGTGGAAAATTGAGTGGCTTGATAAAGCATATGCCTTGTCTTGGCTTTATTGTTTTTTCTTTTCTTTGGATAGAGATGAATCCTTTAATATCACTTTTTGTCTCATCAGCATCTGTATCTGGTTCAGGGGCAAATTTTTCAAAAGGATTATCATCAGCCCAAAGATGATGCAGTTGCTAACCAAAACTTAATGGAGAATTTTTAGATAACCTATCTTTTTGTATTTGTTCAAAAATTTCCTTTTGAAGTTCGTTTTTGAGTTGAAGCAAATCTGCTGCTGCATAAAAAGCAGAAGGAGAAGCTAAATAAGAAATCTTCTGTTTGTCAATATCACTTGCTGGATGAAGCCTTTTTTTTCTTTTACAGGAGTTTTGAGAACTTCAAAGAATGATGACTTTATAGCTTAATCGGTAGAATATTGCTGGAGTATTGCAGTATAGTCAAATTGATGCCAAAACTTGATATAAATCATTCGAGATAAAACTGCTGGACTAAAGTCCATTTCTTTATAAAAATTCCATTTCATGATCCAAGGAATTTCCTGCTTGCGATAAAACTACATAATAACATAAGGTTCTGTTGCAAGTTGTAGGTGCTGATAAAGGCTTTTTTCTTCTGATTTGAGAAGGGCTTTAAATGATGCAGAATAGGATTCATAAATAGGAAGAAGTGCTTGCCAAAGAATGTCTTTAGTGGCACCAAAAAGGATCCAGAATTGTGTGAAGAACCACATAGGTATTTTATGGGAGTTTGATTTGAATTTGATGAACCAGGAATACTGGAAGGATGAGTTTTGATAATAGAGGATGACTTCTCAAGTAGAAATATAATCATAATAATTAAAAATAAGTTTTGAATCAGGCGTTTGAGGCATATGAAGAGGTTATCCCCATTCTTCTGCAGAGAGAACAAGCAAAATCTTGATTTTTGAATATAGGATAGTAATATTGGTTGGTAAAGCATTTAAGTATGAATTTTTTAATCCATCTATATGATTAATAGTACAACTGCTAGTTCTAATCAGACTCTATTCATAGACTTTATAGTCAAGAGGTTGGATAAATAAGTGATCAGAAGAAAAAAGGGTTTGGATAAGATGTTCAATAGAAATGGTATCAGCATAAGACATGTCATCTAAGGAATAAATTCTCAAGGGTGCTTTTGTGGCAAAATATTGGGCTTGTGAAGCTTGAGGTTTTCAGGATACAGGGCTTGAGGGGCTTTGAAATTGAGGAATATTAGAAGTATGGGTTTTCCCCATCTCTCAAGATAATTGCTGCTGGATTTTCTGGATAAAGGTGTAGTGTTATAATGGAAGAAACTTTATCAGTTGGGGACTGGAGAAAGGATCTAATCTGCTGAGACTTCATTCTTTTACCCCTGTAAAAACTCACGAGATAAAAAATCATGAAGAGAATAATTTTTACCTACAATATACTCAATGTCAAAGTCAAATATGGCTAATAAAGCTTGCCAGCGAGCAAGGATTTGCTTAGTAGCAAGACTTTTTACATCTTTTTCTAAAATTTCTTTAGCAAATTTACAATCTATTCTTAATAAAAAATTTTTGTTTAATAAATCACTTTGGAACTTCATTATACTATTTACCATGGATAGGATTTTCTTTTTAATAGTTAAATAATTCTGTTGAGTGGGCACCCATGTTCCAAAAGTGAAATGAAGAATTTCTTCTTTTCCAAGGACGTTTCTTTATAGAAGGATTCCTCCAAAACCTATTTCAGATGCATCTGTTTGAACTATTTTTAATAAATCTGGATGAGGGATAGTTAAACAAGGTAAATTTTGGACTTTTTATTTAATACTTTGAACAGCTTTTGTATGAGCTGGTGACCATTTTATGGGATTTTTGGTCAAATGCATTTGCAAGATTTTTCTTTCTTTAGCAAGATCTTTATAAAAGTCAGAAACATAACTAAGGCATCTAAGAAAACGTTGCAATTGCTCTTTATTAAGAATTTCATCAATAAATTGGGAAGCAAACTTAATAACTCTTTGGACTGGAGAAATAGTTCCTTTTTTATTATAAAGGCAAGAAACAGAATTTCTGTTTGAAAAAGCTTCATTTTCTTTTAGGATAAGACAAGTCCATTCTTGATACTAACTTTTTTAAAAATATTTAAATGTTTCCAATGGTCACAAATAGATTTTGAAAACACAAGAATGTCATATATATAGACGACTGTAAAAGCTTGATATGGATTAAAAATGTCAATATTATTCTTTGAAATTTTGAAAGAGCATTTTTTAAACCAAATGGCATAATGTTCCATTCGTAATGGCCAAATGGTTCTGTAAAAGTAGTTTTATACTTGTCCTCCAAGGTGATTTGAATTTGCCAAAATCCTGATTTAAGATCAAATTTGGAAAAAAGGAAGGCACCAGCTAGACAGTTAATAAGATCAATTTTATTTGGAACTAGATATTTGATGGACTTTAAGACTTTATTTAAAGGCTTGTAGTTGATAACAAGACGGGGAACACCTCATTCTTATTCAGGCGATTTATTTACATAAAACATTGCACAACTCCATGGGGATTGTGATTTCTGAATAAGCTTTTTAGCAAGAAGATCATTGATTTCTTTTGTACATAGTTATACAAGGTCTTTATTCATTGAATAGGTTGAGCTTTAGTAGGAATTTGAGTTTCATCAAAATTATCAATGTTTGGAAGAGAAACAGTATGGTGTTTCCTGTGCCAAAAGGCAAAAGAAAGGTCAAAACAACATTTTATTTCAAGAGATTTTTGTAATTGAATTAAATCTTTTTGGAATTCTGGTTTTTGTAATTCTTTTTCAATTCTTAAATAATTCATTTCTTCTTAAAGATATGCAATTTGTTTTTCTTTATAAGCAATTTGATTTTGAATGATATTGATATTTGAATTGGAGTTGATTCAACAAAATCAAAAATTAATTTTTTATTGTCTTTAATAGTTTTATGGCCTAATGAATCAATTTGAAAAGGCTGTAGAATCTGTAGAAAAGGATTTTCAAGTATAACATCATTGTTTAAATCTTTTCCAAATAAGAAATTAGTCTTTATACGTGTTCCATTTTTGCAAACATGGATTTTATTTAATTTATAATGGATATGGAGTTTGTTACTAGGAGTTCCTAGGCTGAGTTTATTTTTGGTTTTTTCATAGTATTTTGTTGGGATTAATCATTCTCTTATCAAATTAACATCTGCGCCACCATCTAGTAAGTAGAGAGCCTTAATAGAGAAGTCTTTGACCTTAATTATAACTTGAGTTTTCCATTTTTGAGGTGGATTCGTTGTTAAAGAATTTACAAAACTATTTAAGTTTTCATCAAATTTTTCTTAATGTTCTAAATTATCATTATTTTCTTGATAATTTTTTAGTGTGTGAAATTCAAGATTTTCAGCACGTTGTTTGAGTTCTTGAAGTTCAATTAAGTCTTGTTTTAATTCTTTTATTTTTTGCTTTTAATTATTAATTTCTTTAGAAAGATCTTGAATTGAAAGATCAGTAGGAGCTTGTTGCTCTCTTATTCTATCTAAAACAGTTTTTTATATTGAATTGTTTAGGTAAGTCAGATATATTACTTGATGTAGAAGCTTTTCCATTTTTCTTTCCGTTGTTTATTTTTTGTATTTTTTCAAAATATTTATTTTTTAATTCTTCATCTTTTATATTTTTAAACCTTTCTAGCACCATTTCTTATGGAGTGGAGAGTACGTTTAAAGATAAAGAGGAAGAAGAAGCATATTCATGTTGGATTTCACTATCAAATATTTTACAATGGCATCTATCTGAAGAATAATCTTTATCAGAGGAGCTAGATGATTCTAACGATGAGGATGAGGACCCTTTGATTTTTTTTTGAGAAGAAGTAATTTCAGAAAGCTGTAAAATGTTTTCAACATTATCTTCAATTCTATTAGTTTGTTGGCCAATAGTATGAAGGTTAATATTTGTATAATTATTTTGTTCTAAAATAGGACTTAAGTCTGATTTGCAAATAAATTCAGATTTACCTTTATCTCCTTGTATTTTTGCAACATCTTTTATAGGTATGGCTGAAGTTTCTTTATATATGATTTGATGTAATGGAGGACGTATTGATTCTTCAGTTCTTTGTGGAGAATATCTGGTAGAAGCTATAATCTAAGATGAGCTTAATTTTGTTATTATATTGACGGATTAATCCGTAGTATTATATGCTTTCTTTATGGCTAGTTTAAGCCAATACAAGAAATAAATATTTCTTTGATGATCATACATTTATTTATACCACTTTTCTTTTAAGAAATCTTTATGCTCTTGAGAAACCTGTTTAAAAAAGGATTTTGTTAAAGGATATAAAGAGAAATTCTTTTTTAACATTTCTTTATCAATTTCAAAAATTCAATAACATTTATATTGAAATCTGATTTTGAGGGATTGTAAGTATTAGTTGGAGAAGCTTGAGAAGAAGGATACACAAGTTCTGGAGGTCGAAGGTCTACATTAGGTGTAGAGCAAGAAACTCGGGATGGTTCTTTTATAGAAGATCCTACCACAAAGGGAGGATGAGAATAAGACTTTTTAGAATGTTAATAAACTATAGGAGTTGTATCTCTTGAATCGGTTTGAAAATTTATTTCAGCACTTCCATCTTCATGTTCAATAATTATTTCAATATCTTGATTCTCTAAAGACCTTTTTGGTTGAGTGTTTTCTAAGTGCCATTTACCAGATAGATTAATATCATTCCACTGTATGAGTTTTAGAATATTAACTTTATTTTTGAAATTAGTTTGAAATAAAGTAGTCATAGTTTTTGCTTGATGGGAATAGGCTATGCCTGGAACAACTGAATTTATGAGTTTTTAATAAACTCTATCTATAAGAGCAAGATTTTGATTATGATGGTTCATATCAAAACCTTTTATCTGGATAGCAAGAATAAGAGCTTCATGTGCACCTGAATCTTTAAGGGAAACAGAGAAATTTGGAATGCAATTGAAGAGAGTAGGGCTATTAGCCAAACTTGATTCAACCATTCCAAGTAATGAATCACTAAATTTTTTATATCTTCCATCTTAAACATAGATGAGAGCTTCAGTTCTAAGTCCAAGTCATGTTAAAGGCTTTAGAGCAACTTGCACTAATCCAAAATGAATATAATTATATGTTTTAACAAACTCCTTTATTTCATAGGGCTTGATTAAAGAAAGATGCCGAATATTATTGGTAATGGATTTAGTTCTTTCAATGGTTTTTACTTTATAACTTGATTTTAATTGAAAACTTCCAACTTTATAAATTTCATCTTTATTTATGGTTGGAATAGTCCAGTCACAAATAACTTGGTCTAAATCGTCATAATTGATTTCTTCACTATTTTTAATAGACATAAAAGATAAGGAATTTGATGATGAGGAAGAAGAAGGTACAAACTTCTTAATAAGCTTAGCTATAATTTGTATTACAGAGTTATTTTAACCAAATCTACCATGAGTATCTAACGAAATAGAGGATTTACACACCAACAAAATGCCTTAAATGCCTTCACACGGCTAACAACGGTGACAACAATGACTACCTTAGCTTTGCTCCGGGAGGAATATGAATAAAATTTCTCAATAATAACAAACACGGAACTAAGTATTAAGACTTTCAATGTTTTTACTTCTGAGTCAACAATTCCTTAAGTAAAATCAAAGCATAACATAACAAAGATAAGTAAAGAAATACTCACAAAACAACTTTATATTGCTTGTACATGAGGAAAGCTAGACCTATTTATAGTCATAACAAACATAATTTACATTTTTATTACAACTAAATTTAGACTGAATGTGCATTTCATTTAATGTGCGGGCAAATTTCATGACACTTCCGGACTGCGGGCAAAAATCACAATTTTTGCTGTAGATGAACTTCATTCTGAATAGTGAGATGTCATGATTGCTTTGAGTGACTTGATAAGGAATGTGTCATATCTTTATTTCTTTTTCCTTTCTGGAGATAAGTTCTTTATGGATGTGCATGTCGGGAATAAAATACTACTTCACTCTTATGAGAGATATGCTTTGTCTTTTAGTACTTTTGCATGTACTTTTTTTAAAAACTTAGTAGAAAAAGCTTTTCTCATCCTTCAAATGTTTTAGAAAAAGCTCTTGTAGGAAGAATCTTTATGATAGGCACAGTAATATTGGAGACTTGCATCAAAAGTGCCCATTCCAACCTTCATTTGTTAATTCACCATGGAATAATTAGATTAACTCTTCTCGAGTTTCTTCAGAAATATCAAAAGACATGTCTTCATAAGCATTGATAATTTGATTGAGAGCTATATGTCCAAATTTATATGAAACTGTATCACCATTGTTTGCTCGGCGAGATCATCAGCAACGCAAACTACTTGTCAACCGTCACACCAAACATATCTATATGTACTTGTAAATTCAAGATGTCCTTTTAGATTGAAAAGTCTTTGATATTAATCAGAAGCTGGATCATAATTTTGGAGACGTTCTAAGTTGTATTCCATTATAGCGACTTCATGAGATTCATACCATTGAGTTGGATAATCAACAGGGTGATGCTCGTAATCATTTAAGGTAGGGATGAATTTTTTACAGACTAAATCTCCTTCTTCATAAATCATGATAGTCCATAATTGATAAGGTTAATAAAACCAGATTTTTTATTTTTCACCCAAACTTGATGAAATCGTTGTGAGAAGTTGCCTTTTGGTAACTCCAAGGCTGCGAAGGGCATGAGCACTGTTGCAGGGAGCTGCTATATTATTTAAAAATCTCTGCATAAAAAAAATCTTTGGACTTCGATATATGAGATATCAACTTCATGTGATGACAGGAACAATTTGGGAAAGCCAGTTGCCCAGCTTATATATTGAGCTTTGAGCATTAATCGCTCCTTGATCTGACAAGAAAGAGTTTTTTCTCTAATTCTTGTAGCTATCTCATCTGGAAGGGCTATTTTAACCTTTTCCAGGAGGTGAATTTTGGGTGTTTTTTTTTATCAACATAGGTGGATAACAATGCTCTTTGATGGATGTTATGGCACATAAGGATTTGGCTTTCTAAGTCCTTCATATGGTTTGCAATTTTGGATAGGGTTTTTCTAGTGTTTTTTCTTTTATCATAAAGAATGGCACTCCAATGGGCATTGATAAGCTCTTGTAAAGTGACAGATAATCCTAGATTGAAGAAAGGGATTGATATTTATGGGGATATAGGTATGAAGGAAGAGCTTGATTCTTGAATAAGGGCTTTACTTAATGTCATAATGAGAAAGGATACTTCCTGAAGGCAAATAGGAGTAAAAGATAGCTCTGAATAAGAATTATCAATAACCTGAATTTTTATTTTCTTTGGGAAAAAAAAGCAATTTTACATTTGTCCTCCAGGTAGAAATTGAAGCTACCAAAATCTAGACGTAGGATTAAATGTAGAAAACATGAAGACATCAGAGAGACGATTAATAAGATCCATTTTATTTGGAACTAGATATCTAAATGGTTTTTGAATATCTTATTCTTGTTTACACTTTGTCTGAATAATATTGATATGTTGAATAGGAGTTAATTCAACAAAATAAAAATTTAATTCTTTATTGTCTAAAATAGTTTTTAGACCTGATGAGTCAATTTGAAAAGGCTGTAAATTTTGTAGAAAAAGATTTGGAAAGGCTATAAGATAAGTGGAGAAATTCTTATTCAGCCTCTCCTACTGCTCTTTATGTAGCAGCAGATTTGCTTCAACTCAAAAAAGAACTTCAAAAGGAAATTATTGAACAAATACAAAAAGAACGATCATCTAAAAATGCTCCATTAAGTTTTGGTCAGTAGCTGCATCATCTTTGGGCTGATGACAATCCTTTTGAAAATATTAGTCCTGAACCAAACACAGATGCTGATGATACAAATAGTGATAATGAAGGATTCATATCTATCCTAAGAAAAGGAAAAAAATTAAAGCCAAGACAAGACATACGCTTTTATTAGTCCACTCAATTTCCTACAAAGCAATCATGACGATCCACTATTCCGAATAAAGTTCATCTATAGTGAAGATTGTGACCTTATCCAGTAGTCCTGAAGCATTATGAAATTTGTCAGCACATGAAATAAAATGCAAATGCAATGTAAATTTAGTTGTAATGAAATGTAAATTATATTTGCTACGACTATAAATAAGTCTAGTCTTCCTCATGTACAGGCAAGAGTTTGAATATCAGTCAAAATCCAGCCTTGCTTCCACCACCATCTCCTCTCTCTTCTCCCCTGTGCTTTTGTATACCCACCACCTTCTGCTTTTGTATACCCACCATCTTCCCCATTTGGTATCAAAGCCAAGTTGGGATCTAGTTTGTAATCAAGTATCGTTGCACTATAAAGTCATTTTATGAATATTTCTTCACTTATCTTTATGTATTGATTTGTTTAAGGAATTGCTGACTCAGAAGCAATAACGTCAAAAATCTTAATACTTGGTTATGTGTTTGTTATTATTGAGCAATTTTAATCATATTCTGCCCAGAGTGAACCTGAGGTAGCCATTGTTGTTACCGTTGTTAGCCATGTGAAGGCGTTTAAGGCCTTTTATTGGTGTGTGAATCTTCTGTTTCACTAGATACTCATGGTGGATTTGGTTAAAACAACTCTGTAATACAAATTATGGCTAAGCTTATTAAGAAGTTTGTACCTTTTTATTCCTCATCATCAAATTCCTTATCTTCTATGTCTATTAAAAATAGTGAAGAAATTAGTTATGACGCTTTAGATCAAGTTACTTGTAACTAGACTATTCCAACCATAAATAAAAATGACATTTATAAAGGTCGAAGTTTTCAATTAAAATCAAGTTATAAAGTAAAAACCATTGAAAGAATTGAATCCATTACTAGTAATATTTAGCATCTTTCTTTAATCAAGTCCCATGAAATAAAAGGAGTATGTTAAAACATAGAATTATATTCATTCTGGATTAGTGCAAGTTGTTCTAAAGCTTTTAACAAGACTTGGACTTAAAATAGAAGCTCTCATCTATTTCCAAGACACAAGACATAAAAAATTTAGTGATTCATTACTTGGAATGGTTAAATCAAGTTTGGCTAATGGCCGTACTTTCTTCAATTGCTTTCCAAATTTTTCTATTTCCGTTACAGATCCAGGTGCACATGAAGCTCTTACTTTTGAAATCTAGACAAATGGTTTTGATATGAATCCTCATAATCAAAATCTTGCTCTCATATATAGAGTTTATTATAAAGTCATGAATTCAGTTGTTCCAGGCATAGCCCATTCCCATCAAGCCAAAGGTATGACTACTTTATTCCAAACTAATTTAAAAAATAAAATTAATATTCCAAAACTCATACAGTGGAATGATATTAATTTATCTGGTAAATGACGCTTAGAAAACGTCCAACTAGAAAGGTCTTTAGAAAATCAAGATATTGAACCAATTATTGAACATTAAGATGGAAGTGTTGAAATAAGTTTTCAAATAGATTCAAGAGATACAACCCCTATAGTTTATGAACCTTCTAGAAAGTCTTATTCTCATCCTCCCTCTGTGGTAGGATCTTCCATAAAAGAACCATCCCGAGTTTCTTGCTCTACACCTAATGTGGACCTTCGACATTAGGAATTTTGGTTTTTGTAATTCTTTTTCAATTCTTAAATAATTCATTTCTTCTTAAAGATATGCAATTTGTTTTTATTTATAAGCAATTAGATTTTGAATAATATTGATATGTTGAAGAGGAGTTGATTCAACAAAATCAAAAATTAATTTTTTATTGTCTTTAATAGTTTTAAGGCCTGATGAATCAATTTGAAAAGGCTGTAGAATCTATAGAAAAGGATTTCCAAGTATAACATCATTGTTTTTATCTTTTCCAAATAAGAAATTAGTCTTTATACATGTTCCATTTTTGCAAACATGGATGTTATTTAATTTATAATGGATATGGACTTTGTTACTAGCAATTCCTAGGCTGATTTTATTTTTGGCTTTTTCATAATATTTTGTTTGGATTAATCATTCTCTTATCAAATTAACATCTGCGCCACTATCTAGTAAGCAGTGTGCCTTAATAGAGAAGTCTTTGACCTTAATTGTAACTTGAGTTTTCCATTTTTGTGGTGGATTCCTTATTAAAGAATTTACAAAACCGTTTAAGTTTTCATCAAATTCTTCTTAATGTTCTAAATTATCATTATTTTCTTGATAATTTTTGAGTGTGTCAAATTCAAGATTTTCAACACGTTGTTTGAGTTTTTGAAGTTCAATTAAGTCTTGTTTTAATTCTTTTAATTCTTGCTTTTGACTATTAATTTCTTTATAAAGATCTTAAATTGAAAGATCAGTAGGAGCTTGTTGCTCTCTTAATCTATCTAAAACAATTTTTACACTGAATTATTCAGGTAAGTCAGATATATTACTTGATGTAAAAGCTTTTCCTTTTTTATTTCCATTGTTTATTTTTTATTTTTTCAAAATATTTATTTTTTAATTCTTCATCTTTTAGATCTTTAAACATTTCTAGGACCATCTCTTTTAGAGCAAAAAGTATATTTAAAGATAAAGTGGAAGAAGAAGCAGATTCATAGTAGATTTCATAGTCAAATATTTTACAATGACATGTATCTAAAGCATGAGAGGAAGAATAATCTGTAACAGAGCCAAGTTCATATTGAATTTGTAATCAAGTACTTTGGCAATATAAAGTCATTTTGTGAGTATTTCTTCACTTATCTTTGTTATGTTATGCTTTCATTTTGCTTAAGGAATTGCGGACTCAGAAGTAAGAATATCAAAGGTCTTAATACTTAGTTCTGTGTTTGTTATTATTGAGAAATTTTAATCAAATTCCGCCTAGAGCGAAGCTGAGGTAACCATTGTTGTCCTCGTTGTTAGCCGTGTGAAGACGTTTAAGGCATTTTGCTGGTGTGTAAATCCTCTATTTCGTTAGATACTCATGGTGGATTTGGTTAAAATAACTCTATAATACAAATTATGGCTAAACTTATTAAAAAGTTTATACCTTCTTCTTCCTCATCATCAAATTCCTTATCTTCTATGTCTATTAAAAATAGTGAAAAAAACTCAGTTATGATGATTTAAATCAAGTTATTTGTGATTGGACTATTCCAACTGTAAATAAAAATGAGACTTACGAAGTTGCAAGTTTTCAATTAAAATCAAGTCATAAAGTAAACACCATTAAAAGAACTGAATCCATTACTGGTAATATTCAGCATCTTTCTTTAATCAAGCCCAATGAAATAAAGGAGTATGTTAAAACATACAATTATATTCATTTTGGGTTAGTGCAAGTTGCTCTAATGCCATTAACAAGAATTTGACTTAGAACTGAAGCTCTCATCTATGTTCAAGATAGAAGACATAAAAAATTCAATGCTTCATTACTTGGAATGGTTGAATTAACTTTGGCTAATGGGCATACTAAGTATGGCTAATGGTCATACTTTCTTCAGTTCCTTTCTAAATTTCTCTGTTTCCCTTACAGATTCAGGTGCACATGAAGCTCTTACTCTTGTTATCCAAACAAAAGGTTTTGATATGAATCCTCATAATCAAAATCTTGCTCTCATATATAGAGTTTATTATAAACTCATGAATTCAATTATTCCAGGCATAGCCTATTCCAATCAGGCAAAAGGTATGACTACTTTATTCTAAACTAATTTCAAAAATAAAGTTAATATTCTAAAACTCATACAGTGGAATGATATTAATCTATCTTGTAAATGGCGCTTAGAAAAAGGCCAACCGGAAAGGTCTTTAGAAAATCAAGATATTGAAACAATTAATGAACATGAAGATGGAAGTGTTCAAATAAATTTTCAAACAGATTCAAAAGATACTACTCCTACAGTTTATCAACTTTCTAGAAAGTCTTATTCTCATCCTCCCTCTGTGGTAGGATCTTCCATAAAAGAACCATCCCGAGTTTCTTGCTCTACACCTAATGTAGACCTTTGACCTACAGGACTTGTGTATCCTTCTTATCAAGCTTCTCCATCTAATACATATAATCCTTCGGAATTCAATTTCAATATAAATGTTATCAAATGCTTTAAAATTAATAAAGAAATGTCAAAAAAGAATTTAGCTTTACATCCTCTCACAAAATCCTTTTTTAACCATGTTTCTCAAGAACATAAAGACTTTCTAAAAGCAAAATGGTATAAATATATGTATGATAATCAAAGAAATATTTATTTCTTTGATTGGCTTAAACTAGCCATAAAGAAAGCATATAATACTGAAGATTTATCCATCAATATAATAATAAAATTATCTTGGATTATAGCTTCTACCAATTCTTCTCCATAAAGAACTGAAGAATCTATACATCCTCCATTACATCAAATCATTTATAAAGAAACTTCAGCTATACCCATAAAGTTGTTACAAAAATACAAGGAGACAAAGGTAAAACTGAATTTATTTACAAATTAGATTTAAGTCATGTTTTAGAATAAAATAATTATACAAATATAAACCTTCATACTATTAGCCAACAAACCAATAGAATTGAAGATAAAGTTGAAAATATTTTAAAATTTTAAGAAACTACTTTTTCCCATGAACTAATCAAGACACAATCTTTAGGTTTTCAAGGTGAAGCCCTGAAAGGTCTCAAGTTAGGAAAAAACCATTAAAATTTTTAGATGAACTAATTAATCAATTATCTCATAGTTTTACAAATATAAAACTTCAAGAAAATAAAGATAAAAAAGCAGACAAATCTATAAATGTTTTAGTCTTAAATTCTAAAGCCTATAACTCAGATTCAAAATTTTCTACAACTGATCCTATAGAAGAAGAGTTTAAAACAAATGAGAATCAAAATAATTAAAATCAAGAATCTTTATAAATCAATAAAATATTTAAAAGACAAAAACCAATAGTCACTATAGTAAAAACAAGAAATTATTATCCAAGACCTACTCCAATTGATCTTCAATTCGATGAACAAGCTATTCTAAATAGCCTTCGATTTGAAAACTCAGAATACGGATGGAATGTAGATGGACCATTTGAATATCAAATCCTGTAACTACGCCAACACATGATGATTATGCCTCTACCATCATGGCTGCCGGTAATGATCAAAGACATGCAGTAAATGTAGTCATACTTGGATTTACTGGACAATTACATGGTTGGTGGGAAAAATACCTATTTGATATAGAAAGAAATGCTATATTAAATGTAGTAAAAAGAGATCCCTCAGGAAATCCTGTTCTTACTCCTCAAGGCCAAATGATCCCTGATTCCATCTACATGCTTATTACCAATAAAGTTAAACATTTTATTGGTAACGATATTAATGCAGAACAAAAATTAAAACACAATTAATCAATTTATCTTGCCCAACATTATTAGATTTCGTTGGTATAAAGATGTTTTCTTATCAAAACTCTGTACAATCGATGCAAGTAATTTGGAATTTTGGAAAGAAAAATTCATATCTGGTCTTCCAAAACTTTTTGCTGAAATAGTTAGAGAAGAATTAAAATCAGAAAATTGTGAAAATTTGAATTATGGAATGTATACATATGGTGGTCTAATTCAAAAGATTAATAAAGTTGGATTTTCATTATGCAATGAAATTAAACTTGAACATCAAATTGAAAATAAAAAAAGAATAGGCGAGTATGAACTTGGTGATTTTTGTTTTCAATTTGGTATGGAACCATTAATCAGTCCTTCTAGCCAGAAAGAAAAACTTAAAAAAAAACCATAAAAAAAATCTAAGCATATTTTAACTCCATAATATTTACTCCTTCAAAAAGATATTATAAAAAATCTTCCCATAAAAACCCTTATATAGAATTATAGAAATCTTATACAAACGATAATCCATCCACTTCTTATTCCAAGAAAAAAGAAATACAATGTTATAATTGTAAAGAAAAAGGACATATAGCTCCTGACTGCCCAAAAATAAAAGTTAAAACAGAAAAAGAAATCAAAACTATCTTAAAAAGATCCTCAGCGTCAAAGTCATCCAGTTCCTCTGATACAGATTATTCTTCCTCTCATGCTTCAGATACATTTCTTTGTATATTTGACAATGAAATTCAGCATAAATTTACTTCTTTTTTCTCTTTATCTTTAAACATACTTTTTGCTCCAGAAGAGATGGTGTTAGAAATGTTTAAAGATCTAAAATATGAAGAATTGAAAAATAAATATTTTGGAAAAAAATAAAAATATAAATAAAGGAACTAAAACAAGGAAAGCTTCTACATCAAAAAACATATCAGACTTACCTGAATAATTCAGCATTAAAACTGTATTAGATAGATTAAGAGAGCAACAAGCTCTTACTCATTTTTCTATTCAATATCTTTATAAAGAAATAAATAATCAAAAACAAGAAATAAAAAAGTTAAAACAAAACTTAATTGAACTTCAAGAACTTAAACAACGTGTTGAGAATCTTGAATTTCAAACACTCAAAAATTATCAAGAAAATAATGATACTTGAGAAAATCAAGAAAAATTTGATGAAGACTTAAATGGTTTTGTAAATTCTTTAACAAGAAATCCACTTAAAAAATGGAAAACTCAAGCTACAATTAAGGTCAAAGACTTTTTTATTAAAGCACTCTGCTTACTAGATAGTGGCGCAGATATTAATTTAATAAGAGAAGGATTAATCCCAATAATAAACTTAATCTAGCTAATGCTAGCAAAAAACTACATATCAAATACAAATTAAGTAATGTTTATGTATGTAAAAATGGCACATGCATAAAGACTAATTTCCTTCTAGGAAAGGATTTAAACAATGGTGTTATCCTTGGAAATCCTTTTTTACAAATTTTGCAACATTTCTAAATTGACTTATCTGGTCTAAAAACTATTTTAGACAATAAAGAATTAAAATTTGATTTTGTTGAATTAACTCCTATTCAACATATCAATATTATTTAGACAAAGTGTAAACAAGAATAAGATGTTCAAAAACCATTCAAATATCTAGTTCCAAAGAAAATGGATCTTATTAATCATCTCTCTGATGTCTTCATGTTTTCTACATTTAATCCTACATCCAGATTTTGGTACCTTCAAATTCTATCGGGAGGACAGATATAACATTGCTTTTTTTCCCCAAAGAAAATAAAAATTTAGGTTATTCATAATTCTCATTCAGACCTATCTTTTACTCCTATCTGCCTTCAAGAAGTATCCCTTCTCATTATGACATCAAGTAAAGCCCCTATTCAGGAATCAAGCTCTTTCTTCAAACCTACATCCCAACAAATATCAATTTCCTTCTTCAATCCAGGATTAGCTATCACTTGATGAGAACTTATCAATGCTCATTGGAGTGCCATTCTCTCTTATAGAAGAAAAAAAACTATCCCAAATTGCAAACCATATCAAGGTCTTAAAAAGCCAAATCCTTATGTGCCATAACATCCATCAAAGAGCACTAGTATCCACCTATGCTGATGCAAAAGCTTCTAGAATTCACCTCATGGAAAAGGTTAACACAGCCCTTCCAGATGAGATAGCCGCAAGAATTAAAGAAAAAAACTATTTCTTATCAAATCAAGGAGCGATTATGCTCAAAGCTCAATATATAAGCTGGGCAACTAGCTTTCCTAAATTGTTCGCGATTATGCTCAAAGCTCAATATATAAGCTAGATAACTGGCTTTCCCAAATTATTCCTGCCATCATATGAAGTTGATATTTTATAAATCTAACAAGGATTTTTTTTATACAGAGATGATTTTGAAATAATACAGCAGCTCCCTGCAATCGTGCCTCATGCCCTTCGCAGCCTTAGAGTTACCAAAAGACAAATTCTCATAATGATTTTCATCATGTTTGGGTGAAAGATCAGAGATTCAGTTTTATCAACCTTATCAATTATGGACTATCATGACTTATGAAGAAGGAGATTTAGTCTGCAAAAAATTCATCTCTACCATAAATGATTACAAGCATCTTCCAGTTGATTATTCGGCTCAATGGTATGAATCTCATAAAGTCAATACAATGGAATACAGCTTAGAACGTCTCCAAAATTATGATCCAGCTTCTGATCAATATCAAAGATTTCTCAATCTAAAAGGACATCTTGAATTTGCAAGAACATACAAATATGTTTGGTGTGATGGTCAATGAGTTGTTTGCATTGTTGATGATCTCGCTGAGCAAACTACGGTGATACAGAATCCTTCTAAATCTGGACATGCCAAGTTTAATCAAATTATCAATGCCTATGAAGTTATCTTTTTTGACATTTCAGAAAAAAAATCATGAGTAATTAATTCAACTATTTCATGGAGAATTCGAAAATCATAATGACGGTTGGAATGACCCTTGTCATAATTTTGACTTTATTATGAAGTTTCTGTGCCACCTACAATGGAATTCATTAGGATGGTGATTAATCTTATCAAGATTTATTAAGAGTGTTCTCTATAAAGCATGCAAAGAAAAGATAACAAAAACTTTATCATTGCTATCGTATCCATAGCTATGCTATTCTCTACAAACACATCAAAGTTATGTTGAAAAAGTACTATACAAAAAGCCACTTTGAGAAAGAAAACAAAAGACAACTGTTAAAAATCCAAAAGACAACAAGAATGAACAAGGCTCCATAGACTCCTCTCTCCACAACAGACCAACCAGGTACTATGCAGAAGAATAAAGCAACTATGTAGAAGAATAAAGCAACATCCTCCTAGTCAACAAGTATAATCATCACAGCATGAAGACAAACCATCTATACGGCAACCCGTGATCCTATCCAGTAGTAAAATCTCGAAACATCATGTAAAATGCGAGCACATAAAATGAAATACAAATGTTGTCTAAATTCAGTTGTAATAAAATGTCAATTATATTTGCTAAGGCTATAAATAGTACCAGCCTTCTCCATGTACAGGCAAGAGTTGAAATACCAATCAAAATCCAATCTTGCTTCCAACACCATCTCCTCACTCCTCTCCCTTCTGCTCTTGTATACCCACCATCTTCCCCATTTGGTATTAGAGCCAAGTTTGCTTCTAGTTTGTAATCAAGTATCGTTGCAATATAAAGTCGTTTTATGAGTATTTCTTCACTTATCTTTATGTTTTGATTTTGTTTAAGGAATTACTGACTCAAAAGCAAGAACATCAAAAATCTTAATACTTAGTTGTGTGTTTGTTATTATTGAGAAATTTTAATCATATTCCGCCCAGAGTGAAGCTGAGGTAGCCATTGTTGTCGCCATTGTTAGCCATGTGAAGGCGTTTAAAGCATTTTGTTGGTGTGTAAATCCTCTATTTCATTAGATACCCATGGTGGATTTGGTTAAAATAACTCTGTAATACAAATTATGGCTAAGCTTATTAAGAAGTTTGTACCTTCTTCTTACTCATCATGAAATTCCTTATCTTCTATGTCTATTCAAAATAGTGAAGAAATTAGTTATGAAAATTTAGATCAAGTTATTTGTGACTGGACAATTCTAACCGTAAATAAAAATGAAATTTATAAAGTTAGAAGTTTTCAATTAAAGTCAAGTTATAAAGTAAAAACCATTGAAAGAACTGAATCCATTACCAGTAATAGTCAACATCTTTCTTTAATCAAGCCCCATGAAATAAAGGAGTATGTTAAAGCATACAATTATAATAATTTTGGATTGGTGCAAGTTGCTCGAAAGCCTTTAACAAGACTTGGACTTAGAACAAAAGCTCTCATCTATGTTCAAGACACAAGACATAAAAAGTTCAATGATTCATTACTTGGAATGGTTGAATCAAGTTTGGCTAATGGCCCTACTTTCTTCAAATGCTCTCCAAATTTCTTTGTTCCCCTTACAGATCCGGGTGCACAAGAAGCTCTTACTCTTACTATCCAGGTAAAAGGTTTTGATATGAATCCTTAAAATCAAAATCTTGCTCTCATATATAGAGTTTATTATAAACTCATGAATTCAGTTGCTCTAGGCATAGCCTATTCCCATCAAGCAAAAGATATGACTACTTTATTCCAAACTAATTTAAAAAATAAAGGTAATATTTCAAAACTCATACAGTGGAATGATATTAATCTATCTGGTAAATGGCGCTTAGAAAATTCTCAACCTGAAAAGTCTTTAGAAAATCAAGATATTGAAATAATTATTGAACATGAAGATGGAACTGCTGAAATAACTTTTTAAATAGATTCAAAAGATACAACTCCTACATTTTATCAACCTTCTAGAAAATCTTATTCACATCCTCCATCAGTGGTAAGATCTTCCATAAAAGAACCATCCCGCGTTTCTTGCTTTACACCTAATAAAGACCTTCAGCTTACAAAACTTATGTATCCTTCTTATCAAGCTTCTCCATCTAATACATATAATCCTTCGGAATCCGATTTAATTATAAATGTTATTGAATGTTTTGAAATTTATAAAGAAATGTTAAAAAAGAATTTAGCTCTACATCCTTTAACAAAGTCCTTTTTTATACCGGTTTCTGAAGAACATAAAAACTTTTTAAAAGAAAAATGGTACAAATATATATATGATAATAAAAAAAATATTTGTTTCTTTGATTGACTTAAACTAGCCATAAAAAAAGCTTATAATATTAAAGATTTGTCCATCAATATAATAACAAAATTAAGTTCATCTTGGATTATAGCTTCTACCAGTTCTTCTCCAACAAGAACTGAAAAATCTATACATCCTCCATTACATCAAACCTTACATAAGGAAACTTAAGCTGTACCCATGAAAGATGTACCAAAGATACAAGGAGATAAAGGTAAATTTGAATTAATTTAGAAATTAGACTTAAGCCATGTTTTAGAACAAAATAAGTTTACAAATATTAACCTTCATACTATTGGCCAACAAACCAATAGAATTGAAGATTAAGTTGAAAATATTTTAAAAATTTATGAAGCATCTTCTTCACAAAAGATTATTAAGACATAAATTTTAGGTTTTCAAGGTGAAGCCCTTAAAGATCTAAAGTTATAAAGGAAACCTTTAAAATTTTCAGATGAACTAATCAATCAATTATCTCATAGTTTTACAAATATAGAACTTCAAGAAAATAAAGATCAAAAAGCTGACAAATCTATAAATGTTTTGGTCTCAAATTGTAAAGCCTCTAGTTCAAATTCAGAATTTTGTATAGCTGATCCTATAGAAGAAGAGTCTGAACCAAATGAGAATCAAAATGATCAAAATCAAAAATCTCTACAAATCAATAAAATATTTAAAAGACAAAAACCAATAGTCACTGTAGCAAAAACAAGAAATTATTATCCAAGACCTACTCCAGTTGATCTTCAATTCGATGAACAAGCTATTCTAAATGGCCTTCGATTTGAAAACTTCTCAATATACGAATGGAATATAGATGAACTATCTAAATATCAAATCCTATAACTATGCCAACACATGATCATATATGCCTCTACAATCATGGTTGCCAGTAATGATCAAAGACATGCAGTAAATGTAGTTGTCCTTGGATTTACTGGATAATTACATGGTTGGTGGGAAAAGTACCTATCTGATATAGATAGACAAGCTATACTAAATGCAATAAAAAGAGATCCTTTAGGAAATCCTATTATTACTCCTTAAGGTCAAATGATTCCTCAAGAAGAATAAAGCAACATCCTCCTAGTCAACAAGTACACTCAGCAAGAAGACAAATCGTCAGTACGGCAACCTATGATTCTATCAAGTAGTAAAATCCCGAAACATCATAAAATGAAATGCAAATGCAGTGTAAGTTCAATTGTAATGAAATGTAAATTACGTTTGCTAAGGTTATAAATAGTACCAGCCTTCTCCATGTACAGGTAAAAGTTGGAATACTAGTCAAAATCCAGCCTTACTTTCACCACCATCTCTTCTCTCCTCTCCCTTCCGCTTTTGTATACCCACCATCTTCCCCATTTGGTATCAGAGCCAAGTTGGCATCTAGTTTGTAATTAAGTATCATTGCAATATAAAGTCGTTTTGTGAGTATTTCTTCCCTTATCTTTGTTATGTTATGCTTTGATTTTGCTTAAGGAGTTGCTGACTTAGAAGCAAGAACGTCAAAAGTCTTAATACTTGGTTGTGTGTTTGTTATTATTGAGAAATTTTAATCATATTCTGCCCAGAGTGAAGCTGAGGTAGCCATTGTTGTCACTATTATTATCCGTGTAAAGGCATTTAAGGCGTTTTATTGGTGTATAAATCCTCTATTTTGTTAGATCGCATGGTGGAATTAGTTAAAATAACTCTGTAATACAAATTATGCCAAGCTTATTAAGAAGTTTGTACCTTTTTCATCCTCATCATCAAATTCCTTATCTTCCATGTCGATTAAAAATAGTGAAGAAATCAGTTATGACGATTAAGATCAACTTATTTATGACTGGACAATTCCAATCATAAATAAAAATGAAATTTATAAAGTTGGAAGTTTTTAATTAAAATCAAGTTATAAAGTAAAAACCATTGAAAGAACTGAATCTATTACCAGTAATATTCAGCATCTTTATTTAATTAAGCCCCATGAAATAAAGAAGTATGTTAAAACATACAATTATATTCATTTTGGTTTAGTGCAAGTTGCTCTAAAGCCATTAACAAGACTTGGACTTAGAATAGAAACTCTAATCTATGTTCAAGATACAAGACATAATAAATTCAGTGATTCATTACTTGGAATGGTTGAATCAAGTTTAGTTAATAGCCCTATTTTCTTCAATTGTTTTCCAAATTCCTCTGTTTCCCTAACAGATCTAGGTGCACATGAAGCTCTTACTATTGCTATCCAGACAAAAGGTTTTGATATGAATCCTCCTAATCAAAATCTTGCTCTTATATATAAAGTTTATTATAAACTCATGAATTCAGTTGTTCCAGGCATCGCCTACTCCCATCAAGCAAAAGGTATGACTACTTTATTCCAAACTAATTTCAAAAATAAAGTTAATATTCCAAAACTCATACAGTGAAATGATATTAATCTATCTGGTAAATGGTGCTTAGAAAATGCTCAACTAGAAAGGTCTTTAGAAAATCAAGGTATTGAAATAATTATTGAACATGAAGATGGAAGTGTTGAAATAAATTTTCAAACAGATTTAAGAGATATAACTCCTACAGTTTATTAACCTTCTAGAAAATCTTATTCTCATCTTTCCTCTGTGGTAGGATCTTCCATAAAAGAACCATCATGAGTTTCTTGCTTTACACTTAATGTAGACCTTCGACCTACAGGACCTGTGTATCCTTCTTATCAAGCTTACAAAAACATAAGAAATCATGCTTCTCCAACTAATACATATAATCCCTCAGAATCCGATTTCAATATAAATGGTGTTGAATGCTTTGAATTTGATAAAGAAATGCTAAAAAAGAATTTAGCTTTACATCCTCTCACAAAATCCTTTTTTAACCATGTTTCTCAAGAACATAAAGACTTTCTAAAAGCAAAATGGTATAAATATATGTATGATAATCAAAGAAATATTTATTTCTTTGATTGGCTTAATCTAGCCATGAAAAAAGCTTATAACATTGAAGATTTATCCCTCAATATGATAACTAAATTAAGCACTTCTTGGATTATAGCTTCTATCAGTTCCTCTCTACAAATAACTAAAGAATCTATGCATCCTCTATTACATCAAATCATTTATTAAGAAACTTTAGTTGTACCCATAAAAGATGTTGCAAAAATACAAGGAGACAAAGGTAAAAACTGAACTTATTTACAAATCAGATTTAAGGCATATTTTAGAATAAAATAATTATACAAATATAAACCTTCATACTATTGGCCAACAAACCAATACAGTTGAAGAAAAAGTTGAAAATATTTTAAAATTTTATGAAACTACTTCTTCCCATAAAGTAATCAAGATGCAATCTTTAGGTTTTCAAGGTAAGGCCCTTAAAGATCTAAAGTTAGAAAAAACACCCTTAAAATTTTCAGACTAACTAATCAATCAATTATCTCATAGTTTTACAAATATAAAATTCAAGAAAATAAAGATCAAAATGCTGAAAAATCTATAAATATTTTAGTCTCAAATTCTAAAGCCTCTAGCTCAGATTCAGAATTTTTTGTAGCTGATCCTATAGAAGAAGAGTCTAAAACAAATGAGAATCAAAATGATTAAAATCAAGAATCTCTACAAATTAATAAAATATTTAAAAGACCAAAACCAATAGTCACTGCAATGAAAACAAGAAATTATTATCGAGGACCTACTCCAGTTGATCTTCAATTCAAAGAACAAGCTATTCTAAATGACCTTCGATTTGAAAACTGTTCAGTATACGAATGGAATGTAGATGTACTATATGAATATCAAATCCTGCAACTATACCAACACATAATGATATATGCCTCTGCCATCATGGCTGCCGATAATGATCAAAGACATAAATGCAGTCGTCCTTGGATTTATTGGATAATTGCATGGTTAGTGGGAAAAATACCTATCTGATATAGAAAGAAATGCTATATTAAATGCAGTAAAAAGGGATTCCTCAAGAATCCTGTCTTACTCCTCAAGGCCAAATGATCCCTGATTCCATGTACATGCTTATTACCAATATAGTTAAACATATTATTGGTAATTATATGAATGTAGAAGAAAAATTAAAAACATAGTTAATCAATTTATCTTGCCCAATATTATTAGATTTTCGTTGGTATAAAGATGTTTTCTTATCAAAACTCTATACAATCGATGCAACTAATTTAGAATTTTAGAAAGAAAATTTCATATCTGGTCTTCCTAAACTTTTTGCATAAAAAGTTAAAGAATAATTAAAATTAGAAAATTATGGAAATTTGAATTATGGAATGTATACATATGTTGATCTAATTCAAAAGATTAATAAAGTTGAATTTTCATTATGCAATGAAATCAAACTTAAAGATCAAATTGAAAATAAAAAAAGAATCAGCAAGTATGAACTTGGTGATTTTTGTTTTCAATTTGGTAAGGAATCATTAATCAGTCCTAGCCGGAATAAAAAGAAAAACTTAAAAAGAAACCATTAAAAAAGAAAATCTAAACATTTTTCAACTCCACAATATTATACTCCTTCAAAAAGATATTATAAAAAATCTTCTCATAAAAACCCTTATAAAGAATTAAAGAAATCTTATACAAATGATAAGCCATCCACTTCTTATCTCAATAAAAAAGAAATACAATATTATAATTGCAAAGAAAAAGGACATATAGTGCTTGACAACCCAAAAATTAAAAGTTAAAACAAAAAAAGAAATCAAAACTATCTTAAAAGGATCCTCAGCATCAGAGTCATCCAGTTCCTCTAATACAGATTATTTTTCCTCTCATGCTTCAAATACATGTCATTGTAAAATATTTGACAGTGAAATCCAGTTTAAATCTACTTCTTCTTCCTCTTTAGCTTTAAATGCACTTTCTACTCCAGAAGAGATGGTGCCAGAAATGTTTAACGATCTAAATGATAAAGAATTAAAAAATAAATATTTTGAAAAAATACAGAATATAAATAAAGGGACTAAAAAACTAAAAAAGGGATAGCTTTGACATCAAATAACATATTAGACTTACTTGAACAATTCAAAATTAGAACTATATTAGATAAATTAAAAGAGCAACAAGCTCCTACTCATCTTCCTATTCAAAATATTTATAAAGAAATAGATTATCGAAAGCAAGAAATAAAAGAATTAAAACAAGAATTAATTGAACTTCAAGAACTCAAATAACGTGTTGAGAAACTTGAATTTCACACACTTAAAAATTATCAAAAAAATAATGATAATTTAGAAAATCAAGAAAAATCAAGACTTAAATTGTTTTGTAAATTCTTTAATAAGAAATCCACTTAAAAAATGGAAAACCCAAGCTACAATTAAGGTCAACAACTTTTCTATTAAAGCACTCTGCTTTATAGATAGTGGCGCAGATGTTAATTTAATAAGAAAAGATTAATCCAACAAAACATTATGAAAAAACCAATAATAAACTCAATCTAGCTACTGCTAGCAAAAAACTACGTATCAAATACTAATTAAGTAATGTTTATGTTTGTAAAAATGAAACATGCATAAAGACTAATTTCCTTCTAGGAAAGGATTTAAACAATGATGTTATCTGTGGAAATCCTTTTTCACAAATTTTACAGCCTTTTCAAATTGACTCATCAGATCTAAAAAATATTTTAGACAATAAAGAATTAAATTTTGATTTTATTCAATTAACTCCCATTTAACATATCATTATTATTCAGACAAAGCATAAACAAGAATAAGATGTTCAAAAACCATTCAGATATCCAGTTCCAAATAAAACAGATCTTATTAATCGTCTCTCTGATGTTTTCATGTTTTCAACATTTAAGCCTACATCCAAATTTTGATACCTTCAAATTCTACTCGGAGGATAGATATAAATTTGCTTTTCTTTTCCCAAAGAAAGTAAAAATTAAGGTTATTGTTAATTCTTATTCAAACCTATCTTTTACTCCTATCCAGCTTCAGGAAGTATCCCTTCGCATTATGACATCAAACAAAGCCCCTATTCAAGAATCAAGCTCTTCCTTCATACCCACATCCCAACAAATATCAATCTCTTTCTTCAATCTAGGATTATTTGTCACTTCAGAAGAACTTATCAGTGCCAATTGAAGTGCCATTCTCTCTAATAAAAGAAAAAACACTAGAAAACCCTATCCAAAATTGCAAACCATATCAAGGACTTAGAAAGCCAAATCCTTATGTGCCATAACATCCATCAAAGAGCACTGTTATCCACCTATGCTGATTCAAAAACATCTAGAATTCACCTCCTGGAAAAGGTTGATGCAACCCTTCCAGATGAGGTAGTTGCAAGAATTAGAGAAAAACTATTTCTTGTCAGATGAAGCAGTGATTAATGCTCAAAGTTCAACTGGCTTTCCCAAATTGTTCCTACCATCATATGAAGTTGATATCTCATATATCGAACAAGGATTAATCCAAAGATTTTCTTTATGCGGAGATGATTTTGAAATAATATAGCAGCTCCCTGTAATTGTGCGTCATGCCCTTTGTAGCCTTGGAGTTACCAAAAGACAACTTCTCATAACAATATCATCCACTTTGGGGGAAAGATCAGAAATTTGGTTTTATCAACCATATCAATTATGGACTATCTGACTTATGAGGAAGGAGATTTACTCTGCAAAAAATTCATCTCTACCTTAAATGATTATGAGCATCTCCCAGTTGATTATCCAGCTCAATGGTTTGAATCTCATGAAGTCACTACAATAGAATACAGCTTAGAATGTCTCCAAAATTACAATCTAGCTTCTGAACCATATGAATGATTTCTCAATCTAAAAGGACATCTTGAATTGCAAGTACATGTAGATATGTTTGATGTGACGGTCGATGAGTTGTTTGCATTATTAATGATCTCGTTAAGCAAACAACGGTGATAAAGAATCCATATAAATTTGGACATATAGCTCTTAATCAAATTATCAATGCCTATGAGAACATGTATTTTGATATTTCTAAAGAAACTTGAGAAGAATTAATCCAATTATTCCATGGTGAATTAACAAATGAAGGTTGGAATGAGCACTTTTGATGCAAGCTCCAATAATACTATGCCTAGCATAAAGATTCTTCCTACAAGAGCTTTTTCTAAAACATTGGAAGGATGAGAAAAGCTTTTTCCACTAGCCCATCAATGAGTTCTTAGAAAAGGTACATGCAAAAGTACTAAAAGACAAAGCATATCTCTCATAAGAATGAAGTAGTATTTTATTCCCGACATGCACATCTATGGAGAACTTATCTGCAGAAAGGGAAAAGAAATAAAGACATGACGCATACCTTATCAAGTCACTCAAAGCAATCTTGACATCTCACCATTCAGAATAAAGTTCATTTACAACAAAGATTGTGATTTTTGCCTGCAGTCTGGAAGCATCATGAAATTTGCCAGCACATTAAATGAAATGCACATTCAGTCTAAATTCAGTTGTAATGAAATGTAAATTATATTGGTTATAACTATAAATAGGTCTAGCCTTCCTCATGTATAGGCAAGAGTTAGAATACCAGTCAAAATCCACCCTTGCTTCCACCACCATCTCCTCTCGCCTCCCCCTTCCGATTTTGTATGCCCACCATCTTCCCCATTTGGTATTAGAGCTAACTTGGTATCAAATTTGTAATCAAGTACTTTCGCAATATAAAGTTGTTTTGTGAGTATTTCTTCACTTATCTTTGTTATGTTATGCTTTGATTTTGCTTAAGGAATTGCTGACTCAAAAGTAAGAACGTCAAAAGTCTTAATACTTTGTTGTGTGTTTTTTATTATTGAGAAATTTTAATCATACTCCAGCCAGAGTGAAGCTGAGGTAGCCATTGTTGTCACCGTTGTTAGACGTGTAAAGGCGTTTAAGGCGTTTTATTGGTGTATAAATCCTCAATTTTGTTAGATACGCATGGTGGATTTGGTTAAAATAACTCTGTAATACAAATTATGGCTAAGCTTATTAAGAAGTTTGTACCTTCTTCTTCCTTATCATCAAATTCCTTATCATCTATGCCTATTAAAAATAGTGAAGAAATCAGTTATGGTGATTTACATCAAGTTATTTGTGACTGGACTATTCTAAACTTAAATAAAAATGAAATTTATAAAGTTGGAAGTTTTCAATTAATGTTAAGTTGTAAATTAAAAACTAATGAAAGAATTAAATCCATTACCAGTAATATTCAGCATCTTTCTTTAATCAAGCCCCATGAAATAAAGGAGTATGTTAAAACATACAATTATATTCATTTTAGATTGGGGCAAGTTGCTCTAAAGCCATTAACAAGACTTGGACTAAGAACTGAAGCTCTCATCTATGTTCAAGAAACAAGACATAAGAAATTCAGTGATTTATTGCATGGAATGGTTGAATCAAGTTTAGCTGATGGCCCTACTTCTTCAATTGCTCTCCAAATTTCTCTATTTTCTTTACAGATCCAGGTGCACATGACGCTCTTACTCTTGCTATCCAGGTAAAAGGCTTTGATATGAATCCTCATAATCAAAATCTTGCTTTCATATATAGCATTTATTATAAACTATGAATTCAGTTGTTCCAAGCGTAGCCTTTTCACATCAAGTAAAAGGTATGACTATTTTATTCCAAACTAATTTCAAAAATAAAGTTTATATTCCGACACTCATACAGTGGAATGATATTAATCTATCTGGTAAGTGGCGCTTAGAAAACGCCCAACCAGAAAGGTCTTTAGAAAATCAAGATATTGAAACAATTATTGAACATGAAGTTGGAAGTGTTGAAATAAATCTTCAAACAGATTCAAGAGATACAACTCCTACAGTTTATCAACCTTCTAAAAAGTCTTATTCTTATCCTCCATCTGTGGTAGGATCTTCCACAAATGAACCATCTCGATTTTTTTACTCTACACCTAATTTAGACCTTCGACCTATAGGACTTGTGTATCCTTCTTATCAAGCTTCTCCATCTAATACATATAATCCTTCAAAATTCGATTTCAATATCAATGTTATTGAATGTTTTGAAATTGATAATGAAATGTTAAAAAGGAATTTACCTCTACATCCTTTAACAAAATCCTTTTTTACATAGGTTTCTCAAGAACATAAAGACTTTTTAAAAGAAAAATGGTACAAATATATGTATGATAATCAAAGAAGTATTTATTTATCTGATTGGCTTAAACTAGCCATGAAGAAAGCTTATAATACTGAAGATTTATCCATCAATATAATAACTAAATTAAGCTCTTCTTGGATTATAGCTTCTGCCAGTTCCTCTCCACAATGAACTAAAGAATCTATACATCCTCCATTACATCAAATCATTTATAAAGAAATTTCAGCTATACCCATAAAAGATGTTGTAAAAATACAAGGAGGTAATGGTAAAACTAAATTTATTTACAAATCAGATTTAAGTGATATTTTAGAACAAAATAATTATACAAATATTAACCTTCATACTATTGGCCAACAAACCAGCAGAATTGAATATAAAGTTGAAAATATTTTAAAATTTTATGAAGCTACTTCTTCCCATAAAGTAATCAAGACACAATCTTTAGGTTTTCAAGGTGAAGCCCTTAAAGATCTAAAGTGAAAAAAAAACCCTTGAAATTTTTAGACGAACTAATCAATCAATTATCTCATAGTTTTACAAATATAAAACTTAATGATAATAAAGAAAATAAACATGAAAATTCCATAAATGTTTTAGTTTCTAAAGCTTCGAGCTCAAACTCAAAATTCTCTGTTTCTGACTCTAGAGAAGAAAAATCATGATGATCAAAATCAAGAATCTCTACAAATCAATAAAATATTTAAAAGATAAAAACCAATAGTCACTGCAGCAAAAACAAGAAATTATTATCCAAGACCTACTCTAATTGATCTTCAATTCAAAGAACAAGCTACTCTAAATGGCTTTCGATTTGAAAACTCTCCAATATATGAATGGAATGTAGATTGACTATCTGAATATCAAATCCTACAACTATGCCAACACATGATGATATATGTCTCTACTATCATGGCTGCTGGTAATGATCAAAGACATGCAGTAAATGCAGTTGTCCTTGGATTTACTGGACTATTACATGGTTGGTGGGAAAAATACTTATCTGATACAGAAAGAAATGCTATAAGAAATGTAGTAAAAGAAATCCCTCAGGAAATCCTATTCTTACTCCTTAAGGCAAAATGATCCTTGATTCCATCTACATGCTTATTACCAATATAGTTAAACATTTTATTGGTAATTATATGAATGTAGAAGAAAAATTAAAAACACAATTAATCAATTTATCTTGCCCAACATTATTAGATTTTCGTTGGTATAAAGATGTTTTTTTATCAAAACTCTACACGATCGATGCAAGTAAATCAGAATTTTTGAATGAAAAATTCATATCTGCTCTTCCTAAACTTTTGCAGAAAAAGTTAGAGAAGAATTAAAATAAAAAAATTATGGAACTCTGAATTATGGAATGTATACATATGGTGATCTAATTCAAAAGATTAATAAAGTTGGATTTTCATTATACAATGAAATCAAACTTAAACATCAAATTGAAAATCAAACAAGAATCAGCAAGTATGAACTTGGTGATTTTTTTTTTCAATCTCGGATGGAACCATTAATCAGTCCTTCTAGCCAGAATAAAAAGAAACTCTTAAAAAGAAACCATCAAAAAAGAAAATCTAAATATTATTCAACTCCACAATATTATACTGCCTCAAAAAGATATTATAAAAAATCTTCTTTTAAAAACCCTTATAAAGAATTAAAGAAATATTATACAAACGATAATCCATCCACTTTTTATCCTAAGAAAAAGGGAATACAATGTTATAATTACAAAGAAAAAGGACATATAGCTCCTGACTGCCCAAAAATAAAAGTTAAAACAGAAAAAGAAATCAAAACTATCTTAAAAGGATCCCCAGCGTCAGAGTCATCCAGTTCCTCTGATACAGATTATTGTTCCCCTCATGGTTTACATACATGTCATTGTAAAATATTTGACAGTGAAATCCAGTATGAGTCTGCTTCTTCTTCCTCTTTATCTTTAAAGGTACGTTCTACTCCAAAAGAGATGATGCTAGAAATTTTAAAGATCTAAATCATGAAGAATTAAAAAATAAATATTTTGAAAAAAAACAGAATATAAATAGAGGAACTAAAAAAAGAAAAGCTTCTACATCAAATAATATATTAGACTTACCAGAACAATTCAACATTAAAACTGTATTAGATAGATTAAGAGAGCAACACGCTCCTCCTCATCTTTCTATTCAAGATCTTTATAAAGAAATAAATAATCAAAAGCAAGAAATACAAGAATTAATATAAGACTTAATTAAACTTCAAGAACTCAAACAATGTGTTGAAAATCTTGAATTTCACACACTAAAAAATTATTAAAAAAATAATGATAATGTAGAAAATCAAGAAAAATTTGATAAAGACTTAAATGGTTTTGTAAATTCTTTAATAAGAAATCCACTTAAAAATGGAAAACTCAAGCTACAATTAAGGTCAAAGACTTCTCTATTAAAGCACTCTACTTACTAGATAATAGCGCAGATCTTAATTTAATAGGAGAAGGATTAATCCCAACAAAATATTATAAAAAAACCAATAATATACTCAATCTAGCTACTGCTAGCAAAAAACTACATATCAAATACAAATTAAGTAATGTTTATTTCTGTAAAAAAGGAACATGCATAAAGATTAATTTCTTTCTAGGAAACGATTTAAACAATGATGTTATCCTTAGAAATTATTTTTTACAAATTTTACAGCCTTTTCAAATTGACTCATCAGGTCAAAAAACTAGTTTAGACAATAAAGAATTAAATTTTGATTTTGTTGAATTAACTCCTATTCAACATATCAATTTTATTCAGACAAAGTGTAAATAAGAATAAGATGTTCAAAAACCATTCAGATATCCAGTGCCAAATAAAACGGATCTTAGTAATCGTCTCTCTGATGTCTTCATGTTTTCTACATTTAAACCTACATCTAGATTTAGGTACATTTAAATTTTACCTAGAGGACAGATATAAAATTATTTTTCTATTCCAAAAGAAAATAAAAATTCAAAATATTGATAATTCTCATTCAGACCTATCTGCCTTCATGAAGTACCCCTTATCATTATGACATCAAGTACAAGCAAAAGCAAAGCCCCTATTTAGGAATCAAGCTTCTCTTTCATAGCTACATCTCAACAAATATCAATTCCCTTCTTCAATCCAGGATTATCTGTCATTTCACAAGAACTTATCAATGCCCATTGGAGTGCCATTCTCTCTGATAAAAAAAAACACTAGAAAAAACCTATCCAAAATTGCAAACCATATCAAGGACTTAGAAAGCTAAATCCTTATATGCCATAACATCCATCAAAGAGCACTGTTATCCACCTATGTTCATGAAAAAACATCCAGAATTCACTTCCTGGAAAGGTTAACATAGCCCAGCCAAATGAGATAGCTGTAAGAATTGGAGGAAAAACTATTTCTTGTCAGATCAAGGAGCGATTAATGTTCAAAGCTCAATATATAAGCGGGGCAACTGGCTTTCCCAAATTGTTCCTGCCATCATATGAAGTTGATATCTCATATATCAAACAAGGATTAGTTAAAGATTTTCTTTTTACAGAGATGATTTTGAAATGATACAGCAGCTCCCTGCAATCGTGCGTCATGCCCTTCGCAGCCTTGGAGTTACCAAAAGACAAATTCTCATAACGATTTTATCAAGTTTGGGTGAAAGATCAAAAATCCAATTTTATCAACCTTATCAATTATGGACCATCATGAGTTATGAAGAAGGAGATTTAGTCTGCAAAAAGTTCATCTCTACGTTAAATGATTACGAGCATCTCCTTGTTGATTATCCAACTCAGTGGTATGAATCTCATGAAGTCGCTACAATGGAATATAGCTTAGAACGCCTCCGAACTTATGATCTAGCTTTTGATCAGTATCAAAGATTTCTCAATCAAGAAAAAGGACATATTGAATTTGCAAGTACAAACTGATATGTTTGGTGTGATAGTCGGAGAGTTGTTTGCATCGCTGATGATCTCATTGAGCAAACAACGGTGATACAGAATCCATATAAATCTGGACATACAGCTCTTTATCAAATTATCAATGCTTATGAAGACATGTCTTTTGTTATTTCTAAAGACACTCGAGAAGAATGAATCCAATTATTCCATGGTAAATTAACAAATGAAGGTTGGAATGAGCACTTTTGATGCAAGTCTCCAATAATACTATGCCTAACATAAAGATTCTTCCTACAAGAGCTTTTTCTAAAACATTGGAAGGATGAGAAAAGCTTTTTCTACTAGCCCATCATTGAGTTCTTAGAAAAAGTACATGCAAAAGTATTGAAAGACAAAGCATATCTCTCATAAGAATGAAGTAGTATTTTATTCCCGACATGCACATCCATGAAGAATTTATCTTTAGAAAGGGAAAAGAAATAAAGACATGACACATACCTTATCAAGTCACTCAAAGCAATCACGACATCTCACTATTTAGAATAAAGTTCAGCTACAGCAAAGATTGTGATTTTTGCCTGCAGTCCGAAAACATCATGAAATTTGCCAACACATTAAATGAAATGCATATTCAGTCTAAATTTAGTTGAAATGAAATGTAAATTATGTTGGTTATGACTATAAATAGGTCTAGCCTTCCCCATGTATAGGCAAGAGTTGGAATACCAGTCAAAATCCAGCCTTGCTTCCACCACCATCTCCTCTTTCCTCTGCCTTCCACTTTTGTATGCTCACCATCTTCCCCATTTGGTATTAGAGCCAAGTTAGTATCAAATTTGTAATCAAATACTTTGGCAATATAAAGTTGTTTTGTAGGTATTTCTTCAATTATTTTTGTTATGTTATACTTTGATTTTACTTAAGGAATTGATGACTCAAAAGTAAGAACATCAAAGTCTTAACACTTAGCTCTGTGTTTGCTATTATTGAGAAATTTAAATCATATTCCGCCCTATGGGAAGCTGAGGTAGCCATTGTTGTCACCGTTATTAGCTGTGTGAAGGTATTTAAAGCATTTTATTGGTGTGTAAGTCCTCTATTTTGTTAGATACTCATGGTGGATTTGATTAAAATAACTTTGTAGCACAAATTATGGCCAAGCTTATTAAGAGGTTTGTACCTTCTTCTTCCTCAACAACAAATTCCTTATTATCTATGTTTATTAAAAATAGTGAAGAATTCAGTTATGACGATTTAGATTAAGCTATTTGTGACTTGACTATTCCAACCTTAAATAAAAATGAAAATTTTAAAGTTGGAAGTTTTCAATTAAAATCAAGTTATAAGGTAAAAACCATTGAAAGAACTAAATCCATTACCAGTAATAATCAGCATCTTTCTTTAATCAAGTCCCATGAAATAAAGAAGTACGTTAAAACATACAATTATATTCATTTTGGATTAGGGCAAGTTGCTTTAAAGCCATTAACAAGACTTGGACTTAGAGCTAAAGCTCTCATCTATGTTCAAGACACAAGACATAAAAAATTCAGTGATTCATTAATTGGAATGGTTGAATCAAGTTTTACTAATGGCCCTACTTTCTTCAATTGCTTTCCAAATTTCTCTGTTTTTCCTTTACAGATCCAGGTGCACATAATGCTTTTACTCTTGCTATCCAAGCAAAAGGCTTTGATATGAATCCTCATAATCAAATTCTTGCTCTCATATATAGCGTTTATTATAAACTCATGAATTCAGTTGTTCCAGGCATAGCCTATTCCCATTAAGCAAAAGATATGACTACTTTATTCGAAACTAATTTCAAAAATAAAGTTAATATTCTAAAACTCATACAATGGAATGATATTAATCTATCTTGTAAATGGTGCTTAGAAAACGCCCAACCAGAAAGGCCTTTAGAAATTGAAGATATTGAAACAATTATTGAACATGAAGATGGAAGTGTTGAAATAAATTTTCAAACAGATTCAAGAGATACAACTCCTACAGTTTATCAGCCTTCTAGAAAGTCTTATTCTCATCCTCCCTCTGTAGTAGGATCTTCCATAAAAGAACCATCCTGAGTTTCGTGCTCTACACCTAATGAAGACCCTCAACCTATCGGACTTGTGTATCCTTCTTATCAAGCTTCTCCATCTAATACATATAATCCTTCGGAATTCGATTTCAATATAAATGTTATTGAATGTTTTGAAATTGATAAAGAAGTGTTAAAAAAGAATTTACCTCACATCCTTTAACAAAATCCTTTTTAAATAGGTTTCTCAAGAACATAAAGACTTTTTAAAAGAAAATGGTACAAATCTATGTATGATAATCAAAGAAGTATTTATTTATCTGATTGGCTTAAACTAGCCATAAAGAAAGCTTATAATATTGAAGATTTATCCATCAATATGATAGCAAAATTAAGCTCATCTTGGACTATATCTTCTACCTATTCTTCTCCACAGAGAACTGAAGAATCTATACATCTTCCATTACATCAAATCATATATAAAGAAACTTCAATCGTACCCATAAAAGATGTTGCGAAAATGCAAGGAGATAAAGGTAAATCTGAATTTATTTACAAATCAGATTTAAGTGATGTTTGAGAACAAAATAATTATACAAATATTAACCTTCATACTATTGGCCAACAAACTAATATAATTGAAGATAAAGTTGAAAATATTTTACAGCCTTCTAAAATTATTTCTTCTAAACAAGAATTCAAAAATATCTTAAAATGATCCTCATCCTTATCCTTAGAATCATCTAGTTCCTCTGATAAAGATTATTCTTCAGATACATGCCATTGTAAAATATTTGACAGTAAAATCCAGTACGAATCTACTTCGACTTCCTCTTTATCTTTAAAAGTACTCTCTGCTCCAGAAGAAATGGTGCTAAAAATGTTTAAAGATTTAAAAGATGAAGAATTAAAAAATAAATATTTTGAAAAAATACAAAAAATAAACAATGGAAATAAAAAAGGAAAAGTTTCTACATCAAGTAATATATCTGACTTACCTAAACCATTCAGTATAAAAACTATTTTAGATAGATTAAGAGAGCAATTGATAATCAAAAGAAAGATCTTTCTAAAGAAATTGATAATCAAAAGCAAGAAATAAAAGAATTAAAACAAGACTTCATTGAACTTCAAGAACTCAAACAACGTGTTGAGAATCTTGAATTTCACACACTCAAATATTATCAAGAAAATAATGATAATTTAGAACATCAAGAAAAATTTGATGAAAACTTAAATGGTTTTGTAAATTCTTTAACAAGGAATCCACCTCAAAAATGCAAAACTCAAGTTACAATTAAGGTCAAAGACTTCTCTATTAAAGCACTCTGCTTACTAGATAGTGGCGTAGGCATTAATTTAATAAGAGAAGGATTAATCCCAATAAAATGCTATGAGAAAATCCAAAAATAAACTCAGCCTAGCAACTGCTAGTAATAAACTCTATATCCATTATAAATTAAATAGCACCCATGTTTGCAAAAATGGGACATGTATAAAGACTAATTTCCTGCTCGGAAAAGATTTAAACAATGATGTTATCCTTGGAAATCCTTTTCTACAGATTCTACAGCCTTTTCAAATTGCTTCATCAAGCCTTAAAACTATTAAAGACAATAAAAAATTAATTTTTGATTTTGTTAAATCAACTCCTATTCAACATATCAATATCATTCAAAATCAAATTGCTTATAAATAAAAACGAATTGTATATCTTCAAGAAGATATGAATTCTTTAAGAATTGAAAATGAATTACAAAAACCAAAACTCCAAAAGGATTTAATCCAATTTCAAAAATCTTTTGAAATAGAATGCTATTTTGACTTTCCTTCTGCCTATTGGCATAGGAAACACCATACTATTTCTCTTCCATATATTGATAATTTCGATGAATCTCAAATTCGTACAAAAACTTGACCTATTCAGATGAATAAAGACCTTGTACAACTATGTACTAAAGAAATCATTGATCTTCTTGCTAAAAAGCTTATTCAGAAATCACAATCCCCTTGGAGTTGTGCAGTGTTTTATGTAAATAAATAGCCTGAACAAGAACGAGGTGTTTCCTGTCTTGTTATCAACTACAAGCCTTTAAATAAAGTCTTAAAGTGCATTAGATATCTAGTTCCAAATAGAACTAATATTATTAATTGTGTAGCTGGTGCCTTCCGTTTTTCCAAATTTGATCTTAAATTTGGATTTTGTCAATTCAAATCACCGTGGAGGACAAGTATAAAACTGCTTTTACAGTACCATTTGGCCATTAAGAATGGAACGTTATGCCATTTGGTTTAAAAAATGCTCCTTCAGAATTTCAAAAAATAATGAATGACATTTTTAATCCATATCAAGCTTTTACACTCGTCTATATAGATGACATTCTTATGTTTTCAAAATCTATTTCTGACCATTGGAAACATTTAAATATTTTTTAAAAAAATTATTATCAAGAATGGACTTGTCATATCCCAAAAGAAAATGAAGCTTTTTCAAATAAAAATTCAGTTTCTTGCCTTTATAATAAAAAGAGGAACTATTTCTCCAGTCCAAAGAATTATTAAGTTTGCTTCCCAACTTCTTGATGAAATTCTTAATAAAGAGCAATTACGACATTTTCTTGGATGCTTAATTATGTTTTTGACTTTTATAAAGATCTTGATAAAGAAAGAAAAATTTTGCAAATGCACTTGACCAAAAATCCCATAGATAGCTCACCTGCTCATGCAAAAGCTCTTCAAAATATCAAACAAAAAGTCCAAAATTTACCTTGTTTAACTATCCCTCATCTAGATTTATTAAAATTAGTTCAGAAAGATGCATCTGAAATACGTGTTGGAGGAATCTTTCTACAAAGAAACGTCCTTGGAAAAAAATAAATTCTTTGTTTCACTTCTGGAACATGGACACCCACTCAACAGAATTATTCAACTATTAAAAAAAATGCTATCCATAGTAAATAGTATAATGAAGTTCCAAAGTGATTTATTAAACAAAAGATTTTTATTAAAAATAAATTGTAAATCTGCTAAAGAAATTTTAGAAAAAGATGTAAAAAAATCTTATTGCTAAGCAAATCTTTGTTCTCTGGCAAGCTTTATTAGCCATATTTGACTTTGACATTGAGTATATTGTAAGTAAAAATAATTCTCTTCCTAATTTTTTATCTCGTGAGTTTTTACAGGGATAAAAGAATGAAACCTTGGCAGATTAGACCCTTTCTCTAGTCCCTAATTGATAAAGTTTCTTCCATTATGAATACTACAACTTTATCCAGAAAATCCAGCAGTAATTATCTTGAGAGATAGGGAGCAACCCATACTTCTAATATTCCTCAATTTCAAAGCCCATCAAGCCCTGTATCCAGAAAACCTTAAGCTTCACAAGCCCAATATTTTGCCTCAAAAGCACCCTTGAGAATTTATTCCTTAGATGACATGTCTTATGCCAATACCATTTCTATTGAACATCTTATCCAAACCCTTTTTTCTCCTGATCACTTATTTATCCATCCTCTTGACTATAAAGTCTATGAACATATTCTGATCAGAATTGGTAACTGTACTATTGATCATACAGATGGATCAAAAAATTCATACTTAACTGGTTTACCAACCAATATTACTATCCTATATTCAAAAATCAAGATTCTGCCTGCTCTCTCTACAAAAGAATGGGGACGACCTCTTCATATGACTCAAAGGCTTGATTCAGAACTTATTTTTAATTATTATTATTATATTTCTGCTTGGGAAGTCATCCTCTATTATCAAAACCCATCTTTCCAATATTCCTAGTTCATCAATTCAAATCAAACTCCCATAAAATACCTATGTGGTTCTTCACACAATTCTGGATCCCTTTTGGTGCCACTCAAGACATCCTTCCTCAAGTACTTCTTCCTTTTTATGAATCGTATTCTACATCATTTAAAGCCCTTCTCAAATCAGAAGAAAGAAACCATTATCAGCACCTACAACTTGCAACAGAACCTTATGTTATTATACAGTTTTATCACAAGCAGGAGATTCCTTAGATCTTGAAATGGAATTTTTATAAAGAAATGGACTTTAGTCCACCAGTTTTATCTTGAATGATCCATTTCAAGTTTTGGCATGAATTTGATTATACTGTAGGACTCAAGCAATATTCTACCGATCAAGCTATAAAGCCATCATTTTCTGAAGTTATCAAAACTCCTGAAAAAGAAAAAGAAAGGCTTCATCCAGCAAGTGATATTGACAAATAGAAGAATTCTTGTTCAGCCTCTCCTACTGCTTTTTTTGCAGCAGCAGATTTGCATCAACTCAAAAAAGAACTTCAAAAGGAAATTATTGAACAAATACAAAAAGAGTCGTAATCTGAGAATTTTCCATTAAGTTTTGGTTAGCAACTGCATCATCTTTGGGCTAATGACAATCCTTTTGAAAATATTGCTCCCTAGCTAGATACAGATGCCGATGAGACAAAAAGTGATAATGAAGGTTTCATATCTATCTGAAGAAAAGGAAGAAAATAAAGCCAAGACAAGACATGCTTTATCAAGCCACTCAATTTCCCACAAAGAAATCATAACAATCTACTATTCAAAATAAAGTTCATCTATAATGAAGATTGTGATCTTATCTAGCAATCCTGAAGCATCATGAAATTTGTCAACACATGAAATGAAATGCAAATGTAGTATAAATTTAGTTGTAATGAAATGTAAATTATGTTGGTTGTGACTATAAATAGGTCTAGCCTTCCTCATGTACAAGCAAGAGCTGGAATACCAGTCAAAATCCAGCTTTGCTTCCACCACTATCTCCTCTGTCCTCTCCCTTCCGCTTTTGTGTAACCCACCATCTTCCCCATTTGGCAAATGGGAAAGATGGTGGATATACAAAAGCAGAGGGATGGTGGGTATACAAAAGCGGCAGGGAGAGGAAAGAGGACATGGTGGTGGAAGCAAGGCTGGATTTTGACTGGTATTCCAACTCTTGCCTGTTCATGAGGAAGGCTAGACCTATTTATAGTCATAACCAACATAATTTACATTTCATTACAACTGAATTTAGACTGAATGTGCATTTCATTTAATGTACCGACAAATTGCATGATGCTTCTAAACTATAGGCAAAAATCACATTCTTTGTTGTAGATGAACTTTATTCTGAATAGTGAGATGTCATGATTGCTTTGAGTGACTTAATAAGGTATGTGTCATGAACTTTATGTGCATATCAGGAATAAAATGCTGCTTCATTCTTATGAGAGATATGCTTTGTCTTTTAATACTTTTGCATGCACTTTTTCTAAGAACTCATTGATGGGCTAGTAGAAAAAGCTTTTCTCATCCTTCCAATGTTTTAGAAAAAGCTTTTATAAGAAGAATCTTTACGCTAGGCATAGTATTATTGGACACTTGCATTAAAAGTGCTCATTCCAACCTTCATTTGTTAATTCACCATGGAAAAATTGGATTAACTCTTTTCAAGTTTCTTCAGAAATATCAAAAGACATGTCTTCATAAGCACTGATAATTTGATTGAGAGCTGTATGTCCAGATTTATATGGATTCTGTATCACCGTTGTTTGCTCAGCGAGATCATCAACAATGCAAACAACTCGTCGACTGTCACACCAAACATATCCGTATGTACTTGCAAATTCAAGATATCCTTTTAGATTGAGAAATCTTTTATATTGATTAGAAGCTGGATCATAATTTTGGAGACGTTCTAAGTTTATTCTATTGTAGCACCTTTATCAGATTCATACTATTGAGCTGGATAATCAACAGGGAGATGCTCGTAATCATTTAAGGTTCATAATCATTTAAGGTAGAGATGAATTTTTTGCAGACTAGATCTCCTTCTTCATAAGTCATGATAGTCCATAATTGATAAGGTTGATAAAATTGGATTTCTAATCTTTCACCCAAACTTGATGAAATCATTATGAGAAGTTGTCTTTTGGTAACTCCAAGGCTGTAAGGGCATGACACACAATTGTAAGGAGCTGCTGTATTATTTCAAAATCATCTCTGCAAAAAAAAATCTTTGGACTAATCCTTGTTCTATATATGAGATATAAACTTCATATGATGGCAGGAGTAATTTGGGAAAGCCAGTTGCCCAGCTTATATATTGAGCATTGAGCATTAATCACTCCCTGATCTGACAAGAAAGTTTTTTCTCTAATTCTTGCAGCTATCTTATTTGGAAGGGCTATGTTAACCTTTTCTAGGACATGAATTCTGGATGTTTTTTCATCAGTATAGGTGGATAATAGTGCTCTTTGATGGATGTTATGGCACAAAAGGATTTGGCTTTCTAAGTCCTTGATATGGTTTGTAATTTTGGATAGGGTTTTTCTAGTGTTTTTTTCTTTCATCAGAGAGAATGGCACTCCAATGGGCATTGATAAGTTCTCATGAAGTGATAGATAATCCTGGATTGAAGAAGGGAATTGATATTTGTTGGGATGTAGGTATGAAGGAAGAGCTTGATTCCTTAATAGGGGCTTTACATATGTCACAATGAGAAGGGATACTTCCTGAAGGCAGATAGGAGTAAATGATAGGTTTGAATGAGAATTATTAATAACCTGAATTTTTATTTCCTTTGGGAAAAGAAAAGCAGTTTTATATCTATCCTCCAGGTAGAATTTGAAGGTACCAAAATTTGGTTGTAGGATTAAATGTAGAAAACATGAAGACATCAGAAAGATGATTAATAAGATCCATTTTATTTGGAACTGGATATTTGAGTGGTTTTTGAACATCTTATTCTTGTTTACACTTTGATTGAATAATATTGATATGTTGAATAAGAGTTAATTCAACAAAACCAAATTTTAATTCTTTATTGTCTAAAATAGTTTTTTGACCTGATGAGTCAATTTAAAAAGGCTGTAAAGTTTGTAGAAAAGGATTTCTAAGGTTAACATCATTGTTTAAATCCTTTCCTAGAATGAAATTAGTCTTTATGCATGTTCCATTTTTACAAACATAAACATTACTTAATTTGTATTTGATATGTAGTTTCTTTGCTAGCCGTAGCTAGATTGAGTTTATTATTGGTTTTTTCATAATATTTTGTTGGGATTAATCCTTCTCTTATCAAATTAACATCTACACCACTATTTAGTAAGCAGAGTGCTTTAATAAAGAATTCTTTGATCTTAATTGTAACTTGAGTTTTCCATTTTTTAAGTGGATTCCTTGTTAAAGAATTTACAAAACCAATCAAGTTTTCATCAAATTTTTCTTAATTTTCTAAATTATCATTATTTTCTTGATATTTTTTGAGTATATGAAATTCAAGATTCTCAATACACTATTTGAGTTCTTGAAGTTCAATTAAGTCTTGTTTTAATTCTTTTATTTCTTAATTTTGATTATTAATTTTTTATAAAGATCTTGAATAAAAAGATGAGTAGGAGCTTGTTGCTCTCTTAATCTATCTAATACAGTTTTAATGCTGAATTATTCAGGTAAGTCTGATATGTTATTTGATGTAAAATCTTTTCCTCTTTAGTTCCTTTATTTATATTATGTATTTTTTCAAAATATTTATTTTTTCATTCTTCATCTTTTAGATCTTTAAACATTTCTAGCGCCATCTCTTCTGGAGCAGAAAGTACGTTTAAAAATAAAGAGGTAGAAGAAGCAGATTCATACTGGATTTTACTGTCAAATATTTTACAATGACATGTATCTGAAAATGAGAGGAAGAATAATCTATATCAGCGGAACTGGGTGACTTTGACTTTGAGGATCCTTTTAAGATATTTTTGATTTCTTTTTCTATTTTAACTTTTATTTTTGGGCAATCAGGGGCTATATGTCCTTTTTCCTTGTAATTATAACATTGTATTTCTTTTTTCTTAGGATGAGAAGTGGATGAATTATTTTTTGTATAAGATTTCTTTAATTCTTTATAAGGGTTTTTATGAGAAGATTTTTCATGATATCTTTTTGAAGGAATATATTATTGTGGAGTTGAAAAATGTTTAGATTTTCTTTTTTAATGGTTTCTTTTTAAGTTTTTCGTTTTATTTTGGCTAGAAAGACTGATTAATGGCTCCATACCAAATTGAAAACAAAAATCACCAAGTTCATACTTGCTGATTCTTTTTTTATTTTCAATTTGATATTTAAGTTTGATTTCATTGCATAATGAAAATCCAGCTTTATTAATCTTTTGAATTAGATCACTATATGTGTACATTCCATAATTCAAATTTCCATAATTTTCTGATTTTAATTCTTCTCGAACTTTTTCTGCAAAAAGTTTAGGAAGACTAGATATGAATTTTTCTTTCCAAAATTCTAAATTACTTTCATTGATCGTATAGAGTTTTGATAAGAAAACATCTTTATACCAACAAAAATCTGATAATGTTGGGCAAGATAAATTGATTAATTATGTTTTCAATTGTTCTTCTACATTCATATAATAACCAATAAAATGTTTAACTATATTCGTAATAAGCACGTAGATGGAATCAGGGATCATTTGGCCTTGAGGAGTAAGAATAGGATTTCCTGATAGATCTCCTTTTACTATATTTAATATAGCATTTCTTTCGGTATCAAATAGGTATTTTTCCCACCAACCATATAATTGTCTAGTGAATCCAAGGACAACTACATTTACTGTATATCATCGATCATTACTGGCAGCCATGATGGTAGAGGCATATATCATCATGTGTTGGCATAGTTGTAGGATTTGATATTTAGTAAGTCCATCTACATTCCATTCATATACTGAGGAGTTTTCAAATTTAAGGCCATTTAGAATAGCTTGTTCTTCCAATTGAAGATCAACTGGAGTAGGTCATGGATAATAATTTCTTGTTTTTGCAGCAGTGACTATTGGTTTTTGTCTTTTAAATATTTTATTGATTTGTAGAGATTCTTGATTTCGATCATTTTGGTTCTCATTTGTTTTAGACTCTTTTTCTATAGGATCAGCTATAGAAAATTTTGAATCTGAGCTAAAGGCTTTAGAATTTGAGACTAAAACATTTAAGTTTTGTCAGCTTTTTTATCTTTATTTTCTTGAAGTTTTATATTTGTAAAACTATGAGATAATTGATTGATTAGTTCGTCTGAAAAGTTTAAGGGTTTTTTTCTAACTTTAGATCTTTAAGGGCTTCACCTTGAAAACCTAAAGATTTTGTCTTGATTACTTTATGGAAAGAAGTAGTTTCATAAAATTTTAAAAAACTTTATCTTCAATTCTATTGGTTTGTTGGCCAGTAGTATGAAGGTTTGTATTTGTATAATTATTTTGTTCTAAAACATGACTTAAATTTGATTTGAAAATAAATTCATTTTTACATTTGTCTCCTTGTATTTTTGCAACATCTTTTATGGGTACAACTGAAGTTTCTTTATAAATGATTTGATATAATGGATGATGTATAGATTTTTCACTTCTTTGTGGAGAAGAACTGGTAGAAGCTATAATCCAAGATGAACTTAATTTTGTTAACATATTGATGGATAAATCTTTAGTATTACAAGCTTTCTTTATGGCTAGTTTAAGCCAATCAAAGAAATAAATACTTCTTTGATTATCATACATATATTTATACCATTTTGCTTTTTGAAAGTCTTTATGTTCTTGAGAAACATGGTCAAAAAAGGATTTTGTGAGAGGATGTAAAGCTAAATTCCTTTTTAACATTTCTTTATCAATTTCAAAGCATTCAATAACATTTATATTGAAATCGGATTCCGAAGGATTATATATATTAGATGGAGAAGCTTGATAAGAAGGATGCACTAGTCTTGTAGGTCGAAGGTTTACATTAGGTGTAGAGCAAAAAAACTCGGGATGGTTCTTTTATAGAAAATCCTACCACAGAGGGAGGATGAGAATAAGACTTTCTAGAAGGTCGATAAACTGCAAGAGTTGTATCTCTTGAATTTGTCTAAAAATTTATTTCAACACTTCCATCTTCATGTTCAATAATTGTTTCAGTATCTTGATTTTCTAAAGACCTTTCAGGTTGAGCGTTTTCTAAGTACCATTTACCAGATAGATTAATATCATTCCACTATATGAGTTTTGGAATATTAACTTTATTTTTGAAATTAGTTTGGAATATAGTAGTCATACCTTTTGCTTGATGGGAATAGGCTATGCTTGGAACAACTGAATTCATGAGTTTATAACAAACCCTATATATGATAGTAAGATTTTGATTATGAGGATTCATATCAAAACCTTTTATTTGGATAGCAAGAGTAAGAGCTTCATGTGCACCTGGATTTTTAAGGGAAATAGAGAAATTTGAAAAGTAATTGAAGAAAGTAAGGCCATTAGCGAAACTTGATTTAACTATTCCAAGTAATGAATCAATGAATTTTTTATGTCTTGTATCTTGAACATAGATGAGAGCTTCTATTCTAAGTACAAGTCTTGTTAATAGCGTTAGAGCAACTTGCACTAATCCAAAATGAATATAATTGTATGTTTTAACATACTCCTTTATTTCATAAGGCTTGATTAAAGAAAGATGCTGAATATTACTGGTAATGGATTCAGTTCTTTCGATGGTTTTTATCTTATAACTTGATTTTAATTGAAAACTTCCAACTTTATAATTTTCATTTTTATTTATGGTTGAAATAGTCCAGTCACAAATAACTTGATCTAAATCGTCATAACTGATTTCTTCAGTATCTTTAATAGACATTGAAGATAAGGAATTTGATGATGAGGATGAAGAAGGTGCAAACTTCTTAATAAGCTTAGCCATAATTTGTATTATAGAGTTATTTTAACCAAATCCACCACGAGTATCAAACGAAATAGAGGATTTACACACAAACAAAATGCCGTAAATGCCTTCACACGGTTAACAATGGCGACAAGAATGGCTACCTCAGCTTCGCTCCGGTTGGAATGTGATTAAAATTTCTCAATAATAACAAACGCAGAACTGAGTATTAAGACTTTTGGAGTTCTTACTTCTGAGTCAGCAATTCTTTAAGTAAAATCAAAGCATAACATAACAAAGATAAGTGAAAAAATACTCACAAAATGACTTTATATTGACAAAGTACTTGATTACAAATTTGATACCAACTTAGCTCTAATACAGATTACTCTCCCTCTCATGCTTCAAATATATGTCATTGTAAAATATTTGACAGTGAAATCCGGTATGAATCTGCTTCTTCTTCCTCTTTATCTTTAAACGTACTCTTTGCTCCAGAAGAAATGGTGCTAGAAATGTTTAAAGATCCAAAAGATAAAGAATTAAAATATAAATATTTTGAAAAAATACAAAAATAAACAACGGAAATAAAAAAGGAAAAGCTTCTACATCAATAAGATATCTGACTTACTGGAATAATTTAATATAAAAACTGTTTTAGATAGATTAAGAGAGCAACAAACTCCTACTCATCTTTCAATTTAAGATCTTTCTAAAGAAATTAATAATCAAAAGCAAGAAATAAAAGAATTAAAACAAGAGTTAATTGAACTTTAAGAACTCAAACAACGTGTTGAGAATCTTGAATTTCACACACTAAAACATGATCATGAAAATAATGATAATTTAGAACATCAAGAAAAATTTGATGACAACTTAAATGGTTTTGTAAATTCTTTAACAAGGAATCCACCTCAAAAATGGAAAACTCAAATTATAATTAAGGTCAAAGACTTCTCTATTAAAGTACTCTGCTTACTAGATAGTGGCACATATATTAATTTAATAAGAGAAGGATTAATTCCAATAAAATATTATGAAAAAACCAAAAATAAACTTAGCCTAGCAACTACTAGTAATAAACTCCTTGTCCATTATTCATTAAATAACGTCCATATTTGCAAAAATGGAACATGCATAAAGACTAATTTCCTGCTTAGAAAAGATTTAAACAATGATGTTATCCTTGGAAATCCTTTTCTACAAATTCTATAGCCCTTTCAAATTGATTCATCAGGCCTTCAAGCTATTAAAGATAATAAAAAATTAATTTTTGATTTTGTTGAATCAACTCCTATTCAACATATCAATATCATTCAAAATCAAATTGCTTATAAAGAAAAACAAATTGCATATCTTCAAGAAGATAGGAATTCTTTAAGAGTTGAAAAAGAATTACAAAAACCAGAATTCCAAAAAGATTTAATCCAATTTCAAAAATCTCCTATTTCAGAATGCTGTTATGATCTTCCTTTTGCCTTTTGGCATAGGAAACACTATACTGTTTCCCTTCTATATATTGATAAGTTCAATGAATGTCAAATTCCGACTAAAGCTCGACCTATTCAGATGAATAAAGACCTTGTACAACTATGTACTAAAGAAATCAATGATCTTCTTACTAAAAAGCTTATTCAGAAATCACAATCCCCTTGGAGTTGTGCAGCATTTTATGTAAAAAAAGCGCCTGAACAATAACGAGATGTTCCCCATCTTGTTATCAACTACAAGCCTATAAAAAAAGTCTTAAAGTCCATCCGATATCCAGTCCAAATAAAACTGATCTTATTAATCATCTAGTTGGGCCTTCCTTTTTTCTAAATTTGATCTTAAATCAGGATTTTGGCAAATTCAAACCACCCCGCAGGAAAGGTATAAAACTACTTTTACAGTACCATTTGGCCATTACGAATGGAATGTTATGCCATTTGGTTTAAAAAATGCTCCTTCAGAATTTCAAAGAATAATGAATGACATTTTTAATCCATATCAACTTTTACTGTCATCTATATAGATGACATTCTTGTGTTTTCAAAATCTATTTGTGACCATTAGAAACATTTAAATATTTTTAAAAAAGTTATTATAAAAAATGGACTTGTCTTATCCCAAAAGAAAATGAAGCCTTTTCAAACAGAAATTTAGTTTCTTGGCTTTATAATAAAAAAAGGAACTATTTCTCCAATCCAAAGAGTTATTAAGTTTGCTTCCCAATTTCCTGATGAAATTCTTATTAAAGAGCAATTGTGACGTTTTCTTGGATGCCTTAATTATGTTTTTGACTTTTATAAAGATCTTGATAAAGAAAGAAAAATCTTGCAAATGTGCTTGACCAAAAGCTTGACAAAAAATCCCATAAAATGGTCACCTGCTCATACAAAAACTATTCAAAATATTAAACAAAAAGTCCAAAATTTACCTTGTCTAACTATCCTTTATCTAGATTTATTAAAAATAGTTCAAACAGATGCATCTAAAATAGGTTTTGGAGGAATCTTTCTACAAAGAAACGTCCCTGGAAAAGAATAAATTCTTCGTTTCACTTCTGGAACATGGATGCCCGCTCAACAGAATTATTCAACTATTAAAAAGGAAATCCTATCCATAGTAAATAGTATAATGAAGTTCCAAAGTGATATATTAAACAAAAAATTTTTATTAAGAATAGATTATAAATCTGCTAAAGAAATTTTAGACAAAGATGTAAAAAATCTTACTGCTAAGCAAATCTTTGCTCGCTGGCAAGCTTTATTAGCCATATTTGACTTTAATATTGAGTATATTGCAGGTAAAAATAATTCTCTTCCTGTTTTTTTAACTCGTGAGTTTTTATAGGGACAAAAGAAAGAAGCCTTGGCAAATTAGACCCTTTCTCAAGTCCCGAACTGATAAAGTTTCTTCCATTATGAACACTACACATTTATCCAAAAAATTCAGTGGAAATTATCTTAAGAGATGGGGAGCAACCCATACTTTTAATATTTCTCAATTTCAATACCCATCAAGCCTTGTATCCAGAAAATCTTAAGCTTCACAAGCCTAATATTTTGCCACAAAAGCACCCACGAGAATTTATTCCTTCGATGACATGTCTTATGCCAATATCATTTCTATTGAACATCTTATCCAAACCATTTTTTCTCCCGATCACTTATTTATCCAACCTCTTGACTATAATGTCTATGAACATATTCTGATTAGAACTGGCAACTGTACTATTGATCATACAGATGGATCAAAAAATTCATACTTAAATGCTTTACCACCTAATATTACTATCCTCTATTCAAAAATCAAAATCCTGCATGTTCTCTCTATAAAAGAATGGGGACGACCTCTTTATATGCCTCAAAGGGTTGATTCAGAACTTATTTTTAATTATTATGATTACATTTCTGCTTGGGAAGTCATCTTCGATTATCAAAACCCATCCTTCTAGCATTCCTGGTTTATCAGATTCAAGTCAAACTCTCATAAAATACCTATGTGGTTTTTCACACAATTCTGGATCCCTTTTGGTGCCACTGAGGACATCCTTCCTCAAGTACTTCTTCCTATTTATGAATCCTATTTTGTATCATTTAAAGCCCTTCTTAAATTAGAAGAAAAAAGCCTTTATCAGCACCAACAACTTGCAGTAGAAGCTTATGTTATTATGCAGTTTTATCGCAAGCAGGAGATTCCTTGGAACTTGAAATGGAATTTTTATAAAAAAAAAATGGACTTCGGTCCACCGGTTTTATCTTGAATGATCTATATCAAGTTTTGGCATCAATTTGATTATACTGCAATACTACAACAATATTCTACTGATCAAGCTATAAAACCATCATTCTCTGAAGTTCTCAAAACTCTAGAAAAAGAACAAAAAGGCTTCATCCAGCAAGTAATATTGACAAACAAAAGAATTCTTGTTTAGCCTCTCCTTCTGCTCTTTATGCAGCAGCAGATTTGCTTCAACTCAAAAAAGAACTTCAAATGGAAATTTTGAACAAATACAAAAAGAAAGGTCATCTAAAAATTCTCCATTATGTTTTGGTCAGTAGCTGCATCATCTTTGGGTAGATGACAATCCTCTTGAAAATACTGCCCTTGAATCAGTTATAGACGCTGATGAGACAAAAAGTGATAATAAAGGATTCATCTTTATCCGAAGAAAAGAAAAAAAAAGCCAAGACAAGACATATGCTTTATCAAGCCACTCAATTTCCCACAAAGCAATCATGATAATCCACAATTCAAAATAAAGTTCATCTATAGTGAAGATTGTGATCAAGCTTCTAGTTTGTAATCAAGTATCATAACAATATAAAGTCATTTTGTGAGTATTTCTTCACTTATTTTTAAGTTTTGGTTTTGTTTATAAAATTGCTGACTCAGAAGCAAGAACGTCAAATATCTTAACACTTGGTTGTGTGTTTGTTATTATTGATAAATTTTAATCATATTCCGCCCGAAGCGAAGCTGAGTAGCCATTGTTGTCGCCGTTGTTAGCCGTGTGAAGGCATTTAAGGCATTTTGTTGGTGCGTAAATCCTCTATTTCATTAGATACTCATGGTGGATTTGGTTAAAATAACTCTGTAATACAAATTATGGCTAAGCTTATTAAGAAGTTTGTACCGTCTTCTTCCTCATCATCAAATTCCTTATCTTCTATGTCTATTAGAAATAGTTAAGAAATCAGTTATGACGATTTAGATCAAGTTATTTATGACTGGAGTATTCCAACCGTAAATAAAAATGAAAATTTTAAAGTTGGAAGTTTTCAATTAAAATCAAGTTATAAAGTAAAAAACATTGAAAGAACTGAATCCATTACCACTAATATTCAGCATTTTTCTTTAATCAAGCCCTATGAAATAAAGGAGTAATTTAAAACATACAATTATATTCATTTTGGATTAGCACAAGTTGCTCTAAAACCTTTAACAAGACTTGGACTTAGAACTGAAGCTCTCATCTATGTTCAAGACACAAGACATAAAAAATTCAATGATTCATTACTTGGAATGGTTGAATCAAGTTTGGCTAGTGGCCCTACTTTCTTCAATGGCTTTCGAAATTTCTCTTTTTCCTTTACAGATCCAGGTGCACATGAAGCTCTTACAGATCTAGGTGCACATGAAGCTCTTACTCTTACTATTTAGATAAAAGGTTTTGAAATGAATCCTCATAATCAAAATCTTGCTCTTATAGATCGAGTTTATTATAAAGTCATGAATTTAGTTGTTCCAGGCATAGCTTATTCTCATTAAGCAAAAGGTATGACTACTTTATTCCAAACTAATTTCAAAAATAAAGTTAATACTCCAAAACTGATATAGTGGAATGATATTAATCTATCTAGTAAATGGTACTTAGAAAACACCCAACCAGAAAGGTCTTTACAAAATCAAGATATTGAAACAATTATTGAACATGAAGATGGAAGTGTTGAAATAAAATTTCAAACAGATTCAAGAGATACATCTCCTACGGTTTATCAACCTTCTAGAAAGTCTTATTCTCATCCTTCCTCTGCGGTAGGATCTTCCATAAAAGACCCATCCCAAGCTTCTTATTCTACACCTAATGTAGACCTTTGACCTACAAGACTAGTGTATCCTTCTTATCATGCTTCTTCATCTAATACATATAATCCTTCGGAATCCAATTTCAATATAAATGCTATTGAATGCTTTCAAATTGATAAAGAAATGTTAAAAAAGAATTTTGCTTTACATCCTCTCACAAAATCCTTTTTGAACCATGTTTCTCAAGAACATAAAGACTTTCTAAAAGAAAAATGATATAAATGTATGTATGATAATCAAAGAAATATTTATTTCTTTGATTGGCTTAAACTAGCCATGAAGAAAGCTTATAATACTAAAGATTTATCTATCAATATGATAAAAAAATTAAGCTATTCTTGGATTATAGCTCTACCAGTTCTTCTCCACAAAGGACTAAAGAATCTATACATCCTCCATTACATCAAATCATATATAAAGAAACTTCGGCCGTACCCATAAAAGATGTAACAAGGATACTTGGAGATAAAGGTAAATCTAAATTAATTTATAAATTAGACTTAAGTAATGTTTTAGAACAAAATAATTTTACAAATATTAACCTTCATACTATTGGCCAACAAACCAATAGAATTGAAGATAAAGTTGAAATATTTTAAAAATTTATGAAGCATCTTCTTCACAAAAGATAATTAAGACACAATCTTTAAGTTTTCAAGGTGAAGCCTTTAAAGATCTAAAGTTAGAAAAAAAAAACCCTTAAAATTTTCAGATGAACTAATCAATCATTTATCTCATAGTTTTACCAACATAAAACTTAAAGATAATAAAGAAAATAATGATGAAAAATCCATAAATGTTTTAGTTTCTAAAGCTTCGACCTTAGACTTTGAATTCTTTGTTTCTGACTCTATAGAAGAAAAATCAATTGAAAATCAAGATGATCAAAATCAAGAATCTCTACAATTCAATAAAATATTTAAAAGACAAAAATCAATAGTCACTACATCAAAAACAAGAAATTATTATCCAAGACCTACTCCAGTTGATCTTCAATTTGAAGAACAAGCTATTCTAAATGGCCTTCGATTTGAAAACTCTTCAGTATATGAATGGAATGTAGATGGACTATCTAAATATCAAATCCAGCAACTATGCCAACACATGATGATATGCCTCTGCCATCACGGCTACCAGTAATGATCAAAGACATGCAGTAAATACAGTCGTCCTTGGATTTACTGGACAATTACATGATTGGTGGGAAAAATACCTATCTGATACAGAAAGAAACGCTATATTAAATGCAATAAAAATAGATCCCTCAGGAAATCCTGTTCTTACTCCTTAAGGCCAAATGATCCCTGATTCCATCTACATGCTTATTACCAATGTAGTTAAACATTTTATTGGTAATTATATGAATATAGAAGAAAAATTAAAAACACAATTAATCAATTTATCTTGCACAATATTATCAGATTTTCATTGGTATAAAGATGTTTTCTTATCAAAACGCTATACAAATGGTGCAAGTAATTCAGAATTTTGGAAAAAAAACTTTATATCTGGTCTTCCTAAACTTTTTTCAGCAAAAGTTAGAGAAAATTTAAAATAAAAAAATTATGGAAATTTGAATTATGGAATGTACACATATGGTGATCTAATTCAAAAGATTAATAAAGTTGGATTTTCATTATGCAATGAAATCAAACTTGAACGTCAAATTGAAAATCAAAAAAGAAACGGCAAGTATGAACTTGGTGATTTTTGTTTTCAATTTAGTACGGAACCATTAATCAGTCCTTCTAACCAAAATAAAAAGAAAATTTTAAAAAGAAACCAACAAAAAAGAAAATCTAAACATTTTTCAACTCCACAATATTAGACTCCCTTAAAAAGATATTATAAAAAACCTTCTCATAAGAACCCTTATAAAAAATTAAAGAAATCTTATACAAATGATAATCCATCCACTTCTTATCCAGAAAAAAAAAATAAATACAATGTTATAATTGCAAAGGAAACAGACGTATAGCTCCTAATTGCCCAAAAATAAAAGTTAAAATAGAAAAAGAAATCAAAACTATCTTAAAAGGATCCTTAGCGTTAGAGTCATCCAGTTCCTCTGATACAGATTATTCTTCCGTTCATGCTTCAGATACATGTCATTGTAAAATATTTGACAGTGAAATCCAATATGAATCTGCTTGTTTTTCCTCTTTATCTTTAAACGTACTTTTTTCTTCAGAAGAGATGGTGCTAGAAATGTTTAAAGATTAAAAGATGAAGATTTAAAAAATAAATATTTTGAAAAAATACATAATATAAATAAGGGAACTAAAAAAGGAAAAGCTTCTACATCAAATAACATATCAGACTTACTTGAACAATTCAGCATTAAAACTGTATTAGATAGATTAAAAAAGCAACAAGCTCCTACTCATCTTTCTATTAAGATCTTTATAAAGAAATTAATAATCAGAATCACGAAATAAAAGAATCAAAACAAGACATAATTGAACTTCAAGAACTTAAACAATATGTTGAGAATCTTGAATTTCACATACTCAAAAATTATCAAGAAAATAATGATAATTTAGAAAATCAAGAAAAATTTAATGAAAACTTGAATGGTTTTGTAAATTCTTTAACAAATAATCCACTTAAAAAATGGAAAACTCAAGTTACAATTAAGATCAAAGAATTCTTTATTAAAGCACTCTGCTTACTAGATAGTGGTGCAGATGTTAACATAATAAAAGAAGGATTAATCCCAACAAAATATTATGAAAAAACCAATAATAAACTCAATCTAGCTACTGCTAGCAAAAAACTACATATCAAATACAAATGAAGTAATGTTTATGTCTGTAAAAATGGAACATGCATAAAGACTAATTTCCTTCTAGGAAAGGATTTAAACAATGATGTTATCCTGGGAAATCCTTTTCTATAAATTTTACAGCCTTTTCAAATTGATTCATCTGGTTTAAAAACTATTTTAGACAATAAAGAATTAAAATTTGATTTTGTTGAATTAACTCCTATTCAACATATCAATATTATTAGATAAAAGTGTAAATAAGAATAAGATGTTCAAAAACCATTCAAATATCCAGTTCCAAATAAAACAGATCTTATTAATCATCTCTCTGATGTCTTCATGTTTTTTACATTTAATCTTACATCCAGATTTTGGTACCTTCAAATTCCATCTGGAGGACAGATATAAAATTATTTTTCTTTTTCTAAAGAAAATAAAATTTTAGATTATTGATAATTCTCATTCAGACCTATTTGCCTTCAGGAAGTATCCCTTCTCATTATGACATCAAGTATAAGCAAAAGCAAAGCTCCTATTTAGGAATCAAGCTCTTCCTTCATACCTACATCCCAACAAATATCAATTCCCTTCTTCAATCTAGGATTTTCTGTCATTTCACAAGAACTTATCAATGCCCAATGAAGTGCCATTCTCTCTGATAAAAGAAAAAATACTAGAGAAACCCTATCCAAAATTGCAAACCATATCAAGGACTTAGAAAGCCAAATCTTTATGTGCCATAACATCATCAAAGAGTACTATTATCCACCTATGCTGATGAAAAAACATCCAGAATTAACCTCCTCGAAAAGGTTGCCATAGTCGTTCCAACTGAGATAGCTATAAGAATTAGAGAGAAAAAGATTTCTTATTAGATCAAGGAGCAATTAATGCTCAAAGCTCAGTATATAAGCTGGGCAACTGGCTTTCCCAAATTGTTCCTGCCATCATATGAAGTTGATATCTCATATATCGAACAAGGATTAGTCCAAAGATTTTATTTATGCAGAGATGATTTTGAAATAATACAGTAGCTCCTTGCAATCGTACATCATGCCCTTCATAGCCTTGGAGTTACCAAAAGACATCTTCTCATAACGATTTCATCAAATATAGGTGAAAGATCAAAAATCCGGTTTTATCAACCTTATCAATTATGGACTATCATGACTTATGAAGAAGGAGATTTAGTCTACAAAAATTCATCTCTACCTTAAATGATTACGAGCATCTCCTTGTTGATTATCCAGCTCAATGGTATGAATCTCATGAAGTCGCTATAATGGAATTCAGCTTAGAACGTCTCCAAAATTATGATCTAGCTTCTGATCAATATCAAAGATTTCTCAATTTAAAAGGACATCTTGAATTTGCAAGTACATATAGATATGTTTGGTGTGACGGTCGACGAGTTGTTTATAATGCTGATGATCTCGCTAACAAACAACGGTGATACAGAATCCATAAAATTCTGGACATACAGTTCTTAATCAAATTATCAATGCTTATGAGGACATGTCTTTTGATATTTTTAAAGAAACTCGAGAAGAGTTAATCTAATTATTCCATGGTGAATTAACAAATGAAGGTTGGGATGAGCACTTTTGATGCAAGTCTCCTATAATACTATGCCTACCATAAAGATTCTTTCTACAAGAGCTTTTTCTAAAGCATTGGAAGGATGAGAAAAGCTTTTTCTACTAGCCCATCAATGAGTTTTTAGAAAAAAGTATATGCAAAAGTACCAAAATACAAAGCATATCTCTCATAGGAAGGAAGTAGTATTTTATTCCCGACATGCACATCCATGAAGACCTTATCTCCAGAAAGGGAAAAGAAATAAAAACATGACACATACCTTATCAAGTCACTCAAAGCAATCATGACATCTCACTATTCAGAATAAAGTTCATCTACAGCAAAGATCGTGATTTTTACCTGCAGTCCGGATGCATCATGAAATTTTTCAGCACATTAAATGAAATGCACATTTAGTCTAAATTCAGTTGTAATGAAATATAAATTATGTTTATTATGACTATAAATAAGTCTAGCCATCCTCATGTACAGACAAGAGTTGGAATACCAGTCAAAACCCAGCCTTGCTTCCACCACCATCTCCTCTCTCCTCTCCCTTCCACTTTTGTATACCTACCATCTTTCCCATTTGGTATCAGAGACAAGTTGGCATCAAGTTTGTAATTAAGTATCATTGCAATAAAAGTCGTTTGGTGAATATTTCTTCACTAATCTTTATGTTTTGATATTGTTTAAGGAATTGCTGACTCAAAAGCAAGAACGTCAAAAATCTTAATATTTAGTTGTGTGTTTGTTATTATTGAGAAATTTTAATCATATTCCGCCCGGAGCAAAGCTAAGGTAGCCATTATTGTTGCCGTTGTTAGCGGTGTGAAGTGGTGTGAAGGCATTTAAGGTGCTTTGTTGGTGTGTAAATCCTTTATTTCGTTAGATACTCATGGTGGATTTAGTTAAAATAACTCTGTAATACAAATTATGGCTTAGCTTATTAAGAAGTTTGTACCTTCTTCTTCCTCATCATCAAATTCCTTATCTTCTATGTCTATTAAAAATAGTTAAGAAATCAGTTATGACGATTTAGATCAAGTTATTTATGACTGGACTATTCCAACTGTAAATAAAAATGAAATTTATAAAGTTGGAAGTTTTCAATTAAAATCAAGTTATAAAGTAAAAACCATTGAAAGAACTGAATCCATTACCAGTAATATTCAGCGTCTTTCTTTAATCAAGCCCCATGAAATAAAGGAGTAAGTTAAAACATACAATTATATTCATTTTGGATTAGTGCAAGTTGCCCTAAAACCTTTAACAAGACTTGGACTTAGAACTGAAGCTCTTATCTATGTTCAAGAAAGAAGACATAAAAAATTCAATGATTCATTACTTGGAATGGTTGAATCAAGTTTGGCTAATGGCCCTACTTTCTTCAATAGCTTTCAAAATTTATCTTTTTCCTTTACAGATCCTAGTGCACATGAAGCTCTTACTCTTGCTATTCAGATAAAAGGTTTTGAAATGAATCCTCATAATCAAAATCGTGCTCTTATATATAGAGTTTATTATAAAGTCATGAATTTAGTTGTTCCAGGCATAGCCTATTCTCATTAAGCAAAAGGGATGACTACTTTATTCCAAACTAATTTCAAAAATAAAGTTAATATTCCAAAACTTATACAGTGGAATGATATTAATCTATCTAGTAAATGGCACTTAGAAAACGCCTAACCAGAAAGGTCTTCAGAAAATCAAGATATTGAAACAATTATTGAACTTGAAGATGGAAGTGTTGAAATAAATTTTCAAATAGATTCAAGAGATACAACTCCTATAGTTTATCAACCTTCTAGAAAGTCTTATTCTCATCCTCCCTCTGTGGTAGGATCTTTTATAAAAGAACCATCCCGAGTTTCTTGCTCTACACCTAATGTAGACCTTTGAGCTACAGGACTTGTGTATCCTTCTTATGAAGCTTTAAAAAACATAAGAAATCATGCTTGTCCAGCTAATACATATAATTCCTCAAAATCTGATTTCAATATAAATGTTATTGAATGCTTTGAAATTGATAAAAAAATGTTGAAAAAGAATTTTGCTTTACATCCGCTCACAAAATCTTCTTTTAACCATGTTTCTCAAGAACATAAAGACTTTTTAAAAGCAAAATGGTATAAATATGTGTATGATAATCAATGAAATATTTATTTCTTTGATTGGGTTAAACTAGCCATAAAGAAAGCTTATAATACTGAAGATTTATCCATCAATATGATAACAAAATGTTGTTCATCTTGGATTATAGCTTCTACTAGTTCTTCTCCATAAAAGAACTGAAGAATCTATACATCCTCCATTACATCAAATCATTTATAAAGAAACTTCAGCTATACCCATAAAAGATGTTACAAAAATACAAGGAGACAAAGGTAAAACTGAATTTATTTACAAATCAGATTTAAGTTATGTTTTAGAATAAAATAATTATACAATTACAAACCTTCATACTATTGGCCAACAAACCAATAGAATTGAAGATAAAGTTGAAAATATTTTAAAATTTTGTGAAACTACTGCTTCCCATAAAGTAATCAAGATATAATCTTTAGGTTTTCAAGGTGAAGCCCTTAAAGATCTAAAGCTAGGAAAAAAACCCTTAACATTTTCAGACGAACTAATCAATCAATTATCTCATAGTTTTACAAATATAAAACTTCAAGAAAATAAAGATAAAAAAGCTGACAAATCTATAAATGTTTTAGTTTCAAATTCTAAAGCCTCTGATTAAAGAAATGAAAAATAATTCTAGATTAAAGAAAGGAATTGATATTTGTTGGGATGTAGGTATGAAGGAAGAGCTTGATTCCTGAATAGGGGCTTTACTTTTGGTTGTACTTGATGTCATAATGAGAAGGGATACTTCATGAAGGTAGATAGGTCGGAATGAGAATTATCAAGAATTTTTATTTTCTTTGGGAAAAGAAAAATAATTTTATATTTGTCCTCCGAGTAAAATTTGAAGGTACCAAAATCTGGATGTATGATTAAATGTAGAAAACATGAAGACATCAGAGAGACAATTAATAAGATCAATTTTATTTGGAACTAGATATCTGAATGGTTTTTGAACCTCTTATTTTTGTTTACACTATGTCTGAATAATATTGATTTGTTGAATAGGAGTTAATTCAACAAAATCAAATTTTAATTCTTTATTATCTAAAATAGTTTTTAGACCTGATAAGTCAATTTGAAAAGGCTGTAAAATCCGTAGAAAAGGATTTCCAAGGATAACATCATTGTTTAAATCCTTTCTTAGAGGAAAATTAGTCTTTATGCATGGTCCATTTTTACAGACATAAATATTACTTAATTTGTATTTGATATGTAGTTTTTTGCTAGCAGTAGTTAGATTGAGTTTATTATTGGTTTTTTCATAGTATTTCATTGGGATTAATCCTTCTCTTATTAAATTAACATCTGCGCCAATATCTACTAAGCAGAGTGCTTTAATAGAAAAGTCTTTGACTTTAATTGTAGCTTGAGTTTTCCATTTTTTAAGTGGATTTCTTGTTAAAGAATCTACAAAACCATTTAAGTCTTTGTAAAAATTTTCTTAATTTTCTAAATTATCATTATTTTCTTGATAATTTTTGAGTGTGTGAAGTTCAAGATTCTTAACACGTTGTTTGCGTTCTTAAAGTTCAATTAAGTCTTGCTTTAATTCTTTTATTTCTTGCTTTTGATTATTTATTTCTTTATAAAGATCTTGAATAGAAAGATGAGCAGGAGCTTGTTACTCTCTTAATCTATCTAATACAGTTTAATGCTAAATTGTTCAAGTAAGTCTAATATATTATTTGATGTAGAAGCTTTCCCTTTTTTAGTTCCTTTATTTATATTTTGTATTTTTTCAAAATATTTATTTTTTAATTCGTCGTCTTTTAGATCTTTAAACATTTCTAGTACCATCTTTTCTGGAGTAGAAAGTACATTTAAAGTTAAAGAGGAAGAAGGAGGAGATTCATACTGGATTTCACTGTCAAATATTTTACAATGACATGTATCTAAAGAATGAGAGGAAGAATAATCTGTATTAGAGGAACTAGATGACTCTGATGCTAAGGATCCTTCTAAGATAGTTTTGATTTCTTTTTCTGTTTTAACTTTTATTTTTGGGCAGTTAAGAGCTACATGTCCCTTTTCTTTGCAATTATAACATTGTATTTCTTTTTTCTTAGGATAAGAAATGGATAGATTATCTTTTGTATAAGATTTCTTTGATTCTTTATAAGGATTTTTATGAGAGGATTTTTTATGATATCTTTTTGAGGGAATATAATATTGTGGTGTTGAAAAATATTTATATTTTCTCTTTTTGATGGTTTCTTTTTAAGTTTTTCTTTTTATTATGGCTAGAATGACTAATTAATGGTTTCATGCCAAATTGATAACAAAAATCACCAAGTTCATATTTGCTGATTCTTTTTTTATTGTCAATTTGTCATTTAAGTTTGATTTCATTGCATAGTGAAAATCCAACTTTATTTATCTTTTGAATGAGGTCAGCATATGTATAAAGTCCATAATTTAAATTTCCATAATTTTTTTATTTCAATTCTTCTCTAACTTTTTCTGTAAAAAGTTTAGGAAGACCAGATCTAAATTTTTCTTTCCATAATTCTGAATTGCTAGCATCGATCGTATAGAGTTTTGATAAGAAAATATCTTTATACCAACGTAAATCTGATAATGTTAGCAAGATAAATTAATAAATTGTGTTTTTAATTTTTCTTCTATGTTCATATAATTACCAATAAAATGTTTAACTATATTGGTTATAAGTATGTAAATGGAATCAGGGATTATTTGGCCTTGAGGACTAAAAACAGGATTTCCTAAGGGATCTCTTTTTACTTCATTTAATATAGCATTTCCTTCTATATTAGATAGGTATTTTTCTCACCATGTAATTATCCAGTAAATCCAAGGACGACTGCATTTACTGCATGTTTTTTATCATTACCGGCAGCCATGATGGTAGAGGCATATATCATCATGTATTGGCATAGTTGCAGGATTTGATATTCAGATAGTCCATCTACATTTCATTCATATACTGAAGAGTTTTCAAATTGAAGGCCATTTAGAATAGCTTGTTCTTTGAATTGAAGATCAATTGGAGTAGTTCTTGCATAATAATTTCTTGTTTTTGCTGCAGTGACTATTGGTTTTTATCATTTAAATATTTTATTGATTTGTCTAGATTCTTGATTTTGATCATCTTGATTTTCATTTGATTTTTCTTCTATAGAGTCAGAAGTAGAGATTTCTGAGTCCGAGCTCGAAGCTTTAGAAGCTAAAACATTCATGGACTTTTCATCTTTATTTTATTTATTATCTTTAAGTTTTATGTTTGTAAAACTATGAGATAATTGACTGATTAGTTTGTCAAAAAATTTTAAAGGTTTTTTTTTCTAACTTTAGATCTTTAAGGGCTTCACCTTGAAAACCTAAAGATTGTGTCTTGATTACTTTATGGGAAGAAGTAGTTTCATAAAGCTTTAAAATATTTTCAACTTTATCTTCAATTCTATTGGTTTGTTGGCTAATAGGATGAAAATTTATAGCTGTATAATTATTTTGTTCTAAAACATGACTTAAGTCTGATTTGTAAATAAATTCAATTTTACATGTGTCTCCTTGTACTTTTACAACATCTTTTATGGGTACAGCTAAAGTTTTTTTAAAAATGATTTGATGTAATGGAGGATGTATAGATTCTTTAGTTCTTTGTGGAGAAGAACTGGTAGAAGCTATAATCCAAGAAGAGCTTAATTTAGTTGTCATATTGATAGATAAATCTTCAGATTATAAGCTTTCTTTATGGCTAGTTTAAGCCAATCAAAGAAATAAATATTTCTTTGATTATCATACATATATTTACACCATTTTTCTCTTAGAAAGTCTTTATGTTCTTAAGAAACATGGTTAAAAAAGGATTTTGTGAAAGGATGTAAAGCTAAATTCTTTTTTAACATTTCTTTATTAATTTCAAAGCATTCAATAACATTTATATTGAAATTGGACACCGAAGGATTATATGTATTAGACAGAGAGGCTTGATAAGAAGGATACACTAGTCATGTAGGTTGAAGGTCTACATTAGGTGTACAGCGAGAAACTTGGGATAGTTCTTTTATGGAAGATCTAACCACAGAGCTTAGCCATAATTTGTATTATAGAGTTAATTTAACCAAATCCACCATGAGTATCTAATGAAATAGAGGATTTACACACCAACAAAATGCCTTAAACGCTTTCACACGGCTAACAACGATGGCAACAATGGACACCTCAGCTTCACTCCGGGCGGAATATGTTTAAAATTTCTTAATAATAACAAACACAGAACTAAGTATTAAGACTTTTGACGTTCTCACTTCTAAGTCAATAATTCCTTAAGCAAAATCAAAGGATAACATAACAAAGATAGGTGAAGAAATACTCACAAAATGACTTTATATTGCCAAAGTACTTGATTACAAATTTGTTACCAACTTGGGTCTAATACCAAATAGGGAAGGTGGTGGGTATGCAAAAGCAGAAGGGAGAGGAGAGAGGAGATGGTGGTGGAAGCAAGGCTGGGTTTTGACTGATATTCCAACTCTTGCTTGTACATGGAGAAGGCTGGTACTATTTATAGCCTTAGCAAATATAATTTACATTTCATTACAACTGAATTTACACTGCATTTGTATTTCATTTTATGATGTTTTTGGATTTTATTGCTAGATAGAATCATAGGTTACCATATAGATGGTTTGCCTTCATGCTCTGATGAGTGTACTTGTTGACAAGGAGGATGTTACTTTATTCTTCTGCATAGTACCTGGTTAGTCTATTACAGAGAGAGGAGTCTATAGAGCCTTGAATTTTCTTCTTGGCTTTTGGATTTCTCCCAATTATCTTTTGTCTTCTTTCTCAAAGTAGCTTTTCTGTATAGTACTTTTTCAACATAACTTTGATGTGTTTGTAGAGAATAACATAGCTATGGTACGGTAGCAATGATAAAGTTTTTGTTATTTTTTCTTTGCAGGCTTTATAGAGAAAACTCTTAATAAATCTTGATAAATCTAAATCTTGATAAGATTAATCACCATCCTGATGAATTCCATTGCAGCTGGTAGAGAACTTCATAATAGAGTCAAAATTATGACAAGGGTCATTCCAACCTACATTATCATTTTCGAATTCTACATGGAATAGCTGAATTAATTCTTCACGAGTTTTTTCTAAAATGTCAAAAGAGATATCTTCATAGGCATTGAGAATTTGATTAAGCTTGGCATGTCCAAATTTAGAAGGATTCTGTATCACCATTGTTTGCTTAGCAAGATCATCAGCAATGCAAACAACTCGTCTACTGTCACACCAAACAAATCTGTATGTACTTGCAAATTCAAGTTGTCCTTTTAGATTGAGAAATCTTTGATATTGATTAGAAGCTGGATCATACTTTTGAAGACGTTCAAAGCTGTATTCCATTATAGCAACTTCATGAGATTCATACCATTGAGCTGGATAATCAACAGGGAGATGCTTGTAATCATTTAAAGTAGAGATGGATTTTTTGGAGATTAAATCTTATTCTTCATAATTCATGATGGTCCATAATTGATATGGTTGATAAAACCGGATTTCTGATCTTTCACCCAAACTTGATGAAATCGTTATGAGAAGTTTTCTTTTGGTAACTCCAAGGCTGCGAAGGGCATGATGCACGATTGCAGGGAGCTGCTATATCATTTCAAAATCATCTCTACATAAAGAAAACTCTTTGGACTAATCCTTGTTCTATATATGAGATATCAACTTCATATGATGGCAGGAACAATTTGGGAAAGTTAGTTGCCCAGCTTATATATTGAGCTTTGAGCATTAATCGCTCTTTGACCTGACAAGAAATAGTTTTTTCTCTAATTTTGGCAGCTATCTCATCTAGAAGGGCTGTGTTAACTTTTTCTGTGAATTCCAGATGTTTTTTAATCAGCATAGGTGGATAACAGTGCTCTTTGATGGATGTTATAGCATATAAGGATTTGGCTTTCTAAGTCCTTGATATGGTTTGCAATTTTGGATAGGGTTTTTCTAGTGTTTTTTCTTTTATTAGAGAGAGTGGCACTCCAATAGGCGTTGATAAGTTCTTGTGAAGTGACAGATAATCCTGGATTGAAGAAGGGAATTGATATTTGTTGGGATGTAAGTATAAAAGAAGAGCTTGGTTCTTGAATAAGGGCTTTGCCTTTGGTTGTACTTGATGTCATAATGAGAAGGGATACTTCCTGAAGGCAAATAGGTCTGAATGAGAATTATCAATAATCTAAATTTTTATTTTCTTTGGGAAAAGAAAAATAATTTTGTATCCGTCCTCCGCGTAGAATTTGAAGGTACCAAAATCCGGATGTAGGATTAAGTTTAGAAAACATGAAGACATCAGAAAGACAATTAATAAGATCCGTTTTATTTGGAACTGGATATCCGAATGGTTTTTGAACATCTTATTCTTGTTTATACTTTGTCTAAATAATATGATATGTTGAATAGGAGTTAATTCAACAAAATCAAAATTTAATTCTTTATTGTCTAAAATAGTTTTTAAACCTTATGAGTCAATTTGAAAAGGCTGTAAAATTTGTAGAAAAGAATTTCCAAGGATAACATCATTGTTTAAATCCTTTCTTAGAAGGAAATTAGTCTTTATGCATGTTCCATTTTTACAGACATAAACATTACTTAATTTGTATTTGATATGTAGTTTTTTGCTAGCAGTAGCTAGATTGAGTTTGTTGTTGGTTCTTTCATAATATTTTGTTACGGTTAATCCTTCTCTTATTAAATTAACATCTATGCCACTATCTAGTAAGTAGAGTGCTTTAATAGAGAATTCTTTGATCTTAACTTTAACTTGAGTTTTCCATTTTTAAGTGGATTCCTCATTAAAGAGTTTTCATCCAAGTTTTCTGTATTTTCTAGATTATAATTATTTTCTTGATAATTTTGGAGTATGTGAAATTCAAGATTCTCAACACGTTGTTTGAGTTCTTAAAATTCAATTAAGTCTTGTTTTAATTCTTTTATTTGTTGATTTTGATTATTAATTTCTTTATAAAGATCTTGAATAGAATGATTAGTAGGAGCTTGTCACTCTCTTAATCTATCTAATATAGTTTTTAAGCTTAATCATTCAGTAAGTCTGATATGTTATTTGATGTAGAAGCTTTTCATTTTTTGTTTCTTAATTTATATTCTGTATTTTTTCAAAATATTTATTTTTTAGTTCCTCATGTTTTAGATCTTTAAACATGTCTAGCACCCGCTCTTCTGGAGCAGAAAGTATGTTTAAAGATAAAGAGGTAGAAGAAATAGATTCATACTGGATTTCACTGTCAAATATTTTACAATGACATGTATCTGAAGAATGAGAGGAAGAATAATCTATATTAGAGGAACTGGATGATTTTGACTTTGAGGATCCTTTAAGATAGTTTTGATTTCTTTTTCTATTTTAACTTTTGTTTTTAGGCAATCAGGGTCTATCTATCCCTTTTCCTTGCAATTATGACATTTTATTTCTTTTTTCTTGGGATGAGAAGTGGATGGATTATTTTTTGTATAAGATTTCTTTAATTCTTTATAAGGTTTTTATGAGAATATTTTTTATGATATCTTTTTGAGGGAATATAATATTGTGGAGTTGAAAAATGTTTAAAATTTTCTTTTTTAATGGTTTCTTTTTGAGTTTTTCTTTTTATTATGGCTAGAAGGACTAATTAATGGTTCCATGACAAATTGATAACAAAAATCACCAAGTTCATATTTGCTAATTCCTTTTTTATTTTCAATTTGTCGGTTAAGTTTGATTTCATTGCGTAATGAAAATCCAACTTTATTTATCTTTTGAATGAGGTCACCATATATATGAAATCAATAATTTAAATATCCATAATTTTCTGATTTTAATGCTTCTCTAACTTTTTCTGTAAAAAGTTTAGGAAGACCAGATATAAATGTTTTTTTCCAAAATTTTGAATTACTTGCATCGATTGTATAGAGTTTTGATAAGAAAAAATCTTTATACCGACAAAAATCTAACAATGTTGGGTAAGATAAATTGATTAATTGTGTTTTTAATTTTTTTTCTACATTCATGTAAGTCCAATAAAATGTTTTATTATATTGGTAATAAGGATGTAAATAGAATCAGGAATCATTTGACCTTGAGGAGTAATAGTAGGATTTCCTGAAGGATCTCTTTTTACTGAATTTAGTATAACTTATTTTTCTATATCGGATAGGTACTTTTCCCACCAACCATGTAATTGTCCAATAAATCCAAGGACAACTGCATTTATTGTATGTCTTTGATCATTACCGGTAACCATGATGCTAGTGGCATATATCATCATGTGTTGGCCAATAATATGAAGGTTAATATTTGTATAATTATTTTTTTCTAAAAATGACTTAAATCTGATTTGTAAATAAATTCAGATTTACCTTTATTTCCTTGTATTTTTGCAACATCTTTTATGGGTACGGCTGAAGTTTCTTTATATATGATTTGATGTAATAGAGGATGTATAGATTTTTCGATTCTTTGTGGAGAGGAACTTGTAGAAGCTATAATCCAAGAAGAGCTTAATTTAGTTATCATATTGATGGATAAATCTTCAGTGTTATAAGCTTTCTTCATGGTTAGTTTAAGCCAATCAAAGAAATAAATATTTCTTTGATTATCATTTGTTTTAGATTCTTCTTCTATAGGATTAGCTATAGAAAATTCTGAATCTGAGCTAAAGGCTTTAGAATTTGAGACTAAAACATTTATAGATTTGTCAGCTTTTTGATCTTTATTTTCTTGAAGTTTTATATTTGTAAAACTATGAGATAATTGATTGATTAGTTCATCTGAAAATTTTAAAGGTTTCCTATCTAACTTTAGATCTTTAAGGGCTTCACCGTGAAAGCCTAAAGTTAGTGTCTTAATTATCTTTTGTGAAGACGATGCTTCATAAATTTTTAAAAAATTTTCAACTTTATCTTCAACTCTATTGGTTTGTTGGCCAATAGTATGAAGGTTAATATTTTATAATTATTTTGTTCTAAAACATGACTTAAGTCTAATTTATAAATTAATTCAGATTTACCTTTATCTCCTTGTATCTTTGCTACATCTTTTATGGGTACGGCCTAAGTTTCTTTATATATGATTTTATGTAATGGAGGATGTATAGATTCTTCAGTTCTTTGTGGAGAAGAATTGGTAAAAGCTATAATCCAAGATGAACTTAATTTTGTTATCATATTGAAGGATAAATCTTCAGTATTATAAGCTTTCTTTATGACTAGTTTAAGCCAATCAAAGAAATAAATATTTCTTTGATTATCATACATATATTTATACCATTTTTATTTTAAAAAGTCTTTATGTTCTTGAAAAACTTGTTTAAAAAAGGATTTTGTTAAAGGATGTAGAGCTAAATTCTTTTTTAACATTTTTTTTTCAATTTCAAAATATTCAATAACATTTATATTGAAATAAGATTCTGAAGGATTATTGTATTAAATGGAGAAGCTTGATAAGAAGGATACACTAGTCCTGTAGGTCGAAGGTCTACATTAGGTGCAGAGCAAGAAACTCAGAATGGTTCTTTTATGGAAGATCCTACTACATATGGAGGATGAGAATAAGACTTTCTAGAAGGTTGATAAACCATAGGAATTGTATCTCTTGAATCCATTTGAAAATTTATTTCAACACTTCCATCTTCATGTTCAATAATTGTTTCAAAATCTTAATTTTTCTAAAGACCTTTCTGGTTGGGCGTTTTCTAAGTGCCACTTACCAGATAGATTAATATCATTCCACTATATGAGTTTTGGAATATTAACTTTATTTTTGAAATAGGTTTGGAATAAAGTAGTCATATCTTTTGCTTGATGGTAATATGCTATGCCTGGAACAACTGAATTCATGAGTTTATAATAAACTCTATATATGAAAGCAAGATTTTGATTATGAGGATTCATATTAAAACCTTTTGTCTGGATAGCAAGAGTAAGAGTTTCATGTGCACCTAGATTTGTATGGGAAACAGATAAAATTAGAAAGCAATTAAAGAAAGTAGGGCCATTAGCCAAACTTGATTCAACCATTCTAAGTAATGAATCACTAAATTTTTTATGTCTTGTATCTTGAACATAGATGAGAGCTTCTGTTCTAAGTCCAAGTCTTGTTAAAGGCTTTAGAGCAACTTGCACTAATCCAAAATGAATATAATTGTATGTTTTAACAAAGTCCTTTACTTCATGGGGCTTGATTAAAGAAAGATGCTGAATATTACTGGTAATGGATTCAGTTATTTCAATGGTTTTTACTTTATAACTTGATTTTGACTGAAAACTTCCAACTTTATAAATTTCATTTTTATTTATGGTTAGAATAGTCTAGTCACAAATAACTTGATCTAAATGGTCATAACTGATTTCTTCACTATTTTTAATAGACATAGAAGATAAGGAATTTGATGATGAGGAAGAAGAAGGTATAAACTTCTTAATAAGCTTAGCCATAATTTGTATTACAGAGTTATTTTAACCAAATCAACCATGAGTATCTAACAAAATAAAGGATTTCCACAGCAACAAAAAGCCTTCAGACGGCTAACAACGGCGACAACAATGGCTACCTCAGCTTCACTTCGGGTGGAATATGATTAAAAGTTCTTAGTAATAACAAACACAGAACTAAGTATTAAGACTTTTGACGTTCTTACTTTTGAGTTCGCAATTCCTTAAGTAAATTCAAAACATAACAAAGATAAGTGTGAAATACTCACAAAACAACTTTATATTGCAAAAGTACTTGATTACAAATTTAATACTGACTTGGCTCTGATACCAAATGGGGAAGATGGTGGGTAAACAAAAGTGGAAGGGAGAGGAGAGAGGAGATGGTGGTGGAAGCAAGGCTGGATTTTGACTAGTATTCCAACTCTTGCCTGTACATGAGGAAGGCTAGACCTATTTATAGTCATAACTAACATAATTAACATTTAATTACAACTAAATTTACATTGCATTTGCATTTCATTTCATGTGCTGAAAAATTTCATGATGCAACTGGACTGCAGGCAAAAATCACAATCTTTGCTATTGATGAACTTTATTCTAAATACTGAGATGTCATGGTTGCTTTGAGTGACTTGATAAGGTATGTGCCATGTCTTTATTTCTTTTCCCTCTTTGGAGATAAGTTCTTCATAGATGTGCATGTCGAGAATAAAATATTACTTCATTCTTATGAGAGATATGCTTTGTCTTTTAGTACTTTTGTATCTACTTTTTCCAAAAAAACTCATTGATGGGCTAGTAGAAAAAGCTCTTGTATGAAGAATCTTTATGCTAGGCATAGTATTATTAGAGACTTACATCAGAAATGCTCACCCCAGCCATCATTTGTTAATTCACCATAGAATAATTGGATTAACTCTTCTCGAGTTCTGTTAGAATTATCAAAAGACATTTCTTCCTAAGCATTGATAATTTGATTAAGAGCTGTATGTCCAAATTTACATGCATTTTGTATCACCATCGTTTGTTCAGTGAAGTCATTAGCGATGCATATGACTCTTCGACCGACACACCAAACATATCTGTATGTACTTGCAAATTCAAGATGTCCTTTTAGATTGAGAAATCTTTGATATTAATTAGAAGCTGGATCATAAGTTCGGAGGCATTCTAAGCTGTATGCCATTGTAAAGACTTCATGAAATTCATACCATCGAGCTGGATAATCAACAGGGAGATGCTCGTAATCATTTAAGGTAAAGACGGACTTTTTGCAAACTAAATCTCCTTCTTCATAATTCATGACGGTCCATAATTGATAAGGTTAATAAAACCAGATTTTTGATGTTTCACCCAAACTTGATGAAATCTTTATGAGAAGTTGTCTTTTGGTAACTCAAAGGCTATGAAGGGCGTGATGCACCATTGCAAGGAGCTGCTGTATCATTTCAAAATCATCTCTGCATAAAGAAAATCTTTGGAGTAATCCTTGTTTGATATATGAGATATCAACTTCATATGATGGCAGGAACAATTTGGGAAAACCAGTTGCCCAGCTTATATATTGAGCTTTGAGCATTAATCGCTCCTTGATCTAACAAGAAATAATTTTTTCTCTAATTCATGTAGCTATCTCATCTGGAAGGGCAGTGTTAACCTTTTCCATGAGGTGGATTTTGGATGTTTTTTTTCATCAGCATTGGTGGATAACAGTGCTCTTTGATGGATGTTATGGCACATAAGGATTTGGCTTTCTAAGTCCTTGATATGTTTTGCAATTTTAGATAGGGTTTTTCTACTTTCTTTTCTTTTATCAGAGAGAATAGGACTCCAATGAGCATGGATAAGTTATTGTGAAGTGACAGATAATCCTGGATTGAAAAAGGGAATTGATATTTGTTGGGATGTAGGTATGAAGGATGGGATTGATTCTTGAATAGGGGCTTTGCTTTTGCCTCCACTTGATGTCATAATGAGAAGGGATACTTCCTAAAGGCAGATAGGTCTGAATGAGAATTATCAAGAACTTTTATTTTCTTTGGGAAAAGAAAAATAATTTTATATCTGTCCTTCGAGTAGAATTTGAAGGTACCAAAATCTGGATGTAGGATTAAATGTAGAAAACATGAAGACATCAGAGAGACGATTAATAAGATCTTTATTTGGAACTGGATATCTAAATGGTTTTTGAACATCTTATTCTTGTTTACACTTTGTCTGAATAATATGATATATTGAATAGGAGTTAATTCAACAAAATCAAAATTTAATTCTTTATTATCTAAAATAGTTTTTAGACCTAATGAGTCAATTTGAAAAGGCTGTAAAATTTGTAGAAAAGGTTTTCCAAGGATAACATCATTGTTTAAATCCTTTCTTAGAGGGAAATTAGTCTTTATGCATGTTCCATTTTTACAAACATAGACATTACTTAATTTGAATTTGATATGTAGTTTTTTGCTAGAAATAGCTGGATTGATTTTATTATTGATTTTTTAAAAATATTTTATTGGGATTAGTCCTTCTCTTATTAAATTAACATCTGCTCCACTATCTAGTAAGTAGAGTGCTTTAATAGAGAAGTCTTAGCCCTTAATTGTAGCTTGAGTTTTCCATTTTTTAAGTGGATTTCTTATTAAAGAATTTATAAAACCATTTAAGTCTTTATCAAAATTTTCACGATTTTCTAAATTATCATTATTTTCTTGATAATTTTTGAGTATGTGAAATACAAGATTCTCAACACGTTGTTTGAGTTCTTGAAGTTCAATTAAGTTGTGTTTTAATTCTTTTATTTCTTGCTTTTGATTATTTATTTCTTTATAAAGATCTTGAATAGAAAGATGAGTAGGAGCTTGTTGCTCCCTTAATCTATCTAATACAGTTTTAATGTTGAATTGTTTAGATAAGTCTGATATGTTATTTGATGTAGAAGCTTTCCCTTTTTTAGTTCCTTTATTTATATTCTGTATTTTTTCAAAATATTTATTTTTTAATTCTTCATCTCTTAGACTTTAAACATTTCCAACACCATCTCTTCTGGAGTAGAAAGTATGTTTAAAGATAAAGAGGAAGAAGAAGCAGATTCATATTGGATTTCATGGTCAAATATTTTACAATGACATGTATCTGAAGCATGAGAGGAAAAATAATATGTATCAGAGGAAGTGAATGACTCTGTCATTGAGGATCCTTTTAAAGTAGTTTTCATTTCTTTTTCTGTTTTAACTTTTATTTTTGGGCAATCAGGAGCTATAAGTCCTCTTTTCTTTGCAATTATAACATTGTATTTCTTTTTTTTTTAGGATAAGAAGTGGATGGATTATCATTTGTATAAGATTTCTTTAATTCTCTATAAGGGTTTTTATGTGAAGATTTTTATAATATCTTTTGAGGGAGTATAATATTGTGGAGTTTAAAAATATTTAGATTTTCTTTTTTGATGGTTTCTTTTTAAGTTTGTCTTTTTATTCTGGCTAGAAGGACTGATTAATGGTTCCATCCCAAATTGAAAACAAAAATCACCAAGTTCATACTCGCTGATTCTTTCTTGATTTTCTATTTGACATTTAAGTTTGATTTCATTGCATAATGAAAACCCAACTTTATTAATCTTTTGAATTAGATCCCCATATGCATACATTCCATAATTCAAATTTCCATAATTTTCTGATTTTAATTCTTCTCTAATTTTTTCTGCAAAAAGTTTAGGAAGACCATATATGAATTTTTCTTTCCAAAATTATGAATTACTTGCATCGATCATATAGAGTTTTGATAAGAAAACATCTTTATACCAATGAAAATCTAATAATGTTGGGCAAGATAAATTGATTAATTGTGTTTTTAATTTTTCTTCTACGTTCATATAATTACCAATAGAATGTTTAATTATATTGGTAATAAGCATGTGGATGGAATCAAGGATCATTTGGCCTGGAGGAGTAAGAATAGGATTTCTTGAGAGATCTCCTTTCAATACATTTAATATAGCATTTCTTTCTGTATCAGATAGGTATTTTTCCCACCAACCATGTCATTGTCCAGTAAATCCAAGGACGATTGCATTTACTGCATGTCTTTGATCATTACCGGCTGCCATTATGGTAGAGGCATATATCATCATGTGTTGGCATAGTTGCAGGATTTGATATTCAGATAGTCCATCTACATTCCATTCATATACTAAAGAGTTTTCAAATCAAAGGCTATTTATAATAGTTTGTTCTTTGAATTGAAGATCAATTGGAGTAGGTCTTGAATAATAATTTCTTGTTTTGGCTATAGTGACTATTGGTTTTGTCTTTTAAATATTTTATTAATTTGCAGAGATTTTTGATTTTGATCATCTTGACTTCATTTGATTTTTCTTCTATTGAGTCAGAAACAGAGAATTCTGAGTCTAAACTCGAAGCTTTAGAAACTAAAACATTTATTGATTTTTCATCTTTATTTTCTTTATTATCTTTAAGTTTTATGTCTGTAAAACTATGACATAATTGATTGATTAGTTAGTCTGAAAATTTTAAGGGTTTTTTTTCTAACTTTAGATCTTTAAGGGCTGCACCTTGAAAACCTAAAGATTGTGTCTTAATTACTTTATGGGAAGAAGTAGTTTCATAAAATTTTAAAATATTTTCAATTTTATCTTCAATTATATTGGTTTGTTAGCCATTAGTATGAAAGTTTATATTTGTATAATTATTTTGTTCTAAAACATTACTTAAATCTGATTTGTAAATAAATTCAATTTTACCTTTGTCTCCTTGTATTTTTGCAACATCTTTTATGGGTACAGCTGAAGTTTCTTTATAAATGATTTGATATAATGGAGGATGTATAGAGTCTTTAGTTCTTTGTGGAGAAGAACTGGTAGAAGCTATAATCCAAGAAGAGTTTAATTTAGTTATCATATTGATGGACAAATCTTCAGTATTATAAGCCTTCTTCATGGTTAGTTTAAGCCAATCAAAGAAATAAATATTTCTTCAATTATCATACATATATTTATACCATTTTGCTTTTCGAAAGTCATTATGTTCTTGAGAAACATGGTTAAAAAAGGATTTCATGAGAGGTTGTAAAGCTAAATTCTTTTTTAACATTTCTTATCAATTTCAAAACATTCAATAACATTTATATTGAAATTAGATTCCGAAGGATTATATTATTAGATGGAGAAACTTGATAAGAAGGATGCACTAGTCCTTTAGGTCGAAGGCCTACATTAGGTGTAGAGCAAGAAACTCGGGATGGTTCTTTTATGGAAGATCCTAGCACAGAGGGAGGATGAGAATAAGACTTTCTAGAAGGTTGATAAACTGTAGGAGTTGTATCTCTTGAATTTGTTTGAAAATTTATTTCAACACTTCCATCTTCATGTTCAATAATTGTTTCAATATCTTAATTTTCTAAAGACTTTTATGGTTGGGCGTTTTCTAAGCGTCATTTACTAGATAGATTAATATCATTCTACTATATGAGTTTTAGAATATTAACTTTATTTTTGAAATTAGTTTGGAATAAAGTAGTTATACCTTTTGCTTAATGGGAATAAGCTATGCCTGGAACAACTGAATTCATGAGTTTATAATAAACTCTATATAAGAGAGCAAGACTTTGATCATGAGGATTCATGTCAAAACCTTTTGTCTGGATAGCAAGAATAAGGGCTTCATGTGCACCTGGATCTGTAAGGAAAATAGAGAAATTTGGAAAGCAATCGAAGAAAGTAGGGCCATTAGCCAAACTTTATTCAACCATTCCAAGTAATGAATCACTGAATTTTTTATGTCTTGTATCTTAAACATAGATGAGAGCTTCTGTTCTAAGTCCAAGTCTTGTTAATGGCTTTAGAGCAACTTGCACTAATCCAAAATTAATATAATTGTATGTTTTAACATACTCCTTTATTTCTTGGGGCTTGATTAAAGAAAGATGCTGAATATTACTGGTAATGGATTTAGTTCTTTCAATGGTTTTTACTTTATAACTTGATTTTAATTGAAAACTTCCAACTTTATAAATTTCATTTTTATTTACAGTTGGAATAGTCTAGTTACAAATAATTGATCTAAATCGTCATAACTGATTTCTTCACTATTTTTAATAAACATGGAAGATAAGGAATTTGATTATGAGGAATAAGAAGGTACAAACTTCTTAATAAGCTTAGCCATAATTTCTTTTACAGAGTTACTTTAACCAAATCCACCATGAGTTTCTAACAAAATAGAGGATTTACACACTAACAAAATGCCTTAAACGCCTTCACATGGCTAACAACAGCGATAACAATGGCTACCTCAGCTTCGCTTTGGGTGGAATATAATAAAAATTTCTCAATAATAACAACACACAACCAAGTATTAGGATTTTTTATGTTCTTGCTTTTAAGTTAGCAATTCCTTAAACAAAATCAAAACATAAAGATAAGTGAAGAAATACTCACAAAACGACTTTATATTGCAATGATACTTGATTACAAACTAGATGAACTTGGCTCTAATACCAAATGGGGAAGAGGGTGGGCATACAAAAGCAAATGGGAGAGCAGAAAGGAGATGGTGGTGGAAGCAAGGATGGATTTTGACTGGTATTCCAACCTTGCCTCTACATGAGGAAGGCTAAACCTATTTATAGTCCTCACCAACATAATTTACATTTCATTACAACTGAATTTGCACTGCATTTGCCTTTCATTCCATGTGCTAACAATTTTCATGATGCAACCGGACTGTAGGCAAAAATCACAATCTTTGTTGTAGATGAACTTTATTTTGAATAGTGACATGTCATGATTGCTTTGAGTTACTTGATAAGGTATGTGTCATGTCTTTATTTCTTTACCCATTATGGAGATAAGTTCTTTATAGATGTGCATGTCAGGAATAAAATACTACTTCATTCTTATGAGAGATATGCTTTGTCTTTTAGTACTTTTGTATATACTTTTTCCAAAAAAACTTATTGATGGGCTAATAGAAAAAGCTCTTGTAGGAAGAAGCTTTATGCTAGGCATAATATTATTGGAGACTTGCATCAAAAGTGCTATCCTAGCCATCATTTGTTAATTCACCATGGAATAATTGGATTAACTCTTCTCGAGTTCTGTAAAAAATATCAAAAGACATGTCTTAATAAGCATTGATAATTTGATTAAGAGCTGTATGTCAGATTTATATAGATTCTGTATCACTGTTGTTTGCTCAGCGAGATCATCAGCGATGCAAACAACTCTTCGATCGTCACACCAAACATATCTGTATGTACTTGCAAATTCAAGATGTCCTTTTAGATTGAGAAATCTTTGATATTGATCAGAAGCTAGAACATAATTTTGGAGACATTCTAAGCTGTATTTCATTGTAGCGACTTCATGAGATTCATACCATTGAGTTGGATAATCAACAGGGAGATGCTCGTAATCATCTAAGGTAGAGATGAATTTTTGCAAATTAAATCTCCTTCTTTATAATTCATAATGGTCCATAATTGATATGGTTGATAAAACTAGATTCTAATCTTTCACCCAAACTTGATGAAATCGTTATGAGAAGTTGTCTTTTGGTAACTCCAAGGCTGCGAAGGGCATGACACATGATTGTAGGGAGCTGCTGTATCATTTCAAAATTATCTCTACGTAAAGAAAATCTTTGGAGTAATCCTTGTTCGATATATGAGATATCAACTTCATATGATGGCAGGAACAATTTGGGAAAGCCAGTTGCCTAGCTTTTATATTGAGCTTTGAGCATTATTCGCTCCTTCATATGACAAGAAATAGTTTTTTCTCTAATTCTTGTAGCTATCTCATCTGGAAGGGCTATGTTAACCTTTTCTAGGAGGTGAATTCTAGATGTTTTGTCATCAACATAGGTGGATAACAGTGCTCTTTGATGGATGTTATCGCACATAAGGATTTGGCTTTCTAAGTCCTTGATACGGTTTGCAATTTGGATAGGGTTTTTCTAGTGTATTTTTTCTTTTATCAGAGAGAATAACACTCCAATGGGCATTGATAAGTTCTTGTGAAGTGACAGATAATCCTAGATTGAAGAAGGGAATTGATATTTGTTGGGATGTAGGTATGAAGGAAGAGCTTGATTCCTGAATAGGGGCTTTGCTTTTGCTTGTACTTGATGTCATAATGAGAAGGGATACTTCTTGAAGGCAAATAGGTCTGAAGGAGAATTATCAATAATCTGAATTTTTATTTTCTTTGGGAAAAGAAAAATAATTTTATATCTGTCCTCCGGGTAGAATTTGAAGGTACCAAAATCTAGATGTTGGATCAAATGTAGAAAACATGAAGACATCAGAGAAGCGATTAATAAGATCCATTTTATTTGGAACTGGATATTCGATTGTTTTTTGAACACCTTATTCTTGTTTACACTTTGTCTAAATACTATTGATATGTTAAAAAGGAGTTAATTCACCAAAATCAAAAATTAATTTTTTATTGCCTAAAATAGTTTTTAGACTTGATGAGTCAATTTGAAAAGGCTGTAAAATTTATAGGAAAGGGTTTCCGAGGATAATATCATTGTTTAAGTCCTTTCCTAGAAGGAAATTAGTCTTTATGCATGTTACATTTTTATAGATGTAAACATTACTTAATTTGTATTTGATATGTGGTTTTTTGCTAGTAGCAGCTAGATTAAGTTTATTATTGGTTTTTTCATAATATTTTGTTAGGATTAATCCTTCTCTTATTAAATTAACATCTGTGCCACTATCTAGTAAGCAGAGTGCTTTACTAGAGAAGTCTTGGATTTTAATTGTTGCTTTAGTTTTCCATTTTTTAAGTGGATTTCTTGTTAAAGAATTTACAAAACAATTTAAGTCTTCACGAAATTCTTCTTGATGTTCTAAATTATTATCATTATTTTCTTAAAAATTTTTGAGGGTGTGAAATTCAAGATTCTCAACATGTTGTTTGAATTCTTGAAGTTCAATTAAGTCTCATTTTAATTATTTTATTTCTTGCTTTTTATTAGTAATTTCTTTATAAAGATCTTGAATTGAAAGTTGAGGAGAATCTTTCTGCTCTCTTAATCTATCTAATACAATTTTAACACTGAATTGTTTAGGTAAGTCAGATATATTATTTAATGTAGAAGCTTTTCCTTTTTTATTTACTTTATTTATATTCTGTATTTTTTCAAAATATTTATTTTTTAATTCTTCATCTTTGAAATCTTTAAACATTTCTAGCACCAGTTCTTATGGAGTAAAAAGTATGTTTATAGATAAAGAGGAAGAAGAAGCAGATTCATACTGGATTTCACTGTCAAATATTTTACGATGACATGTATCTAAAGAATGAGAACAAGAATAATCTATATCAGAGGAATTGGATGGCTCTGACGTTGAGGATCCTTTTAAGATAGTTTTGGTTTCTTTTTTAGTTTTTACTTTTATTTTTGGCCAGTCAGGAGCTATATGTCCTTTTTATTTATAATTATAACATTGTATTCTTTTTTTCTTGGGATGAGAAGTGGATGGATTATCTTTTGTATAAGATTTCTTTAATTCTTTATAAGGGTTTTTATGGGAAGATTTTTTATGATATCTTTTTGAGGGAATATAATATTGTGGAGTTGAAAAATATTTAGATTTTCTTTTTTGATGGTTTCTTTTTAAGTTTTCCTTTTTATTATGGCTGGAATGACTGATTAATAGTTCCATGCCAAATTGAAAACAAAAATCACCAAGTTCATACTTGATAATTCTTTTTTGATTTTCAATTTGACGTTGAAGTTTGATTTCATTGCATAATGAAAATCCAACTTTATTAATCTTTTGAATTAGATCACCATATGTATAAATTCATAATTCAAATTTCCATAATTTTCTGACTTTAATTCTTCTCTAACTTTTTCTGCAAAAAGTTTAGGAAGACCAGGAATGATTTTTCTTTTCAAAATTCTGAATTGCTTGCATTGATTGTATAGAGTTTTGATAAGAAAACATCTTTATACCAATGAAAATCTAATAATGTTGGGCAAGATAAATCGATTAATTATGTTTTTAATTTTTTTCTGCATTCATATAATTACCAATAAAATGTTTGACTTTATTGGTAATAAGCATGTAGATGGAATTAGGGATCATATGGCCTTGAGGAGTAAGAACAGGATTTCCTGAGGGATCTCTTTTTACTATATTTAATATAGCATTTCTTTCTATATCAAATAGGTATTTTTCCCACCAACCATGTAGTTGCCTAGTAAATCCAAGCACGACTGCATTTACTGCCGGCAGCCATGATGGTAGTGGCATATATCATCATGTGTTTGCATAGTTGCAAGATTTGATATTCAGATAGTCCATCTACATTCAATTCATATACTGAAGAGTTTTCAAATCGAAGGCCATTAAGAATAGCTTGTTCTTCGAATTAAAGATCAACTGGAGTAGGTCTTGGATAATAATTTCTTGTTTTTGCTGTAATGACTATTAGTTTTTGCTATTTTAATATTTTATTTATTTATAGAGATTCTTGATTTTGATCATCTCGATTTTCATTTGATTTTTCTTCTATAGAATCAGAAACAGAGAATTCTAAGTTTGAGCTTGAAGCTTTAGAAACTAAAACATTTATGGATTTTTCATCTTCATTTTCTTTGTTATCTTTAAGTTTTATGTTTGTAAAACTATGAGATAATTGATTGATTAGTTCGTCTTTATAGGAAGAAGTAGTTCCATAAAATTTTAAAATACTTTCAACTTTATCTTCAATTATATTCGTTTGTTGGCCAGTAGTATGAAGGTTTATATTTGTATAATTATTTTGTTCTAAAACATGACTTAAATCTTCAGTATTAATGGATAAATCTTCAGTATTATAAGCTTTCTTTATAGCTAGTTTAAGCCAATCAAAGAAATAAATATTTCTTTGATTATCATACATATATTTATACCATTTTGCTTTTAGAAAGTCTTTATGTTCTTGAGAAACATGGTTAAAAAAGGATTTTGTGAGAGGATGTAAAGCTAAATTCTTTTTTAACATTTCTTTTTCAATATCACAGCATTCAATAACATTTATATTGAAATCGGATTCTGAAGGATTATATGTATTAGATGGAGAAGTTTGATAAGAAGGATACACTAGTTCTGTAGGTCGAAGGTCTACATTAGGTGTAGAGCAAGAAACTCGAGATGGTTATTTTATGGAAGACCCTACCACTGATGGAGGATGTGAATAAGATTTTCTAGAAGGTTGATAAACTGTAGGAGTTGTATCTCTTGAATCTGTTTGAAAATTTATTTCAACACTTCCATCTTCATGTTCAATAATTGTTTCAATATCTTGATTTTCTAAAGACCTTTCAGGCTGAGCATTTTATGAGTGCCATTTACCAAATTGATTAATATCATTCCACAGTATGAGTTTTGAAATATTAACTTTATTTTTGAAATTATCTTAGAATAAAGTAGTCATACCTTTTGCTTGATGGGAATAGGCTATGCTTGGAACAATTGAATTCATGAGTTTATAATAGACTCTATATATGAAAACTAGATTTTGATTATGAGGATTCATATCAAAACCTTTTGTCTGAATAGCAAGAGTAAGAGCTTCATGTGCACCTGGATCTGTAAGGGAAACAAAGAAATTTGGAAAGTAATTGAAGAAAGTAGGGTCATTAGCCAAATTTAATTCAACCATTCCAAGTAATGAATCACTAAATTTTTTATGCTTTGCATCTTGAACATAGATGAGAGCTTCTGTTCGAAGTCCAAGTCGTGTTAAAGGCTTTAGAGCAACTTGCACTAATCCAAAATGAATGTAATTGTTTGTTTTAACATACTCCTTTATTTCATGGGCCTGATTAAGGAAAGATGCTGAATATTACTGGTAATGGATTTAGTTCTTTCAATGGTTTTTACGTTTTAACTTGATTTTAATTGAAAACTTTCAATTTGATAAATTTCATTTTGATGTACAGTTGGAATAGTCCAGTCACAAATAACTTGATCTAAATCATCATAACTGATTTCTTCACTATTTTTAATAGACATAGAAGATAAGGAATTTGATGATGAGGAAGAAGAAGGTACAAACTTCTTAATAAGCTTAGCCATAATTTGTATTATCGAGTTATTTTAACCAAATCCACCACGAGTATCTAACGAATTAGAGGATTTACATACCAACAAAACGCCTTAAACACCTTCACACGGCTAACAACAACAATAAAAATGGATACCTCAGCTTCACTCTGGGTGGAGTATAATTAAAATTTCTTAATAATAAGAAATTCAGAAGTAAGTATTAAGACTTTTGACGTTCGTGCTTCTAAGTCAGCAATTCTTTAAGCAAAATCAAAGCATAAAAGATAATTAAAGAAATACTCACAAAATGACTTTATATTGCCAAAGCACTAGATTACAAATTTGACACCAACTTGGCTTTAAGACCAAATGGGGAAGATGGTGGGTATACAAAAGCAGAAGGGAGAGGAGAGAGGAGATGGTGGTGGAAGCAAGGCTGGATTTTGATTGGTATTCCAACTCTTGCCTGTGCATGAGGAAGACTACACTTATTTATAGTCATAACAAACATAATTTACATTTCATTACAACTGAATTTAAACTACATTTTCATTTCATTTCATGTGCTGACAAATTTCATGAGCTTCAGGACTGCTGGATAAGATCACAATCTTCACCGTAGATGAACTTTATTATGAATAGTCGATTGTCATGATTGCGTTGTGGGAAATTGAGTGGCTTGATAAAGCATATGTCTTGTCTTGGCTTTATTTTTTTCCTTTTCTTCGGATAGATATGAATTCTTCATTATCACTTTTTGTCTCATCTGCATCTGTATCTGGTTCAGGAGCAATATTTTCAAAAGGATTGTCATCAGCCCAAAGATGATGCAGCTGCTGACCAAAACTTAATATAGAATTTTCAAATGACCCTTCTTTTTGTATTTGTTTAATAATTTCCTTTTGAAGTTCTTTTTTTAGTTGAAGCAAATCTACTGCTGCATAAAAAGCAGGAGAGGCTGAACTAGAATTCTTCTATTTGTCAATATCACTTGTTGGATGAAGCCTTTCTTTTCTTTTTTAGGAGTTTTAAGAACTTTAGAGAATGATGGCGTTATCGCTTGATCTGTAGAATATTGCTGGAGCATTGCAGTATAATCAAATTGACTCCAAAACTTGATAAAAATCATTCAAGATAAAACTGGTGGATTGAAGTCCATTTCTTTATAAAAATTCCATTTCAAGAACCAAGGAATCTCCTACTTACGATAAAACCACATAGTAACATAAGGTTCTGTTGCAAGTTGTAGGTGCTGATAAAGGCTTTTTTTCTTTTAATTGAGAAGGGCTTTAAATGATGCAGAATAAGATTCATAAAGAGGAAGAAGTGCTTGAGGAAGGATGTCTTTAGTGGCACCAAAAGGAATCCAAAATTGTGTAAAGAACCACACAGGTATTTTATGAGAGTTTGATTTGAATATGATAAACTAGGAATGCTGAAAGGATGGTTTTTGATAATAGAGGATGACTTCCCAAGCAGAAATATAATCATAATAATTAAAAATAACTTCTGAATCAAGCCTTTGAGGCATATGAAGAGGTCGTCCCCATTCTTCTGCAGAGAGAACATACAGGATTTTGATTTTTGAATAGAGGATAGTAATATTAGGTGGTAAAGAATTTAAGTATGAATTTTTTGATCTATCTGTATGATCAATAGTACAGCTACCAGTTCTGATCAGAATCTGTTCATAGACTTGATAGTCAAGAGGTTGGATAAATAAGTGATCAGGAGAAAAAAGGGTTTGGATAAGATGTTCAATAGAAATGGTATCGGCATAAGACATGTCATCTAAGGAATAAGTTCTCAAGGGTGCTTTTATGGCAAAATATTGGGCTTGTGAATCTTAAGGTTTTCTGGATACAGGGCTTGATGGGCTTTGAAATTGAGGAATATTAAAAGTATGGGTTGCTCCCCATCTCTCAAGATAATTGCCATAGGATTTTCTTTATAAAGGTGTAGTGTTCATAATGGAAGAAACTTTATTAGTTGGGGACTGGAGAAAGGGTCTAATCTGCCGAGGCTTCATTCTTTTATCCCTATAAAAACTCACGAGATCAAAAATCAGGAAGAGAATTATTTTTCCCTGCAATATACTCCATGTCAAAGTCAAATATAACTAATAAAGCTTGCCAGCAAGTAAAGATTTACTTAGTAGCAAGATTTTTTACATCTTTTTCTAAAATTTCTTTAGCAGATTTACAATTTATTCTTAATAAAAAAATTTTGTTCAATAAATCACTTTGAAACTTCATTATACTTTTTACTATAGATAGGATTTCCTTTTTAATAGTTGAATAATTCTATTTAGTGGGCATCCATGTTCCAGAAGTGAAACAAAGAATTTCTTCTTTTCTAAGGACATTTCTTTGTAGAAGGATTCCTCCAAAACCTATTTCAGATGCATCTGTTTGAACTATTTTTAATAAATTTAGATGAGGGATAGTTAAACAAGGTAAATTTTGGACTTTATGTTTAATATCTTGAATAGCTTTTGTATGAGCAAGTGAGCATTCTATGGGATTTTTGGTCAAGCACATTTGTAAGATTTTTCTTTCTTTAGCAAGATCTTTATAAAAGTCAAAAACATAATTAAGGCATCCAAGAAAACGTTGCAACTACTCTTTATTAAGAATTTCATCAGGAAATTGGGAAGCAAACTTAATAACTCTTTGGACTGGAGAAATAGTTCTTTTTTTTTAATTATAAAGCCAAGAAATTGAATTTCTGTTTGAAAAGGCTTCATTTTCTTTTAGGATAAGACAAATCCATTCTAGATAATAACTTTTTTAAAAATATTTAAATATTTCCAATGGTCACAAATAGATTTTAAAAACACAAGAATGTCATCTATATGGACGAGTGTAAAAGCTTGATATAGATTAAAAATGTTATTCATTATTCTTTGAAATTTTGAAGGAGCATTTTTTAAATCGAATGGCATAACGTTTCATTCGTAATGGCCAAATGGTACTATAAAAGTAGTTTTGTACCTATCCTCCGAGGTGATTTGAATTTGCCAAAATCCTGATTTAAGATTAGATTTGGAAAAAAGGAAGGCACCAGGTAGACGGTAAACAAGATCAGTTTTATTTGGAATTGGATATCTGATGGACTTTAAGACTTTATTCAATGGCTTGTAGTTGATAACAAAACAGGGAACAACTCGTTCTTATTCAGGCACTTTATTTACATAAAGAGCTGCAAAACTCCAAGGGGATTGTGATTTCTGTATAAGCTTTTTAGTAAGAAGATCATTGATTTCTTTAGTAGATAGTTGTACAAGGTCTTTATTCATCTAAATAAGTCGAGCTTTAGTAGGAATTTGAGATTCATTGAAATTATCGATAGACGGAAGACAAATAGTATGGTGTTTCCTGTGCAAAAAGGTAGAAGGAAGGTCAGAACAGCTTTCTATTTCAAGAGATCTTTGAAATTGGATTAAATCTTTTTGGAATTCTGGTTTTTGTAATTCTTTATCAATTCTTAAAGAATTCATATCTTCTTGAAGATATGTAATTTGTTTTTCTTTATAAGCAATTTGATTTTGAATGATATTGATAAGTGGAGTAAGAGTTGATGTAACAAAATCAAAAATTAATTTTTTATTGTCTTTAATACTTTTAAGGCCTGATGAATCAATTTGAAAAGGCTATAGAATCTGTAGAAAGGGATTTTCAAGGATAACATCATTGTTTAAATCTTTTCTGAGTAGGAAATTAGTCTTTATACATGTTCCGTTTTTGTAAACATGGACGTTATTTAATTTACAATGGATATGGAGTTTATAGCTAGCAGTTTTTAGGCTGAGTCCATATTTGGTTTTTTCATAATATTTTGTTGGGATTATTCCTTCTGTTATTAAATTAACATCTGCGCCACTATCTAGTAAACAGAATACTTTAATAGAGAAGTCTTTAACCTTAATTGTAACTTGAGTTTTCCATTTTCTAAGGTGGATTCTTGTTAAAGAGTTTACAAAACCATTTAAGTTTTCATTAAATTTTTCTTGACGTTATAAATTATCATATTTTCTTGATAATATTTGAGTATGTGAAATTCAAGATTCTTAACACGTTGTTTGAGTTCTTGAAGTTCAATTAAGTTTTGTTTTAATTCTCTTATTTCTTGCTTCTGATTATTAATTTCTTTATAAAGACTCTGAATGAAAAGATGAGTAGGAGCTTGTTGCTCTCTTAATCTATCTAAAATAGTTTTTATACTAAATTTTTTAGGTAATTCAGATATATTAGTTGATGTAGAAGCTTTTCCTTTTTTATTTCTGTTGTTTATTTTTTGAATTTTTTTCAAAATATTTATTTTTTAATTCTTCTTCTTTCAGATCTGCTAACATTTCTAGCTCCATTTTTTAATTCGGGATGGTTATTTTATGTAAGATCTTACCATTGATGGAGGATGTGAATAAGATTTTTTAAAAGTTTGATAAATTGTAAGAGTTGTATCTCTTTAATCTATTTGAAAATTTATTTCAATACTTCCATCTTCATGTTCAATAATTGTTTCAATATCTTAATTTACTGAAGACCTTTCTAGTTGAGCATTCTCTAAGCATCATTTACCAGATAGATTAATATCAAGAGAAGTGAATGGTTGGCATCTAGTTTGTAATCAAGTATTGTTGCAATATAAAGTCGTTTTGTTAGTATTTCTTCACTTATCTTTATGTTTTGATTTTGTTTAAGGAATTGCTGGCTCAAAAGCAAGAACGTCAAAGTCTTAATACTTAGTTTTGTGTTTGTTATTATTGAGAAATTTTAGTCATATTCCACCTGGAGCGAAGCTGAGGTAGCCATTGTTGTCACCGTTGTTATTCGTGTGAAAGTGTTTAAGGCGTTTTATTGGTGTGTAAATCCTCTATTTCATTAGATACTCATGGTGGATTTGGTTAAAATAACTCTGTAATACAAATTATGGCTGAGCTTATTAAAAAGTTTGTACCTTTTTCTTCCTCATTATCAAATTCCTTATCTTCTATGTCTATTAAAAATAGCGAAGAAATCAGTTATGACGATTTATATCAAGTTATTTGTGACTGGACTATTCCAACTGTAAACAAAAATGAAATTTATAAAGTTGGAAGTTTTCAATTAAAACCAAGTTATAAAGAAAAAACCATTGAATGAACTGAATGCATTACCAGTAATATTCAACATCTTTCTTTAATCAAGCCCCATGAAATAAAGAAGTATGTTAAAACATACAATTGTATTCATTTTGGATTAGTGCAAGTTGCTCTAAAGCCTTTAACAAGACTTGGACTTCAAACAGAAGCTCTCACCTATGTTTAAGACACAAGACATAAAAAATTCAGTGATTCATTACTTGGAATGGTTGATGAAGTTTGGCTAATGGCCCTATTTTCTTCAATTGCTTTCCAAATTTCTCTGTTTCTCTTACAGATCTAGGTGCACATAAAGCTCTAACTCTTGCTATCCAAACAAAAGGTTTTGATATGAATCCTTATAATCAAAATCTTGCTCTCATAAATAGAGTTTATTATAAACTCATGAATTCAAGTGTTCTAGGCAGAGCATATTCCCATCAAGCAAAAGGTATGACTACTTTATTCCAAACTAATTTCAAAAATAAAGTTAATATTCCAAAACTCATATAGTGGAATGATGTTAATCTATCTGGTAAATGGCATTTAGAAAATGCTCAACCAGAAAGGTCTTTAGAAAATCAAGATATTGAAATAATTATTGAACATGAAGTGGAAGTATTGGAATAAATTTTAAAATAGATTCAAAAGATACAACTCCTACAGTTTATCAACCTTCTAAAAAATCTTATTCACATCCTCCACCAATGGTAGGATCTTTCATAAAAGAACCATCCCAAGTTTCTTGCTTTACACCTAATGTAGACCTTCGACCTATAGGACTTGTGTATCCTTCTTATCAAGCTTCTCCATCTAATACATATAATCATTCGGAATCCGATTCAATATAAATGTTATTGAATGCTTTGAAATTGATAAAGAAATGTTAAAAAAGAATTTAGCTTTACATCCTCTCACAAGATCCTTTTTTAACCATGTTTCTCAAGAACACAAAGACTTTCTAAAAGCAAAATGGTATAAATATATATATGATCATGAAAGAAATATTTATTTCTTTGATTAACTAGCCATAAAGAAAGCTTATAGTACTGAACCTTTATCCATCAATATGATAACTAAATTAAGCTCTTTTTGGATTATAACTTCTACCAGTTCCTCTCCACAAAGGACTGAAGAATCTATGCATCCTCCATTAAATGAAATCATTTATAAAGAAACTTCAGCTGTACCCATAAAAGATGTTGTAAAAATATAAGGAGACAAAGGTAAAACTAAATTTATTTACAAATCAGATTTAAGTTATGTTTTAGAACAAAATAATTATACAAATATAAACCTTCATGCTATTGGCCAACAAACCAATAGAATTGAAAATAAAGTTGAAAATATTTTAAAATTTTATGAAACTACTTCTTCTCATAAAGTAATTAAGACACAATCTTTAGGTTTTCAAGGTGAAGCCTTTAAAGATCTAAAATTAGAAAAAAAACCCTTAAAATTTTCAGACAAACTAATCAATCAATTATCTCATAGTTTTACAAACATAAAACTTAAAGATAATAAAGAAAATAACGATAAAAAATCCATAAATGTTTTAGTTTCTAAAGCTTCAAGCTCAGACTTAGAATTCTATGTTTCTGACTCTATAAAAGAAAAATCAAATGAAAATCAAGATGATCAAAATCAAGAATCTTTACAAATCAATAAAATCTTTGAAAGACAAAAACCAATAGTCAGTACAACAAAAACAAGAAATTATTATCCAAGACCTACTCCAGTTGATCTTCAATTCGAAGAACAAGCTATTCTAAATGGCCTTCGATTTGAAAACTCTTCGGTATATGAATGGAATGTAGTGGACTATCTGAATATCAAATCTTGCAACTATGCCAACACATGATGATATATGCCTCTACCATCATGGCTGTCAGTAATGATCGAAGACATGCAGTAAATGCAGTCGTCCTTGGATTTACTGGAAAATTACACGATTGGTGGGAAAAATACCTATCTGATATAGAAAGAAATGCTATATTAAATGTAGTAAAAAGAAATCCCTCAGGAAAACCTATTCTTATACCTCAAGGCCAAATGATCCCTGATTCCATCTACATGCTTATTACTAATATAGTTAAACATTTTATTGGTAATTATATGAATGTAGAAGAAAAATTAGAAACACAATTAATGAATTTATCTTACCCAACATTATTAGATTTGTGTTGGTATAAAGATGTTTTTTTTTATCAAAACTCTATAGATCGATGCAAGTAATTTAGAATTTTAGAAAGAAAAATTCATATTTGGTCTTCCTAAACTTTTTGCAGAAAAAGTTATAGATGAATTAAAATAAAAAAATTATGGAAATTTGAATTATGGAATGTATACATTTGGTGATCTAATTCAAAAGATTAATAAAGTTGAATTTTCATTATGCAATGAAATCAAACTTAACGTCAAATTGAAAATCAAAAAAGAATTAGGATGTACGAACTTGGTGATTTTTGTTTTTAATTTGGGATAGAACCATTAATCAGTATTTCTAGCTAGAATAAAAAGAAAAACTTAAAAAGAAACCATCAAAAAATAAAATCTAAACAATTTTCAACTCCACAATATTATACTCCCTCAAAAAGATATTATAAAAATCATCTTATAAACCCTTTTAAAGAATTAAAGAAATCTTCTACAAACGATAATCCATCCACTTCTCATCCTAAGAAAAAAGAAATACAATGTTATAATTACAAAAAAAAGGACATATAGCTCCTGACTGCCCAAAAATAAAAGTTAAAATAGAAAACGAAATCCAAACTATCTTAAAAAGATCCTCAGTGTCAGAGTCATCCAATTCCTTAGATATAGATTATTCTTCCTCTCATGCTTCAGATACATGTCATTGTAAAATATTTGACAATGAAATCCAATATGAATCTGCTTCTTCCTTTTTATCATTAAACGTACTTTCTGCTCTAGAAGAGATGGTGCTAGAAATGTTTAAAGATCTAAAAGACGAAGAATTAAAAAATAAATATTTTGAAAAAATACAGAATATAAATAAAGGAACTAAAAAAGGGAAAGCTTCTACATCAAATAACATATCAGACTTTCCTGAACAATTCAGCATTAAAACTGTATTAGATAGATTAAGAGAGCAACAAGCTCCTACTCATCTTTCTATTCAAGATCTTTATAGAGAAATAAATAATCGAAAGCAAGAAATAAAAGAATTAAAAAAAGACTTAATTGAACTTCAGGAACACAAACAACGTGTTGAGAATCTTGAATCTCACACACTCAAAATTTATCAAGAAAATAATGATAATTTAGAAAATGAAGAAAACTTTGATAAAGAACTAAATGGTTTTACAAATTCTTTAACAAGAAATCCACTTAAAAAATTGAAAACTCGAGCTACAATTAAGGTCAAAGACTTCTCTATTAAAGCACTTTGCTTACTAGATAGTGGTGTAGATGTTAATTAAATAAGAGAAGGATTAATCCCAACAAAATTTTATGAAAAAACCAATAATAAATATAATCTAGCTACTGCTAGCAAAAAACTACATATCAAATACAAATTAAGTAATGTTTATGTCTATAAAAATGGAACATGCATAAAGATTAGTTTCTTTCTAGGAAAGGATTTAAACAATGATGTTATCCTTGGAAACCCTTTTCTACAAATTTTACAGCTTCTTCAAATTGACTCATCAGGTCTAAAAACTATTTTAAAAAATAAAGAATTAAATTTTGATTTTGTTGAATTAACTCCTATTCAACATATCAATATTATTCAAACAAAGTGTAAACAAGAATAAGATGTTCAAAAACCATTCAGATATCTAGTTTCAAATCAAACGGATCTTATTAATCGTCTCTCTGATGTCTTCATGTTTTCTACATTTAATCCTACATCCAGATTTTGGTACCTTCAAATTCTACCTAGAGGACAGATATAAAATTATTTTTCTTTTCCCAAAGAAAATAAAATTTTAGATAATTGAAAATTCTCATTTAGACCTATCTGCCTTCAGGAAGTATCCCTTCTCATTATGACATCAAGTAAAGCCCCTATTTAGGAATCAAGCTCTTCCTTCATACCCACATCCCAACAAATATGAGTTCCCTTCTTCAATCCAGGATTATCTGTCATTTCATAAGAACTTATCAATGCCCATTAGAGTGCTATTCTCTTTGATAAAAGAAAAAACACTAGAAAAACCCTATCCAAAATTACAAACCAATTAAGGACTTAGAAAGCCAAATCCTTATATGCCCTAACATCCATCAAAGAGCACTGTTATCCACCTATGCTGATAAAAAAACATCCAGAAATCACCTCTAGGAAAATGTTAACATAGCCTTTCCAGTTGAGATAGCTACAAGAATTAGAGAAAAAACTATTTCTTGTTAGATCAAGGAGCAATTAATGCTCAAAGCTCAATATATAAGTTAGGCAATTGGCTTTCCCAAATTGTTCATGCCATCATTTGAAGTTAATATCTCATATATCGAACAAGGATTAGTCTAAAGATTTTCTTTATGCAGAGATGATTTTGAAATGATACAGCAGCTCCCTGCAATCGTGCATCATGCCCCTCGTAGCCTTGGAGTTACCAAAAGACAACTTCTCATAACGATATCATTCACTTTGGGTGAAAGCTCAGAAATTCGGTTTTATCAACTATATCAATTATGGACTATCATGACTTATGAAGAAGGAGATTTAGTCTGTAAAAAATTCATCTCTACCTTAAATGATTACAAGCATCTCCCTGTTGATTATCCAGCTCAATGGTATGAATCTCATGAAGTCGCTATAATAAAATATAGCTTAGAACGTCTCCAAAATTATGATCCAGCTTCTGATCAATATTAAAGATTTCTCAATCTAAAAGTACATCTTGAATTTGCAAGTACATATAGATATGTTTGGTGTGACAGTTGACGAGTTGTATGCATTGCTGATGATCTCGCTAAGCAAACAATGGTGATACAGAATTGATATAAATCTGGACATACAGCTCTTGATCAAATTATCAGTGCTTATGAAGACATGTCTTTTGATATTTCTGAAAAAACTCGAGAAGAGTTAATCTAATTATTCCATGGTGAATTAACAAATGAAGGTTGGGATGAGCACTTTTGATGCAAGTCTCCTATAATACTATGCCTACCATAAAGATTCTTCTTACAAGAGCTTTTTCTAAAGCATCAAAAGGATGAAGAAAGCTTTTTCTACTAGGCCATCAATGAGTTTTTAGAAAAAGTACATGCAAAAGTACTATAAGACAAAGCATATCTATCATAAGAATAAAGTAGTATTTTATTTCCGACATGCACATCCATGAAGAACTTATCTCCAGAAAAGGAAAAGAAATAAAGACATGACACATACTTATCAAGTCACTTGAAGCAATGATGACATCTCACTATTTAGAATAAAGTTCATCTACAGCAAAGATTGTGATTTTTGCCTACAGTTTGGAAGCATCATGAAATTTGCCAGCACATTAAATGAAATGCACATTCAGTCTAATTTCAATTGTAATGAAATGTAAATTATGTTTGTTATGACTAAGTCTAGCCTTCCTCATGTACCGGCAAGAGTTGGAATAACAGTCAAAATCTAGCCTTGCTTCCACCACCATCTCCTGTCTCCTCTCCCTTATGCTTTTGTATACCCACCATCTTCTCCATTTGGTATCAAAGCCAAGTTGGCATCTAGTTTGTAATCAAGTATTGTTGCAATATAAAGTCATTTTGTGAGTATTTCTTCACTAATCTTTATGTTTTGATTTTGTTTAATGAATTGCTAACTCAGAAGTAAGAACGTCAAACGTCTTATACTTATTTTTGTGTTTGTTATTATTGAGAAATTTTAATCATATTCCACCCGGAACAGAGCTGAGGTAGCCATTGTTGTCACCATTGTTAACCGTGTGAAGGCATTTAGGGAGTTTTGTTGGTGTGTAAATCCTCTATTTCGTTAGATACTCTGGTCGATTTGGTTAAAATAACTCTGTAATACAAATTATGGCTAAGCTTATTAAGAAGTTTGTACCTTCTTTTTCCACATTATCAAATTCTTTATCTTCTATGTTTATTAAAAATAGTGAAAAAATCAAGTATGACGATTTAGATCAAGTTATTTGTGACTAAACTATTCCAACCGTAAATAAAAATGAAATTTATAAAGTTGGAAGTTTTCAATTAAAATAAAGCTATAAAGTAAAACCAATTGAAAGAACTGAATCCATTACTAGTAATATTCAGCGTCTTTTTTTAATCAAGCCCCATGAAATAAAGAAGTATGTTAAAACATACAATTATATTCATTTTAGATTAGTGCAAGTTGCTCTAAAGCCTTTAACAAGACTTGGACTTAGAACTGAAGCTCTCATCTATGTTCAAGATACAAGACATAAAAAATTCAGTGATTCATTACTTGTAATGGTTGAATCAAGTTTGGCTAATGGCCCTACTTTCTTCAATTGCTTTCCAAATTTATCTGTTTCCCTTAGAGATCCAGGTGCACATGAGGCTCTGATACCAAATGGGGAAGATTGTGGGTATACAAATGTGGAAAGGAGAGGAGAGAGGAGATGGTGGTGGAAGCAAGGCTAGATTTTGACTGGTATTCCAACTCTTGCTTGTACATGCAGAAGGCTAGTACTATTTATAGCCTCGGCAAACATAATTTACATTTCATTTCAACTACATTTATACTGCATTTGCATTTCATTTTATGATGTTTTGGGATTTTACTGCAGGATAAAATCACAGGTTGCTGTATAGATGGTTTGTCTTCATGTTGTGATGAGTGTACTTATTGACTAGGAGGATGTTGCTTTATTCTTCTGCATAGTACCTGGTTGGTATGTTGCGGAGAAAGGAGTCTATGGGCCTTGAATTTTCTTATTAGATTTTGGATTTTTCCCAATTGTCTTTTGTCTTCTTTCTCAAAGTAGTTTTTTTGTATAGTACTTTTTCAACATAACTTTGCTGTGTTTGTAGAGAATAACATAGTTATGGATACGGTAGCAATGATAAAGTTTTTGTTATCTTTTCTTTGTAGGCTTTATAAAGAAAACTCTTAATAAATCTTGATAAATCTAAAACATGATATAATTAATCACCATCCAGACGAATTCCATTGCAGCTAGCGGAGAACTTCATAATAGAGTCAAAATTATGACAAGGGTCGTTCCAACCTTCATTATCATTTTTGAATTCTCCATGGAATAGCTGAATTAATTCTTCATGAGTTTTTTCTGAAATGTCAAAAGAGATATCTTCATGGGCATTGAGAATTTGATCAAATTTGGCATGTCTGGATTTAGAAGGATTCTGTATCACTGTAGTTTGCTTAGTGAGATCATCAGCAATGCAAACAACTTGTCGACCATCACACCAAACAAATCTGTATATACATGCAAATTCAAGATGTCCTTTTAGATTGAGAAATCTTTGATATGGATCAGAAGCTGGATCATACTTCTGGAGATGTTTTAAGTTGTATTCCACTGTAGCGACTTCTTAAGATTCATACCATTGAGCTAGATAATTAATAAGGAGATGCTCATAATCATTAAAGGTAGAGATGAATTTTTCGTAGATTAAATCTCCTTCTTCATAATTCATGATGGTCCATAATTGATAAGGTTGATAACACCGGATTTATGATCTTTCACCCAAACTTGATAAAATCATTATGAGAAGTAGTCTTTTGGTAACTCCAAGGCTGCGAAGGGCATGACGCACGATTATAGGGAGCTGCTGTATCATTTCAAAATCATCTCTGCATAAAGAAAATCTTTGGACTAATCCTTATTCGATATATGAGATATCAACTTCATATGATGGTAGGAACAATTTGGAAAAGCCAGTTGCCCAGCTTATATATTGAGCTTTGAGCATTAATTGCTCCTTGATTTGACAAGAAATAGTTTTTTCTCTAATTCTTGCAGCTATCTCATTTGGAAGGGCTGTGTTAACCTTTTTCAGGAGGTGAATTCTGGATGTTTTTTCATCAGCATAGGTGGATAACAGTACTCTTTGATGGATGTTATGGCACATAAGGATTTGGCTTTCTAAGTCCTTGATATGGTTTGCAATTTTGGATAAGGTTTTTCTAGTGTTTTTTCCTTTATCAGAGAGAATGGCACTCCAATGGGCATTGATAAGTTCTTGTGAAGTGATAGATAATCCTTGATTGAAGAAAGGATTTGATATTTGTTAGGATGTAGGTATGAAGGATGAGCTTGATTCCTGAATAGGTGCGTTACTTGATGTCGTAATGAGATGGGATACTTCCTGAAGGCAGATAGGTCTGAATGAGATTTAGCAATAATCTAAATTTTTATTTTCTTTGGGAAAAGAAAAGTAATTTCATATTTGTCCTCCAGGTAGAATTTGAAGGTTCCAAAATCTAGATGTAGGATCAAATGTAGAAAATATGAAAACATCAGAAAGACAATTAATCAGATTCGTTTTATTTGGAACTGGTTATTTGGTTGTTTTTTGAACACCATATTCTTGTTTACACTTTGTTTGAATACTATTGATATGTTGAATAGAAGTTGATTCACCAAAATCAAAAATTAATTCTTTATTGTTTAAAATAGTTTTTAGACCTGATGAGTCAATTTAAAAAGGCTATAAAATTTGTAGAAAAGGGTTTCCAAGGATAACATCATTGTTTAAATCCTTTCCTAGAAAGAAATTAGTCTTTATGCATGTTCCATTTTTATAGACATAAACATTACTTAATTTGTATTTGATATGTAGTTTTTTGCTAGCAGTAGCTAGATTGAGTTTATTATTGGTTTTTTCATAATACTTTGTTGGGATTAATCCTTCTCTTATTAAATTACACTACAACAATTAACTGTTTTAGTGACGCATTTTTTCGTCGCTAAAAGTATTCAAAACGTCGGCAAAGCTTTTCACCGACAAAAAAATTTTCGCTGCCTGGCGTCAGTAAAAAAACATCACTAAAATATTTTACCGACGTTTTTCTATTTCGTCGGCAAAAGTCCCATTTACCGACGCACCATGGGACTTTCACCGACGTTTTTTAACGTCGGTAAAAGTTATAAAATTTCATTTCAATTAGATAATAATAGCTTTTACAGACGTTTTGGAACGTCGGCGAAACCATGTTTTACAATATTAATTTTTAAAAATTGTATATACTTTTGCCGACGTTAAAAAAATGTCGGTAATGTATTTATTTTTAAAAAATGGAATTTTACCTTTGCCGACGTTTTTAAGAAAATTTTCGTCGCCAATAATTTTATTTTTTAAAAAATATAATATTTATTTTCTCATTATAATTTGAATTCTTTAATTTTTTTTATTTTTCCTTTGCCGATGTTTTTGAACATCGGCAAAACCACATCAGAAGAGAGAGCAGAGAGAGCGAGAGTGAGAGAGAGAGAGAGAGCAGAGAGCGAGAGAGCAAGAAAGAGAGATTCGAGAGAGAGTAGAGAGAGCGAGAGAGAGAGAGAGAACCGGAGATAGAGAGCAGAGAGAGCGAGATAATGAGAGAAACAGAGCAGAGAGAGCGAGAGAGAGAGAGAGACCGGAGATAGAGAGTAGAAAGAGCGAGAGAGTGAGAGAAACAGAGTAGAGAGAGAGCGAGAGAGAGAGATAAGAGAGAGCAGAGAGAGAGCAAGAGAGAGATCGGGGAGAGAGAGAGAGAGAGCGAGAGAGAGATCGGGGAGAGAGAGAGGGCAGAGAGAGCGAGAGAGTGAGTGAGGGAAACAGAGCAGAAAGAGAGGAATCTGGGGGCGAGAGAGAGCGACTGATCAGAAAGAGTAAGAGAAAGAGAACAGAGAGAGAGAGGAATGTGGGGGCGAGAGAGATAGCGAGAGATAAGAGAGAGTGAGAGAAAAAGAGCAGAGAGAGAGGATCTGGGGCAAGAAAGTTAGCGAGAGAGCAGAGAGAGTGAGAGAAAGAGAACAGAGAGAGGCTCTGGGCGAGAGAGAGAGCGAGAGAGCAGAGAGAGTGAGAGAGAGAGAGCAGGAGAGGATATGGGGGGAGAGAGCAGAGAGAGTGAGAGAAAGTGAGCAGAGAGAGAGGATCTAGGGCGAGAGAGAGCGAGAGAGCAGAGAGAGTGAGAGAAAGAGAGTAGAGAGAGAGGATCTGGGACGAGAGAGAGAGGGAGGGAGCAAAGAGAGTGAGAGAAAGAGAGCAGAAAGAGAGGATCTGGGGCAAGAAAGAGCAGAGAGAGAAAGCGAGTGAGAGAGAGAGCAGAGAAAGAGGATCTGGGGCGAGAGAGCAGAGAGAGTGAGAGAGAGAGCAGAGAGAGTGAGAGAGAATGAGAGAGAGCAGAGAGAGTGAGAGAGAGTGAGAGAGTGAGAGAGCGAGAGAGAGAGCAGAGAGAGAGAAAAAGAGAGATTGGAGAGAGAGCAGACAGAGAGCACAGAGAGAGCAGAGAGAGCGAGAAAGAGAGATTGGAGAGAGAGCAGACAAAGAGCGAGAGAGAGAGACCAGAGATATATAGAGAGCAGAGAGAGTGAGAGAGTGAGAACAGCGTGAGGGAGAAATTTGGGCGAGAGTGCGAGCGAGAGAGAACAGCGCGAGGAAAAAAAATCCAATTTGGGGCTGGAAATTGAAATGGTGGCGCCCAAGCTTTTACCGACGGTTAATTTTCATCGGCAAATCAAAATTTCATCAGTAAAAGGGATTTCAAAATTTCAAAACTTTTACCGACGTAAATTTCAAAACTTTCGTCGGTAAAAATATTGCTACAGTGAAAAAATTGTCTTCCCAAGTACATGCTTTTACCAACGTTATCAGAATTCATCGGCAAAAAATTTCATCGGTGGCCCAAGTACATACTATTGACGAAGAAAACTATAAACATCGGTAAAAGTAATTTTTACCGACGTTTTTTGGCGACGATTTTATAATTTCGTCGCTAAAGACTATCATTTACCGATATAAATATGTGGTTGAAAATTCAGCTTTTAGAGAAGTTTAAAAAAACGTCGGTAAAAGTGACATTTAGCAATGTTTTTTTAAAAAAACGTCGCTAAATGTCTAACTGTTACTAGAGATAAATGTCTAACTTTTAGCAACGATTTTTTCTAGAAAACGTTGGTAAATGTAACTTTTACCAACGTTTTTTTGAAAACGTCGGTAAAAGTCAATTGTTAACGGAGATAATGTCTAACTTTTAGCGACGTTTTGAAAAACGTCGGTAAAATGTAACTTTTTTCGACGTTTTTAGAAAAAACGTCGGTAAAAGTCACCTTTTCACCGACAAATTTATATGTGTGGGTAAATAATAGCCTTTAGCAACGAAATTATAAAATCGTCACCAAAAAACGTCGCCAAAAGTGCAACTTGTTGTAGTTAACATTTGCGCCACTATCTAGTAAGCAGAGTGCTTTAACAGAGAATTTTTTTATCTTAATTGTAACTTGAGTTCTCCATTTTTTAAGTCAATTCCTTGTTAAAGAATTTACAAAACCATTCAAGTTTTCATCAAAATTTTATTTATTTTCTAAATTATCATTATTTTATTAACAAGTTGTTTAAGTCCTTAAAGTTCAATTAAGTCTTGTTTTAATTCTTTTATTTCTTGATTAATTCCTTTATAAAGATCTTGAATTGAAAGATGCGGAGGAGCTTGCTGCTCTCTTAATCTATCTAATACAGTTTTAATACTGAAGTGTTCAGGTAAGTCAGATATATTATTTGAAGTAGAAGCTTTTCCTTTCTTATTTCCTTTATTTATATTCTGTATTTTTTTCAAAATATTTATTTTTTAATTCTTCATCTTTGAGATCTTTAAACATTTCTAACACCAGTTCTTCTTGAGCAAAAAGTACGTTTAAACATAAAGAGGAAAAAGAAGCAAATTCATGCTGGATTTTGCTGTCAAATGTTTTACAATGACATTTATCTGAAGAATTATCTTTATTAGAGGAACTAGATGATTCTAAGGATGAGGATAAGGATCTTTTTTAGATAGTTATGATTTCTTTTTTTGTTTTTACTTTTATTTTTCCTGGGATGAGAAGTAGATGATTATCTTTTGTGTAAGATTTCTTTAATTCTTTATAAGGGTTTTTATGAGAAGATGTTTTTGTGATATCTTTTTGAGAGAATACAATAATGTGGAGTTGAAAAATGTTTAGATTTTCTTTTTTGATGGTTTCTTCTTTAGTTTTTCTTTTTATTTTGGCTGGAAGGACTAATTAATGGTTCCGTGCCAAACGGATAACAAAAGTCACCAAGTTCATATTTGCTAATTCTTTTTTGATTTTCAATTTGTCGTTTAAGTTTGATTTCATTACATAATGAAAATCCAACTTTATTTATCTTTCGAGTGAGGTCACTATATGTATAAAGTTCATAATTTAAATTTTCATAATTTTCTGATTTTAACTATTCTCTAAGTTTTCTGTAAAAAGTTTAAGAAGACCAGATATAAATTTTTCTTTCCAAAATTCTGAATTGCTTGCATCGATTGTATAGAGTTTTGATAAAAAAACACCTTTATACAAACGAAAATTTGATAATGTTGGGCAAGATAAATTGATTAATTGTTTTTTTTAATTTTTCTTCTTCATGCATATAATTACCAATAAAATGTTTAACTATATTGGTAATAAGCATGTAGATGGAATCAGGAATCATTTGACCTTGAGTAATCGGAACAGGATTTCCTGAGTGATCTCTTTTTACTACATTTAATATAGCATTTCTTTCTATATCAGATAGGTAGTTTTCCCACCAACTATGTAATTATCTAGTAAATCCAAGTACAACTACATTTACTGCATGTCTTTGACTGTTACGGGCAGCCATGATGGTAGAGGCATATATCATCATGTGTTGGCATAGTTACAAGATTTGATATTCAGATAATCGATCTAGATTCCATTCGTATACTGAGGAGTTTTCAAATCGAAGGCCATTTAGAATAGCTTGTTTTTCAAATTGAAGATTAACTAGAGTAGGTCTTGGATAATAATTTCTTGTTTTGTTTTGCAATGACTATTGGTTTTGGTCTTTTAAATATTTTATTGATTTGTAGAGATTCTTGATTTTGACCATTTTGATTCTCATTTGTTGTAGACTCGTCTTCTATAGGATCGGCCACAAAAAATTTTGAATCTGAGCTAGAGACTTTAGAATTTGAGACTAAAACATTTATAGATTTGTCAACTTTTTTATCTTTATTTTCTTGGAGTTTTATATTTCTAAAACTATGAGATAATTAATTGATTAGTTCATCTGAAAATTTTAAAGGTTTCCTATGTAAGTTTAGATATTTAAGGACTTCACCATGAAAACCTAAAGTTTGTATCTTAATTATCTTTTGTGAACAAGATGCATCATAAATTTTTAAAATATTTTCAACTTTATCTTCAATTCTATTAGTTTGTTGGCCAATAGTATGAAGGTTAACATTTGTATAATTATTTTGTTTTAAAACATGACTTAGTCTGATTTATAAATTAATTCAGATTTATCTTTATTTCCTTGTATCTTTGCCACATCTTTTATGAGTATGGCCAAAGTTTCTTTATATATGATTTGATGTAATGGAAGATGTATAGATCCTTCAGTTTTTTGTAAAGAAGAACTGGTAAAAGCTATAATCCAAGATGAGTTTAATTTTGTTATCATATTGATGGATAAATCTTCAGTATTATAAGCTTTCTTTATGATTAGTTTAAGCCAATCAAAGAAATAAATATTTCTTTGATTATCATACATATATTTGTACCATTTTTCTTTTAAAAAGTCTTCAATAACATTTATATTGAAACAATTATTGAACATGAAGATGGAAGTGTTGAAATAAATTTTCAAACAGATTCAAGAGATACAACTCCTACAGTTTATCAACCTTCTAGAAAGTCTTATTCTCATCCTCCCTCTGTGGTAGGATCTTCCATAAAAGAACCATCTCGAGTTTCTTGCTCTACACCTAATGTAGACCTTCGACCTACAGGACTTGTGTATCCTTCTTATCGAGCTTCTCCATCTAATACATATAATCCTTTGGAATCCGATTTCAATATAAATGTTATTGAATGTTTTGAAATTGATAAAGAAATGTTAAAAAAGAATTTAGCTCCACATCCTTTAACAAAATCCTTTTTTAAACAGGTTTCTCAAGAACATAAAGACATTTTAAAAGAAAGATGGTACAAATAAAAGTACGATAATCAAAGAAATATTTATTTCTTTGATTGGCTTAAACTAGCCATAAAGAAAGCTTATAATACTGAAGATTTATCCAACAATATGATGACAAAATTAAGCTCATCTTGGATTATAGCTTCTACCAGTTCTTTTCCACAAAGAACTCAAGAATCTATACATCCTCCATTACATCAAATCATATATAAAGAAACTTCAGCCGTACCCATAAAAGATGTTGCAAAAATACAAGGAGATAAAGGTAAATCTGAATTTATTTACAAATCAGACTTAAGTCATATTCTAGAACAAAATAATTATATAAATATTAACCTTCATACTATTGGCCAACAAACTAATAGAATTGAAGATTAAGTTGAAAATATTTTACAGCCTTCTAAAATTGCTTCTTCTTAAAAAGAAATCAAAGGATCCTCATCCTCATCCTTAGAATTATCTAGTTCCTCTGATAAAGATTATTCTTCAGATACATTTCATTTTAAAATATTTGACAATGAAATCCAGTATGAATCTGCTTCTTATTCCTCTTTATCTTTAAATGCACTCTTTGCTCCAGAAAAAATGGTGCTAGAAATGTTTAAAGATCTAAATGATGATGAATTAAAAAATAAATATTTTGAAAAAATACAGAAAAAAACAATGGAAATAAAAAAGGAAAAGATTCTACATCAAGTAATATATCTAACTTACCTGAATAATTCAGTATAAAAACTGTTTTAGTTAGATTAAGAAAGCAACAAGCTCCTACTCATCTTTCAATTCTAGATCTTTATAAAGAAATTAATAATCAAGTGCAACAAATAAAAGAATTAAAACAAGACTTAATTGAACTTCAAGAACTCAAACAGCATGTTGAGAATCTTGAATTTCACACACTCAAAAATTATCAAGAAAATAATGATAATTTAGAACATCAAGAAAAATCTGATGAAAACTAAAACGGTTTTGTAAATTCTTTAACAAGGAATCCACCTCAAAAATGGAAAACTCAAGTTATAATTAAGGTCAAAGACTTCTCTATTAAAGCACTATGCTTACTAGATAGTGGTGCAGATGTTAATTTAATAAGAGAAGGATTAATCCCAACAAAATATTATGAAAAAAACCAAAAATAAACTTAGCCTAGCAGTTGCTAGTAATAAACTCCATATCCATTATAAATTAAATAACGTCCATGTTTGCAAAAATGGAACATGTATACAGACTAATTTCCTACTCAGAAAAGATTTAGACAATGATGTTATCCTTGGAAATCCTTTTCTACAGATTCTATAGCCTTTTTAAATTGATTCATTAGGCCTTAAAACTATTAAAGACAGTAAAAAATTAATTTGATTTTGATAAATCAACTCCTATTCAACATATCAATATCATTCAAAATCAAATTGCTTATAAAGGAAAACAAATTGCATATCTTCAAGAAGATATGAATTCTTTAAGAATTGAAAAAGAATTACAAAAACTAGAATTCCAAAAAGATTTAATCCAATTTAAAAAATCTTTTGAAACAAAATGCTGTTCTGATCTTCATTCTGCCTTTCGACACAGGAAACGCCATACTATTTCTCTTCCATATATTGATAATTTTGATGAATCTCAAATTCCTACTAAAGCTAGACCTATTCAAATGAATAAAGACCTTGTACAACTATGTATTAAAGAAATCAATGATCTTCTTGCTAAAAAGCTTATTCAAAAATCACAATCTCCTTAGAGTTGTGCAGCGTTTTATGTAAATAAAGTGCCTGAACAAGAACGCGGTGTTCCCCATCTTGTTATCAACTACAAGCCTTTAAATAAAGTCTTAAGTCCATTAGATATCCAGTTCTAAATAAAACTGATCTTATTAACCGTCTAGCTGGTGCATTCTTTTTTTCCAAATTTGATCTTAAATCAGGATTTTGGCAAATTCAAATCACCCTAGAAGATAGGTATAAAACTGCTTTTACAATACTATTTGGCCATTGCAAATAAAACGTTATGTGATTTGGTTTAAAAAATGCTCCTTCAAAATTTCAAAGAATAATGAATGACATTTTTAATCCATATCAAGCTTTTACACTCGTTTATATAGATGACATTCTTGTGTTTTCAAAATCTATTTGTGACCAATGGAAACATATAAATATTTTAAAAAAGTTATTATCAAGAATGGACTTGTCTTATCCCAAAAGAAAATGAAGCTTTTTCAAATAGAAATTTAGTTTCTTGGCTTTATAATAAAAAAGGAACTATTTCTCCAGTCCAAAGAGTTATTAAGTTTGCTTCCCAATTTCCTGATGAAATTCTTAATAAAGGGCAATTGCAACATTTTCTTAGATGCTTTAATTATGTTTCTGACTTTTATAAAGATCTTGCTAAAGAAAGAAAAATCTCGCAAATGCGCTTGACCAAAAATCTCATAAAATGGTCACCTGCTCATACAAAAGCTATTCAAAATATTAAACAATAAGTCCAAAATTTACCTTGTTTAACTATCCCTCATCTAGATTTAATAAAAATAGTTCAAATAGATGCATCTGAAATAGGTTTTGGAGGAGTCCTTCTACAAAGAAACATCCTTGGAAAAGAAGAAATTCTTCGTTTCACTTTTGGAACATGGACTCCCACTCAACAGAATTATTCAACTATTAAAAAGGAAATCCTATCCAAAGTAAATAGTATAATGAAGTTCCAAAGTGATTTATTAAACAAATTTTTTATTAAGAATAGATTGTAAATATGCTAAAGAAATTTTAGAAAAAGATATAAAAAATCTTGCTGCTAAGCAAATCTTTACTCGCTGGCAAGCTTTATTAGTTATATTTGACTTTGACATTGAGTATATTACAGGTAAAAATAATTCTCTTCCTAATTTTTTATCTCATAAGTTTTTACAGGGACATAAGAATGAAGCCTCAGCAGATTAGACCCTTTCTCTATTCCCCAACTGATAAAGTTTCTTCCATTATGAACACTACACCTTTATTCAGAAAATCAAGCAGCAATTATCTTGAGAGATGGGGAGCAACCCATACTTCTAATATTCCTCAATTTGAAAGTCCATCAAGCCCTGTATCCAGAAAACCCCAAGCTTCACAAGCCCAATATTTTAGCACAAAAGCACCCTTGAGAATTTATTCCTTAGATGACATGTTTTATGCTGATACCATTTCTATTGAACATCTTATCCAAACCCTTTTTTCACCTGATCACTTATTTATCCAACCTCTTGACTATAAAGTTTATAAATAGATTTTGATCAGAACTGGTAGCTGTACTATTGATCATATAGATAGATCAAAAAATTCATACTTAAATGCTTTACTAACCAATATTACTATCCTATATTCAAAAATCAAGATTATGCATATTCTCTCCGCAAAAGAATGGGGACGACCTCTTCATATACCTCAAAGGCTTGATTTAGAACTTATTTTTAATTATTATGATTTATATTTCTGCTTGCGAAGTCATCCTCTATTATCAAAACCCATCCTTCCAGGATTCCTAGTTCATCAGATTCAAATCAAACTCCCATAAAATACCTATATGGTTCTTCACACAATTCTGGATCCCTTTTGGTGCCACTAAAGACATCCTTCCTCAAGCACTTCTTCATATTTATGAATCCTATTCTACATCATTTAAAGCCCTTCTCAAATTAGAAGAAAAAAAGCCTTTATCAGCACCTACAACTTGCAACAAAACCTTATGTTATTATGCAGTTTTATTGCAAGCAGGAGATTCCTTGGATCTTGAAATGGAATTTTTATAAAGAAAAGGACTTCAGTCCACCAATTTAATCTCAAATGATCTATATCAAGTTTTGTTATCAACTTGATTATACTGCAATACTCTAGTAATATTCTACCGATCAAGCTATAAAGCTATCATTCTCTGAAGTTCTCAAATCTCTTGAAAAAGAAAAAGAAAGGCTTCATCTAGCAAGTGATATTGACAAACAAAAGAACTCTTGTTCAGCATTTCCTTCTGCTCTTTATGCAGCAATAGATTGGCTTCAATTCAAAAAAGAATTTCAAAAGGAAATTTTTGAACAAATACTAAAAGAAAGGTCATCTAACAATGCTCCATTAAGCTTTGGTGAGCAGTTGTATCATCTCTGGGCTGATGACAATACTTTTGATAATATTGTCCCTGAACCAAATACAAATGCTGATGAGACAAAAAGTGATAATGAAGGATTCATCTCTATCTTAAGAAAAGAAAAAAAAAATAAAGCCAAGATAAGACATATGCTTTATCAATACAAATTATGTTGGTTATTACTATAAATAGGTCTAGCCTTCCTCATGTACAGGCAAGAGTTGGAATACCAGTTAAAATCCAGCCTTGCTTTCACCACCATCTCCTCTCTCCTCTCTCTTTTGCTTTTGTATACCTAACATAGAACTAAGCATTAAGATGTTTGATGTTCTTACTTCTGAGTCAACAATTCCTTAAGCAAAATCAAAGCATAACATAACAAAGATAAGTGAATAAATACTCACAAAACAACTTTATATTGCCAAAGTATTTAATTGCAAATTTGATATCAAGTTGGCTTTGATACCAAATGGGGAAGATGGTGGGTATACAAAAGCAGAAGGGAGAGGAGAGAAGAGATGGTGGTGGAAGCAAGGCTGGATTTTGACTGGTATTCCAACTCTTGCCTGTATATGGAGAAGGCTTGTACTATTTATAGCCTTAGCAAACATAATTTACATTTCGTTACAACTAAATTTACACTGTATTTGTATTGCATTTTATGTGCTAGCATATTGCATGATGTTTCGGGATTTTACTATTGGATAAGATCACAGGTTGCCGTATAGATGGTTTGTCTTTATGTTGTGATGATTGTACATGTTGACAAGGAGGATGTTGCTTTATTCTTCTACATAGTTGCTTTATTCTTTTGCATAGTACCTAGTTGGTCTATTGTGGAGAGAGGAGTCTATGGAGCCTTGTTCATTTTTGTTGTCTTTTGGATTTTTCACAATTGTCTTTTGACTTCTTTCCCAAAGTAGCTTTTTATATAGTACTTTTTCAACATAACTTTGATGTGTTTGTAGAGAATAACATAACTATGAATACAGTAGCAATGATAATGTTTTTGTTATCTTTTCTTTGCATGCTTTATAGAGAAAACTCTTAATAAATCTTGATAAATCTAAATCTTGATAAGATCCATCATCATCCCGATGAATTCCATTGCAGCTGGCGGAGAACTTCATAATAGAGTCAAAAATATGAGAAGGGTCATTCCAACCTTCATTATCATTTTCGAATTCTCTATGGAATAGCTGAATTAATTCTTCATGAGTTTTATCTGAAATGTCAAAAGAGATATCTTCATAGGCATTGAGAATTTGATTAAACTTGGCATGTCTGGATTTAAAAGGATTCTGTATCACCATAGTTTGCTTAGCAAGGTCAACAGTAATGCAAACAACTCGTCGACCATCACACCAAACATATTCGTATATACTTGCAAATTCAAGATGTCCTTTTAGATTGAGAAATCTTTATATTGATCAGAAGCTGTATCAAAATTTTTGAGACGTTCTAAGTTGTATTCCATTGTAGTGACTTCTTGAGATTCATACCATTGAGTTGGATAACTAACAGGGAGATGCTCGTAATCATTTAAGGTAGAGATGAATTTTTTGCAAATTAAATCTCCTTCTTCATAATTCATGATGGACCATAATTAATAAGGTTGATAAAACCAGATCTCTGATCTTTCACCCAAACTTGATGAAATCGTTATGAAAAGTTGTCTTCTAGTAACTCCAAATCTGCAAAGGGCATGACACACGATTGTAGGGAGCTGCTGTATCATTTCAAAATCATCCCTGCATAAAGAAAATTTTTGGAGTAATCCTTGTTCGATATATGAGATATCAACTTCATATGATGACAGAAACAATTTAGGAAAGCCAGTTGCCAAGTTTATATATTGAGCTTTGAGCATTAATCACTCCTTGATCTGATAAAAAAGTAGTTTTTTATCTAATTCTTTAAGCTATCTCCTTTGGAAGGGCTGTGTTAACCTTTTCCAAGAGGTGAATTCTGGATGTTTTTTCATCAGCATAGGTAGATAACAGTGCTCTTTGATGGATGTTATGACACATAAGGATTTGGCTTTCTAAGTCCTTGATATGGTTAGCAATTTTGGATAAGGTTTTTCTAGTATTTTTTCTTTTATCAGAGAGAATGGCACTCTAATGGGCATTAATAAGTTCTTGTGAAGTGACAGATAATCCTGGATTAAAGAAGAGAATTGATATTTGTTGGGATATAGGTATGAAGGAAGAGCTTGATTCCTGAATAGGAGCTTGATTCCTGAATAGGAGCTTTGGTTTTGCTCGTACTTGATGTCATAATGAGAAAGGATACTTCCTAAAGGCAGATAGGTCTGAATGAGAATTATCAATAATCTGAATTTTTATTTTCTTTGGGAAAAGAAAAATAATTTTATATCTATCCTCCAGGTAGAATTTGAAGGTACCGAAATACGAATGTAGGATCAAAATGTAGAAAACATGAAGACATTAAAGAGACAATTAATAAGATCCGTTTTATTTGGAACTAGATATTTGATTGTTTTTTGAACACCTTATTCTTATTTACACTTTGTCTAAATACTAATGATATGTTGAATATGAGTTAATTCATCAAAATCAAAAATTAATTTTTTATTGTCTAAAATAGTTTTTAGACCTGATGAGTTAATTTGAAAAGGCTGTAAAATTTGTAGAAAAAGGTTTCCAAGGATAACATCATTGTTTAAATCCTTTCCTAGAAGGAAATTAGTCTTTATCATGTTCCATTTTTACAGACATAAACATTACTTAATTTGTATTTAATATGTAGGTTTTCGCTAGCAGTAGCTAGATTAAGTTTATTATTAGTTTTTTCATAAGATTTTGTTAGGATTAATCTTTCTTTTATTAAATTAACATCTGCGCCACTATTTAGTAAGCTGAGTGCTTTAATAGAGAAGTCTTTGATCTTAATTGTTGCTTGAGTTTTCCTTTTTTAAGTGTATTTTCTTGTTAAGGAATTTATAAAACCATTTACATTTTCACCAAATTCTTCTTGATGTTCTAATTTATTATCATTATTTTCTTGATAATTTTTGAGTGTGTGAAATTCAAGATTCTCAACACGTTGTTTGTGTTCTTGAAGTTCAATTAAGTCTTGTTTTAATTCTTTTATTTCTTTTTTTTATCATTAATTTCTTTATAAAGATCTTGAATTGAAAGATGAGGAGGAGCTTGCTGCTCTTTTAATCTATCTAATAAGTTTTAATGCTAAATTGTTCAAGTAAGTTAGATATATTATTTGATGTAGAAGCTTTTCCTTTTTCATTTCCCTTATGTATATTATGTATTTTTTCAAAATATTTATATTTTAATTCTTCAAATTTGAAATCTTTAAACATTTCTAGCACCAGTTCTTCGGGAGCAGAAAGTACGTTTAAAGAAAAGAGGAAGAAGAAGCAAATTCATACTGGATTTCACTGTCAAATAATTTACATATCATATATCTGAAGAATGAGAGAAAGAAAAATCTGTATTAGAGGAACTGGATGACTCTGACACTGAGGATCCTTTTAGGATAGTTTTGATTTCTTTTTCCATTTTTACTTTTATTTTTGGGCAGTCAGGAGCTATATGTCCTTTTTCTTTGCAATTATAACATTGTATTTCTTTTTTCTTGGGATAAGAAGTAGATGGATTATCTTTTGTATAAGATTTCTTTGATTCTTTATAAGGTTTCAGAAGATTTTTTTTTTATATCTTTTCGAGGCAATATAATATTGTGGAGTTGAAAAATGTTTAGATTTTCTTTTTTGATGGTTTCTTTTTAAGTTTTTTTTATTATGGCTAGAAGGACTAATTAATGATTCCATGCCAAATTGATAACAAAAATTACCAAGTTCATATTTGCTAATTCTTTTTTGATTATCAATTTGTCATTTAAGTTTGATTTCATTGCATAATGAAAATCCAACTTTATTTATCTTCGAATGAGGTCACTATATGTATAAAGTCCATAATTTAAATTTCCATAATTTTCAGATTTTAACTCATCTCTTACATTTTCTGCAAAAAATTTAGGAAGACTAGATATAAATTTTTCTTTTCAAAATTCTGAATTGCTTGCATCGATTGTATAGAGTTTTGATAAGAAAACATCTTTATACCAACAAAAATCTAATAATGTTAGGCAAGATAAATTGATTAATTGTGTTTTTAATTTTTCTTCTACATGCATATAGTTACCAATAAAATGTTTAACTATATCGGTAATAAGCATGTAGATGGAATCGGGGATCATTTGGCCTTGAGGAGTAAGAACAGGATTTCCTGAGGGATATCTTTTTACTGCATTTAATATAGCATTTCTTTCTATATCACGTAGGTATTTTTCCCCCCAACTATGTAATTATCCAGTAAATCCAAGGACAACTACATTTACTACATGTCTTTGATCATTACGGGCAGCTATGATGGTAGAGGCATATATTGGCATAGTTGCAGGATTTGATATTCAGATAGTCCATCTACATTCCACTAGTATACTGAGGAGTTTTCAAATCAAAGGCCATTTAGAATAGCTTCTTTGAATTGAAGATCAATTGGAGTAGGTCTTGGATAATAATTTTTTGTTTTTGCTGTAGTGACTATTAGTTTTTGTCTTTTAAATATTTTATTGATTTGTAGAGATTCTTGATTTTGATCAATTTGATTCTCATTTGTTTTAGACTCTTCTTCTATAGTATCAGCTACAGAAAATTTTGAATCTGAGCTAGGGGCTTTAGAATTTGAGACTAAAACAATTATAGAATTGTTAGCTTTTTTATCTTTATTTTCTTGAAGTTTTATATCTGTAAAACTATGAGATAATTGATTGATTAGTTCATCTAAAAATTTTAAAGGTTTCCTTTCTAACTTTAGATCTTTAGAGGCTTTACCTTGAAAACCTAAAGTTTGTGTCTTAATTATCTTTTGTGAAGAAGATGCTTCATAAATTTTTAAAATATTTTCAACTTTATCTTCAATTCTATTGGTTTTTGGCCAATAGTATGAAGGTTAATGTTTGTCTAATTATTTTGTTCTAAAACATGACTTAAGTCTGATTCATAAATTAATTCAAATTTACCTTTATCTCCTTGTATCTTTGCTACATCTTTTATGGGTACGGCCAAAGTTTCTTTATATATGATTTGATGTAATGGAAGATGTATAGATTCTTTAGTTCTTTGTGGAGAAGAACTAGTAGAAGCTATAATCCAAGATGAGCTTAATTTTGTTATCATATTGATGGATAAATCTTCAGTATTATAAGCTTTCTTTTTGGTTAGTTTAAACCAATCAAAGAAATAAATATTTCTTTGATTATCATATATATTTGTACCATTTTTCTTTTAAAATGTCTTTATGTTCTTAAGAAACCTGTTTAAAAAAGGATTTTGTTAAAGGATGTAGAGCTAAATTCTTTTTTAACATTTTTTTATCAATTTCAAAACATTCAATAACACTTATATTGAAATCGGATTCTGAAGGATTATATGTATTAGATGGAGCAGTTTGATAAGAAGGATACACAAGTCCTGCAGGCCGAAGGTCTACATTCGGTGTAAAGCAAGAAACTCGAGATGGTTCTTTTATGGAAGATCCTACCACAAAGGGAGGATGAGAATAAGACTTTCTAGAAGGTTGATAAACTATAGGAGTTGTATTTGTTGAATCTGTTTGAAAATTTATTTCAACACTTCCATCTTCACTTTCAATAATTGTTTTAATATCTTGATTTTCTAAAGACCTTTTCGGTTGGGTGTTTTCTAAGCACCATTTACCAGATAGATTAATATCATTCCACTGTATAAGTTTTGGAATATTAACTTTATTTTTAAAATTAGTTTGGAATAAAGTAGTCATACCTTTTGCTTGATGGGAAGAGGCCATGCCTGGAACAAGATTTTGATTATGAGGATTCATATCAAAACCTTTTGTCTGGATAGCAATAGTAAGAGCTTCAGGTGCACCTGGATCCGTAAGGGAAATAGAGAAATTTAGAAAGCAATTAAAGAAAGTAAGGCCATTAGACAAACTTGATTCAACCATTCCAAGTAATGAATCACTGAATTTTTTTAGGACTTGTATCTTGAACATAGATGAGAGCTTCTGTTCTAAGTCCAAGTCTTGGTAAAGGCTTTAGTCCAACTTACACTAATCCAAAATGAATATAATTGTATGTTTTAACATACTCCTTTATTTCATGGGGCTTGATTAAAGAAAGATGCTGAATATTACTAGTAATGGATTCAGTTCTTTTAATGGTTTCTACTTTATAACTTGATTTTAATTGAAAACTTCCAACTTTATAAATTTCATTTTTATTTAAGGTTAGAATAGTCCAGTCACAAATTACTTGATCTAAATCGTCATAATTGATTTCTTTACTATTTTTAATAAGCATAGAAGATAAGGAATTTGATGATGAGGAAGAATAAGGTACAAACTTCTTAATAAGTTTAGCCATAATTTTTATTATAGAGTTATTTTAAGCAAATCCGCCACGAGGATCTAACAAAATAGAGGATTTACACACCAACAAAACGCCTTCACACGGCTAACAATGGCGATAACAATGGCTACCTTAGCTTCGCTTCAGCCAAAATATGATTAAAATTTATCAATAATAACAAACATAGAACTGAGTATTAAGACTTTTGATGCTCTTACTTCTAAGTAAGCAATTCTTTATGCAAAATCAATGTATAAGATAACAAAAATAAGTGAAGAAATACTCACAAAACAACTTTATATTACCAAAGTACTTGATTACAAATTTGATACGAACTTGGCTTTGATATCAAAAGGGGAACATGGTGGGTATACAAAAGCAGAAGGGAGAGGAAAGAAGAGTTGGTGGTGGAAGCAAGGCTAGATTTTGACTGGTATTCCAACTCTTACGTGTACATGGAGTTGGCTGGTACTATTTCTAGCCTTATCAAATATACTTTATATTTCAATACAACTGAATTTACACTGCATTTGCATTTCATTTCATGTGTTGACAAATTTCATGATGCTTCAAGACTACTAGATAAGATCACAATCTTTACTGTAGATGAACTTTATTTTGAATAGTGGATTGACATGATTGCTTTGTGGGAAATTAAGTGGCTTGATAAAGCATATGTCTTGTCTTGGCTTTATTTTTTTCCTTTTCTTTGGATAGATATGAATCCTTCATTATCACTTTGTATCTCATCAGCATCTGTATCTGGTTTTGGAGCAATATTTTCAAAAGGATTGTCATCAGCACAAAGATGATGCAGCTAATGACCAAAACTTAATGGAGAATTTTTTAGATGACCGTCCTTTTTGTATTTGTTTAATAATTTCCTTTTGAAGTTCTTTTTTGAGTTGAACCAAATCTGCTGCTCCATAAAAAGCAGAAGGAAAGGTTGAAAAAGAATTCTTCTGTTTGTCAATATCACTTGCTAGAGGAAGCCTTTCTTTTTCCTTTTCAGGAGTTTTGAGAACTTTAAAGAATGATGGCTTTATAGCTTGATTGGTAGAATATCGCTGGAGTATTGCAGTATAATCAAATTGATGCGAAAACTTAATATAAATCATTCGAGATAAAACTGGTGGATTGAAGTCCATTTGTTTATAAAAATTCCATTTCAAGATCCAAGGATTCTCCTATTTGCGATAAAACTGCACAGTAACATAAGGTTCTATTGCAAGTTATAGGTGATGATAAAGGCTTTTTTCTTTTAATTTGAGAAGGGCTTTAAATGATGCAGAGTAGGATTCATAAATAGGAAGAAGTGCTTAAGGAAGGATGTCTTTAGTGGCACCAAAAGGGATCTAGAAATGTGTGAAGAACCACAGGTATTTTATGCGAGTTTGATTTGAATCTGATGAACCTAGAATAATGGAAGGATTTGATAAGAGAGGATGACTTCCCAAGCAGAAATGTAATCATAATAATTAAAAATAAGTTCTTAATCAAGCCTTTGAGGCATATGAAGAGGTCGTCCCCATTCTTCTACAGAGAGAACATGTAGGATTTTGATTTTTGAATATAGGATAGTAATATTGGGTAGTAAAGCATTTAAGTATGAATTTTTTTGATCTATCTGTATGATTAATAGTACAGCTACCAGTTCTGATCAGAATCTATTCATAGACTTTATAGTCAAGAGGTTCGATAAATAAGTGATCAGGAGAAAAAAAGGGTTTGGATAAGATGTTCAATAGAAATGGTATCAGCATAAGACATGTCATCTAAGGAATAAATTCTCAAGGGTGCTTTTATAGTAAAATATTGAGCTTGTGAAGCTTGAGGTTTTCTAGATACAAGGCTTGATGGGCTTTGAAATTGAGGAATATTAGAAATATCGGTTGCTCCACATCTTTCAAGATAATTGCTGCTGGATTTTCTGGATAAAGGTGTAATGTTCATAATGGAAGAAACTTTATCAGTTGGGGACCAGAAAAAGGGTCTAATCTGGCATGGATTCATTCTTTTGTCCCTAAAAAAACTCATGAGAAAAAAAATTAGGAAGAGAATTATTTTTACTTGCAATATACTCAATGCAAAAGTCAAATATGGCTAATAAAGCTTGCCAACGTGCAAAGATCTGCTTAGCAGCAAGATTTTTTATATCTTTTTCTAAAATTTCTTTAGCGGATTTACAATCTATTCTTAATAAAAAATTTTGTTTAATAAATCACTTTGTAACTTCATTATACTATTTACTATGGATAGGATTTCCTTGTTAATAGTTGACAAATTTTGTTGAGTGGGCATCCATGTTCCAGAAGTGAAACAAAGAATTTCTTCTTTTCCAAGGATGTTTCTTTGTAGAAGGGTTCCTCCAAAACCTATTTCAAATGCATCTGTTTGAACTATTTTTAATAAATCTGGATGAGGGATAGTTAAACAAGGTAAATTTTGGACTTTCTGCTTAATATTTTGAATAGCTTTAATATGAACAGGTGACTATTGTACGGGATTTTTGGTCAAGCGCATTTGCAAAATTTTTCTTTCTTTAGCAAGATCTTTATAGAAGTCAGAAACATAATTATGGCATCCAAGAAAACGTTGCAATTGCTCGTTGCAATTGCTCTTTATTAAGAACTTCATCAGGAAATTAGGAAGCAAACTTAATAATTCTTTGGATAGGAGAAATAGTTCCTTTTTTTATTATAAAGCCAAGAAATTGAATTTCTGTTTGAAAAAGCTTCATTTTCTTTTGGGATAAGACAAGTCCATTCTTGATAATAACCTTTTAACAATATTTATAAGTTTCCATTGGTCGCAAATAGATTTTGAAAACACAAGAATGTCATCTATATAGACGAGTGTAAAAACTTGATATGGATTAAAAATGTCATTCATTATTCTTTGAAATTCTGAAGGACCATTTTTTAAACCAAATGGCATAACATCCCATTTGTAATGGCCAAATAGTACTGTAAAAGCAGTTTTATACCTGTCCTCTAGGGTGATTTGAATTTACCAAAATCCTGATTTAAGATCAAATTTGGAAAAAAAGAAGGCACCAGCTAGATGGTTAATAAGATCAGTTTTATTTGGAACTGGATATCTGATACACTTTAAGACTTTATTTAAAGGCTTATAGTTGACAACAAGACGGGGAACACCTCATTCTTGTTCAGGCACTTTATTTACATAAAACGCTGCACAACTCCAAGGGGATTGTGATTTTTGAATAAGTATTTTAGCAAGAAGATCATTGATTTCTTTAGTGCATAGTTGTACAAGGTCTTTATTCATCTGAATAGGTCGAGCTTTAGTAGGAATTTGAGATTCATCGAAATTATCAATATATGGAAGAGAAATAGTATGGTGTTTCCTGTGCCAAAAGGCAGAAAGAAGGTCAGAACAGCATTCTGTTTCAAGAGGTTTTTGAAATTGAATTAAATCTTTTTGTAATTCTGGATTTTGTAATTCCTTTTCAATTCTTAAAGAATTCATATCTTCTTGAATATATGCAATTTGCTTTTCTTTATAAGCAATTTGATTTTGAATGATATTGATATGTTAAATAGGAGTTGATTCAACAAAATAAAAAATTGATTTTTTATTGTCTTTAATAGTTTTAAGGCCTGATGAATCAATTTGGAAAGGCTGTAGAATCTGCAGAAAAGGATTTCCAAGGATAACATCATTGTTTAAATCTTTTCCCAGCAGGAAATTAGTCTTTATACATGATCCATTTTTACAAACATGGACGTTATTTAGTTTATAATGGATATGGAGTTTATTATAAGCAGTTGCTAGGCTGAGTTTATTTTTGGTTTTTTTATAATATTTTGTTGGGACTAATCCTTCTCTTATTAAATTAAGATCTGTGCCATTATCTAGTAAGCAGAGTGCTTTGATAGAGAAATCTTTGACCTTAATTGTAACTTTAGTTTTCCATTTTTGAGGTGGAATCCTTGTTAAAGAATTTACAAAACCATTTAAGTTTTCATCAATTTTTTCTTAATGTTCTAAATTATCATTATTTTCTTGATTATTTTTAAGTGTGTGAAATTCAAGATGCTCAACATGTTGTTTGAGTTCTTGAAGTTCAATTAAGTCTTGTTTTAATTCTTTTATTTCTTGCTTTTGAGTATTAATTTCCTTATAAAGATCTTGAATTGAAAGATGAGTAAGAGCTTATTGCTCTCTTAATCTATCTAAAATAGTTTTTATACTGGATTGTTTAGGTAAGTCAGATATATTACTTGATGTAGAAGCTTTTCCTTTTTTATTCTCATTGTTTATTTTTTGTATTTTTTTCAAGATATTTGTTTTTTAATTCTTCATCTTTTAGATCTTTAAACATTTCTAGCACCATTTCTTCCGGAGTAGAGAGTACGTTTAAAGATAAGGAGGAAGAAGAAGCAGATTTATACTGAATTCATTGTCAAATATTTTACAATGACATGTATCAGAAGAATAATCTTTATCAAAGGAACTAGATAATTCTAAGGATGAGGATGAGGATCCTTTTAAGATAGTTTTGATTTTTTTTAGAAGAAATAATTTCAAAAAGCTGTAAAATAGTTTCAACTTTATGTTCAATTATATTAGTTTGTTGGCCAGTAGTATGAAGGTTAATATTTGTATAATTATTTTGTTCTAAAACATAACTTAAATCTGATTTGTAAATAAATTTAGATTTACCTTTATCTCTTTGTATCTTTGCCACATCTTTTATGGGTACGTCCAGGGTTTCTTTATCTATAATTTGATGTAATGGAGGATGTATGGATTCTTCAGTTCTTTGTGGAGAAGAACTGGTAGAAGCTATAATCAAAGATGAGCTTAATTTTGTTATCATATTAATGGATAAATCTTCAGTATTATAAGCTTTCTTTATGGCTAGTTTAAGCCAATTAAAGAAATAAATATTTCTTCGATTATCATACATATATTTGTACCACTTTTCTTTTAAAAAGTCATTATTTCTTGAGAAACCTGTTTTAAAAAGGATTTTGTTAAAGGATATAGAGCTAAATTCTTTTTTAACATTTCTTTATCAATTTCAAAACATTCAATAACATTTATATTGAAATTGGATTTCAAAGGATTATATGTTTAGATGGAGAAGCTTGTATGTTTAGATGGAGAAGCTTGATAAGAAGGATACATAAGTCCTGCAGGTCGAAGGTCTACATTAGGTGTAGAACAAGAAACTCGGGATGGTTCTTTTATGGAAGATCCTACCACAGGGGGAGGATGAGAGTAAGACTTTCTAGAAGGTTGATAAATTGTAGGAGTTCTATCTCTTGAATCTGTTTGAAAATTTATTTCAACACTTCCGTCTTCATTTTCAATAATTGTTTTAATATCTTGATTTTTGAAGGACCTTTCTGGTTGGGTGTTTTCTAAGCGCCATTTACCAGATAGATTAATATCATTCCACTATATGAGTTTTGGAATATTAACTTTATTTTTGAAATTACTTTGGAATAAGGTAGTCATACCTTTTGCTTAATGGGAATAGGCCATGACTGGAACACCTGAATTCATGAGTTTATAAAAAACCCTAACTCTATATATGAGAGCAAGATTTTGATTATGAGTATTCATATCAAAACCTTTTGTCTAGATAGCAATAGTAAGAGCTTCATGTACAGCTGGATTTGTAAGGGAAACGGAGAAATTTAGAAAACAATTGGAGAAAGTAAGGCCATTAGCCAAACTTAATTCAACCATTCCAAGTAATGAATCACTGAATTTTCTATGTCTTGTATCTTGAACATAGATGAGAGCTTCTGTTTTAAGTCCAAGTCTTGGTAAAGGATTTAGAGTAACTTGCACTAATCCAAAATGAATATAATTGTATGTTTTAACATACTCCTTTATTTCATAGGACTTGATTAAAGAATATTACTGGTAATGGATTCAGTTCTTTCAATGGTTTTTACTTTATAATTTGATTTAATTGAAAACTTCCAACTTTATAAATTTTATTTTTATTTATGGTTGGAATAGTCCAATCACAAATAACTTGATCTAAATCGTCATAATTAATTTCTTCACTATTTTTAATAGACATAGAAGATAAGGAATTTGATGATGAGGAAGAAGAAGGTACAAACTTCTTAATAAGCTTAGCTATAATTTGTATTACAGAGTTATTTTAACCAAATCCACCATGAGTATCTAACAAAATAGAGGATTTACACACCAACAAAACGCCTTAAATGCCTTCACACGACTAACAATGGCAACAACAATGGCTACCTTAGCTTTGCTCTGGGTGGAATATGATTAAAATTTCTTAATAATAACAAATACAGAACTAAGTATTAAGACCTTCGACGTTCTTACTTCTAAGTCAGTAGTTCCTTAAGCAAAAGCAAAGCATAACATAACAAAGATAAGTGAAGAAATACTCACAAAACAACTTTATATTGCTAAAGTACTTGATTACAAATTTGAAACCAACTTGGCTCTAATACTAAATGGGGAAGGTGGTGGGTGTACAAAAGCGGAAGGGAGAGGAAAGAGGAGATGGTGGTGGAAGCAAGGCTAGATTTTGACTGGTGTTCAAACTCTTGCCTGTACATGAGGAGGACTAGATTTATTTATAGTCATAATAAACATAATTTACATTCCATAACAACCGAATTTACATTGCATTTGCATTTCATTTCATGTGCTGACAAATTTCATGATGCTTTAGGATTGTTAGATAAGATCACAATCTTCACTATAGATGAATTTTATTCTGAATAGTGGATCATCATGATTGCTTTATGGGAAATTGAGTGGCTTGATAAAGCATATGTCTTGTCTTGGCTTTATTTTTTTCCTTTTCTTTGGATAGATATGAATCCTTCATTATCACTTTGTATCTCGTCAGCATCTGTATTTGGTTTTGGAGCAATATTTTCAAAAGGATTGTCATCAGCATAAAGATGATGCAGCTAATGACCAAAACTTACTGCAGAATTTTTAGATGACCGTCCTTTTTATATTTGTTTAATAATTTCCTTTTGAAGTTCTTTTTTAAGTTGAAGCAAATCTACTACTGCATAAAGAGCAGAAGGAGAGGCTGAATAAGAATTCTTCTGTTTGTCAATATCACTTGCCGGATGAAGCTTTTCTTTTTCTTTTTCAGGAGTTTTGAGAACTTTAGAGAATGATGGCTTTATAGCTTGATCGGTAGAATATTGCTAGAGTATTATAGTATAATCAAATTGATGCCAAAACTTGATATAAATCTTTCGTGGACTGAAGTCCATTTCTTTATAAAAATTCCATTTCAAGATCCAAGAAATCTCCGGCTTACAATAAAACTGCATAGTAACATAAGGTTCTGTTGCAAGTTGTAGGTGCTAATAAAGGTTTTTTTCTTCTGATTTGAGAAGAGCTTTAAATGATGCATAATAGGATTCATAAATAGGAAGAAGTGCTTGAAGAAGGATGTCTTTAGTGGCACCAAAAGGGATCTGGAATTGTGTGAAGAACCACATAGGTATTTTATGGGAGTTTGATTTGAATCTGATGAACCAGGAATGTTGGAAGGATTTGATAATAGAGGATGGCTTCCCAAGTAGAAATATAATTATAATAATTAAAAATAAGTTTTGAATCAAGCCTTTGAGGCATATGAAGAAGTCATCCCCATTCTTCGGGAGAGAGAACATGCAGGATTTTGATTTTTGAATAGAGGATAATAATATTGGGTGGTAAAGCATTTAAGTATGAATTTCTTCAACCATCTGTATGATCAATAGTACAGCTGCTAATTCTAATCAAAATCTATTCATAGACTTTATAGTCAAGAGGTTGGATAAATAAGTGATCAGGAGAAAAAAGGGTTTGGATAAGATGTTCAATAGAAATGGTATTGGCATAAGACATGTCAGCTAAGGAATAAATTCTCAATGGTGCTTTTATGGCAAAATATTGGGCTTGTGAAGCTTGAGGTTTTCTGAATATTGGGCTTGATGGGCTTTGAAATTGAGGAATATTAAAAGTATGGGTTGCTCCCCATCTCTTAAGATAATTGCCGTTAGATTTTCTGGATAAAGGTGTAGTGTTCATAATGGAAGAAACTTTATCAGTTAGGGACTGGAGAAAGTCTAATCTGCTAAGGCTTCATCCTTTTATCCCTATAAAAACTCACGAGACAAAAAATCAGGAAGAGAATTATATTTACCTGTAATATACTCAATGTCAAAGTCAAATATGGCTAATAAAGCTTGCCAGCGAGAAAAGATTTGCTTAGCAGCAAGATTTTTTACATCTTTTTCTAAAATTTCTTTAGCAGATTTGCAATCTATTCTTAATAAAATTTTTTGTTTCATAAATCACTTTGGAACTTCATTATACTATTTACTATGGATAGGATTTCCTTTTTAATAGTTGACTAATTTTGTTGAGTTAGCATCCATGTTTCAGAAGTGAAACGCAGAATTTCTTCTTTTCCAAGGACGTTTGTTTGTAGAAGGATTCCTCCAAAACCTATTTCAGATGCATCTGTTTGAACTATTTTTAATAAATCTGGATTAGGGATAGTTAAACAAGGTAAATTTTGGACTTTCGTTTTAACATTTAGATCAGCTTTTATATGAGCAGGTGACCATTCTATGGGATTTTTTGTCAAGTGCATTTGTAAGATTTTTCTTTACTTAGCAAGATCTTTATAAAAGTCAGAAACATAATTAAGGCATCTAAGAAAACGTTGCAATTGCTCTTTATTAAGAATTTTATCAGGAAATTGGGAAGTAAACTTAATAACTTTTTGGACTGGAGAAATAGTTTCTTTTTTATTATAAAGCCAAGAAACTGAATTTCTGTTTGAAAAAGCTTCATTTTCTTTTGGGATAAGACAAGTCTATTCTTGATAATAATTTTTTTTAAAATATTTAAATGTGTTCAATGGTCACAAATAGATTTTGAAAACACATGAATGTCATCTATATAGACAAGTGTAAAAGCTTGATATGGATTAAAAATGTCATTCATTATTCTTTGAAATTCTGAAGGAGCATTTTTTAAACCAAATGGCATAACGTTCCATTCGTGATGGCCAAATGGTACTGTAAAAGTAGTTTATACCTATCCTCTGGGGTGATTTGAATTTGTCAAAATCTTGATTTAAGATCAAATTTAGAAAAAAGGAAGGCACCAGCTAGACAAATAATCAGATCAATTTTATTTGAAACTGGATATCTGATGGACTTTAAGACTTTATTTAAAGGCTTATAGTTGATAACAAGAAGGGGAACACCTCGCTCTTGTTCAGGCACTTTATTTACATAAAACACTGCATAACTCCATGGGGATTATGATTTCTGAATAGCTTTTTAGCAAGAAGATCATTGATTTCTTTAGTACATAGTTGTACAAGGTCTTTATTCATCTGAATAGGTCGAGCTTTAGTAGGAATTTGAGATTCATCGAAATTATTGATAGATGGAAGAGAAACAGTATGTTGTTTCTTGTGCTAAAAGGCAGAATGAAGGTCAGAACAACATTTTGTTTCAAGAGATTTTTGAAATTGGATTAAATCTTTTTGGAATTCTGGTTTTTGTAATTCTTTTTCAATTATTAAGGAATTCATATCTTCTTGAAGAGATGCAATTTGCTTTTCTTTATAAGCAATTTGATTTTGAATGATATTGATATGCCGAATAGGAGTTGATTCAACAAAATAAAAAATTGATTTTTTATTGTCTTCAATAGTTTTAAGGCCTGATGAATCAATTTGAAAAGGCTATAGAATCTATAAAGAAGGATTTCTAAGGATAACATCATTATTTAAATCTTTTTTGAGCAGAAAATTACTCTTTATACTTGTCCATATTTTTGCAAACATGGATGTTATTTAATTTATAATGGATATGGAGTTTATTACTAACAATCGCTAGGCTAAGTTTATTTCTGGTTTTTTCATAATATTTTGTTGGGATTAATCCTTCTCTTATTAAATTAACATCTGCGCCACTATCTAGTAAGCTGAGTGCTTTAATAGAAAAGTCTTTGATCTTAATTGTAGCTTGAGTTTTCCATTTTTTAAGTGGATTTCTTATTAAAGAATTTACAAAACCATTTAAGTTTTCACCAAATTCTTCTTGATGTTCTAATTAATTATCATTATTTTCTTGATAATTTTTGAGTGTGTGAAATTCAAGATTCTCAACACGTTGTTTGAGTTCTTGAAGTTCAATTAAGTCTTGTTTTAATTCTTTTATTTCTTGCTTTTGATTGGTAATTTCTTTAGAAAGATATTGAATTGAAAGATGAGAAGGAGCTTACTACTCTCTTAATCTATCTAATACAGTTTTAATGCTGAATTGTTCAGGTAAGTCAAATATATTATTTGCTGTAGAAGCTTTTCCTTTTTTACTTCCTTTATTTATATTTTGTATTTTTTTCAAAATATTTATTTTTTAATTCTTTATCTTTGAAATCTTTAAACATTTCTAGCACCAGTTTTTCTGGAGTAGAAAGTTCGTTTAAAGATAAATAGGAAGAAGAAGCAGATTCATACTAGATTTCACTATCAAATATTTTACAATGACATGTATCTGAAGAATGAGAGGAAGAATAATTTGAATCAAAGGAACTAGATGACTCCGACACTAAGGATCCTTTTAAGATAGTTTTGATTTCTTTTCTATTTTTACTTTTATTTTTAGGCAGTCAGGAGCTATATGTCCTTTTTCTTTGTAATTATAACAATGTATTTCTTTTTCCTTGGGTTGAGAAGTGGATGGATTATCTTTTGTATAAGATTTCTTTAATTCATTATAAGGGTTTTTATGAGAAGATTTTTTATGATAACATTTTAACAGAATATAATATTGTGGAGTTGAAAAATGTTTGATTTTCTTTTTTGATGGTTTCTTTTTAAGTTTTTCTTTTTATTATGGCTAGAAGGACTAATTAATGGTTCCATGGCAAATTGATAACAAAAATCACCAAGTTCAAATTTGCTGATTCTTTTCTGATTTTAAATTTGTCGTTTAGGTTTGATTTCATTGCATAATGAAAATCCAACTTTATTTATCTTTTGAATGAGGTCACCATATGTTTAAAGTCCATAATTTAAATTTCCATAATTTTCTGATTTTAACTCTTCTCTAACTTTTTCTGCAAAAAGTTTAGGAGGACTAGATATAAATTTTTCTTTCTAAAATTCTGAATTGCTTACATCGATTATATAGAGTTTTGATAAAAAAACATCTTTATACCAACGAAAATTTGATAATGTTGGGCAAGATAAATTGATTAATTATGTTTTTATTTTTTCTTCTACATTCATATAATTACCAATAAAATGTTTTACTATCTTGGTAATAAGCATGTAAATAGAATCGAGAATCATTTAACCTTGAGGAGTAATAATAGGATTTCCTGAAGGATCTCTTTTTATTGCATTGAGTATAGCTTGTTTTTCTATATCAGATAGGTACTTTTCCCACCAACCATGTAATTGTCCAGTATATCCAAGGACAATCGCATTTACAGCATGTCTTTGATCATTACCGGCAGCCATGATAGTAGAGGCATATAGAATCATGTGTTGGCATAGTTGCAGGATTTGATATTCAGATAGTCCATCTACATTCCATTCATATATTAAGGAGTTTTCAAATCGAAGGCCATTTAGAATAGCTTGTTTTTCGAACTAAAAATCAACCGGAGTAGGTCTTTGATAATAATTTCTTGTTTTTGTTGTAGTGACTATTGGTTTTTGTCTTTTAAATATTTTTTTTATTTGTAGAGATTCTTGATTTTAATCATTTTGATTCTCAATTGTTTTAGACTTTTCTTCTATAGGATCAGCTATAAAAATTCTGAATCTGAGCTAAAGGCTTTAGAATTTAAGACTAACACATTTATAGATTTGTCAGCTTTTTGATCTTTATTTTTTTGAAGTTTTATATTTGTAAAACTATGAGATAATTGATTGATTAGTTCATCTGAAAATTTTAAAGGTTTCCTTTCTAACTTTTGATCTTTAAGGGCTTCACCTTGAAAACCTAAAGTTTGTGTCTAGTTTGTGTCTTAATTATCTTTTGTGAAGAAGATGCTTCAAAAATTTTTAAAATATTTTCAACTTTGTCTTCAATTCTATTGGTTTGTTGGTCAATAGTATGAAGGTTAATATTTGTATAATTATTTTATTCTAAAACATGGCCTAAATCTGATTTGTAAGTAAATTCAGATTTATCTTTATCTCCTTGTATTTTTGCAACATCTTTTATGGGTACGGCTGAAGTTTCTTTACATATGATTTGATGTAATGGAGGATGTATAGATTCTTTAGTTTTTTGTCGAGCGGAATTGGTATAAGTTATAATTCAAGAAGAGCTTAATTTAGCTATCATATTGATGGATAAATCTTCAGTATATAAGATTTCTTTATGGCTAGCTTAAGCCAATCAAAGAAATAAATATTTCTTTGATTATCATACATATATTTATACCATTTTGCTTTTAGAAAGTCTTTATGTGCTTCAGAAACATGGTTAAAAAAGGATTTTGTGAGAGGATGTAAAGCTAAATTCTTTTTTAACATTTCATTATCAATTTCAAAGCATTTAATAACATTTATATTGAAATCAGATTCCGAAGGATTATATGTATTAGATGGAGAAGCTTGATAAGAAGGATACACTAGTCCTGTAGGTCGAAGTTCTACATTAGGTGTAGAGCAAGAAACTCGGGATGGTTCTTTTATGGAAGATCTTACAACAAAGGGAGGATGAGAATAAGACTTTCTAGAAGGTTGATAAACTGTATGAATTGTATCTCTTGAATTTGTTTGAAAATTTATTTCAACACTTCCATCTTCATGTTTAATAATTGTTGCAATATCTTGATTTTCTAAAGACCCTTCAGGTTGAGCATTTTCTAAGCGTCATTTACCAGATAGATTTATATCATTTCACTGTATGAGTTTTGGAATATTAACTTTATTTTTGAAATCAGTTTGGAATAAAGTAGTCATATCTTTTGCTTGATGGGAACAGGCCATGCCTGGAACAACTAAATTCATGAGTTTATAAACTCTATATATGAGAGCTAGATTTTGATTATGAGGATTCATGTCAAAACCTTTTATCTGGATAGCAAGAGTAGGAGCTTCATGTGCACCTGGATCTGTATGAGAAATAGAGACATTTGGAAAGCAATTGATGAAAGTAGTGCCATTCACCAAACTTGATTCAACCATTCCAAGTAATGAATCACTGAATTTTTTATCTTGTGCCTTGAACATAGATGAGAGCTTCTGTTCTAAGTCTAAGTCTTGTTAAAGGCTTTAAAGCAACTTGCACTAATTCAAAATGAATATAATTGTATGTTTTAACATACTCCTTATTTCATGGGGCTTGATTAAAGAAAAATGATGAATATTACTAGTAATAGATTTAGTTCTTTTAATGGTTTTTACTTTATAACTTGATTTAATTGAAATTTTCCAACTTTATAAATTTCATTTTTATTTACAGTTGGAATAGTCTGGTCACAAATAACTTGATCTAAATCGTCATAACTGATTTCTTCACTATTTTTAATAGACATAGAAGATAAGGAATTTGATGATGAGGAAGAAGATGGCACAAACTTCTTAATAAGCTTAGCCATAATTTATATTACAGAGTTATTTTAAGCGAATCTACCACGAGTATCTAACGAGATAGAGGATTTACACACCAACAAAATGCCCTAAACGCCTTCGCACGGCTAACAACGGTGGCAACAATGGCTACCTCAGCTTCGCTCCGGGTCGAATATGATTAAAATTTCTCAATAATAACAAATACAAAATAAGTATTAAAACTTTTGATGTTCTTACTTCCGAGTCAACAATTCCTTAAACAAAATCAAAATATAAAGATAAGTGAAGAAATACTCACAAAATGACTTTATATTACAGCGATACTTGATTACAAAGTAGATGCCAACTTGGCTCTGATACCAAATGGGGGAGATGGTGGGTATACAAAAGCAAAAAGGAGAGGAGAGACAAGATGGTGGTAGAAACAAGGCTGGATTTTGAAAGGTATTCCAAATCTTGCCTGTACATAGAGAAGGCTGGTACTATTTATAGCCTTAGCAAACATAATTTACATTTCATTACAACTAAATTTAGACTACATTTGCATTTCATTTTATGTGCTGGCGTATTACATGATGTTTCGGGATTTTACTGCTGGATTGGCTCATAGGTTACCATATAGATGGTTTGTCTTCATGCTGTGATGATTGTACTTGTTGACTCGGAGGATGTTGCTTTATTCTTCTGCATAGTTGCTTTATTCTTCTGCACAGTACCTGGTTGGTCTATTATAGAGAGAGGAGTCTGTGGAGCCTTGTTCATTCTTGTTGTCTTTTGGATTTTTTACAATTGTCTTTTGTCTTCTTTCTCAAAGTAGCTTTTTGTATAGTACTTTTTCAACATAATTTTGATGTGTTTGTAAAGGATAGCATAGCTATGGATATGGTAGCAATAATGAAGTTTTTGTTATCTTTTCTTTTCATGCTTTATAGAGAAAACTCTTAATAAATCTTGAAAAGTCTAAATCTTGATAAGATTAATCACCATCCTGATGAATTCCATTGCAACCGGTGGAGAACTTCATAATAGAGTCAAAATTATGACAAGGATCATTCCAACCTTCATTATCATTTTTGAATTTTCCATGGAATAGCTGAATTAATTCTTCACGAGTTTTTTCCGAAATGTCAAAAGAGATATCTTCATAGGCATTAAGAATTTGATTCAACTTGGCATGTCTCCATTTAGAAGGATTCCGTATCACCATAGTTTGCTCAATGAGATCATCAATATGCAAACAACTCGTCCACCGTCACACGAAACATGTCTATATGTACTTGCAAATTCAAGATGTCCTTTTAGATTGAGAAATCTTTGATATTGATCAGAAGCTGGATCATAATTTTTGAGACATTCTAAGCTGTATTCCATTATAGCGGCTTCATGAGACTCATACCATTGAGCTAGATAATTAACAGGGAGATGCTCGTAATCATTTAAGGTAGAGATGAATTTTTTACAGATAAAATCTCCTTCTTCATAATTCATGATGGTCCATAATTGATAAGGTTGATAAAATCGGATTTCTGATTTTTCGCCCAAACTTGATGAAATCGTTATGAGAAGTTGTCTTTTGGTAACTCGAAGGCTACGAAGGGCATGATGCATGATTGCAGGGAGCTGTTGTATCATTTCAAAATTATCTCTGCGTAAAGAAAATCTTTGGATTAATCTTTGTTCGATATATGAGATATCAACTTCATATGATGGTAGGAATAATTCGGGAAAGCTAGTTGCCTAGATTCTATATTGAGCTTTGAGCATTAATCACTCCTTGATCTGATAAGAATTTTTATTTTCTTTGAGAAAAGATAAATAATTTTATATCTGTCCTCCAGGTAGAATTTGAAGGTACCAAAATCTGGATGTAGGATCAAATGTAGAAAACGGGAAGATATCGGAGAGACGATTAAAGAGATCCATTTTATTTGGAACTGGATATTTGATTGTTTTTTGAACTCCTTATTCTTGTTTACACTTTGTCTGAATACTATTGATATGTTGAATATGAGTTGATTAACCAAAATTGAAAATTAATTCTTTATTATCTAAAATAGTTTTTAGACCTGATGAGTCAATTTGAAAAGGCTATAAAATTTATAGAAAAGGGTTTCCAAGGATAACATCATTATTTAAATCCTTTCTTAGAAAGAAATTAGTCTTTATGCATGTTCCATTTTTACTGACAAAAACATTACTTAATTTGTATTTGAATCTAGTTTTTTGCTAGCAGTAGCTAGATTGAGTTTATTATTGGTTTTTTTATAATATTTTGTTGGGATTAATCTTTCTTTTATTAAATTAACATCTGCGCCACTATCTAGTAAGCAGAGTGCTTTAATAGAGAATTTTTTGATCTTAATTGTAACTTGAGTTTTCCATTTTTTAAGTGGATTCCTGTTAAAGAATTTACAAAACCATTCAAGTTTTCATCAAATTTTTCTTGATTTTCTAAATTATCATTATTTTCTTGTTAACTTTTGAGTATGTGAAATTCAAGATTCTCAACACGTTTTTCGAGTTCTTGAAGTTCAATTAAGTCTTGTTTTAATTCTTTTAATTCTTGATTTCTATTATTAATCTCTTTATAAAGATCTTGAATTGAAGATAAGGAGGAGCTTGTTGCTCTCTTAATCTATCTAATATAGTTTTAATGTTGAATTGTTTAGGTAAGTTAGATATATTATTTGAGTAGAACTTTTCCTTTTTATTTCCTTTATTTATATTCTGTAATTTTTCAAAATATTTATTTTTTAATTCTTCATCTTTGAGATCTTTAAACATTTCTAGCACCAGTTCTTCTAGAGCAAAAAGTAAATATAAAGATAAAAAAGAAGAAGGAGCAGATTCATATTGGATTTCACTATCAAATATTTTACAATCACATGTATCTGAAGAATAATCTTTATCAGAGGAACTAAATGATCCTAATGATGAGGATGAGGATCCTTTTAAGATAGTTTTGATTTCTTTTCTATTTTTACTTTTATTTTTGGGCAGTCAGGAGCAATATGTCCTTTTTATTTACAATTATAACATTATATTTCTTTTTTCTTGGGATAAGAAGTGGATGGATTATCTTTTGTATAAAATTTCTTTATTCTTTATAAGGGTTTTTATGAGAAGATTTTTTATGATATCTTTTTGAGGGAATATAATATTGTGGAGTTGAAAAATGTTTAGATTTTCTTTTTTGATGGTTTCCTTTTAAGTTTTTCTTTTTATTTTTGCTAGAAGGACTGATTAATGGTTCCATGTCAAATTGAAAAAAAATCACCAAGTTCATACTTGCTGATCTTTTTTTGATTTTCAATTTGACGTTAAAGTTTGATTTCATTGCATAATGAAAATCCAACTTTATTAATCTTTTCAGCTAGATCACCATATGTATACATTCCATAATTCAAATTTCCATAATTTTCTGATTTTTACTCTTCTCTAACATTTTTTGCAAAAAGTTTAGGAAGACCAAATATAAATTTTACTTTCCAAAATTCTAAATTGCTTGTATCGATTATATAGAGTTTTGATAAGAAAACAACTTTATACCAATGAAAATCAGATAATGTTGGGCAAGATAAATTGATTAATTGTGTTTTTACTTTTTCTTCTACATTCATATAATTTACCAATAAAATGTTTTACTAAATTGGTAATAAGCATGTAAATAGAATCAGGAATCATTTGACCTTGAGGAGTAACAACAGGATTTCCAGAAGGATCTCTTTTTACTGCATTTAGTATAGCTTGTCTTTCTATATTAGATAGGTACTTTTCCCACCAACCATGTAATTATCCAGTAAATCCAAGGACAACTGCATTTACTGCATGTCTTTGATCATTACCGACAGCCATGATGGCAATAGTTTGAAGGTTAATATTTGTAAAATTATTTTGATCATTACCGATAACCATGATGGCAATGGTATGAAGGTTTGTTGGCCAATAGTATGAAGGTCAATATTTGTATAATTATTTTGTTCTAAAACATGACTTAAGTCTGATTTATAAATTAATTTATATCTACCTTTATCTCCTTATATCTTTGCTACATCTTTTATGGGTACGGCCGAAGTTTCTTTATATATGATTTGATGCAACGGAGGATGTATAGATTCTTCAATTCTTTGTGGAGAAGAACTGGTAGAAACTATAATTCAAGATGAGCTTAATTTTGTTATCATATTGATGGATAAATCTTTAGTATTATAAGCTTTCTTTATGGCTAGTTTAAGCCAATCAAAGAAATAAATATTTCTTCGATTATCATACATATATTTGTACCATTTTTCTTTTAAAAAGTCTTTATCTCATTGAGAAACCTATTTAAAAAGAATTCTGTTAAAGGATGCAGAGCTAAATTCTTTTTTAACATTTCTTTATCAATTTCAAAACATTCAAGAACATTTACAATGAAATCGGATTTCGAAGGATTATATGTATTAGATAAAGAAGCTTGATAAGAAGGATACACAAGTCCTGTAGCTTGAAGGTCTGCATTAGGTGTAGAGTAAGAAACTCGGGATGGTTCGTTTATGGAAGATCCTACCATAGAGAGAGGATGAGAATAAAACTTTCTGGAAGGTTGATAAACTGTAGGAGTTGTATCTCTTGAATCTGTTTGAAAATTTATTTCAACACTTCCATCTTCATGTTTAGTAATTGTTTCAATATTTTGATATTCTAAAGACCTTTCAGGTGAGCGTTTTCTAAGCGACATTTACCAGATAGATTAATATCATTCCACTATATAAGTTTTGAAATATTAACTTTATTTTTGAAATTAGTTTGGAATAAAGTAGTCATGCTTTTTGCTTGATGGGAATAGGCTATACTTGGAACAACTAAATTAATGAGTTTATAATAAACTCTATTTATGAGAGCAAGATTTTGATTATGAGGATTCATGTCAAAACCTTTTGTCTGGATAGCAAGAGTAAGAGCTTTATGTGCACTTGGATCTGTAAGAAAAATAGAGAAATTTGGAAAACAACTGAAGAAAGTAGGGCCATTAGCCAAACTTGATTCAACCATTCCAAGTAATGAATCATTGAATTTTTTATGTCTTTGAACATAGATGAGAGCTTCTGTTCTAAGTCCAAGTCCTGTTAAAGGTTTTAGAACAACTTGAACTAATCCAAAATGAATATAATTGTATGTTTTAACATACACCTTTATTTCATGGGGCTCGATTAAAGAAAAATGCTGAATATTACTAGTAATGAATTCAGTTCTTTCAATGGTTTTTACTTTATAACTTGATTTTAATTGAAAACTTCCAACATTATAAATTTCATTTTTATTTACGATTGGAATAGTCCAATCACAAATAACTTGATCTAAGTCAGCATTACTGATTTCTTCACTGTTTTCAATAGATGTAGAAGATAAGGGATTTGATGATGAGGAAGAAGAAGGTACAAACTTCTTAATCAACTTAGCAACAATTTGTATTACAAAGTTATTTTAACCAAATCTACCATGAGTATCTAACGAAATAGAGGATTTACACACCAACAAAACGCCTTAAATGCCTTCATACGGCTAACAATGGCGACAATAATGGCTACCTTAACTTCACTCCGGGCGGAATATGATTAAAATTTCTCAATAATAACGAATACAGAACTAAGTATTAAGACTTTTGATGTTTTTACTTCTGAGTCAGCAATTCCTTAAGCAAAATCAAAGCAAAACATAACAAAGATAAGTGAAGAAATACTCACAAAACAACTTTATATTGCCAAATTACTAGATTACAAATTTGATACCAACTTGGCTCTTATACCAAATGGGGAAGATGGTGGGTATACAAAAGCAAAAGGGAGAGGAGAGAAGAGATGGTGGTGGAAGTAAGGTTGGATTTTGACTGGTATTCTAACTCTTGCCTATACATGAGGAAGACTAGACTTATTTATATTGATAACAAACATAATTTACATTTCATTGCAACTGAATTTACACTGCATTTGCATTTCATTTCATGTGCTGACAAATTTCATGATGCTTAAGGACTGCTGGATAAGATCACAATCTTCACTGTAGATGAACTTTATTCTGAATAGTGGATTTTCATGATTGCTTTATAGGAAATTGAGTGGCTTGATAAAGCATATGTCTTGTCTTGACTTTATTTTTTTCCTTTTCTTCTGATAGATATGAATCTTTCATTATCACTTTTTGTCTCATCAGCATTTGTAGCTGGTTCATGAGCAATATTTTCAAAAGGATTATCATCAGCTCAAAGATGATGCAGTTGTTAACCAAAACTTAATGGAGAATTTTCAGATGACTGTTCCTTTTGTATTTGTTCAATAATTTCATTTTGAAGTTCTTTTTTGAGTTAAAACAAATCTACTGCTACATAAAGAGCAGAAGGAGAGGTTGAACAAGAATTCTTCTGTTTGTCAATATCACTTGCTAGATGAACCCTTTCTTTTTCTTTCTCAGGAGTTTTGAGAACTTCAGAGAATGATGGCTTTATAGCTTGATCGGTAGAATATTGCTGGAGTATTACAGCATAATCAAATTAATGCCAAAATTAAATCATTCGAGATAAAACTGGTGTACTGAAGTCTATTTTTTTTATAAAAATTCCATTTCAAGATCCAAGGAATCTCCTGCTTGCAATAAAACTACATAATAACATAAGGTTTTATTGCAAGTTGTAGTTGCTGATAAAGGGTTTTTTCTTCTGATTTGAGAAGGGCTTTAAATGATGCAGAATAGTATTCATAAATAGGAAGAGGTGCTTGAGGAATGATGTTTTTAGTGGCACAAAAAGGGATATGGAATTGTGTGAAGAACCACATAGGCATTTATGGGAGTTTGATTTGAATTTGATGAACCAAGAATGCTGGAAGGATGGGTTTTGATAATAGAGGATCACTTCCCAAGCAGAAATATAATCATAATAATGAAAAATAAGTTTTGAATCAAGCCTTTGAGGCATATGAAGAGGTCGTTCCCATTCTTCTATAGAGAAAATATGCAAGATTTTGATTTTTGAATAAAGGATAGTAATATTGGGTGGTAAAGCATTTAAGTAGGAATTTTTTCAACCATCTATATGATCAATAGTATAGCTGCCAATTCTGATCAAAATCTATTCATAGACTTTATAGTCAAAAGGTTTGATAAATAAGTGATCAGGAGAAAAAAGGGTTTGGATAAGATGTTCAATAGAAATGGTATCGGCATAAGACTTGTCATCTAAGGAATAAATTCTCAAGGGTGCTTTTGTGGCAAAATATTGGGCTTGTGAAGCTTGAGGTTTTCTGAATACAGGGCTTGATGGGTTTTGAGATTGAGGAATATTAACAGTATGGGTTTTTCCCCATCTCTCAAGATAATTGCCACTAGATTTTCTGGATAAAGGTGTGGTGTTCATAATGGAAAAAACTTTATCAGTTGGGGACTAGAGAAAGGGCCTAATCTACCGAGGCTTCATTCTTTTGTCCCTGTAAAAACTCAGAAGATAAAAAATCAAGAAGAGAATTATTTAAATTGCGATATACTAAATGTCAAAATCAAATATGCTAATAAAGGTTGCCAGCGAGCAAATATTTGCTTAGCAGCAAAAATTTTTTGTTTAATAAATCACTTTGGAACTTTATTATACTATTTACTATGGATAGGGTTTCCTTTTTAATAGTTGACTAATTCTATTGAGTGGGCGTCCATGTTCCAGAAGTGAAACAAAGAATTTCTTCCTTTCCAACGACGTTTCTTTGTAGAAGGATTCCTCAAAAACCTATTTCAGATGCATCTGTTTGAACTATTTTTAATAAATCTGGATGGGAGATAGTTAAACAAGGTAAAATTTGGACTTTCTCTTTAATATTTTGAATAGCTTTTGTATGAGCAGGTGACCATTCTATGGGATTTTTGGTCAAGCGCATTTGCAAGATTTTTCTTTCTTTAACAAAATCTTTATAAAAGTTAGAAACATAATTAAGGCTCCAAGAGAACGTTGCAATTGCTCTTTATTAAGAATCTCATTAGGAAATTAGGAAGCGAACTTAATAACTCTTTAGATTGGAGAAATAGTTCCTTTTTTTATTATAAAGCCAAGAAACTGAATTTCTGTTTGAAAAAGCTTCATTTTCTTCTGGGATAAGACAAGTCCATTCTTGATAATAACTTTTTTAAAAATATTTAAATGTTTCCAATGGTCACAAATAGGTTTTAAAAACATGAGAATGTCATCTATATAGATGAGTGTAAAAGCTTGATATGGATTAAAAATGTCATTCATTTTTCTTTGAAATTCTGAAGGAGCATTTTTTAAACCAAATGACATAACGTTCCATTCGTAATGGCCAAATAGTATTGTAAAAGCAGTTTTATGCATGTCCTCTGGGGTGATTTGAATTTACCAAAATCCTAATTTAAGATCAAATTTGGAGAAAAGGAAGGCACCAGCTAAATGGCTAATAAGATCAGTTTTATTTGGAGCTAGATTTCTAATGGACTTTAAGACTTTATTTAAAGGCTTGTAGTTGATAACAAGACGGGAATACCTCATTTTTGTTCAGGTGCTTTATTTACATAAAATGCTGCACAACTTCAAGGGGATTGTGATTTCTAAATAAGCTTTTTAGCGAGAACATCATTGATTTCTAAGGATGAGGATAAGGATCCTTTGATTCTTTTTGAGAAGAAGTAATTTCAAAAGGCTATAAAATATTTTCAACTTTATCTTCAATTCTATTAGTTTGTTGGCCAATAGTATGAAGGTTAACATTTGTATAATTATTTTATTCTAAAATATGACTTAAGTCTGATTTGTAAATAAATTCAGATTTACCTTTATCTCCTTGTATTTTTACAACATCTAGTAGAAGCTATAATCCAAGATGAGTTTAATTTTGTTATCATATTATTGGATAAATCTTCAGTATTATAAGATTTCTTTAAGGCTAGTTTAAGACAATCAAAGAAATAAATATTTTTTTGATGATCATACATATATTTATACCACTTTTCTTTTAAGAAATCTTTATGCTCTTGAGAAACTTGTTAAAAAAAGGATTTTGTTAAAGGCTGTAAAGCTAAGTTCTTTTTTAACATTTCTTTATCAATTTCAAAACATTCAAGAACATTTTCATTGAAATCGGATTTCGAAGGATTATATGTATTAGATAAAGAAGCTTGATAAGAAGGATACACAAGTCCTGTAGCTTAAAGGTCTACATTAAGTGTAAAGTAAGAAACTCGGGATGGTTCTTTTATGGAAGATCCTACCACAGAGGGAGGATGAGAATAAAACTTTCTAGAAGGTTGATAAACTGTAGGAGTTGTATCTCTTGAATCTGTTTGAAAATTTATTTCAACACTTCCATCTTCATGTTCAGTAATTGTTTCAATATTTTGATATTCTAAAGACCTTTCAGGTTGAGCGTTTTCTAAGCGACATTTACCAGATAGATTAATATCATTCCACTGTATGAGTTTTGAAATATTAACTTTATTTTTGAAATTAGTTTAGAATAAAGTAGTCATATCTTTTGCTTGATGGGAATAGGCTATGCCTGGAGCAACTGAATTCATGAGTTTATAATAAACTCTATACATGAGAGTAAGATTTTGATTATAAGGATTCATATCAAAACCTTTTATCTGGATAGCAAGAGTAAGAGCTTCATGTGCACCTGAATCTGTATGGGAAATAGAGAAATTTATAAAGCAATTCAAAAAAGTAGGGCCATTAGCCAAAATTGATTCAATTATTCCAACTAATGAATCGCTGAGTTTTTTATGTCTTGTGTCTTAAACATAGATGAGAGCTTCTGCTTTAAGTCCAAGTCTTGTTAAAGGCTTTAGAGCAACTTGCATTAATCCAAAATGAATATAATTGTATGTTCTAACATACTCCTTTATTTCATGGGGCTTGATTAAAGAAAGATGCTGAATATTACTAGTAATGGATTCAGTTCTTTCAATGGTTATTACTTTATAACTTGATTTTAATTGAAAACTTCCAACTTTAGAAATTTCATTTTTATTTACGGTTAGAATAGTCCAGTCACAAATAACTTGATCTAAATCGTCATAACTGATTTCTTTACTATTTTTAATAGACATAGAAGATAAGGAATTTGAGATGAAGAAGAAGAAGGTACGAACTTCTTAGTAAGCTTAGCTATAATTTATATTACAGAGTTATTTTAACCATAGCCACCACGAGCATCTAACGAAATAGAGGATTTACACACCAACAAAATGCCTTAAACGCCTTCACACGGCTAACAACGACGACAACAATGGCTACCTCAGTTTCGCTTTGAGCAGAGTGTGATTAAAATTTCTCAATAATAACAAACACAGAACTAAGTAATAAGACTTTTGAGGTTCTTACTTCTAACTCAGTAATTCCTTAAGCAAAGTCAAAGCATAAAATAACAAAGTTAAATGAAGAAATACTCATAAACAACTTTATATTGCCAAAGCACTTGATTACAAATTTGCAAAATCAAAGGATCCTCATCCTCATCCTTAAATCATCTAGTTCCTGTGATAAAGATTATTCTTTAGATACATGTCATTGTAAAACATTTGACAGTGAAATCCAATATGAATATGCTTCTTCTTCCTCTTTATCTTTAAATGTACTCTCTGCTCCAAAGGAATGCTGCTAAAAATTTTTAAAGATCTAAAAAATGAATAATTAAAAAATAAATATTTTGAAAAAATATAGAAAATAAACAATGGAAATAAAAAAGCAAAAGCTTCTACATCAAGTAATATATCTGACTTACCTAAACAATTCAGTAAAAAACTATTTTAGATAGATTAAGAGAGCAACAAGCTCGTACTCATCTTTCAATTCAAGATCTTTATAAAGAAATTAATAATCAAAAGCAAGAAATAAAAGAATTAAAACAAGACTTAATTGAACTTCAAGAACTTAAACAACGCATTGAGAATCTTGAATTTCACACACTAAAAAATTATCAAGAAAATAATGATAATTTAGAACATCAAGAAAAATTAGATGAAAACTTAAATGGTTTTGTAAATTCTTTAACAAGGAATAGACCTCAAAAATGGAAAACTCAAGTTACAATTAAGGTTAAAGACTTCTCTATTAAAGCACTCTGCTTACTAGATAGTGGCACAGATGTTAATTTAATAAGAGAAAGATTAATCCTAACAAAATATTATGAAAAAACTAAAAATAAACTCAGCCTAGCAACTGTTAGTAATAAACTCCATATCCATTATAAATTAAATGACATCCATGTTCGCAAAAATGGAACATGTATAAAAACTAATTTTCTGCTCGAAAAAGATTTAAACATTGATGTTATCCTTGGAAATCCTTTTCTACAGATTCTACAGCCGTTTCAAATTGATTCATTAGGCCTTAAAACTATTAAAGACAATAAAAAATTAATTTTTAATTTTGTTGAATCAACTCCTATTCAACATATCAATATCATTCAAAATCAAATTGCTTATAAAGAAAAACAAATTGCATACCTTTAAGAAGATATGAATTCTTTAAGAATTGAAAAAGAATTATAAAAACCAGAATTCCAAAAAGATTTAATCCAATTTCAAAAATCTCTTGAAACAGAATGTTGTTCTGACTTTCCTTCTGCCTTTTGGCATAGGAAACACCTACTGTTTCTCTTCCATATATTGATAACTTCGATGAATCTCAAATTCCTACTAAAGCTCGACCTATTCAGATGAATAAAGACCTTGTACAACTATGTACTAAAGAAATCAATGATGTTCTCACTAAAATGCTTATTTAGAAATCACAATCCCCTTGAAGTTGTACAGCATTTTATATAAATAAAGCACCTGAACAAGAATGAGGTGCTCCCCGTCTTGTTATCAACTACATGCCTTTAAATAAAGTCTTAAAGTCCATCAGATATCCAGTTCCAAATAAAACTGATCTTATTAACCGTCTAGCTGGTGCCTTCTTTTTTTTCCAAATTTGATCTTAAATCAGGATTCTGGTAAATTCAAATCACCCCGGAGGATAGGTATAAAACTGCTTTTACAGTACCATTTGGCCATTACAAATGGAATATTATGCCGTTTGGTTTCAAAAATGCTCCTTTAGAATTTCAAAGAATAATGAATGTCATTTTTAATCCATATCAAACTTTTACACTCATCTATATAGATGACATTCTTGTGTTTTCAAAATCTATTTGTGACCATTGGAAACATTTAAATATTTTTAAAAAAGTTATTATCAAGAATGGACTTGTGTTATCCCAAAATAAAATGAAGATCTTTTCAAACAGAAATTCAGTTTCTTGGCTTTATAATAAAAAAGGAACTATTTCTCCAGTCCAAAGAGTTATTAAGTTTGCTTCCTAATTTCTTGATGAAATTCTTAATAAAGATAAATTGCAACATTTTCTTGGATGCCTTAATTATGTTTCTAACTTTTATAAAGATCTTACTAAAGAAAGAAAAATCTTGCAAATGCGCTTGACCAAAAATCCCATAGAATGGTCACTTGCTCATTCAAAAGTTGTTCATAATATTAAACAAAAAGTCCAAAATTTACCTTGTTTAACTATCCCTCATCTAGATTTATTAAAAATAGTTCAAGCAGATGCATTTGAAAAAGGTTTTGGAGGAATCCTTCTACAAAGAAACGTCCTTGGAAAAGAAGAAATTCTTCGTTTCACTTCTGGAACATGGACGCCCACTCAACATAATTATTCAACTATTAAAAAGGAAATCCTATCCATAGTAAATAGTATAATGAAGTTCCAAAGTGATTTATTAAGCAAAAAATTTTTATTAAGAATAGATTGTAAATCTGCTAAAGAAATTTTAGAAAAAGATGTAAAAAATCTTGCTGCTAAGCAAATCTTTGCTCGCTGGTAACCTTTATTAGCCATATTTGACTTTGACATTGAGTATATTGCAGGTAAAAATAATTCTCTTCTTGATTTTTTATCTCGTGAGTTTTTACAAGGGCAAAAGAATGAAGCCTCGGCAGATTAAACGTTTTCTTCAGTCCCCAACTGATAAAGTTTCTTCGATTATGAACACTACACCTTTATCTAGAAAATTCAGTGGCAATTATCTTGAGAGATGGGGAAAAACCCATACTTCTAATATTCCTCAATTTCAAAACCCATCAAGCCCTTTATCCAGAAAACCTCAAGCTTCACAAGCCCAATATTTTGCCACAAAAGCACCCTTGAGAATTTATTCCATAGATGACATGTCTTATGCTGAGACCATTTCTATTGAACATCTTATCCAAACCTGGATCCCTTTTGGTGCTACTAAAGACATCCTTCCTCAAGCACTTCTTCTTATTTATGAATCCTATTCTGCATCATTTAAAGCCCTTCTCAAATCAGAAGAAAAAAGTCTTTATCTGCACTTACAACTTGCAATAGAACCTTATGTTACTATGCAATTTTATCGCAAGCAGGAGATTCCTTAGATCTTGAAATGGAATTTTTTAAAAGAAATAGACTTTAGTCCACCAGTTTTATCTCGAATTATTTATATCAAGTTTTGGCATCAATTTGATTACACTGCAATACTCCAGCAATATTATACTGATCAAACTAAAAAGCCATCATTCTCTGGAGTTCTCAAAACTCCTGAAAAAGAAAAAGAAAGGCTTCATCCAGCAAGTGATATTGACAAACAAAAGAATTATTGTTCAGCCTCTCCTTCTGCTCTTTATGTAGTAGCAGATTTGCTTCAACTCAAAAAAGAACTTCAAAAGGAAATTACTGAACAAATACAAAAAGAACGGTCAAATGATAAATTCTCCATTAAGTTTTGGTCAGCAGCTGCATCATCTTTGGGCTGATGACAATCCTTTTGAAAATATTGCTCCTGAACCTGATACAGATGCTGATGAGACAAAAAGTGATAATAAAAGATTCATATCTATCCGACAAAAAAGAAAAAAATAAAGCCAAGACAGACATATGCTTTATCAATCCACTCAATTTCCCACAAAGCAATCATGATGATCCACTATTCCGAATAAAGTTCATCTGTAGTGAAGATTGTGATCTTATCCAGAAGTCCTGAAACATCATGAAATTTGTTAGCACATGAAATGAAATGCAAATGCAGTGCAAATTCAGTTGTAATGAAATGTAAATTATGTTTGTTATGACTATAAAGAAGTCTAGTCTTCCACACGTCCAGGCAAGAGTTTGAATAACAGTCAAAATCCAGCCTCGTTTCCACCACCATCTCCTCTCTCCTCTCCCATCCGCTTGTGTATACCCACCACCTTCCACTTTTGTATACACACCATCTTCCCCATTTGGTATCAGAGCCAAGTTGGCATCTAGTTCATAATCAAGTATTGTTGCAAGATAAAGTCGTTTTGTGAGTATTTCTTCACTTATCTTTATAATTTGATTTTGTTTAAGGAGTTGCTGACTCAGAAGTAAGAACGTCAAAAGTCTTAATACTTAGTTCTGTATTTGTTATTATTGAGAAATTTTAATCATATTCCACCCGGAGTGAAACTGAGGTAGCCATTGTTGTCGCCATTGTTAGCAGCGTGAAGGCATTTAAGGCGTTTTGTTGGTGTGTAAATCCTCTATTTCGTTAGATACTCATGGTAGATTTGGTTAAAATAACCCTGTACTACAAATTATGGCTAAGCTTATTAAGAAATTTATACCTTCTTTTTCTACAACATCAAATTCCTTATCTTCTATGTCTATTAAAATAGTGAAGAAATTAATTATGACGATTTAGATCAAGTTATTTGTGACTAGACTATTCCAAACGTAAATAAAAATGAAATTTATAAAGTTGGAAGTTTTCAATTAAAACAAGTTATAAAGTAAAACCCATTGAAAGAACTGAATTCGTTACCAATAATATTCAGCATCTTTCTTTAATCAAGCCCCATAAAACAAAGGAGTATGTTTTGTTAAAACATACAATTATATTCATGGGATTAATGCAAACTAAAGCCTCTAACAAGACTTGGACTTAGAATAGAAACTCTCATCTACGTTCAAGATATAAGACATAAAAAATTCAGTGATTCATTACTTGGAATGGTTGAATCAAGTTTGGCTAATGGCCCTACTTTCTTTAATTGCTTTCTAAATTTCTCTGTTTCCCTTACAGATCCAGGTGCACACGAAGCTCTTACTCTTGCTATCCAGACAAAAGGTTTTGATATGATTGCTCATAATCAAAATCTTGCTCTCATATATAGAGTTTATTATAAACTCATGAATTCAGTTGCTCCGGGCATAGCCTATTCCCATCAAGCAAAAAGTATGATTACTTTATTCCAAAAAAATTTAAAAAATAAAGTTAATATTCCAAAACTCATATAGAGGAATGATATTAATCTATCTGGTAAATGGCGCTTAGAAAACACCCAACCAGAAAGGTCTTTAGAAAATCAAGATATTGAAACAATTACTGAACACAAAGATAGAAGTGTTGAAATAAATTTTCAAACAAATTTAAGAGATATAACTCTTATAGTTTATCAACCTTTTAGAAAGTCTTATTCTCATCCTCCCTCTGAAGTAGGATCTTCCATAAAAGAATCATCCTGAGTTTCTTGCTGTATACCTAATGTAGACCTTCAACTTACAGGACTAGTGTATCCTTCTTATCGAATTTCTCCATCTAATACATATAATCCTTCAAAATCCAATTTCAATATAAATGTTATTGAATGCTTTGAAATTGATAAAGAAATGTTAAAAAAGAATTTAGCTTTACATTCACTCACAAAATCCTTTTTTAACCATGTTTCTTAAGAACATAAAGACTTTCTAAAAGCAAAATGGTATAAATATATGTATGATAATCAAAGAAATATTTATTTCTTTGATTTGCTTAAACTAGCTATGAAGAAAGCTTATAATACTGAAGATTTATCCATCAATATGATAACTAAATTAAGCTCTTCTTGGATTAACTAAATTAAGCTCTTCTTGGATTGTAGCTTCTACCAGTTCCTCTCCACAAAGAACTGAAGAATCTATACTTCCTCCATTACATCAAATTTTTATAAAGAAACTTCAGCTGTACCCATAAAAGATGTTGCAAAAATACAAGGAGACAAAGGTAAAACTGAATTTATTTACAAATCATATTTAAGTCATGTTTTAGAACAAAATAATTATACAAATATAAACCTTCATATTATTGGCCAACAAACCAATAGAATTGAAGATAAAGTTGAAAATATTTTAAAATTTTATGAAACTACTTCTTCCCATAAAGTAATCAAGACACAATCTTTAGGTTTTCAAGGTGAAGCCCTTAAAGATTTAAAGTTAGAAAAAAAACCCTTAAAATTTTCAAACGAACTAATCAATCAATTATCTCAAAGTTTTACAAACATAAAACTTAAAAATAATAAAGAAAATAAAGATGAAGAATCCATAAATGTTTTAGTTTCTAAAGCTTCAAGCTTAGACTCAGAATTCTCTATTTCTGACTCCCTAGAAGAAAAATCAAATGAAAATCAAGATGATCAAAATCAAGAATCTTTATAAATCAATAAAATATTTAAGAGACAAAAAACAAGAGTCACTGCAACAAAAACAAGAAATTATTATCCAAGACCTACTCTAGTTAATCTTCAATTCGAAGAACAAGCTATTCTAAATGGCCTTCGATTTGAAAACTCTTCAGTATATGAATGGAATGTAGATGGACTATCTAAAAATCAAATCCTGCAATTATGCCAACATATGATGATATATGCCTCTACCAACATGGCTGCCGGTAATGATCAAAGACATGCAGTAAATGCAGCCGTCCTTGGATTTACTGGATAATTACATGGTTGGTGGGAAAAATACCTATCTAATAAAGAAAGAAATGCTATATTAAATGTAGTAGAAAGAGATCCCTCAGGAAATCCTGTTCTAAATCCTCAAGGCCAAATGATCCCTGATTCCATCTACATGCTTATTACCAATATAGTTAAACATTTTATTGGTAATTATACAAATGCAGAAGAAAAATTAAAAACACAATTAATCAATTTTTCTTGCCTAACATTATCAGATTTTCATTGGATAAAGATGTTTTCTTATCAAAACTCTATACAATCAATACAAGTAATTTAGAATTTTGGAAAAAAAAATTTATATCTAGTCTTAGTAAACTTTTTGCAAAAAAGTTATAGAAGAGTTAAAATTAGAAAATTATGGACTTTATACATATGGTGACCTCATTCAAAAGATAAATAAAGTTGGATTTTCATTATGAAATGAAATCAAACTTAAACGACAAATTGAAAATCAAAAAAGAAAAGCAAATATGAACTTGGTGATTTTTGTTATCAATTTGGCATGGAACCATTAATTTGTCCTTCTAGCCATAATAAAAAGAAAAACTTAAAAAGAAACCATCAAAAAACAAAATCTAAAAAATTTTCAACTCCACAGTATTATATTCCCTCAAAAAGATATCATAAAAAATCTTCTCATAAAAATCCTTATAAGGAATCAAAGAAATCCTATACAGAAGATAATCCATCCACTTCTTATCCTATGAAAAATGAAATACAATATTATAATTGCAAAAAAAAGGACATTTAGCTCTTGACTGCCCAAAAATAAAAGTAAAAACATAAAAAGAAATCAAAACTATCTTAAAAGGATCCTCGGTGTTAGAGCCATCCAATTCCTTTAATACAGATTATTCTACCTCTCATTCTTCAGATACATGTCATTGTAAAATATTTGACAGTGAAATCCAGTATGAATCTGCTTCTTCTTCCTCTTTATCTTTAAACATACTTTCTACTCCAAAAAAGATTGTGCTAAAAATCTTTAAAGATCTAAAAGATGAAGAATTAAAAAATAAATATTTTGAAAAAATACAAAATATAAATAAAGGAACTAAAAAAGGGAAAGTTTCTACATCAAATAACATATCAAACTTACCTAAACAATTCAACATTAAAACTGTATTGATAGATTAAGAGAGCAACAGGCTCCTACTCAACTTTCTATTCAAGATCTTTATAAAGAAGTAAATAATCAAAAGCAAGAAATAAAAGAATTAAAACAAGACTTAATTGAACTTCAAGAACTCAAACGTGTTAAGAATCTTGAATTTCACACAGTCAAAAATTATCAAGAAAATGATGATAATTTAGAAAATCAAGAAAATTTTCATAAAGACTTAAATGGTTTTGTAAATTATTTAACAAGAAATCCACTTAAAAAATGGAAAACTCAAGCTATAATTAAGGTCAAAGACTTCTCTATTAAAGCACTCTACTTACTAGATAGCAGCGCAGATGTTAATTTAATAAGAAAACGATTAATCCCAACAAAATATTATAAAAATATCCTTGAATGTTTAAGTAATGTTTAAGTTTGTAAAAATGGTACATGTATAAAGACTAATTTTCTTCTAGGAAAGAATTTTAACAATGATGTTATCCTTGAAAATCCTTTTCTACAAATTTCACAGCCTTTTTAAATTGACTCATCAGGTCTAAAAACTATTTTAGACAGTAAAGAATTAAATTTTGATTTTGTTGAATTAACTCCTATTCAACATATCAATATTATTCAAATAAAGTGTAAATAAGAATAAGATGTTCAAACACCATTTAGATATCTAGTTCCAATTAAAATGGATCTTATTAATCATCTCTCTGATGTCTTCATGTTTTCTACATTTAATCCTACATCCAGAATTTGGTACCTTCAAATTCTACCCGGAGGATAGATATAAAATTATTTTTCTTTTCCCAATGAAAAAAAAATTCAGATTATTGATAATTCATATTTAGACCTATTTGCCTTCAGGAAGTATCCCTTCTCATTACTACAACAAGTACAAGCAAAAGCAATGCCCCTATTCAGGAATCAAGCTCTTCCTTCATACCTACATCCCAGCAAATATCAATTCCTTTCTTCAATTTAAGATTATCTGTGTCACGCTCCGATCCCAGGAATTTGGGGATTTGAGTGGGCTCCCAGGGCGTGGATACGCAATCCCGAAGGATTCTGTGCCCTGAAGAATTATGCACGAATTCCTACAAGGGAGATTCCACAAGAACGTGTGAGGTAAACCAACACACGTATGGACATAACTCATCATAAGTGAATGCCTCCGAAATACTCAGCAATAATCAAGAGCAAGTTAAAGAACATATCCTTTTTCATACATAGGTAGGTATATACATATACATCAGTGCTAAAGTTCTTCAATTACATTTCCTTCCATTCAACTCAATTAAAAGGTCGGATACAAAAGGTCTAAAGTGCATTTTCCCCAATGGAAAACCAAAAAGGTGGCCATAACACCTCCAACACTGACGCACTTAGTGGGATGACTAATAACAGATATCGTCATCCTTTCAATCGTCTATACACCGAGGTATCGTTAAGGCACTCTCCGGGGGCGTGTCAACACCCGAATTGGGACTGGGTTCTGTACCTGCAATACCAAGGGTAACACTGTTAACATGACGGTTAAGCAAGTATTGAGCATACGAAACTAACATAATATATATCAATTGAACTCATTAACATACACCAGATAGGAGCATTAATAGTCTACTAGACTTAATGTGCATGAGTGACAATAAGTGAGGAATCAAATCAAGATATAGTGCACATTAATTGGCATCCACGAGGCTCTATTCTCCCAAAAGGAAGGGTACATACATATAGGTCGCTAGGAGATCAAGCTAGCTCCCCGAGGAGTGCCGACAACTCCTCCGTAAACTACTACAGTAGTGACATAATACCCAAAAGGGGGCAAGCTAAGTGGTGCCGACTCAGGTTTACCTCTCTCATACTTCATATCATATTTGCAATAACATACATAGGGAATATCAGTCTGGAAATATAACCAATCATGAATACAGATGAACAATTAAACGAAGCATATTTATATGAGCTACGAAGGCTTGAACCTCGCCTATACCGTTATGGCTAGCAAGCACGCACTCAGTAGAAGCTCTGGCTTATCAGACACACACTCATTAGAAGCTTAGGTTTGAATTGCCTTAGGGTTTATCTAGAGAGTGAATGCATAGACAATTCATGTGGAGGGTAAGGTATTTAACAATATGGATGTATTCGGGTTGCGCAACTATCTAAGAAATCACTATTCCCCTGTGTTAGGCAACCCATGATCTCCAAAGTCATTCAATCTGCGTACTCATAAAACGTCTAGTGCCATCGTGTTACTGCATCGTGGTATCACCTTGTGAACATAAAAGACACCCCTTCTTTCCAGGAATTTCTCATTCTCTTTAACATGTATTCACCATTGGCCAATGTGATGGTAGGAAAGGTGCCAATACTAAGGTCCTCCAAGGTTAGTGAAAGTTTTTAATATCCTGGATTTCACTGGGTACTTACGGCTTAGCCGTGAATAGTACTACGGCTTAGCCAAGTGGCTCAGGTTTCCTTAAAAAAATCCAGGTGCACTTATGGCTTAACCGTATATCAGCCTACGGCTAGGTTACGGTGTGGCTACGGCCGAGTCGTAAAGCATTTCACGGTGTAGCCGTATGCAAGCCGTAGAAGGAAATGGGTTTTCAAGCTCTCTGGAAAGTCCACCGTAAGAAGGTTTACAGCTTGGGTACGGGCTGGGCACGACTTAGTCGTAGTGTATTTTACGGTGAAGCCATGGGTAAGCCGTAGTACAAAAACCAATGTCATTGCTCTCTGGACTTTGAGCCGTAGATAGCTACTGCTTAGCTATGGCTTCACCGTACGCTTCAAAAAACTGAAGTCGATTCTGTAGCTCAATTTCAATACGGGATCCATATAGAACTTGATTTGTGAGGAGTTCCTATGGCTTAATTATAATGTCCTTGTAGGTATTCCACCCTCACACACCCTCCATTCCACTTTTACTTCCTAACTCAATCCATACCACATTTGTACACAATAAAACAATGAAGAGCAGGCTGAATATTGAGAATTCAAAGAACTACCCAAGGATCGATAACTTAACCACAAATGCATCACATAGAAACTCTAATACTTGCCTCTTAACAGTGTTTGCCCTTTCTAAGTCCTTCTTGTTGTGTGGTTAAGGAAGAGCTTCCAAATGAAAATGGGTTCTCTTAGTGAGCTGTAGCTTGAAGGGGAAGTACTTCCCAAAGAAGAGAATACTCCTATGAAGAAAAGGAAGATGGGTGAAGACTATCCCCAATGCATGTAAGACCCCCAACCCTAGTAGCTCTTCAAACTTGAAGTGAAGATGAAAGGAATCAGGAAGAGAGGAAGTAGCTCCAGCAACCAAAGGAGGAAGAAGAGAAAATGAGACGGTGAGTCCCCTTTTTAACTTAAAATTTCTTGTATTTAACATGCAAGTCCAATCTTTTTATGAAATTTTGGTTTAGGCCAAATGGACCTCAATTGACCCAAACCAATGCGGGTCAAATCAAGCCCAACACGAAAGATGATCTACATGAAAAATTACTCAGGGAGTGATTGACGAGGTGCCCACAAGATGCAAGAACATTTTACGAAAAGGTCCTCAACTAGTGAAGTAAGGCTCAACTTCGCCGAACTATCGATCTAAGACCCAAACCCAATCGTTTTTAAACTAGATTAACCTAAACAAGGTTTAATTAACATAGAATGTGATTAATTAGCGTAGATTAAGATTAGTGGGATTCGAAACCTTACAAACTGTCACTTCACAAGAACTTATCAATACCCATTGGAGTGCCATTCTCTTTAATTAAAGAAAAAATACTAGAAAAACTGTATCCAAAATTGCAAACCATATCAAGGACTTTGAAAGCCAAGTCCTTATGTGCCATAGCATCCATCAAAGAGCACTGTTATCCACCTATGCTGATGAAAAAGCATCCATAATTCACCTCTTGGAAAAGGTTAACACAGCCCTTCCAGATGAGATAGCTGTAAGAATTAGAGAAAAAACCTTTTGTTATCAGATCAAGGAGCGATTAATGCTCAAAGCTCAATATATAAGCTGGGCAACTGGCTTTCCCAAATTGTTCCGCCATCATATGAAGTTGATATCTCATATATCGAACAATGATTAGCCCAAAGATTTTCTTTATGCAAAGATGATTTTGAAATGATATAGCAGCTCCCTACAATCGTGCGTCATGCCCTTCACAGCCTTAGAGTTACCAAAAGACGACTTATAACGATTTTATCAAGTTTGGGTGAAAGATCAGAAATCCGGTTTTATCAACCTTATCAATTATGGACCATCATGAATTATGAAGAAGGAGATTTAGTCTGTAAAAAGTTCATCTTACCTTAAATGATTACAAGCATCTCCCTATTCATTATCCAGCTCAATGGTATGAATCTCATGAAGTCGCTACAGTGGAATATAGCTTAGAATGCCTCTGAACTTATGATCCAACTTTTTATCAATATCAAAATTTCTCAATCTAAAAGGACATCTTGAATTTGCAAGTATATACAGATATGCTAGGTGTGATGGTCAAAGAGTTGTTTGCATCGCTAATTATCTCACTGAGCAAATAACGGGGATGCAGATTCCATATAAATCTGGACATATAGCTCTTAATCAAATTATCAATGTTTATGAAGACATGTCTTTTGTTATTTCTAATAGAACTCGAGAAGAGTTAATCCAATTGTTCCATGGTGAATTAACAAATGATGGCTGAAATGAGCACTTTTGATGCAAGTCTCCAATAATACTATGCCTAGCTTAAAGATTCTTCCTACAAGAGCTTTTTCTACTAGCCCATCAATGAGTTTTTTGGAAAAAGTACATACAAAAGTACTAAAAGACAAAGCATATTTCTCATAAGAATGAAGTAGTATTTTATTCCTGACATGCACATCAATGAAGAACTTATCTCCAGAAAGGGAAAAGAAATAAAGACATGACACATACCTGATTAAGTTACTCAAAGCAATCATGATATCTCACTATTCAGAATAAAGTTCATCTGTAGCAAAGATTGTGATTTTTGCATACAGTCCGATTGCACCATGAAATTTGGCAGCGCATTAAATGAAATGCACATTCAGTTTAAATTCAGTTGTAAAGAAATGTAAATTGCGTTGGTTATGTTTATAAATAGGTCTAGCCTTCTTTATGTATAAGCAAGAGTTGGCATACCAATCAAAATCCAACATTGCTTCCACCACCATCTCCTCTCTCCTCTCCCTTCTGCTTTTGTATACCCACCATCTTCCCCATTTGGTATCAGAGCCAAGTTGGAATCAAATTTTTAATCAAGTACTTTGGCAATATAAAGTTGTTTTGTGAGTATTTCTTCACTTATCTTTGTTATGTTATATTTTGATTTTGCTTATGGAATTGATGACTCAAAAGTAAGAACATCAAAAGTCTTAATACTTGGTTCTATGTGTGTTATTATTGAGAAATTTTAATCATATTCTGCCCAGAGCAAAGCTAAGGTAGCCAATGTTGTCGCCGTTGTTAGCTGTGTGAAAGCATTTAATGTGTTTCGTTGGTGTGTAAATCCTCTATTTCGTTAGATACTCATGGTGGATTTGGTTAAAATAACTCTGTAATACAAATTATGGCTAAGTTTATTAAAAATTTTGTACCTTCTTCTCCCTCATCTTCAAATTCCTTATCTTCTATGTCGATTAAAAATAGTGAAGAAATCAATTATGACAATTTAGATCAAGTTATTTGTGACTGGACTATTCCAACCATAAATAAAAATGAAATTTATAAAGTTGGAAGTTTTCAATTAAAATCAAGTTATAAAGTAAAAACCATTGAAAGAACTGAATCCATTACTAGTAATATTCAGCATCTTTCTTTAATCAAACCCCATAAAATAAAGGAGTATGTTAAAACATACAATTATATTCATTTTGGATTAGTGTAAGTTGCTTTAAAGCCATTAACAAGACTTGGACTTAGAACTGAAGCTCTCATCTATGTTCAATATGTAAGACATAAAAAATTTAGTAATAAATTACTTGGAATGGTTGAATCAAATTTGGCTAATGGCCCTACTTTCTTCAATTGCTTTCCAAATTTCTCTGTTTCCCTTACAGATCCAGACAAAAGGTTTTGATATGAATCCTCATAATCAAAATCTTGCTCTCATATAGAGAGTTTATTATAAACTCATGAATTCAGTTGTTCCAAGCATAGCCTATTCCCATCAAGTAAAAGGTATGACTCCTTTATTCCAAACTAATTTCAAAAATAAAGTTAATATTCCAAAACTCATATAGTGGAATGATATTAATCTATCTGGTAAATGGTGCTTAGAAAACACCCAACCAGAAAGGTCTATATAAAATCAAGATATTGAAACAATTATTGAACATGAAGATGGAAGCGTTGAAATAAATTTTCAAATAGATTTAAGAGATACAAGTCCTACAGTTTATCAACCTTCAAGAAAGTCTTATTCTCAACCTCCCTCTGTAGTAGGATCTTCAATAAAAGAACCATCTCGAGTTTCTTGCTCTACACCTAATGTAGACCTTTGACCTACAGGACTTGTGTATCCTTCTTATCAAACTTCTCTATCTAATACATATAATCTTTTAAAATCGGATTTCAATATAAATGTTATTGAATGTTTTGAAATTGATAAAGAAATGTTAAAAAAGAATTTAGCTTTGCATCCTTTAACAAAATCCTTTTTTAAATAGGTTTCTCAAGAACATAAAGACTTTTTAAAAGAAAAATGCTACAAATATATATGATAATAAAAAAAATATTTATTTCTTTGATTGGCTTAGACTAACTATAAAGAAAGCTTATAATACTGAAGATTTATCCATCAATATGATAACAAAAATAAGCTTATCTTGGATTATAGCTTCTACCAGTTCTTCTCCATGAAGAACTGAAGAATCTATACATCCTCCATTACATCAAATCATATATAAAGAAACTTTGGCCGTACCCATAAAAGTTGTAACAAAGATACAAGGAGATAAAGGTAAATCTGAATTAATTTATAAATCAGACTTAAATCATGTTTTAAAACAAAATAATTATGCAAATATTAACCTTCGTACTATTGGCCAACAAACCAATAGAATTAAAGATAAAGCTGATAATATTTTAAAAATTTATGAAGCATCTTCTTCATAAAAGATAATTAAGAAACAAACTTTAGGTTTTCAAGGTGAAGCCTTTAAAGATATAAAATTAGAAAGGAAACCTTTAAAATTTTCAGATGAACTAATCAATCAATTATCTCATAGTTTTACAAATATAAAACTTCTATAAAATAATGATAAAAAAACTTACAAATCTATAAATGTTTTAGTCTCAAATTCTGAAGCCTCTAGCTGAGATTTAGAATTTTCTATAGTTGATCCTATAGAAGAAGAGTTTAAAACAAATGAGAATAAAAATGATCAAAGTCAATAATCTCTACAAATCAATAAAATATTTAAAAGAAAAAAACCAATAGTCACTACAACAAAAACAAGAAATTATTATTGAAGACCTATTCCAGTTGATCTTCAATTCGAAGAACAAGCTATTCTAAATGGCCTCTGATTTGAAAACTCCTCAGTATACGAATGGAATGTAGATAGACTTGTTGGAAATTTATACTAAAAGCATACTTTTATGTATTTTTCTTTGACTGATTTACTTATTAGTAAAGTTTGCTTTTCCATCTTAATGAGAATTTGTATAGGTAAATGGTTGCATTATTATTTATTGTGCATAAATGCATCTTTTATTCTATAAAGTAGACAAGTTAGTGTGTAGAGTTCAGCTTATTCATGGAAGACTTATTTGTCGGTTCTTATAGAATATAAGTTATTGTTGTTCACAATCTAGATGGAGCCGGATACACCATCGGTATGATTGTAGCATGATATTTTAGTAGACTTGTCTTGGTTGCGGGAAAAGTATAGTTTTGACTTGTTATGCTAGTACACTTTGTGTGTATTGAACATGACTATTTTTGGGTTATTGTCTTTATACTAACTATATAAGATTATTAACATCCGAATGGTTATTTTGAGAGCTTATACTCTTAATCCCGATATCAATAATAGACACGTGCATTTAGTATTTGGCATTTTGATTTACAAAGGAGTGAGACCTTTTGTGGGTCAATAATCTCAGTAAATTGGATGACTATATTAGTGTATGGTGCATATTAGTTTATTGACGGAATCCACGTCCCATAATGGGGATTGATGATATCCCCTTGATGAAGCTTATAAGTTTTGATTATGTTAAACCTTGCAGGTGGACTTAGTGTCCGACATATCAAATAAGTTAAGTGTAAGGTCTCAAGGAATTATAAAGATATCAATTAAATATAGGCGTCAGTCATCATTTAATCGATGGATATCTGAAATCTTTATGTGGGGAGATAAATAAGTATTTAATAACAAGAAGCTAGAAATATTATTTTGAGAATAAGGACAGGAGTACAATTATAATTCTTTAGTGGACTGAACTGTAATTTATGGATCTAGAATTCTAATTTGAGTCGAATTAGGGTTTCCTATTTCTATAAGAAGCCTATTCCTTATTTCCTTCTTAAGGTCCCTATTGTAGCCTATAAATATGCACTATTGCTCTCTAGAAAAGATATACAAGAGAAATATCGTTTTTTGAGAGCAAATAGAATTCACAGAAGAGGCCCAGACCCCGATGCGAATTCGAGCATAAAGGAATACAGTAAAAGATCTTGAGATTTTAGGCTGTTGTAAGACCGAGATCAAATCAGAGAGATCTCGCAGGTATGGTTTTTGAATCATTATCTTTTAAACTTATTTCTGCAATGATCTGTGCATGATATCTAAGGATCCCGGCGGCTACCTCCAAACAGTGGTATCAGAGCCAACCTTGATACTGCATATGGATTGAACAGAATATAAAAAGATGATAGGTTACTATAAAAAGTCATGGCGATTGCGTTTTGCTGTAACTAGTTTTGTAGCGGGCTGTCTACCCTTGCTTTGCTGTAAAAGTCATGGTGGCTATCATGGTCACCATGTATGTTTGTTATGTGAATGGATCTCACGAATCATATTTGTGGTTACTGTTTTACATATTTTCAATTTTTCATGGCGATGTATTTATATTGATATAGCATGTGAACTCCGTTGGTCAGGAGGCTTAGGATTCAATGTAATTTTTCATGGTGATGTAATTATATTGAAATAGCCCGTGGACTCTGTTCATCAGGAGGCTTAGGTTCAATATAAATTTTTTTAAGGAAGGACACAAGTTTTGAAGGCAGATATCGATTTCGAAGGAGAACTCCATAAAAAAAATCTGGTTCCCCCGAACCCCATCGGGGCACTACCCCCTGGACCGCTGCAAGTTGACTGGGTAGCTCGATCCCCGCCGGGGGATACCCTAGACCCCCTCTGCGAGGTGCATATTTTGAAGAAGTGGCAATCAAGAAAACAAAGAATCCTACTTGACCATGATAGCTACGACTCTAGTATTGGTCATATTTTTTTTGTGCTTGAATGCCTATGAATATCATAACTTACTTCATATGATATTAGATCTATTTAATACTATTTAGAATGGAGAAATAGGTAGCATTCATGTGATTTGCAAATAAAATTGAACTCCAGTTTTTCTTTTATTAATCACACCAATGCTATGATGCATAAAGATAGGGTAACCTAGACATCTTGGTAATGTATTACTTCAAAATTCTAAACTGGTCTTATTAAACTATTATATAAGAACCCTCATTGTTAAATAACTAAGTGGGAGAGGGAACCTCTTAGTTCCCACGGTCTCCATCATTGTTTTGTAGGAGATGTAATTGATTTATGTGTTGACCTTAGAGTTTTCTTCCTCATCGAATGAGTTAATTACGGAATCTCCAGTACAAACTCCTATATGGATGATTTAGGGTAATTATTAGTATATGTCACCTCTCCATCTAACGGGACCGAATACAAAATAATGGACCTTGAATTAAATGATGGTATACACTTAGCTATAAATAATAGTATGCGTTACATCTGAGTCACTACCATTATTTATAAGACCAAAGTCATGGCAGCTGTTTGGTTTTGCTTGGCATAATTTATTGCCTTGATAGTAAAACTAATAGGTTATGTCCTATCTAAACACATTGAGACATACTATGCATAATGTTTTAGATAGTTGTCGGATTCTTTTATTAATTGGCAAAGGGAGCTTTTTTTATTTGAATCCAAAGTTTATTTGCCCATCATAATTTGTTGATTATGTAATTTTCAGGATTTAAGATGGGAACTTTCAATCCACTTGCTATAATTCTCAAACAACACAAACTCACTGGACCTAATTATATTGACTGGAAAAGAAACTTGGATATTGTGTTAACTACTGAAGAGTATAAATATGTGCTCACTGAGGTGTGCCCAGAGAAACCTCCGGACGGTTGGACCGATGAGGTGGCTGTCTAGGCATACAAAAAATGGGTCAAGGCTAATGAGATGACGCGGTGTTACATGTTAGCATCTATGTCAAATGTTTTGCAACATCAGCATCAGTCTTCTCCTACTGCCTATAATATTATGTACAACCTTAAGGAGATATTTGGTGATCAGGATCGGGCAGAAAGGCAAGTTTCCATGAAAGAACTATTTATCACTAAGATCGCTAAAGGAACCTCTGTAAGGGACCATGTTCCGAAAATGATAGGACACCTCAATGAACTAGAAGTCCTTGGAGCTGAAATTGATGGGGAAACCCAGGTTGATATCATTCTCCAATCCCTGACTAATTCCTTTGAGAATTTTCACCTAAATTACAACATGAACAAGCTCAATTATTCTTTGGAGGAATTACTCAAGGAACTTCAAGCTGCTGAGTGCCTTCTGAAGAAGTCAGCTAGTGTTCACGTTGCTGAAAAAGGTTCTGTTTCTAAGCCGAAAGGCAAGATGAAATAGAAAAAGGGTCAGAATCGTAATGCAGTTCCTTAAGGTGGCAACAGACCTCAGGGAGGAGTGAAAAAGCCTAAGGGCAAGTGTTTTCATTACAAGCAAGTAGGGCACTGGAAAAAGCAATGTCCAACTTATCTCAACAAAGTGAATAATAAAGGTAAATTTCATTCACTAGTTGTTGAATCATGTTTGGCAGTTGTATCTACCGGTACCTGGTGTGTAGATACGGGAGCCACTAATCATGTTTGCAATTCTTTACAGAGGTTCCAGGAAACCAGGCAGCTAAGTGATGAAGAGATTTATTTGCTTATGGGTGATGCTACGAGAGTGGCAGCAATTGTAGTAGGAGATGTTTATCTTAGTTTTAATAGAGATAGGACTTTAATTTTAAAAGATTGTCTTTATGTTCCCTCCATTAGGCGAAATTTAATTTCTATTTCCAAGTTGATTAGAGACGGATATTCTGTTTATTTTAATAAATTTGTGGTTATTAAGTACAATAAGCATTTCATCTATTCCGGTTCATTGGCGGATGATCTTTACATTGTTGATCCTATCTTTCCTAAACTACAACTGACAGAATCGAATACCACAATTACTTTACCATGTAAGAGAAAGAAATCTTCACAATTGAACCAAACGTATCGTTGGCATTTACGCCTGGGTCATATCAATCTAAACCGGATTTCAAGACTAGTTGCAAATGGACCATTAGATTCATTGGAAGTGGAGGCACTTCCAGTCTACGAATCTTGTTTAGAGGGGAAAATGACCAAGCGCCCATTTTCGGTAAAAGGCTATAAGGCCAAAGAATCATTGGAATTGGTTCACTCTGACCTGTGTGGGTCCATGAATTTCCAGGGAAGAGGTGGATTTGAGTGTTTCATTACTTTTATTGATGATTACTCAAGGTACGGGTACATTTACTTAATGCGTCGTAAGTCCGAATGCTTCGAGAAATTCAAGGAGTATAGGGCAGAAACGGAAAAGCATCTAAGTAAGAGTATGAGGACACTGCGATCTGATCGTGGTGGCGAGTACCTCTTTGGAGAATTTAGGGATTACTTAGCATAAGAGGGGATTTCATCCTAGTTGTCTGCACCAGGTACACCTCAACAAAATGGTGTAGCAGAACAAAGGAATAGGACTTTTATGGATATGGTGAGGTCAATGATGAGTTATTCGGATTTACCTAATTCATTCTGGGGGCATGCTCTAGAAACGGCTGCATATATTCTAAACTTAGTTCCATCTAAGTCAGTACCTACTACACCCACAGAACTATGGACTGGCCGCAAACCCAGTTTAAAGCATGTTCGGATTTGGGGTAGTCCAGTACATGTGCTGAAAATGAACACAGATAAGTTGGAACCAAGAACGGAAGTTTGCATTTTCGTTGGATATCCCAGAGGAACAAAAGGTGGTTTGTTCTATAATCCTCAAGATCGAAAGGTCATTGTTAGCACCAATGCTCGATTCTTAGAAGAGGACTATGTAATGAACCACAAACCCAAAAGCAGAATTGTTCTCGAGGAATTGAGAGGAGAGAAACCTACCCAAACTTTTCCATTACCAGCAGCACAGGGAAAGACACCACAAGATAGAGAATTTGGTTTTCCGTTACCTCGTTGTAGTGGGAGGCTTACCGACTCCTGAGCTGATGATACTCCAGTTGAAACCACCAACTTGCTGGGTGATGAGCCAGATCAGCATGTCGATGATGGTACACCAGGATTAGTTTTAGCACAGCGTGACACTACTTATACACACACAAAGGGTGTGCCTCGTTGTAGTGGGAGGGTTGTTCGTCAACCTGAGTGGTATATGTTCTTGGGAGAGTCATTTGACAGAGTCCCTGATAAGCTAAATACCGAACCCTGTAACTATAATGAAGCACTCCAAGACAAAGATGCAGACCTATGGCAAAAAGCTATAAAATCAGAAATGGAGTCTATGTACTCTAATCAAGTCTGAGATTTTGTAGAACCACTAGAGGGGATAAAACCTATCGGCTGTAAGTCGGTCTACAAGAAGAAAAGAGGCGTCGATGGAAAGGTTGAAACCTTCAAAGCTAGGCTTGTTGCGAAAAGGTTTACGCAGAAAGACGGAATCGATTATGAGGAGACTTTCTTGCCAGTAGCCATGCTGAAATCCATCCGAATTCATTTATCCATTGCTGCTCATTTTGATTAGGAAATTTGGCAAATGGATGTCAAGACAGCTTTCCTTAATGGAAATCTTGACGAGTGTATCTATATGGTGCAATTAGATGGATTCATAGCTGATGGCCGTGAGCACATGTTGTGCAAGCTTAAGAGGTCCATTTATGGACTTAAGCAAGCGTCTAGATCTTGGAACATTCGTTTTGATCAAGCTGTTAAATCTTATGGTTTTGAGCAGAACCCTGATGAATCTTGTGTGTATAAGAGGTGCAATGGCAGTGTGGTGGTTTTCTTAATACTTTATGTAGATGACATCCTACTCATTGGAAACGATGTTGGGGTGTTATCTTCGGTCAAAGTATGGTTGAGCAGTCAGTTTGATACGAAGGACTTAGGAGAAGCTGTCACATTCTAGGGATCAAGCTCTTGCGAAATCGGAAACAAAGAATGTTGGGTTTATCTCAAGCGATTTATATTGATGCGATTCCTGCCTGTTTTAGCATGCAAGATTCCAAGAAAGGATTTCTTCCTTTCAGGCATGGAATTACTTTATCCAAGGATCAGTGTCCTAAGACACCTGATGAGATAGAAAAAATGAAGGAAATACCGTATGCTTCGGCGGTGGGAAGCCTCATGTATGCAATGCTATGTACTAGACCTGATATTTGTTTTGCTGTTGGCATGGTTAGCAGATACCAGTCTAACCCAGGAAGAGAACATTGGACTACGGTAAAGCATATACTTAAGTACCTTAAGAGGACTAGAAATTATATGCTGATTTACCAAACCTAGAGTTTGATACCCATTGGGTACATAGACTCGGACTTCCAGTCAGATAATGATGCCAGAAAGTCAACCTTAGGATTTGTATTTACCCTGGGAGGTGGAGCCATAAGTTAGAGGAGTGTCAAACAATCATGTACTGCTGACTCTACCATGGAAGCTGAATATGTGGCAGCTTCTGAGGCAGCCAAGGAGGTAGTTTGGCTCAGAAACTTCTTGATGGAGCTAGAAGTGGTACCTTTGGTAAAATCACCTATAATACTTTATTGTGATAATACCGGTGCGGTTGCTAATGCAAAGGAACCTAGGATGCATAATATCGGTAAACACATCCAGTGTAAATATCATCTCATACGAGAAATCGTACAGAGGCGTGATATAATTGTGACCAAGATTGCATCGGCAAACAACTTGGCAGATCCTTTTACAAAGAGCTTACTGGTAAAGAGCTTTGATAGTCATGTAGAGGGAATGAGGTTGAAATACATGTCAGCATGGCTTTGAGTCTAAGTGGGAGATTGTTGGAAACTTATACCAAAAGCATACTTTTATGTATTTTTCTTTGACTGATTTACTTATTAGTAAAGTTTCCTTTTTCCATCTTAATGAGAATTTGTATGGGTAAATAGTTGCATTATTATTTGCTGTGCATAAGTGCGTCTTTTATTCTATAAAGTAGACAAGTTAGTGTGTAGAGTTCAGCTTACGCATGAAAGACTTATTTGTCGGTTCTTATAGAATATAAGTTATTGTTGTTCACAACCTAGATGGAGCTGGATACACCATCGGTATGATTGTAGCATGATGTTTTAGTAGGCTGGTCTTAGCTGCAGGAAATAGTACAGTTTCGACTCGTTATGCTAGTACACTTTGTGTAGATTGAACAGGACCATTTTGGAGTTATTGTCTTTAAACTGACTATCTAAGATTATTAACATCCAAATGGTTATTATGAGAGCTTATACTCTTAATCCCAATATCAATAATAGACACGTGCATTTAGTATTTGGCATTTTGATTTACAAAGGAGTGAGACCTTTTGTGGGTCAATAATCTCAGTAAATTAGATGACTATATTAGTGTATGGTGCATATTAGTTTATTGACGGAATCCACATCCCGTAATGGGGATTGATGATATCCCCTTAATGAAACTTATAAGTTTTGATTATGTTAAACCCTGCAAGTGGACTTAGTGTCCGACATATCAAATAAGTTAAGTGTAAGGTCTCAAGGAATTATAAAGATACCAATTAAATATAGGCGTCAGTAATTATTTATTCGATGGATATCTGAATTCTTTATGTGGGGAGATTAATAAGTATTTAATAACAAGAAGCTAGAAATATTATTTTGAGAATAAGGACAGGAGTACAATTATAATTCTTTAGTGGACTGAATTGTAATTTATGGATCTAGAATTCTAATTTGGGTCGAATTAGGGTTTCCTATTTCTATAAGAAGCCAATTCCTTATCTCCTTCGTAAGGTCCCTATTGTAGCCTATAAATATGCGCTATTGCTCTCTAAAAAAGATGCACAAGAGAAATATCGTTTTTTGAGGGCAAGGAGAATTCGCAGAAGAGGCCCACACCCTGGTGTGAATTCGAGCATAAAAGAATACAGTAAAAGATCTTGAGATTTTTAGGCTGTTGTAAGACCGAGCTCAAATCAGAGAGATCTCACAGGTATGGTTTTTGAATCATTATCATTTAAAATTATTTCTGCAATGATCTGTGCACGATATCTAAGGATCCTGGTGGCTGCCTCCCAATAGGACTATCTGAATATCAAAACCTGCAGCTATGCCAACACATGATGATATATGTCTCTACCATCATTGCTGCCAGTAATGATCAAAGACATGCAGTAAATGCAGTTGTCCTTGGATTTACTGGACAATTACATGGTTGGTGGGAAAGGTACCTATCTGATATAGATAGACAAGTTTTACTAAATGTGGTAAAAAGCGATCCTTTACGAAATCCTGTTATTACTCCTCAAGGTCAAATGATTCCTGATTCTATTTACATGCTTATTACCAATATAGTGAAACATTTTACTGGTAATTATATGAAAGTAGAAGAAAAAATAAAAACACAATTAATCATTTTATCTTACCCAACATTATCAGATTTTTGTTGGTATATCAAAACTCAATACAATTGATGCAAGCAATTTAGAATTATGGAAAAAAATTTATATTGGGTCTTCCTAAACTTTTTGCAGAAAAAGTTAGGGAGGAGTTAAAATAAAAAAATTATGGAAATTTAAATAATGGACTTTATACATATGATGACCTCATTCAAAAGATAAATATAGTTGGATTTTCATTATGTAATGAATTCAAACTTAAACGACAAATTGAAAATAAAAAAAGAATCAGCAAATATAAACTTGGTGTTTTTTGTTATCAATTTGACATGGAACCATTAATTAGTCCTTCTAGCCATAATAAAAAGAAAAACTTATAAACAAACCATCAAAAAAGAAAATCTAAACATTTTTCAACTCCACAATATTATATTCCTTCAAAAAGATATCAAAAAAAATCTTCTCATAAAAATCTTTATAAAGAATCAAAGAAATGTTATACAAAAGATAATCCATCCACTTCTTATCCCAAGAGAAAAGAAATACAATATTATAATTGCGAAAAAAAGGACATATAGCTCCTGACTGCCCAAAAATAAAAGTAAAAATAGAAAAAGAAATCAAAACTATCTTAAAAGGATCCTCAGTGTCAAAGTCATCTAATTCCTCTGATACAAATTATTCTTCCTTTCATTCTTCGAATACTTGTCATTGTAAATTATTTGACAGTGAAATCCAGTATGAATTTGCTTCTTCTTCCTCTTTATCTTTAAATGTACTTTCTACTCCAAAAGAACTGGTGCTAGAAATGTTTAAAGATTTCAAAAATGAAGAATTAAAAAATAAATATTTTGAAAAATTACAAAACATAAATAAAGGAAATAAAAAGGAAAGGCTTCTCCATCAAATAATATATCTAACCTACCTAAACAATTCAACGTTAAAACTGTGTTAGATAGATTAAGAGAGCAGCATGCTCCTCCTCATCTTTCAATTCAAGATCTTTATAAAGAAATTACTAATCAAAAGCAAAAAATAAAAGAATTAAAACAAGGCTTAATTGAACTTCAACAACTCAAACAACATATTGAGAATCTTGAATTTCACACACTAAAAAATTATCAAGAAAATATTGATAATATAGAAAATCAAGAAAATCTTCATAAAGACTTAAATGGTTTTGTAAATTCTTTAATAAGAAATCCACTTGAAAAATGGAAAACTTAAGTTACAATTATGGTCAAAGACTTCTCTATTAAAGCACTCTACTTACTAGATGTGGCGTAGATGTTAATTTAATAAGAGAATGATTAATCCCAACAAAACATTATAAAAAAACCAATAATAAACTCAATCTAGCTACTACTAGCAAAAAACTACTAATCAAATACAAATTAAGTAATGTTTATGTCTATAAAAATGGAACATGCATAAAGACTAATTTCCTTCTAGGAAAGGATTTTAACAATGATGTTATCCTTGGAAATCTTTCTTTACAAATTTTACAGCTTTTTCAAATTGACTCATCAATAGTAAAAACTATTTTAGACAATAAAGAATTAATTTTTGATTTTGTTGAATCAACTCCTATTCAACATATCAATAGTATTCAGACAAATTGTAAACAAGAATAAGGTATTCAAAAAACAATTGAATATCCAGTTCCAAATAAAATGGACCTTATTAATCGTCTCTATGATGTCTTCATGTTTTCTACATTTGATCCTACATCCACATTTTGGTACCTTTAAGTTCTACCCGGTGGATAGATATAAAATTATTCTTTTTCATAAAGAAAATAAAAATTCAGATTATTGATAATTCTCATTCAGACTTATCTGCCTTCAGGAAGTATCCCTTCTCATTATGACATCAAGTACAAGCAAAAGCAAAGCCCCTATTCAGGAATCAAGCTCTTCCTTCATACATACATCCTAACAGATATCAGTTCCCTTCTTCAATCTAGGATTATTTGTCACTTCACAAGAACTTAACAATGCCCACTGGAGTGCCATTCTCTCTGATAAAAAAAACACTAGAAAAACCCTATCCAAAATTGCAAACCATATCAAAGACTCAGAAAGCCAAATCCTTATGTGCCATAACATCCATCAAAGAGCACTGTTATCGACATATGCTGATGAAAAAAATCTAGAATTCACCTCCTGGACAAGGTTAAGACAGCCCTTCCTGATGTGATAGCTGCAAGAATTAGAGAAAAAACTATTTCTTGTTAGATCAAGGAGTGATTAATGCTCAAAGCTCAATATATAAGCTGGGCAATTGGCTTTCCCAAATTGTTCTTGCCATCATATGAATTTGATATCCATATATCAAACAATGATTAGTCCAAAGATTTTCTTTATGCAGAGATGATTTTGAAATGATACAGCAGCTCTCTGTAATCGTGAGCCATGCCCTTTGCAGCCTTGGAGTTACCAAAAGATAACTTCTCATAACGATTTCATCAAGTTTGGGTGAAAGATCAGAAATCCAGTTTTATCAACCTTATCATTTATGGACCATCATGAATTATGAAGAAGGAGATTTATTCTGCAAAAAGTTCATCTCTACCTTAAATGATTATGAGCATCTCCCTGTTGATTATCCAGCTCAATGGTATGAATCTCATGAAGTCGCTATAATAGAATACAGCTTAGAACATCTCCAAAAGCATGATCTAGCTTCTCATCAATATCAAAGATTTCTCAATCTAAAAGGACATCTTGAATTTGCAAGTACATACAAATATGTTTGATGTGACGGTTGATGAGTTATTTGCATTACTAATGATCTCGCCAAGCAAACAATGGTGATATAGAATCCTTCTAAATCTGGACATGCCAAGCTTAATCAAATTCTCAATGCCCATGAAGATATCTCTTTTGACATTTCAGAAAAAACTCGTGAAGAATTAATTTAGCTATTCCATGGAGAATTCGAAAAGATAATGAAGGTTGGACTCATAGTTTTGACTCTATTATGAAGTTCTCCTCTAGCTGCAACGGAATTCATCAAGATGGTGATTAATCTTATCAAGATTTAGATTTATCAAGATTTATTAAGAGTTCACTATATAAAGCTTGTAAAAAAAAGATAACAAAAACTTTATCATTGCCACCATATCCATAGCTATGCTATTCTCTACAAACACATCAAAGTTAGGTTGAAAAAGTACAATACAAAAAAGCTACTTTGAGAAAGAAGACAAAAGGCAATTGGGAAAAATCCAAAAGCCAACAAGAAAATTCAAGGCTCCACAGACTCCTCTCTCCGTAACAGACCAACTAGGTACTGTGCAGAAGAATAAAGCAACATCCCCTTAGTCGACAAGTACACTCATCACAGCATAAAGACAAACCATCTATACGACAACCTATGATTCTATCTAGTAGTAAAATCCTAAAACATTATAAAACAAAATGCAAATGCAGTGTAAGTTCAGTTGTAATGAAATGTAAATTATGTTTGCTAAGGCTATAAATAGTACCAGTCTTCTCCATGTACAAGTAAGAGTTAGAATACTAGTCAAAATCCAGCCTCACTTCCACCACCATCTCCTTTTTTCTCTCCCTTCCGCTTTTGTATACCCACCATTTCCCCTATTTGATATCAGAGCTAAGTTGGTATCAAATATGTAATCAAGTACTATGGCAATATAAAGTCGTTTTGTGAGTATTTCTTTACTTATCTTTGTTATGTTATGCTTTGATTTTGTTTAAGGAATTGCTAACGCAAAAGCAAAAACGTCAAAAATCTTAATACTTGGTTGTGTGTTTGTTATTATTAAGACATTTTAATCATATTCCACCCGGAGCGAAGCTGAGGTAGCCAATGTTGTCGCCCTTGTTATCCATGTGAAGGCATTTAAGGCGTTTTGTTGGTGTGTAAATCTTTTATTTCGCTGGATACTCGCGGTGGATTTGGTTAAAATAACTTTGTAATACAAATTATGGCTAAGCTTACTATGAAGTTTGTACATTCTTCTTCCTCATCATCAAATTCCTTATCTTCTATGCCTATTAAAAATAGTGAAGAAATCAGTTACGACGATTTAGATCAAGTTATTTGTGACTGGACTATTCCAACCATAAATAAAAATGAAATTTATAAAGTTGAAAGTTTTCAATTAAAATCAAGTTATAAAGTAAAAAACCATTAAAAGAACTAAATCCATTACCAGTAATATTCAGCATCTTTCTATAATTAAGCCCCATAAAATAAAGGAGTATGTTAAAAAATACAATTATATTCATTTTGGATTTGTGCAAGTTGCTCTAAAGCCATTAACAAGACTTAGACTTAGAATAAAAGCTCTCATTTATGTTCAAGACACAAGACGAAAAATTCATTGATTCATTACTTGGAATGGTTGAGTCAAGTTTGGCAAATGACCTTACTTTCTTCAATTGCTTTCCAAATTTCTCTATTTCCCTTACAGATCCAGGTGCACATGAAGCTCTTACTCTTGTAATTTTGACAAAAGGTTTTGATATGAATCCTCATAATCAAAATCTTGCTCTCATAGATAGAGTTTATTATAAACTCATGAATTCAGTTGTTCCAAGCATAGCCTATTCCCATCAAGCAAAAGGTACGACTACTTTATTCCAAACTAATTTCAAAAATAAAGTTAATATTCCAAAACTCATACAGTGGAATGATATTAATCTATCTAGTAAATGGTGCTTAGAAAATGCCCAACCAGAAAGGTCTTTAGAAAATCAAGATATTGAAACAATTATTGAACATGAAGATGGAAGTGTTGAAATAAATTTTCAAATAGATTCAAGAGATACAACTCCTACAGTTTATCAACCTTCTAGAAAGTCTTATTCTCATCATCCCTGTATGGTAGGATCTTCTATAAAAGAACCGTCTCGAGTTTCTTGCTCTACACCTAATGTAGACCTTCGACCTACAGGACTTGTGTATCCATCTTATCAAGCTTCTCCATCTAATACATATAATCCTTCGGAATCCTATTTGAATATAAATGTTATTGAATGTTTTGAAATTGAAAAAGAAATTTTAAAAAGGAATTTAGCTTTACATCCTTTAACAAAATCTTTTTTTAAATAGGCTTTTCAAAAACATAAAGACTTTTTAAAAGAAAAACGGTACAAATATATGTATGATAATCAAAGAAATATTTATTTCTTTGATTGGCTTAAACTAGCCATAAAGAAAGCTTTTAATACTGAAGATTTATCATCAATATGATAATAAAATTAAGCTCATCTTGGATTATAGCTACTACCAGTTCTTCTCCACAAAGAACAGAAGAATCTAAACATCCTCTATTACATTAAATCATATATAAATAAACTTCAGCTGTACCCATAAAAGATGATGCAAAAATACAAGTAGATAAAGGTAAATCTGAATTTATTTACAAATCAAATTTAAGTCATGTTTTTGAACAAAATAATTATAGAAATATTAACCATTCATACTATTGGCCAACAAACTAATATAATTGAAGATAAAGTTGAAAATATTTTACAGCCTTCTGAAATTATTTCTTCTCAAAAGGAAGTTAAAACTATCTTAAAAGGATCCTCATCCTCATCCTTAGAATCATCTAGTTTCTCTGATAAAATTATTCTTCAGATACATGCCATTGTAAAATATTTGACAGTGAAATCTAGTATGAATCTACTTCTGCTTCTTCTTTATCTTTAAATGTACTCTCTAGTCCAGAAGAAATGGTGCTAGAAGTGTTTAAAGATCTAAAAGATGAAGAATTAAAAAATAAATATTTTGCAAAAATACAAAAAATAAACAATGGAAATAAAAAAGGAAAAACTACTACATCAAGTAAGATATCTGACTTACCTGAACAATACAGTATAAATACTGTTTTAGATAGATTAAGAGAGTAACAAGCTCCTACTCATATTTCAATTCAAGATCTTTCTAAAGAAATTAATAATTAAAAGCAAGAATTAAAAGAATTAAAACAAGACTTAATTGAACTTCAAGAACTCAAATAACATGTTGAGAATCTTGAATTTCACACACTCAAAAATTATCATGAAAATATTGATAATTTAGAACATCAATAAAAATTTGATGAAAACTTAAATGGTTTTGTAAATTCTTTAACAAGGAATCCACCTCAAAAATGGAAAACTCAAGTTACAATTAAGGTCAAAGACTTCTCTATTAAGGCACTCTGCTTACTAGATAGTGGCACAGATGTTAAGTTAATAAGAAAAAGATTAAACCCAACAAAATATTATGAAAAAACCAAAAATAAACTCAGCCTAGCAACTACTAGTAATAAACTCCATGTCCAATTTAAATTAAATAACGTCCATGTTTGCAAAAATGGAACATGCATAATGTCACGCCCCGATCCCGGGAATTTGGGGATTTGCGTGGGCCCCCAGGGCGTGGATACGTAATCCCGTAGAAATCCGTGTCCTGAAGAATTATGTATGTATTCCTACGAGGGAGATTCCACAAGAACGTATGAGGTATGCTGACACACGTACAAACATAACTTATCATAAGCGAAATCCTGCGCAATACTCAGTAATTATCAAGGGCACGTTAAGTTCATAGTTTGTTAACTTTCATAACATATATACATACAATAGTGTTAAAGTCTTCAATTACATTCCAAAATACTATTTAGGAGTGTGATACAAAAGGTCCCAAGCATAACAATGATATCTCCCAAGAATAAACACACTCTGTAGGATGGCCAGTAAAAGACATCACCATCTTTCCACTCGTCTACACCTCGAGGTACCGTTGGGGTACCCTCCGGGGGCTCGTCAGTGTCAGCGTTGGGACCGGGTTCTGGACTTGCAATACCAAGGGTAACACTGTTAACATGACGGTTAAGCAAGTACTGAGGCATATGAAACAAGTATAACAATATATAAATATAACAAAAGTACTTAAACAACATGCACTTATTTAAGGAGCAATGGGGATGTGCTAAACACATAATGCAGGAGTGGCAATGAATAAGAAATTACGGTCAAAGCATCATACATACTGATTGGCAACCACGGGGCTCTATTCTCTCAAAAGGGAGCATACATATCATATGGGCCGCTAGGGGATCAGGCTAGCTTCCCGAGGAGTGCCGACTACTCCTCCATAAACCTACTGCAGTGGTAACATACATAACATATACCCAAAAGGGCGTAAGCTGAGTGGTGCCAACTTAGATTCAATCGAATCAGTCATATCATACCCTTGGCTAGCAAGCTTGCACTCATTAGAAGCTCTGGCTTGTCAGACACGCGCTCATTAGAAGCTCAGGTTTGAATTGCCTCAGGGTTTTGCTAAAGGAAGTAATTCATGTTGAAGGTGGTATATCATAGCAATATGGATGCATTCAGCTTAAGTGAGTACCCAAGGAATTACTACCTTCACCCCCTATAATAAGTATCCTATAGTCCCTAAGGACATTCGACACGATGTACACATAAGACGTTCGGTGTCGTTGTGTTACCGTGTCTTGGTATTGCCTTATGTGCATACGGGACACCCTTCTTATGCCAACATCCATGACTTGCCATTGGGAGACCCTCCAGGAATCATTCATTCTCCCCAACATGTACTTACCATTGGGCCTGTGTAGTGGTATAAAAGGTGCCAATACTAAGGTCCCACAAAATCATTGAGAGTCCCTAACATCCTATTTCACTAGGTTCTTACGGCTTAACCATGTACAAGGCTACGACTTAGCCGAGTGGGTCAAATTCCTTCCAGATTTTCAGGCGCAATTACGGCCCAACCGTATGTTAGCCTACGGCTTCGCCGTGCTAAGCCTACGGCTAGGTTATAGGGAGGTTACGGTGTAGTCATAGTGTATTCCACGGTGCAGCCATGTGCAAGCCGTAGAAGAAACTGGGTTCCATGAGCTCTTTGGAAAGCTCGCCGTAGGAAGACCTACGGCTTGGGTACGGGCTAGATATGGCTTAGCCGTAGTGAAATCCATGGCTTAGCGGTATGTGAGCTGTAGTACGAAATCGAGTTTTCTTGCTCTCTGGACTTTGAGCCGTAGATGCTCACAGCTTAGCCTTAGCTTCACTGTAAGCTTCAAAAACCTGAATACAGTTCTATAGCTCAATTTCGATTTCAGTCAGTACATAACCTATATTGGGAGGGGGTTGTATGACTTACTAGGAGTACCCAATTAAGGTGTTCTGTACTCCCACACCCTCTATTCCCATTTTTACCATTCACACTTGATTCATACCCCACTAGCACCCAAGTAACAACTTAATTCACACACACCCATTAAGAAGAGACTGCAGTGGGAAAAATTAGAAGAACTAACTCATCATGCAATGAACAATTACAGATGCAATGCATATAAGCTCAAGTACTTGCCTTGTTACCAGTGTTTAGCCCCTTTCTAACTCTTTTTGTCATGTGGGTAGAGGGAAAACTCCAAATTGAAATGGGTTCTCTACAATAGAACATGAAAGTGTGGAATATGGGGTTTAGATCCACATGCATGTCGTGTTAATTGATTCCTCATGGCTCTCATAACTCCAAATACATAAAATGGAGGTGGATCTTTACCTTAAATAGCTAGCTTACAGAAGAGAACAGTACAAGAGCAATGGCTCAGGGAGGAGAAGGAGGAAGAAGAAGATCCCCCCCTCAACATTACATCCAAGATTTTCCCCAAGTCGAGTGGCTCCTCAAATCTTAAGAAGGAGGAAGTTCGGGAGGAGAGGGAGAAGGCACTGCTCCAGCAACTCAAATGAAACAAAACGAAAAGAAGGGGAAGGACGTAGAGTCTCTCTTTTAAACAACTGAATTTCCCACCTTGCATGCAGACCCAGTAAGCTGGGGGTATTTACAATATAGGTCACGTGGCCTAAGTTGGTCCAAATGGATTCAGATTAAATGGAGTCCAACACGAAAGACGGTCAACACAAAGAATTACACGAAAGGAAATGGACGAGGTGTCCCAGAGGTGCAAGGACAATTTACGAAAAGGCCCTTAACTACTAAAGTGGGGCCAAACTCCATCCAACTCCCTATCCGAGGCCCAAACCCGATAATTTTTGGATTAAATTAGCCTTAATCGAGTTCAATTAATATAGAATGAGCTTAATTAATGTAAATCAAGATTAGTGGGATTCGGGACCTTACACATAAAAACTAATTTCCTGCTCGAAAAGGACTTAAACAGTGATGTTATCTTTGGAAATCCTTTTCTACAGACTCTACAGCCCTTTCAAATTGATTCATCAAACCTTAAAACTATTAAAGACAATAAAAAATTAATTTTTGATTTTATTGAATCAACTCCTATTCAACATATCAATATCATTCAAAATCAAATTGCTTATAAAGAAAAACAAATTACATATCTTCAAGAAGATAAGAATTCTTTAAAAATTGAAAAAGAATTACAAATACAATAATTCCAAAAAGATTTTATCCAATTTCAAAAATCTCTTGAAACATAATGTTGTTCTAACCTTCCTTCTACCTTTTGGCACGGAAAACACCATACTGTTTCTTTTCCATATATTGATAATTTTGATGAATCTCAAATTCCTATAAAGTTTGACCTATTCAGATGAAGAAAGACCTTGTACCACTATGTACTAAAGAAATCAATGATCTTCTTACTAAAAAGCTTACTTAGAAATCACAATCCGCTTAGAGTTGTGCAGCATTTTATGTAAATAAAATGCTTAAACAAGAACAAGGTTTTCCCCATTTTTTTATCAACTACAAGCCCATAAATAAAGTCTTAAAGTCTATCAGATATCCAATTAAACAAGAACAAGGTTTTCCCCATTTTTTTTATCAACTACAAGCCTATAAATAAAGTCTTAAAGTCTATCAGATATCCAGTTCCAAATAAAACTGATCTTATTAATCGTCTAGTTGATGCCTTCCTTTTTTCCAAATTTGAACTTAAATTAGGATTTTGGCAAATTCAAACCATCCTAGAGGACAGGTATAAAACTGCTTTTACAATACCATTTGGCCATTACGAATAGAACATTCTGCCATTTGGTTTAAAAAATGCTCCTTCAAAATTTCAAAGAATAATGAATGACATTTTTAATCCATATTAAGCTTTTACACTTGTATATAAAGATGACATTCTTGTGTTTTCAAAATCTAATTATGACCATTGGAAACATTTACATATTTTTTAAAAAGTTATTATCCAGAATGGAATTGTCTTATCCCAAAAGAAAATGAAGCTTTTTCAAATAAAAATTCAGTTTCTTGGCTTTATAATAAAAAAAGGAACTATTTCTCCAGTCGAAAGAGTTATTAAGTTTGCTTCCCAATTTCCTGATGAAATTCTTAATAAAGAGCAATTGTAACATTTTCTTGGATGCCTTAATTATGTTTCTGACTTTTATAAAGTTCTTGCTAAAGAAAGAAAAATCTTGCAAATGCGCTTGACCAAAAATCTTGTAGAATGGTCACCTGTTCATACAAAAGCTGTTCAAAATATTAAACAGAACGTCCAAAATTTACCTTGTTTAACTATCCCTCATCCAGATTTATTAAAAATAGTTCAAACAGATGCATCTGAAATAGGTTTTGGTGGAATCCTTCTACAAAGAAATGTCCTTGGAAAAGAAGAAATTCTTCATTTCACCTCTGGAACATGGATGCCCACTCAATAGAATTATTCAACAATTAAAAAGGAAATCCTATCCATAGTAAATGGTATAATGAAGTTCCAAAGTGATTTATTAAACAAAAATTTTTATTAAGAATAGATTGTAAACCTGCTAAAGAAATTTTAGAAAAAGATGTAAAAAATCTTACTACTAAGCAAATCTTTGCTCGCTGGCAAGCTTTATTAGTCATATTTGACTTTGACATTGAGTATATTGCAGGTAAAAACAATTCTCTTCCTGATTTTTTATCTTGTGAGTTTTTATAGGGACAAAAGAATGAAGCCTCGGTAGATTAGACCTTTTATCCAGTCCCCAACTGATAAAGTTTTTTTAAAATACGAACACTACACCTTTATCCAGAAAATCCAGCAGCAATTATCTTGAGAGATGGGGAGCAACCCATACTTCTAATATTCCTCAATTTCAAAGGCCATCAAGCCCTATATCAAGAAAACTTCAAGCTTCACAAGCCCAATATTTTGCCACAAAAGCACCCTTGAGAATTTATTCCTTACATGATATGTCTTATACTGATACCATTTCTATTGAACATCTTATCCAAACCTTTTTTTTCTCCAGATCACTTATTTATCCAACCTCTTGACTATAAAGTCGATGAACAAATTCTGATCATAACTGGAAATTGTATTATTGATCATATAGATGAATCAAAAAATTCATATTTAAATGCCTTACCACCCAATATTACTATCCTCTATTCAAAAATCAAAAACCTGCATGTTCTCTTTGTCAAAAAACAGGGATGACCTCTTTGTACGCCTCAAAGGCTTGATTCAGAACTTATTTTTAATTATGATGATTATATTTTTGCTTGGGAAGTCATCCTCTATTATCAAAACCCATCCTTCCAGCATTCCTGGTTCATCAGATTCCAATCAAACTCCCATAAAATACCTATGTGGTTCTTCACACAATTCTAGATCCCTTTTGGTGCCACTGAAGACATCTTTCCTCAAGCACTTCTTCCTATTTATGAATCCTATTTTGCATCATTTAAAGCACTTCTCAAATCAGAAGAAAAAAGCCTTTATTAACACCAACAATTTGCAGCAGAAGCTTATGTTATTATGCAATTTTAATGCAAGCAGGAGATTCCTTAGAACTTGAAATGGAATTTTTATAAAAAAATGGACTTTAGTCCACCAGTTTTATCTTGAATGATCTATATCAAGTTTTGACATCAATTTGATTATATTGCAATACTACAGTTGTTAGATTTTGTGGACTCAATACATCAGTTGATGTGATAAATTGATTAATTTCTTTATTTATCAATAAAATCATGCTTTACTTTCATGAGATGAATATTATTTTACTACTTCATGCACATGACCAATACATATGACATAATGGTTCATGAGTTGAACCGGGTCCCATTAGTAAATTAGATGTGATATATGTGCATGGATGAGATCCACACGCAGGAGATATATGTCACAAATCTTATACTTAAATAGCTTCACAACTAGTAATGAGACTTGGCATCTCATTTGATAAGGTTGCAGCACTTTGATCACTATGAGATAGTGTGATTTGTCTCGATCATTAGAATGTAAGATTCTGGATCACGGTGCTGGTACATTGGATGTATTAAAGGACCATGAGATGCACCTTATGGAATTCCGTCTCAATAATAAGGTATGCTCTCATAATTCCCTAACAATAGGCTCTCAATCCTGAGACATTGATGAACTCAAGTTTCTATCTATTCATTTGCTTTGAGTCACCATTAAGTGAGGCCGACTATAGGTTAACACCTCGGTGTCTTGGGTATGTGGTAGTAGAACTGTGGGAACATTGAATGATCAAAATGGAATCTATCTCTATTATCCCCTTGTGCTAATTAATGGATTTGTCATTAGTAAGTGCGCACCCATCTCAATTAAGAGTTAATTGGATGGTACTGATGATTACTGTGATTAATTGGGGCTCAAGGATAATAAGATGTAGAACTTAGATTGGAAAAGATAAATTTATTCCAATTGGTCCATGGATATTGATAAAGGGGCCTATTTGTGGTAATTGGGAAGTTTAGGATCTTCATTGTAATTTATTCCTAAGACTGGAGTGCAATTGCATTTATATAGTGGTGTTATTTGCAATTAACTGTGGGCCCAGATTACACATGAGATGTGGGGTCGTGGTGTTCCAGTTGGAGCCAGCTTTCTAAGGAATCCCTAGTGGTCCCCACGCTAGCCCAAGATATTGGAAAATACTAATCCGACTTGAACTCTAGAAAGAAGAGTTTGGAAAGGAGAAAGTTGCTAATTGCTTTGGAAGTAAGTTTTCTATTTCAATTAGACAAGGGAGAGATTTGAAAGTCTATAAAATCTCTTGGACGTCCAATAAGACTCTCTCTTACGCCCAAAACCCTATTCGTGCAAGAGTTGCACGAGTTTCTCTCTCGTTCTCTCTTCTAGTTCCTTGGAGTTTTGAATTGGGATTTCTCCTGAAGATTCCACCACTCTTCTTGAGAAAAGAAATCTAATTCGGGTCATAGCGTGGAAGACTAAGAGGTGTTGAAGATTCTCATCATCAAGTAGAGTCGCAACTTCTCCATTAGAACACTGCGGATCTCCAAAGGTATGATCTACTTCTTTCATGTCGTAGATTATTGTGGATATTTAGTGCTATTTGATTCTATCTTTCAGATAGAATATTTACTGTACATGGTCACGAGATTGAGGGTAATGCATCCTGGATTGGGTTTTTGGTCTTATAGATAGTTGATCCCTGTGTCAAGTGGGTTAAAAGTTTTGAAAATCTATCCACGAGACCCACCTACTTCCAACAACAGTAAGATTCTACCGATCAAGATATAAAGCCATCATTCTCTAAAGTTCTCAAAACTCTTGAAAAAGAAAAAGAAAGGCTTCATCCAACAAGTGATTTGACAAACAAAAGAATTCTTGTTTAGCCTCTCCTTCTGCTCTTTATGCAATAGCAGATTTGGTTCAACTCAAAAAAGAACTTCAAATGAAAATTTTTGAACAAATACAAAAAGAAAGGTCATCTAAAAATTCTCCATTAAGTTTTGGTCAGCAGCTGCATCGTCTTTGGGCTGATGACAATCCTCTTGAAAATATTGCCCCTGAACCATATATCTATGTTGATGAGACAAAAAGTGATAATGAAGGATTCATCTTTATCAGAAGAAAAGAAAAAAAATAAAGCCAAAAGAAGACATATGCTTTATCAAGCCACTCAATTTCCCACAAAGCAATCATGATAATCCATAATTCAGATTAAAGTTCATCTACAATGAAGATTGTGATCAAGCTTCTAGTTTGTAATCAAGTATCATAGCAATATAAAGTCGTTTTGTGAGTATTTCTTCACTTATCTTTATGTTTTGATTTTGTTTAAGGAATTGCCGACTCAAAAGCAAGAATGTCAAATATCCTAAAACTTGGTTGTGTGTTTGTTATTATTGACAAATATTAATCATATTCCGCCCAAAGCGAAGCTGAGGTAGCCATTATTGTCACCGTTGTTAGCCGCGTGAAGGCATTTAAGGCATTTTGTTGGTGTGTAAATCCTCTATTTCATTAGATACTCATGGTGGATTCTGTAAAATAACTCTGTAATACAAATTATGGCTAAGCTTATTAAGAAGTTTGTTTCTTCTTCTTCCTTATCATCAAATTCCTTATCTTCTATGTCTATTAAAAATAGTAAAGAAATCAATTATAACAATTTAGATCAAGTTATTTGTGACTGGACTATTCCAACCATAAATAAAAATGAAATTTATAAAGTTGGAAGTTTTAATTAAAATCAAGTTATAAAGTAAAAACCATTGAAAGAACCGAATCCATTACCAGTAATATTAAGAATCTTTCTTTAATCAAGCCCCATGAAATAAAGTAGTATGTTAAAACATACAATTGTATTCATTTTGGATAAGCGCAAGTTGCTCTAAAACTTTTAACAAGACTTGGACTTGGAACTGAAGCTCTCATCTATGTTCAAGACACAAGACATAAAAAAATTCAATGATTCATTACTTGGAATGGTTGAATCAAGTTTGGCTAATGGCCCTACATTCTTCAATAGCTTTCTAACTTTCTCTATTTCCTTTACAGATCCAGGTGCACATGAAGCTCTTGCTCTTGCTATTCAGATAAAAGGTTTTGAAATGAATCCTCATAATCAAAATCTTGCTCTCATATATATAGTTTACCATAAAGTCATGAATTTAGTTATACCAGGCATAGCCTATTCTCATTACGCAAAAGGTATGACTACTTTATTCCAAACTAATTTCAAAAATAAAGTTAATATTCCAAAACTCATACAGTAGAATGATATTAATCTATCTAGTAAATGGCGCTTAGAAAACGCCTAACCAGAAAGGTCTTTAGAAAAACAAAATATTGAAACAAATATTGAACATGAAGATGGAAGTGTTGAAATAAATTTTCAAACAGATTCAAGAGATACAACTTTTATGGTTTATCAACCTTCTAGAAAGTCTTATTCTCATCCTCCCTCTGTGGTAGGATCTTCTATAAAAGAACCATCTCGAGTTTCTTGTTCCACACCTAATGTAGACCTTCGAACTACAAGACTAGTGTATCCTTCTTATCAAGCTTCTCCATCTAATACATATAATTTTTCGGAATCCAATTTCAATAGAAATGTAATTGAATGCTTTGAAATTGATAAAAAATGTTAAAAAAGAATTTAGCTTTACATCCTCTCACAAAATCCTTTTTTAGCCATGTTTCTCAAGAACATAAAGACTTTCTAAAAGAAAAATGGTATAAATGTATGTACGATAATCAAAGAAATATTTATTTCTTTAATTGCCTTAAACTAGCCATGAAGAAAGCTTATATTACTAAAGATTTATCCATCAATATGATAACAGAATTAAGCTCATCTTGGATTATAGCTTCTACCAGTTCTTCTCCACAAAGAACTGAAGAATCTATACATCCTCCTTTACATCAAATAATATATATAGAAACTTCGACCGTACCCATAAAAGATGTAATAAAGATACAAGGAGATAAAGGTAAATATGAATTAATTTATAAATTAGACTTAAGTCATGTTTTAGAACAAAATAATTTTACAAATATTAACCTTCATACTATTGGCCAACAGACCAATAGAATTGCAGATAAAGTTGAAAATATTTTAAAAATTTATGAAGCATCTTCCTCACAAAAGATAATTAAGACACAATATTTAGGTCTTCAAGGTGAAGCCCTTAAAGATCTAAAGTTAGAAAAAAAAACCCTTAAAATTTTCAGACGAACTAATCAATCATTTATCTCATAGTTTTACAAACATAAAACTTAAAGATAATAAAGAAAATAAAGATGAAAAATGCATAAATGTTTTAGTTTTTAAAGCTTCGAGCTTAGACGTAGAATTTGCTGTTTCTGACTCTATAGAAGAAAAATCAAATGAAAATCAAGATGATCAAATTCAGCAATCTCTACAAATCTATAAAATATTTAAAAGTCAAAAATCAATAGTCACTGCAGTAAAAACATGAAATTATTATCAAAGACCCTACTCTAGTTGATCTTCAATTCGAAGAACAGGCTATTCTAAATGGCCTTCGATTTGAAAACTCTTCAGTATATGAATGGAATGTAGATGGACTATCTAAATATCAAATCCAGCAACTATGCCAACACACGATGATATATGCCTCTGCCATCATGGCTGCCGGTAATGATCAAAGACATGCAGTAAATACAGTCATCCTTGGATTTACTGGACAATTACATGATTGGTGGGAAAAATACCTATCTGATACGGAAAGAAATGCTATATTAAATACAGTAAAAAGAGATCCCTCAGGAAATCCTATTCTTACCCCGCAAGGCCAAATGATCCCTGATTCCATCTATGTGCTTATTACCAATGTAGTTAAACATTTTATTGGTAATTATATCAATGTAGGAAAAAAATTAAAAACACAATTAATCAATTTATCTTACCTAACATTATCAAAATTTCGTTGGTATAAAGATGTTTTCTTATCAAAACTCTATACAAATGTTGCAAGTAATTTAGAGTTTTGGAAAGAAAAATTCATATCTGGTCTTCTTAAACTTTTTACAGCAAAGGTTAGAGAAAAATTAAAATCAGAAAATTATAGAACTTTGAATTATGGAATGTATACATATGGTGATCTAATTCAAAAGATTAATAAAGTTGGATTTTCATTATGCAATGAAATCAAACTTAAATGTCAAATTGAAAATCAAAAAAGAAATAGCAAGTTTGAACTTAGTGAATTTTGTTTTCAATTTGGTATGGAACCATTAATCAGTCCTTCTAGCCTGAATAAAAAGAAAAACTTAAAAAGAAACTAACAAAAAAGAAAATCTAAACATTTTTGAACTCCACAATATTATACTCCCTTAAAAAGATATTATAAAAAACCTTCTCATAAAAACCCTTATAAAGAATTAAAGAAATCTTATACAAACGATAATCCATCCATTTCTTATCCAAAAAAAAAAAAAAAGAAATACAATGTTATAGTTGCAAAGGCGAAGGACATATAGCTCCCGATTGCTCAAAAATAAAAGTTAAAACAGAAAAAGAAATAATAACTATCTTAAAAGGATCCTCAGTGTTAAAGTCATCTAGTTCCTCTGATACAGACTATTCTTCCTCTCATGCTTCGATACATGTCAATGTAAAATATTTGACAGTGAAATCCAATGCGAATCTGCTTCTTTTTCCTCTTTATCTTTAAACTTACTTTCTACTCCAGAGAGATGGTGCTAGAAATGTTTAAAGATTAAAAGATAAAGAATTAAAAAATAAATATTTTGAAAAAATACATAATATAAATAAAGGAACTAAAAAAGGAAAAGCTTCTACAACAAATAACATATCAGACTTACCTGAACAATTTAGCATTAAAACTGTATTAGATAAATTAAGAGAGCAACAAGCTCCTACTCATCTTTCTATTCAAGATACTTATAAAGAAATTAATAATCAAAATCAATAAATAAAAGAATTATAACAAGACTTAATTGAATTTCAATAACTTAAATAATGTGTTAAGAATCTTGAATTTCACATACTCAAGAATTATCAAGAAAATAATGATAATTTAGAAAATTAGGAAAAATTTGATGAAAACTTGAATGGTTTTGTAAATTCTTTAACAAGGAATCCACTTAAAAAAATGGAAAACTGAAGTTATAATTAAAATCAAAGAATTCTCTATGAAAGCATTCTAGTTGCTAGATCTAGTGGCGCAGGTGTAAACAGAATAAGAGAAGGATTCATCCCAACAAAATATTATAAAAAACCCAATAATAAACTCAATTTAGCTACTGCTAGCAAAAAACTACATATCAAATACAAATTAAGTAATGTTTATGTCTATAAAAATGGAACACGCATAAAGACTAATTTCCTTCTACGAAAGGATTTAAACAATGATGTTATCCTTGGAAATCCTTTTCTACAAATTTTATAGCCTTTTCAAATTGACTCATCGAGTCTAAAAACTATTTTAGACAATAAAGAATTAAATTTTTATTTTGTTTAATTAACTCCTATTCAATATATCAATATTATTTAGACAAAGTGTAAACAAAAATAAGATGTTCAAAAACCATTCAAATATCCAGTTCCAAATAAAATGGATCTTATTACTCGTCTTTTTGATGTCCTTAAGTTTTTTACATTTAATCCTACATCCAGGTTTTGGTACCTTTAAATTCCACCCGGAGGACAGATATAAAATTATTTTTCTTTTTCCAATGAAAATAAAAATTCAGATTATTAATAAGTCTCATTCAGACCATCTACCTTCAGGAAGTATCCCTTCTCATTATAACATCAAGTACAAGCAAAAGCAAAGCCCTTATTTAGGAATCAAGCTCTTCCTTCATCCTACATCCCAACAAATATCAATTCCCTTCTTCAATCCAGGATTATCTGTCATTTCACAAGAACTTATCAATGCCCATTGGAGTGCCATTCTCTCTGATAAAAGAAAAAATACTAGAAAAACCCTATCCAAAATTGCAAACCATATCAAAGACTTAGAAAGCCAAATCCTTATGTGCCATAACATCCATCAAAGAGCACTATTATCCACCTATGCTAATGAAAAAACATCTAAAATTCACCTCCTCAAAAAGGTTTTCACAGCCGTTCCAGATGAGATAGCTATAAGAATTAGAGAAAAAACTATTTCTTGTCAGATCAAGGAGCGATTAATGCTCAAAGCTCAATATATAAGCTAAGCAACTAGCTTTCCCAAATTGTTCCTGCCATCATATGAAGTTGATATCTCATATACCGAACAAGGATTAGTCCAAAGAATTTCTTTATGCAGAGATGATTTTGAAATAATATAGCAGCTCCCTGCAATCATGCATGATGCCCTTCGCAGCCGAGTTACCAAAAGACAGCTTCTCATAATGATTTCATCAAGTTTAGGTGAAAGATCAAAAATCTAGTTTTATCAACCTTATCAATTATGGACTATCATGACTTATGAAGAAGGAGATTTAGTTGTAAAAAATTTATCTCTACCTTAAATGATTATGAGCATCTCCTTGTTGATTATCCAGCTCAATGGTATGAATCTCATGAAGTCGCTATAATGGAATACAACTTAGAACGTCTCCAAAATTATGTTCTAACTTTTGATCAATATCAAAGATTTTTCAATCTAAAAGGACATATTGAATTTGCAAGTACATATAGATATGTTTGGTGTGATAGTCGACGAGTTGTTTGCAATGCTGATGATCTGGCTGAGCAAACAAAGGTGATACAGAATCCATAAAAATCTGGACATACAGCTCTTAATCAAATTATCAATGCTTATAAAGACATGTCTTTTGATAATTTTTGAAGAAACTCGAGAAGAGTTAATCTAATTATTCCATGGTGAATTAACAAATGAAGGTTGGGATGAGCACTTTTGATGCAAGTCTCCTATAATACTATGCCTACCATAAAGATTCTTCCTATAAGAGCTTTTTCTAAAGCATTGGAAGGATGATAAAAGCTTTTTCTACTAGCCCATCAATGAGTTTTTAGAAAAAGTACATGCAAAAGTACTAAAAGACAATGCATATCTCTCATAAGAATGAAGTAGCATTTTATTCCCGACATGCACATCCATGAAGAACTTATCTCCAGAAAGGAGAATGAAATAAAAACATGACACATACCTTATCAGGTCACTCAAAGCAATCATGACATCTCACTATTTAGAATAAAGTTCATCTACAGCAAAGATTGTGATTTTTACCTGCAGTCCGGAAGCATCATGAAATTTGCTAACACATAAAATGAAGTGCATATTTAGTCTAAATTCAGTTGTAATAAAATGTAAATTATGTTTGTTATGATTATAAATAAGTCTAGCCTTCCTCATGTATAGGCAAGAGTTGGAATACTAGTCAAAATCCAGCCTTGCTTGCGCCACCATCTCCTCTCTCCTCTCCCTTCTGCTTTTGTATATCCACCATCTTCCCATTTGTTGTTATAGCCAAGTTGGCATCTAGCTTGTAATCAAGTATCGTTGCAATATAAAGTCGTTTTGTGAGTATTTCTTCACTTATCTTTATGTTTTGATTTTGTTTAAGGAATTGCTGACTTAGAAGCAAGAACGTCAAAAATTTTAATACTTGGTTATGTGTTTGTTATTATTGAGAAATTTTAATCATATTCTGCCCAGAGTGAAGCTGAGGTAGCCATTGTTGTCACTGTTGTTAGCCGCGTAAAGGCATTTAAGGCATTTTGTTAGTGTGTAAATCCTCTATTTCATTAGATACTCATGGTGGATTTGGTTAAAATAACTCTAGAATACAAATTATACCTAAGCTTATTAAGAAGCTTGTACCTTCTTCTTCCATATACCAAATTCCTTATCTTCTATATCTATTAAAAACAGTAAAGAAATCAATTATGACGATTTAGATCAAGTTATTTATGACTGGACTATTCCAACCGTAAATAAAAATGAAATTTATAAAGTAAAAACCATTGAAAGAACTGAATCCATTACTAGTAATATTCAACATCTTTCTTTAATCAAGCCCCATAAAATAAAGGAGTACGTTAAAACATACAATTATATTCATTTTGGATTAGTGCAAGTTGCTCTAAAGCCATTAACAAGACTTAGACTTAGAATAGAAGCTCTCATCTATGTTTAAGACATAAGACATAAAAAATTCAATGATTCATTTCTTGGAATGGTTGAATCAAGTTTGGTTAATGGCCCTACTTTCTTCAACTGCTTTCTAAATATCTTTGTTTCCCTTACAGATCCTGGTGCACATGAAGCTCTTATTTTTGCTTTCCAGACAAAAGGTTTCGATATGAATCCTCATAATCAAAATGTTGCTCTCATATATAGAGTTTATTATAAACTCATGAATTCAGTTGTTCCAAGCATAGCTTATTCCCATAAAGCAAAAAGTATGACTACTTTATTCCAAATTAATTTCAAAAATAAAGTTAATATTCCAAAACTCATACAATGGAATGATATTAATCTATCCGGTAAATGGCGCTTAGAAGATACCCAACTAGAAAGGTCTTTAGAAAATCAAGATATTGAAACAATTATTGAACATGAAGATAGAAGTACTGAAATAAATTTTCGAATAGATTCAAGAAATACAATTCCTACTATTTATCAACCTCTTGGAAAGTCTTATTCTCATCCTCTCTCTATGGTAGGATCTTTCATAAAAGAACCATCCCGTGTTTCATACTCTACACCTAATGTAGACTTCGACCTACAGGAGTTGTGTATCCTTCTTATCAAGCTTCAAAAAACGTAAGAAATCATGCTTCTCCAACTAATACATATAATCCCTCAAAATCCAATTTCAATATAAATGTTATTGAATGCTTTGAAATTGATAAAGAAATGTTAAAAAAGAATTTTGCTTTATATCCTCTCACAAAATCCTTTTTTAACTATGTTTCTCAAGAACATAAAGACTTTCTAAAAGCAAAATGGTATAAATATATGTATGATAATCAAAGAAATATTCATTCCTTTGATTGCCTTAAACTAGCCATAAAGAAAGCTTATAACACTAAAGATTTATCCATCAATATGATAATAAAATTAAGTTCAACTTGGATTATAGCTTCTACCAGTTCTTCTTCACAAAAAACTGAAGAATCTATATATCCTCCATTACATCAAATCATTTATAAAGAAACTTCAACTGTACCCATAAAAGATGTTGCAAAAATACAAGGAGACAAAGGTAAAACTGAATTTATTTACAAATTAGATTTAAGTTATGTTTTAGAATAAAATAATTATACAAATATTAGCCTTCATACTATTGGCCAACAGACTAATAGAACTGAAGATAAAGTTGAAAATATTTTAAAAATTTATAAAGCATCTTCTTCATAAAAGATAATTAAGACACAAACTTTAGGTTTTCAAGGTGAAGCCCTTAAAGATCTAAAGTTAGGAAAAAAAACCCTTAAAATTTTCAGACGAACTAATCAATCAATTATCTCATAGTTTTACAAATATAAAACTTCAAGAAAATAAAAATAAAAAAGCTGACAAATCTATAACTGTTTTAGTCTCAAATTCTAAAGCCTCTATCTCAGATTCAGAAATTTCTGTAGCTGATCCTATAAAAGAAGAATCTAAAACAAATGAGAATCAAAATGATCAAAATCAAGAATCTCTACAAATCAATAAAATATTTAAAAGACAAAAACCAATAGTCACTGCAACAAAAACATGAAATTATTTTCCAAGACCTACTCCAGTTCATCTTTAATTCAAAAAGCAAGCTATTCTAAATGGCCTTTGATTTGAGAACTCCTCAGTATATGAATGGAATGTAGATGGACTATCTAAATATCAAATCCTGCAACTATGCCAACACATGATAATATATGCCTTTACCATCATGGCTGACAGTAATGATCAAAGACATGCAGTAAATGCAGTCATCCTTGGATTTACTGGATAATTACATGGTTGGTGGGAAAAATACGTATCTGATGCAGAAAGAAATGCTATATTAAACGTAATAAAAAGAGATCCTTTAGGAAATTTTGTTTTTACTCCTCAAGGCCGAATGATCCCTGATTCCATCTACATGTTTATTACCAATATAGTTAAATATTTTATTGGTAATTATATGAATGTAGAAGAAAAATTAAAAACACAATTAATCAATTTATCTTGCCCATCATTATCAAATTTTCGTTGGTATAAAGATATTTTATTATCAAAACTTTATACAATCGATGCAAGTAATTCAAAATTTTAAAGAGAAACATTCATATTTGGTCTTCCTAAACTTTTTGTAGAAAAAGTTAGAGAAGAATTAAAATCAAAAAATTATGGAAACTTGAATTATGGAATGTATAGATATGGTGATCTAATTCAAAAGATTAATAAAGTTGGATTTTCATTATCCAATGAAATCAAACTTAAATGTCAAATTGAAAATCAAAGAAGAATCAACAAGTATGAACTTGGCAATTTTTATTTGGTATGGAACCATTAATCAGTCCTTCTAGCTAGAATAAAAAGAAAAACTTCAAAAGAAACCATCAAAAAAGAAATTTTAAACATTTTTCAACACCACAATATTACACTCCCTCAAAAAGATATTATAAAAAATATTCTCATAAAAACCCTTATAAGAAGTAAAAGATGAGTAGGAGCTTGTTGCTCTCTTAATCTATCTAAAACAATTTTTATACTAAATTGTTCTATTTCTGTTGTTTATTTTCTGTATTTTTTCAAAATATTTATTTTTAAATTCTTCATCTTTTAGATCTTTAAACATTTTTAACACCATTTCTTCAGGAGCATAGAGTACATTTAAAGAGAAAGAGGAAGAAGAAGCAGATTCATACTAGATTTCACTATCCAATATTTTACAATGGCATGTATCTGAAGAATAATCTTTATCAGAGGAATTAGATGATTCTAAGGATGAGGATGAGGATCCTTTTCAAATAGTTTTGACTTCTTTTTGAGAAGAAATAATTTTAGAAGGCTGTAAAATATTTTCAACTTTAACTTCAATTATATTACTTTGTTGGCCAATAGTATGAAGGTTAATATTTGAATAATTTTTTGATCTAAAACATTACTTAAATTTGATTTGTAAATAAATTCAAATTTACCAATATCTCCTTGTATTTTTGCAACACCTTTTATGAGTATGGCTGAAGTTTCTTTATATATGATTTGATTTAATGATGTATAGATTCTTCACTTCTTTGTGGAGAAGAATTGGTAGAAGCTATAATCCAAGATAAGCTTAATTTTGTTATCATATTAATGGATAAATCTTCAGTATTATAAGCTTTCTTTATGGCTAGTTTAAGCCAATCAAAGAAATAAATATTTCTTTGATTATCATACATATATTTGTACCATCTTTCTTTTAAAAAGTTTTTATGTTCTTCAGAAACCTGTTTAAAAAAGGATTTTGTTAAAGGATGCAAAGCTAAATTCTTTTTTAACATTTCTTTATCAATTTCAAAACATTCAATAACATTTACATTGAAATCAGATGGTGAGGGATTTATATGTTTTAGTTGGAGAAGCTTGATAAGAAGGATACACTAGTCTTGTAAGTCGAAGGTCTACTTTAGGTGTAGAGCAAGAAACTCAGAATGGTTCTTTTATAGAAGATCCTACCACAGATGGAGGATGAGAATAAGACTTTCTAGAAGGTTGATAAACTGTAGGAGTTGTATCTCATGAATCCATTTGCAAATTTATTTCAACACTTCCATCTTCATGTTCAATAATTGTTTTAATATCTTGATTTTCTAAAGACCTTTCTGGTTAAGCATTTTCTAAGCACCATTTACCAGATAGATTAATATCATTTCACTGTATGAGTGTTGGAATATTAACTTTATTTTTGAAATTAGTTTGGAATAAAGTAGTCATACCAGTTGCTTGATGGGAATAGGCTATGCTTGGAACAACTGAATTCATGAGTTTATAATACACTCTATCTATGAGAGCAAGATTTTGATTATGAGGATTCATATCAAAACCTTTTGTCTGGATAGCAAGAGTAAGAGCTTCATGTGCACCTGGATCTGTAAGGGAAATAGAGAAATTTGGAAAGCAATTGAAGAAAGTAAGGCCATTAGCCAAACTTGATTCAACCATTCCAAGTAATGAATCACTGAATTTTTTATGTCTTGTATCTTGAATATAGATGAGAGCTTTTGTTCTTAGTCCAAGTCTTGTTAAAGGCTTTAGAGCAACTTGCACTAATCCAAAATGAATATAATTGTATGTTTTAACATATTCCTTTATTTCATGGGGCTTGATTAAAGAAATATGCTGAATATTACTAGTTATGGATTCAGTTCTTTCAATGGTTTTTACTTTATAAGTTGATTTTAATTGAAAATTCCAACTTTATAAATTTCATTTTTATTTACGGTTGGAATAGTCCAGTCACAAATAACTTGATCTAAATCGTCATAACTGATTTCTTCACTATTTTTAATAGACATAGAAGATAAGGAATTTGATGATGAGGAAGAAGAAGGTACAAACTTCTCGATAAGCCTAGCCATAGTTTGTATTTTAGAGTTATTTTAACCAAATTCACCATGAGTATCTAATGAAATAAAGGATTTACACACCAACAAAACACCTTAAACACCTTCACACAGCTAACAACGGTGACAACAATGGCTACCTCAGCTTCGGTCCGGGCGAAATGTGATTAAAATTTCTCAATAATAACAAACACACAACTAAGTATTAAGATTTTTTACGTTCTTGCTTTTGAGTAAGCAATTCCTTAAACAAAATCAAAACATAAAGATTAGTGAATAAATACTCACAAAACGACTTTATATTGCAATGATACTTGATTACAAACTAGATGACAACTTATCTCTGATACCAAATGGGGAAGATAGTGGGTATACAAAAGCGGAAAGGAGAGGAGAGAGGAGATGGTGGTGGAACCAAGGCTAGATTTTGACTAGTATTCCAACTCTTGCCTGTACATGAGGCTGGCTAGACTTATTTATAGTCATAACAAACATAATTTACATTTCATTACAATTGAATTTAGACTGAATGTGCATTTTATTTAATGTGCTAGCAAATTTCATGATGTTTCCGGACTGCAGGCAAAAATCACAATCTTTGCTGTAGATGAACTTTATTCTGAATAGTGAGATGTCATAATTGTTTTAAGTGAATTGATATGGTATGTGTCATGCCTTTATTTATTTTCCCTTTCTAGAGATAAGTTCTTCATGGATGTGCATGTTAGGAATAAAATAATACTTCATTCTTATGAGAGATATGCTTTGTCTTTTAATACTTTTGCATGTACTTTTTCTAAAAAGTCATGGATAGGCTAATAGAAAAAGCTTTTCTCATCCTTCCAATGCTTTAGAAAAAGCTCTTGTAGGAAGAATCTTTATGGTAGGCATAGTTTTATAGGAGACTTGCTTCAAAAGTGCTCATCTCAACCTTCATTTGTTAATTCACCATGGAATAATTGGATTAACTCTTCTGAGTTTCTTCAGAAATATCAAAATACATGTCTTCATAAGCATTTATAATTTGATTAAATGCTGTATGTCCAGATTTATATGGATTCTATATCACTGTTGTTTGCTCAACGAGATCATCAGTAATGCAAACAACTCGTTGACCATCACACCAAACATATCTGTATGTACTTGTAAATTCAAGACGTCCTTTTAGATTGAGAAATCTTTGATATTGATAAAAAGCTAGATCATAATTTTGGAGACATTCTAAGCTGTATTCCATTGTAGCGATTTCATAAGATTCATACCATTGAGCTGGATAATCAATAAGGAGATGCTTGTAATTATTTAAAGTAGAGATGAATTTTTTGCAGACTAAATCTCCTTCTTCATAAGTCATGACAGTCCATAAATGATATGGTTGATAAAACCAGATTTCTGATCTTTCACCCAAACTTGATGAAATCGTTATGAGAAGTTGTCTTTTGGTGACTCCAAGGCTGCGAAGGGCATGACGTATGATTGCAGGGAGCTGCTGTATCATTTCAAAATCATCTCTGCATAAAGAAAATCTTTGGACTAATCCTTGTTCGATATATGAGATATCAACTTCATATGATTATAGAAACAATTTGGGAAAGCCAGTTGCCCAACTTAAATATTGATCTTTGAGCATTAATCGCTCCTTCGTCTGACAAGAAATAGTTTCTCTTTAATTCTTGCAGCTATCTCATCTGGAAAGCCTGTGTTAACCTTTTCTACGAGGAGAATTCTAGATGTTTTTCCATCAGCATAGGTGGATAATAGTGCTTTTTAATGGATGTTATGGCACACAAGGATTTGACTTTTTAAGTCCTTGATATGGTTTGCAATTTTGGATAGGGTTTTTCTAGTGTTTTTTCTTTTATCATAGAGAATGGCACTCCAATGAGCATTGATAAGTTCTTGTGCAATGACAGATAATCCTGGATATAAGAAGGGAATTGACATCTATTAAGATGTAGGTATGAAGGAAAAGCTTGATTCCTGAATAGGAGCTTTGCTTTTGCTTGTACTTGATGTCATAATGAGAAGGGATACTTCCTGAAGGTAGATAGGAGTAAAAGATAGGTCTGAATGAGAATTATCAATAATCTGAATTTTTATTTTCTTTGGGGAAAAGAAAAATAATTTTATATCTGTCCTCCGGGTAGAATTTGAGGGTACCAAAATATGGATGTAGGATTAAATGTAGAAAACATGAAGACATCAGAGAGACGATTAATAAGATCCATTTTATTTGGAACTGGATATCTGAATCGTTTTTGAACGTCTTATTTTTGTTTACACTTTGTCTGAATAATATTGATCTGTTGAATAGGAGTTAATTCAACAAAATCAAATTTTAATTCTCTATTGTCTAAAATAGTTTTTAGACCTGATGAGTCAATTTGAAAAGGTTGTAAAATTTGTAGAAAAGGATTTCCAAGGATAATATCATTGTTTAAATCCTTTCCTAGAAGGAAACTAGTCTTTTTGCATATTCCATTTTTACAGACGTAAACATTACTTAATTTGTATTTGATATGTAGTTTTTTGCTAGTAGTAGTTAGATTGAGTTTATTATTAGTTTTTTCATAATATTTCATTGGGATTAATCCTTCTCTTATTAAATTAACATCTATGCCTCTATCTAGTAAGCAGAGTGCTCTAATAGAGAAGTCTTTGACCTTAATTGTGGCTTGAGTTTTCCATTTTTTTAGTGGATTTCTTGTTAAAGAATTTACAAAACCATTTAAGTCTTTTTAAAATTTTTCTTGATTTTCTAAATTATCATTATTTTCTTGATAATTTTTGAGTGTGTGAAGTTCAAGATTCTCAACACGTTGTTTGAGTTCTTAAAGTTCAATTAAGTCTTGCTTTAATACTTTTTTTCTTGCTTTTGATTATTTATTTCTTTATAAAGATCTTGAATAGGAAGATGAGCAGGAGCTTGTTGCTTTCTTAATCTATCTAATACAGTTTTAATGATGAATTGCTCAAGTAAGTCTGATATGTTATTTGATGTAGAAGCTTTCCCTTTTAGATCTTTAAACATTTCTAGCACCATCTCTTTTAGAGTAAAATGTACATTTAAAGATAAGAAGGAAGAAGAAGCAGATTCTTACTGGATTTCACTGTCAAATATTTTACAATGACATGTATCTGAAGAATGACAGGAAGAATAATCTGTAATAGAGGAACTAGATGACTCTAATGCTGAGGATCCTTTTAAGATAGTTTTGATTTCTTTTTCTGTTTTTACTTTTATTTTTGGGCAGTTAGGAGCTATATGTCCTTTTTCTTTGTTATTATAACATTGCATTTCTTTTTTCTTGGGATAAGAAGTGGATGGATTATCTTTTGTATGAGATTTCTTTGATTCTTTATAAGGATCTTTATGAGAAGATTTTTTATGATATCTTTTTGAGGGAATATAATATTATGGAGTTAAAAAATATTTCGACTTTCTTTTTTTGATGGTTTGTTTTTAAGTTTTTCTTTTTATTATGGCTAGAAGGACTAATTAATGGTTCCATGCCAAATTGATAACAAAAATCATCAAGTTCATATTTGTTGATTCTGTTTTGATTTTCAATTTGTCATTTAAGTTTGATTTCAATGCATAGTGAAAATCCAACTTTATTTATCTTTTGAATGAGGTCACCATATGCATAAATTCCATAATTTTCTGATTTTAATTCTTCTCTAACTTTTTTTGCAAAAAGTTTAGAAAAACTAGATATAAATTTTTCTTTCCATAATTCTGAATTGCTAGCATCGATCGTATAGAGTTTTGATAAGAAAACATCTTTATATCAACATAATTCTGATAATGTTAGGCAAGATAAATTGATTAATTATGTTTTTTTATTTTTCTTCTACATTCATATAGTTACCAATAAAATGTTTATCTATATTGGTAATAAGCATGTAGATGGAATCAAGGATCATTTGGCCTTGAGGAGTAAGAATAGGATTTGCTGAGGGATGTTTTCTTACTGCATTTAATATAGCATTTCTTTCTATATTAGATAGGTCTTTTTCCCACCAACCATGCAATTATCCAGTAAATCAAAGGACGACTGCATTTACTGCATGTCTTTGATCATTACCGGCAACCATGATGGTAGAGGCATATATCATCATTCATATACTGAAGAGTTTTCAAATCGAAGGCCATTTAGAATAGCTTGTTCTTTGAATTAAAGATCAACTGGAGTAGGTCTTGCATAATAATTTCTTGTTTTTGCTGCAGTGACTATTCATTTTTTTCTTTTAAATATTTTATTGATTTGTAGAGATTCTTGATTTTGATCATCTTGATTTTTATTTGATTTTTCTTCTACAAAGTTAGAAACAGAGATTTCTGAGTCTGAGCTCGAAGCTTTAGAAACTAAAACATTTATGGATTTTTCATCTTTATTTTCTTTATTATCTTGAAGTTTTATTTTTGCAAAACTATGAGATAATTGATTGATTAGTTCATATGAAAATTTTAAGGGTTTTTTTTTCTAACTTTAGATCTTTAAGGAGAAAACCTAAAGATTGTGTCTTGATTACTAAATGGGAAAAAGTAGTTTCATAAAATTTTAAAATATTTTCAATTTTATCTTCAATTCTTTTGGTTTGTTGGCCAATAGTATGAAGGTTTATATTTGTATAATTATTTGTTCTAAAACATGACTTGAATCTGATTTGTAAATAAATTCACTTTTGCCTTTGTCTCCTTGTATTTTTGCAACATCATTTATTAGTACAACTAAAGTTTCTTTATAAATGATTTGATTTAATGGAGGATGTATAGATTATTCGGTTCTTTGTGGTGAAGAACTAGTAGAAGCTATAATTTGAGAGGAGCTTAACTTAGTTATCATATTTATGGATAAATCTTCAGTATTATAAGCTTTCTTCATGGCTAGTTTAAGCCAATCAAAGAAATAAATATTTCTTTGATTATCATACATATATTTATACCATTATCTTTTAGAAAGTCTTTATGTTCTTGAGAAACATGGTTAAAAAAGGATTTTATGAGAGCATGTAAAGCTAAATTCTTTTTTAGCATTTCTTTATTAATTTCAAAGCATTCAATAACATTTATATTAAAATCGGATTCAGAAGGATTATATGTATTAGATGGAGAAGCTTGATAAGAAGGATACACTAGTCTTGCTAGTCGAAGGTCTACATTAAGTGTAGAGCAAGAAACTCGGAATGGTTCTTTTATGGAAGATCTAACCACAGAGGGAGGATGAGAATAAGACTTTCTAAAAGGTTGATAAACTATAGGAGTTGTATCTCTTGAATTTGTTTAAAAATTAATTTCAACGCTTCCATCTTCATGTTCAATAATTGTTTCAGTATCTTGATTTTCTAAAGACCTTTTTGGTTGGGCATTTTCTAGGCGCCATTTACCAGATAGATTAATATCATTCCACTTTATGAGTGTTGGAATATTAACTTTATTTTTGAAATTAATTTGGAATAAAGTAGTCATACCTTTTGCTTGATGGGAATAGGCTATGCCTAGAACAGCTGAATTCATGAATTTATGATAAACTCTATATATGAGAGTAAGATTTTGATTATGTGGATTCATATCAAAACCTTTTTTTTGGATAGCAAGAGTAAGAGCTTCATGTGCACCTGGATCTGTAAGGGAAATAGAGAAATTTGGAAAGCAATTGAAGAAAGTAGGGCCATTAGCCAAACTTGATTCAGCCATTCCAAGTAATGAATCACTGAATTTTTTATGTCTTATATCTTAAATATAGATGAGAGCTTCTATTCTAAGTCCTAATCTTGTTAAAGGCTTTAGAGTAACTTGCACTAATCCAAAATGAATATAATTGTATGTTTTAACATACTCCTTTATTTCATAGGGCTTGATTAAAAAAAGATGCTGAATATTACTGGTAATGGATTCAGTTCTTTCAATGGTTTTTACTTTATAACTTGATTTTAATTGAAAACCTCCAATTTTATAAATTTCAATTTTATTTATGGTTGGAATAGTCCAGTCACAAATAACTTGATCTAAATCGTCATAACTGATTTCTTCACTATTTTTAATAGACAAAAAAGATAAGGAATTTGATGATGAGGATGAAGAAGGTACAAACTTCTTAATAAGCTTAGCCATAATTTGTATTACAGAGTTATTTTAACTAAATTCACCATGAGTATCTAATGAAATAGAGGATTTACACAGCAACAAAATGCCTTAAACGCCTTCATACGGCTAACAACGGCGACAACAATGGTACCTCAGCTTCGCTCCGGGCAGAATATGATTAAAATTTCTCAGTAACAACAAACACAGAACTAAGTATTAACACTTTTGACGTTCTTACCTCTGAGTCAGCAATTCCTTAAACAAATTTAAATTGCAACATTTTCTTAGATGTCTTAATTATGTTTTTAACTTTAATAAAGATTTTGCTAAAGAAAGAAAAATCTTGCAATTGCACTTGACCAAAAATCCCGTAGAATGGTCACCTGCTCATATAAAAGCTATTCAAAATATTAAACAGAAAGTCCAAAATTTACCTTGTTTAACTATCCTTCATCTAGATTTATTCAAAATAGTTTAAAAATATGCATCTGAAATAGGTTTTGGAGGAATCCTTCTACAAAGAAACGTCCTTGGAAAAGAAAAAATTCTTCATTTCTCTTCTGGAACATAGACACCCACTCAACAGAATTATTTAAGTATTAAAAGGAAATCCTATCCATAGTAAATAGTATAATGAAGTTCCAAAGTGATTTATTAAACAAAAATTTTTATTAAGAATAGATTGTAAATCTGCTAAAGAAATTTTAAAAAAAGATGTAAAAAATCTTGTTGCTAAGCAAATCTTTGCTCACTGGCAAGCTTTATTAGCCATATTTGACTTTAACATTGAGCATATTGCAAGTAAAAATAATTCTCTTCTTGATGTTTTATCTCGTGAGTTTTTACATGGACAAAAGAATGAAGCCTTGGCAGATTAGACCTTTTCTCCAGTCCCCAACTGCTAAAGTTTCTTCCATTATGAATACTATACCTTTATCTAGAAAATCTAGCGGCAATTATCTTGAGAAATAGGGAGCAACCCATACTACTAATATTCCTCAGTTTCAAAGTCCATCAAGCCCTGTATCTAGAAAACCTCAAGCTTCACAAGCCCAATATTTTGCCACAAAAGCACCATTGAGAATTTGTTCCTTAGATGACATGTCTTATGCTGATACCATTTCTATTAAACATCTTATCCAAACCCTTTTTTCTCCTGATCACTTATTTATCCAACCTCTTGACTATAAAGTCTATATATAGATTCTGATCAGAACTGGCAACTGTATTATTGATCATACAGATGGATCAAAAAATTCATACTTAAATGCTTTACCACCTGATATTACTATCCTATATTCAAAAATCAAAATCCTGCATGTTCTCTCTGCAGAAGAATGGGGACGACCTCTTCATATGCCTCAAAGGCTTGATTCAAGACTTATTTTTAATTATTATGATTATATTTCTGCTTGGGAAGTCATCCTCTATTATCAAAACCCATCCTTCTAGCATTCCTGGTTCATCAGATTCAAATCAAACTCCCATAAAATACCTATGTGGTTCTTCACACAATTCTAGATCCCTTTTAGTGCCACTAAAGACATCCTTCCTCAAGTACTTCTTCCTATTGATGAATCCTAGTCTGCATCATTTAAAGCCCTTTTCAAATCAGAAGAAAAAAGCCTTTATCAGCATTTACAACTCGCAACAGAACCTTATGTTACTCTGTAGTTTTATCGCAAGCAGGAGATTCCTTGGGTCTTGAAATGCAATTTTTATAAAGAAATGGACTTCAGTCCACCAGTTTTATCTCGAATGATATATATCATGTTTTGGCATCAATTTGATTATACTGTTATACTCCAGCAATATTCTACCGATGAAGCTATAAAGCCATCATTCTCTGAAGTTCTCAAAACTTCTAGAAAAGAAAAAGAAAGGTTTCATCCAGCAAGTGATTTTGACAAATAGAAGAATTCTTGTTCAGCCTCACCTTTTGCTCTTTATGCGGCAGCAGATTTGCTTCAACTCAAAAAAGAAACTTCAAAAGGAAATTATTGAACAAATACAAAAAAAATGGTCATCTAAAAATTCTTCATTAAGTTTTGGTTAGTAGCTGCATCATCTTTGGGCTGATGACAATCCTTTTGAAAATATTGCTCCTGAACCAGATATAGATGCTGATGAGACAAAAAGTGATAATGAAGGATTCATATTTATCTGAAGAAAAGGGAAAAAATTAAAGCCAAGACAAGACAAATGCTTTATCAAGCCACTCAATTTCCCATAAAGCAATCATGACAATCCACTATTCAGAATAAAGTTCATCTACAGTGAAGATTGTGATCTTATCCAGCAGTCCAGAAGCATCTTGAAATTTGTCAACACAAGAAATGAAATGCAAATGCAGTGTAAATTCAGATGTAATGAATTGTAAATTATGTTTGCTAAGGCTATAAATAGTACCAGCCTTCTCCATGTACATCCAGGAGTTGAAATACTAGTCAAAATCCAACCTTGCTTCCACCACCATCTCCTCTCTCCTCTTCCTTCTGCTTTTGTATACCCACCATCTTCCCCATTTGGTATTAAAGCCAAGTTGGTATCAAATTTATAATCAAGTACTTTGGCAATATAAAGTTGTTTTGTGAGTATTTCTTCACTTATCTTTGTTATGTTGTGCTTTGATTTTGCTTAAGGAATTGCTAACTCAGAAGTAAGAACGTCAAAAGTCTTATACTTAGTTTTGTGCTTGTTATTATTCAGAAATTTTAATCATATTCCACCTAGAGCAAAGCTGAGATAGCCATTGTTGTCGCCGTTGTTAGCCATGTAAAGGTGTTTAAGGCATTTGTTGGTGTATAAATCCTCTATTTCACTAGATACTCATGGTGGATTTGGTTAAAATAACTCTGTAATACAAATTATGGTTAAGCTTATTAAGAAGTTTGTACCTTCTACTTCCTCATCATCAAATTCCTTATCTTCTATGTCTATTAAAAATAATGAAGAAACCAGTTACGATGATTTAGATCAAGTTATTTGCGACTGGACTATTCTAACTAGAAATAAAAATGAAATTTATAAAGTTGGAAGTTTTCAATTAAAATCAAGTTATAAAGTAAAAACCATTGAAAGAACTGAATCCATTACTAGTAATATTCAGCATCTTTCTTTAATCAAGCCCCATGAAATAAAGGAGTATGTTAAAACATGCAATCATATTCATTTTGGATTAGTGCAAGTTGTTCTAAAGCCTTTAACAAGACTTGGACTTAGAATAGAAGCTCTCATCTATGTTCAAGATACAAAACCTAAAAAATTCAGTGATTCATTACTTAGAATGGTTGAATCAAGTTTGGCTAATGCCCTACTTCCTTCAATTGCTTTCCAAATTTCTCTGTTTCCCTTACAGATCCAGATGTACATGAAGCTCTTACTCTTGTTATTCAGATAAAAGGTTTTGATATGAATCCTCATAATCAAAATCTTACTCTCATATATAAAGTTTATTATAAACTCATGAATTCAGTTGTTCCAAGCATAGCCTATTCCCATCAAGCAAAAGGTATGAATAATTTATCAAACTAATTTCAAAAATAAAGTTAATATTCCAAAACTCATACAGTGGAATGATATCAATCTATTTGGTAAATGGCGCTTAGAAAATGCCCAACCAGAAAGGTCTTTAGAAAATGAAGATATTGAAACAATTATTGAACATAAAGATGGAAGTGTTGAAATAAATTTTCAAACAGATTCAAGAGATACAACTCCTACAGTTTATCAACCTTCTAGAAAGTCTTATTCTCATCCTTCCTCTGTGGTAGGATCTTCCTTAAAAGAACCATCCCAAGTTTCTTGCTCTACACCTAATGTAGACCTTCAACCTACAGGACTTGTGTATCCTTCTTATCAAGCTTCTCCGTTTAATACATATAATCCTTCAGAATACGATTTCAATATAAATGTTATTGAATGCTTTGAAATTGATAAAGAAATGTCAAAAAAGAATTTAGCTCTACATCCTTTAACAAAATACTTTTTTAAACAGGTTTCTTAAGAACATAAAGACTTTTTAAAAGAAAAATGGTGCAAATATATGTATAATAATCAAAGAAATATTTATTTCTTTGATTGGCTTAAACTAGCCATAAAGAAAGCTTATAATACTAAAGATTTATCCATTAATATGATAACAAAATTCAGCTCATCTTGGATTATAGCTTCTACCAATTCTTCTCCACAAAGAACTAGAGAATTTATACATCCTCCATTACATAAAATCATATACAAAGAAACTTTAACCGTACCCATAAAAGATGTAGCAAAGATATAAGGAGATAAAGGTAAATCTAAATTAATTTATAAATCAGACTTAAGTCATGTTTTAGAATAAAATAATTATACAAACATTAACCTTCATACTATTGGCCAACAGACTAATAGAATTGAAGATAAAGCTGAAAATATTTTAAAAATTTATAAAGCATCTTCTTCATAAAAGATAATTAAGACACAAACTTTAGGTTTTCAAGGTGAAGCCCTTAAAGATCTAAAGTTAGAATGGAAACCTTTAAAATATTCAGATGAACTAATCAATCAATTATCTCATAGTTTTAAGATAAAACTTCAAGAAACTAAATATAAAAAAGCTGGTAATTCCATAAATGTTTTAGTCTCAAATTCTAAAGCCTCTAGCTCAAATTCAGAAATTTTTGTAGCTGATCTTATAAAAGAAGAGTCCATAACAAATGAGAATCAAAATATCAAAATCAAGAATCTCTACAAATCAATAAAATATTTTAAAGACAAAAACCAATAGTCACTGCAGCAAAAATAAGAAATTATTATCCAAGACCTACTCCAGTTGATCTTCAATTCGAAGAACAAGCTATTCTAAATGGCCTTCGATTTGAAAACTCCTCAGTATACGAATGGAATGTAGATGGACTATCTGCATATCAAATCCTACAACTATGCCAACACATAATGATATATGCCTCTACCATCATGGCTGTCGGTAATGATCAAAGACATGCAGTAAATGCAATGGTCCTTGGATTTACTGGATGATTACATGGTTGGTGGGAAAGGTACTTATCTGATATAGAAAGACAAGGTATACTAAATGTAGTAAAAAGAAATCTTTTAGGAAATCCTGTTATTACTCCTTAAGGTCAAATGATTCCTGATTCTATTTACATGCTTATTACCAATAGAGTAAAACATTTTATTGGTAATTATATGAATGTAGAAGAAAAAATAAAAACAAAATTAATCAATTTATCTTGCCCAATATTATTAGATTTTCATTGGTATAAAGATGTTTTCTTATCAAAACTCTATACAATCGATGCAAGCAATTCAGAATTTTGGAAAGAAAAATTTATATTTAGTCTTCCTAAACTTTTTGCTGAAATAGTTAGAGAAGAGTTAAAATTAGAAAATTATGGAAATTCAAATTATGGACTATACATATGGTGACCTCATTCAAAAGATAAATAAAGTTGGATTTTCGTTATGCAATGAAAGCAAACTTAAACGACAAATTGAAAATCAAAAAAGAATTAGCAAATATGAGCTTGGTGATTTTTGTTTTCAATTTGGCATGGAACCATTAATTAATCCTTCTAGCCATAATAAAAAAAACTTAAAAAGAAAGCATCAAAAAAGAAAATCTAAACATTTTTCAACTCCAAAATATTATATTCCCTCAAAGAAATCTTATACAAAAGATAATCCATCTACTTTTTATCCCAAGAAAAAAGAAATACAATGTTATCATTGTAAAGAAAAAGGACATATAGCTCCTGACTGCCCATAAATAAAAGTAAAAACATAAAAAGAAATCAAAACTATCTTAAAAGGATCCTCAGCGTTAGAGTCATCCAGTTCCTTTGATACAGATTATTCTTCCTCTTATTCTTCAGATACATGTCATTGTAAAATATTTGACAGTGAAATCAATTATGAATCTGTTTCTTCTTCCTCTTTATCTCTAAACGTACTTTATGCTCCAGAGGAACTGGTGCTAAAAATGTTTAAACATTTCAAAGATGAAGGATTAAAAAATAAATATTTTGAAAAAATTACAGAATATAAATGAAGGAAATAAAAAAGGAAAACTTTTAGATCACATAATATATCTGACTTACCTAAGGAATTCAGCACTAAAACTATATTCAATAGATTAACAGAGCAGCAAGCTCCTCCTCATCTTTCAATTCAAGATCTTTATAAAAAAATTAATAATCAAAAGCAAGAAATTAAAGAATTAAAACAAGACATAATTGAACTTCAGGAACTCAAACAACGTGTTGAGAATCTAGAATTTCACACACTCAAAACTTATCAAGAAAAAAATGATAATTTAGAAAATCAAGAAAAATTTGATAAAGACTTAAATGGTTTTGTAAATTTTTTAATAAGAAATCCACTTAAAAAATGAAAAACTCAAGCTATAATTAAGGTCAAAGCCTTCTCTATTAAAGCATTCTACTCACTAGATAGTGGCGTAGATGTTAATTTAATAAGAGAAAGATTAATCCCAACAAAATATTATGAAAAAACTAATAATAAACTCAATCTAGCTACTGCTAGCAAAAAACTACATATCAAATACAAATTAAGTAATGTTTATGTCTATAAAAATGGAACATGCATAAAGACTAATTTGCTTCTAGGAAAAGATTTAAACAATGATGTTATCCTTGGAAATCCTTTTCTACAAATTTTACAGCCTTTTCAAATTGACTTATCAGGTCTAAAAACTATTTTAGATAATAAAGAATTAAATTTTGATTTTGTTGAATTAACTCCTATTCAACATATTAATATTATTAAAACAAAGTGTAAAGAAGAATAAGGTGTTCAAAAACGATTCAGATAGCCAGTTCCAAATAAAACGGATCTTATTAATCGTCTCTCTAATGTCTTCATGTTTTCTACATTTAATCCTACATCTAGTTTTGGTACCTTCAAATTCTACCCGGAGGAATTTTTATGCATCTTTCAATCCTACAAGAACTAAAAAAGCTCTTATAGGAAGAATCTTTATGCTAGGCATAGTATTATTGGAGACTTGCATCAAAAGTGCTCATTCCAACCTTTATTTGTTAATTCACCATGGAAAAATTGGATTAGCTCTTCTCGAGTTTCTTCAAAAATATCAAAAGACATGTCTTCATCAGCATTGATAATTTGATTGAGAGCTGTATGTCCAGATTTATATGAATTCTGTATTATCCTTGTTTGCTCAGGCAGATCATCAGTGATGCAAAAACTCGTTGATAGTCACACCAAACATATCTATATGTACTTGTAAATTCAAGTGTCTTTTTCAATTGAGAAATTTTTTATACTGATCAGAAGCTGGATCATAAGTTCGAAGGCATTCTAAGCTATATTCCATTGTAGCGACTTCATGACATTCATACCATTGAGTAAGATAATCAACAGGGAGATGCTCATAATCATTTCAGGTAGAGATGAACTTTTTGCAGACTAAATCTCCTTCTTCATAATTCATGATGGTCCATAATTGATGAGGTTGATAAAACCAAAATTCTAATCTTTCACCCAAACTTGATGAAATCATTACGAGAAGTTGTCTTTTGGTAACTCCAAGGCTGTGAAGGGCATGATGCACGATTGCAGGGAGCTGCTGTATCATTTCAAAATCATCGCTGCATAAAGAAAATTTTTGGACTAATCCTTGTTCGATATATGAGATATCAACTTCATATGGTGGTAGGAACAATTTGGGAAAGCAAGTTTTATTTGAAATTAGATATCTGAATGGTTTTTGAACATCTTATTCTTATTTACATTTTGTCTGAATAATATTGATATGTTGAATGAGAGTTAATTCAACAAAATCAAAATTTAATTCTTTATTGTTTAAAATAGTTTTTAGACCTAATGAGTCAATTTGAAAAGGCTGTAAAATTTGTAGAAAAGGATTTCCAAGGATAACATCATTGTTTAAGTCCTTTCCTAAAAGCAAATTAGTCTTTATGCATATTCCATTTTTACAGACATAAACATTACTTAATTTTTATTTGATATGTAGCTTTTTGCTAGCAGTAGCTAGATTGAGTTTATTATTGGTTTTTTTAAAATATTTTGTTGGGATTAAGCCTTCTCTTATTAAATTAACATCTGCGCCACTATTTGGTAAGCAAAGTGCTTTAATAGAAAAGTCTTTGACCTTAATTGTAGCTTGAGTTCTTCATATTTTAAGTGGATTTCTTGTTAAAGAATTTACAAAACCATTTAAGTTTTTATCAAAATTTTCTTGATTTTCTAAATTATCATTATTTTCTTGATAATTTTTGAGTGTGTAAAATTCAAGATTCTCAACACGTTATTTGAGTTCTTGAAGTTCAATCATGTCTTGCCTTAATTCTTTTATTTCTTGCTTTTGGTTATTTAGTTCTTTATAAAGATCTTGAATAAAAAGATGAGTAGGAGCTTATTGCTCTCTTAATCTATCAAATAAAGTTTTAATGCTGAATTGTTTAGGTAAATCTGATATGTTATTTGATGTGGAAGTTTTCCCTTTTTTAGTTCTTTTATTTATATTCTGTATTTTTTCAAAATATTTATTCTTTAATTCTTCATCTTTTAGATCTTTAAACATTTCTAGCACCATCTTTTCTGGAGCAGAAACTACGTTTAAAGATAAAGAGGAAAAAGAAGTAGATTCATACTGGATTTCACTGTCAAATATTTTACAATAACATGTATTTGAAGCATGAGAGGAAGAATAATTTATATTAGAGGAATTGGATCACTCTGACGCTAACGATCCATTTAAGATAGTTTTGATTTCTTTTTCTATTTTAACTTTTATTTTTGGGCAGTCAAGAGCTATATTTCCATTTTCTTTGCAATTATAACATTGGATTTCTTTTTTCTTGGGATAAGAAGTGGATGGATTATCGTTTGTATAAGATTTCTTTAATTCATTGTAAGGGTTCTTATGAGAAGATTTTTTATAATATCTTTTTAACGGAGTATTGTAGTAAGTTGGTTATGTAGACTATTCAATAAGATACTTGTGACAAAGAAAATGCCGGATGAATGGAGAAGAAGCATTGTAGTACCTATATATAAGAATAAAGGAGATATGCAAAATTGTACCAACTATCGAGGGATTAAACTTATGAGTCACACTATGAAGTTATAGGAGAGAATAATAGAGCAAAGACTAAGAAAAAAGACTAAGATGTCGGAAAATCAATTTGGTTTTATGCCAGGGAGATCAACTATGGAAGCTATCTTTTCACTTAGGCAATTAAAGGAAAAATACCGAGCAAAGAGGAAAAATCTACATATGGTCTTTATCAATTTGGAAAAAGCCTATGATAGGGTACCGAGAAATTTAATTTGGTGGGTCTTAAAGAAAAGGAATGTCCTAAAAGGTTACATTGAAATTTTAAAGGATATGTACGAAGGTGCAATAACAAATGTGAAAACCACATGTGGAGAAACAGGCGGATTTCCCGTGACTATAGGCTTACATCAGGGATCATCCTTAAGCCCTTATCTCTTTGTATTAATTATGGATGAGTTAACTGTGCATATTCAAGAAGAAGTACTATGGTGTATGTTGTTCACAGATGATATAGTATTAGTGGATGAATCAAGAGAGGGTGTAAATGCAAAGCTTGAGAGATGGCGGAGGGCATTAGAATCTACAGGCTTTAAAATAAGTCGTACAAAGACAAAATATATGGATTGCAATTTCAGTGGACATATACAAAGTATTGAAACCACTGTCAAAATTGAAACCCATGAGATACCACGTAAAGATTCTTTTCGGTACCTAGACTCGATGATTAGTAAGGATGGAGAGATTGACGAAGATGTGGAGCATAAGATAAGAGCTGGATGGCTGAAGTGGAGACTAGCTTCGGGAGTACTTTGTGATAGACAAATGCCAACAAAATTGAAGGGAAAATTTTACAGGACAGTGGTTAGACCAGCTATGACATATGGAGCAGAATGTTGGCCAATTAAGAAGACACATATTCATAAGATGGATGTAGCGGAAATGAGAATGCTTAGGTGGATGTGTGGTAAAACTAGGAAAGATAAAATTAGAAATAAGCGCTTTCGAGAATATTTAGGGGTAGCACCAATAGGAGATAAGATTAGAGAAACTCGTTTAAGATGGTTTGGGCATGTTGAGCGTAGGCCAGTAATGGCACCGGTGAGAAAAAGTTTGGATATACAGGTGGAGGGTCCATCAAGAGATAGGGGTAGGGCGAAGAAAACATGGATGGAAGTCATTAATTCAGATTTGAAGAAGTTGCACTTATCAAAAGATTTAGCTCAAAATAGAACGGAATGGAGAAATAGAATTTATGTAGCCGACCCCAATATGGTTGGGATAAGGCTTTGATGATGATGATGATGATCTTTTTAACGGTGTATAATATTGTGGAGTTGAAAAATGTTTAGATTTTCTTTTTTGATGGTTTCTTTTTAAGTTTTTCTTTTTATTCTGGCTAAAAGGATTGATTAATGGTTCCATACCAAATTGAAAACAAAAATCACCAAGTTCATACTTGCTGATTCTTTTCCTATTTTCAATTTGACGTTTAAGTTTGATTTCATTGGATAATGAAAATCCAACTTTATTAATCTTTTGAATTAGATCACCATATGTATACATTCCATAATTCAAATTTCCATAATTTTTCTGATTTTAATTCTTCTCTAACTTTTTCTGCAAAAAGTTTAGGAAGACCAAATATGAATCTTTCTTTCCAAAATTCTGAATTGCTTGCATCGATTGTATAAAATTTTGATAAGAAAACATCTTTATACCAATGAAAATCTAATAATGCTAGGCAACTTAAATTGATTAATTGTGTTTTTAGTTTTTTCTTCTACATTCATATAATTATGAATAAAATGTTTAACAAATTGGTAATAAGCATGCAGATGGAATCAAGGATCATTTGGCCTTGAGGAGCAAGAATAGGATTTCCTAAGGGATCTCTTTTTACTGAATTTATTATAGCATTTCTTTCTGTATCAGATAGGTATTTTTCCCATCAACCATGAAATTGTCCAGTAAATCCAAGGACGACTGCATTTAATAGATGTCTTTGATCATTACCGGCAGCCATGATGGTAAAGGCATATATCATCATGTGTTGGCATAGTTGTAGGATTTGATATTCAAATAGTCCATTTACATTTCATTCATATACTGAAGAGTTTTCAAATCAAAAGCCATTTAGAATAGCTTGTTCTTCGAATTGAAGGTCAACTAGAGTAGGTCTTGGATAATAATTTCTTGTTTTTGCTGTAGTGACTATTGGCTTTTGTCTTTTAAATATTTTATTAAGATGTAGTGATTCTTGATCTTGATTTTCATTTGATTTTTCTTCTATAGAGTCAGAAATAGAGAATTTTGGGTCTGAGCTTGAAGCTTTAGAAGCTAAAACATTTATGGACTTTTCGTCTTTATTTTCTTTATTAGCTTTAAGTTTTATATTTGTAAAACTATGAGATAATGTATTGATTAGTTTGTCAAAAAATTTTAAGGGCTTTTTTCCTAACTTTAGATCTTTAAGGGCTTCACCTTGAAAACCTAAAGATTGTGTCTTGATTCCTTTATGAGAAGAAGTAGTTTCATAAAACTTTAAAATATTTTCAACTTTATCTTCAATTCTATTGGTTTGTTGGCCAATAGTATGAAGGTTTATATTTGTATAATTATTTTGTTCTAAAATATGACTTAAATCTGATTTGTAAATAAATCCAGTTTTACCTTTGTGTTCTTGTTTTTTTGCAACATCTTTTATGGGTACAGCTAAAGTTTCTTTAAAAATGACTTGATGTAATGGAGGATGTATAGATTCTTCAGTTCTTTGTGGTGAAGAACTAGTAGAAGCTATAATCCAAGAAGAGCTTAATTTAGTTATCATATTGATAGATAAATCTTCAGTATTATAAGCTTTCTTTATGACTAGTTTAAGCCAGTCAAAGAAATAAATATTTCTTTGATTATCATACATATATTTATACCATTTTGCTTTTAAAAAGTCTTTGTATTCTTGAGAAACATGGTTAAAAAAGGATTTTGTGAGAGGATATAAAGCTAAATTCTTTTTTAACATTTCTTTATCAGTTTCAAAGCATTCAATAACATTTATATTGAACTTGGACTTCAAAGGTTTATATGTATTAGATGGAGAAGCTTGATATGAAGGATACACTAGTCCTGAAGGTTGAAGGTCTACATCAGGTGTAGAGCAAGAAACTCGGGGTGATTCTTTTATGGAAGATCCAACCACAGAGCTTAGCCATAATTTGTATTACAGAGTTATTTTAACTAAATCCACCACGAGTATCTAACGAAATAGAGGATTTACACACCAACAAAATGCCTTAAACACCTTCACACAACTAACAACGATGGCAACAATGGCTACCTCAGCTTTGCTCCGGGTGGCATATGTTTAAATTTTCTCAATAATAATAAACACAGAGCTAAGTATTATGACTTTTGACGTTCTTACTTCTGAGTCAGCAATTCCTTAAGCAAAATCAAAGCATAATAGAACAAAGATAAGTGAAGAAATACTCACAAAATGACTTTATACTGCCAGAGTACTTGATTAAAAATTTGATACCAACTTGTCTCTAATACCAAATAGGGAAGGTGGTGGGTATACAAAAGCGGAAGGGAGAGGAGAGAGGAGATGGTGGTGGAAGCAAGGCTGGATTTTAACTGATATTCCAACTCTTGCCTATACATGAGAAAGCTGGTACTATTTATAGCCTTAGCAAACATAATTTACATTTCATTACAACTGAATTTACACTGCTCTATTGTGGAGAGAGGAGTCTATGAAGCCTTGAACTTTCTTGTTGGCTTTTAGATTTTTCCGAATTGTCTTTTGTCTTCTTTCTCAAAGTAGCTTTTTCGTATAGTACTTTTTCAACATAACTTTGATATGTTTATAGAGAATAGCACAGCTATGGATACGGTAGCAATGATGAAGTTTTTGTTATCATTTCTTTGATTATCATACATATATTTATACCATTTTTCTTTTAAAAAGTCTTTATGTTCTTGAGAAACCTGTTTAAAAAAGGATTTTGTTAAACGATGTAGATTTAAATTCTTTTTTAACATTTCTTTATCAATTTCAAAACTCTTAATCTTTTCTTTGCAGGCTTTATAGAGAAAACTTTTAATAAATCTTGATAAACCTAAATCTTGATAAGATTAATCACCATCCTGATGAATTGCATTACAGCGGGCAGAGAACTTCTTAATATAGTCAAAATTATAACAAGGGTCATTCCAACCTTCATTATTGTTTTCGAATTCTCCATGGAATGGCTGAATTAATTCTTCACAAGTTTTTTCCGAAATGTCGAAAGAGATATCTTCATAAGCATTGAGAATTTGATAAGCTTATCATGTCAAGATTTAGAAGGATTCTGTATCACTGTTGTTTGCTCAATGAGATCATCAGCAATGCAAACAGCTCGCTGACTATCACACCAAACATATCTATATGTACTTGCAAATTCAAGATGTCCTTTTAAATTGAGAAATCTTTGATATTGATCAGAAGCTGGATCATACTTTTGGAGACGTTCTAAGCTGTATCCCATTGTAGCAACTTCATGAGATTCATACCATTAAGTTGGATAATCAATAGGGAGATGCTCGTAATTATTTAAAGTAGAGATGAATTTTTTGCAGATTAAATCTCCTTCTTCATAATTCATGAGGGTCCATAATTGATAAGGTTGATAAAACTGAATTTCTGATCTTTCACCCAAACTTGATGAAATCATTATGAGAAGTTGTCTTTAGGTAACTCCAAGGTTGCGAAGGGCATGATGCACGATTGCAGGAAGCTACTGTGAAATCATCTCTACATAAAGAAACTCTTTGGACTAATCCGTGTTCTGTATATGAGATATTAACTTCATATGGTGGTAGGAATAATTTGGGAAAGCTAGTTGCCCAGCTTATATATTGAGCTTTGAGCATTAATCGCTTCTTGATCTGACAAGAAATAGTTTTTTCTCTAATTCTTGTAGCTATTTCATCTTGAAGGGCTGTGTTGACCTTTTTCACGAGGTGAATTCTAGATGTTTTTTCATCAGCATAGGTGGATAACAGTGCTCTTTGATGGATATTATGGCACATAAGGATTTGGCTTTCTAAGTCCTTGATATGATTTGCAATTTTGGATAGGGTTTTTCTAGTGTTTTTTCTTTTATCAGAGAGAACGACACTCTAATGAGCATTCATAAGTTCTTGTGAAGTGACAGATAATCCCAGATTGAAGAAGGGAATTGATATTCATTGGGATGTAGGTATGAAGGAAGAGCTTGTTTCCTGAATAGGGGCTTTGCTTTTGCTTGTACTTGATGTCATAATGAGAAGGGATACTTCCTGAAGGCAGATAAGTCTGAATGAGAATTATCAATAATCTAAATTTTTATTTTTTTGGGAAAAGAAAAATAACTTTGTATTTGTCCTCCGGGTAGAATTTGAAGGTACCAAAATCTAGATGTAGGATCAAACATAGAAAACATGAAGACATCAGAGAGATGATTAATAATATCCATTTCATTTGGAACTAGATATTTAATTGTTTTTTGAACACCTTATTCTTGTTTACACTTTTCTCTGAATACTATTGATATGTTGAATAGGAGTTGATTCACCAAAATCAAAAATTAATTCTTTATTGTCTAAAATACTTTTTAGACTTGATGAGTCAATTTGAAAAGGCTGTAAAATTTGTAGAAAAGGGTTTCCAAGGATAACATCATTGTTTAAATCCTTTCTTAGAAGGAAATTAGCCTTTATACATGTTCCATTTTTATAAACATAAACATTACTTAATTAGTATTTGACATGTAGTTTTTTGTTACCAGTAGCTAGATCGAGTTTATTATTGGTTTTTTCATAATATTTTTTAGGGTTAATCCTTCTCTTATTAAATTAACATCTGCGCCACTATCTAGTAAGCATAGTGCTTTAATGGAGAAGTCTTTGATTTTAGTTGTAACTTTAGTTTTCCATTTCTTAAGTGGATTTCTTGTTAAAGAATTTACAAAATCATTTAAGTCCTCACCAAATTCTTCTTAATGTTATAAATTATTATCATTATTTTCTTGATAATTTTAAGTGTGTGAAATTCAAGGTTCTCAACACGTTGTTTGAGTTCTTGAAGTTCAATTAAGTCTTGTTTAATTCTTTTATTTCTTGCTTTTTATTAGTAATTCCTTTATAAAGATCTTGAATTGAAAGTTGAGAAGGAGCTTGCTGTTCTTTTAATCTATCTAATACAATTTTAACACTGAATTATTTAGGTAGGCCAGATATATTATTTGATGTAGAAGCTTTTCCTTTTTAATTTTCTTTATTTATATTCTGTATTTTTTCAAAATATTTATTTTTTAATTCTTCATCTTTGAAATCTTTAAACATTTCTAGCACCAGTTCTTCTGGAGTAGAAAGTACATTTAAAGATAAAGAGGAAAAAGAAGCAGATTCATACTAGATTTCACTGTCAAATATTTTATAATGACATGTATCTAAAGAATGAGACGAAGAATAATCTACATCAGAGGAACTGGATGGCTAAGCTGAGGATCCTTTTAAGATAGTTTTGATTTATTTTTTTGTTTTAACTTTTATTTTTAGGCAGTCAAGAGCTATATGTCCTTTTCCCTTACAATTATAACATTGTATTTCTTTTTTCTTGGGATGAAAAGTGGATGGATTTTTTTTTTTGTATTAGATTTCTTTAATTCTTTATATGGGTATTTATGAGAAGATTTTTTATGATATGTTTTTAATGGAATATAACATGTGGAGTTGAAAAATGTTTAGATTTTCTTTTTTGATGGTTTTTTTTTAGTTTATCTTTTTATTTTGGCTAGAAGGACTGATTAATGGTTCCATACCAAATTGAAAACAAAAATCACCAAGTTCATACTGACTGATTCTTTTTTGATTTTCAATTTGAAGTTTGAGTTTGATTTCATTGCATAATGAAAATCCAACTTTATTAATCTTTTGAATTAGATCACCATATGTATACATTTCATAATTCAAATTTCCATAATTTTCTAATTTTAATTCCTCTCTAACTTTTTTCTGCAAAAAGTTTAGGAAGATCAGATATGAGTTTTTCTTTCCAAAATTCTGAATTACTTACATCGATTGTATAGAGTTTTGATAAGAAAACATCTTTATACCAACGAAAATCTGATAATGTTGGGCAAGATAAATTGATTAATTGTGTTTTTAATTTTTTTCTACATTCATATAATTACCAATAAAATGTTTAACTATATTGGTAATAAGCATATAGATGGAATCAGGGATCATTTGGCCTTGAGGAGTAAGAACAAGATTTCCTGAGGGATCTCTTTTTACTGTATGTAATATAGCATTTCTTTCTATATCAAATATGTGTTTTTCCCACCAACCATGTAATTGTCCAATAAATCCAAGGACAACTACATTTAATGTATGTCTTTGATCATTACCAGTAGCCATGATGGTAGAGGCATATATCATCAAGTGTTGGCATGGTTACAGGATTTGATATTCAGATAGTCCATCTATATTCCATTCATATACTGAAGAGTTTTCAAATCGAAGGCCATTTAGAATACCATGTTCTTCAAATTAAAGATCAACTGGAGTAGGTCTTGGATAATAATTTCTCATTTTTTGCTATAGTGATGATTGGTTTTTGTCCTTTAAATTATTTCCTGAGGGATCTCTTTTTACTGCAGTTAATATAACAATTCTTTCTGTATCAAATAGGTATTTTTCCCACCAACCATGTAATTGTCCAATAAATCCATGGATAACCGCATTTACTGCATGTCTTTGATCATTATTGGCAGCCATGATGGTAGAGACATATATCATCATGTGTTGGCATAGTTGCAGGATTTGATATTTAGATAGTCCATTTACATTCCATTCATATGTTGAAGAGTTTTCAAATCGAAGACCATTTAAAATAGCCTATTCTCTGAATTAAAGATCAACTGGAAAAGGTCTTATATAATAATTTCTTGTTTTTGCTGCAGTAACGATTGGTTGCTGCAGTGAAGATATTGAAACAATTATTGAACATGACGATGGAAGTGTTGAAATAGATTTTCAAATAGATTCAAGAGATACAACTCCGACAGTTTATCAACCTTCTAGAAAGTCTTATTCTCATCCTCCTTCTGTGGTAGGATCTTCCATAAAAGAACCATCCTGAGTTTTTTGCTCTACACCTAATGTTGACCTTCGACCTACAGGACTAGTGTATCCTTCTTGTCAAGCTTCTCCATCTAATATATATAATCCTTTGAATCTGATTTCAATATAAATGTTATTGAATGCTTTGAAATTGATAAAGAAATGTTAAAAAAGAATTTAGCTTTACATCCTTTAACAAAGTCCTTTTTTAAACAGGTTTGTCAAGAACATAAAGATTTCTTAAAAGAAAAGTGGTATAAATGTAAGCATGATAATCAAAGAAATATTTATTTCTTTGGTTAACTTAAACTAGCCATAAAAAAAGCTTATAATACTGAAGATTTATCCATCAATATGATAACAAAATTAAGCTCATCTTGGATTATAGCTTCTACCAATTCTTCTCCACAAAGAACTGAAGAATCTACACATCCTCCATTACATCAAATCATATATAAAGAAACTTTGGTCGTACCCATAAAAGATGTTGCAAAAATACAAGGAGATAAAGGTAATTCTGAATTTATTTACAAATCAGACTTAAGTCATGTTTTAGAACATAATAGTTATACAAATATCAACCTTCATACTATTAGCCAACAAACCAATAAAATTGAAGATAAAGTTAAAAATATTTTAAAAAATTATGAAGCACCTTCTTCATAAAAGATAATTAAGACAAAAACTTTAGGTTTTCAAGGTGAAGCCCTTAAAGATCTAAAGTTAGAAAGGAAACCTTTAAAACTTTCAAATGAACTAATCAATCAATTATTTCATAGTTTTACAAATATAAAACTTCAAGAAAATAAAGATCAAAAAGCTAACAAATCTATAAATGTTTTAGCCTCAAATTCTAAAGCCTCTAGCTCAGATTCAGAATTTTCTGTAGCAAATCCTATAGAAGAAGAGTCTAAAACAAATGAGAATCAAAATGATCAAAATCAAGAATCTCTACAGATCAATAAAATATTTAAAAGACAAAAACCAATAGTCACTGCAGCAAAAATAAGAAATTATTATCTAAGACCTACTCTAGTTGATCTTCAATTTGAAGAACAAGCTATTTTAAATGGCCTTCGATTTGAAAAATCCTTAGTATCCAAATGGAATGTCGATGGACTATCTGAATATCAAATCCTACAACTATGCCAACACATGATGATATATGCCTCTACCATCATGGCTGTCGGTAATGATCAAAGACATACAATAAATGCAGTGGTCCTCGGATTTACTGGATGATTACAAGGTTGGTGGGAAAGGTACCTATCTGATATAGAAAGACAAGGTATACTAAATGTAGTAAAAAGAGATCTTTTAGGAAATCCTGTTATTACTCCTTACGGTCAAATGATTCCTGATTCTATTTACATGCTTATTACCAATAGAGTAAAACATTTTATTGGTAATTATATGAATGTAGAAGAAAAAATAAAAACCGAATTAATCAATTGATCTTGCACAATATTATTAGATTTTCATTGGTATAAAGATGTTTTCTTATCAAAACTCTATACAATCGATGCAAGCAATTCAGAATTTTGATAAGAAAAATTTATATCTGGTCTTCCTAAACTTTTTGCAGAAAAAGTTAAAGAAGAGTTAAAGTCAGAAAATTATGGAAATTTAAATTATGGACTTTATACATATGGTAACCTTATTCAAAAGATAAAATAAGTTGGATTTTCATTATGCAATGAAATCAAACTTAAACGACAAATTGAAAATCAAAAAAGAATCAAGAAAATGTACTTGGTGATTTTTGTTATCAATTTGGCATGGAACCATTAATTAGTTCTTTTAGCCATAATAAAAGAAAAACTTAAAAAGAACCATAAAAAAAGAAAATCTAAACATTTTTCAACTCCACAATATTATATTCCCTCAAAAAGATATCATAAAAAAATCTTCTCATAAAAATTCTTATAAAGAATCAAAGAAATCTTATACAAAAGATAATCCATCCACTTCTTATCCTAGAAAAAAAATAAATACAATGTTATAATTGCAAAGAAAAAGGACATATAGCTCCTGACTGCCAAAAAATAATAGAAATATAGGAAAAGAAATCAAAACTATCTTAAAAGGATCCTTATCCTCATCCTTAGAATCATCTAGTTCCTCTGATAAAGATTATTCTTCAGATTCATTGTAAAATATTTGACAGTGAAATCTAGTATGAATCTGCTTCTTTTTCCTCTTTATCTTTAAACGTACTTTCTGCTTCAGAAGAGATGGTGCTAGAAATGTTTAAAGATCGAAAAGATAAAGATTTAAAAAATAAATGTTTTGGGAAAATATAGAATATAAATAAAGGAACTAAAAAAGGAAAAGCTTCTACATCAAATAATAAATCAGACTTACCTAAATAATTCAACATTAAAATTGTTTTAGATAGATTATGAGAGCAACAAGCTCCTACTCATATTTCAATTCAAGATCTTTCTAAAGAAATTAATAATCAAAAGCGAGAAATAAAAGGATTAAAACAAGACATAATTGAACTTCAAGAACTCAAACAATGTGTTGGGAATCTTGAATTTCACTCACTCAAAAATTATCAAGAAAATAATGATAATAAATTAGAACTTTAAGAAGAATTTGGTGAAAACTTAAATAGTTTTGTAAATTCTTTAACACGAAATCCACATAAAAAATGGAAAACTCAAGTTACAATTAAGGTCAATAACTTCCCTATTAAAGCACTCTACTTACTAGATAATGGCGCAGATGTTAATTTAATAAGAGAAGGATAAATCCTAACAAAATATTATGAAAAAACGAATAATAAACTTAATCTAGCTACTGCTAGCAAAAAACTACATATCAAATACAAATTAAGTAATGTTTATATCTATAAAAATGAAACATGCATAAAGACTACTTTTCTTATAGGAAAGGATTTAAACAATGATGTTACCATTGGAAACCCTTTTCTACAAATTTTACAGCTGTCTCAAATTGATTCATCAGGTCTAAAAACTATTTTAGACAATAATGAATTAATTTTTGATTTTGGTGAATGAACTCCTATTCAACATATCAATAATATTCAGACAAAGTGTAAACAAGAATAAGGTGTTCAAAAAACAATCAAATATCCAGTTCCAAATAAAATGGATCTTATTAATCATCTCTCTAATGTCTTCATGTTTTCTACATTTGATCCTACATCCAGATTTTGGTACCTTCAGATTCTACCTAGAGGACAGATATAAAATTTGTTTTCTTTCCTAAAGAAAAAAAAATTTAGATTATTGATAATTCTCATTCAGACCTATTTGCCTTCAAGAAGTATCCCATCTCATTATGACACCAAGTACAAGAAAAAGCAAAGCCCTTATTCAGGAATCAAGCTTTTCCTTCATACCTACATTCTAACAAATATCAATTCCTTTCTTCAATCTAGGATTATTTGTCACTTCACAAGAACTTATCAATGCCCATTGGAGTGCCATTCTCTCTGATAAAAGAAAAAATACTAGAAAAACCCTATCCAAAATTGCTAACCATCAAAGACTTAGAAACCCAAATCCTTATGTGCCATAATATCCATTAAAGAGCACTATTATCTACCTATTTTGATGAAAAAAATCCAAAATTCACCTCCTAGAAAAGGTTAACACAACCCTCCCAGATGAGATAGCTGCAAGAATTAGAGAAAAAACTCTCTCTTGTCAAATCAAGGAGCGATTAATGCTCAAAGCTCAATATATAAGCCGGGCAACTAGCTTTCCCATATTGTTCCTGCCATCATATGAAGTTGATATCTCATATATCGAACAAGCATTAGTCCAAAGATTTTCTTTATGTAAAGATGAGTTTGAAATAATATAGCAGCTCCCTGCAATTGTGCGTCATGCCCTTCGCAGCCTTGGAGTTACCAAAAGACAACTTCTCATAATGATTTCATCAAGTTTGGGTGAAAGATCAGAAATCCACTTTTATCAACCTTATCAATTATGGACCATCATGAATTATGAAGAAGGGGATTTAATCTGCAAACAATTAATCTCCACCTTAAATGATTATGAGCATCTCTTTGTTGATTATCCAGCTCAATGGTATGAATCTCATGAAGTCGCTATAGTGGAATACAGCTTAGAACAACTCCAAAATTATGATCCAACTTCCAATCAATATCAAAGATTTCTCAATTTAAAAGGACATCTTGAATTTGCAAGTACATATAGATATGTTTGGTGTGATGGTCGACAAGTTGTTTGCAATACTGATGATCTCACTAAGCAAACAATGGTGATACAGAATCCTTCTAAATTCGGACATGCCAAGCTTAATCAATTTCTCAATGCCTATGAAGATATCTCTTTTGACATTTCAGAAAAAAACTCGTGAAGAATTAATTCAGCTATTCCATGGAGAATTCGAAAATGATAATGAAGGTTGGAACGACCCTTGTCATAATTTTGACTCGATTATGAAGTTCTCCGACAGCTGTAATCAAATTCATCAGGCTGGTGATTAATCTTATTAAGATTTAGATTTATCAAGATTTACTAAGAGTTTTCTCTATAAAGCATGCATACAAAAGATTACAAAATTTTATCATTGCTACCATATGCATAGCTATGCTATTCTCTATAAACACATCAAAGTTATGCTGAAAAAGTACTATACAAAAAAGCTACTTTGAGAAAGAAGACAAAAGACATTGGGAAAAATCCAAAAGACAGCAAGAATGAGCAAGCCTCCATAGACTTCTCTCTCTACAACAGACCAACTAAAGTACTATCAGAAGAATAAAGCAACATCCGCCTAGTCAACAAGTACACTCATCACATCATGAAGACAAACCATCTATACAGTAACCTATGATCCTATCCAGCAGTAAAATCCGGAAACAACATGCAATCTTCCAGCACATAAAATGAAATGCAAATGTGGTCTAAATTCAGTTGTAATGAAATGTAAATTATGTTTGCTAAGGATATATATAGTGCTAGCCTTTTTCATGTACAGTAAGAGTTGGAATACCAGTCAAAATCTAGCCATGCTTCCACCACCACCATCTCTTCTTTCCTCTCCCTTCCGCTTTTGTATAACCACCATCTTCCCCATTTGGTATCAGAGCAAAGTTGGTATCATATTTGTAATCAAGTACTTTGGCTATATAAAGTTGTTTTGTGAGTATTTCTTCACTTATCTTTGTTACGTTATGCTTCGATTTTGCATAATGAATTGCTAACTCAAAAGTCAAAGTGTCAAAAGTCTTAATACTTGGTTCTGTGTTTGTTATTATTGAAAAATTTTAATCATATTTCGCCTGGGGCGAAGCTGAGGTAGCCATTACTGTCGCCGTTGTTAGCCATGTGAAGGAGTTTAAGGCATTTTGTTGGTGTGTAAATCCTCTATTTCGTTAGACACTCATAGTGGATTTGGTTAAAATAACTCTGTAATACAGATTATGGCTAAGCTTATTAAGAAGTTTGTACCTTCTTCTTCCTCATCATCAAATTCCTTATCTGCTACATCTATTAAAAATAGTGAAGAAATCAGTTATGACAATTTAGATCAAGTTATTTGTGATTGAACTATTTTAACCGTAAATAAAAATGAAATTTATAAAGTTAGAAGTTTTCAATTAAAATCAAGGTATAAATTAAAAATCATTGAAAGAACTGAATCCATTACTAGTAATATTCAGCATCTTTCTTTAATTAAGCCTCATGAAATAAAGGAGTATGTTAAAACATGCAATTATATTCATTTTGGATAGTGCAAGTTGCTTTAAAGCCTTTAACAAGACTTGGACTTAGAACAGAAGCTCTCATCTATGTTCAAAATACAAGACATAAAAAATTTAGTGATTCATTACTTGGAATGGTTGAATCAAGTTTAGTTAATGGCCGTGCTTTCTTCAATTGCTTTTCAAATTTCTTTGTTTCCCTTATAAATCTAGGTGCACATGAAGCTCTTAATCTTGCTATCAAGACAAAAGGTTTTGATATGAATCCTCATAATCAAAATCTTACTCTCATATATAGAATACATTATAAACTCATGCATTATGTAGTTCCAGGCATAGCTTATTCCCATCACGCAAAAGGTATGACTACTTTATTCCAAACTAATTTTAAAAATAAAGTTAATATTCCAAAACTCATATAGTCAAATTATATTAATCTATCTGGTAAATGGTGCTTAGAATGCACCCAACCAGAAAGGTCTTTAGAAAATCAAGATATTGAAACAATTATTGAACATGAAGATGGAAGTGTTGAAATAAGTTTTCAAACAGATTCAAGAGATACAACTCCTACAGTTTATCAACCTTCTAGAAAGTCTTATTCTCATCCTCCCTCTATGGTAGGATCTTCTATAAAAGAACCATCTCGAGTTTCTTGCTCCACACCTAATGTAGACCTTCGACCTATAGGACTTGTGTATTCTTCTTATCAAACTTCTCCATCTAATACATATAATCCTTCAGAATCTGATTTCAATATAAATGTTATGGAATGTTTTGAAATTGATAAAGAAATGTTAAAAAAGAATTTAGCTCAACATCCTTTAACAGAATGCTTTTTAAACAGGTGTCTTAAGAACATAAAGACTTTTTAAAAAAAATTGTACAAATATATGTATGATAACCAAAGAAATATTTATTTATTTGATTGACTTAAACTAGCCATAAAGAAAGCTTATAATACTGAAGATTTATCTATGAATATGATAACAAAATTAAGTTCATCTTGGATTATAGCTTCTATCAGTTCTTCTCCACAAAGAACTAAAGAATCTATACATCCTTCATTACATCAAATCATATATAAAGAAACTTCAGCCATACCCATAAAAGATGTTGCAAAAATACAAGGAGATAAAGGTTAATCTAAATTTATTTACAAATCGGACTTAAGTCATATTTTAGAACAAAATAATTATACAAATATTAACCTTCATACTATTGGCCAACAAACTAATAGAATTGAAGATAAAGTTGAAAATAATTTTTAGCCTTCTGAAATTACTTTTTCTCAAAAAGAAATCAAAGGATCCTCATCCTCTTCCTTAGAATCATCTAGTTCCTCTAATAAAGATTATTCTTCGGATACATGTTACTGTAAATATTTATCAATGAAATCCAGTATGAATCTACTTCTTCTTCTTCTTTATCTTTAAACATAGTCTTTGCTCCAGCAGAAATGGTGCTAGAAATTTGTAAAGATCTAAAAGATAAAGAATTAAAAATAAATATTTTGAAAAAAATGCAGAAAATAATCAATGGAAATAGAAAAGGAAAAGCTTCTACATTAGGCAAAATATCTAACTTACCTAAACAATTCAGAATAAAAATTGTTTTAGATAGATTATTTAGCAACAAGCTCCTACTCATTTTTCAATTCAAGATCTTTATAAAGAAATTAATAATTAAAAGCAAGAAATAAATGAACTAAAACAAGACTTAATTGAACTTCAACAACTCAAACAACGTGTTGAGAATCTTAAATTTCACACACTCAAAAACTATTAAGAAAATAATGATAATTTAAAACATCAAGAAAAATTTGATGAAAACTTAAATTGTTTTGTAAGTTCTTTAACAAGGAATCCACCTCAAAAATGGAAAATGCAAGTTACAATTAAGTTCAAAGACTTCTCTATTAAAGTACTTTCTTAATAGATAATGGTGCGATGTTAATTTAATAAGAGAAGGATTAATCCCAACAAAATATTATGAAAAACGAAAAATAAACTCAGCCTAACAACTGCTAGTAATAAACTCTATATCCATTATAAATTAAATAACGTCCATGTTTGCAAAAATGGAACATGTATAAAGCCTAATTTCCTACTCAAAAAAGATTTAAACAATGATGTTATCCTTGGAAATCCTTTTTTATAAATTCTACAACCTTTTCAAATTGATTCATTAGGCCTTAAAACTATTAAAGATAATAAAAAAATTAATTTTTGATTTTGTTGAATCAACTCCTATTCAACTTGTCAATATCATTCAAAATCAAATTGCTTATAAAGAAAAAGAATTTGTATATCTTCAAGAAGATATGAATTCTTTAAGAATTGAAAAAGAATTACAAAAGCCAGAATCCCAAAAAGATTTAATCTAATTTCAAAAATCTATTGAAACAGAATGTTGTTTTGACCTTCCTTCTGCCTTTTAGCACAAAAAACACCATACTGTTTATCTTCCATATATTGATAATTTCGATGAATCTCAAATTCCTACTAAAGCTCGACTTATTCAGATGAATAAATACCTTGTACAACTATTTACTAAAGAAATCAATGATCTTCTTGCTAAAAAGCTTATTCAGAATCACAATCTCCTTGGAGTTGTGCAGCGTTTTATGTAAATAAAGCACTTGAACAAGAACAAGGTCTTCCCTATCTTGTTATCAACTACAAGCCTTTAAATAAAGTCTTAAATTCCATCAGATATCTAGTTTCAAATAAAACTGATCTTATTAACCGTCTAGCTGGTGCCTTCCTTTTTTCCAAATTTGAACTTAAATTAGGATGTTGGCAAATTTAAATCACCCCGGAGGACAGGTATAAAATTGCTTTTACAGTGCCATTTGGCCATTACGAATGGAATGTTATGCCATTTAGTTTAAAAAATGCTCCTTCAGAATTTCAAAGAATAATGAATGACATTTTTAATCCATATCAAGCTTTTACACTATATAGATGATATTTTTGTGTTTTCAAAATCTATTTGTGACCATTGGAAACATTTAAATATTTTTAAAACAGTTATTATCAAGAATGGACTTGTCTTATCCTAAAAGAAAATGAAGCTTTTTCAAATAGAAATTCAATTTTTTAGCTTTATAATAAAAAAAGGAACTATTTCTCTAGTCGAAAGAGTTATTAAGTTTGCTTGCCAATTTCTTGAAGAAATTTTTAATAAAGAGCAATTGCAACGTTTTCTTGGATGCCTTAATTATGTTTTTGACTTTTATAAAGATCTTGCTAAAGAAAGAAAAATCTTGCAAATGCGCTTGACTAAAAATCACGTAGAATGGTCACTTGCTCATACAAAAGCTATTCAAAATATTAAACAGAAAGTCCAAAATTACCTTGTTTAACTATCCCTCATCTGGATTTATTAAAAATAGTTCAAATAGATGCATCTGATATAGGTTTTGGAGGAATCCTTTTACAAAGAAACATCCTTGGAAAAGAAAAAATTCTTCGTTTCAATTCTAGAACATAGACGCCCACTCAACAGAATTATTCAACTATTAAAAAGGAAATCCTATCCGTAGTAAATAGTATAATGAAGTTCCAAAGGGATTTATTAAAAAATTTTTTTATTAAGAATAGATTGTAAATCTGCTAAAGAGATTTTAGAAAAAGATGTAAAAAAATGTTACTGCAAAGCAAATCTTTGCTCGCCGGCAAACTTTATTAGCCATATTTGACTTTGACTTTGAGTATCTTGTAGGTAAAAATAATTCTCTTCCTGATTTTTTATCTCGTGAGTTTTTCAGGGATAAAAGAATGAAGTCTCAGCAGATTAGACCTTTTCTCTAGTCCCCAACTGATAAAGTTTCTTCCATTATGAACACTACACCTTTATCTAGAAAATCTAACGGCAATTATCTAGAGAAATGGGGAGCAACCCATACTTTTAATATTCCTCAATTTTAAAGCCCATCAAGCCTTGTATCCAGAAAACCTCAAGCTTCACAAGCTCAATATTTTGCCACAAAAGCACCCTTCAGAATTTATTCCTTTGATGACATGTCTTATGCTGATACCATTTCTATTGAACATCTTATCCAAACCCAATTTTCTCCTGATCACTTATTTATCTAACCTCTTGACTATAAAGTCTATGAACAGATTCTGATCAGAACTGGCAGCTGTACTATTGATCATACAGATGGATAAAAAAATTCTTACGTAAATGCTTTACCAACCAATATTACTATCCTATATTCAAAAACTAAGATTTTGCATGTTCTCTTTGCAAAAGAATGGGACAACCTCTTCATATGCCTCAAAGGCTTGATTTAGAACTTATTTTTAATTATTATGATTATATTTCTACTTGGGAAGTCATCCTCTTTTATCAAAACCCATCCTTCTATCATTCCTGGTTCATCATATTCAAATCAAACTCCCATAAAATACCTATGTGGTTCTTCACACAATTTTGGATTCCTTTTGGTGCCACTAAAGACATCCTTCATCAAGCACTTCTTCCTATTTATGAATCTTATTCTGCATCATTTAAAGCCCTTCTCAAATTAGAAGAAAAAAGCTTTTATCAGTACCTACAACTTGCAATAGAACCTTATGTTATTATACAGTTTTATCACAAGCAGGAGATTCCTTGGATCTTGAAATGGATTTTTATAAAGAAATGGACTTCAATCCACTAGTTTTATCTCAAATGATCTATATCAAGGTTTGGGATTAATTTGATTATACTGCAATACTCCAACAATATTCTACTGATCAAGCTATAAAGCTATCATTTTCTGAAGTTCTCAAAACTCTTGAAAAAGAAAAAGAAAGGCTTCATCCAATAAGTGATATTGACAAACATAAGAATTCTTGTTTAGCCTCTCCTTCTGCTCTTTATGCAATAACAAATTTGCTTAAACTCAAAAACAGAACTTCAAAAGGAAATTTTTGAACAAATACAAAAGGAAAGGTCATATGAAGATTCTCCATTAAGTTTTGGTCAGTGGCTGCATCATCTTTGGGCTGATGACAATCCTTTTGAAAATATTGCCCTTAAACCAGATATAGATGCCGATGAGACAAAAAGTGATAATGAAGAATTCATCTCTATTTGAAGAAAAGAAAAAAAATAAAGCCAAGACAAGACGAATGCTTTATTAAGCCACTCAATTTTCCACAAAGCAATCATGACAATCCACTATTCAGAATAAAGTTCATCTACAGTGAAGACTGTGATCTTATCCAACAGTCCTGAAGCATCATGAAATTTGTTAGTGCATGAAATGAAATGCAAATATAGCGTATTTTTAGCTGTAATAAAATGAAAATGATGTTGGTTATGACCATAAATAGGTCTAGCCTTCCTCATGTACAGGCAAGAGTTAGAACACCAGTCAAAATCCAGCCTTGCTTCCACCACCATCTCCTCTCTCCTCTCCCTTCCACTTTTGTATACCCACCATCTTCCCCATTTGGTATCAGAGCCAAGTTGGTATAAAATTTGTAATCAAGTACTTTGGCAATATAAAGTTGTTTTGTGAGTATTTCTTCACTTTTCTTTGTTATGTTGCGCTTTGATTTTGCTTAAGAAATTGCTGACTCAGAAGTAAGAACGTCAAAAGTCTCAATACTTAGTTTTGTATTTGTTATTATCGAGAAATTTTAATCATATTCCAATAGGAGCCAAGCTGAGGTAGCCACTGTTGTTGCCATTGTTAGCCATGTGAAGGTGATTAAGGCATTTTGTTGGTGTGTAAATCCTCTATTTCGTTAGATACTCATAGTGGATTTGGTTAAAATAACTCTGTAATACAAATTATGGCTAAGCTTATTAAGAAGTTCGTACCTTCTTCTTCCTCATCATCAAAATCCTTATCTTCTATGTCTATTAAAAATAGTGAAGAAATCAGTTATGATGATTTAAATCAAGTTATTTATGACTGGACTATTCCAATCATAAATAAAAATGAAATTTATAAAGTTGGAAGTTTTCAATTAAAATCAAGTTATAAAGTATAAACCATTGAAAGAACTAAATCCATTGCCAGTAATATTTAGCATCTTTCTTTAATCAAGCCCCATTGATTAAAGGAATCTGTTAAAACATACATTTATATTCATTTTTTATTAGTGCAAGTTGCTCTAAAGCCATGAACAAGGCTTGGACTTAGAACTGAAGCCCTCATCTATGTTCAAGATACAAGACATAAAAAATTTAGTGATTCATTACTTAGAATGGTTGAATCAAGTTTGGTTAATGGTCCAACTTTCTTCAATTGCTTTCCAAATTTCTCGGTTTCCTTTACAGATCCAGGTGCACATGAATCTCTTACTCTTGCTATCCAGACAAAAGGTTTTGATATGAATCCTCATAATCAAAATCTTGCTCTCATATGTAGAGTTTATTATAAACTCATGAATTTAGTTGTTCCAGGCATAGCCTATTCCCCTCAAGCAAAAGGTATGACTACTTTATTCCAAACTAATTTAAAAAATAAAGTTAATATTCCAAAACTCATACAGTGGAATGATATTAATCTATCTGGTAAATGGCTCTTAAAAACGCTCAACTAGAAAGGTCTCTAGAAAATCAAGATGTTGAAACAATTATTGAATATGAAGATGGAAGTGTTGAAATAAATTTTCAAACAGATTCAAGAAATATAACTCCTACGGTTTATCAACCTTTTAAAAAGTCTTATTCTCATCCTCTCTCTGTGGCAGGATCGTCCATAAAGGAACCATCCCAAGTTTCTTGCTCTACACCTAATGTAGACCTTCGACCTATAGGACTTGTGTATCCTTCTTATGAAGCTTCTCCATCTAATACATATAATCCTTTGGAATCCGATTTCAATATAAATGTTATGGAATGTTTTGAAATTGATAAAGAAATGTTAAAAAAGAATTTAAATTTACATCCTTTAACAAAATCCTTTTTTAAACAGGTTTCTCAAAAACATAAAGACTTTTTAAAAGAAAAATGGTATAAATATATGTATGATAATCAAAGAAATATGTATTTTTTTTATTGGCTTAAACATGCCATAAAGAAAGCTTATAATATTGAAGATTTATCCATCAATATGATAGCAAAATTAAGCTCATCTGAAATTATAGCTTCTACCAGTTCTTCTCCACAAAGAACTGAAGAATCTATATGTCCTCCATTATGTCAAATCATATATAAAGAAGCTTCAGCCGTAACCATAAAAGATGTTGCAAAAATACTAGGAGATAAAGGTAAATCTAAATTTATTTACAAATCAATGTTAAGTCATGTTTTAGAACAAAATAATTATACAAATATTAACCTTTATACTATTGGCCAACAAACTAATATAATTGAAGATAAAGCTGAAAATATTTCACAGCCTTCTAAAATTATTTCTTCTCAAAAAGAAAGCAAAACTAACTTAAAAAGATCCTCATCCTCATCCTTAGAATCATCTAGTTCCTCTGATAAAGATTATTCTTCAGATACATCCCACTGTAAAATATTTGACAACGAAATCCAGTATGAATCTGCTTCTTCTTGCTCTTTATCTTTAAATGTACTATCTGCTCTAGAAGAAATGGTGCTAGAAATGTTTAAAGATCTAAAAGATGAAGAATTAAAAAATAAATATTTTGAAAAAATATAGAAAATAAACAATGGAAATAAAAAAGGAAAAGCTTCTACATCAAGTAATATATCTAACTTACTGGAACAATTCAGTATAAAAACTGTTTTAGATAGATTATGAGAGCAACAAGCTCCTACTCATCTTTCAATTCAAGATCTTTCTAAAGAAATTAATAATCAAACAAGAAATAAAAGGATTAAAACAAGACATAATTGAACTTCAAGAACTCAATCAACATGTTGGGAATCTTGAATTTCACTCACTCAAAAATTATCAATAAAATAATATAATAAATTAGAACTTCAAGAGGAATTTGGTGAAAACTTAAATGGTTTTGTAAATTCTTTAACAAGAAATCCACTAAAAATGGAAAACTCAAGCTACAATTAAGGTTAATGACTTTTCTATTAAAGTACTTTGCTTACTAGATAGTGGTGTAGATGTTAATTTAATAAGAGAAGGATTAATCCCAACAAACTATTATAAAAAAACTAATAATAAACTCAATCTATCAACTACTAGCAAAAAGCTACATATCAAATACAAATTATGTAATGTTTATGTTTGTAAAAATGGGACATGCATAAAGACTAATTTCCTTCTAGGACAGGATATAAACAATGATTTTATCCTTAGATGTCCTTTTCTCCAAATTTTACAGCCTTTTCAAATTGACTCATCAGGTCTAAAAACTATTTTAGAAAATTAAGAATTAAATTTTAATTTTGTTGAATTAACTCCTACTCAACATATCAATATTATTCAGATAAAGTGTAAACAAGAATAAGATGTTCAAAAAGCAATCAAATATCTAGTTCCAAAATAAAATGGATCTTATTAATTGTCTCTGATGTCATCATGTTTTCTACATTTGATCCTACATCTAGATTTTGGTACCTTCAAATTCTACCCAGAGGACAAATATAAAATTATTTTTCTTTTCCCAAAGAAAATAAAAATTTAGATTATTGATAATTCTCAATCAGACCTTACTACCTTTAGGAAGTATCCCTTCTCATTATGACATTAAGTACAAGCAAAAGCAAAGCCCATATTCAGGAATCAAGCGCTTCCTTCATACCTACATCCCAACAAATATCAATTCCCTTCTTCAATCCATGATTACCTGTCACTTCACAAGAACTTATCAATGCCCATTGAAGTGCCATTCTCTCTGATAAAAGAAAAAAACACTAGAAAAAGCCTATCCAAAATTGCAAACCATATCAAGGACTTAGAAAGCCAAATCCTTATGTGCCATAACATCCATCAAAAAGAACCATTATGCACTTATGCTAATGAAAAACATCCAGAATTCACCTCCTAAAAAAGGTTAAAGCAGCCCTCCCAGATGAGATAGCAGCAAATTTAGAGAAAAAACTATTTCTTATCAGATCAAGGAGCGATTAATGCTCAAAGCTCAATATATAAGCTGGGCAACTGGCTTTCCTAAATTGTTTCAGCCATCATATGAAGTTGATATCTCATATATCGAACAAGCATTAGTCCAAAGATTTTCTTTATGTCGAGATGATTTTGAAATGATACAACAACTCCCTGTAGTAGTGCGTCATCCTCTTTGCAGCCTTGGAGTTATCAAAAGGCAACTTCTCATAACGATTTCATCAAGTTTGGATGAAAGATCAGAAATCCGGTTTTATCAACCTTATCAATCATGGACCATCATAAATTATGAAGAAGAAGATTTAATCTGCAAAAAATTCTTCTCTACCTCCAATGATTACGAGCATCTCTGTATTGATTATCCAACTCAAAGGTATGGATCTCATGAAGTCGCTACAACAAAATACAGCTTAGAATGTCTCCAAAATTATGATCCAGCTTATGATCAATATCAAAGATTTCTCAATCTAAAATGACATCTTGAATTTGTAAGTACATACAGATATGTTTGGTGTGACAATCGATGAGTTGTTTGCATTGCTGATGATCTCACTGAGCACACAATAGTGATACAAAATCCTTCTAAATCCGGACATGACAAGCTTAATCAAATTCTCAATTCCTATGACAATATCTCTTTTGATATTTCAGAAAAAACTCATGAAGAATTAATTCAGCTATTACATGGAGAATTCGAAAATGATAATGAAGGTTGGAATGACCCTTGTCATAATTTTGACTCTACTATAAAGTTCTGCACCTGCTGCAATGGAATTCATCAAGATGGTGATTAACCTTATCAAGATTTAGATTTATCAAGATTTATTAAGAGTTTTCTCTGTAAATCCTGTAAAAAAAAGATAACAAAAACTTTATCATTGCTACTGTATCCATAACTATGCTATTCTCTACAAACACATCAAAGTTATGTTGAAAAAGTACTATACAAAAAAGATACTTTAAGAAAAAAGACAAAAGACAGTTGGGAAAAATCCAAAAGCCAACAAGAAAATTCAAGGCTCCATAGACTCCTCTCTCCAAAACAAACCAACCAGGTACTATGCAGAAGAATAAAGCAACATCCTCCTAGTCAACAAGTACACTAATCACAGCAAGAAGACAAACCATCTATACGGCAACCTGTTATTCTATCCAGCAGTAAAATCCCAAAACATCATAAAATGAAATGCAAATGTAGTGTAAAATCAGTTGTAATCAAATATAAATTATGTTTGCTGAGGCTATAAATAGTACCAGCCTTCTTCATGTATAGGCAAGAGTTGGAATACCAATCAAAATTCAGCCTTACTCCACCACCATCTCCTCTCTCCTCTCCCTTCCGCTTTTGTATACCCACCATCTTCCCCATTTGGTATCAGAGCCAGTTGGTATCAAATTTGTAATCAAGTACTTTGGCAATATAAAGTTGTTATGTGAGTATTTCTTCACTTATCTTTGTTATGTTATGCATTGACTTTGTTTAAGGAATTGCTGACTCAGAAGTAAGAACGTCAAAAGTCTTAATACTTAGTTCTGTGTTTGTTATTATTAAGAAATTTTAATCATATTTTGCTCAGAGCGAAGCTAAGGCAGCCATTGTTGTTGTCGTTGTTAGCCGTGTGAAGGCATTTAAGGCATTTTGTTGGTATGTAAATTCTCTATTTCGTTAGATACTTGTGGTGGATTTGGTTAAAATAACTCTGTAATACAAATTACGGCTAAGCTTATTAAGAAGTTTGTACCTTCTTCTTCCTCATCATCAAATTCCTTATCTTCTATGTCTATTAAAAATAGTGAAGAAATCAATTACGATGATTCAGAACAAGTTATTTGTGACTGGACTATTCCAACTGTGAATAAAAATGAAATTTATAAAGTTGGAAGTTTTCAATTAAAATCAAGTTATAAAGTAAAAAACATTGAAAGAACTGAATCCATTACGAGTAATATGTAGGCCCCTGAAATAAAGGAGTATGTTAAAACATACAATTATATTCATTTTGGATTAGTGCAAGTTGGACTAATCCATTAACAAGGCTTGGACTTAGAGCTGAAGCTCTCATCTATGTTCAAGATACAAGACATAAAAATTTAGTGATTCATTACTTGGAATGGTTGAATCAAGTTTGGCGATGACCCTACTATCTTCAATTGCTTTCCAAATTTCTCTGTTTCCCGTATAGATCTAGGTGCACATGAAGCTCTTACTCTTGCTATCTAAACAAAAGGTTTTGATATGAATCCTCATAATCAAAATCTTGCTCTTGTATATAGAGTTTATTATAAACTCATGAATTCAGTTGCTCCAGGCATAACCTATTCCCATCAAGCAAAAGGTACGACTACTTTATTCCAAACTAATTTCAAAAATAAAGTTAATATTCCAAAACTCATATAGTGGAATGATATTAAGCTATCTGGTAAATGGCGCTTGGAAAAAGCTCAACCTGAAAGGCTTTTAGAAAATCAAGATATTGAAACAATTATTGAACATGAAAATGGAAGTGTTGAAATAAATTTTCAAACAGATTCAAGAGATACAACTCCTACAGTTTATCAACCTTGTAGAAAGTCTTATTCTCATCCTTCCTCTGTGGTAGGATCTTCCATAAAAGAACCATCTCGAGTTTTTTGTTCTACACAAAATGTAGACCTTCAACTTACAGGACTTGTGTATCCTTCTTGTCAAGCTTATCCATCTAATACATATAATCCTTTGGAATACAATTTCAATATAAATGTTATTGAATGCTTTGAAATTAGTAAAGAAATGTTAAAAAAGAATTTAGCTTTACATCCTTTTACAAAATCCTTTTTTAAATATGTTTCTTAAGAACATAAAGACTTTTTAAAAGAAAAATGGTACAAATATATGCAGGATAATCAAAGAAATATTTATTTCTTTGATTGGCTTAAACAAGCCATAAAGAAAACTTATAATATTGAAGATTTATCCATCAATATGATAACAAAATTAAGCTCATCTTGGATTATAGCCTCTACCAGTTCTTCTTCACAAAGAATTGAAGAATCTATACATCCTCCATTACATCAAATCATATATAAAGAAATTTCGGCTGTACCTATAAAACATGTGCAAAGATACAAGGAGATAAAGGTAAATCTGAATTAATTTATAAATCAGACTTAAGTCATGTTTTAGAATAAAATAATTATACAAATATTAACCTTCATACTATTGGCCAACAAACCAATTGAATTGAAGATAAAGTTGAAAATATTTTAAGAATTTATGAAGCATCTTCTTCACAAAAGATAATTTAGACACAAACTTTAGGTTTTCAAGGTGAAGCCCTTAAAAAACTATAGTTAGAAAGGAAACCTTTAAAATTTTCAGATGAACTAATCAATCAATTATCTCTTAGTTTTACAAATATAAAACTTCAAGAAAATAAAGATAAAAAAGCTAACAAATCTATAAATGTTTTAGTCTAAAATTCTAAAGCCTTTAGCTCTGATTCAGAATTTTTTGTAGCTAATCCTATAGAACAAGAGTCTAAAACAAATGAGAGTGAAAATGATCAAAATCAAGAATCTCTACAGATCAATAAAATATTTAATAGACAAAAACCAATAGTCACTGCAGCAAAAATAAGAAATTATTATCTAAGACCTACTCTAGTTGATCTTCAATTCGAAGAACAAGCTATTCTAAATGGCCTTCGATTTGAAAACTCCTTAGTATCCGAATGGAATGTCAATGGACTATCTGAATATCAAATCCTACAACTATGCCAACACATGATGATATATGCCTTTACTATCATGGCTGCGGGCAATGGTCAAAGACATGCAGTAAATGCAGTTGTCCTTGAATTTACTGGACAATTACATGGTTGGTGGGAAAAGTACCTATCTGATATAGAAAGACAAGCTTTACTAAATGCAGTAAAAAGAGATCCTTCAGGAAATACTGTTATAACTCCTCAAGGTCAAATGATTCCTGATTCTATTTATGTGCTTATTACCAATATAGTAAAACATTTTATTGGTAAATATATGAATGTAGAAGATAAAATAAAAACACAATTAATCAATTTATCTTGCCCAACATTATCAGATTTTAGTTGGTGTAAAGTTGTTTCCTTATCAAAACTCTATACAATCGATGCAAGTAATTCAGAATTTTGAAAAGAAAAATTTATATCTGGTCTTCCTAAACTTTTTGCAGAAAAAGTTAGAGAAGAGTTAAAATTAGAAAATTATGGAAATTTAAATTATGGACTTTATACATATGGTAACCTTATTCAAAAGATAAATAAAGTTGGATTTTCATTATGCAATGAAATCAAACTTAAACGACAAATTGAAAATAAAAAAAGAATCAACAAAATGTACTTGGTGAGTTTTGTTATCAATTTGGCATGGAACCATTAATTAGTCCTTCTAGCCATAATAAAAAGAAAAACTTAAAAAGAAACCATCAAAAAAGAAAATCTAAACATTTTTCAACTCCATAATATTATATTCCCTCAAAAAGATATCATAAAAAATCTTCTCATAAAAATTCTTATAAAGAATCAAAGAAATCTTATACAAAAGATAATCTATCCACTTCTTATCCTAGGAAAAAAAATAAATACAATGTTATAATTGCAAAGAAAAAGGACACATAGCTCCTGACTGCCCAAAAATAAAGGTAAAAATAGAAAAAAAAAATCAAAACTATCTTAAAAGGATCCTCAGTGTTAGAGTCATCCAGTTCCTCTAATATAGATTATTCTTTCTCTCATTCTTCAGATACATGTCATTGTAAAATATTTGACAGTGAAATCTAGTATGAATCTGCTTCTTCTTCCTCTTTATCTTTAAATGTACTTTCTGCTCTAGACGAACTGGTGCTACAAATGTTTAAAGATTTCAAAGATGAAGAATTAAAAAATAAATATTTTGAAAAAATATAGAATACAAAATAAAGGAGATAAAAAGCAAAAGCTTCTACATCAAATAATATATCTAACTTACCTGAACAATTTAGCATTAAAACTATATTAGATAGATTAAGAGAGCAGCAAGCTCCTCCTCATTTTTCAATTCAAGATCCTTATAAAGAAATTACTAATCAAAAGCTAGAAATGAAAGAATTAAAACATGACTTAATTAAACTTCAAGAACTTAAACAACATGTTGAGAATCTTGAATTTCACACATTAAAAAATTATCAAGAAAATAATGATAATAAATTAGAACATCAAGAAGAATTTGGTGAAAACTTAAATGGTTTTGTAAATTCTTTAACTAGAAATCTACTTAAAAAATGGAAAATTCAAGCTACAATTAAGATCAAAGACTTCTCTGTTAAAGCACTCGGCTTATTAAATAGTTGTGCAAATATTAATTTAATAAGAGAAGGATTAATCCCAACAAAATATTATGAAAAACAACTAATAAACTCAATCTTGCTACTGCTAGCAAAAAACTACATATCAAATACAAATTAAGTAATGTTTATGCATGTAAAAGTGGAACATGCATAAAGACTAATTTCCTTCTAGGAAAGGATTTAAACAATGAAGTTATCCTTGGAAACCCTTTTCTACAAATTTTATAGCCTTTTCAAATTGACTCATCAGGTCTAAAAACTATTTTAGACAATAAAGAATTAATTTTTGATTTTGGTGAATCAACTCCTATTCAACATGTCAATAGTATTCAGACGAAATGTAAACAAGAATAAGGTGTTCAAAAAATAATCAAATATCCAGTTCCAAATAAAATGGATCTTATTAATTGTCTCTTTTATGTCTTCATGGTTTCTACATTTGATCCTACGTTTAGATTTTAGTACCTTCAAATTTTACCCCGAGGCTAGATATAAAATTATTTTTCTTTTCCCAAAGAAAATAAAAATTTAGATTATTGATAATTTTCATTCAGACCTATCTGTCTTCAGGAAGTATCCCTTCTCATTATGACATGAAGTACAAGCAAAAGCAAAGCCCCTATTCAGGAATCAAGTTCTTCCTTCATACCAACATCGCAACAAATATCAATTCCCTTCTTCAATCTAGGATTATTTGTCACTTAACAAGAACTTATTAATGCCCATTAGAGTGTCATTCTCTATGATAAAAGAGAAAACACTAGAAAAACCCTATCCAAAATTGCAAACCATATCAAGGACTTAGAAAGCCAAATCCTTATGTGCCATAACATCCATCAAAGAGCACCATTATCCACCTATGCTAATGAAAAGAACATCCCGAGTTCACCTTCTAGAAAGGTTAACACAGCCCTTCCAGATGAGATGGCTGCAAGAATTAGAGAAAAAAACTATTTCTTGTTAGATCAAGGAGTGATTAATGCTCAAAGGTCAATATAGAAGCTAGGCAATTGGCTTTCCCAAATTGTTCCTACCATCATATGAAGTTTAGATCTCACATATCGAACAAGGATTAGTCCAAAGAATTTCTTTATGCAGAGATGATTTTGAAATGATACAACAGCTCCCTATAATCATGCATCATGCCCTTCACAGCCTTGGAGTTACCAAAAGACAACTTCTCATAACAATTTCATCAAGTTTGGGTGAAAGATCAGTAATTTGGTTTTATCAACCTTATCATTATGGACCATCATGAATTATGAAGAAGGAGATTTAATCGGCAAAAAATTCATCTCTACTTTAAATGATTAAAGCATCTCCCAATTGATTATCTAGCCAAAAGGTTTTGAAATGAACTCTCATAATCAAAATCTTGCTCTCATATATAGAGTTTATTATAAACTCATGAATTCAATTGTTCCAGGCATAACTTAATCCCATTAAGCAAAAGGTATGACTACATTATTCTAAATTAATTTCAAAAATAAAGTTAATATCCCAAAATTAATACAGTAGAATGATATTAATCTATCAAGTAAATGGCGCTTAGAAAACGCCCAACCAGAAAGGTCTTTAGAAAATCAAGATATTGAAACAATTATTGAACATAAAGAAGGAAGTGTTGAAATAAATTTTCAAACAGATTAAAAAGCTACAACTCCTACAGTTTATCAACCTTCTAGAAACTCTTATTCTCATCCTCCCTCTGTGGTAGGGTCTTCCATAAAAGAACCATCTCATGTTTCTTGCTCTACACCTAATGTAGACCTTCAACCTACAAGACTTGTGTATCCTTCATATCAAGCTTCTCCATCTAATACATATAATCCTTTGGAATCTGATTTCAATATAAATGCCATTGAATGTTTTTAAATTGATAAAGAAATGTTAAAAAAGAATTTAGCTCTACATCCTTCAACAAAATCCTTTTTTAAATAGGTTTCTCAAGAACATAAAGACTTTTTAAAAGAAAAATGGTACAAATATATGTATGATAATCAAAGAAATATTTATTTCTTTGATTGGCTTAAATTAGCCATAAAGAAAGCTTATAATAATGAAGATTTATCCATCAATATGATAACAAAATTAAGCTCATCTTGGATTATAACTTCTACTAGTTTTTCTTCACAAAGAACTGAAGAATCTATACATCCTCCATTACATCAAATTATACATAAAGAAACGTTGGTCGAACCCATAAAAGATGTAGCAAAGATACAAGGAGATAAAGGTAAATCTGAATTAATTTTTAAATTAGACTTAAGTCATGTTTTAGAACAAAATAATTATATAAATATTAACCTTCATACTATTGGCCATCAATCCAATAGAATTGAAGATAAACTTGAAAATATTTTAAAAATTTATGAAGCATCTTCTTCATAAAAGATAATTAAGACACAAACTTTAGGTTTTCAAGGAGAAGCCCTTAAAGATCTACAGTTAGAAAGGAAACCTTTAAAATTTTCAAATGAACTAATCAATGAATTATCTCATAGTTTTACAAATATTAAACTTCAAGAAAATAAAGATCAAACTGACAAATCTATAAATGTTTTAGTCTCAAATTGTAAAGCCTCTAGCTTTGACTCAAAATTTTCTGTAGCTGATCCTATAGAAGAAGAGTCAAACAAATGAGAATCAAAATGATCAAAATCAAGAATTTCTACAAATTAATAAAATACTCAAAAGAGAAAAACCAATAGTCACTGCAGCAAAAATAAGAAATTATTATCCAAGGCATACTCCAGTTGATCTTCAATTCGAAGAACAAGCTATTCTAAATGGCCTTTGATTTGAAAACTCCTCAGTATGCAAAGGGAATGTAGATGGACTATCTGAATATAAAATCCTACAACTATGCCAACACATGATGATATATGCCTCTACCATCATGGCTCCCGGTAAAGATCAAAGACATGCAATAAATGCAATTGTCCTTGGATTAACTGGACAATTACATGGTTGGTGGGAAAAGTACCTATCAGATATAGAAAGACAACCTATACTAAATTCAGTAAAATAAGATGCTTCAAGAAATCTTATTTTTACTCCTCAAGGCCAGATGATCCCTGATTCCATCTACATGTTCATTACCAATATAATTAAAACATTTTATTGGTAATTATATGAATGTAGAAGAAAAATTAAAAACACAATTAATCAATTTATGTTGCCCAACATTATCAGATTTTCGTCAATATAAAGATGTTTTCTTGTCAAAACTCTATACAATTGATGCAAGTAATTCAAAATTTTGGAAAGAAAAATTCATATATGGTCTTTTTAAACTTTTTGCAGAAAAAGTTAGAGAAGAATTAAAATAAAAAAGTTATGGGAATTTGAACTATGGAATATATATACATATGGTGATTTAATTTAAAAGATTAATAAAATTGGATTTTCATTATGCAATGAAATCAAACTTAAACGTCAAATTGAAAATAAAAAAAGAATCAATAAGTATGAACTTGGTGATTTTTGTTTTCAATTTGGTATGGAACCATTAATTAGTCCTTCTAACCAAAATAAAAAGAAAAAACTTAAAAAGAAACCATCAAAAAAGAGAATTTAAACATTTTTTAACTCCACAATATTATACTCCCTGAAAAAGATATTGTAAAAAACTTTTCATAAAAAACCTTATAAAGAATTATAGAAATCTTATACAAACGATAGTCCATCCACTTATTATCCCAAGAAAAAAGAAATACAATGTTATAATTGCAAAGAAAAAGGATATATAGCTCCTGACTGCCCAAAAATAAAAGTTAAAATAAAAAAAGAAATCAAAACTATCTTAAAAGGATCCTCAATGTTAGCGTCATCTAGTTTTTCTGATACAAATTATTCTTCCTCTTATGCTTCAGATACATGTCATTGTAAAATATTTAACTGTGAAATCCAGTATGAATCTGCTTTTTCTTCTTCTTTATCTTTAAACGTACTTTCTTCTCCAGAAGAGATAGTGTTAGAAATGTTTAAAGATCTAAAAGATAAAGAATTAAAAAATAAATATTTTGAAAAAATATAGAATATAAATAAAGGAACTAAAAAAGGGAATGCTTCTACATCAAATAACATATTAGACTTACCTAAACAATTCAGCATTAAAACAGCATTAGATAGATTATGAGAGCAACAGGCTCCTACTCATCTTTTTATTTAAGATCTTTATAAGGAAATAAATAATCAAAAGCAAGAAATAAAAGAATTAAAACAAGACTTAATTGAACTTCAAGAGCACAAACAACGTGTTGAGAATCTTGAATTTCACACACTAAAAAATTATCAAGAAAATAATGATAATTTAGAAAATCAAGAAATATTTGATAAAGACTTAAATGGTGTTGTAAATTCTTTAACAAAAAATCCACTTAAAAAATGGAAAACTCAAGCTACAATTAAGGTCAAAGACTTCTCTATTAAAGTACTCTAATTACTAGATAGTGGCGTAGATGTTAATTTAATAAGAGAAGGATTAATCCCAACAAAATATTATGAAAAAATCAATAATAAACTCAATCTAGCTACTGCTAGTAAAAAACTACATATCAAATACAAATTAAGTAATGATTATGTCTGTAAAAATGGAACATGCATAAAGACTAATTTCCTTCTAGGAAAGGATTTAAACAATGATGTTATCCTTGGAAACCCTTTTCTACAAATTTTACAGCCTTTTCAAATTGACTCATCAGGTCTAAAAACTATTTTAGACAAAACGGAATTAAATTTCGATTTTGTTGAATTGACTTCTATTCAACATATCAATCTTATTCAGACAAAGTGTAAACAAGAATAAGATGTTCAAAAACCATTCAGATATCCAGTTCTAAATAAAATGGATCTTATTAATTATCTCTCTGATGTCTTCATGTTTTCTACATTTAATCCTACATCCAGATTTTTGTACCTTCAAATTCGGCCCGGAGGATGGAAAGTTGCTTTTCTTTTCCGAAAGAAAATAAAAATTCAGGTTATTGATAATTCTCATTCAAACCTACCTTTTACTCCTATCTGCCTTTAGGAAGTATCTGTTCTCGTTATAACATCAAGTGAAGCCCTTATTCACGAATCAAGCTCTTCCGTCACACCTACATCCCAACAAATATCAATCCCCTTCTTTAATCCATGATTATCTGTCACTTCACAAGAACTTATTAATGCCCATTGGAGTGCCATTCTCTCTGATAAAAGAAAAAATATGAGAAAAATCCTATCCAAAATTGCAAACCATTTCAAGGACTTAGAAAGCCAAATCCTTATGTGCCATAACATCCATCAAAGAGCACTATTATTGACCTATGTTGATAAAAAAAAAACTAAAATTCACCTCCTGGAAAAGGTTAAAAGAGCCCTTCCAGATAAGATAGCTATAAGAAGTAGGGAAAAAACTCTTTCTTGTCAATGCACAATATATAAGTCGGGCAACTGGCTTTTCCAAATTGTTCCCACCATCACATGAAGTAGATATCTCATATATCGAAGAAGGATTAGTCCAAAGATTTCCTTTACACAGAGATGATTTTGAAACAATACAGTAACTCCATGCAATCATGCGCCATGCCCTTCGCAGCCCTGGAGTTACCAAAAGACAACTTCTCATAACAATTTCATCATGTTAGGGTGAAAGATTAGACATCCGGTTTTATCAACCTTATCAATTATGGACTATCATGACTTTTGAAGAAGGAGATTTAGTCTGTAAAAAATTCATCTTTATCTTAAATGATTACGAGCATCTCCTTATTGATTATCCAGCTCAATGGTATAAATCTTATGAAGTCACTACAATGGAATACAGCTTAAAACGTCTCCAAAATTTTGATCTGATTTTGATCAATATCAAAGATTTCTCAATCTAAAAGGACATCTTGAATTTGCAAGTATATACAGATATATTTGGTGTGACGGTTGACGAGTTATTTGCATTGCTGATGATCTCGCGAGCAAACAATGGTGATACAGAATCCATATAAATCTGGACATACATCTCTTAATCAAATTATCGATGCTTATGAAGACATGTCTTTTGATATTTCTTAAGAAGAGTTAATCCAATTATTCCACGGTGAATTAACAAATGAAGGTTAGAATGAGCACTTTTGATGCAAGTCTTCAATAATACTATGCCTGCCATAAAGATTCTTCATACAAGTGCTTTTTCTAAAACATTTGAAGGATGAGAAAAGCTTTTTCTACTTGCCCATCAATGACTTCTTAGAAAAGGTACATGCAAAAGTACTAAAAGATGAAGCATATCTCTTATAAGAATGAAGTAGTATTTTAATCCCGATATGCACATCCATGAAGAACTTATCTCCAGAAAGGGAAACGAAATAAAGACATGATACATACCTTATCAAGTCACTCAAAGCAATCATGACATCTCACTATTCTGAATAAAGTTCATCTACAGTAAAGATTATGATTTTTGCCGGCAGTCTAGAAGCATCATGAAATTTGCCAGCATATTAAATGAAATGCACATTTAGTCTAAATTCAGTTGTAATGAAATGTAAATTACATTTGTTATGACTATAAATAGGTCTAGCCTTCATCATGTACAAGCAAGAGTCGGAATACCAGTCAAAATCCAGCCTTGTTTCCACCATCATCTCCGTTCTCCTCTCTTTTCCGCTTTTGTATACCCACCATCTTCCTCATTTGGTATCAGAGCCAAGTTGGTATCAAATTTGTAATCAAGTAGTTTAGCAATATAAAGTTGTTTTGTGAGTATTTCTTCACTTATCTTTGTTATGTTATGCTTTGATTTTGTTTAAGGAATTACTAACTCAGAAGCAAGAACATAAAAAATCTTACTACTTGGTTGTGTGTTTGTTATTATTGAGAAATTTTAATCATATTCTGCCAGGAGCAAAGCTGAGGTAGCCATTGTTGTCACCATTGTTAGCCGTGTGAAAGTGTTTAAGGCATTTTGTTGGTGTGTAAATCCTCTATTTCGTTAGATACTCGTGGTAGATTTGGTTAAAGTAACTCAGTAATACAAATTATGGCTATGCTTATTAAGAAGTTTGTACCCTCTTATTCCTCATCATCAAATTCCTTATCTTCTATGTCTATTAAAAATAGTGAAGAAATTAGTTATGACAATTTAGATCAAGTTATTTGTAACTAGACTATTCTAACCATAAATAAAAATAAAAATTATAAAGTTGGAAGTTTTCAATTAAAATCAAGTTATAAAGTATAAACCATTGAAAGAACTGATCCATTACTAGTAATATTCAGCATCTTTCTTTAATGAAGCCCTATGAAATAAAGGAGTATGTTAAAACATAGAATTATATTCATTTTCGATTAGTGCAAGTAGCTCTAAATCCTTTAATAGGACCTGGACTTAGAATAAAAGCTCTCATCTATGTTCAACGAACAAGACATAAAAAATTCAGTGATTCATTACTTGGAATAGTTGAATCAAGTTTGGCTAATGGCCCTACTTTCTTTAATTGCTTTCCAAATTTCTCTGTTTCTCTTATAGATCCAGGTGCACATGAAGCTTTTAATCTTGCTATCCTGACAAAGGGTTTTGATATGAATCCTCATAATCAAATCTTGCTCTCATCTATAGAGTTTATTATAAACTCATGAATTCAATTATTCCAAGAATACCCTATTCCCATCAAGCAAAAGGTATGACTACTTTATTCCAAACTAATTTCAAAAATAAAGTTAATATTCCAAAACTCATACAGTGGAATAATATTAATCTATCCGATAAATGGCACTTAAAAAATGCTCAAACTGAAAGGTCTATAAAAAATCAAGATATTGAAACAATTATTGAACATGAAGATGGAAGTGCCGAAATAAATTTTCAAAAAGATTTAAGAGAAAGAGCTCCTACAGTTTATCAACATTCTAGAAAGTCTTATTCTCATCCTCCCTCTATGGTAGGATCTTTCATAAAAGAACCATCCCGAGTTTCTTGCTCTACACCTAATGTAGACCTTCGACCTACAAGACTTGGGTATCCTTCTTATCAAGCTTCTCCATCTAATACATATAATTCTTTGGAATCCAATTTAATATAATTGTTACTGAGTGGTTTGAAATTGATAAAAAAATGTTAAAATAAGAATTTAGCTTTACATCCTTTAACAAAATCCTTTTTTAGAAAGCTTTCTCAAGTGCATAAAGATTTCTTAAAAGAAAAGTGGTAAAAATATATGTATGATAATCAAAGAAATATTTATTTCTTTGATTAGCTTAAACTAGCCATAAAGATAGCTTATAATACTGAAGATTTATCCATCAATATGATAACAAAATTAAGCTCATCTTCAATTATAGCTTATACCAGTTCTTCTCCACAAAGAACTGAAGAATCTTTACATCCTTCATTACATTAAATCATATATAAAGAAACATCAGCCGTACCCATAAAAGATTTTACAAAAATACAGGGAGATAAAGGTAAATCTGAATTTATTTACAAATTAGGCTTAAGTCATATTTTAGAACAAAATAATTATATAAATATTAACCTTCATACTATTGGCCAACAAACCAATAGAATTGAAGATAAACTTGGAAATATTTTAAAAATTTATAAAGCATCTTCTTCACAAAAGAAAATTAAGACACAAACTTTAGGTTTTTACGGTGAAGCCGTTAAAGATTTAAAGTTAGAAAGGAAAACTTTAAAATTTTTAGATGAACTAATCAATTAATTATCTCATAGTTTTACAAATATAAAACTTCAGGAAAATAAAGATCAAAAAGCTGACAAATCTATAAATGTTTTAGTCTCAAATTCTAAAGCCTCTAGCTCTGATTCAAAATTTTCTGTAGCTGATCCTATAGAAAAAGAGTCTAAAACAAATGAGAATCAAAATGATCAAAATCAAGAATCTCTACATATCAATAAAATATTTAATAGACAAAAACCAATAGTCACTGCAGCAGAAACAAGAAATTATTCTCCAAGACCTACTCTAGTTGATATTCAATTCGAAGAACAAGCTATTCGAAATGGCCTTCGATTTGAAAACTCCTCAGCATATGAATGGAATGTAGATGGACTACCTGAATATCAATTCTTGCAGCTATGCCAACACATGATGATATATGCCTTTACCATCATGGCTGTCGGCAATGATAAACAAGATGCAGTAAATGCAATTGTCCTTGGATTTACTGGACAATTACAGGGTTTGTGGCAAAAGTACCTATCTAATATAGAAAGACAAGCTATACTAAATGCAGTAAAAAGAGATCCTTCAGGAAATCCTGTTATTATTTCTCAAGGTCAAATCATTCCTAGTTCTATTTACATGCTTATTACCAACTTAATAAAACATTTTATTGGTAATTATATGAATGTAGAAGAAAAAAATAAAAACAAAATTAATCAATTTATCTTGCCCAACATTATCAGATTTTCATTGGTATAAAGACGTTTTCTTATCAAAACTCTATGCAATCGATGCAAGTAATTCAAAATTTTGGAAAGAAAAATTCATATCTAGTCTTTCTAAACTTTTTGCAGAAAAAGTTAAAGAAGAATTAAAATAAAAAAATTAAGGAAATTTGAATTATGGAATGTATACATATAGTGATCTAATTCAAAAGATTAATAAAGTTGGATTTTCATTATGCAATGAAATCAAACTTAAACGTCAAATTAAAGATCAAAAAAGAATCAGCAGTTTTGAACTCGGTTTTAAATGTCAAATTGAAAATAAAAAAAGAATCAACAAGTTTGAACTTGGTAATTTTTGTTTTCAATTCGACATGGAACCATTAATCAGTCCTTCTAACAAAAATAAAAAGAAAAACTTAAAACGAAACCAAAAAGAACAAACTCTAAACATTTTTTAACTCCACAATATTACACACCCTCAAAAAGATATCATAAAAAATCTTCTCATAGAAACCCTTATAAAGAATTAAAGAAATCTTACACAAAAGATAATGCATCCACTTCTCATCCCAAGAAAAAAGAAATACAATGTTATAATTGCAAAGAAAAAGGACATATAGCTCCTGACTGCCCAAAAATAAACATAAAAATAGAAAAAGAAATCAAAACAACCTTAAAAGGATCATCATCCTCATCCTTAGAATCATCTAGTTCCTCTGATAAAGATTATTCTTCAGATACAATTCATTGTAAAATATATGATAGTGAAATCCAGTATGAATCTGTTTTTTCTTCCTCTTTATCTTTAAACGTACTTTCTGCTCTAGAAGAACTGGTACTAGAAATGTTTAAAGATCTCAAAGATGAAGAATTAAAAAATAAATATTTTGAAAAAATACATAATATAAATAAAGGAAATAAAAAAAGGAAAAGCTTCTACTTCAAATAATATATCTGACTTACCTGAACAATTAATCTTTAAAACTGTATTAAATATATTAAGAGAGCAGCAAGCCCCTCCTCATCTTTCAATTCAAGATCTTTATAAAAGAAATTAATAATCAAAAGCAAGAAATAAAAGAATTAAAACAAGACTTAATTGAACTTCAAACAACGTGTTGAGAATCTTGAATTTCACACACTAAAAAATTATCAAGAAAATAATAATAATAATTCTGAAAATCAAGAAGAATTTGGTGAAAACTTAAATGGTTTTGTAAATTCTTTAACAAGAAATCCACTTAAAAAATGGAAAACTCAAGTTACAACTAAGATAAAAGACTTCTCCATTAAAGCACTCTACTTATTAGATTGTGGTGCAGATGTTAATTTAATAAGAGAAGGATTAATCCCAACAAAATATTATGAAAAAACCAATAATAAATTCAATCTAGCTACTGTTAGCAAAAAACTACATATCAAATACAAATTAAGTAATATTTATGTCTATAAAAATGGAACATGCATAAAGACTAATTTCCATCTAGGAAAGGATTTAAATAATAATGTTATCCTTGGAAACCTTTTTCTATAAATTTTACAGCCTTTTCAAATTGACTCATCAGGTCTAAAAACTATTTTAGACAATAAGGAATTAAATTTTGATTTTGTTGAATTAACTCATATTCAACATATCAATCTTATTCAGACAAAGTGTAAACAAGAATAAGATGTTCAAAAACCATTCAGATATCCAGTTCTAAATAGAACGGATCTTATTAATCATCTCTCTAATGTCTTCATGTTTTCTACATTTAATCCTACATCCAGAATTTGGTACTTTCAAATTCTACCCGGAGGATAAAAAGTTGCTTCTCTTTTCCCAAAGAAAATAAAAATTTAGGTTATTGATAATTCTCATTCAGACCTATCTTTTACTCCTATCTGCCTTCAGGAAGTATCCATTCTCATTATGACATTAAGTAAAGCCCTTATTCAAGAATCATGCTCTTCCTTCATACCTACATCCCAACAAATATCAATCCCTTTCTTCAATCCATGATTATCTATCACTTCACAAGAACTTATTAATGCCCATTGGAGTGTCATTCTCTCTGATAAAAAAAAAGCACTAGAAAAACCCTATCCAAAATTGCAAACCATATCAAGGACTTAGTAAGCAAAATCCTTATGTGCCATAACATTCATCAAAGAGCACTATTATCGACAGATGTTGATAAAAAAAAACCAAAATTCACTTCCTGGAAAAGGTTAAAGGAGCCCTTCTAGATAAGATAGCTACAAGAATTAGGAAAAAAACTCTTTCTTGTCAAAGCACAATATATGAGCGGGGCAACTTGCTTTCCCAAATTGTTCATACCATCACATGAAGTAGATATCTGATATATCGAAGAAGGATTAGTCCAAAGATTTCCTTTACACAAAGATGATTTTGAAATAATACAATAGCTCCCTGCAATCGTGCGTCATGCCCTTCGCAGCATTGGAGTTACCAAAAGACAACTTCTCATAACAATTTCATCATGTTTGGGTGAAAGATCAGAAATCTGGTTTTATCAACCTTATCAATTATGGACTATCATGACCTATGAAGGAGGAGATTTAGTCTACAAAAAATTCATGTCTGCCTTAAATGATTACGAGCATCTCCCTATTGATTATCCAGCTCAATGGTATAAATCTTATGAAGTTACTACAATGGAATACAGCTTAAAACGTCTCCAAAATTGTGATCCTATTTTTTTAATCAATATCAAAGATTTCCCAATCTAAAAGGACATCTTGAATTTGCAAGTACATACTGATATATTTGGTGTGACAGTCGATGAGTTGTTTGCATTGCTGATGCTCTCACGAGCAAACAACGGTGATACAGAATCCATATAAATCTGGGCATACAGCCCTCAATCAAATTATCGATGCTTATGAAGACATGTCTTTGATATTTTTGAAGAAACTCGAGAAGAGTTAATCCAATTATTCCATAGTGAATTAACAAATGAAGGTTGGAATGAGCACTTTTGATGCAAGTCTCCAATAATACTATGCCTAGCATAAAGATTCATCATACAAGTGCTTTTTCTAAAACATTGGAAGGATGAGAAAAGCTTTTTCTACTAGCCCATCAATGAGTTCTTAGAAAAAGTACATGCAAAAGTACTAAAAGACGAAGCATGTCTCTCATAAGAATGAAGTAGTATTTTATTCCCGACATGCACATCCATGAAGAACTTATCTCAATAAAGGCAAAAGAAATAAAGACATGACACATACCTTATCAAGTCACTCAAAGCAATAATGACATCTTACTATTCAGAATAGAGTTCATCTAAAGCAAAGATTGTGAATTTTGCCTGCAGTCTGGAAGCATCATGAATTTTGCTTGTACATTAAATAAAATGCATGTTCAGTCTAAATTCAGTTGTAATAAAATGTAAATTATGTTTGTTATGACTATAAATATGAATAGCTTTCCTCATGTACAAGCAAGAGTTGGAATACCAGTCAAAATCTAGCCTTGCTTCCACCGCCATCTCCTCTCTCCTCTCCCTTCCGCTTTTGCATACCTACTATTTTCCCCATTTGGTATCAGGGAAAAGTTGGTATCAAATTTGTAATCAAGTACTTTGGCAACATAAAGTTGTTTTGTGAGTTTTTCTTTACTTATCTTTGTTATGTTATGCTTTGATTTTGCTTAAGGAATTGTTGACTCAGAAGTAAGAACATTAAAATTCTTAACACTTAGTTTTGTCTTTGTTATTATTAAGAGATTTTAATCATATTCCACCTAGAGCGAAGCTGAGGTAGCCATTATTGTCACCGTTGTTAGCCATGTGAAGGCGTTTAAGGCGTTTTGTTGGTGTGTAAATCACTTAATTCGTTAGATGCTCATGGTGGATTTAGTTAAAGTAACTTAGTAATACAAATTATGGCTAAGCTTATTAAGAAGTTTGTACCCTCTTCTTCCTCATCATCAAATTCCTTAGCTTCTACGTCTATTAAAAATAGTGAAGAAATCAGTTATGACGATTTAGATCAAGTTATTTGCGATTGGACTATTCCAACCGTAAATAAAAATGAAATTTATAAAGTTGGAAGTTTTCAATTAAAATCAAGTTATAAAATAAAAACCATTGAAAGAACTGAATCCATTACTAGTAATATTCAGCATCTTTTTTTAATCAAGCCCTATGAAATAAAGAAGTATGTTAAAACATACAATTATATTCATTTTGGATCAGTACAAGTTACTCTAAAGCCTTTAACAAGACTTGGACTTAGAACAGAAGCTCTCATCTAAGTATAAAATACAAGACATAAAAAATTCAGTGATTCATTACTTGGAATGGTTGAATCAAGTTTGGCTAATTGCCCTACTTTCTTCAATTGCTTTTTAAATTTCTCTGTTTCCCATATAGATCCAGGTGCACATGAAGCTCTTACTCTTGCTATCTAGATAAAAGGTTTTGATATGAATCCTCATAATCAAAATCTTGCTCTCATACATAGAGTTTATTACAAACTCATGAATTCAGTTGTTCCAGGCATAGCCTATTCCCATCAAGCAAAAGGTATGACTACTTTATTCCAAACTAATTTCAAAAATAAAGTTAATATTTCAAAACTCATACAGTGGAATGATATTAATCTATCTGGAAAATGGCGCTTAGAAAATGCCTAACTAGAAAGGTTATTAGAAAATCAAGATATTGAAACAATTATTGAACATGAAGATGGAAGTGTTGAAATAAATTTTCAAATAGATTCAAGAGATACAACTCCTATAGTTTATCAACCTAAAAGTCTTATTCTCATCCTCCCTCTATGGTAGAATCTTCCATAAAAGAACCATCCTGAGTTTCTTGCTCTATACCTAATGTAGACCTTTGACCTAAGGACTTGTGTATCCTTCTTATCAAGCTTCTTCGTCTAATACATATAATCCTCCAAAATTTGATTTCAATATAAATGCATTTGAATGTTTTGAAATTAAGAAAGAAATATTAAAAAAGAATTTAGCTCTACATCCTTTAACAAAATCCTTTTTTAAACAGGTTTCTCAAGAACATAAAGACTTTTTTAAAAAAATGGTACAAATATATATGATCATCAAAGAAATATTTATTTCTTTGATTGGCTTAAATTAGCCATAAGAAAAGCTTACAATACTCAAGATTTATCCATCAATATGAGAACAAAATTAAGCACATCCTAGATTATAGCTTCTACTAGTTCTTCTCCACAAAGAACTGAAGAATCTATACATCCTCCATTACATCAAATCATATATAGAGAAACTTCGGCCGTACCCATAAAAGATGTAGCAAAGATATAAGGAGATAAAGGTAAATCTGAATTAATTTATAAATCAAACTTAATTCATGTTTTAGAACAAAATAATTATACAAATATTAACCTTCATACTATTGGCCAACAAACCAACAGAATTGAAGATAAAGTTGAAAATATTTTAAAAATTTATGAAGCATCTTCTTCACAAAAGATAATTAAGACACAAACTTTAGATTTTCAAGGTGAAGCCCTTAAAGATCTAAAGTTAGAAAGGAAACCTTTAAACTTTTTAGATGAACTAATTAATCAATTATCTCATTGTTTTACAAATATAAAACTTCAGGAAAATAAAGATAAAAAAGCTAACAATTCTATAAATGTTTTAGTATCAAATTCTAAAGCCTCTAGCTTAGATTCAGAATGTTCTGTAGCTGATCCTATAGAAGAAGAGTCTAAAACAAATGAGAATCAAAATGATCAAAATAAAAAATCTCTACAGATCAATAATATATTTAAAAGACAAAAACCAATAGTCCCTACAGCAAAAATAAGAAATGATTATCCAAGATCTACTCCAGTTGATCTTCAATTCAAAAAACAAGCTATTCTAAATTGCCTTTGATTTGAAAACTCCTCAATATACGAATGGAATATAGATGGACAATCTGAATATCAAATCTTGCAACAATGCCAACACATGATGATATATGCCTCTACCATCATGGCTGCGGGCAATGGTCAAAAATATGCAGTAAGTTCAGTTGTCCTTGGATTTACTGGACAATTACAGGGTTAGTGGGAAAAGTACCTATCTGATATAAAAAGACGAGCTATACTAAATGCAATAAAAAGAGATCCTTCAGGAAATCTTGTTATTACTCATCAAGGTCAAATGATTCCTGATTCTATTTATATACTTATTACCAATATAGTAAAACATTTTATTGGTAATTATATGATTGTAGAAGAAAAAATAAAAATACAATTAATTAATTTATCTTGCCCAACATTATTAGATTTTTGTTGGTATAAAGTTGTTTTCTTATCAAAACTCTATACAATCGATGCAAGTAATTCAGAATTTTGGAAAGAAAAATTCATATCTGGTCTTCCTAAACTTTTTGCAAAAAAAGTTGGCGAAGAATTAAAATAAAAAAATTAAGGAAATTTGAATTATGGAATGTATACATATGGTGATCTAATTCAAAAGATTAATAAAGTTGGATTTTCATTATACAATGAAAGCAAACTTAAACATCAAATTGAAAATAAAAAAAGGATCAGCAAGTATGAACTTGGCCTTAAACGTCAAATTGAAAATCAAAAAAGAATTAGCAAGTATGAACTTGGTGATTTTTGTTTTCAATTTGGCATGGAACTATTAATTAGTCCTTCTAGCAAAAATAAAAAGAAAAACTTAAAAAGAAACCACTAAGAAAGAAAATCTAAAAAATTTTCAACTCCACAATATTATAATCCCTCAAAAAGATATCATAAAAAATCTTCTAATAGAAAACCTTATAAAGAATTAAAGAAATCTTACACAAAAGATAATGCATCCACTTCTCATCCCAAGAAAAGAGAAATACGATGTTATAATTGCAAAGAAAAAGGACATATAGCTCCTGACTGCCCAAAAATAAACATAAAAATAGAAAAAGAAATCAAAACAACCTTAAAAGGATCATCATCCTCATCCTTAGAATCATCTAGTTCCTCTGATAAAGATTATTCTTCAGATACATGTCATTGTAAAATATATGATAGTGAAATCCAGTATGAATCTGCTTTTTCTTCCTCTTTATCTTTAAACGTACTTTCTGCTCTAGAAGAACTGGTACTAGAAATGTTTAAAGATCTCAAAGATGAAGAATTAAAAAATAAATATTTTGAAAAAATACATAATATAAATAAAGGAAATAAAAAAAGGAAAAGCTTCTACTTCAAATAATATATCTGACTTACCTGAACAATTCAGCTTTAAAACTGTATTAAATATATTAAGAGAGCAGCAAGCCCCTCCTCATCTTTCAATTCAAGATCTTTATAAAAGAAATTAATAATCAAAAGCAAAAAATAAAAGAATTAAAACAAGACTTAATTGAACTTCAAACAACGTGTTGAGAATCTTAAATTTCACACACTAAAAAATTATCAAGAAAATAATGATAATAATTCAGAAAATCAAGAAGAATTTGGTGAAAACTTAAATGGTTTTGTAAATTCTTTAACAAGAAATCCACTTAAAAAATGGAAAACTCAAGCTACAATTAAGATCAAAGACTTCTCCATTAAAGCACTCTACTTATTAGATTGTGGTGCAGATGTTAATTTAATAAGAGAAGGATTAATCCCAACAAAATATTATGAAAAAACCAATAATAAACTCAATCTAGCTACTGTTAGCAAAAAACTACATATCATATACAAATTAAGTAATGTTTATGTTTGTAAAATTGGAACATGCATAAGAACTATATTCCTTTTAGGAAAGGATTTAAACAATGATGTTATCCTTAGAAATCCTTTTCTACAAATTTTACAACCATTTCAAATTGACTCATCAGGTCTAAAAACTATTTTAGACAATAAGGAATTAAATTTTGATTTTGTTGAATTAACTCCTATTTAACGTATCAATCTTATTCAGGCAAAGTATAAACAAAAATAAGATGTTTGAAAACTATTTAGATATCTAGTTCCAAATAAATGGATCTTGTTAATTGTCTCTTTGATGACTTCATGTTTTCTATATTTAATCCTATATCTAGATTTTGGTACCTTCAAATTCTACCCGGAGGACAGATATAAAATTTCTTTTCTTTTCCCAAAGAAAATAAAAATTCAGGCTATTGGTAATTCTCATTCAGACCTATCTTTTACTCCTATCTGCCGTTAGGAAGTATCCCTTCTCATTATGACATCAAGTAAAGCCCTATTCAAGAATCAAGCTCTTCCTTCATACCTACATCCCAACAAATATCAATCCCTTTCTTCGATCCATGATTATCTGTCACTTCACAAGAACTTATTAATGCCCATTAGAGTGCTATTCTCTTTGATAAAAGAAAAAACATGAGAACAACCCTATCCAAAATTGCAAACCATATCAAGGACTTAAAAAACCAAATCCTTATGTGCATAACATCCATCAAAGAGCGCTATTATCCACTTCTGCTAATAAAAAAAACATCTAGAATTCACCTCCTAGAAAAGGTTAAATTAGCCCTTCCAGATGAGATAGCTACAAGAATTAGAGAAAAAACTCTTTCTTGTCAAATCAAAGAGCGATTAATGCTCAAAGCTCAATATATAAGCTGGGCAACTGGCTTTCCCAAATTGTTCCTGCCATCACATGAAGTTAATATCTCATATATCGAAAAAGGATTAGTCCAAAGATTTTCTTTTTGCAGAGATGATTTTGAAATAATACAGCAACTCCTTGCAATCGTGCGTCATGCCCTTCACAGCTTTGGAGTTACCAAAAGACAACTTCTCATAACAATTTCATCAAGTTTGGGTGAAAGATTAGAAATCCTATTTTATCAACCTCATCAACTATGGACTATCATGACTTATGAAGAAGGAGATTTAGTCTACAAAAAATTCATCTCTACCTTAAATGATTATGAGCATCTCCCTGTTGATTATCCTGCTCAATCGTATGAATCTCATGAAGTTGCTACAATGGAATACAGCTTTGAATGTCTCCAAGATTATGATCCAGCTTCTGATCAATATCAAAGATTTCCCAATCTAAAAGGTCGTCTTGAATTTGCAAGTACGTACAAATATGTTTGGTGTGACGGTCGATGAGTTGTTTGCATTGCTAATGATCTCGTTGAGCAAACAATGATGATACAGAATCCATATAAATCTGGACATATAGCTCTTAATGAAATTATCAATGCTTATGAAGACATGTCTTTTGATATTTCTAAAGAAACTCGAGAAGAGTTAATCCAATTATTCCATGGTGAATTAACAAATGAAGGTTGGAATGAGCACTTTTGATGCAAGTCTCCAATAATACTATGCCTAGCATAAAGATTCTTCCAACAAGAGCTTTTTCTAAGACATTGGAAGGATGAGAAAAGCTTTTTCTACTAGCCCATCAATGAGTTCACAGAAAAAGTACATGCAAAAGTACTAAAAGACAAAGCATATCTCTGATAAGAACGAAGTAGTGTTTTATTCCCGACATGCACATCCATGAAGAACTTATCTCCAGAAAGGGAAAAAAAATAAAGACATGACACATGCCTTATCAAGTCGCTCAAATTAATCATGACATCTCATTTCAAAACATTCAATAGCATTTATATTGAAATAGGATTCCAAAGGATTATATGTATTAAATAGAGAAGCTTGATAATAAGGATACACAAGTCCTATAGGTCGAGGGTCTACATTAGGTGTAGAGCAAGAAACTCGGGATAGTTCTTTTATGGAAGATCTTACCACAGAGGGAGGATGAGAATAAGACTTTTTAGAAGGTTGATAAACTGTAGGAGTTGTATCTCTTGAATCTTTTTGAAAATTTCTTTCAACACTTTCATCTTCATGTTCAATAATTGTTTCAATATCTTGTTTTTCTAAAGACCTTTCTAGTTGGGCATTTTATAAGCGCCATTTACCAAATAGATTAATATCATTTTACTGTATGAGTTTTAGAATATTTACTTTATTTTTGAAATTAGTTTGGAATAAAGTAGTCAAACCTTTTGCTTGATGGGATAGGCTATGCCTAGAACAACTAAATTCATGAGTTTATAATAAACTCTATATATAAGAGCAATATTTTGATTATGAGGATTCATATCAAAACCTTTTGTCTGCATAGCGAGAGTAAGAGCTTCATGTGCACATGGATCTGTAAGGGAAACAGAGAAATTTGGAAAGCAATTAAAGAAAGTAGGGCCATTAGCCAAACTTGATTCAACCGTTCCAACTAATGAATCACTGAATTTTTTATGTCTTGTATTTTGAACATAGATAAGAGCTTCTGTTCCAAGTCCAAGTCTTGTTAAAGGCTTTAGAGCAACTTGCACTAATCCAAAATGAATATAATTGTATGTTTTAACATACTCCTTTAGTTCATGGGTTTCATTAAAGAAAGATGCTAAATATTACTAGTAATAGATTCAGTTCTTTCAATGGTTTTTACTTTATAACTTGATTTCAATTGAAAACTTCCAACTTTATAAATTTCATTTTTATTTACGGTTGCAATAGTCCAGTCACAAATAACTTGATTTACATCGTCATATCTGATTTTTTCACTATTTTTAATAAACATCTAAGATAAGAAATTTGATGATGAGGAAGAAGAAGGTACAAACTTCTTAATAAGCTTAGCCATAATTTGTGTTACAGAGTTATTTTAACTATATCCACCATGAGTATCCGATGAAATAGAGGATTTACACACAACAAAATGCCGTAAACACCTTCACACGACTAACAACGACGACAACAATGGCTACCTCATCTTCGCTCCAGGTGGAATATTCTTAAAATTTCTCAATAATAACAAACACACAACCAAGTATTATGATTTTTAACATTCTTGCTTCTGAGTCAGCAATTCCTTAAACAAAATCAAAACATAAAGATAAGTGAAGAAATACTCACAAAACGACTTTATATTGCAACGATACTTGATTACAAACTAAATGTCAACTTGGCTCTCATACCAAATGAGGAAGATGGTGGGTATACAAAAGCAGAAGGGAGAGGAGAGAGGAGATGGTGGTGGAACCAAAGCTGGATTTTGACTGGTATTCCAACTCTCGCCTGTACATGAGGAAGGCTAGTGCTATTTATAGTCATAACCAATATAATTTACATTTCATTACAACTAAATTTGCACTGCATTTGCATTTCAATTCATGTGCTGACAAATTTCATGAAGCAACCGAACTGCAGGAAAAAATCAAAATCTTTGCTGTAGATGAACTTTATTCTGAATAGTGAGTTGTCGTGATTGCTTTGACTGACTTGATAAGGTATGTGTCATGTCTTTATTTCTATTCCCTTTATGGAGATAAGTTTTTCATAGATGTGCATGTTAGGAATAAAATACTACTTCATTCTTATGAGAGATATGCTTTGTCTTTTAGTACTTTTGTACGTACTTTTTCCAAAAAACTCATTGATAGGCTAGTAGAAAAAGCTCTTGTAGGAAGAATCTTCATGCTAGGCATAGTATTATTGGAGACTTGCATCAACAGTGCTCATCATAACCATCATTTGTTAATTTACCATGGAATAATTGGATTAACTCTTCTTAAGTTCTGTCAGAAATATCAAAAAACATGTCTTCATAAGCATTGATAATTTGGTTAAGAGCTGTATGTCCAGATTTATATGGATTCTGTATCATTGTTGTTTGCTTAGCGAGATCATCAGCGATGCAAGCAACTCTTCGACCGTCACACCAAACATATCTGCATGTACTTGCAAATTCAAGATGTCCTTTTAGATTGAGAAAGTTTATGAGATTCATACCATTGAGCTGGATAATCAACAGGGAGATGCTCGTAATCATTTAAGGTAGAGATGAACTTTTTGCAGGCTAAATCTCCTTACTCATAATTCATGATGGTCCATAATTGATAAGGCTGATAAAACCAGATTTCTAATCTTTCACCCAAACTTGATGAAATCATTATGAGAAGTTGTCTTTTGGTAACTCCAAGGTTGCGAGGGGCATGATGCATGATTGTAGGGAGCTGCTACATCATTTCAAAATCATCTCTACATAAAGAAAATCTCTGCACTAATCCTTGTTCGATAAATGAGATATCAACTTCATATGATGGCAGGAACAATTTAGGAAAGCCAGTTGCCCAGCTTATATATTGAGCTTTGATCATTAATCGTTCCTTGATCTGAAAAGAAAGAGTTTTTTCTCTAATTCTTGTAGCTATCTCATCTGGAAAGGCTATGTTAACCTTTTCTAGGAGGCAAATTCTGGATGTTTTTTCATCAGCATAGGTGGATAATAGTACTCTTAGATGGATGTTATGGAAGATAAGGATTTGGCTTTCTATGTCCTTGATATGGTTTACAATTTTTGATAGGGTTTTTTTAGTGTTCTTTCTTTTATCAGAGAGAATGGCACGCCAATGGGCATTGATAGGTTCTTGTGAAGTGACAAATAATCTTAGATTGAAGAATGGAATTGATATTTGTTGGGATGTAGGTATGAAGGAGGAGCTTGATCCCTGAATAGGGGCCTTGCTTTTGCTTATATTTGATGTGATAATGAGAAGGGATATTTCCTGAAGGCAGATAGGTCTGAATGGGAATTATCAATAATCTAAAATTTTATTTTCTTTGGGAAAAGAAAAATAATTTTATATTTGTCCTTTGGGTAAAATTTGAAGGTTCCAAAATCCAGATGTAAGATTAAATGTAGAAAACATGAAAACCTTAGAGAGACGATTAATAAGATCTGTTTTATTTGGAAATGGATATCTGAATGGTTTTTGAACATCTTATTCTTGTTTATACTTTGCCTGAATAATATTGATATGTTGAATAAGAGTTAATTCAACAAAATTAAAATTTAATTCTTTATTATCTAAAATAGTTTTTAGACTTAATGAGTCAATTTCAAATGGCTATAAAATTTGTAGAAAAGGATTTCCAAAGATAACATCATTGTTGAAATCTTTTCCTAAAAATCTTTATGCTCTTGAGAAACCTGTTAAAAAAAGGATTTTGTTAAAGGATGTAAAGCTAAATTATTTTTTAACATTTCTTTATTAATTTTTGAACATTGAATAACATTTATATTAAAATTAGAATCTGAGGGATTATATGTATTAGTTGGAGAAGCATGATTTCTTATGTTTTCTAAAGCTTGACAAGAAGGATACACAAGTCCTATAGGTTGAAGGTCTATATTCGGTGTAAAGCAAGAAACTCGAGATGGTTCTTTTATGGAAGATCCTACCACAGAGGGAGGATGAGAATAAGACTTTCTAGAAGGTTGATAAATTGTACGAGTTGTATCTCTTGAATCAGTTTGAAAAGATATTTCAACACTTCCATCATCATGTTTAATAATTGTTTCAATATCTTTATTTTCTAAGTGCCATTTACCAATTAGATTAATATCATTCCACTGTATGAGTTTTGGAATATTAACTTTATTTTTGAAGTTAGTTTGGAATAAAGTAGTCATACCTTTTGCTTCATGGGAATAGGCTATGCTTGGAGCAACTGAATTCATGAGTTTATAATAAACTCTGTATATGAGAGCAAGATTTTGATTATAAGGATTCATATCAAAACCTTTTGTCTGGATAATGAGAGTAAGAGCTTCATGTGCACCTGGATCTATAAGGGAAATAGAGGAATTTGGAAAACAATTGAAGAAAGTAGGACCATTAACCAAACTTAATTCAACCATTCCAAGTAATGAATCATTGAATTTTTTATGTCTTGTATCTTGAACATACTTGAGAGCTTCAGTTCTAAGTCCAAGTCTTATTAATGGCTTTAAAGCAACTTGTACTAATCCAAAATGAATACAATTGTATGTTTTAACATACTCCTCTATTTCATGGGACTTGATTAAAGAAAGATGCTGAATATTACTGGTAATAGATTCAGTTCTTTCAATGGTTTTTACTTTATAACTTGATTTTAATTGAAAACTTCCAAGTTTATAAATTTCATTTTTATTTATAGTTGAAATAGTCCAGTCACAAATAACTTGATTTAAATTGTTATAGCTGATTTCTTCACTATTTTTAATAGACATAGAAGATAAGGAAATTCATGATGAGGAAGAAGAAAGTACAAACTTCTTAATCAACGTAGCCATACTTTGTATTACAGAGTTATTTTAACCAAATCCACAACGAGTATCCAACGAAATAGAGGATTTACACACCAACAAAATGCCTTAAATGCCTTCACATGGCTAACAACGGTGACAACAATGGCCACCTCAGCTTTGCTCTAAGCAAAATATGATTAAAATTTTTCAATAATCACAAACACACAACCAAGTATTAAAATTTTAGACGTTCTCACTTCTAAGTCAGCAATTCCTTAAACAAAATCAAAACATAAAGATAAGTGAAGAAATACTCACAAAACAACTTTATCTTGCAATGATACTTGATTACAAACTAGATGCCAACTTGGCTCTAATTTTAACTATATTGTAATGGAGAGGATGGTGGGTATACAAAAGCGGAAGGGAGAGGAGAGAGGAGATGGTGGGGAAGCAAGGCTGAATTTTGACTGGTATTCCAACTCTTGCCTGTATATGAGGAAGAGTAGACCTATTTATAGTCATAACCAACATAATTTAGATTTCATTACAACTAAATTTAGACAGAATGTGCATTTCATTTAATGTGTTGGCAAATTTCATTATGCTTCCTTACTGCCGATAAAAATCACAATCTTTGCTGTAGATGAACTTTATTCTGAATAGTTAAATGTCATGATTGCTTTGAGTGACTTGATAAGGTATGTGTCATGTCTTTATTTTTTTTCCCTTTCTGGAGATAAGTTCTTCATGGATGTGCATGTCCGGAATAAAATACTACTTCATCCTTATGAGAGATATGCTTTGTCTTTTAGTACTTTTGCATGTACTTTTTCTAAAAAATCATTAATGGGCTAGTATAAAAAGCTTTTCTCATCCTTCCAGTGTTTTAGAAAAAGCTCTTGTAGGAAGAATCTTTACGTTAGGCATAGTATTATTGGAGACTTGCATCAAAAGTTCTCATTCCAACCTTCATTTGTTAATTCATCATGGAATAATTGGATTAACTCTTCTCGTGTTTCTTCAGAAATATCAAAAGACATGTCTTCCTAAGCATTCATAATTTGATTAAGAGCTGTATGACCAGATTTATATGGATTCTGTATCATCGTTGTTTGCTCAGCAAGATCATCAGCAAAGCAAACAACTCGTACCATCACAACAAATATATCTGTATGTACTTGCAAATTCAAGAAGTCCTTTTAGATTAAGAAATCTTTGTTATTGATCAGAAGCTGGATCATAATTTTCGAGACGTTCTAAGCTGTATTCCATTGTAGTGACTTCATGAGATTCATACCATTGAGCTGGATAATCAACAGGGAGATGCTCGTAATCATTTAAGGTAGAGATGAATTTTTTGTAGACTATATCTCCTTCTTCATAAGTCATGATAGTCCATAGTTGATAAGGTTGATAAAACTAGATTTTTGACCTTTCACCCAAACTTGATGAAATCGCTATGGGAAGTTGTCTTTTGGTAACTCCAAGGTTGCGAAGGGCATGACGCACGATTGCAGGGAGCTGTTACCTTATTTCAAAATCATCTGTGCATAAAGAAACTCTTTGGACTAATCCTTGCTCGATATATGAGATATTAACTTCATATGATGGCAGGAACAATTTGGGAAAGCCAATTGCCCAGCTTATATATTGAGCTTTGAGCATTAATAGCTCCTTGATCTGATAAGAAATAGTTTTTTCTCTAATTATTGCAGTTATCTAATCTGGAAGGGCTATGTTAACTTTTTCTAGGAGGTGAATTCTGGATGTTTTTTCATCAACATAGGTGGATAATGGTGCTCTTTGATGGATGTTATGGCACATATGGATTTGGTTTTCTACGTTCTTGATATAGTTTGCAATTTTGGATAGGGTTTTTCTAGTGTTTTTTCTTTTATCAGAGAGAATGGCACTCCAATGGGCATTGATAAGTTCTTGTGAAGTGACAGATAATCCTGGATTGAAGAAGAGAATTGATATTTGTTGGGATGTTGGTATGAAGGAAGAGCTTAATTCCTGAATAAGGGTTTACTTGATGTCATAATGAGAAGGGATGCTTCCTGAAGGCAGATAGGGGAAAAAGATAGGTCTAAATGAGAATTATCAATAACCTAAAATTTTATTTTCTTTGGGAAAAGAAAAGCAATTTTATATCTGTCCTCTAGGTAGAATTTGAAGGTACCAAAATCTAGATATAGGATTAAATGTAGAAAACATGAAGACATCAAAGAGACGATTAATAAGATCCGTTTTATTTGGAATTGGATATCTGAATGGGTTTTGAATATCTTATTCTTGTTTACACTTTGTCTGAATAATATTGATATGTTGAATAGGAGTTAATTCAACAATATCAAAATTTAATTCTTTATTGTCTAAAATAGTTTTTAGACTTAATGAGTCAATTTGAAAAGGCTGTAAAACTTGGAAAAAAGGAATTCCAAGGATAACATCATTGTTTAAATCCTTTCCTAAAAGGAAATTAGTCTTTATACATGTTCCATTTTTACAGACATAAACATTACTTAATCTGTATTTGATATGTTGTTTTTTGCTAGCAGTAGCTAAATTGAGTTTATTATTGGCTTTTTCATAATATTTTGTTGGGATTAAATCTTCGATTATTAAATTAACATCTGCGCCACTATCTAGTAAGCAGAATGCTTTAGTAGAGAATTCTTTTATCTTAATTGTAACTTGAGTTTTTCATTTTTTAAGTGGATTCCTTATTAAAAGATTTACAAAACCATTCAAGTTTTCATCAAAATTTTCTTGATTTTCTAAATTATCATTATTTTCTTGATAATTTTTGAGTATGTGAAATTCAAGATTTTCAACACGTTGTTTGAGTTCTTGAAGTTCAATTAAGTGTTGTTTTAATTCCTTTCTTTCTTGATTTTGATTATTACTTTCTTTATAAAGATCTTTAATAGAAAGATGAGTAAGAGCTTGTTGCTCTCTTAATCTAGCTAATACAGTTTTAATGCTGAATTGTTCAGGTAATTCTGATATGTTATTTGATGTAGAAGCTTTTCCTTTTTTTAGTTCCTTTATTTATATTTTGTACTTTTTCCAAATATTTATTTTTTAATTCTTTATCTTTTAGATCTTTAAACATTTCTAGCACTATCTCTTCTAGAGCAGAAAGTACGTTTAAAGATAAAGAGGTAGAAAAAGCAAATTCATGCTGAATTTCTCTGTCAAATATTTTACAATGACATGTATTTGAAGAATGAGAGGAAGAATAATCTATATTAGAGGAACTGGATGACTCTGACTTTGAGGATCCTTTTAAGATAGTTTTGATTTCTTTTTCTGTTTTAACTTTTATTTTTGGGTAGTTACGAGCTATATATCCTTTTTCCTTGCAATTATAACATTGTATTTCTTTTTTCTTGGAATGAGAATTAGGTGGATTATTTTTTATATAAGATTTCTTTAATTCTTTATAGGGGTTTTTATGAGAAATTTTTTTATGATATCTTTTTGAGGGATTATAATAATGTGGAGTTGAAAAATGTTCAGATTTTCATTTTTGATGGTTTTTTTTTAAAGTTTTTCTTTTTATTCTGGCTAGAAGGATTGATTAATGGTTCCATACTAGATTGAAAACAAAAATCACCAAGTTCATACTTGCTGACTCTTTTTTGATTTTCAATTTGACACTTAAGTTTGATTTCATTGCATAATGAAAATCCAACTTTATTAATCTTTTGAATAAGATCACCATATGTATACATTTCATAATTCAAATTTCCATAAATTTCTGATTTTAATTCTTCTCTAACTTTTTCTGCAAAAAGATTAAGAAGACCAGATATGAATTTTTCTTTCCAAAATTCTGAATTACTTGCATCGATCGTATAGAGTTTTGATAAGAAAATAGCTTTATACCAATGAAAATCTGATAATGTTGGGCAAGATAAATTGATTAATTGTGTTTTTAATTTTTCTTTTACATTCATATAATTACCAATAAAATGTTTTACTATATTGGTAATAAGCATGTAGATGGAATCATGGTTCATTTGGCCTTGAGGAGTAAGAATAGGATTTCCTGAGGGATCTCTTTTTATTATATTTAATATAGCATTTCTTTCTGTATCAGAAAGGTATTTTTCCCACCAACCATGAAATTGTCCAGTAAATCCAAGGACGACTGCATTTACTGTATGTCTTTGATCATTACTAACTATCGTGATGGTAGAGGCATATATCATCATGTGTTGGCATAGTTGCAGGATTTAATATTCAGATAGTCCATCTACATTCCATACATATACTGAAGAGTTTTCAAATTGCAGGCCATTTAGAATAGCTTGTTCTTCGAATTGAAGATTAACTGGGGTAGGTTATGGATAATAATTTCTTGTTTTTGTTGCAGTGGCTATTGGTTTTTGCCTTTTAAAAATTTTATTCAGTTGTAGAGATTCTTGATCTTGAGTTTCATTTAATTTTTCTTTTATAAAGTCAGAAACAGAGAATTCTGAGTCTGAGCTCAAAGCTTTAGAAACTAAAACATTTATGGATTTTTCATCTCTATTTTCTTTATTATCTTTAAGTTTTATGAGATAATTGATTGATTAGTTCGTCTGAAAATTTTAAGGGTTTTTTTTTTCGAACTTTAGATCTTTAAGGGCTTCACCTGGAAAACCTAAAGATTGTGTCTTGATTACTTTATGGGAAGAAGTAGTTTCTTAAAATTTTAAAATGTTTTCAACTTTATCTTCAATTCTATTGGTTTGTTGGCCAATAGTATGAAGGTTAATAATTGTATAATTATTTTGTTCTAAATCATGACTTAAATCTGATTTGTGAATAAATAAATTCTGTTTTACCTTTGTCTCCCCGTATTATTGCAATATCTTTTATGGGTACAGCTGAAGTTTCTTTATAAATGATTTAATGTAATGGAGGATATATAGATTCTTCACTTCTTTGTGGAGAGGAACTATTAGAAGCTATAATCCACGAAAAGCTTAATTTAGTTATCATATTGATGGATAAATCTTCAATATTATAAGCTTTCTTCATGGCTAGTTTAAGCCAATCTAAGAAATAAATATTTTTTTGATTCTCATACGTATATTTATACCATTTTGCTTTTAGAAAGTCTTGATGTTCTTGAAAAACATGGTTTAAAAAGGATTTTGTGAGAGGATGTAAAGCTAAATTCTTTTTTTAGTATTTCTTTATCAATTTCAAAGCATTCAATAACATTTATGTTGAAATCGGATTCTGAAGGATTACATGTATTTGACGGAGAAGCTTGATAAGAAGGATACACAAGTCCTGTAGGTCGAAGGTCTACATTAGGTGTAGAGTAAGAAACTCAGGATGGTTCTTTTATGGAAGATCCTACCATAGAGGGAGGATACGAATAATACTTTTTAGAAGTTGACAAATTATAGGAGTTGTATCTCTTGAATTTGTTTGAAAATTTATTTCAACATTTCGGTCTTCATGTTCAATAATTGTTTCAATATCTTGATTTTCTAAAGACCTTTCTGGTTGGGCATTTTTTGAGCTCCATTTACCAAATAGAATAATATCATTACACCGTATGAGTTTTGGAATATTAACTTTATTTTTTAAATTAGTTTGAAATAAAGTAGTCATACCTTTTGCAACTTCAGTGGACATATACAAAGTATTGAAACCACTGTCAAAATTGAAATCCATGAGGTACCACATAGAGATTCTTTTAATTACCTAGGCTCAATGATTAGTAAGGATGGGGAGATTGACAAAGATGTGGAGCATAGGATAAAAGCTGGATGGCTAAAGTGGAGACTAGCATCAGGAGTGCTTTGTGAAAGACGAATGCCAATGAAATTGAAGGGCAAAATTTACAGGATAGTGGTAAGACCAGCTATGACATATGAAGCAGATTATTGGCCAACTAAGAAGATGCATAATCATAAGATGGATGTAGCGGAAATGAGAATGCTTAGGTGAATGTGTGGTAAAAGTAGAAAAGATAAAATAAAAAATGAGCGCTTTCGAGAGCATTTAGGAGTAGCACCAATAGGGGATAAGATTAGAAAAGCCCATTTAAGATGGTTTGGGCATGTTGAGCATAGGCCAGTAATAGCACCGTCGAGAAAAGGTAAGGATATACAGGTGGATGGCCCATCAAGAGGTAGGGGCAGTCAGAAGAAAACATAGATGGAAGTTATTAATTCAGATTTGAATAAGTTTAACTCATCGAAAGATTTGGCTCAAAATAGAATGGAACGGAGAAACAGAATTCATGTAGCTAACCCCAACATGCTTCGGATAAGGCTTTGATGATGACCTTTTGATTGATGGGAATAGGCTATGCCTGGAACAGCTGAATTCATGAGTTTATAATAAACTCTATATATGAAAGCAAGATTTTGATTATGAGGATTCATATCAAAACCTTTTGTCTAGATAACAAGAGTAAGAGCTTTATGTGCACCTGGATCTGTAAGGAAAACAGAGAAATTTAGAAAGCAATTGAAGAAAGTAGGGCCATTAGCCAAACTTGATTCAACCATTCCAAGTAATGAATCATTGAATTTTTTATGTCTTGTATCTTGAACATGGATGAGAACTTCTGTTCTAAGTCCAAGTCTTGTTAAAATCTTTAGAGCAACTTGCACTAATCCAAAATGAATATAATTGTATGTTTTAACATACTCCTTTATTTCATGGGGTTTGATTAAAGAAAGATGCTGAATATTACTGGTAATGGATATAGTTCTTTCAATGGTTTGTACTTTATAATTTGATTTTAATTGAAAACTTACAACTTTATAAATTTCATTTCTGTTTATGGTTGGAATAGTCCAGTCACAAATAACTTGATCTAAATCGTCATAACTGATTTCTTCACTATTTTTAATAGACATAGAAGATCAAGAATTTGATGATGAGGAAGAGAAGGTATAAAATTCTTAAAAAGCTTAGCCATAATTTGCATTACAGAGTTATTTTAAGCAAATCCACCACGAGTATCCAACGTAATAGAGGATTTACACACTAACAAAATGCCTTAAACGCCTTCACACAGCTAACAATGGTGACAATAATGGCTACCTCAGCTTTGCACTAGGCGGAATATGATTAAAATTTCTCAATAATAACAAACACATAACCAAGTATTAAGAGTTTTGGCGTTCTTGCTTCTGAGTTAGCAATTCCTTAAACAAAATAAAGACATAAAGATAAGTGAAGAAATACTCACCAAACGACTTTTTATTACAACGATACTTGATTACAAACTAGATGCCAACTTGGCTTTGATACCAAATGAGGAGGACGGTAGGTATACAAAAGCGGAAGGGAGAAGAGAGAGGAGATGTGGTGGAAGCAAGGTTGGATTTTGACTGGTATTCCAACTCTTGCCTATAATGAGGAAGGCTAGACCTATTTATAGTCATAACCAACATAATTTACATTTCATTACAACTGAATTTACACTGCATTTGCATTTCATTTCAGGTGCTGACAAATTTCATTATGCAACTGGACCGCAGGCAAAAATCACAATCTTTGCTGTAGATGAACTTTATTCTGAATAGTGAGATGTCATGATTGCTTTGAGTGACTTGATAAGGTATGTGTCTGTTGGAAGTAGATGGGTCTCGTGGATAGATGTTCAATACTTTTGACCCACTTGAAACAAGGATCAACTATCCATAAGACCAAAAAACCCAATCCAGGATGCATTACCCTTAATCTCGTGACCATATATAGTAAATATGCTATCTAAAAAATAGAATCAAACAGCACTAAACATCTATAATAATCTACAATATGCAAGAAGTAGATCATACCTTTGGAGATTCGTAGTGCTTTAATGGAGAAGTTGAAATTCTACTTGATGATGAGAATCTTCAACACCTTTTAGCCTTCCCCACTATGACCCGAATTGGATTTCTTTTCTCAAGAAGAATGGTGGAATCTCCAGAAGAAATCCCAACTCGAAACTCCAAGGAATTAGAAGAGAGAAGGAGAAAGAAACTCGTACAACTCTTGCACGCACAGGGTTTTGAGCATGAGAGAGTCTCTTATTGGACGTCCAAGAGATTTTATATATTTTCAAATCTCTTCCTTGCTTAATTAAAATAGAAGTCTTACTTCCAAAGCAATTTGCAACTTTCTCCTTTCTAATCCCTTCTTTCTAGAGTTCAAGTCAGATTAGTATTTTCCAATAACTAAGGTTAGCGTGGGGACCACTAGGGATTCCTTAGAAAGCTGGCTCCAACTGGAATACCGCGACCCCACATCTCATGTGCAATCCAGGCCCACAGTTAATTGCAAATAACACCACTATATAAATGCAATTGCACTCCAGTCTTAGGAATAAATTACAATGAAGACCCTAAACTTCCCAATTACCACAAGTGGGCCCCTCTATCAATATCTATGGATCAATTGGAATAAATCTGTCTCTTCTAATATAAGTTCCACATCTTATTATCCTTGAGCCTCAATTAATCACAGTAATCATCAGTACCATCCAATTAGCTCTTAATTGAGATGAGTGCGCACTTACTAATGACAAATCCATTAATTGGCAGAAGGGGATAATAGAGATAGATTCCATCTTGATCATTCAACGTTCCCACAGTTCAACTACCACATACCCAAAATACCGAGGTGTTAACCTACAGTCGGCCTCACTCATTGGTGACTCAAAGCAAATGAATAGATAGAAACTTAAGTTCATCGATGTCTCAGGATTAAGAGACTATTTCCAGGGAATTATGAAAGCTTACCTTATTATTGAGACAGAATTCCATAAGGTGCATCTCATGGTCCTTCAATACATCCAATGTACTAGCACCGTGATCCAGAATCTTACATTCTGATGATCGAGACAAATCACACTATCTCATAGTGATCAAAGTGCTGTAACCTTATCAAATGAGATGCCCAGTCTCATTACTAGTTGTGAAGCTATTTAAGTATAAGATTTGTGACATATATCTCCTGTGTGTGGATCTCATCTATGCACATATATCACATCTAATATACTAATGGGACCCGGTTCAACTCATAAACCATTATGTCATATGTATTGGTCATGTGCATGAAGTAGTAAAATAACATTCATCTCATGAAAGTAAAGCATGATTTTATTGATAAATAAAGAAATTAATTAATTTATTACATCAACTAATGAATTGAGTCCAAAAAATCTAACAGTCCCCCACTTGGGCTCAATGCCAGTCAGGGTTGCATCTCATGCCCATCCCTTCTACATGCTGCTCAAAGACTTTGGTAGTCAAAGGCTTAGTAAAGGGATCTGCCAAATTGTCCGCAGAGGGTATCTTGGTAATAGTAATATCACCTCTCTGCACAATCTCTCTAACTAAGTGATACTTCCTCTGTACATGCTTTTGACTTTTATGGTTTCTAGGTTCCTTTGACTGAGCGACTGCCCCGCTACTGTCACAGTAAACTGTGAGTGGCTGTCGTGCCAAAAGTACCACCCCAAGTTCCAAAAGAAATCTTTTAAGCCATACTACTTCCTTAGCTGCTTCACACGCTGCTACATATTCAGCCTCCGAGGTTGAATCGGCAATACATTCTTATTTTATACTCCTCCATCTACTAGCTCTGCCTCCAAGCATAAATACATAACCAGAGGTGGATTTCCTAGAATCCTTATCTGACATAAAGTCAGAGTCTGTGCATCCGACTAAAATCAACTCATCGTTGCTATAAATCAACATGTAATCTCTAGTCCTTCTCAAGTATTTGAGAATACATTTTACGGCAGTCCAATGTTCAGGTCCTGGATTAGATTGATATCTGCTGATTAGGCCCACTACATAACAGATATCTGGTCTAGTACATAACATAGCATACATGAGGCTACCAACAGCCGAAGCGTATGGTATCACCTCATCTGCTCCTTTTCCTCGAGTGTCTTAGGACACTAATCCTTGGAAAGGTGCACTCCATGCTTGAAAGGTGTGATACCCTTCTTGGAGTCTTGCATTGCAAACCGTACTAGCACCTTATCTATGTATGCAGTTTGGGATAAGCCAACGATCCTATTTTTTTGGTCTCGATAGAGTTTGATCCCTAGGATGTAGCTAGCTTCTTCCAAGTGCTTCATATCAAAAGTCTTGGCTAACCAAACTTTTACCGTTGACAATATTCCTATGTCTTTCTCGAGGAGAAGGATGTCATCGACATATAAAACCAGAAAAACTACCCTTTCACCCTCACTTTTCATATATACACATGACTCATCCAGATTTTGACAAAAACCAAATGACTTGATTGCCTGGTCAAAACGGATATTCCAGCTTTGGGATGCCTACTTTAGTCCATAAATAGACTTCTGCAACTTGCAAACTTTTTGCTCCTGGTTTTTAGCTACAAAACCGTCTGGCTGCACCATATAGATGTCTTCCTCAAGATGGCCGTTGAGAAACGCCATCTTGACATCCATTTGCCAAATCTCGTAATCGAGATGAGCCACAATGGATAAGAGTATCCAGATGGATTTGAGCATGGCTACTGGCGAGAAGGTTTCCTCATAATTGATCCCTTCTTTCTGAGTATATCCTTTCGCAACAAGCCTAGCCTTATAAGTCTCCACTCCACTCTTCCATCTGGTCCTCTTTTTCTCTTGTAGACCCACTTACACCCAATAGGTTTAATATTGGCAGGCAAGTCCACAGGTGTCCAGACCTGATTTGAGTACATAGACTCCATCTCAGCTTTCATAGCATCTTGCCAGCGTCCCGAGTCTAAGTCATTGATTGCTTCATCATAGTTAGAGGGATCTTGTTCCGGCTCTTCTGGGATTGCTTCATAAGACTCTCCCAAGAATGAGAACCTATCAGGGGGTCTGACAATCCTCCCACTACGACGAGGTACCGATGTAACTACTGGGTCTGGTAAGGGTGGTTCTTCCTCAAGTCCGGTCATACTTGGACTTGGATTTGATTGCTCTTGAATCTCTTTCAAGATCACCTTTTCTAAAGATTTCCGGTCCATCATATAATCTTCCTCTAGAAAAACCGCATTAGTGCTGACCAGCAGTTTCTGCTCTCTGGGATTATAGAATAACCAACCTTTAGTTCCTTTAGGATATCCTCCAAACGTGCATATTTCCGACTTCATTTCCAACTTATCCGTCTTAACCTTGAGCACGTGTGCTGGATAACCCCAAATGTGTAAATGTTGTAGACTAGGCTTTCGCCCAGACTACAATTCCTGGGGAGTCTTAGGTATATACTTAGATGGTACGAGGTCTAGTATGTACATTGTAGTATCCAAAGCGTATCCCTAAAAGGATATAGGTAATCTTGAGAAACTCAGCATAGACATAATCATATCTAAAAGAGTCCGGTTCTTTCTTTCTGTAACTCCATTCTGTTGAGGCATACCAGGAGCAGATAACTGGGATAGAATCCCATTTTCTGATAAGTAACCCATAAAATCAGCAAAGAGATATTCCCCTCCTCGATCTGATCGAAGAGTCTTGATACTCTTACCAAATTGCTTTTCCGCTTCTGCTCGAAACTCTTTGAACTTTTCAAAAGCTTCGGACTTGTGGTGCATAAGGTATATGTAACTATATCTTGAGTAATCATCTGTGAAAGTGATGAAGTACTCATATCCTCCCTAGCCCTGACATTAATGGGTCCGCAGACATCAATATGCACTGATTCCAATAAATCTTTGGCCTTATTACCCTTAGCTGAAAAGGCTCTTTTGGTCATTTTACCTTCTAAACAGGACTCACAGACAGGCATTGGTTTTACCACCGATGAAGATAAGATACCATCTTTCACTAGCCTCTCAATCCTGTTAAGGTTTATATGACCTAGCCTCAGGTGCCAAAGTTTTATTGGATTAGATGAAGGTGACTTTCTCTTTAATGATGGTCTATTAATTGTTTTAGTATTATGTATCTTATACATCGTGGGGTTTAACAAATAAAGTCCATTGGTTACCTTGCCAGAACATATGAAAGTACCATTCCTCTTTATGACAACTTCAGTACCAAAAGTAATAGAATAACCTTTATTCACCAAACTAAAAACTGAAATTCAATTCCGCCTTAAAGACGGTACATATAATGTTTCTGACAAAACCAATTTATTAATTAAAAAACATAAAGTAATGACTCCTACTGAAACAGCCTCCGCCTTAGCGTCAAATCCTAGGTTGACAATGATTTCTCCATCACTTAGCCTCCTGGTTTCCCTGAACCCCTGCAAGGTATTACATATGTGATTAGTTGCCTCGGAATCCACACACCAGGATTCTGAAGTACCAGTTGCAAAACTAACTTCAGATATAAGTGACTCAATCATACCTGGGGTCTTTTTCTTAGACAGATATTCTGGACAATTCTTCTCCCAATGTCCTGTCTTACCACAATGGAAACACTTTCCTTTTGTCCCTGAACCCTTAGCTTTAGCCACGCCACCAGTTGGACCATTCTCCACCTTAGGACCCTTCAGAACTGATTTCTTTTTACCTTTCTACCCTTTTCCTTCCGGCTTGGACTTGGCATCTGACTTTTCTGTCATTAAGGCAGTTGGTTTTTTCTTCATAATCCCTTCAGTTGCTACCAGCTGACTAGATAGCTCAGCCAGAGTCAGATTCATTTTATTCATATTATAATTCACCTTGAAATTGTTGAATGACTCTGGTAGTGACTTAAGGATTATGTCAATCTGTGATTCTGCATCAATCGCAGCTCCCAGTAAATCTAACTCATTTAATGAGTCCATCATCTTCAACATGTGTTCCTGTACTGATGTACCTTCAGCCATCTTGGTGCTAATGAGCACCCTCATGGCTGGCTGCCAGCAGGTCTGCCTTGTTTTGCAAACATCTCCTTTAAGTTTGATATCATATCATATGCAGTCTTGTAAGATTGATGTTGGTGTTGCAGCACATTAGACATGGATGCCAGAATGTAACATCGGGCCATCCCATCATCTTTGGCCCATTTGGTGTAAGGTCCTTTTCTGCTTCTGATGCATCTGGGCCAGGCTCTTCAAGGGGGTTTTTGGTAAGGACATATTTATATCCTGAAACCATCAGGACAATATCCAGATTCCGTTTCCAGTCTACATAGTTGGATCCCACCAACTTATTCTGGTTGAGGATGGTCGCAAGTGGATTGAAAGTATTCGAATTCATGCTTGTAATACTGTAGCATATAACCATACATTTAATTAATGAATTTAAATGACATTAGGGTTTAGCATTCTACCAAATTTATGTGGGAATCCTCATAACCACAAAATTCAGAATACATCGAAATCCCAATCCTGCGGGATATGCCTCCTTGGGGAGTGCAAAAACCTCCTAGACTGGTGCGGATCAAAGTTGGTCAAAATTGGGATTAAGACTAACTGTCCATGATCCCCTTCATTCATTACTATCTAGGTATCTCATACCAAATAATGTATGACTACGGATTAGCTTCGATTTCTAAAATACAGGACGCAAATCCTTGTGGATACTACATCATTATTTTAGTTAAGTGTGACCCACCAACTAGCATTGCATGACAACCGTTGCGGGTAGCTCCTCCTTGGGGAGTGGGCTCCCACCCCGTCTCATCAACACTATCCATAGGAGATCCATATCCAGTATCCAGATAAATACAAGCCCTCCGTGGGGAATGGCCATTGTCAAAATAGCGCAAGGCTAATACTTTCCTTACAATGGACTTATGGTGGAAAACCATGGGGATTTGTATATATAAATGCCCCGCTTCCACTTAATATTTTAAAGTTGAGGATTTCCTTATAGGTGTATGGGTCCATTAAATATAGGTATAAATTCATCTTATGATAAGACCAATGATTGGTTCCAAGTTAAGTTATTTTAAGGAAAGTCCAGTTTCTAAAATTAGTGTTACCAATAGATCCATCTCATGGGCCCACTAACTCTAATTAGAACTCTTTCCAAAAATTAATTTGATTTGACCAATTTTGGAATTTGCTATTTTGGATCAGATATGAAAATACTTTAAAATAAGCATTCATCCATAAATAGAAAGTGCTATAATAAAAGACTAGTCCTCTCCTCCACATGGCCCAGGCGAAAAAGACTTTTTGGACTTCTAGACTTTCCAAAACTTTGGGATTCCTCAAACTCTTTGGGCATCTCCAAAACACCTTTTGGTAATCTTCAAACTCTTTGTTTAGGAGTCCAGCTTCTCTTTCCTTCTTTGTTTCGGACATCTCCAGAATTTACAAAAATACATAAATTCCTATGTCTCTATAATGAGACTTACATGGTAATCTAAATATGGAAATAAATGGGCTATAAGGAAATTCACCATGCCTTGCCCTTTCACGGGAAACCAAGGAAACCATGATGCCCTTTACACTTAGCCACAAATAAACCAATAAGTAAAAGGAAAGAAAAAACATGTGGGCCATATGGAGAGGACATTATCACCTGCAAGTTAGTATCTCATACAACAAAGCATCTCACAAAACCAGGTTACCAAACCACAATGGAAAAACAAGATGCCAAATGTTTGCCACCACTATACAAGATCCCCTATGCAGAGTGGGTCCGGGGGTAGCGCCCCCAGCAGGGTTTGAGCTGCCCGGTCAACTCGCGGGGGTCCAGGGGGCAGCACCTCCGCCGGGGGCTCCGGGGCGCTGCCCCCGACAAAAAAAAAGAACAACAACAACAACTCAGACCAAGAACAAAATGATTCTTCCTGGGTTCGGCTTACCGATCTGGTCCCTACGGCTAGCTAACAGACCTCTACGCCATAGTGGTCCATTTGACTAACTGACCTGACGAACCCAGAAATTTGGGTTTTTTCAGATTCGGCCCCTGCTGTTCCCAACACTTCTAATGATCTCAGTATGCTTGTAATGGCATCTTACCATCCTCCTATCATGATTAAAACCTTTTATGAATTTCCAAACATGGATCTACTATAAAAGCAAGCAAACCCAATAAACACTAATCCTTTCATAGCCCTTGCTCGATCCTCTTCTCATCTCATGCAAAGATTAAAACAAGCTTACTGATCTAACATGATTCGAGATGAGGTATGGCTCTAACACCAATTGTTGGAAGTAGGTGGGTCTCGTGGATAGATGTTCAAAACTTTTGACCCACTTGACACAGGGATCAACTATCCATAAGACTAAAAAATCCCATCCAGGATGCATTACCCTCAATCTCGTGACCATATACAGTAAATATTCTATCTAAAAAACAGAATCAAACAGCACTAAACATCTATAATAATCTACGACATGCAAGAAGTAGATCATACCTTTGGAGATTCGTAGTGCTTTAATGGAGAAGTTGAAATTCTACTTGATGATGAGAGAATCTTCAACACCTCTTAGCCTTCCACGCTATGACCCGAATTGGATTTCTTTTCTCAAGAAGCTTGGTGGAATCTCCAGAAGAAATCCTAACTCGAAACTCCGAGGAATTAGAAGAGAGAAGGAGAGAGAAACTCGTACAACTCTTGCACACACAGGGTTTTGGGCATGAGAGAATCTCTTATTGGACGTCCAAGAGATTTTATATATATTCAAATCTCTTCCTTGCTTAATTGAAATAGAAGTCTTACTTCCAAAGCAATTAGCAACTTTCTCCTTTCTAATCCCTTCTTTCTAAAGTTCAAATCGGATTAGTATTTTCCAATAACTTGGGTTAGCGTTGGGACCACTAGGGATTCCTTAGAAAGCTGGCTCCAACTGGAACATCGTGACCCCACATCTCATGTGCAATCGGGCCTACAGTTAATTGCAAATAACACCACTATATAAATGCAATTGCACTCCAGTCTTAGGAATAAATTACAATAAAGACCCTAAACTTCCCAATTACCATAAGTAGGCCCCTCTATCAATATCCATGGATCAATTGGAATAAATCTGTCTCTTCCAATATAAGTTCCACATCTTATTATCCTTGAGCCTCAATTAATCACAGTAATCATCAGTACCATACAATTAACTCTTTATTGAGATGAGTGCGTACTTACTAATGACAAATCCATTAATTGGCACAAGGGGATAATAGAGATAGATTCCATCTTGATCATTCAATGTTCCCACAGTTCTACTACCACATACCCAAGACACCGAGGTGCTAACCTATAGTCGGCCTCACTCATTGGTAACTCAAAGCAAATGAATAGATAGAAACTTGAGTTCATCAATGTCTCAGGACTGAGAACCTATTGCCAGGGAATTATGAGAGCATAGGTTATTATTGAGACAGAATTCCATAAAGTGCATCTCATGGTCCTTCAATACATCTAACGTACCAGCACCATGATCCAGAATCTTACATTCTGATGATCGAGACAAATCACACTATCTCATAGTGATCAAAGTGCTGCAACCTTATCAATGAGATGTCCAGTCTCATTACTGGTTATAAAGCTATTTAAGTATAAGATTTGTGACATATATCTCCCGCGTGTGGATCTCATCCATGCACATATATCACATCTAATATACTAATGGGACCCGGTTCAACTCATGAACCATTATGTCATATGTATTGGTCATGTGCATGAAGTAGTAAAATAACATTCATCTCATGAAAGTAAAGCATGATTTTATTGATAAATAAAGAAATTAATCAATTTATTACATCAATTGATGGATTGAGTCCACAAAATCTAATAGTGTCATGTCTTTATTTCATTTCCCTTTCTGGAGATAAGTTCTTCATAGATGTGCATGTCAGGAATAAAATACTACTTTATTCTTATGAGAGATATGCTTTATCTTTTAGTACTTTTGTATGTACTTTTTCCAAAAAAAACTCATTGATGGACTAGTAGAAAAAGCTTTTTTTTATCCTTCAAATGTTTTAGAAAAAGCTCTTGTAGGAAGAATCTTTATGCTAGGAATAGTACTATTGGAGACATGCATCAAAAGTGCTCATTCCAACCTTCATTTGTTAATTCACCATGGAATAATTGGATTAACCCTTCTCGAGTTTCTTCAGAAATATCAAAAGACATGTCTTCATAAGCATTGGTAATTTGATGAGAGTTGTATGTCCAGATTTATATGGATTCTGTATCACCATTGTTTGCTCAGAGAGATCATCAGTAATGCAAACAACTCGTCGACCGTCACACCAAATATATCTGTATGTACTTGCAAATTCAAGATGTCCTTTTAGATTGAAAAATCTTTGATATTGATCATAAGCTAGATCATAATTTTGGAGACATTCTAAGTGACTTCATAAGATTCATACCATTGAGCTAGATAATCAACAGGGAGATGCTCGTAATCATTTAAGGTAGAGATGAATTTTTTGTATACTAAATCTCCTTCTTCATAAGTCATGATAGTCCATAGTCGATAAGGTTGATAAAACTAGATTTCTGATCTTTCACCCAAACTTGATGAAATCATTATGAGAAGTTGTCTTTTGGTAACTCCAAGGTTGCGAAGGGCATGACGCACGATTGCAGGGAGTTGCTGTATTATTTCAAAATCATCTGTGCATAAAGAAAATCTTTGGACTAATCCTTGCTTGATATATGAGATATTAACTTCATATGACGGCAAGAACAATTTGGGAAAGCCAATTGCCCAGCTTATATATTGAGCTTTGAGCATTAATCGCTCCTTGATCTGACAAGAAATAGCTTTTTCTCTAATTCTTGCAGCTATCTCATCTGGAAGGGCTAAGTTAACCTTTTCCAGGAGGTGAATTCTGGATGTTTTTTCATCAGCATAGGTGGATAATAGTGCTCTTTGATGGATGTAATGGCATATATGGATTTGGCTTTCTATGTCCTTGATATAGTTTGCAAATTTGGATATGATTTTTCTAGTGTTTTTTCTTTTATCAGAAAGAATGGCACTCCAATGGGCATTGATAAGTTCTTGTGAAGTGATAGATAATCCTGGATTGAAAAAGGAAATTGATATTTGTTGGGATGTTGGTATGAAGGAAGAGCTTAATTCCTGATAGGGACTTTACTTGATGTCATAATGAAAAAGGATGCTTCCTGAAGGCAGATAGGAGTAAAAGATAGGTCTGAATGAGAATTATCAATAACCTGAAATTTATTTTCTTTGAGAAAAGAAAAGCAATTTTATATCTGTCCTCTGGGTAGAATTTGAAGGTACCAAAATCTGGATGTAGGATTAAATGTAGAAAACATGAAGACATTAGAGAGACGATTAATAAGATCTGTTTTATTTGGAACTGGATATCTGAATGGTTTTTTAACATCTTATTCTTGTTTACACTTTGTCTGAATAATATTGATATGCTGAATCAGAGTTAATTCAACAAAATCAAATTTTAATTCTTTATTATCTAAAATAGTTTTAAGACCTAATGAGTCAATTTGAAAAGGCTGTAAATTTTGAAAAAAAGGAATTCCAAGGATAACATCATTGTTTAAATCCTTTCCTAAAAGGAAATTAGTTTTTATGCATGTTCCATTTTTACAGATATAAACATTACTTAATCTGCATTTAATATGTTGTTTTTTTGCTAGCTGTAGCTAAATTGAGTTTATTATTGGCTTTTTAATAATATTTTATTGGGATTAATCCTTCTCTTATTAAATTAACATCTGCGCCACTATCTAGTAAGCAGTGTGCTTTAGTAGAGAATTGTTTTATCTTAATTGTAACTTGAGTTTTCCATTTTTTAAGTGGATTCCTTGTTAAAAGATTTACAAAACCATTCAAGTTTTCATCAAATTTTCTTGATTTTCTAAATTATCATTATTTTCTTGATAATTTTTGAGTATGTGAAATTCAATATTTTCAACACGTTGTTTGAGTTCTTGAAGTTCAATTAAGTCTTATTTTAATTCCTTTCTTTCTTGATTTTGATTATTACTTTCTTTATAAAGATCTTTAATAGAAAGATGAGTAAGAGCTTGTTGCTCTCTTAATCTATCTAATACAGTTTTAATGCTGAATTGTTCAGGTAATTCTGATATGTTATTTGATGTAGAAGCTTTTCCTTTTTTAGTTCCTTTATTTATATTTTGTATTTTTTCAAAATATTTATTTTTTAATTCTTCATTTTTTAAATCTTTAAACATTTCTAGCACCATCTCTTCTAGAGCAGAAAGTACGTTTAAAGATAAAGAGGTAGAAAAAGCAAAGCATATTGAATTTCTCTGTCAAATATTTTACAATGACATGTATCTAAAGAATGAGAGGAAGAATAATCTGTATTGAAGGAACTGGATGACTCTGACTCTAAGGATCCTTTTAAGATAGTTTTGATTTCTTTTTCTGTTTTAACTTTTTTTTTTTGGCAGTTAGAAGCTATATATCCTTTTTCCTTGAAATTATAACATTGTATTTCTTTTTTCTTGGAATGAGAATTGGGTGGATTATTTTTTGTATAAGATTTCTTTAATTCTTTATAAGGGTTTTTATGAGAAATTTTTTTATGATATCTTTTTGAGGGAATATAATATTGTGGAGTTGAAAATGTTTAGATTTTTGTTTTTGATGATTTTTTTAAGTTTTTCTTTTTATTATGGCTAGAAGGACTGATTAATGGTTCCATACTAAATTGAAAACAAAAATCACCAAGTTCATACTTGCTTACTCTTTTTTTATTTTCAATTTGATGTTTAAGTTTGATTTTATTGCATAATGAAAATCCAACTTTATTAATCTTTTGAATTAGATCACCATATGTATATGTTCCATAATTCAAATTTCCATAATTTTTTTATTTTAATTATCCTTTAACTTTTTCTGCAAAAAGTTAAGGAACACCAGATATGAATTTTTCTTTCTAAAATTCTGAATTGCTTGCATTAATTGTATAGAGTTTTGATAAGAACATATCTTTATACCAATGAAAATCTGATAATGTTGGGCAATATAAATTGATTAATTGTGTTTTTATTTTTTCTTCTACATTCATATAATTACCAATAAAATGTTTTACTATATTGGTAATAAGCATGTAGATGGAATCAGGGATCATTTGGCCTTGAGGAGTAAGAACAGGATTTCCTGAGGGATCTCTTTTTACTAGATTTAATATAGCATTTCTTTCTATGTCAGATAGGCATTTTTCCCACCAACCATGTAATTGTCCAGTAAATGCAAGGATGACTGCATTTACTGCATGTCTTTGATCATTACCGGCCCCATGATGGTAAAGGCATATATCATCATGGGTTGGCATAGTTGCTCGATTTGATATTCAGATAGTCCATCTACATTCCATTCATATGCTGAAGAGTTTTCAAATCGAAGGCCGTTTAGAATAACTTGTTCTTTAATTGAAGATCAGCTGGAGTAGGTCTTGGATAATAATTTATTGTTTTTGCTGCAGTGACTATTGGTTTTTATCTTTTAAATATTTTATTGATTTGGTTCTTGTTATGGCACATAAGGATTTAGCCATTCAGATATCCAGTTCCAAATAATACAAATCTTATTAATCGTCTCTTTGATGTCTTCATGTTTTCTACATTTAATCCTACATCCAGATTTTGGTACCTTCAAATTCAACCCAGAGGACAGTTATAAAATTGCTTTTCCTTTCCCAAAGAAAATAAAAATTCAGGTTATGAAGACAAACCATCTATACGGAAACCTGTTATTCTATCCCATAATAAAATCCCAAAACATCATAAAATGAAATGCAAATTCAGTGTAAATTCAGTTATAATGAAATGTAAATTATGTTTGCTAAGGCTTTTATATACCCACCATCTTCCCCATTTGGTATCAGAGCCAAGTTGGTATCAAATTTGTAATCAAGTACTTTGGCAATATAAAGTTGTTCTGTAAGTATTTCTTCACTTATCTTCATTATGTTGTGCTTTGATTTTTTTAAAGGAATTGCTAACTCAGAAGTAAGAACGACAAAAGTCTTAATGCTTAGTTCTATGTTTGTTATTATTGAGAAATTTTAATCATATTCCGCCCGGAGCGAAGTTGAGGCAGCCATTGTTATTACAGTTGTTAGCCATGTGAAGGCATTTAAGGCATTCTGTTGGCATGTAAATCCTCTATCTCATTAGATACTCGTGGTGGATTTGGTTAAAAAAACTCTGTAATACAAATTATGGCTAAGCATATTAAGAAGTTTGTACCTTCTTCTTCCTCATCATCAAATTCCTTAGCTTCTATGTCTATTAAAAATAGTGAAGAAATCAGTTATGACGATTTAGAACAAGTTATTTGTGACTGGATTATTCCAACCGTAAATAAAAATGAAATTTATAAAGTTGGAAGTTTTTAATTAAAATCAAGTTATAACATAAAAACCATCGAAAGAACTGAATCCATTACCAGTAATATTCAGCCCCACTAAATAAAGGAGTATGTTAAAACATACATATATATATTCATTTTGGATTAGTGCAAGTTGCTTTAAATCCATTAACAAGACTTAGACTTAGAACTGAAGCTCCCATCAATGTTCAAGATAGAAGACATAAAAAATTCAATGATTCATTACTTAGAATGGTTAAATCAAGTTTGGTAAATGACCCTACTTTTTTCATTTGCTTTCCAAATTTCTCTGTTTCCCGTACAGATCTAGGTGCACATGAAGCTCTTAATCTTGCTATCCAAACAAAAGGTTTTGATATGAATCCTCATAATCAAAATCTTGCTCTCATATATAGAGTTCATTATAAACTCATGAATTCAGTTGCTCCAGGCATAACCTATTCCCATCAAGCAAAAGGTACAACTACTTTATTCCAAACTAATTTTAAAAATAAAGTTAATATTCCAAAACTCATACAGTGGAATGATATTAATCTATTTGGTAAATGGCGCTTAGAAAACATTCAACCTGAAAGGTCTTTAGAAAATCAAGATATTAAAACAATTATTGAACATGAAAATGGAAGTGTTGAAATAAATTTTCAAATAGATTCAAGAGATACAGCTCCTACAGTTTGTCAACCTTTTAGAAAGTCCTATTCACATCCTCCCTCTATGTAGGATCTTCTGCAAAAGGACCATCTTGAGTTTCTTGCTCTACACCTAATGTAGACCTTCGACCTACAGGACCTGTGTATCCTTCTTATCAAGCTTCTCCATTTAATACATATAATCCTTCGGAATCTGAATTCAATATAAATGCTATTGAATGTTTTGAAATTGATAAAAAAATGTTAAAAAAAATTTTGGCTCTACATCCTTTAACAAAATCCTTTTTTAAACTGGTTTCTCAAGAACATAAAGACTTTTCAAAAGAAAAATAGTACAAACATATGTATGATAATCAAAGAAATATTTATTTCTTTGATTAGCTTAAACTGGACATAAAGAAAGCTTATAATACTGAAGATTTATCCATCAATATGATAGAAAAATTAAGCTCATCCTAGAATATAGCTTCTACTAGTTCTTCTCCACAAAGAATTGAAGAATCTATACATCCTCCATTATATGAAATCATATATAGAGAAACTTCGGCTGTACCCATAAAAGATGTTGCAAAAATACAAGGAGGTAAACATAAATCTGAATTAATTTATAAATTAGACTTAAGTCATGTTTTAGAACAAAATAATTATACAAATATTAACCTTCATACTAATGGCCAACAAACCAATAGAATTGAAGATAAAGTTGAAAATATTTTAAAAATTTATAAAGCATCTTCTCCACAAAAGATAATTAAGACACAAACTTTAGGTTTTCAAAGTGAAGCCCTTAAAGATCTAAAGTTAGAAAAGAAACCTTTAAAATTTTCAGATGAACTAATTAATCAATTATCTCATAGTTTTACAAATATAAAAGTTCAAGAAAATAACTATCAAAAAGCTGACAATTCTATAAATGTTTTAGTCTCAAATTCTAAAGCCTCTAGCTCAAATTCAGAATTTTCTGTAGCTAATACTGTAGAAAAAGAGTCTAAAACAAATGAGAATCAAAATGATCAAAATAAAGAATCTCTACAAATCAATAAAATATTTAAATGACAAAAACCAATAGTCATTGCAGCAAAAATAAGAAATTGTTATCCAAGACCTACTCCAGTTGATCTTCAATTCAAAGAACAAGCTATTCTAAATGGCCTTCGATTTGAAAACTCCTCAATATACGATAGGATATAGATGGACAATCTGAATATCAAATCCTGCAACTATGCCAACACATGATGATATATGCCTCTACCATCATGGCTGCGGGCAATGATAAAAAACATGCAGTAAATGCAGTTGTCCTTGGATTTACTGGACAATTATAGGGTTAGTGGGAAAAGTACCTATCGATATAGAAAGACAAGCTATACTAAATGCAGTAAAAAGAGATCCTTTAGTAAATGCTGTTATTACTCTTCAAGGTCAAATGATTCTTAATTCTATTTATATAATTATTACCAACATAGTAAAACATTTTATTGGTAATTATATGAATGTAGAAGGAAAAATAAAAACACAATTAATCAATTTATCTTGCTCAACATCATTAGATTTTCGTTGGATAAAGATGTTTTTTATCGAAACTCTATACAATCGATGCAAATAATTCAGAATTTTGGAATGAAAAATTCATATCTGGTCTTCCTAAACTTTTTTCAGAAAAAGTTAGAGAAGAATTCAAATCAGAAAATTATGCAAATTTGAATTATGGAATGTATACATATGGTGATCTAATTCAAAAGATTAATAAAGTTGGATTTTCATTATGCAATGAAATCAAACTTAAACATCAAATTGAAAATAAAAAAAATCAGCAAGTATGAACTTGGCTTTAAACGTCAAACTGAAAATCAAAAAAGAATTAGCAAGTATAAACTTGGTGATTTTTGTTTTCAAATTGGCATGGAACCATTAATTAGTCCTTTTAGCAAAAATAAAAAGAAAAACTTAAAAAGAAACCATCAAAAAATAAAATCTAAACATTTTTCAACTCCAGAATATTATACTCCTTCAAAAAGATATCATAAAAAATCTTCTCATAGACACCCTTATAAAGAATTAAAGAAATCTTACACGAAAGATAATCCATCCACTTTTCATCACAAGAAAAAAGAAATACAATGTTATAATTGCAAAGAAAAAGGATATATAGCTCCTGACTGCCAAAAATAAAAGTAAAAATAGAAAAAAAAAAATCAAAACTATCTTAAAAGGATCATCATCCTCATCCATAGTATCATCTAGTTCCTCTGATAAAGATTACTTTTCAGATATATGTCATTGTAAAATATTTGATAGTGAAATCCAGTATGAATCTGCTTCTTCTTCCTCTTTATCTTTAAATGTACTTTTTGTGCCAGAAGAACTAGTGCTAGAAATGTTTTAAGATCTCAAAGATGAAGAATTAAAAAATAAATATTTTGAAAAAATACAGAATATAAATAAAGGAAATAAAAAAGGAAAGCTTCTACTTCAAATAGTATATCTGACTTACTTGAACAATTTAGCATTAAAACTTTATTAGATAGATTAAGAGAGCAGCAAGCTCCTCCTTATCTTTCAATTCAGGATCTTTATAAAGAAATTAATAATCAAAAGCAAGAAATAAAAGAATTAAAACAAGACTTAATTGAACTGCAAACAACATGTTGAGAATCTTGAATTTCACACACTCAAAAATTATCAAGAAAATAATGATAATTTAGAATATCAAGAAAAATTTGATAAAGACTTAAATGGTTTTGTAAATTCTTTAACAAGAAATCTACTTAAAAAAATGGAAAACTCAAGCTACAATTAAGGTCAAAGACTTCCCTATTAAAGCACTCTACTTACTTAATAGTGGCACAGATGTTAATTTAATAAGAGAAGGATCAATCCCAGCAAAATATTATGAAAAAACCAATAATAAACTCAATCTAGCTACTGCTAGCCAAAAAGTACATATCAAAAACAAATTAAGTAATGTTTATGTCTGTAAAAATGGAACATGCATAAAGACTTTATTCCCTCCAGGAAAGGAATTAAACAACGATGTTAACCTTAGAAATCCTTTTTAACAAATTTTACAGCCTTTTCAAATTGACTCATTAGGTCTAAAAACTATTTTAAACAATAAAGAATTAAATTTTGATTTTGTTGAATTAACTCTTATTCAACATATCAATATTATTCATACAAAGTGTAAACAAGAATAAGATGTTAAAAAACCATTCAAATATCCAATCCCAAATAAAATGGATCCTATTAATCGTCTCTCTGATGTCTTCATGTTTTCTACATTTAATCCTACATCCAGATTTTGGTACGTTCAAATTCTACCTCGAGGATAGATATAAAATTGCTTTTCTTTTCCCAAAGAAAATAAAAATTCAGGTTATTGATAATTTTCATTCAGACCTATCTTTTACTCCTATTTGCCTTTAGGAAGTATCCCTTCTCATATGACATCAAGTAGAGCCCTTATTCAAGAATCATACTTTTCCTCCATACCTACATCCCAACAAATATCAATCCCTTTCTTTAATCCAGGATTATTTGTCACTTCACAAGAACTTATCAATGCCCATTGGAGTGCCATTCACTAGAAAAACCCTATCCAAAATTGCAAACCATATCAAGGACTTAGAAACCCAAATCCTTATGTGCCATAATATCCATCAAAGAGTACTGTTATCCACCTACGCTGATAAAAAAAAACATCCAGAATTCACCTACTAGAAAAGGTTAAAAGAGCCCTTCCTGATGAGATAGCTACAAGAATTAGAGAAAAAACTCTTTCTTGTCAAATCAAGGAGCGATTAATGCTCAAAGCTCAATAAATAAGTTGGGCAACTGGCTTTCCCAAATTGTTTCTACCATCACATGAAGTTAATATCTCTTATATCGAACAAGGATTAATCCAAAGATTTTCTTTATGCAGAGATGATTTTGAAATAATACAGCAGCTCCTTGCAATCGTGCGTCTGCCCTTCACAGCCTTGAAGTTACCAAAAGACAACTTCTCATAACAATTTCATCAAGTTTGGGTGAAAGAATAGAAATCCGGTTTCATCAACCTTATCAATTATGGACTATCATGACTTATGAAGAAGTAGATTTAGTCTGTAAAAAATTTATCTCTACCATAAATGATTACGAACATCTCCTTATTGATTATCCAGCTCAATGGAGTGAATTTCATGAAGTCGCTACAATGGAATATAGCTATGAATGTCTCCAAAATTATGATCCAACTTCTTATCAATATCAAAGATTTCCCAAGCTAAAAGGACATCTTGAATTTGCAAGTACATACAGATATGTTTGGTGTGACAGTTGATGAGTTGTTTACATTACTAATGATCTCGCTGAGCAAACAACGATGTTATAGAATCCATATAAATCTGGACATATAGCTCTCAATCAATTATCAATGCTTATGAAAACATGTCTTTTGATATTTCTGAAGAAACTCGAGAGGAGTTAATCTAATTATTCCATGGTAAATTAACAATTGAAGGTTGGAATGAGCACTTTTGATGCAAGTCTCCAAGAATACTATGCCTAGCATAAAGATTCTTCCTACAAGAGCTTTTTCTAAGACATTGGAAAGATGAGAAAAGCTTTTCCTACCAGCCCATCAATGAGTTCTTAGAAAAAGTACATGCAAATGTACTAAAAGACAAAGCATATCTCCCATAAGAATGAAGTAGTATTTTATTCCCGACATGGACATCTATGAAGAACTTATCTCTAGAAAGGGAAAAGAAATAAAGACATGACACATACCTTATCAGGTCACTCAAAGTAGTCATGACATCTCACTATTCAGAATAGAGTTCATCTATAACAAAGATTGTGATTTTTACCTGCAGTCCGGAAGCATCATGAAATTTGCCAGCACATTAAATGAAATGCACATTTAATCTAAATTTAGTTGTAATGACATGTAAATTATGTTTGTTATGACTATAAATAGGTCTAGCCTTCTTCATGTACCAGCAAGAGTTGGAATACTAGTCAAAATCCAGCCTTGCTTCCACCACCATCTCCTCTCTCCTCTCCCTTCTGCTTTTGTATACCCACTATCCTCCCCATTTGGTATCAGGGCAAAGTTGGTATCAAATTTGTAATCAAGTACTTTGGCAATTTAAAGTTGTTTTGTGAGTATTTCTTCACTTATTTTATTATGTTATGCTTTGATTTTGTTTAAGAAATAGCTGACTCAAAAGTAAGAAAGTCAAAAGTCTTAATACTTAGTTCTGCATTTGTTACTATTGAGAAATTTTAATTATATTCCGCCCAAAGCAAAGTTGAGTTAGCCATTGTTGTCACCATTGTTAGCGTTGCGAAGGCGTTTAAGGCATTTTGTTGGTGTATAAATCCTCTAGTTCGTTAGATACTCATGGTAGATTTGGTTAAAATAACTCTGTAATACAAACTATGGCTAAGCTTATTAAGAAGTTTGTAACTTCTTCTTTCTCATCATCAAATTCCTTATCTTTTATGTCTATTAAAAATAGTGAAGAAATCAGTTATAACGATTTAGATTAACTTATTTGTGGCAGGACTATTCCAACCTTAAATAAAAATGAAATTTATAAAGTTGGAAGTTTTCAATTAAAATCAAGTTATAAAGTAAAAACCATTGAAAGAACTGAATCCATTACCAGTAATATTCAGCATCTGTCTTTAATCAAGCCCCATGAAATAAAGGAGTATGTTAAAACATCCAATTATATTCATTTTGGATTAGTGCAATTTATTCTAAAGCCTTTAACAAGACTTGGACCTAGAAGAACAGAAGCTCTCATCTATGTTCAAGATACAAGACATAAAAAATTCACTGATTCATTACTTGGAATAGTTGAATCAAGTTTGGATAATGGCCCTACTTTCTTCAATTGCTTTCCAAATTTCTCTATTTCCCTTATGGATCCAGGTGCACATGAAGCTCTTACTCTTGCTATTCAAACAAAAGGTTTTGATATGAATCCTCATAATCAAAATCTTGCTCTCATATATAGAGTTTATTATAAACTCATGAATTCAGTTGTTCCAGGCATAGCCTATTCCCATCAAGTAAAACGTGTGACTACTTTATTCCAAACTAATTTCAAAAATAAAGTTAATATTCCAAAACTCATACAGTGGAATAATATTAATCTATCTGGTAAATGGGGCTTAGAAACTGCCCAACCAGAAAGGTCTTTAGAATATCAAGATATTGAAACAATTATTGAACATGAAGATGGAAGTGTTGAAATAAATTTTCAAACAGATTCAAGAGATACAACTCCTACAGTTTATCAACCTTCTAGAAAGTTTTATTCTCATCCTCCCTCTGTGGTAGGATCTTCCATAAAAAACCATCCCGAGTTTTTTGCTCTACATCTAATGTAGACCTTCGACCTATAGGACTTGTAAATCCTCCTTATTAAGCTTCTCTATCTAATACATATAATCCTTTAGAATTTGATTTCAATATAAATGTTATTGAACGTTTTGAAATTGATAAAGAAATGTAAAAAAGAATTTAGCTCTACATCCTTTAACAAAATCCTTTTTTAAACAAGTTTCTCGAGAACATAAAGACTATTTAAAAGAAAAATGGTACAAATATATGTTGATTTATCCATCAATATGATAATAAAATTAAGCTCCTTGTATATTTGCTAGATCTTTTATGGGTACGGCTGAAGTTTCTTTATATATGATTTGATGTAAGGGATGATGTATAGATTCTTCAGTTCTTTATGGAGAATAATGTGTAGAAGCTATAATCCAAGATAAACTTAATTTTGTTATCATATTGATGGATAAATCTTTAGTATTATAAGCTTTTTTATGGCTAGTTTAAGCCAATCAAAGAAATAAATATTTCTTTGATTATCATACATATATTTTTACCATTTTTCGTTTAAAATGTCGTTATGTTCTCGAGAAACCTGCTTAAAAAGGATTTTGTTAAAGGATGTAAAGTTAAATTCTTTTTTAACATTTCTTTATCAATTTAAAAGCATTCAATAATATTTATATTGAAATCGGATTCCGAAGGATTATATGTATTAAATGGAGAAGTTTGATAAGAAGGATACACAAGTCCCGTAGGTCAAAGGTCTACATTAGGTGTAGAGCAAGAAAATCAGGATGGTTCTTTTATCGAGGATCCTACCATAGAAGGAAGATGAGAATAAGACTTTCTAGAAGGTTGATAAACTATAGGAGTTGTATCTCTTGAATCTATTTGAAAATTTATTTCAACACTTCCATCTTCATGTTCAGTAATTGTTTCAATATCTTGATTTTCTAAAGACCTTACTGGTTGAGTGTTTTCTAAGTGCCATTTACTAGATAGAATAATATCATTCCACTGTATGAGTTTTGGAATATTAACTTTATTTTTGAAATTAATTTGGAATAAAGTAATCATACTTTTTGTTTAACGGGAATAGGCTATGCCTGGAACAACTGAATTCATGAGTTTATAATAAACTCAATATATAAGAGCAAGATTTTGATTATGAGGATTCATATCAAAACCTTTTGTCTGGATAGCAAAAGTAAGAGCTTCATGTCCACCTAGATCTATAAGGGAAACAAAGAAATTTAGAAAGCAATTGAAGAAAGTAGGGCCATTAGCCAAACTTGATTCAACCATTCCAAGTAACGAATCACTGAATTGTTTATGTCTTGTATCTTGAACATAGATGAGAGCTTCAATTCTAAGTCCAAGTCTTGTTAATGGCTTTAAAGCAACCTGCACTAATCTAAAATGAATATAATTGTATGTTTTAACATACTCCTCTATTTCATGGGGCTTGATTAAAGAAAGATGCTGAATATTACTGGTAATGGATTCAGTTCTTTTGATGGTTTTTACTTTATAACTTGATTTTAATTGAAAACTTCCAACTTTATAAATTTCAGTTTTATTTTTGGTTGGAATAGTCCAGTCACAAATAACTTGATCTAAATCATCATAACTAATTTCTTCACTATGTTTAACAAACATAGAAGATAAGGAATTGATGATGAGGAAGAAAAAGGTACAAACTTCTTAATAAGCATAGCCATAATTTGTATATAGAGTTATTTTAACCAAATCCACCACGAGTATCTAATGAAATAGAGGATTTACACACCAACAAAATGCCTTAAATGCCGTCACATAGCTAACAATGGCAACAACAATGGCTACCTCAGCTTTGCTCTGGGCGGAATATGATTAAAATTTCTCAATAATAACAAACACAGAACTAGGTATTAAGACTTTTGACATTCTTACTTCTAAGTCAGCAATTCCTTAAGCAAAATCAAAGCATAACATAACACAGATAAGTGAAGAAATACTCACACAACGACTTTATATTGCCAAAGAACTTAATTATAAATTTGATACCAACTTGGCTCTGATACCAAATGGGGAAGATGGTGGGTATACAAAAGCAGAAGGGAGAGGAGAGAGGAGATGGTGGTGGAAGCAAGGTAGGATTTTCACTGGTATTCCAACTCTTGCCTATACATGAGCAAGGCTAGACCTATTTATAGTCATAACCAACATAATTTACATTTCATTACATCTGAATTTAGACTAAACATGCATTTCAATTAATGTGCTAGCAAATTTCATCATGTTTCCAAACTGCAGGCAAAAATTGCAATCTTTGCTATAGGTAACCTTTATTCTGAATAGTGAGATGTCATAATTGCTTTGAGTGACTTGATAAGGTATGTGTCATATCTTTATTTTTCTTCTCTTTCTGGAAATAAGTTCTCCATGGATATGCATGTCGGGAATAAAATACTACTTCATTCTTACGAGAGATATGCATTGTCGTTTAGTACTTTTGCATGTACCTTTTCTAAGAACTCATTGATGGGCTAGTAGAAAAAGCTTTTCTCATCCATCCACTATTTTATAAAAAGCTCTTGTAGGAAGAATCTTTATGCTAGGCATAGTATTATTGGAGACTTGCATCAAAAGTGCTCATTCCAACCTTCCTTTGTTAATTCACCATGGAATAATTGGATTAACTCTTCTTGAGTTTATTCAAAAATATCAAAAGAAATGTCTCCATAAGCATTCATAATTTGATTGAGGGCTATATGTCCAAATTTATATGGATTCTGTATCACCGTTATTTGCTCAGTGAGATCATCAGCAATGCAGACATCTCGTCGACCGTCACACCAAACATATCTGTATGTACTTGCAAATTCAACATGTTCTTTTAGATTGAGAAATTTTTGATACTGATCAGACGCTCGATCATAAGTTCGGAGGCGTTCTAAGCTGCATTCCATTGTAACGACTTCATGAGATTCATACCATTGGGCTGGATAATCAATAAGGAGATGCTCGTAATCATTTACGGTGGAGATGAACTTTTTGTAGACTAAATCTCCTTCTTCATAATTCATGATGGTCCATAATTGATAAGGTTGAGAAAACCAGACTTCTGATCTTTCACCCAAACTTGATGAAATCGTTATGAGAAGTTGTCTTTTGGTAACTCTAAGGTTGCGAAGGGCATGACGCATGATTGCAGGGAGTTGCTGTATCATTTCAAAAATCATCTATGCATATAGAAAATCTTTGGACTAATCCTTGTTCGATATATGAGATATCAACTCCATATGATGGCAAGAACAATTTGTGAAAGCCAGTTGCCCAGCTTATATATTGAGCTTGGAGCATTAATCGCCCCTTGATCAGACAAGAAATAGTTCTTTTCTCTAATTCTTGCAGCTATCTCATCTGGAAGGGCTGTGTTAACCTTTTCCAGGAGGTGAATTCTGGAAGCTTTTTCATCAGCATAGGTGGATAACAGTGCTCTTTGATGGATGTTATGGCACATAAAGATTTGACTTTCTAAGTCCTTAATATGGTTTGCAATTTTGGATAGAGTGTTTCTAGTGTTTTGTCTTTTATCAAAAAGAATGGCACTCCAATGGAGATTGATAAGTTCTTGTGAAGTGACAAATAATCCTGGATTGAAGAAGGGAATTGATATTCGTTAGGATGTAGGTATGAAGGAAGAGCTTGATTCCTAAAAAGGGGCTTTACTTGATGTCATAATGAGAAGGGATACTTCCTGAAGGTAGATAGGAGTAAAAGATAGGTTTGAATGAGAATTATCAATAACCCAAATTTTTATTTTCTTTGGGAAAAGTAAAGCAATTTTATATCTGTCCTCCGGGTAGAATTTGAAGGTACCAAAATCTGGATGTAGGATTAAATGTAGAAAACATGAAGATATCAGAGAGATGATTAATAAGATCTATTTTATTTGAAACTGGATATTTGATTGTTTTTTGAACACCTTATTCTTGTTTACACTTTGTCTGAATACTATTGAAATGTTGAATAGGAGTTGATTCACCAAAATCAGAAATTAGTTCTTTATTGTCTAAAATAGTTTTTAGACCAGATAAGTCAATTTGAGCCGGTTGTAAAATTTATAGAAAAGGGTTTCCAAGGATAATATCATTGTTTAAATCCTTTCCTAAAAGGAAATTAGTTTTTAAGCATGTTTTACTTTTACAGACATAAACATTACCTAATTTGTATTTGATATGTAGTTTTTACTAGCAGTAGCTAGATTGAGTTTATTATTGGTTTTTTCATAATATTTTGTTACAATTAATCATTCTCTTATTAAATTAACATCTACACCATTATCTAGTAGGTAGAGTGATTTAATAGAGAATTCTTTGATCTTAATTGTAACTTGAGTTTTCCATCTTTTAAGTGCACTCCTTATTAAAGAATTTACAAAACCATTCAAGTTTTCATTAAAATTTTCTTGATGTTCTAAATTATCATTATTTTCATGATAATTTTTGAGTATGTAAAATTCAAGATTCTCAACACGTTGTTTATGTTCTTGAAGTTCTATTAAGTCTTGTTTTAATTCTTTTATTCCTTACATTTGATTATTAATTTCTTTAAAAATATCTTGGATTGAAAGATGAGTTGGAGCTTGTTGCTCTCTTAATCTATCTAAAACAATTTTTATACTGAATTGGTCAGGTAAGTTAGATATATTACTTGATGTAGAAGCTTTTCCTTTTTTTATTTTCGTTGTTTATTTTCTGTATTTATTCAAAATATTTATTTTTTAATTTTTAACTTTTAGATATTTAAACATTTCTAGCATATTTTTTCTGGAGCAGAGAGTACGTTTAAAGATAAAGAGGAAGGAGAAGGAATATAAAAAGGAAGAAGAAGTAGATTCATACTAGATTTCACTGTCAAATATTTTACAATGGCATGTATCTGAAGAATAATCTTTATCAGAGGAACTAGATGATTTTAAGGATGAGGATGAGGTTCCTTTTAAGATAGTTTGATTTCCTTTTGAGAAGAAATAATTTCAGAAGGCTACAAAATATTTTCAACTTTATCTTCAATTATATTAGTTTGTTGGCCAATAGTATGAAGGTTTATATTTGTATAATTATTTTATTCTAAAGCATGACTTAAATCTAATTTGTAAATAAATTCAGTTTTACCTTTGTCTCCTTGTATTTTTGCAACATCTTTTATGGGTACTGCTGAAGTCTCTTTATAAATGATTTCATGTAATGGAGGATATTCTTCAGTTCTTTGTGGAGAAGAATTGGTACAAGCTATAATCCAAGATGAACTTAATTTTGTTATCATATTGATCGATAAATCTTCAGTATTATAGGCTTTCTTTATGGCTAGTTTAAGCCAATCAAAAAAATAAATATTTCTTTGACTATCATAAATATATTTGTACCATTTTTCTTTTAAAAAGTCTTTATGTTCTTAAGAAACATGTTTAAAAAAGGGTTTTGTTAAAGGATGTGGAGTTAAATTCTTTTTTAACATTTCTTTATTAACTTTAAAACATTCAATAACATTTATATTGAAATCGGATTCCGAAGGATTATATGTATTACATGGAGAAGCTTGATAAGAAGGATACACAAGTCCTATAGGTCAAAGGTGTACATTAGGTGTAGAGCAAGAAACTCGGGATGGTTCTTTTATGGAAGATCCTACCACAGAGGGAGGATGAGAATAAGACTTTCTAGAAGGTTGATAAACTGTAGGAGTTGTATCTCTTGAATTTATTTGAAAATTTATTTCAACACTTCCATCTTCATGTTCAATAATTGTTTCAATATCTTGATTTTCTAAAGACCTTTCTAATTGGGCGTTTTCTAAGTGCCAGATAGATTAACATCAACTTTCTGGTTGACCTGTCTAGTAAGAGTTTTGGAATTTTAGCTTTATTTTTGAAATTAGTTTGAAATAAAGTACTCATACCTTTTGCCTGATGGAAATAGGCTATGCCTGGAACAATTGAATTCATGTGTTTATAATAAACTCTATATATGAGAGCAAGATTTTGCTTATGAGGATTCATATCAAAACCTTTTGTTTAGAAAGCAAGAGTAAGAGCTTCATGTGCACCTGGATCTATAAGGGAAATAGAGAAATTTGGAAAGCAATTGAAGAAAGTAGGGCCATTAGCCAAACTTGATTCAACCATTCCAAGTAACGAATCACCGAATTTTTTATGTCTTGTATCTTGAACATAGATGAGAGCTTTAATTCTAAGTCTAAGTCTTGTTAATGGCTTTAGAGCAACTTGCACTAATCCAAAATGAATATAATTATATGTTTTAACATACTCCTTTATTTCGTGTAGCATGATTAAAGAAAGATGCTGAAAATTGCTGCTTATGGATTCAGTTCTTTCAATAGTTATTGCTCTATAACTTGATTTTAATTGAAAACTTTCAAGTTTATAAATTTCATTTTTATTTACAGTTGGAATAGTCCAGTCACAAGTAACTTGATCTAAATCGTCATAGCTGATTCTTTCACTATTTTTAATAGTCAGAGAAGATAAGGACTTTGATGATGAGGAAGAAAAAGGTACAAACTTCTTAATAAGCTTAGCCATAATTTGTATTACAGAGTTATTTTAACCAAATCCACCATGAGTATCTAACGAAATAGAGGATTTATGCACCAACAAAATGCCTTAAATGCCTTCACATGGCTAACAACGGTGACAACAATGGTAACCTCAGCTTCGATCTGTGCAGAATACGATTAAAATTTCTCAATAATAACAAACACGGAACTAAGATTAAGACTTTTGCGTCCTTAGTTATGAGTCAGCAATTCCTTAAACAAAATTGAAACTTAAAGATATGTGAAGAAATACTCATAAAACGACTTTATATTACAATGATACTTGATTACAAACTATATGCCAACTTGGCTTTGATACCAAATGGGGAAGATGGTTGGTACACAAAAGTGAAAAGGAGATGAGAGAGGAGATGGTGGAGGAAGCAAGGCTAGATTTTGACTGGTATTTCCACTCTTGCTTGTACATGGAGAAGGCTGGTACTATTTATATCCTTTGCAAACATAATTTACATTTCATTACAACTGAATTTACACTGCATTCACATTTCATTTTATGATGTTTTGAGATTTTACCGCTGGATAGAATCCCAGGTTGCCGTATAGATGGTTTGTCTTCATTCTGTGATGAGTGTAGTTGTTGACTAGGAGGATGTTGTTTTATTTTTCTGCATAGTACCTAGTGGTCTATTGCAGAGAGAGGAGTCTATGGAGCCTTGAATTTTCTTGTTGGCTTTTGGAGTTTTCCCAGTTGTCTTTTGTCTTCTTTCTTAAAGTAGCTTTTTTGTATATTACTTTTTCAACATAACTTTGATGTGTTTGTAGAAAATAGCATAGCTATGGATACGGTAGTAATGATAAAGTTTTTGTTATCTTTTCTTTATAGGCTTTATAGAGAAAACTCTTAATAAATCTTGATAAATCTAAATCTTTATAAGATTAATCACCATCCTGATGAATTCCATTGTAGCTGGAGGAGAACTTCATAATAGAGTCAAAATTATGACAAGGGTCATTCCAACCTTCATTATCATTTTTGAATTCTCCATGGAATAGCTGAAGTAATTCTTCACGTGTTTTTTCTGAAATGTCAAAAGAGATATCTTCATCGGTATTGAGAATTTGATTAAGCTTGGCATGTGTGGATTTAGAAGGATTCTATATAACTGTTGTTTGGTCAGTGAGATCATCAGCAATGCAAACAACTCATTGATCGTCACAACAAACATATCTGCATTTACTTGCAAATTCAAGACGTCCTTTTAGATTGAGAAATCTTTGATATTGATCAGAAGCTGGATCATAATTTTGGAGACGTTCTAAGCCGTATTCCACTGTAGCAATGTCATGAGATTCATACCATTGAGCTGGATAATCAACAGGGAGATGCTCGTAATCATTTAAGGTAGAGATGAATTTTTTGCTGATTAAATCTCCATCTTCATAATTCATGATGGTCAATAATTGATAAGGTTGATAAAACCAGATTTCTAATCTTTCACTCAAACTTGATGAAATCATTATGAGAAGTTTTCTTTCGGTAACTACAAGGCTGCAAAGGTTATGACGCACGATTGCAAGGAGCTGTTATACCATTTCAAAATTATCTCTGCATAAAGAAAATCTTTGGACTAATCCTTGTTTGATATATGAGATATCAATTTCATATGATGGTAGTAACAATTTGGGAAAGCCAGTTGCCTAGCTTATATATTGAGCTTTGAGCATTAGTCGCTCCTTGATCTAGCAAGAAATAGTTTTTTCTCTAATCTTGCAGCTATCTCATCTGGAAGGGCTATGTTAACCTTTACCAGGAGGTGAATTCTGGATGTTTTTTCATCAGCATAGGTGGATAACAGTGCTCTTTGATGGATGTTTTGGCACATAAAGATTTGGCTTTCTAAGTCCTTGATATAGTTTGCAATTTTGGATAGGGTTTTCTAGTGTTTTGTCTTTTGTCAGAGAAAATGGCACTCCAATGGGCACTAATAAGTTCTTGTGAAGTGATAGATAATCTCGGATTGAAGAAAGGGATTGATATTTGTTGGGATGTAGGTATGAAAGAAGAGCTTGATTCTTGAATAGGGGCTTTGCTTGATGTCATAACAAGAAGGGATACTTCCTAAAGGCAGATAGGAGTAAAAGATAGGTCTGAATGAGAATTATCAATAACCTAAATTTTTATTTTCTTTGGGAAACGAAAACTAATTTCATAGAATTTGAAGGTATCAAAATCTAGATGTAGGATCAAATGTAGAAAATATGAAGACATCAGAGAGACGATTAATAAGGTCCATTTTCTTTGGAATTGGATATTTGATTGGTGCTTGAACATCTTATTCTTGTTTGCACTTTGTCTGAATAATATTGATATGTTAAATAGGAGTTAATTCAACAAAATCAAAATTTAATTCTTTATTTTCTAAAATAGTTTTTAGACCTGATAAGTCAATTTGAAAAGGCTGTAAAATTTGTAGAAAATGATTTCCAAGGATAACATCATTGTTTAAATCCTTTCCTAGAAGGAAATTAGTCTTTATATATGTTCCATTTTTACAAACATAAACATTACTAAATTTGTATTTGATATGTAGTTTTTTACTGGCAGTAGCTAGATTGAGTTTATTATTGGTTTTTTCATAATCTTTTGTTAGGATTAATCATTCTCTTATTAAATTAACATCTACACCACTATCTAGTAAGCAGAGTGCTTTAATAGAGAATTTTTTGATCTTAAATGTAACTTGAGTTTTCCATCTTTTAAGTGAACTCCTTGTTAAATAATTTACAGAACCATTCAAGTTTTCATCAAATTTTTCTTGATTTTCTAAATTATCATTATTTTCTTGATAATTTTTGTGTATGTGAAATTCAAGATTCTCAACACGTTGTTTGAGTTCTTGAAGTTTAATTAAGTCTTGTTTTAATTCTTTTATTTTTTGATTTTTATTATTAATTTCTTTATAAAGATCTTAAATTGAAAGATGAGGAGGAGCTTGCTACTCTCCTAATCTATCTAATACAGTTTTAATGCTGAATTGCTCAAGTAAGTCTGATATATTATTTGAAGTAGAAGCTTTTCTTTTTTTATTTCCTTTATTTTTATTCTATATTTTTTCAAAATATTTAATTTTTAATTCTTCATCTTTGAAATCTTTAAACATTTCTAGCACTATTTCTTCTAGAGTAGAAAGTACGTTTAAAGATAAAGAGGAAGAAGAAGCAGATTCATATTGGATTTCACTATCAAATATTTTACAATGACATGTATCTGAATAATAGTCTTTATCAGAGGAACTAGATGATTCTAAGGATGAGGATGAGTATCCTTTTAAGATAGTTTTAATTTCTTTTTCTGTTTTTTGTTTTATTTTTAGGCAGTCAGGAGTTATATGTCCTTTTTGTTTGCAATTATAACATTGTTTTTCTTTTTTCTTGGGATGAGAAATGGATAGATTATCTTTTGTATAAGATTTCTTTAATTCTTTATAAGGGTTTTTATGAGAAGATTTTTTATAATATCTTTTTGAGTGAATATAATATTATGGAGATGAAAAATGTTTATATCTTCTTTTTTGATGGTTTCTTTTTAAGTTTTTCTTTTTATTTTTGCTAGAAGGACTGATTAATGGTTCCATGCCAAATTGAAAAAAAAATTACCAAGTTCATACTTGTTAATTTTTTTTCGATTTTCAATTTGACGTTTAAGTTTGATTTCATTGCAAAATGAAAATCCAACTTTATTAATCTTTTAAATTAGATCACCATACGTATACATTCTATAATTCAAATTTCCAAAATTTTTTTATTTTAATTCTTCTCTAACCTTTTCTGCAAAAAGTTTAGGAAGACCAGATATGAATTTTTCTTTCCAAAATTCTGAATTACTTGCATTGATTGTATAAAGTTTTGATAAGAAAACATCTTTATACCAATGAAAATCTGATAATGTTGGGCAAGATAAATTGATTAATTGAGTTTTTATGTTTTCTTCTACATTCATATAATTACCAATAAAATGATTTACTATATTGGTAATAAGCATGTAAATAGAATTAGGAATCATTTGACCTTGAGGAGTAATAACAGGATTTCCTAAAGGATCTATTTTTACTGCATTTAGTATAGCTTGTCTTTCTAGATTAGATCAGTACTTTTCCCACCAACCATGCAATTGTCCAGTAAATCCAATGACAACTGCATTTACTGCATGTCTTTGATCATTACCAGCAGCCATGATGGTAGAGGCATATATCATTATGTGTTGGCATAGTTGCAGGATTTGATGTTCAGATAGTCCATCTACATACCATTAATATACTTAGGAGTTTTTGAATCGAAGGCCATTTAGAATAGCTTGTTCTTTGAATTAAAGATCAACTAAAGTAGGTTTTGGATAATAATTTCTTGTTTTTGCTGCAGTGACTATTGGTTTTTGTCTTTTAAATATTTTATTGATTTGTGAAAATTCTTGACTTTGATCATTTTGATTCTCATTTGTTTTAGACTCTTCTTCTATAGGATCAGCTATAGAAAATTCTGAATCTGAGCTAGAGGTTTTAGAATTTGAGATTTGTCAGCTTTTTGACCTTTATTTTCTTGAAGTTTTATATTTGTAAAACTATGATATAATTAATTGATTAGTTCATCTGAAAATCTTAAAGGTTTCCGTTCTAACTTTAGATCTTTAAGGGCTTCACCTTGAAAACCTAAAGTTTGAGTCTTAATTATCTTTTGTGAAGAAGATGCTTCATAAAGTTTTAAAATATTTTCAACTTTATCTTCAATTCTATTGGTTTGTTGGCTAATAGTATGAAGGTTAATATTTGTATAATTATTTTATTTTAAAACATGACTTAAGTCTGATTTATAAATTAATTCAGATATACCTTTATCTCCTTGTATTTTTGCAACATCTTTTAATAGAATTGATTGAGTAATAAAATCAACATAAGACAGGTCATCTAAGGAATATATTCTTAAGGGTGCTTTTGTGGCAAAATATTGGGCTTGTGAAGCTTGAGGTTTTTTGGATACAGGGCTTGATGGGTTTTGAAATTGAGGAATATTAGAAGTATGGGTTGCTCCCCATCTCTCCATATAATTGCCACTAGATTTTTTGGACAAAGGTGTACTGTTCAAAATGGAAGAAACTTTATCAGTTGGGGACTAGAGAAAGGGCCTAATCTGCCGAGGCTTCATTCTTTTGTCCCTGTAAAAACTCACAAGATAAAAAATCAGGAAGAGAATTATTTTTACCTGCAATATACTCAATGTCAAAATCAAATATGGCTAATAAAGCTTGCCAACGAGCAAAGATTTGCTTAGCAGCAAGATTTTTTACATCTTTTTCTAAAATTTCTTTAACAGATTTACAATCTATTCTTAATAAAAATTTTTTGTTTAATAAATCAGTTTGGAACTTCATTATACTATGTACTATGGATAGGATTTCCTTTTTAATAGTTGAATAATTCTGTTGAGTGGGCGTCCATGTTCTAGAATTGAAACAAAGAATTTATTCTTTTCCAAGGATGTTTCTTTGTAGAAGGATTCCTCCAAAACCTATTTCAGATGCATCTGCTTGAATTCTTTTTAATAAATCTGGATGAAGGATAGTTAAACAAGGTAAATTTTGGGCTTTCTGTTTAATATTTTGAATAGCTTTTGTATGAGCAGGTGACCATTCTACAGGATTTTTGGTCAAGCGCATTTGCAAGATTTTTCTTTCTTTAGCAAGATCTATATAAAAGTCAAAACATAATTAAGGCATCCAAGAAAACGTTGCAATTGCTCTTTATTAAGAATTTCATCAGAAAATTGGGAAGCAAACTTAATAACTCTTTGGACTAGAGAAATAGTTCCTTTTTTATTATAAAGCCAAGAAACTGAATTTCTATTTAAAAAAGCTTCATTTTCTTTTGGGATAAGACAAGTTCATTCTTGATAATAACTTTTTTTAAAATATTTAAATATTTCCAATGGTCATAAATAGATTTTGAAAACGCAAGAATGTCATCTATATAGACGAGTGTAAAAGCTTGATATGGATTAAAAATGTCATTCATTATGCTTTGAAATTTTGAAGGAGCATTTTTTAAACTAAATGGCATAACGTTCCATTCATAATGGCCAAATGGTACTGTAAAAGTAGTTTTATACCTATCCTTCGAGGTTATTTGAATTAACCAAAATCCTGGTTTAAGATCAAATTTGGAAAAAGGAAGGCACCAGCTAGACGGTTAATAAGATCAGTTTTATTTGGAACTAGATATCTGATGGACTTTAAGACTTTATTTAAAGGCTTGTAGTTGATAATGAGATAGGGAACACCTCATTCTTGCTCAGGTGCTTTATTTACATAAAATGCTGCACAACTCCAAAGGGATTGTAATTTCTAAATAAGCTTTTTAGTAAGAATATCACTGATTTCTTTAGTACATAGTTGTACAAGGTCTTTATTCATCTGAATAGGTCAAGCTTTGGTAGAAATTTGAGATTTATTGAAATTATCAGTACATGGAAAAGAAATAGTATGGTGTTTCTTTTGCCAAAAGGCAGAAGAAAGGTTAGAACAACATTCTGTTTCAAGAAATTATTGAAATTGGATTAACTCTTTTTGGAATTCTGGTTTTGTAATACTTTTTTAATTCTTAAAGAATTCATATCTTTTTGGAGATATGCAATTTGTTTTTTTTTATAAGCAATTTGATTTTGAATGATATTGATATGTTGAATAGGAGTTGATTCAACAAAATCAAAAGTTAATTTTTTATTGTCTTCAATAGTTTTAAGGCCTGATGAATCAATTTGAAAAGGCTGTAAAATCTGTAGAAAAGGATTTCCAAGGATAACATCATTGGTTAAATCTTTTTTGAGCAGGAAATTAGTCTTTACACATGTTCTATTTTTGCAAACATGAACATTACTTAATTTATAATGGATATAGAGTTTATTATTAGCAGTTTCTAGGCTGAGTTTATTATTGGTTTTTTCATAATATTTTGTTGCGATTAGTCCTTCTCTTATTAAATTAACATCTGCGCCACTATTTAGTAAGTAGAGTGCTTTAATAAAAAAGTCTTTGACCTTAATTGTGGCATGAGTTTTTCATTTTTTAAGTGGATTTCTTGTTAAAAAATTTACAAAACCATTTAAGTCATTATCAAATTTTTATTGATTTTCTAAATTATTATTATTTTCTTGATAATTTTTGAGTGTGTGAAATTCAAGATTCTCAGCACGTTGTTTGTGCTCTTGGAGTTCAATTAAGTCTCGTTTTAATTCTTTTATTTCTTGCTTTTGATTATTTATTTCTTTATAAAGATCTTGAATAGAAAGATGAGTAGGAACTTGTTGCCCTCTTAATCTATCTAATACAATTTTAATGTTGAATTGTTCAAGTAAGTTTGATATGTTATTTGACGTAGAAGCTTTCCCTTTTTTAGTTCCTTTATTTATATTCTGTATTTTTTCAAAATATTTATTTTTTAGTTCTTCATCTTTTAGATCTACAAACATGTTTAGCACCATCTCTTCTAGAGCAAAAGGTATGCTTAAAGATACAAAGGAAGAAGAAGAAGGTTCATATTGGATTTCACTGTCAAATATTTTACAATGACATGTATCTGAACCATGAGAAGAAGAATAATCTATATTAGAGGAACTGGATGATTCTAAGGATGAGGATGAGGATCCTTTTGAGATAGTTTTGACTTCTTTTTGAGAAGAAATAATTTCAAAAGGCTGTAAAATATTTTCAACTTTATCTTCAATTATATTAGTTTGTTGGCCAATAGTATGAAGGTTAATATTTATATAATTATTTTGTTCTTAAACATGATTTAAATTTGATTTTTAAATAAATTAAGATTTACCTTTATCTCCATGTATGTTTGCAACATCTTTTATGGGTACTGCTGAAGTCTCTTTATAAATGATTTCATGTAATGGAGGATGTATAGATTCTTCAGTTCTTTGTGGAGAAGAATTGGTAGAAGCTATAATCCAAGATGAACTTAATTTTGTTATCATATTGATCGATAAATCTTCAGTATTATAAGCTTTCTTTATGGCTAGTTTAAGCCAATCAAAAAAATAAATATTTCTTTGACTATCATAAATATATCTGTACCATTTTTCTTTTAAAAAGTCTTTATGTTCTTAAGAAACATGTTTAAAAAAGGTTTTTGTTAAAGGATGTGGAGTTAAATTCTTTTTTAACATTTCTTTATTAACTTTAAAACATTCAATAACATTTATATTGAAATCGGATTTTGAAGGATTATATGTATTACATGGAGAAGCTTGACAAGAAAGATACACAAGTCCTGTAGGTCGAAGGTCTACATTAGGTATAGAGCAAGAAACTTAGGAAGGTTCTTTTATGGAAGATCATACCACAGAGGGAGGATGAGAATAAGACTTTCTAGAAGGTTGATAAACTGTAGGAGTTGTATCTCTTGAATCTATTTGAAAGTTTATTTCAACACTTCCATCTTCATGTTCAATAATTGTTTCAATATCTTGATTTTCTAAAGACCTTTTTGGTTGGGCATTTTCTAAGCGCCATTTATTAGATAGATTAATAACATTCCATTGTATGAGTTTTGGAATATTAACTTTATTTTTGAAATTAGTTTGGAATAAAGTAGTCATACCTTTTGCTTGATAGAAATAGGCTATGCCTGGAACAACTGAATTCATGAGTTTAAAATAAATGCTGAATATAAGAGCAAAATTTTGATTATCAGGATTCATATCAAAACCTTTTGCCTGGATAACAAGAGTAAGAGCTTCATGTGCACCAGGATCTGTAAGGCAAATTGTGAAATTTGAAAAGCAATTGAAGAAAGTAGGGCCATTAGCCAAACTTGATTCAACCATTCCAAGTAATGAATAACTGAATTTTTTATGTCTTATGTCTTGAACATAGATGAGAGCTTCAATTCTAAGTTCAAGTCTTGTTAATGGCTTTAGAGCAACTTGCACTAATCTAAAATGAACATAAATGTATGTTTTAACATACTCCTTTATTTTGTGGGGCTTGATTAAAGAAAGATGCTGAATATTACTGGTAATGGATTCAGTTCTTTCAATGGTTTTTACTTTATAACTTGATTTTAATTGAAAACTTCTAACTTTATAAATTTCATTTTTATTTATGGTTAGAATAGTCCAGTCACAAATAACTTGATCTAAATCGTTATAACTGATTTCTTCACTATTTTTAATTGACATAGAAGATAAGGAATTTGATGATGAGGAAAAAGAAGGTACAAACTTCTTAATAAGGTTAGCCATAATTTGTATTACAGAGTTATTTTAACCAAATCCACCACTAGTATCTAATAAAATAGAGGATTTACACACCAACAAAATGCCTTAAACGCCTTCACACAGCTCAAAACGGAGACAACAATGGCTACCTCAGCTTTGCTCCAGGCGAAATATGATTAAAATTTCTCAATAATAACAAACACAGAACAAAGTATTAACACTTTTGATGTTCTTACTTTTGAGTCAGCAATTCCTTAAACAAAATCAAAACATAAAGATAACTGAAGAAATACTCACAAAATGACTTTATATTGCCAAAGTACTTGATTACAAATTTGATACCAACTTGGCTCTGATACCAAATGGGGAAGATGGTGGGTATACAAAAGCGGAAGGGAGAGGAGACTTAAATGGGGAAGATGGTGGGTATAAAAGCGGAAGGGAGAAGAGAGAGGAGATGGTGGTGGAAGCAAAGCTAGATTTTGACTAGTATTCCAACTCTTGCCTGTACATGAGGAAGGCTAGACCTATTTATAGTCATAACCAACATAATTTACATTTCATTACAACTGAATTTACACTGCATTTGCATTTCATTTCATGTGATGACAAATTTCGTGATGCAACTAGACTACAGGCAAAAATCACAATCTTTGCTGTAGATGAACTTTATTCTGAATAGTGAGATGTCATGATTGTTTTGAGTGACTTGATAAGGTATGTGTCATGTCTTTATTTCTTTTCCCTTTCTAGAGATAAGTTCTTCATAGATGTGCATGTCAGGAATAAAATACAACTTCATTTTTATGAGAGATATGCTTTGTCTTTTAGTACTTTTGTATGTACTTTTTCTAAAAAACTCATTGATGGGCTAGTAGAAAAAACTCTTTTAGGAAAAATCTCTATGCTAGGCATAGTATTATTGAAGACTTGCATAAAAAAAAGCTCATCCCAGCCATCATTTGTTAATTACCATGGAATAATTGGATTAACTCTTCTCGAGTTTTGTCAAAAATATCAAAGGACATATCTTGATAAGCATTGATAATTGGATTAAGAGATGTATGTCCAGATTTATATGGATCCTGTATCACCGTTGTTTGCTCAGCGAGATCATTAGAGATGCAAACAACTCTTCGATCGCCACACCAAATATATCTGTATGTACTTGCAAATTAAGATGTCCTTTTAGATTGAGAAATCTTTGATACTGATTAGAAGTTGGATCATTCTAAGCTGTATTCCATTATAGCAACTTCATGAGATTCATACCATTGAGCTGGATAATCAACAAGAAGATGCTGGTAATTATTTAAGGTAGGGATGAACTTTTTGCAGACTAAATTTCCTTCTTCATAATTCTTGATGGTCCATAATTAATAAGGTTGATAAAACCAGATTTGTGATCTTTCACCCAAACTTGATGAAATCATTATGAGAAGTTGTCTTTTGGTAACTCCAAGGCTGTCAAGGGCATGATGCATGATTGCAGGGAGCTGCTGTATCATTTCAAAATCATCTTTATATAAAGAAAATCTTTGGACTAATCCTTGTTCGATATATGAGATATCAACTTCTTATGATGGCAGGAGCAAATTGGGAAAGCCAGTTGCCTAGCTTATATATTGAGCTTTCAGCATTAATCGTTCCCTGATCGGACAAGAAATAGTTTTTTCTCTAATTCTTGTAGCTATCTCATCTAGAAGGGCTTTGTTAACCTTTTCCAGGAGGTGAATTCTGGATGTTTTTTCAACAGCATAGGTGGATAACAGTGTTCTTTGATGGATGTTATGGCACATAAGGATTTGGCTTTCTAAGTCCATGATATGGTTTGCAATTTTGGATAGGGTTTTTCTACTGTTTTTTCTTTTATTAGAGAGAATGGCACTCCAGTGGGCATTGATAAGTTCTTGTGAAGTGACAGATAATCCTGGATTGAAAAAGGGAATTGATATTTGTTGGGATGTAGGTATGAAGGAAGGGCTTGATTCCTGAATAGGGGCTTTGCTTTTGCTTGTACTTGATGTCATAATGAGAAGGGATACTTCCTGAAGGCAGATAGGTCTGAATGACAATTATCAATAATATAAATTTTATTTTCTTTGGGAAAAGAAAAATAAATTTATATCTGTCATCCGGATAGAATTTGAAGGTACCAAAATCTTGATGTAGGATCAAATGTAGAAAACATGAAGACATCCGAGAGACGATTAATAAGATCTATTTTATTTGGAACTGGATATTTGATTGTTTTTTGAACACCTTATTCTTGTTTACACTTTGCTTGAATACTATTGACATGTTGAATAGGAGTTGATTCACCAAAATTAAAAATTAATTCTTTATTATCTAAAATAGTTGTTAAACCTGATGAATCAATTTGAACAGGCTATAAAATTTGTAAAAAAGGGTTTACAAGGATAACATCATTGTTTAAATCCTTTCCTAGAAGGAAATTAGTCTTTATGCATGTTCCATTTTTACAGACATAAACATTACTTAATTTGTATTTGATATGTAGTTTTTTGCTAGCAGTAGCTAGATTGAGTTTATTATTGTTTTTTTCATAATATTTTGTTGGGATTAATCCTTCTCTTATTAAATTAACATTGGCGCCACTATCTAGTAAGCAGAGTGCTTTAATAGAAAAGTCTTTGATATTAATTGTAGCTTGAGTTTTCCCTTTTTTAAGTGGATTTCTTGTTAAAAAATTTACAAAACCATTTAAGTTTTCACCAAAGAAAAACTTAAAAAGAAACCATCAAAAAAGAAAATCTAAACATTTTTCAACTCCACAATATTATATTCCCTCAAAAAAATATCATAAAAAATCATCTCAACAAAATCCTTATAAAGAATCAAAGAAATCTTATACAAAAGATAACCCATTTACTTTTTATCCCAAGAAAAAGGAAATACAATGTTATAATTGTAAAGGAAAAGGACATATAGATCTTGACTGCCCAAAAATAAAAGTAAAAACAGAAAAAGAAATTAAAACTATCTTAAAAGGATCTTCAGCATTAGAGTCATCCAGTTCCTCTGATACATATTATTCTTCCTCTCATTCTTCAGATACATGTCATTGTAAAATATTTGACAGTGAAATCCAGTATGAATTTGCTTCTTCTTCCTCTTTATCTTTAAACATACTTTCTGCTCCAGAATCATTGGTGCTAGAAATGTTTAAAGATTTCAAAGATGAAGAATTCAAAAATAAATATTTTAAAAAAATACAGAATATAAATAAAGGAAATAAAAAGGGAAAAGCTTCTAGATCAAATGATATATCTGACTTACCTGAACAATTCAACATTAAAACTGTATTAGCTAGATTAAGAGAGTAACAAGCTCCTCCTCATCTTTTAGTTCAAGATCTGTATAAAGAAATTGCTAATCAAAAGTAAGAAATAAAAGAATTAAAACAAGACTTAATTGAACTTTAAGAACTCAAACAATGTGTTGAGAATCTTGAATTTCACACACTCAAAAATTATCAAGAAAATAAAGATAATAAACTAGAACATCAAGAAGAATTTGGTGAAAACTTAAATGGTTTTCTAAATTTTTTAACAAGAAATCCACTTAAAAAATGGAAAACTCAAGCTACAATTAAGATCAAAGACATCTCTATTAAAGCACTCCGCTTACTAGATAGTGGCGCATATGTTAATTTAATATGAGAAAGATTAATCCCAACAAATATTATGAAAAAACAAAAAATAAACTCAGCCTACCAACTGCTAGTAATAAACTTCATATCCATTATAAATTAAATAATGTCCATGTTTGCAAAAATGGAACATGTATAAAGACTAATTTCCTGCTCGGAAAAGACTTAAACAATGATGTTATCCTTGGAAATCCTTCTCTACAGAATCTACAGCCATTTCAAATTGATTCATCATGCCTTAAAACAATTAAAGACAATAAAAAATTAATTTTTTAGTTTGTTGAATCAACTCCTATTCAACATATCAATATCATTCAAAATCAAATTGCTTATCAACAAAAACAAATTACATATCTTCAAAAAGATATGAATTCTTTAAGAATTGAAAAAGAATTACAAAAACCAGAATTCCAAAAAGATTTAATCCAATTTCAAAAATGCTATTCTTACCTTCCTTTTGCCTTTTGGCATGGGAAACACCATACTATTTCTCTTCCATATATTGATAATTTCTATGAATCTTAAATTCCTACTAAAGCTCAAGCTATTAAGATGAATAAAGACCTTGTAGAACTATGTACTATAGAAATCAATGATCTTCTTGCTAAAAAACTTATTCAGAAATCACAATCCCCTTGAAGTTGTACAGCGTTTTATGTAAATAAAGTACTTGAACAAGAACGAGGTGCTCCCCATCTTGTTATCAACTACAAGCCTTAAAATAAAGTCTTAAAGTCCATCAGATATCCAGTTCCAAATAAAATTGATCTTATTAACCATTTAGCTAGTGCTTTCCTTTTTCGCAATTTGATCTTAAATTAGGATTTTGGCAAATTCAAATCACCAATCACCCCAAAGGATAGGTATAAAACTGCTTTTATAGTACCATTTGGCCATTACAAATGGAACATTATGCCATTTGGTTTAAAAAAGGGTCCTTCAGAATTTCAAAGAATAATGAATGACATTTTTAATCCATATCAAGCTTTTACACTCGTCTATATAGATGGCATTATTTTGTTTTCAAAATCCATTTGTGACCATTAGAAACATTTAAATATTTTTAAAAAACTTATTATCAAGAATGGACTTGTATTATCCCAAAAGAAAATGAAGCTTCTTCAAACAGAAATTCAGTTTCTTAGCTTTATAATAAAAAAATGAACTATTTCTCCAGTCCAAAGAGTTATTAAGTTTGCTTCTTAATTTCCTGATGAAATTCTTAATAAAGAGCAATTGCAACATTTTCTTGTATGCCTTAATTATGTTTTTGACTTTTATAAAGATCTTGCTAAAGAAAGAAAATCTTGCAAATGCGCTTGACCAAACATCCCGTAGAATGGTCACCTGCTCATCCAAAAGTTGTTCAAAATATTAAATAGAAAGTCCAAAATTCACCTTGTTTAACTATCCCTCATCCAGATTTATTAAAAATAGTTCAAGCAGATGCATCTGAAATAGGTTTTGGAGGAATCCTTCTACAAAGAAATGTCCTTGGAAAAGAATAAATTCTTCGCTTCACTTATGGAACAAGGACGCCCACTAAACAGAATTATTCAACTATTAAAAAGGATATCCTATCCATAGTAAATAGTATAATAAAGTTCCAAAGTGATTTGTTAAACAAAATTTTTTATCAAGAATAGAATGTAAATCTGCTAAAGAAATTTTTGGAAAAGATATAAAAAATCCTATTGCGAAGCAAATCTTTGCTCGCTTACAAGCTTTATTAGACATATTCGACTTCGACATTGAGTATATTGCAGGTAAAAATAGTTCTCTTCCTAATTTTTTATCTCATGAGTTTTTATAGAGGCAAAAGAATAAAGCCTCAATAGATTAGACCCTTTCTCCAGTCCCGAACTAATAAAGTTTCCTCCATTATAAACACTACACCTTTATCCAGAAAATCCAGAGGCAATTATCTTGAGAGATGGGGAGCAACCCATACTTCTAATATTCCTTAATTTCAAAGCCCATCAAGCCCTGTATCTAGAAAACCTCAAGCTTCACAAGCCCAATATTTTGCCACAAAAGCACCCCTGAGAATTTATTCCTTAGATGACATGTCTTATGCTGATACCATTTCCACTGAACATCTTATCCAAACCCTTTTTTCTCCTGATCACTTATTTATCCAACCTCCTGACTATAAAGTCTATGGATAGATTCTGATCAGAACTAGCGGCTGTACTATTGATCATACAGATGGATCAAAAAATTCATACTTAAATGCTTTACCACCCAATATTACTATCCTATATTCAAAAATCAAAATCCTACATGTTCTCTATGCAGAAGAATGGGGACAACCACTTCATATGCCTCAAAGGCTTGATTCAAAACCTATTTTTAGTTATTATAGTTATATTTTTTCTTGGGAAGTCATCCTCTATTATCAAAACCCATCTTTCCAGCATTCCTAGTTCATCAAATTCAAATGAAACACCATAAAATACCTATGTGGTTCTTCACACAATTCTGGATCCCTTTTGGTGCCACTAAAGACATACTTCCTCAAGCACTTCTTCCTATTTATTATTCCTATTCTGCATCATTTAAAACCCTTCTCAAATCAGAAGAAAAAAACCTTTGTCAGCACCTATAACTTGTAATAGAACCTTATGCTACTATGTTGTTTTATCCCAAGTAGGAGATTCCTTGGATCTTGAAATGGAATTTTTATAAAGAAATGGACTTCAGTTCACTAGTTTTATCTTGAATGATTCATAGCAAGTTTTGGCATCAATTTGATTATACTACAATACTCCAACAATATTCTACCGATCAAGCTATAAAGCCATCATTTTCTGAAGTTCTTAATACTCCTGAAAAAGAAAAAGAAAGGCTTCATCCAGCAAGTGATATTGACAAACAAAAGAATTCTTGTTCAGCCTCTCATTTTACTCTTTATACAGCAGCAGATTTGCTTCAACTCAAAAAAGAACTTCAAAAGAAAATTTCTAACAAATACAAAAAGAATGGTCATCTGAAAATTCTCCATTAAGTTTTGGTCAGCAGCTGCATCATCTTTGGGCTGATGACAATCCTTTTGAAAATATTGCTCCTTAACCAGATACAGATGCTGATGAGACAAAAAGTGATAAAAAGAATTCATATTTATCCGAAGAAAAGGAAAAAAATAAAGCCAAGACAAGACATATGCTCTATTAAGCCACTTAATTTCCCACAAAGCAATCATGACAATCCACTATTCAGAATAAAGTTCATCCATAGTGAAGATTGTGATCTTATCTAGTAGTCTTGAAGCATCATGAAATTTGTCAATACATGAAATGAAATGCAAATGCAGTGTGAATTCAATTGTAATGAATTATAAATTATGTTTGTTATGACAATAAATAAGTCTAGTCTTCCTCATGTACCGGTAAGAGTTGAAATACCAGTTGAAATCCAGCCTTGCTTCCACCACCATCTCCTCTCTCATCTCCCTTCCGCTTTTGTATACCCACCATCATCTCCATTTGCTATCAAAGCTAAGTTGGCATCAAATTTGTAATCAAGTACTTTGGCAATATAAAGTTGTTTTGTGAGTATTTCTTCACTTATCTTTGTCACGTTATGCTTTGATTTTGCTTAAGAAATTGCTGACTCAGAAGTAAGAACGTCAAAAGTCTTAATACTTAGTTTTGTGTTTGTTATTATTGAGAAATTTTAATCATATTCCGCCCAGAGCAAAGCTGAAGTAGCCATTGTTGTCACCGTTGTTAGCAGTGTGAAGGCGTTTAAAGCTTTTTGTTAGTGTGTAAATCCTCTATTTCATTAGATACTCATGGTGGATTTGGTTAAAATAACTCTGTAATATAAATTATGTCTAAGTTTATTAAGAAGTTTGCACCTTCTTCTTCCTCATCATCAAATTCTTTATCTTATATGTCTATTAAAAATAGTGAAGAAATTAGTTATGACGATTTAGATCAAGTTATTTGTAACTGGACTATTCCAACCGTAAATAAAAATGAAATTTATAAAGATGAAAGTTTTCAATTAAAATCAAGTTATAAAGTAAAAACCATTGAAAGAACTGAATTCGTTACTAGTAATATTCAGCATTTTTCTTTAATCAAGCCACATGAAATAAAGGAGTATGTTAAAATATGCAATTAAAATGTTTAAAGATTTCAAAGATGAAGATTTAAAAAATAAATATTTTGAAAAAATAAAGAACATAAATAAAGGAAATAAAAAAGGAAAAGCTTCTACATCAAATAATATATTTGACTTACCTAAACAATTCAGCATTAAAACAGTATTAGATAGATTAAGAGAGTAGCAAGCTCCTCCTCATCTTTTAATTCAAGATATTTATAAAGAAATTACTAATCAAAAACAAGAAATAAAAGAATTAAAATAAGACTTAATTGAATTTCAAGAACTTAAACAACATGTTGAGAATCTTGAATTTCACACACTAAAAAATTATCATGAAAGTAATGATAATAAATTAGAACATTTGGAAGAATTTGGTGAGAATTTAAATGATTTTGTAAATTCTTTAACAACAAATCTACCTAAAAAATGGAAAACTTAAGCTACAATTAAGATCAAAGACTTCTTTATTAAAGCACTCTGCTTACTAGGTAGTAGCGTAGATGTTAATTTAATAAGAGAAGGATTAATCCCAACAAAATATTATGAAAAAACCAATAATAAACTCAATCTAGCTACTGTTAGCAAAAAACTACATATCAAATACAAATTAAGTAATGTTTATGTTTGTAAAAATGGAACATGCATAAAGACTAATTTCCTTCTAAGAAAGGATTTAAACAATGATGTTATCCTTGGAAACACTTTTTTACAAATTTTATAGCCTTTTCAAATTGACACATCAGGTCTAAAAACTAATTTAGGCAATAAAGAACTGATTCTTTTATTTTGGTGAATCAACTCTTATTCAACATATCAATAGTATTCAGACAAAGTGTAAATAAGAATAAGGTGTTTAAAAAACAGTCAAATATCTAGTTCCAAATAAAACGGATCTTATTAATTGTCTCTCTGATGTCTTTATGTTTTCTATATTTGACCCTACATCCAGATTTTGGTACCTTCAAATTTTACCCGGAGGACAGATATAAAATTAATTTTCTTTTCCGAAAGAAAAAAAAATTCAGATTATTGATAATTCTCATTCAGACCTATATGCCTTCAGGAACTATCTCCTCTCATTATGACATCAAGTGAAAGCAAAAGCAAAGCCCTTATTTAGGAATCAAGCTCTTCCTTCATACCTACATCCTAATAAATATCAATTCCCTTATTCAATCCAGGACTATCTGTCACTTAACAAGAACTTATCAATGCCCATTGGAGTGCCATTCTCTCTGGTAAAAGAAAAATCACTAGAAAAACTCTATCCAAAATTGCAAATCATATCAAGGACTTAGAAAGCCAAATCCTTATATGCCATAAAATCCATCAAAGAGCACTATTATCCACCTATGTTGATGAAAAAACATCTAGAATTTACCTCCTAAAAAAGGTTAACGCAGCCCTTCCAGATGAGATAGCTGCAAGAATTAGAGAAAAAACTATTTCTTGTCAGATCAAGGAGAGATTAATGTTCAAAGCTCAATATATAAGCTGGGCAACTAGCTTTCCCAAATTGTTCCTACCATTATTTGAAGTTGATATCTCATATATCGAATAAGGATTAGTCTAAAGATTTTCTTTATGCATAGATGATTTTGAAATGAACAGCAACTCCCTGCAATCGTGTGTCATGCCCTTCATAGCCTTGGAGTTACCAAAAGACAACTTCTCATAATGATTTCATCAAGTTAAGGTGAAAGATCATAAATCCAGTTTTATCAACCTTATCAATTATGGACCATCATGAATTATGATGAAGGAGAATTAATCTACAAAAAATTCATCTCTACCTTAAATGATTACGAGCATCTCCCTGTTGATTATCCAGCTCAATGGTATGAATCTCATGAAGTTGCTATAATGGAATGCAACTTAGAATGTTTCCAAAATTATGATCCAACTTCTGACCAATATCAAAGATTTCTCAATCTAAAAGGACATCTTAATTTGTAAGTACATACAGATATGTTTGGTGTGACAGTCGACGAATTGTTTGCATTGCTGATGATCTCGCTGAGCAAATAACGATGATATAAAACCCTTCTAAATCCGGACATGCCAAGCTTAATCAAATTCTCAATGCCTATAAAGATATCTCTTTTGACATTTTAGAAAAAATTCGTGAAGAATTAATTCAACTATTCCATGGAGAATTCGAAAATGAGAACGAAGGATGGAATGACCCTTGTCATAATTTTGACTCTATTATGAAGTTCTCCACTAGATGCATTGGAATTCATTAGGATGGTGATTAATCTTACCAAGATTTAGATTTATTAAGAGTTTTCTCTATAAAGCCTGTAAAGAAAAGATAACAAAAACTTTATCATTGCTACCATATCCATAGTTATTCTATTCTCTACAAACACATCAAAGTTATGTTGAAAAAGTACTATACAGAAAGCTACTTTGAGAAAGAAGATAGAAGACAATTGGGAAAATTCCAAAAGCCAACTAGAAAATTCAAGGCTCCATAGACTCCTCTCTCCATAACAGACCAACCAGGTACTATGCAGACGGATAAAACAACATCCTCCTAGTCAACAAGTACAGTCATCACAGCATGAAGACAAACCATCTATATGGCAACCTATGATTCTATCCAGCAATAAAATCCCGAAACATCATAAAATGAAAAGCAAATGCAGTGTAAATTCAATAGTAATGAAATGTAAATTATGTTTATTAAGGCAAAAAAATATTACTAGCCTTCTCTAAGTACAGGCAAGAGTTGGAATACCAGTCAAAATCTAGCCTTACTTCACCACCATCTCCTCTCTCCTCTCCCTTCCGCTTTTGTATACCCACCATCTTCCCCAAAATTAAAGCATAACATAACAAAGATTAGTGAAGAAATACTCACAAAATGACTTTATATTGCCAAAGTACTAGATTACAAATTTGATGCCAACTTGGCTCTGATACTAAATGGAGAAGATGGTGGTTATACAAAAGTAGATGGGAGAGGAGAGAGGAGATGGTGTTGGAAGCAGGGCTGGATTTTGCTTGGTATTCCAACTCTTGCCTGAACATGAGGAAGACTAGACTTATTTATAGTCATAACAAACATAATTTACATTTCATTATAACTGAATTTGCACTGCATTTTCATTTCATTTCATGTGCTGACAAATTTCATTATGCTTCAGGACTGCTGGATAAGATCACAATCTTCACTGTAGATGATCTTTATTCTGAATAGTGGACTGTCATGATTGCTTTGTGAGAAATTGAGTGGCTTGATAAAGCATATGTCTTGTCTTGGCTTTATTTTTTTTCCTTTTCATTGGATAGATATGAATCCTTCATTATCACTTTTTGTCTCATTAGCATCTGTATCTGGTTCAGGAGCAATATTTTCAAAAGGATTGTCATTAGCCCAAAGATGATGCAACTGCTGGCCAAAACTTAATGGAGAATTTTCAGATGACCGTTCTTTTTGTATTTGTTCAATAATTTCCTTTTGAAGTTCTTTTTTGAGTTGAAGCAAATCTGCTGCTACATAAAGAGCAGAAGGAGAGGCCGAACAAGAATTCTTTTGTTTGTCAATATCACTTGCTGGATAAAGCCTTTCTTTTTCTTTTTCAGGAGTTTTGAGAACTTTAGAGAATGATGGCTTTATAGCTTGATCGGTAGAATATTGCTGGAGTATTGTTGTATAATCAAATTGATGCCAAAACTTGATATAAATCATTCGAGATAAAACTGGTGGACTGAAGTCCATTTCTTTATAAAAATTCCATTTCAAGATCCAAGGAATCTCTTGCTTACGATAAAACTGCATAGTAACATAAGGTTCTGTTGCAAGTTGTAGGTGCTGATAAAGGCTTTTTTCTTCTGATTTGAGAAGGGCTTTAAATGATGCAAAATAGGATTCATAAATAGGAAAAAGTGCTTGAGGAAGGATGTCTTTAGTGGCACCAAAGTGATCTAGAATTGTGTGAAGAAGCACATCGGTATTTTATGGGAGTTTGATTTGAATTTGATGAACCAAGAATGCTGGAAGGATGGGTTTTGATAATAGTGGATGACTTCCCAAGCAGAAATATAATCATAATAATTAAAAATAAGTTCTGAATCAAGCCTTTGAGGCATATGAAGAGGTCGCTCCCATTCTTCTGCAGAGAGAACATGTAGAATTTTGATTTTTGAATAGAGGATAGTAATATTAGGTGGTAAAGCATTTAAATATGAATTTTTTGATCCATCTATATGATCAACAGTACTACTGCCAGTTCTAATCAGAATCTGTTCATAGACTTTATAGTCAAGAGGTTGGATAAATAAGTGATCAGAAGAAAAAAGGGTTTGGATAAGATGTTCAATAAAAATGGTATCGGCATAAGACATGTCATCTAAGGAATAAATTCTCAAGGGTGCTTTTGTGGCAAAAATATAGGGCTTGTGAAGCTTGAGGTTTTCTGGATACAGGGCTTGATGGGCTTTGAAATTGAGGAATATTAGAAGTATGGGTTGCTCCCCATCTCTCAGGATATTACCGTTGGATTTTTTGGATAAAGGTGTAGTGTTCATAATGGAAGAAATTTTATCAGTTGGGGACTGGAGAAAGGGTCTAATCCACCAAGGCTTCATTCTTTTGTCCCTGTAAAAACCCACGAGTTAAAAAATCAGGAAGAGAATTATTTTTACCTGCATTATACTCAATGTCAAAGTCAAATATGGCTAATAAAGCTTGCCAGTGAGCAAAGATTTGCTTAGCAGCAAGATTTTTTACATCTTTTTCTAAAATTTCTTTAGCAGATTTACAATCTATTCTTAATAAAAAAATTTTTGTTCAATAAATCACTTTGGAACTTCATTATACTATTTACTATAGATAGGATTTCCTTTTTAATAGTTGAATAATTCTGTTGATTGGGTATCCATGTTCCGAAAGTGAAACAAAGAATTTTTTCTTTTCTAAGGAAATTTCTTTGTAGAAGGATTCCTCCAAAACCTATTTCAGATGCATCTATTTGAACTATTTTTAATAAATCTAGATGAGGGATAGTTAAACAACGTGAATTTTGGACTTTCTGTTTAATATTTTGAACAGCTTTTGTATGAGCAAGTGACCATTCTATGGGATTTTTGGTCAAGCGCATTTGCAAGATTTTTCTTTCTTTAGCAAGATCTTTATAGAAGTCAGAAACATAATTAAGGCATCCAAGAAAACGGTGCAATTGCTCTTTATTAAGAATTTCATCAAGAAATTGGGAAGCAAACTTAATAGCTCTTTGGAATGGAGAAATAGTTCGTTTTTTTACTATAAAACCAGGAAACTGAATTTCTATTTGAAAAAGCTTCATTTTCTTTTGGGATAAGACAAGTCCATTCTTGATAATAACTTTTTTAAAAATATTTAAATGTTTTCAATGGTTACAAATAGATTTTGAAAACACATGAATGTCATCTATATAGACAAGTGTAAAAGCTTGATATGGATTAAAAATTTCATTCATTACTCTTTGAAATTCTGAAGGAGTATTTTTTAAACCAAATGGCATAACGTTCCATTCGTAATGGCCAAATGGTACTGTAAAAGCAGTTTTATACCCGTCCTCTGGGGTGATTTAAATTTGCCAAAATCCCAATTTAAGATTAAATTTGGAAAAAATGAAGGCACAAGCTAAACGGTTAATAAGATCAATTTTATTTGGAACTAGATATCTGATGGACTTTAAGACTTTATTTAAAGGCTTGTAGTTAATAACAAGACGAGGAGCACCTCGTTCTTGTTTAGGCGGAACGCTGGACAACTTTAAGGGGATTTTAATTTCTGAATAAGCTTTTTAGCAAGAAGATCATTGATTCTTTTAGTACACAGTTGTACAAGGTCTTTATTCATCTAAATAGGTCGAGCTTTAGTAGGAATTTGAGATTCATCAAAATTATCAATATATGGAAGAAAACAGTATGGTGTTTCCTGTGCCAAAAGGTAGAAGGAAGGTCAGAACACCATTCTATTTCAAGAGATTTTTGAAATTGGATTAAATCTTTTTGGAATTCTAGTTTTCGTAATCTTTTTTCAATTCTTAAAGAATTCATAACTTCTTGAAGATATGCAATTTGTTTTTCTGTAAGCAATTTGATTTTGAATGATATTGATATGTTGAATAAAAGTTGATTCAACAAAGTCAAATATTAATTTTTTATTATCTTTAATAGTTTTAAGGCCTAATGAATCAATTTGAAAAGGCTATAGAATCTGTAGAAAAGGATTTCCAAGGATAATATCACCATTTAAATCTTTTCCGGGCAGGAAATTAGTCTTTATACATGTTCCATTTTTGCAAACATGGACGTTATTTAATTTATAATGGATATGGAGTTTATTATTAGCAGTTGCTTGGTTGAGTTTATTTTTGGTTTTTTCATAATATTTTGTTGGGATTAATCCTTCTCTTACTAAATTAACATCTGTGCCACTATCTAGTAAGCATAGTGCTTTAATAAAGAAGTCTTAGACCTTAATTGTAACTTGAGTTTTCCATTTTTGAGGTGGATTCCTTGTTAAAGATTATAAAACCATTTAAGTTTTCATGAAATTTTTCTTGATGTTCTAAATTATCATTATTTTCTTAATAATTTATGAGTGTGTGAAATTCAAGATTCTCAACACGTTGTTTGAGTTCTTGAAGTTCAATTTAGTCTTGTTTTAATTCTTTTATTTCTTGCTTTTGATTATTAATTTCTTTATAAAGATCTTGAATTGAAAGATGAGTAGGAGCATGTTGCTCTCTTAATCTATCTAAAACAGTTTTTATACTGAATTGTTCAAGTAAGTCAAATATATTACTTGAAGTAGAACCTTTTCCTTTTTTATTTTTGTTGTTTATTTTCTGTATTTTTTCAAAATATTTATTTTTTAATTCTTCATCTTTTAGATTTTTAAACATTTCTAACACCATTTCTTCTTGAGCAGAGAGTATGTTTAAAGATAAAGAGGAAGAAGAAGCAGATTCATACTGGATTTCACTGTCAAATATTTTACAATGGCATGTATCTGAAGAATAATCTTTATTAGAGGAACTAGATGATTTTAAGGATGAGGATGAGGATCCTTTTAAGTTATTTTCATTTCTTTTTCAAATTAAATAATTTCAAAGGGCTCTAAAATATTTTTCAACTTTATCTTCAATTATATTAGTTTGTTGGCCAATAGTATGAAGGTTAATATTTGTATAATTATTTTGTTCTAAAATATGACTTAAGTCTGATTTATTAATAAATTCATATTTACCTTTTTCTCCTTGTATTTTTACAACATCTTTTATGGGTACGGCTAAAGTTTCTTTATATATGATTTGATGTAATGGGGGATGTATGGATTCTTTAATTCTTTATGGAAAAGAACTGGTAAAAGCTATAATCCAAGATGAGCTTAATTTTGTTATTATATTGATGGATAAATCTTCAGTATTATGAGCTTTCTTTATGGCTAGTTTAAGCCAATCAAAGAAATAAATATTTCTTTGATGATCATACATATATTTATACCACTTTTCTTTTAAGAAATCTTTATGCTCTTGAGAAGCCTTTTTAAAAAGGGATTTTGCTAAAGGATGTGATGCTAAATTCTTTTTTAATATTTCTTTATCAATTTCAAAACATTAAATAACATTTATATTGAAATCAGATTCTGAGGGATTATATGTATTAGTTGGAGAAGCTTGATAAGAAGGATAAATAAGTCCTGTAGGTCGTAGCTCTACATTAGGTGTAGAGCAAGAAAGTCGGGATGGTTCTTTTATGGAAGATCCTACCACAGAGGGAGGATGAGAATAAGACTTTCTAAAAGGTTGATAAACTGTAGGAGTTGTATCTCTTAAATCTGTTTGAAAATTTATTTCAACACTTCCATCTTCATGTTCAATAATTATTTCAATATCTTGATTTTCTAAAGACGTTTCTGGTTGAGCGTTTTCTAATTTCCATTTACCAGATAGATTAATATCATTCCACTGTATGAGTTTTGGAATATTAACTTTATTTTTGAAATTAGTTTGGAATAAAGTAGTCATACCTTTTGCTTGATGGGAATAGGCTATGCCTGGAACAATGGAATTCATGAGTTTATAATAAACTCTATATATGAGAGCAAGATTTTGATTATGAGGATTCATATCAAAACCTTTTATCTGGATAGCAAGAGTAAGTGCTTCATGTGGACCTGGATCTGTAAGGGAAACACATAAATTTGGAAAGCAATTGAAGAAAGTAGGGCCATTAGCCAAACTTGATTCAACCATTCCAAGTAATGAATCATTGAATTTCTTATGTCTTGTTTCTTGAACATAGAGAGCTTCAGTTCTAAGTCCAAGTCCTGTTAAAGGCTTTAGAGCAACTTGCACTAATCCAAAATGAGTATAATTGTTTATTTTAACATACTCCTTTATTTCATGGGGCTTGATCAAAGAAAGATGCTGAATATTATTGGTAATGGATACAGTTCTTTCAATGATTTTTAGTTTATAACTTGATTTTAATTGAAAACTTCCAACTTTATAAATTTCATTTTTATTTATGGTTGGAATAGTCTAGTCATAAATAACTTGATCTAAATTGTAATAACTAATCTTCACTATTTTTAATAGACATAGAAGATAAGGAATTTAATGATGAGGAAAAAGAAGGTACAAACTTCTTAATAAGCTTAGCCATTATTTGTATTATAGAGTTATTTTAACCAAATCCCCCATGAGTATCTAACGAAGTAGAGGATTTACACACCAAGAAAATGCCTTAAACGCCTTCACACGGCTAACAACGGTGACAACAATGGTTACCTCAGCTTCGCTCTGGGTGGAATATGATTAAAATTTCTTAATAATAACCAACACAGAACTAAGTATTAAGACTTAGTTCTGAGTCAGCAATTCCTTAAACAAAATCAAAACATAAAGATAAGTGAAGAAATATTCACAAAACAACTTTATATTGCATCGATACTTGACTACAAACTAGATACCAACTTGGCTCTAATACCAAATGGAGAAGATGGTGGGTATGCAAAAGTAAAAGGGAGAGGAGAGAGGAGATGGTGGTGGAAGCAAAGCTGGATTTTGACTGGTATTCCAACTCTTGCTTGGACATAAAAAAGGCTAGCACTATATATATCCTTAGCAAACATAATTTACATTTCAATATAACTGAATTTAGACTGCATTTGCATTTCATTTTATGTGTTGGCAGATTGCATGATGTTTCGGGATTTTACTGTTGGATAGGATCCTAGGTTGCCGTATAGACAGTTTGTCTTCATGCTGTGATGAGTGTACTTGTTGACTAGGAGGATGTTGCTTTATTCTTCTGCATAGTACCTAGTTGGCCTATTGTGGAGAGAGAAGTCTATGGAGCCTTGTTCATTCTTGTTGTCTTTTGGATTTTCCCAATTGTCTTTTGTCTTCTTTCTCAAAGTAGCTTTTTTGTATAGTACTTTTTCAACATAACTTTGATGTGTTTGTAGAGAATAGCATAGCTATGGTTACAGTAGCATTGATAAAGTTTTGTTATCTTTTCTTTGCATGCTTTATAGAGAAAACTCTTAATAAATCTTGATAAAACTAAATCCTGATAAGATTAATCACCAGCCTGATGAATTCCATTGCAGTTATCGGAGAACTTCATAATAGGGTCAAAATTATGATAAGGGTCATTCCAACATTCATTATCATTTTCGAATTCTCCATTAAACAGCTGAATTAATTCTTCATGAGTTTTTTCTGAAATGTCAAAAGAGATATCTTCATAGGCATTGAGAATTTGATTAAGCTTGGCATGTTCGGATTTAGAAGGATTCTGTACCACCATTGTTTGCTCAGCGAGATCATTAGTAATGCAAGCAATTCATTGACCATCACACCAAACATATCTGTATGTACTTGCAAATTCAATATATCCTTTTAGATTAAGAAATCTCTGACATTGAACAGAAGCTGGATCATAATTTTCGAGACGTTCTAAGGTATACTCCATTGTAGCGACTGCATGAGATTCACACCATTGAGCTGGATAATCAACAGGGAGATGCTCGTAATCATTTCGGGTAGAGATTAATTTTTTGCAGATTAAATCTCCTTTTTTATAATTTATGATGGTCCATAATTGATAAGGTTAATTAAACCAAATTTATGATCTTTCACTCAAACTTGATGAAATTATTATGAGAAGTTGTCTTTTGGTAACTCCAAGGCTGCAAAGGGCATGACGCACGATTCCAGGGAGCTACTATATTATTTCAAAATCATCTATGCATAAAGAAAATCTTTGGACTAATCCTTGTTCGATATATAACATATTAACTTCATATGATGGCAAGAACAATTTGGGAAAGGCAGTTGCCTAGCTTATATATTGAGCTTTGAGCATTAATCGCTCATTGATCTGACAAAAAAGAGTTTTTTCTCTAATTCTTACAGCTATCTCATTTGAAAGGGCTATGTTAACCTTTTCCAGGAGGTGAATTCTGGATGTTTTTTCATCAGCATAGGTGGATGATAGTGCTCTTTGATGGATGTTATGGCACATAAGGATTTGGCTAAGTCCTTGATATAGTTTGCAATTTTGGATAGGGTGTTTCTAGTGTTTTTTGTTTTATCAGAGAAAATGGCACTCCAATGGGCATTGATAAATTCTTGTGAAGTGACAGAAAATCCTGGATTGAAGAAGGGAATTGATATTTGTTGGGATGTAGGTATGAAGGAAGAGCTTGATTCCTAAATAAGGGCTTTGCTTTTGCTTGTACTTAATGTCATAATGGGAAGGGATACTTCCTAAAGGCAGATAGGTCTGAATGATTACTTCCTGAAGGCAAATAGGTCTGAATGAGAATTATCAATAATCTAAAATTTTATTTTCTTTGGGAAAAGAAAACTAATTTTATATCTATCCTTTGGGTAGAATTTGAAGGTACCAAAATCTGGATGTAGTATCAAATGTAGAAAACATAAAGACATCAGAGAGACGATTAATAATATCCATTTTATTTGGAACTGGATATTTGATTGCTTTTTAAACACCTTATTCTTGCTTATATTTTGTCTAAAATACTATTGATATGTTGAATAGGAGTAGATTCACCAAAATCAAATATTAATTCTTTATTGTTTAAAATAGTTTTTAAACCTGATGAGTCAATTTGAAATGGCTGTAAAATTTGTAGAAAAAGGTTTCTAAGGATAACATCATTGTTTAAATCCTTTCCTAGAAGGAAATTAGTCATTATGCATGTTCCATTTTTACAGACATAAACATTACTTAATTTGTAATTGATATGTAGTTTTTTGCTAGCAGTAGCTAGATTGAGTTTATTATTGGTTTTTTCATGATATTTTGTTGGGATTAATCCTTCTCTTATTAAATTAACATCTGTGCCATTATCTAGTAAGTAGAGTGCTTTAATAGAGAAGTCTTTGATCTTAATTGTAGCTTGAGTTTACCATTTTTTAGGTGGATTTCTTATTAAAGAATTTACAAAACCATTTAAGTCTTCACCAAACTCTTCTTGATGTTCTAAATTATTATAATTATTTTCTTGATAATTTTTTATTGTGTAAAATTCAGGATTCTCAACATGTTGTTTGAGCTCTTGAAGTTCAATTAAGTCTTGTTTTAATTCTTTTATTTCTTTCTTTTGATTAGTAATTTCTTTACAAAGATTTTGAATTGAAAGATGAGGAGGAGCTTACTGCTCTCTTAATCTATCTAATACAATTTTAATGCTAAATTATTCAGGTAAGTCAAATATATTATTTGATGTAGAAGCTTTTCCTTTTGTATTTCCTTTATTTATATTCTATATTTTTTCAAAATATTTATTTTTTAATTCTTCATCTTTGAAATCTTTAAACATTTCTAGCACCAGTTCTTCTGGAGCAGAAAGTATATTTAAGGATAAAGAGGAAGAAGAAGCGGATTCATACTGGATTTCACTGTCAAATATTTTACAATGACATGTATCTGAAGAATAATCTTTATTAGAGGAACTAGATGATTCTAAGGATGAGGATAACGATCCTTTTAAGGTAGTTTTGATTTCTTTTTCTATTTTTACTTGTATTTTTAGGCAATCAGGAGCTATATGTCCTTTTTCTTTGCAATTATAACATTGTATTTCTTTTTTCTTGGGATGAGAATTGGATGGGTTATCTTTTGTATAAGATTTCTATAATTCTTTATAAGGGTTTTTATGAGAAGATTTTTTATGATATCCTTTGGAGGGAATATAATATTGTGGAGTTGAAAAATGTTTAGATTTTCTTTTTTGATGGTTTCCTTTTAAGTTTTTCGTTTTATTTTTGCTAGAAGGACTGATTAATGGTTCCATGCCAAATTGAAAACAAAAATCACCAAGTTCATACTTGCTAATTCTTTTTTGATTTTTAATTTGATGTTTAGGTTTGATTTCATTACATAATGAAAATCCATCTTTATTAATCATTTGAATTAGATCACCATATGCATAAATTCCATAATTCAAATGTCCATAATTTTCTAATTTTAATTCTTCTCTAACTTTTTCTACAAAAAGTTTAGCAAGACCATATATGAATTTTTATTTCCAAAGTTCTGAATTACTTGTATCGATTGTATAGAATTTTGATAAGAAAACATCTTTATACCAATGAAAATCTGATAATGTTAGGCAAGATAAATTGATTAATTGTGTTTTTATTTTTTCTTCTACATTCATATAATTACCAATAAAATGTTTTACTATATTGATAATAAGCATGCAAATAGAATCAGGAATCATTTGATCTTGAGGAGAAATAATAGGACTTCCTGAAGATTCTCTTTTTACTGCACTTAGTATAGCTTGTCTTTCTTTATCAGATAGTTACTTTTCCCACTAACATGTAATTGTCCAGTAAATCCAAGGACAACTACATTTACTGCATGTTTTATATCATTACCGGTAGCCATGATAGTAGAGGCATATATCATCATGTGTTGGCATAGTTGTAGGATTTGATATTCAGATAGTCCATCTACATTCCATTCGTATACTGAGGAGTTTTAAAATCGAAGGCCATTTAGAATAGCTTGTTCTTCGAATTGAAGATCAATTGGAGTAGGTCTTGGATAATAATTTCTTGTTTTTGTTGCAGTGACTACTGGTTTTGCCCTTTAAATATTTTATTAAGTTGTAAAGATTCTTGATTTTGATTTTCATTTGATTTTTCTTCTATAGAGTCAGAAATAGAGAATTCTCAGTCTGAGCTTGAAGCTTTAGAAACTAAAGCATTTATGGATTTTTCATCTTTATTTTCATTATTATCTTTAAGTTTTATGTTTGTAAAACTATGAGATAATTGATTAATTAGTTCCTCTGAAAATTTTAAAGGTTTGCTTTATAACTATAGATCTTTAAGGGCTTCACCATAAAAACCAAAAGTTTGTGTCTTAATTATCTTTTGTGAAGAAGATGCTTTATAAATTTTTAAAATATTTTCAACTTTATCATCAATTCTAATAGTTTGTTGGCTAATAGTATGAAGGTAAATATTTTTATAATCATTTTGTTCTAAAACATGACTTAAATTTGATTTGTAAATAAATTCAGATTTACCTTTATCTCCATGTATTTTTGCAACAACTTTTATGGGTACGGCTAAAGTTTTTCTATGTATGATTTGATGTAGTGGAGGATGTAAAGATTCTCCAAATCTTTGTGGAGAGGAACTGGTAGAAGCTATAATCGAAGAAGAGCTTAATTTTGTTATCATATTGGTGGATAAGTCTTCAGTATTATAAGCTTTCTTCATGGCTAGTTTAAGCCAATCAAAGAAATAAATATTTCTTTGATTATTATACATATATTTATACCATTTTGCTTTTAGAAAGTTTTTATGTTCTTGAGAAACATGGTTAAAAAAGGATTTTGTGAAAGGATGTAAAGCTAAATTCTTTTTTAATATTTCTTTATCAATTTCAAAGCATTCAATAACATTTATATTGAAATCGGATTCTGAGGGATTATAGGTATTAGTTGGAGAAGCATGATTTCTTATGTTTTTTGAACCTTAATAAGAAGGATACACAAGTCTTGTAGGTCAAAGGTCTACATTAGGTGTAGAGCAAGAAACTCTAGATGGTTCTTTTATGGAAGATCCTACCACGGAGGGAGGATGAGAATAAGACTTTATAAAAGGTTGATAAATTGCAGGAGTTATATCTCTTGAATCTATTTGAAAATTTATTTCAACACTTCCATTTTCATGTTCAATAATTATTTCAATATCTCGAATTTCTAAAGACGTTTCTGGTTGAGCGTTTTCTAATTGCCATTTACCAGATAGATTAATATCATTCCACTGTATGAGTTTTGGAATATTAACTTTATTTTTGAAATTAGTTTGGAATAAAGTAGTCATACCTTTTGCTTAATGGGAATAGGCTATGCCTGGAACAATGGAATTCATGAGTTTATAATAAACTCTATATATGAGAGCAAGATTTTGATTATGAGGATTCATATCAAAACCTTTTATCTGGATAGCAAGAGTAAGAGCTTCATGTGGACCTGGATCTGTAAGGGAAACACATAAATTTGGAAAGCAATTGAAGAAAGTAGGGCCATTAGCCAAACTTGATTCAATCATTCCAAGTAATGAATCACTGAATTTCTTATGTCTTGTTTCTTGAACATAGAGAGCTTCAGTTCTAAGTCCAAGTCCTGTTAAAGGCTTTAGAGCAACTTGCACTAATCCAAAATGAATATAATTGTTTATTTTAACGTACTCCTTTATTTCATGGGGCTTGATCAAAGAAAGATGCTGAATATTATTGGTAATGGATACAGTTCTTTCAATGATTTTTAGTTTATAACTTGATTTTAATTGAAAACTTCCAACTTTATAAATTTCATTTTTATTTACGGTTGGAAAAGTCTAGTCACAAATAACTTTATCTAAATTGTCATAACTGATTTCTTCACTATCTTTAATAGACATAGAAGATAAGGAATTTGATGATGAGGAAGAAGAAGGTACAAACTTCTTAATAAGCTTAGCCATAATTTTATTACAGAGTTATTTTAACCAAATCCGCTACGAGTATCTAACGAAATAGAGGATTCACACACCAACAAAATGCCTTAAATGCCTTCACACAGCTAACAACGGTGACAACAATGGCTACCTCAGCTTCACTCCGGGCGGAATATGACTAAAATTTCTCAATAATAACAAACACAGAACTAAGTATTAAGACTTTTGACGTTCTTACTTCTGAGTCGGCAATTCTTTAAGCAAAATCAAAGTGTAACATAACAAATATAAATGGAGAAATACTCACAAAACAACTTTATATTGCCAAAGTACTTGATTACAAATTTGATACTAACTTGGCTCTAATGCTAAATGGGGAAGATAGTGGGTATACAAAAGTGAAAGGGAGAGGAGAGAGGAGGTGGTGGTGGAAGTAAGGTTGGATTTTGACTAGTATTTCAACTCTTGCCTGTACATAAAAAAGGCTAGCACTATATATATCCTTAACAAACATAATTTACATTTTATTACAACTGAATTTAGACTGCATTTGCATTTCATTTTATGTGCCGACAGGTTACATGATGTTTCGGAGTTTTACTGCTGGATAGAATCACAGGTTGCCTTATAGATGGTTTGTCTTCATGTTGTGATGAGTGCACTTATTGACTAGGAGGATGTTGAATTATTCTTTTGCATAGTACATGGTTGGTCTGTTGCGAAGAGAGGAGTCTATGGAGCCTTGAATTTTCTTGTTGGCTTTTAGATTTTTCCCATTTGTCTTTTGTCTTCTTTCTCAAAGTAGCTTTTTTTATAGTACTTTTTCAACATAACTTAGATGTGTTTCTAGAGAATAGCATAGCTATGGATACGGTAACAGTGATAAAGTTTTTGTTATCTTTTTTTTGCAGGCTTTATGGAGAAAACTCTTAATAAATCTTTGATAAATCTAAATCTTGATAAGATTAATCACCATCCCATTGAATTCCATTGCAGCTAGTGGAGAATTACATAATAGAGTCAAAATTATGGCAAGGGTCATTCCAACCTTTATTATCATTTTCGAATTCTCCATAGAATAGCTGAATGGAATAGCTGGATTAATTCTTCATGAGTTTTTTCTGAAATGTCAAAAGAGATATCTTCATAGGCATTGAGAATTTGATTTAACTTGGCATGTTCGGATTTAGAAGGATTATATATCACTGTAGTTTGCTCAACGAGATCATCAGCAATGCAAATAACTCATCGACCATCACACCAAACATATCTGTATCTACTTGCAAATTCAAGATGTCCTTTTAGATTGAGGAATCTTTAATATTGATAGAAGATGGATCAAACTTTTGGAGATATTCTAAGATGTATTCCACTGTAGTGACTTCATCAGATTCATATCATTGAGCTGGATAATGAACAGGGAGATGCTCGTAATCATTTAAGGTAGAGATGAGTTTTTTGCAGATTAAATCTCCTTCATAATTCCTGATGGTCCATAATTGATAAGGTTGATAAAACTAGATTTCTAATCTTTCACCCAAACGTTATGAAATCGTTATGAGAAGTTGTCTTTTGGTAACTCCAAGGCTGCGAAGAGCATGACGCACGATTGCAGGGAGCTGTTATATCATTTCAAAATCGTCTCTGCATAAAGAAAATATTTTGACTAATCCTTGTTCGATATATGAGATATCAACTTCATATGATGGCAAGAACAATTTGGGAAAGCCAGTTGCCTAGCTTATATATTGAGTTTTGGGCATTAATCGCTCTTTGATCTAACATGAAATAGTTTTTTCTCTAATTCTTGTAGCTATCTCATTTGGAAGGGCTGTGTTAACCTTTTCGAGGAGGTGAATTCTGGACGTTTTCTCATTAGCATAGGTGGATAACGGCGCTCTTTGATGGATGTTACGATACATAAGGATTTGGCTTTCTAAGTCCTTGATATGGTTTGCAATTTTGGATAGGGTTTTTCTACTGTTTTTTCTTTTATCAGAGACAATGACACTCCAATGGGCATTGATAAGTTCTTGTGAAGTGACAGATAATCCTGGATTGAAGAAGGGAATTGATATTTGTTGAGATGTAGGTATGAAGGAAGAGCTTGATTCCTGAATAGGGGCTTTGCTTTTGCTTGTACTTGTTGTCATAATGAGAAAGGGTACTTTCTGAAGGCAGATAGGTCTAAATGAGAATCATCAATAATTTGAATTTTTATTTTCTTTGAGAAAAGAAAAATAATTTTATATCTGTCCTTCAGGTAAAATTTGAAGGTACCAAAATCTGGATCTAGGATCAAACGTAAAAAGCGTGAAGACATCAGAGAGACGATTAATAAGATCTATTTTATTTGGAATCGGATATTTGAATGGTCTTTGAACATCTTATTCTTGTTTATACTTTATCTAAATAATATTGATATGTTGAATAGGAGTTAATTCAACAAAATCAGAATTTAATTCTTTATTGTCTAAAATAGTTGTTAGACTTGATGAGTCAATTTAAAAGGCTGTAAAATTTGTAGAAAAGGATTTCTAAGGGATTACATCATTGTTTAAATCCTTTCCTAGCAGGAAATTAGTCTTTATGCATATTCCATTTTTGTAGACATAAACATTACTTAATTTGTATTTGATATGTAGTTTTTTGCTAGCAGGAGCTAGATTGAGTTCATTATTGATTTTTTCATAATATTTTATTGGGATTAATCCTTCTCTTATTAAATTAACATCTGCGCCACTATCAAGTAAATAGAGTGTTTTAATAGAGAATTCTCTAACCTTAATTGTAACTTGAGTTTTCCATTTTTTAAGTGGATTCCTTGTTAAAGAATTTACAAAACCATTCAAGTTTCATCAAAATTTTCTTGATTTTCTAAATTATCATTATTTTCTTGATAATTTTTGAGTCTGTGAAATTGAAGATTATCAACACATTGTTTGAGTTCTTGAAGTTCAATTAAGTCTTGTTTTAATTCTTTTATTTCTTGATTTTGATTATTAATTTCTTATAAAGATCTTGAATTGAAAGATGAGGAGGAGCTTGCTTCTCTCTTAATCTATCTAATATAGTTTTAATGCTGAATTGTTTAAGTAAATCAGATATATTATTTGAAGTAGAAGCTTTTCCTTTTTTATTTCCTTTATTTATATTCTACATTTTTTCAAAATTTTTATTTTTAAATTCTTCATCCTTGAGATCTTTAACCATTTCTAGCACCAATTCTTCTGGAGCAGAAAGTATGTTTAAAAATAAAGAGGAAGATGAAGCAAATTCATACTGGATTTCACTATTAAATATTTTACAATGACATGTATTTGAAAAATAACCGTTATCAGAGGAGCTAGATGATTCTAAGGATGAGGATGACAATCCTTTTAAGATAGTTTTGATTTCTTTTTCTGTTTTTACTTTTATTTTTGGGTAGTAAGGAGCTATATGTCCTTTTTTTTTTGCAATTACAACATTGTATTTATTTTTCTTGGGATGAGAAGTGGATGGATTACCTTTTGCATAAGATTTCCTTAATTCTGTTGGTGGTAGGTGGGTCTCGTGGATAGATTTTCAAAACTTTTGACGCACTTAACACAGGGATCAACTATCCATAAGACCAAAACCCAATCCAGGATGCATTATCCTCAATCTCGTGACCATGTACAGTAAAAATTCTACCAGCACTAAACATCCAAAATAATCTACGACATGCAAGAAGTAGATCATACCTTTGGAGATCCGCAGTGTGATGAGTCTTTAAAAATGCATATTTTCATACACATTTTGACCCATTTTAAGGACTTATTAACTTGAAAGAGCCTCATTTAGTGTGATATCATGGTTTAATTCATTTTAAAATTATCTTTATATTTTTCTGCATAAATTGCGTAAAAATCACACTTTTTGCATAAATTCATGAAACTTGCTATTTTTGGAAAGTCTATTTTTGGAAAGTTTTGTGAAAATAATTTTTCTCATGAATTAAATTGAATTCTCTTCATCATTAGTTCATTCATACAAAATCAGGAAGAATGATGTACATTTTTATTATCATTTCGTGAGAAATGGGCCCATAGTCATGCATATGTGATGTTAGGGGTAAAATTGTCTTTTCACATGAATTCACATCTGTTTTGTAGGAAATTGATTATATGGGTCCCATTTGTAAAGAATTGAGGCAAGGAATTGATTTTAAGAGAAAGGAGAGTAGAATTGAAGAGAAAAGGAAATTGGAAGAAAATTGCAAAAAGTCAGCTTCATGGTCCCACACACACATGCACATGTGTGGGGCACACTTGTAAAACATCCAAGATGGGGTCCATTTATTTGTTGCAAATTTTCAAGAGATTTTGAAGAGAATTTGAAGAATATCTCATCAAAGATTGACAAGGAAAGCCACATAGGAGTTCTTTTTGGAGAAGGAGAAGATTTAATTGAAAAAAAAATGCAAAAAAATATCCAAGCAAGCTATTCCACGTCCAAAAGAGATTTTGGATCAGATTTTGATTGAAAAAGTAAAGGAAAAAATTAAGGGAGAATTATCTAGAAGATCTCTTCAAGTTAGGAGCCAACAAAGAGAACTTTCCAAAAAAGGAAAGTTGACGATGCAAAGAGATAAAAGGAGAAGTTCTACACCTCATGTGGGCTAAGTTTGATTCTAAGAGAGGATTCTTATCCCTATTTCATCTCTCAAAAGATCTCAATGCAAGGTGGCAAAGACAAAGAAGGAAAGAAGCATCCAAGAGGGATTTCTAGACAAAACAAGCAAGGAAAGAAGAGAAAAATAAAAAGAAAAAAAAATCCCCACGGATATTGCACATCCAAAGCATTGGTTGGAGCCCTTTTTTCTTTTATTTTTTATTATTTTTAAGATTTTAAAGTTTGAGAAGGAGTAGGACTTGAAAAAGTATAAATAGGGCACCATTCTCCCATATTCTTCAGGGAAGAATTACCCACCTCCCGCCTCTAGATTTCTTCATCCATCTCTCCCTCTCTTATCTCTCCATCTTAAGTCATCAAGGAGGCTTAGCCCTAAAGCCACACCACCAACCTTGAAGTGTCAACTAGAAGGAGGAATTCTTATCCATCCTAGTATGTAATTGTTTGCTTTTTATTTCCAATCTTTTGTAAAACAATTTCATGCTAGTAAAGTTTGTTTCTTTTCAATTGTTTTTCTCTTTGATTTTGTGGTGTTCATAATTTTAGTCTTGTTTGTGATTGGGTTAATTTTTGTTCTTGTTTAAATATTGGGATAGAATTGGAATCACAACTAGTAACCCATCTTAGTAACCTTTTCAATATACTTTGTCTCTTTGGATACATTGTATGTTTGGAGGCAATGCAAAATGGAGTTAAAGAGGTTTGAGTGAAAAAAGATTAGAGGCCAATTCTGAAATTTATTTCTACATAGAATGGAAATTTGTTATTCTCACTTAGATTGACGACCTAAGATGAAGAATAAGACCTTAAGACAACACTGCTAATCTATTTTAGCCTAAATTAAGATAAGAAATTGAAAGAGCAATCTACCCCTTTGACTTCTTGTTATTACCGCCTTTGACTTCAGTTGTTTACCGCCTTTGACTTCTTGTTATTACCGCCTTTGACTTCAGTTGTTTACCGCCTTTGACTTCCTGCAATTTTATGTTATTTTCTGCAAATTTTACTAACTTTCTAATTTTAAATTTGTTTCTAGTTTTATGTTTTTGATTGTTTTAGTTAATTTCTAGAATTAAATATCTTTCTAAAATTGTTTTAATAGAAGATTTTAAATTGAAAAGTTTTTTTTCTAGTTTTGGAAATTCTAACCTAGGAAAGTTTCTAATTTTTTTTATTTTGTTTTTAACATTGTTTAGTTTAGTTAGTTTATAATTATAATTTTTATTTTTGGAAGTTCTAACTTGTGTTTTAGTTTTGCAATAACTTTAGTTTTATTTTAGGAATTTTTAGATTTAGGAAAGTTTCTTTCATTGGTTTGTAACTAATTTAATTTTGGTAAGTAGGATGTTTGTATTTGTTAGATTTTAAATTAGTTAGGTTAGTTTTAGATTTTTATTTTAAGGCAAGTCAAGTTGAAAAAGGAACCTTAAAACACATTGCTCCCTGAGGATCGACCTGGTCTCACCAGTTTTATTACTACATCGCGGTTCTATACTTGGAACTCACGATCAAGTTTTTGGCGCCGTTGCGGGGGAGCGCCGCTTAAGGTAACTTTTCTAACTTTCCTTATTTACATTACTTGTGGGTGTGGTTTAATTTTGGCATCTTGCTAGAAATAGGAGGACATGCATGGAATGATGAGTCACCCTAATTTGGAATAGGAATGTGCATGGAATGCTAGAAAGTACACATCACTGCTATTTTTAGAAACTCTCTAAAATCAGGAAAAGTTATTGTTTTTCAACTTGTCTCAACTTCTTTTGGGAAGAAAGTATACTAAAAGTGATCTAATCATTGTCCTTAATCTTCTCGGTGTCTAAGAAAGCCTTTGCCCCTGTAGTGTGCGACAACTTGTCTGTTCAGGAAACTGGTCCTTCAAACGGGTCCATCTGTGACTCTACCACTTCCTGGTGGCTTACCTGGCCGAGTTTGTTTCATAGGACCAAATTGGAGACCTTGAAGAAACTTTTCAACCTTAAGGAGTTGCTTAGATGTCTTTTTTTTCTAACTTAGGTTTTTATCATTTTTTCAAAAAAAAAAAAAAAGAACAAGTGATTCAAAAAAAAAAAGGGATTGGGGGGAATCCACAAACATGAGGAGACTTAATAATAGGCAAACTAATGGGAATGGAATCAATACTGATGGCCCACCAAAGTCTTGGCGTGCCTTATGTGAACAAGAAAGAATTGAAAAGTTACATGAAAGAAATTGTTCAGTTGGACCATATGAACGGGAGTGGGCTAATCGCTATGATCATTGTTACAATGAGGAATTTGAGGATTTTAATGGAATGGTTAGTTCAGATGATCAACCAATAAGGGTCTCGCATGATTACCCATACCCCATACAATCATTCACTCCTATGGATATGGGAATTCAATGGCGAGCTGAATCAAATTCAAATCAATGGCATTACCACAATGAAATGGGTAACATATGTAGTCCAAATTGGGATGATCAACCACTAGACAATTGGCGTAATGGGCACAACATGGATCATGTCTCTTCTTCCCAAGAATTTACTCAGGACGGGTCGTATGACTACCCCTCACAGAATACATCATATGTACCCCCTTTTTCTCCCTGGTCATATGCACTTCATAATTCTCTCTTGCCTGAATGGTCATATGAACCACCACCACCCCTGAAGAATTCTTTGGAGGATACTTTAGCCAAATTGGTTGAGTTCACACACAATGCCATGCAAACCATACAACAAAATGAACAACACATGAAAAGCCTAATGACTTTGATTAATCAAACCGGGCTTGAAATGCAAAAAAAAATGCCACTCTTGGAATTGATGATGATCCTACATTCATTGAAGATATTGTTGATTTGGATCACACAAACACACAGTGGATATCCAAGGGTGTACATGAGTACATGGATGATGGGGCGATGCATGAACCAATTGATGAATCACTTGAGCTTGTGTGCCCCAGTTTTTCTCAGTACTGGCCATTCCACTTCATTAAAGAAAAATCTATGCCCTTTTACATAAATCCTTTCTATGATGCAGATTCCTCTGATGAATTTGGCATTGCAGTCTTTCACAAATTTGATGTTCCTATAATTGAGGAAACTGCAAATGAACCTACTGAGCCTCAAAAGGAAGATTACAATTGGGAGGATGACCCCATTTTTTAGATTTCTAGGTCGGATAATCTGGAATCTTTAGAATCATGTACTGACTTCTTCATCAAATCTGATGATCCAACCCTTAGAGAAATTGCCCTCGCATTTATTGGCCCTCAATGTTATTCAGAAAAACTTGCAGAATTGGAGAATAGTGGTCCTATTCAAACACCCGAGTCCGACAATTTGGAATCCTTTGAGCTTGTGCCTAAACAAACTGTGGAAATCAATTTAAAAGAATTTGTGGCACGGGAGGACCTAGGGTCACGCAATTGCTCATTGCATCCTCTCCTATTTTTCAAAGATCCATTTTTAAGGGAGGAGGAAGGAATTTTCTTTGTGGTCCCTTTTTTCAAACAGTCTACAGAAATATGCAGTCCTCATTGTTTCATCTCTTTTTGTGCTTCTAATAAACTGTGTGGAGGACAATTTCATTTGGGATCCGGGTGGACTCCTGATTTCGAATCCAGTAGTGTAGGTTTTTGTTTCTTTTCTTTTTAGAGTAGATATTTCCTTTTAGAGTAGCTTCTTGTCTTTTTGTTCTTGTTTTTCTGTTTTGTCCAACTTTGGACAGGGAGCAGCTCGAACACATCTTCAGGTGACTTTTTTTCTCTACTCTCATTTGCGTTTATATTTCCTCATGTTATTTTTACAGTTCTGCGTTGCATGCATAAACATCGAGGACGATGTTCATCTTAGGTTGGGGGGTGAGAACAAGCACGCTTGTCCAATTTTAGACAAATTTTTTTTATTTTTCTATCACTTTTATCATTTTAGTTAGTTTTGTTTTAAAAATTAGGACCTTTATTTCTTTTTTGTTGGTATTTATTTTTCATTTTGGAAAAGAAAGTTTTCAAAAGAATTGAAGCGATTTGAAGATATATAGAAATCTGGAATTTTGATACTTTTGGAAGGAAGTAAAAAGAAAGTTTGCATTTTCTAAAGGAGAAAATCTATCAGAAGATTACCAAAACTTGCTTTTCACATGCACACACATATACATTTTTTGAAATTTTGGATATGAAGCTTTGATGCTGTTTGTTTTTGGAATTTTTTTGGAGAATACAATGTGAACTTGAAATTTAGTTTGTAGAATATTTTTGTTTCCTGGTTCACTTTTGGTAAATTGTATATATTAGAACCAAAATGAATTAATTCGAGTGAAATGAGAATTGCCATCTATTGTTTACTTTGGTTTTAAAAAAACAAGAGTGAAAAAAAAAGAGCATATAATGAGCAATTTGTGACTAGTTTGGGTTCATAGCCTTTTTAACTCGAGCTAGTAAGCCCGGAGGGATATTTCCATATCTAATGCCCTAAAGCCATCTGGTTTGGGAGTCAATGGCCTAACGCTCGCTACATGGGTTAATTAGAAAGCTTAAGGGACCTAAACATTGCACAGTCACAGGAAAGAAAAGAAAAAAAAAAAGAAAATAAAGATGAATTATGGCCCAACGAGTGTCTGTAGAATTTTCAAGGGATAAGTGCGGAAATGCATAAGGACTAAGTTTGCTCCTTAGATCTCAACTTTTGCTATATCATATGAACTTGGAAAATTCTACTTTGGAAAAAGTAAGAGAGTGAAGAGTGTCCGTAAGAGTTTGCAAGGAAGTATGTGCAGGGAAGGACAAGGACTAGATTTGCTCTCTGGATTCTAACTTTTCTTATATCGTATGAACTTAGGAACTCTTGCGTCGGAAAAAGATAGTGAGAGAAAAAGAGGCCAACCGAAGTAAATAGTAAAGTGACAGCTATCTTAGTAACTCTGAGAGGAAATTTCTTTTTGCTAAATTTCAGGGGATCTGACTATTTGAAGGAAAAATTCTGTTTTTGCAGCATTACTGTAAAATATCCGAAGTAGGTTTTTGATGTATACAGTTTCCCACCATGCACGCAAGTTGGTTTGAATTTGAGAAAGTTTTTGATAATAGAATTGTGGACCGGAATTTGAAAAGTCTGAAAGTGTAATTATTCCAGATTTCAAAAATATCTGATATGAGTGAATTTTCTTTTGGGGAATTTCTTTTCGCTTTTATTTATTTATTTTTCCTCATTAAAAAAAAGAGAAGAGAATTTTGTGCGTATATTCACTGTAAACCCTCACGAGGCACAACTCGTCCACTAGGGGGAACCTAGGGGTTTAAGGGCTTGCTGCATAAGCTAGATGCAGTCGAGAGTGCCAGGGAAAGTGGCGTTGCATTCATGTTTAGTTTTATTGCATTGCATTAGTTTAAGATAAGATTAGGTTAGGATGAATCCCTCATATTTTATCGCATTTTTTTGCTAGGGACTAGCAAAACGCTGGTTGGGGGGTGTGATGAGTCTTTAAAAATGCATATTTTTATACACATTTTGACCCATTTTAAGGACTTATTAACTTGAAAGAGCCTCATTTAGTGTGATATCATGGTTTAATTCATTTTAAATTCATCTTTATATTTTTCTACATAAATTGCTTAAAAATCACACTTTTTGCATAAATTCATGAAACTTGCTATTTTTGGAAAGTCTATTTTTGGAAAGTTTTGTGAAAATAATTTTTCTCATGAATTAAATTGAATTCTCTTCATCATTAGTTCATTCATAAAAAATCATGAAGAATGATGTACATTTTTATTATCATTTCGTGAGAAATGGGCCCACAGTCATGCATATGTGATGTTAGGGGTAAAATTGTCTTTTCACATGAATTCACATCTGTTTTGTAGGAAATTGATTATATGGGTCCCATTTGTAAAGAATTGAGGCAAGGAATTGATTTTAAGAGAAAGGAGAGCAGAATTGAAGAGAAAAGGAAATTGGAAGAAAATTGCAAAAAGTCGGCTTCATGGTCCCACACACACATGCACATGTGTGGGGCACACTTGTAAAACATCCAAGATGGGGTCCATTTATTTGTTGCACATTTTCAAGAGATTTTGAAGAGAATTTAAAGAATATCTCATCAAAGATTGACAAGGAAAGCCACATAGGAGTTCTTTTTGGAGAAGGAGAAGATTTAATTGAAAAAAAATGCAAAAAAATATCCAAGCAAGCTATTCCACGTCCAAAAGAGATTTTGGATCAGATTTTGATTGAAAAAGTAAAGGAAAAAAATCAAGGGAGAATTATCTAGAAGATCTCTTCAAGTTAGGAGCCAACAAGGAGAACTTTCCAAAAAAGGAAAGTTGACGATGCAAAGAGATAAAAGGAGAAGTTCTACACCTCATGTGGGCTAAGTTTGATTCTAAGAGAGGATTCTTATCCCTATTTCATCTCTCAAAAGATCTCAATGCAAGGTGGCAAAGACAAAGAAGGAAACAAGCATCCAAGAGGGATTTCTGGACAAAACAAGCAAGGAAAGAAGAGAAAAATAAAAAGAAAAAAAATCCCCAAGGATATTGCACATCCAAAGCATTGGTTGGAGCCCTTTTTTCTTTTATTTTTTATTATTTTTAAGATTTTAAAGTTTGAGAAGGAGTAGGACTTGAAAAAGTATAAATAGGGCACCCTTCTCCCATATTCTTCAGGGAAGAATTACCCACCTCCTGCCTCTAGATTTCTTCATCCATCTCTCCCTCTCTTATCTCTCCATCTTAAGTCATCAAGGAGGCATAGCCCTAAAGCCACACCACCAACCTTGAAGTGTCAACTAGAAGGAGGAATTCTTATCCATCCTAGTATGTAATTGTTTGCTTTTTATTTCCAATCTTTTGTAAAACAATTTCATGCTAGTAAAGTTTGTTTCTTTTCAATTGTTTTTCTCTTTGATTTTGTGGTGTTCATAATTTTAGTCTTGTTTGTGATTGGGTTAATTTTTGTTCTTGTTTAAATATTGGGATAGAATTGGAACCACAACTAGTAACCCATCTTAGTAACCTTTTCAATATACTTTGTCTCTTTGGATACATTGTATGTTTGGAGGCAATGCAAAATGGAGTTAAAGAGGTTTGAGTGAAAAAAGATTAGAGGCCAATTCTGAAATTTATTTCTACATAGAATGGAAATTTGTTATTCTCACTTAGATTGACGACCTAAGATGAAGAATAAGACCTTAAGACAACACTGCTATCTATTTTAGCCTAAATTAAGATAAGAAATTGAAAGAGCAATCTACCGCCTTTGACTTCTTGTTATTACCGCCTTTGACTTCAGTTGTTTACCGCCTTTGACTTCTTGTTATTACCGCCTTTGACTTCAGTTGTTTACCGCCTTTGACTTCCTGCAATTTTATGTTATTTTCTGCAAATTTTACTAACTTTCTAATTTTAAATTTGTTTCTAGTTTTATGTTTTTGATTGTTTTAGTTAATTTCCAGAATTAAATATCTTTCTAAAATTGTTTTAATTGAAGATTTTAAATTGAAATTTTTTTTTCTAGTTTTGGAAATTCTAACCTAGGAAAGTTTCTAATTTTTTTTTATTTTGTTTTTAACATTGTTTAGTTTAGTTAGTTTATAATTTTAATTTTTATTTTTGGAAGTTCTAACTTCTGTTTTAGTTTTGCAGCAACTTTAGTTTTATTTTAGGAATTTTTAGATTTAGGAAAGTTTCTTTCATTGGTTTGTAACTAATTTAATTTTGGTAAGTAGGATGTTTGTATTTGTTAGATTTTAAATTAGTTAGGTTAGTTTTAGATTTTTATTTTAAGGCAAGTCAAGTTGAAAAAGGAACCTTAAAACACATTGCTCCCTGAGGATCGACTTGGTCTCACCAGTTTTATTACTACATCGCGGTTCTACACTTGGAACTCACGATCACAGTGATCTAATGGATTTCTTCAACACTTCTTAGCCTTCCACGCTATGACCCCCGAATTTAGATTTCTTTTCTCAAGAAGAATGGTAGAATCTTCAGGAGAAAATCCCAACTCGAAACTCCAAGGAACTAGAAGAAAGAAGGAGAGAGTAACTTGTGCAACTCTTGCACGAAAGGGTTTTGGGCGTGAGAGAGACTCTTTTGGACGTCCAAGGAGATTTTATAAACTTTCAAATCTCGTCCTTGCCTAATTGAAATAGAAGTCTTACTTGCAAAGCAATTAGCAACTTTCTCTTTGCTTATCCCTTCTTTCTAGAGTTTGAGTTAGATTAGTATTTTCCAATAACTTGGGCTAGCGTGGGGACCACTAGGGATTCCTTAGAAAGCTAGCTCCAATTGGAACACCACGACCCCACATCTCATGTGCAATCCGGGCCCTTAGTTAATTGCAAATAACACCACTATATAAATGCAATTACACTCCAGTCTTAGGAATAAATTACAATGAAGACCCTAAACTTCCCAATTACCACAAGTAGGCCCCTCTATCAATATCCGTGGATTAATTGGAATAAATCCGTCTCTTCCAATCTAAGTTCCACATCTTATTATCCTTGAGCCCCAATTAATCACAGTAATCATTAGTACCATCCAATTAACTCTTAATTGAGATGGGTGCGCACTTACTAATGACAAATCCATTAACTGGCACAAGGGGATAATAGAGATAGATTCCATCTTGATCATTCAACGTTCCCACAGTTCTATTACCACATACCCAAGACACCGAGGTGTTAACCTACAGTCAGCCTCACTCATTGGTGACTCAAAGCAAATGAATAGATAGAAACTTGAGTTCATCAATGTCTCAGGATTGAGAGCCTATTGCTAGGGAATTATGAGAGCATACCTTATTATTGAGATGGAATTCCATAAGGTGCATCTTATGGTCCTTCAATACATCCAATGTACCAGCACCGTGATCCAGAATCTTACATTCTGATGATCGAGACAAATCACACTATTTCATAGTGATCAAAGTGCTGCAACCTTATCAAATGAGATGCCCAGTCTCATTACTGGTTGTGAAGCTATTTAAGTATAAGATTTGTGAAATATATCTCCCGCGTGTGGATCTCATCCATGCACATATATCACATCTAATATACTAATGGGACCCGGTTCAACTCATGAACCATTATGTCATATGTATTGGTCATGTCCATGAATTAGTAAAATAACACTCATCTCATGAAAGCAAAGCATGATTTTATTGATAAATAAAGAAATTAATCAATTTATTACATCAACTGATGGATTGAGTCCACAAAATCTAACAAATTCCTTATAAGGGTTTTTATGAGAAGATTTTTTATGATATCTTTTTAAGGGATTATAATATTGTGGAGTTGGAAAATGTTTAGATCTTTTTTTTTATGGTTTCTTTTTAAGTTTTTCTTTTTTATTCTAGCTAGAAGGAATGATTAATGGTTCCATGCCAAATTGAAAACAAAAATCGCCAAGTTCATACTTGCTGATTCTTTTTTGATTTTCAATTTGACGTTAAGTTTGATTTCATTGAACAATGAAAATCCAACTTTATTAATCTTTTGAATTAGATCACCATATGTATACATTCCATAATTCAAATTTCCATAATTTTTTTATTTTAATTCTTCTCTAACTTTTTCAACAAAAAGTTTAGGAAGACCAGATATGAATTTTTCTTTCCAAAATTCTGAATTGCTTGAATCGATTGTACAGAGTTTTGACAAGAAAACATCTTTATGCCAACGAAAATCTGATAATGTTGGGCAAGATAAACTGATTAATTATGTTTTTATTTTTTCTTTTACATTCATATAATTACTAATAAAATGTTTTACTATATTGGTAATAAGCATGTAAATAGAACCAGAAATCATTTGACCTTGAGGAGTAATAACAGGATTTCCTGAAAAATCTCTTTTTACTGCATTTAGTTTAGCTTGTCTTTCTATATCGATAGGTACTTTTCCCACCAACCATGTAATTGTCCAGCAAATCCGAGGACGACTGCATTTACTGCATGTCTTTGATCATTACTAGCAGCCATCATGGTAGAGACATATATCATCATGTGTTGGCATGGTTGCAGGATTTGATATTCAGATAGTCCATCTACATTCCACTCGTATACTGAGGAGTTTTCAAATCAAAGGCCATTTAGAATAGATTGTTCTTCAAATTGAAGATCAACTGGAGTATGTCTTAGATAATGATTTCTTGTTTTGATTGCAATGACAATTGGTTTTTTTCTTTTAAATTGTATATTGATTTGTAGAGATTCTTAATTTTGATCATTTTGATTCTCATTTGTTTTAGACGCTTCTTCTAGAGGATCAGCTACAAAAAATTCTAAATCTGAGCTAGAGGCTTTAGAATTTGAGACTAAAACATTTATAGATTTTTCAGCTTTTTTATCTTTATTTTCTTGAAGTTTTATATTTGTAAAACTATGAGATAATTGAATGATTAGTTCATCTGAAAATTTTAAAGGTTTCATTTCTAACTTTAGATCTTCAAGGGCTTCACTAATTTTAAAATATTTTCAACTTTATCTTCAATTCTCTCAGTTTGTTGGCCAATAGTATGAAGGTTAATAGTTGTATAATTATTTTTTTTTAAAACATGACTTAAATCTGATTTGTAAATAAATTCAGATTTACCTTTATCTCCTTGTATCCTCTTACATCGTTTATGAGTACGGCCAAAGTTTCTTTATATATGATTTGATGTAATGGATGATGTAGAGATTCCTCAGTTCTTTGTGGAAAAGAACTAGTAGAAGCTATAATCAAAGATTAGCTTAATTTTGTTATCATATTGATGGATAAATCTTTTGTATTATAAGCTTTCTTTATGGCTAGTTTAAGCCAATCAAAGAAATAAATATTTCTTTGATTATCATACATATATTTGTACCATTTTTCTTTTAAAAGCCTTTATGTTCTTCAAAAACCTACTTAAAAAAGGAATTTGTTAAAAGATGTAGAGCTAATTCTTTTTTAACATTTCTTTACCATTTTTAAAACATTCAATAACATTTATATTGAAATCGGGTTCCAAAGGATTATATGTATTAGATGGAGAACAATGATAAGAAGGATACACAAGTCCTGTAGGTCGAAGGTCTACATTAGGTATAGAGTATGAAACTCGGGATGGTTCTTTTATGGAAGATCCTACCACAGAGTGGGGATGAGAATAAGACTTTCTAGAAGGTTGATAAACTGTAGGAGTTATATCTCTTGAATCTGTTTGAAAATTTATTTCAACACTTCCATCTTCATGTTTAATAATTGTTTCAATATCTTGATTTTCTAAAGACCTTTCAGGTTGAGCGTTTTCTAAGCGTCATTTACCAGATAGATTAATATCATTCTACTGTTTGAGTTTTGGAGTATTAACTTTATTTTTGAAATTAGTTTATAATAAAGTAGTCATACCTTTTGCTTGATGGGAATAGGCTATGCCTGAAATAACTGAATTCATGAGTTTATAATAAACTCTATATATGAGAGCAAGATTTTGATTATGAGGATTCATATCAAAAGCTTTTCTTTGGATCGTAAGGGTAAGAGCTTCATGTGCACCTGGATCTATAAGGGAAATAGAGAAATTTGGAAAGCAATTGAAGAAAGTAGGGCCATTAGCCAAACTTGATCCAACCATTCCAAGCAATGAATCACTGAAATTTTTATGTCTTGTCTCTTGAACATAAATGAGAGCTTTAGTTCTAAGTCTAAGTCTTGTTAATGGCTTTAGAGCAACTTGCACTAATCCAAAATGAATATAATCATATGTTTTAATATATTCCTTTATTTCATGAGGCTTGATTAAATAAAGATGCTGAATATTACTGGTAATGGATTCAGTTCTTTCAATGGTTTTTACTTTATAACTTGATTTTAATCGAAAACTTTTAGCTTTATAAATTTCGTTTTTATTTATGTTTGGAACAGTCCAATCACAAATAACTTGATCAAAATCATCATAACTGATTTCGTCATTATTTTTAAAAGACATGGAAGATAAGGAATTTGATAATGAGGAAGAAGAAAGTATAAACTTCTTAATACATTTAGCCATAATTTGTATTACAGAGTTATTTAAACCAAATGGACCACGAGTATCTAATGAAATAGAGGATTTACAAACCAACAAAATGCCTTAAATGCCTTCACACGGCTGACAACGGTGACAACAATGGGTACCTCAACTTCGCTCTGAGCGGAATATGATTAAAATTTCTCAATAATAACAAACACACAACCAAGTACTAAGATTTTTGACGTTCTTGCTTCTGAGTCAACAATTCCTTAAAAAAATCAAAACATAAAGATAAGTGAAAAAATACTCACAAAACAACTTTATATTGCAATGATACTTGATTACAAACTAGATTCCAACTTGGCTCTGATACCAAATGGGGAAAATGGTGGGTATACAAAAGCAGAAGGGAGAGGAGCGAGGAGATGGTGTGGAAGCAAGGCTGGATTTTGACTTGTATTCCAACTCTTGCCTGTAATGAGAAAGGCTAGACCTATTTATTGTCATAACCAGCATAATTTACATTTCATTACAATTGAATTTACACTGCATTTGCATTTCATTTCATGTGCTGATAAATTTCATGAGGCAAAATCACAATCTTTGCTGTAGATGAACTTTATTATAAATAGTGAGATGTCATGGTTGCTTTGAGTGACTTGATAAGGTATGTGTCATGTCTTTATTTCTTTTCCCTTTTGGGTGATAAGTTCTTCATAGATGTGCATGTCAGGAAAAAAATACTACTTCATTCTTATGAGAGATATGCTTTGTCTTTTAGTACTTTCATATGTACTTTTTCCAAAAGCCTCAATGATGGGCTAGTAGAAAAAGCTCTTGTAGGAAGAATCTTTATGCTAGTCATAGTATTATTAGAGACTTGCATCAAAAATGCTCATCCTAGCCATCAATTGTTAATTCACCATGGAATAATTGGATTAACTCTTCTTGAGTTCTGTCAAAAATATCAAAAGACATGTCTTCATCAGCATTGATAATTTGGTTAAGAGCTGTATGGCCAAATTTATATGGATTATATATCATCGTTGTTTGCTCAGCGAGATCATCAGCGATGCAAACAACTCTTCAACGTCACACCAAACATACCTATATGTACTTGCAAATTCAAGATGTCCTTTCAGATTAAGAAATCTTTGATACTGATCAGAAGCTGGATCATAAGTTGGGAGGCATTCTAAGCTGTATTCCATTGTAGCGACTTCATGAGATTGATACCATTGAGCTGGAAAATCAACAGGAAGATGCTCATAATCATTTAAGGTAGAGATGAACTTTATGCAGACTAAATCTCCTTCTTCATAATTCATGATGGTCCATAATTGATAAGTTTCATAAGATCAGATTTCTGACCTTTCACCCAAACTTGATGAAATCATTATGAGAAGTTGCCTTTTGGTAACTCAAAGGTTGTGAAGGGCATGACACCCGATTACAGGGAGTTGCTATATCATTTCAAAATTATCTCTGCATAAAGAAAATCTTTGGACTAATCCTTGTTCCATATATCAGATATAAACTTCATATGATGGCAGGAACAATTTGGGAAAGCCAGTTGTCCAGCTTATATATTGAGCTTTGAGCATTAATCGCTCTTTGATCTGATAAGAAATAATTTTTTCTCTAATTCTTGCTGCTATCTCATCGGAGGGGTTGTGTTAACCTTTTTCAAGAGCTAAATTCTAGATGTTTTCTCATCAGCATAGGAGGATATTAATGCTCTTTGATGGATGTTAAGGCAAATAAGGATGTGGCTTTCTAAGTCCCTGATATGGTTTGCAATTTTGGATAGGGTTTTTCTAGTGTTTTTTCTTTTATCAGAGAGAACGGCACTCCAATAGGCACTAATAAGTTCCTGTGAAATTACAGATAATCCTGGATTGAAGAAGGGAATTGATATTTGTTGGGGTGTAGGTATGAAGGAAGAGTTTGATTCATAAATAGGGGCTTTGCTTTTGCTTATATTTGATGTCATAATGAGAAGGGATACTTCCTAAAGGCAAATCGGTCTAAATGAGAATTATCAATAGCCTAAATTTTTATTTTCTTTAGGAAAAGAAAAATAATTTTATATCTGTCCTCTGGGTAAAATTTAAACATACCAAAATATGGATGTAGGATTAAATGTATAAAACATGAAGACATCAGAGAGATGATTAATAAGAGCCATTTTATTTGGAACTGGATATCTGAGTGGTTTTTGAACATCTTATTCTTGTTTACACTTTGTTTGAATAATATTGATATGTTGAATAGGAGTTAATTCAACAAAATCAAAATTTAATTCTTTATTGTCTTAAATGGTTTTTAGACCTGATGAGTCAATTTGAAAAGGCTGTAAATTTTGTAGAAAAGGATTTCCAAAGATAACATCACTATTTAAATCCTTTCCGAGAAGGAAATTAGTTTTTATGCATGTTCCATTTTTACTGACATAAATATTACTTAATTTGTATTTGATATGTAGTTTTTCGCTAGCAGTAGCTAGATTGAGTTTATTATTGGTTTCGTTGTAATATTTTGTTGGGATTAATCCTTCTTTTATTAAATTAACATCTACGCCACTATCTAGTAAGCAGAGTGCTTTAATAGAGAAGTCTTTGACCTTAATTGTAGCTTGAGTTTTTGATTTTTTAAGTGGATTTCTTGTCAAAGAATTTACAAAACCATTTAAGTCTTTATCAAATTTTTCTTGATTTTCTAAATTATCATTATTTTCTTGATAATGTTTTAGTGTGTGAAATTGAAGATTCTCAACACGTTGTTTGAGTTCTTAAAGTTCGATTAAGTCTTGTTTTAATTCGTTTATTTCTTTCTTTTGATTATTTATTTCTTTATAGAGATCTTGAATAAAAAGATGAGTAGGAGCTTGTTGCTCTCTTAATCTATCTAATACAGTTTTAATGCTGAATTGTTCAGATAAGTCTAATATGTTATTTGATGTAGAAACTTTTCCATTTTTAGTTCCTTTATTTATATTCTGTAATTTTTCAAAATAATTTTTTTAAATTCTTCATCTTTTAGATCTTTAAATATTTCTAGCATCATCTCTTTTAGAGTAGAAAGTTCATTTAAAGATAAAGAGGAAGAAGAAGCAGATTTATACTATATTTCACTATCAAATATTTGACAATGCATGTATCTAACGCATCAAAGGAAGAATAATCTGTATCAGAGGAACTGGATGACTTTGACACTGAGGATCCTTTTAAGATAATTTTGATTTCATTTTCTGTTGTAACTTTTATTTTTGGGCAGTCAGGAACTATATGTCCTTTTTCTTTGCAATTATAATGTTGCATTTCTTTTTTCTTAGGATGAGAAGTAGATGGATTATCTTTTATATAAGATTTCTATAATTCTTTATAAGGGTTTTTATGAGAAGTTTTTTATGATATCTTTTTGAGGGAATATAATATTGTGGAGTTGAAAAATATTTAGATTTTCGTTTTTGATGGTTTCTTTTTAAGTTTGTCTTTTTATTCTGGCTAGAAAGACTGATTAATAGTTCCATGCCAAATTGAAAACAAAAATACCAAGTGCATACTTGCTGATTCTTTTTTGATTTTCAATTTGACGTTTAAGCTTGATTTCACTGCATAATGAAAATCCAACTTTATTAATCTTTTGAATTAGATCACCATATGTATACATTCCATAATTCAAATTTCCATAATTTTCTGATTTTAATTCTTCTCTAACTTTTTCTATAAAAAGTTTAAGAAGAACAAATATGAATTTTTTTTCCAAAATTCTTAATTACTTGCATCGATTGTATAGAGTTTTGATAAGAAAACATCTTTGTACCAACAAAAATCTGATAATGTTGGGCAAGATAAATTGATTAATTGTGTTTTTAATTTTCCTTTTACATTTATATAATTACCAATAAAATGTTTTATTGTATTGGTAATAAGCATGTAAATAGAATTAGGAATCATTTGGTAGTTGTCCTGTAAATCCAACGACAACTACATTTACTACATATCTTTGATCATTATCGGTAGCCATGATGGCAAGGCATATGTCATCATTTGTTGGCATAGTTGCAGGATTTGATATTCAGATAGTCCATCTGCATTCCATTGATATACTAAAGAGTTTTCAAATCGAAGGCCATTTAGAATAGCTTACTGTCTGAATTGAAGATTAATTGGAGTAGGTCCTGGCTAATAATTTCTTGTTTTTGTTGCAGGGACTCTTCGTTTTTTTCTTTTAAATATTTTATTGATTTGTAAAGATTCTTGATTTTGATTATCTTGATTTTCGTTTGATTTTTCTTCTATAGAGTTAAAAATAAAGAATTCTGAGTCTGAGATCAAAGCTTTAGAAACTAAAACATTTATGGATTTTTCATCTTTATTTTAAATATTCTCTTTAATTTTTATGTTTGTAAAACTATGAGATAATTGATTGATTAGTTTGCAGCAAATTTTAAGCATTTTTTTTCTAACCTTAGATCTTTAAGGGCTTCACCTTGAAAACCTAAAGATTGTATCTGTATAGATTCTTCAGTTCTTTATGGAGAAGAACTAGTAGAAGCTATAATCCAAGATGAACTTAATTTTATTATTATATTGATGGATAAATCTTCAGTATTATAAGCTTTCTTTATGGCTAGTTTAAGCCAATCAAAGACATAAATATTTCTTTGATTATCATACATCTATTTGTACCATTTTTCTTTTAAAAAGTCTTTATGTTCTTGAGAAACCTATTTAAAAAAGGATTTTGTTAAATGATGTAGAGTCAAATTCTTTTTTAACATTTCTTTATCAATTTCAAAACATTGAATAACACTTATATTGAAATTGGATTCCAAAGGATTATATGTATTAGATGGAGAAGCTTAATAAGAAGGATACACAAGTCCTGTAGGTCGAAGGTCTACATTAGGTGTAGAGCAAGAAACTCGGGATGGTTCTTTTATGGAAGATCCTACCACAAAGGGAGGTTGACAATAAGACTTCGTAGAAGGTTGTTAAACTATAGGAGTTGTATCTCTTGAATCTGTTTGAAAATTTATTTCAACACTTCCATCTTCATGTTTAATAATTGTTTCAATATCTTGATTTTCTAAATACCTTTTTGGTTGGGCGTTTCTTAGTGCCACTTACCAGATAGATTAATATCATTCCACTGTATGAGTTTTGGAATATTAACTTTATTTTTGAAATTAGTTTGGAATAAAGTAGTGATACCTTTTGCTTTATGGGAATAAGCTATACCTGGAACAACTGAATTCATGAGTTTATAATAAACTCTATGTATGAGAGTAAGATTTTGATTATGAGGATTTATAACAAAACCTTTTGTCTGGATAGCAAGAATAAGAGCTTCATGTGCATCTAGATTTGTAAGGGAAACAGAGAAATTTGGAAAGTAGTTGAAGAAAGTAGGGCCATTAGCCAAACTTAACTCAACCATTCCAAGTTATAAACCACTGAATTTTTTGTCTTGTCTCTTGAACATAGATGAGAGCTTCAGTTTTAAGTCCAAGTCTTGTTAATGGCTTTAGAGCAACTTGCACTAATCCAGAATGAATATAATTGTATGTTTTAACATACTCCTTTATTTCATAGGGCTTGATTAAAGAAAAATGTTGAGTATTACTGGTAATGGATTTTAATTGAAAACTTCCAACTTTGTAAATGTCATTTTTATTTACGGTTGGAATAGTCTAGTAAAAAATAACTTGATCTAAATCGTCATAACTGATTTCTTTACTATTTTTAATAGATATAAAAGATAAGGAGTTTGATGATGATGAAGAAGAAGGTACAAACTTCTTAATCAACTGAGCCATAATTTGTATTACAGTGTTTTTTTATCCAAATCCACCATGAGTATCTAACAAAATAAAGGATTTACACACTAATAAAACACCTTAAATGCTTTCACATGGCTAACAGCGGCGACAACAATGACTACCTCAGTTTAGCTCCAGGCGGAATATGATTAAAATTTCTCAATAATAGTAAACACACAACCAAGTATTAAGATTTTTGACGTTCTTGCTTCTGAGTCAACAATTCCTTAAACAAAAGCAAAACATAAAGATAAGTAAAGAAATACTCACAAAACGACTTTATAATTGCAACAATACTTGATTATAAACTAGATGCCAACTTAGCTCTGATACCAAATGGGGAAGATTGTGGGTATACAAAAGCGGAAGGAAGAGGAGAGAGGAGATGGTGGTGGAAGCAAGGCCGGATTTTAACTAGCATTCCAACTCTTCCCTGTACATAAAGAAGGCTGGTATTATTTATAGCCTTAGCAAACGTAATTTACATTTCATTATAACTGAATTTAGATTGCATTTGCATTTCATTTAATGCGCTAGCATATTGCATGATGTTTTGAGATTTTACTGCTGGATAGGATCACAAGTTGCCATATAGATGGTTTGTCTGCATGCTGTGATGATTGTAATTGTTGACTAAGAGGATGTTGCTTTATTCTTATGCATAGTTGCTTTATTCTTCTGCATAGTACCTGGTTGGTCTATTGCGGAGAGAGGAGTCTATGGAGCCTTGTTCATTCTTGTGGTATTTTGGATTTTTCACAATTGTCTTTTGTCTTCATTCTCAAAGTAGCTTTTTGTATAGTACTTTTCCAACATAACTTTGATGTGTTTGTAGAGAATAGCATAGCTATGGATATGGTAGCAATGATAAAGTTTTTGTTATCTTTTCTTTGCATGCTTTAAAGAGAAAACTCTTAATAAATCTTGATAAATCTAAATCTTGATAAGATTAATCACCATCCTGATGAATTCCATTGCAGCTTGTGGAGAACTACATAATAGAGTCAAAATTATGACAAGGGTCATTCCAATGTTCTTTATCATTTTCGAATTCTCCATGAAATAGCTGAATTAATTCTTTACAAGTTTTTTCTGAAATGTCAAAAGAGATATCTTCATAGGCATTGAGAATTTGATTAAACTTGGCATGTCCAGATTTTGAAGGATTCTATATCATCGTAGTTTGCTCAGCGAGATCATTAGCAATGCAAATAACTCGTCGACCGTCACACCAAACATATCTGTATGTACTTGCAAATTCAAGATGTCCATTTAGATTGAGAAATCTTTGTTATTAATCATAAGCTGGATCATAATTTTTGAGACGTTCTAAGCTATATTCCATTGTAGCGACTTCAAGAGATTCATACCATTGAGCTGGATAATTAACAGGGAGAAGCTCATAATCATTAAAGGTAGAGATGAATTTTTAGCTGATTAAATCTCCTTTTTCATAATTCATGATGGTCCATAATTGATAAGGTTGATAAAACCGAATTTCTGATCTTTCACCCAAACTTGATGAAATCGTTATGAGAGGTTATCTTTTAGTAACTCCAAGGTTGCGAAGGGCCTGACGCACGATTGAAGGGAGCTGCTGTATCATTTCAAAATTATCTCTACATAAAGAAAATCTTTGGACTAATCCTTGTTCGATATATGAGATATCAACTTCATATGATGGTAAGAACAATTTAGGAAAGCTAGTTGCTTAGCTTATATATTAAGCTTTGAGCATTAATCGCTCCTGGATTTGACATGAAATAGTTTTTCTCTAATTCTTGTAGTTATCTCATCCGGAAGGGCGGTGTTAACCTTTTCTAAGAGGTGAATTCTGGATGTTTTTTCATCACCATAGGTGGATAACAGTGCTCTTTGATGGATGTTATGACACATAAGGATTTGGCTTTCTAAGTCCTTGATGCGGTTTGCAATTTTGGATAGGGCTTTTCTAGTGTTTTTTCTTTTATCAGAGATAATGGCACTCCAATGGGCGTTGATAAGTTCTTGTGAAGTGACAGATAATCCTGGATTGAAGAAGGGAATTAATATTTGTTGGGATGTAGGTATGAAAGAAGAGCTTGATTCCTGAATAGGGGTTTTTGCCTTTGCTTGTACTTATTGTCATAATGAGAAGGGATACTTCCTAAAGGCATATAGGTTTGAATGAGAATTATCAATTATCTGAATTTTTATTTTCTTTGGGAAAGGAAAATAATTTTATATCTATCCTTCGGGTAAAATTTGAAGGTACCAAAATCTGGATCTAGGATCAAATGTAGAAAACATGAAGAAATCAGAAAGACGATTAATAAGATCTGTTTTATTTGGAATTGGATATTTGAATGGTTTTTAAACATCTTATTCTTACTTACACTTTGTCTGAATAATATTGACATGTTGAATAGGAGTTAATTCAACAAAATCAAAATTAATTCTTTATTATCTAAAATAATTTTAAGACCTGATGAGTCAATTTGAAAAGGCTGTAAAATTTGTACAAAAGGATTTCTAAGGGATTACATCATTGTTTAAATCCTTTCCTAGAAGAAAATTAGTCTTTATGCATATTCCATTTTTACAGACATAAACATTACTTAATTTGCATTTGATATGTAGTTTTTTGCTAGCAGTAGCTAGCTTGAGTTTATTATTGGTTTTTTCATATTATTTTGTTGGGATTAATCCTTCTCTTATTAAATTAACATCTGCGCCACTATCTAGTAAGCAGAGTGCTTTAATAGAGAATTCCTTGATCTTAATTATAAATTGAGTTTTCCCTTTTTTAAGTGGATTCCCTGTTAAAGAATTTACAAAACCATTCAAGTTTTCATCAAATTTTTCTTGAATTTCTAAATTATCATTATTTTCTTGATAATTTTTGAGTCTGTGAAATTGAAGATTCTCAACACGTTGTTTGAGTTCTTGAAGTTCAATTAAGTCTTATTTTAATTCTTTTCTTTATTGATTTTGATTATTAGTTTCTTTATAAAGATCTTGAATTGAAAGATGAAGAGGAGCTTGCTACTCTCTCAATCTATCTATTATAGTTTTAATACTGAATTGTTCATGTAAGTTAGATATATTATTTGATGTAGAAGCTTTTCCTTTTTATTTCCTTTATTTATATTCTGTATTTTTTCAAAATATTTATTTTTTAATTTTTCATGTTTGAAATCTTTAAATATTTCTAGCACCAGTTCTTCTGAAACAGAAAGTACACTTAAAGATAAAGAGGAAGAAGAGGCAGATTCATACTGAGTTTCACTATCAAATATTTTACAATGACATATATCTGAAGAATAATCTTTATCAGAGGAACTCGATGATTCTAAGGATGAGGATAAGTATCCTTTTAAGATAGTTTTGGTTTCTTTTTCTATTTTTATTTTTATTTTTGGGTAGTCAGGAGCTATATGTCCTTTTTCTTTGCAATTATAACTTTGTATTTCTTTTTTCTTGGGATGAAATATGGATGGATTATCTTTTGTATAAGATTTCTGTCATCTTATATAAGGGTTTTTATGATAAGATTTTTTATGACATCTTTTTGAGGGAATATAATATTATGGAGTTAAAAAATGTGTAGATTTTCCTTTTTGATGGTTTCTTTTTAAGTTTTTCTTTTTATTCTGGCTAGAAGGACTGTTTAATGGTTCGATGCCAAATTGAAAACAAAAATCACCAAGTTCATACTTGTTGATTCTTTTTTTATTTTCAATTTGATGTTTAAGTTTGATTTCATTGCATAATGAAAATCCAACTTTATTAATCTTTTGAATTAGTTCACCATATGTATATATTCCATAATTCAAATTTCCATAATTTTCTGATTTTAATTCTTCTCTGACTTTTTCTGCAAAAAGTTTAGGACGACCAGATATGAATTTTTTTTCCAAAACTCTTAATTACTTGCATCAATTGTATAGAGTTTTGATAAGAAAACATCTTTGTACCAACGAAAATCTAATAATGTTGGCCAAGATAAATTGATTAATTGTGTTTTAACTTTTCTTCTACATTCATATAATTACCAATAAAATGTTTTATTATATTGGTAATAAGTATGTAAATAGAATCAGGAATCATTTGACCTTGCGGAGTAATAATAGGATTTCTTGAAGTATCTCTTTTTATTGCATTTAGTGTAGCTTGTCTTTCTATATTAGATCAGTACTTTTCCCACCAACCATGTAATTGTCTTGTAAATCCAAGGACAACTGCATTTACTGCATATCTTTGATCATTACTGGAAGCCATGATGGTAAAGGCATATATCATCATGTGTTGGCATAGTTGCAGGATTTGATATTCAGATAGTCCATCTACATTTCATTCGTATATTGAGGAGTTTTCAAATTGAAGGTCATTTAGAATAGATTGTTCTTCGAATTGAAGATCAACTGGAGTATGTCTTGGATAATAATTTCTTGTTTTTGCTGCCGTGACTATTGGTTTTTGTCTTTTAAATATTTTGTTGATTTGTAGAGATTCTTGATTTTGATCATTTTGATTCTCATTTGTTTTAGACTCTTCTTCTATAGGATCAGCTATAGAAAATTCTGAATCTGTGCTAGAGGCTTTAGTATTTGAGACAAAACATTTATAGATTTGTCAGCTTTTTGATCTTTATTTTCTTGAAATTTTATATTTGTAAAACTATGAGATAATTGATTGATTAGTTCATTTGAAAATTTTAAAGGTTTCCTTCCTAACTTTAGATGTTTATGGGCTTCACCTTGAAAACCTAAAGTTTGCGCCTTAATTATTTTTTGTGAAGAAGATGCTTCATAAATTTTTAAAATATTTTCAACTTTATCTTCAATTATATTGGTTTGTTGGCCAATAGTTTGAAGGTTAATATTTGTATAATTATTTTGTTCTAAAACACGACTTAAGTTTGATTTATAAATTAATTCAAATTTACCTTTATCTCCTTGTATCTTTCTACATCTTTTATGGGTCGGCTTAAGTTTCTTGTTATATGATTTTATGTAATGGAGGATGTATAAATTCTTCAGTTCTGGAGAAGAAGTGGTAGAAGCTATAATCCAAGATGAGCATAATTTCGTTATCATATTGATCAATAAATCTTCAGTATTATAAGCTTTCTTTATGGCTAGTGTAAGCCAATCAAAGTAATAAATATTTCTTTGATTATCAATTACCATACATATATTTGTACCATTTTTCTTTTAAAAAATCTTTATGTACTTGAGAAACCTTTTTAAAAAAGGATTTGTTAAAGGATGTAGAGCGAAATTCTTTTTTAACATTTCTTTACCAATTTTAAAACATTCAATAACATTTATATTGAAATTAGATTCCGAAGGATTATATGTATTAGATGGTGAAGCTTGATAAGAAGAATACACAAATCCTGTAGGTCGAAGGTCTACATTAGGTATAGAGTAAGTAACTTGGGATGGTTCTTTTATGGAAGATCCTATCACAAAGGGAGGATGAGAATAAGACTTTCTAGAAGGTTGATAAATGGTAGGAGTTGTATCTCTTAAATCTGTTTGAAAACTTATTTCAACACTTCCATCTTCATGTTCAATAATTGTTTCAATATCTTGATTTTCTAAAGACCTTTTAGGTTGAGCATTTTATAAGCACCATTTTCCAGATAGATTAATATCATTCCACTATATGCATTTTGGAATATTAACTATATTTTTTAAATTAGTTTGGAATAAAATAGTCATACCTTTTGCTTGATGGGAATAGGCTATGCCTAGAACAACTGAATTTATGAGTTTATAATAAACTCTATATATGAGAACAAGATTCTGATTATGAAGATTCATTCAAATCCTTTTGTCTGGATAGCAAGAGTAAGAGTTTCATGTGTATCTAGATCTATAAGGGAAACAGAGAAATTTGGAAAGCAATTAAAGAAATCGGGCCATTAGCCAAACTTGATCAACCATTCAAAGTAATGAATCACTGAATTTTTTATGGCTTGTATATTAAATATAGATGAGAGGTTCAGTTCTAAGTCCAAGTCTTGTTAATGGCTTTAGAGCAACTTGCACTAATCCAAAATGAATATAATTATATTTTTTAACATACTCCTTCATTTCATAGGGCTTGATTAAAAAAAGATGCTGAATATTACTAGTAATGGATTCAGTTCTTTCAATGGTTTTTACTTTATAACTTGATATTAATTGAAAACTTCTAACTTTAAAAATTTTATTTTTATTTATGGTTGGAATAGTCTAGTCAAAAATAACTTGATCTAAATCGTCATAACTGATTTTTTCACTATTTTTAATAGACATAGAAGATAAGGAATTTGATGATGAGGAAGAAGAAGGAACAAATTTCTTAATTAGCTTAGCCATAATTTGTATTATAGAGTTATATTAACCAAATCCACCACAAGTATCTAACGAAATAGAGGATTTACACACCAACAAAATGCCTTAAATGCCCTCACACGACTAACAACGGCGACAACAATGGCTACCTCAGCTTCGCTCCGGGCAGAATATAATTAAAATTTCTCAATAATCACAAACACAGAACTAAGTATTAAAACTTTTGACATTCTTACTTCAGAGTCAACGATTCCTTAAGAAAAATCAAAGCCTAACATAACAAAGATAAGTGAAGAAATATTTACAAATAACTTCATATTGCCAAAGTACTTGATGACAAAATTGATACCAACTTGTCTCTGATACCAAATGGGGAAGGTGGTAGGTATACAAAAGCAGTGGGTATACAAAAGCGGAAGGGAGAGGAGAGAGGAGATGGTGGTGGAAGCAAGGCTGGATTTTTACTAGTATTCCTACTCTTGCCTGTACATGAGGAAGGCTAGACCTATTTATAGTCATAACCAACATAATTTACATGTCATTCATTACAACTGAATTTAGACTGTATGTGCATTTCATTTAATGTGCTGGCAAATTTCATGATGCTTTCGGACTGCGGGCAAAAATCACAATCTTTGCTGTAGATGAACTTCATTCTGAATAGTGAGATGTCATGATTGCTTTGAGTGACTTGGTAAGGTATGTGTCATGTCTTTATTTGTTTTTCCTTTCTGGAGATAAGTTCATCATGGATGTGCAAGTCGGGAATAAAATACTACTTCATTCTTATGAGAGATATGCTTTGTCTTTTAGTAGTTTTGCAAGTACTTTTTCCCAAAAACTCATTGTTGGGCTAGTAGAAAAAGCTTTTCTCATCCTTCCAATGCTTTAGAAAATGCTCTTGTGGAAGAATCTTTATGGTAGGCATAGTATTATTGGAGACTTGCATCAAAAGTGCTCATCCCAACCTTTATTTCTTAATTTACCATGGAATAATTGGATTAACTCTTCTCATGTTTCTTCAAAAATATCAAAAGAAATGTCTTCATAAGCATTGATAATTTGATTGAGAGCTGACTATCCAGATTTATATGGATTCTATATCACTGTTGCTTACTTAGCGAGATCATCAGCGATGCAAACAACTCGTCGACCGTCACACCAAACATATCTGTATCTATTTGCAAATTCAAGATGTCCTTTTAGATTGAGAAATCTTTGATATTGATCAGAAGCTGGACCATAATTTTGGAGATGCTCTAAGCTATATTCCATTGTAGCGACTTCATGAGATTCATACCATTGAGCCGGATAATCAACAAGGAGGTGCTTGTAATCATTTAAAGTAGAGAAGAATTTTTTGTAGACTAAATTTGCTTCTTCATAAGTCATGATAGTCCATAATTGATATGGTTGATAAAACCAAATTTCTAATCTTTCACCCAAAGTGGATGATATCGTTATGAGAAGCTGTCTTTTGGTAAGTCCAAGGCTACGAAGGGCATGGTGCACAATTGCAGGGAGCTGCTGTATCATTTCAAAATCATCTCTGCACAAAGAAAATCTTTGGACTAATCCTTGTTCAATATATGAGATATCAACTTCATATGATGGTAGGAACAATTTGGGAAAGCCAGTTGCCTAGCTTATACATTGAGCTTTGAGCATTAATCTCTCCTTAATCTAACAAGAAGTAGTTTTTTCTCTAATTCTTGTAGTTATCTCATCTGGAGGGGCTGTGTTAACCTTTTTTAGAAGGTAAATTTTGGATGTTTTTTCATTAGCATAGGTGGATAACAGTACTGTTTGATGGATGTTATGGCATATAAGTGTTTGGCTTTCTAAGTCCTTGATATAGTTTGTAATTTTGGATAGCATTTTTCTAGTGTTTTTCTTTTATTAGAGAGAATGGCACTCCAATGGGCATTATAAGTTCTTGTGAAATGACAGATAATCCTAAATTGAAGAAGGGAATTGATATTTGTTGGGATGTAGGTATGAAGAAAAAGCTTGATTCCTAAATAGGGGCTTTATTTGATGTCATAATGAGAAGGGATATTTCCTAAAGGTAGATAAGACTAAAAGATAGGTTTGAATGAGAATTATCAATAACCTGAATTTTTATTTTCTTTAGGAAAAGAAAACTAATTTTATATCTCTCCTCCAGGTAGAATTTGAAAGTACCAAAATCTGGATCTAGGATCAAATGTAGAAAACATGAAGACATCAGAGAGACGATTAATAAGATCCATTTTATTTGGAACTAGATATTTGATTGGTTTTTGAACATCTTATTCTTGTTTACACTTTGTCTGAATAATATTGATATGTTGAGTAGGAGTTAATTCAACCAAATAAAAATTTAATTCTTTATTGTCTAAAATAGTTTTTAGACCTGATGAGTCAATTTGAAAAGGTTGTAAAATTTGTAGAAAAGGATTTCCAAGGATAACATCGTTGTTTAAATCCTTTCCTAGAAGGAAATTAGCCTTTATGCATATTCCATTTTTACAAACATAAACATTACTTAATTTGTATTTGATATATAGTTTTTGCTAGCAACAGCTAGATTGAGTTTATTATTAGTTTTCTCAAAATATTTTGTTGAGATTAATCCTTCTCTTATTAAATTAACATCTACGCTACTATTTAGTAAGTAGAGTGCTTTAATAGAGAATTCTTTAATCTTAATTATAGCTTGAGTTTTCCATTTTTTAAGTGGATTCCTTGTTAAAGAATTTACAAAACCATTCAAGTTTTCATCAAATTTTTCTTGATTTTCTAAATTATCATTATTTTCTTGATAATTTTTTATTATGTGAAATTCAAGATTCTCAACACGTTGTTTGAGCTTTTGAAGTTCAATAGAAAGATGAGTAGGAGCTTGTTGCTCTCTTAATCTATCAAATACAGTTTTAATATTGAATTGTTCAGGTAAGTTTAATATGTTATTTGATGTATAAGCTTTCCCTTTTTTAGTTCATTTATTTATATTATATATTTTTTCAAAATATTTATTTTTAATTCTTCATCTTTTAGATCTTTAAACATTTCTTGCACCATCTCTTCTAGAGTAGAAAGTATGTTTAAAGATAAAGAAGAAGAACAAGCAGATTCATACTAGATTTCACTATCAAATATTATACAATGACATGTATCTAAAGCATGAGAGGAAGAATAATCTGTATCAGAGGGACTGGATGACTTTGACACTGAGGATCCTTTTAAGATAGTTTTGATTTCTTTTTTTGTTTTAACTTTTATTTTTGGGCAGTCAGGAGCTATATGTCCTTTTTCTTTACAATTATAATGTTGTATTTCTTTTTCTTGGGATGAGAAGTGGATGGATTATCTTTTGTATAAGATTTTTTTAATTCTTTATAAGGGTTTTTATGAAAAGATTTTTTATGATATCTTTTTGAGAGAATATAATATTGCGGAGTAGAAAAATGTTTAGATTTTCATTTTTGATCGTTTCTTTTTAAGTTTTTCTTTTTATTCTGGCTAGAAGGATTGTTTAATGGTTCCATGCCAAATTGAAAACAAAAATCACCAAGTGCATACTTGCTGATTCTTTTTTTTTTTTCAATTTGACATTTAAATTTGATTTCATTGCATAATGAAAATCCAACTTTATTAATCTTTTGAATTAGATCATCATATGTATACATTCCATAATTCAAGTTTCCATAATTTTATGAGTTTAATTCTTCTCTAACTTTTTCTGTAAAAAGTTTAAGAATACCAGATATGAATTTTTCTTTCCAAAATTCTGAATTACTTATATCAATCGTATAGAGTTTTGATAAGAAAACATCTTTATACCAACAAAAATCTAATAATGTTGGGCAAGATAAATTGATTAATTGTGTTTTTAATTTTTCTTCCACATTCATATAGTTACCAATAAAATGTTTAACTATATTGGTAGTAAGCATGTAGATGGAATCAAGGATCATTTGGCCTTAAGCAGTAAAAACAAGATTTCCTGAGGGATCTCCTTTTACTGCATTTAATATAGCATTTTTTTTTAATCAGATAGGTATTTTTTCCACCAACCATGTAATTGTCTAGTAAATCCATGGGCGACTGCATTTACTACATATCTTTGATCATTACCGGCAGCCATGATGGTAGAGGCATAGATCATCATGTGTTGGCTTAGTTGTAGGATTTGAAATTCACATAGTCCATCTACATTCCATTCAAAATTGAAGAGTTTTCAAATCGAAGGCTATTTAGAATAGCTTGTTCTTTGAATTGAAGATCAACTGAAGTAGGTCTTGGATAATAATTTCTTGTTTTTGCTACAATAACTGTTGGTTTTTGTCTTTTAAATATTTTATTGATTTGTCGAGATTCTTGATTCTGATCATCTTGATTTTCATTTGATTTTTCTTTTATAGAGTCAGAAATAGAAAATTCTAAGTCTGAGCTCAAAGCTTTAGAAACTAAAATGTTTTTGGATTTTTCATTTTTGTTTTCTTTATTATCGTTAAGTTTTATGTTTGTATAACTATGAGATAATTGATTGATTAGTTTGTCTAATAATTTTAAGGGTTTTTTTTCTAACTTTAGATCTTTAAGGGCTTCACCTTGAAAACCTAAAGATTGTGTCTTGATTACTTTATGGGAAGAAGTAGTTTCATAAAATTTTATAATATTTTCAACTTTAACTTCAATTATATTGGTTTGTTGGCCAATAGTATGAAGGTTTATATGTGTATAATTATCTTGTTTGAAAACATGCCTTAAATCTGATTTGTAAATAAATTCAGTTTTACCTTTGTCTCCTTGTATTTTTGCAACATCTTTTATGGGTACAGCTGAAGTTTCTTTATATATGATTTGATGTAATGGAGGATGTATAGATTCTTCTATTCTTTGTGGAGAGGAACTCATAGAAGCTATAATCCAAGAAAAGCTTAATTTAGTTATCATATTGATGGATAAACATTTAGTATTATAAGCTTTCTTTATAGTTAGTTAAAGCTAATCAAAGAAATAAATATTTCTTTGATTATCATACATATATTTATACCATTTTGCTTTTAGAAAGTTTTTATGTTCTTAAGAAACATGGTTTAAAAAGGATTTTGTGAGAGGGTGTAAAGCTAAATTCCTTTTTAACATTTCTTTATTAATTTTAAAGCATTCAATAACGTTTATATTGAAATCGAATTTTGAAGGATTATATGTATTAGATGGAGAAGCTTGATAAGAAAGATACACAAGTCCTGTAAGTCGAAGGTCTACATTAGCTGGAAAGTAAGAAATTCGGGATGGTTCTTTTATGGAAGATCCTACCACTGATGGAGGATGTGAATAAGATGTTAGATTTTGTGGACTCAATCCACCAGTTAATGTAATAAATTGATTAATTTCTTTATTTATCAATAAAATCATGCTTTACTTTCATGAGATGAATATTATTTTACTACTTCATGCACATGACCAATACATATGACATAATGGTTCATGAGTTGAACTGGGTCCCATTAGTATATTAGGTGTGATATATGTGCATGGATGAGATCCACATGCGGGAGATATATGTCACAAATCTTATACTTAAATAGCTTCACAACCAGTAATGAGACTGGGCATCTCATTTGATAAGGTTGTAGCACTTTGATCACTATGAGATAGTGTGATTTGTCTCGATCATCAGAATGTAAGATTCTGGATCACGGTGCTGGTACATTGGATGTATTGAAGGACCATGAGATGCACCTTATGGAATTCCGTCTCAATAATAAGGTATGCTCTCATAATTCCCTAGCAATAGGCTCTCAATCCTGAGACATTGATGAACTCAAGTTTCTATCTATTCATTTGCTTTGAGTCACTAATGAGTAAGGCCAACTATAGGTTAACACCTCGGTGTCTTGGGTATGTGGTAGTAGAACTGTGGGAACATTAAATGATCAAGATGGAATCTATCTCTATTATCCCCTTGTGCCAATTAATGGATTTGTCATTAGTAAGTGCGCACCCATCTCAATTAAGAGTTAATTGGATGGTACTGATGATTACTGTGATTAATTGGGGATCAAGGATAATAAGATATGGAATTTAAATTGGAAGAGACAGATTTATTCCAGTTGATCCACGGATATTGATAGAGGGGCCTACTTGTGGTAATTGGGAAGTTTAGAGTCTTCATTGTAATTTATTCCTAAGACTGGAGTGCAATTGCATTTATATAGTGGTGTTATTTGCAATTAACTGTGGGCCCGGATTGCACATGAAATGTGGGGTCGCGGTGTTCTAGTTGGAGCTAGCTTTCTAAGGAATCTCTAGTGGTCCCCACGCTAGCCCAAGATATTGGAAAATACTAATCTGACTTGAACTCTAGAAAGAAGAGTTTGGAAAGGAGAAAGTTGCTAATTGCTTTGGAAGTAAGACTTCTATTTCAATTAAACAAGGGAGAGATTTGAAAGTCTATAAAATCTCTTGGATGTCCAATAAGACTCTCTCAGATGCCCAAAACCCTATTCGTGCAAGAGTTGCACGAGTTTCTCTCTCCTTCTCTCTTCTAGTTCCTTGGAGTTTCGAATGGGATTTCTCTTGAAGATTCCACCAATCTTCTTGAGAAAAGAAATCCAATTCGGGTCTTAGCGTGGAAGGCTAAGAGGTGTTGAAGATTCTCATCACCAAGTAGAGTCGCAACTTCTCCATTAGAGCACTACGGATCTCCAAAGGTATGATCTACTTCTTTCATGTCGTAGATTATTGTGGATATTTAGTGCTATTTGATTCTATCTTTTAGATAGAATATTTACTGTATATGGTCACGAGATTGAGGGTAATGCATCCTAGATTGGGTTTTTGGTCTTATGGATAGTTGATCCCTGTGTCAAGTGGGTCAAAAGTTTTGAAAATCTATCCACGAGACCCACCTGCTTCCATCATAAGATTCTCTAGAAAGTTGATAAACTGTAGGAGTTGTATCTCTTGAATCTATTTGAAATTTATTTCAACACTTCCATCTTCATGTTTAATAATTGTTTCAATATCTTGATTTTCTAAAGACCTTTCAGGTTGGGCATTTTCTAAGCGCCATTTGCCAAATAGATTAATATCAATCCACTATATGAGTTTTGGATTATTAACTTTATTTTTTCAATTAGTTTGGAATAAAGTAGTCGTACTTTTTGCCTGAAGGGAATAAGCTATGCCTGGAACAATTGAATTCATGAGTTTATAATAAACTCTATATATGAGAGTAAGATTTTGTTTATGAGGATTCATATCAAAACCTTTTGTCTGGATAGCAGGAGTAAGAGCTTCATATGCACCTGGATCTGTAAGGGTAATAGAGAAATTTGGAAAGCAATTGAAAAAAGTAGGGCTATTAGCCAAACTTGATTCAACTATTCCAAGTAATGAATCATTGAATTTTTTATGTCTTGTATCTTGAATATAGATGAGAGCTTTAGTTCTAAGTCCAAGTCTTGTTAATGGCTTTAGAGCAACTTGCACTAATCCAAAATGAATATAATTGTATGTTTTAACATACTTCTTTATTTCATGGGGCTTGATTAAAGAAAGATGCCTGGTAATGGATTCAGTTCTTTTGATGGTTTTTGCTTTATAACTTGATTTTAATTGAAAACTTCTAACTTTATAAATTTCATTTTTATTTAGGGTTAGAATAGTTCAGTCACAAATAACTTGATCTAAATTGTCATAACTGATTTCTTCACTATTTCAATAGACATAGAAGATAAGGAATTTGATGATGAGGAAAGAGAAGGTACAAACTTCTTAACAAGCTTAGTCATAATTTGTATTACAGAGTTATTTTAACCAAATCCACCACGAGTATCTAACGAAATAGAGGATTTACACACCAACAAAATGCCTTAAACACCTTCACACGGCTAACAACAGTAACAACAATGGCTACCTTAGCTTCGCTCTGGGCAGAATATGATTAAAATTTCTTAATAATAACAAACACACATCCAAGTATTACAATTTTTGAAATTCTTGCTTCCAAGTCAACAATTCCTTAAACAAAGTCAAAACATAAAGATAAGTGAAGAAATACTCACAAAATGACTTTATATTGCAATGATACTTGATTACAAACTAGATGCCAACCTAGCAGGATATACCAAATGGGGAAGATGGTGGGTATACAAAAGTGGAAGGGAGAGGAGAGAGGAGATGGTGGTGGAAGCAAGGCTAGATTTCGATAGGTATTCCAACTCTTGCCTGTACATGGAGATGGCTGGTACTATTTATAACTTTAGCAAACATAATTTACATTTCATTACAACTGAATTTACTTTGCATTTGCATTTCATTTTATGATGTTTCGGGATTTTACTACTGGATAGAATCACAAGTTGCCGTATAGATGGTTTGTCTTCATGTAGTGATGACTATACTTGTTGACTAGGGGGATGTTGCTTTATTCCTTTGCATAGTACCTAGTTGGTTTATTGCAGAGAGAGGAGTTGATGGAGCCCTAAATTTTCTTGTGGGCTTTTGGATTTTTCCCAATTGTCTTTTGTCTTCTTTCTCAAAGTACTTTTTCGTATAGTACTTTTTCAACAGAACTTCGATGTGTTTGTAGAGAATAGCATAGCTATGGATACGGTAGCAGTGATAAAGCTTTTATTATCTTTTCTTTGCAGGATTTAAGGAGAAAACTCTTAATAAATCTTAATAAATCTAAATCTTGATAAGATTAATCACCATCCTGATGAATTCCATTGCAGCTAGCGGGGAACTTCATAATAGAGTCAAAATAATGACAAGGGTCATTCCAACCTTCATTATTATTTTTGAATTCTCCGCGGAATAACTGAATTAATTCTTCACGAGTTTTTTCTGAAATTTCAAAAGAGATATCTTTATGGGCATTGAGAATTTGATTTAACTTGGCATGTTTGGATTTAGAAGGATTCTATATCACTGTAGTTTGCTTAATAAGATCATCAGCAATATAAACAACTCGTTAACCATCACAACAAACATATCTGTATGTACTTGCAAATTCAAGATGTCCTTTTAGATTGAGAAATATTTGATATTAATTAGAAGCTGTAACATAATTTTTGAGACGTTCTAAGCTGTATTCCATTGTAGCGACTTTATGGGATTCATACCATTGAGCTGGATAATTAATAGGGAGATGCTCGTAATCATTTAAGGTAGAGATGAACCTTTTACAGATTAAATCTCCTTCTTCATAATTCATGACAGTCCATAATTGATAAGGTTGATAAAACTGGATTTCTAATCTTTCACCCAAACTTAATGAAATCGTTATGAGAATTTGTCTTTTGGTAACTCTAAGGCTACGAAGGGCATGATGCATGAATGCAAGGAGCTGCTATATCATTTCGAAATTATCTCTGCATGAAGAAAATCTTTGGACTAATCCTTGTTTGATATATGAGATATCAACTTCATATGATGGCAGGAACGATTTGGGAAAGCCAGTTGCCCAGCTTATATATTGATCTTTGAGCATTAATCACTCCTTAATCTGACAAGAAATAGTTTTTTTATCTAATTCTTGTTGCTATCTCATCTGGAAGGGCTATGTTAACCTTTTCTAGGAGGTGAATTCTAGATGTTTTTTCATTAGCATAGGTGGATAAAAGTGCTCTTTGATAGTTGTTATGGCACATAAGGATTTGGCTTTTTAAGTCCTTGATATGGTTCACAATTTTGGATAGGGTTTTTCTAGTGTTTTTTCTTTTATCAGAGACAATGGCACTCCAATGGGCATTGATAAGTTCTTGTGAAGTGACAGATAATCCTAGATTGAAGTAGGAAATTGATATTTGTTGGGATATAGGTATGAAGGAAGAGCTTGATTCCTAAATGGGGGCTTTGCTTTTGCTTGTACTTGATGTTATAATGAGAAGGGATACTTCCTCAAGGCAAATAGGTCTGAATGAGAATTATCAATAATCTAAAATTTTATTTTCTTTGGGAAAAGAAAAATATTTTTATATCTGTCCTCGGGTTAGAATTTGAAGGTACCAAAATCCGGATGTAACATCAAATGTAGAAAACATGAAGACATTAGAGAGATGATTAATAAGATCTGTTTTTTTTTTGGATCTGGATATCTGATTGTTTTTTGAACACCTTATTCTTATTTACACTTTGTTTGAATACTATTGATATGTTGAATAGGAGTTAATTCACCAAATCAAAAATCAATTCTTTATTGTCTAAAATAGTTTTTAGACCTGATGAGTCAATTTGAAAAAGCTGTAAAATTTGTATAAAAGGGTTTCCAAGGATAACATCATTGTTTAAATCCTTTCCTAGAAAGAAATTAATCTTTATGCATGTTCCATTTTTATAGACATAAACATTACTTAATTTGTATTTGATATGTAGTTTTTTGCTAATAGTAGCTAGATTGAGTTTATTATTGGTTTTTTCATAATATTTTGTTGGGATTATTCCTTCTCTTATTAAATCAACATCTGCGCCACTATTTAGTAAGCAGAGTGTTTTAATAAAGAAATCTTCTATCTTAATTGTAGCTTGAGTTTTCTATTTTTTAAGTGGATTTCTTGTTAAAGAATTTACAAAACCATTTAAGTTTTCACCAAATTCTTCTTGATGTTCCAATTTATTATCATTATTTTCTTGATAATTTTTGAGTGTGTTAAATTCAAGGTTCTCAAAACGTTTAAGTTCTTGAAGCTCAATTAAGTCTTGTTTTAATTCTTTTATTTCTTGCTTTTGACTAGTAATTTTTTTATAAAGATCTTGAATTGAAAGATGAGGAGGAGCTTACTGCTCTCTTAATCTATCTAATACAATTTTAATGTTGAATTGTTCAAGTAAGTTAGATATATTATTTGATGTAGAAGCTTTTTCTTTTTTATTTCCTTTATTTATATTTTGTATTTTTTCAAAATATTTATTTTTAAATTCCTCATCTTTGAAATCTTTAAACATTTCTAGCACCGGTTCTTCTAGAGCAGAAAGTATGTTTAAAGATAAAGAGGAAGAAGAAGCAGATTCATACTCCTTAGATGACATGTCTTATGTCGATACCATTTCTATTAAACATCTTATCCAAACCCTTTTTTCTCCTGATCACTTATTTATCTAACCTCTTGACTTTAAAGTCTATGAACAGATTCTGATCAGAATTAGCAGCTGTACTATTGATCATACAAATGGATCAAAAAATTCATACTTAAATGATTTACCACCCAATATTACTGTCCTCTATTCAAAAATCAAAATCCTTCATACTCTCTCTACAGAAGAATAGGGACAACCTCTTCATATGCCTCAAAGGCATGATTCATAACTTATTTTTAATTATTATGATTATAATTCTACTTGGGAAGTCATCCTCTATTATCAAAACCGATCCTTCCAGCATTCCTGGTTCATCATATTCAAATCAAACTCTCATAAAATACCTATGTGGTTCTTCACACAATTTTGAATCCCTTTTGGTGCCACTAAAGACATCTTTCCTCAAGCACTTCTTCCTATTTATGAATCCTATTCTGCATCATTTAAAGTCCTTCTCAAATCAAAAGAAAAAAGCCTTTATCAGCACCTACAACTTGCAATAGAACCTCATGTTACTATGCAATTTTATCGTAAGCAGGAGATTCCTTGGATCTTGAAATGGAATTTTTATAAAAAAATGGACTTTAGTCCACCAGTTTTATCTCGAATGATTTATATCAAGTTTTGGCATCAATTTGATTATGCTGCAATACTCCAGCAATATTCTACCGATCAAGCTATAAAGCCATCATTCTCTGAAGTTCTCAAAACTCCTGAAAAGAAAAAAGAAAGGCTTCATCCAGCAAGTGATATTGACAAACAAAAGAATTCTTACTCAGCCTCTCCTTCTGCTCTTTATGCAGTAACAGATTTGCTTCAACTCAAAAAAGAACTTCAAAAGGAAATTATTGATTATCCAGCTCAATGGTATGAATCTCATGAAATCACTAGAATGGAATACAACTTAGAACGCCTCTAAACTTATGATCTAGCTTCTGATCAGTATCAAAGATTTCTCAATCTAAAAGGACATCTTGAATTTACAAGTACATATAGATATGTTTGGTGTGACAATCGAAGAGTTGTTTGCATCCAGATGATCTCGCTGTGCAAATAATGGTGATATAGAATCCATATAAATCTAGACATACAGCTATTATTCAAATTATCACTGCTTATGAAGACATGTCTTTTGATATTTTTGACAAAACTCGAGAAGAGTTAATCCAATTATTCCATGGTGAATTAACAAATGATGGTTGGGATGAGCAGTTTTGATGCAAGTCCCCAATAATATTATGCTGAGCATAAAGATTTTTCCCACAAGAGCTTTTTTTACTAGCCCATCAATGAGTTTTTTGGAAAAAGTACATACAAAAGTACTAAAAGACAAAGCGTGTCTCTCATAAGAATGAAGTAGTATTTTATTCCTGACATGCGCATCTATGAAGAACTTATCTCCAGAAAGGGAAAAGAAATAAAGACATGACATATACCTTATCAAGTCACTCAAAGCAATCATGACATCTCATTATTCAGAATAAAGTTCATCTACAGCAAAGATTGTGATTTTTGCCGGCAGTCTGGTTGCATCAAGAAATTTGTTAACACATGAAATGAAATGCAAATGTAGTGTAAATTCAGTGTTAATGAAATGTAAATTATGTTGGCTATAACTATAAATAGGTCTAGCCTTCCTCATGTATGGCACGAGTTGGAATACTAGTCAATATCCAGCCTTGCTTCCATCACCATCTCCTCTCTCCTCTCCCTTCCGCTTTTGTATACCCATGACCTTCCCCATTTGGTATCAGAGCCAAGTTGGCATCTAGTTTGTAATCAAGTATCATTGCAATATAAAGTCGTTTTGTTAGTATTTCTTCACTTATCTTTATGTTTTGATTTTGTTTAAGGAATTGCTGACTTAGAAGCAAGAACATCAAAAGTCTTAATACTTAGTCCTGTGTTAGCCGTATGAAGGCGTTTAAGGCATTTTGTTGGTGTGTAAATCCTCAATTTCGTTAGATACTCATGGTGGATTTGCTTAAAATAACTCTGTAATGCAAATTATGGCTAAGCTTAGTAAGAAGTTGGTACCTTTTTCTTCCTCAACATCAAATTCCTTTTCTTCTATGTCTATTAAAAATGGTGAAGAAGTCAGCTATGATGATTTAGATCAAATTATTTGTGACTGGACTATTCCAACCGTAAATAAAAATGAAATTCATAAAGTTAGAAGTTTTTAATTAAAATCAAGTTATAAAGTAAAACCATTGGAAGAACTGAATCCATTACCAATAATATTCAGCATCTTTCTTTAATTAAGCCCCATGAAATAAAGGAGCATGTTAAAACATACAATTATATTCATTTTGGATTAGTGCAAGTTGCTCTTAAGCCTTTAACAGGACTTGGACTTAGAATGGAAGCTCTCATCTATGTTCAACACACAAGATATAAAAAATTCAGTGATTCATTACTTGGAATAGTTGAATCAAGTTTGGCTAATGGCCCTACTTTCTTCAATTGCTTTCCAAATTTCTCTATTTCCCTTACAGATCCAGGTGCACTTGAAGCTCTTACTCTTGCTATCTAGACAAACGGTTTTGATATGAATCCTTATGATCAAAGTCTTGCTCTCATAAATAGAGTTTATTATAAACTTATGAATTCAGTTGTTCCAGGCATAACCTGTTCCCATTAAGTAAAAGGTATGACTACTTTATTCCAAACTAATTTCAAAAATAAAGTTAATATTTCAAAACTCATACCGTAGAATGTTATTAATCTACCTGGTAAATGGCACTTCGAAAATGCTCAACCTGAAAGGTCTTTAGAAAATCAAGATATTGAAACAATTATTGAACATGAAGATGGAAGTGTTGAAATAAATTTTCAAATAGATTCAAGAGATACAACTCCTATAGTTTATCAACCTTCTAAAAAATCTTATTCACATCCTTCATCAGTGGTAGGATCTTGCATAAAAGAACCATCTTGAGTTTCTTGCTCTACACCTAATGTGGACCTTCGACCTACAGGACTAGTGTATCCTTCTTATCAAGCTTCTCTATCTCATACATATAATCCTTCGGAATTCGATTTTGATAGAAATGTTATTGAGTGCTTTGGAATTGATAAAGAAATGTTAAAAAAGAATTTAGCTTTACATCCTCTCACAAAATCCTTTTTTAACTATGTTTCTCAAGAACATAAAGACTTTCTAAAAGCAAAATGTTATAAATATATCTATGATAATCAAACAAATATTTATTTCTTTGATTGGCTTAAACTAGCCATGAAAAAAGCTTATAATACTGTAGATTTATCCATCGATATGATAACTAAATTAAGTTCTTCTTGGATTATAGCTTCTACGAGTTCCTCTCCACAAAGAACTGAAGAATCTATACATCCTCCATTAAGCTCTTCTTGGATTATAGCTTCTACCAGGTCAAATTCAATTGTTTAAACCTACTAATTTTGATATGAATCATCATAATCAAAATCTTCCTCTCATATATAGAGTTTATTATAAACTCATGAATTCAATTGTTCCAAGCATAGCCTATTCCCATCAAGCAGAAGGTATGACTACTTTATTCCAAACTAATTTCAAAAATAAAGTTAATATTCCAAAGCTCATATAGTGGAATGATATTAATTTATCTGGTAAATGGCACTTAGAAAACACCTAACCAGAAAGGTCTTTAGAAATTCAAGATATTAAAACAATTATTGAACATGAAGATGGAAATGTTGAAATAAATTTTCAAATAGATTCAAGAGATACAAGTCCTATAGTTTATTAACCTTCTAAAAAGTCTTATTCTCATCCTCCCTCTGTGGTAGGATATTCCATAAAAGAACCATCTCGAGTTTCTTGCTCTACACCTAATATAGACCTTCGACCTACAAGCCTTGTGTATCCTTCTTAGCAAGCTTCTCCATCTAATACATATAATCCTTCGAATCCAATTTCAATATAAATGTTATTGAATGTTTTGAAATTGATAAAGAAATGTTAAAAAAGAATTTAGCTCAACATCCTTTAACAAAATCCTTTCTAAAACAAGTTTCTCAAGAACATAAAGACTTTTTAAAAGAAAAATGGTACAAATATATGTATGATAATCAAAGAAATATTTATTTCTTTGATTGGCTTAAACTAGCCATAAAGAAACGTCTCCCTATTGATTATCCAGCTCAATGTATGAATCTCTTAAAGTCGTTACAATGGAATACAACTTAGAAATGGAATACAACTTAGAACATCTCCAAAATTATGATCCAGCTTCTGATCAATATCAAAGATTTCTCAATCTAAAAGGACATCTTGAATTTGCAAGTACATATAGATATGTTTGCTGTGACGGTCAATGAGTTATTTGCATTGCTGATGATCTCGCTGAGCAAACAATGGTGATACAGAATCCTTTTAAATCCATACATGCAAGCTTAATCAAATTCTCAATGCCTATGAAGATATCTCTTTTCACATTTTAGAAAAAACTCGTGAGGAATTTATTCAGCTATTCCATAGAGAATTTGAAAATGATAATGAAGGTTGGAATGACCCTTGTCAGAATTTTGACTCTATTATGAAGTTCTCCACCAGCTGCAATGGAATTCATCAGGATGGTGATTAATCTTATCAAGATTTGAATTTATCAAGATTTATTAAGAGTTTTCTCTATAAAGCCTGCAAAGAAAAGATAACAAAAACTTTATCATTGCTACAGTATCCATAGCTATGCTATTCTCTACAAACACATCAAAGTTATGTTGAAAAAGTACTAAACAAAAAAACTACCTTGAGAAAGAAGACAAAAGACAATTGGGAAAATTCCAAAAGCCAATAAGAAAATTGAAGGCTCCATAGACTCCTCTCTCCGCAACAAACCAACTAGCTACTATGCAAAAGAATAAAGCAACATCCTCCTAGTCAACAAGTACACTCATCACAACATGAAGACAAACGGCAACCTGTGATTCTATCCAATAGTAAAATCCCGAACTTCATAAAATGAAATGCAAATGCAGTGTAAATTCAGTTGTAACAAAAAGTAAATTATGTTCGCTAAGGCTATAAATAGTACCCGCATTCTCCATGTACAGGCAAGAGTTGAAATACCAGTCAAAATCTAGCCTTGCTTCCACCATCTCCTCTCTCCTCTCCTTTCCGCTTTTGTATGCCCACCATCTTCCCCATTTGGTATCAAAGCCAAGTTGGTATCAAATTTGTAATCAAGTACTTTGGCAATATAAAGTTGTTTTGTGAGTATTTCTTCATTTATCTTTGTTATGTTATGCTTTGATTTCGCTTAAAGAATTGTTGACTCAGAAGTAAGAACGTCAAAAGTCTTAATACTTAGTTCTGTGTTTCTTATTTTTGAGAAATTTAATCATATTCCGCCCGGAGCGAAGCTGAGGTAGCCATTGTTTTCACCATTATTAGCCGTGTGAAGGCGTTTAAGGAGTTTTGTTGGTGTGTAAATCCTCTATTTTATTAGATACTCGTGGTGGATTTGGTTAAAATAACTCTGTAATACAAATTATGGCTAAGCTTATTAAGAAGTTCGTACGTTCTTCATCATCATCATCAAATTCCTTATCTTCTATGTCTATTAAAAATAGTAAAGAAATCAGTTATGACAATTTAGATCAAGTTATTTGTGACTGGACTATTCCAACCATAAATAAAAATGAAATTTATAAAGTTGGAAGTTTTCTTTTAAAATCAAGTTATAAAGTAAAAACCATTGAAAGAACTGAATCTATTACCAGTAATATTCAGCATCTTTCTTTAATCAAGCCCCATGAAATAAAGAAGTATGTTAAAACATACAATCATATTCATTTTGGATTAGTGCGAGTTGCTCTAAAGCCTTTAACAAGACTTGAACTTAGAACAGAAGCTCTCATCTATGTTCAAGATACATCATCATCATCATCAAAGCCTTATCCTAACCATGTTGGGTCGTCTACATGAATCCTATTTTTCCATTCCGTTCTATTTTGAGCCAAATCCATTGATAAATTAAACTTCTTCAAATCTGAATTAATGACCTCCATCCATGTTTTCTTCGGCCTACCCGTACCTCTTGATGGTCCATCCACTTGTATAGCCAAACTTTTTCCCACGGGTGCCATTACTGGCCTACGCTTAACATGCCCAAACCATCTTAAACAAGTTTCTCTAATCTTATCCCTTATTGGTGCTACCCCTAAATGCTCTCGAAATTGCTCATTTCTAATTTTATCTTTCCTAATTTTACCACACATCCACCTAAGTATTCTCATTTCTGTTACATCCATCTTATGAATATGCGTCTTCTTAATTGGCTAACATTCTACTCTATATGTCGTAGCTGGTCTAACCACTGTCCTGTAAAATTTGCATTTCAATTTAGTTGGCATTCGTCTATCATAAAGCATTCAAGAAGCTAGTCTCCACTTCATCCATCCAGCTTTTATCCTATGGTCCTCATCTTCATCAATCTCCCCATCTTTACTAATTATCGAGCCTAGGTATCGAAAAGAATCTCTATGTGGTATCTCATGGGTTTCAATTTTGATAGTGGTTTCAACACTTTGTATATGTCCACTGAAATTTCAATCCATATATTCTGTCTTTGTATGACTTATTTTAAAGCCCCTAGATTCTAATGCCTACCGCCATCTCTCAAGTTTTGCATTTAAACCATCTCTTGATTCATTCACCAATGCTATATCATCTGCAAATAACATACACCATGGTACTTCTTTTTGAATATGCATAATTAACTTATCCATGATTAATAGAAAGAGATAATGGCTTAAGGTTGATCCCTGATGCAAAGCTATAGTCATGGGGAATCCACCTGTTTCTCCACAGTGATTCTCACATCTGTTATTGCTCTTTTGTATATATCCTTAAAATTTTCAATGTAACATCTAGGGACATTTCTTTTCTTTAAAACCCACCAAATTAAATTTATCAGTACCCTATCATAGGCTTTTTCCAAATCGATAAAGATTATGTGTAGATTTTTCCTCTATGCTCTATATTTTTCCATTAATATCCTAAGTGAAAAGATAACTTCTATAGTTGATCTCCCTGGCATAAAACTAAATTGATTTTCAGAGATCTTGGTCTTCTGTCTCAATTTTTGTTCTATTATTCTCTCCCATAACTTCATAGTATGACTCATAAGTTTAATCCCTTGATAGTTGGTACAGTTTTGTATATCTCCCTTATTTTTATATATAGGGTACTACAATGCTTCTTCTCCATTCATCCGGAATTTTATTTGTCACAAGTATCTTATTGAATAGTCTACATAACCAACTCACCCCAACCTCCCATAAGCATTTCCATACCTTTATCAAAATACCATCTGGGCCTGTTACCTTTCCTGTCTTCATTCGCTTCAATTCTTCCTTCACTTCCACCCCTCTAATTCTATGGAGAAAAGTATGCTCTAATAATGAAGCATCCTCCTTAACTCTTATATTGCCCAAATGTTCTTCATTTAGAAGTTTGTTAAAATATTCCTTCTACTTTTCTTTAATATCATTATCCTTCACCAAAATATTTTCCTCCTTGTCCTTGATACATTTGGCATGATCTAAGTGCCTACTTTTCTTTTCTCTTATTTTTTTGAGCTTAAAAATATCCTTTTCTCCTTCTTTTATTCCTAACCTATTATAGAGGTCATCGTATAATTTGAACTTTGCACAACTTATTACTTTCTTAGCTTTTTTCTTTGCCTTCTTATACAACTCAAAATTTTCCATACTCTTAGTCTCTTGCCAAACTTTGTAGCAATGTCTTTTCTCTTGAATAACTTCCTGAATCTCCAAACTCCACCACCATGTTTCTTTATTAATATGTCTCTTTCCTTTTGATTTTCCAAGTATCTCCTTTGCGACATTCCTAATGTAATTTGCCATTTGATTCCACATTATTGTAGTTTCTCCTTCAATATTCCATTCTCCCTTCTCAATCATTTTGTCCTTAAATATATTTGCTCTTTTGCCCTTCAAATCTCTCCACCTTGTTTTAGGGTCCATTTTGTTTACTACCATTCTCTTTCTACTTCTAATACAAATATCTAAAACTCCGAGCCTATGTTGCGTAGTCAAACTCTCTCCCAGAATAACCTTGCAATCTTTACAAGCCAATCGGTCCTGTTCTCTAACTTAAAAAAAGTCTATCTGACTCCTATTATTCCCACTTTTATAGGTAATTAAATGCTCATATCTCTTCTTAAAGTAAGTATTTTTTACTATAAGATCAAATGTCACTGCAAAGTCTAATATAGTGTTTCCGAATTTATTCTTTTCTTCAAAACCTTGCCCCCCATGGACTCTCTCATATCCTCTATTATCTCTTCCTATATGCCCATTTAAATCCCCTCCAAGGAAAATCTTATCATCAGACATAAAAAATTTAGTGATTCTTTACTTGAAATGGTTGAATCAAGTTTGGCTAATGGCCCTACCTTCTTCAATTGCTTTCCAAATTTCTTTTACAGATCCAACTGCACATGAAGCTCTTCCTCTTTTTATCCAAACAAAAGGTTTTGATATAATCGTCATAATCAAAATCTTGCTCTCATATATAGAGTTTATTATAAACTCATGGATTCAGTTGTTCTAGGCATAGCCTATTCCCATCAAGCAAAAGGTCATGATCATCATCATCATCAAAGCCTTATCCCGACCATGTTGGGGTCGGCTACATGAATTCTGTTTCTCTATTCCGTTCTATTTTGAGCCAAATCTTTCGAATAGTTAAACTTCTTTAAATTTAAATTAATGACTTCCATCCATGTTTTGTTCAGCCTGCCCCTACCTCTTGATGGGCCATCCATCTGTATATCCATACTTTTTCTCACCGGTGCCATTACTAGCCTACACTCAACATGCCCAAACCATCTTAAATGGATTTCTCTAATCTTATCCCCTACTGGTGCTACCACTAAATGCTCTCAAAAGCACTCATTTCTAATTTTATCTTTCCTAGCTTTACCACATATCTAACTAAACATTCTCATTTCTACTACATCCATCTTATGAATATGCGACTTCTTAATTAGCTAACATTCTGCTCTATATGCCATAGCTGGTCGAACCACTGTCCTATAAAATTTGCCCTTCAATTTCGTTGGCATTTGTCTGTCACAATGTATTCCAAAAGCTAGTCTCTACTTCAGCCATCCAGCTTTTATCCTATGCTCCACATCTTCGTTAATCTCCCCATCCTTATTAATCATCGAGCCTAGGTAATAAAAAAATCTCTACATAGTATCTCATGAGTTTCAATTTTGATAGTGGTTTCAACACTTTGTATATGTGCACTGAAGTCGCAAAAGGTATGACTACTTTATTCCAAACTAATTTAAAAAATAAAGTTAATATTCTAAAACTCATATAGTGGAATGATATTAATCTATTTGGTAAATAACGCTTAGAAAAAGCCCAACCAGAAAGGTCTTTAGAAAATCAAGATATTGAAACAATTATTAAATATGAAGATGGAAGTGTTTAAATAAATTTTCAAATAGATTCAAGCGATACACCTCCTACAGTTTATTAACCTTCTAGAAAGTCTTATTCTTATCCTCCATCAGTGGTAGGATCTTCCATAAAAGAACCATCCTGAGTTTCTTGCTCTACACCTAATGTAGACCTTCAACCTACAGGACCTGTGTATCCTTCTTATCAAGCTTCTTTATTTAATACATATAATCCTTTGGAATCCAATTTCAATATAAATTTATTGAATGCTTTGAAATTGATAAAGAAATGTTAAAAAAAGAATTTAGCTTTACATCCTCTCATAAAATCCTTTTTTAACCATATTTCTCAAGAACATAAAGACTTTCTAAAAGCAAAATGGTATAAATAAATGTATGATAATCAAAGAAACATTTATTTCTTTGATTGGCTTAAACTAGCCACGAAGAAAGCTTACAATACTGAAGATTTATCCATTAATATGATAACTAAATTAAGCTCTTCTGGGATTATAGCTTCTACCAGTTCCTCTCCACAAAGAATTGAAGAATCTGTACATCCTCCATTACATCAAATCATATATAAAGAAACTTAGGCCATGCCATAAAAGATGTTACAAAAATATAAAGAGACAAAGGTAAAATTGAATTTATTTACAAATTAGATTTAAGTCATGTTTTGAAATAAAATAATTATACAAATATTAACCTTCATACTATTGGCCAACAAAGAAATAGAATTGAAGATAAAGTTGAAAATATTTTAAAATTTTATGAAACTACTTTTTCCCATAAAGTAATCAGGACACAATCTTTAGGGTTTCAAGGTGAAGCCCTTAAAGATCTAAAGTTAAAAAAACCCTTAAAAATTTCAGATAAACTAATCAATCAATTATCTAATAGTTTTACAAAAATAAAACTTAAAGATAATAAAGAAAATAAAGATTAAAAATGCATAAATGTTTTAGTTTATAAAGCTTTGAGCTTAGACTCAGAATTCTCTGTTTTTTACTCTACAAAAGGAAAATCAAATGAAAATCAAGATTAAGAATCTCTATAACTTAATAAAATATTTAAAAGGCAAAAACTAATAGTCAAGATAGCAAAAATAAGAAATTATTATCCAAGACCTACTCCAATTGATCCTCAATTCGAAGAACAAGCTATTCTAAATGGCCTTCAATTTATAAACTCTTCAGTATATGAATGGAATGTAGATGGACTATCTGAATATCAAATCCTGCAACTATGCCAACACATGATGATACATGCCTCTACCATCATGGCTCCGGTAATGATCAAAGACATGCAGTAAATGCAGTCGTCCTTGGATTTACTGAATAATTACAAGGTTGGTATGAAAAATACCTATTTGGTACAGAAAGAAATGTTATATTAAATGCAGCAAAAAGAGATCCCTCAGGAAATCCTGTTCTTACTCCTCAAGGCCAAATGATCTTATTCCATCTACATGCTTATTACCAATATAGTTCAACATTTTATTGGTAATTATATGAATGTAGAAGAAAAACTAAAAATAGAATTAATCAATTTTTCTTGCCAAACATTATCAGATTTTCATTGGTATAAAGATGTTTTCTTATCAAAACTCTATACTATCGATGTAAGTAATTCAGAATTTTGGAAAGAAAAATTCATATCTGGTCTTCCTAAACTTTTTGCTAAAAAAGTTAGAGAAGAATTAAAATTAAAAAATTATGGAAATTTGAATTATGGAATGAATGCATATGGTGATGTAATTCAAAAGATTAATAAAGTTGGATTTTCATTATGCAATGAAATCAAAGTTAAACATCAAATTAAAAATAAAAAAGAATCAGTAAGTATGAACTTGGTGATTTTTGTTTTCAATTTGGTATGGAACCATTACTCAGTCCTTCTAGCCAAAATAAAAAAAAACTTTAAAAAAACCATCAGAAAAGAAAACCTAAACATTTTTCAACTCCATAATATTATATTCCCTCAAAAGATATCATAAAAATCTTCTCATAAAAACCCTTATAAAGAGGTAAAGAAATCTTATACAAAAAGTAATCCATCCACTTCTTATCCCAAGAAAAGATAAATACAATGTTACAATTATAAGGAAAAAGGACATATAGCCCCTTACTGCCTAAAAAAAAGTTAAAATAGAAAAAGAAATCAAAACTATCTTGAAAGGATCCTTAGAGTCATAGTCATCCAGTTCCTCTGATACAGATTATTCTTCCTCTCATTCTTCAGATACATGTCATTGTAAAATATTTGATAGTGAAATCCAGTATGAATCTACTTCTTTTACCTCTTTATCTTTAAGCATACCTTCTGTTCTAGAAGAGATGGTGCTAGAAATGTTTAAAGATCTAAAAGATGAAAAATTAAAAATAAATATTTTGAAAAAATACAGAAAATAAATAAATGAACTAAAAGGGAAAAGCTTCTACATCAAATAACATATCAGAGTTACCTGAACACTTTAGCATTAAAACTGTATTAGATAGATTAAGAGAGCAACAAACTTCTACTCATCTTTTTATTCAAGATCTTTATAAAGAAATTAATAATCAAAATCAAGAAATAAAAGAATTATAACAGGACTTAATTGAACTTTAAGAACTCAAACAACATGTTGAGAATCCTGAATTTCACATACTCAAAAATTATCAAGAAAATAATGATAATTTAGAAAATCAAGAAAAATTTGATGAAAACTTGAATGGTTTTGTAAATTCTTTAACAAGGAATCCACTTAAAAAATGGAAGACTCAGTTACAATTAAGATCAAAGAATTCTCTATTAAAGCACTCTGCTTACTAGATAGTGGCGTAGATGTTAATTTAATAGGAGAAGGATTAATCCTAACAAAAAATTATGAAAAAACCACTAATAAACTTAATCTAGCTACTGCTAGCAAAGAACTACATATCAAATACAAATTAAGTAATGTTTATGTTTGTAAAAATGGAACATGCATAAAGACTAATTTCCTTCTATGAAAGGATTTAAACAATGATGTTATCCTTGGAAATCCTTTTCTACAAATTTTTCAATCTTTTTTAATTGACTCATCAGGTCTAAAAACTATTTTAGACAATAAAGAATTAAAATTTGATTTTGTTGAATTAATTCCTATTCAATATATCAATATTATTCAAACAAAGTGTAAACAAGAATAAGATGCTCAAAAACCATTCAGATATCTAGTTCCAAATGAAATGGATCTTATTAATCATCTCTCTGATGTCTTCATGTTTTCTACATTTAATCTTACATCCAGATTTTGGTACCTTCAAATTCTACTCAGAGGATAGATATAAAATTGCTTTTCTTTTCCCAAAGAAAATAAAAATTGAGGTTAATGATAATTCTCATTCAAACCTATCTTTTACTCCTATCTGCTTTCAAGAAGTATCCCTTCTCATTACGACATCAAGTAAAGCCCCTATTCAAGATTCAAGCTCTTCCATCATACCTACATCCCAACAAATATCAATTCCCTTTTTCAATCTAGGATTATCTGTCATTTCATAAGAACTTATCAGTGCCCATTGGAGTGCCATTCTTTCTGATAAAAGAAAAAACACTAGAAAAACCATATCCAAAATTGCAAACCATATCAAAGACTTAGAAAGCTAAATCTTTATGTGCCATAACATCTATCAAAAAGCACTATTATCCACCTATGTTGCTGAGAAAACATCCAGAATTCACCTCCTAGAAAAGGTTAACACAGCCCTTCCAGATGAGATAGCTATAAGAATTAGAGAAAAAACTATTTCTTGTCAGATCAAAGAGCGATTAATGCTCAAAGCTCAATATATAAGCTGGGCAACTGGCTTTCCCAAATTGTTCCTGCCATCATATGAAGTTGATATCTCATATATCGAACTAGGATTAGTCCAAATATTTTCTTTATTCAAAGATGATTTTGAAATAATACAGCAGCTCCCTGCAATCGTGCATCATGCCCTTCGCAACCTTGGAGTTACCAAAAGATAACTTCTCATAACAATTTCATCAAGTTTGGGTGAAAGATCAGAAATCCAGTTTCATCAACCTTATCAATTATGGACTATCATTACTTATAAAGAAGGAGATTTAGTTTGCAAAAAATTCATCTCTACCTTAAATGAATACGAGCATCTCCCTATTGATTATCCACCTCAATCGTATGAATTTCATGAAATCGCTACAATGAAATATAGCTTAGAACGTCTCCAAAATTATGATCTAGCTTCTGATCAATATCAAAGATTTCTCAATCTAAAAAGACATCTTGAATTTGCAAGTACATACGATATGTTTAGTGTGACGGTCGATGAGTCGTTTGCATTGCTGATGATCTCACTAAGCAAACAACAATGATACAGAATCCATATAAATCTAGACATATAGCTCTCAATAAAATTATCAATGCTTATGAGGAATGTCTTTTGATAGTTATGAAAAAACTCGAGATGAGTTAATCTAATTATTCCATGATGAATTAACAAATGAAGGTTGGAATGAGCACTTTTGATGAAAGTCTCTGATAATACTATGCCTAGCATAAAGATTCCTCCTGCAAGAGCTTTTTCGAAAACATTGGAAGGATGAGAAAAGCTTTTTCTACTAGGCCATCAATGAGTTTTAAGAAAAGGTACATGCAAAAGTACTAAAAGACAAAGCATATCTCTCATAAGAATGAAGTAGTATTTTATTCCCAACATGCACATCCATGAAGAACTTATCTCCAGAAAGGAAAAAGAAAGAACGACATGACACATTCCTTATCAAGTCACTCAAAGAACTCATGACATCTCACTATTCAGAATAAAGTTCATCTACAGCAAAGATTGTGAATTTTGCTTGCAGTCCGGTTGCATCATGAAATTTGCCACCACATTAAATGAAATACACATTCAGTCTAAATTTAGTTGTAATGAAATGTAAATTATGTTCGTTATGACTATAAATAGGTCTAGCCTTCCTCATGTACAAGCAAGACTTGGAATACCAGTTAAAATCCAGCCTTGCTTTCACCACCATCTCCTCTCTCCTCTCCCTTCCACTTTTGTATACCCACCATCTTCCCCATTTGGTATCAGAGCCAAGTTGGCATCTAGTTTGTAATCAAGTATGGCTGCAATATAAAGTCATTTTGTAAGTATTTCTTCACTTATCTTTATGTTTTGATTTTATTTAAAGAATTGCTAACTCATAAGTAAGGATGTCAAAAGTCTTAATACTTAGTTTTGTGCTTGTTATTATTGAGAAATTTTAATTATATTCCGCCCGAACCGAAATGGAAGTAGCCAATGTTGTAGCCGTTGTTAGCCATGTGAAGGTATTTAAGGCGTTTTATTTGTGTGTAAATCCTCTATTTTGTTAGATATTCGTGGTGGATTTAGTTAAAATAACTCTGTAATACAAATTATGGCTAAGCTTATTAAGAAGTTTGTACCTTCTTCTTCCTCATCATCAAAATCCTTATCTTCTATGTCTATTAAAAATAGTGAAAAAATCAGTTATGACAATTTAGATCAAGCTATTTGTGACTGGACTATTCCAACCGTAAATAAAAATGAAATTTATAAAATTAGAAGTTTTCAATTAAAATCAAGTTATAAAGTAAAACCATTGAAAGAATTGAATCCATTATTAGTAATATTCAGCATGTTTCTTTAATCAAGCCCCATGAAATAAAGGAGTACGTTAAAACATACAATTATATTCATTTTGGATTAGTGAAAGTTGTTCTAAAGCCATTAACAAGACTTGGACTTAGAACTGAAGCTCTCATCTATGTTCAAGAAACAAAACATAAAAAATTTAGTGATTCATTACTTGGAGTGGTTGAATTAAGTTTGACTAATAGCCCTACTTTCTTCAATTGCGTTCCAAATTTCTTTGTTTTTCTTACAAATCCAGGTGCACATGAAGCTCTTACTCTTGCTATCTAGACAAAAGGTTTTGATATGAATCCTCATAATCAAAATCTTGCTCTTATAGATAGAGTTTATTATAAACTCATGAATTCCGTTGTTCCAGGCATAGCCTATTCTCATCAAGCAAAAGGTATGACGACTTTATCCCAAACTAATTTAAAAAATAAAGTTAATATTCCAAAACTCATACAATGGAAGGATATTAATCTATCTGGCAAATGGCACTTAGAAAACGCTCAACCTGAAAGGTCTTTAGAAAATCAAAATATTGAAACAATTATTGAACGCGAAGATGGAAGTGTTAAAATAACTTTTCAAACAGATTCAAGAGATACAACTCCTACAGTTTATGACCCTTCTAGAAAGTCTTATTGTCATCCTCCCTCTGTGGTAGGATCTTCCATAAAAGAACCGTCCTGAGTTTCTTGCTCTACACCTAATGTAGACCTTCGACTTATGGGACTCGTGTATTTTTCTTATCAAGCTTCAGAAAATATAAGAAATCATGCTGCTCCAACTAATGCATATAATCCTTCAGAATCTAAATTCAATATAAATGTTATTGAATGTTTTGTTGAAATTGATAAAGAAATGTTAAAAAAGGATTTAGCTTTACATCCTTTGAAATAATCCTTTTTTAAATAAATTTCTCAAGAGCATAAAGATTTTTTAAAAGAAAAGTGGCATAAATATATGTATGATCATCAAAGAAATATTTATTTCTTTGATTGCTTAAACTAGCCATAAAGAAAGCTTATAACACTAAAGATTTATCCATCAATATGATAACAAAATTAAGCTCATCTTGGATTATAGCTTCTACTAGTTCTTCTCCACAAAAAACTGAAGAATCTATACATCCTCCATTACATCAAATCATATATAAAGAAACTTCGGCCATACCCATAAAAGATGTTGGAAAAATACAAGGAGATAAACATAAATCTAAATTAATTTATAAATCAAACTTAAGTCATGTTTTTGAACAAAATAATTATACAAATATTAACCTTCATACTATTGGCAAACAAACCAATAGAATTGAAGCTAAAGTTGAAAATATTTTAAAAATTTATGAAGCATCTTCTTCACAAAAGATAATTAAGGCACAAACTTTAGGTTTTCAAGGTGAAGCCCTTAAAGATCTAAAGTTAGAAAGGAAACCTTTAAAATTTTTAGATGAACTAATCAATCGAATATCTCACAGTTTTACAAATATAAAACTTTGAAGAAAATAAAGATCAAAAAGCTGACAAATCTATAAATGTTCTAGTCTAAAATTCTAAAGCCTCTAACTCAGATTTAGAATTTCATGTAGTTGATCTTATAGAAGAAGAGTCTAAAACAAATAAGAATCAAAATGATCAAAATAAAAAATATTTACAAATCAATAAAATATTTAAAAGACATAAACCAATAGTCACTGCAGCAAAAATAAGAAATTATTATCCAAGACCTACTCCAGTTGATCTTCAATTTGAAGAACAAGCTATTTTAAATTGCCTTCGATTTGAAAACTTCTCAGTATACAAATAGAATGTAGATGGACTATCTGAATATCAAATCTTGCAACTATGCCAACACATGATGATATATGCCTCTACCATCATGGCTACCGGTAATGATCTAAGACATGTAGTAAATGCAGTTTTCCTTGGATTTACCAGACAATTACATGGTTGGTGGGAAAAGTACCTATCTAATATAAAAAGACAAGCTTACTAAATGCAGTAAAAAGAGATCCTTCAGGAAATCCTGTTATTACTCCTGAAGGTCAAATGATTCCTGATTCTATTTACATGCTTATTACCAATATAGTAAAATATTTTTATTGGTAATTATATGAATGTAGAAGAAAAAATAAAAACACAATTAATCAATTTATCTTGCCCAACATTATCAGATTGTCATTGGTATAAAGATGTTTTCTTATCAAAACTCTAAAGAATCAATGCAAGTAATTCAGAATTTTGGAAAGAAAAATTTAAATCTGGTCTTCCTAAACTTCTTACAAAAAATGTTAGAAAAGAATTAAAATAAAAAAATTATGGCAATTTAAATTATGGAATGTATACATATGGTGATCTAATTCAGTAGATTAATAAAGTTGGATTTCATTATGCAATGAAATCAAACTTAAATGTCAAATTGAAAATCAGAAAAGAATCACCAAGTTTGAACTTGGTGATTTTTGTTTTCATTTTGGTATGGAATCATTAATTAGTCCTTCTAGCCAGAATAAACAAAAAAACTTAAAATGAAACCATCAAAAAAGAAAATCTAAACATTTTTCAACTCCACAATATTATACTCCCTCAAAAAGATATTATAAAAATCCTTCTCAAAAAAACCATTATAAAGAATTAAAGAAATCTTATACAAATAATAATCCATCCACTTCTTATCCAAAAAAAAAAAAAGAAATACAATGTTATAATTGCAAAGAAAAAGGACATATAGCTCTTGACTGGCCAAAAATAAAAGTTAAAATAGAAAAAGAAATTAAAACTTTCTTAAAAGGATCCTCAGCGTTAGAGTCATGTAGTTCATCTAATACGGATTATTCTTCCACTCATGCTTCAGGTGTTTGTTTTTGTGGACTCAATCCATCAGTTGATGTAATAAATTGATTAATTTTTTTATTTATCAATAAAATCATGCTTTACTTTCATGAGATGAATGTTATTTTACTACTTCATGCACATGACCAATACGTATGATATAATGGTTCATGAGTTGAACCGGATCCCATTAGTATATTAGATGTGATATATGTGCATGGATGAGATCCACACGCGGGAGATATATGTCACAAATCTTATACTTAAAATAGCTTCACAACCAGTAATGAGATTGGGCATCTCATTTGATAAAGTTGCAGCACTTTGATCATTATGAGATAGTGTGATTTGTCTCAATCATCAGAATGAAAGATTCAGGATCATGGTGCTGGTACATTGGATGTATTGAAGGACCATGAGATGCACCTTATGGAATTCCGTCTCAATAATAAGGTATGCTCTCATAATTCCCTTGCAATAGGCTCTCAATCCTAAGACATTGACGAACTCAAGTTCTATCTATTCATTTGTTTTGAGTCACCAATGAGTGAGGCCGACTATAGATTAACACCTCGGTGTCTTGGGTATGTGGTAGTAGAACTGTGGGAACATTGAATGATCAAGATGGAATCTATCTCTATTATCCCCTTGTGCCAATTAATGGATATGTCATTAGTAAGTGCGCACCCATCTCAATTAAGAGTTAATTGGATGGTACTGATGATTACTGTGATTAATTGGGGCTCAAGGATAATAAGATGTGGAACTTAGATTGGAAGAGACGGATTCCAATTGATCCACGGATATTGATAGAGGGGCCTACTTGTGGTAATTGGGAAGTTTAGGGTCTCATTGTAATTTATTCCTACGACTGGAGTGCAATTGCATTTATATAGTGGTGTTATTTGCAATTAACTGTGGGCCCGGATTGCACATGAGATGTGGGGTCACGGTGTTCCAGTTGGAGCCAGCTTTCTAAGGAATCCCTAGTGGTCCCCACACTAGCCCAAGATATTGGAAAACACTAATCCGACTTGAACTCTAGAAATAAGAGTTTGGAAATGAGAAAGCTACTAATTGCTTTGGAAGTAAGACTTCTATTTCAATTAGACAAGGGAGAGATTTGAAAGTCTATAAAATCTCTTAGACGTCCAATAAGACTCTCCCTCACGCCCAAAACCCTTTCGTGCAAGGGTTACACGAGTTACTCTCTCCTCCTTTCTTCTAGTTCCTTGGAGTTTCGAGTTGGGATTTTCTCCTGAAGATTCCACCATTCTTCTTGAGGAAAGAAATCCAATTCGGGGGTCATAGCGTGGAAGGCTATGAGGTGTTGAAGAAATCCATTAGAGCACTGCGGATCTCCAAAGGTATAATCTACTTCTTGCATGTCGTAGATTATCTTGGATGTTTAGTGCTGGTAGAATTTTTACTGTACATGGTCACGAGATTGAGGGTAACGCATCCTGGATTGGGTTTTGGTCTTATGGATAGTTGATCCTTGTGTCAAGTGGGTTAAAAGTTTTGAAAATCTATCCATGAGACCCACCTACTTCCAACAATTGGTATCAGAGCCATTCCCCATCTCTAATCATGTTAGATCAGTAATCTTGTTCTAATCTTATCATGAGATGTGAAGAGGATAGAGCAAGGGCTATGATAGGATCAGTCTCTATTGGGTTTGCTTGCTTTTGTAGTAAATATATGTTTGGAAAGTCACAAAAGGTTTTAATCATGATATGAGGATGATAAGATGCCATTAGAAGCATACTGAGATCATTAGAGGTGACTAGGGACAGCAGGAGCCGAATCTGAAAAAGAACCCAAATTTCTGGGTTCGTCAGGTCGGTTAGTCAAACGGACCACTATGGCTATAAAGGTCTGTTGGCTAACCGTAGGGACCAGATCGGCTAGCCGAACCTAGGCAGAATCATTTTGTTCTTAGTCTGAGTTGTTGTTTTTTTTTTTCTGCCCTGGGAACCCCGTTGCATAGGGGATCTTGTATCGTGGTGGCAAAACATTTAACGTCTTGTTTTTCCATTGTGGTTTGGCAACCTGGTTTTGTGAGATGCTTTGTTGTATGAGATACTAACTTGCAGGTGATAATGTCCTCTCCATATGGCCCACATGTTTTTCTTTCCTTTTAATTATTGGTTTATTTGTGGCTAAATGTAAAGGGCATCATGGTTTCCTTGGTTTCCCGTGAAAGGGCAAGGCATGGTGAATTTCCCTATAGCCCTTTTATTTCCATGCTTAGATTACCATGTAAGTCTCATTATAGAGACATAGGAATTTATGTATTTTTAAAATTTGTAAATTCTGGAGATGTCCAAAACAAAGAAAGAAAGAGAAACTGGACTCCTTATCAAAGAGTTTGAAGATTACCAAAACGTGTTTTGGAGATGCCCAAAGAGTTTGAGGAATCCCAAAGTTTTGGAAAGTCTAGAAGTCCAAGAAGTCTTTTCCGCCTGGGTCATGTGGAGGAGAGGACTAGTCTTTTGTTATAGCACTTTCTATTTATGGATGAATGCTTATTTTAGAGTATTTCCATATCTGATCCAAACATAGCAAATTCCAAAATTGGTCAAATCAAATTAATTTTTGGAAAGAGTTCTAATTAGAGTTGGTGGGCCCATGAGATGGATCTATTGGTAACACTAATTTTAGAAACTGGACTTTCCTTAAAATAACTTGACTTGGAACGAATCATTGGTCTTATCATGAGATAAATATATACCTATATTTGATGGACTCATACACCTATAAGGAAATCCTCAACTCTAAAATATTAAGTGGGAGCGCGGCATTTATATATATGCAAATCCCCATGGTTTTCCACCATAGGTCCATTGTAAGGAAAGTATTAGCCTCGCGCCATTTTGAGAATGGCCATTCCCCACGGAGGGCTTGTATTTATCTGGATACTGGATATGGATCTCCTATGGATAGTGTTGATGAGACGGGGTGGGAGCCCACTCCCCAAGGAGGAGCTGCCCGCAACGGTTGTCATGCAATGCTAGTTGGTGGGTCACACTTAACTAAAATAATGATGTAGTATCCCCAAGGATTTGCCTCATGTATTTTAGAAACCGAAGCTAATCGGGAGTCATACATCATTTGGTATGAGATACCTAGATAGTAATGAATGAAGGGGATCATGGATAGTTAGTCTTAACCCCAATTTTGACCAACTTTGATCCGCACCAGTTTAGGAGGTATTCGCACTCCCCAAGGAGGCATACCCCGCAGGATTGGGATTCCGATGTATTCTGAATTTTGTGGTTATGAGGATTCCCACATAAATTTGGTAGAATACTAAACCCTAATGTCATTTAAATTTATTAATTGAATGTATGGTTATGTGTTACGGTATTACAAGCATGAATTCGAATACTTTCAATCCACTTGCGACCATCCTCAACCAGAATAAGTTGGTGGGATCCAACTATGTAGACTGGAAACGGAATCTGGATATTGTCTTGACAGCTTCAGGATATAAATATGTCCTTACCAAAAACCCCCTTGAAGAGCCTGCCCCAGATGCATCAGAAACAGAAAAGGACCTTTTCACCAAATGGGCCAAAGACGATGAGATGGCCCGATGTTACATTCTGGCATCCATGTCTAGTGTGATGTAACATCAACATCAATCTTATAAGACTGCATATGATATGATATCGAACTTAAAGGAGATGTTTGCAGAACAAGGCAGACCTGCTAGGCAAGCAGCCATGAGGGTGCTCATTAGTACCAAGATGGCTGAAGGTACATCAGTACAAGAACACATGTTGAAGATGATGGACTCATTAAATGAGTTAGATGTACTGGGAGCTGCGATTGATGCAGAATCGCAGATTGACATAATCCTTGAGTCACTACCAGAGTCATTCAACAATTTCAAGGTCAATTATAATATGAATAAAATGAATCTGACTCTGGCTAAGCTATCTAGTCAGTTGGTAGCAACTGAAGGGATTATGAAGAAAAAACCAACTGCCTTAATGACAGAAAAGTCAGATGCCAAGTCCAAGCCGAAAAGTAAAGGGCGGAAAGGCAAAAAGAAATCAATTCCAAAAGGTCCTAAGGTGGAGAATGGTCCAACTGGTGGCGTGGCTAAAGCTAAGGGTTCAGGGACAAAAGGAAAGTGTTTCCATTGTGGTAAGATAGGACATTGGAAGAGGAATTGTCCAGAATATCTATCTAAGAAAAAGACCCCAGGTATGATTGAGTCACTTATATCTGAAGTTAGTTTTGCAACTGGTACTTCAGAATCCTAGTGTGTGGATTCTGGGGCAACTAATCACATATGTAATACGTTGCAGGGGTTCAGGGAAACCAGGAGGCTAAGTGATGGAGAAATCATTGTCAACCTAGGATCTGACGCTAAGGCGGAAGCTATTTCAGTGGGAGTCATTACTTTATTTTTTTCAAATAATAAATTGGTTTTGTCAGAAACATTATATGTACCGTCTTTAAGGCGGAATTTAATTTCAGTTTCTAGTTTTGTGAATAAAGGTTATTCTATTACTTTTGGTACTGAAGTTGTCATAAAGAGGAATGGTACTTTCATATGTTCTGGCAAGGTAACCAATGGACTTTATTTGTTAACTCCCACGATGTATGAGATACATGATACTGAAACAATTAATAGACCATCATTAAAGAGAAAGTCACCTTCATCTAATCCAACAAAACTTTGGCACCTAAGGCAAGGTCATATAAACCTTAACAGGATTGAGAGGCTAGTGAAAGATGGTATCTTACCTTCATTGGTGGTAGAACCAACGCCTATCTGTGAGTCCTGTTTGGAAGGTAAAATGACTAAAAGACCCTTTTCAGCTAAGGGTACTAGGGCCAAAGATTTATTGGAATTAGTGCATACTGATGTCTGCGGACCCATTAATGTCAGGGCCAGAAGAGGATATGAGTACTTCATCACTTTCACAGATGATTACTCAAGATATGGTTACATATACCTTATGCACCGCAAGTCCGAAGCTTTTGAAAAGTTCAAAGGCTTTCGAGCGGAAGCAGAAAAGCAATTAGGTAAGAGTATCAAGACTCTTCGATCAGATCGAGGAGGGGAATATCTCTCTGCTGATTTTATGGGTTACTTATTAGAAAATGGGATTCTATCCCAATTGTCTGCTCCTGGTATGCCGCAACAGAATGGAGTAGCAGAAAGAAGGAACCGGACTCTTTTAGATATGATTAGGTCTATGCTGAGTTTCTCAAGATTACCTATATCCTTTTGGGGATACGCTTTGGATACTGCAATGTACATACTAAACCTCGTACCATCTAAGTCTATACCTAAGACTCCCCGGGAATTGTGGTCTGGGCGAAAGCCTAGTCTACAACATTTACACATTTGGGGTTGTCCAACACACGTGCTCAAGGTTAAGACGGATAAGTTGGAAGCGAAGTCAGAAGTATGCACATTTGTAGGATATCCTAAAGGAACTAAAGGTTGGTTATTCTACAATCCCAGAGAGCAGAAAGTGCTAGTCAGCACCAATGCAGTTTTTCTGGAGGAAGATTATATGATGGACCGAAAATTTTAAGAAAAGGTGATCTTGGAAGAGATTCAGGAGCAATCAATTCCAAATCCAAGTATGACCGGACTTGAGGAAGAACCGCCCTTACCGGACCCAGTAGTTACACTAGTACCTCGTCGTAGTGGGAGGATTGTCAGACCCCCTGACAGGTTCTCATTCTTAGGAGAGTCTTATGAGGCAATCCCAAAAGAGCCGGAACAAGATCCCTCTAACTATGATGAAATAATCAATGACTTAGACTCGGGACGCTAGCAAGATGTTATGAAAGCTGAGATGGAGTCTATGTCTCAAATCAGGTCTGGACACTTGTGGACTTGCCTGCCAATATTAAACCTATTGGATGCAAGTGGGTCTACAAGAGAAAAAGAGGACCAGATGGAAGAGTGGAGACCTATAAGGTTAGGCTTGTTGCTAAAGGATATACTCAGAAAGAGGGGATCGATTATGAGTAGCTTTCTCACCAGTAGCCATGCTCAAATCCATCTGGATACTCTTATCCATTGCGGCTCATCTCGATTACGAGATTTGGCAAATGGATGTCAAGACGGCGTTTCTTAACGGCCATCTTGAGGAAGACATCTATATGGTGCAACCAGACGGTTTGTAGCTAAAAACCTGGAGCAAAAAGTTTGCAAGCTACAGAAGTCTATTTATGGACTGAAGCAGGCATCCCGAAGCTGGAATATCCATTTTGACCAGGCAATCAAGTCATTTGGTTTTTGTCAAAATCCGGATGAGTCATGTGTGTACATGAAAAGTGAAGGTGACAGGGTAGTTTTTCTGGTTTTATATGTCGATGACATCCTTCTCCTCGGGAAAGACATAGGAATGTTGTCAACGGTAAAAGTTTGGTTAGCCAAGACTTTTGATATGAAGGACTTGGGAGAAGCTAGTTACATCCTAGGGATCAAACTCTATCGAGACCGGAAAAATAGGATGATTGGCTTATCCCAAGCTGCATACATAGATAAGGTGCTAGTACGGTTTGCAATGCAAGACTCCAAGAAGGGTATCACACCTTTCAGGCATGGAGTGCACCTTTCCAAGGATCAGTGTCCTAAGACACCCGAGGAAACGGAGCAAATGAGGTCGATACCATACGCTTCGACTATTGGTAGCCTCATGTATGCTATGTTATGTACTAGACCAGATATCTGTTATGTAGTGGGCCTAGTTAGCAGATATCAATCTAATCCAGGACCTGAACATTGGACATCTGTAAAATGTATTCTCAAATACTTGAGAATGACTAGAGATTACATGTTGATTTATAGCAGTGATGAGTTGATTCCAGTCGGATACACAGATTCTGACTTTATGTCAGATAAGGATTCTAGGAAATCCACCTCTGGTTATGTATTTATGCTTGGAGGCGGAGCTATCAGCTGGAGGAGTATAAAACAAGAATGTACCGCTGATTCAACCTCAGAAGCTGAATATGTAGCAGCTAGTGAAGCAGCTAAGGAAGCAGTATGGTTTAAAAGATTCCTTTTGGAACTTGGGGTGGTACCTTTGGCACGACAGCCACTCACAGTTTACTGTGACAGCAGCGGGGCATTCGCTTAGTCAAAGGAACCCAGAAGCCATAAAAGCCAAAAGTATGTACAGAGGAAGTACCACTTAGTCAGAGAGATTGTGCAGAGAGGTGATATTACTATTACCAAGATAGCCTCTGCAGACAATTTGGCAGATCCCTTTACTAAGCCTCTGACTACCAAAGTCTTTGAGCAACACGTAGAAGGGATGGGCATGAGATGCAACCCTCACTGGCATTGAGCCCAAGTGGGAGATTGTTAGTTTTTGTGGACTCAATCCATCAGTCGATGTAATAAATTGATTAATTTTTTTTATTTATCAATAAAATCATGCTTTACTTTCATGAGATGAATGTTATTTTACTACTTCATGCACATGACCAATACATATGACATAATGGTTCATGAGTTGAACCGGATCCCATTAGTATATTAGATGTGATATATGTGCATGGATGAGATCCACACGCAGGAGATATATGTCACAAATCTTATACTTAAAATAGCTTCACAACCAGTAATGAGATTGGGCATCTCATTTGATAAAGTTGCAGCACTTTGATCATTATGAGATAGTGTGATTTGTCTCAATCATCAGAATGAAAGATTCAGGATCATGGTGCTGGTACATTGGATGTATTGAAGGACCATGAGATGCACCTTATAGAATTCCGTCTCAATAATAAGGTATGCTCTCATAATTCCCTTGCAATAGGCTCTCAATCCTAAGACATTGACGAACTCAAGTTCTATCTATTCATTTGCTTTGAGTCACCAATGAGTGAGGCCGACTATAGGTTAACACCTCGGTGTCTTGGGTATGTGGTAGTAGAACTGTGGGAACATTGAATGATCAAGATGGAATCTATCTCTATTATCCCCTTGTGCCAATTAATGGATATGTCATTAATAAGTGCGCACCCATCTCAATTAAGAGTTAATTGGATGGTACTGATGATTACTGTGATTAATTGGGGCTCAAGGATAATAAGATGTGGAACTTAGATTGGAAGAGACGGATTTATTCCAATTGATCCACGGATATTGATAGAGGGGCCTACTTGTGGTAATTGGGAAGTTTAGGGTCTTCATTGTAATTTATTCCTAAGACTAGAATGCAATTGCATTTATATAGTGGTGTTATTTGCAATTAACTGTGGGCCCGGATTGCACATGAGATGTGGGATCACGGTGTTCCAGTTGGAGCTAGCTTTCTAAGGAATCCCTAGTGGTCCCCACGCTAGCCCAAGATATTGGAAAACACTAATCCGACTTGAACTCTAGAAATAAGAGTTTGGAAAGGAGAAAGCTGCTAATTGCTTTGGAAGTAAGACTTCTATTTCAATTAGACAAGGGAGAGATTTGAAAGTCTATAAAATCTCTTAGACGTCCAATAAGACTCTCCCTCACGCCCAAAACCCTTTCGTGCAAGAGTTGCACGAGTTACTCTCTCCTCCTTTCTTCTAGTTCCTTAGAGTTTCGAGTTGGGATTTTCTCCTGAAGATTCCACCATTCTTCTTGAGGAAAGAAATCCAATTCAGGGGTCATAGCGTGGAAGGCTAAGAGGTATTGAAGAAATCCATTAGAGCACTGCAGATCTCCAAAGGTATGATCTACTTCTTGCATGTCGTAGATTATTTTGGATGTTTAGTGCTGGTAGAATTTTTACTGTACATGGTCACGAGATTGAGGGTAACGCATCCTGGATTGGGTTTTGGTCTTATGGATAGTTGATCCCTGTGTCAAGCGGGTCAAAAGTTTTGAAAATCTATCCACGAGACCCACCTACTTCCAACATCAGGTACATGTCATTGTAAAATATTTGACAGTGAAATCTAGTATGAATTTTCTTTTTCTTCCTCTTTATCTTTAAATGTAGTTTCTACTCTAGAAGAGATGGTGCTAGAAATGTTTAAAGATCTAAAAGATGAAGAATTAAAAAATAAATATTTTAACTAAATACATAATATAAATAAAGAAACTAAAAAAAGGAAAGCTTCTACATCAATTAACATATCAAACTTACCTGAACAATTCAGCATTAAAATTGTACTAGATAGATTAAGAAAGCAACAAGCTCCTACTCATATTTCTATTCAAGATCTTTATAAAGAAATAAATAATCAAAATCAAGAAATAAAAGAATTAAAACAAGACTTAATTGAACTTCTAGAACTCAAACAACGTGTTGAGAATCTTGAATTTCACATACTCAAAAATTATCAAGAAAATAATGATAATTTAGAAAATCAAGAAAAATTTGATAAGGACTTAAATGGTTTTGTAAATTCTTTAACAAGCAATCCACTTATATAATGGAAAACTCAAGCTACAATTAAGGTCATAGACTTCTCTATTAAAGCACTCTGCTTATTAGATAGTGATACAGATGTTAATTTAATAAGAGAAGGATTAATCCCAACAAAAAAACTATGAAAAAACCAATAATAAACTCAATCTAGCTACTGCTAGCAAAAAAATACATATCAATACAAATTAAATAATGTTTATGTCAGTAAAAATGTAACATGCATAAAGACTAATTTCCTTCTAGGAAAAGATTTAAACAATGATGTAATCCTTGAAATCCTTTTCTAGAAATATTACAGCCTTTTCAAATTGACTCATCAATTCTAAAAACTAATTTAGACAATAGAGAATTAAATTTTGATTTTGTTGAATTAACTCCTATTCAACAGATCAATATTATTTAGACAAAGTGTAAACAAGAATAAGATGTTCAAAAACCATTTAGATATCTAGTTCCAAATAAAACGGATCTTATTAATCGTCTCTCAGATGTCTTCATGTTTTCTACATTTAATCGTACATCCAGGTTTTGGTACCTTTAAATTCTACCCAGAGGACAAATATAAAATTATTTTTCTTTCCCCAAAGAAACTAAAAATTCAGATTATTGATAATTCTCATTCAGACCTATCTACCTTCAGGAAGTATCCCTTCTATTATGACATCAAGTATAAGCAAAAGCAAAGCCCCTATTTAGGAATCAAGCTCCTCCTTCATACCTACATCCCAACAAATATCAATTCTTTCTTCAATCTAGGATTATCTGTCATTTCAAAAGAACTTATCAATGCCCATTAGAGTGCCATTCTCTCTGATAAAAGAAAAAATGCTAGAAAAACCCTATCCAAAATTGCAAACCATATCAAGGACTTAGAAAGCTAAATCCTTATCTGCCATAACATCCATCAAAAAGCACTGTTATCCACCTATACTGATAAAAAACATCTAGAATTCACCTCCTGGAAAAGGTTAACACAGCCCTTCCAGATGAGATAGCTGTAAGAATTAGAGAAAAAACTCTTTCTTTTCAGATCAAAGAGCGATTAATGATCAAAGCTTAATATATAAGTTGGGAAACTGGCTTTCCCAAATTGTTCCTGCTATCATATGAAGTTGATATCTCATATATTGAACGAGGATTAGTGCAAAGATTTTCTTTATGCAGAGATGATTTTGAAATGATACAGCAGCTCCTAGTAATCGTGCGTCATGCCCTTTGCAGCCTTGGAGTTACCAAAAGATAACTTCTCATAACGATTTCATCAAGTTTAAGTTAATGATCAGAAATCCCATTTTATCCACCTTGTCAATTTTGGACCATCATGAATTATGAAGAAGGAGATTTAGTCTACAAAAAGTTCATCTCTACCTTAAATGATTACGAGCATCTCCCTGTTGATTATCCAGCTTAATGGTATGAATCTCATGAAGTAGCTACAATGAAATACAGCTTAGAATGCCTCCAAAATTATGATCCAGCTTTTGATCAATATCAAAGATTTCTCAATCTAAAAGGACATCTTGAATTTGCAAGTGCATACGATATGTTTGGTGTGACGGTCGAAGAGTTGTTTGCATCACTGATGATCTTGTTGGGCAAACAATGGTGATACAGAATTCATATAAATCTGGACATACAGCTCTTAATCAAATTATCAATGCTAATGAAGACACGTCTTTTGATATTTCTGACAGAACTCGAAAAGAGTTAATCCAATTATTCCATGGTGAATTAACAAATAATGGCTGGGATGAGCACTTTTGATGCAAGTCTCCAATAATACTATACGTAGCATAAACATTCTTCTTACAAGAGCTTTTTCTACTAGCCCATCAATGAGTTTTTTGGAAAAAGTATATACAAAAGTACTAAAAGACAAAGCATATCTCTCATAAAAATGAAGTCGTATTTTAATCCTGACATGCACATCTATGAAGAACTTATCTCTAGAAAGGGAAAAGAAATAAAGACATAACACATACCTTATTAAGTCACTCAAAGCAATCATGACATCTCACTATTCAGAATAAAGTTAATCTATAGCAAAGATTGTGAATTTTGCTTGCAGTCCAATTGCATCATGAAATTTGCCAACACATGAAATGAAATGTAAATGCAGTGTAAATTCAGTTGTAATGAAATGTAAATTATGTTGGTTATGAATATAAATAAGTCTAGCCTTCTTCCTATACGGGCAAGAGTTGGAATACCAGTCAAAATCCAACCTTGCTTCTACCACCATCTCCTCTTTCCTCTCCATTCTGCTTTTGTATGCCCACCATCTTCCCCATTTGGTATCAGAGCCAAGTCGGCATTTAGTTTGTAATTAAGTATTGTTGCAATATAAAGTCATTTTGTGAGTATTTTTTCACTTATCTTTATGTTTTGATTTTGTTTAAGGAATAATTGACTCAGAAGCAAGAGCGCCAAAAATCTTAATACTTGGTTGTGTGTTTGTTATTATTGAGAAATTATAATCATATTCTGCCTGTAGCGAAGCTGAGGTAGCCATTGTTGTCGCCATTGTTAACCGTGTGAAGGCGTTTAACGTGTTTTCTTGGTGTGTAAATCCTCTATTTCCTTACATACTCATGGTGGATTTGGTTAAAGTAACTCTATGATACAAATTATGGCTAAGCTTATTAAGAAGTTTATACCTTCTTATTCCTCATCATCAAATTCCTTATCTTTTATGTCCATTAAAAATAGTGAAGAAATCAGTTATGACGATTTAGATCAAGTTATTTGTGACTGGACTATTCCAACCGTAAATAAAAATGAAATTTATAAAGTTGGAAGTTTTCAATTAAAATCAAGTTATAAAGTAAAAACCAATGAAAAAACTGAATACATTACTAGTAATATTTAGCATCTTTTTTTAATCAAGCCCCATGAAATAAGGGAGTATGTTAAAACATACAATTATAATCATTTTGGGTTAACATAGGTTGCTATAAAGCCTTTAACAAGACTAGGACTTACAATAGAAGCTCTCATCTATGTTCAAAATACAAGACATAAAAAATTTAGTAATTCATTACTTGGAATGGTTAAAACAAGTTTGGCTAATGGCCTTACTTTCTTCAATTGCTTTCCAAATTTCTCTGCTTCCTTTATAGATCCAAGTGCACATGAAGCTCTTACTCTTGCTATCCAGACAAAAGGTTTTGCTATGAATCCTCATAATCAAAATCTTGCTCTCATATATAGAGTTTATAATAAACTTATGAATTCAGTTGTTCCAGGCATAGCCTATTCCCATCAAGCAAAAGGTATGACTACTTTATTCTAAACTAATTTCAAAAATAAAGTTAATATTCCAAAACTCATACAGTGGAATGATATTAATCTATTTGGTAAATGGCACTTAGAAAATGCTCAACCAGAAAGGTCTTTAGAAAATTAAGATATTGAAACAATTATTAAACATGAAGATGGAAGTGTTGAAATAAATTTTCAAACAGCTTCAATAGATACAACTCCTACAGTTTATTAACCTTCTAGAAAATCTTATTCTCATCCTCCATCAGTGGTAGGATCTTCCATAAAAGAACCATCCCGAGTTTCTTGCTCTACACCTAATGTAGACCTTTGACTCACAGGACTAGTGTTTCCTTCTTATCAAGCTTCTCTATCTGATATATAATCCTTCGGAATCCGATTTCAATACAAATGTTATTGAATGCTTTGAAATTGATACAGAAATGTTAAAAAAGAATTTAGCTTTACATCCTCTCACAAACACCTTTTTTAACCATGTTTCTCAAGAACATAATGAATGTTGAAAAACAAAATTGTATAAATATATGTATGATAATGAAAGAAATATTTATTTCTTTGATCGGCTTAAACTAGCCATGAAGAACGCTTATAATACTAAAGATTTATCCATCAATATGATAACAAAATTAAGTTCATCTTGGATTATAGCTTCTACCAGTCCTTCTCCACAAAGAACTGAATAATATATACATCCTCCATTACATCAAATCATATGTAAAGAAACTTCAGCTGTACCCATAAAAGATGTAGCAAAGATACAAGGAGATAAAGGTAAATTTTGATTAATTTATGAATCAAACATAAGTCATGTTTTAGAACAAAATAATTATACAAATATTAACCTTCATACTATTGGCCAACAAACCAATAGAATTGAAGATAAAGTTAAAAATATTTTAAAAATTTATGAAGCATCTTCTTCACAAAAGATAATTAAGACACAAACTTTAGATTTTCAAGGTAAAGCCTTAAAGATCTAAAGTTAGAAAGGAAACCTTTAAATTTTTAGATGAACTAATTAATCAATTATCTCATAGTTTTACAAATACAAAACTTCAAGAAAATAAAGATCAAAAAGCTGAAAAATCTATAAATGTTTTAGTCTCAAATTCTAAAGCCTCTAGCTCAGATTCAGAATTTTCCATTGCTGATTCAAATGAGAATCAAAATGATCAAAATAAAAAATCTCTACAAAACAATAAAATATTTAAAAGACGAAAACCAATAGTCACTGCAGGAAAAAGAAGAAATTATTATCCAAAACCTACTCTAGTTGATTTTCAATTCGAAGAACGAGCTATTCTAAATGGCCCTCAATTTGAAGACTCCTCCGTATATGAATGGAATGTAGATGGACTATCTGAATATCAAATCCTGCAACTACGCCAACACATGATGACATATGCCTCTACCATCATGGCTGCCGTAATTATCAAAGACATGCAGTAAATGTAGTTGTCCTTGGATTTACTGGACAATTACATGGTTGGTGGGAAAAGTACCTATCTGATATAGAAAGACAAGTTATACTAAATGCAGTAAAAAGAGATCCTTTAGGAAATCCTATTATTACTCCTCAAGGTCAAGTGATTCCTGATTCTATTTACATACTTATTACCAATATAGTAAAACATTTTATCGGTAATTATATGAATGTATAAGAAAAAAATAAAAACACAATTAATCAATTTATATTGCCTAGCATTACCAGATTTTCATTGGTATAAATATGTTTTCTTCTCAAAACTCTATACAATCAATGCAAGCAATTCAAAATCTTGGAAAGAGAAGTTCATATCTAGTCTTCCTAAACTTTTTGTAGAAAAGTTAAAGAAGAATTAAAATAAAAAAATTATGAGAATTTGAATTATGGAATGTATACATATGGTGATCTAATTCAAAAGATTAATAAAGCTGGATTTTCATTATGCAATGAAATCAAACTTAACTGCCAAATTGAAAATCAAAAAAGAATCAGCAAGTATGAACTTGGTGATTCTTTTTTTCAATTTAGTATGGAACCATTAATCAGTCCTTCTAGCCAGAATAAAAAGAAAAACTTAAAAAGAAACCATCAAAAAAGAAAATCTAAACATTTTTCAACTCCACAATATTATACTCCTTCAAAAAAATATTATACCAAATCTTCCAATAAAAATCCTTATAAAGAATTAAAGAAATCTTATACAAACGATAATCCATCCACTTCTTATCTTAAGAAAAAAGAAATACAATGTTATAATTGCAAAGAAAAAGGACATATAGCTCCTGACTGCCCAAAAATAAAAGTTAAAACAGAAAAAGAAATCAAAACTATCTTAAAAGGATCTTCAGCGTCAGAGTCATCTAGTTCCTTTGATATAGATTATTCTTCCTCTCATGCTTCAGATACATGTCATTGTAAAATATTTGACAGTGAAATCCAATTTTAATCTGCTTCTTCTTCCTCTTTATCTTTCAACGTATTTTCTGCTCTAGAATAGTTGGAATACCAGTCAAAATCCAACCTTGCTTCCACCTCTATTTCCTCTCTCCTCTCCCTTCCGCTTTTGTATACCCACCATCTTCCCCATTTGGTATTAGAGTCAAGTTGGTGTCAAATTTGTAATCAATTACTTTGACAATATAAAGTTGTTTTGTGAGTATTTCTTCACTTATCTTCATTATGCTATGCTTTGATTTCGCTTAAGAAATTGCTGACTCCAAAGTAAGAACATCAAAAGTCTTAATACTTAGTTCTGTGGTTGTTATTATTGAGAAATTTGAATCATATTTCACCTGGAGCAAGTTGAGGTAGCCATTGTTGTCACCGTTGTTAGCCGTGTGAAGGAGTTTAAGGCATTTTGTTGATGTGTAAATCCTATATTTCATTAGATACTCGTGGTGGATTTGGTTAAAATAAATCTGTAATACAAATTATGGTTAAGCTTATTAAGAAGTTTATACCTTCTTCTTCCGTATCATCAAATTCCTTATCTTCTATGTCTATTAAAAATAGTAAAGAAATCAGTTATGACGATTAAGATCAAGTTATTTGTGATTGGACTATTCTAACCATAAATAAAAATGAAATTTATGAAGTTGGAAGTTTTAAAATAAAATCAAGTTATAAAGTAAAAGCCATGGAAAGAACTGAATCCATTACTAGTAATATTCAGCATCTATCTTTAATCAAGCCCCATGAAATAAAGGAGTATGTTAAAATATACAATTATATTCATTTTGGATTAGTGCAAGTCGCTCTAAAGCCTTTAACAAGACTTGGACTTAGAACAAAAGCTCTCATCTATGTTCAAGATACAAGATATAAAAATTCAGTGATTCATTACTTTGAATGGCTGATTCAAGTTTGGTTAATGGCCTTACTTTCTTCAATTATTTTCCAAATTTCTCCGTTTCCCTTAAAGATCTAGGTGCACATGAAGCTCTTACTCTTGCTATCCAGACAAAGGGTTTTGATATAAATCTACATAATTAAGATCTTGCTCTCATAAATAGAGTGTATAATAAACTCACGAATTTAGTTGTTCCAGGCATAGCCTATTCCCATCAAGCAAAAGGTATGACTACTTTATTCCAAACTAATTTCAAAAATAAATTTAATATTCGAAAACTCATACAGTGGAATGATATTAATCTATCTAGTAAATGGTGCTTAGAAAACGCCTAAGTGGAATGATATTAATCTATCTAGTAAATGGTTCTTAGAAAACGCCCAACCAGAAAGGTCTTTGGAAAATCAAGATATTGAAACAATTATTGAACAAGAAGATGGAGGTGTTGAAATAAATTTTCAAACAAATTCAAGAGATGCAACTCCTACAATTTATCAACCTTCTAGAAAGTCTTATTCTCATCCTCCCTCTGTAATAGGATCTTCCATAAAAGAACCATCCCAAGTTTCTCGCTCTACACCTATTATAGACCTTCAAGCTACAGGACTTGTGTATCCTTCTTATTAAGCTTCTCCATCTAATACATATAATCCTTTGGAATCCGATTTCAATATAAATGTTATTGAATGTTTTGAAATTGATAAAGAAATGTTAAAAACGAATTTAGCTCTACATCCTTTAACAAAGTCCTTTTTTAAACAGGTTTCTCAAGAATATAAAGACTTTTTAAAAGAAAAATGGTACAAATATGTGTATGATAATCAAAGAAATATTGGGTTAAACTAGCCATAAAGAAAGCTTATAATACTGAAGATTTATCCATCAATACGATAACAAAATTAAGCTCATCTTGGATTATTGCTTTTACTAGTTCTTCTCAACAAAGAACTGAAGAATCTATACATACTCCATTACATCAAATCATATATAAAGAAACTTTGGCCGTACCCATAAAAGATGTAGTAAAGATACGAGGAGATAAAGGTAAATTTGAATTTATTTACAAATCAGATTTAGGTCATGTTTTAGAACAAAATAATTATACAAATATTAACCTTTATACTATTGGCCAACAAACTAATATAATTGAAGATAAAGTTGAAAATATTTTATGGCCTTTTGAAATTATTTTTTCTTAAAAAGAAATCAAAACTATCTTAAAAGGATCCTCATCCTCATCATTAGAATCATCTAGTTCCTCTGATAAAGATTATTCTTCAGATACATGTCATTGTAAAATATTTGATAATGAAATCCAGTATGAATCTGCTTCTTCTTCCTCTTTATCTTTAAACGTACTTTTTGCTCCTGAAGAATTGGTGCAAGAAATGTTTAAAGATCTAAAAGATGAAGAATTAAAAAATAAATATTTTGAAAAAATACAGAAAATAAACAACAAAAATAAAAAAGGAAAAGCTTCTACATCAAGTAATATATCTGACTTCCTAAACAATTTAGTATAAAACCTGTTTTAGATAGATTAAGAGAGCAACAAGCCTTTACTCATCTTTCAATTCAAGACCATTCTAAAGAAATTAATAATCAAAAGCAAGAAATAAAAGAATTAAAACAGGACTTAATTGAACTTCAAGAACTCAAACAACATGTTGAGAATTTTGAATTTCACACACTAAAAATTATCAAGAAAATAATGATACTTTAGAGCATCAAGAAAAATTTGATGAAAACTTAAATGGTTTTGTAAATTCTTTAACAAGGAATCCACCTAAAAAATGGAAAACTCAAGTTACAATTAAGGTCAAAGACTTCTTTATTAAAGCACTCTGCTTACTAGATAGTGGCGCAGATGTTAATTTAATAAAAGAAGGATTAATCCCAACAAAATATTATGAAAAAACCAAAAGTAAACTCAGCCTAGCAACTGCTAGCAGTAAACTCCATATCCATTATAAATTAAATAACATCCATGTTTGCAAAAATGGAACGTGTATAAAGACTAATTTCCTGCTCGGAAAAGATTTAAACAATGATGTTATCCTTGAAAATCCTTTTCTATAGATTCTACAACCTTTTTAAATTGATTCATCAGGCTTTAAAACTATTAAAGATAATAAAAAATTAATTTTTGATTTTGTTGAATCAACTCTTATTCAACATATCAATATCATTCAAAATCAAATTGCTTATAAAGAAAAACAAATTGCATATCTTTAAGAAGATATGAATTCTTTAAGAATTGAAGAAGAATTACAATAACCAAAATTCCAAAAAGATTTAATCCAATTTGAAAAATCTCTTGAAGCAGAATGAGGTTCTGACCTTCCTTCTGCCTTTTGGCACAGGAAACACCATACTATTTCTCTTCCATATATTGATAATTTTGATGAATCTCAAATTCCTACTAAAGCTCGACCTATTCAGATGAATAAGACCTTATATAACTATGTACTGAAGAAATCAATGATCTTCTTGCTAAAAAGCTTATTTAGAAATCACAATCCCCTTGGAGTTTTACAGCGTTTTATGTAAATAAAGTGCCTAAACAAGAACGAGGTGTTCCCCATCTTATTGTCAACTACAAGCCCTTAAATAAAGTCTGAAAGTCCATCAGATATCTAGTTCCAAATAAAATTGATCTTATTAACTATCTAACTGGTGCCTTCTTTTTTGCCAAATTTGACCTTAAATCACAATTTTGGTAAATTCAAATCACCTGAGAGGACAGGTATAAAATTGGTTTTACATTACCATTTGGGGAACGTTATGCCATTTGGTTTAAAAAATGCTCCTTCAGAATTTCAAAGAATAATGAATGAGATTTTTAATCCATATCAAGCTTTTACACTTGTCTATATAAATGACATTCTTGTATTTTCAAAATCTATTTGTGACCATTGGAAACATTTAAATATTTTTAAAAAGGTTATTATCAAGAATTGACTTGCTTATCCCAAAAGAAAATGAAGCTTTTTCATACAGAAATTCAGTTTCTTGGCTTTATAATAAAAAAAGAACTGTTTCTCCAATCTAAAAAGTTATTAAGTTTGCTTCCTAAGTTCGTAATGAAATTCTTAATAAAAAGCAATTGCAATGTTTTTCTTGGATGCATTAATAATGTTTCTGACTTTTATAAAGATATTGCTAAAGAAAGAAAAATCTTGCCAATGTGCTTGACCAAAAATCTCGTAGAATGGTCACCTACTCATACGAAAGATGTTCAAAATATTAAATAGAAGTTCAAAATTTACCTTATTTAACTATCCCTCATCCAGATTTATTAAAAATAATTCAAATAGATGCATCTGAAATAGGTTTCAGAGGAATCCTTCTACAAAAAAATGTCCTTGGAAAATAAGAAATTCTTCGTTTCACTTCTGGAACATGGATGCCCACTCAACAGTATTATTCAACTATTAAAAAGGAAATCCTATCTATAGTAAATAGTATAACGAAGTTCCAAAGTGATTTATTAAAAATTTTTTTTATTAAGAATAGATTGTAAATCTGCAAAAGAAATTTTAAAAAAAGATGTAAAAAATCTTGCTGCTAAGCAAATCATTGCTCACTGGCAAGCTTTATTAGCCATATTTGATTGTGACATTGAGTATATTACAGGTAAAAATAATTCTCTTCCTGATTTTTTATCTCATAAGTTTTTGTAAGGACAAAAGAATAGAGCCTCGGCAGTTTAGACCCTTTCTGCAGTCCCCAACTAATAAAGTTTCTTCCATTATGAACACTACACCTTTATCCAAAAAATCCAGTGGCAATTATCTTGAGAGATGGAGAGCAACCCATACTTCTAATATTCCTTAATTTCAAAGCCCATCAAGCCCTGTATCCAGAAAAACTCAATCTTCACAAGCCCAATATTTTGCCATAAAAGCACCCGTGAGAATTTATTTCTTAGATGACATGTTATATGCCGATACCATTTCTATTGAACATCTTATCCAAACACTTTTTCCTCTTAATCACTTATTTATCCAACCTCTTGACTATAAAGTCTATGAATAGATTTTGATCAGACTTGGCAGCTGTACTATTGATCATACAGATGGATCAAAAAATTCATACTTAAATGCTTTACCACCCAATATTACTATCCTCTATTCTAAAATCAAAATCCTACATGTTCTTTCTGCATAAGAATGGGGATGACCTCTTCATATGCCTCAAAGGCTTGATTCAGAACTTATTTTTAATAATTAAAATTATATTTCTGCTTGGGAAGTCATCCTCTATTATCAAAACCCATCCTTCCAGCATTCCTGGTTCATTTGATTCAAATCAAACTCCCATAAAATACCTATGTGGTTATTCACACAATTCTTGATCCCTTTTGGTGCCACAAAAGACATCCTTCCTCAAGCACTTCTTCCTATTTATGAACCCTATTCTGCATCATTTATAGCCCTTCTCAAATCAGAAGAAAAAAAGCCTTTATCAGCACCTACAACTTGCAAGAGAACCTTGTGTTACTATGCAGTTTTATCGCAAGCAGGAGATTCCTTAGATCTTGAAATGGAATTTTTATAAAGAAATGGACTTTAGTCTACTGGTTTTATCTTGAATGATTTATATCAAGTTTTGGCATCAATTTGATTATGCTGCAATACTCTAGCAATATTCTACCGATCAAGCTATAAAGCCATCATTATCTGAAGTTCTTAGAACTCCTGAAAAAGAAAAAGAAAAAGAAAGGCTTCATTCAGTAAGTGATATTGACAAATAGAAGAATTCTTGTTCAGCCTCTCCTTCTGCTCTTTATGCAGCAGCAACTCAAAAAAGAACTTCAAAAGGAAATTATTGAACAAACACAAAAAGAACGATCATCTAAAAATTCTCCATTAAGTTTAGTCAGCAGCTGCATCATCATTGAGCGGTGATGATCCTTTTGAAAATATTGCTCCTAAACCAGATACAAATGCTGATAAGACAAAAAGTTATAATGAATGATTCATATCTATCCAATGAAAAGGAAAAAAAATAAAGTCAAGATAAGACATATGCTTTATCAAGCCACTCAATTTCCCACAAAGCAATCATGACAATCTACTATTCAGAATAAAGTTCAACTACAGTGAAGATTGTGATCTTATCAAATAGTATTGAAGCATCTAGTTTGTAATCAAGTATCGTTGAAATATAAAGTCGTTTTGTGAGAATTTCTTCACTTATCTTGATGTTATGATTTTATTTAAGGAATTGCTGACTCAGAAGCAAGAACGTAAAAAATCTTAATACTTGCTTGTGTGTTTGTTTTTATTGAGAAATTTGAATCATATTCTGCCCGAAGCACAGCTGTGGTAGCCATTGTTGTCGCTGTTGTTAACCGTGTGAAGGTGTTTAAGGCATTCTATTGGTGTGTAAATCCTTTATTTTGTTAGATATTCATGGTGGATTTAGTTAAAATAACTCTATAATACAAATTATGGCTAAGCTTATTAAAAAGTTTGTACCTTCTTCTTCCTCATCATCAAATTCCTTATCTTTTATGTCTATTAAAAATAGTGAAGAATTCAGTTATGACAATTTAGATCAAGTTATTTATGATTGGACTATTCCAACAATAAATAAAAATGAAATTTATAAAGTTGAAAGTTTTCAATTAAAATCAAGTTATAAAGTAAAAACCATTGAAAGAACTGAATCCATTACTAGTAATATTCAGCATCTGTCTTTAATCAAGCCCTATGAAATAAAGGAGTATGTTAAAACATACAATTATATTCATTTTGGATTAGTGCAAGTTGCTCTAAAGCCTTTAACAAGACTTGGACTTAGAACAGAAGCTCTCATTTTTGTTCAAGATACAAGATATAAAAAATTCAGTGATCTATTACTAGGAATGGTTGAATTAAGTTTTGATAATGGCCCTACTTTCTTCAATTGTTTTCCAAATTTCTCCGTTTCCCTTATAGATCCAGGTGCACATGAAGCTTTTACTCTTGTTATCCAAGCAAAAGGTTTTGATATGAATCCTTATAATTAAAATCTTGCTCTCATATATAGAGTTTATTATAAACTTATGAATTCAGTTGTTCAAGCATAGCCTATTCCCAGCAAGCAAAAGGTGTGACTACTTTATTCCAAACTAATTTCAAAAATAAAGTTAATATTCCAAAACTCATACAGAGGAATGATATTAATCTATCTAGTAAATGACGCTTAGAAAATGCCCAGCTAGAGAGGTTTTTGGAAAATCAAGATATTGAAACAATTATTGAACATGAAGATGGAGGTATTGAAATAATTTTTTAAATAGATTCAAGAGATGCAACTCCTACAGTTTATCAACCTTCTAAAAAATCTTATTCTCGTCCTCCCACTGTGGTAGGATCTTTCATAAAAGAACCATCCTGAGTTTCTCACTCTACACCTAATGTAAACCTTCGAGCTACAGAACTTGTGTATCCTTCTTATCAAGCTTCTCCATCTAATACATATAATCCTTTGGAATCCGATTTCAATATAAATGTTATTGATTGTTTTGAAATTGATAAATAAATGTTAAAAAAGAATTATGCTCTACCTCACTTGAAAAAGTCGTTTTTTAATCAGGTTTCTCAAGAACATAAAGACTTTTTAAAAGAAAAATTATACAAATATATGTATGATAATCAAAGAAATGTTTATTTCTTTGATTGGGTTAAACTAGCCATAAAGAAAGCTTATAATACTGAAGATTTTTCCATCAATATGATAACAAAATTAAGCTCATCTTGGATTATTGCTTCTACTAGTTCTTCTCCATAAAGAACTGAAGAATCTATACATCCTCCATTACATCAAATCATATATAAAGAAACTTCGGCCATACCCTTAAAAGACGTAGCAAAGATCAGGAGATAAAGGTAAATCTGATTTAATTTATAAATCAGACTTAAGTCATGTTTTAGAATAAAATAATTATACAAATATTAACCTTCATACTATTGGCCAACAAACCAATAGAATTGAAGATAAAGTTCAAAATATTTTAAAATTTTATGAAGCATCTTCTTTACAAGAGATAATTAAGATACAAACTTTAGGTTTTCAAGGTGAAGCCCTTAAAGATCTAAAGTTATAATGGAAATCTTTAAAATTTTTAGATGAACTAATCAATCAATTATCCCATAGTTTTACAAATATAAAACTTCAAAAAAATAAAGATCAAAAAGCTAACAAATAGTGTTAAATTCTAAAGCCTCTAGCTCAGATTCAAAACTTTTTGTAGCTGATCATATAGAAGAAGAGTCTAAAACAAATGAGGATCAAAATGATCAAAATCAAGAATCTCTACAAATCAATGAAATATTGAAAAGACAAAAACCAATAGTCAAATGATTCCTGATTCTATTTACCTATTTATTACCAATATAGTAAAACATTTTATTGGTAATTACATGAATGTAGAAGAAAAATTAAAAACACAATTAATCAATTTATCTTACCCAACATTATCAGATTTTTGGTGGCATTAAGATGTTTTCTTATCAAAACTTCATACAATTGATGCAAGTAATTTAGAATTTTGAAAAGAAAAATTCATATCTGGTCTTCCTTTTTTTGCAAAAAAAATTAGAGAAGAATTAAAATAAAAAAATTATGGAAATTTGAATTATGGAATGTATACATATGGTGATCTAATTCAAAAGATTAATAAAGTTGGATTTTCATAATGCAATGAAATCAAACTTAAACGCCAAATTGAAAATAAGAAAAGAATCAGCAAGTATGAACTTGCTGATTTTTGTTTTCAATTTGCCATGGAACCATTAATCAGTCCTTCTAGAAAAAATAAAAAGAGAAACTTAAAAAGAAACCATCAAAAAGAAAATCTAAACATTTTTCAACTCCACAATATTATATTCCCTAAAAAAGATATCATAAAAAATCTTCTCATAAAAACCCTTATAAAGAATTAAAGAAATCTTATATGAAAGATAATCCAACCACTTCTCAACCCAAGAAAAAAGAAACACAATGTTATAATTGCAAAGAAAAAAAAACATATAGCTCCTGACTACCTAAAAATAAAAGTAAAAATAAAAAAAGAAATCAAAACTATCTTAAAATGATCCTCATCCTCATCCTTAGAATCATCTAGTTCCTCTGATAAAGATTATTCTTCAGATACATGTCATTGTAAAATATTTGATAGTAAAATCCAGTATGAATCTGCTTCTTCGTCTTCTTTATCTTTAAATGTACTTTTTGCTCTAGAAGAACTGGTGCTAGAAATGTTTAAAGATCTCAAAGATGAAGAATTAAAAAATAAATATTTTGAAAAAATATAGAATATAAATAAAGAAAATAAAAAAGGAAAGGCTTCCACTTCAAATAATATATCTGACTTACCTAAACAATTCAGCATTAAAAATATATTAGATAGATTAAGAGAGCAGCAAACTCCTCCTCATCTTTCAATTGATCTTTATAAAGAAATAAATAATCAAAATAAAGAAATAAAAGAATTAAAACAAGACTTAATTGAACTTCAAGAACTCAGAAAATGTGTTGAGAATCTTGAATTTCACACACTCAAAATTATCAAGAAAATAATTATAATTTAGAAAATCAAAAAAAAATTTGATGAAAACTTGAATGGTTTTGTAAATTATTTAACAAGAAATCTACTTAAAAAATAGAAAACTCAAGCAATAATTAAGATCAAAGAATTCTCTATAAAAGCACTCTGTTTACTAGATAGTGGCGCGAGGTTAATTTAATAAGAGAAGGATTAATCCCAACAAAATATTATGAAAAAACCAATAATAAACTCAACCTAGCCACTACTAGCAAAAAAACTGCATATCTAATACAAATTAAGTAATGTTTATGTCTGTAAAAATGGAACATGCATAAAGACTAATTTTCTTCTAGGAAAGGATTTAAACAATGATGTTATCCTTGGAAATCCTTTTCTACAAATTTTACAGCCTTTTCCAATTGACTCAACATGTCTAAAAACTATTTTTGACAATAAAGAATTAAAATTTGATTTTGTTGAATTAACTCCTATTCAATGTATCAATATTATTCAGACAGAGTGTAATAAAGAATATGATGTTCAAAAACCATTTTGATATCCAGTTCTAGATAAAATGGATCTTATTAATTGTCTCTCTGATGTCTTCATGTTTTCTACATTTAATCCTACATCCAGGTTTTGGTACATTCAAATTCTACCCAGAGGACAGATATAAAATTATTTTTCTTTTCCCAAAGAAAATAAAAATTTAGATTATTGATAATTCTTATTCAGACCTATCTGCCTTCAGAAAGTATCCCTTCTCATTATAACATCAAGTACAAGCAAAAGCAAAGCCCCTATTAAGGAATCAAGCTTTTCCTTCATACCTACATCCCAACAAATATCAATTCCCTTCTTCAATCTAGGATTATCTGTCATTTCACAAAAACTTATCAATGCCCATTGGAGTGCCATTCTCTCTGATAAAAGAAAAGACACTAGAAAAACCCTATCCAAAATTGCAAACCATATCAAGGACTTAGAAAGCCAAATCCTTATGTGCCATAACATCCATCAAAGAGCACTGTTATCCACCTATGCTGATAAAAAAACATCTAGAATTCACCTCCTGGAAAAGGTTAACATAGCCCTTCCAGATGAGATAGCTATAAGAATTAGAGAAAAAATTATTTCTTATTAGATCTAGGAGCGATTAATGCTCAAAGCTCAATATATAAGCTGGGTTGCTGGCTTTCCCAAATTGTTCCTGCCATCATATGAAGTTGATATCTCATATACTGAACAAGGATTTGTCCAAAGATTTTCTTTATGCAAAGATAATTTTGAAATGATACAACAGCTCCCTACAATTGTTTGTCATGCCCTTCGCAGCCTTAGAGTTACCAAAAGACAACTTCTCATACAGATTTCATCAAGTTTGGGTGAAAAATCATAAATCCAGTTTTATCAAACTTATCAATTATGGACCATCATGAATTATGAAGAAGGAGATTTAGTCTATAAAAAGTTCATCTCTACCTTAAATGATTACGAGCATCTCCCTGTTGATTATCTAGCTCAATGGTATGAATCTCATGAAGTCGCTACAATGGAATATAGCTTAGAACACCTCCAACTAATGATCTATCTTCTAATTAGTATCAAAGATTTATGAATCTAAAAGGACATCTTGAATTTACAAGTACATACAAATGTGTGTGGTGTGCGGTCGAAGAGTTGTTTGCATCGCTGATTATCTCGCTGAGCAAACGACGGTGATACAGAATCCATATATATTTGGACATACATCTCTTAATCAAATTATCAATGCTTATGAAGACATATCTTTTGATATTTCTGACGGAACTCAAGAAGAGTTAATCCAATTATTCCATGGTGAATTAACAAATGATGGCTGGGATGAGCACTTTTGATGAAAGTCTCCAATAATACTATGCCTAGCATAAAGATTCTTCATACAAGAGCTTTTTCTACTAGGCCATCAATGAGTTTTTTTGAAAAAGTACATACAAAAGTACTAAAAGACAACACATATCTCTCATAAGAATGAAGTAGGATTTTATTCCCAACATGCACATCTATGAAGAACTTATCTCCAAAAAGAAAAAAGAAATAAAGACATGACACACACCTTATCAAGTCACTCAAAGCAATCATGACATCTCATTATTCAGAATAAAGTTCATCTACAGCAAAGATTGTGATTTTTTACTGCAGTCCGGTTGCATCATGAAATTTGTCAGCACATGAAATAAAATGCAAATGTAGGGTAAATTCAGTTGAAATGAAATGTAAATTCTGTTGTTTATGACTATAAATAGGTTTAGCCTTCCGCATGTATAGGCAAGAGTTGAAATACCAGTCAAAATCCAACCTTGCTTCCACCACCATCTCCTCTCTTCTCTCCCTTCCGCTTTTGTACACCCACCATCTTCCCCATTTGGTATCAGAGAAAAGTTGGCATCTAGTTTGTAATCAAATATCGTTGCAATATAAAGTTGTTTTGTGGGTATTTCTTCACTTATCTTTATGTTTTGATTTTGTTTAAGGAATTGTTGACTCAGTAGCAAGAACATCAAAAGTTTAGTACTTAGTTTTGTGTTTGTAATTATTGAAAAATTTTAATCATATTCCGCCCCGAACGAAGCTGAGGTAGCCATTGTTGTCACCATTGTTAGCTATGTGAAGGCATTTAAGCTGTTTTATTGGTATAAATCCGCTATTTCGTTAGATACTCATGGTGGATTTAGTTAAAATAACGCTTAATACAAATTATGGCTTAGCTTATTAAGAAGTTTGTACCTTCTTCTTCCTTATCATCAAATTCCTTATCTTTTATGTATACTAAAAGTAGTGAAGAAATCAGTTATGATGATTTATATCAAATTATTTGTGACTGGACTATTCCAATTGTAAATAAAAATGAAATTTATAAAGTCAGAAGTTTTCAATTAAATCAAGTTATAAAGTAAAAACCATTGAAAGAACTGAATCCATTACCAGTAACATTCAACATATTTCTTTAATCAAGCCCTATACAATAAATGAGTATGTTAAAACATACAATTATATTCATTTTTGATTAGTGCAAGTTACTCTAAAGCCTTTAACAAGATTTGGACTTAGAACAAAAGCTCTCATCTATGTTCAAGATACAAGATATAAAAAATTCAGTGATTCATTACTTAGAATGGTTGAATCAAGTTTTGCTAATGGCCCTACTTTCTTCAATTGCTTTCCAAATTTCTCTATATCCCTTATAGATCTAGGTGCACATGAAGCTCTTACTCATGCTATCAAGACAACAGGTTTTGATATGAATTCTCATAATTAAAATCTTGCTCTCATATATATAGTTTATCATAAACTCATGAATTCAGTTGTTCCAGGTATAGCCTATTCCCATTAAGCAAAAGGTATGACTACTTTATTCCAAACTAATTTAAAAAATAAAGTTAATATTCCAAAACTCATACAGTGGAATGATATTAATCTATAAGGAAAATGGCACTTAGGAAATGCTCAACCTGAAAGGTTTTAGAAAATCAAGAATTGAAACAATTATTGAACATGAAGATGGAAGTATTGAAATAAATTTTCAAATAAATTCAAGAGATACAACTCCTATAGTTTATCAACCTTCCAGAAAGTCTTATTTTCATCCTCCCTCTGTGGTAGGATCTTCCATAAAAGAACCATCCTAAGTTTCTTACTCCACACCTAATGTAGACCTTCGACCTACAGGACTAGTGTATTCTTCTTATCAAGTTTCTCCATCTAATACATATAATCCTTCGGAATCCAATTTTAGTATAAATGTTATTGAATGCTTTGGAATTGATAAAGAAATGTTAAAAAAGAATTTAGCTTTACATCGTCTCACAAAATCCTTTTTTAACCATGATTATCAAGAACATAAAAACTTTCTAAAAGCAAAATGGTATAAATATATGTATGATAATCAAAGAAATATTTATTTTTTTGATTGGCTGAAACTAGCTATGAAGAAAGCTTATAATATTGAAGATTTATCCATCAATATGATAACTAAATTAAGCTCTTATTGGATTATATCTTCTACTGGTTCCTCTCCACAAAGAACTGACGAATCTATACATCCTCCATTACATCAAATCATTTATAAAGAAACTTCAGCTGTACCCATAAAAGATGTTACAAAAATACAAGGAGAAAAATGTAAAACTAAATTTATTTACAAATTAGATTTAAGTCAAGTTTTAGAACAAAATAATTATACAAATATAAACCTTCATACTATTGGCCAACAAACCAGTAGAATTGAAGATAAAGTTGAAAATATTTTAAAATTTTATGAAGCTACTTCTTCCCGTAAAGTAATCAAGACACAATCTTTAGCTTTTCAAGGTGAAGCCTTTTAAGATCTAAAGTTAGAAAAAAGACCCTTAGAAATTTTTAGATAAACTAATCAATCAATTATCTCATAGTTTTAAAAACATAAAACTTAAAGATAATAAAGAAAATAAAATTGAAAAATCCATAAATTTTGTAGCTTCTAAAGCTTCGAGCTCAGACTAAAAATTCTTTGTCACTGACTCGATAGAAGAAAAATCAAATGAAAATCAAGATGATCAAAATCAAGAATCTCTACAAATGAATAACATATTTAAAAGACAAAAACTAATAGTCACTGTAGCAAAAATAAGAAATTATTATCCAAGACCTACTCCAGTTGATCTTCAATTCGAAGAACAAACTATTCTAAATGGCCTTCCATTTGAAAACTATTCAATATATGAATGAAATGTCAATGGACTATCTGAATATCAAATCTTATAACTATGCCAACACATGATAATATATGCCTCTACCATCATGGCTGCCAGTAATGATCAAAGACCTGCAATAAATGTAGTTGTCCTTGGATTTACTGGACAATTACATGGTTGGTGGGAAAAGTACCTATTTGATATAGAAAGACAAGCTATACTAAATGCAGTAAAAAAAGATCTTTTAGGAAATCCTGTTATTACTTTTCAAGGTCGAATGATTCCTGATTCTATTTACATGCTTATTACCAATATAGTAAAACATTTTATTAGTAATTATATGAATATAGAAGAAAAAATAAAAACACAATTAATCAATTTATCTAGCCCAACATTATCAGATTTTTGTTGGTATAAAGATGCTTTCTTATCAAAACTCTATGCAATCGATGCAAATAATTCAAAATTTTGGAAAGAAACATTCATATTTGGTCTTCCTAAACTTTTTTGCAGAAAAAGTTAGAGAAGAATTAAAATCAAAAAATTAGGGAAATTTGAATTATGGAATATATACGTATGGTGATCTAATTCAAAAGATTAATAAAGTTGGATTTTCATTATGCAATGAAATCTAACTTAAACGTCAAATTGAAAATCCAAAAAGAATTAGCAAGCATGAACTTAGTGATTTTTGTTTTCAATTTGGCATGGAACCATTAATCAGTCTTTCTATCAAAAATAAAAAGAAAAACTCAAAAAGAATCCATCAAAAAAGAAAATCTAAACATTTTTCAACTTCATAATATTATATTCCCTCAAAAAGATATCATAAAAAATCTTCTCATAAAAACCCTTATAAAGAATTAAAGAAATTTTATGCAAAGGATAATCCATCCATCTCTTATCCCAAGAAAAAGGAAATACATTATTATAATTGCAAAGAAAAAGGACATATATCTCCTGCTACCCAAAAATAAAATTAAAAACAAAAAAAAATCAAAACTATCTTAAAATGATCCTTATCCTCATCCTTATAATCATCTGGTTCCTCTAATAAAGATTATTCCTCAGATACATGTCATTATAAAATATTTGACAATGAAATCTAGTATGAATCCGCTTTTTCTTCCTCTTTATCTTTAAACGTACTTTCTGCTCCAAAAGAACTGGTGCTATAAATGTTTAAAGATTTCAAAGATGAAGAATTAAAAAATAAATATTTTGAAAAATTATAGAATATAAATAAAGGAAATAAAAAAGGAAAAGCTTCTACATCAAATAATATATTTGACTTACCTAAACAATTTAGCATTAAAACTGTATTAGATAGATTAAGAGAGCAGCAAGCTCCTCCTCATCTTTCAATTCAAGATCTTTATAAAGAAATTACTAATCAAAAGTAAGAAATAAAAGAATTAAAACTAGACTTAATTGAACTTCAAGAACTTAAACAACGTGTTGAGAATCTTGAATTTCACACACTCATAAATTATCAAGAAAATAATGATAATAAATTATAATATGAAGAAGAATTTGGTGAAAACTTAAATGGTTTTGTAAATTCTTTAATAAGAAATCCACTTAAAAAATGGAAAACTCAAGCTACAATTAAGATCAAAGACTTCTCTATTAAACCACCCTGCTTATTAGATAGTGGTGCAGATATTAATTTAATATGAGAAGGATTAATCTCGAAAAAATATTATAAAAAAACTAATAATAAACTCAATCTAGCTACTGGTAAGCAAAAAACTACATATCAAATACAAATTAAGTAATGTTTATGTCTATAAAAATGGAACATGCATAAAGACTAATTTCCTTCTAGGAAAGGATTTAAACAATGATGTTATCCTTGGAAACCCTTTTCTACAAATTTTACAGCCTTTTCAAATTGACTCATTAGCTCTGAAAACTATTTTAGACAATAAAGAATTAATTTTTGATTTTGGTGAATCAACTCCTATTAAACATATCAATAGTATTCAGACAAAGTGTAAACAAGAATAAGGTGTTCAAAAAATAATCAAATATCCAATTCCAAATAAAATGGATCTTATTAATAATCTATCTGATGTCTTCATGTTTTCCACATTTAATCCTACATCCAAATTTTGGTACTTTCAAATTCTACCCAGAGGATAAATATGAAATTATTTTTCTTTTCCCGAAGAAAAAAAAATTCAAGTTATTGATAATTCTCATTCAGACCTATCTGCCTTCAGGAAATATCCTTTCTCATTATGATATCAAGTACAAGCAAAAGCAAAGCCCCTATTTAGGAATCAAGCTCTTCCTTCATACTTACATCCCAACAAATATCAATTCCCTTCTTTAATCCAAGATTATCTATCAGTTCACAAGAATTTATCAATGCCCTTTGGAGTGCCATTCTCTCTGATAAAAGAAAAAACTCTAGAAAAACCCTATCCAAAATTGCAAACCATATCAAGGACTTAGAAAGCCAAATCCTTATGTGCCATAACATCCATTAAAGAGCACTGTTATCCACCTATGCTGATGAAAAACATCCAGAATTCACCTCCTCGAAAAGGTTAACACAACCCTTCCAGATGAGATAGCTGCAAGAACTAGAGAAAAAACCATTTCTTGTCAGATCAAGGAGCGATTAATGCTCAAAGCTCAATATATAAGCTAGACAACTGGCTTTCCCAAATTGTTCCTGCCATCATATGAAGTTGATATCTCATATATCGAACAAGGATTAGTTTAAAGATTTTCTTTATGCAGAGATAATTTTGAAATTATACAGCAGCTCCCTGCAATCATGCATCATGCCCTTCATAGCCTCAGAGTTACCAAAAGATAACTTCTCATAACGATTTCATCAAGTTTGGTTGAAAGATCAGAAATCCGGTTTTATCAACCTTATCAATTATGGACCATCATGTATTATGAAGAAGGATATTTAATATACAAAAAATTCATCTTTACCTTAAATGATTACGAGTATCTCCTTGTTAATTATCCAGTTCAATGGTATGAATCTCATAAAGTCGCTACAATGGAATACAGCTTAGAACGTCTAAAAAATTATGATACAGCTTCTGATCAATATCAAAGATTTCAGAATCTAAAAGGACATCTTGAATTTGCAAGTACATATAGATATGTTTGGTGTGACGATCGATGAGTTGTTTGCATTGCTGATGAACGCGTTGAGCAAACTACGGTGATACGAAATCCTTCTAAATCCGGACATGCCAAGCTTAATTAAATTCTCAATGCCTATGAAGATATCTCTTTTGACATTTCAGAAAAAACTCGTAAAGAATTAATTCAGCTATTCCATGGAGAATTCGAAAATGATAATGAAGGTTGGAATGACCCTTGTCATAATTTTGACTCTATTATGAAGTTCTCCACCAGCTGCAATGGAATTCATCAGGATGGTGATTAATCTTATCAAGATTTAGATTTATCAAGATTTATTAAGAGTTTTTTCTATAAAGCATGCAAAGAAAAGATAACAAAAACTTTATCATTGCTACCATATCCATAGCTATGCTATTCTCTACAAACACATCAAAGTTATGTTGAAAAAGCACTATACAAAAAGCAACTTTGAGAAAGAAGACAAAAGACAATTGTGAAAAATTCAAAAGACAACAAGAATGAACATGGCTCCATAGACTCCTTTGTCCACAACAAACCAACTAGGTACTATACAAAAGAATTAAGCAACTATGCAGAAGAATAAAGAAACATCCTCCTAGTCAACAAGTACATTTATCATAGCATGAAGACAAACCATCTATACGGCAGCTTATGATCCTATCCAGCAGTAAAATCCCGAAACATCATGCAATATGCCAGCACAAAAAATGAAATGCAAATGCAGTCTAAATTCAGCTATATTGAAATGTAAATTATGTTTGCTAAGGCTATAAATAGTACCAGCCTTCTTCATGTGCAGGCAAGAGTTGGAATACCAGTCAAAATCCAGCCTTGCTTCTACCACCATCTCCTCTCTCCTTTCCCTTCCACTTTTGTATACCCACCATCTTCCCTATTTGGTGTCAAAGCCATTTAGAATAGCTTGTTCTTCGAATTGAATATCAATTGGAGTAGGTCTTGGATAATAATTTCTTATTTTTACTGCAGTCACTATTGGTTTTTGTCTTTTAAATATTTTATTGATTGTAGAGATTATTGATTTTGATCATTTTGATTCTCATTTGTTTTAGAGTCTTCTTTTATAGGATCAACTATAGAAAATTAGTAATCTTAGTTAGAGGCTTTAGAATTTGAGACTAAAACATTTATAATTTGTCAGCTTGTTGATCTTTATTTTCTTGAAGTTTTATATTTGTAAAACTATGAGATAATTGATTGATTAGTTTGTCTAAAATTTTAAGGTTTTTTTTTTCTAAACTTTAGATCTTTAAGGGCTTCACCTTGAAAACCTAAAGATTATGTCTTGATTACTTTATGGGAAGAAGTAGTTTCATAAAATTTTAAAATATTTTCAACTTTATCTTTAATTCTATTGGTTTGTCGGCCAATAGTATGAAGGTTTATATTTGTATAATTATTTTGTTCTAAAACATGACTTAAATCTGATTTGTAAATAAATTTAGTTTTACCTTTGTCTCCTTGTATTTTTGCAACATCTAATATGGGTATAGCTAAAGTTTCTGTATAAATGATTCGATGTAATGGAGGATGTATAGATTCTTCAGTTCTTTGTGGAGAAGAACTGGTAGAAGCTGTAATCCAAGATGAACTTAATTTACTTATCATATTGATGGATAAATCTTCAGTATTATAAGCTTTCTTCATGGCTAGTTTAAGCCATCCAAAGAAATAAATATTTCCTTGATTATCATACATATATTTATACCATTTTTCTTTTAGAAAGTCTTTATGTTCTTGAGAAACATGATTAAAAAAGGATTTTGTAAGAGGATCTAAAGCTAAATTCTTTTTTAATGTTTTTTTATCAATTTTAAAGCATTCAATAACATTTATATTGAAATTAGATTCTGAGGGATTATATGTATTAGTTGGAGAAGTATGATTTCTTATGTTTTTTGAAGCTTAATAAGAAGGATACACAAGTCCTGTAGGTCAAAGGTCTACATTAGGTGCAGAGTAAGAAACTCAGGATGGTTCTTTTATGGAAGATCCTACCACAGAGGGAGGATAAGAATAAGACTTTCTGGAAGGTTGATAAACTCTAGGAGTTGTATCTCTTGAATTTGTTTGAAAATTTATTTCAACACTTCCATTTTCATGTTTAATAATTGTTTCAATATCTTGATTTTCTAAAGACCTTTTAGGTTAAGCGTTTTCTAAGTGCCATTTACCAGATAGATTAATATCACTCCACTATATGAGTTTTGGAATATTAACTTTATTTTTGAAATTAGTTTGGAATAAAGTAGTCATACCTTTTGCTTGATGGGAGTAGGCTATGCTTGGAACTACTGAATTTATGAGTGTATAATAAACTCTATATATGAGAGCAAGATTTTGATTATGAGGATTCATATCAAAACCTTTTATCTGGATAGCAAGAGTAAGAGCTTCATGTGCACCTTGATCTATAAGGGAAACAGAGAAATTTAGAAAGCAATTGAAGAAAGTAGGGCCATTAGCCAAACTTGATTCAACCATTCCAAGTAATGTATCACTGAATTTTTTATGTCTTGCATCTTGAACGTAGATGAGAGCTTCAGTTCTAAGTCCAAGTCTTGTTAAAGGCCTTAGAGCAACTTGCACCAATCCAAAATAAATATAATTGTTTGTTTTAACATACTCCTTTATTTCGTGGGGCTTGATGAAAGAAAGATGCTGAATATTACTGGTAATGGATTTAGTTATTTCAATGGTTTTACTTTATAAATTGATTTTTATTGAAAACTTCCAACTTTATAAATTTTATTTTTATTTATAGTTGGAATAGTCCAGTTGCAAATAACTTGATCTAAATCGTCATAACTGATTTCTTCACTATTTTAAGTAGACATGGAAGATAAGGAATTTGATGATGAGGCAGAAGAAGGTACAAAATTCTTAATAAGCTGAGCCATAATTTGTATTACAGAGTTATTTTAACCAAATGCACCATGAGTATCTAACGAAATAGAGGATTTACACACAAACAAAATAACTGAAACGCCTTCACACGGCTAACAATGGCAACAACAATGTCTACCTCAGCTTCACTCTGGGCGAAATATGATAAAAATTTCTCAATAATAACAAGCACACGACCAAGTATTAAGATATTTTAAGCTCTTACTTCTGAGTCAGCAATTCCTTAAAACAAAATCAAAATAAAAAGATAAGTGAAGAATACTCACAAAACGACTTTATATTGCAACGATACTTGATTACAAACTAGATGCAAACTTGGCTTTAATACCAAATGGAGAAGATGATGGGTATACAGAAGTGGAAGGGAGAGGAGAGTGGAGATGGTGGTGGTAGTAAAGCTAGATTTTGATTGGTATTCTAACTCTTGCCTGTACATGAGGAAGGCTAGACCTATTTATAGTCATAACCAACATAATTTACATTGCATTACAACTGAATTTAGACTGAAAGTCCATTTCATTTAATGTGATGGCAAATTTCATGATGCTTCTGGACTGCAGGCAAAAATCACAATCTTTGTTGTAGATGAACTTTATTCTGAATAGTGAGATGTTATGATTGCTTTGAGTGACTTGGTAAGGTATGTGTCATGTCCTTATTTCTTTTCGCTTTCTGGAGATAAGTTCTTTATGATGTGCATGTCGGGAATAAAGTACTACTTCATTCGTATGAGAGATATGCTTTGTCTTTTAGTATTTTTGTATGTGCTTTTTCCAAAAAAACTCGTTAATGGGCTAGTAGAAAAAGCTCTTGTGGGAAGAATCTTTTTGCATTGCATAGTATTACTGGAGACTTACATCAAAAGTGCTCATCCCAGCCATCATTTATTAATTCACCATGGAATAATTGGATTAACACTTCTCGAGTCCTGTCAGAAATATCAAAAGACATGTCTTCATAAGCATTGATAATTTGATTAAGAGTTGTATGTCTAGATTTATATGGATTCTGTATCACCGTTGTTTGCTTAGCGAGATCATCAGTGATGCAAAATAACTCTTCAACCAACACACCAAACATATCTATATGTACTTGCAAATTCAATAGGTCCTTTTACATTGAGAAATCTTTGATACTGATCAAAAGCTAGATCATAAGTTTAAAGGTGTTCTAAGCTGTATTCCATTGTAGCGACTTCATGAGATTCATATCATTGAGCAGGATAATTAACAGGGAGATGCTTGTAATCATTTAAGGTAGAGATGAATTTTTTGCGATTAAATCTCTTTCTTCATAATTCATGATGGTCTATAATTGATAAGGTTGATAAAACTGGATCTCTGATCTTTCACCCAAACTTGTTAAAATCATTATGAGAAGTTGTCTTTTGGTAACTCCAAGGCTGCGAAGGGCATGATGCATGATTGCAGGGAGTTGCTGTATCATTTCAAAATTATCTCTGCATAAAGAAAATTTGTGGACTAATCCTTATTCGATATATGAGATATCAACTTCATATGATGGTAAGAACAATTTGGGAAAGCTAGTTGCCTAGTTATATATTGAGCTTTGAGCATTAATCGCTCCTTGATTTGACAAGAAATAGTTTTTTCTCTAATTCTTGTAGTTATCCCATCTAGAAGGGCTACGTTAACCTTTTCCAGGATGTGAATTCTGGATATTTTTTCATTAGCATAGGTGGATAACAGTGCTCTTTGATGGATGTTATGGCACATAAGGATTTGGCTTTCTAAGTCCTTAGTATGGTTCGCAATTTTGGATAGGGTTTTTCTAGTGTTTTTTCTTTTATCAGAGCGAATGACACTACAATGGGCATTGATAAGTTCTTGTGAAGTGACAGATAGTTCTAGATTGAAGAAGGGAATTGATATTTGTTGGGATGTAGGTTTGAAAGAAGAACGTGATTCCTGAATAGGGGCTTTACTTTTGCTCGTACTTGATGTCATAATGAGAAGGGATACTTTATGAAGGCAGATAGGTCTGAATGGGAATTATTAATAATATGAATTTTTATTTTCTTCGGGAAAAGAAAATTAATTTTATATCTGTCCTCCGGGTAGAATTTGAAAGTACCAAAATCTGGGTGTTAGATCAATTGTAGAAAACATGAAGACATCAGAAAGATGATTAATAAGATCCGTTTTATTTGGAATTGGATATTTGATTGTTTTTTTGAACACCTTATTCTTGTTTACATTTTTTCTGAATACTATTGATATGGTGAACAAGAGTTGATTCACCAAAATTAAAAATTAATTCTTTATTGTCTAAAATAGTTTTTAGACCTGATGAGTCAATTTGAAAAGGCTGTAAAATTTGTAGAAAAGGATTTCCAGGGATAACATCGTTGTTTAAATCTTTTCTTAGAAGGAAATTAGTCTTTATGCATGTTCCATTTTACAGATGTAAACACTACTAAATTTGTATTTGATATGTAGTTTTTTGCTAGCAGTAGCTTGATTGAGTTTATTATTAGTTTTTTCATAATATTTTGTTGGGATTAATCCTTCTCTTATTAAATTAACATCTGCACCACTGTCTAGTAGGCAAAGTGCTTTAATAGAGATGTCTTTGACCTTAATTGTAGCCTGATTTTTCCATTTTTTAAGTGAATTTCTTGTTAAAGAATTTACAAAGCCATTTAAGTCTTTATCAAATTTTTCTTGATTTTCTAAATTATCATTATTTTCTTGATAATTTTTGAGTGTGTAAAATTCAAGATTCTCAACACATTGTTTGAGTTATTGAAGTTCAATTAAGTCTTGTTTTAATTCTTTTATTTCTTGCTTTTGATTATTTATTTCCACATAAAGATCTTGAATAGAAAGATGAGTAGGAGGTTGTTGCTTTCTTAATCTATCTAATACAATTTTAATGTTGAACTGTTCAGGTAAGTCTGATATGTTATTTGATGTAGAAGTTTCCCTTTTTTAGTTCCTTCATTTATATTCTGTATTCTTTAAAAATATTTATTTTTGAATTCTTCATATTTGAAATCTTTAAACATTTCTAGCACCAGTTCTTCTGGAGCAGGAAGTTCGTTTAAAGATAAAGAGGAAGAAGAAGCAGATTCATACTGGATTTCACTGTTAAATATTTTACAATGACATGTATCTAAAGAATGAGAGGAAAAATAATCTGTATCAGAGGAACTGGATGACTCTGACGCTGAGGATCCTTTTAACATAGTTTTGATTTCTTTTTCAGTTTTTACTTTTATTTTTGGGTAGTCAGGAGCTAAGTGTCCTTTTTCTTTGCAATTATAACATTGTATTTCTTTTTTCTTGGGATAAAAAGTCGATGGATTATTGTTTGTATAAGATTTCTTTGGTTCTTTATAAGGATTTTTATGAGAAAATTTTTTATGATATCTTTTTGAGGGAATATAATATTGTGAGTTGAAAAATGTTACATTTTCTTTTTTGATGGTCTCTTTTTAAGTTTTTCTATTTATTATTGCTAAAAGGACTAATTAATGGTTCCATGCCAAATTGATAACAAAAATCACCAAGTTCATATTTGCTGATTCTTTTTTTATTTTTAATTTTTTTTAAAGTTTGATTTCATTACATAATGAAAATCCAACTTATTTATCTTTTGAATGTGGTCACCATATGTATAAAGTTCATAATTTAAATTTTCATAATTTTCTGATTTTAACTTTTCTCTAACTTTTTCTGCAAAAAAGTTTAGAAAGACCAGATATAAATTTTTCTTTCTAAAATTCTGAATTGCTTACATTGATTGTATAGAGTTTTGATAAGAAAACAAATTTACACCAACAAAAATCTGATAATGTTGGGCAAGACAAATTGATTAATTGTGTTTTTATTTTCTCTTCTACATCCATATAATTACCAATAAAATTTTTACTATATTGGTAATAAGCATGGAAATAGAATCAGGAATCATTTGGCCTTAAGGAGTAATAATAGGATTTCCTAAAGGATCTCTTTTTACTGCATTTAGTATAGCTTGTCTTTCTATATCAGATAGGCACTTTTCGTACCAACCATGTAATTGTCTAGTAAATCCAAGGACAACTGCATTTACTGCATGTCTTTGATCGTTACCGGCAACCATGACAATAGAGGCACATATCATCATATCTTAGCATAGTTGCAGGACTTGATATTTAGATAGTCCATCTACATTCCATTCATATACTGAGGAGTTTTCAAATCAAAAGCCATTTAGAATAGCTTGTTCTTCGAATTGAAGATCAACTAGAGTAGGTCTTGGATAATAATTTCTTGTTTTTGCTATAGTGACTATTGGGTTTTGTCTTTTAAATATCTTATTGATTTATAGAGATTCTTGATTTTGATCATCTTGATTTTCATTTGATTTTTCTTCTATAGAGTAGAAAACAGAGTATTCTGAGTTTGAGCTCGAAGCTTTAGAAACTAAAACATTTATGGATTTTTCATCTGTATTTTCTTTATTATCTTTAAGTTTTATGTTTGTACAACTATAAGATAATTGATTGATTAGTTTGTCTGAAAATTTTAAGGGTTTTTTTTCTATCTTTAGATCTCTAAGGGCTTCACCTTGAAAACTTAAAGATTGTGTCTTGATTACTTTATGGGAAGAAGTAATTTCATAAAGTTTTAAAATATTTTCAACTTTATAGTCAATTCTATTGGTTTGTTGGCCAATTGTATAAAGGTTTATATTTTTATAATTATTTTGTTCTAAAACATGACTTAAATCTGATTTGTAAATAAATTCAGTTTTACCTTTGTCTCCTTGTATTTTTGCAACATCTTTTATAGGTACAGCTGAAGTTTCTTTATAAATGATTTGATGTATTGGAGGAAGTATAGATTCTTCAGTTCATTGTGGAGAAGAATTGGTAGAAGCTATAATCCAACATGAACTTCATTTGGTTATCATATTGATGGATAAATTTTCAGTATTATAAGCTTTTTTCATGGCTAGTTTAAGCCAATCAAAGAAATAAATATTTCTTTGATTATCATACATACATTTATACCATTTTGCTTTTAGAAAGTCTTTATGTTCTAGAGAAACATAGTTAAAAAAGGATTTTGTGAGAGGATGTAAAGCTAAATTCTTTTTAACATTTCTTTATGAATTTCAAAGCATTCAATAACATTTATATTGAATTCAGATTCCGAAGGATTATATGCATTAGATGGAGAAGCTAGATAAAAAGGATACAATAGTCTTGTAGGTTGAAGGTCTACATTAGGTGTAGAGCAAGAAACTCGGGATGGTTCTCTTATGGAAGATCCTACCACTGATGGAGGATGTGAATAAGATTTTCTATAAGGTTGATAAACTGCAGGAGTTGTATCTCTTAAATATGTTTGAAAATTTATTTCAACACTTCCATCTTCATGTTCAATAATTGTTTCAATATCTTGATTTTCTAAAGGCCTTTCAGGTTGAGCATTTTCTAAGCGCCATTTACTAGATAGATTAATATCATTCCACTATATGAGTTTTGGAATATTAACTTTATTTTTGAAATTAGTTTGGAATAAGGTAGTCATACCTTTTGCTTGGTGAGAATAGGCTATGCCTGGAACAACTGAATTCATGAGTTTATAATAAACTCTATCTATGAGAGCAAGATCTTGATTATTAGGAATCATATCAAAACCTTTTGTCTCGATAGCAAGAGTAAGAGCTTCATGTGTACCTAGATCTGTAAGAGAAACAGAGAAATTTAGGAAGCAATTGAAGAAAGTAAGGCCATTAGCTAAACCTGACTCAACCATTCCAAGTGCTGAATCACTAAATTTTTTTATGTATTGTATCTTGAACATAGATAAGAGCTTCAGTTCTAAGTCCAAGTCTTGTTAATGGCTTTAGAGCAACTTGCACTATTCCGAAATGAATATAATTGTATGCTTTAGCATAGTCTTTTATTTCATGGGGCTTGATTAAAGAAAGATGCTGAATATTACTGCTAATGGATTCAGTTCATTCCATGGTTTTTACTTTATAACTTGATTTTAATTAAAAACTTCCAACTTTATAATTTCATTTTTACTTACGGTTGGAATAGTCTAGTCACAAATAACTTGATCTAAATCGTCATAACTAATTTCTTCACTATTTTTAATTGACATAGAAGATAAGGAATTTGATGATGAGGAAGAAGAAGGTACAAACTTCTTAATAAGGTTAGCTATAATTTGTATTACAGAGTTATTTTAACCAAATCCACCACGAGTATCGAATGAAATAAAGGATTTACGCACCAACAAAATGTCTTAAACACCTTCACATGGCTAACACCTGCGATAGCAATGGCTACCTCAGCTTTGCTCCAGGCAGAATACGATTAAAATTTCTCAATAATAACAAACACACAACCAAGTATTAAGATTTTTTACGGGCTCTTGGTTCTGAGTTAGCAATTCCTTAAACAAAATCAAAACATAAAGATAAGTGAAGAAATACTCACAAGACAACTTTATATTGCAATGATACTTGGTTACAAACTAGATGCCAACTTGGCTTTGATACCAAATGGGGAAGATGGTGGGTATACAAAAGCAGACGGGAGAGGAGAGAGGAGATGGTGGTGAATCAAGGCTGTATTTTGACTGGTTTGCCAACTCTTACTTGTACATGGAGAAGGCTGGTACTATTTATAACCTTAGCAAACATAATTTACATTTCATTACAACTAATTTTAGACTGCATTTGCATTTCATTTCATGTGCTGCCATTTTGCATGATGTTTCAGGATTTTAGTGCTGGATAGGATCACAGGTTGCTGTATAGATGGTTTGTCTTCATGCCGTGATGATTATACTTGTTGACTTGGAGGATGTTGCTTTATTCTTCTACATAGTTGCTTTATTCTTTTGCAGAGTACCTGGTTGGTCTATTGCGGAGAGAGAAGTCTATAGAACCTTGTTCATTCTTGTTGTCTTTTGGATTTCTCATAATTTTCTTTTGTCTTCTTTCTTAAAGTAGCTTTTTGTATAGTAGTTTTTCAACATAACTTTGATGTGTTTGTAGAGAATAGCATAGCTATGGATACGGTAGCAATGATAAAGTTTTTGTTATCTTTTCTTTGCATGCTTTATAGAGAAAACTCTTAAGAAATCTTGATAAATCTAAATCTTGATAAGATTAATCTCCATCCTAACGAATTTCATTGCAGCTGGCGAAGAACTGCATAATAGAGTCAAAATTATGACAATGGTCATTCCAACCTTGATTATCATTTTCAAATTCTCCATGGAATAGCTGAATTACTTCTTCACGAGTTTTTTTTTTCTGAAATGTTAAAAGAGATATCTTCATAGGTATTGAGAATTTGATTAAACTTGGCATGTCCGGATTTAAAAGGATTTTATATCACTATAATTTGCACAGCAAGATCATCAGCAATGCGAACAACTTGTCGACCGTAACACCAAACATATCTCTATGTACTTGCAAATTTAATATGTCCTTTTAGATTGAGAAATCTTTGATATTGATTAAAAGCGGTATCATAATTTTTGAGACGTTCTAAGCTGTATTCCATTGCAGCGACTTCATGAGATTCATATCATTGAGCAGGATAATTAACAGGGAGATGCTTGTAATCATTTAAGGTAGAGATGAATTTTTTGCGGATTAAATCTCCTTCTTCATAATTCATGATGGTCCATAGTTGATAAGGTTGATAAATCCGGATTTCTGATCTTTCACCCAAACTTGTTGAAATCGTTATGAGAAGTTGTCTTTTGGTAACTCCAAGGCCGCGAAGGGCATAATGCATGATTGCAAGGAGTTGCTGTATTATTTCAAAATTATCTCTGCATAAAGAAAATCTATGGACTAATCCTTATTCGATATATGAGATATCAACTTCATATGATGGTAAGAACAATTTGGGAAAGCCAGTTGCCCAACTTATATATTGAGCTTTGAGCATTAATCGCTCCTTGATCTGATAAGAAATAGTCTTTGCCTACTAAATCCAAGGACGACTGTATTTACTATATGTTGTTGATCATTATTGGCAGCCATGATGGTAAAGGCATATATCTTCATGTGTTGGCATAGCTATAGGATTTGATATTCAGATAGTCCATCTGCATTCCATTCATATACTAAAGAGTTCGCAAATTGAAGGCCATTTAGAATAGCTTGTGCTTCGAGTTGAAGATCAACTAGAGTAGGTCTTCGATAATAATTTCTTGTTTTTGCTGCAGTGACTATTGGTTTTTGTCTTTTAAATATTTTATTGATTTGTAGAGATTCTAAATTTTGATCATTTTGATTCTCATTTGTTTTAGACTCTTCTTCTATAGGATCAGCAATATAAAATTCTGAATCTGAGCTAGAGGCTTTAGAAATTGAGACTAAAACATTTATGAATTTATCTACTTTTTTATCTTTATTTTCTTGAATTTTTATATTTGTAAAACTATGAGATAATTGATTGATGAGTTCATTTGAAAATTTCAAAGGTTTCCTTTCTAACTATAGATCTTTAAGGGCTTCACTTTGAAAACCTAAAGTTTGTGTCTTAATTATATTTTGTGAAGAAGTTGCTTCATAAAATTTTAAAATATTTTCAACTTTATCTTCAATTCTATTGGTTTGTTGGCCAATAGGATGAAGGTTAATATTTGTATAATTATTTTGATCTAAAACATGACTTAAGTTTGATTTATAAATTAATTCAGATTTGCCTTTATCTCCTTGTATCTTTGCTACATCTTTTATGGGTACGGCCAAAGTTTCTTTATATATGATTTGATGTAATGGAGGATGTATAGATTCTTCAGTTCTTTGTGGAGAAGAACTGGTAAAAGCTATAATCCAAGATGAGCTTAATTTTGTTATCATATTGATGGTTAAATCTTTAGTATGATAAGCTTTCTTTATGGCTAGTTTAAGCCAATCAAAGAAATAAATATTTCTTTGATTATCATACAAATATTTGTACCATTTTTTTTTAAAAAATCTTTATGTTCTTGAGAAACCTGTTTAAAAAAGGATTTTGTTAAAGGATGTAAACCTAAAGTCTTTTTTAAAATTTTTTTTATCAATTTCAAAACATTCAAAAACATTTATATTGAAATCGTATTTAGAAGGATTATATGTATTAGATGGAGATGCTTGATAAGAAGGATACAAAAGTCTTACAAGTCGAAGGTCTATATTAGGTATAGAGCAAGAAACTTGGGATGGTTCTTTTATGGAAGACCCTACCATAGAGGGAGGATGAGAATAAGACTTTCTAGAAGGTTGATAAACTGTAGGAGTTGTGCCATTTGAATCTATTTGAAAATTTATTTCAACACTTCTATCTTCATGTTCAATAATTGTTTTAATATGTTGATTTTCGAAAGACCTTTCTGAGAGCAAAATTTTGATTATGAGGATTCATATCAAAACCTTTTGTCTGGTTAGTAAGAGTAAGAGCTTCATGTGCACTTGGATCTGTAAGGGAGAGAGAAATTTGAAAAGCGATTGAAGAAAGTAGAGCCATTAGCCAAACTTGATTCAACCATTCCAAGTAATGAATCACCGAATTTTTTATGTCTTGTATCGGGAACATAGATGAGAGCTTCAGTTCTAAGTCCAAGTCTTGTTAATGGCTTTAAAGCAACTTGCACTATTCCAAAATGAATATAATTGTATGTTTTAACATGCTCCTTCATTTCATGGGGCTTGATGAAAGAAAGATGCTAAATATTACTGGTACTGGTTTCAATTCTTTCAATGGTTTTACTTTATAACTTGATTTTTATTGAAAACTTCCAACTTTATAAATTTCATTTTCATTTACGATTGGAATAGTCCAGTCACAAATAACTTGATCTAAATCGTCATAACTGATTTCTTCACAATTTTTGATAGACATAGAAGATAAGGAATTTGATGGTGAGGAAGAAAAAGGTACAAACTTCTTAATAAGCTTAGCGATAATTTGTATTATAGAGTTATTTTAACCAAATCCACCATGAGTATCTAATGAAATAGAGGATTTACACACCAACAAAATGCCTTAAACGCCTGCACACAGTTAACAACGGCGATAACAATGGCTACCTCAGCTTCGCTCCGGGAGGAATATGATTAAAATTTCTCAGTAATAACAAACACAGAACTAAGTATTAAGACTTCTGATGTTCTTACTTCTGAATCAGCAATTCTTTAAGCAAAATCAAAGCATAACATAACAAAGATAAGTGAAGAAATACTCATAAAACAACTTTATATTGCCAAAGTACTTGATTATAAATTTGATACCAAGTTGGCTCTAACACCAAATGGGGAAGATGGTGGGTGTACAAAAGCAGAAGGGAGAGAAAGAAGATGGTGGTGGCAGCAAGGCTGAATTTTGATTGGTATTCCAACTCTTACCTGTACATGAGGAAGGCTAAACCTATTTATAATCATAACCAACATAATTTACATTTCATTAGAACTGAATTTACACAGCATTTGCATTTCATTTCATGTGATGACAAATTTCATGATGCAACTAGACTGCAGGCAAAAATCATAATTTTTGCTGTAGATTAACTTTATTCTGAATAGTGAGATGTCATGATTGCTTTGAGCGACTTGATAAAGTATGTGTCATGTTTTTATTTCTTTTTGCTTTCTGGAGATAAGTTCTTCATAGATGTGCATGTCAGGAATAAAAGTACTACTTCATGCTTATGAGAGATATGCTCTATCTTTTAGTAATTTTGTATGTACTTTTTCAAAAAAAACTCATTGATGGGCTAGTAAAAAAAGCTCTTGTAAGGAAGAATCTTTATCCTAAGCACAGTATTATTGGAGACTTGCATCAAAAGTGCTCATCCTAGCCGTCATTTGTTAATTCACCATGGAATAATTGGATTAACTCTTCTTGAGTTCTATCAGAAATATCAAAAGACATGTCTTCATAAGCATTGATAATTTGATTAAGAGTTGTATGCCCAGATTTATATGGATTCTGTATCACCATTGTTTGCTCAGCAAGATCATCAGCAATGTAAACAACTCTTCCACCGTCACACCAAACATATCAATGTGTACTTGCAAATTTAAGATGTCTTTTTAGATTGAGAAATCTTTGATATTGATCAGAAGTCGGATCATAAGGTGGAGGTGTTCTAAGCTATATTCGATTGTAGCGACTTCATGACATTCATACCATTGAGTTGGATAATCAACAGGGAGATGCTCACAATCATTTAACGTAGAGATGAACATCTTGCACACTAAATCTCCTTTTTCATAATTCATGATGGCCCATAATTGATAAGGTTGATAAAATTGGATTTTTGATCTTTCACCCAAACTTGATGAAATCATTATGAGCAATTATCTTTTCGTAACTCCAAGGCTATGAAGGGCATGACGCACGATTGCAGGGACCTGCTGTATCATTTCAAAATCATCTTTGCATAAAGAAAATCTTTCAACTAATCCTTATTCGATATATGAGATATCAAATTCATATGATGGCAGGAATAATTTGGGAAAGCCAGTTGCCCAGCTTATGTATTGATCTTTGAGCATTAATCGCTCCTTGATCTGACAGGAAATAGTTTTTTCTCTAATTCTGGCAGCTATCTCATCTGGAAGGGCTGTGTAAACCTTTTCCAAGAGGTAAATTCTGGATGTTTTTTCATCAGCATAGGTGGAAAATAGTGCTCTTTGATGGATGTTATGGCACATAAAGATTTGGCTTTCTAAGTCCTTAATATGGTTTGCAATTTTGGAGAGGGATTTTTTACTGTTTTTTCTTTTATCAGAGAGAATGACACTCCAATGGGCATTAATAAGTTCTTGAAAAATGGCAGACAATCCTAGATTAAAGAAGGGAATTGATATTTGTTGGGAGGTAGGAATGAAGGAAGAGCTTGATTCCTGAATAGGCTTTGCTTTTGCTTGTACTTGATGTCATAATGAGAAGGGATACTTCCTGAAGGCAAATAGGTCAGAATGAGAATTATCAATAATCTGAATTTTTATTTTCTTTGGGAAAAGAAAAATAATTTTATATTAGTCCTCTGGGTACAATTTGAAGGTACAAAAATATGGATGTAAGATTAAATGTAGAAAACATGAAGACATCAGAGAGATGATTAATAAGATCCGTTTTATTTGGAACTAGATATTTGAATGGTTTTTGAACATCTTATTCTTATTTACACTTTGTCTAAATAATATTGATATGTTGAATAGGAGTTAATTCAACAAAATCAAAATTTAATTCTTTATTGTCTAAAGTAGTTTTTAGACCCAATGAGTCAATTTGAAAAGGCTGTAAAATTTGTAGAAAGGGATTTCCAACGATAACATCATTGTTTCAATCCTTTCCTAGAAGGAAATTAGTCTTTATACATGTTCCATTTTTACAAATATAAACATTACTTAATTTTTATTTGATATGTAGTTTTTTGCTAGCAGTAGTTAGATTGATTTTATTAATGGTTTTTTCAAAATATTTTGTTGGGATTAATCCTTCTCTTATTAAATTAATATCTGTGCCACTATCTAGTAAGCAGAGTGCTTTAATAGAGAAATCTTTGACCTTAATTGTAGCTTAAGTTTTCCATTTTTAAGTGGATTTCTTGTTAAAGAATTTACAAAACCATTTAACCCTTATCAAAATTTCTTGATTTTCTAAATTATCATTATTTTCTTGATAATTTTTGAGTGTGTGAAATTCAAGATTCTCAACACGTTGTTTGAGTTCTTGAAGTTCAATTAAGTCTTGTTTTAATTCTTTTATTTCTTGCTTTTGATTATTTATTTCTTTATAAAGATCTTAAATAGAAAGATGAGTAGGAGCTTGTTGCTCTCTTAATCTATCTAATACAGTTTTAATGCTAAATTGTTCAGGTAAGTCTGACTTGTTATTTGATGTAAAAGCTTTCCCTTTTTTAGATACTTTATTTATATACTGTATTTTTTCAAAATATTTATTTTTTAATTTTTAATCTTTTAGATCTTTAAACATTTCTAGCACCATCTCTTCTGGAGTAAAAAGTATGTTTAAAGATAAAGAGGAAGAAGAAGAGGAAGAAGAAGCAGATTCATACTGGATTTCTCTGTCAAATATTTTACAATGACATGTATCTGAAGATGAGAGGAAGAATAATCTGTATCAGAGGAACTGGATGACTCTGATGCTGAGGATCCTTTTAAGATAGTTTTAATTTCATTTTCTGTTTTTACTTTTATTTTTGGCAGTCAGGAGCTATATGTCCTTTTTCTTTGCAATTATAACATTGTATTTCTTTTTTCTTGGGATAAGAAGTGAATGGATTATCATTTGTATAAGATTCCTTTAATTCTTTATAGGGGTTTTTATGAGAAGATTTTTTATAATATCTTTTTAAGGAATATAATATTGTGGAGTTGAAAAAATACTTAGATTTTCCTTTTTGATGGTTTCTTTTTAAGTTTTTCTTTTTATTCTAGGTAGAAGGACTGACTAATGGTTCCGTACCAAATTGAAAACAAAAATCACCAAGTTCATACTTGCTGATTCTTTTTTTATTTTCAATTTGATGTTTAAGTTTGATTTCATTGCATAATGATAATCCAACTTTATTAATCTTTTGAATTAGATCACCATATGTTTACATTCCATAATTCAAATTTCCATAATTTTTTAATTTTAATTCTTCTCTAACTTTTTTAGCAAAAAGTTTAGGAAGACCAGATATGAATTTTTCTTTCCAAAATTCTGAATTACTTGCATCGATTGTATAGAGTTTTGATAAGAAAACATCTTTATACCAATGAAAATCTGATAATGTTGGGCAAGATAAATTGATTAATTGTATTTTTAATTTTTCTTCTACATTCTTATAATTACCAATAAAATGTTTAACTATATTGGTAATAAGCATGTAGATCGAATCAGGGGTCATTTAGCCGTGAGGAGTAAGAATAGGATTTCCTAAGGGATCTCGTTATACTGCATTTAATATAGCACCTCTTTCTATATCAGATAGGTATTTTTCCCACTAAGCATGTAATTGTCCAGTAAATCCAAGGACGACTGCATTTACTACATGTTGTTAATCATTATCGGCAGCCATGATGGTAGAGGCGTATATCATCATGTGTTGGCATAGCTGCAGGATTTGATATTTAGATAGTCCATCTGCATTCCATTCATATACTAAAGAGTTTTCAAATGGAAGGCCATTTAAAATAGCTTTTTCTTCGAATTGAAGATCAACTAGAGCAGGTCATGGATAATAATTTCTTGTTTTTGCTACAGTGACTATTGGTTTTTGTTTTTAAATATTTTACTGATTTGTAAAGATTCTCTATTTTGATCATCTTGATTTTTATTTGATTTTTCTTCTATAGAGTCAAAAACAAAGAATTTTGAGTTTGAGCTCGAAGCTTTAGAAACTAAAACATTTATGGATTTTTAATCTTTATTTTCTTTATTATCTTTAAGTTTTATGTTTGTAAAACTATGAGATAATTGATTGATTAGTTCGTCTGAAAATTTTAAGGGTTTTTTCCCTAACTTTAGATCATTAAGGGCATCACCTTGAAAACCTAAAGATTGTGTCTTGATTACTTTATGGGAAGAAGTAGTTTCATAAAATTTTAAAATATTTTCAACTTTATCTTCAATTCTATTGGTCTGTTGGCTAATAGTATGAATGTTTATATTTGTATAATTATTTTGTTCTAAAACATGACTTAAATCTTATTTGTAAATAAATTCAGTTTTACCTTTGTCACCTTGTATTTTTGTAACATCTTTTATGGGTACAATTAAAGTTTCTTTATAAATGATTTGATGTGATGGAGGATGTATAGATTCTTCAGTTCTTTGTGAGAAGAACTGGTAGAGGCTATAATCCAAGATGAACTTAATTTTGTTATAATATTGATGGATAAATCTTTAGTTTTATAAGGTTTCTTTATGGCTAGTTTAAGCCAATCAAAGAAATAAATATTTCTTTGATTTTCATATATATTTATACCATTTTGCTTTTAGAAAGTCATATGTTCTTGCGAAACATGGTTAAAAAAGGATTTTGTGAGAGGATATAAAGCTAAATTCTTTTTTAACATTTCTTTTTCAATTTCAAAGCATTCACTAACATTTATATTGAAATTAGATTTCGAAGGATTATATGTATTAGATGGAGAAGCTTGATAAGAAGGATACACTAGTCCTGTAGGTCGAAGTCTAGATTAGGTGTAAAGCAAGAAACTCAGGATAGTTCTTTTAGGGAAGAACCTACTATTGATGGAGGATGTGAATAAGATTTTCTAAAAGGTTAATAAACTGTAGGAGTTGTATCTCTTGAATCTATTTGAAAATTTATTTCAACACTTTCATTTTCATGTTCAAGAGCGTTTTCCAAGCGCCATTTACTAGATAGATTAATATCATTCCACTGTATGAGTTTTGGAATATAAACTTTATTTTTGAAATTATTTTGGAATAAAGTAGTCATACCTTTTGCTTGATGAGAATAGGCTATGCCTGGAACAACTGAATTCATGAGTTTATAATAAACTCTATATATAAGAGCAAGATTTTGATTATGAGGATTCATATCAAAACCTTTTATCTAGATAGCAAGAGTAAGAGCTTCATGTGCACCTGTATCTATAAGAGAAACAGGGAAATATGGAAAGCAATTGAAAAAAGTAAAGCCATTAGCCAAACTTGATTCAACCATTCCAAGTAATGTATCACTGAATTTTTTATGTCTTTATCTTGAACGTAGATGAGAGCTTTAGTTCTAAGTCTAAGTCTTGTTAAAGGCCTTAGAGCAACTTGCACTAATCCAAAATGAATAAAATTGTATGTTTTAACATACTCCTTTATTTCATGGGGCTTGATGAAAAAAAGATATTGAATATTACTGGTAATGGATTCAGTTCTTTCAATAGTTTTTTACTTTATAACTTGATTTTAATTAAAAACTTCCAACCTTATAAATTTCATTTTATTTATGGTTGGAATAGTCCAGTCATAAATAACTTGATCTAAATCGTCATAACTAATCTTTTCACTATTTTTAATAGAGATAGAAGATAAGAAATTTGATGATGAGGAAGAAGAAGAGACAAACTTCTTAATAAGGTTAGCTATAATTTGTATTACAGAGTTATTTTAACCAAATCCACTACTAGTATCTAATGAAATCGAGGATTTACACACCAGCTAATGAAATCGAGGATTTACACACCAGCAACGCACCTTAAATGCCTTCACATGGCTAACAACGGCAACAACAATGGCTACCTCAGCATCGCTCTAGGCGGAATATGATTAAAATTTCTCAATAATAACAAACATATAACAAAGTATTAAGACTTTGACATTCTTACTTTTGAGTCAGCAATTTCTTAAGCAAAATCAAAGCATAACATAAGAAAGATAAGTGAAGAAATACTCACAAAACGACTTTATATTGCGACGATACTTGATTACAACTAGATGCCAACTTGGCTTTGATACCAAATGGGGAAGATGGTGGGTATACAAAAGTGGATGAGAGAGGAGAGAGGAGGTGGTGGTGGAAGCAAGGCTAGATTTTGACTGGTATTCCAACTCTTGCCTGTACATGGAGAAGGCGAATACTATTTATAGCCATAGCAAACATAATTTAAATTTCATTACAACTAAATTTACACTGCATTTGCATTTCATTTTATGATGTTTCAGGATTTTACCGCTGGATAGAATCACAGGTTGCCGTATAGATGGTTTATCTTCATGCTGTGATGAGTGTACTTGTTGACTAGGAGGATGTTGCTTTATTCTTCTACATAGTACCTGGTTGGTCTGTTGAGGAGAGAGGATTCAATGGAGCCTTGAATTTTTTTGTTGGCTTTTGGATTTTTCCCAGTTGTCTTTTGTCTTCTTTCTCAAAGTAGCTTTTTTGTATAGTACTTTTTCAACATAACTTTGATGTGTTTGTAAAGAATAGCATAGCTATGGATACGGTAGCAATGATAAAGTTTTTGTTTTCTTTTCTTTGCAGGCTTTATAGAGAAAACTCTTAATAAATTTTTATAAATCTAAATCTTGATAAGATTAATTACCATCCTGATGAATTCCCTTGCAGCTGGTGGAGAACTTCATAATAGAGTCAAAATTATGACAAGGGTCATTCCAACCTTCATTATCATTTTCAAATTCTCCATGGAATAGATAAATTAATTCTTCATGAGTTTTTTCTGAAATGTCAAAAGAGATATCTTCGTAAGCATTGAGAATTTGATTAAGCTTGGTATGTTCGAATTTCAAAGGATTCTGTATCACCGTTGTTTGCCCAGTAAAATCATCAACAATGCAAACAACTTGTCGACCGTCACACCAAATATTTTTGTATGTACTTGCAAATTCAAGATGTCCTTTTAGATTGAGAAATCTTTGATATTAAACAGAAGCTAGATCATAATTTTGGAGATGTTCTAAGTTGTATTCCATTGTAGCGACTTCATAAGATTCATACCATTGAGCTGGATAATCAACAAGGAGATTCTCGTAATCATTTAAGGTAGAGATGAATTTTTTGCAGATTAAATCTCCTCATTCATAATTCATGATGGTCCATAATTAATAAGGTTGATAAAACCTGATTTTTGATCTTTCACCCAAACTTGATGAAATCATTATAAGAAGTTGTCTTTTGGTAACTCCAAGGCTGCGAAGGGCATGATGCACGATTGCAGTGAGCTGCTGTATCATTTCAAAATCATCTCTGCATAAAGAAAATCTTTGGACTAATCCTTGTTCGATAAATGAGATATAAACTTCATATGATGGCAGGAACAATTTGGAAAAGCCAGTTGCCCAGCTTATATGTTGAGCTTTGAGGATTAATCACCCCTTGATCTGAAAAGAAATAGTTTTTTCTCTAATTCCTGCAGCTATCTCATCTGGAAGGGCTATGTTAACCTTTTCCAATAGGTGAATTCTAGATGTTTTTCCATAAGCATAGATGGTTAACAGTGCTCTTCAATGGATGTTATGGCACATAAGGATTTGGCTTTCTAAGTCCTTAATATAGTTTGCAATTTTGGAAGTGGTTTTTCTAGTGTTTTTGCTTTTATCCGAGAGAATGGCACTCCAATGGGCATTGATAACTTTTTGTGAAGTGATAGATAATCCTAGATTGAAGAAGGGAATTGAAATTTTGTTGGGATGTAGGTATGAAGGAAGAGCTTGATTCCTATATAAGGGCTTTGCTTGATGTCATAATGAGAATGGATACTTCCTGAGAGCTGATAAGAGTAAAAGATAGGTCTAAAAGAGAATTATAATAACCTCAGTTTTTATTTTCTTTGGGAAAAGAAAACTAATTTTATATCTGTCCCTCGGAAAGAATTTGAAGGTACCAAAATCTGGATGTCAAATCAAATTTAGAAAACATGAAGACATCAGAGAGACGATTAATAAGATCCATTTTATTTGGAACTGGATATCTGAATGGTTTTTTAACATCTTATTCTTGTTTATACTTTGTCTGAATAAGATTGATATGTTGAATAGGAGTTAATTCGACCAAATCAAAATTTAATTCTTTATTGTCTAAAATAGTTTTTAGACCTAATGAGTCAATTTGAAAAGGCTGTAAAATTTGTAGAAAAGGATTTCCATGGATAACATCATTGTTTAAATCCTTTCCTAGAAAGAAATTAGTCTTTATGCATATTCCATTTTTACAGGCATAAACTTTACTTAATTCATATTTAATATGTAGTTTTTTGCCAGTAGTAGCTAGATTGAGTTTATTATTGGTTTTTTCATAATATTTTATTGGGATTAATCCTTCTCTTATTAAATTAACATCTATGCCACTATCTAGTAAGCTGAGTGCTTTCATGGAGAAGTCTTTGACCTTAATTGTAGCTTGAGTTTTCCATTTTTTAAGTGGATTCCTTGTTAAAGAATTTACAAAACCATTCAAGTTTTTATCAAACTTTTCATGGTTTTCTAAATTATCAATATTTTCTTGTTGATTTTTTAGTATGTGAAATTCAAGATTCTCAACACATTGTTTGAGTTCTTGAAGTTCAATTAAGTCTTGTTTTAGTTTCTTATTTCTTGATTTTGATTATTAATTTCTTTACAAAGATCTTGAGTTGAAAGATGAGGAGGAGTTTGCTACTCTCTTAATCTATCTAATATAGTTTTAATGCTGAATTGTTCAAGTAAGTCAGATATATTATTTAAAGTAGAAGCTTTTCCTTTTTTATTTCCTTTATTTATATTCTGTATTTTTTCAAAATATTTGGTTTTTAATTTTTCATCTTTGAAATCTTTAAACATTTCTAGCACCAGTTCTTCTAGAGCAGAAAGTACGTTTAAAGATAAAGAGAAAGAAGAAGTAGATTCATATTGGATTTCACTGTCAAATATTGTACAATGACACATATCTGAAGAATAATCTTTATCGGAGGAACTAGATGATTCTAAGGATGAGGATGAGGATCCCTTTAAGATAGTTTCGATTTCTTTTTCTATTTTTACTTTTGTTTTTGGGCAGTCAGGAGCTATATGTCCTTTTTCTTTGCAATTATAACATTGTATTTCAGTTTTCTTGGGATGAGAAGTGGATGGATTATCTTTTGTATAAGATTTCCCTAATTCTTTATAAGGGTTTCTATGAGAAGATTTTTCATGATTTCTTTTTGAGCGATTATAATATTGTGGAGTTGAAAAATGTTTAGATTTTCTTTTTTGATGGTTTCTTTTTAAGTTTTTCTTTTTATTTTTTGCTAGAAGGACTGATTAATGTTCCATGCCAAATTGAAAACAAAAATCACTAATTTCTTACTAGCTGATTCTTTTTTGATTTTCAATTTGACGTTTAAGTTTGATTTCATTGCATATTAAAAATCCAACTTTATTAATCTTTTGAATTTGATCACCATATGTATACATTCCATAATTCAAATTTTCATAATTTTATGATTTTAATTCTTCTCTAACTTTTTCTGCAAAAAGTTTAGAAAGACCAGATATGAATTTTTCTTTCTAAAATTCTGAATTACTTGCATTGATTGTATAAAGTTTTGATAAGAAAACATCTTTATACAATGAAAATCTGATAATGTTGGACAAGATAAATTGATTAATTTATTTTTTATTTTTTCTTCTACATTCAAATAATTACCAATAAAATGTTTTACTATATTGGTAATAAACATGTAAATAGAACCAGGAATCATTTGACCTTGAGGAGTAATAACAGGACTTCCTGAAGGATTTCTTTTTACTGCAATTAGTATAGCTTGTCTTTCTATATCAGATAGGTGCTTTTCCCACCAACTATATAATTGTCTAGTAAATCCAAGGACAACTGCATTTACTGCATGTCTTTGATCATTACCGGCAGCCATGATGGTAGAGACGTATATCATAATGTGTTAGCATAGTTGCAGGATTTGACATTCAGATAGTCCATCTACATTCCATTCGTATACTGGAGAGTTTTCAAATTGAAGGCCATTTAGAATAACTTGTTCTTGCTACAGTGACTATTGGTTTTTGTCTTTTAAATATTTTATTGATTTGTAGAGATTCTTGATTTTGATCGTTTTAATTCTCATTTGTTTTAGACTCTTCTTCTATAGGATCAGCTACAAAAAATTCTAAATCTAAGCTAGAGGCTTTAGAATTTGAGACTAAAACATTTACAGATTTGTCAGCTTTTTTATCTTTATTTTCTTGAAGTTTTATATTTGTGAAACTATGAGATAATTTATTCATTAGTTCATCTGAAAATTTTAAAGGTTTCCTCTCTAACTTTAGATCTTTAAGGGCTTCACCTTGAAAACCTAAAGTTTGTATCTTAATTATCTTTTGTGAAGAAGATGCTTCATAAATTTTTAAAATATTTTCAACTTTATCTTCAATTCTATTGGTTTGTTGGCCAATAGTATGAAGGTTAAAATTTTTATAATTATTTTGTTCTAAAACATGACTTAAGTCTAATTTATAAATTAATTCAGATTTACCTTTATCTCCTTGTATTTTTGCAACATCTTTTATGGGTATGGCTGAAGTTTCTTTATATATGATTTGATATAATGGAGGATGTATAGATTCTTTAGTTCTTTGTGGAGAAGAACTGGTAGAAGCTATAATCTAAGATGAACTTAATTTTGTTATCATATTGATGGATAAATCTTCCGTACTATAAGCTTTCTTAATGGTTAGTTTAAGCCAATCAACGAAATAAATATTTCTTTGATTATCATACATATAATTGTACCATTTTTCTTTTAAAATGTCTTTATGTTCGTGAGAAACCTGTTTAAACAAGGATTTTGTTAAAGGATGTAGACCTAAATTCTTTTTTAACAATTCTTTATCAATTTCAAAACATTCAATAACATTTATATTGAAATCGAATTCTGAAGGATTATATTATTTGATGGCGATGATAAGAAGGATACACAAGTCCTACAGGTCGAAGGTCTACATTCGGTGTAGAGTAAGGAACTCGGGATGCTTCTTTTATGGAAGATCCTACCACAGAGGGAGGATGAGAATAAGACATTCTAAAAGGTTGATAAACTGTAGGAGTTGTTTCTCTTGAATCTATTTGAAAATTTATTTCAACACTTCCATCTTCATGTTCAATAATTGTTTCAATAGCTTGATTTTGTAAAGAACTTTCTAGTTGGGTGTTTTTTGGGCACCATTTACTAGATAGATTTAATATCATTCCACTGTATGAGTTTTGGAATGTTAAATTTATTTTTGAATTAGTCTGGAATAAAGTAGTCATACCTTTTGCTTGATGAGAATAGGCTATGCTTGGAACAACTGAATTCATAAGTTCATAATAAACTCTGTATATGAGAGCAATATTTTGATTATGAGGATTCATATGAAAACTTTTTGTTTGGATAGCAAGAGTAAGAGCTTCATGTGCACCTGGATCTGTAAGGGAAACAAATAAATTTAGAAAGCAATTGAAGAAAGTAAGGCCATTAGCCAAACTTGATTCAACCATTCCAAGTAATGAATCATTGAATTTTTTATGTCTTGCGTCTTGAACATAGATGAGAGCTTCTGTTCTAAGTTCAAGTCTTGTTAAAGGCTTTAGAGCAACTTGCACTAATCCAAAATGAATATAATTGTATGTTTTAACATACTCCTTTATTTCATAGGGCTTGATTAAAGACAGATGCTGAATATTACTAGTAATGGATTCAGTTCTTTCAATGGTTTTTACTTTATAACTTGATTTTAATTGAAAACTTTCAACTTTATAAATTTCATTTTTATTTATTGTTGGAATAGTCCAGTCATAAATAACTTGATCTAAATTGTCATAACTGAATTCTTCACTATTTTTAATAGACATAGAAAATAAGGAATTTGATGATGAAGAAGAAGAAGGTACAAATTTCTTAATAAGCTTAGCCATAATTTGTATTACAGAGTTATTTTAACCAAATCCACCACGAGTATCTAATGAAATAAAGGATTTACACACCAACAAAATGCCTTAAACACCTTCACACGACTAACAACGGTGACAACAATAGCTACCTTAACTTTGTTATGGGTGGAATATGATTAAAGTTTCTCAATAATAACAAACACATAACTAAGTGTTAAGACTTTTGACGTTCTTACTTCTGAGTTAGCAATTCCTTAAGCAAAATCAAAAGATAAAGATAAGTGAAGAAATACTCACAAAATGACTTTATATTGCAATGATAATTGATTACAAACCAGATGCCAACTTGGCTCTGATACCAAATGGGGAAGATGGTGGGTATACAAAAGCGGAAGGGAGAGGAGAGCGGAGATGGTGGTGGAAGCAAGGCTGGATTTGACTAGTATTCCAACTCTTGCTTGTACATGAGGAAGACTACTTATTTATAGTCATAACAAACATAATTTATGTTTCATTATAACTAAATTTACACTGTATTTGCATTTCATTTCATGTGCTGACAAATTTCATGATGATTTAGGACTGCTAGATAAGATCGCAATCTTCATTATAGATGAACTTTATTCTAAATAGTGGATTGTCATAATTGCTTTGAGAGAAATTGAGTGGCTTGATAATGCATATGTCTTCTATTGGCTTTATTTTTTTCCTTTTCTTCAAATAGATATGAATCCCTCATTATCACTTTTTGTCTCATCAACATCTGTTTCCGGTTCAGGAGCAATATTTTTAAAAGAATTGTCATTAGCCCAACATGATGCATCTGCTGACCAAAACTTAATGGAGAATTTTCAATTGACCGTTTTTTTTGTATTTGTTCAATAATTTCCTTTTGAAGTCCTTTTTTGAGTTGAAACAAATCTGCTGCTGCATGAAGAGTAGAAGGAGAGGCTGAAATGAATTCTTCTATTTGTCAATATCACTTGCTGGATAAAGCCTTTTTCTTCTTTTTTAGGAGTTTTGAGAACTTTAGAGAATGATGGCTTTATAGCTTGATTGGTAGAATATTGCTTGAGTATTGCAGTATAATCAAATTGATGCCAAAACTTGATATAAATCATTCGAGATAAAACTAGTGGACCGAAGTCCATTTCTTTATAAAAATTCCATTTTAAGATCCAAGGAATCTCCTGCTTGCGATAAAATTGCATAGTAACATAAGGTTCTGTTGCAAGTTGTAGGTGCTAATAAAGGCTTTTTTCTTCTGATTTGAGAAGGGCTTTAAATGATGTAGAATAAGATTTATATATAGGAAGATGTGTTTGAGGAAGGATGTCTTTAGTGGCACCAAAAGGGATCCAGAATTGTATGAAGAACCAGATAGGTATTTAATGGGAGTTTGATTTGAATTTGATGAACCAGGAATGCTGGAAGGATGGGTCTTGATAATAGAGGATGGCTTTCCAAGTAGAAATATAATCATAATAATTAAAAATAAATTATGAATCAAGCCTTTGAGGCATATGAAGAGGTCGTCCCTATTCTTCTGCAGAAAGAACATGCAGGATTCTGATTTTTGAATAGAGGATAGTAATATTGGGTGGTAAAGCATTTAAGTATGAATTTTTTGATCCATCTGTATGATCAATAGTATAGCTGCCAGTTCTGATAAGAATCTGTTCATAGATTTTATAGTCAGGAGGTTGGATAAATAAGTGATCAGGAGAAAAAAGGGTTTGGATAAGATGTTCAATAGAATTGGTCTTGGCATAAGACATATCATTTAAGGAATAAATTCTCAAGGGTGCTTTTTTGGCAAAACATTGGGCTAGTGAAGCTTGAGGTTTTCTAGATACAGGGCTTGATAGGCTTTGAATTGAGAAATATTAGAAGTATGGGTTGCTCTCCATCTCTCAAGAAAATTACCGCTGGATTTTCTGGATAAAGGTGTAATGTTCATAATGGAGGAAACTTTATCAGTTGGGGACTGAAGAAAGGGTCTAATCTGCTGAGGCATCATTCTTTTGTCCCTGTAAAAACTCATGAGATAAAAAATCAGGAAGAGAATTATTTTTACCTGCAATATACTCAATGACAAAGTCAAATATGGCAAATAAAGCTTACCAGCGAGCAAAGATTTGCTTAGCAGTAAGATTTTTTACATCTTTTTCTAAAATTTCTTTAGCAGATTTACAATCTATTCTTAGTAAATTTTTTTTAATAAATCACTTTGGAACTTCATTAAACTATTTACTATGGATATGATTTCCTTTTTAATAGTTGAATAATTCTGTTAAGTGGGCATCCATGTTCCAGAAGTGAAACGAAGAATTTTTTCTTTTCCAAGGACGTTTCTTTGTAGAAGGATTCCTCCAAAACCTATTTCAGATGCATCTATTTGAACTATTTTTCATAAATCTAGATGAGGGATAGTTAAACAAGGTAAATTTTGGACTTTTTGTTTAATATTTTTGAACAGCTTTTGTCAGAGCAGGTGATCATTCTACGGGATTTTTGATCAAGCGCATTTGTAAGATTTTTCTTTCTTTAGTAAGATCTTTATAAAAGTTAGAAACATAATTAAAGCATCCAAGAAAATGTTGTAATTGCTCTTTATTAAGAATTTCATCAGGAAATTGGGAAGCAAACTTAATAACTCTTTAGATTGGAGAAACAGTTCCTTTTTTTATTATAAAGCCAAGAAACTGAATTTCTGTTTGAAAAAGCTTCATTTTCTTTTGGGATAAGACAAGTCCATTCTTGATAATAACTTTTTTAAAAATATTTAAATGGTTCCAATGGTCACAAATAGATTTTGAAAACACAAGAATGTCATCTATATAGACGAGTGTAAAAGCTTGATATGGATTAAAAATGTCATTCAATATTCTTTGAAATTCTGAAGGAGCATTTTCTAAAGCAAATGGCATAACGTTCCATTCGTAATGGCTAAATGGTACTGTAAAAGCAGTTTTATACCTGTCCTCTAGGGTGATTTGAATTTGCTAAAATCCTAATTTAAGATCAAATTTGGAAAAAAGGAAAGCACCAACTAGATGGTTAATAAGATCAGTTTTGTTTGGAATTGGATATCTAATGGACTTTAAGACTTTATTTAAAGGCTTGTAGTTGATAACAAGACAGGGAACACCTCATTCTTATTCAGGCGCTTTATTTACATAAAACGCTGCACAACTCCAAGGGGATTGTGATTTCTGAATAAGCTTTTTAGCAAGAAGATCATTGATTTTTTTTACTACATAGTTGCACAAGGTCTTTATTCATCTGAATAGGTCGAGCTTTAGTAGGAATTTGAGATTCATCGAAATTATCAATATATGGAAGAGAAACAATATAGTATTTCCTGTGCCAATGGGCAGAAGGAAGGTTAGAACAACATTCTGTTTCAAGAGATTTTTGAAATTGGATTAAATCTTTTTGGAATTTTGGTTTTTATAATTCTTTTTCAATTCTTAAAGAATTCATATCTTCTTGAAGATATGCAATTTGTTTTTCTTTATAAGCAATTTGATTTTGAATGATATTGATATGTTGAATAGGAGTTGATTCAACAAATTCAAAAATTAATTTCTTATTGTCTTTAATAGTTTTAAGGCCTGATGAATCAATTTGAAAAGGTTGTAGAATCTATAGAAAAGGATTTCCAAGGATAACATCATTGTTTAATTCTTTTCCAAGCAGGAAATTAGTCTTTACACATGTTCCATTTTTGCAAACATGGGCATTATTTAATTTATAATGGATATGGAGTTTCTTACTAGTAGTTACTAAGCTGAGTTTATTTTTGGTTTTTTCATAATATTTTGTTGTGATTAATCCTTCTCTTATTAAATTAAAATATGTGCCACTATCTAGCAAGTAGAGTGTTTTAATAGAAAAGTGTTTGACCTTAATTGTAACTTGAGTTTTCCATTTTTGAGGTGGATTCCTTGTTAAAGAATTTAGAAAACCATTTAAGTTTTCATCAAATTTTTCTTGATAACCATTTAAGTTTTCATCAAATTTTTCTTGATGTTCTAAATTATCATTATTTTCTTGATAATTTTTGAGTGTGTGAAATTCAAGATTCTCAACACGTTGTTTGAGTTCTTAAAGTTCAGTTAAGTCTTATTTTAATTCTTTTATTTCTTGCTTTTGATTATTAATTTCTTTAGAAAGATCTTGAATTGAAAGATGAGTAAGAGCTTGTTGCTCTCTTAATCTAGCTAAAACTGTTTTTATACTGAATTGTTTAGGTAAGTCAGATATATTAGTTGATGTAAAAGCTTTTCTTTTTTTATTTCCGTTGTTTATTTTCTGTATTTTTTCAAAATATTTATTTTTTAATTCTTCATCTTTTAGATCTTTAAACATTTCTAGCACCATTTCTTTTGGAGCAAAGAGTACGTTTAAAGATAAAGAGGAAGAAGAAGCAGATTGATACTAGATTTCACTGTTAAATATTTTACAATAGCATGTATCTAAAGAATAATCTTTATTAGAAGAACTAGATGATTCTAAGGATGTGGATGAGGATCCTTTTAAGATAGTTTTGATTTCTTTTTGAGAAGAAATAATTTCAAAAGGCTATAAAATATTTTCAACTTTATCTTCAATTATATTAGTTTGTTGGCTAATAGTATGAAGGTTAATATTTATATAATTATTTTGTTCTAAAACATGACTTAAATCTGATTTGTAAATAAATTCAGATTTACCTTTATCTCCTTGCATTTTTGCAACATCTTTTATAGGTACGGCTGAAGTTTCTTTATATATGATTTGATATAATGGAGGATGTATAGATTCTTTAGTTCATTGTGGAGAAGAACTGGTAGAAGCTATAATCCAAGATAAGCTTAATTTTGTTATCATATTGATGGATAAATCTTTAGTATTATAAGCTTTCTTTATGGCTAGTTTAAGCAAATCAAAGAAATACATAGTTCTTTGATTATCATACATATATTTGTACCATTTTTCTTTTAAAAAGTCTTTATGTTCTTGAGAAACCTGTTTAAAAAAGGATTTTGTTAAAGGATGTAGACCTAAATTCTTTTTTAACATTTCTTTATCAATTTCAAAACATTCAATAACATTTATATTAAAATCGGATTCCAAAGGATTATATGTATTAGATGGAGAAGCTTGATAAGAAGGATACACAAGTCCTGTAGGTCAAGGTCTACATGAGGTGTAGAGTAAGAAACTCGGGATGGTTCTTTTATGGAAGATCCTACCACAAAGGGAGGATGAGAATAAGACTTTCTAGAAGGTTGAAAAACTGTAGGAGTTGTATCTCATGAATCTGTTTGAAACTTTATTTCAATACTTCCATCTTCATGTTCAATAATTGTTTCAATATCTTGATTTTCTAAAGACCTTTCTGGTTGGGCATTTTCTAGGTGCCATTTTCCAGATAGATTATTATCATTCCACTATATGAGTTTTAGAATATTAACTTTTTTTTTAAAATTAGTTTAGAATAAAGTAGTCATACCTTTTACTTGATGGGAATAGGCTATGCCTGGAACAATTGAATTCATGAGTTTATAATAAATGCTTGGATAGCAAGAGTAAGAGCTTCATATGCACCTGGATCTGTAAGGGAAACAGAGAAATTTGGAAAGCAATTGAAGAAAGTAGGCCATTAGCCAAACTTGATTTAACCATTCCAAGTAATGAATTATTGAATTATTTATGTCTTGTGTCTTAAACATAGATGAGAGCTTCAATTCTAAGTCCAAGCCTTGTTAATCGCTTTAGAATAACTTGTACTAATCCAAAATGAATATAATTGTATGTTTTAACATACTCCTTTATTTCATGGGGCTTGATTAAAGAAAGATGCTGAATATTACTAGTGATGATTCAGTTCTTTCAATGGTTTTTACTTTATAACTTGATTTTAATTGAAAACTTCCAACTTTATAAATTTCATTTTTATTTAAGGTTGGAATAATCTAATCACAAATAACTTGATCTAAATCGTCATAATTGATTTCTTCACAATTTTTAATAGACATAAAAAGGAATTTGATGATGAGGAATAAGAAGGTACAAACTTCTTAATAAGCTTAGCCATAATTTGTATTACAGAGTTATTTAACCAAATCCACCATGAGTATCTAATGAAATAGAGGATTTACACACCAACAAAACGCCTTCACACGGCTAACAACGGCGACAACAATGGCTACCTCTGCTTCGCTTTGAGCGGAATATGATTAAAATTTCTCAATAATAGTAAACACAGAACTAAGTATTAACACTTTTAACGTTCTTACTTTTGAGTCAGTAATTCCTTAAGCAAAATCAAAGCATAACATAACAAAGATAAGTGAAGAAATACTAACAAAATGACTTTATATTGCCAAAGTACTTGATTATAAATTTGATACTAACTTGGCTCTGATACCAAATGATGAAAATGGTGGGTATACAAAAGCGAAAGGGAGAGGAGAGAGGAGATGGTGGTGGGAGCAAGGCTAGATTTTGACTGATATTTCAACTCTTGCCGTACATGAGGAAGGCTAGACCTATTTATAGTCATAAGAAATATAATTTACATTTCCTTACAACTGAATTTAGACTAAATGTTCATTTCATTTAATGTGCTGGCAAATTTCTTGATGCTTCTGGACTGTAAGAAAAAATCACAATCTTTGTTGTAGATGAACTTTATTTTGAATAGTGAGATGTCATGATTGCTTTGAGTAACTTGATAAGGTATGTGTTATGTTTTTATTTCTTTTCCCTTTCTGGAGATAAGTTCTTTCATGGATGTGTATGTCTAGAATAAAATACTACTTCATTCTTATGAGAGATATGCTTTATCTTTTAGTACTTATGCATGTACTTTTTCCAAAAAAACTCATTGATGTGCTAGTAGAAAATTTTTTCTCATCCTTCCAATGTTTTAGAAAAAGCTCTTGTAGGAGGAATCTTTATGCTAGGCATAGTATTATTGGAGACTTGCATCAAAAGTGCTCATCCTAGCCATCATTTGTTAGCTCACCATGGAATAATTAGATTAACTCTTCTTGAGTTCTGTCAGAAATATCAAAAGACATGCCTTCATAAGCATTGATAATTTGACTAAGAGCTGTATGTCCAGATTTATATGGATTCTATATCACCGTTGTTTGCTTAGCGAGATCATCAGCGATGTAAACAACACTTCAACCATCACACCAAACATATTTGTATGTACTTGCAAATTCAAGATGTCCTTTTAGATTGAGAAATCATTGATACTGATCAGAAGCTAGGTCACAAGTTCAGAGGCATTCTAAGCTGTATTCCATTTTAGCGACTTCATGCGATTCATAACATTAAACTGGATAATTAATATAGAGATGTTCGTAATCATTTAATGTAGAGATGAACTTTTTGCAGACTAAATCTGCTTCTTCATAATTCATGATGGTCCATAATTGATAAGGTTGATAAAACCAAATTTTTGACCTTTCACCCAAACTTGATGAAATCATTATGAAAAGTTGTCTTTTGGTAACTCCAAGGCTGTGAAGGGCATGACGCACGATTGTAGGGAGTTGCTGTTGAAAGTGCAATAACTAGATCTCACCAAGTCCTAGAGGGGGGGTGAATAGGACTATTAAAAATTTCTTTTCAAGACTTAGGTTTTATTAGAGAGCAATCTGAAAGATTATTAAAATTGAGAGAGATATTTAGAGTTGTGAGTGTTTAGACATGCAACTAGAGCAACAAAGATGTAGCTTATAAAAGATCATCAACTCAAGTGACAAGAATGCAAGGCAACATCCACACACAACAAACAATAAACACAATGATTTATAGTGGTTCGGTCCTAGACCTACATCCACTCTCAAGAGCAATCTCTCTTGGTTCCACTAAATAAGAGGTACTTACATAACATACACCTCTTGCAACAGTTTTTGATTTGGGGGTTTGTCTTCCACCAACTAGAGTTTTTGATAAAGTGGTAAATCCTTGATCTAGTCCACCAACTACAACAATTTTTGATGCGGTGGTTTGTCTTCCACCAAATACAGCAATGAGAATTGAAATCTTAAAGAACACCTAAACAAGGAATTGTATACCTTGGTCTTTGAGTGGTGCTCTTGATGCTTGAAGGCTACCTCCAAGCTTAGGCCTCTTGTTCTTGCTCCTTGGAGATGAAGATCTTCAGTGAGTGCTCAGCCAAGGGAAGAGGTTTTAAGAGGGTTTGGAAGGCTAAGGAATTCTCTCAGATTTAATGAAGCCTTTTCTAACTCACCAACTACTCTACTTGTAACAATAATGGCACTCTTTTGGTTTTGGAGAGTAGGTGGTTGTGGGAGCTTTGAGGATGATTTTAATGGAGGTGCAAAGGCTCAGCTATACTAGTGATTTTCTCAGCAATAAATTCAGTGGTTGGAGCAAGGGAGAGGTCCTTTTTAAATACAGATGAGCTCCAATGGATAGATCTACGGCTAAGAACAGAATGGTCTACGGCTTAGCCGTAAGTTCTGACAGCATCTAACGGCTAGTTTGACCAGATCCAACAAAAATTCCTTCTTACGGTTAGGCTTACGGCTTAGCCGTAAATCCTTATACGGCTTAGCTGTGAGCACCTTTCGGCCTAGCCGTGGGTCAGCCGTAAGCTCAAATTTCCCAGAAACTGCTCTCTGGAGAGTGGCCCGTAATCTTTTACGGCTTAGCCGTGAATAACCTTACGGCTTAGCCGTGAAGGCCTTTCGGCTTGGCCGTAAGGTCAACTGTAAGCATAATATGGTCAAGTGCACTCTCTGGATTGTGGCCCGTAGATTTTACGGCTTAGCCGTGAAACACACTACGGCTTAGCCGTAACATTTTTCGGTGCAGCCGTAGGGTCAGCCGTAGAACAAAAAGCTCCAAAATATACTCTCTGGAAAGTGAGCCGTAGGATCTACGGCTTAGCCGTGGTCCAAGCCGTAGAACAAAACAGGGTGTTTGAAAAACCTAATTTCCTATTTTATTTCTATGGACACTTAGGGATCACAGTTACCTTATCCCTTGGCACTCACAGATGATCTTCTTTGAATGATCTTGAACTTCTTTGCTTAGTCTTCATTGATAGGTCTTCCTTGAATGGTCTTGAACTAGCTTGAACTTCTTTGAATCTTGGCTTGATCTTCAATGAACTTCCGAGGTGAACTTGATCGTTCTAGAACTGAACTATACTTTGGTCACGTAATTGACAACACACTCTTACAATGACACTAACAATCTCCCCCTTTGTCAATTTCGTGACAAAATTACATAATGTGAAGAAGATACAACATTTAAGCTCAGCAATTGAGATACAACAAGTACTACATTAGTGAATACACCTTAAGCACCCACATCTACATATACAACACTTTGAAACTCCCCCTTTGACAATGCTTAACCTGCAAAAGGTTGCAAACACAATCTACTAGAAAGGTGGGAGGTTAGAAAGCTCCCCCTAAACACATGCATACAATTCTCCCCCTTTTTGGCACAATATTGACAAAGAGATAAAGCATAAATAATGGCAAAGGAATGGCTATATTAGATTTAGAAATGAGAAGCAGTACAACCATAGCAAAACAATACATCACCCATAAGCATACATGAGAGAACAAACAAGACTAATAGGTGAGGTACAGCCATTTCCCAAAATACAAAAAAAACAACAAGAACAGACATCAATCCGAAGGAGGAGAAGGGGAAGGAATCGCCACATCGTCCTGCCGGCAGCTCTTGGAGATCTTGGATAAGTGTTGAAAGGATTTCTTTAGGAGCTTCTCCATCTTAGTTTGACGTTGTTCGAGGGCGGCCAACCGAGCTTCAAACGAGGAAAAGGAAGAAGCCGGGGGAGGAACCGGACCCGGGGAAGTGGTAGAGGGTGCTGCAGGAGGAGGCGCAACCGGGGAATCATCTTCGTCTCCAGAGTCATGAAGTCGGGGACCAGCTGCCTGTTGTTTGGACAAGCGCATGTTCTGCATATTAACGATGCCAAATGTGGGATGAGACTCAGGAGCTTCATCGGAAGGTAAATCAACCCCACACTGAGAGGCGAGGCGAGTCATGAGATAGCCAAAGATACATGCATTGGTGCCTCTGCCCGGGCACTGCCAAAACCGGATAATGGTAGCACAAATGAGAGATGGCAGACACACTCTGACCCCCATGTGGACTGAGTAGAGGACATTAACCATGAACGGTGTGAGGTCAGAGAAATTCCCCCTCCGAGGATAGATGTTGCAAGTGAAAATAGCATGGAGGATCCGGTAATGAGGAAGCAGAGAGGCAGCAGGAAGGAACCCCTTGTCCTTCCATGGGATGGAGGGGCCACAGAGGGCAAAAGTGGCAGTGTGTTTCTCCTCTTCGAATAGAGAATCCGAGATGACCGAAGTGGAATCGGAGAGAGGCACACACAACAAGGAGGAGATGATGGCAAGGGTGATGGTATTGGTGCTATCAGAGAACCCAAGGTCAAAGGACATGGTGTCTAACGAGGCGCGAGAGATAGATGCATACATGGTACGCACAATCGAGGGGAAGCCAGGACCATCCCACTTCAGAATGTTTTCGCACCCAACGTGAGTGAGAAGTGTGTGGAAGCCATAGGCCTCAACAGCGAGAATATTAACATCGCGCTCTACAGTGATGGGTCTCGAAAAGAAAGACCGATCACGAGTGGGTTCCCGTGGAACCAAAACTCGGGGAGAGGGTGGAGATGGCTGACGAGCCCGGGAAGAGCTACCAGAGGCACGAAGCCTCTTACCCGGAGGGTAGGCATTCTTGGTGCGTGGAGGCATGATGATAATCCGAGGGAAGACCACACACCACAAACAGGAGGAAAAAGCACACAGAGCACAGTAAATCGAATGAAACAGTGAGGAAAAAAAAAAGAGAGAAAGGAGAACAATACAGTAACCAAAAAGAGAGGAGGACGCCGGAGAAGGACGATGGAGAAGGAGGGCGCTGGAGAAGGAAGATGCCGAACAGAGACGAGGAAGAGAAAGACGGTGCCGGAAGAGGAAGACAGAGAAAGGAAGGAAGAGGAGGACACCGGAGGAGGAAGGCCGGAGGAGGAGTACGCCGGAGAAGGAAGAAGGAGGAAGGCCGGAGGAGGAGTACGCCGGAGAAGGAAGGAGGAGGAAAGCCGAGAGAGGAAGAGAGAGCAGAAGAAGAAGAGACGGGGTCGGCAGCGTGAAAAAAAAAAGAGGAAGAGACGGGTTAAGAAGGTCTCGGCGCGCAGAACGAGGACGAAAAAAGTACTTACGGCTTAGCCGTAGAGTGTTTTACGGCGGAGCCGTAAACCCTTACGGCTTAGCCGTAAAGTGGTGTACAGCTTAGCCGTAGACCCTGGGCAAAAACACAAGTTAATCCAAACAGCAAACACCAATTGATTTCCTCAAATTTTCAAATTTTAACACATCAAGAGGTTTAGTCACGATGTCTGCAAGTTGTTTTTCAGTCTGAATATATTCGAGCTCAATGATTCCTTCTTCAACCAATTCTCTAATAAAATGATGTTGAATATCAATGTGTTTGGTGCGAGAGTGCTGGACCGGATTTTTAGAAATGTGTATGGCACTCGTGTTATCACAATACAAGCTCATTATGCCTTGTGTAATGCATAGTCCATAAGCATCTGCTTCATCCACAAGAGTTGAGAACAGCAGCTTCCGGCAGCTATGTATTCAGCCTCGGCAGTGGAGAGAGATATCGAATTTTGCTTTTTACTATGCCAAGCTACTAGACAATTTCCAACATAAAAACAGCCACCACTTGTGGATTTTCTATCATCTAAGTTTACTGCGCAATCAGCATCTGAGTATCCAGCAATGGAGGATGAGGAGTCATGAGGATACCACAGACCATATTCAGTTGTATCGGCAATGTATTTAATGATTCTTTTTACAGTAGTTAGATGAGATTCTTTTGGATCTGCTTGATATCGAGCACATGCTCCCACGCTAAATGCTATGTCTGGCCGACTTGCAGTAAGGTACAACGGGCTACCGATCATACTTCTATATAGGCTAGAGTCAACCCCTTTACCATTTGTATCTTTAGTAAGTTTGATGGTTGTACTCATGGGGGTTTTGACATGTTTCCCAGTCATTAGACCAAATCGTTTTACCAGTTCTTTAGCATACTTGGACTGGGAAATGAAGATACCATCACGTAATTGTTTGCCTGGTAACCCTAAGAAGAAATTCAATTCGCCAACCATACTCATTTCGAATTCAGATTGCATTAGATTAGCGAACTGAGTAGTCAAGTCATTAGATGTGGAACCAAAGATGATATCATCTACATATATTTGCGCTATTAACACTGACTTTCTTGTCTTTTGGATAAAAAGGGTTTTATCAACACTACCTCTTTGAAAATTATTGTCTAACAAGAATTTAGTCAACCTTTCATACCAAGCACGTGGTGCTTGCTTAAGACCATACAGAGCTTTCTTCAGTCTAAACACATGGTCAGGGAATTTTGAATCTATAAAACCTTTAGGTTGTTTAACATATACTTCCTCATTCAAAATTCCATTTAGAAAAGCACTCTTAACATCCATTTGAAACAATTTGAACTTTAAAAAGCAAGCTATAGATAGTAAAATTCTAATTGATTCTAAACGAGCAACTGGAGCAAAGGTCTCGTCAAAGTCAATACCTTCAATTTGAGAATATCCCTGCGCTACCAACCTAGCTTTGTTCCTAACAATAATTCCATTTTCATCAAGTTTATTTTTGAAGATCCATTTAGTGCCTATCACATTTTTATCCTTTGGTCTTGGAACTAGGTACCAAACATCACTTCTTGTAAACTGATTCAATTCTTCTTGCATAGCTTTTATCCAATCATTGTCTGAAGAGGCTTCATCAACGCTGGTAGGTTCTAAAACAGAAGTAAAGCACAAGTGACTCATAATGTTCTCCAATTGTTTCCTAGTTTTTACACCTATTAGGGGGTCACCAATAATCTGATCTTTAGGATGATCTTTTACATTCACCAAATTTTCAGTAGCGATAGGTGCATCAGTTTTTATTGTGGATCGTGTGGGTTCAATCATTGAGGGCACTTCTACTTCATCAACATTATCAGACATTGTGGATTCATCATCTATAATGACATTTATTGATTCTTGGATGACTTCGGTTCTCATATTTAGAACACGATAGGCTCGACTCCGTGTTGAATAGCCTAAGAATATACCTTCATCACTTTTTGAGTCAAATTTACTCAGTTGTTCTCTATCCTTCAAGATGTAACATTTGCTTCCAAAGACCTTAAAATATTTCACATTTGGTTTCTTCCCATGCCACAATTCATAAGCTGTCTGATTTGTTCCAGTCCTAAGATTAACTCGGTTGATGATGTAGCAGCTGGTATTAACAGCTTCGGCCCACAAGTCTCTAGGAAGATTCTTACTATGAAGCATGACTGTGGCCATGTCTTGGAGAACTCTATTTTTTCTTTCAGCTACCCCATTTTGCTGGGGAGTTTTGGGGGCAGAGTATTCATGATGAATCCCATATTTCTCACAAAATTTATCAAATTGATCATTTTCAAATTCTCCACCATGATCACTTCGGATTCGGGCTACTGAAGTACCTTTTTCAGTCTGAATTTGTTTTACAATCCTTTTGAATTCTCCAAAGGCTTCAGATTTTTCTCTCAAAAAAGCAACCCAAGTGAATCTAGAGAAATCATCTACCATAACAAGAAAGTACCTTTTCTTACCTCGACTCTCTCTTTTAGTTGGTCCAACCAAGTCCATATGAATAAGTTCTAGAGGTCGAGTAGTTTTCATGGCATTCACCATTTTATGGGCACTTCTAATTTGTTTTCTTTGAAGGCACTCCCACAGATCATCTTTTCTTGACTATTGATCTTGGGCAGTCCTTCAACATATTTGTTTAGATGGGATAAGTCCCTGTAGTTTACATGCCCAAGTCTTTGATGCCACAATTTAGCTTCATCAATACTAGTTAGTAGGCAAGAAGCAGAGGATGAAGTATTTGTTTTTCCCACCACATAACAGTTGTCTGTAGTTCTAAGACCTCTCAATATTATCTTTCCATTTCTTGAGATCTCACAACTATGACTACTAAAGTTTACGGCATAATCTTTATCACAAATTTGAGATATGCTAAGTAAATTATGTTTCAACCCATCAACGCACAAAACATTCTCAAAAGGTGGTAAGTTTGGAACATTTAAAGTTCCTTTCCCAATAATTTTTGCAGTACTGCCATCACCAAAAGTAACTGTGCCTCCATCGAATTCAATCATTTTAGACAAACAAGATTTATCACCAATCATATGTTTTGAGCATCCACTATTCAGATACCATCTTGATTGTTCTGCAGCTTTAAAAGCTGTGTGGACCACTAGATTCTTGTTTTTGGGTATCCATTTAAGTGTACTAGTAGTAGGGATCACAGTTGATTTTTGGTGTTTCACTTGAAAGGTTTTATGTTGGGGAATAGGAATGTTTGCTCCATTCTTTTTGTATATTTCAAATTGTTTTCTTAACTTATAGACTTCTTTTAACAAATTATTCATCTTTTGGTTTAAGGGAAATGTGTTTATTTGAGACTTCTGTTTTTTGTTTTCAGGTTCCACTTTCTTAGTGGTGTTTTTCTCAATTTTCTGACTGATGTTACAATGCATTTTTCTTAACTTGCACTCGATTTTGAAATGACCTCTTTTTCCACAATAATGACAGAGGACATTTGATGAAACAGTATGAGTACTAGTAGATGCCTTATCCAACGTGTTTTGAACACTAGTATCTTCGTTCCTTAAGGCACTTTTGACAAAAACAGTTCCGGAACTTGAGGACTGATTAGCATTTTTGTCATATCCAAGACCGGTCATGTCTTTATAAGCTTTCCCAATTTTGAATAGTCTAATGTATTTCTCATCATTTTGAGTAAATCTGTACTCATACTTTTCTTTATACCGTTTCAGAATAGTCACTTCATTGTGGAGAGCATTATTTTCATCTTTTATTTTTAAAAGAGATTTTTCATGTTCTTTTAATTTGAGTACATTTTCTCTTTCTGTTGACAATTGGATTTTTACACTTTCGAGTTCTTTGAGCAATTCTTCCTTTTCTGCATTAATACTATCAACCTTTTCCTTTAAATTTTTAATTTTGTTTTGTTGATTGCTTACAGTTTCAACGAGCCTACATGTTCCCTCATAGAGTAGTTCATAGGAATCCGTGGTGTTGTCATTATCCTCATCATCTGAATTTTCATATTCACTCTCTGACTCACTGCCTGAGATTTCTTCATTTGATATTTTAATCATTTCCTCAGAAAGATTGAATGTGGCAGTGGTAGCCATCAGGACTATATATTTGTCTGATTCATTTTGATGTAATTCATCTGAGTCAGAGTCTAATTCAGATGAATCGTCCCAAGTGGCTACAAGATTCTTCTTTTTAAATTTTCCTTTTTGAGGACAATCGGTGGATATGTGTCCAATTTTCTTGCATCTATAACACATAGGTTCCTTATGTTTACTTCTAGAAAGGGAACTTGACCAACCTTTGTATTTATCATTTGTGGTTTCATTTTTATACTCTTTCACCCTCTTTTTCTTAAATTGTTTCAAAAATCTTTTAGCCAAAAGGGCCACATCTTCATCCTCGTCATTACTAGTTATTCCTATGTCATCTTTAGAGGAAGATGTGTTATGAGAGGTGATTAGAGTGATTGATTTCTTTTTGTCATTGTTAAATTTGAGTTCAAAGGTCTGAAGGGATCCCACTAAATCTTCAATTTTCATTTGTTCCGAATCCTTGTGTTCTTCTATAGAGGTTACCTTAGGATGGAATCTTTCCGGAAGTGATCTCAAGATTTTACTACAGATTTTACCTTCCGGAAGAGTTTCCCCAAGAGCCCACATTTCATTTACAATTTTCATGAGCTTAGTATGGAAGTCAGTAAACATTTCATTTTCTTCCATGTGAATGTTTTCGAACTGACTTGTGAGCATCTGAAGTTTAGATCTTTTGACAACTGAGGTACCCTCATAAGTTACTTCAAGGATTCTCCATGCCTGTTTTGCATTGGTGGTTGTCATGATCTTTTTAAACTCTTCTTGATTCATGGCACACACTATAGCATTGTAAGCTCTAGCATTATTTTGCCTAAGATTTAGCTGAGCTTGAGACCATTTAGCTGGATCTAATGGTTTAGTGGTTGTGACACCATTTGTAGTCACATCTTCAGTGGGTTCCGTCCAGCCTTTCTCTATTGCCTCCCAAACAGCCCAGTCCATGGATTTTAAAAATGCTGTCATCCGGGCTTTCCAAAAAGCATAATTTGTTCCATCAAAGAAAGGTGGACGGGTGATAGAGCTTCCTTCGGGATTCATGGTGAATCTAGCAAAATATGGATCTACTTCAGGTTATTACACCCTTAAGAAGTAACCCTCTCTAATACCAATTGAAAGTGCAATAACTAGATCTCACCAAGTCCTAGAGGGGGGGTGAATAGGACTATTAAAAATTTCTTTTCAAGACTTAGGTTTTATTAGAGAGTAATCTGAAAGATTATTAAAATTAAGAGAGATATTCAGAGTTGTGAGTGTTTAGACATGCAACTAGAGCAACAAAGATGTAGCTTATAAAAGATCATCAACTCAAGTGACAAGAATGCAAGGCAACATCCACACACAACAAACAATAAATACAATAATTTATAGTGGTTCGGTCTTAGACCTACATCCACTCTCAAGAGCAATCTCTCTTGGTTCCACTAAATAAGAGTTACTTACATAACATACACCTCTTGCAACAGTTTTTGATTCGGTGGTTTGTCTTTTACCAACTAGAGTTTTTGATCAGGTGGCTGATCCTTGATCTAGTCCACCAACTACAACAATTTTTGATGCAGTGGTTTGTCTTCTACCAAATACAGCAATGAGAATTGAAATCTTAAAGAACACCTAAACAAGGAATTGTATACCTTGGTCTTTGAGTGGTGCTCTTGATGCTTGAAGGCTACCTCCAAGCTTAAGCCTCTTGTTCTTGCTCCTTGGAGATGAAGATCTTCAGATGAGTGCTCAGCCAAGGGAAGAGGTTTTAAGAGGGTTTGGAAGGCTAAGGAATTCTCTCAGATTTAATGAAGCCTTTTCTAACTCACCAACTACTCTACTTGTAACAATAATGGCACTCTTATGGTTTTGGAGAGTAGGTGGTTGTGGGAGCTTTGAAGATGATTTTAATGGAGGTGCAAAGGCTCAGCTATACTAGTGATTTTCTCAGCAATAAATTCAGTGGTTGGAGCAAAGGAGAGGTCCTCTTTAAATACAGATGAGCTCCAACGGATAGATCTACGGCTAAGAACAGAATGGTCTACGGCTTAGCCGTAAGTTCTGACAGCATCCAACGGCTAGTTTGACCAGATTCAACAAAAATTCCTTCTTATGGTTAGGCTTACGGTTTAGCCGTAAATCCTTATACTGCTTAGCCGTGAGCACCTTTCGGCCTAGCCGTGGGTCAGCAGTAAGCTCAAATTTCCCAGAAACTGCTCTCTGGAGAGTGGCCCGTAATCTTTTACGGCTTAGCCGTGAATAACCTTACGGCTTAGCCGTGAAGGCCTTTCGGCTTGGCCGTAAGGTCAACCGTAAGCATAATATGGCCAAGTGCACTCTCTGGATTGTGGCCCGTAGATTTTACGGCTTAGCCGTGAAACACACTACGGCTTAGCCGTAACATTTTCGGTGCAGCCGTAGGGTCAGCCGTAGAACAAAAAGCTCCAAAATATACTCTTTGGAAAGTGAGCCGTAGGATCTACGGCTTAGCCGTGGTCCAAGCCGTAGAACAAAACAGGGTGTTTGAAAAACCTAATTTCCTATTTTATTTCTATGGACACTTAGGGATCACAGTTACCTTATCCCTTGGCACTCACAGATGATCTTCTTTGAATGATCTTGAACTTCTTTGCTTAGTCTTCATTGATAGGTCTTCCTTGAATGGTCTTGAACTAGCTTGAACTTCTTTGAATCTTGGCTTGATCTTCAATGAACTTCCGAGGTGAACTTGATCGTTCTAGAACCGAACTATACTTTGGTCACGTAATTGACAACACACTCTTACAATGACACTAACAGCTGTATCATTTCAAAATCATCTATGCATAAAGAAAATCTTTGAACCAATCCTTGTTCGATATATGAGATATCAACTTCATATGAAGGCAGGAACAACTTGGGAAAGCCAGTTGCCCAGTTTATATATTGAGCTTTGAGCAATAATCGCTCCTTGATCTGACAAGAAATAGTTTTTTCTCTAATTCTTATAGCTATCGCATCTGGAGTGCTGTGTTAACCTTTTCCAAGAGGTGAATTCTGAATGTTTTTTTATCAGTATAGGTGGATAACAGTGCTTTTTGATGGATGCTATGGCACATAAGGATTTGGCTTTCTAAGTCCTTGATATGGTTTGCAATTTTGGATATGGTTTTTCTAGTGTTTTTTCTTTAATCAAAGAGAATGGCACTCCAATGGGCATTGATAAGTTCTTGTGAAATGACAAATAATCCTGGATTGAAGAAGGGAATTGATAATTGTTGGGAGGTAGGTATGAAGGAAGAGCTTCATTCCTAAATAGGGGCTTTGCTTTTTCTTGTACTTGATGTCATAATGAGAAGGGATACTTTCCGAAGGCAGATAGGTCTAAATGAGAATTATCAATAATCTGAATTTTTATTTTCTTTAGAAAAAGAAAAATAATTTTATATCTATCCTTCGGATAGAATTTGAAGGTACCAAAATCTGGATGTAAGATTAAATGCAGAAAACATGAAGACATCAGAGAGACGATTAATAAGATCTGTTTTATTCAGAACTGGATATCTAAATGGTTATTGAACATCTTATTCTTGTTTACACTTTATTTGAATAATATTGATAAGTTGAATAGGAGTTCATTCAACAAAATCAAATTTTAATTATTTATTATCTAAAATAGTTTTTAAACCTGATGAGTCAATTTGAAAAGGCTGTAAAATTTGTAGAAAAGAATTTCCAAGGATAACGTCATTGTTTAAATCCTTTTCTAAAAAGAAATTAGCCTTTGTGCATGTTCTATTTTTACAGACATGAACATTACTTAATTTGTATTTGATATGTAGTCTTTTGCTAGCAGTAGCTAGATTGAGTTTATTATTAGTTTTTTCATAATATTTTGTTGGGATTAATCCTTCTCTTATTAAATTAACATTTACGCCACTATCTAATAAGCAAAGTGCTTTAATAGAAAAGTCTTTGACCTTAATGGTAGCTTGAGTTTTCCATTTTTTAAGTGGATTTCTTGTTAAAGAATTTACAAAACCATTTAAGTCCTTATCAAATTTTTCTTGATTTTTGAAATTATCATTATTTTCTTGATAATTTTTGAGTGTGTGAAATTCAAGATTCTCAACGAGTTGTTTGAGTTCTTGAAGTTCAATTAAGTCTTGTTTTAATTCTTCTATTTCTTGCTTTTGATTATTTATTTCTTTATAAAGATCTTGAATTAAAAGATAAGTAGGAGCTTATTGCTCTCTTAATCTATCTAATACGGTTTTAATGCTGAATTGTTCAGGTAAGTTTGAAATATTATTTAATGTAGAAGCTTTCCCTTTTTTAGTTCGTCTATTTATATTCTATATTTTTTCAAAATATTTATTTTTTAATTCTTCATCTTTTAGATCATTAAACATTTCTAGCATCATCTTTTTTGGAGCAGAAAGAATGTTTAAAGATAAAGAGGAAGAAGAAGCAGATTCGTACTGGCTTTCTGTTAGATTTTGTGGACTCAATCCATCAGTTGATGTAATAAATTGATTAATTTCTTTATTTATCAATAAAATCATGCTTTACTTTCATGAGATGAATGTTATTTTACTACTTCATGCACATGACCAATACATATGACATAATGGTTCATGAGTAGAACCAGGTCCCATTAGTATATTAGATGTGATATATGTGCATGGATGAGATCCACACGCGGGAGATATGTCACAAATCTTATACTTAAATAGCTTCACAACTAGTAATGAGACTGGGCATCTCATTTGATAAAGTTGTAGTACTTTGATCACTATGAGATAGTGTGATTTGTCTCGATCATTAGAATGTAAGATTCTGGATCACGGTACTGGTACATTAGATGTATTAAAGGACCATGAGATGCACCTTATGAAATTCTGTCTCAATAATAAGGTATGCTCTCATACTTCCCTAGCAATAGGCTCTCAATCCTGAGACATTGATGAACTCAAGTTTCTATCTATTCATTTGCTTTGAGTCACCAATGAGTGAGGCCGATTGTAGGTTAACACCTCGGTGTCTTGGGTATGTGGTAGTAGAACTGTGGGAACGTCGAATGTTCAAGATGGAATCTATCTCTATTATCCCCTTGTGCCAATTAATGGATTTGTCATTAGTAAGTGTGCACCCATCTCAATTAAGAGTTAATTGGATGGTACTGATGATTACTGTGATTAATTGGGGCTCAAGGATAATAAGATGTGAAACTTATATTGGAAGAGACAAATTTATTCCAATTGATCCACGGATATTGATAGATGGGCCTACTTGTGGTAATTGGGAAGTTTAGGGTCTTTATTGTAATTTATTCATAAGACTGGAGTGCAATTGCATTTATATAGTGGTGTTATTTGCAATTAAATGTGGGCCCAGATTGCACATGAGATGTGGGGTCGTGGTGTTCCAGTTGGAGCCAGCTTTTTAAGGAATCCCTAGTGGTCCCCACGCTAGCCTAAGTTATTGGAAAATACTAATTTGACTTGAACTCTAGAAAAAAAGGTTAAGAAAGGAGAAAGTTGCTAATTGCTTTGGAAGTAAGGCTTCTATTTCAATTAAGCAAGGAAGAGATTTGAAAATATATAAAATCTCTTGGACGTCCAATAAGAGACACTCTCACACCCAAAATCCTATTTGTGCAAGAGTTGTACGAGTTTCTCTCTCCTTCTCTCTTCTAATTCCTTGGAGTTTCGAGTTAGGACTTCTTCTGGAGATTCCACCAATCTTCTTGAGAAAAGAAATCCAATTCGGGTCATAGCGTGGAAGGCTAAGAGGTGTTGAAGATTCTCATCATCAAGTAGAGTTTTAACTTCTCCATTAAAGCACTACGAATCTCTAAAGGTATGATCTACTTCTTGCATGTCGTAGATTATTATGGATGTCCAGTGCTATTTGATTCTATCTTTTAGATAGAATATTTATTGTACATGATCACGAAATTGGGGGTAATGCATCCTGGATTGGGTTTTTGGTCTTATAGATAGTTGATCCCTGTGTCAAGTGGGTCAAAAGTTTCGAAAATCTATCCACGAGACCCACCTATTTCCAACAATTGATATCAGAGCCATACCTCCTCTCTAATCATGTTAGATCAGTAAGCTTGTTCTAATCTTTGCATGAGATGAGAAGAGGATAGAGCAAGGGCTATGAAAGGATTAGTGTTTATTGGGTTTGCTTGCTTTTGTAATAGATCCATGTTTGGAAAGTCACAAAAGGTTTTAATCATGATAGGAGGATGGTAAGATGCCATTAGAAGCATACTGAGATCATTAGAAGTGATTGGGAATAGCAGGAGCCGAATCTGAAAAAACCCAAATCTCTGGGTTCGTCAGGTCGGTTAGTCAAATGGACCACTATGGCTGTAGAGGTCTGTTGGCTAGCCGTAGGGACCAGATCGGCTAGCTGAACCCAGGAAGAATCATTTTGTTCTTGGTCTGAGTTGTTGTTGTTGTTATTTTTTTTTTCAGGGCGCTGCCCCCATACCCCCTCTCGTAGTAGATCTTGTCTTGTGGTGGCAAACATTTGGCATCTTGTTTTTTCATTGTGGTTTGGCAACCTGGTTTTGTGAGATGCTTTGTTGTATGAGATACTAACTTGCAGGTGATAATGTCCTCTCCATATGGACCACATGTTTTTTCTTTCCTTTTAATTATTGTTTTTTTTTTTTTTGTGGCTAAGTGTAAAAGGCATCATGGTTTCCTTGGTTTCTCGTGAAAGGGCAAGGCATGGTGAATTTCCCTATAGCCCTTTTATTTCCATGTTTAAATTACCATGTAAGTCTCATTATAGAGACATAGGAATTTATGTGTTTTTGTAAATTCTGGAGATGTCCGAAACAAAGAAGGAAAGAGAAGCTGGACTCCTAATCAAAGAGTTTGAAGATTACCAAAAGGTGTTTTGGAAATGCCCAAAGAGTTTGAGGAATCCCAAAGTTTTGGAAAGTCTAGAAGTCCAAGAAGTCTTTTCCGCCTGGGCTATGTGGAGGAGAGGACTAGTCTTTTATTATAGCACTTTCTATTTATGGATGAATGTTTATTTTAGAGTATTTCCATATCTGATCCAAACATAGCAAATTCCAAAATTGGTCAAATCAAATTAATTTTTGGAAAGAGTTTTAATTAGAGTTGGTGGGCCCATGAGATGGATCTATTGGTAACACTAATTTTAGAAACTGGACTTTCCTTAAAATAACTTGACTTGGAACCAATCATTGGTCTTATCATGAGATGAATTTATACTTATATTTGATGGATCCATACACCTATAAGGAAATCCTCAACTCTAAAATATTAAGTGGGAGCAGGGCATTTATATATATATAAATCCCCATGGTTTTCCACCATAGGTCCATTGTAAGGAAAATATTAGCCTCGCGCCATTTTGAGAATGGCCATTCCCCACGGAAGGCTTGTATTTATCTGGATACTGGATATGGATCTCCTATGGATAGTGTTGATGAGACGGGGTGGGAGCCCACTCCCCAAGGAGGAGCTGCCCGCAACGGTTGTCATGCAATGCTAGTTGGTGGGTCACACTTAACTAAAATAATGATGTAGTATCCCCAAGGATTTGCCTCCTATATTTTAGAAACTGAAGCTAATCGAGAGTCATACATTATTTGGTATGAGATACCTAGATAGTAATGAATGAAGGGGATCATGGATAGTTAGTCTTAATCCCAATTTTGACCAACTTTGATCCGCACCAGTCTATGAGGTATTTGCACTCCCCAAGGAGGCACACTCCGCAGGATTGGGATTCCGATGTATTCTGAATTTTGTGGTTATGAGGATTCCCACATAAATTTGGTAGAATACTAAATCCTAATATCATTTAAATTCATTAATTGAATGTATGGTTATGTGCTACAGTATTACAAGCATGAATTCTAATACTTTTAATCCACTTGCGACCATCCTTAACCAGAATAAGTTGGTGGGGTCCAACTATGTAGACTGGAAACGGAATTTGGATATTGTCCTAACGGCTTCAGGATATAAATATGTCCTTACCAAAAACCCCCTTGAAGAGCCTGGCATAGATGCATCAGAAGCAGAAAAGGACCTTTACACCAAATGGGCCAAAGACGATGAGATGGCCCGATGTTACATTCTGGCATCCATGTCTAATGTGCTGCAACACCAACATCAATCTTATAAGACCGCATACGATATGATATCAAATTTAAAGGAGATGTTTGCAGAACAAGGCAGACCTGCTAGGCAGGCAGCCATGAGGGTGCTCATTAGCACCAAGATGGCTGAAGGTACATCAGTATAGGAACACATGTTGAAGTTGACGGACTCATTAAATGAGTTAGATGTACTGGGAGCCGCGATTAATGTAGAATTGCAGATTGACATAATCCTTGAGTCACTACCAGAGTCATTCAACAATTTCAAGGTTAATTATAATATGAATAAAATGAATCTGACTTTGGCTGAGCTATCTAGTCAGCTGGTAGCAACTGAAGGGATTATGAAGAAAAAACCAACTGCCTTAATGACAGAAAAGTCAGATGCCAAGTCCAAGCCGAAAGGCAAAGGGCAGAAAGGCAAAAAGAAATCAGTTCCCAAGGGTCCTAAGGTGGAGAATGGTCCAACTGGTGGCGTGGCTAAAGCTAATGGTTCGGGGACAAAAGGAAAGTGTTTCCATTGTGGTAAGACAGGACATTAGAAGAGGAATTGTCCAGAATATCTGTCTAAGAAAAAGACCCTACGTATGATTGAGTCACTTATATCTGAAGTTAGTTTTGCAACTGGTACTTCAGAATCCTGGTGTGTGGATTCCGGGGCAACTAATCACATATGTAATACGTTGCAGGGGTTCAGGGAAACCAAGAGGCTAAGTGATAGAGAAATCATTGTCAACCTAGGATCTGATGCTAAGGCGGAGGCTATTTCAGGGGGAGTCATTACTTTATGTTTTTCAAATAATAAATTGGTTTTGTCAGAAACATTATATGTACCATCTTTAAGGCGGAATTTAATTTCAGTTTCTAGTTTGGTGAATAAAGGTTATTCAATTACTTTTGGTACTGAAGTTGTCATAAAGAGGAATGGTACTTTCATATGTTCTGACAAGGTAACCAATGGACTTTATTTGTTAAACCCCACGATGTATGAGATACATGGTACTGAAACAATTAATAGACCATCATTAAAGAGAAAGTTACCTTCATCTAATCCAACAAAACTTTGGCACCTGAGGCTAGGTCATATAAACCTTAATAGGATTGAGAGGCTAGTGAAAGATGGTATCTTACCTTCATTGGTGGTAGAACCAATGCTTGTTTGTGAGTCCTGTTTGGAAGGTAAAATGACCAAAAGACCCTTTTCAGCTATGGGTAATAGGGCCAAAGATTTATTGGAATCAGTGCATACTGATGTCTGCAGACCCATTAATGTCAGGACCAGAGGAGGATATGAGTACTTCATCACTTTCACAGATGATTACTCAAGATATGGTTACATATACCTTATGCACCGCAAGTCCAAAGCTTTTGAAAAGTTCAAAGAGTTTCGAACGGAAGCGGAAAAGCAATTAGGTAAGAGTATCAAGACTCTTCGATCAGATCGAGGAGGGGAATATCTCTTTGCTGATTTTATGGGTTACTTATCAGAAGATGGGATTCTTTCCCAGTTGTCTGCTCCTGGTATGCCTCAACAGAATGGAGTAGCAGAAAGAAGGAACCGTACTCTTTTAGATATGATTAGTTCTATGCTGAGTTTCTCAAGATTACCTATATCCTTTTGGGGATACACTTTGGATACTGCAATGTATGTACTAAACCTCATACCATCTAAGTCTATACCTAAGACTCCCCGGGAATTGTGGTCTGGGCGAAAGCCTAGTCTACAACATTTACACATTTGGGGTTGTCCAGCACACGTGCTCAAGGTTAAGATGGATAAGTTGGAAACGAAGTCGGAAGTATGCACGTTTGTGGGATATCCTAAAGGAACTAAAGGTTGGTTATTCTATAATCCCAGAGAGCAGAAAGTGCTGGTCAGCACCAATGCAGTTTTTCTGGAGGAAGATTATATGATGGACCGGAAATCTTTAGAAAAGGTGATCTTGGGAGAGATTCAGGAGCAATCAATTCTAAATCCAAGTATGACTGGACTTAAGGAAGAACCACCCTTACCGGACCCAGTAGTTACACCAGAACCTCATCTTAGTGGGAGGATTATTAGACCCCCTGACAGGTTCTCATTCTTCGGAGAGTCTTATGAAGCAATCCCAGAAGAGCCGGAACAAGGTCCCTCTAACTATGATGAAGCAATCAATGACTTAGACTCGGAACGCTGGAAAGATGCTATGAAAGCTGAGATGGAGTCTATGTACTCAAATCAGGTCTAGACACTTGTGGACTTGCCTGCCAATATTAAACCTATTGGATGCAAGTGGGTCTACAAGAGAAAAAGAAGACCAGATGGAAGAGTGGAGACCTATCAGGCTAGGCTTGTTGCGAAAGGATATACTCAGAAAGAGGGGATCGATTATGAGGAAACCTTCTCGCCAGTAGCCATGCTCAAATCCATCCGGATACTCTTATCCATTGCGGCTCATCTCGATTACAAGATTTGGCAAATGGATGTCAAGACGGCATTTCTTAAAGACCATCTTGAGGAAGACATCTATATAGTGCAGCCAGACGGTTTTGTAGCTAAAAACCAGGAGCAAAAAGTTTGAAAGCTGCAGAAGTCTATTTATGGACTGAAGCAGGAATCCCGAAGCTGGAATATTAGTTTTGACCAGGTAATCAAGTCATTTGGTTTTTGTCAAAATCTGGATGAGTGATGTGTGTACATGAAAAGTGAGGGTGAAAGGGTAGTTTTTCTGGTTTTATATGTCGATGACATCCTTCTCCTTGGGAAAGACTTAGGAATGTTGTCAACGGTAAAAGTTTGGTTAGCCAAGACTTTTGATATGAAGGACTTAAGAGAAGCTAGCTACATCCTAGGGATCAAACTCTATCGAGACCGGAAAAGTAGGATGATTGGCTTATCCCAAGCTGCATACATAGATAAGGTGCTAGTACGGTTAGCAATGCAAGATTCCAAGAAGGGTATCACACCTTTCAGGCATGGAGTGCACCTTTCTAAGGATCAGTGTCCTAAGACACCTGAGGAAATGGAGCAGATGAGGTCGATACCATACGCTTCTGCTGTTGGTAGCCTCATGTATGCTATTTTATGTACTAGACCAGATATCTGTTATGTAGTGGGCCTAGTCAGCATATATCAATCTAATCCAAGACTTGAACATTGGACTGCTGTAAAATGTATTCTCAAATACTTGAGAAGGACTAGAGTTTACATGTTGATTTACAGCAGTGATGAGTTGATTCCAGTCAGATATACAGATTCTGACTTTATGTCAGATAAGGATTCTAGGAAATCCACCTCTAGTTATGCATTTATGCTTGGAGGCGGAGCTATCAGCTGGAGGAGTATAAAATAAGAATGTACCGTTGATTCAACCTCGGAGGCTGAATATGTAGCAGCTTGTGAAGCAGCTAAGGAAGCAGTATGGCTTAAAAGATTCCTTTTGGAACTTCGAGTGGTACTTTTGGCGAGACAACCACTCACAGTTTACTGTGACAGCAGCGGGGCAGTCGCTCAATCAAAGGAACACAGAAGCCATAAAAGCCAAAAGCATGTACAGAGGAAGTATCACTTAGTCAGAGAGATTGTGCAGAAAGGTGATATTGCTATTACCAAGATAGCCTCTGTGGACAATTTGGCAGATCCCTTTACTAAGCCTTTGACTGCCAAAGTCTTTTAGCAGCATGTAGAAGGGATGGGAATGAGATGCAACCTTGACTGGCATTGAGCCCAAGTGGGAGATTGTTAGATTTTATAGACTCAATCCATCAGTTAATGTAATAAATTGATTAATTTCTTTATTTATCAATAAAATCATGCTTTACTTTCATGAGATGAATGTTATTTTACTACTTCATGCACATGACCAATACATATGACATAATGGTTCATGAGTTGAACCGGGTCCTATTAGTATATTAGATGTGATATATGTGCATGGATGAGATCCACACGCGGGAGATATATGACATAAATCTTATACTTAAATAGCTTCACAACCAGTAATGAAACTGGGCATCTCATTTGATAAGGTTGCAGCACTTTGATCACTATGAGATAGTGTGATTTGTCTCGATCATTAGAATGTAAGATTCTGGATCACGGTACTGGTACATTGGATGTATTGAAGGACCATAAGATGCACCTTATGGAATTCTGTCTCAATAATAAAGTATGCTCTTATAATTCCCTGGCAATAGGCTCTCAATCTTGAGACATTGATGAACTCAATTTTCTATCTATTCATTTGCTTTGAGTCACCAATGAGTGAGGCCGATTGTAGGTTAACACCTCGGTGTCTTGGGTATGTGGTAGTAGAACTGTGGGAACGTTCAATGATCAAGATGGAATCTATCTCTATTATCCCCTTGTGCCAATTAATGGATTTGTCATTAGTACGTGTGCACCCATCTCAATTAAGAGTTAATTGGATGGTATTGATGATTGCTGTGATTAATTGGGGCTCAAAGATAATAAGATGTGGAACTTATATTGGAAGAGATAGATTTATTCCAATTGATCATGGATATTGATAGATGGGCCTACTTGTGGTAATTGGGAAGTTTAGGTTCTTCATTGTAATTTATTCCTAAGACTGGAGTGCAATTGCATTTATATAGTGGTGTTATTTGCAATTAACTGTGGGCCCGATTGCACATGAGATGTGGGGTTGCGGTGTTCTAGTTGGAGCCAGCTTTCTAAGGAATCCCTAGTGGTCCCCACGTTAGCCCAAGTTATTGGAAAATACTAATCCGGCTTGAACTCTAGAAAGAAGGGTTAAAAAAGGAGAAAGTTGCTAATTGTTTTGGAAGTAAGACTTCTATTTTAATTAAGCAAGGAAGAGATTTGAAAATATATAAAATCTCTTGGACGTCCAATAAGAGACACTCTCATGCCCAAAACCCTATTCGTGCAAGAGTTGTACGAGTTTCTCTCTCCTTCTCTCTTCTAATTCCTTGGAGTTTCGAGTTGGGATTTCTTCTGGAGATTCCACCAATCTTCTTGGGAGAAGAAATCCAATTCGGGTCATAGCGTGGAAGGCTAAGAGGTGTTGAAGATTCTCATCATCAAGTAGAGTTTCAACTTCTCCATTAAAGCACTGCGAATCTCCAAAGGTATAATCTACTTCTTGCATGTCGTAGATTATTATGGATGTTCAATACTGTTTGATTCTGTCTTTTAGATAGAATATTTACTGTACATGGTCACGAGATTGAGGGTAATGCATCCTGAATTGGGTTTTTGGTTTTATGGATAGTTGATTTCTGTGTCAAGTGGGTTAAAAGTTTTAAAAATTTATCCACGAGACCCACCTACTTCCAACACTTTCACTGTCAAATATTTTGCAATGACATGTATCTGAAGCATGAGAGGAAGAATAATCTGTATCAGAGGAACTGGATGACTCTGACGCTGAGGATCCTTTTATGATAGTTTTAATTTCTTTTTCAATTTTAACTTTTATTTTTGGGAGTAAGGAGCTATATGTCCTTTTTCTTTGCAATTATAACATTATATTTCTTTTTTCTTGGGATAAGAAGTGTATAGATTATCGTTTGTATAAGATTTCTTTAATTCTTTATAAGGGTTTTTATGGGAAGATTTTTTATAATATCTTTTTGAGGGAGTATAATATTGTGGAGTTGAAAAATGTTTAGAGTTTCTTTTTTGATGGTTTCTTTTTAAGTTTTCTTTTTATTCTGGCTAGAATGACTGATTAATAGTTTCATCCCAAATTGAAAACAAAAATCATCAAGTTCATACTTGCTGATTCTTTTTTGATTTTCAATTTGACGTTTAAGTTTGATTTCGTTGTATAATGAAAATCGAACTTTATTAATCTTTTGAATTAGATCACCATATGTATACATTTCATAATTCAAATTTCTATAATTTTTTAATTTTAATTCTTCTCTAACTTTTTTTGCAAAAAGTTTAGGAAGACTAGATATGAATTTTTCTTTCCAAAATTCTGAATTACTTGTATCAATTGTATAGAGTTTTGATAAGAAAACAGCTTTATACTAACGAAAATCTGCTAATGTTGGGCAAGATAAATTGATTAATTGTGTTTTTAATTTTTCTTCTGCATTCTTATAATAACCAATAAAATGTTTAACTATATTGGTAATAAGCATGTGGATGGAATCAGGGATCATTTTGCCCTAAGGAGTAAGACTAGGATTTCCTGAGGGATCTCTTTCTACGGCATTTAATATAGCATTTTTTTCTGCATCAGATAGGTATTTTTCCCACAAACCATATAATTGTCCAGTAAATCCAAGGATGACTACATTTACTGCATGTCTTAGATCATTACCGGCAGCCATGATGGTAGAGGCAAATATCATCATGTATTGGCATAGTTGCAGGCACTACACCAAAAATGCAGTTCAGGAAGGATTATGGGCCCGATTTTGGGCCATTCCTAATGTGAAATGGATTTGATCCGTGCTGCACGAGGCCCGTTTGATAAAAGTTGGTTTTGTTTTCGCAAAAGGCACGAGGCCTGTTCTGTATTCTTTCCTCAGTCGTTCCAAAACTAGTCTCATACTCTTTCCTCAGCCTTTCGCACTGCTATGTTCCCACGTTGCTTGTATTTCCTGATCTTCTGCTCTCTTCCTCTTCCTGATCTTCTTCCTCAGCCGTTCCCACAAATCTTCTATTCTCGCTGTTTCCTCAACTGTTCCCACTTTTCTTTTCTTAAAAGGCAAGTTAGGGTTTTTCTTCTTCGCTATTGATGTTCTAATCAATCTCTCAACTCTTAGATTCTTGTTGCTTAGGGTTTGATCTTGTTTTTTATGGATCTGTTGTCTCTCGTTGGTCACAAGAGAAGAGAAGAGACGGCTAGGGTTTTGTTTTCTCCAAGTCTTCTTCACATTGGTCGCGGGAGAAGAAAAGAGACGAGGGTTTGGTCGCATCTTTTGCAGATCTTCTTCTTGTCTCTCCATTGGTATAAACCCTAGCCGATTATTATAGAAAATCTTCATCTGATCTTCCTCTGTTTTTCAGATCTATGTTTTTTGGATGTTTTGCTTGTTTTTAGATCGATTTGTGGAGATTCATGTTGTATTAGGAGATTACTATCTCAAAAATTTTAAAAACTTTGTTTATAAACAAAAAACACACACACATTATCTATCAAAGACCCATCATGCCTGATGGAGAAAATGGTATGGTTTGATGAGGAGGACGATGATAATTTTCTAATAGAAAATGGTATGGTTTGAGGAGGAGGAGAAGACTGTTGCTGTGGTGGGGATACTGGATTTTCTAATAGAAACATCTCTAGTTGCTGCTGCTGCTGCTGCTACTGATTTGTTGGTAAATCCAAGCAGGGGTGGCGGTGTATTTGTTGTAAGTAGGCAGGGAAATCGAGCTCGGCCATAAGACACGAGCCTGTTGTTGGATTTTGGTGCAGGTGCTTCTTCAGGTGGGTGTGCCACACATTTTTTATCTCGTTGTCTATTCGTCTTGGTAATCTGGCTGCAATTGCCGACCATATGGAAAAAAAATGCACATAACAACACTGATTAATTAATCACTGTATCAAAGAGAGATATTTTTCCTACAAGAGGTCTTCTGCTTGTTCATCAATCTGTGCTACTTTCGATCTAAGCCGTGATGTCAAAACTCTTTATATAATTAAATATAAATGAAAGTAAAAAAAGAAGTTACGGATTTTTTAAATTGTTGAGATTCAGTAGCAGGTGGATCCTTACTGATTCCCAAGCAATTCATGCAATTTTATTATAGTTTCCTCTTCTTCTTTAGTGAAGTTCCCTCGTTTAATATCCGGTTGCAAGTAATCTATCCGCCGAAGTCTATAGCTCTTCCCACAACTTAGTAGACCTAAGAAATAAAATAAAAGAAACAACATGAAAATCTAGCTCTTATTATTATCTTTCCTTGTATTGGTTTTATGGGGGGTATTAGAAGATCGCAAAATATCCTTCTTACTTTTTTTTATTAGCAGGTCTGGAGATTTTGGAGCCCAACGAAAACCAATCACAGAATCAATCAAAAGATGAAAGGATCAATTATTAAAAGGAAAGAAAAAAAGAAAAGAAAAGAAGATAATTCTTTAAATAACTTTTCCCAATAAATAGAATTATGCTTTCTTTTGCTTCTTTTTATTTTCATGGGTCACTTCTATTTCACTGACCGGGGACAAATCAATGCAAATCATCGAGATCTAGAGAAATTGAGAGGATCCCATTAGAAAATCATATAGTTACCGGCTTGTTTAGGAAGAGTGTGCCAATTCCCATGTCCGTATCTCTGAATGTTTGCGCTTAATACCTGGTCTTCTTCTGGAGTCCATGGACCCTTCTTCAGTCCCATTTTCTCACAACAAGGAGCTCTGACCATCTTCCTAGGATTACACTCCTCTCCAACATAGACACAAGAAGCTTTAGTTTTTCTCCAATGCCACCACGGCTATTTATCATCCCCATATCAAACTGTGGGAGAAATAGTCCAAAGACAACATCAAAATTCAAAAGTAAAGCCAACAATTTCTAAGAGGGAGGGTCCCTCCACAAGACATTTTCTAACCATTATTATATAGAAAGAAATGGGTTAGAGATTTCATAAACTGTCATTTAGCGCTTAACGAAGGGGCCCACGAATACAAAAGTATATTATAAAAAAATCACACACACACATATATATAAATAATGATTACACACAATGGACATCTTTACAAATAATCGACCCAAGTATATTATAAAAAAAAACACACACACATTGTGTACCTGACAATGGACACCACCCCTCACACTAATTTAACCCACCTGAATACCTGATAATGGACACCAACCCTCACAATGTCGAAGAGCTATATCAAGTTACTTGCAGGGATTACAGTGCCCATCACCGTTGAGTAGTCATTACAAATTAAATTGATGGTTGGAACTTGCATATGATGATCTTTATTTTATTTTTACTTATACTTATACTTGGTAGATTGATGCGAGAATCAACCAATCGTCATTATGCTTGCATGAAAAGGTACTCATGTAATTCACCAAGTTCTATTTGCAAGTCCTCACAGAATCAAGAGCTGAAAATTTATAATACTATCCTTTCTCTTATTGTCGTAATAGTGAGGGTAGTTTTGCTACATAAAACAACAAACAAAATAGGCCACCTCATCCTAAGTTTTGCTTAGGATGTACAAAACTAGGTTGGCATAGGCATTATTCAATGAAAAGCAATAGACAAAGAAACTATAAGATCATTCACTCATGCCAAGAGAGGCATTATGTAAGAAATGGCATATCCAAAGTCCAAAGCCAGGATTCTAATCCTCACCTCTAAATGTATCTACAAAGGGGTTGGTGGAAGGCCTTTGTATCATGAGTTCCTTTCTCGGTTCGTGAGAGTTATGGACTATTGACTAGTCTGTTAGGTTGGTGATTATCAGTGTAGCTTTAAATATTTGTATGAAGTTGAAAACTTTTTCCTTTTTTCTTTTAAATGATTCTGGATTTGCAAATAAACTTTGAAAAATCAATCTTGACCTCAGTACCCTCTTATTTATAACCACGACCATGGAGGATCTTATAGGTCAACACAAAGTACTTGTGCATGAATTTGGATGATTGGGTTATGCATGTAGAGGGAAATTGTGTACTCAGGGGTCACATTGCATACCCCCTGTGTTTTTTGGGCATGTAATTAGTGTTGTTTTGGGCACGCAAGTATTGGGGAAAATAGGTATTCTGGAAGACATGGGAAGAAATTTCAATGGGTCTTGGCTCAATGGAGTGTGGATTCCTACCATGTTTTTGCAGGTTTATTGGACAGTTTTATCTGAACATTTGGAATTAAGCTTCAGTAAGTGATTATTGTCTAATTTGCTCTGTATGATCTCAGGACTATTTGGACCCTTTTTTTTTATCCTCTGCGACAGGGATGATATTAATTTGTTGACCATCTAAAACATCTGGTTGATTGAAATAAGAAGTTCTAATTGGTAATTTTGGGCAGTACATTCAACTGGTGGCTCGTTAATATATGAGTCCAGACTTACAGTGGTGTCTATAATATGTATCTCTGTTCTTAGTTTACTGCTCACCCAGCAACCTCAGTTTTTGAGATGAGTGAAGGAATTCGGGCAAGAATATTTTCTTCTTGGTACATGATACCAGCCTAGCAATTTTCAAAGTCTTTTCGTGCTATTATATTTTAGCTGGTCCTTATCCTTTGATAGGTTCAACTTTTTCTTTATTTTCCAACTTTGCTTAAGTGCAATGTTCTGTTACTTTGCTCTTGTTTCTTGTGGCTGCCTTCTCACACCTGTTAAACATTTGTGCTTTTACCATGTTATAGGCTTAAGTTAAACAATTATGTACACAAATTATCAATGTCATTCTACCATCTCATGTATTATGTTTTTTATATTGCTATTGAAAGTAATCAACACTGATGTCAGGTGTAGAACACATGGATATAACGATATATATAGGAAATCTGTAATGAAAAATTTATATTCTAATACCTTCAACGTCAAGCAGAAGATAATCTCTTGTCTTTAGCAAGTACTGTGTATGTATTAATAATCTGATCATCAGCCATGTATATTCCCATATTCCTCAAAGAAATATGTTACCTCACTGATCGTAGAATGTTGTCATCAAGTGACAAAGCATGGATGTCCAAACATGGATTCAGTCGAGAGTATTTGGATGGACTTGTGCATTTCTTTGAGTTTGTAAAGAAAAATCGTGGTGGATTTCAGTATTTTCCTTGTCCATGTGTGAAATGCCGAAATGGGCATGGAATGATAGACCTTAACTTGATTTATGACCATTTGCTCATTTATGGTATTGATCAGTCATATACACATTGGATTTTTCATGGAGAAAGTTTTAACACAGCTAATGAGAAACCATCAACATTGAAGTCTTATGACCAAATGGACGACATGTATCCTAGAATGGAGGAGCTTGTAAATGACGCATTTGGGAGAATTGGTGAACATGTTGATTCTCTCATGGACGATCTTGCAAGTAATGAAGATTTAAATGAAGATTCTCCAAGGTTTCAAGGGCATGAAAACTATAAAGCCAGAAGCATAAGTCTTTATTTGGTGATGCAAGGCAAGCTTTGTATCCTTCATGTCCTAGGGAACTCACAAAATTGTCAGCTATTGCTGAGTTGTACAGTTTAAAGGCACAAAATGGCTAGTTAGACAATAGCTTTAATGATCTCCTTCAATTGGCAAAGAAGTTTCTACCGGTAGGAAATACATTACCAGAAAGCACATATCACGCTAAGAAGATGATCAACTTATTAGGAATGACCTATGAGTGTATACATGTATGCCAGAATAGTTGCATTCTTTACTAGAAAGAGTATAAAGATAGGCAAAATTGTCTAATATGTCATATATCCAGATGGAAGTCAAATTACTTGTAAAAAAGAAAAGTGTTGAAGTTTCATCAAAGGTTTTGAGATATTTTCCTTTGACACCTAGGCTGCAGAAGCTATACAGCTTAGATTTCAAAGTTAAATATATTTTCTATGTCATCCTATTTTATATTGGAATATTACAATCCATAACTAATTAATTAATTGTATACTTTATTTTGTAGTGTGCTATGGATAGCGGAGCAAATGATTTGGCATTCTCAATCGAAAGAATATAACGGTGTTATGCGGCATCCATCTAATTCACCAAGTTGGATGGTAGTAAATACCAAATGGCCAAGTTTTTCCAAGGAACATCGTAATGTCTGTTTAGGACTTGCAATGATGGGTTTAGTCCTTTTGGACATCTTAGTAGTGTTTATAGTTGTTAGCCTGTCATTATCGTGCCCTATAATCTCCCCCCCTCAATCTGAATGAAAAGAAAATTTTCAATGTTGACAATATTGATACCAGGTCCAAAAGGACCAGGTAAAGTCATTGATCTTTACTTACAGCCATTGGTTGATGAGTTAAAGGAATTATAGCTTAATGGAGTGCAAACATATGATGCTCATTCGAGAGAATTTTTTAATATGAAAGCCTTGTTGATGTGGGGTGTTAGATTTTGTGGACTCAATCCATCAGTTGATGTAATAAATTGATTAATTTCTTTATTTATCAATAAAATCATGCTTTGATTTCATGAGATGAGTGTTATTTTACTAATTCATGCACATGACCACTACATATGACATAATGGTTCATGAGTTGAACCGGGTCCCATTAGTATATTAGATGTGATATATGTGCATGGATGAGATCCACATGCGGGAGATATATGTCATAAATCTTATACTTAAATAGCTTCACGACTAGTAATGAGACTGGGCATCTCATTTGATAAGGTTGCAGCACTTTGATCACTATGAAATAGTGTGATTTGTCTCGATCATCAGAATGTAAGATTCTGGATCACAGTGCTGGTACATTAAATGTATTGAAGGATCATGAAATGCACCTTATTGAATTCCGTCTCAATAATAAGGTATGCTCTCATAATTCCCTAGCAATAGGCTCTCAATCCTAAGACATTGACGAACTCAAGTTTCTATCTATTCATTTGCTTTGAGTCACCAATGAGTGAGGCCGACTATAGGTTAACACCTCGGTGTCTTGGGTAGATGGTAGTAGAACTGTGGGAACGTTGAATGATCAAGATGGAATCTATCTCTATTATCCCCTTGTGCCAATTAATGGATTTGTCATTAGTAAGTACGCACCCATCTCAATTAAGAGTTAATTAGATGGTACTGATGATTACTGTGATTAATTGGGGCTCAAGGATAATAAGATGTGGAACTTAGATTGGAAGAGACGGATTTATTCCAATTGATCCACGGATATTGATAGAGGGGCCTACTTGTGGTAATTGGGAAGTTTAGGGTCTTCATTGTAATTTATTCCTAAGACTGGAGTGCAATTGCATTTATATAGTGGTGTTATTTGCAATTAACTGTGGGCCCGGATTGCACATGAGATGTGGGGTCGCGGTGTTCCAGTTGGAGCCAGCTTTCTAAGGAATCCCTAGTGGTCCCCACGCTAGCCCAAGATATTGGAAAACACTAATCTGACTTGGACTCTAGAAATAAGAGTTTGGAAGGAGAAAGCCGCTAATTGCTTTGGAAGTAAGACTTCTATTTCAATTAGGCAAGGGAGAGATTTGGAAGTCTATAAAATCTCTTGGACGTCCAATAAGACTCTCACTCACGCCCAAAACCCTTTCGTGCAAAGTTGCACGAGTTATTCTCTTCTCCTTTCTTCTAGTTCCTTGGAGTTTCGAGTTGGGATTTTCTCCTGAAGATTCCACCATTCTTCTTGAGAAACGAAATCCTATTCGGGGGTCATAGCGTGGAAGGCTAAGAGGTGTTGAAGAAATCCATTAGAGCACTGCGGATCTCCAAAGGTATGATCTACTTCTTGCATGTCGTATATTATTTTGGATGTTTAGTGCTGGTAGAATTTTTACTGTACATGGTTACGAGATTGAGGGTAACGCATCCTGGATTGGGTTTTGGTCTTATGTATAGTTGATCCCTGTGTCAAGTGGATCAAAAGTTTTGAAAATCTATCCACGAGACCCACCTACTTCCAACAATTGGTATCAGAGACATACCTCATCTCTAATCATGTTAGATCAATAATCTTGTTCTAATCTTCGCATGAGATGCGAAGAGGATAGAGCAAGGGCTATGATAGGATCAGTGTTTATTGGGTTTGCTTGCTTTTGTAGTAGATACATGTTTGGAAAGTCACAAAAGGTTTTAATCATAATAGGAGGATGATAAGATGCCATTAAAACATACTGAGATCATTAGAGGTGATTGGGTACAGCAGGAGCTGTATCTGAAAAAGAACCCAAATTTCTGGGTTCGTCAGGTCGGCTAGTCAAATGGACCATTATGGCTATAGAGGTCTGTTGGCTAACTGTAGGGACCAGATCGGCTAGCCGAACCTAGGTAGAACCCCGCCAGGGGCGCTGCCCCCGGACCCCCGTTGCGTAGGGGATCTTGTATCGTGGTGGCAAAATATTTGGCATCTTGTTTTTCCATTGTGGTTTGGCAACCTGGTTTTGTGAGATGCTTTATTGTATGAGATACTAACTTGCAGGTGATAATGTCCTCTCCATATGGCCCACATGTTTTTCTTTCCTTTTAATTATTGGTTTACTTGTGGCTAAGTGTAAAGGGCATCATGGTCTCCTTGGTTTCCCGTGAAAAGGCAAGGCATGGTGAATTTCCCTATAGCCCTTTTATTTCCATGTTTAGACTACCATGTAAGTCTCATTATAAAGACATAAGAATTTATGTTTTTTTTTAATTTGTAAATTCTGGAGATGTCCGAAACAAAGAAGGAAAGAGAAGCTGGACTCCTGATCAAAGAGTTTGAAGATTACCAAAAGGTGTTTTGGAGATGCCCAAAGAGTTTGAGGAATCCCAAAGTTTTGGAAAGTCTAGAAGTCCAAGAACTCTTTTCCGCCTGGGCCATGTGGAGGAGAGGACTAGTCTTTTATTATAGCACTTTCTATTTATGGATGAATGCTTATTTTAGAGTATTTCCATATCTGAACCAAACATAGCAAATTCCAAAATTGGTCAAATCAAATTAATTTTTGGAAAGAGTTCTAATTAGAGTTGGTGGGCCCATGAGATGGATCTATTGGTAACACTAATTTTAGAAACTGGACTTTCCTTAAAATAACTTGACTTGGAACCAATCATTGGTCTTATCATGAGATGAATATATACCTATATTTGATGGACCCATACACCTATAAGGAAATCCTCAACTCTAAAATAATAAGTGGGAGCGGGGCATTTCTATATATATAAAAATCCCCATGGTTTTCCACCATAGGTCCATTGTAAGGAAAGTATTAGCCTTGATCCATTTTGGGAATGGCCATTCCCCATGGAGGGCTTGTATTTATCTGGATACTGGATATGGATCTCCTATGGATAGTGTTGATGAGACGGGGTGGGAGCCCACTCCCCAAGGAGGAGCTACCCACAACGGTTGTCATGCAATGCTTGTTGGTGGGTCACACTTAACTAAAATAATGATGTAGTATCCCCAAGGATTTGCCTCATGTATTTTAGAAACCGAAGCTAATCGGGAGTCATACATTATTTGGTATGAGATACTTAGATAGTAATGTATGAAAGGGATCATAGATAGTTAGTCTTAATCCCAATTTCGACCAACTTTGATCCGCACCAGTCTAGGAGGTATTTGCACTCCCCAAGGAGGCATACCCCGCAGGATTGGGATTCCGATGTATTCTGAATTTTGTGGTTATGAGGATTCCCACATAAATTTGGTAGAATACTAAACCCTAATGTCATTTAAATTTATTAATTGAATGTATGGTTATGTGTTACAGTATTACAAGCATGAATTCGAATACTTTCAATCCACTTGCGACCATCCTCAACCAGAATAAGTTGGTGGGATCCAACTATGTAGACTGGAAACGGAATCTGGCTGACAGCTTCAGGATAAAAATATGTCCTTACCAAAAACCCCCTTGAAGAGCCTGGCCCAGATGCATCAGAAGCAGAAAAGGACCTTTACACCAAATGGGCCAAAGACGATGAGGTGGCCCGATGCTACATTCTGGCATCCATGTCTAGTGTGCTGCAACATCAACATCAATCTTATAAGACTGCATATGATATGATATCGAATTTAAAGGAGATGTTTGCAGAACAAGGCAGACTAGCTAGGCAAGCAGCCATGAGGGTGCTCATTAGCACCAAGATGGCTGAAGGTACATCAGTACAGGAACACATGTTGAAGATGATGGACTCATTAAATGAGTTAGATGTACTGGGAGCTGCGATTGATGCAGAATCACAGATTGACATAATCCTTGAGTCACTACCAGAGTCATTCAACAATTTCAAGGTCAATTATAATATGAATAAAATGAATCTGACTCTGGCTGAGCTATCTAGTCAGCTGGTAGCAACTGAAGGGATTATGAAGAAAAAACCAACTGCCTTAATGGCAGAAAGGTCAGATGCCAAGTCCAAGCCGAAAGGCAAAGGGCGGAAAGGCAAAAAGAAATCAGTTCCAAAGGGTCCTAAGGTGGAGAATGGTCCAACTGGTGGCGTGGCTAAAGCTAAGGGTTCAGGGACAAAAGGAAAGTGTTTCCATTGTGGTAAGACAGGACATTGGAAGAGGAATTGTCCAGAATATCTGTCTAAGAAAAAGACCCCAGGAATGATTGAGTCACTTATATCTGAAGTTAGTTTTGCAACTGGTACTTTAGAATCCTAATGTGTGGATTCCGGGGCAACTAATCACATATGTAATACGTTGCAGGGGTTCAGGGAAACCAGGAGGCTAAGTGATGGAGAAATCATTGTCAACCTAGGATCTGACACTGAGGCAGAGGCTATTTCAGTGGGAGTCATTACTTTATGTTTTTCAAATAATAAATTGGTTTTGTCAGAAACATTATATGTACCGTCTTTAAGGCGGAATTTAATTTCAGTTTCTAGTTTGGTGAATAAAGGTTATTCTATTACTTTTGGTACTGAAGTTGTCATAAAGAGGAATGGTACTTACATATGTTCTGGCAAGGTAACCTATGGACTTTATTTGTTAACTCCCACGATGTATGAGATACATGATACTGAAACAATTAATAGACCATCATTAAAGAGAAAGTCACCTTCATCTGATCCAACAAAACTTTGGCACCTAAGGCTAGGTCATATAAACCGTAACAGGATTGAGAGGCTAGTGAAAGATGGTATCTTACCTTCATTGGTGGTAGAACCAATGCCTGTTTGTGAGTCCTGTTTGGAAGGTAAAATGACTAAAAGACCCTTTTCAGCTAAGGGTAATAGGGCCAAAGATTTATTGGAATTAGTGCATACTGATGTCTGCAGACCCATTAATGTCAGGGCCAGAGGAGGATATGAATACTGCATCACTTTCACAGATGATTACTCAAGATATGGTTACATATACTTTATGCACCGCAAGTCCGAAGCTTTTGAAAAGTTCAAAGAATTTCGAGCGAAAGCGGAAAAGCAATTAGGTAAGAGTATCAAGACTCTTCGATCAGATCGAGGAGGGGAATATCTCTCTGCTGATTTTATGGGTTACTTATCAGAAAATGGGATTCTATCCCAGTTGTCTGCTCCTGGTATGCCTCAACAGAATGGAGTAGCAGAACGAAGGAACCGGACTCTTTTACATATGATTAGGTCTATGCTGAGTTTCTCAAGATTACCTATATCCTTTTGGGGATATGCTTTGGATACTGCAATGTACATACTAAACCTCGTACCATCTAAGTCTATACCTAAGACTCCCCGGGAATTGTGGTCTGGGCGAAAGCCTAGTCTACAACATTTACACATTTGGGGTTGTCCAGCACACGTGCTCAAGGTTAAAACGGATAAGTTGGAAGCGAAGTCGGAAGTATGCACATTTGTAGGATATCCTAAAGGAACTAAAGGTTGGTTATTCTATAATCCCAGAGAGCAGAAAGTGCTGGTTAGCACCAATGCGGTTTTTCTGGAGGAAGATTATATGATGGACTGGAAATTTTTAGAAAAGGTGATCTTGGAAGAGATTCAGGAGCAATCAATTCCAAATCCAAGTATGACCGGACTTGAGGAAGAACCGCCCTTACCAGACCTAGTAGTTACACCAGTACCTCGTCGTAGTGGGAGGATTGTCAGACCCCCTGACAGGTTCTCATTCTTGGGAGAGTCTTACGAAGCAATCCCAAAAGAGCCGGAACAAGATCCCTCTAACTATGATGAAGCAATCAATGACTTAGACTCGGGACGCTGGAAAGATGCTATGAAAGCTGAGATGGAGTCTATGTACTCAAATCAGGTCTGGACACTTGTGGACTTGCCTGCCAATATTAAACCTATTGGGTGCAAGTGGGTCTACGAGAGAAAAAGAGGACCAGATGGAAGAGTGGAGACCTATAAGGCTAGGCTTGTTGCGAAAGGATATACTCAGAAAGAGGGGATCGATTATGAGGAAACCTTCTCGCCAATAGCCATGCTCAAATCCATCCGGATACTCTTATCCATTGCGGCTCATCTCGATTACGAGATTTGGCAAATGGATGTCAAGACGGCTTTTCTCAATGGCCATCTTAAGGAAGACATCTATATGGTGCAGCCAGACAGTTTTGTAGCTAAAAACCAGGAGCAAAAAGTTTGCAAGCTGCAGAAGTCTATTTATGGACTGAAGCAGGCATCCCGAAGCTGGAATATCCGTTTTGACCAGGCAATCAAGTCATTTGGTTTTTGTCAAAATTCGGATGAGTCATGTGTGTACATGAAAAGTGAAGGTGACAGGGTAGTTTTTCTGGTTTTATATGTCGATGACATCCTTCTCCTCGGGAAAAACATAGGAATGTTGTCAACGGTAAAAGTTTGGTTAGCCAAGACTTTTGATATGAAGGACTTGGGAGAAGCTAGTTACATCCTAGGGATCAAACTCTATCGAGACCGGAAAAATAGGATGATTGGCTTATCCCAAGCTGCATACATAGATAAGGTGCTAGTACGGTTTGTAATGCAAGACTCTAAGAAGGGTATCACACCTTTCAGGCATGGAGTGCATCTTTCCAAGGATCAGTGTCCTAAGACACCCGAGGAAAAGGAGCAAATGAGGCTGATACCATACGCTTCGGCTGTTGGTAGCCTCATGTATGCTATGTTATGTACTAGACTAGATATCTATTATGTAGTGGGCCTAGTCAGCAGATATCAATCTAATCCAGGACCTGAACATTGGACTGCTGTAAAATGTATTCTCAAATACTTGAGAAGGACTAGAGATTACATGTTGATTTATAGCAGTGATGAGTTGATTCCAGTCGGATACACAGATTCTGACTTTATGTCAGATAAGGATTCTAGGAAATCCACCTCTGGTTATGTATTTATGCTTGGAGGCAGAGCTATCAGCTGGAGGAGTATAAAACAAGAATGTACCGCTGATTCAACCTCGGAAGCTGAATATGTAGCAGCTTGTGAAGCAGCTAAGGAAGCAGTATGGCTTAAAAGATTCCTTTTGGAACTTGGGGTGGTACCTTTGGCACGACAGCCACTCACAGTTTACTGTGACAACAGCAGGCAGTCGCTCAGTCAAAGGAACCCAGAAGCCATAAAAGCCAAAAGCATGTACAGAGGAAGTATCACTTAGTCAGAGAGATTGTGCAGAGAGGTGATATTGCTATTACCAAGATAGCCTCTGCAGACAATTTGGCAGATCCCTTTACTAAACCTTTGACTACCAAAGTCTTTGAGCAACACGTAGAAGGGATGGGCATGAGATGCAACCCTGACTGGCATTGAGCCCAAGTGGGAGATTGTTAGATTTTGTGGACTCAATCCATCAGTTGATGTAATAAATTGATTAATTTCTTTATTTATCAATAAAATCATGCTTTGCTTTCATGAGATGAGTGTTATTTTACTAATTCATGCACATGACCACTACATATGACATAATGGTTCATGAGTTGAACCGGGTCCCATTAGTATATTAGATGCGATATATGTGCATGGATGAGATCCACACGCGAGAGATATATGTCACAAATCTTATACTTAAATAGCTTCACAACCAGTAATGAGACTAGGCATCTCATTTGATAAGGTTGCAGCACTTTGATCACTACGAAATAGTGTGATTTGTCTCGATCATCAGAATGTAATACTCTGGATCACGGTGCTGGTACATTGAATATATTGAAGGACCATGAAATGCACCTTATGGAATTCCGTCTCAATAATAAGGTATGCTCTCATAATTCCCTAGCAATAGGCTCTCAATCCTAAGACATTGACGAACTCAAGTTTCTATCTATTCATTTGTTTTGAGTCACCAATGAGTGAGGCCGACTATAGGTTAACACCTCGGTGTCTTGGGTAGATGGTAGTAGAACTGTGGGAACGTTGAATGATCAAGATGGAATCTATCTCTATTATCCCCTTGTGCCAATTAATGGATTTGTCATTAGTAAGTGCGCACCCATCTCAATTAAGAGTTAATTGGATGGTACTGATGATTACTGTGATTAATTGGGGCTCAAGGATAATAAGATGTGGAACTTAGATTGGAAGAGACGGATTTATTCCAATTGATCCACGGATATTGATAGAGGGGCCTACTTGTGGTAATTGGCAAGTTTAGGGTCTTCATTGTAATTTATTCCTAAGACTGGAGTGCAATTGCATTTATATAGTGGTGTTATTTGCAATTAACTGTGGGCCCGGATTGCACATGAGATGTGGGGTCGCGGTGTTCCAGTTGGAGCCAGCTTTCTAAGGAATCCCTAGTGGTCCCCACGCTAGCCCAAGATATTGGAAAACACTAATCCGACTTGGCTCTAGAAATAAGAGTTTGGAAAGGAGAAAGCCGCTAATTGCTTTGGAAGTAAGACTTCTATTTCAATTAGGCAAGGGAGGGATTTGGAAGTCTATAAAATCTCTTGGACGTCCAATAAGACTCTCACTCACGCCCAAAACCCTTTCGTGCAAAGTTGCACGAGTTATTCTCTTCTCCTTTCTTCTAGTTCCTTGGAGTTTCGAGTTGGGATTTTCTCCTGAAGATTCCACCATTCTTCTTGAGAAACGAAATCCTATTCGGGGGTCATAGCGTGGAAGGCTAAGAGGTGTTGAAGAAATCCATTAGAGCACTACGGATCTCCAAAGGTATGATCTACTTCTTGCATGTCGTAGATTATTTTGGATGTTTAGTGCTGGTAGAATTTTTACTGTACATGGTCACGAGATTGAGGGTAACGCATCCTGGATTGGGTTTTGGTCTTATGTATAGTTAATCCCTGTGTCAAGTGGATCAAAAGTTTTGAAAATCTATCCACGAGACCCACCTACTTCCAACATGGGGAACTCATGATTTTCCTGGATATGGGAGTTTATCAGGTTGTGTAACACATGCACAATATGCTTGCCCTATTTGTGCTGAGGGAACCATTGCTGAACGCCTTAAATGTGGAATGAAGTACTCCTATTAGGGTCATCGAAAATTCCTTCCTACTGATCATGTTTTCAGGACCCAAAAAGCAGCTTTTAATGATAAAACAAAAGACGGAAGACCTCCTCATCGATTGAGTGGTTCAGAGGCTCTTAACAAGTAGCGAATATTCAAATGGATATTAGTAAATCAAAAGGGAAGAAACGAAAAAGTTGTGATGATGAGTTAACCAATAATATAACTGCTTGGTACAAGAGATCGATTCTTTTTTACCTACCATATTGGAAGGTGATTTTACTTACTTTGGCATTATATCTTTTATACATCTATCTTAATGAATAGATAGCTAACCATTTTTCTTTAATACGCTTTAACAGAATTTACCAATTTGTCATAACATAGATGTGATGCATGTTATGAAAAATGTTGGTGAACATCTTTTGTCGACGATCTTAGATGTCAAAAATAAAACAAAGGATAACACAAGTGCACGTGAAGATTTGAGACGAATGAACATTAGAAAAGAGCTATGGTTATAAGAATCGGATGGTAAGACTATTAAACCGAAGGCACCGTTTACTCTTAGTCATGTGGAGAAAGAATTATTCTATCATATATTACATGACTTGAAGGTTCTAGAAGGGTATAGTTTGAGGTTTAAACATCTTATGAATCTACAAAATCTTGAAATGAAGGGGCTTAAGTCACATGATTACCATGTCATAATGCAACAATTACTACCTGTTTTGCTACAACATGCTTTAACAGAGCATAAGACGCTGGAGGGTGCTATTCAACAAATTTGCAACTTCTTTAATGTCGTGTACTCAAAGACAATTAGTGCAAATAGTATTATTGTTGTCAAAGAATAGCTTATCATTGCAATATACATCTTGGAGAAATTCTTTCCACCATCGTTTTTTGTAATTAGCGTTCATCTTATTGTGTATTTAGCCGACGTAGCGTTAGCTTGCAGTCCAGTTAGATTTTATTGAATTTATCCTTTTGAGCGGTAAAGTTCTAACTCCAAAGATGCCTTTTCAATGGTATAATATAGTGCTAATTTGAAATCTCTCAACAGGTTAATGAAGGTCTATAAAGGATATGTAAAGAACGCAGCACATCCTAAAGGGTGCATTGATGAGCGCTGCATTGTAAAGGAATCTATTTTGTACTATATGGAGTACATGCCAGATGGTGATAGAGGTGGTTATAAGAAGACACGTCAAAGATTCCTAGATGAGGACAGTATGCGCAATGAAGAGCCCTTGGATAAAGTCAAAATCTTGTACCTAACAAACACACAACATCAACAAGTATGTAGATGGATTTTGAATTGCTATGATGGAATTGCGGATTGGCAAGAGTGAGTGGATGAAGTTTTTTAAATAACTTGTTAGTCTAGTAATTAGATAACATGTACATAAATATAAATAATAATGTGTCTATCATTTATATAGGAAATATAAAATGTATCTAAGAATAAACAATTCGAAAGGACAAAAAAAGAAGGGCAGTGTGTTTAAGAACAATGAACCTGATTTCATCAGTTGGTTGAGGAAGGAGGTATTATTTTAATTATTTATTAGGTTTTATGTATTGCACAATTAATGCCTATTTGTATATGCTGAGTACTATGAAATCCCAATGTTTATATGCAGATGGAATTTATCGAGGGCAATAAGACTCTGAAAACGACTTGCAGAAGGCCCACTGTTTAAAGCAATATATTATAACAAATATTATGTTAATGGATTTGTATTATCTCCAATTGAATATAAGACTAACAAGTCAACACAAAATAGCAGGGTCTCAATGAATGCCATCACTAAATTCAGGGCAAGTGCTAAAGATAAAAACTACAAGGAAGATGAGACCACTTAATATGGAGTTGTAAGACAGATAATCAAGCTGAATTACATTGATTTTTGTCAAACAATATTTTATTGTGATTGGTTTAGAGTAGAGGATAGGATCAATGGGTGCATTGTTGATTCTGATATAAATTTAACAATAGTGAACATGGAGAAATTTAAAGGAAAAGACAAGGAAGGAGATGAGCCATTCATATTGGCCTGTCAAGCAAGGTAGGTATTCTACTCTTAAGATCAGACAAGGCATGGATGGTCTGTTGTTCTAATGGCACCAAAGAGATTAACAAAAGACGTTGATGCACTTAAAGATCTTAGTCTCTTTTCTTCCTTTGATAGTGAAAGAGCAAACTAGGAAGATGTACTAAAAGAATTTGACTATGAATTATAGAGCTGGACATGTAACAAATTTGACTATGAAGATGAATTGATGGTTTTATCCACATACTGATAATTTGAAATATGGACTTTCTGCTTACACTCATGCTTAAGCTCATGGTGCCTTAATTATTCTCATGATTATGGTGTTTTGAATATGTTAATGTTCAAATATTACCATCTTCATTTAAAAAATATATAATTTTGTTAATTTTATTGAATGTTGATGATTATAAATTGATTATGCTTTGTTTCATCAAGTCATTTGAGACGTAGGTGTTTGAATGGTGGAGGAGCATAATGCATGTCTAACTATGTTATCCAAACAAAAGCCAGCTATTACATTCAGTGATAATGGCTTACCTGTGGACGATTATTCGATCCAGTTGGCATCAAGATGTGGAGAGGTTGTCCGCACCATTGTCCCCATTTCAATCAAGGACTGGCGTGTGGTGCCTAAGACCATGAAAGATCAGCTCTGGAAGCTCATCCAAGTATGAAACCGTAATACAAACTTAGCATGGAGAATATTCAAGCTGGCTTATAAATATGCAAGTCAAGCTCAAGCTCAACTTAAAACAAATCTGAATTTAATACAGATTTTTCAATCAAGACTCCCTTAATCAAAAGGGGAGAAGTATGAATGATCCTTATACTATTTAAAGACAATTACAACTGTGTAGAGATTTGATTTCCACGTTTTTGTGTAAAAACCATTAATTAATAAAATAAGGTAGATGATAGACATATATTTGAAATTACCTTTTGGATTGATAATGCAAACTTGGAAGTTGGCATATGAATGCTAATATTGAATCCTTTCTTATTTGACCTTTTTGATAATTTCTTTTAGGATGAATATGTTGTTCCTCAGTCCTATAAAGGTCAATGCCTTAAGAGCATGTCTGACATGATGAAGAAGTACAAGACAAAATTGAGAAAGAAATACCTTGATCCCCATCCAACTCATGAAGGTAGATTGAACAATCGTCCTCTTGGAGTTAGACCAAAAGATTAGGAAGCTTTCATCAAACAAAATTCGAGTCCCAAAACCATAGAACAATGGATAAAAAATACAGATGTGAGGAATAAGTTGAACATATATCATATAAGTGGCAGGTATGGCCACGCAAGACTAGAGGAGAAAATGGTAAGTATTGGCATTTGTTCATAACATAAATGTAATATTGATTTGTTGCTTAAAAACTGATTATGTGAAATTTATGCAAATATAAAAACGCCAAAGGAAGGAGGATGACCCTCCGCTATCTAGGGCTAAAGTGTGGGTAGAAGTTCATAAAAGGACAGATGGTTCTGTCTCTAATACTGTGTCTTCACCTATGGTGAGTTCAATTTTCTCATGTTATTGTGTTATGCAAACTCTCATATGTGTAAATGGTTCAAATGGATTAGTAATGGTATTATGCAAAGCCATGATTTCTATTGGTATAGAAGTGTTTTTTGTTTAACCCATGATTAAGGTAACGGTATTCTAATAATGTGATTTTTATTTTTATTGTACCCTATGAATTTGACAGAAAAGAATACAAGAACTACTTTCCAAGAAAGATGAAGTAGATTCACATGACATGCTCAATGATCCCTTGGCTTAGGTATTTGGTGTTGATATAAGGGGTCATATTTGAGGTGTTGGCAATGTCTCAAGAACTCAAATTATCAGATCCTTTACTGTTCTTGAAAAACTAGCTACCAAGGAAAAATAAGTTATTGAGCAATCATCAGCAATTAAGAATCTGGAGTCCCGAGTAAACTGTATAATTGAAGAACAAAAACACATTTTCAAAGAACTTAGTGGTATAAAACAACTGATTGAGGTAAAATAATATTGAAATCATTGGGGTTTTTTATTTTTTTTTAATATTTTTTGCATGGAAAGCATTTTTGAATAATGCTTTAAAACATTATTACAGCAGCGCATGCCTTCAGGATCCCAAGCAAGTAGTTTCTTTCCATTGAAGACAACAGAGTCTGTTGCAATTTCCAATATAGGAGAGAGCAATGACCATTCAATGAGATTGCAGCCATGCAACTTGATGTCATAGCGTTAAGAGATTGTCGCTCGTGGTAGGGCTCATATCGATAATGGTACCTAACTCATTCATTGTAAACCTCTTCCAGAAAACGCGTACAAGATTACAATTGACGTCATTGACAAAGGAGATATCGACCTACCTTATCCGGACAATTATCATTCTACTTTCGGAGAAGTTGGGAGTGGGTCCTTTGTAGCATGGCCTAAGGCTTTTACCATATTCATTGATTAGAAATATGATCAGGTGAATATCATAGAGCATTAATATCTGATTTTATCCTTTCTTTTTTCCCTTTCCTCCATTTCAGCTTTTTACATTTTCTTCACCTTTTTGCTTATATCCAAGTGCCTTGAATAGTCATTCAATTAGGCCAGTCAAGCTTCAATAGTCATTCCACTAGGCCAGTCAGTTGGTTAAGCACTTAGCCTCATGCAACTCAAGCACTCAGCCTTCCTTTCTTTCTTTGGATTACATGGATATAGATTTGGATTAGATGTTGGTAGGTATATGAGAATAAGATCATCATGACTATTTTTGAGTGGAATTTTTGAAGAGAAGAAGGGAAGAAAGTAGTTTTGTGTATAAAGGAATTAAGAACAATGGAATGATATTTTGTTTCTGTTTGAATGTGAATTGATATCAAAGAATGCACACCTTACGCATCCTTTTGTTTTTATGCTCTTTACTGTCTCAATTCACATAATATTGTTAGCAATGTTTTTGTCAATCAAATGCAGTTATTTTTCCACGTACATCGCACGTACATGATCAATGGCTGTGTCTGTAATCTGTATGGTATTCCATCGCTGCCTTTTGAAAATATTGATTTTCTACTCTCTCCTCTCCTAGGCTTCAACCCCTTTTATCTTCTTTTGTTGTTTGCTTTACCTACCAATTGCAAGTAGAAATATAAAACATAGGGAAATAAAAGGAAAGAAAACTTATTCTTGTCTCGTCTTCTCTTTATCTCTCTTTTTCTCTCCATCCATGGCTAGATACCATTTCACAACAACTATAGCTATTGGGCTTATGTTTGTGAGCTTAATCATAGCGAGCGAGCTTGCCAAAGCAGAGAGGCCATTAAAGATCTACAGATCATGAAAGCTATCTGAGGAAGTCATTGCATGAGATTACAATGAGTGTTCATAAACTTTTTCTTTCGTTTGTTGTTTTAATACTTTCATTGGATTACTTGTTTGTTCTAAATTAACTAAATTTAAGAAAATCTTTCTTTATTTATGCACTTTAGGGTTTTGATCTCATCTTTGTTTCTGTGTTTCTGGATCTTATTTGGCTTAAACTCTTCTTTTAGGCCTTGCCGAATCAGCAGCAGGTGGATTATCCGAGCTTTAAGCTCTTGATTGTTGGCAATGGCGGAACTGGTAATCTCATTTGCTTTGTGTTAGTGTTTGAGATTAGGTGTACATTGGGTGATATGTTAATGTTTATAGTTTTTTCTCTGTTTGTAAGATTCTGCTGATTGAGATGGTGGATTTAGACTTTGGATTGAATTTTAGGGTAGTTCGTTGCCTTTTGTTTGGTGTTTGGGTTTTGAATTTATCTGAAAACGTCCTATTATTGGTGGTTCAGGAAAGACTACTTTTGTGAAGAGGCATCTTACAGGAGAGTTTGAGAAGAAGTATAAACGTAAGTAACTTACTGTAGAATACTACTGCTTTGCTTTGTTTTTGTGGATCCTTTCACTGACTTTGTTAGAACTCCAATGTCTTTGCAGCTACCATTGGTGTGGAAGTTCACCCCTTGGACTTCTTTACCAAATGTGGGAAAGTTAGGTTCTATTGCTGGGATACTACTAGGCAAGAGAAATTTGGTGGACTTAGAGATGGATACTAGTATGTATTCTAACCTTTCAGAAAGAACATTATAAAATTAAAAAAACCAAACAATATAACATCCCTTCCTATGCATGTCATAGTTTGAGCCTTAAGGAAGTTTTATGCTTTGTCATTTGGATTATTTGTCTAGTGTCTACACATTTGCATCAACAGTAATATTGGGCGGTTTTGGGTAATTCGCATGTTTGTCTCCATGCTTGTGCTAGATGGATCATGGGTTTTGATTTTTTTTAGGGTTAATTTCTTTTTTATAATTGACTTTTAATGCTTATGCCTCTGTCTTGTTTAATCATTATTTGCTTTCAGTAAGTAAAGTAAGCATTGTTCTTATTTTCTTTTAATGAATGTAAGCATGTAGAAAGCTAATAATGCTTAAAGAACAAGGTTCATAGTATTTAAATGCAATGCACCTACTTATATGGGTGCTTTATCTTAGTTTATTTGGGTGCTTTATCTTAGTTTATTTGGATTTATCTCCTGCTTGTAGTGTGAATGTGAATGTGTAAAATTCCTCTGAACAATGGTTCTTGATTATGGTTGTACAGAGTTGGATGAAATTCTTCTGAACAACAGTTTGAGATTGATATCTATGGGCAGCAATAGCACCTTGATATCGTTCTACCTAGAAGAGCTCACATTCCAGGTTAAATTTCCCTCTTTTCCTTGTGGATTTTGTGTTTGGTTTGATCTGACATACAGTTCAATCTAAATAACTTTGAACCCCATGAACTTTTGTGGGACCTCCAAATTATGATAAAAAATATCTCTGTTTTTTTGTTACTGATGAGAAATTATGTAGCTTATGGTGAGTAACTTGTAATTTTCCATGGCAGTTGAGCTGGAGAAGCAGAGCTATTGTGAGCTCAGAGTAGTGAACAACACAGAACATCATGTTGCCTTTAAAGTAGTTTAGAAGGCTATTTCTAAGACTGTTTCTGTGCCTATTAAGGTATTGAATTATAATAGAATTTGAATTTGTGTAAATGATCAGGATAGAGGGCCCCAAATATAAGTAGTCCAAAAAACTTGGATGTCAAACCCAACTGTAAGCAGTCCATGCCAGTACGAAATTCGGTCTTATGGCAATTCTTGCAAGAGGAAAGACGAGGTGGGACCACCATGGAGAAGGGAGGGAGGCTTGGCTTGAATAGGTGACCTGCGAAATTTCAACAGTCCAAGCATCAAGGAACATTGCTTGTTCAACTGTGAGGTTAGTACAGCTAAGGGATGTTGGTGGCCCAAGCAGTGATCCAAATGCAACCCAGCAATGGAGCAGACCATTTAGAGTGCAAGATAATGGCACCGAGGAACAAATTTAAGTCTAAGTGATGATGTGTTTGGCAGGTTGATTGTTATTTGGAATGAATATCCTAGCCAGGCATGGTTGCTCAGGTGAATGTAAAGAGGTCAAGGAATGTAACAACAAATTAAAACCCAAGTGCAGGTGCACTTGGCATGATGATGGTTGTTTTTAGTGAATGAGATGATGTGATACAGTTGATCAGGGTAATGCACGGTTGTTGAGGTATTAGAGCAACTTTGCAGAATAGATTGTTGTTAGGAACACTTCACATCTAGTGACAGACTAACCAAGTCTACAGGACATATCGTGAAGCAACAATGAGGATGTTGTAATCAATCTGGCAAGCGAGTACATGCAGCGAGCTAAGGCTTGTCAATGATGCAAAGATGAGCAATAAGAATCCAATTGATTTTGATGGCAATTAAGTGGGCTAAGTGTTAGATTTTGTGGACTCAATCCATCAGTTGATGTAATAAATTGATTAATTTCTTTATTTATCAATAAAATCATGCTTTGCTTTCATGAGATGAGTGTTATTTTACTAATTCATGCACATGACCAATACATATGACATAATGGTTCATGAGTTGAACCGGGTCCCATTAGTCTATTAGATGTGATATATGTGCATAGATGAGATCCACACGCGGGAGATATATGTCACAAATCTTATACTTAAATAGCTTCACAACCAGTAATGAGACTGGGCATCTCATTTGATAAGGTTGCAGCACTTTGATCACTATGAAATAATGTGATTTGTCTCGATCATCAGAATGTAAGATTCTGGATCACGGTATTGGTACATTGGATGTATTGAAGGACCATGAGATGCACCTTATGGAATTCCATCTCAATAATAAGGTATGCTCTCATAATTCTCTAGCAATAGGCTCCCAATCCTGAGACATTGATGAACTCAAGTTTTTATCTATTCATTTGCTTTGAGTCACCAATGAGTGAGGCCGACTGTAGGTTAACACCTCGGTGTCTTGGGTATGTGGTAGTAGAACTGTGGGAACGTTGAATGATCAAGATGGAATCATCTCTATTATCCCCTTGTGCCAATTAATGGATTTGTCATTAGTAAGTGAGCACCCATCTCAATTAAGAGTTAATTGGATGGTACTGATGATTACTGTGATTAATTGGGGCTCAAGGATAATAAGATGTGGAACTTAGATTGGAAGCGACGGATTTATTCCAATTGATCCACGAATATTGATAGAGGGGCATACTTGTGGTAATTGGGAAGTTTAGGGTCTTTATTGTAATTTATTCCTAAGACTGGAGTGCAATTCCATTTATATAGTGGTGTTATTTGCAATTAACTGAGGGCCCGGATTGCACATGAGATGTGGGGTCGCGGTGTTCCAGTTGGAGCCAACTTTCTAAGGAATCCCTAGTGGTCCCCACGCTAGCCCAAGTTATTGGAAAATACTAATCCGACTCGAACTCTAGAAAGAAGGGATAAGAAAGGAGAAAGTTGCTAATTGCTTTGGATGTAAAACTTCTATTTCAATTAGGCAAGGACGAGATTTGAAAGTTTATAAAATCTCCTTGGACGTCCAAAAGAGTCTCTCTCACACCCAAAACCCTTTCGGGCAAGAGTTGCACGAGTTACTCTCTCCTTCTTTCTTCTAGTTCCTTAGAGTTTCGAGTTGGGATTTCTCCTGAAGATTCCACCATTCTTCTTGAGAAAAGAAATCCAATTCAGGTCATAGCGTGGAAGGCTAAGAGGTGTTGAAGAAATCCATTAGAGCACTACGGATCTCCAAAGGTATGATCTACTTCTTGCATGTCGTAGATTATTATGGATGTTTAGTGTGTTAGATTTTGTGGACTCAATCCATCAGTTGATGTAATAAATTGATTAATTTCTTTATTTATCAATAAAATCATGCTTTGCTTTCATGAGATGAGTGTTATTTTACTAATTCATGCGCATGACCACTACATATGACATAATGGTTCATCAGTTGAACCGGGTCCCATTAGTATATTAGATGTGATATATGTGCATGGATGGGATCCACACGCGGGACATATATGTCACAAATCTTATACTTAAATAGCTTCACAACCAGTAATGAGACTGGGCATCTCATTTGATAAGGTTGCAGCACTTTGATCACTATGAAATAGTGTGATTTGTCTCGATCATCAGAATGTAAGATTCTGGATCACGGTGTTGGTACATTAGATGTATTGAAGGACCATGAGATGCACCTTATGGAATTTCGTCTCAATAATAAGGTATGCTCTCATAATTCCCTAGCAATAGGCTCTCAATCCTGAGACATTGACGAACTCAAGTTTCTATCTATTCATTTGTTTTGAGTCACCAATGAGTGAGGCCGACTATAGGTTAACACCTCGGTGTCTTGGGTAGATGGTAGTAGAACTGTGGGAACGTTGAATGATCAAGATGGAATCTATCTCTATTATCCCCTTGTGCCAATTAATGGATTTGTCATTAGTAAGTGCGCACCCATCTCAATTAAGAGTTAATTGGATGGTACTGATGATTACTGTGATTAATTGGGGCTCAAGGATAATAAGATGTGGAACTTAGATTGGAAGAGACGGATTTATTCCAATTGATCCACGGATATTGATAGAGGGGCCTACTTGTGGTAATTGGGAAGTTTAGGGTCTTCATTGTAATTTATTCCTAAGACTGGAGTGCAATTGCATTTATATAGTGGTGTTATTTGCAATTAACTGTGAGCCCGGATTGCACATGAGATGTGGGGTCGCGGTGTTCCAGTTGGAGCCAGCTTTCTAAGGAATCCTTAGTGGTCCCCATGCTAGCCCAAGGTATTGGAAGACACTAATCCGACTTGGACTCTAGAAATAAGAGTTTGGAAAGGAGAAAGCCGCTAATTGCTTTGGAAGTAAGACTTCTATTTCAATTATACAAGGGAGAGATTTGGAAGTCTATAAAATCTCTTGGACGTCCAATAAGACTCTCCCTCATGCCCAAAACCCTTTCGTGCAAGAGTTGCACGAGTTTCTCTCCTTCTTTCTTCTAGTTCCTTGGAGTTTCGAGTTGGGATTTCTCCTGAAGATTCCACCAATCTTCTTGAGAAAAGAAATCCAATTCGGGTCATAGCGTCGAAGGCTAAGAGGTGTTGAAGAAATCCATTAGAGCACTGCGGATCTCCAAAGGTGTGATCTACTTCTTGCATGTCGTAGATTATTTTGGATGTTTAGTGCTGGTAGAATTTTTACTGTACATGGTCACGAGATTGAGGGTAACGCATCCTGGATTGGGTTTTGGTCATATGTATAGTTGATCCCTGTGTCAAGTGGATCAAAAGTTTTGAAAATCTATCCACGAGACCCACCTACTTCCAACATAGTGCTGGTAGAATATTTACTGTACATGGTCACGAGATTGAGGGTAATGCATCCTAGATTGGTTTTTGGTCTTATGAATAATTGATCCCTATGTCAAGTGGGTCAAAAGTTTTGAAAATCTATCCACGAGACCTACCTACTTCCAACACTAAGGACAACAATATAGAATGGCTATCTAAATTATTTGAAGTGATTAGGGCCTTAAGACATAAAAGGAAGTGCCTTATGGGCATGGGATAATGCGCTGGTCCTTGGTGCATACTATTAGTGCAAAGGACGATTAACAGCACAATGGTTAACAAGGGTGATTCAAGACAAGTGTGAATCTGATAAGATATGTGGTGCAATTAGGGCAATTAGAACTACAAGGCACTAGGCTATTGGACAAAAGGATAGTTGCCAGATCCATGCAATGAGAATGCAATAGGTGTCTTGGTTGTCTCCCTCAATTGCAAAGTGTACTTGGACATTGATGAAGCAAAGGGGAGTAAGGGGTGAATTCTGTGGATGTGGGCAATCAAAGTAACGGTAGAATTAAGTCAAATCTAGGCCACAGGACCTACTTCTTGTCAAGGGAGATAGTGGTGATCGACCGCCTTTTTGGGTAATCCAGGGAGTTTTATCGGGCTAGTCAGATCCCAAGGTGCCAGGTAGAAGGGTGCAAGGTGGACCTCACAAATGCCAAGCATTACCATAAGAGACATAGGGTCTATGAGCTCCATTCCAAGGCAACCATGGTTCTTCTAGCTAGTGGCCTAGAACAACGATTTTGCCAACAATGAAGCAGGTAAAGGAAAAACAATGCTATTTGGCATCCAAAAACTTCAACATTGGAATTAGGATTTGGGATCCACTATGTTAGAATTATGGCTTTGATCACACCAATCATCTCTCAATTGGTGTTAAAGTTGTAGAAGTTTCCTATGTTACTAAACAAAACAATCTAATGATTGTATTTTATCCTACTCTAAGTGGGACTAGGATCTTATATAATGGGTTTGGATCAAACATAGCAGTTGGGCTTTCATCTACAGCTACCCATGTCTGCTCTTTCAAAAAGTGGCACTTGAATGGAGAGTCACATAACCAAAGTCTTCATTTCCTTCTTTCCTTTTAAGTTTCCTTGGGTAATAGATGAAGCTTCATAATGGAAATAGCTTCCTTTTTTTTTTCTTTTGTTATGTTTGGGATCTACTTGCTTGCTTCTTTTCTTTTGAGTAGTTGGAGAGTAGAGTGTTTTATCATAGCAAGAGAGTAACTAGGAAAAAACAATCTATGATCCCAGAGATGGATGTGTAAATGCAATGAAACAATTACAAATGCTTGAACAATAACCATGTTTTGGGTGTTTGTTTTTCCCTAGTTAAACAGTTTGTTCTTCTATCTAGCCAAAATCTCATGTTAGGTTTGGATCTCTTTATGGATATAAATGGATCATTTGGATAAGATTTAAGGCTACAATGGTGCTGACAACGTTGATCTGGGGTACCTTAGGTCCTCCTTTTTCACATTCAATCACACAAAAATATCATGTTCTTACACCAACATTGTAAGATGGGGTATTTGATTTTATCTTCTTTCTTTACGTGAGTAGAACAAATTAAATTGACTCCAAATCTACTGAATTTAGGCAAGAAGAGGAAGAAGTTACTGTTGTGAATAATACCCATGTTTATTTTCTTTGCATTACAATATTTTATAAAGTTTCAGGTTCTCAATTTTTGTTGACATGGGTCTCTCATGTTTAGGTTCCATGCTTTGGCTGCATTTGATGAAGTGAAAAGAAGCTGCAGGAAACAATTAGCCAATCACAACTGTTGAAGGAGAAAGCCCTAACCAGGAACAACATCAGATCCACTAGCTAGAAAGACATCACAAATTGATATAGAGAAAAACCCTGAAACAGAAAAAACAAAAGGTTTGTTTACAATTACCCGTCTTTCTATAATTTCCAATACATAGTCCTTTGTCATATTGAATTCTCCTTTTTCTTATTGAATTCTCTTATCTTCCAACAGCATCTTCATATGCCTTGCTGATGACAAGAGACCACAAGGCCAGCAGTCAAGAAGAATTGCAGTTTGAGCAAAAGGTAACAGTTATCGAACTACAGAAAGGCCCATCTCTATCTCTTAACAGTGCTGGATTGGTTGAAAAATGCTCAACATCACAATTGACATACACCCACTAACCATTTTCTTTCCCTTCTTCCTTTTTTGGTAGAGAATTTGTGTCCCCATCTTCTTGTATGATGGATAGCCATCAGCAGCAACCAGGAGGGCTTCCTTGTGTCATCAAAAGCCACCAAAGTGAATGTTGTGCAAGAAGAAGAGCTGGCTTTTCTTATCACCATAATAGCAACTTGTGGCCAGAAATTATTGAATGTAACATGAATTTTTAATTATTGTGTTGAAAAGAATTTTAATGATTGCATTTATATGAATGTGAATACCACAATTATTCTATTTTATTTTTAAATATGTGATTAGTATGGTTTAAAAGACTTATGATTTAAAAAAATATTATTAAAACTGTTCTAAAGAAGTTCAAAAAAAAATGGCAAGAAAATATTAAGGAATAATTTGGAATGGTTTAAAACCATTCCAGATTTCCAACCGTTCCAAAATTTCTGCAACATCCATTTTTTGAATGGTTTGAAACCATTCCAGATTCATTTAGGAATAGTTTCAAACCATTTCAAATGGACATTTTTGGTGTAGTGAGGATTTGATATTTAGATAGCCCATCTACATTCCATTCATATATTGAAGGCCATTTAGAATAGCTTGCTCTTTGAATTGAAGATCAATTGGAGTAGGTCATGGATAATAATTTCTTGTTTTTGCTGCAGTGACTATTGGTTTTTGCCTTTTACATATTTTATTAAGTTGTAGAGATTCTTGATCTTGATTTTCATTTAAATTTTCTTCTATAGAATCAGAAACAGAGAATTCTAAGTCTGAGCTCGAAGCTTTAGAAACTAAAACATTTATGGATTTTTCATCTTTACTTTCTTTATTATCTTTAAGTTTTAAGTTTGTAAAACTATGAGATAATTGATTGATTAGTTCATTTGAAAATTTTAAGGGTTTTTTTTCTAACTTTTGATCTTTAAAGGCTTCACCTTGAAAACCTAAAGATTGTGTCTTGATTACGTTATGGGAAAAAGTAGTTTCATAAAAATTTAAAATATTTTCAACTTTATCTTCAATTCTATTGGTTTGTTGGCCAATCGTATGAAGGTTTATATTTGTATAATTATTTTGTTCTAAAACATGACTTAAATTTGATTTGTAAATAAATTCAGTTTTACCTTTATCTCCTTGTATTTTTGCAACCTCTTTTATGGGTACAGCTAAAGTTTCTTTATAAATGATTTGATGTAATGGAGGATGTATAAATTCTTTAGTTCTTTGTGGAGAGGAACTGGTAGAAGCTATAATCCAGGAAGAGCTTAATTTAGTTATCATATTGATGGATAAACTTTAGAATTATAAGCTTTCTTCATTGTTAGTTTAAGCCAAACAAAGAAATAAATATCTCTTTCATTATTAGACATATATTTATAGAATTTTTCTTTTAAAAAGTCTTTATGTTCTTGAGAAACATGGTTAAAAAAGGATTTTGTGAGAGGATGTAAAGCTAAATTCTTTTTTAACATTTCTTTATCAATTTCAAAGCATTCAATAACATTTATATTAAAATCAGATTCCGAAGGATTATATGTATTAGATGGAGAAGCTTGATAAGAAGGATACTCAAGTCCTATAAGTCGAAGGTCTACATTAAGTGTAGAGCAAGAAACTTGGGATGGTTCTTTTATGGAAGATCCTACCACAAATGGAGGATGAGAATAAGACTTTCTAGAAGGTTGATAAACTGTAGGAGTTGTATTGCTTGAATTTGCTTAAAAATTTATTTCAACACTTCCATCGTCATGTTTAATAATTGTTCCAATATCTGATTTTCTAAAGACCTTTCTAGTTGAGCATTTTCTAAGCGCCACTTACCGGATAGATTAATATCATTCCACTGTATGAGTTTTAGAATATGAACTTTATTTTTGAAATTACTTTGGAATAAAGTAGTCATACCTTTTACTTGATGGAAAAAGGCTATGCCTAGAACAACTGAATTCATGAGTTTATAATAAACTCTATATATGAGAGCAATATTTTGATTATGAAGATTCATATCAAAACCTTTTGTCTAGATAGCATGAGTAAGAGCCACATGCGTACCTGGATCTGTAAGGAAAATAGAGAAATTTGGAAAGCAATTGAAGAAAGTAGGGCTATTAGCTAAACTTGAATCAACCATTCCAAGTAATGAATCACTGAATTTTTTGTCTTGTTTCTTGAGCATAGATGAGAGCTTCTGTTCTAAGTCAAGTCATTTTAAAGGCTTTCGAGCAACTTGCACTAATCCAAAATGAATATAATTGTATGTTTTAACATACTCCTTTATTTCATGGGGCTTAATTAAAGAAAGATGCTGAATATTACTGCCAATGGTTTTAGTTCTTTTAATGGTTTTTACTTTATAATGTGATTTTAATTGAAATCTTTCAACTTTATAAATTTCATTTTTATTTAAGGTTGGAATAGTCTAGTTGCAAATAACATGATCTAAATCGTCATAAATGATTTCTTCATTATTTTTAATAGACATAGAAGATAAGGAATTTGATGATGAGGAAGAAGAAGGTACAAACTTCTTAATAAGCTTAGCCATGATTTGTATTACAGAGTTATTCTAACTAAATCCACCACGAGTATCTAACGAAACGGAGGATTTATACACCAACAAAACGCCTTAAATGCCTTCACACACTAAAAACGGTGACAATAATGGCTAGCTTAGCTTCACTCCGGGCTGAATATGATTAAAATTTCTCAATAATAACAAACACACCCAAGTATTAAGATTTTTGACGTTCTTGCTTTTGAGGCAATACTTGCTTAAACAAAATCAAAACATAAAGATAAGTGAAGAAATACTCACAAAACAACTTTTTATTGCAACGATACTTGATAACAAACTAGATGCTAACTTGGCTCTGATACCAAATGGGGAAGATGGTGGGTATACAAAAGTAGAAGGGAGAGAAAAGAGGAGATGGTGGTGGAAGTAAGGCTGGATTTTAACTAGTATTCCAACTCTTGCTTGTACATGAGGAAGGTTAGACCTATTTATAGTCATAACCAACATAATTTACATTTCATTGCAACTGAATTTAGACTGAATGTGCATTTCATTTAATGTGTTGGCAAATTTCATGATGCTTCCGGACTGTAGGCAAAAATCACAATCTTTGCTGTAGATGAACTTTATTCTGAATTGTGAGATGTCATGATTGCTTTAAGTAATTTTATAAGGTATGTGTCATGTCTTTATTTCTTTTCCCTTTCTGGAGATAAGTTCTTTATGGATGTACATGTCGGGAATAAAATACTACTTCATTCTTATGAGAGATATGCTTTGTCTTTTAGTACTTTTGCATGTACTTTCTCTAAGAACTCATTGATGGGTTCGTAGAAAAAGCTTTTCTCATCCTTCCAAAGCTCTTGTAGGAAGAATCATTATGCTAAGCATAGTATTATTGGAGACTTGCTTCAAAAGTGCTCATTCTAACCGTTATTTGTTAATTCACCATGGAATAATTGGATTTAACTCTTCTCGAGTTTCTTCAGAAATATCAAAAGACATGTCTTCATAAGCATTGATAATTTGATTGAGAGCTGTATGTCTAGATTTATATGGATTCTGTATCACCGTTCTTTGCTCAACGAGATCATCAGCAGTGCAAACAACTCGTCAACCATCACACCTAACATATTTGTATGTACTTGTAAATTCAAGATCTCCTTTTAGATTGAGAAATATTTGATATTGATCAGAAGTTGGATCATAATTTTGGAGATGTTCTATGCTATATTCCATTGTAACGACTTCATGAGATTCATACCATTGAGTTGGATGATCAATAGGGAGATGCTCGTAATCATTGAAGGTAGCGATGAATTTTTTGCAGACTAAATCTCCTTCTTTGTAAGTCATGATAATCCATAATTGATATGGTTGATAAAACCAAATTTCTGATCTTTCACTCAAAGTGGATGATATCGTTATGACGAGTTGTCATTAGTAACTCCAAGGCTGCGAAGGGCATGACCCACAATTGCAGGGAGCTGCTGTATCATTTCAAAATCATCTCTGTAAAAAGAAAATCTTTGGACTAATCCTTGTTCGATATATGAGATATCAACTTTATATGATGGCTGGAACAATTTGGGAAAGCCAGTTGCCCTGCTTAAATATTGAGCTTTGAGCATTAATCGCTCCTTGATCTGACAAGAAATAGTTTTTCCTCTAATTCTTGCAGCTATCTCATCTGGAAGGACTGTTTTAACCTTTTCCAAGAGGTGAATTCTGGATGCTTTTTCATTAGCATAGGTGGATAATAGTGCTCTTTGATGGATGGTATGGCATATAAGGATTTAGCTTTCTAAGTCCTTAATATGGTTTGCAATTTTGGATAGGGTTTTTCTAGTGTTTTTATTTTATCAAAGAGAATAGCACTCCAATAGGCATTGATAAGTTCCTGTGAAGTGACAGACAATCCTGGATTGAAGAAGGGAATTGATATTTATTGGGATGTAGGTATGAAGGAGGAGCTTGATTCCTAAGTAGGGGCTTTACTTGATGTCATAATTAGAAGGGATACTTCCTGAAGGCAGAAAGGAGTAAAAGATAGGTCTGAATGAGAATTATTAATAACTTGAATTTTTTTTTCTTTGGGAAAAGAAAGCAATTTTATATCTGTCCTACGTGTAGACTTTAAAAGTACCAAAATCTGGATGTAGGATTAGATGTAGAAAACATGAAGACTTCAAAGAGACAATTAATAAGATCCATTTTATTTGGAACTGGATATCTAAATGGTTTTTGAACAGCTTATTCTTATTTACACTTTGTCTGAATAATATTGATATGTTGAATAGGAGTTAATTCAATAAAATCAAATTTTAATTCTTTATTATCTAAAATAGTTTTTAGACCTGATGAGTCAATTTGAAAAGGCTATAAAATTTATAGAAAAGGATTTCCAAGGATAACATCACTATTTAAATCCTTTCTTAGAAGGAAATTAGTCTTTATGCATGTTCCATTTTTATAAACATAAACATTACTTAATTTGTATTTGATATGTAGTTTTTTGCTAGCAATAGCTAGATTGAGTTTATTATTGGTTTTTCCATAATATTTTGTTGGGATTAATCCTTCTCTTATTAAATTAACATCTGCGCCACTATCTAGTAAGCAGAGTGCTTTAATAGAGAAGTCTTTGACCTTAATTATAGCTTGAGTTTTCTATTTTTTAAGTGGATTTCTTATTAAAGAATTTACAAAACCATTTAACCTTTATCAAATTTGCTTATTTTCGAAATTATCATTATTTTTTTGATAATTTTTTAGTGTGTGAAATTCAAGATTCTCAATGCATTGTTTGAATTCCTGAAGTTCAATTGAGTCTTGTTTTAATTCTTTTAATTCTTGCTTTTGTTTATTTATTTCTTTATAAAGATCTTGAATAGAAAGTTGAGTAGGAGCTTATTGTTCTCTTAATCTATCTAATACGGTTTTAATGCTGAATTGTTTAGGTAAGTCTGATATATTATTTGATGTAAAAGCTTTCCCTTTTTTAGTTCCTTTATTTATATTTTGTATTATTTTAAAATATTTATTTTTTAATTCTTCATCTTTTATATCTTTAAACATTTCTAGCACTATCTCTTCCGAAGCAGAAAATACATTTAAAGATAAAGAGGAAGAAGAAACAAATTCATACTGGCTTTCACTGTCAAATATTTTACAATGATTTGTATCCGAAGCATGAGAGGAAGAATAATCTGTATCAAAGGAACTAGATGACTCTAACTCTGAGGATCCTTTTAAGATAGTTTTGATTTCTTTTTCAATTTTAACTTTTATTTTTGGGCAATCAAGGGCTATATGTCCTTTTTCCTTGTAATTATAACATTGTATCTCTTTTTTCTTAGAATAAGAAGTGGATGGATTATTTTTTGTATAAGATTTCTTTAGTTCTTTATAAGGGTTTTTGTGAGAAGATTTTTTATGATATCTTTTTGAGGGAATTTAATATTATGGAGTTGAAAAATGTTTAGATTCTCTTTTTTAATGGTTTCTTTTTGAGTTTTTCTTTTTATTTTGGCTAGAAGGACTATTTAATGCTTCCATACCAAATTGAAAACCAAAATCACCAAGTTTATACTTGCTGATTCTTTTTTTATTTTCAATTTGTCGTTTAAGTTTGATTTAATTGCATAATGAAAATCCAACTTTATTAATCTTTTGAATTAGATCATTACCGAGAGCCATGATAGTAGAGGCATATATCATCATATGCTGGAATAGTTGCTGGATTTGATATTCAGATAGTCCATCTACATTCCATTCATATACTGAAGAGTTTTCAAATCGAAGGCCATTTAGAATAACTTATTCTTCTAATTAAAGATCAACTGGAGTAGGTCTTGGATAATAATTTCTTGTTTTTGTTGCAATGACTATTGGTTTTTGCCTTTTAAATATTTTAATAAGATGTAGAGATTCTTGAGCTTGACTTTCATTTGATTTTTCTTCTATAACGTCAAAAACAGAGAATTCTGAGTCTGAGCTCGAAGCTTTAGAAACTAAAGTTTTATGTTTGTAAAACTATGAGATAATTGATTGATTAGTTCGTTTGAAAATTTTAAGGGTTTTTTTTTTCTAACTTTTGATTTTTATGGGCTTCACCTTGAAAACCTAAAGATTGTGTCTTGATTATTTTATGGGAAAAAGTAGTTTCATAAAATTTTAAATATTCTCAACTTTATCTTCAATTCTATTGGTTTGCTGGCCAATAGTATGAAGGTTAATATTTGTAAAATTATTTTGTTCTAAAACATGACTTAAATTTGATTTGTAAATAAATTCAGTTTTACCTTTGTCTCCTTGTATTTTTACAACATTTTTTATGGGTACAGCTGAAGTTTCTTTATAAATGATTTCATGTAATGGAGGATGTATACATTCTTTAGTTCTTTGTAGAGAGGAACTAGTAGAAGCTATAATCTAAGAAGAGCTTAATTTAGTTATCATATTGATTGATAAATCTTCAGTATTATAAGCATTCTTCATGGCTAGTTTAAGCCAACCAAAGAAATAAATATTTCTTTCACTATCATACATCTATTTATATCATTTTGCTTTTAGAAAGCCTTTATGTTCTTGAGAAACCTGGTTAAAAAAGGATTTTGTGAGAGGATGTAACGCTAAAATTTTTTTTAACATTTCTTTATCAATTTTAAAGCACTCAATGACATTTATATTGAAATCAGATTCCAAAGGATTATATGTATTAGATGGAGAAGCTTGATAAAAAGGATACACAAGTCTTATAGGTCGAAGGTCTACAGTAGGTGTAGAGCAAAAAACTCAGGATAGTTCTTTTATGGAAGATCCTACCAGAAAGGGGGAATGAGAATAAGACTATCTAGAAGGTTGATAAACTGTAGGAGTTGTATCTCCTGAATCTGTTTGAAAATTTATTTCAACACGTCCATCTTCATGTTCAATAACTATTTCAAGATCTTGATTTTCTAAAGACCTTTCTAGTTGGGTGTTTTATAAGCACCATTTACTAAATAGATTAATATCATTCTACTATATAAGTTTTGGATTATTAACTTTATTTTTGAAATTAGTTTGGAATAAAGTAGTCATACCTTTTACTTGATGGGAATAGGCTATGCCTGGAATAACTAAATTCATGAGTTTATAATAAACTCTATATATGAGAGCAAGATTTTTATTATGAAGATTTATATCAAAACCTTTTGTCTGGATAGCAAGAGTAAGAGCCTCATGTGTACCTGGATTTGTGAGGGAAATAGAGAAATTTGGAAAGCAATTGAAGAAAGTAGGGCCATTAGCCAAACTTGATTCAACCATTCCAAGTAATGAATCACTGAATTTTTTATGTCTTGTTCTTGAGCATAGATGAGAGCTTTTGTTCTAAGTCCAAGTCTTGTTAAAGGCTTTGGAACAACTTGCACTAATCCAAAATGAATATAATTGTATGTTTTAACATACTCCTTTTTTTCATGAGGCTTGATTAAAGAAAGATGCTGAATATTACTGGTAATGGATTCAGTTCTTTCAATGGTTTTTACTTTATAACTTGATTTTAATTGGAAACTTTCAACTTTATAAATTTCATTTTTATTTATGGTTGGAATAGTCCAGTGATAAATAACTTGATCTAAATTGTCATAACTGATTTCTTCATTATTTTTAATAGACATAAAAGATAAGAAATTTGATGATAAGGAAGAAAAAGATACAAACTTCTTAATAAGTTTAGCCATAATTTGTATTACATAGTTATTTTAACCAAATCTGCCACGAGTATCTAACGAACCGAAGGATTTACATACCAACAAAACGCCTTAAACGCCTTCACACAGCTAACAACGATGACAACAATAGCTACCTCAGCTTCTCTCCAGTTGGAATATGATTAAAATTTCTCATTAATAACAAGCACAGAACTAAGTATTATGACTTTTGACGTTCTTTTGAGTCAGCAATTCCTTAAGCAAAATCAAAGCATAACATAACAAAGATAAGTGAAGAAATACTCACAAAACAACTTTATATTGCCAAAGTACTTGATTACAAATTTGGTACCAACTTGGCTCTAATACCAAATGGGGAAGATGGTGGGTATACAAAAGTGGGAGATAGAGGAGAGAGGAGATGGTGGTGGAAGCAAGGCTGGATTTTAAATGGTATTCCAACTCTTGCTTGTATATGAGGAAGGCTAGACCTATTTATAGTCATAACCAACATAATTTACATTTCATTGCAACTAAATTTAGACTGAATGTGCATTTCATTTAATGTGCTGGCAAATTTCATGATGCTTCCGAACTGCAGGCAAAAATCACAATCTTTGCTGTAGATGAACTTTATTCTGAATAGTGAGATGTCATGATTGCTTTAAGTGACTTGATAAGTTATATGTCATGTCTTTATTTCTTTTCCCTTTCTAGAGCTAAGATCTTCATGGATGTGCATGTTAGGAATAAAATACTACTTCATTCTTATGAGAGATATGCTTTGTCTTTTAGTACATTTGCATGTACTATTTCTAAAGACTCATTGATGGGCTAGTAGAAAAGCTTTTCTCATCCTTCCAATGCGTTAGAAAAGCTCTTGTAGGAAGAAGATTTATGGTAGGCATAGTATTATAGAAGACTTGCATCAAAAGTGCTCATCCCAACCTTCATTTGTTAATTCACCATGGAATAATTGGATTAACTTTTCTCGAGTTTCTTTAGAAATATCAAAAGACATGTCTTCATAAGCATTGATAATTTTATTGAGAGTTGTATGTCCAGATTTATATGGATTCTATATCACTGTTGTTTGCTCAGTGAGATCATCAGCAATACAAACAACCCGTCGACCGTCACACCAAGCATATTTGTATGTACTTGCAAATTCAAGATCTCCTTTTAGATTGAGAAATATTTGATATTGATCAGAAGCTGGATCATAATTTTGGAGATGTTCTATGCTATATTCCATTGTAACGACTTCATGAAATTCATACCATTGAGCTGAATGATCAATAAGGAGATGCTTGTAATCATTTAAGATAGGGATGAATTTTTTGCAGACTAAATCTCCTTCTTTGTAAGTCATGATAATCCATAATTGATATGGTTGATAAAACCGAATTTCTGATCTTTCACTCAAAGTGGATGATATCGTTATGAGGAGTTGTCGTTAGTAACTCCAAGGCTGCGAAGGGCATGACCCACAATTGCAGGGAGCTGCTGTATCATTTCAAAATCATCTCTGTAAAAGAAAATCTTTGGACTAATCCTTGTTCGATATATGAGATATCAACTTTATATGATGGCTGGAACAATTTGGGAAAGCCAGTTGCCCTGCTTAAATATTGAGCTTTGAGCATTAATCGCTCCTTGATCTGACAAGAAATAGTTTTTTCTCTAATTCTTGCAGCTATCTCATCTGGAACGATTGTTTTAACCTTTTCTAAGAGGTGAATTCTGGATGCTTTTTCATTAGCATAGGTGGATAATAGTGCTCTTTGATGGATGGTATGGCATATAAGGATTTGGCTTTCTAAGTCCTTGATATGGTTTGCAATTTTGAATTGGGTTTTTCTAGTGTTTTTTCTTTTATCAGAGAGAATGGCACTCCAATGGGCATTGATAAGTTCTTATGAAGTGACAGATAATCCTGGATTGAAGAAAGGGATTTATATTTATTAGGATGTAGGTATGAAGGAAGAAATTGATTCTTGAATAGGGGCTTTGCTTGATGTCATAATGAGAAGGGATACTTCCTAATGGTAGATAGGAGTAAAAGATAGGTTTGAATGAGAATTATCAATACCCTAAATTTTTATTTTCTTTGGGAAAAGAAAAGCAATTTTATATCTTTCCTCTAGGTAGAATTTGAAGGTACCAAAATCTAGATGTAGGATTAAATGTAGAAAACGTGAAGACATCAGAGAGATGATTAATAAGATCCGTTTTATTTGGAACTGGATATCTGAATGGTTTTGAACATCTTATTCTTATTTATACTTTGTCTGAATAATATTGATATGTTGAAGAGGAGTTAATTCAACAAAATCAAATTTTAATTCTTTATTGTCTAAAATAGTTTTTAGACCTGATGAGTTAATTTGAAAAGGCTGTAAAATTTATAGAAAAGGATTTCCAAGGATAACTTCATTGTTTAAATCCTTTCCTAGAAGGAAATTAGTCTTTATGCATGTTCCATTTTTACAGGCATAAACCTTACTTATATGTAGTTTTTTGCTAGCAGTAGCTATATTGAGTTTATTATTGGTTTCTTCATAATATTTTGTTGGGATTAATCCTTCTCTTATTAAATTAATATCTGCGTCACTATCTAATAAGCAAAGTGCTTTAATAGAGAAGTCTTTGACCTTAATTGTAGCTTTAGTTTTCCATTTTTTAAGTGGATTTCTCATTAAAGAATTTACAAAATCATTTAAGTCTTTATAAAAATTTTCTTGATTTTCTAAATTATCATTATTTTCTTGATAATTTTTTAGTGTGAAATTCAAGATTTTCAACACGTTTTTTGAGTTCTTAAAGTTCAATTAAGTCTAGTTTTAATTCTTTTATTTCCTATTTTTGATTATCTATTTCTTTATAAAGATCTTGAATAGAAAGATGAGTAGGAGCTTGTTACTCTCTTAATCTACCTAATACAGTTTTATGCTGAATTTGATTAGGTAAGTTTGATATGTTATTTGATGTAAAAATTTTCCCTTTTTTAGTCCCTTTATTTATATTAATTTTTTTTTTAAATTTTTTTTAATTCTTCATCTTTTAAATCTTTAAACATTTCTATCACAATCTATTCTGGGGCAGAAAGTGCATTTAAAGATAAAGAGGACGAAGAAACTGATTCATACTAGATTTCACTGTCAAATATTTTACAATGACATGTATCTGAAGCATGAGAGGAAGAATAGTCTGTATCAGAGGAATTGGATGACTTTGACGCTGAGGATCCTTTTAAGATGGTTTAGACTTCTTTTTCTGTTTTAACTTTCATTTTTGGGCAGTCAAGAGCTATATGTCCTTTTTTTGCAAATATAACATTGTATTTCTTTTTTGTTGGGATAAAAAGTGGATGGATTATCGTTTGTATAAGATTTAATTAATTCTTTGTAAGGGTTTTTATGATAAGATTTTTTATAATATCTTTTTGAGGGAGTATAATATTGTGGAGTTGAAAACTATTTAGATTTTCTTTTTTGATGGTTTTTTTTAAGTTTTTCTTTTTATTCTGGCTAGAAGGACTGATTAATGGTTTCATACCAAATTGAAAACAAAAATCACCAAGTTCATACTTGCTGATTCTTTTCTTATTTTCAATTTGATGTTTAAGTTTGATTTCATTGTATAATGAAAATCCAACTTTATTAATCTTTTGAATTAGATCACCATATGTATACATTCCATAATTTTCTAATTTTAATTCTTCTCTAACTTTTTCTACAAAAAGTTTAGGAAGACCAGATATGAATTTCTCTTTCCAAAATTCTGAATTGCTTTCATCGATTGTATAGAGTTTTGATAAGAAAACATCTTTATACCAACGAAAGTTTGATAATGTTGGGTAAGATAAATTGATTGATTATGTTTTTAATTTTTCTTCTACATTCAAATAATTACTAATAAAATGTTAAATTATATTGGTTATAAGCATGTAGATGGAATCAGGGATCATTTGGCCTTGAGAAGTAAGAACAAGATTTCCTGGGGGATCTCTTTTTACTACATTTAGTATAGCATTTCTTTCTGTATCAGATAGGTATTTTTCCCACCAACCATTTAATTGTCCAATAAATCCAAGGATGACTACATTTACTGCATGTCTTTGATTATTACCGGCAGCCATGATGGTAGAGGCATATATCATCATGTGTTGGCATAGTTGCAGGATTTGATATTCAGATAGTCTATCTACATTTCATTCGTACACTGACGAGTTTTCAAATCGAAGGCCATTTAGAATAGCTTGTTCTTTGAATTGAAGATCAACTGGAGTAGGTCTTGGATAATAATTTCTTGTTTTTGCTGTAGTGACTATTGGTTTTTGTCTTTTAAATATTTTATTGATTTGTAGAGATTCTTGATTTTGATCATTTTGATTCTCATCTGTTTTAGACTCTTCTTCTATAGGATCAGTTACAGAAAATTCTGAATCTGAGCGAGAGGCTTTAGAATTTGAGGCTAAAACATTTATAGATTTGTTAGCTTTTTTATTTTCATTTTCTTGAAGTTTTATATTTGTAAAACTATGAGATAATTGATTGATTAGCTCGTCTGAAAATTTTAAGTGTTTTTTTTATTCTTACTTTAGATCTTTAGGGGCTTTATCTTGAAAATCTAAATATTGTGTCTTAATTACTTTATAGGAAGAAGTAGTTTCATAAAATTTTAAAATATTTTCAACTTTATCTTCAATTCTATTGGTTTGTTGGCCAATAGTATGAAGGTTTATATTTGTATAATTATTTTGTTCTAAAACATGACTTAAATCGAATTTGTAAGTAAATTCAGTTTTACCTCTGTCTCCTTTTATTTTTGCAACATCTTTTGTGGGTACAACTGAAATTTCTTTATAAATGATTTGATGGAATGGAGGATGTATAGATTCTTTAGTTTTTTGTGGAGAGGATTTAGTAGAAGCTATTATCCAGGAAGAACTTAATTTAGTTATCATATTGATACATAAATCTTCAGTATTACAAGCTTTCTTCATGGCTAGTTTAAGCCAATCAAAGAAAAAAATATTTCTATGATTATCATACATATATTTATACCATTTTGCTTTTAGAAAGTCTTTATGTTCTTGAGATACAGGGTTAAAAAGGGATTTTGTGAGAGGATGTAAAGCTAAATTCTTTTTTAACATTTCTTTATCAATTTCAAAGCATTCAATAACATTTATATTGAAATCGGATTCGAAGGGATTATATGTATTAGTTGGAGAAGCATGGTTTCTTATGTTTTCTAAAGCTCGATAAGAAGGATACACAAGTCCTGTAGGTTGAATGTCTACATTAGGTGTAGAGCAAGAAACTCAGGATGGTTCTTTTATGGAAGATCCTACCATAGAGAGATGATGAGAATAGGACTTTTTAGAAAGTTGATAAACTGTAGGAGTTGTATCTCTTGAATCTATTTGAAAATTTATTTCAACACTTCCATCTTCATGTTCAATAATTGTTTCAATATCTTGGCTTTCGAAAGACCTTTCTGGTTGAGCGTTTTCTAAGCACCATTTACTAGATAGATTAATATCATTCCACTGTTGAGTTTTGGAATATTAACTTTATTTTTGAAATTAGTTTGGAATATAGTCATACCTTTTGCTTGATGGGAATAGGCTATGCCTGGAACAACTAAATTCAGGAGTTTATAATAAACTCTATATATGAGAGTAAGATTTTGATTATGAGGATTCATATCAAAACCTTTTGACTGGATAGCAAGAGTGAGAGCTTCATGTGCACCTGGATCTATAAGAAAAATAGAAAAATTTGGAAAGCAATTAAAGAAAGTAGGGCCATTAGCCAAACTTGATTCAACCATTCCAAGTAATGAATCAGTGAATTTTTTATGCCTTGTACTTGAACATACATAACAACTTCAGTTCTAAATCCAAGTCTTGTTAATGGCTTTAGAGCAACTTGCACTAATCTAAAATGAATATACTCGTATGTTTTAACGTACTCCTTTATTTCATAGGGCTTGATTAAAGAAAAATGCTGAATATTACTGGTAATGGATTCAGTTCTTTCAATGGTTTTTACTTTATAACTTGATTTTAATTGAAAACTTCCAACTTTATAAATTTCATTTTTATTTACTGTTGGAATAGTCCAGTCACAAATTACTTGATCTAAATCGTCATAACTGATTTCTTCATTATTTTTAATAGACATAGAAGATAAGGAATTTGTTGATGAGGAAGAAGAAGGTACAAACTTCTTAATAAGCTTAGCTATAATTTGTATTACAGAGTTCTTTTAACAGAATCCACCACAAGTATCTAACGAAATAGAGGTTTTACACACCAACAAAATGACTTAGACACCTTCACACAGCTAATAACGGTGACAACAATTGTTACCTCATCGTCGCTCCGAGCATAATATGATTTAAATTTCTCAATAATAACAAACATACAACGAGGTATTAAGACTTTTGACGTTCTTACTTCTGAGTTAGCAATTCCTTAAGCAAAATAAAAGCATAACATAACAAAGATAAGTGAAAAAATACTCACAAAATAACTTTAAATTGCTAAAGTACTTGATTACAAATTTGGTACCAACTTGGCTCTACTACCAAATGGGGAAGATGGTGGGTATACAAAAGCGGAAGGGAGAGGAAAGAGGAGATGGTGGTGGAAACAAGACTGGATTTTGACTAGTATTCCAACTCTTGCTTGTATATGGAGAAGGCTGGTACTATTTATAGCCTTAGCAAACATAATTTATATTTCGTTACAACTGAATTTACATTGCATTTGCATTTCATTTTATGATGTTTCGGGATTTTACTGCTAGATAGAATCATAGGTTACCATATAGATGGTTTGTCTTTATGCTGTTATGAGTGTACTTGTTGACTAGGAGGATGTTACTTTATTCTTCTGCAAAGTACCTAGTTGGTCTATTACGGAGAGAGGACTCTCTGGAGCCTTGAATTTTCTTGTTGGCTTTTGGATTTTTCCCAATTGTCTTTTATCTTCTTTCTCAAAGTAGCTTTTTTGTATTGTGCTTTTTCGACATAACCTTGATGTGTTTGTCGAAAATTGCATAGCTATGGAAACGGTAACAATGATAAAGTTTTTGTTATCTTTTCTCTGTAGGCTTTTTAGAGAAAACTCTTAATAAATCTTGATAAATCTAAATCTTGATAAGATTAATCATCATCCTAATGAATTCCAATGTAACTAGTGGAGAACTTCATAATAGAGTCAAAATTAAGACAAGGGTCATTCCAACCTTCATTATCATTTTTGAATTCTCCATGGAATAGCTAAATTAATTTTCCACGAGTTTTTTCTGAAATATCAAAAGAGATATCTTCATAGGCATTGAGAATTTGATTAAGCTTGGCATGTCCGGATTTAGAAGGATTCTATATCACTATTGTTTGCTTAGCGAGATCATCAGCAATAGAAACAACTCATCGACCATCACACCAAACATATCAGTATGTACTTGCAAATTCAAGATGTCCTTTTAGATTGAGAAATCTTTGACATTGATCAGAAGTTGGATCATACTTTTGGAGACGCTCTAAGCTATATTCCATTGTAGTGACTTTATGAGATTCATACCATTGAGCTGGATAATTAACAGGGAGATGCTCGTAATCATTTAAGGTAAAGATGAATGGTTTGCAGATTAAATCTTCTTCTTCATAATTCATGATGGTCCATAATTGATAAGGTTGATAAAACCAGATTTCTAGTCTTTCATCCAAACTAGATGAAATTGTTATGAGAAGTTGTCTTTTGGTAACTCCAAGGCTGCAAAGGGCATGACGTATGATTGCAGGGAGCTGCTGTATCATTTCAAAATCATCTCTGCATAAAGAAAATCTTTGGACTAATCCTTATTTGATATATAACATATCAACTTCATATGATGGCAGGAACAATTTGGGAAAGCTTGTTGCCTAGCTTATGAGCATTAATCGCTCCTTGATCTGACAAGAAATAGTTTTGTTTCTAATTCTTGCAGCTGTCTTATCTGGAAGGGCTGTGTTAACCTTTTCTAGGAGGTGAATTATGGATGTTTTTTCATCAACATAGGCGGATAACAATACTCTTTGATGGAGGTTATGGCATATAAGGATTTGGCTTTCTAAGTCCTTGATATAGTTTGCAATTTTGGATAGGGTTTTTCTAGTGTTTTTTCTTTTATCAGAGAGAATAGTACTCCAATGGGCATTGATAAGTTCTTGTGAAGTGACAGATAATCTTGTATTGAAGAAGGGAATTGATATTTGTTGGGATGTAGGTATGAAGGAAGAGCTTGATCCCTAATAGGGGCTTTGCTTTTGCTTGTACTTGATGTCATAATGAGAAGGGATACTTCCTAAAAGCAGATAGGTCTGGCTTTAGTAGGAATTTGAGATTCATCGAAATTATCAATATATGGAAGAGAAACAGTATGGTGTTTCCTGTGCCAAAAGGTAGAAAGAAGGTCAAAACAGCATTATGTTTCAAGAGATTTTTGAAATTGGGTTAAATCTTTTGGAATTCTAGTTTTTGTAACTCTTTTTCAATTCTTAAAGAATTCATATCTTCTTGAAGATATGCAATTTGTTTTTCTTTATAAGCAATTTGATTTTGAATGATATTGATAAGTTGAATAGGAGTTGATTCAACAAAATCAAAAAATAATTTTTTATTGTCTTTAATAGTTTTAAGGCCTGATAAATCAATTTGAAAATGCTGTAGAATTTGTAGAAAAGGATTTCCAAGGATAACATCATTGTTTAAATCTTTTCCGAGCCAAAAATTAGTCTTTATACATGTTCCATTTTTGCAAACGTGGGTGTTATTTAATTTTGAATGGATATGGAGTTTCTTACTAGCAGTTGCTAGGCTAAGTTTATTTTTGATTTTTTCAAAATATTTTGTTGGTATTAATCAATCTCTTATTAAATTAATATCTATGCCACTATCTAGTAAGCAGAGTGCTTTAATAGAGAAGTCTTTGACCTTAATTGTAACTTGAGTTTTCCATTTTTGAGGTGTATTCCTTGTTAAAGAACTTACAAAACCATTTAAGTTTTTATCAAATTTTTCTTGATGCACTAAATTATCATTATTTTCTTGATAATTTTTGAGCGTTTGAAATTCAAGATTTTCAACACATTGTTTGAGTTCTTGAAGTTCAATTAACTCTTATTTTAATATTTATTTCTTATTTTCAATTATTAATTTCTTTAGAAAGATCTTGAATTGAAAGATGAGTAGGAGCTTGTTGCTCTCTTAATCTATCTAAAACAGTTTTTATTCTGAATTGTTTAGGTAAGTCATATATATTACTTGATGTAGAAGCGTTTCTTTTTTTATTTTCATTGTTTATTTTCTATATTTTTTCAAAATATTTATTTTTTAATTCTTCATCTTTTAAATCTTTAAACATTTCTAGCACCATTTCTTCTAAAGCAGAGGGAATGTTTAAAGAAAAAGAGGAAGAAGAAGCAGATTCATACTGGATTTCACTGTCAAATATTTTAGAATGGCATGTATCAGAAGAATAATCTTTATCAGAGGAACTAGATGATTCTAAGGATGAGGATGAAGATGCTTTTAAGATAGTTTTGATTTATTTTTTTGTTTTTACTTTTATTTTCGGGTAGTCAGGAGCTATATGTCCTTTTTCTTTGCAATTATAACATTGTATTTCTTTTTTCTGAGGATAAGAAGTGGATGGATTATCTTTTGTGTTCAATTTCTTTAATTCTTTATAAGGGTTTTTATGAGAAGATTTTTAATGATATCTTTTTGAGGGAATATAATATTGTGGAGTTGAAAAATGTTTAGATTTTCTTTTTTGCTGGTTTCTTTTTAAGTTTTTCTTTTTATTTTTTCTAGAACGACTGATTAATGGTTCCATGCTAAATTGAAAACAAAAATCACCAAGTTCATACTTGCTGATTCTTTTTTTATTTTCAATTTGACGTTTAAGTTTGATTTCATTGCATAATGAAAATCCAATTTTATTAATCTTTTGAATTAGATCACCATATGTATACAGTCCTCAATTCAAATTTTTTTAATTCTCTGATTTTAATTCTTCTCTGACTTTTTCTACAAAAAGTATAGGAAGACTAAATATGAATTTTTCTTTCCAAAATTCTGAATTACTTGCATTGATTGCACGGAGTTTTGATAAGAAAACATCTTTATACCAACGATAATTTGATAATGTTGAGCAAGATAAATTGATTAATTGTGTTTTTATTTTTTCTTCTATATTCATATAATTACCAATAAAATGTTTTACTATATTAGTAATAAGCATGTAAATAGAATCAGAAATCATTTGACCTTAAGGAGTAATAACAGGATTTCATGAAGGATCTCTTTTTATTGCATTTAGTATAGCCTATCTTTTTATAATAGATTGGTACTTTTCCTACCGACCATGTAATTGTCCAATAAATCCAAGGACAGCTGCATTTACTGCATGTCTTTGATCATTACCGACAGCCATGTTGGTAGAGGCATATATCATCATGTGTTGGCATAGTTGCAGGATTTGATATTCAGATAATACATCTACGTTCCATTAATATACTGAAAAGTTTTCAAATCGAAGGCCATTTAGAATACGTTGTTCTTCGAATTGAAGATCAAGTGGAGTACGTCTTGGATAATAATTTCTTGTTTTTGCTACAGTGACTATTGGTTTTTGTCTTTTAAATATTTTATTAATTTGTAGAGATTCTTGATTTTAATCATCTTGATTTTCATTTGATTTTTCTTCTATAGAGTAAGAAAAAGAGAATGCTGAGTCTGAGCTAGAAGCTTTAAAAACTAAAACATTTATGGATTTTTCATCCTTTTTTTCTTTATTATATTTGTAAAACTATGAGATAATTGATTAATTAGTTCATCTGAAAATTTTAATGGTTTTTTTTCTAACTTTAGATCTTTAAAGCATTGAAAACCTAAAGATTGTGTCTTGATTACTTTATGGGAATAAGTAGTTTCTTAAAAATTTAAAATATTTTCAACTTTATTTTCAATTCTATTGGTTTGTTCGCCAATAGTATGAAGGTTTATATTTGTATAATTATTTTGTTCTAAAACATGACTTAAACCTGATTTGTAAATAAATTCAGATTTACTTTTATCTCCTTGTATTTTTGCAACAACTTTTATTGGTATAATTGAAGTTTCTTTATAAATGATTTGATGTAATGGAGGATGTAAAGATTCTTTAGTTCTTTGTGGAGAAGAACTGGTAGAAGCTATAATCCGAGATGAGCTTGATTTTTTTATCATATTGATATATAAATCTTCAGTATTATAAGCTTTCTTTATGGCTAGTTTAAGCCAATCAAAGAAATAAATATTTCTTTGATGATCATACACATATTTATACCACTTTTCTTTTAAGAACTCTTTATGCTCTTGAGAAAACTGTTTAAAAAAGGATTTGTTAAAGGATGTAAAGCTAAATTCCTTTTTAACATTACTTTATCAATTTCAATATATTCAATAACATTTATATTGAAATCAGATTCTGAGAGATTATATGTATTAGTTGGAGGAGCATGATTTCTTATGTTCTCTGAAGCTTGATAAGAAGGATACACAAGTCCTATAGGTTGAATGTCTACATTAGGTGTAGAGCAAGAAACTTAGGATGGTTCTTTTATGGAAGATCCTACCATAGAGGGATGATGAGAATAGGACTTTCAGAAAGTTGATAAACTGTAGGAGTTGTATCTCTTGAATCTATTTGAAAATTTATTTCAACACTTCCATCTTCATGTTCAATAATTGTTTCAATATCTTGGTTTTCGAAAGACCTTTCTGGTTGAGCATTTTCTAAGCACCATTTACTAGATAGATTAAAATCGTTCCACTGTATGAGTTTTGGAATATTAACTTTATTTTTGAAATTAGTTTGGAATAAAGTAGTCATACCATTTGCTTGATGGGAATAGGCTATGCCTGGAACAACCAAATTCATGAGTTTATAATAAACTCTATATATGACAGCAAGATTTTGATTATGAGGATTCATATCAAAACCTTTTTGTCTAGATAGCAAGAGTAAGGGTTTCATGTGCACCTGGATTTGTAAGGGAAACAGAGAAATTTGGAAAGCAATTGAAGAAAGTAGGGCCATTAGCCAAACTTGATTCAACCATTCCAAGTAATGAATCACTGAATTGTTTATGTCTTGTGTCTTGAACATAGATGAAAGCTTTTGTTTTGAGTACAAGTCTTGTTAAAGGCTTTAGAGCAACTTGCACTAATTCAAAATGAATATAATTGTATATTTTAACATACTCCATTTCATGTGCTAACAAATTTCATGATTCTTTAGGTCTACTAGATAAGATCATAATCTTCACCGTAGATGAACTTTATTATGAATAGTGGATTGTCATGATTGCTTTATGGAAAATTGAGCGGCTTGATAAAGCATATGTCTTGTCTTGGCTTTATTTTTTTTCTTTTCTTTGGATAGAGATGAATCCTTCATCATCACTTTTTATCTCATTAGCATCCGTATCTAGTTCTGAGGCAATATTTTCAAAAGGATTGTCATCAGCCCAAAGATGATGCAGCCACTAACCAAAACTTAATGGAAAATTTTCAGATGACCTTTCATTTTGTATTTGTTCAATAATTTCCTTTTGAAGTTCTTTTTTGAGTTGAAGCAAATCTGCTGTTGCATAAAGAGTAGAAGGAGAGGTTAAATAAGAATTGTTCTGTTTGTCAATATCACTTGCTGGATGAAGCCTTTCTTTTTCCTTTTCAAGAGTTTTGAGAACTTCAGAGAATGATGGTTTTATAACTTGATCGGTAGAATATTGCTTGAGTATTGTAGTATAATCAAATTGATGCCAAAACTTGATATAAAACATTCAAGATAAAACTGGTGGACTGAAGTCCATTTCTTTATAAAAATTCCATTTCAAAAACCAAGGAATCTCCTGCTTACGATAAAACTGCATAGTACCATAAGGTTCTATTGCAAGTTGTAGGTGCTGATAAAGGCTTTTTTCTTCTAATTTGAGAAGGGCTTTAAATGATGTAGAATAGGATTCATAAATAGGAAGAAGTGCTTGAGGAAGGATGTTTTTAGTGGCACCAAAAGGGATCCAGAATTGTGTGAAGAACCACATAGGTATTTTATAGGAGTTTGATTTGAATCTAATGAACCAGGAATGCTGGAAGGATGGGTGTTGATAATAGAGGATGACTTCGCAAGCAGATATATAATCATAATAATTAAAAATAAGTTCTGAATCAAGCCTTTGAGGCATATGAAGAGGTCGTCCCCATTCTTCTGCAGAGAGAACATGCAGGATTTTGATTTTTGAATACAAGATAGTAATATTGGGTGGTAAAGCATTTAAGTATGAATTTTTTTATCCATCTATATGATCAATAGTATAGCTGCCAGTTCTTATCAGAATCTATTCACAAACTTTATAGTTAAGAGGTTGGATAAATAAGTGATCAAGAGAAAAAAGGGTATGGACAAGACGTTCAATAGAAATGGTAATGGCATAAGACATGTCATTTAAGGAACAAATTCTCAAGGGTGCTTTTGTGGCAAAATATTTGGCTTTTAAAGCTTGAGGTTTTCTGGATACAGGGCTTGATGGGCATTGAAATTGAGGAATATTAGAAGTATGGGTTGCTCCCCATCTCTCAAGTTAATTGCCGCTGGATTTTTTGGATAAAGGTGTAGTGTTCATAATGGAAGAAACTTTTTCAGTTGGGGACTGGAGAAAGGGTCTAATATGCCGAGGCTTCATTCTTTTGTCCCTGTAAAAAACTCACGAGATAAAAAATCAGGAAGAGAATTATTTTTACCTACAACATACTAAATGTCAAAGTCAAATATTGCTAATAACGCTTGTCAGCGAGCAAAGATTTGCTTAGCAGCAAGATTTTTTACATCATTTTCTAAAATTTCTTTAGCAAATTGACAATTTATTCTTAATAAAAATTTTTTGTTTAATAAATCACTTTAGAACTTCATTATACTATTTACTATGGAAAGGATTTCCTTTTTAATAGTTGAATAATTCTATTGAGTGGGCATCCATGTTCCAGAAGTGAAACGAAGAATTTCTTCTTTTCCAAGGACGTTTCTTTGTAGAAGGATTCCTCCAAAACCTATTTCAGATGCATCTGTTTGAAGTATTTTTAATAAATCTGGATGAGGGATAGTTAAACAAGGTAAGTTTTGGACTTTTTGTTTAATATTTTGAATAGCTTTTGTATGAGCAAGTGAGCATTCTACGAGATTTTTGGTCAAGCGCATTAGCAAGATTTTTCTTTCTTTAGTAAGATCTTTATAAAAGTTAGAAACATAATTAAGGCATCCAAAAAACCATTGCAATTGCTCTTTATTAAGAATTTCATTAGGAAATTAGGAAGTAAACTTAATAACTCTTTGGACTAGAGAAATAGTTTCTGTTTTTATTATAAAGCCAAGAAACTAAATTTCTATTTGAAAAGGCTTCATTTTCTTTTGGGATAAGACAACTCTATTCTTGATAATAACTTTTTTAAAAATATTTAAATGTTTTCAATGGTCATAAATAGATTTTGAAAACACAAGAATGCCATCTATATAGACGAGTGTAAAAGCTTAATATGGATTAAAAATGTCATTCATTATTCTTTGAAATTCTGAAGGAGCATTTTTTAAACCAAATGTCATAACGTTCCATTCGTAATGGCCACGTGGTACTTTAAAAGCAGTTTTATACCTATCCTCCGGGGTGATTTGAATTTGCCAAAATCCTGATTTAAGATCAAATTTGGAAAAAAGGAAGGCACCAGCTAGACGGTTAATAAGATCATTTTTATTTGGAACTAGATATCTGATGGACTTTAAGACTTTATTTAAAGACTTGTAGTTGATAACAAGACGAGGAACACCTCGTTCTTGTTCAAGTGCTTTATTTACATAAAACGCTGCACAACTCCAAGGGGATTATAATTTTTGAATAAGCTTTTTAGCAAGAAGATCATTGATTTCTTTAGTACATAGTTGTACAAGGTCTTTATTCATCTAAATAGGTCGAGCTTTAGTAGGAATTTGAGACTCATTGAAACTATCAATATATGGAAGAGAAACAGTATGGTGTTTTTTGTTCCCAAAGGCAGAAGGAAGGTTAGAACAGCATTCTGTTTCAAGATATATTTGTAATAGGATTAAATCTTTTTGGAATTTTGGTATTTGTAGTTCTTTTTCAATTCTTAAAGAATTCATATCTTCTTGAAGATATGCAATTTGTTTTTCCTTATAAGCAATTTGATTTTGACTGATATTGATATGTTGAATAGGAGTTGATTCAACAAAACCAAAAATTAATTTTTTATTGTCTTTAATAGTTTTAAACCAGATGAATCAATTTGAAAAGGCCATAGAATTTGTAGGAAAGGATTTCCAAGGATAACATCATTGTTTAAATCTTTTCCAAGTAGGAAATTAGTCTTTAAACATGGGCCATTTTTGCAAACATGGATGTTATTTAATTTATAATGGATATGGAGTTTATTATTAGTAGTTGCTAGGCTAAGTTTATTTTTGGTTTTTTCATAATATTTTGTTAGGATTAATCCTTCTTTTATTAAATTAATATCTGCACCACTATCTAGTAAGCAGAGTGCTTTAATAGAGAAGTCTTTGACTTTAATTGTAACTTGAGTTTTCTGTTTTTGAGGTAGATTCCTTGTTAAAGAATTTACAAAACCATTTAAGTTTTCATAAAATTTTTCTTGATGATCTAAATTATCATTATTTTCTTGATAATTTTTGAGTGTGTGAAATTCAAGATTCTCAATACATTGTTTGAGTTCTTGAATTTCAATTAAGTCTTGTTTTAATTCTTTTATTTCTTGCTTTTGATTATTAATTTCTTTAGGAAGATCTTGAATTAAAAGATGAGTAGGAGCTTGTTGCTCTCTTAATCTATCTAAAACTGTATTTATACTGAATTGTTCAAGTAAGTCAGATATATTCCTTGATGTAAAAGCTTTTTTGTTTTTTTTTCCATTGTTTATTTTCTGTATTTTTTCAAAATATTTATTTTTTAATTCTTCATCTTTTAGTTCTTTAAACATTTCTGGCACCATTTCTTCTGGAGCAGAGGGTATGTTTAAAGATAAAGAGGAAGAAGAAGCAGAATCATACCGGATTTCACTGTCAAATATTTTACGATGGCATGTATATGAAGAATAATCTTTTTCAGAGGAACTAAATGATTCTAAGGATGAGGATGAGGATCCTTTTAAGATAGTTTTCATTTCTTTTTGAGAAGAAATAATTTCAGAAGGCTGTAAAATATTGTCAACTTTATCCTCGATTATATTAGTTTGTCGGCCAATAGTATGAAGGTTAATATTTGTATAATTATTTTCTTCTAAAACATGACTTAAATCTAATTTGTAAATAAATTCAGATTTACCTTTATCTCCATGTATTTTTACAACATCTTTTATGGGTACAGCTAAAGTTTCTTTATATATGATTTGATGTAATGGAGGATGTATAGATTCTTCAGTTCTTTGTGGAGAAGAAATGGTAGAAGCTATAATCCAAGATGAGCTTAATTTTGTTATCATATTGATGGATAAATCTTCAGTATTATAAGCTTTCTTTATGGCTAGTTTAAGCTAATAAAAGAAATAAATATTTCTTTGATTATTACATATATATTTGTACCATTTTTCTTTTAAAAAGTTTTTATGTTCTTGAGAAACCTGTTTAAAAAAGGGTTTTGTTAAAGGATGTGGAGCTAAATTCTTTTTTAACATTTCTTTATCATTTTCAAAGCATTCAAGAACATTTATATTGAAATTAGATTCCGAAGGATTATATGTATTAGATGAAGAAGCTTGATAAGAAGGATACACTAGTCCTATAGGTCGAAGGTCTACATTGGGTGTAAAGCAAGAAACTTGGGATGGTTTTTTTATGGAAGATCCTACCATTAATGGTGGATGTGAATAAGATTTTTCTAGAAGTTTGATAAACTGTAGGAGTTATATCTCTGGAATCTGTTTGAAAATTTATTTTAATACTTCCATCTTCATGTTCAATAATTGTTTCAATATCTTGATTTTCTAAAGAACTTTCTGGTTGGGCGTTTTCTAAGCACCATTTACCAGATAGAAGTGAAGCTAAAGTTAAAAGTATTTTAAAAATTTATGAAGCATCTTCTTCATAAAACATAATTAAGATACAAACTTTAGGTTTTCATGGTGAAGCCCTTAAAGATCTAAAGTTAGAAAGGAAACCTTTCAAATTTTCAGATGAACTAATCAACTAATTATCTCATAGTTTTACAAATATAAAACTTCAAGAAAATAAAGATCAAAAAGCTAACAAATCTATAAATGTTTTAGTCTCAAATTCTAAAGCCTCTAGCTTTAATTCAGAATTTTCTGTAGCTAATTTATAGAAGAAAAGTCTAAAACAAATGAGAATCGAAATGATCAAAATCAAGAATCTCTACAAACCAATAAAATATTTAAAAGACAAAAACCAATAGTCACTGCAGCAAAAACAAGAAATTATTATCCAAGACCTACTCCAGTTGATCTTCAATTTGAAGAACAAGCTATTCTAAATGGCCTTCGATTCGAAAACTCCTCAGTATACGAATGGAATGTAGATGGACTATCCGAATATCAAATCCTGCAATTATGCCAACACATGATGATCTATGCCTCTACAATCATGGTAGCTTGTAATGACCAAAGATATACAGTAAACACAGTTGTCCTTGGATTTACTGGACAATTACATGGTTGGTGGGAAAAATACCTATCTAATATAGAAAGAAATGCTATACTAAATGCAGTAAAAAGAAATCCCTCAGGAAATCCTATTCTTACTCCTCAAGGTCAAATGATCCCTGATTCTATCTACATGCTTATTACCAATATAGTTAAACATTTTATTGGTAATTATATGAACGTAGAAGAAAAATTAAAAACATAATTAATCAATTTATCTTGCTCAACGTTATCTGATTTTCGTTGGTATAAATATGTTTTCTTATCAAAACTCTACACAGTAGATGCATGCAATTCAGAATTTTGGAAAGAAAAATTTATATCCGGTCTTCCTAAACTTTTTGCAGAAAAAGTTAGAGAATAGTTAAAATTGGAAAATTATGGAAATTTAAATTATGGACTTTATACATATGGTGACCTCATTCAAAAGACAAATAAAGTTGGATTTTCATTATGTAATGAAATCAAACTTAAACTACAAATTGTAAAATCAAAAAAGAATCAGCAAATATGAACTTGATGATCTTTGTTATCAATTTGGCATGGAACCATTAATCAGTCCTTCTAGTAAAAATAAAAAGAAAAACTTAAAAAGAAACCAACAAAAAAGAAAATCTAAACATTTTTCAATTCCACAATATTATATTCCCTTAAAATGATATCATAAAAAATCTTCTCATAAAAACCCTTATAAAGAATTAAAAAAATCTTATACAAAACATAATACATCCACTTCTCATCCCAAGAAAAATGAAATAAAATGTTATAATTGAAAGGAAAAAGGACATATAGCCCCTGATTACCCAAAAATAAAAGTTAAAACAGAAAAAGAAATCAAAACTATCTTAAAAAGATCTTTAGAGTCAGAGTCATCCAGTTCCTCTGATACAGTTTATTCTGCCCCTCATTCTTCATATACATGTCATTATAATATATTTGATAGTGAAATCCAGTATAAATATACTTCTTCTACCTATTTATCTTTAAATGTACTTTTTACTCTAGAAGAGATGGTGCTAGAAATGTTTAAAGATCTAAAAGATGAATTAAAAATAAATATTTTTGAAAAAATATAGAATATAAATAAAGGAACTAAAAAAGGAAATGCTTCTACTCAAATAACATATCAGACTTACTTGAAGAATTTAGCATTAAAACCGTATTAGTTAGATTAAGAGAGCAACAAGCTCCTACTCATCTTTCTATTCAAGATCTTTAAAAAGAATTAATAATCAAAATCAAGAAATAAAAGAATTAAAACAAGACTTAATTGAACTTCAAGAACTCAAATAACATGTTGAGAATCTTGAATTTCAAATAATAAAAAATTATCAAGAAAATAATGATAATTTAGAAAATCAAGAAAAATTTGATGAAAACTTGAATGGTTTTGTAAATTCTTTAACAAGGAATCCACCTTAAAAATGGAAAACTCAAGTTACAATTAAGGTCAAAGAATTCTCTATTAAAGCACTCTGCTTACTAGATAGCGGCGCAGATGTTAATTTAATAAGAGAAGGATTAATCCCAACAAAATATTATAAAAAAACCAATAAGAAACTCAATCTTGTTACTACTAGCAAAAACCTACATATTAAATACAAATTAAGTAATGTTTATGTCTGTAAAAATGGAACATGCATAAAGATTAATTTCCTTTTAGGAAAGGATTTAAACAATGATGTTATCCTTGGAAATCCTTTTCTACAAATTTTACAGCCTTTTCAAATTGACTCATTAGGTTTAAAAACTATTATAGACAATAAAGAATTAAATTTTGATTTTGTTAAAGTAACTCCTATTCAACATATCAATATTATTAGACAAAGTATAAACAAGAATAAGATGTTCAAAAACCATATAGATATCCAGTTCTAAATAAAACGGATCTTATTAATCTTTTCTCCAATGTCTTCATGTTTTCCACATTTAATCCTACATCCAGATTTTGGTATTTTCAAATTCTACGTGGAGGACAAATATAAAATTGCTTTTCTTTTCCCAAAGAATATAAAATTTTAGGTTATTGATAATTCTCATTCAGACCTATCTTTTACTCCTATTTGCCTTTAGGAAGTATCCCTTCTCATTATGACATCAAGTAAAGCCCCTATTCAATAATCAAGCTCTTCCTTCAAACCTACATCCCAACAAATATCAATCCCCTTCTTCAATCCAGGATTATCTGTCACTTCAGAAGAACTTATCAATGCCCATTGGAGTGCCATTCTCTCTGATAAAAGAAAAAACATTAGAAAAACCCTATCCAAAATTGCAAATCATATCAAGGACTTAGAAAGCCAAATCCTTATGTGCCATGACATCCATCAAAAAGCACTATTATCCACCTATACTGATGAAAAAAAAAAAATCCAGAATTCACCTCCTAGAAAAGGTTAAAACAGCCTTTCCTGATGAGATAGCTACAAGAATTAGAGAAAAAAACTCCTTTTTGTTAGATCAAGGAGCGATTAATGCTCAAAGCTTAATATATAAGCTGGGCAACTGGCTTTCCCAAATTGTTCCTGGCATCATATGAAGTTGATATCTCATATATCAAAAAAGGATTAGTCCAAAGATTTTCTTTATGCAGAGATGATTTGAAATAATATAGCAACTCCCTACAATCGTGCGTCATACCCTTTGCAGCCTTGAAGTTACCAAAAGACAACTTCTCATAATGATTTCATCGAGTTTGGGTGAAAGATTAGAAATCCGATTTTAGCAACCTTATCAATTATGGACTATCATGACTTATGAAGAAGGAGATTTAGTCTGCAAAAAATTCATCTCTACATTAAATGATTATAAACATCTCCCTGTTGATTATCCAGCTCAATGGTACGAATCTCATGAAGTCGCTACAATGGATTACAACTTAGAACATCCCCATAACTATGATCCAGCTTCTAATCAATATCAAAGATTTCTCAATCTAAAAGGACATCTTGAATTTGCAAGTACATATAGATATGTTTGGTGTGATGGTCGACGAGTTGTTTGCATTGCTGATGATCTCGCTGAGCAAACACTGGTGATAGAGAATCCATATAAATCTAGACATACAGCTCTCAATCAAATTATCAATGCTTATGAAGACAAGTCTTTTGATATTTCTGAAGAAACTTAAGAAGAGTAAATCCAATTATTCCATGGTGAATTAACAAATGAAGGTTAGAATGAGCACTTTTGCTGGAAGTCTCCAAAAATACTATGCCTAGCATAAAGATTCTTCCTACGAGACCTTTGAAAGGATGATAAAAGCTTTTTCTACTAGCCCATCAATGGGTTATTAGAAAGGATGAGAAAAGCTTTTTCTACTAGCCCATCAATGAGTTCTTAAAAAAAGTACATGCAAAAGTACTAAAAGACAAAGCATATCTCTCATAAGAATAAAGTAGTATTTTATTCCCGACATGCACATCCATAAAGAACTTATCTCCAGAAAGGGAAAAGAAATAAAGACATGACACATACCTTATCAAGTCACTCGAAGCAATCATGACATCTCACTATTCAGAATAAAGTTCATCTACAGCAAAGATTGTGATTTTTGCCTACAGTCCAGAAGCATTATGAAATTTGCTAGCACAATAAATGAAATGCAGATTCTGTCTAAATTCAGTTGTAATGATATGTAAATTATGTTGGTTATGACTATAAATAGGTCTAGCCTTCCTCATGTATAGACAAGAGTTAGAATACCAATCAAAATCCAGCATTGCTTCCACCACCATCTCCTCTCCTCTCCCTTCCGCTTTTGTATACCCACCATCTTCTCCATTAAGTATCAGAGCCAGGTTGGTATCCAATTTGTAATCAAGTACTTTGGCAATATAAAGTTGTTTTATGAGTATCTCTTCACTTATCTTTATTATGTTTTGCTTTGATTTTGCTTAAGGAATTGCTGACCCAGAAGTAAGAATGTCAAAAGTCATAATACTTAGTTCTGAGTTTGTTATTATTGAAAAATTTTAATCATATTCTGCCCGGAGCAAAGTTGAGGTAGCCATTATTGTCACCATTGTTAGCCGTGTGAAGGCATTTAAGGCATTTTGTTGGTGTGTAAATCCTCTGTTTCGTTAGATACTCATGGTAGATTTGGTTAAAATAACTCTGTAATACAAATTATGGCTAAGCTTATTAAGAAGTTTGTAACTTCTTCTTCCTCATCATGAAATTCCTTATCTTCTATGTCTATTAAAAATAGTAAAGAAATCAATTATGACGATTTAGATCAAGTTATTTATGACTGGACTATTCCAACCGTAAATAAAAATGAAATTTATAAAGTTGGAAGTTTTCAATTAAAATCAAGTTATAAAGTAAAAACCATTGAAAGAACATAATCCATTACTAGCAATATTTAGCATCGTTCTTTAATCAAGCCCCACCAAATAAAGGAGTATGTTAAAACATACAATTATATTCACTTTGGATTAGTGCAAGTTGCTTTAAAGCCTTTAACTAGACTTAGACTTAGAACAGAAGCTCTAATCTATGCTCAAGAAACAAGACATAAGAAATTCAGTGATTCATTACTTAGAATGGTTGAATCAAGTTTGGCTAATGGCCCTACTTTCTTCAATTGCTTTCCAAATTTCTCTGTTTCCATTATAATTCCAGGTGCACATGAAGCTCTTACTCTTGCTATCCAGACAAAAGGTTTTAATATGAATCCTCATAATCAAAATCTTGCTCTTATATATAGAATTTATTATAAACTCATGAATTCAGTTGTGTCAGGCATAGCTATTCCCACCAAGCAAAAGGTATGACTACTTTACTCTAAACTAATTTCAAAAATAAAGTTAATATTCCAAAACTCATATAGTGGAATGATATTAATCTATCTGGTAAATGGCGCTCAGAAAATGCCCAACGAGAAAGCCCTTTAGAAAATCAAGATATTGAAACAATTATTGAACATGAAAATGGAAGTGTTAAAATAAATTTTCAAACAGATTCAAGAGATACAACTCCTACAGTTTATCAATCTTCTAGAAAGTCTTATTCTCATCCTCCCTCTGTAGTTGGATCTTCCATAAAGGAACCATCCTGAGTTTCTTGCTTTCACCTAATGTAGACCTTCGACCTATAGGACTTGTGTATCCTTCTTATCAATCTTCTCCGTCTAATACATATAATCCTTCGGAATCCGATTTCAATATAAATATTATTGAATGTTTTGAAATTGATAAAGAAATGTCAAAAAAGAATTTAGCTCTATAGCCTTTAACAAAGTTCTTTTTTAAACAAGTTTCTCAAGAACATAAAGACATTTTAAAAGCAAAATGGTACAAATATATGTATGGTAATCAAAGAAATATTTATTTCTTTGATTAGCTTAAACTAGCCATAAAGAGAGCTTATAATACTGAAGATTTATCCATCAATATGATAACAAAATTAAGCTCATCTTGGATTATTGCTTCTACCAGTTCTTCTCCACGAAGAACTGAGGAATCTATACATCCTCCATTACATCAAATCATATATAAAGAAACTTCAGCCGTACCCATAAAAGATGTTGCAAAAATACAAGGAGATAAAGGTAAATTTGAATTTATTTACAAATAAGATTTAATTCATGTTTTAGAACAAAATAATTATACATATATTAACCTTCATACTATTGGCCAACAAACTAATATAATTGAAGATAAAGTTGAAAATATTTTACAGCTTTCCGAAATTATTTCTTCTAAAAAAGAAATCAAAACTATCTTAAAAGGATCCTCATCTTCATCCTTAGAATCATTTAGTTCCTCTCAAAAATATTATTCTTCATATATATGCCATCGTAAAATATTTGACAGTGAAATCCAGTATGAATCTGCTTCTTCTTCCTCTTTATCTTTAAACAAACCCTCTGCTCCAGAAGAAATGGTGCTAGAAATGTTTAAAGATTTAAAAGATGAAGAATTAAAAAATAAATATTTTGAAAAAATACAGAATATAAATGAAGGAACTTAAAAAGGAAAAGCTTCTACATCAAATAACATATCAAACTTACCTAAACAATACATCATTAAAACTATATTAGATAGATTACGAGATCAAACAAGCTCTTACTCATCTTTCTATTCAAGATCTTTATAACAAAATTAATAATCAAAATCAAGAAATAAAAGAATTAAAACAAGACTTAATTGAACTTCAAGTACTCAAATAACGTATTGAGAATCTTGAATTTCATATACTAAAAAATTATCAAGAAAATAATGATAATTTAGAAAATCAAGAAAAACTTGATGAAGACTTAAATGGTTTTATAAATTCTTTAACAAGGAATCCACTTAAAAAATGGAAAGCTCAGGTTACAATTAAGATTAAAGAATTCTCTACTAAAGCAGTTCACTTATTAAATTGTGGCGCAGATGTTAATTTAATTAGAGAAGAATTCATCCCAACAAAATATTATGAAAAAACCAATAATAAACTCAATCTAGCTACTACTAACAGAAAACTACATATCAAATACAAATTAAGTAATGTTTATGTCTATAAAAATGGAACATGCATAAAACTAATTTCATTCCAGGAAAGGATTTAAACAATGATGTTATCCTTGGAAATGCTTTTCTACAAATTTTACAGCCTTTTCAAATTGACTCATTAGATCTAAAAACTATTTTAGACAATAAAGAATTAAATTTTGATTTTGTTAAAGTAACTCCTATTCAACATATCAATATTATTCAGACAAAGTGTAAACAAGAATAAGATGTTCAAAAACCATTCAAATATCCAGTTCCAAATAAAACAGATCTTATTAATTGTCTTTCTGATGTCTTCATGTTTTCTACATTTAATCCTACATCCAGATTTTTGTACCTTCAAATTCTACCCGGAGGACAAATATAAAATTGCTTTTCTTTTCCCAAAGAAAATAAAATATTAGGTTATTGATAATTCTCATTTAGGCTTATCTTTTACTCCTATCTGCCCTAATGAAGTATCCCTCCTCATTATGACATCAAGAAAAGCCCTTATTAAGGAATCAAGCTCTTCCTTCATACCTACATCTCAACAAATATCAATTCCCTTCTTCAATCTAGGATTATCTGTCACTTCACAATAATTTATCAATACCCATTGGAGTGTTATTCTTTCTAATAAAAGAGAAAACACAAGAAAACCCTATCCAAAATTGCAAACCATATCAAGGACCTAGAAAGCCAAATCCTTATGTGCCATAACATCCATGAAAGAGCACTGTTATCCACCTATATTGATGAAAAAACATCCAAAATTCACCTCCTGGAAAAGGTTAACACAGCCCTTCCAGATGAGATAGCTACAAGAATTAGAGAAAAAACTATTTCTTGTTCAGATCAAGGAGTGATTAATGCTCAAAGCGTAATATATAAGCTGTGCAACTAGCTTTCCCAAATTGCTCATTCCATCACATGAAGTTGATATCTCATATATCGAAGATGGATTAGTCCAAAGATTTTCTTTATGCAGAGATGATTTTGAAATAATATAGTAGCTCCCTGCAGTCGTGCGTCATGCCCTTCGCAGCCTTGAAGTTATCAAAAGACAACTTCTAATAACGATTTCATCAAGTTTGTGTGAAAGATTAGAAATCCGGTTTTATCAACCTTATCAATTATGGACTATCTGACTTATGAAGAAGGAGATTTAGTCTGCAAAAAATTCATCTATGCCTTAAATGATTACAAGCATTTCCCTGTTGATTATCCAGCTTAATGGTATGAATCTTATAAAGTCGCTACAATGGAATACAGCTTAGAACATCCCCAAAATTATGATCCAGCTTCTGAGCAATATCAAAGATTTCTCAATCCAAAAGGATATCTTGAATATGCAAGTACATACATATATGTTTGGTGTGACGGTCGATGAGTTATTTGCATTGCTGATGATCTCGTTGAGCAAACAACGGTGATACAGAATCCATATAACTCTGGACATACAACTCTTAATCAAATTATCAATGCTTATGAAGACATGCCTTTTGATATTTCTGAAGAAATTCGAGAAGTGTTAATCCAATTATTCCATGGTGAATTAACAAATGAAGGTTGGGATGACCACTTTTGATACAAGTCTCCTATAATACTATGCCTACCATAAAGATTCTTCCTATAAGAGCTTTTTCTAAAGCATTAGAAGGATGAGAAAAGCTTTTTCTACTAGCCCATCAATGAGTTTTTGGAAAAAGTACATGCAAAAGTACTAAAAGACAAAGCATCTCTCTCATAAGAATGAAGTAGTATTTTATTCCCGACATGCACATCCATGAAGAACTTATCTCTAGAAAGGGAAAAGAAATAAAGACATGACACATACCTTACTAAGTCACTCAAAGCAATCATGACATCTCACTATTCTAAATAAAGTTCTTCTACAGCAAAGATTGTGATTTTTGCCTGCAGTCCAAAAGCATCATGAAATTAGGCAACACATTAATTGAAATGCACATTCAGTAAAAATTCAGTTGTAATGAAATGTAAATTTTATTTGTTATGACTATAAATAAGTCTAGCCTTCCTCATGTACAAGTAAGAGTTGGAATACTAGTCAAAATCCAACTTTGCTTCCACCACCATCTCCTCTCCTCTCCCTTCTGCTTTTGTATACCCACCATCTTCCCCATTTGGTATCAAAGACAAGTTGGCAACTAGTCTGTAATCAAGTGTCGTTGCAATATGAAGTCATTTTGTGAGTGTTTCTTCACTTATCTTTACATTTTGATTTTGTTTAAGGAATTGCTGACTCAGAAGCAACAATGTCCAAAATCTTAATACATGGTTGTGTGTTTGTTGTTATTAAGAAATTTTAATCATATTCCGCCTAGAGCAAAGCTGAGGTAGTCATTGTTGTCGCCATTGTTAGCCATGTGAAGGCGTTTAAGGCATTTTGTTGGTGTGTAAATCCCCTATTTCGTTAGATACTTGTGGTGGATTTGGTTAAAATAACTCTGTAATACAAATTATGGCTAAGCTTATTAAGAAGTTTGTACCTTCTTCTTCCTTATCATCAAATTCCTTATCTTTTATGTCTATTAAAAATAGTGAAGAAATTAGTTATGATGATTTAGATCAAGTTATTTATGACTGGACTATTCCAACCGTAAATAAAAATGAAATTTATAAAGTTGAAAGTTTTCAATTAAAATCAAGTTATAAAGTACAAACCATCAAAAGAACTGAATCTATTACCATTAATATTCAGCATCTTTCGTTAATCAAGCCCCACCAAATAAAGGAGTATGTTAAAACATACAATTATATTCATTTTGGATTAGTGTAAGTTGCTTTAAAGCCTTTAACAAGACTTGGATTTAGAACAGAAGCTCTCATCTATGCTCCAGATACAAGATATAAAAAATTCAGTGATTCATTACATGGAATGGTTGAATCAAGTTTGGCTAATGGCCCTACTTTCTTCAATTGCTTTCTAAATTTCTCTATTTCCATTATAGTTCCAGGTGCACATGAAACTCTTACTCTTGCTATCCATGGTCTCCTTGGTTTCCCGTGAAAGGGCAAGGCATGGTGAATTTCCCTATAGCCCTTTTATTTCCATGTTTAGATTACCATGTAAGTCTCATTATAGAGACATAGGAATTTATGTATTTTTTAAAATTTGTAAATTCTGGAGATGTCTGAAACAAAAAAGGAAAGAGAAACTGGACTCCTTATCAAAGAGTTTGAAGATTACCAAAAGGTGTTTTGGAGATGTCCAAAGAGTTTGAGGAATCCCAAAGTTTTGGAAAGTCTAGAAGTCCAAGAAGTCTTTTCCGCCTGGGCCATGTGGAGGAGAGGACTAGTCTTTTATTACAGCACTTTCTATTTATGGATGAATGCTTATTTTAGAGTATTTCCATATCTGATCCAAACATAGCAAATTCCAAAATTGGTCAAATCAAATTAATTTTTGGAAAGAGTTCTAATTAGAGTTGGTAGCCCATGAGATGGATCTATTGGTAACACTAATTTTAGAAACTGGGCTTTCCTTAAAATAACTTGACTTGGAACCAATCATTGGTCTTATCATGAGATAAATATATACCTATATTTGATGGACTCATACACCTATAAGGAAATCCTCAACTCTAAAATATTAAGTGGTAGCGGGGCATTTCTATATATATAAAAATCCCCATGGTTTTCCACCATAGGTCCATTGTAAGGAAAGTATTAGCCTCGCGCCATTTTGAGAATGGTCATTCCCCACGGAGGGCTTGTATTTATCTGGATATTGGATATGGATCTCCTGTGGATAGTGTTGATGAGACGGGGTGGGAGCCCACTCCCCAAGGAGGAGCTGCCCGCAACGGTTGTCATGCAATGCTAGTTGGTGGGTCACACTTAACTAAAATAATGATATAGTATCCCCAAGGATTTGCCTCATGTATTTTAGAAACCGAAGCTAATCGGGAGTCATACATCATTTGGTATGAGATACCTAGATAGTAATGAATGAAGGGGATCATGGATAGTTAGTCTTAACCCCAATTTTGACCAACTTTGATCCACACCAGTCTAGGAGGTATTCGCACTCCCCAAGGAGGCATACCCTGCAGGATTGGGATTCCGATGTATTCTGAATTTTGTGGTTATGAGGATTCCCACATAAATTTGGTAGAATACTAAACCCTAATGTCATTTAAATTTATTAATTGAATGTATGGTTATGTGTTACAGTATTACAAGCATGAATTCGAATACTTTCAATCCACTTGCGACCATCCTCAACCAGAATAAGTTGGTGGGATCCAACTATGTAGACTGGAAACGGAATCTGGATATTGTCCTGACAGCTTCAGGATATAAATATGTCCTTACCAAAAACCCCCTTGAAGAGCCTGCCCCAGATGCACCAGAAGCAGAAAAGGACCTTTACACCAAATGGGCCAAAGACGATGAGATGGCCCGATGTTACATTCTGGCATCCATGTCTAGTGTGCTGCAACATCAACATCAATCTTATAAGACTGCATATGATATGATATCGAACTTAAAGGAGATGTTTGCAGAACAAGGCAGACCTGCTAGGCAGGCAGCCATGAGGGTGCTCATTAGTACCAAGATGGCTGAAGGTACATCAGTACAGGAACACATGTTGAAGATGATGGACTCATTAAATGAGTTAGATGTACTGGGAGCTGCGATTGATGCAGAATCGCAGATTGACATAATCCTTGAGTCACTACCAGAGTCATTCAACAATTTCAAGGTCAATTATAATATGAATAAAATGAATCTGACTCTGGCTGAGCTATCTAGTCAGCTGGTAGCAACTGAAGGGATTATGAAGAAAAAACCAACTGCCTTAATGACAGAAAAGTCAGATGCTAAGTCCAAGTTGAAAAGCAAAGGGCGGAAAGGCAAAAAGTAATCAATTCCAAAAGGTCCTAAGGTGGAGAATGGTCCAACTAGTGGCGTGGTTAAGGCTAAGGGTTCAGGGACAAAAGGAAAGTGTTTCCATTGTGGTAAGACAGGACATTGGAAGAGGAATTGTCCAGAATATTTGTCTAAGAAAAAGACCCCAGGTATGATTGAGTCACTTATATCTGAAGTTAGTTTTGCAACTGGTACTTCAGAATCCTGGTGTGTGGATTCCGGGGCAACTAATCACATATGTAATACGTTGCAGGGGTTCAGGGAAACCAGGAGGCTAAGTGATGGAGAAGTCATTGTCAACCTAGGATCTGACGCTAAGGCGGAGGCTGTTTCAGTAGGAGTCATTACTTTATGTTTTTCAAATAATAAATTGGTTTTGTCAGAAACATTATATGTACCGTCTTTAAGGCGGAATTTAATTTCAATTTCTAGTTTGGTGAATAAAGGTTATTCTATTACTTTTGGTACTGAAGTTGTCATAAAGAGGAATGGTACTTTCATATGTTCTGGCAAGGTAACCAATGGACTTTATTTGTTAACTCCCACGATGTATGAGATACATGATACTGAAACAATTAGTAGATCATCATTAAAGAGAAAGTCACCTTCATATAATCTAACAAAACTTTGGCACCGGAGGCTAGGTCATATAAACCTTAATAGGATTGAGAGGCTAGTGAAAGATGATATCTTACCTTTATTGGTGGTAGAACCAATGCCTATCTGTGAGTCCTGTTTGGAAGGTAAAATGACAAAAGACCCTTTTCAGCTAAGGGTAATAGGGCCAAAGATTTATTGGAATTAGTGCATACTGATGTCTGCGGACCATTAATGTCAGGGCCAGAGGAGCATATGAGTACTTCATCACTTTCACAGATGATTACTCAAGATATGGTTACATATACCTTATGCACCGCAAGTCCGAAGCTTTTGAAAAGTTCAAAGAATTTCGAGCGGAAGCGGAAAAGCAATTAGGTAAGAGTATCAAGACTCTTCGATCAGATCGAGGAGGGGAATATCTCTCTGCTGATTTTATGGGTTACTTATCAGAAAATGAGATTCTATCCCAGTTGTCTGCTCCTAGTATGCCTCAACAGAATGGAGTAGCAGAAAGAAGGAACCGGACTCTTTTAGATATGATTAGGTCTATGCTAAGTTTCTCAAGATTACCTATATCCTTTTGGGGATATGCTTTGGATACTGCAATGTACATACTAAACCTCGTACCATCTAAGTCTATACCTAAGACTCCCCGGGAATTGTGGTCTGGGCGAAAGCCTAGTCTACAACATTTACACATTTGGGGTTGTCCAGCACACGTGCTCAAGGTTAAGACGGATAAGTTGGAAGCGAAGTCGGAAGTTTGCACATTTGTAGGATATCCTAAAGGAACTAAAGGTTGGTTATTCTATAATCCCAGAGAGCAGAAAGTGCTGGTTAGCACCAATGCGGTTTTTCTGGAGGAAGATTATATGATGGACCGGAAATTTTTAAAAAAGGTGATCTTGGAAGAGATTCAGGAGCAATCAATTCCAAATCCAAGTATGACCGGACTTGAGGAAGAACCGCCCTTACCAGACCCAGTAGTTACACCAGTACCTCGTCGTAGTGGGAGGATTGTCAGACCCCCTGACAGGTTCTCATTCTTGGGAGAGTCTTATGAAGCAATCCCAAAAGAGCCGGAACAAAATCCCTCTAACTATGATGAAGCAATCAATGACTTAGACTCAGGACGCTGGCAAGATGCTATGAAAGCTGAGATGGAGTCTATGTACTCAAATCAGGTCTGAACACTTGTGGACTTGCCTGCTAATATTAAACCTATTGGATGCAAGTGGGTCTACAAGAGAAAAAGAGGACCAGATGGAAGAGTGGAGACCTATAAGGCTAGGCTTGTTGCGAAAGGATATACTCAGAAAGAGGGGATCGATTATGAGGAAACCTTCTCGCCAGTAACCATGCTCAAATCCATCCAGATACTCTTATCCATTGTGGCTCATCTCGATTACGAGATTTGGCAAATGGATGTCAAGACGGCTTTTCTCAACGGCTATCTTGAGGAAGACATCTATATGGTGCAGCCAGACGGTTTTGTAACTAAAAACCAGGAGCAAAAAGTTTGCAAGTTACAGAAGTCTATTTATGGACTGAAGCAGGCATCCCGAAGCTGGAATATCTGTCTTGACCAGGCAATCAAGTCATTTGGTTTTTGTCAAAATCCGGATGAGTCATGTGTGTACATAAAAAGTGAAGGTGACAGGGTAGTTTTTCTGGTTTTATATGTCGATGACATCTTTCTCCTCGGGGAAAACATAGGAATGTTGTCAACGGTAAAAGTTTGATTAGCCAAGACTTTTGATATGAAGGACTTGGGAGAAGCTAGTTACATCCTAGGGATCAAACTCTATCGAGACCGGAAAAATAGGATGATTGGCTTATCCCAAGCTGCATACATAGATAAGGTGCTAGTACGGTTTGCAATGCAAGACTCCAAGAAGGGTATCACACCTTTCAGGCATGGAGTGCACCTTTCCAAGGATCAGTGTCCTAAGACACCTGAGGAAAAGGAGCAAATGAGGTCGATACCATACGCTTCGGCTGTTGGTAGCCTCATATATGTTATGTTATGTACTAGACCAGATATCTGTTATGTAGTGGGCCTAGTCAGCAGATATCAATCTAATCCAGGACTTGAACATTGGACTGCTGTAAAATGTATTCTCAAATACTTGAGAAGGACTAGAGATTACATGTTGATTTATAGCAGTGATGAGTTGATTCCAGTCAGATACACAGATTCTGACTTTATGTCAGATAAGGGTTCTAGGAAATCCACCTCTGGTTATGTATTTATGCTTGGAGGCGGAGCTATCAGCTGGAGGAGTATAAAACAAGAATGTACCACTGATTCAACCTCAGAAGCTAAATATGTAGCAGCTTGTGAAGCAGCTAAGGCAGCAGTATGGCTTAAAAGATTCCTTTTGGAACTTAGGGTGGTACCTTTGGCACGACAGCCACTCACAGTTTACTGTGACAGCAGCGGGGCAGTCGCTCAGTCAAAGGAACCCAAAAGCCATAAAAGCCAAAAGCATGTACAGAGGAAGTACCACTTAGTTAAAGAGATTGTGCAGAGAGGTGATATTACTATTACCAAGATAGCCTCTGCAGACAATTTGGCAGATCCCTTTACTAAGCCTTTGACTACCAAAGTCTTTGAGAAACACGTAGAAGGGATGGGCATGAGATGCAACCCTGACTGGCATTGAGCCCAAGTGGGAGATTGTTAGTTTTTGTGGACTCAATCCATCAGTTGATGTAATAAATTGATTAATTTTTTTTATTTATCAATAAAATCATGCTTTACTTTCATGAGATGAATGTTATTTTACTACTTCATGCACATGACCAATACGTATGACATAATGGTTCATGAGTTGAACCGGATCCCATTAGTATATTAGATGTGATATATGTGCATGGATGAGATCCACACGCGGGAGATATATGTCACAAATCTTATACTTAAAATAGCTTCACAACCAGTAATGAGATTGGGCATCTCATTTGATAAGGTTGCAGCACTTTGATAATTATGAGATACTGTGATTTGTCTCAATCATCAGAATGTAAGATTCTGGATCATGGTGCTAGTACATTGGATGTATTGAAGGACCATGAGATGCACCTTATGGAATTCCGTCTCAATAATAAGGTATGCTCTCATAATTCCCTTGCAATAGGCTCTCAATCCTGAGACATTGACGAACTCAAGTTTCTATCTATTCATTTGCTTTGAGTCTCCAATGAGTGAGGCCGACTATAGGTTAACACCTCGGTGTCTTGGGTATGTGGTAGTAGAACTGTGGGAACGTTGAATGATCAAGATGGAATCTATCTCTATTATCCCCTTGTGCCAATTAATGGATATGTCATTAGTAAGTGCGCACCCATCTCAATTAAGAGTTAATTGGATGGTACTGATGATTACTGTGATTAATTGGGGCTCAAGGATAATAAGATGTGGAACTTAGATTGGAAGAGACGGATTTATTCCAATTGATCCACGGATATTGATAGAGGGGCCTACTTGTGGTAATTGGGAAGTTTAGGGTCTTCATTGTAATTTATTCCAAAGACTGGAGTGCAATTGCATTTATATAGTGGTGTTATTTGCAATTAACTGTGGGCCCGGATTGCACATGAGATGTAGGGTCGCGGTGTTCCAGTTAGAGCCAGCTTTCTAAGGAATCCCTAGTGGTCCCAACGCTAACCCAAGATATTGGAAAACACTAATCCGACTTGAACTCTAGAAATAAGAGTTTGGAAAGGAGAAAGCTGCTAATTGCTTTGGAAGTAAGACTTCTATTTCAATTAGACAAGGGAGAGATTTGAAAGTCTATAAAATCTCTTGGACATCCAATAAGACTCTCCCTCACGCCCAAAACCCTTTCGTGCAAGAGTTGCACGAGTTACTCTCTCCTCCTTTCTTCTAGTTCCTTGGAGTTTCGAGTTGGGATTTTCTCCTGAAGATTCCACCATTCTTCTTGAGGAAAGAAATCCAATTCGGGGGTCATAGCGTGGAAGGCTAAGAGGTGTTGAAGAAATCCATTAGTGCACTGCGGATCTCCAAAGGTATGATCTACTTCTTGCATGTCGTAGATTATTTTGGATGTTTAGTGCTGGTAGAATTTTTACTGTACATGGTCACGAGATTGAGGGTAACACATCCTGGATTGGGTTTTGGTCTTATGGATAGTTGATCCCTGTGTCAAGTGGGTCAAAAGTTTTGAAAATCTATCCAAGAGACCCACCTACTTCCAACAAGAATGATATTAATCTATCTGGTAAATGGCGCTCAGAAAATGCCCAACTAGATAGCTCTTTAGAAAATCAAGATATTGAAACAATTATTGAACATGAAAATGGAAGTGTTAAAATAAATTTTCAAATAGATTCAAGAGATACAACTCTTACAGTTTATCAACTTTCTAGAAAGTCTTATTCTCATTCTCCCTCTGTGGTATGATCTTCCATAAAGGAACCATCCCAAGTTTCTTGCTCTACACCTAATGTGGACCTTTGACCTACAGGACTTGTGTATCCTTCTTATTAAGCTTCTCCATCTAATACATATAATCCTTCGTAATCTTATTTCAATATAAATGTTATTGAATGTTTTGAAATTGATAAAGAAATCTTAAAAAGATTTTAGCTCTACATCTTTTAACAAAATCCTTTTTTAAATAAGTTTCTCAAGAATATAAAGACTTTTTCAGAGAAAAATGGTACAAATATATGTATAATAATCAAAGAAATATTTATTTCTTTGATTGGCTTAAACTAGCCATAAAGAAAGCTTATAATACTAAAGATTTATCCATCAATATGATAACAAAATTAAGCTCATCTTGGATTATTGCTTCTACTAGTTCTTCTCCGCAAAGAACTAAAAAATCTATACATCTTCCATTATATCAAATCATATATAAAGAAACTTTAGCTATACCCGTAAAAAATATTGCAAAAATACAAAGAGATAAAGGTAAATCAGAATTTATTTACAAATGAGATTTAAGTCATGTTTTAGAACAAAATAATTATACAAATATTAACCTTCATCTATTGGCCAACAAACTAATATAATTGAAGATAAAGTTGAAAATATTTTACAACCTTCTGAAATTATTTCTTCTAAAAAAGAAATCAAAACTATCTTTAAAGAATCCTCATCCTCCTCCTTGGAATCATCTAGTTGCTTTGATAAGGATTATTCTTCAGATACATGTCATTGTAAAATATTTGATAGTGAAATCAAGTATGAATTTGCTTCTTCTTCCTCTTTATCTTTAATCGTACTCTCTGCTCTAGAAGAAATGGTGCTAGAAATGTTTAAAGATCTAAAAGATGAAGAATTAAAAAATAAATATTTTGAAAAAATACAGAAAATAAACAATGGAAATTAAAAAGGAAAAGCTTCTACATGAAGTAATATATTTGACTTGTCTAAACAGTTTGGTAGAAAAACTGTTTTAGACAGATTAAGAGAGCAACAAGCTCCTACTCATCTTTCAATTCTTATAAGGGTTTCTATGAGAAGATTTTTTATAATATCATTTTGAGGGAGTATAATATTATGGAGTTGAAAAATGTTTAAATTTTCTTTTTTGATGGTTTCTTTTTAAGTTTTTCTTTTTATTTTGGCTAGAAGGACAGATTAACGGTTCCATACCAAATTGAAAACAAAAATCACCAAGTTCATACTTGCTGATTCTTTTTTTATTTTCAATTTGACATTTAAGTCTGATTTCATTGCATAATGAAAATTCAACTTTATTAATCTTTTGAATTTGATCACCATATGTACACATTCCATAATTGAAATTTCCATAATTTTTTTACTTTAATTCTTCTCAACTTTCTCTGCAAAAAGTTTCAGAAGACCAAATATGAATTTTTCTTTCAAAAATTCTGAATTATATGCATCAATTGTATAGAGTTTTGATAAGGAAACATGTTTATACCAATGAAAATCTAATAATGTCGGGCAAGATAAATTGATTAATTTTGTTTTTAATTTTTCATCTACATTCATATAATTACCAATAAAATGTATAACTATATTGGTAATAAGCATGTAGATGGAATCAGGGATCATTTGGCCTTGAGGATCAAGAACAGAATTTCCTGAGGGATCTCATTTTATTGCATTTAATATATGATTTCTTTCTATATTAGGTAGGTATTTTTCCCACCAACCATTTAATTGTCCAGTAAATCCAAGGATGACTGCATTTACTACATGTCTTTGATCATTACCGGCAGCCACGATGGTAGAGGCATATATCATCATGTGTTGGCATAGTTGTAAGATTTGATATTCAGATAGTCCATCTACATTCCATTCATATACTAAAGAGTTTTCAAATCGAAGGCCATTTAGAATAGCTTGTTCTTCTAATTGAAGATCAACTGGAGTAGGTCTTGGATAATAATTTCTTGTTTTTACTGCAGTGACTATTGGTTTTTATCTTTTAAATATTTTATTAAGTTGTAGAGATTTTTGATTTTGATCATCTTGATTTTCATTTGTTGTTTCTTCTATAGAGTCAGAAACAGAATTCTGAGTTTGAGCTCGAAGCTTCAGAAACTAAAACATTTATGGATTTTTCATCTTTATTTTCTTTATTATCTTTAAGTTTTATCTTTGTAAAACTATGAGAAATTGATTGATTAGTTTGTCTGAAAATTTTAAGGGTTTTTTTTCTAAGTTTAGATCTTTAAGGGCTTCACCTCGAAAACTTAAAGATTGTATCTTGATTACTTTATGGGAGAAAGTAGTTTCATAAAATTTTAAAATATTTTCAACTTTACCTTCAATTCTATTGGTTTGTTGGCCAATAATATGAAGGTTTATATTTATATAATTATTTTATTCTAAAACATGACTTAAGTCTTATTTATAAATTAATTCAGATTTACCTTTATCTCCTTGTATCTTTGCTACATCTTTTATGGGTACGGCTGAAGTTTCTTTATATATGATTTGATGTAATGGAGGATGTATAGATTCTTCAGTTCATTGTGGAGAAGAACTGGTAGAACCTATAATCCAAGATGAGCTTAATTTTGTTATCATATTGCTGGTTAAATCTTCAGTATTATAAGCTTTCTTCATTGCTACTTTAAGCCAATCAAAGAAATAAATATTTCTTTGATTATCATACATATATTTGTACCATTTTTCTTTTAAAAAGTCTTTATGTTCTTAATAATAACAAACACACAACCAAGTATTAAGATTTTTGATGTTCTTGCTTCTGAGTCAGCAATTCCTTAGACAAAATCAAAACATAAAGATAAGTGAAGAAATACTCTCAAAACGACTTTATATTGCAACGATACTTGATTACGAACTAGATGCCAACTTGGCTTTGATACCAAATGGAGAAGGTGGTGGGCATACAAAAGCAGAAGGGAGAGGAAAGAAGAGATGGTGGTGGAAGCAAGGCTGAATTTTGACTGGTGTTCCAACACTTGCTTATACATGAAGAAGGCTAGACCTATTTATAGTCATAACCAACATAATTTACATTTCATTACAACTGAGTTTACACTGCATTTGAATTTCATTTCATGTGTTAACAAATTTCATGATGCAACTGACTGTAGGCAAAAATCACAATCTTTGCTGTAGATGAACTTTATTCTAAATAGTTAGATGTCGTGATTGCTTTGAGTGACTTGATAAGGTATGTGTCGTGTCTTTATTTCTTTTCCCTTTATGGAGATAAGTTCTTTATAAATTTGCATGTCGGGAATAAAATACTACTTTATTCTTATGAGAGATATGCTTTGTCTTTTAGTACTTTTGTATGTACTTTTTCTAAAAAACTCATTGATAGGCTAGGAGAAAAAGCTTTTGTATGAAGAATCTTTATGCTAGGCATAGTTTTATTGGAGACTTGCATCAAAAGTGCTCATCCCAGCCATCATTTGTTAATTCACCATGGAATAATTAGATTAACTCATCTCGAGTTCTGTCAGAAATATCAAAAGAGATGTCTTCATAAGCATTGATAATTTGATTAAGAGCTGTATGTCCAGATTTATATGGATTCTGTATCACCATTGTTTGCTCAGCAAGATCATCAGCGATGCAAACAAATCTTTGACCGTCATACCAAACATATCTATATGTACTTACAAATTCAAGATGTCCTTTTAGATTAAGAAATCTTTGATACTGATAAGAACTTGGATCATAAGTTCAAAGGTGGTCTAAGCTATATTCCATTGTAGTGACTTCATGAGATTCATACATTGAGCTGGATGATCAACAGGGAGATGCTTATAATCATTTAAGGGAGAAATGAACTTTTTGCAGAGTAAATCTCCTTCTTCATAATTCAGATGGTCCATAATTAATAAGGTTGATAAAACCTGATTTTTGATCTTTCACCCAAACTTGATGAAATCGTTATAAGAAGTTGTCTTTTGGTAATTCCAATGCAGCAAAAGGCATAACGCACGATGTAGGGAGCTACTGTATCATTTCAAAATCATCTTTGCATAAAGAAAATCTTTGGACTAATCCTTGTTTGATATATGAGATATCAACTTCATATGATGGCAGGAAAAATTTGGGAAAGCCAATTGCCTAGCTTATATATTGAGCTTTGAGCATTAATCTCTCCTTGATCTAACAAGAAATAGTTTTTTCTCTAATTCTTACAGCTATCTCATCTGAAAGGGCTACGTTAAGCTTTTCTAAGATGTGAATTCTGGATGTTTCTTCATCAGCATAGGTGGATAATAGTGCTCTTTGATGGATGTTATGGCACATAAGGATTTGGCTTTCTAAGTCCTTGATATGGTTTGCATTTTTGGATAGGGTTTTTCTAGTGCTTTTTCTTTTATTAGAGAGAATGTCACTCCAATGGGAATTGATAAGTTCTTGCGAAATGACAGATAATCCTGAATTGAAGAAGGGAATTGATATTTGTTGGGATGTAGGTATGGAGGAAGAGCTTGATTCCTGAATAGGGGCTTTGCTTTTGCTTATGCTTGATGTCATAATGAGAAGGGATACTTCCTGAAGGCAGATAGGTCTGAATGAGAATTATCAATAATATGAATTTTTATTTTCTTTGGGAAAAGAAAATTAATTTTATATTTGTCCTCTGGGTAGAATTTGAAGGTACCAAAATCTAGATGTAGGATTAAATGTAGAAAACATGAAGACATCATAGAGACAATTAATAAGATCCGTTTTATTTGGAACTGGATATCTGAATGGTTTTTGAACATCTTATTCTTGTTTACACTTTGTCTAAATAATATTAATATGTTGAATAGGAGTTAATTCAACAAAATCAAATTTTAATTCTTTATTGTCTAAAATAGTTTTTAGACCTGATGAGTCAATTTGTAAAGGCTATAAAATTTGTAGAAAAGAATTTGCAAGGATAACATCATTGTTTAAATCCTTTCCTAGAAGGAAATTAGACTTTATGCATGTTCCATTTTTACAGATATAAACATTACTTAATTTGTATTTGATATGTAGTTTTTTGCTAGCAGTAGCTAGATTGAGTTTATTGTTGGTTTTGTCATAATATTTTGTTGGGATTAATCCTTCTCTTATTAAATTAACATCTGCGCCATTATCTAGTAAGCAAAGTGCTTTAATAGAGAAGTCGTTGACCTTAATTGTAGCTTGAGTTTTCCATTTTTTAAGTGGATTTCTTGTTAAAAAATTTACAAAACCATTTAAGTCTTTATCAAATTTTTCTTGATTTTTGAAATTATTATTATTTTCTTGATAATTTTTTAGTATGTGAATTTCAAGATCCTCAACACGTTGTTTGAGTTCTTGAAGTTCAATTAAGTCATGTTTTAATTCTTTTACTTCTTGCTTTAGATTATTTATTTCTTTATAAAGATCTTGAATAAAAAGATGAGTAGGAGCTTGTTGTTCTCTTAATCTATCTAATACAGTTTTAATGCTGAATTATTCAGGAAAGTCTAATATGTTATTTGATGTAGAAGCTTTCCCTTTTTTAGTTTTTTTATTTATATTCTGTATTTTTTGAAAATATTTATTTTTAATTCTTCATCTTTTAGATCTTTAAACATTTCTAGCACCATCTCTTCTGGAGCAGAAAGTTTATTTAAAGATATAGAGGAAGAAAAAGCAGATTCATACTGGATTTCACTGTCAAATATTTTATAATTACATGTATATGAAGAACGAGAGGAAGAATAATCTGTATTAGAGGAACTGGATGACTCTAACAATGAGGATCCTTTTAAGATCGTTTTGATTTCTTTTTCTATTTTTACTTTTATTTTTGGGCAATCAGGAGTGATATGTCCTTTTTCTTTGTAATTATAACAATGTATTTCTTTTTTCTTAGGATAAGAATTGGATGGATTATCTTTGTACAAGATTTCTTTGATTCTTTATAAGGGTTTTTATGAGAAGATTTTTTATGATATCTTTTTGAGGGAATATAATATTGTGGAGTTGAAAAATGCTTAGATTTTCTTTTTTGATTGTTTTTTTTTAAGTTTTTTTTATTATGGCTAGAAGGACTAATTAATGGTTCCATGCCAAATTGATAACAAAATGTTCATATTTGCTAATTCTTTTTTGACTTTCAATTTGTCGTTTAAGTTTGATTTCATAGCATAATGAAAATCCTACTTTATTTATCTTTTGAATGAGGTCACCATATGTATAAAGTCCATAATTTAAATTTCCATAATTTTTTTATTTTAACTCTTCTCTAACTTTCTCTGCAAAAAGTTTAGGAAGACCATACATAAATTTTTCTTTCCAAAATTCTGAATTACTTGCATCGATCATATAGAGTTTTGATAAGAAAACATCTTTATACCAATGAAAATCTGATAATGTTGGGCAAGATAAATTGATTAATTGTGTTTTTAATTTTTCATCTACATTCATATAATTACCAATAAAATGTATAACTATATTGGTAATGAGCATGTAGATGGAATCAGGGATCATTTGTCCTTGAGGATTAAGAACAGAATTTCCTGAGGGATCCCTTTTTATTGCATTTAATATATGATTTCTTTCTGTATTAGATAGGTATTTTTCCCACCAACCATGTAATTGTCCAGTAAATCCAAGGATGACTGCATTTACTACATGTCTTTGATCATTACCGGCGGCCACGATGGTAGAGGCATATATCATCATGTGTTGGCATAGTTACATGATTTGATATTCAGATAGTCCATCTACATTCCATTCATATACTAAAGAGGTTTCAAATCGAAGGCCATTTAGAATAGCTTGTTCTTCTAATTGAAGATCAACTGGAGTAGGTCTTGGATAATAATTTCTTGCTTTTACTGCAGTGACTATTGGTTTTTACCTTTTAAATATTTTATTAAGTTGTAGAGATTTTTGATTTTGATCATCTTGATTTTCATTTGTTTTTCCTTCTATAGAGTCAAAAACAGAGAATTCTGAGTTTGAGCTCGAAGCTTTAGAAACTAAAACATTTATGGATTTTTCATCTTTATTTTCTTTATTATCTTTAAGTTTTATCTTTGTAAAACTATGAGAAATTGATTGATTAGTTTGTCTGAAAATTTTAAGGGTTTTTTTTTTAACTTTAGATCTTTAAGGGCTTCACCTTGAAAACTTAAAGATTGTGTCTTAATTACGTTATGGGAAAAAGTAGTTTCATAAAATTTTAAATATTTTCAACTTTATCTTCAACTCTATTGGTTTGTTGGCCAATAATATGAAGGTTTATATTTATATAATTATTTTTTTCTAAAACATGGCTTAAGTCTTATTTATAAATTAATTCAGATTTACCTTTATCTCCTTGTATCTTTGCTACATCTTTTATGGGTACGGCCAAAGTTTCTTTATATATGATTTGATATAATGGAGGATGTATAGATTCTTCAGTTCTTTGTAGAGAGGAACTGGTAAAAGCTATAATCCAAGAAGAGCTTAATTTAGTTATCATATTGATGGATAAATCTTCAGTATTATAAGCTTTCTTCATGGCTAGTTTAAGCCAATTAAAGAAATAAATATTTCTTTGATTATCATACATATATTTATACTATTTTGCTTTTAAAAAGTCTTTATTTCTTAAGAAACATGGTTAAAAAAGGATTTTGTGAGAGGATGTAAAGCTAAATTCTTTTTTAACTTTTCTTTATCAATATCAAAGCGTTCAATAACATTTATATTGAAATCGGATTCCGAAGGATTATATGTATTAGATGGAGAAGCTTGATAAGACGGATACACTAGTCTTGTAGGTCGAAGGTCTACATTAGGTGTAGAGCAAGAAACTTGGGATGGTTCTTTTATGGAAGATCCTACCACAAAGGGAGGATGAGAATAAGACTTTCTAGAAGGTTGATAAACAGTAGGAGTTGTAACTCTTAAATCTATTTGAAAATTTATTTCAACACTTCCATCTTCATGTTCAATAATTATTTCAATACCTTGATGTTCTAAAGACCTTTTTGGTTGAGCACTTTCTAAGCTCCATTTACTAGATAGATTAATATCATTCCACTGTATGAGTTTTGGAATATTAACTTTATTTTTGAAATTAGTTTGGAATAAAGTAGTCATACCTTTTGCTTGATGCGAATAGGCTATGCCTGGAACAATTGAATTCATGAGTTTATAATAAACTCTATATATGAGAGCAAGATTTTGATTACGAGGATTCATATCAAAACCTTTGGTCTAGATAACAAGAATAAGAGATTCATGTGCACCTGGATCTGTAAGGGAAATAGAGAAATTTGGAAAGCATTTGAAGAAAGTAAGGCCATTAGCTATACTTAATCCAACCATTCCAAGTAATGAATCACTGAATTTTTTATGTCTTATATCTTAAACATAGACGAGAGCTTCTATTCCAAGTCCAAGCCTTGTTAAAGGCTTTAGAGCAACTTACACTTATCTAAAATGAATATAATTGCATGTTTTAACATCCTCCTTTATTTCATGGGGCTTGATTAAAGAAAGATGCAGAATATGACTGGTAATGGATTCAGTTCTTTCAATGGTTTTTACTTTATAACTTGATTTTAATTAAAAACTTCCAACTTTATAAATTTCATTTTTATTTTCGGTTGGAATAGTCCAGTCACACATATCTTGATCTAAATCGTCATAACTGATTTCTTGACTATTTTTAATAGACATAGAAGATAAGGAATTTGATGATGAGGAAAAAGAAGGTACAAACTTCTTAATAAGCTTAGCCATAATTTGTATTATAGAGTTATTTTAATTAAATCTACCACGAGTAACTAACAAAATAGAGGATTTACACACCAATAAAACACCTTAAATGCCTTCACACGGCTAATAGCGGTGGCAACAATGGCTACCTCAGCTTCATTCCGGGTGGAATATGATTAAAATTTGTCAATAATAACAAACACATAACTAAGTATTAAGACTTTTGACGTTCTTACTTCTGAGTCAGCAATTATTACTAGCAATTGTTAGGATGAGTTTATTTTCGGTTTTTTTATAATATTTTGTTGGGATTAATCCTTCTTTTATTAAATTATTATCTACGCCACTATCTAGTAAGCTGAGTGCTTTAATAAAGAAGTCTTTGATCTTAATTGTAGCTTGAACTTTCCATTTTTTAAGTGGATTTCTTGTTAAAGAATTTATAAAACCATTTAAGTTTTCACTAAATTCTTCTTGATGTTCTAATTAATTATCATTATTTTCTTGACAATTTTTGAGTGTGTGAAATTCAAGATTCTCAACACGTTGTTTGAGTTCTTGAACTTCAATTAAGCCTTATTTTAATTCTTTTATTTCTTGCTTTTGATTAGTAATTTCTTTATAAAGACTTTGAATTGAAAGATGAGGAGGAGCTTGCTGCTCTCTTAATCTATCTAACACAGTTTTATTGCTGAATTGTTTAGGTAAGTCAGATATATTATTTGATGTAGAAGCTTTTCCTTTTTTATTTCCTTTATTTATACATTGTATTTTTTCAAAATATTTATTTTTTAATTCTGCATCCTTGAAATCTTTAAACATTTCTAACACCAGTTCTTCTGGAGCAGAAAGTACGTTTAAAGATAAAGAGGAAGAAGAAGCAGATTCATACTGGATTTTGCTATCAAATATTTTACAATGACATGTATCTGAAGAATAATCTTTATTAGAGGAACTAGATGATTCTAAGGACGAGGATGAGTATCCTTTTAAGATAGTTTTGATTTCTTTTTCTATTTTTACTTTTATTTTTGGGTAGTCAGAAGCTATATGTCCTTTTTCTTTGCAATTATAACATTGTATTTCTTTTTTCTTGGGATGAGAAGTGGATGGATTATCTTTTGTGTAAGATTTCTTTAATTCTTTATAAGGGTTTTTATGAGAAGATTTTTTATGATATCTTTTTGAGGAATATAATATTATGCAGTTGAAAAATGTTTAGATTTTCTTTTTTGATGGTTTCTTTTTAAGTTTTTCTTTTTATTTTTGCTAGAAGGACTGATTAATAGTTCCATGCCAAATTGAAAAAAGAAATCACCAAGTTCATACTTGCTGATTCTTTTTTGATTTTCAATTTGACGTTTAAGTTTGATTTCATTGCATATTGAAAATCCAACTTTATTAAACTTTTGAATTAGATCACCATACGTATACATTCCATAATTCACATTTCCATAATTTTATGATTTTAACTATTCTCTAACTTTTTTTGCAAAAAGTTTAGGAATACCAGATATAAATTTTTCTTTCCAAAATTCTAAATTGCTTGCATTGATTGTGTAGAGTTTTGATAAGAAACATCTTTATACCAACGAAAATCTGATAATGTTGGGCAGGATAAATTGATTAATTGTGTTTTTGTTTTTTCTTCTATATTCATATAATTACCAATAAAATGTTTTATTATATTGGTAATAAGCATGTAAATAGAACCAGGAATCATTTGACCTTGAGGAGTAATAATAAGATTTCCTAAAGGTTCTTTTTTTACTGCATTTAGTATAGCTTGTCTTTAGATATCGATAGGTACTCTTCCCACCAACCATGTAATTGTCCGATAAATCCAAGAACAACTGCATTTACTGCATGTCTTTGATCATTATTGGCAGCCATGATGATAGAGGCATATATCATCATGTGCTGGTATAGTTACAGGATTTGATATTCAGATAGTTCATCTACATTCCATTCGTATACTAAGGAGTTTTCAAATTGAAGGCATTTAGAATAGCTTGTTCTTCGAATTGAAGATTAACTGGAGTAGGTCTTGGATAATAATTTCTTGTTTTTGCTACAATGACTATTGGTTTTTGTCTTTTAAATATTTTATTGATTTTTTGAGATTCTTATTTAGATCATTTTGATTCTCATTTGTTTTAGACTCTTCTTTTATAGGATCAGCTACAAAAAATTCTGAATTTGAGCTACATGCTTTAGAATTTGAGACTAAAACATTTATAGGTTTGTTAGCTTGTTGATCTTTATTTTCTTGAATTTATATATTTGTAAAACTATAAGATAATTGATTGATTAGTTCATCCAAAAATTTTAAAGGTTTCCTTCCTAACTTTAGATCTTTAAGGGCTTCACCTTGAAAACCTAAAGTTTGTGTCTTAATTATCTTTTGTGAAGAAGATGCTTCATAAATTTTTAAAATATTTTCAACTTTATCTTCAATTCTATTGGTTTATTGGCCAATAGTATGAAGGTTAATATTTGTGCAATTATTTTGTTCTAAAACATGACTTAAGTCTAATTTATAAATTAATTCAGATTTACCTTTATCTCCTTGTATTTTTGCTGCATCTTTTATGGGTACAACCGAAGTTTCTTTGTATATGATTTGATGTATAGAACCGGTAGAAGCTATAATCCAAGATGAGCTTAATTTTGTTATCATATTGATGGATAAATCTTTAGTATTATAAGCTTTCTTTATGGCTAGTTTAAGCCAATCAAAGAAATAAATATTTCTTTGCTTATCATACTTATATTTGTACCATTTTTCTTTTAAAAAGTTTTTATGTTTTTGAAAAACCTGTTTAAAAAAAGGATTTTGTTAAAGGATGTAGAGCTAAACTCTTTTTTAACATTTATTTATCAATTTCAAAACATTCAATAATATTTATATTGAAATCAGATTCCAAAGGATTATATGTATTAGATGGAGAAGCTTGATAAGAAGGATACACAAGTCCTGTAGGTCAAATGTCTACATTAGGTGTAGAGCAAGAAACTTGAGATGGTTCTTGTATGGAAGATCCTACCAAAGAGGGAGGATGAGAATAAGACTTTCTAGAAACTTGATAAACTATAGGAGTTATATCTCTTAAATCTATTTGAAAATTTATTTTTACACTTCCATTTTCATGTTCAATAATTGTTTCAATATCTTGATTTTCTAAAGAGCTTTCTGGTTGGGCATTTTTTGAGCGCCATTTACCAGATAGATTAATATCATTCCACTATATGAGTTTTGGAATATTAACTTTATTCTTGAAATTAGTTTAGAATAAAGTAGTCATACCATTTGCTTGATGGGAATAGGCTATGCCTGAAACAACTGAATTCATGAGTTTTTAATAAACTTTATATATGGGAGCAAGATTTTGATTATGAGGATTTATATCAAAACCTTTTGTCTGGATAGCAAGAGTAAGAGCTTCATTGCACCTCGATCCGTAAGAAAAATAGAGAAATTTGGAAAGCAATTGAAGAAAGTAGGGCTATTAGCCAAACTTGATTCAACCATTCCAAGTAATGAATCACTGAATTTTTTATGTCTTGTGTCTCGAACATGGATGAGAGCTTTTGTTCTAAGTCCAAGTCTTGTTAAAGGCTTTAGAGCAACTTGCACTAATCCAAAATGAATATAATTGTATGTTTTGACATGGTCCTTTGTTTCATGGGGCTTGATTAAAGAAAGATGCTGAATATGACTGGTAATGGATTCAGTTCTTTCAATGGTTTTTACTTTATAACTTGATTTTAATCGAAAACTTCCAACATTAAAATTTTAATTTTTTTTAATGGTTGGAATAGTCTAGTTACAAATAACTTAATCTAAATCATTATGACTGATTTCTTCACTATTTTTAATAGACATAGAAGATAAGGAATTTGATGACGAGGAAGAAGAAGGTACAAACTTCTTAATAAGCTTAGCCATAATTTGTATTGCAGAGTTATTTTAACCAAATCGACCACAAGTATCTAACAAAATAGAGGATTTACACACCAACAAAATGCCTTAAATGCCTTCACACGGCTAACAACGCGATGGCAATGGCTACCCCAGCTTCACTCTGGGTGGAATATGATTAAAACTTCTCGGTAATAACAAACACAGAACTAAGTATTAAGACTTTTGACGTTCTTACTGCTCAGTCAGCAATTCCTTAAGCAAAATCAAAGCATAACATAACAAAGATAAATGAAGAAATACTCACAAAATGACTTTATATTGCCAAAGTACTAGATTACAAATTTGAGAAATCAAAGAATCCTCATCCTCATCCTTAGAATCATCTAGTTCCTCTTATAAAGATTATTCTTTAGATACATGTTATCGTAAAATATATGACAGTGAAATCCAATATGAATCTGCTTCTTCTTCCTCTTTTTCTTTAAATGTACTCTCTGCTCCAGAAGAAATGGTGCTAGAAATGTTTAAAGATCTAAAAGATGAAAAATTAAAAAATAATTTCTTTGAAAAAATACAGAAAATAAACAATAGAAATAAAAAAAGGAAAAGCTTCTACATCAAGTAATATATTTGACTTAACCTAAACAATTTAGTAAAAAACTATTTTAGATAGATTAAGAGAGCAATAAGCTCCTACTCATCCTTCAATTCAAGATATTCAATTCAAGATATTTAAAACAAAACTAATAATCACAAGCAAGAAATAAAAGAATTAAAACAAGACTTACTTGAACTTTAAGAACTCAAACAACATGTTAAGAATCTTGAATTTCACACACTCAAAAAATAACAAGAAAATAATGATAATTTAGAACATCAAGAAAAATCTGATGAAAACTTAAATGGTTTTATAAATTCTTTAACAAGGAATAGACCTCAAAATGGAAAACTCAATTTACAATTAAGGTCAAAGACTTCTTTATTAAAGCACTCTGCTTACTAGATAGTGCGTAGATGTTAATTTAATGAGAGAAGGATTAATCCCAATAAGATATTATGAAAAAACCAAAAATAAACTCAGCCTAGCAACTGCTAATAATAAACTCCATATCCATTATAAATTAAATAACGTCAATGTTTGCAAAAATGGAACATGTATAAAGACTAATTTCCTGCTCGAAAAAGATTTAAACAATGATGTTATCCTTGAAAATTTTTTTCTACAGATTCTACAGCCTTTTCAAATTGATTCATCAGGCCTTAAAACTATTAAAGACAATTAAAAATTAATTTTTGATTCTGTTGAATCAACTCCTATTCAACATATCAATATCATTCAAAATCAAATTGCCTATAAAGAAAAACAAATATCATATCTTGAAAAACAAATATCATATCTTCAAGAAGATATGAATTCTTTAAGAATTGAAAAAGAATTACAAAAACCAGAATTCCAAAAAGATTTAATCCAATTTCAAAAATCTCTTGAAACAAAATGCTGTTCTGACCTTCCTTCTGCTTCTTGGCATAAGGAACACCATGCTGTTTCTTTTCCATATATTGATAATTTCGATGAATCTCAAATTCCCACTAAAGCTCGACCTATTCAGATGAATAAAGACCCTCTTCTTGCTAAAGAAATCAAATATCTTCTTGCTAAAAACCTTATTTAGAAATCACAAGCCCCTTGGACTTGTGAAGCGTTTTATGTAAATAAAACGCCTGAATAGGAATGAGGTGTTCCCCATCTTGTTATCAACTACAAGCCTTTAAATAAAGTCTTAAAATCCATCATATATCCAATTCCAAATAAAACTGATCTTATTAACCATCTAGCCGGTGCCTTCCTTTTTTCCAAATTTGATCTTAAATCAGGATTTTGGTAAATTCAAATCACCCCGGAGGACAAGTATAAACTGCTCTTACAGTACCATTTGGCCATTACGAATGGAACATTATGCCATTTGGTTTAAAAAACTCTCCTTCAGAATTTCAAAGAATAATGAATGATATTTTTAATCCATATTAAGCTTTTACACTCGTCTATATAGATGACATTCTAGTGTTTTCAAAATCTATTTGTGACCATTGGAAATATTTAAATATTTTTTAAAAAGTTATTATCAAGAATGGACTTGTCTTATCCCAAAAGAAAATGAAGCTTTTTCAAACAGAAATTCAGTTTCTTGGCTTTATAATAAAACAAGGAACTATTTATTCAGTCTAAAGAGTTATTAAGTTTGCTTCCTAATTTCTTGATGAAATTCTTAATAAAGAGCAATTGCAATGTTTTCTTGGATGCCTTAATTATGTTTCTGAATTTTATAAAGATCTTGCTAAAGAAAAAAAAAATCTTGCAAATGCACTTGACCAAAAATCCCGTGGAATAGTCACCTGCTCATATAAAAGCTATTTAAAATATTAAACAGAAAGTCCAAAATTTACCTTACTTAACTATCCCTCATCCAGATTTACTAAAAGTAGTTCAAACAGATGAATTTGAAATAGGTTTTGGAGGAATCCTTCTACAAAGAAATGTCATTGGAAAAGAAGAAATTCTTCGTTTCACTTCTGGAACATGGACCCCCACTCAACAGAATTATTCAACTATTAAAAAGGAAATCCTATCCATAGTAAATAGTATAATGAAGTGTCAAAGTGATTTTTTAAACAAAAAATTTTTATTAAGAATAGATTGTAAATCTGCTAAAGAAATTCTAAAAAAAGATGTAAAAAATCTTGCTGCTAAGCAAATCTTTGCTTGCTGGCAAGCTTTATTAGCCATATTTGACTTTGACATTGAGTATATTGTAGGTAAAAATAATTCTCTTCCTGATTTTTTATCTCGTGAGTCTTTACAAGGACAAAATGATGAAGCCTTGGTAGATCAGACCCTTTCTCTAGTCCCCAACTAATAAAGTTTCTTCCATTATGAATACTACACCTTTATCTAGAAAATCCAGTGGCAATTATCTTGAGAGATGGGAAGCAACCCAAACTTCTAATATTCCTCAATTTCAAAGCCCATCAAGCCCTGTATTCGAAAAACTTTAAGCTTCACAAGCCCAATATTTTACCACAAAAGCACCCTTGAGAATTTATTCCTTAGACGACATGTCTTATGCCGATACCATTTCTATTGAACATCTTATCCAAGCCCTTTTTTCTCTTGATCACTTGTTTATCCAACCTCTTGATTATAAAGTCTATGAACAGATTCTGATTAGAACTGGCAGCTGTACTATTGATCATACAGATGGATCAAAAAATTCATACTTAAATGCTTTACCACCCAATATTACTATCCTCTATTCAAAAATCAAAATCTTGCATGTTCTCTCTACAGAATAATGGGAATTACCACTTCATATGCCTCAAAGGCTTCATTCAGAACTTATTTTTAATTATTATGATTATATTTTTGCATGGGAAGTCAGCCTCTATTATCAAAACCCATCTTTCCAGCATTCCTGGTTCATCAAATTCAAATCAAACTCCCATAAAATATCTATGTGGTTCTTCACACAATTCTGGGTCCTTTTTGGTGTCACTAAAGACATCTTTTCTCAAGCACTTCTTCCTATTTATGTCAAATCAAGGGAAAAAAAACCTTTATCAGCACCTACTACTTGCAACAGGGCCTTATGTTATTATGCAATTTTATCGCCAGTAGACGATTCCTTGGATCTTGAAATGGAATTTTTATAAGGAAATGGACTTCAGTCCACCAGTTCAATCTCGAATGATCTATATCAAGTTTTGGCATCAATTTGATTATACTGCAATACTCCAACAATATTCTACCAATCAAGCTATAAAGCCATCATTCTCTGAAGTTCCCAAAACTCCTGAAAAGAAAAAGAAACACTTCATCCAGCAAGTGCTATTAACAAATAGAAGAATTCTTGTTTAGCCTCTCCTTCTGTTCTTTATGTAGCAGCAGTTTTGTTCAACTCAAAAAAGAACTTCAAAAGAAAATTTTTGAGCAAATAAGAAAAGAAAGGTCATCTGAAAATTCTCCATCAAGTTTTGGTCAATAGTTGCATCATCTTTGGGCTGATGACAATCCTTTTGAAAATATTACCCCAAAACCAGATACAGATGTTGATGAGACAAAAAGTGATAATGAAGGATTCATTTCTATCCAAAGAAAAGGAAAAAAAATAAAGCCAACACAAGACAAATGCTTTATCAAGCTTCTCAATTTTCCTCAAAGCAATCATGACAATCCACTATTCAAAATAAAGTTGATCTACAGTGAAGATTGTGATCTTATTCAGTAGTCCTAAAGCATCATGAAATTTGTTAGCACATGAAATAAAATGCAAATTTAGTGGTTGTAATGAAATGTAAATTATGTTGGTTATGACTATAAATAGGTCTAGCCTTCCTCATGTACGGGCAAGAGTTGGAATACCAGTCAAAATCCAGCCTTACTTCCACCACCATCTCCTCTCTCCTTTCCCTTCTGCTTTTGTATACCCACCATCTTCCCCATTTGGTATCAAAGCCAAGTTGGTATCAAATTTGTAATCAAGTACTTTGGCAATATAAAGTTGTTTTGTGAGTATTTTTTTACTTATCTTTGTTATGTTACACTTTGATTTTGCTTAATGAATTGTTGATTCAAAAGTAAGAACGTCAAAAGTCATAATACTTAGTTCTGTGTTCATTATTATTGAGAAATTTTAATCATATTCCGCCCAGAGCAACGCTGAGGTAGCCATTGTTGTCGCCGTTATTAACCGTGTGAAGGCATTTAAGGCATTTTGTTGGTGTGTAAATCCTTTATTTCGTTAGATACTCATAGTGGATTTGGTGAAAATAACTCTATAATACAAATTATGGCTAAACTTATTAAGAAGTTGATACCTTTTTCTTCCTCATCATCAAATTCCTTATCTTCTATGCCTATTAAAAATAGTGAAGAAATCAGTTTTGACGATATAGATCAAGTTATTTGTGACTAGACTATTCCAACCGTAAATAAAAATAAAATTTATAAAGTTGGAAGTTTTCAATTAAAATCAAGTTATAAAGTAAAAACCATTAAAAGAACTGAATCCATTACTAGTACTATTCAGCATCTTTCTTTAATCAAGCCTCATGAAATAAAGGAGTGTGTTAAAACATGCAATTATATTCATTTTTGGATTAGTACAAGTTGTACTAAAGCCTTTAACAAGACCTGGACTTAGAACAGAAGCTCTCATCTATGTTCGAGACACAAGACATAAAAACTCAGTGATTCATTACTTGGAATGGTTGAATCAAGTTTGGCTAATGGCCCTACTTTCTTCAATTGATGTCCAAATTTCTCTATTTCTCTTATAGATCCTGGTGCACGTGAAGCTCTTACTCTTGCAATCCAGACAAAAGGTTTTGATTTGAATCCTTATAATCAAAATCTTACTCTCATATATAGAGTTTATTATAAACTCATGAATTCAATTGTTCTAGTCATAGCCTATTCCCACCAGGCAAAAGGTATGACTACTTTATTCCAAACTAATTTCAAAAATAAAGTTAATTTCCAAAGCTCATACAGTGGAATGATATTAATCTATCTAGTAAATGGTGCTTTGAAAATGCTCAACCAGAAAGTTCTTTAGAAAATCAAAATATTAAAACAATTATTGAACATGAAGATGGAAGTGTTGAAATAAATTTTCAAACAGATTCAAGAGATACAACTCCTATAGTTTATCAACCTTCTAGAAAGTATTATTCTCTTCCTCACTTTGTGGTAGGATCTTCCATGAAAGAACCATCCCGAGTTTCTTACTTTACACCTAATGTAGACCTTCGACCTACAGGACTTGTGTATCCTTTTTATCAAGCTTCTCCATCTAATACTTATAATCCTTCAAAATCTGATTTCAATATTAATGTTATTGAATGTTTTGAAATTGATAAAGAAATGTTAAAAAAGAATTTAGCTCTACATCCTTTAAGAAAATCCTTTTTTAAACAGGTTTCTTAAGAACATAAAGACTTTTTAAAAGAAAAATGGTGCAAATATATGTATGATAATTAAAGAAATATTTATTTCTTTGTTTGGCTTAAACTAGCCATAAAGAAAGCTTATAATACTAAAGATTTATCCATTAATATGATAACAAAATTAAGCTCATCTTGGGTTATCACTTCTACCAGTTCTTTTCCACAAAGAACTAAAGAATCTATACATCTTCCATTACATCAACTCATATATAAAGAAACTTCGGTCGTACCCATAAAAGATGGGCAAAGATACAAGGAGATACAGGTAAATCTGAATTAATTTATAAATCAGACTTAAGTCATGTTTTAGAACAAAATAATTTACAAGTATTAACCTTCATAGTACTGGCCAACAAACCAATAGAATTGAAGATAAAGTTGAAAATATTTTAAAAGTTTATGAAGCATCTTCTTCACAAAAGATAATTAATACATAAAGTTTAGGTTTTCAAGGTGAAGCCCTTAACGATCTAAAGTTAGAAACGAAAGCTTTAAAATTTTCAGATGAACTAATCAATCAATTATCTCATAGTTTAGAAACATAAAACTTTAAGAAAATAAAGATCAAAAAGCTGACAATTCTAAAAATGTTTTAGTCTCAAATTTAAAGCCTCTAGCTCAGATTCAAAATTTTTTGTAGCTCATCCTATAGAAGAAAAGTCTAAAACAAATGAGAATCAAAATGATCAAAATCAAGAATATCTACAAATCAGTAAAATATTTAAAAGACAAAAACCAATAGTCACTGCGGCAAAAATAAGAAATTATTATCCAAGACCTACTCCAATTGATCTTCAATTCGAAGAATAAGCTATTCAAAATGGCCTTCGATTTAAAAACTCCTCAGTATACAAATGGAATGTAGATGGACTATCTAAATATCAAATCCTGTAACTATGCCAACACATGATGATATATGCCTCTACCATCATGGCTGCCGGTAATGATAAAAGACATGCAGTAAATGCAATTGTCCTTGAATTTACTGGACAATTACATGGTTGGTGGGAAAAGTACCTATTTGATATAGAAAGACAAGCTATACTAAATGCAGTAAAAAACGATCCTTCAGGAAATCTTGTTATTACTCCTCAAGGCCAAATGACTCCTGATTCTATTTACATGCTTCTTACCAATCTAGTAAAACATTTTATTGGTATTTATATGAATGTATAAGAAAAAATAAAAAAAACAATTAATCAATTTATCTTGCCCAACATTATTAGATTTTCGTTGGTGTAAATATGTTTTCTTATCAAAACTCTATACAATCAATGCAAGCAATTCAGAATTTTGGAAAGAAAATTTATATCTAGTCTTCCTAAACTTTTTACAGAAAAAGTTAGAGAAGAGTTCAAATCAGAAAATTATGGAAATTTAAATTATGGACTTTACACATATGGTGACCTCATTCAAAAGATACATAAAGTTGGATTTTCATTATGCAATGAAATCAAGCTTAAATGACAAATTAAAAATAAAAAAAGAATCAGGAAATATGAACTTGGTGTTTTTTGTTATCAATTTGGCATGGAACCATTAATTAGTACTTTTAGCCATAATAAAAAGAAAAACTTAAAAAGAAATCATCAAAAAAGAAAATTTAAACATTTTTCAACTCCACAATATTATATTCCCTCAAAAAGATATCATAAAAAATCTTCTCATAAAAATCCTTATAAAAAATCAAATAAATCCTATACAAAAGATAATCCATCAACTTCTTATCCCAAGAAAAAAGAAATACAATGTTATAATTACAAAGAAAAAGGACATATAGCTCCTGACTGCTCCAAAAAAAATAGAAAAAATAGAAAAAGAAATCAAAACTATCTTAAAAGGATCCTTAGCATCAGAGTCATCCAGGTTCCTCTAATACAGATTATTCTTCCTTTCATTCTTCAGATAGATGTCATTGTAAAATATTTGATAGTGAAATCTAGTATGAATTAGCTTCTTCTTCCTCTTTATCTTTAAACGGACTTTCTGCTCCAGAAGAGATGGTGCGAAAAATGTTTAAAGATCTAAAAGATGAAGAATTAAATAATAAATATTTTGAAAAAATACAGAATATAAATAAAGGAACTAGAAAAAGGAAAGCTTCTACATCAAATAACATATCAAACTTACTTGAACAATTCAGAATTAAAATTGTGTTAGATAGATTAAGGGAGCAACAAGCTCCTACTTATCTTTCTATTCAAGATCTTTATAAAGAAATAAATAATCAAAAGCAAGATATAAAAGAATTAAAACAAGACTTAATTGAACTTTAAGAACTCAAATAACGTCTTGAGAATCTTGAATTTCACACACTCAAAAATTATCAAGAAAATAATGATAATAAATTAGAACATCAAGAAGAATTTGGTGAAAACTTAAATGGTTTTGTAAATTCTTTAACAAGAAATCCACTTAAAAAATGAAAAAATCAAGGTATAATTAAGATCAAAGACTTCTCTATTAAAGCACTCAGCTTTCTAGATAGTGGCGCATATATTAATTTAATAAGAGAAGGATTAATCTTAACTAAATATTATGAAAAAACCAATAATAAACTCAATCGAGCTACTGCTAGCAAAAAACTACATATCAAATGCAAATTATGTAATGTCTATGTTTGTAAAAATGGAACATATATAAAGACTAATTTCCTTCTAGGAAAGGATTTAAACAATGACGTTATCCATGAAAACCTTTTTCTACAAATTTTACAGCCTTTTCAAATTAACTCATCAGGTCTAAAAACTATTTTAGACAATAAAGAATCAAATTTTGATTTTGGTTAATCAACTCCTATTCAACATATCAATAGCACTCATATAAAGTGTAAACAAGAATAAGGTGTTCAAAAAACAATCGAATATCCAATTCCAAATAAAATGGATCTTATTAATCATCTCTCTGATGTCTTCATGTCTCCTATAATTGATCCTACATCCAGATTTTAGTACGCTCAAATTCTACCTGGAGGACAGGTATAAAATTATTTTTCTTTTCCCAAAGAAAAAAAAATTCAGATTATTGATAATTCTCATTCAGACCTATCTGCATTCAAGAAGTATGCCTTCTCATTATGACATCGAGTACAAGCAAAAGCAAAGCCCCTATTTAGGAATGAAGCTCTTCCTTCATACCTACATCCCAACAAATATCAATTCCCTTCTTTAATCCAGGATTATCTGTCACTTCACAAGAACTTATTAATGACCATTGGAGTGCCATTCTCTCTGATAAAAGAAAAAACCCTAGAAAAACCCTATCCAAAATTGCAAACCATATTAAGGACTTAGAAAGCCAAAACCTTATCTGCCATAACATCCATCAAAGAGCACTGTTATCCACCTATGATGATAAAAAAAAACATCCATAGTTCACCTCCTGGAAAAGGATAACACAGCCCTTCCAGATGAGATAGCTGCAAGAATTAGAGAAAAAATTATTTCTTGTCAGATCAAGGAGCGATTAATGCTCAAAGATCAATATATAAGCCAGGCAACTGGCTATCGCAAATTGTTTCTACCATCATATGAAGTTGATATCTCACATATCGAACAAGGATTAGTCTAAAGATTTTCTTTATGCAGAGATGATTTTGAAATGATACAGCAGCTCCCTGCAATCATGCGTCATGCCCTTTGCAGCCTTGGAGTTACCAAAAGACAACTTCTCATAATGATTTCATCAAGTTTGGGTGAAAGATCAGAAATCTAGTTTTATCAACCTTATTAATTATGGACCATCATGAATTATGAAGAAGGAGATTTAATCTGCAAAAAATTCATCTCTGCCTTAAATGCTTACAGCATCTCCCTGTTGATTATCTAGCTCAATGGTATGAATCTCATGAAGTCGCTACAATGGATTACAGCTTAGAACATCTCCAAAAGTATGAACCAGCTTCTGATGAATATCAAAGATTTCTTATTCTAAAAGGACATCTTGAATTTACAAGAACATACAAATATGTTTGGCGTGACGGTCGACGAGTTATTTGCATTGCTAATGATCTCGTTGAGCAAACAACGATCATATAGAATCCTTCTAAATCCGGACATGCCAAGCTTAATCAAATTCTCAATGCCTATGAAGATATCTCTTTTGACATTTAAGAAAAAACTCATGAAGAACTAATTCAGCTATTCCATGGAGAATTTGAAAATGATAATGAAGGCTGAAATGACCCTAGTCATAATTTTGACTCTATTTTGAAGTTCTCTGCCAGCTGTAATGGAATTCATCAGGATGTTGATTAATCTTATCAAGATTTATTAAAAGTTTTCTCTATAAAGCCTGCAAAGAAAAGATAAAAAAAACTTTATCATTGCTGCCATATCCATAGCTATGCTATTCTCTATAAACACATCAAAGTTATGTTGAAAAAGTACTACTTTGAGAAAAAAGACAAACGACAATTAGGAAAAATCCAAAAGCCAACAAGAAAATTCAAGGCTCCATAGACTCCTCTTTCCACAACAGACCAACAAGGTACTATGCAAAAGAATAAAGTAGCATCCTCCTAGTCAACATGCGCACTCTCACAGCATGAAGACAAGACATCTATACGGCAACCTGTGATTCTATCCAGTAGTAAAATCCGAAAGCATCATAAAATGAAATGCAAATACAATGTAAATTTAGTTGTAATGAAATGTAAATTATGCTTGCTAAGGCTATAAATAGTACCAGCCTTCTCCATGTACAGGCAAGAGTTGGAATACTAGTTAAATTCTAGCCTTGCTTCCACCACCATCTCCTCTCTCCCCTCCTTTCCGTTTTTGTATACCCACCACCTTTCCCATTTGGTATCAAAGCCAAGTTGGCATCAAATTTGTAATCAAGTACTTTGGCAATAAAAAGTTGTTTTGTGAGTATTTCTTCACTTATCTTTGTTATGTTATGCTTTGATTTTGCTTAAGGAATTGTTGACTCAGAAGTAAGAACATCAAAAGTCTTAATACTTAGTTCAGTTTAGTTATTATTGAGAAATTTTAATCATATTCCGCTCAGAGCGAAGCTGAGGTAGCCATTGTTGTCGCTATTGTTAGCCGTATGAAGGCGTTTAAGGTGTTTTGTTGGTGTGTAAATCCTCCATTTCGTTAGATACTCGTGGTGGATTTGGTTAAAATAACTCTATAATACAAATCATGACTAAGCTTATTAAGAAGTTTGTACCTTCTTCTTCCTCATCACCAAATTCCTTATCTTTTATGTCTAATAAAAATAGTGAAGAAATCAATTATGACAATTTAGATTAAGTTATTTGTGACTGGACTATTCCAACCGTAAATAAAAATGAGATTTATAATTAAAATCAAGTTATAAAGTAAAAAATATTGAAAGAACTGAATCCATTACCAATAGTATTCAGCACCTTTCTTTAATCAAGCCCCATGAAATAAAGGAGTGTGTCAAAACATACAATTATATTTATTTTGGATTAGTGCAAGTTACTCTAAAGCCTTTAACAAGACTTGGACTTAGAACTGAAGCTCTCATCAATGTTCAAGATACAAGACATAAAAAATTCAGTGATTCATTACTTAGAATGGTTGAATTAAGTTTGGCTAATGGCCCTACGTTCTTTAATTGCTTTCCAAATTTCCCTATTTCCCTTACAGATTCAGATGCACATGAAGCTCTTACTCTTGTTATCTAGACAAAAGGTTTTGATATGAAGCCTTATAATCAAAATCTTGCTCTCATATATAGAGTTTATTACAAACACATGAATTCAGTTGTTCTAGCCATAGCCTATTCCCATCAAGTAAGAGGTATGACTACTTTATTCCAAACTAATTTAAAAAATAAAGTTAATATTCCGAAACTCATATTGTGGAATGATATTAATCTATTTGGTAAATAGCGATTAGAAAACGCTCAACCAGAAAGGTCTTTAGAAAATCAAGATATTGGAACAATTATTGAACATGAAGATGGAAGTGTTGAAATAAATTTTCAAACAGATTCAAGAGATACAATTCTTACAGTTTATCAACCTTCTAGAAAGTCTTATTCTCATCCTCCCTCTATGGTAGGATCTTCCATACAAGAACCATCTGGAGTTGCTTAGTCTACACCTACTGTAGACCTTCGACCTATAGGACTTGTGTATCCATCCTATCAAGCTTCAGAAAGCATAAGAAATCATGCTTTTCCACCTAATACATATAATTCCTCAGAATGTGATTTCAATAGAAATGTTATTAAATGTTTTAAAATTGATAAAGAAATGTTAAAAAAGAATTTAGCTCTAAGTCCTTTAACAAAATCCATTTTTAAATAGGTTTCTTAAGAACATAAAAACTTTTTAAAAGAAAAATGGTACAAATATATGTATGATAATCATAGAAATATTTATTTCTTTGATTGGCTTAAACAAGTCATAAAGGAAGCTTATAATACTGAAGATTTATCCATCAATATGATAACAAAATTAAGCTCATCTTGGATTATAGCTTCTACCACTTCTTCTCCACAAAGAACTGAATAATCTATACATCCTCCATTACATCAAATCATATATAAAGAAACTTCAGCCGTACCCATAAAAGTTGTTGCAAAAATACAAGGAGATAAAGGTAAATCTGATTTTATTTACAAATCAGATTTAAGTCATGTTTTAGAACAAAATAATTATACAAATATTAACCTTCATACTATTGGCTGACAAACTAATATAATTGAATATAAAGTTAAAAATATTTTACAACCTTCTGAAATTATTTCTTCTCAAAAAGAAATCAAATCAATCTTAAAAGGATCCTCATCCTCATCCATAGAATCATCTAATTCCTTTGATAAAAATTATTCTTCAAATACATGCCATTGTAAAATATTTAACAGTGAAATCCAGTATGAATCTGCTTCTTCTTCCTGTTTATCTTTAAACGCAGTCTCTGCTCCATAAGAAATGGTGCTAGAAATGTTTAAAGATCTTAAAGATGAAGATTTAAAAAATAAATATTTTGAAAAAAATACAGAAAAAAAATAATATAAATAAATAGGGAAAAGCTTTTGCATCAAATAATATATCTGACTTACTTGAACAATTTAGTACAAAAAATGTTTTAGATAGATTAAGAGAGCAACAAGCTCCTACTCATCTTTCAATTCAAGATCTTTATAAAGAAATTAATAATCAAAAGTAAGAAATAAAAGAATTAAAACAAGACTTAATGGAACTTCAAGAACTCAAACAACGTCTTGAGAATCTTGAATTTCACACACTCAAAAATTATCAAGAAAATAATGATAATTTAGAACATCAAGAAAAATTTGATGAAAACTTAAATGGTTTTGTAAATTCTTTAACAAGGAATCCACCTGAAAAATAGAAAACTCAAGTTATAATTAAGGTAAAAGACTTCTCTATTAAAGTGCTCTACTTACTAGATAGTGGCGCAGATGTTGATTTAAGAAGAGATGGATTAATCCCAACAAAATATTATGAAAAAGAAAAAAATAAACTCAGCCTAGCAACTACTAGTAATAAACTCCATATCCAATATAAATTAAATAACGTCCATGTTTGCAAAAATGGAATATTTATAAAGACTAATTTCCTACTCGAAAAAGATTTAAATAATGATGTTATCTTTGGAAATCCTTTTCTACAGATTCTACACCCTTTTCAAATTGATTCATCAGGCCTTAAGACAATTAAAGAGAATAAAAAATCAAATTTTGATTTCATTGAATCAACTGCTATTCAACATATCAATATCATTCAAAATCAACTTGCTTATAAAGCAAAACAAATTGCATAACTTCAAGAAGACTTGAATTCTTTAAGAATTGAAAAAGAATTACAAAAACCAGAATTCCAAAAAGATTTAATCCAATTTCAAAAATCTCTTGAAACAAAATGCTGTTCTGACCTTCCCTTTACCTTTTAGTACAGGAAACACCATACTATTTCTCTTCCATATATTGATAATTTCGATGAATCTCAAATTCCTACTAAAGCTCGACCTATTCAGATGAATAAAGACCTTGTACAACTATGTACTAAAGAAATCAATGATCTTCTCACGAAAAAGCTTATTCAAAAATCACAATTCCCGTGGAGTTATGTAGCGTTTTATGTAAATAAAGCGCCTGAACAAGAACAAGATGTTCCCCATCTTGTTATTAACTACAAGCCTTTAAATGAAGTCTTAAAGTCCATTAGATATCCAATTCCAAATAAAACTGATCTTATTAACCGTCTAGCTGGTACCTTCCTTTTTTCCAAACTTGATCTTAAATCAAGATTTTAGCAAATTCAAATCACCCTAGAGGACAAGTATAAAACTGCTTTTGCAATATCATTTGGCCATTACGAATGGAACGTTATGCCATTTGGTTTAAAAAATGCTCCTTCAAAATTTCAAAGAATAATGAATGACATTTTTAATCCATATCAAGCTTTTACACTCATCTATATAGATGACATTCTTGTGTTTTCAAAATCTATTTGTGACCATTGGAAACATTTAAATATTTTTAAAAAAGTTATTATTAAGAATGGACTTGTCTTATCCCAAAAGAAAATGAATCTTTTTCAAATAGAAATTTAGTTTCTTGGCTTTATAATAAAAAAGGAACTATTTCTGCAGTCCAAAGAGTTATTAAGTTTGCTTCCCAATTTCCTGATGAAATTCTTAATAAAGAGCAATTGCAACGTTTTCTTGGATGCCTTAATTATATTTCTGACTTTTATAAAGATCTTGCTAAAGAAAGAAAAATCTTACAAATATGCTTGACCAAAAATCCCATAGAATGGTCACCTGCTCATAAAAAGTTATTCAAAATATTAATCAGAAAGTCCAAAATTTACCTTGTTTAATTATCCCTCATCTAGATTTATTAAAAATAGTTCAAACAAATGCATCTAAAATAGGTTTTGGAGGAATCCTTCTACAAAGAAACATCATTGGAAAAGCAAAAATTCTTCATTTCACTTCTGGAACATGGACGCCCACTCAACAGAATTATTCAACTATTAAAAATGAAATCCTATCGATAGTAAATAGTATAATGAAGTTCCAAAGTGATTTATTAAACAAAAATTTTTCTTAAGAATACATTGTAAATCTGCTAAAGAAATTTTAGAAAAAGATGTAAAAAATCTTGGTGCTAAGAAAATCTTTGCTCGCTCCCAAGCTTTATTAGCCATATTTGACTTTGACATTGAGTATATTGCAGGTAAAAATAATTCTCTTCCTAATTTTTCATCTCGTGAGGTTTTACAGCGACAAAAGAATGAAGCCTCGGCAGATTAGACCCTTTCTCTAGTCCCCAACTAATAAAGTTTCTTCCATTATGAACACTACACCTTTATCTAGAAAATCTAGCGGCAATTATCATGAAAGATGGAGAGCAACCCATACTTCTAATATTCCTCAATCTCAAAGCCCATCAAGCCCTGTATCCAGAAAACCACAAGCTTCACAAGCCCAATATTTTGCCACAAAAGCACCCTTGAGAATTTATTCCTAAGATGACATGTCTTATGTCGAAACCATTTCTAGTAAACATCTTATCCAAACCCTTTTTTCTTCTGATCACTTATTTATCCAACCTTTTAACTCTAAAGTCTATGAACAGATTTTGATTAGAACTGGTAGCTATACTATTGATCATACAAATGGATCAAAAAGTTCATACTTAAATGCTTTACCACCCAATATTACTATCCTATATTCAAAAATCAAATTCCTGCACGTTTTCTTTGCAGAATAATGGGGACGACCTCTTCATATGCCTTAAAGGCTTGATTCAAAACTTATTTTTAATTATTATGATTATATTTTTGCCTGAAAAGTTATCCTCAATTATCAAAACCCATCCTTCTAGCATTCCTGGTTCATCAGATTCAAATCAAACTCCCATAAAATACCTATGTCGTTCTTCACACAATTCTGGCTCCCTTTCGGTGCCACTGAAAACATCCTTCCTCAAGCACTTTTTCCTATTTATGAATCCTATTCTACATCATTTAGAGCCCTTCTCAAATTAGAAGAAAAAGCCCTTTATCAGAACCTACAACTTGCAATAGAACCTTATGTTACTAAGCAGTTTTATTGCAAGCAGAAGATTCTTTGGATCTTGAAATGGAATTTTTTATAAAAAATGGACAACAGTCCACCAATTTTATCTCGAATGATTTATATCAAGTTTTGGCATAATTTGATTTTACTGCAATACTCCAGCAATATTTTACCGATCAAGCTATAAAGCCATCATTCTCTGAAGTTCTCAAAACTCTTGAAAAAGGAAAAGAAAGGCTTCATCCAGCAAGTGATATTGACAAATAGAATAATTCTTATTCAACCTTTCTTTATGCTCTTTATGTGGCAGTGGATTTTCTTCAACTCAAACAAGAACTTCAAAAGGAAATTATTGATCAAAGACAAAAAGAACAGTCATTTGAAAATTCTCCATTGAGTTTTGCACAGCAGCTACATCATCTTTGCGCTGATGACAATCCTTTTGAAAATATTGCTCCTGAACCAGATACATATGCTGATGACACAAAAGGTGATAATGAAGGATTCATATCCATCCAAAGAAAAGTAAAAAAATAAAACCAAGACAAGACATATGCTTTATCAAGCCTTTCAATTTCCCACAAAGCAATCATGACAATCCACTATTTAGAATAAAGTTCATCTATAGTAAAGATTGTGATCTTATCTAGCAGTCCTAAAGCATCATGAAATTTGTCAGCATATGAAATGAAATGCAAATGCAGTGTAAATTCAGTTGTAATGAACTGTAAATTATGTTTGCTAAGGCTATAAATAGTACCAGCCTTCTCCATGTACAAGCAGGAGTTAGAATACCGGTCAAGATCCAGCCTTGCTTCCACCACCATCTCCTCCCTCCTCTCCTTTTCGCTTTTGTATACCCACCATCTTCCCCATTTGGTATCAAAGACAAGTTGGTATCAAATTTGTAATCAAGTACTTTGGCAATATAAAGTTGTTTTGTGAGTATTTTTTCACGTATTTTTTCACTTATCTTTGTTATATTATGCTTTGATTTTGGTTAAAGAATTGTTGACTCAGAAGTAAGAGCATCAAAAGTCTTAATACTTAGTTCAGCGTTTGTTATTATTGAGAAACTTTAATCATATTCTGCCTGGAGTGAAGCTAAGGTAGCCATTGTTGTTGCCATTGTTAGCTGTGTGAAGGCATTTAAGGCATTTTATTGGTGTGTAAATCCTCTATTTCGTTAGATACTCATGGTGGATTTGGTTTAAATAACTCTGTAATACAAATTATAGCTAAAAAGTTTGTACCTTCTTATTCTTCATCATCGAATTCCCTATCGTCTATGCCTATTAAAAGTAGTGAAGAAATCAGTTATGACGATTTAGATTAAGTTATTTGTGAATAGACTATTCCATCCTTAAATAAAAATGAAATTTATAAAGTTGGAAGTTTTCAATTAAAAACAAGTTATAAAGGAAAAACCATTGAAAGAATATTCAGCATCTTTCTTCAATCAAGCCCCATGAAATAAAGGAGTATAGTAAAACATACAATTATATTCATTTTGGATTAGTGCAAGTAGCTCTAAAGCCTTTAACAAGACTTGGACTTGAACAGAAGCTCTCATCAATGTTCAAGATACAAGACATAAAAAATTCAGTGATTCATTACTTAGAATGGTTGAACCAAGTTTAGCTAATGGCCCTACTTTCTTCAATTGCTTTCCAAATTTCTCTATTTCCCTTATAGATCTAGGTGCACATGAAGCCTTTACTCTTGCTATCTAGACAAAAAGTTTTCATATGAATCCTCATAATCAAAATCTTGCTCTCATATATAGAATTTATTATAAACTCATGAATTCAGTTGTTCCAGGCATAGCCTATTCCCATCAAACAAAAGGCATGATTACTTTATTCTAAACTAATTTCAAAAATAAAGTTAATATTCCAAAACTCATATAGTGGAATGATATTAATCTATCTGGTAATTGGCGCTTAGAAAATGCACAACCAGAAAAATCTTTAGAAAATCAAAATATTGAAACAATTAATGAACATGAAAATGGAAGTGTTGAAATAAATTTTCAAACAGATTCAAGAGATACAACTCCTATAGTTTATCAACATTCTAGAAATCCTTATTCTCATCCTCCCTCTGTGGTAGGATCTTCCATAAAAAAACCATCCCAAGTTTCTTGCTTTACACCAAGTGTAGACCTTCGACTTGCAGGACTTGTGTATCCTTCTTATCAAGCTTCTCCATCTAATACATATAAGCCTTTGGAATTCGATTTCAATATAAATGTTTTTGAATGTTTTGAAATTGATAAAGAAATGTTAAAAAAGAATTTAGCTCTACATCCTTTAACAAAATCCTTTTTTGAACCAGTTTCTCAAGAACATAAAGACCTTTTAAAAGAAAAATGGTACAAATATATGTATGATAATCAAAAAAATATTTATTTCTTTGATTAGCTTAAACTAGCCATAAATAAAGCTTATAATACTGAAGATTTATCGATCAATATGATAACAAAATTAAGCTCACCTTCGATTATAGCTTCTACCAATTCTTTTCTACAAAGAACTAAAGAATCATATATAAAGAAACTTTGGCCGTACCCATAAAAGATGTAGCAAAGATACAAGGAGATAAAGGTAAATCGGATTTTATTTATAAATCAGCCTTAAGTCATGTTTTAGAACAAAATAATTATACAGATATTAACCTTCATACTATTGGCCATCGAACCAATAGAAATGAAGATAAAGTTGAAAATATCTTAAACATTTATGAAGCATCTTCTTCACAATAGATAATTAAGACACAAACTTTAGGTTTTCAAGGTGAAGCCCCTAATGATCTAAAGTCAGAAGGAAAGCCTTTAAAATTTTCAGATGAACTAATCAATCAATTATCTCATAGTTTTACAAATATAAAACTTCAAGAAAATAAAGATCAAAAGGCAGACAATTCTATAAATGTTTTAGTCTCAAATTCTAAAGCCTCTAGCTCATATTCAGAATTTTCTATAGCTGATCCTATAGAAGAAGAGTCCAAAACAAATGATAATCAAAATGATCAAAATCAAGAATCTCTACAAATCAATAAAATAATTAAAAGACAAAAACCAATAGTCACTGCAGCAAAAACAAGAATTTATTATCCAAGACTTACTCCAGTTAATCTTAAATTCGAAGAACAAGCTATTCAAAATGGCCTTCGATCTGAAAACTCCTCATTGTACGAATGGAATGTAGATGGACTATCTGACTATCAAATCCTACAACTATGCCAACAAATGATGATATATGCCTCTACCATCATGGCTGCTCGTAATGATTAAAGACATGTAATAATGCAGTTGTCCTTGGATTTATTGGACAATTACATGGTTGTTGGGAAAAGTACCTATCTGATATAGAAAGACAAGCTATACTAAATGTAGTAAAAAGAGATCCTTCAGAAAATCCTGTTAATACTCCTCAAAGTCAAATGATTTCTGATTCTATTTACATGCTTATTACCAATATAGTAAAACATTTTTTTGGTAATTATATGAATGTAGAAGAAAAAATAAAAACACAATTAATCAATTTATCTTGCCCAGCATTATCAGATTTTCATTGGTATAAAGATGTTTTCTTATCAAAACTCTATACAATCGATGCAAGCAATTCTGAGTTTTGGAAAGAAAAATTTTTAATTGGTCTTCCTAAACTTTTTGTAGAAAAGTTAGAGAGAGTTAAAATCAAAAAATTATGGAAATTTAATTTATGGACTTTACACATATGGTGGCCTCATTCAAAAGACAAATAAAGTTGGATTTTCATTATGTAATGAAATCAAACTTAAATGACAAATTGAAAATCAAAAAAGAATTAGCAAATATGAACTTGGTGATTTTTGTTATCAATTTGGCATGGAACCATTAATTGATCCTTCTAGCCATAATAAAAAGAAAAACTTAAAAAGAAACCATCAAAAAACAAAATCTAAACATTTTTCAACTCCACAATATTATATTCCCTTAAAAAGATATCATAAAAAATCTTCTCAAAAATATCCTCATAAAGAATCAAAGAAATCTTTTACAAAAGATAATCCATCCACTTCTTATCCCAAGAAAAAAGAAATACAATGTTATAATTGCAATGAAAAAGGGCACATAGCTCGTGACTGCCCAAAAATAAAAGTAAAAATCGAAAAAGAAATCAAAACGATCTTAAAAAGATCTTCATCCTCATCCTTAGAATCATCTAGTTCCTCTGATAAAGATTATTCTTCATATACATGTCATTGTAAAATATTTGAAAGTGAAATTCAGTATGAATCTATTTCTTCTTCCTCTTTATCTTTAAACGTACTTTCTGCTCCAGAAGAACTGGTGCTAGAAATGTTTAAAGATCTCAAAGATGAAGAATCAAAAAATAAATATTTTGAAAAAATATAGAATATAAATAAAGGAAATAAAAAAGGAAAAGCTTCTACTTCAAATAATATATCTAACTTACTTGAACAATTTAGCATTAAAACTGTATTAGATAGATTAAGAGAATAGCAAGCTACTCCTTATCTTTTAACTCAAGACTTTATAAAGAAATAAATAATCAAAATCAAGAAATAAAAGAATTAAAATAAGACTTAATTGAACTTCAAAAACTCAAACAACGTGCTCAGAATCTTGAATTTCACATACACAAAATTTATCAAGAAAATAATGATAATTTAGAAAATCAAGAAAAATTTGATGAAAACTTGAATGGTTTTGTAAATTCTTTGACAAGGAATCCACTTAAAAAATAGAAAACTCAAGTTACAATTAGGATCAAAGAATTCTCTATTAAAGCACTCTACTTACTAGATAGTGGCGCAGATGTTAATTTAATAAGAGAAGGATTAATCCCAACAAAATATTATGAAGAAACCAATAATAAACTCAATCTAGCTACTGCCAGCAGAAAACTATATATCTATTACAAATTAAGTAATGTTTATGTATGTAAAAATGGAACATGCATAAAGACTAATTTCCTTTAGGAAAGGATTTAAATAATGATGTTATCCTTGGAAAGCCTTTTCTACAAATTTTACAGTCCTTTCAGATTGACTCATCAGGTCTAAAAACTATTTTAGACAATAAAGAATTAATTTTTGATTTTGGTGAATAAACTCCTATTCAACATATCAATAGTATTTAGACAAAGTGTAAACAAGAATAAGGTGTTGAAAAAGCAACCAGATATCCAGTTCCAAATAAAATAGATCTTATTAATTGTCTATGTGATGTTTTCATGTTTTCTACATTTAGTCCTACATCCAAATTTTGGTACCTTCTTCTACCCGGAGGGCAGATATAAAATTATTTTTCTTTTCCTAGAGAAAAAAAAAATTCAAATTATTGATAATTCCCATTTAGACCTATCTGCCTTCAGGAAGAATCCCTTCTCATTATGACATAAAGTATAAGTAAAAGCGAAGCCCCTATTCAGGAATCAAGCTCTTCCTTCATACTTACATCCCAATAAATATCAATTGTCTTTTTCAATCTGGGATTATATGTCACTTTACAAGAACTTATCAATGCCCATTGGAGTCCCATTCTCTCTGATAAAAGAAAATACACCAGAAAAACCCTATCCAAAATTGCAAACCATATCAAGGACTTAGAAAGCCAAATCCTTATGTGCCATAACATCCATCAAAGAGCACTGTTATCCACCTATGCTGATGAAAAAAAATCTAGAATTCACCTCCTGGAAAAGGTTAACACAGCCTTTCCAGATGAGATATCTACAAGAATTAGTGAAAAAACTATTTCTTGTCAGATCAAGGAGCAATTAATGCTCAAAGCTCAATATATAAGCTGGGCAACTAGCTTTCCAAATTGTTCCTGCCATCATATGAAGTTGATATCTCATATATCAACCAAGGATTAGTCCAAAGATTTTCTTTATGCAGAGATGATTTTGAAATGATACAGCAGCTCCCTGCAATCTTGTTTCATGCCCTTCGCAATTTGGAGTTACCGAAAAACAACTTCTCATAACGATTTCATCAAGTTTGGGTGAAAGATCAGAAATCCGGTTTTATCAACCTTATCAATTATGGACCATCATGAATTATAAAGAAGGAGATTTAATATCCAAAAAATTCATGGACCATCATGAATTATAAAGAAGGAGATTTAATATCCAAAAAATTCATCTCTACTTTAAATGATTATGAGTATCTCCCTGTTAATTATCCAGCTCAATGGTATGAATCTCATGAAGTCGCTACAATGGAATATTACTTAGAACGTCTCCAAAAGTTTGATCCAGCTTCTGAACCATATCAAAGATTTCTCAATCTAAAAGGATATCTTGAATTTGCAAGTACATACAGATATGTTTGGTGTGACGGTCGACGAGTTGTTTGTATTGCTGATGATCTCGCTAAGCAAACAACGGTCGTACAGAATCCTTCTAAATTCGGACATGCCAAGTTAAATCAAATTCTCAATGCCTATTAAGATATCTCTTTTGACATTTCAGAGAGAACTCGTGACGAATTAATTCAGCTATTCCATGGAGAATTCGAAAATAATAATGAAGGTTGGATTGACCCTTGTCATGATTTTGACTCTCTTATGAAGTTCTCCACCAGCTACAATGGAATTCATCAAGATGGTGATTAATCTTATCAAGATTTAGATCTATCAAGATTTATTAAGAGTCTTCTTTATAAAGCATGCAAAGAAAAGATAACAAAAACTTTATCACTGCTATCATATCCATAGCTATGCTATTCTCTACAAATACATCAAAGTTATGTTGAAAAAGTACTATACAAAAAGCTACTTTGCGAATGAAAACAAAAGACAATTGTGAAAAATCCAAAAGACAACAAGAATGAACAAGGCTCCATAGACTCCTCTCTCTGCAACAAACCAACCAGGTACTATGCAGAAGAATAAAGCAACATCCTCCTAGTCAACAAGTATAATCATCACAGCATGAAGACAAACCATCTATATGGTAACCTGTGATCCTATCCAACAGTAAAATCCAAAAACATCATGCAATATGCCAGCACATAAAATGAAATGCAAATGCAGTCTGAATTCAATTGTAATGAAATATAAATTATGTTTGCTAAGGCTATAAATAGGACTAGCCTTCTCCATGTACAGGTAAGAGTTGGAATACCAGTCAAAATCCAGTCTTGCTTCCTCCACCATCTCCTCTCTCCTCTCCTTTCCACTTTTGTATACCCACCATCTTCCCCATTTGGTATCAAAGCCAAGTTGGCATCTAGTTTTTAATTAGGTATCGTTGCAATATAAAGTCGTTTTGTGAGTATTTCTACACTTATATTTACGTTTTGATTTTTTTTAAGGAATTACTGGCTCAAAAGCGAGAACATCAAAAATCTTAATACTTGGTTGTGCATTTGTTATTATTGAGAAATTTTAATCATATTCCGCCCAGAGCAAAGCTGAGGTAGCCATTGTTGTCACCGTTGTTAGCCGTGTGAAGTTATTTAAAGCATTTTGTTGGTGTGTAAATCCTCTATTTCGTTAGATACTCGTGGTGGATTTGGTTAAAATAACTCTGTAATACAAATTATGGCTAAGCTTATTAAGAAGTTTGTACCTTCATCTATCTCATCATCAAATTCCTTATCTACTATGCCTATAAAAAATAGTGAAGAAATCAATTGATGATCTATATCAAGTTATTTTTGATAGGACTATTCAAACCGTAAATAAAAATGAAATTTATAAAGTTGGAAGTTTTCTATTAAAATCAAGTTACAAAGTAAAAACCACTGAAAGAACTAAGTCCATTACCAGTAATATTCAGCATCTTTCTTTAATCCCCATGAAATAAAGGAGCATGTTAAAATATACAATTATAATCATTTTGGATTAGTGCAAGCTGCTCTAAAGCCATTAACAAGACTTGGACTTAGAACTGAAGCTCTCATCTATGCTCAAGATATAAGACATAAAAAATTCAGTGATTCATTACTTGGAATGGTTGAATCAAGTTTGGCTAATGGCCCTATTTTTTTCCATTGCTTTCCAAATTTCTCTATTTCCCTTATAGATCCAGGTGCACATGAAGCTCTTACTCTTGCTATCCAGATAAAAGGTTTTGATATGAATCCTCGTAATCAAAATCTTCCTCTCATATATAGAGTTTAATATAAACTCATGAATTCATCTGTTCCAGGCATAGCCTATTCCGACCAAGCAAAAGGTACGACTACTTTATTTCAAACTAATTTCAAAAATAAAGTTAATATTCCAAAACTCATACGGTGGAATGATATTAACCTATCTAGTAAAGGGCGCTTAGAAAACGCTCAGCCTGAAAGGTCTTTAGAAAATCAAGATATTGAAACAATTATTGAACATGAAGATGGAAGTGTTGAAATAAATTTTCAAACAGATTCAAAAGATATAACTCCTACAGTTTATTAACCTTCTAGAAAGTCTTATTCTCATCCTCCCTTTGTGATAGGATCTTCCATAAAAGAACCATCCCGAGTTTCTTGCTCTATACCTAATGTAGACCTTAGACCTACAGGACTAGTGTATCCTTCTTATCAAGCTTCTCCATCTAATACATATAATCCTTCAGAATCCGATTTCAATATAAATGTTATTGAATGTTTTGAAATTGATTAAGAAATGTTAAAAAAGAATTTAGCTATACATCCTCTCGCAAAATCCTTTTTTAACCATGTTTTTCAAGAACGTAAAGACTTTTTAAAAGCAAAATGGTACAAATATATGTATGATAATCAAAGAAAGCTTTCTTCATGGCTTAAACTAGCTATGAAGAAAACTTATAATACTGAAGATTTATCCATCAATATGATAACTAAATTCAGCTCTTCTTCGATTATAGCTTCTACCAATTCCTCTCCACAAAGAACTGAAGAATCTATACATCCTCCATTACATCAAATCATTTATAAAGAAACTTTAGCTCTACCCATAAAGGATGTTGCAAAAATACAAGGAGACAAAGGTAAAACTGAATTCATTTACAAATCAAATTTGAGTCATGTTTTATAACAAAATAATTAAACAAATATAACCTTCATACTATTGGCCAATAAACTAATAGAATTGAAGTTAAAGTTGAAAATATTTTAAAATTTTATGAAACTACTTCTTCTCATAAAGTAATCAAGACACAATCTTTAGGTTTTCAAGGTGAAGCCGTTAAAGATCTAAAGTTAGAAAAAAACCCTTAAAATTTTCAGACGAACTAATCAATCAATTATCTCATAGTTTTACAAAACATAAAAATTAAAGATAATAAAGAAAATAAAAATGAAAAATCCATAAATATTTTAGTGTCTAAAGCTTCGAGCTCAGACTTAGAATTCTCTGTTTCTAACTCTATAAAAGAAAAATCAAATGAAAATCAAGATGATCAAAATCAAGAATCTCTACAAATTAATAAAATATTTAAAAGACAAAAACCAATAGTCACTGCAGCAAAAACAAGAAATTATTATCCAAGACCTCCTCCAGTTGATCTTCAATTCAAAAAACAAGCTATTCTGAATGGCCTTCGATTTGAAAAATCTTCAGTACACAAATGGAATGTAGATGGACTATCTAAATATCAAATCCTGCAACTATGCCAACACATGATAATATATGCCTCTACTATCATGGTTACCGATAATGATCAAAGACAAGCAGTAAATGCAGTCGTCCTTGGATTTACTGGACAATTACATATTTGGTGGGAAAAATACTTATTTGATACAGAAAGAAATGCTATATTAAATGCAGTAAAAAGAGATCCCTTAGGAAATCCTGTTCTTACTCCTCAAGGCCAAATGATCCTAGATTCCATCTGCATGCTTATTACCAATATAGCTAAACATTTTATTGGTAATTACATGAATGTAGAAGAAAATTTAAAAACACAATTAATCAATTTATCTTGCCTAACGTTATCAGATTTTCGTTGGTATAAAGATGCTATCGTATCAAAACTCTATACAATCAATGCAAGTAATTCAGAATTTTGGAAAGAAAAATTTATATCTGGTCTTCCTAAACTTTTTGCAAAAAAAGTTAAAGAAGAATTAAAATAAGAAAATTATGGAAATTTGAATTATGGAATGTATACATATGGTGATCTAATTCAAAAGATTAGTAAAGTTGGATTTTCATTATGCAATGAAATCAAACTTAAATGTTAAATTGAAAATAAAAAAAGAATTAGCAAGTATGAAATTGGTGATTTTTGTTTTCAATTTGATATGGAACAATTATTCAATCCTTCTAGCTAGAATAAAAAGAAAAACTTAAAAATAAACCATCAAAAAAGAAAATATAAACATTTTTCAACACCATAATATTATACTCCCTCAAAAAGATATTATAAAAAATCTTCTCATAAAAACCCTTATAAAGAATCAAAGAAATCTTATACAAATGATACTCCACCCACTTATTATCCCAAGAAAAAAGAAATACAATGTTATAATTGCAAAGAGAAAGGACATATAGCTCCTGACTGCCCAAAAATAAAAGTTAAAACAGAAAAAGAAATCAAAACTATCTTAAAAGGATCCTCAGCGTCAGAGTCATCCATTTCCTCTAATACAGATTATTCTTCCTCTCATGCTTCAGATACATGTCATTGTAAACTATTTGATAGTGAAATCTAGCATGAATTAGCTTCTTCTTCCTCTTTATCTTTAAATGTACTTTCTGCTCCAGAAGAAATGGTGCAAAAAATGTTTAAAGATCTAAAAGATGAAGAATTAAATAATAAATATTTTGAAAAAATACAAAATATAAATAAAGGAACTAGAAAAAGGAAAGCTTCTACATCAAATAACATATCAAACTTACTTGAACAATTCAGAATTAAAATTGTGTTAGATAGATTAAGAGAGCAACAAGCTCCTACTCATCTTTCTATTCAAGATCTTTATAAAGAAATAAATAATCAAAAGCAAGAAATAAAAGAATTAAAACAAGACTTAATTGAACTTCAAGAACTCAAACAACGTGTTAAGAATCTTGAATTTCACACACTCAAAAATTATCAAGAAAATAATGATAATTTGGAAAATCAAGAAAAATTTGATAAAGACTTAAATGGTTTTGTAAATTCTTTAACAAGAAATCTACTTAAAAAATAGCAAACTCAAGCAACAATTAAGGTCAAAGTCTTCTCTATTAAAGCACTCTGCTTACTAGATAGTGGCGCAGATGTTAATTTAATAAGAGAAGGATTAATCTCAACAAAATATTATGAAAAAACCAATAATAAACTCAATCTAGCTACTGCTAGCAAAAAACTACATATCAAATACAAATTAAGGAATGTTTATATCTGTAAAAATGGAACATGCATAAAGACTAATTTCCTTCTAGGAAAGGATTTAAACAATGATGTTATCTTTGAAAATCCTTTTCTAAAAATTTTACAGCCTTTTCAAATTAACTCATTAGGTCTAAAAACTATTCTAGATAATAAAGAATTAAATTTTGATTTTGTTAAATTAACTCCTATTCAACATATCAATATTATTCAGACAAAGTGTAAACAAGAATAAGATGTTCAAAACCCATTTAGATATCCAGTTCCAAAAAAACAAAAGGATCTTATTAATTGTCTCTCTGATGTCTTCATGTTTTCTATATTTAATCCTACATCAAGATTTTGGTACCTTCAAATTCTACTCGGAGGACAAATATAAAATTGCTTTTCTTTTCCCAAAGAAAATAAAAATTTAGGTTATTGATAATTCACATTTAGACCTATCTTTTACTCCTATCTGCCTTCGGGAAATATCCCTTCTCATTATGACATCAAGTAAAGCCCCTATTTAAGAATCAAGCTCTTCCTTCATACTTACATCCCAACAAATATCAATCAATTTCTTCAATCCAGGATTATCTATCACTTCACAAAAACTTATCAATGCCCATTGGAGTGCCATTCTCTCTGATAAAAGAAAAAACACTAGAAAAACCCTATCCAAAATTGTAAACCATATCAAGGACTTAGAAAGCCAAATCCTTATGTGCCATGACATCCATCAAAGAGCACTATTATCCACCTATGTTGATGAAAAAAAAACATCCAAAATTCACCTCCTGAAAAAGGTTAAAACAACCCTTCCAGATGAGATAACTATAAGATTAGAAGAAAAACTCTTTCTTGTCAGATTAAGGAGTGATTAATGCTCAAAGCTCAATATATAAACTGGGCAACTAGCTTTTTTAAATTGTGCCTGCCATCACATGAAGTTGATTTCTCATATATCGGACAAGGATTAGTCCAAAGATTTTCTTTATGCAGAGATGATTTTGAAATAATACAGCAGCTCCCTGCAATCATGCGTCATGCCCTTTGCAGCCTTGGAGTTACCAAAAGACAACTTCTCATAACGATTACATCAAGTTTGGGTGAAAGATCAGAAATCTGGTCTTATCAACCTTATCAATTATGGACTATCATGACTTATGAAAAAAGAGATTTAGTCTGCAAAAGATTCATCTCTACCTTAAATGATTACGAGCATCTCCCTGTTGATTATCCAGCTCAATGGTATGAATCTCATGAAGTCGCTACAATGGAATACAGCTTAGAACGTCTCCAAAATTATAATCCAGCTTCTGATCAATATCAAAGATTTCTAATCTAAAAGGACATATTGAATTTGTAAGTGCATACAGATATGTTTAGTGTGACAGTCAACAAGTTATTTGCATTGCTGATGATCTCGCTGAGCAAACAACGGTGATATAGATCTATAAATCTAGACATACAACTCTTAATCAAATTATCAATGCTTATGAAGACATGTCTTTTGATATTGTTGAAGAAACTCGAGAAGAGTTAATCCAATTATTCCATGGTGAATTAACAAATGAAGGTTGGAATGAGCACTTTTGATGCAAGTCTCCAATAATACTATGCTTAGCATAAAGATTCTTCCTACAAGAGCTTTTCTTAAAACATTGGAATGATGAGAAAAGCTTTTTCTTCTAGCCCATCAAAGAGTTCTTAGAAAATGTACATGCAAAAGTACTAAAAGACAAAGCATATCTCTCATAAGAATGAAGTAGTATTTTATTCCCAACATGCACATCCATGAAGAACTTATCTCCAGAAAGGGAAAAGAAATAAAGACATGACATAAACCTTATCAAGTCACTCAAAGCAATCATGACATCTCACTAATCAGAATAAAGTTCATCTATAGCAAAGATTATGATTTTTGCCTGTAGTTCGGAAGCATCGTGAAATTAGCCAGCAGATTAAATGAAATGCACATTCAGTCTAAATTCAGTTGTAATGAAATGTAAATTATGTTTGTTATGACTACAAATAGGTCTAGCCTTCCTTATGTACAAGAAATATAAAGTTATTGTCTGAGTATTTCTTCACTTATCTTTATTATGTTATGCTTTGATTTTGCTTAAGGAAATGCTAACTCAGAAGTAAAAACGTTAAAAGTCTTAGTACTTAGTTATGTGTTGTTATTATTGAGAAATTTTAATCATATTCCGCCTGGAGCGAAGCTGATGTAGCCATTGTTATTGCCGTTGTTAGCCATGTGAAGGCGTTTAAGGCATTTTGTTAGTGTGTAAATCCTCTATTTCGTTAGATACTCATGGTGGATTTGGTGAAAATAACTCTGTAATACAAATTATGGCTAAGCTTATTAAGAAGTTTGTACCTTCCTTTTCTTCATCATCAAATTCCTTATTTTCTATGTCTATTAAAAAACAGTAAAGAAATCAGTTATGATCATTTAGATCAAGTTATTTGTGATTGGACTATTCCAACTGTAAATAAAAATGAAAATTTTAAAGTTGGAAATTTTCTATAAAAATCAAGTTATAAAGTAAAAAACATTAAAAGAACTGAATCCATTACAAGTAATATTCAGCATCTTTCTTTAATCAAACCCCATGAAATGAAGAAGTATGTTAAAAGATACAATTATATACATTTTGGATTAGTGCAAGTTGTTCTAAAGCCTTTAACAAGACATGGACTTAGAATAGAAGCTCTCATCTATGTTCAAGACACAAGACATAAAAAATTCAATGATTCATTACACGGAATGGTTGAATCAAGTTTGGCTAATGGCCCTACTTTCTTCAATTGCTTTCTAAATTTCTCTATTTCCCGTACAGATCCAGGTGCACATGAAGCTCTTACTCTCGCTATCCAGACAAAAGGTTTTGATATGAATCCTCATAATCAAAATCTTGCTCTCATATATAGAGTTTATTAAATACTCATGAATTCAGTTGCTCCGGGCATAGCCTATTCCCATTAAGCAAAAGGTATGACTACTTTATTCCAAACTAATTTCAAAAATAAAGTTAATATTCCAAGACTTATATGGTGGAATGATATTAATCTATCTGGTAAATGTCGCTTAGAAAACGCTCAACCAGAAAGGTCTTTAAAAAATCAAGATATTGAAACAATTATTGAACATGAAGATGGAAATGTTGAAATAAATTTTCAAATAGATTTCAGAGATACAACTCCTACAGTTTATCAACCTTCTAGAAAGTCTTATTCTTATCCTACCTCTGTGGTAGGATCTTCCACAAAAGAACCATCCCAAGTTTCTTGCTCTACACCTAATATAGGCCTTCCACCTACAGGACTTGTGTATCCTTCTTATCAAGCTTCCACAACTAATACATATAATCCCTCAGAATCTCATTTCAATCTAAATGTTATTGAATGTTTTGAAATTGATAAAGAAATGTTAAAAAAGAATTTAGCTTTACATCCTTTAACAAAATCCATTTCTAAACAAGTTTCTCAAGAGCATAAAGATTTCTTAAAAGAAAAGTGGTATAAATATATGCATGATTAGCAAAGAAATATTTATTTCTTTGATTAGCTTAAACTTACCATAAAGAAAGCTTATAATATTGAAGATTTATTCATCAATAGGATAGCAAAATTAAGCACATCTTGGATTATAGCTTTTGACAATTCTTCTCCACAAAAAACAGAAGAATCTATACATCCTCCATTACATCAAATCATATATAAAGAAACTTCAGCCTTACCCATAAAAGATGTTGTAAAAATACAAGGAGATAAAGGTAAATATGAATTTATTTGCAAATTACACTTAATTCATATTTTTAGAACAAAATAATTATACAAATATTAACCTTCATACTATTGGCCAACAAACTGATAGAATTGAAGATAAAGTTGAAAATATTTTACAGCCTTCTAAAATTACTTCTTCTCAAAAAGAAATCAAAGGATCCTCATCTTCATCCTTAGAATCATCTAGTTCCTCTGATAAAGATTATTCTTCAGATACATGTCACTGTAAAATATTTGACAGTGAAATCCAGTATGAATCTGCTTCTTCTTCCTCCTTATCTTTAAACGTATTTTCTGCTCCAGAAGAAATGGTACTAGAAATGTTTAAAGATCTAAAAGATGAATTAAAAAAATAAACATTTTGAAAAAAAACATAAAATAAACAATGGAAATAAAAAAAAGGAAAAGCTTATACATCAAGTAATATATCTAACTTATCTGAGCAATTCAGTATAAAAACTGTTTTAGATAGATTAAGAGAGCAATAAGCACAGGCTCATCTTTCAATTCAAGATCTTTCTAAAGAAATTAATAATCAAAAGCAAGAAATAAAAGAATTAAAACAAGACTTAATTGAACTTCAAAAACTCAAACAACATGTTGAGAATCTTGAATTTCACACAATAAAAAATTATCAAGAAAATAATGATAATTTAGAACATCAAGAAAAGTTTGATAAAAACTTAAATGGTTTTGTAAATTCTTTAACAAGGAATCCACCTCAAAATGGAAAAATCAAGTTACAATTAGGGTCAAAGACTTCTCTATTAAAGCACTCTACTTGCTAGATAGTGGCGTAGATGTTAATTTAATAAAAGAAGGATTAATCCCAACAAAATATTATGAAAAAACCAAAAATAAACTCCGCCTAGCAACTGCTAGTAATAAACTCTATATCCATTATAAATTAAATAATGTCCATGTTTGCAAAAATGGAACATGTATAAAGACTAATTTCCTGATCGGAAAAGATTTAAACAATGATGTTATCCTTGAAAATCCTTTTCTACAGATTCTATAGCGTTTTCAAATTAATTCATCAGGCCTTAAAACTGTTAAAGATAATAAAAAATTAATTTTTGATTTTGTTGAATCAACAACTCCTATTCAACATATCAATATTACTAAAAATCAAATTGGTTATAAAGAAAAACAAATTTCATATCTTCGAGAAGATATGAATTCTTTAAAAATTGAAATAGAATTACAAAAACAAGAATTCCAACAGGATTTAATCCAATTTCAAAAATCTCTTGAAACATAATGTTGTTCTGACCTTCCTTCTGCCTTTTGGCATAGGAGACACCATACTATTCTCTTCCATATATTGATAATTTCGATGAATCTCAAATTCCTACTAAAGCTTAACTTATTCAGATGAATAAAGACCTTGTACAACTATGTACTAAAGAAATCAATGACCTTTTTGCTAAAAAGCTTATTCAGAAATCAGAATCCCCATAGAGTTGTGCAGCGTTTTATGCAAATAAAGTGCTTGAACAAGAACGCGGTGTTCCCAGTCTTGTTATCAACTGCAAGCCTTTAAATAAAGTCTTAAAGTCCATCAGATATCCAGTTCCAAATAAAATTGATCTTATTAACCATCTAGCTGGTGCCTTCCTTTTTTCCAAATTTGATCTTAAATCAAGATTTTGGTAAATTCAAATCACCCTGGAGGACGGGTATAAAACTACTTTTATAGTACCATGGGGCCATTACAAATGGAATGTTATGCCATTTGGTTTAAAAAATGCTCTTTCAAAGTTTCAAAGAATAATGAATGACATTTTTAATCCATATCAAGCTTTTACACTTGTCTATGTAGATGACATTCTTATGCTTTCAAAATCTATTTATGACCTTTGGAAACATTGAAATATTTTTAAAAAAGTTATTATCAAGAATGGACTTGTCTTATCCCAAAAGAAAATGAAGTTTTTTTTAAATAGAAATTCAATTTCTTGGCTTTATAATAAAAAAGGAACTATTTCTCTAGTCTAAAGAATTATTAAGTTTACTTCCCAATTTCCTGATGAAATTCTTAATAAAGAGCAATTGCAACATTTTCTTGGATGCCTTAATTATGTTTTTGACTTTTATAAAGATCTTGCTAAAGAAAGAAAAATCTTACAAATGTGCTTGACCAAAAATCGATTAGAATGGTCACCTGCTCATACAAAAGCTGTTCAAAAATATTAAATAGAAAGACCAAAATTTACCTTGTTTAACTATCCCTCATCTAGATTTATTAAAAATAGTTCAAACAGATGCATCTAAAATAGGTTTTGGAGGAATCCTTTTATAAAGAAATGTCCTTGGAAAAGAAGAAATTCTTCATTTCACTTCTGGAACATGGACGCCCACTCAACAGAATTATTTAACTATTAAAAAGGAAATCCTATCGATAGTAAATAGTATAATGAAGTTCCAAAGTGATTTATTAAACAAAAATTTTACTAAGAATAGATTGTAAATCTACTGAAGAAATTTTAGAAAAAGATGTAAAAAAATCTTGCTGCTAAGCAAATCTTTGGTTGCTGGCAAGCTTTATTAGCCATATTTGACTTTGACATTGAGTATATTGCAGGTAAAAATAATTCTCTTCCTGATTTTTTTATCTCGTGAGTTTTTACAGGGATAAAAGAATGAAGCCTCAGTAGATTAGACCCTTTCTCCAGTCGCCAATTGATAAAGTTTCTTCCATTATGAGCACTACACCTTTATCCATAAAATCCAGCGGCAATTACCTTGAGAGATGGGGAGCAACCCATACTTCTAATATTCCTCAATTTCAAAACCCATCAAGCCCTGTATCCAGAAAACCTCAAGCTTCATAAGCCCAATATTTTGCCACAAAAGCACCCTTGGGAATTTATTCTGTAGATGACATGTCTTATGCCGATACCATTTCTATTGAACATCTTATCGAAATCCTTTTTTCTCCTGATCACTTATTTATCCAACCTCTTGACTATAAAGTCTATCAACAGATTATGATCAGAACTGGCAGCTGTACTATTGATTATACAGATGGATCAAAAACTTCATACTTAAATGCTTTACCAACCAACATTACTATCCTATATTCAGAAATCAAGATTCTGCATGTTCTTTCTGCAGAAGAATGGGGACGACCTCTTCATATGCCTCAAAGGCTTGATTCAGAACTATTTTTAGTTATTATGATTATATTTCAGCCTGGGAAGTTATCCTCTATTATCAAATCCATCGTTCCAGCATTTTTGGTTCATCAAATTCAAATCAAACTCCCATAAAATACCTATGTGGTTCTTCACACAATTTTGGATCCCTTTTGGTGCCACTAAAGACATCCTTCCTCGAGCACTTCTTCCTATTTATGAATCATATTCTGCATCATTTAAAGCCCTTCTCAAATCAGAAGAAAAAAGCTTTTATCAGCACCTACAACTTACAACATAACCTTATGTTATTAAGCAATTTTATCATAAGCAGGAGATTCCTTAGATCTTGAAATGGAATTTTAATAAAGAAATGGACTTCAATCCACTAGTTTTATCTCGAATGACCTATATCAAGTTTTGGTATCAATTTGATTATGCTGCAATAATCCAGCAATATTCTACCGATTAAGCTTTAAAGCCATCATTCTCTGAAGTTCTCAAAACTCTTGAAAAAGAAAAAGAAAGGTTTCATCCAGCAAGTGATATTGATAAATAGAAGATTCCTTGCTCAGCCTCTCCTTCTACTCTTTATGCAGTAGATGATTTGTTTTAACTCAAAAAAGAACTTCGTAAGGAAATTTTTGAACAAATACAAAAAGAAAGGTCATCTAAAAATTCTCCTTTAAGTTTTGGTCTGTAGCTCCATCATCTTTGGGCTACTGACAATCCTTTTAAAAATATTGCCCCTGGACCAGCTACAGATTCTGATGAGACAAAAAGTGACAATGAAGGATTCATTTTTATCTGAAGAAAAGAAAAAAAATAAAGCTAACACAAGACATATGCTTTATCAAGCCACTCACTTTTCCACATAGCAATCATGACAATCCACTATTCAGAATAAAGTTTATCTATAGTGAAGATTACGATCTTATCCAGCAGTCTTGAAGCATCGTGAAATTTGTCAGCACATGAAATGAAATGCAAATGCAGTGTAAATTCAGCTGAATGAAATGTAAATTATGTTGGTTATGACTATAAATAGGTCTAGCCTTCCTCATGTACATGCAATATAAAGTTGTTTTGTGAGTATTTCTTCACTTATCTATGTTATGTTATGCTTTGATTTTGTTTAAGGAATTACTGACTCAGAAGTAAGAACATCAAAAGTCTTAATACTTAGTTCAGTGTTTGTCATTATTGAGAAATTTTAATCTTATTCTACCCAGAGTGAAGTTGAGGTAGCCATTGTTGTTATCATTGTTAACCGTGTGAAGGCATTTAAGGCATTTTGTTAGTTTATAAATCCTCTATTTCATTAGACACTCGTGGTGGATTTGGTTAAAATAACTTTGTAATATAAATTATGGCTAACCTTATTAAGAGGTTTGTACCCTCTTCTTCCTCATCATTAAATTCCTTATCCTCTATGTCTATTAAAAATAGTGAAGAAATCAGTTATGATGATTTAGATCAAGTTATTTGTGACCAGACTATTCTAACCATAAATAAAAATGAAATTTATAAAGTTGAAAGTTTTCAATTAAAATCAAGTTATAAAGTAAAAACCATTGGAAGAACTGAATGCATTACTAGTAATATTCAGCATCTTTCTTTAATCAAGCCCCATGGAATAAAGGAGTATATTAAAACATACAATTATATTCATTTTAGATTAGTGCAAGTTGCTCTAAAGCCTTAAACAAGACTTGGAATTAGAACAGAAGCTCTCATCTATGTTTCAGATACAAGACATAAAAAATTCAGTGATTCATTACTTAGAATGGTTGAATGAAGTTTGGGCAATGGCCCTACTTTCTTCAATTTCTTTCCAAACTTCTCTGTTTCCCTTACAGAACTGGGTGCACAAGAAGCTCTTACTCTTACTATCCAGAGAAAAGGTTTTGATATGAATCCTCATAATCAAAATCTTGCTCTCATATATAGAGTTTATTATAAACTCATGAATTCAGTTGTTCCAGGCATAACCTATTCCCATCAAGCAAAAGGTATGACTACTTTATTCCAAACTAATTTCAAAAATAAAGTTAATGTTCAAAAACTCATACAGTGGAATGATATTAATCCATCTGGTAAATGGCACCTAGAAAATGCCCAACTAGAAAGATCTTTAGAAAATCAAGAAATTTAAACAATTACTGAACATGAAGATAGAAGTGTTGAAATAAATTTTCAAAAAGATTCAAGAGATACAACTCCTACAGTTTATCAACCCTCTAGAAAGTCTTATTCTCATCCTCCCTTTGTGGTAGGATCTTCTATAAAAGAACCATCCCGAGTTTCTTGCTCTACACCTAATGTAGACCTTCGACCTAGAGGACTTGTGTATCCTTCTTATCAAGCTTCTCCATCTAATGCATATAATCCTTCGGAATCTGATTACAATATAAATGTTATTGAATGTTTTCAAATTGATAAAGAAATGTTAAAAAAGAATTTAGCTTTACATCCTTTAACAAAATCATTTTTTAAACAGGTTTCTCAAGAGCATAAAGATTTCTTAAAAAAAAAGTGGTATAAATATATGCATGATCAGCAATGAAATATTTATTTCTTTGATTGGCTTAAACTAGCCATAAAGAAAGCTTATAATACTGAAGATTTATGCATCAATATGATAACAAAATTAAGCCCATCTTGGATTATAGCTTCTACCAGTTCTTCTCCACAAAGAACTGAAGAATCTATATGTCCTCTATTACATCAAATCATATATAAAGAAACTTTGGCCGTACCCATAAAAGATGTAGTAAAGATAGAAGGAGATAAAGGTAGATCTGAATTAATTTATAAATTAGGAAAGATACAAGGAGATAAAGGTAAGTATGAATTAATTTCTAAATCAGACTTAAGTCATGTTATAGAACAAAGTAATTATGCAAATATTAATCTTCATACTATTGGCCAACAAACTAATAGAATTAAAGATAATGTTGAAAATATTTTAAAAATTTATGAAGCATCTTCTTCACTAAAGATAATTAAGACACAAACTTTAGGTTTTCAAGGTAAAGCCCTTAAAGATCTAAAGTTAGAAAGGAAACCGTTAAAAGTTTCAGATGAAATAATCAATCAATTATCTCATAGTTTTATAAATATAAAACATCAAGAAAATAAAGATCAAAAAGCTGACAAATCTGTAAATGTTTTAGTCTCAAATTCTAAAGCCCTAGCTTAGATTTAGAATTTTCTGTAGCTGATCTTATAGAAGAAGAGTCTAAAAGAAATGAGAATCAAAATGATCAAAAACAAGAATCTCTACAAATCAATAAAATATTTAAAAGACAAAAACCAATAGTCACTACAGCAAAAACAAGAAATTATTGTCCAAGACCTACTCCAGTTGATATTCAATTCGAAGAACAAACTATTCCAAATGGTCTTCGATTTGAAAACTCCTCAATATACAAATGGAATGTAGATGGACTATCTAAATATCAAATCCTGCAACTATGCCAACACATGATGATATATGCCTCTACCAGCATAGTTACCGGTAATGATTAAAGACATGTAGTAAATGCAGTTGTCCTTGGATTTACTGGACAATTACATGGTTGGTGGGAAAAGTACCTATATGATATACAAAGACAAGCTATACTAAATGCAGTAAAAAGAGATCCTTCAGGAAATCTTGTTATTACTCCTCAAGGTCAAATGATTCTTGATTCTATTTACATGCTTATTACAAATATAGTAAAACATTTTCTTAGTAATTATTTGAATGTAGAAGAAAAAATAAAAACTCAATTAATCAATTTATTTTGCCCAACATTATTAGATTTTCGTTGGTATAAAGTTGTTTTCTTATCAAAACTTTATACAATTGTTGCAAGTAATTCAGAATTTTCAAAAGAAAAATTCATATCTGGTCTTCTTAAACTTTTTGCAGAATAAGTTAGAGAAGAATTAAAATCAGAAATTATGTATATTTGGATTATGGAATGTATACATATGGTGATCTAATTCAAAAGATTAATAAAGTTGGATTTTTATTATGCAATGAAATCAAACTTAAACGTAAAATTGAAAATCAAAAAAGAATCAGCAAGTATGAACTTGGTAATTTTTGTTTTCAATTTGGTATGGAACCATTAATCAATCCTTCTAGCTAGAATAAAAAGAAAATTTTAAAAAGAAACCATCAAAAAAGAAAATCTAAACATTTTTCAACTCCACAATATTATATTCCCTTAAGAAGATATTATAAAAAATCTTCTCATAAAAATCCTTATAAGGAATCAAAGAAATCTTATATAGAAGATAATCGATCCACTTCGTATCCTAAGAAAAAAGAAATGCAATGTTATAATTGCAACGAAAAAGGACATATAGCTCCTGACTGCCTAAAAATAAAAGTAAAAATAGAAAAAGAAATCAAAACTATCTCAAAAGAATCCTTAGTGTCAGAGTCATCCAATTCCTCTAATACAGATTATTCTTCCTTTCATTCTCAGATACATCTCATTGTAAAATATATGACAGTGAAATCCAATATGAATCTACTTCTTCTTCCTCTTTATCATTAAACGTACTTTCTGCTCCAGATGAATTGGTGCTAGAAATGTTTAAAGATTTCAAAAATGAAGAATTAAAAAATAAATATTTAGAAAAAATGTAGAATATAAATAAAAGAAATAAAAAAGGAAAAGCTTCTATATCAAATAATATATCTAACTTACCTGAACAATTCAGCATTAAAACTGTATTAGACAGATTAAGGGAGCAGCAAGCTCCTCCTCACCTTTCAATTCAAGATCTTTATAAATAAATTACTAATCAAAAGCATGAAATAAAAAAAATTAAAAAAAGACTTAATTGAACTTTAATAATTCAAACAGCGTGTTGAGAATCTAGAATTTCAGACACTTAAAAATTATCAAGAAAATAATGATAATAAATTCGAACATCAAGAACAATTTGGTGAAAACTTAAGTGGTCTTGTAAATTCTTTAAGAAAAAATCTACTTAAAAAATGGAAAGCTCGAGCTATAATTAAGATCAAAGACTTCTCTATTAAAGCACTTTGCTTAATAGATAGTGGCATAGATATTAATTTAAGTACTTTGGTAATATAAAGTTGTTTTGTGAGTATTTCTTTACTTATCTTTGTTATGTTATGCTTTGATTTTGCTTAAGGAATTGCTAACTTAGAAGTAAAAACATCAAAAGTCTTAATACTTAGTTCTGTGTTTATTACTATTGAGAAATTTTAATCATATTCTGCCCGGAGCATAGCTGAGGTAGCTATTGTTGTCACCGTTGTTAGCCGTGTGAAGACATTTAAGGCATTTTGTTGGTGTGTAAATCCTCTATTGCATTAGATACTCATGGTAGATTTGGTTAAAATAACTTTGTCATACAAATTATGGCTAAGCTTATTAAGAAGTTTGTACATTCTTCATCCTCATCATCAAATTTCTTATCTTCCATGACTATTAAAAATAGTAAAGAAATCAGTTATTATGATTTAGATAAAGTTATTTGTGACTGGATAATTCCAACCATAAATAAAAATGAAGTTTATAAAATTAGAAGTTTTCAATTAAAAGTAAGTTATAAAGTAAAAACCATTGAAAGAACTGAATCTAGTACCAGTAATATTCAGCATCTTTCTTTAATCAAGCCCCATGAAATAAAGGAATATTCTAAAACATATAATTATATTCATTTTGGATTAGTGCAAGTTGCTCTAAAGCCATTAACAAGACTTGGACTTAGAACAGAAGCTCTCATCTATGTTCAAGATACAAGACAAAAGATTCAGTGATTCATTACTTGGAATGGTTGAATCAAGTTTGGCTAATAGCCCTACTTTCTTCAATTGCTTTCCAAATTTCTCTATTTCCCTTACAGATCTAGGTGAACATGAAGCTCTTACCCTTGTTATCCAAACAAAAGGTTTTGAAATGAATCCTCATAATCAAAATCTTGCTCTCATATATAGAATTTGTTATGAACTCATGAATTCAGTTGTTCCAGGCATAGCCTATTCCCATCAAGCAAAACGTATGACTACTTTATTCCAAAAAAATTTCAAAAATAAAGTTAATATTCCAAAACTCATACAGTGAAATGATATTTATCTATCTAGTAAATGGTGCTTAGAAAATGCTCAACTTGAAAGGTCTTTAGAAAATCAAGATATTTAAACAATTATTGAACGTGAAGATCGAAATGTTGAAATAAATTTTCAAACAGATTCAAGAGATACAACTCTTACAATTTATCAACCTTCTAGAAAGTCTTATTTTCATCCTCCCTCTGTGGTAGAATTTTCCATAAAAGAACCATCCCAAGTTTCTTGCTCTACACCTAATGTAGACTTTCGACCTACAGGAGTAGTGTATCCTTCTTATCAGGCTTCTCCATCTAATACATATAATCCTTTGGAATTTGATTTCAATATAAATGTTGTTGAATGCTTTGAGATTGATAAAGAAATGTTAAAAAAGAATTTAGCTTTACATCCTCTCACGAAATCCTTTTTTAACCACGTTTCTCAAGAACATAAACACTTTTTAAAAGCAAAAATGGTATAAATATCTGTTTGATAATCAAAGAAATATTTATTTCTTTGATTGGCTTAAACTAGCCATGATGAAAGCTTATAATATTGAAGATTTATCCATCAATATAATAACTAAATTAAGCTCTTCTTGGATTATAGCTTCTTCTAGCTCCTCTCAACAAAGAGTTGAAAAATCTATACTTCGTCCATTACCTCAAATCATTTATAAGGAAACTTTGGCAGTACCCATAAAAGATATTACAAAAAGACAAAGAGACAAAGGTAAAACTGAATTTATTTACAAATCATATTTAAGTCTTGTTTTAGAACAAAATAATTATACTATAAACCTTCATACTATCGGCCAACAAACCAATAGAATTGAAGAAAAAGTTGAATATATTTTAAAATTTTATGAAACTACTTCTTTGCATAAAGTAATCAAGACGCAATCTTTAAGTTTTCAAGGTGAAGTCCTTAAAGATTTAAAGTTAGTAAAAAAACCCTTAAAATTTTCAGATGAACTAATCAATAAATTATCTCATAGTTTTACAAACATAAAACTTAAAGACAATAAAGAAAATCAAGATGAAAAATCCATAAATGTTTTAGTTACTAAAGCTTCGAGCTCAGAATCAGAATTCTCTATTTCTGACTCTATAGAAGAAAAATCAAATGAAAATCAAGATGATCAAAATCAAGAATCTCTATAAATCAATAAAATATTTCAAAGACAAAAACCAATAATCACTGCAGCAAAAACAAGAAATTATTATCCAAGACCTACTCCAATTGATCTTCAATTCGAAAAACAAGTTATTCTAAATGGCCTTCGATTTGAAAACTCTTTAGTATATGAATGGAATGTAGATGGACTATCTGAATATCAAATCCTGCAACTATGCCAACACATGATGATATATGCCTCTACCATCATGCTGCCGGTAATGATCAAAGACATGTAGTAAATGCAGTTGTCCTTGGATTTACTGGACAATTACAGTGTTGGTGGGAAAAATACCTATTTGATACAAAAAGAAATGCTATATTAAATGTAGTAAAAAGAGATTCCTCAGGAAATCCTATTCTTACTCCTAAAGGGCAAATGATCCCTGATTCCATCTACATGCTTATTACCAATATAGTTAAACTTTTTATTGGTATGAATGTAGAAGAAAAATTCAAAACACAATTAATCAATTTATCTTGCCCAACATTATTAGATTTTCATTGGTATAAAGATGTTTTCCTATCAAAACTCTATAGATCGATGCAAGTAATTTAGGATTTTCAAAAGAAGAATTCATATCTGGTCTTCTTAAACTTTTTGCAGAAAAAGTTAGAGAAGAATTAAAATCTGAAAATTATGGAAATTTGAATTATGGAATGTTAATACATATGGTGATCCAATTCAAAAGATTAATAAAGTTATTTTTTCATTATGCAATGAAATCAAACTCAAACGTCAAATTGAAAATAAAAAAAGAATCAACAAATATGAACTTGGTGATTTTTGTTTTCAATTTGGGAAGGAACCATTAATTAGTCCTTCTAGCCAAAATAAAAAGAAAAACTTAAAAAGAAACCATCAAAAAAGAAAATCTAAACATTTTTCAACTCCACAATATTATACTCCCTCAAAAAGATATTATTTAAAATCTTCTTATAAAAACCCTTATAGGGAATTAAAGAAATCGTATACAAACAATAATCCATCCACTTCTTATCCCAAGAAAAAAGAAATACAAGGTTATAATTGCAAAGAAAAAGGACATATAGCTCTTGACTTCCCAAAAATAAAAGTTAAAATAGAAAAAGAAATCAAAACTATCTTAAAAGGATCCTTAGTGTCAGAGTCATCCAGTTCCTCTGATACATATTATTCTTCCTCTCATGCTTCAGTTACATGTCATTATAAAACATTTGACTATGAAATCCAGTATGAATCTGCTTCTTCTTCCTCTTTATCTTTAAACGTACTTTCTGCTCTGGAAGAGATGGTGCTATAAATGTTCAAAGATCTAAAAGATGAAGAATTAAAAATAAATATTTTGAAAAAATACAGAATATAAATAAAGGAACTAAAAAAGGGAAAACTTCTGCATCAAATAACATATCAGACTTACCAGAACAATTCAGCATTAAAATTGTATTAGATAGATTAACAGAGCAACAAGCTCCTACTCATCTTTCCATTTAAGATCTTTATAAAAAAATAAATAATCAAAAGCAAGAAATAAAAGAATTAAAACAAGACTTAATTGAACTTCAATTACTCAAAAACGTGTTGAGAATCTTGAATTTCACACACTCAAAAATTATCAAGGAAATAATGATAATTTAGAAAATCAAGAAAAATTTGATAAAGACTTAAATGGTTTTGTAAATTTTTTAACAAGAAATCCACTTAAAAAATGGAAAACTCAAGCTACAATTAAGGTCAAAGACTTCTCTATTAAAGTACTCTGCTTACTAGATAGTGGTGTAGATATTAATTTAATAAGAGAAGGATTAATCCCAACAAAATATTATGAAAAAACCAATAATAAACTCATTCTAGCTATTGCTAGCAAAAAACTACATATCAAATACAAATTAAGTAATGTTTATGTCTGTAAAAATGGAACATGCATAAAGACTTATTTCCTTCTAGGAAAGGACTTAAACAATGATGTTATCCTTGAAAATCCTTTTCTAAAAATTTTACAGCATTTTTAAATTTTCTCATCAAGTCTAAAAACTATTTTAGACAATAAAGAATTAAATTTTGATTTTGTTGAATTAACTCCTATTCAACATATCAATATTATTCAGAAAAAGTGTAAACAAGAAAAAGACGTTAAAAAAACATTCAGATATCCAGTTCCAAATAAAATGAATCTTATTAATCGTCTCTTTGATGTCTTCATGTTTTCTACATTTAATCCTACATCAAGATTTTGGTAACTTCAAATTCTAACCGGAGGACAGATATAAAATTTTTTTCTTTCCCAAAGAAAATAAAAATTCAGATTATTGATAATTCTCATTTAGACCTATTTGCCTTCGGGAAGTATCCCTTCTCATTATGACATCAAGTACAAGCAAAAGCAAAGCCCCTATATAGGAATCAAGCTCTTCCTTTATACCTACATCCCGACAAATATCAATTCCCTTCTTCAATCCAGTATTATATGTCATTTCACAAGAACTTATCAATGCCCATTGGAGTGCCATTCTCTCTGATAAAAGAAAAAATACTAGAAAAACCCTATCCAAAATTGCAAAGCATATCAGGGACTTAGAAAACCAAATCCTTATGTGCCATAACATCCATCAAAGAGCACTGTTATCCACCTATGCTAATGAAAAAACATTTAGAATTCACCTATTGGAAAAGGTTAACACAACCCTTCCAGATGAGATTGCTGCAAAAATTAGAGAAAATACTATTTCTTCTCAGATCAAGGAGTGATTAATGCTCAAAGCTCAATATATAAGCTGGGCAACTAGATTTCCTAAATTGTTCCTGCCATCATATGAAGTTGATATCTCATATATCGAACAAGGATTAGTCCAAAGATTTTCTTTTTGCAGAGATGATTTTGAAATGATACAGCAGCTCCCTGCAATCGTGCGTCATGCCCTTAGCAGCCTTGGAGTTACCAAAAGACAACTTCTCAAAACGATTTCATCAAGTTTAGGTGAAAGATCAGAAATCTAGTTTTATCAACCTTATCAATTATGGACTATCATGAATTATGAAGAAGGAGATTTAGTCTGTAAAAAGTTCATTTTTACCTTAAATGATTACGAGCATCTCCCGGTTGATTATCCAGCTCAATTTTATGAATCTCATAAAGTTGCTACAATGAAATATAGCTTAGAATGCCTCCAAACTTATGATCTAGCTACTGATCAGTATCAAAGATTTCTCAATTTAAAAAAACATCCTGAATTTGCAAGTACATATAGATATGCTTGGTGTGACGGTCCACAAGTTGTTTGCATCACTGATGATCTCGCTGAACAAACAACGATGATACAGAATCCATATAAATCTGGACATACGGCTCTCAATCAAATTATCAATGCTTATGAAGACATGTCTTTTGATATTTCTGAAGAAACTCGAGAAGAGTTAATCTAATTATTCCATGGTGAATTAACAAATGAAGGTTGGAATGAGCACTTTTGATGCAAATCTCCAATAATACTATGCCTAGCATAAAGATTATTCCCACAAGAGCTTTTTTTAAAACATTGGAAGGATGAGAAAAGTTTTTTCTACTGGCCCATCAATGAACTCTTAGAAAAAGTACATGCAAAAGTACTAAAAAAAAGAGCATATATCTCAAGAATGAAGTAGTATTTTATTCCCGACATGCACATCCATGAAGAACTTATCTTCAGAAAGGGAAAAGAAATAAAGATATGACACATACCTTATAAAGTCACTCAAAGCAGTCACGACATCTCACTATCCAGAATAAAGTTCATCTACAGCAAAGATTGTGATTTTTGCCTGCAGTCTAGAAGCATCATGAAATTAGCCAGCACATTAAATGAAATGCACATTTAGTCTAAATTCAGTTGTAATGAAATGTAAATTATGTTTGTTATGACTATAAATAGGTCTAGCCTTCCTCATGTATAAGCAAGAGTTGGAATATCAGTCAAAATCTTGCCTTGCTTCCACCACTATCTCCTCTCTCCTCTCCCTTTCGCTTTTGTATACCTACCACCTTCCCCATTTGGTAATATAAATGATTGATTAGTTTGTCTGAAAATTTTAAGGGTTTTTTTTTCAAACTTTTGCTCTTTAAGGGCTTCACCTTGGAAACCTAAAGATTGTGTCTTGATTACTTTATGGAAAGAAGAAGTTTCATAAAATTTTAAAATATTTTCAACTTTATCTTCAATTCTATTAGTTTGTTGGCCTATTGTATGAAGGTTTATATTTGTATAATTATTTTGTTCTAAAACATGACTTAAAACTGATTTGTAAATAAATTTAATTTTACCTTTGTCTCCTTGTATTTTTGCAGGATCTTTTATGGGTACAGCTGAAGTTTCTTTATAAATGATTTGATGTAATGGAGGATGTATAGATTCTTTAGTTCTTTGTGAAGAAGAGTTGGTAGAAGCTATAATCTAAAAAGAGCTTAATTTAGTTATCATATTGATGGATAAATCTTCAGTATTATAAGCTTTCTTTATGGCTAGTTTAAGTCAATCAAAGAAATAAATATTTTTTTGATTATCATACATATATTTATACCATTTTGCTTTTAGAAAGTTTTATGTTCTTGAGAAATACGGTTAAAAAAGGATTTTGTGAGAGGATGTAAAGCTAAATTCTTTTTTAACATATCTTTAAAAATTTCTAAGCATTCAATATCATATATATTGAAATCGGATTCCGAAGGATTATATGTATTAGATGGAGAAGCTTGATAAGAAGGATACACTAGTACTATAGGCTGAAGGTCTACATTAGGTGTAGAGTAAGAAACTCAGGGTGGTTCTTTTATGGAAGATCCTACCACTGATGAAGGATGTGAATAAGATTTTTTAGAAGGTTGATAAACTGTAGGAGTTGTATCTCTTGAATTAGTTTGAAAATTTATTTCAACATTTCAATCTTCAAGTTCAATATTTGTTTTAATAGCTTGATTTTCTAAAGACCTTTCAAGTTAAGTGTTTTCTAAGCACCATTTACTGGATAAATTAATATCATTCCACTGTATGAGTTTTGGAATATTGACTTTATTTTTGAAATTACTATGGAATAAAGTAGTCATACCTTTTGCTTGATGGGAATAGGCTATGCCTGGAACAGCTGAATTCATGAGTTTATAATAAACTCTATATATGAGAGTTAGATTTTGATTATGAGGATTCATATCTAAACCTTTTGTCTGGATAGCAAGAGTAAGAGCTTTATGTGCACCGGTATTTGTAAGAGAAATAGAGAAATTTGAAAAGCAATTAAAGAAAGTAGGGCCATTAGCCAAACTTGATTCAACCATCCCAAGTAATGAATCACTGAATTTTTTATGTCTTGTATGTTGAACATCAACATAGATGAGAGTTTTAGTTCTAAGTCCAAGTCTTTTTAAAGGCTTTAGAGCAACTTGCACTAATCCAAAATGAATATAATTGTATATTTTAACATACTCCTTTATTTCATGGGGCTTGATTAAAGAAAGATGCTGAATATTACTAGTAATGGATTCAATTCTTTCAATGGTTTTTACTTTATAACTTCATTTTAATTGAAAACTTCCAACTTTATAAATTTCATTTTTATTTATGGTTGGAATATTCCAGTCACAAATAACTTAATCTAAATCGTCATAACTAATTTCCTCACTATTTTTAATAGACATAGAAGATAAGGAATTTAATGATGAGGAAGAAGAAGGTAAATGTTCTTAATAAGCTTAGCCATAATTTGTATTACAGAGTTATTTCAACCAAATCCACCACGAGTATTTAATGAAATAAAGGATTTACACACCAACAAAACACCTTAAATGCCTTCACACAGCTAACAACAGCGACAACAGTGGCTACCTCGGCATTGCTTCGGGCAGAATATGATTAAGCTTTCTCAATAATAACAAACACAAAACTAAGTATTAAGACTTTTCACGTTCATACTTCTGAATCAGCAATTCCTTAAGCAAAATCAAAGCATAACATAACAAAGATACCTGAAGAAATGCACACAAAACGACTTTATATTGCCAAAGTACTTAATTACAAATTTGATACCAACTTGGCTCGAATACCAAATGGGAAATATGGTGGGTATACAAAAGCAAAAAGGAGAGGAGAGAGGAGATGGTGGTGGAAGCAAGGCTGGATTTTGACTAGTATTCCAACTCTTGCCTGTACATGAGGAAGGTTAGACCTATTTATAGTCATAACCATTGTAATTTACATTTCATTACAACTGAATTTAGATAGAATGTGCATTTTATTTAATGTGCTTGCAAATTTCATGATGCTTCCAAACTGTAGGGTGGATGTCATGATTGCTTTGGGTGACTTGATAAGGTATGGGTCATGTCTTTATTTCTTTTCCCTTTCTAGAGATTAGTTCTTTGTGGATGTACTTGTCGGGAATAAAATATTACTCCATTCTTATGAGAGATATGCTTTGTCTTTTAGTACTGTTGCATGTACTTTTTCTAAGAACTCCTTGATGGGCTAGCAGAAAAAGCTTTTCTCATCCTTCTAATGTTTTGGAAAAAGCTCTTGTAAGATGAATCTTTATGCTAGGCATAGTATTATTGGAGACTTGTATCAAAAGTGCTCATTACAACCTTCATTTGTTAATTTGCCGTGGAATAATTGGATTAATTCTCCTCAAGTTTCTTCAGAAATATCAAAAGACATGTCTCCATAAGCATTGATAATTTGATTGAGAGTTGCATGCCCAAATTTATATGGATTCTATATCACCGTTGTTTGCTTAGCGAGATCATCAGTAATGCAAACAACTCGTTAACCATCACACCAAATATATCTGTATGTACTTGCAAATTCAAGATGTCTTTTTAGATTCAGAAATCTTTGATATTGATCAGAAGCTAGATCATAATTTTTGAGACGTTCTAAGCTATATTCCATTGTAGTGACTTTATGAGATTCATAGCATTAAGCTGGATAATCAACAGGGAGACGCTCATAATCATTTAAGGTAGAGATGAATTTTTTGCAGACTAAATCTCCTTCTTCATAAGTCATGATAGTCCATAATTGATAAGGTTGATAAAACTAGATTTCTGATCTTTCAACCAAACTTGATGAAATCATTATGAGAAGTTGTCTTTTGGTAACTCCAAGGCTACGAAGGGCATGACGCACGATTGCAGGATGCTGCTGTAGTATTTCAAAATCATCTCTGCATAAAGAAAATCTTTGGACTAATCTTTGTTCGATATATGAGATATCAACTTTATATGATGGCAGGAACAATTTGGGAAAGCCAGTTGCCCAGCTTATATATTGAGCTTTGAGCATTAATCGCTCCTTGATCTGACAAGAAAGAGTTTTTTCTCTAATTCTTGTAGCTATCCCATTTGGAAGGGCTGTGTCCACCCTTTCCAGGAGGTGAATTCTGGATGTTTTTTCATTAGCAAAGGTGGATAATAGTGCTCTTTGATGGATATTATGGCACATAAGGATTTGGCTTTCTAAGTCCTTGATATGGTTTGCAATTTTGGATAAGGTTTTTCTAGTGTTTTTTCTTTTATTAGAGAGAATGGCACTCCAATGGGCATTGATAAGTTCTCGTGAAGTGACAGATAATCTTGGATTGAAGAAGGGAATTAATATTTGTTAGGATGTAGGTATGAAGGAAGAGCTTGCTTCCTGAATAGGGGCTTTACTTGATGTCATAATGAGAAGGGATACTTCCTGTAGCAGATAGGAGTAAAAGATAGGTTTGAATGAGAATTATCAATGACCTAAATTTTATTTTCTTTGGGAAAAGAAAAGCAATTTTATATCTGTCCTTTAGGTAGAATTTAAAGGTATCAAAATCTAGATGTAGGATCAAATGTAAACATGAAGATATCAGAGAGACGATTAATAAGATCCGTTTTATTTGGAACTGGATATTTGATTTTTTTTTAACACCTTATTCTTGTTTATTGATATATTGAATAGGAGTTGATTCACCAAAATCAAAAATTAATTCTTTATTGTCTAAAATAGTTTTTAAACCTGATGAGTCAATTTAAAAAGGCTGTAAAATTTGTAGAAAAGGGTTTCCAAGGATAACATCAATGTTTAAATATTTTCCTAGAAGGAAATTAGTCTTTATGCATGTTCCATTTTTATAGATATAAAGATTACTTAATTTGTATTTGATATGTAGTTTTTTGCTGGCAGTAGCTAGATTGTATTTATTATTGGTTTTTTCATAATATTTTATTGGGATTAATCTTGCTCTTATTAAATTAACATCTGCGCCATTATTTAGTAAGTGGAGTGCTTTAATAGAGAAGTCTTTGATCTTAATTGTAGCTTGAGTTTTCCATTTTTTAAGGTGAATTCCTTGTTAAAGAATTTACAAAACCATTCAAGTTTTCATCAAATTTTTCTTGATGTTCTAAATTATCATTATTTTCATGATAATCTTTTAGTGTATGAAATTCAAGATTCTCAACACATTGTTTGAGTTCTTAAAGTTCAATTAAGTCTTGTTTTAATTTTCTTATTTCTTGCTTTTGATTATTAATTTCTTTAGAAAGATCTTGAATTGAAAGATGAGTAGGAGCTTGTTGCTCTCTTAATCTATCTGAAACAGTTTTTATACTGAATTGTTCTGGTAAGTCAAATATATTACTTGATGTAGAAGCTTTTCCTTTGTTATTTCTGTTGTTTATTTTCTGTATTTTTTTAAAATATTTAATTTTTAATTCTTCATTTTTAGATCTTTAAACATTTCTAGCACCATTTCTTTTGGAGCAGAGAGTACATTTAAAGATAAAGAGGAAGAAGAAGCAGATTCATACTGGATTTCATTGTCAAATATTTAACAATGGCATGTATTTGAAGAATAATCTTTATCAAAGGAACAAGAGGATGAGGATCCTTCTAAGATAGTTTTGATTTCTATTTGAGAATAAATAATTTCAGAAGGCAGTAAAATATTTTCAACTTTATCTTCAATTACATTAGTTTGTTGGCCAATAGTATGAAGGTTAATATTTGTATAATTATTTTGTTCTAAAACATGACTTAAACCTGATTTGTAAATAAATTCTGATTTACCCTTATCTCCATGTATTTTAGCAACATCTTTTATGGTTACGGCTGAAGTTTCTTTATTTATGATTTGATGTAATGGAGGATGTATAGATTCTTCAGTTCTTCGTGGAGAAGAACTGATAGAAGCTATAATCCAAGATGAGCTTAATTTTGTTATCATATTAATGGATAAATCTTCAGTATTATAAGCATTCGTTGCAGCTAGTTTAGGCCAATCAAAGAAATATATATTTCTCTGATTTTCATACATATATTTATACCATTTTTCTTTTAAAAAGTCTTTATGTTTTTGAGAATCCTGTTTAAAAAAGGATTTTGTTAAAGGATGTAGAGCTAAATTCTTTTTTAACATTTCTTTATCAATTTCAAAACATTCAATAACATTTATATCAAAATCGGATTCCAAAGGATTATATGTATTAGATGGAGAAGCTTGATAAGAAGGATACATAAGTCCTGTAGGTCGAAGGTTTACATTAGGTGTAAAGCAAGAAACCCGGGATGGTTCTTTTATGGAAGATACTACCATAGAGAGAGGATGAGAATAAGACTTTCTAGAAGGTTGATAAACTATAGGAGTTGTATCTTTTGAATCTATTTGAAAATTTATTTCAACACTTCCATAATTGTTTCAATATCTTGATTTTCTAAAGACCTTTCTAGTTGGGCGTATTCTAAGCACCGTTTACTAGGTCGATCAATATCATTCCACTGTATGAGTTTTGGAATATTAACTTTATTTTTGAAATTACTTTGGAATAAAGTAGTCATACCTTTTGCATGATGGGAATAGGCTATGCCTGGAACAACTGAATTCATGAGTTTATAATAAACTCTATAGATGAGAGCAAGATTTTGATTATAAGGATTCATATTAAAACCTTTTGTCTGGATAGCAAGAGTAAGAGCTTCATGTGCACCTGGATCTATAAGGGAAATAGAAAATTTTGGAAAGCAATTGAAGAAAGTAGGGCCATTAGCCAAAGATGAATCAACCATTCCAAGTAATGAATCACTGAATTTTTTTATGTTTTGTATCTTGAACATAGATGAGAGCTTCAATTCTAAGTCTAAGTCTTGTTAAAGGCATTAGAGCAACTTCCATTAATCCAAAATGAATATAATTGTATGTTTTAACATACTCCTTTATTTCATGGGGGTTGATTAAAGAAAGCTGCTGAATATTACTGGTAATGATTCAGTTTTTTCAATGATTTTTACTTTATAACTTGATTTTAATTGAAAACTTTCAACTTTATAAATTTCATTTTTATTTACGGTTGGAATAGTCCAGTCACAAATAACTTGATCCAAATTGTTATAACTGATTTTTTTACTACTTTTAATAGACATAAAGATAAGGAATTTGATGATGACGAAGAGGAAGGTACAAACTTCTTAATAAGCATAGCTATAATTTGTATTACAGAGTTACTTTAACCAGATCCACCGCGAGTATCTAAGAAAATAGCGGATTTACACACCAAAAAAAGCCTTAAATGCTTTCACACAACTAACAATGGTGACAACAATGGCTACCTCAGCTTTGCTCCGGGCAGAAGATGATTAAAATTTCTCACTAATAACAAACATAAAACTAAGTGTTAAAACTTTTGACATACTTACTTCTAAGTCAGCAATTCCTTAAGAAAAATCGAAGCATAACATGACAAAGATAAGTAAAGAAATATCACAAAACAACTATATATTGCCAAAGAACTTGATTACAAAGTTGATACCAACTTGGCTCTAATACCAAATGGGGAAGATGGTAGGTATACAAAAGCAGAGGGGAGAAGGGAAAGGAGATGGTGGTGGAAGCAAGGCTAGATTTTGACTGGTATTCCAACTCTAGCGTATCCGTGATGAAGACTAGACATATTTATAGTTATAACTAACATAATTTACATTTCATTACAACTGAATTTACACTGCATTTGCATTTCATTTCATGTGCTGGCAAATTTCATGATGCATCAGGACTGCTAGATATGATCACAATCTTCACTGTAGATTAACTTTTTTCTGAATAGTGGATTGTCATAATTGCTTTGTGGGAAATTAAGTGGCTTGATAAAGCATATGTCTTGTCTTGGCTTTATTTTTTTTTCCTTTTCTTCAGAAAGATATGAATCCTTCATTATCACTTTTTATCTCATCAGCATTTGTATTTAGTTCAGAAGCAATATTTTCAAAAGGATTATCATCAGCCCAAAGATGATGTAGCTACTGACCAAAACTTAATGTAGAATTTTCAGATGACCATTCTTTTTGTATTAGTTTAAAATTTTCCTTTTGAAGTTCTTTTTTTGAGTTGAAGTAAATCTGCTGCTGCATAAAGAGTGAAAGGAGAGGCTGAACAAGAATTCTTCGGTTTGTCAATATCACTTGCTGGATGAAGCCTTTCTTTTTCTTTTCAAGAGTTTTGCAAACTTCAGAGAATGATGGCTTTATAGCTTGATCGGTAGAATATTGCTGGAGTATTGCAGTATAATCAAATTGATGCCAAAACTTGATATAAGTCATTTGAGATAAAACTGGTGGACTGAAGTCTATTCCTTTATAAAAATTCCATTTCAAGATCCAAGGGATCTCCTGCTTGCGATAAAACTACATAGTAACATAAGGTTTTGTTGCAAGTTATAGGTGCTAATGAAGGCTTTTTTCTTCTAATTTGAGGAGAGCTTTAAATGATGTAGAATAGGATTCAAAAATAGGAAGAAGTGCTTGAGGAAGGATGTCTTTAGTGGAACCAAAAGGGATCTAGAATTGTGTGAAGAACCACATAGGTATTTTATGGGAGTTTGATTTGAATCTGATGAACCAAGAATGCTGGAAGGATGAGTTTTGATAATGGAGGATGACTTCCCAAGTATAAATATAATCATAATAATTAAAAATGAGTACTGGATCAAACCTTTGAGGCATATGAAGGGGTCGTTCCCATTCTTCTGCATAGAGAACATGCAGAATCTTGATTTTTGAATATAGGATAGTAATATTGGTTAGTAAAGCATTTAAGTATGAGTTTTTTGATCCATCTGTATGATTAATAGTATAGCTGCTGATTTTGATCAGAAGCTTTTCATAGACTTTATAGTCAAGAGGTTGGATAAATAAGTGATCAGGAGAAAATGGGTTTGGATAAGATGTTCAATAGAAATGGTGTTGGCATAAGACATGTCATCTAAGGAATAAATTCTCAAGGGTGCTTTTGTGGCAAAATATTGGGCTTGTGAAGCTTGAGATTTTTTGGATACAAGGCTTGATGGGCTTTGAAATTAAGGAATATTAGAAGTATAGGTTGCTCCCCATCCCTTAAGATAATTGCCGCTAGATTTTCAAGATAAAGGTGTAGTGTTCATAATGGAAAAACCTTTATCAGTTGGGGACTGGAGAAAGGGTCTAATCTGTCGCGGCTTTATTCTTTTGTCCCTATAAAAACTGATGAGATAAAAAATCAGGAAGAGAATTATTTTTACCTACAATATACTCAATGTCAAATTCAAATATGGCTAATAAAGCTTGCCAGCAAACAAAAGATTTGCTTAGCAGCAAGATTTTTTACATCTTTTTCTAAAATTTCTTTAGCAGATTTACAATCTATTCTTAATAAAAAAATTTTGTTTAATAAATCACTTTGGAACTTCATTATACTATTTACTATGGATAGGATTTCCTTTTTAATAGTTGTAAAATTCTGTTGAGTGGCCATCCATGTTCCAAAAGTGAAACGAAGAATTTCTTCTTTTCTAAGGACATATCTTTGTAGAAGGATTGCTCCAAAATCTATTTCAGATGCATCTGCTTGAACTATTTTTAATAAATCTGGATGAGGGATAGTTAAACAAGGTAAATTTTGGACTTTCTATTTAATATTTTTTTACAGCTTTTGTATGAGTAGGTGACCATTCTACGGCATTTTCGGTCAAGCGCATTTGCAAGATTTTTCTTTCTTTAGCAAGATTTTTATAAAAGTCAGAAACATAATTAAGGTATCCATGGAAACATTGCAATTGCTCTTTATTAAGAATTTCATCAGAAAATTGGAAAGCAAACTTAATAACTCTTTGGACTAGAGAAATAGTTCCTTTTTTTATTATAAAGCCAAGAAACTGAAATTTGGTTCAAAAAGCTTCATTTTCTTTTGGTATAAGACAAGTCCATTCTTGATAATAACTTTTTAAAAAATATTTAAATGTATCCTATGGTCACAAATAGATTTTGAAAACACAAGAATGTCATCTATATAGACGAGTGTAAAAGCTTAACATGGATTAAAAATGTCATTCATTATTCTTTGAAATTCTTAAAGAGCTTTTGTTAGACCAAATGGCATAACGTTCTATTAGTAATGGCCAAATGGTACTGTAAAAGCAGTTTTATACCTATCCTTCACAGTGATTTGAATTTGCCAAAGTCCTTATTTAAGATCAAATTTGGAAAAAAAAAAGAAGGCACCAGCTAGACGGTTAATAAGATTAGTTTTATTTGGAACTGGATATCTGATGGACTTTAAGACTTTATTTAAAGCTTGTAGTTGATAACAAGACAGGGAACACCTCGTTCTTGTTCATGCGCTTTATTTACATAAAATGCTGCACAACTCCGAGGGGATTGTGATTTATGAATAAGGTATTTAGCAAGAAGATCATTGATTTTTATAGTTTATAGTTGTACAAGGTCTTTATTCATCTGAATAGGTCGAGCTTTAGTACGAATTTGAGATTCATCAAAATTATCAATATATGGAAGAGAAACAGTATGGTGTTTCCTATTCCAAAAGGCAAAAGGAAGGTGAGAACAGCATTCTGCTTTAAGAGATTTTTGGAATTGGATTAAATCATTTTGGAATTCTAGTTTTTGTAATTCTTTTTCAATTCTTAAAGAATTCATATCTTCTTGAAGATATGCAATTTATTTTTCTTTATAAGCAATTTGATTTTGAATGATATTGATATGTTGAATAGGAGTTGATTCAACAAAATAAAAAATAATTTTTTTATTGTCTTTAATAGTTTTAATGCCGATGAATCAATTTGAAAAGGCTATAGAATCTGTAGAAAAGGATTTCCAAGGATAACACCATTGTTTAAATCTTTTCCGAGCAGGAAACTAGTCTTTATACTTGTTCCATATTTGCGAACATGGACGTTATTTAATTTATATTGGATATGTAGTTTTTTGCTAGCAGTAGCTAAATTGAGTTTATTTTTGGTTTTTTCATAATCTTTTGTTGGGATTAATCCTTCTCTTATTAAATTAACATCTGCGCCACTATCTAGTAAGTAGAGTGCTTTAATAGAGAAGTCTTTGACCTTTGAGTTTTCCATTTTTAAGGTAGATTCCTTGTTAAAGAATTTGCAAAACCATTTAAGTTTTCATCAAATTTTTCTTGATGTTCTAAGTTATCATTATTTTCTTGATAATTTTTGAGTGTGTGAAATTCAAGATTCTCAACACGTTGTTTGAGTTCTTAAAGTTCAATTAAGTCTTGTTTTAATTCTTTTATTTCTTTCTTTTGATTATTAATTTCTTTATAAAGATCTTGAATTGAGAGATGAGTAGGAACTTGTTGCTCTCTTAATCTATCTAAAATAGTTTTTATACTGAATTGTTCAAGTAAGTCGATATATTACTTGATGTAAAAGCTTTTCCTTTTTTATATGCATTGTTTATTTTCTGTATGTTTTCAAAATATCTATTTTTTAACTCTTCATCTTTTAGATCTTTAAACAATTCTAGCACCATTTCTTTTGAAGCAGAGAGTACGTTTAAAGATAAAGAGGAAGAAGAAGCATATTCATATTGGATTTCACTGTTGAATATTTTACAATGGCATGAATCTGAAGAATAATCTTTATTAGAGGAACTAGATGATTCTAAGGATGAGGATGAGGATCCTTTTATGATAGTTTTGATTTCTTTTTGAGAAGAAATAATTTCAAAAGGCTGTAAAATATTTTTAACTTTATCTTCAATTATATTAGTTTGTTGGCCAATAGTATGAAGGTTAATATTTGTATAATTATTTTGTTCTAAAACATGACTTAAATCTGATTTGTAAATAAATTCAGATTTACCATTATCTCCTTGTATCTTTGCTACATCTTTTATGGGTACTGCTGAAGTTTCTTTATATATGATTTGATGTAATGGAGGATGTATAGATTCTTCAGTTCGTTTTGGAGAAGAACTAGTAGAAGCTATAATCCAAGATGAGTTTAATTTTGTTATCATATTGATGGATAAATCTTTAGTATTATAAGCTTTCTTTATGGCTAGTTTATGCCAATCAAAGAAATAATTATTTCTTTGACTATCATACATATGTTTATACCATTTTGCTTTTAGAAAGTCTTTATGTTCTTGAGAAACATGGTTAAAAAAGGATTTTGTGAGAGGATGTAAAGCTAAATTCATTTCTAACATTTCTTTATCAATTTCAAAGCATTTAATAATATTTATATTGAAATCAGATTCCAAAGAATTATATGTATTACATGGAGAAGCTTGATAAGAAGGATACACTAGTCCTGTAGGTCGAAGGTTTACATTAGGTGTAGAGCAAGAAACTCAAGATGGTTCTTTTATGGAAGATCCTACCACAGAGGGAGGATGACAATAAGACTTTTTAGAAGGTTGATAAACTGTAGGAGTTGTATTTGTTGAATCTGTTTGAAAATTTATTTCAACACTTCCATCTTCATGTTCAATAATTGTTTCAATATCTTGATTTTCTAAAGACCTTTCTAGTTGGGTGTTTTCTAAGGGCCATTTACCAGATAGATTAATATCATTCCATTGTATGAGTTTCGAAATACTAACTTTATTTTTAAATTAGTTTGGAATAAAGTAGTCATACCTTTTGCTTGATGGGAATAGGCTATGCCTGGAACAACTGAATTCATGAGTTTATAATAAACTCTATATATGAGAGCAAGATTTTGATTATGAGGATTCATATTAAAACCTTTTGTCTGGATAACAAGAGTAGGAGCTTCTTGTGCACTTGGATCTGTAAGGGAAATAGAGAAATTTGGAAAGCAATTGCAGAAAGTAGGGCCATTAGCCAAACTTGATTCAACCATTCCAAGTAATGAATAACTAAATTTTTTATGTCTTGTATCTTGAACATAGATGAGAGCTTCTATTCCAAGTCAAAGTCTTATTAAAGGCATTAGAGCAACTTGCACTAATCCAAAATGAATCTAATTGTATTTTTTAACATACTCCTTTATTTCAAGGGGCTAGATTAAAGAAAGATACTGAATATTACTGGTAATGGATTTAGTTCTTTAAATGGTTTTTACTTTATAACTTGACTTTGATTGAAAATTTCCAGCTTTATAAATTTCATTTTTATTTACGGTTGGAATAGTCCAGTTACAAATAACTTGATCTAAATCATCATAACTAATTTCTTCACTATTTTTAATAGACATAGAAGATAAGGAATTTGATGATGAGAAAGAAGATGGTACAAACTTCTTAATAAGCTTAGCTATAATTTGTATTACAGAGTTATTTTAACCAAATCTACTATGAGTATCTAACGAAGTAGAGGATTTACACACCAACAAAACACCTTAAATGCCTTGACACGGCTAACAATGGCGACAACAATGGCTGCCTCGGCTTCGTTCTAGGCAGAATGTGATTAAAATTTCTCACTAATAACAAACACAGAACTAAGTATTAAAACTTTTGATGTTCTTACTTTTGAGTAAGCAATTCCTTAAGCAAAATCAAAGCATAACACGACAAAGATAAGTGAAGAAATACTCACAAAAGAACTTTATATTGCCAAAGTACTTGATTACAAATTTGATTCCAACTTGGCTCGGATACCAAATGGGGAAGATGGTGGGTATACAAAAGTGGAAGGGAGAGGAGAGAGGAGATCGTGGTGGAAGCAAGGCTAGATTTTGACTGGTATTCCAACTCTTGCCTGTACGTGAGGAAGACTAGACATATTTATAGTCATAACAAACATAATTTACATTTCATTAGAAATGAATTTACACTGCATTTGCATTCATTTCACGTGCTGACAAATTTCATGAAGCTTCAGGACTGCTCGATAAGATCATAACCTTCACTGAAGATGAACTTTATTCTGAATAGTGGATTATCATGATTGCTTTGTGGGAAATTGAGTGGCTTGATAAAGCATGTGTCTTGCCTTGGCTTTATTTTTTCCCTTGTCTTGGCTTTATTTTTTTCTTTTTCTTCGGATAGATATGAATACTTCATTATCACTTTTTGTCTCATCGGCATTTGTCTCTGGTTCAAGAGAATTTTTTCAAAAGGATTGTCGTTAGCCCAAAGATGGCGCAACTGCTGACCAAACTTAATGGAGAATTTTCGCATGACCTTTTTTTTTGTATTTGTTCAAAAAGGTCCTTTCGAAGTTCTTTTTTAAGTTGAAGCAAATTTGCTACTGCATAAAGAGCAGAAGGAGAGGCTGAACAGAAATTCTTCTGTTTGTCAATATCACTTGCTGGATGAATCCTTTCTTTTTCTTTTTCAGGAGTTTTGTGAACTTCAGAAAATGATGGCTTTATAGCTTGATTGGTAGAATATTATTGGAGTATTGAAGTATAATCAAATTGATGCCAAAACTTGATATAAATCATTCGAGATAAAATTGGTGGACAGAAGTCCATTTCTTTATAAAAATTCCATTTCAAGATCCAAGGAATCTCCTGCTTGCAGTAAAACTGCATAATAACGTAAGGTTCTGTTGCAAGTTCTAGGTGCCAATACAGGCTTTTCTTTCCCGATTTGAGAAGGGCTTTAAATGATGCAGAATGGGATTCCTAAATAGGAAGAAGTGCTTGAGGAAGGATGTCTTTAGTGGCACCAAAATCAATCCAGAATTGTGTGAAGAACCCCATAGGTATTTTATGGGACTTTGATTTGAATTTGATGAACAAAAAATGCTAGAAGGATAGGTTTTGATAATAGAGGATGACTTCCAAAGCATAAATATAATCATAATAATTAAAAATAAGTTTTGAATCAAGCCTTTGAGGCATATGAAAAAGTTGTCCCTATTCTTCTACAGAGAGAAGATGCATAATCCTGATTTTTGAATATATGATAGTAATATTGGTTGCTAAAGCATTTAAGTATGAATTTTTTGATCCATCTATATGATCGATAGTATAGCTACCAGTTTTGATCAGAATCTGTCCATAGACTTTATAGTCAAGAGGTTAGATAAATAAATGATCAAGAGAAAAAATGGTTTGGAGAAGATGTTCAATAGAAATGGTATCGGCATAAGACATGTCATCTAAGGAGTAAATTCTCAAGGGTGCTTTTATGGCAAAAAATTGGGCTTGTGAAGCTTGAGGTTTTCTGGATACAAGGCTTGATGGGATTTGAAATTGAGAAATATTAGAAGTATTGGTTGCTCCCCATCTCTCAAGATAATTGTCGCCGAATTTTATGGATAAAGGTGTAATGTTCATAATGGAAGAAACTTTATCAGTTGGGATTGGAAAAAGGGTCTAATCTGCCGAGGCTTTACTCTTTTGTCCCTATAAAAACTAACGAGATAAAAAATCAGGAAGAGAATTATTTTTACCTACAATATACTCAATGTCAAAGTCAAATATGGCTAATAAAGCTTGCGAGTGAGCAATGTTTTGCTTAGCAGTAAGACTTTTTACATCTTTTTCTAAAATTTCTTTAGCAGATTTACATTCCATTCTTAATAAAAATTTTTTGTTTAATAAATCTCTTTGGAACTTCATTATACTATTTACTATGGATAGGATTTCCTTTTTGATAGTTGAATAATTCTGTTGAGTGGGCATCCATGTTCTAGAAGTGAAACAAAGAAAACGAAGAATTTATTCTTTTCCAAAGATGTTTCTTTGTAGAAGGATTCCTCTAAAACCTATTTCAGATGCATCTGCTTAAACTATTTTTGATAAATCTAGATGATGGATAGTTAAACATGGTAAATTTTGAACTTTCTGTTTAATATTTTGAACAGTTTTTGTATGAGCAGGTGACCATTCTACGAGAATTTTGGTCAAGGGCATTTGCAAGATTTTTCTTTCTTTAGCAAGATTTATATAAAAGTCAAAAACATAATTAAGGCATCCAAGAAAACGTTGCAATTGCTCTTTATTAAAAATTTCATCAGAAAATTGGGAAGCAAACTTAATAACTCTTTAGACTAGAGAAATAGTTCCTTCTTTTATAATAAACCCAAGAAACTAAATTTCTGTTTCAAAAACATTCATTTTCTTTTGGGATAAGAGAAGTCCATTCTTGATAATAACTTTTTAAAAAATATTTAAATGTTTCCTGTGGTCACAAATAGATTTCGAAAACAAAAGAATGTCATCTATATAGACGAGTGTAAAAGCTTAACATGGATTAAAAATGTCATTCATTATTCTTTGAAATTCTGAAAGAGCATTTTTTAAACCAAATGGCATAACGTTCTATTCGTAATGGCTGAATGGTACTATAAAAGCAGTTTTATACCTGTCCTTCACGGTGATTTCAATTTGCCAAAGTCCTTATTTAAGATCAAATTTGGAAAAAAAATAGAAGGCACTAGCTAGATGGTTAATAAGATTAGTTTTATTTGGAACTGGATATCTGATGGACTTTAAAACTTTATTTAAAGGCTTGTAGTTGATAACAAGATGGGGAACACCTCGTTTTTGTTCAGGTACTTTATTTACATAAAATGCTACACAACTCTGAGGGGATTGTGATTTTTGAATAAGCTTTTTAGCAAGAAGATCATTGATTTTTATAGTACATAGTTGTACAAGGTATTTATTCATCTAAATAGGTCAAGCTTTAGTAGGAATTTAAGATTCATTGAAATTATCAACCTATGGAAGAGAAACAGTATGGTGTTTCCTGTGCCAAAAGGCAGAAGGAAGGTAAAAACAACATTCTGTTTCAAGAGATTTTTGAAATTGAATTAAATCTTTTTGGAATTCTAGTTTTTGTAATTCTTTTTCAATTCTTAAAGAATTCATATCTTCTTCAAGATATGCAATTTGTTTTTCTTTATAAGAAATTTGATTTTGAATGATATTGATATGTTGAGTAGGAGTTGATTCAATAAAATGAAAAATTAATTTTTTATTCTCTTTAATAGTTTTAAGGCCTGATGAATCAATTTGAAAAGGTTGTAGAATCTGTAGAAAAGAATTTCCAAGGATAACATCATTGTTTAAATCTTTTCCAAACAAGAAATTAGTCTTTATATATGTTCCATTTTTGCTAACATGGACGTTATTTAATTTATAATGATATGGAGTTTATTATTAGTAGTTGCTAGGCTGAGTTTATTTTTGGTTTTTTCATAATATTTTGTTAGGATTAATCCTTCTCTTATTAAATTAACATCTACACCAATATCTAGTAAGCAGAGTGCTTTAATAGAGAAGTCTTTGACCTTAACTGTAACTTCAGTTTTCTATTTTTGAGGTGGATTCCTTGTTAATGAGTTTACAAAACTATTTAAGTTTTCATCAAATTTTTCTTGATGTTCTAAATTATCATTATTTTCTTGATAATTTTTTAGTATGTGAAATTTAAGATTCTCAACACGTTGTTTGAGTTCTTGAAGGTCAATTAAGTCTTGTTTTAATTTTTTTATTTCTTGCTTTTGATTATGAATTTCTTTATAAAGATCTTGAATTGAAGATGAGTCCGAGCTTATTACTCTCTTAATATATCTAAAATAGTTTTTATACTGAATTGTTCAGGAAGTTAGATATATTACTTGATGTAGAAGGTTTTCCTTTTTTATTTCCATTATTTATTTTCTGTATTTTTTCAAAATATTTATTTTTTAATTCTTCATCTTTTAGACCTTTAACATTTCTAGCACCATTTCTTATGGAGTAGAGAATACATTTAAAGATAAAGAGGAAGAAGAAGCAGATTCACACTAGATGTCACTATCAAATATTTTACAATGGCATGTATCTAAAGAATAATCTTTACCAAAGGAACTAGATGATTCTAAGGATGAGGATAAGGATCCTTTTAAGATAGTTTTTATTTCTTTTTAAGAAGAAATAATTTCAAAAGGCTGTAAAATATTTTTAACTTTATCTTCAATTATATTAGTTTGTTGGCCAATAGTATGAAGGTTAATATTTGTATATTTTGTTCTAAAGCATGATCTGATTTGTAAATAAATTCAGATTTACGTTTATCTCCTTGTATCTTTGCTACATCTTTTATGGGTACGGCCGAAGTTTCTTTATATTTGATTTGATGTGTTGGAGGATGTATAAATTTTTCAGTTCTTTGTGGAGAAGAACCAGTAAAAGCTATAATCCAAGATGAGCTTAATTTTGTTATCATATTGATGGCTAAATCTTCAGTATTATAAGCTTTCCTTATGGCTAGCTTAAGCCAATTTCTTTGATTAAGCCAATTTCTTTGATTATCATACATATATTTGTACCATTTTTCTTTTAAAAAGTCTTTATGTTCTTGAGAAACTTGTTTAAAAAAGGATTTTGTTAAAGGATGTAGAGTTAAATTCGTTTTTAACATTTCTTTATCAATTTCAAAACATTCAATAACATTTATATTGAATTCAGATTCTGGAGGATTATATATTTTAGATGGAGAAACTTGATAAGAAGGATACACAAGTCCTGTAGGTTGAAGGTCTACATTAGGTGTAGAGTAAGAAACTCGGGATGGCTCTTTTATGGAAGATCCTACCAAAGAGGAAGAATGAGAATAAGACTTTCTAGAAGGTTGATAAACTATAGGAGTTATAACTCTTGAATCTGTTTGAAAATTTATTTCAACACTTCCATCTTTTTGCTCAATAATTGTTCCAATATCTTGATTTTCTAAAGACCTTTCTAGATGGGGGTTTTTTAAGCGCCATTTACCAGATAGATTAATATCATTCCACTGTATGAGTTTTGGAATATTAACTTTAATTTTAAAATTAGTTTGGAATAAAGTATTCATACCTTTTGCTTAATTGGAATAGGCTATGCTTGGAACAATTGAATTCATCAGTTTATAATAAACTTTATTTATGAGAGCGAGATTTTGATTATGAGGATTCATATCAAAACCTTTTGTCTGGATAGCAAGAGTAAGAGCTTCATGTGCACCTGGATCTATAAAAGAAACAGAGAAATTTAGAAAGCAATTGAAGAAAATCGAGCCATTAGCCAAACTTGATTCAACCATTCCAAGTAATGAATCACTGAATTTTTTATGTCTTGTATCTTGAACATAGATGAGAGCTTCTATTCTAAGTCCAAGTCTTATTAATGGCTTTAGAGCAACGTGCACTAATCCAAAATGAATATAATTGCATATTTTAACATACTCCTTTATTTCATGGAGCTTGATTAAAGAAAAATGCTGAATATTACTAGTAACGGATTCAGTTCTTTCAATGGTTTTATTTTATAACTTGATTTTAATTGAAAACTTCCAACTTTATAAATTTCATTTTTATTTATGGTTGGAATAGTCCAGTTACAAATAACTTAATCTAAATCATCATAACTGGTTTCTTCACTATTTTTAATAGACATAAAAGATAAGGAATTTGATGATGAGGAAGAAGATGGTACAAACTTCTTAATAAACTTAGACATAATTTATATTATAGAGTTATTTTAACCAAATCCACCATGAGTATCTAACAAAATAGAGGATTTACACACTAACAAAAAGCCTCAAACGCCTTTACACGGCTAACAACGGTGACAACAATGGCTACCTCAGCTTTACTCTGGGCTGAATATGATTTAAATTTCTCAATAATAACAAACACAAAACTAAGTATTAAGACTTTTGACGTTCTTACTTCTGAGTCAGCAATTCCTTAAGCAAGATCAAAGCATAATGTAACAAAGATAAGTGAAGAAATACTCACAAAACAACTTTATATTGCCAAAGTACTTGATTACAAATTTGATGCCAACTTGGCTTTGATACCAAATGGAGATGATGGTGGGTATACAAAAGCAGAAGGGAGAGGAGAGAGGAGATGGTGGTGGAAGCAAGGCTGGATTTCGACTGGTATTTCAACTCTTGCTGGTACATGAGGAAGACTAGACTTATTTATTGTCATAACAAACATAATTTATAATTCATTACAATTGAATTCACACTGCATTTGTATTTCATTTCATGTGTTGACAAATTTAATGATGCTTCAAGACTGCTAGATAAGATCACAATCTTCACTATGGATGAACTTTATTCTGAATAGTGGATTGTCATGATTGCTTTGTGGGAAATTAAGTGGCTTGATAGAGCATATGTCTTGTCTTGGCTTTATTTTTTCCCTTTTCTTCGGATAAATATGAATCCTTCATTATCACTTTTTGTCTCATCAGCATCTGTATTTGGTTAAGGAGCAGTATTTTCAAAAGGATTGTCATCTACCCAAAGATGATGCAGCTGCTGACCAAAACTTAATGCAGAGTTTTCAGATGACCATTCTTTTTGTATTTGTTCATAAATTTCCTTTTGAAGTTCTTTTTTGACTGGAAGCAAATCTGTTGCTGTATAAAGAGCAGAGTGAGAGGCTGAACAAGAATTATTTTGTCTATCAATATCTCTTGCTAGATGAAGCCTTTCTTTTTCTTTTTCAGGAGTATTAAGAACTTCAGAGAATGATGGCTTTATAGCTTGATCGGTAGAATATTGCTAGAGTATTGCAGTATAATCAAATTGATGCCAAAGCTTGCTATGAATCATTCAAGATAAAACTAGTGGACTGAAGTCCATTTCTTTATAAAAATTCCATTTTAAGATCCAAGGAATCTCCTGTTTGCGATAAAACTACATAGTAACATAAGGTTTTGTTGCAAGTTGTAGGTGCTAATGAAGGCTTTTTTCTTCTGATTTGAGGAGAGCTTTAAATGATGTAGAATAGGATTCAAAAATAGGAAGAAGTGCTTGAGGAAGGATGTCTTTAGTAGCACCAAAAGGGATCTAGAATTGAGTGAAGAACCACATAGGTATTTTATGGGAGTTTGATTTGAATCTGATGAACCAAAAATGCTGGAAGGATGGGTTTTGATAATAGAGGATGACTTCCCAAGTATAAATATAATCATAATAATTAAAAATGAGTACTGAATCAAACCTTTGAGGCATATGAAGGGGTCGTTCCCATTCTTCAGCAAAGAGAACATGCAGAATCTTGATTTTTGAATATAGGATAGTAATATTGGGTGGTAAAGCATTTGAGTATGAATTTTTTGATCCATCTGTATGATCAATAGTACAGCTGCCAGTTTTGATCAGAATCTATTCATAGACTTTATAGTCAGGAGGTTGGATAAATATGTGATCAGGAGAAAAAAGGGTTTGGATAAGATGTTCAGTGGAAATGGTATTAGCATAAGACATGTCATCTAAGGAATAAATTCTCAAGGGTGCTTTTGTGGCAAAATATTAGGCTTGTAAAGCTTGAGGTTTTCTAGATACAGGGCTTGATGGGCTTTGAAATTAAGGAATATTAGAAGTATGGGTTGCTCCCCATCTCTCAAGATAATTGCCGCTGGAGTTTCTAAATAAAGGTGTAGTGTTTATAATGGAAGAAACTTTATTAGTTGGGGAATGGAGAAAGGGTCTAATCTGCTGAGGCTTTATTCTTTTGCCCCTATAAAAACTCACGAGATAAAAAATTAGGAAGAGAATTATGTTTACCTACAATATACTCAATGTCGAAGTCAAATATGTCTAATAAAGCTTGCCAGCGAGCAAAGATTTTCTTAGCAATAAGATTTTTTATATCTTTTCCAAAAATTTCTTTAGCATATTTACATTCTATTCTTAATAAAAAATTTTGTTTAATAAATCACTTTAAAACTTTATTATACTATTTACTATGGATAGGATTTCCTTTTTAATAGTTGAATAATTCTGTTTAGTGGGCGTCCATGTTCCAGAAGTGAAACGAAGAATTTATTCTTTTCCAAGGACATTTCTTTGTAAAAGGATTCCTCCAAAACCTATTTCAGATGCATTTGCTTGAACTATTTTTAATAAATCTAGATGAGGGATAGTTAAACAAGGTGAGTTTTGGACTTTCTATTTAATATTTTGAACAACTTTTGGATGAGTAGGTGACCATTCTATGGGATGTTTGGTCAAGCGCATTTGCAAGATTTTTCCTTCTTTAGCAAGATCTTTATAAACATCAAAAACATAATTAAGGCATCCAAGAAAATGTTGCAATTGCTCTTTATTAAGAATTTCATCAGGAAATTAGGAAGTAAACTTAATAACTCTTTGTACTAGAGAAATAGTTCCTTTTTTTTTATTATAAAGCCAAGAAACTGAATTTCTGTTTGAAAAAGCTTCTTTTTCTTTTGGGATAATACAAGTCCATTCTTGATAATAAGCTTTTTAAAAGTATTTAAATGTTTCTAATGGTCACAAATAGATTTTGAAAACACAATAATGCCATCTATATAGACGAGTGTAAAAGCTTGATATGGATTAAAAATGTCATTCATTATTCTTTAAAATTCTAAAGGACCATTTTTTAAACCAAATAGCATAATGTTCCATTCATAATGGCCAAATGGTACTATAAAAGCAGTTTTGTACCTATCCTCTGGGGTGATTGGTGATTTGAATTTGCCGAAATCCTAATTTAAGATCAAATTTCGAAAAAAGAAGGCACTAGCTAAACGGTTAATAAGATCAGTTTTATTTGGAACTGGATATCTGATGGACTTTAGGACTTTATTTAAAGGCTTGTAGTTGATAATAAGATGGAGAACACCTCGTTCTTGTTCACGTACTTTATTTACATAAAACGCCGCACAACTCCAAAGGGATTGTGATTTCTAAATAAGATTTTTAGCAAGAAGATCATTGATTTCCATAGTACATAGTTGTACAAGGTCTTTATTCATTTTAATAGCTTGAGCTTTAGTAGGAATTTGAGATTCATAGAAATTATCAATATATGGAAGAGAAATAGTATGGTGTTTCCCATGCCAAAACGCAAAAGGAAGGTAAGAACAGCATTTTGTTTCAAGAGATTTTTGAAATTGGATTAAATCTTTTTGGAATTCTAGTTTTTGTAATTCTTTTTCAATTCTTAAAGAATTCATATCTTTTTGAAGATATGTAATTTGTTTTTGTTTATAAGCAATTTGATTTTGAATGATATTGATATGTTGAATAGGAGTTGATTCAACAAACTAAAAAATTAATTTTTTATTGTCTTTAATTGTTTTAAGGCATGATGAATCAATTTGAAATGGCTGTAGATTCTGTAGAGAAGGATTTCCAAGGATAACATCATTGTTTAAGTCTTTTCTGAGCAGGAAATTAAGCTTTATACATGTTCCATTTTTGCAAACATGGACGTTATTTAATTTATAATGGATATGGAGTTTATTACTAGCAGTTGGTAGGCTGAGTTTATTTTTGGTTTTTTCATAATATTTTGTTGGGATTAATCTTTCTCATATTAAATTAACATATGCGCCACTATCTAGTAAGCGGAGTGCTTTAATAGAGATGTCTTTGATCTTAATTGTAGCTTGAGTTTTCCATTTTTTAAGTTGATTTCTTGTTAAAAAATTTAGAAAACCATTTAAGTTTTCACCAAATTCTTCTTGATGTTCTAGTTTATTATCCTTATTTTCTTGATAATTTTTTATTGTGTGAAATTCAAGATTCTCAACACGTTGTTTGAGTTCTTAAAGTTCAATTAAGTCTATTTTTAATTCTTTTATTTCTTACTTTTGATTAGTAATTTCTTTATAAAGATCTTGAACTAAAAGACGAGGAGGAGCTTGTTACTCTCTTAATCTAGCTAATACAGTTTTAATGCTGAATTGTTCAGGTAAGTCAGATATATTATTTGATCTAGAAGCTTTTCCCTTTTTATTTCCTTTATTTATATTATGTATTTTTTTTAAAATATTTATTTTTTAATTCTTCATCTTTTAAATCTTTAAACATTTTTAGCACCACTGCCTCTGGAGCAGAAAGTACGTTTAAAGATAAAGAGGAAGAAAAAGCAAATTCATACTGGATTTCACCATCAAATATTTTATAATGACACGTATTTGAAGAATGAGAGGAAGAATAATTTGTATCAGAGGAACTGGATGACTCTGATGCTGAGAATCCTTTTAAGATAGTTTTGATTTCTTTTTATGTTTTTACTTTTATTTTGGGCAGTCAGGATCTCTATGTCCTTTTTCTTTGCAATTATAACATTGTATTTCGTTTTTCTTCGGATAAGATGTAAATGGTTTATATTTTGTATAAGATTTCTTTGATTCTTTATAAGGATTTTGCTGAGATGATTTTTTATGATATTTTTTTTGAGTGAATATAATATTGTGGAGTTGAAAAATGTTTAGATTTTCTTTTTCGATGGTTTCTTTTTAAGTTTTTCTTTGGTGAAAACTTAAATGGTTTTGTAAATTTTTTAACACGAAATCCACTTACAAAATGGAAAACTCAAGCTACAATTAATATCAAAGACTTTTCTATTGAAGCACTCTGCTTACTAGATAGTAGCGCCAATGTTAATTTAATAAAAAAAGGATTAATCCCAACAAAATATTATGAAAAAACCAATAATAAACTCAATCTAGCTACTGCTAGCAAAAAACTATATATCAAATACAAATTAAGTAATGTTTATGTTTGTAAAAATGGAACATGCCTAAAGACTAATTTCCTTCTAGAAAAGGATTTAAACAATGATGTTATCCTTGTACACCCTTTTCTACAAATTTTACAGCCAGTTCAAATTGATTCATCAGGTCTAAAAACTATTTTAGATAATAAAGAATTAAATTTTTATTTTGGTGAATCAACTCCTATTCAACATATCAATAGTATTCAGGCAAAGTGTAAATAAGAATAAAGTGTTCAAAAAACAATTAAATATCCAGTTCCAAATAAAACAGATCTTATTAATCGTCTCTCGGATGTCTTCATATTTTCTACATTTGATCCTACATCAAGATTTTGGTACCTTCAAATTCTATCCGGATGACAGATATAAAATTATTTTTCTTTTGCCAAAGAAAATAAAATTTTAGATTGTTGATAATTGTCATTCAGACCTATCTGCCTTCAGGAAGTATCCCTTCTCATTATGACATCAAGTATAAGCAAAAGCAAATCCCCTATTCAGGAATCAAGCCCTTCCTTCATACCTACATCCTAACAAATATCAATTCCCTTCTTAAATACAGGATTATTTGTCACTTCACAAGAACTTATCAATGCCCACTAGAGTGCCATTCTCTTTAATAAAAGAAAAAATAGTAGAAAAACCCTATCCAAAATTGAAAACCATATCATGGACTTAGAAAGCCAAATCCTTATGTGCCATAACATCCATCAAAGAACGCTGTTATCCACCTATGCTGATGAAAAAACATCTAGAATTCACCTCCTGGAAAAGGTTAACAAAGCCCTTCTAGATGAGATAGCTACAAGAATTAGAGAAATAACTATTTCTTGTCAGATCAAGGAACGATTAATGCTCAAAGCTCAATATATAAGTTGGGCAACTAGCTTTCCCAAATTGTTCTTGTTATCATATGAAGTTGATATCTCTTATATCAAACAAGGATTAGTCCAAAGATTTTCTTTATGCAGAGGTGATTTTGAAATGATACAGCAGCTCCCTGCAATCATGCGTGATGCCCTTTGCAGCCTTGGTGTTACCAAAAGACAACTTCTCATAATGATTTCATCAAGTTTGGGTGAAAGATCAGAAATCCGGTTTTATCAACCTTATTAATTGTGGACCATCATGACGTATGAAGAAGGAGATTTAGTCTGCAAAAAGTTCATCTTTACCTTAAATGATTACCAGCATCTTCCTGTTGATTATCCAGTTCAATGGTATGAATCTCATGAAGTTACTATAATGGAATACAGCTTAGAATGCCTCCAAACTTATGATCCTGCTTCTGATCAGTATCAAAGATTTCTCAATCTAAAAGGACATCTTAATTTGCAAGTACATACATATATGTTTGGTGTGACGGTCGAGGAGTTGTTTGCATCTCTGATGATCTCGCTGAGCAAACAATGGTGATACAGGATCCATATAAATCTGAACGTACATCTCTTAATCAAATTATCAATGCTTATTAAGATATTTCTTTTGATATTTCTGACAAAACTCGAGAAGAGTTAATCCAATTATTCCATGGTAATTAACAAATGATGGCTGGGATGAGCTTTTTTTTATGCAAGTCTCTAATAATACTATGCCTAGCATAAAGATTCTTCCTACAAGAGTTTTTTCTACTAGCCCATCAATGAGTTTTTTAGAAAAAGTACATACAGAAGTACTAAAAGACAAAGCATATCTCTCATAAAAATGAAGTTGTATTTTATTCCTGACATGCACATTTATAAAGAACTTGTCTCTAGAAAGGGAAAAGAAATAAAGACATGACACATACCTTATTAAGTCACTCAAAACAATCATGACATCTCACTATTCAGAATAAAGTTCATTTACAGCAAAGATTGTGATTTTTGCCCGCAATCCAGTTGCATCACGAAATTTGTCATCACATGAAATGAAATACAAATGCAGTGTAAATTCAGTTGTAATGAAATGTAATTATGTTGGTTATGACTATAAATAGGTCTAGCCATCCTCATGTATAGGCAAGAGTTGCAATACTAGTCAAAATCTAGCCTTGCTTCCACCACCATCTCCTCTGTCTTCTCCCTTCAGCTTTTGTATACCCACCATCTTCCCCATTTAAGTCTCCTCTCCCTTCCGTTTTTGTATACTCACCATCTTCCCCATTTGGTATCAGAGCCAAGTTGGTATCAAATTTGTAATCAAGTACTTTGGCAATATAAGGTCGTTTTGTGAGTATTTCTTCACTTATTTTTATGTTTGATTTTGCTTAAGGAATTGCTGACTCAAAAGTAAGAACATCAAAAGTATTAATACTTAGTTCTTTGTTTATTATTATTGAGAAATTTTAATCATATTTCGCCCGAAGCAAAGCTGAGGTAGCCATTGTTATCTCCGTTATTAGTTGTGTGAAGGCGTTTAAGGCATTTTGTTGGTGTGTAAATCCTCTATTTTGTTAGATACTAGTGGTGGATTTGGTTAAAATAACTCTGTAATACAAATTATGGCTAACCTTATTAAGAAGTTTGTACCTTCTTCTTCCTCATCATCAAATTCCTTATCTTCTTTGTTAATTAAAAATAGTAAAGAAATCAGTTATGATGATTTAGATCAAGTTATTTGTGACTAGACTATTCTAACCATAAATAAAAATGAAATTTATAAAGTTGGAAGTTTTCAATTAAAACCAAGTTATAAAGTAAAAACCATTGAAAGAACTGAATCCATTACCAGTAATATTCAGCATCTTTCTTCAATCAAGCCCCACGAAATAAAGTAGTATGTTAAAACATACATTTATATTCATTTTAGATTAGTGCAAGTTGCTCTAAAGCCATTAACAAGACTTGGACTTAGAATTGAAGCTCTCATCTATGTTCAAGACACAAGACATAAAAAATTCAGTTATTCATTACTTGGAATGGTTGAATCAAGTTTGGCTAATGGCCCTACTTTCTTCAATTGCTTTCCAAATTTCTCAATTTGCCTTACAGATCCTGGTGCACTTGAAGCTCTTACTCTTGCCATCCAGGCAAAAGGTTTTGATATGAATCCTGATAATCAAAATCTTGCTCTTATATTCAGCATTTATTATAAACTCATGAATTCAATTGTTCCAGGGATAGCCTATTCCTATCAAGCAAAAATGACTACTTTATTCCAAACTAATTTAAAAAATAAAGTTAATATTCCAAAACTCATACAGTGGAATGTTATTAATCTATCTAATAAATGGTGCTTAGAAACTGCCCAACCAGAAAGGTTTTTAGAAAATCAAGATATTTAAACAATTATTGAACATGAAGATGGAAGTGTTGAAATAAACTTTCAAATAGATTCAAGAGATACAACTCCTACAGTTTATCAACCTTCTAGAAAGTCTTATTCTCATCGTCCCTCTGTGGTATGATCTTCCATAAAAGAACCATCCTGAGTTTCTTGCTCTATACCTAATGTAGACCTTGGACCTACAGGACTTGTGTATCTTTCTTATCAAACTTCTCCATCTAATACATATAATCCTTCGGAATTCGATTTCAATATAAATGTTATTGAATGTTGTGAATTTGATAAAGAAATATTAAAAAAAATTTAGCTCTACATCCTTTAACAAAATCCTTTTTTAAATAGGTTTTTCAAAAAATAAAGACTTTTAAAAGAAAATTGGTACAAATATATGTATGATAATTAAAGGAATATTTATTTCTTTGATTGGCTTAAACTAGCCATAAATAAAGCTTATAATACTAAAGATTTATCCATCAATATGATAACAAAATTAAGCTCATCTTGGATTATAGCTTCTACCAGTTCTTCTCCACAAAGAACTAAAGAATCTATACATCCCCCATTACATCAAATCGTATATAAAGAAACTTTAGCCGTACCCATAAAAGTTGTTGCAAAAATACATGGAGATAAAGGTAAATCTTAATTTATTTAAAAATCAAATTTAAATAATATTTAAGAATAAAATAATTATATAAATATTAACCTTCATACTATTGGCCAACAAACTAATATAATTGATGATAAAGTTGAAAATATTTTACAGCCTTCTGAAATTATTTCTTCTCAAAAAGAAATCAAAACTATCTCAAAAGGATCCTCATCCTCATCCTTAGAATCATCCAGTTCCTCTAATACAGATTATTCTTATTCTCATGGTTTAGATACATGTCATTGTAAAATATTTGATAGTGAAATCCAATATGAACCTTCTTCTGCTTCCTTTTTATCTTTAAACGTACTTTTTGCTCCAGAAGTGATGGTGCTAAACATGTTTGTAGATCTAAAAGATGAAGAACTAAAAAATAAATATTTTGAAAAAATATAGAATATAAATAAAGGAACTAAAAAAAGGAAAGGTTCTACGTCAAATAACATATCAAACTTACTTGAACAATTCAACATTAAAACTGTATTAGATAGATTAAGAGGGCAACAAGTTCCTACTCATCTTTCTATTCAAGATCTTTATAAAGAAATAAATAATCAAAAGCAACAAAAAAAAAAGAATTAAAACGAGACTTAATTGAACTTCAAGAACACAAACAACGTGTTGAGAATCTTGAATTTCACACACTCAAAAATTATCAAGAAAATAATGATAATTTAGAAAATCAAGAAAAATTTGATAATGACTTAAATGGTTTTGTAAATTTTTTAACAAGAAATCCACTCAAAAAATGAAAAGCTCATGCCACAATTAAGGTCAAAGACTTCTCTATTAAAGCACTCTCCTTACTAAATAGTGGCACAAATGTTAATTTAATAAGAGAAGGACTAATCCCAACAAAATATTATAAAAAAACCAATAATAAACTCAGCCTAGAAACTGCTAATAATAAACTCTATATCCATTATAAATTAAGGAATGTCCATGTTTGCAAAAATGGAACATGTGTAAAGACTAATTTCTTGCTCGGAAAAGATTTAAACAATGATGTTATCCTTGGAAATCCTTTTCTACAGATTTTACTGCCTTTTCAAATTGATTCATCAAGCTTTAAAACTATTGAAGACAATAAAAAATTAATTTTTGATTTTGTTGAATCAACTCCTATATAACATATCAATATCATTCAAAATCAAATTGCTTATAACGAAAAACAAATTACATATCTCCAAGAAGATATGAGTTCTTTAAGAATTGAAAAAGAATTACAAAACTAGAATTCTAAAAAGAGTTAATCCGATTTTAATAATTTCTTGAAACAGAATGTTGTTCTGACCTTTTCTTCTGCCTTTTGGTAAAAGAAACACCGTACTGTTTCTCTTCCATGTACTGATAATTTCAATAAATCTCAAATTCCTACCAAAGTTTGACCTATTCAGATGAATAAAGACCTTGTACAACTATGTACTAAAGAAATCAGTGATATTCTTGCTAAAAAGCTTATTTAGAAATTACAATCCCTTTAGAGTTGTCCAGCATTTTATGTAAATAAAATGCTAGAGCAAGAATGAGGTGTTCCCCGTTTTATTATCAACTACAAGCCTTTAAATAAAGTCTTAAAGTCCATCAGATATCTAGTTCCAAATGAAACTGATCTTATTAACCATCTAGCTGGTGCCTTCCTTTTTCCAAATTTGATCTTAAATTAGGATTTTGGTTAATTCAAATCAACCCGAAGGACAGGTATAAAACTACTTTTACAATACTATTTCGCCATTACGAATGGAACGTTATGCCATTTAGTTTAAAAAATGCTCCTTCAAAATTTCAAAGAATAATGAATGACATTTTTAATCCATATCAAGCTTTTACATTCGTCTATATAGATGACATTCTTGTGTTTTCAAAATCTATTTATGACCATTGGAAATATTTAAATATTTTTAAAAAAGTTATTATCAAGAATGGACTTGTCTTATCCCAAAAGAAAATGAAGCTTTTTCAAACAGAAATTTAGTTTCTTGGCTTTATAATAAAAAAGGAACTATTTCTCCAGTCCAAAGAGTTATTAAGTTTGCTTCCCAATTTTCTGATGAAATTCTTAATAAAGAGCAATTGCAACGTTTTCTTGGATGCCTTAATTATATTTTTGACTTTTATATAGATCTTGCTAAAGAAAGAAAAATCTTGCAAATGCGCTTGACCAAAAATCCCGTAGAATGGTCACCTGCTCATACAAAAGCTATTCAAAATATTAAACAGAAAGCCCAAAATTTACCTTGTTTTAACTATCCTTCATCTAATTTTATTAAAAATAATTCAAGCAGATGCATCTGAAATAGTTTTTGGAGGAATCCTTCTACAAAGAAACATCCTTGGAAAAGAATAAATTCTTTGTTTAGAACATGGATGCCCACTCAATAGAATTATTCAACTATTAAAAAGGAAATCCTATCCATAATAAATAGTATAATGAAGTTCCAAAGTGATTTCTTAAACAAAAATTTTTTATTAAGAATAGATTGTAAATCTGCTAAAGAAATTTTAGAAAAAGATGTAAAAAATCTTGCTGCTAAGCAAATCTTTGCTCGCTGGCAAGCTTTACTAGCCATATTTGACTTTGACATTGAGTATATTATAGGTAAAAATATTTCTTTTCTTGATTTTTTTATCTCATGAGTTTTTATAGGGACAAAAGAATGAAGCCTCGGTAGATTAGGCCCTTTCTCTAGTCCCCAACTGATAAAGTTTCTTCCATTTTGAACACTACACCTTTGTCCATAAAATCTAGTGGCAACTATATGGAGAGATGGGGAGCAACCCATACTTCTAATATTCCTCAATTTCAAAACCCATCAAGCTTTGTATCCAAAAAATCTCAAGCTTCACAAGCCCAATATTTTTCCACAAAAGCACCCTTGAGAATATATTCCTTAGATGACATGTCTTATGCCGATTTTATTACTCAATCAATTCTATTAAAAGATGTTGCAAAAATACAAGGAGATAAAGGTATATCTGAATTAATTTATAAATCAGACTTAAGTCATGTTTTAAAACAAAATAATTATACAAATATTAACCTTCATACTATTAGCCAACAAACCAATAGAATTGAAGATAAAGTTGAAAATATTTTAAAACTTTATGAAGCATCTTCTTCACAAAAGATAATTAAGTCACAAACTTTAGGTTTTCAAGGTGAAGCCCTTAAAGATCTAAAGTTAGAAAGGAAACCTTTAAGATTTTCAGATGAACTAATCAATTAATTATATCATAGTTTTACAAATATAAAACTTCAAGAAAATAAAGATCAAAAAACTGACAAATCTAGAAATGTTTTAGTCTCAAATTCTAAAACCTCTAGCTCAGATTCAAAATTTTCTATAGCTGATCCTATAGAAGAAGAGTCTAAAACAAATGAGAATCAAAATGATCAAATCAAGAATCTCTACAAATCAATAAAATATTTAAAAGACAAAAACCAATAATCACTACAACAAAAACAGGAAATTATTATCCAAGACCTACTTTAGTTGATCTTTAATTCGAAGAACAAGCTATTCTAAATGGCCTTCGATTTGAAAACTCCTCAGTATATGAATGGTATGTAGATAGACTATCTGAACATCAAATCTTGCAACTATGCCAACACATGATGATATATGCCTCTACCATCATGGCTGCTGATAATGATCAAAGACATGCAGTAAATGCAGTTGTCATTGGATTTACTGGACAACTGCATGGTTGGTGGGAAAAGTACCCATCCAATATAGAAAGACAAGCTATACTAAATGCAGTAAAAATAGATCCTTCAGGAAATCCTATTATTACTCCTCAAGGTCAAATGATTCCTAATTCTATTTACATGATTAATACCAATATAGTAAATCATTTTATTGGTAATTATATGAATGTAGAAGAAAACATAAAAACTCAATTAATCAATTTATCTTGCCCAACATTATTAGATTTTCATTGATATAAAGATGTTTTCTTATCAAAACTTTATACAATCGATGCAAGTAATTCAGAATTTTGGAAAGAAAAATTCATATCTGGTCTTCCTAAACTTTTTGCAGAAAAGGTTAGAGAAGAATTAAAATCAGAAAATTATGGAAATTTGAATTATGGAATGTATACATGTGGTGATCTAATTTAAAAGATTAATAAAGTTGGATTTTCATTTTGCAATGAAATCAAACTTAAACGTTAAATTGAAAATCGAAAAAAAATTAACAAATATGAACTTGGTGATTTTTGCTTTCAATTTGGCATGGAACCATTAATCAGTCCTTCTAGCAAAAATAAAAAGAAAAACTTAAAAAGAAACCATCAAAAAAGAAATCTAAACATTTTTCATCTCCATAATATTATATTCCCTTAAAAGGATATTATAAAAAATCTTCTCATAAAAACCCTTATAAAGAATTAAAGAAATCTTATACAAAAGATAATCCATCCATTTCTCATCCCAAGAAAAAAGAAAAACAATGTTACAATTGCAAAGAAAAAGGACATATAGCTCCTGACTGCCTAAAAATAAAACAAAAAATAGAAAAATAAATCAAAACTATGTTAAAAGGATCTTCATCCTCATCCTTAGAATCATCTAGTTCCTCTGATAAAGATTATTCTTCTGATACATGTCATTGTAAAATATTTGATAGTGAAATCCAGTATGAATCTATCTTAAACGTACTTTCTACTCTAGAAGAACTAGTGCTAAAAATGTTTAAAGATCTCAAAGATGAAGAATTAAAAATCAAATATTTTGAAAAAATATAAAATAAAAATAAAGGAAATAAAAAAAAAGCTTCTACTTTAAATAATATATCAGACTTACCTGAACAATTCAGCATTAAAACTGTATTAGTTAGATTAGGAGAGTAGTAAACTCCTCCTCATCTTTCAATCTAAGATCTTTATAAAGAAATTAATAATAAAAATCAAGAAATAAAAGAATTAAAACAAGACTTAATTAAACTTCAAGAGCTCAAACAACGTGTTGAGAATCCTGAATTTCACATACACAAAAATTATCAAGAAAACAATGATAATTTAGAAAATCCAGAAAAATTTGATGAAAACTTGAATGGTTCTGTAAATTCTTTAACAAGGAGTTCACTTAAAAGATGGAAAACTCAAGTTACAATTAAGATCAAAGAATTCTCTATTAAAGCACTCCGCTTACTAGATAGTAGTGTAGATGTTAATTTAATAAAAGAATGATTAATCCTAACAAAAGATTACGAAAAAACCAATAATAAAATCAATCTATCTACTGCTAGTAAAAAACTACATAACAAATACAAATTTAGTAATGTTTATGTTTGTAAAAATGGAACATATATAAAGACTAATTTCCTCCTAGGAAAGGATTCAAACAATGATGTTATCCTTCAAAATCATTTTCTACAAATTTTACAGCCTTTTCAAATTGACTTATTAGGTCTAAAAACTATTTTAGAAAATAAAGAATTAAAATTTGATTTTGTTGAATTAACTCCTATTTAACATATCAATATTATTCAGACAAAGTGTAAACAAGAATAAGATGTTCAAAAACCAATCAAATATCCAATTCCAAAGAAAACGGACCTTATTAATCATCTCTCTGATGTCTTCATATTTTCTATATTTGATCCTACATCCAGATTTTGATACCTTCAAATTATACCTGGAGGATAGATATAAAATTAGTTTTCTTTTCCCAAAGAAAATAAAAATTTAGGTTATTGATAATTCTTATTCAAACCTATCTTTTACTCCTATTGCCTTCAGGAAGTATCTTTTCTCATTATGACATCAAGCAAAGCCCCTATTCAAGAATCAAGCTCTTCCTTCATACCTACATCCCAACAAATATCAATCCCTTTCTTCAATTCGAGATTATCTGTCACTTCACAAGAACTTATCAATGCCCATTGGAGTGTCATTCTCTCTGACAAAAGACAAAACACTAGAAAAACCCTATCCAAAATTGCACATTATATCAAGGACTTAGAAAGCCAAATCCTTATGTGCCAAAACATCTATCAAAGAGCACTGTTATCCACCTATGCTGATGAAAAAACATCCAGAATTCACCTCCTAGTAAAGGTTAACATAGCCCTTCCAGATGAGATAGCTGCAAGAATTAGAGAAAAAACTATTTCTCGCTAGATCAAGGAGCGATTAATGCTCAAAGCTAGGCAACTGGCTTTCCCAAATTGTTACTGCCATCATATGGAATTGATATCTCATATATCGAACAAGGATTAGTCTAAAGATTTTCTTTATGTAGAGATAATTTTGAAATGGTATAGCAGCTCGCTACAATAGTGCATCATGCCCTTCGCTGCCTTGGAGTTACCGAAAGAAAACTTCTCATAACGATTTCATCAAGTTTGGGTGAAAGATTACAAATCTGATTTTATCAACCTTTCAATTATTGACCATCAAGAATTATGAAAAAGGAGATTTAATCTATAAAAAATTCATCTCTACCTTAAATGATTACGAGCATCTCCCTGTTGATTATCCAGCTCAATGGTATGAATCTCATGACATCGCTACAGTGGAATACGGATTAAAATGTCTCCAAAATTATGATCCAGCTTCTGATCAATATCAAAGATTTCTCAATCTAGAAGGACATCTTGAATTTGCAAGTAAATGCAGATATGTTTGGTGTGACGGTCAATGAGTTGTTTGCATTGTTGATGATCTCACTGAGCAAACAACAGTAATACAGAATCCTTCTAAATCCGAACATGCCAAGCTTAATCAAACTCTCAATACCTATGAAGATATCTCTTTTGACATTTCAGAAAAAACTCGTGAAGAATTAATTCAGCTATTCCATGGAGAATTCAAAAATGATAATGAAGGTTGGAATGACCCTTGTCATAATTTTGACTCTATTATGAAGTTCTCCACCAGCTGCAATGGAATTCATCAGGATGGTGATTAATCTTATAAAGATTTAGATTTATCAAGATTTATTAAGAGTTTTATCTATAAAGCCTACAAAGAAAAGATAACAAAAACTTTATCATTACTACCGTATCCATAACTATGCTATTCTCTGCAAATAGATCAAAGTTATGTTGAAAAAGTAATATACAAAAAAGCTACTTTGAGAAATAAGACAAAAGACAACTGGGAAAACTCCAAAAGCCAACAAGAAAATTCAAGGCTCTATAGACTCCTCTCTCTGCAACAAACCACTAGGTACTTTGCAGAAAAATAAAGCAACATCCTCCTAGTCAACAACTACACTCATCACAGTATGAAGACAAACCATCTATACGGCAGCTTGGGATTCTATCCAGCGGTAAAATCCCAAAAAATCATAAAATAAAATGTGAATGCAGTGTAAATTCAGTTGTAATGAAATATAAATTATGTTTGCAAAGGCTATAAATAGTACCAACCTTCTCCATTACAGGCAAGAGTTGAAATACCAGTCAAAATCTAGCCATGCTTCCTCCACCATCTCCTTTCTCCTCTCCCTTCCGCTTTTGTATACCCACCATCTTCCCCATTTGGTATCAAAGCCAAGTTGGCATCTAGCTTGTAATCAAGTATCTTTGTAATATAAAGTCGTTTTATGAGTATTTCTTCACTTATCTTTAAGTTTTGATTTTGTTTAAGGAATTGCTGACTCATAAGTAAAGACGTCAAAAGTCTTAATACTTAGTTTTGTGTTTGTTATTATTGAGAAATTTTAATCATATTCTGCCCGGAGTGAAGCTGAGGTTGCCATTGTTGTCACCGTTGTTAGCCATGTGAAAGCATTTAAGGCATTTTGTTGTTGCATAAATCCTCTATTTCGTTAGATACTCATGGTGGATTTGGTTAAAATAACTCTGTAATACAAATTATGGATAAGATTATTAAGAAGTTTGTACCTTTTTCTTCCTCATCATCAAAGTCCTTATCTTCTATGTCTATTAAAAATAGTGAAAAAAATTAGCTATGACGATTTAGATCAAGTTATTGCAACCGTAAGTAAAAATAAAATTTATAAAGTTGGAAGTTTTCAATTAAAATCAAGTTATAAAGCAAAAACCATTGAAAGAACTGAATTCATAAGCAGTAATTTTCAGCATCTTTCTTTAATCAAGCCACATGAAATAAAGGAGTATGTTAAAACATATAATTATATTCATTTTGGATTAGTGCAAGTTGCTCTAAAGCCATTAACAAGACTTGGACTTAGAATTGAAGCTCTCATCTATGTTCAAAATACAAGACATAAAAAATTCAGTGATTCATTACTTGGAATGGTTGAATTAAGTTTGGCTAATGGCTCTGCTTTCTTCAATTGCTTTCCAAATTTCTCTATTTCGCTTATAGATCCAGGTGCACATGAAGCTCTTACTCTTGCTATCCAGACAAAAGGTTTTGATATGAATCCTCATAATCAAAATCTAGCTCTCATATATAGAGTTTATTATAAACTCATGAATTCAATTGTTTCAGGCATAGCCTATTTCCATCAGGCAAAAGGTATGACTACTTTATTCCAAACTAATTTCAAAAATAAAGTTAATATTCCAAAACTCATACTAGAAAGGTCAACTAGAAAGTTGATATTAATCTATCTGGTAAATGGCACTTAGAAAACGCCCAACTAGAAAGGTCTTTAGAAAATCAAGATATTGAAACAATTATTGAACATGGAGATGGAAGTGTTAAAATAAATTTTCAAACAGATTCAAGAGATACAACTCTTACTGTTTATCAACCTCTTAGAAAGTCTTATTCTCATCCTCCCTCTGTGGTAGGATCTTCCATAAAAGAACCATCCCGAGTTTCTTGCTCTACACCTAATGTAGACCTTTGACCTACAGGACTTGTGTATCTTTCTTATCAAGCTTCTCCATGTAATACGTATAATCCTTAGGAATTCGATTTCAATATAAATGTTATTGAATGTTTTGAAATTAATAAAGAAATGTTAAAAAAGAATTTAACTCCACATCCTTTAACAAAATCCTTTTTAAATAGGTTTCTTATGAACATAGAGACTTTTTAAAAGAAAAATGGTACAAATATATTTATGATAATCAAAGAAATATTTATTTTTTTATTGGCTTAAACTAGCCATAAAGAAAGCTTATAATACTGAAGATTTATCCATCAATGTGATAACAAAATTAAGTTCACCTTGGATTATAGCTTCTACCAATTCTTCTCCACAAAGAACTGAAGAATTTATACATCCTCCATTACATGAAATCATTTATAAAGAGACTTCAGCAGTACCCATAAAAGATGTTGCAAAAATACAAGGAGACAAAGGTAAAACTGAATTTATTTATAAATCGGATTTAAGTCATGCTTTAGAATAAAATAATTATACAAATATAAGCCTTCATACTATTGGCCAACAAACTAATATAATTGAAGATAAAGTTGAAAATATTTTACAGCCTTCTCAAATTATTTCTTTTAAAAAAAAATCAAACTATCTTAAAAGGAACCTCATCCTCTTCCTTAGAATCATCTAGTTCCTCTGATAAAGATTATTCTTCAAATACATGCCATTGTAAAATATTTGACAGTGAAATCTAGCATGAATCTACTTCTTCTTCCTTTTTATCTTGCTTCTCCTTCCTCTTTATCTTTAAACGTACTCTCTGCTCCAGAAAAAATAGTGCTAGAAATGTTTAAATATCTAAAAGTTGAAAATTAAAAAATAAATATTTTGAAAAATACAGAAAATAAACAACGGAAATAAAAAAGGGAAAGCTTTTACATCAAGTAATATATTTGACTTACCTGAACAATTCAGTATAAAAACTGTTTTAGATAGATTAAGAGAGCAAAAAGCTCCTACTCATCTTTCAATTCAAGATCTTTCTAAAGAAATTAATAATCAAATGTAAGAAATGAAAGAATTAAAACAAGACTTAATAGAACTTCAAGAACTTAAACAGCATGTTGAGAATCTTGAATTTCACACACTCAAAAATTATCAAGAAAATAATGATAATTTAGAGCATCAAGAAAAATTTGATGAAAACTTAAATAATTTTGTAAATTCTTTAACAAGGAATCCACCCCAAAAAATGGAAAACTCAAGCTACAATTAAGATCAAAGACTTCTCTATTAAAGCACTTTATTTACTAGATAATGGCGCAGATGTTAATTTAATAAGGGAAGGATTAATCCCAACAAAATATTGTGAAAAAGCTAGTAAAAAACTCAATCTAGCTGCTGCTAGCAAAAAACGACATATCAAATACAAATTAAGTAATGGTTATGTCTGTAAAAGTGGAACATGCTTAAAGACTAATTTCCTTCTAGGAAAGGATTTAAACAATGATATTATCCTTGGAAACCCTTTTCTACAAATTTTACAACCTGCTCAAATTGACTTATCTGATCTAAAAACTATTTTAGTTAATAAAGAACTAATTTCTGATTTTGGTGAATCAACTCCTATTCAACATATCAATAGTATTCAGACAAAGTGTAAGAAGAATAAGGTGTTAAAAAAGCAATCAAATATCCAGTTTCAAATAAAATGGATTTTATTAATCGTCTCTCTGATGTCTTCATGTTTTCTACATTTGATCCTACATTTAGATCTTGGTACCTTCAAATTTTACTCGGAGGGCAGATATAAAATTGCTTTACTTTTCCCAAAGAAAATAAAAATCCAAGTTATTGATAATTCTCATTTAGACCTATCTTTTACTCCTATCTACCTTCAGGAAGTATCCCTTCTCATTACGACATCAAGTAAAGCCCCTATTCAGGAATCAAGCTCTTCTTTCATACCTACATCCTAACGAATATCAATTCCCTTCTTCAATTCAGGATTATCTGTCACTTCACAAGAACTTATCAATGCCCATTGGAGTGCCATTCTCTCTGATAAAAGACAAAACACTAGAAAAACCCTATCCAAAATTGCAAACCATATTAAGGACTTAGAAAGCCAAATCTTTATGTGCCATAACATTCATCAAAGAGCACTGTTATCCACCTATGCTGATGAAAAAGCATCCATAATTCACCTTCTGGAAAAGGTTAACACAGCCCTTCCAGATGAGATAGCTGCAAGAATTAGAGAAAAAATCTATTTCTTGTCTGATCAAGGGGCGATTAATGCTCCAACTCAATATATAAGCCGGGCAACTGGCTTTCACAAATTGTTCTTGCCATCATATGGAGTTGATATCTCATATATCGAACAAGGATTAGTCCAAAGATTTTCTTTATGCATAGATGATTTTGAAATGATACAGCAACTCCCTGCAATCGTGCGTCATGCCCTTCGCAACCTTAGAGTTACCAAAGGACAACTTCTCGTAATGATTTCATCAAGTTTGGGTGAAAGATCAGAAGTCTAGTTTTATTAACCTTATCAATTATGGACCATCATGAATTATAAAGAAGGAGATTTAGTCTACAAAAAGTTCATCTCCACCTTAAATGATTACGAGTATCTCCCTGTTGATTATCCAGCCCAATGGTATGAATCTTATGTAGTCGCTACAATGGAATACAGCTTAGAATGCCTCCGAACTTCTAATCGAGCTTCTGATCAGTATCAAAGATTTCTCGATCTAAAAGGACATCTTGAATTTGTAAGTACATACAGATATGTTTGATGTGACGGTCGACAAGATGTTTGCATTGCTGATGATCTCGCTGAGTAAACAATGGTGATATAGAATCCATATAAATCTAGACATACAACTCTCAATCAAATTATGAATGCTTATGAAGACATGTCTTTTAATATTTCTGAAGAAATTCGGGAAGAGTTAATCCAATTAGTCCATGGTGAATTAACAAAGGAAGGTTGGAATGAGCACTTTTGATGCAAGTCTCCAATAATACTAGGCCTAGCATAAAGATTCTTCCTACAAGAGCTTTTTCTAAAACAGTGGAAGGATGAGAAAAGCTTTTTCTACTGGCCCATCAATGAGTTCTTAGAAAAAGTACATGCAAATGTACTAAAAGACAAAGCATATCTCTCATAAGAATGAAGTAGTATCTTATTCTTGACATGCACATCCATGAAGAATTTATCTCCAGAAAGGGAAAAGAAATAAAGATATGACACATACCTTATCAAGTCATTTGAAGCAATTATGACATCTCACTATTCAAAATAAAGTTCATCTATAGCAAAGATTGTGATTTTTGCCTGCAGTCTGGAAGCATGATGAAATTTGCCAACACATTAAATGAAATGCATGTTCAGTCTAAATTCAGTTGTAATAAAATGTAAATTATGTTAGCTGTGACTATAAATAGGTCTAGCCTTCCTCATGTATAGACAAGAGTTGGAATACCAGTGAAAATCTAGCCTTGCTTCCACCACCATCTCCTCTCTCCTTTCCCTTCTGCTTTTGTATACCCACCATCTTCCCCAGTTGGTATCAGAGCCAAGTTGGCATCAAATTTGTAATTAAGTACTTTGGCAATATAAAGTCGTTTTGTGAGTATTTCTTTACTTATCTTTGTTACGTTATGCTTTGATTTTGCTTAAGGAATTACTGACTTAGAAGCAAGAACGTTAAAAGTCTTAACATCTAGTTCTGTGTTAGTTATTATTGAAATATTGTAATCATATTCTGCCCGGAGCAAAGCTAAGGTAGCCATTGTTGTCGCCATTGTTAGCTGTGTGACGGCATTTAAGACATTTTGTTGGTGTGTCAATCCCCTATTTCGTTAGATACTCATGGTAGATTTAGTTAAAATAACTCTGTAATACAAATTATGGCTATGCTTATTAAGAAGTTTGTACCTTTTTCTTCCTCGTCATCAATTCCTTATCTTCTATGTCTATTAAAAATAGTGAAGAAATCTGTTATGATGATTTAGATCAAGTTATTTGTGATTGGACTATTTCAACCAAAAATAAAACTGAAATTTATAAAGTTGGAAGTTTTCAATTTAAATCAAGTTATAAAGTAAAAACCATCAAAAGAACTGAATCCATTACCAGTAATATTCAGCATCTTTCTTTAATCAAGCCGCATGAAATAGAGGAGTATGTTAAAACATACAATTATATTCATTTTGGATTAGTGCAAGTTGCTTTAAATCCATTAACAAGACTTGGACTTAGAACTGAAGTTCTCATCTATATTCAAGATACAAGATATAAAAAATTTAGTGATTCATTACTTGGAATGGTTGAATCAAGTTTGGCTAATGGCCTTACTTTCTTCAACTTATTTCTAAATTTCTTTGTTTCCCTTTAGATCCAAGTGGACATGAAGCTCTTACTTTTGCTATCCAGACAAAAGGTTTTGATATGAATCCTCATAATCAAAATCTTGCTCTTAGATATAGAGTTTATTATAAACTCATGAATTCAGTAGTTCCAGGCATAGCCTATTCCCGTTAAGCAAAAAGTATGATTACTTTATTCCAAATTAATTTCAAAAATAAACTTAATATTCCAAAACCCATACAGTGGAATGATGTTAATCTATCTGGTAAATGGCGCTTAGAAAACACTCAACCAGAAAGGTCTTTAGAAAATCAAGATATTGAAACAATTACTGAACATGAAGATGGAAGTGTTGAAATAAATTTTCAAATAGATTTAAGAGATACAACTCCTACAGTTTATCAACCTTCTAGAAAGTCTTATTCTCATCCTCCTTCTATGGTAGGATCCTCGATAAAAGAACCATCCTGATTTTCTTGCTCTACACCTAATGTAGACCTTCGACCTACAGGACTTGTGTATCCTTCTTATCAAGCTTCTCCATTTAATATATATAATCCTTCGGAATCCGATTTCAATATAAATATTATTGAATGCTTTGAAATTGATAAAGAAATGTCAAAAAAGAATTTGGCTTTACATCCTTTAACAAAATCCTTTTCAAACAGGTTTCTCGAGAACATAAAGACATTTTAAAAGAAAAATGGTAAAAATATATGTATGATAATCAAAGAAATATTTATTTCTTTGATTGGCTTAAACTAGCCATAAAGAAAGCTTATAATACTAAAGATTTATCCATCAAAATGGTAACAAAATTAAATTTATCTTGGATTATAGCTTCTACACGTTTTTTTGCATAAAGAACTGAAGAATCTATACATCATCCATTACATCAAATCATATATAAAGAAACTTTTGCCGTACCCATAAAAGATGTAACAAATATACAAGTAGCTTAATTTTGTTATCATATTGATGGATAAATCAACATATATTTGTACCATTTTTCTTTTAAAAAGTCTTTATGTTCTTGAGAAACTTGCTTAAAAAGGGATTTTGTTAAACGATGTAGAGCTAAATTATTTTTTATATTTCTTTATCAATTTCAAAATGATCAATAATATTTTTATTGAAACCAAATTCTGAAGGATTATATTTATTAGATAGAGAAGCTTGATAAGAAGGATTTACAAGTCTTGTAGGTCGAAGGTCTACATTAGATCTAGAGCAAGAAACTCGGGATGGTTTTTTTATGGAAGATCCTACCACAGAGGGAGGATGAGAATAAAACTTTCTAGAAGGTTGATAAAATGTAGGAGTTGTATCTCTTGAATCTGTTTGAAAATTTATTTCAACACTTCCATCTTCATGTTCAATAATTGTTTCAATATCTTGATTTTCTAAAGACCTTTCTGGTTGGGCATTTTCTAAGCGCCATTTACCAAATAGATTAATATCATTTCACTGTATGAGTTTTGGAATATTAACTTTATTTTTGAAATAGATTGGAATAAAGTAGTCATATGTTTTACTTCATGGGAATAGGCTATGCCTGGAACAACTGAATTCATGAGTTTATTATAAACTCTATATATGAGAGCAAGATTTTGATTATGAGGATTCATATCAAAACCTTTTGTCTGAATAGCAAGAGTAAGAGCTTCATGTGCACCTGGATCCATAAGGGAAATAGAGAAATTTAGAAAGCAATTGAAGAAAGTGAGGCCATTAGCCAAACTTGATTCAACTATTCTAAGTAATGAATCACTGAATTTTTTATGTCTTGTATCTTGAACATAGACGAGAGCTTCTGTTCTTCTAAGTCCAAGTCTTGTTAAAGGCTTTAGAATAAATTGCACTAATCCAAAATGAATATAATTGGATGTTTTAACATACTCCTTTATTTCATGGGGCTTGATTAAAGAAAGATGCTGAATATTACTGGTAATGGATTCAGTTCTTTCAATGGTTTTTACTTTATAACTTGATTTTAATTGAAAACTTCCAACTTTATAAATTTCATTTTTATTTAAGGTTGGAATAGTCCTGTCACAAATAAGTTAATCTAAATCGTCATAACTGATTTCTTCACTATTTTTAATAGACATAGAAGATAAGGAATTTGATGATGAGGAAGAAGAAGGTACAAACTTCTTAATAAGGTTAGCCATGTTTGTATTATAGAGTTATTTTAACCAAATCCACCACGAGTATCTAACGAAATAGAGGATTTATACACCAACAAAACACCTTAAACGCCTTCACATGGCTAACAACGGCGACAACAATGGCTACCTCAGCTTCGCTTTGGGCGGAAGATGATTAAAATCTCTCAATAGTAACAAACGCAGAACTAAGTATTAAGACTTTTGACTTTCTTACTTTTAAGTCAGCTATTTCTTAAACAAAATCAAAGCATAACATAACAAAATAAGTGAAGAAATACTCACAAAACAACTTTAAATTGCCAAAGTACTTGATTACAAATTTGATACCAACTTTGCCCTGATACCAAATGGGGAGGATAGTGGGTATACAAAAGCAGAAGGGAGAGGAGAGAGGAGATGGTGGTGGAAGCAAGGCTGGATTTTGACTAGTATTCTAACTCTTGCTTGTACATGAGGAAGGCTAGACCTATTTATAGTCATAGCAAACATAATTTACATTTCATTATAACTGAATTTAAACTGAATGTGCATTTCATTTAATGTGCTAGCAAATTTCATGATGCTTCCGGACTGCAGGTAAAAATCACAATCTTTGCTATAGATGAACTCTATTTTGAGCAGTGAGATGTCATGACTGCTTTGAGTGACCTGATAAGGTATGTGTCATGTCTTTATTTCTGTTCCCTTTCTGGAGATAAGTTCTTCATGGATGTGCACGTCGAGAATAAAATATTACTTCATTCTTATCAGAGATATGCTTTGTCCTTTAGTACTTTTGCATGTACTTTTTCTAACAACTCATTGATGGGTTAGTAGAAAAAGCTTTTCTCATCCTTCCAATGTCTTAGAAAAAGCTCTTATAGGAAGAATCTTTATCCTAGGCATAGTATTATTAGAGACTTGCATCAAAAGTGCTCATTCCAACCTTCATTTATTAATTCACCATGGAATAATTGGATTAACTCTTCTCGAGTTTCTTTAGAAATATCAAAAGACATGTTTTCATAAGCATTGATAATTTGATTGAGAGCTATATGTCCAAATTTATATGGATTCTGTATCATCGTTGTTCGCTCAGCGAGATCATTAGTAATGTAAACAACTCATTGACTGTCACACCAAACATATCTGTATGTACTTGCAAATTCAGGATGCCCTTTTGGATTGGGAAATCTTTGATATTGATTAGAAGCTGGATCATAATTTTGGAGAATTCATAGCTATATTCCATTGTAGCGACTTCATGAGATTCATACCATTGAGCTGGATAATCAATAGGGAGATGTTCGTAATCATTTAAGGTAGAGATGAATTTTTTGCAGACTAAATGTCCTTCTTCATAAGTCATGATAGTCCATAATTGATAAGGTTGATAACACAGGATTTCTATTCTTTCACCCAAACTTGATGAAATTGTTATGAGAAGTTGTCTTTTGGTAACTCCAAGGCTGTGAAGGCCATGACGCACGATTGCAAGGAACTGCTGTATTATTTCAAAATCATCTCTACATAAAGAAAATATTTGGACTAATTCTTGTTCGATATATGAGATATTAACTTCATGTGATGGTAGGAAAAATTTGGGAAAGCCAGTTGCCCAACTTATATATTGAGCTTTGAGCATTAATCGCTCCTTGATTTGACAAGAAAGAGTTTTTTCTCTAATTCTTATAGCTATCTCATCAGGAAGGGCTCTTTTAACCTTTTCTAGGAGGTGAATTCTGAATGTTTTTTTATCAGCGTAGGTGGATAACAGTACTCTTTGATGGATGTTATGGCACATAAGGATTTGGGTTTCTAAGTCCTTGATATGGTTTACAATTTTGGATAGGGTTTTTCTAGTGTTTCTTCCTTTATCAAAGAGAATGGCACTCCAATGGGCATTGATAAGTTCTTCTGAAGTGACAAATACTCCTGGATTGAAGAAAGGGGTTGATATTTGTTGGGATGTAGGTATGGAGGAAAAGTATGATTCTTGAATAGGGGCTTTACTTGATGTAATATGATAAGGGATACTTCCTAAAGGCAAATAGGAGTAAAAGATAGGTCTGAATGAGAATTATCAATAACTTGAATTTTTATTTTCTTTGGGAAAAGAAAAGCAATTTTATATCTATCCTCGAGGTAGAATTTGAACGTACCAAAATCTGGATATAGGATTAAATGTAGAAAACATGAAGACATCAGAGAGACGATTAATAAGATCCATTTTATTTGGAATTGGATATTTGAATGGTTTTTGAACATCTTATTCTTGTTTACACTTTGTTTGAATAATATTGATATGTTGAATAGGAGTAATTCAACAAAATCAAAATTTAATTCTTTATTGTCTAAAATAGTTTTTAGACCTAATGAGTCAATTTGAAAAGGCTGTAAAATTTGTTAAAAAGGATTTCTAAGGATAACATCGTTGTTTAAATCGTTTCTTGGAGGGAATATAGTCTTTATGCATGTTCCATTTTTACAAACATAAACATTACTTAATTTGTATTTGATATGTACTTTTTGGCTAGCAGTAGCTAGATTGAGTTTATTATTGGTTTTTCCATAATATTTTGCTGGGATTGATCCTTCTCTTATTAAATTAACATCTCCGCCGCTATCAAGTAAGTAGAGTACTTTAATAGAGAAGTCTTTGACCTTAATTATAGCTTGAGTTTTCATTTTTTAAGTGGATTTCTTATTAAAGAATTTACAAAACCATTTAAGTCTTTATCAAAATTTTCTTGATATTCTAAATTATCATTATTTTCTTGATAATTCTTGAGTGTGTGAAATTCAAGATTCTCAACACGTTGTTTGAGTTCTTAAAGTTCAATTAAGTCTTGTTTTAATTCTTTTATTTCTTGCTTTTGATTATTAATTTCTTTATAAAGACCCCGAATTGAAAGATAAGGAGGAGCTTGCTGCTCTCTTAATCTATCTAATAAAGTTTTAATGCTGAATTGTTCAGGTAAGTCAGATATATTATTTGAAGTAGAAGCATTTCCTTTTTTATTTCCTTCATTTATTTCTTTATTTTTTCAAAATATTTATTTTTTAATTCTTCATCTTTGAGATCTTAAAATATTTCTAGCACCAGTTCTTTTGGCGTAGTAAGTACGTTTAAAGATAAATAGGAAAAAGAACCAGATTCATACTGGATTTCACTATCAAATATTTTACAATGACATATATCTAAAGAATAATCTTTATTTGAGGAAGTAGATGATACTATGGATGAGGATGATGATTCTTTTAAGATAGTTTTGATTTTTGTTTCTATTTTTACTTTTATTTTTGGGCAGTCAGGAGCTATATATCCTTTTTCTTTGCATTTATAACATTGTATTTCTTTTTTCTTATGATGAAAAGTGGATAGATTATCTTTTGTGTAAGATTTCTTTAATTCTTTATAAGGGTGTCTATGAGAAGATTTTTTGTAATATCTTTTTAAAGGAGTATAATATTCTAGAGTTGAAAAATGTTTAGATTTTATTTTTTGATGGTTTCTTTTTAAGTTTTTCTTTTTATTTTTGTTAGAAGGACTAATTAATGGTTCCATGCTAAATTAAAAACAAAAATCACCAAGTTTATACTTGCTAATTCTTTTTTGATTTTCAATTTGACGTTTAAGGCCAAGTTCATACTTGCTGATTCTTTTTTTATTTTCAATTTGATGTTTAAGTTTGATTTCATTGCATAATGAAAATCCAACTTTATTAATCTTTTGAATTAGATCACCATATGTATACATTCCATAATTCAAATTTCCATAATTTTTTGATTTGAATTCTTCTCTAACTTTTTTTGCAAAAAGTTTAGGAAGACCAGATATGAATTTTTTTTCCAAAATTCTGAATTACTTGCATCGATTGTATAGAGTTTTGATAAGAAAACATCTTTATCCAACGAAAATCTGATAATGTTGAGCAAGATAAATTGATTAATTGTATTTTTATTTTTCCTTCTACGTTCATATAATTACCAATAAAATGTTTTACTATATTGGTAATAAGTATATAAACAGAATCAGGAATCATTTGACCTTGAGGAGTAATAACAGCATTTCCTAAAGGATCTCCTTTTACTGCATTTAGTATAGCTTGTCTTTCTATATCAGATAGGTACTTTCCCACCAACCCTGTAATTTTTCAATAAATCCAAGGACAATTGCATTTACTGCATGTTTTTTATCATTGCCCGCAGCCATGATGGTAGAGGCATATATCATCATATGTTGGCATAGTTACAGGATTTGATATTCAGATTATCCATCTATATCTCATTCGTATATTGAGGAGTTTTCAAATCGAAGGCCATTTAGAATAGCTTGTTCTTTGAATTGAAGATCAACTAGAGTAGGTCTTGGATAACAATTTCTTATTTTTGCGGCAGTGACTATTGGTTTTTTTCTTTTAAATATTTTATTGAATTGTAGAGATTCTTTATTTTGACAATTTTGATTCTCATTTGTTTTAGACTCTTTTTCTATATGATCAACTACAGAAAATTCTGAATTTGAGCTGGAGGCTTTAGAATTTGAGACTAAAACATTTATAGAATTATTAGCTTTTTGATAGTTATTTTCTTGAACTTTTATATTTGTAAAACTATGAGATAATTGATTAATTAGTTCATCTAAAAATTTTAAAGGTTTCTTTTCTAACTTTAGATCTTTAAGGGCTTCATCTTGAAAACCTAAAGTTTGTGTCTTAATTATCTTTTGTGAAGAAGATGCTTCATAAATTTTTAAAATATTTTCAACTTTATCTTCAATTCTATTGGTTTGTTGGCCATTATTATTGATGAGTCTTTAAAAATGCATATTTTCATACACATTTTGACCCATTTTAAAGACATATTAACTTAAAAGAGCCTCATTTAGTGTGATATAATGGGTTAATTCATTTTAAATTCATTTTTATATTTTTTTGCATAAATTGCTCAAAAATCACACTTTTTACATAAATTCATGAAACCTGCTATTTTTGGAAAGTCTACTTTTGGAAAGTTTTGTGAAAATAATTTTTCTCATGAAATAAATTGAATTCTCTTCATCATTAGTTCATTCATATAAAATCATGAAGAATGATGTACATTTTTATTATGATTTCGTGAGAAATGGGCCCACAGTCATGCATATGTGATGTTAGGGGTAAAATTATCTTTTCACATGAATTCACTTCTGTTTTGTAGGAAATTAATTATATGGGTCCCATTTGTAAAGAATTGAGGCAAGGAATTGATTTTTAAGAGAAATGAGAGTAGAATTGAAGAGAAAAGGAAATTGGAAGAAAATTGTAAAAAGTCGGCTTCATGGTCCCACACACACATGCACATGTGTAGGGCACACTTGTAAAACATCCAAGATGGGGTCCATTTATTTGTTGCACATTTTCTAGAGATTTTGAAGAGAATTTGAAGAATATCTCATCAAAGATTGACAAGGAAAGCCACATAGGAGTTCTTTTTGGAGAAGGAGAAGATTTAATTGAAAAAAAAATAAAAAAATATCCAAACTAGCTATTCCACGTCCAAAAGAGGATTTTTGATCAGATTTTGATTGAAAAAGTAAAGGAAAAAAAATCAAGGGCGAATTATCTGGAAGATCTCTTCAAGTTCGGAGCCAACAAGGAGAACTTTCCAAAAAAGGAAAGTTGACGATGCAAAGAGATAAAAGGGGAAGTTCTACACCTCATGTGGGCCAAGTTTGATTCTAAGAGAGGATTCTTATCCCTATTTCATCTCTCAAAAGATCTTAATGCAAGGTGGCAATGACAAAGAAGGAAAGAAGCATCCAAGAGGGACTTCTAGACAAATCAAGCAAGGAAAGAAGAGAAAAATAAAAAGAAAAAAAAATCCCTAAGGATATTGCACGTCCAAAGCATTGTTTGGAGCCCTTTTTCTTTCAATTTTTTAATTATTTTTAAGATTTTAAAGTTTGAGAAGGAGTAGGACTTGAAAAAGTATAAATAGGGTACCCTTCTCCCATATTCTTCATGGAAGAATTACCCACCTCCCACCTCTAGATTTCTTCATCCATCTCTCCCTCTCTTATCTCTACATCTCAAGTCATCAAGGAGGCTTAGCCCTAAAGCCACACCACCAACCTTGAAGTGTCAACTAGAAGGAGGAATTCTCATCCATCTTAGTATGTAATTGTTTGCTTTTTATTTCCAATCTTTTGTAAAACAATTTCATGCTAGTAAAGTTTGTTTCTTTTCAATTGTTCTTGTCTTTGATTTTGTGGTGTTCATAATTTTAGTCTTGTTTGTGATTGGGTTAATTTTTGTTCTTGTTTAAATATTGGGATAGAATTGGAATCACAACTAGTAACCCATCTTAGTAACCTTTTTAATATACTTTCTCTCTTTGGATACATTGTATGTTTGGAGGCAATGCAAGATGGAGTTAAAGAGGTTTGAGTGAAAAAAGATTAAAGGCCAATTCTGAAATTTATTTCTACATGGAATGAAAATTTGTTATTCTCACTTAGATTGACGACCTAAGATGAAGAATAAGACCCTAAGACAACACTGCTAATCTATTTTAGCCCAAATTAAGATAAGAAATTGAAAGAGCAATCTACCGCCTTTGACTTCTTGTTATTACCGCCTTTGACTTCAGTTGTTACTGCCTTTGACTTTCATGTTATTACCGCCTTTGACTTCCTACAATTTTATGTTATTTTCTGCACTTTTGTTATTTTTCTTGTTACATTCACATGGATTTTAAGTTTTGTTTTTGCATAGTTTGATGGTTGGATTAGGAATCATTGCATCTATTTTCTTATCATAAGATTTTGTGCATATTTAAGTTGATGAAAATTAAGCCTTCAGATCTGAATCTAATGATTAAATTCGGACTCAATATATAAACAACATAACTTAATAGTTTCAGCAAACTGTAGAAACAGTTTTTGACAAAAAGTTCGAAGTGGGTAGACCAGTCAAATCATAATATTTTTCTTTGAAACTTGGCAATATTAAATTTTAGGATGTGGTCTTTCATTCCCCAAAATTTCAGATCAAAATAATTTCGGTAGGTTTGTGAACCAGAGGCTTAAACTTTGCCAATCAGTCAGCCCGAATCAGAATTCCTGCACAGAATTTTGCAATGTTGTCATATTCATGCATTTATAACTTTTTCTTTTTAGATCCTTTTTTAATTCCGTTTATTTTTGTTAGTTTCTTGCATCAGTAGAACATAAATTTCAGCCATTAAATTTAGATTTAGGATGCATTAGAATAGTTCAAATCATGCATAAAATTTGCATCAACATACTAGTTTTTCATACTTAGAATTTTTCAGCATCTCATGGCATGAATTGCATTATTATTTTTACTAACTTTCTAATTTTAAATTTGTTTCTTGTTTTATGTTTTTGATTGTTTTAGTTAATTTTCAGAATTAAATATCTTTCTAAACTGGTTTTAATTGAAGGTTTTAAATTGAAAAGTTTACTAGTTTTGGAAATTCTCTAACTTAGGAAAATTTTTAACTTTTGTTTATTTTGTTTCTAACATTGTTTAGTTTAGTAAGATTCTAATTTTAGTTTTTATTTTTGGAAGTTCTAACTTGTGTTTTAGTTTTGCAGCAACTTTAGTTTTATTTTAGGAATTTTAGATTTCGGAAAGTTTCTTTCATTGGTTTGTAACTAATTTAATTTTGGTAAGTAGGATGTTTGTATTTGTTAGATTTTAATTAGGTTAGTTTTAGATTTTTATTTTAAGGCAAGTCAAGTTGAAAAAAGATACCTTAAAACACATTGCTCCCTGAGGATCGACCTGGTCTCACCAGTTTTATTACTACATCGCGGTTCTGCATTTGGAACTCATGATCAAGTTTTTGGCGCCGTTGTCGGGGAGCGCCGTTTAAGATAACTTTTCTAACTTTCCTTATTTACATTGTTTGTGGGTGTGGTTTAATTTTGGCATCTTGCTAGAAATAGGAGGACATGCGTAGAATGATGAGTCGCCCTAATTTGGAATAGGAATGTGCATGGAATGCTAGAAAGTACACATACTGCTATTCTCAAAAACTTTCTAAAATCAAGAAAAGTTACTGTTTTTCAACTTGTCTCAACTTCTTTTGGGAAGAAAGTATACCAAAAGTGATCTAATCATTGTCCTTAATCTTCTCGGTGTCTAAGGAAGCCTTTGCCCCTGTAGTGCGCGACAGTTTGTCTGTTCAGGAAACTGGTCCTTCAAACGGATCCATCTGTGACTCTACCACTTTCTGGTGGCTTACCTGGCCGAGTTTGTTTCATAGGACCAGATTGGAGACCTTGAGGAAACTTTTCAACCTTAAGGAGTTGCTTAGACGTCTTTTTTTTCTAACTTAGGTTTTATCATTTTTTCAAAAAAAAAAAAAAAAAGAACGAGTGATTCCAAAAATGGATTGGTAGAAATCCACAAACATGAGGGGACTTAACAATGGGCAAATCAATAGGAATAGAACTAACGCTGATGGCCCCCCAAAGTCTTGGCGTGCCTTGTGCAAACATGAAAGAATTGCAAAGTTACATCTAAGAAATTGTTCAGCTAGATCTTATGAATGGGAATGGGCCAATCAATATGATCATTGTTACAATGAGGAATTTATGGAAAAGTTTAATGGAATGATTAGGTCAGATGATCAACTAATAAGGGTCCCGTATGATTACCCACACCCCACATAATCATTCACTCATTAGAATATGGATGTGGGATTTCCATGGTGGGCAGAATCAAATCAATGGCATTACCATAACGAAATGGGTAACATGTGTAGTCCAAATTGGGATGATCACTCACTAAACAATTGGCGTAATGGGCCCAACATGGATCATGTCTCTTCTTCCCAAGAATTTACTCTGGCCGGGTCGTATGACTATCCCTCACAAGATACATAATATGTACCCCCTTCTTTTCCCTGGTCATATGCACCACATGATTCCCGACCACCTAAATGGTCATATGAACCACCACCAACCCTGAAAAATTCTTTGGAGAATACTTTAGCCAAATTGGTTGAGTTCACAGAAAATACCATGCAAATCATACAAAAAAATGAACACAACATGAAAAGCCTAATGACTTCGATTAATCAAACAAGGCTTGAAATGAGAAAACAAAATGCCACCGTTGGAATTAAAAATGATCCTACATTCATTAAAGACCTCATAGATATGGATCACACAAACACACAGTCGATATCTAAGGGTGTACACGAGTATATGGATGATGGTGTGATGCATGAACCAATTAATGAATCACATGAGCCTGTGTGCCCCACTTTTCCTTTGTACTAGCCATTCCACTTCATTAAAGAGGAATCTATGCCCTTTTACATAAATCCTTTCTATGATTCAGATTCCTCTGATGAATTTGGCATTGCAGTCTTTCACAAATTTGATGTTTCTATAATTGAGGAAACTGCAAATGAACCTACTGAGCCTCAAAAGGAAGATTACAATTAGGAGGATGACCCCATTTTTCAAATTTCTGAGATGGATAATCTGGAATCTTTGGAATCATGTACTGACTTCTTTATGAAATCTAATTATCCAACCCTTCGAGAAATTGCCCGCGCATTTCTTGGCCCTCAATGTTATTCAGAAAAACTTGTAAAATTAGAGAATAGTGGTCCTATTCAGAGACCAAAGTCCGATAATTTGGAATCCTTTGAGCTCGTGCCTAAACGGACCGTGGAAATCAATTTAAAAGAATTTGTGGCACGCAAGGACCTATGGCCACCTAGCTGTTCAATGCATCCTCTCCTCTCTTTCAAATATCCATTTTTAAGGGAGGAGGAAGAAATTTTCTTTATGGTCCCTTCTTCACACAGTCTACAGAAATATACAGTCCTCATGGTTTCATCTCTTTCTGCGCTTCTTGTAAACTGTGTGGAGGAAAATTTCATTTGGGATCCGGGTGGACTCATGATTTCGAATCCAGTAGTGTAGGTTTTTGTTTCTTTTCTTTTTAGAGTAGATATTTCCTTTTAGAGTAGCTTTTTGTCTTTTTGTTCTTGTTTTTCTGTTTTGTCTAACTTTGGACAGGGAGCAGCTCGAACACATCTTCAGGTGACTTTTTCTCTCTACTCTCATTTACATTTATATTTCCTCATGTTATTTTTACAGTTCTGCGTTGCATGCATAAACATCGAGGATGATGTTCATCTTAGGATGGGGGGTGGGAACAAGCACGCTTGTCCAATTTTAGACAAAAAATTTTTTTTATTTTTCTATCACTTTTATCATTTTAGTCAGTTTTTAATGATTTTAGTTTTTTTTTAAAAACAAAAAAATTAGGACAGGAAATTTTTTTTTGTTGGTATTTATTTTTCATTTTGGAAAAGAAAATTTTTAAAAGAATTGAAGCGATTTGAAGATATATAGAAATATAGAATTTTCATACTTTTGGAAGGAAGTAAAAAGAAAGTTCGCATTTTCTAAAGGAGAAAACCTATCAGAAGATTATCAAAACTTGCTCTTCACATACATATGCGTATACATATTTCGGATATGAAGCTTTGATGCTGTTTGTTTTTGGAATTTTTTTTTTTGGAGAATACAATGTGAACTTGAAATTTAGTTTGTAGAATATTTTTGTTTCCTAGTTCATTTTTGGAACCAAAATGAATTAATTCGAGTGAAATGAGAACTGCCACCTAGTATTTACTTTGGTTTAAAAAAAAGAGAGAAAAAAAAAGAGCATATAATGAGTAATTTATGACTAGTTTGGGTTCGGAGCCTTTTTAACTCGAGCTAGTAAGCCCGAAGGGATATTTTTATATCTAATGCCCTAAAGCCATCTGGTTTGGGAGTCATTGGCCTAACGCTCGCTGCATGGGTTAATTAGAAAGCTTAAGGGACCTAAACATTGCACAGTCGCAGGAGAGAAAAGAAAAAAAAAAGAAAATAAAGATGAATTATGGCCCAACGAGTGTCCGTAGAAATTTTCAAGGGATATGTACGGAAAAGCATAAGGACTAAGTTTGCTCCTTAGATCACAACTTTTGCTCTATCATATGAACTTGGAAAATTCTACGTTGGAAAAAGTAAGAGAGTGAAGAGTGTCCGTAAGAGTTTGCAAGGGAGTATGTGCAGGGAAGGACAAGGACCACATTTGCTCTCTAGATTCTAACTTTTCTTATATCGTATGAACTTGGGAACTCTTGCATCGGAAAAAGATAGTGAGAGAAAAAGAGGCCAATCGAAGTAAATAGTAAAGTGACAGCTATCTTAGTAACTCTGAAAGGAAATTTCTTTTTGCTAAATTTTAGGGGATCAAACTATTTGAAGGAAAAATTCTATTTTTGCAGCATTATTGTGAAATATCTGAAGTAGGTTTTTGATGTATACAGTTTCCCACAATGCACGCAAATTGGTTTGAATTTGAGAAAGTTTTTGAGAATAGAATTGTGGACCGGAATTTGAAAAGTCTGAAAGTGTAATTATTCCAGATTTCAAAAATATCTGATATGAGTGAATTTTCTTTTGGGGAATCTCTTTTCGCTTTTATTCATTTTTTTCTTCATTAAAAAAAAAGAGAAGAGAATTTTGTGGGTATATTCACTGCAAACCCTCACGAGGCATAACTCGTCCACTAAGGGGAACCTAAGGGTTTAAGGGCTTGCTGCATAAGCTAAATGTAGTCGAGAGTGCCGGCGAAAGTGGCGTTGCATTCATGTTTAATTTAATTGCATTGCATTAGTTAAAGATGAGATTAGGTTAGGATGGAAGCCTCATATTTTATCGCATTATTTTGCTGGGGACTAGCAAAACGCTGGTTGAGGGGTGTGATGAGTCTTTAAAAATGCATATTTTTATACACATTTTGACCCATTTTAAAGACTTATTAACTTGAAAGAGCCTCATTTAGTGTAATATAATGGGTTAATTCATTTTAAATTCATTTTTATATTTTTCTGCATAAATTGCTTAAAAATCACACTTTTTACATAAATTCATGAAACCTGCTATTTTTGGAAAGTCTACTTTTGGAAAGTTTTGTGAAAATAATTTTTCTCATGAAATAAATTGAATTCTCTTCATCATTAGTTCATTCATATAAAATCATGAAGAATGATGTACATTTTTATTATGGTTTCGTGAGAAATGGTCCCACAGTCATGCATATGCGATGTTAGGGGTAAAATTGTCTTTTCACATGAATTCACATCTGTTTTGAAGAAATTAATTATATGGGTCCCATTTGTAAAGAATTGAGGCAAGGAATTAATTTTTAAGAGAAACGAGAGCAGAATTGAAGAGAAAAGGAAATTGGAAGAAAATTGTAAAAAGTCGGTTTCATGGTCCCACACACACATGCACATGTGTAGGGCACACTTGTAAAACATCCAAGATGGGGTCGATTTACTTGTTGCACATTTTCAAGAGATTTTGAAGAGAATTTGAAGAATATCTCATCAAAGATTGACAAGGAAAGCCACATAGGAGTTCTTTTTGGAGAAGGAGAAGATTTAATTGAAAAAAAAATAAAAAAATATTCAAACTAGCTATTCCACGTCCAAAAGAGGATTTTGGATCAGATTTTGATTGAAAAAGTAAAGTAAAAAATCAAGGGCAAATTATCTAGAAGATCTCTTCAAGTTCAGAGCCAACAAGGAGAACTTTCCAAAAAAGGAAAGTTGACGATGCAAAGAGATAAAAGGGGAAGTTCTACACCTCATGTGGGCCAAGTTTGATTCTAAGAGAGGATTCTTATCCCTATTTCATCTCTCAAAAGATCTTAATGCAAGGTGGCAATGACAAAGAAGGAAAGAAGCATCCAAGAGAGACTTCTAGACAAAGCAAGCAAGGAAAGAAGAGACAAATAAAAAGAAAAAAAATCCCCAAGGATATTGCACGTCCAAAGCATTGTTTGGAGCCCTTTTTCTTTCAATTTTTTAATTATTTTTAAGATTTTAAAGTTTGAGAAGGAGTAGGACTTGAAAAAGTATAAATAGGGTACCCTTCTCCCATATTCTTCATGGAAGAATTACCCACCTCCCACCTCTAGATTTCTTCATCCATCTCTCCCTCTCTTGTCTCTACATCTCAAGTCATCAAGGAGGCTTAGCCCTAAAGCCACACCACCAACCTTGAAGTGTCAACTAGAAGGAGGAATTCTCATCCATCTTAGTATGTAATTGTTTGCTTTTTATTTCCAATCTTTTGTAAAACAATTTCATGCTAGTAAAGTTTGTTTCGTTTCAATTGTTCTTGTCTTTGATTTTGTGGTGTTCATAATTTTAGTCTTGTTTGTGATTGGGTTAATTTTTGTTCTTGTTTAAATATTGGGATAGAATTGGAATCACAACTAGTAACCCATCTTAGTAACCTTTTTAATATACTTTCTCTCTTTGGATACATTGTATGTTTGGAGGCAATGCAAGATGGAGTTAAAGAGGTTTGAGTGAAAAAAGATTAAAGGCCAACTCTGAAATTTATTTCTACATGGAATGGAAATTTGTTATTCTCACTTAGATTGACGACCTAAGATGAAGAATAAGACCCTAAGACAACACTGCTAATCTATTTTAGCCCAAATTAAGATAAGAAATTGAAAGAGCAATCTACCGCCTTTGACTTCTTGTTATTACCGCCTTTGACTTCAGTTGTTACTGCCTTTGACTTTCATGTTATTACCGCCTTTGACTTCCTACAATTTTATGTTATTTTCTGCACTTTTGTTATTTTTCTTGTTACATTCACATGGATTTTAAGTTTTGTTTTTGCATAGTTTGATGGTTGGATTAGGAATCATTGCATCTATTTTCTTATCATAAGATTTTGTGCATATTTAAGTTGATGAAAATTAAGCCTTCAGATCTGAATCTAATGATTAAATTCGGACTCAATATATAAACAACATAACTTAATAGTTTCAGCAAACTGTAGAAACAGTTTTTGACAAAAAGTTCGAAGTGGGTAGACCAGTCAAATCATAATATTTTTCTTTGAAACTTGGCAATATTAAATTTTAGGATGTGGTCTTTCATTCCCCAAAATTTCAGATCAAAATAATTTCGGTAGGTTTGTGAACCAGAGGCTTAAACTTTGCCAATCAGTCAGCCCGAATCAGAATTCCTGCACAGAATTTTGCAATGTTGTCATATTCATGCATTTATAACTTTTTCTTTTTAGATCCTTTTTTAATTCCGTTTTTTTTTTGTTAGTTTCTTGCATCAGTAGAACATAAATTTCAGCCATTAAATTTAGATTTAGGATGCATTAGAATAGTTCAAATCATGCATAAAATTTGCATCAACATACTAGTTTTTCATACTTAGAATTTTTCAGCATCTCATGATATGCATTGCATTATTAATTTTACTAACTTTCTAATTTTAAATTTTTTTCCAGTTTTATGTTTTTGATTGTTTTAGTTAATTTTCAGAATTAAATATCTTTCTAAACTTGTTTTAATTGAAGGTTTTAAATTGAAAAGTTTACTAGTTTTGGAAATTCTCTAACTTATGAAAAGTTTTAACTTTTTTTTATTTTGTTTCTAACATTGTTTAGTTTAGTAAGATTCTAATTTCAGTTTTATTTTTGGAAGTTCTAACTTGTGTTTTAGTTTTGCAACAACTTTAATTTTATTTTTGGAATTCTAGATTTAGGAAAGTTTCTTTCATTGGTTTGTAACTAATTTAATTTTGGTAAGTAGGATGTTTGTATTTGTTAGATTTTAATTAGGTTAGTTTTAGATTTTTATTTTAAGGCAAGTCAAGTTGAAAAAAAATACCTTAAAACACATTGCTCCCTGAGGATCCACCTGGTCTCACCAGTTTTATTACTACATCGCGGTTCTGCACTTGGAACTCACGATCAAGTTTTTGGCGCCATTGCCGGGGAGCGCCATCTAAGATAACTTTCCTAACTTTCCTTATTTACATTGCTTGTGGGTGTGGTTTAATTTTGGCATCTTGCTAGAAATAGGAGGACATGCGTGGATTGATGAGTCGCCCTAATTTGGAATAGGAATGTGCATGGAATGCTAGAAAGTACACACACTGCTATTTTTAGAAACTTTCTAAAATCAGGAAAAGTTACTGTTTTTCAACTTGTCTCAACTTCTTTTGGGAAGAAAGTATACCAAAAGTGATCTAATCATTGTCCTTAATCTTCTCGGTGTCTAAGGAAGCCTTTGCCCCTGTAGTGCATGACAGTTTGTCTGTTCAGGAAATTGGTCCTTCAAACGGATCCATCTGTGACTCTACCACTTTCTGGCGGCTTACCTAGCCGAGTTTGTTTCATAGGACCAGATTGGAGACCTTGAGGAAACTTTTCAACCTTAAGGAGTTGCTTAAACGTCTTTTTTTTCTAACTTAGGTTTTTATCATTTAAAAAAAAAAAAAGAACGAGTGATTCCAAAAATGGATTGGTAGAAATCCACAAACATGAGGGGACTTAACAATGGGCAAATCAATAGGAATAGAACTAACGCTGATGGCCCCCCAAAGTCTTGGCGTGCCTTGTGTAAACAAGAAAGAATTGCAAAGTTACATCTAAGAAATTGTTCAGCTAGATCTTATGAATGGGAATGGGCCAATCAATATGATCATTGTTACAATGAGGAATTTATGGAAAAGTTTAATGGAATGATTAGGTCAGATGATCAACTAATAAGGGTCTCGTATGATTACCCACACCCCACACAATCACTCACTCATTATAATATGGATGTGGGATTTCCATGGTGGGCTGAATCAAATCAATGGCATTACCATAACGAAATGGGTAACATGTGTAGTCCAAATTGGGATGATCACTCACTAAACAATTGGCGTAATGGGCCCAACATGGATCATGTCTCTTCTTCCCAAGAATTTACTCTGGCCAGGTCGTATGACTATCCCTCACAGGATACATCATATGTACCCCCTTCTTTTCCCTAGTCATATGCACCACATGATTCCCGACCACCTGAATAGTCATATGAACCACCACCAACCCTGAAAAATTCTTTGGAGAATACTTTAGCCAAGTTGGTTGAGTTCACAGAAAATACCATGCAAATCATACAAAAAAATGAACACAACATGAAAAGCCTAATGACTTCGATTAATCAAACAAGGCTTGAAATGAGAAAACAAAATGCCACCGTTGGAATTAAAAATGATCCTACATTCATTATAGACCTCATAGATATGGATCACACAAACACACAGTCGATATCTAAGGGTGTACACGAGTATATGGATGATGGTGTGATGCATGAACCAATTAATGAATCACATGAGCCTGTGTGCCCCACTTTTCCTTTGTACTGGCCATTCCACTTCATTAAAGAGGAATCTATGCCCTTTTACATAAATCCTTTCTATGATTCAGATTCCTCTGATGAATTTGGCATTGCAGTCTTTCACAAATTTAATGTTTCTATAATTGAGGAAACTGCAAATGAACCTACTGATCCTCAAAAGGAAGATTACAATTGGGAGGATGACCCCATTTTTCAAATTTCTGAGATGGATAATCTGGAATCTTTGGAATCATGTACTGACTTCTTTATGAAATCTGATGATCCAACCTTTAGAGAAATTGCCCGCGCATTTCTTGGCCCTCAATGTTATTCAGAAAAACTTGTAAAATTAGAGAATAGTGGTCCTATTCAGAGACCAAAGTCCGATAATTTGGAATCCTTTGAGCTCGGGTCTAAACGGACCGTGGAAATCAATTTAAAATAATTTGTGGCACGCAAGGACCTAAGGCCACCTAGTTGTTCATTGCATCCTCTCCTCTCTTTCAAATATCCATTTTTAAGGGAGGAGGAAGAAATTTTCTTTATGGTCCCTTCTTCACACAGTCTACAGAAATATGCAGTCCTCATGGTTTCATCTCTTTCTGTGCTTCTTGTAAACTGTGTGGAGGAAAATTTCATTTGGGATCCGGGTGGACTCATGATTTCGAATCCAGTAGTGTAGGTTTTTGTTTCTTTTCTTTTTAGAGTAGATATTTCCTTTTAGAGTAGCTTTTTGTCTTTGTGTTCTTGTTTTTCTGTTTTGTCTGACTTTGGACAGGGAGCAGCTCGAACACATCTTCAGGTGACTTTTTCTCTCTACTCTCATTTACATTTATATTTCCTCATGTTATTTTGACAGTTTTGCGTTGCATGCATAAACATCGAGGACGATGTTCATCTTAGGATGGGGGGTGGGAACAAGCACGCTTGTCCAATTTTAGACAAAAAGTTTTTGATCTTTCTATCACTTTTATCATTTTAGTTAGTTTTTAATGATTTTAGTTTTTTTTAAAAAACAAAAAAATTAGGACAGGAAATTTTTTTTTGTTGGTATTTATTTTTCATTTTGGAAAAGAAAATTTTTAAAAGAATTGAAGCGATTTGAAGATATATAGAAATATGGAATTTTCATACTTTTGGAAGGAAGTAAAAAGAAAGTTTGCATTTTCTAAAGGAGAAAACCTATCAAAAGATTATCAAAACTTGCTCTTCACATATATACGCGTATACATATTTCGGATATGAAGCTTTGATGCTGTTTGTTTTTGGAATTTTTTTTTGGAGAATACAATGTGAACTTGAAATTTAGTTTGTAGAATATTTTTGTTTCCTAGTTCATTTTTGGAACCAAAATGAATTAATTCGAGTGAAATGAGAACTGCCACCTAGTATTTACTTTGGTTTAAAAAAAAGAGAGAAAAAAAAGAGCATATAATGAGTAATTTATGACTAGTTTGGGTTCGGAGCCTTTTTAACTCGAGCTAGTAAGCCCGAAGGGATATTTTTATATCTAATGCCCTAAAGCCATCTGGTTTGGGAGTCATTGGCCTAACGCTCGCTGCATGGGTTAATTAGAAAGCTTAAGGGACCTAAACATCGCACAGTCACAGGAGAGAAAAGAAAAAAGGAAGAAAATAAAGATGAATTATGGCCCAACGAGTGTCCGTAGAAATTTTCAAGGGATATGTGCGGAAAAGCATAAGGACTAAGTTTGCTCCTTAGATCCCAACTTTTGCTATATCATATGAACTTGGAAAATTCTACGTTGGAAAAAGTAAGAGAGTGAAGAGTGTCCACAAGAGTTTGCAAGGGAGTATGTGCAAGGAAGGACAAGGACCAGATTTGCTCTCTGGATTCTAACTTTTCTTATATCGTATGAACTTGGGAACTCTTGCGTCGGAAAAAGATAGTGAGAGAAAAAGAGGCCAACCAAAGTAAATAGTAAAGTGACAGTTATCTTAGTAACTCTAAGATGAAATTTCTTTTTGCTAAATTTCAGGGGATCAAACTATTTGAAGGAAAAATTCTATTTTTGCAGCATTATTGTAAAATATCTGAAGTAGGTTTTTGATGTATACAGTTTCCCACAATGCACGCAAGTTGGTTTGAATTTGAGAAAGTTTTTGAAAATAGAATTGTGGACCGGAATTTGAAAAGTCTGAAAGTGTAATTATTCCAGATTTCAAAAATATCTGATATGAGTGAATTTTCTTTTGGGGAATTTCTTTTCACTTTTATTCATTTTTTTCTTCATTAAAAAAAAGGAGAAGAGAATTTTGTGGGTATATTCACTGCAAACCCTCACGAGGCATAACTCGTCCATTAGGGGGAACCTAAGGGTTTAAGGGCTTGCTGCATAAGCTAAATGCAGTCGAGAGTGCCGGTGAAAGTGGCATTGCATTCATGTTTAATTTTATTGTATTGCATTAGTTAAAGGTAAGATTAGGTTAGGATGGAAGCCTCATATTTTAACGCTTTTTTTTGCTAGGGACTAGCAAAACGCTGGTTGGGGGGTGTGATGAGTCTTTAAAAATGCATATTTTCATACACATTTTGACCCATTTAAAAGACTTATTAACTTGAAAGAGCCTCATTTAGTGTGATATAATGGGTTAATTCATTTTAAATTCATTTTTCTATTTTTCTGCATAAATTGCTTAAAAATCACACTTTTTGCATAAATTCATGAAACTTGCTATTTTTGGAAAGTCTACTTTTGGAAAGTTTTGTGAAAATAATTTTTCTCATGAAATAAATTGAATTCTCTTCATCATTAGTTCATTCATATAAAATCATGAAGAATGATGTACATTTTTATTATGATTTCGTGAGAAATGGGCCCACAGTCATGCATATGTGATGTTAGGGGTAAAATTATCTTTTCACATGAATTCACATCTGTTTTGTAGGAAATTGATTATATGGGTCCCATTTGTAAATAATTGAGGCAAGGAATTGATTTTTAAGAGAAACGAGAGCAGAATTGAAGAGAAAAGGAAATTGGAAGAAAATTGTAAAAAGTCGGTTTCATGGTCCCACACACACATGCACATGTGTAGGGCACACTTGTAAAACATCCAAGATGGGGTCCATTTATTTGTTGCACATTTTCAAGAGATTTTGAAGAGAATTTGAAGAATATCTCATCAAAGATTGACAAGGAAAGCCACATAGGAGTTCTTTTTGGAGAAGGAGAAGATTTAATTGAAAAAAAAATAAAAAAATATCCAAACTAGCTATTCCACGTCCAAAAGAAGATTTTGGATCAGATTTTGATTGAAAAAGTAAAGGAAAAAAATCAAGGGCAAATTATCTAGAAGATCTCTTCAAGTTCGGAGCCAACAAGGAGAACTTTCCAAAAAAGGAAAGTTGACGATGCAAAGAGATAAAAGGGGAAGTTCTACACCTCATGTGGGCCAAGTTTGATTCTAAAAGAGGATTCTTATCCCTATTTCATCTCTCAAAAGATCTTAATGCAAGGTGGCAATGACAAAGAAGGAAAGAAGCATCCAAGAGAGACTTCTAGACAAAGCAAGCAAGGAAAGAAGAGACAAATAAAAAGAAAAAAAATCCCCAAGGATATTGCACGTCCAAAGCATTGTTTGGAGCCCTTTTTCTTTCAATTTTTTAATTATTTTTAAGATTTTAAAGTTTGAGAAGGAGTAGGACTTGAAAAAGTATAAATAGGGTACCCTTCTCCCATATTCTTCATGGAAGAATTACCCACCTCCCACCTCTAGATTTCTTCATCCATCTCTCCCTCTCTTGTCTCTACATCTCAAGTCATCAAGGAGGCTTAGCCCTAAAGCCACACCACCAACCTTGAAGTGTCAACTAGAAGGAGGAATTCTCATCCATCTTAGTATGTAATTGTTTGCTTTTTATTTCCAATCTTTTGTAAAACAATTTCATGCTAGTAAAGTTTGTTTCTTTTCAATTGTTCTTGTCTTTGATTTTGTGGTGTTCATAATTTTAGTCTTGTTTGTGATTGGGTTAATTTTTGTTCTTGTTTAAATATTGGGATAGAATTGGAATCACAACTAGTAACCCATCTTAGTAACCTTTTTAATATACTTTCTCTCTTTGGATACATTGTATGTTTGGAGGCAATGCAAGATGGAGTTAAAGAGGTTTGAGTGAAAAAAGATTAGAGGCCAATTCTGAAATTTATTTCTACATGGAATGGGAATTTGTTATTCTTACTTAGATTGACGACCTAAGATGAAGAATAAGACCCTAAACAACACTGCTAATCTATTTTAGCCCAAATTAAGATAAGAAATTGAAAGAGCAATCTACCGCCTTTGACTTCTTGTTATTACCGCCTTTGACTTCAGTTGTTACGGCCTTTGACTTTCATGTTATTACCGCCTTTGACTTCCTACAATTTTATGTTATTTTCTGCACTTTTGTTATTTTTCTTGTTACATTCACATGGATTTTAAGTTTTGTTTTTGCATAGTTTGATGGTTGGATTAGGAATCATTGCATCTATTTTCTTATCATAAGATTTTGTGCATATTTAAGTTGATGAAAATTAAGCCTTCAGATCTGAATCTAATGATTAAATTCGGACTCAATATATAAACAGCATAACTTAATAGTTTTAGCAAACTGTAGAAACAGTTTTTGACAAAAAGTTCGAAGTGGGTAGACTAGTCAAATCATAATATTTTTATTTGAAACTTGGCAATATTAAATTTTAGGATGTGGTCTTTCATTCCCCAAAATTTCAGATCAAAATAATTTCAGAAGGTTTGTGAACCAGAGGCTTAAACTTTGCCAATTAGTCAACCCGAATCAAAATTCCTGCACAGAATTTTGCAAAGTTGTCATATTCATGCATTTATAACTTTTTCGTTTTAGATCTTTTTTTAATTCCATTTTTTTTTGTTAGTTTCTTGCATCAGTAGAGAATAAATTTCAGCCATTAAATTTAGATTTAGGATGCATTAGAATAGTTCAAATCATGCATAAAATTTGCATCAACATACTAGTTTTTCATACTTAGAATTTTTCAGCATCTCATGGCATGCATTGCATTATTAATTTTGCTAACTTTCTAATTTTAAATTTGTTTCTAGTTTTATGTTTTTGATTGTTTTAGTTAATTTTCAAAATTAAATATCTTTCTAAACTTGTTTTAATTGAAGGTTTTAAATTGGAAAGTTTACTAGTTTTGGAAATTCTCTAACTTAGGAAAATTTTTAACTTTTGTTTATTTTGTTTCTAACATTGTTTAGTTTAGTAAGATTCTAATTTTTGTTTTTATTTTTGGAAGTTCTAACTTGTGTTTTAGTTTTGTAGCAACTTTAGTTTTATTTTAGGAATTTTAGATTTAGGAAGGTTTCTTTCATTGGTTTGTAACTAATTTAATTTTGGTAAGTAGGATGTTTGTATTTGTTAGATTTTAATTAGGTTAGTTTTTAGATTTTTATTTTAAGGCAAGTCAAGTTGAAAAAAAATACCTTAAAACACATTGCTCCCTGAGGATCGACCTGGTCTCACCAGTTTTATTACTACATCGTGGTTCTGCACTTGGAACTCACGATCAATTATGAAGGTTAATATTTGTATAATTATTTTGTTCTAAAACATGACTTAAATCCGATTTATAAATTAATTCAGATTTACCTTTACCTCCATGTATTTTTGCAACATCTTTTATCGGTACAGCCGAAGTTTCTTTACATATGATTTCATATAATGGAGGATGAATAGATTCTTCATTTCTTTATGGAGAAGAACTGGTAGAAGCGATAATCTAGGATGAGCTTAATTTTGTTATTATATTGATGCATAAATCTTCAGTATTATAAGCTTTCTTTATGGCTAGTTTAAGCCAATCAAAGAAATAAATATTTCTTTGATTATCATACATATATTTGTACTATTTTCTTTTAAAAAGTCTTTATGTTCTTGAGAAACCTGTTTAAAAATGATTTTCTTAAAGGATGTAGAGCCAAAATTTTTTTTAACATTTCTTTATCAATTTCAAAACATTCAATAGCATTTATATTGAAATCTGATTTCGAAGGATTATATGTATTAGATGGAGAAGCTAGATAAGAGGGATACACAAGTCTTGTAGGTCGAAGGTCTACATTAGGTATAGAGCAAGAAACTCAAGATGGTTCTTTTATAGAAGATCCTACACAGAGGGAGGAGGAGAATAGGACTTTCTAAAAGGTTGACAAACTGTAAGAGCTGTATCTCTTGAATTTGTTTGAAAATTTATTTCAACACTTCCATCTACATGTTCAATAATTGTTTCAATATCTATATTTTCTAAAGACAGTTCTAGTTGGGCATTTTCTAAGCACCATTTACCAGATAGATTAATATCATTCCACTGTATGAGTTTTGAAATATTAACTTTATTTTTGAAATTAGTTTAGAATAAAGTACTCATACCTTTTGCTTGATGGGAATAGGCTATGCCTAGAACAACTGAATTCATGTGTTTATAATAAACTCCATCTATGAGAGCAGGATTTTGATTATGAGGATTCGTATCAAAACCTTTTGTTTACATAGCAATACTAAGTGCTTTATGTGCACCTTGATCTATATGGGAAACAGAAAAATTTGGAAAGCAATTGAAAAAAGTAGGGCCATTAGCCAAACTTGATTCAATCATTCCAAGTAATGAATCACTGAATTTTTTATGTCTTGTATCTTGAACATAGATGAGAGCTTCCATTCTAAGTCCAAGTCTTGTTAAATGCTTTCGAGTAACTTGCACTATTCCAAAATGAATATAATTGTATGTTTTAACATACTCATTTATTTCATGGGGCTTGATTAAAGAAAGATGCTGAATATTGCTGGTAATGGATTCAGTTCTTTTAATGGTTTTTACTTTATAACTTGATTTTAATTGAAAACTTCAAACTTTATAAATTTAATTTTTATTTACAGTTGGAATAGTCCAGTCGCAAATAACTTGATCTAAATTGTCATAACTGATTTCTGCACTATTTTTAATAGACATAGAAGAAAAGGAATTTGATGATGAGGAAGAAGAAGTTACAAACTTCTTAACACGGTTAGCCATAGTTTGTATTACAGAGTTATTTTAACCAAATCCACCACGAGTATCTAACGAAATAGAGGATTTACACACCAACAAAACACCTTAAACGGCTTTACATGGCTAACAACGGCGACACCAATGGCTACCTCAGTTCGCTCTGGGCGGAATATGATCAAAATTTCTCAATAATAACAAACACCGAACTAAGTGTTAAGACTTTTGACTTTCTTACTTCTGAGTCAGCAATTCCTTAAGCAAAATCAAAGCATAACATAACACAGATAAGTGAAGAAATACTGACAAAACAACTTTATGTTTCCAAAGTACTTGATTACAAATTTGATACCAACTTTGCTATGATACCAAATGGGGAAGATAGTGGGTATAGAAAAGCGGAAGGGAGAGGAGAGAGGAGATGGTGGTGGAAGCAAGGCTAGATTTTGACTAGTATTCCAACTCTTGCTTATACATGAGGAAGGCTAGACCTATTTGTAGTCATAAAAAACATAATTTACATTTCATTACAACTGAATTTAGACAGAATGTGCATTTCATTTAATGTACTGGTAAATTTCAATATGCTTCCGGATTGCAGGTAAAAATCACAATCTTTGCTATAGATGAACTCTATCCGGAATAGTGAGATGTCATGATTGTTTTGAGTGACTTGGTAAGGTATGTGTCATGTCTTTATTTCTTTTCCCTTTCTGGAGATAAGTTCTTCATGGATGTGCTTGTTGGGAATAAAATACTACTTCATTCTTATGGGAGATATGCTTTGTGTTTTAGTACTTGTGCATGTACTTTTTCTAGGAACTCATTGATTGGCTAGTAGAAAAAGCTTTTCTCATCCTTCCCATGTCTTAGAAAAAGCTTTCGTAGGAAGATTCTTTATGCTAGGCATAGTATTATTGGAGACTTGCATCAAAAGTGCTCATTCCAACCTTCATTTGTTAATTCATCATGAAATAATTGGATTAACTCTTCTCAAGTTTCTTTAGAAATATCAAAGACATTTCTTCATAAGCATTGATAGTTTGATTAAGAGCTATATGTCCAGATTTATATAGATTCTGTATCATCATTGTTTGCTCAACGAGATCATCAGCAATGCAAAAAACTCATCGACTATCACACCAAACATATCTATATGTACTTGCAAATTCAGGATGTCCTTTTAGATGGGAAATCTTAGATATTGATCAAAAGCTGAATCTTAATTTTGGAGACGTTCTAAGCTATATTCCATTGTACTGACTTCATTAGATTCATAGCATTAAGCTGGATAATCAATAAGGAGATGCTCGTAATCATTTAAGGTAGAGATGAATTTTTTACAAACTAAATTCCCTTCTTCATAAGTCATGATAGTCCATAATTGATAAGGTTGATAAAACTGGATTTCTGATCTTTCACCCAAACTTCATGAAATCGTTGTGAAAAGTTGTCTTTTGGTAACTCCAAGGTCACGAAGGGCATGACGCACGATTGCAGGGAGCTGCTGTATTATTTCAAAATCATCTCTGCATAAAGAAAATCTTTGGACTAATCCTTGTTCGATAGATGAGATATTAATTTCATGTGATGGTAGGAATAATTTGGGAAAGCCAATTGCGCAGCTTATATATTGAGCTTTGAGCATTAATTGCTCTTTGATCTGACAAGAAATAGTTTTTTCTCTAATTCTTGCAGCTATTTCATCTGGAAAGGCTATGTTAACCTTTCCAGAAGGTAAATTCTGGATGTTCTTTTCATTAGCATAGATAGATAACAGTGCTCTTTGATGGATGTTATGGCACATAAGGATTTGGCTTTCTAAGTCCTTGATATGGTTTGCAATTTTAGATAGGCTTTTTCTAGTGTTTTTTCTTTTATCATAGAGAATGGCATTCTAATGGGCATTGATAAGTTCTTATGAAGTGACAGATAATCCTAGATTGAATAAGGGAATTGATATTCATTGGGATGTTGGTATGAAGGAAGAACTTGATTCCTAAATAAGGCTTTGCTTTTGCTTGTACTTGATGTCATAATGAGAAGGGATACTTCCTACAAACAGATAGGTCTGAATGAAAATTATCAATAATCTGAATTTTTATTTTCTTTAGGAAAAGAAAAATAATTTTATATATGTCCTCCGGGTAGAATTTGAAGGTACCAAAATTTGGATGTAGGATCAAATGTAGAAAACATGAAGTCATCAAACAAACGATTAATAAGATCCGTTTTATTTTGAACTGGGTATTTGATTTTTTTTGAACACCTTATTCTTGTTTACACTTTGTTTGAATATTATTGATATGTTGAATACTAGTTGATTCACCAAAATTAAAAATTAATTCTTTATTGTCTAAAATAGTTTTTAGACCTAATGAGTTAATTTGAAAAGGCTGTAAAATTTGTAAAAAGGGTTTCCAAGGACAACATCATTATTTAAATCCTTTCCTAAAAGGAAATTATCTTTATACATGTTCCATTTTTACAGTCATAAACATTACTTAATTTGTAATTGATATGTAGTTTTTTGCTAGTAGTAGCTAGATTGAGTTTATTATTGGTTTTTTCATAATATTTTGTTGGGATTAATCCTTCTCTTATTAAATTAATATCTACACCACTATCTAGTAAGTCGAGTGCTTTAACAGAGAAGTCTTTGATCTTAATTGTAGCTTGAATTGTTCATTTTTTAAATAGATTTCTTGCTAAAGAATTTACAAAACCATTTAAGTCTTCACCAAATTCTTCTTGATGTTCTAATTTATTATCATTATTTTCTTGATAATTTTTGAGTGTGTGAAACTCAAGATTCTGAACATGTTGTTTGAGTTCTTGAAGTTCAATTAAGTCATGTTTTAATTCTTTCATTTCTAGCTTTTGATTAGTAATTTCTTTATAAAGATCTTGAATTGAAAAGTGAGGAGGACCTTGCTGTTCTCTTATTCTATCTAATATAGTTTTAATGCTAAATTGTTTAGGTAAGTTAGATAGATTATTTGATGTAGAAGCTTTTGCTTTTTTTATTTCCTTTATTTATATTCTGTATTTTTTCAAAATATTTATTTTTTAATTCTTCATCTTTGAAATCTTTAAACATTTCTAGCACCAGTTCTTCTGGAGCAAAAAGTATGTTTAAAGATAAAGAGGAAGAAGCAGTAGATTCATACTGGATTTCACTGTCAAATATTTTACAACGACATGTATCTGAAGGATGAGAGAAAAAATAATCTGTATTAGAGGAACTGGATGACTCTAACGCTGAGGATTCCTTTAAGATAGTTTTGATTTCTTTTTCTATTTTTACTTTTATTTTTGGGTGGTGAGGAGCTATATGTCCTTTTTCTTTGCAATTATAACATTGTATTTTTTTTTCCTAGGATAAAAAGTGGATGGATTATCTTTTGCATAAGATTTCTTTAATTCTTTATAAGGATTTTTATGAGAAGATTTTTTATGATATCTTTTTGAGGGAATATAATATTGTGGAGTTGAAAAATGTTTAGATTTTCTTTTTTGATGGTTTCTTTTTAAGTTTTTCTTTTCATTATGGCTAGAAGGATTAATTAATGGTTCCATGCCAAATTGATAACAAAAATCATCAAGTACATATTTGCTGATTTTTTTTTATTTTCAATTTGTCGTTTAAGTTTGATTTCATTACATAATGAAAATCCAACTTTATTTATCTTTTGAATAAGGTCACCATATGTATAAAGTCCATAATTTAAATTTCTAGAATTTTTTTATTTTTACTCTTCTCTAACTTTTTCTGCAAAAAGGTTAGGAAGACCATATATAAATTTTTTTTTCCAAAATTCTGAATTGTTGCATCGATTGTATAGAGTTTTGATAAGAAAACATCTTTATACCAACAAAAATCTGATAATGTTGGGCAAGATAAATTGATTAATTGTGCATTTATTTTATCTTCTACATTCATATATTTACCAATAAAATGTTTTACTATATTGGTAATAAGTATGTAAATAGAATTAGGAATCATTTGACCTTGAGGAGTAATAACAACATTTCCTAAAGGATCCTTTTTACTGCATTTAGTATAGCTTGACTTTCTATATCAGATAGGTACTTTTTCCCACCAACCATGTAATTGTCCAGTAAATTCAAGGACAACTGTATTTATTGCATGTCTTTGATCATTACCAGCGGCCATGATGGTAGAGGCATATATCATCATGTGTTGGCATAGTTGCAGGATTTGATATTCAGATAGTCCATTGACATTCCATTCGGATACTGAGGAGTTTTCAACTCGAAGGCCATTTAGAATAGCTTGTTCTTCGAATTGAAGATCAACTAGAGTAGGTCTTGGATAATAATTTCTTGTTTTTACTGGAGTGACTATTGGTTTTTGTATTTTAAATATTTTATTGATTTGTAGAGATGCTTGATTTTGATCATTTTGATTCTCATTTGTTTTAGACTCTTCTTCTATAGGATTAGCTATAGAAAATTCTGAATCTTAGCTAGGAGCTTTAGAATTTGAGACTAAAACATTTATAAATTTGTTGGTTTTTTTATCTTTATTTTCTTGAAGTTTTATATTTGTAAAACTATGAAATAATTGATTGATTAGTTTATCTGAAAATTTTAAAGGTTTCCTTTCTAACTTTAGATTTTTAAGGGCTTCACCTTGAAAACCTAAAGTTTGTGTCTTAATTATCTTTTATGAAGAAGGTGCTTCATAAATTTTTATAATATTTTCAACTTTATCTTCAATTTTATTGGTTTGTTGGCCAATAGTATGAAGGTTAATATTTGTATAATTATTTTGTTCTAAAGCATGACCTAAGTCCGATTTGTAAATAAATTCAGAATTGCCTTTATCTCCTTGTATTTTTGCAACATCTTTTATGGGTACAGCTAAAGTTTCTTTATATATGATTTCATATAATGGACAATGTATAGATTCTTTAGTTTTTTATGGAGAAGAACTGGTAGAAGCTATAATCCGAGATGAGCATAATTTTTTTTTATCATATTGATGGATAAATATTCAGTATTATAAGCTTTCTTTATGGCTAGTTTAAACTAATCAAAGTATTTCTTTAATTATCGTACATACATTTGTACCACTTTTCTTTTAAGAAATCTTTATGTTCTTAACAAACCTGTTTAAAAAAGGATTTTGTTAAAGGATGTAATGCTAAATTCTTTTTTAACATTACTTTATCAATTTCAAAGCAGTCAATCACATTTATATTGAAAATTGGATTCCAAATGATTATATGTATTAGATGGAGAAGATTGATAAGAAGGAAACATAAATCCTGTAAGCTGAAGGTCTACATTAGGTGTAAAGTAAGAAACTCGGGATGGTTCTTTTATGGAAGATCCTACCACAGAGGGAGGATGAGAATAAAACTTTCTAGAAGGTTGATAAATTGTAGGAGTTGTATCTCTTGAATCTATATGAAAATTTATATCAACACTTCTATCTTCATGTTCAATAACTGTTTCAATATCTTGATTTTCTAAAGACCTTTTAGGTTGAACATTTTCTAAGCGCCATTTGCCAAATAGATTAATATCATTCCATTGTATGAGTTTTGGAATATTAACTTTATTTTTAAAATTAGTTTGGAATAAAGTAGTCATACCTTTTGCTTGATGGGAATAGGTTATGCCTGGAGCAATTGAATTCATGAGTTTATAATGAACTCTATATATGAGAGCAAGATTTTGATTATGAGGATTCATATCAAAACCTTTTGTTTGGATAGCAAGATTAAAAGCTTCATGTGCACCTAGATCTGTACGGGAAACTAAGAAATTTGAAAAGCAATTGAAGAAAGTAGGGTCATTTACCAAACTTGATTTAACAATTCTAAGTAATGAATCATTGAATTTTTTATGTTTTCTATCTTGAACATTGATGGGAGCTTCAGTTCTAAGTCTAAGTCTTGTTAATGGATTTAAAGCAACTTGCACTAATCCAAAATGAATATATATGTATGTTTTAACATGCTCCTTTATTTCGTGGGGCTGAATATTACTGGTAATGGATTCAGTTCTTTCGATGTTTTTTACTTTATAACTTGATTTTAATTGAAAACTTTCAACTTTATAAATCTTATTTTTATTTACGGTTGGAATAGTTCAGTCACAAATAACTTGTTCTAAATCGTCATAACTGATTTCTTCATTATTTTTAATAGACATAGAAGATAAGGAATTTGATGATGAGGAAGAAGAAGGTACAAACTTCTTAATATGCTTAGCCATAATTTGTATTGCAGAGTTTTTTTAACCAAATCCACCACGAGTATCTAATGAAATAGAGGATTTACATACCAACAAAATGCCTTAAATGCCTCCACACGGCTAACAACTGTAATAACAATGGCTGCCTCAACTTCACTCCGGGCGGAATATGATTAAAATTTCTCAATAATAACAAACATAGAACTAAGTATTAAGACTTTTGATGTTCTTACTTCTGAGTTAGCAATTCCTTAAACAAAATCAAAGCACAACATAACGAAGATAAGTGAAGAAATACTCACAGAACAACTTTATATTGTTAAAGTACTTGATTACAAATTTGATACCAACTTGGCTCTGATACCAAATGGGGAAGATGGTGGGTAAACAAAAGCGGAAGAGAGAGGAGAGAGGAGATGGTGGTGGAAGCAAGGCTGGATTTTGACTGGTATTCCAACTCTTGCCTATACATGAAAAAGGTTAGTACTATTTATAGCCTTAGCAAATATAATTTACATTTCATTATAACTGAATTTACATTGAATTTGCATTTCATTGTATGATGTTTTGGGATTTTACTGCGGGATAGAATAACAGGTTGCCGTATAGATGGTTGCTCTTCATGCCGTGGTGAGTGTACTTGTTGACTAGGAGGATGTTGCTTTATTCTTCTGCATAGTACCTGGTTGGTCTATTGTGGAGAGAGGCATCTATGGAGCCTTGAATTTTCTTGTTGGCTTTTGGATTTTTCCCAAATGTCTGTTGTCTTCTTTCTTAAAGTAGCTTTTTTGTATAGCACTTTTTCAACATAACTTTGATGTGTTTGTAGTGAATAGCATAGTTATGGATACAGTAGCAATGATGAAGTTTTTGTTATCATTTCTTTGATTATCATACATATATTTATACCATTTTTCTTTTAAAAAGTCTTTATGTTCTTGAGAAACCTATTTAAAAAAGGGTTTTGTTAAAGGATGTAGATTTAAATTCTTTTTTAACATTTCTTTATCAATTTCAAAGCATTAAATAACATTTATATTGACATAGGATTCCAAATGATTATATGTATCAGACAGAGAAGCCTGATAAGAAGGATACACACGTCTTGTAGGTCAAAGGTCTACATTAGGTGTAGAGCAAGAAACTCGGGATGGTTCTTTTATGGAAGATCCTACCATAGAGGGAGGATGAGAATAAAACTTTCTAGAAGGTTGATAAACTGTAGGAGTTGTATCTCTTGAATCTATATGAAAATTTATTTCAACACTTCCATCTTCATGTTCAATAATTGTTTCAATATCTTGATTTTCTAGGGACCTTTCTAGTTGAGCGTTTTCCAAGTGCCGTTTACCAGATAGATTAATATCATTCCACTGTATGAGTTTTGGAATATTAACTTTATTTTTGAAATTAGTTTGGAATAAAGTAGTCATACCTTTTGCTTAATGGGAATAGGCTATGCCTGGAACAACTAAATTCATGAGTTTATAATAAGCTCTATATATGAGAGCAAGATTTCAATTATGAGGATTCATATCAAAACCTTTTGTCTGGATAGCAAGAGTAAAAGCTTCATGTGTACCTGGATCTGTAAGGGAAACAGAGTAATTTGGAACCTAATTGAAGAAAGTAGGGCCATTAACCAAACTTGATTCAACCATTCCAAGTAATGAATCATTGAATTTTTTATGTCTTGTATCTTGAACATAGATGAGAGCTTCAGTTCTAAGTCCAAGTCTTGTTAAAGGTTTTAGAGCAACTTGCACTAGTAAAAAATGAATATAATTGTATGTTTTAACATACTCCTTTAATTCATGAGGCTTGATTAAAGAAAAATGCTGAATATTTCTGGTAATGGATTTAGCTCTTTCAATGGTTTTTACTTTATAATTAGATTTTAATTGAAAACTTCTAACTTTATAAGTTTCATTTTTATTTATGGTTGGAATAGTCCAGTCATAAATAACTAGATCTAAATCGTCATCGCTGATTTTTCACTATTTTTAATAGACATAGAAGATAAGGATTTTGATGATGAGGAAGAAGAAGGTGCAAACTTCTTAATAAGTTTAGCCATAATTTGTATTACAGAGTTATTTTAACTAAATCCACCATGAGTGTCTAATGAAATGGAGGATTTACACACCAATAAAATGTTGGAAATTCATACTAAAAGCATACTTTTATGTATTTTTCTTTGACTGATTTACTTATTAGTAAAGTTTGCTTTTTCTATCTTAATGAGAATTTGTATGAGTAAATGGTTGCATTATTATTTATTGTGCATAAGTGTGTCTTTTGTTAGATAAAGTAGACAAGTTAGTGTATAGAGTTCAGCTTACGTACGGAAGATTTATTTGTCGGTTCTTATAGAATATAAGTTTTTTTTGTTCATAATCTAGATGGAGCTGGACACACTATTAATACGATTGTAGCATGATGTTTTAGTAGGCTTGTCTTGGCTGCGGGAAATAGTATAGTTTCGACTACTTATGCTAGTACACTTTGTGTGTAACGAACAGGACTACTTTCGAGTTATTGTCTTTATACTGACTATATAAGATTATTAACATCCAAATGGTTATAATGAGAGCTTATACTCTTAATCCCGATATAAATAATAGACACGTGCATTTAGTATTTGGCATTTCGATTTACAAAGGAGTGAGACCTTTTGTGGGTCAATAATCTCAGTAAATTGGATGACTACACTACATGTATGGTGCATATTAGTTTATTGACGGAATCCACATCCCGTAATAGGGATTGATGATATCCCCTTGATGAAGCTTATAAGTTTTGATTATATCAAACCCTGCAGGTGGATTTAGTAGCCGACATATCAAATAAGTTAAGTGTAAGGTCTCAAGAAATTATAAAGATATCGATTAAATATAGGCGTCAATAATTATTTAATCGATGGATATCTGAAATCTTAACGTGGGGAGATTAATAAGCATTTAATAACAAGAAGCTCGAAATATTATTTTGAGAATAAGGACATGAGTACCATTATAATTTTTTAGTGGACTGAATTGTAATTTATGGATCTAGGATTCTAATTTGGGTCGAATTTGGGTTTCTTATTTCTATAAGAAGCCTATTCCTTATTTCATTCTTAAGGTCCCTATTGTAGCCTATAAGAAAAGATAGACAAGAGAAATCTTATTTTTTGAAAGCAAGGAGAATTCGCAGAAGAGGCCCACACCACGGTGCCAGTTCGAGCATAGAGGAATACAATAGAAGGTCTTGAGATTTTTAGGCTGTTATAAGACCGAGATCAAATCAGAGTGATCTCGCAGGTATGATTCTTGAATCATTATCATTTAAACTTATTTCCGCAGCGATCTGTGCATGATATCTAAGGATCCTGGCGGCTGCCTCCCAACAGTGGTATCAGAGACAACCTTGATACTACGTATGGATTGAACATAATATAAAAAGATTATAGGTTACTATAAAAAGTCATGGCGATTGCGTTTTGCTATAACTAGTTTTGTAGCGGACTGTCTAACCCTTGTTTTGCAGCGATTGATCTGGCTATCATGGTCACCATGTGTGTATGTTATGTGAATGGATCCCATGAATCATATTCATGGTTACTGTTTTACATATCTTCAATTTTTCATGGCGATGTAATTATATTGATATAGCATGTGAACTCTGTTCGTCAGGAGGCTTAGAATTCAATGTAATTTTTCATGGTGATGTAATTATATTGATATAGCGTGTGGACTACGTTCGTCAAGAGGCTTACGTTCAATGTCATTTTTTTTACAGGAGGGACACAAGTTTTGAAGGCAGATATTCGATCCTCATAGGGGGATACCCCCGGACTCCCTTTGCGAGGCACATATTTTGAAGAAGTGGCAATCAAGAAGACAAAGGATCCTACTTGACAATGATAGCTAGGACTCTAGTGTTGGTCGTATTTTTTTTGTGCTTGAATGTCTATGAATATCATAACTTGCTTCATTTGATATTAGATCTATTTAATACTGTTTACAATGGAGAAATAGGTAGCATTCATGTGATTTGCAAATAAAATTGAACTCCAGCTTTTCTTTTATTAATCACACCAATGCTATGATGCGTAAAGGTAGGGTAACCTAGACATCTTGGTAAGTATTACTTCAAAATTCTAAACTGGCCTTATTAGACTATTATAAAAGAACCCTCATTATTAAATAACTAAGTGGGAGAGGGAACCTCTTAGTTCCCACAGTCTCCATCATTGTTTTGTAGGAGATGGAATTGATTTATGTGTTGACGTTAGAGTCTTCTTCCTCATCGGATGAGTTAATTATGGAATCTCCAATACAAACTCATATATGGATGATTTAGGGTAATTATTAGTATAGGTCACCTCTCCATCTAACGGGACTGGATACAAAATAATGGACCTTGAATTAAATGATGGTATACACTTAGCTATAAATAATAGTATGCTCTCCATCTGAGTCACTGCCATTATTTATAGGACCAAAGTTATGGCAGCTGTTTGGTTTTGCTTGGCACGGTTTGTTGCCTTGATAGTAAAACTAATTGGTTATGTCCTATCTAAACAAAATAAGTATGGTAGAAGTCTTCATATCGAGGCATACTATGGATAATGTTTTAGATTGCTGTCGGATTCTTTTATTAATTGGCAAAAGGAGCTTTTTTATTTGAATCCAAAGTTTATTTGCCCATCATAATTTATTGATTATGTAATTTTCAGGATTTAAGATGGGAACTTTCAATCCACTTGCTATAATTCTCAAATAACACAAACTCACTGGACCTAATTATATTGATTGGAAAAGAAACTTGGATATTGTGTTAACTACTAAAGAGTACAAATATGTGCTCATTGAGGTGTGCCCAGAGAAACCTCCGGACGGTTGTACCGATGAGGTGGCTGTCCAGGCATACAAAAAATGAATCAAGGCTGATGAGATGGTGCGGTGTTACATGTTGGCATCTATGTCAAATGTTTTGCAATATCAGCATCAGTCTTCTCATACTGCCTATGATATCATTACAGTGTTAAGGAGATGTTAGGTGATCAGGATCGGGTAGCATGGCAAGTTGCCATGAAAGAACTATTTAACACTAAAATGGCTGAAGGTACCTCTGTAAGGGACCATGTTCTGAAAATCATGGGACACCTCAATGAACTAGAAGTCCTTGGAGTTGAAATTGATGGGGAAACCCAGGTCGATATCATTCTCCAGTCCCTAACTAATTCCTTTGAGAATTTTTGCCTAAATTACAACATGAACAAGCTCAATTATTCTTTGGCGGAATCACTCAAGGAACTTTAAGCTGCTGAGGGCCTTCTGAAAAAAGTCAGCTAGTGTTCACATTGTTAAAAAAGGTTCTGTTTCTAAGCCGAAAGGCAAGAAGAAATAGAAAAAGGGTCAGAATCGTAATGCAGTTCCTCAAGGTGGCAACGAACCTCAAGGAGGAGTGAAAAAGCCTAAGGGCAAGTGTTTTCATTGCAAGCAAGCAGGGCACTGGAAAAAGCAATGTCCAACTTATCTTAACAAAGTGAACAATAAAAGTAAATTTCATTCACTAGTTGTTGAATCATGTTTGGCGGTTATATCTACCGGTACCTGGTGTGTAGATACGGGAGCCACTAATCATGTTTGCAATTCTTTGCAGAGGTTCCTGGAAACTAGGCAGGTAAGTGATGGAGAGATTTATTTGCTTATGGGTGATGCTATGAGAGTGGCAGCAGTTGCAATAGGAGATGTTTATCTTAGTTTTAATAGAGACAGGACTTTAATTTTAAAAGATTGTCTTTATGTTCCCTCCATTAAGAGAAATTTAATTTCTGTTTTCAAGTTGATTAGAGACGGATATTCCGTTCATTTTAATAAATTTGTGGTTATTAAGTACAATAAGCATTTTATCTGTTCCAGTTCATTGGCAGATGATCTTTACATTGATGATCCTATCTCTCCTAAACTGCAACTGACAGAATCGAATACCACAATTACCCTATCATGTAAGAGAAAGAGACCTTCACAATTGAACCAAATGTATCTTTGGCATTTACACCTGGGTCATATCAATCTAAACTGGATTTCAAGACTGGTTGCAAATGGGCCATTAGATTCATTGGAAGTGGAGGCATTTCAAGTCTGCGAATCTTGTTTAGATTGGAAAATGACCAAGCGCCCTTTTTCGGCAAAAGTCTATAGGGCCAAAGAACCATTGGAGTTGGTTCACTCTGACCTGTGTGGACCCATGAATGTCCAAGCAAGAGATGGATTTGAGTATTTCATTACTTTTATTGATGACTACTCAAGGTATGGGTACATTTACTTAATGCACCGTAAGTCCGAATGCTTTGAGAAATTCAAGGAGTATAGGGCGGAAACAAAAAAGCGTCTAAGTAAGAGTATTAGGACACTATGATTTGATCGTGGTGGCGAGTACCTCTTTGGAGAATTTAGGGATTACTTAGCACAATAGGGGATTACATCCTAGTTGTCTGCACCAGGTACACCTCAACAAAATAGTGTAGCAGAACGAAGGAATATGACTCTTTTATGGATATGGTGAGGTCAATGATGAGTTTTTCGGATTTACCTAATTTGTTCTGCAAGCATGCTCTAGAAACGGCTGCATACATTCTAAACTTAGTTCCATCTAAGTCAGTACCCACTACACCCACAGAACTATGGACTACATGCAAACCCAGTTTAAAGCATGTTCGGATTTAGGGTAGTCCAGCACATGTGCTAAAAGGGAACACAGATAAGTTGGAACCAAGAACAGAAGTTTTCATTTTCGTTAGATATCCCAGAGGAACAAAAGGTGGTTTGTTCTATAATCCTCAAGATCGAAAGGTCATTGTTAGTACCAATGCTCAATTCTTAGAAGAGGATTATGTAATGAACCACAAACCTAAAAGTAAAATTGTTCTAAAGGAATTGAGAGGAGAGAGACCTACAAAAACTTTTCCATTACCAGCAGCACAGGAAAAGACACCACAAGATGGAGAATTTGGCTTTCCATTACCTCGTCATAGTGGGAGGATTACCGGCTCTCAAGCTGATGATACTTTAGGTGAAACCACAAACTTGCTGGGTGATGAGCCAGATCAGCATGTCGATGATGGTACACAAGGATTAGTTTTAGCACATCGTGACACTACTCATACACACACAGAGGGTGTGCCTCATCATAGTGGGAGGGTTGTTCGTCAACCTGAGCAGTATATGTTCTTGGGAGAGTCATTTGACAGTCCCTGATGAGCTAAATACCAAACTCTGTAACTATAATGAAGCACTCCAAGACAAAGATGCAGACATATGGCAAAAAGCAATGAAAAAAGAAATGGAGTCTATTGTCACGCCCCGATCCCAGGAATTGGGGTTAGGATGGCCCCACGGAGTGTAAATACGTAATCCCGTAGTAATCTGTGCATGTAAACATGCACACATAAATCACTACAAGGGAGATTGCACAGGAACATGTAGAGAAGTTTCTCCAACACGAAAATTACATTCAATAGTAAGCGGAAGCCTGTGTAATACATCTGTAATGATCATAAGCAATAACAACCGAATTATCATAAAATTCATAAATAAGTCTGTACTTAACCATTCTCATTTACATGATAACAATTATTTAAGCATAAACAAAATCCTAAAGTGTAAACAGGTCTATCTAGTCTTAAACACTCAACAAGTATCCCGTTGTCACTCTTCGTACAATGACTAACAGAAGGCATCATTTACATTACACTCATCTAGTCCTTGAGGTTCAGTACCTGTAACACCAAGGGTAGCACTGTTAACACGACGGTAAAACAAGCATATAGAGATACATAAGACCATCATGCCGTATCAAATGAATTAAGAATATATGTATATTGATTAAAAGAAAGCAAAAATCTTACACTAGGCATATTGTGCATGAGTAAGCATGTGTAACAAATCATACACTGAATATCACACAACTAATTGGAAACCACGTGGCCATATTTTTCCCAAGAGAGAGCATATCATCTAGAGGGAGCGTATATATGCTAGGGGATCAGACAAGCTTATTGAGGAGCGCCGACAACTCCTCCAAGGACTACTGCAGCAGTGACATATCATACCCAAACTGGTCCCATCAAACCTAATAAGGGCATAAGCTAAGTGGTGCCGACTTAACGTATCAAGACCGACTCAAATTCATATCTTTTATACATCTCGGTTATACTTATCATATCATATATACTAGGAGTTTGGTCTTGAGATTACATTCATTCATTCATTCATATCTGATAATCAATTCATGCATACTTAACTGAGCTACATTATGTTGAGGACATAGTTTCTTAACAATATGGATGTATTTAGATTGAGTGAGCATCGAGGATAATTACCAGCCAACCCTATGCTAGATAATCCATGATCCCGAGGGCATTCAATACGATGTATTCATAAAATGTCAGGTGTCATTGTGTTACCAATCTTGGCGTTACATTGTGTATGCAAAGGTCACCTCTTCGTCCGGAAAATCGAAGGGGATGAGTGACAGCTCTACACTTGTCCACCTTTTCATTTAATCACCATTGGGCTAATTTGTTTAGGAAATAGGTTCCATATCTAGAGCCCTATAAGGTCGTTGGAAACTCTAATATCCTAGGTTTACAGTGCTTTTACGGCTTACCCATATACATGTTATGGCTTAGCCGAGTGGCTCAGGTTTCCTTCTTAATTCAATGCACATTTACGGCTTGGCCGTATATTAACCTTTGGCTTAGCCGTGCTAAGCTTACGGCTAGGGTTACGGCTTGGGTACGGCGTGGCCGTAGCAGAGTTCATGGTGTAGCCGTGCGTGAGCCATAGATAAATTCTGGGCTTTGGGGCTCTCTGGAAGGTTCACCGTAGAATAGCCTACGGCTTGGTCACGGGGTGGTTACGGCTTAGCCGTAGTTCATTCCACGGCTTAGCCGAGTGTTAACCGTAGTGCAATTTGACTCTCTGGATTCTGAGCCATAGAGACTCACGGCTTAGCTGTGGGCTTCACCGTGAGCTTCAGAATTTCTGAAACTAATTCTGTACCTCGAGTTCAAGTGCAGAACTCTATCATTTGGGTTCCAATGAGGGTTCCTTATGTTTCTAAACTCCATAACAGATCTTAAATTGTTCAACATCATTAATATTGCCTAATTATACTCATTATCACCTAATTCAACATCTATGTGTGCTTATTCAAAGGGAAAATGAGCTGTAAGTTTAAACTTTGAATGATCAATCCAAGAATCAATCAATTTAAACATACATGCAGTACCATATGTACTCCAATACTTGCCTTAACACAGTGCTTGACCCTACTCAACTCCTCCTTGGTGTGTAATTAGGGAAAATCCTCAATGGAAGGTGGGTTCTTTACATAAAAGACATGTAATTAGTGCATGTGATGTAAAGTGCATGCATGTTATGTAATTGAGTCTTCTTGACTCTAGCAAACACAAGGAAGTGAAATGGAGGTAAAACATTCACCTTAGAGACTGTAGCTTGGAGAAGATTGTGATTTCTAAGAAGGAGATGCCCAAAGGGAGAAGAAGAGGTTAGATGGATGCTATTGCCATTGCATGCAAGCTCCAAATCCTTGTTTCCAACTCTAACATGAAGTGGAGATGAAGAAAGGTGAAGAAAGGGGATTGGCTCCAAAGAACACAGTGAGAAGAAGAAGAAGGAGACGTTGGGTTCTCCTTATAAACTCAATTTTCCTACAGTTTTTGCATGCAAGTCCACATTCTGTGGGAAAATTACAATTAAGGTCAAATGGACCTCATTTGGGCCAAGATGGATCCGAATCGAGTTGAGCCTAACATGAAAGTTGATCCACAAGATGAAATGCACATGATGCAACTGTTGAGATGTCCATATGATGTAAGAACAATTACAAAAAGGTCCTTGACTACCTAAGTAAAGTCTGAACCCCCAACTACTTATCCAACTGTGACCCACTAAAAGTTAAAAGCAAGATAAATTAAGGCCAAAATACATTAATTAATAAGAAATCAAACTTGCTTAATTTAAATTACAATTAAGTCGGGTCGGGACCTTACATCTATGTACTCTAATCAAGTCTGGAATCTTGTAGAACTACTAGAGAGGATAAAACCTATCAATTGTAAGTGGGTCTACAAGAAGAAAAGAGGGGTGGATGGAAAGGTTGAAACCTTCAAAGCTCGGCTTGTTGCGAAAGGGTTTACTCAGAAAGAAGGAATCGATTATGAGGAGACTTTCTCGCCAGTAGCCATGCTGAAATCCATCCAGATTCTTTTATCCATTGTGGCTCATTTTGATTACGACATTTGGCAAATAGATGTCAAGACAACTTTCCTTATTGGAAAGCTTGACGAGTGTAGCTATATGGTGCAACCAGATGGATTCGTAGCTGAAGGGCGTGAGCACATGTTGTGCAAGCTTAAGAGGTCCATTTATGGACTTAAGTAAGCATCTAGATCTTAGAACATTCGTTTTGATCAAGCTGTTAAATCTTATGGTTTTGAGCAGAAGCCTGATGAATCCTGTGTGTATAAGAGGTGCAACGACAGTGTGGTGGTTTTCTTAATACTTTATGTAGATGACATCATACTCATTAGAAACGATGTTGGGGTGTTGTCTTTTATCAAAGTACGGTTGAGCAGTCAGTTTGATATGAAGGACTTAGGAGAAGCTAGTCACATTCTAGGGATTAAGCTCTTGTGAGATCGGAACCAAAGAATGTTTGGTTTATCTCAAGTGGTTTTTATTGATGCGATTGTTGCCCGTTTTAGCATACAAGATTTCAAGAAAGGATTTCTTCCTTTCAGGCATGGAATTATTTTATCCAAGGATCAGTGTCCTAAGACACCTGATGAGATAGAAAAAATGAAGGAAGTACCTTATGCTTCGGTGGTGGGAAGCCTCATGTATGCAATGCTATGTACTAGACCTGATATTTGTTTTGCCGTTGGCATGGTTAGTAGATACTAGTCTAATCTAAGAAGAGAACATTGGACTGCAGTAGACATAGAAGATAAGGAATTTGATGATGAGGAAGAAGAAGGTACAAACTTCTTAATAAGCTTAGCCATAATTTGTAGTACAGAGTTATTTTAATCAAATCCACCATGAGTATCGAACGAAATAGAGGACTTACACACTAACAAAATGCCTTAAACGCCTTCACACGGCTAACAACGGTGACGACAATGGCTACCTCAGTTTCGCTCCGGGCGGAATATGATTTAAAATTTCTCAATAAACAAACACAGAACTAAGTGCTAAGACTTTTGACGTTCTTACTTCTGAGTCAGTAATTCCTTAAGCAAAATCAAAGCATAACATAAGAAAAGAAGTACTCACAAAATAACTTTATATTGTCAAAATACCTAATTACAATTTTGATACCAACTTGGCTCTGATACCAAATGGGGAAGGTGGCGGGTATATAAAAGCGGAAGGGAGAGGTGAGAGGAGATGGTGGTGGAAGCAAGGCTGGATTTTGACTGGTAATCCAACTCTTGCCTGTACATGGAGAAGGCTGGTACTATTTATAGCCTTAGCAAACATAATTTACATTTCATTACATTTGAATTTAGATTGCATTTGCATTTCATTTTATGTACTGGCAGATTACATGATTTTTTGGGATTTTACTGCTGGATAAGATCACAAGTTGCCATATAGATGATTTGTCTTCATGGTGTGGTGAGTGTACTTATTGACTAGGAGGATTTGCTTTATTTTTCTGCATAGTACTTGGTTTGTCTATTGCAGAGAGAGAAGTCTATGGAGCCTTGTTCATTCTTGTTGTCTTTTGGATTTTTCCCAATTGTCTTTTGTCATCTTTCAAAAAGTAACTTTTTGTATAGTACTTTTGCAGCATAACTTTGATGTGTTTGTAGAGAATATCATAGCTATGGATATGGTAGGAATGATAAAGTTTTGTTATCTTTTCTTTACATGCTTTATAGAGAAAACTATTAATAAATCTTGATAAATCTAAATCTTGATAAGATTAGTCACCAGCCAGATGAATTCCATTGCAGCTGTCAGAGAACTTCATAATAGACTCAAAATTATGACAAGGGTCATTCTAACCTTCATTATCATTTTCGAATTCTCCATGGAATAGCTAAATTAATTCTTCACGAGTGTTTTCCGAAAAGTCAAAAGAGATATCTTCATAGGTATTGAGAATTTGACTAAGCTTGGCATGCCCGGATTTAGAAGGATTCTGTATCTCCGTTGTTTGCTCAGCGAGATCATCACTAATGCAAATAACTCGTCGACCGTCACACCAAACATATCTGTATATACTTGCAAATTCAAGGTGTCCTTTTAGATTGAGAAATCTCTGATATTGATTAGAAGCTGGATAATAATTTAGGAGACGTTCTAAGCTATATTTCATTGTAGCGACTTCATGAGATTCATACCATTGAGCTAGATACTCAAAAGGGATATGCTCGTAATCATTTAAGGTAGAGATTAATTTTTTGCAAATTAAATCTCCTTCTTCATAATTCATGATGGTCCATAATTAATAAGGTTGATAAAACCGGATTTCTGATTTTTCACCCAAACTTGATGAAATCATTATGAGAAGTTGTCTTTTGGTAACTCCAAGGCTACGAAGGCCATGACGCATGATTGAAGGGAGCTGCTGTATCATTTCAAAATCATCTTTGCATAAAGAAATTCTTTGGACTAATCCTTGTTCAATATATGAGATATCAACTTCATATGATGGTAGGAACAATTTGGGAAAGCTAGTTGCCTAACTTATATATTGAGCTTTGAGCATTAATGGCTCCTTGATCTGATAAGCAATAGTTGTTTCTCTAATTCTTACAGCTATCTCATCTGGAAGGGCTGTGTTAACCTTTTCCAGGAGGTAAATTCTGGATGTTTTTTCATCATTATAGGTGGATTACAGTGCTTTTTGATGGATGTTATGGCACATAAGGATTTGGCTTTTTAAGTCCTTGATATGGTTTGCAATTTTGGATAGGGTTTTTCTAGTGTTTTTTCTTTTATCAGAGAGAATGGCACTCCAATGGACATTGATAAGTTCTTGTGAAGTGACAGATAATCCTGGATTGAAGAAAGGAATTGATATTTGTTGGGATGTAGGTATTAAGGAAGAGCTTGATTCCTGAATAGGGGCTTTACTTGATGTCATAATGAGAAGGGATGCTTCCTGAAGGCAGATAGGAGTAAACGATAGGTCTGAATGAGAATTATCAATAACCTGAATTTTATTTTCTTTGGGAAAGGAAAAGCAATTTTATATTTATCCTCTGGGTTGAATTTGAGGGTACCAAAATTTGGATGTAGGATTAAATGTAGAAAACATGAAGACATCGAAGAGACGATTAATAAGATTTGTTTTATTTGGAACTGGATATCTGAATGGCTAAATCCTTATGTGCCATAATAAGAACCAAATCAATAAAATATTTAAAAGACAAAAACCAATAGTCACTGCAGCAAAAACAAGAAATTATTATTTAAGACCTACTCCAGCTGATCGTCAATTCGAAGAACAGGCTATTCTAAATGGCCTTCGATTTGAAAACTCTTCAGCATATGAATGGAATCTCAATGGACTATCTGAATATCAAATCCAGCAACTATGCCAACCCATGATGATATATGCCTCTACCATCATGGGGCCGGTAATGATCAAAGACATGCAGTAAATGCAGTCGTCCTTGGATTTATTGGACAATTACATGGTTGGTGGGAAAAATACTTATCTGATATAGAAAGAAATGCTATATTAAATACAGTAAAAAGAGATCCCTAAAAAAATCCTGTTCTTACTCCTCAAGGCCAAATGATCCCTGATTCCATCTACAGGCTTATTACCAATATAGTAAAACATTTTATTGGTAATTATATGAATGTAGAAGAAAAATTAAAAACACAATTAATCAATTTATATTGCCCAACATTATCAGATTTTCATTTGTATAAAGATGTGTTCTTATCAAAACTCTATACAATCAATGCAAGCAATTCAGGATTTTAGAAAGAAAAATTTATATCTGGTCTTCCTTAACTTTTTGTAGAAAAAGTTAGAGAATAATTAAAATATAAAAATTATGGAAATTTGAATTATGGAATGTATACATATGGTGATCTATTTCAAAAGATTAATAAAGGTGGATTTTCATTATGCAATGAAATCAAACTTAAACGTCAAATTGAAAATCAAAAAAGAGTCAGCAAGTATGAACTTGGTGATTTTTGTTTTCAATTTGGTATGGAACCATTAACCAGTCCTTCTAGCTAAAATAAAAAGAAAAACTTAAAAAAGCCATCAAAAATGAAAATCTAGACATTTTTCAACTCCACAATATTATATTCCCTAAAAAAGATATCATAAAAAAATTTCTCATAAAAACCCTTATAAAGAGTTAAAGAAATCTTATACAAAAAATAATCCACCCAATTCTCATTCTAAAAAAAAGGAAATACAATGTTATAATTGCAAGGAAAAGGGATATATAGCTCCTAACTGCCCAAAAATAAATGTTAAAACAAAAAAAGAATTCAAAACTATCTTAAAAGGATCCTCAGAGTCAGAGTCATCCAGTTCCTCTGATACAGATTATTCTTCCTCTCATTCTTCAAATACATGTCATTGTAAAATATTTAATAGAGAAATTCAGTACGAATTTGCTTTTTCTACCTCTTTATCTTTAAACATACTTTCTGCTCCTGAAGAGATGGGGCTAGAAATGTTTAAAGATCTAAAAGATGAAGAATTAAAAAAATAAATATTTTGAAAAAATACAAAATATAAATAAAGGAACTAAAAAAGGAAAAGCTTCTACATCAAATAACATATCAGAATTACCGAACAATTCAGCATTAAAACTGTATTAGATAGATTAAGAGAGCAATAAGCTCTTACTCATCTTTCTATTCAAGAGCTTTATAAAGAAAGTAATAATCAAAATCAGGAAAGAAAGGAATTAAACAAGATGCAATTGAACTTCAAGAACTCAAACAACGTGTTGAAAGTCTTGAATTTCACATACTCAAAAATTATCAAGAAAATAATGATAATTAAGAAAATCAAGAAAAATTTGATGAAAACTTCAATGGTTTTGTAAATTTTTTAACAAGGAATCCACTTAAAAAATGGAAAACTCAAGTTACAATTAAGATAAAAGAAATATCTACTAAAGCACTCTGCTTACTAGATAGTGGCGCAGATGTTAATTTAATAATAGAAGGATTTGTTAGTGTCATTGTAAGTGTGTGTTGTCAATTACGTGACCAAAGTGTAGTTCGATTCAAGAACGATGTAGTTCACCTCGGAAGTTCATTGAAGATCAAGTCAAGTTCAAAGAAGTTCAAGCTAGTTCAAGACCATTCAAGGAAAACCTATCAATGAAGACTAAGCAAAGAAGTTCAACATCAAAGAATATCATCTGTGAGTGCCAAGGGATAAGGTATCTGCGATCCCTAAGTGTCCTTGAAAACAAACTAGAAAATTAGGTTTTTCAAAAACCCTGTTTTGTTCTACGGCTTGGGCCACGGCTAAGCCGTAAACCCTACGGCTCACTTTCCAGAGAGTGTATTTTGAAGCCTTTTTGTTCTACGGCTGACCCTACGGCTACACCGAAAAATGTTACGGCTAAGCCGTAGTGTGTTTCACGGCTAAGCCGTAAAATCTACGGGCCACAATCCAGAGAGTGTACTTGGCCAAATTATGCTTACGGTTGACCTTACGGCCAAGCCGAAAGGCCTTCACGGCTAAGCCGTAAGGTTATTCACGGCTAAGCCGTAAAGATTACGGGCCACTCTCCAGAGAGATGTTTTTGGGAAATTTGAGCTTACGGCTGACCCACAGCTAGGCCGAAAGGTGCTCACGGCTAAGCCGTATAAGGATTTACGGCTAAGTCGTAGGCCTAACCGTAAGAAGGAATTTGTGCTGAATCTGGTCAAACTAGCCGTTGGATGTTGTCAGAACTTACGGCTAAGCCGTAGACCATTCTGTTCTAAGCCGTAGAACTGTCCGTTGGAGCTCATCTGTATTTAAAGAGGACCTCTCCCTTGCTCCAATTACTGAATTTATTGCTGAGTAAATCACTAGTATAGCTGAGCCTTTGCACCTCCATTAAAACCTTCTTCAAAGCTCCCACAACCACCTACTCTCCAACATCAAAGAGTGCCATTACTATCTTAAGTAGAGTAGTTGGTGACTTAGGAAAGGCTTCTTCAAATTTGAGAGAATACCTTAGCCTTCCAAAAACCCTCTTGGAACCTCTTCCCTTGGTTGAGCTCACATCTGAAGATCTTCATCTCCAAGGAGCAAGAACAAGAGGCCAAAGCTTGGAGGTAGTCTTCAAGCTTCAAGAGCACCACTCAAAACCAAGGTATTCAATTCCTTGTTTAGGTGTTCTTAATATTTCAATTCATATTGCTGTATTTGGTGGAAGACAAACCACCGCATCAAAAAGTGTTGTAATTGGTGGACTAGATCAAGGATCAACCACCTGATCAAAAAACTCTAATTGGTGGAAAACAAACCACCGCATCAAAAATTGTTGCAAGAGGTGTATGTTATGTGAGTACCTCTTATTTAGTGGAACCAAGAGAGATTGCTCTTGAGAGTGGATGTAGGTCTAGGACCGAACCACTATAAATCATTGTGTTGATTGTTTGTTGTGTATGGATGTTGCCTTGCTTTCATGTCACTTGAGTTGATGATCTTTTATATGCTACATCTCTATTGCTCTAGTTACATTTCTAGACACTCACAACTCTGATTATCTCTCTCAATTTTAATAATCTTTCAGTTTGTTCTTTAATAACATCTAAGTTTTGAAAAGAAATTTTTAATAGTCCTATTCACCCCCCCTCTAGGACTTGGTGAGATCTAGTTATTGCACTTTCAGGATTAATCCAAAAAAAATATTATGAAAAAGCCAATAATAAACTCAATTTAGCTACTGCTATGAAAAACCAACATATCAAATACAAATTAAGTAATGTTTATGTCTGTAAAAATGGAACATGCATAAAGACTAATTTCCTTCTAGGAAAGGATTTAAACAATGATGCTATCCTTGGAATTCCTTTTTTTCAAATTTTACAGCCTTTTCAAATTGACTCATTAGGTCTAAAAACTATTTTAGACAATAAAGAATTAAAATTTGATTTTGTTGAATTAACTCCTATTCAACATATCAATATTATTCAGACAAAGTGTAAACAAGAATAAGATGTTCAAAAACCATTCAGATATCCAGTTCCAAATAAAATGGATCTTATTAATTGTCTCTCTGATGTCTTCATGTTTTCTACATTTAATCCTACATCCAGATTTTGTTACCTTCAAATTCTACCTAGAGGACAGATATAAAATTGCTTTTCTTTTCTCAAAGAAAATAAAATTTCAGGTTATTGATAATTCTCATTTAGACCTATCTTTTACTCCTATCTGCCTTCAGGAAGCATCCCTTCTCATTATAACATCAAGTAAAGTCCCTATTTAGAAATTAAGCTCTTCCTTCATACCAACATCCCGACAAATATCAATTTCCTTTTTCAATCCAGGATTATCTGTCACTTCACAAGAACTTATCAAAGCCCATTGGAGTGTCATTCTCTCTGATAAAAGAAAAAACACTAGAAAAACCCTATCCAAAATTGCAAACTATATCAAGGACATAGAAAGCCAAATCCATATATGCCATAACATCCATCAAAGAGCACTATTATCCACCTATGCTGATGAAAAAACATCCAGAATTCTCCTCCTAGAAAAGGTTAACATAGCCATTCCAGATGAGATAGCTACAAGAATTAGAGAAAAAACTATTTCTTGTCAGATCAATGAGCGATTAATGCTCAAAGCTCAATATATAAGCTGGGCAATTGGCTTTCCCAAATTGTTCCTACCATCATATGAAGTTGATATTTCAAATATCGAGCAAGGATTAGTCCAAAGATTTTATTTATGCACAGATGATTTTGAAATAATACAGCAGCTCCCTGCAATCGTGTGTCATGCCCTTCGCAACCTTGGAGTTACCAAAAGACAACTTCTCATAACGATTTCATCAAGTTTCGGTGAAAGATCAGAAATCCAGTTTTATCAACCTTATCAACTATGGACTATCATGACTTATGAAGAAGGAGATTTAGTCTACAAAAAATTCATCTCTACCTTAAATGAATACGAGCATCTCCCTGTTGATTGTCCAGGTCAATGGTATGAATCTTATGATGTCGCTACAATGGAATACAGCTTAGAACGTCTCCAAAATTATGATCCAGCTTCTAATCAATATCAAAGATTTCTCAATCTAAAAGGACATCTTGAATTTGCAAATACATATAGATATATTTAGTGTGACGGTCGACGAGTTGTTTGCATTCCTAATGATCTCTCTGAGCAAACAATGGTGATACAGAATCCATATAAATCTGGACATACAGCTCTCAATCAAATTACCAATGCTTATGAAGACATGTCTTTTGATATTTCTAAAGAAACTCGAGAAAGGTTAATCCAATTATTCCATGGTGAATTAACAAATGAAGGTTGGAATAAGCACTTTTGAGGCAAGTCTCCAATAATACTATACTTAGCATAAAGATTCTTCCTAAAAGAGCTTTTTCTAAAACATTTGAAGGATGAGAAAAGCTTTTTCTACTAGTCCATCAATGACTTTTTTTGGAAAAAGTACATACAAAAGTACTAAAGATAAAGCATATCTCTCATAAGAATAAAGTAGTATTTTATTCCTGACATGCACATCTATGAAAAACTTATCTTCAGAAAGGGAAAAGAAATAAAGACATGACACATACCTTATCAAGTCACTCAAAGCAATCATGACATCTAACTATTTAGAATAAAGTTCATTTACAGCAAGGATTGTGATTTTTACCGGCAGTATGGAAGCATAATGAAATTTGCAAGCACATTAAATGGAATGCACATTCAGTCTAAATTTAGTTGTAATGAATTCTAAATTATGTTGGTTATGACTATAAATAGGTCTAGTCTTCATCATATACAGGCAAGAGTTGGAATATCAGTCAAAATCTAGCCTTGCTTCCCCACCATCTCCTCTCTCCTCTCCCTTCTGCTTTTGTATACCCACCATCCTCTCCATTTGTTATCAGAGCCAAGTTGGCATCTAGTTTGTAATCAAGTATTTCTTCATTTATCTTTATGTTTTGATTTTGTTTAAGGAATTGCCAACTTAGAAGCGAGAACGTCAAAAATTTTAATACTTGGTTGTGTGTTTGTTATTATTGAGAAATTTTAATCATATTCTGCCTGGAGCAAAGTTGAGGTAGCCATTGTTGTCAACATTGTTAGCCGTGTGAAGGCATTTAAGGCATTTTGTTGGTGTGTGAATCCTCTATTTCGTTGGATACTCGTTGTGGATTTGGTTAAAATAACTCTGTAATACAAAGTATGGCTACGTTGAATAAGAAGTTTGTACCTTCTTCTTCCTCATCATGAATTTCCTTGTCTTCTATGTCTATTAAAAATAGTGAAGAAATCAGCTATAACAATTTAGATCAAGTTATTTGTGACTGGACTATTCCAACCGTAAATAAAAATAAAATTTATAAACTTGGAAGTTTTCAATTAAAATCAAGTTATAAAGTACAAACCATTGAAAGAGCTGAATCCATTACTAGTAATATTCAACATCTTTCTTTAATCAAACCCCATGAAATAGAGGAGCATGTTAAAACATACAATTGTATTCATTTTGGATTAGTGCAAGTTACTTTAAAGCCATTAACAAGACTTGGACTTAGAACTAAAGCTCTCAAGTATGTTCAAGATACAAGACTATGTTCAAGATACAAGACATAAAAAATTCAATGATTCATTACTTGGAATGGTTGAATTAAGTTTGGCTAATGGTTCTACTTTCTTCAATTGTTTTCCAAATTTCTCTATTTCCCTTACAGATCCAGGTGCACAGGAAGCTCTTACTCTCGCTATCCAGACAAAAGGTTTTGATATGAATCCTTATAATCAAAATCTTGCTCTCATATATAGAGTTTATTATAAACTCATGAATTCAGTTGTTCCAAGCATAGCCTATTCCCATGAAGCAAAAGGTATGACTACTTTATTCCAAACTAACTTCAAAAATAAAGTTAATATTCCAAAACTCATACAATGGAATGATATTAGTCTATTTGGTAAATGGCGTTTAGAAAATCAAGATATTGAAACAATTATTGAACATGATGATGGAAGTGTTGAAATAACTTTTCGAACAGATTCAAGAGATACAACTCCTACAATTTATCAACCTTCTAGAAAGTCTTATTCTCATCCTCCCTCTGTGGTAGGATCTTCCATAAAAGAACCATCTCTAGTTTCTTGCTCTACACCGAATGTAGACCTTCAACCTACAGGACTTGTGTATCCTTCTTATCAAGCTTCAGAAAACATAAAAAATCATGCTTCTCCAACTAATACATATAATCCCTCAGAATTTGATTTTAATATAAATGTTATTCAATGTTCAAAAATTGATAAAGAAATGTTAAAAAAGAATTTAGCTTTACATCCTTTAACAAAATCCTTTTTTTAACAGGTTTCTCAAGAGCATAAAGATTTCTTAAAAGAAAGTGGTATAAATATATGTATGATCATCAAAGAAATATTTATTTCTTTGATTGGCTTAAACTAGCTATAAAGAAAGCTTATAATACTGAAGATTTATCCATAAATATGATAAAAAAAAATTAAGCTCATCTTGGATAATAACTTCTACCAGTTCATCTCTACAAAGAACTGAAGAATCTATACATCTTCCATTACATCAAATCATATATAAAGAAACTTCGGCCAGACCCATAAGAGATGTTATAAAAATACAATGAGATAAAGGTAAGTCTGAATTGATTTATAAATCAAACTAAAGTCATGTTTTAGAACAAAATAATTATACAAATATTAACCTTCATGCTATTGGCCACCAAACCAATAGAATTGAAGAAAAAGTTGAAAATATTTTAAAATTTTATGAAGCATCTTCTTCACAAAAGATAATTAAGATACAAACTTTAGGTTTTCAACGTGAAGCCCTTAAAGATCTAATGTTAGAACGGAAACCTTTAAAATTTTCAGATGAACTAATCAATCAATTATCTCATAGTTTTACAAATATAAAACTTCAAGAAAATAAAGATCAAAAAGCTGACAAATCTATAAATGTTTAGGCCTTAAATTCTAAAGCCTCTAGCTCAAATTCAAAATTTTCTGTAGCTGATCCTAGAGAAGAAGAGTCTGAAACAAATAAGAATCAAAATAATCAAAATCAAGAATTTCTACAAATCAATAAAATATTTAAAAGACAAAAACCAATAGTCACTGCAGAAAAAATAAGAAATTATTATCCAAGACCTACTCTAGTTGATCTTTAGTTCGAAGAAATAGCTATTCTAAATGGCCTTCGATTTGAAAACTCCTTAGTATACGAATGGAATGTAGATGGACTATTTGAATATAAAATCCTGCAACTATGCCAAAACATGATGATATATGCCTCTACCATTATGGCTGCTGGTAATGATCAAAGACATGCAGTAAATGCAGTTGTCCTTGGATTTACTGGAAAATTATATGATTGGTGGGAAAAGTACCTATCTAATATAGAAAGACAAGCTATACTAAATGCAGTAAAAAGAGATTATTCAGGAAATCTTGTTATTACTCCTCAAGGTCAAATGATTCCTGATTCTATTTACATGCTTATTGCCAATATAGTAAAACATTTTATTGGTAATTATATGAATGTAGAATAAAAACACAATTAATCAATTTATCTTGCCCAACAATATTAGATTTTTGTTGGTATAAAGATGTTTTCTTATCAAAACTCTATACACTCGATGCACGCAATTCAAAATTTTGGAAAGAAAAATTCATATCTGGTCTTCCTAAACTTTTTATAGAAAAAGTTAGAGAAGAATTAAAATAAGCAAATTATGTAAATTTGAATTATGGACTGTATACATATGGTGATCTAATTCAAAAGATTAATAAAGTTGGATTTTCATTATGCAATGAAATCAAACTTAAATGTCAAATTGAAAATAAAAAAAGAATCAGCAAATATTAACTTGGTGATTTTTGTTTTCAATTTGGCATGAAACCATTAATCAGTCCTTTTAGCCAAAATAAAAAGAAAAACTTAAAAAGAAACCATCAAAAAAGAAACTCTAAACACTTTTCAACTCCACAATATTATACTCCCTCAAAAAGATATTATAAAAAATCTTCTCATAAAAACCCTTACAAAGAATTAAAGAAATCTTATACAAATGATAATCCATCCGCTTCTTATCCAAAAAAAAAAAAAACAATGTTATAATTGCAAAGAAAAAGGAATATAGCTCCTGATTGCCTAAAAGTAAAAGTTAAAATAGAAAAAGAAATCAAAACTAACTTGAAGGGATCCTCAGTGTCCAGTCCTCCAGTTCCTCTAATACAGATATTCTTCCTCTCATGCTTCAGATATATGTCATTGTAAAATATTTGACAGTGAAATCCAGTACGAATCTTCTTCTTCTTCGTCTTTATCTTTAAACGTACTTTCTTCTCCAAAAGAGATGGTGCTAGAAATGTTAAAGATCTAAAAGATGAAGAATTAAAAAATAAATATTTTAAAAAAATACAGAATTTAAATAAATGAACTAAAAAAAGGGAAAGCTTCTACATCAAATAACATATCAAATTTACCTGAACAATTCATCATTAAAACTGTATTAGATAGATTAAGAGAGCAACAAGCTCCTACTCATCATTCTATTTAAGATCTTTATAAAGAAATAAATGATCAAAAGCAAGAATTAAAAGAATTAAAACAAGACTTAATTGAACTTCAAGAACTCAAACAATGTGTTGAAAATCTTGAATTTCACATACTCAAAAATTATGAAGAAAATAATGATAATTTAGAAAATCAAGAAAAAATTGATAAAGACTTAAATGGTTTTGTAAATTCTTTAACAAGAAATCCACTTAAAAATGGAAAACTATAGCTACAATTAAGGTCAAAGACTTCTCTATTTAAGCACTTTGCTTTCTAGATAGTGGCGTAGATGTTAATTTAATAAGAGAAGGATTAATCTAAACAAAATATTATGAAAAAACCAATAATAAACTCAATGTAACTACTGCTAACAGAAAACTACATATCAAATGCAAATTAAGTAATGTTTATGTTTATAAAAATGGAACATACATAAAGACTAATTTCCTTTTAGGAAAGGATTTCAACAATGATGTTATCTTTGGAAATCCTTTTCTACAAATTTTACAGCCTTTTGAAATTGACTCATTAGGTCTAAAAACTATTTTAGACAATAAAGAATTAAATTTTGATTTTGTTGAATTAACTGCTATTTAACATATCAATAATATTCAGACAAAGTGTAAACGAGAATAAGATGTTTAAAAACCATTCAGATATCCATTTCCAAATAAAACAGATCTTATTAATCGTCTCTCTGAGGTCTTCATGTTTTTTATATTTAATCCTACATCTGGATTTTGGTACCTTCAAATTTTACCCAGAGGACAAATATAAAATTAATTTTCTTTTCCCAAAGAAAATAAAAAATTAGATTATTGATAATTCCCATTTAGACCTATCTGCCTTTAGGAAATATCCCTTCTTATTATCACTTCAAGTATAAGCAAAGGCAAGGCCCCTATTCAGGAATCAAGCTCCTCCTTCATACCTACATCCCAACAAATATCAATTCTATTCTTCAATACAAGATTATTTGTCACTTCACAAGAACCTATCAATGCCCATTAGAGTGCCATTCTCTCTGATAAAAGAAAAAACACTAAAAAAACCCTATCCAAAATTGTAAACCATATTAAGGACATAGAAAGCCAAATCCTTATCTTCCATAACATCCATCTAAGAGCACTGCTATCCACCTATGCTGATGAAAAAACATCTAGAATTCACCTCCTGAAAAAGGTTAACATAGCCCTTCCAGATGAGATAGCTACAAGAATTAGAGAAAAAACTCTTTCTTGTCAGATCAAGGAATGATTAATGCTCAAAGCTCAATATATAAGCTGGGCAACTGGCTTTCCCAAATTGTTCCTGCCATCATATGAAGTTTATATCTCATATATCGAACAAGGATTAGTCCAAAGATTTTCTTTATGTAGAGATGATTTTGAAATGATGTAGCAGCTCCCTACAATCATGCATCATGCCCCTCGCAACCTTGGAGTTACCAAAAGACAACTTCTCATAATAATTTCATCAAGTTTGGGTGAAAGATCAGAAATCTGATTTTATCAACCTTATAAATTATGGACCATCATGAATTATGAATAAGGAGATTTAGCCTGCAAAAAGTTCATCTCTACCTTAAATGATTACGAGCATCTCCTTGTTGATTATCCAGCTCAATGGTATGAATCTCATAAACTTTCTCAATCTAAAAGGACATCTTGAATTTGCAAGTACATGCAGATATGTTTGGTGTGATGGTCAAAGAGTTGTTTCCATCGCTGATGATCTCGCTGAGCAAACAACAATGATATAGAATCCATATAAATCTGGACATACAACTCTTAACCAAATTATCAATGCTTATGAAGACATGTTTTTTGATATTTCTGACAGAACTTGAGAAGAGTTAATCCAATTATTCCATGGTGAATTAACAAATGATGGTTAGGATGAGCACTGTTGATCCAAGTCTCCCATAATACTATGCCTAGCATAAAGATTCTTCCTACAAGAGCTTTTTCTACTAGCCTATCAATGAGCTTTTTTGGAAAAAGTGTGTACAAAAGAACTAAAAGACAAAGCATATCTCTCATAAGAATGAAGTAGTATTTTATTCCCGACATGCATCTATGAAGAACTTATCTCCATAAAGGGAATAGAAATAAAGACATGACACATACCTTATCAAGTTAGTCAAAGCAATCATGACAACTCACTATTTAAAATAAAGTTCATCTACAGCAAAGATTTTGATTTTTTCCTGCAGTCCAGTTGCTTCATGAAATTTGTCAGCACATGAATTGAAATGCAAATACAGTGAAAATTCAATTGTAATGAAATGTAAATTATATTGGTTATGACTATAAATAGCGCTAGCCTTCCTCATGTACAGGCAAGAGTTAGAATACCAGTCAAAATCCAGCCTTGTTTTCACCACCATCTCCTATCTCCTCTCCTTTCTGCTTTTGTATACCCACCATCTTCCTCATTTGGTATCAGAGACAAGTTGGCATTTAGTTTGTAATCAAGTATCGTTGCAATATAAAGTCGTTTTGGGAGTATTTCTTCATTTATCTTTATGTTTTGATTTTGTTTAAGGAATTGCAATATAAACTCAGAAGCAAGAATGTTAAAAATCTTAATACTTGGTTGTGTGTTTGTTATTATTGAGGAATTTTAAGCATATTCCAACTGGAGCGAAGTTGAGGTAGCCATTGTTGTCGTCGTTGTTAGTCGTGTGAAGGCGTTTAAGGCATTTTGTAGGTGTGTAAATCCTCTATTTCATCGGATACTCATGGTGGATTTGGTTAAAATAACTCTATAATACAAATTATAGCTAAGCTTATTAAGAAGTTTGTACCTTCTTCTTCCTCATCATCAAATTCCTTATCTTAGATGTCTATTAAAAATAGTGAAAAAATCTAATATGACAATGTAAATCAAGTTATTTGTGACTGGACTATTCCAACCATAAATAAAAATGAAATTTATAAAGTTGGAAGTTTTCAATTGAAATCAAGTTATAAAGTAAAAACCATTGAAAGAATTGAATCTATTACCAGTAATATTTAGCATCTTTCTTTAATCAAGCCCCATGAACTAAAGGAGTATGTTAAAACATACAATTATATTCATTTTGGATTAGTGCAAGTAGCTGTAAAGCCTTTAACAAGACTTGGACTTAGAACAGAAGCTCTAATCTATGTTCAAGATACAAGACATAAAAAATTCAGTGATTCATTACTTAGAATGGTTGAATCAAGTTTGGCTAATGGCCCTATTTTCTTCAATTGCTTTCCAAATTTCTCTGTTTCCCTTACAGATCCAGGTGCACATAAAGCTCTTACTCTTGCTATGCAGACAAAAGGTTTTCATATGAATCCTCATAATCAAAATATTGCTCTTATATATAGAGTTTATTATAAACTCATGAATTTAGTTGTTCTAGGCATAGCCTATCCCATCAAGCAAAAGGTATGACTACTTTATTCCAAACTAATTTCAAAAATAAAGTTAATATTCCAAAACTCATATAGTGGAATGATATTAATCTATTTGGTAAATGGCGCTTAGAAAATGCCCAACTAGAAAGGTCTTTAGAAAAACAAGATATTGAAACAATTATTGAACATGAAGATGAAAGTGTTGAAAGAAATTTTCAAAAAGATTCAAGAGATACAACTCCTCCAGTTTATCAACCTTCTAAAAAGTCTTATTCTCATCCTCCCTCTGTGGTAGGATCTTCCGTAAAAGAACTATCCTGAGTTTCTTGCTCTACACCTAATGTAGACTCTCGACCTATAGGACTTGTGTATCCTTATTATCAAGCTTCTCTATCTAATAAATATAATCCTTCGGAATCCTATTTCAATATAAATGCTATTGAATGTTTTGAAATTGATAAAGAAATGTTAAAAAAGAATTTAGCTCTACATCCTTTAATAAAATCCTTTTTTAAACAGGTTTCTTAAGAACATAATGACTTTTTAAAAGAAAAATGATACAAATATATGTATGATAATCAAAGAAATATTTGTTTCTTTGATTGGCTTAAACTAACCATAAAGAAAGCTTATAATACTAAAGACTTATCTATCAATATGATAACAAAATTAAGCTCATCTTGGATTATAGCTTCTAACAGTTCTTCTCCACAAAAAACTAAAGAATCTATATATCCTCCATTACATCAAATCATATATAAAGAAACTTCTGCCGTACCCATAAAAAATGTTGCAAAAATATAAGGAGATAAAGGTAAATCTAAATTTATTTAAAAATCAGATTTAGGTCATATTTTAGACAAAATAATTATATAAATATTAACCTTCATACTATTGGCCAGCAAACTAACGTAATTGAAAATAAAGTTGAAAATATTTTACAGCCTTCTAAAATTATTTCTTCTCAAAAAGAAATCAAAACTATCTTAAAAGGATCCTCATCGTCATCCTTAGAATCATCTAGTTTCTCTGATAAAGATTATTCTTCAAATACCTGCCATTGTAAAATATTTGACAGTGAAATCTAGTATGAATCTGCTTCTTCTTCCTCAGTATCTTTAAATGTACTCTCTGCTCCAGAAGAAAAGGTGCTAGAAATGTTTAAAGATTTAAAAGATGAAGAATTAAAAAATAAACATTTTAAAAAAATACAGAAAATAAACAACAGAAATAAAAAAGGAAAAGCTTCTACATCACGTAATATATCTGACTTACCTGAACAATTCATTATAAAAACTGCTTTAAATAAATTAAGAGAGCAAGAAGCTCCTACTCATCTCTCAATTTAAGATCTTTCTAAAGAAATTAATAATCAAAAGCAAGAATTAAAAGAATTAAAACAAGACTTAATTGAAATTCAAGAACTCAAACAATGTGTTGAGAATCTTGAATTTCACACACTCAAAAATTATCAAGAAAATAATGATAATTTAGAACATCAAGAAAATTTTGATGGAAACTTAAATGGTTTTGTAAACTTTTTAACAAGGAATCCACCTTAGAAATGGAAAACTCAAGTTACAATTAAAGTCAAAGACTTCTCTATTAAAACACTCTGCTTACTAGATGGTGGTGCAGATGTTAATTTAATAAGAGAAGGATTAATCCCAACAAAATATTATGAAAAAACCAAAAATGAACTTAGCCTAGCAACCGCTAGTAATAAACTCTATATCCATTATAAATTAAATAACGTCCATGTTTGCAAAAATGGAACATGTATAAAGACTAATTTCCTACTCGAAAAAGATTTAAACAATGATATTATCCTTGGAAATCCTTTTCTACAGATTCTATAGCCTTTTTAATTTGATTCATCAGACTTAAAACTATTAAAGACAATAAAAAATTAAATTTTGATTTTGTTGAATCAACTCTTATTCAACATATCAATATCATTCAAAATCAAATTGCTTATAAAGAAAAACAAATTGCAATCTTCAAGAAGATATGAATTCTTTAAGAATTGAAAAAGAATTACAAAAACCAGAATTCCAAAAAGATTTAATCCAATTTGAAAAATCTCTTGAAAAAGAATGCTGTTTTGACCTTCCTTTCACCTTCTGGCACAGGAAACACCATTCTGTTTATCTTTCATTTATTGATAATTTTGATGAAACTCAAATTCCTACTTTCAGATGAATAAAGACCCTGTACAACTATGTACTAAGGAAATCAATGATCTTCTTGCTAAAAAGCTTATTAAGAAATCACAATCTCCTTGGAGTTGTACAACGTTTTATGTAAATAAAGCACCTGAACAAGAACAAGGTGTTCCCTGTCTTGTTATCAACTACAAGCCTTTAAATAAAGTCTTAAAGTCCATCAGATATCTAGTTCCAAATAAAACTAATCTTATTAACTGTCTTGCTAGTGCCTTCCTTTTTTCCAAATTTAATCTTAAATTAGGATTTTGGAAAATTCAAATCACCTTGGAGGACAAGTATAAAACTGCTTTTATAGTACCATTTGGCCATTATGAATGGAACATTATGCCATTTGCTTTAAAAATACTCCTTCAGAATTACGAATGACATTTTTAATCCATATCAAGCTTTTACACTCATCGATATAGATGATATTCTTGTGTTTTCAAAATCTATTTGTGACCATTGGAAACATTTAAATATTTTTAAAAAATTTATTATCAAGAATGGACTTGTCTTATCCAAAAAGAAAATGAAGCTTTTTCAAACAAAAATTTAGTTTCTTGCCTTTATAATAAAAAAAGAAACTATTTCTCTAGTCCAAAGAGTTATTACATTTGCTTCCCAATTTCCTGATAAAATTCATAATAAAGAGTAATTGCAATGTTTTCTTGGATGCCTTAATTATGTTTTTGATTTTATAAAAATCTTGCTAAAGAAAGAAAAATCTTGCAAATGCGCTTGACCAAAAATCCAGTAGAATGGTCACCTGCTCATAAAAAAACTGTTCAAAATATTAAACAGAAGTCCAAAATTTACCTTGTTTAACTATCCCTCATCTAGATTTATTAAAAATAGTTCAAACAAATGTATCTAAAATAGGTTTTGGAGGAATCCTTCTACAAAGAAGTGTCCTTGAAAAAGAAGAAATTCTTCGTTTCACTTCTAGAACATGGATGCCCACTCAACAGAATTATTCAACTATTAAAAAGGAACTTCTATCCATAGTAAATAGTATAATGAAGTTCCAAAGTGATTTATTAAACAAAAATTTTTTTATTAAGAATAGATTGTAAATCTGCTAAAGAAATTTAAGAAAAAGATGTAAAAAATCTTGCTGCTAAGCTAATCTTTGCTCGCTGGAAAGCTTTATTAGCCATATTTGACTTTGACATTGAGTATATTGCAGGTAAAAATAATTCTCTTCCTGATTTTTTATCTCGTGAGTTTTTATAGGGACAAAAAAATGAAGCCTCGGCAGATTAGACCCTTTCTCTAGTCCCTAACTGATAAAGTTTCTTCCATTATGAACACTCCACCTTTATCCAGAAAATCTAGTGGCAATTATCTTGAGAGATGGGGAGCAACCCATGCTTCTAATATTCCTCAATTTCAAAGCCCATCAAGCCCTGTATCCAAAAGACCTCATGCTTCACAAGCCCAATATTTTGCCACAAAAGCACCCTTGAGAATTTATTCCTTAGATGACATGTCTTATGCCGATACCATTTCTATTGAACATCTTATCCAAATCCTTTTTTCTCCTGATCACTTATTTATCCAACCTCTTGACTATAAAGTCTCTGAACAAATTCTGCTCAGAACTGGCAGCTGTACTATTGATCATACAGATGGATCAAAAAATTCATACTTAAATGCTTTACCACCCAATATTACTATCCTCTATTCAAAAATCAAAATCCTGCATGTTCTCTCTGCAGAAGAATTCATACGACCTTTTCATATGCCTTAAAGGCTTGATTCAGAACTTATTTTTAATTATTATGATCATATTTCTGCTTGGGAAGTCATCCTCTATTATCAAAACCCATCCTTCTAGCATTCTTGGTTCATCTAATTCAAAACAAACTCCAATAAAATACCTATGTGGTTCTTCACACAATTCTGGATCCCTTTTGGTACCATTAAAGACATCCTTCCTCAAGCATTTCTTCCTATTTATGAATCATATTCTGCATCATTTAAAGCCCTTCTCAAATGAAAAGAAAAAAGCCTTTATCAGCACCTACAACTTGCAACAGAACCTTATGTTACTATGCAGTTTTATCACAAGTAGGAGATTCCTTGGATCTTGAAATGGAATTTTTATAAAGAAATGGACTTTAGTCCACTAGTTTTATCTCGAATGATTTATATCAAGTTTTGGCATCAATTTGATTATACTATAATACTCCAGCAATATTCTATCAATCAAGCTATAAAGCCATCATTATCTGAAGTTCTCAAAACTCCTGTAAAAGAAAAAGAAAGGCTTCATCCAGCAATTGATATTGACAAACAGAAGAATTCTTATTCAACCTCTCATTCTGCTCTTTATGTAGCAGCAAATTTGCTTGAACTAAAAAAAACTTCAAAAGGAAATTATTGAACAAATACAAAAAGAACGGTCATCTGAAAATTCTCCATTAAGTTTTGGTCAGCAACTGCATCATCTTTGAGCTGATGACAATCCTTTTGAAAATATTGCTCCTGAACCAGATACAGATGCTGATGAGACAAAAAGTGATAATGAAGGATTCATATCTATCTGAAGAAAAAGAAAAAAATAAACCTAAGAAAAGACATATGCTTTATCAAGCCACTTAATTTCCCACAAAGCAATCAGGACAATCCACTATTCAGAATAAGGTTCATCTACAGTGAAGATTGTGATCTTATCGAACAGTCCTAACGCATATGAAATTTGTCAACACATGAAATGAAATGCAAATGCAGTGTAAATTCAGTTGTAATGAAATGTAAATTATGTTTGTTATGACTATAAATAAGTCTAGTCTTCCTCATGTACAGGCAAGAGTTGGAATACCAATCAAAATCCAACCTTGCTTCCACCACTATCTCTTCTCTCCTCTCCCTTCTGCTTTTGTATACCCACAATCTTCCCCATTTGGTATCCGAGCCAAGTTGGTATCAATTTTGTAATCAAGTATTTTGGCAATATAAAGTCGTTTTGTGAGTATTTCTTCACTTATCTTTGTTATGTTATGCTTTGATTTTGCTTAAGGAATTGTTAACTTAGAAGTAAGAATGTCAAAAGTCTTAATACTTAGTTTCGTGTTTGTTATAATTGAGAAATTTTAATCATATTCTGCCCGAAGCGAACCTGAGGTAGCCATTGTTGTCGTCGTTGTTAGCTGTGTGAAGGCGTTTACGGTGTTTTGTTAGTGTGTAAATCTGCTATTTCGTTAGATACTCGTGGTGGATTTGGTTAAAATAACTTTACAATACAAATTATGGCTAAGCTGATTAAGAAGTTTGTACCATCTTCTTCCTTATCATCAAATTTCTTATCTTCTATGTCTATTAAAAATAGTAAATAAATCAATTATGACAATTTAGATCAAGTTATTTCTGATTGGACTATTCTAACCGTAAATAAGAATGAAATTTATAAAGTTGGAGGTTTTCAATTAAAATGAAGTTATAAAGTAAAAACCATTGAAAGAACTAAATATTTTACTAGTAATATTCAGCATCTTCATTTAATCAAGCCCCATGAAATAAAGGAGTATGTTAAAACATACAATTATATTCATTTTGGATTAGTGCAAGTTGCTCTAAAGCCTTTAACAAGACTTAGACTTAGAACAGAAGCTCTCATTTATGTTCAAGACACAAGATATAAAAAATTCAGTGATTTATTACTTGGAATGGTTGAATCAAGTTTGGCTAATAGCCCTACTTTTTTCAATTGCTTTCTAAATTTTTTTGTCTCCCTTATAGATCTAGGTACAGATGAGGCTCTTACTCTTGCTATCCAGACAAAAAGTTTTGATATGAATCCTCATAATCAAAATCTTGTTCTCATATATAAAGTTTATTATAAACTCATGAATTCAGTTGTTCTAGGCATAACCTATTCCCATCAAGTAAAAGGTCATCATCATCATCATCAAAGCCTTATCCCAACCATGTTGGGGTCGGCTACATGAATTCTATTTCTCCATTCCATTCTATTTTGAGCTAAATCTTTCGATAAGTGCAACTTCTTCAAATCTGAATTAATGACTTCCATCCATGTTTTCTTCGGCCTACCCCTACCTCTTGATGGACCCTCCACCTGTATATCCAAACTTTTTCTCATCGGTGCCATTACTGGCCTACGCTCCACATGCCCAAACCATCTTAAACGAGTTTCTCTAATCTTATCTCCTATTGGTGCTACCCCTAAATGTTCTCAAAAGCGCTCATTTCTAATTTTATCTTTCCTAGTTTTATCACACATCCACCTAAGCATTCTCATTTCCACTACATCCATCTTATGAATATATGTCTTTTTAATTGGCCAACATTCTGCTCCATATGTCATAGCTGGTCTAACCACTGTCCTGTAAAATTTTCCCTTCAATTTTGTTGGCATTTGTCTATCACAAAGTACTCCCAAAGCTAGTCTCTACTTCAGCCATCCAGCTCTTATCCTATGCTCCACATCTTCGTCAATCTCCTCATCCTTAATAATCATCGAGCCTAGGTACCGAAAAGAATCTTTACGTGGTATCTCATGGGTTTCGATTTAGACAGTGGTTTCAACACTTTGTATATGTCCACTGAAATTGCAATCCATATATTCTGTCTTTGTACGTCTTATTTTAAAGCCTCTAGATTCTAATGCCCTCCGCTATCTCTCAAGCTTTGCATTTATACCCTCTCTTGATTCATCCACCAATACTATATCATCTGCGAACAACATATACCATGGTACTTCTTCTTGAATATGCACAGTTAACTCATCCATAATTAATGCAAAGAGATAAGGGCTTAAGGATGATCCCTGATGTAAGACTATAGTCACGGGAAATCCGCCCGTTTCTCCACATGTGGTTTTTACATTTGTTATTGCACCTTCGTACATATCCTTTAAATTTTCAATGTAACCTCTTGGGACATTCCTTTTCTTTAAGACCCACTAAATTAAATTCCTCGGTACCCTATCATAGGCTTTTTCCAAATCGATAAAGACCATATGTAGATTTTTCCTCTTTGCTCGGTATTTTTTCATTAATTGCCTAAGTGAAAAGATAGTTTCCATAGTTGGTCTCCCTGGCATAAAACCAAATTGATTTTCCGAAATCTTAGTCTTTTTTCTCAGTCTTTGCTCTATTATTTTCTCCCATAACTTCATAATGTGACTCATAAGTTTAATCCCTCGATAGTTGGTACAATTTTGTATATCTCCTTTATTCTTATATATAGGTACTACAATGCTTTTTCTCCATTCATCCGGCATTTTCTTTGTCATAAGTATCTTATTGAATAGTCTACATAACCAACTTACTCCAACCTCTCCTAAGCATTTCCATACCTCTATTGGAATACCATCTGGGCCTGTTGCCTTTCCTGTCTTCATTCGCTTCAATGCTTCCTTCACTTCCACCCCTCTAATTCTACGGAGAAAAGTATACTCTTGTAATGAAGTATCCTCCTCCACTCTTATATCGCCCAAATATTCTTCATTTAAAAGTTTACTAAAATATTCTTTCCACCTTTCTATAATATCGTTGTCCTTCACCAAAATATTTTCCTCATTGTCCTTGATACATTTGACATGATCTAAGTCCCTACTTTTCTTTTCTCTTATTTTTGCAAGCTTAAAAATATCCTTTTCTCCTTCTCTTGTTCCCAACTTATTATAGAGGTCATCGTATGCTTTGAACTTTGACTACTTACTACTTTCTTAGCTTCTTTCTTTGCCTTCTTATACAACTCAAAATTTTCTATACTCTTAGTCCCCTGCCAAACTTTGTAGCAATGTTTTTTTTGTCGAATAACTTCCTGAACCTCTATACTCCACCACCATGTTTCTTTATTAATATGTCTCTTCCCTTTTGATTCTCCAAGTACCTCCTTTGCAACATTCCTAATGCAATTAGCCATTTGATTCCACATTACTGTAGTTTCTCCTTCAATATTCCATTCTCCTTTTTCAATCATTTTGTCCTTAAATATATTTGCTCTTTCCCCCTTCAAATCTCTCCACCTTGTTTTAGGGTCCATTTTATTTACTACTGCTCTCTTTTTACTTCTAATGCAAATATATAAAACTCCAAGCCTATGTTGCATAGTCAAACTCTCTCCTGGGATAAACTTACAATCTTTACAAGCCAATCGGTCCTGTTTTCTAACTAGAAAAAAGTCTATCTGACTCCTATTACTCCCACTTTTATATGTAATTAAATGCTCATCTCTCTTTTTAAAGTAAGTATTTGCTACTATAAGATCAAATGCCACTGCAAAGTCCAATATAGTGTTTCCGAATTCATTCTTTTCTCCAAATCCATGCCCTCCATGCACTCACTCATATCCTCTATTATCTCTTCCGATATGCCTGTTTAAATCCCCTCCAAGGTAAATTTTATCACTATTTGGGATTTCTTGCATTAAATCATCCATCTCCTCCCAAAATTGTCTTTTCACACTTTCTTCTAATCCTACTTGGGGAGCATATGCACTAATGATATAAATTATGTCTTCCTCTAGTACTAGTTTAATTGCTATAATTCTATCACCAAACCTCTTTACCCCCACAATTTTCTCTTTTAAATCCTTATCTATAATTATACCCACTCCATTTCTTGTATTACTCTTTCCTGCATAGAAAAGCTTATACCCATCCATGAGCTCCTTAGCTTTATTCCCTTTTCACCTTGTCTCCTGTATACAAGCCACACTAATTCTTCTTCTTTTCATTACCTCAACCAACTCCATGCTCTTGCCTGTCAAAGTTCCTATATTCCAAGTAGCAAGTCTAATTTTCCTATTCCTCCTCTTCTTCTCGTGGACTAACTTCTTTAACCGCATTAGCTCAAAGTCATGCGGTAGCCCTTGCATACTTTTCACTGCAGCCGGGCGATGCTGCAATGCGTCGCTTAAAGCGGGGAACGCCCTAGCCCCCATCAAGCAAAAGGTATGACTACTTTATTCCAAAATAATTTCAAAAATAAAGTTAATATTCCAAAACTCATGCAGTGGAATGATATTAATCTATCTAGTAAATGAAGCTTAGAAAATGCTCAACTTGAAAGGTCTCTAGAAAATCAAGATATTGAAACAATTATTGAACATGAAGATGAAAGTGTTGAAATAACTTTTCAAACAAATTCAAGAGATACAACTCCTACAGTTTATCAACCTCCCAGTAAGTCTTATTCTCATCCTCCCTCGTTGGTAGGATCTTCCATAAAAGAACCATCCCTGTAGCTAATGTTGACCCTTGACCAACGGGACTTATGCATCATTCTTATCAAGCTTCAGAAAACATAAGAAATCATGCTTCTCCAACTAATACATATAATCCTTTGGAATCCAATTTCAATATAAATGTTATTGAATGTTTTGAAATTGATAAAGAAATGTTAAAAAAGAATTTAGCTCTACATCCTTTAATAAAATCCTTTTTTGAAAAGGTTTCTCAAGAATGTAAAGACTTTTTAAAAGAAAAATGGTACAAATATATGTATGATAATCAAAAAAATATTTATTTCTTTGATTGGCTTAAACTTGCCATAAAGAAAGCTTATAATACCGAAGATTTATCCAACAATATGATAACAAAATTAAGCTCATCTTGGATTATAGCTTCTACCAGTTTTTCTCCATAAAGAACTGAAGAATCTATATATTCTCCATTACATCAAATCATATATGAAGAAACTTCAGCCGTTCCCATAAAACTAAATTCTTTTTTAACATTTCTTTATCAATTTTGTTAAAGGATGCTGAGCTAAATTCTTTTTTAACATTTCTTTATCAATTTCAAAACATTTAATAACATTTATATTGAAATCAAATTCTGAAGGATTATATGTTTTAGATGGAGAAGCTTGATAAGAAGGATACACAAGTCTTGTAGGTCAGGGGTATACATTAGGTGTAGAGCAAGAAACTCGAGATTGTTCTTTTATGGAAGATCCTACCATGGAGGGAGGATGAGAATAAGACTTTCTAGAAGGTTGATAAACTGTAGGAGTTGTATCTCTTGAATCTGTTTGAAAATTTATTTCAACACTTCCATCTTCATGTTCAATAATTGTTTCAATATCTTGATTTTCTAAAGACCTTTCTGGTTGGGCGTTTTCCAAGTGCAATTTACCAAATTAATATCATTTCGCTATGAGTTTTGGAATATTAACTTTATTTTTGAAATTAGTTTGGAATAAAGTAGTCATACCTTTTACTTGATGGGAATAGGCTATGCCTGGAACAACTGAATTCATGAGTTTATAATAAACTCTATATATGAGAGAAAGATTTTGATTATGAGGATTCATATTAAAACCTTTTGTCTGGATAGCGAGTGTAAGAGCTTCATGTGCACTTGGATCTCTAAGGGAAAAAGAGTAATTTGGAAAGCAATTGAAGAAAGTAGGGCCATAAGCCAAACTTGATTCAACGATTCCAACTAATGAATCACTGAATTTTTTATGTCTTGTATCTTAAACATAAATGAGAGCTTCTGTTCTAAGTCCAACTCTTATTAAAGGCTTTACAGCAACTTGCCCTAATCCAAAATGAATATAATTGTATGTTTTAACATACTCCTTTATTTCATGGGGCTTGATTAAAGAAAGATGCTGAATATTACTGGTAATGGATTTAGTTCTTTCAATGATTTTTACTTTATAACTTTATTTCAATTAAAAACTTTCAACTTTATAAATTTCATTTTTATTTATGGCTGGAATAGTCCAGTCACAAATAACTTGATTTAAATTGTCATAACTGATTTCTTCACTATTTTTAAAAGACATAAAAGATAAGGAATTTGATGATGAGGAAGAAGAAGGTACAAACTTCTTAATAAGCTTAGCCATAATTTGTATTACAGAGTTATTTCAACCAAATCCACCACGAGTATCTAAGGAAATAGAGGATTTACACACCAACAAAGTGCTTTAAACGCCTTCACATGGCTAGCAATGGTGACAACAATGGCTACCTCAGCTTTGCTTCGGGCAGAATATGATAAAAATTTCTCATTAATAACAAACATAGAACTAAGTATTAAGCCTTTTGACGTTCTTACTTCTGAGTCAGCAAATTCCTTAAGCAAAATCAAAGCATAACATAAGTGAAAAAATACTCACAAAACAACTTTATATTGCCAAAGTACTTGATTACAAAGCTGATACCAAATTAGCTCTGATACCAAATGGGGAAGATGGGGGGTATACAAAAGCGGAAAGGAGAGGGGAGAGGAGATGGTGGTGGAAGCAAGGCTGGATTTTGACTGGTATTCCAACTCTTGCCCATACATGAGGAAGACTAGACTCATTTATAGTTATAACAAACATAATTTACATTTCATTACAACTGAATTTGCACTGCATTTGCATTTCATTTTGAAAGTGCAATAACTAGATCTCACCAAGTCCTAGAGGGGGGGTGAATAGGACTATTAAAAATTTCTTTTCAAGAATTAGGTTTTATTAGTGGGCAATCTGAAAGATTAATTAAAATTGAGAGTCCCCAAGAAGATTAAGAGAGATATTCAGAGTTGTGAGTGGTTACAGTATGTAGAAATGCAATTAGAGTAACAACGATGTAGCTTAGAAATGATGATCAACTCAAGTGACAAGAATGCAGGGCAACATCCACACACAACAAGCAATAAACACAGTGATTTATAGTGGTTCAGTCCTAGACCTACATCCACTCTCAAGAGCAATCTCTCTTGGTTCCACTAAATAAGAGGTACTTACATAACATACACCTCTTGCAACAGTTTTTGATTCGGTGGTTTGTCTTCCACCAACTGGGGTTTTTGATCAGGTGGTTGATCCTTGATCTAGTCCACCAACTACAACAATTTTTGATGCGGTGGTTTGTCTTCCACCAAATACAGCAATGAGAATTGAAATATTAAAGAACACCTAAACAAGGAATTGTATACCTTGGTTTTGAGTGGTGCTCTTGATGCTTGAAAGACTACCTCCAAGCTTTGGTCTCTTGTTCTTGCTCCTTGGTGATGAAGATCTTCAGAAGAGTGCTCAGCCAAGGGAAGAGGTTTTAAGAAGGTTTGGAAGGCTAAGGTATTCTCTCAGATTTAATGGAGCCTTTCCTAAATCACCAACTACTCTTCTTGAAACAATAATGGCACTTTTTGGTGTTGGAGAGTAGGTGGTTGTGGGAGCTTTGAAGATGATTTTAATGGAGGTGCAAAGGCTCAGCTATACTAGTGATTTTCACCGTAATAAATTCAGTGGTTGAAGCAAGGGAGAGGTCCTCTTTAAATACAGATAAGCTCCAATGGATAGATCTACGGCTAAGAACAGAATGGTCTACGGCTTAGCCGTAAGCTCTGACAACATCCAACGGCTAGTTTGACTAGATTCAACAAAAGTTCCTTCTTACGGTTAAGCTTATGGCTTAGCTATAAATCCTTATACGGCTTAGCCGTGAGCACCTTTCGGCCTAGTCGTGGGTCAGCCGTAAGCTGAAATTTCTCAAAAACTACTCTCTAGAGAGTGGCCCGTAATCTTTACGGCTTAGCCGTGAATCACCCTACGGCTTAGCCGTGAAGGCCTTTCGGCTTGGCCGCAAAGTCAACCGTAGGCATTATATGGCCAAATGCACTCTCTGGATTGTGGCCCGTAGATTTTACGGCTTAGCCGTGAAACACACTACGGCTTAGTCGTAACATTTTTCGGTGCAGCCGTAGAACAAAATGATTCAAAATATACTTTCTGGAGAGTGAGCCGTAGGATCTACGGCTTAGCCGTGGTCCAAGCCGTAGAACAAAAACTGGGTGTCTGAAAATCATAATTTCCTATTTTATTTCTACGGATAGTAGGGGTCACAGTTACCTTATCCCTTGGCACTCACAGAGGATCTTCTTGAATGATCTTGAACTTCTTTGAACTTGCTTAGTCTTCATTGATAGGTCTTTCTTGAATGGTCTTGAACTTCCTTGAACTTGCTTGAACTTCTTTGAACTTGGCTTGATCTTCAATGAACTTCCAAGGTGAACTAGGTCTTTCTAGAACTGAACTACACTTTGGTCACGTAATTGACAACATGTTCTTATATTGACACTAACAATCTCCCCCTTTGTCAATTTCGTGACAAAATTACACATAATACTACATTTTAGCTCAACAATTGAGATACAACAAGTATTACATTAGTGAATACACCTTAAGCACCCACATCAATATACACAACACTTTGAAGCTCCCCCTTTGAAGACGCTTAACCTGCAAAAGGCTGCAAACACAATCTACTAGAAAGGTGGGAGGTTAGAGAGCTCCCCCTAAAGACATGCATACAATTCTCCTCCTTTTTGGCACAATATTTACAAAGAGATAAAGCATAAAGAAGAGCATAATGGCACACAAAGATAAGCAGCTGCGAAGTAATGGCTATATTAGATTAGAAATGAAGAGCAGTACAACCATGTCAAAAAAATACGTCACCCATAAGAACAAAAGAGATAACAAACAAGACCAACAGGTGAAGCACAGTCAATGCCCAAAATACAAAAAGAAGACAATAACAGACATCAATTAGAAGGAGGAGAGGGGGAAGGAATCGCCACATCGTCTCTCCAGCAGCTTTGGGAGATCTTGGACAGGTATTGAAAGGATTTCTTCAAGAGTTTCTCCAGCTTGGTTTGCCTTTGTTCGAGTGCGGCCAACCGAGCTTCAAACGAGGAAGAGGAAGAAGCCGGGGGAGGAACCGGAACTGGAGAAGCAGTAGAGGGTGCTGCAGGAAGAGGTTCATCCGGTGAATCATCTTCGTATCCGGAGTCATGAAGGCGGGGACCAGCTGCTTGTTGTTTGGAGAAGCGCATGTTCTGAATATTAACTGTGCCAAAGGAGGGGTGAGACTCAGGAGCTTCATCTGAAGGTAAATTGACCCCACACTGAGAGGCGAGGCTAGTCATGAGATATCCAAAGACGCATGCATTGGTGCCTCTGCCAGGGCACAGCCAAAACCTAATAATAGTAGCACAGATGAGAGATGGAAGACACACTCTGACCCCCATATGGACTGAGTGGAGGACATTAACCGTGAACGGGGTTAGGTCAGAGAAATTCCCCCTCCGAGGATAGATGTTACAGGTGAAGATAACATGGAGGATCCAGTAATGAGGAAGCAGGGAGGCTGCAGGAAGGAACCCCTTATCTTTCCATGGGACGGTGGCTCCACAGAGAGCGAAAGTGGCAGTTTGTTTTTCTTCTTCGGATAGAGAATCCGAGATGACCGAAGGGGGGGTATCGGAGAGAGGCACACACAAAAGGGCTGAAATGATGGCAGGGGTAATGGTATTAGTGCCATCAGTGAACTCAAGGTCAAAGGACAAAGAGTCTAACGATGCACGTGTGATGGATGCATACATAGTACGCACAATCGAGGGGAAGCCAGGACCACCCCATTTTAGAATATTTTCCCACCCAACGTGGGTGAGAAGTGTATGGACTCCATATGTCTCAACGGCGAGAATATTGACATCGCGTTCTACAGTAATGGGTCGGGAAAAGAAGGACCGATCACGAGTGGGTTCCCGTGGAACCAAAACTCGGGGAGAGGGTGGAGATGGCTGACGAGGCCGGGAGGAGCTGCTGGAGGCACGAGGCCTCTTACCAGGGGGGTAAGCATTCTTGGTTCGTGGAGGCATGATGATAACCAGAGGGAAAGCTACACACCCAAAAACAGGAGGAAAAAGCACATAGGGGAAACGAGCACAGTAAAGCAAATGAAACAGTGATGAGAAAACAAGAAGAGAGAGAGAGAGGAGAATAGTACAATGACCAAATCAGGAAGATGCCGGAGGAGGAAGGTCGGAGAAGGAAGACGCCAAAAAGACCTTACCGGAAGAGGAAGAAGGAGAAAGGAATAAGGAGCAGAGACCTAGGGCAGAACTGTCGTGCAGAGGCAGAGGCAAAAAAAAAATGAAGAGACGGAGTTAAGTAGGCATCGGCGCGCAGAACGAGGACGAAAATAACACTTACGGCTTAGCCGTAGAGTATTTTATGGCTGAGCCGTAAACCCTTACGGTTGAGCCGTAGGGTAAATGTTTGCGTAAATACGGGTTAACCGTAAGGAGATTACGGCTTAGCCGTAAAATGGCATACGGCTTAGCCGTAGACCCTGGGCAAAACACAGGTTAATCCAAATAGCAAACACCAATTGATTTCCTCAAATTTTCAAATTTTAACACATCAAGAGGTTTAGTCAAGATGTCTGCAAGTTGTTTTTCGGTCTGAATATATTTGAGCTCAATGATTCCTTCTTCGACCAATTCTCTAATGAAATGATGTCGAATATCAATGTGTTTGGTGTGAGAGTGATGGATCGGATTTTTAGAAATGTGTATGGCACTCGTGTTATCACAATACAAGCTCATTATTTCTTGTTTAATGCCATAGTCCATAAGCATCTGCTTCATCCACAAGAGTTGAGAATAGCAGCTTCTGGCAGCTATGTATTTAGCCTCGGCAGTGGAGAGAGATATCGAATTTTGCTTTTTACTATGCCAAGCTACTAGACAATTTCTAACATAAAAACAGCCGCCACTTGTGGATTTTCTATCATCTAAGTTTCCTGCCCAATCAGCATCTGAGTATCCAGCAATGGAGGATGATGAGTCATGAGGATACCACAGACCATATTCAGTTGTATCTGCAATGTACTTAATGATTCTTTCTACAGCAGTTAGATGGGATTCTTTTGGATCTACTTGATATCGAGCACATGCTCCCACACTAAATGCTATGTCTGGCCTACTTGCAGTAAGGTATAACAGGCTATCGATCATACTTCTATATAGGCTAGAGTCAACCCCTTTACCATTTGCATCTTTAGTAAGTTTGATGGTTGTACTTATGGGAGTTTTGACATGTTTCCCAGTCATTACACCAAATCGTTTTACCAGTTCTTTAGCATACTTGGACTGGGAAATGAAGATACCATCACGTAATTGTTTGACTTGTAAACCTAAGAAGAAATTCAATTCGCCAACCATACTCATTTAGAATTCAGATTGCATTAGATTAGCGAACTGAGCAGTCAATTCATTAGATGTGGAGCCAAAGATGATATCATCTACATATATTTGCACTATTAAAACTGACTTTCTTGTCCTTTGGATAAAAAGAGTTTATCAACACTACCTCTTTGAAAATTATTGTCTAACAAGAATTTTGTCAACCTTTCATACCAAGCACGTGGTGCTTGCTTAAGACCATACAGAGCTTTCTTCAGTCTAAACACATGGTCAGGGAATTTTGAGTCTATAAAACCTTTAGGTTGTTCAACATACACTTCCTCATTCAAAATTCCATTTAGAAAAGCACTCTTAACATCCATTTGAAACAATTTGAACTTTAAAAAACAAGCTATAGATAGTAAAATTCTAATTGATTCTAAACGAGCAACTGAAGCAAAGGTCTCATCAAAGTCAATACCTTCAATTTGAGAATATCCCTGCGCTACCAACCTAGCTTTGTTCATAACAATAACACCATTTTCATCAAGTTTATTTTTGAAGATCCATTTAGTGCCTATCACATTTTTATCCTTTGGTCTTGGAACTAGTACCAAACATCACTTCTTGTAAACTGATTCAATTCTTCTTGCATAACTTTTATCCAATCATTGTCTGAAAAGGCTTCATCAACGCAGGTAGGTTCTAAAACAAAAGTAAAGCACAAGTGACTCATAATGTTCTCCAATTGTTTCCTAGTTTTTACACCTGTTAGGGGGTCACCAATAATCTGATCTATAGGATGATCTTCTACATTCACCAAATTTTCAGTGGAAATAGGTACATCAGTTTTTATTGTGGATCGTGTGGGTTCAATCATTGAGGGCACTTCCACTTCATCAACGTTAACAGACATTGTGGATTCATTATCTATAATGACATTTATTGACTCTTGGATGACTCCGGTTCTCATATTTTGAACACGATAGGCTCGACTCCGTGTTGAATAGCCTAAGAATATACCTTCATCACTTTTTGAGTCAAATTTACTCAGTTGTTCTCTATCCTTCAAGATGTAACATTTACTTCCAAAGACCTTAAAATATTTCACATTTGGTTTCTTCCCATGCCACAATTCATAAGCTGTCTGATTGTACCAGTCCTAAGATAAACTCGGTTGATGATGTAGCAGCTGGTATTAATAGCTTTGGCCCACAATTCTCTAGGAAGATTCTTACTATGAAGCATGACTGTGGCCATGTCTTGGAGAACTATATTTTTTCTTTCAGCTACCCCATTTTGTTGTGGAGTTTTGGGTGCAGAATATTCATGATGAATCCCATATTTCTCACAAAATTTGTCAAATTGATCATTTTCAAATTCTCCATCATGATCACTTCTGATTCGGGCTACTGAAGTACCTTTTTCAATCTAAATTTGTTTTAAAATCCTTTTGAATTCTCCAAAGGCTTCAGATTTTTCTCTCAAGAATGCAACCCAAGTGAATCTAGAGAAATCATCCACCATAACAAGAAAGTACCTTTTCTTACCTCGACTCTCTCTTTTAGTTGGTCCAACCAAGTCCATATGAATAAGTTCTAGAGGTTGAGTAGTTTTCATAGCATTCACCATTTTATGGGCACTTCTAATTTGTTTTCCTTGAAGGTACTCTCCACAGATCATCTTTTCTTGACTACTGATCTTGGGTAGTCCTTCAACATATTTGTTTAGATGGGATAAGTCCCTGTAGTTTACATGCCTAAGTCTTTGATGCCACAACTTAACTTCATCAATACTAGTTAATAGGCAAGAAGCAGAGGATGAAGTATTTGTTTTTCCCACCACATAACAGTTATTGGTAGTTCTAAGACCTCTCAATATTATCTTTCCATTCCTTGAGATCTCACAACTATGACTACTAAAGTTTACGGCATAATCTTTATCACAGATTTGAGATATGCTAAGTAAATTATGTTTCAACCCATCAACGCACAAAACATTCTCAAAAGGTGGTAAGTTTGGAACATTTAAAGTTCCTTTCCCAATAATTTTCGCAGTACTGCCATCACCAAAAGTAACCGTGCCTCCATCGAATTCAATCATTTTAGACAAACAAGATTTATCAACAGTCATATGTTTTGAGCATCCACTATCCAGATACCATCTTGATTGTTCTGCAGCTTTAAAAGCTGTGTGGACCACTAGATTCTTGTTTTTAGGTATCCATTTAAGTGTACTAGTAGTGGGGATCACAGTTGGTTTTTGGTGTTTCACTTGAAAGGTTTTATGTTGGGGAATAAGAATGTTTGCTCCATTCTTTTTGTATATTTCAAATTGTTTTCTTAACTTTTGGACTTCTTTTAACAAATTATTCATCTTTTGGTTTAAGGGGAACGTGTTTATTTGAAACTTCTGCTTTTTGTTTTCGAGTTCCACTTTCTTAGAGATGTTTTTCTCAATTTTTTGACTAATGTCATAATGAAATTTTCTTAACTTGCACTCCATTTTGAAATGACCTCTTTTTCCGCAATAATGACAGAAGACATTTGATGAAACAATATGAGTACTAGTAGATGCCTTATCCAAAGTGTTTTGAACACTAGTATCTTCCTTCTTTAAAGCACTTTTGACAAAAACAGTTCCGAAACTTAGGGACTGATTAGCATTTTTGTCATATCCAAGACCGGTCATGTCTTTATAAGCTTTCCCAATTTTGAATAGTCTAATGTTTTTCTCATCATTTTGAGTAAATGTATACTCATACTTTTCTTTATACCGTTTCAGAATAGGCACTTCATTGTGGAGAGCATTATTTTCATCTTTTATTTTTAAAAGGGAATTTTCATTTTCTCTTAATTTGAGTACAATTTCTCTTTCTGTTGATAATTGGATTTTTACACTTTCGAGTTCTTTGATTAATTCTTCCTTTTCAGCATTAATACTATCAACCTTTTCTTTTAAATTCTTAATTTTGTTTTGTTGATTGCTTACAGTTTCAACGAGCCTACAGGTTCCCTCATAGAGTAGTTCGTAGGAATCCGTGGTGTTGTCATTATCCTCATCATCTGAATTTTCATATTCACTCTCTGACTCACTTCCTGAGATTTCTTCATTCGATATTTTAATCATTTCCTCAGAAAGATTGAATGTGGCAGTGGTAGCCATCAGAACTGTATATTTGTCTGATTCATTTTGATGTGATTCATCTGAGTCAGAATCTGATTCAGATGAATCGTCCCAAGTGGCTACAAGATTCTTCTTTTTGAATTTTCCTTTTAGAGGACAATCGGTGGATATGTGTCCAATTTTCTTACATCTGTAACACATAGGTTCCTTATGTTTAGTTCTAGAGAGGGAACTTGACCGACCTTTGTATTTATCATTAGTGGTTTCATTTTTATACTCTTTCACCCACTTTTTCTTAAATTGTTTCAAAAATCTTTTAGCCAAAAGGGCCACATCTTCATCCTCGTCATTACTAGTTATTCCTATGTCATCTTTAGAGGAAGATGTGTTATGAGAGGTGATTAGAGCGATTGATTTCTTTATGTCATTGTTAAATTTGAGTTCAAAGGTCTGAAGGGATCCCACTAAATCTTCAATTTTTATTTGTTACGAATCCTTGTGTTCTTCTATAGAGGCTACCTTAGGATGGAATCTTTCCGGAAGTGATCTCAAGATTTTACTACAAATTTTACCTTCCGAAAGAGTTTCCCCAAGAGCCCACATTTCATTTACAATTTTCATGAGCTTAGTATGGAAGTCAGTAAACATTTTATTTTTTTCCATGCAAATGTTTTCGAACTGACTCGTGAGCATCCGAAGTTTAGATCTTTTGACAACTGAGGTACCCTCATAAGTTACTTCAAGGATTCTCCATGCCTGTTTTGCATTAGTGGTTGTCATGATCTTTTTATACTCTTCTTGATTCATGGCACACACTATAGCATTGTAAGCTCTAGCATTATTTTGTCTAAGAAGTAGCTGAGCAGGAGACCATCTAGCTGGATCTAATGATCTAGTGGTTGTGACACCATTTATAGTCACATCTTCAGTGGGTTCCGTCCAACCTTTCTCTATAGCCTCCCAAACAGCCCAGTCCATGGATTTTAAAAATGCTGTCATCCGGGCTTTCCAGAAGGCATAATTTGTTCCATCAAAGAAAGGTGGATGGGTGATAGAGCTTCCTTCAGGATTCATGGTGAATCTAGCAAAAGATGGATCTACTTCAGGTTATTACACCCTTAAGAAGTAACCCGCTTTGATACCAATTGAAAGTGCAATAATTAGATCTCACCAAGTCCTAGAGGGGGGGTGAATAGGACTATTAAAAATTTCTTTTCAAGAATTAGGTTTTATTAGTGGGCAATCTGAAAGATTAATTAAAATTGAGAGTCCCCAAGAAGATTAAGAGAGATATTCAGAGTTGTGAGTGGTTACAGTATGTAGAAATGCAACTAGAGTAACAAAGATGTAGCTTCGAAATGATGATCAACTCAAGTGACAAGAATGCAGGGCAACATCCACACACAACAAGCAATAAACACAGTGATTTATAGTGGTTCGGTCCTAGACCTACACCCACTCTCAAGAACAATCTCTCTTGGTTCCACTAAATAAGAGGTACTTACATAACATACACCTCTTGCAACAGTTTTTGATTCGGTGGTTTGTCTTCCACCAACTGGGGTTTTTGATCAGGTGGTTGATCCTTGATCTAGTCCACCAACTACAACAATTTTTGATGCAGTGGTTTGTCTTCCACCAAATACAGCAATGAGAATTGAAATATTAAAGAACACCTAAACAAGGAATTGTATACCTTGGTTTTGAGTGGTGCTCTTGATGCTTGAAAGACTACCTCCAAGCTTTGGCCTCTTGTTCTTGCTCCTTGGTGATGAAGATCTTCAGAAGAGTGCTCAGCCAAGGGAAGAGGTTTTAAGAGGGTTTGGAAGGCTAAGGTATTCTCTCAGATTTAATGGAGCCTTTCCTAAATCACCAACTACTCTTCTTGAAACAATAATGGCACTTTTTGGTGTTGGAGAGTAGGTGGTTGTGGGAGCTTTGAAGATGATTTTAATGGAGGTGCAAAGGCTCAGCTATACTAGTGATTTTCACCGTAATAAATTCAGTGGTTGAAGCAAGGGAGAGCTCCTCTTTAAATACAGATAAGCTCCAACGGATAGATCTACGGCTAAGAACAGAATGGTCTACGGCTTAGCCGTAAGCTCTGACAACATCCAACAGCTAGTTTGACCAGATTCAACAAAAGTTCCTTCTTACGGTTAAGCTTACGGCTTAGCCGTGAGCACCTTTCGGCCTAGCTGTGGGTCAGCCGTAAGTTGAAATTTCCCAAAAACTGCTCTCTGGAGAGTGGCCCGTAATCTTTACGGCTTAGCCGTGAATCACCCTACGGCTTAGCCATGAAGGCCTGTCGGCTTGGCCGCAAAGTCAACCGTAGGCATTATATGGCCAAATGCACTCTCTGGATTGTGGCCCGTAGATTTTACGGCTTAGCCGTGAAACACACTATGGCTTAACCGTAATATTTTTCGGTGCAGCCGTAGGGTCAGCCGTAGAACAAAATGATTCAAAATATACTTTCTGGAGAGTGAGCCGTAGGATCTACGGCTTAGCCGTGGTCCAAGCCATAGAACAAAAACTGGGTGTTTGAAAACCCTAATTTCCTATTTTATTTCTACGGACAGTAGGGGTCACAGTTACCTTATCCCTTGGCACTCACGAAGGATCTTCTTGAATGATCTTGAACTTCTTTGAACTTACTTAATCTTCATTGATAGGTCTTTCTTGAATGGTCTTGAACTTCCTTGAACTTGCTTGAACTTCTTTGAACTTGGCTTGATCTTCAATGAACTTCCGAGGTGAACTAGGTCTTTCTAGAACTGAACTACACTTTGGTCACGTAATTGACAACATGTTCTTATAGTGACACTAACACATTTCATGTGCTGTCAAATGTCATAATGCATCAGGACTGTTAGATAAGATCACAATCTTCACTGTAGATGAACTTTATTTTGAATAGTGGATTGTCATGATTGCTTTGTGAGAAATTAAGCGGCTTGATAAAGCATATGTCTTGTCTTGGCTTTATTTTTGTCATTTTCTTCGGATAGATATGAATCCTTCATTATCACTTTTTGTCTCATCAGCATCTATGTCTAGTTCAGGAGCAATATTTTCAAAAGGATTGTCATTAGCCCAAAGATGATGCAGTTGCTAACCAAAACTTAATGGAGAATTTTTAGATGACCGTTCTTTTGTATTTGTTCAAAAATTTCCTTTTGAAGTTTTTTTTTGAGTTGAATTAAATCTGCTGCTGCATAAAGAGCAGAAGGAGAGGCTAAATAAGAATTCTTTTGTTTGTCAATATCACTTGCAGAATGAAGCCTTTCAGTTTCTTTTTCAGGAGTATTGTAAACTTCAGAGAATGATGGCTTTATAGCTTGATCGGTAGAATATTGCTGGAGTATTACAGTATAATCAAATTGATGCCAAAACTTGATATAAATCATTCGAGATAAAACTGGTGGACTGAAGACTATTCCTTTATAAAAATTCCATTTCAAAATCCAAGGAATCTCCTGCTTGCGATAAAACTACAAAGTAACATAAGGTTCTATTGCAAGTTGTAGGTGCTGATAAAGGCTTTTTTCTTCTGATTTGAGAAGGGCTTTAAATGATGCAGAATAGGATTCATAAATAGGAAGAAGTGCTTGAGGAAGGATGTCTTTAGTGGTACCAAAGGGGATCCAGAATTGTGTGAAGAACCACATAGGTATTATATGGGAGTTTGATTTGAATCTGATGAACTAAAAAAGCTGGAAGGATGGGTTTTGATAATAGAGGGTGACTTCCCAAGCATAAATATAATCATAATAATTAAAAATTAGTTCTAAATCAAGCCTTTGAGGCATATAAAGGGGTCGTCCCCATTCTTCTGCAAAGAGAACATGCAGAATCTTGATTTTTGAATATAGGATAGTAATATTGGTTGGTAAAGCATTTAAGTATAAATCTTTTAATCCATCTGTATGATCAATAGTACAGCTGCTGGTTCTGATCAGAATCAGTTCATAGACTTTATAGTCAAGCAGTTGGATAAATAAGTGATTAGGAGAAAAAAGGGTTTGGATAAGATGTTCAATAGAAATGGTATCGGCATAAGACATGTCATCTAAGGAATAAATTCTCAAGGGTGCTTTTGTGGCAAAAATTGGGCTTGTGAAGTATAAGGTTTTCTAGATACAGGGCTTGATGGGCTTTGAAATTGAGGAATATTAGAAGTATGGGTTGCTCCCCATCCTTTAAGATAATTGCTGCTAGATTTTCGGGATAAAGGTGTAGTGTTCATAATGGAAGGAACTTTATCAATTGGGGACTGGAGAAAGGGTCTAATCTATTGAGCTTTATTCTTTTGTCCCTGTAAAAACTCATGAGATAAAAAATCAGGAAGAGAATTATTTTTGCCTGCAATATACTTAATGTCAAAGTCAAATATGGCTAATAAAGCTTGCCAGTGAGCAACGATTTGCTTAGCAGTAAGATTTTTTCCATCTTTTCCTAAAATTTCTTTAGCAAATTTACAATCTAAAATTTTTTTTTAATAAATCACTTTGGAACTTCATTAAACTATTTATTATGGATAGGATTTCCTTTTTAATAGTTGAATAATTCTATTGAGTGGGCGTCCATGTTGCAGAAGTGAAACGAAGAATTTTTTTTTCCAAGGATGTTTCTTTATAGAAGGATTCCTCCAAAACCTATTTCAGATGCATCTGCTTGAACTATTTTTAATAAATCTTGATGAGGGATAGTTAAACAAGGTAAATTTTGGACTTTTGGTTTAATATTTTGAACAGCTTCTGTATGAGCAAGTGACTATTCTACGGGATTTTTAGTCAAGCGCATTTGCAAGATTTTTCTTTCTTTAGGAAGATCTTTATAAAAGTCAAAAACATAATTAAGGCATCCAAGAAAACGTTGCAATTGCTCTTTATTAAGAATTTCATCAGGAAATTGGGAAGTAAACTTAGTAACTCTTTGGACTAGAAAAATAGTTCCTTTTTTATTATAAAACCAAGAAACAGAATTTCTGTTTTAAAAAGCTTTATTTTCTTTTAGGATAAGATAAGTCCATTCTTGATAATAACTTTTTTAAAAATTTTTAAATGTTTCAAGTGGTCACAAATAGATTTTGAAAACACAAGAATACCATCTATATAGACGAGTGTAAAAGCTTAATATGGATTGAAAATGTCATTCATTATTCTTTGAAATTCTAAAGGAGCATTTTTTAAACCAAATGGCATAACGTTCCATTTGTAGAGGCCAAATGGTACTGTAAAAGCAGTTTTTTACCTATCCTCCAGGGTGATTTAAATTTGCTAAAGTCCTTATTTAAGATCAAATTTGAAAAAAAAGGAAGGCACCAGCTAGACGGCTAATAAGATTAGATTTATTTGGAACTGGATATCTGATGGACTTTACGACTTTATTTAAAGGCTTGTAGTTGATAACAAGACAGGGAGCACCTCGTTCTTGTTCAGGTGCATTATTTACATAAAACGCTGCATAACTCCGAGGGGATTGTGATTTCCGAATAAGCTTTTTAGCAAGAAGATCATTGATTTCTATAGTATATAGTTATACAAGGTCCTTATTCATCTGAATAGGTCGAGCTTTAGTAGGAATTTGAGATTCATTGAAATTATCAATATATGGAAGAGAAACAGTATGGTGTTTCCTATGCCAAAAGGCAGAAGGAAGGTCAGAATAGCATTCTGTTTCAAGAGATTTCTGAAATTGAATTAAATCTTTTTGGAATTTTGGTTTTTGTAATTTTTTTTCAATTCTTAAAGAATTCATATCTTCTTGTAGATATGCAATTTGTTTTTCTTTATAAGAAATTTGATTTTGAATGATATTAATATGTTGAGTAGGAGTTGATTCAACAAAATAAAAAATTAATTTTTTATTGTCTTTAATAGTTTTAAGGCCTTATGAATCAATTTGAAAAGGCTATAGAATCTGTAGAAAAGGATTTCCAAGGATAACATCTTTGTGTAAATCTTTTTTGAGTAGGAAATTAGTCTTTATATAAGTTCCATTTTTGCTAACATCGACGTTATTTAATTTATAATGGATATGGAGTTTATTACTAGCAGTTGCTAGGTTGAGTTTATTTTTGGTTTTGTCATAATATTTTGTTGGGATTAATCCTTCTCTTATTAAATTAATATCTGTGCCACTATCTAGTAAGCAGAGTGCTTTGATAGAGAAGTCTTTGATCTTAATTTTAACTTGAGTTTTCCATTTTTGAGATAGATTCTTTGTTAAAGAATTTGCAAAACCATTTAAGTTTTCATCAAATTTTTCTTGATGTTCTAAGTTGTTATTATTTTCTTGATAATTTTTGAGTGTGTGAAATTCAAGATTCTGAACACGTTGTTTGAGTTCTTGAAGTTCAATTAAGTCTTACTTTAATTCTTTTATTTCTTGCTTTTGATTATTAATTTCTTTAGAAAGATCTTGAATTGAAAGATGAGTAGGAGCTTGTTGCTCTCTTAATCTATCTAAAATAGTTTTTATACTGAATTGTTCAGGTAAGTCGATATATTACTTGATGTAGAAACTTTTCCTTTTTTATTTCCATTTTTATTTCTGTATGTTTTCAAAATATCTATTTTTTAACTCTTCGTCTTATAGATCTTTAAACATTTCTAGTACCATTTCTTTTGAAGTAGAGAGTACGTTTAAAGATAAAGAGGAAGAAGAAGCATATTCATACAAGATTTCGCTGTTGAATATTTTACAATGGCATGTATTTGAAGAATAATCTTTATCAGAGGAACTAGATGATTCTAAGGATGAGGATGAGGATCTTTTTAAGATAGTTTTAATTTCTTTTTTAGAAGAAATAATTTCAAAGGCTGTAAAATATTTTCAACTTTATCTTCAATTATATTAGTTTATTGGCCAATAGTATGAAGGTTAATATTTGTATAATTATTTTGTTCTAAAACATGACTTAAATCTGATTTGTAGATAAATTTAGACTCACCTTTATCTCCTTGTATTTTTGCAGCATCTTTTATGGGTACGGCTAAAGTTTCTTTATATATGATTTGATGTGATGGAGATGTATAGATTCTTCAGTTCTTTGAGGAGAAGAACTGGTAGAAGCTATAATCCAAAATGAGCTTAATTTTGTTATCATATTGATGGATAAATGTTCAGTATTATAAGCTTTCTTTATGGCTAGATTAAGCCAAGCAAAGAAATAATTATTTCTTTGACTATCATGCATATATTTATACCATTTTGCTTTCAGAAAGTCTTTATGTTCTTGAGAAACGTGATTAAAAAAGAATTTTGTGAGAGGATGTAAAGCTAAATTCTTTTTTAACATTTCTTTATCAATTTCAAAGCATTCAATAACATTTATATTGAAATCAGATTCCGAACGATTATATGTATTAGATGGAGAAGCTTGATAAAAAGGATACACTAGTCCTGTAAGTCGAAGGTCTACATTAGCCGTAGAGCAAGAAACTCGGGATGGTTCTTTTATGGAAGATCCTACCACAGAGGGAGGATGAGAATAAGACTTTCTAGAAGGTTGATAAACTATAGGAGTCGTATCTCTTGAATCTATTTGAAAGTTTATTTCAACACTTCCATCTTCATATTCAATAATTGTTTCAATATCTTGATTTTCTAAAGACCTTTCTGGTTGGGCGTTTTCTAAGTGCCATTTACCAGATAGATTAATATTATTCCACTATATGAGTTTTGGAATATTAACTTTATTTTTGAAATTAGTTTGGAATAAAGTAGTCATACCTTTTGCTTAATGGGAATAGGCTATGCCTGGAACAACTAAATTCATGAGTTTATAATAAACTCTATCTATGAGAGCAAGATTTTGATTATGAGGATTCATATCAAAACCTTTTGTCTGGATAGCAAGAGTAAGACCTTCTTGTGCACTTGGATCTATATGGGAAATAGAGAAATTTGGAAAGCAATTGAAGAAAGTAGGGCCATTGGTCTAACTTGATTCAACCATTCCAAGTAATGAATTACTAAATTTTTTATGTCCTGTATCTTGAACATAGATGAGAGCTTATATTCTAAGTCAAAGTCTTGTTAAAGGCTTTAGAGCAACTTGCACTAATCCGAAATGAATATAATTGCATATTTTAGCATACTCCTTTATTTCATGGGGCTAGATTAAAGAAAGATGCTGAATATTACTGGTAATGGATTCAGTTCTTTCAATGGTTTTTACTTTATAACTTAATTTTAATTGAAAATTTCCAACTATATAAATTTCATTTTTATTTACGGTGGGAATAGTCTAGTTACAAATAACTTGATCTAAATCGCCATAACTAATTCCTTCACTATTTTTAGTAGACATAGATGATAAGTAATTTGATGATGAGAAAGAATATGGTACACACTTCTTAATAAGCTTAGCCATAATTTGTATTACAGAGTTATTTTAACCAAATCCACCACGAGTATCTAATGAAATAAAGGATTTACACACCAACAAAATGCTTTAAATGCCTTCACATGGCTAACAACGGCGACAACAATGGCTACCTCAGCTTCGCTCCGGGCGGAATATGATTAAAATTTCTCACTAATAACAAACACAGAACTAAGTATTAAGACTTTTGACGTTTTCACCTCTGAGTCAACAATTCCTTAAGCAAAATCAAAGCATAACATGACAAAGATACGTGAAGAAATACTCACAAAACAACTTTATCTTGCCAAAGTATTTGATTTCACATTTGATACCAACTTGGGTCTAATACAAAATCGGGAAGATGGTGGGTATACAAAAGCAGAAGGGAGAGGAGAGAGGAGATGGTGGTGGAAGCAAGGCTAGATTTTGATAGGTATTCCAACTCTTGTCTGTACGTGAGGAAGACTAGACTTATTTATAGTCATAACAAACAAAATTTACATTTCATTACAACTGAATTTACACTGCATTTGCATTCATTTCAGGTGCTAACAAATTTCATGAAGCTTCCGGATTGCTCGATAAGATCACAACCTTCACTATAGATGAACTTTATTCTGAATAGTGGATTGTCATGATTGCTTTATGGGAAATTGAGTGGCTTGATACAGCGTATGTTCTTTCTTGGCTTTATTTTTTTCCTTTTCTTTGGATAGATATGAATACTTCATTATCACTTTTTGTCTCATCAGCATCTGTATCCAGTTTAGGAGCAATATTTTCAAAATGATTGTCATCAGTTCAAAGAAGATGCAGCTACTAACCAAAACGTAATGGAGAATTTTCATATGACAGTCCTTTTTCTATTTGTTAAAAAATTTCCTTTTGAAGTTCTTTTTTGAGTTGAAGCAAATCTACTGCTGCATAAAGAGTAGAAGGAGAGGCTGAACAAGAATTCTTCTATTTGTCAAAATCACTTGCTGGATGAAGCCTTTCTTTTGTCAAAATCACTTGCCGGATGAAGCCTTTCTTTTTCTATTTCAAGAGTTTTGTGAACTTCAGAAAATGATGGCTTTATAGCTTGATCGGTAGAACATTGCTGGAGCATTACAGTATTATCAAATTGATGCAAAAACTTGATATAAATCATTCGAGAAAAAACTAGTGGATTGAAGTCCATTTCTTTATAAGAATTCCATTTCAAGATCCAAGGAATCTCCTGCTCGCGATAAAACCGCACAGTAACATAAGGTTCGTTTACAAGTTGTAGGTGCTGATAAAGGCTTTTTTCTTCCGATTTGAGAAAGGCTTTAAATGATGTAGAATAGGATTCTTTAAATAGGAAGAAGTGCTTCAGGAAGGATGTCTTTAGTGGCACCAAAAGGGATCCAGAATTGTGTGAAGAACCATATAGGTATTTTATGGGAGTTTGATTTGAATCTGATGAACCAGGAATGCTGGAAGGATGGGTTTTGATAATAGAGGATGACTTCCCAAGCATAAATATAATCATAATAATTAAAAATAAGTTCTGAATCAAGCCTTTGAGGCATATGAAGGTGGTCTCCATTCTTCTGCAGAGAAAACATGCAGAATCTTGATTTTTGAATATAAGATAGTAATATTGGTTGGTAAAGCATTTAAGTATGAATTTTTTGATCCATCTGTGTGATCAATAGTACATCTGCTGGTTCTGATCAAAATCTGTTCATAAACTTTATAGTCAAGAGGTTGGGTAAATAAGTGATCAGGAGAAAAAAGGGTTTGGATAAGATGTTCAATAGAAATGGTATCGGCATAAGACATGTCATCTAAGGAATAAATTCTCAAGGGTGCTTTTGTGGCAAAATATTGGGCTTGTGAAGCTTAAGGTTTTCTGGATATAGGGCTTGATGGGCTTTGAAATTAAGGAATATTAAAAGTATGGGTTGCTCCCCATCCCTTAAGATAATTGCCGCTGGATTTTCGGGATAAAGGTGTAGTGTTCATAATGGAAGGAACTTAATCAATTGGGGATTGGAGAAAGGGTCTAATCTATTGAGCTTTATTCTTTTGTCCCTGTAAAAACTCACGAGATAAAAAATCAGGAAGAGAATTATTTTTACCTGCAATATGCTTAATGTCAAAGTCAAATATGGCTAATAAAGCTTGCCAGTGAGCAATGATTTGCTTAGCAGTAAGATTTTTTACATCTTTTTCTAAAATTTCTTTAGCAGATTTACAATCTAAAAAATTTTTTTTTAATAAATCACTTTGGAACTTCGTTAAACTATTTACTATGGATAGGATTTCCTTTTTAATAGTTGAATAATTCTGTTGAGTGGGCCTCCATGGTCCAGAAGTGAAACGAAGAATTTCTTCTTTTCCAAGGACGTTTCTTTTAGAAGGATTCCTCCAAAACCTATTTCAGATGCATCTGCTTGAACTATTTTTAATAAATTTTGATGAGGTATAGTTAAACAAGGTAAATTTTGGACTTTCTATTTAATATTTTGAATAGCTTCTATGTGAGCAGGTGACCATTCTACGGGATTTTTAGTCAACCGCATTTGCAAGATTTTTCTTTCTTTAGCAAGATCTTTATAAAAGTAAAAAACATAATTAAGGCATCCATGAGAACATTGTAATTGCTCTTTATTAAGAATTTCATCAGGAAATTGGAAAGCAAACTTAATAACTCTTTGGACTACAAAAATAGTTCCTTTTTTATTATAAAACCAATAAACTAAATTTTTGTTTGAAAAAACTTCATTTTCTTCTGGGATAAGCTAAGTCCATTCTTGATTATAACTTTTTTAAAAATATTTAAATGTTTTGAGTGGTAACAAATAGATTTTGAAAACACAAGAATGTCATCTATATAGAGGAGTGTAAAAGCTTGATATGGATTGAAAATGTCATTCAATATTCTTTTAAATTCTGAAGGAGCATTTTTTAAATCAAATGGCATAACGTTCCATTCGTAATGGCCAATTGGTACCATAAAAGCAGTTTTTTACCTGTCCTCCAGGGTGATTTGAATTTGCCAAAGTCCTTATTTAAGATCAAATTTGGACAAAAAGGAAAGCACCAGCTAGACGGTTAATAAGATTAGTTTTATTTGGAACTCGATATCTTAAGGACTTTAAGACTTTATTCAACGGCTTGTAATTGATAACAAGACGGGCAACACCTCGTTCTTGTTCAGGTGCTTTATTTACAAAAAATGCTGCACAACTCCGAGGGGATTGTGATTTTCGAATAAGCTTTTTATCAAGAAGATCATTGATTTCTATAGTACATAGTTCTACAAGGTCCTTATTCATCTGAATAGGTCGAGCTCTAGTAGGAATTTGAGATTCATTGAAATTATCAATATATGGAAGAGAAACAGTATGGTGTTTCCAGTGCCAAAAGGCAAAAGGAAGGTCAAAATACCATTCTGTTTCAAGAGATTTTTGAAATTGAATTAAATCTTTTTGGAACTCTGGTTTTTGTAATTCTTTTTCAATTCTTAAAGAATTCATACCTTCTTGAAGATATGCAATTTGTTTTTCGTTATAAGAAATTTGATTTTGAATGATATTGATATGTTGAGTAGAAGTTGATTCAACAAAATCAAAAATTAATTTTTTATTGTCTTTAATAGTTTTAAGGCCTAATAAATCAATTTGAAAAGGCTGTTGAATCTGTAGAAAAAGATTTCCAAGGATAACATCATTGTTTAAATCTTTTCCGAGTAGGAAATTAGTCTTTATATAAGTTCTATTTTTGCTAACATGGACGTTATTTAATTTATAATGGATATGGAGTTCATTACTAGCAGTTGCCCTCCTGAGTTTATTTTTGGTTTTTTCATAATATTTTGTTGGGACTAATCATTCTTTTATTAAATTAACATCTGCGCCACTATCTAGTAAGCAGAGTGCTTTAATAGAGAAGTCTTTAACCTTAATTGTAACTTTAGTTTTCCATTTTTGAGGTGGATTCCTTGTTAATGAATTTACAAAACCATTTAAGTTTTCATCAAATTTTTTCTTTGATGTTCTAAATTATCATTATTTTCTTGATAATTTTTAAGTGTGTGAAATTCAAGATTCTCAACATGTTTTTTGAGTTCTTGAAGGTCAATTAAGTCTTGTTTTAATTCTTTTATTTCTTGCTTTTGATTATAAATTTCTTTATAAAGATCTTGAATTGAAAGTTGAGTACGAGCTTATTACTCTCTTAATATATCTAAAATAGTTTTTATACTGAATTGTTCAGGTAAGTCAGATATATTACTTGATGTAGAAGCTTTTCCTTTTTTATTTCCGTTGTTTATTTTCTATAGTTTTCCAAAATATTTATTTTTTAATTCCTCATCTTTTATATTTTTAAACATTTCTAACACCATTTCGTCTAGAGTAAAGAGCACATTTAAAAATAAAGAGGAAGAAGAAGCAGATTCTTATGAGATTTTACTGTCAAATATTTTACAACGGCATGTATCTAAAGAATAATCTTTATCAGAGGAACTAGATGATTCTAAGGATGAGGATAAAGATCCTTTTAAGATAGCTTTGATTTCTTTTTGAGAAGAAATAATTCCAGACGGCTGTAAAATATTTTTAACTTTATCTTCAATTATATTAGTTTGTTGGCCAACAGTATGAAGGTTAATATTTGTATAATTATTTTGTTCTAAAACATGACTTAAATCTGATTTGTAAATAAATTCAGATTTACCGTTATCTCCTTGTATCTTTGCTACATCTTTTATGGGTACGACCGAAGTTTCTTTATTTATGATTTAATGTGATGGAGATGTATAGATTTTTCAGTTCTTTGTGGAAAAGAACCGGTAGAAGCTATAATCCAAGATGAGCTTAATTTTATTATCATATTGATGGATAAATCTTCAGTATTATAAGCTTTCCTTATGGCTGATTTAAGCTAATTTCTTTGATTATCATACATATATTTGTACTATTTTTCATTTAAAAAGTCTTTATGTTCTTGAGAAACCTATTTAAAAAAGGATTTTGTTAAAGGATGTAGAGCTAAGTTCTTTTTTAATATTTCTTTATCAATTTCAAAACATTCAATAACATTTATATTGAAATTGGATTCCAAAGGATCATACATTTTAGATGGAGAAACTGGATAAGAAGGATACACAAGTCATATAGGTTGAAGGTCTACATTAGGTGTAGAGCAAGAAACTCGAGATGGTTCTTTTATGGAAGATTCTACCACAGAGCGAGGATGAGAATAAGACCTTCTAGAAGGTTGATAAACTATAGGAGTTATATCTCTTGAATCGCTTTGAAAATTTATTTCAACACTTCCATCTTTATGTTTAATAATTGTTCCAATATCTTGATTTTCTAAAGACCTTTCGAGTAGGGCGTTCTCTAAGCGCCATTTACCAGATAGATTAATATCATTCTGCCGTATGAGTTTTGGAATATTAACTTTATTTTTGAAATTAGTTTAGAATAAAGTAGTCATACCTTTTGCTTAATGGGAATAAGCTATGCCTGGAACAACTGAATTCATAAATTTATAATAAAATTTATATATGAGAGCGAGATTTTGATTATGAGGATTCATATCAAAACCTTTTGTCTGGATAGCAATAGTAAGAGCGTCATGTGCAACTGGATCTGTAAGGGAAACAGAGAAATTTGGAAAGCAATTGAAGAAAGTAAGGCCATTAGCCAAACCTGATTCAACCATTCCAAGTAATGAATCACTGAATTTTTTATGTCTTGTATCTTGAACATAGATGAGAGCTTCTGTTCTAAGTCCAAGTCTTATTAATGGCTTTAGAGCAACGTGCACTAATCCAAAATGAATATAATTGCATGTTTTAACGTGCTTCTTTATTTCGTGGGGCGTGATTAAGGAAAAATGCTGAATATTACTTGTAATGGATTCAATTCTTTCAATGGTTTTTACTTTATAACTTGATTTTAATTAAAAACTTCCAACTTTATAAATTTTATTTTTATTTATGGTTGGAATAGTCCAATCACAAATAACTTGATCTAGATCGTCATAACTGATTTTTTCACTATTTTTAATAGACATAGAAGATAAGGAATTTGATGATGAGGAAGAAGAAGGTACAAACTTCTTAATAAGCTTAGCCATAATTTATATTATAGAGTTATTTTAACCAAATCCACCACGAGTATCTAATGAAATAGAGGATTTACACACCAACAAAAAGCCTTAAACACCTTCACATGGCTAACAACGGTGACAACAATGGCTACCTCAGCTTCACTCCGGGCGGAATATGATTAAAATTTCTCAATAATAACAAACACAGAACTAAGTATTAAGACTTTTTTACATTCTTACTTTTGAGTTAGCAATTCCTTAAGCAAAATCAAAACACAATATAACAAAGATAGGTGAAGAAATACTCACAAAACAACTTTATATTGCCAAAGTACTTGATTTCAAATTTGATACCAACTTGGCTTTGATACCAATTGGAGAAGATGGTGGGTGTACAAAAGCAGAAGGGAGAGGAGAGAGGAGATGGTGGTGGAAGCAAGGCTGGATTCTCATTGGTATTTCAACTCTTGCTGGTACATGAGGAAGGCTAGACTTATTTATTGTCATAACAAACATAATTTATATTTCATTACAACTGAATTTACGCTGCATTTGCATTTCATTTCATGTGCTGACAAATTTCATGATGCTTCAGGACTGCTAGATAAGATCAGAATCTTCACTGTAGATAAACTTTATTCTGAATAGTGGATTGTCATGATTGCTTTGTGGGAAATTTAGTGGCTTGATAAGGCATATGTCTTGTCTTGGCTTTATTTTTTTCCTTTTCTTCGGATAGATATGAATCTTTCATTATCATTTTTTGTCTCATCAGCATCTGCATCTGGTTCAGAAGTAGTATTTTCAAAAGGATTATCATCAGCCCAAAAATGATGCAGCTGCTAACCAAAACTTAATGAAGAATTTTCAGATGACCATTCTTTTTGTATTTGTTCAAAAATTTCCTTTTGAAGTTCTTTTTTAAGTTGAAGCAAATCTTCTATTGCATAAAAGCAGAAGGAGAGGCTGAACAAGAATTCTTCTGTTTGTTAATATCACTTGCTGGATGAGGCCTTTCTTTTTCTTTTTCAGGAGTTTTAAGAACTTCAGAGAATAATGGCTTGATAGCTTGATCAGTAAAATATTGCTGGAGTAGTACAGTATAATCAAATTGATGCCAAAACTTGATATAAATCATTCAAGATAAAACTAGTGGACTGAAGTCCATTTCTTTATAAAAATTCCATGTCAAGATCCAAGGAATCTCCTGCTTGCGATAAAACTACATAGGAACATAAGGTTCTGTTGCAAGTTGTAGGTGCTGATAAAGGCTTTTTTCTTCTGATTTGAGAAGAGCTTCAAATGATGCAGAGTAGGATTCATAAATAGGAAGAAGTGCTTAAGGAAGGTTGTCTTTAGTGGCACCAAAATGGATCCAGAATTGTGTGAAGAACCACATAGGTATTTTATGGGAGTTTGATTTGAATCTGATGAACCAGGAATTCTGGAATGATGGGTTTTGATAATAGAGGATGACTTACCAAGCATAAATATAATCATAATAATTAAAAATAAGTTTTGAATCAAACCTTTGAGGCATATGAAGAGGTCGTCTCATTCTTCTGCAAAGAGAACATGCAGAATCTTGATTTTTGAATATAGGATAGTAATATTCGTTGGTAAAGCATTTAAGTATGAATTTTTTGATCCATCTGTGTGATCAATAGTACATTTGCTGGTTCTGATCAGAATCTGTTCATAGCCTTTATAGTCAAGAGGTTGGGTAAATAAGTGATCAGGAGAAAAGAGGGTTTGGATAAGATGTTTAATAGAAATGGTATGGGCATAAGACATGTCATCTAAGGAATAAATTCTCAAGGGTGCTTTTGTGGCAAAATATTGGGCTTGTGAAGCTTAAGGCTTTCTGGATACAGGGCTTGATGGGCTTTGAAATTGAGGAATATTAGAAGTATGAGTTGCTCCCATCTCTTAAGATAATTGCCTCTGGATTTTTAGGATAAAGGTGTAGTGTTCATAATGGAAGAAACTTTATCAGTTAGGGACTGGAGAAAGGGTCTAATCTGCTGCGGCTTTATTCTTTTGTCCCTGTAAAAACTCACAAGATAAAAAATCAGGAAGAGAATTATTTTTACCTGTAATATACTTAATGTCAAAGTCGAATATGGCTAATAAAGCTTGCCAGTGAGCAAAGATTTGCTTAGCAACAAAATTTTTTACATCTTTTTCAAAAATTTCTTTAGCAGATTTACAATCTATTCTTAATAAAAATTTTCACTAAATAAATCACTTTGGAACTTCATTATACTATTTACTATGGATATGATTTCCTGTTTAATAGTTGAATAATTCTGTTGAGTGGGCGTCCATGTTCCAGAAGTGAAACGAAGTATTTCTTTTTTTTCAAGGACGTTTTTCTTTGTAGAAGGATTCCTCCAAAACCTATTTCAGATGCATTTGCTTGAATTATTTTTAATAAATCTGGATGAGGGATAGTGAAACAAGGTGAATTTTGGACTTTCTATTTAATATTTTGAACAGCTTTTATATGAGCAGGTGACCATACTATGGGATTTTTGGTCAAGCGCATTTGCAAGATTTTTTTTTCTTTGGCAAGATCTTTATAAAAGTCAAAAACATAATTAAGGCATCCAAGAAAATGTTGTAATTGCTCTTTATTAAGAATTTCATCAGGAAATTAGGAAGCAAACTTAATAACTCTTTAGACTGGAGAAATAGTTCCTTTTTTTATTATAAAGCCAAGAAGTTGAATTTTTGTTTGAAAAAGCTTTATTTTCTTTTGGGATAAGACAAGTGCATTCTTGATAATAACTTTTTTATAAATATTTAAATGTTTCCAGTGGTCACAAATAGATTTTGAAAACACAAGAATGTCATTTATATAAACAAGTGTAAAGGCTTGATATGGATTAAAAATGTCATTCATTATTCTTTGAAATTCTGAAGGAGAACTTTTTAAACCAAATGGCATAACGTTCCATTTGTAATGGCCAAATGGTACTGTAAAAGCAGTTTTATACATGTCCTCTGGGATGATTTGAATTTGCCTAAATCCTGATTTAAGATCAAATTTCGAAAAAGGAAGGCACCAACGAAATAGTTAATAAGATCAGTTTTATTTGGAACTGAATATCTAATGGACTTTAGGACTTTATTTAAAGGCTTGTAGTTGATAACAAGATGGGGAACACCTCATTCCTGTGCGGGCACTTTATTTACATAAAATGCTACACAACTTCAAGGGGATTGTGATTTCTGAATAAGCTTTTCAGTAGGAAGATCATTGATTTCTAAAGTACATAGTTGTACAAGGTCTTTGTTCATCTGAATAGGTCGAGCTTTAGTAGGAACTTGAGATTCATTGAAATTATCAATATATGGAAGAGAAACAGTATGGTGTTTCCCGTGCCAAAAGGTAGAAGGAAGGTAAGAACAACATTTTGTTTTAAGAGATTTTTGAAATTAGATTAAATCTTTTTGGAATTTTGGTTTTTATAATTCTTTTTCAATTATTAAAGAATTCATATCATCTTGAAGATATGCAATTTGTTTTTCTTTTTAAGCAATTTGATTTTGAATGATATCAATATGTTGAATAGGAGTTGATTCAACAAAATCAAAAATTAATTTTTTATGCTCTTTAATTGTTTTAAGGCCTGATGAATCAATTTGAAAAGGCTGTAGAATCTGTAGAGAAGGATTTCCAAGGATAACATCATTTTTTTAAGTCTTGTCTGAGCAGGAAATTAGTATTTATACATGTTCCATTTTTGCAAACGTGGACATTATTTAATTTATAATGGATATGGAGTTTATTACTAGCAGTTGCTAGGTTGAGTTTATTTTTGGTTTTTTCATAATATTTTGTTGGGATTATTCTTTCTCTTATTAAATTAACATCTGTGCCACAATTTAGTAAGCAGAGTGCTTTAATAGAGATGCCTTTGATCTTAATTGTAGCTTAAGTTTTCCATTTTTTTAGTGGATTTCTTGTTAACGAATTTAGAAAACCATTTAAGTTTTCACCAAATTCTTCTTGATGTTCTAGTTTATTATCCTTATTTTCTTGATAATTTTTGAGTGTGTGAAATTCAAGATTCTCAACATGTTGTTTGAGTTCTTAAAGTTCAATTAAGTCTTGTTTTAATTTTCTTATTTCTTGTTTTTGATTAGTAATTTCTTTATAAAGATCATGAATTGAAAGATAAGGACGAGCTTGCTGCTCTCTTAATCTAGCTAATACAGTTTTAATGCTGAATTGTTCAGGTAAGTCAGATAAATTATTTGATGTAAAAGCTTTTCCTTTTTCATTTCCTTTATTTATACTCCGTATTTTTTCAAAATATATATTTTTAATTCTTCATCTTTGAAATCTTTAAACATTTCTAGCACCAGTGCTTTTGGAACAGAAAGTACGTTTAAAGATAAAGAGGAAGAAGAAGCAAATTCGTACTAGATTTCACTATCAAATATTTTACAACGAAATGTATCTGAAGAATGAGAAGAAGAATAATCTGTATCAGAGGAACTGGATAACTCAGATGCTGAGGATTCTTTTAAGATAGTTTTGATTTCCTTTTCCATTTTTACTTTTATTTTTTGGCAATCAGGATCTATATGCCCTTTTTCTATGCAATTATAATATTGTATGTCTTTTTTCTTGGGATAGGAAGTGAATGGATTATCTTTTGTATAAGATTTCTTTGATTCTTTATTAGGATTTTTATGAGAAGATTTTTTATGATATCTTTTTGAAGGAATATAATATTGTGGAGTTGAAAAATGTTAGGATTTTCTTTTTCGATGGTTTCTTTTTAAATTTTTCTTTGGTGAAAACTTAAATGGTTTTGTAAATTCTTTAACAAGAAATCCACTTAAAAAATGGAAAACTCAAGCTACAATTAAGATCAAAGACTTCTCTATTAAAGCACTCTACTTACTAGATAGTGGCGCCGATGTTAATTTAATAAGAGAAGGATGAATCCCAACAAAATATTATGACAAAATCAATAATAAACTAAATCTAGCTACTACTAGCGAAAAACAACATATCAAATACAAATTAAGTAATGTTTATGTATGTAAAAATGGAACATGCATAAAGACTAAGTTCCTTCTAGGAAAGGATTTAAACAATGATGTTATCCTTGTAAACCCTTTTCTACAGCCTGTTCAAATTGACTCATCAGGTCTAAAAACTATTTTAGATAATAAAGAATTAATTTTTGATTTTGTTGAATTAACTCTTATTCAACATATCAATATTATTCAGACAAAGTGTAAATAAGAATAAGATATTCAAAAACTATTCAGATATTCAATTCTAAATAAAACGGATCTTATTAATCATCTCTCTGATGTCTTCATGTTTTTGAACATTTGATCCTTCATCCAGATTTTGGTACCTTCAAATTGTACCTGGATGATAGATATAAAATTGCTTTTCTTTTCCTAAAGAAAATAAAAATTTAGGTTATTGATAATTCTCATTCAAACCTATCTTTTACTCTTATCACATTCAGGAAGTATCCTTTCTCATTATGACATTAAGTAAAGGCCATATTCAAGAATCAAGCTCTTCCTTCATACCTATATCCCAACAAATATCAATTCCCTTCTACAATCCAGGATTATCTGTGATTTCACAAGAACTTACCAATGCCCATTGGAGTGCTATTCTCTCTGATAAAAGAAACAACGCTAGAAAAACCCTATCCAGAATTGTAAACCATATAAGGACTTAGAAAGCTAAATCCTTATATGCCATAACATCCATCAAAGAGCACTGTTATCCACCTTTGCTGATGAAAAAAAATCTAGAATTCACCTCCTAGAAATGGTTAAAATAGCCCTCCAGATGAGATAGCTATAAGAATTAAAGAAAAAACTTTTTCTTGTTAGATCAAGGAATTCCCGAGGTATTGAAAAATTCAGAATTTTATGAATTTGGTTTGGATTTTGGAATGTGTATTTGATTTTCCCATAACCTGTTTATAATAGATATCTAAAGTAACATCTCTGTAGGGATTGTGGGCCACACCCACAAATGGAATCCCTAAGGCTTTAAGAAAAATCAAAGTTTGGATTTTGAGATGGATTTGGGTTTGAAATTTAATGGATTTTGGTTAATTTTCAAAATCAAGGTTTAGGTATTTTTTTTAATTGGCTTGGCATGAGTCAAAATGAACTAAAATTTTGAAGGAAATTGACTTATGTGGATTTTGATCCAAAGTGATTTGAGTTGACAATTTTGATTCAAAAATTGGCTTTGACTCAAGAATGTATTTGAAGTATGGGTTTGACCAAAAATAATTTAGGATTTGGCATAGTGTAAGCTTGAGAGGAAACCATTTTCCTTTTTGTTTTGTTTTTTTTTTTTTAAGAAATACCCAAAGTGGGTTGACCACATGCTATGGGAGTTTGGATTATTTCATAATGGGTAGTGGACATTGAAGCCATTGGACCCATTACTCAAAACAGCTGTGATCATGGGACAACTATGATCATGGGCCCCACTGCTTGAGTTAAAAGAGTGGGCCACGAGGTAACGGGCCCCACTGATAAATCATGCAGTGTCTGTGAGCTTCGGGTTTGCCACATGTTTAAAGGGATTTAAATAATTACACAAGATGGAGTGGGCCACCAAGCCGTGGACCCCACTGATGATCCCCGTAGTATCATGAGCTGGGGAAGAGCTTCGTGTCTAGACACAAGACATATACAATGCACAAGTCCTCTCTTCTTCCTTCATTCTTCTATTTAAACCAATTGAAAGAAAAAGAGAGGAACATCGAGGTAGCCAAGATCAAAAGCATTTCATATTCACAATTTCCTTCTTCCACTTCATGAATCCACAATCGCAGACAACTACCATGGCTGGTGAAGTCGTTTTATATTATGAGTATTTCAGTGAAGAAATACTCACAAAACGACTTTATATTGCAATGATACTTGATTACAAACTAGATGCCAACTTGGCTCTAATACCAAATGGGGAAGATGGTGGGTATACAAAAGCGAAAGGGAGAGGAGAGAGGAGATGGTGGTGGAAGCAAGGCTGGATTTTGACTGGTATTCCAACTCTTGCCCATACATGGAGAAGGCTGGTACTATCTATAGCCTTAGTAAACATAATTTATATTTCATTACAACTGAATTTACACTGCATTTGCATTTCATTTTATGATGTTTGGGGATTTTAGCGCTGGATTGAATCACAGGTTGCTGTATAGATGGTTTGTCTTCATGCTGCGATGAGTGTACTTGTTGACTAGGAGGATGTTGCTTTATTATTCTTCATAGTACCTGGTTGGTCTGTTGTGGAGAGAGGATTCTATGGAGCCTTGAATTTTCTTGTTGGCTTTTGGATTGTTCCTAATTGTCTTTTGTCTTTTTTCTCAAAGTAGCTTTTTTGTATAATACTTTTTCAACATAACTTTGATGTGTTTCTAGAGAATAGCATAGCTATGGATATGGTAGCAATGATAAAGTTTTTGTTATCTTTTCTTTGTAGGATTTATAGAGAAAACTCTTAATAAATCTTGATTAATCTAAATCTTGATAAAGTTAATCACCATCCTGATGAATTCATTGCAGCTAGCGGAGAACTTCATAATCGAGTCAAAATTATGACAAGGGTCATTCCAACCTTCATTATCATTTTCAAATTCTCCATGGAATAGCTAAATTAATTCGTCATGAGTTTTTTCTAAAATGTCAAAAGAGATATCTTCATTGTTAGATTTTGTGGACTCAATCCATCAGTTGATGTAATAAATTGATTAATTTCTTTATTTATCAATAAAATCATGCTTTGCTTTCATGAGATGAGTGTTATTTTACTAATTCATGCACATGACCACTATATATGACATAATGGTTCATGAGTTGAACCGGGTCCCATTAGTATATTAGATGTGATATATGTGCATGGATGAGATCCACACGCGGGAGATATATGTCACAAATCTTATACTTAAATAGCTTCACAACCAGTAATGAGACTGGGCATCTAATTTGATAAGGTTGCAGCACTTTGATCACTATGAAATAGTGTGATTTGTCTCGATCATCAGAATGTAAGATTCTGGATCACGGTGCTGGTACATTAAATGTATTGAAGGACCATGAGATGCACCTTATGGAATTCCGTCTCAATAATAAGGTATGCTCTCATAATTCCCTAGCAATAGGCTCTCAATCCTGAGACATTGACGAACTCAAGCTTCTATCTATTTATTTGCTTTGAGTCACCAATGAGTGAGGCCGACTATAGGTTAACACCTCGGTGTCTTGGGTAGATGGTAGTAGAACTGTGGGAACGTTGAATGATCAAGATGGAATCTATCTCTATTATCCCCTTGTGCCAATTAATGGATTTGTCATTAGTAAGTGCGCACCCATCTGAATTAAGAGTTAATTGGATGGTACTGATGATTACTGTGATTAATTGGGGCTCAAGTATAATAAGATGTGGAACTTAGATTGGAAGAGACGGATTTATTCCAATTGATCCATGGATATTGATAGAGGGGCCTACTTGTGGTAATTGGGAAGTTTAGGGTCTTCATTGTAATTTATTCCTAAGACTGGAGTGCAATTGCATTTATATAGTGGTGTTATTTGCAATTAACTGTGGGCCCGGATTGCACATGAGATGTGGAGTCATGGTGTTCCAGTTGAAGCCAGCTTTCTAAGGAATCCCTAGTGGTCCCCACGCTAGCCCAAGATATTGGAAAACACTAATCCGACTTGGACTCTAGAAATAAGAGTTTGGAAAGGAGAAAGCCGCTAATTGCTTTGGAAGTAAGACTTTTATTTCAATTAGGCAAGGGAGAGATTTAGAAGTCTATAAAATCTCTTGGACGTCCAATAAAACTCTCACTCACGCACAAAACCCTTTCGTGCCAGAGTTGCACGAGTTATTCTCTTCTCCTTTCTTCTAGTTCCTTGGAGTTTCGAGTTGGGATTTTCTCCTGAAGATTCCACCATTCTTTTTGAGAAACGAAATCCTATTCGGGGGTCATAGCGTGGAAGGCTAAGAGGTGTTGAAGAAATCCATTAGAGCACTGCGGATCTCCAAAGGTATGATCTACTTCTTGCATGTCGTAGATTATTTTCGATGTTTAGTGCTGGTAGAATTTTTACTGTACATGGTCACGAGATTGAGGGTAACGCATCCTGGATTGGGTTTTGGTCTTATGTATAGTTGATCCCTGTGTCAAGTGGATCAAAAGTTTTGAAAATCTATCCACGAGACCCACCTACTTCCAACATTCATAGGCATTGAGAATTTGATTAAGCTTGGCATGTCTGGATTTAGAAGGATTTTGTATCACCATTGTTTGCTTAATGAGATCATTAGCAATGCGAACAACTCGTTGACCGTCACACTAAACATATCTATATTTACTTGCAAATTCAAGATGTCCTTTTAGATTGAGAAATCTTTGATATTGATTAGAAGCTGGATCATACTTTTGAAGACGTTCTAAGCTGTATTCCACTGTAGCGACTTCTTGACATTCATACCATTGAGCAAGATAATCAACAGTGAGATGCTCGTAATCATTTAACGTAGAGATGAATTTTTTGTAGATTAGATCTTCTTCTTCATAATTCATGATGGTCCATAATTGATAAGGTTGATAAAACCGGATTTCTGATCTTTCACCCAAACTTGATGAAATCGTTACGAAAAGTTGTCTTTTTGTAACGCCAAGGCTGCAAAGGGCATGACGCACGATTGCAAGGAGCTGCTGTATCATTTCAAAATCATCTCTGCATAAAGAAAATCTTTGGACTAATCCTTGTTCGATATATGAGATATCAACTTCATATGATGGCAGGAACAATTTGGGAAAGCCCATTGCCTAGCTTATATATTGAGCTTTGAGCATTAATCGCTTGTTGATCTGACAAGAAATAGTTTTGTCTCTAATTCTTGCAACTATCTCATCTGGAAGGGATGTGTTAACCTTTTCTAGGAGGTGAATTCTGGATGTTTTTTCATCAGCATAGGTGGATAACAGTGTTCTTTGATGGATGTTATGGCATATAAGGATTTGGCTTTCTAAGTCCTTGATACGATTTGCCATTTTAGTTAGGGTTTTTCTAGCATTTTTTCTTTTATTAGAAAGAATGGCACTCCAATGGGCATTGATAAGTTCTTGTAAAATGACAGATAATCCTAGATTGAAGAAAGGAATTGGTATTTATTGGGATGTAGGTATGAAGGAGGAGCTTGATTCCTAAATAGGGCTTTGCTTTTGCTTGTACTTGATGTCATAATGAGAAGGGATACTTCCTAAAGGTAGATAGGTCTGAATGAGAATTATCAATAATCTAAATTTTTATTTTCTTTGTGGGAAAGAAAAATAATTTTATATCTATCCTTCGGGTAGGATTTGAAGGTACCAAAATCAGGATGTAGGATTAAATGTAGAAAACATGAAGACATCAGAGAGACGATTAATAAGATCCATTTTATTTGGAACTGGATATCTGAATGATTTTTGAACATCTTATTCTTGTTTACACTTTGCCTGAATAATATTGATATGTTGAATAGGAGTTAATTCAATAAAATCAAAATTTAACTCTTCATTGTCTAAAATAGTTTTTAGACCTAATGAGTCAATTTGAAAAGGCTGTAAAATTTGTAGAAAAGGATTTCCAAGGATAACATCATTATTTAAATCCTTTCCAAGAAGGAAATTAGTCTTTATGCATGTTTCATTTTTACAGACATAAACATTATTTAATTTTTATTTGATATGTAGTTTTTCGTTAGTAGTAGCTAGATTGAGTTTATTATTGGTTTTTTAATAATATTTTGTTAGGATTAATCATTCTCTTATCAAATTAACATCTGTGCTACTATCTAGTAAGCAGAATGCTTTAATAGAGAAGTTTTTGACCTTAAACGTAGTTTGAGCTTTCCATTTTTTAAGTGGATTTCTTGTTAAAGAATTTACAAAACCATTTAAGTCTTTATCAATTTTTTCTTGATTTTCTAAATTATCATTATTTTCTTGATAATTTCTGAGTGTGTGAAATTTAAGATTCTCAGCACGTTATTTGAGCTCTTGAAGTTCAATTAAGTCTTGTTTTAATTCTTTTATTTCTTACTTTTGATTATTTATTTCTTTATAAAGAACTTGAATAGAAAGATGAGTAGGAGCTTGTTGCTCTCTCAATCTATTTAATACAATTTTAATGCTAAATTGTTTAGGTAAGTTTGATATGTTGTTTGATGTAAAAGCTTTCCCTTTTTTAGTTCCTTTCTTTATATTCTGTATTTTTTCAAGATATTTATTTTTTAATTCTTCAACTTTTAGGTCTTTAAACATTTCTAGCACCATCTCTTCTGGAGCAGAAAGCACATTTAAAGATAAAGAGGAAGAAGAAGCAGATTCATACTGAATTTCACTGTCAAATATTTTATAATGACATATATTTGAAACATGAAAAGAAGAATAATCTGTATCAGAGGAACTAGATGACTCAACTCTAAGGATCCTTTTAAGATCATTTTGATTTCTTTTCTGTTTTTACTTTTATTTTTAGGTAGCTAGGAGTTATATGTCCTTTTTCTTTGCAATTATAACATTGTATTTCTTTTTTCTTGAGATAAGAAGTGGTTGGATTATCATTGGTATAAGATTTCTTTAATTCTTTATAAGGGTTTTAATGAGAAGATTTTTTTATAATATTTTTTGAGGGAGTATAATATTGTGGAGTTGAAAAATATTTAGATTTTCTTTTTTGATGGTTTCTTTTTAAGTTTTTCTTTTTATTCTGGCTAGAAGGACTAATTAATGGTTCCATACCAAATTGAAAACAAAAATCACCAAGTTCATACTTTCTGATTCTTTTTTTATTTTCAATTTGATGTTAAAGTTTGATTTCATTGAATAATGAAAATCCAACATTATTAATCTTTTGAATTAGATCACCATATGTATACATTCCATAATTCAAATTTTCATAATTTTTTTATTTTAATTCTTCTCTAACTTTTTCTGCAAAAAGTTTAGGAAGACTATATATGAATTTTTCTTTCCAAAATTCTAAATTACTTGCATCGATCGTATAGAGTTTTGATAAGAAAACTTCTTTATACCAATGAAAATCTGATAATGTTGGGTAAGATAAATTATTAATTGTGTTTTTATTTTTTTCTTCTACATTCATATAATTACCAATAAAATGTTTTACTATATTGGTAATAAGCATGTAAATAGAACTAGGAATGATTTGACCTTGAGAAGTAATAACAGGATTTCCTGAAAGATCTCTTTTTACTGCATTTAGTATAGCTTGTCTTTCTATATCAGATAGGCACTTTTCCCACCAACCCTGTAATTGTCCAGTAAATCTAAGGACAACTGCATTTACTGCATGTTTTTTATCATTGCCGGCAACTATGATGGTAGAGGCATATATCATCATGTGTTGGCATAGTTGCAGGATTTGATATTCAGATAGTCCATCTACATTCCATTTGTATACTGAGGAGATTTCACATCAAAGGCCATTTAGAATAGCTTATTCTTCGAATTAAAGATCAACTGGAGCAAGTCTTGGATAATAATTTCTTGTTTTTGCTGCGTGACTATTGGTTTTTGTCTTTTAAATATTTTATTGATTTGTAGAGATTCTTGATTTTGATCATTTTGATTCTCATTTGTTTTAGACTCTTCTTCTACAGGATCTGCTATAGAAAATTCTAAATCTGAGCTAGACGCTTTAAATTTGAGACTAAAACATTTATAGATTTGTCAGCTTTTTGATCTTTATTTCCTTGAAGTTTAATATTTGTAAAACTATGAGATAATTGATTGATTAGTTCATCTGAAAATTTTAAAGGTTTCCTTTCTAACTTTAGATCTTTAAGGGCATTACCCTAAAAACCTAAAGTTTGTGTCTGAATTATATTTTGTGAAGTAAATGCTTCATACATTTTTTAAATATTTTCAACTTTATCTTCAATTCTATTGGTTTGTTGGCCAATAGTATGAAGGTTAATATTTGTATAATTATTTTATTCTAAAACATGACTTAAGTTTGATTTATAAATTAATTCATATTTACCGTTATCTCCTTATAACTTTGCTACATCTTTTATGGGTACCACTGAAGTTTCTTTATATATTATTTTTTGTAATGGAGGATGTATCGAGTCTTCAGCTCTTTGCGGAGAAAAACTGGTAGAAGCTATAATCCAAGATGAGCTTAATTTTGTTATCTTATTGATGGATAAATCAACATATATTTATACCATTTTTCTTTGAAAAAGTATTTATCTTCTCGAGAAACCTATTTAAAAAAGGATTTTGTTAAAGGATGTAGAGCTAAATTCTTTTTTAACATTTGTTTATTAATTTCAAAACATTCAATAACATTTATATTGAAATCAGATTCTAAAGGATTATATGTATTAGATGGAGAAGCTTGATAAGAAGGATACACAAGTCCTGTAGGTCGAGGGTCTACATTAGGTGCAGAGCAAGAAACTTGGGATGGTTTTTTTATGGAAGATCCTACACAGAGGGAGGATGAGAATAAGACTTTATAGTAGGTTGATAAACTGTAGGAGTTGTATCTCTTGAATCTGTTTAAAAATTTATTTCAAAACTTCCATCATCATGTTCAATAATTGTTTCAATATCTTGATTTTCTGAAGACCTTTCTGGTTGGGCGTTTTCTAAGTGCCATTTACCAGATAGATTAATATCATTCCACTCTATGATTTTTGGAATATTAACTTTATTTTTGAAATTAGTTTGGAATAAAGTAGTCATACCTTTTGCTTGATGGAAATAGGCTATGCCTAGAACAACTGAATTCATGAGTTTATAATAAACTATATTTTTGAGAGCAAGATTTTGATTATGAGGATTCATATCAAAACCTTTTGTCTAGATAGCAAGAGTAAGAGTTTCATGTGCACCTGGATCTATAAGGGAAACAAAGAAATTTGGAAAGCAATTGAAGAAAGTAGGGCCATTAGCCAAACTTGATTCAACCATTCCAAGTAATGAATCACTAAATTTTTTATGTCTTGTATCTTAAACATAGATGAGAGCTTCTATTCTAAGTCCAAGTCTTGCTAAAGGCTTTAGAGTAACTTGTACTAATCCAAAATAAATATAATTGTATGTTTTAACATATTCCTTTATTTCATAGGGCTTGATTAAAGAAAGCTGAATATTACTAGTAATGGATTCAGTTCCTTCAATGGTTTTTACTTTATAACTTGATTTTAATTGAAAACTTCTAACTTTATAATTTTAATTTTTATTTACGGTTGGAATAGTCCAATCGCAAATAACTTGATCTAAATCGTCATAACTGATTTCTTCACTATTTTTAATAGATGTAGAAGATAAGAGATTTGATGATGAGGAAGAAGAGGGTACAAACTTCTTAATAAGCTTAGCCATCATTTGTATTACTGAGTTACTTTAACTAAATCCACCATGAGTGTCTAACGAAATATGGGATTTACACACCAACAAAACGCCTTAAATGCCTTCACATGGCTAACAACGGCGACAACAATGGCAACCTCAGCTTCACTCTAGGCAGAATATGATTTAAATCTCTCCATAATAACAAACACAAAACTAAGTGTTAAGAATTTTGATGTTCTTACTTCTGAGTCAGCAATTCCTTAAGCAAAATCAAAGCATAACATAACAACGATAAGTAAAAAAATACTCACAAAACAACTTTATGTTGCCAAAGTACTTGATTACAAATTTGATACCAACTTTGCTTTGATACCAAATGGGGAAGATAGTGGGTATGCAAAAGCAGAAGGGAGAGGAGAGAGGAAATGGCGGTGGAAGCAAGGTTACATTTTGACTGGTATTCTAACTCTTGCTTGTACATGAGAAAAGCTATTCGTATTTATAGTCATAACAAACATAATTTACATTTCATTACAACTGAATTTAGACTGAATGTGCATTTTATTTAATGTGCTAGCAAAATTCATGATGCTTCCAGACTGCAGGCAAAATTCACAATCTTTGCTTTAGATGAACTTTATTCTGAATAGTGAGATGTCATTATGCTTTGAGTGACTTGATAAGGTATATGCCATGACTTTATTTCTTTTCCCTTTATTGAGATAAGTTCTTCATGGTTGTGCATGTCAGGAATAAAATACTACTTCATTCTTATGAGAGATATGCTTCGTCTTAGAGTATTTTGCATGTACTTTTTCTAAGAACTCATTGATGGGCTAGTAGAAAAAGCTTTTCTCATCCTTCCAATGTTTTAGAAAAAGCACTTGTATGAGGAATCTTAATGCCAGGCATAGTATTATTGGAGACTTGCATCAAAAGTGCTCATTCCAACTTTCATTTGTTAATTCACCATCGAATAATTGGATTAACTCTTCTCGAGTTTCTTCAGAAATATCAAAAGACATTCTTCATAAGCATCGATAATTTGATTGAGAGCTGTATGTCTAGATTTATATGGATTTTGTATCACCGTTGTTTGCTTGTGAGAGCATTAGCAATGCAAACAACTCATCGACCATCACACCAAATATATCAGTATGTACTTGCAAATTCAAGATGTCCTTCTAGATTGAGAAATCTTTGATATTGATAAAAAAAAGATCACAATTTTGGAGACGTTTTAAGCTGTATTCCATTGTAGTAACTTCATAAGATTTATACCATTGAGCTGGATAATCAATAGGGAGATGCTCGTAATCATTTAATGTAGAGATGAATTATTTACAAACTGAATCTCCTTTTACATAAGTCGTGATAGTCCATAATTGATAAGGTTGATAAAACCAAATTTCCGATCTTTCACCCAAACATGATGAAATTGTTATGAGAAGTTGTCTTTGGTAACTCCAAGGCTGTGAAGGGCATGACACATGATTGCATGGAGCTACTCTATTGTATCAAAATCATCTCTGCATAAAGGAAATCTTTGGACTAATCCTTCTTCGATATCTGAGATATCTACTTCATGTGATGGTAGGAACAATTTGGGAAAGCCAGTTGCCCAGCTTATATATTGTGCTTTAACAAGAAAGAGCTTTTTCCTTACTTCTTGTAGCTATCTTATCTAGAAGGGCTCTTTTAACCTTTTCCAGGAGGTGAATTTTGGTTTTTTTTTTATCAACATAGGTCGATAACAGTGCTCTTTCATGGATGTTATGGCACATAAGGATTTGGCTTTCTAAGTCCTTGATATGGTTTGCAATTTTGGATAGGGTTATTCTAGTGTTTTTTCTTTTATTAGAGAGAATGGCACTCCAATGGGCATTAATAAGTTCTTGTGAAGTGACAGATAATCATGGATTGAAGAAAAGGATTGATATTTGTTGGGATGTAGGTATGAAGGAAGAGCTTGATTCTTGAATAAGGGCTTTACTTGATGTCATAATGAGAACGGATACTTCCTGAAGGCAGATAGGAGTAAAAGATAGGTCTGAATGAGAATTATCAATAACCTGAATTTTTATTTTCTTTGGGAAACGAAAAGCAACTTTCTATCCTCCGGGTAGAATTTGAAGGTACCAAAATCTGGATGTAGGATTAAATGTAGAAAACATGAAGACATCAGAGAGATGATTAATAAGATCTGTTTTATTTAGAACTGGATATCTGAATGGTTTTGAACATCTTATTCTTGTTTACACTTTGTCTGGCTAAGATTAATATGTTGAATAGGAGTTAATTCAACAAAATCAAAATTTAATTCCTTATTGTCTAAAATAGTTTTTAGATCGGATGAGTCAATTTGAAAAGGCTGTAAAATTTATAGAAAAGGGTTTCCAAGGATAACATGATTGTTTAAATCCTTTCATAGAAGGAAATTAGTGTTTATGCATGTTCCATTTTTACAACATAAACATTACGTAATTTGTATTTGATATGTAGTTTTTTGCTAACAGTAGCTAGATTGAGTTTATTATTGGTTTTTTCATAATATTTTGTTGGGATTAATCCTTCTCTTATTAAATTAACATCTGCACCACAATTTAGTAAGTAGAGTGCTTTAATGAAGAAGTCTTTGATTTTAATTGTAGCTTAAGTTTTCCATTTTTTAAGTGGATTTCTTGTTAAAGAATTTACAAAACCATTTAAGTTTTCACGAAATTCTTCTTGATTTTCTGAATTATTATCATTATTTTCTTGATAATTTTTTAGTGTGTGAAATTCAAGATTCTCAACACATTGTTTGAAGTTCAATTAAGTCTTGTTTTAATTCTTTTATTTCTTGCTTTTGATCATTAATTTTTTTATAAAGATCTTGAATTGAAAGATGAGGAGGGGCTTGCTGCTCTCTTAATCTATTTAATAAAGTTTTAAAGCTGAATTGTTTAGGTAAGTCAGATATATTATTTGAAGTAGAAGCTTTTCCTATTTTTATATATTTTATTTATATTCTGTATTTTTTTCAAAATATTTATTTTTTAATTCTTTATCTTTGAGATCTTTAAACATTTCTAGCACCAGTGCTTCTAGAGCATAAAGTACGTTTAAAGATAAAGAGGAAGAAAAAGCAGATTTATACTGGATTTCACTATCAAATATTTTACAATGACACGTATCTGAAGAATAATCTTTATCAGAGGAACTAGATGATTCTAAGGATGAGGATGATGATCCTTTTAAGATTGTTTTGATTTCTTTTTCTATTTTTATTTTTATTTTTGGGCAGTCAGGAGCTATATGTCCTTTTTCTTTGTAATTATAACATCGTATTTCTCTTTACTTGGGATGAGAAGTGGTTGGATTATCTTTTGTATAAGATTTTTTTAATTCTTTATAAGGTTTTTTATGAGATGAATTTTTATGATATCTTTTTGAGGGTGTGTAATATTGTGGAGTTGAAAAATGTTTAGATTTGTTTTTTTTTTGTTTCGTTTTAAGTTTTTCTTTTTATTTTTGCTAAACGGACTGATTAATGGTTCCATGTTAAATTGAAAACAAAAATCACCAAGTTCAAAATTATTGATTCTTTTTTATTTTCAATTTGACATTTAAAGCCAAGTTCATACTTGCTGATTCTTTTTTGATTTTTAATTTGATGTTTAAGTTTGATTTCATTGCATAATGAAAATTCAACTTTATTAATCTTTTGAATTAGATCACTATATGCATACATTCCATAATTCAAATTTCCATAATTTTTTTATTTTAATTCTTCTTTATGTTTCTGCAAAAAGTTTAGGAAGACCAGATATGAATTTTTCTTTCCAAAATTTTGAATTACTTGCATCGATTGCATAGAGTTTTGATAAGGAAACATATTTATACCAATGAAAATCTAATAATGTTGGGCAAGATAAATTGATTAATTGTGTTTTTGTTTTTTTCTTCTACATTCATATAATTACCAATAAAATGTTTTACTATATTGGTAATAAGCATGTAAATAGAACTAGGAATGATTTGACCTTGAGAAGTAATAACAGGATTTCCTGAAAGATCTCTTTTTACTGCATTTAGTATAGCCTGTCTTTCTATATCAGATAGGCTCTTTTCCCACCAACCCTGTAATTGTCCAGTAAATCCAAGGACAACTGCATTTACTGCATGTTTTTTATCATTGCCGGTAGCCATGATGGTAGAGGCATATATCATCATGTGTTGGGATAGCTGTAAGATTTGATATTCAGATAGTCCATCTTCATTCTATTCATATGTTGAGGAGTTTTCAAATCGAAGGCCATTTAGAATAACTTGTTCTTCAAATTGAAGATCAATTGGAGTAGGTCTTGGATAATAATTTCTTGTTTCTGCTACAGAGACTATTGGTTTTTGTCTATTAAATATTTTATTGATATGTAGAGATTCTTAATTTTGATCATTTTGATTCTCATTTGTTATAGACACTTTTTCTATAGGATCAGCTACAGAAAATTTTGAATCAGAGCTAGAGGCTTTAGAATTTGAGACTAAAACATTTATAGATTTGTCAGCTTTTTGATCTTTATTTTCCTGAAGTTTTATATTTGTAAAACTATGAGATAATTAATTGATTAGTTCATCTGAAAATTTTAAAGGTTTCCTTTATAACTTTAAATCTTTAATGGCTTCACCGTAAAAACCTAAAGTCTGTGTCTTAATTATCTTTTGTGAAGAAGATGTTTTATAAAATTTTAAAATATTTCCAAGTTTATCTTCAATTCTGTTAGTTTGTTGACCAATAGTATGAAGGTTAATATTTGTATAATTATTTTGTTCTAAAATATGACTTAAGTTTAATTTGTAAATAAATTCAGATTTACCTTTATCTCCTTGTATTTTTGTAAAATCTTTTATGGGTACGGCTAATGTTTCTTTATATATGATTTAATGTAAAGGAGGATGTAAAGATTCTTCAGTTCTTTGTGGAGAAGAACTGGTATAAGCTTTAACTGAAGATGAGCTTAATTTTGTTATCATATTGATGGATAAATCTTCAGTATTATAAGCTATCTTTATGGCTAGTTTAAGCCAATCAAAGAAATAAATATTTCTTTGATTATTATACATATATTTTTACCACTTTTCTTTTAAGAAATCTTAATGCACTTGAGAAACCTTTCTAAAAAAGGATTTTGTTAAAGGATGTAAAGCTAAATTCTTGTTTTAACATTTCTTTATCAATTTCAAAACACTCAGTAACAATTATATTAAAATCGGATTCCAAAGGATTATCTGTATTAGATGGAGAAGCTTAATAAGAAGGATACCCAAGTCCTGTAGGTCAAAGGTCTACATTAGGTGTAGAGCAAGAAACTCGGGATGGTTCTTTTATGAAAGATCCTACCATAGAGGGAGGATGGGAATAAAACTTTCTAGAAGGTTGATAAACTGTAGGAGTTGTTTCTCTTGAATCTGTTTGAAAATTTATTTCAACACTTCCATCTTCATTTTCAATAATTGTTTCAATATCTTGATTTTTTATAGACCTTTCAGTTTGAGCATTTTCTGAGCACCATTTACCAGATAGATTAATATCATTCCATTGTATGAGTTTTGGAATATTAACTTTATTTTTTAAATTAGTTTGGAATAAAGTAGTCATACCTTTTGCTTAATGGGAATAAGGTATTCTTGGAATAAATGAATTCATGAGTTTATAATAAACTCTATATATGAGAGCAAGATTTGATTATGAGGATTCATATCAAAACCCTTTGTCTGAATAACAAGAGTAAAAGCTTCATGTGCACCTAGATCTATAAGAGAAACAGAGAAATTTGGAAAGCAATTAAAGAAAGTAGGGCCATTAGCCAAACTTAATTCAACTATTCCAAGTAATGAATCACTGAATTTTTTATGTCTTGTGCGTTGAACATAGGTGAGAGCTTCTATTCTAAGTCCAAGTCCTGTTAAAGGATTTAGAGCTACTTGCACTAATCCAAAATGAATATAATTGTATGTTTTAACATACTCCTTTATTTCATAGGGCTTGATTAAAGAAAGATGTTGAATATTACTGGTAATGGATTCAGTTCTTTCAATGGTTTGTACTTTATAACTTGATTTTAATTGAAAACTTCCAAGTTTATAAATTTCATTTTTTATTATGGTTGGAATAGTCTAGTTACAAATAACTTGATCTAAATTGTCATAACTGATTTCTTCATTATTTTTAATAGACATAGAAGATAAGGAATTTGATGATAAGGAAGAAGAGGGTACAAACTTCTTAATAAGCTTAGCCATAATTTGTATTACTGAGTTACTTTAACCAAATCCACCACGAGTATCTAACGAAATAGAGGATTTACACACTAACAAAATGCCTTAAATGCTTTCACACGGCTAACAACGGCGACAACAATGGCTGCCTCAGCTTTGCTCCGGGCAGAATATGATTAAAATTTCTCAATAATAACAAACACATAACCAAGTAATAAGATTTTTGACGTTCTTGCTTCTGAGTTAGCAATTCCTTAAACAAAATCAAAGCATAACATAACAAAGATAAGTGAAGAAATACTCACAAAACAACTTTATATTACTAAGCTACTTGATTAAAATGTTGATACCAACTTGGCTCTGATACCAAATGGGGAAGATGGTGGGTATACAAAAGTGGAAAGGAGAGGAGAAAGGAGATGAAGGTGGAACAAGGCTGGATTTTGACTAGTATTCCGACTCTTTCTTGTACATATGAAGGCTAGACCTATTTATAGTCATAACAAATGTAATTTACATTTCATTACAACTGAATTTAGACTAAATGTGCATTTTATTTAATATGCTGGCAAATTTCATGATGCTTTTGGACTGTTGGCAAAAATCATAATCTTTACTGTAGATGAACTTTATTCTGAATAGTGAGATGTCATGATTGCTTTGAGTGACTTGATAAGGTATGTGTCATGTCTTTATTTCGTTTCCCTTTCTGGAGATAATTTCTTCATGGATGTGCATGTCGGGAATAAAATACTACTTCATTCTTATGAGAGATATGCTTCGTCTTTTAGTACTTTTGCATGTACTTTTTCTAAGAACTCATTGATGGGCAAGTAGAAAAAGCTTTTCTCATCCTTCTAATGTTTTAGAAAAAGCACTTGTATGAAGAATCTTAATGCCAGGCATAGAATTATTGGAGACTTGCATCAAAAGTGCTCATTCCAACTTTCATTTGTTAATTCACCATCGAATAATTAGATTAACTCTTCTTGAGTTTCTTAAGAAATATCAAAAGACATGTCTTCATAAGCATCGATAATTTGATTGAGAGTTGTATGCCCAGATTTATATGGATTCTGTATTACTATTGTTTGCTCGCGAGATCATCAGCAATGCAAACAACTCGTCAACCGTCACACCAAATATATCTACATGTACTTGCAAATTCAAAATGTCCTTTTAGATTGAGAAATCTTTGATATTGATCAAAAACAGGATCACAATTTTGGAGACGTTTTAAGCTGTATTCCATTGTAGTGACTTCATAAGATTTATACCATTGAGCTGGATAATCAATAGGGAGATGCTCGTAATCATTTAAGGTAGAGATGAATTTTTTACAAACTGAATCTCCTTTTACATAAGTCGTGATAGTCCATAATTGATAAGGTTGATAAAACCAAATTTCCGATCTTTCACCCAAACATGATGAAATTGTTATGAGAAGTTGTCTTTGGTAACTCCAAGGCTGCGAAGGGCATGACACATGATTGCATGGAGCTACTCTATTGTATCAAAATCATCTCTGCATAAAGGAAATCTTTGGACTAATCCTTCTTCGATATCTGAGATATCTACTTCATGTGATGGTAGGAACAATTTGGGAAAGCCAGTTGCCCAGCTTATATATTGTGCTTTAACAAGAAAGAGCTTTTTCCTTACTTCTTGTAGCTATCTTCTCTGGAAGGGCTCTTTTAACCTTTTCCAGGAGGTGAATTTTGGTTTTTTTTATCAACATAGGTCGATAACAGTGCTCTTTCATGGATGTTATGGCACATAAGGATTTGGCTTTCTAAATCCTTGATATGGTTTGCAAGTTTGGATAGGGTTTTTCTAGGGTTTTTTCTTTTATCAGAGAGAATGGCACTCCAATGGGCATTAATAAGTTCTTTTGAAGTGACAGATAATCATGGATTGAAGAAGGGGATTGATATTTGTTGGGATGTAAGTATGAAGGAAGCGCTTGATTCGTGAATAAGGGCTTTACTTGATGTCATAATGAGAACGGATACTTCCTGAAGGCAGATTGGAGTAAAAGATAGGTTTGAATGAGAATTATCAATGACCTAAATTTTTATTTTCTTTGGGAAAAGAAAAGCAACTTTCTATCTCTGGGTAGAATTTGAAGATGCCAGAATATGGATGTAGGATTAAATGTAGAAAACATGAAGACATCAGAGAGATGATTAATAAGATCCGTTTTATTTAGAACTGGATATCTGAATGGTTTTTGAACATCTTATTCTTGTTTACACTTTGTCTGAATAAGATTGATATGTTGAATAGGAGTTAATTCAACAAAATCAAGATTTAATTCCTTATTGTCTAAAATAGTATTTTGACTTGATGAGTCAATTTGGAAAGGCTGTAAAATTTGTAGAAAAGGGTTTCCAAGGATAACATCGCTGTTTAAATCCTTTTCTAGAAGGAAATTAGTCTTTATGCATGTTCCATTTTTACAGACATAAATATTACTTAATTTGTATTTGATATGTAGTTTTTTGCTAGCAGTAGCTAGATTGAGTTTATTATTGACTTTTTCATAATATTTTGTTGGGATTAATCCTTCTCTTATTAAATTAACGTCTGCGCCACTATCTAGTAATCAAAGTGCTTTAATAGGGAAGTCTTTGACCTTAATTGTAGCTTGAGTTTTCCATTTTTAAGTGGATTTTTTTTAAAGAATTTACAAAACCATTTAAGTCTTTATCAAATTTTTTTTGATTTTCTAAATTATCATTATTTTCTTGATAATTTTTTAGTGTGTGAAATTCAAGATTCTCAACACGTTGTTTGAGCTCTTGAGGTTCAATTAAGTCTTTTTTTAATTCTTATATTTCTTTCTTTTGATTATTTATTTCTTTATAAAGATCTTAAATAAAAAGATGAGTAGGAGCCTGTTGCTCTGATAATCTATCTAATGCTGTTTTAATGTTGAATTGTTTAAGTCTAATATGTTATTTGATGTAGAAGCATTCCCTTTTTGAGTTCCTATATTTATATTCTGTATTTTTTCAAAATATTTATTTTTTAATTCTTCATCTTTTAGATCTTCAAACATTTCTAGCACTATCTCTTCTGGAGAAGAAAGTATGTTTAAAGATAAAGAAGAAGAAGAAACAGATTCATACTAGATTTCACTGTCAAATATTTTACAATGACATGTATCGAAGCATAAGAGGAAGAATAATCTATATAAAAAAAACTAGATGACTCTAACGTTGAGGATCCTTTTAAGATAATTTTGATTTCTTTTTTCATTTTAACTTTTATTATTGGGCAGTCAGGAGCTATATGTCCTTTTTCTTTGCAATTATAACATTGTATTTCTTTTTTCTTGGGATAATAAGTGGATGGATTATCATTTGTATAAGATTTCTATAATTCTTTATAAGGTTTTTTATGAAAAGATTTTTTATAATATCTTTTTCAGGGAGTATAATATTGTGGAGTAGAAAAATGTTTAGATTTTCTTTTTTGATGGTTTCTTTTTAAGTTTTTTCTTTTTATTCTGGTTAAAAGGACTGATTAATGGTTCCATACCAAATTGAAAACAAAAATTACCAAGTTCATACTTATTGATTCTTTTTTGATTTTCAATTTGACGTTTAAGTTTGATTTCATTGCATGATGAAAATCCAATTTTATTAATCTTTTGACTTAGATCACCATATGTATATATTCCATAATTCAAATTCCCATAATTTTTTTATTTTAATTCTTCTCTAACTTTTTCTGCAAAAAGTTTAAGAAGACCAGATATGAATTTTTCTTTCCAAAATTTTGAATTACTTGCATCGATTGTATAGACTTTTGATAAGAAAACATCTTTATACTAATGAAAATCTGATAATGTTGGGCAAGATAAATTGATTAATTGTGTTTTTAATTTTTCTTCTACATTCATATAATTACCAATAAAATGTTTAACTATATTGGTAATGAACATGTAGATGGAATCAGGGATCATTTGGCCTTGAGGAGTAAGAACAAGATTTCTTGAAGCATCTTTTTTTACTGCATTTATTATATATTGTCTTTCTATATCTGATAGGTACTTTTCCCACCAACCATGTAATTGTCCAGTAAATCCAAGGACAATTGCATTTATAGCATGTCTTTGATCTTTACCGGCAGCCATGATGGTAGGGGTATATATCATCATGTGTTGGCATAGTTGCAGGATTTGATATTCAGATAGTCCATCTACATTCCATTCGTATACTGAGGAGTTTTCAAATCAAAGGCCATTTAGAATAGCTTGTTCTTTGAATTGAAGATCAACTGGAGTAGGTCTTGGATAATAATTTCTTGTTTTTGCTGCAGTGACTATTGGTTTTTCTCTTTTGAATCTTTTATTGATTTGTAAAGATTCTTGATTTTGATCATTTTGATTCTCAATTGTTTAACTCTTCTTCTATAGGATCAGCTACAGAAAATTTTGAATCAAAGCTAGAGTCTTTAGAATTTGAGACTAAAACAATTATAGATTTGTCAGCTTTTTGATCTTTATTTTCCTGAAGTTTTATATTTGTAAAACTATGAGATAATTGATTGATTAGTTCATCTAAAAATTTTAAAGGTTTCCTTTCTAACTGTAGATCTTTAAGGCCTTCTCTTTGAAAACCTGAAGTTTGTGTCTTAATTATCTTTTCTGAAGAAGATGCTTCATAAATTTTAAAATATTTTCAAGTTTATCTTCAATTCTATTGGTTTGATGGCCAATAGTATGAAGGTTAATATTTATATAATTATTTTGTTCTAAAACATGACTTAAGTCTGATTTATAAATTAATTCAGATTTACCTTTATCTCCTTGTATCTTTGCTACATCTTTTATGGGTTCGGCCGAAGTTTCTTTATGTATGATTTGATGTAATGGAGGATATATAGATTCTTCAGTTCTTTGTGAAGAAGAACTGGTAGAAGTTATAACCCAAGATGAGCTTAATTTTTTATCATATTGATGGATAAATCTTCATTATTATAAGCTTTCTTTATGGCTAGTTTAAGCCAATCAAAGAAATAAATATTTTTTTGATTATCATACATATATTTGTACCATTTTCCTTTTAAAAAGTCTCTATGTTCTTGAGAAACCTGTTTAAAAAAGGATTTTATTAAAGGATGTAGAGCTAAATTCTTTTTTAACATTCTTTATCAATTTAAAAACATTCAATGACATTTATATTGAAATCAGATTCCAAAGGATTATATGTATTAGATGGAGAAGCTTGATAAGAAGGATACACAAGTCTCGTAGGTTGAAGGTGTACATTAGGTGTAGAGCAAGAAACTTGAGATGGTTCTTTTATGGAAGACCCTACCACGGAAGGAGGATGAGAATAAGACTTTCTAGAAGGTTGATAAACTGTAGGAGTTATATCTCTTTAATCTGTTTGAAAATTTATTTCAACACTTCCTTCTTCATGTTCAATAATTGTTTCAATATCTTGATTTTCTAAAGACCTTTATGGTTGGACGTTTTCTAAGCGCCATTTACCAGATAGATTAATATCATTCTACTGTATCAGTTTTGGGATATTAACTTTATTTTTGAAATTAGTTTAGAATAATGTAGTCATACCATTTGCTTAATGGGATTAAGTTATGCCTGGAACAACTGAATTCATGAGTTTATAATAAACTCTATATATGAGAGCAAGATTTTGATTATGAGAATTCATTTCAAAACCTTTTGGCTGGATAATCAATAGGGAGATGCTCTAATCATTTAAGGTAGAGATGAATTTTTTGCTAATTAAATCTCCTTCTTCATAATTCATGATGGTCCATAATTGATAAGGTTGATAAAACCAAATTACTGATCTTTCACCCAAACTTGATGAAATCGTTATGAGAAGTTGTCTTTTGGTAACTCCAAGGCTTCGGAGGGCATGACGCATGATTGCAGGGAGTTGCTGTATCATTTCAAAATCATCTCTGCATAAAGAAATTCTTTGGACTAATCCTTGTTCGATATGTGAGATCTCAACTTCATATGATGGTAGGAACAATTTGGGAATGCCAATTGCCTAGCTTCTATATTGAGCTTTGAGCATTAATCGCTCCTTGATCTAACAAGAAATAGTTTTTTTCTCTAATTCTTGTAGCCATCTCATCTAGAAGGGCTGTGTTAACCTTTCCAGAAGGTGAACTCTGGATGTTCTTTTCATTAGCAAAGGTGAATAATGGTGCTCTTTGATGGATGTTATGGCACATAAGGATTTGGCTTTCTAAGTCCTTGATATGGTTTGCAATTTTGGATAGGGTTTTTCTAGTGTTTTCTCTTTTATCATAGAGAATGGCACTCTAATGGGCATTAATAAGTTCTTGTGAAGTAACAGATAATCCTAAATTGAATAAGGGAATTGATATTTGTTGGGATGTTGGTATGAAGGAAGAACTAGATTCCTGAATAGGGGCTTTGTTTTTGCTTGTACTTGATGTCATAATGAAAAGGGATACTTCCTGAAGGCAGATAGGTCTGAATGAAAATTATCAATAATCTGAATTTTTATTTTCTTTAGGAAAAGAAAAAATAATTTTATATCTGTCCTCCGGGTAAAATTTGAAACTACCAAAATCTAGATGTAGGATCAAATGTAGAAACCATGAAGACATAAAAGAGCCGATTAATAAGATCCATTTTATTTGGAACTGGATATTTGATTATTTTTTGAACACCTTATTCTTGTTTACACTTTGTCTAAATACTATTGATATGTTGAATAGGAGTTGATTTACCAAAATCAAAAATTAATTCTTTATTGTCTAAAATAGTTTTTAGACCTGATGAGTCAATTTGAAAGGGCTGTAAAATTTGTAGAAAAAGGTTTCCAAGGATAACTTCATTGTTTAAAACCTTTCTTAGAAGGAAATTAGTCTTTATGCATGTTCCACTTTTACATGCATAAACATTACTTAATTTGTATTTGATATGTAGTTTTTTGCTAGCAGTAGCAAGATTAAGTTTATTAGTAGTTTTTTCATAATATTTTGTTGGGATTAATCCTTCTTTTATTAAATTAATATCTGCACAACTATCTAGTAAGCTGAGTGCTTTAACAGAGAAGTCTTTGATCTTAATTGTAGCTTGAATTTTCCATGTTTTAAGTAGATTTCTGGTTAAAGAATTTACAAAACCATTAAATTTTTCACCAAATTCTTCTTGATGTTCTAATTAATTATCATTATTTTCTTGATAATTTTTTAGTATGTGAAATTCAAGATTCTGAAAACGTTGTTTGAGTTCTTGAAGTTCAATTAAGTCATGTTTTAATTCTTTCATTTCTCGCTTTTGATTAGTAATTTCTTTATAAAGATCTTGAATTGAAAAATGAGGAGGAGCTTGCTGCTCTCTTAATCTATCTAATATAGTTTTAATGCTGAATTGTTTAGGTAAGTTAGATATATTATTTGATGTAGAAGCTTTTGCTTTTTTATCTCCTTTATTTACATTCTATATTTTTTCCAAAATATTTATTTTTTAATTCTTCATCTTTGAAATCTTTAAACATTTGTAGCACCAGTTCTTCTAGAGCAGAAAGTACATTTAAAGATAAAGAGGAAGAAGAAGCAGATTCATACTAGATTTCACTGTTTTTTACAACGACATGTATCTGAAGAATGAGAGAAAGAATAATCTATATAAGAGGAACTGGATGACTCTAACGCTGAGGATCCTTTTAAGATAGTTTTGATTTCTTTTTTTATTTTTACCTTTATTTTTGGGTAGTCAGGAGCTATATGTCCTTTTTCTTTGCAATTATAACATTGTATTTATTTTTTTCCTAGGATAAGAAGTGGATGGATTATCTTTTGTATAAGATTTCTTTGATTCTTTATAAGAATTTTTATGAGAAGATTTTTTAAGATATCTTTTTGAGGGAATATAATATTATGGAGTTGAAAAATGTTTAGATTTTCTTTTTTGATGGTTTCTTTTTAAGTTTTTCTTTTTATTATGGTTAGAAGGACTAATTAATGGTTCCATGCCAAATTGATAACAAAAATCACCAAGTACATTTTGTTGATTCTTTTTTTATTTTCAATTTGTCGTTTAAGTTTGATTTCATTGCATAATGAAAATCTAACTTTATTTATCTTTTGAATAAGGTTACCATATGTATAAAATCCATAATTTAATTTTCTATAATTTTCTAATTTTAACTCTTCTCTAACTTTTTCTGCAAAAAGTTTAGGAAGATCAGATATAAATTTTTCTTTTCAAAATTCTGAATTACTCGCATCGATTGTATAGAGTTTTGGATAAGAAAACATCTTTATACCAACTAAAATCTGATAATGTTGGGCAAGATAAATTAATTAATTGTGCTTTTATTTTACCTTCTATATTCATATATTTATCAATAAAATGTTTTACTATATTGGTAATAAGCACGTAAATAGAATCAGGAATCATTTGACCTTGAGGAGTTATAACAGTATTTCCTGAAGGATCTCTTTTTACTGCATTAAGTATAGCTTGTCATTCTATATCAGATAGGTACTTTTCCCACCAACCATGTAATTGTCCAATAAATCCAAGGACAACTGCATTTACTACATGTCTTTGACCATTGCCTGCAGCCATGATAGTAGAGGCATATATCATCATGTGTTGACATAGTTACAAGATTTGATATTCAGATAGTCCATCGACATTCCATTCTGATACTAAGGAGTTTTCAAATCTAAGGCCATTTAGAATAGCTTGTTCTTCGAATTGAAGATCAACTAGAGTAGGTCTTAGATAATAATTTCTTGTTTTTGCTGCAGTGACTATTGGTTTTTGTCTTTTAAATATTTTTATTGATCTGTAGAGATTCTTGATTTTGATCATTTTGACTCTCATTTGTTTTAGACTCTTGTTCTATAGGATTAGCTACAGAAAATTCTGAATCAGAGCTAGAGGCTTTAGAATTTGAGACTAAAACATTTATAGATTTGTTAGCTTTTTTATCTATATTTTCTTGAAGTTTTATATTTGTAAAACTATGAAATAATTGATTGATTAGTTCATCTGAAAATTTTAAAAGTTTCCTTTCTAACTATAGATCTTTAAGGGCTTCACCTTGAAAACCTTAAGTTTGTGTCTAAATTATCTTTTGTGAAGAAGATGCTTCATAAATTCTTAAAATATTTTCAAATTTATTTTCAATTCAATTGGTTTGTTGGCCAATAGTATGAAGGTTAATATTTGTATAATTATTTTAATCTAAAACATGACTTAAGTCTGATTTATAAATTAATTCAGATTTACCTTTATCTCCTTGTATCTTTGCACATCTTTTATGGGTACGGCTGAAGTTTCTTTATAAATGATTTGATGTAATGGAGGATGTCTAGATTCTTCAGTTCTTTGTGGAGAAGAACTGGTAGAGGCTATAATCCAAGATGAGCTTAATTTTCTTATCATATTGATGGATAAATCTTCAGTATTATAATATTTCTTTATGGCTTGTTTAAGCCAATCAAAGAAATAAATATTTCTTTGATTATCATGCATATATTTGTACCATTTTTCTTTTAAGAAATCTTTATGTTCTTGAGAAACGTTTTTAAAAAAGGATTTTGTCAAAAGATGTAAAGCTAAATTCTTTTTTAACATTTCTTTATCAATTTCAAAGCATTCAATAACATTTATACTGAAATCGGATTCCAAAGGATTATATGTATTAGATGGAAAAGCTTGATAAGAAGGATACACAATTCCTGTAAGTTGAAGGTCTACATTTGATGTAGAACAAAAAACTTAGGATGGTTCTTTTATGGAAGATCCTACCACAGAAGGAGGATGAGAATAAGACTTTCTAAAAGGTTGATAAACTGTAGGAGTTGTATCTCTTGAATCTGTTTGAAAAGTTATTTCAACAGTTCCATCTTCATGTTCAATAATTGTTTCAATATCTTGATTTTCTAAAAACCTTTCAGGTTGAGCTTTTTCCAAGCGCCATTTACCAGATAGCTTAATATCATTCCACTATATGAGTTTTGGAATATTAACTTTATTTTTGAAATTAGTTTGGAATAAAGTAGTCGTACCTTTTGCTTGATAGGAATAGGTTATGCCTGGAGCAACTGAATTCATGAGTTTACAATAAACTCTATATACGAGAGCAAGATTTTGATTATGAGGATTCATATCAAAACCTTTTGTTTGGATAGCAAGAGTAAGAGTTTCATGTGCACCTAGATCTATGCAGGAAACAAAGAAATTTGGAAAGCAATTGAAGAAAGTTGGGTCATCGCCAAACTTGATTCAACCATTCCAAGTAATGAATCACTAAATTTTTAAGTCTTGTATCTTGAACATAGATGAGAGCTTCAGCTCTAACTCCAAGTCTTGTTAATGGATTTAGTCCAACTTGCACTAATCCAAAATGAATATAATTGTATGTTTTAACATACTCCTTTATTTCATGGGGCTAAATATTATTGGTAATGGATTCAGTTCTTTCAATGTTTTTTACTTTATAACTTGATTTTAATTGAAAACTTTCAACTTTATAAATTTCATTTTTATTTACGGTTGGAATAGTCCAGTCTCAAATAACTTGTTCTAAATCATCATAATTGATTTCTTCACTATTTTTAATAGACATAGAAGATAAGGAATTTTATGATGAGGAAGAAGAAGGTACAAACTTCTTAATAAGCTTAGCCGTAATTTGTATTACAGAGTTATTTTAACCAAATCCACGACAAGTATCTAACGAAATAGGGGATTTACATACCAACAAAATGCCTTAAATGCCTTCACACGGCTAAAAACAGCAACAACAATGACTGCCTTAGCTTCGCTCCGAGCGAAATATGATTAAATTTCTCAATAATAACAAACACAGAACTAAGTATTAAGACTTTTGACGTTCTTACTTCTAAGTCAGCAATTCCTTAAACAAAGTCAAAGCATAACATAACGAAGATAAGTGAAGAAATACTCACAGAACAACTTTATATTGCCAAAGTACTTGATTACAAATTTGATACCAACTAGCTCTGATACCAAATGGGGAAGATGGTGGGTATACAAAAGCGGAAGGGAGAGGAGAGAGGAGATGGTGGTGGAAGCAAGGCTGGATTTTGATTGGTATTCCAACTCTTACCTGTACATGAAGAAGGCTAGTACTATTTATAGCCTTAGCAAACATAATTTATATTTCATTACAACTGATTTTACACTACATTTGCATTTCATTTTATGATGTTTTAGGATTTTACTACTGGATAGAATAAAAGGTTGCCGTATAGATGGTTTGTCTTCTTGCTGTGATTAGTGTACTTGTTGACTAGGAGGATGTTGCTTTATTCTTCTACATAGTAACTGGTTGGTCTGTTGTGGAGAGAGGAGTCTATGGAGCCTTGAATTTTCTTGTTGGCTTTTGGATTTTTCCCAATTTTCTTTTGTCTTTTTCCTTGAAGTAGCTTTTTTGTATAGTACTTTTTCAACATAACTTTGATGTGTATGTAGAGAATAGCATAGCTATGGATACGGTAGCAATGATAAAGTTTTTGTCATCTTTTCTTTACAGGATTTACAGAGAAAAATCTTAATAAATCTTGATAAATCTAAATCTTGATAAGGTTAATCACCATCCTGATGAATTCCATTGCAGCAGGTGCAGAACTTCATAATATAGTCAAAATTATAACAAGGGTCATTCCAACCTTCATTATCATTTTCGAATTCTCCATGTAATAGCTGAATTAATTCTTCACGAGTTTTTTCTGAAATATCAAAAGAGATATTGTCATAGGAATTGAGAATTTGATTAAGCTTGGCATGTCTAGATTTAGAAGGATTCTGTATCACCATTGTGTGCTTAGCGAGATCATCAGCAATGCAAACAACTCGTCGATTGTCACACCAAACATATCTGTATGTACTTACAAATTCAATGTCCTTTTAGATTGAGAAATCTTTGATATTGATCATAAGCTGGATCATAATTTTGGAGACATTCTAAGCTGTATTCTATTGTAGCGACTTCATGAGATCCATACCTTTGAGCTGGAAATCAATATGGAGATACTCGTAATCATTTAAGGTAGAGAAGAATTTTTTGTAGATTAAATCTTCTTCTTCATAATTTATGATGGTCCATGATTGATAAGGTTGATAAAACCGGATTTCTGATCTTCCATCCAAACTTGAGGAAATCGTTAAGAGAAGTTGTCTTTCGATAACTCCAAGGCTGTGAAGAGGATGACACACTACTGCAGGGAGTTGCTATATCATTTCAAAATCATCTCAACATAAAGAAAATCTTTGGACTAATCCTTGTTCGATATATGAGATATCAACTTCATATGATGGCTGAAATAATTTGGGAAAGCCAGTTGCCTAGCTTATATATTGAGCTTTGAGCATTAATCGCTCATTGATCTGATAAGAAATGATTTTTTCTCTAATTTTTGCTGCTATCTCATCTGGGAGGGCTGTGTTAACCTTTTCCAGGAGGTGAATTCTGGATGTTTTTTCATTAGCATAGGTGCATAATGGTTCTTTTTGATGGATGTTATGGTACATAAGGATTTAGCTTTCTAAGTCCTTGATATGGTTTACAATTTTGGATAGGTTTTTTCTAGTGTTTTTTTCTTTTATCAGAGAGAATGGCACTTCAATGGGCATCGATAAGTTCTTGTGAAGTGACAGGTAATCATGGATTGAAGAAGGGAATTGATATTTGTTGGGATGTAGGTATGAAGGAAGCGCTTGATTCCTGAATATGGGCTTTGCTTTTGCTTGTACTTGATGTCATAATGAGAAGGGATACTTCCTGAAGGTAGTAAGGTCTGATTGAGAATTATCAATAATCGAAATTTTTATTTTCTTTGGGAAAAGAAAAATAATTTTATATTTGTCCCCTGGGTAGAATTTGAAGCTATCAAAATCTAGATGTAGGATCAAATGTAGAAAACATGATGACATCATAAACAATTAATAAGATCCGTTTTATTTTGGAACTAGATATTTGATTGCTTTTTGAACATCTTATTCTTATTTACACTTTATCTGAATAATATTGATATGTTGAGTAAGAGTTAATTCAACAAAATCAAATTTTAATTCTTGATTGTCTAAAATAGTTTTTAGACCTGATGAGTCAATTTGAAAAGGCTGTAAAATTTGGAGAAAAAGATTTCTAAGGATAAAATCATTGTTTATATCCTATCCTAGAAGGAAATTAGTCTTTATGCATGTTCCATTTTTACAAACATAAACATTACTTAATTTTTATTTGATATGTAGTTTTTTGCTAGTAGTAGGTAGATTGAGTTTATTATTGGTTTTTTCATAATATTTTGTTAGGATTAATCCTTCTCTTATTAAATTAACATCTGCGCCACTATCTAGTAAGCAGAGTGCTTTAATAAAGAAGTCATTAACCTTAATTGTAGCTTGAGTTTTCCATTTTTTAAGTGGATTTCTTGTTAAAGAATTTACAAAACCATTTAAGTTTTCACCAAATTCTTCTTGAAGTTCTAATTTATTATCATTATTTTCTTGATAATTTTTGAGTGAGTGAAATTCAAGTTCCCAACACGTTGTTTGAGTTCTTGAAGTTCAATTATGTATTGTTTTAATCCTTTTATTTTTTGCTTTTGATTATTAATTTCTTTAGAAAGATCTTGAATTGGAAGATGAGTAGGACCTTGTTGCTCTCATAATCTATTTAAAACAGTTTTTATACTGAATTGTTCAAGTAAGTCAGCTATATTACTTATTGTAGAAGCTTTCCCTTTTTTATTTCCATTTTTTATTTTCTGTATTTTTTCAAAATATTTATTTTTTAATTCTTCATCTTTTAGATCTTTAAACATTTCTAACACCATTTCTTCTGGAGCAGAGAGTACATTTAAAGATAAAGAGGAAGAAAAAGCTACTGGATTTTGTTGTCAAATATTTTACAGTGGGATGTTTTTGAAGAATAATCTTTATCAAAGGAACTAGATGATTCTAACAATGAGGATGAGGATCCTTTTAAGTTAGTTTTGTTTTCTTTTTGAGAAGAAATAATTTCAAAAGGCTGTGAAATATTTTCAACTTTATCTTCAATTATATTAGTTTGTTGGCCAATAGTATAAAGGTTAATATTTGTATAATTATTTTGTTCTAAAACATGAATTAACACTGATTTGTAAATAAATTTAGATTTACCTTTATCTCCTTGTATTTTTGCAACATCTTTTATGGTTACGACTGAAGTTTCTTTATATATGATTTGATGTAATGGAGGACGTATAGATTCTTCAGTTCTTTGTGAAGAAGAACTGGTAGAAGCTATAATCTCAGATGACCTTAATTTTTCTATCATATTGATGGATAAATCTTTAGTATTATAAGCTTTCTTTATGGCTAGTTTAAGCCAATCAAAGAAATAAATATTTCTTTTCTTATCATACATATATTTATACCATTTTTCTTTTAAAAAGTCTTTATGTTCTTGAGAAACCTATTTAAAAAAGGATTTTGTTAAAGGATGTAGATTTAAATTCTTTTTTAACATTTCTTTATCAATTTCAGAATATTCAATAACATTTATATTGAAATCGGTTTCCAAAGGATTATATGTATTAGATGGAGAAGCTTGATAAGAAGGATACACAAGTCCTATAGGTCGAAGGTCTACATTAGGTGTAGAGTAAGAAACTTGGGATGGTTCTTTTATGGAAGATCCTACCACAGAGAGAGGATGAGAATAAGACTTTCTAAAAGGTTGATAAATTGTAGGAGTTGTATTTTTTGAATCTGTTTGAAAATTTATTTCAACACTTTCATCTTCATATTCAATAATTGTTCCAACATCTTGATTTTCTAGAGACCTTTCTAGTTGAGCATTTTTTAGGAGCCATTTACTAGATAGATTAATATCATTCCATTGTATGAGTTTTGGAATATTAACTTTATTATGAAATTAGTTTGGAATAAAGTAGTCATACCTTTTGCTTGATGGGGATAGGCTATGCCTAGAACAACTAAATTCATGAGTTTATAATAAACTCTATATAAGAGAGGAAGATTTTGATTATGAGGATTCATATCAAAACCTTTTGTCTGGATAGCAAGAGTAAGAGATTCATGTGTACCTGGATCTGTAAAGGAAACAGAGAAATTTGGAAAGCAATTAAAGAAAGTTGGACCATTAGCCAAACTTGAATCAACCGTTCTAAGTAATGAATCACTGAATTTTTTATTTCTTTATCTTGAACATAGATGAGAGCTTCAATTCTAAGTCCAAGCCTTGTTCAAGGCTTTAGAGCAACTTGCACTAATAAAAAATGAATATAATTGTATGTTTTAACATACTCCTTTAATTAATGGGGCTTGATTAAACAAAAATGCTAAATATTACTGGTAATGGATTTAGTTCTTTCAATGGTTTTTACTTTATAACTTGATTTTATTTGAAAACTTCTAACTTTATAAATTTCATTTTTATTTATCGTTGGAATAGTCCAGTCATAAATAACTTGATTTAAATCATCATAATTGATTTCTTCACTATTTTTAATAGACATAGAAAATAAGGATTTTGATGTTGAGGAACAAGAAGGTACAAACTTCTTAATAAGCTTAGCCATAATTTGTATTACAAAGTTATTTTAACCAAATCCACTACGAGTATCTAACGAAATAGAGGATTTACACACCAACAAAATGCCTTAATCGCCTTCACATGGCTAACAATGGCAACAACAGTGGCTACCTCAGCTTGGCTCCTAGTGGAATATGATTAAAATTTCTTGATAATAACAAATACAGAACTAAGTATTAAGACTTTTCACGTTCTTACTTCTGAGTCAGCAATTCCTTAAGCAAAATCAAAGCGCAACATAACAAAAAAAAGTGAAGAAATACTCACAAAACAACTTTATATTGCCAAAGTACTTGATTACAAATTTGATATGAACTTGGCTCTGATACCAAATGGGGAAGATGGTGGGTATACAAAAGTGGAAGGGAGAGGAGAGAGGAGATGGTGGTGGAAGCAAGGCTGGATTTTGACTGGTGTTCTAACTCTTGCCTGTACATGAGGAAGGCTAGACCTATTTATGGTCATAACCAACATAATTTACATTTCATTACAACTAAATTTATGCTGTATTTGCATTTGATTTCATGCACTGACAAATTTCATGATGCTTCAGGACTAATGGATAAGATCACAGTTTTCACTGTAGATGAACTTTATTCTGAATAATGGATTGTCATGATTTCTTTGTGGAAAATTGAGTGGCTTAATAAAGCATTTGTCTTGTCTTGGATTTATTTTTTTTTCTTTTCTTTGGATAGAGATGAATTTTTCATTATCACTTTTTGTCTCATCAGCATCTGTATCTGGTTTAAGGGCAATATTTTCAAAAGGATTGTCATCAGCCCAAAGATGATGCAGCCGCTAACCAAAACTTAATGGAGAATTTTCATATGACCTTTCCTTTTGTATTTGTTCAAAAATTTCCTTTTGAAGTTCTTTTTTGAGTTTAAGCAAATTTGTTGCTGCATAAAGAGCAGAAGGAGAGGCTGAACAAGAATTCTTTTGTTTGTCAATATCACTTGCTGGATGAAACCTTTCTTTTCTTTTTCAGGAGTTTTGAGAACTTTAGAAAATGATGGCTTTATAGCTTGATCGGTAGAATATTGTTGGAGTATTGCAGTATAATCAAATTGATGCCAAAACTTGATATAGATCATTTGAGATAAAACTAGTGGACCGAAGTCCATTTCTTTATAAAAAATCCATTTCAAGATCCAAGGAATCTCCTACTTGCGATAAAACTGCATAATAACATAAGGTTCTATTGCAAGTTGTAGGTGCTGATAAAGGCTTTTTTTCTTCTAATTTAAGAAGGGCTTTAAATGATGCAGAATAAGATTCATAAATAGGAAGAAGTGCTTGATAAAGGATGTCTGTAGTGGCACCAAAAGGAATCCGAAATTGTGTGAAGAACCACATCGGTATTTTATGGGAGTTTGATTTGAATATGATGAACCAGGAATGCTAGAAGGATGGGTTTTGATAAAAGAGGATGACTTCCCAATCAGAAATATAATCATAATAATTAAAAATAAGTTCTAAATCAAGCCTTTGAGGCATATGAAGAGGTTGTCCCCATTCTTCTGTAGAGAGAACATGCAAAATCTTAGTTTTTGAATATAGGATAGTAATATTGGTTGGTAAAGCATTTAAGTAAGAATTTTTTTATCCATCTGTATGATCAATAGTACAGCTGCCAGTTCTGATCAGAATATGTTCATAGACTTCATAGTCAAGAGGTTAGATAAATAAGTGATTAGGAGAAAAAATGGTTTGGATAAGATGTTCAATAGAAATGGTATCGGCATAAGACATGTCATCTAAGAAATAAATTCTCAAGGGTGTTTTTGTGGCAAAATATTGAGCTTGTGAAGCTTGAGGTTTTTTGGATACAAGGCTTGATGGGCTTTGAAATTGAGGAATATTAGAAGTATGGGTTGCTCCGCATCTCTCAAGATGATTGCCACTAGATTTTCTAGATAAAGGTGTAGTGTTCATAATGGAAGAAACTTTATCAGTTGGGGACTAGAGAAATGGTCTAATCTGCTGAGGCTTCATTCTTTTGTCCCTGAAAAACTCACGAGATAAAAAATTAGGAAGAGAATTATTTTTACCTGTACTATACTCAATGTCAAAGTCAAATATGGCTAATAAAGCTTGCCAGCGAGCAAAGACTTGCTTTGCAGTAAGATTTTTTACATCTTTTTCTAAAATCTCTTTAGCAGATTTACAATTTATTCTTAATAAAAAAATTTTTTAATAAATACCTTTGGAACTTCATTATACTATTTACTATGGATAGGATTTCCTTTTTAATAGTTGAATAATTCTGTTGAGTGGGCGTCCATGTTCTAGAAGTGAAACGAAGAATTTCTTCTTTTCCAAGGACGTTTCTTTGTAGAAGGATTCCTCCAAAACCTATATCAGATGCATCTGTTTGAACTATTTTTAATAAATCCGGATGAGGGATAGTTAAACAAGGTAAATTTTGGACTTTCTGTTTAATATTTTGAATAGCTTTTGTATGAGCAAGTGACCATTCTGCATGATTTTTGCTCAAGCACATTTGCAAGATTTTTCTTTCTTTAGCAAGATCTTTATAAAAGTCAAAAACATAATTAAGGCATCCAAGAAAACGTTGCAATTACTCTTTATTAAGAATTTCATCAAGAAATTGGCAAGCAAACTTAATAACTCTTTCGACTAGAGAAATAGTTCCTTTTTTTATTATAAAGCCAAGAAATTGAATTTCTATTTGAAAAAGCTTCATTTTCTTTTGGGAAAAGACAAGTCCATTCTTGATAATTACTGTTTTAAAAATATTTAAATGTTTCCAATGGTCACAAATAGATTTTGAAAACACAAGAATGCCATCTATATAGTGTAAAAGCTTGATATGGATTAAAAATGTCATTCATTATTCTTTGAAATTCTAAAGGAGCATTTTTTAATCCAAATGGCATAACGTTCCATTCGTAATGGACAAATGGTACTGTAAAAGCAGTTTTATACCTGTCCTCTGGGGTGATTTGAATTGTCAACAGCCTAATTTAATATCAAATTTGGAAAAAAGGAAGGCACCAGCTAGACGGTTAATAAGATCAGTTTTATTTGGAACTAGATATCTGATAGAATTTAAGATTTATTTAAAGGCTTATAGTTGATAACAAGATGGGGAAGACCTTGTTCTTGTTCAAGTGCTTTATTTACATAAAACGCTGCACAACTCCAAGGGGATTGTGATTTCTGAATAAGCTTTTTAGCAAGAAGATCATTGATTTCTTTAGTAAATAGCTGTACAAGGTCGTTATTCATCTAAATAGGTCGAGCTTTAGTAGGAATTTGATATTCATCGAAATTATCAATATATGGAAGAGAAACAGTATAGTGTTTTCTGTGCCAAAAGGCAGAAGGAAGGTCAAAACAACATTCTGTTTCAAGAGATTTTTGAAATTAGATTAAATCTTTTTGGAATTCTAGCTTTTGTAATTCTTTTTCAATTCTTAAAGAATTCATATCTTCTTGAAGATATACAAATTCTTTTTCTTTATAAGCAATTTGATTTTGAATGATATTGATATGTTGAATAGGAGTTGATTCAACAAAATCAAAAATTAATTTTTTTATTGTCTTTAATAGTTTTAAGGCCTAATGAATCAATTTGAAAAGGATGTAGAATCTATAGAAAAGGATTTCCAAGGATAACATCATTGTTTAAATCTTTTTTGAGTAGGAAATTAGTCTTTATACATGTTCCATTTTTGCAAACGTGGACGGTATTTAATTTATAATGGAGTTTATTACTAGCAGTTGTTAGGCTAAGTTTATTTTTGGTTTTTTCATAATATTTTTCTGGGATTAATTCTTCTCTTATTAAATTAACATCGCACCATTATCTAGTAAGAAAGTACTTTATAGAGAAGTCTTTGACCTTAATTGTAACTTGCGTTTTCCATTTTTAAGGTGGATTCCTTTTTAAAGAATTTACAAAACAATTTAAATCTTCATCATATTTTTCTTGATGTTTTAAATTATTATTATTTTCTTAATAATTTTTGAGTGTGTGAAATTTAAGATTCTCAACATGTTGTTTGAGTTCTTGAAGTTCAATTAAGTCTTGTTTTAGTTCATTTATTTGTTGCTTTTGATTATTAATTTCTTTATAAAGATCTTGAATTGAAAAATGAGTACGAGCTTATTGCTCCATAATCTATCTAAAAAAATTTTTATACTGAATTGTCTAGGTAAGTCAGATATTTTACCTAATGTAGAAGCTTTTCCTTTTCTATTTCCATTGTTTATTTTCTTCATTTTTTCCAAAATATTTATTTTTAATTCTTTATCTTTTAGATCTTCACACATTTCTAGCACCATTTCTGCTGGAATAGAGACTATGTTTAAAGATAAAGAAGAAGAAGAAGCAGATTCATACTAGATTTTATTGATAAATATTTACAGTGACATGTATCCGAAGAATAATCTTTATTAGAGGAACTAGATGATTCTAAGGAAGAGGATGAGGATCCTTTGATTTCTTTTTGAGAAGAAGTAGTTTCAGAAGGCTAAAAAATATTTTCAACTTTATCTTCAATTTTATTAGTTTGTTGGCCAATAGTATGAAGGTTAATATTTGTATAATTATTTTGTTCTAAAATATGAATTAAGTCCGATTTGTAAATAAATTTAGATTTACCTTTATCTCCTTGTATTTTTGCAACATCTTTTTTGGGTACGGCTGAAGTTTCTTTATATATGATTTGATGTAATGAAGGATGTATAGATTCTTTAGTTCTTTCTAGAGAAGAACTGATAGAAGCTATAATCCAAGATGAACTTATTTTTGTTATCATATTGATGGATAAATCTTCAGTATTATAAGCTTTCTTTATGGCTTGTTTAAGTCAATCAAAAAAATAAATATTTCTTTGATTATCATACATATATTTATACCATTTTTCTTTTAAAAAGTCTTTATGTTCTTAAGACACCTGTTTAAAAAAGCATTCTATTAAAGGATGTTGAGCTAAATTCTTTTTTAACATTTCTTTATCAATTTGAAAGCATTCAATAACATTTATATTTAAATCGAACTCCAAAGGATTATATGTATTAGATGGAAAAGCTTGATAAGAAGGATACACAAGTCCTGTAAGTTGAAGGTCTACATTTGGTGTAGAACAAAAAACTCGGGATGGTTCTTTTATGGAAGATCCTACCACGGAGGGACGATGAGAATAAGACTTTCTAGAAGATTGATAAAACTGTAGGAGTTGTATCTCTTGAATCTGTTTGAAAATTTATGTCAACACTTCCATCTTCATGTTCAATAATTATTTCAATATCTTGATTTTCTAAAGACCTTTCTGGTTGGGCATTTTCTAAGCACCATTTACCAGATAGATTAATACTATTCCACTGTATGAGTTTTGGAATATTAACTTTATTTTTAAAATTAGTTTGGAATAAAGTAGTCATCCCTTTTGCTTGATGGGAATAAGCTATGCCCAGAACGACTGAATTCATTAGTTTATAATATACTCTATATATGAAAGCAAGATTTTGATTATGAGGATTCATATCAAAACTTTTGTCTGGATAGCAAGATTAAGAGCTTCATGTGCACCTAGATCTGTAAGGGAAACAAAGAAATTTGAAAAGCAATTAAAGAAAGTACGGCCATTAGCCAAACTTGATTCAACCATTCCAAGTAATGAATCACTAAATTTTTTATGTCTTGGATCTTGAACATAGATGAGAGCTTCTGTTCAAAGTCCAAGTCTTGTTAAAGGCTTTAAAGTAACTTGCACTATCCTAAATGAATATAATTGTATGTTTTAACATACTCCTTTATTTTTGGGGCTTGATCAAAGAAAAATGCTGAATATTACTAGTAATGGATTCAGTTCTTTTAATGATTTTTAATTTATACCTTGATTTTAATTGAAAACTTCCAACTTTATAAATTTCATTTTTATTTACGGTTAAAATAGTTCAGTCACAAATAACTTGACCTAAATCGTCACAGCTGATTTCTTCACTATTTTTAATAGACATAGAAGATAAGGAATTTGATGATGAGGAAGAAGAAGGTACAAACTTCTTAATAAGCTTAGCCATAATTTGTATTACAGAGTTATTTTAACCAAATCCACTATGAGTGTCTAACGAAATAATGGATTTACACACCAACAAAATGCCTTAAACGCCTTCACACGGCTAACAACGGCGATAGCAATGGCTACCTCAGCTTCGCCCTGGGCGAAATATAATTAAAATTTCTCAATAATGACAAACATAGAACCAAGTATTAAGACTTTTGACGCTCTGACTTTTGAGTTAGCAATTCATTATGCAAAATCGAAGCATGACATAATAAAGATAAGTGAATAAATACTCACAAAACAACTTTATATAGCCAAAGTACTTGATTACAAATTTGATACCAACTTTGCTCTGATACCAAATGGGGAAGATGGTGGTTATACAAAAGCGGAAGGGAGAGGAAAGAAGAGATGGTGGTGGTAGAAGCATGGCTAGATTTTGACTGGTATTCCAACTCTTGCTGTACATAAAAAAGGCTAGCACTATATATAACCTTAGCAAACATAATTTACATTTCATTACAACTGAATTTAGACCGCATTTGCATTTCATTTTATGTGCTGGAAGATTGCATGTTGTTTTCGGATTTTACTACTGGATAGGATCACAGGTTACCATATAGATGGTTTGTCTTCATGCTATGATGAGTGTACTTGTTGACTAGGAGGATATTGCTTTATTCTTCTGCATAGTACCTAGTTGGTCTGTTGTAGAGAGAGAAGTCTATAGAGCCTTGTTCATTCTTGTTGTCTTTTGGATTTTTCCCAATTGTCTTTTGTCTTCTTTCTCAAAGTAGCTTTTTTGTATAGTACTTTTTCAGCATAACTTTGATGTGTTTGTAGAGAATAGCATAACTATGCATACGGTAGCAATGATAAAGTTTTGTAATCTTTTGTTTGCATGCTTTATAGAGAAAACTCTTAGTAAATCTTAATAAATCTAAATCTTGATAAGATTAATCACCAGCCTAATGAATTCAATTGCAGCTGTCGGAGAACTTCATAATCGAGTCAAAATTATGACAAGGGTCGTTCCAACCTTCATTATCATTTTCGAATTCTCCATGGAATAGCTAACTTAATTCTTCACGAGTTTTTTCTGAAATGTCAAAAGAGATATCTTCATAGGCATTGAGAATTTGATTAAGCTCGGCATGTCCGAATTTAGAAGGATTCTGTATCACCATTGTTTGCTTAGTGAGATCATCAGTATTGCAAACCACTCATCGACCATCACACCAAACATATCTGTATGTACTTTCAAATTCAAGATGTCCTTTTAGATTGAGAAATCTCTGATATTGATCAGAAGTTGGATCATAATTTTGGAGATGTTCTAAGCTGTATTCCACTACAGCAACTTCATGAGATCCATACCATTGAGCTGGATAATCAACAAGGAGATGCTCGTAATAATTAAAGATGGAGATTAATTTTTTGCAGATTAAATCCCCTTCTTCATAATTCATGGTGGTCCATAATTGATAAGGTTGATAAAAGTGGATTTCTGATCTTTCACCCAAACTTGATGAAATCATTATGAGAAGTTGTCTTTTGGTAACTCCAAGGCTGCGAAGGGCATGACGCATGATTACAGGGAGCTGCTATATCGTTTTAAAATCATCTTTACATAAAGAAAATCTTTGGACTAATCTTTGTTCGATATATGAGATATCAACTTCATATGATGGCAGGAACAATATGAGAAAGCTAGTTGCCCGGCTTATATATTGAGCTTTGAGCATTAATCGCTCCTTGATTTGACAAGAGAGAGCTTTTTCTCTAATTCTTGCAGCCATCTCATCTGGTAGGGTTGTGTTAACCTTTTCTAGGAGGTGAATTTTGGATTTTTTTCATCAACATAGGTGGATAACAGTGCTTTTTGATGGATATTATGGCACATAAGGATTTGGGTTTCTAAGTCCTTGATATGGTTAGCAATTTTGGATAGGGTTTTCTAGTATTTTTTCTTTTATCAGAGAGAATGACACTCTAATGGGCATTGATAAGTTCTTGTGAAGTGACAGATAATCCTAGATTGAAGAAGAGAATTGATATTTGTTGGAATGTAGGTATGAAAAAAGAGCTTAATTCCTAAATAAGGGCTTTGCTTTTGCTTGTACTTGGTGTCATAATGAGAAGGGATACTTCTTGAAGGTAGATAGGTCTGAATGAAAATTATCAATAATCTAATTTTTTATTTTCTTTAGGAAAAGAAAACAAATTTTATATCTGTCCTCTGGGTAGAATTTGAAGGTACCAAAATCTGGATGTAGGATTAAATGTAGAAAACATGAAGACATCAGAGAGATGATTAATAAGTTCCATTTTATTTGGAACTGGATATTTGAATGGTTTTTGCACACCTTATTCTTGTTTACACTTTGTTTGAATAATATTGATATGTTGAATAGGAGTTAATTCAACAAAATCAAAATTTAATTCTTTATTGTCTAAAATAGTTTTTAGACTTGATGAGTCAATTTGAAAAGGCTGTAAAATTTGTAGAAAAGGATTTCCAAGGATAACATCATTGTTTAAATCTTTTCTTAGAAGGAAATTAGTCTTTATGCATATTCCATTTTTATAGACATAAACATTACTTAATTTGTATTTGATATGTAGTTTTTTGCTAGCAGTAGCTAGATTGAGTTTATTATTGGTTTTTTCATAATATTTCGCTGGGATTAATCCTTCTCTTATTAAATTAACATCTGCGCCACTATCTAATAAGTAGAATGCTTCAATAGAGAAGGCTTTGACCTTAATTGTAGCTTGAGTTTTCCATTTTTTAAGTGGATTTCTTGTTAAAGAATTTACAAAACCATTTAATTCTTTATCAAATTTTTCATGATTTTCTAAATTATCATTATTTTCTTGATAATTTTTGAGTGCGTGAAATTCTAGATTCTCAACAAGTTGTTTGAGTTCCTGAAGTTCAATTATGTCTTGTTTTAATTCTTTTATTTATTGCTTTTGATTATTAATTTTTTTATAAAGATCTTAAATTTAAAGATGAGGAGGAGCTTGCTGCTCTCTTAATCTATTGAATATAGTTTTAATGCTGAATTGTTTAAGTAAGTGAAATATATTATTTGATCTAAAAACTTTTCCTTTTTGATTTCCTTCATTTATATTTTGTATTTTTTTCAAATATTTATTTTTTAATCCTTCATCTTTGAAATGTTTAAAAATTTCTAGCACCAGTTCTTCTGGAGCAGAAAGTACATTTAAAGATAAAGAGGAAGAAGAAGCAGATTCATACTAGATTTCACTGTCAAATATTTTACAATGACATGTATCTGAAGAATGAGAGGAAGAATAATCTGTATCAGAGGAACTGGATGACTCTAATGCTGAGGATCCTTTTAAGATAGTTTTGATTTCTTTTTATGTTTTTACTTTTATTTATGGGCAGTCAGGAGCTATATGTCCTTTTTCTTTACAATTATAACATTGTATTTCTTTTTCCTTAGGATAAGAAGTGGATGGATTATCTTTTGTATAAGATTTCTTTGATTCTTTATAAGGATTTTTATGAGAAAATTTTTTATGACATATTTTTGAGGGAATATAATATTGCGGAGTTGAAAAATGTTTAGATTTTCTTTTTTGATGCTTTCCTTTTAAGTTTTTTTTTATTATGGCTAGAAGGACTAATTAATGGTTCCATGACAAATTAATAACAAAAATCACCAAGTTCATATTTGCTAATTCTTTTTAGATTTTCAATTTGTCATTTAAGTTTGATTTCATTGCATAATGAAAATCCAACTTTATTTATCTTTTGAATGAGGTCACCATATGTATAGTCCATAATTTAAATTTCCATAATTTTCTAATTTTAACCCTTCTCTAACTTTTTCTGCAAAAAATTTAGAAAGAGTAAATATAAATTTTTCTTTCCAAAATTCTGAATTGCTTGCATCGATTGTATAGAGTTTTGATAAGAAAACATCTTTATACCAATGAAAATCTAATAATATTGGGCAAGATAAATTGATTAATTGTGTTTTTATTTTTTCATCTACATCCATATAATTACCAATAAAATGTTTTTATTATATTGGTAATAATCATGTAAATAGAATCAGGAATCATTTGACCTTAAGGAGTAATAATAGGATTTCCTAAAAGATCTCTTTTTACTACATTTAGTATAGCTTGTCTTTCTATATCAGATAGGTACCTTTTCCACCAACCATGTAATCGTCCAATAAATCCAAGGACCACTGCATTTACTGCATGTCTTTGATCATTACCGGCAGCCATGATGGTAGAGGCATATATCATCATGTATTGGCATAGTTGCAGGATTTGATATTCAGATAGTCCATCTACATTCCATTCATATACTGAGGAGTTTTCAAATCGAAGGCCATTTAGAATAGCTTGTTCTTCGAATTGAAGATCAACTGGAGTAGGTCTTGGATAATAATTTCTTGTTTTTGCTACAGTGACTATTAGTTTTTGTCTTTAAAATATTTTATTGATTTGTAGAGATTCTTGATTTTGATATTTTGATTCTCATTTGTTTTGGACTCTTCTTCTATAGGATCAGCTACAGAAATTTCTAAATCTGAGCTAGAGACTTTAGAATTTGAGACTAAAACATTTATAAAATTATCAGCTTTTTTATCTTTAGTTTCTTGAAGTTTTATGTTAAAACTATGAGATAATTGATTGATTAGTTCATTTGAAAATTTTAAAGGTTTCAATTCTAACTTTAGATCTTTAAGGGCTTCACCTTGAAAACCTAAAGTTTGTGTCTTAATTATCTTTTATGAAGAAGATGCTTTATAAATTTTTAAAATATTTTCAACTTTATTTTCAATTCTATTAGTCTGTTGGCCAACAGTATGGGTACGGTTTATTTAATTAGACAATTCTTTAATATTCGTATAATTATTTTATTCTAAAACATGACTTAAGTCTGATTTATAAATTAATTTAGATTTACCTTTATCTCCTTGTATCTTTGCTACATCTTTTATGGGTACGGCTAAAGTTTCTTTGTATATGATTTGATGTAATGGAGGATGTATAAATTCTCTAGTTCTTTGTGGAGAAGAATTGGTAGAAGCTATAATCCAAGATGAGCTTAATTTTTTTTATCATATTAATGGATAAATCTTTAGTATTATAAGTTTTATTTATCTCTAGTTTAAGCCAATCAAAGAAATAAATATTTCTTTGATTATCATGCATATATTTGTACCATTTTTCTTTTAAAAAGTCTTTATGTTCTTGAGAAACCTATTTAAAAAAGTATTTTATTAAAGGATGTAGAGCTAAATTCCTTTTTAACATTTCTTTATCAATTTCACAGCATTCAATAACATTTATATTGAAATCGTATTATGAAGGATTATATGTACTAAACGGAGAAGCTTGATAAGAAGGATACAGAAGTCCTGTAGGTTGATGGTCTACATTAGGTGTAGAGTAAGAAACTTGGGATGGTTCTTTTATGGAAGATCCTACCACGGAGGAAGGATGAAAATAAGACTTTCTAGAAGGTTGATAAACTATAGGAGTTGTATCTCTTGAATCTATTTGAAAATTTATTTCAACACTTCCATCTTCATGTTCAATAATTGTTTCAATATCTTGATTTTCTAAAGACCTTTTTGGTTGGGCATTTTCTAAGCACCATTTACCAGATAGATTGATATCATTCCACTGTATGAGTTTTGGAATATTAACTTTATTTTTGAAATTAGTTTGATAAAGTAGTCATACCTTTTGCTTAATGGGAATAGGCTATGCCTGGAACAACTGAATTCATGAGTTTATAATAAACTCTATATATGAGAGTAAGATTTTGATTATGTGGATTCATATCAAAACCTTTTGTCAAAATAGCAAGAGTAAGAGCTTCATGTGCACCTGGATCTGTAAGGGAAACAGAGAAATTTAGAAAGCAATTGAAGAAAGTAGGGCCATTAGCCAAACTTGATTCAGCCATTCCAAGTAATGAATCACTGAATTTTTAAGGTCTTGTATCTTGAACATAGATGAGAGCTTCTATTCTAAGTCCAAGTCTTGTTAAAGGCTTTAGAACAACTTGCACGAATCCAAAATGAATATAATTGCATGTTTTAACATATTCCTTTATTTCATGGGGCTTGATTAAAGAAAGATGCTGAATATTACTAGTAATGGATTCGATTCTTTCAATGGTTTTTACTTTATAACTTGATTTTAATTGAAAACTTCCAACTTTATAAATATCATTTTTATTTATAGTTAGAATAGTCCAGTTACAAATAACTTGATCTAAATCATCATAACTGGTTTCTTCATTATTTTTAATAGCCATAGAAGATAAGGAATTTGATGATGAGGAAGTAGAGGGTACAAACTTCTTAATAAGCTTAACCATAATTTGTGTTACAAAGTTATTTTAACCAAATCCACTACGAGTATCTAGCAAAATAGAGGATTTACACTCCAACGAAATGCCTTGAACGCCTTTACATGGCTAACGGTGACAACAATGGCTACCTCAGCTTTGCTCTAGGCGGAATATGATTAAAATTTCTCAATAATAACAAGAACAAAGCTAAGTATTAAGACTTTTGACGTTCTTACTTCTGAGTCAGCAATTTCCTTAAGCAAAATCAAAGCACAACATAATAACTTTATATTGCAAAAGTACTTGATTATAAATTTGATACCAACTTGGCTTTGATACCAAATGGGGAAGATGGTGGGTATACAAAAGTAGAAGGGAGAGGAGAAAGGAGATGGTGGTGGAAGCAACGCTGGATTTTGACTGGTATTCCAATTCCTGCATGTACATGGAGAAGGCTGGTACTATTTATAGCCTTAGCAAACATAATTTACATTTCATTACATCTGAATTTACACTGCATTTGCATTTCATTTCATGTGTTGACAAATTTCAAGATGCTTCCGGACTGCTGGATAAGATCACAATCTTCACTGTAGATGAACTTTATTTTGAATAGTGAATTGCCATGATTGCTTTGTGGGAAATTGAGTGGCTTGATAAGGCATTTGTCTTGTCTTGCCTTTATTTTTTTTCCTTTGTCTTCGGATAAATATGAATCCTTCATTATCTCTTTTTGTCTCATCAGCATCTATATCTGGTTTATGAGCAATATTTTCAAAAGGATTGTCATCAGCCCAAAGATGATGCAGCTGCTGACCAAAACTTAATGAAGAATTTTCAGATGACCATTCTTTTTGTGTTTGTTCAATAATTTCCTTTTGAAGTTTCTTTTTTGAGTTGAAGCAAATCTACTACTGTATAAAGAGCAGAAGGTGAGGCTAAACAAGAATTATTCTATTTGTGAAAATCACTTGCTTGATGAAGCCTTTCCTTTTCTTTTCCAAAAGTTTTGAGAACTTCAGAGAATGATAGCTTTATAGCTTGATCGGTAGAATATTGCTGGAGTATTGCAGTATAATCAAATTGATGCCAAAACTTGATATATATCATTCGAGATAAAACTAGTGGACTAAAGTCCATTTCTTTATAGAAATTGCATTTCAAGACCTAAGGAATCTCCTGCTTGCTATAAAACTGCAGAGTAACATAAGGTTCTGTTGCGAGTTGTAAATGCTGATAAAGGCTTTTTTCTTTTGATTTGAAAAGGGCTTTAAATGATGCAGAATAGGATTCATAAATAGGAAGAGGTACTTGAGGAAGGATGTCTTTAGTGGCACTAAAAGGGATCCAGAATTGTATGAAGAACCACATAGGTATTTTATGGGAGTTTGATTTGAATCTGATGAACCAGGAATGCTGGAAGGATGGGTTTTGATAATAGAGGATGACTTCCCAAGCAAAAATATAATCATAATAATTAAAAATAAGTCCTGAATCAAGCCTTTGAGGCATATGAGAGGTCGTCCCTATTCTTCTGCAAAGAGAACATGCAAGATTTTGATTTTTGAATATAGGATAGTAATATTGGGTGGTAAAGCATTTAAGTATGAATTTTTTGATCCATTTGTATGATCAATAGTACAGCTGCTAGTTTTGATCAGAATCTATTCATAGACTTTATAGTCAAGAGGTTGGATAAATAAGAGATCAGAAGAAAAAAGGGTTTGGATAAGATGTTCAATAGAAATGGTATCAGCATAAGACATGTCATCTAAGGAACAAATTCTCAATGGTGCTTTTGTGACAAAATATTGGGCTTGTGAAGCTTGAGGTTTTCTGGATACAGGGCTTGATGGACTTTGAAATTGAGGAATATTAGAAGTATGGGTTGCTCCCTATTTCTCAAGATAATTGCCGCTGAATTTTCTAGATAAAGGTATAGTGTTCATAATGGAAGAAACTTTAGCAGTTGGGGACTGGAGAAAGGGTTTATCTACCGAGGCTTCATTCTTTTGTCCCTGTAAAAACTCACGAGATAAAAAATCAAGAAGAGAATTATTTTTACCTGCAATATGCTCAATGTTAAAGTCAAATATGGCTAATAAAGCTTGCCGTGAGCAAAGATTTACTTAGCAACAAGATTTTTTACATCTTTTTTAAAATTTCTTTAGTAGATTTACAATCTATTCTTAATAAAAATTTTTGTTTAATAAATCACTTTGGAACTTCATTGTACTATTTACTATAGATAGGATTTCCTTTTTAATAGTTAAATAATTCTGTTGAGTGGGTGTCTATGTTCCAGAAGTGAAATGAAGAATTTTTTCTTTTCCAAGGACGTTTCTTTGTAAAAGGATTCCTCCAAAACCTATTTCAGATGCATCTTTTTAAATTATTTTTAATAAATCTAGATGAAGGTTAGTTAAACAAGGTAAATTTTGGACTTTCTGTTCAATATTTTGAATAGCTTTTATATAAGCAGGTGACCATTCTACGGGATTTTTGGTCAAGTGCAATTGCAAGATTTTTCTTTCTTTAGCAAAATCTTTATAAAAGTAAAAAACAAAATTAAGACATCCAAGAAAATGTTGCAATTTAAATTTGTTTAAGGAATTGCTGACTTAGAAGTAAGAACGTCAAAAGTCTTAATACTTAGTTCTGTGTTTGTTGTTATTAAGAAATTTTAATCATATTCTGCCCGGAGCGAAGCTGAGGTATCACTGTTGTCGCCGTTCTTAGCCATATAAAGGCGTTTAAGGCATTTTATTGGTGCGTAAATCCTCTATTTCGTTAGATATTCATGGTGGATATGGTTAAAATAACTCTGTAATACAAATTATGGCTAAGCTTGTTAAGAAGTTTGTACCCTTTTCATCCTCATCATCAAATTCCTTATCTTCTATCTCTATTAAAAATAGTGAAGAAATCAGTTATGACGATTTAGATCAAGTTATTTTTGACTGGACTATTCCAACCATGAATAATATTGAAATTTATAAAATTGGAAGTTTTCAATTAAAATTAAGTTATAAAGTAAAAACCATTGAAAGAACTAAATCCATTACCAGTAATATTCAGCATCTTTCTTTAATCAAGACCTATGAAATAAAGGAGTATGTTAAAACATATAATTATATTCATTTTGGATAAGTGCAAGTTACTCTAAAGCCTTTAACAAGACTGGGACTTAGAACAGAAGCTCTCATCTATGTTTAATATACAAGACATAAAAAATTCAGTGATTCATTACTTGGAATGGTTGAATTAAGTTTGGCTAATGGCCCTACTTTCTTCAATTGCTTTCCAAATTTCTCTATTTCCCTTACAGGTCCAGGTGCACATGAAGCTCTTACTCTTGCTATCCAGACAAAAGGTTTTGATATGAATCTACATAATCAAAATCTTAGTCTCATATATAGAGTTTATCATAAACTCATGAATTCAGCGGTTCCAGGCATAGCCTATTCCCATCAAGCAAAAGGTATGACTACTTTATTCCAAATTAATTTTAAAAATAAAGTTAATATTCCAAGACTCATATAGTGGAATGTTATTAATCTATCTGGTAAATGGCGCTTAGAAAATGCCCAACTAGAAAGGTCTTTAGAAAATCAAGATATTGAAACAATTATTAAACATGAAGATGGAAATGTTGAAATAAATTTTCAAACAGATTCAAGAGATACAGCTCCTACAGTTTATCAACCTTTTAGAAAGTCTTATTCTCATCCTCCCTCTGTGGTAGGATCTTCCATAAAAGAACCATTTCGAGTTTCTTGCTCTACACCTAATGTAGACCTTCAACCAACAGGACTAGTGTATCCTTCTTATCAAGCTTCTCCATCTAATACATATAATCCTTCTGAATCCGATTTTAATATAAATGTTATTTAATGCTTTGAAATTGATAAAGAAATGTTAAAAAAGAATTTAGCTTTACATGCTCTCATAAAATCCTTTTTTAACCATGTTTCTCAAGAACATAAAGACTTTTTAAAAGCATAATGGTATAAATATATGTATGATAATCAAAGAAATAGTTATTTCTTTGATTGGCTTAAACTAGCCATAAAGAAAGCTTATAATACTGAAGATTTATCCATCAATATGATAACTAAATTAAGCTCTTCTCAGATTATAGCTTCTACCAGTTCCTTTCCACGAAGAACTGAAAAATCTATACATCCTCCATTAAATCAAATCATTTATAAAGAAACTTTAGTTGTACCAGTAAAAGATGTTGCAAAAATACAAGGAGCCAAAGGCAAAAGTGAATTTATTTACAAATCAGATTCAAGTCATGTTTTAGAACAAAATAATTATATAAATATAAACCTTCATACTATTGGCCAATAAACCAAAAGAATTGAAGATAAAATTGAAAATATTTTAAAATTTTATTAAACTACTTTTTCTCATTTAGTAATCAAGACACAATCTTTAGGTTTTCTCCTTAAAGATCTAAAGTTAGAATAAAAAAACCCTTAAAATTTTCATATGAACTAATCAATCAATTATCTCATAGTTTTACAAACATAAAACTTAAAGATAATAAAGAAAATAAAGATGAAAAATCCATAAATGTTTTAGTTTCTAAAGCTTCGAACTCAGACTCAGAAATCTCTGTTTCTAACTTTGTAGAAGAAAAATCAAATGAAAATCAAGATGATCAAAATCAAGAATCTCTACAAATCAATAAAATATTTAAAAGACAAAAACGAATAGTCACTGTAGCAAAAACAAAAAATTATTATGCAAGACCTACTCCAGTTGATCTTAAAATCAAAGAACAAGCTATTCTAAATGGCCTTCGATTTGAAAACTCTTCAGTATATGAATGATGATATATGCCTCTACCATCATAGCTGCCGGTACTGATCAAAGACATGCAGTAAATGCAGTCGTCCTTGGATTTACTGGATAATTACATAGTTGGTGGGAAAAATACCTATCTGATATAGAAAGAAATGCTATATTAAATGCAGTAAGAAAACATCCCTCAGCAAATCCTGTTCTTACTCCTCCAGGCCAAATGATCCCTGATTCCATCTACATGTTTATTACCAATATAGATAAACAGTTTATTGGTAACTATATGAATGTAGAAGAAAAATTAAAAACACAATTAATCAATTTATCTTGCCTAACATTATCAAAATTATGTTGGTATAAAGATGTTTTCTTATCAAAACTCTATACGATCGATGCTCGCAATTCAAAATTATGGAAAGAAAATTTTATATTTGGTCTTCCTAAAATTTTTGTAGAAAAAGTTAGAGAAGAATTAAAATCAGAAAATTATGGAAATTTAAATTATGGAATTTATACATATGGTGACCTCATTCAAAAGATAAATAAAGTTGGATTTTCGCTATGCATTGAAATCAAACTTAAATGACAAATTGAAAAAAAAAAAGAATCAGCAAATATGAACTTGGTGATTTTTGTTATTAATTTGGGATGGAACCATTAATTAGTCCTTTTAGCCATAATAAAAAGAAAAACTTAAAAACAAACCATCAAAAAAAAGAAAATCGAAACATTTTTCAACTCCATAATATTATATTCCCTCAAAAAGATATCATAAAAAATCTTCTCATAAAAATCCTTATAAAGAATCGAAGAAATCTTATACAAAAGATAATCCATCCACTTATTATCCTAAGAAAAAAGAAATACAATATTATAATAACAAAGAAAAAGGACATATAGCTCCTAACTGCCCAAAAATAAAAGTAAAAACATAAAAAGAAATCAAAACTATCTTAAAAGGATCCTCAGCATCAGAGTCATCTAGTTCCTCTAATACAGATTATTCTTCCTATCATTCTTCATATACATGTTATTGTAAAATATTTGACAGTGAAATCCAGTATGAATCTGCTTCTTCTTCCTCTTTATCTTTAAATTTACTTTCTACTCTAGAAGAGATGGTGCAAGAAATGTTTAAAGATCTAAAAGGGAAAGCTTCTACATTAAAGAACATATCAGACTTACTTGAGCAATTCAGCATCAAAACTGTATTAGATAGATTAAGAGAGCAACAAGCTCCTGCTCATCTTCCTATTCAAGATCTTTATAAAGAAATAAATAATCAAAAGCAAGAAATAAAAGAATTAAAGCAAGACTTAATTGAACTTTAAGAACTCAAACAACGTGTTGAGAATTTTGAACTTCACACACTCAAAAATTATTAAGAAAATAATGATAATTAAGAAAATCAAGAAAAATTTTAAAAAGACTTAAATGGTTTTGTAAATTCTTTAACAAGAAATCCACTTAAAAAATGGAAAACTCAAGCCACAATTAAGGTCAAAGACTTTTCTATTAAAGCACTCTGCTTACTAGATAGTGGTGTAGATGTTAATTTAATAAGAGAAGGATTAATCCTAATGAAATATTATGAAAAAACCAATAATAAACTCAATCTAACTACTGCTAGCAAAAAACTACATATCAAATACAAATTAAGTAATGTTTACGTCTGTAAAAATGGAATATGTATAAAGACTAGTTTCCTTCTAGGAAAGGATTTAAACAATGATGTTATCCTTGGAAATCCTTTTCTACAAATTTTACAGCCTTTTCAAATTGACTCATCAGGTCTAAAAACTATTTTAGACAATAGAGAATTAAAATTTGATTTTGTTGAATTAACTCCTATTCAACAGATCAATATTATTCAGACAAAGTGTAAACAAAAATAAGAAGTTAAAAAACGATTCAGATATCCAGTTCCAAATAAAATGGATCTTATTAATCGTCTCTCTGATGTCTTCATGTTTTCTACATTTAATCCTACATCCATATTTTGGTACCTTCAAATTCTACCCGGAAGACAGATATAAAATTATTTTTCTTTTCCCAAAGAAAAAAAAATTCAAATTATTGATAATTCTCATTCAAACCTATCTTTTACTACTATCTACCTTCAGGAAGTATCCCTTCTCATTAAGACATCAAGTACAAGCAAAAGTAAAGCCCTTATTCAAGAATCAAGCTTTTCCTTCATACCTACATCCTAACAGATATCAATTCCCTTCTTATATCCAGGATTATCTGTCATTGCACAAGAACTTATCAGTGCCCATTGGAGTGCCATTCTCTATGATAAAAGAAAAAACACTAGGAAAACCCTATCCAAAATTGCAAACCATATCAAGGACTTAGAAAGCCAAATCCTTGTGTGCCATAACATCCATCAAAAAGCACTGTTATCCACCTATGCTGATGGAAAAAAATCTAGAATTCTCCTCCTAAAAAAGGTTAACAGAGACTTTCCAAATGAGATAGCTGCATGAATTAGAGAAAAAACTATTTCTTGTCAGATGAAGGAGCGATTAATGCTCAAAGATCAATATTTAAGCTGGGCAACTAGCCTACCCAAATTGTTTCTACCATCATATGAAGTTGATATCTCATATATCGAACAAGGATTAGTCCAAAGATTTTCTTTATGTAGAGATGATTTTGAAATGATACAACAGCTCCCTACAATCGTGCGTCATGCCCTTCGCAGCCTTGGAGTCACCAAAAGACAACTTCTCGTAATGATTTCATCAAGTTTGGGTGAAAGATCAGAAATCTGGTTTTATCAACTATATCATTTATGGACTGTCATGACTTATGAAGAAGGAGATTTAGTCTGCAAAAAATTCATCTCTACCTTAAATGATTACAAGCATCTCCCTGTTGATTATCCAGCTTAATGGTATGAATCTCATGAAGTCGCTACAATGGAATACAGCTTAGAATATCTCCAAAATTATGATCTACCTTCTGATCAATATCAAAGACTTCTCAATCTAAAAGGACATCTTGAATTTGCAAGTACATACAGATATGTTTGGTGTGACGGTCGACGAGTTGTTTGCATTGCTGATGATCTTGCTGAGCAAACAACGGTAATATAGAACCCATATAAATCTGGACATACAGCACTTCATCAAATTATCAATGCTTATGAAGACATGTATTTTGATATTTCTGAAGAAACTCAAAAGAGTTAATCCAATTATTCCATGGTGAATTAACAAATGAAGGTTGGGATGAGCACTTTTGAAATAAGTCTCCTATAAAACTATGCCTACCATAAAGATTCTTCCTGCAAGAGCTTTTTCTAAAGCATTGGAAGGATAAGAAAAGCTTTTTCTACTAGCCTATCCATGACATTTTAGAAAATGGACACGTAAAAGTATTAAAAGACAAAGCATATCTCTCGTAAGAATGAAGTAGTATTTTATTCCTAACATGCACATCCATGAAGAACTTATCTCCAGAAAGGGAAAAGAAATAAAGGCATGACACATACCATATCAATTCACTCAAAACAATCATGACATCACACTATTCAGAATAAAGTTCATCTACAGCAAAGATTGTGATTTTTGCATGCAGTCCGGAAGCATCATGAAATTTGCTAGCACATTAAATAAAATGCACATTCAGTCTAAATTCAGTTGTAATGAAATGTAAATTATGTTTGTTATGACTATAAATAAGTCTAGCCATCCTCATGTACAGGCAAGAGTTGGAATACTAGTCAAAATCCAGCCTTGCTTCCACCACCATCTCCTCTCTCCTCTCCTTTCCGCTTTTGTATACCCACCATCTTCCCCATTTGGTATCAAAGATAACTTGGCATCTAGTTTGTAATTAAGTATCATTGCAATATAAAGTCGTTTTGTGAGTATTTATTCACTAATCTTTATGTTTTGATTTTGTTTAAGGAATTGCTGACTCAAAAGCAAGAACGTCAAAAATCTTAATACTTAGTTGTGTGTTTGTTATTATTAAGAAATTTTAATCATATTCCACCCGGACCAAAGCTGAGGTAGCCATTGTTATCACTGTTGTTAGCTGTGTGAAGGTGTTTAAGGCGTTTTGTTGGTGTGTAAATCCTTTATTTTGTTAGATACTCATGGTGAATTTGGTTAAAATAACTCTATAATACAAATTATGGCTAGGCTTATTAAGAAGTTTGTACCTTCTTCTTTCTCATCATCAAATTCCTTATCTTTTATGTCTATTAAAAATAGTGAAGAAATCAGTTATGACAATTTAGATCAAGTTATTTGTGACTGGACTATTCCAACCGTAAATAAAAATGAAATTTATAAAGTTGGAAGTTTTCAATTAAAATCAAGTTATAAAGTAAAAACCATTGAAAGAACTGAATCCATTAGCAGTAATATTCAGCATCTTTCTTTAATCAAGCCCCATGAAATAAAGGAGTATGTTAAAACATACAATTATATTCATTTTGGACTAGTGCAAGTTGCTGTAAAGCCTTTAACAAGACTTGGACTTAGAACAAAATCTCTCATCTATATTCAAGATACAAGACATAAAAAATTCAGTGATTCATTACTTGGAATGGTTGAATCAAGTTTGGCTAATGGCCTTACTTTCTTCAATTGCTTTCCAAATTTCTCTGTTTCCCTTACAGATCCAAGTGCACATGAAGCTCGTACTCTTGCTATCCAGACAAAAGGTTTTGATATGAATCCTTATAATCAAAATCTTGCTCTCATATATAGAGTTTATTATAAACTCATGAATTCAGTTGTTCCAGGCATAGCCTATTCCCATCAAGCAAAAGGTATGACTACTTTCTTCCAAACTAATTTCAAAAATAAAGTTAATATTCCAAAACTCATACAGTGAAATGATATTAATCTATCTGGTAAATGGCTCTTAGAAAACGCTTAACTAGAAAGGTCTTTAGAAAATCAAGATATTAAAACAATTATTGAACATGAAGATGGAAGTGTTGAAATAAATTTTCAAATGGATTCATGAGATACAACTCCTACTGTTTATCAACCTTCTAGAAAGTCTTATTCTCATCGTCCCTCTGTGGTAGGATCTTTTATAAAAGAACCAATTCAAGTTTCTTGCTCTACACCTAATGTAAACTTTCGACTTACAAGACTAGTGTATCTTTCTTATCAAGCTACTCCAACTAAAACATATAATCCCGCACAATCTGATTTCAATGTAAATGTTATTGAATGTTTTGAAATTGATAAAGAAATGTTAAAAAAGAATTTAGCTTTGCATCCTTTAACAAAATCCTTTTTTAAACAGCTTTCTCAAGAACATAAAGACTTTTTAAAAGAAAAATGGTACAAATATATGTATGATAATCAAAGAAATATTTATTTCTTTGATTGGCTCAAACTAGCCATAAAGAAAGCTTATAATACTGAAAATTATCCATCAATATGATAACAAAATTAAGCTCATCTTAGATTATAGCTTCTACCAATTCTTCTGGACAAAGAAGTGAAGAATCTATACATCATTACATCAAATCATATATAAAAAAACTTCAGCCGTACTCATAAAAGGTGTTGCAAAAATACAAGGAGATAATGGTAAATTTGAATTTATTACAAATCAGATTTAAGTCATGTTTTAGATCAAAATAATTATTCAAATATTAACCTTCATACTATTGGCCAACAAAGTAATATAATTGAAGTTAAAGTTAAAAATATTTTACAGCCTTCTAAAATTATTTCTTCTCAAAAAGAAGTCAAAACTATTTTAAAAGGATCCTCATCCTCATCCTTATAATCATCTGGTTCCTCTGATAAAGATTTTTCTGCAGATACATGCCACTGTAAAATATTGGATAATGAAATCTAGTATGAATCTGCTTTTTCTTCCTCTTTATCTTTAAACGTACTCTCTGCTCCTGAAGAAATGGTGTTAAAAATGTTTAAAGATCTAAAAGATGAAGAATTAAAAAAATATATTTTGAAAAATACAGAAAATAAACAACAGAAATAGAACAATTTAGTATAAAAATTGTTTTAGATCAAGTAATATATCTGACTTGCCTGAATAATTCAGTATAAAAATTGTTTTAGATAGATTAAGAGAGCAACAAGCTCCTACTCATCTTTTAATTCTTATAAGGGTTTTTATGAGAAGATTTTTTATAATATTTTTTTAAGGAAGTGTAATATTGTGGAGTTGAAAAATGTTTAAATTTTCTTTTTTTATGGTTTCTTTTGAAGTTTTTCTTTTTATTCTAGCTAAAAGGACTGATTAATGGTTCCATACCAAATAAAAATTGCCAAGTTCATACTTCTTGATTCTTCTTTGATTTTCAATTTGACATTTAAGTTTGATTTCATTGGATAATGAAAATCCAACTTTATTAATCTTTTGAATTAGATCACCATATGTATACATTCCATAATTCAAGTTTCCATAATTTTTTTATTTTAATTCTTCTCTAACTTTTTCTACAAAAAGTTTAGGAAGACCAAATATGAATTTTTCTCTTTAAAATTCTGAATTACTTGCATCGATTGTATAGAGTTTTGATAATAAAACATCTTTATACCGACGAAAATTTGATAATGATGGGCAAGATAAATTGATTAATTGTGTTTTAATTTTTCTTCTACATTCATATAATTACCAATAAAATATTTAACTATATTGGTAATAAACATGTAGATGGAATCAGGGATCATTTGGCCTTGAGGAGTAAAAACAGAATTTCCTAAGGGATCTCTTTTTACTATGTTTAATATAGCATTTCTTTCTGCATTAGATACGTATTTTTCCCACCAACCATGTAATTATCCAGTAAATCCAAGGACGACTGCATTTACTGCATGTCTTTGATCATTACTAGCAGCCATGATGGTAAAGGCATATATCATCATGTGTTGGCATAGTTGTAAGATTTGATATTCAGATAGTCCATCTACATTCCATTCGTATACTGAGGAGTTTTCAAATCAAAGGCCATTTAGAATAGCTCGTTCTTTGAATTGAAGATGAACTGGGGTAGGTCTTGGATAATAATTTCTTGTTTTTGTTGCAGTGACTATTGGTTTTTGTCTTTTAAATATTTTATTGATTTGTAGAGATTCTTGATTTTGATCATTTTGATTCTCATTTGTTTTAGACTCTTCTTCTATAGGATCAGCTACAGAAATTTCTGAATCTGAGATAAAGGCTTTAGAATTTAAGACTAAAACATTTATAGATTTGTCAGCTTTTTGATTTTTATTTTCTTGAAGTTTTATATTTGTAAAACTATGAGATAATTGATTGATTAGTTCGTCTAAAAATTTTAAGGGTTTTTTTCTTAACTTTAGATCTTTAAGGACTTCACCTTAAAAACCTAATGATTGTATCTTGATTACTTTATGGGAGGAAGTAGTTTCATAAAATTTTAAAATATTTTCAACTTTATCTTCAATTCTATTGGTTTGTTGGCAAATAGTATGAAGGTTTATATTTGTATAATTATTTTATTCTAAAACATAACTTAAATCTAATTTGTAAATAAATTCAGTTTTACCTTTGTCTCCTTGTATTTTTGCAACATCTTTTATGGGTACAGTTGAAGTTTCTTTGTAAATGATTTGATGTAATGGAGGATGTATAGATTCTTCTGTTCTTTGTGGAGAAGAACTGGTAGAAGCTATAATCCAAGTTGAACTTAATTTTATTATCATATTGATGGATAAATCTTTAGTGTTATAAGCTTTCTTTATGGCTAGTTTAAGGTAATCAAAGAAATAAATATTTCTTTGATTATCATACATATATTTATACCATTTTGCTTTTAGAAAGTCTCCATGTTCTTGAGAAACATGGTTAAAAAAGGATTTTGTAAGAGGATATAAAGCAAAATTCTTTTTTAACATTTCTTTATCAATTTCAAAGCATTCAATAACATTTATATTGAAATTGGATTTTGAGGGATTATATGTATTAGTTGGAGAAGCATGATTTTTTATGTTTTCTAAAGCTTGATAAGAAGGATACATAAGTCTTGTAGGTCGAAGGTCTACATTAGGTGTAAAGTAAGAAACTCGGGATGGTTCTCTTATGAAAGATCCTAGCATAGAGGGAGGATGAGAATAAGACTTTTTAGGAGGTTGATAAACAGTAGGAGTTGTATCTCTTGAATTTGTTTGAAAATTTATTTCAAAACTTCCTTCTTCATGTTCAATAATTGTTTCAATATCTTGATTTTCTAAAGACCTTTCTAGTTGGGTGTTTTCTAAGCGCCATTTACCGGATAGATTAACATCATTCCACTGTATGAGTTTTGGAATATTAACTTTATTTTTGAAATTAATTTGGAATAAAGTAGTCATACCTTTTGCTTGATGAGACTAGGCTATGCTTGGAACAACTGAATTCATGAGTTTATAATAAACTCTATATATGAGAGCAAGATTTTGATTATGACGATTCATATCGAAACCTTTTGTTTGGAAAGCAAGAATAAGAGCTTCATGTGCACTAGGATCTGTAAGGGAAACAAAGAAATTTGGAAAGCAGTTGAAGAAAATAGGGCCATTAGCCAAACTTGATTCAACCATTCCAAGTAATGAATCATTGAATTTTTTATGTCTTGTGTCTTGAACATAGATGAGAGCTTCTATTCTAAGTCCAAGTCTTGTTAATGGCTTTAGAGCAACTTGCACTAATCCAAAATGAATATAATTGTATGTTTTAACATACTCCTTTATTTCATGGGGCTTGATTAAAGAAAGATGTTGAATATTACTGGTAATGGATTCAGTTCTTTCAATGGTTTTTACTTTATAAATTTCATTTTTATTTACGGTTGGAATAGTCTAGTCACAAATAACTTGTTCTAAAACATCATAATTGATTTCTTTACTATTTTTAATAGATATAGAAGATAAGGAATTTGATATATGGAAAAAGAGGGTACAAGCTTCTTAATAAGCTTAGCTATAATTTGTATTGCAGAGTTATTTTAACCAAATCCACCACGAGTATCTAATGAAATAGAGGATTTATACACCAACAAAATGCCTTAAACACCTTTACACGGCTAACAACAGTGACAACAATGGCTACTTCAGCTTCGCTCTAGGCAGAATATGATTAAAATTTCTCAATAATAACAAACACATAACCAAGTATTCAAATTTTTGACGTTCTTACTTCTAAGTCAGCAATTCCTTAAACAAAATCAAAATGTAAAGATAAATGAAGAAATACTCACAAAGCGACTTTATATTGCAATGATACTTGATTACAAGCTAGATGCCAACTTGGCTCTGACAACAAATGGGAAGATGGTGGATATACAAAAGCAGAAGGGAGAGGAGAGAGGAGATGGTGGCACAAGCAAGGCTTGATTTTGACTAGTATTCCAACTCTTACCTGTACATGAAGAAGGCTAGACTTATTTATAGTCATAACAAACATAATTTACATTTTATTACAACTGAATTTAGACTGAATATGCACTTCATTTAATGTGTTGGCAAATTTCATGATGCTTCTAGACTGCAGGTAAAAATCACAATCTTTGCTGTAGATGAACTTTATTCTAAGTAGTGAGACGTCATGATTGCTTTGAGTGACTTGATAAGGTACGTGTCATGTTTTTATTTCTTTTTCCTTTCTGGAGATAAGTTCTTCATGGATGTGCATGTTGGGAATAAAATGCTACTTCATTCTTATGAGAGATATGCTTTGTCTTTTAGTACTTTTGCATGTACTTTTTCTAAAAACTCATTGATGGGCTAGTAGAAAAAGCTTTTCTCATCCTTCTAATGCTGTAGAAAAAGCTTTGATAGGAAGAATCTTTTTGATAGGTGTAGTATTATAAGAGACTTGCATTAAAAGTGCTCATCCCAACCTTCATTTGTTAATTCACCATGGAATAATTAGATTAACTCTTCTCGAGTTTTTTCAAAAATTATCAAAAGACATGTCTTCATAAGCATTGATAATTTGATTAAGAGCTATATGTCCAGATTTTTATGGATTTTGTATCACCGTTGTTTGCTCAGCGAGATCATCAGCATTGCAAACAACTCGTCGACTGTCACACCAAACATATCTATATGTACTTGCAAATTCAAGATGTCCTTTTAGATTGAAAAATCTTTAATATTGATCAGAAGCTAGATCATAATTTTGGAGAGGTTCTAAGCTGTATTCCATTATAGCGACTTCATGAGATTCATACCATTGAGCTGGATAATCAACAGTACGATGCTCGTAATCATTTAAGGTAGAGATAAATTTTTTGCAGATTAAATCTCCTTCTTCATAAGTCATGATAGTCCATAATTGATAAGGTTAATAAAACTAGATTTTTGATCTTTCACCTAAACTTGATGAAATCGTTATGAGAAGCTGTCTTTTGGTAACTCGGCTGTGAAGGGCATCATGCATGATTGCAGGGAGCTGCTGTATTATTTCAAAATCATCTCTGCAGAAAGAAAGTCTTTGGACTAATCCTTGTTCAGTATATGAGATATCAACTTCATACGATGGCAGGAACAATTTGGGAAAGCCAGTTGCCCAGCTTATATATTGAGCTTTGAGCATTAATTGCTCCTTGATCTGACAAGAAACAGTTTTTTCTCTGATTCTTTCAGCTATCTCATCTGGAATGGCTATGACAACCTTTTTGAGGAGGTGAATTTTAGATGTTTTTTCATTAGCATAGGTGGATAACAGTGCTCTTTGATGGATGTTATGGCACATAAGGATTTGGTTTTCTAAGTCCTTGATATGGTTTGCAATTTTGGATAGTGTTTTTTTAGTACTTTTTCTTTTATCAGAGAGAATGGCACTCTAATGGGCATTGATAAGTTCTTGTGAAATGACAGATAATCCTGGATTGAAGAAGGGAATTGATATTTGTTGGGATGTAGGTTTGTTGGGTGCTTTTGTGGCAAAATATTGGGCTTGTGAAGCTTGAGGTCTTCTTGATATAGGGCTTGATGGCCTTTGAAACTGAGGAATATTAGAAGTATGGGTTGCTCCCCATCTCTCAAGATAATTGCTACTGGATTTTCTGGATAAAGGTGTAGTGTTCATATTGGAAAAAACTTTATCAGTTGGGGACTGGATAAAAGGTCTAATCTACCGAGGCTTCATTATTTTGTCCTTGTAAAAACTCACGAGATAAAAAATTAGGAAGAGAATTATTTTTACCTGCAATATACTCGATGTCAAAGTCAAATATGACTAATAAAGCTTGCCAGCGAGCAAAGATTTGCTTAGCAGCAAGATTTTTTACTTCTTTTTCTAAAATTTCTTTGGTAGGTTTACAATCTATTCTTAATAAAAATTTTTGTTTAATAAATCACTTTGGAACTTCATTATACCATTTACTATGGATAGGATTTCCTTTTTAATTGTTGAATAATTCTATTGAGTGGGCATCCATGTTCCAGAAGTGAAATGAAGAATTTCTTTTTTTCCAAGGACATTTCTTTGTAGAAGGATTCCACAAAAACCTATTTCAGATGCATCTGTTTGAACTATTTTTAATAAATCTGGATAAGGAATAGTTAAACAAGGTAAATTTTAGATGTTCTGTTTAATATTTTGAACAGCTTTTGTATGAACAAGTGACCATTCTATAGGATTTTTGGTCAAGCGCATTTGCAAGATTTTTCTTTCTTTAGCAAGAACTTTATAAAAGTCAGGAACATAATTAAGGCATCCAAGAAAATGTTGCAATTCCTCTTTATTAAGAATTTCATCAAGAAATTGAGAAACAAACTTAATAACTCTTTCGACTGGAGAAATAGTTCCTTTTTTTATTATAAAGCCAAGAAACTGAATTTTTGTTTGAAAAAGCTTCATTTTCTTTTGGGATAAGACAATTCCATTCTTGATAATAACTTTTTTAAAAATATTTAAATGTTTCCAATGGTCACAAATAGATTTTGAAAACACAAGAAAGTCATCTTTATATACGAGTGTAAAAGCTTAATATGGATTAAAAATGTCATTCATTATTCTTTGAAATTTTGAAGGGGCATTTTTTAAACCGAATGGCATAATGTTCCATTCGTAATGGCCAAATGGTATTGTAAAAGCATTTTTATACCTGTCCTCTAGGATGGTTTGAATTTGCCAAAATCCTAATTTAAGATCAAAATTGGAAAAAAGGAAGGCATCAGCTAGACAATTAATAAGATCAGTTTTATTTGGAATTGGATATTTGATAGACTTTAAGACTTTATTTACAGGCTTGTAGTTGATAAAAAAACGGGGAAAACCTTGTTCTTATTTAAGGATTTTATTTACATAAAATGCTGCACAACTCTAAGGGGATTGTAATTTCTAAATAAGCTTTTTAGTAAGAAGATCATTGATTTCTTTAGTACATAGTTGTACAAGGTCTTTATTCATCTAAATATGTCGAGCTTTAGTAGAAATTTGAGATTCATTGAAATTATCAATATATGGAAAAGAAACAGTATGATGTTTTCTGTGCCAAAAGGCAAAAGGAAGGGCAGAAGAACATTATGTTTCAACAGATTTTTGAAATTGGATAAAATCTTTTTGGAATTATGGTATTTGTAATTCTTTTTCAATTCTTAAGAATTCTCATCTTCTTGAAGATATGTAATTTGTTTTTCTTTATAAGCAATTTGATTTTGAATGATATTGATATGTTGAATAGGAGTTGATTCAACAAAATGAAAATTTTATTTTTTATTGTCTTTAATAGTTTTAAGCCTGATGAATCAATTTGAAAGGGCTATAGAAGCTGTAGAAAAGGATTTCCACGGATGACATCATTGTTTAAATCTTTTTTGAGCAGGAAATTAGTTTTTATGCATGTTCCATTTTTGCAAACATGGACGTTATTTAATTTATATTGGACGTGGAGTTTATTACTAGTAGTTGCTAGGCTAAGTTTATTTTTGGTTTTTTCATAATATTTTGTTGGAATTAATCTTTTTCTTATTAACTTAACATCTGTGCCAGTATCTAGTAAGCAGAGTGCTTTAATAGAGAAGTCTTTGACCTTAATTGTAACTTGAGTTTTCCATTTTTGAGGTGGATTCCTTGTTAAAGAATTTACAAAACCATTTAAATTTTCATCAAATTTTTCTTGATGTTCTAAATAATCAATATTTTCATGATAACTTTTGAATGTGTGAAATTCAAGATTCTCAACACGTTATTTGAGTTCTTAAAGTTCAATTAAGTCTTGTTTTAATTCTTTTATTTCTTGCTTTTAATTATTAATATCTTTAGAAAGATCTTGAATTGAAAGATGAGTAGGAGCTTGTTGCTCTCTTAATCTATCTAAAATAGTATTTATACTGAATTGTTCAGGTAAGTTAGATATCTTACTTGATGTAGAAGATTTTCCTTTTTTATTTCCGTTGTTTATTTTTTGTAGTTTTTCAAAATATTTATTTTTTAATTCTTCATCTTTTAGATCTTTAAACACTTCTAGCACCACTTCTTCTGGAGTAGAGATTACATTTAAAGATAAAGAAGAAACAAAAGAAAATTCATACTAGATTTCACTGTCAAATATTTTACAATGGCATGTATCTGAAGAATAATTTTTATCAGAGGAACTAGATGGTTCTAAGGATGAGGATGAGGATCCTTTTAAGATAGTTTTGATTTCCTTTTGAGAAGAAATAATTTCAGAAGGCTGTAAAATATTTTCAACTTTATCTTCAATTATATTAGTTTGTTGGCCAATAGTACGAATGGTTAATATTTCTATAATTATTTTGTTCAAAAACATGACTTAAATCTAATTTGTAAATAAATTCAGATTTACCTTTATCTACTTGTATTTTTGCATCATCTTTTATGGGTACGGCTGAAGTTTCTTTATATATGATTTAATATAATAGAGGATGTTTAGATTCTTTTGTTCTTTGTGGAGAAGAACTGGTACTAGCTATAATCCAAGATGAGCTTAATTTTATTATCATATTGATGATAAATCTTGAGTATTAAAAGCTTTCTTTATGGCTAGTTTAAGCCAATCAAAGAAATAAATATTTCTTAGATTATCATACATATATTTGTACCATTTTTCTTTTAAAAAGTCTTTATGTTTTTGAAAAACCTATTTAAAACAAGATTTTGTTAAAGGATGTAAAGCTAAATTCTTTTTTAAAATTTCTTTTTCAATTTCAAAACATTCAATAACATTTATATTCAAATAGGATTTCGAAGGATTATATGTATTAGATGGAGAAACTTGATAAGAAGGATACACAAGTCCTGTAGGTCGAAGGTCTGCATTAGGTGTAGAGCAAGAAACTCGGGACGATTCTTTTATAGAGGATCCTACCATAGAAGGAGGATGAGAATAAGACTTTCTAGAAGTTGATAAACTATAGGAGTTGCATCTCTTGAATCTATTTGAAATTTATTTCAACACTTCCATCTTCATGTTCAATATCAATACCTTGATTTTCTAAAGACCTTTCTGGCTGGGCATTTTCTAAGCACCATTTACTAGATAGATTAATATCATTCCACTATATGAGTTTTGGAATATTAACTTTATTTTTTAAATTAGTTTGGAATAAAGTAGTCATACCTTTTGCTTGATGGGAATAGGCTATGCCTGGAACAACTGAATTCATGAGTTTATAATAAACTCTATATATGAGAGCAAGATTTTGATTATGAGGACTCATATCAAAACCTTTTGTCAAGATTGCAAGAGTAAGAGCTTCATGTGCACCTGGATCTATAAGGGAAATAGAGAAATGTGGAAAGCAATTGAAGAAAGTAAGGTCATTTGCCAAACTTGACTTAACCATTCCAAGTAATGAATCACTAAATTTTTCATCTTGTGTCTTGAACATAGATGAGAGCTTCAGTTCTAAGTCCAAGTCTTATTAATGGCTTTAGAGCAACTTGCACTAATCCAAAATGAATATAATTGTATGTTTTAACATACTCTATTTTATAAGGCTTAATTATAGAAAGTGAAAGTGCAATAACTAGATCTCACCAAGTCCTAGAGGGGGGGTGAATAGGAATATTACAAATTTCTTTTTAAGAATTAGGTTTTATTAGTGGGCAATCTGAAAGATTAATTAAAATTGAGAGTCCTCAATAAGATTAAGAGAGATATTCAAAGTTGTGAGTGTTTACAGTATGTAGAAATGCAATTAGAGTAACAAAGCTGTAGCTTAGAAATGATGATCAACTTAAGTGTCAAGAATGTAAAGCAACATCCACACACAACAAGCAATAAACACAGTGATTTATAGTGGTTCGGTCCTAGACCTACATCCACTCTCAAGAGCAATCTCTCTTGGTTCCACTAAATAAGAGGTACTTACATAACATACACCTCTTGCAACAATTTTTGATTCGGTGGTTTGTCTTCCACCAACTAGGGTTTTTGATCAGGTGGTTGATCCTTGATCTAGTCCACCAACTACAACAATTTTTGATGCGGTGGTTTGTCTTCCACCAAATACAACAATGAGAATTGAAATATTAAAGAACACCTAAACAAGGAATTGTATACCTTGGTTTTGAGTGGTGCTCTTGATGCTTGAAAGACTACCTCCAAGCTTTGGCCTCTTGTTCTTGCTCCTTGGTGATGAAGATCTTCAGATGAGTGCTCAGCCAAGGGAAGAGGTTTTAAGAGGGTTTGGAAGGCTAAGGTATTCTCTCAGATTTAATGGAGCCTTTCCTAAATCACCAACTACTCTTCTTGAAACAATAATGGCACTTTTTGGTGTTGGAGAGTAGATGGTTGTGTGAGCTTTGAAGATGATTTTAATGGAGGTGCAAAGGCTCAGCTATATTAGTGATTCTCACAGTAATAATTTCAGTGGTTGGAGCAAGGGAGAGGTCCTCTTTAAATACAGATAAGCTCCAACGGATAGATCTATGGCTAAGAACAGAGTGGTCTACGGCTTAGCCGTAAGCTCTGACAACATCCAACGGCTAGTTTGACCAGATTCAACAAAAGTTCCTTCTTACGGTTAAGCTTACGGCTTAGCCGTAAATCCTTATACGGCCTAGCCGTGAGCACCTTTCGGCCTAGCCGTGGGTCAGCCGTAAGCTGAAATTTCCGAAAAACTGCTCTCTGGAGAGTAGCCCGTAATCTTTATGACTTAGCCGTGAATCACCCTACGGCTTAGCCGTGAAGGCCTTTCAGCTTGGCTGCAAAGTCAATCGTAGGCATTGTATGGCCAAATGCACTCTCTGGATTGTGGCCCGTAGGTTTTACGGCTTAGCCGTGAAACACACTATGGCTTAGCCGTAAAATTTTTCGGTGCAGCTGTAGGGTCAGCCGTTGAACAAAATGCTTCAAAATATACTCTCTGGATAGTGAGTAGGATCTACGGCTTAGCCGTGGTCCAAGCCGTAGAACAAAAACTGGGTGTTTGAAAACCCTAATTTCCTATTTTATTTCTACAGACACTAGGGTTCACAGTTACCTTATCCCTTGGCATTCACAAAGGATTTTCTTGAATGATCTTGAACTTTTTTGAACTTGCTTAGTCTTCATTGATAGGTCTTTCTTGAATGGTCTTATACTTCCTTGAACTTGGTTTGATCTTCAATGAACTTCTGAGGTGAACTAGGTCGTTCTAGAACTGAACTACACTTTGGTCACGTAATTGACAACACACTCTTACAATGACACTAACAATCTCCCCCTTTGTCAATTTCGTGGCAAAATTACATAATGTGAAGAAGATGCAACATTTTAGCTCAGCAATTGAGATACAACAAGTATTACATTAGTGAATACACCTTAAGCACCCACATCTACATACACAACACTTTGAAGCTCCCCCTTTGAAGATGCTTAACCTGCAAAAGGCTGCAAACACAATATACTAGAAAGGTGGGAGGTTAGAAAGCTCCCCCTAAAAACATGCATACAATTCTCCCCTTTTTTGGCACAATATTGACAAAGAGATAAAGTATAAATAAGAACAGAAGTGCACACAAAGATAAGCATTTGCGAAGTAATGGCTATATTAGATTAGAAATTAGGAGCAGTACAACCATATCAAAAAAAAAAGACATCACCCATAAGAATAAAAGAGATAACAAACAAGACCAACAGGTGAAGTATAGCCACTGCCCAAAATACAAAAAGAAGACAATAACAGACATCAATCCGAAGGAGGAGAGGGGGAAGGAATCGCCACATCGTCTCTCCGGCAGCTTTTGGATATCTTTGACAAGTATTGAAAGGATTTCTTCAAGAGCTTCTCCATCTTGGTTTACCTTTGTTCGAGTGCGGCCAACCGAGCTTCAAACGAGGAAGAGGAAGAAGCCGGGGGAGGCATCGGAACTGGGGAAGCAGAAGAGGGTGCTGCAGGAGGAGGCCCATCCGGTGAATCATCTTCGTCTCCGGAGTCATGAAGGCGGGGACCAGCGGCTTGTTGGTTAAAGAAGCGCATGTTCTGAATATTAACGGTGCCAAAAGTGGGGTGAGACTCAGGAGCTTCATCGGAGGGTAAATTGACCCCACACTGAGAAGCGAGGCGAGTCAGGAGTATCCAAAGACGCAGGCATTGGTGCCTCGGCCCGGGCACTGCCAAAACCTAATAATGGTAGCACAGATGAGAGATGGAAAACACACTCTGACCCCCATGTGGACTGAGTAGAAGACATTAACCATGAATGGGGTGAGGTCAAAGAAATTCCCCTTCCGAGGATAGACGTTACAAGTGAAGATAGCATGGAGGATCCGGTAATGAGGAAGCAGGGAGGCTGCAGGAAGGAACCCCTTGTCCTTCCATGGGATGGTGGCTCCACAGAGGGCGAAAGTGGCAGTTTGTTTTTCTTCTTCGGATAGAGAATCCGAGATGACCGAAGTGGAATCGGAAAGAGGCACACACAACAGGGCTGAGATGATGGCAGGGGTGATGGTATTGGTGCCATCAGTGAACTCAAGGTCAAAGGATAGGGATGCTAACGATGCACGCGTGATAGATGCATACATGGTACGTACAATCGAGGGGAAGCCAGGACCACCCCACTGCAGAATATTGTCCCACCCAATGTGTGTGAGAAGTGTATGGACGCCATATGTTTCAACGGCGAGAATGTTGACATCGCGTTCCACAGTAATGGGGCGAGAAAAGAAGGACCGATCGCGAGTGGGTTCCCGTGGAACCAAAACTCAGGGAGAGGGTGGAGATGGCTGACGAGGCCGGGAGGAGCTACTGGAGGCACGAGGCCTCTTACCAGGAGGGTAAGCGTTCTTGGTTCGTGGAGGCATAGTGATACACGGAGGGAAAGAGCACAGTAAAGCAAATGAGACAGTGAGGAAAAGAGAGAGAGAGAGAGAGGAGAACAGTACGATCTGCTAAACAAGAGGACGCCGGAGGAGGAGGGCCGGAGAAGGAAGATGCCGGAGGAGGAAGGCCGGAAAAGGAGGACGCCAAGAAAACCTCGTCGGAAGAGGAAGAAGGAGAAAGGAAGAAGGAGCAGAGACGAGGGGGCAATGTTCGTTAGAGGAGAGGCCAAAAAAAGACAAAGAGACGGGGTTAAGTAGGCCTCGGCACGCAGAATGAGGATGGAAAAAGCACTTACGGCTTAGCCGTAGAGTATTGTACGGCTGAGCCGTAAACGCTTACGGTTGAGCCGTAGGGTAAATGTTTGCGCAAATACGGGTTAACCGTAAGGAGATTACGGCTTAGCCGTAAAGTGGTGTACGGCTTAGCCATAGACCCTGGGCAAAACCCAGGTTAATCCAAACAGAAAACACTAATTGATTTCCTCAAATTTTCAAATTTTAACACATCAAGAGTTTTAGTCAAGATGTCTGCAAGTTGTTTTTCAGTCTGAATATATTCGAGCTCAATGATTCCTTCTTCAACCAATTCTCTAATGAAATGATGTCGAATATCAATGTGTTTGGTGCGAGAGTGCTGGACCGGATTTTTAGAAATGTGTATGGCACTCGTGTTATCATAATACAAGCTCATTATTCCTTGTTTAATGCCATAGTCCATAAGCATCTGCTTCATCCACAAGAGTTGAGAACAGCAGCTTCCGGCAGCTATGTATTCAGCCTCGGCAGTGGAGAGAGATATCGAATTTTGCTTTTTACTATGCCAAGCTACTAGACAATTTCCAATATAAAAACAGCCGCCACTTGTGGATTTTCTATCATCTAATTTTCCTACCCAATCAGCATCTGAGTATCCAGCAATGGAGGATGAGGAGTCATGAGGATACCACAGACCATATTCAGTTGTATCTGCAATGTACTTAATGATTCTTTTTACAGCAGTTAGATGGGATTCTTTTGGATCCGCTTGATATCGAGCACATGCTCCCACACTAAATGCTATGTCTGGCCTACTTGCAGTAAGGTATAACAGGCTACCGATCATACTTCTATATAGGCTAGAGTCAACCCCTTTACCATTTGCATCTTTAGTAAGTTTGATGGTTGTACTCATGGGGGTTTTGACATGTTTCCCAGTCATTAGACCAAATCATTTTACCAGTTCTTTAGCATACTTGGACTGGGAAATGAAGATACCATCACATAATTGTTTGACTTGTAAACCTAAGAAGAAATTGAATTCGCCAACCATACTCATTTCGAATTCAGATTGCATTAGATTAGCGAACTGAGCAGTCAATTCATTAGATGTGGAACCAAAGATGATATCATCTACATATATTTGCGCTATTAAAACTGACTTTCGTGTCTTTTGGATAAAAAGAGTTTTATCAACACTACCTCTTTGAAAATTATTGTCTAACAAGAATTTTGTCAACCTTTCAAACCAAGCACGTGGTGCTTGCTTAAGACCATACAGAGCTTTCTTCAGTCTAAACACATGGTTAGGGAATTAGGGAATTTTGAGTCTATAAAACCTTTAGGTTGTTCAACATACACTTCCTCATTCAAAATTCCATTTAGAAAAGCACTCTTAACATCCATTTGAAACAATTTGAACTTTTAGCTATAGATAGCAAAATTCTAATTGATTCTAAACGAGCAACTGGAGCAAAGGTCTCATCGAAGGCAATACCTTTAATTTGAGAATATCCCTGCGCTACCAACCTAGCTTTGTTCCTAACAATAATGCCATTTTCATCAAGTTTATTTTTGAATATCCATTTAGTGCCTATCACTTTTTTATCCTTTGGTCTTGGAACTAGGTACCAAACATCACTTCTTTTAAACTGATTCAATTCTTCTTGCATAGCTTTTATCCAATCATTGTCTGAAAAGGCTTCATCAACGCAGGTAGGTTCTAAAACAGAAGTAAAGCACAAGTGACTCATAATATTCTCCAATTGTTTCCTAGTTTTTACACCTGTTAGGGGGTCACCAATAATCTGATCTATAGGATGATCTTTTACATTCACCAAATTTTCAATAGAGATAGGTACATCAGTTTTTATTGTGGATCTTGTGGGTTCAATCATTGAGGGCACTTCCACTTCATCAACATTATCAGACATTGTGGATTCATCATCTATAATGACATTTATTGACTCTTGGATGACTCCGGTTCTCATATTTAGTACACGATAAGCTCGACTCCGCGTTGAATAGCCTAAGAAAATACCTTCATCACTTTTTGAGTCAAATTTACTCAGTTGTTCTCTATCCTTCAAGATGTAACATTTACTTCCAAAGACCTTAAAATATTTCACATTTGGTTTTTTCCCATGCCACAATTCATAAGCTGTCTGATTTGTACCAGTCCTAAGATAAACTCGGTTGATGATGTAGCAGCTGGTATTAACAGCTTCGGCCCACAAGTCTCTAGGAGGATTCTTACTATGAAGCATGACTGTGGCCATGTCTTGGAGAACTTTATTTTTTCTTTCAGCCACCCCATTTTGTTGTGGAGTTTTGGGTGCTGAATATTCATGATGAATCCCATATTTCTCACAAAATTTGTCAAATTGATCATTTTCAAATTCTCCACCATGATCACTTCTGATTCGGGCTACTGAAGTACCTTTTTTAGTCTGAATTTGTTTTACAATCCTTTTGAATTCTCCAAAGGCTTCAGATTTTTCTCTCAAGAATGCAACCCAAGTGAATCTAGAGAAATCATCTACCATAACAAGAAAGTACCTTTTCTTACCTCGACTCTCTCTTTTAGTTGGTCCAACCAAGTCCATATGAATAAGTTCTAGAGGTCGAGTAGTCTTCATAGCATTCACCATTTTATGGGCACTTCTAATTTGTTTTCCTTGAAGGCACTCTCCACAGATCATCTTTTCTTAACTACTGATCTTGGGCAGTCCTTCAACATATTTGTTTAGATGGGATAAGTCCCTGTAGTTTACATGCCCAAGTCTTTGATGCCACAGCTTAGCTTCATCAATACTAGTTAATAGGCAAGAAGCAGAGGATGAAGTATTTGTTTTTCCCACTACATAACAGTTATCGATAGTTCTAAGACCTCTCAATATTATCTTTCCATTCCTTGAGATCTCACAACTATGACTACTAAAGTTTACGGCATAATCTTTATCACAGATTTGAGATATGCTAAGTAAATTATGTTTCAACCCATCAACGCACAAAACATTCTCAAAAGGTGGTAAGTTTGGAACATTTAAAGTTCCTTTCCCAATAATTTTCGCAGTACTGCCATCACCAAAAGTGACCGTGCCTCCATCGAATTCAATCATTTTAGACAAACAAGATTTATCACCAGTCATGTGTTTTGAGCATCCACTATCTAGATACCATCTTGATTGTTCTGCAGCTTTAAAAGCTGTGTGGACCACTAGATTCTTGTTTTTAGGCATCCATTTAAGTGTACTAGTAGTGGGGATCACAGTTGGTTTTTGGTGTTTCACTTGAAAGGTTTTATGTTGGGGAATAAGAATGTTTGCTCCATTCTTTTTGTATATTTCAAATTATTTTCTTAACTTTTGGACTTCTGTTAAAAAATTATCCATCTTTTGGTTTAAGGGAAACGTGTTTATTTGAAGCTTCTGCTTTTTGTTTTCAAGTTCCACTTTCTTAGAGATGTTTTTCTCAAATTTTTGACTAATGTTATAATGAATTTTCTTAACTTGCACTCCATTTTGAAATGACCTCTTTTTCCACAATAATGACAGAAGACATTTGATGAAACAGTATGAATACTAGTAGATGCCTTCTCCAAAGTGTTTTGAACACTAGTATCTTCCTTCTTTAAAGCACTTTTGACAAAAACAGTTCAGGAATTTGGGGAATGATTAGCATTTTTGTCATATCCAAGACCGGTCATGTCTTTATAAGCTTTCCCAATTTTGAATAGTCTAATGTATTTCTCATCATTTTGAGTAAATCTGTACTCATACTTTTCTTTATACCGTTTCAGAATAGTCACTTCATTGTGGAGAGCATTATTTTCATCTTTTATTTTTAAATGGGATTTTTCATTTTCTCTTAATTTGATTACATTTTCTCTTTCTGTTGATAATTGGATTTTTACACTCTCGAGTTCTTTGATTAATTCTTCCTTTTCAGCATTAATACTATCAACCTTTTCTTTTAAATTCTTAATTTTGTTTTGTTGATTACTTACAGTTTCAACGAGCCTACAGGTTCCCTCATAGAGTAGTTCATAGGAATCCGTGGTGTTGTCATTATCCTCATCATCTGAATTTTCATATTCACTCTCTGACTCACTTCCTGAGGTTTCTTCATTCGATATTTTAATCATTTCCTCAGAGAGATTGAATGTGGCAGTGGTAGCCATCAGAACTGTATATTTGTCTGATTCATTTTGATGTGATTCATCTGAATCAAAATCTGATTCAGATGAATCGTCCCAAGTGGCTACAAGATTCTTCTTTTTGAATTTTCCGTTTTGAGGACAATCAGTGGATATGTGTCCAATTTTCTTACATCTGTAACACATAGGTTCCTTATGTTTACTTTTAGAGAGGGAACTTGACCGACCTTTGTATTTATCATTAGTGGTTTCATTTTTATACTCTTTCACCCTCTTTTTCTTAAATTGTTTCAAAAATCTTTTAGCTAAAAGGGCCACATCTTCATCCTCGTCATTACTAGTTATTCCTATGTCATCTTTAGAGGAAGATGTGTTATGAGAGGTGATTAGAGCGATTGATTTCTTTTTGTCATTGTTAAATTTGAGTTCAAAGGTCTGAAGGGATCCCACTAAATCTTCAATTTTCATTTGTTCCGAATCCTTGTGTTCTTCTATAAAGGTTACCTTAGGATTGAATCTTTCCGGAAGTGATCTCAAGATTTTACTACAAATTTTTCCTTCCGGAAGAGTTTCCCCAAGAGCCCACATTTCATTTACAATTTTCATGAGCTTAGTATGGAAGTCAGTAAACATTTCATTTTCTTCCATGCGAATGTTTCGAACTGACTCGTGAGCATCTAAAGTTTAGATCTTTTGACAACTGAGGTACCCTCATAAGTTACTTCAAGGATTCTCCATGCCTGTTTTGCATTAGTGGTTGTCATGATCTTTTTAAACTCTTCTTGATTCATGGCACACACTATAGCGTTATAAGCTCTAGCATTATTTTGTCTAAGACTTAGCTGAGCTTGAGACCATCTAGCTGGATCTAATGGTCTAGTGGTTGTGACACCATTTGTAGTCACATCTTCAGTAGGTTCCATCCAGCCTTTCTCTATAGCCTCCCAAACAGCCCAGTCCATGGACTTTAAAAATGCTGTCATCCAGGCTTTCCAGAAGGCATAATTTGTTCCATCAAAGAAAGGTGGACGGGTGATAGAGCTTCCTTCAGGATTCATGGTGAATCTAGCAAAAGATGGATCTACTTCAGGTTATTACACCCTTAAGAAGTAACCCTCTCTGATACCAATTGAAAGTGCAATAACTAGATCTCACCAAGTCCTAGAGGGGGGGTGAATAGGACTATTACAAATTTCTTTTCAAGAATTAGGTTTTATTAGTGGGCAATTTGAAAGATTAATTAAAATTGAGAGTCCCCAATAAGATTAAGAGAGATATTCAGAGTTGTGAGTGTTTACAGTATGTAAAAATGCAATTAGAGTAACAAAGATGTAGCTTAGAAATGATGATCAACTCAAGTGTCAAGAATGTAAAGCAACATCCACACACAACAAGCAATAAACACAGTGATTTATAGTGGTTTGGTCCTAGACCTACATCTACTCTCAAGAGCAATCTCTCTTGGTTCCACTAAATAAGAGGTACTTACATAACATACACCTCTTGCAACAGTTTTTGATTCGGTGGTTTGTCTTCCACCAACCAGGGTTTTTGATCAGGTGGTTGATCCTTGATCTAGTCCACCAACTACAACAATTTTTGATGCGGTGGTTTGTCTTCCACCAAATACAGCAATGAGAATTGAAATATTAAAGAACACCTAAACAAGGAATTGTATACCTTGGTTTTGAGTGGTGCTCTTGATGCTTGAAAGACTACCTCCAAGCTTTGGCCTCTTGTTCTTGCTCCTTGGTGATGAAGATCTTCAGATGAGTGCTCAGCTAAGGGAAGAGGTTTTAAGAGGGTTTGGAAGGCTAAAGTATTTTCTCAGATTTAATGGAGCCTTTCCTAAATCACCAACTACTCTTCTTGAAACAATAATGGCACTTTTTGGTGTTGGAGAGTAGGTGGTTGTGTGAGCTTTGAAGATGATTTTAATGGAGGTGCAAAGGCTCAGCTATATTAGTGATTCTCACAGTAATAATTTCAGTGGTTGGAGCAAGGGAGAGGTCCTCTTCAAATACAGATAAGCTCCAACAGATAGATCTACGGCTAAGAACAGAGTGGTCTACGGCTTAGCCGTAAGCTCTGACAACATCCAACGGCTAGTTTGACCAGATTCAACAAAAGTTCCTTCTTACGGTTAAGCTTACGGCTTAGCCGTAAATCCTTATACGGCTTAGCCATGAGCACCTTTCGGCCTAGCCGTGGGTCAACCGTAAGCTGAAATTTCCCAAAAACTGCTCTCTGGAGAGTGGCCCGTAATCTTTACGGCTTAGCCGTGAATCACCCTACGGCTTAGCCGTGAAGGCCTTTCGCCTTGGCCGCAAAGTCAACCGTAGGCATTGTATGGCCAAATGCACTCTCTGGATTGTGGCCCGTAGGTTTTACGGCTTAGCCGTGAAATACACTACGGGTTAGCCGTAAAACTTTTCGGTGCAGCCATAGGGTCAGCCGTAGAACAAAATGCTTCAAAATATACTCTTTGGATAGTGAGCCGTAGGATCTATGGCTTAGCCGTGGTCCAAGCCGTAGAACAAAAACAGGGTGTTTGAAAACCCTAATTTCCTATTTTATTTCTACAGACATTAGGGGTTACAGTTACCTTATCCCTTGGCATTCACAAAGGATTTTCTTGAATGATCTTGAACTTCTTTGAACTTGCTTAGTCTTCATTGATAGGTCTTTCTTGAATGGTCTTGAACTTCCTTGAACTTGGCTTGATCTTCAATGAACTTCCGAGGTGAACTAGGTCGTTCTAGAACTGAACTACACTTTGGTCACGTAATTGACAACACACTCTTACAATGACACTAACAGAAAGATGTTGAATATTACTAGTAATGGATTCAGTTCTTTCAATGGTTTTTACTTTATAACTTGATTTTAATTGAAAACTTCCAACTTTATAAATTTCATTTTTATTTACGGTTGGAATAGTCCAGTCACAAATAACTTGACCTAAATCGTCATAACTGATTTCTTTACTATTTTTAGTAGACATTGAAGATAAGGAATTTGATGATGAGGAAGAAGAACATACAAACTTCATAGTAAGCTCAACCATAATTTGTATTACAGAGTTATTTCAACCAAATCTACCACGAGTATCTAGCGAAATAAAAGATTTACACACCAACAAAACGCCTTAAACGCCTTCACATGGCTAACAAGTGCGACAACATTGGCTACCTCAGCTTCGCTCTGGGTGGAATATGATTAAAATGTCTCAATAATAACAAACAGACAACCAAGAATTAAGATTTTTGACGTTTTTGCTTCTGAGTCAGCAATTCCTTAAACAAAATCAAAACATAAAGGTAAATGAAGAAACACTCACAAAACAACTTTATTTTGCAATGATACTCGATTAAAAACTAGACCCCAACTTGGCTCTAATACCAAATGGGGAAGATGGTGGGTATCCAAAAGCGGACAGGAGAGGAGAGAGGAGATGGTGGTGGAAGCAAGGCTGGATTTTAACTGGTATTCCAACTCTTGCCTATAAATGAAAAAGGCTAGCACTATATATATCCTTGGCAAACATAATTTACATTTCATTACAACTGAATTTAGACTGCATTTGCATTTCATTTTATGTGCTGGCAGATTACATGATGTTTTGGGATTTTATTGTTGGATAGGATCACAGGTTGCCGCATAGATGGTTTGTTTTCATGCTGTAATGAGTGTGCTTGTTGACTAAGAGGATGTTGCTTTATTCTTCTGTATAATACCTGGTTGGTCTATGCGAAGAGAGAAGTCTATGGAGCCTTGTTCATTCTTGTTGTCTTTTGGATTTTTCCCAATTGTCTTTTGTCTTCTTTCTCAAAGTAGCTTTTTTGTATAGTACTTTTTCGACAAAACTTTGATGTGTTTGTAGAGAATAGCATAGCTATGGATACGGTAGCAATGATAAAGTTTTGTTATTTTTTCTTTGCATGCTTTCTAGAGATAAGATTAATCACCATCCTGATGAATTCCATTACAGCTGTCGAAAAACTTCATAATAGAGTCAAAACTATGAGTCCAACCTTCATTATCTTTTTGAATTCTCCATGGAATAGCTAAATTAATTCTTCACGAGTTTTTTCTGAAATGTCAAAAGAGATATCTTCCTGGGCATTGAGAATTTGATTAAGCTTGGCATGTCCAGATTTAGAAGGATTCTATATCACCGTTGTTTGCTTGGCGAGATCATCAATAGTGCAAATAACTCATCAACCGTCACATCAAACATATCTGTATGTACTTGCAAATTCAAGATGTCCTTTTAGATTAAGAAATCTCTGATATTGAATAGAAGCTGGATAATAATTTTGGAGACATTCTAAGCTGTATCCCATTATAGCGACTTCATGAGATTCATACCATTGAGCTGGATAATCAACAGGGAGATGCTCATAATCATTTAAGGTAGAGATGAACTTTTTGCAGAATAAATCTCCTTCTTCATAATTCATGATGGTCTATAATTGATAAGGTTGATAAAACCAGATTTCTAATCTTTCACCCAAACTTAATGAAATCATTATGAGAAGTTGTCTTTCGGTAACTCCAAGGCTACGAAGGGCATGACGCACGATTGCAGGGAGCTACTGTATTATTTCAAAATCATCTCTGCATAAAGAAAATCTTTTGACTAATCATTGTTCAATATATGAGATATCAACTTCATATGATGGCAAGAATAATTTGGGAAAGCCAGTTGCCCAGCTTATATATTGAGCTTTGAGCATTAAGAACTCCTTGATCTGACAAGAAAGAGTTTTTTTTCTAATTCTTGTAGCTATCTCATCTGGAAGGGCTATATTAACCGTTTCTAAAAGGTGAATTTTGGATATTTTTTCATCAGCATAGGTGGATAACAGTGCTCTTTGATGGATGTTATGGCACATAAGGATTTGTCTTTCTAAGTCTTTGATATGGTTTGCAATTTTGGATAGGGTTTTTCTAGTGTTTTTTCTTTTATCAGAGAGAATGGCACTCCAATGGGCATTGATAAGTTCTTATGAAGTAATAGATAATCTTGGACTGAATAAGGGAATTGATATTTGTTGGGATGTAGGTATGAAGGAAGAGCTTGATTCCTGACTAGGGGCTTTGCTTTCGCTTGTACTTAATGTCATAATGAGAAGGGATACTTTCTGAAGGCAGATAGGTCTGAATGAGAATTATCAATAATCTAAATTTTTATTTTCTTTGGGAAAAGAAAACTAATTTTATATCTGTTCTCTGGGTAAAATTTGAAGGTACCAAAATCTGGATATAAGATCAAATGTAGAAAATATGAAGACATCAGAGAGACAATTAACAAGAACCATTTTATTTGGAATTGGATATTTGGTTGTTTTTTGAACACTTTATTCTTGTTTACATTTTATCTGAATACTATTGATATGTTGAATAGGAGTTGATTCACCAAAATTGAAAATTAATTCTTTATTGTCTAAAATAGTTTTTAAACCTGATGAGTTAATTTGAAAGGGGTATAAAATTTGTAGAAAAAGGTTTCCAAAGATAACATCATTGTTTAAATCCATTCCTAGAAGGAAACTAGTCTTTATGCATGTTCCATTTTTGTAGACATAAACATTACTTAATTTGTATTTGATATGTAGTTTTTTGCTAACAGTTGCTAAATTGAGTTTATTATTGGTTTTTTCATAATATTTTGTTGGGATTAATCCTTTTCTTACTAAATTAACATCTGTGCCACTATTTAGTAAGAAGAGTGCTTTAATAGAGAATTCTTTGATCTTAATTGTAACTTGAGTTTTCCATTTTTTTAAGTGGATTCCTTGTTATAGAATTTACAAAACCATTCAAGTTTTCATCAAATTTTTCTTGATTTTCTAAATTATCATTATTTTCTTGATAATTTTTTTAGTATGTGAAATTCAAGATTCTCAACATGCTGTTTGGGTTCTTAAAGTTCAATTAAGTCCTGTTTTAATTCTTTTATTTCTTGATTTTGATTATTAATTTCTTTATAAAGATCTTGAATAGAAAAATGAGTAGGAGCTTGTTACTCTCTTAATCTATCTAATACAGTTGTAATGCTAAATTGTTTAGGTAAGTCTTATATGTTATTTGATGTAGAAGCTTTTCCTTTTTTAGTTTCTTTATTTATAGTCTGTATTTTTTCAAAATGCTTATTTTTTTATTCTTCATCGTTTAGATCTTTAAACATTTCTAGCACCATCTCTTCTGGAGTAAAAAGTATGTTTAAAGATAAAGAGAAAGAAGAAGCAGATTCATACTGGATTTCACTGTCAAATATTTTACAATGACATGTATCTGAAGAATAATCTTTATTAGAGGAACTAAATGATTCTAAGGATGAGGATGAGGATCCTTTTAAGATAGTTTTCATTTCTTTTTCTATTTTTACTTTTATTTTTGGGCAGTCAGGAGCTATATGTCCTTTTTCTTTACAATTATAACATTGTATTTCTTTTTTCTTGTGATATGAGGTAGATGGAATATCTTTTGCATAAAATTTCTTTAATTCTTTATAAGGGTTTTTATGAGAAGTTTTTTTATGACATCTTTTTGAGGGAATATAATATTGTGGACTTGAAAATTGTTTGGATTTTCTTTTTTCATGGTTTCTTTTTAAGTTTTTTTTATTTTTGCTAGAAGGACTAATTAATAGTTCCATGCCAAATTGAAAACAAAAATCACCAAGTTCATACTTGTTGATTCTTTTTTGATTTTTAATTTGAAGTTTAAGTTTGATTTCATTGCATAATGAAAATCCAACTTTATTTATCTTTTGAATGAAGTCACAATATGTATAAAGTCCATAATTTAAATTTCCATAATTTTCTGATTTTAACTCTTCTCTAACATTTTTTACAAAAAGTTTAGGAAGACCAAATATAAATTTTTCTTTCTATAATTCTGAATTGCTTACATCAATTGTATAGAGTTTTAATAAGAAAACATCTTTATACCAACGAAAATCTGATAATGTTGGGAAAGATAAATTGATTAATTGTGTTTTTATTTTTTCTTCGACATTCATATAATTACCAATAAAAGGTTTTACTATATTGGTAATAAGCATGTAAATAGAATCAGGAATCATTTGACCTTGAGGAGTAATAACAGGATTTCCTGAAGGATCTCTTTTTACTGTATTTAGTATAGCTTGTCTTTTTATATCAGATAGGCACTTTTCCCACCAACTGTGTAATTGTCCAGTAAATCTAAGGACAACTGCATTTACTGCATGTCTTTAATCATTACTAGTAGCCATGATGGTAGAGGCATATATCATCATGTGTTGGCATAGTTGCAGGACTTGATATTCAGATAGTCCATTGACATTTCATTCATATACTAAGGAGTTTTCAAATCGAAGGCCATTTAGAATAGCTTGTTCTTTGAATTGAAGATCAACTGGAGTAGGTCTCGGATAATAATTTCTTGTTTTTGCTGCAGTGACTATTGGTTTCTACCTTTTAAATATTTTATTAACTTGTAGAGATTCTTGATTTTGATCATTTTGATTCTCATTTGTTTCAGGCTCTTCTTCTATAGGATCAACTACAGAAAATTCTGACTCTGAGCTAACGGCTTAAGAATTTGAGACTAAAACATTTATATATTTGTCCACTTTTTAATCTTTATTTTCTTGAAGTTTTACATTTATAAAACTATGAAATAATTGATTGATTAGTTCATCTGAAAATTTTAAAGGTTTCCTTTCTAACTTTAGATCTTTAAGGGCTTTAAATTGAAAACCTAAAGTTTGTGTCTTAATTATCTTTTGTGAAGAAGATGCTTCATAAATTTTTAAAATATTTTCAACTTTATCTTCAATTCTATTGGTTTGTTGGCCAATAGTATAAAGGTTAATATTTGTATAATTATTTTGTTCTAAAACATGACTTAAGTCTGACTTATAAATTAATTCAGATTTACCTTTATCTCCTTGTATCTTTGCTACAACTTTTAAGGGTATGGCCGAAGTTTCTTTATATATGATTTGATGTAATGGAGGATGTATACATTCTTCAGTTCTTTGTGGAGAAGGACTTGTAGAAGCTATAATCCAAGATTAAATTAATTTTGTTATCATATTGATGGATAAATATTTAGTATTATATGCTTTCTTTATGGCTAGTTTAAGCCAATCAAAGAAATAAATATTTCTTAGATTATCATACATATATTTGTACCATTTTTCTTTTAAAAAGTCTTTATATTCTTGAGAAACCTGTTTTAAAAAGGATTTTGTTAAAAGATGTAGAGCTGAATTCTTTTTTAACATTTCTTTATCAATTTCAAAACATTCAATAACATTTATATTGAAATCGGATTCCTAAGGATTATATGTATTAGATGGAGAAGCTTGATAAGAAGGATACACAAGTCCATTAGGTCGAAGGTCTACATTAGGTGCAGAGTAAGAAACTCAGGATGGTTCTCTTATGGAAGATCCTACCACTGAGGGAGGATGAGAATAAGACTTTCTAGAAGGTTGATAAACTATAAGAGTTGTATCTCTTGACTCTGTTTGAAAATTTATTTCAACACTTCCATCTTCATGTTCAATATTTGTTTTAATATCTTGATTTTCTAAAGGCCTTTCTGGTTGAGCATTTTCTAAGCACCATTTACCAGATTGATTAATATCATTCCACTATATGAGTTTTAGAATATTAACTTTATTTTTGAAATTAGTTTGGAATAAAGTAATCGTACCTTTTGCCGGATGGGAATAGGCTATGTCTAGAACAACTGAATTCATGAGTTTATAATAACTCTATATATGAGAGCGAGATTTTGATTATGAGGTTTCATATCAAAACTTTTTGTCTTGATAGCAAGAGTAAGTGCTTCATGTGCACCTGGATCTATAAGGGAAACAGAGAAATTTGGAAAGCAGTTGAAGAAAGTAAGGCCAGTAGCCAAACTTGATTCAACTCTTCCAAGTAATGAATCACTGAATTTTTTATGCTTGTATCTTGAACATAGATGAGAGCTTTTATTCTAAGTCTAAGTCTTGTTAATGGCTTTAGAGTAATTTGCACTAATCTAAAATGAATATAATTGTATGTTTTAACATACTCCATTATTTCATGGGGCTTGATTAAAGAAAGATGTTGAATATTACTAGTAATGGATTCAGTTCTTTCAATGGTTTTTACTTTATAACTTAATTTTAATTAAAAACTTCCAACTTTATAAATTTCATTTTTATTTATGGTTGGAATAGTCTAGTCACAAATAACTTGATATAAATCGTCGTAACTGATTTCTTCACTATTTGTAATAGACATAGAAGGTAAGGAATTTGATGATGAGGAAGAAGAAGGTACAAACTTCTTAATAAGCTTAGGCATAATTTGTATTACAGAGTTATTTTAACCAAATCCACCACGAGTATCTAACGAAATAGAGGATTTACGCACCAATAAAATGCCTTAAATGCCTTCACACAGCTAACAACAACGACAACAATGGCTGCCTCAGCTTCGCTCTAGGTGGAATATGATTAAAATTTCTTAATAACAACAAACACACAACCAAGTATTAAGACTTTTCATTTTCTTACTTCTGAGTCAGCAATTCCTTAAGCAAAATCAAAGCATAACATAACAAAGATAAGTAAAGAAATACTCACAAAACGACTTTATATTGCCATAGTACTTGATTACATATTTGATACCAACTTAGCTCTGATATCAAATGGGGGAAATGGTGGGTATACAAAAGCAGAAGGGAGAGAAAAGAGGAGATGGTGGTGGAAGTGAGGCTGGATTTTGACTGGTATTCTAACTCTTGCTTGTATATGGAGAAGGATGGTACTATTTATAGCCTTAGCAAACATAATTTACATTTCATTACAACTGAACTTACACTGCATTTGCATTTCATTTTATAATGTTTTGGGATTTTACTACTGGATAGAATCACAGGTTGTCGTATAGATGGTTTGTCTTCATGCTGTGATGAGTGTACTTGTCGACTAGGGGGATGTTGCTTTATTCTTCTGCACAATACCTAGTTGGTCTGTTATGGAGAGAGGAGTCTATGGAGCCTTGAATTTTCTTGTTGGCTTTTGGATTTGTCCCAATTGCCTTTTGTCTTCTTTCTCAAAGTAGCTTTTTTGTATAGTACTTTTTCAACCTAACTTTGATGTGTTTGTAGAGAATAGCATAGCTATGGATACGGTGGCAATGATAAAGTTTTTGTTATCTTTTCTTTACAAGCTTTATATAGTAAACTCTTAATAAATCTTGATAAATCTAAATCTTGATAAGATTAGTCACCATCCTGATGAATTCCATTGCAGCTAGAGGAGAACTTCATAATAGAGTCAAAATTATGACAAGGGTCATTCCAACCTTCATTATCATTTTCGAATTCTCCATGGAATAGTTGAATTAATTCTTCACGAATTTTTTCTAAAATGTCAAAAGAGATACCTTCATAGGCATTAAGAAGTTGATTAAGCTTGGCATGTCCGAATTTAGAAGGATTCTGTATCACTGTTAATTGTTCAGCGATATCATCAGCAATGCGAACAACTCGTCCACCGTCACACCAAACATATTTGTGAGTACTTGCTAATTCAAGATGTCGTTTTAGATTGAGAAATCTTTGATATTGATGAGAAGCTAGAAATGCTTTTGGAGACGTTCTAAGCTGTATTCTATTGCAGTGACTTCATGAGATTCATACCAGTGAGTTGGATAATCAATAGGGAGATGCTCATAATCATTTAAGGTAAAGATGAATTTTTTGCAAATTAAATCTCCTTCTTCATAATTCATGATGGTCCATAATTGATAAGGTTGATAAAACTAGATTTCTGATCTTTCACCCAAACTTGATAAAATCATTATGAGAAGTTGTCTTTTGGTAACTCCAACGCTTCAAAGGGGATGGCGCACGATTGCAGAGGGCTACTGTATCATTTCAAAATCATCTCTGCATAAATAAAATCTTTGGACTAATCCTTGTTCGATATATGAGATATTAACTTCATAAGATGGCAAGAACAATTTGGAAAAGCTTGTTGCCCCACTTATATATTGAGCTTTGAGCATCAATCGCTCCTTGATCTAACGAGAAATAGTTTTTTCTCTAATTCTTGCAGCTATCACATCTGGAAGGGCTGTCTTAACCTTTTCCAGGAGATGAATTCTAGATGTTTTTTTCATCAACATAGGTGGATAACAATACTCTTTGATGGATGTTTTGGCACATAAGGATTTGGCTTTCTAAGTCTTTGATATGGTTTGCAATTTTGGATAGGATTTTTCTAGTGTTTTTTCTTTTATCAGAGAGAATGGCACTCAGTGGGCATTGTTAAGTTCTTGTGAAGTGACAAATAATCCTATATTGAAGAAGGGAATTGATATTTTTTAGGATGTAGGTATGAAGGAAAAGCTTGATTCCTGATTAAGGGCTTTGCTTTTGCTTATACTTGATGTCATAATGAGAAGGGATACTTCCTGAAGGTAGATAGGTCTGAATGAGAATTATCAATAATCTGAATTTTTATTTTCTTTACGAACAAAAAATAATTTTATATCTATCCACCGGGTAGAATTTAAAGGTACCAAAATGTGGATGTAGGATCAAATGTAGAAAACATGAAAACATCATAGAGATGATTAATAAGATCTATTTTATTTGGAACTGGATATTCGATTGTTTTTTGAATACCTTATTCTTGTTTACAATTTGTCTAAATACTATTGATATGTTGAATAGGAGTTGATTCACCAAAATCAAAAATTAATTCTTTATTGTCTAAAATAGTTTTTACGCTTGATGAGTCAATTTGAAAAGGCTGTAAAATTTGTAGAGAAGGATTTCCATGGATAACATCATTGTTAAAATCCTTTCCTAGAAGGAAATTACTCTTTATGCATGTTCCATTTTTACAGACATAAACATTACTTAATTTGTATTTGATAAGTAGTTTTTTGCTAGTAGTAGCTAGATTGAGTTTAATATTGGTTTTTTTATAATATTTTGTTGGGATTAATCATTCTCTTATTAAATTAACATCTGTGCCACATCTAGTAGGTAGAGTGCTTTAATAGAGAAGTCTTTGACCATAATTGTAGCTTGAGTTTTCCATTTTTCAAGTGGATTTCTTGTTAAAGAATTTACAAAACCATTTAAGTCTTTATGAAAATTTTCTTGATTTTCTAAATTATTATTATTTTCTTGATAATTTTTTAGTGTGTGAAATTCAAGATTCTCAACACGTTGTTTGGGTTGTTGAAGTTCAATTAAGCCTTATTTTAATTCTTTTATTTCTTACTTTTGATTAGTAATTTCTTTATAAAGATCTTGAATTGAAAGATGAAGAGGAGCGTGCTGCCATCTTAATCTATCTAATACAGTTTTAATGTTGAATTGTTTAGGTAAGTTAGATATATTATTTGATGTAGAAGCCTTTCCTTTTTATTCCCTTTATTTATGTTTTTATTTTTTCAAAATATTTATTTTTTAATTCTTCATCTTTGAAATCTTTATACATTTCTAGCACCAGTTCTTCTAGAGCAGAAAGTACATTTAAAGAAAAAGAGGAAGAAGAAGCAAATTCATACTGAATTTCACTGTCAAATAATTTACAATGACAAGTATTCGAAGAATGAGAGGAAGAATAATCTGTACCAGAGGAACTAGATGCCTTTGACATTGAGGATCCTTTTAAGATAGTTTTGATTTCTTTTTCTGTTTTTACTTTTGTTTTTGGGTAGTCGGAGATATATTTCCCTTTTTTGCAATTATAACATTGTATTTCTTTTTTCTTGGGATAAAAAGTTGATGGATTATCTTTTGTATTAACATTTCTTTGATTCTTTATAAGGATTTTTATGAGAAGATTTTTTTTCATATCTTTTTAAGGGAATATAATAATGTGGAGTTGAAAAATTTTTAGATTTTCTTTTTTGATGGTTTGTTTATAAGTTTTTCTTTTTATTATGGCTAGAAGGACTAATTAATGGTTCCATGTCAAATTGATAACAAAAAACACCAAGTTTATATTTGCTGATTCTTTTTTTATTTTCAATTTGTCGTTTAAGTTTGATTTCATTGCATAATGAAAGTCCAACTATATTTATCTTTTGAATGAGGTCATCATATGTATAAAGTCCATAATTTTTTTATTTTAACTCCTCCCTAGCTTTTTCTGCAAAAAGTTTAGGAAGACACAATATAAATTTTTTTTTCCATAATTCTGAATTGCTTGCATCGATTGTATAGAGTTTTGATAAGAAAACATCTTTATAGCAACAAAAATCTGATAATGTTGGGTAGGATAAAATGATTAATTGTGTTTTTATTTTTTCTTCTACATTCATATAAATACCAGTAAAATGTTTCACTATATTGGTAATAACCATGTAAATAGAATCAGGAATCATTTGACCTTGAGGAGTAATAATAGGATTTCCTAAAGGATCTCTTTTTACCACATTTAGTAAAGCTTGTCTGTCTATATTAGATAGGTACCTTTCCCACCAACCATGTAATTGTCTAGTAAATCCAAGGACAACTGCATTTACTGCATGTCTTTGATCGTTACTGGCAGCCATGATGGTAGAGACATATATCATCATGTGTTGGCATAGCTGCACGATTTGATATTCAGATAGTCCTGTTGGGAGGCAGCCACCAGGATCCTTAGATATCGTGCATAGATCACTACGGAAATAAGTTTAAACGATAATGATTCAAAAACCATACCTGTGAGATCTCTCTGATTTGATCTCGGTGTTACAATAGCCTAAAAATCTCGAGATCTTCTGCTGTATTCCTCTATGCTCGAATTTGCACCGGGGTGTAGGCCTTTTCTGTGAATTCTCCTTGCTCTCAAAAAACGATTTTTCTCTTGTGCATCTTTTTTAGAGAGCAATAGCGCATATTTATAGGCTACAATAGGGACCTTAAGAAGGAAATAAGGAATAGGCTTCTTATAGAAGTAGGAAACCCTAATTCGACCCAAATTAGAATCTAGATCCACAAATTACAATTCAGTCCACTAAAGAATTATAATTGTACTCCTGTCCTTATTCTCAAAATAATATTTCGAGCTTCTGATTATTAAATGCTTATTAATCTCCCCACATTAAGATTTCAGATATTTATTGATTAAATAATTACTGACGCCTATATTTAATCGATATCTTTATAATTCTTTGAGACCTTACACTTAACTTATTTGATATGTTGGACACTAAGTCCACCTGCAGGGTTTGACATAATCAAAACTTATAAGCGTCATTCAGGGGATATCATCAATCCTTATTATGGGACGTGGATTCCGTCAATAAAATAATATGCACCATATACGTAGTATAGTCATCCAATTTACTGAGATTATTAACCCACAAAAGGTCTCACTCATTTGTAAATCAAAATGCCAAATACTAAATGTATATGTCTATTATTGATATCGGGATTAAGAGTATAAGCTCTCATAATAACCATTTGGATGTTAATAATCTTATATAGTCAGTATAAAGACAATAACCCAAAAATGGTCCTATTCAATATACACAAAGTGTACTAGCATAATGAGTCGAAACTATATTGTTTCCCGCAGCCAAGACAAGCCTACTAAAACATCATGCTACAATCATGCCGACGGTGTGTCCAGCTCCATCTAGATTGTAAACAATAATAACATATATTCTATAAGAATCAACAAATAAGTCTTCCGTGCGTAAGCTGAACTCTACACACTAACTTGTCTACTTTATAGAATAAAAGATGCACTTATGCACAGTAAATAATAATGCAACTATTTACCCATACAAATTTTCATTAAGATGGAAAAAGCAAACTTTACCAATAAGTAAATCAGTCAAAGAAAAATACATAAAAGTATGCATTTAGTATAAATTTCCAACAAGTCCATCTACATTTCATTCGTATACTGAGGAGTTTTCAAATTGAAGGCCATTTAGAATAGCTTGTTCTTCGAATTGAAGATCAACTGGAGTAGGTCTTCAATAATAATTTCTTGTTTTTGCTGCAGTGACTATTGGTTTTTGTCTTTTAAATATTTTATTGATTTGTAGAGATTATTGACTTTGATCATTTTTATTCTCATTTGTTTTAAACTCTTCTTCTATAGGATCAGCTATAGAAAATTCTAAATCTCAACTAGAGGCTTCAGAATTTGAGACTAAAACATTTATAGATTTGTCAGTTTTTTTATTGTTATTTTATGAAAGTTTTATAGTTGTAAAACTGTGAGATAATTGATTGATTAGTTCATCTGAAATTTTTAAAGGTTTCCTTTCTAACTTTATATCTTTAAGGGCTTCACCTTGAAAATCTAAAGTTTGTGTCTTAATTATCTTTTATGAAGAAGAATGCTTTATAAAATTTTAAAATATTTTCAACTTTATCTTCAATTCTATTGGGTTGTTAGCCAATAATATGAAGGTTAATATTTGCATAATTATTTTGTTCTAAAACATGACTTAAATCTGATTTATAAATTAATTCTGATTTACCTTTATCTCCTTGTATCTTTGCTATATCTTTTACGGGTACGGCTGAAGTTTCTTTATATATGATTTGATGTAATGGAGGATGTATAGATTCTTCAGTTCTTTGTGGAGAATAACTGGTAGAAGCTATAATCCAAGATGAGCTTATTTTTGTTATCATATTGATGGATAAATCTTCAGTATTATAAGCTTTCTTTATAGTTAGTCTAAGCTAATCAAAGAAATAAATATTTCTTTGATTATCATATATATATTTGTAGCATTTTTCTTTTAAAAAGTCTTTATGTTCTTGAGAAACCTATTTAAAAAATGATTTTGTTAAAGGATGCAAAGCTAAATTCTTTTTTAACATTTATTTATCAATTTCAAGACATTCAATAACATTTATATTGAATTTAGATTCTAAAGGATTATATGTATTAGATACAGAAGCATGATAGGAAGGATACACAAGTCCTGTACGTCAAAGGTCTACATTAGGTGTAGAGCATGACACTCGAGATGGTTCTTTTATTGAAGATCCTACCACAGAGGGAGGTTGAGAATAAGACTTTCTAGAAGGCTAATAAAACTATAGGAGTTGTATCTCTTAAATCTATTTGAAAATTTATTTCAACGCTTCCATCTTCATGTTCAATAATTGTTTCAATATCTTGATTTTATATAGACCTTTCTGGTTGGATGTTTTCTAAGCGCCATTTACCAAATAGATTAATATCATTCCACTATATGAGTTTTGGAATATTAACTTTATTTTTTAAATTAGTTTGGAATAAAGTAGTCATACCTTTTACTTGATGGGAATAGGCTTTGCCTAGAACAACTGAATTCATGAGTTTATAATAAACTCTATATATGACAGCAAGATTTTGATTATGAGGATTCATATCAAAACCTTTTGTCCGGCTCTGTAAGGGAAACAGAGAAATTTGAAAAGCGATTGAAGAAAGTAGGGCCATTAGCCAAATTTGATTCAACCATTCCAAGTAATGAATTACTGAATTTTTTATGTCTTGCATCTTGAACATAGATGAGAGCTTCAGTTCTACGTCCAAGTCTTGTTAATGGCTGTAAAGCAACTTACACTAATCCAAAATGAATATCATTGTATGTTTTAACATACTCCTTTATTTTATAGGGCTTGATTAAAGAAAGATGCTGAATATTACTAGTAATGGATTTAGTTCTTTCAATGGCTTTTACTTTATAACTTGATTTTAATTGAAAACTTCCAACTTTATAAATTTCATTTTTATTTGAATAGTTCAGTCACAAATAACTTAATCTAAATCGTCATAACTGATTTCTTCACTTTTTTTAATAGACATGGAAGATAAGGAATTTGAAGATGAGGAAGAAGAAGGTACAAAATTTTTAATAAACTTAGCCATAATTTGTATTACAAAGTTATTTTAACCAAATCCACCACGAGTATCTAACGAAAAGAGGATTTACACACCAACAAAACACCTTAAATGCTTTCACACAGCTAACAACGATGACAACATTGGCTGCCTCAGCTTTGCTCTGGACAGAACATGATTAAAATTTCTCAACAATAACACACAAAACCAAGTATTAAGACTTTTGACGTTCTTACTTTTGAGTCAGCAATTCCTTAAGCAAAATCAAACTATAACATAACAAAGATAAGTGAAGAAATACTCACAAAACAACTTTATATTGCCAAAGTACATGATTAAAAATTTGATTCCAACTTGGCTCTGATACTAAATGGGGAAGATGGTGGGTATACAAAAGCAGAAGGGAGAGGAGAGAGGAGATGGTGGTGGAAGCAATGCCGGATTTTGATTGGTATTCCAAATCTTGCCTGTACATGAAGAAGGCTAGACCTATTTATAGTCATAACTAATGTAATTTACATTTCTTTACAACTGAATTTAAACTGAATGTGCATTTCATTTAATGTGCTGGAAAATTTCATGGTGCAATCGGACTGTAGGCAAAAATCACAATCTTTGCTGTAGATGAACTTTATTCTGAATAGTGAGATATCATGATTGCTTTGAGTAACTTAATAAGGTATGTGTCATGTCTTTTTTTTTTCCCTTTCTGGAGATAAGTTCTTCATTGATGTGCATGTCAGGAATAAAATACTGCTTCATTCTTATGAGAGATATGCTTTCTCTTTTAGTACTTTTGTATGTACTTTTTCCAAAGAACTCATTGATGTACTAGTAGAAAAAGCTCTTGTAGGAAGAATCTTTAAGCTAGGCATAGTATTATTGGAGACTTGCATCAAAAGTGCTCATCTCAGCCATCATTTGTTAATTCACCATGCAATAATTGGATTAACTCTTCTCAAGTTCTAATAGAAATAACAAAAGACATGTCTTCATAAGCATTGATAATTTGATTAAGAGCTATATGTCCAGATTTATATGGAATCTGTATTCCCGTTGTTTGCTCAGTGAGATCATTAGCGATGCAAACAACTCTTCGACCGTCACACCTAGCATATCTGTATATACTTGCAAATTCAAGATGTCCTTTTAGATTGAGAAATTTTGATACTGATCAAAAGTTGGATCATAAGTTCGGAGCATTCTAAGCTATATTCCATTGTAGTGACTTCATGAGATTCATACCATTGAGCTGGATAATCAACAGGGAGATGCTCGTAATCATTTAAGGTAGAGATGAACTTTTTGCAGACTAAATCTCCTTCTTCATAATTCTTAATGGTCCATAATTGATAAGGTTGATAAACCGGATTTCTGATCTTTTACCCAAACTTAATGAAATCGTTATAAGTTGTCTTTTGGTAACTCCAAGGCTGTGAAGGGCATGACGCACGATTACAGGGAGCTGCTATATCATTTCAAAATCATCTATGCAAAAAGAAAATCTTTTGGACTAATCATTGTTCGATATATGAGATATCAACTTCATATGATGGCAAGAACAATTTGGGAAAGCCAGTTACCCAGCTTATATATTGAGCTTTGAGCATTAATCGCTCTTTGATCTGACAACAAAAGGTTTTTTCTTTAATTCGTGCAGTTATCTCATCTGGAAGGGCTGTGTTAACCTTTTCTAAGAGGTGAATTCTGGATGTTTTTTCATTAGCATAGGTGGACAACAGTGCTCTTTGATGGATGTTACGGCACATAAGGACTTGGCCTTCAAAGTCCTTGATATGGTTTGCAATTTTGGATAGGGTTTTTCTAGTATTTTTCCTTTTATTAGAGAGAATGGCACTCCAATGGGCATTGATAAGTTCTTGTGAAGTGACAGATTGTAAGGTTCCGAATCCCACTAATCTTAATCTACGCTAATTAATCACATTCTATGTTAATTAAACCTTGTTTAGGTTAATCTAGTTTAAAAACGATTGGGTTTGGGTCTTAGATCGGTAGTTGGGCGAAGTTGAGCCTTACTTCAGTAGTTGAGGACCTTTTTGTAAATTTTTCTTGCATCTTATGGGCACCTCGTCAATCACTCCTTGAGTAATTTTTTATGTAGATCATCTTTCATGTTGGGCTTGATTTGATCCGAACTCATTCTGGGTCAATTGAGGTCCATTTGGCCTAAACCAAAATTTCATAAAAAGATTGGACTTGCATGTTAAATACAGGAAATTTTAAGTTAAAAAGGGGACTCAACATCCCATTTTCTCTTCTTCCTCCTTTGGTTGCTGGAGTTGCTTCCTCTCTTCCTAATTCCTTTCATCTTTACTTCAATTTTGAAGAGCTACGAGGGTTGGGGGTCTTGCATGCATTGGGGATAGTCTTCACCCATCTTCCTCTTCTTCATAGGAGTATTCTCTTCTTTGGGAAGTACTTCCCCTTCAAGCTACAGCTCACTAAGAGAACCCATTCTCATTTGGAAGCTCTTCCCTAACCACACAACAAGGACTTAGAAAGGGCAAACACTGTTAAGAGGCAAGTATTAGAGTTTCTATGTGATGCATTTGTGGTTAAGTTATCGATCCTTGGGTAGTTCTTTGAATTCTCAATATTTAGCCTGCTCTTCATTGTTTTATTGTGTACAAATGTGGTATGGATTGAGTTAGGAAGTAAAAGTGGAATGGAGGGTGTGTGAGGGTGGAATACCTACAAGGACACTATAATTAAGCCATAGGAACTCCCCACAAATTAGGTTCTGTATGGATCCCTTATTAAAATTGAGCTACAGAACCGACTTCAGTTTTCTGAAGTGGACAGCGAAGCCACGGCTAAGCCGTAGCTATCTACAGCTCAAAGTCTAGAGAGCGATGAAATTGGTTTGTACTACGGCTTACCCACGGCTTCATCATAAAATACACTACGGCTAAGCCGTGCCCAGCCCATACCCAAGCCGTAAGCCTTCTTACGGCAGACTTTCCAGAGAGTTTAAAAACCCATTTCCTTCTACGGCTTACATACGGTTACACCGTGAAATGCCTTACGGCTCGGCCGTAGCCACACCGTAACCTGGCCGTAGGCTTAGCATGTCTAAGCCGTAGGCTAATATACCGCTAAGCTGTAAATACGCTTGGATTCTTTGAGGAAACCTGAGCCACTCGGCTAAGCCGTAGCACTATACATTGCTAAGCCGTAAGTACCCAGTGAGATCCAGGATATTAGAAACTTTCAATAACCTTGGAGGACCATAGTATTGGCACCTTTCCTACCATCACATTGGCCAATGGTGAATACATGTTAAAGAAAATGAGAAATTCCCGAATGATCTCCCAATGTCAAGTCATGGATGTTGGCATAAAAAGGGGTGTCTTTTATGTACACAAGGTAATACCAAGATGCGGTAACACGATGGCACCGAACGTTTTATGAGTACGTTGGATTGAATGACCTTGGAGATCATGGGTTGCCTAACACAGGGGAATAGTGATTTCTTAGATAGTTACGCAACCTGAATGCATCCATATTGTTAAATACCTTACCCTCCACATGAATTGTCTATGCATTCACTCTCTAGATAAACCCTGGAGAAATTCAGACCTGAGCTTCTAATGAGTGTCTGTCTGATAAGCTAGAGCTTCTACTAAGTGCGTGCTTGCTAGCCATAAGGGTATAAGTGAGGTTCGAGCCTTCGTAGCTCATATAAATATGCTTCGTTTAATTGTTCGTCTGTATTCATGATTGGTTATATTTCCAGACTGATATTCCCTATGTATGTTATGGTAAATATGATATGAAGTATGAGAGAGGTAAACCTGAGTCGGCACCACTTAGCTTGCGCCCTTTTGGGTATTATGTCACTACTGCAGTAGTTTATAAAGGAGTTGTCTGCACTCCTCGAGGAGCTAGCTTGATCTCCTAGCGACCCATATATATGTACGCTTCCTTTTGGGAGAATAGAGCCTCGTGGATGCCAATTAATGTGTACTATACCTTGATTTCATTCCTCACTTATTGTCACTCATGCACATTAAGTCTAGTAGACTATTAATGCTCCTATCCAATGTATGTTAATGAGTTCAATTGATATATATATTATGTTAGTCTCGTATGCTCAATACTTGCTTAACTGTTGTGTTAACAGTGTTACCCTTGGTATTACAGGTATAGAACCCGGTCCCAATTCGGGTGTTGATGCGCCCTCGGAGAGTGCCCCAATGGTACCTCAGGGTATAAACGATTAGAAGGATGACGATATCTGTTCTTAATCATCCCACAAAGTGTGTTAGTGTTGGAGGTGTTACGGCCACCTTTTTGGTTTTCCATTGGGGAAAATGCACTTTGGACCTTTTGTATCCGACCTTTTAATTGAGTTGCATGGAAGGAAATGTAATTGAAGAACTTAAGCACTGATGTATATGTATATACCTACCTATGTATGAAAAAGGATATGTTCTTTAACTTGCTCTTGATTATTGCTGAGTATTTCGCAGGCATTTGCTTATGATGAGTTATGTCCATACGTGTGTTGGTTTACCTCACACGTTCCTGTGGAATCTCCCTTGTAGGAATTCATGCATAATTCTTCAAGGCACGGAATCCTACGAGATTACGTATCCACGCCCTGGGGGCCCACTCAAATCCCCAAATTCCCGGGATCGGGGCATGACATAGATAATCTAAATTGCAGAAGGGAATTGATATTTGTTGGGATGTAGGTATGAAGGAAGAGCTTGATTCCTGAATAGGGGCGTTGCTTTTGCTTGTACTTGATGTAGTAATGAGAAGGGATACTTCCTGAAGGCAAATAGGTCTAAATATGAATTATCAATAATCTGAATTTTTTTTTCATTGGGAAAAGGAAAATAATTTTATATCTATCCTCCAGGTAAAATTTGAAGGTACCAAAATTTGGATATAGGATTAAATGTAGAAAACATGAAGACATCAGAGAGATGATTAATAAGATCCATTTTAATTGGAACTAGATATCTGAATGGTGTTTGAACATCTTATTCTTGTTTACACTTTGTTTGAATAATATTGATATGTTGAATAGGAGTTAATTCAACAAAATCAAAATATAATTCTTTAATGTCTAAAATAGTTTTTAGACCTGATGAGTCAATTTAAAAAGGCTGTAAAATTTGTAGAAAAGGATTTTCAAGGATAACATCATTGTTAAAATTCTTTCCTAGAAGGAAATTAGTCTTTATGCATGTACCATTTTTACAAACTCAAACATTACTTAATTTGTATTTGATTTGTAGTTTTTTGTTAGCAGCAGCTAGATTGAGTTTATTATTAGTTTTCTTATAATATTTTGTTGGGATTAATCGTTCTCTTAATAAATTAACATCTGTGCCGCTATCTAGTAAGTAGAGTGCTTTAATAGAGAAGTCTTTGACCTTAATTATAGCTTGAGTTTTCCATTTTTCTTGATTTTCTAAATTATCATCATTTTCTTGATAATTTTTGAGTGTGTGAAATTCAATATTCTTAACACGTTTAAGTTTTTAAAGTTCAATTAAGTCTTATTTTAATTCTTTTATTTCTTGCTTTTGATTATTTACTTCTTTATAAAGATCTTGAATAGAAAGATGAGTAGGAGCTTGTTGCTTTCTTAATCTATCAATACAATTTTAATGCCGAATTGTTCAGGTAAGTCTGATATGTTATTTGATGTAGAAGCTTTTCCTTTTTTAGTTCCTTTATTTATATTTTTATTTTTTCAAAATATTTATTTTTTAATTCTTCATCTTTTAGATCTTTAAACATTTTTAGCACATTCTCTTTTGGAGTAGAAAGTATGTTTAAAGATAAAGAGGAAGAAGAAGCAGATTCATACTAGATTTCACTGTCAAATACTTTACAATGACATGTATCTGAAGATTAAGAGGTAGAATAATCTGTATTAGAGGAATTGGATGGCTCTAATGCTGAGGATCTTTTTAAGATAGTTTTGATTTCTTTTTTTTGTTTTTACTTTTATTTTTGGGCAGTCAGGAGCTAAATGTCCTTTTTTTTGCAATTATAATATTGTACTTCTTTTTTCTTAGGATAAGAAGTGGATGGATTATCTTCTGTATAGGATTTTTTTGATTCCATATAAGGATTTTTATGAAAAGATTTTTTATGATATCTTTTTGAGGGAATATAATATTGTGGAGTTGAAAAATGTTTAGATTTTCTTTTTTGATGGTATCTTTTTAAGTTTTTATTTTTATTATGGCTAGAAGGACAAATTAATGATTCCATGCCAAATTGATAACAAAAATCACCAAGTTCATATTTGCTTATTCTTTTTTGATTTTCAATTTGTCGTTTAAGTTTGATTTCATTGCATAATGAAAATCCAACTTTATTTATCTTTTAAATGAGGTCACCATATGTATAAAGTCCATAATTTAAATTTCCATAATTTTCTGATTTTAACTCTTCTATAACTTTTTTGCAAAAAGTTTAGGAAGACCAGATATAAATTTTTCTTTCCAAAATTTTGAATTACTTGTATCGATTGTATAGAGTTTTGATAAGAAAACATCTTTATCCAACGAAAATCTAATAATGTTAGGCAAGATAAATTGATTAATTGTGTTTTTAATTTTTCTTCTGCATTTGTATAATTACCAATAAAATGTTTAACTATATTGGTAATAAGCATGTAGATGGAATTAGGGATCATTTGGCCTTGAGGATTTAGAACAGGATTTTCTGAGGGATCTCTTTCTACTGCATTTAATATAGCATTTCTTTCTTTATTAGATACATATTTTTCCCACCAACCATGTAATTATCCAGTAAATCCAAGGACGGCTGCATTTACTGCATGTCTTTGATCATTACCGGCAGCTATGTTGGTAGAGGCATATATCATCATATGTTGGCATAGTTGCAGGATTTGATTTTCAGATAGTCCATCTACATTCCATTCATATACTGAAGAGTTTTCAAATCGAAGGCCATTTAGAATAGCTTGTTCTTCGAATTGTAGATTACCTGGAGTAGGTCTTGGATAATAATTTCTTGTTTTTGCTGCAGTGACTCTTGGTTTTTGTCTCTTAAATATTTTATTGATTTATAGAGATTCTTGATTTTGATCATCTTGATTTTCATTTGATTTTTCTTCCATAGAGTCAAAAATAGAGAATTTTGAGTCTAAGCTCGAAGCTTTAGAAACTAAAACATTTATGGATTCTTCATCTTTATTTTCTTTATTATCTTTAAGTTTTATGTTTGTAAAACTATGAGATAATTGATTGATTAGTTCGTTTGAAAATTTTAAGGGTTCTTTTTCTAACTTTAGATCTTTAAGGGCTTCACCTTGAAAACCTAAAGATTGTGTCTTAATTACTCTATGGGAAGAAGTAGTTTCATAAAATTTTAAAATATTTTCAACTTTATCTTCAATTTTATTGGTTTGTTGGCCAATAGTATGTAGGTTTATATTTGTATAATTATTTTGCTCTAAAACATGACTCAAATATGATTTGTAAATAAATTCAGTTTTACCTTTATCTCCTTATATTTTTGCAACATCTTTTATGGGTACAGCTGAAGTTTCTTTATAAATGATTTGATGTAATGGAGGATGTTTAGATTCTTCAGTTCTTTGTGGAGAAGAACTGGTAGAAGCTATAATCCAAGAAGAGCTTAATTTAGTTATCATATTGATGGATAAATCTTCAGGATTATAAGCTTTCTTCATGGCTAGTTTAAGCCAATCAAAGAAATAAATATTTCTTTGATTATCATACATATATTTATACCATTTTGCTTTTAGAAAGTCTTTATTTTCTTAAGAAACATGGTCAAAAAAGGATTTTGTGAGTGGATGTAAAGCTAAATTCTTTTTTAACATTTATTTATCAATTTCAAAGCATTCAATAACATTTATATTGAAATTGGATTTTGAAGGATTATATGTATTAGATGGAGAAACTTGATAAGAAGGATATAATAGTCCTGTAAGTTGAAGGTCTACATTAGGTGTAGAGCAAGAAACTCGAGATGATTCTTTTATGGAAGATCCTACTACAGAAGGAGGATGAGAATAAGACTTTCTAAAAGGTTAATAAACTCTAATAAACTCTAAGAGTTATATCTCTTAAATCTATTTGAAATTTTATTTCAACACTTCCATTTTCATGTTCAATAATTGTTTCAATATCTTGATTTTCTAAAGACCTTTCTGGTTAGGTGTTTTCTAAGCACCATTTACTAGATAGATTAATATCATTCCACTGTATGAGTTTTGGAATATTAACTTTATTTTTTAAATTAGTTTGGAATAAAGTAGTCATACCTTTTGCTTGATGGGAATAGGCTATGCCTAGAGCAACTGAATTCATGAGTTTATAATAAACTCTATATATGAGAGCAAGATTTTGATTATGAGCAATTATATCAAAACCTTTTGTCTAGGTAGCAAGAGTAAGAGCTTTGTGTGCACCTGGATCTGTAAGGCAAACAGAGAAATTTGGAAAGCAATTGAAGAAAGAAGAGCCATTAGCCAAACTTGATTCAACCATTCCAAGTAATGAATCACTGAATTTTTTATGTCTTATATCTTAAACATAGATGAGAGTTTCTGTTCGAAGTCCAAGTCTTGTTAGAGGCTTTAGAACAACTTGCACTAATCCAAAATGAATATAATTGTATGTTTTAACATAACATACTCCTTTATTTCATGGGGCTTGATTAAAGAAAGATGTTGAATATTATTGGTAATGGATTCAGTTCTTTCAATGGGTTTTACTTTATAACTTGATTTTAATTGAAAACTTCCAACTTGATAAATTTCATTTTTATTTACGTTTGGAATAGTCCAGTCACAAATAACTTGATCTAAATCGTCATAATTAATTTCTTCACTATTTTTAATAGACATAGAAGACAAGGAATTTGATGATGCGGAAGAAGAAGGTACAAACTTTTTAATAAGCTTAGCTATAATATGTATTATAGGGTTATTTTAACCAAATCCACCTTGAGTATCTAACGAAATAGAGGATTTACACACCAACAAAATGCCTTAAATGCCTTCACACTGCTAACAATGGCGACAACAATGGTTATCTCAGCTTCGCTCCGGGCAGAATATGATTAAAATTTCTCAATAATAACAAACACAGAACTAAGTATTAAGACTTTTGACGTTCTTACTTCTGAGTCAGCAATTCCTTAAACAAAATCAAATTATAAAGATAAGTGAAGAAATACTCACAAAACGACTTTATATTGCAACAATACTTGATTACGAACTAGATGCCAACTTGGCTTTGATACCAAATGGGGAAGATGGTGGGTATACAAAAGTGAAAGGTGGTGGGTATACACAAGTAGATGGGAGAGGAGAGAGGAGCTGGTGGTGGAAACGAGGCTGGATTTTGTCTGTTATTCAAACTCTTGCCTGTACGTGTGGAAGACTAGACTTATTTATAGTCATAACAAACATAATTTACATTTCATTACAACTGAATTTACACTGCATTTGCATTTCATTTCACGTGCTGACAAATTTCATGATGCTTCAGGACTGTTGGATAAGATCACAATCTTCACTACAGATGAACTTTATTTGGAATAGTGGATCGTCATGATTGCTTTGTGGGAAATTAAGTGGCTTGATAAAGCATATGTCTTGTCTTGGCTTTGTTTTTTTCCTTTTCTTCGGAAAGATATGAATCCTTCAATATCACTTGCTGGATGAAGCCTTTCTTTCTCTTTTTCAGGAGTTTTGAGAACTTCAGAGAATGTTGGCTTTTTAGCTTGATCGGTATAATATTGCTGGAGTATTGCAGTGTAATCAAATTGATGCCAAAACTTGGTATAAATAATTCGAGATAAAACTGGTGGATTAAAGTCTATTTCTTTATAAAAATTCCATTTCAAGATCTAAGGAATCTCCTGCTTGCGATAAAATTGCATAGTAACATAAGGTTCTATTGCAAGTTGTAAGCGTTGATAAAGGCTTTTTTCTTCTGATTTGAGAAGGGCTTTAAATGATGCAGAATAGGATTCATAAATAAGAAGAAGTGCTTGAGGAAGGATGTTTTTAGTAGCACCAAAAGGGATCCAAAATTGTGTAAAGAAACACATAGGTATTTTATGGGAATTTGATTTGAACCTAATGAACCAGGAATGCTGGAAAGATGGGTTTTGATAATAGAAGATGACTTCCTAAGCAGAAATATAATCATAATAATTAAAAATAAGTTCTAAATCAAGCCTTTGAGGCATATGAAGAGGTCGTCCCCATTCTTCTACAGAGAGAACATGCAGGATTTTGATTTTTGAATAGAGGATAGTAATATTGGGTGGTAAAGCATTTAAGTATGAATTTTTTGATCCATCTGTATAATCAATAGTATAGCTGCCAGTTCTAATCAGAATTTGTTCATAGACTTTATAGTCAAGAGGTTGGATAAATAAGTGATCAAGAGAAAAAAGAGTTTGGATAAGATGTTCAATAGAAATGGTATCAGCATAAGACATGTCATCTATGGAATAAATTCTCAAGGGTGCTTTTGTGGCAAAATATTGGGCTTGTGAAGCTTAAGGTTTTCTGGATAAAGGGCTTGATGGGGTTTGAAATTAAGGAATATTATAAGTATGGGTTTTTCCCCATCTCTCAAGATAATTACCACTGGATTTTCTAGATAAAGGTGTAGTGTTCATAATGGAAGAAACTTTATCAGTTGGGGACTGGAGAAAAGGTTTAATCTGCCGAGGCTTCATTCTTTTGCCCCTATAAAAACTCACGAGATAAAAAATCAAGAAGAGAATTATTTTTACCTGCAATATACTCAATGTCAAAGTCAAATATGGCTAATAAAGGTTGCCAGCGAGCAAAGATTTGCTTAGCAGCAAGATTTTTTACATCTTTTTCTAAAATTTCTTTAGCAGATTTACAATCTATTCTTAATAAAAAATTTTTGTTTAATAAATCACTTTGGAACTTCATTATACTATTTACTATGGATAGGATTTCCTTTTTAATAGTTGAATAATTATGTTGAGTGGGCGTCCATATTCCATCAGTGAAACGAAGAATTTCTTCTTTTCCAAGGACATTTCTTTGTAGAAGGATTCCTCCAAAACCTATTTCAAATGCATCTGTTCAAACTATTTTTAATAAATCTGGATGAGGAATAGTTAAACAAGGTAAATTTTGGACTTTTTGTTTAATATTTTGAACAAATTTTGTATGAGCAGGAGACCATTCTATGGGATTTTTGGTCAAGTGCATTTGCAAGATTTTCCTTTCTTTAGTAAGATCTTTATAAAAGTTAGAAACATAATTAAGGCATCCAAGAAAATGTTGCAATTTCTCTTTATTAAGAATTTCATCAAGAAATTAGGAAGCAAACTTAATAACTCTTTGGACTGGAGAAATAGTTCCTTCTTTATTATAAAGCCAAGAAACTGATTTTTTGTTTGAAAAGAGCTTCATTTTCTTTTGGGATAACACAAGTCCATTCTTGATAATAACTTTTTTAAAAATATTTAAATGTTTCCAATGGTCACAAATAGATTTTGAAAACACAAGAATGTCATCTATATAGACGAGTGTAAAAGCTTGATATGGATTAAAAATGACATTCATTATTTTTTGAAATTTTAAAGGAGCATTTTTGAAACCAAACGGCATAACGTTCCATTCGTAATGGCCAAATAATACTGTAAAAGCAGTTTTATACCTGTCCTCCAGGGTGATTTTAATTTACCAAAATCCTGATTTAAGATCAAATTTGGAAAAAAAGAAGGCACCAGCTAGACGATTAATAAGATTAGTTTTATTTGGAACTGGATATTTGATGGACTTTAAGACTTTATTTAAAGGCATGTAGTTGATAACAAGACGGGGAACACCTCGTTCTTGTTCAGGCGCTTTATTTATATAAAATTCTGCACAACTTCAAGGGGATTGTGATTTCTAAATAAGCATTTTAGTGAGAACATCATTGATTTCTTTAGTACATAGTTGTACAAGGTCTTTATTTATTTGAATAGGTCGAGCTTTAGTAGGAATTTGAGATTCATCGAAATTATCAATATATGGAAGAGAAATAGTATGGTGTTTCCTATGCCAAAAGGCAGAAGGAAGGTCAGAACAGCATTCTGTTTCAAGAGATTTTTGAAATTGGATTAAATCTTTTTGGAATTTTGGTTTTTATAATTCTTTTTCAATTCTTAAAGAATTCATATCTTCTTAAATATATGCAATTTGTTTTTCTTTATAAGCAATTTGACTTTGAATGATATTGATATGTTGAATAGGAGTTGATTCAACAAAATAAAAAATTAATTTTTTTATTGTCTTTAACAGTTTTAAGGCCTAATGAATCAGTTTGAAAAGGCTGTAGAATCTGTAGAAAAGGATTTCTAAGGATAACATCATTGTTTAAATCTTTTACGAGCAGGAAATTAGGTTTTATATATGTTCCATTTTTACAAACATGGATGTTATTTAATTTATAATGGATATGGAGTTTATTACTAACTGTTGCTAGGCTGAGTTTATTTTTGGTTTTTTCATAATATTTTGTTAGGATTAATCATTCTCTTATTAAATTAACATCTGTGCCACTATCTAGTAAGCAGAGTGCTTTAATAGCGAAGTTTTGACCACTATCTGTTCCAATTTTTTACTGAATTGTTTAGGTAAGTCAGATATATTACTTGATGTAGAAGCTTTTGCTTTTTTATTTCCATTGTTTATTTTCTATATTTTTTCAAAATATTTATTTTTTAATTCTTCATCTTTTAGATATTTAAAGATTTTTAGTAGCATTTCTTTGGAGCAGAGAGTACATTTAAAGATAAAGAGGAAAAAGAAGCAGATTCATATTGGATTTCACTGTCAAATATTTTACAATGACATTTATCTAAAGAATAATCTTTATCAGAGGAACTAGATGATTCTAAGGATGAGAATGATGATCCTTTGATTTCGCAAATTTGTAATCAAGTGCTTTGGCAATATAAAGTTGTTTTGTGAGTATTTCTTCATTTATCTTTGTTATGTTATGCTTTGATTTTGCTTAAGGAATCACTCACTCAGAAGTAAGAACCTCAAAAGTCTTATTACTTAGTTCTGTGTTTGTTATTATTGAGAAATTTTAATCATATTCTACCCAGAGCGAAGCTGAGGTAGCCATTGTTGGCACCGTTCTTAGCCGTGTGAAGGCGTTTAAGGCATTTTGTTGATGTGTAAATCCTCTATTTCGTTAGATACTCGTGGTGGATATGGTTAAAATAACTCTGTAATATAAATTATAGCTAAGCTTACTACAAAGTTTGTACCTTCTTCTTCCTCATCATCAAATTCCTTATCTTCTATGTCAATTAAAAATAGTAAAGAAATCAGTTATAACGATTTAGATCAAGTTATATGTGACTGGACTATTCCAATCGTAAATAAAAATGAAATTTCCAAAGTTGGAAGTTTTCAATTAAAATCAAGTTATAAAGTAATAACCATTGAAAGAACTGAATCCATTACTAGTAATATTCAGCATCTTTCTTTAATCAAGCCCCATGAAATAAAGGAGTATGTTAGAACATATAATTATATTCATTTTGGATTAGTGCAAGTTACTCTAAAGCCTTTAACAAGACTTGGACTTAGAACAGAAGATCTCATCTATGTTTAAGACACAAGACATAAAAAACTCAGTGATTCATTACTTGGAATAGTTGAATCAAGTTTGGCTAATGGCCCTATTTTTTTTAATTGCTTTCTAAATTTCTCTGTTTCCCATACAGATTCAGGTGCACATGAAGCTCTTACTCTTGCTATCCAAACAAAACGTTTTGATATGAATCCTCATAATCAAAATCTTGCTCTCATGTATAGAGTTTATTATAAACTCATGAATTCAGTTGTTCTAGGCATAGCTTATTCCCATCAAGCAAAAGATATGACTACTTTATTCTAAGCTAATTTCAAAAATAAAGTTAATATTCTAAAACTCATACAGTGGAATGATATTAATCTATCTGGTAAATGGCACTTAGAAAACACTCAAACAGAAAGGTCTTTAGAAAATCAAGATATTGAAACAATTATTGAACATGAAGATAGAAGTGTTGAAATAAATTTTCAAACAGATTCAAGAGATACAACTCCTACAATTTATCAACCTTCTAGAAAGTCTCATTCTCATCCTCCCTCTATGGTAGGATCTTCCATAAAAGAACCATCCCGAGTTTCTTGCTCTACACCTAATGTAAACCTTCGACCTACAGGACTTGTACATCCTTCTTATCAAGCTTCTCCAACTAATACATATAATCCCTCAAAATTTGATTTCAATATAAATGTTATTGAATGTTTTGAAATTGATAAAGAAATGTTCAAAAAGAACTTAGCTTTACATCCTTTAAGAAAATCCTTTTTTTTAACAGGTTTCTCAAGAGCATAAAGATTTCTTAAAAGAAAAGTGGTATAAATATATGTATGATCATCAAAGAAATATTTATTTCTTTGATTGTCTTAAACTAGCCATAAAGAAATCTTATAATACAGAAGATTTATCCAACAATATGATAACAAAATTAAGCTCATCTTGGATTATAGCTTCTACCAAATGTTGTAAAAATACAAGGAGATAAAGGTAAATCTGAATTTATTTACAAATCAGACTTAAGTCATATTTTAGAATAAAATAATTATACAAATGTTAACCTTTATACTATTGGCCAACAAACTAATAGAATTGAAGATAAAGTTGAAAATATTTTATAGCCTTTTGAAATTACTTCTTCTAAAAAAGAAATCAAAGGATCCTCATCCTCATCCTTAGAATCATCTATTTTGTCTGATAAAGCTTATTCTTCAGATACATGTCATTGTAAAATATTTGACAATGAAATCCAATATGAATCTGTTTCTTCTTCCTCTTTATCTTTAAACATACTCTCTACTCAAGAAGAAATGTTGCTAGAAATGTTTAGAGATCTAAAAGATGAAGAATTAAAAAATAAATATTTTGAAAAAATACAAAAAATAAACAATAGAAATAAAAAAGCAAAAGCTTCTACATCAAGTAATATATTTGACTTACCTAAACAATTCAATATAAAAACTGTTTTAGATAGATTAAGAGAGCAACAAGCTCCTATTCATTTTCAATTCAAGATCTTTATAAAGAAATTAATAATCGAAGGCAAGAAATAAAAGAATTAAACAAGACTTAATTGAATTTCAAGAATTCAAACAACGTGTTGAGAATCTTGAATTTCACACACTCAAAAATTATCAATAAAATAATAATAATTTAGAACATAAAGAAAAATTTGATGAAAACTTAAATGGTTTTGTAAATTCTTTAACAAGGAATCTACCTCAAAAATGGAAAATTCAAGTTATAATTAAGGTCAAAGATTTCTCTATTAAAGCACTCTGCTTACTAGATAGTGGCACAGATGTTAATTTAATAAGAGAAGGATCAATCCCAACAAAATATTATGAAAAAACCAAAAATGAACTCAGCCTAGCAGCTGCTAGTAATAAACTCCATATCCATTATAAATTAAAAAACGTCCATGTTTGCAAAAATGGAACATGTATAAAGACTAATTTCCTACTTGGAAAATATTTAAACAATGATGCTATCCTTGGAAATCCTTTTCTATAGATTCTACAGCCTTTTCAAATTGGTTCATCAGGCCTTTAAACTATTAAAGACAATAAAGAATTAATTTTTTATTTTGTTGAATCAATTCCTATTCAACATATCAATATCGTTCAAAATCAAATTGCTTATAAAGAAAAACAAATTGCATATCTTCAAGAAGATATGAATTCTTTAAGAATTAAAAAAGAATTACAAAAACTAGAATTCCAAAAAGATTTAATCCACTTTTAAAAATCTCATAAAATAGAATGCTGTTCTGACATTCCTTCTGCCTTTTGGCACAGGAAACACCATACTGTTTCTCTTCCATATATTGATAATTTTGATGAATATCAAATTCCTACTAAAGCTCGACCTATTCAGATGAATAAAGACTTTGTACAACTATGTACTAAAGAAATCAATGATGTTCTCACCAAAAAACTTATTTAGAAATCACAATCCCCTTGAAGTTGTGCAACATTTTATGTAAATAAAGCGCCTGAACAAAAAATGAGGTATTCCCATCTTGTTATCAACTACAAGCCTTTAAATAAAGTCTTAAAGTCCATTAGAAATCTAATTCCAAATAAAACTGATCTTATTAGCCGTTTAGCTGGTGCCTTCCTTTTTTCCAAATTTGATCTTAAATTAGGATTTTGGCAAATTCAAATCACCCCGGCAGACATGTATAAAACTGCTTTTACAATACCATTTGGCCATTACGAATGGAACGTTATGCCATTTGGTTTAAAAAATGCTCCTTCAGAATTTCAAAGAATAATGAATGACATTTTTAATCCATATCAAGCTTTTACACTCGTCTATACAGATGACATTCTCATGTTTTCAAAACCTATTTGTGATCATTGGAAACATTTAAATATTTTTAAAAAAGTTATTATTAAGAATGGACTTGTCTTATCCTAGAAAAAAATGAAGCTTTTTCAAACAGAAATTCAGTTTCTTGGCTTTATAATAAAAAAAGGAAATATTTCTCCAGTCCAAAGAGTTATTAAGTTTTCTTCCTAATTTCCTGATGAAATTCTTAATAAAGAGCAACTGCAACATTTTCTTGGATGCCTTAATTATGTTTCTGACTTTTATAAAGATTTTGTTAAGGAAAGAAAAATCTTGCAAATGCGCTTGACTAAAAATCCCATAGAATGGTCACCTACTCCTACAAAAGCTATTCAAAATATTATACAGAAAGTCCAAAATTTATCTTGTTTAACTATCTCTCATCCAGATTTATTAAAAATAGTTCAAACAGATGCATCTGAAATAGGTTTTGGAGGAATCCCTCTACAAAGAAACGTCCTTAGAAAGGAAGAAATTCTTTGTTTCACTTCTAGAACATGGATGCCCACTCAATAGAATTAGTCAACTATTAAAAAGGAAATCCTATCCATAGTAAATAGTATAATAAAGTTCCAAAGTGATTTATTAAATAAAAAATTTTTGCTGCTAAGCAAATCTTTGCTCGTTGGCAAGCTTTATTAGCCATATTTGATTTTGACATTTAGTATATCGCAGATAAAAATAATTCTCCACTTGATTTTTTATCTTGTGAGTTTTTACAGGGACAAAAGAATGGAGCCTCAGTAGATTAGACCCTTTCTCTAGTCCCCAACTGATGAAGTTTTTTCCATTATGAACATTACACCTTTATCCAGAAAATCTAGTGGCAATTATCTTGAGAGATGGGGAAGAACCCATACTGCTAATATTCCTCAATCTCAAAACCCATCAAGCCCTGTATCCAGAAAACCTCAAGCTTCACAAGCCCAATATTTTGCCACAAAAGCACCCTTGAGAATTTATTCCTTAGATGACATGTCTTATGCCAATACCATTTCTATTGAACATCTTATCCAAACCCTTTTTCTCCCAATCACTTATTTATCCAACCTCTTGACTATAAAGTCTATGAATAGATTCTAATCAGAACTGGCAGCTATACTATTGATCATACAGATGGTTGAAGAAATTCATACTTAAATGCTTTACCATCCAATATTACTATCCTCTATTCAGAAATCAAAATCCTTCATATTTTCTCTGCAGAAGAATGGAAACAACCTCTTCATATGCCTCAAAGGCTTGATTCAGAACTTATTTTTAATTATTATGATTATATTTCTGCTTGGGAAGTCATCCTCTATTATCAAAACCCATCCTTCCAACATTTTTGGTTCATCAAATTCAAATCAAACTCCCATAAATGCCTATGTGGTTCTTCACACAATTCTGGATCCCTTTTTGTGCCACTAAAAACATCCTTCCACAAGCACCTCTGCCTATTTATGAATCCTATTCTGGATCATTTAAAGCCCTTCTCAAATCAGAAGAAAAAAGCCTTTATCAGCAATTACAACTTGCAACAAAACCTTATGTTATTAAGCAGTTTTATCGCAAGCGGGAGATTCCTTGGATCTTGAAATGGAATTTTTATAAAGAAATGGACTTTAGTACACCAGTTTTATCTCGAATGATTTATATCAAGTTTTGGCATCACTTGATTATACTGCAATACTCCAGCAATATTCTACCGAGCAAGCTATAAAGCCATCATTCTTTGAAGTTCTCAAAACTCCTGAGAAAGAAAAAGAAAGGCTTCATCTAGCAAGTGATATTGACAAACAGAAGAATTCTTGTTCAACCTCTCCTTCTGCTCTTTATGTAGCAGCATATTTGCTTTAACTCAAAAAAGAACTTCAAAATGAAATTATTGAACAAATACAAAAAGAACGATCATCTGAAAATTCTCCATTAAGTTCTGGTTAGCTACTGCATCATCTTTGAGCTGATGATAATCCTTTTAAAAATATTGCTCATGAACCAGCTACAGATGCTGATGAGACAAAAAGTGATAATGAAGAATTCATATCTATCCGAAGAAAAGGAAAAAAATAAAGCCAAGACAAGACATATGCTTTATCAAGGCACTCAATTTCCCATAAAGCAATCATGAAAATCCACTATTCAGAATAAAGTTCATCTACAGTGAAGATTGTGATCTTATCCAGCAGTCCTTAAGCATCATGAAATTTGTCAACACATGAAATGAAATGCAAATGCAGTGTTAATTCAGTTGTACTGAAATGTAAATTATGTTTGTTATGACTATAAATAAGTCTAGTCTTCCTCTTGTATAGGCAAGAGTTGGAATACCAATCAAAATCCAGCCTTACTTCCACCACCATCTCTTCTCTCCTCTCCCTTTTGCTTTTGTATACCCACCATCTTCCCCATTTGGTATCAGAGCCAAGTTGGAATCAAATTTGTAATCTAGTATTTTGGCAATATAAAGTCATTTTGTGAGTATTTCTTCACTTATCTTTGTTATGTTTTGCTTTGATTTTGCTTATGGAATTGCTAACTCAGAAGTAAGAATATCAAAAGTCTTAATACTTAGTTCTGTGTTCGTTATTATTAAGAAATTTTAATCATATTCCGCCCGGAGTGAAGCTAAGGTAGCCATTGCTGTTGCCATTGTTAGCCGTATGAAGGTGTTTAAGGCGTTTTGTTGGTATGTAAATCCTCTATTTCGTTAGATACTCATGGTAGATTTGGTTAAAATAACTTTGTAATACAAATTGTGGCTAAGCTTGTTAAGAAGTTTGTACCTTCTTCTTCCTCATCATCAAATTCCTTATCTTCTACATCTATTAAAAATAGTGAAGAAATCAGTTATGATGACTTAGATCAAGTTATTTGTGACTGAACTATTCCAATCGTAAATAAAAATGAAATTTATAAAGTTGGAAGTTTTCAATTAAAATCAAGTTATAAAGTAAAAACCGTTGAAAGAACTGAATTCATTACTAGTAATATTCAACAACTTTCTTTAATCGAGCCCCATGAAATAAAGGTGTATGTTAAAACATACAATTATATTCATTTTGGATTAATGCAAGTTCCTTTAACAAGACTTGGACTTAGAACAGAAGCTCTCATCCATGTTCAAGACACAAGACATAAAAAATTCAGTGATTCATTACTTGGAATGGTTGAATTAAGTTTGGCTAATGGCCCTACTTTCTTCAATTATTTCCCAAATTTCCCTATTTTTCTTAAAGATCCAAGTGCACATGATGCTCTTACTCTTGCTAGCCAGACAAAAGGTTTTGACATGAATCCTCATAATCAAAATCTTGCTCTCATATATAGAGTTTATTATAAACTCATGAATTCAGTTGTTCCAAGCATAGCCTATTCCCATCAAGCAAAAAACATGACTACTTTATTCCAAACTAATTTAAAAAATAAAGTTAATATTTCAAAACTCATACAGTTGAATGATATTAATCTATTTGGTAAATGTCGCTTAGAAAACGCTCAACCTGAAAGGTCTTTAGAAAATCAAAATATTGAAACAATTACTGAACATGAAGTGGAAGTGTTGAAATAAATTTTCAAATAGATTCAAGAGATACAACTCCTACAGTTTATTAACCTTCTAGAAAGTTTTATTCTCATCCTCCCTCTGTGGTAGGATCTTCCATAAAAGAACCATCGCGAGTTTCTTACTCTACACCTAATGTCAACCTGCAAGCTACAGGACTTGTGTATCCTTTTTATCAAGCTTCTTTATCTAATACATATAATCCTTCGGAAACCGATTTCAATGTAAATGTTCTTGAATGTTTTAAAATTGATAAAGAAATGTTAAAAAAGAATTTAGCTCTACATCCTTTAACAAAATTCTTTTTAAACAGGTTTCTCAAGGACATAAAGACTTTTTAAAAGAAAAATGGTACAAATATATGTATGATAATCGAAGAAATATTTATTTCTTTGATTGGCTTAAACTAGCCATAAAGAAAACTTATAATACTAAAGATTTATCCATCAATATGATAACAAAATTAAGCTCATCTTGAATTATAGTTTCTACCAGTTATTCTCCACAAAGAATTGAAGAATCTATACATCCTCCGTTACATCAAATCATATATAAAGAAACTTCGGCCGTACCCATAAAAGATGTAGCAAAGATATAAGGAGATAAAGGTAGATCTAAATTAATTTATAAATCAGACTTATGTCATGTTTTAGAATAAAATAATTATACAAATATTGACCTTCATACTATTGGCCAACAAACCTTCATACTATTACCATCATGGTTGTCGGTAATGATCAAAATAATTATACAAATATTAACCTTCATACTATTGCCATCATGGCTGTCGGTAATGATCAAAGACATGCAGTAAATGCAGTTATCTTTGGATTTACTGGATAATTACATGGTTGGTGGGAAAAGTACCTATCTAATATAGAAAGACAAGCTATACTAAATACAGTAAAAAGAGATCCTTCAGGATATCCTATTGTTACTCCTCAAGGTCAAATGATTCCTGATTGTATTTACATGCTTATTACCAAGATAGTAAAACATTATATTGGTAATTATATGAATGTAGAAGAAAAAGTAAAAACACAATTAATCAATTTATCATGCCCAACATTGTCTAATTTTCATTGGTATAAAGATGTTTTCTTATCAAAACTCTATACAATCGATGCAAGCAATTTAGAATTTTGGAAAGTAAAATTTATATCTGGTCTTCCTAAACTATTTGCAAAAAATGTTACAGAAGAGTTAAAATCAGAAAATTATGGAAATTTGAATTATGGAATGTATACATATGGTGATCTAGTTGAAAAGATTAATAAAGTTGGATTTTCATTATGCAATGAAACCAAACTTAAACGTCAAATTGAAAATCAAAAATAGATCAGCAAGTATGAACTTGGTGATTTTTTTTTCAATTTGACATGGAACCATTAATTAGTCCTTCTAGCGAAAATAAAAAGAAAAGCTTAAAAGGAAACCATCAAAAAAGAAAATCTAAACATTTTTCAACTCCACAATATTATATTCCCTAAAAAAGATGTCCTAAAAAATCTTCTCATAAAAACCCTTATAAAGAATTAAAGAAATCTTATATAAAAGATATTCCATCCACTTCTTATCCCAAGAAAAAAGAAATACAATGTTATAATTGCAAATAAAAAGGACATATTGCTCCTGACTGCCCAAAAATAAAGGTAAAAATAGAAAAAGAAATCAAAACTATCTTAAAAGGATCCACATCCTCATCCTTAGAATCATTTAGTTCCTCTGATAAAGATTATTCTTCAGATACATGTCATTATAAATATTTGATAGTGAAATCCAATATGAATCTGCTTCTTTTTCTTTTTTATCTTTAAACGTATTTTTTGCTCCAGAAGAACTGGTGCTAAAAATGTTTAAAGATCTCAAAGATGAAGAATTAAAAAATAAATATTTTAAAAAATTACAGAATATAAATAAAGGAAATAAAAAAGTAAAAGTTCTACTCAAATAATATATCTAACTTACCTGAACAATTTAACATTAAAACTATATTGATAGATTAAGAGAGCAGCAAGCTACTCCTTATTTTTCAGTTCAAGATCTTTATAAAGAGATTAATAATCAAAATCAATAAACAAAAGAATTAAAACAAGACTTAATTGAACTTCAAGAACTCCAAAAACATGTTGAGAATCTTGAATTTCGCATACTCAAAAGTTAACAAGAAAATAATGATAATTTAGAAAATCAAGAAAAATTTGATGAAAACTTGAATGGTTTTTTAAATTCTTTAACAAGGAATCCACTTAAAAAATGGAAAACTCAAGTTCCAATTAAGATAAATAAATTCTCTATTAAAGCACTCTGCTTACTAGATAGTGGCGCAGATGTTAATTTAATAAGAGAGGATTAATCCCAACAAAATATTATAAAAAAACCAATAATAAAAAAAACTACATATCAAATACAAATTAAGTAATGTTTATGTCAGTAAAAATGGAACATGCATAAAGACTAATTTCTTTCTAGGAAAGGATTTAAATAATGATGTTATCCTTGGAAACCCTTTTCTATAAATTTTATAGCCTTTTCAAATTGACTCATCAGGTCTAAAAACTATTTTAGATAATAAAGAATTAATTTTTTATTTTGGTGAATCAACTCGTACTCAACATATCAATAGTATTCAGATAAAGTGTAAACAAGAATAAGGAGTTCAAAAAACAATCAAATATCCAGTTCCAAATAAAATGGATCTTATTAATCGTCTCTCCGATATCTTCCCATTTTCTACATTTGATCCTACATCCAGATTTTGGTACCTTCAAATTCTACCTGGACGATAGATATAAAATTATTTATCTTTACTCAAAGAAAATAAAAATTCTTATCAGATCAAGGAGTGATTAATGCTCAAAGCTCAATATATAAGCTGGGCAACTGGCTTTCCTGAATTATTCCTATCATCATATGAAGTTGATATCTCATATATTGAACAAGGATTAATCCAAAGATTTTCTTTATGCAGAGATAATTTTGAAATGATACAGCAGCTCCCTGCAATCATGCGTCATGCCCTTCGTAGCCTTCGAGTTACCAAAAGACAACTTCTCATAACGATTTTATCAAGTTTGGGTGAAAGATTAGAAATCCGATTTTATCAACCTTATCAATTATGGACCATCATGAATTATGAAGAAGGAGATTTAATCTGCAAAAAATTCATCTTTACCTTAAATGATTACGAGCATCTCCCTGTTAATTATCCAGCTCAATGGTATGAATCTCATGAAGCCGCTACAATGGAATACAGCTTAGAACGTCTCAAAATTTATGATCTAGCTTCTGATCAATAAAAGGACATCTTGAATTTACAAGTACATACAGATATGTTTCGTGTGATGGTGGACGAGTTGTTTGCATTATTAATGATCTCATTGAGCAAACTACGGTGATACAGAATCCTTCTAAATCCGGACATGCCAAGTTGAATCAAATTCTCAATGCCTATGAAGATATCTCTTTTAACATTTCGAAAAAAACTCATGAAGAATTAATTTAGCTATTCCATGAAAAATTCGAAAATGATAATGAAGGTTGGAATAACCCTTGTCATAATTTTGAGTCTATTATGAAGTTCTTCACCAGTTGCAATGGAATTCATCAGGATAGTGATTAATCTTATCAAGATTTAGATTTGTCAAGATTTATTAAGAGTTTTCTCTATAAAGCATGAAAAGAAAAGATAACAAAAACTTTATTATTGCTACCATATCCATAGTTGTGCTATTCTTTACAAACACATCAAAATTATGTTGAAAAAGTACTATACAAAAAGCTACTTTGAGAAAGAAGACAAAAGACAATTATGAAAAATCCAAAAGACAACAAGAATGAACAAGGCTCCATAGACTCCTCTCTTTGTAACAGACTAATCGTGAACTCCAAGTGCAAAGCTGTGATGTAGTAATAAAACTGGTGAGACCAGGTCGATCCTCAGGGAGCAATGTGTTTAAGGTATTTTCAACTTGTAACCTGTCTTAAATAAAAATCTAAAACTAGCCTAATTAAAATCTAACAAATACAAGTGTCCTACTTACCAAAATTAAATTAGTTACAAACCAATGAAAGAAACTTTTAAAAAAACTAAAATTGCTGCAAAACTAAAACACAAGTTACAACTTCCAAAAATAAAAACTAAAATTAGAAACTAACTAAACTAAACAATGTTAAAAACAAAATAAACAAAAGTTAGAAACTTTCCTAGGTTAGAATTTCCAAAACTAGTAAACTTTCCAATTTAAAACCTTCAATTAAAACAAGTTTAGAAAGATATTTAATTTTGGAAATTAACTAAAACAATCAAAAACATAAAACTAGAAACAAATTTAAAATTAGAAAGTTAGTAAAATTAATAATGCAATGCATGCCATGAGATACTGAAAAATTCTAAGTATGAAAAACTAGTATGCTGATGCAAATTTTATGCATGATTTGAACTATTCTAATGCATCCTAAATCTAAATTTAATGCTTGAATTTATGCTCTACTGATGCAAGAAACTAACAAAAAAAACGGAAGTGCAAAAGGATTTAAAACGAAAAAGTTATGAATGCATGAATATGACAACTTTGCAAAATTCTGTGCAGAAATTCCGATTCAGGTTGACTGATTCGCAAAGTTTAAGCCTCTGGTTCACAAACCTTCCGAAATTATTTTGATCTGAATTTTTGGGGAATGAAAGACCACATCCTAAACTTTAATATTGCAAAGTTTCAAAGAAAAATATTGTGATTTGACTGGTCTACCCACTTTGAACTTTTTGTCAAAAACTGTTTTTTACAGTTTGCTGAAACTATTAAGTTATGCTGTTTATATATTGAGTCCGAATTAAATCATTAGATTCAGATCTGAAGGCTTAATTTTCATCAACTTAAATAAGCACAAAATCTTATGATAAGAAAATAGATGCACTGATTCCTAATCCAACCATCAAACTATGCAAAAACAAAACTTAAAATCAATGTGAATGTAACAAGAAAAATAACAAAAGTGCAGAAAATAACGTAAAATTGCAGGAAGTCAAAGGCTGTAATAACACGAAAGTCAAAGGTGGTAAACAACTGAAGTCAAAGGCGGTAATAACACGAAAGTCAAAGGCGGTAGATTGCTCTTTCAATTTCTTATCTTAATTTGGGCTAAAATAGATTGGCAGTGTTGTCTTAGGGTCTTATTCTACATCTTAGGTCATCAATCTAAGTGAGAATAACAAATTTCCATTCCATGTAAAAATAAATTTCAGAATTGGCCTCTACTCTTTTTTCACTCAAACCTCTTTAACTTCATCTTGCATTGCCTCCAAACATACAATGTATCCAAAGAGACAAAGTATATTAAAAAGGTTACTAAAATGGGTTACTAGTTGTGATTCCAATTCTATCCCAATATTGAAACAAGAACAAAAATTAACCCAATCACAAACAAGACTAAAATTATGAACACCACAAAATCAAAGACAAGAACAATTGAAAAGAAACAAACTTTACTAGCATGAAATTGTTTTATAAAAGATTGGAAATAAAAAGCAAACAATTACATACTAGGATGGATGAGAATTTCTCCTTCTAGTTGACACTTCAAGGTTGGTAGTGTGGCTTTAGGGCTAAGCCTCCTTGATGACTTGGGATGTAGAGATAAGAGAGGGAGAGATGGATGAAGAAATCTAGAGGTGGGAGGTGGGTAATTCTTCCATGAAGAATATGAGGGAAGGGTGCCCTATTTATACTTTTTCAAGTCCGACTCCTTCTCAAACTTTAAAATATTAAAAATAATTAGAAAATGAAAGAAAAAGGGCTCCAACCAATGCTTTGGACGTGCAATATCCTTGGGGATTTTTTTCTTTTTCTTTTTCTCTTCTTTCCTTGCTCGTTTTGTCCAGAAATCCCTCTTGGATGCTTCTTTCCTTCTTTTTCATTGCCACCTTGCATTGAGATCTTTTGAGAGATAAAATAGGGATAAGAATCCTCTCTTAGAATCAAACTTGGCCCACATGAGGTGTAGAACTTCCCCTTTTATCTCTTTGCATCGTCAACTTTCCTTTTTTGGAAAGTTCTTCTTTTTGGCTCCTAACTTGAAGAGATCTTCTAGATAATTCTCCCTTGATTTTTTTCATTTACTTTTTCAATCAAAATCCAATCCAAAATCTTTTTTGGGACGTGGAATAGCTAGTTTGGATATTTTTTTATTTTTTTTTTAATTAAATCTTCTCCTTCTCCAAAAAGAACTCCTATGAGTCTTTTCTAGTCAATCTTTGATGAGATATTCTTCAAATTCTCTTCAAAATCTCTTGAAAATGTGCAACAAATAAATGGACCCCATCTTGGATGTTTTACAGGTGTGCCCCACACATTTGCATGTGTGTGTGGGACCATGAAGCCGACTTTTTACAATTTTCTTCCAATTTCTTTTTCTCTTCAATTCTTCTCTCCTTTCTCCTAAAAATCAATTCCTTGCCTCAATTCTTTACAAATGGGACCCATATAATCAATTTCCTACAAAACAAATGTAAATTCATGTGAAAAGACAATTTTACCCCTAACATCACATAGGCATGACTGTGGACCCATCTCTCGTGAAATGATAATAAAAATGTACATCATTCTTCATGATTTTGTATGAATGAACTAATGATGAAGAGAATTCAATTTATTTCATGAGAAAAATTATTTTCACAAAACTTTCCAAAAATAGACTTTCCAAAAATAGCAAGTTTCATGAATTTATGCAAAAAGTGTGATTTTTAAGTAATTTATGTAGAAAAAATATAAAGATGAATTTAAAATGAATTAAACCATGATATCACACTAAATGACGCTCTTTCAAGTTAATAAGTCTTTAAAATGGGTCAAATTGTGTATGAAAATATGCATTTTTAAAGACTCATCACAACCCCCAACCAGCGTTTTGCTAGTCCCTAGCAAAAAATGCGATAAAATATGAGGAATTCATCCTAACCTAATCTTATCTTTAACTAATGCAATGCAATAAAATTAAACATGAATGCAACGCCACTTTCGCTGGCACTCTTGACTGCATTTAGCTTATGCAGCAAGCCTTTAAACGCCTAGGTTCCCCTTAATGGACGAGTTGTGCCTCGTGAGGGTTTGCAGTGAATATACCCACAAAATTCTCTTTTTTGTTTAATGAGAAAAATAAACAAATGAATAAAAGAGAAAAGAAATTCCCCAAAAGAAAATTCACTCATATCAGATATTTTCGAAATCTGGAATAATTACACTTTCAGACTTTTCAAAGTCCAGTCCACAATTCTATTCTCAAAAACTCTCTCAATTTCAAACCAACTTGCGTGCATTGTGCGAAATTGTATACATCAAAAACCTATTTCGGATATTCTACAATAATGCCGCAAAAATAGAATTTTTCCTTCAAATAGTCTGATCCCCTGAAATTTAGCAAAAAGAAATTTCCTCTCAAAGTTACTCAGATAGTTGCCACTTTACTATTTACTTTGGTTGGCCTCTTTTTCTCTCACTATCTTTTTCCGATGCAAGAGTTCCCAAGTTCATACGATATAAGAAAAGTTAGGATCCAGAGAGCAAATCTGGTCCTTGACCTTCCCCGCACATACTCCCTTGCAAACTCTTACGGACACTCTTCACTCTCTTACTTTTTCCAACATAGAATTTTCCAAGTTCATATGATATAGCAAAAGTTGGGATCTAAGGAGCAAACTTAGTCCTTATGCTTTTCCGCACATATCCCTTGAAAATTTCTATGGACACTCGTTGGGCCATAATTCATCTTTATTTTCTTTTTTTTTCTTTTCTTTCCTGTGACTGTGCAATGTTTAGGTCCCTTAAGCTTTCTAATTAACCCATGTAGCGAGCGTTAGGCCAATGACTCCCAAACCAGATGGCTTTAGGGCACTATATATGGAAATATTCCTCTGGGCTTACTAGCTCGAGTTGAAAAGGCTACGAACCCAAACTAGTCACAAATTGCTCATTATATGCTCTTTTTTTTACTCTTTTTTTTTTTTTAAACCAAAGTTAACACTAGGTGGCAATTCTCATTTCACACCAATTAATTCATCGTGGTTCTAATATATACAATTTACCAACAATGAACCAGGAAACAAAAATATTCTACAAACTAAATTTCAAGTTCACATTGTATTCTCCAGAAAAATTCCAAAAACAAACAGCATCAAAGCTTCATATCCAAAATTGTCGAAAAAAATGTATACGTGTATGTATATGAAGAGCAAGTTTTGGTTATCTTTTGATAGGTTTTCTCCTTCAGAAAATGCAAACTTTCTTTTTACTTCCTTCCAAAAGTATGAAAATTCCAGATTTCTATATATCTTCAAATCGCTTCAATTCTTTTGAAAACTTTCTTTTATGAAATGAAAAGCAAATGAGAAAAACAAATGAGAGATAAATGCAAAAGTAAGTGAAAGGTAAAATAAATGCCGGCAAAAATTCCTAAAACTAAAAAAAATTAAAAGCAAAAAAAAATTAAAAAAAAACTATATGCCTAAAAGTGGACAAGCGTGCTTGTTCCCAAAAAACTTGATCGTGAACTCCAAGTACGGAGCTGCGATGTAGTAATAAAACTGGTGAGACTAGGTCGATCCTCAGGGAGCAATGTGTTTACGGTATTTTCAACTTGTAACCTGTCTTAAATAAAAATCTAAAACTAGCCTAATTAAAATCTAACAAATACAAGTGTCCTACTTACCAAAATTAAATTGGTTACAAACCAATGAAAGAAACTTTTAAAAAAACTAAAATTGCTGCAAAACTAAAACACAAGTTACAGCTTCCAAAAATAAAAACTAAAATTAGAAACTAACTAAACTAAACAATGTTAAAAACAAAAAAAACAAAAGTTAGAAACTTTCCTAGGTTAGAATTTCCAAAACTGGTAAACTTTCCAATTTAAAACCTTCAATTAAAACAAGTTTAGAAAGATATTTAATTTTGGAAATTAACTAAAACAATCAAAAACATAAAACTAGAAACAAAGTTAAAATTTGGAAGTAAGTAAAATTAATAATGCAATGCATGCCATGAGATGCTGAAAAATTCTAAGTATGAAAAACTAGTATGCTGATGCAAATTTTATGCATGATTTGAACTATTCTAATGCATCCTAAATCTAAATTTAATGGCTGGAATTTATGCTCTACTGATGCAAGAAACTAACAAAAAAAACGGAAGTGCAAAAGGATTTAAAACGAAAAAGTTATGAATGCATGAATATGACAACTTTGCAAAATTCTGTGCAGAAATTCCGATTCAGGTTGACTGATTGGCAAAGTTCAAGCCTCTGGTTCACAAACCTTCCGAAATTATTTTGATCTGAAAATTTGGAGAATGAAAGACCACATCCTAAACTTTAATATTGCCAAGTTGCAAAGAAAAATATTGTGATTTGACTGGTCTACCTACTTCGAACTTTTTGTCAAAAACTGTTTTTTACAGTTTGCTGAAACTATTAAGTTATGCTGTTTATATATTGAATTCGAATTTAATCATTAGATTCAGATCTGAAGGCTTAATTTTCATCAACTTAAAAATGCACAAAATCTTATGATAAGAAAATAGATGCACTGATTCCTAATCCAACCATCAAACTATGCAAAAACAAAACTTAAAATCAATGTGAATATAACAAGAAAAATAACAGAAGTGCAGAAAATAACATAAAATTGCAGGAAGTCAAAGGCTGTAATAACACGAAAGTCAAAGGTGGTAAACAACTGAAGTCAAAGGCGGTAATAACACGAAAGTCAAAGGCGGTAGATTGCTCTTTCAATTTATTATCTTAATTTGGGCCAAAATAGATTAGCAGTGTTGTCTTAGGGGCTTATTCTTCATCTTAAGTCGTCAATCTAAGTGAGAATAACAAATTTCCATTCCATGTAAAAATAAATTTCAGAATTGGCCTCTAGTCTTTTTCTACTCAAACCTCTTTAACTCCATCTTGCATTGCCTCCAAACATACAATGTATCCAAAGAGACAAAGTATATTAAAAAGGTTACTAAAATGGGTTACTAGTTGTGATTCCAATTCTATCCAAATATTTAAACAAGAACAAAAATTAACCCAATCACAAACAAGACTAAAATTTTGAACACCACAAAATCAAAGACAAGAACAATTGAAAAGAAACAAACTTTACTAGCATGAAATTGTTTTATAAAAGATTGGAAATGAAAAGCAAACAATTACATACTAGGATGGATGAGAATTCCTCCTTCTAGTTGACACTTCAAGGTTGGTGGTGTAGCTTTAGGGCTAAGCCTCCTTGATGACTTGAGATGTAGAGACAAGAGAGGGAGAGATGGATGAAGAAATCTAGAGGTGGGAGGTGGGTAATTCTTCCATGAAGAATATGAGAGAAGGGTGCCCTATTTATACTTTTTCAAGTCCTACTCCTTCTCAAACTTTAAAATATTAAAAATAATTAAAAAATGAAAGAAAAAGGGCTCCAACCAATGCTTTGGACGTGCAATATCCTTTGGGATTTTTTTCTTTTTATTTTTCTCTTCTTTCCTTGCTTGTTTTGTCTAGAAATCCCTCTTGGATGCTTCTTTCCTTCTTTGTCATTGCCACCTTGCATTGAGATCTTTTGAGAGATAAAATAGGGATAAGAATCCTCTCTTAGAATCAAACTTGGCCCACATGAGGTGTAGAACTTCCCCTCTTATCTCTTTGCATCGTCAACTTTCCTTTTTTGGAAAGTTCTCCTTGTTAGCTCCTAACTTGAAGAGATCTTCTAGATAATTCTCCCTTGATTTTTCCCTTTACTTTTTCAATCAAAATCTGATCCAAAATCCTCTTTTGGACGTGGAATAGCTAGTTTGGATATTTTTTTATTTTTTTTCAATTAAATCTTCTCTTTCTCCAAAAAGAACTCCTATGTGGCTTTCCTAGTCAATCTTTGATGAGATATTCTTCAAATTCTCTTCAAAATCTCTTGAAAATGTGCAACAAATAAATGGACCCCATCTTGGATATTTTAGAGGTGTGCCCCACACATGTGCATGTGTGTGTGGGACCATGAAGCCGACTTTTTACAATTTTCTTCCAATTTCTTTTTCTCTTCAATTCTTCTCTCCTTTCTCTTAAAAATCAATTCCTTGCCTCAATTCTTTACAAATGGGACCCATATAATCAATTTCCTACAAAACAAATGTAAATTCATGTGAAAGGACAATTTTACCCCTAACATCACATATGCATGACTGTGGGCCCATCTCTCGTGAAATGATAATAAAAATGTACATCATTCTTCATGATTTTGTATGAATGAACTAATGATGAAGAGAATTCAATTTATTTCATGAGAAAAATTATTTTCACAAAACTTTCCAAAAATAGACTTTCCAAAAATAGCAAGTTTCATGAATTTATGCAAAAAGTGTGATTTTTAAGCAATTTATGCAGAAAAAATATAAAGATAAATTTAAAATGAATTAAACCATGATATCACACTAAATGAGGCTCTTTCAAGTTAATAAGTCTTTAAAATGGGTCAAAATGTGTATAAAAATATGCATTTTTAAAGGCTCATCACAACCCCCCAACCAGCGTTTTGCTAGTCCCTAGCAAAAAATGCGATAAAATATGAGGAATTCATCCTAACCTAATCTTATCTTTAACTAATGCAATGCAATAAAATTAAACATGAATGCAACGCCACTTTCGCTGGCACTCTTGACTGCATTTAGCTTATGCAGCAAGCCTTTAAACCCCTAGGTTCCCCCTAGTGGACGAGTTGTGCCTCGTGAGGGTTTGCAGTGAATATACCCACAAAATTCTCTTTTTTGTTTAATGAAAAAAATAAACAAATGAATAAAGAGAAAAGAAATTCCCCAAAAGAAAATTCACTCATATCAGATATTTTTGAAATCTGGAATAATTACACTTTCAGACTTTTCAAAGTCCAGTCCACAATTCTATTCTAAAAAACTCTCTCAATTTCAAACCAACTTGCGTGCGTTGTGCGAAATTGTATACATCAAAAACCTATTTCGGATATTCTACAATAATGCTGCAAAAATAGAATTTTTCCTTCAAATAGTCTGATCCCCTGAAATTTAGCAAAAAGAAATTTCCTCTCAAAGTTACTCAGATAGTTGCCACTTTACTATTTACTTCGGTTGGCCTCTTTTTCTCTCACTATCTTTTTCCGACGCAAGAGTTCCCAAGTTCATACGATATAAGAAAAGTTAGGTTCCAGAGAGCAAATCTGGTCCTTGTCCTTCCCCGCACATACTCCCTTGCAAACTCTTACGGACACTCTTCACTCTCTTACTTTTTCCAACATAGAATTTTCCAAGTTCATATGATATAGCAAAAGTTGGGATCTAAGGAGCAAACTTAGTCCTTATGCTTTTCCGCACATATCCCTTGAAAATTTCTATGGACACTCGTTGGGCCATAATTCATCTTTATTTTATTTTTTTTTTCTTTTCTTTCCTGTGACTGTGCAATGTTTAGGTCCCTTAAGCTTTCTAATTAACCCATGTAGCGAGCGTTAGGCCAATGACACCCAAACCAGATGGCTTTAGGGCACTATATATGGAAATTCCCTCCGGGCTTACTAGCTCGAGTTGAAAAACGAACCCAAACTAGTCACAAATTGCTCATTATATGCACTTTTTTTTACTCTTGTTTTTTTTTAAACCAAAGTTAACACTAGTTGGCAATTCTCATTTCACACCAATTAATTCATCGTGGTTCTAATATATACAATTTACCAACAATGAACCAGGAAACAAAAATATTCTACAAACTAAATTTCAAGTTCACATTGTATTCTCCAGAAAAATTCCAAAAACAAACAGCATCAAAGCTTCATATCCAAAATTGTCGAAAAAAATGTATACGTGTATGTATATGAAGAGCAAGTTTTGGTTATCTTTTGATAGGTTTTCTCCTTCAGAAAATGCAAACTTTCTTTTTACTTCCTTCCGAAAGTATGAAAATTCCAGATTTCTATATATCTTCAAATCACTTCAATTCTTTTGAAAACTTTCTTTTATGAAATGAAAAGCAAATGAGAAAAACAAATGAGAGATAAATGCAAAAGTAAGTGAAAGGTAAAATAAATGCCGGCAAAAATTCCTAAAACTAAAAAAAATTAAAAGCTAAAAAAAATTAAAAAAAAACTATATGCCTAAAAGTGGACAAGCGTGCTTGTTCCCAAAAAACTTGATCGTGAACTCCAAGTACGGAGCTGCGATGTAGTAATAAAACTGGTGAGACCAGGTCGATCCTCAGGGAGCAATGTGTTTACGGTATTTTCAACTTGTAACCTGTCTTAAATAAAAATCTAAAACTTGCCTAATTAAAATCTAACAAATACAAGTGTCCTACTTACCAAAATTAAATTGGTTACAAACCAATGAAAGAAACTTTTAAAAAAACTAAAATTGCTGCAAAACTAAAACACAAGTTACAACTTCCAAAAATAAAAACTAAAATTAGAAACTAACTAAACTAAACAATGTTAAAAACAAAAAAAACAAAAGTTAGAAACTTTCCTAGGTTAGAATTTCCAAAACTGGTAAACTTTCCAATTTAAAACCTTCAATTAAAACAAGTTTAGAAAGATATTTAATTTTGGAAATTAACTAAAACAATCAAAAACATAAAACTAGAAACAAAGTTAAAATTTGGAAGTAAGTAAAATTAATAATGCAATGCATGCCATGAGATGCTGAAAAATTCTAAGTATGAAAAACTAGTATGCTGATGCAAATTTTATGCATGATTTGAACTATTCTAATGCATCCTAAATCTAAATTTAATGGCTGGAATTTATGCTCTACTGATGCAAGAAACTAACAAAAAAAACGGAAGTGCAAAAGGATTTAAAACGAAAAAGTTATGAATGCATGAATATGACAACTTTGCAAAATTCTGTGCAGAAATTCCGATTCAGGTTGACTGATTGGCAAAGTTCAAGCCTCTGGTTCACAAACCTTCCGAAATTATTTTGATCTGAAAATTTGGAGAATGAAAGACCACATCCTAAACTTTAATATTGCCAAGTTTCAAAGAAAAATATTGTGATTTGACTGGTCTACCTACTTCGAACTTTTTGTCAAAAACTGTTTTTTACAGTTTGCTGAAACTATTAAGTTATGCTGTTTATATATTGAGTCCGAATTTAATCATTAGATTCAGATCTGAAGGCTTAATTTTCATCAACTTAAAAATGCACAAAATCTTATGATAAGAAAATAGATGCACTGATTCCTAATCCAACCATCAAACTATGCAAAAACAAAACTTAAAATCAATGTGAATATAACAAGAAAAATAACAGAAGTGCAGAAAATAACATAAAATTGCAGGAAGTCAAAGGCTGTAATAACACGAAAGTCAAAGGTGGTAAACAAATGAAGTCAAAGGCGGTAATAACACGAAAGTCAAAGGCGGTAGATTGCTCTTTCAATTTATTATCTTAATTTGGGCCAAAATAGATTAGCAGTGTTGTCTTAGGGTCTTATTCTTTATCTTAGGTCGTCAATCTAAGTGAGAATAACAAATTTCCATTCCATGTAAAAATAAATTTCAGAATTGGCCTCTAGTCTTTTTCCACTCAAACCTCTTTAACTCCATCTTGCATTGCCTCCAAACATACAATGTATCCAAAGAGACAAAGTATATTAAAAAGGTTACTAAAATGGGTTACTAGTTGTGATTCCAATTCTATCCAAATATTTAAACAAGAACAAAAATTAACCCAATCACAAACAAGACTAAAATTTTGAACACCACAAAATCAAAGACAAGAACAATTGAAAAGAAACAAACTTTACTAGCATGAAATTGTTTTATAAAAGATTGGAAATGAAAAGCAAACAATTACATACTAGGATGGATGAGAATTCCTCCTTCTAGTTGACACTTCAAGGTTGGTGGTGTAGCTTTAGGGCTAAGCCTCCTTGATGACTTGAGATGTAGAGACAAGAGAGGGAGAGATGGATGAAGAAATCTAGAGGTGGGAGGTGGGTAATTCTTCCATGAAGAATATGAGAGAAGGGTGCCCTATTTATACTTTTTCAAGTCCTACTCCTTCTCAAACTTTAAAATATTAAAAATAATTAAAAAATGAAAGAAAAAGGGCTCCAACCAATGCTTTGGACGTGCAATATCCTTTGGGATTTTTTTCTTTTTATTTTTCTCTTCTTTCCTTGCTTGTTTTGTCTAGAAATCCCTCTTGGATGCTTCTTTTCTTCTTTGTCATTGCCACCTTGCATTGAGATCTTTTGAGAGATAAAATAGGGATAAGAATCCTCTCTTAGAATCAAACTTGGCCCACATGAGGTGTAGAACTTCCCCTCTTATCTCTTTGCATCGTCAACTTTCCTTTTTTGGAAAGTTCTCCTTGTTAGCTCCTAACTTGAAGAGATCTTCTAGATAATTCTCCCTTGATTTTTCCCTTTACTTTTTCAATCAAAATCTGATCCAAAATCCTCTTTTGGACGTGGAATAGCTAGTTTGGATATTTTTTTATTTTTTTTCAATTAAATCTTCTCTTTCTCCAAAAAGAACTCCTATGTGGCTTTCCTAGTCAATCTTTGATGAGATATTCTTCAAATTCTCTTCAAAATCTCTTGAAAATGTGCAACAAATAAATGGACCCCATCTTGGATATTTTAGAGGTGTGCCCCACACATGTGCATGTGTGTGTGGGACCATGAAGCCGACTTTTTACAATTTCCTTCCAATTTCTTTTTCTCTTCAATTCTTCTCGCCTTTCTCTTAAAAATCAATTCCTTGCCTCAATTCTTTACAAATGGGACCCATATAATCAATTTCCTACAAAACAAATGTAAATTCATGTGAAAGGACAATTTTACCCCTAACATCACATATGCATGACTGTGGGCCCATCTCTCGTGAAATGATAATAAAAATGTACATCATTCTTCATGATTTTGTATGAATGAACTAATGATGAAGAGAATTCAATTTATTTCATGAGAAAAATTATTTTCACAAAACTTTCCAAAAATAGACTTTCCAAAAATAGCAAGTTTCATGAATTTATGCAAAAAGTGTGATTTTTAAGCAATTTATGCAGAAAAAATATAAAGATGAATTTAAAATGAATTAAACCATGATATCACACTAAATGAGGCTCTTTCAAGTTAATAAGTCTTTAAAATGGGTCAAAATGTGTATAAAAATATGCATTTTTAAAGGCTCATCACAACCCCCAACCAGCGTTTTGCTAGTCCCTAGCAAAAAATGCGATAAAATATGAGGAATTCATCCTAACCTAATCTTATCTTTAACTAATGCAATGCAATAAAATTAAACATGAATGCAACGCCACTTTCGCTGGCACTCTTGACTACATTTAGCTTATGCAGCAAGCCTTTAAACGCCTAGGTTCCCCCTAGTGGACGAGTTATGCCTCGTGAGGGTTTGCAGTGAATATACCCAAAAAATTCTCTTTTTTGTTTAATGAAAAAAATAAACAAATGAATAAAGAGAAAAGAAATTCCCCAAAAGAAAATTCACTCATATCAGATATTTTCGAAATCTGGAATAATTACACTTTCAGACTTTTCAAAGTCCAGTCCACAATTCTATTCTCAAAAACTCTCTCAATTTCAAACCAACTTGCGTGCATTGTGCGAAATTGTATACATCAAAAACCTATTTCGGATATTCTACAATAATGCCGCAAAAATAGAATTTTTCCTTCAAATAGTCTGATCCCCTGAAATTTAGCAAAAAGAAATTTCCTCTCAAAGTTACTCAGATAGTTGCCACTTTACTATTTACTTCGGTTGGCCTCTTTTTCTCTCACTATCTTTTTCCGACGCAAGAGTTCCCAAGTTCATACGATATAAGAAAAGTTAGGATCCAGAGAGCAAATCTGGTCCTTGTCCTTCCTCGCACATACTCCCTTGCAAACTCTTACGGACACTCTTCACTCTCTTACTTTTTCCAACATAGAATTTTCCAAGTTCATATGATATAGCAAAAGTTGGGATCTAAGGAGCAAACTTAGTCCTTATGCTTTTCCGCACATATCCCTTGAAAATTTCTATGGACACTCGTTGGGCCATAATTCATCTTTATTTTCTTTTTTTTTCTTTTCTTTCCTGTGACTGTGCAATGTTTAGGTCCCTTAAGCTTTCTAATTAACCCATGTTGCGAGCGTTAGGCCAATGACTCCCAAACCAGATGGCTTTAGGGCACTATATATGGAAATATCCCTCCGGGCTTACTAGCTCAAGTTAAAAAGGCTATGAACCCAAACTAGTCACAAATTGCTCATTATATGCTCTTTTTTTTCACTCTTGTTTTTTTTTAAAACCAAAGTAAACACTAGGTGGCAATTCTCTTTTCACTCCAATTAATTCATCGTGGTTCTAATATATACAATTTACCAATAATGAACCAAGAAACAAAAATATTCTACAAACTAAATTTCAAGTTCACATTGTATTCTCCAGAAAAATTCCAAAAACAAACAGCATCAAAGCTTCATATCCAAAATTGTCGAAAAAAATGTATACGTGTATATATAAGAAGAGCATGTTTTGGTTATCTTTTGATAGGTTTTCTCATTTAGAAAATGCAAACTTTCTTTTTTACTTCCTTCCAAATGTATGAAAATTCCAGATTTCTATATATCTTCAAATCGCTTCAATTCTTTTGAAAACTTTCTTTTATGAAATGAAAAGCAAATGAGAAAAACAAATGAGAGATAAATGCAAAAGTAAGTGAAAGGTAAAATAAATGCCGGCAAAAATTCCTAAAACTAAAAAAAATTAAAAGCTAAAAAAAATTAAAAAAAAAACTATATGCCTAAAAGTGGACAAGCGTGCTTGTTCCCAAAAAACTTGATCGTGAACTCCAAGTACGGAGCTGCGATGTAGTAATAAAACTGGTGAGACCAGGTCGATCCTCAGGGAGCAATGTGTTTACGGTATTTTCAACTTGTAACCTGTCTTAAATAAAAATCTAAAACTAGCCTAATTAAAATCTAACAAATACAAGTGTCCTACTTACCAAAATTAAATTAGTTACAAACCAATGAAAGAAACTTTTAAAAAAACTAAAATTGCTGCAAAACTAAAACACAAGTTACAACTTCCAAAAATAAAAACTAAAATTAGAAACTAACTAAACTAAACAATGTTAAAAACAAAAAAAACAAAAGTTAGAAACTTTCCTAGGTTAGAATTTCCAAAACTGGTAAACTTTCCAATTTAAAACCTTCAATTAAAACAAGTTTAGAAAGATATTAATTTTGGAAATTAACTAAAACAATCAAAAACATAAAACTAGAAACAAAGTTAAAATTTGGAAGTAAGTAAAATTAATAATGCAATGCATGCCATGAGATGCTGAAAAATTCTAAGTATGAAAAACTAGTATGCTGATGCAAATTTTATGCATGATTTGAACTATTCTAATGCATCCTAAATCTAAATTTAATGGCTGGAATTTATGCTCTACTGATGCAAGAAACTAACAAAAAAAACGGAAGTGCAAAAGGATTTAAAACGAAAAAGTTATGAATGCATGAATATGACAACTTTGCAAAATTCTGTGCAGAAATTCCGATTCAGGTTGACTGATTGGCAAAGTTCAAGCCTCTGGTTCACAAACCTTCCGAAATTATTTTGATCTGAAAATTTGGAGAATGAAAGACCACATCCTAAACTTTAATATTGCCAAGTTTCAAAGAAAAATATTGTGATTTGATTGGTCTACCTACTTCGAACTTTTTGTCAAAAACTGTTTTTTACAGTTTGCTGAAACTATTAAGTTATGCTGTTTATATATTGAGTCCGAATTTAATCATTAGATTCAGATCTGAAGGCTTAATTTTCATCAACTTAAAAATGCACAAAATCTTATGATAAGAAAATAGATGCACTGATTCCTAATCCAACCATCAAACTATGCAAAAACAAAACTTAAAATCAATGTGAATATAACAAGAAAAATAACAGAAGTGCAGAAAATAACATAAAATTGCAGGAAGTCAAAGGCTGTAATAACACGAAAGTCAAAGGTGGTAAACAATTGAAGTCAAAGGCGGTAATAACACGAAAGTCAAAGGCGGTAGATTGCTCTTTCAATTTATTATCTTAATTTGGGCCAAAATAGATTAGCAGTGTTGTCTTAGGGTCTTATTCTTTATCTTAGGTCGTCAATCTAAGTGAGAATAACAAATTTCCATTCCATGTAAAAATAAATTTCAGAATTGGCCTCTAGTCTTTTTCCACTCAAACCTCTTTAACTCCATCTTGCATTGCCTCCAAACATACAATGTATCCAAAGAGACAAAGTATATTAAAAAGGTTACTAAAATGGGTTACTAGTTGTGATTCCAATTCTATCCAAATATTTAAACAAGAACAAAAATTAACCCAATCACAAACAAGACTAAAATTTTGAACACCACAAAATCAAAGACAAGAACAATTGAAAAGAAACAAACTTTACTAGCATGAAATTGTTTTATAAAAGATTGGAAATGAAAAGCAAACAATTACATACTAGGATGGATGAGAATTCCTCCTTCTAGTTGACACTTCAAGGCTGGTGGTGTAGCTTTAGGGCTAAGCCTCCTTGATGACTTGAGATGTAGAGACAAGAGAGGGAGAGATGGATGAAGAAATCTAGAGGTGGGAGGTGGGTAATTCTTCCATGAAGAATATGAGAGAAGGGTGCCCTATTTATACTTTTTCAAGTCCTACTCCTTCTCAAACTTTAAAATATTAAAAATAATTAAAAAAAGAAAGAAAAAGGGCTCCAACCAATGCTTTGGACGTGCAATATCCTTTGGGATTTTTTTCTTTTTATTTTTCTCTTCTTTCCTTGCTTGTTTTGTCTAGAAATCCCTCTTGGATGCTTCTTTCCTTCTTTGTCATTGCCACCTTGCATTGAGATCTTTTGAGAGATAAAATAGGGATAAGAATCCTCTCTTAGAATCAAACTTGGCCCACATGAGGTGTAGAACTTCCCCTCTTATCTCTTTGCATCGTCAACTTTCCTTTTTTGGAAAGTTCTCCTTGTTAGCTCCTAACTTGAAGAGATCTTCTAGATAATTCTCCCTTGATTTTTCCCTTTACTTTTTCAATCAAAATCTGATCCAAAATCCTCTTTTGGACGTGGAATAGCTAGTTTGGATATTTTTTTATTTTTTTTCAATTAAATCTTCTCTTTCTCCAAAAAGAACTCCTATGTGGCTTTCCTAGTCAATCTTTGATGAGATATTCTTCAAATTCTCTTCAAAATCTCTTGAAAATGTGCAACAAATAAATGGACCCCATCTTGGATATTTTAGAGGTGTGCCCCACACATGTGCATGTGTGTGTGGGACCATGAAGCCGACTTTTTACAATTTTCTTCCAATTTCTTTTTCTCTTCAATTCTTCTCTCCTTTCTCTTAAAAATCAATTCCTTGCCTCAATTCTTTACAAATGGGACCCATATAATCAATTTCCTACAAAACAAATGTAAATTCATGTGAAAGGACAATTTTACCCCTAACATCACATATGCATGACTGTGGGCCCATCTCTCGTGAAATGATAATAAAAATGTACATCATTCTTCATGATTTTGTATGAATGAACTAATGATGAAGAGAATTCAATTTATTTCATGAGAAAAATTATTTTCACAAAACTTTCCAAAAATAGACTTTCCAAAAATAGCAAGTTTCATGAATTTATGCAAAAAGTGTGATTTTTAAGCAATTTATGCAGAAAAAATATAAAGATGAATTTAAAATGAATTAAACCATGATATCACACTAAATGAGGCTCTTTCAAGTTAATAAGTCTTTAAAATGGGTCAAAATGTGTATAAAAATATGCATTTTTAAAGGCTCATCACAACCCCCCAACCAGCGTTTTGCTAGTCCCTAGCAAAAAATGCGATAAAATATGAGGAATTCATCCTAACCTAATCTTATCTTTAACTAATGCAATCCAATAAAATTAAACATGAATGCAACGCCACTTTCGCTGGCACTCTTGACTACATTTAGCTTATGCAGCATGCCTTTAAACGCCTAGGTTCCCCCTAGTGGACGAGTTATGCCTCGTGAGGGTTTGCAGTGAATATACCTAAAAAATTCTCTTTTTTGTTTAATGAAAAAAATAAACAAATGAATAAAGAGAAAAGAAATTCCCCAAAAGAAAATTCACTCATATCAGATATTTTCGAAATCTGGAATAATTACACTTTCAGACTTTTCAAAGTCCAGTCCACAATTCTATTCTCAAAAACTCTCTCAATTTCAAACCAACTTGCGTGCATTGTGCGAAATTGTATACATCAAAAACCTATTTCGGATATTCTACAATAATGCTGCAAAAATAGAATTTTTCCTTCAAATAGTCTGATCCCCTGAAATTTAGCAAAAAGAAATTTCCTCTCAAAGTTACTCAGATAGTTGCCACTTTACTATTTACTTCGGTTGGCCTCTTTTTCTCTCACTATCTTTTTCCGACGCAAGAGTTCCCAAGTTCATACGATATAAGAAAAGTTAGGATCCAGAGAGCAAATCTGGTCCTTGTCCTTCCTCGCACATACTCCCTTGCAAACTCTTACGGACACTCTTCACTCTCTTACTTTTTCCAACATAGAATTTTCCAAGTTCATATGATATAGCAAAAGTTGGGATCTAAGGAGCAAACTTAGTCCTTATGCTTTTCCGCACATATCCCTTGAAAATTTCTATGGACACTCGTTGGGCCATAATTCATCTTTATTTTCTTTTTTTTTCTTTTCTTTCCTGTGACTATGCAATGTTTAGGTCCCTTAAGCTTTCTAATTAACCCATGTAGCGAGCGTTAGGCCAATGACTCCCAAACCAGATGGCTTTAGGGCACTATATATGGAAATATCCCTCCGGGCTTACTAGCTCAAGTTAAAAAGGCTATGAACCCAAACTAGTCACAAATTGCTCATTATATGCTCTTTTTTTTCACTCTTGTTTTTTTTTAAAACCAAAGTAAACACTAGGTGGCAATTCTCTTTTCACTCCAATTAATTCATCGTGGTTCTAATATATACAATTTACCAACAATGAACCAAGAAACAAAAATATTCTACAAACTAAATTTCAAGTTCACATTGTATTCTCCAGAAAAATTCCAAAAACAAACAGCATCAAAGCTTCATATCCAAAATTGTCGAAAAAAATGTATACGTGTATATATAAGAAGAGCATGTTTTGGTTATCTTTTGATAGGTTTTCTCCTTTAGAAAATGCAAACTTTCTTTTTTACTTCCTTCCAAAAGTATGAAAATTCCAGATTTCTATATATCTTCAAATCGCTTCAATTCTTTTGAAAACTTTCTTTTATGAAATGAAAAGCAAATGAGAAAAACAAATGAGAGATAAATGCAAAAGTAAATGAAAAGGTAAAATAAATGCCGGCAAATATTCCTAAAACTAAAAAAAATTAAAAGCTAAAAAAAATTAAAAAAAAAACTATATGCCTAAAAGTGGACAAGCGTGCTTGTTCCCACCCCCCAACCGATTATGTGCATCGTCCTCGATGTATATGAATGGAATATAAACAATAAGAAAAACATGAGGAAACAAAACAGTAAAAAAGGGTAAAGAGAAGGGGCACCTGAAATTATGTCTGAGTTGCTCCCTGTCCAAGTTTAGTCGAAAATAACAAAAGCAAAACCATAATATACATAGTATACACAGCAAAAGGCCTCGTCAGATCCAAGGCCGATCAATCCTTGTATATAGGATCATGAAGAGAAATTTCATCCTCTTCAGGTGGTGTGATCTCCAAGAATGGCTTCAATCTTTGGCCATTGACTTTGAACATTTGGCCATCCTTTGGATCGAAAATCTCAACAGCACCATATGGAAAAACTGTTTTGACAATGTACGGACCAGTCCATCGAGAGTTGAGCTTGCCAGGAAACAAACGAAGCCTAGAATTGTAAAGGAGGACTTTTTGCTCAGGGTGAAAATTTTTCCTGATGATTTGATTATCATGAAAAACCTTTGCCCTCTCTTTGTATATTTTAGAATTAACATAGGCTTCTCTGCGCAACTCTTCCAATTCATTCAGTTGTAGTTTCCTATTAGATCCAGCTTTATCTGTATCAAGGTTGAACTGTTTAATAGCCCAATAAACTCTGTGCTCAAGTTCCACTGGCAAGTGGCAAGCTTTCCCATAAATTAGCCGATAAGGAGACATTCCAATAGGAGTTTTGAAAGCTGTCCGATAAGCCCATAATGCATCAGTTAGTCAAGTAGATCAATCTTTTCGATTAGGGTTTACGGTAGTCTCCAAAATCCGCTTGATTTCACAATTTGATACCTCTACTTGCCCACTAGTTTGTGGGTGATAAGGGGTGGCCACTTTGTGAGTTATTCCGTATTGCTTCATAAGGGCCTCAAAAGTTCTATTACAAAAATGCGATCCCCCATCACTTATAATGGCACGAGGGGTTCCAAATCGTGAAAACACATCCTTCAAAAATCTCTGAACAGTTTTAGCATCATTACTCCGACAAGGAATAGCTTCTATCCATTTTGAGACATAATCAACAGCAACCAAGACATAAATGAAACCAAAACTAGGAGGAAAAGGTCCCATAAAGTCTATACCCCATACATCAAAAATTTCAATTACCAAAATTGGGTTCAAAGGCATCATGTTTCTTTTTGAAATACTTCCCAATTTTTGGCAGCGCTCACAGGTCTTGCAAAATTCATGAACATCCTTAAAAAGTGTGGGCCAATAAAAACCACATTGTAATATTTTGCAGGATGTCTTTTTAGCAGAAAAATGGCCTCCACAAGCCTGTGAGTGACAGAATGATACGACACTAGGAATCTCATCATCTAGCACACGCCTCCTGATAATTTGATCTGGGCAGTATTTGAACAAGTATGGATCATCCTAGAAAAAATGTTTCACCTCAGAAAAGAACAAATCTTTATCTTGCTTAGTCCAATGACTAGGAATACTGCCCATAGCAAGATAATTTGCTATATCTACAAACCAAGGGGGTTTGGATAATGCAAAAAGGTGTTCATCTAGAAAATTGTCCTTGATTGGTGTTGGTTTAATAGTATCAGAAATGACAAGTCTAGAAAGGTGATCTGCCACAACATTTTCTACTCCTTTATTATCTCTGATTTCTAAGTCAAATTCCTAGAGTAAAAGGATCCATCTAATCAGTCTGGGCTTAGCATCTTTCTTAGAAAGAAGGTACTTTAGCGCAGAATGATCAGTAAACACCACAATCTTAGATCCAATCAAGTAAGAGCGAAATTTGTCAAGTACAAAGACCACTGCCAATAATTCCTTCTCAGTGGTTGAATAGTTGATCTGTGTACTATTCAGGCTCTTACTTGCATAATAAATCACATAAGGCTTTTTATCCTTACATTGTCCCAAAACAGCCCCAACCGCAAAATCACTGGCATCACACATGAGTTCAAAAGGAAGGTTCCAATCTGGAGGTTGCATAATTAGAGCAGACGTTAGCATACCTTTTAATTTTTCAAAGGCCACTTGGCATGCCTCAGTCCATTCAAATTGTGCATCCTTGGATAACAGTTCACAGAGAGGGCGAGATATAGAACTAAAATCTTTAATGAACCTTCTGTAGAACCCTGCATGCCCAAAGAATGATCTTATATCTCTTACAGTTTTGGGTGTGGGTAAGTTGACAATCAAATCAATTTTAGACTTGTCAACTTCTAGACCTTTTTCAGACACAATATGACCAAGGACAATTCCCTGGCGAACCATGAAATGGCATTTTTCCCAATTGAGTACCAAGTTCTTTTCTTTGCATCTGGTGAGAACAATCTTGAGGTTGGTCAAACAATCCTCAAATGAGTCACCAAACACAGAGAAATCATCCATGAAGACCTCGAGAATGCGTTCCACCATGTCACTAAAAAGACCTCGAGAACGCTGAAATGTGGCAGGAGCATTACATAACCCAAAAGGCATTCATCGATAAGCAAAAGTACCAAAGGAGCATGTAAATGTAGTTTTCTCCTGATCTTCAAGGGAGATTTCTATTTGGTTATATCCAGAATATCCATCAAGAAAACAATAGTACTGGTGGCCAGCTACCCTTTCCAAAATTTGGTCCATAAAGGGTAGAGGGAAATGGTCCTTACGTGTGACTGCATTAAGTTTCCTGTAGTCTATGCATACCCTCCATCCTATGGAGACTCGGGTAGGAAAAAGTTCATTTTGCATATTTTTTACTACAGTGATACCGGTTTTTTTTTGAACGACCTGGGTAGGGCTGACCCACTGGCTATCTGAGATGGGATAGATTATGCCCACATCAAGCAGTTTAAGCACCTCAGCCCTAACCACTTCTTGCATGGTAGGATTAAGCCGGTGTTGCATCTGCCTACATGGTTTTGCATCCTCTTCAAGGTAGATGCGATGCGTACACACTAAAGGATTGATTCCTTTGATGTCAGCCACATTCCAAGCAATCGCATTCTTGTGTTGTTTGAGTACTTTCAATAATTGGGCCTCTTGATTCTTAGTAAGAAGCGAAGAAATAACTACTGAGTAGGTCTCCTCATCCCCAAGGTAAGCATATTTGAGGTTAGAAGGGAGGGGTTTCAACTCAGGTTTAGGTGGTTCAACCTGAGATGGAAGAGGTGGTGCACCATTTGGTACAAGCTCCTCAAACTTGGGTGTCCAGATAGCATGAGCTTCTTCCATAGTGTCATTATCCATTTCCTCAAGAAAGTCTATATTTTCATTGGCCTCAAGCATCGGTGTAATGTGGGAGTTAACACACTCCTTTAAATCATCCTCCAGCACAGTATTCACAGAGTTCATTTTAAGGAGATCATCATCAATATCCTCAGGATGTTTGTATAAATTGAATATATTTAGTTCAATGGTCATGTTTCCAAAAGAAAGTTTTAACATTCCATTCCAGCAATTGATTAATGCATTTGATGTTGCTAAAAATGGTCTTCCCAAAATTACCGGAATCTGAGCATTATGATTGTGTATTGGTTGAGTGTCCAATACATAAAAATCAGCAGGAAAATAGAATTTTTCAATTTGCACTAATACGTCTTCTATTACCCCCCTTGGTTTCTTGATCGAATGATCTGTGAGTTGTAGAGTAACCTTGGTAGGTTTCAACTTGCCTAGCCCCAGTTGTTGATAAACCGAGTAAGGTAATAGATTAACATCGGCCCCCAGGTCTAGTAAAGTTTGACCAATCCGGTGATTTCCAATGGTGCACGATATGGTGGGGCATCCCGGATCTTTGTATTTCTGGTGTGTGCTCCCATTTAGGAGTGCACTAACTTGCTCAGTGAAGAAAGCTTTCTTTTGTACATTTGTCCTACGCTTGACAGTGCAAAGATCCTTGAGGAACTTAGCGTAGGATGGAATCTGATTTATTGCATCCAATAGAGGAATACTGATTTTAACATCCTTAAAAATGTCTAAGATCTCCTGGTTTGGGATTGGCTTCTTGGGGTGGGTCAATCTTTGTGGAAAAGGGGCAATGGGTGTGATAGTTATGGGGTAAGGACCTTTTTCATTCTCAACAACAATTTTTGCATTAGCACTATCCTTTTTAATCTTTTCATTCAAATCTAAGGAGACATGTTGTTTATCTTTTTCTGGATTGTCTTGAAGTTCTTTGCCACTGCGTAGAGTGACTGCCTGAACATGCTCCTGATAGTTTGGGTTAGTTATGTCGTTCACTTCAAACTGGCCTTTTGGGTTTGGGAGAGGTTGAGTAGGAAATGTTCCTTTCCCTTGAATTTGAAGGCTATGTTTGATTTGTTCGATAGAAGTTTCTAACCTTTGGATAGCCTGCTGGTTATTCTGAATCATTTGTTGATTATTTTGCATATTTTGCATAAATTGTTGTTGAGATTGCACTAGCATACTGAGGGACTCCTCCAATGACCTATTATGAGCTTGTAGTGCATAAGATGTATTATGTTGTGGAGACATGTATGCACCAGAATTTGATGGTCTTTGGGGATTATACTCAGGTGTAGCACTTGGCCCATTCCTCCAGCTAAAATTTGGGTGGTTTCACCACGAAGGATTATACGTGTTCCCCATGGTATTTGTATTGAACGGCTTTTGGTATGAAGTCAAAATGTTAGCCTGTTCTTGAATTGCTTCCTGTAATGCAGGTCCAGTTGGACAGTCTGCTGACAAATGATCTTCAGAAGCACAAATACCACAAACCATGATTGTATCCTTGTTCTTTCCAAGTTTCAGGGTTTCTATTTCTCTTGTAAGTGCAGCAAGCTTGGCTTGAATTTCAGTTTGATTGTTCAGATGATAGATTCCTCCTCCCTTAGACTGGTTCAATGACCTAGATTGATCTGCCCCATCAGACAAGGCCCATTTTTGTGCATTTTCGGCCATTAGTTCCAAGAATTTCCATGCTTCATCAATTTGTTTTTGATCGAATTGACCATTGCACATCATCTCAATAAATTAACGGGTATCAGGGGTTAAACCCTCAATAAAAATCTCGATGAGACGATATGTTTCATATCCATGATGAGGACATGCAAGGACTAATTCGTTAAATCTTTCCCAACACTTATAATAGGGTTCCTTGAGATTTTGTCTAAACATCATAATTTCCCTTTTCAAAGTGTTGGTCTTATGCTGTGGGAAGAATTTCTTCAAAAATTCAGTCTCTAGGCCTTTCCAGGTGTTGATTGAACTTGGTCTAAGAGAGTGGAGCCAAGTCTTAGCTTTATCTTTCAAAGAAAATGGAAATAATCGAAGTTTGATTACATCCGGCACTACATTTTGTAACTGAAGTGTTGAGCATACTTCATCAAATTCTTTTAGGTGCAAGTATCACTTTCAGAGTCAAGCCCATGAAACTTGGGTAGAAGTTGGATCATGCCTGGTTTGATCTTAAATTGGCCTGTGATTGGGGGCATCACTATACAGGATGGTGTAGTTTGTCGAGCGGAGTTCAAGTAATCATGTAAAGTCCTAGGTGGCTGATTAACCTCCACACCATTGCGGTCCCTATTGTTATTCCCATTCCTGAATTGGGCATCATTGTTACCGGACCCACTCGCCATTGAAGACAATCTCAAAGGACTGGAGGGTCTAGGAGATTCTTTCCTTTCTAATCGATGCGCTGATCCTCTTTGCCAAATTGGCTGAGAGGGCTTGTCCTTTCTTTTTGGAATTTTGAGATTTTTTTTAGAAAAAGAAAAAAATAATAAAAAAACCTAAGTTATGAAAGCAACTAAAAAAAAACTCCCTAGGGTTGAAAGGTTTCCTTAAGTTTTCCAATCTAGTCCTACGAAACCAACTCGGCCAGGTTAGCCACTAGGAAGTGGTAGAGTCACAGATGGACCCGTTTGAAGGACCAATTTCCTGAACAGTCAAGCTGTCGCGCACTACAGGGGCAAAGGCCTCCTTAGACACCAAGAAGATTAAGGACAATAACTAGATCACTTTTGGTAAACTTTCTTCCCAAAAGAAGTTGAGACAAGTTGAAAAATAGTAACTTTTCCAATTTTAGAAAGTTTCTAAAAATCAGAGTGATGTGTACTTTCTAGCATTCCATGCACATTCCTATTCCAAATTAGGGTGGCTTAGCATTCCATGCATGTCCTCCTATTTCTAGAAAGATGCCACAATGAAACCACAACCACAAAACAATGAAAAAAAGGAAAGTTAGAAAAATTACCTTAAATGGCGCTCCCCGGCAATGGCGCCAAAAACTTGATCGTGAACTCCAAGTGCAGAGCTGCGATGTAGTAATAAAACTGGTGAGACCAGGTCAACCCTCAGGGAGCAATGTGTTTAAGGTATTTTCAACTTGTAACCTGTCTTAAATAAAAATCTAAAACTAGCCTAATTAAAATCTAACAAATACAAGTGTCCTACTTACCAAAATTAAATTAGCTACAAACCAATGAAAGAAACTTTTAAAAAAACTAAAATTGCTGCAAAACTAAAACACAAGTTACAACTTCCAAAAATAAAAAATAAAATTAGAAACTAACTAAACTAAACAATGTTAAAAACAAAATAAACAAAAGTTAGAAACTTTCCTAGGTTAGATTTCCAAAACTAGTAAACTTTCCAATTTAAAACCTTCAATTAAAACAAGTTTAGAAAGATATTTAATTTTGGAAATTAACTAAAACAATCAAAAACATAAAACTAGAAACAAATTTAAAATTAGAAAGTTAGTAAAATTAATAATGCAATGCATGCCATGAGATGCTGAAAAATTCTAAGTATGAAAAACTAGTATGCTGATGCAAATTTTATGCATGATTTGAACTATTCTAATGCATCCTAAATCTAAATTTAATGGCTGGAATTTATGCTCTACTGATGCAAGAAACTAACAAAAAAAACGGAAGTGCAAAAGGATTTAAAACGAAAAAGTTATGAATGCATGAATATGACAACTTTGCAAAATTCTGTGCAGAAATTCCGATTCAGGTTGACTGATTGGCAAAGTTTAAGCCTCTGGTTCACAAACCTTCCAAAATTATTTTGATCTGAAATTTTGGGGAATGAAAGACCACATCCTAAACTTTAATATTGCCAAGTTTCAAAGAAAAATATTGTGATTTGACTGGTCTACCCACTTCGAACTTTTTGTCAAAAACTATTTTTTACAGTTTGCTGAAACTATTAAGTTATGCTGTTTATATATTGAGTCCGAATTTAATCATTAGATTCAGATCTGAAGGCTTAATTTTCATCAACTTAAATATGCACAAAATCTTATGATAAGAAAATAGATGCACTGATTCCTAATCCAACCATCAAACTATGCAAAAACAAAACTTAAAATCAATGTGAATGTAACAAGAAAAATAACAAAAGTGCAGAAAATAACATAAAATTGCAGGAAGTCAAAGGCTGTAATAACACGAAAGTCAAAGGTAGTAAACAACTGAAGTCAAAGGCGGTAATAACACGAAAGTCAAAGGTGGTGATAACACAAAAGTCAAAGGCGGTCGATTGCTCTTTTAATTTCTTATCTTAATTTGGGCTAAAATAGATTAACAGTGTTGTCTTAGGGTCTTATTCTTCATCTTAGGTTATCAATCTAAGTGAGAATAACAAATTTCCATTCCATGTAAAAATAAATTTCAGAATTGGCTTGTAGTCATTTTTCACTCAAACCTCTTTAACTCTATCTTGCATTGCCTCCAAACATACAATGTATCGAAAGAGACAAAGTATATTAAAAAGGTTAATAAAATGGGTTACTAGTTGTGATTCCAATTCTATCCCAATATTTAAACAAGAACAAAAATTAACCCAATCACAAACAAGACTAAAATTATGAACACCACAAAATCAAAGACAAGAACAATTGAAAAGAAACAAACTTTACTAGCATGAAATTGTTTTACAAAAGATTGGAAATAAAAAGCAAACAATTACATACTCGGATGGATGAGAATTCCTCCTTCTAGTTCACACTTTAAGGTTGGTGGTGTGGCTTTAGGGCTAAGCCTCCTTGATGACTTGAGATGTAGAGACAAGAGAGGGAGAGATGGATAAAGAAATCTAGAGGTGGGAGGTGGGTAATTCTTCCATGAAGAATATGAGAGAAGGGTGCCCTATTTATACTTTTTCAAGTCCTACTCCTTCTCAAACTTTAAAATATTAAAAATAATTAAAAATGAAAGAAAAAGGGCTCCAACCAATGCTTTGGACGTGCAATATCCTTGGGGATTTTTTTCTTTTTCTTTTTCTCTTCTTTCCTTGCTTGTTTTGTCCAAAAATCCCTCTTGGATGCTTCTTTCCTTCTTTGTCATTGCCACCTTGCATTGAGATCTTTTGAGAGATAAAATAGCGATAAGAATCCTCTCTTAGAATCAAACTTGGCCCACATGAGGTGTAGAACTTCCCCTTTTATCTCTTTGCATCGTCAACTTTCCTTTTTTGGAAAGTTCTCCTTGTTGGCTCCTAACTTGAAGAGATCTTCTAGATAATTCTCCCTTGATTTTTTTCCTTTACTTTTTCAATCAAAATCTGATCCAAAATCCTCTTTTGGACGTGGAATAGTTAGTTTGGATATTTTTTTATTTTTTTTTCAATTAAATCTTCTCCTTTTCCAAAAAGAACTCCTATGTGGCTTTCCTAGTCAATCTTTGATGAGATATTCTTCAAATTCTCTTCAAAATCTCTTGAAAATGTGCAACAAATAAATGGACCCTATCTTGGATGTTTTACAGGTGTGCCCCACACATGTGCATGTGTTTGTGGGACCATGAAGCCGACTTTTTACAATTTTCTTCCAATTTCTTTTTATCTTCAATTCTTCTCTCCTTTCTCTTAAAAATCAATTCCTTGCCTCAATTCTTTACAAATGGGACCCATATAATCAATTTCCTACAAAACAAATGTAAATTCATGTGAAAAGACAATTTTACCCCTAACATCACATATGCATGACTGTGGGCCCATCTCTCGTGAAATGATAATAAAAATGTACATCATTCTTCATGATTTTGTATGAATGAACTAATGATGAAGAGAATTCAATTTATTTCATGAGAAAAATTATTTTCACAAAACTTTCCAAAAATAGACTTTCCAAAAATAGCAGGTTTCATGAATTTATGCAAAAAGTGTGATTTTTAAGCAATTTATGCAGAAAAATATAAAGATGAATTTAAAATGAATTAAACCATGATATCACACTAAATGAGGCTCTTTCAAGTTAATAAGTCTTTAAAATGGGTCAAAATGTGTATGAAAATATGCATTTTTAAAGACTCATCACAGACCAACCAGGTACTATGCAGAAGAATAAAGCAAGTATGCAAAAGAATAAAGCAACATCCTCCGAGTCAACAAGTACAATCATCACAGCATGAAAACAAACCATCTATATAGCAACCTGTGAGCCAATCCAGCAGTAAAATCCCGAAACATCATGTAATATGCCAGCACATAAAGTGAAATGCAAATGTAGTCTAAATTTAGTTGTAATGAAATGTAAATTATGTTTGCTAAGGCTATAAATAGTACCAGCCTTCTCCATGTACAGGCAAGAGTGGGAATACCAGTCAAAATTCGGCCTTGTTTCTACCACCATCTCCTCTCTCCTCTCCCTTCCACTTTTGTATACCCACCATCTCCCCCATTTGGTATCTGAGCCAAGTTGGCATCAAGTTTGTAATCAAGTATTGCTGCAAAATAAAGTCGTTTTGTGAGTATTTCTTCACTTATCTTTATATTTTGATTCTGTTTAAGGAATTGCTGACTGGAAGTAAGAACATCAAAAGTCTTAATACTTATTTTTTATTTGTTATTATTGAGAAATTTTAATCATATTCGGCCCGGAGCGAAGCTGAGGTAGCCACTGTTGCCACCGTTGTTAGCCGTGTGAAGGCGTTTAAGGCATTTTGTTGGTGTGTAAATCCTTTATTTCATTAGATACTCGTGGTATATTCGCTTAAAATAACTCTGTAATATAAATTATGCCTAAGCTTATTAAGAAGTTTGTACCATCTTCTTCCTCATCATCAAATTCCTTATCTTCTATGTCTATTAAAATAGTGAAGAAATCAATTAGGATGATTTAGATCAAGTTATTTGTGACCGGACTATTCCAACTGTAAATAAAAATGAAATTTATAAAGTTGAAAATTTTCAATTAAATCCAGTTATAAAGTAAAAACCATTAAAAGAACTGAATCTATTACCAGTAATATTCAGCATTTTTCTTTAATCAAGCCCCATGAAATAAAGAAGTATGTTAAAACATACAATTATATTCATTTTGAATTAGTGCAAGTTACTTTAAAGCCTTTAACAAGACTTAGACTTAGAACAGAAGCTCTCATCTATGTTCAAGGCACAAGACAAAAAATTCAGTGATTCATTACTTCGAATGGTTGAATCAAGTTTCGCTAATGGCACTACTTTCATCAATTTCTTTCCAAATGTCTCTGTTTCTCATACAGATCTAGGTGCACATAAAGCTCTTACTCTTTCTATCCAGACAAAAGGTTTTGACATGAATCCTCATAATCAAAATCTTGCTCTCATATATAAAGTTTATAAACTCATGAATTTAGTTGTTCCAGGCATGGCCTGTTCCCATCAAGCAAAAGATATGACTACTTTATTCCAAACTGATTTCAAAAATAAGGTTAATATTCCAAAACTCATACATTGGAATGATATTAAACTATCTGGTAAATGATGCTTAGAAAATGCTCAACCTGAAAGGTCTTTAGAAAATCAAGATATTGCAACAATTATTGAACATGAAGATGGAAGTGTTGAAATAAATTTTCAAACAAATTCAAGAGATACAACTCCTACAGTTTATCAACCTTCTAGAAAGTCTTATTCTCATCCTCCCTCTGTAGTAAGATCTTCTATAAAAGAACCATCCCGAGTTTCTTGCTCTACACGTAATGTAGAATTCGACCTACAAGACTAGTGTATCTTTCTTATCAAGCTTCTCCATCTAATACATATAATCCTTCGGAATCTAATTTCAATATAAATGTTATTAAATGCTTTGAAATTGATAAAGAAATATTAAAAAAGAATTTAGCTTTACATCCTCTCACAAAATCTTTTTTTAACCATGTTTTTGAAGCACATAAAGACTTTCTCAAAGTAAAATGGTATAAATATATGTATGATAATCAAAGAAATATTTATTTCTTTGATTGGCTTAAGCTAGCCATAAAGAAATCTTATATACTGAAGATTTTGTTAGATTTTGTGGACTCAATCCATCAGTTGATGTAATAAATTGATTAATTTCTTTATTTATCAATAAAATCATGCTCTGCTTTCATGAGATGAATGTTATTTTACTACTTCATGCACATGACCAATACGTATGACATAATGGTTCATGAGTTGAACCGGATCCCATTAGTATATTAGATGTGATATATGTGCATGGATGAGATCCACGCGCAGGAGATATAGGTCACATATCTTATACTTAAAATAGCTTCACAACCAGTAATGAGATTGGGCATCTCATTTGATAAGGTTGCAGCACTTTGATCACTATGAGATAGTGTGATTTGTCTCGATCATCAGAATGTAAGATTCTGGATCACGGTGCTGGTACATTGGATGTATTGAAGGACCATGAGATGCACCTTATGGAATTCCATCTCAATAATAAGGTATGCTCTCATAATTCCCTAGCAATAGGCTCTCAATCCTGAGACATTGACGAACTCAAGTTTCTATCTATTCATTTGCTTTGAGTCACCAATGAGTGAGGCCGACTATAGGTTAACACCTCGGTGTCTTGGGTATGTGGTAGTAGAACTGTGGGAACGTTGAATGATCAAGATGGAATCTATCTCTATTATCCCCTTGTGCCAATTAATGGATTTGTCATTAATAAGTGCGCACCCATCTCAATTAAGAGTTAATTGGATGGTACTGATGACTACTGTGATTAATTGGAGCTCAAGGATAATAAGATGTGGAACTTAGATTGGAAGAGACGGATTTATTCCAATTGATCCACGGATATTGATAGAGGGGCCTACTTGTGGTAATTGGGAAGTTTAGGGTCTTCATTGTAATTTATTCCTAAGACTGGAGTGCAATTGCATTTATATAGTGGTGTTATTTGCAATTAACTGTGGGCCCGGATTGCACATGAGATGTGGGGTCGCGGTGTTCCAGTTGGAGCCAGCTTTCTAAGGAATCCCTAATGGTCCCCACGCTAGCCCAAGATATTGGAAAACACTAATCCGACTTGGACTCTAAGAATAAGAGTTTGGAAGGGAGAAAGTTGCTAATTGCTTTGGAAGTAAGACTTCTATTTCAATTAGACAAGGGAGAAATTTGGAAGTCTATATAATATCCTTGGACGTCCAAAAGAGTCTCCCTCACGCCAAAAACCCTTTCGTGCAAGAGTTGCGCGAGTTACTCTCCTCTCCTTTCTTCTAGTTCCTTGGAGTCTCGAGTGGAATTTTTCCTGAAGATTCCACCATTCTTCTTGAGAAAGGAAATCCAATTCGGGTCATAGCGTGGAAGGCTAAGAGGTGTTGAAGAAATCCATTAGAGCACTGCGGATCTCCAAAAGGTATGATCTACTTCTTCCATGTCGTAGATTATTTTGGATGCTTAGTGCTGGTAGAATTTTACTGTACATGGTCACGAGATTGAGGGTAACGCATCCTGGATTGGGTTTTGGTCTTATGGATAGTTGATCCCTGTGTCAAGTGGATCAAAAAGTTTTGAAAATCTATCCACGAGACCCACCTACTTCCAACAGATTTATCCATCAATATGATAACTAAATTAAGCTCTTCTTGAATTATAACTTATACCAGTTCCTCTCAACAAAAAACTGAAGAATCTATACATCCTCCATTACATCAAATCATATATGAAGAAACTTCAGCTGTACCCATAAAAGATGTTGCAAAAATACAAGGAGATAAAGGTAAATCTGAATTTGTTTACAAATCAGATTTAGGTCATGTTTTAGAACAAAATAATTATACAAATATTAACCTTCATACTATTGACCAACAAACCAATAGAATTGAAGACAAAGTTGAAAATATTTAAAAATTTATGAAGCATCTTCTTCATAAAAGTTAATTAAGACACAAACTTTAGGTTTTCAAGGTGAAGCCCTTAAATATCAAAAGTTAGAAAGGAAACCTTTAAAATTTTCAGATGAACTAATCAATCAATTATCTCATAGTTTTACAAATATAAAAATTCAAAAAAATAAAGATCAAAAAGCTGACAAATCTATAAATATGTTAGTCTTAAATTCTAAAGCCTTTAGCTCAAATTCAGAATTTTTTATAGCTGATCCTATAGAAGAAAAGTCTAAAACAATTGAGAATCAAAATGATTAAAATCAAGAATCTCTACAAATAAAAAAATATTTAAAAGACAAAAACCAATAGTCACTACAACAAAAACAAGAAATTGTTATCCAAGACCTACTCCGGTTGATTTTCAATTCGAAAAACAAGCTATTCTAAATGGCCTTCGATTTGAAAACTCTGAATATACGAATGGAATGTAGATGGACTATCTGAATATCAAATCCTGCAACTATGCTAACACATGATGATATATGCCTCTACCATCATGGCTGCCGGTAATGATCAAAGACATGCTGTAAATGCAATTGTCCTTAGATTTACTGGACAATTACATGGTTGGTGGGAAAAGCACTTATATGGTATAGAAAAACAAGCTATACTAAATACAATAAAAAGAGATCCTTTAGAAAATCTTGTTATTACTCCTCAAGGTTAAATGATTCCCGATTCTATTTACATGCTTATTATCAAGTTAGTAAAACATTTTATTGGTAATTATATGAATGTAGAAGAAAAAATAAAAACACAATTAATCAATTTATCTTGCCCAACATTATCAAATTTTCATTAGTATAAAGATGTTTTCTTATCAAAACTCTATATAATCGATGCAAGCAATTTAAAATTTTGGAAAGAAAATTTTATATCTGGTTTTCCTAAACTTTTTGTAAAAAAAGTTAGAGAAGAGTTAAAATCAGAAAATTATGGAAATTTAAATTATGGACTTTATACATATGGTGACCTCATTCAAAAGATAAATAAAGTTGGATTTTCATTATCCAATGAAATCAAACCTAAACACAAATTAAAAATCAGAAAAAAGAATCAGCAAATTTGAACTTGGTGATTTTTGTTATCAATTTGCCATGGAACCATTAATTTGTCCTTCTAGCCATAATAAAAAGAAAAACTTAAAAGGAATCCATCAAAAAAGAAAATCTAAACATTTTTCAACTCCACAATATTATATTCTGTTAAAAAGTTATCATAAAAAATCTTCTCATAAAAACCCTTATAAAGAATTAAAAAAATCTTATACAAAAGATAATCCATCCACTTCTCAACCCAAGGAAAAAGAAATACCTTGTTATAATTACAAAGAAAAAGGTCATATAGCTCCTGACTGCCTAAAAATAAAAGTAAAAATAGAAAAAGAAATCAAAACTATCTTAAAAGGATCTTCAGTGTCAGAGTCATCCAGTTCCTCTGATACGGATTATTCTTCCTCTCATTCTTTAGATACATGTCATTGTAAAATATTTGACAGTGAAATCTAGTATGAATTTGCTTCTTTTTCCTATTTATCTTTAAACGTACTTTTTGCTACAGAAAAACTAGTGCTAGAAATGTTTAAAGATTTCAAAGATAAAGAATTAAAAAATAAATATTTTGAAAAAGTACAGAATATAAATAAAAGAAGTAAAAAAGGAAAAGCTTCTACATCAAATAATATATTTGACTTACTTGAACAATTCAGCATTAAAACTGTATTAGATAGATTAAGAGAGCAGTAAGCTCTTCCTCATCTTTCAATTCAATATCTTTATAAAGAAATTACTAATCAAAAGCAAGAAATAAAAGAATTAAAACAAGACTTAATTGAACTTCAAGAACTCAAACAACACATTGAGAATCTTGAATTTCACACACTCAAAAATTATCAAGAAAATAATGATAATAAATTAGAACATCAAGAAGAATTTGGTGAAAACTTAAATAGTTTTGTAAATTCTTTAATAAGAAATCCACTTAAAAAATGGAAACTCAAACTACAATTAAGATCAAAGACTTCTCTATTAAGGCACTCAACTTACTACATAGTGGTGTAGATGTTAATTTTATAAGAGAAGAATTAATCTCAACAAAATATTATGAAAAAACAAAAAATAAACTTAGCCTAGCAACTATTAGCAATAAACTCCATTTCCATTATAAATTAAATAACGTCCATGTTTGCAAAAATGGAACAAGTATAAAGAGTAATTTTCTGCTCAAAAAAGATTTAAATAATGATGTTATCCTTAGAAATCCTTCTCTATAGATTCTACAGCCTTTTCAAATTGATTCATCAGGCCTTAAAACTATTGAAGACAATAAAAAATCAATTTTTTATTTTGTTGAATCAACTCCTATTCAGCATATCAATATCATTCAAAATCAAATTGCTTATAAAGAAAAGCAAATGGCATATCTTCAAGAAGATATGAATTCCTTAATAATTGAAAAAGAATTACAAAAACCAGAATTCCAAAAAGATTTAATCTAATTTTAAAAATCTCTTGAAACAAAATGCTTTTCTGACCTTCATTCTGCCTTTTGGCACAGGAAACAACATACTGTTTCTCTTCCATCTATTAATAATTTCGATGAATCTCAAATTCCTACTAAAGCTCAACCTATTCAGATGAATAAAGACCTTGTACAACTATGTACTAAAGAAATCAATGATCTTCTTACTAAAAAGCTTATTTACAAATCATAATCCCCATGGAGTTGTGCAGCGTTTTACGTAAATAAAGTGCCTGAACAAGAACAAGGTGTTCCCCATCTTGTTATCAACTACAAGCCTTTAAATAAAGTCTTAAAGTCCATCAGATATCCTATTTCAAATAAAATTGATCTGATTATTTTTCTAGCTAGTGCCTTCCTTTTTTCCAAATTTGATCTTAAATCAAGATTTTGGTAAATTCAAATCACCCCAGAGGACAGGTATAAAACTACTTTTACAGTACCATTTGGCCATTATGAATGGAACGCTATGCCATTTGGTTTAAAAAATGCTCCTTCAGAATTTCAAAGAATAATGGATGACATTTTTAATCCATATCAAGCTTTTACACTCGTCTATATAGATGACATTCATGTGTTTTCAAAATCTATTTGTGACCATTGGAAACATTTAAATATTTTAAAAAAATTATTATCAAGAATGGACTTGTCTTATCCCAAAAGAAAATGATGCTTTTTCAAACAGAAATTCAGTTTCTTGGCTTTATAATAAAAAAGAAACTATTTCTCCAGTCCAAATAGTTATTAAGTTTACTTCCCAATTTCCTGATAAAATTCTTAATAAAGAGCAATTGCAACGTTTTCTTGGATGCCTTAATTATGTTTCTGACTTTTATAAAGATCTTGCTAAGGAAAGAAAAATCTTGCAAATGCACTTGACAAAAAATCCCATAGAATGGTCACCTGCCCATAAAAGTTGATCTAAATGTTAAACAAAAAGTCCAAATTTTACCTTGTTTAACTTTCCCTAATCCAGATTTATTAAAAAAAGTTCAAACAGATGCATCTGAAATAGGTTTTGGAGGAATCCTTCCAGAAAGAAATGTCCTTGGAAAAGAAGAAATTCTTCGTTTCACTTCTGAAACATGGACACGAACTCAACAAAATAGTCAACTATTAAAAAGAAAATCCTATCCATAGTAAATAATATAATGAAGTTCCAAAGTGATTTATGAAACAAAAAAATTTTATTAAAAATAGATTGCAAATCTGTTAAAGAAATTTTAGTAAAAGATGTAAAAAATCTTGCTGCTAAGAAAATCTTTTCTCGCTGGAAAGCTTTATTAGCCATATTTGACTTTGACATTGAGTATGTTACAGGTAAAGATAATTCTCTTCCTGATTTTTTGTCTCGTGAGTTTTAATAGGGATAAAAGGATGAAGCCTTAGCAGATTAGACCCTTTCTCCAGTCCCCAACTAATAAAGTTTCTTCCATTATGAACACTACACCTTTATCTAGAAAATCTGACGGAAATTATCTTGAGAGATGGGGAGCAACCCATACTTCTAATATTCCTCAATTTCCAAGCCCATCAAGCCCAATATTCAGAAAACCTCAAGCTTCACAAGCCCAATATTTTGCCATGAAAGCACCCTTGAGAATTTATTCCTTAGCTGGCATGTCTTATGCCAATACCATTTCTATTGAACATCTTATCCAAACCCTTTTTTCTCCTAATCACTTATTTATCCAACCTCTTAACTATAAAGCCTATGAATAGATTTTGATTAGAACTGGCAGCTGTACTATTGATCATACAGGTGGTTGAAAAAATTCACGCTTAAATGTTTTGCCACCCAATATTACTATCCTCTATTCAAAAATCAAAATCCTACATGTTCTCTCTGTAGAAGAATGGGGACGACCTCTTCATATGCCTCAAAGGCTTGATTCAGAACTTATTTTTAATTATTATAATTATATTTCTACTTGGGAAGTCATCCTCTATTATCAAATCCTTCCAGCATTCCTGGTTCATCAGATTCAAATCAAACTCCCATAAAATACCTATGTGGTTCTTCATACAATTCTAGATCCCTTTTGGTGCCACTAAAGACATCCTTCCTCAAGCACTTCTTCCTATTTATGAATCCTATCTGCATCATTTAAAGCTCTCTCAAATTAGAAGAAAAAAGCCTTTATCAGCACCTACGACTTGCAACAGAACCTTATGTTACTATGCAGTTTTATTGCAAGCAGGAGATTTCTTGGATCTTGAAATGGAATTTTTATAAAGAAATGGACTTCAGTCCACGAAAGATTTATATCAAGTTTTTACATCAATTTGATTATACTATAATACTCTAGCAATATTCTACCGATCAAGCTATGAAGCCATCATTCTCTAAAGTTCTCAAAACTCCTGAAAAAGAAAAAGAAAGGCTTCATCCAGCAAGTGATATTGACAAACAGAAGAATTCTTGTTCAGCCTATCCTTCTGCTCTTTATGCAGCAGTAGATTTGCTTCAACTTAAAAATGAACTTCAAAAGGAAATTATTAAAAAAATACAAAAAGAACGGTCATCTAAAAAATTCTCCATTAAGTTTTGGTCATTAGCTGCATAATCTTTGTGCTGATGACAATCCTTTGGAAAATATTGCTCCTGAACCAGATACAGATGCCGATGAGATACAAAGTGATAATGAAGGATTCATATCTTTTCGAAGAAAAGGAAAAAAATAAAGCCTAGACAAGACATATGCTTTATCAAGCCTCTCAATTTCCCATAAAGCAATCATGACGATCCACTATTTAGAATAAAATTCATCTATAGTGAAGATTGTGATCTTATCTAGCAGTCCTAAAGCATCATGAAATTTGTTAGCACATGAAATGAAATGCAAATGCAGTGTAAATTAAGTTGTTATGGAATGTAAATTATGTTTATTATGACTATAAATAAATCTAGTCCTCCCCATGTACAGGCAAGAGTTTGAATACCAATCAAAATCTAGCCTTGCTTCCACCACCATCTCCTCTTACCTCTCCCTTCCGCTTTTGTACACCCACCACCTTCCCCATTTAGTATTAGAGCCAAGTTGGTTTCAAATTTGTAATCAAGTACTTTAGCAATATAAAGTTATTTTGTGAGTATTTCTTCACTTATCTTTGTTATGTTATGCTTTGATTTTGCTTAAGGAACTACTGACTTAGAAGTAAGAACGTCGAAGGTCTTAATACTTGGTTCTGTGTTTGTTATTATTAAGAAATTTTAATCATATTCCACCCGGAGCAAAGCTGAGATAGCCATTGTTGTCGCCATTGTTAGTCGTGTGAAGGCATTTAAGGCATTTTGTTGGTGTGTAAATCCTCTATTTTGTTAGATACTCATGGTGGATTTAGTTAAAATAACTCTGTCATACAAATTATAGCTAAGTTTATTAAGAAGTTTGTACCTTCTTCTTCCTTATCATCAAATTCCTTATCTTCTATATCTATTAAAAATAGTGAAGAAATCAATTATGACGATTTAGATCAAGTTATTTGTGACTAGACTATTCCAACCATAAATAAAAATAAAATTTATAAAGCTGGAAGTTTTCAATTAAATCAAATTATAAAGTAAAAACCATTGAAAGAACTGAATCCATTACCAGTAATATTCTTTAATCAAGTCCTATGAAAGAAAGGAGTATGTTAAAACATACAATTATATTCAATTTGGATTAGTGCAAGTTATTCTAAAGCCTTTACCAAGACTTGAACTTAGAACAGAAGCTCTCATCTATGTTCAAGATACAAGACAGAAAATTCAATGATTCATTACTTGGAATGGTTGAATTAAGTTTGGTTAATGGCCCTACTTTCTTCAATTGCTTTCTAAATTTCTCTGTTTCCTTTACAAATCCAGGTGCACATGAAGCTTTTACTATTGCTCTCTAGGCAAAAGGTTTTGATATGAATCCTCATAATCAAAATCTTGCTCTCATAGATAGAGTTAGGGTATATTATAAACTCATGAATTTAGGTGCTCCAGGCATGGCTTATTCCCATCAAGCAAAAGGTATGACTACTTTATTCCAAACTAATTTCAAAAATAAAGTTAATATTCCAAAACTCATACAGTGGAATGATATTAATCTATCTCGTAAATGGAGCTTAGAAAATGCCCAACCAGAAAGGTCCTTAGAAAATCAAGATATGAAAACAATTATTGAAAATGAAGACAAAAGTGTTGAAATAAATTTTCAAACAGATTCAAGAGATACAACTCCTACAGTTTATCAACCTTCTAGAAAGTCTTATTCTCATCCTCCCTCTGTGGTAGGATCTTCCATAAAAGAACCATCCCGAGTTTCTTGATCTACACCTAATGTAGACCTTCGACCTGCAGGACTTGTGTATCCTTCTTATCAAGCTTCTCCATCTAAACATAAAAGCCTTCGAAATCTAATTTCAATATAAATGTTATTCAATGTTTTGAAATTGATTAAGAAATGTTAAAAAAGAATTTAGCTCTATATCCTTTAACAAAATCCTTTTCAAAATAGGTTTCTCAAGAAATAATGACTTTTTAAAAGAAAAATGGTACAAATAGGCATAAACTAGCCATAAAGAAAGCTTGTAATACTGAAGATTTATCCATTAATATGATAACAAAATTAAGCTCATCTTTGATTATAGCTTCTACCAACTCTTCTCCACAAAGAACTAAAGAATCCATACATCCTCCATTACATCAATTTATATATAAAGGAACCCTGGACGTACCCATAAAAAATGTGGCAAAGATACAAAGAGATAAAGGTAAATCTGAATTTATTTACAAATCATATTTAAGTCATGTTTTAGAACAAAATAATTATACAAATATTATCCTTCATACTGTTGGTCAACAAACTAATATAATTGAAGATAAAGTTGAAAATATTTTACAACTTTCTGAAATTATTTCTTCTAAAAAAAAATCAAAACTATCTTAAAAGGATCCTCATCCTCATCCTTAGAATTATCTAGTTCCTCTGATAAAGATTATTCTTCTAATACATGTCATTGTAAAATATTTGACAATGAAATCCAGTCTAAATCTGCTTCTTCTTCCTCTTTATCTTTAAATGTACCCTTTACTCCGGAAGAAATGGTGCGAGAAATGTTTAAAGATCTAAAAGATGAAGAATTAGAAATCAAATATTTTGAAAAAAATACAAAAAATAAACAATGAAAATAAAAAAGGAAAAGCTTCTACATCAAGTAATATATCTGACTTACCTAAACAATTCAGTATAAAAACTATTTTAGATAGATTAAGAGAGCTATAAGCTCTTACTCATCTTTCAATTCAGGATCTTTATAAAGAAATTAATAATCAAAAGCAAGAATTAAAAGAATTAAAACAAGACTTAATTGAACTTCAAGAACTCAAACAACGTGTTGAGAATCTTGAATTTCACACACTCAAAAATAATCAAGAAAATAATGATAATTTAGAACATTAAGAAAAATTTGGTGAAAACTTAAATGGTTTTGTAAATTCCTTAACAAGGAATCCACCTCAAAAATGGAAAACTAAAGTTGCAATTAAGGTCAAAGACTTCTCTATCAAAGCACTCTGATTACTAGATAATGGCACAGATCTTAATTTAATAAGAGAAGGATTAATCCCAACAAAATATTATGAAAAAACCAAAAATAAACTCAGCCTAGCAACTGCTTGTAATAAACTCCATATCCATTATAAACTAAATAACGTCCATGTTTGTAAAAATGGATCATGTATAAAGACTAATTTCCTACTGGGAAAAGATTTAAACAATGATGTTATCCTTGGAAATCCTTTTCTATAGATTCTACAGCCTTTTCAAATTGATTCATCAGGCCTTATAACTATTAAAGACAATAAAAAATCAATTTTTGATTTTGTTGAATCAACTCCTATTTAACATATCAATATCATTCAAAATCAAATTGTTTATAAAGAAAAACAAATTGCATATATTCAAGAAAATATGAATTCTTTAAGAATTGAAAAAGAATTACAAAATCCAGAATTCCAAAAAGATTTAATTCAATTTCAAAAATCTCTTGAAACAGAATGCTATTCTGACCTTCCTTCTGCCTTTTGGCACAGGAAACACCATACTGTTTCTCTTCCATATATTGATAATTTCGATGAATCTCAGATTCCTACTAAAGCTCGACCTATTCAGATGAATAAAGACCTTGTACAACTATGCACTAAAGAAATCAATGATCTTCTTGCTAAAATGCTTATTCAAAAATCACAATCCCCTTTGAGTTGTGCAGTGTTTTATGTAAATAAAGTGCTTGAACAAGAATGAGGTGTTCCCTATCTTGTTATCAACTACAAGCCTTTACATAAAGTCTTAAAGTGTATCAGACATCCAATTCCAAATAAAACTGATCATATTAACTGTCTAGCTGGTGCCTTCTCTTTTTCCAAATTTGATCTTAAATCAGGATTTTGGCAAATTCAAATCACCCTAGAGGACAGGTATAAAACTGCTTTTACAGTACTATGTGGCCATTACAAATGGAACGTTATGGCATTTGTTTAAAAAATGCTCCTTCAGAATTTCAAAGAATAATGAATGACATTTTTAATCCATATCAAGCTTTTACACTCGTCTATATAGATGACATTCTTGTGTTTTCAAAATCTATTTGCGACCAATGGAAACATATAAATATTTTTAAAAAGTTATTATCAAGAATGGACTTCTCTTATCCCAAAAGAAAATGAAGCTTTTTCAAACAGAAATTCAATTTCTTGGCTTTATAATAAAAAAAGGAACTATTTCTCTTGTCCAAAGAGTTATTAAGTTTGCTTCCTAATTTCCTAATGAAATTCTTAATAAAGAGCAATTGCAATGTTTTCTTAGATGCCTTAATTATGTTTGTGACTGCTACAAAGATCTTGCTAAAGAAAGAAAAATCTTGCAAATGCGCTTGACCAAAAATCCCATAGAATGGTCACCTGTTCATATAAAAGCTGTTCAAAATATTAAGCAAAAAGTCCAAAATTTACCTTGTTTAACTATCCCTCATCTAGATTTATTAAAAATAGTTCAAATAGATGCATTTGAAATAGGTTTTGGAGGAATCCTTCTACAAAGAAACATCCTTGGAAAAGAAGAAATTCTTTGTTTTACTTCTGGAACATGGATGCCCACTCAACAGAATTTGTCAACTATTAAAAAGGAAATCCTATCCACAGTAAATAGTATAATGAAGTTACAAAGTGATTTATTAAACAAAAAATTTTTATTAAGAATAGATTGTAAATCTGCTAAAAAAATTTTAGAAAAAGATATAACAAATCTTGCTGCTAAGCAAATCTTTGCTTGCTGGCAAGCTTTATTAGCCATATTTGACTTTGACATTGAGTATATTGTAAGTAAAAATAATTCTCTTCCTGATTTTTTCTCTCATGAGTTTTTACAGAGACAAAAGAATGAAGCCATGGCAGATTAGACCCTTTCTCTAGTCCCCAACTGATAAAGTTTCTTCCATTATGAACAGTACACCTTTATCCAGAAAATCCAGCAGCAATTATCTTGAAAGATGGGGAGCAACCCATACTTTTAATATTCCTCAATTTCCAAGCCCATCAAGCCTTGTATCTAGAAAACCTCAAGCTTCACAAGCCCAATATTTTGCTATAAAAGCACCCTTGAGAATTTATTCCTTAGATGACATGTCTTATGCTGATACCATTTCTATTGAACATCTTATCCAAACCCTTTTTTTCTCCTGATCACTTATTTATCGAACCTCTTGACTATAAAGTCTATGAATAGATTCTGATCAGAACTGGCAGCTGTACTATTAATCATACAGATGGATAAAAAATATCATACTTAAATGCTTTACTACCTAATATTACTATCCTATATTCAAAAATCAAAATCCTGCATGTTCTCTCTGTAGAAGAAAGGGGACGACCTCTTCATATGCCTCAAAGGCTTGATTAAGAACTTATTTTTAATTATTATGATTACATTTCCACTTGGGAAGTCATCCTCTATTATCAAATCCTTCCAGTATTCCTGGTTTATCAGATTCAAATCAAACTCCCATAAAATACCTGTGGTTCTTCACACAAATTTGGATCCCTTTTGGTGCCACTAAAGACATCCTTCCTTAAGCACTTCTTCCTATTTATGAATCCTATTCTACATCATTTAAATCCCTTCTCAAATTAAAAGAAAAAAGCCTTTATCAGCACCTACAACTTGCAATAGAACCTTATGTTACTATGCAGTTTTATCGCAAGCAGGAGATTCCTTGGATCTTGAAATGGAATTTTTATAAAGAAATGGACTTCAATCCACCAGTTTTATCTCGAATGATTTATATCAAGTTTTGGCATCAATTTGATTATACTGCAATACTCCAGCAATATTCTACCGATCAAGCTATAAAGCCATCATTCTTTGAAGTTCTCAAAACTCCTGAAAAGGAAAAAAGAAAGGCTTCCTCTAGCAAGTGATATTGTTAAACAGAAGAATTCTTATTCAGCCTTTCCTTCTGCTCTTTATGGAGCAGCAGATTTGGTTCAACTCAAAAAAGAACTTCAAAAGGAAATTTTTGAACAAATACAAAAAGAACGGTCATTTGAAAATTCTCCATTAAGCTTTGGTCAGCAGCTGCATCATCTTTGGGCTGATGACAATCCTTTTGAAAATATTGCTCCTAAACTAGATACAGATGCTCATGAGACAAAAAGTGATAATGAAGGATTCATTTCTATCCGAAAAAAAGGAAAAAAATAAAGCCAAGACAAGACATATGCTTTATCAAGCCACTTAATTTCCCACAAAGCAATCATGTCAATCCACTATTCAAAATAAAGTTCATCTACAGTAAAGATTGTGATCTTATCCAGTAGTCTTGAAGCATCATGAAATTTGTCAGCACATGAAATGAAATGTAAATGCAGTGTAAATTCAGTTGTATTGAAATATAAATTATATTTGTTAAGGCTATAAATAGTACCAACCAACTCCATGTACACGTAAAAGTTGGAATACCAGTCAAAATCTAGCCTTGCTTCCACCACCAACTCCTCTCTCCTCTCCCTTCTGATTTCGTATACCCACATGTTCCCCTTTTGATATCAAAGCTAAGTTGGTATCAAATTTGTAATCAAGTACTTTGGCAATATAAAGTTGTTTTGTGAGTATTTCTTCACTTATCTTTGTCATCTTATGCTTTGATTTTGCATAAAGAATTGCTTACTCAGAAGTAAAAGCATCAAAAGTCTTAATACTTAGTTATGTGTTTGTTATTATTAATAAATTTTAATCATATTCTGGCTAGAGCGAAGCTAAGGTAGTCATTGTTATCGCCATTGTTAGCCGTGTGAAGGCGTTTTGTTGGTGTCTAAATCCACTATTTCGTTAGATCCTCGTGGTGGATTTGCTTAAAATAACTCTATAATACAAATTATGGCTAAACTTATTAAGAAGTTTGTACCTTATTCTTCCTCATCATCAAATTCCTTATTTTCTATGCTTATTAAAAATAGTGAAGAAATCAATTATGACGATTTAGATCAAGTTATTTGTGACTATACTATTCTAACCTTAAATAAAAATGAAATTTATAAAGTTGGAAGTTTTCAATTAAAATCAAGTTATAAAGTAAAAACTATTAAAAGAACTAAATCCATTACTAGTAATATTCAGCATCTTCCTTTAATCAAGCCCCATGAAATAAAGGAGTATGTTAAAACATACAATTATATTCATTTTGGATTAGTGTAAGTTGGACTAAAGCCTTTACCAAAACTTGGACGTAGAACAGAAGCTCTTATCTATGTTCAAGATACAAGTCCTAAAAAATTCAGTGATTCATTACTTGGAATGGTTGAATCAAGTTTGGCTAATGGCCCTACTTTCTTTAATTGCTTTCTAAATTTCTCTATTTCCCTTACAGATCTAGGTGCACATGAAGCTCTTTCTATTGCTATCCAGACAAAAGGTTTTGATATGAATCCTCATAATCAAAATCTTGCTCTCATATATAGAGTTAGAGTTGATTATAAACTCACAAATTCAGTTGTTCCAGGCATGGCCTATTCCAATCAAGCAAAAGGTATGACTACTTTATTCCAAACTAATTTCAAAAGAAAAGTTAATATTCCAAAACTCATACAGTGGAATGATATTAATCTATCTGGTAAATGGTGCTTAGAAAACGCCCAACCAGAAAGGTCTTTAGAAAATCAAGATATTAAAACAATTATTGAACATGAAGATGGAAGTGTTGAAATAAATTTCCAAACAGATTCAACAGATACAACTCCTATAGTTTATCAACCCTCTAGAAAGTTTTATTCTCATCCTCCCTTTGTGGTAAGATCTTCCATAAAAGAACCATCCCGAGTTTCTTGCTTTACATCTAATGTAGACCTTCGACCTGCAGGACTTGTGTATCCTTCTTATCAAACTGCTCCATCTAATACATAGAATCCTTCAGAATCCAATTTCAATATAAATGTTATTGAAGGTTTTGAAATTGATAAAAAAATGTTAAAAAAGAATTTAGCTCTCATCCTTTAACAAAATCCTTTTTTAAATAGGTTTCTTAAGAACATAAAGACATTTTAAAAGAAAAATGGTACAAATATATGTATGATAATCGAAGAAATATTTATTTCTTTGATTGGCTTAAACTAGCCAAAAAGAAAGCTTATAATACGGAAGATTTATCAATCAATATGATAACAAAATTAAGCTCATCTTGGATTATAGCTTCTACCAGTTCTTCTCCACAAAGAACTAAAGAATCTATATATCCTCCATTACATCAAATTTTATATAAAGAAACTTTGGCTGTACCCATAAAAGATGTAGCAAAGATACAAGGAGATAAAGGTAAATTTGAATTAATTTATAAATCAGACTTAAGTCATGTTTTAGAACAAAATAATTATGCAAACATTAACCTTCATACTATTGGCCAAAAACCAATAGGATTGAAGATAAAGTTGAAAATATTTTAAAATTTTATGAAGCATCTTCTTCACAAAAGATAATTAAGACACAAACTTTAGGTTTTCAAGGTAAAGCCTCTAAAGATCTAAAGTTAGAAAAGAAACCTTTAAAATTTTCAGATGAACTAATCAATCAATTATCTCATAGTTTTACAGATATAAAACTTTAAGAAAATAAAGATAAAAAAGTTGACAATTCTATAATTGTTTTAGTCTCAATTTCTAAAGCCTCTAGCGTAGATTCAGAATTTTCTGTAGCTGATACTGTAGAAGAAGAGTCTAAAACAAATGAGAATCAAAATGATCAAAATAAAGAATCTCTACAAATAAATAAAATATTTAAAAGACAAAAACCAATAGTCACTACAGCAAAAGCAAGAAATTATTTTCCAAGACTTACTCTAGTCGATCTTTAACTCAAAGAAGCTATTCTGAATGGCCTTTGATTTGTAAACTCCTCAGTATACTAGTGGAATGTAGATGGACTATCTGAATATCAAATCCTACAACTATGCCAATATATGCCTCTACTATCATGGCTGCCCATAATGATCAAAGACATGTAGTAAATGCAGTTGTCCATGGATTTACTAGACAATCACATAGTTGGTGGGAAAAATACCTATCTGATACAGAAAGAAATGCTATATTAAATGCAGTAAAAAGATATCCCTCAGGAAATCCTGTTCTTACTCCTTAAGGCCAAATGATCCCCGATTCCATCTACATGCTTATTACCGATAGAGTTTAACATTTTATTGGTAACTATATGCATGTAGAAGAAAAAATAAAAACACAATTAATCAATTTATCTTGCCCAACATTATTAGATTTTTGTTGGTATAAAGATGATTTCTTATCAAAACTTTATACAATCGATGCAAGCAATTCAGAATTTTGGAAAGAAAAATTTATATCTGGTCTTCCTAAATTTTTTGCAGAAAAAGTAAGCGAAGAGTTAAAATCAAAAAATTATGGAAATTTAAATTATGGACTTTATACATATAGTGACCTCATTCGAAAGATAAATAAAGTTGGATTTTCATTATGCAATGAAGTCAAACTTAAACGACAAATTGAAAATCAAAAAAGAATTAGCCAATATGAACTTGGTGATTTTTGTTATCAATCTGGCATGGAATCATTAATTAGTCCTTCTAGCCATAATAAAAAGAAAAACTTAAAAAGAAACCATCAAAAAAGAAAATCTAAACATTTTTCAACTCCACAATATTATATTCCCTCAAAAAAATATCAAAAAAATCTTTTGAAAAAAATCCATATAAAGAATCAAAGAAATCTTATACAAAAGATAATCCATCTACTTCTTATCCTAAGAAAAAGGAAATACAATGTTATAATTACAAAGAAAAAGGACATATAGCTTCTGACTGCCCAAAAATAAAAGTAAAAATGGAAAAAGAAATCAAAACTATCCTAAAAGGATCCTCAGTGTCAGAGTCATCCAGTTCCTCTGATACAGATTTTTCTTTCTCTCATTCTTCAGATATATGACATGTAAAATATTTGACAGTGAAATCCAGTATGAATTTGCTTCTTCTTCCTCTTTATCTTCAAACGTACTTTCTGCTTCAGAAGAACTGGTGCTAGAAATGTTTAAAGATTTCAAATTTGAAGAATTAAAATATAAATATTTTGAAAAAGTACAGAATATAAATAAGGGAAATGAAAAGGCAAATGCTTCTACATCAAATAATATATCTGACTTACTTGAACAATTTAGCATTAAAACTGTATTAGATAGATTAAGAGAGCAGCAAGCTCCTCCTCATCTTTCAAATCAAGATCTTTATAAAGAAATTAATAATAAAAAACAAGAAATAATAAAATTAAAACAAGACTTAATTGAACTTCAAGAACTCAAACAACGTGTTGAGAATTTTGAATTTCACACACTCAAAAATTATCAAGAAAATAATGATAATAAATTAGAACATCAAGAAGAATTTGGTGAAAATGTAAATGGTTTAATAAATTCCTTAACAAGAAAATCTACTTAAAAAAGGAAAACTCAAGCAACAATTAAGATCAAAGACTTCTCTATTAAAGTACTCATCTTACTAGATAGTGGCGCAGATGTTAATTTAATAAAAGAAAGATTAATCCCAACAAAATCTTATGAAAAAATCAATAATAAACTTAATGTAGCTACTGCTAGCAAAAACCTACATATTAAATACAAATTAAGTAATGTTTATATCTATAAAAATGGAACATGATAAAGACTAATTTCCTTCTAGGAAAGGATTTAAACAATGATGTTATCCTTGGAAACCTTTTTCTACAAATTTTATAGCCTTTTCAAATTAACTCATTAGGTCTAAAAACTATTTTAGACAGTAAAGAATTAATCTTTGATTTTGGTGAATTAACTCATATTCAACATATCATTAGTATTCAGATAAAGTGTAAACAAGAATAAGGTGTTCAAAAAACAATCAAACATCTAGTTCCAAATAAAATGGATCTTATTAATTGTCTATTTGATGTCTTCATGTTTTCTACATTTTGATCCTACATCCATATTTTGGTACCTTCAAATTCTACTTGGAGGACAGATATAAAATTATTTTTCTTTTCCCAAAGAAAATAAAAATTCAGATTATTGATAATTCTCATTCAGACCTATCTACCTTTAGGAAGTATCCCTTCTCATTATGACATCAAGTACGAGCAAAAGCAAAGCTCCTATTCAAGATTCAAGCTCTTCCTTCATACCTACATCCCAACAAATATCAATTTTCTTCTTTAATCCAAGATTATGTGTCACTTCACAAGAACTTATCAATGCCCATTAGAGTGCCATTCTCTCTAATAAATGAAAAAACACTAGAAAAACCCTATCCAAAATTGCTAACCATATCATGGACTTAGAAAGCCAAATCCTTATGTGCCATAACATCCATCAAAGAGCACTGTTATCTACCTATGCTGATGAAAAAACATCCAAAATTCACCTCCTGGTAAAGGTTCCACAGCCCTTCCAGATGAGATAGCTTCAAGAATTAGAGAAAAAACTATTTTTTATCATATCAATGAGCGATTAATGCTCAAAGCTCAATATATAAACTTGGCAACTAGCTTTCCCAAATTGTTTCTGCCATCATATGAAGTTGATATCTCATATATCGAACAAGGATTACTCCAAAAATTTTCTTTATGCAGGGATGATTTTGAAATGATACAGCAACTCCCTGCAATCGTGTGTCATGCCCTTCGCAGCCTTGGAGTTACTAAAAGACAACTTTTCATAATGATTTCATCAAGTTTGGGTGAAAGATTAGAAATCTGGTTTTATCAACCTTATTAATTATGGTCCATCATGAATTATGAAGAAGAAGATTTAATCTGCAAAAAATTCATCTCTACCTTAAATGATTACGAGCATCTCCCTGTTAGTTATTCAGCTCAATGGTATGAATCTCATGAAGTCACTACAATGGAATACAACTTAGAACATCTCAAAAATTATGATACAGCTTTTGATTAATATAAAGATTTCTCAATCTAAAAGGACATCTTGAATTTGCAAATATATACAAATATGTCTGGTGTGATGGTCGACCAGTTGTTTGCATTGCTGTTGATCTTGCTAAGCAAACTCCAGTGATACAGAATCCTTCTAAATCCGGACATGCCAAGTTTAATCAAATTCTCAATGCCTATGAAGATATCTCTTTTGACATTTCAGATAAAACTCGTGAAGAATTAATTTAGCTAGTCCATGGAGAATTCGAAAATGAAAATGAAGGTTGGAATGACATTTGTCATATTTTTTACTCTATTATGAAGTTCTCCACCAGCTGCAATGGAATTCATCGGGATGGTGATTGATCTTATCAAGATTTGATTTATCAAGATTTATTAAGAGTTTTCTCTATAAAGCATGCAAAGAAAAGATAACAAAAACATTATCATTGCTACCGTATCCATAGCTATGTTATTCTCTATAAACACATCAAAGTTATGTTAAAAAAGTACTATACAAAGAGCTACTTTGAGAAAGAAAACAAAAGACAATTTTGAAAAATCCAAAAGACAACAAAAATGAACAAGGCTCCATAGACTCCCCTCTCCACAGTAGACCAACCAGGTACTATGTAAAAGAATAAAGCAACTATGTAGAAGAATAAAGCAACATCCTCCTAGTCAACATGTACAATCATCACAACATGAAGACAAACCATCTATACGGCAACCTGTGATCTTATCCAGTAGTAAAATCCCAAAACATCATGCAATATGCTAGCACATAAAATGAAATACAAATACAGTGTAAATTCAGTTGTAACGAAATGTAAATTATGTTTGCTAAGGCTATAAATAGTACCAGCCTTCTCCATGTACAGGCAAGAGTTGGAATACCAGTCAAAATCCAGCCTTGCTTCCACCACCATCTCCTCTCTCCTCTCCCTTCTGTTTTTGTATACCGACCATCTTCCCCATTTGGTATCAAAGCCAACTTGGTATCAAATTTGTAATCAAGTACTTTGGCAATATAAAGTTGTTTTGTGAGGATTTCTTCACTTATCTTTGTTATGTTATGCTTCGATTTTGCTTAAGAAATTGCTGACTCAGAAGTAAGAACGTCAAACTTCTTAATACTTAGTTCTATGTTAGGTATACAAAAGCGGAAGGGAGAGGAGAGAGGAGATGGTGGTGAAAGCAAGGCTGAATTTTAACTGGTATTCCAACTCTCGCCTGTACATGAGGAAGGCAAGATCTATTTATAGTCATAACCAACATAATTTGCATTTCATTACAACTGAATTTACACTGCATTTGAATTTCATTTCATGTGCTGACAAATTTTATGATGCTTCAGTACTGTTGGATAAGATCACAATCTTCACTGTAGATGAACTTTATTCTGAATAGTGGATTGTAATGATTGCTTTGTGGAAAATTAGGTGGCTTGATAAAGCATATGTCTTATCTTGGCTTTATTTTTTTTTCTTTTCTTCGGATAGAGATGAATCCTTCATTATCACTTTTTGTCTCATCAGCATCTGTATCTGGTTCAGGGGCAATATTATCAAAAGGATTGCCATCAGCCCAAAGATTATACAACTGCTCACCAAAGCTTAATGGAGAATTTTTAGATGACCTTTCTTTTAGTATTTGTTCAAAAATTTCCTTCTGAAATTCTTTTTTGAGTTAAAGCAAATCTAATGCTGCATAAAGAACAGAAGGAAATGCTGAACAAGAATTCTTATGTTTGTCAATATCACTTGCTGGATGAAGCCTTTCTTTTTCTTTTTCAAGAGTTTTGAGAACTTCAGAGAATGATTGCTTTATAGCTTGATCGATAGAATATTACTGGAGTATTACAGTATAATCAAGTTGATATCAAAACTTGATATAGATCATTCGAGATTAAATTGGTGGACTGAAGTCCATTTCTTTATAAAAATTCCATTTTAAGATCCAAGGAATCTCCTGCTTGCAATAAAACTGCATAATAACATAAGGTTTTGTTACAAGTTGTAGGTGCTGATAAAGGCTTTTTTCTTCTAATTTGAGAAGGGCTTTAAATTTGCAAAATAGAATTCATAAATAGGAAGAAGTGCTTGAGGAAGGATGTCTTTAGTGGCACCAAAAGGGATCTAGAATTGTGTGAAGAACCATATAGGTATTTTATGGGAGTTTGATTTGAATATGATGAACTAGGAATCCTGGAATGATGGGTTTTGATAATAGAGGATGACTTCCCAAGTAGAAATATAAATCATAATAATTGAAAATAAGTTCTGAATCAAGCCTTTGAGGCATATGAAGAGGTCGTCCCCATTCTTTTGTGGAGAGAATATGCAGAATCTTGATTTTTGAATATAGGATAGTAATATTGGTTAGTAAAGCATTTAAGTATGAATTTTTTGATCCATCTATATGATCAATAGTACAGCTGCCAGTTTTGATCATAATCTGTTTATAGACTTTATAGTCAAGAGGTTGGATAAATAAGTGATCAGGAGAAAAAAGGGTTTGGATAAGATGTTCAATAGAACTGGTATCAGCATAAGACATGTCATCTAAGGAATAAATTCTCAAGGGTGCTTTTGTGGTAAAATATTGGGCTTATGAAGCGTGGGGCTTTCTGGATATAGGGCTTGATGGGCTTTGAAATTGAGGAATATTAGAAGTATGGGTTGCTCCCCATCTCTCAAGATAATTACCGCTTGATTTTCTGAATAAAGGTGTAGTGTTCATAATGGAAGAAACTTTATTAGTTGGGGACTAGAGAAAGGTTCTAATCTGCTGAGGCTTCATTCTTATGTCCCTGTAAAAACCCATGAGATAAAAAATTAGGAAGAAAATTATTTTTACCTGCAATATACTCAATGTCAATGTCAAATATAGCTAATAAAGCTTGCCAGCGAGCAAAGATTTGCTTAGCAGCAAGATTTTTTATATCTTTTTCTAAAATTTCTTTAGCATATTTACAATCTATTGTTAATAAAAAAATTTTGTTTAATAAATCACTTTGGAACTTCATTATGCTATTTACTATGGATAGGATTTCCTTTTTAATAGTTGAATAATCTATTGAGTGGGCGTCCATGTTCTAGAAGTGAAACGAAGAATTTCTTCTTTTCCAAGGATGTTTCTTTGTAGAAGGATTCCTCCAAAACCTATTTCGGATGCATCTATTTGAACTGTTTTTAATAAATCTGGATGAGCGATAGTTAAACAAGGTAAATTTTGGACTTATTGTTTAATATTTTGAACAACTTTTGTATGAGCAAGTGACCATTCTTCGGGATTTTTGGTCAAGCGCATTTGCGAGATTTTTCTTTCTTTAGCAAGATCTTTATAAAAGTCAGAAACATAATTAAAGCATCCAAGAAAATGTTGCAATTGCCCTTTATTAAGAATTTCATCAGGAAATTGGGAAGCAAACTTAATAACTCTTTGGACAGGAGAAATAGTTCCTTTTTTTATTATAAAGCCAAGAAATTGAATTTCTATTTGAAAAAGCTTCATTTTCTTTTGGGATAAGAGAAGTCCATTCTTGATAATAACTTTTTAAAAATATTTATATGTTTCCATTGGTTGCAAATAGATTTTGAAAACACAAGAATGTCATCTATATAGACGAGTGTAAAAGCTTGATATGGATTAAAAATGTCATTCATTATTCTTTGAAATTCTGAAGGAGCATTTTTTAAATCAAATGGCATAACATTCTACTTGTAATGACCAAATAGTACTGTAAAAGCAGTTTTATACCTGTCTTCAAGGGTGATTTGAATTTGCCAAAATCCTGATTTAAGAGCAAATTTGGAAAAAAAAAAAGGCACCAGCTAGACGGTTAATAAGATCAGTTTTATTTAGAATTGGATATCTGATGAACTTAAGACTTTATTTAAAGGCTTGTAGTTGATAACAAGACGGGGAACACCTCATTCTTGTTCAGGCGCTTTATTTACATAAAACGCTGCACAACTTTAAGGAGATTGTGATTTTTAAATAAGCTTTTTAGCAAGAAGATCATAGATTTCTTTAATACATAGTTGTACAAGGTCTTTATTCATTTGAATTGGTCGAGCTTTAGTAGGAATTTGAGGTTCATCAAAATTATCAATATATGGAAGAGAAACAGTATGATGTTTCCTGTGCCAAAAGGCAGAATGAAGGTTAGAACAGCATTTTGTTTCAAAAGATTCTTGAAATTGGATTAAATCTTTTTGGAATTCTAGTTTTTGTAATTCTTTTTCAATTCTTAAAGAATTCATATCTTCTTGAAGATATGCAATTTGTTTTCCTTTATAAGCAATTTGATTTTGAATGATATTGATATGTTGAATAGGAGTTGATTTATCAAAATCAAATTAATTTTTTATTGTCTTTAATAGTTTTAAGGCCTAATGAATCAATTTGAAAAGGCTATAGAATCTGTAGAAAAGGATTTCCAAGGATAACATCATTGTCTAAATCTTTTCTGAGTAGGAAATTAGTCTTTATACATGTTCCATTTTTGCAAACATGGACGTTATTTAATTTATAATGGATATGGAGTTTATTACTAGCAGCTGCTAGGCTGAGTTTATTTTTGGTTTTTTCATAATATTTTGTTAGGATTAATCCTTCTCTTATTAAATTAACATCTGCGCCACTATCTAGTAAGCAGAGTGCTTTAATAGAGAAGTCTTTGACCTTAATTATAACTTGAGTTTTCCATTTTTGAGGTGGATTCTTTGTTAAAGAATTTACAAAACCTTTTTAGTTTTCATCAAATTTTTCTTGATGTTCTAAATTATCATTATTTCTTGATAATTTTTTAGTGTGTGAAATTCAAGATTCTCAACACATTGTTTCAGTTCCTGAAGTTTAATTAATTCTTGTTTTAATTATTTTATTTGTTGCATTTGATTATTAATTTCTTTATAAAGATCTTGAATTGAAAGATGAGTAGGAGCATGTTGCTCTCTTAATCTATCTAAAATAGTTTTTATACTGAATTATTCAGGTAAGTCAGATATATTACTTGATGTAGAAGCTTTTCCTTTTTTATTTCCATTGTTTATTTTCTGTATTTTTTCAAAATATTTATTTTTCAATTCTTCATCATTTAGATCTTTAAACATTTCTAGCGCCATTTCTTCTGGAGCAAAGAGTACATTTAAAAATAAAGAGGAATAAGAAGCAGATTCATACTGGATTTCACTATCAAATATTTTACAATAACATGTATATGAAGAATAATCTTTATCAGAGAAACTAGATAATTCTGAGGATGAGGATGAGGATTCTTTGATTTCTTTTTAAGAAGAAGCAATTTTAGAAGGCTGTAAAATATTTTCAACTTTATCTTCAATTCTATTAGTTTGTTGGCCAATAGTATGAAGGTTACTATTTATATAATTATTTTGTTCTAAAATATGACTTAAGTCTGATTTGTAAATAAATTCAGATTTACCTTTAGCTCCTTGTATTTTTGCAACATCTTTTATGGGTACAGCTAAAGTTTCTTTATATATGATTTCATGTAATGGAGGATGTATAGATTCTTCAGTTCTTTGTGGAAAAGAACTAGTAGAAGCTATAATCCCAGATGAGCTTAATTTTGTTATCATATTGATGGATAAATCTTCAGTATTATAAGCATTCTTTATGGCTAGTTTAAGCCAATCAAAGAAATAAATATTTCTTGGATTATTGTACTTTTATTTGTACCAGCTTTCTTTTAAAATGTCATTATGTTCTTGAGAAACCTGTTTAAAAAAGGATTTTGTTAAAGGATGTGGAGCTAAATTTTTTTTAACATTTCTTTATCAATTTCAAAACATTAAATAACATTTATATTGAAATCGGATTCCGAAGGATGATATGTATTAGATGGAGAAGCTTGATAAGAAGGACACAAGTCTTGTAGGTCGAAGGTCTACATTAGGTGTAGAGCAAGAAACTCGAGATGGTTCTTTTATGGAAGATCCTACCATAAAGGGAGGATGAGAATAAGACTTTCTAGAAGGTTGATAAACTGTAGGAGTTGTATCTCTTGAATCTGTTTGAAAATTTATTTCAACACTTCCATTTTCATGTTCAATAATTGTTTTAATATAAATGTTGTTGAAGCCTTTTTAAAAGAAAATTGGTACAAATATATGTATGATAATCAAAGAAATATTTATTTTTTTGATTGGCTTAAACTAACAATAAAGAAAGCTTATAATACTGAAGATTTATCCATCAATATGATAACAAAATTAAGCTCATCTTGGATTATAGCTTTTACCAGTTCTTCTTACAAAGAACTGAAGGATCTATTCATCCTCCATTACATCAAATCTTATATAAAGAAACTTCGGCCATACTCATAAAAGATGTGGCAAAGATACAAGGAGATAAAGGTAAATCTGAATTAATTTATAAATCAGACTTAAGTCAAGTTTTAAAACAAAATAATTATACAAATATTAACCTTCATACTATTGGCCAACAAACTAATAGAATTGAAGATAAAGTTGAAATTATTTTAAAAATTTATGATGCATCTTGTTCTCAAAAGATAATTAAGATACAAACTTTAGGTTTTCAAGGTGAAGCCCTTAAATATCTAACCTTACATAGGAAACCTTTAAAATTTTCAGATGAACTAATCAATTAATTATCTCGTAGTTTTACAAATATAAAACTTCAAGAAAATAAAGATAAAAAAGCTGACAAATCTATAAATGTTTTAGTCTCAAATTCTAAAGTCGCTAGCTCAGATACAAAATTTTTTGTAGCCAATCCTACAGAAGAAGAGTCTACAACAAATGAGAATCAAAATGGTCAAAATCAAGAATCTCTACAAATCAATAAAATATTTAAAAGACCAAAACCAATAGTCATTGCAAAAAAAATAAGAAATTATTATCCAAGACCTACTCCAGTTAATCTTCAATTTGAAAAACAAGCTATTCTAAGTGGCCTTCGATTTGAAAACTCCTCAGTGTACGAATGGAATCTAGATGGATTATCTGAATATCGAATCTTGCAACTATGCCAACACATGATGATAAATGCCTCTACCATCATGGCTGCCCGTAATGGTCAAAGACATGCAGTAAATGCAGTTGTACTTGGATTCACTAGATAATTACATAGTTGGTGGGAAAACTACCTATCTGATACAGAAAGAAATGCTATATTAAATGTAGTAAAAAGAGATCACTCAGGAAATCCTGTTCCGATTCCTCAAGGCCAAATGATCCCTGATTCCATCTACATGCTTGTTACCAATATAGTTAAACATTTTATTGGTAATTATATGCATGTAGAAGAAAAATTAAAAAAACAATTAATAAATTTATCTTGCCCAACATTCTCAGATTTTCATTGGTATAAAGGTGGTTTTTTTTATCAAAACTCTATACAATTGATGCAAGCAATTCAGAATTTTGGAAAGAAAAACTTATATCTGGTCTTCCTAAACTTTTTGCAGAAATGTTAGAGAATAGTTAAAATCAGAAAATTATGGAAATTTAAATTATGAACTTTATACATATAATGACCTCACTCAAAAGATAAATAAAGTTGGATTCTCATTATGTAATGAAATCAAACTTAAACAACAAATTGAAAATCAAAAAAGAATTAGCAAATATGAACTTGGTGATTTTTGTTATCAGTTTGGCACGGAACCATTAATTAGTCCTTCTAGCCAAAATAAAAAGAAAAACTAAAGAAGAAACCATCAAAAAAGAAAATCTAAACATTTTTCAACTCCACATTATTATATTCTCTCAAAAAGATATCACAAAAAATCTTCTCATAAAAACCCTTATAAAGAATTAAAGAAATCTTACACAAAAGATAATCATCTACTTCTCATCCCAAGAAAAATAAAAGTAAAAACAAAAAAAGAAATCAAAACTATTTAAAAAAGATCCTTACCCTCATCCTTAGAATCATCTAGTTCCTCTAATAAAGATAATTCTTCAGATAAATGTCATTGTAAAACATTTGACAGCGAAATCTAGTATGCATCTACTTCTTCTTCCTCTTTGTCTTTAAATGTACTTTCTACTCTAGAAGAACTGGTGCTAGAAATCTTTAAAGGTCTCAAAGATGAAAAATCAAAAAATAAATATTTTGAAAAAAATATAGAATATAAATAAAGGAAATAAGAAAGGAAAAGCTTCTACTTCAGACAATATATCTGACTTACCTGAACACTTCAGCATTAAAACTGTATTAGATAGATTAAGAGTGCAGCGAGCTCCTCCTCATCTTTCAATTCAAGATCTTTATAACGGAATTAATCAAGAAATAAAAGAATTAAAACAAGACTTAATTGAACTTCAAGAACTCAAACAACTTGTTGAGAATCTTGAATTTCACATACTCAAAAATTATTAAGAAAATAATGATAATTTAGAAAATCAAGAAAATTTGATGAAAACTTGAATGGTTTTGTAAATTCTTTAACAAGGAATTCACTTAAAAAATGGAAAACTCATGTTACAATTAAGATAAAAAAATTCTCTGTTAAAGCACTCTGCTTACTAGATAGTGGCACAGATGTTAATTTAATAAGGGAAGGATTAATCCCAACAAAATATTATGAAAAAACTAATAATAAACTCAATCTAACTACTGCTAGCAAAAAATTACATATCAAATACAAATTAAGTAATGTTTATGTCTATAAAAATGGAACATGCATAAAGACTAATTTCTTTTTAGGAAAGGATTTAAACAATGATGTTATCCTTGGAAACCCTTTACTACAAATTCTATAACCTTTTCAAATTGACTCATCAGGTCTAAAAAGTATTTTAGACAATAAAGAGTTAATTTTTTATTTTGGTGAATCAACTCCTATTCAACATATCAATAGTATTCAGATAAAGTGTAAACAAGAATATGGTGTTCAAAAAACAACCAAATAACCAGTTCTAAATAAAACGGGTCTTATTAATTGTCTTTCTGATGTCTTTATGTTTTCTACATTTGATCCTACATCCAGATTTTGGAACCTTCAAATTCTACCCGGAGGACAGATATGAAATTATTTATCTTTTCCCAAGAAAATAAAATTTTAAATTATTGCTAAATCTCATTCAGACCTCTATGCCTTCAGGAAGTATCCCATCTCATTATGACATCAAGTAAAGCCCCTATTCAGGAATCAAGCTCTTCCTTCATACCTACATCCTAACAAATATCAAATCCCTTTTTCAATCCAGGATTATCTGTCACTTCACAAGAACTTATCAATGCCATTAGAGTGCCATTCTCTCTAATAAAGGAAAAACCACTAGAAAAACCTTATCCAAAATTGCAAACCATATCAAGGACTGAGAAAGCCAAATCCTTATGTGCCATAACATCCGTCAAATGACACTGTTATCCACCTATGCTGATGAAAAACATCCAAAATTCACCTCTTGAAAAAGGTTATCACAGCCCTTCCAGATGAGCTAGCTGCAAGAATTAGAGAGAAAACTATTTCTTATCAGATCGAGGAGCAATTAATGCTCAAAGCTCAATATATAAGCTGGGCAATTGGCTTTCCCAAATTGTTCCTACCATCATATGAAGTTGATATCTCATATATCGAACAAGGATTAGTCCAAAGATTTTCTTTATGCAGAGATGATTTTGAAATAATACAGCAGCTTCCTATAATCGCGCGTCATGCCCTTCGCAGCCTTGGAGTTACCAAAAGACTACTTCTCATAAGGATTTTATCAAGTTTGGGTGAAAGATCAGAAATCTGGTGTTATCAACCTTATCAATTATGGACCATCATGAATTATGAAGAAGGAGATTTAATCTGCAAAAAATTCATCTCCACCTTTAATGATTATGAGCATCTCCTTATTAATTATCTAGCTCAATGGTATGAATCTTAAGAAGTCGCTACAATGGAATACAGCTTAGAACGTCTCCAGAAGTATGATCCAGCTTCTGATCCATATCAAAGATTTCTCAATCTAAAAGGACATCTTGAATTTGCATGTATATACAGATTTGTTTGGTGTGACAGTCGACAAGTTGTTTGCATTGCTGATGATCTCACTAAGCAAATTACAGTGATATAGAATCCTTCTAAATCTGGACATACCAAGTTTAATCAAATTCTCAATGCCTATGAAGATATCTCTTTTGACATTTTAGAAAAAACTCATGAAGAATTAATTCAGCATTCCATGGAGAATTCAAAAATGATAATGAAGGTTGGAATGACCATTGTCATAATTTTGACTCTATTATGAAGTTCTCCACCAGCTGCAATGGAATTCGTCAGGATGATGATTAATTATATCAAGATTTATTAAGAGTTTTCGCTATAAAGCCTACAAAGAAAAGATAACAAAAACTTTATCATTGCTACTGTATCCATAGCTATGCTATTCCCTACAAATACATCAAAGTTATGTTGAAAAAGTACTATACAAAAAAGATACTTTGAGAAAGAAGACAAAAGACAATTGGGAAAAATCCAAAGCCAACAAGAAAATTCAAGGCCCATAAACTCCTCTCTCTGCAACAGACTAACCAAGTACTATGCAGAAGAATAAAGCAACATCCTCCTAGTCAACAAGTACACTCATCACAGCATGAAGACAAACCATTTATACAGCAACCTGTGATTTTATCTTGCAGTAAAATCTCGAAACATCATAAAATGAAATGCAAATGCAGTATAAATGCAGTTGTAATGAAATGTAAATTATGTTTGCTGAAGTTATAAATAGTACTAGCCTTCTCCATGTACAAGCAAGAGTTGGAATACCAGTCAAAATCTAGCCTTGCTTCCACCACCATCTCCTCTCTCTTCTCTCTTCCACTTTTGTATACCCACCATCTTCCACATTTGGTATTAGAGCCTCATGTGCACTTGGATCTGTAAGGGAAACAGAGAAATTTGGAAAGCAATTGAAGAAAGTAGGGCTATTAGCTAAACTTGATTCAACCATTCCAAGTATTGAATCACTGAATTTTTTATGTCTTGTATCTTGAAAATAGATGAGAGCTTTAGTTCTAAGTCCAAGTCTTGTTAAAGGCTTTAGAGCAACTTGCACTAATCCAATATGAATATAATTGTATGTTTTAACATACTCCTTTATTTCATGGGGCTTGATTAAAAAAAGATGCTGAATATTACTGGTAATGGATTCAGTTCTTTCAATGGTTTTTACTTTATAGCTTTATTTTAATTGAAAACTTCCAACTTTATAAATTTCATTTTTATTTACAGTTGGAATAGTTTAGTCACAAATAATTTGATCTAAATTGTCATACCTGATTTTTTCACTATTTTTAATAGACATAGAAGATAAAGAATTTGATAATGTGGAAAAAGAAGGTACAAACTTCTTAATAAGCTTAGCCATAATTTGTATTACAGAGTTATTTTAATCAAATCCACCACGAGTATCTAACGAAATAGAGGATTTACACACTAACAAAATGCCCTAAATGCCTTCACACGGCTAACAACGGCGACAACAATTGCTACCTCAACTTTGCTCCGGGTGGAATACGATTAAAATTTCTTAATAATAACAAACACAGAAATAAGTATTAAGACTTTTGACGTTCTTACTTCTGAGTTAGCAATTCATTAAACAAAATGAAAACATAAAGATTAGTGAAGAAATACTCACAAAACGACTTTATATTGCAACAATACTTGATTACAAACTAGATGCCAACTTGTCTTTGATACCAAATGGAGAAGCTTGTGGGTATACAAAAGCACAAGGGAGAGGAGACAGGAGATGGTGGTGGAAGCAAGGCTGGATTTTGACTGGTATTCCAACTCTTGCTGGTACATGAGGAAGGCTAGACTTATTTATAGTCATAACAAACATAATTTACATTTCATTACAACTAAATTTAGACTAAATGTGCATTTCATTTTATATGCTGGCAAATTTCATGATGCTTCCAAACTGTAGGCAAAAATCACAATCTTTGCTGTAGATGAACTTTATTCTAAATAGTGAAATGTCATGATTGCTTTGAGTGACTTGATAAGTATGTGTCATGTCTTTATTTCTTTTCCTTTTCTGGAGATAAGTTCTTCATGGATGTGCATGTCGGGAATAAAATACTATTTCATTCTTATGAGAGATATGCTTTGTCTTTTAGTACTTTTGCACGTACTTTTTCTAAAAACTCATTGATGGCCTAGTAGAAAAAGCTTTCCTCATCCTTCCGATGCTTTAGAAAAAGCGCTTGTAAGAAGAATCTTTATGGTAGGCATAGTATTATAGGAGACTTGCATCAAAAGTGCTCATCCCAACCTTCATTTGTTAATTCACCATGGAATAATTGGATTAACTCTTCTCGAGTTTTTTCAGAAATATCAAAAGGCACGTCTTCATAAGCACTGATAATTTGATTAAGAGCTGTATGTCCAGATTTATATCAATTCTGTATCACCGTTTTTGCTTAACAAGATCATCAGCAATGCATACAACTCGTCAACTGTCACACCAAACATATCTGTATGTACTTGCAAATTCAAGTTGTACTTTTAGATTGAGAAATCTTTAATATTGGTCAGAAGCTGGATCATAATTTTAGAGACGTTCTAAGCTATATTTTATTGTAGCGACTTCATGAGATTCATACCATTGAGTTGGATAATCAACGGGGAGATGCTTGTAATCATTTAACGTAGAGATGAATTTTTTGTAGACTAAATCTCCTTCTTCATGAGTCATGATAGTTCATAATTGATATAGTTGATAAAACCGAATTTCTGATCTTTCACCCAAAGTGGATGATATCGTTATAAGAAGTTGTCTTTTGGTAACTCCAAGGCTGCGAGGGGCATGACGCACGATTATAGGGAGCTCCTGTATCATTTCAAAATCATCTCTACATAAAGAAAATCTTTAGACTAATCCTTGTTCGATATATGAGATATTAACTTCAAATGATGGTAGGAACAATTTGGGAAAGCCAGTTGCCCAGCTTATATACTGAGCTTTGAGCATTAATTGCTCCTTGATCTAACAAGAAATAGTTTTCTCTCTAATTCTTGTAGCTATCTCAACTGGAAGGGCTATGTTGACCTTTTCCAGGAGGTGATTTCTGGATGTTTTTTTATCAGCATAGATAGATAACAGTGCTCTTTGATGGATGTTATGGAATATAAGGATTTGGCTTTCTAAGTCTTTGATTGGTTTGCAATTTTGGATAGGGTTTTTCTAGTTTTTTTCTTTTATCAGAGAGAATGACACTCCAATGGGCATTGATAAGTTCTTATGAAGTGACAGATAATCCTGGATTAAAGAAGGGAATTGATATTTGTTCGGATGTGGGTATGAAGGAAGAGCTTGATTCCTGAATAGGGGCTTTACTTGATGTCATAATGAGAAGAGATACTTCCTAAAAGCAGATAGGTCTGAATGAGAATTATCAATAATCTAAATTTTTATTTTCTTTGGGAAAAGAAAAATAGTTTTATATCTGTCCTCCAGGTAGAATTTGAAGATACCAAAATCTGGATGTAGGATTAAAAGTAGAAAGCATGAAGACATTAGAGAGACGATTAATAAGATCCATTTTATTTGAAACTAGATATCTGAATGGTTTTTGAACATCTTATTCTTGTTTACACTTTGTCTAAATAATATTGATATGTTAAATAGGAGTTAAGTCAACAAAATCAAATTTTAATTCTTTATTTTCTAAAATAGTTTTTAGACCTAATGAGTTAGTTTGAAAAGGCTGTAAAATTTGTAAAAAAAGGATTTCCAAGGATAACATCATTATTTAAATCCTTTCTTAGAAGGAAATTAGTCTTTATGCATGTTCCATTTTTACAAACATAAATATTACTTAATTTGTATTTGATATGTAGTTTTTTTACTAGCAGTAGCTAGATTGAGTTTATTATTGGTTTTTTCATAAAATTTTGTTGGGATTAATCCTTCTCTTATTTAATTAACATCTACGCCACTATCTAGTAAACAAAATGCTTTAATAGAGAAGTCTTTGACCTTAATTGTAGCTCAAGTTTTCCATTTTATAAGTGGATTTCTTGTTAAAGAATTTGCAAAACCATTTAGTTCTTTATCAAAGTTTTCTTCATTTTCTAAATTATCATTATTTTCTTGATAATTTTTAAGTGTGTGAAATTCAAGATTCTTAACATGTTGTTTAAGTTCTTGAAGTTCAATTAAGTCTTTTTTTAATTCTTTTATTTCTTGCATTTGATTATTTATTTCTTTATAAAGATCTTGAATAGAAAGATGAGTAGGAGCTTGCTGCTCTCTTAATCTATCTAATACAGTTTTAATACTGAATTGTTCAGGTAAGTCTGATATGTTATTTGATGTAGAAGCTTTCCCTTTTTTAGTTCCTTTATTTATATTTTATATTTTTTCAAAATATTTATTTTTTAATTATTCATCTTTTAGATCTTTAAACATTTCTAGCACCATCTCTTCTGGAGCAGAAAGTATATTTAATGATAAAGACGAAGAAGCAGATTCATATTGGATTTCACTGTCAAATATTTTACAATGACATGTATCCGAAGCATGAGAGGAAGAATAACCTGTATCAAAGGAACTGGATGACTCTGACACTGAGGATCTTTTTAAGATAGTTTGGATTTATTTTTCTATTTTAACTTTTATTTTTGGGCAGTCAGGAGTTATATGTCCTTTTTCTTTGCAATTATAACATTGTATTTCTTTTTTTTTAGGATGAGAAGTGGATGGATTATCGTTTGTATAAGATTTCTTTAATTCTTTATAAGGGTTTTTATGAGAAGAATTTTATAATAATAATTTTGAGGGAGTATAATATTGTGGAGTTGAAAATTGTTTAGATTTCCTTTTTTGATGGTTTCTTTTTAAGTTTTTCATTTCATTCTAGCTAGAAATACTGATTAATGGTTCTATCCCAAATTAAAAACAAAAATCACCAAGTTCATACTTGTTGATTCTTTTCTAATTTTCAATTTGATGTTTAAGTTTGATTTCATTGCATAATGAAAATTTAACTTTATTAATTTTTTGAATTAGATCACCATATGTATACATTCCATAATTCAACTTTCCATAATTTTCTAATTTTAATTCTTCTATAACTTTTTCTGCAAAAAGTTTAGGAAGACCAAATATGAATTTTTCTTTCTAAAATTCTGAATTACTTGCATCAATCTGTAGAGTTTTGATAAGAAAACATCTTTGTACCAACACAAATCTGATAATGTTGGGCAAGATACATTCATTAATTGTGTTTTTAATTTTTCTTCTACATTCATATAATTACCAATAAAATGTTTAACTATATTGGTAATAAGCATGTAGATGGAATCAGTGATCATTTGGCCTTAAAGAGTAAGAATAGGCTTTCCTGAGGGATTTCTTTTTACTGCATTTAATATAGCATTTCTTTTTGTATCAGATAGGTATTTTTCCCACCAACCATGTAATTGTCCAGTAAATCCAAGGACGACTGCATTTACTGCATGTCTTCGATCATTACCGGCAGCCATGATGGTAGAGGCATATATCATCATGTGTTGGCATAGTTGCAAGATTTGATATTCAGATAGTCCACTACATTCCATTCATGTACCGAAGAGTTTTCAAATTGATGGCCATTTAGAATAGCTTGTTCTTCGAATTGAAGGTCAACTGGAGTAGGTCTTGGATAATAATTTCTTGTTTTTGTTGTAGTGACTATTGGTTTCTGTCTTTTAAAGATTTTATTGATTTGTAAAGATTCTTGATTTTGATAATCTTGATTTTCATTTGATTTTTCTTCTATAGAGTCAAAAACAGAGAATTCTAAGTCTAAACTTGAAGCTTTAGAAACTAAAACATTTATGGATTTGTTATCTTTATTTTCTTTATTATCTTTAAGTTTTATGTTTGTAAAACTATAAGATAATTGATTGATTAGTTTGTTTGAAAATTTTAAGGGTTTTTTTTTCAAACTTAAGATCTTTAAAGGCTTCACCTTGAAAACCTAAAGATTGTGTCTTGATTACTTTATTGGAAGAAGTAGTTTCATAAAATTTTAAAATATTTTCAACTTTATTTTCAATTCTATTGGTTTGTTGGCCAATAGTATGAAGGTTTATATTTGTATAATTATTTTGTTCTAAAACATAACTTAAATCTGATTTGTAAATAAATTCAGTTTTACCTTTGTCTCCTTATATTTTTGCAACATCTTTTACGGGTACAGCTGAAGTTTCTTTATAAATAATTTGATTTAATGGAGGATGCATATATTCTTCAGTCCTTTGTGGAGAGGAACTGGTAGAAGCTATAATCCAAGAAGAGCTTAATTTAGTTATCATATTGATGGATAAATCTTCAGAATTATAAGCTTTCTTTATGGCTAGTTTAAGCCAATCAAAGAAATAAATATTTCTTTGATGATCATACATTTATTTATACCATTTTGCTTTTAGAAAGTCTTTGTGTTCTTGAGAAACATGGTTAAAAAAGGATCTTGTGAGAGGATGTAAAGCTAAATTCTTTTTTAACATTTCTTTATCAATTTCAAAGCATTCAATAACATTTATATTGAAATCGGATTCCAAATGATTATATGTATTAGATGGAGAAGCCTGATAAGAAGGATACACAAGTCCTGTAGGTCGAAGGTCTACATTAGGTGTAGAGCAAGAAACTTGGGATGGTTCTTTTATGAAAGATCCTACCACTGGTGGAGGATGTAAATAAGATTTTTTAGAAGGTTGATAAACTGTAGGAGTTGTATCTTTTGAATCTATTCTAAACTTTATTCCAATACTTCCTTCTTCATGTTCAATAATCATTTCAATATCTTGATTTTCTAAAGACCTTTCTGGTTGAGCATTTTCTAATCGCCATTTACCAGATAGATTAATATCATTCCACTGTATGAGTTTTGGAATATTAACTTTATTTTTTAAATTAGTTTGGAATAAAGTAGTCATACCTTTTGCTTAATGGGAATAGGCTATGCCTGGAACAACTGAATTCATGAGTTTATAATAAACTCTATTTATGAGAGCAAGATCTTGATTATAAGGATTCATATCAAAACCTTTTTGTCTAGATAGCAAGAGTTAGAGCTTTATGTGCACCTAGATCTAAAAGAGAAACAGAGAAATTTGGAAAGCAATTGAAGAAAATAGGGCCATTAGCCAAACGTGATTCAACCATTCTAAGTAATGAATCACTGAATTTTTTGTGTCTTGTGTCTAGAACATAGGTGAGAGTTTCTGTTTTAAGTCCAAGTCTTGTTAATGGCTTTAGAGCAACTTGCACTAATTCAAAATGAATATAATTGTATGTTTTAACATACTCCTTTATTTATAGGGCTTGATTATAGAAAGATGCTGAATATTACTGGTAATGGATTCAGTTCTTTCAATGGTTTTACTTTATAACTTGATTTTAATTGAAAACTTCCAACTTTATAAATTTCATTTTTATTTACAGTTGGAATAGTCCAGTCACAAATAACTTGATCTAAATCGTCATAACTGATTTCTTCACTATTTTTAATAGACATAGAAGATAAGGAATTTGATGATGAGGAAGAAGAACGTACAAACTTCATAGTAAGCTTAGCCATAATTTGTATTACAGAGTTATTTCAACCAAATCCACCACGAGTATCTAGGGAAATAAAAGATTTACACACCAACAAAACGCCTTCACATGGCTAACAAGGGCGACAACATTAGCTACTTTAGCTTCACTCCAGGTGGAATATGATTAAAATGTCTCAATAATAACAAACACACAACCAAGTATTAAGATTTTTGACGTTTTTGCTTCTGAGTCAGCAATTCCTTAAACAAAATCAAAACATAAAGATAAGTGAAGAAATACTAACAAAGCGACTTTATATTGCAACGATACTTGATTACAAACTAGATTCCAACCATTCACTTCTCTTGATATTAATCTATTTGGTAAATGGTGCTTAGAGAATGCTCAACTAGAAAGGTCTTCAGTAAATTAAGATATTGAAACAATTATTGAACATGAAGATGGAAGTATTGAAATAAATTTTCAAACAGATTCAAGAGATACAACTCTTATAGTTTATCAAACTTTTTAAAAGTCTTATTCACATCCTCCATCAGTGGTAGGATCTTCCATAAAAGAACTATCCCGAATCAAACAATGGAGCTAGAAATGTTCAAAGATCTAAAAGAAAAAGAATTAAAAAATAAATATTTTGAAAAAATTCAAAAAATAAACAACAGAAATAAAAAAGGAAAAGCTTCTACATCAACTAATATATCTGACTTACCTAAAAAATTTAGTATAAAAACTGTTTTAGATAGATTAAGAGAGTAACAAGCTCCTACTCATCTTTCAATTCAAGGTCTTTATAAAGAAATTAATAATCAAAAGCGAGAAATAAGAGAATTAAAATGAAACTTAATTGAACTTCAAAAACTTAAACAACGTGTTGAGAATCTTGAATTTCACACACTCAAAAATTATCAAGAAAATATGATAATTTATAACGTCAAGAAAAATTTGATGAAAACGTAAATGGTTTTGTAAACTCTTTAACAAGAATCCACCTCAAAAAATGGAAAACTCAAGTTACAATTAAGGTCAAAGACTTCTTTATTAAAGTACTCTGCTTACTAGATAGTAGTGCAGATGTTAATTTAATAAGAGAAGGATTAATCCCAACAAAATATTATGAAAAAGCCAAATATGAACTCAGCCTAGCAACTGCTAGTAATAAACTCCATATCCATTGTAAATTAAATAACGTCCATGTTTGCAAAAACGGAACATGTATAAAGACTAATTTCCAACTCAGAAAAGATTTAAACAATGATGTGATCCTTGGAAATCCTTTTCTATAGATTCTACAGCCTTTTCAAATTGATTCATCAGGCCTTATAACTATTAAAGACAATAAAAAATCAGTTTTTGATTTTGTTGAATCAACTCCTATTTAACATATCAATATCATTCAAAATCAAATTGCTTATAAAGAAAAACAAATTGCATATATTCAAGAAGATATGAATTCTTTAAGAATTGAAAAAGAATTACAAAATCCAGAATTCCAAAAAGATTTAATTCAATTTCAAAAATCTCTTGAAATAAAATGCTATTCTGACCTTCCTTCTGCCTTTTGGCACAGGAAACACCATACTATTTCTCTTCCATATATTGATAATTTCGATGAATCTCAAATTCCTACTAAAGCTTGACCTATTCAGATGAATAAAGACCATGTACAACTATGCACTAAAGAAATCATTGATCTTCTTACTAAAAAGTTTATGCAGAAATCACAATCCCCTTGGAGTTTTGCAGTGTTTTATGTAAATAAAGCGCCTGAATAAGAATGAAGTGTTCCCCGTCTTGTTATTAACTACAAGCCATTGAATAAAGTCTTAAAGTCCATCAAATATCCAATTCCAACTAAAACTGATCTTGTTAACCGTCTACCTGGTGCTTTCCTTTTTTTCCAAATTTAATCTTAAATCAGGATTTTGGCAAATTCGAATCACCTCGAAGGATAGGTATAAAACTACTTTTACAGTACCATTTGGCCATCATGTATGGAACATTATGCCATTCGATTTAAAAAATGCTCCTTCAAAATTTCAAAGAATAATGAATAACATTTTTAACCTATATCAATTTTTACACTCGTCCATATAGATGACATTCTTGCGTTTTCAAAATCTATTTGTGACCATTGGAAATATTTAAATATTTTTAAAAAAGTTAGTATCAAGAATGGACTTGTCTTATCCTAAAAGAAAATGAAGCCTTTTCAAACAGAAATTCAGTTTCTTGGCTTTATAATTAAAAAAAGAACTATTTCTCTAGTCCAAAGAGTTATTAAGTTTGCTTCCCAATTCCTGATGAAATTCTTAATAAAGAGTAGTTGCAACATTTTCTTGGATGCCTTAATTATGTTTTTGACTTTTATAAAGATCTTGCTAAAGAAAGAAAAATCTTACAAATGTGCTTGACCAAAAATTCCATAAAATGGTCAGCTGCTCATACAAAAGCTATTTAAAAAATTAAACAGAAAGTCCAAAATTTACCTTGTTTAATTATCCCTCATCTAAATTTATTAAAAATAGTTCAAACAGATGCATCTGAAATAGGTTTTGGAGGAATCCTTCTACAAAGAAATGTCCTTGGAAAAGAAGAAATCCTTTGTTTCACTTCTGGAACATGGACGCCCACTAAATAGAGTTATTCAACTATTAAAAAGGAAATCCTATCTATAGTAAAAAGTATAATGAAGTTTCAAAGTGATTTATTGAACAAAAACTTTTTATTAAGAATAGATTGTAAATCTGCTAAAGAAATTTTAGAAAAAGATGTAAAAAATCTTGCTACTAAGTAAATCTTTACTTGCTGGCAAGCTTTATTAGCTATATTTGACTTTGACATGGAGTATATTACAGGGAAAAATAATTCTCTTCTTGATTTTTAATCTCGTGAGTTTTTATAGGGATAAAAGAATGAAGCCTTGGCAAATTAGACCCTTTTCTCCAGTCCCCAACTAATAAAGTTTCTTCCATTATGAACACTACACCTTTATCCAGAAAATCCAGCGGCAATTATCTTGAGAGATGGGGAGCAACCCATACTTTTAATATTCCTCAATTTCAAAGCCCATCAAGCCCTGTATCTAGAAAACCTTAAGCTTCACAAGCCCAATATTTTGCCATAAAAGCACCCTTGAGAATTTATTCCTTAGATGACATGTCTTATACAGATACCATTTCTATTGAACATCTTAGCCAACCCCTTTTTTCTCCTGATCACTTATTTATCCAACCTCTTGACTATAAAGTCTATGAACAGATTCTGATTAGAACTGGTACCTGTACTATTGATCATACAGATAGATCAAAAAATTCATACTTAAATTCTTTACCACCTAATATTACTACCTCTATTCAAAAATCAAAATCCTATATGTTCTCTCTGCAGAAGACTAGGGACGACCTCTTCATATGCCTCAAAGGCTTGATTCAGAAGTTATTTTTAATTATTATGATTATATTTCTGCTTGGAAAGTCATCCTCTATTATCAAAACCCATCCTTCCAGCATTCCTAGTTTATCAGATTCAAATCAAACTCTCATAAAATACCTATGTGGTTCTTCACAGAATTCTGGATTCTTTTTGGTGCCACTAAAGACATCCTTCCTCAAGCACTTCTTCCTCTTTATGAATCCTATTCTGCATCATTTAAAGCTCTTCTCAATTAGAAGAAAAAAAGCCTTTATCAGCACCTACAACTTGCAACAGAACCTTATGTTACTATGTGGTTTTATCGTAAGCAGGAGATTCCTTGGTTCTTGAAATGGAATTTTTATAAAGAAATGGACTTCAGTACACGAGTTTTATCTCGAATGATTTATATCAAGTTTTGGAATCAATTTGATTATACTGCAATACTCTAGAAATATTCTACCGATCAAGCTATAAAGCCATCATTCTCTGAAGTTCTTAAAACTCTTGAAAAAGAAAATAAAGGCTTCATCCAGCAAGTGATATTGACAAACAAAAGAATTCTAGTTCAGCCTCTCCTTCTGCTTCTTATGCAACAGCAGATTTGCTTTAACTAAAAACAGAACTTCAAAAGGAAATTATTGAACAAATACAAAAAGAATGGTCATCTGAAAATTCTCTATTAAGTTTTGGTCAGCAGCTGCATCATCTTTGGGCTGATGACAATCCTTTTGAAAATATTGCTCTTGAACCAGATACAGATGCTAATGAGACAAAAAGTGGTAATGAAGGATTCATATTTATCCAAAGAGAAGGAAAAAAATAAAGCCAAGACAAGACATATGCTTTATCAAGCCACTCAATTTCCCACAAAGCAATCATGACAATCCACTATTCAGAATAAAGTTCATCTACAGTGAAGATTGTAATCTTATCCAACAGTCCTGAAGCTCATGAAATTTGTCATCACATGAAATGAAATGAAAATGTAGTGTAAATTTAGTTGTAATGAAATGTAACTTATGTTTGTTATGACTATAAATAAGTGTAGTCTTCCTCATGCACAGGTAAGAGTTGGAATACCAATCAAAATCTAGCCTTCCTTCCACCACCATCTCCTCTCTCCTCTCCCTTCCGCTTTTGTATACCCACCATCTTCCGCATTTGGTATCAAAGCCAAGTTGGTGTCAAATTTGTAATCTAGTGCTTTGGCAATATAAAGTCATTTTGTGAGTATTTCTTCAAATATCTTTGTTATGTTATGCTTTGATTTTGCTTAAGGAATTGCTGACTCAGAAGCACAAACGTCAAAAGTCTTAATACTCACTTCTGAATTTGTTATTATTAAGAAATTTTAATTATACTCCACCCGGAGTGAAGCTGAGGTAGCCATTGTTATCATTGTTGTTAGCCGTGTGAAGGTGTTTAAGGTATTTTGTTGGTGTGTAAATTATCTATTTCGTTAGATACTCGTGGTGGATTTGGTTAAAATAACTCTATAATACAAATTATGGCTAAGCTTATTAAAAAGTTTGTACCTTTTTCTTTCTCATCATCAAATTCCCTATCTTCTATGTCTATTAAAAATAGTGAAGAAATCAGTTATGACGATTTAGATCAACTTATTTGTGACTGGACTATTCCAACCGTAAATAAAAATGAAATTTATAAAATTGAAAGTTTTCAATTAAAATCAAGTTAGAAAGTAAAAACCATTGAAAGAACTGAATTCATTGCCAGTAATATTCAGCATCTTTCTTTAATCAGTCCCATGAAATAAAGGAGTATGTTAAAACATACAATTATATTCATTTTGGATTAGTGCAAGTTGCTAAAGCCTTTAACACGACTTGGACTTCGAATAAAAGCTCTCATCTATGTTCAAGATGCAAAGCATAAAAAATTTAGTGATTCATTACTTGGAATGGTTGAATCAAATTTGGCGAATGACCTTACTTTCTTCAATTGCTTTCCAAATTTCTTTGTTTCCCTTGTAGATCCAGGTGCACATGAAGCTCTTACTCTTGCTATTCAGACAAAAGGTTTTGATATGAATCCTCATAATCAAAATCTAGCTCTTATGTATAGAGTCTATTATAAACTCATAAATTCAATTGTTTCAGGCATAGCCTATTCCCATCAAGCAAAAGGTATGACTACTTTATTCTAAGATAATTTCAAAAATAAAGTTAATATTTCAAAACTCATACTATGGAATGATATTAATCAATCTGCTAAATGGCACTTAGAAAGCACTCAACCTGAAAAGTCTTTAGAAAATCAAGATATTAAAACAATTATTGAACATGAAGATGGAAGTGTTGAAAAAAATTTTCAAACAGATTCAAGAGATACAACTCCTACAGTTTATCAACCTTCTAGAAAATCTTATTCACGTCCACCATCGGTGGTAGGATCTTCCATAAAAGAACCATCTCGAGTTTCTGGCTCTACACCTAATGTAGACCTTCGACCTACAGGACTAGTGTATCCTTCTAATCAAGCTTCTCCATCTAATACATATAATCCTTTAGAATCCGATTGCAATATAAACGTTATTGAATGCTGTGAAATTGAAAAAGAAATGTTAAAAAAGAATTTAGCTTTATATCCTCTCACAAAATCCTTTTTTAACCATGTTTCTCAAGAACATAAAGACTTTCTAAAAGCAAAATGGTATAAATATATGTATGATAATCAAAGAAATATTTATTTCTTTGATTGGCTTAAACTAGCCATAAAGAAAGCTTATAATACTGAAGATTTATCCATCAATATGATAACAAAATTAAGTTCATCTTGGATTATAGCTTCTACTAGTTCTTCTCCAGAAAGAACTAAAGAATCTATACATCCTCCATTACATCAAATCATTTATAAAGAAACTTCAGTTGTACCCATAAAAGATGTTGCAAAAATACAAGGAGACAAAGGTAAAACTGAATTTGTTTACAAATCAGATTTAAGTCATGTTTTAGAACAAAATAATTATACATATATAAACCTTCATAGTATTGGCCAACAAATGAATAGAATTGAAGTTAAAGTTGAAAATATTTTAAAATTTTATGGAACTACTTCTTCCTATAAAGTAATCAAGACACAATCTTTAAGTTTTCAAGGTAAAGCCCTTCTTGATCTAAAGTTAGAAAAGAACCCCTTAAAATTTTCAGACGAACTAATCAATCAATTATCTCATAGTTTTACAAGCATAAAACTTAAAGATAATAAAGAAAATGAAGATGAGAAATCCATAAATGTTTTAGTTTCTAAAGCTTCGAGCACAAACTCAGAATTCTCTGTTTCTGATTCTATAGAAGAAAAATCAAATGAAAATCGAGATGATCAAAATCAAGAATCTCTATAAATAAATAAAATATTAAAAAGACAAAAACCAATAGTGCAGCAAAAACAAGAAATTATTATCCAAGACCTACTCCAGTCGATCTTTAATTTGAAGAACAAGCTATTCTTAATGGCTTTTGATTTGAAAACTCTTCAGTATATGAATGGAATGTAGATGGACTATCTGAATATCAAATCTTGCAACTATGCAAACACATGATGATATATGCCACTACCATCATGGCTGCTAGCAGTAAATGCAGTCGTGCTTGGATTTACTAGGCAACTACATGGTTGGTGGGAAAAATACCTATCTGATACAGAAAGAAATGCTATATTAAATACAGTAAAACATTTTATTGGTAATTATATGAATGTAGAAGAAAAATAAAAAACATAATTAATCGATTTTTCTTGCCCGACATTACTAGATTTTCATTGGTATAAAGATGTTTTCTTATCAAAACTCTATACAATCAATGCAAGCAATTTAGAATTTTGGAAAGAAAAATTCATTCCTCGTCTTCCTAAACTTTTTGTAGAAAAAGTTAGAGAAGAATTAAAATCAGAAAAACATGGAAATTTAAATTATGGAATGTATACATATGGTGATCTAATTCAAAAGATTAATAACGTCGGATTTTCATTATGCAATGAAATCAAACTTAAACGCCAAATTGAAAATAAAAGAAGAATCGGCAAGTATGAACTTGGTGATTTTTGTTTTCAATTTGGCATGGAACCATTAATCAGTCATTCCAGCCATAATAAAAAGAAAAACTTAAAAAGAAACCATCAAAAAAGAAAATCTAAATATTTTTCAACTCCACAATATTATATTCCCTCAAAAAGATATCATAAAAAATCTTCTCATAAAAACCCTTATAAAGAATTAAAGAAATCTTATACAAAAGATAATCCATCCACGTCTCATCCTAAGAAAAAAGAAATACAATGTTATAATTATAAAAAAAAAGGACATATAGCTCCTAACTGCCCAAAAATAAAAGTAAAAACTAAAAATAAACCAAAATTATCTTAAAAGGATCCTCATCCTCATCCTTAGAATAATCTAGTTCCGCTGATAAAGATTATTCTTCAGATACATGTCATTGTAAAATATTTGACAATGAAATCCAGTAAGAATCTACTTATTCTTCCTCTTTATCTTTAAACATACTTTCTACTCCAGAAGAACTGGTGTTAGAAATGTTTAAAGATCTCAAAGATAAAGAATTAAAAAATAAATATTTTGAAAAAATACAAAAATAAATAAAGGAAATAATAAAGGAAAAGCTTCTACTTCCAATAATATATCAGACTTACTTAAACAATTCAGTATTGAAACTGTATTAGATAGATTAAGAGAGCAGCAAGCTCCTCCTCATTTTTCAATTCAAAATCTTTATAAAGAAATTAATAATCAAAATCAAGAAATAAAAGAATTAAAACAAGACTTAATTGAACTTAAGAACTCAAACAACGTGTTGAGAATCTTGAATTTCACAGACTAAAAAATTATCAAGAAAATAATGATAATTTATAAAATCAAGAAAAATTTGATGAAAACTTGAATGGTTTTGTAAGTTCTTTAACAAGGAATCCATTTAAAAAATGGGAAACTCAAGTTATAATGAAGATCAAAGAATTCTCTATTAAACCACTCTATTAACTAGATAGTGGCGCGGATGTTAATTTAATAAGAGAAGGATTAATCCCAACAAAATATTATGAAAACACCAATAATAAACTTAATCTAGCTACTACTAACAAAAAACTACATATCAAATACAAATTAAGTAATGTTTATGTCTATAAAAACGGAACATGCATAAGGACTAATTTCCTTCTAGAAAAGGATTTAATCAATGATGTTATCCTTGGAAATCCTTTTCTAAAAATTTTATAGCCTTTTCAAATTGACTCATCAAGTCTAAAAACTATTTTAGACAACAAATAATTAAATTTTGATTTTATTGAATTAACTCCTATTCAACATATCAATATTATTTAGACAAAGTGTAAATAAGAATAAGATGTTCAAAACCATTCAAATATCCAATTCCAAATAAAACGAATCTTATTAATCATCTTTCTGATGTCTTCTTGTTTTCTACATTTGATCATACATCCAAATTTTGGTACCTTCAAATTCTTTCCGGAGGACAGATATGAAATTATTTTTCTTTTCCCAAGGAAAATAAAAATTTAGGTTATTGATAATTCTCATTTAGACCTATCTCTTACTCCTATCTACCTTCAGGAAGTATTCCTTCTCATTATGACATCAAGCAAAGCTCCTACTTAGGAATCAAGCTTTTCCTTCATACCTACTTCCCAACAAATATCAATTCCCTTCTTCAATCTAGGATTATCTGTCACTTCACAAGAAGTTATCAATGCCCATTGGAGTGCCATTCTCTTTGACAAAAGAAAAACCACTAAAAAAACCCTATCCAAAATTGCAAACCATATCCATGACTTAGAAAGCCAAATCCTTATGTGCCATAACATCCATCAAAGAGCACTATTATCCACCTATGCTGATGAAAAAACATCCAGAATTCACCTCCTGGAAAAGGTTAACACAGACCTTCCAGATGAGATAGCTACAAAAATTAGAGAAAAAACTATTTCTTATCAGATCAAGGAGCGATTAATGCTCAAAGCTCAATATATAAGCCAGGCAATTGGCTTTCCCAAATTGTTCTTGCCATCATATGAAGTTGATATCTCATATATCGAACAAGGATTAGTCCAAAGATTTTCTTTATGCAGAGATGATTTTGAAATGATATAGCAGCTCCTTGCAATCATGCGTCATGCCTTTCGTAGCCTTGGAGTTACCAAAAGACAACTTCTCACGATATCATCCACTTTGGGTGAAAGATCAGAAATTCAGTTTTATCAACCATATCAATTATGGACTATCTTGACTCATGAAGAAGGAGATTTAGTCTGCAAAAAATTCATCTCTACCTTAAATGATTACAAGCATCTCCCTGTTGATTATCCAGCTCAATGGTATGAATCTCATGAAGTTGCTACAATGGAATGCAGCTTAGAACGTCTCCAAAATTATGATATAGCTTCTAATCAATATCAAAGATTTCTCAATCTAAAAGGACATCTTGAATTTGCAAGTACATACAGATATGTTAAGTGTGATAGTCGAATAGTTGTTTGCATTGCTGATGATCTTGCTGAGCAAACAACAGTGATACAAAATCCATATAAATCTGGACATATAACTCTTAATCAAATCATCAATGCTTATGAAGACATGTCTTTTGATATTTCTGAAGAAACTCGAGAAGAGTTAATCCAATTATTCCATGGTGAATTAACAAATGAAGGTCGGGATGAGTACTTTTGATGCAAGTCTCCTATAATACTATGCCTACCATAAAGATCCTTCCTATAAAAGCTTTTTTTAAAGCATTGGAAGGATGAGAAAAGCTTTTTCTACTAGCCCATCAATGAGTTTTTAGAAAAAGTACATGCAAAAGTACTAAAAGACAAAGCATATCTCTCATAAGAATGAAGTAGTATTTTATTACCGACATGCACATCCATGAAGAACTTATCTCCAAAAAGGGAAAAGAAATAAAGACATGACATATACCTTATCAAGTCACTCAAAGCAATCATGACATCTCACTATTCAGAATAAAGTTCATCTGCAGCACAGATTGTGATTTTTGCCTACAGTTCAGAAGCATCATGAAATTTGCTGGGACATTAAATGAAATGCACATTCAGTCTAAATTCAATTGTAATGAAATATAAATTATATTTGTTATGACTATAAGTAATTCTAGCCTTCCTCATGTACAAACTAGAGTTGGAATACCAGTCAAAATCCAGCTTGCTTCCACAACCATCTCCTCTCTCCTCTCCCGTCCGCTTTTGTATACCTACCACCTTCTCCATTTGGTATCAAAGCCAAGTTCGCATCTAGTTTATAATCAAGTATCGTTGCAATATAAAGCAATTTTGTGAGTATTTCCTCATTTATCTTTATGTTTTGATTTTGTTTAAGCAATTGCTGACTCAGAAGCAAAAACGTCAAAAATCTTAATATTTGATTGTATGTTTGTTATTATTGAGAAATTTTAATCATATTCCACATGGAGTGAAGCTGTTGTAGCCATTGTTGTTGTCGTTGTTAGCCGTGTGAAGGCATTTAAGGCATTTTGTTGGTGTGTAAATCCTCCATTTTGTTGGATACTCGTGGTGGATTTGGTTAAAATAACTCTGTAATATAAATTATGGCTAAACTTAATAAGAAGTTTGTACCTTCTTCTTCCTCATCATCAAACTCCTTATCTTTTATGTCTATTAAAAATAGTGAAGAAATCTGTTATGACGATCTAGATTAAGTTATTTGTGACTGGACTGTTCCAACTGTAAATAAAAATGAAATTTATAAAATTGGAAGTTTTCAATTAAAATCAAGTTATAAAGTAAAAACCATTGAAAGAGCTGAATCTATTACCAATACTATTTAGCATCTTTCTTTAATCAAGCCCCATGAAATAAAGGAGTATGTTAAAACATACAATTATATTCATTTTGGATTAGTGCAAGTTGCTCTATAGCTATTAACAAGAATTGGACTAAGAACTGAAGCTCTCATTTATGTTCAAGATGCAAGATAAAAAATTCAATGATTCATTACTTGGAATCGTTGAATCAAGTTTAGCTAATGGCCCTACTTTCTTCAATTGCTTTCCAAATTTCTCAATTTACCTTACAAATCCAGGTGCACATGAAGCTCTTACTCCTACTATCCAGACAAAAGGTTTTGATATGAATCCTCATAATCAAAATCTTCCTCTCATATATAGAGTTTCTTATAAACTCACGAATTCAGCTGTTCCAAGCATAGCCTATTCCCATCAAGCAAAAGGTATAACTACTTTATCCCAAACTAATTTCAAAAGCAAAGTTAATATTCCAAAACTCATACAGTGGAATGATATTAATCTATCTGGTAATTGGCGCTTAGAAAATGCTCAACCTGAAAGTTCTTTAGAAAATCAAGATATTAAAACAATTATTGAAAATAAAGATGGAAGTATTGAAATAAATTTTCAAACAAATTCAAGAGATACAACTCTATAGTTTATCAACCTTCTAGAAAATCTTATTCACATCCTCCATCAGTGGTAGGATCTTCCATAAAAGAACCATCTCGAGTTTCTTGCTCTACACCTAATGTAGACCTTCGACCTACAGGACTAGTGTATCCTTCTAATCAAGCTTCTCCATCTAATACATATAATCCTTCACAATCCGATTGCAATATAAATGTTATTGAATGCTGTGAAATTGAAAAAGAAATGTTAAAAAAGAATTTAGCTTTACATCCTCTCACAAAATCCTTTTTTAACCATGTTTCTCAAGAACATAAAGACTTTCTAAAAGCAAAATGGTATAAATATATGTATGATAATCAAAGAAATATTTATTTATTTGATTGGCTTAAACTAGCCATAAATCAAGCTTATAATACTGAAGATTTATCCATCAATATGATAACAAAATTAAGTTCATCTTGGATTATAGCTTCTACTAGTTCTTCTCCAGAAAGAACTAAAGAATCTATACATCCTCCATTACATCAAATCATTTATAAAGAAACTTCAGTTGTACCCATAAAAGATGTTGCAAAAATACAAGGAGACAAAGGTAAAACTGAATTTGTTTACAAATCAGATTTAAGTCATGTTTTAGAACAAAATAATTATACATATATAAACCTTTATACTATTGGCCAACAAACGAATAGAATTGAAGTTAAAGTTGAAAATATTTTAAAATTTTATGAAACTACTTCTTCCTATAAAGTAATCAAGACACAATCTTTATGTTTTCAAGATGAAGCCCTTAAAGATCTGAAGTTAAAAACAAAACCCTTAAAATTTTTAGATGAACTAATCAGTTAGTTATCTCATAGTTTTACAAGCATAAAACTTAAAGATAATAAAGAAAAAAAGGTGAAAAATCCATAAATGTTTTAGTTTCTAAAGCTTCAAGCTCAGACTCAAAATTCTCTATTTCTGACTCTATAGAAGAAAATTTAAACAAGAATCTCTACAACTTAATAAAACATTTACAAGGCAAAAGCCAATAGTCACTGTAGCAAAAACAACAAATTATTATCCGAGACCTACTCCAGTTGATCTTTAATTAAGAGAACAAGCTATTCTAAATGGCCTTTGATTTGAAAACTCGTCAGTATATGAATGGAATGTAGATGGACTATCTTAATATCAAATCTTGTAACTATACTAACACATGATGATATATGCCCTTACTATCATGGCTACCGGTATTGATCAAAGACACGCAGCAAATCTGCCACTACCTAGTACGCAGAGTGCTTTAATAGAGAAGTCTTTGACCTTAATTGTAGCTTGAGTTTTTCATTTTTTAAGTGGATTTCTTGTTAAAGAATTTACAGAACCATTTAAGTCTTTATCAAATTTTTTTTGATTTTCTAAATTATCATTATTTTCTTAATAATTTTTGAGTGTGTGAAATTCAAGATTCTCAACAAGTTGTTGAGTTCTTGAAGTTCAAATAAGTCTTGTTTTAATTCTTTTATTTCTTGCTTTTGATTATTTATTTCCTTATAAAGAACTTGAATTGAAAGATGAGTAGGAGCTTATTGCTCTCTTAAAAAATCTTTTATTCCTTCTCCAATAAATCCAAGGATAACTACATTTATTGCATGTCTTTAATCATTACCGGCAGCCATGATGGTAGAGGCATATATCATCATGTATTGGCATAGTTGCAGAATTTGATATTTAGATAGTCCATCTACATTCCATTTGTATATTGAGGAGTTTTCAAATCAGAGGCCATTTAGAGTAGCTTGTTCTTCGAATTGAAGATCAACTGGAGTAGGTCTTGGATAATAATTTCTTGTTTTTGCTGTAGTGGCTATTGGTTTTTGTCTTTTAAATATTTTATTGATTTTTAGAGATTCTTGATTTTGATCAATTTGATTCTCATTTGTTGTAAACTCTTCTTCTATAGGATCAGCTACAAAAAATTTTGAATTTGAGCTAGAGACTTTAGAATTTGAGACTAAAACAATTATAGATTTGTCAGCTTTTTGATCTTTATTTTCTTGAAGTTTTATAGTTTTAAAATTATGAGTTAATTGATTGATTAGTTCATCTAAAAATTTTAAAGGTTTCCCTTTTAACTTTAGATCTTTAAGGGCTTCACCTTGAAAACCTAGAGTATGTGTTTTAATTATCTTTTGTGAAGAAGATGCTTCATAACTTTTTAAATATTTTCAACTTTATCTTCAATTCTATTGGTTTGTTGGCCAACAATATGAAGGTTAATATTTGTATAATTATTTTGTTCTAAAACATGACTTAAGTCTGATTTATAAATTAATTCAGATTTACCTTTATCTCTTTGTATCTTTGCTACATCTTTTATGGGTATGGTCGAAGTTTCTTGACATATGATTTGATGTAATAGAGGATGTATGGATTCTTCAGTTCGTTGTGGAGAAGAACTGGTAGAAGCTATAATCCAAGATGAACTTAATTTTGTTATCATATTGATGGATAAATCTTTAGTATTATAAGCTTTTTTTATGGCTAGTTTAAACCAATCAAAGAAATAAATATTTCCTTAATTATCATACATATATTTGTATCATTTTTCTTCTAAAAAATCTTTTTGTTCTTGAGAAACTTGTTAAAAAAAGGATTTTTGTGAGAGGATGTAAAGCTAAATTCCTTTTTAACATTTCTTTATCAATTTCAAATTATTCAATAACATTTATATTGAAATCGGATTCTGAAGGATTATATGTATTAGATGGAGAAGCCTAATAAGAAGGATACACTAGTCCTGTAGGTCGAAGGTCTACATTAGGTGTAGAGCAAGAAACTCGGGATGGTTCTTTTATGGAAGATCCTACCACAGAAGGAGAATGAGAATAAGACTTTCTAGAAGATTGATAAACTGTAGGAATTATATCTCTTGAATCTGTTTGAAAATTTATTTCAACACTTCCATCTTCATGTTCAACAATTGTTTAAAAATCTTGATTTTTTAAAAACCTTTCTGGTTAGGCGTTTTCTACGTGCCATTTACCAGATAGATTAATATCATTTGGCTGTATGAATTTTGGAATATTAACTTTATTTTAGAAATTAGTTTGGAATAAAGTAGTCATACCTTTTGCTTGATGGGAATAGGCTATGCTTGGAACAACCGAATTCATAAGTTTATAATAAACTCTCTATATGAGAGCAAGATTTTGATTATGAGGATTCATATCAAAACCTTTTGTCTAGATAGCAAGAGTAAGAGCTTCATGTGCACCTGGATCTCTAAGGAAAACAGAGATATTTGGAAAGCAATTGAAGAAAATAAGGCCATTAGCCAAACTTGATTCAACCATTCCAACTAATGAATCACTGAAATTTTTATGTCTTGTATCTTGAGCATAGATGAGAGCTTCTGTTCTAAGTTCAAGTCTTGTTAATGGCCTTAGAGCAACTTGCAATAATCCAAAATGAATATAATTGTATGTTTTAACATACTCCTTTATTTCGTGGGGCTTGATTAAAAAAAGATGCCGAATATTACTGGTAATGGATTTAGTTCTTTCAATGGTTTTTACTTTATAACTTGATTTTAATTGAAAAGTTCCAACTTTATAAAATTCATTCTTATTTATGATTGGAATAGTCCAGTCACAAATAACTTGATCTAAATCATCATAATTGATTTCTTCACTATTTTTAATTGACATAGAAGATAAGGAATTTGATGATGAGGAAAAAGAAGATATAAACTTCTTAATAAGCTTAGCTATAATTTGTATTACAGAGTTATTTTAACCAAATCCACCAAGAGTATCCAACAAAATAGAGGATTTACACACCAACAAAACACCTTAAACGTCTTCACACGGCTAACAACGGCGACAACAATGGCTACCTTAGCTTCGTTCCAGGTGGAATATGATTTAAATTTCTCAATAATAACAAACACCTAACCAAGTATTAAGATTTTTGACGATCTTGCTTCTGAGTCAGCAACTCCTTAAATAAAATCAGAACATAAAGATAAGTGAAGAAATACTCACAAAACGACTTTATATTGCAATGATACTTAATTACAAACTAAATGCCAACTTGGCTCTGATTCCAAATGGGGAAGATGGTGGGTATACAAAAGCGGAAAGGAGAGGAAAGAGGAGATGGTGGTCAAAGCAAGGCTGGATTTTGACTGGTATTCCAACTCTTGCCTGTACATGGAGAAGGCTGGTACTATTTATAACCTTAGCAAACATAATTTACATTTCATTACAACTGAATTTACATTGCATTTGCATTTCATTTTATGATGTTTCAGGATTTTATTGCTGGATAGGATCACAGGTTGCCATATAGATGGTTTGTCTTCATGCTGCGAAGAGTGTACTTATTGACCAAGAGGATGTTGCTTTATTCATCTCCATCGTACTTGGTTGGTCTATTGCGGAGAGAGGAGTCTATGGAGCCTTGAATTTTCTTGTTGGCTTTTGGGTTTTTCCCAATTGTCTTTTGTCTTCTTTCTCAAAGTAGCTTTTTTGTATAGTACTTTTTCAACATAACTTTGATGATTTGTAGAGAATAGCATAGTTATGGATATGGTAGCAGTGATAAAGTTTTTGTTATCTTTTCTTTGTAGGCTTTATAGAGAAAACTCTTAATAAATCTTGATAAATCTAAATCTTGATAAGATTAATCACCATCTTGATGAATTCCATTGCAGCCGGCGGAGAACTTCATAATAGAGTCAAAATTATGACAAGGGTCATTCCAACCTTTATTATCATTTTTGAATTCTCCCATGGAATAGCTGAATTAATTTTTCACGAGTTTTTTCTGAAATGTCAAAAGAGTTATCTTCATAGGCATTGAGAATTTGATTAAGCTTGGCATGTCCAAATTTAAAAGGATTTTGTATCACCATTGTTTGTTCAGCGAGATCATCAGCAATGCAAACAACTTGTCGACCGTCACACCAAACATATTTGTATGTACTTGCAAATTCAAGATGTGCTTTTGGATTGAGAAATCTTTGATATTGATCAGAAGCCGGATCATACTTTTGGAGACATTCTAAGTTGTATTCCATTGTAGCGACTTCATGAGATTCAAACCATTGAGCTAGATAATCAACAAGCAGATGCTGTAATCATTTAAGCTAGATAATCAACAGGCAGATGCTCGTAATCATTTAAGGTAGAGATGAATTTTTTGCAGGTTAAATCTCCTCCTTCATAATTCATAATGGTCCATTATTAATAAGGTTGATAAAAACCAGATTTCTAATCCTTCACCTAAACTTGATGAACTCGTTATGAGAAGTTGTCTTTTAGTAACTCCAAGGCTACAAAGGGCATGACGCACGATTCTAGGAAGTTACTGTATCATTTCAAAATCATCTCTGCATAAAGAAAATCTTTGGATTAATCCTTATTCGATATATGAGATATCAACTTCATATGATGGCAAGAACAATTTGGGAAAGCAAGATGCCTGGCTTATATATTGAGCTTTGAGCATTAATCGTTCCTTGATCTGACAAAAAATAGTTTTTTCTCTAATTCTTGCAACTATCTCATCTGGAAGGGCTATGTTAACTTTTTCCAGGAGGTGGATTCTTGATGTTTTTTCATTAGCATAGGTGGATAACAGTGTTCTTTGATGGATGTCATGGCACATAAGGATTTGGCCTTCTAAGTCCTTGATATGGTTTGCAATTTTGGATAGGGCTTTTCTAATGTTTTTTCTTTTATCAGAGAGAATGGCACTCCAATGGGCATTGATACATTCTTGTGAAGTGACAGATAATCCTGGATTGAAGATGGGAATTGATATTTGTTGCGATGTAGGTATGAAGGAAAAGCTTGATTCTTGAATAGGGGCTTTGCTTTTGCTTGTACTTGATGTCATAATGAGAAGGGATACTTCCTGAAGATAGATAGGTCTGAATAAAAATTATCAATAATTTGAATTTTTATTTTCTTTAGGAAAAGAAAAATAATTTTATATCTATCCTCTGGGTAGAATTTGAAGGTACGAAAATCTGGATTTAGGATCAAATGTAGAAAACTTGAAGGCATCAGACAGAAGATTAATAAGATCCATTTTATTTGGAACTAGCTAGTCGATTGTTTTCTGAACACCTTATTCTTGTTTACACTTTGTCTGAATACTATTGATATATTGAATAGGAGTTGATTAACCAAAATAAAAAAATTAATTCTTTATTATCTAAAACAGTTTTTAGACCTGATGAGTCAATTTAAAAAGGCTGTAAAACTTATAGAAAAGGGTTTTCAAGGATAACATCAGTGTTTAAATCCTTTCCTAGAAGGAAATTAATCTTTATGCATGTTCCATTTTTACAAACATAAACATTACTTAATTTGTATTTGATATGTAGTTTTTTGCTAGCAGTAGCTCGATTGAGTTTATTATTGGTTTTTTCATAATATTTTGTTGGGATTAATCCTTCTCTTATTAAATTAACATCTGTGCCACTACCTAGTAAGCAGAGTGTTTTAATAGAGAAGTCTTTGATCTTAACTGTAGCTTGAGTTTTCCATTTTTTAAGTGGATTTCTTGTTAAAGAATTTACAAAACCTTTTAAGTTTTCACCAAATTCTTCTTGATGTTCTAATTTATTATCATTATTTTCTTCATAATTTTGGAGTGTGTGAAATTCAAGATTCTCAACACGTTGATTGAGTTCTTGAAGTTCAATTAAGTCTTGTCTTAATTCTTTTATTTCTTGCTTTTGATTAGTAATTTCTTTATAAAGATCTTGAATTGAAAGATGAGGAGGAGCATGCTGCTCTCTAAAACTATCTAATACAATTTTAGTGATGAATTGTTCAGGTAAGTCAGATATATTATTTGATGTAGAAGCTTTTCCTTTTTTATTTCCTTAATTTATATTCTATAGTTTTTCAAAATATTTATTTTTTAATTATTCATCTTTGAAATCTTTAAACATTTCTAGCACCAGTTTTTCTGGAGCAGAAAGTATGTTTAAAGATAAAAAGGAAGAATAAGCAGATTTTTACTGGATTTCACTATCAAATATTTTACAATGACATGCATCTGAAGAATGAGAGGAAGAATGATCTATATCAGAGGAACTGGATGACTCTAACGCTGAGGATCCTTTTAAGATAGTTTTGATTTCTTTTTCTATTTTTACTTTTATTTTTGGGCAGTCAGGAGCTGTATGTCCTTTTTTTTTGCAATTATAACATTTATTTCTTTTTTCTTAGGATAAGAAGTGGATGGATTAGCTTTTGTATAAGATTTCTTTGATTCTTTATATGGATTTTTATGAGAAGATTTTTTATGATATCTTTTTGAGGGAATATAATATTGTGGAGTTGAAAAATGTTTAGATTTTCTTTTCTAATGGTTTCTTTTTAAGTTTTTCTTTTTATTTTGGCTAGAAGGACTGATTAATGGTTCCATACCAAATTGAAAACAAAAATCACTAAGTTCATACGTGCTGATTCTTTATTAAAATTCAACTTCATTAATCTTTTGAATTAGATCACCATATGTATATATTCCATAATTCGAATTTCCATAATTTTTTTATTTTAATTCTTCTCTAACTTTTTCTACGAAAAGTTTAGGAATACCATATATGAAATTTTTTTCCAAAATTCTGAATTACTTGCATCGATTTTACAGAGTTTTGATAAGAAAACATCTTTATAACAACGAAAATTTGATAATGTTGGGCAAGATAAATTGATTAATCATGTTTTTAATTTTTCTTTTACATTCATATAATTACCAATAAAACGTTTTACTATATTGGTAATAAGCATGTAGATGGAATCAGGGATCATTTGGCCTTGAGGAGTAAGAATAGGATTTCCTAAGGGATCTCTTTTTACTATATTTAATATAGCATTTCTTTCTATATCAGATAGGTATTTTTCCCACCAACCATGTAATTATCCAATAAATCCAAGGACAACTGCATTTACTGCATGTCCTTGATCATTACCGACAGCTATGATGGTAGAGGCATATATCATCATGTGTTAGCATAGTTGCAGGATTTGATATTCAAATAGTCCATCTACATTCCATTCATATACTGAAGAGTTTTCAAATCGAAGGCCATTTAGAATAGCTTGTTCTTTGAACTGAAGATGAACTGGGGTAGGTCTTGGATAATAATTTCTTGTTTTTGCTGCCGTGACTATTGGTTTTTGCCTTTTAAATATTTTATTAAGTTATAGAGTTTCTTGATCTTGATTTTCATTTGATTTTTCTTCTATAGAGTCAGAAATAGAGAATTATGAGTCTGAGCTTGAAGCTTTAGAAACTAAAACATTTATAGATGTTTTATCTTTATTTTCTTTATTATCTTTAAGTTTTATGTTTGTAAAAATAAGAGATAATTGATTGATTAGTTCGTTTAAAAATTTTAAGGGTTTCTTTTCTAACTTTAGATCTTTAAGGGCTTCACTTTGAAAACCTAAAGATTGTATCTTGATTACTTTATGCGAAGAAGTAGTTTCATAAAATTTTAAAATATTTTCAACTTTATCTTAAATTTTATTAGTTTGTTGGCCAATAGTATGAAGGTTAATATTTGTATAATTATTTTGTTCTAATACATGACTTAAATCTGATTTGTAAATAAATTCAATTTTACCTTGTCTCCCTATATTTTTGTAACATCTTTTATGGGTACAGCTAAAGTTTCTTTATAAATGATTTGATGTAATGGGGGATGTATAGATTCCTTAGTTCTTTGTGGAGAGGAACTGGTAGAAGTTATAATCCAAGAAGAGATTAATTTAGTTATCATATTGATGGATAAATCTTCAGTATTATAGGCTTTTTTCATGGTTAGTTTAAGCCAATCAAAGAAATAAATATTTCGTTGATTATTATACATATATTTATACCATTTTGCTTTTAGAAAGTCTTTATGTTCTTGAGAAACATGGTTAAAAAAGGATTTTGTGAGAGGATGAAAAGCTAAATTCTTTTTTAATATTTCTTTATCAATTTGAAAGCATTAAATAACATTTATAATGAAATCAAATTCCGAAGGATTATATGTATTAGATGGAGAAGCTTAATAAGAAAGATACACTAGTCCTGTTGGTCGAAGGTCTCCATTTGGTGTAGAGTAAGAAACTCGGGATGGTTCTTTTATGGAAGATCCTACCATAGAGGGAGGATGAGAATAAGACCTTCTAGAAGGTTGATAAACTGTAGGAGTTGTATCTCTTGAATCTATTTGAAAATTTATTTCAACACTCCCATCTTCATGTTTAATAATTGTTTCAATATCTTGATTTTCTAATGACCTTTCTGGTTGAGCATTTTCTAAGTGCCATTTACCAGATAGATTAATATCATTTGGCTGTATGAGTTTTGGAATATTAACTTTTTTTTAAAATTATTTTGGAATAAAGTAGTCGTACCTTTTGCTTGGTGAGAATAGGTTATGCCTGGAACAACTGAATTCATGAGTTTATGATAAACTCTATATATGAGAGCAAGATTTTGATTATGAGGATTCATATCAAAACCTTTTTTTTATAGCAAGAGTAAGAGCTTCATGTGCACCTAGATATGTAAGGGAAACAGAGAAATTTGGAAAGCAATTGGAGAAAGTAGGGCCATTAGCTAAACTTGATTCAACCATTCCATGTAATGAATCACTGAATTTTTTATGTCTTCTGTCCTGAACATAGATAAGAGCTTTAGTTGTTAGTCCAAATCTTGTTAATGGCTTTAGAGCAAATTGCACTAATCCAAAATGAACATAATTGTTTGTTTTAACATACTCCTTTATTTCATGGGGCTTGATTAAAGAAAGATGCTAAATATTACTGGTAATGGATTCAGTTCTTTCAATGGTTTTTACTTTATAACTTGATCTTAATTGAAAACTTTCAATTTTATAAATTTTATTTTTATTTAAGGTTGGAATAGTCCAGTCACAAATGACTTGATCTAAATCGTCATAACTGATTTCTTCACTATTTTTAATAGACATAAAAGATAAGGAATTTGATGATAAGGAAGAAGATGGTACAAACTTCTTAATAAGCATAACCATAATTTGTACTATAGAGTTATTTTAACCAAATCCACCACAAGTATCTAACGAAATAGAGGATTTACACACCAACAAAACACCTTAAATGCCTTCACACAGCTAACAACGGCGGCAACAATGGCTACCTGAGCTTCGCTCCAGGTGGACACACAACCAAGTATTAAGATTTTTTACGTTCTTGCTTCTAAGTCAGTGATTCCTTAAAAAAAATCAAAGCATAAAGATAAGTGAAGAAATACTCACAAAACGACTATATATTGCAGTGATACTTGATTACAAACTAGATGCCAACTTGGTTTTGATATCAAATAGGGAAGATGGTGGGTATACAAAAGTAGAAGGGAGACGAGAGAGGAGATGGTGGTGGAAGCAAGGCTGAATTTTGACTGGTATTCCAACTCTTACCTATACATGAGGAAGACTAGACTTATTTATAGTCATAACAAACATAATTTACATTTCATTACAATTGAATTTACATTGCATTTGCATTTCATTTCATGTGATGACAAATTTCATGATGCTTCAGGACTGCTGATAAGATCACAATCTTCACTGTAGATGAACTTTATTCTGAATAGTGGATTTTCATGATTGCTTTGTGGGAAATTGAGTGGCTTGATAAGGCATAAGTCTTGTCTTGGCTTTATTTTTTTCCTTTTCTTCAGATAAATATGAATCCTTCATTATCGCTTTTTGTCTCATCAGCATCTGTATCTAGATCAGGAGCAATATTTTCAAAAGGATTATCATCAGCCTAAAGATGATGTAGCTGCTGACCAAAACTTAATGGAGAATTTTTAGATGACTGTTCTTTTTGTATTTGTTCAATAATTTCCTTTTGAAGTTCTTTTTTGAGTTGAAGCAAATCTGATACTGCATAAAGAAAAGATGGAGAGGCTGAACAAGAATTCATCTATTTGTCAATATCACTTGTTGGATGAAGCCTTTCTTTTTCTTTTTTAGGGGTTTTGAGAACTTCAGAGAATGATGGCTTTATAACTTGATCAGTAGAATATTGCTAGAGTATTGCAGTATAATCAAATTGATGCCAAAACTTGATATAAATCATTCAAGATAAAACTAGTGGACTAAAGTCCATTTCTTTATAAAAGTTCCATTTCAAGATCCAAGGAATCTCCTACTTGCGATAAAACTGCATAGTAACATAAGGTTCTGTTGTAAGTTGTAGGTGCTGATAAAGGCTTTTTTCTTCTAATTTGAGAAGGGCTTTAAATGATACAAAATAGAATTCATAAATAAGAAGAAGTGCTTGAGGAAGGATGTCTTTAGTGGCACCAAAAAGGATCCAGAATTGTGTGAATAACCACATGGGTATTTTATGGGAGTTTGATTTGAATCTAATGAACCAGGAATGCTAAAAGGATAGGTTTTGATAATAGAGGATGACTTCCCAAGCATAAATATAATCATATAATTAAAAATAAGTTCTAAATCAAGCCTTAAAGGCATATAAAGAGGTCATCCCCATTCTTCTACAGAGAGAACATGCAGGATTTTGATTTTTTGAATAGATGACAGTAATATTGGGTGGTAAAGCATTTCAGTATGAATTTTTTTATCCATCTGTATGATCAATAGTACAGTTGCCAGTTCTGATCAGAATCTGTTCATAGACTTTATTGTCAAGAGGTTGGATAAATAAGTGATCAGGAGAAAAATGGGTTTGGATAAGATGTTCAATAGAAATGGTATCGGCATAAAACATGTCATCTAAGGAATAAATTCTCATGGGTGCTTTTGTGACAAAATATTGCGCTTGTGAAGCTTGAGGTTTTTTGGATATAGGGCTTGATGGGCTTTGAAATTGAGGATTACTAGAAGTATGGGTTACTCCCCATCTCTCAAGATAATTGCCGCTGGATTTTCTGGATAAAGGTGTAGTGTTCATAATGGAAGAAACTTTATCAATTAGGGACTGGAGAAGGGTAAAATTTGTCAACGCTTCATTCTTTTGTCTGTATAAAAACTCACGAGATAAAAAATCAGGAAGAGAATTATTTTTACCTACAATATACTCAATGTCAAAGTCAAATATGGCTAATAAAGCTTGGCAGCGAGCAAAGATTTGCTTAGCAGCAAGATTTTTATAAAAGTCAGAAACATAATTAAGGCATCCAAGAAAACATTGCAATTGCTCTTTATTAAGAATTTCATTAGGAAATTGGGAAGCAAATTTAATAACTCTTTGGACTGGAGAAATAGTTCCTTCTTTTATTATAAAGCCAAGAAACTGAATTTCTGTTTGAAAAAGCTTCATTTTCTTTTGGGATAAGACAAGTCCATTCTTGATAATAACCTTTTTAAAAATATTTAAATGTTTCTAATGGTCACAAATAGATTTTGAAAACACAACAATGTCATCTATATAGACGAGTGTAAAAGCTTGATATGGATTAGAAATGTCATTCATTATTCTTTGAAATTCTAAAGGAGCATTTTTTAAACCAAATGGCATAACGTTCCATTTGTAATGACCAAATGGTACTGTAAAAGCAATTTTATACCCACCATCTTCCCCATTTTATATCAGAGCCAAGTTAGTATCAAATTTGTAATCAAGTACTTTGGCAATATAAAGTTGTTTTATGAGTATTTCTTCACTTATCTTTGTCATGTTATGCTTTGATTTTGCTTAAGGAATTGTTGACTCAAAACTAAGAACATTAAAAGTCTTAATACTTAGTTCTGTGTTTGTTATTATTCAGAAATTTTATTCGTATTCTGCCCAGAGCGAAGCTGAGGTAGCCATTGTTGTCGCTGTTGTTAACCATGTGAAGGTGTTTAAGGCGTTTGTTGGTGTGTAAATCCTCTATTTCATTAGATACTTGAGGTGGATTTGGTTAAAATAACTCTGTAATACAAATTATAGCTAAGCTTATTAAGAAATTTGGACTTTCTTCTTCCTCATCATTAAATTCCTTATCTTCTATGTCTATTTAAAATGGTGAAGAAATTAGTTATGATGATTTAGATGAAGTTATTTGTGACTGGACTGTTCCAATAGAAAATAAAAATAAAATTTATAAAGTTGGAAGTTTTCAATTAAAATCAAGTTATAAAGTAAAAACCATCAAAAGAACTGAATCCATTACCAGTAACATTCAGCATCTTTCTTTAATCAAGCCCCATGAAATAAAGGAGTATGTAAAAACAAACAATTATATTCTTTTTGGATTATTTCAAGTTCCTCTAAAGCCTTTAATAAGACTTGGACTCAGAACAGAAGCTCTCATCTATGTTCAAGATACAAGACATAAAAAATTCAGTGATTCATTACTTGGAATGGTTAAATTAAGTTTGGCTAATGGCCCTACTTTCTTCAATTGCTTTCCAAATTTCTCTGTTTCCCTTACAGATCCAGGTGCACATGAAGCTCTTACTCTTGCTATCCAGACAAAAGGTTTTGATATGAATCCTCATAATCAAAATCTTACTCTCATATATAGAGTTTATTATCAACTCATGAATTCAGCTGTTCCAGACATAGCCTATCCCATCAAGCAAAAGGTATGACTACTTTATTCAAAACTAATTTCAAAAATAAAGTTAATATTTCAAAACTCATACAGTGGAATGATATTAATCTATCTGGTAAATGGCACTTCGAAAATGCCCAACCAAAGAGGTCTTTATAAAATCAAGATATTGAAACAATTATTGAACATGAAGATGGAAGTGTTGAAATAAGTTTTCGAATAGATTCAAGCGATACAACTCCTACAGTTTATTAACCCTCTAGAAAGTCTTATTCTCATCCTCCCTCTGTGGTAGGATCTTTTATAAAAGAACTATCATGAGTTTTTTGCTCTACACCTAATGTAGACCTTCAACCTATATGACTTATGTATCTTTCTTATCAAGCTTCTCCATCTAATACATATAATCCTTCGGAATCCAATTTCAATATGAATGTTATTGAATGTTTTGAAATTGATATAGAAATGTTGAAAAAGAATTTAGCTCTATATTCTTTAACAAAATCCTTGTTTAAATAGGTTTCTCATGAACATAAATACTTAAAATCAGAAAATTATTGAAATTTGAATTATGGAATGTATACATATGGTCATCTAATTCAAAAGATTAATAAAGTTGGATTTTTATTATACAATGAAATCAACCTTAAACATCAAATCGAAAATCTAAAAAGAATCAGCAAGTATGAACTTGGTGATTTTTGTTTTCAATTTGGTATGGAACCATTAATTAGTCCTTCTAGCCAGAATAAACAGAAAAACTTAAAAAGAAACCATTGAAAAAGAAAATATAAACATTTTTCAACTCCACAATATTATAATCCCTCAAAAAGATATCATAAAAAATCTTCTCATAAAACCCTTATAAAGAATTAAAGAAATCTTATACAAAAAATAATCCATCCACTTCTCATCCCAGGAAAAAAGAAATACAATGTTATAATTGCAAGGAAAATGGACATATAGCTCCTGACTGCCCAAAAATAAAAGTAAAATCAAAAAAAGAAATCAAAACTATCTTAAAAGGATCCTCGGCGTCAGAGTCATCCAGTTCCTCTGATACAGATTATTCTTCCTCTCATTCTTCAGATACATGTCATTGTAAAGTATTTGACAGTGAAATCCAGTATGAATCTGCTTTGTCTTCATCTTTATCTTTAAACATACTTTCTGCCTAGAAGAATTGGTGCTAGAAATGTTTAAAGATTTTAAAGATGAAGAATTAAAAAATAAATATTTTGAAAAAATACAAAATATAAATAAAGGAAATAAAAAAGGAAAAGCTTTTACTTCAAATAATATATCTAACTTACTTGAACAATTCAGCATTAAAATTGTATTAAATAGATTAAGAGAGCAGCAAGCTCTTCTTCATCTTTTAATTCAAGGTCTATTTAAAGAAATTACTAATAAAAAGCAAGAAATAAAAGAATTAAAACAAGACTGAATTGAACTTCAAGAACTCAAACAACGTGTTGAGAATCTTGAATTCCACACACTCAAAAATTATCAAGAAAATAATGATAATAATTTAGAACATCAAGAAGAATTTGGTGAAGACTTAAATGGTTTTGTAAATTCTTTAACAAGAAATCTACTTAAAAAATGAAAAACTCAAGCTACAATTAAGATCAAAGACTTCTCTATTAAAGCACTTTGCTTACTAGATAGTGGCACAGATGTTAATTTAATAAAAGAAGGATTAATCACTATGAAAAACCCAATAATAAACTCAATTTAGCTACTGCTAGCAAAAAAACTATATATCAAATACAAATTAAGTAATATTTGTGTCTGAAAAATGGAACATGTATAAAGACTAATTTCCTTCTAGGAAAGGATTTAAATAATAATATTATCCTTAGAAACCCTTTTCCGCAAATTTACAGCCTTTTCAAATTGACTCATTAGGTCTAAAAACTATTTTAGACAATAAAGAATTAATTTTTTATTTTGGTGAATCAACTCCTATTCAACATATCAATAGTATTCAGACAAAGTATAAACAAGAATAAAGTGTTCAAAAAGCAATCAAATATCCAGTTCCAAATAAAATGGATCTTATTAATCGTCTCTTTGATGTCTTCAGGTTTTCTACATTTAATCCTACATCCAGATTTTGGTACCTTTAAATTCTACCCAGCGGACAGATAAAAAATTATTTTTCTTTTCCCAAAGAAAATAAAATTTCAGATTATTGATACTTCTCATTTAGACCGATCTACCTTCAAGAAGTGTCCCTTCTCATTATGACATCAAGTACAAGCAAAAGCAAAGCCCTTATTCAGGAATCAAGCTCTTCTTTCATACCTACATCCCAACAAATATCAATTCTCTTCTTCAATCTAGGATTATCTGTCATTTCACAAGAACTTATCAATGCCCATTAGAGTGGCATTCTCGCTAATAAAAGAAAAAACACTAGAGAAACCCTATCCAAAATTGTAAACCATATCAAGGACTTAAAAAGACAAATCCTTATGTGCCATAACATCCATCAAAAAGCACTGTTATCCACCTATGCTGATGAAAAAACATCAAGAATTCACCTCCTAGAAAAGGTTAACACAGTCCTTCCAGATGAGGTAGTTGCAAGAATTGGAGAAAAAACTAATTCTTGTCAAATCAAGGAGTGATTAGTGCTCAAAACTCAATATATAAATTGAGCAACTAGCTTTCCCAAATTGTTCTTGCCATCATATGAAGTTGATATCTCACATTTCGAACAAGGATTAGTCCAAAGACTTTCTTTATACAGAGATGATTTTGAAATAATATAGCAGCTCCCTACAATCGTGCGTCATGCCCTTCACAGCCTTGGAGTTACTAAAAAACAACTTCTCATAACGATTTTATCAAGTTTGGGTGAAAGATCGAAAATCCAGTTTTATCAACCTTACCAATTATGGACTATCATTTAATCTGCAAAAAATTCATCTCTACCTTAAATGATTACTAGCATCTCCCTATTAATTATCCTGCTCAATGGTATGAATCTCATGAAGTCGCTACAATGGAATACAGCTTAGAATGTCTTCAAAATAATGATCCAGCTTCTGATAAATATCAAAGATTTCTCAATCTAAAAGGACATCTTGAATTTCCAAGTACATACAGATATGTTTGGTGTGATGGTCAATGAGTTGTTTGCATTGCTGATGATCTCGTTGAGCAAACAACGGTGATACAGAATCCCTCAAAATCCGGACATACAGCTCTCAATCAAATTATCAATTTTTATGAAGACATGTCTTTTAATATTTCTGAAGTAACTCAAGAAGATTTAATCCAAGTATTCCTTGGTGAATTAACGAATGAAGGTTGGAATGAGCACTTTTGATGCAAGTCTTCAATAGTACTATGCCTAGGATAAATATTCCTCCTACAAGACATTTTTCTAAAACATTGGTGTTAGATTTTGTGGACTCAATCCATCAGTTGATGTAATAAATTGATTAATTTCTTTATTTATTAATAAAATCATGCTTTACTTTCATGAGATGAATGTTATTTTACTACTTCATGCACATGACCAATACATACGACATAATGGTTCATGAATTGAACCGGGTCCCATTAGTATATTAGATGTGATATATGTGCATGGATGAGATCCACACGTGGGAGATATATGTCACAAATCTTATACTTAAATAACTTCACAACCAGTAATGAGACTGAGCATCTTATTTGATAAGGTTGCAGCACTTTGATCACTATGAGATAGTGTGATTTGTCTCGATCATCAGAATGTAAGATTCTGGATCACGGTGTTGGTACATTGGATGTATTGAAGGACCATGAGATGCACCTTATGGAATTCCGTCTCAATATAAGGTATGCTCTCATAATTCCCTAGCAATAGGCTCTCAATCCTGAGACATTGATGAACTCAAGTTTCTATCTATTCATTTGCTTTGAGTCACCAATGAGTGAGGCCGACTGTAGGTTAACACCTTGGTGTCTTGGGTATGTGGTAGTAGAACTGTGGGAACGTTGAATGATCAAGATGGAATCTATCTCTATTATCCCCTTGTGCCAATTAATGGATTTGTCATTAGTAAGTGCGCACCCATCTCAATTAAGAGTTAATTGGATGGTACTGATGATTACTGTGATTAATTAGGGCTCAAGGATAATAACATGTGGAACTTAGATTGGAAGAGACAGATTTATTCCAATTGATCCACGGATATTGATAGAGGGGCCTACTTGTGGTAATTGGGAAGTTTAGGGTCTTCATTGTAATTTATTCCTAAGACTGGAGTGCAATTGCATTTATATAGTGGTGTTATTTGTAATTAACTGAGGGCCCGGATTGCACAGGAGATGTGGGGTCGCGGTGTTTCAGTTGGAGCCAGCTTTCTAAGGAATCCCTACTGGTCCCCACGTTAGCCCAAGTTATTGGAAAATACTAATCCGACTTGAACTCTAGAAAGAAGGGATAAGAAAGGAGAAAGTTGCTAATTGCTTTAGAAGTAAGAGTTCTATTTCAATTAAACAAGGAAGACTCTATAAAAGCTCTTGAATGTCCAATAAGAGTCTCTCTCACGCCCAAAACCCTATTCGTGCAAGAGTTGCACGAGTTTCTCTCTCCTTCTCTCTTCTAGTTCCTTGGATTTCGAGTTGGGATTTCTCCTGAAGATTCCACCACTCTTCTAGAGAAAAGAAATCCAGTTCGGGTCATAGCGTGGAAGGCTAAAGAAATCTATTAGAGCACTGCGATCTCCAAAGGTATGATCTACTTCTTGCATGTCGTAGATTATTATGGATGTTTAGTGCTGGTAGAATATTTACTGTACATGGTCACGAGATTGAGGGTAATGCATCCTGGATTGGGTTTTGGTCTTATGGATAGTTGATCCCTATGTCAAGTGGGTCAAAAGTCTTGAAAATCTATCTACGAGACCCACCTACTTCCAACAATTGGTATCAGAGCCATACCTCATCTCTAATCATGTTAGATCAGTAATCTTGTTCTAATCTTTGCATGAGATGTGAAGAGGATAGAGCAAGGGCTATGATAGGATCAGTGTTTATTGGGTTTGCTTGCTTTTGTAGTAGATACATGTTTGGAAAGTCACAAAAGGTTTTAATCATGATAGGAGGATGATAAGATGCCATTAGAAGCATACTGAGATCATTAGAGGTGACTGGGGACAGCAAAAGCTGAATCTGAAAAAGAACCCAAATTTCTGGGTTCGTCAGGTCGGTTAGTCAAATGGACCACTATGGCAGTAAAGGTCTGTTTGCTAACCGTAGGGACCAGATCGGCTAGCTGAACCCAGGCAGAATCCTGAGGGAAGCTCGACCCCCGCCGGGGGCGTTGCCCCCGGACCCCCGCTGCGTAGGGGATCCTGTATCGTGGTGGCAAAAATTTGGCATCTTGTTTTTCCATTGTGGTTTGACAACCTGGTTTTGTGAGATGCTTTGTTGTATGAGATACTAACTTGCAGGTGATAATGTCCTCTCCATATGGCCCACATGTTTTTCTTTCCTTTTAATTATTGGTTTATTTGTGGCTAAGTGTAAAAGGCATCATGGTTTCCTTGGTTTCCTGTGAAAGGGCAAGGCATGGTGAATTTCCCTATAGCCCTTTTATTTCCATGTTTAGACTACCATGTAAGTCTCATTATAAAGACATAGGAATTTATGTATTTTTAAAATTTGTAAATTCTGGAGATGTCCGAAACAAAGAAGGAAAGAGAAGCTGGACTCCTAATCAAAGAGTTTGAAGATTACCAAAAGGTGTTTTGGAGATGCCCAAAGAGTTTGAGGAATCCCAAAGTTTTGGAAAGTCTAGAAGTCCAAGAAGTCTTTTCCGCCTGGGTCATGTGGAGGAGAGGACTAGTCTTTTGTTATAGCACTTTCTATTTATGGATGAATGCTTATTTTAGAGTATTTCCATATCTGAACCAAACGTAGCAAATTCCAAAATTGGTCAAATCAAATTAATTTTTGGAAAGAGTTCTAATTAGAGTTGGTGGGCCCATGAGATGGATCTATTGGTAATACTAATTTTAGAAACTGGACTTTCCTTAAAATAACTTGACTTGGAACCAATCATTGGTCTTATCATGAGATGAATATATACCTATATTTGATGGACCCATACAACTATAAGGAAATCCTCAACTCTAAAATATTAAGTGGGAGCGGGGCATTTCTATGTATATAAAAATACCCATGGTTTTCCACCATAGGTCCATTGTAAGGAAAGTATTAGTCTTGCGCCATTTTGAGAATGGCCATTCCCCATGGAGGGCTTGTATTTATCTGGATATTGGATATGGATCTCCTATGGATAGTGTTGATGAGACGGGGTGGGAGCCCACTCCCAAGGAGGAGCTGCCCGCAACGGTTGTCATGCAATGCTAGTTGGTGGGTCACACTTAACTAAAATAATGATGTAGTATCCCCAAGGATTTGCCTCATGTATTTTAGAAACCGAAGCTAATCGGGAGTCATACATTATTTGGCATGAGATACCTAGATAGTAATGAATGAAGGGGATCATGGATAGTTAGTCTTAATCCCAATTTTGACCAACTTTGATCCACACCAGTCTAGGAGGTTTTTGCACTCCCCAAGGAGGCATACCCCGCAGGATTGGGATTTTGATGTATTCCGAATTTTGTGGTTATGAGGATTCCTACATAAATTTGGTAGAATACTAAACCCTAATGTCATTTAAATTCATTAATTGAATGTATGGTTATGTGCTACAGTATTACAAGCATGAATTCGAATACTTTCAATCCACTTGCGACCATCCTCAACAAGAATAAGTTGGTGGGATCCAACTATGTAAATTGGAAATGGAATCTGGATATTGTCCTGACAGCTTCAGGATATAAATATGTCCTTACCAAAAACCCCCTTGAAGAGCCTGGCCCAGATGCATCAGAAGCAGAAAAGTACCTTTACACCAAATGGGCCAAAGACGATGAGATGGCCCGATGTTATATTCTGGCATCCATGTCTAATGTGCTGCAACACCAACATCAATCTTATAAGACTGCATATGATATGATATCGAACTTAAAAGAGATGATTACAGAACAAGGCAGACCTGCTAGGCAGGCAGCCATGAGGGTGCTCATTAGCACCAAGATGGCTAAAGGTACATCAATACAGGAACACATGCTGAAGATGATGGACTCATTAAATGAATTAGATGTACTGGGAGCTGCGATTGATGCAGAATCGCAAATTGACATAATCCTTGAGTCACTACCAGAGTCATTCAACAATTTCAAGGTCAATTATAATATGAATAAAATGAATCTGACTTTGGCTGAGCTATCTAGTCAGCTGGTAGCAACTGAAGGGATTATGAAGAAAAAACCAACTGCCTTAATGACAGAAAAGTCAGATGCCAAGTCCAAGCCGAAAGGCAAAAGGCAGAAAGGCAAAAAGAAATCAGTTCCAAAAGGTCCTAAGGTGGAGAATGGTCCAACTGGTGGCGTGGCTAAAGCTAAGGGTTTAGGGACAAAAGGAAAGTGTTTCCATTGTGGTAAGACAGGACATTGGAAGAGGAATTGTCCAGAATATCTGTCTAAGAAAAAGACCCTAGGTATGATTGAGTCACTTATATCTAAAGTTAGTTTTGCAACTAGTACTTCAGAATCCTGGTGTGTGGATTCCAGGGCAACTAATCACATATGTAATACGTTGCAGGGGTTTAGGGAAACCAGGAGGCTAATTGATGGAGAAATCATTGTCAACCTAGGATCTGATGCTAAGGTGGAGGCTGTTTCAGTGGGAGTCATTACTTTATGTTTTTCAAATAATAAATTGGTTTTGTCAGAAACATTATATGTACCGTCTTTAAGGCGGAATTTAATTTCAGTCTCTAGTTTGGTGAATAAAGGTTATTCTATTACTTTTGGTACTGAAGTTGTCATAAAGAGGAATGGTACTTTCATATGTTCTGGCAAGGTAACCAATGGACTTTATTTCTTAACTCCCACGATGTATGAGATACAAGGTACTGAAATAATTAATAGACCATCATTAAAGAGAAAGTTGCCTTCATCTAATCCAACAAAACTTTAGCACCTGAGGCGAGGTCATATAAACCTTAATAGGATTGAGAGGCTAGTGAAAGATGGTATCTTACCTTCATTAGTGGTAGAACCAATGCCTATCTGTGAGTCCTGTTTGGAAGGTAAAATGACCAAAAGACCCTTTTCAGCTAAAGGTAATAGGGCCAAAGATTTATTGGAATTAGTGCATACTGATGTCTGCGGACCCATTAATGTCAGGGCCAGAGGATTATATGAGTACTTCATCACTTTCACAGATGATTACTCAATATATGGTTACATATACCTTAAGCACCGCAGTCCGAAGCTTTTGAAATGTTCAAAGAGTTTCGAGCGGAAGCGGAAAAGCAATTAGGTAAGAGTATCAAGACTCTTCGATCAAATCGAGGAGGGGAATATCTCTCTGCTGATTTTATGGGTTACTTATCAAAAAATGGGATTCTATCCCAATTGTCTGCTCTTGGTATGCCTCAACAGAATGGAGTAGCAGAAAGAAGGAACCGGACTCTTTTAGATATGATTAGGCCTATGCTGAGTTTCTTAAGATTACCTATATCCTTTTGGGGATACACTTTGGATACTGCAATGTACATACTAAACCTCGTACCATCTAAGTCTATACCTAAGACTCCCCGGGAATTGTGGTCTGGGTGAAAGCCTAGTCTACAACATTTACACATTTGGGGTTATCCAACACACATGCTCAAGGTTAAGATGGATAAGTTGGAAATGAAGTCGGAAGTATGCACATTTGTAGGATATCCTAAAGGAACTAAAGGTTGGTTATTCTATAATCGCAGAGAGCAGAAAGTGCTGGTCAGCACAAATGCGGTTTTTCTGGAGGAAGATTATATGATGGACCGGAAATTTTTAGAAAAGGTGATCTTGGAAGAGATTCGGGAGCAATCAATTCCAAATCCAAGTATGACCGGACTTGAGGAAGAACCGCCCTTACCAGACCCAGTAGTTACACCAGTACCTCGTCGTAGTGGAAGGATTGTCAGACCCCCTGACAAGTTCTTATTCTTGGGAGAGTCTTATGAAGCAATCCCAGAAAAGTTGGAACAAGATCCCTCTAACTATGATGAAGCAATCAATGACTTAGACTCGGGATGCTGGCAAGATGCTATGAAAGCTGAGATGGAGTCTATGTACTCAAATCAGGTCTGGACACTTGTGGACTTGCCTGCCAATATTAAACCTATTGGGTGCAAGTGGGTCTACAAGAGAAAAAGAGGACCACATGGAAGAGTGGAGACCTATAAAGCTAGGCTTGTTGCGAAAGGATATACTCAGAAAGAGGGGATCGATTATGAGGAAACCTTCTCGCCAGTAGCCATGCTCAAATCCATCCGGATACTCTTATCCATTGTGGCTCATCTCGATTATGAGATTTGGCAAAGGGATGTCAAGACGGCGTTTCTCAATGGCCATCTTGAGGAAGACATCTATATGGTGCAGCCAGACGGTTTTGTAGCTAAAAACCAGGAGCAAAAAGTTTGCAAACTGCAGAAGTCTATTTATGGACTAAAGCAGGCATCCTGAAGCTAGAATATCCATTTTAACCAGGCAATCAAGTCATTTGGTTTTTGTCAAAATCTGGATGAGTCATGTGTGTACATGAAAAGTGAAGGTGACAGGGTAGTTTTTCTGGTTTTATATGTCGATGACATCCTTCTCCTCGGGAAAGACATAGGAATGTTTTCAACGGTAAAAGTTTGGTTAGCCAAGACTTTTGATATGAAGGACTTAGGAGAAGTTAGCTACATCCTAGGGATCAAACTCTATCGAGACCAGAAAAATAGGATGATTGGCTTATCCCAAGCTGCATACATAGATAAGGTGCTAGTACGGTTTGCAATGCAAGACTCCAAGAAGGGTATCACACCTTTCAGGCATGGAGTGCACGTTTCCAAGGATCAGTGTCCTAACACACCCGAGGAAAAGGAGCAGATGAGGTCGATACCATACGCTTCGGCTGTTGGTAGCCTCATATATGCTATGTTATGTACTAGACCAGATATCTGTTATGTAGTGGGCCTAGTCAGCAGATATCAATCTAATCCAGGACCTGAACATTGGACTGCTGTAAAATGTATTCTCAAATACTTGAGAAAGACTAGAGATTACATGTTGATTTATAGCAGTGATGAGTTGATTCCAGTCGGATACACAGATTCCGACTTTATGTCAGATAAGGATTCTAGGAAATCCACCTCTGGTTATATATTTATGCTTGGAGGCGGAGCTATCAGCTGGAGGAGTATAAAACAAGAATGTACCGCTGATTCAATCGCGAAGGCTGAATATGTAACAGCTTGTGAAGTAGTTAAGGAAGCAGTATGGCTTAAAAGTTTCCTTTTGGAACTTGGGGTGGTACCTTTGGCACGACAGCCACTCACAGTTTACTGTGACAGCAACGTGGCAGTCGCTCAGTCAAAGGAACCTAAAAGCCATAAAAGCCAAAAGCATGTACAAAAGAAGTATCACTTAGTCAGAGAGATTGTGCAGAGAAGTGATATTGCTATTACCAAGATAGCCTCTGCGGACAATTTGGCAGATCCCTTTACTAAGCCTTTGACTACCAAAGTCTTTGAGCAGCATGTAGAAGGGATGGCCATGAGATGCAACCCTGACTGGCATTGAGCCCAAGTGGGAGATTGTTAGATTTTGTGGACTCAATCCATCAGTTGATGTAATAAATTGATTAATTTCTTTATTTATTAATAAAATCATGCTTTACTTTCATGAGATGAATGTTATTTTACTACTTCATACACATGACCAATACATATGACATAATGGTTCATGAGTTGAACCGGGTCCCATTAGTATATTAGATGTGATATATGTGCATGGATGAGATCCACACGTGGGAGATATATGTCACAAATCTTATACTTAAATAGCTTCACAACCAGTAATGAGACTGAGCATCTTATTTGATAAGGTTGCAGCACTTTAATCACTATGAGATAGTGTGATTTGTCTCGATCATCAGAATGTAAGATTCTTGATCACGGTGTTGGTACATTGGATGTATTGAAGGACCATGAGATGCACCTTATGGAATTCCATCTCAATAATAAGGTATGCTCTCATAATTCCCTAGCAATAGGCTCTCAATCCTGAGACATTGATGAACTCAAGTTTCTATCTATTCATTTGCTTTAAGTCACCAATGAGTGAGGCCGACTGTAGGTTAACACCTTGGTGTCTTGGGTATGTGGTAGTAGAACTGTGGGAACGTTGAATGATCAAGATGGAATCTATCTCTATTATCCCCTTGTGCCAATTAATGGATTTGTCATTAGTAAGTGCGCACCCATCTCAATTAAGAGTTAATTGGATGGTACTGATGATTACTGTGATTAATTAGGGCTCAAGGATAATAACATGTGGAACTTAGATTGGAAGAGACAGATTTATTCCAATTGATCCACGGATATTGATAGAGGGGCCTACTTGTGGTAATTGGGAAGTTTAGGGTCTTCATTGTAATTTATTCCTAAGACTGGAGTGCAATTGCATTTATATAGTGGTGTTATTTGTAATTAACTGAGGGCCCGGATTGCACAGGAGATGTGGGGTCGCGGTGTTTCAGTTGGAGCCAGCTTTCTAAGGAATCCCTACTGGTCCCCACGTTAGCCCAAGTTATTGGAAAATACTAATCCGACTTGAACTCTAGAAAGAAAGGATAAGAAAGGAGAAAGTTGCTAATTGCTTTAGAAGTAAGAGTTCGATTTCAATTAAACAAGGAAGACTCTATAAAAGCTCTTGAACGTCCAATAAGAGTCTCTCTCATGCCCAAAACCCTATTCGTGCAAGAGTTGCACGAGTTTCTCTCTCCTTCTCTCTTCTAGTTCCTTGGATTTCGAGTTGGGATTTCTCCTGAAGATTCCACCACTCTTCTAGAGAAAAGAAATCCAGTTCGGGTCATAGCGTGGAAGGCTAAAGAAATCCATTAGAGCACTGCGGATCTCCAAAGGTATGATCTACTTCTTGCATGTCGTAGATTATTATGGATGTTTAGTGCTGGTAGAATATTTACTATACATGGTCACGAGATTGAGGGTAATGCATCCTGGATTGGGTTTTGGTCTTATGGATAGTTGATCCCTGTGTCAAGTGGGTCAAAAGTCTTGAAAATCTATCCACGAGACCCACCTACTTCCAACAATTGGATGGATGGGAAAAGCTTTTCCTATTAGTAAATCAATGAGTTCTTAGAAAAAGTACATGCAAAAGTACTAAAAGACAAGGCATATCTCTCATATGAATGAAGTAGTATTTTATTCCCAACATGCACATCCATGAAGAATTTATCTCCAAAAAGGGAAAAGAAATAAATACATGACACATACCTTATCAAGTCACTAAAAGCAATCATGACATCTCACTATTCAGAATAAAGTTCATCGACAGCTAAGATTGTGATTTTTACCTACAGTCCGGAAGCATCATGAAATTTGCTGGCACATTAAATGAAATGCACATTCAGTCTAAATTAAGTTGTAAGGAAATGTAAATTATGTTGGCTATGACTATAAATAGGTCTATCCTTCCCCATGTACAGGCAAGAGTTGGAATACCAGTCAAAATCCAGCCTTGCTTTCACCACCATCACCTCTCTCGTCTCCTTTCTGCTTTTGTATACCCACCATCTTCCCCATTTGGTATCAAAGCCAAGTTGGTAATAAATTTGTAATCAAGTATTTTGGAAATATGAAGTTGTTTCGTGAGTATTTCTTCACTTATTTTTGTTATGTTATGCTTTGATTTTGCTTAAAGAATTGCTGACTCGGAAGTAAGAATGTCAAAAGTCTTAATACTTAGTTCTGTGTTTGTTATTATTAAGAAATTTTAATCATATTCCACCTAGAGCGAAGCTAAGGTAGCCATTGTTATCGTCGTTGCTAGCCATGTGAAGGCGTTTAAGGTGTTTTGTTGGTGTGTAAATCCTCTATTTTGTTAGATGCTCATGGTGGATTTGGTTAAAATAGCTCTGTAATACAAATTATGGCTAAGCTTATTAAGAAGTTTGTAACTTCTTCTTCCTCATCATCAAATTCCTTATTTTCTATGTCTATTTAAAATGGTGAAGAAATTAGTTATGATGATTTAGATGAAGTTATTTGTGACTAGACTGTTCCAACAGAAAATAAAAATAAAATTTATAAAGTTGGAAGTTTTCAATTAAAATCAAGTATAAAGTAAAAACCATCAAAAGAACTAAATCCATTACCAGTAACATTCAGCATCTTTCTTTAATCAAGCCCCATGATATAAAGGAGTATGTTAATACATACAATTATATTCATTTTGGATTAGTACAAGTTGCTCTAAAGTCATTAACAAGACTTGGACTTAGAACTGAAGCTCTGATCTATGTTCAAGATACAAGACATAAAAAATTCAGTGATTCATTACTTGGAATGGTTGAATCAAGTTTAGCTAATGGCCCTACTTTCTTTAATTGCTTTCCAAATTTCTTTGTTTCCCTTACAGATCTAGGTGCACATGAAGCTCTTACTATTGCTATCCAGACAAAACATTTTGATATTAATCCTCATAATCAAAATCTTGCTCTTATATATAGAGTTTATTATACACTCATGAATTTAGTTGCTCCAGGCATAGCCTATTCTCAGCAAGTAAAAGGTATGACTACTTTATTCCAAACTAATTTCAAAAATAAAGTTAATATTCCAAAACTCATACAGTCGAATGATATCGATCTATCTGGTAAATGGCGCTTAGAAAATGCTCAACCTGCAAGGTCTTTAGAAAATTAAGATATTGAAACAATTATTGAACATGAAGATGGAAGTGTTGAAATAAATTTTCAAACAGATTCAAGCGATACAACTCCTACAGTTTATCAACCTTCTAGGAAGTCTTATTCTTATCCTCCCTCTGTGCTAGGAACTTCCATAAAAGAACCATCCCGAGTTTCTTACTCTACACCTAATGTAGACCTTCAACCTACAAGACTTGTGTATCTTTCTTATCAAACTTCTCCATCTAATACATATAATCCTTTGGAATCCAATTTTAATATAAATGTTATTAAATGCTTTGAAATAGATAAAGAAATCTTAAAAAGAATTTCACTTTAATCCTTTAACAAAATCCTATTTTATACAGGTTTCTCAAGAACATAAAGACATTTTAAAGGAAAAATGGTACAAATATATGTATGATAAATAAAGAAATATTTATTTCTTTGATTGGCTTAAACTAGCCATAAAGAAGGCATATAATACTGAAAATTTATCCATCAATATGATAACAAAATTAAGTTCATCTTGGTTAAAGCTTTTACCAGTTCTTCTCCGCATAGAACTGAAAAATCTATACATCCTCCATTACATCAAATCATATATAAAGAAACTTCAGCCGCACCCATAAAAGATGTAGCAAAGATACAAGGAGATAAAGGTACATCAGAATTAATTTATAAATTAGACTTAAGTCATGTTTTAGAATAAAATAATTATACAAATATTAACCTACATACTATTGGCCAACAAACCAATAGAATTGAAGATAAAGTTGAAAATATTTTAAAAATTTATAAAGTATCTTCTTCACAAAAGATAATTAAGACACAAACTTTAGGCTTTCAAGGTGAAGCCCTTAAAGATTTAAAGTTAGAAAAGAAACCTTTAAAGTTTTTAGATGAACTAAACGATCAATTATCTCATAGTTTTACAAATATAAAACTTCAATAAAATAAAGATTAAAAAACTGAAAAATCTATAAATGTTTTAGTCTCAAATTCTAAAGCCTATAGCTCAGATTCAAAATTTTCTAGAATTGATCCTATAGAAGAAAAGTCTAAAACAAATGAGAATCAAAATGATCAAAATCAAGTATCTCTACAAATCAATAAAAGAATTAAAAGACAAAAACCAATAGTCACTACAGTAAAAACAAGAAATTATTATCCGAAACCTACTCCAGTTGATCTTCAATTCAAAGAACAAGCTATTCTAAGTGGTCTTCGATTTGAAAACTCCTTACTATACTAATGGAATGTAAATGGACTATTTGAATATCAAATCCTGCAACTATGCCAACACATGATGATATATGCCTCTACCATCATGGCTGCCGGTAATGATCAAAGACATGTAGTAAATGCAGTTGTCCTTCGATTTACTAGACAATTACATGGTTGGTGGGAAGAGCACCTATCTAATATAGAAAGACAAGCTATACTAAATATAATAAAAAGAGATCCTTCAGGAAATCCCGTTATTACTCCTTAAGGTCAAATGATTCCTGATTCTATTTACATGCTTATTACCAATATAGTAAAACATTTTATTGGTAATTATATGAATGTAGAAGAAAAAATAAAAAACACAATTAATCAATTTATCTTGCCCTACATTATCAGATTTTCGTTGGTATAAAGATGTTTTCTTATCAAAACTCTATACAATCAATGCAAGCAATTCAGAAATTTGGAAAGAAAAATTTATATCTGGTCTTCCTAAACTTTTTGCAGAGTTAAAATCAGAAAATTATGGAAATTTAAATTAAGGACTTTATACATATGGTGTCCTTATTCAAAAGACAAATAAAGTTGGACTTTCATTATGCAATAAAATCAAACTTAAACGACAAATTGAAAATCAAAAAAGAATCAGCAAATATGAACTTGGTGATTTTTGTTATCATTTGGCATGGAACCATTAATTAGTCCTTCTAGGCATAATAAAAAGAAAAACTTAAAAATAAACCATCAGAAAATAAAATCTAAACATTTTTCAACTCCACAATATTATATTCCCTCAAAAAGATATCATAAAAAATCTTCTCATAAAAATTCTCATAAAGAATCAAAGAAATCTTATACAAAAGATAATCCATCCACTTCTTATCCTAAGAAAAAAGCAATACAATGCTATAATTGTAAGGAAAAAGGACATATAGCTCCTGACTGCCCAAAAATAAAAGCAAAAACAAGAGAAGAAATCAAAACTATCTTAAAAGGATCCTCAATGTCAGAGTCATCCAGTTCCTCTAATACAGATTATTCTCCCTCTCATTCTTCAGATACATGTCATTGTAAAATATTTGACAGTGAAATCCAATATCTACTTCTTCTTCCTCTTTATCTTTAAACATACTTTCTACTCCAGAAGAACTGGAGCTAGAAATGTTTAAAGATTTCAAAGATGAAGAATTAAAAAATAAATATTTTGAAAAAATACAGAATATAAATAAAGGAAATAAAAAAGGAAAAGCTTCTACATCAAATAATATATATGACTTACTAGAATAATTCAGCATTTAAACTATATTAGATAGAATAAGAGAGCAGCAAGCTCTTCATCATATTTCAATTCAAGATCTTTATAAAAAAAATTACTAATCAAAAGCAAGAAATAAAAGAGTTGAAGCAAACTTAATTGAACTTTAAGAACTCAAACTACGTGTTGAGAATTTTGAATTTCAAAAACTCAAAAATTATCAAGAAAATAATGTTAATAAATTAGATCATCAAGAAGAATTTGGTGAAAACTGAAATGGTTTCGTAAATTCTCTAAAAATGAAATCTACTTAAAAAATGGAAAACTCAAGCTACAGTTAAGATCAAAGACTTCTCTATTAAAGTACTCTACTTATTAGACAGTGGCACATATGTTAATTTAATAAGAGAAGGATTAATCCCAACAAAATATTGTGAAAAAACCAATAAAAAAACTCAATTTAGCTACTACTAGAAAAAAACTACATATCAAATACAAATGCATAAAGACTAATTTATATCTGTAAAAATGGAAAATGCATAAAGACTAATTTCCTTTTAGGAAAGGATTTAAACAATGATGTTATCCTTGGCAACTCTTTTCTATAAATTTTACAGCCTTTTCAAATTTACTCATCAGGTTTAAAACCTATTTTCGACAATAAAGAATTAATGTTTGATTTTGGTGAATCAACTCCTATTCAACATATCAATAGTATTCAGATAAAGTGTAAATAAGAATAAGGTGCTCAAAAAACAATCAAATATCGAATTCCAAATAAATTGGATCTCATTAATCATCTCTATGATATCTTCATGTTTTCTACATTTGATCCTACATCTAGATTTTGGTACCTTCAAATTCAACCTGGAGGACAGATATAAAATTATTTTTCTTTTCCTAAAGAAAATAAAAATTGATAATTCTCATTCAGACCTATTTGCCTTTAGGAAGTATCCCTTCTCATTATGACATCAAGTACAAGCAAAAGGAAAGCCCCTATTCAGGAATCAAGCTCTTCCTTCATACCTATATTCCAATAAATATCAATTCCTTTCTTCAATCCAGGATTATCTGTCACTTCATAAGAACTTATCAATGCCCATTGGAGTGGCATTCTCTCTGATAAAAGAAAAAACAGTAGAAAAACCTTATCCAAAATTGCAAACCATATAAGGACTTAGAAAGCCAAATCCTTATGTGCCATAACATCCATCGAGGAGCACTTTTATCCACCTATGCTGTTGAAAAAACATTCAAAATTCACCCCTGTAAAAGGTTAACACAGCCCTTCCAGATGAGATAGCTGCAAGAATTAGAAAAAAAACTATTTCTTATTAGATCAAGGAGCGATTAATGCTCAAAGCTCAATATATAAGCTGTGCAACTGGCTTTCCCAAATTGTTTCTGCCATCATATGAAGTTGATATCTCATATATCGAACAAGGATTAGTCCAAAGATTTTCTTTATGCAGAGATTATTTTGAAATGATACTGCAGCTTCCTGCAATTGTGCGTCATGCCCTTCGCAACCTTGGAGTTACTAAAAGGCAACTTCTCATAACGATTTCATCAAATTTGGGTGAAAGATCAAAAATCCGGTTTTATCAACCTTATCAATTATGGACCATCATGAATTATGAAGAATAAGATTTAATCTACAAAAAATTCATCTCTACCTTAAATGATTACAAGCATCTCCCTGTTGATTATCCAGCTCAATGGTATGAATCTCATGAAGTCGCTATAGTGGAATACAGCTTTGAACATCTTCAAAAATATGATCCAGCTTCTGATCAATATCAAAGATTTCTCAATCTAAAAGGACAACTTGAATTTGCAAGTACATACAGATATGTTTGGTGTGACAGTCGACGAGTTCTTTGCATTGCTGATGATCTCGCTAAGCAAACAATGGTGATACAGAATCCTTTTAAATCCGGACATGCCAAGTTTAATCAAATTCTCAATGCCTATGAAGATATCTCTTTTGACATTTCAGAAAAAACTCGTGAAGAATTAATTCAGCTATTGCATGGAAAATTCAAAAATGATAATAAAGGTTGGAATGACCCTTGTCATAATTTTGACTCTATTATGAAGTTCTCCACTAGCTGCAATGGTATTCATCGGGATGTTATTAATCTTATCAAGATTTAGATTTATCAAGATTTATTAAGAGTTTTCTCTATAAAGCCTGCAAAGAAAAGATAACAAAAACTTTATCATTGCTACTGTATCCATAGCTATGCTATCCTCAACAAACACATCAAAGTTATGTTGAAAAAGTACTATACAAAAAAGCTACTTTGAGAAAGAAGACAAAAGACAATTGGGAAAAATCCAAAAATCAACAAGAAAATTCAAGGCTCCATAGACTCCTCTCTCCACAACAGACCAACCAGGTACTATGCAGACGAATAAATCAACATCCTCCTAGTCAACAAGTACACTCATCACAGCATGAAGATAAACCATCTATACGGCAACCTGTGATTCTACCCAACAGTAAAATCGAAAAACATCATTAAATGAAATGCAAATGCAGTGTAAATTCGGTTGTAATGAAATGTAAATTATGTTTTCTAAGGCTATAAATAGTACTGGCCTCTCCATGTACAGGCAGGAGTTGGAATACCAGTCAAAATCCAGCATTGCTTCCACCACCATCTCCTCTCTCCTCTCCCTTCTGCTTTTGTATACCCAGCACCTTCTCCATTTGGTATCAGAACCAAGTTGGCATCTAATTTGTAATGCAATATAAAGTCATTTTGTGAGTATTTCTTCACTTATCTTTATGTCCTGATTTTGTTTAAAGAATTGCTGACTTAGAAGCAAGAATGTCAAAAATCTTAATACTTGGTTTTGTGTTTGTTATTATTGAGAAATTTTGATCATATTCCGCCCAAAGCAAAGCTAAGGTAGCCATTGTTGTCGCCATTATTAGCCGTGTGAAGGCGTTTAAGCCATTTTGTTAGTGTATAAATCCTCTATTTTGTTAGATACTCGTAGTGGATTTGGTTAAAATAACTCTGTAATACAAATTATGGCTAAGCTTATTAAGAAGTTTGTAGCCTTTTCTTCCTCATCATCAAATTCCTTATCTTTTATGTCCATTAAAAACAGTGAAGAAATTAGTTATGATGACTTAGATCAAGTTATTTGTGACTGGACTATTCCAACTGTAAATAAAAATGAAATTTATAAAGTTGTAAGTTTTCAATTAAAATCAATTTATAAAGTAAAAACCATTGAAAGAACTGAATCTATTGTTGGTAATATTCAGCATCTTTCTTCAATCAAGCCCCATGAAATAAAGGAGTATGTTAAAACATACAATTATATTCATTTTGGATTTGTGCAAGTTGCTTTAAAGCCATTAACAAGACTTGGACTTAGAACTGAATCTCTCATCTATGTTCAAGATACAAGCCATAAAAAACTCAGTGATTCATTACTTGGAATGGTTGAATCAAGCTGGGCTAATGGCCCTACTTTCTTCAATTGCTTTTCAAATTTCTTTGTTTCCTTTACAGATCCAGGTGCACATGAAGCTCTTACTCTTGCTATCCAGACAAAAAGTTTTGATATGAATCCTCAGAATCAAGATCTTGCTCTCATATATAAAGTTTATTATAAACTCATGAATTCAGCTGTTCTAGGCATAGCCTAATACCATCAGGCAAAAGGTATGAGTACTTTATTCCAAACTAATTTCAAAAATAAGTTAATATTCCAAAACTCATACAGCAGAATGAGCTTAATCTATCTGGTAAATGGCGCTTAGAAAGCACTCAACCTGAAAGGTCTTTAGAAAATCAAGATATTAAAACAATTATTAAACATGAAGATGGAAGTGTTGAAATAAATTTTCAAACAAATTCAAGAGATACAACTCCTACAGTTTATCAACCTTCTAGAAAGTTTTATTTTCTTCCTCCCTCTATGGTAGGATCTTCCATAAAAGAACCATCTCGAGTTTCTTCCTCTACACCTAGTGTAGACCTTTGACCTACATGACTTGTTTATCCTTCTCATCAAGCTTCTCCATCTAATACATATAATCCTTTGGAATCCGATTTTAATATAAATGTTATTCAATGCTTTGAAATTGATAAAGAAATGTTAAAAAAGAATTTAACTTTACATCCGCTCACAAAATCCTTTTTTAACCATGTTTCTCAAGAACTTAAAGATTTTCTAAAAGCAAAATGGAATAAATATATGTATGACAATCAAAGAAATATTTATTTCTTTGATTGGCTTAAACTAGCCATGAAGAAAGCTTATAATACTAAAGAACTGAAGAATCTATACTTCCTCCATTACATCAATATGATAACTAACTTAAGCTCTTCTTGGATTATAGTTTCTACCAGTTCCTCTCCTCAAAGAACTGAATAATCTATACATCCTCCATTACATCAAATCATTTATAAAGAAACTTCAGCTGTACCCATAAATGATGTTGCAAAAATACAAGGAGACAAAGGTAAAACTGAATTTATTTACAAATCATATTTAAGTCATGTTTTAGAACAAAATAATTACACAAATATAAACCTTCATACTATTGGCCAAAAAACCAATACAATTGAAGATAAAGTTTGAAATAGTATAAAATTTTATGAAACTACTTCTTCCTATAAAGTAATTAAGACACAATCTTTAGGTTTTCCAGGTGAAGCCCTTAAAGATCTAAAGTTAGAAAAAAAAACCCTTAAAATTTTTAGATGAACCAATCAATCAATTATCTCATAGTTTCACAAACATAAAACTTAAAATTAACAAAGAAAATGAAGATGAAAAATCCATAAATGTTTTAGTTTCTAAAGCTTCGAGCTCAGACTCAGAATTCTCTGTTTCTGACTCTATAGAAGAAAAATCAAATGGAAATCAAAATGATCAAAATCAAGAATCTCTACAAATCAGTAAAATATTTAAAAGACAAAAGCCAATAGTCACTGCAGCAAAAACAAGAAATTATTATCGAAGACCTACTCCCGTTGATCTTCAATTCGAAGAAATAGCTATTCTAAATGGCCTTCGATTTGAAAACTCCTCAGTATACCTATGGAATGTAGATGGACTATCTCAATATCAAATCATGCAACTATGCCAATACATGATGATATATGCCTCTATCATCATGGTTGTCGGTAATGATCAAAGACATGCAGTAAATGCAGTTGTCCTCAGATTTATTGGACAATGGTTGGTGGGAAAAGTACCTATATGATATAGAAAGAAAAACTACACTAAATGCAGTAAAAAGAGATCCTTCAGGAAATCCTGTTATTACTCCTCAAGGTCAAATGATTCCTGATTCTATTTACATGCTTATTGCTAATATAGTAAAACATTTTACTGGTAATTATATCAATGTAGAAGAAAAAATAAAAATACAATTAATCAATTTATCTTGCCCAACATTATCAGATTTTCGTTGGTTTAAAGATGTTTTCTTATCAAAACTCTATATAATCGATGCACGCAATTCAGAATTTTGGAAAGAAAAATTCATATCTGGTCTTCCTAAACTTTTTATAGAAAAAGTTAGAGAAGAATTAAAATTAGAAAATTTTGTAAATTTGAATTATGGAATGTATACATATGGTAATCTAATTCAAAAGATTAATAAAGTTGGATTTTCATTATGCAATGAAATCAAATTTAAACATCAAATTGAAAATAAAAAAAGAATCATCAAATATGAACTTAGTGATTTTTATTTTCAATTTGGCATGGAACCATTAATCAGTCCTTCTAGCCAGAATGAAAAGAAAAACTTAAAAAGAAACCATCAAAAAAGAAAATCTAAACACTTTTCAACTCCACAATATTATACTCCCTCAAAAAGATATTATAAAAAATCTTCTCATAAAAATCCATGTAAAGAATTAAAGAAATCTTATATAAATGATAATCTATCCACTTCTTATCCCAAAAAAAAGAAATACAATGTTATAATTGCAAAGAAAAAGGACATATAGCTCCTGAGTGCCTAAAAATAAAAGTTAAAACGGAAAAAAAAATCTAAACTAACTTAAAAGGATCCTCAACGTCAGTCATCCAGTTCCTCTGATACAGATTATTCTTCCTCTCATGCTTCAAATACATGTCACTGTAAAATACTTGACAGTGAAATCCAGTATGAATTTGCTTCTTCTTCGTCTTTATCTTTAAACATACTTTCTGCTCCAGAAGAGATGGTGCTAGAAATGTTTAAAGATCTAAAAGATGAAGAATTGAAAAATAAATATTTTGAAAAAATATAGAATATAAATAAAGGAACTAAAAAAAGGGAAAGCTACTACATCAAATAACATATCAGACTTACCTGAAGAATTCATCATTAAAACTGTATTAGATAGATTAAGAGAGTAACAAGCTCCTACTCATCTTTCTATTCAAGATCTTTATAAAGAAATAAATAATCAAAAGCAACAAATAAAAGAATTAAAACAAGACTTAATTGAACTTTAAGAACTCAAACAACGTGTTGAAAATCTTGAATTTCACATACTTAAAAACTTATCAAGAAAATAATGATAATTTAAAAAATCAAGAAAAATTTGATAAAAACTTAAATGGTTTTGTAAATTCTTTAACAAGAAATCCACTTAAAAAATGGAAAACTCAAGCTACAATTAAGGTCAAAGACTTCTCTATTAAAGCACTCTGCTTTCTAGATAGTTGCGCAAATGTTAATTTAATAAGAGAAGGATTAATCCCAACAAAATATTATGAAAAAACCAATAATAAACTCAATCTAGCTACTACTAGTAGAAAACTATATATCAAATACAAATTAAGTAATGTTTATGTCTGTAAAAATGGGACATGCATAAAGACTAATTTCCTTTTAGGAAAGGATTTCAACAATGATGTTATCTTTGGAAATCCATTTCTACAAATTTTACAGCCTTTTCAAATTGACTCATCAGGTCTAAAAATTATTTTAAACAATAAAGAACTAAATTTTAATTTTGTTGAATTAACTCTTATTCAACATATCAATATTATTCAAACAAAGTGTAAACAAAAATAAGATGTTCAAAAACCATTCAGATATCCAGTTCCAAATAAAACGGATCTTATTAATCGTCTCTCTGAGGTCTTCATGTTTTCTACATTTAATCCTACATCTAGATTTTGGTACCTTCAAATTCTACCTGGAGGATAGATATAAAAAATTTTTTTCCAAAGAAAATAAAATTTTAGATTATTGATATTTCTTATTCAGACCTATCTGCCTTCAGGAAATATCCCTCCTCATTATGACATCAAGTTTAAACAAAAGCAAAGCCCCTATTTAGGAATCAAGCTCCTCCTTCATACCTACATCCCAACAAATATCAATTCCCTTCTTCAATCCAGGATTATCTGTCACTTCATAAGAACTTATCAGTGCCCATTAGAGTGCCATTCTCTCTGATAAAAGAAAAAACACTAGAAAAACCCTATCCAAAATTGTAAACCATATCAAGGACATAAAAAGCCAAATCCTTATCTTCCATAACATCCATCAATGAGCACTATTATCCACCTATGCTGATGAAAAAACATCCAGAATTCACCTCTTGGAAAAGGTTAACACAGTCCTTCCAAATGAGATAGCTGCAGGAATTAGAGAAAAAACTCTTTCTTGTCAGATCAAGGAACGATTAATGCTCAAAGCTCAATATATAAGCTGGGCAACTGGCTTTACCAAATTGTTCCTGCCATCATATGAAGTTGATATCTCATATATCGAACAAGGATTAGTCCGAAGATTTTCTTTATGTAGAGATGATTTTGAAATGATGCAGCAGCTCCCTACAATTATGCATCATGTCCTTTGCAGCCTTGGAGTTACCAAAAGACAACTTCTCATAATGATTTCATCAAGTTTGGGTGAAAGATCAGAAATCCACTTTTATCAACCTTATCAATCATGGACCATCACGAATTATGAAGAAGGAGATTTAGTCTGCAAAAAGTTCATATCTACCTTAAATGAATATGAGCATCCCCTGTTGATTATCCAGCTTAATGGTATGAATCTCTAAACTTTCTCGATCTAAAAGGACATCTTGATGAATCTCATAAATCTCATGATCTTGCTAAGCAAACAATAGTGATATAGAATCCATATAAATCTGGACATATAGCTCTTAACCAAATTATCAATGCTCAAGAAGACATGTCTTTTGATATTTCTGACAGAACTTGAGAAAAGTTAATCCAATTATTCCATGGTGAACTAACAAATGATGGTTGGGATGAGCACTTTTGATGCAAGTCTCCAATAATACTATGCCTAACATAAAGATTCTTCCTACAAAAGCTTTTTCTACTAGCCCATTAATGAGTTTTTTGGAAAAACTACATACAAAAATGCTAAAAGACAAAGCATATCTCTCATAAGAATGAAGTAGTATTTTATTCCTAACATGCACATCTATGAAGAGCTTATCTTCAAAAGGGAAAAGAAAGAAAGACATGACACATACCTTATCAAGTCACTCAAAGCAATCATGACATCTCATTATTCAGAATAAAGTTTATCTACAGCAAAGATTGTGATTTTTGCTTGTAGTCCGGTTGCATCATGAAATTTGTCAGCACATGAATTGAAATGCAAATGCAGTACAAATTTAGTTATAATGAAATGTAAATTATGTTGGTTATGACTATAAATAGTGCTAGCCTTCCGCATATACAAGCAAAAGTTGGAATACCAGTCAAAATCCAGCCTTGCTTCCACCGCCATCTCCTCTCTCCTCTCCTTTCCATTTTTGCATACCCACCATCTTCTCCATTTGGTATCAGAGCCAAGTTGGCATTTAGTTTATAATCAAGTATTGTTGTAATATAAAGTCATTTTGTGAGTATTTCTTCACTTATCTTTATATTTTGATTTTGCCGAAGGAATTGCTGACTCAAAAGTAAGAACGTCAAAAGTTTTAATACTTAGTTCTGTATTTCTTATTATTGAGAAAGTTTAATCATATTCCGCATGGAGCGAAGCTGAGGTAGCCATTGTTGTCGTCGTTGTTAGCCGTGTGAAGGTGTTTAAGGCGTTTTGTTAGTGTGTAAATCCTCTATTTCGTTAGATACTCATGGTGGATTTAGTTAAAATAACTCTGTAATACAAATTATGCCTAAACTCATGAAGAAGTTTGTACCTTCTTTTCCTCGTCATCAAATTTCTTATCTTCTATGTCTATTAAAAATAGTGAAGAAATTAGTTATGATGATTTAGATCAAGTTATTTGTGACTGAACTATTCCAACCGTAAATAAAAATGAAATTTATAAAGTTGGAAGTTTTCAATTAAAATCAAGTTATAAAGTAAAAACCATTCGAAGAATAGAATCCATTACCAATAATATTTAGAATCTTTCTTTAATTAAGCCTCATGAAATAAAGGAGTATATTCATTTTGGTTTAGTGCAAGTTGCTCTAAAGCCTTTAACAAGACTTAGACTTAGAACTGAAGCTCTCTTCTATGTTCAAGACACAAGATATAATAAATTCAGTGATTCATTACTTGGAATGGTTGAATTAAGTTTGGCTAATGGCCCTATTTTCTTTAATTGCTTTCCAAATTTCTCTGCTTTCCTTACAGATCTAGGTGCACATGAAGCTCTTACTCTTGCTATCCAAGCAAAAGGTTTTGATATGAATCCTCATAATCAAAATCTTGCTCTCATATATAGAGTTTATTATGAACTCATGAATTCAGTTGTTCCAAGCATATCCTATTCCTATCAAGCAAAAGGCATGACTACTTTATTCCAAACTAATTTCAAAAATAATGTTAATATTCCAAAACTCATACAGTGGAATGATATCAATCTATTTGGTAAATGGCGCTTAGAAAATGCCCAGCCAGAAAGGTTTTTAGAAAATCAAGATATTGAAACAATTATTAAACATGAAGATGGAAGTGTTGAAATAAATTTTCAAACAGATTCAAGAGATACAACTCCTACAGTTTATCAACCTTCTAGAAAGTCTTATTCTCATCCTCCCTCTATGGTAGGATCTTCCATAAAAGAACCATCTCGAGCTTTTTACTCTACACCTAATGTAGACCTTCGACCTATAGGACTTCTGTATCCTTCTTATCAAGCTTCTCCATCTAATACATATAATCCTTTGGAATCTGATTTCAATATAAATGTTTCTTTGTGTATAGACTTTTCAGTTCTTTGTGGAGAAGAACTGGCAGAAGCTATAATCCAAGATGAACTTAATTTTGTTATTATATTGATGGATAAATCTTCAGTATTGTAAGCTTTCCTTATGGCTAGTTTAGGCCAATCAAAGAAATAAATATTTCTTCGATTATCATACATATATTCAATAACATTTATATTGAAATTGGATTTTGAAGGATTATATGTATTAGATGGAGAACCTTGATAAGAAGGATACACTCGTCCTGTAGGTCGAAGGTTTACATTAGGTGTAGAGCAAGAAACTAAGGATGGTTCCTTTATGGAAGATCCTATCATAGAGGGAGGATGAGAATAAGACTTTCTAGAAGGTTGATAAACTGTTGGAGTTGTATCGCTTGAATCTATTTGAAAATTTATTTCAACACTTCCATCTTCATGTTCAATAATTATTTCAATATCTTGATTTTCTAAAGACCTTTCAGGTTGAGCATTTTCTAAGCACTATTTACCAGATAGATTAATATCATTCCACTAAATGAGTTTTGGAATATTAACTTTATTTTTTAAATTAGTTTGGAATAAAGCAGTCATACCTTTTGCTTGATGAGAATAGGCTATGCTTGGAACAACTGAATTCATGAGTTTATAATAAACTCTATATATGAGAGCAAGATTTTGATTATGAGGATTCATATCAAAACCTTTTGTCTGGATAACAAGAATAAGAGCTTCATTTACACCTGGATCTGTAAGGGAAACAGAGAAATTTGGAAAGCAATTGAAGAAAGTAAGGCCATTAGTCAAACTTGATTTAACCATTCCAAGTAATGAATCACTGAATTTTTTATATCTGGTATCTTGAATAAAGATGAGAGCTTTTATTCTAAGTCAAAGTCTTGTTAAAGGCTTTAGAGCAACTTGCACTAATCTAAAATGAATATAATTGTATGTTTTAACATACTTCTTTATTTCATGGGGCTAGATTAAAGAAAGATGCTAAAAATTACTGGTAATGGATTTAGGTTTTTCAATGGTTTTTACTTTATAACTTGATTTTAATTGAAAATTTCCAACTTTATAAATTTCATTTTTATTTAAGGTTGGAATAGTCCAGTTACAAATACTTGATCTAAATCATCATAACTAATTTCTTTACTATTTTTAATAGACATAGAAGATAAGAAATTTGATGATGAGAAAGAAGATGGTACAAACTTCTTAATAAGCTTCCCCATAATTTGTATTACGGAGTTATTTTAATCAAATCCACCACGAGCATTTAACGAAATAGAGGATTTACACACCAACAAAACACCTTAAACCCATTCATACGGCTATCAACGGCGACAACAATGGCTACCTCAGCTTCACTCTGGGCAAAATATGATTAAAATTTCTCACTAATAATAAACACAGAACTATGTATTACGACTTTTGACATTCTTACTTTTGAGTCAACAATTCCTTAAGCAAAATCAAAGCATAACATGACAAAGATAAGTGAAGAAATACTCACAAAATAACTTTATATTGCCAAAGTACTTGATTACAAATTTGATACCAACTTAGCTCTGATACCAAATGGGGAAGATGGTGGGTATACAAAAGCGAAAGGGAGAGGGGAGAGGAGATGGTGATGGAAGCAAGGCTGGATTTTGACAGGTATTCCAACTCTTGCCTGCAATTTGGGAAAGCCAGCTGCCTGGCATATATATTGAGCTTTGAACATTAATCAGTCCTTGATTTGATAAAAAAGAGTTTTTTCTCTCATTCTTGTAGCTATCTCATCTGGAAGGGCTATGGTAACCTTTTCTAGGAGTTGAATTTTGGATTTTTTTTATCAGCATAGTTGGATAACAGTGCTCTTTGATGGATATTATGGCACATAAGGATTTGGCTTTCTAAGTCCTTGATATGGTTTGCAATTTTGGATAGGGTTTTTCTAGTGTTTTTTCTTTTATCAGAGAGAATGGCACTCTAGTGGGCATTGATAAGTTCTTGTGAAGTGACAGATAATCCTGGATTGAAGAACAGAATTGATATTTGTTGGAATGTAGGTATGAAGGAAGAGCTTGATTCCTGAATAAGGGCTTTGCTTTTGCTTGTACTTGGTGTCATAATGAGAAGGGATACTTCTTGAAGGTAGATAGGTCTAAATGAGAATTATCAATAATCTGAAATTTTATTTTCTTTAGGAAAAGAAAACAAATTTTATATCTGTTCTTCGGGTAGAATTTGAAGGTACCAAAATCTGGCTGTAGGATCAAATGTAGAAAACATGAAGACATAAGAGAGTCAATTAATAAGATCCATTTTATTTGAAACTGGATATTAGATTGCTTTTTGAAAACCTAATTCTTGTTTACACTTTGTCTGAATACTATTGATATGATGAATAGGAGTTGATTCACCAAAAATAAAAAATAATTCTTTATTGTCTAAAATAGTTTTTAGACCTAACGAATCAATTTGAAACGGCTATAGAATTTGTAGAAAAAGGTTTCCAAGAATAACATCATTGTTTAAATCCTTTCATAGAAGGAAATTAGTCTTTATGCATGTTCTATTTTTACAGATATAAACATTACTTAATTTGTATTGGATATGTAGTTTTTTGCTAGCAGTAGCTAGATTGAGTTTATTATTTGTTTTTTCATAATATTTTGTTGGGATTAATCCTTCTCTTATTAAATTAACATCTGCGCTACTATCTAGTAAGCAGAGTGCTTTAATAGAGAAGTCTTTGATCCTAATTGTAACTTGAGTTTTCCATTGTTTAAGTGGATCCCTTGTTAAAGAACTTACAAAAGCATTCAAGTTTTCATCAAATTTTTCTTGATTTTCTATAATATCATTATTTTCTGGGTAATTTTTGAGTATGTGAAATTCAAGAATCTCAACACATTGTTTGGGTTTTTGAAGTTCAATTAAGTCTTATTTTAATTCTTTTATTTCTTGCTTTTGATTATTAATTTCTTTATAAGGATCTTGAGTAGAAAGATGAGTAGGAGCTTGTTGCTCTCTTAATCTATCTAATACAGCTTTAATACTGAATTGTTCAGGTAAGTCTGATATGTTATTTGATGTAGAAGCTTTTCCTTTTTTTAGTTCCTTTATTTATATTCTATATTTTTCCAAAATATTTATTTTTTAATTCTTCATCTTTTAGATCTTTAAACATTTCTAACACCATCTCTTCTGAAGCAGAAAGTATGTTTAAGATAAAGAGGAAGAAGAAGCAAATTCATACTCGATTTCACTATCAAATATTTTACAATGAATCTGAAGAATAGTCTTTATCAGAGGAACTAGATGATTCTAAGGATGAGGAAGAGGATCCTTTTAAGATAGTTTTGACTTCTTTTTCTATTTTTTCTATTATTTTTTGGCAGTCAAGAGCTATATGTCAATTTTCTTTGTAATTATAACATTGTATTTCTTTTTTCTTGGGATAAGAAGTGGATGGATTATGTTTTGTATAAAATTTATTTGATTCTTTATAAGGATTTTTATAAGAAGAGTTTTTATGATATCTTTTTGAGGGAATATAATATTGTGGAGTTGAAAAATGTTTAGATTTTCTTTTTTGATGGTTTCTTTTTATGTTTTTATTTTTATTATGGCTAGAAGGATTAATTAATGGTTCCATGCCAAATTCATAACAAAAATCACCAAGTTCATATTTGCTGATTCTTTTTCGATTTTCAATTAGTCATTTACGTTTCATTTCATTGCATGATGAAAATCAAACTTTATTTATCTTTTGAATGAGGTCCCCATATGTATAAAGTCCTTAATTTAAATTTCCATAATTTTTTTATTTTAACTCTTCTCTAACTTTTTCTGCAAAAAGTTTAGGAAGACCAGATATAAAATTTTCTTTCTAAAATTCTGAATTACTTGCATCGATTGTATAAAGTTTTGATAAAAAAAACATCTTTATAATGACGACAATCTGATAATATTGGGTAAGATAAATTGATTAATTGAGTTTTTATTTTTTCATCAACATTCATATAATTACCAATAAAATGTTTTACTATATTGGTAATAAGCATGTAAATAGAATTAGGAATCATTTGACCTTGAGGAGTAATAACAGCATTTCTTGAAGGATCTCTTTTTACTGCATTTAGTATAGCTTGTCTTTTTATATCAGATAGATACTTTTCCCACCAATCATGTAATTGTCTATTAAATCTAAGGACAACTGCATTTACTGCATGTCTTTGATCATTACCGACAACCATGATGGTAGAGGCATATATTATCATGTGTTGGCATAGTTGCAGGATTTGATATTCGGATAGTCCATCAACATTCCATTTGGATATTGAGGAGTTTTCAAATCGAAGGCCATTTAGGATAGCTTGTTCTTCGAATTGAAGATCAACTAGAGTAGGTCTTAGATAATAATTTCTTGTTTTTACTGCAGTGACTATTGGTTTTTGTCTTTTAAATATTTTATTAATTTGTAGAGATTCTTGATTTTGATCATTTTGATTCTCATTAGTTTTAGACTCTTCTTCTACAGGATCAGCTACAGAAAATTCTAAATCTGAGCTAAAGGCTTTAGAATTTGAGACTAAAACATTTATAGATTAGTTAGCTTTTTTATCTTTATTTTCTTGATGTTTATATTTGTAAAACTATGAAATAATTGATTGATTAGTTTATCTAAAAATTTTAAAGGTTTCACCTTGAAAACCTAAAGTTTCTGTCTTAATTATCTTTTATGAAGAAGGTGCTTCATAAATTTTTAAAATATTTTCAACTTTATCTTCATTTCTATTAGTTTGTTGGCCAATAGTATGAAGGTTAATATTTGCATAATTATTTTGTTCAAAAATATGACTTAAGTCTGATTTGTAAAGAAATTCAGCATTACCTTTATCTCCTTGTATTTTTGCAACATCTTTTATGGGCACAGCCGAAGTTTCTTTATATATGATTTGATGTAATGGAGGATGTATAGATTCTTCAATTCTTTGTGGAGAAAAACTGGTAGAAGCTATAATCCAAGATGAGCTTAATTTTGTTATCATATTGATGGATAAATCTTTGGTATTATAAGCTTTCTTTATGCCTAGTTTAAGCTAATTAAAGAAATAAATATTTCTTTGATTATCATACATACATTTATACCACTTTTCTTTTAAGAAATCTTCATGTTCTTGATGAACCTGTTTAAAAAAGGATTTTGTTAAAGGATGTAAAGATAAATTCTTTTTTAACAATTCTTTATCAATTTCAAAGCATTCAATAATATTTATATTGAAATTGGATTCAAAGGATTATATGTATTAGATGGAGAAGCTTGACACGAAGGATACATTAGTCCTGTAGGTCGAAGGTCTACATTAGGTATAGAGCAAGAAACTTGAGATGGTTCTTTTATGGAAGATCCTATCACAGAGGGAGGATGAGAATAAGACTTTCTAAAAGGTTGATAAACTGTAGGAGTTGTATCTCTTAAATCTGTTTGAAAATTTATTTCAACACTTCCATCTTCATATTCAATAATTGTTTCATTATCTTCATTGCAACAATCAATCGTTACTACAGCAAAAACAAGAAATTATTATCCAAGACCTACTCCAGTTGATCTTTAATTCGGAGAACAAGCTATTCTAAATGGCCTTCGATTTGAAAACTCTTCAATATATGAATGGAATGTAGATGGACTATCTAAATATCAAATCTTGCAACTATGCAAACACATGATGATATATGCCACTACCGTCTTGGCTGCCGGTAATGATCAAAGACATGCAATAAATGCAGTTGTTCATGGATTTATTGGACAATTACATGGTTGGTGGGAAAAATACCTATCAGATATAGAAAGAAATGCTATATTAACTGCAGTAAAAAGAGATCCCTTAGGAAATAATTTAAAGGACAAAAACCAATCGTCACTGCAGCAAAAACAAGAAATTATTAACCAAGACCTACTCCAGTTGATCTTCAATTCAAAGAACATGCTATTCTAAATGGCCTTCGATTTGAAAACTCTTCAGTATATGAATGGAATGTAGATGGACTATTTGAGTACCAAATCCTGTAACTATGGCAAGACATGATGATATATGCCTCTACCACCATGGCTGCCGGTAATGATCAAAGACACGCAGTATATGTAGTCGTCCTTGGATTTATTGGACAGTTGCATGGTTAGTGGGAAAAATACCTATCTGATATAAAAAGAAATGCTATATTACATGTAGTAAAGAGAGATCCCTCAAGAAATCTTGTTTTCACTTCTCAAGGCCAAATGATCCCTGATTCCATCTACATGCTTATTACCAATATAGTTAAACATTTTATTGGTAATTATATGAATGTAATTAATCAATTTATCTTGCCCAACATTATCAGATTTTTGTTTGTATAAAGATGTTTTCTTATCAAAACTCTATACAATCAATGCAAGTAATTTAGAATTTTGGAAAGAAAATTCATATCTAATCTTCCTAAACTTTTTGCAGAAAAAGTTAGAGAGGAATTAAAATTAGAAAATTATGGAAATTTGAATTATGGAATGTATACATATGGTGATTTAATTCAAAAGATTAATAAAGTTGGATTTTCATTATGCAATGAAATCAAATTTAAACATCAAATTGAGAATCAAAAAAGAATCAGCAAGTATGAACTTGGTGATTTTTGTTTTCAATTTGGTATTGAACCATTAATTAGTCCTTCTAGCTAGAATAAAAAGAAAAAACTTAAAAAGAAACTATCAAAAAAGAAAATCTAAACTTTTTTCAACTCCACAATATTATATTCCTTCAAAAAGATATCATAAAAAATCTTCTCATAAATACCCTTATAAAGAATTAAAGAAATCTTATGCAAAAAATAATCCATCCACTTCTCATCCCAAGAAAAAAGAAATACAATGTTATAATTGCAAGGAAAGGACATATAGCTCCTGACTGCCCAAAAATAAAAGTAAAAATAGAAAAAGAAATCAACACTATCTTAAAAGGATCCTCAACGTTAGAGCCATCTAGTTCCTCTGATATAGATTATTCTTGCTCTCATTCTTTAGATACATGTCATTGTAAAATATTTGATAGTGAAATCCAGTATGAATCTGGTTTTTCTTCCTCTTTATCTTTAAACGTACTTTTTACTTCATAAAAACTGGTGCTAGAAATGTTTAAAGATTTCAAAGATGAAGAATTAAGAAATAAATGTTTTGAAAAAATACATAATATAAATAAAGGAAATAAAAAAGGAAAAGCTTCTACATTAAATAATATATCTTACTTACCTAAACAATTCAGTGTTAAAATTGTATTAGATAGATTAAGAGAGCAGCAGGCTCCTCCTCAACTTTCAATTCAAGATCTTTATAAAGAAATTACTAATAAAAGGCAAGAAATCAAATAATTAAAACAAGACTTAATTGAACTTCAAGAATTCAAACAACATGTTGAGAATGTTGAATTTCACACACTCAAAAATTTTCAAGAAAATAATGATAATAATTTATAACATCAAGAAGAATTTGGTGAAGACTTAAATGGTTTTGTAAATCCTTTAACAAGAAATCCACTTAAAAATTGGAAAACTAAAGCTACAATTAAAATCCAAGAGTTCTCTAGTAAAGCACTCTACTTACTAGATAGTGGCATAGATGTTAATTTAATAAGAGAAGGATTAATTCTAACAAAATATTATGAAAAAACCAATAATAAACTCAATCTAGCTACTGCTAGCAAAAAACCACATATCAAATACAAATTAAGTAATGTTTATATCTATAAAAATATAACATGCATAAAGACTAATTTCCTTCTAGGAAAGGATATAAACAATGATGTTATCCTCGGAAACCCTTTCCTACAAATTTTACAGCCTTTTCAAATTGACTCATCAAGTCTAAAAACTATTTTAGACAATAAAGAATTAATTTTTGATTTTGGTGAATCAGCTCCTATTTAACATATCAATAGTATTTAGACAAAGTATAAACAAGAATAAGGTATTCAAAAAACAATCGAATATCCAGTTCCAAATAAAATGGATCTTATTAATCGCTTATCTGATGTCTTCATCTTTTCTACATTTGATACAACATCTAGATTTTGGTACCTTCAAATTCTACCTGGAGGACAGATATAAAATTATTTTTCTTTCCCCAAAGAAAAATAAATTCAGATTATTGATAATTCTCCTTTAGACCTATCTGCCTTCAGGAAGTATCCCTTCTCATTATGACATCAAGTACAAGCAAAAGCAAAGCCCCTATTTAGGAATTAAGCTCTTCCTTCATACCTACATCCCAACAAATATCAATTCCCTTCTTCAATCTAGGATTATCTGTCACTTCACAAGAACTTATCAATGCCCATTGGAGTGATATTCTCTCTGATAAAAGAAAAAAAACACTAGAAAAACGCTATCCAAAATTGCAAACCATATCAAGGACTTAGAGAGCCAAATCCTTATGTGCGATAACATCCATCAAAGAGCACTGTTATTCACCTATGCTGATGAGAAAACATCCAGAATTCACCTCCTAGAAAAGGTTCACATAGCCCTCCCAGATGAGATAGCTACAAGCATTAAAGAAAAAAACTATTTCTTGTCATATCAAGGAGCGAATAATAGTCAAAGCTCAATATAAAGCTGGGCAACTGGCTTTCCCAAATTGTTCCTGCCATCATATGAAGTTGATATCTCATATATCGAACAAGGATTACTCCAAAGATTTTCTTTATGCAGAGATAATTTTGAAATGATACAGCAGCTCCCTACAATCATGTGTCATGCCCTTCGCAGCCTTGGAGTTACCAAAAGACAACTTCTCATAACGATTTCATCAAGTTTTGGTGAAAGATCAGAAATCTGGTTTTATCAACCATATCAATTACGGACCATTATGAATTATAAAGAAGGAGATTTAATTTGCAAAAAATTCATCTCTACCTTAGACGATTACGAGCATCTCCTTGTTGATTATCCAGCTTAATGGTATGAATCTCATGAAGTCGCTACAATGAAATACAGCTTAGAATGCCTCCAAAATTATGATCCAGCTTCTGATCAATATCAAAGATTTCTTAATCTAAAAGGACATCTTGAATTTGTAAGTACATATAGATATGTTTGGTGTGACGGTCGAAGAGTTGTTTGCGTCGCTGATGATCTCGTTGAGCAAACAACAATGATACAGAATCCATACAAATCTGGACATACAGCTCTTAATCAAATTATCAATGCATATGAAGACATGTCTTTTGATATTTCTGACAGAACTCAAGAATAGTTAATCCAATTATTCCATAGTGAATTAACAAATGATGGCTAGGATGAGCACTTTTGATGCAAGTCTCCAATAATACTATGCCTAGCATAAAGCTTCTTCCTACAAGAGCTTTTTCTACTAGCCCATCAATAAGTTTTTTTGGAAAAAGTATATACAAAAGTACTAAAATACAAAGCATATCTCTCACAAGAATGAAGTAGTATTTTATTCCCGACATGCACATCTATAAAAACTTATCACCATAATGGGTAAAGAAATAAGGACATGACACATACCTTATCAAGTAACTCAAAGCAATCATGACATCTCACTATTCAGAATAAAGTTCATCTACAACAAAGATTGTGATTTTTGCCTGCAGTCTGGTTGCATCATGAAAATTGTTAGCACATGGAATGAAATGCAAATGCAGTATAAATTCAGTTGTAATGAAATGTAAATTATGTTAGTGATGACTATAAATAGGTCTAGCTTTCCTCACGTAGAGGCAAGAGTTGGAATACAAGTCAAAATCTAGCCTTGCTTCCACCACCATCTCCTCTCTGCTCTCCTATTCGCTCTTGTATGCCCACCCTCTTCCCCATTTGGTATTAGAGCCAAGTTCATCTAGTTTGTAATCAAGTATCATTGCAATATAAAGTCGTTTTGTGAGTATTTCTTCACTTATCTTTATGTTTTGATTTTGTTCAAGGAATTGCTGACTTAAAAGTAAGAGCATAAAAAATCTTAATACTTGGTTGTGTGTTTGTTATTATTGAGAAATTTTAATCATATTCCACCCAAAGCGAAGCTGAGGTAGCCATTGTTATTGCCGTTGTTAGCCGTGTGAAGGCGTTTAAGGCATTTTGTTGGTGTGTAAATCCTCTATTTCGTTAGAAACTTATGGTGGATTTGGTTAAAGTAACTCTGTAATAGAAATTATGGCTAAGCTTATTAAGAAGTTTGTACCTTCTTATTCCTCATAATCAATTCCTTATCTTCCATGTCTATTCAAAATAGTGAAGAAATCAGTTATGATGATATAGATCAACTATTTGTAACTAGACTATTCCAACCGTAAATAAAAATAAAATTTATAAAGTTGAAAGTTTTCAATTAAAATCAAGTTATAAAGTAAAAACCAATGAAAGAACTAAATCCATTACTAGTAATATTTAGCTAATCAAGCTCCAAGAAATAAAAGAGTATGTTAAAACATACAATTATATTCATTTTGGATTAGTGCAAGTTGCTCTAAAGCCATTAACAGGACTTGGACTTAGAACTAAAGCTCTCATCTATGTTCAAGATACAAGACATAAAAAATTCAGTGATTCATTACTTGGAATGGTTGAATCAAGTTTGGCTAATGGCCTTACTTTCTTCGACTGCTTTCCAAATTTTTCTGTTTTCCTTACAGATCCAGGTGCACATGAAGCCCTTATTCTTGCTATCCAAACAAAAGGTTTTGACATGAATCCTCATAATCAGAAGCTTGCTCTCATATATAGAGTTTATCATAAACTCATGAATTCAGTTGTTCCAGGCATAGCTTATTCCCAACAAGCAAAATGTATAACTACTTTATTCCAAACTAATTTCAAAAATAAAGTTAATATTCTAAAACTCATACAGTAGAATGATATTAATCTATCTGGTAAATGACGCTTAGAAAACGCCCAACCATAAAGGTCTTTAGAAAATTAAGATATTGAAACAATTATTGAACATGAAGATGGAAGTGTTGAAATAAATTTTCAAACAGATTCAAGAGATACAACTTCTACAGTTTATCAACCTTCTAAAAAGTCTTATTCTCATCCTCCCTCTGTACTAGGATCTTCCATAAAAGAATCATCCCGAGTTTCTTGCTCAACACCTAATGTAGACCTTCAACCTACAGGAATAGTGCATCCTTCTTATCAAGTTTTTCCATCTAATACATATAATCCTTCGGAATCCGATTTCAAAGTAAATGTTATTGAATGTTTTGAAATTGATAAGAAATGTTAAAAAAGAATTTAGCTTTACATCCTCTCATAAAATCCTTTTTTAACCATGTTTCTCAAGAACATAATGACTTTCGAAAAGCAAAATGGTATAAATATATGTATGATAATTGAAGAAATATTTATTTTTTTGATTGGCTTAAACTAGCCATGAAGAAGGCTTATAATACTGAATATTTGTCCATCAATATGGTAACTAAATTAAGCTCTTCTTGGATTATAGCTTCTACCAGTTCTTCTCCACAAAAAACTAAAGAATCTATACATCCTCCATTACATCAAATCATTTATAAAGAAACTTCAGCTGTACCCATAAAGATGTTGCAAAAATACAAGGAGACAAAGGTAAAACTAAATTTATTTACAAATTAGATTTAACTAATGTTTTAGAACAAAATAATTATACAAATATGAAGCTTCATGCTAATGGCTAACAAACCAATATAATTGAAGATAAAGTTGAAAATATTTTAAAACTTTATGAAACTACTTGTTCCCATAAAGTAATTAAGACACAATCTTTAGGTTTTCAAGGTGCAGCCCTTAAAGATCTAAAGTTAGAAAAAAAAAACCCTTAAAATTTTCAGACAAACATAAAACTTAAATATAATAAAGAAAATAAAGATGAAAAATCCATAAATGTTTTAGTTTCTAAAGCTTCGAGCTTAGACTCAGAATTCTCTGTTTCTGACTCAATAGAAGAAAATCAAATGAAAATCAAGATGATCAAAATCAAGAATCTCTGCAAATCAATAAAATATTTAAAAGGCAAAAACCAATAGTCACTATAGTAAAAACAAGAAATTATTATCCAAGACCTACTCCAGTTGATCTTCAATTCGAAGAACAAACTATTATAAATAGCCTTCGATTTGAAAACTCTTCAGTATATGAATGGAATGTAGATGGACTATCTGAATATAAAATCCTGCAACAATGCCAACACATGATGATTTATGCCTCTACAATAATGGTAGCCAGTAATGATCAAAGACATGTAGTAAATGCAGTCGTCCTTGGATTTAATGGACAATTACATGGTGGGAAAAATACCTATCTGATACAAAAAGAAATGTTATATTAAATGTAGTAAAAGGAGATCCCTCAAGAAATCCTATTCTTACTCCTCCAAGCCAAATGATCCTTGATTTCATCTACATGCTTATTACCAATATAATTAAACATTTTATTGGTAATTATATGAACGTAGAAGAAAATTTTAAAACACAATTAATCAATTTATCTTGCCCAACATTATTAGATTTTCATTGGTATAAAGATGTTTTCTTATCAAAACTCTATACGATTGATGCAAGTAATTCATAATTTTGGAAAGAAAAATTCATATATGGTCTTCCTAAACTTTTTGCAGAAAAAGTTAGAGAAGAATTAAAATCAGAAAATTATTGAAATTTGAATTATGGAATGTATACATATGGTGATCTAATTCAAAAGATTAATAAAGTTGGATTTTCATTATGCAATGAAATCAAACTTAAATGTCAAATTGAAAATCAAGAAAGAAGCAGCGAGTATGAACTTGGTGATTTTTGTTTTCAATTTGGGATGGAACCATTAATCAGTCCTTCTAGCTAGAATAAAAAGACAAACTTAAAAAGAAACCATCAAAAAAGAAAATCTAAATATTTTTAAACTCCACAATATTATACTCCCTCAAAAAGATATTATAAGAATCTTCTCATAAAAACACTTAAAGAGAATTAAAGAAATCTTATACAAATGACAATCCATCCACCTTTTATCCTAAAAAAAAAAAAAAGAAATACAATGTTATAATTGCAAAGAAAATGGACATATAGCTCCTAACTGCCCAAAAATAAAAGTTAAAATAGAAAAAGAAATCAAAACTACCTTAAAAGTATCCTCAGCGACAGAGTCATTGAGTTCCTCTGATACAGATTACTTTTCCTCTCATGCTTCAGATACATGTCATTGTAAAATATTTGACCATGAAATCCAATATGAATTTGCTTCTTCTTCCTCTTTATCTTTAAACATACTTTCTGCTCCAGAAGAGATGGTGTTGGAAATGTTTAAAGTTTAAGAGATGAAGAATTAAAAAATAAATATTTTTAAAAAATACAGAATATAAATAAAGGAACTAAAAAAGGGAAAGCTTCTACATCAAATAACATATCAGACTTATCTGAATAATTCAACATTAAAACTGTATTAGATAGATTAAGGGAGCAACAAGCTCCTACTCATCTTTCTATTCAAGATCTTTATAAAGAAATAAATAATCAAAAGCAAGAAATAAAAGAATTAAAACAAGACTTAATTGAACTTCAAGAACTCAAACAATGTGTTGAGAATCTTGAATTTCACACACTCAAAAATTATCAAGAAAATAATGATAATTTAGAAAATCATGAAAATTTTGATAAAGACTTAAATGGTTTTGTAAATTCTTTAATAAGAAATCCACTTAAAAAATGAAAAACTCAACCTACAATTAAGGGCAAAGACTTCTCTATTAAAGCACTCTACTTACTAGATAGTGGGCGCAGATGTTAATTTAATAAGAGAAGGATTAATCCTAATAAATTATTATGAAAAAACCAATAATAAAATCAATCTAGCTATTTCTAGCAAAAAACTACATATCAAATTCAAATTAAGTAATGTTTATGTCTGTAAAAATGGAACATGCATAAAGACTAATTTCCCTCTAAGAAAGGATTTAAAAAATGATGTTATCCTTGGAAAACCTTTTCTACAATTTTACAACCTTTTCAAATTGACTCGTTAGGTCTAAAAACTATTTTAGATAATAAAGAATTAAAATTTGATTTTGTTGAATTAACTCCTATTCAACTTATCATATTATTCAGACAAAGTATAAACAACAATAAGATGTTCAAAAACCAATTAGATATCCAGTTCCAAATAAGGATCTTATTAATCGTCTCTCTGATGTCTTCATGTTTTCTACACTTAATCCTATATCCAGATTTTGGTACCTTCAAATTCTACCCAGAGGACAGATATAAAATTATTTTTCTTTTCCCAAAGAAAATAAAAGTTCTTGATAATTCTCATTCAGACCTATCTGCCTTCAGGAAGTATCCCTACTCATTATGACATCAAGTACAACCAAAAGTAAAGCCCCTATTCAAGAATCAAGCTCTTCCTTCATTCCTACATCCCAACAAATATCAATTCCTTTCTTTAATCCAGGATTATCTGTCATTTTATAAGAACTTATCAATGCCCATTGGAGTGCCATTCTCTCTGATAAAAGAAAAACACTAAAAAAACCCTATCCAAAATTGGAAACCATATCAAGGACTTAGAAAGCCAAATCCTTATGTGCCATAACATCCATCAAAGAGTACTGTTATCCAACTATGCTGATGAAAAAACATCCAGAATTCACCTCCTAGAAAAGGTTGACACAGCCTTTCCAGAAGAGATAGCTACAAAAATTAGAGAAAAAACTATTTCTTATCAGATCAAGGAGCGATTAATGCACAAAACTCAATATATAAGCTCAGCAACTGGCTTTCCCAAGTTGAGCCTACCATCATATGAAGTTGATATCTCATATATCGGACAAGGATTAGTCCAAATATTTTCTTTATGCAGAGATGATTTTGAAATGATACAGCAGCTCCCTGTAATCGTGCATCACGCCCTTCACAGCCTTTGAGTTACCAAAAGATAACTTCTCATAAAGATTTCATCAAGTTTGGGTGAAACATCAGAAATCTGGTTTTATTAACCTTATCAATTATGGACCATCATGAATTATGAAGAAGGAGATTTAGTTTGCAAAAAGTCCATCTCTACTTTAAAGGATTACGAGCATCTCCCTGTTGATTATCCAACTCGATGGTATGAATCTCATGAAGTCTCTACAATGGCATACAACTTAGAATGCCTCCGAACTTATGATATAGCTTCTAATTAGTATCAAAGATTTCTCAATCTAAAAGGACATCTTGAATTTGCAAGTATATATAGATATGTTTGGTGTGTCGGTCGAAGAGTTCTTTGCATTGCTGATGATTTCGCTTAACAAACAACGGTGATACAAAATGCATATAAATCTGGACATACAGCTCTTAATCAAATTATCAATGCTTATGAAGACATGTCTTTTGATATTTTTAACAGAACTCGAGAGGAGTTAATCCAATTATTCCATGGTGAATTAACAAATGATGGCTGGGATGAGCACTTCTGATGCAAGTCTCCAATAATACTATGCCTAGCATAAAGATTCTTCCTACAAGAGCTTTTTCTACTAGCCCATCAATGATTTTTTTGGAAAAAGTACATACAAAAGTACTAAAAGACAAAGCATATCTCTCATAAGAATGAAGTAGTATTTTATTCCCGACATGCACATCTATGAAAAACTTATCTCCAAAAAGGGAAAAGAAATAAAGACATTGCACATACCTTATCAAGTCACTCAAAGGAACCATGACATCTCAGTATTTAGAATAAAGTTCATCAACAGCAAAGATTGTGATTTTTGCTTATAGTCCGGTTGCATCATGAAATTTTTTAGCACATGAAATGAAATGCAAATGCAATGTAAATTTAGTTGTAATTAAATGTAAATTATGTTAGTTATGACTATAAATAGGTCTAGCCTTCCTCATGTACAGGCAAGAGTTGGAATACTAGTCAAAATCCAGCCTTGTTTCCACCACCATCTCCTCTCTCCTCTCCCTTCCACTTTTGTGTACCCACCATCTTCCCCATTTGGTATCAGAGCCAAGTCGGTATTAAATTTGTAATCAAGTACTTTAGCAATATAAAGTTGTTTTGTGAGTATTTCGCACTTATCTTTATTATGTTTTGAATTTACTTAAGGAATTGCAGACTCAAAAGTAAGAACGTCAAAAGTCTTAATGCTTAGTTTTGTGTTTGTTATTACTAAGAAATTTTAATCACATTCCGCCCGAAGCGAAGTTGAGGTAGCCATTGTTGTCGCCGTTGTTAGCCATCTGAAGGTGTTTTGTTGGTGTAGAAATCCTCTATTTCGATAGATACTTATGGTGGATTTGGTTAAAATAACTGTAATACAAATTATGGCTAAGCTTATTAAGAAGTTTATACCTTTTTCTGCCTCATCATCAAATTCTTTATCTTCTATGTCTATTTAAAATAATGAAGAAATCAGTTATGATGATTTAGATCAAGTTATTTGTGACTGGACTATTCTAACCGTAAATAAAAATGAAATTTATAAAGTTGGAAGTTTTCAATTAAAATCAAGTTATAAAGTAAAAACCATTGAAAGAACTGAATCCATTACCAGTAATATTCAGCATCTTTCTTTAATCATGCCCCATGAAGTAAAGGACTTTGTTAAAACATACAATTATATCCATTTTGGATTAGTGCAAGTTGCTCTAAAGCCTTTAACAAGACTTGGACTTAGAACAGAAGCTCTCATCTATGTTCAAGATACAAGACATAAAAAATTCAATGATTCATTACTTAGAATGGTTGAATTAAGTTTGGCTAATGGCCTACTTTCTTCAATTGCTTTCCAATTTTATCTGTTTCCCATACAAATCTAGGTGCACATGAAGCTCTTACTCTTACTATCCAGACAAAAGGTTTTGATATGAATCCTCATAATCAAAATCTTGCTTTCATAGATAGAGTTTATTATAAACTCATGAATTCAGTTGTTCCAGGCATAGCGTATTACCATCAAGCAAAAGGTATGACTACTTTATTCCAAACCAATTTCAAAAATAAAGTTAATATTCCAAAACTCATACAGTGGAATGATATTAATCTATCGGGTAAGTGGCACTTAGAAAACGCCCAACCAAAAAGGTCTTTAGAAAATTAAGATTTTGAAACAATTATTGAACATGAAGATGGAAGTGTTGAAATAAATTTTCAAATGGATTCAAGAGATACAACTCCTATGGTTTATCAGCCTTCTAGAAAGTCTCATTCTCATCCTCCATCTGCGGTAGGATCTTCCATAAAAGAACCATTCTGAGTTTCTTGCTCTGCACCTAATGTAGACCTTCGACCTACAGGACTAGTGTATCCTTCTTATCAAGCTTCTCCATCTAATACATATAATCCTTCAGAATCTTATTTCAATATAAATGTTATTGAATATTTTGAAATTGATTAAAAAATGTTAAAAAAGAATTTAGCTCTACATCCTTTAACAAAATCCTTTTTTAAACAGGTTTTTCAAGAACATAAAGACTTTTTAAAAGAAAAATGGTATAAATATATGTATGATAATAAAAGAAATATTTATTTCTTTGATTCACTCAAACTAGCCATAAAGAAAGCTTATAATACTGAAGATTTATCCATCAATTTGATAACAAAATTAAGTTCACCTTGAATTATAGCTTTTACCAGTTCTTCTCCACAAAGAACTGAAGAATCTATACATCCTCCATTACATCAAATCATATATAAAGAAACTTCGGCCGTACCCATAAAAGATGTAGCAAAGATACAAGGAGATAAAGGTAAATCTGAATTAATTTATAAATCAGACTTAAGTCATGTTTTAGAACAAAATAATTATAAAATATTAACCTTCATACTATTGGGCAACAAACCAATATAATTGAAGATAAAGTTGAAAATATTTTAAAAATTTATGAAACATCTTCTTCACAAAAGATAATTAAGACACTAACTTTAGGTTTTTAAGGTGAAGCCCTTAAAGATCTAAAGTTAGATAGGAAACCTTTAAAATTTTCAGATGAACTAATCAATCAATTATCTCATAGTATTACAAATATAAAACTTCAAGAAAATAAAGATCGAAAAGCTGACAAATCTATAAATGCTTTAGTCTCAAATTCTAAAGCCTCTTGCTCATATTCAGAATTTTCTGTAGTTGATCATATAGAAGAAGAATCTAAAACAAATGATAATTAAAGAAATATTTATTTTTTTGATTGGCTTAAACTAACCATGAAGAAAGCTTATAATACTGAAGATTTATCCATCAATATGATAACTGAATTAAGCTATTCTTGGATTACAGCTTCTACAAGTTCCTCTCCACAAAGAACTGAAAAATCGATACATCCTCCATTACATCAAATCATATATGAAGAAACTTTAGCTGTACCCATAAAAGATGTTGCAAAAATACAAGGAGATAAAGGTAAATATGAATTTATTTACAAATCAGATTTAAGTCATTTTTAGAACAAAATAATTATACAAATATTAACCTTCATATTATTGGCCAACACATAATGATATATGCCGCTACCATCATGGTTACCGGTAATGATCAAAGACATGCAGTAAATGCAGTTGTCCTTGAATTTATTGGACAATTACATGGTTGGTGGGAAAAGTACCTATCTAATATAGAAAAACAAGTTATGCTAAATGCAGTAAAAAGAGATCCTTCAGGAAATCCTACTATTACTCCTCAAGGTCAAATGATTCCAGATTCTATTTACATCCTTACTACCAATATAGTAAAACATTTTATTAGCACTTACATGAATGTAGAAAAAAAATAAAAACACATTTAATCAATTTATCTTGCCCAACATTGTTAGATTTTTGTTGGTATAAAGATGTTTTCTTTTCAAACTCTATACAATCGATGCAAGTAATTCAAAATTTTGGAAAAAAAATTTATATCTGGTCTTCCTAAACTTTTTACAGAAAAAGTTAGAGAAGCATTAAAATCAGAAAATTATGGAAATTTAAATTATGGATTTCATATATATGGTGACCTCATTCAGAAGATAAATAAAGTTGGATTTTCATTACGTAATGAAATCAAACTTAAACCACAAATTGAAAATCAAAAAGGAATTAGCAAATATGAACTTGGTGATTTTTGTTATCAATTTGGCATGGAACATTAATTAGTCCTTCTAGCCATAATAAAAAGAAAAACTTAAAAAGAAGCCATTAAAAAAGAAAATCTAAACATTTTTCAACTCCACAATATTATATTCCCTCAAAAAGATATCATCAAAATCTTCTCATAAAAACGTTATAAAGAATTAAAAAAATCTTATATAAAAAATAATCCATCCACTTTTCATCCCAAGAAAAAAGAAATAAAATGTCATAATTGCAAGGAAAAGGGACAGATAGCCCCTAATTGCCCAAAAATAAAAGTTAAAATAGCAAAAGAAATCAAAACTATCTTAAAGGATCCTCATAATCAAAATCATCCAGTTCCTCTAATATAGATTATTCTTCCTCTCATTCTTCAGATACATGTCATTGCAAAATATTTGACAATGAAATCCAGTATGAATCTGCTTCTTCTACCTCTTTATCTTTAAACGTACTTTCTACTCCAGAAGTGCTGGTGCTAGAAATGTTTAAAGATCTAAAACATGATGAACTAAAAAATAAATATTTTGAAAAAATACAGAATATAAATTAAGGAACTAAAAAATGAAAAGCTTCCACATCAAATAACATATCAGACTTACCTGAACGATTCAGCTTTAAAACTTTATTAGATAGACTAAGAGAGTGACAAGCTCCTACTAATCATTCTATTCAAAATCGTTATAAAGAAATTAATAATCAAAATCAAGAAATAAAAGAATTAAAACAAGACTCAATTGAACTTGAAGAACTCAAACAACGTGTTGAGAATCTTGAATTTCACATATTCAAAAATTATCAAGAAAATAATTATAATTTAGAAAATACAGAAAAATTTGATGAAAACTCTTTAATGAAGAATCCACTTAAAAAATGGAAACTCAAGTTAAAATTAAGATCAAAGAATTCTCTATTAAAGCACTATACTTACTAGATAGTGGCGCAGATGTTAATTTAATAAGAGAAGGATTAATCCCAACAAAATATCATGAAAAAACTAATAATAAACTCAATCTAGCTAATGCTAGCAAAAAACTACATATCAAATACAAATTAAGTAATGTTTATGTCTATAAAAATGGAACATGCATAAAGACTAATTTCCTTCTAGGAAAGGATTTAAACAATGATGTTATCCTTAGAAATCCTTTTCTACAAATTTTACAGCCTTTTCAAATTGACTCATCAAGTTTAAAAACTATTTTAGACAATAAAGAATTAAATTTTGATTTTGTTGAATTAACTCCTATTCAACATATCATATTATTTAGACAAAGTATAAACAATAATAAGATGTTAAAAAACCATTCAGATATCCAGTTCCAAATAAAACAGATCTTATTAATCGTCTCTCTGATGTCTTCATGTTTTCTAAACTTGATCCTACATGCAGATTTTGGTACCTTCAAATTCTACCCAGAGGACAAATATAAAATTATTTTTCTTTTCCCAAAGAAAATAAAAATTAGGATTATTAATAATTTTCATTCAGACCTATTTGCCTTCAGGAAGTATCCCTTCTCATTATGACATCAAGTACAACCAAAAGCAAAGCCCTTATTCAGGAATCAAGCTCTTCCTTCATACCTACATCCCAACAAATATCAATTCCCTTCTTCAATCCAGGATTATCTGTCACTTCACAAGAACTTATCAATCCTTATTAGAGTGCCATTCTCTCTAATAAAAGAAAAAACACTAGAAAAACCCTATCCAAAATTGCAAACCATATCAAGGACTTAGAAAGCCAAATCCTTATATGCTATAACATCCATCAAAGAGCACTGTTATCCACCTATGCTGATAAAAAAACATTTAGAATTCACCTCCTAGAAAAGGTTAACATAGCCCTTCTAGATGAGATAGCTGCAAGAATTAGAGAAAAAATTATTTCTTGTCAGATCAAGGAGCGATTAATGCTCAAAGCTCAATATATAAGCTGGGCAACTGGCTTTCCCAAATTGTTCCCGCCATCATATGAAGTTGATATCTCATATATAGAACAAGGATTAGTCCAATGATTTTATTTATGTAGAGATTGTTTTGAAATGATACAGCACTTTCCTGCAATCATGCATCATGCCCTTCGCAGCCTTGGAGTTACGAAAAGACAATTTCTCATAACAATTTCATCAAGTTTGGGTGAAAGATCAGAAATCCGGTTTTATGAACCTTATCAACTATGGACCCTCATGAATTATGAAGAAGGATATTTAGTCTGCAAAAAGTTCATCTCTACTTTGAATGATTACAAGCATCTCCCTGTTGATTATCCAATTCAATGGTATGAATCTCATGAGGTCGCTACAATGGAATACAGCTTAGAACGTCTCTAAAAGTATGATCCAGCTTCTAATCAATATCAAAGATTTCTCAATCTACAAGGACATCGTGAATTTGCAAGTACACATAGATATGTTTGGTGTGACAGTCAGCTAGTTGTTTGCATTGCTGATGATCTCGCTAAGTAAACAACAGTGATACAGAATCCTTTTAAATTTGGACATGCTAAGTTTAATCAAATTCTCAATGCCTATGAAGATATCACATTTGATATTTCAGAAAAAACTCGTGAAGAATTAATTCAGCTATTCCATGGAGAATTCGAAAATGATAATGAAGGTTGGAATGACCGTTGTCATAATTTTGACTCTATTATGAAGTTCTCTGCCAGCTGCAATGGCAGTCATCAGGACAGTGATTAATCTTATCAAGATTTAGATTTATCAAGATTTATTAAGAGTTTTCTCTATAAAGCCTACAAAGAAAAGATAACAAAAACTTTATCATTGCTACCGTACCATAGCTATGCTATTCTCTACAAACACATCAAAGTTATGTTGAAAAAGTACTATACAAAAAAGCTACTTTGAGAAAGAAGACAAAAGATAATTGGGAGAAATCCAAAAGCCAATAAGAAAATTCAAGGCTCCATAGACTCCTCTCTCCATAACAGACTAGCCAGGCACTATGCAGAAGAATAAAGTAACATCCTCATTGTCAACAAGTACACTCATCAGAGCATGAGGATAAACCATCTATACGACAACCTGTGATTCTATCCAGCAGTAAAATCCCAAAACATCATAAAATGAAATCCAAATGCAGTGTAAATTCAGTTGTAATGAAATCTAAATTATGTTTGCTAAGGCTATAAATAGTACCAGCCTTCTCCATGTACAAGCAAGAGTTGGAATATCAGTCAAAACACAGCCTTGCTTCCACCACCATCTCCTCTCTCCTCTCCCTTCCACTTTTGCATACCCACCACCTTCCCTATTTGGTATTAGACCCAAGTTGGTAACAAATTTGTAATCAAGTACTTTGGCAATATAAAGTCATTTTGTGAGTATTTCTTCACTTATCTTTATTATGTTATGCTTTGATTTTGGCTTAAGGAATTGCTGACTTAGAAATAAGAACATCAAAAGTCTTAATACTTAGTTTTGTGTTTGTTATTATTAAGAAATTTTAAACATATTCCACCCAGAGTGAAGCTGAGGTGGCCATTGTTGCCACCGTTGTTAGCCGTGTGAAGGCGTTTAAGGTGTTTTGTTGGTGTGTAAATCCTCTATTTCATTAGATACTCGTGGTGGATTTGGTTAAAATAACTCTGTAATACAAATTATGGCTAAGCTCTGTGGTTGGATCTTCCATAAAAGAACCATCCCAAGTTTCTTAATGTACACCTAATGTAGACCTTCAACCTACATGACTAGTGTATCTTCTTATCAAGCTTCTCTATCTAATACATATAATCCTTCGGAGTCCAATTTCAATATAAATGTTATTGAATGCTTTGAAATTGATAAAGAAATGTTAAAAAAGAATTTAGCTTTGCATCCTCTCATAAAATCCTTTTTTAACCATGTTTCTCAAGAACAAAGACTTTTTAAAAGCAAAATGTTATAAATATATGTATGATAATCAAAGAAATATTTATTTCTTTGATTGGCTTAAACTAGCCATAAAGAAAGCTTATAATACTGAAGATTTATCCATCAATATGACAACCAAATTAAGCTCTTCTTGGATTATAGCTTCTACCAGTTCTTCTCTACAAAGAACTAAAGAATCTATACATCCTCCATTACATCAAATCATTTTTAAAAAAACTTTAGCTGTACCCATAAAAGATGTTGTAAAAGTACAAGGAGACAAAGGTAAAACTGAATTTATTTACAAATCAGATTTAAGTCATGTTTTAGAACAAAATAATTATATAGATATAAACCTTCATCCTATTAGCCAACAAACCAATAGAATTAAAGAAAAAGTTGAAAATATTTTAAAGTTTTATGAAACTACTTCTTCCCATAAAGTAATCAAGACACAATCTTTAGTTTTTCAAGGTGAAGCCCTTAAAGATCAAAAGTTAGAAAAAAACCTTTAAAATTTTTTGACAAACTAATCAGTTAATTATCTCATAATTTTACAAACATAAAACTTAAAGATAATTAAGAAAATAAAGATGAAAGGTCCATAAATGTTTTAGCTTCTAAAGCTTCGAGCTCAGACTCAGAAATCTCTACTTCTAACTCTATAGAAGAAAAATCAAATGAAAATCAAGATTATCAAAATCAAGAATCTAGACAAATCAAGAAAATATTTAAAAGATAAAAACCAATAGTCACTGCAGCAAAAACAAGAAATTATTATGCAAGACCTACTCCAGTTGATCTTCAATTCGAAGAACAAGCTATTCTAAATGGCCTTCGATTTGAAAACTCTTCAGTATATGGATGAAATGTAGATGGACTATCTGAATATCAAATCCTACAACTATGCCAATACATGATGATATATGCCTCTACCATCACGGCTGCCGGTAATGATAAAAAACATGCAGTAAATGCAGTCATCCTTGGATTTACTGGACAATTACATAGTTGGTGAGAAAAATACCTATCTAATACAAAAGGAAATGCTATATTAAATGAAGTAAAAAGAGATCCCTCAGGAAATCCTGTTCTTAGTCCTCAAGGCCAAATGATCCCTGATTCCATTTACATGCTTATAACCAATATAGTTAAACATTTCATTGGTAATTATATGAATGTAGAAGAAAAATTAAAAACACAATTAATTAATTTATCTTGCCTAATGTTATCAGATTTACGTTGGTATAAAGATGTTTTCTTATCAAAACTCTATACGATCGATGTTAGCAATTTAGAATTATGGAAAGAAAAATTTATATCTGGTCTTCCTAAACTTTTTACAGAAAAAGTTAGAGAAGAATTGAAATAAAAAAATTATGGAAATTTAAATTATGGACTTATACATATGCTGACCTCACTCAAAAGATAAATAAAGTTGGATTTTCACTATGCAACGAAATCAAACTTAAACGAAATTGACAACCAAAAAAGAATCAGCAAATATGAACTTGGTGATTTTTGTTATCAATTTGGCATGGAACCATTAATTAGTCCTTCTAGCCATAATAAAAAGAAAAACATAAAAAGAAACCATCAAAAAGAGAAAATCTAAATATATTTCAAGTCCACAATATTATATTCCCTCAAAAAGATATCATAAAAAATCCTCTCATGAAAATCCTTATAAATAATCAAAGAAATCTTATACAAAAGATAATCCATCCACTTCTTATCCCAAGAAAAAAGAAATACAATGTTATAATTGCAAAGAAAAAGGACATATAGCTCCTAACTACCCAAAAATAAAAGCAAAAACATAAAAATAAATCAAAACTATCTTAAAAGGATCCTCAGCATCAGAGTCATCTAGTTCCTCTAAAACAGATTATTCTTCCTCTCATTCTTTAGATACATATCATTGTAAAATATTTGACAGTGAAATCCAGTATGAATCTGCTCTTTCTTCCTCTTTATCTTTAAATGTACTTTCTGCTCCAGAAAAGATGGTGCTAGAAATGTTTAAAGATCTAAAAGATGACGAATTAAAAAATAAATATTTTGAAAAAATACAGAATATAAATAAAGGAACTAAAAAAGGGAAAGCTTCTACATCAAATAACATATCAGACTTACTTGAACAATTCAGCACTAAGATTGTATTAGATAGATTAAGAGAGTAACAAGCTCCTGCTCATCTTTCTATTCAAGATCTTTCTAAAGAAATAAATAATCAAAAGCAAGAAATAAAAGAATTAAAGCAAGACTTAATTGAACTTTAAGAACGCAAACAACGTGTTGAGAATCTTGAACTTCACACACTCAAAATTATCAAGAAAGTAAAGATAATTTAGAAAATTAAGAAAAATTTTATAAAGACTTAAATGGTTTTGTAGATTCTTTCACAAGAAATCCACTTAAAAAATGGAGAACTCAAGCTACAATTAAGGTCAAAGACTTCTCTATTGAAGCACTCTGCTTACTAGATAGTGGCGTAGATGTTAATTTAATAAGAGAAGGATTAATCCCAATGAAATACTATGAAAAAACCAATAATAAACTCAATCTAACTACTACTAGCAAAAAACTACATATCAAATACAAATTAAGTAATGTTTATGTTTGTAAAAATGGAACATGTATAAAGACTAATTTCCTTCTAGGAAAGGATTTAAACAATGATGTTTTCCTTGGAAATCCTTTTCTACAGATTTTACAGCCTTTTCAAATTGACTCATTAGGTCTAAAAACTATTTTAGACAATAAAGAATTAAATTTTGATTTTGTTGAATTAACTCCTATTCAACCGATCAATATTAGTCAAACATAGTGTAAACAAAAATAAGATGTTCAAAAACCATTTAGATATCCAGTTCCAAATAAAATGGATCTTATTAATTGTCTCTCTGATGTCATCATGTTTTCTACATTTAATCCTACATCCAGATTTTGGTACTTTCAAATTCTACCTGAAGGACAGATATAAAATTATTTTTCTTTTCCCAAAGAAAATAAAAATTCTTAATAATTCTCATTCAGACCTATCTACCTTCAGGAAGTATCCCTTCTCATTATGACATCAAGCACAACCAAAAGTAAAGCCCCTATTCAGGAATCAAGCTCTTCCTTCATACCTACATCCCAACAAATATCAATTCCTTTCTTCAATCTAGGATTATCTGTCATTTCACAAGAACTTATCAATGCCCATTGGAGTGCCATTCTCTCTGATTAAAAAAAACACTAGAAAAACCCTATCCAAAATTGCAAACCATATCAAGGACTTAGAAAGCCAAATCCTTATGCGCCATAACATCCATCAAAAAGCACTGTCATCCACCTATGCTGATGGAAAAACATCCAGAATTCTCCACCTGAAAAAGGTTAAGACAACCCTTCTAGATGAGATAGCTGCATTAAAGGAAAAACTATTTCTTGTTAGATTAAGGAGCGATTAATGCTCAAAGATCAATATTTAAGCTGGGCAACTAGCTTTCCCAAATTGTTCTTACCATCATATGAAGTTGATATCTCATATATAGAACAAGGATTAGTCCAAAGATTTTCTTTATACAGAGATGATTTTGAAATGATACAGCAGCTCCCTGCAATCGTGCATCATGCCCTTCGCATCCTTGGAGTTACCAAAAGACAACTTCTCATAACGATTTCATCAAGTTTGGGTGAAAGATCAGAAATCTGATTTTATCAATCATATCATTTATGGACGTCATGACTTAAGAAGAAGGAGATTTAGTCTGCAAAAAATTCGTCTCTACCTTAAATGATTACAAGCATCTCTCTATGTATTATCCAACTCATTGGTATGAATCTCATTAAGTAGCTACAATGGAATACAGCTTAGAACGTCTCCAAAATTATGATCCAGCTTCTGATCAATATCAAAGATTTCTCAATCTAAAAGGACATATTGAATTTGCAGGTACATACAGATATGTTTGGTGTGACGGTCGACGAGTTGCTTGCATTGCTGATGATCTCGATGAGCAAACAATGGTGATACAGAATCCATATAAATCTGGACGTACAACTCTTAATCAAGTTATAAATGCTTATGAAGACATGTATTTTGATATTTCTGAGGAAACTCGAGAAGAGTTAATCCAATTATTCCTTGGTGAATTAACAATTGAAGGTTGGGATGAGCACTTTTGATGCAAGTCTCCTATAATACTATGCCTACCATAAAGATTCTTCCTACAAGAGCTTTTTCTAAAGCATTGGAAGGATGAGAAAAGCTTTTTCTACTAGCCCATCAATGACTTTTTAGAAAAAAGTACATGCAAAAGTACAAAAAGACAAAGCATATCACTCATAAGAATGAAGTAGTATTTTATTCCTAACATGCACATCCTTGAAGAACTTATCTCCAGAAAGGGGAAAAAAAAAAGACATGACACATACCATATCAATTCACTCAAAACAATCATGACATCTCACTATTCAGAATAAAGTTCATCTACAACAAATATTGTGATTTTTGCTTGCAGTCCAGAAGCATAATAAAATTTACCAGTACATTAAATGAAATGCACATTCAGTCTAAATTCAGTTGTAATGAAATGTAAACTATGTTTGTTATGCCTATAAATAAGTCTAGCCATCCTCATGTACAGGCAAGAGTTGGAATACTGATGAGTCTTTAAAAATGCATGTTTTCATACACATTTTGCCCCATTTTAAGGACTTATTAACTTGAAAGAGCCTCATTTAGTGTGATATCATGGTTTAATTCATTTTAAATTCATCTTTATATTTTTCTGCATATATTGCTTAAAAATCACACTTTTTGCATAAATTCATAAAACCTGTTATTTTTGGAAAGTTTATTTTTGGAAAGTTTTGTGAAAATAATTTTTCTCATGAAATAAATTAAATTCTCTTCATCATTAGTTCATTCATACAAAATCATGAAGAATGATGTACATTTTTATTATCATTTCATGAGAAATGGGCCCACAGTCATGCATATGTGGTGTTAGGGGTAAAATTGTCTTTTCACATGAATTCACATCTGTTTTGTAGGAAATTGATTATATGGGTCCCATTTGTAAAGAATTGAGGCAAGGAATTGATTTTCAAGAGAAAGGAGAGCAGAATGGAAGAGAAAAAGAAATTGGAAGAAAATTGCAAAAAGTCGACTTCATGGTCCCACACACACATGCACATGTGTGGGGCACACTTGTAAAACATCCAAGATGGGGTGCATTTATTTGTTGCACATTTTCAAGAGATTTTGAAGAGAATTTGAAGAATATCTCATCAAAGATGGACAAGGAAAGCCACATAGGAGTTCTTTTTTGAGAAGGAGAAGATTTAATTGAAAAAAAATGCAAAAAAAATATCCAAGCAACCTATTCCACGTCCAAAAGAGATTTTGGATCAGATTTTGATTGAAAAAGTAAAGGAAAAAATCAAGGGAGAATTATCTAGAAGATCTTTTCAAGTTAGGAGCCAACAAGGAGAACTTTCCAAAAAAGGAAAGTTGACGATGCAAAGAGATAAAAGGAGAAGTTCTATACCTCATGTGGGTCAAGTTTGATTCTAAGAGAGGATTCTTACCCCTATTTCATCTCTCAAAAGATCTCAATGCAAGGTGGCAAAGACAAAGAAGGAAAGAAGCATCCAAGAGGGATTTCTGGACAAAAAAAGCAAGGAAAGAAGAGAAAAATAAAAAGAAAAAAAAATCCCCAAGGATATTGCACATCCAAAGCATTGGTTGGAGCCCTTTTTTCTTTCATTTTTTAATTATTTTTAATATTTTAAAGTTTGAGAAGGAGTAGGACTTGAAAAAGTATAAATAGGGCACCCTTCTCCCATATTCTTCATGGAAGAATTACCCACCTCCCACCTCTAGATTTCTTCATTCATCTCTCCCTCTCTTGTCTCTCCATCTCAAGTCATTAAGGAGGCTTAGCCCTAAAGCCACACCACCAACCTTGAAGATCAACTAGAAGGAGGAATTCTTTTCCATCCTAGTATGTATAATCTTTTGGTTTAATTTTTTTTTCATCTTATGTAAAGGATTGTCATACTAGTTCAATAATATTCATCTTCTTATTCTTCTTATTCTAATGGTTGTATGATTGCTTGATTTGTGTTTTTCTTGTTTGGATTGACGACCCAAATAAAGAACATACTTTAAGAAATTATTAGGCCTAGACTAAGGGAGAATTTGAGTGAATATACCGCCTTTGACTTCTTGTTATTACCGCCTTTGACTTTAGTTGTTTACCGCCTTTGACTTTCGTGTTATTACCGCCTTTGACTTCCTGCAATTTTATGTTATTTTCTGCACTTTTGTGATTTTCTTGTTACATTCACATTGATTTGAGGTTTTGTTTTTGCATAGTTTGATGGTTGGATTAGGAATCATTGCATCTATTTTCTTATCATAAGATTTTGTGCATATTTAAGTTGATGAAAATTAAGCCTTCAAATCTGAATCTAATGATTAAATTCGGACTCAATATATAAACAGCACAACTTAAAATAGTTTCAGCAAACTGTAAAAACAGTTTTTGACAAAAAGTTCGAAGTGGGTAGACCAATCAAATCATAGTATTTTTCTTTAAAACTTGGTAAACTTAAAGTTTAGGATGTGGTCTTTCATTCCCCAAAATTTCAGATCAAAATAATTTCGGAAGGTTTATGAACCAGAGGCTTAAACTTTGCCAATCAGTCAACTCGAATCAGAATTCCTGCACAGAATTTTGCAAAGTTGTCATGTTCATGCATTCATAACTTTTTCGTTTTAAATCCTTTTTCACTTCCATTTTTTTTGTTGGTTTCTTGCATTAGTAGAGCATGAATTCCAGCCATTAAATTTAGATTTAGGATGCATTAGAATAGTTCAAATCATGCATAATATTTGCATCACCATACTAGTTTTTCATACTTAGAATTTTTCAGCATCTCATGGCATGCATTGCATTACTAATTTTACTAACTTTCTAATTTTAATTTTGTTTCTAGTTTTATGTTTTTGATTGTTTTAGTTAATTTTCAAAATTAAATATCTTTCTAAAATTATTTTAATTGAAGATTTTCAATTGGAAAGTTTATTAGTTTTGAAAATTCTGACTTAGAAAAGTTTCTAACTTTTGTTTATTTTGTTTTAAACATTGTTTAGTTTAGTTAGTTTCTAATTTTAGATTTAGTTTTATTGGAAGTTCTAACGTGTGTTTTGTTTTGCAGTAAATTTAATTTTACTTTTAGGAACTTTTAGAATTACGGATTGTAATTATTTTGTTTTAGGAATATATGTATTTGTTAGATTATAAATTAGGCTAGTTTAGATTTTTATTTAAGACAGGTTACAAGTTGAAAATACCTTAAACACATTACTCCCTGAGGATCGACCTGGTCTTACCAGTTTTATTACTACATCGCAGCTCTGCACTTGGAGCTCACGATCAAATACCAGTCAAAATCCAGCCTGCTTCCACCACCATCTCCTCTCCCCTCTCCCTTCTGCTTTTGTATACCCACCATCTTCCCCGTTTGGTATCAAAGACAAGTTGGCATCTAGTTTGTAATCAAGTATCATTGCAATATAAAGTCGTTTTGTGAATATTTATTCACTAATCTTTATGTTTTGATTTTGTTTAAGGAATTGTTGACTCAAAAACAAGAATGTCAAAAATCTTAATATTTAGTTGTGTGTTTATTATTAGTGAGAAATTTTAATCATATTCCGCTCGGAGCAAAGCTAAGGTAGCCATTATTGTTACAGTTGTTAGTTGTGTGAAGGCGTTTAAGGCGTTTTGTTGGTGTGTAAATCCTTTATTTCATTAGATACTCATGGTGGATTTGGTTAAAATAACTCTGTAATAAAATTTATGGCTAAGCTTATTAAGAAGTTTATACCTTCTTCTTCCTTATCATCAAATTCCTTATCTTTTATGTTTATTAAAAATGGTCAAGAAATCAGTTATGATGATATAGATCAAGTTATTTGTGACTGGACTATTCCAATCGTAAATAAAAATGAAATTTATAAAGTTGGCAGTTTTCAATTAAAATCAAGTTATAAAGTAAAAACCATCAAAAGAACTAAATCCATTACCAGTAATATTCAGCATCTTTCTTTAATCAAGCCTTACGAAATAAAGGACTTTGTTAAAATATACAATTATATTCATTTTGGATTAGTGCAAGTTGCTCTAAAGCCATTAACAAGACTTGGACTTAGAACAGAAGCCCTCATCATGTTCAAGGTACAAGACATAAAAAATTCAGTGATTCATTACTTGGAATGGTTGAGTCAAGTTTGGCTAATGGCCTTACTTTCTTCAATTGTTTTATAAATTTCTCTGTTTTACTTATAGATCTAGGTGCACATGATGCTCTTACTCTTGCTATCCAGACAAAAGGTTTTGATATGAATCTGCATAATCAAAATCTTGCTCTCATATATAGAGTTTGTCATAAACTCATGAATTCAGTTGTTCCAGGCAGAGCCTATTCCCATCAAGCAAAAGGTATGACTATTTTATTCCAAACTAATTTCAAAAATAAACTTAATATTCTAAAACTAATATAGTGAAATGATATTAATTTATTTGGTAAATGGTGCTTAGAAAATGCTTAACCAAAAAGGTCTTTAGCAAATCAAGATATTAAGATAATTATCAAACATGAAGATGGAAGTGTTGAAATAAATTTTCAAACAGCTTCATGAGATACAACTCCTACAGTTTATCAACCTTCTAGAAAGTCTTATTCTCATCCTCCCTCTGTGGTAGGATCTTCCATAAAAGAACGATTCTGAGTTTCTTGCTCTACACCTAATGTAGACCTTCGACCTACAAGACTTGTGTATCCTTCTTATCAAGCTTCTCCAACTAATACATATAATCCCTCACAATCTGATTTCAATATAAATGTTATTGAATGTTTTGAAATTGGTAAAGAAATGTTAAAAAAGAATTTAGCTTTACATCCTTTAACAAAACCCTTTTTTAAATAGGTTTATCAAGAACATAAAGACTTTTTAAAAGAAAGATGTTACAAATATATGTATGATAATCAAGGAAATATTTATTTCTTTGATTGGCTTAAACTAGCCATAAAGAAAGCTTATAAAACTGAAGATTTATCCATCAATATGATAAGAAAATTAAGCTCATATTAGATTATAGCTTCTACCATTTCTTCTCCAAGAAGTGAAAAATCTATACATCCTCCATTACATCAAATCATATATAAAGAAACTTCAGCTGTAACCATAAAAGATGTTGTAAAAATGCAAGATAAAGGTAAATTTGAATTTATTTACAAGTCAAGATAGTTCAAATCATGCATAATATTTGCATCAGCATACTAGTTTTTCATACTTAGAATTTTTCAGCATCTCATGGCATGCATTGCATTACTAATTTTACTAACTTTCTAATTTTAATTTTGTTTCTAGTTTTATGTTTTTGATTGTTTTAGTTAATTTTCAAAATTAAATATCTTTCTAAAATTATTTTAATTGAAGATTTTCAATTGGAAAGTTTATTAGTTTTGAAAATTCTGACTTAGAAAAGTTTCTAACTTTTGTTTATTTTGTTTTAAACATTGTTTAGTTTAGTTAGTTTCTAATTTTAGATTTAGTTTTATTGGAAGTTCTAACGTGTGTTTTGTTTTGCAGTAAATTTAATTTTACTTTTAGGAACTTTTAGAATTACGGATTGTAATTATTTTGTTTTAGGAATATATGTATTTGTTAGATTATAAATTAGGCTAGTTTAGATTTTTATTTAAGACAGGTTACAAGTTGAAAATACCTTAAACACATTACTCCCTGAGGATCGACCTGGTCTTACCAGTTTTATTACTACATCGCAGCTCTGCACTTGGAGCTCACGATCAAATACCAGTCAAAATCCAGCCTGCTTCCACCACCATCTCCTCTCCCCTCTCCCTTCTGCTTTTGTATACCCACCATCTTCCCCGTTTGGTATCAAAGACAAGTTGGCATCTAGTTTGTAATCAAGTATCATTGCAATATAAAGTCGTTTTGTGAATATTTATTCACTAATCTTTATGTTTTGATTTTGTTTAAGGAATTGTTGACTCAAAAACAAGAATGTCAAAAATCTTAATATTTAGTTGTGTGTTTATTATTAGTGAGAAATTTTAATCATATTCCGCTCGGAGCAAAGCTAAGGTAGCCATTATTGTTACAGTTGTTAGTTGTGTGAAGGCGTTTAAGGCGTTTTGTTGGTGTGTAAATCCTTTATTTCATTAGATACTCATGGTGGATTTGGTTAAAATAACTCTGTAATAAAATTTATGGCTAAGCTTATTAAGAAGTTTATACCTTCTTCTTCCTTATCATCAAATTCCTTATCTTTTATGTTTATTAAAAATGGTCAAGAAATCAGTTATGATGATATAGATCAAGTTATTTGTGACTGGACTATTCCAATCGTAAATAAAAATGAAATTTATAAAGTTGGCAGTTTTCAATTAAAATCAAGTTATAAAGTAAAAACCATCAAAAGAACTAAATCCATTACCAGTAATATTCAGCATCTTTCTTTAATCAAGCCTTACGAAATAAAGGACTTTGTTAAAATATACAATTATATTCATTTTGGATTAGTGCAAGTTGCTCTAAAGCCATTAACAAGACTTGGACTTAGAACAGAAGCCCTCATCATGTTCAAGGTACAAGACATAAAAAATTCAGTGATTCATTACTTGGAATGGTTGAGTCAAGTTTGGCTAATGGCCTTACTTTCTTCAATTGTTTTATAAATTTCTCTGTTTTACTTATAGATCTAGGTGCACATGATGCTCTTACTCTTGCTATCCAGACAAAAGGTTTTGATATGAATCTGCATAATCAAAATCTTGCTCTCATATATAGAGTTTGTCATAAACTCATGAATTCAGTTGTTCCAGGCAGAGCCTATTCCCATCAAGCAAAAGGTATGACTATTTTATTCCAAACTAATTTCAAAAATAAACTTAATATTCTAAAACTAATATAGTGAAATGATATTAATTTATTTGGTAAATGGTGCTTAGAAAATGCTTAACCAAAAAGGTCTTTAGCAAATCAAGATATTAAGATAATTATCAAACATGAAGATGGAAGTGTTGAAATAAATTTTCAAACAGCTTCATGAGATACAACTCCTACAGTTTATCAACCTTCTAGAAAGTCTTATTCTCATCCTCCCTCTGTGGTAGGATCTTCCATAAAAGAACGATTCTGAGTTTCTTGCTCTACACCTAATGTAGACCTTCGACCTACAAGACTTGTGTATCCTTCTTATCAAGCTTCTCCAACTAATACATATAATCCCTCACAATCTGATTTCAATATAAATGTTATTGAATGTTTTGAAATTGGTAAAGAAATGTTAAAAAAGAATTTAGCTTTACATCCTTTAACAAAACCCTTTTTTAAATAGGTTTATCAAGAACATAAAGACTTTTTAAAAGAAAGATGTTACAAATATATGTATGATAATCAAGGAAATATTTATTTCTTTGATTGGCTTAAACTAGCCATAAAGAAAGCTTATAAAACTGAAGATTTATCCATCAATATGATAAGAAAATTAAGCTCATATTAGATTATAGCTTCTACCATTTCTTCTCCAAGAAGTGAAAAATCTATACATCCTCCATTACATCAAATCATATATAAAGAAACTTCAGCTGTAACCATAAAAGATGTTGTAAAAATGCAAGATAAAGGTAAATTTGAATTTATTTACAAGTCAAGATAGTTCAAATCATGCATAATATTTGCATCAGCATACTAGTTTTTCATACTTAGAATTTTTCAGCATCTCATGGCATGCATTGCATTACTAATTTTACTAACTTTCTAATTTTAATTTTGTTTCTAGTTTTATGTTTTTGATTGTTTTAGTTAATTTTCAAAATTAAATATCTTTCTAAAATTATTTTAATTGAAGATTTTCAATTGGAAAGTTTATTAGTTTTGAAAATTCTGACTTAGAAAAGTTTCTAACTTTTGTTTATTTTGTTTTAAACATTGTTTAGTTTAGTTAGTTTCTAATTTTAGATTTAGTTTTATTGGAAGTTCTAACGTGTGTTTTGTTTTGCAGTAAATTTAATTTTACTTTTAGGAACTTTTAGAATTAGGGATTGTAATTATTTTGTTTTAGGAATGTATGTATTTGTTAGATTATAAATTAGGCTAGTTTAGATTTTTATTTAAGACAGGTTACAAGTTGAAAATACCTTAAACACATTACTCCCTGAGGATCGACCTGGTCTTACCAGTTTTATTACTACATCGCAGCTTTGCACTTGGAGCTCACGATCAAGTTTTTGGCGCCGTTGCCGAGGAGTGCCATTTAAGGTAATTTTTCTAACTTTCCTTTTTTACATTGTTTTGTGGTTGTGGTTTCATTGTGGTATCCTTCTAGAAATAGGAGGACATGCATGGAATGGTAAGCCGCCCTAATTTGGAATAGGAATGTGCATGGAATGCTAGAAAGTACACATCACTCTGCTTTTTAGAAACTTTCTAAAATTGGAAAAGTTATTGTTTTTCAACTTGTCTAAACTTCTTTTGGGAAGAAAGTTTACCAAAAGTGATCTAGTCATTGTCCTTAATCTTCTCGGTGTCTAAGGAGGCCTTTGCCCCTGTAGTGCGCGACAGCTTGACTGTTCAGGAAATTGGTCCTTCAAACGGGTCCATCTGTGACTCTACCACTTCCTAGTGGCTAACCTGGCCGAGTTGGTTTCGTAGGACTAGATTGGAAAACTTAAGGAAACTTTTCAACCCTAGGGAGTTTTTTTTTTTAGTTGCTTTCATAACTTAAGTTTTTTTTCAAATCTCAAAATTCCAAAGAGAAAGGGCAAGCCCTCTCAGCCAATTTGGCAAAGAGGATCAGTGCATAGATTAGAAAGGAAAGAATCTCCTAGACCCTCTAGTCCTTTGAGATTGTCTTCAATGGCGAGTGGGTCCGGTAACAATGATGCCCAATTCAGGAATGGGAATAACAATGGGGACCGCAATGGTGTGGAGGTTAATCAGCCACCTAGGACTTTACGTGATTACTTGAACCCCGCTCGACAAACTACACCATCCTGTATAGTGATGCCCCCAATCACGGGTCAATTTAAGATCAAACCAGGCATGATCCAACTTCTACCCAAGTTTCATGGGCTTGACTCTGAAAGTGCATACTTGCACCTAAAAGAATTTGATGAAGTATGCTCAACACTTCAGTTACAAAATGTAATGCCGGATGTAATCAAACTTCGATTATTTCCATTTTCTTTGAAAGATAAAGCTAAGACTTGGCTCCACTCTCTTAGACCAAGTTCAATCAACACCTGGAAAGGCCTAGAGACTGAATTTTTGAAGAAATTCTTCCCACAGCATAAGACCAACACTTTGAAAAGGGAAATTTCCATGTTTAGACAAAATCTTAAGGAACCCTATTATAAGTGTTGGGAAAGATTTAACGAATTAGTCCTTGCATGTCCTCATCATGGATATGAAACATATCGTCTCATCGAGATTTTTATTGAGGGTTTAACCCCTGATACCCGTCAATTTATTGAGATAATGTGCAATGGTCAATTCGATCAAAAACAAATTGATGAAGCGTGGGAATTCTTGGAACTAATGGCCGAAAATGCACAAAAATGGGCCTCGTCTGATGGGGCAGATCAATCCAGGTCATTGAACCAGTCTAAGGGAGGAGGAATCTATCATCTGAACAATCAAACTGAAATTCAAGCCAAGCTTGCTGCACTTACAAGAGAAATAGAAACCCTGAAACTTGGAAAGAACAAGGATACAATCATGGTTTGTGGTATTTGTGCTTCTGAAGATCATTTGTCAGCAGACTGTCCAACTGGACCTGCATTACAGGAAGCAATTCAAGAACAGGCTAACATTTTGAACTCATACCAAATGCCGTTCAATACAAATACCATGGGGAACACCTATAATCCTTCGTGGCGAAACCACCCAAATTTTAGCTGGAGGAATGGGCCAAGTGCTACACTTGAGTATAATCCCCAAAGACCATCAAATTCTGGTGCATACATGTCTCCACAACATAATACATCTTATGCACCACAAGCTCATAATAGGTCATTGGAGGAGTCCCTCAGTATGCTAGTGCAATTTCAACAACAATTTATGCAAAATATGCAAAATAATCAACAAATGATTTAGAATAACCAGCAGGCTATCCAAAGGTTAGAAACTTCTGTCGAACAAATCAAACGTAGCCTTCAAATTCAAGGGAAAGGAACATTTCCTGCTCAACCTCTCCCAAACCCAAAAGGCCAATTTGAAGTGAACGACATAACTAACCCAAACTATCAGGAGCATGTTCAGGCAGTCACTCTACGCAGTGGCAAAGAACTTCAAGACAATCCATAAAAAGATAAACAACATGTCTCCTCGGATTTGAATGAAAAGATTAAAAAGGATAGTGCTAATGCAAAAACTGTTGTTGAGAATGAAAAAGGTCCTTACCCCATAACTGTCACACCCATTGCCCCTTTTCCACAAAGATTGACCCACCCCAAGAAGCCAATCCCAAACCAGGAGATCTTAAACATTTTTAAGGATGTTAAAATCAATATTCCTCTATTGGATGCAATAAATCAGATTCCATCCTACGCTAAGTTCCTTAAGGATCTTTGCACTGTCAAGCGTAGGACGAATGTACAAAAGAAAGCTTTTTTCACTGAGCAAGTTAGTGCACTCCTAAACGGGAGCACACCCCAGAAATACAAAGATCCGGGATGCCCCACCATATCATGCACCATTGGAAATCACCAGATTGGTCAGGCTTTACTAGACCTGGGGGCCAGTGTTAATCTATTATCCTACTCGGTTTATCAACAACTGGGGCTAGGCGAGTTGAAACCTACCAAGGTTACTCTACAACTCGCAGATCGTTCAATAAAGAAACCAAGGGGGGTAATAGAAGACGTATTAGTGCAAATTGAAAAATTCTATTTTCCTGCTGATTTTTATGTATTGGACACTCAACCAGTACACAATCACAATGCTCAGATTCCGGTAATTTTGGGAAGACCATTTTTAGCAACATCAAATGCATTAATCAATTGCCGGAATGGAATGTTAAAACTTTCTTTTGGAAACATGACCATTGAACTAAATATATTCAATTTATACAAACATCCTGAGGATATTGATGATGATCTCCTTAAAATGAACTCTGTGAATACTGTGCTGGAGGATGATTTAGAGGAGTGTGTTAACTCCCACATTGCACTGATGCTTGAGGCCAATGAGGATATAGACTTTCTTGAGGAAATGGATAATGACACTATGGAAGAAGCTCATGCTATCTGGACACCCAAGTTTGAGGAGCTTGTACCAAATGGTGCACCACCTCTTCCATCTCAGGTTGAACCACCCAAACCTAAGTTGAAACCCCTCCCTTCTAACCTCAAATATGCTTACCTTGGGGATGAGGAGACCTACCTAGTAGTTATTTCTTTGCTTCTTACTGAGAATCAAGAGGCCCAATTATTGAAAGTACTAAAACAACACAAGAATGCGATTGCTTGGAATGTGGCTGACATCAAAGGAATCGATCCTTTAGTGTGTACGCATCGCATCTACCTTGAAGAGGATGCAAAACCATGTAGGCAGATGCAACGCCAGCTTAATCCTACCATGCAAGAAGTGGTTAGGGCTGAGGTGCTTAAACTGCTTGATGTGGGCATAATCTATCCCATCTCAGATAGCCAGTGGGTCAGCCCTACCCAGGTCGTTCCAAAAAAAACCGGTATCACTGTAGTAAAAAATACGCAAAATGAACTTGTTCCTACCCGAGTCTCCACAGGATGGAGGGTATGCATAGACTACAGGAAACTTAATGCAGTCACACGTAAGGACCATTTCCCTCTACCCTTTATGGACCAAATTTTGGAAAGGGTAGCTGGCCACCAGTACTATTGTTTTCTTGATGGATATTCCGGATATAACCAAATAGAAATCTCCCTTGAAGACCAGGAGAAAACTACATTTACATGCCCCTTTGGTACTTTTGCTTATCGGCGAATGCCTTTTGGGTTATGTAATGCTCCCGCCACATTTCAGCGTTGTATGCTGAGTATTTTTAGTGACATGGTGGAATGCATTCTCGAGGTCTTCATGGATGATTTCTCTGTGTTTGGTGACTCATTTGAGGATTGTTTGACCAACCTCGAGATTGTTCTCACCAGATGCGAAGAAAAGAACTTGGTACTCAATTGGGAAAATGCCATTTCATGGTCCGCCAGGGAATTGTCCTTGGTCATATTGTGTCTGAAAAAAGTCTAGAAGTTGACAAGTCTAAAATTGATTTGATTGCCAACTTACCCACACCCAAAACCGTAAGAGATATAAGATCATTCTTAGGGCATGCAAGGTTCTACAGAAGGTTCATTAAAGATTTTAGTTCTATATCTCGCCCTCTCTGTGAACTGTTATCCAAGGATGCACAGTTTGAATGGACTGAGGCATGCCAAGTGGCCTTTGAAAAATTAAAAGCTATGCTAACGTCTGCTCCAATTATGCAACCTCCAGATTGGAACCTTCCTTTTGAACTCATGTGTGATGCCAGTGATTTTGCGGTTGGGGCTGTTTTGGGACAACGTAAGGATAAAAAGCCTTACGTGATTTATTATGCAAGTAAGAGCCTGAATAGTACACAGATCAATTATTCAACCACTGAGAAGGAATTATTGGCAGTGGTCTTTGCACTTGACAAATTTCGCTCTTACTTGATTGGATCTAAGATTGTGGTGTTTACTGATCATTCCGCACTAAAGTACCTTCTTTCTAAAAAAGATGCTAAGCCCAGACTGATTAGATGGATCCTTTTACTCCAGGAATTTGACTTAGAAATCAGAGATAAGAAAGGAGTAGAAAATGTTGTGGCAGATCACCTTTCTAAACTCGTCATTTCTGATACTATTAAGCCAACACCAATCAAGGACAATTTTCCAGATGAACACCTTTTTGCATCATCCAAACCCCCTTGGTTTGCAGATATAGCAAATTATCTTGCTATGGGCAGTATTCCTAGTCATTGGTCTAAGCAAGATAAAGATTTGTTCTTTTCTGAGGTGAAACATTTTTTCTGGGTTGATCCATACTTGTTCAAATACTGCCCAGATCAAATTATCAGGAGGTGTGTGCCAGATGATGAGATTCCTAGTGTCATATCATTTTGTCATTCACAGGCTTGTGGAGGCCATTTTTCTGCTAAAAAGACATCCTGCAAAATATTACAATGTGGTTTTTATTGGCCCACACTTTTTAAGGATGTTCATGAATTTTGCAAGACCTGTGAGCGCTGCCAAAAATTGGGAAATATTTCAAAAAGAAACATGATGCCTTTGAACACAATTTTGGTAATTGAAATTTTTGATGTATGGGGTATAGACTTTATGGGACCTTTTCCTCCTAGTTTTGGTTTCATTTATGTCTTGGTTGCTGTTGATTATGTCTCAAAATGGATAGAAGCTATTCCTTGCTGAAGTAATGATGCTAAAACTGTTCAGAGATATTTGAAGGATGTGTTTTCACGATTTGGAACCCCTCGTGCCATTATAAGTGATGGGGGATCGCATTTTTGTAATAGAACTTTTGAGGCCCTTATGAAGCAATACGGAATAACTCACAAAGTGGCCACCCCTTATCACCCACAAACTAGTGGGCAAGTAGAGGTATCAAATCGTGAAATCAAGCGGATTTTGGAGACTACCGTAAACCCTAATTGAAAAGATTGGTCTACTCGACTAACCGATGCATTATGGGCTTATTGGACAGCTTTCAAAACTCCTATTGGAATGTCTCCTTATCGACTAATTTATGGGAAAGCTTGCCACTTGCCAGTGGAACTTGAGCATAGAGCTTATTGGGCTATTAAACAGTTCAACCTTGATACAGATAAAGCTAGATCTAATAGGAAACTACAACTGAATGAATTGGAAGAGTTGCGCAGAGAAGCCTATGTTAATTCTAAAATATACAAAGAGAGGGCAAAGGTTTTTCATGATAATCAAATCATCAGGAAAAATTTCCACCCCGAGCAAAAAGTCCTCCTTTACAATTCTAGGCTTCGTTTGTTTCCTAGCAAGCTCAACTCTCGATGGATTGGTCCGTACATTGTCAAAACAGTTTTTCCATATGGTGCTGTTGAGATTTTCGATCCAAAGGATGGCCAAATGTTCAAAGTCAATGGCCAAAGATTGAAGCCATTCTTGGAGATCACACCACCTGAAGAGGATGAAATTTCTCTTAATGATCCTATATACAAGGATTGATCGGCCTTGGATCTGACAAAGGCCTTTTGCTGTGTATACTATGTATATTATGGTTTTGCTTTTGTTATTTTTGTCTAAACTTGGACAGGGAGCAACTCAGACATAATTCCAGGTGCCTCTTCTCCTTACCCTCTTTTACTGTTTTGTTTCCTCATGTTTTTCTTACTGTTTATATTCCATTCATATACATCGAGGACGATGCACATAACCAGTTGGGGGGTGGGAACAAGCAAGCTTGTCCACTTTTAGGCATATAGGTTTTTTTTTTACTTTTCGGCATATAGGTTTTTTTTTTAATTTTTTTAGCTTTTAATTTTTTTTAGACTTTTTTTTTTAGTTTTAGGAATTTTTGCCGGCATTTTTTTTTTTTACATTTTCATTTACTTTTGCATTTATCTCTCATTTGTTTTTCTCATTTGCTTTTCATTTCATAAAAGAAAGTTTTCAAAAGAATTGAAGCGATTTGAAGATATATAGAAATCTGGAATTTTCATACTTTTGGAAGGAAGTAAAAAGAAAGTTTGCATTTTCTGAAGGAGAAAACCTATCAAAAGATAACCAAGACTTGCTCTTCACATACACACACGTATACATTTTTCGAAATTTTGGATATGAAGCTTTGATGCTGTTTCTTTTTGGAATTTTTTTTTAGGAGAATATAATGTGAACTTGAAATTTAGTTTGTAGAATATTTTTGTTTCCTGGTTCACTTTTGGTAAATTGTATATATTAGAACCAAAATGAATTAATTCGAGTGAAATGAGAATTGCCACCTAGTGTTTACTTTGGTTTAAAAAAAAAGAAGAAAAAAGAGTGAAAAAAAAGAGCATATAATGAGCAATTTATGACTAGTTTGGGTTCGTAGCCTTTTTAACTCGAGCTAGTAAGCCCGGAGGGATATTTCCATATCTAGTGCCCTAAAGCCATCTGGTTTGGGAGTCATTGGCCTAACGCTCGCTACATGGGTTAATTAGAAAGCTTAAGGGACCTAAACATTGCACAGTCATAGGAAAGAAAAGAAAAAAAATAAAAATAAAGATGAATTATGGCCCAACGAGTGTCCGTAGAAATTTTCAAGGGATATGTGCGGAAAAGCATAAGGACTAAGTTTGCTCCTTAGATCCCAACTTTTGCTATATCATATGAACTTAGAAAATTCTACGTTGGAAAAAGTAAGAGAGTGAAAAGTGTACGTAAAAGTTTGCAAGGGAGTATGTGCGGGGAAGGACAAGGACCAGATTTGCTCTCTGGATCCTAACTTTTCTTATATCGTATGAACTTGGGAACTCTTGCGTCGGAAAAAGATAGTGAGAGAAAAAGAGGCCAACCGAAGTAAATAGTAAAGTGGCAACTATCTTAGTAACTTTGAGAGGAAATTTCTTTTTGCTAAATTTCAGGGGATCAAACTATTTGAAGGAAAAATTCTGTTTTTGCAGCATTATTATAGAATATCCGAAATAGGTTTTTGATGTATACAATTTCGCACAATGCACGCAAGTTGGTTTGAAATTGAGAGAGTTTTTGAGAATAGAATTGTGGACTGGATTTTGAAAAGTCTGAAAGTGTAATTATTCCAGATTTCGAAAATATCTGATATGAGTGAATTTTCTTTTGGGGAATTTCTTTTCTCTTTTATTCATCTGTTTATTTTTTTTTCATTAAACAAAAAAGAGAATTTTGTGGGTATATTCACTGCAAACCCTCACGAGGCACAACTCGTCCACTAGGGGGAACCTAGGGGTTTAAGGGCTTGCTGCATAAGCTAAATGCAGTCGAGAGTGCCAGCGAAAGTGGTGTTGCATTCATGTTTAGTTTTATTGCATTGCATTCGTTTAAGATAAGATTAGGTTAGGATGAATTCCTCATATTTTATCGCATTTTTTGCTAGGGACTAGCAAAACGCTGGTCGGGGGGTGTGATGAGTCTTTAAAAATGCATGTTTTCATACACATTTTGACCCATTTTAAGGACTTATTAACTTGAAAGAGCCTCATTTAGTGTGATATCATGGTTTAATTCATTTTAAATTCATCTTTTTTTTTTCTACATATATTGCTTAAAAATCACACTTTTTGCATAAATTCATAAAACCTGTTATTTTTGGAAAGTTTATTTTTGGAAAGTTTTGTGAAAATAATTTTTCTCATGAAATAAATTAAATTCTCTTCATCATTAGTTCATTCATACAAAATCATGAAGAATGATGTACATTTTTATTATCATTTCATGAGAAATGGGCCCACAGTCATGCATATGTGGTGTTAGGGGTAAAATTGTCTTTTCACATGAATTCACATCTGTTTTGTAGGAAATTGATTATATGGGTCCCATTTGTAAAGAATTGAGGCAAGGAATTGATTTTCAAGAGAAAGGAGAGCAGAATTGAAGAGAAAAAGAAATTGGAAGAAAATTGCAAAAAGTCGGCTTCATGGTCCCACACACACATGCACATGTGTGGGGCACACTTGTAAAACATCCAAGATGGGGTGCATTTATTTGTTGCACATTTTCAAGAGATTTTGAAGAGAATTTGAAGAATATCTCATCAAAGATGGACAAGGAAAGCCACATAGGAGTTCTTTTTTGAGAAGGAGAAGATTTAATTGAAAAAAATGCAAAAAAAATATCCAAGCAACCTATTCCATGTCCAAAAGAGATTTTGGATCAGATTTTGATTGAAAAAGTAAAGGAAAAAATCAAGGGAGAATTATCTAGAAGATCTTTTCAAGTTAGGAGCCAACAAGGAGAACTTTCCAAAAAAGGAAAGTTGACGATGCAAAGAGATAAAAGGAGAAGTTCTATACCTCATGTGGGTCAAGTTTGATTCTAAGAGAGGATTCTTACCCCTATTTCATCTCTCAAAAGATCTCAATGCAAGGTGGCAAAGACAAAGAAGGAAAGAAGCATCCAAGAGGGATTTCTGGACAAAAAAAGCAAGGAAAGAAGAGAAAAATAAAAAGAAAAAAAAATCCCCAAGGATATTGCACATCCAAAGCATTGGTTGGAGCCCTTTTTTCTTTCATTTTTTAATTATTTTTAATATTTTAAAGTTTGAGAAGGAGTAGGACTTGAAAAAGTATAAATAGGGCACCCTTCTCCCATATTCTTCATGGAAGAATTACCCACCTCCCACCTCTAGATTTCTTCATTCATCTCTCCCTCTCTTGTCTCTCCATCTCAAGTCATTAAGGAGGCTTAGCCCTAAAGCCACACCACCAACCTTGAAGATCAACTAGAAGGAGGAATTCTTTTCCATCCTAGTATGTATAATCTTTTGGTTTAATTTTTTTTTCATCTTATGTAAAGGATTGTCATACTAGTTCAATAATATTCATCTTCTTATTCTTCTTATTCTAATGGTTGTATGATTGCTTGATTTGTGTTTTTCTTGTTTAGATTGACGACCCAAATAAAGAACATACTTTAAGAAATTATTAGGCCTAGACTAAGAGAGAATTTGAGTGAATATACCGCCTTTGACTTCTTGTTATTACCGCCTTTGACTTTAGTTGTTTACCGCCTTTGACTTTCGTGTTATTACCGCCTTTGACTTCCTGCAATTTTATGTTATTTTCTGCACTTTTGTGATTTTCTTGTTACATTCACATTGATTTGAGGTTTTGTTTTTGCATAGTTTGATGGTTGGATTAGGAATCATTGCATCTATTTTCTTATCATAAGATTTTGTGCATATTTAAGTTGATGAAAATTAAGCCTTCAAATCTGAATCTAATGATTAAATTCGGACTCAATATATAAACAGCACAACTTAAAATAGTTTCAGCAAACTGTAAAAACAGTTTTTGACAAAAAGTTCGAAGTGGGTAGACCAATCAAATCATAGTATTTTTCTTTAAAACTTGGTAAACTTAAAGTTTAGGATGTGGTCTTTCATTCCCCAAAATTTCAGATCAAAATAATTTCGGAAGGTTTATGAACCAGAGGCTTAAACTTTGCCAATCAGTCAACTTGAATCAGAATTCCTGCACAGAATTTTGCAAAGTTGTCATGTTCATGCATTCATAACTTTTTCGTTTTAAATCCTTTTTCACTTCCATTTTTTTTGTTGGTTTCTTGCATTAGTAGAGCATGAATTCCAGCCATTAAATTTAGATTTAGGATGCATTAGAATAGTTCAAATCATGCATAATATTTGCATCAGCATACTAGTTTTTCCTACTTAGAATTTTTCAGCATCTCATGGCATGCATTGCATTACTAATTTTACTAACTTTCTAATTTTAATTTTGTTTCTAGTTTTATGTTTTTGATTGTTTTAGTTAATTTTCAAAATTAAATATCTTTCTAAAATTATTTTAATTGAAGCTTTTCAATTGGAAAGTTTATTAGTTTTGAAAATTCTGACTTAGAAAAGTTTCTAACTTTTGTTTATTTTGTTTTAAACATTGTTTAGTTTAGTTAGTTTCTAATTTTAGATTTAGTTTTATTGGAAGTTCTAACGTGTGTTTTGTTTTGCTGTAAATTTAATTTTACTTTTAGGAACTTTTAGAATTACGGATTGTAATTATTTTGTTTTAGGAATGTATGTATTTGTTAGATTATAAATTAGGCTAGTTTAGATTTTTATTTAAGACAGGTTACAAGTTGAAAATACCTTAAACACATTACTCCCTGAGGATCGACCTAGTCTTACCAGTTTTATTATTACATCGCAGCTCTGCACTTGGAGCTCACGATCAAATACCAGTCAAAATCCAGCCCTGCTTCCACCACCATCTCCTCTCCCCGCTCCCTTCTGCTTTTGTATACCCACCATCTTCCCCGTTTGGTATCAAAGACAAGTTGGCATCTAGTTTGTAATCAAGTATCATTGCAATATAAAGTCGTTTTGTGAATATTTATTCACTAATCTTTATGTTTTGATTTTGTTTAAGGAATTGTTGACTCAAAAACAAGAATGTCAAAAATCTTAATATTTAGTTGTGTGTTTATTATTATTGAGAAATTTTAATCATATTCCGCTCGAAGCAAAGCTAAGGTAGCCATTATTGTTACAGTTGTTAGTTGTGTGAAGGCGTTTAAGGCGTTTTGTTGGTGTGTAAATCCTTTATTTCATTAGATACTCATGGTGGATTTGGTTAAAATAACTCTGTAATAAAATTTATGGCTAAGCTTATTAAGAAGTTTATACCTTCTTCTTCCTTATCATCAAATTCCTTATCTTTTATGTTTATTAAAAATGGTCAAGAAATCAGTTATGCTGATATAGATCAAGTTATTTGTAACTGGACTATTCCAATCGTAAATAAAAATGAAATTTATAAAGTTGGCAGTTTTCAATTAAAATCAAGTTATAAAGTAAAAACCATCAAAAGAACTAAATCCATTACCAGTAATATTCAGCATCTTTCTTTAATCAAGCCTTACGAAATAAAGGACTTTGTTAAAATATACAATTATATTCATTTTGGATTAGTGCAAGTTGCTCTAAAGCCATTAACAAGACTTGGACTAAGAACAGAAGCCCTCATCTATGTTCAAGGTACAAGACATAAAAAATTCAGTGATTCATTACTTGGAATGGTTGAGTCAAGTTTGGCTAATGGCCTTACTTTCTTCAATTGTTTTATAAATTTCTCTGTTTTACTTACAGATCTAGGTGCACATGATGCTCTTACTCTTGCTATCCAGACAAAAGGTTTTGATATGAATCTGCATAATCAAAATCTTGCTCTCATATATAGAGTTTGTCATAAACTCATGAATTCAGTTGTTCCAGGCAGAGCCTATTCCCATCAAGCAAAAGGTATGACTATTTTATTCCAAACTAATTTAAAAAATAAACTTAATATTCTAAAACTAATATAGTGAAATGATATTAATTTATTTGGTAAATGGTGCTTAGAAAATGCTTAACCAAAAAGGTCTTTAGAAAATCAAGATATTAAGATAATTATCAAACATGAAGATGGAAGTGTTGAAATAAATTTTCAAACAGCTTCATGAGATACAACTCCTACAGTTTATCAACCTTCTAGAAAGTCTTATTCTCATCCTCCCTCTGTGGTAGGATCTTCCATAAAAGAACGATTCTGAGTTTCTTGCTCTACACCTAATGTAGACCTTCGACCTACAAGACTTGTGTATCCTTCTTATCAAGCTTCTCCAACTAATACATATAATCCCTCACAATCTGATTTCAATATAAATGTTATTGAATGTTTTGAAATTGGTAAAGAAATGTTAAAAAAGAATTTAGCTTTACATCCTTTAACAAAACCCTTTTTTAAATAGGTTTATCAAGAACATAAAGACTTTTTAAAAGAAAGATGTTACAAATATATGTATGATAATCAAAGAAATATTTATTTCTTTGATTGGCTTAAACTACCCATAAAGAAAGCTTATAAAACTGAAGATTTATCCATCAATATGATAAGAAAATTAAGCTCATATTAGATTATAGCTTCTACCATTTCTTCTCCAAGAAGTGAAAAATCTATACATCCTCCATTACATCAAATCATATATAAAGAAACTTCAGCTGTAACCATAAAAGATGTTGTAAAAATGCAAGATAAAGGTAAATTTGAATTTATTTACAAGTCAGATTTAAGTCATGTTTTAGATTAAAATAATTATTCAAATATTAACCTTCATACTATTGGCCAACACTGTAATATAATTGAAGTCAAAGTTGAAAATATTTTACAACCTTATGAAATTATTTCTTCTAAAAAAGAAATCAAAACTATTTTAAAAGATCCTCTTCGTCATCCTTTGAATCATTTAGTTCCTCTGATAAAGATTATTTTTCAGATACATGCCATTGTAAAATATTGGATATTGAAATCCAGTATGAATTTGCTTCTTTTTCCTCTTTATCTTTAAACGTACTATGTGCTCCTGAAGAAATGGTGTTGGAAATGTTTAAAGATCTAAAAGATGAAGAATTAAAAAATAAATATTTGAAAAAATACAGAAAATAAACAACAGAAATAGAAAAGGAAAAACTTCTACATCAAGTAATATATCTGACTTGCTTGAACAATTCAGTATAAAAACTGTTTTAGATAGATTAAGAGCGTAACAAGCTCCTACTCATCTTTTAATTCTTGTAAGGGTTTTTATGAGAAGATTTTTTATAATATCTTTTTGAAGGAGTGTAATATTGTGGAGTTGAAAAATGTTTAGATTTTCTTTTTCGATGGTTTCTTTTGAAGCTTTTCTTTTTATTCTGGCTAGAAGGATTGATTAATGGTTCCATACCAAATAAAAATCACCAAGTTCATACTTGTTGATTCTTTTTTTATTTTCAATTTGATATTTAAGTTTGATTTCACTGGATAATAAAAATCCAACTTCATTAATCTTTTGAATTCGATCACCATATGTATACATTATTTAATTCAAATTTCCATAATTTTCTGATTTTAATTCTTCTATAACTTTTTCTGTAAAAAGTTTAGGAAGACCAAATATGAATTTTTCTTTGCAAAATTCTCAATTACTTGCATCGATTGTATTGAGTTTTGATAATAAAACAACTTTATACCAACGAAAATTTGATAATGATGGGCAAGATAATTTGATTAATTGTGTTCTTAATTTTTCTTCTACATTCATATAATTACCAATAAAATATCTAACTATATTGGTAATAAGCATGTAGATGGAATCAGGGATCATTTGGCCTTGAGGAGTAAGAAAAGGATTTCCTGAGGGACCTCTTTTTACTACATTTAATATAGCATTTCTTTCTATATCAGATAGGTATTTTTCTCACCAACCATGTAATTATCCAGAAATCCAAGGATGATTACATTTATTGCATGTCTTTGATCATTACCAGCAGCCATGATGGTAGAGGCATATATCATCATGTTTTGGCATAGTTGCAGGATTTGATATTTATATAGTCTATCTACATTCCATTCGTATACTGAGGAGTTTTCAAATCGAAGGCCATTTAGAATAGCTTGTTCTTTGAATTGAAGATCAATTGGAGTAGGTCTTGGATAATAATTTCTTGTTTTTACTGCAGTGACTATTGGTTTTTGCCTTTTAAATATTTTATTAATTTGTATAGATTTTTTATTTAGATCATTTTGATTCTCATTTGTTTTAGACTCTTCTTCTATAGGATCAGTTACAGAAAATTCTAAATTTGAGATAGAGGCTCTAGAATTTGAAATTAAAACATTTAAAGATTTGTCAACTTTTTTATCTTTATTTTCTTGAAGTTTTATATTTGTAAAACTATGAGATAATTGATTGATTAGTTCGTCTGAAAATGTTAAGGGTTTTTTTCCTAGCTTTAGATCTTTAAGGGTTCACCTTGAAAACTTAAAGATTGTATCTTGATTACTTTATGGGAAGAAGTAGTTCATAAAATTTTAAAATATCTTCAACTTTATCTTTAATTCTATTGGTTTGTTGGCTAATAGTATGAAGGTTTGTATTTGTATAAATATTTTATTCTAAAACATAACTTAAATCTGATTTGTAAATAAATTCAATTTTACCTTTGTCTCCTCGTATTTTTGTAACATCTTTTATGGGTATACTGAAGTTTCTTTATAAATGATTTGACGTAATGGAGGATGTATAAATTCTTTAGTTCTTTATCGAGAAGAACTAGTAGAAGCTATAATCCAAGATGAACATAATTTTGTTATCATATTGATGGATAAATCTTCATTATTATAAGCTTTCTTTATGGCTAGTTTAACCCAATCAAAGAAATAAATATTTCTTTGATTATCATACACATAGTTATACCATTTTGCTTTTAGAAAGTCTTTATGTTCTTGAGAAACATGGTTAAAAGAGGATTTTGTGAGAGGATGTAAAGCAAAATTCTTTTTCAACATTTTTTCATCAATTTCAAAGCATTCAATAACATTTATATTGAAATCGGATTTTGAGGGATTATATGTATTAGTTGGACAAGCATGATTTCTTATGTTTTTTGAAGCTTGATAAGAAAGATACACAAGTCCTGTAGCTCAAAGGTCTACATTAGGTGTAGAGTAAGAAACTCGCGATGGTTCTTTTATGAAAGATCCTACCATAAAGGGAGGATGAGAATAAGAATTTCTAGAAGGTTGATAAACTATAGGAGTTGTATCTCTTGAATCTATTTGAAAATTTATTTTAACACTTCCATCTTCATGTTCAATAATTGTTTCAATATCTTGATTTTCTGAAGACCTTTCTGGTTGGGCGTTTTCTAAGTGCCATTTACTAGATAGATTAATATCATTCCACTGTATGAGTTTTGAAATATTAACTTTATTTTTGAAATTAGTTTGGAATAAATTAGTCATGCCTTTTGCTTAATGTGAATAGGCTATGACTTGAATAACTAAATTCATGACTTTATAATAAAATCTATATATAAGAGCAAGATTTTGATTATGAGGATTCATTTCAAAACCTTTTATCTGAATAGCAAGAGTAAGAGCTTCATGTGCACCAGGATCTGTAAAGGAAAAAGAGAAATTTCGAAAGCTATTGAAGAATGTAGGGCCATTAGCCAAACTTGATTCAACCATTCCAAGTAATGAATCATTGAATTTTTTATGTCTTGTGTCTTAAACATAGATGAGAGCTTCAGTTCTAAGTCCAAGTCTTGTTAAAGGTTTTAGAGCAATTTGCGCTAATCCAAAATGAATATAATTGTATGTTTTAACACACTCCTTTATTTCATGGGGCTTGATTAAAGAAAGATGCTAAATATTACTGGTAATGGATTCAGTTCTTTCAATGGTTTTTACTTTATAACTTGATTTTAATTGAAAACTTCCAACTTTATAAATTTCATTTTTATTTACGATTGGAATAGTCCAGTCACAAATAACTTGATCTAAATCATCATAACTGATGTTTTCACTATTTCTAATAGACATAGAAGATAAGGAATTTGATGATGTGGAAGAAGAAGGTACAAACTTCTTAATAAGCTTAGCCATAATTTGTATTACAGAGTTATTTTAACTAAATCCACCACAAGTATCTAACGAAATATAGGATTTACACACCAACAAAACACCTTAAATGCATTCACACCGCTAACAATGGCGACAATAATGGCTACCTCAGCTTCGCTCCAGGCGGAATATGATGAAAATTTCTCAATAATAACAAACACACAACTAAATATTAAGATTTTTGACGTTCTTGCTTTTGAGTAAGCAATTCCTTAAACAAAATCAAAACATAAAGATTAGTGAAGAAATATTTACCAAATGACTTTATATTGCAATGATACTTGATTACAAACTAGATGCCAACTTGTCTCTGATACCAAATGGGGAAGATGGTGGGTATACAAAAGCGGAAGGGAGAGGAGAGAGGAGATGGTGGTGGAAGCAAGGCTGGATTTTGACTGGTATTCCAACTCTTGTCTGTACATGAGGATGGCTAGGCTTATTTATAGTCTTAATAAACATAATTTATATTTCATTACAACTGAATTTAGACTGAATGTGCATTTCATTTAATGTGCTGGCAAATTTCATGGTGCATCCGGACTGCAGGTAAAAATCATGATCTTTGTTGTAGATGAACTTTATTCTGAATAATGAGATGTCATGATTGCTTTGAGTGACTTGATAAGGTATGTGTCATGCTTTTATTTCTTTTCCCTTTCTAGAGATAAGGTCTTCATGGATGTGCATGTCGGGAATAAAATACTACTTCCTTCCTATGAGAGATATGCATTGTCTTTCAGTACTTTTGGATATACTTTTTTCTAAAAACTCATTGATGGGCTAGTAGAAAAAGCTTTTCTCGTCCTTCCAATGCTTTAGAAAAAGCTCTTGTAGGAAGAATCTTTATGGTAGGCATAGTATTATAGGAGACTTGCATCAAAAGTGCTCATCCCAACCTTCATTTGTGAATTCACCATGGAATAATTATATTAACTCTTCTCGAGTTTCTTTAAAAATATCAAAAGACATGTCCTCATAAGCATTGATAATTTGATTAAGAACTGTATGTCCAAATTGTTATGGATTCTGTATCACCGTTGTTTGCTCAGCGAGTTCATCAGCATTGCAAACAACTCGTCGATCGTCACACCAAACATATCTAATGTACTTGCAAATTCAAGATGTCCTTTTAAATTGAGAAATCTTTGATATTGATCAGAAGCTAGATCATAATTTTGGAGACGTTCTAAGCTAAATTCCATTATAGCGACTTCATGAGATTCATACCATTGAGCTGGATAATCAACAGGGAGATGCTCGTAATCATTTAAGGTAGAGATGAATTTTTAGTCCATATTGATAAGGTTGATAAAACCGGATTTTTGATCTTTCACCTAAACTTGATGAAATCGTTATGAGAAGCTATCTTTTGGTAACTCCAAGGCTGTAAAGGGCATGATGCACGATTGCAGGGAGCTGTTGTATTATTTCAAAATCATCTCTGCATAAATAGAATCTTTGGACTAATCCTTGTTCGATATATGAGATATCAACTTCATATGATGGCAAGAACAATTTGGGAAAGCCAGTTGCCCAGCTTATATACTGAGCTTTGAGCATTAATTGCCCCTTGATCTGACAAGAAATATTTTTTTCTCTAATTATTTTAGCTATCTCAGATGGAACGACTATGGCAACCTTTTCGAGGAGGTTAATTCTGGATGTTTTTTCATCAGCATAGGTGGATAACAGTACTCTTTGATGGATGTTATGGCACATAAAGATTTGGCTTTCTAAGTCCTTGATATGGTTTGCAATTTTGGATAGGGTTTCTCTAGTATTTTTTCTTTTATCAGAGAGAATGGCACTCCATTGGGCATTGATAAGTTCTTGTGAAATGACAGAAAATCCTAGATTGAAGAAGGGAATTGATATTTGTTGGGATGTAGGTATGAAGGAAGAGCTTGATTCCTAAATAGGGGCTTTGCTTTTGCTTGTACTTGATGTCATAACAAGAAGAGATACTTCCTGAAGGCAAATAGGTCTGAATGGGAATTATCAATAATGTAAATTTTTATTTTCTTTGGGAAAAGAAAAATAATTTTATATCTGTCCTCCGGGTGGAATTTGAAGGTACCAAAATCTGGATGTAGGATTAAAGGTAGAAAACATGAAGACATCAGAGAGACGATTAATAAGATCCGTTTTATTTGGAATTCAGTATCTGAATGGTTTTTGAACATCTTATTTTTATTTACACTATGTCTGAATAATATTGATATGTTGAATAGGAGTTAATTCAACAAAATCAAAATTTAATTCTTTATTGTCTAAAATAGTTTTTAGATCAGATAAATCAATTTGAAAAGGTTGTAAAATTTATAGAAAAGGATTTCCAAGGATAACATCATTGTTTAAATCCTTTCCTAGAAGGAAATTAGTCTTTATGCATATTCCATTTTTACAGACATAAACATTACTTCATTTGTATTTAATATGTAGTTTTTTACTAGCAGTAGCTAGATTGAGTTTATTATTGGTTTTTTCATAATATTTTGTTGGGATTAATCATTGTTTTATTATGTTAACACCTGCACCACTATCTAGTAAGTAGAGTGCTTTAATAAAGAATTTTTTGAACTTAATTGTAACTTGAGTTTTCCATTTTTTAAGTGGATTCCTTGTTAAAGAATTTACACAGCCATTCAAGTTTTCATAAATTTTTTTTTGATTTCAATATCATTATTTTCTTGATAATTTTTGAGTATGTGAAATTCAAGATTCTCAACATATTGTTTAAGTTCTTGAAGTTCAATTAAGTCTTGTTTTAATTCTTTTATTTCTTGATTTTGATTATTAATTTCTTTATAAAGATCTTGAATAAAAAGATGAGTAGGAGCTTGTTGCTCTTTTAATCTATCTAATACAGTTTTAATGCTAAATTGTTTAAGTAAGTCTGATATGTTATTTGATGTAGAAGCTTTTCCTTCTTTAGTTCCCTTATTTATATTATGTATTTTTTCAAAATATTTATTTTTTAATTCTTCATCTTTTAATCTTTAAACATTTCTAGCACCATCTCCTCTGAAGAAGAAAGTACGTTCAAAGAAAAAGAGGAAAAACAAACAGATTCATATTGGATTTCATTGTCAAATATTTTACAATGACATGTATCTGAAGCATGAGAGGAAGAATAATCTGTATCAGAGGAACTAGATGACTCTGACGTTGAGGATCCTTTTAAGATAGTTTTGATTTCTTTTTCTATTTTAACTTTTATTTTTAGGCAGTTAGGAGCTATACGTCCATTTCCTTTGCAATTATAACATTGTATTTCTTTTTTTTTTAGATAAGAAGTGGATGGATTATCGTTTGTATAAGATTTCTTTAATTTTTTATAAGGGTTTTTATGAGAAGGTTTTTTATAATATCTTTGTAAGGGAGTATGATATTGTGGAGTTGAAAAATGTTTAGATTTTTTTTTGTTGGTTTCTTTTTAAATTTTTTTTTCTGGTTAGAAGGACTGATTAATGGTTCCATACCAAATTGAAAACAAAAATCACCAAGTTCATACTTGTCGTTTCTTTTTTTATTTTCAATTTGACGTTTAAGTTTGATTTCATTGCATATGAAAATCCAACTTTATTAATCTTTTGAATTAGATCACCATATGTATACATTCCATAATTCAAATTTCCATAATTTTCTGATTTTAAATTTTCTCTAACTTTTGCTAAAAAAAGTTTAGGAAGACTAGATATGAATTTTTCTTTCCAAAATTCTAAATTACTTGCACCATTTGTATAGAGTTTTGATAAGAAAACATCTTTATACCAATGAAAATTTGATAATATTGGGCAAGATAAATTGATTAATTGTGTTTTTAATTTTTCTTCTACATTCAAATAATTACCAATAAAATGTTTAACTACATTAGTAATAAGCATGTAGATGGAATCAGGGATCATTTGGCCTTGAGGAGTAAGAACAGGATTTCTTGAGGGATCTCTTTTTACTGCATTTAACATATCGTTTTTCTTTGTATCAGATAGGTATTTTTTCCACCAATCATGTAATTATCCAGTAAATCCAAGGACGACTGTATTTACTGCATGTCTTTGATCATTACTGGCAGCCGTGATGGCAGAGGCATATGTCATCATGTGTTGGCATAGTTGCTGATTTGATATTTAGATAGTCCATCTACATTCCATTCATATACTGAAAAGTTTTCAAATGAAGGCCATTTAGAATAGCTTGTTCTTCAAATTGAAGATCAACTGACATAGGTCTTGGATAATAATTTCTTGTTTTTGATGTAGTGACTATTGATTTTTGTCTTTTAAATATTTTATTGATTTGTAGAGATTCTTGATTTTGATCATCTTGATTTTCATTTGATTTTTCTTCTATAGAGTCAAAAACAGAGAATTCTAAGTCTAAGCTCGAAGCTTTAGAAGCTAAAACATTTATGGATTTTTCATCTTTATTTTCTTTATTATCTTTAAGTTTTATGTTGGTAAAACTATGAGATAAATGATTGATTAGTTCATCTGAAAATTTTAAGGGTTTTTTTTTCTAACTTTAGATCTTTAAAGGCTTCACCTTCAAAAACTAAAGATTGTGTCTTAATTATCTTTTGTGAAGAAGATGCTTCATAAAATTTTAGAACAATTTCAACTTTATCTTCAATTCTATTGGTTTGTTGGCCAACAGTATGAAGGTTAATATTTATAAAATTATTTTGTTCTAAAACATTACTTAAGTCTAATTTATAAATTAATTTAGATTTACCTTTATCTCCATGTATCCTTGTTACATCTTTTATGGGTATGGCCGAAGTTTCTTTATATATGATTTGATGTAATGGAAGATGTATAGATTCTTCAGTTCTTTGTAGAGAAGAACTGGTAGAAGCTATAATCCAAGAAGAGCTTAATTTTGTTATCATATTGATGGATAGATCTTCAGTATTATAAGCTTTCTTCATGGCTAGTTTAAGCCAATCAAAGAAATAAATATTCCTTTGATTATCATACATACATTTATATCATTTTTCTTTTAGAAAGTCTTTATGTTCTTGAGAAACATGGTTAAAAAAGGATTTTGTGAGAGGATGTAAAGCAAAATTCTTTTTTAACATTTCTTTATCAATTTCAAAGCATTGAATAACATTTATATTGAGATTGGATTCCGAAGGATTATATGTATTAGATGGAGAAGCATGATATGAAGGATACACTAGTCTTGTAGGTCGAAGGTCTATATTAGGTGTAGAACAAGAAGCTCGGGATGGGTCTTTTATGGAAGATCTTACCACAGAGGGAGGATGAGAATAAGACTTTCCATAAGGTTGATAAACCGTAGGAAATGTATCTCTTGAATCTGTTTGAAAATTTATTTCAACACTTCCATCTTCATGTTCAATAATTGCTTCAATATCTTGATTTTCTAAAGACCATTCTGGTTGGGCGTTTTCTAAGTACCATTTACTAGATAGATTAATATCATTTCACTGTATGAGTTTTGCAATATTAACTTTATTTTTGAAATTAGTTTGGAATAAAGTAGTCATACCTTTTGCTTAATGAAAATAGGCTATGCTTAGAACAACTAAATTCATGACTTTATAATAAACTCTATATATAAGAGCAAGATTTTGATTATGAGGATTCATTTCAAAACCTTTTATCTGAATAACAAGAGTAAGAGCTTCATGTGCACCTGGATCTGTAAGAGCTTCATGTGCACCTGGATTTGTAAAGGAAAAAGAGAAATTTCGAAAGCTATTGAAGAAAGTAGGGCCATTAGCCAAACTTGATTCAACCATTCCAAGTAATGAATCATTGAATTTTTTATGTCTTGTGTCTTGAACATAGATGAGAGGTTCAGTTCTAAGTCCAAGTCTTGTTAAAGGTTTTAGAGCAACTTGCACTAATCCAAAATGAATATAATTGTATGTTTTAACTTACTCCTTTATTTCATGGGGCTTGATTAAAGAAAGATGCTGAATATTATTGGTAATGGATTCAGTTCTTTCAATGGTTTTTACTTTATAACTTGATTTTAACTGAAAACTTTCAACTTTATAAATTTCTTTTTTATTTACGGTTGGAATAATCCAGTCACAAATAACTTAATCTAAATCGTCATAACCGATTTCTTCACTATTTTTAATAGACATAGAAGATAAGGAACTTGATGATGAGGAAGAAGACGGTATAAACTTCTTAATAAGCTTAGCCATAATTTGTATTACAGAGTTATTTTAACCAAATCCACCACGAGTATCTAATGAAATTGAGGATTTACACACCAACAAAACGCCTTAAATGCCTTCACACGGCTAACAACGGTGACAACAATGGCTACTCAGCTTCACTTCGAGCGAAATATGATTAAAATTTATCAATAATAACAAACACAACACCAAGTATTAAGATATTTGACGTTCTTGCTTCTGAGTCAGCAATTCCTTAAACAAAATGAAAACATAAAAATAAGTGAAGAAATACTCACAAAACGACTTTATATTGCTATGATACTTGATTACAAACTAGAAGCTTGATCACAATCTTCACTATCGATGAACTTTATTCTTAATTGTGGATTATCATGATTGCTTTGTGGGAAATTGAGTGGCTTGACAAAGAATATGTCTTGTCTTGGCTTTATTTTTTTCTTTTCTTCGGATAAAGATGAATCCTTTATTATCACTTTTTGTCTCATCAGCATCTATATCTGGTTCAGGGGCAATATTTTCAAGAGGATTGTCGTTTGCCCAAAGATGATGCAGCTGCTAACTAAAACATAATGGAGAATTTTTAGATGACCTTTCTTTTTGTATTTGTTCAAAAATTTCCATTTGAAGTTCCTTTTTGAGTTGAAGCAAATTTGCTGCTGCATAAAGAGTAGAAAGAGAGGCTAAACAGGAATTCTTTTGTTTGTCAATATCACTTGTTGGATGAAGCCTTTTTTTTTCTTTTTCAAGAGTTTTGAGAACTTCAGAGAATGATGGTTTTATAGCTTGATCGGTAGAATATTGCAATAGTATTGCAGTATAATCAAATTAATGCCAAAACTTGATATAGATCATTCAAGATAAAACCGGTGGACTGAAGTCCATTTCTTTATAAAAAATTCCATTTCAAGTTCCAAGGAATCTCCAGGTTGTGATAAAACTGCATAATAACATAAGCTTCTACTGCAAGTTGTTAGTGCTGATAAAGGCTTTTTTCTTCTGATTTAAGAAGGGCTTTAAATCATACAAAATAGGATTCAAAAATAGGAAGAAGTGCTTGAGGAAGGATGTCCTCAGTGGCACCAAAAGGGATACAGAATTGTGTGAAAAACCACATAGGTATTTTATGGGAGTTTGATTGGAATCTGATAAACCAGCAATGCTAGAAGGATGGGTTTTGATAATAGAAGATGACTTCCCAAGCAGAAATATAATCATAATAATTAAAAATAAGTTCTGCATCAACCCTTTGAGGCATATAAAGAGGTTGTCCCCATTCTTTTATAGAAAGAACAAGCAGGATTTTGATTTTCGAATAGAGGATAGTAATATTGGGTGGTAAAGCATTTAAGTATGAATTTTTTGATCCATCTGTATGATCAATAGTATAGCTGGCAGTTCTGATCAGAATCTGTTCATAGACTTTATAGTCAAGAGGTTGGATAAATATGTGATCAGGAGAAAAAATGGTTTGGATAAGATGTTCAATAGAATTGATATTGGCATAAGACCTGTCATCTAAGGAATAAATTCTCGTGGGTGCTTTTGTGGCAAAATATTAGGCTTGTGAAGCTTAAGGTTTTCTTGATACAAGGCTTGATGGGCTTTGAAATTGGGGGATATTAAAAGTATGGGTTGCTCCCCATCTCTTAAGATAATTGCTGCTGAATTTTTTGGATAAAGGTGTAGTGTTCATAATGGAAGAAACTTTATCAGTTCGGGACTGGAGAAAGGGTCTAATTTGCCAAGGCTTCTTTCTTTTGTCCCTATAAAAACTCACGAGAAAAAAAATTAGGAAGAGAATTATTTTTACTTGCAATATACTCAATGTCAAAGTCAAATATGGCTAATAAAGCTTGCCAGCGAGCAAAGATTTTCTTAGCAGTAAGATTTTTACATCTTTTTCTAAAATTTCTTTAGCAGATTTATAATCTATTTTTAATAAAAAATTTTTGTATAATAAATCACTTTGGAACTTCATTATACTATTTACTATGGATAGGATTTCCTTTTTAATAGTTACATAATTCTGTTGAGTGGGCATTCATGTTCTAGAAGTGAAATGAAGAATTTATTCTTTTCCAAGGACGTTTCTTTGTAGAAAGATTCCTCCAAAACCTATTTTAGATGCATCTGTTTGAACTATTTTTAATAAATCTAGATGAAGGATAGTTAAACAAGGTAAATTTTGGACTTTTTGTTTAATATTTTGAATAGCTTTTGTATGAGCAAGTGACCATTCTATGGGATTTTTGGTCAAGCACATTTGCAAGATTTTTCTTTCTTTATCAAGATCTTTATAAAAGTCAAAAACATAGTTAAGGCATCCAAGAAAATGTCGTAATTGCTATTTAGTAAGAATTTCATCAAGAAATTGGGAAGCAAACTTAATAACTTTTTGGACTGGAGAAATAGTTCCTTTTTTTATTATAAAGCCAAGAAACTAAATTTCTGTTTGAAGAGGCTTCATTTTCTTTTGGGATAAGACAAGTCCATTTTTTATGATAACTTTTTTAAAAATATTTAAATGTTTCTAATGGTAACAAATAGATTTTGAAAACACAAGAATGTCATCTATATAGATGAGAGTAAAAGCTTGATATGGATTAAAAATGTCATTCATTATTCTTTGAAATTCTGAAGGAGCATTTTTTAAACCAAATGGCATAACATTCCATTTGTAATGGCCAAATGGTACTGTAAAGGTAGTTTTATACCTTTCCTGCGGGGTGGTTTGAATTTGCCAAAATCCTAATTTAAGATCAAATTTAGAAAAAAGGAAGGCACCAATTAGATGATTAATAAGATCAGTTTTATTTGGACTGGATATCTAATGGACTTTAAGACTTTATTTATAGGCTTGCAGTTGATAACAAGATGAGGAACATCTCGTTCTTGGTCAGGCGCTTTATTTACATAAAATGCTACACAACTCCAAGGTGATTGTGATTTTTGAATAAGCTTTTTAGCAAGAAGATCATTGATTTCTTTAGTATATAGTTGTACAAGGTCTTTATTCCTCTGAATAGGTCGATCTTTAGTAGGAATTTGAGATTCATCGAAATTATCAATATATAGAAGAGAAACAGTATGGTGTTTCCTATGCCAAAAGGCAGAAAGAAAGTCATAACAGCATTCTGTAACAGGAGATTTTTGAAATTGGATTAATTCTTTTTGGAATTCTGGTTTTGTAATTCTTTTTCAACTCTTAAAGAATTCTTATCTTCTTGAAGATATGCAATTTGTTTTTCTTTATAAGCAATTTGATTTTGAATGATATTAATATGTTGAATAGGAGTTAATTAAACAAAATCAAAAATTAATTTTTTTATTGTCTTTAATAGTTTGAAGGCCCGATGAATCAATTTGAAAGGGCTATAGAATCTGTAGAAAAGGATTTCCAAGGATAACATCATTGTTTAAATCTTTTCCAAGCAGGAAATTTGTCTTTATGCATGTTCCATTTTTGCAAATATGGACGTTATTTAATGTATAATGGACAATGAGTTTATTACTAGCAGTTGCTAGGCTAAGTTTATTTTTGGTTTTTTCATAATATATTATTGGGATTAATCCTTCTCTTATTAAATTAATATTTGTGCCACTATCTAGTAAGCAAAGTACTTTAATAGAAAAGTCTTTGACCTTAATTGTAACTTGAGTTTTCCATTTTTGAGGTGGATTCCTTGTTAAAGAATTTACAAAACCATTTAAGTTTTCATCAAATTTTTCTTGATGTTCTAAATTATCATTATTTTCATGATAAATTTTGAGCGTGTGAAATTCAAGATTCTCAACACGTTGTTTGAGTTCTTAAAGTTCAATTAAGTCTTGTTTTAATTCTTTTATTTCTTGCTTTTGATTATTAATTTCTTTAGAAAGATCTTAAATTGAAAGATGAGTAGGAGCTTGTTGCTCTCTTAATCTATCTAAAACAGTTTTTATATTAAATTGTTCGAGTAAGTCAGATATCTTACTCAATGTAGAAGCTTTTCCTTTTTTATTTCTATTGTTTATTTTTTGTATTTTTTCTAAATATTTATTTTTTAATTCTTCATCTTTTGGATCTTTAAACATTTCTAGCACCATTTCTTTTGGAGCAAAGAGTATGTTTAAAGATAAAGAGGAAGAAGAAGCAGATTCATACCGAATTTCACTGTCAAATATTTTACAATGACATGTATCTGAAGCATGAGAGGGAGAGTAATCTGTATCAGAGCTAAGTTGGTATCAAATTTGTAATCAAGTACTTTGGCAATATAAAGTCATTTTGTGAGTATTTTTTCACTTATCTTTGTTATGTTATGCTTTGATTTTGCTTAAGGAATTGCTAACTCAGAAGTAAGAACGCCAAAAGTCTTAATACTTAGTTATGTGTTTGTTATTATTGAGAAATTTTAATCATATTCCAACCGGAGCGAAGCTGAGGTAGCCATTGTTGTCACCGTTGTTCGCTGTGTGAAGGCATTTAAAGCATTTTGTTTGTGTGTAAATCCTCTATTTCGTTAGATACTCGTGGTGGATTTGGTTAAAATAACTCTGTAATACAAATTATGGCTAAGCTTATTAAGAAGTTTGTACCTTCTTCTTCCTCATCATCAAATTCCTTATCTTTAATGTCTATTAAAAATAGTGAAGAAATCAGTTATGACGATTTAGATCAAGTTATTTGTGACTGGACTATTCCAACCATAAATAAAAATGAAATTTATAAAGTTGGAAGTTTTCAATTAATATCAAGTTGTAAATTAAAAGCCAATGAAAGAACTGAATCCATTACCGGTAATATTCAGCATCTTTCTTTAATCAAGCCCTATGAAATAAAGGAGTATGTTAAAACATATAATTATATTCATTTTGGATTAGTTCAAGTTGCTCTAACGCTATAAACAAGACTTGGACTTAGAACAAAAGCTCTCATCTATGTTCAAGATTCAAGACATAAAAAATTCAATGATTCATTACTTGAAATGGTTAAATCAAGTTTCGCTAATGGCCCTACTTTCTTCAATTGCTTTCCAAATTTCTCTGTTTCCCTTATAGATCCAGGTGCACATGAAGCTCTTACTCTTGCTATCCAGATAAAAGGTTTTGATATGAATCCCCATAATCAAAATCTTACTATCATATATAGAGTTTGTTATAGACTCATGAATTCAGTTGTTCGAGGCATAGCCTATTCCCATCAAGCAAAAGGTATGACTACTATATTCCAAACTAATTTCAAAAATAAAGTTAACATTCCAAAACTCAAACAGTGGAATGATATTAATCTATCTGATAAATGGCACTTAGAAAACGCTTAACCTGAACGGTCTTTAGAAAATCAAGATACTGAAACAATTATTGAACATGAAGTGTTGAAATAAATTTTCAAACAGATTCAAGAGATACAACTCCTGCAGTTTATCAACCTTTTAGAAAGTCTTATTCTCATCCTCCCTCTGTGGTAGGATCTTCCATAAAAGAACCATCCCGAGTTTCTTGCTCTACACCTAATGTAAACCTTCGACCTAGAGGACTAGTGTATCCTTCTTATCAAGCTTCTCCATCTAATACATAAAATCCTTCGGAATCCGATTTCAATATAAATGTTATTAAATGCTTTGAAATTGATAAAAAAATGTTAAAAAAGAATTTAGCTTTACATCCTCTCACAAAATCCTTTTTTGACCATGTTTCTCAAGAACATAAAGACTTTCAAAAAGAAAAATGGTATAAATATATGTAAGATAATCAAAGAAATATTTATTTCTTTGATTGGCTTAAACTAGCCATAAAGAAAGCTTGTAATACTGAAGATTTATCCATCAATATGTTAACAAAATTAAGTTCATCTTGGATTATAGCTTCTACCAGTTCTTCTCCACAAAGAAGTGAAGAATCTATACATCCTCTAGTACATCAAATCATTTATAAAGAAACTTCAGTTGTACTCATAAAAGATGTTGCAAAAATACAAGAAGACAAATGTAAAACTGAATTTATTTACAAATCAAATTTAAGTCATGTTTTAGAACAAAATAATTATACAAATATAAACCTTCATACTATTGGCCAACAAACCAATAGAATTGAAGATAAAGTTCTAAATATTTTAAAATTTTATGAAACTAATTCTTCCCATGAAGTAATCAAGACAAAATCTTTAGGTTTTCAAGGTGAAGCCCTTAAAGATCTAAAGTTAGAAAAAAAACCCTTAAAATTTTCAGACGAACTTATCAATCAATTATCTCATAGTTTTACAAATTTAAAACTTCAAGAAAATAAAGATAAAAAAGCTGACAAAATTAAATGTTTTATTCTCAAATTCTAAAGCCTCTAGCTCAGATTCAGAATTTTCAATAGCTAATCCTATAGAAGAAGAGTCTAAAACAAATGAGAACCAAAATGATCAAAATCAAGAATCTCTACAAATTAATAAAATATTTAAAAGACAAAAAAGAATAGTCACTGCTGCAAAAACAAGAAATTATTATCCAAGACCTACTCCAGTTGATCTTCAATTGGAAGAACAGGCTATTCTAAATGGCCTTAAATTTGAAAACTTCTCAGTATACGAATGGAATATAGATGGACTATCTAAATATCAAATCCTGCAACTATGCCAACACATGATGATAGATGCCTCTGCCATCATGGTTGCCAGTAATGATCAAAGACATGCAGTAAATGCAATCGTCCTTGGATTTACTGGATAATTACATGGTTGGTGGGAAAAATACCTATCTGATACAGAAAGAAATGCTATATTAAATGTAGTAAAAAGAGATCTCTTAGGAAATCCTATTCTTACTCCTCAAGGCCAAATGATCCCTGATTCCATCTACATGCTTATTACCAATACAGTTAAACATTTTATTGGTTATTATATGAATGTAGAAGAAAAATTGAAAACATAATTAATCAATTTATCTTGCCCAACATTATAAGATTTTTATTGGTATAAAGATGTTTTCTTATCAAAACTCTATACGATCAATGAAAGTAATTTAGAATTTTGGGAAGAAAAATTCATTTCTAGTCTTCCTAAACTTTTTGCAGAAAAAGTTCGAGAAGAATTAAAATCAGAAAATTATGGAAATTTGAATTATGGAATTACACATATAGTGATCTAATTCAAAAGATTAATAAAGTTGGATTTTCATTATACAATGAAATCAAACTTAAACATCAAATTGAAAATAAAAAAAGAGTCAGCAAGTATGAACTTGGTGATTTTTGTTTTCAATTTGGTATGGAACCATTAATCAGTCCTTCTAGCCAAAATAAAAAGAAAAACTTAAAAAGAAACCATTAAAAAAGAAAATCTAAACATTTTTCAACTTCACAATAATATATTCCTTCAAAAAGATATCATGAAAAGTCTTCTCATAAAAACCCTTATAAAGAATTAAAGAAATCTTATACAAAAAATAATTCATCCACTTCTCATCCCAAGAAAAAAGAAATACAATGTTATAATTACAAGGAAAAAGGACATATAGCCCCTGATTGCCCAAAAAATAAAAGTTAAAATAGAAAAAGAAATCAAAAATATCCTAAAAGGATCCTCAAAGTCAAAGTCACCCAGTTCCTCTAATATAGATTATTCTTCCTTTCATTTTTCAGATGCATGTCATTGTAAAATATTTGACAGTGAAATCCAGTATGAATCTTCTTCTTTTACCTCTTTATTTTTAAACGTTCTTTCTGCTCCAGAAGAGATGGCGCTAGAATTGTTTAAAGATCTAAAAGATGAAGAATTAAAAAATAAATATTTTGAAAAAATACATAACATAAATAAAAGAACTAAAAAAGGAAAAGATTTTACATCAAATAACATATCAGACTTACCTTAATAATTTAGCATTAAAACTGTATTAGATAGATTAAGAGAGCAACAAGCTCCTACTCATCTTTTTATTTAAGATCTTTATAATGAAATTAAAATCAAAATTAAGAAATAAAAGAATTAAAACAAGACTTAATTGAACTTCAAGAACTCAAATAGCGTGTTGAGAATCTTGAATTTCATATACTCAAAAAAATCAAGAAAATAATGATAATTTAGAAAATTAAGAAAAATTTGATGAAAACTTAAATGGTTTTGTAAATTCTTTAACAAGGAATCCACTTAAAAAATGGAAAACTCAAGTTAAAATTAAGATCAAAGAATTCTTTATTAAAGCACTCTGCTTACTAAATAGTGGCGTAGATGTTAATTTAAAAAGAGAAGGATTAATCCCAACAAAATATAATGAAAAAAGCAATAATAAACAAAATCTAGCTCCTGCTAGCAAAAAACTACATATCAAATACAAATTAAGTAATGTTTATGTCTGTAAAAATGGAACATGCATAAAGACTAATTTCCTTCTAAGAAAGGATTTAAACAATGATGTTAACTTTGGAAATCCTTTTCTACAAATTTTAAAGCCTTTTTAAATTGACTCATCAGGTCTAAAAACTATTTTAGATAATAAAGAATTAAATTTTGATTTTGTTGAATTAACTCCTATTCAACATATCAATATTATTCAGACAAAGTGTAAACAAGAATAAGATGTTCAACAACCATTCAAATATCCAGTTCCAAATAAAATGGATCTTATTAATCGTCTCTCTGATGTCTTCATGTTTTCTACATTTAATCCTACATCCAGATTTTGGTACCTTCAAATTCTACCTGGAGGATAAATATAAAATTGCTTTTCTTTTCCTAAAGGAAATAAAAATTCAGGTTATTGATAATTCTCATTCAGACCTATCATTTACTCCTATCTGCCTTCAGGAACTATCCTTTCTCATTGTGACATATGTAAAGCCCCTATTTAGGAATCAAGCTCTTCCTTCATACCTACATCCTAAAAAATATCAATTCCCTTCTTCAATCCAGGATTATCTATCACTTCATGAGAACTTATCAATGCCCATTGGAGTGCCATTCTCTCTGATGAAAGAAAAAAACACTAGAAAAACCCTATCCAAAATTGCAAACCATATCAAGGACTTAGAAAGCCAAATCCTTTTGTGCCATAACATCCATCAAATAGCACTATTATCCACCTATACTGATGAAAAAACATCCAGAATTCACCTCCTAGAAAAGGTTAACATAGCCCTTCCAAATAAGATAGCTGCAAGAATTAAAGAAAAAACTATTTCTTGTCAGATCAGGGAGCGATTAATGCTCAATGCTCAATATATAAGCTGGGCAACTGGCTTTCCCAAATTACTTCTGCCATCATATGAAGTTGATATCTCATATCTAGAGCAAGGATTAGTCCAAAGATTTTTTTTTATGCAGAGATGATTTTGAAATAATACAGCAGCTCCCTACAATTGTATGTCATGCCGTTGCAGCCTTGGAGTTACCAAAAGACAACTTCTCATAATGATTTCATCAAGTTTGGGTGAAAGATTAGAAATCCGGTTTTATCAACCTTATCAATTATGGACTATCATGACTTATAAAGAAGGAGAACTAGTCTGCAAAAAATTCATCTCTGCCTTAAATGATTACGAGCATCTCCCTGTTGATTATCCAGCTCAATGGTATGAATCTCATGAAGTTGCTACAATAGAATATAACTTAGAACGTCTCCAAAATTATGATCCAGCTTCTAATCAATATAAAAGATTTCGCAATCTAAAAGGACATCTTGAATTTGCAAGTACATACAGATATGTTTGGTGTGACAGTCGATGAGTTGTTTGCATTGTTGATGAGCTCGCTAAGCAAACAACAGTGATATAAAATCCATTTAAATCTGGACATATAGCTCTCAATCAAATTATCAGGGCTTATGAAGACATGTCTTTCAATATTTTTGAAGAAACTTGAGAAGAGTTAATCTAATTATTCCATGGTGAATTAACAAATGAAGGTTAGAATGAAAACTTTTAATGCAAGTGTCTAATAATACTATGCCTAGCGTAAAGATTCTTCTTATAAGAGCTTTTTCTAAAACATTGGAAGGATGAGAAAAGCTTTTTCTACTAGCCCATCAATGAGTTCTTAGAAAAAGTGCATGCAAAAGTATTAAAAAACAAAGCATATCTCTCATAAGAATGAAGTAATATTTTATTCCTGATATGCACATAAAGTTCATTACACATACCTTATCAAGTCACTCAAAGCAATCATGACATCTCACTGTTTAGAATAAAGTTCATCAACAGCAAAGAATGTGATTTTTGCCTATAGTTTAGAAGCATCATGCAATTTGTCGGTACATTAAATGAAATGCACATTCAGTCTAAATTCAGTTGTAATGAAATGTAAATTATGTTGGTTATGACTATAAATAGGTCTAGCCTTCCTCATGTGCAGGCAAGAGTTGGAATACCAGTCAAAATCCAGCCTTGCTTCCACCACCATGTCCTCTCTCCTCTCCCTGCCGCTTTTGTATACTCACCATCCCTCTGCTTTTGTATATCCACCATCTTCCCCATTTGCCAAATGGGGAAGATGGTGGGTTACACAAAAGCGGAGGGGAGAGGAGAGAGGAGATAGTGGTGGAAGCAAAGCTGGATTTTGACTGGTATTCCAACTCTTGCTTGTACATGAGAAAGGCTAGACCTATTTATAGTCACAACCAACATAATTTACATTTCATTACAACTAAATTTACATTACATTTGCATTTTATTTCATGTGTTGACAAATTTCATGATGCTTCAGGACTGCTGGATAAGATCACAATCTTCATTGTAGATGAACTTTATTTTGAATAGTAGATTATCATGATTGCTTTGTGGGAAATTGAGTGGCTTGATAAAGCATATGTCTTGTCTTGGTTTTATTTTCTTCCTTTCTTCGGATAGATATGAAACCTTCATTATCACTTTTTGTCTCATCAGCATCTGTATCTGGTTAGGGAGCAATATTTTCAAAAGGATTGTCACCAGCCCAAAGATGATGCAGCTGCTAACCAAAACTTAATGGAAAATTCTCAGATTACTATTCTTTTTGTATTTGTTCAATAATTTCCTTTTGAAGTTCTTTTTCAAGTTGACGCAAATCTGCTGCTGCAAAAAAAGCAGAAGGAGAGGCTAAACAAGAATTCTTCTATTTGTCAATATCACTTGCTGGATGAAGCCTTTTTTTTTCTTTTTCAGGAGTTTTGAGAACTTCAGAGAATGATGGCTTTATAGCTTGATCGGTAGAATATTGCTGGAGTCCTGCAGTATAATCAAATTCATGCCAAAACTTGATATAGATCATTCAAGATAAAACTGGTGGACTAAAGTCTATTTTTTTTATAAAAATTCCATTTCAAGATCTAAGGAATCTCCTGCTTGTGATAAAACTGCATAATAACATAAGGTTCTGTTGCAAGTTGTTGGTGCTGATAATGGTTTTTTTTCTTCTGATTTGAGAAGGGCTCTAAATGATGTAGAATAAGATTCATAAATAAGAAGAAGTGCTTGAGGAAGGATGTCTTGGGTGACACCAAAAGGGATCCAGAATTGTGTGAAGAACCACATAGGTATTTTATGGGAGTTTGATTTGAATCTGATGAACTAGGAATGCTGGAAAGATGGGTTTTGATAATAGAGGATGACTTCCCAAGCAGAAATATAATAATAATAATTAAAAATAAGTTCTGAATCAACCCTTTGAGGCATATGAAGAGGTCGTCCCCATTCTTCTGCAGAGAGAACAGACAGAATCTTGATTTTTGAATATAGGATAATAATATTGGCTGGTAAAGCAGTTAAGTATGAATTTTTTGATCCATCTGTATGATCAATAATATAACTACCAATTCTGATCAAAATTTGTTCATAGACTTTATAGTCAAGAGGCTGGATAAATAAGTGATCAAGAGAAAAAAGGGTTTGGATAAAATGTTCAATAGAAATGGTATCGGTAGAAGACATGTGATCTAAGGAATAAATTTTCAAGGGTGCTTTTGTGGCAAAATATTGGGCTTGTAAAGCTTGAGGTTTTCTAGATACAGGGCTTGATGGGCTTTGAAATTGAGGAATATTAGAAGTATGGGTTGCTTCCCATCTCTCAAGATAATTGCTGCTGGATTTTCTGGATAAAGGTATAGTATTCATAATGGAAGAAACTTTATCAATTGGGGACTGGAGAAAAGGTCTAATCTATCGAGGCTTCATTCTTTTGTCCCTGCAAAAACTCATAAGATAAAAAATTAGGAAGAGAATTATTTTTACTTACAATATACTCAATGTCAAAGTCAAATATGGCTAATGAAGCTTGCCAGAGAGCAAAGATTTGCTTAGCAGTAAGATTTTTTACATCTGTTTCTAAAATTTCTTTAGCAGATTTACAATTTATTCTTAATAAAAATTTTTTGTTCAATAAATCACTTTGGAACTTCATTATACTATTTACTATGGATAGCATTTCCTTTTAAATAGTTGAGTAATTCTGTTGAGTGGGCGTCCATGTTCCAGAAGTGAAACGAAGAATTTATTCTTTTCCAAGGACGTTTCTTTGTAGAAAGATTCCTCCAAAACCTATTTCAGATGCATCTATTTGAACTATTTTTAATAAATCTAGATAGGGATAGTTAAACAAGGTAAAATTTCAACTTTTTGTTTAATATTTTGAAGAGCTTTTGTATGAGCAGGTGACCATTCTATGGGATTTTTGGTCAAGTGCATTTGCAAGATTTTTCTTTCTTTATCAAGATCTTTATAAAAGTCAAAAACATAATTAAGGCATCCAAGAAAACGTCGCAATTGCTCTTTATTAAGAATTTCATCAAGATGTTGGGAAGGAAACTTAATAATTCTTTAGACCGGAGAAATAGTTCCTTTTTTATTATAAAGCCAAGAAACTGAATTTTTATTTGAAAAAGCTTCATTTTCTTTTGGGATAAGACAAGTCCATTCTTGATAATAACTTTTTAAAAAAATATTTAAATGTTTCCAATGGTCAGAAATAGATTTCGAAAACACAAGAATGTCATCTATAGAGACAAGTGTAAAAGCTTCATATGGGTTAAAAATGTCATTCATTATTCTTTGAAATTCTGAAGGAGCATTTTTTAACCCAAACATCATAACGTTCCATTCTTAATGGCCAAATGGTACTTTAAAAGCAGTTTTATACTTGTCCTCTAGGGTGATTTGAATTGACAAAATCCAGATTTAAGATCAAATTTGGAACAAAGGAAGGCACCAACTACACATTTAATAAGATCAGTTCTATTTGTAACTGGATATCTAATGAACGTTAAGACTTTATTTAAAGGCTTGTAGTTGATAACAAGACGGGAAACACCTCGTTCTTGTTCAGGCTATTTATTTACATAAAATGCTGCACAACTCCAAGGGGATTGTGATTTCTAAATAAGCTTTTTTGCAAGAAGATCATTGATTTCTTTAGTACATAGTTGTACAAGGTCTTTATTCATCTGAATAGGTCAAGCTTTTGTAAGAATTTGAGATTCATCGAAATTATCAATATATGGAAGCGGAATAGTATGGTGTTTCCTATGCCAAAAGGCACAAGGAAAGTCAGAACAGCATTCTGTTTTAAAATATTTTTGAAATTGGATTAAATCCTTTTGGAGTTTTGGTTTTTGTAATTCATTTTCAATTCTTAAAGAATTCATATCTTCTTGAAGATAAGCAATTTGTTTTTATTTATAAGCAATTTGATTTTGAATGATATTGATATGTTGAATAAGAGTTGATTTAACAAAATCAAAAATTAATTTTTTATTTTCATTAATAGTTTTAAGGCCTGAAGAAGCAATTTGAAAAGGTTGTAGAATCTATAGAAAAAGATTTCCAAGGATAAGATCATTGCTTAAATCTTTTCCGAGCAAGAAATTAGTCTTTATACATGTCCCATTTTTGCAAACATGGGTGTTATTTAATTTATAATGGATATGGAGTTTATTACTAGCAGTTGCTAGGCTGTGTTTATTTTTGATTCTTTTCATAGTATTTTATTGGGATTAATCCTTCTCTTATTAAATTAACGTCTGTGCCACTATCTATTAAGCAGAGTGCTTTAATAGAGAAGTCTTTGACCTTAATTGTAACTTGAGTTTTCCATTTTTGAGGTGGATTCCTTGTTAATGAATTTAACAAAACCATTTAATTTTCGTCAAATTTTTCTTGATGTTCTAAATTATCATTATTTTCTTGATAATATTTGAGTGTGTGAAATTCAAGATTCTCAACACGTTGTTTGAGTTCTTGAAGTTCAATTAAGTCTTGTTTTAATTCTTTTATTTCTTGCTTTTAATTATTAATTTCTTTTGAAAGATCTTGAATTAAAAGATGAGTATGAGCTTGTTGCTCTCTTAATCTATCTAACATAATTTTTATACTAAATGGTTTAGGTAAGTCAAATATATTACTTAATTTAGAAGCTTTTCTTGTTTTATTTCCACTGTTTATTTTCTGTATTTTTTCAAAATATTTATTTTTTAATTCTTCATCTTTTAGATCTTTAAACATTTCTAGCACCATTTCTTCTAGAGCAGAGAGTACTTTTAAAGATAAAGAGGAAGCAGAAGTAGATTCGCACTATATTTCAATGTCAAATATTTTACAATGGCATGTATCTGATGAATAATCTTTATTAGAGGAACTAGATGATTCTAAGGATGAGGATGAGGATCCTTTTAAGATAGTTTTAAATTCTTTTTTAGAAGAAATAATTTCAGAAGGTTGTAAAATATTTTCAACTTTATCTTCAATTATATTAGTTTATTGGCTAATAGTATGAAGGTTAATATTTGTATAATTATTTTGTTCTAAAACATCACTTAAATTTGATTTGTAAATAAATTCAGACTTACCTTTATCTCCTTGCATTTTTGCAACATCTTTTATGGGTACGGTTGAAGTTTCTTTATATATGATTTGATGTAATGGATGATGTATAGATTCTTCAGTTCTCTGTGGAGAAGAACAGGTAGAAGATATAGTCCAAGATGAGCTTAATTTTGGTATCATATTAATGGATAAATCTTCAATATTAGAAGTTTTCTTTATGGCTAGTTTAAGCCAATCAGATAAATAAATACTTCTTTGATTATCATACATATATTTGTACCATTTTTCTTTCAAAAAGTCTTTATGTTCTTAAGAAACCTATTTAAAAAGGATTTTGTTAAAGGATGCAGAGGTAAATTCTTTTTTAACACTTCTTTAACAATTTCAAAACATTCAATAACATTTATATTGAAATTGAATTTCGAAGGATTATATGTATTAGATGGAGAAGCTTGATAAGAAGGATACACAAGTCCTGTAGGTCAAAGGTCTATATTAGGTGTAAAGCAAGAAACTCAGGATGGTTTTTTATGGAAGATCCTACTATAGAGGGAGGATGAGAATAAGACTTTCTAGAAGGTTGATAAACTATAGGAGTTGTCTCTCTTGAATCTGTTTGAAAATTTGTTTCAACACTTTCATCTTCATGTTCAATAATTATTTCAATATCTTGATTTTCTAAAGACCTTTTCTGGTTGAGCATTTTCTAAGCACCATTTACAAGATAGATTAATATCATTCCACTGTATGAGTTTTAGAATATTAACTTTATTTTTGAAATTAGTTTGGAATAAAGTAGTCATATCTTTTGCTTAATGGGAATAGGCTATGCCTGGAACAACTGAATTCATGGGTTTATAATAAACGCTATCTATGAGAGCAAGATTTTGATTATGAGGATTCATATCAAAGCCTTTTTCCTGGATAACAAGGGTAAGAGCATCATATGCAGCTAGATCTGTAAGGGAAATAGAGAAATTTGGAAAGCAATTGAAGAAAGTAAGGCCATTAGCTGAACTTGATTCAACCATTCCAAGTAATGAATCACTGAATTTTTTATGTCTTGTGTCTTGAACATAGATGAGAGCTTCAGTTCTAAGTCAAAGTCTTGTTAATGGCTTTAGAGCAACTTGCCCTAATCCAAAATGAATATAATTGTATGTTTTAGCATACTTCTTTATTTCATGGGACTTGATTAAGGAAAGATGCTGATTGTTACTGGTAATGGATTCAATTTTTTCAATGGTTTTTACCTTATAACTGGATTTTAATTGGAAACTTCCAACTTTAAAATTTTCATTTTTATTTAAGGTTGGAATAGTCCAGTCACAAATAACTTAATCTAAATCGTCATAACTGATTTCTTCACTATTTTTAATAGATATAGATGATAAGGAATTTGATGATGAGGAAGAGAAGGTACAAAATTCTTAATAATCTTAGCCATAATTTGTACTATAGAGTTATTTTAACTAAATCCACTACGAGTATCCAACAAAATAGAGGACTTACACACCAATAAAATGCCTTAAACACCTTCACACGGCTAATAACGGCGACAACAATGGCTACCTCAGCTTCCCATTGGGCGGAATATGATTAAAATTTCTCAATAATAACAAACACAGAACTAAGTATTAAGACTTTTGACGTTCTTACTTTCGAGTCAGCAATTCCTTAAGCAAAATCAAAGCATAACATAACAAAGATAATTGAAGAAATACCCACAAAATAACTTTATATTGCCAAAGTACTTAATTATAAATTTGATACCAACTTGGCTCTGATACCAAATGGGGAAGATGGTGGGTATACAAAAGCGGAAGGAGAGGAAAAAGGAGATGGTGGTGGAAGCAAGGCTGGATTTTGACTGGTATTCCAACTCTTGCCTATACATGAGGAAGGCTAGACCTATTTATAGTCATAACCAACATAATTTATATTTAATTTCAACTAAATTTAGACTGAATATAAATTTCAATTAATGTGCTGGTAAATTTCATGATGCTTCCGGACTGCAGGCAAAAATCCCAATCTTTGCTGTAGCTAAACTTTATTCTGAATAGTGCGATGTCATGATTGTTTTATGTGACTTAATAAGGTATGTGTCATGTCTTTATTTCTTTTCCCTTTCTAGAGATAAGTTCTTCATGGATGTGCATGTCGGTAATAAAATACTACTTCATTCTTTTGAGAGATATGCTTTGTCTTTTAGTATTTTTGCATATACTTTTTGTAAGAACTCATTGATGGGCTAGTAGAAAAAGCTTTTCTCATCCTTCCAATGTTTTAGAAAAAGCTCTTGTAGGAAGAATCTTTATGTTAGGCATAATATTATTGGAGACTTTCATCAAAAGTGCTCATTCCAACCTTCATTTGTTAATTTACCATAGAATAATTGGATTAATTCTTCTCGAGTGTCTTTAGAAATAACAAAAGACATGTCTTCATAAGCATTGATAATTTGATTAAGAGCTGTATGTCCAGGTTTCAATGGATTCTGTATCACCGTTGTTTGCTCAGTGAGATCATCAGCGATGCAAACAAGTCTTCGACTGTCACACCAAACATATCAGTTTGTACTTGCAAATTCAATATGTCCTTTTAGATTGAGAAATCTTTGATACTGATTAGAAGCTGGATCATAAGTTCGGAGGCGTTCTAAGCTATATTCCATTGTAGCGACTTCATGAGATTCATACCACTGAGCTGGATAATCAACAGGGAGATGCTCGTAATCATTTAAGGTAGAGATGAACTTTCTGCAAACTAAATCTCCTTCTTCATAACTCATGATGGTCCATAATTGATAAGGTTGATAAAATCGGATTTCTAATCTTTCACCCAAACTTGATGAAATCGTTATGAGAATTTGTCTTTTGGTAACTCCAAGGCTGCGAAGGGCATGACGCATGATTGCAGGGAGCTGCTCTATCATTTCAAAATCATCTCTGCATAAAAAAAATCTTTGGACTAATCCTTGTTTGATATATGAGATATCAACTTCATATGATGGCAGGAACAATTTGGGAAAGCCAGTTGCCCTGCTTATATATTGAGCTTTGAACATTAATTGCTCCTTGATCTGACAAGAAATAGTTTTTTCTCTAAATCTTATGGCATCTCATTTGGATGGGCTATGTTAACCTTTCTAGGAGGTGAATTCTGGATGTTTTTTCATCAACATAGGTGGATAACAGTGCTCTTTGATGGATGTTATGGTATATAAGGATTTAGCTTTCTAAGTCCTTGATATGGTTTGCAATTTTGGATAGATTTTTTCTAGTGTTTTTTGTTATCAGAGAGAATGGCACTCCAATGGGCACTGATAAGTTCTTGTGAAATGACAGATAATCTTGGATTGAAGAAGCAAATTGATATCTATTGGGATGTAGCTATGAAAGAGGAGCTTGATTCCTAAATAGGGGCTTTGCTTTTGCTTGTACTTGATGTCATAATGATAAGGGGTACTTCATGAAGGCAGATAGGTTTGAATGAGAATTATCAATAATCTGAATTTTTATTTTCTTTTGAAATAGAAAAATAATTTTATATCTGTCCTCTAGGTAAAATTTAAATGTACCTAAATCTGGATGTAGGTTTAAATGTAGAAAACATGAAGACATCAAAAAGACGATTACTAAGATCCATTTTATTTGGCACTGGATATCTGAATGGTTTTTGAACATCTTATTCTTGTTTTCACTTTGTCTGAATAAAATTGATATGTTGAATAGGAGTTAATTCAACAAAATCAAATTTTAATTCTTTATTGTCTAAACTAGTTTTTTGATTTTCAATTTGACGTTTAAGTTTAATTTCATTGTATAATGAAAATCCAATTTTATTAATCTTTTGAATTAGATCACCATATGTATACATTTCATAATTCAAATTTCCATAATTTTCTGATCTTAATTCTTCTCTAACTTTTTCTGCAAAAGTTTAGGAAGAGTAGATATGAATTTTCTTTCAAAAATTTTGATTTACTTGCACCAATCGTGTAGAGTTTTGATAAGAAAACATCTTTATACCAACGAAAATCTAATAATGTTGGGCAAGATAAATTGATTAATTGTGTTTTTAATTTTTCTTCTATATTCATATAATTACCAATAAAATGTTTAACAATATTGGTAATAAGCATGCAGATGGAATCAAGGATCATTTTTCCTTAAGGAGTAAGAATAGGATTTCCTGAGGGATCTCTTTTACTACATTTCATATAGCATTTCTTTTTGTATCAGATAAGTATTTTTCCCACCAACCATGTAATTGTCCAGTAAATCCAAGGACAACTGTATTTACTGCATGTCTTTGATCATTACCAGTAGCTATGATGGTAGAGACATATATAATCATGTGTTGGCATAGTTGTAGGATTTGATATTCAAATAGTCAATGTACATTCCATTCATATACTGGAGAGTTTTCAAATCGAAGGCCATTTAGATTAGCTTGTTCTTTGAATTGAAGATCAACTAGAGTAGGTCTTCGATAATAATTTCTTGTCTTTGCTATAGTGACTATTGGTTTTTATCTTTTAAATATTTTATTGATTTGTAGAGATTCGTGATTTTGATCATCTTGATTTTCATTTGATTTTTCTTCTCTAGAGTCAGAAACAGAGAATTTTGAGTCTGAGCTCGAAGCTTTAGAAACTAAAACATTTATGGATTTTTCATGTTTATTTTATTTATTATCATTAAGTTTTATATTTGTAAAACTATGAGATAATTGATTGATTAGTTCATCTAAAAGTTTCAAGGGTTATTTTTTTCTCACTTTAGATCTTTAAGGGCTTCACCTTAAAAACCTAAAGATTGTGTCTTGATTACTTTATGGGAAGAAGTAGTTTCATAAAATTTTAAAATATTTTCAACTTTATATTTAATTCTGTTGGTTTGTTGGCCAATAGTATGAAGGTTAATATTTGTATAATTATTTTGTTCTAAAGCATCACTTAAATCTGATTTGTAAATAAATTTAGTTTTACCATTGCCTCCTTGTATTTTTGCAACATCTTTTATGGGTACAGCTGAAGTTTCTTTATAAATGATTTGATGTAATAGAGGATGTACAGATTCTTCAGTTCTTTGTGGAGAGGAACTGGCTATAATCCAAGAAGAGCTTAATTTAGTTATCATATTGATGAATAAATCTTCAGTATTATAAGCTTTCTTCATGGCTAGTTTAAGCCAATCAGATAAATAAATACTTCTTTGATTATCATACAAATATTTGTACCATTTTTCTTTTAAAAAGTCTTTACGTTCTTGAGAAACCTGTTTAAAAAAGGATTTTGTTAAAGGTTGTATAGGTAAATTCTTTTTTAACATTTCATTATCAATTTCAAAACATTCAATAACATTTATATTGAAATCGGATTTCAAAGGATTATATGTATTAAATGGAGAAGCTTGATAAGAAGGATACACAAGTCCTATAGGTCGAAGGTCTACATTAGGTGTAAAGCAAGAAACTCAGGATGGTTTTTTATGGAAGATCCTACTATAGAGGGAGGATGAGAATAAGACTTTCTAGAAGGTTGATAAACTATAGGAGTTTTCTCTCTTGAATCTGTTTGAAAATTTGTTTCAACACTTCCATCTTCATGTTCAATAATTGTTTCAATATCTTGATTTTCTAAAGACCTTTTCTGGTTGAGCATTTTCTAAGCACCATTTACAAGATAGATTAATATCATTCCACTATATGAGTTTTAGAATATTAACTTTATTTTTGAAATTAGTTTGGAATAAAGTAGTCATATCTTTTGCTTAATGGGAATAGGCTATGCCTGGAACAACTGAATTCATGAGTTTATAATAAACGCTACCTATGAGAGCAAGATTTTGATTATGAGGATTCATATCAAAGCCTTTTTCCTAGATAACAAGAGTAAGAGCATCATATGCAGCTAGATCTATAAGGGAAATAGAGAAATTTGGAAAGCAATTGAAGAAAGTAAGGCCATTAGCCGAACTTGATTCAACCATTCCAAGTAATGAATCACTGAATTTTTTATGTCTTGTGTCTTGAACATAGATGAGAGCTTCAGTTCTAAGTCAAAGTCTTGTTAATGGCTTTAGAGCAACTTGCCCTAATCCAAAATGAATATAATTGTATGTTTTAGCATACTTCTTTATTTCATAGGACTTGATTAAGGAAAGATGCTGATTGTTACTGGTAATGGATTCAATTTTTTCAATGGTTTTTACTTTATAACTTGATTTTAATTAAAAACTTCCAACTTTATAAATTTCATTTTTATTTATGGTTGGAATTGTCCAGTCATAAATAACTTGATCTTAATCGTCATAACTGATTTCTTCACTATTTTTAATCGACATAGAAGATAAGGAATTTGATGATGAGGATGAAAAAAGTACAAACTTCTTAATAAGCTTAGCCATAATTTGTATTATAGAGTTATTTTAACTAATTCCACCATGCGTATCTAACAAAATAGAGGATTTATACACCAATAAAACACCTTAAACGCCTTTGCACGGATAACAACAGTGACAACAATGGCTACCTCAGCTTCACTCTGGGTGGAATATGATTAAAATTTCTCAATAATAACAAACACACAACCAAGTATTAAGACTTTTGACGTTCTTGCATCTAAGTCAGCAATTCCTTAAGCAAAATCAAAGCATAACATAACAAAGATAAGTGAAGAAATACTCACAAAACGACTTTATATTGCAATGATACTTAATTACAAACTAGATGCCAACTTGGCTCTGATACCAAATGGGGAAGATGGTGGGTATACAAAAGCAGAAGGGAGAGGAAAGAGGAGATGGTGGTGGAAGTAAGGTTGGATTTTGACTAGTATTCCAACTCTTACCTGTACTTGGAGAAGGCTGGTACTATTTATAACCTTAGCAAACATAATTTACATTTAATTACAATTGAACTTACACTGCATTTGCATTTCATTTTATGATGTTTCGGGATTTACTACTTGATAGAATCACAGGTTGCCGTATCGATGGTTTGTCTTCATGCTGAGTGTACTTGTTGACTAGGAGGATGTTGCTTTATTCTTCTTGAAGAATCATTTAACCTTGAGGAGTAATAATAGGATTTCCTAAAGGATCTCTTTTTATTGCATTTAGTATAGCTTGTCTATCTATATTAGATAGGTACTTTTCCCACCAACCATGTAATTATCCAATAAATCCAAGGACAACTGCATTTACTGCATGTCTTTGATCATTACTGGCAACCATGATTGTAGAGGCATATTTGATCATGTGTTGGCATAGTTGCAAGATTTGATATTCAAATAGTTCATCTACATTCCATTTGTATATTGAGAAGTTTTCAAATCGAAGGCCATTTAGAATAGTGACTATTGGTTTTTGTCTTTTAAATATTTTAATGATTTGTAGAGATTCTTGATTTTGATCATTTTGATTCTCATTTGGTTCAGACTCTTCTTCTATAGGATCAGCTATACAAAATTCTGAATCTGTGCTAGAGGCTTTAGAATTTGAGACCAAAACATTTATACATTTGTCAGCTTTTTGATCTTTATTTTTTTGAAGTTATATATTTGTAAAACTATGAGATAATTGATTGATTAGTTCATTTGAAAACTTTAAAGGTTTCCTTTCTAACTTCAGATTTTTAAGGGCTTCACCTTGAAAACCTAAAGTTTGTGTCTTAATCATCTTTTGTGAAGAAGATGCTTCATAAATTTTTAAAAATATTTTCAACTTTATCTTCAATTCTATTGGTTTGTTGGCCAATAGTATGAAGGTTAATATTTGTAAATTATTTTGTTCTAAAACATGGCTTAAGTCTAATTTATAAATTAATTCAAATTTACCTTTTATCTCCTTGTATCTTTGCTACATCTTTTATGGGTACAGCTTAAGTTTCTTTATGTAAGATTTGATGTAATGGAGGATGTATAGATTCTTCAATTCTTATTGTAGAAGAACCGGTAGAAGCTATAATCCAAGATGAACTTAATTTTGTTATTATATTGATGGACAAATCTTTTATATTATAAGCTTTCTTTATGCCTAGTTTAAGCCAATCAAAGCAACAAATATTTTTTTATTATCATATATATATTTGTACCATTTTTCTTTTAAAAAGTTTTTATGTTCTTCAGAAACCGGTATAAAAAATGACTTTGTTAAAGGATGTAGAGCTAAATTCCTTTTTAACATTTCTTTATCAATTTTAAAACATTCAATAACAGTTATATTTAAATCGGATTCTGAAGGATTATATGTATTAGATGGAGAAGCTTGATAAGAAGGATACACAAGTTTTGTAGGCCGAAGGTCTTTATTAGTGTAAAGCAAGAAACGCGGGATAGTTCTTTTATGGAAGATCCTACCATTGATGGAGGATGTGAATAAGATTTTTTAGAAGGTTGATAAAATGTAGGAGTTGGATCTTTTGAATCTATTTAAAAAGTTATTTCAGCACTTCCATCTTCATATTCAATAATTATTTCAATATCTTGATTTTCTAAAGACTTTTCAGGTTGAGCATTTTCTAAGCGCCATTTACCAGATAGATTAATATCATTCCACTGTATGAGTTTTGGAATATTACCTTTATTTTTTAAATTAGTTTGGAATAAAGTAGTCATATCTTTTGCTTGACGGGAGTAGGCTATGCCTGGAGCAACCGAATTCATGAGTTTATAATAAACTCTATATATGAGAGCAAGATTTTGATTATGAGGATTCATATCAAAACTTTTTACCTGGATAATAAGAGTAAGAGCTTCTTGTGCACCCAGATCTGTAAGGGAAATAGAGAAATTTGGAGAGCATTTAAAGAAAGTTGGGCCATTAGCCAAACTTGATTCAACCATTCCAAGTAATGAATCATTGAATTTTTTATGTCTTGTGTCTTAAACATAGATGAGAGCTTTTGTTCTAAGTCCAAGTCTTGTTAAAGGCTTTCAAGTAACTTGCACCAATCCAAAGTGAATATAATTGTATGTTTTAACATACTCCTTTATTTCATGGGGCTTGATTAAAGAAAGATGTTGAATATTACTGGTAATGGATTCAGTTCTTTCAATGGTTTTTACTTTATAACTTGATTTTAATTGAAAACTTCTAACTTTATAAATTTCATTTTTATTTACGGTTGGAATTGTCCAGTCACAAATAACTTAATCTAAATCGTCATAACTGATTTCTTCAATATTTTGAATAGACATAGAAGATAAGGAATTTGATGATGAGTAAGAAGAAGGTACAAACTTCTTAATAAGCTTATCCATAATTTGTATTACAGAGTTATTTTAACCAAATCCACCACGAGTATCTAACGAAATAGAGGATTAACACACCAACAAAATGCTTTAAACGCCTTTACATGGCTAACAACGGTGACAACAATGGCTACCTCAGCTTCACTCTGGCCGGAATATTATTGAAATTTCTCACTAATAACAAATAGACAACTAAGTATTAAGATTTTTGATGTTCTTGCTTCTAAGTCATTAATTCCTTAAACAAAATCAAAACATAAAGATAAGTGAAGAAATACTCACAAAACGACTTTATATTGCAACAATACTTGATTACAAACTAGAAGCAAACTTGGCTCTGATACCAAATGGGGAAGATGATGGGTATACAAAAGCAGAAAGGAGAGGAGAGAGGAGATGGTGTTGGAAGCAAGACTAGATTTTGATTGGTATTCCAACTCTTGCCTGTACATGGAGAAGGCTTGTACTATTTATAGCCTTAGCAAATATAATTGACATTTCATTACGACTGAATTTAGATGACATTTGTATTTTATTTTATGTGCTCACATTTTACATGATGTTTCGAGATTTTATTGCTGGATAGGGTCACGGGTTGCCGTATAGATGGTTTGTCTTCATGCTGTGATGATTGTACTTGTTCACTAGGAGGATGTTGCTTTATTCTTCTACATAGTTGCTTTATTCTTCTGCATAGTACCTAGTTGGTCTGTTGTGGAGAGAGGAGTCTATGGAGCCTTGTTCATTCTTATTGTCTTTTGGATTTTTTGCAGTTGTCTTTTGTCTTCTTTCTCAAAGTAGCTTTTTGTATAGTACTTTTTCAACATGACTTTGATGTGTTTACTGAGAATAGCATAGTTATGGATATGGTAGCAATGATAAAGTTTTTGTTATCTTTTCTTTGCATGCTTTATAGAGAAAACTCTTAATAAATCTAAATCTTGATAAGATTAATCACCATCCTAATGAATTCCATTGTAGCTGGCAGAGAACTTCATAATAGAATCAAAATTATGACAAGGGTCATTCCAACCGTCATTATCATTTTCGAATTCTCCATGAAATAGTTGAATTAATTCCTCATGATTTTTTTCTGAAATGTTGAAAAAGAAACTTCATAGGCATTGAGAATTTGATTAAACTTGGCATGTTCGGATTTAGAAGGATTCTGTATCACCGTAGTTTGCTCAGCGAGATCATCAACAATGCAAACAACTCATTGACCATCACACCAAACATATTTGTATGTTCTTACAAATTCAAGATGTCCTTTTGGATTGAGAAAACTTTGATATTGATCAGAAGCTGGTACATAATTTTGGAGACGTTCTAAGCTGTATTCCATTGTAGCAACTTTATGAGATTCATACCATTGAGCCGGATAATCAACCGGAAGATGCTCGTAATCATTTATGGTAAAGATGAATTTTTTGCAGACTAAATCTCCTTCTTCATAAGTCATGATAGTCCATAATTGATAAGGTTGGTAAAACCGAATCTCTGATCTTTCACCCAAACATGATGAAATCATTATGAGAAGTTGTCTTTTGATAACTCCAAGGCTGCGAAGGATATGATGCACGATTGTAGGGAGCCGCTGTATTATTTCAAAATCATCTCTGCATAAAAAAATCTTTGGACTAATCCTTGCTCGATTTATGAAATATCAACTTCATATGATGGCAGGAACAATTTGGGAAAGCCAGTTGTCCAGCTTATTTATTGAGCTTTGAGCATAATTGTGAATAATTTAGGAAAGCCAGTTGCCCAGCTTATATATTGAGCTTTGAGCATAATCGCTCCTTGATCCAACAAGAAATAGTTTTTTTCTTTAATTCTTGCTGCTATCTCATCTGGAAGGGTTGTGTTAACCTTTTCCATGAGGTGAATTCTGGAAGCTTTTGCATCCGCATAGGTGGATAACAGTGTTCTTTGATGGATGTTATGGCACATAATGATTTGGCTTTTTAAGTCCTTGATATGGTTTGCAACTTTGGATAGTGTTTTTTCTTCTATAAGAGAGAATGGCACTCCAATGAGCATTGACAAGTTCTCGTGAAGTGACAGATAAATTGAAGAAGGAAATTGATATTTGTTGGGATGTAGGTTTGAAGAAAGAGCTTGATTCCTGAATAGGGGCTTTACTTGATGTCATAATGAGAAGGGATACTTCCTGAAGGCAGATAGGAGTAAAAAATAGGTCTGAATGAGAATTATGAATAACCTAAATTTTTATTTTCTTTGGGAAAAGAAAAGTAATTTTATATCTGTCCTCTAGGTAGAATTTGAAGGTCCCAAAATCTGGATATAGGATTAAATGTAAAAAACATGAAGACATCAGAGAGATGATTAATAAGATCCGTTTTATTTGGAACTTGATATTTGAATGGTTTTTGAACATCTTATTCTTGTTTACACTTTGTCTAAATAATATTGATATGTTGAATAGGAGTTAATTCAACAAAATCAAACTTTAATTCTTTATTGTCTAAAATAGTTTTTAAACCTGATGAGTCAATTTGAAAAGGCTGCAAAATTTGTAGAAAAGGATTTCCAAGGATAACACCATTGTTTAAATCCTTTCCTAAAAGGAAATTAGTCGTTATGCATCTTCCATTTTTACAGACATAAACATTACTTAATTTGTATTTGAAATGTAGTTTTTTGCTAGCATTAGCTAGATTGAGTTTATTATTGGTTTTTTCATGATATTTTGTTGGGATTAATCCTTCTCTTATTAAATTAACATCTGCGCCACTATCTAGTAAGCATAGTGCTTTAATAGAAAAGTCTTTAACCTTAATTGTAGCTTGAGTTTTCCATTTTTTAAGTGGATTTCTGGTTAAAGAATTTACAAAACCATTTAAGTCTTCATCAAATTTTCTTGATTTTCTAAATTATCATTATTTTCTTGATAATTTTTGAGTGTTTGAAATTCAAGATTCTCAACACGTTGTTTAAGTTCTTGAAGTTCAATTAAGTCTTGTTTTAACTTTTTTATTTCATGCTTTTGATTATTTATTTCTTTATAAAGATCTTGAATAGAAAGATGAGTAAAAGCTTGTTGCTCTCTTAATCTGTCTAATACAGTTTTAATGCTGAATTGTTTAGGTAAATCTGATATGTTATTTGATGTAGAAACTTTCCCTTTTTTAGTTCCTTTATTTATATTTTGTATTTTTTGAAAATATTTATTTTTTGATTCTTCATATTTTAGATCTTTAAACATTTCTAGCATCATCTCTTCTGGAGCAAAAAGTATGTTTAAAGATAAAGAGAAAAAAGAAGTAAATTTATACTGGATTTCACTGTCAAATATTTTACAATGACATGTATCTAAAGCATGAGAGGAAGAATAATCTATATCAGAGGAACTGGATGACTTTGATGCTGAGGATCCTTTTAAGATAGTTTTGATTTCTTTTTTTGTTTTAACTTTTATTTTTGGGCAGTCAGGAGCTATATGTCCTTTTTCTTTACAATTATAACATTGTATTTCTTTTTTCATAGGATAAGAAGTGGATGGATTATCATTTATATAAGATTTCTATAATTCTTTATAAGGGTTTTTATGGGAGGATTTTTTATAATATCTTTTTGAGGGAGTATAATATTGTGGAGTTGAAAAATGTTTATATTTTCTTTTTTTATGGTTTTTTTTAGATTTTCTTTTTATTCTGGCTAGAAGGACTGATTAATGGTTCCATACCAAATTGAAAACAAAAATCACCAAGTTCATACTCGCCGATTCTGTTTTGATTTTCAATTTGACGTTTAAGTTTGATTTCATTACATAATGAAAATCCAACTTTATTAATCTTTTCAATTAGATCACCATATGTATACACTCCATAATTCAAATTTTCATAATTTTTTTTATTTTAATTCTTCTCTAATTTTTTCCATAAAAAGTTTTGGGAGACCAGATATGAATTTTCCTTTCCAAAATTCCAAATTACTTGCATCGATTGTACAGAGTCTTGATAAGAAAACATCTTTATACCACCGAAATCTAATAATGTTGGGCAAGATAAATTGATTAATTGTGTTTTAATTTTTGTTCTGCATTCATATCGTTACTAATAAAATGTTTTACTTTATTGGTAATAAGCATGTAGATGGAATCAGGGATCATTTGGCCTTGAGGAGTAAGAACAGGATTTCCTGAGGGATCTTTTTTTACTGCATTTAATATAGCATTTCTTTCTATATCAAATAGGTATTTTTCCCACCAACCATGTAATTGTCCAGTAAATCCAATATGATTGCATTTACTGCATGCCTTTGATCATTACTGGCAGCCATGATGATAGAGGCATAATCATCATGTGTTGGCATAGTTGCAGGATTTGATATTCATATGGTCCATTTATTTTCCATTCATATTTTGAGGAGTTTTAAAATTGAAGGCTATTTAGAATAGCTTGTTCATCGAATTGAAGATCAATTGGAGCAGGTCTTGGATAATAATTTCTTGTTTTTGCTTTAGTGATTATTGGTTTTTGTCTTTTAAATATTTTATTGATTTGTAGAGATTCTTGATTTTAATTATTTTGATTCTTATTTGTTTTAAACTCTTCTTCTATAGGATCAGCTGTAGAAAATTTTGAATCTAAGCTATAGGCTTTAGAATTTGAGACTAAAACATTTATAGATTTGTCTACTTTTTTATCTTTATTTTCTTGAAGTTTTATATTTGTAAAACTATGAGATAATTGATTAATTAGTTCGTCTAAAAATTTTAATGGTTTTTTTTCTAACTTGAGACCTTTCAGGGCTTCACCTTGAAAACCTAAAGATTGTGTCTTGATTACTTTATGGGAAGAACTAGTTTCTTAAAATTTTAAAATATTTCCAACTTTATCTTCAATTCTATTAGTTTGTTGGCTAATAGTATCAAGTTTTATATTTGTATAATTATTTTATTCTAAAACATGACTTAAATCTGATTTGTAAATAAATTTAGTTTTACCTTTGTCTCCTTGTATTTTTGTAACAACTTTTATGGGTACAGCTGAAGTTTCTTTATAAATGATTTGATGTAATGGAGGATGTATAGATTCTTCAGTTCTTTATGGAGAAGAACTAGTAGAAGCTACAATCCAAGATGAACTTAATTTTATTATTATATTGATGGATAAATCTTCAGTATTTTAAGCTTTCTTTATGACTAGTTTAAGCCAATCAAAGGAATAAATATTTCTTTGATTATCATACATATATTTATACCATTTTACTTTTAGAAAATCTTTATGTTCTTGAAAAACATGGTTAAAAAAGGATTTTGTGAGAAGATGTAAAGTTAAATTCTTTTTTAACATTTCTTTATCAATTTTAAAGCATTTGATAACATTTATATTGAAATCGAATTCCGAAGGATTATATGTATTAGATGGAGAAGCTTGATAAGAAGGATACACAAGTCTTGTAGGTCAAAGGTCTACATTAGGTGTAGAGCAAGAAACTCGGGATGGTTCTTTTATGAAAGATCCTACCACAGAGGGAGGATGAGAATAAGACTTTCTAGAAAGTTGATAAACTGTAGGAGTAGTATCTCTTAAATCTGTTTGAAAATTTATTTAAACACTTCCATCTTCATGTTCATTAATAGTTTCAATATCTTGATTTCCTAAAGTCCTTTCTGGTTGGGCGTTTTCTAAGCACCATTTACAAGATAGATTAATATCATTCCACTGTATGAGTTTTGGAATATTAACTTTATTTTTGAAATTAGTTTGGAATAAAGTAGTCATATCTTTTATCTGATGGGAATAGGGTATGCCTGGAACAACTGAATTCATGAGTTTATAATAAACTCTATATATGAGAGCAAGATTTTGATTATGAGGATTCATATCAAAACCTTTTGTTTGAATAACAAGAGTAAGAGCTTCATGTGCACCTGAATCTGTAAGGGAAACAGAGAAATTTAGAAAGCAAGGGAAACAGAGAAATTTAGAAAGCAACTGAAGAAAGTATGACCATTAGCCAAACTTATTATGACTATTAGCCAAACTTAAGTCAACCATTCCAAGTAATGAAGCATTGAATTTTTTATGTCTTCCATCTTGAACATAGATGAGAGCTTCAGTTCTCAGTCCAATTCTTGTTAATGGCATTAGAGCAACTTGCACTAATCCAAAATGAATATAATTGTATGTTTTAACATACTCCTTTATTTCATTGGGCTTGATTAAAGAAAGATGCTGAATATTACTAATAATGGATTCAGTTCTTTTAATGGTTTTTACTTTATGACTTGATTTTAATTGAAAACTTGCAACTTCGTAAATTTCATTTTTATTTACAGTTGGAATAGTCCAATTACAAATAACTTAATTTAAATCATCATAACTGATTTTTTTTCACTATTTTTAATAGACATAGAAGATAAGGAATTTGATGATGAGAAAGAAGAAGGTACAAACTTCTTAATAAGTTTAGCCATAATTTGTATTATAGAGTTATTTTAACCAAATCCACCTTGAGTATCTAACGAAATAGAGGATTTACACACCAACAAAAAGCCTTAAACGTCTTCACACGGCTAACAACGAGGACAACAATGGTTACCCCAACTTCGCTCCAGGCGGAATTTGATTAAAATTTCTCAATAATAACAAACACAGAACTAAGTATTAAGACCTTTGACATTCTTACTTCTGAGTCCGCAATTCCTTAAGCAAAATCAAAGCATAATATAACAAAGATAAGTGAAGAAATACTCACAAAATGACTTAATATTGCCAAAGTACTTGATTACAAATTCGATACGAACTTGGCTATGATACAGATTATTCTTCCTCTCATGCTTTAGATACATGTCACTGTAAAATATTTGACTATGAAATCTAGTATGAATCTGCTTCTTCTTCCACTTTATCTTTAAATATACTTTTTGCTCCAAAAGAGATGGTGCTAGAAATGTTTAAAGATCTAAAAGATGAAGAATTAAAAATTAAATATTTTGAAAAAATAAAAAAAATAAACAATGGAAATAAAAAATGAAAAGCTTCTATATTAAGTAATATATCTGACTTACCTGAACAATTCAGTGTAAAAATTGTTTTAGATAGATTAAGAGAGCAACAAGCTCCTACTGATCTTTCAATTTAAGATTTTTATAAAGAAATTAATAGTCAAAAGCAAGAAATAAAAGAATTAAAACAAGACTTAATTGAACTTCAAGAACTCAAACAACATGTTGAGAATCTTGAATTTCACACACTCAAAAATTATCAAGAAAATAATGATAATTTAGAACATTAACAAAAATTTGATGAAAACTTAAACGGTTTTGTAAATTCTTTAACAAGGAATCCGCCGCAAAAATGGAAAACTCAAGTTACAATTAAGGTCAAAGACTTCTCTATTAAGGCACTCTGCTTACTAGATAGTGGCGCAGATGTTAATTTGATAAGAGAATGATTAATCCGAACAAAATATTATGAAAAAACCAAAAATAAACTCAGCCTAGGAACTACTAGTAACAAACTACATATCCATTATAAATTAAAAAACATCCATGTTTGCAAAAATGGAACATGTATAAAGACTAATTTCTTGTTTGGAAAAGATTTAAACAATGATGTTATACTTGGAAATCCTTTTCTCTAGATTCTACAGCCTTTTCAAATTGTTTCACTAGGCCTTAAAACTATTAAAGACAATAAAAAATTAATTTTTGATTTTGTTGAATCAACTCCTATTCAACATATCAATATTATTCAAAATCAAATTGATTATAAAGAAAAACAAATTGCATATCTTTAAGAAGAAATGAATTATTTAAGAATTGAAAAAGAATTACAAAAACCAGATTTCCTAATGTCGAAGCTCTACATTAGGTGTAGAGCAAGAAACTCGGGATGGTTCTTTTATGGAAGATCTTACCACAGAGGGAGGATGAGAATAAGACTTTCTAGAAGGTTCATAAACTGTAGGAGTTGTATCTCTTGAATCTATTTGAAAATTTATTTCAACACTTCCATCTTCATGTTCTTGGTTCAATCTCTTGATTTTCTAAAGAGCTTTCTAGTTGGACGTTTTCTAAGCACCATTTACCAGATAGATTAATATCATTCCACTGTATGAGTTTTGGAATATTAATTTTATTTTTTAAATTAGTTTGGAATAAAGTAGTCATACCTTTGGCTTGATGGGAATAGGCTATGCCTAGAACAACTGAATTCATGATTTTATAATAAACTGTATATATGAGAGCAAGATTTTGATTATGAGGATTCATATCAAAACCATTTGTCTAGATTGCAAAAGCAAGAGCTTCATGTGCACCTAGATCTGTAACGGAAATAGAAAAATTTGGAAAGCTATTGAAGAAAGAACGACCATTAGACAAACTTGATTCAACCATTCCAAGTAATGAATCACTGAATTTTTTATGTCTTGTGTCTTGAAAATAGATAAGAGCTTCTGTTTTAAGTCCAAGTCTTGTTAAAGGCTTTAGAACAACTTCCACTAATCCAAAATGAATATAATTGTATGTTTTAACATACTCCTTTTATTTCATGGGGCTTGATTAAAAAAAGATACTAAATATTACTAGTAATGGATTCAATTCTTTCAATGGCTTTTACTTTATAACTTGATTTTAATTGAAAACTTCCACCTTTATAAATGTCATTTATAAATGTCACTCTGGGCAGAATATGGTTAAAATTACTCAATAATAACAAACACACAACCAAGTATTAAAATTTTTGACGTTCTTTCTTCTAAGTCAACAATTCCTTAAACAAACCAAAACATAAAGATAAGTGAAGAAATGTTCATAAAATGACTTTATATTGCAACGATACTTGATTACAAACTAGATCCCAACTTGGCTCTGATACCAAATGGGGAAGATGGTGGGTATACAAAAGCAGATGGTGGTGGGTATACAAAAGCAAAGGGGTGAAGAGAGAGGAGATGGTGGTGGAAGCAAGGCTGGATTTTGACTGGTATTCAAACTCTTGCCTGTACATGAGGAAGATTAGACTTATTTATAGTAGTAACAAACATAATTTACATTTCATTAGAACTGAATTTACATTGCATTTGCATTTATTTCATGTGCTGACAAATTTCATGATGCTTCAGGATTGCTGGATAAGGTCACAATCTTCACTATAGATGAACTTTATTCGGAATAGTGGATCGTCATGATTGCTTTGTGGGAAATTGAGTGGGTTAATAAAAGCGTATGTCTTGTCTTGGCTTTATTTTTTTCCTTTTCTTAGGATAGATATGAATCCTTCATTATCACTATTTGTATCATCAGCATCTGTGTCTGGTTCAGGAGCAATATTTTTAAAATGATTGTCATCAGCCCAAAGATGATGCAGCTGCTGACCAAAACTTAATGGAGCATTTTTAGATGACCGTTCTTTTTGTATTTGTTCAATAATTTCCTTTTGAAGTTCTTTTTTGAGTTGAAGCAAATCTACTGCTACATAAAGAGCAGCAAGAGAGGCTGAACAAGAATTTCTTCACTTATGTTACAGCCTTTCCAAATCTTTTTCTACAAATTTTATAGCCTTTCCAAATGGACTCATCAGGTCTAAAAACTATTTTAGACAATAAAGAATTAAATTTTGATTTTGTTGAATTAACTCCTATTCAACATATCAATATTATTCAGACAAAGTGTAGACAAGAATAAGATATTCAAAAACCATTTAGATATCCAGTTCCAAATAAAATGGATCTTATTAATCGTCTCTCTGATGTCTTCATGTTTTCTACATTTAATCCTACATCTAGATTTTGGTAGCTTCAATTTCTACCTGGAGGACAAATGTAAAATTGCTTTTCTTTACCCAAAGAAAATAAAAATTCAGGTTATTGATAATTCTCATTCAGACCTATCTTTTACTCCTATCTGCCTTTATGAAGTATCCTTTCTCATTATGACATTAAGTAAAGCCCTTATTCAAGAATCAAGCTCTTCCTTCATACCTATATCCCAATAAATATCAATCCCTTTCTTCAATCCAGGATTATCTGTCACTTCACAAGAGCTTATCAATGCCATTGGAGTGCCATTCTCTCTGATAAAAGAAAAAACACTAGAAAAACCCTATCCAAAATTGCAAACCATATGAAGGACTTAGAAAGCCAAATCATTATGTGCTATAACATCCACCAAAGAGCATTGTTATCCACCTATGTTAATAAAAAAAAATCCAAAATTCACCTCCTGGAAAAGGTTAAAATAGCCCTTTCGGATGAGATAGCTACAAGAATTAGAGAAAAAACTCTTTCTTGTCAGATCAAGGAGCGATTAATCCTCAAAGCTCAATATATAAGCTGGGCAACTAGCTTTCCCAAATTGTTCTTGCCATCACATGAAGTTGATATCTCATATATCGAACAAGGATTAGTTCAAAGATTTTTTTATGCAGAGATGATTTTTAAATAATATAGCAGCTCCCTGCAATGGTGTGTCATGCCCTTCGCAGCCTTGGAGTTACCAAAAGGCAACTTCTCATAACGATTTCATCAAGTTTGGGTGAAAAATCAAAAATCTGGTTTTATTAACCTTATCAATTATGGACTATTATGACTTATGAAGGAGGAGATTTAGTCTGCAAAAAATTCATCTCTACCTTAAATGATTACGAGCATCACCCTGTTGATTATCCAGCTCAATGGTATGAATCTCATGAAGTCGCTATAATGGAATACAACTTAGAACGTCTCCAAAATTATGATCTAGCTTATGATCAATATCAAAGATTTCTCAATCTAAAAGGACATCTTGAATTTGCAAGTATATACAAATATGTTTGGTGTGACGGTCGACGAGTAGTTTGCATTGCGGATGATCTCGCTGAGCAAACAATGGTGATACAGATCCATATAAATCTGAACATATAGCTCTCAATCAAATTAGCAATGTTTATGAAGACATGTCTTTTGATATTTTTGAAGAAACTCGAGAAGAGTTAATCCAATTATTCCATGGTGAATTAACAAATGAAGGTTGGAATGGGCACTTTTGATGCAAGTCTCCTATAATACTGTGCCTATTATAAAGATTCTTCCTACAAGAGCTTTTTCTATAACATTGGAAGGATGAGAAAAGCTTTTTCTACTAAGTTTTTAGAAAAAGTACATGCAAAAGTACTAAAAGACAAAGCATATCTCTCATAAGAATGAAATAGAATTTTATTCCCGACATGCACATCCATAAAGAACTTATCTTCGGAAAGAGAAAAGAAATAAAGATATGACACATTTCTTATCAAGTCACTCAAAGCAATCATGACATCTCACTATTCAGAATGAAGTTCATCCATAGCAAAAATTGTGATTTTTTCCTACAGTCCGGAAACGTCATGAAATTTGCCAGCACATTAAATGAAATGCACATTCAGTGTAAATTTAGTTGTAATAAAATGTAAATTATGTTTGTTATGACTATAAATAGGTCTAGCCTCCCTCATGTACAAGCAATATAAAGTTATTTTGTGAGTATTTCTTTACTTATCTTTGTTATGTTATGCTTTGGTTTTACTTAAGGAATTGTTGATTTAGAAGTAAGAACGTCAAAAGTCTTAATACTTAGTTCCGTGTTTGTTATTATTGAGAAATTTTAATCATATTTCTCCCGGAGCAAAAAGCTGAGGTAGCCATTGTTGTCACCATTGTTAGCCATGTGAAGGCATTTAAGGCATTTTATTGGTGTGTAAATCCTCTATTTCGTTAGATACTCATGGTGGATTTGGTTAAAATAACTCTGTAATACAGATTATGGCTAAGCTTATTAAGAAGTTTGTACCTTCTTCTTCCTCATCATCTAATTCCTTATCTTCTATGTCTATTAAAAATAGTGAAGAAATCAATTATGACGATTTAAATCAAGTTATTTGTGACTGGACTATTCCAACCATAAATAAAGATGAAATTTATAAAGTTGGAAGTTTTCAATTAAAATCAAGTTATAAAGTAAAAAGCATTGAAAGAACTAAATCCATTACCAATAATATTCAGCATCTTTCTTTAATCAAGCCCTATGAAATAAAGGAGTATGTTAAAACATATAATTATATTCATTTCAGATTAGTGCAAGTTGCTCTAAAGCCTTTAACATGACTTGGACTTAGAAACGAAGCTCTCATCTATGTTCAAGATGCAAGATATAAAAAATTTAGTGATTCATTACTTGGAATGGTTGAATCAAGTTTAGCTAATGGCCCTACTTTCTTCAATTGCTTTCCAAATTTCTCTGTTTTCCTTACAGATTCAGGTGCACATGAAGCTCTTACTCTTGCTATCCAGACAAAAGGTTTTGATATGAATCATCATAATCAAAATCTTGCTCTCATATATAGAGTTTATTATAAACTCATAAATTCAGTTGTTCCAGGCATAGCCTATTCCAATCAAGCAAAAGGTATGACTACTTTATTCCAAACTAATTTCAAAAATAAAGTTAATATTCTAAAACTCATACAGTGGAATGATATTAATCTATCTGGTAAATGGCGCTTAGAAAACGCTCAACCCAAAAGGTCTTTAGAGAATCAAGATATTGAAACAATTATTGAACATGAAAATGGAAGTGCTGAAATAAATTTTCAAACAGATTTAAGAGATACAACTCCTATAGTTTATTAACCCTCTAGAAAGTCTTATTCTCATCCTCCCTCTATGGTAGGATCTTCTATAAAAGAACCATCCGAGTTTCTTGCTCTACACCTAATGTAGACCTTCGATCTCCAAGACTTGTGTATCCTTCTTCTCAAGCTTCTCCAACTAATACTTACAATCCCTCAAAATCAGATTTCAATATAAATGTTATTAAATGTTTGAAATTGATAAAGAAATGTTAAAAAAGAATTTCGCTTTACATCCTTTAACAAAATCCTTTTTTAAACAGGTTTCTCAAGAGCATAAAGATTTCTTAAAAAAAAAGTGGTATAAATATATGTATGATCATCAAAGAAATATTTATTTCTTTGATTGGTTTAAACTAGCCATAAAGAAAGCATATAATACTACAGATTAATCCATCAATATGATAACAAAATTAAGCTCATCTTGGATTATAGCTTCTACCAATTATTCTCCACAAAGAACTGAAGAATCAATACGTCCTCCATTACATCAAATCATATATAAAGAAACTTCAGCCGTACCCATAAAAGATGTTGCAAAAATACAAGGAGATAAAGGTAAATCTGAATTTATTTGTAAATCAGACTTAAGTCATATTTTAGAACAAAATAATTATACAAATATTAACCTTCATACTATTGGCCAACAAACTAATAGAATTGAAGATAATGTTGAAAACATTTTACAGCTTTCTGAAATTACTTCTTCTCAAAAAGAAATCAAAGGGTCCTCATCCTCATCCTTAGAATCATCTAGTTCCTCTGATAAAGATTATTCTTCAGATAGATGCCATTGTAAAATATTTGATAGTGAAATCCAGCATGAATATGCTTCTTCTTCCTCTTTATCTTTAAATGTACTCTCCACTCCATAAGAAATGGTGCTTGAAAGGTTTAAAGATATAAAAGATGAAGAATTAAAAAATAAATATTTTGAAAAAATACCAAAAATAAAGAACAGAAATAAAAAAGGAAAAGCTTCTACATCAAGTAATATATTTGACTTACCTGAACAATTCAATATAAAAACTGTTTTAGATAGAATAAGAGAGCAACAAGCTCCTAATGATCTTTCAATTCAAGATCTTTCTAAAGAAATTAATAATTAAAAGCAAGAAATAAAAGAATTAAAATAAGACTTAATTGAACTTCAAGAACTCAAACAACGTGTCGAAAATCTTGAATTTCACACACTCAAAAATTATAAAGAAAATAATGATAATTTAGAACATTAAGAAAATTTTGATGAAAACTTAAATAGTTTTGTAAATTCTTTAACAAGGAATCCACCTCAAAAATGGAAAACTCAAGTTACAATTAAGGTCAAAGACTTCTTTATTAAGGCACTCTATTTACTAGATGGTGGTGCAGATGTTAATTTGATAAGAGAATGATTAATCCCAACAAAATACTATGAAAAAACCAAAAATAAACTCAGCCTAGGAACTGCTAGTAACAAACTCCATATCCATTATAAATTAAATAAAATCCATGTTTGCAAAAATGGAACATGTATAAAAACTAATTTCTTGTTTGGAAAAGATTTAAACAATGATGTTATACTTGAAAATCCTTTTCTATAGATTCTACAGCCTTTTTAAATTGATTCACCAGGCCTTAAAACTATTAAAGACAATAAAAAATTAATTTTTGATTTTATTGAATCAACTCATATTCAACATATCAATATCATTTAAAATCAAATTGCTTATAAAGAAAAACAAATTGCATATCTTTAAGAAGAAATGAATTATTTAAGAATTGAAAAAGAATTACAAAAACCAGATTTCCAAAAAGAATTAATCTAGTTTCAAAAATCTCTTGAAATAGAATGTTGTTCTGACCTTTCTTCTGCCTTTTGGCATAGGAAACACCATACTGTTTCTCTTCCAAATATTGATAATTTCGATGAAACTCAAATTCCTACTAAAGCTTAACCTATTTAGATGAATAAAGACCTTGTACAACTATGTAGAAAAGAAATCAATGATCTTCTTGCTAAAAAGCTTATTTAAAAATCACAATCCCCATGGAGTTGTGCAACATTTTATGTAAATAAATTGCCTTAACAAGAATGAGGTGTTCCCCATCTTGTTATCAACTACAAGCCTTTAAATAAAGTCTTAAAGTCCATCAAATATCTAGTTTCAAATAAAATTGATCTTATTAACTGTCTAGTTGGTGCCTTCATTTTTTCCAAATTTGATCTTAAATCAGGATTTTGGCAAATTCAAATCACCTTGGAGGACAAGCATAAAACTGCTTTTACAGAACCGTTTGGCCATTACGAATGGAACATTATGCCATTTGGTTTAACAAATGCTCCTTCAGAATTTCAAAGAATAATATTGACATTTTTAATCCATATCAAGCTTTTACAGTCATATATATATATGACATTCTTGCGTTTTCAAAATCTATTTGTGACTATTGGAAACATTTAAATATTTTTAAAAAAGTTATTATGAAGAATGGACTTTCTTATCCTAAAAGAAAATGAAGCTTTTTCAAACAGAGATTCTGTTTCTTGACTTTATAATAAAAAAGGAACTATTTCTCCAGTCCAAAGAGTTATTAAGTTTGCTTCCTAATTTCTTGATGAAATTCTTAATAAAGAGCAATTGCAATATTTTCTTCGATGCCATAGTTATGTTTCTGACTTCTATAAAGATCTTGTTAAAGAAAGAAGAATCTTGCAAATGCGTTTGACTAAAAATCCCATAAAATGGTCACATACTCATACAAAAGTTGTTCAAAGTATTAAATAGAAAGTCCAAAATTTACCTTGTTTAACTATCCCTTACCAAGATTTATTAAAAATAGTTCAAACAGATGCATCTGAAATAGGTTTTAGAGGAATCCTTCTATAAAGAAATGTCCTTGGAAAAGAAGAAATTCTTCATTTCACTTTGGAACATGGGTGCCCACTCAACAAAATTATTTAACTATTAAAAAGAAAATCCTATCCATAGTAAATAGTATAATGAAGTTCCAAAGTGATTTATTAAACAAAAAATTTTTTATTAAGAATAGATTGTAAATCTGCTAAAGAAGTTTTAGAAAAAAGATGTAAAAAGTCTTGCTACTAAGCAAATCTTTGCTCGCTGGCAAGCTTTATTAGCCATACTTGACTTTGACATTGAGTATATTGCAAGTAAAAATGATTCTCTTCCTGATTTTTTATCTCATGAGTTTTTATAGGGGCAAAAGAATGAAGCCTCGGTAGATTAGACCCTTTCTCCAGTCCCCAATTGATAAAGTTTCTTCCATTATAACACTACACCTTTATCTCGAAAATCCAGCAGCAATTATCTTGAGAGATGGGGAAAACCCATGCTTCTAATATTCCTCAATTTCAAAGCCCCTCAAGCCCTGTATCCTAAAAACCTCATCCTCCACAAGCCCAATATTTTGCCACAAAAGCACCCTTGAGAATTTATTCCTTAGATGGCATGTCTTATGTCGATACCATTTCTATTGAACATCTTATCCAAACCCTTTTTTCTTTTGATCACTTATTTATCCAACCTCTTGACTATAAAGTCTATGAACAGAGTTTGATTAGAACTAGCAGCTGTACTATTGATCATATAGATGGAACAAAAAATTCATACTTAAATGCTTTACCAACCAATATTACTATCCTATATTCAAAAATCAAGATTTTGCATGTTCTCTCTACAAAGGAATGGGGATAACCGCTTCATAAGCCTCAAACGCCTGATTCAAAACTTATTTTTAATTATTATGATTATATTTCTGCTTGGGAAGTCATCCTCTATTATCAAAACCCATCCTTCCAGCATTCTTGGTTCATCAAATTCAAATCAAACTCCCATAAAATACCTATGTGGTTCTTCACACAATTCTGGATCCTTTTTGGTGCCACTAAAGACATTCTTCAGCAAGCACTTCTTCCTATTTATGAATCCTATTCTGCATCATTTAAAGCCCTTCTCAAATCAGAAGAAAAAAGCCTTTATCAGCACCTACAACTTGCAACAGAACCTTATGTTATTATGTAGTTTTATCACAAGCAGGAGATTCCTTGGATCTTGAAATGGAATTTTTATAAAGAAATGGACTTCAGTCCACCACTTTTATCTCGAATGATTTATATCAAGTTTTGGCATCAATTTGACTATACTGCAATACTCTAGCAATATTCTACCGATAAAGCTATAAAGTCATCATTCTCTTAAGTTTTCAAAACTCCTATAAAAGAAAAAAAAGGCTCCATCCAGCAAGTGATATTGACAAATAGAAGATTTCTTGTTTAGCTTCTCCTTCTGCTCTTTATGCAGTAGCAGATTTGCTTCAACTCAAAAAAGAACTTCAAAAGGAAATTTTTGAACAAATAAAAAAGAAAGGTCATCTGAAAATTCTCCATTAAGTTTTGGTTAGCAACTGCATCATCTTTGGGCTGATGATAATCCTTTTGAAAATATTGCCCTAGAACCAGATACAGATGCTGATGAGACAAAAAGTGATATTGAAGGATTCATCTCTATCCAAAGAAAAGAAAAAAAAAATAAAGCCAAGACAAGGCATATGCTTTATCAAGCCACTCAATTTTCCATAAAACAGTCATGACAATTCACTATTCAGTATAAAGTTCATGTACAGTGAAGATTATGATCTTATCTAGCAATCCCGAAGCATCATGAAATTTGTCAGCACATGAAATGAAATGTAAATGCAGTGTAAATTCAGTTTTAATGAAAAGTAAATTATGTTGGTTATTACTATAAATGGGTCTAGCCTTTCTCATGTATAGGTAATATTAATTTGTTTTGTGAGTATTTCTTCAATTATCTTTGTTATGTTATGCTTTGATTTTACTTAAAAAATTGCTGACTCAGAGGTAAGAACGTCAAATGTCTTAATACTTAGTTCCGTGTTTATTATTATTGAGAAATTTTAATCATATTCTGCCTAGAGCGAAGCTGAGGTAGCCATTGTTGTCGCCGTTGTTAGCTATGTGAAGGCGTTTAAGACATTTAGTTGGTGTGCAAATCCTCTATCCCGTTAGATACTCATAGTGGATTTGATTAAAATAACTATGTAATACAAATTATGGCTAAGCTTATTAAGAAGTTTGTACCTTTTTATTCCTCATCATCAAATTCCTTATCTTCGATGTCTATTAAAAATAGTGAGGAAATCAGTTATGACGATTTAGATCAAGTTATTTGTGACTGGACTATTCCAACTGTAAATAAAAATGAAATTTATAAAGTTGGAAGTTTTCAATTAAAACCAAGTTATAAAGTAAAAACCATTGAAAGAACTGAATGCATTACCAGTAATATTTAGCATCTTCCTTTAATCAAGCCCCATGAGATAAAGGAGTATGTTAAAACATACAATTATATTCATTTTGGATTAGTGCAAGTTGCTCTAAAGCCTTTAACAAGACTTGGACTTGGAACTGAAGCTCTCATCTATGTTCAAGACACAAGACATAAAAAATTCAGTGATTCATTACTTAGAATGGTTGAATCAAGTTTGGCTAATGGCTACTTTCTTCAATGGCTTCCCAGATTTTTCTGTTTCCCTTACAGATCTAGGCGCACATGAAGCTCTTGCTCTTACCATCCAAACAAAAGGTTTTGATATGAATTCTCATAATCAAAATCTTGCTCTTATATATAGAGTTTATTATAAACTCATAAATTCAGTTGTTCCAGGCATAGCCTATTCCCATTAAGCAAAAGGTATGACTACTTTATTCCAAACTAATTTCAAAAATAAAGTTAATATTCCAAAACTCATACAATGGAATGATATTAATCTATCTAGTAAATGGCGCTTAGCAAACGCCCAACCAAAAAGGTTTTCAGAAAATCAAGATATTGAAACAATTATTGAACATGGAGATGGAAGTGTCGAAATAAATTTTTAAACAGATTCAAGAGATACTACTCCTATAGTTTATCAGCCTTTTAAAAAGTCTTATTCTCGTCCTCTCTCTGTGGTAGGATTTTCCATAAAAGAACCATCCCGAATTTCTTGCTCTACACCTAATGTAGACCTTCGACCTATAGGACTAGTGTATCCTTCTTGTCAAGCTTCTCCATCTAATACATATAATCCTTCGGAATTTGATTACAATATAAGTGTTATTGAATGTTTTGAAATTAATAAAGAAATGTTAAAAAGGAATTTAGCTCTACATCCTTTAATAAAATCCTTTTTTAAACAGGTTTCTCAAGAACATAAAGACTTTTTAAAAGAAAAATGGTACAAATATATGCATGATAATCAAAGCAAGATTTATTTCTTTGATTGGCTAAAACTAGCCATAACGAAAGCTTATAATACTGAAGATTCTTCTATCAATATGATAACAGAATTAAGCTCATATTCGATTATAGCTTCTACCAGTTCTTCTCCACAAAGAACTGAAGAATCTATACATCCTCCATTACTTCAAATCATATATAAAGAAACTTCAGCCGTACCCATAAATGATGTAGCCAAGATTCAAGGAGATAAAGGTAAATCTAAATTAATTTATAACTCAGACTTAAGTCATGTTTTAGAACAAAATAATTATACAAATATTAACCTTCATACTATTGGCCAACAAACTAATAGAATTGAAGATGAAGTTGAAAATATTTTAAAAATTTATGAAGCATCTTCTTCACAAAAGATAATTAAGACACAAACTTTAAGTTTTCAAGGTGAAGCCCATAAAGATCTAAAGTTAGAAAGGAAACTTTTAAAATTTTCAGATGAACTATTCAATCAATTATCTCATGATTTGACAAATATAAAACTTCAAGAAAATAAAGACCAAAAAGCTAACAAATCTATAGATGTTTTAGTCTCAAATTTTAAAGCCTCAAGATCATATTCAGAATTTTCTATAGCTGATCCTATAGAAGAAGAGTCTAAAATAAATGAGAATCAAAGTGATAAAAAACAAGAATCTCTACAAATCAATAAAATATTTAAAAGACAAAAACCAATAGTCACTAAAGAAAAAACAATAAATTATTATCCAAGACCTACTCTAGTTGATTTTCAATTCGAAGAACAAGCTATTTTAAATAGCCTTCGATTTGAAAACTCCTCAGTGTATGAATGGAATGTAGATGGACTATCTGAATATCAAATCCTGCAACTATGCCAACACATGATGATATATGCCTCTACGAGCATGGTTACTGGTAATGATCAAAGACATGCAGTAAATTCAGTTGTCCTTGGATTTACTGGAGAATTACATGGTTGGTGGGAAAGGTACCTATCTGATATAGAAAGATAAGCTATACTAAATGCAATAAAAAGAGATCATTCAGGAAATCCCGTTATTACTCCTTAAGGTTAAATGATTCCTAATTCTATTTACATGTTTATTACTAATATAGTAAAACATTTTATTGGTAATTATATGAAAGTAGATGAAAAAACAAAAACTTAATTAATCAATTTATCTTGCCCAACATTATCAAATTTTTGTTGGTATGAAGATGTTTTCTTATCAAAACTTTATACAATCGATGCAAGTAATTCAGAATTTCAGAAAGAAAAATTCATATATGGTCTTCCCAAACTTTTTGCAGAAAAAGTTAGAGAATAATTAAAATAAAAAATTTATGGAAATTTGAATTATGGAATATATACATATGGTGATCAATTTCAAAATGTTAATAAAGTTGGATTTTCATTATGTAATGAAATTAAACTTAAACGTCAAATTGAAAATAAAAAAAGAATCAGCAAGTATGAACTTGGTGATTTTTGTTATCAATTTGGCATGGAACCATTAATCAGTCCTTTTAGCAAAAATAAAAGTAAAAACTTAAAAAAAACCATCAAAAAAGAAAATCTAAACATTTTTCAACTCCACAATATTATATTCCCTCAAAAAGATATCATAAAAAATCTTCTCATAAAAATCCTTATAAAGAATCAAAGAAATCATATACAAAAGATAATCCATCTACTTCTTATCCCAAGAAAAAAGAAATACAATGTTATAATTGTAAAGAAAAATGACATATAGCTCATGACTACCCAAAAATAAAAGTAAAAACCGAAAAAGAACTCAAAACTATCTTAAAAGGATCCTCAGCGTCAAGTCATCTAGTTCCTCTTATACAGATTATTCTTCCTCTCATTCTTCCGATACATGTCATTTGTAAAATATTTGACAATGAAATCCAGCATGAATTTGCTTCTTTTTTCTCTTTATCTTTAAACGTACTTTCTGCTCCAAAAGAAATGGTGCTAGAAATGTTTAAAGATTTCAAAGATGAAGAATTACAAAATAAATATTTTGAAAAAATACAAAATATAAATAAAGGAAATAAAAAAGGAAAAGCTTCTACATCAAATAATATATCTGACTTGCCTGAACAATTCAGCATTAAAACTGTATTAGATAAATTAAGGGAGCAACAAGCTCCTCCTCATCTTCCAATTCAAGATCTTTAGAAAGAAATTACTAATCAAAAGCAAGAAATAAAAGAATTAAAACAAGACTTAATTGAACTTTAATAACTCAAACAACGTGTTGAAAATCTTGAATTTCACACACTCAAAAATTATCAAGAAAATAATGATAATAAATTAAAATATCAAGAAAAATTTGGTAAAAACTTAAATGGTTTTATAAATTCTTTAACAAGAAATCCACTTAAAAAATGGAAAACTCAAGCTACAATTAAGATCAAAGACTTCTCTATTAAAGCCATCTGCTTACTAGATAGTGGTGCATATGTTAATTTAATAAGAGAAGGATTAATCCCAAGAAAATATTATGAAAAAACCAATAATAAACTTAATCTAGCTACTGCTAGCAAAAAACTACATATCAAATACAAATTAAGTAATGTTTATGTCTATAAAAATGGAACATGCATAAAGACTAATTTCCTTTTAGGAAAGGATTTAAACAATGATATTATCCTTGGAAACCCTTTTCTACAAATTTTACAGCCTTTTCAAATTGACTTAACAGGTCTAAAAACTATTTTAGACAATAAAGAATTAATTTTTTATTTTGGTGAATCAACTCCTATTCAACATATCAATAGTATTCAGACAAAGTCTAAACAAGAATAAGGTGTTCAAAAAGCAATCGAATATCCAGTTCCAAATAAAACGGATCTTATTACTTGTGTCTCTGATGTCTTCATGTTTTCAAGTTTATTAAGAAGTTTGTACCTTCTTCTTCCTCATCATCAAATTCCTTATCTTCAATGTCTATTAAAAATAGTGAAGAAATCAGTTATGATGATTTATATTAAGTTATTTGAAACTAGACTATTCCAACCGTAAATAAAAATGAAATTTATAACGTTGGAAGTTTTCAATTAAAATCAAGTTATAAAGTAAAAACCATTGAAAGAAACGAATCCATTGCCAGCAATATTTAGCATCTTTTTTTAATCAAGCCCCACGAAATAAAGGAGTATGTTAAAACATACAATTATATTCATTTTGGATTAGTGCAAGTTGCTCTAAAGCCTTTAACAAGACTTGGACTTATAATAGAAGCTCTCATCTATGTTCAAGACACAAGACATAAAAAATTCAGTGATTCATTACTTGGAATGTTTGAATCAAGTTTGGCTAATGGCCCCACTTTCTTCAATTGCTTTCTAGATTTCTCTGTCTCTGTTGCTGATCAAGCTGCACATGAAGCTCTTACTCTTGCTATCTAGACAAAAGGTTTTGATATGAATCCTCATAATCAAAATCTTGCTCTCATATCTAGAGTTTATTATAAACTCATGACTTCAGTTGTTCCAGGCATAGCCTATTCCCATCAAGGAAAAGGTATGACTACTTTATTCCAAACTAATTTAAAAAATAAAGTTAATATTCCCAAACTCATATTGTATAATGATATTAATCTATCTGGCAAATGGCGCTTAAAAAACGCTCAACCAGAAAGGTCTTTAGAAAATCAAGATATTGAAACAATTATTGAACATGAAGATGGAAGTGTTAAAACAAATTTTCAAGCAGATTCAATAGATACAACTCCTACGGTTTATCAACCTTTTAGAAAGTCTTATTCTCATCCTCCCTTAGTGATAGGATCTTCCATAAAAGAACCATCTCGAGTTTTTTGCTCTACACCTAATGTAGACTTTCGACCTATAGGACTTGTTTGTCCTTCTTATCAAGCTTCTCCATCTAATACATATAATCCTTCGGAATCCGATTTCAATATAAATGTTATTGAATGTATTAAAATTGATAAAGAAATGTTAAAAGAGAATTTAGCTCTACATCCTTTAATAAAATCCTTTTTTAAAAAGGTTTCTCAAGAACATAAAGACTTTTTAAAAGAAAAATGGTACAAATATATGTATGATAATCAAAGAAATATTTATTTCTTTGATTGGCTTAAACTAGCCATAAAGAGAGCTTATAATACTGAAGATTTATCCATCAATATGATAACAAAATTAAGCTCATCTTGGATTATAGCTTATACCAGTTCTTCTCCATAAAGAACTGAAGAATCTGTACATCATCCATTACATCAAATCATATATAAAGAAATTTCGGCCATACCCATAAAAGATGTAGCAAAGATATAAGGAGATAATGGTAAATCTAAATTAATTTATAAATTAGCCTTAAGTCATGTTTTAGAATAAAATAATTATACAAATATTAACCTTCATACTATTGGCCGACAAACTAATATAATTAAAGATAAAGTTGAAAATATTTTACAGCCTTCTGAAATTATTTCTTCTTAAAACGAAATCAAAACTATCTCAAAAGGATCCTCATCCTCATCCTTAGAATCATCTAGTTCCTCTAATAAAGATTATTCTTTAGATACATTCCATTATAAAATATTTGATAGTGAAATCTAGTATGAATCTTCTTTTTCTTCCTCTTTATCTTTAAACATACTCTCTGCTCCAGAAGAAATGGTGCTAGAAATGTTTAAAGATCTGAAAGATGAAGAATTAAAAAATAAATATTTTTTAAAAATACAGAAAATGAACAACGGAAATAAAAAAAGGAAAAGCTTCTACATCAAGTAATATATCTGACTTACCTGAACAATTTAGTATAAAAATTGTTTTAGATAGATTAATAAAGCAACAAGCTCCTACTCATCTTTTAATTCAAGATCTTTCTAAAGAAACTAATAATAAAAGCAAAAAATAAAAGAATTAAAACAAGACTTAATTGAACTTCAAGAACTTAAACAACGTGTTGAGAATCTTGAATTTCACACACTAAAAAATTATCAAGAAAACAATGATAATTTAGAACATCAAGAAAAATTTGATGAAAGCTTGAAAGGTTTTGTAAATTATTTAACAAGGAATCCACTTAAAAAATGGAAAACTCAACTTATAATTAAGATCAAAGAATTCTCTATTAAAGCACTTTGCTTACTAGATAGTGGCGCAGATGTTAATTTAATAAGAGAATGATTAATCCCAACAAAATATTATGAAAAAATCAAAAATAAACTCAGCCTAGTGACTGCTAGTAATAAACTCCATATCCATTATAAATTAAATAACGTCCATGATTGCAAAAATCGAATATGGTGCGTGGAAAAGATTTAAACAATGATGTTATCCTTGGAAATCCTTTTCTATAGATTCTTCAGCCTTTTCAAATTGATTCATCAGGCCATAAAACTATCAAAGACAATAAAAAATTAATTTTTGATTTTGTCGAATCAACTCCTATTCAACATATCAATATCTTTCAAAATCAAATTACTTATAAAGAAAAACAAATTGCATATCTTCAAGAAGATATGAATTCTTTAAGAATTGAAAAAGAATTACAAAAACTAGAATTCCAAAAAGATTTAATCCAATTTCAAAAATCTCTTGAAACAGAATGCTATTTTGACCTTCCTTCTGCCTTTTGGCATAGGAAATACCATACTATTTCTCTTCCATATATTGATAATTTCGATGAATCTCAAATTCTTACTAAAGCTTGACCTATTCAGATGAATAAAGACCCTCTACAACTATGTACTAAAGAAATCAATGATCTTCTTACTAAAAAGCTTATTCAGAAATCACAATTACCTTAGAGTTATGCAGCGTTTTATGTAAATAAAGCACCTGAACAAGAACGAGGTGTTCCTCCTCTTGTTATCAACTACAAGCCTTTAAATAAAGTCTTAAACTCCATCAGATATCTAGTTCCAAATAAAACTGATCTTATTAACCATCTTGCTGGTGCCTTCTTTTTTTCCAAATTTGATCTTAAATCAGGATTTTGATAAATTCAAATCACCCCGTAGGATGGGTATAAAACTGCTTTTATAATACCATTTGGCCATTACGAATGGAACGTTATGTCATTTGGTTTAAAAAATGCTCGTTCAGAATTTCAAAGAATAATGAATGACATTTTTAATCCATATCAAGCTTTTACACTTGTCTATATAGATGACATTCTTATGTTTTCAAAATATATTTGTGACCATTGGAAACATTTAAATATTTTTAAAAAAGTTATTATCAAGAATGGGCTTGTCTTATCCCAAAAGAAAGTAAAGTTTTTTCAAACAAAAACTCAATTTCTTGGCTTTATAATAAAAAAAGGAACTAATTTTCCAGTCCAAAGAGTTACTAAGTTTGCTTCCCAATTTCCTGATGAAATTCTTAATAAAGTGCAATTGCAACATTTTCTTGGATGCCTTAATTATGTTTTTGACATTTATAAAGATCTTGTTAAAAAGAAAAAAATCTTGCAAATGCGCTTGACCAAAAAATCCCATAGAATCGTCACCTGCTCAAATAAACGTTATTCAAAATATTAAACAGAAAGTCCAAAATTTACCTTTTTTAACCATCCCTCATCCAGATTTATTAAAAATAGTTCAAATAGATGCATCTGAAATAGGTTTTGGAGGAATCCTTCTACAAAGAAATGTCCATGGAAAAGAAGAAATTCTTCGTTTCACTTCTGGAACATAGACGCCCACTCAACAGAATTATTCAACTATTAAAAAGGAAATCCTATCCATAGTAAATAGTATAATGAAGTTCCAAAGTGACTTATTAAAAAATTTTTTTATTAAGAACAGATTGTAAATCTGCTAAAGAAATTTTAGAAAAAGATGTAAAAAATCTTGCTGTTAAGCAAATCTTTGCTCACTGGCAAGCTTTATTAGCCATATTTGACTTTGACATTGAGTATATTACAAGTAAATAATTTTCTTCCTGATTTTTTATCTCGTGAGTTTTTACAAGGACAAAAGAATGAAGCCTCGACAGATTAGACCCTTTCTCCAATCCCCAACTGATAAAGTTTCTTCCATTATGAACACTACACCTTTATCTAGAAAATCTAGTGGCAATTATCTTGAGAGATGGGGAACAACCCATACTTCTAATATTCCTCAATTTCAAAGCCCATCAAGCCCTGTATCAAGAAAACCTCAAGCTTCACACGCCCAATAATTTGCCACAAATGCACCCTTAAGAATTTATTCCTTAGATGACATACACTACATCAAAAGCGTCAAAATACTACATTACTTAATGTTAATAGCGTCAGCCACCACTGTGGTTTATTTTACCACATTTCACTTACAATCACTATAGTCTTATATCATGGTTTTCTGGCCTAAAATCCCATTACCAAACTATTGTCCTTCCCACTTTTATGTTCCTGCGCTTTGCCCCTTTTTTACCTTTACCGTGCCCACTCTCTCCACTCTCTTCACCCAATTGTAGATCTATACTTTAGGTGTCGTAGAAATCAACACCAGGCTCCAAGCGTTGCAGAAATCAACATCAAACTATACAACGTGCAGTTTTTTTCTTGCTGCCCTCCCTTTCTGACTGCAGTCTCCCTCTTATTGGGTACTCTAACTCTCTCTTTTGTAAATCCATGCCATCTTTGTTTCTAGTATTTAATTTCTTTTACAGCCCACGTTTTGATATAGTTAAACTAAATCTCCCTTTTCTATGTACCCATTTCTACCACCAAATCTAACCGACTTTTTTCTTAAACCATACACATGTCACGTTTGTATTCCAATCTCTCTCTTTCTCTCTATTTGTTTTGATGATACATTTTCAAATACATATGTTTTCCATTTCTTCCACTATCCGATCTAAGAAAAATTTCAATGTTTACTAGTATTTTCGTTTTGGGGGTGTTAGGAAGTTTGATGTTGGGTGGTTTCAAAACAAGTAGCACTGATAGTAGGAAGAACTTTGATGGATTTTGGGCCTTTTGATTTGATTGTATTCCTTCCAAAATGAAGGAGAATACAATTGATTCATTATTGGTATGGCAAAGAGTGATGTAATCCATGATATAGTTGTGGGTGTTTGAGAAATTGTACTTGTGCATGTGAGATGTGGATGAAAAATCTAGATGTAAGGAGCTGTACATCTAGGAAGGACTAATTAGATTTTAGCCTCTGTCTCTTTCTGTGTTTGTGTGTGCGTAAAGCCTCCCAAAAAAAAATCATGAATTCTTAACAAGTTCTTATGTTTAGAAAAATAATTATAAGAAATAAGAAAAAGAAACTAAAAGAACAACAAGTTTACCGTTCTGTTGTTATTCTCACCCCCCCCCCCCCCATTAATCCCCCTTAAAGTTTATTAATCTGGCATCAAGCATCAAATTGTAGAACTCACACTTGAATCCTAAGATATCCTTGTAAATGGATGTTGAATAATGCCAATCCAATGAGGAATCACCCTCTCCATAGAAACAACCAAGTGTCAATCTACGGTTGGGTTTGAGGACTTGGGTACATTATGTGTGTGGTGGGCGTATGTACAATAGCATATAAAAGTAATAAGAAAAAAGATTTGTTCTATAGGTAAGATTGTTTGCCCTAGAAATTGATATGAATCATAATATTTTTGTCTTGAATCCTAGGGTTTTAACACATTATAGATCTTGCTGCCTCTTGAAAACCTGTTCCAAGGTTGTTTTAGATTTTTCTGCTACTTTTATTCTATCATTTTTAAGTGTTTGCTATTGCTTTTTCTTTGTTGTTTTTTAAACTTTGTTAGTTTCATTGAGGGCTGTGTAGTATTATACTTTGTAAGAATTTATGCCCTTTTTTGTTCAAAAAGTCTATTGTTTGTTTAAGGGGTGGGGGAAATTGAAATAATCATGATCATGTTAAGCCTTGATTTAGGGGCCTAAAAGATGGAAAGATTTTTTTTGCCTCCCTAAATGGTTGATCTTGATAAATATGGATGAGAGTCACGAGACCTAAGATCAATTTTGGATGTCATGGTGGTTGTGAATTGGAAAGGAATTATCACAGGTGTGCCATAGGGCCACCTTCAATAGGTAATTTTCTATTTTACTTCCATTTTTCAAATTTTTTTTTCATGTCAGATGTTGAGCTTCAATAGCTAAGATTATCAACAAAAATAACTTTTGTCATTCACACCATCAAATCCTTGGCATCATTTGTCATTGCTCTGTGATTTCCATACAAGTAGGTATCTAACATATTCATTTTATTTTAGTTATTCAAACAAGTAGGTATCTAACATCTTAATCTTATTTATTTCAAAATAACTCCTACATTAGCCTAAACTCCACTTTTAGTTGATTGAGCAATTAGGCAGCACCTCATTTTTTAGCATATATTCATAAATTAATATCTTTTCTTTTCTTCAAGATTTTTTTGTTAAGGTCTAAAAATTAGAAGCACCTCATTTTTTAACTCTTTTATGCCATGTCCAGAACTTTTAGAAAGTCTTTACATGACTATTTGTTGTCCTGCTAGCTTGCCCTATAAAATAAAAGGGAGAATGGTTAATTAGGTAGGTATTTTTATTTTATTTAAGGCATACAAACACTACTTACATGTTGATTTTCAATTAACTTCAAGAATCACTATGGCCACATATGGAGGCCCCATCACATGCCCACTCTGTAGATGCTCAAGCCTAGGCACGAATGGGTCGTTCATGAAAAATATATGGCAAAAGAATAGCTTGGTCCACGGTCCCAAGTTTAATTAGAGGTCAATTGGATGGGTTGAGGAAAGTTTAAAAAACAAAGCAATTGTATTTGGGTTTGCAATTAAGGTCATATGGGTGTTGTTGGCTTCAGATCAATCCAGAAGCCTGGCCCTTGGGAAAAAAGATTAAGTTGTAGGCCTAGGCATAAAAGTTCTAATTTATAAATTGGTTACTTTTCCTTGAATAAAACAGGCCAACTCTTTATGGTTTTTGGTTGTTGGAAAGTTAACTTACATAGATTAGTACATGGACTGGAACCAAATATGGCAAGGATCAATCTACTGCCTTCCCAAATCAAATGATCCATTTATTAAATCACTAGAAGGAAGATGATATTTTCCTCTTTATTTATAGGGCTCTAGACTTAAATGCCCAAAACTATGAAGTAAACACAAAATTACCTCTTTGGCTTGTGCTACTCTATTGGTATTGTTGCTTATGCTACTATAATATATTGTTCTTGTTTCAAAAAATGCAGGAAATGGGTGCATGCGGTTGCAATGGGTTGAACTGGGTTTTTTCTTGTTTAGCTATTTATTATTCCATTTTAAGCTAAGAATGAAATGGGCTGTTCACTTTTTTTTTATACTTTTGGTATTCTTCATACTCTATTGTTGTTATAAGTATGTTGAATATTTAATGTTTTAGAACATGTCCCCAAACAAGGAGTGGATGAAGGCACCGCGGAATTCTATTGACTACTTAGAAGAGGTTAAATCATTAATTGAGTTTGTAAGAGCTAATAAAGATGAATTAGGGGAAGATGATTGGTATTATTGCCATTGTGTCAAATGTCGCAATCTAATAAGAGAGAAAAAGACAGTAGAAGAAATTAGTACACATTTAATATGTAAGGGTATAGATAAGACATACACAACATGGATCCATCATGGAGAACTCCATCCCAAAAGTCATGCAAACATAATGGCAAGTAACAACAAAAAAGATGCATATCCGACAATGGTTGATATGGTGAATGATATATTTGGACATGTTTATCATGAAGATGATTTTGAAGCTCATGTATGGGATAGAATGTCCATATACCTTGATGAAGCCATTGATCGAGATTTTGTTGAAGGATAAGCTGATTCACCAGAGAATATTCAGTACAAGAAGTTGATGGAGGATGCGGTGAAACCATTATATCCTTCTTGTCAAGTTGAACATACAAAGTTATCGGTGACAGTTGATTTGTTGAGCATGAAGGGCAGACATCAATCGTCCAATAAGAGTTTCACGGAGCTATTGCAATTGTTTAAAAATGTTCTACCAATTGGGAATACCTTGCCTGAGAAAACGTACACTGCCAAGAAGATGATTAATTCTTTATGTATAGAGTGCAAGATTATCCATGCATATAAAAATGATTGCATTCTTTATTGGAGAGAGCATGAAAATAAGAACAGTTGTCCTACATGTGATGTTAGCAGATGGCAGCCAAGGAACATTTTGAAGCCAAGATGCAAATGATTACCATGGAAAAAACTAAGATACTTTCCATTAACGCAACGGTTGCAAAGAATATATAGTGTGCCTTGGATTGCAAAGAGTATGACATGGCACGCAAATGCAAGCTTAGTACGAAATCCAGCAATAATGCGTCATCCAGTGATTCTTCATGTTGGACATAGTTTAACCATAAATGGATTGACTTTGATGCTGAAGCACGTAATGTCCATAAATGGATTCACTTTAAACCACACCCAGAAAGTAATGTAAATAAAGAAAGTTAGAAAAGTCACCTTAAATAGGGCACCTCGGCAACGGCGACAAAAACTTAATCGTGAGTTCCAAGTGCAGAACCGCGATGTAGTAATAAAACTGGTGATATCAGGTCGATCCACAGAGAGCAATGTGTTTTAAGGTTCCTTTTTCAACCCTAAATAAAAATTTAAAAGTAACCTAATTTAAAATCTAACAAATACAAACATCCTACTTACCAAAATTAAATTAATTACAACCCAATGAAAAGAAATTTTCCTAAAACTAAAAACCTAAATCTAAAAATTTCTAAAATAAAACTAAAATTGCTGCAAAACTAAAACACAAGTTAGAACTTCCAAAAATAAAAACTAAAATTAGAAACTTACTAAACTAAACAATGTTAAAAACAAAATAAACATAAGTTAGAAACTTTCCTAGGTTAGAATTTCCAAAACTAGAAAAACTTTCTGATTTAAAAGTTTCAATTAAAACAAGTTTAAAAAGATATTTAATTCTGGAAATTAACTTCAATAATAAAAAACCATAAAACTAGAAACAAATTTGAAATTAGAAAGTCAGTAAAATTAGTAATGAAATGCATGCCATGAGTTGCTGAAAAATTCTAAGTATGAAAAACTAATATGTTGATGTAAATTTTATGCATAATTTGAACAATTCTAATGCATCCTAAATCTAAATTTAATGGCTGGAATTTATGCTCTATTGATGTAAGAAACTAACAAAAAAAAAAACGAAAGTAAAAATAAGATCTAAAACGAAAAAGTTATGAATGAATGAACATGACAACTTTGTAAAATTCTGTGCAGAAATTCTGATTCGAGTTGACTGATTGGCAAAGTTTAAGCGTCTTGTTCACAAGCCTTCCGAAATTTTTTTGATTTGAAATTCTGAGGAATGAAAGATGACATCCTAAACTTTAATTTTCCCAAGTTTCAAAGAAAAATATTATGATTTGACTGGTCTACCCACTTCAAACTTTTTGTCAAAAATTGTTTCTGCAGTTTGCTGAAACTATTAAGTTATGCTGTTTATATATTGAGTCCGAATTTCATCATTAGATTCAGATCTGAAGGCTTAATTTTCATCTACTTAAATATGCACAAAATCTTATGACATGAAAATATATGCAATGAATTCTAATCCAACCATCAAACTATGCAAAAACAAAACTTAAAATCAACATAAACGTAACAAGAAAAATAACAAAAGTGTAGAAAATAAAATAAAAGTGCAGGAAGTCAAAGGCGGTAAATAACTGAAGTCAAAGGCGGTAGATTACTGAAGTCAAAGGTGATAGATTGTTCCTTCAATTTCATATCTTAATTTGGGCTCAAAAAGATTAGAACTGTTGTCTTAGGGTCTTATTCTTCATTTTGGGTCGTCAATCCAAGTAAGAATAATAAATTTCCATTCCATGTAAAAATAAATTTCAAAATTGGCCTCTAATCTTTTTTCACTCAAACCTCTTTAACTCCATCTTGCATTGCCTCCAAACATACAATGTATCCAAAGAGACAAAGTATATTGAAAAGGTTACTAAGATGGGTTACTAGTTGTGATTCCAATTCTATCCCAATATTTAAACAAGAATAAAAATTAACCCAATAAAAAACAAGACTAAAATTATGAACACCACAAAATCAATGACAAGAACAATTGAAAAGAAACAAATTTTACTAGCATGAAATTGTTTTACAAAAGATTGAAGATAAAAAGCAAACAATTACATACTCAGATGGATAAGAATTCCTCCTTCTAGTTGACACTTCAAGGTTAGTGGTGTGGCTTTAGGGCTAAGCCTCCTTGATGACTTAAGATGTAGAGAATAAGAGAGGGAGAGATGGATGTAAAAATCTAGAGGTGGGAGGTGTGTAATTCTTCCATGAAGAATATGGGAGAGGGGTGCCCTATTTATACTTTTTTAAGTCCTACTCTTTCTCAAACACTAAAATCTTAAAAATAATTAAAAAAATGAAAGAAAAAGGGCTCCAAACAATGCTTTGGATGTGCAATATTTGTTGGGATTTTTTTTCTTTTTATTTTTCTTTTCTTTCCTTGCATGCTTTGTCTAGAAGTCCCTCTTGGATGCTTCTTACCTTCTTTGTCTTTGCCACCTTGCATTAGGATCTTTTGAGAGATGAAGTAGGGAAAAGAATCCTCTCTTAGAATCAAACTTGGTCCACAAGAGGTGTAGAACTTCCCCTTTATCTCTTTGCATCATCAACTTTCCTTTTTTGGAAAGTTCTCCTTGTTGGCTCCTAACTTGAAAAGATCTTTAAAGATAACCTTCTTGATTTTTTTTCCTTTTCTTTTTCAACCAAAATCTGATCCCAAATATCTTTTGAACGTGGAATAGCTTGCTTGGATTTTTTTTTCATTTTTTTTTCAAAGAAATCTTCTCCTTCTCCAAAAAGAACTCCTATGTGGCTTTCCTTGTCCATCTTTGATGATATATTCCTCAAATTCTCTTCAAAATCTCTTGAAAATTTGTAACAAATAAATGGACCCCATCTTGGATGTTTTACAAGTGTACCCTACATATCTGTTTGTGTGTGTGGGACCATGAAGCCGACTTTTTACAATTTTCTTCCAATTTCCTTTTCTCTTCAATTTCTTCTCTCCTTTCTCTTGAAAATCAATTCCTTGCCTCAATTCTTTACAAATGGGACCCATATTATCAATTTCCTACAAGAAAATTGTAAATTTATGTGAAAAGACCATTTTACCCTTGAAATCACAAATGCATAACTGTGGGCCCATCTCTCACGAAATGATAATAAAAATGTACATCATTCTTCATGATTTTATATGAATGAACTAATGATGAAGAATTCAATTTATTTCATGAGAAAAATTATTTTCACAAAACTTTCGAAAAATAGACTTTCCAAAAATAGTAGGTTTATGAATTATATACAAAAAGTGTGATTTTTAAGCAAATTATGCAGAAAAATATAAAAATGAATTTAAAATGAATTAACCCATGATATCACCTTAACTGAGGCTCTTTCAAGTTAATAAGTCCTTAAAATAGCTCAAAATGTGTATGAAAATATGCATTTTTAAAGACTCATCACTTGCAACAGACGGATTCAATCTTTTTGGGAACAATAACAACTTCTATAGTTGTTGGCCTGTTATGATTGTTCCATTCAATCTTCCTCCATCTTTGTGCATGCAGAAAGAGTTTACCATGTTAACATTAGTGATCACTGGAAAAAAAGGTCCAAGACATAACATTGATATCTTGCAACCATTGATCACTAAGTTGGAAGAATTGTGGTCTATTGGAGCTATAACGTATGATTCTCATAGTAAGAGTAGGTTTTTAATGAAAGCAATTTTGTTATGGGCTATACATGTTTTCCAGCATATGGTCATTTGTCGGGTTGTAGGACTGTAGGTAAGTATGGTTGTCCTCTGTGTAGTGAAGGAACACAGTCGGTGCGATTTACAAATGGAATAAAGTTTGCCTACATGGGACATAGAAAATTCCTACCAACTAACCACCCATTTAGAAGCCAAAAATTCCAATTTAATGGGGAAGAAGATCATGAGAAACATCCTAGGCATTTAACTGGCTTCGAAGTCCTATTAAAAATGGAAAGTATTGAAAGTAATTTCAGAAAAAGGAGGGATAATAAGAGAAAGAGACATAAAGAGGAGAATGAGACCACTGCATGGTCGAAAAGATCAACCTTTTTTGACTTGCCATATTGGAAGGTGTGCTTAACTTCAACTCCTGATGCTAAAATAATGTGGTTTTTTAAACTTCATACTAACATAAATTAATTATTTTGATAGGAACTGCCTATTCACCATAATTTGGATGTGATGCATGTGGAAAAAATGTAGCTGAAATCCTATTTGCAACAATCATGAATACTAAGGGTAAGACTAAGGATAATCTTGAAGCCCACAAAGACTATAAGGCTATGGGAATTAAGAAAAGATTGTGCCCAGTGGAAAAGAACGGCAAGGAGACCTATCTAGAAGCACCTTATTCTCCATCTCGATAGGAGAAAGACTTAATTTATAAAACCTTGTATCATCTGAAAGTTCCTATCGGGTATAGTACGAATTGGAGACACAAAGTAAGCTTGGAGGATAGAGAGCTAAAAAATTTTAAATCACATGATTATCACATACTCCTTCAACAATTGTTACCAATGCTTCTAATGCATGCATTTCAATCACATAAGCCATTACATGCTGCTATTCGACAGCTATCAATATTCTTTAATGTCTAATGTTCTAAAGTTATTAATCATTTAGAACTGTGGAAGATGAAAGAATAGGTTGTGGAAACCTGATGTGTTTTTGAAAAATACTTTCCTCCTTCATTTTTTGTTTCCATGATTCACCTTATTGTGCATTTGGTGGAAGAAGTGCAAGTTTGTGGACCTGTTAGATATCGATGGATGTATCCTTTTGAGAGGTAACTAAAATGATTAAATTTTCTTTGTTCATAGTAATCACAATCTAGCAAGGGATGTAACTAACTTTTTTTTTCTTCCCAGGTAGATGAAAACTTACAAACGATATGTGGTGAATCAAACATATCCAGAGGGTTCTATTTCTGAGTGTTATCTTATAAATGAAGCTATGTTGCATGCAATGAATTACATGCCCGATGGCACTAAAAAACGTCATAAGCAAGGAAGGAGTTTGTGGATGGATAAGGAAAGTGAAGTTGCTCACCCTATTGACAAAAATGGGAAGGTTTACATTCTTGAAAACGTGCAATGCCATCAAGGACGCAAATGGGTACTAAAGAAGTCTAATGAGAATATTGAGATGGAGAAGTAAGTAAATTTTGATAATACCATTTATAACTTTATTTTATAATAAATAAATCATCCACAATACGTAAATGAATACAGAATTTATGTTGAATATGTTCAAAGCCAAAGATCTAACAATCAAAGTCGGAGGGGCAATATTCAACCTGTAAAGGTGTTGGATTACATACCTTGACTTAGAAAGCAATTAGAAAATGAAGAAAACTGTGTCCTTAAAAGGCTTGCTGATGGACCAAGTTTTGAAGCCATTTCATATACATCCTACATGGTAAATGGATATGTTTTCTATAAAGCATAATCAGAAATGAACAAAACGACACAGAACAGTGGAGTCTTAGTGAGGGCTATGACTGGTTTTAGAGCAAGTACAAGGGACACAAATCTTGTGCATGAAGAAGTATCTTTCTATGGCATTGACAAACAAATTCTAGAGTTGGATTATTATGACTTCAAACAAGTAGTATTCTATTGTGATTGGGTGCGTTTAGACAGTCATGGATGTAGAGATGATCCAGAAAGCAATTTGATTTACGTTAATCTAGGGAAGTTGCTAAGAAATATGAAAGAAGATGATGAGCCATTTATTTTAGTGAATCAAGCAACTCAAATCTTCTATTGTAAAGATCATAGTAGGCCCATGGAGGAATGGCATGTTGTATTGGACGTTCCAAAGAATTTGAACCGGGATATGGACTTTTTTAAAGATCCCTTGGTTTTTGAGGCAAGAACAATTGGAAATATTTGTCCAAAAGCACTACGAGATGATATCATTGATAATGAGGAGACTAAACTATAAATTCATGTATGACATTTTCTTTGTTGCATTTTTTTATGTCATTTTGTATGTTAAATTTCTTATTCTTATGCAACATAATCAGAAATAGAATACTTTGATACCAGATCTATTGCATTTTTCTTGGTTTTATTTTAGTATATTTTATTTTAAATCTAACATATGTGGTTGTAGAAATTATGTCATATGATAGGCCTTCATCAACAACAGCATCTACAGTAGAGGGATGTGGTACTCATGAGAGTATGTAATGCATATTATAATTTGGTTGGATTGTGACATTATTTTTTAATGTTCTAAAGTTAATGTGTCATTTATAACAGGTCATGTCTTGCCGATGACATTTAACATAAATGGTCAAGCCATCGGTGACAATGTAGCCGGCTTGGCCACAACGATAGGGCTGATGAGTCTTTAAAAATGCATATTTTCATACACATTTTAACCCATTTTAAGGACTTATTAACTTGAAAGAGCCTCATTTAGTGTGATATCATGGTTTAATTCATTTTAAATTCATCTTTATATTTTTCTGCATAAATTGCTTAAAAATCACACTTTTTGCATAAATTCATGAAACCTGCTATTTTTGGAAAGTCTATTTTTGGAAAGTTTTGTGAAAATAATTTTTCTCGTGAAATAAATTGAATTCTCTTCATCATTAGTTCATTCATACAAAATCATGAAGAATGATGTACATTTTTATTATCATTTCATGAGAAATGGGCCCACAGTCATGCATATGTGATGTTAGGGGTAAAATTGTCTTTTCACATGAATTCACATCTGTTTTGTAGGAAATTGATTATATGGGTCCCATTTGTAAAGAATTGAGGCAAGGAATTGATTTTTAAGAGAAAGGAGAGTAGAATTAAAGAGAAAAGGAAATTGGAAGAAAATTGTAAAAAGTCGGCTTCATGGTCCCACACACACATGCACATGTGTGGGGCACACTTGTAAAACATCCAAGATGGGGTCCATTTATTTGTTTCACATTTTCAAGAGATTTTGAAGAGAATTTGAAGAATATCTCATCAAAGATTGACAAGGAAAGCCACATAGGTGTTCTTTTTTGAGAAGGAGAAGATTTAATTGAAAAAAATATAAAAAAATATCAAAGCAAGCTATTCCACATCCAAAAGAGGATTTTGGATCAGATTTTGATTGAAAAAGTAAAGGAAAAATATCAAGGGAGAATTATCTAGAAGATCTCTTCAAGTTCGGGCCAACAAGGAGAACTTTCCAAAAAAGGAAAGTTGACGATGCAAAGAGATAAAAGGGGAAGTTCTACACCTCATGTGGGCCAAGTTTGATTCTAAGAGAGGATTCTTATCCCTATTTCATCTCTCAAAAGATTTCAATGCAAGGTGGCAAAGACAAAGAAGGAAAGAAGCATCCAAGAGGGACTTCTAGACAAAAACAAGCAAGGAAAGGAGAGAAAAATAAAAAAGAAAAAAAATCCCCAAGAATATTGCACGTCCAAAGCATTGTTTGGAGCATTTTTTTCTTTCATTTTTAAATTATTTTTAATATTTTAAAGTTTGAGAAGGAGTAGGACTTGAAAAAGTATAAATAGGGTACCCTTCTCTCATATTCTTCATGGAAGAATTACCCACCTCCCACCTCTAGATTTCTTCATCCATCTCTCCCTCTCTTGTCTCTACATCTCAAGTCATCAAGGAGGCTTAGCCCTAAAGCCACACCACCAATCTTGAAGTGTCAACTAGAAGGAGGAATTCTCATCCATCCTAGTATGTAATTGTTTGCTTTTTATTTCCAATCTTTTGTAAAACAATTTCATGCTAGTAAAGTTTGTTTCTTTTCAATTGTTCTTGTCTTTGATTTTGTGGTGTTCATAATTTTAGTCTTGTTTGTGATTCGGTTAATTTTTGTTCTTGTTTAAATATTGGGATAGAATTGGAATCACAACTAGTAACCCATCTTAGTAACCTTTTTAATATACTTTGTCTCTTTGGATACATTGTATGTTTGGAGGCAATGCAAGATGGAGTTAAAGAGGTTTGAGTGAAAAAAGACTAGAGGCCAATTCTGAAATTTATTTCTACATGGAATGGAAATTTGTTATTCTCACTTAGATTGACGACCTAAGATGAAGAATAAGACCCTAAGACAACACTGCTAATCTATTTTAGCCCAAATTAAGATAAGAAATTGAAAGAGCAATCTACCGCCTTTGACTTCTTGTTATTACCGCCTTTGACTTCAGTTGTTTATCGCCTTTGACTTTCATGTTATTACCGCCTTTAACTTCCTGCAATTTTATATTATTTTCTGCACTTTTGTTATTTTCTTGTTATATTCACATGGATTTTAAGTTTTGTTTTTGCATAGTTTGATGGTTGGATTAGGAATCATTGCATATATTTTCATGTCATAAGATTTTGTGCATATTTACATTGATGAAAATTAAGCTTTTAGATCTAAATCTAATGATAAAATTCGGACTCAATTTATAAACAGCATAACTTAACAGTTTCAGCAAACTGCAGAAACAGTTTTTGACGAAAAGTTCGAAGTGGGTAGACCAATCAAATCATAATATTTTTCTTTGAAACTTGGTAAAATTAAAGTTTAGGATGTGGTCTTTCATAGACCAAAATTTCAGATCAAAACAATTTTGGAAGGCTTGTGAACCAGAGGCTTAAAATTTACCATTCAGTCATATTCGAATCAGAATTTCTGCACAGAATTTTGCAAAGTTGTCATATTCATGCATTCATAACTTTTTCGTTTTAGATCCTTTTTCACTTCCATTTTTTTTGTTAGTTTCTTGCATCAGTAGAGCATAAATTCCAGCCATTAAATTTAGATTTAGGATGCATTAGAATAATTCAAATTGTGCATAAAATTTGCATCAGCATACTAGTTTTTCATACTTAGAATTTTTCAGCATCTCATGGCATGCATTGCATTATTAATTTTACTAACTTTCTAATTTTAAATTTATTTCTAGTTTTATGTTTTTGATTGTTTTAGTTAATTTTCAGAATTAAATATCTTTCTACACTTGTTTTAATTGAAGGTTTTAAATTGGAAAGTTTACTAGTTTTGGAAATTCTAACCTAGGAAAGTTTCTAACTTTTTTTTATTTTGTTTTTAACATTGTTTAGATTAGTAAGATTCTAATTTTAGGTTTTATTTTTGGAAGTTCTAACTTGTGTTTTAGTTTTGCTGCAACTTTAGTTTTATTTTAGGAATTTTAGATTTAGGAAAGTTTCTTTCATTGATTTGTAACTAATTTAATTTTGGTAAGTAGGATGTTTGTATTTGTTAGATTTTAAATTAGGTTAGTTTTAATATTTTATTTTAAGGCAAGTCAAGTTGAAAAAGGAACCTTAAAACACATTGCTCCCTGAGGATCGACCTGGTCTCACCAGTTTTGTTACTACATCGCGGTTCTGCACTTGGAACTCACGATCAAGTTTTTGGCGCCGTTGCCGGGGAGCGCTGTTTAAGGTAACTTTTCTAACTTTCCTTATTTACATTGCTTGTGGGTGTGGTTTAATTTTGGCATCTTGCTAGAAATAGGAGGACATGCGTGGAATGATGAGTCGCCCTAATTTGGAATAGGAATGTGCATGGAATGCTAGAAAGTACACATCACTGCTATTTTTAGAAACTTTCTAAAATCAGGAAAAGTTACTGTTTTTCAACTTGTCTCAACTTCTTTTGGGAAGAAAGTATACCAAAAGTGATCTAATCATTGTCTTTAATCTTCTCGGTGTCTAAGGAAGCCTTTGCCCCTGTAATGCGCGACAGCTTGTCTGTTCAGGAAACTGGTCCTTCAAACGGGTCCATCTGTGACTCTACCACTTCCTGGTGGCTTACCTGGCCGAGTTTGTTTCATAGGACCAGAGTGGAGACCTTGAGGAAACTTTTCAACCTTAAGCAGTTGCTTAGATGTCTTTTTTTTCTAACTTAGGTTTTTATCATTTTAAAAAAAAAAAAGAACAAGTGATTCCAAAAATGGATTGGTGGAAATCCACAAACATGAGGGGACTTAACAATGGGCAAATCAATAGGAATAGAACCAATGCTGATGGCCCCCCAAAGTCTTGGCGTGCCTTGTGTGAACAAGAAAGAATTGCAAAGTTACATCTAAGAAATTGTTCAGCTAGATCTTGTGAATGGGAATGGGCCAATCAATATGTTCATTGTTACAATGAGGAATTTATGGAAAAGTTTAATGGAATGATTAGGTCAGATGATCAACTAATAAGGGTCCCGTATGATTACCCACACCCCACACAATCATTCACTCATTATAATATGGATGTGGGATTTCCATGGTGGGCTAAATTCAATTCAATGGCATTACCATAATGAAATGGATACCATGTGTGGTCCAAATTAGGTTGATCACTCACTAAACAATTGGCGTAATGGGCCCAACATGGATCATGTCTCTTCTTCCCAAGAATTTACTCAGGACGGGTCATATGAATACCCCTCACAGGATACATCATATGTACCCCCTTCTTCTCCCTGGTTATATGCACCATGTGATTCCCGACTGCTTGAATGGTCATATGAACCACCACCACTCCTGAAGAATTCTTTGGAGGACACTTTAGCCAAATTGGTTGAGTTCACACACAATGCCATGCAAACCATACAACAAAATGAACAACACATGAAAAGCCTAATGACTTCGATTAATCAAACAGGGCTTGAAATGAGAAAACAAAATGCCACTCTTGGAATTGAAGATGATTCTACATTCATTGAAGATCTTATAGTTATGGATCACACAAACACACAGTGGATATCCAAGGGTGTACATGAGTACATGGATGATGGTGTGATGCATGAACCAATTGATGAATCACATGAGCCTATGTGCCCACTTTTCCTCAGTACCGGCCATTCCATTTCATTAAAGAGGAATCTATGCCCTTTTACATAAATCCTTTCTATGATTCCGACTCCTCTGATGAATTTGGCATTGCAGTCTTTCACAAATTTGATGTTCCTATAATTAAGGAAACTGCAAATGAACCTACTGAGCCCCAAAAGGAAGATAACAATTGGGAGGATGACCCCATTTTTCAGATTTCTGAGTTGGATAATCTGGAATCTTTGGAATCATGTACTAACTTCTTCATGAAATCTAATGATCCAATCCTTAGAGAAATTGCCCTCGCATTTCTTGGCCCTCAATGTTATTCAAAGAAACTTGTAGAATTGGAGAATAAAAATCCCATTCCAACACCCAAGTCCGACAATTTGGAATCCTTTGAGCTCGTGCCTAAACAGACTGTGGAAATCAATTTAAAAGAATTTATGGTATGGGAGGACCTAGGGCCACCCAGTTGTTCATTACTTCATCTCCTATCTTTCAAAGATCCATTTTTAAGGGAAGAGGAAGAAATTTTCTTTATGGTCCCTTTTCAATACAGTGTACAAGAACATGCAGTCCTCATGTTCATTGAACCCACTACCAACATGGTTTCATCTCTTTCTGTGCTTTTTCTAAACTGTATGGAGGAAAATTTCATTTGGGATCTGGGTGGACTCATGGTTTTGAATCCAGTAGTGTAGGTTATTTTTCTTTTCTTTGTAGAGTAGATATTTCCTTTTAGAGTAGCTTCTTGTCTTTTTGTTCTTGTTTTTCTATTTTGCTTAACCTTGGACAAGGAGAAGCTCAGACATATGTTCAGGTGACTTTTTTTTTCTACCCTCATTTACATTTATATTTCCTCATGTTACTTTTACAGTTCTGCGTTGCATGCATAAACATCGAGGACGATGTTCATCTTAGGTTGGGGGGTGAGAACAAGCACGCTTGTCCAATTTTAGACAAAAAATTTTTTTATTTTTTTTTCTGTCACTTTTATCATTTTAGTCAGTTTTTATTCATTTTAGTTTTTTTAGAAAAAAAATTAGGACCTTTATTTCTTTTTTGTTGGTATTTATTTTTCTTTTTCGTTGGTATTTATTTTTCATTTTGGAAAAGAAAGTTTTCAAAAGACTTGAAGCGATTTGAAGATATATAGAAATTTGGAATTTTGATACTTTTGGAAGGAAGTAAAAAAAAAGTTTGCATTTTCTAAAGGAGAAAACCTATCAAAAGATTACCAAAACTTACTCTTCACATCCACACACATATACATTTTTCGAAATTTCGGATATGAAGCTTTGATGCTGTTTGTTTTTGGAATTTTTTTTGGAGAATACAATGTGAACTTGAAATTTAGTTTGTAGAATATTTTTGTTTCCTAGTTCATTTTTGGAACCAAAATGAATTAATTCGAGTGAAATGAGAATTGCCACCTAGTGTTTACCTTGGTTTAAAAAAAAAGGAGAGAAAAAAAAAGAGCATATAATGAGCAATTTATGACTAGTTTGGGTTCATAGCCTTTTTAACTCGAGCTAGTAAGCCCGAAGAGATATTTTTATATCTAATGCCCTAAAGCTATCTGGTTTGAGAGTCATTGGCCTAACGCTCGCTACATGTGTTAATTAGAAAGCTTAAGGGACCTAAACATTGCACAGTCACAGGAAAGAAAAGAAAAAAAAAGAAAATAAAGATGAATTATGGCCCAACGAGTGTCCGTAGAAACTTTCAAAGGATATGTGCGGAAAAGCATAAGGACTAAGTTTGCTCCTTAGATCTCAACTTTTGCTATATCATATGAACTTAGAAAATTCTACGTTGGAAAAAGTAAGAGAGTGAAGAGTGTCCGTAAGAGTTTGCAAGGAAGTATGTGCGGGGAAGGACAAGGACTAGATTTGCTCTCTGGATTCTAATTTTTCTTATATCGTATGAACTTGGGAACTCTTGCGTCGGAAAAAGATAGTGAGAGAAAAAGAGGTCAACCAAAGTAAATAGTAAAGTGACAGCTATCTTAGTAACTCTGAGAGGAAATTTCTTTTTGCTAAATTTCAGGGGATCAGACTATTTGAAGGAAAAATTCTGTTTTTGCAGCATTATAGTAAAATATCCGAAGTAGGTTTTTGATGTATACATTTTCCCACAATGCACGCAAGTTGGTTTGAATTTGAGAAAGTTTTTTAGAATAGAATTGTGGACCGGAATTTGAAAAGTCTGAAAGTGTAATTATTCAAGATTTCGAAAATATCTGACATGAGTGAATTTTCTTTTGGGGAATTTCTTTTTGCTTTTATTCATTTTTTTCTTCATTAAAAAAACAAAAAAGAGAATTTTGTGGGTATATTCACTGCAAACCCTCACGAGGCACAACTCGTCCACTAGGGGAAACCTAAGGGTTTAAGGGCTTGCTGCATAAGCTAAATGCAGTCGAGAGTGTCAGCGAAAGTGGCGTTGCATTCATGTTTAGTTTTATTGCATTGCATTAGTTAAAGATAAGATAAGGTTAGGATGAATTCCTCATATTTTATCGCATTTTTTGATAGGGACTAGCAAAATGCTGGTTGGGGGGTGTGATGAGTCTTTAAAAATGCATATTTTCAAACACATTTTAACCCATTTTAAGGACTTATTAACTTGAAAGAACCTCATTTAGTGTGATATCATGGTTTAATTCATTTTAAATTCATCTTTATATTTTTCTGCATAAATTGCTTAAAAATCACACTTTTTGCATAAATTCATGAAACCTGCTATTTTTGGAAAGTCTATTTTTGGAAAGTTTTGTGAAAATAATTTTTCTCATGAAATAAATTGAATTCTCTTCATCATTAGTTCATTCATACAAAATCATGAAGAATGATGTACATTTTTATTATCATTTCCTGAGAAATGGGCCCACAGTCATGCATATGTGATGTTACGGGTAAAATTGTCTTTTCACATGAATTCACATCTGTTTTGTAGGAAATTGATTATATGGCTCCCATTTGTAAAGAATTGAGGCAAGGAATTGATTTTTAAGAGAAAGGAGAGAAGAATTGAAGAGAAAAGGAAATTGGAAGAAAATTGTAAAAAATCGGCTTCATGGTCCCACACACACATGCACATGTGTGGCGCACACTTGTAAAACGTCCAAGATGGGGTCCATTTATTTGTTGCACATTTTCAAGAGATTTTGAAAAGAATTTGAAGAATATCTCATTAAAGGTTGACAAGGAAAGCCACATAGGTGTTCTTTTTTGAGAAGGAGAAAATTTAATTGAAAAAAATATATAAAAAATATCAAAGCAAGCTATTCCACGTCCAAAAGAGGATTTTGGATCAGATTTTGATTGAAAAAGTAAAGGAAAAAAAATCAAGGGAGAATTATCTAGAGGATCTCTTCAAGTTCGGGGCCAACAAGGAGAACTTTCCAAACAAGGAAAGTTGACGATGCAAAGAGATAAAAGGGGAAGTTCTACACCTCATGTGGGCCAAGTTTGATTCTAAGAGAGGATTCTTATCCCCATTTCATCTCTCAAAAGATCTCAATGCAAGGTGGCAAAGATAAAGAAGGAAAGAAGCATCCAAGAGGGACTTCTAGACAAAAACAAGCAAGGAAAGAAGAGAAAAATAAAAAGAAAAAAAATCCCCAAGGATATTGCACGTCCAAAGCATTTTCTGGAGCCCATTTTTCTTTCATTTTTAAATTATTTTTAATATTTTAAAGTTTGAGAAGGAGTAGGACTTGAAAAAGTATAAATAGGGCACCCTTCTCTCATATTCTTCATAGAAGAATTACCCACCTCCCACCTCTAGATTTCTTCATCCATCTCTCCCTCTCTTGTCTCTACATCTCAAGTCATCAAGGAGGCTTAGCCCTAAAGCCACACCACCAACCTTGAAGTGTCAACTAGAAGGAGGAATTCTCATCCATCCTAGTATGTAATTGTTTGCTTTTTATTTCCAATCTTTTGTAAAACAATTTCATGCTAGTAAAGTTTGTTTCTTTTCAATTGTTCTTGTCTTTGATTTTGTGGTGTTCATAATTTTAGTCTTGTTTGTGATTAGGTTAATTTTTGTTCTTGTTTAAATATTGGGATAGAATTGGAATCACAACTAGTAACCCATCTTAGTAACCTTTTTAATATACTTTGTCTCTTTGGATACATTGTATGTTTGGAGGCAATGCAAGATAGAGTTAAAGAGGTTTGAGTGAAAAAAGACTAGAGGCCAATTCTGAAATTTATTTCTACATGGAATGGAAATTTGTTATTCTCACTTAGATTGACGACCTAAGATGAAGAACCTAAGACAACACTGCTAATCTATTTTAGCCCAAATTAAGATAAGAAATTGAAAGAGCAATCTACCGCCTTTGACTTCTTGTTATTACCGCCTTTGACTTCAGTTGTTTACCGCCTTTGACTTTCGTGTTATTACCGCCTTTGACTTCCTGCAATTTTATATTATTTTCTGCACTTTTGTTATTTTCTTGTTATATTCACATGGATTTTAAGTTTTGTTTTTGCATAGTTTGATGGTTGGATTCGGAATCATTGCATATATTTTCATGTCATAAGATTTTGTGCATATTTACATTGATGAAAATTAAGCTTTTAGATCTAAATCTAATGATAAAATTCGGACTCAATTTATAAACAGCATAACTTAACAGTTTCAGCAAACTGCAGAAACAGTTTTTGATGAAAAGTTCGAATTGGGTAGACCAGTCAAATCATAATATTTTTCTTTGAAACTTGGTAAAATTAAAGTCTAGGATGTGGTCTTTCATAGCCCAAAATGTCAGATCAAAAAAATTTTAGAAGGCTTGTGAACCAGAGGCTTAAAATTTACCAATCAGTCATATTCGAATCAGAATTTCTGCACAGAATTTTGCAAAGTTGTCATATTCATGCATTCATAACTTTTTCGTTTTAGATCCTTTTTCACTTCCGTTTTTTTTGTTAGTTTCTTGCATCAGTAGAGCATAAATTCCAGCCATTAAATTTAGATTTAGGATGCGTTAGAGTAATTCAAATCGTGCATAAAATTTGCATCAGCAAACTAGTTTTTCATACTTAGAATTTTTCAGCATCTCATGGCATGCATTGCATTATTAATTTTACTAACTTTCTAATTTTAAATTTGTTTCTAGTTTTATGTTTTTGATTGTTTTAGTTAATTTTCAGAATTAAATATCTTTCTACACTTGTTTTAATTGAAGGTTTTAAATTGGAAAGTTTACTAGTTTTGGAAATTCTAACCTAGGAAAGTTTCTAACTTTTTTTTATTTTGTTTTTAACATTGTTTAGTTTAGTAAGATTCTAATTTTAGTTTTTATTTTTGGAAGTTCTAACTTGTGTTTTAGTTTTGCAGCAACTTTAGTTTTATTTTAGGAATTTTAGATTTAGGAAAGTTTCTTTCATTGGTTTGTAACTAATTTAATTTTGGTAAGTAGGATGTTTGTATTTGTTAGATTTTAAATTAGGTTAGTTTTAGATTTTTATTTTAAGGCAAGTCAAGTTGAAAAAGGAACCTTAAAACACATTGCTTCCTAAGGATCGACCTGGTCTCACCAGTTTTATTACTACATCGCGGTTCTGCACTTGGAACTCACGATCAAGGGCGAGCTCTAAAAAACAATATATCGCTTACATGTTCTCAATGGTTAGAGGTGCCCAATGCAGCGAAGGAGAAAGTGGGACATAATAACTGTGAGTTGTATTTGGTTCAAAGAGCTTTCATAGTTATTATCATTCTTTATATTGATTTATCTCACTTAATTTCTACTTTGCAGAGTAAGTATGAAGTTCCAATTGAAAATAAAGAGTTGTTGCCTGGGAAAGCAAATGAATGCTAGAGGGATCGTAATTCGAAAATGATGCATTTCATATTCGCTAGATATCACACAAATGCGGATAGGGAAAAAATGTACCTAAATTTGTCAAGAAGGAGGATTGGGAGAGATTTATCGACATGTGCTCAACATCTGATGTACAAACAAAGAGTGAGCTTGGAAAGGCCACTAGGCAAGATGTGAGGTGCCCCCATACCTCTGATAGAATGGGACAAGCAAGGGTTACTGATAATTTGGCAACCATAATTTATGCGTTTTCTTACTTTTTCATAATTTGAAAGTGTTTTTATTCAATCAAGATGTTTGATTCTAAAATTTTCAGCGACGGAAAAATCCTAACAAGGAGATCACCCGTACTAATGTTTGGCTCAAAACTCATACAAAGAATGATGGTTCTACTTCGAACCAAGAAATGGTAAAGAAATGTAATTTAATTTACTACATTATCACTAAGTCTATTTTGAAAATTATGACATCTCTAAGTAATCATTGATTCATTTTGAAGAAATTAAAGATTACTTATTCTTAAATTGATTATAGAAGTGCTATGTAATGTGATGATATGGGGTGTTGATGTTGGAGTTTTGAGCGCTTTGGCATTATAGATGTATGTATGAAGTGGTCTATTAACAAGTGATACATTTGTGCACCGAATATATTTTTGGGTTCTGAAATATAAAGGAGACTCTGTCAACATTTTTTTGAAAGTATAAGTACTAATTATGTGGATATATTCAGAAATTGAATTAATTATGGAAGTGCTATGTGATGTGATGATTTGGATCATTGAAAATGGAGTTTTGAGTGTATTGGCATTATATATATAAAGTGATGTTATATTAGATGTACGTATGAAGTTGTCCATTAACAGGTGATACATTTGTGCACCGAAGATATTTTTCGGGGTCTGAAATATAAAGGAGACTCTGTCAAAATTTTTTTGACAGTATAAGTGCTAATGTAAATATATTCACAAGTTGAATTAGTTATAGAAGTGTTATGTGATGTGATGATCTGGATTGTTGATAATGGAGTTTTGAGTGTATTGGCATTATATATATGAAGTGTTATACTATAGGTGATATATTTGGGCACCCGAGATATTTTTTGGGGTCCAAAACACAGAGGAGATTCTGCTGAATTTTTTTATAGTATAAATGGTAATGCAAATATATTAATAGGTAAAATACATAGTCCATTTTGAATTATTCGTACATCATAGGTCACACCAATAATAAATTATTGTATAGTTCTTTTAGCATTTTAAGGATATTGTTTAACTAAGATGTTTAGGGTATCTTTAGATATTACATAAAAAATGATAGAAACCCAGATGTTCTCAGCAAAACAATCGAGATCCCCATGATTAAACCACAAACTTATCTTTAAAGTCAGAAATTTACTTTACACTTATTTTATTCAATTGATTGATTTAGTTGCGTTCACTAATAAATGAACTAATATTTTTGTATTAAGTGATATACGAGGGTATTTGTTTTTATAAATTTTTAAAAATCATATCCACATTTTATAGAGTATTAATATGATATTAGTTATGCTTTGTATTAGTTGTATAAGTTAATGTACCAATGCTTTTTTTGTTTTGCAAGAAGATGTTCGCAAAATACATGAGAGTGACCCATCTATTGCATATGGACATTTGGATCAGCACCCAGTTGCACGAGTATGTGGTCGTGATACTCGTGGACATGTGAGGGGCATGGGTTTAGGAGTTTCCAAGTATGCCATTTCACATTCAGCCCCTTATAAAAGAGCATTACAGCGAGAGCAACAATTGAATGTCAACCTTCATACTGAAGTGGAACAATTGAAGGAGCGAATAAGAGACATGGAGCAAACCTTTGCATCTCATGGTGGGGGACAGATGAGGTTTTCCACAAATCACGGGAATTCATCTCAGGTACAAACCAATTTTACATAAATAACAGATTCATAAACATAGTTAAATATAAATCGATAAAATACACATTATTCCTAATGTATAATGTGTAGGTAAGGCAAAATTCTCCATGTCAAGAGGCACAATTTGAGTAAGCAAGTACTCAAGATAATTCAACTTTGTACAAATTGATGCATTTGACAAAGAATACATGTGTCACATATGGGTATAAGATAGATGAGCCTGCTGAAGATTCAAGTTGGCAAAAGATCCTAGTAGATGAGATCATAGATGGGAATGTTAACCTTGTAAATGAACAAGGCAAGCTAGAAGATCTTGCACCAGGCGATACCATAGATTGGCCAGAATTTAGGATCATCTCCACTTAGCTTTTTGAATTGAATATTTTGATACACTAAATTTGACTATTGATAGAAATTGTTAATTACATTTATGTTTAATTGATGGATGATTGGTTACTTTATGGATTTTTGAATTAATATTTTATATCAAGTTATTACAAAAACATTTTAGTTGGTTGAATTGGAATGGTTGTTTGTTTTATTATTAATTTCTCTTTTTTTATGTAGATTGTTTGGTTTATTATTATTGGTATAAAATAGGTGTCTTTTTTATTTTTAACTATTTGAAAAAAAAGATGGAATAAATCCTTGGCTACTGGCTGTGGTATTTTTAAATTTAAAATAAAAAGTGACGGCTTTATATGTGGTTTTGTTTTATTATTAACCATGGTTAAAAGATGTGGTTGTTTTTAAAATTTTCCACGGCCTTTAGCTGTGGTATTTGAAATACTACGACATTCCTTGCCACAAAAATTGCCACGGCCATATTTGTGGCAAATTTCTTTATACCACGGCCATTGGCTGCGGCATTTTTGCAATTTTGACATAGTGATATCTTATGCCGGTACCATTTCAATTGAACATCTTATCCAAACCCTTTTTTCTCCTGATCAATTATTTATCCAACCTCTTGACTATAAAGTCTATGAAAAGATTCTGATCAGAGCTGGCAACTATACTATTGATTATACAGATGGATAAAAAAATCATACTTAAATGCTTTACGACCCAATATTACTACCTCTATTCCAAAATCAAAATCCTGCATGTTCTTTCTATAGAAGAATGGGGACGACCTCTTCATATGCCTCAAAGGCTTGATTTAGAACTTGTTTTTAATTATTATGATTATATTTCTGCTATAGGAAAGATAATTATTATTATGATTATATTAAACTAGGAAAGATAAAATTAGAAATGAGCGCTTTCGAAAACATTTAGGGGTAGCACCAATAGGAGATAAGATTAGAGAAACTCGTTTAAGATGGTTTGGGCATGTTGAGCGTAGGCCAGTAATGGCACCAGTGAGAAAAAGTTTGGATAGACAGGTGGAGGGTCCATCAAGAGGTAGGGGTAGGCCGAAGAAAACATGGATGGAAGTCATTAATTCAGATTTGAAGAAGTTGCACTTATCGAACGATTTAGCTCAAAATAGAATGGAATGGAGAAATAGAATTCATGTAGCCGACCCCAACATGGTTGGGATAAGGCTTTGATGATGATGATGATTATATTTCTGCTTGGGAAGTCATCCTATATTATCAAAACCCATCCTTCTAGCATTCCTGGTTCATCAGATTCAAATCAAACTCCCATAAAATACCTACGTGGTTCTTCACATAATTCGGATCCCTTTTGGTGCCACTAAAGACATCCTTCATGAAGCACTTCTTCCTATTTATGAATCCTACTCTGCATCATTTAAAGCCCTTCTCAAATTAGAAGAAAAAAGCCTTTATCGGCACCTATAACTTGCAATAAAACCTTACGTTACTATACAGTTTTATTGCAAGTAGGAGATTCCTTGGATCTTGAAATGGAATTTTTATAAAGAAATGGACTTCAGTTCACCAGTTTATTTCGAATGATTTATATCAAGTTTTGGCATCAATTTGATTATACTACAATACTCCAGCAATATTCTACCGATCAAGCTATAAAGCCATCATTCTCTGAAGTTCTCAAAACTCCTGAAAAAGAAAAAGAAAGGCTTCATCCAGCAAGTGATATTGACAGACAGAAGAATTCTTGTTCAGCCTTTCCTTTTGCTCTTTATGTAGCAAGAGATTTGCTTCAACTCAAAAAAGAACTTCAAAAGGAAATTGTTAAACAAATATAAAAAGAACGATCATCTGAAAATTCTCCATTAAGTTTTGGTTAGCAGCTATATCATCTTTGGGCTGATGACAATCCTTTTGAAAATATTGCTCCTGAACCATATACAAATGCTTATGAGAAAAAAAGTGATAATGAAGGATTCATATCTATCGGAAGAAAAGGAAAAAAAATAAAGCCATGACAAGACATATGCTTTATCAAGCCACTCACTTTCTTGCAAAGAAATCTTGACAATACACTATTCAGAATAAATTTCATCTACAGTGAAGATTGTGATCTTATCCAACAGTCCTGTGCATCATGAAATTTGTCAGCACATGAAATAAAATGCAAATGCAATATAAATTTAGTTGTAATGAAATGTAAATTCTGTTTGTTATGACTATAAATAAGTTTAGTCTTCCTCATGAACAGGCAAGAGTTGGAATACTAATCAAAATCCAGCTTTGCTTCCACCACTACTTCCTCTCTCCTTTCCCTTTCACTTTTGTATACCCACCACCTTCCCCATTTAATATCAGAGTGAAGTTGCAATCTAGTTTACAATCAAGTATCGTTGCAATATAAAGTTGTTTTGGGAGTATTTCTTCACTTATCATTTTGTTCTGATTTTGTTTAAGGAATTGCTAACTTAGAAGCAAGAACGTCAAAAATCTCAATACTTAGTTGTGTGTTTGTTATTATTTAGAAATTTTAATCATATTCCGCCTAGAGTGAAGCTAAGGTAGCCATTGTTATTGTCGTTGTTAGCCGTGTGGAGGCGTTTGAGGCATTTTGTTGGTGTGTAAATCCTTTATTTCGTTAGATACTCGGATGGATTTGGTTAAAATAACTCTATAATACAAATTATGGCTAAGCTTACTAAGAAGTTTGTACCTTCTTTTTCCTCATCATCAAATTCCTTATCTTCTATGTCTACTAAAAATAGTGAAGAAATCCGTTATGATGACTTAGATCAAGTAATTTGTGACTAAACTATTCCAACCGTAAATAAAAATGAAATTAATAAAGTTGGATGTTTTCAACTAAAATCAAGTTATAAAGTAAAAACCATTAAAAGAACTAAATCCATTAGCAGTAATATTCAGCATCTCTCTTTAATTAAGCCCCATGAAATAAAGGAGTATGTTAAAACATATAATTATATTCATTTTGGATTAGTGCAAGTTGCTTTAAAGCCTTTATCAAGACTTGGACTTAGCACAGAAGCTCTCATCTATGTTTAAGATACAAGACATAAAAAATTCAGTGATTCATTACTTGGAATCGTTGAATCAAGTTTGGCTAATGGCCCTACTTCTTCAATTGCTTTCTAAATTTCTCTGTTTTCCTTACAAATCTAGGTGTACATGAAGCTCTTACTCTTGCTATCCAGACAACAGGTTTTGATATAAATCCTCATAATCAAAATCTTGCTCTCACATCTAGAGTTTATTATAAACTCATGAATTCAGTTGTTCCAGGCATAGCCTATTCCCATCAAGCAAAAGGTATGACTACTTTATTCCAAACTAATTTAAAAAATAAAGTTAATATTCCAAAACTCATACAGTGGAATGATATTAATCTATCTAGCAAATGGCACTTAGAAAATGCTCAACTATAAAGGACTTTAGAGAATCAAGATATTGAAACAATTATTGAGCATGAAGATGGAAGTGTTAAAATAAATTTTCAAATAGATTTAAGAGATACAACTCTTATAGTTTATCAACCTTCTAGAAAGTCTTATTCTCATCCTCCCTCAGTGGTAGGATCTTCCATAAAAGAACCATCCCCAGTTTCTTGCTCTACACCTAATGTAGACCTTCGACCTACAGGACTTGTATAGCCTTCTTATCAAGCTTCTCCATCTAACACATATAATCCTTCGAAATCTGATTTCAATATAAATATTATTCAATGTTTTGAAATTGTTAAAGAAATATTAAAAAAGAATTTAACTCTACATCCTCTAATAAGATCCTTTTTTAAACAGGTTTCTGAAGAGCATAGACTTTTTAAAAGAAAAATGGTACAAATATATGTATGTTAATCAAAGAAATATTTATTTCTTTGATTGGCTTAAACTAGCCATAAGGAAAGCTTATAATACTAAAGATTTATCCAACAATATGATAACAAAATTAAACTCATCTTGGATTATAGCTTCTACTAGTTCTTCTCACAAAGAACTGAAGAATCTATACATCTCCATTACATCAAATAATAATAAAGAAACTTCGGTCGTACCCATAAAAGATGTTGCAAAGATACAAGGAGATAAAGGTAAATCTGAATTAATTTATAAATCAGACTTAAGTCATGTTTTAGAGCAAAATAATTATACAAATATTAACCTTCATACTATTGGCCAACAAACTAATATAATTGAAGATAAAATTGAAAATATTTTACAGCCTTCTGAAATTATTTCTTCTCAAAAAGAAATCAAAACTATCTTATAAGGATCCTCATCCTCATCCTTAGAATCATCTAGTTCCTCTGATAAAGATTATTCTTCAGATACATGCCATTGTAAAATATTTGACAGTGAAATCCAAAATGAATCTACTTTTTCTTCCTCTTCATCTTTAAACGTACTCTCTGCTCCAGAAGAAATGGTGCTAGAAATGTTCAAAGATCTAAAAGAAGAAAAGTTAAAAAATAAATATTTTGAAAAAATGTAGAAAATAAACAACAGAAATAAAAACAGAAAAGCTTCTACATCAGGTAATATATCTGACTTACCTGAACGATTCAGTATAAAAACTATTTTGGATAGATGAAGAGAGCAACAGGCTCCTACTGATCTTTCTAAAGAAATTAATAATCCAAAGCAAGAAATAAATGAATTAAAGTAAGACTTAATTGAACTTTAAGAACTCAAACAAAGTGTTGAGAATCTTGAATTTCACACACTCAAAAATTATCAAGAAAATAATGATAATTTAGAACATCAAGAAAAATTTGATGAAAACTTCAGTGGTTTTGTAAATTATTTAGCAAGGAATCCACCTTAAAAATGGAAAACTCAAGTTACAATTAAGGTCAAAGACTTCTCTATTAAAGCACTCCACTTACGAAATAGTGGCGCAGATGTTAATTTAATAAGAGAAGGATTAATCCCAACTAAATATTATGAAAAAACCAAAAATAAACTCAGCCGAGCAACTGCTAGTAATAAACTCCATATCCATTATAAATTAAATAATATTCATGTTTGCAAAAATGGAACATGTATGAAGACAATTTCCTGCACGGAAAAGATTTAAATAATGATGTTATCCTTGGTAATCGATTTCTACAGATTTTACTGCTTTTTCAAATTGATCCATCAGGCCTTAAAACTATTAAAGATAATAAAAAGTTAATTTTTGATTTTGTTGAATCAACACCTATTCAACATATCAATATCATTCATAATCAAATTGCTTATAAAGAAAAACAAATTACATATCTTCAAGAAGATATGAATTATTTAAGAATTGAAAAAGAATTAAGAAAACCAGAATTCAAAAAAGATTTAATCCAATTAAAAAAATCTCTTGAAATAGAATGCTGTTCTGTCCTTCCTTCTGCCTTTTGGCACAGGAAACACCATACTGTTTCTCTTCCATATAATGATAATTTTGATGAATCTCAAATTCTAAATAAAGCTCAACCTATTCAGATTAGTAAAGACCTTGTACAACTATGTACTAAAGAAATCAATGATCTTCTCGCTAAAAAGCTTATTCAGAAATCACAATCTCCTTAGAGTTGTGAAGCGTTTTATGTAAATAAAGTGCCTGAACAAGAATGAGGTGTTCCTCATCTTCTTATCAACTATAAGCCTTTAAATAAAGTCTTAAAGTCCATCAGATATCTAGTTCCAAATAAAACTGATCTTATTAACCGTCTAGCTGGTGCCTTCCTTTTTTCTAAATTTGATCTTAAATCTGAATTTTGGCAAATTCAAATCACCCCGGTGGACGGGTAGAAAATGGTTTTTACAGTACCATTTGGCCATTATGAATGGAACGTTATGCCATTTGGTTTAAAAAATGCTCCATCAGAATTTGAAAGAATAATGAAAGAAATTTTTAATCCATATCTAGCTTTTACACTCGTCTATCTAGATGACATTCTTGTATTTTTAAAATCTATTTATGACCATTGGAAACATTTAAATATTTCTCAAAAAGTTATTATCAAGAATAGACTTATCTTATCCCAAAAGAAAATGAAGCTTTTTCAAACAAGAATTCAATTGGTTGGCTTTATAATAAAAAAGGAACTATTTTTCCAGTCCAAAGAGTTATTAAGTTTGCTTCCCAATTTCCTGATGAAATTCTTAATAAAGAGCAATTGCAACATTTTCTTAGATGCCTTAATTATGTTTTAGACTTTTATAAAGATCTTGCTAAAGAAAGAAAAATCTTGCCAATGCGCTTGACCAAAAATCCCGAGGAATGGTCACCTACTCATACAAAAGCTGTTCAAAATATTAAACAGAAAGTTCAAAATTTACCTTGTTTAACTATCCCTCATCCAGATTTATTGAAAATAGTTCAAACAGATGCATCTAAAATAGGTTTTGGAAGAATCCTTCTGCAGAGAAACGTCCTTGGAAAAGAAGAAATTCTTCGTTTGACTTCTGGAACATGGACGCCCACTCAACAAAATTATTCAACTATTAAAAGGTTAATCCTATCCATAGTAAATAGTATAATGAAGTTCCAAATTGATTTATTAAAAAACAAATTTTTATGTAGAATAGATTATAAATCTTCTAAAGAAATTTTAGAAAAAGATGTAAAAAATCTTGCTGCTAAGCAAATCTTTGCTCACTGGAAAGCTTTATTAACCATATTTGACTTTGACATTGAGTATATTGCAGGTAAAAATAATTTCCTTCTTGATTTTTTATCTTGTGAGTTTTTATAGGGATAAAAGAATGAAGCCTTAGCAGATTAGACCCTTTCTCCAGTCCCTAACTGATAAAGTTTCTTCCATTATGAACAATACACCTTTATCCAGAAAATCCAGTGGCAATTATCTTGAGAGATAGAAGTAACCCATACTCTAATATTTCTCAATTTCAAAGCCCATCAAGCCCTATATCCAGAAAACCTCAACCTTCATGAGCCAACATTTTGCCACAACAACACCCTTGACAATTTATTCCTTAAATGACATGTCTTATGCCGGTACCATTACTATTGATCATCTTATCCAAACCTATTTTTTCTCCTGATCACTTATTTATCCAACCTCTTGACTATAAAGTCTATGAACAGATTTTGATCAGAACTGACAGCAGTACTATTGATCATACAGATGGATAAAAAAAATTCATACTTCAATGCTTTACCACCCAATATTACTATCCTCTATTCAAAAATCAAAATCCTGCATGTTCTCCCTGCATAAGAATGGGGACAACCTTTTCATATGCCTCAAAGGCTTGATTCACAACTTATTTTTAATTATTATGATTATATTTTTGCTTGGGAAGTTATCCTCTATTATCAAAACCCATCCTTCCAACATTCTTGGTTCATCAAATTCAAATCAAACTCTCATAAAATACCTATGTGGTCCTTCACACAATTCTAGATCCCTTTTGGTGCCATTAAAGACATCCTTCCTCAAGCACTTCTTTCTATTTATGAATCCTATTCTACATCATTTAAAGCCCTTCTCAAATCAGAAGAAAAAAGCCTTTATCAGCACCTACAACTTGCAATAGAATCTTATGTCACTGTGCAATTTTATGGCAAGCAGGAGATTCCTTGGATCTTGAAATGGAATTTTTATAAAGAAATGGACTTCAGTCCACTAGTTTTATCTCGAATGATTTATATCAAGTTTTGGCATCAATTTGATTATATTGCAATAATCTAGCAATATTCTACCAATCAAGCTATAAAGCCATCATTATATAAAATTCTTAAAACTCCTGAAAAAGAAAAAGAAAGGCGTCATCCAGCAAGTGATATTGACAAATAGAAGAATTCTTGTTTAGCCTCTCCTTCTACTCTTTATGTAGCAGCAGATTTCCTTTAACTCAAAAAAGAACTTCAAAAGGAAATTATTGAACAAATACAAAATGAACGGTCATTTGAAAATTCTGCATTACGTTTTGGTTAGCAGTTGCATCATCTTTGGGCTGATGACAATCCTTTTGAAAATATTACTCCCGAACTAGGTACAGATGCTGATGAGACAAAAAGTGATAATGAAGGATTCATATCTATCTGAAGAAAATGAAAAAAAAAAAACCAAGACAGGACATATGCTTTATCAAGCCACTCAATTTCCCACAAAACAATCATGACAATCCACTATTCAAAACGAAGTTCATCTATAGTGAAGATTGTGATCTTATCTAGCAGTCCTGAAGTATCATGAAATTTGTCAACACATGAAATAAAATGCAAATGTGGTGTAAATTTAGTTGTAATGAAATGTAAATTATGTTTCGGTATGACTATAAATAAGTCTAGTCTTCCTCATGTACAGGCAACAGTTGGAATACTAGTCAAAATCCAGCCTTGCTTCCACCACCATCTTTTCTCTCCTCTGCCTTCCACTTTTGTATACCCACCATCTTCCCTATTTGGTATCAGAGCCAAGTTGGTATCAAATTTGTAATCTAGTACTTTGGCAATATAAATTTATTTTGTGGGTATTTTTTCACTTTTCTTTATTATGTTTTGCTTTGATTTAGGGGAAGATGGTTAGTATACAAAAGCAGAAAGGAGAGGAGAGAGGAGATGGTGGTTGAAGTAAGGCTGGATTTTGACTGGTATTCCAACTTTTGCATGTAATGGAGAAGGCTAGTATATTTATAGCCTTAGCAAATATAATTTACATTTCATTACAATTGAATTTACACTGCATTTGCATTTCATTTTATGATGTTTCAGGATTTTACTATTGGATAGAATCACAGGTTGCCATAGAGATGGTTTGCCTTCATGCTGTGATGAGTGTACTTGTTGACTAGGAGGATGTTGCTTTATTCTTTTGCATAGTACTTGGTTGGTCTATTGCGGAGAGAAGAGTTTATGGAGCCTTGAATTTTCTTATTGGCTTTTGGATTTTTCTCAATTGTCTTTTGTCTTCTTTCTCAAAGTAGCTTTTTTGTATAGTAATTTTTCAACACAACTTTGATGCGTTTGTAGAGAATAGCATAGATATGGATACGGTAGCAATGATAAAGTTTTTGTTATATTTTCTTTGTAGGCTTCATAGAGAAAACTCTTAATAAATCTTGATAAATCTAAATCTTGATAAGATTAATCACCATCCTAATGAATTCCATTACATCTGGCAGAGAACTTCATAATAGAGTCAAAATTATGACAAGGGTCATTCCAACCTTAATTATCATTTTCGAATTCTTCATAAAATAGCTGAATTAATTCTTCACGAGTTTTTTCTGAAATGTCAAAAGAGATATCTTCATAGGCATTGAGAATTTAATTAAGCTTGGCATGTCTGTATTTAGAAGGATTCTGTATCACCGTTGTTTGCTCAGTGAGATCATCAGTAATGTAAATAACTTGTCGACCGTCATACCAAACATATCTGTATGCACTTGCAAATTCAAGATGTCCTTTTAGATTGAGAAATCTTTGATACTGATCAGAAGCTATATCATAATTTTTGAGACATTCTAAACTGTATTCCATTGTAACAACTTCATGACATTCATACCATTGGGCTGGATAACTAACAGGGAGATGCTCGTAATCATTTAAGGTAGAGATGAATTTTTTGCAGATTAAATCTCCTTCTTCATAATTTATGATGGTCCATAATTGATAAGGTTGATAAAACCAGATTTCTGATCTTTCACCTAAACTTGATGAAATTGTTATGAGAAGTTGTCTTTTGGTAACTCCAAGGTTGTGAAGGGCATGACGCACAATTACAGTGAGCTGCTGTATCATTTTAAAACTATCTTTGCATAAAGAAAATCTTTGGACTAATCCGTATTCGATATATGAGATATCAACTTCATATGATGGTAGGAACAATTTGGAAAAGCCAGTTGCCCAGCTTATATATTTAGCTTTAAGCATTAATCGCTCCTTAATCTGACAAGAAATAGTTTTTTCTCTAATTCTTATAGCTATCTCATCTGGAAGGGCTGCGTTAACCTTTTCCAAGAGGTGAATTCTAGATTTTTTTCATCAGCATAGGTGGATAACAGTGTTCTTTGATGGATGTTATGGCACATAAGGATTTAGCTTTTTAAGTCCTTGATAATGGTTCGCAATTTTGGATAGGGTTTTTCTAGTGTTTTTTATATTATCAGAGAAAATGGAACTCCAATTGGCATTGATAAGTTCTTGTAAAGTGACAGATAATCCTGGATTGAAGAAGGGAATTGATATTTGTTGGGATGTAGGTATGAAGGAAGAGTTTGATTCCTGAATAGCGACTTTGCTTTCGCTTGTACTTGATGTCATAATGAGAAGGGATACTTCCTAAAGGCAGATAGGTCTGAATGAGAATTATCAATAATCTGAATTTTTATTTTCTTTGGGAAAAGAAAAATAATTTTATATCTGTCCTCTGGGTAGAATTTGAAGGTACCAAAATCTAGATGTAAGATCAAATGTAGAAAACATGAAGACATCCGAGAGACGATTAATAAGATCCGTTTTATTTGGAACTGGATATTTGATTGTTTTTTGAATACCGTATTCTTGTTTACACTTTGTCTGAATACTATTGATATGTTGAATAGGAGTTGATATACCAAAATCAAAAATTAATTCTTTATTGTCTAAAATAGTTTTTAGACCTAATGAGTAGTTTGAAAAGGCTATAAAATTTGTAGAAAGGGTTTCCAAGTATAACATCATTGTTTAAATCCTTTCCTAGAAAGAAATTAGTCTTTATGCATGTTCCATTTTTATAGACATAAATGTTACTTAATTTCTATTTGATATGTAGCTTTTGCTAGTAGTAGCTAGATTGAGTTTATTATTGGTTTTTTCAAAATATTTTGTTGGGATTAATCTTTCTCTTATTAAATTAACTTCTGTACTACTATCTAGTAAGCAAAGTGCTTTAACAGAGAAGTCTTTGATCCTAATTGTAGCTTGAGTTTTCCATTTTTTAAGTGGATTTCTTGTTAAAGAATTTACAAAACCATTTAGGTTTTCACCAATTTCTTCTTGATGTTCTAATTTATTGTCATTATTTTCTTGATAATTTTTTAGTGTGTGAAATTCAAGATTCACAACATGTTTGAGTTCTTGAAGTTCAATTAAGTCTTGTTTTAATTCGTTTATTTCATACGTTTGATTAGTAATTTCTTTATAAAGATCTTGAATTAAAAGATGAGGAGGAGCTTGCTGCTCTCTTAATCTATCTAATACAGTTTTAATGCTGAATTGTTTAGGTAAGTCAGATATATTATTTGATGTGGATGCTTTTCCTTTTTTATTTTCTTTATTTATATTTTGTATTTTTTCAAAATATTTATTTTTAATTCTTCATCTTTGAAATCTTTAAGCATTTCTAGCACTAGTTCTTCTGGAATATAAATTACGTTTAAAGATAAAGTGAAAGAAGAAGAAAATTCATACGGGATTTCACTGTCAAATATTTTACACTAACATGTATCTGAAGAATGAGAGGAAGAATAATCTGCATCAGTGGAACTGGATGACTCTGATGCTAAGGATCCTTTTAAGATAATTTTGATTTCTTTTTCTATTTTTACTTTTATTTTTGAGCAGTCAGGAGCTATATGTCCTTTTCCTTTGCAACTCTTACATTGTATTTCTTTTTTCTTAGGATAAGAAGTGGATGGATTATCTTTTGTATAAGATTTCTTTGATTCTTTATAAGGATTTTTATGAGAAGATTTTTTTATGATATTTTTTTGAGGGCATATGATATTGTGAGTTGAAAAATGTTTAGATTTTCTTTTTTGATGGTTTCTTTTTAAGTTTTTCTTTTTATTATGGCTAGAAGGACTAATTAATGGTTCCATGCCAAATTGATAACAAAAATCACTAAGTTCATATTTGCTGATTCTTTTTTTATTTTCAATTTGTTGTTTAAGTTTGATTTCATTGCATAATGAAAATCCAGCTTTATTTATCTTTTGAATGAGGTCACCATATGTATAAAGTCCATAATTTAAATTTCCATAATTTTTTGATTTTAACTCTTCTCTAACTTTTTCTGCAAAAGTATAGGAAGACTGGATATAAATTTTTCTTTCCAAAATTCTGAATTGCTTGCATTGATTGTATTGAGTTTTGATAAGAAAACATCTTTATACTAATGAAAATCTAATAATGTTGGGCAAGATAAATTGATTAATTGTGTTTTTATTTTTTCTTCTACATTCATATAATTACCAATAAAATGTTTTACTATAATGGTAATAAGCATGTAAATTGAATCAGGAATCATTTGACCTTGAGGAGTAATAACAAGATTTCCTAAAGGATCTTTTTTTAATGCATTTAGTATAGCTTGTCTTTCTATATTAGATATGTACTTTTCCCACCAACCATGTAATTGTCTAGTAAATCCAAGGACAACTGCATTTACTGCATGTCTTTGATCATTATCGGCAACCATGACGGTAGAGGCATAAATCATCATGTGTTGGCATAGTTGTAGGATTTGACATTCAGATAGTCCATCTATATTCTATTCATATACTGAGGAGTTTTCAAATCGAAGGCCACTTAGAATAGCTTGTTCTTCGAATTGAAGATCAACTGGAGTAGATCTTGGACAATAATTTCTTGTTTTTGCTATAGTGACTATTGGTTTTTGTCTTTTAAATATTTTATTGATTTGTAGAGATATTTAATTTCGATCATTTTGATTCTCATTTGTTTTAGACTCTTCTTTTATAGGATCAACTACAAATAATTTTGAATCTGAGCTAGAGGCTTTAGAATTTGAGACTAAAACATTTATAGATTTGTCAGCTTTTTTATCTTTATTTTCTTAAAGTTTTATATTTGTAAAACTATGAGATAATTGATTGATTAGTTCATCTGAAATTTTTAAAGGTTTCCTAGCTAACTTTAGATCTTTAAGGGCTTCACCTTGAAAATCTAAAGTTTGTGTCTTAATTATCTTTTTTGAAGAAGATGCTTCATAAATTTTTAAAATATTTTCAACTTTATCTTCAATTCTATGGGTTTGTTGGCCAATAGTATGAAGGTTAATATTTATATAATTATTTTGTTCTAAAACATGACTTAAGTCTAATTTATAAATTAATTCAAATTTACCTTTATCTCCTTGTATCTTTGCTACATCTTTTATGGGTACGGCCAAAGTTTCTTTATATATGATTTGATGTAATGGAGGATATATAGATTCTTCAGTTCTTTGTGGAGAAGAACTTGTAAAAGCTATAATCCAAAATGAACTTAATTTTGTTATCATATTGATAGATAAATCTTCAGTATTATAGGCTTTCTTTTTGCCTAGTTTAAGACAATCAAGAAATAAATATTTCTTTGATTATCATACCTATATTTGTACCATTTTTCTTTTAAAAAGTCTTTATGTTCTTGAGAAACCTGTTGTTAAATGATGTAGAGCTAAATTCTTTTTTAATGTTTCTTTATCAATTTCAAAACATTCAATAAAATTTATATTGAAATTGGATTTCAAAGGATTATATGTATTAGATGGAGAAGCTTGATAAGAAGGATAAACAAGTCCTGTAGGTCAAAGGTCTACATTAGGTGTAGAGCAAGAAACTCGGGATGGTTCTTTTATGGAAGATCCTGCCATAGAGGGAGGATGAGAATAAAACTTTCTAGAAGGTTGATAAACTGTAGGAGTTGTATCTCTTGAATCTGTTTGAAAATTTATTTCAATACTTCCATCTTCATGTTCAATAATTGTTTCAAATCTTGATTTTCTAAAGACCTTTTTGGTTGGGCGTTTTCTAAGCGCCATTTGCCAGATAGATTAATATCATTCCACTATCTAAGTTTTGGAATATTAACTTTATTTTTGCAATTAGTTTGGAATAAAGTAGTCATACCTTTTGCTTGATGGGAATAGGCTATGCCTGGAACAACCGAATTCATGTGTTTATAATAAACTTTATATATTATGGCAAGATTTTGATTATGAAGATTCATATCAAAACCTTTTGTCTGGATAGCAAGAGTAAGAGTCTCATGTGCACCTAGATCTATAAGGGAAATAGAGAAATTTGGAAAGCAATTGAAAAAAGTAGGGCCATTAGCCAAACTTGATTCAACCATTCCAAGTAATAAATCACCGAATTTTTTATGTCTTGTATCTTGAACATAGATTAGAGCTTCTACTCTAAGTCCTAGTCTTGTTAAAGGCTTTAGAGCAACTTGCACTGTTCCAAAATGAATATAATTATAAGTTTTGACATACTCCTTTATTTCATGGGGCTTGATTAAAGAAATATGGTGAATATTACTAGTAATGGATTTAGTTCTTTTAATGGTTTTTACTTTATAACTTGATTTTAATTGAAAACTTCTAACTTTATAAATTTCATTTTTATTTAAGGTTGGAATAGTTTAGTCACAAATTACTTGATCTAAATCATCACAACTGATTTCTTCACTATTTTTAATAGAGATAGAAGATAAGCAATTGATGATGAGCAAGAAGAAGGTACAAACTTTATAAAAAGGTTAGCCATAATTTGTATTATAGAGTTATTTTAACCAAATCCACCAGAGTATCTAACGAAATAGAAGATTTACATACCAACAAAATGCCTAGAACGCCTTCCCATGGCTAACAACAGTGACAACAATGGCTACCTCAGCTTCGCTCCGGGCAGAATATGATTAAAATTTCTCAGTAATAACAAACACAGAACTAAGTATTAAGACTTTTGATGTTCTTACTTCTGAGTCAACAATTCCTTAAGCAAAATCAAAGCATGACATATAAAGATAAGTGAAGAAATACTCACAAAACAACTTTATATTGCCAAAGTACATGATTACAAATTTTATAGCAAATGGGCTTTGATACCAAATGGGGAAGATGGTGGGTATACAAAAGCGAAAGGGAGAGGAGAGAGGAGATGGTGGTGGAAGCAAGGCTGGATTTTGACTAGTATTCCAACTCTTACCTATACATGAGGAAGACTAGGCTTATTTATAGTCATAACAAACATAATTTACATTTTATTACAACTGAATTTACATTGCATATCCATTTCATTTCATGTGCTGAAAAATTTCATGATGCTTTAGGATTGTTAGATAAGATCACAATCTTCACTGTAGATGAACTTTATTTTGAATAGTGGATTGTCATGATTGCTTTGTGGGAAATTGAGTGGCATGATAAAGCATATGTCTTGTCTTGGCTATATTTTTTTTCCTTTTCTTCGGATAGATATCCTTCATTATCACTTATTGTCTCATTAACATCTGTATCTGGTTCAGGAGCAATATTTTTAAAAGAATTGTCATCAGCCCAAAGATGATGCAGCTGCTGACTAAAACTTAATGGAGAATTTTCAGATGACCATTCTTTTTGTATTTGTTCAATAATTTCCTTTTGAAGTTCTTTTTTTAGTTGAAGCAAATCTGCTGCTGCATAAAGAGCAGAAAGAGAGGCTGAATAAGAATTCTTCTATTTGTCAATATCTCTTGCTAGATGAAGCCTTTCTTTTTCTTTCTTAGGAGTTTTGAGAACTTCAGAGAATGATGGCTTTATGGCTTGATTGGTAGAATATTGCTGGAGTATTGCAGTATAATCAAATTGATGCCAACACTTGATATAAATCATTCGAGATAAAATTGGTGGACTGAAGTCCATTTCTTTATAAAAATTCCATTTTAAGATCCACGGAATCTCCTGCTTACCATAAAACTGCATAGTAACATAAGGTTCTGTTGCAAGTTGTAGGTACTAATAAAGGCTTTTTTCTTCTGATTTGAGAAGGGCTTTAAATGATGCAGAGTAGGATTCATAAATAAGAAGAAGTGTTTGAGGAAAGATGTCTTTAGTGGCACCAAAAGGGATCCAGAATTGTGTGAAGAACCACATAGGTATTTTATGGGAGTTTGATTTGAATTTGATGAACAAGGAACGCTAGAAGGATGGGTTTTAATAATAGAGGATGACTTCCTAAGCAGAAATATGATCGTAATAATTAAAAATAAGTTCTGAATCAAGCCTTTGAGGCATATGAAGAGGTCATCCCCATTCTTCTACAGAGAGAACATGCAGGATTTTGATTTTTGAATAGAGGATAGTAATATTGGGTGGTGAAGCATTTAAGTTTGAATTTTTTGATCTGTCTGTATGATCAATAGTAGAGCTGCCAGTTCTGATCAGAATCTGTTCATAGACTTCATAGTCAAGAGGTTGGATAAATAAGTGATCAGGAGAAAAAAAGGGTTTGAATAAGATGTTCAATAGAAATGGTATCGGCATAAGTCATGTCATCTAAGGAATAAATTCTCAAAGGTGTTTTTGTGGCAAATTATTGGGTTTGTGAAGCTTGAGGTTTTCTGGGTACAGGGCTCGAAGGGCTTCGAAATCGAGGAATATTAGAAGTATGAGTTGCTCCCCATCTTTCAAGATAATTGCCACTGGATTTTCTGGATAAAGGTGTAGTGTTCATATTGTTAGAAACTTTATCAATTGGGGACTGGAGAAAGGGTCTAATCTGTCGAAGCTTCATTCTTTTGTCCCTATAAAAACTGATGAGATAAAAATTCAAGAAGAGAATTATTTTTACCTGCAATATACTCATTGTCAAAGTCAAATATGGCTAATAAAGCTTGCTAGCGAGCAAAGATTTGCTTAGCAGCAAGATTTTTTACATCATTTTCTAAAATTTCTTTAGCAGATTTACAATCTATTCTTAATAAAAATTTTTTGTTTAATAAATTACTTTGGAACTTCATTATACTATTTACTATGGATAGGATTTCCTTTTTAATAGTTGAATAATTCTGTTGAGTGGGCATCCATGTTCTAGAAATGAAACGAAGAATTTCTTCTTTTCCAAGGATGTTTCTTTGTAGAAGGATTCCTCTAAAACCTATTTTAGATGCATTCATTTGAACTATTTTTAATAAATCTGGATGAGGGATAGTTAAACAAGGTAAAATTTGGACTTTTTTTTATTATTTTGAATAGCTTTTATATGAGCAGGTGACCATTCTACAGGATTTTTGGTCAAGCGCATTGGCAAGATTTTTCTTTCTTTAGCAAGATCTTTATAAAAGTCAAAAACATAATTAAGGCATCCAAGAAAACGTTGTAATTGCTCTTTATTAAGAATTTCATCAGGAAATTGGGAAGCAAACTTAATAATTCTTTGGACTGGAGAAATAGCTCCTTTTTTTATTATAACACCAAGAAACTGAATTTCTATTTGAAAAAGCTTCATTTTCTTTTGGGATAAGACAAGTCCATTTTTTATAACAACTTTTTTAAAAATATTTAAATGTTTCCAATGGTCACAAATAGATTTTGAAAACACAACAATGTCATCTATATAGACAAGTGTAAAAGCTTGATATGGATTAAAAATATCATTCATTATTCTTTGAAATTCTGAGGAGCATTTTTTAAACCAAATGGCATAACATTTCATTCGTAATGGCTAAATGGTACTGTAAAAGCAGTTTTATACCTATCCTTTAAGGTGATTTGAATTTGCCAAAATCCTTATTTAAGATCAAATTTGGAAAAAAGGAAGGCACACTACACCAAAAATGCAGTTCAGGAACGAATTATGGGCCTAGTTTTGGGCCGTTCCTGAATGAAATGGATTTGATTCGTTCTGCACAAGGCTCATTTGTTAAAAAAAAATGGGTTTGTTTTCATAAAATGTAAGAGGCAGAACCACGGTCTCTTCCCGCTGTTCTACTCTTCTACTCTTCTACTCTTCCCTCAGCCATTCCCACTATTCTGGCAAGAGGTAAGAGGCAAGGGCTCTTCTACTCTTTTCTCAGCCATTCAAAACAACTCTTATACTCTTTCCTCAGCCGTTCCCACTATTCTATTCCTGCTGCTTGCATTTCCTAATCTTCTACTCTCTTCTTCTTCCCAATCTTCTACTCTCTCTTCTTCTCTATTTCTCAAAAGGTAAGTTAGGGTTTGTGTTTTTCTTCTTTGCCATCGATTCTCTAATTGATCTCTCAACTCTTAGATCTGATTACAAGTTAGGGTTTGGTCTTGTTTTTGATGGATCTATTGTCTCTCATTGGTCACAAGAGAAGAGAAGACGGCCAAGGCTTTGTCTTCTCCAAGTCTTCTTCAAGTTGGTCACAGCGCAAGAGAAGAGAAGAAACAGCTAGGGTTTTGTTTTCTCCAAGTCTTCTTCACATTGGTCACATCTTCTGCAGATCTTCTTCTTGTCTCTCCATTAATATAAACCCTAGCTGATTATTATAGCAAATCTTCATCTAATCTTCCCCTGTTTTGTCTGATCTATGTTTTTTGGATGTTTTGCTTGTTTTTAGATCGATTTGTGGAGATTTGTGTTGTATTAGGAGATTACTATCTCAAGATGTTTGTAATGTTTTGACTTGGATTTGTGTTGATGATGTTTGCACCATTGGATTTTCTAACACATACAGTTTCTAATATTAGAAATGTAGAGATACAGATTGAATGTCCTGAGTTTGTGCTTTAATGGCCTTGCATTTTTTATTATAACCTTTACAAGCATATAATCTCTGCAAGTAGGTCCTGAGTTTGTGCTTTTTATGGCCTTGCATTTTTTAGATAGCTAAAATATGTTGTTGATGGTGTTCAATGCAGTTTCTAACTTGAAGTATTTATTAACAAACAAGATATTAAAGCGGAAACTAACTATTCCACATTGTGCTAACCATGTTATTCATAGCTTTTCATTAACTGGTGCAAGTTTTGTATGTATGAATAATGGATTACAAATAGTTCAGAGGGTTTTACTTGTCCATTAAATAAACTTGCCTTGACAATATGGGAAATAAATGGTATCGAATTTTTTCTATTGGAAGATTGTTAGTGCGACTTTCCATTTCTTGTAATTTTAGGAACATTATATTCTACTATATTCCAAACTTCTCTTTGGAATAAAAAGAATAAAAACTAAAGAAAAAAAGAGGAAGGAAGAAAAGGAAGCCCTTCTTAGAGTAATTAATTCTAGATGTGTGTTGTTTGGATGATACTATCTTGATTTCCTCCTTCATCACCTCACCCGTTTGGTTGGTGATTATCAGTATAGCTTTAAATCTTTGTACGAAGTTGTAAACTTTTTGTTTTTTTCTTTTAAATGATTCTGAGTGTAAATGAATGTGTTCATATTTTTGCATTGTCCTACTGTCAGTATAATAGTTGTTTTCGATACAAATTCTCATCCTTTACAACTAAAGACCCCATTTTTCTACTCAAATTCCCATTTTCTGAATTTCTCGAGTTAATTGATTTTTGAATCTTGCTGTTTGGCTGATACTATCCTGTTCTCCTATTTCAACACCTTGGCTATTAGGTGACAGTTACTTTTGTAAACCTGAAGCTAGAACTTGCACTTTTTATATTTGGAGAATGTAAGATGGACTAGTTCATATTTATGCATTGTTATGGGGAAATCCTACCTTAGAAACTAATTTCATTTTCTACTACCTAAGTTCTTATTTTTTGGCATAAAATCTGATTTTTATTTTCCATATAATACTTCTTTTTTGTATTGAAATCTTCATTTATGCACATCTCTATAGTATTAAACCTTAAGGTAGGCGTTTTCTGTACCAATTTCCTTTTTTGTGTAACAAAAAAATGCTATTTTCTGTGAAAAAGTGATGTTCTTATAAATTAAAATTGAAATATCGACAATCAGAGCAAAATTACAAGTTCCCATTAATTAAGAAAGATGCACATTTTCCTTAAAAAATCTCCAATCATGACCACAAATTGATGCCTTTCTTTAGCAACACCAACCATTGCTTGTAATTCAATAAAAGAGAGCAAAAATATGTTACGTAATATATTCTAAATCACAATATATAATGTCTCATTTATGTATCACTTTTTTTTAGAAATAAGATTAGATATAAAATTTTTATATTCTAATACCTTCAATGTCAATCATAAGATAATATCTTGTTTTTAGTAAGTATTGTGTATTTATTAATAATCTAATCATCAGCCATGTATATTCCCATATTCCTCAAAGAAATATGTTACCTCATTGATTGCAAAATGTCATCACCAAGTGACAAAGCATGGATGTCTAAACACAGATTAAGTCGAGAGTATTTGGATGGACTCGTGCATTTCTTTGAGTTGTAAAGAAAAATGGTGGTGGATTTCAGCATTTTCCGTGTCCATATGTGAAATGCCGAAATGGGCATGGAATGATAGACCTTAACTTAATTTATGACCATTTACTCATTTATGGTATTGATCAATCATACACACATTGGATTTTTCATGGAGAAAGTTTTAATACAGCTAATGAGAAACCATCAACGTCGAAGTTGTATGACCAAATCAATGACGCGCATCCTAGAATGGAGGAGCTTGTAAATGAAGCATTTGAGAGAATTGGTGAACATGTTGATTCTCTCATGGACGATCTCACAAGTAATGAAGATTTAAATGAAGATTCTCCAAGGTTTCAAGGGCATGAAGACCATGAAGCCAGAAGAGATAAGTCTTTATTTGATGATGCAAGAAAAGCTTTGTATCCTTAATGTCCTAGGGAACTCACAAAATTGTCAGCTATTGTTGAGTCTATAGTTTTAAAGCACAAAATGGCTGGTCAAACAATATCTTTAATGATCTCCTTCAATTGGTAAAGAAGTTTCTACCGGTAGGAAATACATTACCAAAAAGCACATATTAAGCTAAGAAGATAATTAACTCACTGGGAATGACCTATGAGTGTATAATGCATGCCCGAATAATTGCATTCTTTACTGGAAAGAGTATAAAGATAAGCAAAATTGCCCAATCTGTCATATATCCAAATGGAAGTCAGATTACTTGGCAAAAAAAAAAAAAAGTGTTAAAGTTCCATCAAAGGTTTTGAGATATTTTCCTTTGACACCTAGGCTGTAGAGGCTATACAGGTTAGATTTCAAAGTTAAATATATTTTCTAGGTCATCCTATTTTATATTAGAGTATTACAATCCATAACTGATTAATTAATTGTATACTTTGTTGTGTAGTGTGCTATGGATAACGGGGCAAATGATTTGACATTCTTGACTGAAAGAATATAGCGGTATTATGCGGCATCCATTTGATTCACCAAGTTGGATGGTAGTAAATACCAAGTGGCCAAGTTTTTCTGAGGAACATTGTAATGTCCGTTTAATACTTGCGATTGATGGGTTTAATCCGTTTGGGCATCTTAGTAGCGTTTATAGTTGTTGGCTTGTCATTATCATGCCCTATAATCTCCCCCTCTCAATCTGCATGAAAAGAGAATTCTCAATGTTGACAGTATTGATACCAAGTCCAAAAGGACTAGGTAAAGTCATTGATCTTTACTTATAACCATTGGTTAATGAGCTAAAGGAATTATGGCTAAATGGAGTGCAAACATATGATTCTCATTCAAGGGTAGTTTTTAATATGAAAGCTATGTTAATGTGGGGAATTCATGATTTTCTTGCATATGGGAATTTATCAAGCTGTGTAACACATGCACAATATGCTTGCCCTGTTTATGCTGAGGGAACCATTGCTGAATGTCTTAAAAATGGAATGAAGTACTCTTATCGGGGTCATCGAAAATCCTTTCTTACTAATCATGTTTTCAAGATCCAAAAAGCGGCTTTCAAGGGTAAAACAGAGGAAGGAAGACCGTCTTGTCGATTGAGTGGTTCAGAGGTTCTTAACAAGGTAGCGGATATTCAGATGGATCTTGGTAAATCAAAGGGGAAGAAATGAAAAAGTTGTGATGATGAGTTGATGAATAATATAACTGCTTGGTACAAGAGATCGATTCTTTTTGACCTACCATATTGGAAGGTGATTTTACTTACTGTGGCATTATATCTTTTATACATCCATCTTAATGAATAGATAGCTAACCATTTTTTGTTAATATGCTTTAACAAGATTTACCAATTCGTTATAACATAGATGTGATGCATGTTATGAAGAACGTTAGTGAGCATCTTTTGTTGACGATCTTAGATGTCAAAAATAAAACAAAGGATAACATAAGTGCACGTGAAGATTTGAGATGAATGAACGTTAGCAAAGAGCTATGGTTACAAGAATCGGATGGTAAGACTATTAAACCGAAGGCATTGTTTACTCTAAGTCATGTAGAGAAAGAATTATTCCATCGTACATTACATGACTTGAAGGTTCCAGAAGGGTATAGTTTAAGGTTTAAACATCTTGTGAATCTACAAAATCTTGAAATGAAGGGGCTTAAGTCACATGATTACTATGTCATAATGCAACAAGTCTTACTTGTTTTGCTACAACATGCTTTAATAAAGCTTAAGAAGCTGAAGGGTGCTATTCAACAAATTTGCAACTTCTTTAATGTCTTGTGCTCAAAGACAATTAGTGCAAATAGTATTATTGCTATCAAAGAATGGCTTATCATTACAATATGCATCTTGGAGAAATTCTTTCCACCGTCATTTTTTGTAATTAGCATTTATCTCATGGTGCATTTAGCTGACGAAGCATTAGCTTGCAGTCCAGTTAGATTTCGTTGGATGTATCCTTTTGAACAGTAAAGTTCTAACTGTACAGATGTCTTTTGAATGGTATAATATAGTGCTAATTTAAAATCTCTCAATAGGTTAATGAAGGTCTATAAAGGATATGTAAAGAACACAGCACTTCCTGAAGGGTGCATTACTGAGCGCTACATTATAAAGAAATCTATTTTGTACTGTATGGAGTACATGCCAGATGGTGATAAAGGTGGTCACAAAAGGACGCGTCAAAGATTCCTAGACGATGAAGAGCCCTTGGATAAAGGCAAAATTTTGTACCTAAGAAACACACAACATCAACAAGTACATAGATGGGTTTTGAATTACTATGATGGAATTGCGGATTGGCAAAAGTGAGTGGATGATGCTTTTTAAATAACTTATTAGTCTAGTAATTAGATAACAGGTACATAAACATATATAATAATGTGTCTGTTATTGATATAAGAAATATAAAATGTATCTAAGAACAAGCAATTCGAAGGGACAAAAAAAGAAGGGCAGTGTGTTTAAGAACAATGAGCCTGATTTCATTAGTTGGTTGAGGAAAGAGGTATTATTTTAATTATTTATTAGGTTTTATGTATTGGACAATTAGTGCCTATTTGTATATGCTGAGCACTATGAAATCCCAATGTTTATATGCAGATGGAATTTATCGAGGGCATACAGACTCTAAAACACCTCGCAAACAACCCAATGTTTAAAGCAAAATATTATAACAAATATCATGTTAATGGATTTGTATTCTCTCCAATTGAATATAAGACTAACAAGTCAACACAAAATAGGAGGCTCTCAATGAATGCCATTACTAAATTCAAGGCAAATGCTAAAGATAAGAATTACAAGGAAGATGAGACCACTTATTATGGAGTTGTAAGACAGATAATCGAGGTGAATTACATTGATTTTCGCCAAACAATATTTTATTATGATTGGTTTAAAGTAGATGATAGGATCAATGGGTGCATTGTTGATCCTGATACAAATTTGACAATTGTGAATATGGAGAAATTTAAAGGAAAAGATAAGGAAGGAGATGAGCCATTCATATTTGCATGTCAAGCAAGGCAGGTGTTCTACTCTCAAGATCAGACAAGGCTTAGATGGTCTATTGTTCTAATGGCACCAAAGAGATTAACAAAAGACGTTAATGCACTTGAACATCCTAGTCTCTTTTCTTCCTTTGATGGCAAAAAAGCAAATTTGGAATACGTACTAAAAGAATTTGACTATAAATTATAGAGCTGGACATGTAACAAATTTGACTATGAACACAAATTGATGGTTTTATCTATATATTGATAATTTGAAATATAGACTTTATGCTTACACTCATATTTAAGCTCATGGTGCCTTGATTATTATTATGCTTATGGTGTCTTGAATATGTTAATGTTCAAATATTGCTTTCTTCATTTAAAATATATTTTTTTGGTTAATTTTATTGAATGTTGATGACTATGAATTGATTATGCTTCATGTTATCAAGTCATTTGAGACGTAGGTGTTTGAATGGTGGAAGAGCACAATGCATGTCTAACAATGTTATCCAAACAAAAACCAGTGATTACCTTCAGTGATAATGGCTTACCTGTGGGTGATCATTCCATCCAGTTGGCGTCAAGATGTGGAGAGTTTGTCTACACCATTGTCCCCATTTCCATCAAGGACTGGCATGCGGTGCCTAAGACTATGAAAGATCAGCTCTGGAAGCTCGTCCAGGTATGAAATCTTAGTACAAACTTAGCATGCAGTGCCTAATTTATGACTTGTAGTACCACACTATAAGGTTTATTTTTTATAAGATTAAAATTCCAAAAATATTAATACAAACTTGTCTTCACTACAACAGTGGGCCCTATCTATTTAATTTCATCATGTAAGGTGTCCACGTGCAAAGTAATAAATTCAAATCGGAGACATGACTTTCTAATTCTAGACTTCATACAAAATTTATGAGAATACATAAAGAAAGAAAAAAAAAATAGTAATGATGATGTACGTTACATGTGACCCAAGAATAGTGCAGATCATTTCTTAATGTATGCAAATTCAAACACCACTACAAATCTGAACCTAAACATCTATTAAACTACTATTTACTGCTGAGCTAAACTACCCTAAAATGCATGAGTCAATCATGAAAATTACCACAAAAGAGTTGATAAACATGTGAATTTATATGCATGAACTATGTGAATGACTAAACCAAGTTCAGGAATCAGTTTCCTATTGTTACAGTAATTCAATTTCAGAACTGAAACTTGTACACTTTTGTGCAAAAAATTAGATCTAATCCTAGCTGCATTAATCCTCAAAATAGTCCACATAAATTGATGTAAAACCTGTGCAAACTGAACTCGGTTCCAATTGGATTTCTCCAATGTTTACGCATGCATTCTGGACTTCTATTTAAGCCATTTTTCAATTTAGAATTTAGGTAAGAGAAACTTCTTTAGATATTGATATTTAACATGAATTCATCTGGTTGTGTAGTTCATCCACAACATGTCCATATTCAACTTGTTTTTGTTTATTAGAGATTTATCAATGAGGTTTCAATATGTACTTTAGATTCCTAAATTAATTAAATAATCAAGAAAAAAATTAAAGGACGTTTACTCATCTGCTTGCTTAATTCTGCCAAAACAGTTCCACCATTAGGCATGTTTGTGGACTGTTTTCAACAAATTAATATGTATCCAATGTGAAACCTGATTTAAATATACTTGAAATTACCCTTTGGATTGATAATGCAAACTTGGAAGTTGGCATATGAATGCTAATATTGAATCTTTTCTTACTTAACCTTATTGATAATTTCTTTTAGGATGAATACGTTGTTCCTCAATCCTATAAAGGTCAATACCTTAAGAGCATGTCTGACATGATGAGGAAGTATAAGACAAAATTAAGAAAAAAATACCTTGATCCTCATCCAACTCATGAAGATGATTGAACAATTGTCCTCCTGGAGTTAGGCCAGAAGATTAGGAAGCTTTTATTAAACAGAATTCGAGTCCCAAAACCATAGAACAATGGGAAAAAAATACAGTTGTGAGAAATAAGCTGAACATGTACCATACAAGTGGCAGGTATGGCCATGTAAGACTAGAGGAGAAAATGGTAAGTATTAGCATTTGTTTATAACATAAATGTAATATTGATTTGTTGCTTAAAAACTAATTATGTGAAATTTATGGAAATATAGAAACGCCAAAGGAAGGAGGATGACCCTCCGCTGTCTAGGGCTGAAGTGTGGGTAAAAGCACATAAAAGGAAAGATGGTTTTGTCCCTGATGCTGTGCCTTCACCTATGGTGAGTTCATTTTTCTCATGTTATTGTATTATGAAAACTCCCATATGTGTAAATGGTTTAAATGGATTATAAATGGTATTATGAAAAGTCATGATTTCTATTGGTATAGAAGTTTTTTTTAACCCATGATTGTGAAACTGCTAAAGCCGCAGGCTCAAATTTACGATTGTGGATCCCGTTTTCTACCGCGAAGGTATTTCACAAAGGAGTCTCTTGTCAGCAATGGAAATGGATTGTTTTTTTTTTTTTTCTTTTGAGTGAGGTGGGAAACCATTTCTTGTCAACAGGTGGAAAATTGCAGGTCACTTGTGCATCCCCAAAAACACAGGAACAAGACTTACTGTTATAAGATTCTATACGTGAAGTCATTCTAATTGTATATGGAAGTTGGGTTTTTGAATTAACTATTTTCTGCATGGCAATTGTTGCAATTTCTTGGAATCTATTTGATAACTGAGATTCCATTTTCTTTTCCTACAACTTGAAGTTTTCCCTTTTCCAAATTGTGAATTCATCATTCATGTGTAGATCAGTTAACATATACTTGCCATCTCCATTCATATGATTTTAGGTAGTTGCATTAAAATAAATCAGTTGCATTACAATTAATATTTAGAAACATTAAATTAATGCAGTTTTTACATGTTTGACCATCTAATGGTTTACATTGCTTACATACATGTGTTTCTTAATGCTATCGATTTAAAGCAGAAAAATTAAGGCAATAGTATTCTAATAATGTGATTTTTATTTTTATTGTACCCTTTGAATTTGACAGAAAAGAATACAAGAACTACTTTCCAAGAAAGATGAAGTAGATTCACATGACATCCTCAACTATCCCTTGGCTTAAGTATTTAGTGTTGATATAAGGGGTCGTGTTCGAGGTGTTGGCAACGTATCAAAAAATCAAACTATAGGATCCTCTACCGTTCTTGAAAAACTAGCTACCAAGAAAAAAGAAGTTATTGAGCAATCATCAGCTATTAAGAATCTGGAGTCCCAAGTAAACTACATAATCGAAGACTAGAAAAACATTTTCAAAGAACTTAGTGGTATAAAACAACTGATTGAGGTAAATTAATATTGAAATCATTAGGGGTTTTTGTTTTTTTTAATATTTTTGCATTGAAAGCATTTTTGAATAATGCTTTAAAACATTATTATAGTAGCGCATGCCTTCAGGATCCAACCAAGCAGTTTCTTTCCATCGAAGATGACAGAGTCTGTTGCAATTTCCAACACAGTAAGGAGCAATGACCATTCAATGAGATTGCAGCCATGCAACTTGTTTTCATGGCGTCAAGAGATTGTCACTCGTGGAAGGGCTCATATCTATAATGATACCCAACTCATTCATTATAAACCTCTTCTGAAAAATGCGTGCAAGATTACAATTGACGTCATTGAAAAAAGAGATGTCAACCTACTATATCCGGACAATTATCATTCTACTTTGGGAGAAGTTGGGAGTGGATCCTTCGTAGCATGGCGTAAGGCTTTTACCATGTTCACTGATTAGAGCTATGATTAGGTGAATATCATAGTGCATTAATATATAATTTTTTCCTTTCTTTTTTTCCTTTCCTCCATCATTTCAGTTTGTTATATTTTCTTTACCTTTTTGCTTATATTCGACTGCCTTGAACATCATTCTACCAAGCCAGTCAAGCTTCAACAGTCATTCCACTAAGCCAGTCAGTTGGTTAAGCATTCTGCCTTATGCAACTCAAGCACTCAGCCTTCTTTTTTTCTTTGGATTGTATGGATATGGATTTGGATTAGATGTTGGTGGGTATATGAGAATGAGATCATTCTGACTATCATTGAGTGGAATTTCTGAAAAGAAGAAAAGAAGAAAGTAGTTATGTGTATAAAGGAATTAAGAACAATGGAATGATGTTTTGTTTCTATTTGAATATGAATTTATATCACAGAATGCACACCTTACAGTTCCTTTGTTTTTTATGCTCTTTACTATCTCAATTCACGTAATATTGTTGGCAATGTCTAATATGCACTCAATACTGAATATTATGTTCATAATTAGTAATATCGATAATTAATAGTAATAATGATACTATTAATTATACTAATACTTAAAGATAGCACAAGGGATCTTTCCGCATGATGAATCGATGACTACTTTATAGTGGGACTGAGTCATCTTGTTGGGGCTTGCTGGTCCTATCAAATAAAAGATGGGTTTGGAGAGCCCACAATTACAATGTATGCTTATCTGTACAAGTTTGCAAAGCAACAGACAGATCTCGGTGCACACCTATTCTTGGCTTGGGCAGGATGGTATGGAAAATCTATCCATGTCTCTTTACATAGTTTTTTAAGTTCCATTTTTTTATATATTTCTAAAAGTTGATGATCTTATTGTTATCTTTTATTATAGGGTTTGCGTTTAGACTGCTCTCCTACTATTTCTTCTAGGAATATTCAATGCTTATAATGTTATCTGTATATTTACAAGGATTGTAGGGGAGCTTTTTGGTATGTTGATAGCAGTTCTCTTCATCCAAGAAGCCATCAAGGTTTTGTTTTGCCCTCTCGCAAACTAATTCCTTTTCTTTATTTTCCATTTAAGGTTGACTTTTTGGTGGTCAAATACAGTTGTCTTGAGAGAGATTATCTCATAAGCTTTTAGTAATTCACATCCCTCAAGTATGATTGGAAGGGTTGTAGAATCTAATGGCAATGGGAAGAGAAATAAGGGGAAGCCTTCGCCACAGAAATGGTATGGTAGTGTTAGTTACAAACAGGTTCTTTCATGTAATTTGTAGATGATTTGCAAGAGACAAGTACATTTACAGCTGCATTAGAGAAGATTGAATATTGGATCTTCTCTCGAGTTATCGAGCCAGTTTGGTGGTAGGTAGATTTCAATTTGTATCTGTCATATTTCTATTAGTTTTAATTAGCTGTTAGGGGATGTGTTTGGCTGCCACTTTTAGTGTGTTTACATATACTAGAAATTTTAGGACACAAATATATGATTGAGAAGATGACAGTTTAAGCACCCATGTGCATTATAAAGCTTCTAGAGTTGTAATGTAATGAAGTATGTTTTTCATTGTTATGAGTACTTATATGTGTTCTTTTAACATTACCAGTATAAGGAGAAGCACAAGGGATAAGTGGATAACATAACTCAATGGTAAAAAAGTTGAAAACAAGTAAAAGATTTTTATAGTTGATACCATAAAGTACATTTGCAGATAGGGGATTTTTTTTTCAGTTAAAATAGGTGACCTTATAATTGTATAACTCACATTCTTATGAGTGTGTAGTATTACGATCTTGAAATGTCAATGTCAAATGTAAATCTATTCTGAAAGGCATATATTTTTAACCATTCACATGACACAATGAGTGCCAGTAGCTCTGAGTTCAAACTATGCTTCTCAAACCGAGCTTGGTGGGTTGACCATTTTGATGGAGCAAAAGTTTAACGACACTAGTTTTGCATATACAATTTTTGTATGACATTTATCATGATCTGATTGCCCTGTCGACATGAACTTTAGCTATTGAAATTAAGATCCGATACATATTTTTTCATTTGGAAAACTGACATGCTTTTTTTTTCCAGACCTTAACTCCTCACATGCAGTCTCCTATTGACGATTTGTACAAAGTTAAAAACCCTGGGAGGCTGATGGGACCAGCTTTGGGAGATCAATAGCAAGGAAGCTTCTCCATTAACCTTTGGAAAAGTACCTTCATGGATGCCCCCCAAAGACTCTGTGCTATTTGAGCAGGAGGGCATGAGTGTGGTTGTTTACCTGTGTTAGCTAGAATGGTATGATATGTGCCCATTCAATGTTGAATTTCAACTGTCTGTTTTTTACATCAAGACCATTCATATTCTTACTTGTTATATAAATGGACTTGAAAATCTTATTTAAGCTTGATATTACTGTTTTGAGGGTTACACTATTTTTCTTGAAGCATATTTACTTATGTAACTAGGTAATGGAGTAGTGTGTGGCCAGATTGGATGTTGCCATGTTCAATACGATTCTTTGCGAATCAGCTAATGAAATTCCTGCTGATCCTTTATCAAATCCAATTGTTGATTCTAAGGTATTACCTATTCCAGCTGGGAACCTGAGCTTTGGATATGGTGCACAACTCAAAAATTCTATGAGTACCATATCTTCATATTAGGCATTTGAGCAATCCTAGATTTGTTTGAGCTTGAAAAATAATGCTAAAATGAGAATATGATTCCTGTTGCAGATAGGAAATTGGTCTAGATGGTTGACTGATAAGTTCGACATGGATGTTGATGATTACGTGAAAGAAGAAATCAACGGCAAGGATGACAAAAAGCATCTGGATTCTGAATCCAAATCCTTTTCTTTTTCCTTTTTTCATTTTTGGTGGGTATCCCTATTAGTGAAATGTTTAATTTTCTCTAATTTTTCTATATCTTGTTCTTTTTTGTCCCAACCTTTTTAGTGAGTTGCTTGCTATATTTGCTCTGTTTTTTGTAGTATAATTTTGAGGGGAGATATGATTTGGTTAGATTCATCAAGCTGGTGAAGTAGGCTGGTCTCTATGTTCATCTTAGAATTGGCCCTTACGTCTATGCAGAATGGAGTTTTCGGTGATTATGAAAACAAATCACTAGAAATCTCCTTTTTTATATCTATTTTGCAAAGTGAGAGGTTTGAGAATTCATTCATTCATTTTTCTCTCTCTCTCGTTTCAGTGGGTTACCTATTTGGCTAAAATTTGTTCTAGGAATCAGTTTTAGAACCAACAATGGGCCTTTCAAGGTTGCATTCCACTTCTAGCACCTGATTTTCGCTGTCCCCCCACCCCCCCCCACCAATTTTATAAATTTGTGCTCGTTCGATATTTACTAATGATTGGCTTATGCACGAACTGTTTATGAAGGCAGCAATGGCAAGGTTCACGAAGAAGATTGTGGGGATGATGAAGGCAGAAAGGCTGTTTGAGACTGAAGGGGGGGTCTAATCATTCTGTCTCAGGTGAATGGATTGATCATCCAGCTGGTGCTTTAGTTTGATTCGGTTCCTTTTGGAAATGGGCGTGTGTTGTTTTAGTCAACAGAACAATCTAATCTGTCAAGAGCTATTTCACATTTAAGAAATGGTTTTTGTTTCTTTATATATCCAACTGCCATGTTGGTTGACTGTCAAGTTTGAATGTGGATATAAACATTAATCTTGATTTATTGGATTGGGGAATTGATGGGGTCCTTCTGATGGTTGTCGCAGATAGAGAATGAATATGGACCTCTGGAGTATGAGTCCTGGTAGGTCTTATGCACACTGGGCAGCGAACATGGTAGTTGGTCTTGGCACTGGTGTTCCATGGCTCATGTGTAATCAAGATGATGCCCCATATCCAATTGTAAGTGGTTCTGCCTCTTTTCTCTTTGTATGTTTGTTTGCGCTTTTTTTTTGTCCAGTTTGTTGGTAATTCTCTTGAAGTGATGCTTCCTTTCCTATTCCATTTCACTAATCAATGTCTTGCTGCATTGAAATTGATGTGCCAACTACCAAGGGTTGGTTTCAAGTTGGTTTATCTTATTTTATGAGACTTAATTGTCTTTTATTCTATGACTTGTATCTCCCAACTATCTTATTGGCATTTAAGAATGCCTTCAGAAGCAGGTGGATATTTTTTTTTGCTTCTACGTAATGGCTCTACGGAGGTAAGTTAATGCTTTGCTCTCCCCGACCGCAAATGAGAAATTATAGTTATGTTTTCTTCCTAGCCTTTAGCTTTTCATGAGATTCCCTTATAGGAAAATGGCTTCTTTTGTTGATTGTCCATGCATAAACTTATAAGCTAGAGATCTTTAGCTTAGAAGGTTTTTGCTCTCTATGGATAATTTGTCTGATCTATATGGACAAACACCCATGCAGGCTTTTTTATGGTCAAAAGTTTCCTTGGCATAGTGAAACATAAGTTAATTTACCCCGTTTGATGGGAATATTTGGCATAGTGCTTTATCATGTACTGGTCCATTAATGGGATGTGTAATTTTTATTTCTCTGAAAATCATTTCAGATTTGCTTTCCATGGTTTTTATTTTCTTTAGAACTTAATGCATTCTATATGTTTCATTTATTGGATGCCTTACGAACCAATCTAAACCACCAAAGATGATATGGACTGGTTGGTCATTTCTTGCAGGACCTTGTAAAGGAAAGCATCTGGACAATGCTAGTGACAGAAAGTTTGAAGACCTTAGGTGGACTTGGTATGCTTCACTTGGAGAAAAATACCTTCTCGTCTAGTGACATGAATTGTAGGTTTTTCCACTTCAAATGAAGGCTCATGATTATGGGACCGCCTACTACTAGGTTGTAGTTCTCCTAGCCTATGTTTCTAATTCGAGTTCTCTTGACATGGGTTCCTGAATTCATGTTATTTTGCAGGAACTGTGGCATGTCCAATGCAGGAGATATGAAAATACTGTTGCAGTGGATTATTTGTATTCATACTGTTCTATGATATTTGGGGAGGTGTTGATTATATGTTTTTCATTTTGTAGAAAGGGTTGTTCTCCTTTCATTGTGCATTTATATATGTTAAGTTATGAAGAAAAAGCCAAGTAGCAATGTTGACGTTCTTTGCAGATCCGTCGAGCCTTCCCTTATTGGTGAGGTGGTTATAAGGTGATGAATGTATCACTGTAGTTGGGAGACCTCTAAATTTTGTAATGCTCTGTCTTTAACTTGAGTATCATCATTGATGCATCCATTGGTGGAGTTGGGTGACATCTAAATTTTGTAATTCCATCATAGATGTGTTTTATGATATTTGGATAGTTTAACATATGTAACTTACTGAATCCAATCTTTCATTTGGATCTACAAAATCTCAGTCCTGCTATATATAGTGTGGCTATGCTGGATCCATCCTATGAATATGATCAATATAATTCAATCTGCTTCTCTGGATATCCTGTCCCAAGCTCTCGTATATTGTCTGTGCATTCTCCTTTGATGTCCATATATATTGACTTGGATACGGGTCATAGATACACGCCTTTGTACTTTTGGAAATCTAGGACACAACGGTTACAGCAATGCTAATTTTTTCATTAAAAGAACTTATGAATTAGTGATAAGTCATTTTTATTCTTTCTGAAAAGTAAGAAAGCTAAAAAAATGAAGTTGGTAAATAGGATCATATTCTAAAAATGATGTACAAGTATGTGGATATCATAGGTGTTGTTTGCTTCTGTACATTCAATGAATGTGAGTATATCATTTTATGTTCTTTATTTTGTTGTTAATTGCTGGGGCCAATACTTTGTGGTAGGAAGAGAGTCTTGTCGGTGTTTTGACTTCTCCATGCAAGTGTTTCGTTTTCCCAGTGCTGAGCAGAAAGCCATCCATGTGTGTAGATGAGTACGAAGCTACCATCCTTCTTTTCTTCAGTATACGTATTTGTTTGCTTCTTTCTAATTTGTGTAAGTTGAGTGTGGGTTGGTGATGCTTGGATCCGGCTACTGTAGATTGGTTGTTACCATGCATTCATGCAAGTGTGATGAGTGATGAGAATTTGACTCGGATGAATCCATGAGCTTTCTGATGGATTGGAGGGTCTTGACTCCTGACTGACTAGCGAGAAATTGTAACTTCTCTCTATTGATACGGTGACTAGGAATTTTTACATATGAGCCCAACTGCTTACTGTTCATAGGCGGTCTATCTCAATGGGTCACTTAGATGTAAGTTTTTTGTACATAAGCAAGGAGAAGATACCTGAAGAACTGACAAATGGGTGTTTCTACACTGCCACCACTCAAGCCAAATAATAGTTTCCATTTTCTATTTTTAGAAATGAAATTATTGAATGTAACATGAATTTCTAATGATTAAGTTAAAAAAATAATTTTAATGATTACATTTGTAAGAATGTGAATACCAGAATTATTCTGTTTTTTGTTTAAATATGTGATTAGTAGTGATTTAAAAAACTTATGATTTAAAAAAATATTATTAAAGCGTTTTAAAAAAGATCAGAAAAAAATGGCATGAATATATAAAAGAATAATTTGGAACGGTTTTAAACCGTTCCAAAATTTTTGCGACACCCATTTTTGGAATGGTTTAAAACTGTTCCAGATTCATTTAGGAACAATTTTAAAACGTCCCAAATGGACAATTTTGGTATAGTGGCACTAGCTAGACGGTTAATAAGATCAGTTTTATTTGGAACTAGATATCTGATGGACTTTAAGACTTTATTTAAAGGCTTGTAGTGGATAACAAGACAGGGAACACCTCGTTCTTATTCAGGCACTTTATTTACATAAAATGCTGCATAATTCCAAGGGGATTGTGATTTCTGAATAAGCTTTTTAGCAAAAAGATCATTGATTTCTTTAATACATAGTTGTACAAGGTCTTTATTCATCTGAATAGGTCGAGTTTTAGTAGGAATTTGAGATTCATCGAAATTATCAGTATATGGAAGAGAAATAGTATGGTGTTTCCTATACCAAAAAACAGAAGGAAGGTTATAACAGCATTTTGTTTCAAGAGATTTTTGAAATTAGATTAAATCGTTTTGGAATTCTGGTTTTTGTAATTTTTTTTCAATTCTTAAAGAATTCATATCTTCTTGAAGATATGCAATTTGTTTTTCTTTATAAGCAATTTGATTTTGAATGATAGTGATATGTTGAATAGGAGTTGATTCAACAAAATCAAAAATTAATTTTTTTATTGTCTTTGATAATTTTAAGGCCTAATGAATCAATTTGAAAAGGCTATAGAATCTGTAGAAAAAGATTTCCAAGGATAACATTATTGTTTAAATCTTTTCCGAGCATGAAATTAGTCTTTATACATGTTCCATTTTTGCAAACATGGACGTTATTTATTTTATAATGGATATGGAGTTTATTATCAACAGTTGCTAGGCTGAGTTTATTTTTGGTTTTTACATAATATTTTGTTAGGATTAATCATTCTCTTATTAAATTAATATCTGCACCACTATCTAGTAAATAGAGTGCTTTAATAGAGAAGTCTTTGACCTTAATTATAACTTGAGTTTTCCATTTCTAAGGTGGATTCCATGTTAAAGAATTTACAAAACCATTTAAGTTTTCATCAAATTCTTGTTGAAGTTCTAAATTATCATTATTTTCTTGATAATTTTTTAGTGTGTGAAATTCAAGATTCTCAACACGTTGTTTGAGTTCTTGAAGTTCAATTAAGTCTTGTTTTAATTCTTTTATTTCTTGCTTTTATTATTAATTTCTTCATAAAGATCTTGAATTGAAAGATGAGGAGGAGCTTGCTGTTCTCTTAATCTATCTAATACAATTTTAATGCTAAATTGTTTAGGTAAGTCAGATATATTATTTAATGTAGAAGCTATTCCTTTTTTATTTCCTTTATTTATATTCTCTATTTTTTCAAAATATTTATTTTTTAATTCTACATCATTGAAATCCTTAAACATTTCTAGCACCATTTCTTCTGGAGCAGAAAGTATGTTTAAAGATAAAGAGGAAGAAGAAGTAGATTCATACTAGATTTCACTGTCAAATATTTTACAATGGCATGTATCTGAAAAATGAGAGGAAGAATAATCTGTACCAGAGGAACTGGATGACTCTGATGCCGAGGATCCTTTTAAGACAGTTTTGATTTCTTTTTCTATTTTTTCTTTTATTTTTGGGTAGTCAGGAGCTATATGTCCTTTTTTTTCAATTATAACATTGTTTTTCTTTTTTGTTGGGTAAGAAGTGGATGGATTATCTTTTGTTTAAGATTTTTCTGATTCTTTATAAGGATTTTTATGAGAAGATTTTTTATGATATATTTTTGAGGGAATATAATATTGTGGAGCAGAAAAATGTTTAGATTTCCATTTTTGATGGTTTCTTTTTAAGTTTTTCTTTTTATTTAATAGAAGGACTCATTAATGGTTCCATGCTAAAATGAAAACAAAAATAACCAAGTTCGTACCTGCTGATTCTTTTTTTATTTTCAATTTGGCTTTTAAGTTTGATTTCATTGCATAATGAAAATCCAACTTTATTAATCTTTTGAATTAGATCACCATAATTATACATTCCATAATTTAAATTTCCATAATTTTCTGATTTTAACTCTTCTCTAACTTTTTCTACAAAAAGTTTAGGAAGACTAGATATAAATTTTTCTTTCTAAAATTCTAAATTACTTGCATCGATTGTATAGAGTTTTGATAAAAAAAAACATCTTTATACCAACAAAAATCTAATAATGTTGGGTAAGATAAATTGATTAATTGTGTTTTTAATTTTTCTTCTACATTCCTATAATTACCAATAAAATGTTTAACTATATTAGTAATAAGCATGTAGATGGAATCAGGGATCATTTGGCCTTGAGGAGTTAGAACAAGATTTCCTGAGAGATTTCTTTTTACTGCATTTAATATAGCATTTCTTTCTGTATCAAATAGGTATTTTTCCTACCAACCTTGTAATTGTCCAGTAAATACAAGGACGACTGCATTTACTGTATGTCTTTGATAATTACTGGCAGCCATGATGGTAGTGGCAAATATCATCATGTGTTGGCATAGTTGCAAGATTTGATATTTAGTTAGTCCATCTACATTCCATTCATATACTAAGGAGTTTTCAAATCGAAGGCCATTTAGAATAGCTTGTTCTTTGAATTGAAGATCAATTGGAGTAGGTTTTGGATAATAATTTCTTATTTTTGCTGCAATGACTATTGGTTTTTGTCTTTTAAATATTTTATTGATTTGTAAAGATTCTTGATTTTGATCATTTTGACTCTGATTTGTTTTAAACTCCTCTTCTGTAAGATCAGCTACAGAAATTTCTAAATTTGAGCTAGAGGCTTTAGAATTTGAGACTAAAACATTTATAGATTTGTTAGCTTTTTTATGTTTATTTTCTTGAAGTTTTATATTTGTAAAACTATGAGATAATTAATTGATTAGTTCGTATGAAAATTTTAAGGGTTTTTTTTCTAACTCTAGATCTTTAAGGGCTTCACCTTGAAATCCTAAAGATTGTGTCTTGATTACTTTATGGGAATAAGTAGTTTCATATAATGGTGGGTATACAAAAGTGGAAGGGAGAGGAGAGAGGAGCTGGTGGTGGAAGCAAGGCTGGATTTTGACTGGTATTCCAACTTTTGCCTGTACATGGAGAAGGCCGGTACTATTTATAGCCTTAGCAAACATAATTTACATTTCATTACAATTGAATTTAGACTGCATTTACATTTCATTTTATGTGCTGGCATATTGCATGATGTTTCGGGATTTTACTATTGGATAGGATCACAGGTTGCCGTATAGATGGTTTATCTTCATGCTATGATGATTGTACTTGTTTACCAAGAGGATGTTGTTTTATTCTTCTACATAGTTGCTTTATTCTTCTGCATAGTACCTGGTTGGTTTGTTGCGGCGAGAGGAGTCTGTGGAGCCTTGTTCATTCTTATTGTCTTTTGGATTTTTCACAATTGTCTTTTGTCTTCTTTCTCAAAGTAGCTTTTTGTATAGACCTTTTCAACATAACTTTGATGTGTTTGTAGAGAATAGCATAGCTATGGATACGGTAGCAATGATAAAGTTTTTGTTATATTTTCTTTGCATGCTTTATAGAGAAAACTCTTAATAAATCCTGATAAATCTAACTCTTGATAAGATTAATCACCATCCTGATGAATTCCATTGCAGTTGGTGGAGAACTTCATAATAGAGTCAAAATTATGACAAGGGTCATTCCAACCTTCATTATCATTTTCGAATTCTCCATGAAATAGCTGAATTAATTCTTCACGAGTTTTTTCTGAAATGTAAAAAGAGATATCTTCATAGGCATTGAGAATCTGATTAAACTTGGCATGTTTGAATTTAGAAGGATTCTGTATCACCGCAGTTTGCTTAGCGAGACCATCAGCAATGTAAACAACTCGTCGACCGTCACACCAAACATATCTATATGTACTTGCAAATTCAAGATATCCTTTTAGATTAAGAAATCTTTGATATTGATCAGAAGCTGGATCATAATTTTTGAGATGTGCTAAGCTGTATTCCATTGTAGCGACCTCATGAGATTCATACCATTTTGCTGGATAATTAATAGGGAGATGCTCATAATCATTTAAGGTAGAGATGAATTTTTTGTAGATTAAATCTCCTTCTTCATAATTCATGATGGTCCATAATTGATAAGGTTGATAAAACTGGATTTTTGATCTTCACCCAAACTTGATGAAATCATTATTAGAAGTTGTCTTTTGGTAACTACAAGGCTGCGAAGGGCATGATGCACTATTGCAGGGAGCTGCTGTATCATTTCAAAATTATCTTTGCATAAAGAAAATCTTTGGACCAATCCTTGTTCGATATATGAGATATCAACTTCATATGATGGCAAGAACAATTTAGGAAAGCCAGTTGCCCAACTTATATATTGAGCTTTAAGCATTAATCACTCCTTGATCTGACAAGAAATAGTTTTTTCTCTAATTCTTGTCTCTATCTCATCTGGAAGGGCTATGTTAACCTTTTCTAGGAGGTGAATTCTGGATGTTTTTTCATTAACATAGGTGGATAATGGTGCTCTTTGATGGATGTTATGGCACATAAAGATTTGGCTTTCTAAGTCCTTGATATGGTTTACAATTTTGGATAGGGTTTTTCTAGTGCCTTTTCTTTTATTAGAGAGAATGGCACTCCAATGGGCATTGATAAGTTCTTGGGAAGTGACATATAATCCTAGATTGAAGAAGGGAATTGATATTTATTGGGATGTAGGTATGAAGGAAGAGCTTGATTCCTAAATAGGGGCTTTGCTTTTGCTTGTACTTGATGTCACAATGAGAAAGGATACTTCTTGAAGGCAAATAGGTCTTAATGAGAATTATCAATAATCTAAATTTTTATTTTCTTTGGGAAAAGAAAAATCATTTTATATCTATCCTTCGCGTAGAATTTGAAGGTACCAAAATCATCAATAATCTGAATTTTTATCTTCTTTGGGAAAAGAAAAATAATTTTATATCTGTCCTCCAGGTAGAATTTGGAGGTACCAAAATTTGGATGTAGGATCAAATGTAGAAAACGTGAAGAGATCAGAAAGATGATTAATAAGATCCATTTTATTTGGAACTGGATATTTGATTGTTTTTTTAAGGCCTTATTCTTGATTATACTTTGTCTGAATACTATGGAAATGTTGACTAGGAGTTGATTCACCAAAATCAAAAATTAATTCTTTATTGTCTAAAATAGTTTTAAACCTGATAAGTCAATTTGAAAAGGCTGTAAAATTTGTAGAAAAGGGTTTCCAAGGATAACATCATTGTTTAAATCCTTTCCTAGAAGGAAATTAGTCTTTATGCATGTTCCATTTTTACAGGCATAAACATTACTTAATTTGTATTTGATATGTAGTTTTTTGCTAGCAGTAGCTAGATTGAGCTTATTATTGGTTTTTTCATAATATTTTGTTGGGATTAATCCTTCTCTTATTAAATTAACATCTGTGCCACTATCTAGTAAGCATAGTGCTTTAATAGAGAATTCTTTGATCTTAATTATAACTTGAGTTTTCCATTTTTTAAGTGGATTCCTTGTTAAAGAATTTACAAAAAAATTCAAGTTTTCATCAAATTTTTCTTGATTTTTTAAATTATCATTATTTTCTTGATAATTTGTGAATATGTGAAATTCAAGATTCTCAACACGTTGTTTGAGTTCTTGAAGTTCAATTAAGTCTTGTTTTAATTTTTTAATTTCTTGATTTTGATTATTAATTTCTTTATAAGGATCTTGAATTGAAAGATGAGGAGGAGCTTGCGGTTCTTTTAATCTATCTAATACAATTTTAATGCTTAATTGTTCAGGTAAGTTAGATATATTATTTGAAGTAGAAGCTTTTTCTTTTTTATTTCCTTTATTTATATTCTTTATTTTTTCATAATATTTATTTTTTTATTCTTCATCTTTGAGAACTTTAAACATTTCTAGCACCAGTTCTTCAGAAGAAAAAAGTACATTTAAAGATAGAGTGGAAGAAGAAGCAGATTCACACTGGATTTCACAGTCAAATATTTTACAATGACATGTATCAGAAGAATAATCTTTATCAGAGGAACTAGATGATTCTAAGGATGAGGATGAGGATCCTTTTAAGATAGTTTTGATTTCTTTTTCTATTTTTACTTTTAATTTTTGGCAATCAGGAGCTATATGTCCTTTTTCTTTGCAATTATAACATTGTATTTTTTTTTTCTTGGGATGAAAAGTGGATGGATTATCTTTTGTATAAGATTTCTTTAATTCTTTATAAGGGTTTTATGAGAATATTTTTTTGACATCTTTTTGAGGGAATATAATATTATGGAGTTAAAAAATGTTTAGATTTTCTTTTTTGATTGTTTCTTATTAAGTTTTTCATTTTATTTTTGCTAGAAGGACTGATTAATGGTTCCATGCCAAATTGAAAACAAAAATCACCAAGTTCATACTTGCTTATTCTTTTTTGATTTTCAATTTGACGCTTTAGTTTAATTTCATGGCATAATGAAAATCCAACTTTATTAATCTTTTGAATTATATCACCATATGTATGCATTCCACAATTCAAATTTCCATAATTTTCTGATTTTAATTCTTAAACTTTTTCTGCAAAAATTTTAGGAGGACCAGATATGAATTTTTCTTTCCAAAATTCTAAATTACTTGCATCAATTGTATAGAGTTTTGGTAAGAAAACATATTTATACCAATGAAAATCTGATAATGTTGGGCAAGATAAATTGTTTAATTATGTATTTATTTTTTCTTATACATTCATATAATTACCAATAAAATGTTTTACTATATTGGTAATAAGCATGTAAATAAAGTAAGGAATCATTTGACCTTGAGGAGTAATAACAGGATTTCTTAGAGGATCTCTTTTTATTGCATTTAGTATAGCTTGTCTTTCTATATTAGATAGGTACTTTTCCCACCAACCATGTAATTATCCAGTAAATCCAAGGACAACTGCATTTACTACATGTCTTTGATCATTACCGGCAGCCATGATGGTAGAGGCATATATCATCATGTGTTTGCATAGCAGGATTTGATATTCAGATAGTCTATTTACATTCCATTCGTATACTGAGGAGTTTTCAAATTGAAGGCCATTTAGAATAACTTGTTCTTTGAATTGAAGATCAACTGGAGTAGGTCTTGGATAATAATTTCTTGTTTTTGCTAAGTGACTATTGTTTTTTGTCTTTTAATTATTTTATTTATTTGTAGAGATTCTTGATTTTGATCATCTTGATTTTCTTTTGATTTTTCTTCTATAGAGTCAGAAACAAAGAATTCTGAGTCTGAGCTCGAAGCTTTAGAAACTAAAATATTTATGGATTTTTCATCTTTATTTTCTTTATTATCTTTAAGTTTTATGTTTGTAAAACAACGAGATGATTGATTGATTAGTTTGTCTAAAAATTTTAAGGGTTTTTTTTTCTAACTTTAGATCTTTAAGGGCTTCACCTTGAAAACCTAAAGATTGTTTCTTTATTAATTTATGGGAAGAAGTAGTTTCATAAAATTTTAAAATATTTTCAACTTTATCTTCAATTCTATTGCTTTGTTGGCCAATAGTATGAAGGTTTATATTTGTATAATTATTTTGTTCTAAAACATGACTTAAATCTTATTTGTAAATAAATTCAGTTTTACCCTTGTCTCCTTGTATTTTTGCAACATCTTTTATGCATACAGTGGAAGTTTCTTTATAAATGATTTGATATAATGGAGGATGTATAGATTTTTTAGTTCTTTGTAGAGAAGAATTGGTACAAGCTATATAATCCAAGATGAACTTAATTTTGTCATCATATTGATGGATAAATCTTCAGTATTATAAGCTTTCTTTATGGTAGTTAAAACCAATCAAAAAAATAAATATTTCTTTGATTATCATACATATATTTATACCATTTTGCTTTTAGAAAGTCTTTATGTTCTTGAGAAACACGGTAAAAAAGGATTTTATGAGAGGATGTAAAGCTAAATTTTTTTTAACATTTCTTTATCAATTTCAAAACATTCAATAACATTTATTTTGAAATCAGATTTCAAAGGATATGTATTAGATGGAGAAACTTGATAAGAAGGATACACAAGTCCTGTAGGTCGAAGGTCTACATTAGGTATAGAGCAAGAAACTCAGGATGGTTCTTTTATGGAAAATCCTACCATAGAGGGAGGATAAGAATAGGACTTTCTAGAAGGTTGATAAACTGTAGGAGTTGTATCTCTTGAATCGGTTTAAAAATTTATTTCAACAATTCCATCTTCATGTTCAATAATTGTTTCAATATCTTGATTTTCTAAAGACCTTTCTGGTTGGGCGTTTTATAAGCGCCATTTACCAAATAGAATAATATCATTCCACTGTATGAGTTTTGGAATATTAACTTTATTTTTAAAATTAGTTTGGAATAAAGTAGTCATACCTTTTGCTTGATGGGAATAGGCTATGCTTGGAACAACTGAATTCATGAGTTTATAATAAACTCTATATATGAGAGCAAGATTTTGATTATGAGGATTTATATCAAAACCTTTTGTCTGGATAGCAAGAGTAAGAGCTTCATGTGCACCTAGATCTATAAAGGAAACAGAGAAATTTGGAAAGCAATTGAAGAAAGTAAGGCCATTAGCCAAACTTGATTCAACCATTCCAAGTAATGAATCACTGAATTTTTTATGTCTTGTATCTTGAACATAGTTGAGAGCTTCTGTTCTAAGTCTAAGTCTTGTTAAAGGCTTTAGAGCAACTTGCACTAATCCAAAATAAATATAATTGTATGTTTTAACATACTCCTTTATTTCATGAGGCTTGATTAAAGAAAGATATTGAATATTACTGGTAATAGATTTAGTTCTTTCAATAGCTTTTACTTTATAACTTGATTTTAATTGAAAACTTCCAACTTTATAAATTTTTTTTTTATTTACAGCTGGAATAGTCTAATCACAATTAACTTGATCTAAATAGTCATAACTGATTTCTTTACTATTTTTAATAGACGTAGAAGATAAGGAATTTGATGATGAGGAAGAAGAAGGTACAAACTTCATAATAAGCTTAGCCATAATCTGTATTACAGAGCTATTTTAACTAAATCCACCATGAGTATCTAACGAAATAGAAGATTTATACATAACAGAACGCCTTAAATGACTTTACACGGCTAACAATGGCAATAACAATGGCTACCTCAGCTTCACTCTGGAGGGAATATGATTAAAATTTCTCAATAATAACAAACACACAACCAAGTATTAAGATTTTTTACGCTCTTGCTTCTGAGTCAACAATTCCTTAAAGAAAATCAAAACATAAAGATAAGTGAAGAAATACTTACAAAACGACTTTATATTGCAATGATACTTGATTACAAACTAGATGCCAACATGTCTCTGATACCAAATGGGGAAGATGGAGGGTGTACAAAAGCGGAAGGGAGAGGAGATAGGAGATGGTGGTGGAAGCAAAGCTGGATTTTGACTGGTATTCCAACTCTTGCCTATACATGGAGAAGGCTGGTACTATTTATAGCCTTAGTAAACATAATTTACATTTCATTACAACTGAATTTACACTATATTTGCTTCTCATTTTATGATGTTTTGGGATTTTACTGCTGTATAGAATCACAGGTTGTCGTATAGATGGTTTTCCTTTATGCTGTGATGAGTGTACTTGTTGACTTGGAGGACGTTAGTTTATTCTTTTACATAGTACCTGGTTGGTCTGTTGTGGAGAGAGGAGTCTATGGAGCCTTGAATTTTCTTATTGGCTTTTAGATTTTTCCCAATTGTCTTTTGTCTTCTTTCTCAAAGTAGCTTTTTTGTATAGTACTTTTTCAACATAACTTTGGTGTGTTTGTAGAAAATAGCATAGTTATGGATATGGTAGTAATGATAAAGTTTTTGTTATCTTTTTTTTGCAGGCTTTATATAGAAAACTCTTAATAAATTTTGATAAATCTAAATCTTGATAAGATTAATCACCATCCTAATGAATTCCATTGCAGCTGGCAAAGAACTTCACAATAGAGTCAAAATTATAACAAGGGTCATCGAACCTTCATTATCATTTTCCAATTCTCCATGGAATAGCTAAATTAAATCTTCACGAGTTTTTTCAAAAATGTCAAAAATGTCACGATATATCTTCATAGGTATTGAGAATTTTACTACAGGATTTTACTAAATTAATAACAGGATTTCCTGAAGGATCTATTTTTACTACATTTAGTATAGCTTGTCTTTCTATATCGGATAGGTACTTTTCCCACCAGCCATGTAATTGTCCAGTAAATCCAAGGATAACTGCATTTACTGCATGTCTTTGATCATTACTGGCAGCCATGATGGTAGAGGCATATATCATCATGTGTTGGCATAGTTGCAGGATTTGATATTCAGATAGTCTATTTACATTCCATTCATATCCTGAGGATTTTTCAAATCGAAGGCCATTTAGAATAGCTTGTTCTTCGAATTGAAGATCAACTGGAGTGGGTCTTGGATAATAATTTCTTGTTTTTGCTGTAATGACTATTGGTTTTTGTCTTTTATTTATTTTATTGATTTGTAGAGATTCTTGATTTTAATCATCTTGATTCTCATTTGTTTTAGGCACTTCTTTTATAGGATCTACTACAGAAAATTCTGAATCTGAGCTAGAGGCTTTGGAATTTGAGACTAAAACATTTATAGATTTGTCAGCTTTTTGATCTTTATTTTCTTGAAGTTTTATTTTGTAAAACTATGAGATAATTGATTGATTAGTTCATTTGAAAATTTTAAAGGTTTCCTTTTCTAACTTTAGATCTTTAAGGGCTTCATCTTGAAAACCTAAAGTTTGTGTCTTAATTATCTTTTGTGTGGAAGCTACTTCATAAATTTTTAAAATATTTTCAACTTTATCTTCAATTCTATTGGTTTGTTGGCCTATAGTATGAAGGTTAATATTTGTACGATTATTTTGTTTTAAAACATGACTTCAGTTTGATTTATAAATTAATTCAGATTTACCTTTATCTCTTTTTATCTTTGCTACGTCTTTTATGGGTACGCCTGAAGTTTTTTTATATATGAATTGATGTAATGGAGGATGGATAGATTCTTCAATTCTTTGTGGAGAAGAATTGGTAGAAGCTATAATCCAAGATGAACTTAATTTGTTATCATATTAATAGATAAATCTTCAATATTATAAGCTTTCTTTAAGGCTAGTTTAAGCCAATCAAAGAAATAAATATTTCTTTGATTATCATACATATATTTGTACCATTTTTCTTTTAAAAAGTCTTTATGTTTATAAAAAACTTGTTTAAAAAAGTATTTTGTTAAAGGATGTAGAGGTAAATTCTTTTTTAACATTTCTTTATCAATTTCAAAACATTCAATAACATTTATATTGAAATAAGATTCTGAAGGATTATATGTATTAAATGTAAATTATGTTTACTAATGCTATAAATAGTACCAACGTTCTCCATGTACAGGCAAGAGTTGGAATACTAGTCAAAATCCAACTTTGTTTCCACCACCATCTCCTTTCTCCTCTCCCTTCTACTTTTGTATACCCATCATCTTCCTCATTTGGTATAAAAGCCAAGTTGGTATCAAATTTGTAATCAAGTACTTTGACAATATAAAGTTGTTTTGTGTTGTTATGTTACGCTTTGATTTTGTTTAAGGAATTGCTGACTCAAAAGTAAGAATCTCAAAAGTCCTAACACTTAGCTTTGTGTTTGTTATTATTGAGAAAATTTAATCATATTCCGCCCAGAGTGAAGCTGAGGTAGCTATTATTGTCGCCGTTATTAGCCGCATGAAGGCGTTTAAGGCGTTTTGTTGGTGTATAAATCTTCTATTTCGTTAGATACTCCTGGTAGATTTGGTTAAAATAACTCTGTAATACAAATTATGGCTAAGCTTATTATGAAGTTTATATCTTCTTCCTCCTCATCATCAAATTCCTTGTCTTCTACGTATATTAAAAATAATGAAGAAATCAATTATGACGATTTAGATCAAGTTTTAGGTGACTGGACTATTCCAACTGTAAATAAAAATGAAATTTATAAAGGTGGAAGTTTTCAATTAAAATCAAGTTATAAAGTAAAAACCATTAAACGAACTAAATCTATTACTAGTAATATTTAGTATCTTTCTTTAATCAAGCCCCATGAAATAAAGGAGTATATTAAAACATACGATTATATTCATTTTGGATTAGTGCAAATTGTTGTAAACCCTTCAACAAGACTTGGACTTAGAATAGAAGCTCTCAACTATGTTCAAGATACAAGACATGAAAAATTCAGTGATTCATTACTTGGAATGGTTGAATCAAGTTTGGTTAATGGCCCTACTTTCTTCAATTGCTTTCCAATTTTCTCTTTTTCCTTTATAAATCTAGGTACACATGAAGCTCTTACTCTTGTTATCCAGACAAAAGATTTTGATATGAATCCTCATAATCAAAATCTTGCTCTCATATATAGAGTTTATTATAAACTCATGAATTCAGTTGTTCCAGGCATAGCCTATTCCCATCAAGCAAAAGGTATGACTACTTTATTTCAAACTATTTTCAAAAATAAAGTTAATATTCCAAAACTCATACAGTGGAATAATATTAATCTATCTAGTAAATGACGCTTAGAAAATGCTCAACCTGAAAGGTTTTTAGAAAATCAAAATATTGAAAAATTATTGAACATGAAGATGGAAGTGTTGAAATAAATTTTCAAACATATTTAAGAGATACAACTTTTGAAGTTTATCTACCTTCTAGAAAAACTTATTCACATCCTCCATCAGTGGAAGGATTTTCCATAAAAGAACCATCCCGAGCTTCTTGCTCTACACCGAATGTAGCCCTTTTACTTACAGGACTATTGTATCCTTCTTATCAAGCATCTCCATCTAATACATATAATCCTTTGGAATCCAATTTCAATATAAATATTATTGAATGCTTTGAAATTGATAAAAAAATTTTAAAAAAGAATTTAGCTTTGCATCCTCTCACAAAATCGTTTTTTAACCATGTTTCTCAAGAACATAAAGACTTTTGAAAAGCGAATGGTATAAATATATGTATGATAATCAAAGAAATATTTGTTTCTTTGATTGGCTCAAACTAAACATAAAGAAAGCTTATATACTGAAGATTTATCCATCAATACGGTAATAAAATTCAGTATATCTTGGATTATAGCTTCTACCAATTCTTCTCTACAAAGAACTGAAGAATCTATATATCCTCCATTACATCAAATCATTTATAAAGAAACTTTAGCTATACCCATAAAAGATGTTAGAAAAATACAAGGAGACAAAGGTAAAACTGAATTTATTTACAAATCAGATTTAAGTCATGTTTTAGAACAAAATAATTATACAAATATAAACCTTCATACTATTGGCCAACAAACTAATAGAATTGAAGATAAAGTTGAAAATATTTTAAAGTTTTATGAAACTACTTCTTCCCTTAAAGTAATCAAGACACAGTCTTTAGGTTTTCAAGGTGAAGCCCTTAAAGATGTAAAGTTAGAAAAAAATCCTTTAAAATTTTCAGACTAACTAATCAATCAATTATCTCATAGTTTTACAAACATAAAACCTAAAGATAATAAAGAAAATAAAGATGAAAAATCCATAAATATTTTAGTTTTTAAAGCTTCGAGCTCAGACTCAGAATTCTCTATTTCTAACTTTATAAAAGAAAAATCAAATGAAAATCAAGAAGATCAAAATCAAGAGTCTCTACAAATGAATTAATATTTAAAAGACAAAAACCAATAGTCACTGCAGCAAAAACAAGAAATTATTACCCAAGACCTACTCTAGTTGATCTTCAATTCGAAGAACAAGCTATTCTAAATGGCCTTCGATTTAAAAACTCCTCAGTATATGAATGGAATGTAGATGGACTATCTGAATATCAAATCCTACAGCTATGCAAACACATGATGATATATGCCTCTACCTTCATGGCTGCTGGTAATGATCAAAGACATGCAGTAAATGCAGTCGTCCTCGGATTTACTAGACAATTACATGGTTGGTGGGAAAAATACCTATCTAATACAGAAAGAAATGCTATATTAAATGCAGTAAAAAGAGCTCCTTCAGGAAATCCTGTTCTTACTCCTCAAGGCCAAATGATCCCTAATTCCATCAACATGCTTGTTACAAATATAGTTAAACATTTTATTGGTAATTATATGAATATAGAAGAAAAATTAAAAACATAATTAATCAATTTATCTTGCCCAACAATATCAGATTTTCATTGGCATAAAGATGTTTTCTTATCAAAACTCTATACAATTGATGCAAGTAATTCAGAAATTTGGAAAGAAAAATTCATATATGGTCTTCCTAAACTTTTTGCAAAAAAGGTTAGAGAAGAATTAAAATAAAAAAATTATGGAAATTTGAATTAGAGAATATATACATATGGTGATCTAATTCAAAAGATTAATAAAGTTGGATTTTCATTATGTAATGAAATCAAACTTAAACGTCAAATTGAAAATACAAAAAGAATCAGCAAGTATGAACTTGGTGATTTTTGTTTTCAATTTGATAAGGAACCATTAATCAGTCCTTCTAGCCAGAATAAAAAGAAAAACTTAAAAAGAAACCATCAAAAAAGAAAATCTAAACATTTTTCAACTCCACAATATTATATTCCCTAAAAAAGATTTAATAAAAAATCTTCTCATAAAAACCCTTATAAAAAATTAAAGAAATCTTATACAAAAAATAATCCATCCACTTCTCTTCCCAAGAAAAACAAAATACAGTGTTATACTTACACGGAAAAAGGACATATAACCCCGGATTGTCCAAAAATAAAAGTTAAAATAGAAAAAGAAATCAAAACTATCTTAAAGGGACCCTTATAGTCAAAGTCATCAGTTCCTCTGATACAAATTATTCTTCCTCTCATTATTTAGATACATGTCATTGTAAAATATTTGATAGCGAAATCTAGTACAAATCTCCTTCTTTTACGTCTTTGTCTTTAAACGTACTTTCTACTATAGAAGAGATAGTGCTAGAAATGTTTAAAGAACTAAAGATGAAGAATTAAAAAATAAATATTTTGAAAAAATACAGAATATAAATAAAGGAACTATAAAAGTAAAAGCTTCTACATCAAATAACATATCAGACTTACTTGAACAATTCAGCATTAAAACTATATTAGATAGATTAAGAGAGCAACAAGCTCCTATTCATCTTTCTATTCAAGATCTTTATAAAGAAATTAATAATCAAAATCAAGAAATAAAAGAATTAAAACAAGACTTAATTGAACTTCAAGAACTCAAACAATGTGTTTGATGAACTCAAACAATCTTGAATTTAACATACACAAAAATTTTCGAGAAAATAATGATAATTTAGAAAATCTAGAAAAATTTGATGAAAACTTGAATGGTTTTGTAAATTTTTTAACGAGGAATCCACTTAAAAAATGGAAAACTCAAGTTATAATTAAGATCAAAGAATTCTCTATTAAAGCACTATGCTTACTAGATAGTGGCACAGATGTTAATTTAATAAGAGAAGGATTAATCCCAACAAAATATTATGAAAAAACCAATAATAAGCTCAATCTAGCTACTGCTACAAAAAAACTATATATCAAATACAAATTAAGTATTGTTTATGTCTATAAAAATGGAACATGCATAAAGACTAATTTCCTTCTAGGAAAAGATTTAAACAATAATTTTATCCTTGGAAATCCTTTTCTACAAATTTTACAGCCTTTTCAAATGGACTCATCAGGTCTAAAAACTATTTTAGACAATAAAGAATTAAATTTTGATTTTGTTGAATTAACTCCTATTCAACATATCAATATTATTCAAACAAAGTGCAAACAAGAATAAGATGTTCAAAAACCATTCAGATATCCAGTTCCAAATAAAACAGATCATATTAATCATCTCTCTGATGTCTTCATGTTTTCTACATTTAATCCTACATCCAAATTTTGGTACCTTCAAATTCTACCCAGAAGGCAGACATAAAATTGCTTTTCTTTAACCTATCTTTTACTCCTATCTGCCTTCAAGAAGTCTCCCTTCTCATTATGACGTCAAGTAAAGCCCCTATTCAGGAATCAAGCTCTTCCTTCATACCTACATCCCAACAAAGATCAATTCCCTTCTTCAATCCAGGATTATCTGCCACTTCACAAGAACTTATCAATGCCCATTGGAGTGCCATTCTCTCTGATAAAAGAAAAAACACTAGAAAAACCCTATCCAAAATTGTAAACCATATCAATGGCTTATAAAGCCAAATCCTTTTGTGACATAACATCCATCAAAGAGCATTGTTATCCACCGATGCTGATGAAAAAAATCTAGAATTCACCTCCTGGAAAAGGTTAACGCAACCCTTCCAGTTGAGATAGCTGCAAGAATTAGAGAAAAAACCATTTCTTGTCAGATCAAGGAGCGATTAATGCTCAATGTTCAATATATAAGCCGGGCAACTGGCTTTCTGAAATTGTTCGTACCATCATATGAAGTTGATATCTCATATATCGAATGAGTAATAGTCCAAAGATTTTCTTTATACAGAGATGATTCTGAAATGATACAGCAGCTCCCTGCAGTCGTCCGTCATGCCTTTCGCTACCTTGGAGTTACCAAAAGACAACTTCTCATAGCAATTTCCTTAAGTTTGGGTGAAAGATGAGAAATCCGGTTTTATCAACCTTATTAATTATAGACCATCATGAATTATGAAGAAGGAGATTTAATCTACAGAAAACTCATCTCTACCTTAAATGATAACGAGCATCTCCCTGTTAATTATCCAGCACAATGGTCTGAATTTCATGAAGTCACTACAATGGAATACAGCATACAGCATCTCAAAAATTATGATCTAGCTTCTGATCAATATCAAAGAGTTCTCAATCTAAAACGACATCTTGAATTTGTAAGTACATACAGAAATGTTTGGTGTGACGGTCGACGAGTTGTTTGCATTGTTGATATCTTGCTAAGCAAAAAATGGTGATATAGAGTTCATATAAATCTGGACATACATCTCTCAATCAAATTTTCAATGCTTATGAAGACATTTCCTTTGATATTTATGAAGAAACTCAAGAAGAGTTAATCAAATTATTCCATGGTGAATTAACAAATGAAGGTTGGAATGAGCACTTTTGATGTAAGTCTTCAATAATACTATTCCTAGCATAAAGATTCTTCCTACACGAGCTTTTTCTAAAACATTGGAAGGATAAGAAAAGCTTTTTCTACTAGGCCCTTAATGAGTTCTTAGAAAAAGTACATGCAAAAGTACTAAAAAACAAAGCATAGCTCTCATAAGAATGAAGTAATATTTTATTCCCGACATGCACATCCATGAAAAACTGATCTTTAGAAAGGGAAAAGAATTAAAGACATGACACATACCTTATCAAGTCACTCAAAGCAATCATGACATCTTACTATTCAGAACAAAGTATATCTACAACAAAGATTGTGATTTTTGCCTGCAGGCCAAAGCATCACGAAATTTGCCAGCACATTAAATGAAATGCACATTTAGTCTAAATTCAGTTGTAATGAAATGTAAATTATGTTGATTATGACAATAAATAAGTCTAGCATTCCTCATGTACAGGCAAGACTTTGAATACCAGTCAAAATCCAGCCTTGCTTCCACCACCATATCCTCTCTCCTCTTCTTTCCGCTTTTGTATACCCACCATCTTCCTCATTTGGTATCAAAGCGAAGTTGGCATCTAGTTTGTAATCAAGTATCATTGCAATATAAAGTCATTTTGTGAGTATTTCTTGACTTATCTTTATATTTTGATTTTGTTTAAGGAATTGCTGACTCAGAAGCAAGAACGTCAAAAATCTTAATACTTCGCTAGATGTTGGTTATTATTGAGAAATTTTAATCATATTTGACCCGGAGCGAAGTTGAGGTAGCCATTTTTGTTGCCGTTGTTAATTGTGCGAAGGTGTTTAAGGCGTTTTGTCGGTGTGTAAATCCTCTATTTCATTAGATACTCGTGGTGGATTTGGTTAAAATAACTCTATAATACAAATTATGGCTAAGCTTATTAAGAAGTTTGTACCTTCTTCTTCCACATCATCAAATTCCTTATCTTCTATGTCTATTAAAAATAGTGAAGAAATCAGCTATGATGATTTAGATCAAGTTATTTATGATTGGACTATTCCAACCGTAAATAAAATGAAATTTATAAAGTCGGAAGTTTTAATTAAAATCAAGTTATAAAGTAAAAACCATTGAAAGAACTGAATCTATTACCAGTAATATTCAACATCTTTCTTTAATCAAGCCCCATGAAATAAAGGAGTATGTTAAAACATACAATTATATTCATTTTAGATTAGTGCAAGTTGCTCTAACACCTTTAACAAAACTTGGACTTAGAACAGAGGCTCTCATCTATGTTCAAGACACTAGTCATAAAAAATTCAGTGATTCAACACTTGGAATGGTTGAATCAAGTTATGCTAATGGCCCTATTTTCTTCAATTGCTTTCCAAATTTCTCTATTTCCCTTACAGATCTCAATGCACATGAAGCTCTTATTCTTGCAATCCCGACAAAAAGTTTTGATATGAATCCTCATAATCAAAATCTTGATCTTATATATAGAGTTTATTATAAACTCATGAATTTAGTTGTTCTAGGCATAGCCTATTCCCATCAAGCAAAAGGTATGACTACTTTATTCCAAACAAATTTCAAAAATAAAGTTAATATTCCAAAACTCATACAGTGGAATGATATTAATCTATCTAGTGAATAGTGCTTAGAAAACGCCCAACTAGAAAGGTCTTTAGAAAATCAAGATATTGAAACCATTATTGAACATGAAGATGGAAGTGTTGAAATAAATTTTCAAACAGATTCAAGAGATACAACTCCTACAGTTTATCAACCTTCTAGAAAGTCTTATTCTCATCCTCCCTCAGTGGTAGGATCTTCCATAAAAGAACCATCCCCAGTTTTTTGCTCTACACCAAATGTAGACCTTCGACCTACAGGACTTGTATAGCCTTCTTATCAAGCTTCTCCATCTAATACATATAATCCTTCGGAATCCGATTTCAATATAAATATTATTCAATGTTTTGAAATTGTTAAAGAAATATTAAAAAAGAATTTAACTCTACATCCTCTAATAAGATCCTTTTTTAAATAGGTTTCTTAAGAATATAACGACTTTTTAAAAGAAAAATGGTACAAATATATGTATGATAATCAAAGAAATATTTATTTCTTCGATTGGCTTAAACTAGCCATAAAAAAAGCTTATAATACTGAAGATTTATCTATCAATATGATAACAAAATCAAGCTCATCTTGGATTATAGCTTCTGCTAGTTCTTCTCTACAAAGAACTGAAGAATCTATACGTCCTTTATTACATCAAATCATATATAAAGAAACTTTAGTCATACCAAGAAAAGATGTTGTAAAAATACAAGGAGATAAAGGTAAATCTGAATTTATTTATAAATCATATTTAAGTCATGTTTTGGAACAAAACAATTATACAAATATTAACCTTCATACTATTGGCCAACAAACTAATATAATTGAAGATAAAGTTGAAAATATTTTATAGCCTTCTAAAATTATTTCTTCCCAAAAAGAAATCAAAACTATCTTAAAAGGATCCTCATCATCATCCTTAGAATCATCTAGTTCCTCTGATAAAGATTATTCTTCAGATACATGCCATTGTAAATTATTTGACAGTGAAATCCAATATGAATCTGCTTCTTCCTCCTCTTTATCTTTAAACGTACTCTCTGCTCTAGAAGAAATGCTGCTAGAAATGTTTAAAGATATAAAAGATGAAGAATTAAAAAATAAATATTTTGAAAAAATATAGAAAATAGACAATGGAAATAAAAAAGGAAAAGCTTCTACATCAAGTAATATATTTGACTTACTTGAACAATTCAATATAAAAACTATTTTAGATAGATTAAGAGAGCAATAAGCTCCTACTCATCTTTCAATTCAAGATCTTTCTAAAGAAATTAATAATTAAAAGCAAGAAATAAAAGAATTAAAACAAGACTAAATTGAACTTCAAGAACTCAAACAATGTGTTGAGAATCTTGAATTTCGTACACTCAAAAATTATTAAGAAAATAATGATAATTTAGAAAATTAAGAAAAATTTGATGAAAACCTAAATGGTTTTGTAAATTCTTTAACAAGGAATCCACCTCAAAAATGGAGAACTTAAGTTACAATAAAGGTCAAAGACTTCTCTATTAAAGCACTCTGCGTACTAGATAGTGGCGCAAATGTTAATTTAATAAGAGAAGGATTAATCCTAACAAAATATTATGAAAAAACCAAAAATAAACTCAGTCTTGCAACTGCTAGTGATAAACTCCATATCCATTATAAATTAAATAACGTCCATGTTTGTAAAAATGGAATATGTATAAAGACTAGTTTCCTGCTTGGAAAAGATTTAAACAATGATGTTATCCATGGAAGTCCTTTTCTATAGATTCTATTGCCTTTTCAAATTGATTCATCCAGCCTTAAAACTATTAAAGACAATAAAGAACCAATTTTTGATTTTGTTGAATCAACTCCTATTCAACATATTAATATCAGTCAAAATCAAATTGCTTATAAAGAAAAACAAATTAAATATCTTCCAAAAGATACGAATTCTTTAAGAATTGAAAAGAATTACGAAAACTAGAATTCCAAAAAGATTTAATCCAATTTTAAAAATTTCTTGAAACAAAATGCAGTTCTGACCTTCCTTCTACCTTTTGGCACAGGAAACACCATACTATTTCTCTTCCATATATTGCTAATTTTAATGAATCTCAAATTCCTACTAAAGCTTGACCGATTCAGATGAATAAAGACCTTGTACAACTATGTACTAAAGAAATCAATGTTCTTCTTGCTAAAAAGCTTATTCAGAAATCACAATTCCCTTGGAGTTTGCAGCGTTTTATGTAAATAAAGTGCCTAAACAAGAACGAGGTATTCCCCATCTTGTTATCAACTACAAGCCTTTAAATAAAGTCTTAAAGTCTATCAGATATCCAGTTCCAAATAAAACTGATCTTATTAACCGTCTAGCTGATGCCTTCCTTTTTTCCAAATTTGATCTTAAATCAGGACTTTTACAAATTCAAATCACCCTGGAGGACAAGTATAAAACCACTTTTACAGTACCATTTGGCCATTACGAATGGAACATTATACCATTTGGTTTAAAAAACGCTCCTTCAGAATTTCAAAGAATAATGAATGACACTTTTAATCCATATCTATATAGATGACATTCTTGTGTTTTCAAAATCGATTTGTGACCATTGGAAACATTTAAATATTTTTTTAAAAGCTATTATCAAGAATGGACTTGTATTATCCCAAAAGAAAATGAATTTTTTTCAAACAGAAATTTCAATTTCTTGGCTCTATAATAAAAAAAGGAATTATTTCTCCAGTCCAAAGAGTTATTAAGTTTGCTTCCCAATTTCTTGATGAAAGTCTTAATAAAGAGCAATTGCAACGTTTTCTTAGATGCTTTAATTATGTTTCTAACTTTTATAAAGATCTTGCTAAAGAAAGATAAATCTTACAAATGCGCTTGACCAAAAATCCCGTAAAATGGTCACTTGCTCATACAATAGCTGTTCAAAATATCAAATTGAAAGTCCAAAATTTACCATATTTAACTATCCCTCATCCAGATTTATTAAAAATAGTTCAAACAGATTCATCTGAAATAGGTTTTGGAGGAATCCCTTTACAAATAAACGTCATTGGAAAAGAAGGAATTTTTTGTTTCACTTCAAGAACATGGATGCCCACTCAACATAATTATTCAACTATTAAAAAGGAAATCCTATCCATAGTAATTAGTATAATGAAGTTCCAAAGTGATTTATTAAATAAAAAATTTTTATTAAGAATAGATTGTAAATTTGCTAAAGAAATTTTTGAAAAAGATGTAAAAAATCTTGTTGCTAAGCAAATCTTGGCTCGCTGGCAAGCTTTATTAGCCATATTTGACTTTGACATTGAGTATATTGCTGGTAAAAATATTTCTCTTCCTAATTTTTTATCTCGTGAGTTTTGCAAAGGACAAAAGAATGAAGCCTCGGTAGATTAGACCCTTTCTCCAGTTCCCAACCGATAAAGTTTCTTCCATTATGAACACTACACCTTTATCCAGAAAATCCAGCAGCAATTATCTTGAGAGATGGGGAGCAACCCATACTTCTAATATTCCTCAATTTCAAAGCCCATCAAGCCCTGAATCCAGAAAACCTCAAGCTTCACAAGCCCAATATTTTGCCACAAAAGCACCCTTGAGAATTTATTCCTTAGATGACATGTCTTATGCCGATACCATTTCTGTTGAACATCTTATCTAAACCATTTTTTCTCCTGATCACTTATTTATCCAACCTCTTGACTATAAAGTCTATGAACAGATTTTGATCAGAACCGATAGCTGTACTATTGATCATACTGATGGATCAAAAAATTCATGCTTAAATGCTTTACCACCCAATATTACTATCCTCTATTCAAAAATAAAAATCCTACATGTTCTCTCTGCAAAAGAATGGGGACGACCACTTAATATGCCTCAAAGGCTTGATTCAGAACTTATTTTTAATTATTATGATCATATTTCTGCTTGGGAAGTCATCCTCCACTATCAAAACCCATCCTTCCAGCATTCCTGGTTCATCAGATTCAAATCAAACTCCCATAAAATACCTATGTGGTTCTTCATGCAATTCTGGGTCTCTTTTGGTGCCACTAAAGACATCCTTCGTCAAGCACTTCTTCCTATTTATGAATCATATTCTGCATCATTTAAAGCGCTTCTCAAATTAGAAGAAAAAAGCCTTTATCAGCACCTCCAACTTGCAACGGAACCTTATGTTATTATGCAGTTTTATAGCAAGCAGTAGATTCCTTAGATCTTAAAATGGAATTTTTATAAAGAAATGGACTTCAGTCTGCCAGTTTTATCTCAAATGATCTATATCAAGTTTTGGTTTCAATTTGATTATACTGCAATACTCCAGCAATATTCTACCGATTAAGCTATAAAGCCATCATTCTCTGAAGTTCTTGAAAGTCCTGAAAAAGAAAAAGAAAGGCTTCATCTAGCAAGTGATATTGACAAACAGAAGAATTCTTGCTCAGCCTCTCCTTCTACTCTTTATGCAGCAGCAGATTTGCTTCAACTCAAAAAAGAACTTCAAAAGGAAATTATTGAACAAATACAAAAAGAACGGTCATCTAAAAGTCCTCCATTAAGTTTTGGGTCAGCAACTGCATCATCTTTGGGCTGATGACAATCCTTTTAAAAATATTGCTCCTAAACCAGATATAGATGCTAATGAGACAAAAAGTGATAATGAAGGATTCATATCTATCCGAAGAAAAGGAAAAAAATAAAGCCAAGACAAGATATATGTTTTATCAAGCCACTCAATTTCCCACAAAACAATCATGACAATCCACTATTCAGAATAAAGTTTATCTACGTGAAGATTGTGAGCTTATCCAGCAGTCCTGAAGCATCATGAAATTTGTCAACATATGAAATGAAATGCAAATGCAGTGTAAATTCAGTTGTAATTAATGTAAATTATATTTGTTATGACTATAAATAAGTCTAGTCTTCCTCATGTACAGGCAAGAGTTGGAATACCAGTCAAAATCCACCTTGCTTCCACCACCAACTCCTTTCTCCTCTCCCTTTCGCTGTTGTATACCCACCACCTTCCCCATTTCGTATCAGAGCCAAGTTCGCATCTAGCTTGTAATCAAGTATCGTTGCAATATAAAGTCGTTTTGTGAGTATTTCTTCACTTATCTTTATGTTTTGATTTTGTTTAAGGAATTGCTAACTCAGAAGCGAAAACATTAAAAAATCTTATACTTGGTTTTATATTTGTTATTATTGAGAAATTTTAATTATATTCCACCCTGAGTAAAGTAGAGGTAGCCATTGTTGTCACCGTTGTTAGCCGTGTGAAGGCATTTAAGGTGTTTCGTTGGTGTGTAAGTCCTCTATTTCGTTAAATACTCGCGGTGGATTTGGTTAAAATAACTTTGCAATAAAAATTATGGCTAAGCTTATTAAGAAGTTTATACCTTCTTCTTCCTCATCATCAAATTCCTTATCTTGTATGTCTATTAAAAATAGTGAAGAAATCAGTTATGATGATTTAAATCAAGTTGTGACTAGACTATTCCAACCATAAATAAAAAGGAAATTTATAAAGTCAGACGTTTTTAATTAAAATCAAGTTATAAAGTAAAAACCATCGAAAAAACTGAATCCATTACCAAAGGATTATAGCTTCTACCAATTCTTCTCCACAAAGAACTGAAGAATCTACACATCCTCCATTACATCAAATCTTATATAAAGAAACTTCAGCGGTACCCATAAAAGTTGTTGCAAAAATACAAGGAGATAAAGGTAAATTTGAATTTATTTACAAATCGGATTTAAGTCATGTTTTAGAACTAAATAATTATACAAATATTAACCTTCGTACTATTAGCTAACAAACTAATATAATTGAAGATAAAGTTGAAAATATTTTACAGCCTTATGAAATTATTTCTTCTCAAAAAGAAATCAAAACTACCTTAAAAGGATCCTCATCCTCATCCTTAGAATCATCCAGTTCCTCTAATAAAGATTATTCTTCAGATACATGCCATTGTAAAAATATTTTACAGTGAAATCCAATATGAATCTACTTCTTCTTCCAAAAGAACTGGTGCTAGAAATGTTTAAAAATCTAAAAGATGAAGAATTAAAAAATAAATATTTTAAAAAATACAAAAAATAAACAATGAAAAGAAAAAAGGAAAAGATTCTACATCAAGTAATATGTCTTACTTACCTAAACAATTCAGTATAAAAACTATTTTAGATAGATTAAGAGAGCAACAAGCTCCTACTCATCTTTCAATTCAAGATCTTTCTAAAGAAATTAATAATCAAAAGCAAGAAAGAAAAGAATTAAAACAAGACTTAATTGAACTTCAAGAACTCAAACAACTTGCTGAGAATCTTGAATTTCACATACTCAAAAATTATCAAGAAAATAATGATAATTTAGAACATCAAGAAAAATTTGATGAAAACTTAAATGGTTTTGTAAATTCTTTAACAAGGAATCCACCTCAAAATAGAAAACTCAAGTTACAATTAAGGTTAAAGACTTCTCTATTAAAGTACTCGTCTTACAAGATAGTGGCGCATATGTTAATTTAATAAGAGAAGGATTAATCCAAAAAAAATATTTTGAGAAAACCAAAAATAAACTCAGCCTAGAACTGCTAGTAATAAACTCCATATCCATTATAAATTAAATAATGTCTATGTTTGCAAAAAAGGAACATGTATTAAAACTAATTTCCTGCTCAGAAAAGATTTAAACAGTGATGTTATCCTTGGAGATTCTTTTTAACATATTCTACAACCTTCTCAAATTGATTCATCAAGCCTTAAAACTATTAAAAACAACAAAAAATTAATTTTTTATTTTGTTGAATCAACTCCTATTCAAATATCAATATCATTCAAAATCAAATTGCTTATAAAGAAAAACAAATTGCATATCTTCAGAAGATATGAATTCTTTAAGTATTGAAAAAGAATTACAAAAACTAGAATTCCAAAAAGATTTAATCCAATTTAAAAAAATCTCTCGAAACAGAATGCTGTTTAGACCTTCCTTCTGCTTTTTGGCATAGGAAACACCATACTATTTCTCTTCCATATATTGATAATACCGATGAATCTCAAATTCCTACTAAAGCTCAACCTATTCAGATGAATAAAAACCTTGTACAACTATGTACTAACGAAATCAATGATCTTCTTGCTAAAAAGCTTATTCAGAAATCACAATCCCCATCGAGTTGTGTAGCGTTTTATGTAAATAAAGCACCTGAACAAGAATGAGGTGTTCCCCGCCTTGTTATTAGCTACAAGCCTTTAAATAAAGTCTTAAAGTCCATCAGATATCCAGTTCCAAATAAAACTGACCTTATTAACCGTCTAGTTGGTGCCTTCTTTTTTTTTCCAAATTTGATCTTAAATTAGGATTTTAGCAAATTCAAATCACCCCAGAGGACAGGTATAAAAGCTACTTTTATAGTACCATTTGGCCATTATGAATGGAATGTTATGCCATTTGGTTTAAAAAATGCTCCTTCAGAATTTCAAAGAATAATGAATGACATTTTTAATCCATATCAAGCTTTTACACTCATCTATATAGATGACATTCTTGTGTTTTCAAAATCTATTTGTGACCATTGGAAACATTTAAATATTTTTTTAAAAAGTTATTATCAAGAATGGACTTGTCTTATCCCAAAAGAAAATGAAGCTTTTTCAAACAGAAATTTAGTTTCTTGGCTTTATAATAAAAAAAAGGAACTATTTCTCCAGTCCAAAGAGTTACTAAGTTTGCTTCCCAATTTCCTGATGAAATTCTTAATAAAGGGCAATTGCAATGTTTTCTTGGATGCCTTAATTATGTTTCTAAATTTTATAAAGATCTTGCTAAAGAAAGAAAAATCTTGCAAATGTGCTTGACCGAAAATCCCATAGAACGGTCACCTGCTCATACAAAAGTTGTTCAAAATATTAAACAGAAAGTCCAAAATTTACCTTGTTTAACTATCCCTCATCCAGATTTATTAAAAATGGTTCAAACAGATGCATCTAAAATAGGTTTTGGAGGAATCCTTTTACAAAGAATCATCCTTGGAAAAGAAGAAATTCTTCATTTCACTTTTGGAACATAGATGCCCACTCAACAAAATTATTCAACTATTAAAAAGGAAATCCTATCCATAGTAAATAGTATAATAAAGTTCCAAAGTGATTTATTAAACAAAAACTTTTTATTAGGAATAGACTGTAAATCTGCTAAAGGAATTTCAAAAAAAGATGTAAAAAATCTTGTTGCTAAGCAAATCTTTGCCCGCTGGCAAGCTTTAGCCATATTTGACTTTGATAATGAGTATATTGCTATTAAAAATAATTCTCTTTCTGATTTTTTATCTTGTGAGTTTTTATAGGGACAAAAGAATGAAGCCTCGGCAGATTAGTCCCTTTCTCTAGTCCCCAACTAATAAAGTTTCTTCCATTATGAACACTGCACCTTTATCTAGAAAATCCAGCGGCAATTATCTTGAGAGACGAGGAGCAACCCATACTTCTAATATTCCTCAATTTCAAAGCCCATCAAGCCCTGTATCTAGAAACCTTAAGCTTCACAAGCCCAATATTTTGCCACAAAAGCACCTTTGAGAATTTATTCCTCAGATGACATGTCTTATGCCAATACCATTTCTATTAAACATCTTATCCAAACCTTTTTTCTTTTGATTACTTATTTATCCGACCTCTTGACTATAAAGTCTATGAAAAGATTCTGATCAGAATTGGTAGCTATACTATTGATCATACAGATGGATAAAAAAAATTCACACTTAAATGCTTTACCAACCAATATTACTATCCTATATTCAAAAATCATTAGTTTGCAAGTTCTCTCTGCAGAAGAATGGGGATGACCTCTTCATATGCCTCAAAGGCTTGATTCATAACGTATTTTTAATTGTTATGTTTATATTTCTGCTTGGAAAGTCATCCTTCATTATCAAAACCCATCCTTCCAGCATTCCTGGTTCATCAGATTCAAATCAAACTCCCATAAAATACCTATGTGGTTCTTCATGCAATTCTGGGTCCCTTTTGGTGCCACTAAAGACATCCCTCGTCAAGCACTTCTTCCTATTTATGAATCCTATTCTGCATCATTTAAAGCGCTTCTCAAATTAGAAGAAAAAAGCCTTTATCAGCACCTACAACTTGCAACGGAACCTTATGTTATTATGCAGTTTTATAGCAAGCAGTAGATTCCTTGGATCTTAAAATGGAATTTTTATAAAGAAATGGACTTCAGTCTGCCAGTTTTATCTTAAATGATCTATATCAAGTTTTGGTATCAATTTGATTATACTGCAATACTCCAGCAATATTCTACCGATCAAGCTATAAAGCCATCATTCTCTGAAGTTCTAAAAACTCCTAAAAAAGAAAAAGAAACACTTCATCCAGTAAGTGATATTGACAAACAGAAGAATTCTTGTTCAGCCTCTCCTTCTGCTCTTTATGTAGAGCAGATTTGCTTCAACTCAAAAAAGAACTTTAAATGGAAATTTTTGAACAAATACAAAAAAAAGGTCATCTGAAAATTCTCCATTAAAGAAAAAAGGTCATCTGAAAATTCTCCATTAAGTTTTGGTTAGCAACTACATCATCTTTGGGCTGATGATAATCCTTTTGAAAATATCGCCCCTAAACCAAATACAGATGCTGATGAGACAAAAAGTGATAATGAAGGATTCATCTTTATCCGAAGAACAGAAAAACATAGAGCCAAGATAAGACAAATGCTTTATCAAACCACTCAATTTTCCACAAAGCAATCATGACAATCCACTATTCAAAATAAAGTTGATCTATAGTAAAGATTGTGATCTTATCTAGCAATATTGAAGCATCATGAAATTTGTTAGCACATGAAATGAAATGCAAATGTAGTGTAAATTTGTTCTAATGAAATGTAAATTACGTTGGTTATGACTATAAATAGGTCTGGCCTTCCTTATGTATAGGCAAGAGTTGGAATACCAGTCAAAATCCAGTTTTGCTTCCACCACCATCTCCTCTCTCCTCTCCTTTCCACTTTCGTATGCCCACCACCTTCCCCATTTGGTATCAGAGCCAAGTTTGTATCAAATTTGTAAACAAGCACTCTGGCAATATAGAGTTGTTTTGTGAGTATTTCTTCAGTTATCTTTGTTATGTTATGCTTTGATTTTGCTTAAGGAATTGCTGACTCAAAAGTAAGAACATCAAAAGTCTTAATACTTAGTTTTGTGTTTGTTATTATTGAGAAATTTTAATCGTATTATGCCCAAAGCGAAGCTAAGGTAGCCATTGCTATCACCGTTATTAGCCATGCAATGGTGTTTAAGGCGTTTTGTTGGTGTGTAAATCCTCTTTTTCGTTAGATACTCGTGGTGGATTTGGTTAAAATAACTCTGTAAAACAAATTATAGCTAAGCTTACTAAGAAGTCTATACCGTCTTCTTCCTTATCATCAAATTCCTTATCTTCTATGTCTATTAAAAATAGTCAAGAAATCAGTTGTGATGATTTAGATTAAGTAATTTGTGACTGGACTATTCCAACTGTAAATAAAAATAAAATTTATAAAGTTAGAAGTTTTCAATTAAAATCAAGTTATAAAGTAAAAACCATTGAAAGAACTGAATCCATTACCAATAATATTCAGCATCTATCTTTAATCAAGCCCCATGAAATAAAGGAGTATGTTAAAACATATAATTATATTCATTTTGGATTAATGCAAGGTGCCCTAAGGCCTTTAATAAGACTTGGACTTAGAACACAAGCTCTCGTCTATATTGAAGATACAAGACAAAAAAATTCAGTGATTCATTACTTGGAATGGTTGAATCAAATTTGGCTAATGGCCCTACTTTCTTTAATAGCTCCAAATTTCTCTATTTCTCATATAGATCTAGGTGCACATGAAGCTCTTACTCTTGTTATCCAGACAAAAGGTTTTGATATAAATTTTCATTATCAAAATCTTGCTCTCATATAGAGAGTTTATTATAAACTTATGAATCCATTTGTTCCAGGCATAGCCTATTCCCATCAAGCAAAAGGTATGACTACTTTATTCTAAACTAATTTCAAAAATAAAGTTAATATCCCAAAACTCATACAGTGGAATGATATTAATCTATCTGGTAAATGGCACTTAGAAAACACCCAACCAGAAAGGTCTTTAGAAAATCAAGATATTGAAACAATTATTGAACATGAAGATGGAAGTATTGAAATAAATTTTCAAATAGATTTAAGAGATACAACTCCTACAGTTTATCAACCTTCTAGAAAGTCTTATTCTCATCCTCCCGCTGTGGTATGATCTTCCATAAAAGAACCATCCTGAGTTTCTTCCTCTACACCTAATGTAGACCTTCAACCTACAGGACTTGTGTATCCTTCTTATCAAGATTCTCCAACTAATACATATAATCCCACAGAATCTGATTTCAATATAAATGTTATTGAATGTTTTTAAATTGATAAAGAAATGTAAAAGAAGAATTTAGCTTTACATCATTTAACAAAATTCTTTTTTAAATAGGATTCTTAGGAGCATTAAAGATTTTTTAAAAAAAAGTGGTATAAATATATGTATGATCATCAAAGAAATTTTTATTTCTTTGATTGGCTTAAACTATTCATAGAGAAAGCTTATAATATTGAAGATTTATGCATCAATATGATAACAAAATTAAGCTCAACTTAGATTATAGCTTCTACCAGTTTTTCTCCATAAAGAACTGAAGAATCTATACATCCTCCATTACATCAAATCATATATAAAGAAACTTCAGCCATACCCATAAAAGTTGTTGTAAAAATACAAGGAGATAAAAGTTAATCTGATTTTATTTCCAAATCAGACTTAAGTCATAGTTTAGAACAAAACAATTATACAAATATTAACCTTCATACTATTGGCCAACGAACTAATAGAATTGAAAATAAGGTTGAAAATATTTTACAACCTTTTCAAATTACTTCTTCTCAGAAAGAAATCAAAGGATCCTCATCCTCATCCTTAGAATCATCTAGTTCCTCTGATAAAAATTATTCTTCAGATACATGTCATTGTAAAATATTTGACAGTGAAATCCAGTATGAATCTGCTTCTTCTTCTTCTTTATCGTTAAACATACTCTCTACTCCAAAAGAAATGGTGCTAGAAATGCTTAAAGATCTAAAAGATGAAGAATTAAAAAATAAATATTTTGAAGAAATACAAAAAATAAACAATAGAAATAAAAGAGGAAAAGCTTCTACATCAAGTAATATATCTGACTTACCTGAACAATTCAGTATAAAAACTGTTTTAGATAGGTTAAGAGCACAACAAGCCCCTACTCATCTTTTAATTCAAGATCTTTATAAAGAAATTAATAATAAAAAACAAAAAAATTAAAGAATTAAAAGTAGACTTAATTGAACTTAAAGAATTCAAATGTGTTGAGAATCTTGAATTTCACACACTCAAAAATTATCAAGAAAATATGATAATTTAGAACATCAAGAAAAATTTGATCAAAACTTGTATGGTTTTGTAAATTCTTTAACAAGGAATCCACTTCAAAAATGGAAAACTCAAGTTACAATTAAGTGTAAAGATTTCTCTATTGAAGCACATTGCTTACTCAGCCTAGCAACTGCCAGTAATAAACTCTATATCCATTATAAATTAAATAACGTCCATATTTGCAAAAATCGAACATGTATAAAGACTAATTTCCTGTTCAGAAAAGATTTAAACAATGATGTTATCTTTGGAAATCCATTTCTACAGATTCCATAGCCTTTTCAAATTGAATCATCAGGCTTTAAAACTATTAAAGACAATAAAGAATTAATTTTTTATCTGGTTGAATCAATTCCTATTCAACATATCAATATCATTCAAAATCAAAATACTTATAAAGAAAAACAAATTGCATATCTTCAAGAAGATATGAATTCTTTAAGAATTGAAAAAGAATTACAAAAGCCAGAATTTCAAAAAGATTTAATCCAATTTCAAAAATCTCTTGCAACAGAATGCTGTTCTGACCTTTCTTCTGCCTTTTGGCACAGGAAACACCATACTGTTTCGCTACTATATATTGATAATTTCGATGAAGCTGAAATTCCTACTAAAGTTCGACCTATTCAAATGACTAAAGCCTTGTACAACCATGTACTAAAGAAATCAATAATCTTCTTGTAAAAAAGTTTATTCAGTAATCATAATCTCCTTGGAGTTGTGCAGCGTTTTATGTAAATAAAGTGCCTGAATAAGAACGAGGTATTCCTTGTCTTGTTATCAATTACAAGCCGTTAAATAAAGTCTTAAAGTCAATCAGATATCTAGTTCCAAATAAAACTGATCTTATTAACCGTCTAGCTGGTGCCTTCCTTTTTTCTAAATTTAATCTTCAATCAGGATTTTGGCAAATTCAAATCACCTTGGAGGACAAGTATAAAACTGCTTTTATAGTACCATTTGGTCATTACGAATGGAATGTTATGCCATTTGGTTTAAAAAATGCCCCTTTTGAATTTCAAATAATAATGAATGACATTTTTAATCTATATCAAGCTTTTACACTCGTCTATATAGATGACATTCTTGTGTTTTCAAAATCTATTTGTGACCATTGGAAACATTTAAATATTTTAAAAAAATTTATTATCAAGAATGGACTTGTCTTATCCTAAAAGAAATTGAAGCTTTTCGAAATAGAAATTCAATTTCTTGGCTTTATAATAAAAAAAAGGAACTATTTCTCCAGTCCAAAGAGTTATTAAGTTTACTTCCCAATTTCCTGATGAAATTCTCAATAAAGAGCAATTGTAACGTTTTCTTGGATGCCTTAATTATGTTTCTGACTTTTATAAAGATTTTGCTAAAGAAAGAAAAATCTTGCAGATGCGCTTGACCAAAAATCCAGCAGAATGGTCACCTGCTCATACAAAAGCTGTTCAAAATATTAAACAGAAAGTCCAAAATTTACCTTGTTTAACTATCCCTCATCCGGATTTATTAAAAATGGTTCAAATAGATGCATCTGAAATAAGTTTTGGAGGAATCCTTCTACAAAGAAACATCCTTGGAAAAGAAGAAGTTCTTCGTTTCACTTCGGGAATATAGTTGCCCACTCAACAGAATTATTCAACTATTAAAAAGGAAATCCTATCACTAGTAAATAGTATAATGAAGTTCCAAAGTGATTTATTAAAAAAATTTTTTTATTAAGAATAGATTGTAAATCTGCTAAAGAAATTTTAGAAAAAGATGTAAAAAATCTTGCTGCTAAGCAAATCTTTGCTCGTTGGCAAGCTTTATTAGCCATATTTAACTTTGACATTGAGTAAATTGTAGGTAAAAATAATTCTCTTCTTGATTTTTTATCTCGTGCGTTTTTACAGGGACAAAAGAATGAAGCCTCGGAAGATTAGACCCTTTCTCCAGTCCCTTTCTCCAGTCCCCAACTGATAAAATTTCTTCCATTATGAACACTACACCTTTATCTAGAAAATCTAGCGCAGTTATCTTGAGAGATGGGGAGCAACCCATACTTTTAATATTCCTCAATTTCAAAGCCCATCAAGCCTTGTATCCAGAAAACCTCAAGCTTCATAAGCCCAATATTTTGCCACAAAAGCATCACTGAGAATTTATTCCTTAGATGACATGTCTTATGCCCATACCATTTCTATTGAACATCTTATCCAAACCCATTTTTCTCCTAATCACTTATTTATCCAGCCTCCTGACTATAAAGTCTATGAACAGATTCTGATCAGAACTGGCAGCTGTACTATTAATCATACAGATGGATCAAAAAATTCATACTTAAATGCTTTACCGACTAATATTACTATCCTATATTCAAAAATCAAGATTCTTCATGTTCTCTTTCCAAAAGAATGGGGATGACCTCTTTATAATCCTCAAAGGCCTGATTCAAAACTTATTTTTAATTATTATGATTATATTTCTGTTTCGAAAGTCATCCTTTATTATCAAAACCCATCCTTCCAGCATTCCTGGTTCATCATATTCAATTCAAACTCCCATAAAATACCTATGTGGTTCTTCACACAATTCTGAATCCCTTTTGGTGCCATTAAAGACATCCTTCCTCAAGCACTTCTTCCTATTTATGAATCCTATTATGCATCATTTAAAGCCCTTCTCAAATCAGAAGAAAAAAGCATTTATCAGCACCTACAACTTGCAACGGAACCTTATGTTACTATGCAATTTTATCGCAAGTAGGAGATTCCTTGAATCTTGAAATGGAATTTTTATAAAAAAATGGACTTCAGTCCACCAATTTTATCTCGAATGATTTATATCAAGTTTTAGTATCAATTTGATTATACTGCAATACTCCAGCAATATTCTGCCGGTCAAGCTATAAAGCCATCATTCTCTGAAGTTCTCAAAACTCCTGAAAAAGAAAAAGAAAGGCTTCATCCAACAAGTGATATTGACAAACAGAAGAATTCTTCTTCAGCCTCACCTTTTGCACTTTATGCAGCAACAGATTTGCTTCAACTCAAAAAAGAGCTTTAAAAGGAAATTATTGAACAAATACCAAAAGAATAGTCATCTAAAAATTCTCCATTAAGTTTTAGTTAGCAGCTGCGTCATCTTTGGGCAGATGACAGTCCTTTTGAAAATATTGCTCCTGAACCAGATACAGATGCTGATGAGACAAAAAGTGATAATGAAGGATTCGTATCTATCCAAAGAAAAGGAAAAAAACTAAGCCAAGATGAGACATATGCTTTATCAAGCCATTCAATTTTCAACAAAGCAATCATGATAATCCACTGTTCAAAATAAAGTTCATCTATAGCGAGGATTATGATCAAGCTTCTAGTTTGTAATCAAGTATCGTTGCAATATAAAGTCGTTTTGTGAGTATTTCTTCACTTATCTTTATGTTTTGATTTTGTTTAAGGAATTGCTGACTCAGAACCAAGAACGTCAAAAACTTAATACTTGGTTGTGTGTTTGTTTTTATTGAGAAATTTTAATTATATTCCACCTGGAGCAAAGCTGAGGTAGCCATTATTGTCACCGTTGTTAGCCGCGTGAAGGCGTTTAAGGCATTTTGTTGGTTTGTAAATCCTTCGTTTCGTTAGATGCTCATGGTGGATTTGGTTAAAATAATTCTGAGATACAAATTATGGCTAAGTTTACTGAGAAGTTTGTACCTTCTTCTTCTTCTTCATCAAACTCCTTATCTTTTATGTCTATTAAAAATAATGAAGAAATCAATTATGATGATTTAGATCAAGTTATTTGTAACTGGACTATTCCAGCCATAAACAGAAATGAAATTTATAAAGTTGGAAATTTTCAATTAAAATGAAGTTATAAAGTAAAAACCATTGAAAGAACTAAATCCATTACCATTAATATTCAGCATTTTTCTTTAATCAAGCCACATGAAATAAAGGACTATGTTAAAACATACAATTAAATTCATTTTTAATCACTGTAAGTTGCTCTAAAGCCTTTAACAAGACTTGGACTTAGAATTGAAGCTCTCATCTATGTTTAAGACACAAGACATAAAAAATTTAGTGATTCATTACTTGGAATGGTTGAATCAAGCTTGGCTAATGGCCCTACTTTCTTCAATTGCTTTCCAAATTTCTCTGTTTCTCATACAGATCCAGGTGCACATGAAGCTCTTACTTTTGCTACCTAGACAAAAGGTTTTGATATGAATCCTCATAATCAAAATCTTGCTCTCATAAATAAAGTTTATTATAAACTATGAATTCAGTTGTTCCAGGCATAGTCTATTCCCATCAAGCAAAAGGTATGACTACCTTATTCCAAACTAATTTCAAAAATAAAGTTAATATTCCAAAACTCATACAATGGAATGATATTAATCTATCTGGTAAATGGCGCTTAGAAAATGCTTAACCTGATAGGCCTTTAGAAAATCAAGATTTTGAAACAATTATTAAGCATAAAGATGGAAATGTTGAAATAAATTTTCAAACAGATTCAAGAGATACAACTCCTATAGTTTATCAACCTTCTAGAAAGTCTTATTCTCATCCTCCCTCTATGGTAGGATCTTCCATAAAAGAACAATCCTGAGTTTCTTGCTCTACACCTAATGTAGACCTTTGGCCTGCAGGACTAGTTTATCCTTCTTATCAAACTTCTCCAACTAATACATTTAATCCTTTGGGATTTGATTTTAATATAATGTTATTGAATGCTTTGAAACTGATAAAGAAACGTTAAAAAAGAATTTAGCTTTACATCCTCTCACAAAATCCTTTTTTAACCATGTTTCTCAAGAACTTAAAAACTTTCTAAAAGCAAAATGGTATAAATCTATGTATGATAATCAAAGAAATATTTATTTCTTTGATTGGCTTAAACTAGCCATGAAGAAAGCTTATATTAATGAAGATTTATCTATCAATATGATAACAAAATTAAGCTCTTCTAGGATTATAGCTTTTACTAGTTCTTCTCCACAAAGAACTGAGGATTCTATACATCCTCCATTACATCAAATCATATATAAAGAAACTTCGGTTGTACCTGTAAAAGATGTAGCAAAGATACAAGGAGATTAAGGTAAATTTGAATTAATTTATAAATCAGACCGAAGTCTATTTTAGAACAAAATAATTATACAAATATTAACCTTCATACTATTGGCGAACAAACCAATAGAATTGAAGATAAAGTTGAAAATATTTTAAAAAATTATGAAGCATCTTCTTCAGAAAAGATAATTAGGACACAATCTATAGGTTTTCAAGGTGAAGCCATTAAAGATCTAAAGTTTGAAAAAAAAACCATTAAAATTTTAGACGAACTAATCAATCAATTATCTCATAGTTTTACAAACATAAAACTTAAAGATAATAAAGAAAATGAAGATGAAAAATCCATAAATGTTTTAGTTTCTAAAGCTTCGAGCTCAGACTTAGAATTCTTTGTTTCTGACTCTATAGAAGAAAAATCAAATGAAAATCAGGACGATCAAAATCAAGAATCTATATAAATCAATAAAATATTTAAAAGACAAAAACCAATAGTCACTGCAGCAAAAACAAGAAATTATTATCCAGGACCTACTCCAGTTGATCTTCAATTCGAAGAACAAGCTATTCTAAATGGCCTTCGATTTGAAAACTCTTCAGTATATAAATGGAATGTAGATGGATTATCTAAATATCAAATCCTGCAACTATGCCAACACATGATGATATATGCCTCTACTATCATGGCTGCCGGTATTGATCAAAGACATGCAGTAAATGTAATTATCCTTGGATTTACTGGACAATTACATGGTTGGTGGGAAAATACCTATCTAATACAGAAAGAATTGCTATATTAAATGTAGTAAAAAGAGATCCCTCAGGAAATTCGTTCTTACTCTTCAAGGCCTAATGATCCCTGATTCCCTCTACATGCTTATTACCAATTTAGTTAAACATTTTATTGGTAATTATATGAATGTAGAAGAAAAATTAAAAACACAATTAATCAATTTATCTTGCCCAACATTATCATATTTTTGTTGGTATAAAGATGTTTTCTCATCAAAACTCTATACAAATGATGCAAGTAATTCAGAATTTTGGAAAGAAAAATTCATATCTGGTCTTCCTAACTTTTTGTAGCAAAAGTTAGAGAAGAATTAAAATCAGAAAATTATGGAAATTTGAATTATGGAATGTATACATATGGTGATCTAATTCAAAAGATTAATAAAGTTAGATTTTCATTATGCAATGAAATCAAACTTAAACGTAAAATTGAAAATAAAAAAAGAATCAACAAGTATGAACTTGGTGATTTTTGTTTTCAATTTGGTATGGAACCATTAATCAGTCCTTCTAGCCAGAATAAAAAGAAAAACTTAAAAATAAACCAACAAAAAAGAAAATCTAAACATTTTTCAACTCCACAATATTATACTCCATCAAAAAGATATTATAAAAAATCTTATCATAAAAACCCTTATAAAAAATTAAAGAAATCTTTTACAAACGATAATCCACCCACTTTTTATCCCAAGAAAAAAGAAATAAAATGTTATAATTGCAAAGAATAAGGACATATAGCTCCTGATTGGCCAAAAATAGAAGTTAAAATAGAAAAAGAAATCAAATCTATCTTAAAAAGATCCTCAATGCCAAAGTCATCCAATTCCTCTGATACAGATTATTCTTCATCTCATGCTTCAGATACATGTCATTGTAAAATATTTGACAGTGAAATCCAGTATGAATCTGCTTCTTCTTCCTCTTTATCTTTAAACATACTTTCTGCTCCAGAAGAGATGGTGCTAGAAATGTTTAAAGATTAAAAAATGAAGAATTAAAAAATAAATATTTTAAAAAATACAAACTACAAATAAAGGAACTAGAAAAGCAAAAGCTTCTACATCAAATATCATATCAGACTTACTTGAACAATTCAGCATTGAAACTATATTAGATATATTAAGAGAGCAACAAGCTCCTACTCCTCTTTCTATTCAAGATCTTTATAAAGAAATTAATAATCAAAATTAAGAAATAAAAGAATTAAAACAAGACTTAATTGACTTCAAGAACTTAAACAACGTGTTGAGAATCTTGAATTTCACACACTCAAAAATTATCAAGAAAATAATGATAATTTAGAAAATCAAGAGAAATTTGATGAAAACTTGAATGGTTTTGTAAATTCTTTAACAAGGAATCCACTTAAAAAATGGAAAACTCAAGTTACAGTTAAGATCAAAGAATTCTCTATTAAAGCACTCTACTTACAAGATAGTGGCGCAGATGTCAGCTTAATAAGAAAAGGATTAATCCCAACAAAATATTATGAAAAACCAATAATAAAATCAATCTGGCTACTGCTAGCAAAAAACTACATATCAAATAAAAATTAAGTAATGTTTACGTCTGTAAAAATGCAACATGCATAAAGACTATTTTCCTTTTAGGAAAAGATTTAAACAATGATGTTATCCTTGTAAATCCTTTTCTATAAATTTTACAGTTTTTTCAAATTAACTCATCAAGTCTAAAAACTATTTTAGAAAATAAAGAATTAAATTATGATTTTGTTGAATTAGCTCCTATTCAACATATTAATATTATTCAGACAAAGTGTAAACAAGAATAAACCATTCAGATATCTAGTTCCAAATAAAATGGATCTTATTAATCATCTCTTTAATGTTTTCATGTTTTCAACATTTAATCCTACATCTAGATTTTGGTACTTTCAAATTCCACCTGGAGGACAGATATACAATTTTTTTTCCCAAAGAAAATAAAAATTCAAATTATTGATAATTCTCATTCAGACCTATCTGCCTTCAGGAAGTATTTCTTCTCATTATGACATTAAGTACAAGCAAAAGCAAAGCCCCTATTCAGGAATCAAGTTCTTCCTTGATACCTACATCCCAGCAAATATCAATTCCCTTTTTCAATCCAAGATTATCAGTCACTTCACAAAAACTTATCAATGCCCATTGGAGTGCTATTCTTTCTGATAAAAGAAAAAACATTGGAAAAACCCTATCCAAAATTGCAACCCACATCAAGGACTTAGAAAGCCAAATCCTTATGTGCCATAATATCCATCAAATAGTACTGTTCTCCACCTATGCTGTTGAAAAAACATCCAAAATTCACCTCCTCGAAAAGGTTGACACAACCGTTCCAGATGAGATAGCTTCAAGAATTAGAGGAAAAACTATCTTTTGTCAGATCAAAGAGCAATTAATGCTCAAAGCTCAATATATAAGCTGGGCAACTGGCTTTCCTAAATTGTTCTTTCCATCATATGAAGTTGATATCTCATATATCGAGCAAGGATTAGTCCAAAGATTTTCTTTATGCGGAGATGATTTTGAAATGATACAGCAGCTCCCTGCAATCTTGCATCATGCCACTTGCAACCTTGGAGTTACCAAAAGACAGCTTCTCATAATGATTTCATCAAATTTGGGTGAAAATCAAAAATCCGATTTTAACAACTTTATTAATTACGGACTATCATGACTTATGAAAACGGAGATTTAGTTTGCAAAAAATTCATCTCTACCTTAAATGATTACGAGCATCTCCCTTTTAATTATCCAGCTTAATGGTATAAATCTCATGAAGTCACTACAATGGAATACAGCTTAGAACGTCTCCAAAATTATGATCCAGCTTTTGATCAATATCAAAGATTTCTCAATCTAGAAGGACATCTTGAATTTGCAAGTACATATAGATATGTTTGGTGTGACGGTCGACGAGTTATTTGCATTACTGATGATCTTGCTAAGCAAACAACAGTGATACATAATCCATATAAATCTGGACATATAGCTCTTAATCAAATTATCAATGCTTGTGAAGACATGTCTTTTGATATTTCTGAAGAAACTCGAGAAGAGTTAATCCAATTATTCCATGGTGAATTAACAAATAAAGGTTAGGATGAGCACTTTTAGTGTAAGTCTCCTACAATACTATGCCTACCATAAAGATTCTTCCTACAAGAGCTTTTTCTAAAGCATTGGAAGGATGAGAAAAGCTTTTTCTATAAGCCCAGTAATGAGTTTTTAGAAAAAGTACATGCAGAAGTACTAAAAGATAAAGCATATCTCACATAAGAATGAAGTAGTATTTTATTCCTAACATGGACATCCATGAAAAACATATCTCCAAAAAGGGAAAAGAAATAAAGACATGACACATACCTTATCAAGTCACTCAAAGCAATCATAACATCTAACTATTTAGAATATAGTTCATCTACAGCAAAGATTGTGATTTTTGCCTGCAGTCCGGAAGCATCATGGAATTTGCTAGCACAATAAATGAAATGCACATTCACTCTAAATTTAGTTGTAATAACATGTAAATTATGTTTGTTATGACAATAAATAAGTCTAGCCTTCCTCATGTACAGGTAAGAATTGGAATAGCAGTCAAAATCAAACCTTGCTTCCACCACCATCTCCTCTCTCCTCTCCCTTCCGCTTTTGTATACCCACCATCTTCCCCATTTGGTATTAGAGCCAAGTTGGCATCTAGCTTGTAATCAAGTATTGTTGCAATATAAAGTCGTTTTGTGAGTATTTCTTCACTTATCTTTATGTTTTGATTGTGTTTAAGGAATTATTGACTCAGAAGCAAGAATGTCAAAAATCTTAATACTTGGTTGTGTGTTTGTTATTATTGAGAAATTTTAATCATATTCCGCTTGGCACAAAGCTTAGGTACCCATTGTTGTCACTGTTGTTAGCCGTGTGAAGGCATTTAAGGCATTTTGTTAGTGTGTAAATCCTTTATTTCGTTAGATACTCATGGTGGATTTGGTTAAAATAACTCTGTAATACAAATTATGACTAAACTTATTAAGTAGTTTGTACCTTCTTCTTCCTCATCATTAAATTCCTTATCTTCTATGCCTATTAAAAATAGTAAACAAATCAGTTATGACAATTTAGATCAAGTTATTTGTGACTGTTCTATTCCAACTGTAAATAAAAAATGAAATTTATCAAGTTGGAAGTTTTCAATTAAAATTAAGTTATAAAGTAAAAACCATTAAAAGAAATGAATCCATTACCAGTAATATGTAGCATATTTCTATAATCAAGCCCCATGAAATAAAGGAGTATGTTAAAACATACAATTATATTCATTTTGGATTAATGCAAATTGCTTTAAAGCCATTAACAAGACTTGGACTCAGAACGGAAGCCCTCATCTATATTCAAGACACAAGACATAAAAAATTCAATGATTCATTACTTGGAATGGTTCAATCAAGTTTGGCTAATGGCCTTACTTTCTACAATTGCTTTCTCAGTTTCTCTATTTCCCTTACAGATCTAGGTGCACATGAAGCTCTTATTCTTACTATCTATACAAAAGGTTTTGATATGACTCCTCATAATCAAAATCTTGCTCTCATATATAGAGTTTATTATAAATTCATGAATTCAGTTGTTCCAGGCATAGCCTATTCCCATCAAGCAAAAGGTATGACTACTTTATTCTAAACTAATTTCAAAAAAAAAGTTAATATTCCAAAAACTCATACAGTGAAATGGTATTAATCTATCTGGTAAATGGCGCTTAGAAAACGCCCAACCAGAAAGGTCTTTAGAAAATCAAGATATTGAAATAATTATTGAACATGAAGATTGAAGTATTGAAATAAATTTTCAAACAGATTCAAGAGATACAACTCCTACAGTTTATCAACCTTCTAGAAAGTCTTTTCTTATCCTCCTTCTGTGGTAGGATCTTCCATAAAAAAACCAACCCGAGTTTCTTGCTCTACACCTAATGTAGACCTTGACCTACAGACTTGTGTATCCTTCCTATCTAGTTTCAAAAAACATAAGAAGTCATGCTTCTCCAACTAATACATATAATCCCTCAAAATCCGATCTCAATATAAATTTATTGAATGCTTTGAAATTGATAAAGAAATGTTAAAAAAGAATTTAGCTTTACATACTCTCCCAAATTCCTTTTTTAACCATGTTTCTCAAGAATATAATGACTTTCTAAAAACAAAATGGTATAAATATATGTATGATAATAAAAAAATATTTATTTCTTTAATTGGCTTAAACTAGCCATAAAGAAAGCTTATAATACTGAAGATTTATCCATCAATATGATAACAAAATTAAGTTCATCTTCAATTATAGCTTCTTCCAGTTCTTCTCCACAAAGAACTGAAGAATCTATACATCCTCCATTACATCAAATCATTTTTAAAAAAACTTCAACTGTACCCATAAAAGATATTACAAAAATACAAAGAGACAAACGTAAAACTGAATTTATTTACAAATCAGATTTAAGTAATGTTTTAAAACAAAATAATTATACAAATATAAACCTTCTTACTATTGGCAAACAAATCAATAGAATTGAAGATAAAGTTGAAAATATTTTAAAATTTTATGAAACTACTTCTTCCCATAAAGTAATCAAGACACAATCTTTAGGTTTTCAAGGTGAAGCCCTTACAGATCTAAAGTTAGAAAAAAAAAACCCTTAAAATTTTCAGACAAACTAATCAATCAATTATCTCATAGTTTTACAAATATAAAACTTCAAGAAAATAAAGATGAAAAAGCTGACAAATCTATAAATGTTTTAGTCTCAAATTCTAAAACCTCTATCTCAGATTCAGAATTTTTTGTAGTTGATCTTATAGAAGAAGAGTCTAGACAAATGAGAATCAAAATGATCAAAATCAAGAATCTCTACAAATCAATAAAATATTTAAAAGACAAAAACCAATAGTCACTGCAACAAAAACAAGAAATTATTATCCAAAACCTACTCCAGTTGATCTTTAATTCGAAGAACATGCTATTCTAAATGGCCTTTGATTTGAAAACTCTTTAGTATATGAATGGAATGCAAATGGACTATCTGAATATCAAATCCTACAACTATGCCAACACATGATGATATATGCTTCTACCATCATGGCTACTGGTAATGATAAAAAAAATGCAGTAAATGTAGTCGTCCTTGGATTTACTAGACAATCACATGGTTAGTGGAAAAAATACCCATTGATATAGAAAGAAATGCTATATTAAATGTAGTAAAAAGAGATCCCTTAGGAAATCCTGTTCTTACTCCTTAAGGCCAAATGATCCCTGATTCCATCTACATGCTTATTACCAATATAGTCAAATATTTTATTGGTAATTATATGAATGTAGAAGAAAAATTAAAAACACAATTAATCAATTTATCTTGCCCAACATTATCAGATTTTCATTGGTATAAAGATGTTTTCTTATCAAAACTCTATACAAATGATGTAAGTAATTCAGAATTTTGGAAAGAAAAGTTCATATCTGGTCTTCCTAAACATTTTGCAGAAAAAGTTAGAGAAGAATTAAAATCAGAAAATTACGAAAATTTGAATTATGAAATGTATACAAATGGTGATCTTATTCAAAAGATTAATAAAATTGGATTTTCATTATGCAATGAAATCAAACTTAAGCGAAAATCAAAAAGAATCAGCAAGTATGAACTTGGTGATTTTTGTTTTCAATTTGGTATGGAACATTCAATCAGTCCTTCTAGCCAGAATAAAAAAAAACTTAAGAAGAAACCATCAAAAAATAAAATCTAAACAATTTTCAACTCCACAATATTATACTCCCTCAAAAAAATATTACAAAAAGTCTTCTTATAAAAACCTTTATAAAGAATTAAAGAAATCTTATACAAATGATAATCCATCCACTTCTTATCCCAAGAAAAAAGAAATACAATGTTATAATTTCAAAGAAAAATGACATATAGCTCTTGATTGCCCAAAAATAAAAGTTAAAACAGAAAAAGAAATCAAAACTATCTTAAAAGGATCTCAGCGTCAGAGTCATCCAGTTCCTCTGGTACAGATTATTCTTCCTCTCATGCTTTACATACACGGCATTGTAAAATATTTGATAGTGAAATCCAGTATGAATTCACTTCTTCTTCCTCTTTATCTTTAAACGTACTTTCTACTCCAGAAGAGATGGTGCTAGAAATGTTTAAAGATCTAAAAGTTGAAGAATTAAAAAATAATTATTTTGAAAAAATACAGAATATAAATAAAGGAACTAAAAAAGGAAAATGTTCTACATCAAATAACATATCAGACTTACTTGAACAATTTGCATTAAAACTTATTAGATTGATTAAGAGAGAAACAAGCTCCTACTCATCTTTCTATTCAAAATCTTTATAAAGAAATAAATAATCAAAAGGAAGAAATAAAAGAATATAAACAAGACTTAATTGAACTTCAAGAACTCAAACAACGTGTTGAGAGTCTTGAATTTTACACACTCAAAAATTATCAAGAAATAATGATAATTTACAAAATAAAAAAATTTTTGATAAAGACTTAAATAGTTTTGTAAATTCTTTAACAAGAAATCCACTTAAATAATGCAAACCTCAAGCTGCAATTAAGGTCAAAGACTTCTCTATTAAAGCATTCTACTTACTAAATAGTGGCACAGATGTTAATTTAATAAGAAAAGGATCAATCCCAACAAAATATTATGAAAAAATTAATAATAAACTCAATCTAGCTATTGCTAACAAAAAACTATATATCAAATACAAATTAAGTAATGTTTATGTCTGTAAAAATGAAACATACATAAAGACTAATTTCCTTCTAGGAAAGGATTTAAACAATGATGTTATTCTTGGAAATCCTTTTCTACAAATTTTACAGCCTTTTCGAATTGACTCATTAGGTCTAAAAACTATTTTAGACAATAAAGAATTAAATTTTGATTTTGTTGAATTAACTCCTATTCAGCATATCAATATTATTTAGACAAAATGCAAACAAGAATAGGATGTTGAAAAACCATTCAAATATCTAGTTCCAAATAAAACAAATCTTATTAATCGTCTCTTTTATGTTTTCATGTTTTCTACATTTAATCCTATATCCAGATTTTGGTACCTTCAAATTCTACTTGGAGGATAGATACAAAATTATTTTTCTTTTCCCAGAGAAAATAAAAATTCAGATTATTGATAATTCTCATTCAAACCTATCTGCCTTTAGGAAGTATTCCTTCTCATTATGACATCAAGTACAAGCAAAAGCAAAGCCCCTATCCAGGAATCAAGCTCTTCCTTTATACCTACATCCCAACAAATATCAATTCCCTTCTTCAATCCAGGATTATCTGTCACTTCACAAGAACTTATCAATGCCCATCGGAATGCCATTCTCTCTGATAAAAGAAAAGGCACTAGAAAAATCCTATTCAAAATTGCAAACCATATCAAGGACTTAGAAAGTCAAATCCTTATGTGCCATAGCATCCATCAAAGAGCACTGTTATCCAACCCTGCTGATGAAAAAATAGCCAGAATTCACCTCCTGGAAAAGGTTAACACAGCCCTTCTAGATGAGATAGCTGAAAGAATTAGAGAAAAAACTATTTCTTGTCAGATTAAGGAGCGATTAATGCTCAAAGCTCAATAGATAAGCTGGGCAACTAGCTTTCTCAAATTGTTACTGCCATCATATGAAGTTGATATCTCATATATCGAACAAGGATTAGTCCAAAGATTTTCTTTTTGCAGAGATGATTTTGAAATGATACAGCAGGTCCCTGCAATCATGCGTCATGCCCTTCATAGCCTTGGAGTTACGAAAGGACAACTTCTCATAACGATGTCATCCACTTTGGGTGAAAGATCAGAAATTCAGTTTTATCAACCATATCAATTATGGACTAACATGATTTATGAAGAAGGAGATTTAGTCTGCAAAAAATTCATTATCTACCTCAAATGATTACAAACATCTCCCTATTTATTATCCAGCTCAATGGTATGAATCTCATGAAGTTGCTAGAATGGAATACAGCTTAGAACGTCTCCAAAATTATAATCCAACTTCTAATCAATATCAAAGATTTCTCAAGCTAAAAGGACATCTTGAATTCCCAAGTAAATATAGATATGTTTGTTGTGATAGTCGACGAGTTGTTTGCATTGCCGATGATCTCGCTGAGCAAACAATGGTGATACAGAATCCATATAAATCTTGACATACAGCTCTTAATCAAATTATCAATGCTTATGAAGACATGTCTTTTGATAATTCTGAAGAAACTCGAGAAGAGTTAATCCAATTATTCCATGGTGAATTAACAAATGAAGGTTGGGATGAGCACTTTTGATGCAAGTCTCTTATAATACTATGCCTACTATAAAGATTCTTCCAACAAGAGCTTTTTCTAAAGCATTAGAAGGATGAGAAAAGCTTTTTCTACAAGCCCATCAAAGCGTTTTTAGAAAAAGTACATGCAAAAGTACTGAAAGACAAAGAATATCTCTCATAAGAGTGAAGTAGTATTTTATTCCTGACATGCACATCCATGAAGAACTTATCTCCAGAAAGGGAAAAGAAATAAAGACACAACACATACCCTATCAAGTCACTCAAAGCAATCATGACATTTCACTATTCAGAATATAGTTCATCTATAGCAAAGATTGTGATTTTTGCCTGCGGTCCTGAAGCATCTGAAATTTGCCAACACAATAAATGAAATGCACATTCAGTCTAAATTCAGTTATAATGACATGTAAATTATTTTTGTTATGACTATAAATAACTCTAACCTTCCTCATGTACAGGCAAGAGTTCGAAGACCAGTCAAAATTCAGCCTTACTTCCACCACCATCTCCTCTCTCCTCTCCCTTCCGCGTTTGTATACGCACCATCTTCCCCATTTGGTATCAAAGACAAGTTGGCATCTAGTTTGTAATCAAGTATCGTTGCAATATAAAGTCGTTTTGTGAGTATTTCTTCACTTATCTTTTTGTTTTGATTTCGTTTAAGGAATTGCTTACTCAAAAGCAAGAGCGTAAAAAATCTTAATACTTAGTTGTGTGTTTGTTATTATTGAGAAATTTTAATCATATTCTGTCCAAAGCGAAGCTGAGGTAGCCATTGTTGTTACCGTTGTTAGTCGTGTGAAGGCGTTTAAGGTGTTTTGTTGGTTTGTAAATCCTCTATTTCGCTAGATACTTGTGGTGGATTTTGTTAAAATAACTCTTAATACAAATTATGCTAAGCTTATTAAGAATTTTGTACCTTCTTCTTCCTCATCATCAAATTCCTTGTCTTCTATGTCTATTAAAAATAGTGAAGAAATCAATTATGATGATTTAGATCAAGTTATTTGTGACTGGACTATTCCAACCGTAAATAAAAATGAAATTTATAAAGTTGGAAGTTTTCAATTAAAATCATGTTATAAAGTAAAAGCCATTGAAAGAACTGATCCATTACTAGTAATATTCAGCATCTCTCTTTAATCAAGCCCCATGAAATAAAGGAGTATGTTAAAACATAAAATTATATTCATTTTGGATTAGTGCAAGTTGCTCAAAAGCCTTTAACAAGACTTGGACTTAGAACAGAAGCTCTCATCTATGTTCAAGATACAAGATATAAAAAATTTAGTGATTTATTACTTGGAATGGTTGAATCAATTTTGGCTAATGACCCTACTTTTTTTAATTGCTTTCCAAATTTCTCTGTTTCCCTTACAGATCTAGGTGCACATGAAGCTCTTACTCTTGCTATCCAGACAAAAGGCTTTGATATGAATCCTCATAATCAAAATCTTACTCTCATATATAGAGTTTATTATAAACTCATGAATTCAGTTGTTCCAAGCATAGCCTATTCCCATCAAGCAAAAGGAATGACTACTTTAGTCCAAACTAATTTCAAAAATAAAGTTAATATTCCAAAAATCATATAGTTGAATGATATTAATCTATCTGGTAAATGGCGCTTAGAAATTGCTTAACCAGAGAGATCTTTAGAAAATCAAGATATTAAAACAATTATTGAACATGAAGATGGAAGTGTTGAAATAAAATTTCAAACAAATTCAAGAGATACAACTCCTATAGTTTATCTACCTTCTAAAAAGTCTTATTATCATCCTCCCTCTATGGTAGTTCTTCCATTAAAGAACCATCTCGAGTTTCTTGCTCTACACCTAATGTAGACCTTCGACCTACAGGACTTGTGTATCCTTCTTATCAAGCTTCTCCAACTAATACATATAATCCCACAGAATCTGATTTCAATATAAATGTTATTGAATGTTTTGAAATTGATAAAGAAATGTTAAAAAGGAATTTAGCTTTACATCCTTTAGCAAAATCCTTTTTTAAACAGGTTTCTCAAGAACATAAAGACTTTTTAAAAGAAAGATGGTACAAATATATGTATGATAATAAAAGAAATATTTATTTGTTTGATGGCTTAAACTAGCCATAAAAAAAGCTTATAATATAGAAGATTTATCCATCAATATGATAATAAAATTAAGCTCATCTTGGATTATAGCTTCTACCAGTTCTTCTCCACAAAGAATTGAAGAATCTATACATCCTCCATTGCATCAAATCATATATAAAGAAACTTCAGCCGTACCCATAAAAGATGTTGCAAAAATATAGGGAGATAAAGGTAAATCTGAATTTATTTACAAATCAGATTTAAGTCATGTTTTACAACAAAATAATTATTCAAATATTAACCTTCATACTATTGGCCAACACACTAATATAAGTGAAGTTAAGGTTATAAATATTTTACAGCCTTCTGAAATTATTTCTTCTCAAAAAGAAATCGAAACTATCTTAAAAGGATCCTTATCCTCATCCTTAGAATCAGCAAGTTCCTCTGATAAAGATTATTCTTCAGATACATGCCATTATAAAATATTGGACAGTGAAATCCAGTATGAATCTGCTTCTTCTTCCTTTTTATTTTTAAACATGCTCTTTGCCCCAGAAGAAATGGTGTTAGAAATGTTTGAAGATCTAAAAGTTGAAGAATTAAAAGATAAATATTTTGAAAAAATACAGAAACTAAACAATGGAAATAAAAAAGGAAAAACTTCTACATCAAGTAATATATATGACTTGCCTGAACAATTCAGTATAAAAGCTGTTTTAGATAAATTGAGAAGTAACAAGCTCCTACTTATCTTTTAATTCTTATAAGGGTTTTTATGAGAAAATTTTTTATAATATCTTTTTGAGGGAGTATAATATTATGGAGTTGAAAAATGTTTAGATTTTCTTTTTTGATGGTTTCTTTTGAAGGTTTCTTTTTATTCTGGTTAGAAAGATTGATTAATGGTTCCATACCAAATAAAAATCACCAAGTTCTTATTTCTTTATTCTTTCTTGTTTTTCAATTTGACGTTTAAGTTTGATTTCATTGCATAATGAAAATCCAACTTTATTAATCTTTTGAATTAGATCACCATATGTATACATTCCATAATTCAAATTTTCATAATTTTCTAATTTTAATTCTTCTCTAACATTTTCAGCAAAAAGTTTAGGAAAACCAGATATGAATTTTTCTTTCCAAAATTCTAAATTACTTGCATCGATTATATGGAGTTTTGATAAGGAAACATCTTTATACCAACAAAAATCTGATAATGTTGGGCAAGATAAATTGATTTATTGTGTTTTTAATTTTTCTTCTACATTCATATAATTACCAATAAAATATTTAACTATATTGGTAATAAGCTTGTAGATGGAATCAAGGTTCATTTGGCCTTGAGGAGTAAGAATAGGATTTCCTAAGGGATCTCTTTTTACTACATTTAATATAACATTTCTTTCTGTGTTAGATAGATATTTTTCCTGCCAACCATGTAATTGTCCAGTAAATCCAAGGACAACTGCATTTATTGCATGTCTCTGATCATTACCGGCAACCATGATGGTAGAGGCATATATCATCATGTGTTGGCATAATTGCAATATTTGATATTCAGATAGTCCATCTACATTCCATTCATATACTGATGAGTTTTCAAATCGAATGCCATTGTGAATAGCTTGTTCTTCAAATTGAAGATCAACTAAAGTAGGTCTTAGATAATAATTACTCATTCTTGCTATAATGACTATTGGTTTTTGCCTTTTAAATATTTTATTAAGTTGTAGAGATTCTTGATCTTGATTTTCATTTGATTTTTTTTCCTATAGAGTCAAAAACAGAGAATTCTGAGTCTGAGCTCGAAGCTTTAGAAACTAAAACATTAATGGATTTTTCATCTTTATTTTCTTTATCATCTTTAAGTTTTATGTTTTTAAAACTATGAGATAATTGATTGATTAGTTCATCTGAAAATTTTAAGGGTTCTTTTTCTAACTTTAGATCTTTAAGGGCTTCACCTTGAAAACCTAAAGATTGTGTCTTGATTACTTTATGGGAAGAAGTAGTTTCATAAAATTTTAAAATATTTTCAGCTTTATTTTCAGTTATATTGGTTTGTTGGCCAATAGTATGAAGGCTTATATTTGTATAATTATTTTGTTCTAAAACATGACTTAAGTCTAATTTATAAATTAATTCAAATTTACTTTTATCTCCTTATATCTTTGCTACATCTTTCATGGGTACGGCCGAAGTTTCTTTATATATGATTTGATGTAATGGAGGCTATATAGATTCTTCAGTCCTTTACAGAGAAGAACTAGTAGAAGCTATAATCCAAGATGAGCTTAATTTTGTTATCATATTGATGGATAAATCTTTAGTATTATAAGCTTTCTTTATGGCTAGTTTAAGCCAATCAAAAAAATAAATATTTCTTTGATTATCATACATATATTTGTACCATTTTTCTTTTAAAAAGTCTTTATGTTCTTGAAAAACCTGTTTAAAAAAGGATTTTATTAAAGGATGTAGAGCTAAATTCTTTTTTAACATTTCTTTATCAATTTCAACACATTCAATAACATTTATATTGTAATCGGATTCCAAAGGATTATATTTATTAGATGGAGAAGCTTGAAAAGAAGGATACTCATAAGTTCTTAAAAATGCATATTTTCATACACATTTTGAACCATTTTAAGGACTTATTAACTTGAAAGAGCCTCATTTAGTGTGATATCATGGGTTCATGCATTTTAAATTCATTTTTATATTTTTCTGCATAATTTTTTTAAAAATCACACTTTTGCATACATTCATAAATTTTCATTTTTGGAAAGTCTATTTTTGAAAAGTTTTGTGAAAATAAATTTTCTTATTAATTAAATTGAATTTTCATCATCATTAGTTCATTCATATAAAATCATGAAAAATGATGTACATTTTTATTATCAATTCATGAGAGATGGGCCAGCATTCATGCATTTGTGATGTTAGGGGTAAAATTGTCTTTCACATGAATTTACATTTTTTTTGTAGGAAATTGATGATATGTGTCCCATTTATAAAGAATTGAGGAAAGGGATTGATTCTCAAGAGAAAGGAAAGAAAATTTCAAGAGAAAAAGAAATTAGAAGAAAATTGCAAAAAGTCGGTTTCAAGGTCCCACACACACATGCACATGTGTGGGGTACACTTGTAAAACATCCAAGATGGGGTCTAGTTATTTGTTACACCTTTTTACGAGATTTTGAAAAGAATTTAAAGAATATATCATCAAAGCTAGACAAGGAAAGCCATATAGGATTTCTTTTTAGAGAAGGAGAAGATTTAATTGAAAAAAAAATAAAAAAAATATCCAAGCAAGCTATTCCACATCCAAAAGAGGATTTTATTCAGATTTTGGTTGAAAAAGAAAATGAGAAAAAATCAAGAGGGTTATCTTCAAAGATCTCTTCAAGTTTGAAGCCAACATGGAGAACTTTCCAAAAAAGGAAAGTTGACAATGCAAGGAGAAAAAAAGGGGAAGTTCTACACCTCATGTGGGCCAAGTTTGATTCCAAGAGAGGATTCTTATCCCTAAATTATCTCTCAAAAGATCTCAATGCAAGGTGGCAAAGACAAAGAAGGAAAGAAGCATCCAAGAGAGACTTCCAATCAAAGCAAGCAAGGAAAGAAGAGAAAAAATAAAAAGAGAAAAAATTCCAAAATATATTGCACGTCCAAAACCTTGTATGGAGCCTATTTTCTTTCAATTTTTTATTATTTTAAGATTTTAGAGTTTGAGAAAGAGTAGGACTTGAAAAAGTATAAATAGGGCACCCCTCTCTCATATTCTTCATGGAAGAATTGCCCCCCTCCCACCTCCAGATTTCTACACTCCATCTCTCCTTCTCTTGTGTCTCTATCTTAAGTCATTAAGGAGGCTTAGCCATAAAGCCACACCACCAACCTTGAAGTGTCAACTAGGAGGAATTCTCAGCCATCCTAGTAAGTAATTGTTTGCTTTTTATCTTCAATCTTTTGTAAAACAATTTCATGCTAGTAAAATTTATTTCATTTCAATTGTTCTCTTCTTTGATTTTGAGATGTTCATAATTTTAGTTTTATTTGTGGTTGGGTTAATTTTCATTTTTGTTTAAATATTGGGATAGAATTGGAATCACAACTAGTAACCTATCTTAGTAACCTTTTTAATATACTTTGTCTCTTTGGATACATTGTATGTTTGGAGGCAATGCAAGATGGAGTTAAAGACGTTTGAATGAAAAAAGATTAAAGGCGAATTCTGAAATTTATTTCTACATTGAATGGAGATTTATTATTCTCACTTAGATTGACTACTTAAGATGAAGAATAAAGCCCTAAAACAATACTTCTAATCTTTTTGAGCCTAAATCAAGATAAAGAATTGAAAGGAGCAATCTACCGCCTTTGACTTCCATTGTTGACCACCTTTGACTTCTTGTTATTACTGCCTTCGACTTCAGTTGCTTACTGCCTTTGACTTCCTACAATTTTATTTTGTTTTCTGCACTTTTGTTATTTTTCTTGTTATGTTCATGTTGATTTTAAGTGTTGATTTTGCATAGTTTGATGATTGGATTAGGAATCATTGCATATATTTTCATATCAAAAGATTTTGTGCATATTTAAGTTGATGAAAATTATGCCTTTAGATCTGAATCTAATAAAGAAATTCGGACTTAATACACAAATAGCATAACTTAATAGTTTCAGCAAACTACAGAAACAGTTTTTGACAAAAAGTTCGAAGTGGGTAGACCAGTCAAATCATAATATTTTTCATCGAAACTTGGTAAAATTAAAGTTTAGCATGTGGTCTTTCATTTTCTATAATTTCAGATCAAAATAATTTCGGAAGGCTTGTGAACCAGAGGCTTAAACTTTGCCAATCAGTCAGCTCGGATCAGAATTTCTTCATAAAATTTTGCAAAGTTGTCATGTTCATACATTCATAACTTTTTCGTTTTAGATCCTTTTTCACTTTTGTTTTTTTTGTTAGTTTCTTGCACCAGTAGATCATGATTTCCAGCCATTAAATTTAGATTTAGGATGCATTAGAATTATTCAAATCATGCATAAAATTTGCATTAGCATACTAGTTTTTCATTCTTAGAATTTTTCATCATCTCATGGCATGCATTGCATTACTAATTTTACTAACTTTCTAATCTTAAATTTTTTTCTGGTTTTATGTTTTTTTTGTTTTAACATAATTTTTAGAATTAAATATCTTTCTAAACTTGTTTTAATTGAAGATTTTAAATTGGAAAGTTTTTTTTAGTTTTGGAAATTCTAACTTGGGAAAGTTTTTACTTCTGTTTATTTTGTTTCTAACATTGTTTGGTTTATTTAGTTTCTAATTTTAGTTTTTATTTTTAGAAGTTCTAACTTGTGTTTTAGTTTTGCAACAATTTTAGGTTTATGTTAGGAATTTTTAGATTTAGGTTTTTAGTTTTAGAAAAGTTTCTTTCATTGGTTTGTAATTAATTTATTTTTGGCAAGTAGGATGCTTGTATTTGCTAGATTTTAAATTAGGCTAGTTTTAGATTTTATTTAGGATAGGTTACAAGTTGAAAATACCTTAAACATATTGCTCCTTGAGGATCAACCTGGTCTCACTAGTTTTATTACTACATCGCAGGTCTGCACTTGGAGTTATGAACAAGTTTTTGGTGCCGTTGCCGGGGAGCGCCATTTAAGGTAACTCTTCTAACTTTCCTTATTTACATTGCTTTGTGGGTGTGGTTTAATTTTGGCATCTTTCTAAAAATAGGAGGACATGCATGGAATGAACCGCCCTAAATTGGAATAGGAAAATGCATAGAATATTAGAATGCTAACATTACTTTGATTTTTAGAAACTTTCTAAAATTGGAAAAGTTACTGTTTTCAACTTGTTATAACTTCTTTTGGAAGAAAGTACACCAAAAGTGATCTAACCATTGTCCTTAATCTTCTTGGTGTCTAAGGAAACCTTTGCCCATGTAGTACGCGATAGCTTGTCTATTCAGGAAACTGGTCCTTCGAACGGGTCCATCTGTGACTCTACCACTGCCTGGTGGCTTACCTGGCTGAGTTGGTTTTATAGGATTAGATTGGAAAAATAGAGGAAACTTTTCAACCTTAAGGAGTTAGATGTTTTTTGTATAACTTAGGTTTTTATCATTTTTCAAAAATTCAAAATAAAAATAAAAAAAACAAGTGATTCTAAAAAAATGGATTAGTAAGAATCCACAAACATGAGGAGACTTAATAATGGGCAAACTAATGGGAATGGAATCAATCTGATGGCCCACCAAAAGTCTTGGTGTGCCTTGTGTGAACAAGAAAGAATTGAAAAGTTACATCAAAGAAATTGCTCAACTGGATCTTATGAATGAGAATGGGCCAATCACTATGATCATTGTTACAATGAGGAATTTGTGGAAAAGTTTAATGGAATGATTAGTTTAGATGATCAACCAATAAGGGTCCCGCATAATTACCCCCACGCCACACAATCATTCACTTATTCTATACGGATGTGAGATTTCCATGTCGAGCTGAATTAAATTCAAATCAATGACATTACAACAAAGAAATGGGTAACAAGTGTTATCCAAATTGGGATGATCAATCCCCAGATAATTGGCGAAATGGGCCCAACATGGATCATGTCTCTTCTCCCAAAGAATTTATTCTGGATGGGTTGTATGACTACCCTTCACAGGATACATCATATGTACCCCCTTCTTCTCTCTGGTCATATGTACCTTATAATTCCCTACTACCTGAATGGTCATATTAACCACCACCACCCCTGAAGAATTCTTTGGGGGATACTTTAGCCAAATTGGTTGAGTTCACACAAAATACCATATAAACCATACAAAAAAAAAAATGAACACAGCATGAAAAGCCTAATGACTTCGATTAATCAAACAGGGCTTAAAATGGAAAAACAAAATGCCACTCTTGGAATTAAAGATGATCCTAAATTCATTGAAGATATTATTGATATGGATCACACAAACACACAGTGGATATCCAGGGATGTCCATGAGTACATGGACGATGGTGTGATGCATAACCAACTGATGAATCACATAAGCCTGTGTGCCCCACTTTTCCTCAATATCGGCCGTTCCACTTCATTAAAGAGGAATCTATGACCTTTTATATAAATCCTTTCTATGATTCAGATTCCCCTGATGAATTTGGCATTGCAGTGTTTCACAAATTTGATTTTCCTATGATTGAGGAAACTGCAAATGAACCTACTGAGCCTCAAAAGAAAGATTACAATTGGGATCATTTTTCAGATTTCTGAGTCAGATAATCTAGAATCCTTGGAATCATATACTAACTTCTTCATGAAATCTGATGACCCAACCCTTAGAGAAATTGCCCTTGCATTTCTTGGCCCTCAATATTATTCATTAAAACTTGCGGAATTGGAGAATAGTGGTCCCATTCAGACACCCAAGTTCGACAATTTGGAATCCTTTTAGCCCATGTCTAAACAAAATTCTGAAATTGCACTAATGAAATTTATGGCATGGGAGGACCTAGGGCCACCTAGTTATTCATTGCATCCTCTCCTATCTTTCAAAGATCCATTTTTATGGAAAGAGGAAGACATTTTCTTTGTAGTCCCTTTTGCACATAGTGTACAAGAACATGCGGTCCTCATGTTCAATGAGCTCACTACCCACATGGTTTCATCTGTTTTCTATGCTTCTTGTAAATGGTGTGAAGGAAAATTTCATTTGGGATCTGGGTGGACTCATGATTTCGAATCCAGTAGTGTCGGTTATTTATCTTTTCTTTGTAGCATAGAGATCGGACACATCTTCAGGTGACTTCTTCTCTTTACCCTCCTTTACATTTATGTTTTCTCATGTTACTTTTACAGTACTACATTGCATGCATAACCATCGAGGACAATGTTCAACTTAGGTTGGCGGGTGGGAACAAGCATGCTTGCCCTATTTTAGACAAAATTTTTTTGATTCTTTAGTCACTTTTATCATTTAAGTCAGTTTTTAATCATTTTAGTTTTTTTTCACAAAAAAATTAGGACCTTTTTTTTTGCTGGCATTTATTTTTCATTTGAGAAAAGAAAATTTTCAAAAGAATTGAAGTAATTTAAAGATATATAGAAATCTAGAATTTTGATACTTTTGGAAGAAAGTAAAAAGAAAGTTTCCATTTTCTAAAGGAGAGAACCTATCAGAGGATAACCAAAACTTGCTTTTCATATATATGCACGTATACATTTTTGAACATTTTGGATAGGAAGCCTTAATGCTATTTTTGGAATTTTTCAGGAGAATACGATGTGAACTTGAAATTTAGTTTATAGAATATTTTTGTTTCCTGGTTCATTTTTGGTAAATTGTATATATTAGAACCAAAATGAACTAATTCGAGTGAAATGAGAACTGCCACCTAGTGTTTACTTTTGATTTTAAAAAAAGAGTGAAAAAGGTATATAATGAGCAGTTTGTGACTAGTTTAGGTTCGTAGCCTTTTTAACTCGAGCTAGTAAGCCCGGAGGGATATTTCCATATCTAATGCCCTAAAGCCATCTGGTTTGGGAGTCATTGGCCTAATGCTCACTACATGGGTTAATTAGAAAGCTTAAGGGACCTAAACATTGCACAGTCACAAACAAAAAGGAAAAATAAAGAACGAATTATGGCCCAATGAGAGTCCGTAGAAATTTTCAAAGGATATGTACGGAAATGTATAAGAACTAAGTTTGCTCCTTATGTCACAACTTTGTTATATCATATGAACTTGGAAAATTCTATACTGGAAAAAGTAAGTGAGTGAAGAGTGTCCATAAGAGTTTGCAAGGAAGTATGTGCGGGGAAGGACAAGGACCAAATTTGCTCTCTAGATTTTAACTTTTCTTATATCGTATAAACTTGCAAACTCTTGCTTCGGAAAAAGATAGTAAGAGAAAAAGAGGCCAACTGAAGCAAATAGTAAAGTGGCAGCTATCTTAGTAACTTTGAGCGGAAATTTCTTTTTGCTAAATTTTGGGGGATCAGACTATTTGAAGGAAAAATTATGTTTTTGCAGCATTATTGTAGAATATCTGAAGTAGGTTTCTAATGCATACATTTTTCACCATGCGCGCAAGGTGGTTTGAATTCAAGAAAGTTTTTGAAAATCGAATTGTGGATCAGACTTTGAAAAGTCAGAAAGTGTAATTATTCCAGATTTCGACAATATCCGATATGAGTGATTTTTCTTTTGGGAAATTTCTTTCCTCCTTTACTTTTGTTTATTTTGTTTTTCTTAGTAAAAAAAGAGAATTTTGTGGGTATATTCACTGCAAAACCTTACGAGGCACAACTCATCCACTAGGGGAAACCTAGGGGTTTAAGCACTGCTGCATACGCTAAAGGTAGTCGAGAGTGCCAGCGAAAGTGGCATTGTATTCATGCTTATTTTTCCTGCATTAAATTAGTGTTAGGTTAGATTAGGTAAGGATGGAAGCCTCATAATTTTCATATTTTTTACTACGGACTAGCAAAACGCTGGTTGGGGGCGTGATAAGTTATTAAAAAGGCATATTTTCATACACATTTTGAACTCTTTTAAGGACTTATTAACCTGAAAGAGCCTCATTTAATGTAATATTGTGGGCTTATGCATTTTAAATTCATTTTTATATTTTTCTGCATAATTTTTTTAAAAACCACACTTTTTGCATACATTCATAAATTTGCATTTTTGGAAAGTCTATTTATGAAAAGTTTTGTCAAAATAATTTTTCTCATGAATTAAATCGAATTTTCATCATCAATACTTCATTTATATAAAATCATGAAAATTGATATACATTTTTATTATCAAATCATGAGAGATGGGCCCGCATTTATGCATTTGTGATGTTAGGGGTAAAATTATCTTTTCACATGAATTTTCATTTGTTTTGTAGGAAATTGATGATATGTGTCCCATTTTTAAAGAATTAAGGCAAGGAATTAATTTTCAAGAGAAAGGAGATAAAATTTCAAGAGAAAAAGAAATTAGAAGAAAATTGCAAAAAGTCAGCTTCAAGGTCCCACACACACATGCACATGTGTGGGGTACACTTGTAAAACATTCAAGATGGGGTCCATTTATTTGTTACACATTTTTAAGAGACTTTGAAGAGAATTTGAAGAATAAATCATCAAAGCTAGACAAGGAAAGCCATATAGGAGTTCTTTTTAGAAAAGGAGAAGATTTAATTGAAAAAAAATGAAAAAAATATCCAAGCAGGCTATTATACGTCCAAAAGAGGATTTCATTCAGATTATGGTTGAAAAAGAAAAGAAAAAAAAATCAAGAGGGTTATCTTCAAAGATCTCTTCAAGTTTGGAGCCAACAACGAGAACTTTCCAAAAAAGGAAAGTTGACAATGCAAAGAGAAAAAAAGGGGAAGTTCTACACCTCATGTGGGCCAAGTTTGATTCCAAGAGAGGATTCTTATCCCCAAATTATCTCTCAAAAGAACTCAATGGAAGGTGGCAAAGACAAAGAAGGAAAGAAGCATCCAAGAGAGACTTCTAATCAAAGCAAGCAAGGAAAGAAGAGAAAAAATAAAAAGAAAAAAATTCAAAAATATATTCCACATCCAAAACCTTGTATGGAGCCTATTTTCTTTTAATTTTTTATTATTTTTAAGATTTTAGAGTTTGAAAAAGAGTCGGACTTGAAAAAGTATAAATCGGGCACCCCTCTCTCATCTTAAGTCATCATGGAGGCTTAGCCCTAAAGCCACACCACCAACCTTAAAGTTTCAACTAGAAGGAGGAATCCTCATCCATCCTAGTATGTAATTATTTGCTTTTTATCTTCAATCTTTTGTAAAACAATTTCATGCTAGTAAAATTTGTTTCTTTTCAATTGTTCTTGTCTTTGATTTTGAGGTGTTCATAATTTTAGTTTTGTTTGTAATTGGGTTAATTTTCATTTTTGTTTAAATATTGGGATAGAATTGGAATCACAGCTAGTAGCCCAACTTAGTAACCTTTTCAATATACTTTATCTCTTTAGATACATTGTATGTTTGAAGGCAATGCAAGATGGAGTTAAAGAGGTTTGAGTGAAAAAAGATTAGAAGCCGATTCTGAAATTTATTTCTACTATGAATGGAGATTTGTTATCCTCAATTACATTGACTACCTAAGATGAAGAATAAAGCCCTAGAACAATACTTCTAATCTTTCTGAGCCTAAATTAAGATAAGAAATTGAAAGGAGCAATCTACCGCCTTTGACTTCCGTTGTTTACCACCTTTGACTTTTTGTTATTACCGCCTTTGACTTCAACTGCTTATTGCCTTTGACTTCCTGTAATTTTATTTTATTTTCTGTACTTTTGTTATTTTTCTTGTTATGTTCATGTTGATTTTAAGTTTTGTTTATGCATTGTTTGATGGTTGGATTAGAAATCATTGCATATATTTTCATATCAAAAATTTTTTTGTATATTTAAGTTGATGAAAATTAAGCCTTCAGATTTGAATCTAATGAAGAAATTCAGACTTAATACATAAACAGCATAACTTAATAGGTTTAGCAAACTGCAGAAACAGTTTTTGACAAAAAGTTCGAAGTGGGTAAACTATTCAAATCATAATATTTTTCTTTGAAACTTGGTAGGATTAAATTTTAGCATGATTTCTTTCATTTCCTATAATTTTAGATCAAAATGATTTTAGAAGGCTTGTGAACCAGAGGCTTAAACTTTGCCAATCAGTCAACTCGAATCAGAATTTCTGCACAGAATTTTGCAAAGTTATCATGTTCATGCATTCATAACTTTTTTGTTTTAGATCCTTTTTGACTTCCGTTTTTTTTTGTTAGTTTCTTGCATCAGTAGATCATGATTTCCAGTCATTAAATTTAGATTTAAGATGCATTAGAATAGTTCAAATCATGAAAAAAGTTTGCATTAGCATACTAGTTTTTCATACTTAGAATTTTTCAGCATCTCATGGCATGCATTGCATTACTAATTTTACTAACTTTCTAATCTTAAATTTGTTTTTAGTTTTATGTTTTTTTTGTTTTAACATAATTTTCAAAATTAAATATCTTTCTTAACTTGTTTTAATTGAAGACTTTAAATTGGAATGTTTTTTCTAGTTTTGGAAATTCTAACTTAGGAAAGTTTTTACTTATGTCTATTTTGTTTCTAACATTGTTTTGGTTTAGTTAGTTTCTAATTTTAGTTTTTATTTTTAGAAGTTCTAACTTGTGTTTCAGTTTTGCAGCAATTTTAGGTTTATTTTAAGAATTTTTAGATTTAGGTTTTTAGTTTTAGGAAAGTTTCTTTCATTGGTTTGTAATTAATTTAATTTTGGCAAGTAGAATGCTTGTATTTGTTAGATTTTAAATTAGGCTAGTTTTAGATTTTATTTAGAACAGGTTACAAGTTGAAAATACCTTAAACGCATTGCTCCCTGAGGATCGACCTGGTCTCACAAGTTTTATTACTACATCGCAGGTCTGCACTTGGAACTCATGATCATATACATAAGTCCTGTAGGTCGATGGTCTACATTCGGTGTAGAGCAAGAAACTCAGGATGGTTCTTTTGCAGAAGATCTTATTACAGAGGGAGGATGAGAATAAGACTTTCCAGAAGGTTGATAAACTGTAGGAATTGTATCTCTTAAATCTGTTTGAAAATTTATTTCGACACTTCCATCTTCATATTCAATAATTGTTTCAATATCTTGATTTTCTAAAGGCCTTTCTAGTTAAGCGTTTTCTAAGCGACATTTACCAGATAGATTAATACCATCCCACTGTATGAGTTTTGGAATATTAACTTTATTTTTGAAATTAGTTTGGAATAAATTAGTCATACCTTTTGCTTGATGGGAATAGGCTATGCTTGGAACAACTGAAGTCATGGGTTGATAAGAAACTCTATATATGAGAGAAAGATTTGATTATGAGGATTCATATCAAAATCTTTTGTCTAGATAGTAAGAGTAAGAGCTTTATGTGCACCTGGATCTGTAAGGGAAACAAAGAAATTTGGAAGGTAATTAAAGAAAGTAGGGCCATTAACGAAACTTGATTCAACTATTCCATGTAATGAATCACTGAATTTTTTATGTCTTGTATCTTAAACATAGATGAGAACTTCTGTTCTAAGTCCAAGTCTTGTTAATAGCTTTAGAGCAACTTGTAATAATCCAAAATGAATATAATTGTATGTTTTAACATACTCCTTTATTTCATGGGGCTTGATTAAAGAAAGATGTTGAATATTACTGGTAAATGGTCTTTACTTTATAACTTGATTTTAATTGAAAAATTCCAACTTTATAAATTTCATTTTTATTTACGGTTGGAATAGTCCAGTCACAAATAACTTGATCTAAATCGTCATAACTAATTTCTTTACTATTTTTAATTGACATAGAAGATAAGGAAATTGATGATGAGGAAGAAAAAGGTACAAACTTCTCAATAAGCTTAGCCATATTTTGTATTACAAAGTTATTTTAACCAAATCCACCACGAGTATCTAACGAAATAGAGGATCTACATACCAACAAAATGCCTTAAATGCCTTCACATGGCTAATAATAGCAACAACAATGGCTACCTAGCTTCACTTTGGGTGGAATATAATTAAGATTTCTCAATAATAACAAACACACAACCAAGTATTAAGATTTTTGACGTTTTTGCTTCTAAGTCAGCAATTCCTCAAACAAAATCAAAACATAAATATAAGTAAAGAAATACTCACATAACGACTTTATATTGCAACGAGACTTGATTACAAACTAGATGCCAACTTGGCTTTATACCAAATGGGGAAGGTAATAGGTATAGAAAAGTGGAAGTGAGAGGAGAAAGGAGATAGTGGTGGAAGCAAGGCTAGATTTTGACTGGTATCCAACTCTTGCCTGTACATGAGGAAAGCTAGACCTATTTATAGTCATAACCAACATAATATACATTTCATTGTAATTGAATTTACACTGCATTTGCATTTCATTTCATGTGCTGACAAATTTCACGATGCAACCGGACTGCAGGCAAAAATCACAATCTTTGTTGCAAATGAATTTTATTCTGAATAGTGAGATGTCATGATTGCTTTGAGTGACTTGATAAGGTATGTGTTATGTCTTTATTTCTTTTCCCTTTTTGGAGATAAGTTCTTCATAGATGTGCATGTCGGGAATAAAATACTACTTCATTATTACGAGAGATATGCTTTGTCTTTTCATACTTTTGTCTGTACCTTTTCCAAAAAACTCATTGATGGGCTAGTAAAAAAAGCTCTTGTAGGAAGAATCTTTAAGCTAGGCACAGTACTATTGGAGACTTGCATCAAAAGTGCTCATCCCAACCATCATTTGTTAATTCACCATGGAATAATTGGATTAACTCTTCTCGAATTCTGTCAGAAATATCAAAAGACATGCCTTCATAAGCGTTGATAATTTGATTAAGAGCTGTATGTTCAGATTTATATGGATTTTGTATCACCGTTATTTGCTCAGCGAGATCATTAATGATGCAAACAACTCTTCGACCGACACACCAAACATATCTGTATGTACTTACAAATTCAAGATGTCCTTTTCAGATTGAGAAATCTTTGATACTGATCAGAAGCTGGATCATAAGTTTAGAGGCGTTCTAAGCTGTATTCCATTGTAGCGACTTCATGAGATTCATACCATTGAGCTGGATAATCAACAGGGAGATGCTCGTAATTTTTTAAGGTAGAGATGAACTTTTTGCAGACTATATCTCTTTCTTCATAAATCATGATGGTCCATAATTGATAAGGTTAATAAAACCGGATTTCTGATTTTTCACCCAAACTTGATGAAATCATTATGAGAAATTGTCTTTTGGTAACTCCAAGGTTGCGAAGGGCATGACGCATGATTATAGGGAGCTGCTGTAACAATTCAAAATCATCTCTACATAAAGAAAATCTTTGGACTAATCCTTGTTCAATATATGAGATATCAACTTCATATAATGGTAGAAACAATTTGAAAAAGCTAGTTGCCCAGCTTATATATTAATCTTTGATCATTAATCACTCCTTGATTTGACAAGAAATAGTTTTTTCTTTAATTCTTGCAGCTATCTCATTTGGAGGGGCTATGTTAACCTTTTCCACGAGGTGAATTCTGGATGTTTTTTCATTAGCATAAGTGGATAACAGTACTCTTTGATGGATGTTATGGCACATAAGGATTTGGCTTTCTAATTCCTTGATATGGTTTGCAATTTTGGATAGGGTTTTTCTAGTGTTTTTTCTTTGATCAGAGAGAATGGCACTCCAATGGGCATTGATAAGTTCTTGTGAAAAGACAAATAATCCTGGATTGAAGAAGGGAATTGATATTTATTAGGATGTAGGTATGAGGGAAGAGCTTGACAAATAATCCTTGTACTTGATGTCATAATGAAAAGGGATACTTCCTGAAGGCAGATAGATCTGAATGAGAATTATCAATAATCTGAATTTTTATTTTCTTTGGGAAAAGAAAAATAATTTTATATCTGTCCTCCGGGTAGAATTTGAAGGTACCAAAATCTGGATGTAGGATTAAATGTAGAAAACATGAAGACATCAGAGAGACGATTAATAAGATCCATTTTATTTGGAACTAGATATCTGAATGGTTTTTGAACATCTTATTCTTGTTTACATTTTGTCTGAATAATATTGATATGTTAAATAGGAGTTAATTCAATAAAATTAAAATTTAATTCTTTATTATCTAATATAGTTTTTTAGACCTGATGAGTCAATTTGAAAAGGCTGTAAAATTCGTAGAAAAGGATTTCCAAGGATAACACCATTGTTTAAATCCATTCCTAGAAGGAAATTAGTCTTTTTTCAAGTTCCAATTTTACAGATATAAACATTACTTAATTTGTATTTGATATGTAGTATTTTACTAGCAATAGCAAGATTGAGTTCATTATTGGTTTTTTCATAATATTTTGTTGGGATTAATTCTTCTCTTATTAAATTAACATCTAAGCCACTATTTAGTAAGCAGAGTCCTTAAAGAGAAGTCTTTGACCTTAATTGTAACTTAAGTTTTCCATTTTTTAAGTGAATTTCTTGTTAAAGAATTTACAAAACCATTTGAGTCTTTATCAAATTTGTCTTAATTTTCTAAATTATCATTATTTTCTTGATAATTTTTTAGTGTGTGAAATTCAAGTTTCTCAACATGTTGTTTGAGTTCTTGAAGTTCAATTAAGTCTTGTTTTAACTCTTTCATTTCTTTCTTTTGATTATTTATTTCTTTATAAAGATCTTGAATAGAAAGATGAGTAGGAGCTTGTTGCTCTCTTAATCTATCTAATACAGTTTTAATGCTGAATTATTCAGGTAAGTCTGATATGTTATTTAATGTAGACCTTTTTAGTTCCTTTATTTACATTCTGTATTTTTTCAAAATATTTATTTTTTAATTCTTGATCTTTTAGATCTTTAAACATTTCTAGCACCATCTCTTCTGGAACAGAAAGTACGTTTAAAGATAAAGAGGAAGAAGAAGCAGACTCATACTAGATTTCACTGTCAAATATTCTACAATAACATGTTTCTAAAGCATGAGAGGAAGAATAATTTGTATCAGAGGAACTGGATGACTCTGACACTGAGGATCCATTTCAGATAGTTTTGATTTCTTTTTCTATTTTAACTTTTATTTTTGGGCAGTCAGAAGCTATATGTCCTTTTTCTTTGCAATAATAACATTGTATTTCTTTTTTCTTAGGATAAAAAGTGGATGGATTACCACTTGTATAAGATTTCTTTAATTCTTTATAAAAGTTTTTATGAGAAGATTTTTTTATAATATATTTTTCAGGGAATATAATATTGTGGAGTTGAAAAATGTTTAAATTTTCTTTTTTGATGGTTTCTTTTTAAGTTTTTCTTTTTATTTTGGCTAGAAGGACTGATTAATGGTTCCATATCAAATTGAAAACAAAAATCACCAAATTCATACTTGCTAATTCTTTTTTGATTTGTAATTTGATGTTTAAGCTTAATTTCATTGGATAATGAAAATCCAGCTTTACTAATCTTTTCAATTAGATCACCATATGTACACATTCCATAATTCAAATTTCCAAAATTTTATGATTTTAATTCTTCTCTAACTTTTTCTACAAAAAATTTAGGATGACTAGATATGAATTTTTCTTTCCAAATTCTAAATTGCTTGCGTCGATTGTATAGAGTTTTGATAATAAAACATCTTTATACCAACGAAAATCTGACAATGTTGGGCAAGATAAATTGATTAATTATGTTTTTAATTTTTCCTCTACATTCATATAATTACCAATAAAATGTTTAACTATATTGGATTTAGGGATCATTTGGCCTTGAGGAGTAAGAACAGGATTTCCTGAGGGATCTCTTTTTATTGCATTTAATATAGCATTTCTTTTTGTATCAGATAAGTATTTTTTCCACCAACCATGTAAGTGTCCAGTAAATCCAAGGACGATTGCATTTACTGCATGTCGTAAATCATTACCGGCAACCATGATGGTAGAGGCATATATCATCTTGTATTGGCATAGTCACAAGATTTGATATTCAGATAGTCCATCTACATTCCATTCATATACTGAAGAGTTTTCAAATTGAAGGTCATTTAGAATAGCTTGTTCTTCGAATTGAAGTTCAACCGGAGTAGGTCTTAGAAAATAATTTCTCGTTTTTGTTGTACTGACTATTGGGTTTTATCTTTTAAATATTTATTGATTTGACTATTTGATCATCTTGATTTTCATTTGATTTTTCTTCTATAGAGTCAGAAACAGAGGATTCTTTGTCTGAGCTCGAAGCTTTAGAAACTAAAACATTTATGGACTTTTCATCTTTATTTTCTTTATTATCTCTAAGTTTTATGTTTGTAAAACTATAAGATAATTGATTGATTAGTTCGTCTAAAAATTTTAAGGGTTTTTTTTTCTAACTTTAGATCTTTAAGGGATTCACCTTGAAAACCTAAAGATTGTATCTTGATTACTTTATGGGAAGAAGTAGTTTCATAAAAGTTTAAGATATTTTCAACTTTATCTTCAATTCTATTAGTTTGTTGGCCAATAGCATGAAAGTTTATATTTGTATAATTATTTCATTCTAAAACATGACTTAAATCTGATTTGTAAATAAATTCAGTTTTACCTTTGTCTCCTTGTATTTTTGCAACACCTTTTATGAGTACAGTTGAAGTTTCTTTATAAATGATTTGATGTAATGGAGGATGTATAGATTCTTCAGATCTTTATGGAGAAGAACTGGTAGAAGCTATAATCCAAAAAGAGCTTAATTTAGTTATCATATTGATGGATAAATCTTCAGTATTATAAGCTTTCTTTATGGCTACTTTAAGCCAATCAAAGAAATAAATATTTATTTGATTATCATACATATATTTATACCATTTTGCTTTTAGAAAGTCTTTATGTTCTTGAGAAACATGGTTAAAAAAGGATTTTATGAGAGGATGTAAAGCTAAATTCTTTTTTAACATCAAAGCATTCAATAACATTTATAATGAAATCGGACTCCAAAGGATTATATGTATTAGATGGAGAAGCTTGATAAGAAGGATATACTAGTCTTGAAGGTCGAAGGTCTACATTAGGTGTGGAGCAAGAAACTCGGGATGGTTCTTTTATGGAAGATCCAACCACTAATGGAGGATGTGAATAAGATTTTCTAGAAGGTTAATAAACTATAGGAGTTGTATCTCTTGAATTTGTTTAGAAATTTATTTCAATACTTCCATCTTCATATTCAATAATTGTTTCAATATCTTGATTTTCTAAAGACCTTTTTGGTTTAGCGTTTTCTAAGCGCCATTTACCAGATAGATTAATATCATTCCACTGTATGAGTTTTGGAATATTATCTTTACTTTTGAAATTAGTTTGGAATAAACTAGTCATACCTTTTGCTTGATGGGAATAGGCTATGCCTGGAACAACTGAATTCATCAGTTTATAATAAACTCTATATCTAAGAGCGAGATTTTAATTATGAGGATTCATATCAAAACTTTTTGTCTGGATAGCAAGAGTAAGAGCTTCATGTGCACCTGGATCTATAAGAGAAACAGAGAGATTTGGAAATCAATTGAAGAAAGTAGGGTCATTAGCCAAACTTGATTCAACCATTCCAAGTAATGAATCACCGTATTTTTTATGTCTTGTATCTTCAACATAGATGAGTCTGTTCTAAGTTCAAGTCTTGTTAAAGGCTTTAGAGCAACTTGCACTAAGCCAAAATGAATATAATTGTATGTTTTAACATACTCCTTTATTTCATGGGGCTTGATTAAAGAACGATGCTGAATATTACTGGTAATGGATTCAATTCTTTCAATGGTTTTTACTTTATAACTTGATTTTAATTGAAAACTTCTAACTTTATAAATTTCATTTTTATTTATGGTTGGAATAGTCCAGTCACAAATAACTTGATCTAAATTGTCATAACTGATTTCTTCACTATTTTTAATAGACATAAAAGATAAGGAATTTGATGATGAGGAAGAAAAAGGTACAAACTTCTTAATAAGCATAGCCATACTTTGTATTATAGTGTTATTTTAACCGAATCCACCATGAGTATCTAACGAAATAGAGGATTTACACACCAACAAAACGCCTTCACATGGTAACGACGACGACAACAATGGCTACCTCAGCTCTGCTTCGGGCGGAATATGATTAAAATTTCTCAATAATAACAAACATAGAACTAAGTGTTAAGACTTTTGACGTTCTTACTTCTGAGTCAGCAATTCCTTAAGCAAAATAAAAGCATAACATAACAAAGATAAGTGAAGAAATACTCATAAAACGACTTTATATTGCAACGATACTTTATTACAAACTAGATGTCAACTTGGCTCTAATACCAAATGGGAAAGATGGTAGGTATACAAAGGCGGAAGGGAGAGGAGAGAGGAGACGGTGGTGGAAGCAAGGCTAAATTTTGACTGGTATTCCATCTCTTGCCTCTACATGAGGAAGGCTAGACTAATTTATAGTCATAACAAGCATAATTTACATTTCATTACAACTGAATTTACACTGCATTTGCATTTCATTTCACGTGCTGACAAATTTCATGATGTTTTAGGACTGCTGGATAAGATCACAATCTTCACTGTATATGAACTTTTGTGGAAATTGAGTGGCTTGATAAAGCATATGCCTTGTCTTGGCTTTATTTTTTTCCTTTTCTTTAGATAGATATGAATCTTTCATTATCACTTTTTGTCTCATCAGCATCTATATCTGGTTCAGGAGCAATATTTTCAAAAGGATTGTCATCAACCCAAAGATGATGCAACTGCTGACTAAAACTTAATGGAGAATTTTCAGATGACGGTTCTTTTTGTATTTATTCAATAATTTCCTTTTGAAGTTCTTTTTTGAGTTAAAGCAAATCTGCTGCTGCATAAAGAGCAGAAGGAGAGGCTGAACAAGAATTCTTCTGTTTGTCAATATCACTTGCTGGATGAAGCCTTTCTTTTTCCTTTTCAGGAGTTTTGAGAACTTCAGAGAATGATGGCTTTATAGCTTGATCGGTAGAATATTGCTGGAGTATTGCAGCATAATCAAATTGATGGCAAAACTTGATATAAATCATTCTAGATAAAACTAGTGGACTGAAGTCCATTTCTTTATAAAAATTCCACTGCAAGATCTAAGGAATCTTCTGCTTGTGATAAAACTGCATAGTAACATAAGGTTCTATTGCAAGTTGTAGGTGCTGATAAAGGCTTTTTTCTTCTAATTTGAGAAGGGCATTAAATGATGTAGAATAGGATTAATAAATAGGAAGAAGTGCTCTAGGAAGGATGTCTTTAGTGGTACCAAAAGGGATCCAGAATTGTGTGAAGAACCACATAGGTATTTTATGGGAGTTTAATTTGAATCTAATAAACCAGGAATGCTGCAAGGATGGGTTTTGATAATAGAGGATGACTTCCCAAGCAGAAATTTAATCATAATAATTAAAAATAAGTTCTGAATCAAGCCTTTAAGGCATATGAAGAGGTCGTCCCCATTCTTTTGCAGAGAAAACATGCAGGATTTTGATTTTTGAATAGAGGATAGTAATATTGGGTGGTAAAGCATTAAGTTTGAATTTTTTGATCCATCTGTATGATCAGTAGTATAGTTGCCAATTCTGATCAGAATATGTTCATAAACTTTATAGTTAAGAGGTTGAATGAATAAACGATCAGGAGAAAAAAGGGTTTGGATATAAAGTTCAATAAAAATGGTATCGGCATAAGACATGTCATCTAAGGAATAAATTCTCAAAGGTGCTTTTGTGGCAAAATATTGGGCTTGTGAAGCTTGAGGTTTTCTGGATAATAGGGCTTGATGGGCTTTGAAATTGAGGAATCACTACAACAACATGCATTGTTGGCTAGGCTTTGCCCACGCAAGCCCATTTTACATGGCTAAAAGTTATCTTTTGCCTACAAAAATGAATCTACGTAGGCAAAAACCACAATTATCTCCTATTTTTAGCGACGCAAGATATTTTCGTAGGCAAAGTAGTCTAGATTCTCTCCAAACTAAGAGGCAAAGTTTTACCCACGAAGAAATTTCATTTGGTGACATGGTATTTTGTAGGCAAAGTGAAAAACATTTGGCCACGCATATATTTGCATAGGGAAAAACGAAGACTTTCGGCCATGCATAGTCTTCTGTGGGCAATATCCTTTGGCAATAGAGTATTTTGTAGGCAAAGTGAGAAACCTTTAGCCACTCATATATTTGGATAGGGAAAGGCCAAGACTTTCGGCTATGCATGGTTTTCCGTGGACAATATCCTTTGGTGACGCAATATTTTGTAGGCAAAGAGAAAAACCTTTGGCCAGCATATATTTCCATAGGGAAAGGTCAAGACTTTCGACTGCACATGGTTTTCCGTGGCTAATATCCTTTGGCGACACGGTATTTTGTACGCAAAGTGAAAAACCTTTGGCCACGAATATATTTCGATAGGGAAAGGCCAAGACTTTCGGCCACGCATGGTTTTCCATGGATAATATCCTTTAGCAACGATGTATTTTGTAGGCAAAGTGAAAAACCTTTGGCCACGATTATTTTTGCATAGGGAAAGGCCAAGACTTTTGACCACACATTATTTTTTGTGGGTGAATCCAAATATTTTCGTTTCTATTCTTTTATTTTTTTTAATGAAACTATTCCCATGCCCTCTCTTCTTTTTGTTTTTTTTAAACACCAGTGGGTTATGTAGATGTTTTTACTAAAATCATGATTTGAAAATCAAAGCCTTGTTTTCTTTTAGTGCTGTATTATTCTATTTAAAGGTCATTTATATGAGAGAAAGAACTTGGGTGTGAGGATATTTTGGTGCCCTGTATTTGGATGGTGTAAACTTGATGGGCTCCTAAGTCCTAAATGAAAACTATTGGAGAAACTTGGACACTTGCACGTCGCTTTAAATACAAAGGCCCTACAGAGCAAAAGCCGATGTACAAAGTGCAGATGTACAGCGGACCACGGCTAGGTCATGGACAGTTGTCCACCCTCACTAAAGAAGCCATGTACATTACCATTTGATGAATGTGTTTCACATAAATGGTAGGCTCCAAATCCAATAATTGTCAATGTAAAATCATTGAATTCTCTAGTCCACTATGTTTCATCTTATTTTCTTCTAAAAATTCTTACAAGTAATGGTTGTTATTTTTTCTTTATTTTTAACGATTATGTTCATTTATTTTATATTTGCTTTGGCCCAGGTTAAGCACGGGCATTTGTTGCTAGTATATATTATATAGTCTTAGCAAGGTTAACTCAATCTTACTTGAGCATGATGATCATAGTATTGTGAGGGATAGCTGTCTAGGTCAAAGGGTTGGGGTCCACTTGGGCCATAAATTATAGGAAAAAAAGAATAGAAAGATCAAGGGACCACATAGAAGTTTGAAGCCAAACCCATGTTTTAATCTTTTGATCCATGGGCCACAAGTTTAATGATTTTATATGAAATAAATTTTGTCACTTGATCTAATAGTCCAATCCATTTGTATGATTGCAAAGTTTTAAAAATTGATAACTACTAAGGGGTCTCTAATTTTATGTTCCCACTTGGATGGGCCATAAAGTTGGCCCCATTTGGTGGTATGGTCTATAATAAGTGCCATGCTCAAATATCATTTTCCTATATACATATGTATGAACATTTAAATTAGCTATAGTTTCAAAAAAATAATATTAATAATAGGACTAAATAAAATTAACACTGAATCATTGCTAATTCAAAACTTTTGGGGACCTAATATCTCATTTTTATTTATTATTATTATTTTTTATGAAAAGTTGCTGCGTCATATATGTAGGAAAATTTATTCCAAATAAATGATCGAATTATAATTATATTTGAGCAAGTCATACCACTTGTTAAGAATGTCACAATATACTACCACAAAATACAATTTCATCATCATCAGTCTTAAATATCACGGTGATTAGGTTGAGCCATGGTGTAACAAGGTGGGCCCAATATTCAAATGGGCCCCGTGATATGAAAAAAAAGGACTGGATTGGAAAAGGAAACTAAAAATTGCAGGGAATTGGAAAGGTATTTAGCTACCTCCTGTGAGCCAACATAAAGACGTACGGATTTGTGTGTGGCCCACCAGCAAAAGGTCGTATTCTTATCATTGGTCAATCATACGTTTTATCTTCCATGTGTATGGTTCAGATGTGTATGGTTAAGATAAAAACACTAATTAAGTTGGTTTCATTTGCCTTTAATAAACTTGATGAAATAGCTACCGCTTAGAAAAAAGAAGAAGAAGAAGAAGACTGTTATAGGAAACCACACTGCTACAGCCACGCCACGACCTGTTTTTGAGAAAGAAAAATAAAAAGAAAGAAACAAAGAAAGAAGAAAAAGGAGGAGAAGCAGAAGAAGCAGCAACAGTAAAAGAAGATTGCTGTAGCCAAAAACAGCACTACCGCAACCACAATCTGCATCTAAAAAAGAAAAACGAAAAGAAAGGAAGAAGAAGAAGAAGAAGAAGAAGAGCCATCCTCCTGCTAAAGAAGAAGAAGAAGAAGAACATTCTGCTGCTATTACTATTGCTGTAAGTGCTAGCTTGCATCGGCTTGGTTCCGCTTGCGGTTGCTGTGTTGCTGTGTTGCTGTTGCTATGTTGCTGTTGCTGTGTGTTGTTACTTTGTTGCTATTGCTGTGTTGCTGTGTTGCTATCTGCCTGGTATTGCTGATGTTGTTGTTGTTGCTGTTGCTGTCTAGCTAATGCTGTTGCTGTTGCTGCTGTGAACAACAGACATCTTTAAATTGCCGCTGCCCTACTATAGCCTACAGGTAATGCTGTTTCTTTTTTTTCTTTTTTTAACTTTGGTGTATTTCTGTTAGTGATTTTGGAGGAATTTGTAAATTATAACTAATTGATTGATAGTGACTTTGATTGCCTTTTTCTTTTTTTGATTTGGAATCATGGCAATGTATATATTTTAATGCTTCATCATAGAATATTATTGTCACAACTTAAAATAGAATTAGTAGAAAAGAGATGTTTTATTTTGTACGATTGAAGAGGATAAGAAAAGTTGAGGTAGACGAAGAGATGGAAAAGAAAAAAGGTTATGAAATGTCATTGATGGGAGAGTCTAAATAAATTGAATGGTCAAAATCAAGTAGAAATTATGATAGGCTCGCACTAAGCTCGGGCCTAAAAATAAAAATATACTCAATTTGGGGACATTTTTAAGGAGACTAATGATAAGAAATGAATAAATACTATGTAATATAAGGTAAGGAATAACATTTGCATTTTATTACATTAAAAAAAAGTAAGTTTGACATTTTTTAAAAATGGAGACTACAATTTATAGTCAAATAAAAACATTTTGAGAAAAAAACTATGCAAAGACTATATGTTTGAATGGAATTGAATGACTTGAATTCCCATGAATAATAATAATAATAATAAGGTAGATTTTATTTTTTTATGTTGGTTTGACAAAAAAAAATTCAAACAAATGTCACAAGTGTTGTAGAACATTGAGTTAAATTCATCATTTGGACATCCAAAGCTACATAAATTCAGTCAAGAGATTCCATATATACGCAGACAACATGGGTCCAAGATTCAAAACAGACATACTTCATCTCAACTAAAATCAAGTTTAAATGACTCTTGTCAGTGTTCCTGGATGGCAACCCAGGCTAGAGCAACTCATACTCTCCAATGATAAAAGTAGTCAAAACTCACAAGGAAGACTTAAAATATGCTTTAGGTCATTCCTTCAAAGTTTCAGAATTTTTAGACACCATTGGATGCAAGTTCAAATTCAAGGAGCCCTATTTTGAAGTTTTAGGGACACCGTGTGAAACTTCACCTCTTGAAGACCAAATTAGCTGAAATTTCTATGGAAGGCCTCAGTAATGCTCTAGAGTATTTCCGTAAAATTTCGAGTCAGTTGGATGTTGTTGACCTAAAGTCAATAACCCACTGAGCTATGAGGGCAATGAATACAAGCTTAACTTCCCAAAGGCCAAATCAATTAGAAATTGGATAAAGACCTCAAAATAGGTTCCTCATTAAAACCTCAAAATTCCGTGGCCATCTGATCATTTGGGCCCCAAACAATTGAAGCATAGGCCCACTTTAACCAAAAGTCAACAGATTGTGTGACCCACTTTACGATGTCAAAACCTGATCAAAATTTTTTGGCATGCCTAAAATGATGTCATAGTCCATCCCCCTAAATTTTATGAAGTTTGGACATCATTTGGGCCCAAAACCATATAGAGTAAAGATATATAATTGCACCCATTTGTTTGCATGGAATTGAATGACTTGAATTCCCTTGAACACATGAAATGTATTTTTGAGAATGACTAAAATTGAAGAAATAAAAGTAATAATTCATAAGTTTCTAACTAAAAAAAAAAGAAATAGAAAAGAGCAAAGATTTATAAATGATAAAAAAAACTTAGGAAGGAGATGAAAAATATCTACCTAACCATTAGCTTAATCTGTACCATCCATGCCGAACCGGTACAATTGTGACTGTACTAAATGTTGGAAGTAGGTGGGTCTCGTGGATAGATTTTCAAAACTTTTGACCCACTTGACACAGGGATCAACTATCCATAAGACCAAAACCCAATCCAGGATGCGTTACCCTCAATCTCGTGACCATGTACAGTAAAAATTCTACCAGCACTAAACATCCAAAATAATTTACGACATGCAAGAAGTAGATCATACCTTTGGAGATCCGCAGTGCTCTAATGGATTTCTTCAACACCTCTTAGCCTTCCACGCTATGACCCCCGAATTGGATTTCTTTTCTCAAGAAGAATGGTGGAATCTTCAGGAGAAAATCCCAACTTAAAACTCTATGGAACTAGAAGAAAGGAGGAGAGAGTAACTCGTGCAACTCTTGCACGAAAGGGTTTTGGGCGTAAGGGAGAGTCTTATTGGATGTCCAAGAGATTTTATAGACTTTCAAATCTCTCCCTTGTCTAATTGAAATAGAAGTCTTACTTCCAAAGCAATTAGCAGCTTTCTCCTTTCCAAACTCTTATTTCTAGAGTTCAAGTCGGATTAGTGTTTTTCAATATCTTGGGCTAGCGTGGGGACCACTAGGGATTCCTTAGAAAGCTGGCTCCAACTGGAACACCGCGACCCCACATCTCATGTGCAATCCGGGCTCACAGTTAATTGCAAATAACACCACTATATAAATGCAATTGCACTCCAGTCTTAGGAATAAATTACAATGAAGACCCTAAACTTCCCAATTACCACAAGTAGGCCCCTCTATCAATATCCATGGATCAATTGGAATAAATCCGTCTCTTCTAATCTAAGTTCCACATCTTATTATCCTTGAGCCCCAATTAATCACAGTAATCATCAGTACCATCCAATTAACTCTTAATTGAGATGGGTGCTCACTTACTAATGACAAATCCATTAATTGGCACAAGGGGATAAAAGAGATAGATTTCATCTTGATCATTCAACGTTCCCACAGTTCTACTACCACATACCCAAGACACCGAGGTGTTAACCTATAGTCGGCCTCACTCATTGGTGACTCAAAGCAAATGAATAGATAGAAACTTAAGTTCATCAATGTCTCAGGATTGAGAGCCTATTGCTAGGGAATTATAAGAGCATACCTTATTATTGAGATGGAATTCCATAAGGTGCATCTCATGGTCCTTCAATACATCCAATGTACCGGCACCATGATCCAGAATCTTGCATTCTGATGATTGAAACAAATCACACTATCTCATAGTGATCAAAGTGCTGCAACCTTATCAAATGAGATGCCCAATCTCATTATTGGTTGTGAAGCTATTTTAAGTATAAGATTTGTGACATATATCTCCCGCGTGTGGATCTCATCCATGCACATATATCACATCTAATATACTAATGGGATCCGGTTCAACTCATGAACCATTATGTCATACGTATTGGTCATGTGCATGAAGTAGTAAAATAACATTCATCTCATGAAAGTAAAGCATGATTTTATTGATAAATAAAGAAATTAATCAATTTATTACATCAACTGATGGATTGAGTCCACAAAAACTAACACTAAAAGCTGTAAAAATATTTAAAAATTAAAAAAAGGTAAAAAATTCAAAAAGATAAAATGCATGATTATGCCTTTGTATATTTTTTAAAACCTTTTAGAGTTCAAAATGATAGAACTCACTACTATGCATAACATTAATTTGTTGACTTAACTATGAATTGCATGATTTCAGATATAGACAAAAGTTGGTTGTTGCTTTGTGATACATTCAATGAGCAATATAAAGATGGCATGATGTCATTTATTGAGTTTGCAAAAGCACATTCAGGCGAGGTTACGGAGACTAAGTGCCCGGGTAGCCATTGTTGTAACTACTATAAGCATAAGTATGATACTGTTTATACTCATCTATTAAAAAGAGGGATGATGGCATCCTACACAACTTGGGATAGACACGGACAACATGATGAGCTGAACAAGGGAGATGATGAATATGATGAGGATCATGATGAATATGAACAATTATTAGAGGACCATCACATGGGAACTTACATCTTGAGTGATACCCTAGAGATGGAGGATGTGCAAGACTTTGAGAAAATATTAGAGGCGTCCCAATGTAGCGTATACCCTGGCTGCGAAGAGACAAATACTTTGTTATCATTCGTCATCCAGATGTTATATGTGAAGGTAGAGAATGGGTGGAGTAATACATCTTTCAACAAGGTTTTAGAGATATTTAGGCAATTCCTACCAGAGGGACACAAAGTTCCGGGGTCAATTTATGAGTCCAAAAAGTTACTACGTGACTTAGGATTGGGATATAAGCTCATTGATGCATACCAAAATGATTATGCACTATATTAGAAAGAGAATGCAGACTTGAAAAATGTCCCATGTGTCAAGAATCCAAGTATAAGATCAACGATAGTAGGGGTAAGAAGATCCTTCACAAGATACTGTGTTACTTCCCATTGACACCGAGGTTACGAAGATTGTACATTTCCTAGAAGACGGCTAAAGACATGAGATGGCACAGTGATAAGCATCTGGATGACGGGGTAGGAAGGCATCCAGTAGACTTTGAAGAGTGGAAGTAATTTGATTGGAATTATCTAGAGTTTGCATAGGAGACCCACAATGTCAGATTGGGCTTGGCCACTGATGGGTTCAACCCTGTTGGAAACTTGACCACTTCTTATAGTATGTGGCCTGTCATTCTTATGCCCTACAACTTACCACCTTGGAAATGCATGAAGGACCCATTTTTCATGATGTCCTTACTTATTTCTAGACCGAGTCAACTAGGGACCAACATTGATGTCTACCTGAGACCCTTGATTGACGAGTTAAATGATCTATGGGAGACAGGGGTTATGACTTATGATGCCTTCACTAAAGAGAACTTTCAGATGTGTGCAGTTTTTACATGGACCATAAATGACTTCCCTGCATATGGTGACGTGTTCGAGTGGAGTACAAAAGGTTATTTGGTTTGTCCAACTTGCAATGATAATAATTTATTAGTAAGATTGACAAATAAGATCAGCTGGGTGGGACATCGATCTTACTTACCTGAGAAGCACAATTGGAGGAAGGACAATAAGTTTAACGGTTTTCTTGAGCTTGACAAAAGATCCTTGGACATATCAGCCGTGGATAAAGTTATGACTCAATTGGATAAGCTGCGGGAGACCAAGTTCAGGAAAGGTGATACCAAAAGGAGAAGGCCTCTTGATGACGAACAATTGAACGAGACAAAAAAGAGAATTTTATGGAAGCTTCAATACTGGAAGTCAAAAAAGGTTCGACACAACTTTGATGTCATGCACATAGAGAAGAATATAGGTGAAAGTTGTTATGGAACGATGTTGGCCATAGAAAACAAGAACAAAGACACTTCAAAAGGGCGTGCGGATTTGGAAAAAATGGGCATAAGACTAGAATTACATCTACAGAAGAATGACAAAGGATCTGTATTGAAGCCTAGGGCAGTCTACACATTGGGCTTGAGACAAATAGATGATTTTTATGAATTCTTGAAGTTTATCTGTCATCCAGATGGCTATGCAGCTAACATATCAAGGTCATTGAACTCTAAAAATGGCAAGTTATCAGGCATGAAAAGCAACGACTATCATGTCCTCCTTCAATGTCTTCTTCTGATAGGCATGTGCGGTTTTGTGAACAAAGAGATATGTAATGCACTGTTTGAGTTGGACAGTTTTTTTCAGGAACTTTGCCCGAAGTCATTAAGGCATAATGATTTGGAGAAATTAGATGAACGAATAGTGCTTATACTCTGCAAGCTGGAGATGATCTTCCCTCCAGCTTTCTTCGATGTGATGGTCCATCTAGTTGTGCACTTGCCTCGTGAGGCCATGCTTGGTAGACCTGTGCAATATCGGTGGATGTATCCGATTAAAAGGTGAATGCTACAATCCTATGGTGAATTATTGATTTAGTAGTGCAATTATCTTACATATGTAATCTTAATTGTGATTGTTGTTTATTTGAAGGTTTCTCAAAACTCTAAAAGGGTATGTCACCAACAAAGCACACCCAGAAGATTCAATGGCCAAGGTTTACATTTCCAAGGAGTGTCTAAATTTTTGCTCAATATACCTAAAAGGGACTAATAAACCAGAACGGAATTGTGATGGTGGCGATCATGGCCCTGGAATGGAGATCTTTACCCAAAATGTCAAACTCTTCTCACTGATCTTAAGGGCTCCTGATCTTTCCCAGAAAAAGTGGGAAATGGCTCATTGGTTTGTGCTATACAATACCGCCGAAGTGGAACCATATCTAGAGTATGTGGGTTGGTTAAATTACACGTATAAACCTATTAAGTATAATAATATTTTAAGATACTTATGATTCACATATCACTGAATAGGGAACAAGAGAATATTATCGAGAATCAGAGTCCTCAAGGATGTGATATAACTCAGATACAGTGAGCAGAATTTCCAAAATGGTTTGAAAAATGTGTAAGAGTATATTTGAAAGAGCTTAGACATATTGGTAAACACTAACTAACTTAAATTCATCTGACATTAACTTTTTATGTTTGCAATATGTTTGTTCATATAGATGAATAAGTTGTGAAATCAACGGTCACCGAAAACAGCCCAAGAACTGTGGTCATTAGCACAAGGTCCCGGTCCGATAATTGATCTTTATGCTGGTTGCATCTGCAATGGTATTCGGTTCCACAATAGAGACCTTGAGAGCCATCGAAGGTGCCAAAACAATGGGTTGGTCGTAGAAGGGGAGCATAAAGGGAAGCAAATTGACTTTTATGGTTATTTGTGCAAAATATTGGAATTGAGATACTTGCATGGAGATAGAGTTGTTCTGTTTCAATGTGAATGGTATGACATTGGTCACAAAGGTAGACTACCACTGATCAACATGTCAAAATCATTGATGTTAGGAGGCTTTGGTATAAAAATGATCCATTTGTCCTTCTAAGTAATGTCAGATAAGTATTCTATGTCAATGACATCATCAAAGGCAAGAATTGGAGAGTTGTAGAACGGGTCAATCATCGAGGAGTATGGGATGTACTAGAGTGGGATGATGCGTCCAATGATGCATTTCAGTAAGACGAATCAACCAATGGTGTCCCAAATCTCGAATAATATACTAATATTCAATATTACATTAGAGATGATATGGATCTCGAGATCGTTCCCGTTGATGAATTAATGACTGAGCATTGTTCTGATGATAATGATGAGGATGACACAATTTTAAAGTATATAGATGATGAAGAAGATGAACAGCAAAGACGACCCATCCATGATATCTATCATGATATAGAACCTGATATAGAATATGATATATAGCTTTTGTTTTCTACTTTTATAGCTTTGGTTATATGGACAAGTGTTATAAATTTATAAGATTTTTCATTTACATATAATGGCTTTGTTGTTTCACATGTCATTCCATTTATTTGCATCATTTTATATTTCTTTTCATTTCATTGTTTGTCATATATAGTTGCCAAATATGCAAAAAGGTGGTAAATTATTTGTGAAGCCTGGGTTTTTGGTGACCCAAAGGAAGAAGTTACCTATTGAAGAAGAGAGAGATAAAAGGATTAAAGAGAATACCACGATAATGCATGCTCTAGGGGTTCCGGATAAGGCAAATTCATTCTTTGGATTGGGTTAGACAGCCATGAAGAAAAAAACCATGGAGAGAAAGAGAAAGGAGGGTGTGATGATGATGAGGCTTATCTTCCACCTAAGGAGGAGGGATTGAGTTCTTCAAATGAAAGTTCCTTTAATGATGAGGATAATGAGTCTAAGCCCAGTCGAATAAGGTAATAACCTTTTTTTTTCTGTTCATGCTTAGAAGCTACAAAGGTTAAAAACATTGACTAGTAATAGTACCTTTGTTGACTTCTCCATTTTATACATATTACTATTATATGATGATTATGATGATTACTCTATGTAGTATTACTTAATTTGATGTTTGATTGTTGATTACTTCAATATTTGGTTACTAATAATTAAGTTTATTGTTATATCAGGTCACAAATATGCCTCCGTGGCTTAGGAAGTAAGGTGGTGCTACTAGTCATTCAGAAGCTACACAGACCTTTGAGCGAGCGACACTGATGCCATATCCACAGCCTACCCATGATCCATTGCCACAGCATGATCCACAACCACATCCATAGCCACAACCTACCCAAGCTCACTTCTCATCATTTACACGGCCTGACCAGCTTACCATTCCATGTAGTGTCGCCAGTAGTGTGGGTAAGAAATGTACACCATTTATATATAAATAAAATTGACCTTCCTTTAATGATTTATGTTTACTAACATAAATAAATTTGTGTTCTTAACAGCATCGGCTTCAGTCTCTAGGAAAACTGGTAAACGGGGTCCGACTAGGGGGAAGAACGTGGACAGGCTTATAAACATGCTTGGTCATCCCATTCATATTGATATCAATCGTGAGGAAGGGGCAATAGAGGGGATGTGGGCCTTTTCTGTAGCATATACTCTTGGGGAATAGATTCAAGATCATGCACCAATCTGAGACATTCATTGGGTAGACATTGATTTTGAGATCAAGCTAGCGATTGTTATGAGAGTTGGGGTAATATCAATTGATTTATAAAAAGGAAATTGTTTAACACGTTATTAAATTGATTTCTTAAACTTAGAGTTTAATTCATATTGCATTTTATTGTTACCAATTGCAGTTAACCTTTGACCTTGGCGGGGACTACGAAACAGATTTGGTGCTAAGTCTATCATTGACCATAAGTGCCAGGATTTATACAAAGACTGGAAAAGCACATTGTAGAAGCACTACCTTAAGCTCAAAAAGGATGGGGTGCTAGACATCAAAAGCCATCCATTATATCATTGTAAATTGGAGGACTGGAAGTTTATGATCGAGCATGTGTGGGAGAGCGTTGGTTTTAAGGTATACCTTATTGGTATTATATACATATATATGGTGTTTGGGCTTCTACTAGATTGAAATAGACCAACTGCATGTGGAATAATTAAGCTTATTTTGTTGTTTTCTTTTCTAATTTTGTCCTCAGAGAAAAAGTCTGAAAGTGGGAAAAAGGCACGAGCCGCCTAAAAAGACAATCATACGAGTGGCTCAAGATCGTATGCATCACGAGCATCTATCGATGTAAGTATGGGATTGTAAATTTTTACTCTTAATAAAATTTCAATATTTAGTTAATCTAACCTAAATATCTAATAAATAATAGGCATCAAAGAATGGTGGTGTTCGACCATCTATCCTGGATATTTTTTAGTAAACTCACAGACATGGTCGGCATGGTGGGATGTGGATAAATGACCATGCTGAATAACATCATGTAAGTACTAACTAATTCATTTGTTTAAATCATCAAATGTACATTTTTTAAATATGCTATGGGTTTACATAATGAAAAATGATAGGCTATGCTAAAAGAGAAGATTCTTGCACAGTCGCAGCCAGGTGTCAAGAATCCGCAAACTGAGGTACAAGTTTCCATCGATGTGCTTGGGAAAAGATCAAGTTTCTCAAGAGGATTTGGGATCTGTAGATCGCTTCATCTTCCACATAGTCTCAGGAACCTGATCCTAAGGTGATCGTTCTGCAGCAGAAGATAGCTGACCAAGATAAGACCTTGGCTGCATGGTGGGGCTTTCTACAGGTGATGGCTACAAAAACTGATATAGATCCTGCCAGTGTACCGAGGTTAGTTGATCCAACTAGCATTCCGAGGTTAGTTCTAGAGAATGGTGGTAAAGATGGCACATCAAGTGGAGGGTAGGATGCGGCTTCCCTTGGTTAGTAAATCAAAATTTTCTTATTTTAATTCTAGAGAGTGGTTTGGACTTAAAGATTGAGTTTAAGGAGGTATCTAGAATTAAGTAAATAAATTATTTCATTTGTTTAAGCCAAGTTTTGTTGTGGCTAACTTTGTGATGATTCATTTTGACAATATGGATACTATGAGGCCCTTAGAATATTGTTGTGGCTTTGAAACACATTTTGGGTAATATTTTTATGGGGAGATGCTGCTCCTTTATTTTTGAAGGGCACGGTTAGTGTAATTTGCTAACTTTTGAGTTTCTGATCAATTTAAAGAGTGACAATAGCAAAAGCATATAATTAGGTTTGAAGTTAGTTTATTGAAAAAATGCTAACAATTTTTTGTATTTTTTTGTGCAGGTTGATGATGGAGGATCTCTTCAGCTTGACAACTAGATGGCCTCTTTTCTTAGTTTTTCTTTTATCACAAGCATTTAGACTTGTTGAACATTATTTTCTTGTTTTTGGATATTTGAATATATTTGAGACTTATTTGGACAATATGTATTGGATATTTTGTATTTTTTTAATATTTTTTCATTGGGATTCATAATTGGTTGGATTTTAATATATTTGGATGTTTATTGAATTAGTTTATATGAGATTGGTATAAACTAGTTGCTGAAAAAAATTAAAAATAAATAATTTTTTTCATTATTTCTTTTGGCTACGCAATGTATGTAGGTAAAGAATAGATGAAGGTTTTGGCTATGTTTATTGCATCGGCAAAAGTTATGTTTATAATAAAAAAATAATATTTTTTATTTTTGCTTACAAACTTTTCATGGGAAAATGTGCTTATTAAAATTAGAAAAAATTATATTTGACTTTTGGCTATGCAAACCTTCGTAGCTAAAGATTGCAAACTTTTGTAACCAAAGGTTGTACATTTGCCTACGTAAAATCTTTGTAGCAAAAGATTGTACATTTGCCTATGCAAAATCTTTGTAGCCAAAGGTTGTACATTTGCCTATGCAAATTCTTCATAGCCAATGGTTGTACATTTGCCTATGCAAATTCTTCGTAGCCAAAAGTTGTACATTTGTCTACACAAAGCTTCATAACCAAAGGTTGCACCTTTGCCGATGACAAGTTGGCATAGGCAAAAGTACAACCTTCGGCTACAAAGATTTTGCGTAGTAAAAAACAACACACTTACCCTACCAACAAGCGTAGCCAAAAACTCAATTTTTGCCCAAGCACTACTCTATGCGTGGGCAAAGACCTTTCCCCACAACCCTTTGGCTACGATTTGCCTACGCATGTCGTTGCGTAGGCAAAAAGTTTTACCTACGCATTTAGTCCTTCACATATAAATTTTCTACATAGGCAAAGGTGCATTTTGTTCTAGTGAATATTAAAAGTATGGGTTGCTCCCCATCTCTCAATATAATTGCCGCTAGATTTTTTGGATAAAGGTGTAGTGTTTTTCATGGAAGAAACTTTATCAGTTGGGGAGTGGAGAAAAGGTCTAATCTGTCGAGGCTTCATTCTTTTGTTCCTGTAAAAACTCACGAGATAAAAAATCAGGAAGAGAATTATTTTTACCTACAATATACTCAATGTCAAAGTCAAATATGGGTAATAAAGCTTACCAGCGAGCAAAGATTGGCTTACCAGCAAGAATTTTTACATCTTTTTCTAAAATTTCTTTAGCAAATTCACAATCTATTCTTAATAAAAAATTTTTGTTTAATAAATCACTTTGGAACTTCATTATGCTATTTACTATGGATAAGATTTCCTTTTTAATAATTGAATAATTCTGTTGAGTAGGCATCCATGTTTCAGAAGTGAAACAAAAAATTTTGTCTTTTCCAAGGACATTTCTTTGTAGAAGGATTCCTTCAAAACCTATTTCAAATGCATTTGTTTGAACTATTTTTAATAAATCTGGATGAGGGATAGTTAAACAAGGTAAAAGTTGGACTTTCTCTTTAATATTTTGAATAGCTTTTGTATGAGCATGTGAACATTCTACGGGATTTTGAAAAAGCTTCATTTTCTTTTGGGATAAGACAAGTCCATTCTTGATAATAACTTTTTTAAAAATATTTAAATGTTTCTAATGGTTACAAATAGATTTTGAAAACACAAGAATGTCATCTATATGGACGAGTGTAAAAGCTTGATATGGATTAAAAATGTCATTCATTATTCTTTGAAATTCTGAAGGATCATTTTTTAAACCAAATGGCATAACATTCTATTCGTAATCGCCAAATGGTACTGTAAAAGAAGTTTTATACCTGTCCTCTGGGGTGATTTGAATTTGCCAAAATCCTAATTTAATATTAGATTTGGAAAAAAGGAAGGCACCAGCTAGACGGTTAATAAGATCAGTTTTATTTGGAACTGGATATCTAATGGACTTTAAGACTTTATTTAAAGGCTTGTAGTTGATAACAAGATGGGGAACACCTCGCTCTTGTTCAGGCACTTTATTTACATAAAACGCTGCATAACTCTAAGGGATTGTGATTTTTGAATAAGCTTTTTAGCAAGAAGATCATTGATTTCTTTAGTACATAGTTGTACAAGGTCATTTGAATAGGTCGAGCTTTAGTAGGAATTTGAGATTCATCGAAATTATCAATGTATGGAAGAGAAACAGTATGGTGTTTCCTATGCTAAAAGGCAGAAGGAAGGTCAGAACAGCATTCTGTTTCAAGAGATTTTTGAATTTGGATTAAGTCTTTTTGGAATTCTGGTTTTTGTAATTCTTTTTCAATTCTTAAACAATTCATATCTTCTTGAAGATAAGTAATTTGTTTTTCTTTATAATCAATTTGATTTTGAATGATATTGATATGTTGAATAGGAGTTGATTCAACAAAATCAAAAATTAATTTTTTATTGTCTTTAATAGTTTTAAAGCCTAATGAATCAATTTGAAAAAGCTGTAGAATCTGTAGAAAAAGATTTTCAAGGATAACATCATTGTTTAAATCTTTTCCAAGTAGGAATTCAGTCTTTATATATGTTCCATTTTTGCAAACATGGACGTTATTTAATTTATAATGGATATGGAGTTTATTATTAGCAGTTGCTAGGTTGAGTTTATTATTAGTTTTTTCATAATATTTTATTGAGATTAATCCTTCTCTTATTAAATTAGCATCTGCACCACTATCTAGTAAGCAGAGTGCTTTAATAGAGAAGTCTATGACCTTAATTGTAGCTTGAGTTTTCCAGTTTTTAAGTGGATTTCTTGTTAAAGAATTTACAAAACCATTTAAGTGTTTATCAAAATTTTCTTGATTTTTGAAATTATCATTATTTTCTTGATAATTTTTTAGTGTGTGGAATTCAAGATTCTCAACACATTGTTTGAGTTCTTGAAATTCAATTAAGTCTTTTTTTAATTCTTTTAATTCTTGTTTTTGATTATTTATTTCTTTATAAAGATCTCGAATAGAAAAATAAGTAAGAGCTTGTTGCTCTCTTAATCTATCTAATATAGTTTTAATGCTGAATTGTTCAGGTAAGTCTGATATGTTTTTGATATAAAAGCTTTCCCTTTTTTAGTTCCTTCATTTATATCCTGTATTTTTTCAAAATATTTATTTTTTAGTTCTTCATCTTTTAGATCTTTAAACATTTCTAGCAACATCTCTTCTGGACCAGAAAGTACGTTTAAAGATAAAGAGGAAAAAGAAGCAGATTCATACTGGATTTCACTGTCAAATATTTTACAATGACCTGTATCTAAAGCATGAGAGGAAGAATAATTTATATCAAAGGAACTGGATGACTCTGATGCTGTGGATCCATTTCAAATAGTTTTGATTTTTCTTCTATAGAGTCAGAAACAAAGAATTCTGAATCTGAGCTTGAAGCTTTAGAAACGAAAAAATTTATGGATTTTTCATCTTTATTTTCTTTATTATCTTTAAGTTTTATGTTTGTAAAAGTATGAGATAATTGATTGATTAGATCGTCTGAAACTTTTAACTTTAGATCTTTAAGGGCTTCACCTTAAAAACCTAAAGATTGTGCCTTGATTACTTTATGGAAAGAAGCAATTTCATAAAATTTTAAAATATTTTCAACTTTTTCTTCAATTCTCTTGGTTTGTTGGCCAATAGTATGAGGGTTAATATTTGTATAATAATTTTGTTCTAAAACATGACTTAAATCTAATTTCTAAATAAATTCAATTTTACCTTTGTCTCCTTGTATTTTTGTAACATCTTTTATGGGTATAGCTGGAGTTTCTTTATGAATGATTTGATGTAATGGAGAATATATAGATTTTTCAGTTCTTTGTGGAGAGGAACTGGTAGAAGCTATAATCCAAGAAGAGCTCAATTTAGTTATCATATTAATAGATAAATCTTCATTATTATAAGCTTTCTTCAAGGCTAGTTTAAGCCGATCAAAGAAATAAATATTTCTTTGATGATCATACATATATTTATACCACCTTTCTTTTAAGAAATCTTTATGCTCTTGAGAAACCTATTTAAAAAAGGATTTTGTTAAAGGAGGTAAAGCTAAATTCTTTTTTAACATTTCTTTATCAATTTCAAAACATTCAATAACATTTATATTAAAATCAGATTCGGAGGGATTATATGTATTAGTTGGAGAAGCTTGATAAGAAGGATACACAAGTCTTGTAGGTCGAAGGTCTACATTAGGTGTAAAGCAAGAAACTCGGGATGGTTCTTTTATGGAAGATCCTACCATAGAGGGAGGATGAGAATAAGACTTTCTAAAAGGTTGATAAATTGTAGGAGTTGTATCCCTTGAATATGTTTGAAAATTTATTTCAATACTTCCATCTTCATGTTCAATAATTATTTCAATATCTTGATTTTCTAAAGACCTTTCTGGTTGAGCATTTTCTAAGCACCATTTACCAGATAGATTAATATTATTCCACTGTATGAGTTATGGAATATTAACTTTATTTTGAAATTAGTTTGGAATAAAGTAGTCATACCTTTTGCTTGATGGGAATAAGCTATGCCTGGAACAACTGAATTCATGAGTTTATAATAAACTCTATATATGAGAGCCAGATTTTGATTATAAGGATTCAAATCTAAACCTTTTGTCTGGATAGCAAGAGTAAGAGCTTCAAGTGCACCTGGATCTGTAAGGGAAACAGAGAAATTTGGAAAGCAATTGAAGAAAGTAGGGCCATTAGCCAAACTTGATTTAACCATTCCAAGTAATCGTATGCGTCATGCCTTTATTTCTTTTACTTTTCTAGAGATAAGTTCTTCATAGATGTGCATGTCAGGAATTAAATACTACTTCATTCTTATGAGAGATATGCTTTGTGTTTTCGTACTTTTGTATGTACTTTTTCCAAAAAAACTCATTGATGGGCTAGTATAAAAAGCTCTTGTAGGAAAAATCTTTATGCTAGGCATAGTATTATTGGAGACTTGCATCAAAAGTGCTCATCCCATCCATCATTTGTTAATTCACCATGGAATAATTGGATTAACTCTTCTCGAGTTCTATCAGAAATATCAAAAGACATGTCTTCATAAGCATTGATAATTTGATTAAGAGCTGTATGTCTAGATTTATATGGATTCTATATCACTAGTGTTTGCTCAGCGAGATCATCAATGATACAAACAACTATTTGACCGTCACACCAAACATATCTGTATGTACTTGCAAATTCAAAATGTCCTTTTAGATTAAGAAATCTTTAATATTGATCAGAAGTTGGATCATAAGTTCGGAGGTGTTCTAAGTTGTATTCCATTGTAGCGACTTCATGAGATTCATACCATTGAGCTGGGTAATCAACAGGGAGCTGTTCGTAATCATTTAAAGTAGAGATATACTTTTTGCAGACTAAACCTCCTTCTTCATAATTTATGATGGTTAATTGATAAAGTTGTTTCACTAATTTTTATAGCTATCTCATCTGGAAGAGCTGTGTTAACCTTGTCAAAGAGGTGCATTCTGGATGTTTTTTCATTAGCATAGGTGGATAACAATGCTCTTTTATGGATGTTATGGCACATAAGGATTTGTTTTTCTAAGTCCTTGATATGGTTTGCAATTTTGGATAGGTTTTTTTAGTATTTTTTCTTTTATCAGAGAGAATGGCACTCCAATGGGCATTAGTAAGTTCTTGTGAAATGACAGATAATCCTGATTGAAGAAGGAAATTGATATTTGTTGAGATATAGGTATGAAGGAAGAGCTTGATTCCTGAATAGGGGTTTTGCTTTTGCTTGTACTTTATGTCACAGTGAGAACGGAGACTTCCTCAAGGCAAATAGGTTTGAATGAGATTATCAATAATCTGAATTTTTTTTTTCTTTGGGAAAAGAAAAATAATTTTATATCTGTCCTCTGGGTAGAGTTTGAAGGTACCAAAATCTGGATGTAGGATCAAATGTAGAAAACATGAAGACATTAGAGAGACGATTAATAAGATCCATTTTATTTGGAGCTGGATATCTGAATAGTTTATAAACATCTTATTCTTGTTTACACTTTGTCCGAATAATAATGATATACTGAGTAGGAGTTAATTCAACAAAATCAAAATTTAATTCTTTATTGTCTAAAATAGTTTTTAGAGCTGATGAGTCAATTTGAAACGGCCGTAAAATTTATAGAAAAGTATTTCCAAGGATAACATCATTGTTTAAATCATTTCCTAGAAGGAAATTAGTCTTTATCCATGTTCCATTTTTATTGACATAAACATTACTTAATTTGTATTTGATAGGTAGTTTTTTGCTAGCAGTAGCTAGATTGAGTTTATTATTGGTTTTTTCATAATATTTTGTTGGGATTAATCCTTCTTTTATTAAATTAATATCTGTGCAACTATCTAGTAAGCAGAGTGCTTTAATAGAAAAGTCTTTGACCTTAATTGTAGCTTGAGTTTTTCATTTTTTAAGTGGATTTCTTGTTAAAGAATTTACAAAACCATTTAAGTCTTTATCAGAATTTTCTTGATTTTTGAAATTATCATTATTTTCTTGATAATTTTTGAGTGTGTGAAATTCAAGATTCTTAACACATTGTTTGAGTTCTTGAAGTCCTTCTTTAATTCTTTTATTTCGTACTTTTGATTATTTATTTCTTTATAAGGATCTTGAATAGAAAGATGAGTAGGAGCTTGTTTCTCTCTTAATCTATCTAATACAGTTTTAATGCTGAATTGTTCAGGTAAGTCTAATATGTCATTTGATGTAGAAGCTTTCCCTTTTTCAGTTCCTTTATTTATATTCTGCATTTTTTCAAAATATTTATTTTTTAGTTCTTCATGTTTTAGATCTTTAAACATTTCTGGCACATATCTTCTGGACCAAAAAGTACGTTTAAAGGTAAAGAGGAAGCAGAAGCAGATTCATACTGGATTTCACTATCAAATATTTTACAATAACATGTATCTGAAGCATGAGAGGAAGAATAATCTATATCAAAGGAACTGGATGACTCTGATGCTGTGGATCCTTTTAAGATAGTTTTGATTTCTTTTCCTATTTTAACTTTTATTTTTGGGCAGTCAGGAGCTATATGTCCTTTTTCTTTGCAATTATAACATTGTATTTCTTTTTTCTTTGGATAAGAAGTTGCTCGATTATCATTTGTATAAGATTTCTTTAATTCTTTATAAGAGTTTTTAAGGGAAGATTTTTTATAATATCTTTTTGAGGGAACATAATATTGTGGAGTCGAAAAATGTTTAAATTTTCTTTTTTGCTGGTTTCTCTTTAAGCTTTTTTTTATTCTGGCTAGAAGGACTGATTAATGGTTCCATACCAAATTGAAAACAAAAATCACCAAGTTCATACTTTCTGATTCTTTTTTGATTTTCGATCTGACATTTAAGTTTGATTTCATTGCATAATGAAAATCCAACTTTATTAATCCATAATTCAAATTTCCATAATTTTCTGATTTTAATTCTTCTCTAACTTTTCTACAAAAAGTTTTGGAAGACCAGATATGAATTTTTTTTTCCAAAATTTTGAATTACTTGCATCAATTGTATAGAGTTTCGATAAGAAAATATCTTCATACCAGCGAAAATCTGATAATATTGGGAAAGATAAATTGATTAATTGTGTTTTTAATTTTTCTTCTACAATCATATAATTACCAATAAAATATTTAACTATATTGGGAATAAGCATGTAGATTGAATCAGGGACCATTTGGCCTTGAAGAGTAAGAACAGGATTTCCTAAGGGATCTCTTTTTACTGCATTTAATATAGCATTTCTTTCTGTATCAGATAGGTATTTTTCCCACCAACCATGTAATTGTCCAGTAAATCCAAGTAAAACTGCATTTACTGCATGTCTTTGATCATTGCCGGCAGCCATGATGGTAGAGGCATATATCATCATGTGTTCGCATAGTTATAGGATTTCATATTCAGATAGCCCATCTACATTCCATTCGTATACTGAGGAGTTTTCAAATTGAAGGCCATTTAGAATAGCTTGTTCTTTGAATTGAAGATCAACTAAAATAGGTCTTGGATAATAATTTCTTGTTTTTGCTACAGTGACTATTGGTTTTCGTCTTTTAAATATTTTATTGATTTATAGAGACTCTTGATTTTGATCATTTTGATTCTCATTTGTTTTAGACTCTTCTTCTATAGGATTAGTTACAGAAAATTCTAAATATGAGCTAGAGGCTTTAGAATTTGAGACTAAGACATTTATAGATTTGTGAGGCTTGTTCTGTACTCCTCCTCTTTGGGCATTCGGATTTTTGATGAACCATAGAGCCACAGATGTAGCACGCTCCTGTCACTCTTCAACACTTACTAGTCTCATGGTTCTTTCCACACACAGTACAAACTAGCCTTGAAAGACTACTGACAACTCCCTTCTGCTTCTTGAAGTATTGTTGGCTCTTTCTCGAAGATGGGGCACTCTTCCTTGGTTCACTCAAGAACAAGCTCCTTTCAATCTCTTCCGCTGCATAGGCCCTGTCCACGGCTTCATCATACTCTGTTGGGCGTAGGAAGGCCGTAGCGTGTCCTTGAATAGCTGACCTCAATCCCTCGAGGAACCTTTCAACTCACTTTCCTTCAGTATCGATCAAATCCATAACAAACTGAGAGAGCTGACTAAAAATGTGCACATACTCTGCTACCGTCAAGGTGTCTTGCTGCAAAGAGAGGAATTCTGCCTTCTTTTTGCGGGTGACATACTCAAGAATGAACTTCTTCCTGAATTGCTTCTTAAAGGCGTCCCAAATTGTCGCTTCACCTATAGCCTTAATGTGATCACGAACAGTCTTCCACTAAACATCCGCTACATCCTTAAACATAGAGGCTGTCAACATTACTTGCTGTGCTCTTGTACAAGTTAATGATTAGAAGACATTTCTTGTGTGCTCAAGCCATTCATCCACTTACAATGGGTCTTCTCTTCCCGTGAATTCAGTGGCGCCTCTTTTTCTGAACTTCTCGTATAGGGAGTTCGGATCTCCCGCTTGATTCTAGCTTTCTAATAAGGTTGCTAGCTACATCTTCATCGTTGCTTGGTTGGCATTGCTCGCCGCCAACTAGTGCATCATCATCATGAAGCGTTCCTCTAGTGTATATGTAGGACGAGGAGGTGGAGGCGGTGGAGGATCGACACCCTCTATCTCTACATTATCTCAGTCATCATCTCCCATGTTGTTACCTGTTCCTAATCCAGAAGCCATTTATCTGTAACTATAATAGTGATTAGCCTTAGTCAACGCAAATACAGAAGGTAAGCTATAAATTTGTATGCAAAAATCTATTCCCCAACTAAATCTATCGTGTCCACACCACGTTTCCTAAGGTTGCTAAGTCTTTTAATTTACTTATCAATGCTCTGATACCTTGCTTACGTATGTCATGCCCCGAACCCGAGAATTGGAGAATTTTTGTTGGGTTCCGAGGAATGACACACATACCTGTGACAATTGGTGCCATGACAAGACACATACGAACTGTCACAAGGGTTATCCCACTGGTACGAGTGGCGAAGATCCACAAACACATATTATCGACGTAAGGCATTTAAGTGAAAACCTGGAGATTTCACCTGTACATATCATGGACATCCATTTAACATTCATTTCAGTTCATTATATAAACAAAGTCTGTTGATTAACCTGACTACATGCATAAAACATGAAAATCCATAATAATAATAATACAAATATATCAAATGCCAAGATAAAACCTAAGTCAATCCCAAAATAATCCTGTTGCTCTATATTAAGGAGGATCAAGAAAAGATGTCTTCCTCGTTCCACTCGTTCACGTCCCGAGGTAACGTTGGGGTTTCCTTCGGGAGTGCGCTGATTGCTAGATTGGAATCGGGTTCCATACCTGTAACACCATGGTAACTTTGTTAACACGACGGTTAAGCAAAGATAAGGATATATGAGCTTAACATGATAAATCAATTGAATTAAATGATGAAATAATTAAAAGAGATCAATGTCGAAATGTAGGCACTTATGCATATGAGTAAACATGAACAGGGAATCATGAATAAAGAGCACATTATACCAAAATGGCAACCACATTTGCTATCTCCTCTCTAATAAGAGAGTAAACTAATCCATGGGAAATCACTAGTGATCGGGCCAAGACCGACTAGCTACCCTAAGAGCCTCGACTTACTCTTCTAATAGCTACTACAGTAGACAACTGATAACATACTCCCATGGGGTTCCGTCGAACCTCCTATGGGGTATAAGCTAAGCGGTGCCGACTTTAAGCATCTCAAAAATGATCTAATATCCATACCTATCATATACTGATCTATTTATATTGATACAGAAAGGTAACTCGATCATGTTGGAATATTAATCAGAGAATTGCAACTAAGTAAAATACCGTTCATCATTGATGCAAATTGATATAACTCTCATGTGGAGGCCAAGGTTACTATCAATATGAATGTAATTAGATTATGGGGTCATCAAGGATAATTACTAGCCAACTCTATACTAGATAATTCGGGTTTCCATGGTCATTCAATACGGTGTATTTATAAGACATTTGGTGTCCCGGTATTCGCATTCTCGGTGTTACCTCATGTATATAAAGGACACTTCATCTTATGCCAACGCGCATAACGTGACATTGTAAACTAACTGGAGAATCAAGAAGAAAAGAGTGACAGCTCAACACTCCTCCTTCTCCATGTTTAGTCACCGTTGGGCCAGTTTAGGGTAGGAGAGGATTCAATTCTATGGTCATAATGGTCCTGAATTAAACCTACAGCCTATAGTAAGTGTGGGTGGATACCTCGGTCTCTTCCTAAGGTTTAAGGGAGTAACCCATCATTAGGCTATCTCATAGACTATAGGAAGCCCATAGCCAAGTATAGAGCTCATTTTGGAACACATTTCTATAAAATACATGTTAGGCTTACCCAACCGATCGAATATGGGTCCGACCAATCGGACTGCTTCCAGAAAGGAAATTCGAGCAGGCGGGCTGGGTGGCTAACCAATCGGACTACCAGGAAGGCAATTTGACCGATCTTGCTTTAGGACCATCCGGTTGGCCTTGAAGCGCCCTGTTACGGGAGAGTTCCTTTTCCAACTGATTTTTTCTTCAAACCCACCATTCCACCATAATCAAAATAACATAAAACTCCCATTCCACACTCTTGGGTTCCCTAAAGGATCATTATCATTCTATTCATCAAAAATCATCACAAATTACAAATCAAATCCATGCATTTTCCATTGAGCTGTAAAAAGGGTAAAATCACAAAATCCATCATGAATCAAAGAATTAAGCCATGCATATAAAGAAAATATATCATTATACTTGCATTAAGCTTGGTGCTTCACTAAAATTAATTTGCCCCTTGGTTAGATGGTGGAGAAGTCTCCTCTAATGAAGAATCTAACACATGCATGAAGAAAAATGAGAATGGACTGCATGCATGCTAATAGATGGAATCTCTTGACCCTTATTGAACTCAATAACTCAAAAGAAGATGGGTTTCCATACCTCTAACTCTTCTACAAGCAGTGGGGGAAGAAAAGATGCCTGGGTTTCCAAGATGAGTGCACGAAGACCATTGAGGAAAGCAAGAAGACCAAGGAGGAAGAAAATGAAAGAGGAAGGGAGAACCGTTGCTTCAGCAAAATGTAGGAAAAAGGAATGAAACAGCCAGTGGGTTTTGGGTTTTAAATGGGTGGAATTTCTAGAATTTATGAATAAGTCTCCTGGTTTCTATGTGTATCCAGTTTGAATTAATTGGGCTTAAATGGGTTGGGATGAGTCCAAATGGAATTAGGTCAAACATGAAAGATGTTCCATAAGATGAAACTCACCCGATGCAACTAATATGTTGCATTAATGATGGAGAACCATGAAAATGCTAAAATACGAAAGGTCTTGGACTACCTAATAAGGTTCGAACCCAACCCAATTACCTATTCATGACCCAAACCTCTTGAGATTTGGGCTCAATTAGCCTAATAACATATTACTTAAAGTAAACTCAACTTAATTACTATAAATAATAATTATCTAGAGCTGGGACCTTACATCCTCCCCCTCTAAAAGAACATTTGGTCCTCCGAATGCAACTTACCTCTGGTAAAAGTCCTGGATATTTCTTGCGAACTTGCTCTTCAAGCTCCCACGTAGCTTCTTCGGGTCCATGATGCTCCTAAAGGATCTTGACCCACTTGATCGTCTGGGTACGAAGCACTTGGTCTTTTGTGTCAATGACACAAAGAGGTCGCTCTTCATGGCTTGCGTCCAACTTCACTTGGATGTCATCCATCTCAAGAACGTGAGAGGGGTCCAGAAGATATTTCCTAAGCATCGATACGTAAACACGTAATGGACTCCAATGAGTTGAGGAGGTAGCTCTAATCGATACGCCAAATCTCTAACTCTACCTTGAATCTCAAATAGACCAATAAACCATGGAGCAAGCTTGCCTTTCTGACCAAACCTGATAGTACCTTTCATTGGAGAAACTTTCAGAAAAACTTTATCTCCCACTTGAAACTCGAGAGGTCTTCGACAATTATCTGCATAGCTCTTTTGACGAGACCTTGTGATCCTCAATCTGTCTTGAACTTTTTGCACCTTCTCTGCTGTATCTGCAACAATAGAGGGTCTAGGAAAACTCCTAACTCCAACTTCTTCCCAACACACTGGTGTACGACACTTGCGTCGATACAAAGCTTTGAATGGAGCCATTCCGATGCTCGCATGATAACTGTTATTATACGTAAATTCGTACAAAGAGAGGTGTTTGTCCCATTCGTTTCCAAAGTCTAGCACGCTGGCTCGAAGCATATCCTCCAAAGTCTGTATCGTACGCTCCGAGTATCCATCAGTCTGAGGATGGTACGTTGTGCTGAAGTTGAGCTAGGTACCCATGGATACCTGAAAAGATGGCCAAAAAGAGGAAACAAACCCCCTATCTTGGTCTAAAACTATAGACACAGGGGTGCCATGCAATCGCATGACCTCATCAATGACTATCTTGGCCATCTCATGAAATTTCATCCCCTTCCTAAAAGGAATAAAATGGGCTAATTTCGACAATCTGTCAATAATCACCCAAATAGCGTCATGACGTCTACTCGTCCAGGGTAACCCTAAGACAAAATCCATCAAAATGTTCTCCCATTTCCACTCAGGGATATGTAGGGGATGCAACAAACCGGGAGGCTTCTTATGTTCAGCCTTCACATGCTAGCACGTAAGACATCTAGCCACAGAACCTGCAATGTCTCTCTTCATATTGTTCCACCAAAACCTGCCATTCAAATTTCGGTACATCTTAGTACTCCTGGGATGCATAGAATATCTCGAATGATGCACTTCGGCCATGATTACTTATTTTAGATTTTGGACTGCTGGAACACATAATCTATCCCGAAAATACAGCACACCACCAACCAACCTGAAATCTAGCCTTAGAGTTATATGTTCTTGGATCTTGACAAACTCTGGGTCCTCAAACTGTCTCTCCTTAATCTGTTGGATCAAGGTTGGTTCAAAAACAAACATGGCTACTAGTATAACCTTATCATCCATAAGTTCAACTTCTGCATCCAAATCTCGAAATTCTTCTACTAAAGAGCACTCACCAAACAATGCTACCATTTCAACCGTCGACTTCCTACTTAAAGTATCAGCCACCATGTTGCCCTTCCCTAGAAGGTACTTGATTGGAAAGTCATAGTCCTTTAGAAACTTTAACCATCGACGCTGCCTCATATTAAGATCATGTTAAGAGAATAAGTATTGAAGACTACGATGGTCGCTATGAACCTCAAATCTCTCTCTATATAAGTAATGTCTTCATAACTTCAAAGCAAAGACGACAGTGGCTAACTCCAAATCATGGGTGGCATAGTTCTTCTCATGCTCCCTTAACTGTCGAGAACCATATGCTATAACCCTTCCATTCTACATCAACACACATCCCAATCCAATCCTAGAAGCATTTGTATGTATAACGAATCCACCACCACCTTCTGGTAAAGACAAAATTGGGGCTGAAATCAACTTCTCCTTAAGCAATCGGAAACACAACTCGCATTCATCCGACCAAACGAATGGTTCATTCTTCCAAGTCAATATAGTCAATGGGGCTGCAATCTTAGAGAAGTCTTTAACAAATCTCTGATAATAACCTGTAAGACCAACAAAACTCCTAACTTTTAGCAACTGTCCTTGGGCTTTGCCAACTAGTTATCGCTTCAGTCTTGGCTAGGTCTACTACAAGTCCATCCTTCGAAATGATATGTCCTAAGAAGACAATTTATCTTAGCTAAAAATTGCACTTGTCCAGTTTGGCATACAATCGGTGGTCTCTCAATAATTGAAGTGAAGTCTTCAAATGCCCAGCATGTTCATCTCTGGTCTTGGAATATAACAATACATCAGCAATGAAAATCACCACAAATTGGTCAAGATAAGGAGAAAAGATTCTGTTCATCAAAGCTATGAATGCAGCAGGGGCATTGGTTAATGCAAATGGCATAATTAATAACTCATAATGCCCATATCTAGTTCTGAAAGCTGTTTTAGGTGTATTTTGATCTTTAAATCGCAGCTGATGAGATCCAGACTCAAGTCAATCTTAGAGAAATATGTTGCACCCTACAGTTGATTAAACAACTCATCTATTCGAGGCAGTGGATATTTGTTATTGATTGTCACCTGGTTCAACTGCATGTAATCAATACACATCCTAAGGGTGCCATCTTTCTTCTTCACAAATAGAACTGGAGCTCCCCATGGCGATGTACTAGGACGAATAAATCCCCTGTCTAATAAATCTTGCAACCGTACCTTAAGCTCACGTAGTTCTGCAGGCGCCATTCTATACGGGGCTCTAGAAATCGAAGCTGTATTGGGCACAAGCTCTTTAGAGAAATCTACTTCCCTATTTGGAGGAAGGCTGGGAACTTCATCTAAAAACACACCTAGAAACTCACAGACTACCGGAATCTCCTCTAACTTCATAGGTGGCCTCTTCTCCACAATAAAAGCAATATATCCCTCGCAACCACTATGAATTAGCCTTTCTGCTCAAAGTGCAGAAATTATCCCGGTGTTCGAATTCTTCTTCTCACCTTGGAAAACAACACTTGGACCGGCTTCATCAATCCTCACGGTGACGGTCTTATGGAAACAATCCAAACAGGCCATATACATATTCAACTAGTCCATGCCTAAGATCACATCGAAATCATGCATAGGTAGCATAATGAGTTTTGCTGGAATTGACATCTCACCAATCATGACCTTACAACTAGAGTAGTACACCTCACAAATCACCTTCTTATCTATAGGGGTGAAAACATGCAACTCATATGGTAACTGTGCTGGTAACTCCCATATTCTGACAGAAAACTAAGGTGAAATGAATAAATGCGATGACCCTGAATCAAACAGCACTTTAGCTTCTACGACATGGATGGTGACCTTACCTACAACAGTGTGATCTGCCGCGTCTGCTTCCTCTGAAGTAACTGCATATGCGCGGCCCTATCGTTGAGGTTAGTTAGATTGTCCTTAGTTAAGTTGACCTTGCCTCTGCTAGTTTTTTCCTGATCGTGAAGGCCCTTGACTTTGCTTTGCAGGTGCTTGTTGTCATGAAGGAGCAAATGGTGTAGTCCTAGAAGACTGCGAAGACTGCTGTTGTTGTGAGGCTTATTCTGTACTCCTCCTTTTTGGGCATTTGGATTTTTGATAACCCATAGAGCCACAGATGCAGAACGCACCTGTCACTCTCCAACACTTGCTAGTCTGATGGTTCTTCCCACACATGTTACAAACTGGCCTTGAAGGACTACTGATAACTCCCTTTTGCTTCTTGGAGTATTGCTAGCTCTTTCCCGAAGATGGGGCACTCTTCCTTGGTTCACTCAAGAACAAGCTCCTTTCAATCTCTTCCACTGCATAGGCCTTTTCCATGGCGTCATCATACTCTGTTGGGCACTGGAAGGCCGTAACGTGTCCTAAAATAGCTGGCCTCAATCCCTCGAGGAACCTTTCAACTCTTTTTCCTTCGATATCAATCAAATCTGTAGCAAACCGAGAAAGCTGACTAAAGATGTGTACATACTCCACTACCATCATGGTGCCTTCCTGTAAAGAGAGGAATTCTGCCTTCTTCTTGCAAATAACATGCTCAGGGATGGACTTCTTCCTGAATTGCTTCTTAAAGGCATCCCAAATTATCGCTTCAGCTATAGCCTTGATGTGATAACGGACAGTCTTCCACCAAACATCCGCCACATCCTTAAATATAGAGGCTGTCAACATTACTTGATGTGCTCTTGTACAAGTCAACAATTTGAAGACATTTCCTATGTGCTCAAGCCATTCATCTGCTTACAATGGGTCTTCTTTTCCCATGAATTTAGTGGCTCCAATTTTCTAAACTTCTCGTAGATGGAGTTTGGGTCTCCCGCTTGATTTTGCCTTTCTAACAAGGCTGCTAGTTGTATTTGCATCGCTGCTTGGTTAGCATTGCTCACCGCCAACTGGTGCATCATCATCATGAAGAGTTCCTCTGTTGTATATGTTGGAAGTAGGTGGGTCTCGTGGATAGATTTTCAAAACTTTTGACCCACTTGACACAGGGATCAACTATCCATAAGACCAAAACCCAATCCAGGATGCGTTACCCTCAATCTCGTGACCATGTACAGTAAAAATGTCTACCAACACTAGACATCCAAAATAATCTACGACATGGAAGAAGTAGATCATACCTTTGGAGACCCGCAGTGCTCTAATGGACTTCTTCAAGACCTCTTAGCCTTCCACGCTATGACCCCCGAATTGGATTTCTTTTCTCAAGAAGAACGGTGGAATCTTCAGGAGAAAATCCCAACTCGAGACTCCAAGGAACTAGAAGAAAGGAGAGGAGAGTAACTCGCGCAACTCTTGCACGAAAGGGTTTTGGGCGTGAGAGAGACTCTTTTGGACGTCCAAGGATATTTTATAGACTTTCAAATCTCTCCCTTGTCTAATTGAAATAGAAGTCTTACTTCCAAAGCAATTAGCAACTTTCTCCTTTCCAAACTCTTATTTCTAGAGTCCAAGTCGAATTAGTGTTTTCCAATATCTTGGGCTAGCGTGGGGACCACTAGGGATTCCTTAGAAAGCTGGCTCCAACTGGAACACCGCGACCCCACATCTCATGTGCAATCCGGGCCCACAGTTAATTGCAAATAACACCACTATATAAATGCAATTGAACTCCAATCTTAGGAATAAATTACAATGAAGACCCTAAACTTCCCAATTACCACAAGTAGGCCCTTCTATCAATATCCGTGGATCAATTGGAATAAACTCGTCTCTTCCAATCTAAGTTCCACATCTTATTATCCTTGAGCCCCAATTAATCACAGTAATCATCAGTACCATCCAATTAACTCTTAATTGAGATGGGTGCGCACTTACTAATGACAAATCCATTAATTGGCACAAGGGGATAATAGAGATAGATTCCATCTTGATCATTCAACGTTCCCACAGTTCTACTACCATATACCCAAGACACCGAGGTGTTAACCTATAGTCGGCCTCACTCATTGGTGACTCAAAGCAAATGAATAGATAGAAACTTGAGTTCGTCAATGTCTCAGGATTGAGAGCCTATTGCTAGGGAATTATGAGAGCATACCTTATTATTGAGACGGAATACCATAAGGTGCATCTCATGGTCCTTCAATACATCCAATGTACCGGCACTATTGATCCAGAATCTTACATTCTGATGATCGAGACAAATCACACTATCTCATAGTGATCAAAGTGCTGCAACCTTATCAAATGAGATGCCCAGTCTCATTACTGGTTGTGAAGCTATTTAAGTATAAGATTTGTGACATATATCTCCCGCGTGTGGATCTCATCCATGCACATATATCACATCTAATATACTAATGGGACCCGGTTCAACTCATGAACCATTATGTCATACGTATTGGTCATGTGCATGAAGCAATAAAATAACATTCATCTCATGAAAGTAAAGCATGATTTTATTGATAAATAAAAAAAATTAATCAATTTATTACATCAACTGATGGATTGAGTCCACAAAATCTAACAGTATATGTAGGACGAGGAGGTGGAGGTGGTGGAGGATCGACACCCTCTATCTCTACATTATTTTAGTCATCATCTCCTATGTTGTTACCTGTTCCTGATCCAGAAGCCATTTATCTGTAACTATAATAGTAATTAGCCTCAGTCAACACAAATATAAAAGGTAAGCTAAAAATCTGTATGCAAAAATCCATTCCCCAAATAATCTATCGTGTCCTCACCACGTTTCCTAGGGTTGCTAAGTTTTTTAATTGACTTATCAATGCTCTAATACCATACTTACTTATGTCACGCCCCAAACCCAAGAATTGGGGAATTTTTTGTGTGTTCCGAGGAATGACACACGTTCCCGTAACAATTTGTCCCATGACAAAACACGTACGAACTGCCACAAGGGTTATCCCACTGGTACATGTGGAGAAAATCCGCAAAGACGTATTATCAACATAAGGCATTTAAACAGAAACCTAGAGATTTCACCTGTACATATCATGGACATCCATCTGACATTCATTTCAGTTCATTATATAAAAAAAGTCTGTTGATTAACCCGACTACATGAGTAAAAGAAGAAAATCCATAATAATAATAATACAAATATATCAAATGCCAAGGTGAACCCTAAGTCAATCCCAAAATAACCCTGTTGTGCTCTATTGAAGAGGATCAAGACAAGATGTCTTCCTCATTCCACTCGTTCACGTCCCTAGGTAATGTTGGGGTTCCCTCCGGGAGCACACTGATTGCCGGACTGGCATCAGGTTCCGTACCTGTAACACCATGGTAACTTTGTTAACACGAAGGTTAAGCAAAGATAAGGATACATGAACTTAACATGATAGATCAATTGAATTAAATGACAAAATAATTAAAAGAGATCAATGTCGAAATCGAGGCACTTATGCATATGAGTAAGCATGAATAGGAAATCATGAATAAAGAGCACATCATACCAAAATGGCAACCACATTTGCTATCTCTCTCTAATAAAAGAGTAAACTGATCCATGGGAAATCACTAGCGATCGAGCTAGGAGCGACTAGCTACCCTAAGAGCGTCGACTCACACTTCTGATAACTACTGCAGTAGATAATTGATAACATACTCCCATGGGTTCTCGTCGAACCTCCTATGGGGTATAAGCTAAGTGGCACCGACTCTAAGCATGTCGGAAATGATCTGATGTCCATACCTATCATATACTGATCTGTTTATACTGATACAGAAAGGTAACTCAATCTTGCTGGAATATTAATCAGAGAATTGCAACTAAGTAAAATACTGTTCATCATTGATGCAAACTGATATAACTCTCATGTGGAGGTCAAGGTTACTATCAATATGAATGCAATTAGATTGTGGGGTCATCAAGGATAATTACTAGCCAACTCTATACTAGATAATTCGAGTTTCCAAGGTCATTCAATACGGTGTATTTATAAGACATTCGATGTCCTGGTAGTACCATTCTCGGTGTTACCTCATGTATATAAAGGACACTTCATCTTATGCTAATACCCATGACGTGACATTGAAAACTAACCGGAGAATCAAGAAGAAAAGAGTGATAGCTCAACACTCCTTCTCCTTGTTTAGTCACCATTGGGCTAGTTTGGGATAGCAGAGGATCCAATTTTATGGTCATAATTGTCCTAGGTTAAACCTACAGCCTATAGTAAATGTGGGTGGATACCTCGATCTCTTCCTAAGGTTTAAGGTAGTAACCCATCATTAGGCTATCCCATAGACTATAGGAAGTCCATAGCCAAGCATAGAACTCATTTTGGAACACATTTCTATAAACTACAGGTCAGGCTTACCCGACCGATTGGATATGGGTCCGACCAATCGGATTGCTTCCAGAAAGGAAATTTGACTGGTCAGGCTGGGTGGCCGACCAGTCGGACTACCAAGAAGGCAATTAAACCGATCTAGCTTCAGGACCATCCAGTCAGCCCTGAAGTGCCCTATTACGGGAGGGTTCCTTTTCCAACTGATTTTTTCTTCCAACCCATCATTCCACCTATAATCAAAACAACATAAACTCCTATTCTACACTCTTGGGTCCCTTAAAGGATCATTATCATTCTATTCATCAAAAATCATCACAAATTACAAATCAAATCCATGCACTTTCCATTGAGCTGTAAAAAGGGTAAAATCACAAAATCTATCATAAATCAAAGAATTAAGCCATGCATATGAAGAAAACGTATCCTTATACTTGCCTTAAGCTTGGTGCTTCACTAAAATTGATTTGCCCCTTGGTTAGATGGTGGAGAAGTCTCCTCTAATGAAGAATCTAACACATGCATGAAGAAGAATGAGAATGGAATGCATGCATGCTAATAGATGAAATCTCTTGACCCTTATTGAGCTCAATAACTCAAAAGAAAATGGGTTTCCATACCTCTAACTCTTCTACAAGTAGTGGAGGAAGAAAAGATGCCTGGGTTTCCAAGATGAGAGCAAGAAGACCAGTGAGGAAAGCAAGAAGACCAAGGAGGAAGAAGATGAAAGAGGAAGGGAGAACCGTTGCTTCAGCAAAATGTAAGAAAAAGGAATGAAACGGCAGGTAGGTTTTGGATTTTAAATGGGCGGAATTTCTAGAATTTACAAATAAGTGCTCCTAGTTTCTATGTATATCCAGTTTGAATCAATTGGGCTTAAATGGGCTAGGATGAGTCTAAATGGAATTGGGTCAAACATGAAAGATATTCCACAAGATGAAACTCACCCAATGCAACTAATATGATGCATTAATGATGGAAAACCATGAAAATGCTAAAAAAGAAAAAGTCTTGGACTATTTAATAAGGTTCGAACCCGACCTAACTACCTATCCATGACCCAAACCTTTTGAGATTTTGGCTCAATTAGCCTAACAACATATTAATTAAAGTAAACCCAACTTAATTACTATAAATAATAATTATCTAGGGCTCGGACCCACATTTAGTCAGCAATTCCTTAAACAAAATCAGAACATAAAAATAAGTGAAGAAATACTCACAAAATGACTTTATATTGCAACGATACTTAATTACAAACTAGATGCCAACTTGGCTCTAATACCAAATGGGGAAGATGGTGTGTATAAAAAAGCAAAAGGGAGCGGAGAGAGGAGATGGTGGTGGAAGAAATGCTGGATTTTGACTGGTATTCCAACTCTTACATTTACATGGAGAAGGCTGGTACTATTTATAGCCTTAGCAACCATGATTTACATTTCATTACAACTAAATTTACACTACATTTGCATTTCATTTTATGATGTTTCGGGATTTTACTACTAGATAGAATCACAGGTTGCCGTATCAATGGTTTGTTTTCATGTTGTGATGAGTGTACTTGTTGACTAGGAGGATGTTACTTTATTCTTTTGCATAGTACCTGGTTGGACTGTTGTGGAGAGAGGAGATTATGAAGCCTTGAATTTTCTTATTGGCTTTTGGATTTTTTCCAATTGTCTTTTGTCTTATTTCTCAAAGTATCTTTTTTGTATAGTACATTTTCAACATAACTTTGATGTGTTTGTAGAGAATAGCATAGCTATCGATATGGTAGCAATGATAAAGTTTTTGTTATATTTTCTTTGCAGGCTTTATAGAGAAAACTATTAATAAATCTTGATAAATCTAAATCTTGATAAGGTTAATCACCATCCTGATGAATTCCATTGTAGCTGGCGAAGAACTTCATAATAGAGTCAAAATTATGACAAGGGTCATTCCAACCTTCATTATCATTTTTGAATTCTCCATGGAATAGCTAAATTAATTCTTCACGAGTATTTTCTGAAATGCCAAAAGAGATATCTTTATAGGCATTGAGAATTTGATTAAGCTTAGTATGTTCTGATTAAGAAGGATTCTGTATCACCATTGTTTGCTTCGCAAGATCATCAGCAATGTAAATAACTCATCGACCGTCACACCAAACATATCTGTATGTACTTGCAAATTCAAGATGTCCTTTTAGATTAAGAAATCTTTGATATTGATCAGAAGCTGGATCATACTTTTGGAGACGTTCCAAGCTGCATTCCATTGTAGCGACTTCATGAGGTTCATACCATTGAGCTGGATAATCAATAGGGAGATGTTCATAATCATCTAAGGTAGAGATGAATTTTTTTGCAAATTAAATCTCCTTCTTCGGAATTCATGATGGTCCATAATTGATAAGGTTGATAAAACCGGATTTCTGATCTTTTACCCAAACTTGATGAAATCGTTATGAGAAGTTGTCTTTTGGTAACTCCAAGGCTGTGAAGGGCATGACGCATGATTGCATGAAGTTGTTGTATCATTTCAAAATTATCTCTGCATAAAGAAAATCTTTGGACTAATCCTTGTTCGATATATGAGATATCAACTTCATATGATGTCAGGAACAATTTGGGAAAGCCAGTTGCCTAGCTTATATATTAAGCTTTGGGCATTAATCGCTCCTTAATCTGACAAGAAATAGCTTTTTCTCTAATTCTTATAGCTATCTCATCTGGAAGGGCTGTGTTAACCTTTTCCAGGAGGTGAATTTTGGATGTTGTTTCATCAGCATAGGTGGATAACAGTGCTCTTTGATGGATGTTATGGCACATAAGGATTTGGCTTTCTAAGTCCTTCATATAGTTTGCAATTTTGGCTAGGGTTTTTCTAGTGTTTTTTCTTTTATCAAAGAGAATGGCAATCAAATGGGCATTGATAAGCTCTTGTGAAGTGATAGATAATCCTGGATTGAAGAAGGGAATTGATATTTGTTGTGATGTAGGTATGAAAGAAGAGATTGATTCCTGAATAGGGGCTCTGATTTTACTTGTACTTGATGTCATAATGAAAAGGGATACTTCCTGAAGGCAAATAGGTCTGAATGAGAATTATCAATAATCTAAATTTTTATTTTCTTTGGGAAAAGAAAAATAATTTTATATCTATCCTCCGGGTAGAATTTGAAGGTACCAAAATCTAGATGTAGGATCAAATGTGGAAAACATGAAGACATCAGAGAGACAATTAATAAGATCTGTTTTATTTGGAACTGGATATTCGATTGTTTTTTGAACACCATATTCTTGTTTATAATTTGTTTGAATACTATTGATATGTTGAATAGGAATTGATTCACCAAAATCAAAAATTAATTCTTTATTGTCTAAAATAGTTTTTAGACCTGACGAGTCAATTTGAAAAGGCTGTAAAATATGTAGAAAAGGGTTTCCAAGGATAACATCATTATTTAAATCCTTTCCTAGAAGGAAATTAGTCTTTATACATGTTCCATTTTTACAAACATAAACATTACTTAATTTTCATTTGATATGTAGTTTTTTGCTAGCAGTAGCTAGGTTGAGTTTATTATTGGCTTTTTCATAATATTTTGTTGGGATTAATCCTTCTCTTATTAAAGTAATATCTGCATCACTATCTAGTAAGCAGAGTGCTTTAATAGAGAAGCCTTTGATCTTAATTGTAACTTGAGTTTTTCATTTTTTAAGTGGATTTCTTATTAAAGAATTTACAAAACCATTGAAGTTTTCACCAAATTCTTCTTGATATTCTAATTTATTATCATTATTTTCTTGATAATTTTTGAGTGTGTGAAATTCAAGATTCTCAACATGTTGTTTGAGTTCTTGAAGTTCAATTAAGTTTTGTTTTAATTCTTTTATTTCTTGCTTTTGATTCGTAATTTCTTTATAAAGATTTGGAATTGAAAGATGAGGAGGAGCTTGCTGCTCTCTTAATCTATCTAATAAATTTTAATGCTGAATTGTTTAGGTGAGTCAGATATATTATTTGATGTAGAAGCTTTTCCTTTTTTGTTTTCCTTATTTATATTATGTATTTTTTCAAAATATTTATTTTTTAATTCTTCATCTTTGAAATCTTTAAACATTTCTAGCACCAGTTCTTTTGGAGCAGAAAGTACGTTTAAAAATAAAGAGGAAGAAGAAGCAGATTCATACTCGATTTCACTATCAAATATTTTACAATGACATGTATCTGAAGAATGAGAGGAAGAATAATCTATATCATAGGAACTGGATGACTCTGACACTGAGGATCCTTTTAAAATATTTTTGATTTCTTTTTCTGTTTTTACTTTTATTTTTGGGCAGTCGGAGCTATGTCTTTTTTGTTTACAATTATAACATTGCATTTCTTTTTTCTTAGGATAAGAGGTGGATGGCTTATCTTTTGTATAAGATTTCTTTGATTCTTTATAAGGATTTTTATGAGAAGATTTTTTATGATATCTTTTTGAGGGAATATAATATTGTGGAGTTGAAAACTGTTTAGATTTTCTTTTTTTATGGTTTCTTTTTAAGTTTTTCTTTTTATTATGGCTAGAAGGACTAATTAATGGTTCCATGACAAATTGATAACAAAAATCACCAAGTTCATACTTGCTGATTCTTTTTTTATTTCAATTTTTTGGTTAAGTTTGATTTCTGTGCATAAAGAAAATCCAACTTTACTTGTCTTTTGAATGAGGTTACCATATGTATAAAGTCCATAATTTAAATTTCCATAATTTTTTGATTTTAACTCTTCTCTAACTTTTTCTGCAAAAAAGTTTTGGAAGACCATATATAAATTTTTCTTTCCATAATTCTGAATTGCTTGCATTGATTGTATAGAGTTTTAATAAAAAAACATCTTTATACCAGCAAAAATCTGATAATGTTGGGCAAGATAAATTGATTAATTGTGTTTTTAATTTTTCTTCTATATTCATATAATTACCAATAAAATGTTTAAATATATTGGTAATAAGCATTTAGATGGAATCAGGGATTATTTGGCCTTGAGGAGTAAGAATAGGATTTCCTAATGGATCTCTTTTTACTACATTTATTATAGCATTTCTTTATGTATTAGATAGGTATTTTTCCCACCAACCATGTAATTGTCCAGTAAATCCAAGGACGACTCATTTACTACGTACCTTTGATCATCACTGGCAACCATGATAGTAGAGGCATATATCATCTTGTGTTGGCATAGTTGCAGGATTTGATATTTAGATATTCCATCTACATTCCATTCGTATATTGAGGAGTTTTCAAATTGATGGACATTTAGAGTAGCTTGTTCTTCGAATTGAAGATCAACTGGAGTAGGTCTTGGATAATAATTTCTTGTTTTTGCTACAGTGACTATTGGTTTTTGTCTTTTGAATATTTTATTGATTTGTAGAGATTCTTGATTTTGATCATTTTAATTTTCATTTGATTTTTCTTTTATAGATTCAAAAACAAAGAATTCTGAGTCTAAGCTCAAAGCTATAGAAACTAAAACATTTATGGATTTTTCATCTTTATTTTCTTTTTTATCTTTAAGTTTCATGTTTGTAAAACTATGAGATAATTGATTGATTAGTTTGTCTGCAAATTTTAAGAGTTGTTTTTTCTGACTTTAGATCTTTAAGGGCTTCACCTTGAAAACCTAAAGATTGTGTCTTGATTTCTTTATGGGAAGAAGAAGTTTCATAAAATTTTGAAATATTTTCAACTTTATCTTCAATTATATTGGTTTGTTGGCCAATAGTATGAAAGTTTATATTTGTATAATTATTTTATTCTCAAACATGACTTAATCTCATTTGTAAATAAATTCAGTTTTACCTTTGTATCCTTATATTTTTGTAACATCTTTTATGGGTAAAGCTGAAGTTTCTTTATAAAGGATTTGATGTAATGGAGGATATACAGATTCTTCAGTTCTTTGTGAAAAGGAACTGGTAGAAGCTATAATCCAAGAAAAGCTTAATTTAGTTATCATATTGATGGATAAATCTTCAGTATTATAAGCTTTCTTCATGGCTAGTTTAAGCCAATCAAATAAATAAATATTTCTTTGATTATCATACATGTATTTACAGCATGTTGCTTTTAGAAAGTCTTTATGTTCTTGAGAAACCTATTTAAAAAACGATTTTGTTAAAGGATGTAGAGCTAAATTCTTTTTTAACATTTCTTTATCAATTTTAAAACATTCAATAACAATTATATTCAAAACGGATTCCAAAGGATTATGTGTATTAGATGGAGAAGCTTGATAAGAAAGATACACAAGTCCTGCAGGTCGAAGGTCTACATTAGATGTAAAGCAAGAAACTCGAGATGGTTCGTTTATGGAAGATTCTACCATAAAGGGAGGATGAAAATAAGATTTTCTGAAAGGTTAATAAGCTATCGAAGTTGTATCTCTTGAATCTATTTAAAAATTTATTTCAACACTTCCATCTTCATGTTCAATAATTGTTTCAATATCTCGATTTTCTAAAGACTTTCTGGTTGGGCGTTTTCTAAGCGCCATTTACCAAATAGATTAATATCATTCCACTATACAATTTTGGAATATTAACTTTATTTTTGAAATTAGTTTGGAATAACGTAGTTATACCTTTTGCTTGATGGGGATAGCCTATACCTGGAACAACTGAATTCATGAGTTTGTAATAAACTCTATATATGAGAGCAAGATTTTGATTATGAGGATTCATATCAAAACTTTTTGTCCAGATAGTACGAGTAAGAGCTTTATGTGCACCTGGAACTGTCACGCCCCGATCTCGAGAATTTGGGGATTTGAGTGGGCCCCCAAGGCGTGGATATGTAATCCCATAGAAATCCGTGCCCTGAAGAATTATGCACGAATTCCTACAAGGGAGATTCCACAGGAGCGTGTGAGGTATGCTGACACAAGTACAAACATAACTGATCATAAGTGAAATCCTACGAAATACTCAGTAATTATCAAGAGCACATGAAGTTCATAGTCTGTTAACTTTCAAAAGTAAACATATATATACATATGATAGTGTTAAAGTCCTTTAAGTACATTCCAAGAATACTACTTAAGAGTTTGATTCAAAAGGTCCAAGCATAACATCCCAAGAATACACGCGCTTCATATGACGGCTAGTAATAAACATCGCCATCTGTCCACTCGTCTACACCCCGAGGTACCGTTGGGGTACCCTCCAGGGGCACTTCAGTGTCTGCGTTGGGACCGGGTGCTGGACCTGCAATACCAAGGGTAACACTGTTAACACGACGGTTAAGCAAGTACTAAGGCATATGAAACTAATACAACATAATATATCAACAAGAATAATCACTGAACATGATGCATGAGTAAGGAATTACAACTTAAATGTCATACATACTGATTGGTAACCACGACGCTCTATTCTCCCAAAAGAGAGCATACATATCATATGGGTCGCTAGGGGATCAAGCTAGCTTCCCGAGGAGCGCCGAGTACTCCTTCGTAAACCTACTGCAGTGGTGTCATACATATACCTAAAGGGCATAAGCTGAGTGGTGCCGACTCAAATCCAATCGTATCGGTCATATCATACCCTTGGCTAACAAGCTCACACTCATTAAAAGCTCTAGCTTGTCAGACACGCACTCATTAGAAGCTCAGGTCTGAATTGCCTCAGGGTTTTGCTAACAGAAGTAGTTCATGTTGAAGGTGGTGTATTGTGGCAAGATGCATGCATTCGAATTGAGATATTCTACACATCCTATATTAATTGGCCCATGATCCCCAAGAACATTCAACACGACGTACTCATAAGAAATCTGGTGTCATTGTGTTACCGTGTCTTGGTATTACCTTATAGGCATACGGGACACCTTCTTATGCGAACATCCATGACTTGCTATTGGGAGATCATTCATAAGTCATTCATTCATTCCAATATGTGATTACCAGCGGCCAATGTGGGGGTGTGGAAGGTACCAATACTAAGGCCCTACAAGATCATTGAAGGTTCCTAACATCCTATATTCATTGGGTCCTTATGGCTTAGCCGTATATAAGGCTACGGCTTAGCCGAGTGGGTTAGAATCCGTCCAGATTTTCAGGCGCATTTACGGCCCAACCGTATGTTGGCCTACGGCTAGGTTACGGGAAGTTTACGGCTTAACCATAGTGTATTCACGGTGCAGCCGTATGCAAGCCATAGAAGAAACTTGGTTCCATGAGCTCTCTGGAAAGCTCGCTGTAGGAAGACCTATGGCTTAGGTACGGGCTGGATATAGATTAGCCGTAGTGAAATCCACAGCGTAGCCGTAGATGAGCCGTAGTACAAAATCCCATTCTATTGCTCTCTGGACCTTTACCGTAAATGCTCATGGCTTAACTGTAGCTTCGCCGTAAGCTTCAGAAATCTGAATACAGTTCTGTAGCTCGGTTCCAACGCAATTCAACATAGAACATGGATAAGTGAAGTGTTCCTATGGCTCAGTAACACTATCTTTGAAAGTGTTTGATGCCCACACACCCTTCTAATGCATGTTCACCTTGTAATTCATCCCATACCACATTTACATTAATTAAAACAATGAAACTGGCTGAAATTGGGAAAATGCAAATAGCTAGCTCAATAATCCATACTTAATTTTGCATGCAGTACATATAACTCAGTACTTGCCTCTTCTAACAGTGCTAACCCTCTCAAACTCCCTTTTCTTGCTGTGTGCTCAGGAAAATCTTTGGAATGAAATGGGTCTCTACAAGTAACATGAAAAGTGGAATATGGAGGCTTAGATTTACATGCATGTCATGGGAACTGAATCTTCATGGCTCTAACAAACCCAATGTACGAAAGGAGACAATCCTTTGCCTTATTTGCTGTATTATTGGAGAGGATTATAAATCCCAAGAAAGAGATCCCCAAGGAAGAATGAGAAGATAAATGAATGCTATCCTCAATGCATGCACAACCCCCCAACCTTAGCAGCACCTCAATGTGAGGAGAAGGATGAAGAAATTTAGAAAAGAAGGGAGAGCTCTAGCCGTTGAAACGATAGAAGAGAGAGGTGGGTACGTGGAGCTCTCTTGAAACATCATTTCCTCCTGAAGTTGCATGCAAGTCCACTCATCTCCAGAAATTTCAGTTTAGACCAACAGGACCTCAATTGGCCCATAATCAGTCCAGATCAACTCGGGCCCAACACGAAAGACGATCCACACGAACAATTACACGAAAGGCAGTGGACGAGGTGTCTAAGAGATGCAAGGATAATTGACAAAAAGGCCCTTAACTACTGAAGTATGGTCCAAACTCTACCCAACTACCTATCCGAGGCCCAAACCCAATAGTTTTACACTAAATTAATCCTCAAAAAGTCTTAATCAATATAAAACAAGGTTAATTAACGTAACTAAGATTAGTGGGGGGTTCAGAACCTTACATCCTCCCCCACTTAAGATCATTCGGTCCTCCGAATGCAACGTACCTTAGGTAGTAGTTCCAGATATTTCGCTCGAATTTGATCTTCAAGCTCCCACGTGGCCTCTTCCTGTCCATGGTGCTCCCATAACACCTTAACCCATTTGATCGTTCGTGTACGCAGCACCTATTCCTTAGTGTCAACGATACGGAGGGGTCTCTCTTCATAGCTCACATCAGGCCTCACTTGCACGTCGTCCAACTCAAGGACATGTAAAGGATCTGGGAGGTACTTCCTGAGCATCGACACATGGAACACATCATGAACTCCCGCAAGCAGGGGTGGTAGCTCAAACCAATAAGCTAAGTCTCCCACTCTACTTTGTATCTCAAAAGGTCCCACAAACCGTGGAGCAAGCATACCTTTTTGTCCAAACCTAGTGGTACCCTTCATTAGGGAAACTTTCAAGAAAACCTTATCCCCCACTTGGAACTCGAGGGGCCAGCGGCGGTTATCTGCATAACTTTTCTAGTGTGATCGTGCAGTTTTCAATCTATCTTGCACTTTTTGCACCTTTTCCGCCGTATTCGCCACCAGGGTGGGTCCATGGAAACTCCTAACCCCAACTTCTTCCCAACAGATAGGCATACGGCACTTACGTCCATACATGGCTTCAAATGGAGCCATTCCGATGCTCGCGTGAAAGCTGTTATTATATGCAAACTCACATAAGGAGAGGTGTTCATCCCACTCCTTTTCGTAGTCCAATTCACTAGCTTGTAGCATATCTTCCAGGGTCTGTATTGTTTGCTCCGATTGCCCATCTGTCTGAGGATGGTAAGCCGTGCTGAAACTGAGTTTGGTGCCTAAGGACGTCTGAAAAGACTGCCAAAAGGAAGACATGAACCTACTGTCTCGATCGGACACAATTGAGACTGGAGTACCATGTAACCGTACAATCTCATCAATGAAGGTCTTGGCCATCTCCTGAAATTTCATCCCTTTCCTGATGGGAATAAAGTGGGCTGATTTCGTTAGTCGATCGACAATCACCCATACTACATCATGATGCCTACTTGTTCGGGGCAACCCTGAAACAAAATCCATCGTGAGATTCTACCATTTCCATTTGGGAATCTACAGGGGATGTAACAAACTGGGAGGCTTCCTGTGTTCAGCCTTTACTCATTGGCAGGTAAGGCATCTTATCACAAAGCCCGCTATATCCCTCTTCATGTTATTCCACCAAAACCTGCCATGTAAATTCCGGTACATTTTTGTACTCCCGGGGTGCATGGAATATCGAGCATGGTGTGCTTAAGTCATAATTGCCCTTTTCAAGTTATGATTTTGAACCACTGGAACACAAAGCCACTCTCTAAAGTACAATACACCATCTACCATCCTGAAATCAGGTTTCTTAGATATGTGGTCACGAATCTTAACAAACTCCGGATCTTCAAACTGCCTCTCCTTGATTTGTTGAATTAAGGTGGGTTCGAAGACTGACATAGCTACTAATATGACCTTATCATCTACAAATTCATCATCCACATCCAGATCTCGGAATTCCTCTACTAGAGACCATTCACCACACAAGGCTGCCAACTCGATCGTGGATTTCTTGCTTAAAGCATCGGCCACTACATTCCCTTTCCCGGGGCAGTATTTAATCGGGAAATTATAATCCTTTATAAATTCCAACCACCTGCACTGTCTCATGTTAAGATCATGCTACGAAAACAGATACTGGAGACTGCGATGGTCGCTATGGACTTCAAATTTTTCTCCATATAAATAACGTCTCCATATCTTCAGCACGAAGACTACTGCAGCCAATTCTAAATCATGTGTGGTATAGCTTTTCTCATGTTCCTTCAATTATTGAGACCCATATGCTATTACCTTTCCATTCTGCATGAGTACACATCCTAGCCCAATCCCCGAAGCATCTGTATAGATAACAAATCTGCCGTCTCCATATTTTCAGCGCGAAGACTACTGCAGCCAATTCTAAATCATGTGTGGCATAGCTTTTCTCATGTTCCTTCAATTGTCAAGATCCATATTCTATTACCTTTCCATTCTGAGGAGTACATATCCTTGCCCAATCCCCGAAGCATCTGTATAGATAATAAATCCGCCACTCCCTTCTGGTAGGGATAAGATCGGGGCTAAGGTTAATTTCTCCTTAAGGAGTTGGAAACTTGACTCACATTCCGCTGACCAAACGAATGGCTTATTCTTCCGGGTCAATTTGGTCAAAGGTGCAACTATCTTGGAAAAGTCCTTCACAAACCTTCTATAACAACCGGCCAGGCCAACAAAGCTTCTAACTTTTGCAATAGTTTTAGGACTCTGCCAAGTAGTTATAGCCTCAATCTTAGCGGGATCTACTGCAAGCCCATCCTTTGAGATAATATGCCCCAAAAAGGCAACTTGTTCCAGCCAGGATTCACACTTGTCAAATTTAGCATACAATCAGTGGTCCTTTAGCAATTATAGAGAAGTCCTCAAATGTTCCACATGCTCGTCTTTGGTCTTGGAGTATACCAAAACATCATCAATGAAAATTATCATGAACCGATCAAGATATGATGAAAAGATTTTGTTCATCAAGGCCATATCTTGTCCTGAAAGCTGTTTTCGATGTATCTTGGTCCCTCACTCGCAGCTAATGATATCCGGACCTAAGATCAATCTTAGATAAATTGGTCGCACCCTGTAATTGATCAAACAGTTCATCAATTCTAGGCAGTGGATATTTGTTTTTAATTGTAACCTGATTCAACTACCGATAATCAATACACATCCTGAGGGTGCCATCCTTCTTCTTCACAAATAAGACCGGGGCTCCCCATGGTGATGTGCTAGGACGAATGAACCTCTTCTCCAATAAGTCCTGTAACTGTACTTTTAGTTCACGTAATTCTGCCGGGGCCATTCTATACGGAGCCTTAGAGATGGGAGCAGTACCAGGTACTAGCTCTATAGTAAAATCCACTTCTCTATTTGGAGGAAGGTCAGGCACTTCATCGGGAAATACATCAGGGAATTCACAAACCACGGGTATTTCTTCTAGTTTCTTAAGGGCTTTCTTCTCCACAATGAAAGCAATATCCCTTCGCAACCACTATGGATTAGTCTTTCCGCTCGAAGTGCTGAAATCAATCTAGTGTTTGAACTCTTCTTGTCACCTTGGATTACAGCACTTGGGCCATCTTCACTCACCTTTACGGTGACAGTCTTACAGAAACAGTCTAGACAGGCCATATATTTGGTCAACCAATCCATGCCTAGGATTACATCGAAATCGTGCATGGGTAACACGATAAGTTTAGCTGGGAGAAGAACTTCTATGATGAGAACTCGACAACCAGGGTAATAGTCGTCATAAGTTACCTTCTTACCAACCGGAGTGATAACGCTCAACACATACGGCAACTGTGCTGGCGGTTCCCGTATGCTACTAGAGAATCGAGGTGAGATGAAGGAGTGTGAAGATCTTGAATCAAACAACACTTTAGCTTCAATGCCACAAACAGAAACCTTACCTACAACCACATGTTCCGCCGCTTCAGCTTCTTTTTGTGTCAATGCATAAGCGTGGCCTTGTCTTTGGGGTCGGTGTTGCTGTCCTTGTCTCTGCTGTCCCTGACCTTGCCGAGTCTGCCCTTGGCCTTGCCTCACTTGTTGTTGCTGGCGGTTAGGCACAGGAGGTGTCGCCTTAGAAGGCTGCTGATACTGCTGTTGCTACGAGGCTCGACTAGATTCCTTCCTTCTTGGGCACTCAGACAAGCGATGGTCCATGGAGCCACAGCCAAAACAGGTTCCCATGGACCTCCAACATTTACTAGTCTCGTGACCCTTCCTGCATGCACTGCAAACTAGTCATGATGTGCCACTAGCAACTTCCTTCTGTTTCTTAGAATACTGCTGACCTTTCCCAGAAGGCGGAACACTCTTCTTAGACTCACCTAAGAATAGGCTCTTCTCAATTTCTTCCGCTGCATAAGCCCTGGCTACTGCATCATCATATTGAACGGGATGATGAAAGGCAGTGGCATGTCCTTTGATAGCAGGCCTTAACCTTTCCAAAAATCTTTCCACTCTCTTCTCCTTAGTGTCATTAGGTCTAGAGCAAACCGAGAGAACTGGCTGAATACATGCACGTATTCTGCAACTGTCATGAGGTTCTGCTGTAGGGAAAGGAACTCTGCCTTCTTTTTATGAGTCACGTGGTCGAGAATGAACTTCTTCCTAAATTGCCTCTTAAAGGCTTCTCAAACAGTAGCATCCGGCATGGCCCTCATGTGATCCCCGGATACTCTTCCACCATGTATCCACGATGTCCTTGAACATGGATGCCGCGAGGACCACTTGCTACCTGGGTGTGCAAGTTAATGTATCGAAGACGTTCTCCTTGTGGACAAACCATTCATCTGCCTCGTGTCCAGTAAACTCCGTTGCTCCCCTCTTATGGAACTTCTAACATAAGGAGTTGGGATCTCCTGGCTGATCTTGTCGGTTTAATCGGGCGGCCAACTGTAACTGCATGGCAGCTTGATTGGCGCTGCTAGCAGCCAGTTGATGTATCAGCATCATAAACCGTTCCTCCACAGTGTAGGTGGGATGAGGAGGAGGTGGTGGTGGAGGATCCTCGCCTTCCAACTTAATATTATTGCGGTCATTACCACCTGAGCTATTGTTCGTGCCAGATCCAGATACCATGGCTCTGTAATCAAGATGGTGATTAATCATATATATCTATATATATACGTACACACATATTACCTATATATGCATACATACTACAGTCATACCATAGGTTATCATTATAATAGAAATCCACCCAAACGGACCTATCGGAACCTCACCACATTTTCTAATGTTGCTCAGTCTTTTAAGTGACTTCTTGGTACGGCTCTGATACCATTACTTACGTATGTCATGCCCCAATCCCGGGAATTTGGGGATTTAAGTGGGCCCCCAGGGTGTGGAAACGTAATCCCGCAGAAATCCGTGCCTTGAAGAATTATGCATGAATTCCTACAAGGGAGATTCCACAGGAACGTGTGAGGTATGCTGATACATGTACAAACAGAACTGATCATAAGTGAAATCCTGCGAAATACTCAGTAATTATCAAGAGCACATGAAGTTCATAGTCTATTAACTTTCAAAAGTAAACATATATATATATATACATATGATAGTGTTAAAGTTTGATTCAAAAGGTCCAAGCATAACATCCCAAGAATACACGCGCTCCGTATGATGGCTAGTAATAGACGTCGCCATCTGTCCACTCGTCTACACCTCGAGCTACCATTGGGGTACCCTCCAGGGGAGCGTCAGTGTCCGCGTTGGGACCGGGTGCTGGACCTGCAATACCAAGGGTGACACTGTTAACACGACGGTTAAGCAAGTACTAAGGCATATGAAACTAATACAACATAATATATCAACAAGAATAATCACTGAACATGATGCATGAGTAAGGAATTACAACTTAAATGTCATATATACTGATTGGCAACCACGACGCTCTATTCTCCCAAAAGAGAGCATACATATCATATCGGTCGCTAGGGGATCAAGCTAGCTTCTCGAGGAGCGCCGACTACTCCTTCATAAACCTACTGCAGTGGTGTCATATATATACCCAAAGGGCGTAAGCTGAGTGGTGCCGACTCAGATCCAATCATATCAGTCATATCATACCCTTGGCTAACAAGCTCGCACTCATTAGAAGCTCTGGCTTGTCAGACACGCACTTATTAGAAGCTTAGGTCTGAATTGCCTCAGGGTTTTGCTAATAGAAGTAGTTCATGTTGAAGGTGGTGCATTGTGGTAAGATGCATGCATTCGGATTGAGATATTACTACTCATCCTATATTAATTGGCCCATGATCCCCAAGAACATTCAACACGACGTACTCATAAGAAATCTGGTGTCGTTGTGTTACCGTGTCTTGGTATTACCTTATAGGCATACGGGACACCTTCTTATGCCAACATCCATGACTTGCTATTGGGAGATCATTCGTAAGTCATTCATTCATTACAACATGTGATTACCAGCGGCCAATGTGGGGGTGTGGAAGGTACCAATACTAAGGCCCTACAAGATCATTGAAGGTTCCTAACATCCTACATTCATTGGGTCCTTACGGCTTAACCGTATACAAGGCTATGGCTTAGCTGAGTGGGTCAGAATCCGTCCGGATTTTCAGGTGCATTTACGGCCCAACCGTATGTTGTCCTACAGCTTAGCCGTGCTAAACCTACGGCTAGGTTACGGGGAGTTTATGGCTTAGTCGTAGTGTATTCTACGGTGCAGCCATGTGCAAGCCGTAGAAGAAACTGGGTTCCATGAGCTCTCTGGAAAGCTCGCCGTAGGAAGACCTACGGCTTGGGTACGGGCTAGATACGGCTTAGCCGTAGTGAAATCCATGGCGTAGCCGTAGATGAGCTGTAGTACAAAATCTCATTCTACTGCTCTCTGGACCTTGAGCCGTAAATGCTCACGACTTAGCCGTAGCTTCGCCGTAAGCTTCAGAAATCTGAATACAGTTTTGTAGCTCGGTTCCAACGCAATTCAACACAGAACATGGATAAGTGAAGTGTTCCTATGGCTCAGTAACACTGTCTTTGAAAGTGTTTGATGCGCACACACCCTTCTAATGCATTTTCACCTTGTAATTCATTCCATACCACATTTACATTAATTAAAACAATGAACATGGCTGAAATTGGGGAAAATGCAAGTAGCTAGCTCAATAATCCATACTTAATTATGCATGCAGTACATACAACTCAGTACTTGCCTCTTCTAGCAGTGCTAACCCTCTCAAACTCCCTTTCTTGCATGTGCTTAAGGAAATCTCTGGAATTAAACGAGTTCTCTACAAGGAACATGAAAAGTGGAATATGGAGGATTAGATTTACATGCATGTCATGGGAATTGAATCTTCATGGCTCTAACAAACCCAATGTACGAAAGGAGACAATCTTTTACCTTATTTGCTGTATTATTAGAGAGGATTATAAATCCCAAGAAAGAGATACCCCAAGGAAGAATGAGAAGATAGGTGAATGCTATCCTCAATGTATGCACAACCCCCCAACCTTAGCAACACCTCAATACAAGGAGAAGGAAGAAGAAATTCAGAAAAGAAGGGAGAGCTCTAGCAGTTGAAATGAAAGAAGAGAGAGGTGGGTACGTGGAGCTCTCTTTAAACATCATTTCCTCCTGAAGTTGCATGCATGTCCACTCATTTCCAGAAATTTCAGTTTAGACCAACAGGACCTCAATTGGCCCAGAATTAGTTCGGATCAACTCGGGCCCAACACAAAAAACGATCCACATGAACAGTTACACGAAAGGCAGTGGACGGGGTGTCTAAGAGATGTAAGGATAATTGACAAAAAGGCCCTTAACTACTGAAGTAAGGTCCAAACTCTGCCCAACTACTTATCCGAGGCCCAAACCCAATAGTTTTACACTAAATTAATCCTCAACAAGTCTTAATCAATATAAAACAATGTTAATTAACGTAACTAAGATTAGTGGGAGGTTCGGGACCTTACAGGAACTGTAAGAGAAACAAAGAAATTTGGCAATAATTGAAGAAAGTAGGGCCATTAGCCAAACGTAATTCAACCATTACAAGTAACGAATCACTAAATTTTTTGTCTTGTATCTTGAACATAGATGAGAGCTTCAGTTCTAAGTCCAAGTCTTGTTAATGGCTTTAGAGCGACTTGCAATAATCGAAAATTAATATAATTGTACGTTTTAACATACTCCTTTATTTCATGGGGCTTGATTAAAGAAAGATGCTGAATATTAATGGTAGAGGATTCAATTCTTTCAATGGTCATTACTTTACAAATTGATTTTAATTGAAAACTTCCAACTTTATAAATTTCATTTTTATTTACGGTTGGAATAGTCCAGTCATAAATAACTTGATCTAAATCATCATAACTGATTTCTTCACTATTTTTAATAGACATAGAAGATAAGGAATTTGATGATGAGGAAGAAGAAAGTACAAACCTGTTAAAAAACTTAGCCATAATTTGTATTACAGACTTATTTTAACCAAATCCACCACGAGTATCTAACGAAATAAAGGATTTACACACTAATAAAATGCCTTAAACGCCTTCACACAGCTAACAATGGCAACAACAATGGCTACCTCAGCTTCACTCCGGCCAGAATATGATTAAAATTTCTCAATAATAATAAATATAGCACTAAGTATTAAGACTTTTGACGTTCTTACTTCTGAGTCAGCAATTCCTTAAGTGAAATCAAAGCATAACATAACAAAAATAAGTGAATAAATACTCACAAAACAACTTTATATTGCCAAAGTACTTGATTACAAATTTGACACCAACTTGGCTCTGATAACAACTGGGGAAGATGGTGGGTATACAAAAGCGGAAGGGAGAGAAGAGAGGAGATGGTGGTAGAAGCAAGGCTGGATTTTGACTGGTATTCCAACTCTTGCCTATACATGAGGAAGGTTAGACCTATTTATAGTCATAACCAACATAATTTACATTTTATTACAACTGAATTTACACTGCATTTGCATTTCATTTCAAGTGCTAACAAATTTCATGATGCAATTGGGCTGCAAGCAAAAATCACAATCTTTGCTGTAGATGAACTTTATTCTGAATAGTGAGATGTCATGTTTGCTTTGAGTGACTTGATAAGGTATGTGTCATTTCTTTATTTCTTTTCCCTTTCTGGAGATAAGTTCTTCATAGATGTGCGTGTCGGGAATAAAATACTACTTCAATCTTATGAGAGATATGCTTTGTCTTTTAGTACTTTTGTATGTACTTTTTCCAAAAAAAACTCATTAATGGGCTAGTAGAAACAACTTTTGTAGGAAGAATCTTTATGCTAGGCATAGTATTATTGGAGACTTCCATTAAAAGTGCTCATCCCAGCCATCATTTGTTAATTCACCATGGAATAATTGGATTAACTCTTCTCGAGTTCTATCAGAAATATTAAAAGACATGTCCTCATAAGCATTGATAATTTGAATAAGAGCTATATGTCCAGATTTATATGGATTCTATATCACTGTTGTTTGCTTAGCAAGATCGTCAGCGATGCAAACAACTCTTCGACCGTCACACCAAACATATCTGTACATACTTGCAAATTCAAGATGTTCTTTTAGATTAAGAAATCTTTGATACTGATCAGAAACTGGATCATAAGTTCGGAGGCGTTCTAAGCTGTATTCCATTGTAGTAACTTCATGAGATTCATACCATTGAGCTGGATAATCAACAGGGAGATGCTCGTAATCATTTAAGGTAGAGATGAACTTTTTGCAGACTAAATCTCCTTCATAATTCATGATGGTCCATAATTGATAAGGTTTATAAAACTAGATTTTGATCTTTCACTCAAACTTGATGAAATCATTATGAGAAGTTGTCTTTTGGTAACTCTAAGGTAGCGAAGGGCATGACGCACAATTACAGGGAGATGCTATATCATTTCAAAATCATCTCTGCATAAAGAAAATCTTTGGACTAATCCTTGTTCAGTATATGAGATATCAACTTCATATGATCGCAAGAACAATTTGGGAAAGCCAGTTGCCTAGCTTATATATTGAGCTTTGAGCATTAATCGCTCCTTGATCTGACAAGAAATAGTTTTTTCTCTAATTCTTGTGGTTATCTTATCTGGAAAGGCTGTGTTAACCTTTTCCAGGAGGTGAATTCTAGATGTTTTTTCATCAGCATAGGTGGATAACAATGCTCTTTGATAGATGTTATGACACATAAGGATTTGGCTTTCTAAGTCCTTGATATGATTTGGAATTTTGGATAGGGTTTTTCTACTGTTTTTCTTTTATCAGAAAGAATGGCACTCCAATGGGCATTAATAAGTTCTTGTTAAATGACAGATAATCCTGGATTGAATAAGGGAATTGATATTTGTTGGGATGTAGGTATGAAGCAAGAACTTGATTCCTTAATAAGGGCTTTGCTTTTGCTTGTACTTGATGTCATAATGGGAAGGGATACTTCCTGAAGGTAGATAGGTATGAATGAGAATTATTAATAATCTAAATTTTTATTTTCTTTGGGAAAAGAGAAATAATTTTATATCTATCCTCTGGGTCGAATTTAAAGGTACCAGAATCTGGATGTAGGATTAAATGTAAAAAACATGAAGACATTAGAGAGATGATTAGTAAGATCCATTTTATTTGGAACTGAATATTTGATTGTTTTTTAACACCTTATTCTTGTTTATACTTTGTTTGAATACTACTGATATATTGAATAGGAGTTGATTAACCAAAATAAAAAATTAATTCTTTATTGTCTAAAATAGCTTTTAGATCTAATGAGTCATTGAAAAGGCTGTAAAATTTGTAGAAAAGGGTTTCCAAGGATAACATCATTGTTTAAATCCTTTCCTAGAAGGAAATTAGTCTTTATACATGTTCCAATTTTACAGATAGAAACATTACTTAATTTGTATTTGATATGTAGTTTTTTGCTGGCAGTAGATAGAATGAGTTTATTATTGGTTTTTTCATAATATTTTGTCGGGATTAATCCTTCTCTTATTAAATTAACATCTATGTCAAGGCGTTTAAGGTGTTTTGTTGCTATGTAAATCCTCTATTTCGTTAGATACTTACGGTGGATTTGGTCAAAATAACTCTGTAATACAAATTATTAAACCTTATTAAGAAGTTTGTACCTTCTTCTTCCTCATCATCAAATTCCTCATCTTCTATGTCTATTAAAAATAGTGAAGAAATCAGTTATGATGATTTAGATTAAGTTCTTTGTGACTACACTATTCCAACCAAAAATAAAAATGAAATTTATAAATTTAGAAGTTTTGAATTAAAATCAAGTTATAAAGTAAAAACCATTGAAAGAATTGAATTAATTACCAGTAATATTCAGCATCTTTCTTAAATCAAGTGCCATGAAATAAAGGAGTATGTTAAAACATATAATTATATTCATTTTTGATTAGTGTAAGTTGCTATAAAGCCATTAACAAGACTTGGACTTAGAAGTGAAGCTCTCATCTATGTTCAAGATACAAGACATAAAAAATTCAGTGATTCATTACTTGGAATGGTTGAATCAAGTTTAGCTAATAACCCTACTTTCTTCAATTGCTTTCCAAATTTCTCTGTTTCCCTTACAAATCCAAGTGCACATGAAGCTCTTAGTCTTGCTATTCAAACAAAAGGTTTTGATATGAATCCTCATAATCAAAATCTTACTCTCATATATAGAGTTTATTATAAACTCATGAATTCGGTTGTTCCCGGCATAGCTGATTCCCATCAAGCAAAAGGTATGATACTTTATTCTAAACTAATTTAAAAAATAAAGTTAATATTTTGAAACTCATATAGTGGAATAATATTAATCTATTTGGTAAATGACAGTTAGAAAACGCTCAATCTGAAAGGTCTTTAGAAAATCAAGATCTGAAAACAATTATTGAACATGAAGATGGAAGTGTTGAAATAAATTTTTAAACGGATTCAAAAGATACAACTCCTACAGTTTATCAACCTTCTAGAAAGTCTTATTCTCATCCTCCCTCTGTGGTCGGATCTTCCATAAAAGAGTCATCCTGAGTTTCTTGCTCTACACCTAATGTAGACCTTCGACCCAAAGGACTTGTGTATCCTTCTTATCAAGCTTCTCCATCTAGTACATATAATCCTTCAGAATCCGATTTCAATATAAATTTAATTGAATGCTTTGAAATTGTTAAAGAAATGTTAAAAAAGAATTTAGCTTTACAGCCATTAACAAAATCCTTTTTAAATAGGTTTCTCAAGAACATAAAGACTTTTTTTAAAAAAATGGTACAAATATATGTTTGATAATCAAAGAAATATTCATTTCTTTAATTGGCTTAAACTAGCCATGAAGAAAGCTTATAATACTGAAGATTTATCCATCAATATGATAACAAAATTAGGTTCATCTTGGATTATAGCTTCTACTAGCTCTTCTCTACAAAGAACTGAAGAATCTGGAGATCCTCCATTGCATCAAATCATATAAAAGGAAACTTCAGCCGTACCCATAAAAGATGTTTCAAAAATGCAGGGAGATAAAGGTAAATCTGAATTAATTTATAAATCAGACTTAAGTGATGTTTTGAACAAAATAATTATACAAATATTAACCTTCATACTATTGGCCAACAAACGAATAGAATTGAAGATAAAGTTGAAAATATTTTAAAAATTTATGAAGCATCTTCTTCACAAAAAATAATTAAGACACAAACTTTAGGTTTTCAAGGTGAAGCCCTTAAAGATCTAAAGTTAAAAAGGAAACCTTTAAAATTTTTAGATGAACTAATCAATCAATTACCTCATAGTTTTTCAAATATAAAACTTCAAGAAAATAAAGATAAAAAAGCTAACAAATCTATAAATGTTTTAGTCTCAAATTCTAAAGCCTCTAGCTTAGATTCACAATTTTCTATAGCTGATCCTATAGAAGAAGAAAACAAATGAGAATCAAAATAATCAAAATCAAGAATCTCCACAAATCAATAAAATATTTAAAAGACAAAACCAATAGTCACTGAGGCAGAGACAAGAAATTATTATTCAAGACCTACTCCAGTTGATCTTCAATTCAAAGAACAAGCTATTCTAAATGGCCTTCGATTTGAAAACTCCTCAGTATATGAATGGAATGTAGATGGACTATCTGAATATTAAATCCTATAATTATCATCCAAGACCTACACCGGTTGATCTTCAATTCGAAGAACAAGCTATTCTAAATGGCCTTCAATTTGAAAACTCTTTAGTATATGAATGGAATGTAGATGGACTATCTGAACATCAAATCTTGCAACTATGCCAACACATGATGATATATGCCTCTACCATCATGGCTGCCGGTAATGATCAAAGACTTGCAGTAAATGCAGTTGTCTTTGGATTTACTAGACAATTAAATGGTTGGTGGGAAAAGTACCTATCTAATATAGAGAGGCAAGGTATACTAATGCAGTAAAAATAGATCCTTCAGGAAATCCTATTATTACTCCTCAAGGTTAAATGATTCCTGATTCTATTTACATACTTATTAGCAATATAGTAAAACATTTTATTGGTAATTATATGAATTAGAAGAAAAAATAAAAACATAATTAATCAATTTATCTTGCCCAATATTATCAAATTTTCATTGGTATAGAGATGTTTTCTCATCAAAACTCTATACAATCGATGCAAGCAATTCAGAATTTTGGAAAAAAAATTTATATCTAGTCTTACTAAACTTTTTGCAGAAAAAGTGAGAGAAGAGTTAAAATCAGAAAATTATGAAAATTTTAATTAAGGACTTTATACATATGGTGACCTTGTTCAAAAGATAAATTAAGTTAGATTTTCATTATGCAATGAAATCAAACTTAAACGATAAATTGAAAATCAAAAAAGAATCAACAAATATGAACTTGGTGATTTTTGTTATCAATTTGGCATGGAACCATTAATTAGTTTTTCTAGCCATAATAAAAAGAAAAACTTAAAAAGAAACCATCAAAAAAGAAAATTTAAACATTTTTCAACTCTACAATATTATATTCCTGCAAAAAGATCTCATAAAAAATCTTCCCATAAAAATCCTTATAAAGAATCAAAGAAATCTTATACAAAAGATAATCTATTCACTTCTTATCCGAAGAAAAAGGAAATACAACTAAAATTGTAAAGAAAAAGGGCATATAGCTCCTGACTACCCAAAAATAAAAGTAAAAACAGAAAAAGAAATCAAAACTATCTTAAAAGGATCCTTAGCGTCAGAGTCATCTAGTTCCTCTGATACACATTAATCTTCCTCTCATTCTTTAGATACATGTCATTGTAAAATATTTGATAGTGAAATCCAGTATAAATTTGCTTCTTCTTCCTCTTTATCTTTAAACATACTTTCTACTCCAGAAGACTGGTGCTAGGAATGTTTAGAGATTTCAAAGATGCAGAATAAAAAAATAAATATTTTGAAAAAATACAAAATATAAATAAAGGAAATACAAAAGGAAAAGCTTCTACATCAAATAATATATCTGACTTACCTGAACAATTCAGTATTAAAGATGTATTAGATAGATTAAGAGAGGGGTAAGCTCCTCCTCATCTTGCAATTCAAGATATTTATAAAGAAATTACTAATCAAAAGCAAGAAGTACAAGAATTAAAAAAATACTTAATTGAACTTCAAAAACTCAAACGATGTGTTGAGAATTTTGAATTTCACACAGTAAAAAATTATCAAAAATATAATGATAATAAATTAGAACATCAAGAAGAATTTGGTGAAAACTTAAATGGTCTTATAAATTCTTTAACAAGAAATCCACTTAAAAATTGGAAAACTCAAGCTACAATTAAGATCAAAGACTTCTCTATTATAACACTCTGCTTACTAGATAGTGGCGTAGATGTTAATTTAATAAAAGAAGAATTAATCCAAACAAAATATTATGAAAAAACCAATAATAAACTCAATCTAGCTACTGCTAGCAAAAAACTACATATCAAATACAAATTAAGTAATGTTTATGTTTGTAAAAATGGAACATGCATATAGACCAATTCCCTTCAAGGATTTAAACAATGATATTATCCTTGGAAACCCTTTTCTATAAATTTTACAACCTTTTCAAACTGACTTATCAGGTCTAAAAACTATTTTATAAAATAAAGAATTAAATTTTGATTTTGGTGAATCAACTCCTATTCAACATATCAATAATATTCAGATAAAGTGTAAACAAGAATATGGTGATAAAAAAACAATCAAATATCCAAATCCAAATAAAACGGATCTTATTAATCATTTCTCTGATATCTTCATGTTTTCTACATTTGATCCTACATCCAGATTTTGGTACCTTCAAATTCTACTTACAGGACAAATATAAAATTATTTCTTTTTTTCCAAAGAAAAAAAATTTAGATTATTGATAATTCTCATTCAGACCTATCTGCCTTCAGGAAGTATCCCTTCTCATTATAACATCAAGTACAAGCAAAAGCAAAGCCCCTATTGAGGAATCAAGCTCTTCCTTCATACCTACATCACAACAAATATCAATTCCCTTCTTCAATCCAGGATTATCTGTCACTTCACAAGAACTTATCAATGCCCATTGGAGTGCCATTCTCTCTGATAAAAGAAAAAACACTAGAAAACCCTATCCAAAATTGCAAACCATATCAAGGACATAGAAAGCCAAATCCTTATGTGCGATAACATCCATCAAAGAGCACTGTTATCCACCTATGCTGATGAAAAGACATCTAGAATTCACCTCCTGAAAAAAGGTTAACACAACCCTTCTAGATGAGATAGCTGTAAGAATTATAGAAAAGACTATTTCTTGTCAGATCAATGAGCGATTAATCTCAATGCTCAATATATAAGCTGGGCAACTGGCTTTCCCAAATTGTTCCCGCCATCATATGAAGTTGATATCTCATATATCGAACAAGGATTAGTTCAAAGATTTTCATTATGCAGAGATGATTTTGAAATGATACAGCAGCTCCTGCAATCATGTGTCATGCCCTTCATAGCCTTGGAGTTACCAAAGACAACTTCTCATGATGATTTCATCAAGTTCGGTTGAAAGATTAGAATTTCGATTTTATCAACAGCATCAATTATGGACCATCATGAATTATGAAGAAGGAGATTTAATCTTCAAAAAATTCATCTCTACCTTAAATGATTACAAGCATCTCCTTATTGATTATCCAGCTCAATGATATGAATCTCATGAAGTTGCTACAATGGAATACAGCTTAGAACATCTCCAAAAGTATGATCCAGCTTTTGGTCATTATAAAAGATTTCTCAATCTAAAAGGACATCTTGAATTTGCAAGTACATATAGATTTGTTTGGTGTGATGGTCAACGAGTTGTTTGCATTGCTAATGATCTCGTTGAGCAAACAACGGTGATACAAAATCCTTTTAAATCTGGACATGCAAAGTTTAATCAAATTCTCAATGCGTAAGAAGATATCTCTTTTGACATTTTCAGAAAAAACTCGTGAAGAATTAATTCAGCTATTCCATGGAGAATTCGAAAATGATAATAAAGGTTGGAATGACCCTTGCCATAATTTTGACTCTATTATGATGTTCTCTGCCAACTACAATGGGATTCATCAGGATGGTGATTAATCTTATCAATATTTAGATTTATCAAGATTTATTATGAGTTTTCTTTATAAAGCCTGCAAAGAAAAGATAACAAAAACTTTATCATTGCAATTGTATCCATAGTTATGCTATTCTCTACAAACACATCAAAGTTATGTTGAAAAGTACTATACAAAAAAAGCTACTTTGTGAAAGAAGACAAAAGACAATTGGGAAAAATCCAAAAGCCAACATGAAAATTCAAGGCTCCAAAGACTCCTCTCTCCGCAACAGACCACCAAGTACTATGCAGAAGAATAAAGCAACATCCTCCTAGTCAACAAGTATACTCATCACAGCATGAAGACAAACCATCTATATGGCAACCTGTGATTCTATCTAGCAGTAAAATCCCGAAACATCATAAAATGAAATGCAAATGCAGCAAAAATTCAGTTGTAATGAAATGTAAATTATGTTTGCTAAGATTATAAATAGTACCAGCCTTCTCCATGTACAGGTAAGAGTTGGAATACCAGTCAAAATCCAGCCTTACTTCCACCACCATCCCCTCTCTCCTCTCCCTCCACTTTTGTATACCCACACTCTCCCCATTTGGTATCAGAGCCAAGTTGGCATCTAATTTGCAATCACGTATTGATGCAATATACAGTCTTTTTGTGAGTATTTATTCACTTATCTTTATGTTTTGATTTTGTTTACGGAATTGCTGACTCAGAGGCAAGAACGTCAAAAATCTTAATACTTGGTTGTGTGTTTTTTATTTTTGAGAAATTTTAATCATATTCCACCCGGTGCAAAGCTGAGGTAGCCATTGTTATCGCTGTTGTTAGCCATGTGAAGGCGTTTAAGGCGTTTTGTTGGTGTGTAAATCATTTATTTCATTAGATACTCGTGGTGGATTTGGTTAAAATAACTTTTTATTACAAATTGTGGCTAAGATTATCAAGAAGTTTGTACCTTCTTTTTCCTCATCATCAAATTCCCTATCTTCTATGTCTATTAAAAATAGTGAAGAAATCAGTTATGACAATTTAGATCAAGTTATTTGTGACTGCACTATTCCAACCGTAAATAAAAATGAAATTTATAAAGTTGGAAGTTTTCAATTAAAATCAAGTTATAAAGTAAAAACCATTGAGAGAACTGAATCTATTCCCAATAATATTAGCATCTTTCTTTAATCAAGCCCCATCAAATGAAGGAGTATGTTAAAACATACAATTATATTCATTTTGGCTTAGTGCAAGTTGCTCGAAAGCCATTAACAAGACTAGGACTTAGAACTGAAGCTCTCATCTATGCTCAAGACATGACATAAAAAATTTAGTGATTCATTACTTGGAATGGTTGAATTAAGTTTGGCTAATGGTCTTACTTTCTCAATTCTATTGAATCTCTTCAAATACATTCAAGAGACACAACTGCTATAGTTTATTAACCTACTAGAAAATCTTATTCTCATCCTCCCTCCGTGCTAGGATCTTCCATAAAAGAACCATCCTGAGTTTCTTACTCTACACCTAATGTAGACCTTCGACCTACAGGACTTGTGTATCCTTTTTATCAAGCTTCGCTATCTAATACATATAATCCTTCGGAATCCGATTTCAATATAAATGTTATTGAATGTTTTGAAATTGATAAAGAAATTTTAAAAAAGAATTTAGCTCTACATCCTTTAACAAAATCCCTTTTTAAACAGGTTTCTCAAGAACATAAATACTTTTAAAGAAAAATGGTACAAATATATGTATGATAATCAAAGAAATATTTATTTCTTTGATTGGCTTAAACTAGCCATGAAGAAAACTTATAATACTGAAGATTTATACATCAATATGATAAAAAAATTAGGTTCATCTTGGATTATAGCTTCTACTAACTCTTCTCTACAAAGAACTGAAGAATCTAGAGATCCTCCATTGCATCAAATCATATAAAAGGAAACTTCAGCCATACCCATAAAAGATGTTTCAAAATTATAAAGAGATAAAGGTAAATCTGAAATTATTTATAAATCAAACTTAAGTCATGTTTTAGAACAAAATAACTATACAAGTATTAACCTTCATACTATTGGCCAACAAACCAATAGAATTGAAGATAAAGTTGAAAATATTTTAAAAATTTATGAAGCATCTTCTTCACAAAAGATAATTAAGACACAAACTTTAGGTTTTCAAGGTGAAGCCCTTAAAGACCTAAAGTTAGAAAGGAAACCTTTAAATTTTTCATATGAACTAATCAATCAATTATCTCATAGTTTTACAAATATAAAACTTCAAGAAAATAAAGATGAAAAAGCTAACAAATCTATAAATGTTTTAGTCTCAAATTCTAAAGCCTCTAGCTCAGATTCACAATTTTCTATAGCTAATCCTATAGAAGAAGAGTCTAAAACAAATGAGAATCAAAATGATCAAAATCAAGAATCTCCACAAATCAATAAAATATTTAAAAGACAAAACCAATAGTCACTGCGGCAGAAACAAGAAATTATTATTCAAGACCTACTCCACTTGATCTTCAATTCAAAGAACAAGCTATTCTAAATGGCCTTCGATTTGAAAACTCCTCAGTATATGAATGGAATGTAGATGGACTATCTGAATATTAAATCCTACAACTATGCCAACACATGATGATATATGCCTTTACCATCATGGCTGTCGGTAATGATCAAAGACATGCAGTAAATGCAGTTGTCCTTGAATTTACTGGGAAATTACATGATTGGTGGGAAAAGTACCTATCTGATCTAGAAAGACAAGCTATACTAAATGTAGTAAAAAGAGATCTTTCAGGAAATCTTGTTGGTACTCCTCAAGGCCAAATGATCCCTGATTCCATTTACATGCTTATTACCAATATAGTTAACATTTTATTGGTAATTATATGAATGTAGAAGAAAAATTAAAAATAGAATTAATCAATTTATCTTGCCCAACATTATCAAATTTTCATCAGTATAAAGATGTTTTCTTATGAAAACTCTATACAATCGATGCAAGTAATTTAGAATTTTAGAAAGAAAAATTCATTTATGGTCTTCCTAAACTTTTTGTAGAAAAAGTTAGAGAAGAATTAAAATCAGAAAAGTATGGAAATTTGAATTATGGAATATATACATATGGTGATCTAATTCAAAAGATTAATAAAGTTGGATATTCATTATGCAATGAAATCAAACTTAAACGTCAAATCAAAAATCAAAAAAGAATTAGCAAGTATGAACTTGGTGGTTTTTGTTTTCAATTTGGCATGGAACCACTAATCAGTCTCTCTAGCCAGAATAAAAAGAAAAACTTAAAAAGAAGCCGTCAAAAAAGAAAATCTAAACATTTTTCAACTCCACAATATTGTACTCCCTCAAAAATATATTATAAAAAATCTCCTCATAAAAACCCTTATAAAGAATTGAAGAAATCTTATACAAACGATAATCCATCCACTTCTTATCCCTAAAAAAAAGAAATACAATGTTTTAATTGCAAAGAAAAAGGACATATAGCTCTTGGTTGCCTCGAAAATAAAAGTTAAAATAGAAAAAGAAATCAAAACTATCTTAAAAGGATCCTCAGCGTCAGAGTCATCTAATTCCTCTGATACAGAATATTCTTCCTCTCATGCTTCAGATACATGTCATTGTAAAATATTTGGTAGTGAAATCCAGTATGAATCTGGTTCTTTTTCCTCTTTATCTTTAACCGTACTTTTTGCTCCATAAGAGATAGTGCTAGAAATGTTTAAAGATCTAAAAGATGAAGAATTAAAAAATAAATATTTTGAAAAAATGCAAAATATAAATAAAGGAACTGAAAAAGGGAAAGCTTCTACATCAAATAACATATCAGACTTACCTAAGCAATTCAACATTAAAATTGTATTAGATAGATTAAGAGAGCAACAAGCTCCTACTCATCTTTTTATTCAATATCTTTATAAAGAAATAAATAATCAAAATCAAGAATTAAAAGAATTAAAACAAGACTTAATTGAATTTCAAGAATTCAAACAACGTGTTGAGAATCTTGAATTTCACACACTTAAAAATTATCAAGAAAATATTAATAATTTAGAAAATCAAGAAAAATTTGATAAAGAATTAAACGGCTTTGTAAATTCTTTAACAAGAAATCCACTTAAAAAATGGAAAACACAAGCTACAATTAAGGTCAAAGACTTCTCTATTGAAGCACTTTGCTTACTAGATAGTGGTGCAGATGTTACTTTAATAAGAGAAGGATTAATCCTAACAAAATATTATGAAAAAAAAATAATAAACTCAATCTAGCTACTACTAGTAAAAGACTACATATCAAATACAAATTAAATAATGTTTATGTCTGTAAAAAGGGAACATGTATAAAGACTAATTTCCTTCTAGAAAAGGATTTAAACAATGAAGTTATCCTTGGAAATCCTTTTCTACAAATTTTACAGCCTTTTCAAATTGACTCATCAGGTCTAAAATCTATTTTAGGCAACAAAGAATTAAATTTTGATTTTGTTGAATTAACTCCTATTAACATATCAATATTATTTAGACAAAGTGCAAACAAGAATAAGATGTTTAAAAACCATTCAGATATCCAGTTCCAAATAAAATGGATTTTATTAATCGTCTCTCTGATGTCTTCAAGTTTTCTACATTTAATCCTACATCCAGATTTTGGTACCTTCAAATTCTGCCCGGAGGATAGATATAAAATTACTTTTCTTTTCCCAAAGAAAATAAAAATTCAGGTTATAGATAATTATCATTCAGACCTATTTTTTACTCCTATCTGCCTTTAGGAAGTATCCCTTCTCATTATGACATCAAGTAAAGCCCCTATTCAAGAATCAAGCTCTTCCTTCATACCTACATCCCAATAAATACCAATCTCTTTCTTCAATCCAAGATTATCTTTCACATCACAAGAACTGATCAATGCCCGTTGGAGTGCCATTCTCTCTGATAAAAGAAAAAACACTAGAAAAACCCTATCCAAAATTGCAAAGCACATTAAAGACTTAGAAAGCCAAATCCTTATGTGTCATAACATCCATCAAAGAGCACTGTTATCCACCTATGCTGATGAAAAAAAAAACATCCAAAATTCACCTTCAAGAAAAGGTTAGAACTACCCTTCCAGATGAGATAGCTACAAGAATTAGAGAAAAAACTATTCCATGTCAAATCAAGGAGCGACTAATACTCAAAGCTCAATATATAAGCTCGGCAACTAGCTTTCCCAAATTGTTCTTACCATCATATGAAGTTGATATCTCATATATCGAACAAGGATTAGTCTAAAGATTTTCTTTATGCAGAGGTAATTTTGAAATAATACAGCAACTCCTGTAATCGTGCGTCATGTCCTTCACAGCCTTGGAGTTACCAGAAGACAACTTCTCATAATGATTTCATCAAGTTTCGGTGAAAGATCAGAAATCCAGTTTTATCAATCTTATCAATTATGGACTATCTTGACTTATGAAGAAGGAGATTTAGTCTGCAAAAAATACATCTCTACCTTAAATGATAACGAGCATCTCCCTATTGATCATCCATCTCAATGGTATGAGTCTCATAATGTCACTACAATGGAATACAGCTTAAAAAGTCTCCAAAATTATGATCTAGCTTCTAATTAATATCAAAGATTTCTCAATCTAAAAGGACATCTTGAATTTGCAAGTACATACAGATATATTTGGTGTGATCGTCGACGAGTTGTTTAAATTGCTGATGATCTTGCGAAGTAAACAATCATGATACAAAATCCATATAAATCTGGACATACAGCTCTCAATCAAATTATCAATGCCTATGATGACATATCTTTTGATATTTCTGAAGAAACTCGAGAAGAGTTAATCCAATTATTCCATTGTGAATTGACAAATGAAGGTTGCAACGAGCACTTTTGATGCAGGTCTCCAATAATACTATGCCTAGCATAAAGATTCTTCCTGCAAGAGCTTTTTCTAAAACATTGGAAGGATGAGAAAAGCTTTTTCTACTAGCCCATCAATGAATTCTTAGAAAAAGTACATGAAAAACTACTAAAAGACAAAGCATATCTCTCATAAGCATGAAGTAGTATTTTATTCCCGACATGCACATCCATGAAAAACTTATCTCCAGAAAGGGAAAAGAAATAAAGACATGACACATACCTTATCAAGTCACTCAAAGCAACCATGACATCTCACTATTCAGAATAGAGTTCATCTACTGCAAAGATTGTGATTTTTGCCTGTAGTCCGGAAGCATCATGAAATTTGCTAGCACATTAAATGCAATGCATATTCAGTCTAAATTCAGTTGTAATGAAATGTAAATTATGTTTGTTATGACTATAAATAGGTGTAGACTTCCTCATTTACAAGCAAGAGTTGGAATACCAGTCAAAATCCAGCCTTGCTTCCACCACCATCTCCTCTCTCCTCTCCCTTCCGCTTTTGTATACCCAGCATCTTCCCCATTTGGTATCAGAACCAAGTTGGTATCAAATTTGTAATCAAATACTTTGGCAATATGAAGTTGTTTTGTGAGTATTTCTTCACTTATCTTTGTTATGTTATGTTTTAATTTTGTTTAAGGAATTGCTGACTCAAAAGCAAAAACGTCAAAATTCTTAATACATGGTTGTGTGTTTGTCATTATTTAGAAATTCTAATTATTTTCCGCCCAAAGCGAAGTTGAGGTAGCCATTGTTGTCGCCGCTATTAACCATGTGAAAGCATTTAAGTTGTTTTGTTAGTGTGTAAATCCTCTATTTCGTTAGATACTTGTAGTAGATCTGGTTAAAATAACTCTGTAATACAAATGATGTCTAAGCTTATTAGGAAGTTTGTACCTTCTTCTTCCTCATCATCAAATTCCTTATCTTCTATGTCTATTAAAAATAGTGAAGAAATCAGTTATGATGAGTTAGATTGAGTTATTTGTGATTGGACTATTCCAACCATAAATAAAAATGAAATTTATAAAGTTAGAAGTTTTCAATTAAAATCAATTTATAAAGTAAAAACCATTGAAAGAACTAAATCCATTACCAGTAATATTCAGCCTCTTTCTTTAATCAAGCCCCATGAAATAAAGGAGTATGTTAAGATTTCTCTTTAATCAATTTCTCTATTTCCCTTATAGATCCAGGTGCACATGAAGCTTTTACTCTTGCTATCAAGACAAAATGTTTTGGTATGAATCCTCATAATCAAAATCATGCTCTCATATATAGAGTCTATTATAAACTCATGAATTCAGTTGTTCCACGCATAGCCTATTCCCATCAAGCAAAAGGTATGACTACTTTTTTCCAAGCTAATTTCAAAAATAAAGTAAATATTCCAAAACTCATACAGTGGAATGATATTAATCTATCTAGTAAATGACGCTTAGAAAATGCCTAACTATAAAGGACTTTAGAAAATCAAGATATTGAAACAATTATTGAACATGAAGATGGAAGTGTTGGAATAAATTTTCAAGCAGATTCAAGAGATACAACATCTATAGTTTATCAACCTTCTAGAAAGTCTTATTCTCATCCTCCCTTTGTGGTAAGATCTTCCATAAAAGAACCATCCTAAGTTTCTTGCTCTACACCTAACGTAGACCTTCGACCTACAGGACTTGTGCATCCTTATTATCAAGGTTCTCCATCTAATACATATAATCCTTTGGAATCCGATTTTAATATAAATGTTATTGAATGTTTTGAAATTGATAAAGAAATGTTAAAAAAGAATTTAGCTCTACATCCTTTAATAAAACCCTTTTTTAAATAGGTTTCTTAAGAACATAAAGACTTTTTAAAAGAAAAATGGTAAAATATATGTATGATAATCAAAGAAATATTTATTTCTTTGATTGGCTTAAACTTGCCATAAAGAAAGCTTATAATATTGAAGATTTATCCATCAATATGATAACAAAATTAAGCTCATCTTGGATTATAGCTTCTACCAGTTCTTCTCTATAAAGAACTGAAGAACCTATACATCCTCCATTACATTAAATCATATATAAAGAAACTTTGGCCGTACCCATAAAAGAAGTAGCAAAGATAAAAGGAGATAAAGGTAAATCTGAATTTATTTACAAATTAGATTTAAGTCATGTTTTAGAACAAAATAATTATACAAATATTAACCTTCATACTATTGGCCAACAAACTAGATAATTGAAGAAATCAAAACTATCTTAAAAGGATCCTCATCCACATCCTTAGAATCATCTAGTTCCTCTAATAAAGATTATTTTTCAGATACATGCCATTGTAAAATATTTGACAGTGAAATCCAATATGAATCTGCTTCTTCTTTCTCTTTATCTTTAAACGTACTCTCTACTCTAGAAGAAACAGTGCTAGAAATGTTTAAAGATTTAATAGATGAAGAATTAAAAAAAATATTTTGAAAAAATACAGAAAATAAACAATTGAAATAAAAATGGAAAAACTTCTACATCAAGTAATATATCTGACTTACCTGAACAATTCAGTATAAAAGCCGTTTCAAATTGATTAAGAGAGCAACAAGCTCCTACTCATCTTTTAATTCAAGATCTTTATTAAGAAATTAAAAATTAAAAGAAAAAAAATAAAAGAATTAAAACAAGACTTAATTGAACTTCAAGATCTCAAACAATGTGTTGAGAATCTTAAATTTCACACAGTAAAAAATTATAAAGAAAATAATGATAATTTAGAACATAAAGAAAATTTTGATGAAAACTTAAATGGTTTTGTAAATTCTTTAACAAGGAATCCACCTCAAAAATAGAAAACTCAAATTACAATTAAGGTCAAAGAATTCTCTATTAAAGCACTCTACTTACTAGATAGTAGCGCAGATGTTAATTTAATAAGAGAAGGATTTTTCCCAACTAAATATTATGAAAAAACCAAAATTAAACTAATCCTAGCAACTACTAGTAATAAACTCCATATCCATTATAAATTAAATAACATCCATGTTTGCAAAAATAGAACATGTACAAAGACTAATTTCTTGCTCGAAAAAGATTTAAACAATGATGTTATCCCTGAAAATCCTTTTCTACATATTCTATAACCTTTTCAAATTGATTCATCAGGCCTTAAAACTATTAAAGACAATAAAAAATTAATTTTTGAATTTGTTTAATCAACTCCTATTCAACATATCAATATCATTCAAAATCAAATTGCTTATAAAGAAAAAAAAATTGCATATTTTCAAGAAGATATGAATTCTTTAAGAATTGAAAGAGAATTATAAAAACTAGAATTCCAAAAAGATTTAATCCAATTTCAAAAATCTCTTGAAACAAAATGCTGTTCTGACGTTCCTTATGCCATTCAACATAGGAAACACCATATTGTTTCTCTTTCATATATTGATAATTTTGCTAAATCTCACATTCTTACTAAAGCTCGACCTATTTAGATGAATAAAGACCTTGTACAACTATGTACTAAAGAAATCAATGATCTTCTTACTAAAATGCTTATTCAGAAATCACAATCCCCTTAGAGTTGTTCAGAGTTTTATGTAAATAAAGTGCCTGAACAAGAACGAGGTGTTCCCCGTCTTGTTATCAACTACAAGCCTTTAAATAAAGTCTTAAGGTCCATCAGATATCCTGTTCCAAATAAAACTGATCTTATTAATTGTCTAGCTGGTGCCTTCCTTTTTTCCAAATTTGATCTTAAATTAGGATTTTGACAAATTCAAATCACCCTAGAGGACAGGTATAAAACTAGTTTTATAGTACCATTTGGCCATTACGAATGGAACATTATGCCATTTGGTTTAAAAAATGCTTCTTTAGAACTTCAAAGAATAATGAATGACATTTTTAATCCATATCAAGCTTTTACACTCGTCTATATAGATGACATTCTTGTGTTTTCGAAATCTATTTGTGACCATTGAAAACATTTAAATATTTTTAAAAAAGTTATTATCAAGAATGGACTTGTCTTATCCCAAAAGAAAATGAAGCTTTATCTAATAGAAATTCAGTTTTTTGGCTTTATAATAAAAAAAGGAACTATTTCTCTAATCCAATGAGTTATTAAGTTTGCTTCCCAATTTCCTGATGAAATTCTTAATAAAGAGCAATTGCAATGTTTCCTTAGATGCCTTAATTATGTTTTTGACTTTTATAAAGATCTTGCTAAAGAAAGAAAAATCTTGCAAATGTGATTGACCAAAAATCCCGTAGAATGGTCACCTGCTCATACAAAAGCTGTTCAAAGTATTAAACAGAAAGTCCAAAATTTACCCTGTCTAGCTATTCCTCATCCAGATTTATTAAAAATAGTTCAAATAGATGCATCTGAAATATGTTTTGGAGGAATCCTTCTACAAAGAAATATCCTTGGAAAAGAAGAAATTCTTCTTTTCACTTCTAGAACATAGACGCCTACTCAACAAAATTATTCAACTATTAAAAAGGAAATCCTATCCATAGTAAATAGTATAATGAAGTTTCAAAGTGATTTATTAAGTAAAAATTTTTTATTAAGAATAGATTGTAAATCTACTAAAGAAATTTTAGAAAAAGATGTAAAAAAATCTTGCTGTTAAGCAAATCTTTGCTTACTGGCAAGCTTTATTGCCATATTTGACTTTGATATTGAGAATATTGTAGATAAAAATAATTCTCTTCCTGATTTTTTATCTCGTGAGTTTTTACAAGGACAAAAAAATGAAGCTTCGGCAGATTAGACCCTTTCTCCAATCCCCAACTGATAAAGTTTCTTCCATTATGAACACTGCACATTTATCCAAAAAATCTAATGGCAATTATCTTGAGAGATGGGGAGCAACCCATACTTCTAATATTCCTTAATTTCAAAGCCCATCAACCCCTATTTCTAGAAAACCTCAAGCTTCACAAGCCAAATATTTTGCCACAAAAGCACCCTTCAGAATTTATTCCTTAGATGACATGTCTTATGCTGATACCATTTCTATTGAACATCTTATCCAAACCCTTTTTTCTCCTGATCACTTATTTATCCAACCTCTTGACTATAAAGTCTATGAACAAATTTTGATTAGAACTGGTAGCTGTACTATTGATAAAAAAGATGGATCAAAAAATTCATACTTAAATGCTTTACCATCCAATATTACTATCCTCTATTCAAAAATCAAAATCCTGCATGTTCTTTCTACTGAAGAATGGGTACGACCTTTTTATATGCCTCAAAGGCTTGATTTAAAACTTATTTTTAATTATTATGATTATATTTCTGCTTAGGAAGTCATCCTCTATTATCAAAACCCATCCTTCCATCATTCCTGGTTCATCAAATTCAAATCAAACTCCCATAAAATACCTATGTGGTTCTTCACACAATTCTGCACCCTTTTGGTGCTACTAAACACATCCTTCCTCAAGCACTTCTTCCTATTTATGAATCCAATTCTACATCATTTAAGGCCCTTCTTCTTCCTATTTATGAATCCAATTCTGCATCATTTAAAGCCCTTCTCAAATCAAAAGAAAAAAGCATTTATCAACACCTACAACTTGCAATAGAACCTTATGTTACTATGTAGTTTTATCACAAGCAGGAGATTCCTTAGATCTTGAAATGGAATTTTTATAAAGAAATGGACTTTAGTCCACCAGTTTTATCTTGAATGATTTATATCAAGTTTTGGCATCAATTTGGTTATAGTGCAATACTCTAGCAATATTCTACCAATCAAGCTATAAAGCCATCATTCTCTAAAGTTCTCAAAACTCTTGAAAAAGAAAAAGAAAGGCTTCATCCAGTAAGTGATATTGACAAATAGAAGAATTCTTGTTCAGCCTCCTTCTGCTCTTTGCGCAGTAGCAGATTTGCTTCAACTCAAAAAAGAACTTCAAAAGGAAATTATTAAACAAATACAAAAAGAATGGTCACCTAAAAATTCTCCATTAAGTTTTGTTCTGCAACTGCATCATTTTTGGGCTGATGACCATATGAAAATATTGCTCCTAAACCATATACAGATGCTGATGAGGCAAAAAGTGATAATGAAGGATTCATATTTATCCGAAGAAAAGAAAAAAATAAAGCCAAGACAAGACATATGCTTTATCAAGCCACTTAATTTACCACAAGGCAATCATGACAATCCATTATTCAGAATAAAGTTCATCTATAGTGAAGATTGTGATCTTATCTAGCAGTCCTGAAGCATCATGAAATTTGTCACCACATGAAATAAAATGCAAATGCAACATAAATTCAGTTGTAATGAAATGTAAATTATGTTGGTTATGACTATAAATAAGTCTAGTCTTCCTCATGTATAGGCAAGAGTTGGAATACCAGTCAAAATCCAGCCTGGCTTCCACCACCATCTCCTCTCTGTCTCCCTTCCCCTTTTGTATACCCACCATCTTCCCCATTTGGTATTAAACCCAAGCTGGCATTAAATTTGTAATCAAGTACTTTGGCATTATAAAGGTTTTTTGTGAGTATTTCCTCTTTTATCTTTGTTATGTTATGATTTGATTTTGCTTAAGGAATTGCTAACTCAAAACTAAGAACGTCAAAAGTCTCAATACTTAGTTTTGTGTTTGTTATTATTGAGAAAATTTAATCATATTCTGCCTAGAGTGAAGCTGAGGTAGCCATTGTTGTCGCCGTTGTTAGCTGTGTGAAGGCGTTTAAGGCATTTTGTTGATGTGTAAATCCTCTATTTCGTTAGATACTTGTGGTGGATTTGGTTAAAATAACTCTGTAATACAAATTATGGCTAAGCTTATTAAGAAGTTTGTACCTTTTTCTTCCTCATCATCAAATTCCATATCTTCTATGTCTTAAAAATAGTGAAGAAATTAATTATGATAATTTAGATCAAGTTATTTGTGACTGGACTATTCCAACTGTAAATAAAAATGAAATTTATAAAGTTGGAAGTTTTTAATTAAAATCAAGCTATAAAGTTAAAACCATTGAAAAAACTGAATCCATTATCAGCAATGTTCAGCATCTTTCTTTAATCAAGCCTTATGAAACAAAGGAGTATGTTAAAATATACAATTATATTCATTTTGGATTAGTGAAAGTTGCTCTAAAGCCTTTAACAAGACTTGGACATAGAACAAAAGATCTCACCTATGTTCAAGGCATAAGACAAAAAAAATTCAGGGATTCATTACTTGGAATGGCTAAATCAAGTTTGGCTAATGGCCTTATTTTCTTCAATTGCTTTCCAAATTTCTCTATTTCTCTTACAGATCCGGGTGCACATGAAGCTCTTACTATTGCTATCCCGACAAAAGGTTTCGATATGAATCTTCATAATCGAAATCTTGCTCTCATATATAGAGTTTATTATAAACTCATGAATTCAGTTGTTACGGGCATAGCCGATTCCCATTAAGCAAAAGGTATGACTACTTTATTCCAAACTAATTTCAAAAATAAAGTTAATATTCCCAAACTCATAGAGTGGAATGATATTAATCTATCTGGTAAATGGCACTTAGAAAATGCCTAACGTGAAAGGTCTTCAGAAAATCAAGATATTGAAACAATTATTGAACATGAAGATGGAAGTGTTGAAATAAATTTTCAAACAGATTCAAGAGATACAACTCCTACAGTTTATCAACATTCTAGAAAGTCTTATTCTCATCCTCCCTCTGTGGTAGGATCATCCATAAAAGAACCATCCCGAGTTTCTTGCTCTACACCTAATGTAGACATTCGACCATCAGGACTTGTGTATCCTTCTTATCGATCTTCTCCATCTAATACATATAATCATTCGGAATTCGATTTCAATATAAATGTTATTGAATGTTTTGAAATTGATAAAGAAATGTTAGAAAAGAATTTAGCTTTGGATCCTTTAACAAAATCCTTTTTTAAATAGGTTTCTCAAGAGTATAAAGATTTCTTAAAAGAAAAAAAGGTAAAAATATATGTATGATAATCAAAGAGATATTTCTTTATTTGATTGGCTTAAACTATCCATAACGAAAGCTTATAACATTGAGCATTTATCCATCAATATGATAACAAAATTAAGCTCATCTTGGATTATAGCACTACCAGTTCTTCTCCACAAAGAACTGAAGAATTTATACATCCTCCATTACATCAAACCATATATAAAGAAACTTCGGCCGTTCCCATAAAAGATGTAGCAAAGATATAGGGAGATGAAGGTAAACCTGAATTAATTTATAAATTAGACTTAAGTCATGTTTTAGAACAAAATAATTATACAAATATTAACCTTCATATTATTGGCCAACAAACCAATATAATTGAAGATAAAGTTGAAAATATTTTAAAAATTTATGAAGCATCTTCTTCATAAAAGATAATTTAGACACAAACTCTAGGTTTTCAAGGTGAAGCCCTTAAAGATCTAAAGTTAGAAAGGAAACCTTTAAAATTTTCAAATGAACTAATCAATCAATTATTTCATAGTTTTACAAATATAAAGCTTCAAGAAAATAAAGATCAAATAGCTAACAAATCTATAAATGTTTTAGTCTCAAATTCTAAAGTCTCTAGCTTAGATTCCGAATTTTCTGTAGCTAATCCTATAGAAGAAGAGTTTAAAACAAATGAAAATCAAAATGATCAAAATCAAGAATCTCTACAAATCAATAAAATATTTAAAAGGCAAAAACCAATAGTCACTGGAGCAAAAACATGAAATTATTATCCAAGACCTAGTCCAGTTGATATTCAACTCGAAGAAAAGCTATTTTAAATGGCCTTCGATTTGAAAACTCCTCAATATACAAATGGAATGTAGATGGACTATATGAATATCAAATCCTGCAACTATGCCAGCACATGATGATATATGCCTCTACCATCATGGCTACTAGCAATGATCAAAGATATGCTATAAATGCAGTTGTTCTTGGATTTACTGGACAATTACAGGGTTGGTGGGAAGTATTTATCTGATATAGAAAGACAAGCTATACTAAATGCATTAAAAAGAGATCCTTCAAGAAATCCTGTTATTACTCCTCAAGGTCAAATGATTCCTAATTCTATTTACATGCTTATTACCAATATTGTAAAACATTTTATTAGTAATTATATGAATGTAGAAGAAAAAATAAAAACACAATTAATTAATTTATCTTGCACAACATTATCAGATTTTCGCTGGTATAAAGATGTTTTCTTATCAAAACTCTATAACAATCGATGCAAGTAATTCAGAACTTTGTAAAGAAAAATTCATATCTGGCCTTCCAAAAAATTTTGCAGAAAAAGTTAGAGAAGAATTAAAATCAGAAAATTAAGGAAATTTGAGTTATGGAATGTATACATATGGTGATCTAATTCAAAAGATTAATCAAGTTGGATTTTCATTATGCAATGAAATAAAACTTAAACATCAAATTGAAAATCAAAAAAAGTATTAGCAAGTATGAAATTGGTTTTAAATGTCAAATTGAAAATCAAAAAAGAATCAGCAAGTATGAACTTGGTAATTTTTGTTTTCAATTTGCATGGAACCATTAATCAGTTCTTCTAGCAAAAATAAAAAGAAAAACTTAAAAATAAATCATCAAAAAAGAAAATCAAAATATTTTTTAACTCCATAATATTATACTCCCTCAAAAAGATATCATAAAAAATCTTCTCATAAAAACCCTTATAAAGAATTAAAGAAATCTTATACAAAAGATAATCCATCCACTTCTCATCCCAAAAAAAAAGAAATACAATGTTATAATTGCAAATAAAAAGGACATATAGCCCCTGACTACCCAAAAATAAATACTTTGAAAAAATACAGAATATAAATAAAGGAAATACTAAAGTAAAGTTTCTACTTCAAATAATATATCTGACTTACCTGAACAATTCAGCATTAAAACTGTATTAGATAGATTAAGAGAGCAACAAGCTCCTCCTCATCTTCCAATTCAAGATCTTTATAAAGAAATTAATAATCAAAAGCAAGAAATACAAGAACTAAAATAAGACTTAATTGAACTTCAAACAACGTGTTGAGAATCTTGAATTTCACACACTCAAAAATTATCAAGAAAATAATGATAATTTAGAAAATCAAGAAAAATTTGATAAAGGCTTAAATGGTTTTGTAAATTCTTTAACAAGAGATTCACTTAAAAATAGAAAACTCAAGCTAGAATTAATGTCAAAGAATTCTCTATTAAAGCACTCTACATACTAGATAATGGCGTAGATGTTAATTTAATAAGAGAAGGATTAATCTCAACAAAATATTATGAAAAAACTAATAATAAACTCAATCTAGCTACTGCTAGCCAAAAACTACGTATCAAATATAAATTAAGTAATATTTATGCTTGTAAAAATGGAACATGCATAAAGATCATATTCCCTCTAGGAAAGGATTTAAACAATGATGTTATCCTTAGAAATCCTTTTCTACAAATTTTACAGCCTTTTCAAATTGACTCATCAGGTTTAAAAACTATTTTAGACAATAAAGAATTAAATTTTGATTTTGTTGAATTAACTCCTATTCAACATATCAATATTATTCAAACAAAGTGTAAACAAGAATAAGATGTTCAAAAACCATTCAGATATCCAGTTCCAAGTAAAACGGATCTTATTAATCATCTCTCTAATGTCTTCATGTTTTCTACATTTAATCTTACATCCAGACTTTGGTACCTTCATTCTACCCAGAGGATAGATATAAACTTGCATTTCTTTTCCCAAAGAAAATAAAAATTTAGGTTATTGATAATTCTCATTCAGACCTATCTTTTATTCCTATCTGCCTTTAGGAAGTATCCCTTCTCATTATGACATCAAGTAAAGCCTTTATTCAAGAATCAAGCTCTTCCTTCATACCTACATCCCAATAAATATCAATCCCTTTCTTTAATTCAGGATTATCTGTCACTTCACAAGAACTTATCAATGCCCATTGGAGTGCCATTCTCTCTGATAAAAGAAAAAACATTAGAAAAACCCTATCCAAAATTGCAAACCCTATCAAGGACTTAGAAAGCGAAATCCTTATGTGCCATAACATCTATCAAAGAGCACTACTATCCACCTATGTTGATAAAAAAAAACATCAAGAATTCACCTCCTGGAAAAGGTTAAAATAGCCCTTCCAGATGAGGTAGTTAAAATAATTAGAGAAAAACTCTTTCTTGTCAAATCATGGAGCGATTAATGCTCAAAGCTCAATATAAAAGTTGGGCAATTAGCTTTCCCAAATTGTTCCTACCATCACATAAAGTTGATATCTCATATATCGAACAAGGATTAGTCCAAAGATTTTCTTTATGCATAGATGATTTTGAAATAATAAAGCAGCTCCCTGCAATCGTGTGTCATGCCCTTCACAGCCTTGTAGTTACCAAAAGACAGCTTCTTATAATGATTTCATCAAGTTTGGGTGAAAGATTAGAAATTCAGTTTTACTAACCTTATCAATTATGGACTATCTTGACTTATGAAAAAGGAGATTTAGTCTGCAAAAAATTTATCTCTACCTTAAATGATTACGAGCATCTCCCTGTTGATTATCTATCTCAATGGTACGAATCTCATGAAGTCGTTATAATGAAATACAGCTTAGAACGTCTCCAAAGTTATGATCTAGCTTCTGATCAATATCAAAGATTTCTCAATCTAAAAGGACATCTTGAATTTGCAAGTACATACAAATATGTTTAGTGTGACGGTCGATGAGTTGTTTGCATTGCTAATGATCTCGCTGAGCAAACAATGATGATACAGATCCATATAAATCTGGACATACAGCACTTAATCAAATTATCAATGCTTATGCAGACATGTCTTTTGATATTTCTAAAGAAACTTGAGAAGAGTTAATCCAATTTTTCCATGGTGAATTAAAAAATGAGGGTTGGAATGAGCACTTTTGATATAGGTCTCCAATAATACTATGCCTAGCATAAAGATTCTTCCTACAAGAGATTTTTCTAAGACATTAGAAGGATGAGAAAAGCTTTTTCTACTAGCGCATGAATGAGTTCTTAGAAAAAGTATATGCAAAAGTACTAAAAGACAAAGCATATCGTTCATAAGAATGAAGTAGTATTTTATTCCCGACATGCACATCCATGAAGAACTTATCTTTAGAAAAGGAAAAGAAATAAAGGCATGAAACATACCTTATCAAGTCACTCAAACCAATCATGACATCTCACTATTCAGAATAAAGTTCATCTACAGCAAAGATTATGATTTTTGCCTGCAGTCCGGAAGCATCATGAAATTTGCTAGCACATTAAATAAAATGCATATTCAGTCTAAATTCAGTTGTAATGAAATGTAAATTATGTTTGTTATTACTATAAATAGGTGTAGACTTCCTCATTTACAAGCAAGAGTTGGAATACCAGTCAAAATCCAGCCTTGCTTCCGCCACCACCTCCTCTTTCCTCTCCCTTCCGCTTTTGTATACCCACCATCTTCCCCATTTCGTATTAGAGCCGAGTTGGTATCAAATTTGTAATCAAATACTTTGGCAATATGAAGTTGTTTTGTGAGCGTTTCTTCACTTATCTTTGTTATGTTAAGCTTTGATTTCGCTTAAGGAATTGTTGACTCAGAAGTAAGAATGTCAAAAGTCTTAATACTTAGTTCTGTGTTTGTTATTATTGAGAAATTTTAATCATATTCTGCCAGAGTGAAGCTGAGGTAGCAATTGTTGTCACCATTGTTAGCCATGTGAAGGCATTTAAGGCATTTTTGTTAATTTGTAAATCCTCTATTTCGTTAGATACTTGTGGTGGATTTGGTTAAAATAACTTTGTAATACAAATTATGGCTAAGCTTATTAAGAAGTTTGTACCTTCCTCTTCCTCATCATCAAATTCCTTATCTTCTATGTCTATTAAAAATAGTGAAGAAATTAGTTATGATGATTTAAATTAAGTTATTTGTGACTGGACTATTCCAACCTTAAATAAAAATAAAATTTATAAAGTTGAAAGTTTTCAATTAAAATCAAGTTATAAAGTAAAAACCATTGAAAGAACTGAATCCATTACTAGTAATATTCAGCATCTTTCGTTAATCAAGCCCCATGAAATAAAGGACTATGTTAAAACATACAATTATATTCATTTTGGATTAGTGCAAGTTACTCTAAAGCCTTTAACAACACTTGGACTTAGAACTGAAGCTCTTATCTATGTTCAAGATACAAGACATAAAAAATTCAGTGATTCATTACTTGGAATGGTTGAATCAAGTTTGGCTAATGGCCTTACTTTCTTCAATTGCTTTCCAAATTTCTCTATTTCCCTTATAGATCCAGGTGAATATGAAGCTTTTAGTCTTACTATCTAGATAAAAGGTTTCAATATGAATCCTCATAATCAAAATCTTGCTCTTATGTATAGAGTTTATTATAGACTCATGAATTCAGTTGTTCCAGGCATAGCCTATTCCCATCAAGCAAAAGGTATGACTACTTTTTTCCAAACTAATTTAAAAAATAAAGTTAATATTCCAAAACTCATACAGTGGAATGATATTAATCTATCTAGTAAATGGCGCTTATAAAACGCCCAACCTAAAAGGTCTTTAGAAATCAAGATATTGAAACAATTATTAAACATAATGATGGAAGTGTTGAAATAAATTTTCAAACAGATTCAAGAGATATAACTCCTACAGTTTATCAACTTTTTAGAAAGTCTTATTCTCATCCTCCCTCTATGGTAGGATCTTCCATAAAAGAACCATCTTGAGTTTCTTGCTTTACACCTAATGTAGACCTTCGACCTACAGGACTTGTGTATCCTTCTTATCAAGCTTCTCTATCTAATACATATATTCCTTCGGAATCTGATTTCAATATAAATGTTCTTGAATGTTTTGAAATTGATAAAGAAATGTTTAAAAAGAATTTAGCTCTACATCCTTTGACAAAATCCTTTTGTAAATAGGTTTCTCGAGAACATAAAGAGTTATTAAAAGAAAAATGGTACAAATATAGGCATGATAATCAAAGAAATATTTATTTCTTTGACTGGCTTAAACTAGCCATAAAGAAAGCTTATAATACTGAAGATTTACCCATCAATATGATAACAAAATTAAGCTCATCTTGGATTATAGTTTCTACTAGTTCTTCTCCACAAAGAATTGAAAAATCTATATGTCCTCTATTACAGCAAATCATATATAAAGAAACTTCGGCCGTGCCCTAAAAAGATGTAGCAAAGATACAAGGAGATAATGGTAAATCTAAATTAATTTATAAATCAGACTTAAGTCATGTTTTAGAAAAAAATAATTTTACAATTATTAACCTTCATAATATTGGCTAACAAACCAATAGAATTGAAGATAAAGTTGAAAATATTTTAAAAATTTATGAAGCATCTTCTTCACAAAAGATAATTATGACACAAACTTTACGTTTTCAAGGTAAAGCCCTTAAAGATCTAAAGTTAGAAAGGAAACTTTTAAAATTTTCAGATGAACTAATCAATCAATTATTTCATAGTTTTACAAATATAAAACTTCAAGAAAATAAAGATCAGACAGCTAAGAAATCTATAAATGTTTTAGTCTCAAATTCTAAAGCCTCTAGCTTAGATACAGAATTTTTTGTAGCTGATCCTATAGAAGAAGAGTCTAAAACAAATGAGAATCAAAATGATCAAAATCAAGAATCTCTACAAATCAATAAAATATTTAAAAGGCAAAAACCAATAGTCACTGGAGCAAAAACATGAAATTATTATCCAAGACCTAGTCCAGTTGATATTCAACTCGAAGAAAAGCTATTTTAAATGGCCTTCGATTTGAAAACTCCTCAATATACAAATGGAATGTAGATGGACTATATGAATATCAAATCCTGCAACTATGCCAGCACATGATGATATATGCCTCTACCATCATGGCTACTAGCAATGATCAAAGATATGCTATAAATGCAGTTGTTCTTGGATTTACTAGACAATTACAGGGTTGGTGGGAAAAGTACCTATCTGATATAAAAAGACAAGCTATATTAAATGCATTAAAAAGGGATCCTTCAAGAAATCCTGTTATTACTCCTCAAGGTCAAATGATTTCTGGTTCCATTTGCATGCTTATTACCAATATAGTAAAACATTTTATTGGTAATTATATGAATGTAGAAGAAAAAATAAAAACACAATTAATCAATTTATCATGCCCAACATTATCAGATTTTCGTTGGTATAAAGAAGTTTTTTTATCAAAACTCTATACAATCAATGGAAGTAACTTAGAATTTTTAAAAGAAAAATTCAAATCTGGTCTTCCTAAACATTTTGCAAAAAAAATTAGAGAAGAATTAAAATCAGAAAATTATGGAAATTTGAATTATGGAATGTATACATATGGTGATCTAATTCAAAAGATTAATAAAGTTGGATTTTCAATATGCAATGAAATCAAACTTGAACATCAAATTAAAAATCAAAAAAGAATCAGCAAGTATAAACTTGGTGATTTTTGTTTTCAATTTGGTATGAAACCATTAATCAGTCCTTCTAACTAGAATAAAAAGAAAAACTTAAAAAGAAACCATCAAAAAAGAAAATCTAAACATTTTTCAACTCCATAATATTATACTCCCTCAAAAAGATAGTATAAAAAAATCTTCTCATAAAACCCTTATAAAGAATTAAAGAAATCTTATACAAAAGATAATCCATCCACTTCTCATCCAAAAAAAAAAAAAAGAAATACAATGTTATAATTGTAAAGAAAAACGACATATAGCTCCTGACTGCCAAAAAATAAAAGTAAAAACAGAAAAAGAAATCAAAACTATCTTAAAAGGATCCTCAGCAATATTTAGCTCCTCTGATACAGATTATTCTTCCTCTCATGCTTCAGATACATGTCATTGTAAAATATTTGACAGTGAAATCCAGTATGAATCTGCTTCTTCTTCCTCTTTATCTTTAAACATACTTTCTGCTCTAGAAGAGATGGTGCTAGAAATGTTTAAAGGTCTAAAAGTTAAAGAATTAAAAAATAAAATTTTTTGAAAAAATATAGAATATAAATAAAGGAACTAAAAAATGGAAAGTTTCTATATCAAATAACATATCAGACTTACCTGAACAATTCAGCATTAAAACTGTATTAGATATATTAAGAGAGCAACAAGCTCCTACTCTTCTTTCGATTCAAAATCTTTATAAAGAAATAAATAATCAAAAGCAAGAAATAAAAGAACTAAAACAAGACTTAATTGAACTTCAGGAACTTAAGCAACGTGTTGAGGATCTTGAATTTCACACACTAAAAAATTATCAAGAAAATAATGATAATTTAGGAAATCAAGAAAAATTTGATAAAGACTTAAATGGTTTTGTAAATTCTTTAACAAGAAATCCACTTAAAAATGGAAAACTGAAGCTATAATTAAGGTCAAAGTTCTCTATTAAAGCACTCTACTTACTAGATAGTGGTGCAGATGTTACTGTAATAAGAGAAGAATTAATACTAACAGTATATTATGAAAAAACAAATAATAAACTCAATCTAGCTACTGCCAGCAAAAAACTACATATCAAAAACAAATTACGTAATGTTTATGTTTGTGGAAATGGAACATGCATAAAGACTACTTTCTTTTTAGGAAAGGATTTAAACAATGATGTTATCCTTGGAAATCCTTTTCTACAAATTATACAACCTTTTTAAATTGACTCATCAGGTTTAAAAATTATTTTAGACAATAAAGAACTAAATTTTGATTTTGTTGAATTAACTCTTACTCAACATATCAATATTATTCAGACAAAGTATAAACAAGAAGAAGATGTTCAAAAAGCCTTCAAATATTCAGTTCCAAATAAAACGAATCTTATTAATCATCTCTCTGATGTCTTCATGTTTTCTACATTTAATCCTACATCTAGATTTTGGTACCTTCAAATTCTACCCGGAGGATAGATATAAAATTATTTTTCTCTCCCTAAAGAAAATAAAAATTTAGATTATTGATAATTCTCATTCAGATTTATCTACCTTCAGGAAGTATCCCTCACATTATGACATCAAGTACAAGAAAAAGCAAAGCCCGTATTTAGGAATCAAGCTCCTCCTTCATACCTACATCCCAACAAATATCAATTCCCTTCTTCAATCCAGGATTATCTGTCATTTCATAAGAACTTATCAATGCCCATTGTAGTGCCATTCTCTCTGATAAAAGAAAAAACACTAGAAAATCCTATCCAAAATTGCAAACCATATCAAGGACTTAGAAAGCCAAATCCTTATATGCCATAACATCCATCAAAGAACACTGTTATCTGCCTATGCTGATGAAAAAACATCCAAAATTCACCTCCTGGAAAAGGTTAACATAGCCCTTCTAGATAAGATAGCTATAAGAATTAGATAAAAAAACTATTTCTTGTCAAATCATGGAGCGATTAATGCTCAAAGCTCAATATATAAGCTAGGCAATGGGCTTTCCCAAATTGTTCTTGCCATCAAATCAAGTTGATATCTCATATATCAAACAAGGATTAGTCCAAAGATTTTCTTTATGCATAGATGATTTTGAAATAATACAGCAACTCCGTGCAATCGTGCGTCATGCCCTTCACGGCCTTGAAGTTACCAAAGACAACTTCTCATAACAATTTCATCAAGTTTGGGTGAAAGAATAGAAATCCGGTTTTATCAACTTTATCAATTATAAACTATCATGACTTATGAAAAAGGAGATTTAGTCTGCAAAAAATTCATCTCTACCATAAATGATTACGAACATCTCCCTGTTGATTATCCAGCTCAATGATATGAATCTCATGAAGTTGCTTCAATGGAATATACTTAGAATGTCTCCAAAAGTATGATCCAGCTTCTGATCCATATCAAAGATTTCTCAATCTAAAAAGACATCTTGAATTTGCAAGTACATACATATGTTTGGTGTGCCGGTCGATGAGTTGTTTGCATTGCTGATGATCTCACTGAGCAAACAACGGTGATACAGAATCCTTCTAAATCCGGACATGCCAACCTTAATCAAATTATCAATGCCTATGAAGATATCTCTTTTGACATTTCTGAAAAAACTCATAATTTTGGAGAACTCGAAAATGATAATGAAGGTTGGAATGACCCTTGTCATAATTTTGACTCTATTGTGAAGTTCTCCGCTAGCTGCAATGGAATTCATCAAGATGGTGATTAACCTTATCAAGATTAAGATTTATCAAGATTTATTAAGAGTTTTCTCTATAAATCCTATAAAGAAAAGACAACAAAAACTTTATCAATGCTACCGTATCCATAGCTATGCTATTCTCTACAAACACATCAAAGTTATGTTGAAAAAGTACTATACAATAAAGCTACTTCGAGAAAGAAGACAAAAGACAATTGGGAAAAATCCAAAAGCCAACTAGAAAATTCAAGGCTCCATGGACTCCTTTCTTTTTAACAGACCAAACAGGTATTATGCAGAAGAATAAAGCAACATCCTCCTAGTCAACAAGTGCACTCATCACAGCATGAAGACAAACCATCTATATGGCAACTTGTGATTCTATCGAGTAGTAAAATCCCGCAACATCATAAAATGAAATGCAAATACAGTGTAAATTTAGTTGTAATGAAATGTAAATTATGTTTGCTAAGGCTATAAATAGTACCAGCCTTCTCCATGTATGGGTAAGAGTTGGAATACCAGTCAAAATCTAGCCTTACTTCCACCACCATCTCCTCTCTCCTCTCTCTTCTGCTTTTGTATACCCACCATCTTGCCCATTTGGTATCAGAGCCAAGTTGGCATCTAGTTTGTAATCAAGTATCATTGTAATATAAAGCCGTTTTGTGAGTATTTCTTTGCTTATCTTATGTTTTGATTTTGTTTAAGGAATTGCTGACTGAGAAGCAAGAACATCAAAAATCTTAATACTTGGTTGTGTGTTTGTTATTATTGAGAAATTTTAATCATTTCCGCCAAGAGTGAAGCTGCGATAGTGATTGTTGTCACCGTTGTTAGCCATGTGAAGGCGTTTAAGGCATTTTGTTGGTGTGTAAATCCTCTATTTCGCTAGATACTCATGGTGGATTTGCATACAATAACTCTGTAATACAAATTATGGCTAAGCTTATTAAGAAGTTTGTACCTTCTTCTTCCTCATCATCAAATTCCTTATCTTCTATGTCTATTAAAAATAGTGAAGAAATCAGCTATGACAATTTACATCAAGTTATTTGTGAATGGACTATTCCAACCGTAAATAAAAATGAAATTTATAAAGTTGGATGTTTTTAATTAAAATCAGGTTATAAAGTAAAACCATTGAAAGAGCTGAATCCATTACCAGTAATATTCAGCATCTTTCTTTAATCAAGCCCCATGAAATAAAGAAGTAGGTTAAAATGAATAATTATATTCATTTTGGATTAGTGAAAATTGCTCAAAAGCCTTTAACAAGACTTGGACTTAGAACAGAAGCTCTCATCTATGTTCAAGACACAAGACATAAAAAATTCAGTGATTCATTACTTGGAATGGTTGAATCAAGTTTGGCTAATGGCCCTACTTTCTTCAATTGCTTTCCAAATTTCTCTGTTTCCCTTATAGATCTAGGTGCACATGAAGCTTTTAGTCTTGCTATCTAGACAAAAGGTTTTGATATGAATCCTCATAATCAAAATCTTGCTCTTATAGATAGAGTTTATTATAAACTCATGAATTCAGTTGTTCTAGGCATAGCTTATTGCCATCAAGCAAAAGGTCTGACTACTTTATTCCAAACTAATTTCAAAAATAAAGTTATGATGCAATGGATTTAGAAGGATTCTGTATCACCGTCGTTTGCTAAACGAGATCATCAGCAATGCAAACAGCTTGTCGATTGTCACACGAAACATATCTGTATGTACTTGCAAATTGAAGATGTCCTTTTAGATTGAGAAATCTTTGATATTGATCAAAAGCTGTATCATAATTTTTAAGACGTTCTAAGCTATATTCCATTGTAGCAACTTCATTAGATTCATACCATTGAGCTGGATAATTAATAGGGAATTGCTCGTAACCATTTAAGGTAGAGATGAATTTTTTGCAGATTAAATCTCCTTTATAATTCATGATGGTCCATAATTAATAAGGTTGATAAAACCAGATTTCTGATCTTTCACCCAAACTTGATGAAATCGTTATGAGAAGTTGTCTTTTGGTAACTCCAAGGTTGCGAAAAGCATGACGCATGATTGTAGGGGGCTGCTATATCATTTCAAAATTATCTCTGCATAAAGAAAATCTTTGATCTAATCCTTATTTGATATATGAGATATCAACTTCATATGATGGTAGGAACAATTTTGGAAAGCCAATTGCCCAGCTTATAAATTGAGCTTTGAGCATTAATCGCTCATTGATCTGACAAGAAATAGTTTTTTCTCTAATTCTTGTAGCTATCTCATCTGGAAGGGCTGTGTTACTCGTTTCTAGGAGGTGCATTTTGGATGTTTTTTCATCAGCATAGGTGGATAACAGTGCTCTTTGATGGATGTTATGGCACATAAGGATTTGGCTTTCTAAGTCCTTGATATGGTTTGCAATTTTGGATAGGGTTTTTCTAGTGTTTTTTCTTTTATCAGAGAGAATGACTCTCCAATGGGCATTGATAAGTTCTTGTGAAGTGACAGATAATCCCAGATTGAAAAAGGGAATTGATATTTTTTGGATATAGGTATGAAAGAAGAGCTTGATTCCTGAATAGGGGCTTTGCTTTCACTTGTACTTGATGTCATAATGAGAAGGGATACTTCCTGAAGGCAGATAGGTCTGAATGAGAATTATCAATAATCTGAAATTTTATTTTCTTTGGGAAAAGAAAAATAATTTTATATCTATCCTCTGGGTAGAATTTGAAGGTACCAAAATCTAGACGTAGGATCAAATGTAGAAAACATGAAAACATCAAAAAGACGATTAGTAAGATCCATTTTATTTGGAACTGGTTATTTGATTGTTTTTTGAACACCTTATTCTTGTTTACAGTTTGTCTAAATACTATTGATATGTTGAACAGGAGTTGATTCACCAAAATCAAAAATTAATTCTTTATTATATAAAATAGTTTTTAGACCTGATGAGTCAATTTGAAAAGGCTGTAAAATTTGTAGAAAAAGGTTTCCAAGGATAACATCATTGTTTAAATCCTTTCCTAGAAGGAAATTAGTCTTTATGCATATTCCATTTTTACAGACATAAACATTACTTAATTTGTATTTGATATGTAGTTTTTTGCTAGCAATAGCTAGATTGCGTTTATTATTGGTTTTTTCATAATATTTTGTTGGGATTAATCCTTCTCTTATTAAATTAACATCTGTGCCACTATCTAGTAAGCAGAGTGCTTTAATAGAGAAGTTTTTGATCTTAATTATAGCTTGAGTTTTCCATTTTTTAAGTGGATTTCTGGTTAAAGAATTTACAAAACCATTTAAGTTTTCACCAAATTCTTCTTGGTGGTCTAATTTATTATCATTATTTTCTTAATAATCTTTGAGTGTGTGAAATTCAAGATTCTCAATAGGTTGTTTGAGCTCTTGAAGTTTAATTGAGTCTTGTTTTAATTCTTTTATTTCTTGCTTTTGATTAGTAATTTTTTATAAATATCTTGAATTGAAAGATGAGGAGGAGCTTGATGATTTCTTAATCTATCTAATACAGTTTTAATGCTAAATTGTCTAGCTTATATATTGAACTTTAAGCATTAATTGATACTTGATCTGACAAGAAATAGTTTTTCCTCTAATTCTTACAGCTATCTCATCTGGAAGGGCTGTGTTAACCTTTTCTAGGAGGTGAATTCTGAATGTTTTTTCATTAGCATAGGTGAATATCAATGCTCTTTGATGGATGTTATGGCACATAAGGATTTGGCTTTCTAAGTCCTTGATATGGTTTGCAATTATGGAAAGGGTTTTTCTAGTGTTTTTTCTTTTATCAGAGAGAATGGCACTCCAATGGGCTTTCTTTTATCTGAGGATCCTACTAAGATAGTTTTGATTTCTTTTTTTTGTTTTTACTTTTATTTTTTGGCAGTCAAGAGATATATGTCTTTTTTCTTTGCAATTATAACATTGTACTTATTTTTTCTTGGGATAAGAAGTGGATGGATTATCTTTTGTATAAGATTTCTTTGATTTTTTATAAGGATTTTTATGAGAAAATTTTTTGTGATATCTTTTTGAAGGAATGTAATATTGTGGAGTTGAAAAATGTTTAGATTTTCTTTTTGATGGTTTATTTTTAAGTTTTTCCTTTTACTATGGCTAGAAGGACTAATTAATGGTTCCATGCGAAATTGATAACAAAATTCACCAAGTTCATATTTGCTAATTCTTTAGAAAATCAAGATATTGAAACAATTACTGAACATGAAGATGGAAGTGTTGCAAAAATTTTCAAATAAATTCAAGAGATACAACTCCTACAGTTTATCAACCTTTTAGAAAGTCTTATTCTCATCCTCCCTCAGTGGTAGGATCTTCCATAAAAGCACCATCTCAAGTTTCTTGCTCTACACCTAATGTAGACCTTTGACCTACAGGACTTGTGTATCCTTCTTATCAAGCTTTTCCACCTAATACATATAATCCGTTGGAATCCGATTTCAATATAAATATTTTTGAATGTTTTGAAATTAATAAAGAAATGTTAAAAAAGAATTTAGCTCTACATCTATTAACAAAATCCTTTTTTAAACAGGTTTCTCAAGAACATAAAGAATTTTTAAAAGAAAAATGGTACAAATATATGTATAATAATCAAAGAAATATTTATTTCTTTGATTGGATTAAACTAGCCATAAAGAGAGCTTATAATATTGAACATTTATCCATCAATAAGATAACAAAATTAAGCTCGTCTTAGATTATAGCTTCTAACAGTTCTTCTCCACAAAGAACTGATGAATCTATACATCCTTCGTTACATCAAATCATATATAAAGAAACTTTTGCTGTACCCATAAAAGATGTAACAAAGTTACAAGGAGATAAAGGTAAATCTAAATTAATTTATAAATCAGACTTAAGTCATGTTTTAGAACAAAATAATTATACAAACATTAACCTTCATACTATTGGCCAACAAACTAATATAATTGAAGATACAGTTGAAAATATTTTATAGCCTTCTAAAATTATTTCTTCTCAAAAAGAAATCAAAACTATCTTAAAAGGATCCTCATCCTCATCCTTAGAATCACTAGTTCTTTTAATAAAGATTATTCTTTAAATACATGCCATTGTAAAATATTTGACAGTGAAATCCAGTATGAATCTGCTTCTTCTTCCTCTTTATCTTTAAACGTACTCTCTACTCCAGAAGAAATGGTGCTAGAAATGTTTAAAGATCTAAAAGATGAAGAATTAAAAAATAATACACAAAATAAAAAGAGAAATAAAAAAAAGGAAAAGCTTCTACATCAAGTAATACATCTGACTTACCTAAACAATTCAGTATAAAAGCTGTTTTAGATAGATTAAGAGAGCAACAAGCTCCTACTCATCTTTCAATTCAAGATCTTTCTAAAGAAATTAATAATCAAAAGTAAAAAATAAAATAATTAAAACAAGACTTAATTGAACTTCAAGAACTCAAACAATGTGTTGAGAATCTTGAATTTCGCGCACTAAAAAATTACCAAGAAAATAATGATAATTTAGAATATCAAGAAAATTTTGATGAAAACTTGAATAGTTTTGTAAATTCTTTAACAAGGAATCCATTTAAAAAATAGAAAACTCAAGTTATAATTAAGATCAAAGAATTCTCTATTAAAGCCCTCTGCATACTTGGTAGTGGCATAAATGTTAATTTAATAAGAGAAGGATTAATCCCAACAAAATATTATGAAAAAACCAAAAATAAACTCAGCCTAGCAACTACCAGTAACAAACTTCATATCCATTATAAATTAAATAACATCTATGTTTGGAAAAATGAAACATGTATAAAGACTAATTTCCTGCTCGAAAAAGATTTAAACAATGATGTTATCTTTGAAAATCCTTTTCTACAGATTCTACAGCATTTTCAAATTAATTCATCAGGCCTTAAAACTATTAAAGACAATAAAAAATTAATTTTTGATTTTGTTGAATCAACTCCTATTCAACATATCAATATCATTCAAAATCAAATTACTTATAAAGAAAAACAAATTCATATCTTCAAGAAGATATGAATTCTTTAAGAATTGAAAAAGAATTACTAAAACTAGAATTCCAAAAAGACTTAATCCAATTTCAAAAATCTCTTAAAATAGAATGTTGTTTTCACCTTCCTTCTGCCTGTTAACATAGGAAACACCATACTATTTCTCCTTCATGTATTGATAATTTCAATGAATCTCAAATTCCTACTAAAACTTGACCTATTCAGATGAATAACGACCTTGTACAACTATGTACTAAAGAAATCAATGATCTTCTTACTAAAAAGCTTATTCAGAAATCATAATCCCCTTGGAGTTGTGCAGCGTTTTATGTAAATAAAGTGCCTGAACAAGAACGAGGTGTTCCCCATCTTATTATCAACTACAAGCCTTTAAATAAAGTCTTAAAGTCCATTAGATATCCAGTTCTAAATAAAATTGATCTTATTAATCATCCAACTAGGGCCTTCCTTTTTGCCAAATTTGACCATAAATTAGGATTTTGACAAATTCAAATCACTCCCGAGGATGGGTATAAAACTGCTTTTACAGTACCATTTGGCCATCACAAATGGAACGTTATGCCATTTGGTTTAAAAAATGCTCCTTCAGAATTTCAAAGAATAATGAATGACATTTTTAAACCATATCAAGCTTTTACACTCGTCTATATAGATGACATTCTTGTGTTTTCAAAATCTATTTGTGACCATTGGAAACATTTAAATATTTTTAAAAAAGTTATTATCAAGAATGGACTTGTCTTGTCCCAAAAGAAAATGAAACCTTTTCAAACGGAAACTCAGTTTCTTGGCTTTATAATAAAAAAAACTATTTCTCCAGTCCAAAGAGTTATTAAGTTTGCTTCCCAATTTCCTAATGAAATTCTTAATAAAGAGCAATTGCAACGTTTTCTTAGATACATTAATTATGTTTCTGACTTTTATAAAGATCTTGCAAAAGAAAAAAAAATCTTGCAACTGCGTTTGACCAAAAATCCCGTAGAATGGTCACCTGCTCATACAAAAGCTGTTCAAAATATTAAACAGAAAGTCCAAATTTACCTTGTTTAACTATCTCTCATCCAAATTTATTAAAAATAGTTCAAACAGATGCATCTGTAATAGGTTTTGGAGGAATCTTTCTACAAAGAAATGTCCTTGGAAAAGAAGAAATTCTTCGTTTCACTTCTGGAATATGGACGCCCACTCAACAGAATTATTCAACTATTAAAAAGGAAATCCTATCCATGGTAATTAGTATAATGAAGTTCCAAAGTTATTTATTAAACAAAAAGTTTTTATTAATAATAGATTGTAAATCTGCTAAAGAAATTTTAGAAAAAGATGTAAAAAATCTTGCTACTAAGCAAATCGTTGCTCGCTGGGAAGCTTTATTAGTCATATTTGTGTTGGAAATTTATATTAAAAGTATACTTTTATGTATTTTTCTTTGACTGATCTACTTATTAGTAAAGTTTGATTTTTTCATCTTAATGAGAATTTGTATGGGTAAATGGTTGCATTATTATTTACTATGCATAAATGCATCTTTTATTCTATAAAGTAGACAAGTTAGTGTGTAGAGTTTAGCTTACGCACGGAAGACTTATTTGTCGGTTCTTATAGAATATAAGTTATTATTGTTTATAATCTAGATGGAGCTGGACACACCATCGGTATGATTGTAGCATGATGTTTTAGTAGGCTTGTCTTGGATGTGGGAAACAGTATAGTTTCGACTCGTTATGCTAGTACACTTTGTGTGTATTGAATTGGACCATTTTTGGGTTATTGTCTTTATACTGACTATATAAGATTATTAATATCCAAATGGTTATTATGAGAGCTTATACTCTTAATCCTGATATAAATAATAGACATGTGTGTTTAGTATTTGGCATTTTAATTTACAAAGGAGTGAGACCTTTTGTGGGTCAATAATCTCAGTAAATTGGATGACTACACTACGTGTATGGTGCATATTAGTTTATTGACGGAATCCACGCCCCGTAATAAGCATTTATGATATCCCCTTGCTGAAGCTTATTAAGTTTTGATTATGTCAAACCCTGTAGGTGGACTTAGTATTCGACATATCAAATAAGTTGAGTGTAAGTTCTCAAGGAATTATAAAGATATCAATTAAATATAGGCGTTAGTAATTATTTAATTGATGGATATCTGAAATCTTAACGTGGGGAGATTAATAAGCATTTAATAACAAGAAGCTCGAAATATTATTTTGAGAATAAAGACAGGAGTACAATTATAATTCTTTAGTGGACTGAATTGTAATGTATGGATCTAGGATTCTAATTTGGGTAGAATTAGGGTTTCCTATTTCTATAAGAAGCTTATTCCTTGTTTCCTTCTTAAGGTCCCTATTGTAACTTAAAAATATGCGATATTGCTCTATAGAAAAGATACACAAGAGAAATCTCATTTTTTGAGAGCAAGGAGAATTCGCAAAAGAGGCCCACACCCCGGTGCGAGTTCGAGCATAGAGGAATACAGTAGAAGATCTTAAGATTTTCAGGCTGTTATAAGACCAAGATCAAATTAGAGAGATCTCGCAGGTATAGTTCTTGAATCATTATCGTTTAGACTTATTTCCGCAGTAATCTCTGCGCGATATCTAAGGATCCTAGCGGCTGCCTCCTAACAATTTGAGTTTGACATTGAGTATATTGTAGGTGAAAATAATTATCTTCCTGGTTTTTTATCTCATGAGTTTTTATAGGGACAAACGAATGAAGCCTCGGCAGATTAGACCTTTTCTCCAGTCCCCAACTGATAAAGTTTCTTCTATTATGAACACTACACCTTTATCCAGAAAATCGAGCGGCAATTATCTTGAGAGATGGGGAGAAACCCATACTTCTAATATTCCTCAATTTCAAAGCACATCAAGCCCTGTATCCAAAAAACCTCAAGCTTCACAAGCCCAATATTTTTCCACAAAAGCACCCTTAAGAATTTATTCCTTGGATGACATGTCTTATGCCGGTACCATTTCTATTGAACATCTTATCCAAACCTTTTTTTCTCTTGATCACTTATTTATCCAACCTCTTGACTATAAAGTCTATGAACAGATTCTAATCAGAACTGGCAGCTGTACTATTAATCATATGGATGGATCAAAAAATCATACTTAAATGCTTTACCACCCAATATTACTATCCTCTATTCAAAAATCAAAATCCTGCATGTTCTCTCTGCAGAAGAATGGGGACAACCTCTTCATATGCCTCAAAGACTTGATTCAGAACTTATTTTTAATTATTATGATTATATTTCTGATTGGGAAGTCATCCTTTATTATCAAAACATCCTTCTAGCATTCTAGGTTCATCAGATTCAAATCAAACTCCCATAAAATACCTATGTGGTTCTTCACACAATTCTGGATCCTTTTTTGTGCCACTAAAGACATCCTTTCTCAAGCACTTCTTCCTATTGATGAATCCTATTCTGCATCAATTAAAGCCCTTCTCAAATCAGAAGAAAAAAAGCCTTTATCAGCACCTATAACTTACAATAGAACCTTATGTCACTATGCAGTTTTATCGCTATGCAGTTTTATCGCAAGCAGGAGATTCCTTGGATCTTGAAATGGAATTTTTATAAAAAAATGGACTTCAATCCACCAATTTTATCTTGAATGATGTATATCAAGTTTTGACATCAATTTGATTATACTACAATATTCCAGCAATATTCTACCAATCAAGCTATAAAGCCATCATTCTCTGAAGTTCTCAAAACTCCTAAAAAAGAAAAAGAAAGGCTTCATCCAACAAGTGATATTGACAAATAGAAGAATTCTTATTCAGCCTCTCCTTCTACTCTTTATGCAACAGTAGATTTGCTTCAACTAAAAAAAGAACTTCAAAAGGAAATTATTGAACAAATACAAAAGAACGGTCATCTAAAAATTCTCCATTAAGTTTTGGTCAGCAGCTACATCATATTTGGGTTGATGACAATCCTTTTGAAAATATTACTCCTGAACCAGATACAAATGTTGATGAGATAAAAAGTGATAATGAAGGATTCATATCTATCCAAAGAAAAGGAAAAAATAAAGCCAAGACAAGACATATGCTTCATCAAGCCACTCAATTTCAAACAAAGCAATCATGACAATCCACTATTCAGAATAAAGTTCATCTACAGTGAAGACTATGATCTTATTCAGCAGTCTTGAAGCATCATGAAATTTGTCAGCACATGAAATGAAATGCAAATGCAGTGTAAATTTAGGTGTAATGAAATGTAAATTATGTTTGTTATGACTATAAATAAGTCTAGTCTTCCTCGTGTATAGGCAAGAGTTGGAATACCAGTAAAAATCCAGCCTTGCTTCCACCACCATCTCCTCTCTCCTCTCCCTTTCACTTTTGTATACCCACCATCTTCCCCATTTGGTATCAGAGCCAAGTTGGTATCAAATTTGTAATCAAGTACTTTGGCAATATAAAGTTGTTTTGTGAGTATTTCTTCATTTATCTTTATTACGTTATGCTTTGATTTTGCTTAAGGAATTGCTAACTCAGAAGTAAGAATGTCAAAAGTCTTAATACTTAGTTCTATCTTTGTTATTATTGAGAAATTTTAATCATATCCCACCCAGAGCTAAGCTAAGGTAGCCATTGTTGTCGCCGTTCTTAACCGTGTGAAGGCGTTTAAGGCATTTTGTTGGTGTGTAAATCTTCTATTTCATTAGATACTTGTGGTGGATTTGGTTAAAATAACTCTATAATGCAAATATGGCTAAGCTTATTAAGAAGTTTGTACCTTCTTCTTCCTCATCATCAAATTCCTTATCTTCTGTGTCTATTAAAAATAGTAAAGAAATCAGTTATAACGAGTTAGCTCAAGTTATTTGTGACTGGACTTTTCTAACTATAAATAAAAATGAAATTTATAAAGCTGGACGTTTTCAATTAAAATCAAGTTATAAAGTAAAAAACCATTGAGAGAACTGAACCCATTACCAGTAATATTCAGCGTCTTTCTTTAATCAAGCCCCATGAAATAAAGGAGTATGTTAAAACATACGATTATATTCATTTTAGATTAGTGCAAGTTGCTCTAAAGCCTTTAACAAGACTTGGACTTAGAACTGAAGCTTTCATCTATGTTCAAGATACAAGATATAAACAATTCAAAGATTCATTACTTGGAATGGTTGATTCAAGTTTGGAAAATGGCCTTACTTCTTCAATTGCTTTCCAAATTTCTTTGTTTCCCTTACAAATCCAGGTGCACATACAGCTCTTACTCTTGCTGTTCAGACAAAAGGTTTTGATATGAATCCTTATAATCAAAATTTTGCTCTCATAGATAGAGTTTATTATAAACTCATGAATTTAGTTGTTCAAGGCGTAGCCTATTCCCATAAAGCAAATGGTATGAATACTTTATTCCAAACTAATTTGAAAAATAAAGTTAATATTCCAAAACTCATATAGTGGAATGATATTAATCTATCTGATAAATGGCACTCAGAAAATGCATAACCAGAAAGGTCTTTAGAAAATCAAAATATTGAAACAATTATTGAACATGAAGATGGAAGTGTTGAAATAAATTTTCAAACAGATTCAAAAGATACAACTCCTATAGTTTATCAACCTTCTACAAAGTCTTAATCTCATCCTTCCTCTATGGTAGGATCTTCCATAAAAGAACCAGCCTGAGTTTCTTGCTCTACACCTAATGTATACCTTTGACCTACAGGACTTGTGTGTCCGTCTTATCAAGCTTCTCCATCTAATACATATAATCCTTCGGAATTTGATTTCAATATAAACGTTATTGAACGTTTTGAAATTGATAAAGAAATGTTAAAAAGAATTTAGCTCTACATCCTTTAACAAAATCCTTTTTTAAATAAGTTTCTCAAGAACATAAAGACTTTTTAAACAAAAAATGGTACAAATATATGTATGGTAATCAAAGAAATATTTATTTCTTTGACTGGCTTAAACTAGCCATAAAGAAAGCTTATAACATTGAAAATTTATCCATCAATATGATAGCAAAATTAAGCTCATGTTGGATTATAGCATCTACCATTTCTTCTCTACAAAGAACTGAAGAATTTATACATCCTCCATTACATCAAATCATATATAAAGAAACTTGGCCGTTCCCATAAAAGATGTAGCAAAGATACAAGGAGATAAAGGTAAACCTGAATTAATTTATAAATTAAACTTAAGTCATGTTTTAGAACAAAATAATTATACAAATATTAACCTTCATATTATTGGCCAACAAACCAATAGAATTGAAGATAAAGTTGAAAATATTTTAAAAATTTATGAAGCATCTTCTTCACAAAGGATAATTAAGACATAAACTTTAGGTATTCAAGGTGAAGCCCTCAAAGATCTAAAGTTAGAAAGGAAACCTTTAAATCTTTCAGATGACCTAATCAATCAATTATCTCATAGTTTTACAAATATAAAACTTGAAGAAAATAAACATAAAAAAACTAACAAATCTATAAATGTTTTACTCTCAAATTCTATTGCCTTTAGCTCAAATTTAGAATTTTCTATAGCTGATTCTATAGAAGAAGAGTCTAAAACAAATGAGAATCAAAAAGATCAAAATCAAGAATCTCTACAAATCAATATAATATTTAAAAGACAAAAACCAATAGTCATTGTACCAAAAACAAAAAATTATTATCCAAGACCTACTCCAATTGATCTTCAATTCAAAGAACGAGCTATTCTAAATGGTCTTTGATTTGAAAACTCCTCAGTATACAAATGGGATTTAGCTGGACTATCTGAATATCAAATCCTACAACTATGCCAACACATGATGATATATGCCTCTACCATCATGACTGCAGGTAATGATCAAAGACATGTAGTAAATGCAGTTGTCCTTAGATTTACTGGACAATTACATGGTTGGTGAGAAAAGTACCTATCTGATATAGAAAGACAAGCTATACTAAATGCAGGCAAAAGAGATCCTTCAGGAAATCCGATTATTACTCCTCAAGGTCAAATGATTCCTGATTCTATTTACGTGCTTATTACCAATATAGTAAAACATTTTATTCGTAATTATATGAATGTAGAAGAAAAGATAAAAACTAAATTAATCAGTTTATCTTGCCCAATATTATCAAATTTTCGTTGGTATAAAGATGTTTTCTTATCAAAACTCTATACAATCAATGTAAGTAATTCAGAACTTTGGAAAAAACTCATATCTGGTCTTCCTAAACTTTTTGCAAAAAAAGTTAGATAAGAATTAAAATCAGAAAATTATGGAAATTTGAATTATGGAATATATACATATGGTGATCTAATTCAAAAGATTAATAAAGTTGGATTTTCATTATGCAATGAAATTAAACTTAAACGTCAAATTAAGAATCAAAAAAGAATCAGCAAGTATGAACTTGGTGATTTTTGTTTTCAATTTGGTATGGAACCATTAATCAGTCCTTCTAGCCAGAATAAAAGGAAAAACTTAAAAAGAAACCATCGAAAAAGAAAATCTAAACATTTTTCTACTACACAATAATATACTCTTCAAAAAGATATTATAAAAAATCTTCTCATAAAAACCATTATAAAGAATTAAAGAAATCTTATATAAACGATAATCCATCCACTTTTTATCCCAAGAAAAAAGAAATACAATATTATAATTGCAAAAAAAAAAAAAGGACTTATAGCTCCCGGCTAACCAAAAATAAAAGTTAAAATCGAAAAAGAAATCAAAACTATCTTAATAGGATCCTCAGTGTCAGAGTCATCCAGTTCCTCTGATACAAAATATTCTTCCTCTCATGCTTCAGATACATGTCATTGTAAAGTATTTGACAGTGGAATCCAATATGAATCTGCTTCTTCTTCCTCTTTATCTTTAAACGTACTTTCTGGTCCAGAAAAGATGTTGCTAGAAATGTTTAAAGATCTAAAAGATGAAGAACTAAAAAATAAATATTTTGAAAAAATACAAGATATAAATAAAGGATCTAAAAAAGGGAAAGCTTTTATATCAAATAACATATCAGACTTACCTGAATAATTCAGCATTAAAACTGTATTAGATAGATTAAGAGAGCAACAAGCTCTTACTTATTTTTCTATTCGAGATCTTTATAAAGAATTAATAATCAAAATCAAGAAATAAAAGAATTAAAACAAGACTTAATTGGACTTTAAGAAATCAAACAATGTGTTAAGAATCTTAAATTCCACATACTCAAAAATTATAAAGAAAATAATGATAATTTAAAAAATCAAGAAAACTTTGATGAAAACTTGAATGGTTTTGTAAATTCTTTAAGAAGGAATCCACTTAAAAAATGGACAACTTAAGTTACAATTAAGATCAAAGAATTCTCTATTAAAGCACTCTACTTACTAGATAGTGGTGCAGATATTAATTTAAGGAGAGAAGGATTAATCCCAACAAAATATTATGAAAAAACCAATAATAAACTCAATCTAGCTACTGCTAGTAAAAAAACTACATATCAAATACGAATTAAGTAATGTTTATGTCTATAAAAATGGAACAAGCATAAAGCCTAATTTCCTTATAGGAAAGGATTTAAACAATGATGTTATCCTTGAAAATCCTTTTCTACAAATTTTACAGCCTTTCCAAATTGACTCATCAGGTCTAAAAACTATTTTAGATAATAAAGAATTAAATTTTGATTTTGTTGACTTAACTCCTATTCAACTTATCAATATTATTCAGACAAAGTGTAAACAAGAATAAGAGTTCAAAAACCATTCAAATATCCAGTTCCAAATAAAATAGATCTTATTAATCGTTTCTCTGATGTCTTCATGTTTTTTACATTTGATCATACATCCAGATTTTGGTACCTTCAAATTCTATCGAAGGATAGATATAAAATTTGTTTTCTTTCCCAAAGAAAATAAAAATTCAGGTTATTGATAATTCTCATTCAGACCTATCTTTTACTCTTATCTGCCTTCAGGAAGTGTCCCTTCTCATTATGACATCAAGTAAAGCCCTTATTCCGAAATCAAGCTCTTCCTTCACACCTACATCCCAATAAATTTCAATTCCCTTCTTCAACCTAGGATTATCTATCACTTCACAAGAACTTATCAATGCCCATTAGAGTGCCATTCTCTCTTATAAAAGAAAAAACACTTGAAAAACCCTATCCAAAATTGCAAACCATATCAAGGACTTAGAAAGCCAAATCCTTATGTGGCATAACATCCATCAAAGAGCACTGTTATTTGCCTATGCTGATGAAAAAACATCCAGAATTCACCTCTTGGAAAAGGTTAACATAGCCCTTCCAAATGAGATAGCTACAAGAATTAGAGAAAATACTATTTCTTATCAGATCAAGGAGCGATTAATGCTCAAAGCTCAGTATATAAGCTGCGCAACTAGCTTTCCCAAATTGTTCCTACCGTCATATGAAATTGATGTCTCATATATCCAACAAGGATTAGTCCAAAGATTTTCTTTATGCAAAGATGATTTTGAAATGATACAGCAGCTCCCTGCAATCGTGCATCGTGCCCTTCGCAGACTTGGAGTTTCTAAAAGACGACTTCTCGTAATGATATCGTCCACTTCGGGTGAAAGATCAGAAATTCAATTTTATCAACCATATCAATTATGGACTATCATGACTTATGAAGAAGGAGATTTATTCTGCAAAAAATTCATCCCTACCTTAAATGATTACGAGCATCTCCCTGTTGATAATTTCTTGTTTTTACTGTAGTGACTATTGGTTTTTGTCTTTTAAATATTTTATTGATTTGTAGAGATCCTTGATTTTGATCCTCTTGATTTTCATTGGATTTTTCTTCTGTAGAGTCAGAAATAAAGAATTCTGAGTCTGAGCTCGAACCTTTTGAAACTAAAACATTTATGGATTTTTCATCTTTATTTTCTTTATTATCTTTAAGTTTTATGTTTGTAAAAGCATAAGATAATTGATTGATTAGTTCGTTTGAAAATTTTAAGGGCCTTTTTTCTAACTTTAGATCCTTAAGGGCTTCACCTTGAAAACCTAAAGATTGTATCTTGATTACTTTATGGGAAAAAATAATTTCATAAAATTTTAAAATATTTTCAACTTTATCTTCAATTCTATTAGTTTGTTGGCGAATAGTATGAAGGTTTATATTTGTATAATTATTTTATTCTAAAACATGACTTGAATCTGATTTGTAAATAAATTCAGTTTTACCTTTGTCTCTATGTATTTTTGCAACGTCTTTTATAGGGTACAGTTGAAGTTTCTTTATAAATAATTTGATGTAATAGAGAATGTATAGATTCTTCAATTCTTTGTGGAGAAGAACTGGTAGAAGCTATAATCGAAGATGAGCTTAATTTGTTATCATATTAATGGATAAATCTTCAGTCATGTAAGCTTTCTTTATGGCTAGTTTAAGCCAATCAAAGAAATAAATATTTCTTTGATGATCATACATATATTTATACCACTTTCTTTTAAGAAATCTTTATGCTTTTGAGAAACCTATTTAAAAAAGGATTTTGTTAAAAGATGTAGAGCTAAATTCTTTTTAATATTTCTTTATCAATTTCAAAACATTCACTAACATTTTTATTGAAATTAGATTTTGAGGGATTATATGTATTAGTTGGAGAAGCTTGATATCAAGGATACACAAGTCCTGTAGGTCGAAGGTCTACATTAGGTGTAGAGCAAGAAACTCAAGATGGTTCTTTTATGGAAGATCCTACCACAGAGAGAGAATGAGATAAGACTTTCGAGAAGGTTGATAAACTGTAGGAGTTGTAGCTTTTGAATCTGTTTGAAAATTTATTTCAACACTTCCATCTTCATGTTCGATAATTATTTCAATATCTTGATTTTCTAAAGACCTTTTTGGTTAGGAGTTTTCTAAGCGCCATTTACTAGATAGATTAATATCATTCCACTGTATGAGTTTTGGAATATTAACTTTATTTTTGAAATTAGTTTGGAATAAAGTAGTCACACCTTTTGCTTAATGGGAATAGGCTGTGCCTGGAACAATTGAATTCATGAGTTATAATAAACTCTATATATGAGAGCAAGATTTTGATTATGAGGATTCATATCAAAACCTTTTGTTTGGATAGTAAGAGTAAAAGATTCATGTGCACCTAGATCTGTAAGGGAAATAAAGAAATTTAGAAAGCAATTGAAGAAAGTAGGGCCATTAGCCAAACTTGATTCAACCATTCCGAGTAATAAATCACTAATTTTTTTATGTCTTGTGTCTTGAACATAGATGAGAACTTCTGTTCTACGTCCAAGTTTTATTAAAGGCTTTAGAGCAAGTTGCACTAATCCAAAATGAATATAATTGTATGTTTTAACATACTCCTTTATTTCATGGGCTTGATTAAAGAAAGATGCTGAATATTACTGCTAATGGATTCAGTTCGTTTGATGGTTTTTACTTTATAACTTGATTTTAATTGAAAACTTCCAACTTTATAAATTTCATTTTTATTTATAGTTGGAATAGTCCAGTCACAAATTACTTGGTCTAAATCGTCATAACTGATTTCTTCTCTATTTTTAATAGACATAGAAGATAAGGAATTTGATGATGAGGAAGAAGAAAGTACAAACTTCTTAATAAGCTTAGCCATAATTTGTATTACAGAGTTATTTTAACCAAATCCACCATGAGTATCTAACGAAATAGAAGATTTACACACCAACCAAATGCCTTAAACACCTTCAAACGGCTAACAATGGTGACAACAATGGCTACCTTAGCTGCGCTCCGGGCGGAATATGTTTAAATTTTGTCAATAATAACAAACACCGAACTAAGTATTAAGACTTTTGACATTCTTACTTCTGAGTCAACAATTCCTTAAATAAAATCAAAACATAACGATAAGTGAATAAATACTCACAAAACAACTTTTTCTTACCAAAATACTTGATTAAAAATTTGATACAAACTTGGCTCTAATACTAGATGGGGAAGATGGTGAGTATAGAAAAGTGGAAGGGAGAGGAGAGAGGAGATGGTGGTGGAAGCAAGGCTAGATTTTGACTGGTATTCCAACTCTTGCCTCTACATGAGGAAGGCTAGACCTATTTATAGTCATAACCAACATAATTTACATTGCATTTGCATTTCATTTCATGTGCTGACAAATTTCATGATGCTTCAGGACTGCTGGATAAGATCACAATCTTTACTATAAATGAACTTCTTTCTAAATAGTAGATTGTCATGATTGCTTTGTGGAAAATTGAGTGGCTTGATAAAGCACATGTCTTATCTTGGATTTATTTTTTTTCTTTTCTTCAGATAGAGATGAATCCTTCATTATCACTTTTTATCTCATCAGCATCTGTATCTAGTACAAGGGCAATATTTTCGAAAGGATTATCATCAGCCCAAAGATGATGCAGCTGCTAACCAAAACTTAATGGAGAATTTTCAGATGACCGTTCTTTTTGTATTTGTTCAATAATTTCCTTTTGAACTTCTTTTTTGAGTTATAGCAAATCTGATGTTGCATGAAGAGCAGAAGGAGATTCTGAACAAGAATTCTTCTATTTGTCAATATCACTTGCTGGACAAAGCCTTTCTTTTTCTTTTTTAAGTGTTTTGAGAACTTCAGAGAATGATGGCTTTATGGCTTGACCGGTAGAATATTGCTGGAGTTTTGCAGTATAATCAAATTGATGCCAAAACTTGATATAAATCATTTGAGGTAAAACTGGTGGGCTGAAGTCCATTTCTTTATAAAAATTCCATTTCAAGATCCAAGGAATCTTCTGGTTGTGATAAAACTGCATAGTAACATAAGGTTCTATTGCAAGTTGTAGGTGCCGATAAAGGCTTTCTTCTTCTAATTTGAGAAGGGCTTTAAATGATGCAGAATGGGATTCATAAATAGGAAGAAGTGATTAAGGAAGGATGTCTTTAGTGGCACCAAAAGGGATCCAGAATTGTGTGAAGAACCACATAGGTATTTTATGGGACTTTGATTTGAATCTGATGAACCAGGAATGCTTGAAGGATGGGTTTTGATAATAGAGGATGACTTCCCAGGTAGAAATATAATCATAATAATTAAAAATAAGTTCCGAATCAACCCTTTGAGGCATATGAAAAGGTCGTCCCCATTCTTCTGTGGAGAGAACATGCAGGATTTTGATTTTTGAATAGAGGATAGCAATACTGGGTGGTAAAGCATTTAAGTATGAATTTTTTGATCCATCTGTATGATCAATAGTACAGCTGCCAGTTCTGATCAGAATCTGTTCGTAGACTTTATAGTCAAGAGGTTGGATTAATAAGTGATTAGGAGAAAAAAGGGTTTCATAGAAATGATATCGGCGTAAGACATGTCATCTAAGGAATAAATTCTCAAGGGTGCTTTTGTGGCAAAATATTGGGCTTTTGAAGCTTGAGGTTTTCTAGATATAGGGCTTGATGGGCTTTGAAATTGAGGAATATTAGAAGTATGGGTTGCTCCCCATCTCTTAAGATAATTGCCACTGGATTTTCTGGATAAAGGTGTAGTGTTCATAATGGAAGAAACTTTATCAGTTGGGAACTAGAGAAAGGGTCTAATCTGCCGAGGCTTCATTCTTTTGTCCTTGTAAAAACTCATGAGATAAAAAATCAGAAAGAGAATTATTTTTACCTGCAATATACTCAATGTCAAAGTCAAATATGGCTAATAAAACTTTCCAGCGAGCAAAGATTTGCTTCGCAGCAAGATTTTTTACATCTTTTTCTAAAATTTCTTTAGCATATTTACAATCTATTTTTAATAAAAAAATTTTTGTTTAATAAATCACTTTGGAACTTCATTATACTATTTACTATGGATAGGATTTCCTTTTTAATAGTTGAATAATTCTGTTAAGTGGGCGACTATGTTCCAGAAGTGAAACAAAGAATTTCTTTTTTTCCAAGGACGTTTCTTTGTAGAAGGATTCCTCCAAAACCTATTTAGATGCATCTTTTTGAACTATTTTTAATAAATCTGGATGAGGCATAGTTAAACAAAGTAAATTTTGGACTTTCTGTTTAATATTTCGAACAGCCTTTGTATGAGCAGGTAACCATTCCACGGGATTTTTGGTCAAGTGCAGTTGCAAGATTTTTATTTTTTTCGCAAGATCTTTATACAAGTCAAAAACATAATTAAGGCATCCAAGAAAACATTACAATTGCTCTTCATTAAGAATTTCATCAGGAAATTGGGAAGCAAACTTAATAACTCTTTGGACTAGAGAAATAGTTCCTTTTTTTATTATAAAGCCAAGAAACTGAATTTTTGTTTGAAAAAGCATCATTTTCTTTTGGGATAAGACAAGTCCATTTTTGGTAATAACTTTTTTAAAAATATTCAAATGTGTTAATGGTCATAAATAGATTTTGAAAACATAAGAATGTCATCTATATAGACGAGTGTAAAAGCTTGATATGGATTAAAAATGTCATTCATTATTCTTTAAAATTCTGAAGGAGCATTTTTCAAACTAAATGGCATAACATTCCATTCGTAATGGCCAAATGGTACTGTAAAAGCAGTTTTATACCCGTCCTCCGGGGTGATTTGAATTTGCCAAAATCCTGATTTAAGATCAAACTTGGAAAAAAAGAAGGCACCAGTTGACGGTTAATAAGATCAGTTTTATTTGGAACTAGATATCTGAGGGACTTTAAGACTTTATTTAAAGGCTTGTAGTTGATATCAAGACGGGGAACACCTCGTTCTTGTTCAGGAGCTTTATTTACATAAAACGCTGCACAAATCCAAGGGGATTGTGATTTATAATAAGCTTTTTAGCAAGAAGATCATTGATTTCTTTAGTACATAGTTGTACAAGGTCTTTATTCATCTGAATAGGTCAAGCTTTAGTAGGAATTTGAGATTCATTGAAATTTTCAATATATGGAAGAGAAACAGTATGGTGTCTCCTATGCTAAAAGGCAGAAGGAAGGTTAGAACTATATTTTGTTTCAAGAGATTCTTGAAATTGGATTAAATCTTTTTGGAATTCTAGTTTTTGTAATTTTTTTTCAATTCTTAAAGAATTCATATCTTCCTGAAGATATGCAATTTGTTTTTCTTTATAAGCAATTTGATTTTGAATGATATTGATATGTTGAATAGGAGTTGATTCAACAAAATCAAAAATTAATTTTTTATTGTCTTTAAAAGTTTTAAGGCCTGGTGAATCAATTTGAAAATGTTATAGAATATGTAGAAAAAGGATTTCCAAGGAAAACATCATTATTTAAATCTATTCCGAGCAGGAAATTAGTCTTCATACGTGTTCCATTTTTGCAAACATGTACGTTATTTAATTTATAATGGATATGGAGTTTATTACTAGCAATTGCTAGGCTAAGTTTTTTTTGGCTTTTTCATAATATTTTGTTTGGATTAATCCTTTTCTTATTAAATTAATATTTGCGCCACTATCTAATAAGCAGAGTGCTTTAATAGAGAAGTCTTTGACCTTAATTGTAACTTGAGTTTTCCATTTTTGAGGTGGATTCCTTGTTAAAGAATTTACAAAACCATTTAAGTTTTCATCAGATTTTTCTTGATGTTCTAAATTATCATTATTTTCTTGATAATTTTTGAGTGTGTGAAATTCAAGATTCTCAACATGTTGTTTGAGTTCTTGAAGTTCAATTAAGTCTTGTTTTAATTCTTTTATTTTTTGTTTTTGATTATTAATTTTTTTATAAAGATCTTGAATTGAAATATGAGTAGGAGCTTGTTGCTCTCTTAATCTATCTAAAATAGTTTTTATCTTGAATTGTTCAAGTAAGTCAGATATATTACTTGATATAGAAGCATTCCCTTTTCTATTTCCGTTGTTTATTTTTTATATTTTTTCAAAATATTTATTTTTAATTCTTCATCTTTTGGATCTTTAAACATTTCTAGCACCATTTTTCTGGAGCAGAGAGTACGTTTAAAAATAAAGAGGAAGATAAAGCAGATTCATACTGGATTTCACTGTCAAATATTTTACAATGGCATGTATCTGAAGAATAATCTTTATCAGAGGAACTAGATGATTTTAAGGATGAAGATGAGGATCCTTTTAAGACAGTTTTGATTTCTTTTTCTATTTGTAGTTTTATTTTTAGGCAGTCAGGAGCTATATGTCCTTTTTCTTTGCAATTATAACATTGTATTTCTTTTTTCTTGGGATGAGAAGTGGATGGATTATCTTTTGTATAAGATTTCTTTAATTCTTTTTAAGGTTTTTTATGAGAATATTTTTTATGATATTTTTTTAAGGGAATATAATATTGTGGAGATGAAAAATGTTTAGATTTTCTTTTTTTGATGGCTTCTTTTGAAGTTTTTCTTTTTATTTTCACTAGAAGGACTAATTAATGGTTCCATACCAAATTGAAAACAAAAATTACCACGTCCATACTTGCTGATTCTTTTTTGATTTTCAATTAAACGTTTAAGTTTGATTTCATTGCATAATGAAAATCTAACTTTATTAATCTTTTGAATTAGATCACCATATGTATACATTCCATAATTCAAATTTCCATAATTTTTTTATTTTAATTCTTCTCTAACTTTTTCTGCAAAAAGTTTAGGAAGACCAGATATGAATTTTTCTTTCCTTGTAAAGAGTTTTGATAAGAAAGCATCTTTATACCAATGAAAATCTGATAACATTTGGCAAGAAAAATTGATGAATTGTGTTTTTAATTTTTCTTCTACATACATATAATTACCAATAAAATGTTTAACTATATTGGTAATAAGCATGTAGATGGAATCAGGGATCATTTGGCCTTGAGGAGTAAGAATAGGATTTCCTGAGGGATCTCTTTTTAGTGCATTTAATGTAGTATTTCTTTCTGTATCAGATGGTAATTTTCCCACCAACTATGTAATTGTCTAGTAAATCTAAGGACGACTGCATTTACTACACGTCTTTGATCATTACCGACAGCCACGATGGTAGAGGCATATATCATCATGTGTTGGCATAGTTGCAGGATTTGATATTCAGATAGTCCATCTACATTCCATTCATCTACTGAAGAGTTTTCAAATCGAAGGCCATTTAGAATATATTATTCTTCGAATTAAAGATCTACTGGAGTAGGTCTTGGATAATAATTTCTTGTTTTTGCTGCAGTGACTATTGGTTTTGTCTTTTAAATATTTTATTGATTTATAGAGATTCTTGATTTTGATCAGCTTGATTTTCATTTGACTTTTGTTCTAAAGAGTCAGAAACAGAGAATTTTAAGTCTGAGCTCAAAGCTTTAGAAACTAAAAATTTATGGATTTTTCATCTTTATTTTCTTTATTATCTTTAAGTTTTATGTTTGTAAAACTATGGGATAATTGATTGATTAGTTCGTCTGAAAATTTTAGGGGTTTCTTTTTCTAACTTTAGATCTTTAAGGGCTTTACCTTGAAAACCTAAAGATTGTGTCTTGATTACTTTATGGGAAGAAGTAGTTTCATAAAATTTTAAAATATTTTCAACTTTATCTTCAATTTTATTGGTTTGTTGGCCATTAGTATAAAGGTTAATATTTGTATAATTATTTTGTTTTAAAACATGACTTAAGTCTGATTTATAAATTAATTCAGATTTGCCTTTATCTCCTTGTATCTATATCTTTTATGGGTACGACCAAAGTTTCTTTATATATGATTTGATGTAATGGAGGATGTATAGGTTCTTCAGTTCTTTTTGGAGAAGAACTGGTAGAACCTATAATCCAAGATGAGCTTAATTTTGTTATCATATTGATGGATAAATCTTTAGTATTATAAGCTTTCTTCATGGCTAGTTTAAGCCAATCAAAGAAATAAATATTTCTTTGATTATCATACATATATTTATACCACTTTGCTTTTAGAAAGTCTTTATGTTCTTGAGAAACATGGTTAAAAAAGGATTTGTGAGAAGATGTAAAGCTAAATTCTTTTTTAACATTCTTTCACCAATTTTAAAGCATTCAATAACATTTATATTGAAATCAAATTTCGAAGGATTATATGTATTAGCTGGAGAAGCTTGATAAGAAGGATACACTAGTCCTACAGGCGGAAGGTCTACATTAGGTGTAGAGCAAAAAACTCGAGATGGTTCTTTTATGGAAGATCCTACCATAGAGGGAGGATGAGAATAAGACTTTCTAGAAGGTTGATAAACTATAAGGGTTATATGTCTCAAATCTATTTGAAAATTTATTTCAACACTTCCATCTTCATGTTTAATAATTGTTTCAATATCTTGATTTTCTAAAGACCTTTCAGGTTGAGCGTTTTATAAGGGCCAGTTACCAGATAGATTAATATCACTTCATTGTAATAGTTTTGGAATATTAACTTTATTTTTGAAATTAGTTTGGAATAAAGTAGGCATACCTTTTGCTTGATGCGAATAGGCTCTACCTGGAACAACTGAATTCATGAGTTTATAATAAACTCTATATATGAGAGCAAGATTTTGATTATGAGGATTCATATCAAAATCTTTTGTCGTATAGCAATAGCAAGAGCTTCATGTGTACCTAGATCTGCACAAGAAACAGAGAAATTTGGAAAGCAATTGAAGAAAGTAGGGCCATTAGCCAAACTTGATTCAACCATTCCAAGTAATGAATCACTGAATTTGTTATGTCTTGTGTCTTGAACATAGATGAGAGCTTCTGTTCTAAGTCCAAGTCTTGTTAAAGGCTTTAGAGCAAGTTGCACTAATCCAAAATAAATATAATTGTACGTTTTAACCGACTCCTTTATTTCATGGGCCTTGATTAAAAAAAGATGTTGAATATTACTGGTAATGGATTCAGTTCTTTCAATGGTTTTACTTTATAACTTGATTTTAATTAAAAACATCCAACTTTATAAATTTCATTTTTATTTACGGCTAGAATAGTCCAATCACAAATAACTTGATCTAAATCATCATAGCTGATTTCTTCACTATTTTTAGTAGACATAGAAGATAAGGAATTTGTTGATGAGGAAGAAGAAGGTACAAACTTCTTAATAAGCTTAGCCATAATTTGTATTACAGAGTTATTTTATGCAAATCCACCACTAGTATCTAATGAAATAGAGGATTTACACACAAAAAAAAAAAACACCTTAAATGCCTTCGTACGGCTAACAAAGGTGATAACAATGGCAACCTTAGCTTCGCTCCGGTCGGAATATGATTAAAATTTTTCAATAATAACAAATACAGAACTAAGTATTAAGACTTTTGATGTTCCTACTTCTAAGTCAGCAATTCCTTAAACAAAATAAAAAATAAAGATAAGTGAAGAAATATTTACAAAACGACTTTGATACCAACTTGGCTCTGATACCGAGTGGGGAAGGTGGTGGGTACACAAAAGCGGAAGGGAGAGAAAAGAGAAGATGGTGGTGGAAGCAAGGCTAGATTTTGATTAGTATTCCAACTCTTGCATGTACATGAGGAAGGCTGGACCTATTTATAGTCAAACCAATATAATTTACATTTCATTATAACTGAATTTACACTACATTTGTATTTCATTTCATGTGCTGACAAATTTCATGATGCAACCAGACGTTAGGCAAAAATCACAATCTTTGCTATAGATGAACTTTATTCTAAATAGTGAGATATCATGATTGCTTTGAGTGACTTGATAAGGTATGTGTCATGCCTTTATTTCTTTTCCCTTTCTGGAGATAAGTTATTCATAAATGTGCATGTCGGAAATAAAATACTACTTCATTCTTATGAGAGATATTTCTTTGTCTTTTAGTACTTTTGTATGTACTTTTTCCAAAAAACTCATTGATGGGCTAGTAGAAAAAGCTCTTGTAGGAAGAATCTTTGTGTTAGGCATAGTATTATTAGAGACTTGCATCAAAAGTGCTCACCCCAACCATCATTTGTTAATTCACCATGGAATAATTGGATTAACTCTTCTCGAGTTCTGTCAAAAATATTAAAAGACATGTCTTCATAAGCATTGATGATTTGATTAAGAGCTGTATATCCAAATTTATATGGATTCTGTATCACCATTGCTTATTCAGCGAGATCATCAGCGATGTAAACATATCTGTATGTACTTGCAAATTCAAGGTATCCTTTTAGATTGAGAAATCTTTGATACTGATCAGAAGCTGGATCATAAGTTCAGAGGCGTTCTAAGAAATATTCCATTGTAGCGACTTCATGAGATTCATACCATTGAGCTAGATAATCAACAGGGAGATGCTCACAATCATTGGAGGTAGAGATGAACTTTTTTCAGACTAAATCTCCTTCTTCATAAGTCATGATAGTCCATAATTGATATGGTTGATAAAACTGAATTTCTGATCTTTCACCCAAAGTGGATGATATCGTTATGAAAAGTTGTCCTTTGGTAACTCCAAGGCTGCGAAGGGCATGACGCACAATTGCAGGGAACTGCTGTATCATTTCAAAATCATCTCTGCATAAAGAAAATCTTTGTACTAATCCTTGTTCGATATATGACATATCAACTTCATATGATGGCAGGCACAATTTGGGAAAGCCAGTTGCCTAGCTTATATATTGAGCTTTGAGCATTCATCGCTCTTTGATCTGACAAGAAATAGTCTTTTCTCTAATTCTTGCAGCTATCTCATCTGGAAGGGATGTGTTAACCATTCCAAGAGGTGAATTCTGGATGTTTTTTCATCAGCATAGGTGGATAACAGTGCTCTTTGATGGATGTTATGGCACATAAGGATTTGGCTTTCTAAGTCCTTGATATGTTTGTAATTTTGGATAGGGTTTTCTAGTGTTTTTTCTTTTATCAGAGAGAATGGCACTCCAATGGGCATTGATAAGTTCTTGTGAAATGACAGATAATCCTGGATTGAAGAATGGAATTGATATTCATTGGGATGTAGGTATGAAGGAAGAGCTTGATTCCTGAATACGGGCTTTGCTTTTGCTCGTACTTGATGTCATAATGAGAAGGGATACTTCCTGAAGGCAGATAGGCCTGAGTGAGAATTATCAATAATCTGAATTTTTATTTTCTTTGGGAAAAGAAAAATAATTTTATATATGTCCTTTGGGTAGAATTTGAAGGTACTAAAATCTGGATGTAGGATCAAATGTAGAAAACATGAAGACATCAGAGAGATGATTAATAAGATCCATTTTATTTGGAACTGGATATCTGAATAGTTTTTGAACATCTTATTCTTGTTTACACTTTGTCCAAATAATATTGATATGTTGAATAGGAGTTAATTCAACAAAATCAATTTTAATTCTTTATTATCTAAAATAGTTTTTAGACCTGATGAGTCAATTTGAAAAGGCTGTAAAATTTGTAGAAAAGGATTTCTAAGGATAACATCATTGTTTAAATCCGTTCCTGGAAGGAAATGAGTCTTTATGCATGTTCCATTTTTATAGACATAAACATTACTTAATTTGTATTTGATATGTAGTTTTTTGCTAGCAGCAGCTAGATTGAGTTTATTATTGGTTTCTTCATAATATTTTGTTGGGATTAATGCTTATTATATTAACATCTGCACCACTATCTAGTAAGTAGAGTGCCTTAATGGAGAAGTCTTTGCCCTTAATTGTGGCTTGAGTTTTCCATTTTTTAAGTGGATTTCTTGTTAGAGAATTTACAAAACCATTTAAGTCTTTATCAAATTTTTCTTGATGTTCTAAATTATCATTATTTTCTTGATAGTTTTCAAGTGTGTGAAATTCAAGATTCTCAACACGTTGTTTGAGTTCTTGAAGTTCAATTAAGTCTTGTTTTGATTTTTTTATTTCTTGCTTTTGATTATTTATTTCTTTATAAAGATCTTAAATAGAAAGATGAGTAAGAGCTTGTTGTTCTCTTAATCTATCTAATACAGTTTTAATGTTGAATTGTTCAGGTAAGTTTGATATGTTATTTGATGTAGAAGCTTTCCCTTTTTTAGTTCCTTTATTTATATTCTATATTTTTTCAAAATATTTATTTTTTAATTCTTCATCTTTGAGATCTTTAAACATTTCTAGTACCATCTCTTCTGGAGCAAAAAGTACGTTTAAAGATAAAGAGGAAGTAGAAGCAGATTCATACTAGATTTCACTGTTAAATACATAACGACATGTATCTGAAGCATGAGAGGAAGAATAATCTGTATCAGAGGAATTGGATAACTTTGACACTAAGGATCCTTTTAAGATAGCTTTGATTTCTTTTTCGGTTTTAAATTTTATTTTTAGGTAGTCAGGAGCTATATGTCCTTTTTCTTTGCAATTATAACATTGTATTTCTTTTTTCTTGGGATAAGAAGTGGATGGATTATCATTTGTATGAGATTTCTTTAGTTCTTTATGAGGGTTTTTCTGAGAAGATTTTTTATAATATCTTTCTGAGGGAGTATAGTATTGTGGAGTTGAAAATTGTTTAGATTTTTTTTTATGGTTTCTTTTTAAGTTTTTTTTTATTCTAGCTAGAAGGACTGATTAATGGTTCCATCCCAAATTAAAAACAAAAATCACCAAGTTCATACTTGCTGATTCTTTTTTGATTTACAATTTGATATTTAAGTTTGATTTCATTGCATAATGAAAATCCAACTTTTTTAATCTTCTGAATTACCATATGTATACAATGCCATAATTCAAATTTCCATAATTTTTTGATTTTAATTCTTTCCTAACTTTTTCTACAAAAAGTTTAGGAAGACTAGATATGAATTTTTCTTTCCAAAATTCTAAATTACTTTCATCGATCGTATAGAGTTTTGATAAGAAAACATCGTTATACCAACGAAAATCTGATAATGTTGGGCAAGATAAATTGATTAATTGTGTTTTTAAATTTTCTTTTACATTTATATAATTAACAGTAAAATATTTAACTATATTGGTAATAAGCATGTAGATGGAATCAGTGATCATTTGGCCTTGAAGAGTAAGAACAGGATTTCCTAAGGGATCTCTTTTTACTGCATTTAATATAGTATTTCTCTTTGTATCAGATAGGTACTTTTCCCACCAACCATGTAATTATCCAGTAAATCCAAGGACGACTGCATGTAATGCATGTCTTTGATCATTACCCGCAACCATGATGGTAGAGGCATATATCATCATGTGTTGGCATAGTTGCAGGATTTGATATTCAGCTAGTCCATCTATATTTCATTCATATACTGAAGAGTTTTCAAATTGAAGGCCATTGAGAATAGCTTGTTCTTCGAATTGAAGATCAACTGGAGTAGGTTTTGGATAATAATTTCTTGTTTTTGCTGTAGTGACTATTGGTTTTTGTCTTTTAAATATTTTATTGATTTATAGAGATTCTTGATTTTGATCATCTTGATTTTTCTTCTATAGAGTCAGAAATAGAGAATTCTGAGTCTGAGCTCGAAGCTTTAGAAACTAAAACATTTATGGATTTTTCATCTTTATTTTCTTTATTATCTTTAAGTTTTATGTTTGTAAAACTATGAGATAATTGATTGATTAGTTCGTCTGAAAATTTTAAAGGTTTTTTTTTAATTTAGATCTTTAAGGGCTTCACCTTGAAAACCTAAAGATTGTATCTTGATTACTTTATGGGAAGAAATAGTTTCATAAAATTTTAAAATATTTTCAACTTTATTTTCAATTCTATTGGTTTGTTGGCCAATAGTATGAAGGTTAATATTTGTATAATTATTTTGTTTTAAAACATAACTTAAGTCTGATTTATAAATTAATTCAGATTTGGGTTTATCTCCTTGTATCTTTGCTACATATTTTATGGGTACGGCCGAAGTTTCTTTATATATGATTTGACGTAATGGAGGATGTATAGGTTGTTCAGTTCTTTGTGGAGAAGAACTGGTAGAAGCTATAATCCAAGATGAGCTTAATTTTGTTATCATATTAATGGATAAATCTTCAGTATTGTAAGCTTTCTTCGTCGCTAGTTTAAGCCAATCAAAGAAATAAATATTTTTTCGATTATCATACATATATTTCTACCATTTTTCTTTCAGAAAGACTTTATGTTCTTGAGAAACATGGTTAAAAAAGGATTTTGTGAGAAGATATAAAGCTAAATTCTTTTTTAACATTTCATTATCAATTTCAAAGAATTAAATAACATTTATATTGAAATCAGATTCCGAAGGGTTATATGTACCAGTTGGAGAAGCTTGATAAGAAGGATACACTAGTCTTATAGGTCGAAGGTCTACTTTAGGTGTAAAGCAAGAAACTCGGGATGCTTCTTTTATGGAAGATCCTACCACAGAGGGAGGATGAGAATAAGACTTTCTAGAAGGTTGATAAACTGTAGGAGATGTATCTCTTTAATCTGTTTGAATATTTATTTCAACACTTCCATCTTCATGTTCAATAATTTTTCAATATCTTGATTTTCTAAAGACCTTTCTGGTTGAGCATTTTTTAAGCGCCATTTACTAGATAGATTAATATCATTCCAGTATATGAGTTTTGGAATATTAACTTTATTTTTGAAATTAGTTTGGAATAAAGTAGTCATACCTTTTCCTTAATAGGAATAGGCTATGCCTGGAACAACTGAATTCATGAGTTTATAATAAACTCTATATATGAGAGTAAGATTTTGATTATGAGGATTTATATCAAAACCTTTATATCAAAACCTTTTTTCTGGATAGCAACCGTAAGAGCTTCATGTGCACTGGACCTGTAAGGAAAACAGAGAAATTTGGAAAGCAATTGAAAAAAGTAGAGCCATTAGCCAAACTTGATTCAACCATTCCATGTAATGAATCACTGAATTTTTTATGTCTTGTATCTTGAACATAGATGAGAGCTTCAGTTCTAAATCCAAGTCATGTTAATGACTTTAGAGCAAGTTGCACTAATCCAAAATGAATATAATTGTATGTTTTAACATACTCCTTATTTCATGGGGCATGATTAAAGATGCTGAATATTACTGGTAATGGATTCTGTTCTTTCAATGGTTTTTACTTTATAACTTGATTTTAATTGAAAACTTCCAACTTTATAAATTTCATTTTTATTTAAAGTTGGAATAGTCCAGTCACAAATAACTTGATCTAAATCATCATAACTGATTTCTTCACTATTTTTAATAGACATAGAAGATAAGGAATTTGATGATGAGGAAGGAGAAGGTACAAACTTCTTAATAAGCTTAGCCATGATTTGTATTGCAGAGTTATTATAACCAAATCCACCATGAGTATCTAACGAAATAGAGGATTTAGACACTAACAAAACGCCTTAAACGCCTTCACACAGTTAACAATGGTGACAACAATGGTTACCTCAGCTTCGCTCTAGGTGGAATATGATTAAAATTTCTCAATAATAACAAACACAGAACTAAGCATTAAAACTTTTGACGTTCTTACTTCTGAGTCAGCAATTCCTTAAACAAAATCAAAACATAAAGATAAGTGAAAAAATACTCACAAAACAACTTTATATTTCAACGATACTTGATTACAAACTAGATGCCAACTTGGCTCTGATACCAAATGGGGAAGATGGTGGGTATACGAAAGCAAAAGGGAGAGTAGAGATGAGATGGTGGTGGAACCAAGGCTAGATTTTGATTGGTACTCCAACCCTTGCCTATACATGAGGAAGGCTAGACCTATTTATAGTCATAACCAATATAGTTTACATTTCATTACAACTGAATTTACATTGCATTTGTATTTCATTTTATGTGCTGACAAATTTTGTGATGCAACCAAACTGCAGGCAAAAATCACAATCTTTGCTGTAGATGAACTTTATTTTGAATAGTGAGATGTCATGATTGCTTTGAGTGACTAGATAAGGTATGTGTCATGTCTTTATTTCTTTTCCCTTTCTGGAGATAAGTTCTTCATAGATGCGCATGTCGGGAATAAAATACTACTTCATTCTTATGAGAGATATGATTTGTCTTTTAGTACTTTTGCATGTACTTTTTCTAAGAACTCATTGATGGGCTAGTAGAAAAAGATTTTCTCATCAGTCCAATGTTTTAGAAAGAGCTCTTGTAGGAAGAATCTTTATGCTAGGCATAGTATTATTGGAGACTTGCATCAAAAGTGCTCATTCCAACCTTCAATTGTTAATTCACCATAGAATAATTGGATTAACTCTTCTCGAGTTTCTTCAGAAATATCAAAAGACATGTCTTCATAAGCATTGCTAATTTGATTGAGATCTGTATGTCCAGATTTATATGGATTCTGTATCACCATTGTTCGCTTAGCGAGATCATCAGCAATGCAAACAACTCGTCGACCGTCACACCAAACATATCTGTATGTACTTGCAAATTCAAGATGTCCTTTTAGATTAAGAAATCTTTGATATTGATAAGAAGTAGGATCATAATTTTGGAGACGTTCTAAGCTGTATTCCATTGTAGCGACTTTATAAGATTCATACCATTGAGCTGGATAATCAATAGGGAGATGCTCATAATCATTTAAGGTAGAGATGAATTTTTTAAAAACTAAATCTCCTTCATAAGTCATGATGGTCCATAATTGATAAGGTTGATAAAACCGGATTTCTAATCTTTCACCCAAACTTGATGAAATCATTATGAAAAGCTGTCTTTTGGTAACTCTAAGGCTGTGAAGGGCATGACACACGATTGCAGGGAACTACTGTACCATTTTAAAATCATCTATGCGTAAAGAGAATCTTTGAACTAATACTTGTTTGATATGTGAGATATAAACTTCATATCATGGTAGGAACAATTTGGGAAAGCCAGTTGCCCAGCTTATATATTGAACTTTGAGCATTAATCACTCCTTGATCTGACAAGAAATAGTTTTTTCTTTAATTCTTGCAGCTATCTCATTTAGAAGGGTTGTGTTAACCTTTTCCAGGAGGTAAATTCTGGATGTTTTTTCACTAGCATAGGTGGATAACAGTGCTCTTTGATGGATGTTATGGCACATAAGGATTTGGCTTTCTAAGTCTTTGATATGGTTCGCAATTTTGGATAGAGTTTTTCTAGTGTTTTTTCTTTTATCAGAGAGAGTGGCACTCCAATAGGCATTGATAAGTTCTTCAGAAATGACATATAATCCGGGATTGAAGAAGCAAATTGATATTGGTCGGAATGCAGGTATAAAGGAAAAGCTTGATTCCTGAATGGGGGCTTTGCTTGATGTCATAATGAGAAGGGATACTTCCTAAAGGTAGATAGGAGTAAAAGATAGGTTTGAATGAGAATTATTAATAACCTGAATTTTTATTTTCTTTGGAAAAAGAAAAGCAATTTTATATCTATCGTCCGGGTAGAATTTGAAGGTACCAAAATTTGGATGTAGGATTAAATGTAGAAAACATGAAGACATCAGAGAGACGATTAATAAGATCCGTTTTATTTGGAACCAGATATCTGAATGGTTTTTGAACATCTTATTCTTATTTACACTTTGTCTAAATAATATACATATGTTAAATAGGAGTTAATTCAACAAAATCAAATTTTAGTTCTTTATTGTCAAAAATAGTTTTTAGACCTAATGAGTCAATTTGAAAAGGCTGTAAAAATTGTAAAAAAGAATTTCCAAAGATAACATCATTATTTACATCCTTTCTTAGAAGAAAATCAGTCATTATGCATGTTCCATTTTTACATGCACAAACATTACTTAATTTGTATTTGATATGTAATTTTTTGCTAGAAGTAGCTAGATTGAGTTTATTATTGGTTTTTTCATAATATTTTGTTAGGATCAATCCTTCTCTTATTAAATTAACATCTGCACCACTATCTAATAAGCAGAGTGCCTTAATAGAGAAGTCTTTGACCTAAATTGTAGCTTGAGTTTTCCATTTTTTAAGTGGATTTCTTGTTAAAAAATTTACAAAACCATTTAAGTCTTTATCAAATTTTCTTGATTTTCTAAATTATCATTATTTTCTTGATAATTTTTGGGCATGTGAAATTCAAGATTCTCAACACGTTGTTTAAGTTCTTGAAGTTCAATTAAGTCCTGTCTTAATTCTTTTATTTCTTGCTTTTGATTATTTATTTCTTTATAAAGATCTTGAATAGAAAGATGAGTAGGAGCTTGTTGCTCTTTTAATCTATCTAATACAGTTTTAATGATGAATTGTTTAGGTAAGTCTGATTATTTTTTTGATATAGACGCTTTCCATTTTTTAGTTCCTTTATTTACATTTTGTATTTTTTCAAAATATTTATTTTTTAAATTCTTCATCTTTTAGGTCCTTAAACATTTCTAGCACCATCTCTTCTGGAGCGGAAAGTACGCTTAAAGATAAAGAGGAAGAAGAAGTAGATTCATACTAGATTTCACTATCAAATATTTTACAATGACATGTATCTAAAGCATGAGAGGAAGAATAATATGTAACAGAGGAACTGGATGACTTTGACACTGAGGATCTTTTTAAGATAGTTTTGATTTCTTTTTTTGTTTTAACTTATATTTTTGGGCGGTTAGGAGCTATATGTCCTTTTTCTTTGTAAGGGTTTTTATGAGAAGATTTTTCATAATATCTTTTGGAGGGAGTATAATATTGTAGAGTTGAAAAATGTTTAGATTTTCTTTTTTGATGGTTTCCTTTTAAGTTTTTCTTTTTATTTTGGCTAGCAGTACTGATTAATGGTTCCATACTAAATTGAAAACAAAAATCACCAGGTTCATACTTGCTGATTCTTTTTTATTTTCAATTTGATGTTTAAGTTTGATTTCATTGCATAATGAAAATCCAACTTTATTAATCTTTCGAATTACATCACCATATGTATACATTCCATAATTTTCAGCTTTTAATTCTTCTCTAACTTTTTCTGTAAAAAGCTTAGGAAGACAAGATATAAATTTTCTTTTCAAAATTCTGAATTGCTTGCATCGATTGTATAGAGTTTTGGTAAGAAAACAACTTTATACCAATGAAAATCTAATAATGTTGGGCAAGATAAATTGACTAATTGTGTTTTAATTTTTTCTTCTACATTCATATAATTACCAATAAAATATTTTACTATATTGGTAATAAACATGCAGATGGAATCAGGGATCATTTGACCTTAAGGAGTAAGAGCAGGATTTCCTGAGGGATCTCTTCTTACTGCATTTAATATAGCATTTCTTTCTGTATCAGATAGGTAATTTTCCCACCAATCATATAATTGTCTAGTAAATCCAAGGACAATTGCATCTATTACATGTCTTTGATCATTGCCGGCACCATGATGGTAGAGGCATATATTATCATGTGTTGGCATAGTTTTAGGATTTGATATGCAGATAGTCCATCTACATTCCATTCATATATAGAAGAGTTTTCAAATTGAAGGCCATTTATAATAGCTTGTATTTCGAATTAAAGATCAACTGGAGTAGGTCTTGGATAATAATTTCTTGTTTTTGCTGCAGTAACTATTTGTTTTTATCTTTTAAATATTTTATTGATTAGTAGAGGTTCTTGATTTTGATCCTCTTGATTTTCATTTGATTTTTCTTCTATAGAGTTAGAAATAGAGAATTCTAAGTTTGAGCTCAAAGCTTTAGAAAATAAAACATTTATGGATTTTTCATCTTTATTTTCTTTATTATCTTTAAGCTTTTTGTCAGTAAAACTATTAGATAATTGATTGATTAGTTTGTCTGAAAATTTTAAGTGTTTTTTTCCTAACTTTATATCTTTAAGGGCTTCACTTTGAAAACCTAAAGATTGTGTCTTGATTGCTTTATGGGAAGAAGTCGTTTCATAAAATTTTAAATTATTTTCAACTTTATCTTTAATTCTATTGGTTTGTTGGCCAATAATATGAAGGTTTATATTTGTATAATTATTTTGTTCTAAAACATGACTTAAATTTGATTTGTAAATAAATTCAGTTTTACCTTTGTCTCCATGTATTTTTGCAACATCATTTATGGGTATAGCTGAAGTTTCTTTATAAATGATTTGATGTAATGGAGGATGTATAGATTCTTCTGTTCTTTGTGGAAAAGAACAGTATTATAAACTTTAGTATTATAAATATTCCTCTCCACAAAGAATTGAAGAATCTATACATCCTCCATTACATCAAATCATTTATAAAGAAACTTCAGCTGTACCCATAAAAGATGTTGCAAAAATACAAGTAGAAAAAGGTAAAACTGAATTTATTTACAAATCATATTTAAGTCATGTTTTACAACAAACTAATTATACAAATATAAACCTTCATACTATTGGCCAATAAACCAATAGAATTGGAGATAAAGTTGAAAATATTTTAAAATTTTATGAAACTACTTCTTCCCATAAAGTAATCAAGACTTAATCTTTAGGTTTTCAAGGTGAAGCCTTTAAAGATCTAAAGTTAAAGAAAAAACCCCTTTAAATTTTCAAATGAATTAATCAATTGATTATCTCATAATTTTACAAACATAAAACTTAAATATAATAAAGAAAATGGAGATGAAAAATCCATAAAAGTTTTAGTTTCTAAAGCTTCGAGCTCAAACTCAGAATTCTCTGTTTTTGACTCTATAAAAGAAAAATCAAATGAAAATCAAGATGATCAAAATCAAGAATCTCTACAAATCAATAAAATATTTGAAAGATAAAAACCAATAGTCACTACAGCAAAAAACAAGAAATTATCATCCAAGACCTACACTAGTTGATCTTCAATTCGAAGAACAAGCTATTCTAAATGGCCTTCAATTTGAAAACTCTTTAGTATATGAATGGAATGTAGATGGACTATCTGAACATCAAATCCTGCAACTATGCCAACACATGATGATATATGCCTCTACCATCATGGCTACCGGTAATGATTAAAGACATGTAATAAATGCGATCGTCCTTGGATTTACTGAACAATTACATGGTTGGTGGGAAAAATATCTATCTGATATAGAAAGAAATGCTATATTAAATATAGTAAAAAGAGATCCCTCAGGAAATCCTATTCTTACTCTTCAAGGCCAAATGAACCCTGATTCCATCACAAGCTTATTACCAATATAGTTAAATATTTTATTGGTAATTATATGAATGTTGAAGAAAAATTGAAAACACAATTAATCAATTTATCTTGTCCAACATTATCAGATTTTTTTGGTATAAAAATGTTTTCTTATCAAATTCTATATGATCGATGCAAGTAATTCAAAATTTTGGAAAGAAAAATTCATATCTGATCTTCCTAAACTTTTTGCTGAAAAAGTTAGAGAAGAATTAAAATCAGAAAACTACAGAATTTTGAATTATGGAATGTATACATATGGTGATCTAATTCAAAAGATTAATAAAGTCGGATTCTCATTATGCAAAGAAATCAAACTTAAATGTCAAATTGAAAATCAAAGAAGAATAAAAAAGTATGAACTTGGTGATTTTTGTTTTCAATTTGGGATGGACCATTAATTAGTCTTTCTAGCCAGAATAAAAAGAAAAACTTAAAAATAAACCATCAAAAAAGAAAATCTAAACATTTTTCAACTCCACAATACTATACTCCCTCAAAAAGATATTATAAAAAATCTTCTCATGAAAACCCTTATAAAGAATGAAAGAAATCTTATATAAACGATAATCCATCCACTTCTTATCCTAAGAAAAAAGAAAAACAATGTTATAATTGCAAAGAAAAAGGACATATAGCTCCTGACTGCCCAAAAATAAAAGTTAAAAAGGAAAAAGAAATCAAAAATATCATAAAAGGATCCTCAGCATCAGAGTCATCCAGTTCCTCTGATACAGATTATTCTTCCGCTCATGCTTTAGATACATGTCATTGTAAAGTATTTGACAGTGAAATCTAGTATGAATCTGCTTTTTCTTCCTCTTTATCTTTAAACGTACTTTCTGCTCCCGAAGAGTTGGTGCTAGAAATGTTTAAAGATCTAAAAGATGAAGAATTAAAAAATAAATATTTTTAAAAACTACAGAATAAAAATAAAGGAACTAAAAACGGGAAAGCTTTTATATTAAATAACATATCAGACTTACCTGAAAAATTCAGCATTAAAACTGTATTAGATAGATTAAGAGAGCAATATGCACCTACTCATCTTTCTATTCAAGTTCTTTATAAAGAAATAAATAATAAAAAAAAAAGAAATAAAATAATTAAAAAAAGATTTAATTGAACTTCAAGAACTTAAACAACATGTTGAGAATCTTGAATTTCACACACTCAAAAATTACCAAGAAAATAATGATAATTTAGAAAATCAAGAAAATTTTGATAAAAACTTAAATGGTTTTGTAAATCATTTAATAAGAAATCCACTTAGAAAATGGAAAACTCAAGCTACAATTAAGGTCAAAGACTTCTCTAATAAAGCACTCTGCTTACTAGATCGTGGCGCAAATGTTAATTTAATAAGAGAAGGATTAATCCCAACAAAATATTATGAAAAAACCAATAATAAATTCAATCTAGCTACTGTTAGCAAAAAGCTGCATATCAAATACAAATTACGTAATGTTTATGTTTGTAAAAATAGAACATGCATAAAGACTAATTTCCTTCTAGGAAAGGATTTAAACAATGATGTTATCCTTGGAAATCCTTTTCTACAAAGTTTACAGCCATTTCAAATTAACTCATCTAGTCTAAAAACTATTTTGGACAATAAAGAATTAAATTTTGATTATGTTGAATTGATTCCTATTCAACATATCAATATTATTCAGACAAAGTGTAAATAAGAATAAGATGTTCAAAAACCATTCAGATATCTAGTTTCAAATAAAACGGATCTTATTAATCGTCTCTCTGATGTCTTCATGTTTTCTACATTTAATCCTACATCCAGGTTTTAGTACCTTCAAATTCTACCCAAAGGACAGATATAAATTATTTTTCTTTTCCCAACGAAAATAAAAATTCATATTATTAATAATTCTCATTCAAACCTATCTGCCTTCTAGAAGTATCCCTTCTCATTATGACATCAAGTACAAGCAAAAGGAAAGCCCTTATTTATGAATCAAGCTCTTCCTTCATACCTACATCCCAGCAAATACCAATTTCCTTCTTCAATCCAGGATCATCTGTCACTTCACAAGAACTTATCAATGCCCATTATAGTGCCATTCTCTTCGATAAAAAAAAACACTAGAAAAATGCCACCCAAAATTGCAAATCATATCAAGGACTTAGAAAGCCAAATCCTTATGTGCGATAATATCCATCAAAGAGCATTGTTATCCACCGATGCTAATGAAAAAACATCCAGAATTCATGTCTTGGAAAAGGTTAACACAACCCTTCTAGATGAGATAGCTGCAAGAATTAGAGAACAAGCTATTTCTTATCAGATCAAAGAGCGATTAATACTCAAAGCTCAATATATAAGTTGGGCAACTGGCTTTCCCAAGTTGTTCCTACCATCATATGAAGGAGATATCTCATATATCAAACAAGGATTAGTCCAAAGATTTTCTTTGTGCAAAGATGATTTTGAAATGATACAGTAGCTCCCTGTGATCGTACGTCATGCCCTTCGCAGCCTTAGAGTTACCAAAAGACAACTTCTCATAACGATTTCATCAATTTTGGGTGAAAGATCAGAAATCCGGTTTTATCAACCTTATCAATTATGGACCATCATAAATTATGAAGAAGTAGATTAAGTCTGCAAAAGTTCATCTCTACCTTAAATGATTATGAGCATCTCCCTATTGATTATCCAGCTCAATGGTATGAATCTCATGTAGTCACTACAATGGAATACAGTTTAGAACGCCTTAAAAACTTATGATCCAGCTTCTGATCAACATCAAAGATTTCTTAATCTAAAAGGACATCTTGAATTTGCAACTACATACAGATATGTTTGGTGTGACTGTCGAAGAGTTATTTGCATTATTGATGATCTAGCCGAGTAAACAACGGCAATACAAAATCCATATAAATCTAGACATACAGCTTTTACTTGAATTATCAATGCTTATGAAGACATGGCTTTTGATATTTCTGACAAAACTTGAGAAGAGTTAATCCAATTATTCCCTGGTGAATTAACAAATGATGGTTGGGATGAGCACTTTTGATGCAAGTCTCCAATAATACTATGCCTAGCATAAAGATTCTTCCTACAAGAGCTTTTTCTACTGGCCCAATGAGATTTTTGGAAAAAGTACTGAAAGACAAAGTGTATCTCTCATAAGAATGAAGTAGTATTTTATTCTTGACATGCATATCTATGAAGAACTTATATCCAGAAAGGGAAAAGAAATAAAGATATGACACATACCTTATCAAGTCACTCAAAGCAATCATGACATCTCACTAATCAGATTAAAGTTCATCTACAGCAAAGATTGTGATTTTGGCCTGTAGTCTGGTTGAATCATGAAATTTGTCAGCACATGAAATGAAATGCAAATGTAGTGTAAATTCAGTTGTAATGGAATCTTAATTATGCTGGTTATGACTATAAATAGGTCTAGCCTTCCTCATGTACAGGAAAGAGTTAGAATACTAGTCAAAATCCAGCCTTGCTTTCACCACCATCTCCTCTCTCCTCTCCTTTCCACTTTTGTATACCCACCACCTTCCCCATTTGGTATTAGAGCCAAGTTGGCATCTAGTTTGTAATCAAGTATCGTTGCAATATAATGTCATTTTGTGAGTATTTCTTCACTTATCTTTATTTTTTGATTTTGTTTAAGGAATTGCTAACTCAGAAGTAAGAACGTCAAATGCCTTAATACTTAGTTATGTGTTTGTTATTATTGAGAAATTTTAATCATATTCTGCTCGGAGCGAAGCTGAGGTAGCCATTGTTAGCCGTGTGAAGGCATTTAAGGCATTTTGTTGAAGTGTAAATCCTCTATTTCGTTAGATACTCGCGGTGGATTTGCTTAAAATAACTTCATAATACAAATTATGGAAGCTTATTAAGAAGTTTGTACATTTTTCTTCCTCATCATCAAATTTCTTATCTTCTATGTCTATTAAAAATAGTGAAGAAATCAGCTATGACGATTTAGATCAAGTTATTTGTGACAAGACTATTCCAACTGTAAATAAAATGAAATTTATAATGTTGGAAGTTTTCAATTAAAATAAAGTCATAAAGTAAAAACCATTGAAAGAACTGAATCTATTACCAATAATATTCAGCATCTTTCTTTAATCAAGCCCCATGAAATAAAGGAGTATGTTAAAACATACAATTACATTCATTTTAGATTAGTGCAAGTTGCTCTAAAGCCATTAATATGACTTGGACTTAGAACTGAAGCTCTCATCTATGTTCAAGAGATGGGACATAAAAAATTCAGTAATTCATTACTTGGAATGGTTGAATCAAGTTTGGCTAATGGCCCTACTTTCTTCAATTGCTTTCCAAGTTTCTCTGTTTCTCTTACAGATCCAGGTGCACATGAAGCTCTTACTCTTGCTATCCAGACAAAAGGTATTGATATGAATCCTCATAATCAAATTCTTGCTCTCTTATATAGAGTTTATTATAAACTCATGAATTCAGTTGTTCCAGGCATAGCCTATTCCCATCAAGCAAAAGGTATGACTACTTTATTCCAAACTAATTTAAAAAATAAAGTTAATATTCCAAAACTCATACAGTGGAAAGATATTATATCTGGTAAATGGTGCTTAGAAAACACTCAACCTAACAAGTCTTTAGAAATTCAAGATATTGAAACAATTATTAAACATAAAGATGGAAGTGTTGAAAAAAAATTTTCAAACAGATTCAAGAGATACAACTCCTACAGTTTATCAACCTACTAGAAAATCTTATTCACATCCTCCATCAGTGGTAGGATCTTCTATAAAAGAACCATCTCGAGTTTCTTGCTCTACACCTAATGTAGACCTTCGACCTATAGGACTAGTGTATCCTTTTTATCAAACTTCTCCATCTAATACATATAATCCTTCAGAATCCGATTTCAATATAAATGTTATTGAATGCTTTGAAATTGAATAAGAAATATTAAAAAAGAATTTAGCTTTACATCCTCTCACAAAATCATTTTTCAACCACGTTTCTCAAGATCATAAAGACTTTCTAAAAGCAAAATGGTATAAATATATGTATGATAATCAAACAAATATTTATTTCTCTGATTGGCTTAAACTAGCCATGAAGAAAGCTTATAATACGGAAGATTTATCCATCAATATGATAACAAAATTAAGTTCATCTTGGATTATAGCTTCTACGAGTTCTTCTCCGTAAAGAACTGAAGAATCTATACATCCTCCATTGCATCAAATCATTTATAAAGAAACTTCAACTATACCCATAAAGGATGTTACAAAAATACAAAGTCACAAAGGTAAAACTGAATTTATTTACGAATTAGATTTAAGTCATGTTTTACAACAAAATAATTATACAAATATAAACTTTCATACTATTGGCCAACAAACCAATAAAATTGAAGAAAAAGTTGAAAATATTTTAAAATTTTATGAAACTTCTTCTTCCCATAAACTAATTAAGACACAATCTTTAGGTTTTGAAGGTGAAGCCCTTAAAGATCTAAAGTTAGAGAAAAAACCCATAAAATTTTCAAATGAACTAGTCAATCAATTATCTCATAGTTTTACAAACATGAAACTTAAAGATAATAAAGAAAATAAAGAAAAAAATCCATTTCTGATTCTATAGACTTAGTTTTTAAAGCTTTGAGCTTAGACTTAGAATTCTCTATTTCTGATTCTATAGAAGAAAAATCAAATGAAAATCAAGATGATCAAAATCAAGAATCTCTACAACTTAATAAAATATTTAAAAGGCCAAAACCAATAGTCACTGTAGCAAAAACAAGAAATTATTATTCAAGACCTACTCCAGTTGATCTTCAATTCGAAGAACAAGCTATTCTAAATGGCCTTCGATTTGAAAACTCTTTACTACATGAATGGAATGTAGATGGACTATTTGAATATCAAATCCTGCAACTATGCCAACACATGATGATATATGCCTCTACCATCGTGGCTGCCAGTAATGATCAAAGACATGCAGTAAATGCAGTCGTCCTTGGATTTACTGGACAATTACATGGTTGATGGGGAAAATACCTAGCTGATATAGAAAAAAATACTATATTAAATGCAGTAAAAAGCGATCCCTCAGGAAATCCTGTTCTTACTCCTCAAGGCCAATTGATCCCTCATTGTATCTACATGCTTATTACCAATATAGTTAAACATTTTACTGGTAATTATATGAATGTAGAAGAAAAATTAAAAACACAATTAATCAATTTATCTTGTCCAACATTATCATATTTTCGTTGGTATAAAGATGTTTTCTTATCAAAACTCTATACAATCAATGCAAGTAATTCTGAATTTCGGAAAGAAAAATTCATATCTAGTCTTCCTAAACTTTTTTACGAAAAAGTTAGAGAAGAATTAAAATCAGAAAATTATGGAAATTTGAATTATGGAATGTATACATATGGTGATCTAATTTAAAAGATTAATGAAGTTGGATTTTCATTATGCAATGAAATCAAACTTAAACACTAAATTGAAAATCAAAAAAGAATCAGCAAGTATTAACTTGGTGATTTTTGTTTTCAATTTGGTATGGAACCATTAATCAATACTTCTAGCCAAAATAAAAAGAAAAACTTAAAAAGAAACTGTCAAGAAAGAAAATCTAAACATTTTTCAACTCCACAATATTATATTCCCTCAAAAAGATATTATAAAAAATCTTCTCATAAAATCCCTTATAAAGAATTAAAGAAATCTTATACAAACGATAATCCATCCGCTTCTTATCCCAAGAAAAAGAAATACAATGTTATAATTACAAGGAAAAAGGACATATAGCCCCTGATTGCCCAAAAATAAAAGTTAAAATAGAAAAAGAAATCAAAACTATCTTAAAAGGATCCTCAGCGTCAGAGTCATCCAGTTCCTCTGATACAAATTATTCTTCCTCTCATGCTTTAGATACATTTCATTGTAAAATATTTGACAGTGAAATCCTATATGAATCTGCTTCTTCTTCTTCTTTATCTTTAAATGTACAGTCTGCTCCAGAAAAGATAGTGCTAGAAATATTTAAAGTCTAAAAGATGAAGAATTAAAAAATAAATATTTTGAAAAAATGCAAAATATAAATAATGGAACTAAAAAAGGAAATGCTTCTACATCAAATAACATATCAAACTTACCTGAACAATTCAGCATTAAAACTATATTAGATAGATTAAGAGAGCAAGAATTTCCTACTCATCTTTCAATTCAAGATCTTTATAAAGAAATTAATAATCAAAATCTAGAAATAAAAGAATTAAAACAAGACTTAATTGAACTTCAAGAACTCAAACAACGTGTTGAGAATCTTGAATTTCACACACTCAAAAATTATCAAGAAAATAATGATAATGTAGAAAATTAAGAAAAATTTCATAAAGACTTAAATGGTTTTGTAAATTCTTTAACAAGAAATCCACTTAAAAAATGGAAAACTTAAGCTACAATTAAGGTCAAAGACTTCTCTATTAAAGCACTCTGCTTACTAGATAGTGGTGCCGATGTTAATTTAATAAGAGAAGGATTAATCCCAACAAATTATTATGAAAAACCAATCATAAACTCAATCTAGCTACTGCTAGCAAAAAACTACATATCAAATACAAATTAAGTAATGTTTATGTCTATAAAAATGGAACATGCATAAAGATTAATTTCGTTCTGAGAGAGGATTTAAACAATGATGTTATCCTTGAAAATCCTTTTTTACAAATTTTATAGCCTTTTCAAATTGACTCATCAGGTCTAAAAACTATTTTAGACAATAAAGAATTAAATCTTGATTTTGTTGAATTAACTCCTATTTAACATATTAATATTATTCAGACAAAGTGTAAACAGGAATAAGATGTTCAAAACCATTCAAATATCTAGTTCCAAATAAAACGGATCTTATTAATCGTCTCTCTAATGTCTTCGTGTTTTCTACATTTGATCCTACATCCTGATTTTCGTACCTTCAAATTCTACCTGAAGGACAGATATAAAATTAGTTTTCTTTTCCCAAAGAAAATAAAAATTCAAGTTATTGATAATTCTTATTCAGACCTATCTTTTACTCCTATCTGCCTTCAAGAAGTATCCCTTGTCATTATGACATCAAGTAAAGCCCCTATTCAGGAATCAAGCTCTTCCTTCATACCTACATCTCAGCAAATATTAATTCCCTTCTTCAATCCAAGATTATCTATCACTTCACAAGAACTTATCAATGCCCATTGGAGTGCCATTCTCTCTGATAAAAGAAAAAACACTAAAAAAACCCTATCCAAAATTGTAAACCATATCAAAGACTTAGAAAGCCAAACCCTTATGTGCCATAACGTCCATCAAAGAGCATTGTTATCCACCTACGCTGATGAAAAAACATCCAGAATTCTACTCCTGGAAAAGGTTAACACCGCCCTTCCAGATGAGATAGCTGCAAGAATTAGAGAAAAAACTATTTCTTGTCAGATCAAGGAACGATTAATGCTCAAAGCTCAATATATAAGCTAGCAACTGGCTTTCCCAAATTGTTCTTGCCATCATATGAAGTTGATATCTTATATATTGAACAACGATTAGTCCACAGATTTTCTTTATGCAAAGATGATTTTGAAATGAAACAGTAGATCCCTGCAATCGTGCATCATGCCCTTCGCAGCCTTGCAGTTACCAAAAGACAACTTCTCATAACGATATCATCCACTTTGGGTGAAAGATCAGAAATTCAGTTTTATTAACCGTATCAATTATGGACTATCATGACTTACGAAGAAGGAGATTTAGTCTATAAAAAATTCATCTCTACCTTAAATGATTACAAGCATCTCCCTGATGATTATCTAGCTCAATGGTATGAATCTCATAAAGTCACTACAATGGAATACAACTTAGAACATCTCCAAAATTATGATCCAGTTTCTGATGAATATCAAAGATTTTTCAATCTAAAAGGACATCTTGGATTTACAAGTACATACAAATATGTTTGGTGTGACAGTCGATAGTTGTTTGCATTGCTGATGATCTTGCTGAGTAAACAACGGTGATACAGAATCCATATAAATCTAGACATACAGCTCTTAATCAAATTATCAATGCTTATGAAGACATGTCTTTTCATATTTCTGAAGAAACTTGAGAAGAGTTAATCCAATTATTCCATGGTGAATTAGCAAATGAAGGTTGGGATGAGCACTTTTGATGCAAGTGTCCTATAATACTATGCGTACCGTTAAGATTCTTCCTATAAGAGCTTTCTCTAAAGCATTGGAAGGATGAGAAAAGCTTTTTCTACTACCCCATCAATGAGTTTTTAGATAAAGTACCTTGAAAAGTACAAAAAGACAAAGCATATCTCTCATAAGAATGAAGTAGTATTTTATTCCCAACATGCACATCATGAATAAAGTCACTCAAAGCAATCATGACATCTCACTATTCAGAATAAAGTTCATCTACAGCGAAGATTGTGATTTTTGCCTGCAGTCCGGAAGCATCATGAAATTTGCCAGCACATTAAATGAAATGCACAATCAATCTAAATTCAATTGTAATAAAATGTAAATTATGTTTGTTATGACTATAAATAAGTCTAGCCTTCCCCATGTACAAGCAAGAGTTGGAATACCAGTCAAAATCCAGCCTTGCTTCCACCGCTATCTCCTCTCTCCTCTCCCTTCCACTTTTGTATACCCACCATCTTCCTCATTTGATATCAGAGCCAAGTTGGCATCTAGTTTTTAATCAAGTATCATTGCAATATAAAGTTGTTTTGTGAGTATTTCTTCACTTATCTTTATGTTTTGATTTTGTTTAAGGAGTTGCTAACTCAGAAGCAAGAACATAAGAAAATCTTAATACTTGGTTGTGTGTTTCTTATTATTGAGAAATATTAATCATATTCCACCTGGAGCGAAGCTGAGGTAGCCATTGTTGTCGCCGTTGTTAACCATACGAAGGCATTTAAGGCTTTTTGTTAGTATGTGAATCTTCTATTTCATTAGATACTCGCGGTGGATTTGCTTAAAATAACTCTGTAATACAAATTATGGCTAAGCTTATTAAGAAGTTTGTACCTTCTTCTTCCTCGTCATCAAATTCCTTATCTTCTATCTCTATTAAAAATAGTGAAGAAATCAGTTATGACGATTTAGATCAAGTTATTTGTGACTGGACTATTCCAACTGTAAATGAAAATGAAATTTATAAAGTTAGAAGTTTTCAATTAAAATCAAGTTATAAAGTAAAAGCCATCGAAAAAACTGAATCCATTACTAGTAATATTCAGCATCTTTCTTTAATCAAGCCCCATGAAATAAAGGAGTATATTAAAACATACAATTATATTCATTTTGGATTAATGCAAGTTGCTCTAAAGTCATCATTAACAAGACTTGGACTTAGAACTGAAGCTCTCATCTATGTCTAGGATACAAGACATAAAAAATTCAGTGATTCATTACTTAGAATGGTTGAATCAAGTTTGGCTAATGACCCTACTTTCTTCAATTGCTTTCCAAATTTCTCTATTTCCCTTACAGATCTAGGTGCACATGAAGCTTTTACTCTTGCTATCCAGATAAAAAGTTTTGATATGAATCCTCATAATCAAAATCTTGCTCTCATATATAGATTTTATTATAAACTCATGAATTAAGTTGTTCCAAGCATGGCCTATTCCCATCAAGGAAAAAGTATGACTACTTTATTCCAAACTAATTTAAAAAATAAAGTTAATATTCCAAAACTCATACAATGGAATGATATTAATCTATCTGGTAAATGGCACTTAGAAAACGCTCAACTAGAAAGGTCTTTAGAAAATGAAGATATTGAAACAATTATTGAACATGAAGATGGAAGTGTTGAAATAAATTTTCAAATAGATTCAAGCGATACAACTCCTACAGTTTATCAACCATTTAGAAAGTTTTATTCTCATCCTCCCCTTGTGGTAGGATCTTTCATAAAAGAACCATCCCAAATTTCTTGCTCTACACCTAATGTAGACTTTTGACTTGCAGGACTTGTATATCTTTCTTATCAAGCTTCTTCATCTAATACATATAATCTTTAAGAATCCGATTTCAGTATAAATGTTATTGAATGTTTTGAAATTGATAAAGAAATGTTAGAAAAAAATTTAGCTCTACATCCTTCAACAAAATCCTTTCTCAAACAGGTTTCTTAAGAACATAAAGACTTTTTAAAAGATAAATAGTACAAATTATGTATGATAATCAAAGAAACATTTATTTCTTTGATTGGCTTAAACTAGCCATAAAGAAAGCTTATAATATTGATGATTCTTCCATCAATATAATAACTAAATTAAGCTCTTCTTGTATTATACCTTCTATCAATTCCTCTCCTCAAATAATTGAAGAAGCTATACATCCTCCATTACCTCAAATCATTTAAAAAGAAAGTTCTATTGTACCCATAAAAGATGTTGCAAAAAGACAAAGAGACAAAGGTACATCTGAATTTATTTCTAAATCAGATTTAAGTCATGTTTTAGAACAAAATAATTATACAAATATAAACCTTTATATTATTGGCCAACAAACTAATAGAATTAAAGATAAATTTGAAAATATTTTAAAATTTTATGAAGCATCTTCTTCACAAAAGATAATTAAGACACAAACTTTAGGTTTTCAAGGTGAAGCCCTTAAAGATCTAAAGTTAGAAAGTAAACCTTTCAAATTTTCAGATGAACTAATCAATCAATTTTCTCATAGTTTTACAAAAATAAAACTTCAAGAAAATAAACATCAAAAAGCTGACAAATCTATAAATGTTTTAGTCCCAAATTCCAAAGCCTCTAGCTCAGATTTAGAATTTTCTGTAGTTGATCCTATAGAAGAAGAGTCTAAAACAAATGAGAATCAAAATGATCAAAATCAAGAATCTTTATAGATCAATAAAATATTTAAAAGATAAAAACCAATAGTCATTGTAGTAAAAACAAGAAATTATTATCCAAGACCTACTCTAGTTGATCTTCAATTCGAAGAACAAGCTATTCTAAATGGCCTTCGATTTGAAAATTCCTCAGTATACGAATGGAATGTAGATGGATTATCTGAATATCAAATCCTACAATTATGCCAACACATGATGATCCACGCCTCTATAATTATGGCAGCCGGTAATGACCAAAGACATGCGGTAAATGCAGTTGTCCTTGGATTTACTGGACAATTTCATGGTTGGTGAGAAAAATACCTATCTGATACAAAAAGAAATGCTATATTAAATGCAGTAAAAAGAGATCCCTTAGGAAATCCTATTCTTACTCCTTAAGGCTAAATGATCTCTGATTCAATCTACATGCTTATTACCAATTTAGTTAAACATTTTATTGGTAATTATATGAATGTAGAAGAAAAATTAAAAACATAATTAATCAATTTATCTTGCCCAATGTTATCTGATTTTTATTGGTATAAAGATATTTTCTTATCAAAACTCTATACAATAGATGCAAGCAATTCAAAATTTTGGAAAGAAAAATTTATATCTAGTCTTCCTAAACTTTTTGAAGAAAAAGTTAGAGAAGAGTTAAAATCAAAAAATTATAGAAATTTAAATTATGGACTTTATACATATGGTGATCTCATTCAAAAGATAAATAAAGTTGGATTTTCATTTGCAATGAAATCTAACCTAAGCTACAAATTGAAAATAAAAAAAGAACGGGCAAATATGAACTTGGTGATTTTTGTTATCAATTTGGCATGGAACCATTAATCAGTCCTTCTAGCAAAAATAAAAAGAAAAACTTAAAAAAATGAAAATCTAAACATTTATCAACTCCACAATATTATATTCCCTCAAAAAGATATCATAAAAAAATCTTCTCATAAAAACCCTTATAAAGAATTAAAGAAATCTTATACAAAAAATAATCCATCCACTTCTTATCCCAAGAAAAAAAAATACAATGTTATAATTACAAGGAAAAAGGACATATAGCCCCTGATTGCCCAAAAATAAAAGTTAAAATAGAAAAAGAAATCAAAACTATCTTACAAGGATCCTCAGAGTCAGAGTCATCCAGTTCCTCTAAAACAGATAATTCTTCCTCTCATTCTTTAAATACATGTCATTGTAAAATATTTGACAGGGAAATCCAATAAGAATCTGCTTCTTCTACCTCTTTATCTTTAAACGTACTTTCTGTTCCAAAAAAGATGGTGCTAGAAATGTTTAAAGATGAAAAGATGAAGAATTAAAAAAAATGTATTTTGAAAAAATGCAGAATATAAATAAAGGAACTAAAAAAGGAAAAGCTTCTTCATCAAATAATATATCAGACTTACTTGAACAATTCAGTATTAAAACTATATTAGATAGATTAAGAGAGCAACAAGCTCCTACTCATCTGTCTATTCAAGATCTTTTTAAAGAAATTAATAATCAAAATCAAGAAATAAAAGAATTAAAATAAGACTTAATTGAATTTCAAGAACTCAAACAACGTGTTGAGAGTCTTGAATTTCATATTCTCAAAAATTATCAAGAAAATAATGATAATTTAGAAAAACAAGAAAATTTTGATAAAAACTTAAATGGTTTTGTAAATTTTTTAACAGGGAATCCACTTAAAAGATGGAAAACTCAAGTTACAATTAAGATCAAAGAATTCTCTATTAAAGCACTCTGCTTAGTAGATAGTGGCATAGATGTTAATTTAATAAGAGAAGGATTAATCCCAACAAAATATTATGAAAAAACAGATAATAAACTCAATCTATCTACTGCTAGCAAAAACCTACATATCAAATACAAATTAAGTAATGTTTATGTTTGTAAAAATGGAACATGCATAAAGACTAATTTCCTTTTAGGAAAGGATTTAAACAATGATGTTATCGTTGGAAACCCTCTTCTATAAATTTTACATCCTTTTCAAATTGACTCAATAGGTTTAAAACTATTTTAGACAATAAATAATTAATTTTTGATTTTGGTGAATCAACTCTTATTCAACATATCAATAGTATTCAGATAAAGTGTAAACAAGAATAAGATGTTCAAAAAACAATCAAATATCCAGTTCCAAATAAAACGGATCTTATTAATCATCTCTCTGATGTCTTCATGTTTTCTACATTTGATCCTACATCCAGATTTTGGTACCTTTAAATTCTACCCAGAGGATAAATATAAAATTAGTTTTCTTTTTGCAAAGAAAATAAAAATTTAGATTATTGATAATTCTCATTCAGACCTATCTACCTTCAGGAAGTATCCCTTCTCATTATGACATCAAGTACAAGCAAAAGTAAAGCCCCTATCAGGAATCAAGCTCTTCTTTTATGCCTACATCCCAACAAATATCAATTCCCTTCTTCAATCCAAGATTATCTGTCTCTTCACAAGAACTTATCAATGCCTATTGGAGTGCCATTCTCTCTGATAAATGAAAAAACACTAGAAAAACCTTAACGAAAATTGCAAACCATATCAAAGACTTAGAAAGCCAAATCCTTATGTGCCATAACGGCCATCAAAGAGCATTATTATCAACCTATGCTGATGAAAAAACATCCAGAATTCACCTCCTAGAAAAGGTTAACACAGCCCTTCCAGATGAGATAACTACAAGAATTAAAGAAAAAAATATTTCTTGTCAAATCAAGGAGCGATTAATGCTCAAAGCTCAATATATAAGCTGGGCAACTGGCTTTCCCAAATTGTTCCTGCCATCATACGAAGTTGATATCTCATATATCGAACAAGGACTAGTCCAAAGAATTTCTTTATGTAGAGATGATTTTGAAATGATACAGTATCTCCCTGTTGATTATCCTGCTCAATGGTATGAATCTTATGAAGTAGCTACAATGGAATACAGCTTAGAACATCTCCAAAAGTATGATCCAGCTTCTGATCAATATAAAAAATTTCTCAATCTAAAAGGATGTTTTGAATTTACAAGTACATACAGATAAATTTGGCGTGACAATCGACGAGTTGTTTGCATTGCTGATGATCTCGCTAAGCAAACAACAGTGATACAGAATCCTTCTAAATCCGGACATGCGAAGCTTAATCAAATTCTCAATGCCTATGAAAATATCTCTTTTGACATTTCAAAAAAAACTTGTGAAGAATTAATTCAGCTATTCCATGGAGAATTCGAAAATGATAACGAAGGTTGGAATGACCCTTGTCATAATTTTGACTCTATTATAAAGTTCTTCGCCAACTACAATGGAATTCATCAGGATGGTGATTAATCTTATCAATATTTAGTTTTATCAAGATTTATTAAGAGTTTACTCTATAAAGCTTGCAAAGAAAAGATAACCAAAACTTTATCATTGCTACCATATCCATAGCTATGCTATTCTCTACAAACACATCAAAATTATGTTGAAAAAGTACTATACCAAAAAGCTACTTTGAGAAAGAAGACAAAAGACAATTGGGAAAAATCCAAAAGCCAACAAGAAAATTCAAGGCTCCATAGACTCCTCTCTCTGCAATAGACCAACCAGGTACTATATAGAAGAATAAAGCAACATCCTCCTAGTTAACAAGTACACTCATCACAGTATGAAGACAAACCATCTTTAAGGTAACCTGTTATTCCATCCAGCAGTAAAATCCCGAAACATCAAAAATCAAATGCAAATGCAGTGTAAATTCAGTTGTAATGAAATGTAAATTATGTTTGCTAAGGTTATAAATAGTACCAGCCTTCTCCATGTATAGGCAAGAGTTGGAATACCAGTCAAAATCCAACCTTGCTTCCACCGCAATCTCCTCTCTCCTCTCCCTTCCACTTTTGTATACCCACCATCTTCCCCTTTTGGTTTCAAAGCTAACTTGGTATCAAATTTGTAATCTAGTACTTTGGCAATATAAAGTTGTTTTGTGAGTATTTCCTCACTTATCTTTATTATGTTATGCTTTGATTTTGCTTTAAGAATTGCTGACTCAGAAGTAAGAACATCAAAAGTCTTAATACTTAGTTCTGTGTTTGTTATTATTGAGAAATTTTAATCATATTCTACTCAAAACAAAGCTGAGGTAGCCATTGTTGTCGCCGTTGTTAGCTGTGTGAAGGCGTTTAAGGCATTTTGGTGGTCTGTAAATTCTCTATGTCATTAGATACTTGTGGTAGATTTGGTTAAAATAACTCTGTAATACAAATTATGGCTAAGCTTATTAAGAAGTTTGTATCTTCTTTTTTCTCATCATCAAATTCCTTATCTTCGATGTCTATCAAAAATAGTGAAGAAATCAGTTATGATGATTTAGATCAAAGTTATTTGTGACTGGACTATTCCAACCATAAATAAAAATGAAATTTATAAGGTAGAAGTTTTCAATTAAAATCAAGTTATAAAGTAAAAATCATTGAAAGAACTGAATCCATTACTAGTAATATTCAGCATCTTTCTTTAATCAAGCCCCATGAAATAAAGGAGTATGTTAAAACATACAATTATATTCATTTTGGATTAGTGCAAGTTGCTCTAAAGCCTTTAACAGGACTTGGACTTAGAACAGAAGCTCTCATCTATGTTCAAGATACAAGACATAAAAAATTTAGTGATTCATTACTTGGAATGGTTGAATCAAGTTTGGCTAATGACCCTACTTTCTTTAGTTGCTTTCCAAATTTCTCTGTTTCCCTTACAAATCCAGGTGCACATGAGGCTCTTACTCTTGCTATCTAGACAAAAGGTTTTGATATGAATCCTTATAATCAAAATCTTGCTCTCATATGTAGAGTTTATTATAAACTCATGAATTAAGTTGTTCCAAGCATAGCTTATTCCCATGAAGCAAAAGGTCATCATCATCATAATCATCAAAGCCTTATCCGAACTATGTTGGGGTTGGCTACATGAATTATGTTTCTCCATTTTGTTATATTTTGAGCCAAATTTTTCGATGAGTTAAACTTCTTCAAATATGAATTAATGACTTCCATCCATGTTTTCTTCAGCCTGCCCCTACCTCTTTATGGGCCATTCACCTGTATATCCATATTTTTTCTCACCGGTGGCATTACTGGCCTATGCACAAATGCCCAAACCATCTTAAACGGGTTTCTTTAAACTTATCCCCTATTGGTGCTACCCCTAAATGCTCTCGAAAACGCTCATTTCTAATTTTATCTTTCCAAGTTTTACCATGCATCCACCTAACCATTCTCATTTCTGCTACATGCAGCTTATGAATATGCATCTTCTTAATTGGCTAACATTATGCTCCATATATCATATCGTTTTAACCACCGTCCCGTAAAATTTGCCCTTTAATTTCATTGGCATTCGTCTTTCACAAAGGACTCTTGAAGCTAGTCTCCACTTTAGCCATCCATCTTTTATCCTATGCTCCACATCTTCGTCAATCTTCCCATCCTTACTAATCATCGAGCCTAGGTAACGAAAAGAATCTCTACGTGTTATCTCATGGATTTCAATTTTGATAGTGGTTTCAACACTTTATATATATCCACTGAAGTTGCTAAAGGTATGACTACTTATTCCAAACTAATTTCAAAAATAAAGTTAATATTCCAAAACTCATACAGTGGAATGATATTAATCTATCTGGTAAATGGCTTTTATAAAACGCCCAACTAGAAAGGTCTTTAGAAAATCAAGATATTGAAACAATTATTGAACAAGAAGATGGAAGTGTTGAAATAAATTTTCAAACAGATTCAAGAGATACAACTCCTATAATTTATCAACCGTCTAAAATGTCTTATTCTCATCCTCCCTCTATGGTAGGATCTTCCATAAAAGAACCATCCCAAGTTTCTTGCTCTACACCTAATGTAAACCTTCGACCTACAAGACTTGTGTATCCTTCTCATTAAGCTTCTCCATCTAATACATATAATCCTTCAAAATCCGATTTCAATATAAATGTTATTGAATGCTTTGAAATTGATAAAGAAATGTTAAAAAAGAATTTAGCCTTGCATCCTCTCACAAAATCCTTCTTTAACCATGTATCTCAAGAACGTAAAAACTTTCTAAAAGCAAAATGGTATAAATATATGTATGATAATCAAAGAAATATTTTTTTCTTTGATTGGCTTAAACTAGCCATAAAGAAAGCTTATAATACTGAAGACTTATCCATCAATATGATAACAAAATTAAGCTCATCTTGGATTATAGCTTCTACCAGTTCTTCTCCACAAAAAGCTGAAGAATTTATACATACTCCATTACATCAAATCATATATAAAGAAACTTCAGTCGTACCCATAAAAGATATTGCAAAAATACAAAGAGATAAAGGTAAATTTGAATTTATTTACAAATCAGATTTAGGTCATGTTTTAGAACAAAATAATTATACAAATATTAACCTTCATACTATTGGCCAACAAACTAATATAATTGAAGATAAAGTTGAAAATATTTTACAGCCTTCTGAAATTATTTCTTCTCAAAAAGAAATCAAAACTATCTTAAAAGGATCCTCATCCTCATCCTTAGAATCATCTAGCTTCTTTGATAAAGATTATTTTTTAGATACATGCCATTGTAAAATATTTGACAGTGAAATCTAGTATGAATCTGCTTCTTTTTCCTCTCTATCTGTAAACATACTCTCTACTTCAGAAGAAATGGTGCTAGAAATGTTTAAAGATCTAAAAGTTGAATAATTAAAAAATAAATATTTTGAAAAGTACAGAAAATAAACAACGAAAATAAGAAAAGGAAAAGCTTCTACATCAAGTAATATCTCTGACTTACCTGAACAATTTAGTATAAAAACTATTTCAGATAGATTAAGAGTGCACCAAGCTCCTACTCATTTTTCAATTAAAAATCTTTCTAAAGAAATTAAGAATAAAAAACAAAAAATAGAAGAATTAAAACAAGACTTAATTGAACTTCAAGAACTCAAACAATGTGTTGAGAATTTTGAATTTCACACAGTCAAAAATTATCAAGAAAATTATGATAATTTAGAAAATCAAGAAAATTTTGATGAAAACTTAAATGGTTTTGTAAATTCTTTAAGAAGGAATCCACCTCAAAAATGGAAAACTCAAGTTATAATTAAGTTTAAAGACTTCTCTACTAAAGCATTCTGCTTACTAGATAGTGGCACAGATGTTAATTTAATAAGAGAAAGATTAATCTGAACAAAATATTATGGAAAAACCAATAATAAACTCAGCCTAGCAACAGCTAGTAATAAACTCCATATCCATTATAAATTAAATAACGTCCATGTTTACAAAAATGGAACATGTATAAAGACTAATTTCCGGCTCATAAAAGATTTAAACAATGATGTTATTCTTGGAAATCTCTTTCTACAGATTCTACAGCCTTTTCAAATTGATTCATCAGGCCTTAAAACTATTAAAGACAATAAAAAAATTAATTTTTTATTTTGTTGAATCAACTCCAATTCAACATATCAATATTATTCAAAATCAAATTGCTTGTAAAGAAAAACAAATTGCATATCTTCAAGAAGATATGAATTATTTAATAATTAAAAAAGAATTACAAAACCAGAATTCCAAAAAGATTTAATCCAATTTCAAAAATCTCTTGAAACAGAATGCTGTCTGACTTTCCTTCTGCCTTTTGGCATAGGAAACACCATACCATTTCTCTTCCATATATTGATAATTTCAATGAATCTCAAATTATTACTAAAACTTGACCTATTCATATCAATAAAGACCTTGTATAACTATGTACTAAAGAAATCAATGATCTTCTTGATAAAAAGCTTATTCAAAAATCACAATCGCCCTAGAGTTGTGCAGCGTTTTATGTAAATAAAGTGCCTGAACAAGAACGAGGTGTTCCCTGTTTTGTTATCAACTACAAGCCTTTAAATTAAGTCTTAAAGTCCATCAGATATCTAGTTCCAAATAAAACTGATCTTATTAACCATCTAGCTGGTGCCTTCCTTTTTTCCAAATTTGATCTTAAATCAGGTTTTGGCAAATTCAAATCACCTAGGAAGATAGGTATAAAACTGCTTTTATAGTAACATTTGGCCATTATGAATGGAACGTTATGCCATTTGGTTTAAAAAATCCTCCTTCAGAATTACAAAGAATAATGAATGACATTTTTAATCCATATCAAGCTTTTACACTTGTTTATATATTGACATTCTTATGTTTTCAAAATCTATTTGTGGCCATTGGAAATATTTAAATATTTTTAAAAAAGTTATTATCAAGAATGGACTTGTCTTATCCCAAAAAAAATGAAGTTTTTTTAAATAGAAATTTAGTTTCTTGGCTTTATAATAAAAAAGGAACTATTTCTCTAGTCCAAAGAGTTATTAAGTTTGCTTCCTAATTCCTGATGAAATTCTTAATAAAGAGCAATTGCAATGTTTTCTTGGATGCCTCAATTATGTTTCTGACTTTTATAAAGATCTTACTAAAGAAAGAAAAATCTTACAAATGTGCTTGACCAAAAATCTTGTAGAATGGTCACCTGCTCACACAAAAGCTATTCAAAATATTAAACAAAAAGTCCAAAATTTACCTTGTTTAACTATCCCTCATCTAGATTTATTAAAAATAGTTCAAACAAATGCATCTGAAATAGGTTTTAGAGGAATCCTTCTGCAAAGAAACGTCCTTGGAAAAGAAGAAATTCTTCGTTTCACTTTTGGAGCATGGACGCCCACTCAACAGAATTATTCAACTATTAAAAAGGAAATCCTATCCATAGTAAATAGTATAATGAAGTCCCAAAGTGATTTATTAAACAAAAAATTTTTATTAAGAATAGATTGTAAATTTGCTAAAGAAATTTTAGAAAAAGATGTAAAAAATCTGGCTACTAAGCAAATCTTTACTTGCTAGCAAGCTTTATTAGCCATATTTGACTTTTACATTGAGTATATTACAGGAAAAAATAATTCTCTTCCTGATTTTTTATCTCATGAGTTTTTATAGGAACAAAAGAATGAAGCCTCGGTAGATTAGACCTTTTCTCTAGTCCCCAACTGATAAAGTTTCTTCCATTATGAACACTACACCTTTATTCAGAAAATCCAGCGCCAATTATCTTGAAAGATGGGGAGCAACTCATACTTCTAATATTCCTCAATTTCAAAGCCCATAAAGCCCTGTATCCAGAAAACCTCAAGCTTCACAAGCCCAATATTTTGCCATAAAAGCACCCTTAAGAATTTATTCTTTAGATGACATGTCTTATGCCGATACTATTTCTATTGAACATCTTATCCAAACCCTTTTTTCTCCTAATCACTTATTTATCGAACCTCTTGATTATAAAGTCTATGAATAGATTCTGATCAGAACTGGCAGCAGTACTATTGATCGTACAAATGGATCAAAAACTTCATACTTAAATGCTTTACCATCCAATATTACTATCCTCTATTCAAAAATTAAAATCCTACATGTTCTCTCAGCAGAAAAATGGGGATGACCTCTTCATATGCCTCAAAGGCTTGATTCAGAACTTATTTTTAATTATTATGATCACATTTCTGCTTGGGAAGTCATCCTCTATTATTGAAACCCATCCTTCTAGCATTCCTGGTTCATCAGATTCAAATCAAACCTCCATAAAATACCTATGTGGTTTTCACATAATTCTGGATCCCTTTTGGTGTCACTAAAGACATCCTTCCTTGAGCACTTCTTCCTATTTATGAATTCTATTCTGCATCATTTAAAGCCCTTTTCAAATTAGAAGAAAAAAGCCTTTATCAGCACCAACAACTTGTAACAGAACCTTATGTTACCATGCAGTTTTATCGCAAGTAGGAGATTCTTTGGATCTTGAAATGAAATTTTTATAAAGAAATGGACTTCAGTCCACCAGTTTTATCTCGAATGATTTATAACAAGTTTTAGCATCAATTTGATTATATTGCAATACTCCAGCAATATTCTACTGATCAAGCTATAAAGCCATCATTCTCTGAAGTTCTCAAAACTCCTGAAAAAGAAAAAGAAAGGCTTCATCCAACAAGTGATATTAACAAACAGAAGAACTCTTGTTTGGCCTCTCCTTCTACTCTTTATGCAGCAGCAGATTTGCTTTAACTCAAAAAAAAAACTTCAAAAGGAAATTATTGAACAAAAACAAAAAGAACGGTCATCGGAAAATTCTCCATTAAGTTTTGGTCAACAACTGCATCATCTTTGGGCTGATTATCTTCATTTTGTGAGTATTTCTTCATTTATCTTTATTATGTTATGCTTTGATTTTGTTCAAGGAATTGCTGACTCAGAAGTAAGAACGTCAAAAGTCTTAATACTTAGTTCTGTGTTTGTTATTATTAAGAAATTTTAATCATATTCCACCCGGAGCGAAGTTGAGGTAGCCATTGCTGTTGTCGTTGTTAGTTGTGTGAAGGCATTTAAGGCATTTTGTTGGTGTGTAAATCCGCTATTTCGTTAGATACTCGTGGTGGATTTGGTTAAAATAACTCTGTTATACAAATTATGGCTAAGCTTATTAAGAAGTTTGTACCTTTTTCTTCCTCATCATCAAATTCCTTATCTTCTATGTCTATTAAAAATAGTGAAAATATCAGTTATGATGATTTAGATCAAGTTATTTATGACTGGACTATTCCAACTGTAAATAAAAATGAAATTTATAAAGTTGGAAGTTTTCAATTAAAAAGAAGTTAGAAAGTAAAAACCATTGAAAAAACTGAATCCATTATCAGTAATATTCAGTATCTTTCTTTTATCAAGCCCCACGAAATAAAGGAGTATGTTAAAACATACAATTATATTCATTTTGGATTAGTGCAAGTTGCTCTAAAGCCTTTAACAAGACTTGGACTTAGAATAGAAGCTCTCATCTATGTTCAAGACACAAGACATAACAAATTCAGTAATCCATTACTTGGAATAGTTGAATCAAGTTTCGCTAATGGCCCTACTTTCTTCAATTGCTTTCCAAATTTCTCTGTTTCCCTTACATATCCAGGTGCATATGAAGCTCTTACTTTTGCTATCCAGACAAAAGGTTTGATATGAATCCTCATAATCAAAACCTTGCTCTCATATATAGAGTTTATTATAAACTCATGAATTCAGTTGTTCCAGGCATAACCTATTCCCATCAAGCAAAAGGTATGACTACTTTATTCCAAACTAATTTCAAAAATAAAGTTACTATTCCAAAACTCATACAGTGGAATGATATTAATCTATCTTGTAACTGATGCTTAGAAAACCTCAACCTAGAAGGTCTTTAGAAAGTCAAGATATTGAAACATTTATTGAACTTGAAGATGGAAGTGTTGAAATAACTTTTCAAACAAATTCAAGAGATACAACTCCTACAGTTTATCAACCTTCTAGAAAGTTGTATTCTCGTCCTCCCTCTGTGGTAGGATCTTCCACAGAAGAACCATCCCAGGTTTCATGCTCTAAACCTAATGTAGACCTTTGTCATAGAGGACTTGTGTATCCTTCTTATCGAGCTTCAGAAAACATAAGAAATCATGCTTCTCCATCTAATATATATAATCCTTCGGAATCCGATTTCAATATAAATGTTATTGAATATTTTGAAATTGATAAAGAAATGTTAAAAAAGAATTTAGCTCTACATCCTTTAAGAAAACCCTTTTTTAAACAGGTTTCTCAAGAACATAAAGACTTTCTAAAAGCAAAATGGTATAAATATATGTATGATAATCAAAGAAATATTTATTTCTTTGATTGGCTTAAACTAGCCATGAAGAAAGCTTATAATACTAAAGATTTATCCATCAATATGATAACTAAATTAAGCTCTTCTTGGATTATAGCTTCTACCAGTTCTTCTCCACAAAGAACTGAAGAATCTATACATCCTCCATTACATCAAATTATATATAAAGAAACTTCAACCGTACCCATAAAAGATGTTGTAAAAATACAAGGAGAAAAAGGTAAATCTGAATTTATTTACAAATTAGATTTAAGTCATGTTTTAAACTAAATAATTATACAAATATTAACCTTCATACTATTAGCCAACAAACCAATAGAATTGAACATAAAGTTGAAAGTATTTTAAAAATTTATGAAGCATTTGTTTCACAAAAGATAATTAAGACACAAACTTTAGGTTTTCAAAGTGAAGCCCTTAAAGATCTAAAGTTAGAAAGAAAACCTTTAAAGTTTTTCGATGAACTAATTAATCAATTGTATCATAGTTTTAAAATATAAAACTTCAAGAAAATAAAGATCAAAAAGCTGACAAATGTATAAATGTTTTAGTCTCAAATTCTAAAGCCTCTAGCTCAAATTTAGATTTTTTGTAGCTGATTAAAGAAAGATACTGAATTTTACTGGTAATCGATTCAGTTTTTTCGATGGTTTTTACTTTATAACTGATTTTAATTGAAAACTTTCAACTTTATAAATTTCATTTTTATTTTCGGTTAGAATAGTCCAGTCACAAATAACTTGATCTAAATCGTCATAATTGCTTTCTTCACTATTTTTAATAGATATAGAAGATAAGGAATTTGATGATGAGGAAGAACAAGGTACAAACTTCTTCATAAGCTTAGCCATAATTTTGTATTACAGACTTTTTTTAACCAAATCCACCACAAGTATCTAACGAAATAGGGGATTTACACACCAACAAAAAGCCTTAAATGCCTTTACACGGCTAACAATGGCAACAGCAATGGCTACCTCAGTTTCACTCCGGGCTGAATGTGATTAAAACTTCTCAATAATACCAAACACAGAACTAAGTATTAAGACTTTTGACATTCTTACTTCTGATTAGCAATTCCTTAAGTAAAATCAAAGCAAAACATGACAAAGATAAGTGAAGAAATACTCACAAAACAAATTTATATTGCCAAAGTACTTGATTACAAATTTGATACCAACTTAGCTCTAATACCAAATGGGGAAGGTGGTGCGTATACAAAAGCAAAAGGGAGAGGAGAGAGGAGATGGTGGTGGAAGCAAGGCTGAATTTTACTGGTATTCCAACTTTTGCCTATACATGAGGAAGGCTAGACCTATTTACAGTCAAAACCAACATTATTTACATTTCATTACAACTGAATTTACACTGCATTTGCATTTCATTTCATGTGTTGACAAATTTCATGATGCAACCGGACTGTAGGCAAAAATCATAATCTTTGATGTAGATGAACTTTATTCTGAATAGTGAGATGTCATGATTGCTTTGAATGACTTGATAAGGTATGTATCATGTCTTTATTTCTTTTCCCTTTCTGGAGATAAGTTCTTCATAGATGTGCATGTTGGGAATAAAATACTACTTCATTCTTATGAGAGATACTTTGTCTTTTAGTACTTTTGTATGTACTTTTTCCAAAAAAGTCATTGATGGGCTAGTTGTCACGCCCTGATACGGGGAATTTGGGGACTTGAGTGGGCCCCCAGGGTGTGGATACGTAATCCCATAGAAATCCGTGCCCTGAAAAATTATGCACGAATTCCTTCAAATGAGATTCCACAGGAACATGTGAGGTATGCTGACACACGTACAAACATAACTTATCATAGGAGAAATCTTGCGAAATACTCAGTAATTATCAAGAGTATATGAAGTTCATAGTCTGTTAACCTTCATAAGTAAACATATATACATACAATAGTGTTAAAGTTTTTTAAGTACATTACAAGAATACTACTTAAGAGTGTGATACAAAAGGTCCAAGCATAACATCCCAAGAATACATGCACTCCGTAGGATGGCTAGTAATAGATGTCGCCATCCGTCCACTCGTCTACACCCCGAGGTATCGTTGGGGTACCCTCCAGGGGCGCATCAGTGTCCGCATTGGGATCGGGTACTGAACCTGTAATACCAAGGGTAACACTGTTAACACGACGGTTAAACAAGTACTAAGGCATATGAAACTAATACAACATAATATATCAACAAGAATAATCATTGAACATGATGCATGAGTGAGGAATTACAACTTAAATGTCATACATACTGATTGGCAACCACGACACTCTATTCTCCCAAAAGGGAGCATACATATCATATGGGTCGCTAGGGGATCAAGCTAGCTTCCCGAAGAGCGCCGACTATTCCTTTGTAAACCTACTGCAGTGGTGTCATACATATACCCAAAGGGCATAAGCTGAGTGGTGCCGACTCAAATCCAATCGTATCAGTCATATCATACCCTTGGCTAACAAGCTCGCACTCATTAAAAGCTCTAGCTTGTCAGACACGTACTCATTAGAAGCTCAAGTTTGAATTGCCTCAGGGTTTTGCTAAAGGAAGTAGTTCATGTTGAAGGTGGGGTGTTGTAGCAAGATGCATGCATTCGGATTGAGATATTACTACTCATCCTATATTAATTGGCCCCTGATTCCCAAGAACATTCAACCGACGTACTCATAAAAAATCCGGTGTCGTTGTGTTACTGCTTCTTGGTATTACCTTATAGGCAGACGGGACACCTTCTTATGCCAACATCCATGACTTGCTATTGGGAGCTCATTTATAAGTCATTCATTCATTCCAACATGTAATTACCGGTGGCCAATGTGGAGGTGTAGAAGGTACCAGTACTAAGGCCCTACAAGATCATTGGAGTTCCTAACATCCTACATTCACTAGGTCCTTATAGCTTAGTCGTATACAAGGCTACGGCTTAGTCAAGTGGGTCAGAATCCGTCCGAATTTTCAGGCGCATTTACGGCCCAACCGTATGTTGGCCTACGGCTTAGCCGTGCTAAGCCTACGGCTAGGTTACGGGGAGTTTTTGGCTTAGCCGTAGTGTATTCCACGGTGCAGTCGTGTGCAAACCGTAGAAGAAACTGGGTTCCATGAGCTCTCTGGAAAGCTCGCCGTAGGAAGACCTATGGCTTGGGTACGGGCTGGATACGGCTTAGCCATAGTGAAATCCACGGCGTAGTTGAATGTGAGCCGTAGTACAAAATCCCATTCTACTGCTCTCTGGACCTTGAGCCGTAAATGCTCACGGCTTAGCTGTAACTTCGCCGTAAGCTTCAGAAATCTGAATACAGTTCTGTAGCTTAGTTCCAATGCAATTCAACACAGAACATGGATAAGTGAAGTGTTCCTATGGCTTAGTAACACTGTCTTTGAAAGTGTTTGATGCCCACACACCCTTCTAATGCATGTTCACCTTGTAATTCATTCCATATCATATTTACATCGATTAAAACAAAAATGCAAGTAGCTAGCTCAATAATCCATACTTAATTATGCATGCAGTACATATAACTCAGTACTTGCCTCTTCTAATAGTGCTAACCCTCTCAAACTCCCTTTCTTGCTGTGTGCTCAGGAAAATCTCTGGAATGCAATGGGTTCTCTACAAATAGCATGAAATGTGGAATATGGAGGCTTAAATTTGCATGCATATTATGGGAATTGAATCTTCATGGCTCTAACAAACCCAACGTATGAGAAGGAGGCAAATCCTTTACCTTATATTATTGGAGAGGATTATAATTACAGGAGAGAGATACCCCAAGGAAGAATGAGAGATACCCCAAGGAAGAATGAGAAGATGGTTGAATGCTATCCTCAATGCATGCACAACCCTCTAACCTTAGGAGCACCTCAATGCAAGGAGAAGGAAGAAGAAATTTAGAAAGGGAAGGGAGAACTCCACCAGCTGAAACGAGGGAAGAAAGAAGAGGGTACGTGGAGCTTCTCTTTTAAACATAATTTTCTCCTGAAGTTGCATGCAAGTCCACTCGTTTCCAGAAATTTGAGTTTAAGCTGAAAGGACCTCAATTGGCCCAGAATGAGTCTGGATCAACTCGGGCCCAACACGAAAGACGATCCATGTGAAAAGTTACACGAAAGGTAGTAGACGGGGTGTCTAAGAGATGCAAGGATAATTGACAAAAAGGCCCTTAACTACTGAAGTAAGGTCCAAACTCTGCCCAACTACCTATCCGAGGCCCAAACCCAATAGTTTTATACTAAATTAATCCTCAATGAATCTTAATCAATACAAAACAAGGTTAATTAATGTAACTAAGATTAGTGGGGGTTCGGGACCTTACATCCTCCCCCACTTAAGATCAATCGGTCCTCCGAATGCAACATACCTTAGGTAGTAGTTTCGGATATTTTGCTCGAATTTGGTCCTTAAGCTCCTAGGTGGCCTCTTCCTATCCATGGTGCTCCCATAACACCTTAACCCATTTGATCGTTCATGTACGCAACACCAGTTCCTTAGTGTCAACAATACGAAGGGGTCTCTCTACATAGCTCACATCAGGCCTCACTTGCACGTCGTCCAACTCAAAGACATGTGAAGTATCTAGGAGGTACTTCCTGAGCATCGACACATGGAACACATTATGAACTCCCGCAAGCGGGGTTGGTAGCTCCAACCAATAAGCTAAGTCTCCCACTCTACTTTGTATCTCGAAAGGTCCCACAAACCATGGAGCAAGCTTCCCTTTTTGTCCAAACCTAGTGCTATCCTTCATTCAGGAAACTTTCAAGAAAACCTTGTCTTCCACTTGGAACTCGAGGGGCCGGCGGCGGTTATCTGCATAACTTTTCTGGCGTGATCATGCAGTTTTCAATCTATCTTGCACTTTTTGCACCTTTTCCGCCATATCTGCCACCAGGGTGGGTCCATGGAAACTCCTAACCCCAACCTCTTCCCAACAGACAGGCGTATAGCACTTACTCCATACAAGGCTTCAAATAGAGCCATCCCGATGCTCGCGTGAAAGTTGTTATTGTATGCAAACTCACATAAGGAGAGGTGTTCATCCCACTTCTTTCCGAAGTCCAATACGCTAGCTCGTAGCATATCTTCCAGGGTCTGTATCGTTCGCTCCGATTGCCCATCTGTCTGAGGGTGGTTTGCCGTGCTGAAACTGAGTTTGGTGCCTAAAGACGTCTGAAAAGACTACCAAAAGGAAGACATGAACCTACTATCCCGATCGGACACAATTGAGACTAGAGTACCATGTAGCCGCACAATCTCATCAATGAAGGTCTTGGCCATCTCCTAAAATTTCATCCCTTTCCTGATGGGAATAAAGTGGGCCAATTTCATTAGTCGATCGACAATCACCCACACAACTTCATGATGCCTACTTGTTCGGGATAGCCCTGAAACAAAATCCATCGTGAGATTCTCTCATTTCCACTTAGGAATTTGTAGGGGATGTAACAAACCGGGAGACTTCCTGTGTTCAGCCTTCACTCGTTGGCAGGTAAGGCATCTTGCCACAAAGCCCACTATATCCCTCTTCATATTATTCCACCAAAACCTGCCATGTAAATTCCGGTGCATTTTTGTACTCTCGGGGTGCATGGAATATCGAGCATGGTGTGCTTCAGTCATAATTGCCCTTTTCAAGTTATGATTTTGAACCGTTGGGACACAAAGCCGATCTCCAAAGTACAATACACCGTCTACCATCCTGAAATCAGGTCTCTCAAATATATGGTCACGAATCTTAACAAACTCTGGATCTTCAAACTGCCTCTCCTTGATTTGCTGAATTAAGGTGGGTTCGAAGACTGACATAGTTACTAACATGACCTTATCATCTACGAATTCAACTTCCATATCCAGATCTCGGAATTCCTCTACTAGAGACCATTCACCACACAAGGCTGCCAACTCGGTGGTGGATTTCCTACTTAAAGCATTGGCCACTACATTCCCTTTCCCGGGGAAATATTTAATCGGGAAATCAAAATCCTTTATAAATTCCAACCACCTGCGCTGTCTCATATTGAGATCATGCTACGAAAACAGATACTGGAGACTGCGATGGTTGCTATGGACTTCAAATTTCTCTCCATATAAATAATGTCTCCACATCTTCAGTGCGAAGACTACTGCAGCCAATTCTAAATCATGTGTGGCATAGTTTTTCTGATGTTCCTTCAATTGTTGAGATCCATAAGCTATTACCTTTCCATTCTTAATGAGCACACATCCTAGCCCAATCCCTGAAGCATCCGTATAGATAACAAATCCGCCACTCCCTTCTGGTAGGGATAAAATTGGGGCTGAGGTTAATTTCTCCTTAAGGAGTTGGAAACTCGGCTCACATTCCGTTGACCAAACGAATGGCTCATTCTTCCAGGTCAATTTGGTCAAAGGTGTAACTATCTTGGAAAAGTCCTTCACAAACCTTCTATAATAACCGGCCAGGCCAACAAAGCTTCTAACTTCTGCAGTGGTTTTGGGACTCTGCCAAGTAGTTATAGCCTCAATTTTAGCGGGATCTACTGCAAGCCCATCCTTTGAGATAATATGCCCTAAAAAGGCAACTTGTTCCAGCCAGAATTCACACTTGTCCAATTTAGCATACAATTGGTGGTCCCTTAGCAATTATAGAGAAGTCCTGAAATGTTCTATATGCTCGTCTTTGGTCTTGGAGTATACAAAAACATCATCAATGAAAATTACCACAAACCAATCGAGGTAGGGTGAGAAGATCTTGTTCATCAAAGCCATAAACACTGCGGGCGCATTTGTCAATCCAAAAGGCATAACCAAGAATTCATAATGCCCATATCTTGTCTTGAAAGCTGTTTTCGATGTATCTTGGTCCCTCACTCACAGCTGATGATATCCGGACCTGAGATCAATCTTAGAGAAATGTGTCGCACCCTGTAATTGATCAAACAATTCATCAATTCTAGGCAGTGGATATTTGTTTTTAGTTGTCACCTGATTCAACTGCCGATAATCAATACATATCCTGAGGGTGCCATCCTTCTTCTTCACAAATAAAACCGGGGCTCCCCATGGTGATGTCCTAGGATGAATGAACCCCTTATCCAATAAGCCCTGTAACTGTACTTTCAGTTCACGTAACTCTGCCGGGGCCATTCTATACGGAGCCTTAGAGATGGGAACAGTACCAGGTACTAGCTCTATAGTAAAATCCACTTCTCTAATTGGAGGAAGGCCAGGTACTTCATCCAGAAGTACATCAGGGAATTCACAAACCATGGGTATTTCTTCTAGTTTCTTAGGGGCTTTCTTCTCCACAATGAAAGCAATATACCCTTCGCAACCACTATGGATTAGTCTTTTCGCTCGAAGTGCTGAAATCAATCTAGTGTTCGAACTCTTCTTGTCACCTTGGAATATAGCACTTGGGCCATCTTCACTCACCTTTACGGTGACAGTCTTACGAAAACAGTCTAGACAGGCCATATATTTGGTCGACCAGTCCATGCCTAGGGTTACATCGAAATCGTGCATAGATAACACGATAAGTTCAGCTGGGAGAAGAACTTCTCCGATGAGAACTCGACAACCAGGGTAATAGTCATCACAAGTTACCCTCTTACCAACCGGAGTGATAACGCTCAACACATACGGCAACTGTGCTGGCGATTCCCATATCCTACTAGAGAATCAAGGTGAGATGAAGGAGTGTGAAGATCCTGAATCAAACAACACTTTAGCTTCAATGCCACAAACAGAAACCTTACCTACAACCACATGCTCCGCCGCTTCTGCTTCTTCTTGTGTCAAAGCATAAGTGCGACCTTGCCTTTGGGGTTGGTGTTGCTGTCCTTGTCTCTGCTGTCCCTGGCCTTGCCATGTCTACCCTTGGCCTTGCCTCATTTGCTGTGGCTGTTGGTTAAGCGCAAGAGGTGTTGCCTTAGAAGGCTGCTGATATTACTGCTGCTGCGAGGCTCGACTAGATTCCTTCCTTTTCGGGCACTCAGACAAGCGATGGTTCATGGAGCCACAGCCAAAACAGGCTCCCGTGGACCTCCAACATTTACTAGTCTCGTGACTCTTCCCGCATGCACCGCAGACTAGTCGTGATGTGCCACTAACAACTCCCTTCTGCTTCCTAGAATACTGTTGACCTTTCCCAGAAGGTGGAATGCTCTTTTTAGACTCCCCCAAGAAGAGGCTCTTCTCAATTTCTTCCACTGCATAAGCCCTAGCTATTGCATCATCATATTGAATGGGACATTGAAAGGCGTTGGCATGTCCCTTGATAGCAGGCCTTAACCCTTCCAGAAATCTTTCCACTCTCTTCTCCTCAGTGTCAATTAGGTCTAGAGCAAACCGAGAGAGCTGGCTAAATACATGCATGTATTCTGCAACGGTCATGAGGTTCTACTGCAAGGAAAGGAACTCTGCCTTCTTCTTGCGAGTCACATGATCGGGAATGAAATTCTTCCTGAATTGCCTCTTAATGGCTTCCCAAATAGTAGCATCCGGCATAGCCCTCATGTGGTCCTGGATGCTTTTCCACCATGTATTCGCGATGTCCCTGAACATGGATGCTGCGAGGACCACTTGCTGTCTGGGTGTGCAAGTTAATGTATCGAAAACGTTCTCCGTGTGGACAAACCATTCATCTGCTTGTAATGGATCCTCATGTCCGGTAAACTCTGTTGCTCCCCTCTTACGGAACTTCTCATACAAGGAGTTAGGATCTCCTGGCTGATCTTGTTGGTTTAATAGGGCGGCCAACTGTAATTGCATGGCGGCTTGATTAGCGTTGCTAGCAGCCAGTTGATGCATTAGCATCATAAACCGTTCCTCCGTAGTGTAGGTGGGATGAGGAGGAGGTGGTGGTGGAGGATCCGCGCCTTCCAACTCAATATTATTGCGGTCATTATCACCTGAGCTGTTGTTAGTGCCGGATCCAGACGCCATGGCTCTGCAATCACAATGGTGATTAATCATATATATCTATATATATACATACATACATACTACATATACATGCATACATACTACAGTCATACCATAGGTTATCATTAGAATAGAAATCCACCTAAACGGACCTATCGGGACCTCACCACGCTTCCTAACGTTGCTAAGTCTTTTAAGTGACTTCTTGGTGCGGCTCTGATACCATTACTTACATATGTCACGCCCCGATCCCGGGAATTTGGGGACTTGAGTGGGCTCCTAGGGTGGGGATAAGTAATCCCGTAGAAATCTGTGCCCTGAAGAATTATGCACGAATTCCTACAAGGGAGATCCATAGGAATGTGTGAGGTACGCTGACACACATACAAACATAACTTATCATAGGCAAAATCCTACGAAATAATCAGTAATTATCAAGAGCACATGAAGTTCCTAGTCTGTTAACCTTCATAAGTAAACATATATACATACAATAGTGTTAAAGTCTTTTAAGTACATTCCAAGAATACTACTTAAGAGTGTGATACAAAAGGTCCAAGCATAACATCCCAAGAATACACGCGCTCCGTAGGATGGCTAATAATAGACATCGCCATCTGTCCACTCGTCTACACCCTAAGGTACCATTGGGGTACCCCCCGGGGGCACGTTAGTGTCCGCATTAGGACTGGGTGCTGGACCTGCAATACCAAGGGTAACACTGTTAACACGACGGTTAAACAAGTACTAAAGCATATGAAACTAATACAACATAATATATCAACAAGAATAATCATTGAACATGATGCATGAGTGAGGAATTACAACTTAAATGTCATACATACTGATTGGCAACCACGACGCTCTATTCTCCCAAAAGGGAGCATACATATCATATGGGTCGCTAGGGGATCAAGCTAGCTTCCCGAGGAGCACCGACTACTCCTTCGTAAACCTACTGCAGTGGTGTCATACATATACCCAAAGGGCGTAAGTTGAGTGGTGCCGACTTAGATCCAATCGTATCAGTCATATCATACCCTTGGCTAACAAGCTCGCACTCATTAGAAGCTCTAGCTTGTCGGACACGCACTCATTAGAAGCTCAGGTCTGAATTGGCTTAGGGTTTTGCTAAAGGAAGTAGTTCATGTTGAAGGAGGGGTGTTGTAGCAAGATGCATGCATTTGGATTGAGATATTACTACTCATCCTATATTAATTGGCCCCTGATTCCCAAGAACATTCAACCTGACATACTCATAAGAAATCTGGTGTCGTTGTGTTTCCGCGTCTTGGTATTACCTTATAGGCATACGGGACACCTTCTTATGCCAATATCCATGACTTGCTATTAGGAGCTCATTCATAAGTCATTCATTCATTCCAACATGTAATTGTTGGAAGTAGGTGGGTCTCGTGGATAGATTTCAAAATTTTTGACCCACTTGACACAGGGATCAACTATCCATAAGACCAAAAACCTAATTCAGGAAGCATTACCCTCAATCTCGTGCCCATGTACAGTAAATATTCTATCTAAGAGACAGAATCAAACAGCACGAAACATCCATAATAATCTACGACATGCAAGAAGTAGATCATACCTTTGGAGATCTGTAGTGCTCTAATGGAGAAGTTGTGACTCTGCTTGATGATGAGAATCTTCAACACCTATTAGCCTTCTATGCTATGACCCGAATTGGATTTCTTTTCTCAAGAAGATTAGTGGAATCTTCAGGAGAAATCCCAACTCAAAACTCCAAGGAACTAGAAGAGAGAAGGAGAGAAAAACTCGAGCAACTCTTGCACGAACAGGGTTTTAGGCGTAAGAGAGACTCTTATTGGACGTCCAAGAGATTTTATATATTTTCAAATCTCTTTCTTGCTGAATTGAAATAGAAGTCTTACTTCCAAAGCAATTAGCAACTTTCTCTTTTCTAAAACCTTCTTCTTAGAGTTCAAGTCGGATTAGTATTTTCCAATAACTTGGGCTAACGTGGGGACCACTAGGGATTCCTTAGAAAGCTGGCTCCAATTGGAACACCGCGACCCCACATCTCATGTACAATCAGGGCCCATAGTTAATTACAAATAACACCACTATATAAATGCAATTGCACTCCAGTCTTAGGAATAAATTACAATGAAGACCCTAAACTTCCCACTTACCACAAGTAGGCCCTTCTATCAATATCCATGGATCAATTGGAATAAATCTATCTCTTCCAATATAAGTTCCACATCTTATTATCCTTGAGCCCCAATTAATCACAGTAATCATCAGTACCATCCAATTAACTCTTAATTAAGATGAGTATGCATTTACTAATTATAAATCCATTAATTGGCACAAGGGGATAATAGAGATAAATTCCATCTTGATCATTCAATGTTCACATAGTTCTACTACCACATACCCAAGACACCGAGGTGTTACCCTACAGTCGGCCTCACTCATTGGTGACTCAAAGCAAATGAACAGATAGAAACTTGAGTTCATCAATGTCTCAGGATTGAGAGCCTATTGCTAGGGAATTATGAGAGCATACATTATTATTGAGACAGAATTCCATAAGATGCATCTCATGGTCCTTCAATACATCCAATGTACCAGCACCATGATCTAGAATTTTACATTCTAATGATCGAGACAAATCACACTATCTCATAGTGATTAAAGTACTGCAACCTTATCAAATGAGATGCCCAGTCTCATTACTAGTTGTGAAGCTATTTAAGTATAAGATTTGTGACATATAACTCCCGCGTGTGGATCTCATCCATGCACATATATCACATCTAATATACTAATGGGACCCGGTTCAACTCATGAACCATTATGTCATATGTATTGGTTATGTGCATGAAGTAGTAAAATAACATTCATCTCATGAAAGTAAAGCATGATATTATTGATAAATGAAGAAATTAATCAATTTATTACATCAACTGACGGATTGAGTCGAAAAAATCTAACAGTAATTACCGGTGGCCAATGTGGAGGTGTAGAAGGTACCAGTACTAAGGCCCTACAAGATCATTGGAGGTTCCTAACATCCTACATTCATTGGGTCCTTACGGCTTAGCCGTATACAAGGCTGCGGCTTAGCCAAGTGGGTCAGATCCATCCGGATTTTCAGGCGCATTTACGGCCCAACTGTATGTTGGCCTATGGCTTAGCCGTGCTAAGCCTACAGCTAGGTTATGGGGAGTTTACGGCTTAGCTGTAGTGTATTCCACGGTGCAGCCGTGTGCAAACCGTAGAAGAAACTAGGTTCCATGAGCTCTCTGGAAAGCAAGCCGTAGGAAGACCTATGGCTTGGGTACGGGATGGATACGGCTTAGCCGTAGTGAAATCTACGGCGTAGCCGAATGTGAGCCGTAGTACAAAATCCCATTCTACTGCTCTCTGGACCTTGAGCCATAAATGCTCACGGCTTAACTGTAACTTCGCCGTAAGTTTCAAAAATCTGAATACAGTTCTGCAGCTTAGTTCCAACGCAATTCAACACAGAACATGGATAAGTGAAGTGTTCCTATGGCTCAGTAATACTGTCTTTGAAAGTGTTTGATGCCCACACACCCTTCTAATGCATGTTCACCTTGTAATTCATTCCATATCATATTTACATCAATTAAAACAAAAATGCAAGTAGCTAGCTCAATAATCCAAACTTAATTATGCATGCAGTACATACAACTCAGTACTTGCCTCTTCTAACAGTGCTAACCCTCTCAAACTCCCTTTCTTGCTGTGTGCTCAAGAAAATCTCTGGAATGAAATGGGTTCTCTACAAGTAGCATGAAATGTGGAATATGGAGGCTTAGATTTACATGCATGTCATGGGAATTGAATCTTCATGGCTCTAACAAACCCAATGTATGAGAAGGAGGCAAATCCGTTACCCTATATTATTAGAGAGGATTATAATTACAGGAGAGAGATACCCCAATGAAGAATGAGAAGATGGTTGAATGCTATCCTCAATGCATGCACAACCCTCCAACCTTAGCAGCACCTCAATGCAAGGAGAAGGAAGAAGAAATTTACAAAGGGAAGGGAAAGCTCCACCAGCTGAAACGAGGGAAGAAAGAAGAGGGTACATGGAGCTTCTCTTTTAAACATAATTTTCTCTTGAAGTTGCATACAAGTCCACTCGTTTCCAGAAATTTCAGTTTAAGCCGAAAGGACCTTAATTGGCCCAGAATGAGTTCGGATCAACTCGGGCCCAACACGAAAGACGATCCACGCGAAAAGTTACACGAAAGGCAGTAGACGAGGTGTCTAAGAGATGTAAGGATAATTGACAAAAAGGCCCTTAACTACTAAAGTAAGGTCCAAACTCTGCCCAACTACCTATCCGAGGCCCAAACCCAATAGTTTTACACTAAATTAATCCTCAACGAGTCTTAATCAATATAAAACAAAGTTAATTAATGTAACTAAGATTAGTGGGGGTTCGGGACCTTACACTCGTAGAAAAAGCTCTTGTGGGAAGAATCTTTATGCTAGGCATAGTATTAATGGAGACTTGCATCAAAAGTGCTCATCCCAGCCATCATTTGTTAGTTCACCATGGAATAATTGGATTAACTCTTCTCGAGTTCTATCAAAAATATCAAAAGACATGTCTTCATCAGCATTTATAATTTGATTAAGAGCTATATGTCTAGATTTTTATGGATTATATATCACCGTTGTTTGCTCAGCGAGAACATCAGCGATGCAAACAACTCTTCGACCGTCACACCAAACATATCTGTATATACTTGCAAATTCAAGATGTCCTTTTAGATTGAGAAATCTTTGATACTGATTAGAAGTAGGATCATAAGTTCGGAGGCATTCTAAGCTGTATTCTATTATAGTGACTTCATGAGATTTATACCATTAAGCTGGATAATCATTAGGGAGATGCTCGTAATCATTTAAGGTAGAGATGAACTTTTTGCATACTAAATCTCCTTCTTCATAGTTCATGATGGTCCATAATTGATAGGTTAACAAAAACTAGATTTCTGATCTTTCACCCAAACTTGATGAAATTGTTATGAGAAGTTGTCTTTTGGTAACTCCAAGGCTGCGAAGGGAATGACGCATGATTACAGGGAGCTACTGTATCATTTCAAAATTATTTCTGCATAAAGAAAATCTTTAGACTAATCCTTGTTCAATATATGAGATATCAACTTCATATGATGGGAGGAACAATTTGGAAAAGCCAGTTGCCCAGCTTATATAATAAGCTTTGAGCATTAATCGCTCCTTGATCTAATAAGAAAGAGTTTTTTCTCTAATTCTTGCAGCTATCTCATCTGGAAGAGCTGTGTTAACCTTTTCCAAGAGGTAAATTCTGGATGTTTTTTCATTAGAATAGGTGGATAACGGTGCTCTTTGATGGATGTTATGGCATATAAGGATTTGGGTTTCTAAGTCCTTGATATGGTTTGCAATTTTGGATAGGGTTTTTCTAGTGTTGTTTCTTTTATCAGAGAGAATGGCACTCCAATGGGCAGTGATAAGTTCTTGTGAAATGATAGATAATCTTAGATTGAAGAAAGGAATTGTTATTCGTTAGGATGTAGGTATGAAGGAGGAGCTTAATTCCTGAATAAGGGCTTTGCTTTTGGTTGTACTTGATGTCATAATGAGAAGGGATACTTCCTGAAAGCAGATAGGTCTGAATGAGAATTATCAATAATCTGAATTTTTATTTTCTTTGGGAAAAAAATAATTTTATATCTATCCTCTGGGAAGAATTTGAATGCCCCAAAATCTGGGTGTAGGATTGAATGTAAAAAATATGAAGACATTAGAGAGACAATTAATAAGATCCATTTTATTTGGAATTGGATATCTGAATGGTTTTTGAACATCTCATTGTTGTTTACACTTTGTTTGAATAATATTGATATGTTGAATAGGAGTTAATTCAACAAAATCAATATTTAATTCTTTATTGTCTAAAATAGTTTTTAGACCTGATGAGTTAATTTAAAAAGGCTGTAAAATTTGTAGAAAAGGATTTCCAATGATAACATCATTGTTTAAATCCTTTTTTAGAAGGAAATTAGTCTTTATGCATATTCCATTTTTATAGACATATACGTTACTTAATTTGTATTTAATATGTAGTTTTTTGCTAGTAGTAGCTAGATTGAGTTTATTATTGGTTTTTTCATAATATTTTGTTGGGATTAATCCTTCTCTCATTAAATTAATATTTGCGCCACTATCAAGTAAGCAGAATGCATTAATAGAGAAGTTTTTGACCTTAATTATAGCTTGAGTTTTCCATTTTTTAAGTGGATTTTTTGTTAAAGAATTTATAAAACCATTTAAGCCTTTATCAAGTTTTTCTTGATTTTCTAAATTATAAATATTTTCTTGATAATTTTTTACTGTGTCATTCAAGATTCTCAACACGTTGTTTGAGTTCTTGAAGTTCAATTAAGTCTTGTTTTAATTCTTTTATTTCTTGATTTTGATTATTAAATTCTTTATAAAGATCTTGATTTGAAAAATGAGGAGGAGCTTTTTACTTTCTTAATCTATCTAATACAGTTTTAATCATGAATTGTTCTGGTAAATCAGATATATTATTTGAAATAAAAGCTTTTCCTTTTTTATTTCCTTTATTTATATTATGTATTTTTTCAAAATATTTATTTTTTAATTCTTCATCTTTGAAATCTTTAAACATTTTTAGCACCAATTCTTCTGGAGGAGAAACTACGTCTAAAGATAAAGATGAAAAAGAAGTGGATTCATACTAGATTTCACTGTCAAATATTTTACAATGACATGTATATGAAGAATACTCTTTATCAGAGGAACTAGATGATTCTAAGGATGAGGATGAGGATCCTTTTAAGATAGTTTCGATTTCTTTTCCTGTTTTTACTTTTATTTTAAGGCAGTCAGGAGCTATATGTCCTTTTTCTTTGCAATTATAACATTGTATTTTTTTTTCTTGGGATGAGAAGTGGATAGATTATCTTTTGGATAAGATTTATTTAATTCTTTAAAAGGGTTATTATGAGAAGATTTTTTATGATATCTTTTTGAGGGAATATAATATTATGTAGTTGAAAAATGTTCAGATTTTCTTTTTTGATGGTTTCTTTTTAAGTTTTTGTTTTTATTTTGGCTAGACGGACTAATTAATGGTTCGATCCCAAATTGAAAACAAAAATCACCAAGTTCATACCTGCTAGTTCTTTTTTGATTTTCAATTTGATGTTTAAGTTTGATTTTAATGCATAATGAAAATCCAACTTTATTAATCTTTTGTATTAGATCACCATATGTACACATTCCATAATTCAAATCTCCATAATGTTCTGATTTTACTTATTCTCTAACTTTTTTTGCAAAAAGTTTAGGAAGACCAGATATGAAATTTTCTTTCCAAAATTCTGAATTACTTGCCTCGATCGTATAGAGTTTTGATAAGAAAACATCTTTATACCAGCAAAAATCTAATAATGTTGGGCAAGATAATTTGATTAATTGTGTTTTTAATTTTGCTTCTACATCCAAAATATTACAAATAAAATGTTTAACTGTATTGGTAATAAACATGTAGATGGAATCAGGGATCATTTGGCCTTGAGGACTAAGAACAGGATTTCCTGAGGGATCTCTTCTTATTGCATTTAATATGGCATTTCTTTCTATATCAGATAGGTATTTTTCCCACCAACTATGTAATTGTCTAGTAAACCCAAGGACGACTGCATTTACTGCATGTTTTTTATCATTACTAGCAGCCATGATGGTAGAGGCGTATATCATCATGTGTTGGCATAGATGCAGAATTTGATATTCAGATAGTCCATCTACATTCCATTCATATACTGAAGAGTTTTCAAATCGAAGACCATTTAGAATAGCTTATTCTTTGAATTGAAGATCAACTGGAGTAGGTCTTGGATAATAATTTCTTGTTTTTACTGCAGTGACTATTGGTTTTTGTCTTTTAAATATGTTATTGATTTGAGAGATTTTTTATTTTGATCATCTTGATTTTCATTTGATTTTTCTTCTATAGAGTTAGAAGCAAAGAATTCTAAGTCTGACCTCGATGCTTTAGAAACTAAAACATTTATGGATTTTTCATCTTTATTTTCTTTATTACCTTTAAGTTTTATGTTTATAAAACTATAAGATAATTGATTGATTAATTCGTCTGAAGATTTTAAGGGTTTTTTTTTCTAACTTTAGATCTTTAAGGGCTTCACCTTGAAAACCTGAAGATTGTGTCTTAATTACTTTATGGGAAGAAGTAGTTTCATAAAATTTTAAAATATTTTCAACTTTATCTTCAATTCTATTGGTTTATTGGCCAATAGTATGAAGGTTTATATTTGTATAATTATTTTGTTATAAAACATGACTTAAATTTGATTTGTAAATAAATTTAGTTTTACCTTTGCCTCTTTGTATTTTTGCAACATCTTTTATGGGTACAGCTGAAGTTTTTTTATAAATGATTTGATGTAATGAAGGATGTATAGATTCTTCAGTTCTTCGTGGAGAAAAACTAGTAGAAGCTATAATCCAAGAAGAGCTTAATTTAGTTACCATATTGATGGATAAATCTTCAGTATTATAAGTTTTCTTCATGGTTAGTTTAACCCAATCAAAGAAATAAATATTTCTTTAATTATCATACATATATTTATACCATTTTACTTTTAGAAAGTCTTTAGATTCTTGAGAAACATGGTTAAAGAAGGATTTTGTAAGAGGATCTATAGCTAAATTCTTTTTTGACATTTCTTTATCAATTTCAAGGCATTCGATAACATTTCTATTGAAATCCGATTCCGAAGGATTATATGTATCAGATGGAGAAGCTTGATAAGAAGGATACACTAGTCCTATAGGTCGAAGGTCTACAATAGGTGTAGAGCAAAAAACTTAGGATGGTTTTTTTATGGAAGATCCTACCACAGAGGGAGGATGAGAATATGACTTTATAGAAGGTTAATAAACTATAGAAGTTGTATCTCTTGAATCTATTTGAAAATTTATTTGAACACTTCCATCTTCATGTTCAATAATTTTTTCAATATCTTGATTTTCTAAAGACCTTTCTAGTTGGGCATTTTGTAAGTGCCATTTACCAAATAGATTAATATCATTTCACTGTATGAGTTTTGAAATATTAACTTTATTTTTGAAATTAGTTTGGACTAAAGTAGTCATACCTTTTACTTGATGGGAATAGGCTACGCCTGGAACAACTGAATTCAAGAGTTTATAATAAATGTTATATATGAGAGTAAGATTTTGATTATTAGGATTTATATCAAAACCTTTGGTCTGGATAGTAAGAGTAAGAGCTTCATGTGCATCTAGATCTATAAGGGAAATAAAGAAGTTTGGAAAGAATTGAAGAAAGTAGGGCCATTAGCCGAACTTGATTCAACCATTCCAAGTAATGAATCATTGAATTTTTTATGTCTTGTATCTTGAACATAGATGAGAGCTTCTATTCTAAGGCCAAGTCCTGTTAAAGGCTTTAGAGCAACTTGCACTAATCCAAAATGAATATAATTGTATGTTTTAACATACTCCTTTATTTCATGGGGCTTGATTAAAGAAAGATGCTGAATATTATGGATAATGGATTTAGTTCTTTCAATGGTTTTTACTTTATAACTTGATTTTAATTGAAAACTTCCAACTATATAAATTTCACTTTTATTTATGATTGGAATAGTCCAATCAAAAATAGCTTGATCTAAATTGTCATAACTGATTTCTTCACTATTTTTAATAGACATAGAAGATAAGGAATTTGATGATGAGGAAAAAGAAGGTACAAACTTCTTAATAAGATTAGCTATAATTTGTATTAGAAAGTTATTTTAACCAAATCCACCATGAGTATCGAACGAAATAGAGGATTTATGCACCAACAAAATGCCTTAAACGTCGTCACATGGCTAACAACAGCGACAACAGTGGCTACCTCAGCTTCACTTCAGGTGGAATATGATTAAAATTTCTAAATAATAACAAACACAAAACTAAGTATTAAGACTTTTGACATCTTACTTCTGAGTCAGCAATTCCTTAAACAAAATCAAAGCATAACATAACAAAGATAAATGAAGAAATACTCAAAAAATGACTTTATATTACCAAGTACTTGATTACAAATTTGATACCAACTTGGGTTTGATACGGAATGGGGATGGTGGTAGGTATACAAAAGCAGAAGGGAGAGGAGAGAGGAGATGGTGGTGGAAGCAGGGCTGGTTTTTTATTAGTATTCCAACTTTTGCCTATACATGAGGAAGGCTAGACCTATTTATAGTCAAAACCAACATTATTTACATTCCATTACAACTGAATTTACACTGCATTTGCATTTCATTTAATGTGCTGACAAATTTCATGATGCTTCCGGACTGCAGACAAAAATCACTATCTTTGCTATAGATGAACTTTGTTCTGAATAGTGAGATGTCATTATTGCTTTGAGTGACTTGATAAGGTATGTGTCATGTCTTTATTTCTTTTCCCTTTATGGGGATAAGTTCTTCATGGATGTGCATATCGGGAATAAAATACTACTTCATTTTTATGAGAGATATGCTTTGTCTTTTAGTACTTTTGCATGTACTTTTTCTAAGAACTCATTGATGGGCCTTTAGAAAAAGCTCTTGTAGGAAGAATCTTTATGCTAGGCATAGTATTATTGGAGACTTACATCAAAAGTACTCATTCCAACCCTTCATTTATTAATTCACCATGGAATAATTGGATTAACTCTTCTCGAGTTTCTTTAGAAATATCAAAAGACAAGTCTTCATAAGCATTGATAATTTTTTTGAGAGCTGTATGTCTAGATTTATATGGATTCTGTATCACCATTGTATGCTCAGCTAGATCATCAGCAATGCAAACAACTCATCGACCGTCATACCAAACATATCTATATGTACTTGCAAATTCAAGATGTCTTTTTAGATTAAGAAATCTTTGATATTGATCAGAAGCTAGCACTACAAGATTATGCACTTTTAGCGACGTTTGTTACCGATGCTTTTATGTTTTCGTCGCTAAAAACTAATTTTTATGACGATTATCATATTCATCGGTGAAAATAATAAATTTACTGATGTTTTTAAAAAAACGTCGGTAAAAGTAAGCCTTTCACCGGCGTTTTTTAAAAAACGTCGGTAAAAATTACTTTTACCGATGTTTATAGTTTTCATCGGCAATAGTATGTACTTAGGCCATTATCTTCTCCACGGTAGCAAATTTTTTGCTGATGAATTCGGATAACATTGGTAAAAGTATGTACTTGGGAAGACAATTTTTTCCACTGTAGCAATTTTTTTACCGACGAATTTAAAAAATGTCGGTACAAATACAATTTTTACCAATGCTGTTAGAAAATCATCGGTAAAAGTATGTACTTGGGAAGAGAATTTTTTCCACTGTAGTAATTTTTTTGCCGACGAATTTAAAGAATTCGGTAAAAATACAATTTTTACCAACGCTTGTAGAAAATCGTCGGTAAAACTTATTTTTACTAATGAAAATTAATTTACGTCGGTAAAAGTTTTGAAAAATTTCTCCCCATTTTACCGATGAAATTTTGATTTGCGGATGAAAATTAAGGGTCGGTAAAAATTTATATTTATCGGCAAAAAATTATTTATGTAGTAAAAAATTATAACTTTTACCAACGAAATTAATATTTCGTGATGAAAATTAACCGTTGGTAAAAGCTTGGGCACCACCATTTCCATTTCCTGCCCCAAATTGGATTTTCTTTATCCCACACGCTGTTCTCTCTCACTCGCACTCTCGCCCAAATTTCTTTCTCTCACCCTCTCTGATCTCTCTCTCACCCCAAATGCGTCTCTCTCTGCTCTCTCTCTCCGATATCTCAATCTCTCTCTCGCCATATATCCTCTTTCTGCTCTCTTTCTCTCACTCTCTCTACTTTCTCGCTCTCTCTTGCCCCAGATCCTCTCTCTCTTTCTCTTTCTCTCACTCTCTCTACTCTCTTGCCCCATATCCTCTTGCTGCTCTTTTTCTCTCACTCTCTCTGCTCTCTCGCCCCAGATCCTCTTTATCTGCTCTCTCTCTCACTCGCTTTCTCTCACTCTCTCTGCTCTCTTTCTCTCACTCTCTTTGCTCTCACTCTCTTTGCTCTCTCTCTCTCTCTCGTCCCAGATCCTCTCTCTACTCTCTTTCTCTCACTCTCTCTGCTCTCTCGCTCTCTCTCGCCCCAGATCCTCTCTCTACTCTCTTTCTCTCACTCTCTCTGCTCTTTCGCCCCATATCCTCTCGCTGCTCTCTTTCTCTCACTCTCTTTGCTCTCTCGCTCTCTCTCGCCCCAGAGCCTCTCTCTGCTCTGTTTCTCTCTCTCGCCCCAGATCGTCTCTCTCTGCTCTTTTTCTCTCACTTTCTCTGATCTCTCACTGTTTCTCTCGCCCCCAAATTCCTCTCTATTTGTTCTTTTTCTCTTACTTTTTCTGATCAGTCGCTCTCTCTTGCCCCCAGATTCCTCTCTCTTTGCTCTGTTTTTCTCACTCTCTCTCGCTCTCTGCTCTCTCTCCCCGATCTCTCTCTCTGCTCTCTCTTTTATCTCTCTATCTCGCTCTCTGTCTGCTCTGTTTCTCTGACTCTCTCGCTTTCTCTGCTCTCTATCTCCGGTCTCTCTCTTTCTTGCTCTCTCTACTCTCTCTCCAATCTCTCTTTCTCGCTCTCTCTGCTCTCTCTCTCGCTCTTTCTCTCGCTCTCTCTCTCGCTCTCTCTCTCTCTGCTCTCACTCTTGCTCTCTCTGCTCTTTCTCTCACTCTCACTCTCACTCTTGCTCTCTCTGCTCTCTCTCTCTTGCTCTCTCTCTGCTCTCTCTCTTTGCCATATTTTCTATGTGATTGTTTTTAATTGCATAGTTGTATCGCAACTTATGGTTGCTATTCACATCAGTAGTTTTTTGTTTTTCCACAAGTTTGTTGGAATGCACACTCACACACTCACTAATGGCAAGTGATTGGACATCACCCATCCTTGGTGCCTATGTAGATCTTCTTGCTCCGTATCAGAGAGGTGGGAAAATTGGCTTGTTTGGTGGTGCTGGTGTCGGCAAGACTCTGCTTATCATGGAGCTGATCAACAATGTTGCCAAAGCTCATGGTTAACATCTCAGAGATGCACGTTGTGGAATTCGAAATTGTGTTTGATTACTTTGCTTATCATGCTTTGCTACGTTTTGTCAGGTGGTTTCTCTGTCTTTGCTGGAGTCGAGGAATGCACTCAAGAGGGTAATAACCTATATAGGAAAATGATTGAGAGTGGTGTGGTTAAGCTCGAAGAGAAGCAGGTCCATATAATAGTTCACCTTTTGTTATCCTTCTATTTCTCTGCCATTTCCATTCAATGGTCTCTTTTTTATTGCAGAGTGAAAGCAAGTGTGTACTTGTTTATGGGCAAATGAATGAACCTCCTGGTGCTCGTGCTTCTGCTTGTGTTGGACTGACTGGGTTGACAGTGGCCGAGCATTTCTGAGATGCTGAAGGGCAAGATGTACTTCTCTTCATTGACAACATTTTTCGCTTTACCCAGGCATGCTGGCTTATTTATGAATATGTTCAATAATGCGTGTTTCATTGCCAAGAAAAAAAGCTCCCTGTCTTTAATCTGCTTGGTGTTTTTGTTGTTTGTTTGTTTGTTTCTGTATGCAAATGGTGTGTAATATTTGGTTTGTGATATCCATTTATTTCTTTAGTGCTTAGAACTTGGTTGTTATTTATTTGTAAATCGTTAGATTGTTCTCATGCTCAATAGCAACTCTGTGACTTTTCTAGATCCTTCTCCATTAGTATTTTTTGTTGGATCATATTCGAATGCATTAGCCTATTGCTTTCAAGAAACTTCTGATTTTTTGTAAAAGGTACAATGACCGTTTAGGTAGTTGCTGTCATCATCCATGAAAGATAGTTACATGTTTATGATCTTACATTTGTAATTTAATTCATTAAAAAAGGTTCTACTGCTATTTTTGCCATTACAGATTGATGGACGATATGGATTCGGTTGCAGACTTGAAGCGGTGCTTTATTTTTATTTGAATCTGTTTGTATTTGTATTTTGGATATTTAAATGAGACTGTATCATTGTAATATTTGTTAAATGAAATGAATGATTTGGATGATTTGGGTAATGACATTGTTAATTTGTTTATTTAATAATTCTTATGTGGATGGGTGGATTTCTTATTTTAAATACAGGTATTCTTGAATAGGTTTATTGGAGGATTATAATGAAAAATAAATATTGTATTTTAAAAAAAACAAAATTATTGGCGACGAAAATTTGCCTTTGCCGACGTTTTTAAACGTCGGCAAAGGTAAAATTCCATTTTTAAATACATTACTGACGTTTTTTAGCATCGGCAAAAGTATATTCAATTTTTAAAAATTAATATTGTAAAACATGGTTTTGCTAACGTTCCAAAACATCGGAAAAGGAAAAATTAAAAAATTAAAAAACTCAAATTACTTTACCAGCGTTAAATCTTCGTCGGTAAACGTCAATGCGTATTAAGCGATTATTAAATTTATATTTCTTGGCCAAATCATTTTTACCGACGTTTTCTTACATATAAATGTCGGTAAATATTTTTTATAAAAGTCATATATTTTTAAAAAATGTGTGACTTTGGCCGACGATTTAAAACGTCGGTAAAAGTAAATTAATTTTATTAAACAGATGGCTTTTATCGACGTTAAGTAAACGTCGGTAAAATAAATTAATATTTACCGACATATTTTTAACGTCGGTAAAAGCTATTTGAAATGAAATTTTATAACTTTTACCGATGTTGAAAAACATCGGTGAAAGTCTCCCTGGTGCGTCGGTAAAGTGGAATTTTGCCGATGAAATTGAAAAACGTCGGTAAAATATTTTGGTGATGTTTTTTTACCGGCGTCCAGGCGGCGAATATTTTTTCGTCCGTAAAAATCTTTGCCGACGTTTTGAATACTTTTAGCGAAGAAAAAAAGTGTCGTTAAAACTGTTAATTGTTGTAGTGTGGATCATAATTTTGGAGACGTTCTACGCTGTATTCCATTGTAGCAACTTCATGAGATTCATACCATTGAACTGGATAATCAACCAGGAGATACTCGTAATCATTTAAGGTAGAGATGAATTTTTTGCAGACTAAATCTCCTTCTTCATAAGTCATGATAGTCCATAATTGATAAGGTTGATAAAACTGGATTTCTAATCTTTCACCAAACTAGATGAAATTGTTATGAGAAGTTGTCTTTTGGTAACTCTAAGGCTACGAAGGGCATGACGCACGATTGCGGGGAGCTGCTATATCATTTCAAAATCATCTCTGCATAAAGAAAATCCTTGGACAAATCCTTGTTCGATATATGAGATATTAACTTCATATAATAGCAGGAACAATTTGGGAAAGCCAGTTACCTAGCTTATATATTGAGCTTTAAGCATTAATCGCTCCTTGACCTAACAAGAAATAGTTTTTTCTCTAATTCTTGCAGCTTTCTCATCTGGAAGAGCTGTGTTAACCTTTTCTAGGAGGTGAATTCTAGATGCTTTTTCATCAGCATAGTTAGAAACAGTGCTCTTTGATGGATGTTATGGCACATAAGGATTTGGCTTTCTAAGTCCTTGATATGGTTTGCAATTTTGGATAGGGTTTTTCTAGTGTTTTTTCTTTTATCAAAGAGAATGGCACTCTAATGGGCATTGATAAGTTCTTGTGAAGTGACAGATAATCCTAGATTAAAGAAGGGAATTGATATTTGTTGGGATGTTGGTATGAAGGAAGAGCTTGATTTCTGGATAGGGGCTTTACTTGATGTCATAATGAAAAGGGATACTTCCTGAAGGTAGATAGGAGTAAAAGATAGGTCTGAATGAGAATTATCAATAACCTGAATTTTTGTTTTCTTTGGGAAAAGAAAACTAAATTTATATATGTCCTCCGGGTAGAATTTGAAGGTACCAAAATCTGGATGCAGAATCAAATGTAGAAAACATGAAGACATCAGAGAGACGATTAATAAGGTCCGTTTTATTTGGAACTGGATATTTGAATGGTTTTTGAACATCTTATTCTTGTTTACACTTTGTCTGAATAATATTGATATGTTGAATAGGAGTTAATTCAACAAAATCAATATTTAATTCTTTATTATCTAAAATAGTTTTTAGACCTAATATGTCAATTTGAAAAGGCTGCAAAATTTATAGGAAAGGATTTCCAAGGATAACATCATTGTTTAAATCCTTTCCTAGAAGGAAATTAGTCTTTATGCATGTTTCATTTTTACAGATATAAACATTACTTAATTTGTATTTGATACGTAGTTTTTTGCTAGCAATAGCTAGATTGAGTTTATTATTGGTTTTTTCATAATATTTTGTTGGGATTAATCCTTCTCTTATTAAATTAACATCTACGCCAGTATCTATTAAGCAAAGTACTTTAATAGAGAAGTCTTTGATCTTAATTGTGGCTTGAGTCTTCCATTTTTTAAGTGGATTTCTTGTTAAAGAATTTACAAAACCATTAAAGTTTTCACCAAATTCTTCTTGATGTTCTAATTTATTATTATTATTTTCTTAATAATTCTTGAGTGTGTGAAATTCTAGTTTCTCAACACGTTGTTTGAATTCTTAAAGTTCAATTAAGTCTTGTTTTAATTCTTTTATTTCTTGCTTTGCATTAGTAATTTCTTTATAAAGATCTTGAATTGAAGGATGGGGAGGAGCTTGCAGCTCTCTTAATCTATCTAATACAATTTTAATGCTGAATTGTTCAGGTAAGTCAGATATATTATTTGATGTAGAAACTTGTCTTTTTTTATTTCCTTTATTTTTTATTTATATTATATATTTTTTTCAAAATGTTTATTTTTTGATTCTCCATATTTGAAATTTTTAAACATTTCTAGCACCATCTCTTCTAGAGTAGAAAGTACATTTAAAGATAAAGAGGAAGAAGAAGCAAATTCATACTGGATTTCACTGCTAAATATTTTATAATGACATGTATCTGAAGAATGAGAGGAAGAATAATCTGTATCAAAGGTACTAAATGACTATGACGTTGAGGATCCTCTTAAGATAGTTTTGATTTCTGTTTTTATTTTTACTTTCATTTTTAGGCAGTCAGGAGCTATATGTCCTTTTTCTTTGTAATTATAACATTGTATTTCTTTTTTCTCGGGATAAGAAGTGGATGGATTTTCTTTTGTATAAGATTTCTTTGATTCTTTATAAGGATTTTTATGAGAAGATTTTTTATGATATCTTTTTGAGGGAATATAATATTGTGGAATTGAAAAATGCTTAGATTTTCTTTTTTGATGGTTTCTTTTTAAATCTTTCTTTTTATTATGGCTAGAAGAACTAATTAATGGTTCCATGCCAAATTGATAATAAAAATCATCAAGTTCACATTTGTTAATTCTTCTTTTATTTTCAATTTGTCGTTTAAGTTTGATTTCATTGTATAATGAAAATCCAACTTTATTTATCTTGTGAACGAGGTCAACATATGTATAAAGTTCATAATTTAAATTTCCATAATTTTCTGATTTTAACTCTTCTCTAACTTTTTTTCTGCAAAAAGTTTATCAAGACCAAATATAAATTTTTCTTTCCAAACTTCTGAATTGCTTGCATCGATTGTATAGAGTTTTGATAAGAAAACATCTTTATACCAATGAAAATCTGGTAATGTTGGGCAAGATAAATTGATTAATTGTGCTTTTATTTTTTCTTCGACATTCATATAATTACCAATAAAATGTTTTACTATATTGGTAATAAGCATGTAAATAGAATTAGGAATAATTTGACCTTGAGGAGTAAAAACAGGATATCCTGAAGGATCTATTTTTACTGCATTTAGTATACCTTGTCTTTCTATATCAGATAGGTACTTTTGCCACCAACCATGTAATTATCCAGTAAATCCAAGGATAACTGCATTTACTGCATGTCTTTGATCATTACCGGTGGCCATGATGATAGAGGCATACATCATCATGTGTTGGCATAATTATAGGATTTGATATTCAGATAGTCCATCTACATTCCATTCGTATACTGAAGTTTTCAAATCGAAGGCCATTTAAAATAGCTTGTTCCTCGAGTTGAAGATCAACTGGAGTAGGTCTTGGATAATAATTTCTTGCTTTTTGCTGCAGTGACTATTGGTTTTTATCTTTTAAATATTTTATTGATTTGTAGAGATTCTTGATTTTGATCATTTTGATTCTAAATTGTTTTAGACTCTTCTTCTATAGGATCAGTTATAGAAAATTCTAAATCTGAGCTAGAGGCTTTAGAATTTAAGACTAAAACATTTATAGATTTGTTAGCTTTTTTATCTTTATTTTCTTGAAGTTTTATATTTGTAAAACTATGAGATCATTGATTGATTAGTTCATTTAAAAATTTTAAAGGTTTCCTTTCTAACTTTAAATCTTTAAGAGCTTCACCTTGAAAACCTAAAGTTTATATCTTAATTATCTTTTATAAAGAAGATGCTTCATAAATTTTTAAAATATTTTTAACTTTATCTTCAATTCTATTCGTTTGTTGGCCAATAGTATGAAGGTCAATATTTGTATAACTATTTTGTTCTAAAACACGACTTAAGTTTGATTTATAAATTAATTCAGATTTACCTTTATCTCCTTGTATCTTTGTTACATCTTTTATGGATACAGTCGAAGTTTCTTTATATATGATTTGATGTAATGGTTGCAGGATTTGATATTCAGATAGTCCATCTACATTCCATTCATATACTTAGGAGTTTTCAAATCAAAGGTCATTTAGAATAGCTTGTTCTTTGAATTGAAGATCAACTGGAGCAGGTCTTGGATAATAATTTCTTGTTTTTGCTACATTGACTATTGTTTTTGTCTTTTAAATATCTTATTGATTTGTAGAGATTCTTGATTTTGATCATTTTGATTCTCATTTGTTTTAGACTCTTCTTCTATAGGATTAGCTATAGAAAATTCTGAATCTGAGCTAGAGGCTTTAGAATTTGAGACTAAAACAGTTATAAATTTGTCAGCTTTTTGATCTTTATTTCCGTGAAGTTTTATATTTGTAAAACTATGAGATGATTGATTGATTAGTTTATTTGAAAATTTTAAAGGTTTCCTTTCTAACATTAGATCTTTAACGGCTTCACCTTGGAAACCTAAAGTTTGTGTCTTAATTATCTTTTGTGAAAAAGATGCTTCATAAAATTTTAAAATATTTTCAACTTTATCTTCAATTCTATTAGTTTGTTGGCCAAAAATATTAAGGTTAATATTTGTATAATTATTTTGTTCTAAAACATGACTTAAGTTTGATTTATAAATTAATTCAGATTTACTTTTATATCCTTGTATATTTGCTACATCTTTTATGGGTATGACCGAAATTTCTTTATATATGATTTGATATAATGGAGGATATATAGATTCTTTAGTTCTTTGTGGAGAAGAACTGGTTGAAGCTATAATCCAATATGAACATAATTTCTTTATCATATTGATGGATAAATCTTCAGTATTATAAGCTTTCTTTATGGCTAGTTTGAGCCAATCAAAGAAATAAATATTTCTTTGATTATCATACATATATTTGTACCATTTTACTTTTAAAAAGTCTTTATGTTCTTGAGAAACTTGTTTAAAAAAGGATTTTGTTGAAGGATGTAAAGCTAAATTCCTTTTTAATATTTCTTTATCAATTTCAAAACATTCAATAAAATTTATATTGAAATCGGATTCCGAAGGATTATATATATTAGATGGGAAAGCTTGATAACAAGGATACACAAGTCCTATAGGTCGAAGGTCTACATTAGGTGTAGAGCAAGAAACTCAGGATGGTTCTTTTATAGAAGATCCTACCACAATGGGAGGATAAGAATAAGACTTTCTCGAAGGTTGATAAACTATAGGAGTTGTATCTCTTGAATCTGTTTGAAAATTTATTTGAACACTTCCATCTTCATTGTTCAATAATTGTTTCAGTATCTTGATTTTCTAAAGACCATTCTGGTTGAGTGTTTTTTAATCGCCATTTACTAGATAGATTATTGTCATTCTACTGTATGAGTTTTGGAATATTAACTTTATTTTTGAAATTATATCTTGTATCTTGAACATAAATGAGAGCTTCTGTTCTAAGTCCAAGTATTGTTAAAGGCTTTATAGCAACTTGCACTAATCCAAAATGAATATAATTGTATGTTTTAACATACTTCTTTATTTCATGGGGCTTGATTAAAGAAAGATTCTAAATATTACTAGTAATGGATTCTGTTCTTTCAATGGTTTTTACTTTATAACTTAATTTTAATTGAAAACTTCTAACTTTATAAATTTCATTTTTATTTACGGTTGGAATATCCCAGTCACAAATAACTTGATCTAAATCCTCGTAACTAATTTCTTCAATATTTTTAATAGACATAGAAGATAAGGAATTTGATGATGAGGAAGAAGAAGGTACAAATTTCTTAATAAGCTTTGCCATAATTTGTATTACAAAGTTATTTTAACCAAATCCACCATGAGTATCTAACGAAATAGAGGATTTGCACACCAACAAAATGCCTTAAACGCATTCACACGGCTAACAAAGGTGACAACAATGGCTACCTCAGCTTCGCTTCGGGTGGAATATGATTAAAATTTCTCAATAATAACAAACACACTACCAAGTATTAAGATTTTTGACATTCTTGCTTCTGAGTCAGCAATTCCTTAAACAAAATCAAAACATAACGATAAGTGAACAAATACTCACAAAACGACTTTATATTGCAATGAAACTTAATTATAAACTAGATGCCAAGTTGGCTCTAATACTAAATGGGGAAGATGGTGGGTATACAAAAGTGGAAGGGAGAGGAGAGAGGAGATGGTGGTGGAAGCAAGGCTAGATTTTATTTAGTATTCCAACTCTTGCCTATACATAAGGAAGACTAGACTTATTTATAGTCATAACAAACGTAATTTATATTTCATTATGACTAAATTTATGCTGCATTTGCATTTCATTTCATGTGCTGACAAATTTCATGATGCTTCAGGACTACTAGATAAGATCATAATCTTCACTGTAGATGAACTTTATTTTGAATAATAGATTATCATGATTGCTTTGTAGGAAATTGAGTGGCTTGATAAAGCATATGTCTTGTCTTGGCTTTATTTTTTTTTTCTTTGGATAGATATGAATCCTTCATTATCACTTTTTGTCGCATCAGCATCTGTATCTGGTTCAGGAGTAATATTTTCAAAAGGATTATCATCAGCCCAAAGATGATACAGTTGCTGACCAAAACTTAATGGAGAATTTTCAGATGACCATTCCTTTTGTATTTGTTCAATAATTTCCTTTTGAAGTTCTTTTTTGAGTTGAAGCAAATTTGCTGCTGCATAAAGAGCAAAAGGAGAGGCTGAACAAGAATTCTTCTGCTTGTTAATATCACTTGCTAGATGAAGCCTTTCCTTTTCTTTTTCAGGAGTTTTGAGAACTTCAGAGAATGATAGCTTTATAGCTTGATCAGTAGAAATTGCTGGAGTATTGTAGTATAATCAAATTGATGCCAAAACTTGATATAAATCATTCGAGCTAAAATTAGTGGACTGAAGTCCATTTCTTTATAAAAATTCCATTTCAAGATCCAAGGAATCTCCTGCTTACAATAAAATTGCATAGTAACATAAGGCTCTATTGCAAGTTGTAGGTGCTGATAAAGGCTTTTTTCTTTTGATTTGAAAAGGGCTTTAAATGATGCAGAATAAGATTCATAAATAGGAAGAAGTTCTTTAGGAAGGATGTCTTTAGTAGCACCAAAAGGGATCCAAAATTGTGTGAAGAACCACATAGGGTATTTTATGGGAGTTTGAGTTGAATCTGATGAACTAGGATGCTGGAAGGATGGGTTTTGATAATAGAGGATGACTTCCCAAGTAGAAATATAACCATAATAATAAAAAAATAAGTTCTAAATCAAGCCTTTGAGGCATATGAACAGGTCGTCCCCATTCTTCTGTAGAGAGATCATGTAGGATTTTGATTTTTGAATAGAAGATAGTAATATTGGGTGGTAAAGCATTTAAGTATGAATTTTCTTATCCATCTGTATGATCAATAGTACAGCTGCCAGTTCTGATCAGAATCTATTCATAGACTTTATAGTTAAGAGGTTGGATAAATAAGTGATGAGGAGAAAAAGGGTTTGGATAAAATGTTCAATAGAAATGGTATCGGCATAAGACATGTCATCTACGAAATAAATTCTCAAGGGTGCTTTTGTGGCAAATTATTAGGCTTGTGAAGCTTGAGGTTTTCTGGTTACAGGGCTTGATGGGCTTTGAAATTGAGGAATATTAGAAGTATGGGTTGCTCCCCATCTCTCAGGATAATTGCCGCTCAATTTTCTGGATAAAGATGTAGTGTTCATGATGGAAGAAACTTTATCAGTTGGGGACTGGAGAAAGGGTCTAATCCGTCGAGGCTTCATTCTTTTGTCATTGTAAAAACCCACGAGATAAAAGAACAGGAAGAGAATTATTTTTTCATGCAATATACTCAATGTCAAAGTCAAATATGGCTAATAAAGCTTGCCAGTGAGCAACGATTTGCTTAGCAGCAAGATTTTTTTACATCTTTTTTTAAAATTTCTTTATCAGATTTACAATCTATTCTTAAAAAATTTTTTATTTAATAAATCACTTTGGAACTTCATTATACTATTTACTATGGTAGGATTTCCTTTTTAATAGTTGAAGAATTCTGTTGAGTGGGCATTCATGTTCCAGAAGTGAAACGAAGAATTTCTTCTTTTCTAAGGACATTTCTTTAAAGAAGGATTCCTCCAGAACCTATTCCAGAAACATTTGTTTAAACTATTTTTAATAAATTTGGATGAGGGATAGTTAAACAAGGTAAATTTTTTACTTTCTGCTTAATGTTTTGAATAGCTTTTGTAATGAGCAGGTTACCATTCTACGGGAATTTTGGTTAAGCGCATTTGCAAGATGTTTCTTTCTTTAGCAAGATCTTTATAAAAGTCAGAAACATAATTAAGGCATCCAAGAAAACGTTTCAATTGCTCTTTATTAAGAATTTCATCAGGAAATTGAGGATCAAACTTAATAACTCTTTGGACTGGAGAAATAGTTCCTTTTTTTATTATAAAGCCAAGAAACTGAATTTTTGTTTGAAAAAGCTTCATTTTCTTTTGGGATAAGACAAGTTCATTCTTGATATAAACTTTTTTAAAAATATTTAAATGTTTCCAATGGTCACAAATAGATTTTGAAAACACAAGCATGTCATCTATATAGATGAGTGTAAAAGCTTGATATGGATTAAAAATGTCATTCATTATTCTTTGAAATTCTGAAAGAGCATTTTTAAACCAAATGGCATAACGATCCATTCATAATGGCCAAATGGTACTGTAAAAGCAGTTTTATACCTGTCCTTCAGGGTGATTAGAATTTGCCAAAATCCTAATTTAAGATTAAATTTGGAAAAAAAGGAAGGCACAAGCTAGACGGTTAATAAGATAAGTTTTATTTGGAACTGGATATCTGATGGACTTTAAGACTTTATTTAAAAGCTTGTAGTTGATAACAGGACAGGGAACACCTCGTTCTTATTCAGGCACTTTATTTACATAAAATGCTATACAACTCCAAGGGGATTGTGATTTCTAAATAAGCTTTTTAATAAGAAGATCATTGATTTCTTTAGTACATAGTTGTACAAGGTCTTTTTTCATCGGAATAGGTCGAGCTTTAGTAGGAATTTGAGATTCATCAAAATTATCAATATATGGAAGAGAAACAGTATGGTGTTTCCTGTGCCAAAAGGCAAAAAGAAGGTCAAAACAGCATTCTGTTTCAAGAAATTTTTGATATTGGATTAAATCTTTTTGGAATTCTAGTTTTTGTAATTCCTTTTCAATTCTTAAAGAATTCATATCTTCTTGAAGATATGCAATTTGTTTTTCTTTATAAGCAATTTGATTTTGAATGATATTGATATGTTGAATAGGAGTTGATTCAACAAAATCAAAAATCAATTTTTTATTGTCTTTAATTTAATAGCTTTAAGGCCTGATGAATCAATTTAAAAAGATTGTAGAATCTATAGAAAAGGATTTCCAAGGATAACATCATTGTTTAATTCTTTTCCGAGGAGGAAATTAGTCTTTATACCTATTCCATTTTTGCAAACATGGACGTTATTTAATTTATAATGGATATGGAGTTTTTTACTAGCAATTGCTAGGCTGAGTTTATTTTTGGTTTTTTCATAATATTTTGTTGGGATTAATCCTTCTCTTATTAAATTAACATATGCGCCACTATCTAGTAAGCAGAGTGCTTTAATAAAGAAGTCTTTGACCTTAATTGCAACTTGAGTTTTCCATTTTTGAGGTGGATTCCTTGTTAAAGAATTTACAAAATCATATAAGTTTTCATCAAATTTTTCTTGATGTTCTAAATTATCATTATTTTCTTGATAATTTTTTATCATGTGAAATTCAGGATTCTCAACATGTTGTTTAAGTTCTTGAAGTTCAATTAAATCTTGGTTTAATTCTTTTATTTCTTGCTTTTGATTATTAATTTCTTTAGAAAGATCTTGAATTGAGAGATGAGTAGGAGCTTGTTGCTCTCGTAATCTATCTAAAACAGTTTTTATACTGAATTGTTTAGGTAAGTCAGATATATTACTTGATGTAGAAGCTTTTTCTTTTCAGTTCCGTTGTTTATTTTCTGTATTTTTTCAAAATATTTATTTTTTAATTCTTCATCTTTTAGATCTTTAAACATTTCTAGCACCATTTCTTCAAGAACAGAGAGTACGTTTAAAGACAAAAAGGAAGAAGAGAAAATTCATATTGGATTTCACTGTCAAATATTTTACAATGGCATGTATCTGAAGAATAATCTTTATCAGAGGAATTAGATGATTCTAAGGATGAGGATGAGGATCCCTTTAAGATAGTTTTGATTTCTTTTTGAGAAAAAATAATTTCAGAAGGCTGTAAAATATTTTCAACTTTATCTTCAATTATAGTAGTTTGTTGGCCAATACTATGAAGGTTAATATTTGTATAATTATTTTGTTCTAAAACATGACTTAAATCTGATTTGTAAATAAATTCAAATTTACCTTTATCTCCTTGTATTTTTGCAGCATATTTTATGGGTACGGCTGAAGTTTCTTTATATATGATCTAATGTAATGAAGGATTTATAGATTCTTCAGTACTTTGAGGAGAAGAACTGGTAGAAGCTATAATCCAAGATGAGCTTAATATTGATGGATAAATCTTCAGTATTATAAGCTTTCTTTATGTCTAGTTTAAGCCAATCAAAGAAATAAATATTTCTTTGATTATCATACATATAATTGTACCATTTTTCTTTTAAAAAGTCTTTATGTTCTTGAGAAACCTATTTAAAAAAAAGATTTTGTTAAAGGAAGTAGAGTTAAATTCTTTTTAACATTTCTTTATCAATTTCAAAATATTCAATAACATTTATATTGAAATCGGATTCCGAAGGATTATATGGATTAGATGGGGAAGCTTGATAGCAAGGATACACAAGTCTTATAGGTCGAAGGTCTACATTAGGTGTAGAGCAAGAAACTCGGGCTGGTTCTTTTATGGAAGATCATACCACAGAGGAAGGATGAGAATAAAGCTTTCTAGAAGGTTGATAAACTATAGGAGTTGTATCTTTTGAATCTGTTTGAAAATTTATTTCAACACTTCCATCTTCATGTTTTCAATATCTTGATTTTCTAAAGACCTTTCTGGTTGAGTGTTTTCTAAGCGCCATTTACCAAATAGATTAATATCATTCCACTATATGAGTTTTGGAAAATTATCTTTATTTTTTAAATTAGTTTGAACTAAAGTAGTCATACCTTTTGCTTAATGGGAATAGGCTATGCTTAGAATAATTGAATTCATGAGTTTATAATAAACTCTATATATGAGAGCAAGATTTTGATTATAAGGATTCATATCAAAACCTTTTGTTTGGATAGCAAGAGTAAGAGCTTCATGTGCACCTGGATCGGTAAGGGAAACAGAGAAATTTGGAAAACAATTGAAAACACAGGGCCATTAACCAAACTTGATTCAGCCATTCCAAGTAATAAATCACTGAATTTTTTATGTCTTGTGTCTTGAACATAGATGAGAGCTTCTGTTCTAAGTCCAAGTCTTGTTAAAGGCTTTAGAGCAACTTGCACTAATCCAAAATGAATATAATTGTATATTTTAAAATACTCTTTTATTTCATGGGGCATGATTAAAGAAAGTTGCTAAATATTACTGGTAATGGATTCAGTTCTTTCAATGGTTTTTACTTTATAACTTGATTTAAATTGAAAACTTCCAACTTTATAAATTTCATTTTTTTTTTACGGTTGGAATAGTCCAGTCACAAATAACTTGATCCAAATTGTCATAACTGATTTCTTCACTATTTTTAATAGACATAGAAGATAATGAATTTAATGATGAGGAAGAACAAGGTACAAACTTCTTAATAAGCTTAGCCATAATTTCTATTACAGAGTTATTTTAACCAAATCCACTGCGAGTATCTAATGAAATAGAGGATTTACACACCAACAAAATGCCTTAAACGCCTTTAGATGGCTAACAATGGCAACAACAAGGGCTACCTCAACTTCGCTCTGGGCAGAATATAATTATAATTTCTCAATAATAACAAACACAAAACTAAGTATTAAGACTTTTAACGTTCTTACGTCTGAGTCAGCAATTCCTTAAGCAAAATCAAAGCATAACATAACAAAGATAAGTGAAGAAATACTCACAAAACAACTTTATATTACCAAAGCACTTGATTACAAATTTGATACCAGCTTGGCTCTGATACCAAATGGGGAAGATGGTGGGTATACAAAAGTGGAAGGGAGAGGAGAGAGGAGATGGTGGTGAAAAAAAGGTTGGATTTTGACTGGTATTCTAACTTTTACCTATACATGAGGAAGGCTAGACCTATTTATAGTCAAAACCAACATTATTTACTTCTCATTAAAACCAAATTTACATTGCATTTGCATTTCATTTCATGTGCTGACAAATTTCATGATGCAACCAGACTGCAAGCAAAAATCACAATATTTGATGTCGGTGAACTTTATTCTAAATAGTGAGATGTCATGATTGCTTTAAGTGACTTGATAAGGTATGTGCCATATCTTTATTTCTTTTTCCTTTCTGGAGATAAGTTCTTCATAGATGTGCATGTCGGGAATAAAATACTACTTCATTCTTATGAGAGATATGCTTTCTCTTTTAGTACTTTTGTATGTACTTTTTCCAAAAAACTCATTGATGGGCTAGTAAAAAAAGCTCTTATAAGAAGAATCTTTATGGTAGGCATAGTATTATTGGAGACTTGCATCAAAAGTGCCCGTCCCACCCATCATTTGTTAATTCACCATGGAATAATTGGATTAACTCTTTTCGAGTTTTGTTAGAAATATCAAAAGACATGTCTTCGTAAGCATTTGATAATTTGATTAAGAGCTGTATGTCCCGATTTATATGGATTCTGTATCACCGTTGTTTGCTTAGCAAGATCATCAGCGATCCAAACAACTTTTTGACCATCACACCGAACATATCTGTATGTACTTGCAAATTCAAGATGTCCTTTTAGATTGAGAAATCTTTCATACTGATTAGAAGCTGGATCATAAGTTCGGAGGTGTTTTAAGCTGTATTCCATTGTAGTGACTTCATGAGATTCATACCATTGAGCTGGATAATCAATAGGGAGATGCTCGTAATCATTTAAGGTAGAGATGAAGTTTTTGCAGACTAAATCTCCTTCTTCATAATTCATGGTGGTCCATAATTGATAAGGTTTATAAAACCAGATTTCTGATCTTTCACCAAAACTTGATGAAATCGTTATAAGAAGTTGTCTTTTGGTAACTCCAAGGCTGCAAAGGGCATGACGCACGATTGCAGGGAGCTACTGTATCATTTCAAAATCATCTTTGCATAAAGAAAATCTTTGGACTAATCCTTGTTCGATATATGAGATATCACCTTCATATGATGGCAAGAACAATTTGGGAAAGCTAGTTGCCCAGCTTATATATTGAGCTTGGAGCATTAATCGCTCCTTGATCTAACAAGAAAGAGTTATTTCTCTAATTCTTGCAGCTTCTCTTCTGGAAGGGTTGTGTTAACCTTTTCCAGGAGGTGAATTCTAGTTTTTTTTTCATCAGCATAGGTGGATGATAGTGCTCTTTCATGGACATAAAGATTTGGCTTTCTAAGTCCTTGATATGGTTTGTAATTTTGGATAGGGTTTTTCTAGTGTTTTTTCTTTTATCAGAAAGAATGGAACTCCAATGGGCATTGATAAGTTCTTGTGAAATGACAAATAATCCTGGATTGAAGAAGTGAATTGATATTTGTTGGGATGTAATACAAAGGAAGAGCTTGATTCTTGAATAGGGGCTTTGCTTTTATTTGTACTTGATTTCATATTGAGAAGGGATACTTCCTAAAGGCAGATAAGCCTGAATGAGAATTATCAATAATCTGAATTTTTATTTTCTTTGGGAAAAGAAAAATAATTTTACATCTATCTTCCGGGTAGAATTTGAAGGTAGCAAAATCTGGATGTAGGATTAAATTTAGAAAACATGAAGACATCAGAGAGACAATTAATAAGATCCATTTTATTTGGAACTAGATATCTGAATGGTTTTTGAACATCTTATTCTTGTTTACGCTTTACCAAATAATGTTGATATGTTGAAAAGGAGTTAATTGAACAAAATCAAATTTTAATTCTTTATTGTCAAAAATATTTTTTAAACCTGATGAGTCAATTTGAAACGGCTATAAAATTTGTAGAAAAGGATTTCCAAGGATAACATCATTGTTTAAATCCTTTCCTAGAAGGAAATTAATCTTTATGCATGTTCCATTACTCAATTTGTATTTGATATGTAGTTTTTTGCTAGCAGTAGCTAGATTGAGTTTATTATTGGTTTTTTCATAATATTTTGTTGGGATTAATCCTTCTCTTATTAAATTAACATCTGCGCCACTATCTAGTAAGCAGAGTGCTTTAATAGAGAAGTCTTTGACCTTAATTGTAACTTGAGTTTTTCATTTTTTAAGTGGATTTCTTGTTAAAGAATTCACAAAACCGTTTAAGTCTTTATCAAATTTTTCTTGATTTTCTAAATTATCATTATTTTCTTGATAATTTTTGAGTGTGTGAAATTCAAGATTCTCAACACATTGTTTGAGTTCTTGAAGTTCAATTAAGTCTTATTTTAATTCTTTTATTTCTTGCTTTTGATTATTTATTTCTTTATAAAGATCTTGAATAGAAAGATAAGTAGGAGCTTGTTGTTCTCTTAATCTATCTAATACAGTTTTAATGCTGAATTGTTCAGGTAAAACTAATATGTTATTTGATGTAGAAGCTTTCCCTTTTTTAGTTGCTTTATTTATATTCTGTATTTTTTCAAAATATTTATTTTTTAATTCTTCATCTTTTAAATCTTTAAACATTTCTAGCACCATCTCTTCTGAAGCAGAAAGTACATTTAAAGATAAAGAGGAAGAAGAAGTAGATTTATACTGGATTTCACTGTCAAATATTTTACAAAGACATGTATCTGAAGCATGAGAGGAAGAATAATCTGTATCAAAGGAACTAGATGACTTTGACACTGAGGATTCTTTTAAGATAGTTTTGATTTCTTTTTCTATTTTAACTTTCATTTTTAGGCAGTCAGAAGCTATATGTCCTTTTTCTTTGCAATTATAAAATTGTATTTCTTTTTTCTTTGGATAAGAAGTGGATGGATTATCATTTGTACGGGATTTCTTTAATTCTTTGTAAGGGTTTTTATGAGAAGATTTTCTATAATATCTTTTTGAGGGAGTACAATATTGTGGAGTTGAAAAATGTTTAGATTTTCTTTTTTGATGGTTTCATTTTAAGTTTTTCTTTATATTCTGGCTAGAAGGACTGATTAATGGTTCCATCCCAAATTGAAAACAAAAATCACCAAGTTCATACTTGCTAATTCTTTTTTGATTCTCAATTTGACGTTTAAGTTTGATTTCATTGCATAATGAAAATCCAATTTTATTAATCTTTTGAATTACCATATGTATACATTGCCATAATTCAAATTTCTATAATTTTCTGATTTTAATTCTTCTCTAACTTTTTCTAAAAAAAGGTTTAGGAAGACCAGATATGAATTTTTCTTTCCAAAATTTTGAATTACTTGCATCGATCATATAGAGTTTTGATAAGAAAACATCTTTATACCAATGAAAATCTAACAATGTTGGGCAAGATAAATTGATTAATTGTGTTTTTAATTTTTTCTTCTATATTCATATAATTACCAATAAAATGTTTAACTATATTGGAATAAGCATGTAGATGGAATCAGGGATCATTTGGCCTAAAGGAGTAAGAACAGGATTTCCTGAAGGATCTCTTTTTACTACATTTAATATAGCATTTTTTTCTGTATCAGATAGGTATTTTTCCCACCAACCATGTAATTGTCTAGTAAATCCAAGGACGACTGCATTTACTGATTTTTCTTCTATATAGTCAGAAACAGAGGATTCTGAGTCTGACCTTGAAACTTTAGAAACTAAAATATTTATGGATTTTCATCTTTATTTTCTTTATTATCTTTATGATTTATATTTGTAAAACTATGAGATAATTGATTGATTAGTTTGTCTGAAAATTTTAAGGGTTTTTTTTTCTAACTTCAGATCTTTAAGGGCTTCACCTTGAAAACCTAAAGATTGTGTCTTGATTACTTTATAGGAAGAAGTAGTTTCATAAAATTTTAAGATATTTTCAAATTTATCTTCAATTTTATTGGTTTGTTGGCAAATAGTATGAAGGTTTGTATTTGTATAATTATTTTGTTCTAAAACAAGACTTAAATCTGATTTGTAAATAAATTCAATTTTACCTTTGTCTCCTTGTATTTTTGCAACATCTTTTATGGGTACAGCTGAAGTTTCTTTATAAATGATTTGATGTAATGGAGGATGTATAGATTCTTCAGTTCTTTACGGAGAAGAACTGGTAGAAGCTATAAACCAAGATAAACTTAATTTTGTTATCATATTGATGGATAAATCTTCAGTATTATAAGCTTTCTTTACGGCTAGTTTAAGCCAATCAAAGAAATAAATATTTCTTTGATTATCATACGTATATTTCTACCATTTTTCTTTTAGAAAGTCTTTATGTTCTTGAGAAACATGGTTAAAAAAGGATTTTGTGAGAAGATGTAAAGCTAACTACTTTTTTAACATTTCTTTATCAATTTCAAAGCATTCAATAACATTTATACTGAAATCAGATTCCGAAGGATTAGATGTATTAGATGGAGAAGCTTGATAAGATGGATACACCAGTCCTCTAAGTCGAAGGTCTACATTAGGTATAGAGCAAGAAACTCGGATGGTTTTTTTATGGAAGATCCTACCACAGATGGAGGATGAGAATAAGACTTTCAAAAAGGTTGATAAACTGTACGAGTTGTATCTCTTGAATTTGTTTGAAAATTTATTTCAATACTTCCATCTTCATGTTAAATAATTGTTTCAATATCTTGATTTTCTAAAGACTTTCTAGTTAGGCATTTTCTAAGCAACATTTACCAGATAGATTAATATCATTCCCCTATATGAGTTTTGAAATATTAACTTTATTTTTGAAATTAGTTTGGAATAAAGCAGTCATACATTTTGCTTGATAGGAAAAGGCTATGCCTGGAACAATTGAATTCATGAGTTTATAATAAACTCTATATATGAGAGCAACATTTTAATTATGAGGATTCATATCAAAACCTTTTGTCTGGATAGCAAGAGTAAGAGCTTCATGCGCACCTAGATTTGTAAGGGAAACAGAGAAATTTGGAAAACAATTGAAGAAGTAGGGCCATTAGCTAAACTTGATTCAACCATTTCAAGTAATGAATCATTGAATTTTTTATGCCTTGTAGCTTGAATATAGATGAGAGCTTTTGTTCTAAGTCCAAGTCTTGTTAAAGGCTTTAGAGCAACTTGCACTAATCTAAAATGAATATAATTGTATGTTTTAACATACTCCTTTATTTCATGGGGCTTGATTAATGAAAGATGCCGAATATTACTAGTAATGCATTGAGTACCTTCAATGGTTTTTACTTTATAACTTGATTTTAATTGAAAACTTCTAACTTTATAAATTTCATTTTTATTTATGGTCAGAATAGTCCAGTTACAAATATCTTGATCTAAATCACATAACCGATTTCTTCACTATTTTTAATAGACATAGAAGATAAGAAATTTGATGATAAGGAAGAAGAAGGTACAAACTTCTTAATAAGCTTAGCCATAATTTGTATTATAGAGTTATTTTAACCAAATCCACCACAAGTATCTAATGAAATAGAGGATTTACACACCAACAAAATGCCTCAAATGCCTGCACACGGCTAACAACGGCGACAACAATGGCTACCTCAACTTCGCCCCAGGCAGAATATGATTAAGATTTCTCAATAATAGCAAACACAGAACTAAGTATTAAGACTTTTGACGTTCTTACTTCTGAGTCAGCAATTCCTTTAGCAAGATGAAAGCATAACATAACAAAGATAAATAAAGAAATACACACAAAACGACTTTATATTACCAAAGTACTTGATTACAAATTTGATACCAACTTGGCTTTGATACCAAATGGGGAAGGAGATTTAGTCTGCAAAAAATTCATCTCTATCTTAGATGATTACAAGCATCTCCTTGTTGATTGTCCAGCTAAATGCTATGAATCTCATAAAGTCACTACGATAGAGTACAGCTTAAAATGTCTCCAAATTATGATCCAACTTCTTATCAATATCAAAGATTTCTCAATCTAAAAGAACATCTTGAATTTACAAGTACATACAGATATGTTTGGTGTGACGGTTGATGAGTTGTTTGCATTGCTGATGATATCGCTGAACAAACAACGGTGATACAGAATCCATATAAATCTAGACATATGCCTCTTAATCAAATTATCAATGCTTATGAAGAATGTCTCTTGATATTTCTGAAGAAACTCGAGAAGAGTTAATCCAATTATTCCATGGTGAATTAACAAATGAAGGTTGGGACGAGCACTTTGGATGCAAAGTCTCCTATAATACTATGCCTACTATAAAGATTCTTCCTACAAGAACTTTTTCTAAAGCATTGGAAGGATGAGAAAAGCTTTTTATACTAGCCCATCAATGAGTTTTTAGAAAAAGAGCTTTTTCCAAAACATTGGAAGGATGAAAAAAGCTTTTTATACTAGCCCATCAATGAGTTTTTAGAAAAAGTACATGCAAAAGTACTAAAAGACAAAGCATATCTCTCATAAAAATGAATCAGTATTTTATTCCTGACATGCACATCCATGAAGAACTTATCTCCAGAAAGGGAAAAGAAATAAAGACATGACATATATCTTATCAAGTCACTCAAAGTAATCATGACATCTCACTATTCAGAATAAAGTTCATCTATAACAAAGAATGTGATTTTTGCCTGCAGTCAAGAAGCATCATGAATTTGCCAGCACATTAAATGAAATGCACATTCAGCCTAAATTCAGTTGTAATGAAATGTAAATTATGTTTGTTATGACTATAAATAAGTCTAGCCTTCCTCACGTATAGGCAAGAGTTGGAATACCAGTCAAAATCCAGCCTTGCTTCTACCACCATCTCCTATCTCCTCTCCCTTCCGCTTTTGTATACCCACCATCTTCCCCATTTGGCATCAAAGCCAAGTTGGTATCAAATTTGTAATCAAGTACTTTGGCAATATAACGTTATTTTGTTAGTATTTCTTCACTTATCTTTGTTATGTTATGCCTTAATTTTGCTTAAGGAATTGCTAACTCAGAAGTAAGAACGTCAAAAGTCTTAATACTTAGTTCTATGTTTATTATTATTGAGAAATTTTAATCATATTCCGCACGGAGCGAAGCTAAGGTAGCCATTGTTGTCGCCGTTGTTAGCCGTGTGAAGGCGTTTAAGGCGTTTTGTTGGTGTGTAAATCCTCTATTTCGTTAGATACTCATTGTGGATTTGGTTAAAATAACTCTGTAATACAAATTATGGCTAAGCTTATTAAGAAGTTTGTACCTTTTTTTTCCTCATCATCAAATTCCTTGTCTTTTATGTCTATTAAAAATAGTGAAGAAATTAGTTATGACGATTTAGATCAAGTTATTTGTGACTGGACCATCCTAACCATAAATAAAAATAAAATTTATGAAGTTGGAAGTTTTCAATTAAAATCAAGTTATAAAGTAAAAACCATTGAAGGAACTGAATCCATTGTTAGTAATGCTCAACATCTTTCTTTAATCAAGCCCCATGAAATAAAGGAGTATGTTAAAACATACAATTATATTTATTTTGGATTAGTGCAAGTTGCTCTAAAGCCATTAAAATCCAGCCTTGCTTCTACCACCATCTCCTATCTCCTCTCCCTTCCGCTTTTGTATACCCACCATCTTCCCCATTTGGCGTCAAAGCCAAGTTGGTATCAAATTTGTAATCAAGTACTTTGGCAATATAACGTTATTTTGTTAGTATTTCTTCACTTATCTTTGTTATGTTATGCCTTAATTTTGCTTAAGGAATTGCTAACTCAGAAGTAAGAACGTCAAAAGTCTTAATACTTAGTTCTATGTTTATTATTATTGAGATATTTTAATCATATTCCGCACGGAGCGAAGCTAAGGTAGCCATTGTTGTCGCCGTTGTTAGCCGTGTGAAGGCGTTTAAGGCGTTTTGTTGGTGTGTAAATCCTCTATTTCGTTAGATACTCATTGTGGATTTGGTTAAAATAACTCTGTAATACAAATTATGGCTAAGCTTATTAAGAAGTTTGTACCTTTTTTTTCCTCATCATCAAATTCCTTGTCTTTTATGTCTATTAAAAATAGTGAAGAAATTAGTTATGACGATTTAGATCAAGTTATTTATGACTGGACCATCCTAACCATAAATAAAAATAAAATTTATGAAGTTGGAAGTTTTCAATTAAAATCAAGTTATAAAGTAAAAACCATTGAAGGAACTGAATCCATTGTTAGTAATGCTCAACATCTTTCTTTAATCAAGCCCCATGAAATAAAGGAGTATGTTAAAACATACAATTATATTTATTTTGGATTAGTGCAAGTTGCTCTAAAGCCATTAACAAGACTTGGACTTAGAACTGAAGCTCTCATTTATGTTCAAGATACAAGACATAAAAAATTCAGTAATTCATTACTTGGACTGGTTGAATCAAGTTTGGCTAATGGCATTACTTTCTTCAATTGCTTTCCAAATTTCTCTGTTTCCCTTACAGATCCAAGTGCACATGAAACTCTTACTCTTGCTATCCAGACAAAAGGTTTTGATTTGAATCCTCATAATCAAAATCTTGCTCTCATATGTAGAGTTTATTATAAACTCATAAATTCAGTTGTTCCCAACATAGCCTATCCCATCAAGCAAAAGGTTTGACTACTTTATTCCCAGCTAATTTCAAAAATAAAGTTAATATTTCAAAACTCATACAGTGGAATGATATTAATCTATCTGGTAAATGGCGCTTAGAAAACGATCAACCAAAAAGGTCTTTAGAAAATCAAGATATTGAAACAATTATCGAACATGAAGAAAGAAGTGTTGAAATAAATTTTCAAATAGATTCTTTTCAAATAGATTCAAGAGATACAACTACTATAGTTTATAAACCTTCTAGAAAGTCTTATTCTCATCCTCCCTCTGTGGTAGGATTTTCCATGAAAGAATCATCCCGGGTTTCTTGCTCTATACCTAATGTAGACATTCAACCTACAGGACTTGTGTATCCTTATTATCAAGCTTCTCCATCTAATACATATAATCCTTCGGAATCCGATTTTAATATAAATGTTATTGAATATTTTGAAATTGATAAAGAAATGTTAAAAAAGAATTTAGCTCTACATCCTTTAACAAAATCTTTTTTTAAACAGGTTTCTCAAGAACATAAATACTTTTTAAAAGAAAAATGGTACAAATATATGTATGATAATCAAAGAAATATTTATTTCTTTGATTGGCTTAAACTAACCATAAAGAGAGCTTATAATACTGAAGATTTATCCATCAATATGATAACAAAATTAAGTTTATCTTGGATTATAGCTTCTACCAGTTCTTCTTCATATAGAACTGAAGAATCTATACCTCCTCCATTACATCAAATCATATATAAAGAAACCTCAGCCGTACCTATAGAAGATGTAGCAAAGATACAAGGAGATAAAGGTAAATATGAATTAATTTGTAAATCAGACTTAAGTCATGTTTTAGAACAAAATAATTATACAAATATTAACCTTCATACTATTGGCCAACAAACCAATATAATTGAAGATAAAGTTGAAAATTTTTAAAAATTTATGAAGCATCTTATTCACAAAAGATAATTAAGACACAAGCTTTAGGTTTTCAAGGTGAAGCCCTTAAATATCTAAAGTTAGAAAGGAAACCTTTAAAATTTTTAGATAAACTAATCAATAAATTATCTCATAGTTTTACAAATATAAAACTTCAAGAAAATAAAGATCAAAAAGTTGAAAAAACTATAAATGTTTTAGTCTCAAATTCTAAAGCCTCTAGCTCAGATTCAGAATTTTCTGTAGCAGATCCTATATAAGAAGAGTCTAAAACAATTGAGAATCAAAATGATCAAAATCAAGTATCTCTACAAATCAATAAAATATTTAAAAAATAAAGACCAATAGTCACTGCAGCAAAAACAAGAAATTATTGTCCAAGACCTACTCCAGTTGATCTTCAATTCGAAGAACAAGCTATTCTAAGTGTCCTTCGATTTGAAAACTCCTCAGTACATGAATAGAATGTAGATGGACTATCTAAATATCAAATCTTGCAACTATGCCAACACATGATGATATATGCATCTACCATCATGGCTGCCGATAATGATCAAAGACATGCAATAAATGCAGTTGTCCTTGGATTTACTGGACAATTATATGGTTGGAAGGAAAAGTACCTATCTGATGTAGAAAGATAAGCTATACTAAATGCAGTAAAAAGAGATCCTTTAGGAAATCCTATTATTACTCATCAAGGCCAAATGATTCCAGATTCTATTTACATGCTTATTACCAATATAGTAAAAAACATTTTATTGGTAATTATATGAATGTAGAATAAAAAATAAAAACACAATTAATCAATTTATCTTGCCCAACGTTATTAGATTTTCATTGGTTTAAAGACGTTTTCTTATCAAAACTCTATACAATCGATGCAAGCAATTCAGAATTTTGGAAAGAGAACTTTATATCCGGTCTTCCTTAATGTTTTGCAGAAAAAGTTAGAGAAGAGTTAAAATAAAAAAATTAAGGAAATTTAAATGATGGACTTTATACATATGGTGACCTCATTCAAAAGATAAATAAAGTTGGATTTTCATTATGCAATGAAATCAAACTTAAACAACAAATTGGAAATCAAAAAAGAATCAGCAAATATGAACTTGGTGATTTTTGTTATCTATTTGGCGTGGAACCATTAATTAGTCCTTCTAACCATAATAAACAGAAAAATTTAAAAAGAAACGATCAAAAATGAAAATCTAAACATTTTTCAACTCCACAATATTATATTTCCTCAAAAAGATACCATAAAAAATCTTCTCATAAAAATCCTTATAAAGAATCAAAGAAATCATATACAATAGATAATCCATCCACTTCTTATCTCAATAAAAAAGAAATACAATGTTATAATTGCACAGAAAAAAGACATATAGCTCCTGACTACCCAAAAATAAAAGTAAAAATAGAAAAAAAAATCAAAACTATCTTAAAAGGATCCTCAGCATCCGAGTCATCTAGTTCCTTTGAAAAAGATTATTCTTCCTCTCATTCTTCATATACTTGTCATTGTAAAATATTTGACAGAGAAATCTAGTATGAATCTGCTTCTTCTTCCACTTTATCTTTAAACGTACTTTATGCTCCAGGAGAACTGGTGATAGAAATGTTTAAAGATTTCAAAGATGAAGAATTAAAAAATAAATATTTTGAAAAAATATAGAATATAAATAAAGGAAATAAAAAAGGAAAAGCTTCTACATCAAATAATATATCTAACTTACCTGAACAATTTAGCATTAAAACTGTATTAGATAGATTAACAGAGTAGCAAGCGCCTCTTCATCTTTTAATTCAAGATCTTTATAAAGAAATTACTAATCAAAAGAAAGAAATAAAAGAATTAAAATAAGACTTAATTGAACTTCAAGAACTTAAACAACGTGTTGAGAATCTTGAATTTCACACACTAAAAAATTATCAAGAAAATAATGATAATAAATTAGAACATCAAGAAGAATTTGGTGAAAACTGAAATGGTTTTGTAAATTCTTTAACAAGAAATCCACTTAAAAAATGAAAAACTCAAGCTACAGTTAAGATCAAAAACTTTTATATTAAAGCACTCTGTTTACTAGATAGTGGTGCATATGTTAATTTAATAAGAGAAGGATTAATCCCAACAAAATATTATGAAAAAACTAATAAAAAACTCAATCTAGCTACTGCTAGCAAAAAACTACATATCAAATACAAATTAAGTAATGTTTATGTCCGTAAAAACGGAACATGCATAAAGACTAATTTCCTTCTAAGAAAGGATTTAAACAATGATGTTATCCTTGAAAACCCTTTTCTATAAATTTTACAACCTTTTCAAATTGACTCATCAAGTCTGAAAACTATTTTAGACAATAAAGAATTAATTTTTTAATTTTGGTGAATCAACTCCTATTCAACATAACAATAGTATTCGGACAAAGTGTAAACAAGAATAAGGTGTTCAAAAAACAATCAAATATTCAGTACCAAATAAAATGGATCTTATTAATCATCTCTCTAATGTCTTCATGTTTTCTACATTTAATCCTACATCCAGATTTTGGTACCTTCAAATTCTACCCGGAGGATAGCTATAAAATTATTTTTCTTTTCCCAAAGAAAATAAAAATTCAGATTATTGATTATTCTCATTCAGACCTATCTGCCTTCTGGAATTATCCCTTCTCATTATGACATCAAGTGCAAGCAAAAGCAAAACCCCTATTCAGGAATCAAGTTCTTCCTTCATACCTACATCCCAACAAATATTAATTCCCTTTTTCAATCCAGGATTATCTGTCACTTCATAAGAACTTATCAACGCCCATTGGAGTGCCATTCTCTCTGATAACAGAAAAAACACTAGAAAAACCCTATCCAAAATTACAAACCATATGAAGGACTTAGAAAGCCAAATCCTTATGTGCCTTAACATCCATCAAAGAGCACTGTTATCCACTTATCTGATGAAAAAACATCTAGAATTCACCTCTTGGAAAAGGTTAACACAGCCCTTCCAGATGAGATAGCTGTAAGAATTAGAGAAAAGCCTATTTATGGTCAGATCAAGGAGCGATGAATGCTCAAAGCTCAATATATAAGTTGGGCAACTGGCTTTCCCAAAATGTTCCTGCCATCATATGAAGTTGATATCTCATATATCAAACAAGGATTGGTCTAAAGATTTTCTTCATGTAGAGATGATTTTGAAATAATACAGCAGCTCCCTACAATCGTGCGTCATGCCCTTAGCAGCCTTGGAGTTTAGCAGCCTTGGAGTTACCAAAAGACAACTTCTCATACTGATTTCATCAAGTTTGAGTGAAAGATGAGAAATCTAGTTTTATCAACCTTATCAGTTACAGACCATCATGAATTATGAAGAAGGAGATTTAATCTGTAAAAAATTCATCTCTGCCTTAAATGATTACGAGCATCTCCCTGTTAATTATCCAGCTCAATGGTATGAATCTTATGAAGTCACTATAGTGGAATACGGCTTAGAATGTCTTAAAAATTATGATACAGCTTCTGCTCAATATCAAAGATTTCTCAATCTAAAAGGACATCTTGAAATTATAAGTACATACAGATATGTTTGGTGTGATGGTTGATGAGTTGTTTGAATTGCTGATGATCTTGCTGAGCAAACTACAGTGATTTAGAATCCTCATAAATTCGGACATGCCAAGTTTAATCAAATTCTCAATGCCTATGAAGATATCTTTTTTGTCATTTTAGAAAAAACTCGTAAAGAATTAATTCAACTATTCCATGGAGAATTCAAAAATGATAATGAAGGTTGGAATGACCCTTGTCACAATTTTGACTCTATTATGAAGTTCTCCGCCAGCTGCAATGGAATTCATCAGGATGGTGATTAATCTTATCAAGATTTAGATTTATCAAGATTTATTAAGAGTTTTCTCTATAAAGCATGCAAAGAAAAGATAACAAAAACTTTAGCTATGCTATTCTCTACAAACACATCAAAGTTATGTTGAAATAGTACTATATAAAAAGCTACATTGAGAAAGAAGACAAAAGACAATTGTGAAAAATCCAAAAGACAACAAGAATGAACAAGGCTCCATAGACTCCTCTCTCGACAACAGACCAACCAGGCACTATGCAAAAGAACAAAGCAACTATGCAGAAGAATAAAGCAACATCCTCCTAGTAAACAAGTACAATTATCACAGCATGAAGACAAACCATCTATATGGCAACCTGTGATCCTATCTAGTAGTAAAATCCCAAAACATCATGCAATATGCCAACACATAAAATGAAATGCAAATTCAGTCCAAATTCAGTTATAATGAAATGTAAATAGTACCAGCTTTTTCCATGTACAGGCAAGAGTTGGAATACCAGTCAAAATCCAGCCTTACTTCCACCACCATTGCTTCTCTCCTCTCCCTTCCACTTTTGTATACCCACCATTGTATGAAACTACTTCTTCCCATAAAGTAATCAAGACACAATCTTTAGGTTTTCAAGATGAAGCCCTTAAGGATCTAAAGTTAGGAAAACAAACCCTTAAAATTTTTAGATGAACTAATCAATCAATTATCTCATAGTTTTACAAATATAAAACTTCAAGAAAATAAAGATCAAAAAGCTGACAAATCTATAAATGTTTTAATCTCAAATTCTAAAGCCTCTAGCTCAGATTCAGAATTTTATGTAGCTGATCCTACGGAAGAAGAGTCTAAAGCAAATGAGAATCAAAATGATCAAAATCAAAAATCTCTACAAATCAATAAAATGTTTAAAAGACAAAAACTACTAGTTATTGTAACAAAAATAAGAAATTATTATCCAAGACCTACTCCACTTGATCTTAAATTCGAAGAACAAGTTATTCTAAATGGCCTTTGATTTGAAAACTCCACAGTATATGAATGGAATGTAGATGGATTATCTGAATATCAAATCTTGCAACTATGCTAACACATGATGATATATGCCTCTATCATCATCGCTACTGGTAATGATCAAAGACATGCAGTAAATGCAATCGTCCTTGGATTTACTGGACAATTACATGGTTGGTGGGAAAAATACCTATCTAATACAAAAAGAAATGCTATATTAAATGCAGTAAAAAGAGATCACTCAGGAAATCCTGTTCTTACTCCTTAAGGCCAAATGATCCTTGATTCCATCTACATGCTTATTACCAATATAGTTAAACATTTTATTGGTAATTATACGAATGCAGAAACAAAAATTAAAAACACAATTAATCAATTTATCTTGCCCAACATTATCAGATTTTCATTGGTATAAAGACTTTTTCTTACCAAAACTCTATACAATCGATATCAGCAATTCAAAATTTTAGAAAGAAAAATTTATATCTAGTCTTCCTAAACTTTTTGCAAAAAAATTTAGAGAAGAGTTAAAATCAGAAAATTATGGAAATTTAAATTATGGAATGTATGCATATGGTGATCTAATTCAAAAGATTAATAAAGTTGGGTTTTCATTATGCAATGAAATCAAATTTAAAAGTCAAATTGAAAATAAAAAAAGAATCAGTAAATATGGACTTGGTCATTTTTGTTCTCAACTTGGCATGAAACCATTAATCAATCCCTCTAGAAAAAATAAAAAGAAAAACTTAAAAAGAAACCATAAAAAAAAAATGTAAACATTTTTCAACTCCACAATATTATATTCCCTCAAAACGATATCATAAAAAATCTTCTCATAAAAATCCTTATAATGAATCAAAGAAATCTTATGTAAAAGATAATCCATCCACTTTTTATCCCAAAAAAAAAAGAAATATAATGTTTTAATTGCAAAGAAAAAGGACATATAGCTCCTGACTGCCCAAAAATAAAAGTAAAATAGAATAAGAAATCAAAACTATCTTAAAAGAATATTTAGCATCAGAGTCATGCAGTTCCTTTGATACAAATTATTCTTCCTCTTATTCTTCAGATACATGTCGTTGTAAAATATTTGATAGTAAAATCCAGTATGAATCTGCTTCTTCTTCCTCTTTATATTTAAACATACTTTTTGCTCCAAAAGAGATGGTGCTAGAAATGTTTAAAGATCTAAAAGATGACTAATTAAAAAATAAATATTTTGAAAAAATATAGAATATAAATAAAGGAACTTAAAAAGGGAAAGCTTCTACATCAAATCACATATCATACTTCCCTAAACAATTCAGCATTAAAACTGTATTGATAGATTAAGAGAGCAGCAATCTCCTCCTCATCTTTCAATTCAAGATATTGATAAAAAAATTAATAATAAAAAGAAAAAAAAATAAAAGAATTAAAACAAGACTTAATTGAACTTCAAGAACACAAACAACGTGTTGAGAATCTTGAATTTCACACACTCAAAAATTATCAAGAAAATAATGATAATTTAGAACATCAAGAAAAATTTGATGAAAACTTATATGGTTTTGTAAATTCTTTAGCAAGGAATCCACCTCAAAAATGGAAAACTTAAGTTACAATTAAGGTCAAAGACTTCTTTATTAAAGCACTCTGCTTACTAGATAGTGGTGCAGATATTAATTTAATAAAAGAAGGATTAATCCCAACAAAATTTTATGAAAAAACCAAAAATAAACTCAGCCTAGCAACTGTTAGTAATAAACTCCATATCCATTATAAATTAAATAAGGTCCATGTTTGCAAAAATGGAACACTAATTTCCTACTCAAAAAAGATTTAAAAAATGATGTTATCCTTGGAAATCCTTTTCTATAGATTCTATAGCCTTTCTATTAAAGACAATGAAAAATTAATTTTTGATTTTATTGAATCAACTCCTATTCAACATATTAATATCATTCAAAATCAAATTGCTTATAAAGAAAAACAAATTGCATATCTTCAAGAAGATATGAATTCTTTAAGAATTGAAACAGAATTACAGAAACCAGAATTCCAAAAAGATTTAATCCAATTTCAAAAACTTCTTGAAAAAAAATGCTACTCTGACCTTTTTTCTGCCTTTTGGCATAGGAAACACCAAACTGTTTCTCTTTCATATATTGATAATTTCGATGAATCTCAAATTTCTACTAAAGCTTGACCTATTCAGATGAATAAAGACCTTGTGCAACTATGTACTAAAGAAATCAATGATCTTCTTACTAAAAAGCTTATTTAGAAATCACAATCCCCTTGGAGTTGTGCAACGTTTTATGTAAATGAAGCACCTAAACAAGAATGAGGCATTCCCCGTCTTGTTATCAACTACAAGCCTTTAAATAAAGTCTTAAAGTCCATCAGATATCCAGTTCTAAATAAAACCGATCTTATTAACCGCCTAGCTAGTGCCTTCCTTTTTTCCAAATTTGATCTTAAATCAGGATTTTGGTAAATTCAAACACCTTGGAGGACAGGTATAAAACTGCTTTTACTGTACCATTTGGCCATTATGAATGGAACGTTATGCCATTTGGTTTAAAAAATGCTCCTTCAGAATTTTAAAGAATAATGAATGACATTTTTAATCCATATCAAGCTTTTACACTCGTCTATATAGATGACATTTTTGTGTTTTCAAAATCTATTTGTGACCATTGGAAACATTTAAATATTTTTAAAAAAGTTATTATCAAGAATGGACTTGTCTTATCTTAAAAGAAAATGATGCTTTTTTAAGCAGAAATTCAGTTTCTTGGCTTTATAATAAAAAAGGAACTATTTCTCCAATCCAAAGAGTTATTAAGTTTGCTTTCCAATTTCCTGATGAAATTCTTAATAAAGAGCAATTGCAACGTTTTCTTGGATGCCTTAATTATGTTTTTGACTTTTATAAAGATCTTGCTAAAGAAAGAAAAATCTTGCAAATGTGCTTGACAAAAAATCCCGTAGAATGGTCACCTGCTCATAAAAAAAGCTATTCAAAATATTAAATAGAAAGTCCAAAATTTACCTTGTTTAACTATCCCTCATCCAGATTTATTAAAAATAGTTCAAACAGATGCATCTGAAATAGGTTTTGGAAGAATCCTTTTACAAAGAAATGTCCTTGGAAAAGAAGAAATTCTTTGTTTCACTTCTGGAACATGGACGCCCACTCAACAGAATTATTCAACTATTAAAAAGGAAATCCTATCCATAGCAAATAGTATAATGAAGTTCCAAAGTGATTTATTAAACAAAAATTTTTTATTAAGAATAGATTGTAAATATGCTAAAGAAATTTTAGAAAAAGATGTAAAAAATCTTGTTGCTCAGAGAAACTTTGCTCGCTGGCAAGCTTTATTAGCCATATTTGACTTTAACATTGAGTCTATTATAAGTAAAAATAGTTCTCTTCCTGATTTTTTATCTCGTGAGTTTTTACAGGGACAAAAGAATGAAGCCTCAGTAGATTAGACCTTTTCTCCAGTCCCCAACCAATAAAGTTTCTTCCATTACGAACACTACACCTTTATACACAAAATCCAGTGGTAATTATCTTAAGAGATGGGGAGCAACTCATACTTCTAATATTCCTCAATTTCAAAGCCCATCAAGCTCTGTATCCAGAAAACCTCAAGCTTCACAAGCCCAATATTTTGCCACAAAAGTAACCTTGAGAATTTATTCCTTAGATGACATGTCTTATGCCAATACCATTTCTATTGAACATCTTATCCAAACCCTTTTTTCTCCTGATCACTTATTTATCCAACCTCTTGACTATAAAGCTTAAGAACAAATTATGATCAAAATTGACAGCTGCACTATTGATCATACAGATGGATCAAAAAATTCATACTTAAATGCTTTACCACCGAATATTACTATCCTCCATTCAAAAATCAAAATCCTACATGTTCCCTGTGTAGAAGAATGGGGATGACCTCTTCATATACGTTAAAGGTTTTATTCATAACTTATTTTTAATTATTATGATCATATTTCTACTTGGGAACTCATCCTCTATTATCAAAACCCATCCTTCCAGCATTCCTAGTTCATAAGATTCAACTCAAACTCCCATAAAATACCATGTGGTTCTTTACACAATTCTGAATCCCTGTTGGTGCACTAAAGGCATCCTTCCTCAAGCACTTCTTCCTATTTATGAATCCTATTATGTATCATTTAAAACCCTTCTCAAATCAGAAGAAAAAAGCCTTTATTAGCACTTACAACTTGTAACAGAACCTTATGTTACTATACAGTTTTATCATAAGCAGGAGATTCCTTAGACCTTGAAATGGAATTTTTATAAAGAAATGGACTTCAGTCCACCAATTTTATCTTTAATGATTTATATCAAGTTTTGGCATCAATTTGATTATACTACAACACTCCAGCAATATTCTATAGATCAAGCTATAAAGCCAATATTCTCTAAAGTTCTAAAAACTCCTGAAAAAGAAAAAGAAAGGCTTCATCCAGCAAGTGATATTGACAAACAGAAGAATTCCTGTTCAACCTCTCTTTTTGCTCTTTATACAGCAGCAGATTTGCTTCAACTCAAAAAAGAACTTCAAAAGGAAATTATTGAACAAATACAAAAAAAAAAGGGTCATTTGAAAATTCTCCATTAAGTTTTGGTCAGCAGCTGCATCATCTTTAGGCTGATGACAATCCTTTTGAAAATATTGCTCCTGAACCAAATACAGATGCGGATGAGACAAAAAGTGATAATGAAGGATTTATATCTATTTGAAGAAAAGGAAAAAAAGCTAAAGCCAAGACAGGACATACGCTTTATCATGCCACTTAATTCCCATAAAGCAATCATGACAACCATTATTAAGAATAAAGTTCATCTATAGTGAAGATTGTGATCTTATCTAGCAGTCCGAAGCATCTTGAAATTTGTCAGCACATGAAATGAAATGCAAATGCAATCTAAATTCAATTGTAATGAAATGTAAATTATATTTGTTATGACTATAAATAAGTCTAGTCTTCCTCATGTATAGGCAAGAGTTGGAATACCAGTCAAAATCCAGCCTTGTTACCACCACCATCTCCTCTTCCTTTCCCTTCCACTTTTGTACACCCACCATCTTACCATTTGGTATCAGAGCCCATTTGGTATCAGATTTGTAATCAAGCACTTTGGCAATATAAAGTTTTTTTGTGAGTAGTTTTTCACTTATCTTTATTATGTTATCCTTTTATTTTGCTTAAGAAATTACTGACTCAGAAGTAAGAACGTCAAAAGTCTTAATACTTAGTTCGGTGTTTGTTATTATTGAGAAATTTTAATGATAGTCTGCCAAGAGCAAAGCTGAGTAACCATTGTTATCACCCTTGTTAGCCGTGTGAAGGCATTTAAGGTGTTTTGTTGGTGTGTAAATCCTTTATTTCATTAGATAATCGTGGTGGATTTGGTTAAAATAACTCTGTAATACAAATTATGGCTAAGCTTATTAAGAAGTTTGTACCTTCTTCTTCCTCATCATCAAATTCTTTATCTTCTTTGTCTATTAAAAATAGTGAAGAAATCAGTTATGATGATTTAGATCAAGTTATTTGTGACTGGACTATTCCAACCTTAAATAAAAAAGAAATTTATAAAGTTGGAAGTTTTCAATTAAAATATAGTTATAAAGTAAAAACCATTGAAAGAACTGAATCCAGTACCAGTAATATTCAGCATCTTTCTTTAATCAAGCCCCATGAAATAAAGGAGTATGTTAAAATATACAATTTCATTCATTTTAGATTAGTGCAAGTTGCTTTAAAGCCTTTAACAAGACTTGGACTTAGAATAGAAGCTCTCATCTATGTTCAAGACACAAGATATAAAAAATTTAGTGATTTCATTACTTGGAATGGTTGAACAAAGTTTGACTAATGGCCCTACTTTCTTCAATTGCTTTCCAAATTTCTTTGTTTCCCATACAAATCCAGGTGCACGTGAAGCTCTTACTCTTGCTATCTAGACAAAAAGTTTTGATATGAATCCTCATAATCAAAATCTTGCTCTCATATATAGAGTTTATTATAAACTCATGAATTCAGGTGTTCCAGGCATAGCCTATTCCCATCAAGCAAATGGTATGACTACTTTATTGTAAACTAATTTCAAAAATAAAATTAATATTCCAAAACTCATATAGTGGAATGATATTAATCTATCTGGTAAATGGCGCTTAGAAATTGCTCAACCAGAAAGATCTTTAGAAAACCAAGATATTGAAACAATTATTTAACATGAAGATGGAAGTGTCGAAATAAATTTTCAAACAGATTTAAGAGATACAACTCCTACCATTTATTAACCTTCTAGAAAGTCTGATTCTCATCCTCCCTCTGTGATAGGATCTTCCAGCAAAGAACCATCCCGTGTTTCTTGCTCTACACCTAATGTAGACCTTCGACCTACAGGACTTGTGTATCCTTCTTATCAAGCTTCACCATCTAATACATATAATCCTTCGAGATCCGATTTCAATATAAATGTTACTGAATGTTTTGAAATTGATAAAGAAATGTTAAGAAAAGAATTTAGCTCTACATCCTTTAACAAAATCCTTTTTTTAAACAGGTTTCTTAAGAACATAACGACTTTTTAAAAGAAAAATGGAACAAATATATATGATAATCAAAGTAATATTTATTTTTTTGACTGGCTTAAACTAGTCATAAAGAAAGCTTATAATACAAAAGATTTATCCATCAATATGATGACAAAATTACGCTCATCTTGGATTATAGCCTTTATTAGTTCTTATCTACAAAGAACTAAAGAATCTATACATCCTCCATTACATCAAACAATATATAAAGAAACTTCGGCCATACCCATAAAAGATGTAGCGAAGATACAAGGAGATAAAGGTAAATCCGAATTAATTTATAAATCAGACTTAAGTCATGTTTTGAAACACAATAATTAAACAAATATTAACCTTCATACTATTGGCCAACAAACCAATAGAATTGAAGATAAAGTTGAAAATATTTTAAAAATTTATGAAGCAACTTCTTCACAAAAGATAATTACGACACAATCTTTAGGTTTTAAAGGTGAAGCCCTTAAAGATCTAAAGTTAGAAAAAAAAACCCTTAAAATTTTTAGACGAACTAATCAAACAATTATCTCATAGTTTTACAAATATAAAACTTCAAGAAAATAAAGATTAAAAAGCTGACAAATTTATAAATGTTTTAGTCTCAAATTCTAAAGCCTCAAGCTCTGATTCAGAATTTTCTATATCTGATCCTATAGAAGAAGAGTCTACAACAAATGAGAATCAAAATGATCAAAATCAAAAATCTCTACAAATCAATAAGATATATAAAAGACAAAAACCAATAGTCAATGCAGCAAAAACAAGAAATTATTATCCAAGACCTGCTCCAGTTGATCTTCAATTCGAAGAACAAGCTATTCTAAATGACCTTTGATTTGAAAACTCCTCAGTATACGAATGGAATGTAGATGGACTATTTGAATATCAAATCTAGCAGCTATGCCAACACATGATGATATATGCCTCTACCATCATGGCTGCCGGTACTGATCAAAGACATGCAGTAGATGCAGTTGTCCTTGGATTTACTGGACAATTACATAGTTGGTGGGAAAAGTTCCTATCTGATATAGAAAGATAAGCTATACTAAATGCAGTAAAAAGAAATTCTTCAGGAAATCCTGCTATTACTCCTCAAGGTCAAATAATTCATGATTCTATTTACATGCTTAATCCCAATATAGTAAAACATTTTATTGGTAATTATATGAATGTAGAAGAAAAAATAAAAAATAATTAATTAATTTATCTTGCCCAACATTATTAGATTTTCATTGGTATAAAGATGTTTTCTTATCAAAACTATATGCAATCGATGCAAGCAATTCAGAATTTTGGAGAGAAAAATTTATATCTGGTCTTCCTAAACTTTTTGCAAAAAAAGTTAAAGAAGAGTTAAAATCAAAAATTTTTGGAAATTTAAATTATGGACTTTATACAGATGGTGACCTCATTCAAAAGATAAATAAAGTTAGATTTTCATTATGCAATGAAATCAAACTTAAACGACAAATTAAAAATAAAAAAAGAATCAGCAAATATAAACTTGGTGATTTTTTTTTATCAATTTGGCATGGAACCATTAATTAGTCCTTCTAGCCAGAAGAAAAAGAAAAACTTAAAAAGAAACCATCAAAAAAGAAAATCTAAAATTTTTCAACTCCACAATATTATATTCCCTCAAAAAGATGTCATAAAAACTCTTCTCATAAAAATCCTTATAAAGAATCAAATAAATCTTATACAAAAGATAATCCATCCACTTCTTATCCCAAGAAAAAAGAAATATAATGTTATAATTACAAAGAAAAAGGACATATAGCTCCTGACTACCCAAAAATAAAAATAAAAACAGAAAAAGAAATCAAAACTATCTTAAAAGGATCGTCAACATCAGAGTCATCCAATTCCTCTGATACAGATTATTTTTCTTCTCATTCTTTAGATACATGTCATTGTAAAATATTTGACAATGAAATCCAGTGTGAATCTGCTTCTTCTTCCTCTTTATCTTTAAACGTACTTTCTGCTTTAGAAGAACTAGAGCTAGAAATGTTTAAAGATTTCAAAGATGAAGAATTAAAAAATAAATATTTTGAAAAAATACAGAACATAAATAAAGGAAACAAAAAAGGAAAAGCTTCTACATCAAATAATATATCTGACTTACCTGAATAATTTAGCATTAAAACTATATTAGATAGATTAAGAGAGCATCAAGCTCCTCCTTATCTTTCAATTCAAGATATTCATAAAGAAATTACTAATCAAAAGCAAGAAATAAAAGAATTAATTCATTTATTTCTTGCTTTTGATTTGTAATTTCATAATTTTCTGATTTTAATTCTTCTCTAACTTTTTCTGCAAAAAGTTTAGGAAAACCATATATGAATTTTTTTTTCAAAATTCTTAATTACTTGCATCGATGGTATAGAGTTTTAATAAGAAAACATTTTCATACCAACGAAAATCTGATAATGTTGGGCAAGATAAATTGATTAATTGTGTTTTTATTTTTTCTTCTATATTCATATAATTACCAATAAAATGTTTTATTATATTGTTAATAAGCATGTAAATAGAATCAGGAATCATTTGACGTTGAGAAGTAATAACAAGATTTCCTGAAGGATCTCTTTTTACTGCATTTAGTAGAGCTTGTTTTTTATATCAGATAGGTACTTTTCCCACCAGCCATGTAATTGTCCTGTAAATACAAGGACAACTGTAGTTACTGCATGTTTTTTATCATTACTGGCAGCCATGATGGTAGAGGCATATATCATCATGTGTTGGCATAGTTGTAGGATTTGATATTCAGATAGTCCATCTACATTCCATTCGTATACTAAGGAGTTTTCAAATCGAAGGCCATTTAGAATAGCTTGTTCTTCGAATTGAAGATCAACGGGAGGAGGTCTTGGATAATAATTTCTTGTTTTTGCTGCAGTGACTATTAGTTTTTATCTTTCAAATATTTTATTGATTTGTAGAGATTCCTGATTTTGATGATTTTGTTTCTCATTTGTTTTAGACTCTTCTTCTATAGGATCAGCTACAGAAATTTCTGAATCTGAGCTAGAGGCTTTAGAATTTGAGACTAAAACATTTATAGATTTGTTAGCTTTTTGACCTTTATTTTCTTGAAGTTTTATATTTGTAAAACTATGAGATAATTGATTGATTAGTTCAACTGAAAATTTTAAAGGTTTCCTTTCTAACTTTAGATCTTTAAGGGCTTCACCTTGAAAACCTAAAGTTTTTGTGTCTTAATTATCTTTTGTGAAGAAGATGCTTCATAAATTTTTAAAATATTTTCAACTTTTTCTTCAATTCTATTGGTTTGTTTGCCGATAGTATAAAGGTTAATATTTGTACAATTATTTTGTTCTAAAATATGACTTAAGTCTGATTTATAAATTAATTCAGATTTACCTTTATCTCCTTGTATCTTCGCTACATCTTTTATGGGAACGGCCGAAGTTTCTTTATATATGATTTGATGTAATGGAGGATGTATAGATTCTTCAGTTCTATGTGGAGAAGAACTAGGAGAAGCTATAATCCAAGATGAACTTAATTTTGTTATCATATTGATGGATAAATCTTCAAAATTATAAGCTTTCTTTATGGCTAGTTTAAGCCAATCAAAGAAATAAGTATTTCTTTGATTATCATAAATATATTTGTACCATTTTTCTTTTAAAAAGTCTTTATGTTCTTGAGAAACCTATTTAAAAAAGGATTTTTTTAAAAGATTTAGAGCTAACTCTTTTTTAACATTTCTTTCTCAATTTCAAAACATTTAATAACATTTATACTGAAATCGGATTCTGAAGGATTATATGTATTAGATGGAGAAACTTAATAAGAAGGATACACAAGTCTTGTAGGTTGAAGGTCTATATTAGGTGTAGAGCAAGAAATTTAGGCTGATTCTTTTATGGAAGATCCTACCACAAAGGAAGGATGAGAATAAGACTTTCTAGAAGGTTGATAAACTGTAGGAGTTGTATCTCTTGAATCTGTTTGAAAATTTATTTCAACACTTCCATCTTCATGTTCAATAATTGTTTCAATATCTTGATTTTCTAAAGACCTTTTTGGTTGAGCGTTTTCTAAGTGCCATTTACTAGATAGATTAATATATTCTACTGTATGAGTTTTGGAATATTAACTTTATTTTTGAAATTAGTTAGGAAGAAAATAGTCATATCTTTTGCTTGATGGGAATAGGCTATGCCTGGAACAACAGAATTCATGAGTTTATAATAAACTCTATATATGAGAGCAAGATTTTGATTATGAGGATTCATATCAAAACCTTTTGTCTGGATAGCAAGAGTAAGAGCTTCATGTGCACCTGGATCTGTAAAAGAAACAGAGAAATTTGGAAAGCAATTAAAGAAAGTAGGGTCATTAGCCATACTTGATTTAACCATTGCAAGTAATGAATCACTAAATTTTTTATGTCTTGTAACTTGAACATAGATGAGAGCTTCTGTTCTAAGTCTAAGTCTTGTTAAAGGCTTTAGAGCAACTTGCACTAATCCAAAATGAATATAATTGTATGTTTTAACATACTCTTTTATTTCATGGGGCATGATTAAAGAAAGTTGCTGAATATTACTGGTAATGGATTCAATTCTTTCAATGGTTTTTACTTTATAACTTGATTTTAATTGAGAACTTCCAACATTATAAATTTCATTTTTATTTACGGTTGGAATTGTCTAGTCACAGATACCTTGATCTAAATTGTCATAACTGATTTCTTCACTATTTTTAATAGACATAGAAGATAAATTTGACGATGTGGAAGAAGAAGGTACAAACTTCTTAATAAGCTTAGTCATAATTTGTATTACAGAGTTATTTTAACCAAATCCACCATAAGTATCTAATGAAATAGAGGATTTACACACCAACAAAATGCCTTAAACGCCTTCACACGGCTAACAACGGCGACAATAATGGCCACCTTAGCTTCACTCTGGACGGAATCTAATTAAAATTTCTTAATAATAATAAACACAGAACTAAATATTAAGACTTTTGACGTTCTTACTTCTGAGTCAGCAATTCCTTAAGCAAAATCAAAGCATAACATAACAAAGATAAGTGAAGAAATACTCACAAAATGACTTTATATTGCCAAAGTACTAGATTACAAATTTGATATCAACTTGGCTCTGATACCAAATGGGGAAGATGACGGGTATACAAAAGCAGAAGGGAGAGGAGAGAGAAGATAGTGGCGGAAGCAAGCCTGGATTTTGACTGGTATTCCAACTCTTGCTTGTACATGAGGAATATTAAACTTATTTATAGTCATAACAAACATAATTTACATTTCATTACAATTGAATTTACACTGCATTTGCATTTCATTTCATGTGCTAACAAATTTCATGATTCTTCAGGACTGCTAGATAAGATCACAATCTTCGTTGTAAATGAACTTTATTCTGAATAGTGGATTGTCATGATTGATTTATAGGAAATTGAGTGGCTTGATAAGGCATATGTATTGTCTTGGCTTTATTTTTTCTTTTTCTTTGGATAGATATGAATCCTTCATTATCACTTTTTATATCATCAGCATTTGTATATGGTTCAGGAGCAATATTTTCAAAAGGATTGTCATCAGCCCAAAAATGATGTAGATGCTAACCAAAACTTAATGGAGAATTTTCAGATGACCATTCTTTTTGTATTTGTTCAATAATTTCCTTTTGAAGTTCTTTTTTGAATTGAAGCAAATCCGCTGCTGCATGAAAAGTAGAAGGAGAGGCTCAACAAGAATTCTTCTGTTTGTCAATATCACTTACTGGATGAATCCTTTCTTTTTCTTTTTCAGGAGTTTTGAGAACTTCAGAGAATGATGGCTTTATAGCTTGAGCGTTAGAATATTGCTGGAGTATTGCAGTACAATCAAATTGATGCCAAAACTTGATATAAATCATTCGAGATAAAACTAGTCGACTAAAGCCCATTTCTTTATAAAAATTCCATTTCAAGATCCAAGGATAACATCATTGTTTTAATCTTTTCCGAGCAGGAAATTAGTCTTTATACATGTTCCATTTTTGCAAATATGGATGCTATTTAATTTATAATGGATATGGAGTTTATTACTAGCAGTTGCTAGGCTGAGTTTATTTTTGGTTTTTTCATAATATTTTGCTGGGATTAATCATTCCCTTATTAAATTAACATCTGTGCCATTATCTAGTAAGCAGAGTACTTTAATAGAGAAATCTTTGACCTTAATTGTAACTTGAGTTTTCCATTTTTTGAGTGGATTCCTTGTTAAAGAATTTACAAAACCATTTAAGTTTTCATCAAATTTTTCTTGATGTTGTAAATTATCATTATTTTCTTAATAATTTTTTAGTGTGTGAAATTCAAGGTTCTCAACACGTTGTTTGAGTTCTTGAAGTTCAATTAAGTCTTGTTTTAATTCTTTTATTTCTTGCTTTTGATTATTAATTTCTTTATAAAGATCTTGAATTGAAAGATGAGTAGGAGCTTGTTGCTACTCTTAATCTATCTAAAACAATTTTTACACTGAATTGTTCTGGTAAGTTAGATATATTACTTGATGTAGAAGCTTTTTTTTATTTCCGTTGTTTATTTTTTGTAGTTTTTCAATATATTTATTTTTTTAATTCTTCATGTTTTAGATCTTTAAACATTTCGAGCACCATTTCCTCTAGAGCAGAGAGTACATTTAAAGATAAAGAGGAAGAGGAAACAAACCCATACTGGATTTCACTGTCAAATATTTTATAATGACATGTATCTGAAGAATAATCATTATAAGAGGAACTAGATGATTCTAAGGATGAGGATGAGGATCCTTTGATTTCTTTTTTAGAAGAAGTAATTTCAAAAGGCTGTAAAATATTTTCAACTTTATCTTCAATTCTATTAGTTTGTTGGCAAATAGTATAAAGGTTAATATTTGTATAATTATTTTGTTCTAAAATATGACTTAAGTCTGATTTGAAAACAAATTCAGTTTTACCTTTGTCTCCTTATATTTTTGCAACATCTTTTATGGGTACAGCTGAAGTTTCCTTATAAATGATTTGATGTAACGACGGGTGTATAGATTCTTCAGTTCTTTGTGGAGAAGAACTGGTAGAAACGATAATCCAAGATGAGCTTAATTTTGTTGTCATATTGATGGATAAATCATCAGTATTCAAAGCTTTCTTTATGGCTAGTTTAAGCCAATCAAAGAAATAAATATTTCTTTCATGATCATACATATATTTATACCACTTTTCTTTTAAGAAATCTTTATGCCCTTGAGAAACCTATTGAAAAAAGGAATTTGTTAAAGGATGTAAAGCCAAATTCTTTTTTAACATTTCTTTATCAATATCAAAACATTCGATAACATTTATATTGAAATCAGATACTGAGGGATTATATGTTTTAGTTGGAGAAGCTTGATAAGAAGGATATACAAATCCTGTAGGTCGAAGGTCTACATTAGGGGTAGAGCAAGAAACTCGGGATGGTTCTTTTATGGAAAATCCTACGACAGAGGGAGGATGAGAATAAGACTTCCTAGAAGGTTGATAAATTGTAGGAGCTGTATCTCTTGAATCTGTTTGAAAATTTATTTCAATACCTCAATCTTCATGTTCAATAATTGTTTCAATATCTTGATTTTCTAAAGACCTTTCTAGTTGAGCATTTTCTAAGTGCCATTTACCAGATAGATTAATATCATTCCACTGTATGAGTTTTGGATTATTAACTTTATTTTGGAAATTAGTTTGGAATAAAGTAGTCATACCTTCTGCTTGATATGAATAGGCTATGCTTGGAACAACTGAATTCATGAGTTTATAATAAACTCTATATATGAGAGAAAGATTTTTATTATGAGGATTCATATCAAAACCTTTTGTTTGGGTAGAAAGAGTCAGAGCTTCATGTGCACTTGGATCTGTAAGGAAAACTAAGAAATTTGGAAAGCAATTGAAGAAAGTAGGGTCATTAGCCATACTTGATTCAACCATTCCAAGTAATGAATCACTGAATTTTTTATGTCTTATGTCTTGAACATAGATTAGAGCTTCTGTTCTCAGTCCAAGTCTTGTTAAAGGCTTTAGAGCAACTTGCACTAATCCAAAATGAATATAATTGTATGTTTTAACATACTCTTTTATTTCATGGGGCATGATTAAAGAAAGTTGCTAAATATTACTGGTAATGGATTCAATTCTTTCAATGGTTTTTACTTTATAACTTGATTTTAATTGAAAACTTCCAACTTTATCAATTTCATTTTTATTTACAGTTGGAATAGTTCAGTCGCAAATAACTTAATATAAATCATCATAACTAATTTCTTAATTATTTTTAATAGACATAGAAGATAAGGAATTTGATGATGAGGAAGAAGAAGATACAAACTTCTTAATAAGCTTAGCCATAATTTGATTATAGAGTTATTTTAACCAAATCCACCATGAGTATCTAACGAAATAGAGGATTTACACAACAACAAAATGTCTTAAACGCCTTCACATGGCTAACAATGGTGACAACAATGGCTACCTCAGCTTTGCTCCGGTTGGAATATGATTAAAATTTCTCAATAAAAACAAACACAGAACTGACTATTAAGACTTTTGATGTTCTTACTTTTGAGTTAGCAATTCCTTAAGCAAAATCAAAAAATAAAGATAAGTGAAGAAATACTCACAAAACGACTTTATATTGCAATGATACTTGATTACAGACTAGATACCAACCTAGCTCTGATACCAAATGGGGAAGATGGTGGGTATACAAAAGCGATGGCTATACAAAAGTAGAAGGGAGAGGAGAGAGGAGATGGTGGTGGAAGCAAGGCTAGATTTTGACTGGTATTCCAACTCTTGCCTGTACATGAGGAAGACTAGACTTATTTATAGTCATAGTAAACATAATTTGCATTTCATTACAACTGAATTTACGCTGCATTTGCATTTCATTTCATGTGTTGACAAATTTCATGATGCTTCACGATTGTTGGATAAGATCACAATCTTCATTATAGATGAAATTTATTCTGAATAGTGGATCGTCATGATTACTTTGTGGGAAATTGATTGGCTTGATAAAGCATATGTCTTGTCTTGGCTTTATTTTTTTCCTTTTCTTCGGATAGATATGTATTCTTCATTATCACTTTTTGTCTCATCAGCATTTGTATCTGTTTCGGGAGCAACATTTTCAAAAGGATTGTCATCAGCCCAAAGATGATGCAGCTGCTGACTAAAACTTCATGGAGAATTTTTAGATGACCGTTCTTTTTGTATTTGTTCAGTAATTTCCTTTTGAAGTTCTTTTTTGAGTTGAAGCAAATCTGCTGCTACATAAAAGCAAAAGGAGAGGCTAAACAAGAATTCTTCTGTTTGTCAATATCACTTGCTGGATGAAGCCTTTCTTTTTCTTTTTCAGGAGTTTTGATAACTTCAGAGAATGATGGCTTTATAGCTTGATCGGTAGAATATTGTTGGAGTATTGCAGCATAATCAAATTGATGCCAAAACTTGATATAAATCATTTGAGATAAAATTGGTGGACTGAAGTCTATTTCTTTATAAAAATTCCATTTCAAGATCCAAGGAATCTCCTGCTTGTGATAAAACTGCATAGTAACATAAGGTTCTGTTGCAAGTTGTAGGTGCTAATAAAGGCTTTTTTCTTTTGATTTGAGAAGGGCTTTAAATGATGCAGAATAGGATTCATAAATAGGAAGAAGTGCTTGAGGAAGGATGTCTTTACTAGCACCAAAAGGGATCCAGAATTGTGTGAAGAACCACATAGGTATTTTATGGGAGTTTGATTTGAATTTGATGAACCGGGAATGCTAGAAGGATGGGTTTTGATAATAGAGGATGACTTCCCAAGCAGAAATATAATCATAATAATTAAAAATAAGTTCTGAATCAAGCCTTTGAGGCATGTGAAGAGGTCGTCCCCATTCTTCTGTAGAGAGAACATACAGGATTTTGATTTTTGAATAGAGGATAGTAATATTGGGTGGTAAAGCATTTAAGTACGAATTTTTTGATCCATCTGTATGATCATTAGTACAACTGCTAGTTTTGATTAGAATATGTTCATAGACTTTGCAGTCAAGAGGTTGGATAAATAAGTGATCAGGAGAGAAAAGGGTTCGGATAAGATATTCAATAGAAATGGTATCAACATAAGACATGTCATCTAAGGAATAAATTCTCAAGGGTGCTTTTATGGCAAAATATTGTGCTTTTGAAGCTTGAGGTTTTTTGGATACAGGGCTTGATGGGCTTTGAAATTAAGGAATATTAGAAGTATAGGTTGCACCCCATCTCTTAAGATAATTGCCGCTAGATTTTCTGGATAAAGGTGTAGTGTTCATAATGAAAGAAACTTTGTCATTTGGGGACTGGAGAAAGGGTCTAATCTGCCGAAGCTTCATTCTTTTGTCCTTGTAAAAAATCACGAGATAAAAAATTAGGAAGTGAATTATTTTTTCCTGCAATATACTCAATGTCAAAGTCAAATACGGCTAATAAAGCTTGCCAGCGAGCAAAGATTTGCTTAGCAGCAAGATTTTTTACATCTTTTTCTAAAATTTCTTTGGTAGATTTAAATTATTCTTAATAAAAATTTTTTGTTTAATAAATCACTTTGGAACTTCATTATACTATTTACTGTGGATAGGATTTCCTTGTTAATAGTTGAATAATTCTGTTGAGTGGGCGTCCACTTTCCAAAAGTGAAACGAAGAATTTCTTCTTTTCCAAGGATGTTTCTTCAATGAAGGATTCCTCCAAAACCTATTTCAGATGCATCTATTTGAACTATTTTTAATAAATCTGGATGAGGGATAGTTAAATAAGCTAAATTTGGACTTTCTGTTTAATATTTTGAACAACTTTTGTATGTGCAGGTAACCATTCTATAGGATTTTTGGTAAGTGCATTTGCAAGATTTTTCTTTCTTGAACAAGATCTTTATAAAAGTCAGAAACGTAATTAAGGCATCCAAGAAAATGTTGCAATTGCTCTTTATTAAGAATTTCATCAGGAAATTGGGAAGCAAAATTAATAACTCTTTGGACTGGAGAAATAGTTCCTTTTTTATTGTAAAGCCAAGAAACTGAATTTGAATTTGCCAAAATCTTGATTTAAGATCAAATTCAGGAAAAAAGGAAGGCACTAGCTAGATGGTTAATAAGATCTATTTTATTTGGAACTGGATATCTGATGGACTTTAAGACTTTATTTAAAGGCTTGTAGTTTATAACAAGACGAGGAACACCTCATTCTTGTTTAGGTGCTTTATTTATATAAAATGATGCACAACTCCAAAGGGATTGTGATTTTTGAATAAGCTTTTTCGCAAGAAGATCATTGATTTCTTTGATACATAGTTGTACAAGGTCTTTATTCATCTGAATAGGTTGAGCTTTAGTAGGAATTTGAGATTAATCAAAATTATCAATATTTGGAAGAGAAATAGTATGTAGTTTCCTGTGCTAAAAGGCAAAAGGAAGGTCAGAACAGTATTCTATTTTAAGAGATTTTTGAAATTCGATTAAATCTTTTTGGAATTCTAGTTATTGTAATTCTTTTTCAATTCTTAAAGAATTCATATCTTCTTGAAGATATGCAATTTGTTTTTCTTTATAAGCAATTTAATTTTGAATGATATTAATATGTTGAATAGGAGTTTATTCAACAAAATCAAAAATTAATTTTTTATTGTCTTCAATAGTTTTAAGGCTTGATAAATCAATTTGAAAAGGCTGTAGAATCTATAGAAAAGGATTTTCAAGAATAACATCATTGTTTAAATCTTTTCCAAGTAAGAAATTAGTCTTTATACATGTTCCATTTTTGCAGACATGGACGTTATTTAATTTATAAGGGATTTGGAGTTTATTACTAGCAGTTGCTAGGCTGAGTTTATTTTTTGATTTTTCATAATATTCTGTTGGGATTAATCCTTCTCTTATTAAATTAACATCTGCACCACTATCTAGTAAGCAGAGTGCTTTAATAGAGAAGTCTTTGACCTTAATTGTAACTTGAGTTTTCCATTTCTAAGGTGGATTCCTTGTTAAAGAATTTACAAAACCATTTAAGTTTTCATCAAATTTTTCTTGATGTTTTAAATTATCATTATTTTCTTAATAATTTTTTAGTGTGTGAAATTCAAGATTCTCAACATGTTGTTTGAGTTCTTGAAGTTCAATTAAGTCTTATTTTAATTCTTTTATTTCTTACTTTTGATTATTAATTTCTTTATAAAGATCTTGAATTGAAAGATGAGTAGGAGCTTGTTGCTCTCGTAATGTATCTAAAGCTGTTTTTATACTGAATTGTTTAGGTAAGTCAGATATATTACATGATGTAGAAGCTTTTCCTTTTTTTATTTCCGTTGTTTATTTTCTGTATTTTTTAAAATATTTATTTTTTTCACTCTTCAGTTTTAGATATTTAAACAATTCTAGCACTAGTTTTTATGGAGCAGAGAGTACGTTTAAAGATAAAGAGGAAGAAGAAGCAGATTCATACTGGATTTCACTATCAAATATTTTATAATGACATGTATTTGAAGAATAATCTTTTTCAGAGGAACTAGATGATTCTAAGGATGAGGATGAGGATCCTTTGATTTCGTTTTGAGAAGTAGTAAGCTTAGAAGGCTGTAAAATATTTTCAATTTTATCTTTAATTTCATTAGTTTGTTGGCCAATAGTATGAAGGTTAATATTTGTATAATTATTTTGTTCTAAAATTCACTTAAGTCTGATTTGTAAATAAATTCATATTTACCTTTATCTCCATGTATTTTTGCAACATCTTTTATGGGTACAGCTAAATTTCTTTATATATGATTTGATGTAATGGAAGATGTATCGATTCTTTAGTTCTTTGTGGAGAATAACTTGTAGAAGCTATAATCCAGGATGAGCTTAATTTTGTTATCATGTTTATGGATAAATCTTTAGTATTATAAGCTTTCTTTATGGCTAGTTTAAGCCAATCAAAGATATAAATATTTCTTTCATGATCATACAAATATTTATACCACTTTTCTTTTAAGAAATCTTTATGCCCTTGAGAAATGCTCAATATACGAATAGAATGTAGATGGACTATCTGAATATCAAGTCCTGCAACTATGCCAACACATGATGATAAATGCCTCTACCAACATGACTGCTCGTAATGATCAAAGACATGTAGTAAATGCAGTTGTCCTTGGATTTACTGGACAATTACATGGTCGGCGGGAAAAGTACCTATCTGATATAGAAAGACAAGCTATATTAAATGCGGCAAAAAGAGATCCTTTAGGAAATCTTGTTATTACTCCTCAAGGTCAAATGATTCCTGATTTTATTTACATGCTTATTACCAATATAGTAAAACATTTTATTGTTAATTATATGAATGTAGAAGAAAAAATAAAAACACAATTAATCAATTTATCTTGCCCAACATTATCAGATTTTTGTTGGTATAAAGATTTTTTCTTATCAAAACTCTATACAATTGATGCAAACAATTCAAAGTTTTGGAAAGAGAAATTTATACCTGGTCTTCCTAAACTTTTTGCAGAAAAAGTTAGAAAAGAGTTCAAATCAAAAAATTTTGGGAATTTAAATTATGGACTTTATACATATGGTGACCTCTTTCAAAAGATAAATAAAGTTGGATTTTCATTATGCAATGAAATAAAACTTAAACGACAAATTGAAAATAAAAAAAGAATCAGCAAATATGAACTTAGTGATTTTCGTTATCAATTTAGCATGGAACCATTAATTAGTCCTTCTAGCCATAATAAAAAGAAAAACTTAAAAAGAAACCATCAAAAAAGAAAATCTAAATATTTTTCAACTCCAGAATATTATATTCCCTCAAAAAGATATCATAAAAAGTCTTCTCATAAAAATCCTTATAAAGAATCAAAGAAATCTTATACAAAAGATAATTTGTCCACTTCTCATCCCAAGAAAAAAGAAATACAATGTTATAATTGCAAATAAAATGGACATATAGCTCCTGACTGCCCAAAAATAAAAGTAAAAATGGAAAAAAAAAATCAAAACTATCTTAAAAGGATCCTCAGCGTCAAAGCCATCTAGTTCCTCCGATATAGATTATTCTTTCTCATTATTTAGATACATGTCATTGTTAAATATTTGACAGTGAAATCTAGTATGAATATGCTTCTTCTTCCTCTTTATCTTTAAACATACTTTCTGCTCCAGAAGAACTGGTGTAAGAAATGTTTAAAGATTTCAAAGATGAAGCATTAAAAAATAAATATTTTGAAAAAATACAGAATATAAATAAAGGAAATAAAAAGGAAAAGCTTCTACATCAAATAATATATCTGACTTACCTAAAAAATTCAGCATTAAAACTGTAGTAGATAGATTAAGAGAGTAGCAAGCTCCACCTCATCTTTCAATTCAAGATCTTTATAAAGAAATTATTAATCAAAAGAAATAAATAAAAGAATTAAAACAAGACTTAATTGAACTTGAAGAACTCAAAGAACGTGTTGAGAATCTTGAATTTCACACACTCAAAAATTATCGAGAAAATAATGTTAATTTAGAAAATCAAGAAAAATTTGATAAAGACTTAAATGGTTTTGTAAATTCTTTAATTCTTTAACAAGAAATCTGCTTAAAAAATGAAAAACTCAAGCTACAATTAAGATCAAAGAGTTGTATATTAAAGCACTCTACTTACTAGATAGTGGCGCATATGTTAATTTAATAAGAGAAGGATTAATCCAAACAAAATATTATAAAAAAACCAATAGACTCAATCTAGCTACTGCTAGCAAAAAACTATATATCAAATACAAATTAAGTAATGTTTACGTCTATAAAAATGGAACATGCACAAAGACTAATTTCCTCTTAGGAAAGGATTTAAACAATGATGTTATCCTTAGAAATCCTTTTCTACAAATTTTACAGCCTTTTCAAATTGACTCATCAAGTCTAAAAACTATTTTAGATAATAAAGAATTAAATTTTGATTTTGTTGAATTAACTCCTATTCAACAGATCAATATTATTCAGACAAAGTGTGAACAAGAATAAGATGTTCAAAAACCATTCAGATATTCAGTTCCAAATAAAATGGATCTTATTAATCATCTATCTGATCTCTTCATGTTTTCTACATTTAATCCTACATCCAGATTTTGGTACCTTCAAATTCTACCTAGAGGATAGATATAAAATTACTTTTCTTTTCCCAAAGAAAGTAAAAATTCAAGTTACTGATAATTCTCATTCAGACTTATCGTTTACTCCTATCTGCCTTCAAGAAGTATCCCTTCTTATTATGACATTAAGTAAAGCCAAGAATCAATCTCTTCCTTCGTACCTACATCCCAACAAATAGTAATTCCCTTCTTCAACCCAGGATTATATGTCATTTCACAAGAACTTATCAATGCCCATCGGAGTGCCATTCTCCCTGATAAAAGAAAAAACACTAGTAAAACCTTATCCAAAATTACAAACCATATCAAGGACTTAGAAAGCCAAATCCTTATATGCCATAACATTAATCAAAGAGCACTGTTATCCACCTATGTTGATGAAAAACATCCAGAATTCACCTCTAGAAAAGGTTAAAACAGCCCTTCCAGATGAGATAGTTACAAGAATTAGAGAAAAAACTCTTTCTTGTCAGATGAAGGAGAGATTAATGCTCAAAGCCTAATATATAAGTTGGGCAACTGGCTTTCCCAAATTGTTCCTGCTATCACATGAAGTTGATATCTCATATCTCGAAAAAAGATTAGTTTAAAAATTTTCTTTATGCAAAGATGATTAGGAAATAATACAGCAGCGCCCTGCAATCGTGCGTCATGCCCTTCACAGCCTTTGAGTTACCAAAAGACAACTTCTCATAATGATATCATCAAGTTTGGGTGGAAGATCGGAAACTCGGTTTTATCAACCTTATCAATTATGGACTATCATGACTTATGATGAAGGAGATTTAGTCTGCCAAAAATTCGTCTCTACCTTAAATAATCACGAGCACCTCCCTATTGATTCTCTAGCTCAATGGTTTAAATCTCATGAAGTCGCTACAGTGGAATATAGCTTAAACAAGAGCTTTTTCTAAAACATTGGAAGGATGAAAAAAGCTTTTTCTACTAGCCCATCAATGAGTTCTTAGAAAAAGTACGTGCAAAAGTACTAAAAGATAAAGCATATCTCTCATAAGAATGAAGTAGTATTTTATTCCTGACATGCACATCCTTGAAGAACTTATCTCCAGAAAGGGAAAAGAAATAAAAACATAAAACATACCTAATCAAGTCACTCAAAGCAATCATGACATCTCACTATTCTAAATAAAGTTCATCTATAGCAAAGATTGTGATTTTTGCTTGCAGTCTGGAAGCATCATGAAATTTGCCAGCAAATTAAATGAAATGCACATTCAGTCTAAATTCAGTTGTAATGAAATGTAACTTATGTTTGTTATGACTATAAATAGGTTTAGCCTTCCTCTTATACAAGCAAGAGTTAGAATACCAGTCAAAATCCAGCCATGCTTCCACCATCATCTCCTCTATCCTCTCCCTTCCGCTTTTGTATACCCACCATCTTCCCCATTTGGTATTAGAGCCAAGTTGGTATGAAATTTGTAATTACTACTTTGGCAATATAAAGTCATTTTGTGAGTATTTCTTCACTTATTGTTGTTACGTTATGCTTTTATTTTGCTTAAGGAATTACTGACTCAGAAATAAAAACGACAAAAGTCTTAATACTTACTTCTATGTTTGTTATTATTGAGAAATTTTAATCATATTCCGCCCAGAGTGAAGTTGAGGTAGCCATTGTTCTCGCCGTTGTTAGCCGTGTGAAGGCATTTAAGGCATTTTGTTGGTATGTAAATCCTCTATTTCGTTAGATACTCGTGGTGGATTTGGTTAAAATGACTCTGTAATAAAAATTATGGCTAAGCTTATTAAGAAGTTTGTACCTTCTTCTTCCTCATCATCAAATTCCTTATCTTCCATGTCTATTAAAAATAGTGAAGAAATCAGTTATGATGATTTAGATCAAGTTATTTGTGACTAGACTATTCCAACCATAAATTATAAAAAATTTATAAAGTTAGAAGTTTTCAATTAAAATCAAGTTATAAAGTAAAACCATTGGAAGAACTAAATCCATTACCAGTAATATTCAGCATCTTTCTTTAATCAAGCCCTATGAAATAAAGGAGTATGTTAAAATATATAATTATATTCATTTTGGATTAGTGCAAATTGCTCTAAAGACTTTAACAAGACTTAGACTTAGAATAGATGCTCTCATCTATGTTCAAGACACAAGACATAAAAAATTCAGTGATTCATTACTGGGAATGGTTGAATCAAGTTTGGCTAATGGCCCTACTTTCTTCAATTGCTTTCCAAATTTTTCTGTTTCCCTTACAGATCCAGGTGCACATGAAGCTCTTACTCTTGCTATCTAAACAAAAGGTTTCGATATGAATCCTCATAATCAAAATCTTGCTCTCTATATAGAGTTTATTATAAACTCATGAATTTAGTTGTTCCAGGCATAGCCTATTCCCATCAAGCAAAAGATATGACTACTTTATTCCAAGCTAATTTCAAAACTAAAGTTAATATTCCAAAACTCTTATAGTGGAATGATATTAATCTATCTGGTAAATGTCACTTAGAAAATACTCAACTTGAAAGGTCTTTAGAAAATTAAGATATTGAAACAATTATTGAACATGAAGATGGAAGTGTTAAAACAAAATTTCAAATAGATTCAAGAGATACAACTCCTATAGTTTATCAACCTTTTAGAATGTCTTATTCTCATCCTCCTTCTGTGGTTGGATCTTCCATAAAAGAACCATTCCAAGTTTCTTGCTCTATACCTAATGTAGACCTTCGACCTACCGGACTTTTGTATCCTTCTTATCAAGCTTCTCCATCTAATACATATAATCCTCCGAAATCTAATTTCAATATAAATGTTATTGAATGTTTTGAAATTGATTAAGAAATGTAAAAAAGAATTTAGCTCTACATCCTGTAACAAAATCCTTTCTCAAGAATATAAAGACTTTCTAAAAGAAAAATGGTATAAATATATGTATGACAATCAAATAAATATTTATTTCTTTGATTGGCTTAAACTAGCCATGAAGAAAGCTTATAATACTAAAGATTTATCCATCAATATAATAACTAAATTAATCTCTTCTTGGATTATAGCTTCTACCAGTTCCTCTCTCCAAACAACTGAAGAATCTATACATCCTCCATTACATCAAATCATATATAAAGAAACTTCAGCTGTACCCATAAAAGATGTTGCAAAAATACCAGGAGATAAATGTAAATCTGAATTTATTTACAAATCAGATTTAATTTATGTTTTAGAACAAGGTAATTATAAAAATATTAACCTTCATACTATTAGCCAACAAACCAATATAATTGAAGATAAAGTTGAAAATATTTTAAAATTTTATAAAGCATCTTCTTCATAGAAGATAATTAAGACACAAACTTTATGTTTTCAAGGTAAAGCCCTTAAGGATCTAAAGTTAGAAAGGAAACCTTTAAAATTTTCCGGCGAATTAATCAATCAATTATCTCATAGTTTTACAAATATAAAACTTCATGAAAATAAAGATCAAAAAGCTGACAATTCAATAAATGTTTTAGTCTCAAATTCTAAAGCCTTTAGCTCAGATTTAGAATTTTCTGTAGTTGATCCTATAGAAGAAGAGTCTAAAACAAATGAGAATCAAAATAATCAAAATCAAGAATCTCTACAAATCAATAAAATATTTAAAAGAAGAAAACCAATAGTCACTGCAGCAAAAAATAAGAAATTATTATCCAAGACCTACTCCAGTTGATCTTCAATTCAAAGAACAAGCTATGCTAAATGGCCTTTGATTTGAAAACTACTCAGTATATGGAATGTAGATAGACTATGTGAATATCGAATCCTGCAACTATGCCAACGCATGATGATATATGCCTTTACCATCATGGCTTCCCGTAATGATCAAAGACATGCAGTAAATGTAGTTGTCCTTAGATTTACTAGATAATTACATGGTTGATGGGAAAAGTACATATCTGAGATAGAAAAACAAGCTATACTAAATGCATTAAAAAGATATCCTTCAAGAAATCCTGCTATTACTCCTCAAGGTCAAATGATTCCTGATTATATTTACATGCTTATTATCAATAGAGTAAAACATTTTATTGGTAATTATATGAATGTAGAAGAAAAAATAAAAACACAATTAATCAATTTATCTTGCCCAATAGTATCAAATTTTCGTTGGTATAAAAATGTTTTCTTATCAAAACTCTATACAATTGATGCAAGCAATTCAAAATTTTAGAAAGAAGAATTTATAACTGGTCTTCCTAAACATTTTGCAAAAAATTTAGAGAAGAGTTAAAATCAAAAAATTATGGAAATTTAAATTATGGACTTTATACATATAGTGGCCTCATTCAATTGATAAATAAAGTTGGATTTTCATTATGCAATGAAATCAAACTTAAACGACAAATTAAAAATAAAAAAAGAATCAGCAAATATGAACTTGGTGATTTTTGTTATCAATTTGGCATGGAACCATTAATTAGTCCTTCTAGCCATAATAAGAAGAAAACTTAAAAAGAAACTATCAAAAAAGAAAATCTAAACATTTTTCAACTCCACAATATTATATTCCCTCAAAAAGATATCACAAAAAATCTTCTCATAAAAACCCTTGTAAAGAATTAAAGAAATCTTATACAAAAGGTAATCCATCCACTTCTCATCCCAAGAAAAAAGAAATGCAATGTTATAATTGCTAAGAAAAAGGATATATAGCTCCTGACTACCCAAAAATAAAAGTAAAAACAGAAAAAGAAATCAAAACTATCTTAAAAGGATCCTATTTAGCTCCTATGATAAAGATTATTCTTCAGATACATGTCATTGTAAAATATTTGATAGTGAAATCCAGTATGAATCTGTTTCTTCTTCTTCTTTATCTTTAAACGTACTTTCTGCTCTAAAAGAACTAGTGCTAGAAATGTTTAAAGATCTCAAAGATGAAGAATCAAAAAATAAATATTTTGAAAAATACAGAATATAAGAAAGGAAATAAAAAAAAGGAAAAGATTCTACTTCAAATAATATATTTGACCTACCTAAATAATTCATCATTAAAACTGTATTAGATAGATTAAAAGAGCAGCAAACTCCTCCCCATCTTTTAATTCAAGATCTTTATAAAGAAATTAATAATCGAAATCAAAAAATAAAAGAATTAAGACAAGACTTAATTAAACTTCAAGAACTCAAACAACGTGTTGAGAATCTTGAATTTCACATACTCAAAATTATCAAGAAAATAATCATAATTTAGAAAAATCAAGAAAAATTTGATGAAAACTTGAATGGTTTTATAAATTCTTTGACAAGGAATCCACATAAAAAATCGAAAACTCAAGTTACAATTAGGATCAAAGAATTATCTATTAAAGCACTCTGCTTACTAGATAGTGGCGCAGATGTTAATTTAATAAGAGAAGGATTAATGCCAACAAAATATTATGAAGAAACCAATAATAAACTCAATCTCGCTACTGCTAGCGAAAAACTACATATCTAATACAAATTAATTAATGTTTATGTCTAAAAACATGGAACATGCATAAAAACTAATTTCCTTCTAGGAAAGGATTTAAATAATGATGTTATCCTTGGAAACCCTTTTCTACAAATTTTATAGCCTTTTCAAATTGACTCATCAAGTCTAAAAACTATTTTAGACAATAAAGAATTAATTTTTGATTTTTAGTAAATCAACTCCTATTCAACATATCAATAGTATTCAAACAAAGTGTAAAAAAGAATAAGGTGTTCAAAAAACAACCAAATATCCAGTTCCAAACAAAACGGATCTTAGTAATCATCCCTCTGATGTCATCATGTTTTCTATGTTTGATCCTACATCCAAATTTTGGTACCTTCAAATTCTACCTGGAGGACAGATATAAATTTATTTTTCTTTTCCCAAAAAAAATAAAAATTCAGATTATTGATAATTCTCATTCAGACCTATCTGCCTTCGGGAAGTATCCCTTCTCATTATGATATCAAGTACAAGCAATAACAAAGCCCCTATTCAGGAATCAAGCTATTCCTTCACACCTACATCCCAACAAATATCAATTCCCTTCTCCAATTCAGGATTATCGTCACTTCACAAGAACTTATCAATGCCCATTGGAGTGCCATTCTCTCTAATAAAAGAAAAAACACTAGAAAAACCCTATCCAAAATTGCAAACCATGTCAAAGACTTAGAAAGCCAAATCCTTATGTGCCATAACATCCATCAAAGAGCACTGTTATCCACCTAGGTTGATGAAAAAGCATCTAAAATTCACCTTCTGGAAAAGGTTAACACAGCCTTTCCAGATGAGATAACTGCAAGAATTAGAGAAAAAGCTATTTCTTGTCAGATCAAGAAGCGATTAATGCTCAAAGCTCAATATAAAAGCTAGGCAACTGGCTTTCCCAAATTGTTCCTACCATCATATGAATTTGATATCTCATATATTGAATAAAGATTAGTCCAAAGATTTTCTTTATGCAAAGCTGATTTTAAATGATACAGCAGCTCCCTGCAATCGTGCGTCATGCCCTTCGCATCCTGGAGTTACCAAAAGACAACTTCTCATTATGATTTCATCAAGCTTGGGTGAAAGACCAAAGATCCGGTTTTATCAGCCTTATCAATTATGGACCATCATGAATTATGAGGAAGGAGATTTAATCTGCAAAAAATTCATCTCTACCTTAAATGATTATGAGCAACTCCCTGTTAATTATCAAGCTCAATGGTATGAATCTCATGAAGTCGCTGCAATGGAATACAGCTTAGAAGGTCTCCAACAGTATGATCCAGCTTCTGATCCATATCAAAGATTTCTCACTCTAAAAGAACATCTTGAATTTGCAAGTACATATAGATATGCTTGGTGTGAGGGTCGACAAGTTGTTTGCAGTGCTGATGATCTCGCTAAGAAAACAATGGTGATACAGATTCATATAAATCTGGACATACAGCTCTCAATCAAATTATCAATGCTTATGAAGACTTGTCTTTTGATATTTCTGAAGAAACTCGAGAAGAGTTAATCCAATTATTCCATGGTGAATTAACAAATGAAGGTTGGAATGAGCACTTTTGATGCAAGTCTCCAATAATACTATGCCTAGCCTAAAGATTCTTCCAACAAGAGCTTTTTCTAAAACATTGGAAGGATGAGAAAAGCTTTTTCTACCAGCCCATCAATGAGTTCTTAGAAAAAGTACACGCAAAAGTACTAAAAGACAAAGCATATCTCTCATAAGAATAAAGTAGTATTTTATTCCCGACATGCACATCCATGAATAACTTATCTCTACAAAGGGAAAAGAAATAAGGACATGACACATACCTTATCAAGTCACTCAAAGTGATCATGACATCGCACTATTCAGAACAAAGTTCATCTACAGCAAAGACTATGATTTTTGGTTACAATCAGGAAGCATCATGAAATTTGCCAGCACATTAAATGGAATACACATTCAGTCTAAATTCAGTTGTAATGAAATGTAAATTATGTTTGTTATGATTATAAATAAGTCTAGCCTTCCTTATGTACAAGCAATATATAGTTGTTTTGTAAGAATTTCTTCACTTATCTTTGTTATGTTATGATTTATTTTACTTAAGGAATTGCTTACTCAGAAGTAAGAACATCAAAAGTCTTAATACTTAGTTATGTGTTTGCTATTATTGGGAAATTTTAATCATATTCCACCCAGAGCGAAGCTAAGGTAGCCATTGTTGTTGCCGTTGTTAGCCGTGCGAAGGCGTTTAAGGCATTTTGTTAGTGTGTAAATCCTCTGTTTCGTTAGATACTCGTGGTGGATTTGGTTAAAATAACTCTGTAATACAAATTATGGCTGAGCTTATTAAGAAGTTTATACCTTCTTCTTCCTCATCATCAAATTCCTTATCTTCTATATCTATTAAAAATATTGAAGCAATCAGTTCTGACGATTTAGATCAAGTTATTTTGACTGGACTATTCCAACAATAAATAAAAAAGAAATTTATAAAGTTAGAAGTTTTCAATTAAAATCAAGTTATAAAGTAAAAACCATTGAAAGAACTGAATCCATTACCAGTAATATTTAGCATCTTTCTTTAATCAAGCCCCATTAAATAAAGGAGTATATTAAAATATACAATTATATTCATTTTGAATTTGTGCAAGTTGCTCTAAAGCCTTTAACAAGACTTGGACTTAAAATAGATGCTCTCATATATGTTCAAAGCACAAGACATAAAAAATTCAATGATTCATTACTTGGAATGGTTGAATCAAGTTTGGCTAATGGCTCTACTTTCTTCAATTGCTTTTCAAATTTCTCTGTTTCCCTGACAAATCCAGGTGCACATGAAGCTCTTACTCTTGTTATCTAAACAAAAGGTTTTGATATGAATCCTCATAATCAAAATCATGCTCTCGTATATAGAGTTTATTATAAACTCATGAATTTAGTTGTTCCAGGCATAGCCTATTCCCATCAAGTAAAATGTATGACTACTTTATTCCAAACTAATTTAAAAAATAAAGTTAATATTCTAAAACTCATACAATGGAGTGATATTAACCTATCTGGTAAATGTTGCTTAGAAAATGCTCAACTTGAAAGGTTTTTAGAAAATCAAGATATTGAAACAATTATTAAACCTGAAGATGGAAGTGTTGAAATAAATTTTCAAACAGATTCAAGAGATACAACTCCTACAGTTTATCAACCTTATAAAAAGTCTTATTCTCATCCTCCCTCTGTGATAGGATCTTCCATAAAAGAATCATCCCGAGTTTCTTGCTCTACACCTAATGTAGACTTTCGACGTACAGGACTTGTGTATCCTTCTTATCAAGCTTCTCTAACTAGTACATATAATCCCTTTAAATCTTATTTCAACATAAATGTTATTGAATGTTTTGAAATTTATGAAAAAAAAATGTTAAAAAAGAATTTAGCTTTACATCCTTTAACAAAATCCTTTTTTCAATAGGTTTCTGAAGAGCATAAAGATTTCTTAAAAGAAAAATGGTATAAATATATGTATGATCAGCAAAGAAATATTTATTTCTCTGATTGGCTTAAACTATCCATAAAGAAAGCTTATAACACTGAAGATTTATCTATCAATAGAATAACAAAATTAAGCTCATCTTGGATTATCGCTTCACTAGTTCTTCTCCACAAAGAACTAAAGAATCTATACATCCTCCATTAAATCAAATCATATATAAAAAAACTTCAGCGTACCCATAAAAGATGCTAAAAAAATACAAGGAGATTAAAGGTAAATCTAATTTATTTGCAAATCAGGCTTAAGTCATATTTTAGAACAAAATAATTATACGAATATTAACCTTCATAATATTGGCCAACAAACTAATAGAATTGAAGATAAAGTTAAAACTATTTTACTGCCTTCTGAAATTACTTCTTCTCAAAAAGAAATCAAAAGATCCTCATCCTCATCCTTAGAATCATCTAGTTCCTTTGATAAAGATTACTCTTTAGATACATGTCATTGTAAAATATTTGACAGTGAAATCCAGTATGAATCTGCTTCTTCTTCCTCTTTATCTTTAAACGTACTCTCTGCTCTAGAAGAAATGGTGCTAGAAATGTTTAAAGATCTAAAAGATGAAGAATTAAAAAATAAATATTTTGAAAAAATACATAAAATAAACAATGGAAATAAAAAAAAAAAGAAAAGCTTCTGCATCAAGTAATATATCTGACTTAACTGAACAATTCAGTATAAAAACTGTTTAAGAAAGATTAAGAGAGCAATGAGCTCCTACTCATCTTTCAATTCAAGATCTTTATAATGAAATTAATAATCAAAAGCAAGAAATAAAATGGTTGAACTTCAAGAACTCAAACAATGTGTTAAGAATCTTGAATTTCACACACTCAAAAATTATCAAGAAAATAATGATAATTTAGAACATCAAGAAAAATTTGATGAAAACTTGACCAAAAATCCCATAGAATGGTCACCTGCTCATACAAAAGCTGTTCAAAATATTAAACAAAAAGTCCAAAATTTACCTTGTTTAACTATCCCTCATCCAGATTTATTAAAAATAGTTCAAACAGATGCATCTAAAATAGGTTTGGGAGGAATCCTTCTTCAAAGAAACATCATTGGAAAAGAAGAATTCTTCATTTCACTTCTGGAACATGGACGCCCACTCAACAGAATTATTCAACTATTAAAAAGGAAATCCTATCCATAGTAAATAGTATAATGAAATTCCAAAGTGATTGATTTAACAAAAATTTTTTATTAAGAATATATTATAAATCTGCTAAAGAAATTTTAGAAAAAGATGTAAAAAATCTTGTTGCTCAGAGAATCTTTGCTTGCTGGCAAGCTTTATCAGCCATATTTGACTTTAACATTGAGTATATTATAAGTAAAAATAGTTCTCTTCCTGATTTTTTATCTCGTGAGTTTTTACAGGGACAAAAGAATGAAGCCTCAGTAGATTAGACCTTTTCTCCAGTCCCCAACCAATAAGGTTTCTTCCATTACGAACACTACACCTTTATACAGAAAATCCAGCGGTAATTATCTTAAGAGATGGGGAGCAACTCATACTTCTAATATTCCTCAATTTCAAAGCCCATCATGCTCTGTATCCAGAAAACCTCAAGCTTCATAAGCCCAATATTTTGCCACAAAAGTACCCTTGAGAATTTATTCCTTAGATGACATGTCTTATGCCAATACCATTTCTATTGAACATCTTATCCAAACCCTTTTTTCTCCTGATCACTTATTTATCCAACCTCTTGATTATAAAGTCGATGAATAGATTCTGATCAGAATTGGCAGCTGTACTATTGATCATACAAATGGATCAAAAAATTCATACTTAAATCCTTTACCACCCAATATTACTATCCTTTATTCAAAAATCAAAATCCTGCATGTTCTCTCTGCAAAATAATGGGGACGACCTCTTCATATGCCTCAAAGGCTTGATTCAGAACTTATTTATTATTATTATGATTATATTTCTGCTTGGGAAGTCATCCTTGATTATCAAAACCCATCCTTCAAGATTCCTGGTTCATTAGATTCAAATCAAACTCTCATAAAATACATATGTGGTTCTTCACACAATTTTGGATCCCTTTTGGTGCCACTAAAGACATCCTTCCTCAAGCACTTTTTCCTATTTATAAATCCTATTCTACGTCATTTAAAGCCCTTCTTAAATTAGAAGAAAAAAACATTTATCAGCAGCTATAACTTGCAATAAAACCTTATGTTACCATGCAGTTTTATCAAAGTAGGAGATTCCTTGGATCTTGAAATGGAATTTTTATAAGGAAATGGACTTCAGTGCACTAGTTTTATCTCGAATGATTTATATTAAGTTTTGGCATCAATTTTGATTATACTGTAATACTCCAGCAATATTCTACCGATCAAGCTATAAAACCATCATTCTCTGAAGTTCTCAAAACTCCTGAAAAGGAAAAAAAATGGCTTCATCCAATAAGTGATATTGACAAACAGAAGAATTCTTGTTCAGCCTCTCTTTTTGCTCTTTATGCAATAACAGATTTGCTTCAACTCAAAAAAGAACTTCATAAGGAAATTATTAAACAAATACAAAAAGAACAGTCATCTAAAAATTCTCCATTAAGTTTTGGTTAGCAGCTGCATCATCATTAGGCTGATGACAATCGTTTCAAAAATATTGCTCCTAAACCAAATACAGATATTGATGAGACAAAAAGTAATAATGAAGGATTCATATCTATCCGAAGAAAAGGAAAAAAAATAAAGCCAAGACAAGGCATAGGCTTTATCAAGCCACTCAATTTCCAATAAAGCAATCATGACAATCCACTATTCAGAATAAAGTTCATTTATGTGATGATACTGATCTTATCCAGCAGTCTTGAAGCATCTTGAAATTTGTTAGTAAATGAAATGAAATGCAAATGTAGTGTAAATTCAGCTATAAGGAAATGTAAATTATGTTTGTTGTGACTATAAATTAGTTTAGTTGTCCTCATGTATAGGCATGAGTTGGAATACCAGTCAAAATCTAGCCTTGCTTCCACCACCATCTCCACTCTCCTCTCCCTTCCGCTTTTGTATACCCACCACCTTCCCCATTTGAGGTTTTTGTGTACCCACCACCTTCCCCATTTGGAATCAAACTTGTAGTCAAGTACTTTTGCATTATAAAGTTGTTTTGAGAGTATTTCTTCACTTATCTTTGTTATGTTATACTTTTATTTTGCTTAAGGAATTGCTGACTCAGAAGTAAGCACGTCAAAAGCCTTAATACTTAGTTCTGTGTTTGTTATTATTGAAAATTTTTAATCATATTCCACCCAGAACAAAGCTGAGGTAGCCATTGTTGTTGTCATTGTTAGCCGTGAGAAGATATTTAATGCGCTTTGTTGGTGTGTAAATCCTCTATTTCGTTAGATACTCATAGTGGATTTCATTAAAATAACTCTGTAATACAAATTATGACTAAGCTTATTAAGAAGTTTGTACCTGCTTCTTCCTCATCATTAAATTCCTTATCTTCTTTGCCTATTAAAAGTAGTGAAGAAATCAGTTATGCCGATTTAGATCAAGTTATTTGTGACTGGACTATTCAAACCGTAAATAAAAATAAATTTTATAAAGTTAGAAGTTTTTAATTAAAATCAAGTTATAAAGTAAAAACCATTGAAAGAACTAAATCCATTACCAATAACATTCAGCTAATCAAGCTCCAAGAAATAAAGGAGTATGTTAAAACATACAATTATATTCATTTTGGATTAGTGCAAGTTGCTCTAAAGCCTTCAACAAGACTTGGACTTCGAATAGATGCTCTCATCAATGTTCGAGACACAAGACATAAAAAATTCAGTGATTCATTACTTTGAATGGTTGAATCAAGTTTGGCTAATGGCCTTACTTTCCTCAATTGCTTTCCAAATGTCTCTGTTTTCTTTACAGATCCAGGTGCACATGAAGCTCTTACTCTTGCTATCCAGAGAAAAGGTTTTAATATGAATCCTCATAATCAAAATCTTGCTCTCATATATAGAGTTTATTAGAAACTCATGAATTCAGTTGTTCCAGGCATAGCCTATTCCCATCAAGTAAAAGGTATCACTACTTTATTCCAAACTAATTTCTAGAATAAAGTTAATATTCCAAAACTAATACAATGGAATGATATTAATCTATTTGGTAAATGTCACTTAGAAAATGCTCAACTTGAAAGGTCTTTAGAAAATCAAGATATTGAAACAATTATTGAACATGAAGATGGAAGTGTTGAAATAAATTTTCAAACAGATTTATGAGATACAACTCCTGCAGTTTATCAACCTTCTAGAATGTCTTATTCTCATCCTCCCTCTGTGGTAGGATCTTCCATAAAAGAACCATCCTGAGTTTCTTGCTCTACACTTAATGTAGACCTTTGACCTACAGGACTAGTGTATCCTTCTTATCAAGCTTTTCCATCTAATACATATAATCCTTCAGAATCTGATTCAATATAAATGTTATTAAATACTTTGAAATTGATAAAGAAATGTTAAAAAAAAATTTAGCTCTACATGCTCTCACAAAATCCTTTTTAAATCATGTTTCTCAAGAACAGAAAGACTTTCTAAAAGCAAAATGATATAAATATATGTTTGATAATTATTTCTTTGATTGGCTTAAACTAGCCATGAAAAAAGCTTATAATACTGAAATTTTATCCGTCAATATGATATCTAAATGAAGCTCTTCTTAGATTATAGCTTCTACTAGTTCCTCTCCACAAAGAACTGAAGAATCTTTACATCCTTCATTACATGAAATTATTTATAAAGAAACTTCAGCTGTACCCATAAAAGATGTTACGAAAATACAAGGAGACAAAGGTAAAACTAAATTTATTTACATATCAGATTTAAGTCATGTTCTAGAAAAAAATAATTATACAAATATAAACATTCATACTATTGGCTAACAAACCAATAGAATTGAAGATAAAGTTGAAAATATTTTAAAATTTTTTGAAACTACTTCTTCCCATAAAGTAATTAAGATACAATCTTTAGGTTTTCAAGGTGAAGCACTTAAAGATCTAAAACAAGAAAAAAAACCCTTAAAATTTTCAGACAAACTAATCAATTGATTATCTTATAGTTTTACAAACATAAAACTTAAAGATAATAAAGAAAATAAAGATGGAAAATCCATAAATATTTTAGTTTCTAAAACTTTGAGCTCGGACTCAAAATTCTCTGTTTCAACTTAATAAAATAATTAAAAGGCAAAAACCAATAGTCACTACAGCAAAAACAAGAAATTATTATCCAAGACCTACTCCAGTTGATCTTCAATTCTAAGAATAAGCTATTCTAAATGGCCATTGATTTGAAAACTCTTTAGTATATGAATGGAATGTAGATGGACTATCTGAATATCGAATCCTACAACTATACCAACACATGATGATTTATGTCTCTACCATCATGGTTGCTGGTAATGATCAAAGGCATGCAGTAAATGCAGTCGTCCTTGGATTTGCTGGACAATTGCATGGTTGGTGGGAAAATTACCTATCTGATACAGAAAGAAATGCTATATTAAATGTAGTAAAAACAGATCCCTCAGGAAATCTTGTTATTACTCCTCAAGGTTAAATGATTCTTGATTCGATTTACATGCTTATTACCAATATAGTAAAACATTTTATTGGTAATCATATGAATGTAGAAGAAATAATAAAAATACAATTAATCAATTTACCTTGCCCAACATTATCAGATTTTCATTGGTATAAAGATATTTTCTTATCAAAACTTTATACAATCGATGCAAGTAATTCAGAATTTTCGAAAGAAAAATTCATATCTGGTCTTCCTAAAATTTTTGCAGAAAAAGTTAGAGGAGAATTAAAATAAAAAAATTATGGAAATTTGAATTATGGAATGTATACATATAGTGATCTAATTCAAAAGATTAATAAAGTTGGATTCTCATTATGTAATGAAATCAAACTTAAACATCAAATTGAAAATAAAAAATGAATTAGCCAGTATGAACTTGGTTATTTTTGTTTTCAATTTGGCATGGAACAATTAATCAGTCCTTCTAGCAAAAATAAAAAGAAAAACTTGAAAAGAAACCATAAAAAAAACATCTAAACATTTTTCAACTCCACAATAATATATTCCCTTAAAAAGATATCACAAAAAATCCTATCATAAAAACGCTAATAAAGAATTAAAAAAGTCTTATACAAAAACTAATCCATCCACTTCTCATCCCAAGAAAAAAGAAATACAATGTTATAATTGTAAAGAAAAAGACATATAGCTCCTAACAACCTAAAAATAAAAGTAAAAATAGAAAAAGAAATTAAAACTATCTTAAAAGGACTCTCATCCTCGTCCTTAGAATCATCTAGTTCCTCTGATAAAGATTATTCTTCAGATACATGTCATTGTAAAATATTTGACAGTGAAATCCAATATGAATCCGCTTCTTCTTACTTTTTATCTTTAAACGTACTTTCTACTCCAGAAGAACTGATGCTAGAAATGTTTAAAGATCTCAAAGATGAAGAATTAAAAAATAAATATTTTGAAACAATACAGAATATAAATAAAGGAAATAAAAAAGGAAAAGCTTCTACTTAAAATAATATATCTAACTTACATGAACAATTCAGCATTAAAACTATATTAGATAAATTAAAAGAGCAGTAAGCTCCTCCTCATCTTTTAATCCAAGGTCTTTATAAAGAGATTAATAATCAAAATCAAGAAATAAAAAAATTAAAACAAGACTTAATTAAACATCAAGAACTCAAAAAATGTGTTCAGAATCTTAAATTTCACATACTCAAAAATTATCAAGAAAATAATGATAATTTAGAAAATCAAGAAAAATTTGAGGAAAACTTGAATGGTTTTGTAAATTCTTTAACAAGGAATCCACTTAAAAAATGGAAAACTCAAGTTACAATTAAGATCAAAGAATTCTCTATTAAAGCACTCTGCTTACTAGATAGTGGAGTAGATGTTAATTTAATGAAAGAAGGATTAATCCTAACAAAATATTATGAAAAAACCGATAATAAACTCAATCTAGCTACTGCTAACAAAAAACTACATATCAAATACAAATTAAGTAATGTTTATATCAATAAAAATGGAACATACATAAAGACTAATTTCCTTCTAGTAAAGGATTTAAACAATGATGTTATCCTTGGAAATCCTTTTCTACAAATTTTATAGCCTTCTCAAATTGACCCATCAGGTCTAAGAATTATTTTAGACAATAAAAAATTAATTTTTGATTTTGTTGAATTAACTCTTATTCAACAAATCAATATTATTCAGACAAAGTGTAAACAAGAATAAGATCTTAAAAAACCATTCAGATATCCAGTTCCAAATAAAACGGATCTTATTAATCGTCTCTGTGATGTCTTCATGTTTTCTACATTTAATCCTACATCCAGATTCTGGTACCTTCAAATTCTACCCGGAGGACAGATATAAAATTATTTTTTCTTTTCCCAAAGAAAATAAAAATTCAAATTATTGGTAATTCTCATTCAGACTTATTTGCCTTTAGAAAATATCCCTTCTTATTATGACATCAAGTACAAGCAAAACCAAAGCCCCTATTTAGGAATCAAGCTCTTCCTTTATACCTACATCCTAACATATATCAATTCCCTTCTTCAATCCAGGATTATCTGTCATTTCACAAGAACTTACCAATGCCCATTGGAGTGCCATTCGCTCTAATAAAAGAAAAAACACTAGAAAAACCCTATCCAAAATTGCAAACCATATTAAGGACTTAGAAATTGAAATCCTTATGTGCCATAACATCCATCAAAGAGCACTGTTATCTACCTATGCTGATGAAAAAACATCCAGAATTCAGCTCCTGAAAAAGGTTAACACAGCCCTTTTAGATGAGATAGCTGCAAGAATTAGAGAAAAAACTATTTCTTGTTAGATCAAGGAGCGATTAATGCTCAAAGCTTAAAATATAAGCTGGGCAACTAGCTTTCCCAAATTATTCATGCTATCATATGAAGTTGATATCTCATATACGAACAAGGATTAGTCCAAAGATTTTCTTTATGTAGAGATCATTTTGAAATGATACAGTAGCTCCCTGCAATCATGCGTCATGCCCTTTGCAGCCTTGGAGTTACCAAAAGACAACTTCTCATAATGATTTCATCAAGTTTGGGTGAAAAATCAGAAATCCGATTTTATCAACCTTATCAATTATAGACCATCATGAATTATGAAGAAGGAGATTTAATTTACAAAAAATTCATCTCTACCTTAAATGATTAGAGCATCTCCCTATTGATTATCCAGCTTAATGGTATGAATCTCATGAAGACGCTACAACGGAATACAGCTTAGAACGCCTCCAAAATTATGATCCACCTTCTTATCAATATCAAAGATTTCTCAATCTAAAAGGACATCTTGAATTTGCAAGTACATACAGATCTGTTTGGTGTGACAGTGACGAGTTGTTTGCATTGCTGATGATCTCGCTCAGCGAACAATGGTGATACAGAATCCTTCTAAATCCAGACATGCGAAGCTTAATCAAATTCCTAATTCCTATGAAGATATCTTTTTTGACATTTCAAAAAAACCTCGTGAAGAATTAATTCAGCTATTCCATGGAGAATTCAAAAATGATAATGAAAGTTGGAATGACCCCTATCATAATTTTGACGCTATTATGAAGTTCTCTGCCAGCTGCAATGGAATTCATCAGGATGGTGATTAATCTTATCAAGATTTAGATTTATCAAGATTTATTAAGAGTTTTCACTATAAAGCATGCAAAGAAAAGATAACAAAAACTTTTTCATTGCTACCGTATCCATAGCTATGCTATTCTCTACAAACACATCAAAGTTATGCTGAAAAAATACTGTATAAAAAAGCTACTTGAGAAAGAAGAAAAAAGACAATTGGGAAAAATCCAAAAGCCAACAAGAAAAATTTAAGGCTCCATAGACTACACTCTCTGTAACAGACCAACCAAGTACTATGCAGAAGAATAAAGCAACATCCTCCTAGTCAACAAGTACACTCATCATAACATGAAGACAGACCATCTATACGACAACCTATGATTCTATCCAGTAATAAAATCCGAAAACATCATAAAATGAAATTCAAATGCAGTGTAAATTCAGTTTTAATGAACTGTAAATTATGTTTAATAAGGCTATAAATAGTACCAACCTTCTCCATGTACAAGCAAGAGTTGGAATACCTATCAAAATCCAGCCTCGCTTCCACCACCATCTCCTCTCTCCACTCCCTTTCACTTTTGTATACCCACCACCTTCCCCATTTGGCATAAAAAACAGGTTGGTATCAAATTTGTAATCAAGTACTTTTGCAATATAGAGTCGTTTTGTGAGTATTTCTTCACTTATCTTTATATTTTGATTTTGTTTAAGGAATTGCCAACTCAGAAGCAAGAATGTCAAAAATCATAATACTTGGTTGTGTGTTTCTTATTATTGAGAAATTCTGAACATATTCTGCCCAGAACGAAGCTAAGGTAGCCATTGTTGTCACCGTTGTTAGCCGTCTGAAGGCATTTAAGGCGTTTTTTAAATCCTTTATTTCGTTAGATACTCGTGGTGGATTTGGTTAAAATAACTCTGTAATACAAATTATGGCTAATCTTATTAAAAAGTTTGTATCTTCTTCTTCCTCATCATCAAATTCTTTATCTTCTATGTCGATTAAAAATAGTGAAGAAATCAGCTATGACGATTTAGATCAAGTTATTTGTGACTAGACTATTCCAACCGTAAATAAAAATGAAATTTATAAAGTTGGAAGTTTTCAATTAAAATCAAGTTATAAAGTAAAAACCATCGAAAGACCTAAATCCATTACCAGTAATATTCATCATCTTTTTTTAACCAAGCCACATGAAATAAAGGAGTATGTTAAAACATATAATTATATTCATTTTGGATTAGTGTAAGTTGCTCAAAAGCCATTAACAAGACTTGGACTTAGAACTAAAGCTCTCATCTATGTTCAAGATAGAAGACATAAAAAATTCATTGATTCATTACTTGAAATGGTTGAATCAAGTTTGGCTAATGGCTCTACTTTCTTCAATTTTTTTCCAAATTTCTCTGTTTCCCTTATAGATCCAAGTGCACTTAAAGCTCTTACTTTTGCTATCCAGAGAAAAGGTTTTGAAATGAATCCTTATAATCAAAATCTTGCTCTCATATATAGAGTTTATTATAAACTCATGAATTCAGTTGTTTCAGGCATAGCCTATTCCCATCAAGTAAAAGGTATGACTACTTTATTCCAAACTAATTTCTAAAATAAAGTTAATATTCCAAAACTAATACAATAGAATGATATTAATCTATTTGGTAAATGTCACTTAGAAAACGGTCAACTTGAAAGGTCTTTAGAAAATCAAGATATTGAAACAATTATTGCACATGAAGATGGAAGTGTTGAAATAAATTTTCAAACAGATTTATGAGATACAACTCCTACAGTTTATCAACCTTCTGGAAAGTCTTATTCTCATCATCCCTCTGCGGTAGGATCTTCCATAAAAGAACATCCCGAGTTTCTTACGCTACACCTAATCTAGACCTTCGACCTGTAGGACTTGTGTATCCTTCTTATCAAGCTTCTCCATCTAATACATATAATCCTTCGGAATCTGATTTCAATATAAATGTGATTGAATGTTTTGACATTGATAAAGAAATGTTAAAAAAGAATTTAGCTCTACATCCTTTAACAAAATCCTTTTTTAAATAGATTTCTTAAGAACATAAAGACTTTTTAATAGAAAAATAGTACAAATATATGTATGATAATAAAAAAAATATTTATTTCTTTGATTGGCTTAAGCTAGCCATAAAGAAAGCTTATAATACTGAATATTTATCCATTAATATGATAACAAAATTAAGTTCATCTTGGATTATAGCTTCTACTAGTTCTTCTCCACAAAGAACTAAATAATCTATACATCCTCCATTACATCAAATCATATATAAAGAAACTTTAACCGTACCCATAAAAGATGTAGCAAAATATAAGGAGATAAAGGTAAATCTAAATTAATTTATAAATTAGACTTAAGTCATGTTTTAGAACAAAATAACTATACAAATATTAACCTTCATACTATTAGCCAACAAACCAATAGAATTGAAGATAAAGGTGAAAATATTTTAAAAATTTATGAAGCTTTTTCTTCACAAAAGATAATTAAGACACAAAGTTTAGGTTTTCAAGGTGAAGCCCTTAAAGATCTAAAGTTAGAAAAGAAACCTTTAAAATTTTCAAATGAACTAATCAATCAATTATTTCATAATTTTACAAATATAAAACTTCAAGAAAATAAAGATCAAGAAGCTGACAAATCAATAAATGTTTTAGTCTCAAATTCTAAAGCCTCTAACTCAAATTCAGAATTTTCTGTAGCTGATCCGATAGAAGAAAAGTCTAAAACAAATGGGAATCAAAATGATCAAAATAAAAAATCTTTACAAATCAAAAAAATATTTAAAAGACAAAAACTAATAGTCAATGCAGCAAAAACAAGAAATTATTATCCAAGACCTACTTTAGTTTATCTTCAATTCAAAGAACAAACTATTGTAAATGGCCTTCATTTGAAAACTCCTCAATATACGAATGGAATGTATATGGACTATTTGAATAACAAATCCTACAACTGTGCCAACACATGATGATATATGTCTCAACCATCATGGCTGCCTGTAATGATCAAAGACATCCAGTAAATGTAGTCGTCCTTGGATTTACTGGACAATTACATCGTTGGTGGGAAAAATACCTATCTGATACAGAAAGAAATGCTGTATTATATGCAGTAAAAAGAGATCCCTGATTCCATCTACATGCTTATTACTAATATAGTTAAACATTTTATTGGTAATTATATAAATGTAGAAGAAAAATTAAAAACACAATTAATCAATTTATCGTGCCCAACATTATCAAATTTTCGTTGGTGTAAAGATGTTTTCTTATCAAAACTCTATACAATCAATGGAAGTAATTCAAAATTTTGGAAAGAAAAATTCATATCTGGTCTTCCTAAACTTTTTGCAGAAAAAATTAGAGAATAATTAAAATCAGAAAATTATGGAAATTTGAATTATGGAATGTATACATATGGTGATTTAATTCATAAGCTTAACAAAGTTGGATTTTCATTATGCAATGAAATCAAACTTAAATGTCAAATTTAAAATAAAAAAAGAATCAACAAGTATGAACTTGGTGATATTTGTTTTCAATTTGGGATGGAACCATTAATCAATCCTTCTAACCAGAATAAAAAGAAAAACTTAAAAAGAAACCATCAAAAAGGAAAGTCTAAACATTTTTCAACTCCACAATATTATACTCCCTCACAAAGATATTATAAAAAATCTTCTCATAAAAACCCTTATAAGGAATTAAAGAAATCTTATACAAATGATAATCCATCCATTTTTTATCCCAAGAAAAAAGAAATATAATGTTATAATTACACAGAAAAAGGACATATTAGCTACTAACTACCCAAAAATAAAAGTTAAAACAGAAAAAGAAATCAAAACTATCTTAAAAGGATCCTCAGCGTCAGAGTCATCCAGTTCCTCTGATACAGATTATTCTTCCTCTTGTGCTTTAGACACATGTCATTGTAAAATATTTGACAGTGAAATCCAGTATGAATCTACTTTTTCTCCCTCTTTATCTTTAAACATACTTTCTGCTTCAGAAAAGATGGTGCTAGAAATGTTTAAAGATCTAAAATATCAAGAATATAAATAAAAGTACTAAAAAAAGGAAAGCTTCTACTTCAAATAACATATCAGACTTACATGAACAATTCAGCATTAGAACTGTATTAGATAGATTAAGAGAGCAACAAGCTCCTACTCGTCTTTCTATTCAAGATCTTTATAAAGAAATAAATAATCAAAAGCAAGAAAAAAAGAATTAAAACAAGACTTAATTGAACTTCAAGAACTCAAACAATGTGTTGAGAATCTTGAATTTCACACACTCAAAAATTATCAAGAAAATAATGATAATTTAGAAAATAAAGAAAAATTTGATAAAGACTTAAATGGTTTTGTAAATTCTTTAATAAGAAATCCACTTAAAAAAATGGAAAACTCAAGATACAATTAAGATCAAAGACTTCTCTATTAAAGTACTCTACTTACTAGATAGCGGCGCAGATATTAATTTAATAAGAAAAGGATTCATCCCAACAAAATATTATGAAACAACCAATAATAAACTTAATCTAGCTATTGCTAGCAAAAAACTACATATCAAATACAAATTAAGTAATGTTTATGTCTGTAAAAATGGAACATGCATAAAGACTAATTTCCTTATAGGAAAGGATTTAAACAATGATGATATCCTTGGAAACCCTTTTCTACAAATTTTACAGCCTATTCAAATTGACTCGTTAGGTCTAAAAACTATTTTAGACAATAAAGACTTAATTTTTCATTTTGGTGAATCAACTCCTATTCAACATATCAATAGTATTCAGACAAAGTGTAAACAAGATTAAGGTGCTCAAAAAACAATCAAATATCCACTTCCAAATAAAACGGATCTTATTAATAGTCTCTCTAATGTCTTCATGTTTTCTACATCTAATCCTACATATAGGTTTTGGTACCTTCAAATTCTACCCGGATGACAGATATAAAATTACTTTTCTATTCCCAATGAAAATAAAAATTTAGATTATTGATAATTCTCATTCAGACCTATCTGCCTTCAGGAAGTATCCCTTCTCATTATGACATCAAGTACAAGTAAAAGCAAAGCTCCTATTCAGGAATCAAGCTCTTCCTTCATACCTACATCCCAACAAATATCAATTCTCTTCTTCAATGCAAGATTATCTGTCATTTCACAAGAACTTATAAATGCCATTGGAGTGCCATTCTCTTTGATAAAAGAAAAGACACTAGAAAAACCCTATCCAAAATTGCAAACCATATCAAGGACTTAGAAAGCCAAATCCTTATGTGCCATAACATCCATCAAAGAGCACTGAAATCCACCTATGTTGATGAAAAAACATCTAGAAATCACCTCCTGGAAAAGGTTAACATAACCCTTCCAGATGAGATAGCTGCAAGAATTAGAGAAAAAACTATTTCTTGTTAGATCAAGGAGCGATTAATGCTCAAAGCTCAATTTATAAGCCACGCAATTGGCTTTCCCAAATTCTTCCTGCCATTATATGAAGTTGATATCTCATATATCGAACAAGGATTAGTCCAAAGATTTTCTTTATGCAGAGATGATTTAGAAATGATACAACAGCTCCTTGCAATCGTGTGTTTGCGCTTTACAGTCATGGAGTTACCAAAAGACAGCTTCTTATAACGATTTCATTAAGTTTGGGTGAAAAATCAAAAATCTGGTTTTATCAACCTTATCAATTATGGACCCATCATGAATTATGAAGAAGGAGATTTAGTCTGCAAAAGTTCATCTCTACCTTAAATGATTATGAGCATCTTCCTGTTGATTATCCAGCTCAACTATATGAATCTCATGAAGTCGCTACAATGGAATACAGTTTAGAATGTCACAAAAATTATGATCCAGCTTTTGATCAATATCAAAGATTTCTCAATCTAAAAGGACATCTTGAATTTACAAGGACATATAGATATGTTTGGTGTGATGGTCGATAAGTTGTTTGCATTGCTGATGATCTCGCTGAGCGAACTACGGTGATACAGAATCTGTCTAAATCTGGACATGCCAAGTTTAATCAAATTCTCAATGCCTATGAAGATATCTCTTTTGACATTTTAGAAAAAACTCGTGAAGAATTAATTTAACTATTCCATGGAAATTCGAAAATGATAATGGAGGTTGGAATGACCCTTGTTATAATTTTGACTCTATTATGAAGTTCTCCACCAGCTACAATGGAATTCATCGGGATGGTGATTAATCTTATCAAGATTTAGATTTGTCAAGATTTATTAAGAGTTTTCTCTATAAAACATGGAAAGAAAGGCTAACAAAGCTTTATCATTGCTACTGTATCCATAGTTATGCTATTCTCTCCATACACATCAAAGTTATGTTGAAAAAGTATGATATAAAAAAGCTACTTTGAGAAAGAAGACAAAAGACAATTAGGAAAAATTCAAAAGCCAACAAGAAAATTTAAGGCTCCATAGACTCCTCTCTCCGCAACAAACCAATCAGGTACTATGCAAAAGAATAAAGCAACATCCTCCTAGTTAACAAGTACACTCATCAGAGCATAAAGACAAACCATCTATCGGGCAACCTGTGATTCTATCCAGCAGTAATGTCCCAAAACATCATAAAATGAAACGCAAATGCAGTGTAAATTCAATTATAATGAAATGTAAATTATGTTTGCTAAGGGTAAAAATAGTACCAGCATTCTCCATGTACAGGCAAGAGTTGGAATACCAATCAAAATCCAGCCTTGCTTCCATCACCATCTCCTCTCTGTTCTCCCTTCCGCTTTTATATACCCATGACCGGACTATTCAACTGTAAATAAAAAATGAAATTAATAAAGTTGGAAGTTCTCAATTAAAATCAAGTTATAAAGTAGAAACCATTGAAAGAACTAAATCCATTACTTGTAATATTCAGCATCTTTTTTTAATCAAGCCCCATGAAATAAAGGAGTTTGTTAAAACATACAATTATATTCATTTTGGATTAGTGCAAGTTGCTTTAAAGCCTTTAACAAGACTTGGACTTAGAACTGAAGCTGTCATCTATGTTCAAGATACAAGACATAAAAAATTCAGTGATTCATTATTTGGAATGGTTGAATCAAGTTTGGCTAATGGCCCTACTTTCTTCAATTGCTTTCCAAATTTCTCTGTTTCCCTTATAGGTCTCGGTGCACTTGAAGCTCTTATTCTTGCTATCTAGACAAAAGGTTTTGATATTAATCCTCATAATCAAAATCTTGTTCTCATATATAAAGTTGATTATAAACTCATGAATTCAGTTATTCCAAGCATAGCCTATTCCCATCAAGCAAAAGGTATGACTACTTTATTCCAAACTAATTTCAAAAATAAAGTTAACATTCCAAAACTCATACAGTGGAATGATATTAATCTATCAGGTAAATGCCACTTAGAAAATGCTCAACCAGAAAGGTCTTTAGAAAATCAAGATATTGAAACAATTATTAAACATGAAGATGGAAGTGTTAAAATAAATTTTCAAACAGATTTAGGAGATACAACTCCTACAGTTTATCAACCTTCTAGAAAGCCTTATTCTCATCCTCCCTCTGTGGTAGGATCTTCCATAAAATAACCATCCCGAGTTTCTTACTCTACACCTAATGTAGACCTTCGACGTACAGGACTTGTGTATCCTCCTTGTCAAGCTTCTCTAACTAATACATATAATCCCTCTAAATCTGATTTCAACATAAATGTTATTGAATGTTTTGAAATTGATAAAGAAATGTTAAAAAAAAATTTAGCTTCACATCCTTTAACGAAATCTTTTTTTAAATAGGTTTCTCAAGAGCATAAAGATTTCTTAAAAGAAAAGTGGTATAAATTTATGTATGATCATCAAAGAAATATTTATTTCTTTGATTGGCTTAAACTAGCCATAAAGGAAGCTTTTAATACTGAAGATTTATCCATCAATATGATAACAAAATTAAGCTCATCTTAGATTTTACTAGTTCCTCCCCATAAAGAATTGAAGAATCTATACATCCTCCATTACAACAAATCATACATAAAAAAAACTTTGGCCGTACCCATAACAGATGTTGCAAAAATACAAGGAGATAAAGGTAAATCTGAATTTATTTACAAATCAGAGTTAATTCATATTTTAGAACAAAATAATTATATAAATATTAACCTTTATACTATTGGCCAACAAACTAATAGAATTGATGATAAAGTTGAAAATCTTTTACAGCCTTCTGAAATTACTTCTTCTTAAAAGGAAATCAAAAGATCCTCATCCACATCCTTAGAATCATCTAGATCCTCTGATAAAGATTATTCTTCAGATACATGTCATTGTAAAATATTTGACAGTAAAATCCAGTATGAATCTGCTTCTACTTCCTCTTTATCTTAAAACGCACCCTCTGCTCCAGAAGAAATGGTGCTAGAAATGTTTAAAGTTCTAAAAGATGAAGACTTAAAAAATGAATATTTTGAAAAGAAATACAGAAAATAAACACTGAAAATAAAAAAGGAAATGCTTCTACATCAAGTAATATATCTGACTTACCTAAACAATTCAATATAAAAACTGTTTTAGGTAGATTAAGAGAGCAACAAGCTCCTCCTAATCTTTCAATTCAAGATCTTTATAAAGAAATTAATAATCAAAAGCAAGAAATGAAAGAATTAAAACAAGACTTAATTGAACTTATATGTGACCATTGGAAACATTTAAATAATTTAAAAAAAGTTATTATCAAGAATGGACTTGTCTTATCCCAAAAGAAAATGAAGCTTTTTCAAATAGAAATTCAGTTTCTTGGCTTTATAATAAAAAAGGAACTATTTCTCCAGTCTAAAGAGTCCTAATTTCTTGATGAAATTCTTAATAAAGAGCAATTGCAACATTTTCTTAGATGCCTTAATTATGTTTCTGACTTTTATAAAGATCTTGCTAAAGAAAGAAAAGTCTTGCAAATGCGCTTGACCAAAAATCCCATAGCATAGTCGCCTGCTTATACAAAAGCTATTCAAAATATTAAACAGAAAGTCCAAAATTTAGCTTGTTTAACTATCCCTCATCTAGATTTATTAAAAATAGTTCAAACAAATGCATCTGAAATAGGTTTTGGAGGAATCGTTCTACAAAGAAACGTCCTTGGAAAAGAAAAAATTCTTCATTTCACTTCTGGAACATGGATGCCCACTCAACAGAATTATTCAACTATTAAAAAGGAAATCTTATCTATAGCAAATAATATAATAAAGTTCCAAATTGATTTATTAAAAAATTTTTTTTTGATTAAGAATATATTGTAAATCTGCTAAAGAAATTTTAGAAAAAGATGTAAAAAATCTTGCTGCTAACCAAATCTTTGCTCGCTGGTAAGCTTTTTTAGCCATATTTGACTTTGACTTTGAGAATATTGCAGGTAAAAATAATTCTCTTCCTGATTTTTTATCTCGTGAGTTTTTAGAGGGACAAAAGAATGAAGCCTCTATAGATTAGACCCTTACTCCAGTCCCCAACTGATAAACTTTCTTCCATTATGAGCACTACACCTTTATCTAGAAAATCTAGTGGCAATTATCTTGAGAGATGGGGAGCAACCCATACTTTTAATATTCCTCAGTCTCAAAGGCCATCAAGCCCTGTATCCAGAAAACCTCAAGCGTCACATGCCCAATATTTTGCCACAAAAGCACCCTTGAGAATTTATTCCTTAGATGACATGTCTTATGCCGATGCCATGTCTACTGAACATCTTATCCAAACCCTTTTTTCTCCTAATCACTTACTTATCCAACCTCTTGACTATAAAGTCTATGAATAGATTTTGATCAAAACTGGCAGCTATACTATTGATCATACGGTAGATCAAAAAATTCATACTTAAATGCTTTACCACCTAATATTACTATCCTCTATTCAAAAATCAAGATCCTACATGTTCTTTCTGCAGAAGAATGGGGATGACCTCTTCATATGCCTCAAAGGCTTGATTCAGAACTTATTTTTAATTATTATGATTATATTTCTGCTTGGGAAGTCATCCTCTATTATCAAAACCCATCCTTCCAGCATTCCTGGTTCATCAGATTCAAATCAAACTTCCATAAAATACCTATGTGGTTCTTCACACAATTCTGGATCCCTTTTGGTGCCATTAAAGACATCCTTCCTTAAGCACTTTTTCCTATTTATGAATCCTATTCTGCATCATTTAAAGCCCTTCTCAAATCAGAAGAAAAAAGCCTTTATCAGCAGCTACAACTTGCAACAAAACCTTATGTTACCATGCAGTTTTATCACAAGTAGGAGATTCCTTGGATCTTGAAATGGAATTTTTATAAGGAAATGGACTTCAGTCCACCAATTTTATCTCGAATGATTTATATAGCAAGTTTTGGCATCAATTTGATTATACTGCAATACTCTAGCAATATTCTACCGATCAAGCTATAAAACCATCGTTCTCTGAAGTTCTCAAAACTCCTGAAAAGAAAAAGAAAGGCTTCATCTAGCAAGTGATATTGACAAATAGAAGAATTCTTGTTCAGCCTCTCCTTCTACTCTTTATGCAGCAGCAGATTTGCTTCAACTCAAAAAAGAACTTCATAAGAAAATTATTGAACAAATACAAAAAAAATGGTCATCTAAAAATTCTCCATTAAGTTTTGGTCAACAGTTGCATTAGCTTTAGGCTGATGACAATCCTTTTGAAAATATTGTTGCTGAACCAGATATAGATATTGATGAGACAAAAAGTGATAATGAAGGATTCATATCTATTCGAAGAAAAGGGAAAAAATAAAACCAAGACAAGACATATGCTTTATCAAGCCACCCAATCTCCCACAAATCAATCATGACAATCCACTATTCAGAATAAAGTTCATCTACAGTGAAGATTGTGATCTTATCCAGTAGTCCTGAAGCATCATAAAATTTGCCAGCACATGAAATGAAATTCAATGCAGTGTATATTCAGTTGTAATGAAATGTAAATTATGTTTGTTATGACTATAAATAAATCTAGTTTTCCTCATGTATAGGCAAGAGTTGGAATACCAGTCAAAATCTAGCCTTGCTTCCACCACCATCTCCTCTCTCCTCTCCCTTCCCCATTTGGTATCAGAGCCAAGTTGGTATCAAATTTGTAATCAAGTACTTTGGTAATATAAAGTTGTTTTGTGAGTATTTCTTCACTTATCTTTGTTATGTAATGCTTTGATTGTGCTTAAGGAATTGTGACTGAGAAGTAAGAATGTCAAAAGTCTTAATACTTAGTTCTGTGTTTGTTATTATTGAGAAATTTTAATCATATTTCGTCCAGAGCGAACATGAGGTAGCCATTGCTGTTACCGTTGTTTGCAGTGTGAAGGCATTTAAGGCGTTTGTTGGTGTGTAAATCCTCTATTTCATTAGATACTCGTGGTGGATTTGGTTAAAATAACTCTGTAATACAAATTATGGCTAAGCTTATTAAAAAGTTTGTACCTTCTTCTTCCTCATCATCAAATTCCATATCTTCTATGTCTATTAAAAATAGTGAAGAAATCAGTTATGAAGATTTAGATCATGTTATTTAAACTGGACTATTCCAACTGAAAACAAAAATGAAATCTATAAAGTTGGAAGTTTTCAATTAAAATCAAGTTATAAAGTAAAAGCCATCGAAAGAACTGAATCCTTTACCAATAATATTCAGCATCTTTCTTTAATCACGCCCTATGAAATAAAGGAGTATGTTAAAACATATAATTATATTCATTTTGGATTAGTGCAAGTTGCTCTAAAGCCTTTAACAGGACTTGGACTTAGAACAGAAGCTCTCATCAATGTTCAAGATACAAGACATAAAAAATTTAGTGATTCATCACTTGGAATGGTAGAATCAAGTTTGGCTAATGGCCCTACTTTCTTTAATTGCTTTCCAAATTTCTCTATTTTCCTTACAGATCCAGGTGCACATGATGCTCTTACTCTTACTATCCAGACAAAAGGTTTTGATACGAATCCTCATAATCAAAATCTTGCTCTCATATATAGAGTTTATTATAAACTCATGAGTTCAGTTGTTCCAGGCATAGCCTATTCCCATCAAGCAAAAGGTATGACTACTTTATTCCAAACTAATTTCAAAAATAAAGTTAATATTCCAAATCTCATATAGTGGAATGATATTAATCTATTTGGTAAATGGTGCTTAGAAAACACTCAACTAGTAATGTCTTTAGAAAATCAAGATATTGAAACAATTATTAAACATGAAGATGGAAGTGCTGAAATAAATTTTCAAACAGATTCAAGAGCTACAACTACTACAGTTTATCAACCTTCTAGAAAGTCTTATTCTCATCCTCCCTTTGTAGTAGGATTTTCCATAAAAGAGCCATCCTAAGTTTTTTGCTCTACACGTAATGTAGACCTGTAACCTACAGTATTAGTGTATCCTTATCAAGCTTCTCCATCTAATAAATATAATCCTTCGGAATCCGATTTCAATATAAATGTTATTGAATGCTTTGAAATTGATAATGAAATGTTAAAAAAAAAAGAATTTAGCTTTACGTTCTCTCACAAAATCCTTTTTTAACCATGTTTCTCAAGAACAAAAAGACTTTCTAAAAGCAAAATGGTATAAATATATCTATGATAATCAAAGAAATATTTATTTCTTTAATTGGCTTAAACTAGCCATGAAGAAAGCTTATAATACTGAAGATTTATCCTTCAATATGAGAACTAGAATAAGCTCTTCTTGGATTATAGCTTCTACCAATTCCTGTCTGCAAAGAACTGAAGAATCTATACATTGTCCATTACATCAAATCATTTATAAAGAAACTTCAGCAGTACCCATAAAAGATATTACAAAAATACAAAAAGACAAAGGTAAAACAGAATTTATTTACAAATCAAATTTAAGTCATGTTTTAGAACAAAATAATTATACAAATATAAGCCCTCATACTATTGGCCAACAAATCAATTGAATTAAAGATAAAGTTGAAAATATTTTAAAATTTTATGAAACTACTTCTTCCCATACAATAATCAAGACATAATCTTTAGGTTTTCAAAGTGAAGCCCTTAAAGATCTAAAGTTAGAAAAAAAATTCTTAAAATTTTCAGATGAACTAATCAATCAATTATCTCATAGTTTTACAAACATAAAACTTAAAGATAATAAAGAAAATAAAGATGAAAAATCCATAAATGTTTTAGTTACTAAAGCTTAAAGCTTAGACTTAGAATTCTCTATTTCTGACTCTATAGAAGAAAAATCGAATGAAAATCAAGATAATCAAAATCAAGAATCCTACAAATCAATAAAATATATAAAAGACAAAAACCAATAGTCACTGCAGTAAAAACAAGAAATTATTATCCAAGACCTACTCCAGTTGATCTTTAATTTGAAGAACAAGCTATTCTAAATGGCCTTCAATTTGAAAACTCTTCAGTATATGAATGGAATGTAGATAGACTCTCTGAATATCAAATCCTTCAACTATGCCAACACACATGATGATATATGCTTCTACCATCATGGCTGCCGATAATGAACAAAAACATGCAGTGAATGCAGTCGTCTTTGGATTTCATAGACAATTATAGTGTTGGTGGGAAAAATACCTATCTGATACGAAAAGAAATGCTTTATTAAATATAGTAAAAAGAGATGCCTCAGAAAATCCTGTTCTTACTCCTCAAGGCCAAATGATCCCTAATTCCATCTACATGCTAATTACCAATATAGTTAAACATTTTATTGGTAATTATATGAATGTAGAAGAAAAATTAAAAACACAATTAATCAATTTATCTTGCCCAACATTATTAGATTTTTGTTGGTATAAAGTTGTTTTCTTATCAAAACTCTATACGATCGATGCAATTAATTCAGGATTTTGGAAAGAAAAATTCATATCTGGTTTTCCTAAACTTTTTGCAAAAAAAATTAGAGAAGAATTAAGATATAAAAATTATAGAAATTTGAATTATGTAATGTATACATATGGTGATCCAATTCAAAAGATTAATAAAGATAGATTTTCATTATGCAATGAAATCAAACTTAAACGTCAAATTGAAAATCAAAAAAGAATCAGCGAGTATGAACTTGGTGATTTTTTTTTTCAATTTGAGATGGAACCATTAATCAGTCCTTCTAGCCAGAATAACAAGAGAAACTTAAAAAGAAACCATTAAAAAAGAAAATCTAAACATTTTTCAACTCCACAATATTATACTCCCTCACAAAGATATTATAAAAAATCTTCTCATAAAAAACCTTATAAAGAATTAAAGAAATCTTATACAAACGATAATTCATCCACTTCTTATCCTAAGAAAAAAGAAATAAAATGTTATAATTGCAAAGAAAAAGGACATATAGCTCTTGACTACCCAAAAATAAAAGTTAAAACAGAAAAAGAAATCAGAACTATCTTAAAAGGATCCTCGGTGTCAGAGTCATCCAGTTCCTCTGATACAGATTATTCTTCCTTTCATGCGTGAGATTCATGTCATTGTAAAATATTTGACAGTGAAATCCAGTATAAATCTGCTTCTTCTTCCTCTTTATCTTTAAACGCACTTTCTGCTCCAGAAGAGATGCTGCTAAAAATGTTTAAAATCTAAAAGATGAAGAATTAAAAAATAAATATTTTGAAAAATTACAGAATATAAATAATGGAACTAAAAAAGGGAAAGCTTCTACATGAAATAACATATCAGACTTACCTAAACATTTCAACATTAAAACTACATTAGATAGATTAATAGAGCAACAAGCTCCTACTCATCTTTCTATTCATGATCTTTATAAAAGAATAAAATAATCAAAAGCAAGAAATAAAAAAATTAAAACAAGACTTAATTGAACATCAAGAACTTAAACAACATGTTAAGAATCTTGAGTTTCACACACTCAAAAATTATCAAGAAAATAATGATAATTTAGAAAATCAAGAAAAATTTGATAAAGACTTAAATGGTTTTGTAAATTCATTAACAAGAAATCCACTTAAAAAATGGAAAACTCAAGCTACAATTGAGGTTAATGACTTCTCTATTAAAGCACTCTGTTCACTAGATAGTAGTCACTACAACAAAATGCACCTTTGCCTATGCAGAAAATTTGTATGTAAAGGACTAGATACATAGGCAAAACTCTTTGCCTACATAACAACATGCGTAGGCAAATCGTAGCCAAAGGGTTGTTGGGAAAGGTCTTTGCCCATGCATAGAATAGTACGTGGGCAAAAATTGAGTTTTTGGCTACGCTTACTGGTAAGGTAAGCGTGTTGCTTTTGGCTACACAAAATCTTCGTAGCCAAAGGTTGTACTTTTGCCTACTCCAACTTGTCGTCGGCAAAGGTACAACCTTTGGTAATGAAGCTTTGCGTAGGCAAATTACAACTTTTGGCTACGAAGATTTTGCGTAGGTAAATGTACAACCTTTAGCTACGAAGATTATGCATAGGCAAATGTATAATCTTTTGCTACGAAGATTTTACGTAGGCAAATGTACAACCTTTCGCTACAAAATTTTGCAATTTTTAGCTACGAAGGTTTGCATAGCCAAAAGTCAAATATAATTTTTTCTGATTTTAATAAGCATTTTTGCCCATGAAAAGATCGTAACCAAAAGTAAAGAGTATTATTTTTTATTATAAACATAACTTTTGCCGACGCAATACACATAGCCAAAACCTCCATCTATTCTTTACCTACATACATTGCATAGCAAAAAGAAATAATGAAAAAAATTATTTATTTTTAATTTTTTTTAGCAACTAGTTTATATCAATCTCATCCAAACTAATTCAATAAACATCCAAAGATATTAAAATCCAACCAATTATGAATCACAATGAAAAAATATTTAAAAAATACAAAATATCCAATACATATCATCCAAATAAGTCTCAAATATATTCAAATATCCAAAAATAAGAAAATGATGTTCAACAAGTCTAAATGCTTGTGATAAAAGAGAAAATAAGAGAAGAGGCCATCTAGTTGTTAAGCTGAAGACATCCTCCATCATCAACTTGCACAAAAAAAACATAGAAAATTGTTAGAATTTTATCAATAAACTAACTTCAAACCTAATTATATGCTTTTGTTATTGTCACTCTTTAAGTTGATCAGAAATTCAAAAGTTAGCAAATTACGCTAACTATGCCCTCTGAAAATAAAATAGCAACATCTCCCCCTAAAAATATTACCCAAAATATATTTCAAAGCCACAACAATATTCTAAGGGCCTCACAGTGTTCATATTGTCAAAATGAATCATCACAAAGTTAGCTGCAATAAAATTTGGCTTAAACAAATGAAATAATTTATTTACTTAATTCTAGATACCTCCTTAAACTCAACCTTTAAGTCCAAACCACTCTCTAGAATTGAAAAAAAAAATTTGATTTACTAACCAAGGGAAGCCGCATCCTGCCCTCCACTCAATGTGCCATCTTCACCACCATTCTCTAAAACTAACCCCGAAATGCTAGTTGGATCAACTAACCCTGGTACATTGGTAGGATCTATCTCAATTTTTGTAGCCATCACCTGTAGTAAGCCCTGTCATGCAGCCAAGGTCTTATCTTGGTTAGCTATCTTCTGTTGTAGAGCGATCACCTCAAGATTAGGTTCTTGAGACTGTGTGGAAGATGAAGTGATGCTGCGGATCCCAAATCCCCTTAAGAAACCTGATCTTTTCCCAAGCACATCGATGGAAACTTGTACCTCGGTTTGCAGATTCTTGACACCTAGCTGGGACTATGCGAGAATCTTCTCTTTTAGCATAGCCTATCATTTTTCATTATGTAAACCCATAGTATATATAAAAAATGTACATTTGATGATATAAACAAATGAATTAGCTAGTACTTACATGATGTTGTTCAGCATGGTTATTTATCCATATCCCACGATGCCGACCACGTCTGTGAGTTTGCTCAAAAATATTCGGGATAGACGGTTGAACACCACCATTCTTTGATGCCTACTATTTATTAGATATTTCGGTCAGATTAACTAAATATTGAAATTTTATTAAGAGTAAAAATTTACAATCCCAAAATTACATTGATAGATGCTCGTGCTGCATAGATCTTGAGCCACTCGTATGATTATATTTTTGGCCGGCTCATGCCTTTTTCCCACTTTCAGACTTTTTCTATGAGGAGAAAATTAAAAAGAAACAACAAAATAAGCTTAATTATCCCACATGTAGTTGTTTTATTTCAATTTAGTATTAAAAGTCCAAACACCATATATATATAACACCAATAAGAATACCTTAAAACCATCGCTCTCCCACACATGCTCGATCATAAACTTCCAGTCATCCAATTTACAAGGATATAATGCATGGCTTTTGATGTTTAGCACCCCATCCTTTTTTAGCTTAAGATAGTGCTTGTGCAATGTGCTCTTCCAGTTTTTGTATAAATCCTGGCACTTATGGTCAATGATAGACTTGAGCACCAAATCTCTTTCGTAGTCCCCACCAAGGTTAAAAGTTAACTGCAATTGGTAACAATAAAATGCAATATGAATTAAACTCTCAGTTTAAGAAATCAATTGAATAACGTGTTAAACAATTTCCTTTTTATCAATCAATTGATATTACCCTAACTTTCATAACAATGGCTAGCCTGATCTCAAAATCAATGTCTACCCAATGAATGTCTCGGATTGGTGCATGATCTCGAATCTGTTCCCCAAGAGCAGATGCTACCCCATGTCCCCTTTATTGCCCCTTCCTCACGATTGATATCAATAGGAATGGGATGACCAAACACTTTCCTAAGCCTATCCACGTTCTTTCCCCTTATCGGGCCCCGTTTACCAGTTTTGCTAGAGACTGAAGCCAATGCTGTTAAGAACACAAATTTATTGATATTAGTAGACATAAATCATTAAAGGAAGGTCAATTTTATTTATATGTAAATGGTGTACATTTCTTACCTACACTACTGGCGGCACTACGTGGATTGGTAAGCTAGTTAGGCCGTATAAATAATGAGAAGTGAGCTTGGGTAGGTTGTGGCTGTGGATGTAGTTGTGGATCATGCTGTGCCAATGGATCATGGGTAGGCTATGGAGATGGCAACAGTGTCGCTCGCTCAAGGGTCTGTGTAGCTCCTGAACGACTAGTAGCACCACCTCTCTTCCTAAGCCACGGAGGCATATTTGTGACCTGACATAATAATAAACTTAATTATTAGTAATCAAATATTGAAGTAATCAACAATCAAATATCAAATTAAGTAATACTACATAGAGTAATCATCATAATCGTCATATAATAGTAATATGTATAGAATGAAGAAGTCAACAAAGTTACTATTACTAGTCAATATTTTTAACCTTTGTAGCTTCTAAGTATGAACGGAAAAATAAAGGTTATTACCTTATTCAACTGGGGCTCAGACTCATCATCCTCATCATCAAAGGAACTTTCATTGGAAGAACTCAATCCCTTCTCACCCTTAGGTGGAAGACAAGGCTCATCATCATCACATCCACCCTCCTTTCTCTTTCTCTCCATGGTTTTTTTCTTTATGGCTGTCTGACCCAATCCAAAGAATGAATTTGCCTTATCCAAAACCCCGAGAGCATGCATTCTCGCGGTATTCTTTTTAATCCTTTTATCTCTCTCCTCCTCAATAGGTAACTTCTTCCTCTGGGTCGCCAAAAACCCAGGCTTTACAAATAATTTGCCACCTTTTTGCATATTTGGCAACTATATATGATAAACAATGAAATGAAAAGAGATATAAAATAATGGCAATAAATGGAATGACATGTGAAACAACAAAGCGATGATATGTAAATGAAAAATCTTATAAATTTATAAAACTTGTCCATATAACCAAAAGCTACAAAAGTAGAAAACAAAAGCTACATATCATATTCTATATCAGGTTCTATGTCATGATAGATATCATGGATGCGTTGTCTTTGCTATTCATCTTCTTCATCATCTATATACACCAAAATTGTGTCATCCTCATCATTATCATCTGAACAGTGCTCAGTTATTAATCCATCAACAGGAACGATCTCGAGATCCATATCATCTTTGCTGAAACATTAAATATCAGTATCTTGTTTAAGAATTGGGACACCATTGGTTGATTCATCCTGTTGAAATGCAGCATTGGACGCATTATCCTGCTCTGGTACATCCCATACTCCTCGATGATTGACCTGTTCTACAACTCTCCAATTCTTGCCTTTATGGTGTCATTGACATAGAATACTTGTCTGACATTATTTGGAAGAACAAATGAATCATCTTTATACCAAAGCCTCTTAACATCAATGGTTTTGACATGTTGATCGGTGTGTATTCTACTTTTGTGACCGATGTCATACCATTCACATTGAAACAGAACCACTTTACCTCCATGCAAGTATCTTGATTCCAATATTTTGCACAAATAACCATAGAAGTCAATTTGCTTCCCTTTATGCTCCGCTTCTACAACCAACCCACTATTTTGGCACCTCGATGGCTCTCACAGTCTCTATTGTGGAACTAGATACCATTGCAGATGCAACCAGCATAAAGATCAATTATTGGACCGAGACCTTGTGCTAATGACCACAGTTCTTGGGTTGCTTCTAGTGACCATTAATTTCGCAACTCATTCATTTGCATGAACAAATATATTGCAAACATAAAAGTTAATGTCAAATAAATTTAAGTTAGTTGGCGTTTACCAATATGTCTAAGCTGTTTCAAATATATCTTACACGTTTTTCAAACCATGTTGGAAATTCTGCGTGCTATATCTAGGTTATATCACATCCTTGAGGATTCTGATTCTCTATAACATTCCTGTGTTCCCTATTCAGTGAAATGTGTATCGTAAGTATCTTAAAATAGCGTTATAATGAATAGGTTTATAAATGTAATTTAACCAACCCACATACTCTAGATATGGTTCCACCTCGGCGGTATTGTACAGCACAAACCAATGAGCCATTTCCCATTCTTTCTGGGAAGGATAGGGAGCCCTTAAGATTGGTGAGAAGAGTTTGACATTTTGGGTAAAGATCTCCATTCTAGGGCCACAATCGCCACCATCACAACTCCGTTCTGGTTTATTAGTCCCTTTTAGGTACATTGAGCAAAATTTAGACACTCCTTAGAAATGTAAGCCTTGGCAATTGAACCTTCTGGATGTGCTTTGTTGGTGACATACCCTTTTAGAGTCTTGAGAAACATTCAAATAAACAACGATCACAGTTAAGATTGCATATGCAAGATAATTGCACTACTAAATCAATAATTCACCATAGGATTGTAGCATTCACCTTTCGATCGGGTACATCCACCAATATTGCACAGGTCCACCAAGCATGGCCTCACGAGGCAAGTGCATAGCCAGATGGACCATTACATCAAAGAAAGCTAGAGGAAAGATCATCTCCAACTTGCAGAGTATAAGCACTATTCGTCCCTCCAATTTCTGCAAATCACTATGCCTTAATGACTTCGAGCAAAGTTCCTGAAAAAAACTACCCAACTCAAATAGTGCGGTACATATCTCTTTGTTCACAAAACCGCGCATGCCTATAAGAAGAAGATGTTGAAGGAGGACATGATAGTCATGGCTTTTCATGCCTGATAACTTGCCATTTTTAGAGTTCACAGACCTTGATATGTTAACAAACAGATGGACTTCAAGAATTCATAGAAATCATCTATCTGTTTTGAGCCCAATGTGTAGACTGCCCTAGCTTCAATATAGATCCCTTGTCATTCTTTTGTAGATGCAATTCTGGTCTTTTGCCCATTTTTTCCAAATCTGCACACGCTTTTGGAGTGTCTTTGTTCTTGCCTTCTATGGCCAACATCGTTCCACAACAGCTTTCACCTATATTCTTCTATATGTGCATGACATCAAGATTGTGTCAGAGCTTCTTTGACTTCCAGTATGGAAGCTTCCATAAAATGCTCTTTTTTATCCAGTTCAATCGTTTGTCGTCATGGCGCCTTTTCCTTTTAGTATCACTCTTCCCAAACTTGGTCTCCAGAAGCTTATCCAATTGAGCCATAACTTTATCCACGGCTGGTATGCCCAAGGATCTTTTGTCAAGCTCGGGAAAACCATTAAACTTATTGTCCTTCCTCCAATTGTGCTTCTCAAGTAAGTAAGATCGATGTCCCGCCCAACCGATCTTATCTGTCAATCTTACTGATAAATTATTATCATTGCAAGTGGGACAAGCCAAATAACCTTTTGTACTCCACCCGGACACATCACCATATGCAAGAAAGTCATTTATGGTCCACATTAAAGCTGCACGTATCTGAAAGTTCTCTTTAGTGGAGGCATCATAAGTCAAAACCCCTGTCTCCCATAGATCATTTAACTCGTCAATCAAGGGTCTCAGGTAGACATCAATGTTAGTTCCTGGTTGACTCAGTCCAGGAATAAGTAAGGACATCATGAAAAATGGGTCCTTCATGCATTTCCAGGGTGGTAAGCTGCATGGCATAAGAATGACAGGCCACATACTATAAGAAGTCCTCAAGTTTCCGAAAGGGTTGAACCCATCAATGGCCAAGCCCAATCTGACATTGTGGGTCTCTTGTGCAAACTCTGGATAATTCTGATCAAATTGTTTCCACTTTTCAAAGTCTACTGGATGCCTTCCTATCCCGTCATCCAAATGCTTATCACTGTGCCATCTCATGTCTTTGGCTGTCTTCCGGGACATGTACAATCTTCGCAACCTCGGTGTCAATGGGAAGTAACGCAGTATCTTGTGAGGGATCTTCTTACCCCTACTATCGTTGATCTTATACCTGGATTCCTGACATGTGGGACATTTTTCCAAGTCTACATTCTCCTTCCAAAATAGTGCACAACCATTTTTTCTTGCATCAATGAGCTCATATCCCAATCTAAAGTCACGTAGTAACTTTTTGGACTCATAAATTGACCCTGGAACTTTGTGTCCCTCTGGTAGGAACTACCTAAATATCTCTAAAACTTTGTTGAAAGATGTATTGCTCCACCCATTCTCTACCTTCACATATAACATTTGGATGACGAATGATAACAAAGTATCTGTCTCTTTACAGCCAGGGTACAAGGCACATTGGGACACCTCCAATATTTTCTCGAAGACTTGCACATCCTCCATCTCTAGGGTATCATCCTCGATGTAAGTTCCCATGTGATGGTCCTCTAGTAATTGATCATATTCATCACGATCCTCATCATATTCATCATCTTCCTTGTCCGGCTCATCATGTTGTGGAAGTTCTCCATGTCTGTAGCAAGTGGTGTAGGATGCCATCATCCCTCTTTTTAACAGATGAATATAAACAGTATCATACGTATGCTTAAAGTAGTTACAACAATGGCTACACGGGCACTTAATCTATATAACCTTACCTGAATGTGCCTTTGCAAACTCAATAAATGACTTCATGCCATCTTTATATTGCTCACTGAATGTGTCACAAAGCAACAACCAATTTTTGTCCATATCTGAAATCATGCGGGTCAGGGTTAAGTCAACAAATTAATGTTATGCATAGTAGTAAGTTCTATCATTTCGAACTCTAAAAGGTTTTAAAAAATGTGCAAAGGCATAATCATGCATTTTATCTTTTTGCATTTTTTTACCTTTTTTTAGTTTTTAAATATTTTTACAATTTTTTATTACATGTCACAATTGTACCAGTTCGACATGGATGGTACAGATTAAGTTGATGGTTAGGTAAATATTTTTCATCTCCTTTCTAAGTTTTTTATCATTTATAAATCTTTACTCTTTTCTATTTCTTTTTTTTTAAGTTAGAAACTTATGAATTATTACTTTTATTTCTTCAATTTTAGTCATTCTCAAAAATACATTTCATGTGTTCATGGGAATTCAAGTCATTCAATTCCATGAAAACAAATGGGTGCAATTATATATCTTTACTCTATATGGTTTTAAGCCAAAATGATGTGCAAACCTCATGAAATTTAAAAGGATGGACTATGACATCATTTTAGGAATGCCATAAAATTTTCATCAGGTTCTGACATCGAAAAGTGGGCCACACAATCTGTTGACTTTTGGTCAATGTGGGCCCATGCTTCAATTGTTTGGGGCCCAAATGATCTCAGATAGCCACGGAATTTTGAGATTTTAATGAGGAACCTATTTTTAGGTCACTATCCAATTTCCAATTGATTTGGCCTTTGGGAAGTTAGGCTTGTATTCAGTGCCCTCATAGCCTAGTGGGTATGTTGACTTTGGGTCAACAACATCCAACCGACCCGAAATTTTGCGGAAATACTCCAGAGCATTACTGAGGCCTTCCATAGAAATTTTAGCCAATTTGGTCTTTAGGAAGTGAAGTTTCACACAGTGTCCCTAAAACTTCAAAATGGGGCTCCTTAAATTTGAACTTGCATCCAATGGTGTTTGAAAATTCCAAAACTCTGAAGGAGTGACCTAGAGCATATTTTAAGTCTTCCTTGTGAGTTTCAACTAATTTTATCATTGGAAAGTACGAGTTGCTCTAGCCTGGGTTGCCACCCAAGAACACTGACAAGAGTCATTTAAGCTTGATTTTGGTTGAGAAGAAGTCTATCTGTTTTGAAACTTGGACCTATGTTTTCTACGTATATATGGAATATCTTGAATGAATTTAAGGATATTTGGATGCCCAAATAATGAATTTAACTCAATGTTCTACAGCAGTTGTGACATTTGTTTGATTTGTTTTTTTTGTCAAACCAACATAAAGAAATAAAATTGACCTTATTATTATTATTATTATTCAAGGGAATTCGAGTCATTCAATTCCATTCAAACTTATAGTCTTTGCATAGTTTTTTTATCAAAATGTTTTTATTTGACTATAAATTGTAGTCTCCATTTTAAAAAAAATGTCAAACTTACTTTTTTTTAATGTTATAAAATGTAAATGTTATTCCTTGCCTTATGTTACATAGTATTTAATCATTTCTTATCATTAGTCTATTGAAAAATGTCCCCAAATTGATTTTGACCATACAATTTTAATTTATTATTCAATCTACATGCGACACTAGCCATACATAGCACAATATTTTATGCTAGTCTTTACTCATATTTCTTCAATTTTAGTGATTTTTAAAAATACATTTCATGTTTTCAAAGGAATTTAAGTCATTCAATTCCAAGCAAACAAATGGGTGCAATATAGATTTTTACTCTTTTCTATTTCTTTTTTTTTTTCCTACTTAGACACTTATGGATATTTCTTTTTATTTCTTTAATTTTAGTTACTTCCAAAAATACAACTCATGTGTATAGAAGCAACCCTCAAATTTTCAAGTGTTCATGTGCATGTTCAATTCATGCTATCACTAACTAGTTATAGGTTCTAAATATAATGAGTCTAAATTAGCATATGGTATTGGCATGGCTAGAAAATTGATTTGAGGTTAAGATCAGATAAACACATGATTGTGGTAGTTATTGTGGTGAACTCAACTTTGTTAATATATATAGATGGTGTTGGGTTTTAAGGGGTTAATTTCAAAATTGAGTTTTAAAGTTTTGCTTTACAAAAAGAGCTTTATGGTTTTTCAAAAGTCACACATTGGAAAAGTGCAAATTCTTTGAGCACTATATATGTATATCCTTGTCCTTTATACTTCAAACTCTTTTGGACTCTTTTGCTACGAGCCCTATGCGCGCACACGAGCCGGACTTGGCCCGAGATTCTCGTTCCGGAAAACATTTAACTGGGTGCGTGCCCGCTATGCACATCCTGTGTTATTATCACGCCCAGGGGGTGCAAATCCGGGCCTGGCCTTTTTCAGGGGACCCGTTTTCTGATAATATAGTAATGCCATCCTTTTGCAAAAAAAAAAAAAAAAAAAACAATCCATACCATCGTTAAAATAACATAGCAGATCAAACATAATAGAAACAAACAATTCAGAACAAGCAGACCATAATGACACAGAACAGAACAAATCAGACGCAAATCCATACCGTCGTTAAATGATGAACAAATCAAAACACAGCAGATTTAATGATGAACAAATTAAACAATTCAGAACATAACAGATAATGGCCGAACATGAACATAACAGATCCATATACCGTCATGATTAAATGATGAACAAACAGACGCAGCATGAACAAACACAGATTTTAATGACACAACACAAATCCAGATCTTAGTGATCACACCGCCATGAACGCAGAATAGATCCATATACAGCTTTACCAGATGCACACAGAATAAATCACGCAATAATCTCTGTGATGTGTTTTGATGAAGAAAGATTCAAAAGCTATCAGATGAACTTGAATCGCTGCTGCTCTGCTCTTCCTTCTTCCTTCCTATACTTTCCTCCCTTGTTTTCTTCCCTTTCCCTCGTTTTCTCTCCTTTACCTTGTTTTCTCTCTTTCTTAAGAAGAACTTGACACATGGACTGATCTTATTAAGACCTAAATTCAAAATTCAAATGCACGTACAATCATAAGCATGTTCACATCTGATCACTTGAATTTGTGGGGTCCATTAGGTGGGCATGTGTCCCATTTATTTTAAATAAAATTTAATTAGAATGGATGGTATGTACTATATTTCATGAGATTGGCCAGATTTAACTTTTAAAGAAGGACCCACTTGATACATTAATGATTAAACTAATGAAATTCTACATAGTTTTCTAAAACATGTGATAGATCCACTATTAAAAAAACTGCACTTAAAAAAGACCCATTATTAAAAAAAATTGCACTTAAAAAATCTACATCAAAGAAAGCTATACTCTAATGTAGCTTACTTATGAAAAATCTACAATAATAATTAATTCCATTGTTACTGAGACCTTAATAAATTTTAGTCAAATTAAAGTAGGGCTAATTGTTACATTGATCATTTATATAACAAGTAAATAAAAATATAAAAAAACTCAATAATTTTATAATTATATCAATTAGATGGTAAAACCAATCAATTGGAGTATCTATACATCTGGATTTACTTGTACCCCTTTAATAGTTTCCAACTTTGATTGGGGTAAGAGTTTTCACAAAACTAATAAAAAGATAGTAATTATTTTTTAGTAGTTTGAATTTTAGTTATAAGTTATGTATATTGGTGAATTTATAAATTATAAGAAGGACCTAAAAATCAAATTGTACAATTGATTCCACGATTTTTGTCCATACGCATGGAGCTTCGCACATGTTTTAATCACCTGCATAATTCCCCATCACCGGCCCTCAAGTTCACTCATCAATTTTTTATTTCTAAGTTCAAATTTCAACATGATTTTAAGACTCAATGAGTATGCTGAAAAGCTTTGTAGGTAAATCTAGTATTATGTGATTAATCATTTAGTGGGACCCACTCCATTCAAGTAGAATTTGATGATACCCAATAAAAAAAATTGTAGTTAGAAGTTGGACACCTTAATAATCAATATAAGTGTTCATGGGGAAAGCTTGGGCAAGGCTAAGGAATATCCAAGCCCGACCCAACTTCAAAACTACGAGTCTAGGCTCGGCCTAGGCTCAAATCTGGCCACAAGGAGCTGGCCCAAGCCCAATCCGTCTGGAACTTTGAAAGCATGAGCCCAAACCTATTTTAATATATAACGAATAATGACAGCAAGATTTCATAATTACAAGTGTGTATCAAATGGCTTAGTAGTGTATATACATGTAAATGTACTTGGGTTCAAATCTATAACTCTAAACTTCTTTATTGAATTTTTTCTAATTTGGTTGAGCCATACATTAGGCTCTCAACCCGGCCTAGTTATAAATTTGGCCAAAATAAAACACTCGAGTCCAGCTTGAAAACTTAAACCAATGGCCTAGGCCCAACTCAAGTTGTGTTAGGCCCCGTTTGGGCTAGACCTAGCCTGATCCATGAGCACCCTTACCAATCAATGATGAAAAAAATGTTAAAAATTGCAATTAAATCTCTTTCTTTCCAAAGAGTTGCTACTAAATATAGCCACTATAATGCCTTTAGAATCATTACCTTTTTCACTTAACATGAATTTTAGTGACAAAAATGAAATTGTGACTAAACCTAGCACCACTAAAAGCCAAACTTTTTTGGTAGGTCTTTAGCAACAATACAAAAGTTGCCACAAAATGTGGCACATGAAGTGGCAAAAAAATTACTGTGGCTAAATGTAAGATACCTAAGGCAATTAACCATGAAAATTAAATATTGCCACAAAACCTTGGATAATTAGTGACAAACAACTGAACATTGCCACTACATCTCTTTACCTCAAAAGTAACATTTACCTGCTACATATAAGTTGCCACCAAATGTGACCACTATGATGCCTTTAATTTAGTGTCAACATTAGATTTCGCCACTAAAGGTGAAGTTTTAGTGATGACAATTAAGTTGTAGCAAAACTGTTGCCATTAAAAATCAGCTTTCCTGAGGTATATCTTTAGTGGCAATATAAAGTTGCCACAAAATGCACACATATAGTGGAAAAAAATAAACCGCGGCTAAATGTAAGATATATAAGTTATTAGCGATGACCCAAAAAAGTTGCCGCTAAAACAATAAAGCATTAGTGGCGAAAAAATAAAAAACACCACTATATCTCTCTCCCTCCAAAATCCCATGGTGCCAAAATTTCCAGCCATGGAATTAGTGACGAGTCTTAACTGTGACATATGAATTGTCACTAAATATAACCACTATATTACATTTAGTGGCAACATCATATTGTTGTCACTAAATATGTATTTTTACTTGCAAAAAGTACACTGCAGCTAAAATAGTTGCCGCTAAAAGGCAACTTTCTTGTAGTGTGAGGTGGACAACTATCCATAACCTAACCATGGTCTGTTGTACATCTGCACTTAGTACATCGACTTCTGCTTTATAGGGCCTTTGTATTTAAAGCGATGTGCAAGTGTCCAGTTTTCTCCAATAGTTTTCATTTAGGACTTAGGAGCCCATCAAGTTTACACCATCCAAATACATGGCACCAAAATATCCTCACACCAAAGTTCTTTCTCTCATATAAATAACTTCTTAAATAAAATAGTACAGCACAAAAAAAAACAAGGCTTTTATTTTAAAAGCACGATTTTAGCAAAAACATCTACATAACCCAATAGTATTTAAAAAAAAACAAAAAGAAGAGGAGGGCTTGTGAATAGTTTCATTAAAAAAATAAAATAATGGAAATGAAAATATTTGGATTCGCCCATAGAAAACAATGCGTGGTCAAAAGGCTTGGCCTTTCCCTATGCAAAAATAATCATGGCCAAAGGTTTTTTAATTTGCCTACAAAATATAGCGTCGCTAAAGGATATTGCCCACGGAAAACCATGTGTGGCCGAAAGTTTTGGCCTTTCCCTATGAAAATATATTCATGGCCAAAGGTTTTTCATTTTGCCTACAAAATACTGTGTCGCCAACGGATATTGGCCATGGAACACCATGTGTAGCCGAAAGTTTTAGCTTTTTCCTATGGAAATATATGCATGGCTAAAGGTTTTTCACTTTGCCTACAAAATATTGCATCGCCAAAGGATATTGTCCATGGAAAACCATGCGTAGCCGAAAGTCTTGACCTTTCTCTACGCAAATATATGTGTGGCTAAAGGTTTTTCACGTTGCCTAGAAAATACTATGTTGCCAAAGGATATTGCCTACAAAAGACTATGTGTGGCCAAAAGTCTTAGTTTTTCCCTATGCAAATATATGCGTAGCCAAATGTTTTTCACTTAGCCTACAAAATGACACGTCGCCAAATGATATTTCCTCATGGCTAAAACTTTGCCTCTTAGTTTGGAGAGAATTCAGACTACTTTTGCCTATGAAAATATCTTGCATTGCCAAAAATAGGAGATAATTGTGGCTTTTGCCTACGAAGATTTATTTTCGTAGGCAAAAGATAACTTTTAGCCACACAAAATGGGCTTGCATGGGCAAAGCCGTAGCCAATAATGTATTTTTTTGTAATAAGTACAGATCTTAATTTAATAAGAGAATGATTAATCCCAACAAAATATTATGAAAAAACCAATAATAAACTTATTCTAGCTATTACTAGCGAAAAACTACATATCAAATACAAATTAAGTAATGTTTATGTTTATAAAAATGGAACATGCATAAAGACTAATTTCCTACTAGAAAAGGATTTAAATAATGATGTTATCCTTGGAAATCTTTTTCTACAAATTTTACAGCCTTTTTAAATTGATTCATCAGGTCTAAAAACTATTTTACACAATAAAGAATTAAATTTTGATTTTATTGAATTAACTCCTATTCAACATATCAATATTATTCAGACAAAGTGTAAACAACTAAGATGTTCAAAAACCATTTAGATATCCAGTCCCAAATAAAATGGATCTTATTAATCATCTTTCTGATGTCTTCATGTTTTCTATATTTAATCCTAAATCCAGATTTTGGTACCTTCAAATTCTACCCAGAGGACAGATATAAAATTATATTTCTTTTCTTAAAGAAAATAAAAATTCAGATTATTGGTAATTCTCATTTAGACCTGTCTACCTTCAGGAAGTATCCCTTCTCATTATGACATCAAGTACAAGCAAAAGCAAAGCCCCTATTTAGGATTCAAGCTCTTCCTTCATACCTACATCCCAACAAATATCAATTCCCTTTTTCAATCCAGGACTATCTGTCATTTCACAAGAACTTATCAATGCCCATTGGAGTGCCATTCTATTTGATAAAAGAAAAAATACTAGAAAAACCCTATCCAAAATTGCAAACCGCATCAAGGATTTAGAAAGAGAAATCCTTATGTGCCATAACATCGATCAAAGAGCACTGTTATCCACCTATGCTGATGAAAAAACAACTAGAATTTACCTCCTGAAAAAGGTTAACACAGCCCTTCTAGATAAGATGGCTACAAGAATTAGAGAAAAAACTATTTCTTGTCAGATCAACAAGTGATTAATGCTCAAAGCTCAATATATAAGCTGGGCAACTGGCTTTCCCAAATTGTTCCTGCCATTATATGAAGTTGATATCTCATATATTGAACAAGGATTAGTCCAAAAATTTTCTTTATGCAGAGATGATTTTGAAATGAAACAGCAACTCCCTACAATCATGCCTCATGCCCTTCGTAGCCTTGGAGTTACCAAAAGACAACTTCTCATAACGATTTCATCAAGTTTGGGTGAAAGATCAGAAATTTTGTTTTATCAACCTTATCAATTATGGACCATCATGAATTATGAAAAAGGAGATTTAGTCTGCAAAAAGGTCATCTCTACCTTAAATGATTACGAGCATCTCCCTATTAATTATCCAGCTTAATGGTATGAAACTCATGAAGTCGTTACAACGGAATACAGCTTAGAATGCCTCCAAACTTATGATCCAGCTTCTGATCAATATCAAAGATTTCTCAATCTAAAAGGATATCCTGAATTTGCAAGTACATACAAATATGTTTGGTGTGACGGTTGAAGAGTTGTTTGCATAGCTGATGATCTTGTTGTGCAAGCAACGGAGATACAAAACCATATAAATCTTGACATACAGCTCTTAATGAAATTATCAATGCATATAAAGACATGTCTTTTGATATTTCTGACGGAACTCGAGAAGAATTAATCCAATTATTCCATGGTGAATTAACGAATGATGGCTGGGATGAGCACTTTTGATGCAAGTCACCAATAATACTATGCCTAGCATAAAGATTCTTCCTACAAGAGCTTTTCCTACTAGCCCATCAATGATTTTTCTTTTGGAAAAAGTACATACAAAAGTACTAAAAGACAAAGCATATCTCTCATAAGAATGAAGTAGTATTTTATTCCCGACATACACATCTATGAAGAACTTATCTCCTGAAAGGGAAAATAAATAAAGACATGACACATACCTTATGAAGCCACTCAAAGCAATCACGACATCTCACTATTCAGAATAAAGTTCATCTACAGCAAAGATTGTGATTTTTGTCTGCAGTCAGTTGCAGCATGAAATTTGTCAGCACATGAAATAAAATGCAAATGCAGTGTAAATTTAGTTGTAATGAAATGTAAATTATGTTGGTATGACTGTAAATAGGTCTAGCCTTCCTCATGTACGGGCAATAGTTAGAATACCAACCAAAATCCAACCTTACTTTCACTATCTCCTCTCTCCTTTCTTTTCCACTTTTGTATACCCACCATCTTCCCCATTTGGTATCAAAGCCAAGTCGGTATCAAATTTGTAATCTAGTACTTTGGCAATATAAAGTCATTTTGTGAGTATTTCTTCACTTATCTTTGTCATGTTATGCTTTGATTTTACTTAAGGAATTGCTAACTCAGAAGTAAGAATGTCAAAAGTCTTAATACTTAGTTTTGTGTTTGTTATTATTGAGAAATTTTAATCATATTCCACCCGGAGCAAAGCTGAGGTATCCATTGTTGTCGTCGTTGTTAGCTGTGTGAAGGCGTTTAAGGCATTTTGTTGGTGTGTAAATCCTCTATTTCTTTAGATACTCATAGTGGATTTGGTTAAAATAACTCTGTAATACAAATTATGGCTAAGCTTATTAAGAAGTTTGTACCTTCTTATTCCTATCATCAAATTCCATAACTTCTATGTATATTAAAAATATTGAAGAAACTAGTTATGATGATTTAGATCAAGTGATTTGTGACTGGACTATTCCAACCGTAAATAAAAATGAAATTTATGAAGTTAGAAGTTTTCAATTAAAATCAAGTTATAAAGTAAAAACCATCAAAAGAAGTGAATCCATTACTAGTAATACTCAGCATCTTTCTTTAATCAAGCCCCATGAAATAAAGGAGTATGTTAAAACATACAATTATATTTATTTTGGATTAGTGCAAGTTGCTTTAAAGCCTTTAACAAGACTTGGACTTAGAACAGAAGCTCTCATCTATGTTCAAGGTACAAGACATAAAAAATTCAGTGATTCATTACTTGGAATGGTTGAATCAAGTTTGGCTAATGGCCCTAGTTTCTTTATTGCTTTCCAAATTTCTCTGTTTCCCTTACAGATCCAGGTGCACATGAAGGTCTTACACTTGCTATCCAGATAAAAGGTTTTGATATGAATTCTCATAATCAAAATCTTGCTCTCATATATAAAGTTTATTATAAACTCAACAATTTAGTTAGTCTAGGCATAGCCTATTCTCATCAAGCAAACGCTATGACTACTTTATTCCAAACTAATTTAAAAAATAAAGTTAATATTCCAAAACTCATACAGTGGAATAATATTAATGTATCTGGTAAATGGCGCTAAGAAAGCGCCCAACCAGAAAGGTCTTTAGAAAATCAAGATATTGAAACAATTATTGAACATGAAGATGGAAGTGTTGAAATAAATTTTCAAATAGATTCAAGAGATACAACTCCTACAATTTATCAACCTTCTAGAAAGTCTTATTTTCATCCTCCCTCTATAGTAGGATCTTCCATAAAAGAGCCATCTCGAGTTTCTTGCTCTACACCTAATGTAGACCTTCGACCTACAGGACTTATGTATCATTCTTATCAAGCTTCTCCATCTAATACATATAATCCTTTGGAATCCAATTTCAATAGAAATGTTATTGAATGTTCTAAAGCTGATAAAGAATGTTAAAAAAGAATTTAGCTCTACATCCTTTAACAAAATCCTTTTTTAAACAGGTTTCTCAAGAACATAAAGACTTTTTAAAAGAAAAATGGCATAAATATATGTATGATAATCAAAGAAATATTTATTTCTTTGATTAGCTTCAACTAGCCATAAAGAAAGCTTATAATACTAAAGATTTATCTATCAATATGATAGCAAAATTAAGTTCATCTTGGATTATAGCTTCTACCAGTTCTTCTCCACACAGAACTGGAAAATCTATACATCCTCCATTACATCAAATCATATATAAAGAAACTTCGGCCGTGCCCATAAAAGATGTAGCAAAGATACAAGGAGATAAAGGTAAATCTGAATTAATTTATAAATCAAACTTAAATCATGTTTTAGAACAGAATAATTATACAAATATTAACCTTCATACTATTGGTGAACAAACCCATAGAATTGAAGATAAAGTTGAAAATATTTTAAAAATTTATGAAGCATCTTCTTCACAAAAGATAATTAAGACACAAACTTTAGGCTTTCAAGGTGAAGCCCTTAAAGATCTAAAGTTAGAAAGGAAGCCTTTAAAATTTTTAGGTGAACTAATCAATCAATTATCTCATAGTTTTACAAATATAAAACTTTAAGAAAATAAAGATAAAAAAGCTGACAAATCTATAAATGTTTTAGTCTCAAATTCTAAAGCCTCTAGCTCTGATTCAGAATTTTCTGTAGCTGATCAAAGAAAAATTTATTTCTTTAATTGGCTTCAAGTAGCCATGAAGAAAGCTTTTAATAATGAAGATTTATCCATCAATTTGATAACTAAATTAAGCTTTTCTTGGATTATAGCTTCTACCAGTCCCTCTCCACAAAGAATTGAAAAATCTATACATCTTCTATTACATCAAATCATATGTAATGAAACTTTAGCCGTGCCCATAAAAGATGTTGCAACAATACAAGGAGATAAAGGTAAATCTGAATTTATTTACAAATCAAATTTAAGTCATGTTTTAAAACAAAATAATTATACAAATATTAACCTTCATACTATTGGCCAACATATGATGATATATGCCTCTACCATCATCGCTGCTGGTAATGATCAAAGACATGCAGTAAATGCAGTTGTCCTTGGATTTACTGGACAATTACATGGTTGGTGGGGAAAGTACCTATCTGATATAGAAAGACAAGCTATACTAAATGTAGTAAAAAGAGATCCTTCAGGAAATCTTGTTATTACTCATCAAGGTAAAATGAATCTTGTTTTTATTTACATGCTTATTACCAATATAGTAAAACATTTTATTGGTAATTATATAAATGTAGAAGAAAAAATAAAAACACAATTAATCAATTTATCTTACCCAACATTATCAGATTTTTGTTGGTATAAAGATGTTTTCTTATCAAAACTCTATACAATCGATGTAAGCAATTCAGAATTTTAGAAAGAAAAATTTATGTCTGGTCTTCCTAAACTTTCTGCAAAAAAAGTTAGAGAAAAGTTAAAATCATAAAATTATAGAAATTTAAATTATGGACTTTATACAAATGGTGACCACATTCAAAAGATAAATAAAGTTGGATTTTCATTATGCAATGAAATCAAACTTAAACAACAAATTAAAAATAAAAAAAGAATCAGCAAATATGAGCTTGGTGATTTTTGTTATCAATTGGGCATAGAACCATTAATTAGACCTCCCAGCCATAAGACAGAGAAAAACTTTAAAAAACCATAAAAAAAATCTAAACATTTTTCAACTCCACAATATTATATTCCCTCAAAAAGATATCATAAAAAATCTTCTCATAAAAATCCATATAAAGAATCAAAGAAATCTTATACAAAAGATAATCCATCAACTTCTTATCCCAAGAAAAAAGAAATACAATGCTATAATTATAAAGAAAAGGGACAAATAGCTCCTGACTACCCAAAAATAAATGTAAAAACAAAAAAAGAAATCAAAACTATCTTAAAAGGATCTTCAGCATCAGAGTCATCCAATTCCTCTGATATAGATTATTCTTCCTCTCATTCTTTAAATACATGTCATTGTAAAATATTTGACAGTGAAATCCGGCATGAATCTGCTTCTTCTTCCTCTTTATCTTTAAACGTACTTTCTGCTCCAGAAGAATTGGTGCTAGAAATGTTGAAAGATTTCAAAAATGAAGAATTAAAAAATAAATATTTTGAAAAAATATCGAATATAAATAGAGGAAATAAAAAAGGAAAAGATTCTACATCAAATAATATATCTGACTTACCTAAATAATTCAGCGTTAAAACTGTATTAGATACATTAAAAGAGCAGCAAGCTCCTCCTCATCTTTCAATTAACCATCTCTATAAAGAAATTACTAATCAAAAGCAAGAAATAAAAGAATTAAAACAAGACTTAATTGAACTTCAGGAACTCAAACAATGTGTTGCGAATCTTGAATTTCGCACATAAAAAAATTATCAAGAAAATAATGATAATAAATTAGAACATTAAGAAGAATTTGGAGAAAACTTAAATGGTTTTGTAAATTCTTTAACAAGAAATCCACTTAAAAATGGAAAACTCAAGCTACAATTAAGATTAAAGACTTCTTTATAAAAGCACTCTGCTTGCTAGATAGTGGCGCAGATGTTAATTTAATAAGAAAAGGATTCCTCCCAACAAAATATTATGAAAAAACAAATAATAAACTGAATCTAGCTATTGTTAGCAAAAGATACATATCAAATACAAATTAAGTAACGTTTATGTTTGTAAAAATGGAACATACATAAAGATTTAATTCCTTCTAGGAAAGGATTTGAAGAACGATGTTATCCTTGGAAACCCTTTCCTACAAATTTTATAGCTTTTTCAAATTGACTCATCAGATCTAAAAACTATTTTAGACAATAAAGAATTGATTTTTGATTTTGGCGAATCAACTCCTATTCAACATATCAATAGTATTCAGACAAAGTGTAAACAAGAATAAGGTGTTCAAAAAATAATCAAATATCAAGCTCCAAATAAAATGAATCATATTAATCGTCTCTCTGATGTCTTCATGTTTTCTACATTTGATCCTACATCCAAATTTTGGTACCTTCAAATTCTACCCAGAGGACAGATATAAAATTATTTTTCTTTTCCCAAAGAAAATAAAAATTTAGATTATTGATAATTCTCATTCAGACCTATCTGATATAGAAAGACAAGCTATACTAAATGTAGTAAAGTGAGATCCTTCAGGAAATTCCCATTTGGTATCAAAGCCAAGTTGGTATCTAGCTTGTAATCAAGTATCATTGCAATATAAAGTCGTTTTGTGAGTACTTCTTCACTTATCCTTATGTTTTCATTTTATTTAAAGAATTGTTGACTCAAAAGCAAGAACGTAAAAAAATCTTAATACTTGGTTGTGTGTTTGTTATTATTGAGAAATTTTAATCATATTCCGCCCGAAGCGAAGCTGAGGTTGCCATTATTGTCACCGTTGTTAGACATGTGAAGGCATTTAAGGCATTTTGTTGGTGTGTAAATCCTCTATTTCGTTAGATACTCATGGTGGATTTCGTTAAAATAACTCTATAATACAAATTATGTCTAAGCTTATTAAGAAATTTGTACCTTCTTCTTCCTCATCATAAAATTCCTTATCTTTTATATCTATTAAAAATAGTGAAGAAATCAGTTATGATGATTTAGATCAAGTTATTTGTGACTAGACTATTCTAACCGTAAACAAAAATGAAATTTATAAAGTTGGAAGTTTTTAATTAAAATCAAGTTATAAAGTAAAAACCATCAAAAGAACTAAATCCATTACCAGTAATATTCATCATCTTTCTTTAATCAAGCCCCATGAAATAAAGGAGTATGTTAAAACATACAATTATATTCATTTTGGACTAGTGAAAGTTGCTTTAAAGCCTTCAACAAGACTTGGACTTAGAACAGAAGCTCTCATCTATGTTCAAGATACAAGACATAAAAAATTCAGTAATTCATTACCTAGAATGGTTGAATCAAGTTTGGCTAATGGCCTCACTTTTTTCAATTGCTTTCCAAATTATTCTGTTTCCCTTATAGATCCAGGTTCACATGAAGCTCTTACTCTTGCTATCCAGACAAAAGGTTTTGATATGAATCCTCATAATCAAAATCGTTCTCTCATATATAGAGTTTATTTTAAACTCATGAATTCAGTTGTTCTAGGCATAACCTATTCCCATCAAGCAAAAGGTATAACTACTTTATTCCAAAATATTTTCAAAAATAAAGTTAATATTCCAAAACTCATACAGTAGAGTGATATTAATCTATCTAGTAAATGGCGCTAAGAAAACGCTCAACCTAAAAGGTCTTTAGAAAATCAAGATATTGAAACAATTATTGAACATGAAAATGGAAGTGTTGAAATAAATTTTCAAACAGATTCAGGAGATACAACTCCTACAGTTTATCAACCATCTAGAAAGTCTTATTCTCATCCTCCCTCTGTGGTAGGATATTCCATAAAAGAACCATCCCGAGCTTTTTGCTCTACACCTAATGTAGACCTTCGACCTACAGGACTTGTGTATCATTCTTATCAAGCTTCTCCATATAATACATAGAATCCTTCGGAATCCAATTTCATTACAAATGTTATTGAATGTTCTAAAGTTGATAAAGAAATGTTAAAAAAGAATTTAGCTCTACATCCTTTAACAAAATCCTTTTTTAAATAGGTTTCTTAAGAGCATAAAGATTTCTTAAAAGAAAAGTGGTATAAACATATGTATAATCATCAAAGAAATATTTATTTCTTTGATTAGCTTAAATTAGTCATAAAGAAAGCTTATAATACTATAGATTTTTCCATCAATATGATAACAAAATTAAGCTCATCTTGGATTATAGTTTCTGGCAATTATTCTCCACAAAGAGCTGAAGAATCTATACCTCCTCCGTTACATCAAATTATATATAAAGAAACCTCAGCTGACCCATAAAAGATGTTGTAAAAATACAAGGAGATAAAGGTAAATCTGAATTTAGTTACAAATCAGACTTAAGTCATATTTTAGAACAAAATAATTATACAAATATTAGCATTCATACTAATGGCCAACAAACTAATAGAATTGAAGATAAAGTCGAAAATATTTTACAGCCTTCTGAAATTACTTCTTCTCAAAAAGAAATCAAAGGATCCTATCCCTCATCCTTAAAATCATCTAGTTTCTCTGATAAAGTTTATTCTCCAGATACATGTCATTGTAAAATATTTGACAAGAAAATCCAGTAGAATCTGCTTCTTCTTCCTCTTTATCTTTAAACGTACTCTTTGCTCCAAAAGAAGTGGTGCTAGAAATGTTTAAAGATCTAAAAGATGAAGAATTAAAAAAAATTAAATATTTTAAAAAATATAGAAAATAAATAACAAAAATAAAAAAGGAAAAGCATCTATATCAAGTAATATATTGACTTACCTGAACAATTCAGTATAAAAACTGTTTTAGATAGATTAAGAGAGTAACAAGCTCCTCCTCATCTTTCAATTCAAGATCTTTATAAAGAAATTAATAACCAAAAGCAAGAAATAAAAGAATTAAAACAAGACTTAATTGAACTTCAAGAACTCAAACATCATGTTGAGAATCTTGAATTTCACACACTTAAAAATTATCAAGAAAATAATGATAATTTAGAACATCAAGAAAAATTTGATGAAAACTTAAATGGTTTTGTGAATTCTTTAACAAGGAATCCACCTCAAAAATGGAAAACTCAAGTTACAATTAAGGCAAAGACTTCTCTATTAATGCACTCTGCTTACTAGATAGTGGCGCAGATGTTAGTTTAATAAAACAAGGATTAATCCCAACAAAATAATATGAAAAAACTAAAAATAAACTCAGCCTAGTAATTGCTAGTAATAAACTCCATATCCATTATAAATTAAATAACGTCCATGTTTGTAAAAATGAAACATGTATAAAGGCTAATCTCCTGCTCGGAAAAGATTTAAACAATGATGCTATCCTTGGAAATCCTTTTTTATAAATTCTACAGCCTTTTCAAATTGACTCATCAGGCCTTAAAACTATTAAAGACAATAAAAAATTAATTTTTGATTTTGTTGAATCAACTCTTATTCAACATATCAATACCATTCAAAATCAAATTGCTTATAAAGAAAAACAAATTGCATATCTTCAAGAAGAAATGAATTCTTTAAGAATTGAAAAAGAATTACAAAAACCAGAATTCCAAAAAGATTTAATCCAATTTCAAAAATCTCTTGAAACAGAATGCTGTTCTGACCTTCCTTTTGTCTTTTGGCACAGGAAATGCCATACTGTTTCTCTTCTATATATTGATAATTTCAATGAATCTCAAATTCCTACTAAAGCTCGACCTATTCAGATGAATAAAGACCTTGTACAACTATGTACTAAAGAAATCAATGATCCTCTTGCTAAAAAGCATATTCAAAAATCACAATGCCCTTAGAGTGGAGCAGTGTTTTATGTAAATAAAGCGCCTAAACAAGAATTAGGTCTTCCCCATCTTGTTATCAACTACAAGCCTTTAAAAAAAGTCTTAAAGTCCATCATATATCTAGTTCCAAATAAAACTGATCTTATTAACCGTCTAGCCGGTGCCTTCCTTTTTTCCAAATTTGATCTTAAATCAGGATTTCTGCAAATTCAAATCACCCCAGAGGATAGGTATAAAACTACTTTTTTATTACCATTTGGCATTCTGAATGGAACGTTATGCCATTTGGTTTAAAAAATGCTCCTTCAGAATTTCAAAAAATAATGAATGACATTTTTAATCCATATCAAGCTTTTACACTCGTCTATATAGATGACATTCTTGTGTTTTCAAAATCTATTTGTGACCATTGGAAACATTTAAATATTTTTAAAAAGGTTATTATCAAGAATGGACTTGTCTTATCCCAAAAGAAAATGAAGTTTTTTCAAACAGAAATTTAGTTTCTTGGCTTTATAATAAAAAAAGGAACTATTTCTCCAGTCCAAAGAGTTATTAAGTTTGCTTCCCAATTTCCTGATGAAATTCTTAATAAAGAGCAATTGCAACATTTTCTTGGATGCCTTAATTATGTTTCTGACTTTTATAAAGATCTTGCTAAAGAAAGAAAAATCTTGCAAATGCACTTGACCAAAAATCCCATTGAATGGTCACCTGCTCATACAAAAGCTATTCAAAATATTAAACAGAAAGTCCAAAATTTACCTTGTTTAACTATCCCTCATCTAGATTTATGATAAATAGTTCAAACAGATGCATCTGAAATAAGTTTTGAAGGAATCCTTCTACAAAGAAACGTCCTTGGAAAAGAAAAAATTCTTCGTTTCACTTCTGGAACATGGACCCCCACTCAACAGAATTATTCAACTATTAAAAAGGAAATCCTATCCATAGTAAATAGTATAATGAAGTTCCAAAGTGATTTATTAAACAAAAATTTTTTATTAAGAATAGATTGTAAATCTGCTAAAGAAATTTTAGAAAAAGATGTAAAAAATCTTACTACAAAGCAAATCTTTGCTCACTGGCAAGCTTTATTAGCCATATTTGACTTTGACATTGAGTATATTGTAGGTAAAAATAATTCTCTTCCTGATTTTTTATCTCGTAAGTTTTTACAGGGGCAAAAGAATGAAGCCTTGGTAAATTAGACCCTTTCTCTAGTCTCCAACTGATAAAGTTTCTTCCATTATGAACACTACACCTTTATCCAAAAAATCCAGCAGCAATTATCTTGAGAGATAGGGAAAAACACATACTTCTAATATTCCTCAATTTCAAAGCCCATCAACCCCTGTATCTAGAAAACCTCAAGTTTCACAAACCCAATATTTTGCCACAAAAGCACCCTTGAGAATTTATTCCTTAGATGACATGTCTTATGCCGATACCATTTCTACTGAACATCTTATCCAAACCCTTTTTTCTCCTGATTACTTTTTTATCCAACCTCTTGACTATAAAGTCTATGAACAGATTCTGATTAGAACTTGCAGCTATACTATTGATCATATAGATGGTCAAAAAATTCATACTTAAATGCTTTACCACCCAATATTACTATCCTCTATTCAAAAATTAAAATCCTGGATGTTCTCTCTGTAGAAGAATGGGGATGACCTCTTCATATGCCTCAAAGGCTTGATTCAGAACTTATTTTTAATTATTATGATTATATTTTTGCTTGGGAAGTCATCCTTTATTATCAAAACCCATCTTTTCAGCATTCTTGGTTCATCAAACTCAAATCAAACTCCCATAAAATACCTATGTGGTTCTTCACACAATTCTGGATTTTTTTTGTGCCACTAAAGACATCCTTCCTCAAGCACTTCTTCCTATTTATGAATCCTATTATGCATCATTTAAAGCCTTTCTCAAATTAGAAGAAAAAAAGCCTTTATCAGCACCTACAACTTGCAACAAAACCTTATGTTACTATGCAGTTTTATTGCAAGTAGGAGATTTCTTGGATCTTGAAATGGAATTTTTATAAAGAAATGGACTTCAGTCCACCAGTTTTATCTCGAATGATTTATATCTAATTTTGGCATCAATTTGATTATACTGTAATACTCCAGCAATATTCTACCGATTAAGCTATAAAGCCATCGTTCTCTGAAGTTCTCAAAACTCTTGAAAAAGAAAAAGAAAGGCTTCATCCAGTAAGTAATATTGACAAACAGAAGAATTCTTTTCAGCCTCGCTTTCTGCTCTTTATGCACTAGCAGATTTGCTTCAACTTAAAAAAGAACTTCAAAGGGAAATTATTGAACAAATACAAAAAGAACGGTCATCTGAAAATTCTCCATTAAGTTTTAGTCAGTAGTTACATCATCTTTGGGCTGATGACAATCCTTTTGAAAATATTGCTCCTGAACGACATACAGATGCTGATGAGAAAAAAAGTGATAACGAAGGATTCATGTCTATCCAAAGAAAAGGAAAAAAATAAAGCCAAGACAAGACATATGCCTTATCAGGCTAGTCAATTTCCCACAAAGCAATCATGACAATCCACTATTCAGAATAAAGTTCATTTACAGTGAAGATTGTGATCCTATCCAGTAGTCCTGAAGCATCATGAAATTTGTCAGCACATGAAATGAAATGCAAATGTAGTATAAATTCAGCTGTAATGAAATGTAAATTATGTTTGTTATGACTATAAATAAGTCTAGTCTTCCTCATACATAGGCAAGAGTTGGAATAACAATCAAAATCCAGCCTTGGTTCCACCACCATCTCCTCTCTCCTCTCCCTTCCGCTTTTATGTACCCACCAGCTTCCCCATTTGGTATCAAAGCCAAGTTGGTATCTAGTTTTTAATCAAGTACCGTTGCAATATAAAGTCGTTTTGTGAGTACTTCTCACTTATCCTTATGTTTTCATTTTATTTAAAGAACTGCTGACTCAGAAGCAAGAACGTAAAAAAATCTTAATACTTAGTTGTGTGTTTGTTATTATTGAGAAATTTTAATCATATTCTGCCCGAAACGAAGCTAAGGTTGCCATTATTGTCATCGTTGTTAGCCATGTGAAGGTATTTAAGGCATTTTATTGGTGTGTAAATCCTCTATTTCGTTAGATACTCATGGTGGATTTGGTTAAAATAACTCTATAATACAAATTATGGCTAAGTTTATTAAGAAGTTTGTACCTTCTTCCTCCTCATCATCAAATTCCTTATCTTCTATGTCCATTAAAAATAGTGAAGAAATCAGTTATGACAATTTAGATCAATTTATTTATGATTGGACTATTCCAATCATAAATAAAAATGAAATTTATAAAATTGGAAGTTTTCAATTAAAATCAAGTTATAGAGTAAAAACCATTGAAAGAACTAAATCTATTAGCAGTAATATTCAGCATCTTTCTTTAATCAAGCCCCATGAAATAAAGGAGTATGTTAAAGCATACAATTATATTCATTTTGGATTAGTACAAGTTGCTCTAAAACCATTAACAAGACTTGTACATAGAACTGAAGCTCTCATCTACGTTCAAGATGCAAGACATAAAAAATTCAATGATTCATTACTTGGAATGGTCGAATCAAGTTTGGCTAATGGCCCTACTTTCTTCAATTGCTTTCCAAATTTCTCTGTTTCTCTTACAGATCTAGGTGCACACGAAGCTTTTACTCTTGCTATCCAGACAAAAGGTTCTGATATGAATCCTTATAATCAAAATCTTGCTCTCATAGATAGAGTTTATTATAAACTCATGAATTCAGCTATTCTAGGCATAACCTATTCCCATCAAGCAAAAGGTATGACTACTTTATTCCAAACTAATTTAAAAAATAAAGTTAATATTCTAAAACTCATACAATGGAATAATATTAATGTATCTGGTAAATGGCGCTAAGAAAGCGCCCAACTAGAAAGGTCTTTAGAAAATCAAGATATTGAAACAATTATTAAACATAAAGATGGAAGTGTTGAAATAAATTTTCAAACACATTCAAGAGATACAACTCCTACAGTTTATCAACCTTCCAGAAAGTCTTATTCTCATCCTCCCTTTGTGGTAGGATCTTCCATAAAAGAACCATCTCGAGTTTTCTGCTCTACACCTAATGTAGCCTTTCGACCTACAGGACTAGTGTATCCTTCTTATCAAGCTTCTCCATCTAATACATATAATCCTTTGGAATCTGATTTCAATATAAATGTTATTGAATGTTTTGAAATTGATAAAGAAATGTTAAAAAAGAATTTAGCTTTACATCTTCTCACAAAATCTTTTTTTAACCATGTTTCTCAAGAACATAAAGACTTTCTAAAAGCAAAATGGTATAAATATATGTATGATAATCAAAGAAATATTTATTTCTTTGATTGGCTTAAACTAGCCATGAAGAAAGCTTATAATACTGAAGATTTATCCATCAATATGGTAACTAAATTAAGCTCTTCTTGGATTATAGCTTCTACCAATTCCTCTCCATAAAGAACTGAAGAATCAATACATCCTCCATTACATCAAATCATTTATAAAGAAATTTTAGCTGTACCCATAAAAGATGTTGCAAAAATACAAGGAGACAACGATAAAACTGAATTTATTTACAAATCAGATTTAAGTCATATTTTAGAACAAAATAATTATACAAATATAAACCTTCATACTATTGGCCAACAAACCAATAGAATTGAAGATGAAGTTGAAAATATTTTACAGCCTTTTGAAATTATTTCTTCTTAAAAAGAAAGCAAAACTATCTTAAAAGGATCCTCATCCTCATCCTTAGAATCATCTAGTTCCTCTGATAAAGATTATTCTTCAGATACATGCCATTATAAAATATTTGACAGTGAAATCCAGTATGAATCTGCTTCTTCTTCCTTTTTATCTTTAAAATCATAAAAAATCTTCTCTTTAAAACCCTTACAAAGAATTAAAGAAATCTTATACAAAAAAAAATCCATGCACTTCTCATCCTAAGAAAAAAGAAATACAATATTATAATTACAAAGAAAAAGGACATAGAGCCCTTGATTGTCCAAAAATAAAAGGTAAAAAAGAAAAAGAAATCAAAACTATCTTAAAAGGATCTTAAGAGTCAAAGTCATCCAGTTCTTCAGATACAGATTATTCTTCCTCTCATTCTTCAGATACATGTCATTGTAAAATATTTGACAATGAAATCCAATATGAATATGCTTCTTCTATCTCTTTATCTTTAAATGTACTTTCTGTTCCAGAAGAGATGGTGCTAGAAATGTTTAAAGATCTAAAAGATGAAGAATTAAAAAATAAATATTTAAAAAAAATAAAGAATATAAATAAAGGAATAAAAAAGGAAAAACTTCTACATCAAATAACATATTAGACTTACCTGAACAATTTAGCATTAAAACTGTATTAGATAGATTAGGAGAGCAATAAGCTCCTACTCATCTTTCTATTCAAAATCTTTTTAACGAAATTAATAATCAAAGTCAAGAAATAAAAGAATTAAAACAAGACTTAATTGAACTTTAAGAACTCAAACAACATGTTGAGAATCTTGAATTTCACATACTAAAAAATTATCAAGAAATTAATGATAATTTAGAAAATCAAGAAAAATTTGATGAAAACTTGAATGGTTTTGTAAATTCTTTAACAAGGAATCCACTTAAAAAATGGAAAATTCAAGTTACAATTAAGATCAAAGAATTCTCTATTAAAGCACTCTACTTGCTAGACAGTGGCGCAAATGTTAATTTAATAAGAGAAGGCTTAATCCCAACAAAATATTATGAAAAAACCAAAACTAAACTCAATCTAGCTACTATTAGCAAAAAAATACATATCAAATACAAATTAAGTAACGTTTATGTCTGTAAAATTGGAACATGCATAGAGACTAATTTCCTTCTAGAAAAGAATTTAAACAATCCTGTTATCCTTGGAAATCCTTTTCTACAAAGTTTGCAGCCTTTTCAAATTGACTCATCAGGTCTAAACACTATTTTAGATAATAAAGAATTAAATTTTGATTTGGTTGAATTAACTCCTATTCAACATATCAATATTATTTAAGCAAAGTGTAAACAAGAATATGATGTTCAAAAGCATTTAAATATCCAGTTCCAAATAAAATGGATCTTATTAATCATCTCTCTAATGTCTTCATGTTTTCTACATTTAATCCTACATCCAAATTTTGGTACCTTCAAATTCTACCTGGAGGACATATGTAAAATTGCTTTTCTTTTCCTAAAGAAAATAAAAATTCAGTTTATTGATAATTCTCATTCAGACCTATCTTTTACTACTATCTGCCTTTAGGAAGTATCCCTTCTCATTATGACATCAAGTAAAGCCCCTATTTAGGAATCAAGCTCTTCCTTCATACCTACATCCCAAGAAATATCAATTCCCTTCTTCAATCTAGGATTATCTGTCACTTCACGAGAACTTATGAATGCCCATTCGAGTGCCATTCTCTCTAATAAAAGAAAAAACACTAGAAAAACCCTATCTGTTAGGTCCTAAATTTTTATATTGGGTCATACCGGTCTGTTGGGTTTGAGTTGGGGTGAGAGGGGTTATATAGGCTTAGCAAATACTTGTGGGCCTTGGGATTATGTTATTTAACCCTTTTGGGCCAATAGACTCTTTTCGAAATTTTGTAAAACTTACTAGAAAGCAGGGAGCCCCTTTTTGTAATTTAGAAAAACTTCCTCTCAATATAAACCCTTAGGGTTTTCCCATCCTCCAATCTTCTTCCTTTTTTCTGCAACCAAGCCCTAGAAGTTCTCCAGGGGAAAACCAAGATTGGATCTTCTAATCTTCAGATTTGCTTTTGGCTTTGAGATCCAGGCAAGTGGATAACTGTAAACAATGGCTTTTGGTTACCTACAAAATCTTTTGGTTGCTTGTTGATAACATGCCTTTTGTTGGATTCTTTTTCGTTAGGGTGCTAACTTATGATTCCTTCCTTTTGATACCTTGATTTGGATTGATAATAAAGATTTGATTTCTTGTCTTTTACGTAAAATAGAAATTAGTATATATATTGTATTTTTAAAAAAAAATCAACAGAGGTACAGCGCCACTGCGCACGCTAGGCAGCGCGCCGCTGTGTGGCATGCCAGGCAGGGCCTGCCACCTGGCAGAGCTACTTGGCTACTGTTGTATGCAGTAGGCCAGGCCTGCTGGCTGGCTGGGCCTGCTAGCAAGCCAGGTGTGCTATGAGCTGAGGTTGGGCCGGATCTAATGGCGGGCCCAAAGTAAATAAAAAAAATATTTAATAATAGTAATAAATAAGAAATAAACAATTGGGATTAAGATTGTAATTATAAAGATTTTAAAATGTTGCATTTTGATTAATGATCTAGCATACTAACGGTGACTTGCTTACATTAAAGTAATTTTTAACTAGATGTTATTAAAAATTTAGTTAGGGTTATTTATAAATTTAATTGGGAATTATGTACTTCTGATTAATATTTTGTTTAGGTTGGTTTGAAATTAACTAAGATGTAATTGGGGGTGACTAAACCATAGTTATAATGTATTTATAATTCTAATTGAGATTTTTAATTTAAGTTTAGATTTCAAAGCGGATTTCAGATTTGGACCTTTGATTTATATTAAATAATAAGGTGTAACTATACACAACAATGTTAATTAAGAACTTAGTTATCCCTTTTCCTCATTTTCATCATAATTTGATTAAGTTTGTGTTTGGAATTTGAATATCATTTACCCAAGTTGTAACACACACTGGATATACATAATTGGGTTAGATGAATCGTGTCTTTTTAGAAACGTTAGTTAAATTTTCACATGAGAATTGGACTAAATGCAGAATGAGAATATGAGATTCGGAATGCACCACATGATAGGCACTAAAAGTAGGATATCGGCATCGTAGACTCACATTTTGATTCTGATAGAGGGTTGATTCTCATATGTATATTTAACCAATTATGACCGTTAGATGTTTTAGTGCTTACCCTCAGAGAATTTGTATTGACACATAGTCATAATACACTTTTAAATTTAAAAGTCTAAATACTTAATTGGTATTGGTTTAACACTGGGATTAAGGATGTCATATCATGGTTCATTCTGCATTGGTATACATATGTATTTGTAAATATGCACATATATATATTTGACCAACTGTAGTTCAGAGGTGGACGTATGCCATCGAGTCAACATGTACTATGGATTATAGCACGCAGCTGTGCCTTCTGTTATATTTTGGCGGGAATACTCGTTTCTGTATATTTATTTGCGAGAATACCCATTTCTGCTTATTTGTCTGCGGGGATACCGGTTTCTGTATATTTATTTGTGGGAATACCCGTTTCTGCTAATCTATTTGTGGGGATACCCATTTTTGAATATTTATTTGTGGGTATACCCGTTTTTGCTTATCTGTCTGTGGGGATACCCATTTCTATATATTTATTTGCGGGACTACCCATTTCTGTTTATCTGTCTTTGGGAATACTTATTTCTGTATACTTATTTGTGGGAATACCAACTTCTGTATATTTATCTACGGGAATACTTGTTTCCGTGCATTCATTCCACTGGGGTTTGTATCTGATATATTTTGGGTTAAAATGAATGTTATCTTTAATTTAGTTGATTAATCCATTACTTGCAGTTTACCCTCTGACCAGATTATGTCAATCTGACCCACTACTTTTGGTGTCTAGGTTCTATTGCTAGTGCCGAACTGAAGGGTCAGGCGACGCAGGAAATTCCGCCAGTTGGTGGAGTTGTTAGTGGAGCACCGATGACATCATCTGAGGTGTCCTAGTGCGGTGTAGAGTTCAAAAACTTTAGATTATGTAATAAGGCCATATTTGGGCCATTAGTTTATTTAATTAAGTTTATTTGTTTCGAATTATAACTTTAATTATTATGCTTTGAAGCACTTGACCTTGATTTTATTATTAATGAGATTTATTACATGATTGTTATGTGATAGCCGTCTATGATGAGTATAGATTTTAGTTCCGCGTGTGATTATGGTTGCTTGATCACCGAGCATAACCTCATGAAAGACTTCGATTCACCCTGAATTGGGGCCCGTATTGTTTATGTTAGAAAAATTTTAGTTGGCCCCAATTCTCACACCCCTGGAACCTGGTTTAAATCGGGCCTAGTTTTGGGGATGTGACAGATGGTATCAGAGCTGGTCAAGTTCTAGAAGTTCTAAAAAATGCTAGAACGTAGGTCTGATATGAGGATTCAAAACTTTAAGTGGGAACGTTGGGGGTTTTGATGTTCATAGTCGTATCCGAACTTTAATAATTGTTTAGAGGTTACAGGAGTTTGTTACTTTCCGCAATTTTGGTCGTTTAGTCACTAATATATAGGGGGATCACCAATGAGGTGGCTTGGACTACTTTTCGTAATCAGTTTCCGGAGCAGTATGTACCGGCATTTTCGCATTCAGAAAGGAATAGAGTTTGATAGACTAAAGCAAGGGAATCTGTCTGTTTAGGAGTATGAGTTACAATTTATCCATTTCTCTAATCTCGTACCAACCCTCATCACTCCAAAAAGCGAGAGGATTCGACAGTTCCTCGATGGCCTTCGACCATATCTACTACTTCATGTCAAGTCATAAGTTTTGAATACTTACCAGGCATTTTTGGATAAGTCATAGTGGGCCGAGGAGGTGATTGGATGCATGGCCCTACGAGCCAAATCAAGTAGAAAGTTATTCCGTCTCCGGTTTCATAGCATCAATTTGAGAAGCAGAAGAGGGAGTCTTGTGGCATTTGTGACAATAATCACCCTACAACTAAGTGTGAGAGACAAAAGACAGTTAAGTTATAGCTGATGATGACACAGGGTGCAATTTGTGGGATCAAAGAAGAAGGTTGTTACTCATGTGATTTCAATTATTAAGGCTGCTGAGTTGTTGATGAAAGGTTTAAGGGGTATATAGCGTTGATCTCGGAGGATAAATGAACTAAAGCAGTGGAAGAGATACCAGTGGTATCTGAGTTTCTAGATGTTTTTCCTGTTGATATTCCCTAATTGTTGTCGGTCCATGAGATTGACTTTGCAATTGAGATTGTGCCAAGCACAGCTCCGATCTCAAAAGCCCCTTATAGAATGGCCACAGCTAAGTTGAGAGAACTCAAGGAGTAATTGCAGGAGCTATTGAACAAGGGTTTTATTAGACCGAGTGTCTCTCCTTGGGGGGCTCCAGTGCTATTTGTTAAAAAAAAAGGGTGGTTCTATGAGAATATGTATTGATTATAGACAACTAAATCAAGTGACCACCACGAACAAGCTTCCTTTACCGATAATCGATGAATTGTTTAATCAATTGCAAGGTGCTCAGAATTTTTCTAAGATTGTTTAAGGTCAGGATATCATCAGTTGAGGGTACGCGATTAGGATATTTCGAAAATTGCATTCAGAACTAGATATGATCACCACTAATTTTGGCGATGTCTTTTGAGTTGACAAATGCATCGGCAGCTTTTATGGCTATGATGAATAGGGTTTTTGCACAGTACTTGGACAAGTTTGTGGTGGTATTTATCGACGATGTACTTGTGTATTCAAAGAGTCGGGAAGAGCATGCTAGCATCTTCGTACGTCATTTCAACTATTGAAGGAACATCAATTGTGTGCTAAGGCAAGTAAGTGTGAATTTTGGTTAGAGTAGGTAGGACTCCTCATCACATCATCTCCAGGAAAGGTTTAGTGGTGGACCCAGCAAAGATTGAAGCAGTCATAAAGTGGGATAGACCGAAAACAGTGTCAGAAATCCAAAGTTTCCTAAGCCTCGCAAGTTATTACCACAGATTCGTGGAAGGATTTTCCGTAATAGCAGCCCCATTGTCGACATTGACTCGCAAGGAAGTTCCTTTTGTGTGCAATGAGGATTGTGAGCAGAGTTTTAATGGAGATGGATGGAGTATATTGAGGATTACGATTTTGGGTTGAAATACCATCCAGGAAAAGCTAATGTAGTGGCTGATGCTCTAAGTAGAAAAGCAGCGTTCACTGGAGGATTAATTGTAAAATAGTTCTGGATTCGATGTTTGGAAGATATGGATGTTTATTTCCAGCTTATCAATGAGTAAGCAGTGTTAGCTAGTATATTCTCATGGAAACCCGAATTACTTCCGAGAATCAGAGAATACCAGTTGCTTAACCCTGAAATAACAAGAATCAAAGATCATGTGGATGAGAGGCCTGATTTTAAGTTAGAAGATAATATTTTGTATTATAAAGATAGAATTTGTGTGCCAGATTTTCTAGAATTAAAGGATGAAAATGGAAGAGGCACATTATACTCGGTATACTATTCATTTAGGCGGTACCAAGATGTATTAAGATCTGAAGGATCACTATTTGGTGGAAGAACATGAAAACAGATATTGTAGAATTTGTTGGAAAATGTTTAGTCTTCTAGCAGATTAAAGCAGATTATAGGAGACCACCAGGTCTTCTGCATCAGTTGGAGATTCCTCATGGAAGTGGGAGCATGTCACTATGGACTTTGTGTTAGGATTGCCTAATACTAGAAAGGGATTTGATGCTATTTGGGTGATAGTGGGCCATTTGACTAAGTCAAACCATTTTGTACCATTCAACACTAGTCAAGGAATGGAGAAAATGGCAGATTTGTATATTAAGGAAGTGGTGAGATTGCATAGAGCACCGGTTTCTATTGTCTCCGATCGGGATAGTAAGTTTGTATCTCGGTTTTGGGTATCACTACAGGAAGCCTTAGAAACCAAGCTGAGTTTTAGCACAGTCTATCATCCCCCGACAGACGGACAAACAAAGCATACAAACCAGACATTGGAGGATATGTTAAGGGCATGTGTCTTGGATTTCAAGACTAGCTGGGATGAAAGCTTGGCTCTCATACAACAACAGTTACCACTCTAGCATTAGAATAGCACCTTTCGAAGCTTTGTACGGGAAAAGATGTCGAACCCCTATATGTTGGTTGAATTTCGGAGCTCATGGTTTTCATGGACCGTCTGTGATTGGAGAGTCCAGTGACAAGATAAAATAGATTCGGGAAAGGTCGAAGGTTGCCTGTAGTAGCCAAAAGAGTTATGTAGATAAAAGGAGGAGAGAGTTGAAGTTTGAGGTGGGTGATCATGTATTTCTGAATGTCTCACCTACAGGTGGTACTTTATGATTTAGGCAGAAAGGGAAACTCTCTAGAAGATATGTGGGATTGTTCCAAATTATCAGCAAGGTCGATGACGTGGCTTATTGGTTAGTGCTTTGACTATAGCTGTCAGGTGTACATAATGTCTTCCATGTTTCTACGTTGAGGAAGTATGTAGCAAACCCTTCGCATGTGTTGCAGTATGAGCCGTTGCAAGAGCAGGATGATATAACATTTACTGAGCAGCCGGTGGGGATTGTCGACATCAAAGAGCAAGTGTTGAGGAACTACATCATCCATTGGGTGGAGGTTCTATGGAGTGATCATTGCCTAAAGGAAGTACAGTGAAAGCTTAGAGATGAAGTGCAGTGACAATATCCGCACCTTTTTCCTAAGGTATGTTAGTCATTTGGAGGACCAAATGTCCTTTAAGGGGGATGAGATGTCAGGTCCCAAACTTTTATATTGGGTCATACCGATCTGTCGGGTTTGAGTTAGGTTGAGAGGGGTTATATAGGCTTAGCAAATAGTTGTGGGCCTTGGGATTATGTTATTTAACCCTTTTAGGCCAATAGACTCTTTTTGAAATTTCGTAAAACTTACTAAAAAATAGGGAGCCCCTTTTTGTAATTTAGAAAAACTTCTTCTCAATATAAACCCTTAGGGTTTTCTCCATCCTCCCATCTTCTTCCTTTCTTTTACAACCAAGCCTTAGAAGTTCTCCAGGGGGAAATCAAGGTTGGATCTTCTAAACTTCAGATTTGGTTTTGGCTTTGAGATCCAGGCAAGTGGATAAATGTAAACAATGGCTTTTGGTTACCTGCAAAATCTTTTGGTTGCTTGTTGGATAACATACCTTTTGTTGGATTCTTTTTCGTTAGGGTGCAAACTTATGATTCTTTCCTTTTGATACCTTGATTTGGATTGACAATAGAGATTTGATTTCTTGTCTTTTACATAAAATAGAAATTAATCTATATATTGGGTTAAAAAAAATCAGCAAAGGTGCAGCGTCGCAACGCACTCTACGCAGCGCATCACTGCTTGGCATGCCAGGCAGGGACTGCCGCCTGGCAACGTTACCTGGCTGCTGCTGGGCTCAGTAGGCTAGGCATGCTGGCGGGCTGGGCCTGCTAGCAGGCTGGGTCTACTGCCGGGTCTACTACGGGCTAAGGCTGGGCTGGATCTGATGGCAAGCCCAAAGTAAATAAAGATAAAATATTTAATAATAGTAATAAATAAGAAATAAACAATTGGGATTAATATAGTAATTATAAAGATTTTAGAATGTTGCATTTTGATCAATGATCTAGCATACTAACGGTGACTTGCTTACAATAAAGTAATTCTTAACTAGATGTTATTAAAAATTTAGTTAGGGTTATTTATAAATTTAATTGGGAATTATGTACTTCTGATTAATATTTTGTTTAGGTTGGTTTGAAATTAACTAAGATGTAATTGGGGGGTGACTAAACCATAGTTATAATGTATTTATAATTCTAATTTAGATTCTTAATTTAAGTTTAGATTTCAAAGCAGATTTCAGATTTGGACCTTTGTTTTACATTAAATAATAAGGTGTAACTATACACAACAATGTTAATTAAGAACTTAGTTATCCCTTTTCCTCATTTTGATCATAATTTGATTAAGTCTGCGTTTGGAATTTGAATGTCATTTACCCAAGTTGTAACACACACTAGATATACATAATTGGGTTAGATGAATCGTGTCTTTTTAGAAACGTTAGTTAAATTTTCACATGAGAATTGGACAAAATACAGAATGAGAATATGAGATTCAGGATGCACCACATGATAGGCACTAAAAGTAGGATATCATCATCGTAGACTCACATTTTGATTCTAATAGAGGGTTGATTCTCATGTGTATATTTAACCAACTATGACCGTTAAGTGGTTTAGTGCTTACCCTCAGAGAATTTGAATTGACACACGTTCATAATAAACTTTCAAATTTAAAAGCCTAAATACTCAATTGTTATTGGTTTAACACTGGGATTAAGGGTGTCATATCATGGTTCATTCTATATTAGTATACATATGTATTTTTAAATATGCATATATATATGACCGACTACAGTTCGAAGGTGGACGTACGCCATTGGGTCAGCGTGTACTATGGATTATAGCACACAACTGTGCCTTCTGTTATATTTTGGCGGGAATACCCGTTTCTGCTTATCTTTCTGCGGGGATGCCTGTTACTGTATATTTATTTGCGGGAATACCCATTTCTGTATATTTATTTGTAGGAATATCCGTTTCTGCTTATCTGTCTGCAGGGATCCCCGTTTCTATATATTTATTTGTGAGAATACCCGTTTCTGCTTATCTGTCTACGGGGATACCCGTTTCTATATATTTATTTGCGGGAATAACCGTTTTCTGTTTATCTGTCTGCGGGAATACCCGTTTCTGTATCTTATTTGCAGGAATACCTATTTTTATATATTTATCTGCGGGAATACCCATTTTTGTGCATTCATTCCATTGGGGTTTGCATCTGATATATTTTGGGTTAAAATGAATGTTATCTTTAATTCAGTTGATTAATCCATTGCTTGCAGTTTACCCTCTTGCCAGATTATATCAATCTGACCCACTACTTTTGGTGTCTAGGTTCCATTATCGGTGCTAAACTGGAGGGTCAGGCGATGCAGGAAATTCCACTAGATGGTGGAGTTGTTGAGTGGAACACCGATGACATCATCTGAGGTGTCCTAATGCAGTGCAGACTTCGAAAACTTTAGATTATGTAGTAAGGCTATGTTTGGGCCATTAGTTTATTTAATTAAGTTTATTTGTTTTGAATTATAACTTTAAATATTATGCTTTGAAGCACTTGACTTGATTTTATTATTAATGAGATTTGTTACATGATTGTTATGTAATAGCCGTCTGCGATGAGCATGGATTTCAGTTCCACGTGTGATTATGGTTGCTTGATCATCAAGCATAGCCTCACGAAGGACTTTGCTCCACCCGAAATTGGGGCATGTATTGTTTATGTTAGAAAAATTTTAATTGGCCCTAATTCTCACACCCCTGGAATCGGGTTTGGATCCGGCCCAGTTTTGGGGATGTGACCCTATCCAAAATTGCAAACCATATCAAGGACTTAGAAAGCCAAATCCTTATGTGCCATAACATCCATCAAAGAGCACTTTTGTCCACCTATGCCGATGAAAAAATATCCAGAATTCACCTCCTCAAAAAAGGTTAACACAGCCCTTCCAGATGAGATAGCTGCAAGAATTAGAGAAAAAACTGTTTCTTGTCAGATCAAGGAGCGATTAATGCTCAAAGCTCAATATATAAGCTGGGCAAACTGGCTTTCCCAAATTGTTCCTGCCATCATATGAAGTTGATATCTCATATATCGAACAAGGATTAGTCCAAAGATTTTCTTTATGCAGAAATGATATTGAAATAATACAGGAACTCCCTGTAATAATGCATCATGCCCTTTGCAGCCTTGGAGTTACCAAAAAACAACTTCTCATAACGAGTTCATCAAATTTGGGTGAAAAATTAGAAATCCAGTTTTATCAACCTTATCAATCATGGACTATCATGACTTTTGAAGAAGGAGATTTAGTCTGCAAAAAAATCATCTCTACCTTAAATGATTACGAGCATCTCCCTATTGATTATCCAGTTAATGTTATGAATTTCATAAAGTCGCTACAATGGAATACAGCTTAGAATGTCTCCAAAATTATGATCCAGCTTCTGATCAATATCAAAGTTTTCTCAATCTAAAAGGACATCTTGAATTTGCAAGTACATATAGATATGTTTGGTGTAAAGGTCGACGAGTTGTTTGCATTGCTATTGATCTTGCTGAGCAAACAATGGTGATATCGAATCCAGATAAATCTGGACATACAGCTCTCAATTAAATTATAAATGCTTATGAAGATATGTCTTTTGATATTTCTTAAGAAACTCGAGAAGAGTTAATCCAATTATTCCATGGTGAATTAACGAATGAAGGTTGGAATGAGCACTTTTGATGCAAGTCTCCAATAATACTATGCCTAGCATAAAGATTCTTCCTACAAGAGCTTTTTCTAAAACATTGGAAGGATGAGAAAAGCTTTCTCTACTAGCCTTTCAATGAGTTCTTTGAAAAAGTACATGCAAAAGTACTAAAAGACAAAGCATATCTCTGATAAGAATGAAGTAGTATTTTATTCCCAACATGTACATCCATGAAGAACTTATCTCCAAAAAGGGAAAAGAAATAAAGACATGACACATACCTTATCAAGTCACTTAAAGCAATCATAACATCTCACTATTCAGAATAAAGTTCATCTACTGCAAAGATTGTGATTTTTGCCTGCAGTCCGGAAGCATCATGAAATTTCCTAGCACATTAAATGAAATGCACATTCAGTGTAAATTTTGTTGTAATGAAATGTAAATTAGGTTGGTTATGACTATAAATAGGTCAAGCCTTCCTCATGTATAGGCAAGAGTTAGAATACCAGTCAAAATCAAGCCTTGGTTCCACCATCATCTCCTTTCTCCTCTCCTTTTTGCTTTTGTATACCCACCAGCCTTTTGCTTTTGTATACCCACCATCTTCCTCATTTGCCAAATGGGGAAGATGATGGGTTATACAAAAGCGGAAGGGAGAGAAGAGAGGAGATGGTGGTGGAAGTAAGCTGGATTTTGACTGGTATTCCAACTCTTGCCTATACATGAGGAAGGCTAGACCTATTTATAGTCATAACCCACATAATTTACATTTCATTACAACTGAATTTACACTGCATTTGCATTTCATTTCATGTGCTGACAAATTTCATGATGCTTCAGGACTGTTGGATAAGATCACAATCTTCATTGTAGATGAACTTTATTCTGAATAGTGGATTGTCATGATTGCTTTGTGGAAAAGTGAGTGGCTTGATAAAGCATATGTCTTGTTTTGGCTTTATTTTTTTTTTCTTCGGATAGAGATGAATCCTTCATTATCACTTTTTGTCTCATTATCATCTATATTTGGTTCAGAGGCAATATTTTCAAAAGGATTGTCATCAGCCCAAAGATGATGCAACTGCTGACCAAAACTTAATGGAGAATTTTCAGATGACCTTTCTTTTTGTATTTGTTCAAAAATATCCTTTTAAAGTTCTTTTTCAAGCTGAAGCAAATCTGCTGCTACATAAAGAGCAAAAGGAGAGGCTAAACAAGAATTCTTCTATTTGTCAATATCACTTGCTGGATGAATCCTTTTTTTTCTTTTTCAGAAGTTTTGAGAACTTCAGAGAATGATGGCTTTATAGCTTGATCTGTAGAATATTGCTGGAGTATTGCAGTATAATCAAATTAATGCCAAAACTTGATATAAATCATTCGAGATAAAACTAGTAGGCTGAAGTCCATTTCTTTATAAAAATTCCATTTCAAGATCCAAGGAATCTCCTGCTTGCGATAAAACTGCATAGTAACATAAGGTTCTATTGCAAGTTGTAGGTGATGATAAAGGCTTTTTTCTTCTGATTTGAGAAAGGCTTTAAATGATGCAGAATAGGATTCATAAATATGAAGAAGTGCTTGAGGAAGGATGTCTTTAGTGGCACCAAAAGGGATCCAGAATTGTGTGAAGAACCACATAGGTATTTTATGGGAGTTTGATTTGAATTTGATGAACAAGGAATTCTGGAAGGATGGGTTTTGATAATAGAGGATGACTTTCCAAACAGAAATATAATCATAATAATTAAAAATAAGTTCTGAATCAAGCCTTTGAGGCATATGAAGAGGTCATCCCCATTCTTCTGCGAAGAGAACATGCAGGATTTTGATTTTTGAATAGAGGATAGTAATGTTAGGTGGTAAAGCATTTAAGTATGAATTTTTTGATCCACCTGTATGATCAATAGTACAGCTGCCAGTTCTGATCAGAATCTGTTATTAGTTTTTATAGTCCAGAGGTTAGATAAATAAGTGATCAGGAGAAAAAAGGGTTTGGATAATATGTTTAATAGAAATGGTATCGGCATAAGACATGTCATCTAAGGAATAAGTTCTCAAGGGAGCTTCTGTGGCAAAATATTGGGCTTATGAAGCTTGAGGCTTTTTTGGATACAGGGCTTGATAGGATTTGAAATTGAGGAATATTAGAAGTATGAGTTGCTCCCCATCTCTCAAGATAATTACCGCTGGATTTTCTGGATAAAGGTGTAGTGTTCGTAATGGAAGAAACTTTATTGGTTGGGGACTGGAGAATGGGTCTAATCTACCGAGGCTTCATTCTTTTGTCCCTGTAAAAACTCACGAGATAAAAAATCAAGAAGAGAATTATTTTTACCTATATTATACTTAATGTTAAAGTCAAATATGGCTAATAAAATATCTTTTTCTAAAATTTCTTTAGCAGATTTACAATTTATTCTTAATAAAAACTTATTGTTTATTAAATCAGTTTGGAACTTCATTATACTATTTACTATGGATATGATTTCCTCTTTAATAGTTGAATAATTCTGTTGAGTGGGCGTCCATGTTTGAGAAGTGAAACGAAGAATTTCTTCTTTTCTAAGGACGTTTCTTTGTAGAAGGATTCCACCAAAACCTATTTTAAATGCATCTATTTGAACTATTTTTAATAAATCTGGATGAGGGATAGTTAAACAAAGCAACTTTTGGACTTTCTGTTTAATATTTTGCATAACTTTTGTATGAGTAGGTGACCATTCTACTAGGAGTTTATGGTCAAGCACATTTGCAAGATTTTTCTTTCTTTAGCAAGATCTTTATAAAAGTCAGAAACATAATTAAAGAATCCAAGAAAATGTTGCAGTTGCTCTTTATTAAGAATTTCATCAGGAAATTAGGAAACAAACTTAATAACTCTTGGGACTAGAGAAATAGTTCCTTTTTTATTATAAAGCCAAGAAACTGAATTTCCATTTAAAAAAGCTTCATTTTCTTTTGGGATAAAACAAGTCCATTCTTGATAATAACTTTTTTTAAAATATTAAAATGTTTCCAATGGGCACAACTAGATTTCGAAAACACAAGAATGTCATCTATATAGATGAGTGTAAAAGCTTGATATGAATTAAAAATGTCATTCATTATTCTTTGAAATTCTGAAAGAGCATTTTTTAGACCAAATGGCATAGTGTTCCATTCATAATGGCCAAATGGTACTGTAAAAACAATTTTATACCTATCCTCTGGGGTGATTTGAATTTGCCAAAATTTTGATTCAAGATCAAATTTGGAAAAAAAGAAGGCACCAGCTAGACAGTTAATAAGATCAGTTTTATTTGGAACTGGATATCTGATGGACTTTAAGATTTTATTTAAAGGCTTGTAGTTGATAACAAGACGAGGAACAACTTGCTCCTATTCAAGCACTTTATTTACATAAAACGTTGCACAATTCCAAGGGAATTGTGATTTCTGAATAAGCTTTTTAGTAAGAAGTTCATTGATTTCTTTAGTACAGAGTTGTACAAGGTCTTTATTCATCTAAATAGGTCGAGCTTTAGTAGGAATTTGAGATTTATCAAAATTATTAATATATGGAAGAGAAACAGTATGGTGTTTCCTATGCCAAAAGGCAGAAGGAAAGTCAGAACAACATTCTGTTTCAAGAGATTTTTGAAATTGGATTAAACCATTCCAAGTAATGAATCACTAAATTTTTTATGTCTTGTATCTTGAACATAGATGAGGGCTTTAGTTCTAAGTCTTGTTAATGGCTTTAGAGCAACTTGCACTAATCCAAAATGAATATAATTGTATGTTTTAACATACTCCTTTATTTCATGGGGCTTGATTAAAGAAAGATGCTGAATATTACTAGTAATGGATTCAGTTCTTTCAATAGTTTTTACTTTATAACTTGATTTTAATTGAAAACTCCCAAGTTTATAAATTTCATTTTTATTTACAGTTGGAATAGTCCAATCACAAATAACTTGATCTAAATCATCATAACTGATTTATTCACTATTTTTAATAAACATAGAAGATAAGAAATTTGATGATGAGGAAGAAAAAGGTACAAATTCTTAATAAGCTTAGCCATATTTTGTATTACAGAGTTATTTTAATTGAATCCACTACGAGTATCTAACGAAATAGAGGATATATACACCAAAAAATGCCTTAAATGCCTTCACATGGCTAACAACGGCGACAACAATGGCTACCTCAGCTTCGCTCCAGGTGGAATATGATTAAAATATCTCAATAATAACAAACATAGAACTAAGTATTAAGACTTTTAACATTCTTACTTCTGAGTTAACAATTCTTTGAGCAAAATCCAAGCATAACATAACAAAGATAAGTGAAGAAATACTCACAGAATAACTTTATATTGCCAATGTACTTGATTACAAATTTGTTACAACTTGGCTCAATACCAAATGGGGAAGATGGTGGGTATACAAAAGCAGAAGGGAGAGGAGAGAGGTGATGGTGGTGGAAGCAAGGCTAGATTTTGACTGGTATTCCAACTTTTCTGGAGCAGAAAGTACATTTAAAGCTAATATAGGAAGAAGAAGCAGATTCATACTAGATTTCACTGTTAAATATTTTACAATGACATGTATCTGAAGCATGAGAGGAAGAATAATCTGTATTAGAGAAACTGGATGACTCTGATGCCAAGAATCCTTTTAAGATAGTTTTAATTTATTTTTCTATTTCAATTTTTATTTTTGGGCAGTCAGGAGCTATATGTCCTTTTTCTTTGTTATTATAACATTGTATTTCTTTTTTCCTGGGATAAGAAGTGGATGGATTATCATTTGTATAAGTTTTCTTTAATTCTTTATAAGGGTTTTTATGAGAAGCTTTTTTATAATAACTTTTTAAAGGAGTATAATATTGTGGAGTTGAAAAATATTTAGATTTTCTTTTTTGATGGTTACCTTTTAAGTTTTTCCTTTTATTCTGGGTAGAAAGACTGATTAATGATTCCATACCAAATTGAAAACAAAAATCACCAAGTTCATACTTGCTGCTTCTTTTTTTATTTTCAATTTGATGTTTAAGTTTGATTTCATTGCATAATGAAAATCCAACTTTATTAATCTTTTGAATTAGATCATCGTATGCATACATTCCATAATTCAAATTTCCATAATTTTTTTATTTTAATTCTTTTATAACTTTTTCTGCAAAAAGTTTAGGAAGACCAGATATGAATTTTTCTTTCAAAAATTCTAAATTACTTACATCATTGGTATAGGGTTTTGATAAGAAAACATCTTTATGCCAATGAAAATCTGATAATGTTGGGCAAGATAAATTGATTAATTGTGTTTTTAATTTTTCTTCTACATTCATATAATTACCAATAAAGTGTTTAACTATATCAGTAATAAGCATGTAGATGGAATCAGGGATCATTTGGCCTTGAGGAGTAAGAACAAGATTTCCGGAGGGATTTCTTTTTACTACAGTTAATATAGCATTTCTTTCTGTATCAGATAGGTATTTTTCCCACCAACCATGTAATTCTCTAGTAAATCCAAGGACAACTGTATCTACTGCATGTCTTTGATCATTACCGGTAGCCATGATGGTAGAGGCATATATCATCATGTGTTGGCATAGTTATAGGATTTGATATTCAGATAGTCCATCTACATTCCATTCATATACTGAAGAGTTTTCAAATCGAAGGTCATTTAGAATAGCTTGTTCTTCGAATTGAAGATCAACTGGAGTAGGTATTGGATAACAATTTTTTGTTTTTGCTGCAGTGACTATTGGTTTTTGTCTTTTAATTATTTTATTAATTTGTAGAGATTCTAGATTTTTTATCATCTTGATTTTCATTTGATTTTTCCTCTATAGAGTTAGAAACAGAGAATTTTGAGTCTCAGCTCGACGCTTTAGAAACTAAAACATTTATGGATTTTTCATCTTTATTTTCTTTATTATCTTTAAGTTTTATATTTGTCAAACTATGAGATAATTGATTGATTAGTTCGTCTAAAATATTTAAGGGTTGTTTTTCTAACTTTATATATTTAAGGGCTTCACCTTGAAAACCTGAAGATTGTATCTTGATTACTTTGAGGGAAGAAGTAGTTTCATAAAATTTTAAAATATTTTCAACTTTATCTTCAATTTTATTGGTTTGTTGGCCAATAATATGAATGTTTATATTTGTATAATTTTTTGTTTTAAAACATGACTTAAATCTGATTTGTAAATAAATTCAGTTTTACCTTTGTCTCCTTGAATTTTTGCAACATTTTTAATGGGCACAGCTGAAGTTTCTTTATAAATGATTTGATGTAATTGAGGATGTATAGATTCTTCAGTTCTTTATGGGGAGGAACTGGTGAAGCTATAATCCAAGCAGAGCTTAATTTAGTTATCATATTGATGGATAAATCTTTAGTATTATAAGCTTTCTTCATGGCTAGTTTAAGCCAATCAAAGAAATAAATATTTCTTTGGTTATCATACATATATTTATACCATTTTGCTTTTAAAAAGTATTTATGTTTTTGAGAAACATGGTTAAAAAAGGATTTTATGAGAAAATGTAAAGCTAAATTCTTTTTTAACACTTCTTTATCAATTTCAAAGCATTTAATAATATTTATATTGAAATCGGATTCTGAGGGATTATGTGTATTATTTGGAGAAGCATGATTTCTTACGTTTTCTGAAGCTTGATAAGAAGGATACACAAGTCCTGTAGGTCGAAGGTCTACATTAGGTGTAGAGCAAGAAACTCGGGATGGTTCTTCTATGGAGGATCCTACCAAAGAGGGGGGATGAGAATAAGACTTTCTAGAGCGTTGATGAACTGTAGGAGTTGTATCTCTTAAATCTGTTTGAAAATTTATTTCAACACTTCCATTTTCATGTTCAATAATTGTTTCAATATCTTGATTCTCTAAAGACCTTTTAGGTTGAGAGTTTTTAAAGCACCATTTACCAGATAGATTAATATCATTCCACTATATGAGTTTTAGAATATTAACTTTATTTTTTAAATTAGATTGGAATAAAATAGTCATACCTTTTGCTTGATGGGATTATGCCTGGAACAACTAAATTCATGAGTTTATAATAAACTCTATATATGAGAGCAAGATTTTGATTATGAGGATTCTTATCTAAACCTTTTGTCTGGATAGCAAAAGTAAGAGCTTCATGTGCACTTGGATCTGTAAGGGAAGTAGAGAAATTTGGAAAGCAATTGAAGAAAGTTGGGCCATTAGCCAAACTTGATTCAACCATTCTAAGTAATGAATCACTGAATTTTTTGTCTTCTATCTTGAACATAGATTAGAGCTTCAGTTCTAAGTCCAAGTCTTGTTAATGGCTTTAGAGCAACTTACATTAATCTAAAATGAATATAATTGTTTGTTTTAACATACTCCGTTATTTCATGGGGCTTGATTGAAGAAAGATGCTAAATATTACTAGTAATGGATTCAGTTCTTTCAATGGTTTTTACTTTATAACTTGATTTTAATTGAAAACTCCCAACTTTATAAATTTCATTTTTATTTATAGTTGGAATAGTCCAATCACAAATAACTTGATCTAAATCATCATAACTGATTTCTTCACTATTTTTAATAAACATAGAAGATAAGAAATTTGATGATGAGGAAGAAGAAGGTAAAAAATTCTTAATAAGCTTAGCCATATTTTGTATTACAGAGTTATTTTAATTGAATCCACTATGAGTATCTAATGAAATAGAGGATTTACACCAACAAAACACCTTAAATGCCTTCACATGGCTAACAACAGCGACAACAATGGTTGCCTCAGCTTTGCTCCAGGTCAAATATGATTAGGATTTCTCGCTAATAACAAACACACAATCTAGTATTAAGATTTTTGATGTTCTTGCTTCTGAGTCAGCAATTTCTTAAATAAAATGAAAACATAAAATAAGTGAAGAAATAGTTACAAAATGACTTTATATTGCGATGATACTTAATTACATGCTAGATGCCAACTTGGCTTTGATACCAAATGGGGAAGATGGTAGGTATACAAAAACGGAAGGGAGAGGAGAGAGGAGATGGTGGTGGAAGCAAGGCTGGATTTTGACTGGTATTCCAACTCTTGCCTATACATGAAGAAGGCTGGTACTATTTATAGCCTTAGCAAACATAATTTGCATTTCATTACAATTGAATTTACAATGCATTTGCATTTCATTTTATGATGCTTCGGGATTTTACTGCTGGATAGAATCACAGGTTGCCGTATAGATGGTTTGTCTTCATGCTGTGATGAGTGTGCTTGTTAACTAGAAGGATGTTGCTTTATTCTTCTGCATAGTACTTGGTTGGTCTATTGCAGCGAGAGGAGTCTGTGGAGCATTGAATTTTCTTGTTGGCTTTTGGATTTTTTTCAATTGTCTTTTGTCTTCTTTCTCAAAGTAGCTTTTTTGTATAGTACTTTTTCAATATAACTTTGATGTGTTTGTAGAGAATAGCATAGCTATGGATACGGTGGCAATGATAAAGTTTTCGTTATGTTTTTTTTTTTTTTTGCATGCTTTATAGAGAAAACTCTTAATAAATCTTGATAAGATGAATCACCATCCTGATGAATTCCATTGCAGCTGGTGGAGATTCATAATAGAGTCAAAATTATGACAAGGGTCATTCCAACCTTCATTATCATTTTTGAATTCTCCATGGAATAGCTGAATTAACTTTTCATGAGTTTTTTCTAAAATATTGAAAGAGATATCTTCATAGGCACTGAGAATTTGATTAAACTTGGCATGTCCAGATTTAGAAGGATTCTGTATCACCATAGTTTACTCAGTGAGATCATTAGCAATGCAAAGAACTCGTCGACTGTCACACCAAACATATCTGCATGTACTTACAGATTAAAGATGTCCTTTTAGATTGAGAAATCTTTGATATTGATCAGAAGCTAGATCATAATTTTTGAGACGTTCTAAGCCGTATTCTATTGTAGTGATTTCATGAGATTCATACCATTGAGCTAGATAATTAATAGGGAAATGCTCATAATCATTTAAGGTAGAGATGAATTTTTTGCAGATTAAATCTCCTTTTTCATAATTCATGACGGTCCATAATTGATAAGGTCGATAAAATCCGATTTCTGATCTTTCACCCAAACTTGATAAAATCATTATGAGAAGTTGTCTTTTGGTAACTCCAAGGCTATTAAAGGAATGACGCATGATTACAGGAAGCTGCTGTATCATTTCAAAATCATCTCTGCATAAAGAAAATCTTTGGACTAATCCTTGTTTGGTATTTGAGATATCAACTTCATATGATGGCAGGAACAATTTGGAAAGCCAATTGCCTAGCTTATATATTGAGCTTTGAGCATTAATTGCTCCTTGATCTGACAAGAAATAGTTTTTTCTCTAATTCTTGTAGCTATCTCATCTAGAATGACTGTGTTAACCTTTTCCAAGAGGTGAATTTTAGATGTTTTTTCATCAACATAGGTGGATAATAGTGCTCTTTAATGGATGTTATGGCACATAAGGATTTGACTTTCTAAGTCTTTGATATGTTTGCAATTTTGGATATAGTTTTTCTAGTGTTTTTTCTTTTGTCTGAGAGAATGGTACTCTAATGGGCATTGATAAGTTCTTGTGAAGTGACATATAACCCTGGATTGAAGAAGGGAATTGATATTTGTTGGGATGTAGGTATGAAGGAAGAGCTTGATTCCTGAATAGGGGCTTTGCTTTTACTTGTACTTGATGTCATAATGAGAAAGGATACTTTTTGAAGGCTGATAGGTCATAATAAGAATTATTAATAATCTGAATTTTTATTTTCTTTGGGAAAAGAAAATTAATTTTGTATCTGTCCTCCGGGTAGAATTTGTAGGTGCCAAAATCTAGATGTAGGATCAAATGTAGAAAACATGAAGACATCAGAGAGACGATTAATAAGATCCATTTTATTTGGAATTGGATATTTGATTGTTTTTTTTTTTTGAACACCTTATTCTCATTTACACTTTGTCTGAATACTTGATATGTCGAACAGGAGTTTATTCACCAAAATCAAAAATTAATTCTTTATTATCTAAAATAGTTCTTAAACTTGATGAGTCAATTTGAAAAGGCTGTAAAATTTGTAGAAAAGGGTTTCCAAGGATAATATCATTGTTTAAGTCATTTCCTAGAAGGAAATTAGTCTTTACGCATGTTCCATTTTTACATACATAAACATTACTTGATTTATATTTGATATGTAGTTTTTTGCTAGCAACAGCTAGATTGAGTTTAGTATTGGTTTTTTCATAATATTTTGTTGGGATTAATCCTTCTCTTATTAAATTAACATCTACACCACTATCTAGTAAACATAGTGCTTTAATATGGAAGTCTTTGACCTTAATTGTAGCTTGAGTTTCCAATTTTTTAAGTAGATTTCTTGTTAAAGAATTTACAAAACCAATTAAGTCTTTATCAAATTTTTCTTGATTTTCTAAATTATCATTATTTTCTTGTTAATTTTTTAGTGTGTGAAATTCAAGATTCTCAATACGTTGTTTGAGTTCTTGAAGTTCATAAGTCTCGTTTTAATTCTTTTAATTCTTGCTTTTGATTATTCATTTCTTTATAAAGATCATAAATAGAAAGATGAGTAGGAGCTTATCGCTTTCATAATCTATCTAATACAGTTTTAATGCTGAATTGTTCAGGTAAGTATGTTATGTTATTTGATGTAGAGGCTTTCCTTTTTTTAGTTCCTTTATTTATATTCTATATTTTTTCAAAATATTTATTTTTTAATTCTTCATCTTTTAGATCTTTAAACATTTCTAGCACCATCTCTTCTGGAGCAGAAAGTACATTTAAAGATAAAGAGGAAGAAAAAGCAGATTCATACTGGATTTCACTGTCAATTATTTTACAATGACATGTATCTAAAGCATGAGAGGAAGAATAATCTGTATCAGAGGAACTGGATGACTCTGATGTTGAGGATCCTTTTAAGATAGTGTTGATTTCCTTTTCTATTTTAACTTTTATTTTTGGGCAGTCAAGAGCTATATGTCCTTTTTCTTTGAAATTATAACATTGGATTTCTTTTTTCCTGGGATAAGAAGTGGATGGATTATCCTTTATATAAGATGTCTTTAATTCTTTATAAGGGTTTTTATGAGAAGATTTTTTATAATATTTTTTTGAGGGAGTATAATATTGTGGAGTTAAAAAATGTTAAGATTTTCTTTTTTGATGGTTTCTTCTTAAGTTTTTCTTTTTATTCTGGCTAGACGGACTGATTAATGATTCCATACAAAATTGAAAACAAAAATCACCAAGTTCATACTTGCTGATTCTTTTTTTATTTCCAATTTGATGTTTAAGTTTGATTTCATTACGTAATGAAAATCCAACTTTATTAATCTTTTGAATTAGATCTCCATATGTATACATTCCCTAATTCAAATTTCCATAATTTTCCGATTCTAATTCTTCTCTAACTTTTTCTGTAAAAAGTTTAGGAAGACTAGATACGAATTTTCCTTTCCAAAATTTTGAATTGCTTGCATCGATTGTATAGAGTTTTGATAAGAAAACATCTTTCTACCAACGAAAATCTGACAATGTTGGGCAAGATAAATTGATTAATTGTGTTTTTATTTTTTCTTCTATATTCATATAATTACCAATAAAATGTTTTACTATATTGGTAATAAGCATGTAAATAGAATCGTGAATCATTTGATCTTGAGGAGTAATAACAAGATTTCCTGAAGGATCTTTTTTTCCTTATTTAATATAGCTTGTCTTTCTATATAAGATAGGTACTTTTCCCACCAACCATGTAATTGTCTAGTAAATCCAAGGACAACTGCATTTACTGTATGTCTTTGATCATTATCGGCAGCCATGATGGTAGAGGCATATATCATCATGTGTTGGCATAGTTACAGGATTTGATATTCAGATAGTTCATCTACATTCCATTCGTATACTAAGGAGTTTTCAAATCGAAGGCCATTTAGAATAGCTTCTTTTTCGAATTGAAGATCAACTGGAGTAGGTCTTGGATAATAATTTCTTGTTTTTGCTGCAACGACTATTGGTTTTTGTCTTTTAAATATTTATTGATTTATAGAGATTCTTGATTTTGATCATTCTGATTCTCATTTGTTTTAGATTCTTCTTCTATAAGATCAACTACAAAAAAATTCTAAATCTGAGCTAGAGGCTTTAGAATTTGAGACTAAAACATTTATAGATTTGTCTACTTTTTTATCTTTATTTTCTCGAAGTTTTATATTTGTAAGACTATGAGATAATTGATTGATTAGTTCATCTGAAAATTTTAAAGGTTTCCTTTGTAACTTTAGATCTTTAAGGGCTTCACCTTGAAAACCAAAAGTTTATGTCTTAATTATCTTTTATGAAGAAGATGCTTCATAAATTTTTAAAATATTTTCAACTTTATCTTTAATTCTATTGGTTTATTGGCCAATAGTATGAAGGTTAATATTTGTATAATTATTTTGTTCTAAAACATGAGTTAAGTCTAATTTATAAATTAATTCAGATTTACCTTTATCTCCTTGTATTTTTGCAACATCTTTTATGGGTATGGCCGAAGTTTCTTTATATATGATTTGATATAATGGAGGATGCATAGATGATAACTTCTTAAAAATGTATATTTTCATACATATTTTGAACTATTTTAAGGACTTATTGACTTGAAAAAACCTCATTTAGTGTGATCTAGTGGTTTCAAGCATTTTAAATTTATTTTAGTATTTCTCTGCATAATTTGTTTAAAAATCACACTTTTTTTTTACTTTCATGAACCTGCCATTTTTGGAAAGTTTTGTGAAAATAATTTTTTTCATGTAATAAATTGAATTTTAATCATCATTAGTTCATTCATATAAAATTATAAAGAATGATGTACACTTTTATTATCATTTCATGAGAGATGGGCCCATAGTGATGCATATATGATCTTAGGGGTAAAATTGTCTTTTCACATGAATTCACATTTGTTTTATAGGTAATTGATTATATGCTTCCCAGTTATAAAGAATTGAGGCAAGGAATTAATTTTCAAGAGAAAGGAGTGAAGAATTGAAGAAAAAAAAGAAATTGGAAGAAAATTGCAAAAAGTCGGCTTCATGGTCCCACACATACATGCATATATGTGGGGAAAACTTGTAAAACATCTAAGATGGGATCTATTTATTTATTATACATTTTGAAGAGACTTTGAAGAGAATTTGAAGAATATCTCATCAAAGATAAATATGGAAAGCCACATAGGAGTTCTTTTTGGAGAAGGAGAAGATTTAATTAAAAAAAATAAATAAATATCCAAGAAAGCTATTCCACATCCAACGCATGTTTTGGATCAAATTTTGATTGAAAAAATAAAGGAAAAAATCAAGGGAGAATTATCTAGAAGATCTTTTCAAGTTTGGAGCCAATAAGGAGAACTTTCCAAAAAAGGAAAGTTGATGATGTAAAGAGACAAAAGGGGAAGTTCTATACCTCATGTGGGCCAATTTTGATTCCAATAGAGGATTCTTATCCCTACTTCATCCCTCAAAAGATCTCAATGCAAGGTGGCAAAGACAAAAAAGGAAAGAAGCATCCAAAATAGACTTTCAATCAAAGCTAGCAAGGAAAGAAAAGAAAAAAAAAATAGAAAAAATTCCCAAAAGATATGTCACGCCCAAAGCCTTATATGGAGTCCATTTTCTTTCAATTTTTTTTTTAAAGATTTTAGCATTTGAGAAAGAATAGGACTTGAAAAATTATAAATAAGGCACCCTCTCTCATATCCTTCATGGACGAATTACCCACCTCCCGTCTCTAGATTTCTACACTCCGTCTCTCCCTCTCTTGTTCTCTACATCTTGAGTCATCAAGGAGCCTTAGCCCTAAAGCCACACCACCAACCTTGAAGTGTCAACTAGAAGGAGGAATTCTCATCCATCCTATTATATAATTGTTTGCTTTTTATTTTCAATCTTTTGTAAAATAATTTCATGCTAGTAAAATTTGTTTCTTTTCAATTGTTCTTATCTTTAATTTTGTGGTGTTCATAATTTTAGTCTTGTTTATGATTCGGTTAATTTTCATTCTTATTTAAATATTGAGATAGAATTGGAATCACAACTAATATCTTAGTAACCTTTTTAATATACCATGTCTCTTTGGATACATTGTATGTTTGGAGGCAATGCAAGATAGAGTTAAAGAGGTTTGAGTGTAAAAAAAGATTAGAGGCCAATTCTGAGATTTATTTCTACATGGAATGAAAATTTTTTATTCTCACTTGGATTGACGACCCAATATGAAGAACAAAGCCCTAGAACAATACTTCTAAACTTTTTGAGCCTAAATTAAGATAAGGAATTAAAAGGAGCAATCTACCACCTTTGACTTCTTGTTATTTACTGCCTTTGACTTCCTGTTATTACTGCCTTTGACTTCCTGTAATTTTATTTTATTTTCTGTACTTTTGTTATTTTTCTTGTTATGTTCATGTTGATTTTAAGTTTTGTTTTTGTATAGTTTGATGGTTGGATTAGAATTCATTGCATCTATTTTCATATCATAAGATTTTGTGTATATTTAAGTTGCTAAAAATTAAGCTTTTAGATCTAAATTGAATGAAGAAATTTGGACTCAATATATAAACAATAAAACTTAATAGTTTCAGCAAACTGCAGAAATAGTTTTTGGAAAAAGTTTGAAGTGGGTAGACCAGTCAAATCATAATATTTTTCTTTGAAACTTGGAAAAATTAAAATTTAGGATGTAGTCTTTCATTCCCCAGAATTTTAGATCAAAATAATTTCAAAAGTTTTGTGAACCAAAGGCTTAAAATTTACCAATTAGTCAACTCGGATCAGAATTTCTACATAAAATTTTGCAAAGTTATCATCTTCATGCATTCATAACTTTTTTGTTTTAGATCTTTTTTCACTTCCATTTTTTTGTTAGTTTCTTGCATCAGTGAAGCATAAATTTCAGCCATTGAAATTAGATTTAGGATGCATTAGAATAGTTCAAATCATGTATAAAATTTGTATCAGCATATTAGTTTTTCAGAGTTAGAATTTTTTAGCATCTAGATTTAGGATGCATTAGAATAGTTCAAATCATGTATAAAATTTGTATCAGCATACTAGTTTTTCAGACTTAGAATTTTTCAGCATCTCATGGCATGCATTGTTTTACTAATTTTACTAACTTTCTAATTTTAAATTTTTTTCTAGTTTTATGTGTTTGATTGTTTTAGTTAATTTTTAGAATGAAAGATCTTTCTAAAATTGTTTTAATTAAAGATTTTAAATTGGAAAGTTTACCATTTTTGGAAATTCTAACTTAGGAAAGTTTTTAACTTTTGTTTATTTTGTTTCTAACATTGTTTAGTTTAGTTAGTTTCTAATTTTAGTTTTTGTTTTTGGAAGTTTTAACTTGTGTTTTAGTTTTTCAGCAACTTTAGTTTTATTTTAGGAATTTTTAGATTTAAGTTTTCTAGATTTAGGAAAGTTTCTTTCATTGGTTTATAATTATTTTAATTTTGGTAAGGAGGATGCTTGTATTTGTTAGATTTTAAATTAGGCTAGTTTTAGATTTTTATTTGGGGCATGTACAAGTTGAAAAAGGAACGTTAAAATACATTGCTCCCCATGGATTGACCTAGTCTCACTAGTATTATTACTACATCGCGGTTCTACACTTAGAACTCACGATCAAGTTTTTGGAGAACACACACGCTTGTCCAATTTTAGACAAAATTTTTTTTTGATTTTTCTGTCACTTTTGTCATTTTAGTCAATTTTTAATCATTCCAGTTTTTTTTTTAAAATAGGACCTTTATTTTTTTATTAGCATTTATTTTTCATTTTGGAAAAAAAGTTTTCAAAGGAATTGAAATGATTTGAAGATATATAGAAATCTAGAATTTTCATACTTTTAGAAGGAAGTAAAAAGAAAGTTTGCATTTTTCTAAAGGAGGAAACCTATCGAAAGATTACCAAAACTTGCTCTTCACATACACACATGGATACATTTTTTGAAATTTTGGATAGGAAGGTTTAATGTTGTTTTTGGAATTTTTCAGAAGAATACGATGTGAACTTGAGAATTAGTTTGTAGAATATTTTTGTTTCCTATTTCATTTTTGGTGAATTGTATATATTAGAACAAAAATGAATTAATTCGGGTGAAATGAGAATTGCCACCTAGTGTTTACTTTGGTTAAAAAAAAGAGTAAAAAAAAAGAGAGAGCATATAATGAGAAGTTTGTGATTGGTTTGGGTTCGTAGCCTTTTTAACTCAAGCTGGTAAGCCCAAAGGGGTATTTTCATACCTAGTGCCCTAAAGCCATTTGGTTTGGGAGTCATTGGCCGAACGCTTGCTGCATGGGTTAATAAATTCTTCAGTTTGTTGTGGAGAAGAATCAGTAGAAGCTATAATCCACGATGAGCTTAATTTTGTTATCATATTGAAGGATAAATCTTCAATATTATAAGCTTTCTTTATGGCTAGTTTAAGCCAATTAAAGAAATAAATATTTCTTTGATGATCATACATATATTTATACCACTTTTCTTTTAAGAAATCTTTATGCTCTTGAGAAACCTGTTTAAAAAAGGATTTTATTAAAGGATGTAAAGCTAAATTCTTTTTTAACATTTCTTTATCAATTTCAAAACATTCAATAACATTTATATTAAAATCAGATTCTGAGGGATTATATGTATTAGTTAGACAAGCATGATTTCTTATGTTTTCTGAAGCTTGATAAGAAGGATACAGAGGTCCTGTAGGTTGAACATCTACATTAGGTGTAAAGTAAGAAACTCGGGATGGTTCTTTTATGGAAGATCCTACCACAAAGGAAGGATGAGAATAAGACTTTCTAGATGGTTGATAAACCATAGGAGTTGTATCTCTTGAATTGTTTGAAAAGCTATTTCAACACTTCCATCTTCATGTTCAATAATTCAATAATTGTTTCAATATCTTGATTTTCTAAAGACCTTTTAGGTTGAGCATTTTCTAAGCGCCATTTACCAGATAAATTAATATCATTCCACTGTATGAGTTTTGGAATATTAACTTTATTTTTGAAATTAGTTTGGAATAAAGTAGTCATACCTTTTGGTTCGTGGGAATAGGCTAAGCCTGGAACAACTGAATTCATGAGTTTATAATAAACTCTATATATGAGAGCAAGATTTTGATTATGAGGATTCATATCAAAACCTTTTGTTTAGATAGCAAGAGTAAGAGCTTCATGTGCACCTGGATCTGTAAGAGAAATAGAGAAATTTGGAAAGCAATTTTAAGAAAGTAGAGCCATTAGCCAAACTTGATTTGACCATTCCAAGTAATGAATCACTAAATTTTTTATGTCTTGTATCTTGAACTTAGATGAGAGCTTCTGTTATAAGTCCAAGTCTTGTTAATGGCTTTAGAACAACTTGCACTAATCCAAAATGAATATAATTGTATGTTTTAACATACTCCTTTATTTCATGGACTTCATTAAAGAAATATGCTGAATATTACTAGTAATGGATTCAGTTCTTCCAATGGTTTTTACTTTATAACTTGATTTTAATTAAAAACTTTGAACTTTATAAATTTTATTTTTATTTACAGTTGGAATAGTCCAGTCACAAATAACTTGATCTAAATCATCATAATTAATTGCTTCACTATTTTTAATAGACATAGAAGATAAGGAATTTGATGATGAGGAAGAAGAAGGTACAAACTTCTTAATAAGCTTATCCATAATTTATATTACAGAGTTATTTTATGCAAATCTATCACGAGTATCTAATGAAATAGAGGATTTACACATCAAAAAAATGCCTTAAATGCCTTCATACGGCTAACAAAGGCGATAACAATGGCTACCTCAACTTCACTCCGGGAGGAATATGATTCAAATTTATCAATAATAACAAGCATAGAACTAAGTATTAAGACTTTTGATGTTCTTACTTCTGAGTTAGCAATTCCTTAAACAAAATCAAAACATAAAGATAAGTGAAGAAATACTCACAAAAAAACTTTATATTGCAACAATACTTGATTAACAAACTAGATGCCAACTTGGCTCTGATACCAAATGGGAAGATGGTGGGTATACAAAAGCGGAAGGGAGAGGAGAGAAGAGATGGTGGTGGAAGCAAGGCTGGATTTTGACTGGTATTCCAACTCTTGCCTATACATGAGGAAGGCTAGACCAATTTATAGTGATAAGCAACATAATTTACATTTCATTGCAACTGAATTTACACTGCATTTGCATTTCATTTCATGTGCTGACAAATTTCATGATGCAACTGAACTGCAGGTAAAAAATCACAATCTTTGCTGTAGATGAACTTTATTCTGAACAGTGAGATGTCATGATTGCTTTGAGTGACTTGATAAGGTATGTGTCATGTCTTTATTTCTTTTCCCTTTCTAGAGATAAGTTCTTCATAGATGTGCATGTTAGGAATAAAATACTACTTCATTCTTATGAGAGATATGCTTTGTCGTTTAGTACTTTTGCATGTACTTTTTCTAAGAACTCATTGATAGTCTAGTAGAAAAAGCTTTTATCATCCTTTTAATGTTTTAGAAAGAGCTCTTATAGGAAGAATCTTTTTGCTAGGCATAGTATTATTGGAGACTTGCATCAAAAGTGCTCATTCTACCCTTTATTTGTTAATTCACCATGGAATAATTAAATTAACTCTTCTCAAGTTTCATAGGAATATCAAAAGACATGTCTTCATAAGCATTGACAAGTTGATTGACAACCATATGTCTAGATTTATATAGATTCTTTATCACCATTGTTTGCTCAGTGAGATCATCAGCAATGCAAACAACTCGTCGACTATCACACCAAACATATCTGTATGTACTTGCAAATTCAAGATGTCCTTTTACATTGTCAAATCTTGATATTGATCAGAAGTTGGATCATAATTTTTGAGACATTCTAAGCTATATTCCATTGTAGTGACTTCATGAGATTCATACCATTGAGTTGGATAATCAACAAGGAGATGCTCATAATCATTTAAGGTAGAGCTGAATTTTTTGCAGACTAAATCTCCTTTTTCATAAGTCATGATAGTCCATAATTGATAAGGTTGGTAAAACCAGATTTCTGATCTTTCACCTACACTTGATGAAATCATTATGAGAAGTTGTCTTTTGGTAACTCCAAGGCTGCGAAGGGCATGATGCACGATTGTAGGGAGCTGCTATATCATTTCAAAATCATCTTTGTATAAAGAAAATCTTTGGACTAATCCTTGTTCAATATAAGAGATATCAACTTCATATGATGGCAGGAACAATTTGGGAAAGCTAGTTGCCTAGCTTATATATTGAGCTTTGGGCATTAATCGCTCCTTAATCTAACAAGAAAGAGTTTTTTCTGTAATTCTTGTAGCTATCTCATTCGGAAGGGTTGTTTTAACCCTTTCCAGGAGGTGAATTCTGAATGTTCTTTTTTTTTCATCAGCATAAGTAGATAATAGTGCTCTTTGATGGATGTTATGGGACATAAGGATTTGGCTTTCTAAGTCCTTGATATGGTTTGCAATTTTTATAGGGTTTTTCTGGTGTTTTTTTTTAATCAAAGAGAATGGCACTCCAATGGGCATTGATAAGTTCCTGTGAAATGACGGATAATCCTAGATTGAAGAAGGGAATTGATATTTTTTGGGATATAGGTATGAAGGAAGAGCTTGATTCCTGAATAGGGGCTTTGCTCGATGTCATATGAGAAGGGAAACTTCCTGAAGGTAGATAGGAGTAAAAGATAGGTCTGAATGAGAATTATCAATAACCTGAATTTTATTTTCTTTGGGAAAAGAATAGCAATTTTATATTTATCCTCTGGGTAGAATTTGAAGGTACCAAAATCTGGATGTAGGATTAAATGTAGAAAACATGAAGACATAAGAGAGACGATTAATAAGATCCATTTTATTTGGAACTGGATATCTAAACGGTTTTTGAACATCTTATTCTTGTTTACACTTTGTCTGAATAATATTGATATGTTGAATAGGAGTTAATTCAACAAAATCAAATTTTAGTTCTTTACTATCTAAAATAGTTTTTAGACCTGATGAGTCAATTTGAAAAGGCTGTAAAATTTGTAGAAAATGGTTTCCTAGGATAACATCATTGTTTAAATCCTTTCCTAGAAGGGAATTAGTCTTTATGCATGTTTCATTTTTACATACATAAACATTACTTAATTTATATTTGATATGTATTTTTTTACTAGCAATAGCTAGATTGAGTTTATTATTGGTCTTTTCATAATATTGCTGGGATTAGTCCTTTTCTTATGAAAGTAACACCTGCGCCACTACCTAGTAAGCAGAGTGTTTTAATAAAGAAGTCTTTTACCTTAATTGTAGCTTGAGTTTTCTATTTTTTAAGTGGATTTCTTGTGAAAGAATTTACAAAACCATTTAAGTCTTTATCAAATTTTTTTTAATTTTCTAAATTGTCATTATTTTCTTGATAATTTTTTAGTGTGGGAAATTCAAGATTCTCAACATGTTGTTTGAGTTCTTAAAGTTCAATTTAGTCTTGGTTTAACTCTTTTATTTCTTGCTTTTGATTATTTATTTCTTTATAAAGATCTTGAATAAAAAGGTGAGTGGGACCTTATCACTCTCATAATCTATCTAATATAGTTTTAATGCTGAATTATTCAGGTAAGTCTGATATGTTATTGGATGTAGAAGCTTCCCCTTTTTTAGTTCATTTATTTATATTATGTATTTTTTCAAAATATTTATTTTTTAATTCTTCATCATTTAGATCTTTAAACATTTTTTACACCATCTCTTCTGGAGCAGAAAGTACGTTTAAAGATAAAGAGGAAGAAGAAGCAGGTTCACACTGGATTTCACTATCACATATTTTACAATGACAAATATTTAAAGCATAAGAGGAAGAATGATCTGTATCAGAGGAACTGGATGACTTTGACGCTGAGGATCCTTTTAAGAAAGTTTTGATTTCTTTTTTCTATTTTAACTTTTATTTTTAGGCAGTCAGGAGCTATATGTCCTTTTTCTTTGCAATTATAATATTGTATTTCTTTATTCTTGGGATAAGAAGTGGATAGATTATCATTTGTATAAGATTTCTCTAATTCTTTATAAGGGTTTTTATGAGAAGATTTTTTATAATATTTTTTTGAGGGAGTATAATATTGTGGAGTTGAAAAATGTTTAGATTTTCTTTTTTGATGGTTTCTTTTTAAGTTTTTCTTTTTATTCTGGCTAGAAGGATTGATTAATGGTTCCATCTCTAATTGAAAACAAAAATCACCAAGTTCATACTTGTTGATTCTTTTGTGATTTTCAATTTGACATTTAAGTTTTGATTTCATTGCATAATGAAAATCCAATTTTATTAATCTTTTGAATTAGATCACCATATGCATACATTCCGTAATTCAAATTTCCATAATTTTTTTATTTTAATTCTTTTCTAAATTTTTCTGCAAAAAGTTTAGGAAGACCGGATATGAAATTTTCTTTCCAATATTCAAAATTACTTGCATCGATCGTATAGAGTTTTGATAAGAAAACATCTTTATACTAACGAAAATCTAATAATGTTGGGCAAGATAAATTGATTAATTGTGTTTTTTTTCTACATTCATATAATTATTAGTAAAATGTTTTACTAAATTGGTAATAAGCATGAAGATAGAATCAGGGATCATTTGGCCTTGAGGAGTAAGAATAGGATTTCCTAAGGGATCTCTTTTTCTGCATTTAATATAGCATTTCTTTCTGTATCAGATAGGTATTTTTCCGACCAACCATGTAATTCTCCAGTAAATCCAAGGGCGGCTGCATTTACTACATGTCTTTGATCATTATCGGCAGCCATGATGGTAGAGGCATATATCATCATGTGTTGGCATAGTTACAGGATTGGATATTTAGATAGTCCATCTACATTCCATTCATATACTGAAGAGTTTTCAAATCGAAGGCCATTTAGAATAGTTTGTTCTTCGAATTGAAGATCAAATGGAGTAGGTCTTGGATAATAATTTCTTGTTTTTGTTGCAATGACTCTTGGGTTTTGTCTTTTAAAATTTTATTGAATTGTAGTGATTCTTGATTTTGATAATCTTGATTTTCATTTGATTTTTCTTCTATAGAGTCAGAAACAGAGAATTTTGAGTATGAGCTCGAAGCTTTAGAAACTAAAACATTTATGGATTTTTCATCTTTATTTTATTTATTATCTTTCAGTTTTATGTTTGTAAAACTACGAGATAATTGATTGATTAGTTCGTCTGAAAATTTTAAGGGTTTTTTTTTCCAACTTTAGATCTTTAAGGGCTTCACCTTGAAAACCTAAAGATTGTGTCTTGATTACTTTATGGGAAGAAGTAGTTTCATAAAATTTTAAAATCTTTTCGACTTTATCTTTAATTCTATTTGTTTGTTGGCCAATAATATGAAGGTTTATATTTGTATAATTATTTTGTTCTAAAACATGACTTAAATCTGATTTGTAAATAAATTTAGTTTTACTTTTTCTCCTTGTATTTTTGCAACATCTTTATAGGTACAGCTAAAGTTTCTTTATAAATGATTTGATGTAATGGATGATGTATAGATCTTTAGTTCTTTGTGGAGAAGAACTGGTAGAAGCTATAATCCAAGAATGAACTTACTTTTTTTTATCATATTGATGGATAAATATCTAGCATTATAAGCTTTCTTTATAGCTAGTTTAAGCCAATCAAAGAAATAAATATTTCCTTGATTATAATACATATATTTATACCATTTAGCTTTTAAGTCTTTATTTCTTGAGAAGCATGGTTAAAAAAGGATTTTGTGAGAGGATATACAGCTAAGTTCTTGTTTAACATTTCTTTATCAATTTCAAAGCATTCAATAACATTTATATTGAAATCGAATTCCAAAGGATTATATGTATTAGATGGAGAAGCTTGATAAGAAGGATACACTAGTCTTATAGGCCGAAGGTCTACATTAGGTGTAAAGCAAGAAAATCGAGATGGTTCTTTTATGGAAGATCCTACCACTGATGGAGGATGTAAATAAGATTTTCTAGAAGGTTGATAAACTGTAAAAGTTATATCTCTTGAATCTATTTGAAAATTTATTTCAACGCTTCCATCTTCATGTTCAATAATTGTTTCAATATCTTGATATTCTAAAGACCCTTTAGGTTGAGCGTTTTCTCAGCGCCATTTACCAGATAGATTAATATCATTCCACTATATAAGTTTTGGAATTTTAACTTTATTTTAGAAATTAGTTTGGAATAAAGTAGTCATACCTTTTGCTTGATGTAAATAAGCTATGCCCGGAACCATTGAATTCATGAGTTTATAATAAACTCTATTTATGAGAGCAAGATTTTGATTATGAGGATTTATATCAAAACTTTTTGTCTGGATAGCAAGGGTAAGAGCTTCATGTGCACCTGGATCTGTAAGGGAAACAGAGAAATTTGGAAAGTAATTGAAGAAAGTAAGGCCATTAGCAAAACTTGATTCAACCATTCCAAGTAATAAATCACTAAATCTTTTATGTCTTGTATTTTGAATATAGATGAGAGCTTCTGTCCTAAGTCCAAGCCTTGTTAATGGCTTTAGAGCAACTTGCACTAATCCAAAATGACTATATTTTATGTTTTAACATACTCTTTTTATTTCATGGGGCTTGATTAAAGAAAGATGCTGAATATTACTGGTAATGGATTCAGTTCTTTCAATGGTTTTCGCTTTATAACTTCATTTTAATTTAAGACTTCCAACTTTATAAATTTCATTTTTATTTACGGTTGGAATGGTCCAGTCACAAATAACTTGATCTAAATCGTCATAGCTGATTTCTTCACTATTTTTAATAGACATAAAAGATAAGGAATTTGATGATGAAGAAGAAAAAGGTACACACTTCTTAATAAGCTTAGCCATAATTTGTATTACAGAGTTATTTTATGCAAATCCACCACGAGTATTGAATGAATTAGAGGATTTACACACAAAAAAAATGCCTTAAATGCCTTCACATGGCTAACAAAGGCGATAACAATGGCTACCTCAGCTTCTCTTCGGGCGGAATATGATTAAAATTTTCCAATAATAACAAACACAAAACTAAGTATTAAGACTTTTGATGTTCTTACTTCTGAGTTAGCAATTCCTTAAGCAAAATCAAAACATAAAGATAAGTGAAGAAATACTCACAAAAAAACTTTATATTGCAACAATACTTGATTAACAAACTAGATGCCAACTTGGCTCTGATACCAAATGGGAAGATAGTGGGTATACAAAAGCGGAAGGGAGAGGAGAGAAGAGATGGTGGTGGAAGCAGGGCTGGATTTTGACTAGTATTCCATCTCTTGCCTGTACATGAGGAAGGCTAGACCTATTTATAGTCAAACCAATATAATTTACATTTCATTACAACTGAATTTACACTACATTTGTATTTCATTTCGTGTGCTGACAAATTTCATGATGCAACCGGACTTTCGGCAAAAATCACAATCTTTGCTATAGATGAACTTTGTTCTGAATAGTGAGATGTCATGATTGCTTTGAGTGACTTAATAAGGTATGTGTCATGTCTTTATTTCTTTTCCCTTTCTGGAGATAAGTTCTTCATACATGTCAGGAATAAAATACTACTTCATTCTTATGAGCGATATGCTTTGTCTTTTAGTACTTTTGTATGTACTTTTTCCAAAAATCTCATTAATGGGCTAGTAGAAAAAGCTCTGGTAAGAAGAATATTTGTGCTAGGCATAGTATTATTGGAGACTTGCATCAAAAGTGCTCACCCCAGCCATCATTTGTTAATTCACCATGGAATAATTGGATTAACTCTTCTCGAGTTCTGTCAAAAATATTAAAAGACATGTCTTCATAAGCATCGATAATTTGATTAAAATTTGTATGTCCAAATTTATATGGATTTTGTATCACCATTGTTTGCTCAGCGAGATCATCAGCGATGTAAACAACTCTTGGACCGTCACACCAAAAATATCTTATGTACTTGTAAATTCAAGATGTCCTTTTAGAGTGAGAAATCTTTGATACTAACCAGAAGCAAGATCATAAGTTCAAAGGCATTCTAAGCGATATTCCTTTGTAGCGACTTCATGAGATTTATACCATTGAGCTGGATAATCAACAGGGAGATGCTCGTAATCATTTAAGGTAGAGATGAACTTTTTTCAGACTAAATCTCCTTCTTCATAATTCATGATGGTCCTCAATTGATAAGGTTGATAAAACCGGATTCCTGATCTTTCACCCACACCTGATGAAATCGTTATGAGAAGTTGTCTTTTGGTAACTCTAAAGCTGCGAAGGGCATGACGCACGGTTGCAGGGAGCTGCTGTATCATTTCAAAATCATCTCTACATAAAGAAAATCTTTGTCCTAATCCTTGTTCGATATATGAGATATCAACTTCATATGATGGCAAAAACAATTTGGGAAAGCCAGTTGCCCAGCATATATATTGAGCTTTGAGCATTAATTGCTCCTTGATCTGACAAGAAATAGTTTTTTCTGTAATTCTAATAGCTATCTCATCTGGAAGGGCTGTGTTAACCTTTTCTAGGAGGTGAATTCTAGATGCTTTTTCATCAACATAGGTGGATAACAATGCTCGTTAATAGATGTTATGGCACATAAAGATTTGGCTTTCTAAAGCCCTGATATGGTTTGCAATTTTGGATAGGATTTTTCTAGTGTTTTTTCTTTTATCAGAGAGAATAACACTCCCATTGGCATTGATAAGTTCTTATGAAGTGACAAATAATCTTGGATTGAAGAAGGGAATTGATATTTGGTTGGATGTAGGTATGAAGGAAGAGCTTGATTCCTGAATAGGGGCTTTGCTTTTACTTGTACTTGATGTCATAATGAAAAGGGATACTTCCAAAAGGCTGATAGGTCTAAATGAGAATATCAATAACTTGAAATTTTATTTTCTTTGGAAAAAAAAAAGCAATTTTATATTTGTCCTCTGGGTAGAATTTGAAGGTACCAAAATCTGGATGTAGGACTAATTGTAGAAAACATAAAGACATAAGAGAGTCGATTAATAAGATCCATTTTATTTGGAACTAGATATCTGAATGGTTTTTGAACATCTTATTCTTGTTTATACTTTGTTTGAATAATATTGATATGTTGAATAGGAGTTAATTCAACAAATTCAAAATTTAATTCTTTATTGTCTAAAATAGTTTTTAGACCTGATGAGTTAATTTGAAAAGGCTGTAGAATTTGTAGAAAAAGATTTCCAAGGATAACATCATTGTTTAAATCCTTTCCTAGAAGGAGATCAGTCTTTCAGCATGTTCCATTTTTACAGACATAAACATTACTTAATTTGTATTTAATATGTAGTTTTTTGCTAGCAGTAACTAGATTAAGTTTATTATTGGTTTTTTCATAATATTTTGTTGGGATTAATCCTTCTCTTATGAAATTAACATCTGCGCTACTATATAGTAAGCAGAGTGCTTTAATAGAGAAGTCTTTGACCTTAATTGTAGCTTGAGTTTTCCATTTTTTAAGTGGATTTCTTGTTAAAGTATTTACAAAACCATTTAAGTCTTTACAAAATTTTTCTTGATTTTCTAAATTATCATTATTTTCTTGTTAATTTTTTAGTGTGTGAAATTCAAGATTCTCAATATGTTGTTTGAGTTCTTGAAGTTCAATTAAGTCTTGTTTTAATTCTTTTATTTCTTGCTTTTGATTATTTATTTCTTTCGAAAGATCTTGAATAGAAAGATGAGTAGGAGCTTATTGCTCTCATAATCTATCTAATACAGTTTTAATGCTAAATTGTTCAAGTAAGTCTGATATGTTGTTTGATGTAGAAGCTTTCCTTTTTTTAGTTCCTTTATTTATATTCTGCATTTTTTCAAAATATTTATTTTTTAATTCTTCATCTTTTAGATCTTTAAACATTTCTAGCACCATCTCTTTTGGAGAAGAAAATATGTTTAAAGATAAAGAGGTAGAAGAAGCAGATTCATACTGGATTTCACTGTCAAATATTTTACAATGACATGTATCTGAAGAATAATCTTTATCAGAGGAACTAGATGATTCTTAGGATGAGGATGAGGATCCTTTTAAGATAGTTTTGATTTCTTGTTTAAAAGAAATAATTTCAAAATGCTGTAAAATATTTTCAACTTTATCTTCAATTATATTAGTTTGTTGGCCAATAGTATGAAGTTTAATATTTGTATAATTATTTTGTTCTAAAAAATGACATAAATCTGATTTGTAAATAAATTCAGCTTTACCTTTATTTTCTTGTATTTTTGTAACATATTTTATGGGTACAGCTAAAGTTTCTTTATATATGATTTGATGTAATCAAGGATGTATAGATTCTTCAGTTCTTTGTGGAGAAGAACTGGTAGAAGCTATAATCCGAGATGAGCTTAATTTTGTTATCATATTGATGGATAAATCTTCAGTATTATAAGCTTTCTTTATGGCTAGTTTAAGTCAATCAAAGAAATAAATATTTCTATGCCTATCATACATATATTTGTACCATTTTTCTTTTAAAAAGTCTTTATGTTCTTGAGAAACCTGTTTAAAAAGGACTTTGTTAAAGGATATAGAGCTAAATTCTTTTTTAACATTTCTTTATCAATTTTAAAACATTCAATAACATTTATATTGAAATCAGATTCTGAAAGATTATATGTATTAAATGGAGAAGCTTGATAAGAAGGATACACAAGTCCTGTAGGTCAAAGGTCTACATTAGGTATAGAGCAAAAAACTTGAGATGGTTCCTTTATGGAAAATCTTACCACAGAGGGAGGATGAGAATAAGACTTTCTATAAGGTTGATAAACTGTAGGAGCTGTATCTCTTGAATCTGTTTAAAAATTTATTTCAACACTTCCATCTTCATGTTCAATAATTGTTTCAATATCTCGATTTTCTAAAGACCTTTCTGGTTGGGATTTTCTAAGTGCCATTTACCAGATAGATTAATATCATTCCACTGTAAGAGTTTTAGAGTATTAACTTTATTTTTGAAATTAGTTTGGAATAAAGTAGTCATACCTTTTGCTTGATCGGTATAAGCTATGCCTGGAGTAATTGAATTCATGAGTTTATAAGAAACTCTATATATGGGAGCAAGATTTTGATTATGAGGATTCATATCAAAACCTTTTGTCTACATTGCAAGGGTAAGAGCTTCATATGTACCTGGATTTGTAAGGGAAACAACAAAATTTGGAAACCAATTGAAGAAAGTATGGCCATTAGCCAAACTTGATTCAACCACTCCAAGTAATGAATCACTGAATTTTTTATGTCTTGTATCTTGAACATAGATGAGAGCTTCTGTTCTAAGTCCAAGCCTTGTTAAAGGCTTTAGAGCAACTTGCACCAATCCAAAATGAATATAATTGTATTTTATAACATACTCCTTTATTTCATGGGGCTGGACTAAAGAAAGATGCTGAATATTACTAGTAATGGATTCAGTTCTTTCAATGGTTTTTACTTTATAACTTGATTTTAATTGAAAACTTCCAACTTTATAAATTTCATTTTTATTTACAGTTGGAATAGTCCAGTCATAAATAACTTGATCCAAATCATCATAACTGATTGCTTCACTATTTTTAATAGACATAGAAGATAAGGAATTTGATAATGAGGAAGAAGAAGCTACAAACTTCTTAATTAGCTTAGCCATAATTTTTATTTTAGAGTTATTTTAAGCAAATCCATCAGCGTCTCTAACAAAATAGAGGTTTACAAACCAACAAAAGCGCTTAAATGCCTTCACACGGCTAACAACGGCGACAACAATTACTACCTCAGCTTCGCTCCGAGCAAAATATGATTAAAATTTCTCAATAATAACAAACACAGAACTAAGTATTAAGACTTTTGACGTTCTTAGTTCTGAGTCAGCAATTCATTAAGCAAAATCAAAGCATAACATGACAAAGATAAGTGAAGAAATACTCACAAAACGACTTTATATTGCCAAAGTACTAGATTACAAATTTGTTACCAACTTGGCTCTGTTACCAAATGGGGAAGATGGTGGGTATACGAAAGCGGATGGGAGAGGAGAGAGGAGATGGCGGTGGAAGCAAGGATGGATTTTGACTGGTATTCCAACTCTTGCCTATACATGAGGAATGCTAGACCTATTTATAGTCATAATTTAAATTTCATTACAACTAAATTTAGATTGAATGTGCATTTCAGTTAATGTGCTGGCAAATTTCATGATGCTTCCGGACTGCAGGCAAAAATCATAATCTTTGTTGTATATGAACTTTATTCTGAATAGTGAGATTCATGATTGCTTTGAGTGACTTGATAAGGTATGTGTCATGTCTTTATTTCTTTTCCCTTTCTAGAGATAAGTTCTTTATAGATGTGCATGTCGGGAATAAAATACTACTTCATTCTTATGAGAGATATGCTTCGTTTTTTAGTACTTTTGTATGTACATTTTCCAAAAAACTCAATGATGGGCTAGTAGAAAAAGCGTTTCCCATCCTTCCAATGTTTTAGGAAAAGCTCTTCTAGGAAGAATCTTTATGCTAGGCATAGTATTATTGGAGACTTGCATCAAAAGTGCTCATTCTAACCTTCATTTGTTAATTCATCATGGAATAATTGGATTAACTCTTCTCGAGTTCTGTCAAAAATATTAAAAGACATGTCTTCATAAGCATCGATAATTTGATTAAGAGCTGTATGTTCAAATTTATATGGATTTTGTATCACCGTTGTTTGCTCAGCGAGATCATCAGCGATGTAAACAACTCTTGGACCATCACACCAAACATATCTTATGTACTTGTAAATTCAAGATGTCTTTTTAGATTGAGAAATCTTTAATATTGATCAGAAGCTGGAGCAAAAGTTCGGAGGCATTCTAAGCGATATTCCTTTGTAGTGACTTCGTGAGATTCATACCATTGAGCTGGATAATCAACAGGGAGATGCTCGTAATCATTTAAGGTAGAGATGAACATTTTTTAGACTAAATCTCTTTCTTCATAATTCATGATGGTCCTCAATTGATAAGGTTGATAAAACCGGATTTCTGATCTTTCACCCACACTTGATGAAATCGTTATGAGAAGCTGTCTTTTGGTAACTCTAAAGCTACGAAGGGCATGACGCACGATTGCAGGGAGCTGCTGTATCATTTCAAAATCATCTCTACATAAAGAAAATCTTTGTCCTAATCCTTGTTCAATATATGAGATATCAACTTCGTATGACGGCGGGAACAATTTGGGAAAGCCAGTTGCCCAGCTTATATATTGAGCTTTGAGCATTATTCACTCCTTGATTTAACAAGAAAGAGTTTTTTCTATAATTCTTGTAGCTATCTCATCTGGAAGGGCTATTTTAACCTTTTCTAAGAGGTGAATTCTTGATGTTTTTTTTTCATCAGCATAGGTAGAAATAGTGCTCTTTGATGGATGTTGTGGCACATAAGGATTTGCCTTTCTAAGTCCTTGATATGGTTTGCAATTTTTGATAGGGTTTTTCTAGTGTTTTTTCTTTTATCAGAGAGAATGGCACTCCAATGGGCATTGAAATGTTCTTATGAAGTGATAGTAATCTTGGATTAAAGAAAGGGACTGATATTTGTTGGGATGTAGGTATGAAAGAATAGCTTGATTCTTGAATAGGGGCTTTGCTTGATGTCATAATGAGAAGGGAGCTTGATGTCATAATGAGAAGGGATACTTCTTGAAGGTAGATAGGAGTAAAAGATAGGTCTGAATGAGAATTATCAATATCCTAAAATTTTATTTTCTTTGGGAAAAGAAAAGCAATTTTATATTTGTCCTCCGGGTAGAATTTGAAAGTGCCTAAATCTGGATGAAGGATTAAATGTAGAAAATATGAAGACGACATAGAGATGATTAATAAGATCCGTTTTATTTGGAGCTGGATATCTGAATCGTTTTTGAACATCTTATTCTTATTTACATTTATCTGAATAATATTGATATGTTGAATAAGAGTTAATTCAACAAAATCAAAATTTAATTCTTTATTGTCTAAAATAGTTTCTAGACCTAATGAGTCAATTTAAAAAGGCTACAAAATTTGTAGAAAGGGATTTCCAAGGATAACATCATTGTTTAAATCCTTTCCTAAAAGGAAATTAGTCTTATGCATGTTCCATTTTTACAGACATAAACATTATTTAATTTGTATTTGATATGTAGTTTTTTGCTAGCAGTAACTAGATTGAGTTTATTATTGGTTTTTTCATAATATTTTGTTAGGATTAATCCTTCTTTTATTAAATTAACATATATGCCACTATCTAGTAAGCTGAGTGCTTTAATAAAGAATTCTTTGATCTTAATTGTAACTTGAGTTTTCCATTTTTTAAAGTGGATTCCTTGTTAAAAAATTTACAAAACCATTCAATTTTTCATCAAATTTTTCTTGATTTTCTAAATTACCATTATTTTCTTGATAATTTTTGAGTATGTGAAATTCAAGATTCTCAATATGTTGTTTGAGTTCTTGTAGTTCAATTAAGTCTTGTTTTAATTCTTTTATTTATTGATTTTGATTATTAATTTCTTTATAAAGATCTTGAATATAAAGTTGAGTAGGAGCTTGCTGCTCTCTTAATCTATCTAATACAGTTTTAATGCTGAATTGCTCAGGTAAGTCTGATATGTTATTTGATGTAGAAGCGTTTCCTTTTTTAGTTCCTTTATTTATATTCTGTATTTTTTTCATAATATTTATTTTTTAATTCTTCATCTTTTAGATCTTTAAACATTTCTAGCACCATCTCTTCTATATTAGAAAGTATATTTAAAGATAAAGAGGTAGAAGAAGTAGATTCATATTGGATTTCAGTGTCAAATATTTTACAATGACGGGTATCAGAAGAATGAGGGGAAGAATAATCTATATTAGAGGAACTGGATGACTCTGACTCTAAGGATCCTTTTAAGATAGTTTTGATTTCTTTTTTTGTTTTAACTTTTATTTTTGGGTAATCAAGGGCTAATTCCTTTTTCCTTGCAATTATAACATTGTATTTCTTTTTTCTTAGGATGAGAAGTGGATGGATTATGTTTTGTATAAGATTTCTTTAATTCTTTATAAGGATTTTTATGAGAAGATTTTTTATGATATCTTTTTGAGGGAATATAATATTGTGGAGTTGAAAAATGTTTAGATTTCTTTTTAGATGGTTTCTTTTTAAGTTTTTCTTTTTATTTTTGCTAGAAGGACTGATTAATGGTGCCATGCCAAATTAATAATAAAAATCACCAAGTTCATATTTGTTGATTCTTTTTTATTTTCAATTTCTAGTTTAAGTTTGATTTCATTACATAATGAAAATCCAACTTTCTTTAACTTTTGAATGAGATCACCATATGTATAAAGTCCAGAATTTAAATTTCCATAATTTTCTGATTTTAACTATTCTCTAACTTTTCCTGCAAAAAGTTTAGGAATACCGGATATAAATTTTTCTTTCCAAAATTCTGAATTGCTTGCATCTATTGTATAGAGTTTTCATAAGAAAACATCTTTATACCAACGAAAATTAGATAACGTTGGGCAAGATAAATTGATTAATTGTGTTTTTAATTATTCTTCTGCATTCATATAATTACCAATAAAATGATTAACTATATTGGTAATAAGCATGTAGATGGAATCAGGGATCATTTGGCCTTGAGGAGTAAGAACAGGATTTCCTAAGGGATCTCTTTTTACTGCATTTAATATAGCATTTCTTTTTGTATAAGATAGGTATTTTTCCCACCAACCATGTAATTGTCCAGTAAATCCAAGGACGACTGCATTTACTGCATGTCATTGATCATTACTGGCAGCCATGATGGTAGAGGCATATATCATCATGCGTTAGCATACTTGTAGGATTTGATATTCAGATAGTCCATCTACATTTCATTCATATCCTGAAGAGTTTTTAAATTGAAGGCCATTTAGAATAGCTTGTTCTTCGAATTGAAGATCAACTAGAGTAGGTCTTGGATAATAATTTCTTATTTTTACTGTAGTGACTATTGGTTTTTGTCTTTTCAATATTTTATTGATTTGTATAGATTCTTGATTTTTATCATTTTGATTCTCATTTGTTTTAGACTCTTCTTCTATAGGATCAGCTACAAAAAATTCTGAATCTAAGCTAGAGGCTTTAGAATTTGAGACTAAAACATTTATAGATTTGTCAGCTTTTTGATATTTAATTTCTTGAAGTTTTATATTTGTAAAACTATGAGATAATTGATTGATTAGTTCATCTAAAAATTTTAAAGGTTTCCTTTGTAACTTTAGATCTTTAAGGGCTTCATGCTGAAAACCTAAAGTTTGTGTCTTAATTATCTTTTGTGAAGAAGATGCTTCATAAATTTTTAAAGTGTTTTCAACTTTATCTTCAATTCTATTTGGTAAATGGCGCTTACAAAACACCCAACCAGAAAGATCTTTAGAAAATCAAAATATTGAAACAATTATTGAAAAGTAAGACAAAAGTGTTAAAATAAATTTTCAAACAGATTCCAGAGATACAACTCCTATAGTTTATCAACCTACTAGAAAATCTTATTCACATCCACCATCAATGGTATGATCTTCCATAAAAGAACCATCCCTATTTTCTTGCTCTACACCTAATGTAGATAGTGGCACAATGTTAATTTAATAAAAGAAGGATTAATTCCAACAAAATACTATGAAAAAACCAAAAATAAACTCAACCAAACAACTGCTAGTGATAAACTCCATATCCATTATAAATTAAATAACGTCCATGTTTGCAAAAATGGATTTTTGATTAATTTTTTATTTTGTTGAATCAACTCCTATTCAACATATCTATATCATTCAAAATCAAATTGCTTATAAAGAAAAAAAAATTGCATATCTTCAAGTAGATATGAATTCTTTAAGAATTGAAAAAGAATTACAAAAACCAGAATTCCAAAAAAATTTAATCCAATTTCAAAAATTTCTTGAAACAAAATGCTATTTTGACCTTCTTTCTGCCTTTTAGCACAAGAAACACCATACTGTTTCTCTTTCATATATTGATAATTTCGATGAGTCTCAAATTCCTACTAAAGCTCGACCTATTCAGATGAATAAAGACCTTGTACAACTATGTACTAAAGAAATCAATGATCTTCTTGGTCAAAAGCTTATTCAAAAATCACAATGCCCTTGGAGTTGTGCAGCGTTTTATGTAAATAAAACCCCTGAATAAGAACGAGGTGTTCCCCATCTTGTTATCAACTACAAACCTTTAAATAAAGTCTTAAAGTCCATCAGATATCCAGTTTCAGATAAAACTGATCTTATTAACTGTCTAGCTGGTGCCTTCCTTTTTTCTAAATTTGATCTTAAATTAGGATTTTGGCAAATTCAAATCATCCTGGAGGACAGGTATAAAACTGCTTTTACAATACCATTTGGCCATTATGAATGGAACGCTATGCCATCTGCTTTAAAAAATGCTCCTTCAGAATTTTAAAGAATAATGAATGACATTTTTAATCCATATCTAGCTTTTATGCTCGTCCATATAGACGACATTCTTGTGTTTTCAAAATCTATTTGTGACCATTGGAAACATTTAAATATTTTTAAAAAGTTATTATGAAGAATGGACTTGTCTTATCCTAAAAGAAAATGAAGCTTTTTCAAACAGAAATTCAGTTTCTTGGCTTTATCATAAAAAAGAAACGATTTCTCCAGTCCAAAGAGTTGTTAAGTTTGCTTCCCAATTTCCTGATGAAATTCTTAATAAAGAGCACTTGCAACATTTTCTTGGATGCCTTAATTAACTTTCTGACTTTTATAAAGATCTTGCTAAAGAAAGAAAAATCTTGCAAATGCACCTGACCAAAAATCCCGTAGAATGGTCACCTGCTCATACAAAAGCTATTCAAAATATTAGATAGAAAGTCCAAAATTTACTTTATTTAACTATCCATCATCTAGATTTATTAAAAAATAGTTCAGATAGATGCATCTAAAATAGGTTTTGGAGGAATCCTTCTACAAAGAAACGTCCTTGGAAAAGAAGAAATTCTTCGTTTCACTTCTGGAACATGGACTCCCATTCAATAGAATTATTTAACAATTAAAAAGGAAGTCCTATCTATAGTAAATAGTATAATGAAGTTCCAAAGTGATTTATTAAACAATAATTTTTTATTAAGAATAGATTGTAAATCTACTAAAGAAATTTTAGAAAAAAATGTAAAAAATCTTGCTACTAAGCAAATCTTTGCTCGCTGGCAAGCTTTATTAGCCATATTTGACTTTGACATTGAGTATATTGCAGGTAAAAATAATTCTCTTCCTAATTTTTTATCTCGTGAGTTTTTATAGGGACAAAAGAATAAAGCCTCAGTAGATTAGACTCCTTCTCCAGTCCCCAACTAATAAAGTTTCTTCCATTATGAACACTACACCTTTATCTAGAAAATTCAGCGGCAATTATCTTGAGAGATGGGAAGCAACCCATAATTCTAATATTCCTCAATTTCAAAGCCCATCAAGCCCTATATCCAGAAAGCCTCAAGCTTCACAAGCCTAATATTTTGCCACAAAAGCACCCTTGAGAATTTATTCCTTAGATGACATGTTTTATGCCGATACCATTTCTATTGAACATCTTATGCAAAACCTTTTTTCTCCTAATCACTTATTTATCCAACCTTTTGACTATAAAGTCTATGAACAGATTCTGATCAGAATTAGCAGCTGTACTATTGATCATACGGATGGATTAAAAAATTCATACTTAAATGCTTTACCACCCAATATTACTATCCTCTATTAAAAAAATCAAAATCCTGGATGTTCTCTCTGCAGAGGAATGGGGACGACCTCTTCATATACCTCAAAGGCTTGATTCATAACTTATTTTTAATTATTATGATTATATTTCTTCTTAGGAAGTCATCCTCCATTATCAACACCCATCCTTTCAGCATTCCTGGTTCATCAGATTCAAATCACACTCCCATAGAATACTGATGTGGTTCTTCACACAATTCCGGACCCCTTTTGGTGCCACTAAAGACATACTTCCTCAAGCACTTCTTCCTATTTATGAATCATATTCTGCATCATTTAAAGCCCTTCTCAAATCCGAAGAAAAAAGCCTTTATCAGCGCCTACAACTTGCAACCAAACCATATGTTACCATTCAGTTTTATCGCAAGCAGGAGATTCCATGGATCTTGAAATGGAATTTTTATAAAGAAATGGACTTCATTCCACTAGCTTTATCTCGAATAATTTATATCAAGTTTTGGCATCAATTTGATTATACTGCAATACTCCCACAATATGCTACCGATCAAGTTATAAGCCATCATTCTCTGAAGTTCTCAGAACTCCTGAAAAAAATAAAGAAAGGCTTCATCCAACAATTGATATTGACAAACAGAAGAATTCTTGTTCAGCCTCTCCTTCTGCTTTTTATGTAGCAGCAAATTTGCTTCAACTCAAAAAAGAACTTCAAAAGGAAATTATTGAACAAATATAAAAAGAACGGTCATCGAAAAATTCTCCATTAAGTTTTGGTTAGTAGCTGCATCATCTTTGGGCTGATGACAATCCTTTTGAAAATATTGCTCCTGAACTAGATACAGATGCTGCTGAGACAAAAAGTGAAAATGAATTATTCATATCTATCTGAAGAAAAGGAAGAAAATAAAGCCAAGACAAAACATAAGCTTTATCAAGCCACTCAATTTCCCACAAAGTAATCATGACAATCCACTATTCAGAATAAAGTTCATGTATAGTGGAGATTGTGATCTCATCCAGTAGTCTTGATGCATTATGAAATTTGTCAGCACATGAAATGAAATGCAAATGCAGTGTAAATTCAGTTGTAATGAAATGTAAATTATGTTTGCTATGACTATAAATAAGTCTAATCTTCCTCATGTACAGGCAAGAGTTAGAATACAAGTCAAAATCTAGCCTTGTTTCCACCACCATCTACTCTCTCCTCTCTCTTCCGCTTTTGTATACCCACCATCTTCCCCATTTGGTATTAGAGCCAAGTTGGTATCAAATTTGTAATTAAGTACTTTGGCAATATAAAGTTGTTTGGTGAGTATTTCTTGACTTATCTTTGTTATGTTATGCTGTAATTTTGCTTAAGGAATTACTGACTCAGAAGCAAGAATGTCAAAAGTCTTAAGATTTAATTCTATCTTTATTGAGAAATTTTAATCATATTTAGCCCAGAGCGAAGTTGAGGTAGCCATTGTTGTGCTCGTTGTTAGCCATGTGAAGGTGTTTAAGGCATTGTGTTGGTGTGTAAATCCACTATTTCGTTAGATACTCATGGTGGATTTGGTTTAAATAACTCTGTAAGAAAAATTATGGCATAGCGTATTAAGAAGTTTGTACCTTCGTCTTCCTCATCATCAAATTTCTTATCTTCTATGTCTATTAAAAATAGTCAAGAAATCAGTTATGACGATTTAGATTATGACTAGACTATTCCAACCATAAATAAAAATGAAATTTATAAAGTTGGAAGTTTTCAATTAAAATCAAGTTATAAAGTTAAAACCATTGAAAGAACTGAATCCATTACCAGTAATATTCAGCATCTTTCTTTAATCAAGCCCCATAAAATAAAAGGAGTATGTTAAAACATATAATTATATTCATTTTAGATTAGTACAAGTTGCTCTAAAGCCTTTAACAAGACTTGGACTTAGAACAGAAGCTTTTAGCTGTGTTCAAGATATAAGACATAAAAAATTCAGTGATTCATTACTTGGAATGGTTGAATCAAGTTTGGCTAATTGCCCCACTTTCTTTAATTGCTTTCCAAATTTCACTGTTTCCCTTACAAATCTAGGTGCACATGAAGCTCTTACTCTTGCTATCCAGATAAAAGGTTTTGATATGAATCCTCATAATCAAAATATATAGAGTTTATTATAAACTCATGAATTCAGTTGTTCTAGGCATAGCCTATTCCCATGAAGAAAAAGGCATGACTACTTTATTCCAAACTAATTTCAAAAATAAAGTTAATATTCCAAAACTCATACAGTGGAATGATTTTAATCTATCTGGTAAATGGCATATAGAAAACGCCCAACCTAAAAAGTCTTTAGAAAATCAAGATGTTAAAACAATTATTGAACATGAAGATGGAAGTGCTGAAATAAATTTTCAAACAGATGCAAGAGATACAACTCCTACAGTTTATCAACCTTCTAGAAAGTCTTATTCTCATCCTCCCTCTATGGTAGGACCTTCCATAAATGAACCATCTCAATTTTTTTATTGTACACCTAATGTAGACCTTTGACCTACAGGACTTGTGTATCATTCTTATCAAGTTTCTCCATCTAATACATATAATCCTTCGGAATCCAATTTCAATATAAATGTGATTGAATGTTTTGGATTTGATAAAGAAATGTTAAAAAAGAATTTAGCTCTGCATCCTTTAACGAAATCCTTTTTTAAACAGGTTTCTCAAGAACATAAGACTTTTTAAAATAAATATGGTACAAATATATGTATGATAATCAAAGAAGTATTTATTTCTTTGATTGGCTTAAAGCAGCCATAAAGAACGCTTATAATAATGAGGATTTATCCATCCATATGATAATAAAATTAAGCTTATCTTGGATTATAGCTTCTTCTAGTTCTTCTCCACAAAGAACTGAAGAATCTACATCCTTCATTATATCAAATCATATATAAAGAAACTTCAGCCTACCCATAAAAGATATTGCAAAAATACAAGGAGATAAAGGTGAATCTGAATTTATTTACAAATCAAATTTAAGTCATGTTTTAGAACAAAATAATTATTCAAATATTAACCCTCATACTATTGGCCAACAAACCAATAGAATTAAAGATAAAGTTGAAAATATTTTAAAATTTTATTAAGCATGTTCTTCACAAAAGATAATTAAGACACAAACTTTAGGTTTTTAAGGTGAGGCCCTTAAATATCTAAAGTTAGAAAGGAAACCTTTAAAATGTTCAGATGAACTAATCAATCAATTATTTCATAGTTTTACAAATATAAAACTTTAAGAAAATAAAGATAAAAAAGCTAACAAATCTATAAATGTTTGAGTCTCAAATTCTAAAGCCTCTAGCTCAGATTCAGAATTTTCTATAGCTGATCCTATAGAAGAAGAGTCTAAAACAAATGAGAATCAAAATGATCAAAATCAAGAATCTCTACAAATTAATAAAATATTTAAAACGCAAAAACAATAACCAATAGTCACTATAGCACAAACAAGAATTTATTATCCAAGACCTACTCCAGTTGATCTTCAATTCAAAGAACAAGCTATCTAAATGGCCTTCAATTTGAAAACTCTTTAGTATATGAATGGAATGTAGATAGACTATCTGAATATCAAATCCTACTACTATGCCAACGCATGATGATATATGCCTTTACCATCATGGCTGCCGGTAATGATCAAAGAATGCAGTCGTCCTTGGATTTACTGGACAATTACATGGTTGGTGGGAAAATTATCTATCTGATATAGAAAGAAATGCTATATTAAATGTAGTAAAAAGAGATCCCTTAGGAAATCCTATTCTTACTCCTCAAGGCCAAATGATCCCTAATTCCATCTACATGCTTATTACCAATATAGTTAATCATTTTATTGTTAATTATATGAATGTTAAAGAAAAATAAAAAACACAATTAATCAATTTATCTTGCCCAACATTTTTAGATTGTCGTTGGTATAAAGATGTTTTCTTGTCAAAACTCTGTACAATCAATACAAGTAATTCAGAATTTTGGAAAGAAAAATTCAAATCTGGTCTTCCTAAACTTTTTGCAAAAAAGGTTAGATAAGAATTAAAATAAAAAAATTATGGAAATTTGAATTATGGAATGTATACATATGGTGATCCAATTCAAAAGATTAATAAAGTTGGGTTTTCATTATGCAATGAAATCAAACTTAAACGTCATATTGAAAATAAAAAAAGAATCAGCAAGTATGAACTTGGTGATTTTTCTTTGCAATTTGGTATAGAACCATTAATCAGTCCTTCTAGCGAAAATAAAAAGAAAAACTTAAAAAGAAACCATCAAAAAAGAAAATCTAAACAATATAAAATTGTTTTGTGAGTATTTCTTCACTTATCTTTATGTTTTGATTTTGTTTAAGGAATGGCTGACTCAAAAGTAAGAACATAAAAAGTCTTAATACTTAGTTATGTGTTTGTTACTATTGAGAAATTTTAATCATATTCCACCAGGAGTGATGCTGAGGTAGCCATCATTGTCGCTATTGTTAGCCGTTTGAAGGCGTTTAAGGCATTTTGTTGGTGTGTAAATCCTCTATTTCGTTAGATACTCGTGGTGGATTTGCTTAAAATAACTCTATAATATAAATTATGGCTAAGCTTATTAAGAAGTTTGTACCTTCTTCTTCCTCACCATCAAATTCCTTGTCTTTTATGTCTATTAAAAATAGTGTAGAAATTAGTTATAATGATTTAGATCAAGTTATTTGTGATTGGACTATTCCAACCGTAAATAAAAATAAGATTTATCAAGTTGGAAGCTTCAATTCAAATCAATTTATAAAGTAAAAACCATTGAAATAATTGAATCCATTACCAGTAATATTCCGCATCTTTCTTTAATCAAGCCCCACGAAATAAATGACTATGTTAAAACATACAATTTTATTCATTTTGGATTAGTGCAAGTTGCTCTAAAGCCTTTAACAAGACTTGGACTTAGAACATAAGCTCTCATCTATGTTTAAGATACAAGACATAAAAAATTTAGTGATTCATTACTTGGAATAATTGAATCAATTTGCCTAATGGCCTTACTTTCTTCAATTGCTTTCCAAATTTCTTCATTTCCCTTACAGAGCTAGGTGCACATGAAGCTCTTACTCTTGTTATACGGACAAAAGGTTTTGATATGAATCCTCATAATCAAAATCTTGCTCTCATAAATAGTGTTTATTATAAACTCATGAATTCAGTTGTTCCAGGCATAGCCTATTCCCATCAAGCAAAAGGTATGACTACTTTGTTCCAAACTAATTTTAAAAATAAAGTTAATATACGAAAATTCATACAGTGACATGATATTAATCTATCTGGTAAATGGCATATAGAAAACGCTCAACCTAGAAAGTCTTTAGAAAATCAAGATGTTGAAACAATTATTGAACATGAAGATGGAAGTGTTGAAATAAATTTTCAAACAAATTGAAGAGATACAACTCCTATAGTTTATCAACTTTCTAGAAAATCTTATTTACATCCTCCATTAGCAGTAGGATCTTCCATAAAAGAACCATCCTGAGTTTCTTGCTCTACACCTAATGTAGACCTTCAACCTATAGCACTAGTGTATCCTTCTTATCAAGCTTCTCCATCTAATACATATAATCCTTCGGAATCCGATTTCAATATAAATGTTATTGAATGCTTTGAAATTGATAAAGAAATGTTAAACAAGAATTTAGTTGTGCATCCTCTGACGAAATCCTTTTTTAACTATGTTTCTCAAGAACATAAAGACTTTTTAAAAGCAAAATGGTATAAATATATGTATGATAAACAAAGAAATATTTATTTCTTTGATTGGCTTAAACTAGCTATAAAGAAAGCTTATAATACTGGAGATTTATCCATCAATATGATAAAAAAAAGTAAGTTCATCTTGGATTATAGTTTTTACCAGTTCTTCTCCACAAAGAACTGAAGAATCTATACACCGTCCATCACATCAAATCATATATAAAGAAACTTCATCCGTACCTATAAAAGATGTTGCAAAAATACAAGGGGATAATGGTAAAACTGAATTTATTTACAAATCAGATTTAAGTCATGTTTTAGAACAAAATAATTATACAAATATAAACCTTCATATTATTGGCCAACAAACTAATAGAATTAAAGATAAAGTTGAAAATATTTTAAAATTTTATGAAACTACTTCTTCCAATAAAGTAATCAAGACACAATCTTTAAGTTTTCAAGGTAAAGCCCTTAAAGATCTAAATTTAGAAAAAAAACCCTTAAAATTTTCAGACGAACTAATCAATCAATTATCTTATAGTTTTATAAACACAAAACTTAAAGATATTAAAGAAAATAAAGATGAAAAATCCATAAATGTTTTAGTTCCTAAAGGTTTGAGCTCAGACTCAGAATTCTCTATTTCCCATACAGATCTAGGTGCACATGAAGTACTTACTGTTGCTATCTAGACAAAAGGTTTTGATATAGATCCTCATAATCAAAATCTTACTCTCATATATGGAGTTTATTATAAACTCATAAATTTAGTTGTTCCAGGCATAGCCTTTTTCCATCAAGCAAATGGTATGACTACTTTATTCCAAACTAATTTCAAAAATAAAGTTAATATTCCAAAACTCATACAGTGGAATGATATTAATCTCTTTGGTAAATGGCGCTTAGAAAATGCTCAACTTGAAAGGTCTTTAGAAAATCAAGATATTGAAACAATTATTGAACATGAAGATGGAAGTGTTAAAATAAATCTTCAAACAGATTCAAGAGATGCAACTCCTACAGTTTATCAACCTTCTAGAAAGTCTTACTCTCATCCTCCCTTTGTGGTAGGATCTTCCATAAAAGAACCATCCCGAGTTTCTTGCTCTAAACCTAATGTAGACCTTTGACCTATAGGACTAGTGTATCCTTCTTATCAAGCTTCTCTATCTAATACATATAATCCTTTGTAATCCAATTTCAATATAAATTTATTAAATGCTTTGAAATTGATAAAGAAATGTTAAAAAAGAATTTAGCTTTACATCCTCTCACAAAATCCTTTTTTAACCATGTTTCTCAAGAACATAAAGGCTTTCTAAAGCAAAATGGTATAAATATATGTATGATAATCAAAGAAATATTTATTTCTTTGATTGACTTAAACTAGCCATGAAGAAAGCTTATAATACTGAAGATATATCCGTAAACATAATAACTAAATTAAGCTCTTCTTGGATTATAGCTTCTACCAGTTCCTTTCCACAAAGAACTGAAGAATCTATATATCCTCCATTACATCAAATCATATATAAAGAAACTTCAGCCATACCTATAAAAGATGTTGCAAAAATACAAGGAGATAAAGGTAAATCTGAATTTATTTACAAATCAGACTTAAGCCATATTTTAGAACAAAATAATTATACAAATATTAACATTCATACTATTGGCCAATAAACTAATAGAATTGAAGATAAAGTTGAAAATATTTTAAAAATTTATGAAGCATCTTCTTCACAAAAGATAATTAAGACACAAACTTTAGGTTTTCAAAGGCAAGGCCTTAAAGATCTAAAGTTAGAAAGGAAACCTTTAAAATTTTTAGACAAACTAATCAATCAATTATCTCATAGTTTTATAAATATAAGACTTCAAGAAAATAAAGATAAAAAGTTAACAAATCTTTAAATGTTTTACTCTCAAATTCTAAATCCTCGAGCTCATATTCGGAATTTTTTATAGCTGATCCTATAGAAGAAGAGTCTAAAACAAATGAAAATCAAAATGATCAAAATCAAGAATCTCTATAAATAAATAAAATATTTAAAAGACAAAAGCTAATAGTTACTGCAGAAAAAATAAGAAATTATTATCTAAAACCTACTCCAGTTGATCTTCAATTCGAAGAACAAACTATACTAATTGGCCTTCGATTTGAAAACTCTTTAGAATACGAATGGAATGTAGATGGACTATTTGAATACCAAATCCTGCAACTATGCCAACAGATGATGGTATATGCCTCTACCTTCATGGCTGTTGGTAATGATCAAAGACATGCAGTAAATGCAGTCGTTTTTGGATTTACTGGACAATTAAATGGTTGGTGGGAAAACTACCTATCTGATACAGAAAGAAATGTTATATTAAATGCAGTAAAAAGAGATCCCTTAGGAAATCCTGTTCTTACTCCTCAAGGCCAAATGATTCCTAATTCCATCTACATGCTTATTACTAATATAGTTAAACATTTTATTGGTAATTATATGAATGTTGAAAAAAAATTAAAAACACAATTAATCAATTTATCTTGCCCAACATTTTTAGATTTTTGTTGCTATAAAGATGTTTTCTTGTTAAAACTTTGTACAATCAATACAAGTAATTCAGAATTTTGGAAAGAAAATTTCATATCTGCTCTTCCTAAACTTTTTGCAAAAAAAGTTAGAGAAGAATTAAAATAAAAAAATTATGGAAATTTGAATTATGGAATGTATAGATGTGGTGATCTAATTCAAAAGATTAATAAAGTTGAATTTTCATTATGCAATGAAATCAAACTTAAACGTCAAATTGAAAATCAAAAAACAATCAGGAAGTATGAACTTGGTGATTTTTGTTTTCAATTTGGCATGCAACTAATAATTAGTCCTTCTAGTGAAAATAAAAAGAAAAACTTAAAAAGAAACCATAAAAAAAGAAAATCTAAACATTTTTCAACTCCACAATATTATATTCCCTCAAAAAGATATCATAAAAAATCTTCTCATAAAAACCCTTATAAAGAATTAAAGAAATCTTATACAAAAGATAATCCATCCACTTTTTATCTCAAGAAAAAACGAAATACAATGTTATAATTGCAAACAAAAAGGACATATAGCTCCTGACTGCCCAAAAATAAAAGTAACAACAGAAAAAGAAATCAAAACTATCTTAAAAGGATCCTCATCCTCATCCTTAGAATCATCTAGTTCCTCTGATGAAGATTATTCTTCTGACACATTCCATTGTAAAATATTTGATAGTGAAATCCAGTATGAATCTGCTTCTTTTTCCTCTTTATCTTTAAACGTACTCTCTGCTCCAAAAGAAATGGTGCTAGAAGATGAAAAATTAAAAAATAAGTATTTTGAAAAAATATAGAAAATAAACAACGGAAATAAAAAAGGAAAAGCTTTTGCATCAAGTAATATATCTGACTTACCTGAATAATTCAGTATAAAAACTGTTTTAGATAGATTAAAAGAGCAACAATCTCTACTCATCTTTCAATTCAAGATCTTTCTAAAGAAATTAATAATCAAAAGTGAGAAATAAAAGAATTAAAACAAGACTTAATTGAACTTTAAGAACTTAAACAACATGTTGAAAATCTTGAATTTAACACACTAAAAAATTATCAAGAAAACAATGATAATTTAAAACATCAAGAAAAATTTGATAAAAACTTAGATGGTTTTGTAAATTTTTTAACAAGGCATCTACCTCAAAAATGGAAAACTCAAGTTACAATTAAGGTCAAAGACTTCTCTATTAAAGCACTCCGCTTAGTAGATAGTGGCACAGATATTAATTTAATAAGAAAAGGATTAATCCCAACAAAATATTATAAAAAAACCAAATTAAACTTAGCATAGCAACTACTAGTAAGAAACTCCATATCTATTATAAATTAAATAACGTCCATGTTTGCAAAAATGGAACATGTATAAAGACTAATTTCCTACTCGGAAAAGATTTAAACAATGATGTTATCCTTAGAAATCTTTTTCTACAGATTCCACAGCCTTTACAAATTGATTCATCAGGCCTTAAAACTATTAAAAACAATAAAAAAATCAATTTTTGATTTTGTTGAATCAACTCCTATTCAACATATCAATATCATTCAAAATCAAATAGCTTATAAAGAAAAACAAATTGCTTATCTTCAAGAAGATATGAATTCTTTAAGAATTGAAAAAGAATTACAAAAACCAGAATTCCAAGAAGATTTAATCCAATGTCAGAAATCTCTTGAAACAGAATGCTATTCTGACCTTCCTTTTGCCTTTTGGCACGGTAAACACCATACTATTTTTCTTTCATATATTGATAATTTCGATGAATCTCAAATTCCTACTAAAGCCAAACCTATCTGCCTTCAAGAAGTATCCCTTCTCATTATGACATCAAGTACAAGCAATAGCAAAGCCCCTATTCAGGAATCAAGCACTTCCTTCATACCTACATCCCAACAAATATCAATTCCCTTCTTCAATCCAGGATTATCAATCACTTCACAAGAATTTATCAATACCCATTGGAGTGTCATTCTCTCTGATAAAAGAAAAAATACTAGAAAAACCCTATCCAAAATTACAAACCATATCAAGGACTTAGAAAGCCAAATCCTTATGTGCCATAACATCCATCAAAGAGCACTGTTATCCACCTATGCTAATGAAAAATAAACTAGAATTCACCTCTTGGAAAAGGTTAACACAGCCTTTCCATATGAGATAGCTGCAAGAATTAGAGAAAAACTATTTCTTGTTGGATCAAGGAGCGATTAATGCTCAAAGCTCAATATATAAGCTGGGCAACTGGCTTTCCCAAATTATTCCTGCCATCATATGAAGTTGATATCTTATATATCAAAATAGGATTAGTCCAAAGATTTTCTTTATGCAGAGAAGATTTTGAAATGATATAGCAGCTCCCTGCAATCATGTGTCATGCCCATCGCAGCCTTGGAGTTTCCAAAAGACAACTTCTCATAATGATTTCATTAAGTTTGGCTAAAAGATTAGAAATCCAGTTTTATCAACCTTATCAATTATGGACCATCATGACTTATGAGGAAGGAGATTTAATCTGTAAAAAATTCATCTCTACCTTAAATGATTATGAGCATCTCCCTGCTGATTTTCTAGCTCAATGGTATGAATCTCATGAAGTTGCTACAATGGAATACAGCTTAGAACGTCTCCAGAAGTATGATCCAGCTTCTGATTAATATCAAAGATTTATCAATCTAAAATGACTTCTTGAATTTGCAAGACATAGAGATATGTTTGGTGTGACAGTCGATAAGTTGTTTGCATTGCTGATGATCTCGCTGAGCAAACAATGGTGATACATAATCCTTCTAAATCCAAACATGCCAAGCTTAATCAAATTTTCAATGCCTATGAAGATATCTCTTTTGACATTTCAGAAAAAACTCATGAAGAATTAATTTAGTTATTCCATAGAGAATTCGAAAATGATAATGAAGGTTGGAATGACCCTTGTCATAATTTTGACTCTATTATGAAGTTCTCCGCCTGTTGCATTGGAATTCATTAGGATGGTGATTAATCTTATCAAGATTTAGATTTATCAAGATTTATTAAGAGTTTTATCTATAAAGCTTGCAAAGAAAAGATAACAAAAACTTTATCATTGCTACCGTATCCATAGCTATGCTATTCTCTACAAACACATCAAAGTTATGTTGAAAAAGTACTTTACAAAAAGCTACTTTGAGAAAGAAGGCAAAAGACAATTGGGAAAATTTCAAAAGCCAACAACAAAATTCAAGGCTCCATAAACTCCTCTCTCCACAACAGACCAACCAGGTACTATGCAAAAGAATAAAGCAACATCCTCCTAGTCAACAAGTACACTCATCACAACATGAAGACAAACCATCAATACATCAACCTGTGATTCTATCCAGTAGTAAAATCCTGAAACATCATAAAATGAAATGCAAATGTAGTGTAAATTCAGTTGTAATGAAATGTAAATTATATTTACTAAGGCTATAAATAGTACCAACCTTCTCCATGTACAGGCAAGAGTTGAAATACCAGTCAGAATCCCACCCCCATCTCCTCTATCCTCTCCCTTTCACTTTTGTATACCCACCATCTTCCCCATTTGGTATTAGAGCTAACTTGGTACCAAATTTGTAATCAAGTACTTTGGCAATAATAAAGTTGCTTTGTGAGTATTTATTTACTTATCTTTGTTATGTTATGCTTTGATTTTGCTTAAGGAGTGCTGACTCAGAAGTAAATATGTCAAAAGTCTTAATACTTGGTTGTGTGTTTGTTATTATTGAGAAATTTTAATCATATTCCGCCCGGAGCGAAGCTCAGGTAGCCATTGTTGTCGCCGTTGTTAGCCGTGTGAAGGCATTTAAGGTGTTTTATTGGTGTGTAAATCCTCTATTTCGTTAATACTCCTGTTGGATTTGGTTAAAATAATACTGTAATACAAATTATGGCTAAGCTTATTAAGAAGTATGTACCTTCTTCATCCCCATCATTAAATTCCATATCTTCTATGTCTATTAAAAATAGTGAAGAAATCAGTTATGATGATTTAGATCAAGTTATTTGTGGTTAGACTATTCCAACCATAAATAAAATGAAATTTATAAAGTTGGAAGTTTTCAATTAAAATCAAGTTTCAAAGTAAAAACCATTGAAAGAACTGAATCCATTACCAGTAATATCTTGCATCTTTCTTTAATCGAGCCCCATGACATAATGGAGTATGTTAAAACAAACAATAATATTCTTTTTGGATTAGTGCAAGTTGCTCTAAAGCCTTTAACAAGACTTGGAGTTAGAACAGAAGCTCTTATCTATGTTTAAGATACAAGACATAAAAAATTTAGTGATTCATTACTTGGAATGGTTGAATCAAGTTTGGCCAATGGCCCTACTTTCTTCAATTACTTTCTAAATCTCTCTGTTTCCCATACAGATCCAGGTGCACATGAAGCTCTATTTCCCATACAAATCTAGGTGTACATGTAGCTCTTACTCTTGCTCTTCAAATAAAAGGTTTTGAAATGAATCCTCATAATCAGAATCTTGCTCTCATAGATAGAGTTTATTATAAAGTCATGAATTTAGTTGTTCCAGGCATAGCCTATTCTCATTAAGCAAAAGGTATGACTACTTTATTCCAAACTAATTTCAAAAATAAAGATAATATTCCAAAACTCATACAGTGGGATGATATTAATCTATCTAGTGAATGGCGCTTAGAAAACGCCCAACTAGAAAGGTCTTTAGAAAATTAAGATATTGAAACAATTATTGAACATGAAGAAGGAAGTCTTGAAATAAATTTTCAAATAGATTCAAGAGATACAACTCCTATGGTTTATCAACCTTCTAGAAAGTCTTATTCTCATCTTCCCTCTCTGGTAGGATCTTCGATAAAAGAACCATCCCGAGTTTCTTGCTCTACACCTAATGTAGACCTTCGACCTGCAGGACTTGTGTATCCTTTTTATCAAGCTTGTCCATCTAGTACATATAATCCTTCGGAATCTGATTTCAATATAAATGTTATTGAATGTTTTGAAATTGATAAAGAATTGTTAAAAAAGAATTTACCTCTACATCTTTTAACAAAATCCTTTTTTAAATAGGTTTCTTAAGAACATAAAGACTTTTTAAAAGAAAAATGGTACAAATATATGTATGATAATCAAAGAAATATTTATTTCTTTGATTGGCTAAAACTAGCCATAAAGAAAGCTTAGAATACTAAAGATTTATCCATCAATATGATAACAAAATTAAACTCATCTTGGATTATAACTTCTACCAGTTCTTCTCCACAAAGAACTGAAGAATCTATACATCCTTGATTACATCAAATCATATATAAAGAAACTTTAGCCATGCCCATAAAAGATGTTGCAAAAATACAAGGAGATAAAGGTAAATTTAAATTTATTTACAAATCAGATTTAGGTCATGTTTTAGAACAAAATAATTATAAAAATATTAGCCGTCATACTATTAGCCAACAAAATAATATAATTGAAGATAAAGTAGAAAATATTTTACAGCCTTTTGAAATTACTTCTTCTCAAAAAAAAATCAAAACTATCTTAAAAGGATCCTCATCCTCATCCTTAGAATCATCTAGTTTGTCTGATAAAGATTACTCTTCATATACATGTCATTGTAAAATATTTGACAATGAAATCCAGTATGAATCTGCTTCTGCTTCCTCTTTATCTTTAAACATACTCTCTGCTCCAAAAGAAATGGTGCTAGAAATGTTTAAAGATCTAAAAGGTAAAGAATTAAAAAATAAATATTTTAAAAAATACAGAAAATAAACAATGGAAATGAAAAAGGAAAAGCTTCTACATCAAGTAATATATCTGACTTACTTGGATAACTCAGTATAAAAACTGTTTTAGATAGATTAAGAGAGCAACAAGCTCCTACTCATCTTTCAATTCAAGATCTTTCTAAAGAAATTAATAATCAAAAGTGAGAAATAAAAGAATTAAAACAAGACTTAATTGAACTTCAAGAACTCAAACAACATGTTGAGAATTTTGAATTTCACACGCTCAAAAATTATCAAGAAAATAATGATAATTTAGAACATCAAGAGAAATTTGATGAAAACTTAAATGGTTTTATAAATTCTTTAACAAGGAATCCACCTCAAAAATGGAAAACTCAAGTTACAATTAAGGTCAAAGACTTCTCTATTAAAGCACACTGCTTACTAGATAGTGGCACAAATGTTAATTTAATAAGAGAAGGATTAATTCCAAAAAAGTATTATGAAAAAACCAAAAATAAACTCAGCCAAGCAACTGCTAGTAATAAACTCCATATCCATTATAAATTAAATAATATCCTTGTTTGCAAAAATGGAACACATATAAAGACTAATTTCCTGCTCGAAAAAGATTTAAACAATGATGTTATCCTTGGAAATCCTTTTCTATGGATTCTACAGCCTTTTCAAATTGATTCATCAGGCCTTAAAACTATTAAAGACAATAAAAAATTAATTTTTGATTTTGTTGAATCAACTCCTATTCAACATATCAATATCATTCAAAATCAAATTGCTTATAAATAAAAACAAATTGCATATCTTCAAGAAGATATGAATTCTTTAAGAATTGAAAAAGAATTACAAAACCTAGAATTCCAAAAGGATTTAATCCAATTTCAAAAATATTTTGAAACAAAATGTTGTTCTGACCTTCCCTCTACCTTTTGGCACAGGAAACACCATACTATTTCTCTTCCATATATTGATAATTTCGAGGAATCTTAAATTCCTACTAAAGCTCGACCTATTCAGATGAATAAAGACCTTGTACAATTATGTACTAAAGAAATCAATGATCCTCTTGCTAAAAAGATTATTCAGAAATCACAATCCCTTTAGAGTTGTGCAGCGTTTTATGTAAATAAAGTGTCTAAACAAGAATGAGATGTTCCCTATCTTGTTATCAACTAAAAGCCTTTAAATAAAGTCTTAAAGTCCATCAGATATCCAATTCTAAATAAAACTGATCTTATTAACTGCTTAATTGGTGCCTTCCTTTTTTCCAAATTTGATCTTAAATCAGGATTTTGGCAAATTCAAATCACCCCGGAGGATAGGTATAAAACTGCTTTTACAGTACCATTTGGCTATTATGAATGGAATGTTATGCCATTTGGTTTAAAAAATGGTCCTTCAGAATTTCAAAGAATAATGAATGACATTTTTAATCCATATTAAGCTTTTACACTTGTCTATATAGATGACATTCTTGTGTTTTCAAAATCTATCTGTGACAATTGGAAATATTTAAATATTTTTTAAAAAAGTTTTTATCAAGAATGGACTTTTCTTATCCCAAAAAAAAATGAAGCTTTCTCAAATAGAAATTCAGTTTCTTGGCTTTGTAATAAAAAAAGGAACTATTTCTCCAGTCCAAAGAGTTATTAAGTTTGCTTCCCAATTTCCTGATGATATTCTTAATAAAAAGCAATTGCAATGTTTTCTTGGATGCCTTAATTATGTTTCTGACTTTTACAAAAATCTTGCTAAAGAAAGAAAAATCTTGTAAATTCTCTTGACCATAAATCCCATAGAATGGTCACCTGCTCATGCAAAGGCTGTTCAAAATATTAAACAGAAAGTCCAAAATTTACCTTGTTTAACTATCCGTCATCAAGATTTATTAAAAATAGCTCAAACAGATCTGTCTAAAATAGGTTTTGGAGGAATCCTTCTACCAAGAAACATCCTTGGAAAAGAAGAAATTCTTCGTTTCACTTCTGGAACATGGACGCCCACTCAACAGAATTATTCAACTATTAAAAAGGAAATCCTATCCATAGTAAATAGTATAATGAAGTTCCAAAGTGATTTATTAAACAAAAAATTTCTATTAAGAATAAATTGTAAATTTACTAAAGAAATTTTAGGAAAAGATGTAAAAAATCTTGCTGCTAAGTAAATCTTTGCTCACTAATAAGCTTTATTAGCCATATTTGACTTTGACATTGAGTATATTGCAGGTAAAAATAATTCTCTCCCTGATTTTTTATCTCGTGAGTTTTTACAGGGATAAAAGAATGAAGCCTTGGAAGATTAGACCCTTTCTCCAGTCCCCAACTGATAAAGTTTCTTCTATTATGAACACTACACCTTTATTCAGAAAATCCAGTGGCAATTATCTTGAGAGATGGGGAGCAACCCATACTGCTAATATTCCTCAATTTCAAAGCCCATCAAGCTCTGTATTTAGAAAAACTCAAGCTTCACAAGCCTAATATTTTGCCACAAAAGCACCCTTGAGAATTTATTCCTTAGATGACATGTCTTATACCGATACCATTTCTGTTGAACATCTTATCTAAACCCTTTTTTCTCCTGATCACTTATTTATCCAACCTCTTGACTATAATGTCCATGAACAGATTCTAATCAGCACTGGCAGCTGTACTATTGATCATATAAATGGATCAAAAAATTCATACTTAAATGCTTCACCACCTAATATTACTATCCTCTATTCAAAAATCAAAATCATGCATGTTCTCTCTGCAGAAGATAGGGACGACCTCTTCAAATGCCTCAAAGGCTTGATTCAGAACTTATTTTTAATTATTATGATTATATTTCTACTTGGGAAATCATCCTCTATTATTAAAGCCCATCCTTCCAGTATTCCTTGTTCATCAGATTCAAATCAAACTCCCATAAAATACGTATGTGGTTCTTCACACAATTCTAGATCCCTTTTGGTGCCACTAAAGACATCCTTCCTCAACCACTTCTTCCTATTTTGTGAATCCTATTCTGCATCATTTAAAGCCCTTCTCAAATCAGAAGAAAAAAGCCTTTATTAGCACCTACAACTTGCAACGGAACCTTCTGTTACTATGCAATTTTATTGCAAGCCAGAGATTCCTTGGATCTTGAAACGGAATTTTTATAAAGAAATGGACTTCAGTCCACCAATTTTATCTGGAATGATTTATATCAAGTCTTTGCGTCAATTTGATTATACTGCAATACTACGTAATATTTTACCGATCAAGTGTAAGGTCCCGAATCCCACTAATCTTGATTTAAGTTAACTAAGCTCATTCTATATTAATTGAACTCGCTTAAGTCTAATTTAATCCAATAACATCGGGTTTGGGCCTCGGATAGGGAGTTGGGCGGAGTTCGGCCCCACTTTAGTAGTTAAGGGCCTTTTCGCAATTTGTCCCTGCACCTCTTTGACACCTCATCCATTTCCTTTCGTGAAACTCTTCGCGTGGATCATCTTTCGTGTTGGGTCTAACTTGAATTGGATTCATCTTGAGCCAACTAATGTCACTTGACTTAAACCGTAAATATCTTTAAGAAAGGGGTTTGCATGCAAAGATGGCGAAAATGATCATTAAAAGAGAGAGAGAGAGAGAGAGAGAGAGAGAGAGTCCTTTCTGTTCGTTCCTCCTTGGCTCTAGAGCGACTTCCTCTCTTCACCCTCCTCAACTCACGATTAGAGCTGGAAACGGGGGATTCAGTGCTTGCATGCAACAGTGACAGCCTCTATCCCTCCTCATCTTCCTCCTTTGGGCATTCCCTTTCTCTCTAAGCTGCAGACCCGAGAGAACCCATATTAGATTGGAAGTCTTTTCCCTAACCACATAGCAAGAGACAGTTGGAGAGGGTTAGTACTGTTGAAAAGGCAAGTATTGAGTTATATGTGCTGCATGCATGATTAAGTATGGATATTTACTTGCATTTCCCAATTTCAGCCATTTCCCTTCATTGTTTTAATCAATATGAATGTAGTGTGTATTGAGTTAAAAAGATAAAGATGGGAATAGAGGGTGTGGGAGCACAGAACACCTTAATTGGAGGCTACTAGTAAGTCATAGAACCCCTCCCAATATAGGTTTTGTACTGAATTGAGCTACAGAACTGTATTCAGGTTTTTGTAGCTTACGGTGAAGCTACGGCTAAGCCGTGAGCATCTACGGCTCAGAGTCCAGAGAGCAACAAAACTTGATTTTGTACTATGGCTCACCTATGGCTATGCCGTGGAATAAACTATGGCTAAGCCGTATCCAACCCGTACCCAAGCCGTAGGTTTTCCTACGACGGGCTTTCCAGAGAGCTCATAAAACCCCGTTTCTTCTACGGCTTGCACACGGCTACACCGTGGAATACACTACGGCTAAACCGTAACCTCCTCGTAACCTAGCCGTAAGCTTAGCACGGCTAAGCCGTAGGCCAACATACGGTTGGGCCGTAATTGTGCATGAAAAATCCTGAAGGAATTTGACCACTCGGCTAAGCCGTAGCCATGTACACGACTAAGCCATAAGAACCCAGTGAAACAGGATGTTAGGGACTCTCAATGGTTTTGTAGGACCTTAGTATTGGCACCTTTTATACCACTACACAGGCCCAATGGTAAGTACATGTTAGGGAGAATGAACGATTCCCGGAGGGTCTCTCAATGGCAAGTCATTGATGTTGGCATAAGAAGGGTGTCCCATATGCACATAAGGCAATACCAAGATACGGTAACACAACGACTCCGAACGTCTTATGTGTACATCGTGTTGAATGTCCTTAGGGACTATAGGTTACTTATTATAGGGGGGTGAAGGTAGTAATTCCTCGGGTACTCAATTAAGTTAAATGCATCCATATTGCTATGATATACCACCTTCAATATGAATTACTTCTTTCAGCAACAACCTGAGGTAATTCAGACTTGAGCTTCTAATGAGTGCATGTCTGACAAGCCAGAGCTTCTAATGAGTGCGAGCTTGTTGCCAAGGGTATGATAAGACTGATACGATTGAATCTGAGTCGGCACCACTCAGCTTACTCCCTTTTGGGTATATGTTATGTATGTCACCACTGTAATAGGTTTACGGAGGAGTAGTCGGCGCTCCTCGGAAAGCTAGCTTGATCCCCTAACGACCCATACGATATGTGTATGCTCCCTTTTGGGAGAATAGAGCGTCGTGGCTACCAATCAGTATATATGACATTTAAGTTGTAATTTCTCACTCATGCATCATGTTTAGTGATTATTCTTATTGATATATTATGTTATACTTGTTTCATATGCCTCAGTACTTGCTTAACCGTCGTGTTAACAGTGTTACCCTTGGTATTGCAGGTTCAGCACCAGGTCCCAATGCGGACACTGACGCGCACCCGGAGGGTACCCCAACGGTACCTTGGGACGTAGATGAGCGGAAAGATGGCGACGTCTTTTACTAGCCATCACACGGAGCGTGACTATTCTTGGGAGATATCATTGTTATGCTTGGGACCTTTTGTATCAAACACCTAAGTAGTCTTTTGGAATGTATTAAAGGCTTCAACACTATCATCTGTATATATATGTTTACCTTTGAAAGTTAACAGACTATGAACTCATGTGCTCTTGATAATTACTGAGTATTTCGCAGGATTTCGTTATGATAAGTTATGTTTGTACGTGTATTAGCATACCTCACACGTTCCTGTGGAATCTCCCTTGTAGGAATTTGTGCATAATTCTTTAGGGTACAAATTTCTACGGCAGGGTATGGATTTCTACGGGATTACGTATCCACGCCCTAGGGGCCCACTCAAATCCCTAAGTTCCCGGGATCGGGGCGTGACATCAAGCTATAAAGCCATCACTCTCTGAAGTTCTCAAAACTCTTGAAAAAGAAAAGGAAAGGCTTCATCCAGCAAGTGATATAGACAAACAAAAGAATTCTTGTTCAACCTCTCCTTCTGCTCTTTATGTAGTAGCAGATTTGCTTCAACTCAAAAAAGAACTTCAAATGAAAAATTTTGAACAAATACAAAAAGAAAGGTCATCTAAAAATTCTTCATTAAGTTTTGGTCAGCAGCTGCATCATCTTTGGGCTGATGACAATCCTTTTGAAAAGATTACCCTTGAACTAGATACAGATGTTGATGAGACAAAAAATGATAATGAAGGATTCATCTTTATCCAAAGAAAAGGAAAAAAATTAAAGCCAAGACAAGACATATGCTTCATCAAGCCACTCAATTTCCCACAAAGCCATCTTGATAATTCACTATTCAGAATAAAGTTCGTCTACAATGAAGATTGTGATAAAGCTTTTAGTTTGTAATCAAGTATCATAGCAATATAAAGTTGTTTTATGAGTATTTCTTCACTTATCTTTATATTTTGATTTTATTTAAGAAATTGCTGACTTAGAAACAAGAACGTCAAAAATCTTAATACTTGGTTGTATGTTTGTTATTATTGAGAAATTTTAATCATATTGGGCCTAGAGCGAAGCTGAGGTAGCTATTGTTGTCGCCGCTGTTAGCAGTGTGAAGGCATTTAAGGTGTTTTGTTGGTGTGTAAATCTGCTATTTCATTAGATTCTCATGGTGAATTTGGTTAAAAAAACTCTATAATACAAATTATAGCTAAGCTTATTAAGAAGTTTATACCTTCTTCTTCCTTATCATCAAATTCCTTATCTTCTATATCTATTAAAAATAATAAAGAAATTTGTTGTAACAATTTAGATCAAGTTATTTATGACTGGACTATTCCAACCATAAATAAAAATGAAATTTATAAAGTTGGAAGTTTTCAATTAAAATCAAGTTATAAAGTAAAAACCATTGAAGGAATTGAATCCATTACCAGTAATATTCAGCATCTTTCTTTAATCAAGCCCCATGAAAAAATGGAGTATGTTAAAACATATAATTATATTCATTTTGGATTAGCGCAAGTTGCACTAAAGCCTTTAACAAGACATTATTTTAGAACTGAAGCTCTCATCTATGTTCAAGACACAAGACATAAAAAATTCAGTGATTCATTACTTGAAATGGTTGAATCAAGTTTGGCTAATGGCCCTACTTTCTTCAATTACTTTCTAAATTTCTCTATTTCTCTTACAGATCTAAGTGCATATGAAGCTCTTACTCTTGCTATCCAGACAAAAGGTTTTGATATGAATCCTCATAATCAAAATCTTGCTCTCATATATAAAGTTTATTATAAACTCATGAATTAAGTTGTTCCAGGCATAACCTATTCCTATTAAGCAAAAGGTATAACTACTTTATCCTAAACTAATTTCAAAAATGAAGTTAATATTCCAAAACTCATATAGTGGAATGAAATTAGTCTATTTGGTAAATGGCGCTTAGAAAACGCTCAACCTGAAAGGTCTTTAAAAAATCAAGATATTGAAACAAGTATTGAGCATGAAGATGGAAGTGTTGAAATAAATTTTCAAACAGATTCAAGAGATACAACTCTTACAGTTTATCAACTTTCTAGAAAGTCTTATTCTCATCCTCCCTTTGTGGTAGGATCTTTCATAAAAGAACCATCCCGGGTCTCTTGCTCTACACCTTATGTAGACCTTCGACCTGTAGGACTAGTGTATCTTTCTTATCAAGCTTCTCCATCTAACACATATAATCCTTTGGAATCCAATTTCAATATAAATATTATTGAATTCTTTGAAATTTAAAAAGAAATGTTAAAAAAGAATTTAGCTTCACATCCTCTCACAAAATCCTTTTTTAACCATGTTTCTCAAGAACATAAAGACTTTCTAAAAGCAAAATGGTATAAATGTATGTATGATAATCAAAGAAATATTTATTTCTTTGATTGGCTTAAACTAGCCATGAAGAAAGCTTATAATACTGAAGATTTATCTATCAATTTGATAACAAAATTAAGCTCATCTTAGATTATAGCTTCTACCAGTTCTTCTCCATAGAGAACTGAAGAATCTATACATCCTCCATTACATCAAATCATATATAAAGAAACTTCAGCCATACCCATAAAAGATGTAGCAAAGATACAAGGAGAAAAAGGTAAATCTGAATTAATTTATAAATCAAACTTAAGTCATGTTTTAGAACAAAATAATTATACAAATATTAACCTTCATACTATTGGCTAACAAACAATACAATTAAAGAGAAAGTTGAAAATATTTTAAAATTTTATGAAGCATCTTCTTCATAAAAGATAATTAAGACACAATCTTTAGGTTTTCAGGGTGAAGCCCTTAAAGATCTAAAGTTAGCCAAAAAAACCCTTAAAATTTTCAGACGAACTAATCAATCAATTATCTCATGGTTTTACAAACATAAAACTTAAAGATAATAAAGAAAATAAAGATGAAAAATCCATAAATGTTTTAGTTTCTAAAGCTTCGAGCTCAGACTTAGAATTCTTTGTTTATGACTCTATAGAAGAAAAATCAAATGATAATCAAGATGATCAAAATCAAGAATCTCTACAAATCAATAAAATATTTAAAAGACAAAAACCAATAGTCACTGCAGCAAAAATAAGAAATTATTATCCAAGACCTACTCCAGTTGATCTTCAATTCGAAGAACAAGCTATTCTAAATGGCCTTCGATTTGAAAACTCTTCAGTATATGAATGGAATGTAGATGGACTATCTGAATATCAAATCCTGTAACTATGCCAACACATGATGACATATACATCTACCATCATGGCTGCCGGTAATAATCAAAGACATGCAATAAATGCAGTTATCCTTAGATTTACTGGACAATTACATGGTTGGCGGGAAAAATGCCCATCTGATGCAAAAAGAAATGCTATATAAAATGTAGTAAAAGGAGATCCCTCAGGGCCCATTTGTTAATTTCCCCTCATTGTAAAGTTGGAGTCATCTTTCATTTCACCACACAACAACCCAAAAAAGTCAAATCAAAATACCACATTTCAAAAAAATTCTTTTACCTTTTTACACAAAAAAGTCAAAAAATTACCTTTTCATTCCACTAACTAACAAAAAATATCTACTTTTAACACAAAAAGTCAAAAAGTTACATTTTCTTTTCACTAAAAAACAAAATCTAATCATTACATTGATTTAACCCCTCTTATTTTTTTATCTTTTAAAATTGTCATTCACTTCACTTCACTCTACCAGTTAAATTAACAAACAAGCCCTCAGGAAATCCTATTCTTACTCCTCAAGGCCAAATGATCCCCGATTGCATCTACATGCTTATTACCGATATAGTTAAATATTTTATTAGTAATTATATGAATGTAGAAGAAAAATTAAAAACACAATTATTCAATTTATCTTGCCCAACATTATCAAATTTTCATTAATACAAATATGTTTTCTTATCAAAACTCTATATAAATGATGCAAGTAATTCAGAATTTTGGAAAGAAAAATTCATATCTGGCCTTCCTAAACATTTTGCAAAAAAAGTTAAAGAGGTATTAAAATCAGAAAATTATGGAAATTTGAATTATGGAATGTATACATAAGGTGATCTTATTCGAAAGATTAATAAAGTTAAATTTTCATTATGCAATGAAATCAAACTTAAACATCAAATTAAAAGTCAAAAAAGAATCAACAAGTATGAACTTGGTGATTTTTGTTTTTAATTTGGTATGGAACCATCAATCAGTCCTTCTAACCAGAATAAAAAGAAAAACTTAAGAAGATACCATCAAAAAAGAAAATCTAAACATTTTTCAACTTCACAATATTATACTCCCCTAAAAAGATATTTTAAAAATCTTCTCATAAAAAGCCTTATAATGAATTAAAAAAATCTTATACAAACAATAATCCATCCACTTCTTATCCCAAGAAAAAAGAAATACAATATTATAATTGCAAGGAAAAAGGACATATAGCTCCTGACTGCCCAAAAATAAAAGTTAAAAAAAAAAAGAAATCAAAACTATCTTAAAAGGATCCTCAGCGTCAAAGTCATCCAGTTCGTCTAATATAGAGTATTTTTCCTCTCATGCTTCAGATACATGTCATTGTAAAATATTTGACAGTGAAATCCAGTATGAATCTACTTCCTCTTCCATTTTATCTTTAAATATACTTTCTACTTCAAAAGATATGGTGCTAGAAATGTTTAAAGATCTAAAAGATGAAGAATTAAAAAATAAATATTTTGAAAAAATACAGAATATAAATAAAGGAACTAAAAAAGGGAAAGCTTTGCCATCAAATAACATATCTGACTTACAGAAACAATTCAGCATTAAAACTTATTAGATTGATTAAGAGAGCAATAAGCTCCTACTCATTTTCTATTCAAAGATCTTTATAAAGAAATAAATAATCAAAAGCAAGAAATAAAAGAATATAAGTAAGACATAATTGAACTTCAAGAACTCAAATAACTTGTCGAGAGTCTTGAATTTCACACACTCAATAATTATCAAGAGAAATGATAATTTAGAAAATCAAGAAAAATTTGATAAAGATTTAAATAGTTTTGTAAATTCTTTAACAAGAAATCCACTTAAAAAATGGAAAACTCAAGCTACAATTAAGGTCAAAGACTTCTCTATTAAAGCACTCTGCTTACTAGATAGTGGCGCATATGTTAATTTAATAAAAGAAGGATTAATCCCAATAAAATATTATGAGAAAACCAATAATAAACTCAATCTAGCTACTGCTAGCAAAAAACTACATATCAAATACAAATTAAGTAATGTTTATGTATATAAAAATGGAACTGCATAAAGACAATTTCCTTCTAGGAAAGGATTTAAACAATGATGTTATCCTTGGAAATCATTTTCTACAAATTTTACAGCCTTTTCAAATTGACTCATCAGGTCTAAAAACTATTTTAGACAATAAAGAATTAAATTTTGATTTTGTTGAATTAACTCCTATTCAACATATCAATATTATTCAACAAAGTGTAAACAAGAATAAGATGTTCAAAAACCATTCAGATATCCAGTTCCAAATAAAACAGATTTTATTAATCATCTCTTTGATGTCTTCATGTTTTCTACATTTAATCGTATATCTAGATTTTGGCACCTTCAAATTCTACCCGGAGGACAGATATAATATTTTTTTCTTTTCCCAAAGAAAATAAAAATTCAGAATATTGATAATTCTCATTCAGACCTATCTGCCTTTAGGAAGTATCCTTTCTCATTATGACATCAAGTGCAAGCAAAAGCAAAGCCCCTATTCAGGAATCAAGCTCTTCCTTCATACTTACATACCAACAAATATCAATTCCCTTCTTCAATCCAGGATTATCTGTCACTTCACAAGAAATTATCGATGCCCATTGGTGAGCCATTCTCTCTCATAAAAGAAAAAACATTAGAAAAACCCTATCCAAAATTACAAACCATATCAAGGACTTAGAAAGCCAAATCCTTATGTGCCATAACATCCATCAAAGAGCACTGTTAGCCACCTACGCTGATGAAAAAATATCCATAATTCACCTCCTCGAAAAGGTTGACGCAGCCATTCCAGATGAGATAGCTCTAAGAATTAGAGAAAAAACTATTTCTTGTCAGATCAAGGACAATTAATGCTCAAAGCTCAATATATAAGCTGGGCAACTGGCTTTCCCAAATTGTTCTTGCTGTCATATGAAGTTGATATTGTTGGAAGTAGGTGGGTCTCGTGGATAGATTTTCAAAACTTTTGACCCACTTGACACAGGGATCAACTATCCATAAGACCAAAACCCAATCCAGGATGTGTTACCCTCAATCTCATGAACATGTACAGTAAATATTCTACCAGCACTAAACATCCATAATAATCTACGACATGCAAGAAGTAGATCATACATTTGGAGATCCGCAGTGCTCTAATGGATTTCTTCAACACCTCTTAGCCTTCCACGCTATGACCCGAATTGGGTTTCTTTTCTCAAGAAGAATGGTGGAATCTTCAGGAGAAATTCCAACTCGAAACTCCAAGGAATTAGAAGAAAGGAGGAGAGAGTAACTCGTGCAACTCTTGCACGAAAGGGTTTTGGGCGTGAGAGAGACTCTTTTGGACGTCCAAGGATATTTTATATACTTTCAAATCTCATCCTTGCCTAATTGAAATAGAAGTCTTACTTCCAAAGCAATTAGAAAGTTTCTTCTTTCTTATTCTTTCTTTCTAGAGTTCGAGTCGGATTAGTATTTTCCAATAACTTGGGCTAGCGTGGGGACCACTAGGGATTCCTTAGAAAGCTGGCTCCAACTGGAACACCGCGACCCCACATCTCATGTGCAATCCGGGCCCTCAGTTAATTGCAAATAACACCACTATATAAATACAATTGCACTCCAGTTTTAGGAATAAATTACAATGAAGACCTTAAACTTCCCAATTACCACAAGTAGGCCCCTCTATCAATATCCGTGGATCAATTGGAATAAATCCGTCTCTTCCAATCTAAGTTCCACATCTTATTATCCTTGAGCCCCAATTAATCACAGTAATCATCAGTACCATCCAATTAACTCTTAATTGAGATGGGTGCGCACTTACTAATGACAAATCCATTAATTGGCACAAGGGGATAATAGAGATAGATTCCATCTTGATCATTCAACATTCCCACAGTTCTACTACCACATACCCAAGACACTGAGGTGTTAACCTACAGTTGGCCTCACTCATTGGTGACTCAAAGCAAATGAATAGATAGAAACTTGAGTTCATCAATGTCTCAGGATTGAGAGCCTATTGCTAGGGAATTATGAGAGCATACCTTATTATTGAGACTGAATTCTATAAGGTGCATCTCATGGTCCTTCAATACATCCAATGTACCAGCACCGTGATCCAGAATCTTACATTCTGATGATCGAGACAAATCACACTATTTCATAGTGATCAAAGTGCTGCAACCTTATCAAATGAGATGCCCAGTCTCATTACTAGTTGTGAAGCTATTTAAGTATAAGATTTGTGACATATATCTCCCGCGTGTGGATCTCATCCATGCACATATATCACATCTAATATACTAATGGGACCCGGTTCAACTCATGAACCATTATGTCATATGTATTGGTCATGTGCATGAATTAATAAAATAACACTCATCTCATAAAAGTAAAGCATGATTTTATTGATAAATAAAGAAATTAATCAATTTATTACATCAATTGATGGATTGAGTCCACAAAATCTAACAGATATCTCATATATCGAAGAAGGATTAGTCCAAGGATTTTCTATATGCAGAGATGATTTTGAAATGATACAGCAGCTCCCTGCAATCGTGCGTGATGCCCTTCGCAGCATTAGAGTTACCAAAAGACAACTTCTCATAACGATTTCATGAAGTTTAGGTGAAAGATGAAAAATCCGATTTTATCAACCTTATCAATTATGGACCACATGAATTATGAAGAAGGAGATTTAGTCTATAAAAAGTTCATCTCTACTTTAAATGATTACAAGCATCTCCCGGTTGATTATCCAGCTCAATGGTATTAATCTCATGAAGTCGTTATAATGGACTACAGCTTAGAAAGCCTCCGAACTTATGATCTAGCTTCTGATCAGTATAAAAGATTTCTCAATCTAAAAGGACATCTTGAATTTGCAAGTACATATAGATATGTTTGGTGTGACAGTCAATGAGTTGTTTGCATTGCTGATTATCTCGTTTAGCAAACAACGGTGATACAAAACCCATAAAAATTTGGACATATAGCTCTTAATCAAATTATCAATGCTTATGAAAACATGTCTTTTGATATTTCTAAAGAAACTCGAAAGGAGTTAATCCAGTTATTCCATAGTGAATTAACAAATGAAGGTTGGGATGAGCACTTTTGATGTAATTCACCTATAATACTATGCTTACCATAAAGATTCTTCCTACAAGAGCTTTTTCTAAAGCACTCGAAGGATGAGAAAAGCTTTTTCTACTAGCCCATCAATGAGTTTTTAGAAAAAGTACATGCAAAAGTACTAAAAGACAAAGTAGATCTCTCATAAGAATGAAGTAGTATTTTATTCTCGACATGCACATCCATGAAGAACTTATCTCCAGAAAGGGAAAAGAAATAAAGACATGACACATGCCTTATCAAGTCACTCAAAGTAATCATGAAATCTCACTATTCAGAATAAAGTTCATCTACAGCAAAGACTGTGATTTTTGCCTACAGTCCGGAAGCGTCATGAAATTTGCCAGCACATTAAATGAAATTCACATTTAGTCTAAATTCAGTTGTAATAAAATGTAAATTATGTTTGTTTTGACTATAAATAAGTCTAGCCTTCCTCATGTCCAGGCAAGAGTTGGAATACCAGTCAAAATCTAACCTTGCTTCCACCACCATCTCCTCTCTCCTCTCCCTTCCGCTTTTTTGTACCCAGCCTCTTCCCCATTTGGTATTAGAGCCAAGTTGGCATCTAGCTTGTAATCAAGCATCATTGCAATATGAAGTCATTTTGTGAGTATTTCTTCACTTATCTTTATGTTTTGATTTTGTTTAAAGAATTGCAGACTCAGAAGCAAGAACGTAAAAAATCTTAATACTTGGTTGTGTGTTTATTATTATTGAGAAATTTTAATCATATTCTTGTTAGTTTTTGTGGACTCAATCCATCAGTTGATGTAATAAATTGATTAATTTCTTTATTTATCAATAATATCATGCTTTACTTTCATAAGATGAATGTTATTCTACTACTTCATGCACATGACCAATACGTATGACATAATGGTTCATGAGTTGAACCGGGTCCCATTAGTATATTAGATGTGATATATGTGCATGGATGAGATCCACACGCGGGAGATATATGTCACAAATCTTATACTTAAAATAGCTTCACAACCAGTAATGAGATTGGGCATCTCATTTGATAAGGTTGCAGCACTTTGATCACTATGAGATAGTGTGATTTGTCTCAATCATCAGAATGTAAGATTCTGGATCAATGGTGCTTGTACATTGGATGTATTGAAGGACCATGAGATGCACCTTATGGTATTCCGTCTCAATAATAAGGTATGCTCTCATAATTCCCTTGCAATAGGCTCTCAATCCTGAGACATTGACGAACTCAAGTTTCTATCTATTCATTTGCTTTGAGTCACCAATGAGTGAGGCCGACTATAGGTTAACACCTCGGTGTCTTGGGTATATGGTAGTAGAACTGTGGGAACGTTGAATGATCAAGATGGAATCTATCTCTATTATCCCCTTGTGCCAATTAATGGATTTGTCATTAGTAAGTGCGCACCCATCTCAATTAAGAGTTAATTGGATGGTACTGATGATTACTGTGATTAATTGGGGCTCAAGGATAATAAGATGTGGAACTTAGATTGGAAGAGACGGATTTATTCCAATTGATCCACGGATATTGATAGAGGGGCCTACTTGTGGTAATTGGGAAGTTTAGGGTCTTCATTGTAATTTATTCCTAAGACTGGAGTGCAATTGCATTTATATAGTGGTGTTATTTGCAATTAACTGTGGGCCCGGATTGCACATGAGATGTGGGGTCGCGGTGTTCCAGTTGGAGCCAGCTTTCTAAGGAATCCCTAGTGGTCCCCACGCTAGCCCAAGATATTGGAAAACACTAATCCGACTTGGACTCTAGAAATAAGAGTTTGGAAAGGAGAAAGTTGCTAATTGTTTTGGAAGTAAGACTTCTATTTCAATTAGACAAGGGAGAGATTTGGAAGTCTATAAAATATCCTTGGACGTCCAAAAGAGTTCCTCTCACGCCCAAAACCCTTTCGTGCAAGAGTTGCGCGAGTTACTCTCCTCTCCTTTCTTCTAGTTCCTTGGAGTCTCGAGTTGGGATTTTCTCCTGAAGATTCCACCGTTCTTCTTGAGAAAAGAAATCCAATTCGGGGGTCATAGCGTGGAAGGCTAAGAGGTCTTGAAGAAGTCCATTAGAGCACTGCGGGTCTCCAAAGGTATGATCTACTTCTTGCATGTCGTAGGTTATTTTGGATGTTTAGTGCTAGTATAATTTTACTGTACATGGTCACGAGATTGAGGGTAACGCATCCTGGATTGGGTTTTGGTCTTATGGATAGTTGATCCCTGTGTCAAGTGGATCAAAAGTTTTGAAAATCTATCCACGAGACCCACCTACTTCCAACAATTGGTATCAGAGCCATACCTCATCTCTAATCATGTTAGATCAGTAATCTTGTTCTAATCTTCGCATGAGATGCGAAGAGGATAGAGCAAGGGCTATGATAGGATCAGTGTTTATTAGGTTTGCATGCTTTTGTAGTAGATACATGTTTGGAAAGTCACAAAAGGTTTTAATCATGATAGGAGGATGATAAGATGCCATTAAAACATACTGAGATCATTAGAGGTGATTGGGTACAGCAGGAGTCGAATCTGAAAAAGAACCCAAATTTCTGGGTTCATCAGGTCGGTTAGCCAAACGGACCACTATGGCTATAGAGGTCTGTTGGCTAACCGTAGGGACCAGATCGGCTAGCCGAACCTAGGCAGAATCATCTTGTTCTTGGTCTGAGCTGTTGTTGTTTTTTTTTTTTTTTTTTTTTCGGGGGCGCTGCCCCCGAGCCCCCGCCAGGGGCGCTGCCCCTTGGAACCCCGCGAGCTGACTGGGCAGCTCGACCCCCGCCGGGGGCGCTGCCCCCGGACCCCCATTGCGTAGGGGGTCTTGTATCGTGGTGGCAAAATATTTGGCATCTTGTTTTTCCTATTGTGGTTTGGCAACCTGGTTTTGTGAGATGCTTTGTTGTATGAGATACTAACTTGCAGGTGATAATGTCCTCTCCATATGGCCCACATGTTTTTCTTTCCTTTTAATTATTGGTTTATTTGTGGCTAAGTGTAAAGGGCATCATGGTCTCCTTGGTTTCCCGTGAAAGGGCAAGGCATGGTGAATTTCCCTATAGCCCTTTTATTTCCATGTTTAGACTACCATGTAAGTCTCATTATAGAGACATAGGAATTTATGTATTTTTTTTAAAATTTGTAAATTCTGGAGATGTCCGAAACAAAGAAGGAAAGAGAAGCTGGACTCCTAATCAAAGAGTTTGAAGATTACCAAAAGGTGCTTTGGAGATGCCCAAAGAGTTTGAGGAATCCCAAAGTTTTGGAAAGTCTAGAAGTCCAAGAAGTCTTTTTCGCCTGGGCCATGTGGAGGAGAGGACTAGTCTTTTATTACAGCACTTTCTATTTATGGATGAATGCTTATTTTAGAGTATTTCCATATTTGTTCCAAACATAGCAAATTCCAAAATTGGTCAAATCAAATTAATTTTTGGAAAGAGTTCTAATTAGAGTTGGTAGGCCCATGAGATGGATCTATTGGTAACACTAATTTTAGAAACTGGGCTTTCCTTAAAATAACTTGACTTGGAACCAATCATTGGTCTTATCATGAGATGAATATATACCTATATTTGATGGACCCATACACCTATAAGGAAATCCTCAACTCTAAAATATTAAGTGGGAGCGGGGCTTTTCTATACATATAAAAATCCCCATGGTTTTCCACCATAGGTCCATTGTAAGGAAAGTATTAGCCTTGCGCCATTTTGCGAATGGCCATTCCCCACGGAGGGCTTGTATTTATCTGGATACTGGATATGGATCTCCTATGGATAGTGTTGATGAGACGGGGTGGGAGCCCACTCCCCAAGGAGGAGCTACCCACAACGGTTGTCATGCAATGCTAGTTGGTGGGTCACACTTAACTAAAATAATGATGTAGTATCCCTAAGGATTTGCCTCATGTATTTTAGAAACCAAAGCTAATTGGGAGTCATACATTGTTTGGTATGAGATACCTAGATTATAATGAATGAAGGGGATCATGGATAGTTAGTCTTAATCCAAATTTTGACCAACTTTGATCCGCACCAGTCTAGGAGGTATATGCACTCCCCAAGGAGGCATACCCCGCAGAATTGGGATTCCGATGTATTCTGAATTTTGTGGTTATAAGGATTCCCACATAAATTTGGTAGAATACTAAACCCTAATGTCATTTAAATTCATTAATTGAATGTATGGTTATGTGCTACAGTATTACAAGCATGAATTCGAATACTTTCAATCCACTTGCGACCATCCTCAACCAGAATAAGTTGGTGGGATCCAACTATGTAGACTGGAAACGGAATCTGGATATTGTCCTGACAGCTTCAGGATATAAATATGTCCTTACCAAAAACCCCCTTGAAGAGCCTGGCCCAGATGCATCAGAAGCAGAAAAGGACCTTTACACCAAATGGGCCAAAGACGATGAGATGGCCCGATGTTACATTCTGGCATCCATGTCTAGTGTGCTGCAACATCAACATCAATCTTATAAGACTGCATATGATATGATATCGAACTTAAAGGAGATGTTTGCAGAACAAGGCAGACCTGCTAGGCAGGCAGCCATGAGGGTGCTCATTAGCACCAAGATGGCTGAAGGTACATCAGTACAGGAACACATGTTGAAAATGATGGACTCATTAAATGAGTTAGATGTACTGGGAGCTGCGATTGATGCAGAATCGCAGATTGACATAATCCTTGAGTCACTACCAGAGTCATTCAACAATTTCAAGGTCAATTATAATATGAATAAAATGAATCTGACTCTAGCTGAGCTATCTAGTCAGCTGGTAGCAACTGAAGGGATTATGAAGAAGAAACCAACTGCCTTAATGATAGAAAAGTCAGATGCCAAGTCCAAGCCGAAAGGCAAAGGGCGGAAAGGCAAAAAGAAATCAGTTCCAAAGGGTCCTAAGGTGGAGAATGGTCCAACTGGTGGCGTGGCTAAAGCTAAGGGTTCAGGGACAAAAGGAAAGTGTTTCCATTGTGGTAAGACAGGACATTGGAAGAGGAATTGTCCAGAATATCTGTCTAAGAAAAAGACCCCAGGTATGATTGAGTCACTTATATCTGAAGTTAGTTTTGCAACTGGTACTTCAGAATCCTGGTGTGTGGATTCCGGGGCAACTAATCACATATGTAATACGTTGCAGGGGTTCAGGGAAACCAGGAGGCTAAGTGATGGAGAAATCATTGTCAACCTAGGATCTGACGCTAAGGCGGAGGCTGTTTCAGTAGGAGTCATTACTTTATGTTTTTCAAATAAGAAATTGGTTTTGTCAGAAACATTATATGTACCGTCTTTAAGGCGGAATTTAATTTCAGTCTCTAGTTTGGTGAATAAAGGTTATTCTATTACTTTTGGTACTGAAGTTGTCATAAAGAGGAATGGTACTTTCATATGTTCTGGCAAGGTAACCAATGGACTTTATTTGTTAACTCCCACGATGTATGAGATACATGATACTGAAACAATTAGTAGATCATCATTAAAGAGAAAGTCACCTTCATCTAATCCAACAAAACTTTGGCACCTGAGGCTAGGTCATATAAACCTTAACAGGATTGAGAGGCTAGTGAAAGATGGTATCTTACCTTCATTGGTGGTAGAACCAATGCCTATCTGTGAGTCCTGTTTGGAAGGTAAAATGACTAAAAAACCCTTTTCAGCTAAGGGTAATAGGGCCAAAGATTTATTGGAATTAGTGCATACTGATGTCTGCGGACCCATTAATGTCAGGGCCAGAGGAGGATATGAGTACTTCATCACTTTCACAGATGATTACTCAAGATATGGTTACATATACCTTATGCACCGCAAGTCCGAAGCTTTTGAAAAGTTCAAAGAATTTCGAGCGGAAGCGGAAAAGCAATTAGGTAAGAGTATCAAGACTCTTCGATCAGATCGAGGAGGGGAATATCTCTCTGCTGATTTTATGGGTTACTTATCAGAAAATGGGATTCTATCCCAGTTGTCTGCTCCTGGTATGCCTCAACAGAATGGAGTAGCAGAAAGAAGGAACCGGACTCTTTTAGACATGATTAGGTCTATGCTGAGTTTCTCAAGATTACCTATATCCTTTTGGGGATATGCTTTGGATACTGCAATGTACATACTAAACCTCGTACCATCTAAGTCTATACCCAAGACTCCCCGAGAATTGTGGTCTGGGCGAAAGCCTAGTCTACAACATTTACACATTTGGGGTTGTCCAGCACACGTGCTCAAGGTTAAGACGGATAAGTTGGAAGCGAAGTCGGAAGTATGCACATTTGTAGGATATCCTAAAGGAACTAAAGGTTGGTTATTCTATAATCCCAGAGAGCAGAAAGTGCTGGTCAGCACCAATGCGGTTTTTCTGGAGGAAGATTATATGATGGACCAGAAATTTTTAGAAAAGGTGATCTTGGAAGAGATTCAGGAGCAATCAATTCCAAATCCAAGTATGACCGGACTTGAGGAAGAACCGCCCTTACCAGACCTAGTAGTTACACCAGTACCTCGTCGTAGTGGGAGGATTGTCAGACCCCCTGACAGGTTCTCATTCTTAGGAGAGTCTTATGAAGCAATCCCAGAAGAGCCAGAACAAGATCCCTCTAACTATGATGAAGCAATAAATGACTTAGACTCGGGACGCTGGCAAGATGCTATGAAAGCTGAGATGGAGTCTATGTACTCAAATCAGGTCTGGACACTTGTGGACTTGCCTGCCAATATTAAACCTATTGGGTGCAAGTGGGTCTACAAGAGAAAAAGAGGACCAGATGGAAGAGTGGAGACCTATAAGGCTAGGCTTGTTGCGAAAGGATATACTCAGAAAGAGGGGATCGATTATGAGGAAACCTTCTCGCCAGTAGCCATGCTCAAATCCATCCGGATACTCTTATCCATTGCGGCTCATCTCGATTACGAGATTTGGCAAATGGATGTCAAGACGGCTTTTCTCAACGGCCATCTTGAGGAAGACATCTATATGGTGCAGCCAGACGGTTTTGTAGCTAAAAACCAGGAGCAAAAAGTTTGCAAACTGCAGAAGTCTATTTATGGACTGAAGCAGGCATCCCGAAGCTGGAATATCCGTTTTGACCAGGCAATCAAGTCATTTGGTTTTTGTCAAAATCCGGATGAGTCATGTGTGTACATGAAAAGTGAAGGTGACAGGGTAGTTTTTCTGGTTTTATATGTCGATGACATCCTTCTCCTGGGGAAAGACATAGGAATGTTGTCAACGGTAAAAGTTTGGTTAGCCAAGACTTTTGATATGAAGGACTTGGGAGAAGCTAGTTACATCCTAGGGATCAAACTCTATCGAGACCGGAAAAATAGGATGATTGGCTTATCCCAAGCTGCATACATAGATAAGGTGCTAGTACGATTTGCAATGCAAGACTCCAAGAAGGGTATCACACCTTTCAGGCATGGAGTGCACCTTTCCAAGGATCAGTGTCCTAAGACACCCGAGGAAAAGGAGCAAATGAGGTCGATACCATACGCTTCGGCTGTTGGTAGCCTCATGTATGCTATGTTATGTACTAGACCAGATATCTGTTATGTAGTGGGCCTAGTCAGCAGATATCAATCCAATCCAGGACCTGAACATTGGACTGCTGTAAAATGTATTCTCAAATACTTGAGAAGGACTAGAGATTACATGTTGATTTATAGCAGTGATGAGTTGATTCCAGTCGGATACACAGATTCTGACTTTATGTCAGATAAGGATTCTAGGAAATCCACCTCTGGTTATGTATTTATGCTTGGAGGCGGAGCTATCAGCTGGAGGAGTATAAAACAAGAATGTACCGCTGATTCAACCTCGGAAGCTGAATATGTAGCAGCTTGTGAAGCAGCTAAGGAAGCAGTATGGCTTAAAAGATTCCTTTTGGAACTTGGGGTGGTACCTTTGGCACGACAGCCACTCACAGTTTACTGTGACAGCAGCGGGGCAGTCGCTCAGTCAAAGGAACCCAGAAGCCATAAAAGCCAAAAGCATGTACAGAGGAAGTATCACTTAGTCAGAGAGATTGTGCAGAGAGGCGATATTGCTATTACCAAGATAGCCTCTGCAGACAATTTAGCAGATCCCTTTACTAAGCCTTTGACTACCAAAGTCTTTGAGCAACATGTGGAAGGGATGGGCATGAGATGCAACCCTGACTGGCATTGAGCCCAAGTGGGAGATTGTTAGTTTTTGTGGACTCAATCCATCAGTTGATGTAATAAATTGATTAATTTCTTTATTTATCAATAATATCATGCTTTACTTTCATAAGATGAATGTTATTCTACTACTTCATGCACATGACCAATACGTATGACATAATGGTTCATGAGTTGAACCGGGTCCCATTAGTATATTAGATGTGATATATGTGCATGGATGAGATCCACACGCGGGAGATATATGTCACAAATCTTATACTTAAAATAGCTTCACAACCAGTAATGAGATTGGGCATCTCATTTGATAAGGTTGCAGCACTTTGATCACTATGAGATAGTGTGATTTGTCTCAATCATCAGAATGTAAGATTCTGGATCAATGGTGCTTGTACATTGGATGTATTGAAGGACCATGAGATGCACCTTATGGTATTCCGTCTCAATAATAAGGTATGCTCTCATAATTCCCTTGCAATAGGCTCTCAATCCTGAGACATTGACGAACTCAAGTTTCTATCTATTCATTTGCTTTGAGTCACCAATGAGTGAGGCCGACTATAGGTTAACACCTCGGTGTCTTGGGTATATGGTAGTAGAACTGTGGGAACGTTGAATGATCAAGATGGAATCTATCTCTATTATCCCCTTGTGCCAATTAATGGATTTGTCATTAGTAAGTGCGCACCCATCTCAATTAAGAGTTAATTGGATGGTACTGATGATTACTGTGATTAATTGGGGCTCAAGGATAATAAGATGTGGAACTTAGATTGGAAGAGACGGATTTATTCCAATTGATCCACGGATATTGATAGAGGGGCCTACTTGTGGTAATTGGGAAGTTTAGGGTCTTCATTGTAATTTATTCCTAAGACTGGAGTGCAATTGCATTTATATAGTGGTGTTATTTGCAATTAACTGTGGGCCCGGATTGCACATGAGATGTGGGGTCGCGGTGTTCCAGTTGGAGCCAGCTTTCTAAGGAATCCCTAGTGGTCCCCACGCTAGCCCAAGATATTGGAAAACACTAATCCGACTTGGACTCTAGAAATAAGAGTTTGGAAAGGAGAAAGTTGCTAATTGTTTTGGAAGTAAGACTTCTATTTCAATTAGACAAGGGAGAGATTTGGAAGTCTATAAAATATCCTTGGACGTCCAAAAGAGTTCCTCTCACGCCCAAAACCCTTTCGTGCAAGAGTTGCGCGAGTTACTCTCCTCTCCTTTCTTCTAGTTCCTTGGAGTCTCGAGTTGGGATTTTCTCCTGAAGATTCCACCGTTCTTCTTGAGAAAAGAAATCCAATTCGGGGGTCATAGCGTGGAAGGCTAAGAGGTCTTGAAGAAGTCCATTAGAGCACTGCGGGTCTCCAAAGGTATGATCTACTTCTTGCATGTCGTAGGTTATTTTGGATGTTTAGTGCTGGTATAATTTTACTGTACATGGTCACGAGATTGAGGGTAACGCATCCTGGATTGGGTTTTGGTCTTATGGATAGTTGATCCCTGTGTCAAGTGGATCAAAAGTTTTGAAAATCTATCCACGAGACCCACCTACTTCCAACAATTCTGCCTGGAGTGAAGCTGAGGTAGCCATTGTTATCACCGTTGTTAGCCATGTGATGGTGTTTAAGGCATTTTGTTGGTGTGTAAGAAGTTTGTACTTTCTTCTTCCTGATCATCAAATTCCTTATCTTCTATGTCTATTAAAAATAATAAAGAAATCTATTATGACAATTTAGATCAAGTTATTTGTAACTAGACTATTCCAACCATAAATAAAAAAAAATTTATGAAGTTGGAAGTTTTCAATTAAAATCAAGTTATAAAGTAAAAACCATTGAAAGAACTAAATCTATTACCAGTAATATTCAGCATCTTTCTTTAATCAAGCCCCACGAAATAAAGGAGTATGTTAAAACATACAATTATATTCATTTCGAATGACTTGGACTTAGAACAGAAGCTCTCATCTATGTTTAAGACACAAGATATAAAAAATTCAGTGATTCAATACTTGGAATGGTTGAATCAAGTTTGGCTAATGGCCTTACTTTCTTTAATTGCTTTACAAATCTCTCTATTTCCCATACAGATCCAGGAGCACATGAAGCTCTTACTCTTGCTATCTAGATAAAAGGTTTTGATATGAATCCTCATAATCAAAATCTTGTTCTCACATATAGAGTTTATTATAAACTCATGAGTTTAGTTGTTCCAGGCATAGCCTATTCCCATTAAGCAAAAGGTATGGCTACTTTATTTCAAACTAATTTCAAAAATAAAGTTAATACTCCAAAACTCATACAATGGAATGATATTAATCCATTTGGTAAATGGCGCTTAGAAAACGCCCAACTAGAAGGGTCTTTAGAAAATCAAGATATTGAACCAATTATTAAACATGGAGATGGAAGTGTTGAAATAAATTTTCAAATAAATTCAAGAGATACAACTCTTACAGTTTATCAACCTTCTAGAAAGTCTTATTCTCATCCTCTCTCTGTTGTAGGGTCTTCCATAAAAGAACCATCCCGAGTTTCTTGCTTTACACCGAATATAGACCTTTGACCTATAGGAATTGTGTATCCTTTTTTATCAACCTTCAGAAAACATAAGAAATCAAGCTTCTCCAACTAATACATATAATCCCTCAGAATCCAATTTCAATATAAATGTTATTGAATGCTTTAAAATTGATAAAGAAATGTTAAAAAAGAATTTAGCTTTACATCCTATCACAAAATCCTTTTTTAGCCATGTTTCTCAAGAACGTAAAGACTTTCTAAAAGCAAAATAGTATAAATATATGTATGATAATCAAAGAAATATTTATTTCTTTGATTGGCTTAAACTAGCCATAAAGAAAGCTTATAATACTGAAGATTTATCCTTCAAAATGATAACAAAATTAAGTTCATCTTGGATTATAGCTTCTACCAGTTCTTCTCTACAAAGAACTGAAGAATCTATACATCCTCCATTACATCAAATCATTTATAAAGAAACTTCAACTGTACCCAGGAAAGATGTTGCAAAAAGACAAGGAGACAAAGGTAAAACTGAATTTATTTACAAATCAGATTTAAGTTATGTTTTAGAACAAAAAAATTATACAAACATAAACCTTCATACTATTGGCCAACAAACCAATAGAATTGAAGATAAAGTTGCAAATATTTTAAAATTTTATGAAACTACTTCTTCCCATAAAGTAATCAAGACAATCTTTAGGTTTTCAAGGTGAAGCCCTTAAAGATCTAAAGTTAGAAAAAAAACCGGTAAAATATTCAGACAAACTAATGAATCAATTATCTCATAGTTTTACAAGCATAAAACTTAAAAATAATAAAGAAAATAAAGTTGAAAAATCCATAAATGTTTTAGTTTCTAAAGCTTCGAGCTCAAGCTCAAAATTCTCTGTTTCTGACTCTATAGAAGAAAAATCAAATGAAAATCAAGATGATCAAAACCAAGAATTTCTACAAATCAATAAAATATTTAAAAGACAAAAACCAATCGTCACTGCAACAAAAACAAGAAATTATTATCCAACACCTACTCTAGTTGATCTTCAATTCAGAGAACAAGCTATTCTAAATGGCCTTCGATTTGAAAACTCTTCAGTATATGAATGGAATGTAAATGGACTATCTAAATATCAAATCCTATAACTCTGCCAACACATGATGATATATGTGTCTACCATCATGGTTGCCGGTAATAATCAAAGACATGAAGTAAATGCAGTTGTCCTTAGACTTATTGGACAATTACATGGTTGGTGGGAAAAATACCTATTTGATGCAGAAAGAAATGCTATATAAAATGCAGTAAAAAGAGATCCCTCAGGAAATCCTATTCTTACTCTTCAAGGCCAAATGATCCCCGATTGCATCTACATGCTTATTACTGATATAGTTAAATATTTTATTAGTAATTACATGAATGTAGAAGAAAAATTAAAAACACAATTATTCAATTTATCTTGCCCAACATTATCAAATTTTCATTAATATAAATATGTTTTCTTATCAAAACTCCATATAAATGATGCAAGTAATTCAGAATTTTGGAAAGAAAAATTCATATCTGGCCTTCCTAAACATTTTGCAAAAAAAGTTAAAGAGGTATTAAAATCAGAAAATTATGGAAATTTGAATTATGGAATGTATACGTATGGTGATCTTATTCGAAAGATTAATGAAGTTGAATTTTCATTATACAATGAAATCAAACTTAAACATCAAATTGAAAGTCAAAAAAGAATCAACAAGTATGAACTTGGTGACTTTTGTTTTCAATTTGGTATGGAACCATCAATCAGTCCTCCTAGCCACAATAAAAAAAAACTTAAGAAGATACCATCAAAAAAGAAAATCTAAACATTTTTCAACTCCACAATATTATAATCCCTCAAAAAGATATTTTAAAAATCTTCTCATAAAAACCCTTATAAAGAATTAAAAAAATCTTATACAAACAATAATCCAGCCACTTTTTATCTAAAGAAAAAAGAAATACAATGTTATAATTGCAAAGAAAAAGGATATATAGCTCCTGACTGCCCAAAAATAAAAGTTAAAACAAAAAAAGAAATCAAAACTATCTTAAAAGGATCCTCAGCGTGGAGTCATCCAGTTCATCTAATACAGATTATTTTTCCTCTCATGCTTCAGATACATGTCATTGGAAAATATTTGACAGTGAAATCCAATATGAATCTACTTCTTCTTCCTTTTTATCTTCAAATGTACTTTCTACTCCAAAAAAGATGGTGTTAGAAATGTCTAAAGATCTAAAAGATGAAGAATTAAAAAATAAATATTTTGAAAAAATATAGAATATAAATAAAGGAACTAAAAAAGGGAAAGCTTCGACTCAAATAACATATTAGACTTACCTGAACAATTCAGCATTAAAATTGATTAGATTGATTAAGAGAGGAATAAGCTCCTACTCATCATTCTATTCAAGATCTTTATAAAGAAATAAATAATCAAAAGTAAAAAATAAAAGAATATAAACAAGTCTTAATTGAACTTCAAGAACTCAAACAATGTGTTGAGAGTCTTGAATTTCACACACTCAAAAATTATCAAGAAAATAATGATAATTTAGAAAATCAAGAAAATTTTGTTAAAAAATTAAATAGTTTTGTAAATTCTTTAACAAGAAATCCACTTAAAAAATGGAAAACTCAAGCTACAATTAAGGTAAAAAAACATCTCTATTAAAGCACTGTACTTACTAGATAATGGTGTAGATGTTAATTTCATAAAAGAAAGATTAATCCCAATAAAATATTATGAGAAGACCAATAATAAACTCAATCTAGCTACTGCTAAATAAAAACTACGTATCAAATACAAATTAAGTAATGTTTATGTATGTAAAAATGGATCTGCATAAAGACAATTTCCTTCTAGGAAAGGATTTAAACAATGATGTTATCTGTGGGAATCCTTTTCTACAAATTTTACAGCCTTTTCAAATTGACTCATCAGGTCTAAAAGCTATTTCAGACAATAAAGAATTAAAATTTGATTTTGTTGAATTAACTCTTATTCAACATATCAATATTATTCAGACAAACTGTAAATAAGAATAAGATGTTCAAAGACCATTCAAATATCCAGTGCCAAATAAAATGGATCTTATTAATCGTCTCTCTGATGTCTTCATGTTTTTTACATTTAATCCTACATCCAGATTTTGGTACTTTCAAATTCTACTCGGAGGACAGATATAAAATTTTTTTTCTTTTCCCAAAGAAAATAAAAATTCAGATTATTGATAATTCTCATTCAAACCTATTTGCCTTTAGGAAGTATCCCTTCTCATTATGACATCAAGTACAGGTAAAAGCAAAGCCTTTAGTTAGGAATCAAGGTCTTCCTTCATACTTACATCCCAACAAATATCAATTCCCTTCTTCAATCCAGGATTATCTGTCACTTCACAAAAACTTATTGATGCCCATTGGTGTGCCATTCTCTCTCATAAAAGAAAAAATACTAGAAAAACCCTATCCAAAATTACAAACCGTATCAACGACTTAGAAAGCCAAATCCTTATGTACCATAACATCCATAAAAAAGCACTATTATCCACCTATGCTGATGAAAAAATATTCAGAATTCACCTCCTTGAAAAGGTTAATGCAGCTATTCCAAATCTGTAAGAATTAGAGAAAAAACTATTTTTTGTCAGATCAAGGAGCGATTAATGCTCAAACCTCAATATATAAGCTGGGCAACTGGCTTTCCCAAATTGTTCTTGCCATCATATGAAGTTGATATCTCAGATATCGAACAAGGATTGGTCCAAAGATTTTCTTTTATGTAGAGATGATTTTGAAATGATACAGCAACTGTCTGTAATTGTGCGTCATGCACTTTGCAGCCTTCGAGTTACCAAAAGACAACTTCTCATAACGATTCCATCAAGTTTGGGTGAAAGATTAGAGATCCGGTTTTATCAACCTTATCAATTTTGGACCATCATGAATTATGAAGAAGGAGATTTAGCCTGCAAAAAGTTCATCTCTACCATAAATGATTACAAGCATCTCCCTGTTGATTATCCAGCTCAACGGTATGAATCTCATGAAGTCGCTACAACAGAATACAGCTTAGAATGCCTTCGAACCATGATTTAGCTTCAATTAGTATTAAAGATTTCTCAATCTAAAAGGACATCTTGAATTTATAAGTACATACAGATATGTTTGGTGTGATAGTCAATGAGTTGTTTGCATTGTTGATGATCTCACAGAGCAAACAACGGCGATACAAAATCCATATAAATCTAGACATACAACTCTTAATCAAATTATCAATACTTATAAAGACATGTCTTTTGATATTTTTGAAGAAACTTGAAAAGAGTTAATCCAATTATTCCATGGTGAATTGACAAATGAAGATTGGGATGAGCACTTTTGATGCAAGTCTCCTATAATGCTATGCCTACCATAAAGATTCTTCTTACAAGAGCTATTTCCAAAGCATTTGAAGGATCAGAAAAGCTTTTTCTACTAGCCCATCAATGAGTTTTTAGAAAAAGTACATGTAAAAGTACTAAAAGACAAAGCATATCTCCCATAAGAATGAAGTAGTATTTTATTCCCGACATGCATAGCCATGAAGAACTTATCTCCAGAAAGGGAAAAGAAATAAAGACATAACACATACCTTATCAAGTCACTCAAAGCAATCATGACATCTCACTATTCAGAAAAAAGTTCATTTACAGCAAAGATTGTGATTTTTGCCTGTAGTCCGGAAGCATTAAGAAATTTGCCAGCACATTAAATGAAATGCACATTCAGTCTAAATTCAGTTGTAATGAAATGTGTATTATGTTTGTTATGACTATAAATAAGTCTAGCCTTTCTCATGTATAGGCAAGAGTTGGAATGCCAGTCAAAATCCACCCTTGCTTCCATCACCATCTCCTCTCTCCTCTCCTTTCTACTTTTCTATACCCACCACCTTCCCCATTTGGTATTAGAGCCAAGTTGGCTTTTAGTTTCTAATCAAGTATCGTTGCAATATAAAGTTGTTTTGTCTGTATTTCTTCACTTATCTTTATGTTTTGATTTTGTTTTAGGAATCACTGACTCAAAAGCAAGAATGTCAAAAATCTTAATACCTTGTTGTGTGTTTGTTATTACTGAGAAATTTTAATCATATTCCACTCAGAGCGAAGCTGAGGCAGCCATTGTTTTCGCCATTGTTTGCCATGTGAAGGCATTTAAGGCATTTTGTTGTGTGTAAATCCTCTATTTCATTAAATACTCATGGTCGATTCGGTCAAAATAATTTCGTAATACAAATTATGGCTCAGCTTATTAAGAAGTTTGTACCTTCATCATCATCATCATCAAATTCTTCATCTTCCATATCTATTAAAAATAATGAAGAAATCAGTTACGGCGATTTAGATCAAGTTATTTGTGACTGGACTATTCCAACTGTAAATAAAAATGAAATTTATAAAGTTGGAAGTTTTCAATTAAAATCAAGTTATAACGTAAAAACCATTAAAAGAACTGAATCTATTACCAGTAATATTCAGCATCTTTCTTTAATCAAGCCCCATGAAATAAAGGAGTATGTTAAAACATAAAATTATATTAATTTTGGATTATTGCAAGTTGCTCTAAAGCCATTAACAAGACTTAGACTTAGAACTGAAGCTCTTATCTATGTTCAAGATGCAAGACATAAAAAGCTTAGTGATTCATTACTCGGAATGGTTGAATCAAGTTTGGCTAATGGCCCTACTTTCTTCAATTGCTTTCTAAATTTCTCTGTTTCTCTTACAGATCTAGGTACACATGAAGCTCTTACTCTTGCTATCCAAACAAAAGGTTTTGATATGAATCCTCATAATCAAAATCATACTCTCATATATAGAGTTTATTATAAACTCATGAATTCAGCTGTTCCAGGCATAGCTTATTCCCATCAAGTAAAAGGTATGACTACTTTATTCCAAACTAATTTCAAAAATAAAGATAATATTCCAAAACTCATACAGTGGAATGATATTAATTTATCTGATAAATGGCACTTAGAAAACACTCAACCTGAAAGGTCTTTAGAAAATCAAGATATTGAAACTATTATTAAACACGAAGATGAAAGTGTTGAAATAAATTTTTAAACAAATTCAAGAAATACAACTCATATAATTTATCAACCTTCTAGAAAGTCTTATTCTCATCCTCCCTCTATGGTAGGATCTTCCATAAAAAAACCATCCCGAGTTCCTTGCTCTACACCTATTGTAGACCTTCGACTTACAGGACTAGTGTATCTTTCTTATCAAGCTTCTCCATATAATACATATAATCCTTTGGAATCTGATTTCAATATCAATGTTATTGAATGCTTTGAAATTGGTAAAGAAATGTTAAAAAAGAATTTAACTTTACATCCTCTACCAAAATCCTTTTTTAACCATGTTTCTTAAGAACATAAAGACTTTCTAAAAACAAAATGGTATAAATATATGCATCATAATCAAAGAAAAATTTATTTCTTTGGTTGGCTTGAACTAGCCATGAAGAAAGCGTATAATGCTAAAGATTTATCCATCATTATGATAACTAAATTAAGCTTTTCTTGGATTATAGCTTCTACCTGTTCCTCTCCACAAAGAACTGAAAAATCTATACATCCTCTATTACATCAAATCATTTATAAAGAAACATCAGCTGTACCCATAAAAGTTGTTGCAAAAATACAAGGAGACAAAGGTAAAACTGAATTTATTTACAAATCAAATTTAGGTCATGTTTTAGAACAACAAACCAATAGAATTGAAGATAAAGTTGAAAATATTTTAAAATTTTATGAAACTACTTCTTCCCATAAAGTAATCAAGAAACAATCTTTACGTTTTCAAGGTGAATTAATTTAAGTCTGATTTATAAATTAATTTAGATTTACCTTTATCTCCTTGTATCTTTGCTACATCTTTTATGGGCACAGTTGAAGTTTCTTTATATATGATATGATGTAATGGAGGATGTATAGATTCCTTAGTTCTTTGTGGAGAAAAACTGGTAGAAGCTATAATCTAAGATGAGCTTAATTTTGTTATCATATTGATGGATAAATCTTCAGTATTATAAGCTTTCTTTATGGTTAGTTTAAGCCAATGAAAGAAATAATTTTTTTTATTATCATACTTATATTTGTACCATTTTTCTTTTAAAAAGTCTTTATGTTCTTGAGAAACCTATTTAAAAAAGGATTTTGTTAAAGGATGTGGAGCTAAATTCCTTTTTAACATTTCTTTATCAATTTCAAAACATTCAATAACATTTATACTGAAATCAGATTACGAAGGATTAGATGGAGAAGCTTGATAAAAAGGATACACAAGTCCTGTAGGTCGAAGGTCTACATTAGGTGTAAAGCAAGAAACTCGGGATGGTTCTTTTATGGAAGACCCTACCACAGAGGGAGGATGATAATAAGACTTTTTAGAAGCTTGATAAACTGAAGGAGTTGTATCTCTTGAATCTGTTTGAAATTTATTTCAACACTTCTATCTTCATATTCAATAATTGTTTCAATATCTTGATTTTCTAAAGACATTTCTAGTTGGGCATTTTCTAAGCGCCATTTACCAGATAGATTGATATCATTCCACTGTTCGAGTTTTGGAATATTAACTTTATTTTTGAAATTAGTTTAGAATAAAGTAGTCATACCTTTTGCTTGATGGGAATAGGTTATGCCTAGAACAACTGAATTCATGAGTTTATAATAAACTCTATAAATGAGAGCAAGATTTTGATTATGAGGATTCGTTCAAAACCTTTTGTCTGGATAGCAAGAGTAACAGCTTTATGTGCACTTGGATCTGTAAGGGAAATAGAGAAATTTGGAAAGCAATTGAAGAAAGTAGGGCCATTAGCCAAACTTGATTCAACCATTCCAAGCAATGAATCACTGGATTTTTTAGGTCTTGTGTCTTGAACATAGATGAGAGCTTATTTTCTAAGACTAAGTCTTGTTAAAGGCTTTAGAGCAACTTGCACTAATCCAAAATGAATCTAATGTATGTTATAACATACTTCTTTATTTCATGGGGCTTGATTAAAGAAAAATGCTGAATATTACTAGTAATGGATTTAATTCTTTTGATGGTTTTTACTTTATAACTTGATTTTAATTGAAAACTTCCAACTTTATAAATTTTATTGTTATTTATAGTTGGAATATTAGTCCAGTCACAAATAACTTAATCTAAATTGTCATAATTGATTTCTTTACTACTTTTAATAGACATAGAAGATAAGGAATTTGACGATGAGGAAGAAGAAGGTACAAAATTGTTAATAAGTTTAGCCATAATTTGTATTACAGAGTCATTTTAACCAAATCCACCACGTGTATCTAACAAAATAAAGGATTTACACATCAACAAAACGCTTTAAACGCCTTCACACGGCTAACAACGGCGACAACAATGGCTACCTCAGCTTTGCTCTAGTTGGAACATGATTAAAATTTCTCAATAATAACAAACACACAACTAAGTATTAAGATTTTTGACATTTTTGCTTTTGAGTCAGCAATTCTTTAAACAAAACAAAATGTAAAGATAAGTGAAAAAATACCCACAAAACGACTTTATATTGCAATGATACTTAATTACAAACTAGATGCCAACTTGGCTCTGATACCAAATGGGGAAGGTGGTGGGTATACAAAAGCAGAAGGGAGAAGAGAAAGGAGATGATAGTGGAAGCAAGGCTAGATTTTGACTGGTATTCCAACTCTTGCCTATACACATGGAAGGCTAGACTTATTTATAGTCATAACAAACATAATACACATTTCATTACAACTGAATTTAGACTGAATGTGCATTTCATTTAATGTTCTGACAAATTTCTTGATGCTTCCGGATTGCAGGCAAAAATCACAGTCTTTGCTATAGATGAACTTTATTCTGAATAGTGAGATGTCATGATTGTTTTGAGTGACTTGATAAGGTATGTGTCATGTCTTTATTTCTTTTCCCTTTCTGGAGATAAGTTCTTCATGGATGTGCATGTCGGGAATAAAATAGTACTTCATTCTTATGAGAGATATGCTTTGTCTTTTAGTACTTTTGCATGTACTTTTCCTAAAAACTCATTGATGGGCTAGTAGAAAAAGCTTTTCTCAACCTTCCATTGCTTTAGAAAAAGCTCTTGTAGGAAGAATTTGTATGGTAGGTATAGGATTATAGGAGACTTTCATCAAAAGTGCGCATCCCAACCTTCATTTGTTAATTCACCATAGAATAATTGGATTAACTCTTCTCGAGTTTCTTCAAAAATACCAAAAGACATGTCTTAATAAGTATTGATAATTTGATTAAGAGCTATATGTCCAAATGTATATGGATTCTGTATCACCATTGTTTGCCCAGTGAGATCATCAACAATTCAAATAACTCATCGACCGTCATATCAAACATATCTGTATGTACTTGCAAATTCAAGATGTCCTCTTAGATTGAGAAATCTTTGATATTGATCAGAAGCTAGGTCATAATTTTGGAGACGTTCTAAGCTATATTCCATTGTAGAGACTTCATGAGATTCATACCATTGAACTGGATAATCAACAGGGAGATGCTTGTAATCATTTAAGGTAGAGATAAATTTTTTGCAAACTAAATCTCCTTCTTTATAAGTCATGATAGTCCATAATTGATATGGTTGATAAAACCAAATTTCTAATCTTTCACCCAAAGTCAATGATATCGTTATGAGAGGATGTGTTTTGGTAACTCTAAGGCTACGAAGGGCATGACGCACAATTTTGCAGGCAGCTGCTGTATTATTTCAAAATCATCTCTACATAAAGAAAATCTTTGGACTAATCCTTGTTCGATATATGAGATATCAACTTCATATGATGGCAGGAACAATTTGGGAAAGCTAGTTTCCCAGCTTATATATTGAGCTTTGAGCATTAATCACTCCTTTATCTGACAAGAAATAGTTTTTTCTCTAATTCTTGCAGCTATCTCATATGGAAGGGCTGTGTTAACCTTTTCCAGGAGGTGAATTCTAGATGTTTTTTCATCATCATAGGTGCATAACAGTGCTCTTTGATGGATGTGATGGCACATAAAGATTTGGCTTTCTGAATCCTTGATATGGTTTGCAATTTTGGATAGGGTTTTTTTAGTGTTTTTTCTTTTATCAGAGAGAATGGCACTCCAATGAGCATTGATAAGCTCTTGTGAAGTCACAGAAAATCTTGGATTGAAGAAGGGAATTGATATTTGTTGGGATGTAGGTATGAAGGAAGAGCTTAATTCCTGAATAGGGGCTTTGGTTGATGTCATAATGAGAATGGATACTTCCTGAAAGCAGATAAGAGTAAAAGATAGGTCTGAATGAGAATTATCAATAACTTGAATTTTTATTTTCTTTGGGAAAAAAACTAATTTAATATCTGTCCTTCGGGTAGAATTTGAAGGTACCAAAATCTGGATGTAGGATAAAATGTAGAAAACATGAAGACATCAGAGAGACGATTAATAAGATCCATTTTATTTGGAACTGGATATTTGAATGGTTTTTGAACATCTTATTCTTGTTTACACTTTGTCTGAATAATATTGATATGTTGAATAGGAGTTAATTCAACAAAATCAACAAAATCAAAATTTAATTCTTTATTGTCTAAAATAGTTTTTAGACGGATGAGTCAATTTTAAAAGGCTGTAAAATTTGTAGAAAAGGATTTCCAAGGATAACATCATTGTTTAAATCCTTTTCTAGAAGGAAATTAGTCTTTATGCATGTTCCATTTTTACAGACATAAACATTACTTAATTTGTATTTGATATGTAGTTTTTTTGCTAGCAGTAACTAGATTGAGTTTATTATTAGTTTTTTCATAATATTTTGTTGCGATTAATCCTTCTGTTATTAAATTAACATCTACACCACCATCTAGTAAGCAGAGTGCTTTAATAAAGAATTCTTTGATCTTAATTGTAACTTGAGTTTTCCATTTTTTAGTGGATTCATTATTAAAGAATTTACAAAAGCATTCAAGTTTTCATCAAAATTTTCTTGATTTTCTAAATTATCATTATTTTCTTAATAATTTTTTAGTATGTGAAATTCAAGATTCTCAACACGTTGTTTGAGTTCTTGAAGTTCAATTAAGTCTTGTTTTAATTCTTTTATTTCTTAATTTTGATTATTAATTTCTTTATAAAGATCTTGAATTGAAAGATGAGGAGGAGCTTGCTGCTCTCTTAATATATCTAATACAATTTTAATGCTGAATTGTTTAGGTAAGTCAAATTTATTATTTAAAGTAGAAGCTTTTCATTTCTTATTTCCTTTATTTATATTATATATATATTTTAAAATATTTATTTTTTAATTCTTCATCTTTGAGATCTTTAAACATTTCTAGCACCAGTTCTTCTGGAGTAGAAAGTACGTTTAAAGATAAAGAGGATGAAGAAGCAGATTCATACTGGATTTCACTGTCAAATTTTTACAATGATATGTATCTAAAGAATAATCTTTATCAAAGGAATTAGATGATTCTAAGGATAAGGATGAGGATCCTTTTGAGACAGTTTTGATTTCTTTTTCTAAGTTTTGATTTCTTTTTCTATTTTATCTTTTAGTTTTGGGCAGTCAGGAGCTATATGTCCTTTTTTTTTACAATTATAACATTGTATTTCTTTTTTCTTGGGATGAGAAGTGGATGGATTATCTTTTGTATAAGATTTTTTAATTCTTTATAAGGGTTTTTATGAGAAGATTTTTTATGAAATCTTTTTAGGGGAATATAATATTGTGGAGTTGAAAAATATTTAGATTTTCTTTTTTGATGGTTTTTTTTAAGTTTTTCTTTTTATTATGGTTAAAAGGACTGATTAATGGTTCCATACCAAATTGAAAACAAAAATCATCAAGTTCATACTTACTGACTTTTTTTAATTTTCAATTTGACGTTTAAGTTTAATTTCATTACGTAATGAAAATTCAACTTTATTAATCTTTTGAATTAGATCACCATATGTATACAGTCTATAATTCAAATTTTCATAATTTTTTGATTTTAATTCATCTCTAACATTTTCTGCAAAAAGTTTAGGAAGACTAGATATGAATTTTTCTTTTCAAAATTCTGAATTTCTTGCATCGATTGTATAGAGTTTTGATAAGAAAACATCTTTATACCAACGAAGATCTGATAATGTTGGGCAAGATAAATTGATTAATTGTGCTTTTATTTTTTCTTCTATATTCATATAATTACCAGTAAAATGTTTAACTATATTAGTAATAAGCATGTAAATGGAATCAGGGATCATTTGGCCTTGAGGAGTAAGAACAGGATTTCCTGAGGGATCTCTTTTTACTTCATTTAATATAGCATTTCCTTCTATATCAGATAGGTATTTTTCTCACCAACCATGTAATTGTCTACTAAAACCAAGGACGACTACATTTGCTGCATGTCTTTGTTCATTACTAGCAACCATGATGGTAGAGACATATATCATCATGTATTGGCATAGTTGCAGGATTTGATATTTAGATAATCCATCTACATTTCATTTATATATTAAAGAGTTTTCAAATCGAAGGCCATTTAGAATAGCTTGTTCTTCAAATTGAAGATCAATTGGAGTAGGTCTTGGATAATAATTTTTTGTTTTGCTATAGTGACTACTGGTTTTTATCTTTTAAATATTTTATTGATTTGTCTTGATTCTTGATTTTAATCATCTTGATTTTCATTTGATTTTTCTTCTATAGAGTCAGAAATAGAAAATTCTGAGTCTGAGCTCGGAGCTTTAGAAGCTAAAACATTTATGGACTTTTCATCTTTATTTTCTTTATTATCTTTAAGTTATGTTTGTAAAACTATAAGGTGATTGATTGATTGGTTTGTCTAAAAGTTTTAAGGGTTTTTTTTTCTAACTTTAGATCTTTAAGGGCTTCACCTTGAAAACCTAAAGATTGTGTCTTGATTACTTTATGAGAAGAAGTAGTTTCATAAAACTTTAAAATATTTTCAACTTTATCTTCAATTCTATTGGTTTGTTGGCCAACAGTATGAAGGTTTATATTTGTATAATTATTTTATTCAAAAACATGACTCAAATCTGATTTGTAAATAAATTTAGTTTTACTTTTGTCTCCTTGTATTTTTGCAACATCTTTTATGGGTACAGCTGAAGTATCTTTATAAATGATTTGATGTAATGGAGGATGTAGAGATTCTTCAGTTCTTTGTGGAGAAGAACTGGTAGAAGCTATAATCCAAGATGAGCTTAATTTACTTATCATATTGATGGATAAATCTTCAGTATTATAATCTTTATTTATGGCTAGTTTAAGCCAATCAAAGAAATAAATATTTTTTTAATTATCATACATATATTTATATCATTTTGCTTTTAAAAAATCTTTATGTTCTTGAGAAACATGGTTAAAAGAGGATTTTGTGAGAGGATGTAAAGCTAAATTCCTTTTTAACATTTCTTGATCAATTTCAAAGCATTCAATAACATTTATATTACAATCGGACTTTGAAGGATTATATGTATTAGATGGAGAAGCTTGATAAGAAAGATATACTAGTCCTATATAGGTCGAAGGTTTACATTAGGTGTAGAGCAAGAAACTCGGGATGGTGCTTTTATGGAAGATCCAACCACTGATGGAGGATGTGAATAAGATTTTCTAGAAGGTTGATAAACTGTAAGAGTTGTATCTCTTGAATCTGCTTGGAAATTTAATTCAACACTTCCATCTTCATGTTCAATAATTGTTTCAATATCTTGATTTTCTAAAGACCTTTCTAGTTGAGTGTTTTCTAATTGCCATTTACCAGATAGATTAATATCATTCCACTCTATGAGTTTTGGAATATTTTCTTTATTTTTGAAATTAGTTTGGAATAAAGTAGTAATACCTTTTGCTTGATGGGAATAGGCTATGCCTGGAACAACTGAATTTATGAGTTTATAATAAATTCTATATATGAAAGCAAGATTTTGATTATGAGGATTCAAAATAAAACCTTTTGTTTGGATAATAAAAGTAAGAGCTTCATGTGCACTTGGATCTGTAAGGGAAACAGAGAAATTTGGAAAGCAATTGAAGAAAGTAGGGCCATTAGCCAAACTTGATTCAACCATTCCAAGTAATGAATCATTGAATTTTTATGTCTTGTATCTTGAACATAGATGAGAGTTTCTGTTCTAAGTCCAAGTCTTGTTAAAGGCTTTAGAGCAACTTGCACAAATCCAAAATGATTACAATTGTATGTTTTAACATACTCCTTTATTTCATGGGGCTTGATTAAAAAAAGATGCGGAACATTACTGGTAACGGATTCAGTTCTTTCAATGGTTTTTGCTTTATAACTTGATTTTAATTGAAAACTTCCAACTTTATAAATTTCATTTTTATTTACAGTTGGAATAGTCCAGTCACAAATAACTTGATCTAAATCGTCATAATTGATTTCTTCACTATTTTTAATAGACATAGAAGATAAGGAATTTGATGATGAGGAAGAAGAAGGTACAAACTTCTTAATAAGCTTAGCCATAATTTGTATTATAGAGTTATTTTAACCAAATCCACCATGAGTATCTAACGAAATAGAGGATTTACACACCAACAGAACGACTTAAACCCCTTCACACGGCTAACAACGGCTATAACAATGGCCACCTCAGCTTCGCTCCGAGCAGAATTTGATTAAAATTTCTCAATAATAACAAACACAGAACTAAGTATTACGACTTTTGATGTTTTTACTTCTAAGTCAGCAGGGAAGCAAAATCAAAGCATAACATAACAAAGATATGTGAAGAAATAAATACTCACAAAACGACTTTATATTTCCAAAGTACTAGATTACAAATTTGATACCAACTTGGCACTGATACCAAATGGGGAAGATGGTGGGTCTACAAAAGCACAAGGGAGAGGAGAATGGAGATGGTGTGGAAACAAAGCTGGATTTTGACTGGTATTCCAACTCTTGCCTCTACATGAGGAAGACTAGACTTATTTATAGTCATAACAAGCATAATTTACATTTCATTACAAATGAATTTACATTGCATTTGCATTTCATTTCATGTGCTGCCAAATTTCATGATGCTTCAAGACTTCTAAATAAGATCATAATCTTCATTATAGGCGAACTTTATTCTGAATAGTGGATTGTCATGATTGCTTTGTGGGAAATTGTGTGGCTTGATAAAGCATATGTCTTGTCTTGGCTTTATTTTTTTCCTTTTCTTAAGATAGATATGAATCCTTCATTATCAATTTTTGTCTCATTAGCATCTGTATCTGGTTCAGGAGCAATATTTTCAAAAGGATTGTCATCAGCCCAAAGATGATGCAGCTGCTGACCAAAACTTAATGGAGAATTTTCAGATGACCCTTCTTTTTGTATTTATTCAATAATTTCCTTTTGAAGTTCTTTTTTGAGTTAAAGAAATCTCTGCTGAATAAAGTGCAAAAAGAGAGGCTGAATAAGAATTCCTTTGTTTGTCAATATCATTTGCTGGATGAAGCCTTTCTTTTTCTTTTTTAGGAGTTTTGAGAACTTCAGAGAATGATGGCTTTATAGCTTGACTAGTAAAATATTGCTGGAGTATTACAGTATAATCAAATTGATGCCAAAACTTGATATAAATCATTCGAGATAAAGCTGGTGGACTAAAGTCCATTTCTTTATAAAAATTCCATTTCAAGATCCAAGGAATCTCTTGCTTGCGATAAAACTGTATAGTAACATAAGGTTCTGTTGCAAGTTGTAAGTGCTAATAAAGGCTTTTTTTCTTCTGATTTGAGAAGGGCTTTAAATGATGCAGAATAGGATTCATAAATAGGAAGAAGTGCATAAGGAAAGATGTCTTTAGTGGTACCAAAAGGGATTTAGAATTGTGTACAAAACCACAGAGGTATTTTATGGGAGTTTGATTTGAATCTAATGAACCAGGAATGTTGGAAGGATGGGTTTTGATAATAAAGGATGACTTCCCAAGCAGAAATATAATCATAACAAATAAAAATAAGTTTTGAATCAAGCCTTTGAGGCATATGAAAAGGTCGTCCCCATTCTTCTGCAAAGAAAACATGCAGGATTTTGATTTTTGAATAGAGGATAGTAATATTGGGTGGTAAAGCATTTAAGTATGAATTTTTTGATCCATCTGTATGATCAATAGTACAGCTGCTAGTTCTGATTAGAATCTGTTCATAGACTTTATAGTCAAGAGGTTGGATAAATAAGTGATAAGGAGAAAAAAGGCTTTGGATAAGATGTTCAATAGAAATGATATCGGCATAAGACATGTCAACTAAGGAATAAATTCTCGAGGGTGCTTTTGTTGCAAAATATTGGGCTTGTGAAGCTTGAGGTTTTGTTGGATATAGGGCTTGATGGGCTTTGAAATTGAGGAATATTAGAAGTATGGGTTGCTCCCCATCTCTCAAGATAATTGCCACTAGATTTTTTGGATAAAGGTGTAGTGTTCCAAATGAAAGAAACTTTATCAGTTGGGGACTGGAGAAAGGGTATAATCCACCAAGGCTTCAGTTTTTTATCCCTACAAAAACTCACGAGATAGAAAATCAGGAAGTGAATTATTTTTACCTGCAATATAGTCAATGTCAAAGTCAAATATGGCTAATAAAGCTTGCCAGCGAGTAAAGATTTGCCTTGCAGTAAGATTTTTTTCATCTTTTTCTAAAATTTCTTTAGCAGATTTACAATCTATTCTTAATAAAAATTTCTTGTTTAATAAATCACTTTGGAACTTTATTATACTATTTACTATGGATAGGATTTCCTTATTAATAGTTGAATAATTATGTTGAGTGGGCGTCCATGTTCCAGAAGTGAAATGAAGAATTTTTTCTTTTCCAAGGACGTTTCTTTGTAAAAAGATTCCTCCAAAACCTATTTCAGATGCATCTGCTTGAACTATTTTTAATAAATATGGATGAGGGATAGTTAAACAAGGTAAATTTTGGACTTTCTATTTAATATTTTGAACAGCTTTTGTATGAGCAGGTGACCATTCTACGAGATTTTTGGTCAAGCGCATTTGCAAGATTTTTCTTTCTTTAGCAAGATCTTTATAAAAGTTAGAAACATAATTAAGGCATCCAAGAAAACATTGCAATTGCTCTTTTTTAAGAATTTCATTAGGAAATTGGGAAGCAAACTTAATAACTCTTTGGACTGGAGAAATAGTTCCTTTTTTATTATAAAGCCAAGAAACTAAATTTCTGTTTGAAAAAGCTTCATTTTCTTTTGGGATAAGATAGGTCCATTCTTGATAATAACTTTTTTAAAAATATTTAAACGTTTCCAATGGTCATAAATAGATTTTCAAAACATAAGAATGTTATCTATATAGACGAGTGTAAAAGCTTGATATGGATTAAAAATGTCATTCATTATTCTTTGGAATTCTGAAGGGGCATTTTTTAAACCAAATGGCATAATGTTCCATTCGTAATGGCCAAATGGTATTGTAAAAGTAGTTTTATACCTGTCCTCCGGGGTGATTTGAATTTGCCACAATCCTGATTTAAGATCAAATTTGGAAAAAAGGAAGGCACCAGCTAGATGGTTAATAAGATCAGTTTTATTTGGAACTGAATATTTGATGGACTTTAAGACTTTATTTAAAGGCTTGTAGTTGATAACAAGATGGGGAACAGCTAGATCTTATTTAGGTGCTTTATTTACATAAAATGCTACACAACTCTAAGGGGATTATGATTTCTGAATAAGCTTTTAGCAAGAAGATCATTGATTTCTTTAGTACATAGTTGTACAAGGTCTCTATTCATCTGAATAGATTGAGCTTTAGTAGAAATTTGAGATTCATCAAAATTATCAATATATCAAACAGAAATAGTATGGTGTTTCCTGTGCCAAAAGGCAGAAGGAAGGTCAGAACAGCATTCTATTTCAAGAGATTTTTGAAATTGGATTAAATCTTTTTGGAATTCTAGTTTTTGTAATTCTTTTTCAATTCTTAAAGAATTCATATCTTCTTGAAGATATGTAATTTGTTTTCCTTTATAAGCAATTTGATTTTGAATGATATTGCTTTGTTGAATAGGAGTTGATTCAATAAAATCAAAAATTAATTTTTCATTGTCTTTTATAGTTTTAAGGCCTGATGAATCAATTTGAAAAGGCTGTAGAATCTATAGAAAAGGATTTCCAAGGATAACAACATTGTTTAAATCTTTTCCAAGCAGGAAATTAGTCTTTATACATGTTCCATTTTTACAAACATGGACGTTATTTAACTTATAATGGATATAGAGTTTATTACTAGTAGTTGCTAGGCCGAGTTTATTTTTGGTTTTTTCATAATATTTTGTTGGGATTAATTCTTCTCTTATTAAATTAACATCTGCGCCACTATCTAGTAAGCAGAGTGCCTTAATAGAGAAGTCTTTGACCTTAATTGTAACTTGAGCTTTCCATTTTTGAGGTGGATTCCTTGTTAAAGAATTTACAAAACCATTTAAGTTTTCATCAAATTTTTCTTGATGTTCTAAATTATCATTATTTTCTTGATAATTTTTTAGTGTGTGAAATTTAAGATTCTCAACATGTTGTTTGAGTTCCTGAAGTTCAATTAAGTCTTGTTTTAATTCTTTTATTTCTTGCTTTTGATTATTAATTTCTTCAGAAAGATTTTAAATTGAAAGATGAGTAGGAGCTTGTTGCTCTCTTAATCTACCTAAAAAAGTTTTTATACTGAATTGTTCAGGTAAGTCGGATATATTACTTGATGTATTTTTTCAAAATATTTATTTTTTAATTCTTCATCTTTTAGATCTTTAAACATTTCTAGCACCATTTCTTCTGGAGCAAAGAGTACGTTTAAAGATAAAGAGCAAGAAGAAGCAAATTCATACTGGATTTCACTGTCGAATATTTTACAATGGCATGTATCTAAAGAATAATCTTTATCAGAGGAACTAGATGATTCCAAGGATGAGGATGAGGATCCTTTGAAAATAGTTTTGATTTCTTTTTGAGAAGAAATAGTTTCAGAAGGTCGTAAAATATTTTCAACTTTATCTTCAATTATATTAGTTTGTTGGCTAATAGTATGAAGGTTAATATTTGTAGAAATATTTTTTTCTAAAACATTACTTAAATCTGATTTGTAAATAAATTTAGATTTACCTTTATCTCCTTATATTTTTACAACATCTTTTATGGGTACGCCTGAAGTTTCTTTATATATGATTTGATGTAATGGAGGATGTATAGATTCTTCAGTTCTTCGTTAGGAAGAACTGGTAGAAGCTATAATCCAAGATGAGGTTAATTTTGTTATCATATTTATGGATAAATCTTCAGTATTATAAGCTTTCTTTATGGCTAGTTTAAGCCAATCAAAGAAATAAATATTTCTTTAGTTATCATACATATATTTGTACTAATTTTCTTTTAAAAAGTCTTTATGTTCTTGAGAAACCTGTTTAAAAGAGGATTTTGTTAAAGGATGTGGAGCTAAATTCTTTTTTAACATTTCTTTATCAATTTCAAAACATTCAATAACATTTATATTGAAATCAGATTCTGAAGGATTATATGTATTAAAAGGAGAAGCTTGATAAAAGGGATACATAAGTCCTGTAGGTCGAAAGTCTACATTAGGTGTAGAGCAAGAAATCGGGATGGTTCTTTTATGGAAGATCTTACCATGGAGGGAGAATAAGAATAAGACTTTCTAGAAGGTTGATAAACTGTAGGAGTTGTATCTCGTGAATTGGTTAGAAAATTTATTTCAACACTTCCATCTTCATGTTCAATAATTGTTTCAATATCTTAATTTTCTAAAGACCTTTCAGCTTGAGCATTTTCTAAGTGCCATTTACCAGATAGATTGATATTATTCCACCCTATGAGTTTTGGAATATTAACTTTATTTTTGAAATTAGTTTGGAATAAAGTAGTTATACTTGTTCTTGATGGGAATAGGCTATGCCAGGAACAATTGAATTCATGAGTTTATAATAAACTCTATATATGAGAGCAAGATTTTGATTATGAGAATTCATATCAAAATTTTTTGTTTGGATAGTAAGAGTAAGAGCTTCAAGTGCACCTAGATCTATAAGGGAAACAGAGAAACTTAGAAAGCAATTGAAGAAAATAGGGCCATCAGCCAAACTTGATCCAACCATTCCAAGTAATGAATCACTGAATTTTTTATGTCTTGTGTCTTGAATATAGATGAGAGCTTCTGCTCTAAGTCCAAGTCTTGTTACTTGTTAAAGGCTTTAGAGCAACTTGCACTAATCCAAAATGAATATAATTGTATGTTTTAACATACTCCTTTATTTCATGAGGCTTGATTAAAGAAAGATGCTGAATATTACTGGTAATGGATTCAGTTCTTTCAATGGTTTTTGCTTTATAACTTGATTTTAATTGAAAACTTCCAACTTTATAAATTTCATTTTTATTTACAGTTGGAATAGTCCAGTCACAAATAACTTGATCTAAATCGTCATAATTGATTTCTTCACTATTTTTAATAGACATAGAAGATAAGGAATTTGATGATGAGGAAGAAGAAGGTACAAACTTCTTAATAAGCTTAGCCATAATTTGTATTATAGAGTTATTTTAACCAAATCCACCATGAGTATCTAACGAAATAGAGGATTTACACACCAACAGAACGACTTAAACCCCTTCACACGGCTAACAACGGCTATAACAATGGCCACCTCAGCTTCGCTCCGAGCAGAATTTGATTAAAATTTCTCAATAATAACAAACACAGAACTAAGTATAAAGACTTTTGACATTCTTATTTCTGAGTTACCAATTCCTTAAGCAAAATCAAAGCATAATATAACAAAGATAAGTGAAGAAATACTCACAAAACAACTTTATATTGCCAAAGTACTATATGAAAATTTGACACCAACTTGGCTTTGATATCATTTCTATTGAACATCTTATCCAAACCCTTTTATCTCCTTATCACTTATTTATCCAACCTCTTGACTATAAAGTCTATGAATAGATTTTGATTAGAAATGGCATCTGTACTATTGATCATACAGGTGGATCAAAAGTTTCATACTTAAATGCTTTACCACCCAATATTACTATTTTCTATTCAAAAATCAAAATCCTTCATGTTCTCTCTGTAGAAGAATGGCGACGACTTCTTCATATGCCTCAAAAGCTTGATTCAAAACTTATTTTTAATTATTATGATTATATTTCTGCTTGGGAAGTCATCCTCTATTATCAAAACCCATCCTTCCAGCATTCCTGGTTCATCGATTCAAATCAAACTCCCATAAAATACCTATGTGGTTCTTCACACAATTCTGGATCCCTTTTGGTGCCACTAAAGACATCCTTTTTGGTGCCACTGAATAGGTCGAGCTTTAGTAGGAATTTGAGATTCATCAAAATTATCAATATATGGAAAAGAAACTGTATGGTGTTTCCTGTGCTAAACGGAGAAGGAAGGTCAGAACAGCATTAAGTTTCAGGAGATTTTTGAAATTGGATTAAATCTTTTTGGAATTCTGGATTTTGTAAATCTTTTTCAATTCTTAAAGAATTCATATCCTCTTGAAGATATGTAATTTGTTTTTCTTTGTAAGCAATTTGATTTTGAATGATATTGATATGTTGAATTGGAGTTGATTCAACAAAATCAAAAATTAATTTTTATTTTCTTTAATAGTTTTAGGGCCTGATGAATCAGTTTGAAAAGCTGATAGAATCTATAGAAGAGGATTTCCAAGGATAACATTATTGTTTAAATCTTTTCTGAGCAGGAAATTAGTCTTTATACATGTTCCATTTTTGTAAACATGGACATTATTTAATTTATAATGGATATGGAGTTTATTACTAGTAGTTGCTAGGTTGAATCTATTTTTGGTTTTCTCATAATATTTTATTGGGATTAATCCTTCTCTTATTAAATTAACATGTGCGTCACTATCTAGTAAGCAGAGTGCTTTAATAGAGAAGTCTTTGACCTTAATTGTAGCTTGAGTTTTCCATTTTTTAAGTTGATTTCTTGTTAAAGAATTTACAAAACCATTTAAGTCTCTATCAAATTTTTCTTGATTTTCTAAATTATTATTATTTTCTTGATAATTTTTGAGTGTGTGAAATTCAAGGTTCTCAACACGTTGTTTGAGTTCTTGAAGTTCAATTAAGTCTTGTTTTAATTCTTTTATTTCTTGCTTTTGATTATTTATTTCTTTATAAAGATCTTGAATAGAAAGATGAGTAGGAGCTTGTTGCTCTTTTAATCTATCTAATACAGTTTTAATGCTGAATTGTTTAGGTAAGTCTAATATGTTATTTGATGTAGAAGCTTTCCCTTTTCTAGTTCCTTTATTTATATTCTGTATTTTTTCAAAATATTTATTTTTTAATTGTTCATCTTTTAGATCTTTAAACATTTCTAGCACCATCTCTTCTGGAGTAGAAGTACGTTTAAAGGTAAAGAAGAAGAAGAAGTAGATTCAAACTGGGTTTCACTGTTAAATATTTTACAATAACATGTATCTGAAGCATGAGAGGAAGAATAATCTGTATTAGAGGAACTGGATGACTCTAACATTGAGGATCCATTTAAGATAGTTTTGATTTCTTTTTCTATTTTAACTTTTATTTTTGGGCAGTTAGGAGCTATATGTCCTTTTTCTTTGCAATTATAACACTGTATTTCTTTTTTCTTGGGATAAGAAATGGATGGATTATCATTTGTATAAGATTTCTTTAATTATTTATAAGGGTTTTTATGGGAAGATTTTTTATAGTATCTTTTTTAATGGTTTCTTTTTAAGTTTTTCTTTTTATTTTGGCTAGTAGGACTGATTAATGGTTCCATACCAAAATGAAAACAAAAATCACCAAGTTCATACTTGCTGATTCTTTTTTGATTTTTAATTTGACGCTTAAGTTTGATTTCATTGCATAATGAAAATCCAACTTTATTAATCTTTTGAATTAGAACACCATATGTATACATTCCATAATTCAAATTTCCATAATTTTCTAATTTTAATTCCTCATAATGCAAAAAGTTTAGGAAGACCAGATATGAATTTTTCTTTCCACAATTATGAATTACTTGCATCGATTGTATAAAGTTTTGATAAGGAATCATCTTTATACATACAAAAATCTGATAATGTTGGGCAAGATAAATTGATTAATTGTGTTTTTAATTTTTCTTTGACATTCATATAATTACCAATAAAATGTTTAACTATATTGGTAATAAGCATGTAGATGGAATCAGAGATCATTTGGCCTTGAGGAGTAAGAACTGGATTTCCTAAAGGATTTCTTTTTATTGCATTTAATATAGCATTTATTTCTATATCAGATAGGTATTTTTTCCACCAACCATGTAATTGTCCAGTAAATCCAAGGACAACTGCATTTACTGCATGTCTTTGATCATTACCGACAACCATGATTGTAGAGGCATATATCATCATGTGTTGGCATAGTTGTAGGATTTGATATTCAGATAGTCCATCTACATTCCATTCATATACTGAAGAGTTTTCAAATCCAAGGCCATTTAGAATAGCTTGTTCTTCAAATTGAGGATCAACTGGAGTAGGTATTGGATAATAATTTTTTGTTTTTGCTGCAATGACTATTGGTTTTTGCCTTTTAAATATTTTATTAAGTTGTAGAGATTCTTAATCTTGATTTTCATTTCTTTTTTCTTCTATCGAGTCGGAAACAGAGAATTTTGAGTTTGAGCTAAAAGCTTTAGAAACTAAAATATTTATAGATTTTCATCTTTATTTTCTTTATTATCTTTAAGTTTTACATTTATAAAACTATGACATAATTGATTGATTAGTTCATCTAAAAATTTTAAGGGTTTCTTTTCTAACTTTGGATCTTTAAGGGCTTCACCTTGAAAACCTAAAGATTGAGCCTTGATTACTTTATGGGAAGAAGTAGTTTCATAAAATTTTAAAATATTTTCAACTTTTCCTTCAATTTTATCGGATTGTTGGCCAATAGTATGAAGGTTAATATTTGTATAATTATTTTGTTCTAAAACATGACTTAAATTTGATTTGTAAATAAATTTAGTTTTACCTTTGTCTCCTTGTATTTTTACAACATCTTTTATGGGTACAGCTAGTGTTCTTTATAAATGATTTAATGCAATGGAGGATGTATAGATTCTTTAGTTCGTTGTGGAGACGAACTGGTAGAAGCTATAATCCAAGAAGAGCTTAATTTAGTTATCATATTGATGGATAAATCTTCAGTATTATAAGCTTTCTTCAAGGCTAGTTTAAGCCAGTCAAAAAAATAAATATTTCATTGATTATCATACATATATTTATACCATTTTGCTTTTAGAAAGTCTTTATGTTCTTAAGAAACATGGTTAAAAAAGGATTTTGTGAGAGGATGTAAAGCTAAATTCTTTCTGAACATTTCTTTATCAATTGCAAAGCATTCAATAACATTTATATTGAAATCGGATTCCGAAGGGTTATATGTATTAGATGGAGAAGCTTGATAAGAAGGATACACTAGTCCTGCAGGTGGAAGGTCTACATTAGGTGTAGAGCAAGAAACTCAGGATGGTTCTTTTATGGAAGATCCTACCACTAGGGATGATGAGAATAAGACTTTCTAGAAGGTTAATAAACTGTAGGAGTTGTATCTCTTGAATCTGTTTGAAAATTTATTTCAACACTTCCATCTTCATGTTCAATAATTGTTTCAATATCTTGATTTTCTGAAGACCTTTCAGGTTGAGCATTTTCTAAGTGCCATTTACTAGATAGATTAATATCATTCCACTGCATGAGTTTTTGAATATTAACTTTATTTTTGAAATTAGTTTGGACTAAAGTAGTAATACCTTTTGTTTGATGCAAATAAGCTATGCCTGGAACAACTGAATTCATGAGTTTATAATAAACTCTATATATGAGAGCAAGATTTTGATCATCAGGATTCATATCAAAATCTTTTGTCTGGATAGCAAGAGTAAAAGCTTCTTGTGCACCTGGATCTTTAAGGGAAACAGAGAAATTTGGAAAGCCATTGAAGAAAGTAGGGCCATTAGCCAAACTTGATTCAACCATTCCAAGTATGAATCATTGAATTTTTTATGTCTTGTATTTTGAATATAGATGAGAGCTTCTGTTCTAAGTCCAAGTCCTGTTAAAGGCTTTAAAGCAACTTGCACCAATCCAAATGAATAGAATTGTATGTTTTAACGTACTCCTTTATTTCATGGGGCTTGATTAAAGAAAGATGCTAAATATTACTAATAATGGATTCAGTTCTTTCAATGGTTTTTACTTTATAACTTGATTTTAATTGAAAACTTCTAACTTTATAAATTTCATTTTTATTTACGGTTGGAATAGTCCATTCACAAATAACTTGATCTAAATCATCATAACTGATTTCTTCACTATTTTTAATAGACATAGAAGATAAGGAATTTGATAATGAGGAAGAAGCAGGTACAAAGTTGTTAATAAGCTTAGCCATAATTTTTATAATAGAGTTATTTTAACCAAATCCACCACGAGTATCTAACCAAATAGAGGATTTACACACCAACAAAACGCCTTAAACGCCTTCACATGGCTAACAACGGCGACAACAATGGCTACCTCAGCTTCGCTCCAGGTGGAATATCATTAAACTTTCTCAATAATAAAAAGCACACAACCAAGTATTAAGATTTTTGTTGTTCTTGCTTCTGAGTTGGCAATTCCTCAAATAAAATCAAAACATATAGGTAAGTGAAGAAATACTCACAAAACAACTTTATATTGCCAAAGTTCATGATTACAAATTTGATACCAACTTGGCTCTGATACCAAATGGGGAAGATGGTGGGTATACAAAAGTGGAAGGGAGAGGAGAGATGAGGTGGTGGTGGGAGTAAGGTTGGATTTTGACTGGTATTACAACTCTTGCCTATACATGAGGAAGGCTAGACCTATTTATAGTCAGAACCAACATAATTTACATTTCATTATAACTGAATTTACGCTGTGTTTGCATTTCATTTCATGTGCTGACAAATTTCATGATGCAACCGGACTGTAGGCAAAAATCACAATCTTTGCTGTAGATGAACTTTATTCTGAATAATGAGATGTCATGATAGCTTTGAGTGACTTGATAAGGTATGTGTCATGACTTTATTTTGTTTCCCTTTTTGGAGATAAGTTCTTCATAGATGTTCATGTCGGGAATAAAACACTACTTCATTCTTTTGAGTGATATGCTTTGTCTTTTAGTACTTTTGCATGTACTTTTTCCAAAAAAACTCATTGATGGGCTAGTAGAAAAAGCTCTTGTAGGAAGAATCTTTATGCTAGGCATAGTATTATTGGAGACTTGCATCAAAAGTGCTCATCCCAGCCATCATTTGTTAATTCACCGTAGAATAGTTGGATTAACCCTTCTCGAGTTCTGTCAGAAATATCAAGAGACATGTCTTCTTAAGCATTGATAATTTGATTAAGAGCTATATGTCTAGATTTATATGGATTCTGTATCACCGTTGTTTGCTCAGCGAGATCATCAGCGCTTTAAACAACTCTTCGACCGTCACACCAAACATATCTGTATGTACTTGCAAATTCAAGATATCCTTTTAGATTGAGAAATTTTTTATACTGATCAGAAGCTGAATCATAAGTTCAGAGGCATTCTATGCTGTATTCCATTGTAGCGACTTCATGAGATTCATACCATTGAGCTAGATAATCAACAAGGAGATGCTCGTAATCATTTAAGGTAAAGATGAACCTTTTGTAGACTAAATCTCCTTCATAATTCTTAATGGTCCATAATTGATAAGGTTGATAAAATTGGATTTCTAATCTTTCACCCAAACTTGATGAAATCATTATGAGAAGTTGTCTTTTGGTAACTCCAAGGTTGCGAAGGGCGCATGACGCACGATTGCAGGGAGCTGCTATATCATTTCAAAATCACCTCTGCATAAAGAAAATCTTTGGACTAATCCTTGTTTGATATAAGAGATATCAACTTCATATGATAGCAGGAACAATTTGGGAAAGCTAGTTGCCCAACTTATATATTGAGCTTTGAGCATTAATCGCTCCTTGATCTGACAAGAAATAGTTTTTTCTCTAATTCTTGCAGCTATCTCATCTGGAAGGGCTGTGTTAACCTTTTCCAGGAGGTGAATTTTGGATTTTTTTTATCAGCGTAGGTGGATAACAGTACTATTTGATGGATGTTATGGCACATAAGGATTTGGCTTTCTAAGTCCTTAATATGGTTTGCAATTTTGGATAGGGTTTTTTTAGTGTTTTTTGTTTTATCAGAAAGAATAACACTCTAATGGGCATTGATAAGTTCTTGTGAAATGACAGTTAATCCTAAATTGAAGAAGGGAATTGATATTTATTGGGATGTAGGTATGAAGGAAGAGCTAGATTCCTAAATAGGGGCTTTGCTTTTGCTTTTACTTGATGTCATAATGAGAAGGGATACTTCTTGAAGGCAGATAGGTTTGAATGAGAATTATCAATAATCTAAATTTTTATTTTCTTTGGGAAAAGAAAAATAATTTTATATCTTTTCTCTGGGTAGAATTTGAAGGTACCAAAATTTGGATGTAGGAATAAATGTAAAAAACATGAAGACATCAAAGAGATGATTAATAAGATCCATTTTATTTGGAACTGGATATTTGATTGTTTTTTTAACGCCTTATTCTTATTTACACTTTGTCTGAATACTTGACATGTTGAATAGGAGCTGATTCACCAAAATCAAAAATTAATTCTTTATTGTATAAAATAGTTTTTAGACCTGATGAGTCAATTTGGAAAGGCTGTAAAAATTGTATAAAAGGGTTTTTAAGGATAACATCATTGTTTAAATCCTTTCCTAGAAGAAAATTAGTCTTTATGCATGATCCATTTTTATAGACATAAACATTAATTAATTTGTATTTGATATGTAGTTTTTTGCTAGCAGTAGCTAGATTGAGTTTATTATTGGTTTTTTCAAAATATTTTGTTAGGATTAATCCTTCTCTTGTTAAATTAACAACCATGCCACTATCTAGTAAGCAGAGTGCTTTAATAGAGAAGTCTTTGATTTTAATTGTAGCTTGAGTATTCCATTTTTTAAGTAGATTTCTTGTTAAAGAATTTAAAAAACCATTTAAGTCTTCACCAAATTCTTCTTGATGTTCTAAATTATTATCATTATTTTCTTGATAACTTTTAAGTGTGTGAAAGTCAAGATTCTCAGCACGTTGTTTGAGTTCTTGAAGTTCAATTAAGTCTTGTTTTAATTCTTTTATTTCTGGCTTTTTATTAGCAATTTCTTTATAAAGATCTTGAATTGAAATATGAGGAGGAGCTTGCTGCTCTCTTAATCTATCTAATACAATTTCAATGCTGAATTATTCAAGTAAGTTAGATATATTATTTGATGTAGAAGCTTTTCTTTTTTTTATTTCCTTTATTTATATTTTGTATTTTTTCAAAATATTTAGTTTTTAATTCTTCATCTTTGAAATCTTTGAACATTTCTAGCACCAGTTCTTCTTGAGCAGAAAGTACATTTAATGATAAAGAGGAAGAAGAAGCAAATTCATACTAGATTTCACTGTCAAATATTTTACAATGATATGTATCTGAAGAATGAGAGGAAGAATAATCTGTATCAAAGGAACTGGATGACTCTGATGCTAAGGATCCTTTTAAGATAGTTTTGATTTCTTTTTCTCTTTTTACTTTTATTTTTGGGTAGTCGGGAGCTATATGTCCTTTTTTCTTGTAATTATAACATTCTATTTCCTTTTTCCTAGGATGAAAAGTGGGTGGATTATTTTTTGTATAAGATTTCTTTAATTTTTTATAAGGGTTTTTATGAGAAGATTTTTTATGATATCTTTTTGAGGGAATATAATATTATGGAGTTGAAAAATGTTTAGATCTTCCTCAACTTTTTGCAGAAAAAATTAGAAAAGAAACCATAAAAAAAAAAATCTAAACATTTTTCAACTCCATAATATTATATTCCCTCAAAAAGATATCATAAAAAATCTTCTCATAAAAACCCTTATAAAGAATTAAAGAAATCTCATACAAAAAATAATCCATCCACTTCACATCCTAAGAAAAAAGAAATACAAAGTTATAATTGCAAGGAAAAGGACATATAGCTCCTAACTGCCCAAAAATAAAAGAAAAAATAGAAAATGAGATGAAAACTATCTTAAAAGGATCCTCAGCATCAAAGTCATCCAGTTCCTTTGATACAGATTATTCTTCCTCTCATTCTTCAGATACATGTCATTGTAAAATATTTGATAGTGAAATCTAGTAAGAATCTACTTCTTCTTCCTCTTTATCTTTAAATGTATTTTCTACTCCAGAAGAATTGGTGCTAGAAATGTTTAAAGATTTCGAAGATGAAGAATTAAAAAATAAATATTTTGAAAAAATATAGAATATAAATAAAGGAAATAAAAAAGAAAAAGCTTCTACATCAAATAATATATCCGACTTATCTAGACAATTCAGCATTAAAATTTTATTAGATAGATTAAGTGAGTAGCAAGCTCATTCTCATCTTTTAATTCAAGATCTTTATAAAGAAATTACTAATAAAAAGCAAGAAATAAAAGAATTAAAATAAGACTTAATTGAACTTCAAGAACGCAAACAAAGCGCTAAGAATCTTGAATTTCACACACTCAAAAATTATCAAGAAAATAATTATAATAATTTAGAACATCAAGAAGAATTTGGTGAAGACTTAAATGGTTTTGTAAATTCTTTAACAAGAAATCCACTTAAAAAATGGAAAAATCAAGCTACAATTAAAATCAAATACTTCTCTATTAAAGCACTCTGCTTACTAGATAGTGGCATGGTTGTTAATTTAACAAGAGAAGGATTAATCCCAACAAAATATTTTGAAAAAACCAATAATAAACTCAATCTAACTACTACTAGCAAAGAACTACATATCAAATACTAATTAATTAATATTTATGTCTATAAAGATGGAAAATGTATAAAGAATAATTTCCTTCTAGGAAAGGATTTAAACAATGATGTTATCTTTAGAAACCCTTTTATACAATTTTTACGGCCTTTCCAAATTGACTCATGAGGTCTAAAAACTATTTTATACAATAAAGAATTAATTTTTGATTTTGGTGAATCAACTCCTATTCAACATGTCAATAGTATTCAGACAAAGTCTAAACAAGAATAAGGTGTTCAAAAAACAATCAAATATTTAGTTCCAAATAAAACGGATCTTATTAATTGTCTCTCTGATGTCTTCATGTTTTCCACATTTGACCCTACATCTAGATTTTGGTACCTTCAAATTCTACCCGGAGGATAGTTATAAAATTCTTTTTCTTTTCCCAAAGAAAATAAAAATTCAGATTATTGATAATTCTCATTCAGACCTATTTACCTTCAAGAAGTATCCCTTCTCATTATGACATCAAGTAGAAGCAAAAACAAAGCCGCTATTCAAGAATCAAGCTCTTCCTTCATACCTACATCCCAGTAAATATCAATTCCCTTCTTCAGTCCAGGATTATCTGTTACTTCACAAGAACTTATCAATGCCCATTAAAGTGCCATTCCCCTTGATAAAAGAAAAAACACTAGATAAACCCTATCCAGAATTGCAAACCATATCAAGGACTTAGAAAGCCAAATCCTTATGTGCCATAACATCCATCAAAGCGCAATGTTAACGACCTATGCTGATGAAAAATATCCAGAATTCACCTCCTGGAAAAGGTTAACACAACCCTTCCAGATGAGATAGAAGCAAGAATTAGAGAAAAAACTATTTCTTGTCAGATCAAGGAGCGATTAATGATCAAAGCTCAATATATAAGCTGGGCAACTGGTTTTCCCAAATTGTTCCTGCCATCATATAAAGTTGATATCTCATATATTGAACAAGGATTAGTCCAAAGATTTTCTTTATGCAGAGGTAATTTTGAAATGATACAATAGTTCCCTGCAATCGTGCGTCATGCCCTTCGCAACCTTGGAGTTACCAAAAGACAACTTCTCATAATGATTTGATCAAGTTTGGGTGAAAGATTAGAAATTCGGTTTTGTCAACCTTATCAATTATAGACCATCATGAATTATGAAGAAGGAGACTTAATATGCAAAAAATTAATCTCTACCTTAAATGATTACGAGCATCTCTCTGTTGATTATCCAGCTCAATGGTATGAATCTCATGAAGTCGTTACAGTGGAATACAGCTTAGAATGTCTCCAAAAGTATGACCCAGCTTTTGGTTAATATCAAAGATTTCTCAATCTAAAAGGACATCTTGAATTTGCAAGTACATATAGATACGTTTGGTGTGATGGTCGACGAATTATTTGCATTGCTAATGATCGATCTCGCTTAGCAAACAACGGTGATATAGAATCCTTCTAAATCCGGACATACCAAGCTTGATCAAATTCTCAATGCCTATGAAGATATCTCTTTTGACATTTTAAAAAAAAATTGTGAAGAATTAATTCAGCTATTCCATGGAGAATTCGAAAATGATAATGAAGGTTGGAATGACCCTTGTCATAATTTTGACTCTATTATGAAGTTCTTCGTTAGCTACAATTGAATTCATCAGGATGGTGATTAATCTTATCAAGATTTATTAAGAGTTTTCTCTATAAAGCCTATAAAAAAAAGACAATAAAAACTTTATCATTGCAACTGTATCCATAGCTATCTTATTCTCTACAAACACATCAAAGTTATGTTGAAAAAGTACTATACAAAAAAGCTACTTTGAGAAAGAAGACAAAAGACAATTGAGAAAAATTCAAAAGCCAACAAGAAAATTCAATGCTCCATAGACTCCTCTCTCCGCAATAGACCAACCAAGTACTATGCAGAAGAATAAAGCAACATTCTCCTAGTCAACAAGTACACTCATCACAGCGTGAAAACAAACCATCTATACGGCAACTTGTGATTCTATCCAGCTATAAAATCCCAAAACATCATAAAATGAAATGCAAATGCAGCGTAATTTTAGTTGTAATGAAATGTAAATTATGTCTGCTAAGGCTATAAATAGTAAGAGCTTAGTCCATGTACAGGCAAGAGTTGGAATACTGTCAAAATCTAGCATTACTTCCACCACCATCTCCTCTCCCCTCTCCCTCCCACTTTTGTATACCCACTACCTTCCCCATTTGGTATCAGAGCCAAGTTGGCATCTAATTTCTAATCAAGTATCATTGCAATATAAAGTCGTTTTGTGAGTATTTTTTTACTTATCTTTATATTTTGATTTTGTTTAAGGAATTGCTTACTCGAAAGCAAGAATGTAAAAAATCTTAATACTTGGTTCTGTGTTTTTTATTATTGAGAAATTTTAATCATATTCTGCCCGGAGCGAAGTTGAGGTAGCCATTGTTGTCGCCGTTGTTAGCCGTGTGAAGGTGTTTAAGGCATTTTGTTGGTGTGTAAATCCTTTATTTTGTTAGATACTCATGATGGATTTGGTTAAAATAACTCTGTAATACAAATTATGGCAAAGCTTATTAAGAAGTTTGTATCTTCTTCTTCCTTATCATCAAATTCCTTACCTTCTATGTCTATTAAAAATAGTGAAGAAATCAATTATGACAATTTAGATCAAGTTGTTTGTGACTGGACTATTCCAACCGTAAATAAAAATGAAATTTATAAAGTTGGAAGTTTTCAATTAAAATAAAGTTATAAAGTAAAAACCATTAAAAGAATTGAACCTATTACCAGTAATATTCAACATCTTTCTTTAATCAAGCTGCATGAAATAATGGAGTATATTAAAACATACAGTTATATTCATTTTGGATTACTACAAGTTGCTCTAAAGCCATTAACAAGACTTAGACTTAGAACTGAAGCTCTCATCTATGTTCAAGATATAAGACATAAAAGATTCAGTGATTCATTACTTGGAATGGTTGAATCAAATTTGGCTAATGGCCCTACTTTCTTTAATTGCTTTTCAAATTTCTCTGTTTCTCTTACAGATCTAAGCGCACATGAAGCTCTTACTCTTACTATCTAAACAAAAGGTTTTGATATGGATTCTCACAGTAAAAAACTTGCTCTCATCCATAGAGTTTATTATAAACTCAAGAATTTAGCTGTTCCAGGAATAGTCGATTCCCATCAAGCAAAAGGTATGACTACTTTATTCCAAACTAATTTCAAAAATAAAGTTAATATTCCAAAACTCATACTATGGAATGATATTAATATATCTGGTAAATGGCTCTTAGAAAACGCTCAACCTGAAAGGTGTTTAGAAAATCAAGATATTGAAACAATTATTAAACATGAAGATGGAAGTATTGAAATAAAGTTTCAAACAGATTCAAGAGATATAACTCCTACAGTTTAACAGCCTTTTAGAAAGTCTTATTCTCATCCTCCATCAATGGTAGGATCTTTCATAAAAGAACCATCCCGAGTTTCTTGCTCTACATCTAATGTAGACCTTCGACCTACAGGACTAGTGTATCCTTCTTATCAAGCTTCTCCATCTAATACATATAATCCTTTGCAATCCGATTTCAATATAAATGTTATTGAATGCTTTGAAATTGATAAAGAAATGTTAAAAAAGAATTTAGCTTCACATCCTTTAACAAAATCCTTTTTAATTAGGTTTCCCAAGAGCATAAAGATTTCTTGAAAGAAAAGTGGTATAAATGTATGTATGATAATCAAAGAAATATTTATTTCTTTGATTGGCTTAAACTAGCCATAATGAAAGCTTATAACACTGAATATTTATCCATCAATATGATAACAAAATTAAGCTCATCTTGGATTATAGCTTTTACCAGTTCTTCTCTACAAATAACTGAAGAATCTACTCCATTACATCAAATCATATATAAAGAAACTTCAGCTGTACCCATAAAAGATGCTGCAAAAATACGAGGAGATAAAGGTAATTCCAAATTTATTTACAAATCAGACTTAAGTCATGTTTTAGAACAAAATAATTTTACAAATTTTAACCTTCATACTATTAGCTAACAAACCAATAGAATTGAAGATAAAGTTGAAAATATTTTAAAAATTAAAGAAGCATCTTCTTCACAAAAGATAATTAAGACACAAACTTTAAGTTTTCAAGGTGAAGCCCTTAAAGATCTAAAGTTAGAAAGGAAACCTTTTAAATTTTTCGATGAACTAATCAACCAATTATTTCATAGTTTTACAAATATAAACTTCAAGAAACTAAAGATAAAAAAGCTAACAAATCTATGAATGTTTTAGTCTCAAATTCTAAAGCCTCTAGCTCAGATTCAAAATTTTCTGTAGCTGATCCTAAAGAAGAAGAGTCTAAAACAAATAAGAATCAAAATGATCAAAATAAAAAATCTCTACAAATCAATAAAATATTTAAAATATAAAAACCAATAGTCACTGCAGCAAAAACAAGAAATTATTATCCAATACCTACTCCAGTTGATCTTCAATTCAAAGAACAAGCTATTCTAAATGGCCTTCGATTTGAAAACTCCTAAATAGACAAATGGAATGCAGATGGACTATCTGAATATCAAATCTTGCAACTATGCCAACACATGATGATATATGCCTCTACCATCATGGCTGCCAGCAATGATTAAAGACAATGTAGTAAATACAGTTGTCGTTGGATTTACTGGACAATTACAGGGTTGGTAGGAAAAGTACCTATCTGATATAGAAAGACAAGCTTTACTAAATGGAGAAAAAGAGATCCTTCAGGAAATCCTGCTATTACTCCTTCAGTCAAATGATTCTTGATTCAATTTATATACTTATTACCAATAAAGTCAAACATTTTATTGGTAATTATATGAATGTAGAAGAAAAAATAAAAACACAATTAATCAATTTATCCTTCCCAACATTATCATATTTTCGTTGGTATAAAGTTGTTTTCTTATCAAAACTCTATACAATCGATGCAAGTAATTAAAAATTTTGAAAAGAAAAATTCATATCTGGTTTTCCTGAACTTTTTGTAGAGAAAGTTAAAGACGAATTAAAATCAGAAAATTATGAAAATTTGAATTATGGAATGTATACATATGGTGCTTTAATTCAAAAGATTAATAAAGTTGGATTTTCACTATGCAATGAAATCAAACTTGAACGTCAAATTGAAAATAAAAAAAGAATAAGCAAGTATGAACTTGGTCTTAAACGTCAAATTGAAAATAAAAAAAGAATCAGCAAGTATGAACTTGGTGTTTTTTTTTTTCAATTTGGCATAGAACCATTAATCAATCCTTCTAGCAAAAATAAAAAGAAAAACTTTAAATGAAACCATCAAAAAAGAAAATCTAAACATTTTTCAACTCCACAATATTATAATCCCTCAAAAATATATCATAAAAAATCTTCTCATAAAAACCCTTATAAAGAATTAAAGAAATCTTATACAAAAGATAATCCATCCACTTCTCATCTGAAGAAAAAAGAAATACAATGTTATAATTACAAAGAAAAAGGGCATATAGTTCCTGGCTGCCCAAAAATAAAAGTAAAAATAGAAAAAGAAATCAAAACTATCCTAAAAGGATCCTCATCCTCATCCTTAGAATCATCTAGTTCCTCTGATAAAGATAATTTTTTAGATACATGTCATTGTAAAATATTTGACAGTGAAATCTAATATGAATCTGCTTATTCTTCCTCTTTATCTTTGAATGTACTTTCTACTTTAGAAGAACTGGTGTTAGAAATGTTTAAAGATCTCAAAGATAAAGAATTAAAAAATAAATATTTTGAAAAAATATAGAATATAAATAAAGGAAATAAAAAAGGAAAAGCTTTTACTTCAAATAATGTATCTGACTTACCTGAACAATTTAGCATTAAAACTGTATTAGATAGATTAAGAGAACAATAAGCTCCTCCTCATCTTTCAATTCAAGATCTTTATAAAGAAATTAATAATCAAAATCAAGAAATAAAAGAATTAAAACAAGACTTAATTGAACTTCAAACAACGTGTTAAGAATCTTGAATTTCACGCACTCAAAAATTATCAAGAAAATAATGATAATTTAGAAAATTAAGAAAAATCTGATAAAGACTTAAATGGTTTTGTAAATTGTTTTACAAGAGATCCACTTTAAAATGGAAAACTCAAGCTACAATTAAGGTCAAAGACTTCTCTATTAAAGCACTCTACTTACTAGATAGTGGTGCAGATGTTAATTTAATAAGAGAAAGATTAATCCTAACAAAATATTATGAAAAAACCAATAATAAACTCAATCTAGCTACTGTAAACACTACATATCAAATAAAAATTAAGTAATGCTTATGTCTATAAAAATGGAGCATGCATAAGGACTATATTCCCTCTAGGAAAGGATTTAAACAATGATGTTATCCTCAGAAATCCTTTTCTACAAATTTTACAGCCTTTTCAAATTGACTTATCAGGTCTAAAAACTATTTTAGCCAATAAAAACTTAAAATTTGATTTTGTTGAATTAATTCCTATTCAACATATCAATATTATTCAGACAAAGTGTAAACAAGAATAAGATGTTCAAAACCATTCAGATATCTAGTTCCAAATAAAAAGGATCTTATTAATCGTCTTTCTGATGTCTTCATGTTTTCTACATTTAATCCTATATCTAGATTTTAGTACCTTCAAATTCTGACTAGAGGATAGATATAAAATTTTTCTTTTCTGAAAGAAAATAAAATTTTAGATTATTGATAATTCTCATTCAAACCTATCTTTTACTCCTATCTGCCTTTAGGAAGTATTCCTTCTCACCACGACATCAAGTAAAGCCCCTATTCAAGAATTAAGCTCTTCCTTCATACCTATATCCCAACAAATATCAATCCTTTTCTTCAATCCAGGATTATCTATCACTTCATAAGAACTTATCAATGCCCATTGGAGTGCCATTCTCTCTGATAACAGAAAAAACACTAGAAAAATCCTATCCAAAATTATAAACCATTTCAAGCACTTAGAAAGCCAAATCCTTATATGCCATAACATCCATCAAAGAGCACTGTTATCCACCATTGCTGATAAAAAAAATCCAGAATTCACCTCCTAGAAAAGGTTAAAATAGCCCTTCCAGATGAGATAGCTACAAGAATTAGAGAAAAAACTGTTTCTTGTCAAATTAAAGAGTGATTAATGCTCAAAGCTCAATATATAAGCTGGGCAACTAGCTTTCCGAAATTGCTCCTACCATCACATGAAGTGGATATCTTATATATCGTACAAGGATTAGTCTAAAGATTTTCTTTATACAGAGAAGATTTTGAAATAATACAGTAGCTCCCTCTAATTGTGCCTCATGCCCATGGCAGCCTTGGAGTTACCAAAAGACAACTTCTCATAATGATTTCATCAAGTTTGGGTGAAAGACTAAAAATCTAGTTTTATCAACCTTAACAATTATGGACTATCATGACTTATGAAGAAGGAGATTTAGCCTACAAAAAATTCATCTCTACCTTAAATGATTACGAGCATCTCCCTATTGATTATCCAGCTCAATGGTATGAATCTCATGAATTCACTACAATGGAATACAGCTTAGAACGTCTCCAAAATTATGGTCCAACTTCTGATCAATATAAAAGATTTCCAAATCTAAAAGGACATCTTGAATTTGCAAGTACATACAGATATGTTTGGTGTGATGGTCAATGAGTTGTTTGCATTGTTAATGATCTCACTGAGCAAACAACGATGATATAGAATCCATATAAATCTGGGCATACAGCTCTCAATCAAATTATCAATGCTTATGAAGACATGTCTTTTGATATTTTTGAAGAAACTCGATAAGAGTTAATCCAATTATTCCATGGTGAATTAACAAACGAAGGTTGGAATGAGCACTTTTGATGCAAGTCTTTAATAATACTATGCCTAGCGTAAAGATTCTTCCTGTAAGAGCTTTTTCTAATCGATTAGAAGGATGAGAAAAGCTTTTTCTACTAGCCAATCAATGAGCTCTTAGAAAAAGTACATGCAAAAGTACTAAAAGACAAAGCGTATCTTTTATAAGGATGAAGTAGTATTTTATCCCCGACATGCACATCCATGAAAAACTTATCTCCAGAAAGGGAAACGAAATAAAGACATGACACATACCTTATCAAGTCACTTAAAGCAATCATGACAGGTCACTATTCAAAATAGAGTTCATCTACAGCAAAGATTGTGATTTTTGCCTGTAGTCTGTTAGCATCATGAAATTTGCTAGCACATTAAATGAAATGCACATTCAACTAAAATCAGTTGTAATGAAATGTAAATTATGTTTGTTATGACTATAAATAGGTCCAGCTTTCCTCATATATAAGCAAGAGTTGGAATACCAATCAAAATCCAGCCTTGCTTCCACCACCATCTCCTCTCTCCTCTCCCTTCCGCTTTTGTATACCCACTATCTTCCCCATTTGGTATTAGAGCAAAGTTGGTATCAAATTTGTAATCAAGTACTTTGGCAACATGAAGTTGTTTTGTGAATATTTCTTCACTTACTTTGTTATGTTATGCTTTGATTTTACTTAAGGAATTGCTGACTCAGAAGTAAGATGTGAAAAGTCTTAATACTTAGTTCTATGTTTGTTATTATTAAGAAATTTTAATCATATTCCACCCAGAGTGAAGCTGAGGTAGCCATTGTTGTCACCGTTGCTAGCCGTGTGAAAGCATTTAAGGCATTTGTTGGTGTATAAATCCTCTATTTCGTTAGATACTCGTGGTGGATTTGGTTAAAATAACTCAGTAATACAAACTATGGCTAAGCTTATTAAGGAGTTTGTACCTTTTTCTTCCTCATCATCAAATTCCTCATCTTCTATGTCTATTAAAAATAGTGAAGAAATCAATTATGATTATTTAGATCAAGTTATTTGTGATTGGACTATTCCAACCTTAAATAAAAATAAAATTTATAAAGTTGGAAGTTTTCAATTAAAAAAAAGTTATAAAGTAAACGCCATTAAAAGAACTGAATCCAATGCCAGTAATATTCAGCATCTTTCTTTAATCAAGCCCCATGAAATAAAGGAGTATGTTAAAACATACAATTATATTCATTTTGGATTTGTGTAAGTTACTCTAAAGCCTTTAACAAGACTTGGACTTAGAACAAAAGCTTTCATCTATGTTCAAGATACAAGACATAAAAAATTCAGTGATTCATTATTTAGAATGGTTGAATCAACTTTGGCTAATGGCCCTACTTTCTTCAATTGCTTTCTAGATTTCACTGTTTCCCTTATAGATCCAGGTGCACTTGAAGTTCTTACTCTTGCTATCCAGACAAAAGGTTTTGATATGAATCCTCATAATAAAAATCTTGCTCTCATATATAGAGTTTATTAGAAACTCAAGAATTCAGTTGTTCCAGGCATAGCCGATACCTATCAAGCAGAAGGTATGACTATTTTATTCCAAACTAATTTCAAAAATAAAGTTAATATTCCAAAACTCATACAATGAAATGATATTAATATATCTGGTAAATGGCTCTTAGAAAACCTCAACCTGAAAGGTGTTTAGAAAATCAAGATATTGAAACAATTATTAAACATGAAGATGGAAGTGTTAAAATAAAGTTTCAAATAGATTCAAGATATATAACTCCTACAGTTTAACAACCTTTTAGAAAGTCTTCTTCTCATCCTCCCTCTGTGGTAGGATCTTCCAAAAAAGAACCATCCCTGAGTTTTTTGCTCTACACCTAATGCAGACCTTCGACCTATAGGACTTGTGTATCCTTCTTATCAAGCTTCTCCATCTAATACATATGGTCCTTGGGAATCCAATTTTAATATAAATGTTATTGAATGTTTTGAAATTGATAAAGAAATGTTAAAAAAGAATTTAGCTATACATCTTTTAACAAAATCATTTTTTAAATAGGTTTCTCAAGAGCATAAAGATTTCTTAAAAGAAAAGTGGTAAAAATATATGTAAGATAATCAAAGAAATATTTATTTCTTCGATTGGCTTAAACTAGCCATAAAGAAAGTTTATAATTCTAAAGATTTATCCATTAGTATGATAACAAAAGCTCATCTTTGATTATAGCTTCCACTAGTTCTTATCCATGAAGAACTGAAGAATCTATACATCTTCCATTACACCAAATCTTATATAAAGAAACTTCAACTGTACCCATAAAAGATGTTACAAAAATATAAGGAGATAAAGGTAAATCAGAATTTATTTATAAATTAAACTTAAGTCATGTTTTAGAACAAAATAATTATACAAATATTAACCGTCATACTATTGGCCAAGAAACCAATAGAATTGAAGATAAATTTGAAAATATTTTAAAAATTTATGAAGCATCTTCTTCACAAAAGATAATTAAGATACAAACTTTAGGTTTTTAAGCTGAAGCTCTTAAAGATCTAAAGTTAGAAAGGAAACCATTAAAATTTTCAGATGAACTAATTAATCAATTATCTCATAGTTTTACAAATATCAAACTTTAAGAAAATAAAGATCAATAAGCTGACAGTTCGGTAAATGTTTTAGTCTCAAATTCTAAAGCCTCTAGCTCGGATTCAAAATTTTCTGTCGCTAATCCTATAGAAGAAGAGTCTGAAACAAATAAGAATCAAAATTATCAAAATTAAGAATCTCTACAATTCAATAAAATATTTAAAAGACAAAACCAATAGTCACTGCAACAAAAATAAGAAATTATTATCCAAGACCTACTCCAGTTGATCTTCAATTCAAAGAACAGGCTATTCTAAATGGCCTTCGATTTGAAAACTCCTTAATATATGAATGGAATATAGATGGACTATCTGAATATCAAATCCTGCAACTATGCCAACACATGATGATATATGCCTCTACCATCATGGCTGCCAGCAATGATCAAAGACATGTAGTAAATGCAGTTGTCATTGGATTTACTGGACAATTATAGGGTTAGTGGGAAAAGTACCTATCTGATATAGAAAAACAATCTTTACTAAATGCAGTAAAAAGAGATCCTTCAGGAAATCCTGCTATTACTCCTCAAGGTCAAATAATTCTTGATTCTATTTACATGCTTATTACCAATATAGTAAAACATTTTATTGGTAATTATATGAATATAGAAGAAAAAACAAAAACACAATTAATCAATTTATCTTTCCCAACATTATCAGATTTTTGTTCGTATAAATTTGTTTTCTTATCAAAACTCTATACAATTGGTGCAAGTAATTCATAATTTTGGAAAAAAAAATTCATATCTAGTCTTCTTGAACTTTTTGCAGAAAAAGTTAGAGACGAATTAAAATCAGAAAATTATGAAAATTTGAATTATGGAATGTATACATATGGTGATCTAATTCAAAAGATTAATAAAGTCGGATTTTCATTATGCAATGAAATCAAACTTAAACATCAAATTGAAAATAAAAAAAGAATCAGCAAGTATGAACTTGGTCTTAAATGACAAATTGAAAATAAAAAAGAATCGGCAAGTATAAACTTGGTGATTTTTGTTTTCAACTTGGCATAGAACCATTAATCAGTCCTTCTAGCAAAAATAAAAAGAAAAACTTAAAACGAAACCATCAAAAAAGAAAATCTAAACATTTTTTAACTCCACAATATTATACTCCTTAAAAAAGATATCATAAAAAAATCTTCTCATAAAAACCCTTATAAAGATTAAAGAAATCTTATACAAAAGTTAATCCATCCACTTCTCATCCGAAGAAAAAAGAAATACAATGTTATAATTGTAAGGAAAAAGGACATATAGCTCTTGACTACCCAAAATTAAAAGTAAAAACAAAAAAAGAAATCAAAACTATCCTAAAAGTATCCCCATCCTCATCCTTAGAATCATTTAGTTCCTCTAATAAAGATTATTTTTGAAAAACATGTCATTGTAGAATATTTGATAGTGAAATCCAGTATGAATCTTCATCTTCTTCCTCTTTATCTTTAAACATACTTTCTGCTCCAGAAGAACTAGTGTTAGAAATGTTTAAAGATCTTAAAGATGAAGAATTAAAAAATAAATATTTTTAAAAAATACAGAATATAAATAAAGGAAATAAAAAAGGAAAAGCTTCTACTTTAAATAATGTATCTGACTTACCTGAACAATTTAGCATTAAAACTGTATTAGATAGATGATGAGAGTAGTAAGCTCCTCCTCATCTTTCAATTCAAGATCTTTATAAAGAAATTATTAATCAAAAGCAAGAAATAAAAGAATTAAAACAAGACTTAATTGAACTTCAAACAACGTGTTGGGAATCTTGAATTTCACACACTCAACAATTATCAAGAAAATAATGATAATTTAGAAAATCAAGAAAATTTTGATAAAGACTTAAATGGTTTTGTAAATTCTTTAACAAGAAATCCACCTAAAAAATGGAAAACTCAAGCTGCAATTAAGGTTAAAGACTTCTCTATTAAAACACACTGCTTACTAAATAGTGGCGCAGATGTTAATTTAATAAGAGAAGGATTTATCCCAACACAATACTATGAAAAAACCAATAATAAACTCAATCTAGCTACTGCTAGCTAAAAACTACGTATCAAATACAAATCAAGTAATCTTTATGTCTATAAAAATGGAACATGTATAACGACTATATTCCTTCTAGGAAAGGATTTAAACAATGATGTTATCCTTAGAAATTCTTTTCTACATATTTTACAACCTTTTCAAATTGATTCATTAGGTCTAAAAACTATTTTGGACAATAATGAATTAAATTTTGATTTTAATGAATTAACTCCTATTCAACATATCAAAATTATTTAGACAAAGTGTAAACAAGAATAAGATGTTCAAAAATGATTCAGATATCCAGTTCCAAATAAAACAGATCTTATTAATTGTCTCTCTGATGTCTTCATGTTTTCTACATTTAATCCCACATCCAGATTTTGGTATCGTCAAATTCTACCCAGAGGACAGATATAAAAATGCTTTTTTTTTCCAAAAGAAAATAAAAATTTAGATTATTGATAATTCTCATTTAGACCTATCTTTTACTCCTTTCTACCTTAAGGAAGTATCCTTTCTCATTATGACATCAAGTAAAGCCCCTATTCAAGAATTAAGCTCTTTTTTCACACCTACAACCCAACAAATATCAATCCCTTTCTTCAATCTAGGATTATTGGTCACTTCACAAGAACTTATCAATGACCATTGGAGTGTCATTCTCTCTGATAAAAGAAAAAACACTAGAAAAACCCTATCCAAAATTGCAAACCATATCAAACACTTACAAAGCCAAATCCTTATGTGTCATAACATCCATCAAAGAGCACTATTATCCACCTATGCTAATAAAAAAAAATCCAAAATTCACCTCCAAGAAAAGGTTAAAATAGTCCTTGCAAATGAGATAGCTATAAGAATTAGAGAAAAAACTCTTTCTTGTCAAATCAAGGAGCGATTAATGCTCAACGCTCAATAAATAAGGTGGGCAATTGGTTTTCCCAAATTGCTAGTACCATCACATGAAGTGGATATCTCATTTATCGAACAAGGATTAGTCTAAAGATTTTCTTTATATAGAGATGATTTTGAAATAATACAACAGCTCCCTGCAATCGTGCATCATGCCTTTCGCAGCCTTGGAGTTACCTAAAGACAACTTCTCATAATGATTTCAACAAGTTTGGGTGAAAGATTAGAAATCCAGTTTTATCAACCTTACCAATTATGGACTATCATGACTTATGAAGAAGGAGATTTAGTCTACAAAAAATTCATCTCTACTTTAAATAATTATGAGCATCTCCCTGTTGATTTCCCAGCTTAATGGTATGAATCTCATAAAGTCACTACAGTGGAATATAGCTTAGAACGTCTCCAAAATTATGATCCAGCTTCTGATCAATATCAAAGATTTCCCAATCTAAAAAGACATCTTGAATTTGCAAGTACATACAAATATGTTTGGTGTGATGGTCAATAAGTTGTTTACATTGCTAATGATCTCGCTGGGCAAACAACGATGATATAGAATCCATATAAATCTGGACATATAGCTCTCAATCAAATTATTAGTGCTTATGAAGACATGTCTAGTGATATTTTTGAAGAAACTTGAGAAGAGTTAATCCAATTATTCCATGGTGAATTAACAAATGAAGTTTGGAATGAGCACTTTTGATGAAGTCTCCAATAATAGTATGCCTAGCATAAAGATTCTTCCTACAAGAGCTTTTTCTAAGACATTGGAAGGATAAGAAAAGCTTTTTCTACTAGCCCATCAATGAGGTCTTAGAAAAAGTACATGTAAAATACTAAAAAACAAAGCATATCTCTGATAAGAATGAAGTAGTATTTTATTCCCGACATACACATCCATGAAGAACTTATCTCCAAAAAAAGAAAAGAAATAAAGATGTGACACATATATTATCACGTCACTCAAAGCAATCATGACATCTCACTATTCAGAATAGAGTTCATCTACAACAAAGATTGTGATTTTTGTCTGCAGTCTGGAAGATCATGAAATTTGCCAGCACATTAAATGAAATGCACATTCAGTCTAAATTTAGTTGTAATGAAACGTAAATTATGTTTGTTATGACTATAAATAGGTCTAGCCTTCCTTATGGACAAGCAAGAGTTGGAATACCAGTCAAAATCTAGCCTTGGTTCCGCCACCATCTCCTCTCTCCTCTCCCTTCTGCTTTTGTATACCCACTATCTTCCCCATTTGGTATAGAGCAAAGTTGGTATCAAATTTGTAATCAAGTACTTTTACAATATAAAGTTGTTTTGTGAGTATTTCTTCACTTTTCTTTGTTATGTTATGCTTTGATTTTACTTAGAAATTGCTGACTCAGAAGTAAGAACGTCAAAAGTCTTAATACTTAGTTCTGTGTTTGTTATTATTGAGAAATTTTAATCATATTCCGCCTAGAGCGAAGTTGAGGTAGCCATTGTTGTCGCCGTTGTTAGCTGTGCGAAGGCGTTTAAGGTGTTTTGTTGGTGTATAAATCTTCTATTTCATTAGATACTCAGTCGATTTGGTTAAAATAACTTTGTAATACAAACTACGGCTAAGCTTATTAAGAAATTTGTACCTTCCTCTTCCTCATCATCAAATTCCTCATCTTCTATGTCTATTAAAAATAGTGAAGAAATCAGTTATGATGATTTAGATCAAGTTATTTGTGACTGGACTATTCCAACCTTAAACAAAAATGAAATTTATAAAGTTGGAAGTTTTAAATTGAAATCAAGTTATAAAGTAAACACCATTGCAAGAACTGAATCCATTACCAGTAATATTCAGCATCTTTCTTTAATCAAGCCCCATGAAATAAAGGAGTATGTTAAAACGTATAATTATATTCATTTTGGATTAGTGTAAGTTACTCTAAAGCCTTTAACAAGACTTGGACTTAGAACAGAAGCTCTCATCTATGTTCAACACAGAAGACATAAAAAATTCAGTGATTCATAATTTCTATGTTTCCCTTATAGATCTAGGTGCACTTGAACTTTTCGTCTTGCTAACCAGACGAAAGGTTTTGAAATGAATCCTCATAATCAAAATCTTGCTCTTATATATGGAGTTTATTATAAACTAATGAATTTATTAGTTGTTCTAGGCATAGTCTATTACCATTAAGCAAAAGGTATGACTACTTTATTCCAAACTAATTTCAAAAATAAAGTTATGATACAAAGGATTTAGAAGGATTCTGTATCACCATAGTTTGCTTAGCGAGATCACCAGTAATGCAAACAACTTGTCGACCATCACACTAAACATATATGTATGTACTTGCAAATTCAAGATGTCCTTTTAGATTAAGAAATCTTTGATATTGATTAGAAGCTGTATCATAATTATTGAGATGTTCTAAGCTGTATTCCACTATAGCGACCTCATGAGATTCATACCATTGAGCTGGATAATTAACGAGGAGATGCCCATAATCATTTAAGGTAGAGATGAATTTTTGCATATTAAATCTCCTTCTTCATAATTCATGATGGTCCATATTTGATAAGGTTGATAAAACTGGATTTCTGATCTTTCACCCAAACTTGATGAAATTGTTCTGAGAAATTGTCTTTCGGTAACTCCAAGGCTGTAAAGGGCATGACGCATGATTGTAGGGGGCTACTGTATCATTTCAAAATTATCTCTGCATAAAGAAAATCGTTGGACTAATCATTGTTTGATATATGAGATATCAACTTCATATGATGGCAGGAAAATTTTGGGAAAGCCAGTTGCCCAGCTTATATATTGAGCTTTGAGTACTAATCGCTCCTTAATTTGACAAGAAATAGTTTTTTCTCTAATTTTTGCAACTATCTCATCTGGAAGGGCTGTGTTAACCTTTTCCAGGAGGCGATTTTTGGATGTTTTTTCATCAGCATAGGTGGATAACAGTGCTCTTCGATGGATATTATGGCACATAAGGATTTGACTTTCTAAGTACTTGATATGGTTTGCAATTTGGAGAGGGTTTTTCTAGTGTCTCTTCTTTTATCAGAGAGAATGGCACTCCAATGGGCATTGATAAGTTCTTGTGAAGTGACAGATAATCCTAGATTGAAGAAGGGAATTGACATTTGTTGGGATGTAGGTATGAAGGAAGAGCTTGATTCCTGAATAGGGGCTTTGCTTTTGCTTGTACTTGATGTCATAATGAGTAGGGATACTTTCTGAAGGCAGATAGGTCTAAATGAGAAATACCAATAATCTAAATTTTTATTTTCTTTGGGAAAATAAAAATAATTTTATATCTGTCCTTCGGGTAGAATTTGAAGGTGCCAAAATCTGGATGTAGGAACAAATGTAGAAAACATGGAGACATCAAAGAGACGATTAATACGATCCATTTTATTTGGAACTGGATATCTGAATGGCTTTTGAACATCTTATTATTGTTTACACTTTGTCTGAATAATATTAATATGTTGAATAGGAGTTAATTCAATAAAATCAAACTTTAATTCTTTATTGTCTAAAACAATTTTTAGACCTGCTGAGTCAATTTGAAAAGGCTGTAAAATTTGTAAAAAAGGATTTCCAAGGATAACATCAATGTTTAAATCCTTTCCTAAAAGGAAATTAGTCTTTATGCATGTTCCATTTTTATAGACATAAACATTACTAAATTTGTATTTGATATGTAGTTTTTTGCTAGCAGCAGCTAGATTGAGTTTATTATTGGTTTTTTCATAATATTTTGTTAGGATTAGTCCTTCACTTATTAAATTAACATCTGCACCACTATCTAGTAAGCAGAGTGCTTTAATAGAGAAGTCTTTGACCTTAATAGTAGCTTGAGTTTTCTATTTTTTAAGCGGATTCCTTGTTAAAGAATTTACAAAACCATTCAAGTTTTCATCAAATTTTTCTTGATTTTCTAAATTATCATTATTTTCTTGATAATTTTTGAGTATGTGAAATTCAAGATTCTCAACATGTTGCTTAAGTTATTGAAGTTCAATTAAGTCTTATTTTAATTCTTTTATTTCTTGATTTTGATTATTAATTTCTTTATAAAGATCTTAAATTGAAAGATAAAGAGGAGCTTGCTGCTCTCTTAATCTATCTAATATAGTTTTAATGTTGAATTGTTTAGGTAAATCAGATGTACTATTTGAAGTAGAAGCTTTCCCTTTTTTAGTTCCTTTATTTATATTCTGTATTTTTTCAAAATATTTATTTTTTAATTCTTCATATTTTAGATTTTTAAACATTTCTAGCACCAGTTTTTCTAGAGCAGAAAGTGTGTTTAAAGATAAAGAGGAAGAAGAAGCAGATTCATACTAGATTTCACTATCAAATATTTTACAATGACATGTATCTGAAGAATGAGAGGAAGAATAATCTATATCAGAGGAGCTGGATGACTCTGACACTGAGGATCTTTTTAAAATTTTTTGATTTCTTTTTTTGTTTTAACTTTTATTTTTGGGCAATCAGGAGCTATATGACCTTTTTTTTGCAATTATAACATTATATTTCTTTTTTCTTAGGATAAGAAGTGGATGGATTATCGTTTGTATAAGATTTCTTTAATTCTTTATACGGGTTATTATAAGAAGATTTTTTATAATATCTTTTTGAGGGAGTATAATATTGTGGAGTTGAAAAATGTTTAGATTTTCTTTTTTGATGGTTTTTTTTTATGTTTTTCTTTTTATTTTGGCTAGAAGGACTGAATAATGATTCCAATCCAAATTGAAACAAGTTCATACTTGCTGATTCTTTTTTTATTTTGAATTTGATGTTTAAGTTTAATTTCATTGCAAAATGAAAATCCAACTTTATTAATCTTTTGAATTAGATCACCATATGTATACATTCCATAATTTAAATTTTCATGATTTTTTTATTTTAATTTTTCTCTAACTTTTGCTGCATAAAGTTTAGGAAGACAAGATATGAATTTTTCTTTTCAAAATTATGAATTACTTGCATCGATCATTTAGAGTTTTGAGAAGAAAACAACTTTATACCAATGAAAATTTGATAATGTTGGGCAAGATGAATTGATTAATTGTGTTATTATTTTTTCTTCCACATTCATATAATTACTAATAAATTGTTCTACTATATTGGTAATAAGCATGCAAATAGAATCTAAAATCATTTGACCTTAAGGAATAATAACAGGATTTCCTAAAGGATCTCTTTTTACTGCATTTAGTATAGCTTGTCTTTCTATATCAGATAAGTACTTTTCCCACCAACCTTGTAATTGTCTAGTAAATCCAAGGACATTTGCATTTACTACATGTCTTTGATCATTACCAGCAGCCATGATGGTAGACGCATATATCATCATGTGTTGGCATAGTTGCAGGATCTGATATTTAGATAGTCCATCTACATTCCATTCGTATACTGAGGAGTTTTCAAATCGAAGGCCATTTAGAATAGCTTGTTCTTTAAATTGAAGATCAACTGGAGTAGGCCTTGGATAATAATTTCTTGTTTTTGTTGCAGTGACTATTGGTTTTTGTCTTTTAAATATTTTATTGATTTGTAGAGATTCTTGATTTTGACCAATTTGATTCTCATTTGTTTTAGACACTTCTTTTATAGGATTAGCTACAAAAAAAATCTGAATCTGAGGTAGAGGCTTTAGAATTTAAGACTAAAACATTTATAGATTTGTCAGCTTTTTGATCTTTATTTTCTTAAAGTTTTATATTTGTAAAACTATGAGATAATTGATTGATTAGTTCATCCGAAAATTTTCAAGGTTTCCTTTCTAGCTTTAAATCTTTAAGGGTTTCACCTTGAAAACCTAAAGTTTGTGTCTTAATTATCTTTTGTGAAAAAGATGCTTCATAAAATTTTAAAATATTTTCAACTTTATCTTCAATTCTATTGGTTTGTTGTCTAATAGTATGAAGGATAATATTTGTATAATTATTTTATTCTAAAACATGACTTAAGTCTGATTTATAAATTAGTTCAGATTTACCTTTATTTCCTTATATCTTTGCTACATCTTTTATGGGTACGGCCAAAGTTTCTTTATATATGATTTGATGCAATGGATGATGTATAGATTCTTCAGTTCTTTGTGGAGAAGAACTGGTAGAAGCTATAATCCAAGATGAACTTAATTTGTTTTCATATTGATGGATAAATCTTTAGTATTATAAGCTTTCTTTATAGCTAGTTTAAGCCAATCAAAGAAATAAATATTCCTTTGATTATCATACATATATTTGTACCATTTTCCTTTTAAAAAGTCTTTATGTTCTTGAGAAACCTGTTTAAAAAAGGATTTTGCTAAAGGATGTAAAGTTAAATTCTATTTTAACATTTCTTTATCAATTTCAAAGCATTCAACAACATTTATATTGAAATCGGATTCCGAAGGATTATATGTATCAGATGGAGAAGCTTAATAAGAAGGATACACAAGTCCTATAGGTTGAAGGTCTACATTAGGTGTAGAGCAAGAAACTCAGGATGGTTCTTTTTTGGAAGATCCTACTACAAAGGGAGGACGAGAATAAGACTTTCTAGAAGGTTGATAAACTGTAGGAGTTGTATCTCTTGAATCTATTTGAAAATTTATTTCAACACTTCCATCTTCATATTCAATAATTGTTTCAATATCTTAATTTTCTAAAGACCTTTCTGGTTGAGCGTTTTCTAAGCGCCATTTAACAGATAGATTAATATCATTCCACTATATGAGTTTTGGAATATTAACTTTATTTTTGAAATTAGTTTGGAATAAAGTAGTCATACCTTTTGCTTGATGGGAATAGGCTATGCCTGGAACAACTGAATTCATGAGTTTATAATAAACTCTATATATGAGAGCAAGATTTTGATTATGAGGATTCATATCAAAACCTTTTGTCTGGATAGCAAGAGTAAGAGCTTCATGTGCACCTGGATCTGTAAGCGGAATAGAGAAATTTGGAAAGCAATTGAAAAAAGTAGGGCCATTAGCCAAACTTGATTCAATCATTCCAAGTAATGAATCACTGAATTTTTTATGTCTTGTATCTTGAACATAAATGCAAGCTTCAGTTCTAAGTCCAGGTCTTGTTAATGGCTTTAGAGCAACTTGCACTAATCCAAAACGAATATGATTGTATGTTTTAACATACTCCTTTATTTCATGGGGCTTGATTAAAGAAAGATGCTGAATATTACTGGTAATGGATTCAATTCTTTCAATGGTTTTTACTTTATAACTTGATTTTAATTGAAAACTTCCAACATTATAAATTTTAGTTTTATTTTTTGTTAGAAAAGTCCAGTTACAAATAACTTGATCTAAATCATCAAAACTGATTTCTTCACCATTTTTAATAGATATAGAAGATAAGGAATTGATGATAAGGAAGCAGAAGGTATAAACTTCTTAATAAGCTTAGCCATAATTAGTATTACAGAATTATTTTAACTAAATCCACCACAAGTATATAACGAAATAGAGGATTTACACACCGACAAAATGTCTTAAACACCGTCACATGGCTAATAACAATGGCAACCTCAGCTTCGCTCCAGTCAGAATATGATTAAAATTTCTCAATAATAACAAACATAGAACTAAGTAAAAGACTTTTGACGTTCATACTTTTGAGTCAGCAATTCCTTCAGCAAAATCAAAGCATAACATAACAATGATAAGTGAAGAAATACTCACAAAACAACTTTATATTGCCAAAGTACTTGATTGCAAAATTGACACCACATTGGCTTTGATACCAAATGGGGAAGATGGTGGGTATACAAAAGCAAAAAGGAGAGGAGAGAGGAGATGGTGGTGGAAGCAAGGTTGGATTTTGACTGGTATTCCAACTCTTGCCTGTACATGGGGAAGGCCAGACCTATTTATAGTCATAACCAATATAATTTACATTTCATTACAACTGGATTTACACTGCATTTGCATTTCATTTCATGTGCTGACAAATTTCATGATGCAACCAGACTATAGGCAAAAATCATAATCTTTGCTGTAAATGAACTTTATTCTGAATAGTGAGATATCATGATTGCTTTGAATGACTGGATAAGGAATGTGTCATGTCTTTATTTCTTTTCCTTTTTTGGAGTACATGTGCATGTCGGGAATAAAATACTAATTCATTCTTATGAGAGATATGCTTTGTCTTTTGTCACGCCCTGATCCTGGGAATTTGGGGATTCGAGTGGGCCCCTAGGGCGTGGATACGTAATCCCGTAGAAGCCCGTGCCCTGAAGGATTAGGCACGAATTCCTACAAGGGAGATTCCACAGGAACGTGTGAGGAATATCAACACATGTAGGAATATAACTCATCATAAACGGGCTTCTATAAAATACTCTGTAAGGATCAAGAGCAATAAGAAAACATATCCTTTTTCATGCTTAGATAGATATATATATACATATCAGTGTTAAAGTTGTTTAATTACATTTCATGCAACCCAACTACTACTTAAGAAGTTAGATACAAAAGTCCAATAAGCGCTTTCCCCAATGGAAGACCAGAATGTGACTGTAACACCTCCTAGATTGACGCACTCCGTAGGATGACTAATAAAAGACGTTGCCATCCTTCCATTCATCTATACCCCGAGGTACCGTTGGGGCACTCTCCGGGGGCGCGTCAACACCCGAGTTGGGACTGGGTTTTGTACCTGCAATACCAAAGGAAACACTGTTAACACTATGGTTAAGCAAGTACTGAGGCATATGAAACAAGTATAACATAATATATATTAATAGACTTAACAGTATACACTGATTAAAGACAGTAATGATAAATTACTAGACATATAGTGCATGAGTGGCAATGAATGAGGAAATTGCAATTTAAATGTCGTACGTACAAAAGGGCAACCATGATGCTCTATTCTCTTAAAAAGGGAGCATACATATGGGTCGCTAGCTAGCTTCCCGAGGAGCGTCGACAACTCCTCCATAAACTACTACAGTAGGGACATACGTATACCCAAAGGGCACAAGCTAAGTGGTGCCGACTCGGATTCAATCAAACTAGTCATAACATACATAAGGAATAGTTAATCAGGAAGGCAAACGGACAATTAAGCGAAGCAGATGCATATGGGCTACAAGGGCCTGGACCTCGGCTACACCCTTGGCTACCAAGCACACACTCAGTAGAAGCTCTGGCTTGTCAGACATGCACTCATTAGAAGCTCAAGTCTTAATTGCCTCAGGATTTGCTAGAGGAAGTGAATTTGATAATGAAATGTTGAAAGTAGTGTATTTTAGTAAGATGAATGCATTGGACCAAGTATCCCAGAATCATTATTCACCTTATATTATGTAACCCACGATCCCCAGGGACATTCAACACGATGTACTCATAAAACATCTGGTGTCGTTGTGTTACCACGTCTTGGTATCACCTCATATGCAGACTGGACACCCCTTTTTATGCCAACATCCATGACTTGTCATTGGGATATCATCCAGAATCGTTCATTCTCTCTAACATAGGGTTACCATTGGGCTAGTGTGGTGGTATGGGAGGTGCCAACACTAAGGCCCTACAAAATCATTGAGGGTTCCTAATCTCCTACATTCACTGAGTTCTTACAGCTTAGTCGTGTACAATGATACGGCTTAGCCGAGTGTTTCATGGTCCTTTTTAAATTTCAGGCGCATTTACGGCTTAACCGAATATTGGCCTACGGCTTAGCCGAGTTAAGCCTACGGCCAAGTTACGGTGAGGTTATGCCTCAGCCGTAAGGCATTTCACGGTGTAGCCGTGTGCAAGCCGTAAAAGGGAATGGGTTTTTAAGCTCTCTGGAAAGTCCGCCGTAAGAAAGCTTACGGCTTGGGCATGGGCTGGCTACGGCTTAGCCGTAGTCCATTTCACGGTGCAGCCGTGGGTAAGTTGTAGTACGAAAGCCAGTTTTGTTGTTCTCGGGACTTTGAGCCATAAACATGTATGGCTTAGCCATGGCTTCGCCGTACGCTTCAGAAAACCTAAAGTCAGTTCTGTAGCTCAGTTTTAATACAAATTGATAGAGAACCTGCATTGTGGGGAGTTTCTATGGCTCAATTGTAGTGTCCTTGAAGGTGTTCAATACCCACACACCCTCCTATTCCATGTTTACATCTTAACTCAAATCATACCACATTTGTATCAATTAAAACAATGAAAAAGGCTAAAATTGGAAAATACAAGGTGCTAACTCAATAGTCAATAACTTAATCATGCATGCAGCACATACAACTCAAATACTTGCCTCTTAACAGGGTTAACCCTTTCAAACTCTTTCTCATTGTGTGCAAATCTCTAAATTGCAATGGGTTCTCTACAATGAAACATGCAATGAAGAATGAGCTTTAGATTCACATACATGTCATATATTTGAGTCTTCTTGACTCCAACAAACCTTAATATATGGCAAGGAACAAAAGCACTCACCTTAGTGAGTTGTAGCTTGAAGAAGAGAACACTCTAGGAGAAAAGTACTGAAAGAAGGAGAAGAGGAAGAAGAAGAATTTCCACCCGGAATTTCCACCCTTACATATAAGACCTCCCCCATTTAGTAGTTCCCTAGATCTTGAATTGAAGGTGAAGATTGAGGAAGAGAGGAAGAAAGAACAGCTCCAGCAGCCAAACAAAAGGAGGAAAAGAGGAAGGAACATTGAGTTCCACTCTTTTACACATAAATTTTCCTACAGTTGCATGCAAGTCCACATTTTTCTATTAAATCTTATTTTAGGCCAAATGGACCTCATTTGGCCTAGAATGAGTTCGGATCAAATCAAGCCCAACACAAAAGATGATCTACTCGAAAAATTACACAAGGAGGGATTGACGGGGTGCCCATAAGATGCAAGGTCAATTTACAAAAACTTCCTCAACCACTGAGGTAAAGTCCAAACTCTGCTCAACTCCCTGTCCAAGACCCAAACCAATTGTATTTAAACTAGATTAAGCTTAACAAGTTTTTATTATCATAGAATGCGATTACTTAACGTAGATTAGGATTAGCGGGATTCGGAACCTTACATCTTTTAGTACTTTGTATGTACTTTTTCCAAAAAAACTTATTGATGGGCTCGTAGAAAAAGCTCTTGTAGGAAGAATCTTTATGCTAGGCATAATATTATTGGAGAGTTGCATCAAAAGTGCTCATCCCAGCCATCATTTGTTAATTCACCATGGAATAATTGGATTAACTCTTTTCAAGTTCTGTCAAAAATATCAAAACACATGTCTTCATAAGCATTAATAATTTGATTAAGAGCTGTATGTCCATATTTATATGGATTCTGTATCACCATTGCTTGCTCAGCGAGATCATCAGTGATGCAGACAACTCTTCGACCATCACACCAAACATATCTATATGTACTTGCAAATTCAAGATGTCCTTTTAGCTTGAGAAATCTTTGATACTGATCAAAAGCTGGATCATAAGTACGGAGGCATTCTAAGCTGTATTCCATTGTAGCGACTTCATGAGATTCATACCATTGAGTTGGATAATCAACAGGGAGGTGCTCTTAATCATTTAAGGTAGAGATGAACTTTTTGCAGACTAAATCTCCTTTTTCATAACTCATGATGGTCCATAATTGATAAGGTTAATAAAACTGGATTTTTGATCTTTCACGTAAACTTGATGAAATCGTTATGAGAAATTGTCCTTTGGTAACTCCAAGGTTGCAAAGGGCATGACGCACGATTACACGAAGCTGCTGTATCATTTCAAAATCATCTTTGCATAAAGAAAATCTTTGGACCAGTCCTTATTCGATATATGAGATATCAATTTCATATGATGGCAGGAACAATTTGGGAAAGCCAGTTGCCCAGCTTATATATTGAGCTTGGAGCATTAATCACTCATTGATCTAACAAGAAATAGTTTTTTCTCTAATTCTTGTAGCTATCTCATCTTGCAGGGCTATGTTAACCTTTTCCAAGAGGTGAATTTTGGATGTTTTCTCATCAACATAGGTGGATAACAGTACTCTTTGATAGATGTTATAGCACATAAGGATTTGGCTTTCTAAGTCCTTGATATGGTTTGCAATTTTGGATAAGGTTTTTCTAGTGTTTTGTCTTTTATCAGAGAGAATGGCACTCCAATGGGTATTGATAAGCTCTTGTGAAATGACAAATAATCCTAGATTTAAGAAGGGAATTGATATTTGTTGGGAAGTAGGTATGATGGAAGAGCTTGATTCCTGAATAGGGGCTTTGCTTTTGCTTGTATTTGATGTCATAATGAGAAGGGATACTTCCTGAAGGCAAATAGGTCTAAATGAGAATTACCACTAATCTGAATTTTTATTTTTTTTGGGAGAAGAAAAATAATTTTATATCTATCCTCCAGGTAGAATTTGAAGGTACCAAAATCTGGATGTAGGATTAAATTTAGAAAACATGAAGACATCAGAGAGACATTTAATAAGATCCATTTTATTTGGAACTGGATATCTGAATGGTGTCTGAACATTTTATTCTTGTTTACACTTTGTCTGAATAATATTGATATGTTGAACAGGAGTTAATTTAACAAAATCAAAATTTAATTCTTTATTATCTAAAATAGTATTTAGACCTGATGAGTCAATTGAAAAGGCTATAAAATTTGTAGAAAAGGATTTCCAAGGATAGCATCATTGTTTAAATCCTTTCCTAGAAGGAAATTAGTCTTTATGCATGTTCCATTTTTACAGACATAAACATAACTTAATTTGTATTTGATATGTAGTTTTTTGTTAGCAGTAGCTTGATTAAGTTTATTATTGGTTTTTTCATAATATTTTGTTGGGATTAATCCCTCTCTTATTAAATTAACATCTGCGACACTATCTAGTAAGCAAAGTGCTTTAATAAAGAAGTCTTTGACCTTAACTGTAGCTTTAGTTTTCCATTTTTTAAGTGGATTTATTGTTAAGGAATTTAAAAAACCATTTAAGTCTTTATCAAATTTTTCTTGATTTTTTAAATTATCATTATTTTCTTGATAATTTTTGAGTGTGAAATTCAAGATTCTCAACACGTTGTTTGAGTTCTCGAAGTTCAATTAAGTCTTATTTTAAATCTTTTATTTCTTGCTTTTGATTATTCATTTCTTTATAAAGATCTTAAATAGAAAGATGAGTAGGAGCTTGTGGCTCTCTTAATCTATTTAATACAGTTTTAATGCTGAATTGTTCAAGTAAGTCTGATATATTATTTGATGTGGAAGCTTTCTCTTCTTTAATTCCTTTATTTACATTCTTTATTTTCTCAAAATATTTATTTTTTAATTCTTCATCTTTTAAATCTTTAAACATTTCTAGCACCATCTCTTCTGGAGTAGAAAGTACATTTAAAGATAAAGAGGAAGAAGAAGCAGATTCATATTGGATTTTACTATCAAATATTTTACAATGACATGTATCTGAAGCATGAGAGGAAGAATAACCTATATCAGAGGAACTGGATGACTCTGACGCCGAGGATCCTTTTAAGATAGTTTTGCTTTCTTTTTCTATTTTAACTTTTATTTTTGGGCAGTCAGGAGCTATATGACCTTTTTTTTTGCAATTATAACATTGTTTTTCTTTTTTCTTGGGATAAAAAGTGGATAGATTATCGTTTGTATAAGATTTCTTTAATTCTTTATAAGGGTTTTTTTGAGAGGATTTTTTATAATATCTTTTTAATGGAGTATAATATTGTGGAGCTGAAAAATGTCTAGATTTTCTTTTTTTATGGTTTCTTTTTTAGTTTTTCTTTTTATTCTAGCTAAAAGGACTAATTAATGGTTCGATATTAAGTTGAAAACAAAAATCACCAAGTTCATACTTGCTGATTCTTTTTTTATTTTCAATTTGACATTTAAGTTTGATTTCATTGCATAATGAAAATCCAACTTTATTAATCTTTTGAATTAGATCACCATATGTATACATTCCATAATTCAAATTTCCATAATTTTCTAATTTTAATTCTTCTCTAACTTTTTTTTACAAAAAGTTTAGGAAGACCAGATATGAATTATTCTTTCCAAAATTCTGAATTACTTGCATCGATTGTATAGAGTCTTGATAAGAAAACAACTTTATACCAATGAAAATCTGATAATGTTGGGCAAGATAAATTGATTAATTGTGTTTTTAATTTTTCTTCTATATTCATATAATTACCAATAAAATGTTCTACTATATTGGTAATAAGCATGTAGATGAAATTAGGGATCATTTTGCCTTGAGGAGTAAGAACAGGATTTCCTAAAGGATCTCTTGTTATTGCATTTAATATAGCATTTCTTTCTATATCAAATAAGTATTTTTCCCATTAACCATATAATTGTCTAGTGAATCCAAAGACGACTACATTTAGTGCATGTCATTGATCATTACCGGTAGTCATGATGGTAGAGGCATATATCATCATGTGTTGGCATAGTTGTAGGATTTGATATTCAGATATTCCATCTACATTCCATTCGTATACTGAAGAGTTTTCAAATCGAAGGCCATTTGGAATAGCTTGTTCTTTGAATTGAAGATCAACTGGAGTAGGTCATGGATAATAATTTCTTGTTTTTGCTACAGTGACTACTAATTTTTGTCTTTTAAATATTTTATTGATTTGTAGAGATTCTTGGTTTTGATCATTTTGATTCTCATTTGTTTTAGACTCTTCTTCTATAGGATCAACTACAAAAAATTCTGAATCTGAGCTAGAGGCTTTAGAATTTAAGACTAAAACATTTATAGATTTGTCAGCTTTTTGATCTTTATTTTCTTAAAGTTTTATATTTGTAAAACTATGAGATAATTGATTCACTAGTTCATCTGAAATTTTTACAGGTTTCCTTTCTAACTTTAGATCTTTAAAGGCTTCACCTTGAAAACCTAAAGTTTGTGTCTTAATTATCTTTTGTGAAGAAGATGCTTCATAAATTTTTAAAATAATTTCAACTTTATCTTCAATTTTATTGGTTTGTTCACCAAAAGTATGAAGGTTAATATTTGTATAATTATTTTGTTCTAAAACATGACTTAAGTCTGATTTATAAATTAATTCAGATTTACCGTTATCTCCTTACATCTTTGCTATATCTTTTATGGGTACGGCTGAAGTTTCTTTATATATGATTTGATGTAATGGATGATGTGTAGATTCTTCAGTTCTTTGTGGAGAAGAACTAGTAAAAGCTATAATCCAAGATGAGCTTAATTTTGTTATCATATTGATGGATAAATCTTCAGTATGATAAGCTTTTTTATGGCTAATTTAAGCCAATTGAAGAAATAAATATTTTTTTTATTATCATATATTTATTTATACCAGTTTGCTTTTAGAAAGTCATTATGTTCTTGAGACACATTGTTAAAAAAGGATTTTGTGAGAGGATATAAAGCTAAATTCTTTTTTAATATTTCTTTACCAATTTTAAAGCATTCAATAACATTTATATTGAAATTGGATTCTGAAGGATTAAATGTGTTAGATGGAGAAGCTTGATAAGAAGGATACACAAGTCATGTAAGTCAAAGGTCTACATTAGGTGTAGAGCAAGAAACTCGAGACTGTTCTTTTATGGAAGATCCTACCAGAGAGGGAGGTTGAGAATAAGAGTTTCTAAAAGGTTGATAAACTGTAGGAGTTTTACCTCTTGAATCAGTTTGAAAATTTATTTCAATACTTCCATCTTCATGTTCAATAATTGTTTCAATATCTTGATTTTCTAAAGGCCATTCAGGTTGAGTGTTTTCTAAGTGCCATTTACCAGATAGATTAATATCATTCCACTGTATGAGTTTTGGAATATTAACTTTATTTTTAAAATTAGTTTGGAATAAAGTAGTCATACCTTTTGCTTGATGGGAATAGGCTATGCCTAAAACAATTGAATTCATGAGTTTATAATAAACTCTATATATGAGAGCAAGATTTTGATTATGAGGATTCATATCGAAACCTTTTGTCTGGATAGCAAGAGTAAGAGCTACATGTGCACCTGGATCTGTAAGGGAAACAGAGAAATTTGGAAAGCAATTGAAGAAAGTAGGGCCATTAGCCAAACTTGATTCAACCATTCCAAGTAATGAATCACTAAGTTTTTTATGTCTTATATCTTAAACATAGATGAGAGCTTATGTTCCAAGTCCAAGTCTTGTTAAAAGGCTTTAGAGCAACTTGCACTAATCCAAAATGAATATAATTGCCAAAATGAATATAATTGTATGTTTTAACATACTCCTTTATTTCATGGGGCTTGATTGAAATAAGATTCTGAATATTATTGGTAATGGATTCAGTTCTTTCAATGGTTTTTACTTTATAACTTGATTTTAATTGAAAACTTCCAACTTTATAAATTTCATTTTTATCTACGGTTGGAATAGTCCAACAACAAAAAACTTGATCTAAATCGTCGTAACTGATTTCTTCACTATTTTTGATAGACATAGAAGATAAGGAATTTGATAATGAGGAAGAAGAAGGTATAAACTTCTTAATAAGCTTAGCGATAATTAGTATTACAGAGTTATTTTAACCAAATCCCCCACGAGTATCTAACGAAATAAAGGATTTTCACACCAATAAAATGCCTTAAATGCCTTCAAACGGCTAACAACGACAATAACAATGGCTACCTCAGCTTTGCTCCGGGCGGAATATGATTAAAATTTCTCTATAATAACAAACACAGAATTAAGTATTAAGACTTTTGACATTCTTACTTCTAAGTCAGAATTCCTTAAGCAAAATCAAAGCATAACATAACAAAGATAAGTGAAGAAATACTCACAAAACGACTTTATATTGCCAAAGTACTTAGTTACAAATTTGATTCCAACTTGGCTCTGATACCAAATGGGGAAGATGGTGGGTATACAAAAGCGGAAGGGAGATGAGAGAGGAGATGGTGGTGGAAGCAAGGCTGGATTTTGACTGGTATTCCAACTCTTGCCTATACATGAGGGAGGCTAGACCTATTTATAGTCATAACCAATATAATTTATATTTCATTACAACTGAATTTAGACTGAATGTGCATTTCATGTAATGTGCTAGCAAATTTCATGATGCTTCTGGACTATAGGCAAAAATCACAATCTTTGCTATAGATGAACTTTATTTTGAATAGTGAGATGTCATGATTGCTTTGAGTGACTTGATAAGGTATGTGTCATGTCTTTTTTTCTTTTCACTTTCTGGAGATAAGTTCTGCATGGATGTGCATGTCGGGAATAAAATACTACTTCATTTTTATGAGAGATATGCTTTGTCTTTTAGTATTTTACATGTACTTTTTCTAAGAACTCATTGATGGGCTGGTAGAAAAAGCTTTTCTCATCCTTCCAATGTTTTAAAAAAAGCTCTTGTAGGAAGAATCTTTATGCTAAGCATAGTATTATTGGAGGCGTGCATTAAAAGTGCTCATTCCAACCTTCCTTTGTTAATTCACCAAGGAATAATTGGATTAACTCTTCTCCAGTTTCTTCAGAAATATCAAAAGACATGTATTCATACGAATTCATAATTTGATTGAGAGCTATATGTCTAGATTTATATGGATTCTGTATCACCGTTGTTTGCTCAGCGAGATCATCAGCAATGCAAACCACTCGTCGACCATCACACCAAACATATCTATATGTACTTACAAATTGAAGATATCCTTTTAGATTGAGAAATCTTTTATATTGATCATAAGCTGGATCATAAGTTCGGAGGCATTCTAAGCTGTATTCTATTGTAACGACTTCATGAGATTCATATCATTGAGATGGATAATCAACAGGGAGATGCTCATAATCATTTAAGGTAGAGATGAACTTTTTGCAGACTAAGTCTCCTTCTTCAAAATTCATGATGGTCCATAATTGATAAGGTTGATAAAACCGGATTTCTGATTTTTCACCCAAAATTGATAAAATCGTTATGAGAAGTTGTCTTTTGGTAACTCCAAGGTTGCAAAGGGCATGACGCACGATTGCAGGGAGTTACTATATTATTTCAAAATCATCTCTGCATAAAGAAAATCTTTAAACTAATCCTTGCTCAATATATGAGATATCAACTTCATATGATGGCAGGAACAATTTGGGAAAACTAGTCGCCCAGCTTATATATTGAGGTTTGAGCGTTAATCGCTCCTTGATCTGATAAGAAATAGTTTTTTCTCTAATTCTTGCAGCTATCTCATCTGGAAGGGCTGTGTTAACCTTTTCCGGGAGGTGAATTCTGGATGTTTTTTCATCAGCATAGGTGGATAATAGTGCTCTTCAATGGATGTTTGGCACAAAAGGATTTCGCTTTCTAAATACTTGATATGGTTTGCAATTTGGATAGGGGATTTTTAGTGTTTTATTTTTATCAAAGAGAATGTCACTCCAATGGGCATTGATAAGTTATTATAAAGTAACAAATAATCCTGGATTAAAAAAAGGAATTGATATTTGTTGGGATGTAGGTATGAAGGAAGAGCTTGATTCCTGAATAGGGGTTTTACTTGATGTCATAATGAGAAGGGATACTTCTTGAAGCTAGATAGGAGTAAAAGATAGGTCTGAATGAGAATTATCAATAACCTGAATTTTTATTTTCCTTGGGAAAAATAAAGCAATTTTATATCTGTCCTCCGGGGAGAATTTGAAGGTACCAAAATTTGGATGTACGATCAAATATAGAAAACATGAACACATCAGAGAGACGATTAATAAGATCCTTTTTATTTGAAACTGGATATTTGATTGTTTTTTGAACACCTTATTCTTCTTTACACTTTGTCTAAGTACAATTGATATGTTGAGTAGGATTGATTCACCAAAATAAAAAATGAATTCTTTATTGTCTAAAATAGTTTTTAGACCTGATGAGTCAATTTGAAAAGGCTGTAAAATTTGTAGAAAAAGGTTTCCAAGGATAACATCATTGTTTAAATCCTTTTCCAAAAGGAAATTAGTCTTTAAGCATGTTCCACTTTTATAGACATAAACATTACTTAATTTGTATTTGATATGTAGTTTTTTGTTAGCAGTAGCTAGATTGAGTTTCTTATTGATTTTTTTATAATATTTTGTTAGGATTAATCCTTCTCTTATTAAATTAACATTTGCGCCACTATCTAGTAAGCAGAGTACTTTAATAAAGAAGTCTTTGACCTTAATTATAGCTTGAGTTTTCCATTTTATAAGGTCGATTCCTTGTTAAAGAATTTACAAAACCATTTAAGTTTATATCAAATTTTTCTTAACGTTCTAAATTTATCATTATTTTCTTGATAATTTTGAGTGTGTGGGATTCAAGATTCTCAACACGTTATTTGAGTTCTTAAAGCTCAATTAACTCTTGTTTTAATTCTTTTATTTCTTACATTTGATTATTAATTTCTTTAGAAAGATCTTGAATTGAAAGATGAGTAGGAGCTTGTTGCTCTCTTAATCTATCTAAAACAATTTTTATACTGAATTGTTCAGGTAAGTCAAATTTATTACTTGATTTGGAAGCTTTTCTTTTTTTATTTCTATTGTTTATTTTCAATATATTTTTCAAAATATTTATTTTTTAATTCTTTATCTTTTAGATATTTAAACATTTCTAGCACCATTTCTTCTGAAACAAAGAGTATGTTCAAAGATAAAGAGGAAGAAGAAGCAGATTCATACTGGATTTCACTGTCAAATATTTTTTAATGGCATGTATCTAAAGAATAATCTTTATCAGAGGAACTAGATGATTCTAAGGATAAGGATGAGGATCCTTTTAAGATAGTTTTGATTTCTTTTTGAGAAGAAATAATTTCAGAAGGCTATAAAATATTTTCAACTTTATCTTCAATTATATTAGTTTGTTGGCCAATAGTATGAAGGTTTATATTTGTATAATTATTTTATTCTAAAACATAACTTAAATCTGATTTGTAAATAAATTCAGTTTCACCTTTGTCTCCCTGTATTTTTGCAACATCTTTTATGGGTATAGCTGAAGTTTCATTATAAATGATTTGATGTAATGGAAGATGTATAGATTCTTCAGTTCTTTGTAGAGAAGCACCGGTAGAAGCTATAATCCAAGATGAACTTAATTTTGTTATCATATTGATGGATAAATCTTTAGTATTATAAGCTTTATTTAGGGCTAGTTTAAGCCAATTAAAGAAATAAATATTTGTTTGATTATCATACATATTTTTGTACCATTTTTCTTTTAAAAAATCTTTATGTTCTTGGGAAACCTGTTTAAAAATGGATTTTGTTAAAGGATATAGATTTAAATTCTTTTTTAACATTTCTTTATCAATTTCAAAACATTCAATAACATTTATTTTGAAATTGGATTCCAAAGGATTATATGTATTAGAAGGAGCAGCCTGATAAGAAGGATATACAAGTCCTGTAGGTCGAAGGTCTACATTAGGTGTAGAGAAAGAAACTCGGGATAGTTCTTTTATGGAAGACCCTACCATAGAGGGAGGATAAGAATAAGACTTTCTAGAAGGTTGATAAACCGTAGGAGTTGTATCTCTTGAATCAGTTTGAAAATTTATTTCAACACTTCTATCTTCATGTTCAATAATTGTTTCAATATCTTGATTTTCTAAAGACCTTTCTGGTTAGGCATTTTCTAAGTGCCATTTACCAGATAGATTAATATCATTTCCACTGTATGAGTTTTGGAATATTATCTTTATTTTTGAAATTAGTTTGGAATAAAGTAGTCATACCTTTTCTTTGATGGGAATAGGCTATGCCTGGAACAACTGAATTCATGAGTTTATAATAAACTCTATATATGAGAGCAAGATTTTGATTATGAGGATTCATATCAAAACCTTTTGTCTGGATAAAAAGAGTAAGAGCTTCACGTGTACCTGAATCTGTAAGGGAAATAGAGAAATTTGGAAAGCAATTGAAGAAAGTAGGGCCATCAGCCAAACTTGTTTCAACCATTCTAAGTAATGAATCATTGAATTTTTTATGTCTTGTAAATTAAACATAGATGAGAGCTTTAGTTCTAAGACCAAGTCTTATTAATGGCTTTAGAGCAACTTGCACTAATCCAAAATGAATATAATTGTATGTTTAACACACTCCTTCATTTCATGGGGCTTGATTAAAGAAAGATGCTGAATATTATTAGTAATGGATTCAATTCTTTCAATGGTTTTTACTTTATAATTTGATTTTAATTGAAAACTTGTAACTTTATAAATTTCATTTTTATTTAAGTTGGAATAGTCCAGTCATAAATAACTTGATTTAAATCATCATAACTAATTTCTTCACTATTTCTAATAAACATAGAAGATAAGGAATTTGATGATGAGGTAGAAGAAGGTACAAACTTCTTACAAGCTTAGCCATAATTTGTATTACGGAGTTATTTTAACCAAATCCACCATGAGTACGTAACAAACTAGAGGATTTATACAGCAACAAAATGCCTTAAACACCTTTACATGGCTAACAACGGTGACAACAATAGCAACCTCAGCTTCGCTTCAGGTGGAATATGATTAAAATTTCTCAATAATAACAAACACAAAACTAAGGATTAAGATTTTTGATGTCCTTACTTCTGAATTAGCAATTCCTTAAACAAAATCGAAACATAAAGATAAGTGAAGAAAGACTCATAAAACAACTTTATATTACAACGATACTTGATTACAAACTAGATGCCAACTTGGCTTTGATACCAAATGGGGAAGATGGTGGGTATACAAAAGAGGAAGGGAGAGGAGAGAGGAGATGGTGGTGGAAGCAAGGCTGGATTTTGACTGGTATTCCAACTCTTGCCTGTACATGGAGAAGGCTGGTACTATTTGTAGCCTTAGCAAACATAATTTACATTTCATTACAACTGAATTTACACTGCATTTGCATTTCATTTTATGATATTTCGAGATTTTATTGTTGGATAGAATCCCAGGATGCTATATAGATGGTTTGTCTTCATGCTGTGATGAGTGTACTTGTTGACTAGGAGGAGGTTGCATTATTCTTCTGCATAGTACCTGGTTGGTCTGTTCCAGAAAGAGGAGCCTATGAAGCCTTAGATTTTCTTATTGGTTTCTAGATTTTTCCCAACTGTCTTTTGTCTTCTTTCTCAAAGTAGCTTTTTTGTATAGTACATTTTCAACATAACTTTGATGTGTTTGTAAAGAATAGCATAGCCATGGATGCGGTAGCAATGATAAGGTTTTTGTTATCTTTTTTTTACAAGCTTTATAGAGAAAACTCTTAATAAATCTTGATAAATTTAAATCCTTATAAGATTAATCATCACCCTGATGAATTCCATTGCAGCTGGTGGAGAACTTCATAATAGAGTAAAAATTAAGACTAGGGTCATTTCAAAGTTCATTATCATTTTTGAATTCTCCATGGAATAGCTGAATTAATTCTTCACGAGTTTTTTCTAAAATGTCAAAAGAGATATCTTCATAGGCACTGAGAATCTGATTAAGTTTGGCATGTCTGGATTTAGAAGGATTCTGTGCCATAGTTGTTTGCATTGCTGATTGCTCAGTGAGATCATCAGCAATGCAAACAACTCGTTGACCGTCACACCAAATATATCTTTATGTACTTGCAAATTCAAGATGTCCTTTTAGATTGAGAAACCTTTGATATTGATCAGAAGCTAGATCATAATTTTGGAGACGTTCTAAGCTGTATTCCATTTAGCGACATCATGAGATTCATACCATTGAGTTGGATAATGAACAGGGAGATGCTCATAATCATTTAAGGTAGAGATGAATTTTTTGCAAATTAAATCTCCTTCTTCATAATTGACAAGGTTGATAAAACTGAATTTCTGATCTTTCGCCCAAACTTGATGAAATCGTTATGAGAAGTTATCTTTTGTCTAAGGCTATGAAGGGCATGATGCATGATTGCAGGGGGCTGCTGTACCATTTCAAAATCATCTCTGCATAAAAAAAATTTTTAGACTAATCCTTCTTTAATATATGAGATATCAACTTCATATGATGGCAGGAATAATTTGGAAAAGCCAGTTGCCTAGCTTATATATTGAGCTTTGAGCATTAATTGCTCCTTGATCTAGCAAGAAATAGTATTTTCTCTAATTCTTGCAACTATCACATCTGGAAGGGCTGTGTTAACCTTTTCTAGGAGGTGAATTCTGGATGTTTTTTCATTAGCATAGGTGGATAATAGTGCTCTTTTATGGATGTTATAACACATAAGGATTTGACTTTCTAAGTCCCTGATATAGATTGTAATTTTGGATAGGATTTTTCTAGTGTTTTTTCTTTTCTCAGAGAAAATGGCACTCCAATGGGCATTGATAAGTTCTTGTGAAGTGACAGGTAATCCTAGATTGAAGAAGGGAATTGATATTTGTTGGGATCTAGGTATAAAGGAAGAGCTTGATTCCTGAATAGGGCTTTGCTTGATGTCATAATGAGAAGTGATACTTCCTAAAGGCAGATAGGAGTAAAAGATAGGTCTGAATGAGAATTATCAATAACCTGAATTTTTATTTTCTTTGGGATAAGAAAACTAATTTTATATCTATCCTTCGGGTATAATTTGAAGGTACCAAAATCTGGATATAGGATCAAATGTAAAAAACATGAAAACATCAGAGAGACGATTAATAAGGTCCATTTTGTTTGGAATTGGATATTTGTATGGTTTTTGAACATTTTATTCTTATTTACACTTTGTCTGAATAATATTGATACGTTGAATAGGAGTTAATTCAGCAAAATCAAAATTTAATTCTTTACTATCAAAAATAGTTTTTAAACTTGATGAGTCAATTTGAAAAGGCTATAAAATTTATAGAAAAGGATTTCTAATGATAAATCATTGTTTAAATCCTTTCTTAGAAGGAAATTAGTCTTTATGTATGATCCATTTTTACAGACATAAACACTACTTAATTTGTATTTGATATGTAATTTTTTGCTAGCAGCAGCTAGAATGAATTTATTATTGGTTTTTTCATAATATTTTGCTAGGATTAATCCTTCCCTTATTAAATTAACATCTGCACAACTATCTAGAAAGCAGAGCGCTTTGTTAGAGAATTCTTTGATCTTAATTGTAACTTGAGTTTTCCATTTTTTAAGTGGACTCCTTGTTAAAGAATTTACAAAATCATTTAAGTTTTCGTCAAGTTTTTCTAGATTTTATAAATTATCATTATTTTCTTGATAATTTTTGTGTATGTAAAATTCAAGATTCTCAAGACGTTTAAGTTCTTGAAGTTCAATTAAGTCTTGTTTTAATTATTTTATTTCTTGATTTTGATTATTAATTTCTTTATAAAGATCTAGAATTGAAAGATAAGGAGGAGCTTGCTGCTCTCCTAATCTATCTAATATAGTTTTAATGCTGAATTGTTCAAGTAAGTCAGATATATTATTTCCTTTATTTATATTATGTATTTTTTCAAAATATTTATTTTTTAATTCTTCATCTTTGAGATCTTTAAACATTTCTAGCACCAGTTTTTATGGGGCAGAAAGTATATTTGAAGATAAAGAGGAAGAAGAAGCAGATTCATACAAGATTTCACTGTCAGATATTTTACAATGACATGTATCTAAAGAATAATCTTTTTCAGAGGAACTAGATGATTCTAAGGATGAGGATGAGGATCCTTTTACGAAAGATTTGATTTCTTTTTCTGTTTTTACTTTTATTTTTGGGTAGTCAGGAGCTATATATCCTTTTTCTTTGCAATTATAACATTATATTTATTTTTTCTTGGGATGAGAAATGGATGGATTATCTTTTGTATGAGATTTCTTTAATTCTTTATAAGGGTTTTTACGAGAAGATATTTTATGATATCGTTTTTTGAGGGAATATAACATTATGGAGTTGAAAAATGTTTAGATTTTCTTTTTTGATGGTTTCTTTTTAAGTTTTTCTTTTTATTTTTGCTAGAAGGACTGATTAATGGTTCCATGCCAAATTGAAACAAAAAATCACCGAGTTCATGCTTGCTGATTCTTTTTCGATTTTCAATTTGATGTTTAAGTTTGATTTCATTGCATAGTGAGAATCCAACTTTATTAATCTTTTCAATTAGATCACCATATGTAGTACATTCCATAATTCAAATTTCCATAATTTTCTGATTTTAATTCTTCTCTAACATTTTCTGCAAAAAGTTTAGGAAGACCAAATATGAAATTTGATAATAAGCATGTAAATAGAATCAGGAATCATTTGACCTTGAGAAGTAATAACAGGATTTTTTGAAGGATCTCTTTTTACTGTATTTAGTATAGTTTGTCTTTCTTTATCAAATAGGTACTTTTCCCACCAACCATGTAATTGTCCAGTAAATCCAAGGATAATTGCATTTATTGCATGTCTTTGATCATTACTGGCAGCCATCATGGTAGAGGCATATATCATCATGTGTTGGCATAGTTGCAGGATTTGATATTCAGATTGTCCATCTACATTTCATTTATATAGTAAGGAGTTTTCAAATCGAACGCCATTTAGAATAGCTTGTTCTTCGAATTGAAGATCAATTGGAGTATGATGAGTATTTAAAAATGCATATTTTCATATACATTTTGACCCATTTTAAAGACTTATTAACTTGAAAGAGCCTCATTTAGTGTGATATTATGGTTTCAAGCATTTTAAATTCATTGTAGTGTATTCCTGCATAATTTGTTTAAAAATCACACTTTTTGCATAAATTCATGAAACCTGCTATTTTTGAAAAATCTATTTTTGGAAAGTTTTGTGAAAATAATTTTTCTCATGAAATAAATTTAATTCTCATCATCATTAGTTCATTCATATAAAATCATGAAGAATGATGTACATTTTTATTATCATTTCATAGAGATGGGCCCATAGTTATGCATATGTGATGTTGGGGTAAAATGGTCTTTTCACATGAATTCACATTTGTTTTATAGGAAATTCATTATATGGGTCCCATTTATAAAGAATTTAGGTAAGGAATTGATTTTCAAGAGAAAGGAGAGAAAAATTGAAGACAAAAGGAAATTGGAAGAAAATTGTTAAAAGTTGGCTTCATGGTCCCACACATACAAGCACATATGTGGGGTACAGTTATAAATTTCCAAAATGGAGTCTATTTATTTGTTGCACATTTTCAAGAGATTTTGAAGAGAATTTGAAGAATACCTCATTAAAGATGGACAAGGAAAGCCACATAAGTGTTCTTTTTGGAGAAGGAGAAGATTTAATTGAAAAAAAAATGAAAAAAAATATCCAAGTAAGCAATTCCACATCCAAACGAGATTTTGGATCAGATTTTGGTTGAAAAAGAATCAAGACGGCTATCTTCAAAGATCTCTTTAAGTTAGGAGCCAACAAGGAGAACTTTCCAAAAAAGGAAAGTTGTCGATGCAAAGGGATAAAAGGGAAAGTTCTACACCTCATGTGGGCTAAGTTTGATTCCAAGAGAGGATTCTTATCTTTATTTCATCTCTCAAAAGATCTCAATGCAAGGTGGCACATACAAGAAAGGAAAGAAGTATCCAAGAGGGACTTCTAGACAAAGCAAGCAAGGAAAGAAAAGGAAAATAAAAAGAAAAAAAATCCCCAAAGATATTGCACATCCAATTCATTGTTTAGAGCCTTTTTTCTTTCATTTTTTAAATTATTTTTAAGATGTTAAAGTTTGAGAAGGAATAGGACTTGAAAAAGTATAAATAGGGCACCCTTCTCTCATATCCTTCATGGAAAAATTACCCACCTCCAACCTTTAGATTTCTATACCCCACCTCTCCCTCCCTTGTGTCTACATCTTAAGTCATCAAGGAGGCTTAGCCCTTAAGTCACACTACCAACCTTGAAGTGTCAAGTAGAAGGAGGAATTCTCATCCATCCTAGTATGTAATTGTTTGCTTTTTTTTTTCAATCTTTTATAAAACAATTTCATGCTAGTAAAGTTTGTTTCTTTTCAATTTTTCTTCTTGTCTTTGATTTTGTGGTGTTCATAATTTTAGTCTTGTTTGCGATTGGGTTAATTTTTATTCTTGTTTAAATACTGGGATAGAATTGGAATCACAACTAGTAACCCATCTTAGTAACCTTTTTAATATATTTTGTCTCTTTGGATACATCGTATGTTTGGAGGCAATGTAAGATGGAGTTAAAGTGGTTTGAGTGAAAAAAGATTAGAGGCCAATTCTGAAATTTATTTCTACATAGAAAGGAGATTTGTTATTCTCACTTGGATTGATGACCCAAGATGAAGAATAAGACCCTAGGACAACACTTCTAATATTTTTGAGCCCAAATTAAGATAAGGAATTGAAAGGAACAATTTATTGACTTTGACTTCCTGTTATTACCACCTTTGACTTCAGTTGTTTACCACCTTTGACTTCCTGCACTTCTATTTTATTTTCTGCACTTTTGTTATTTTTCTTGTTATGTTCGTGTTGATTTTAAGTTTTGTTTTTGCATAGTTTGATGGTTGGATTAGATTTCATTGCATGTATTTTCATGTAATAAGATTTTATGCATATTTAAGTTGATAAAAATTAAGCCTTCAGGTTTGAATCTAATGATAAAATTCAGCCTTAATACACAAACAGCACAACTTAAAACAGTTTCAGCAAACTGCAGAAACAGTTTTTGACAAAAAGTTCAAAGTGGGTAGACCAGTCAAATCATAATATTTTTCTTTAAAACTTAGAAAAATAAAAGTTTAGGATGTGTTCTTTCATTCCCCATAATTTCAGATCAAAATAATTTCGGAAGGCTTGTGAGTCAGAGGCTTAAAATTTGCCAATCAGTTAATTCGGATCAGGATTTCTGCACAAAATTTTGTAAAGTTGTCATATTCATGCATTCATAACTTTTTCATTTGAGATCCTTTGTTGCTTCCGTTTTTTTTGTTAGTTTCTTGCATCAGTAGAGCATAAATTCCAGCCATTAAACTTTGATTTAGGATGCATTAGAATAGTTCAAATCATGCATAAAATTTGCATCAGCGTACTAGTTTTTTATACTTAGAATTTTTCAGCATCTCATGGCATGCATTGCATTACTAATTTTATTAACTTTCTAATTTTAAATTTGTTTCTAGTTTTATGTTTTTTGATTGTTTTATTAATTTCCAGAATTAAAGATCTTTCTAAACTTTTTTTAATTGAAGATTTTAAATTGAAAAGTTTACTAGTTTTGGAAATTCTAACTTAGGAAAGTTTTTAAATTTTGTTTATTTTGTTTCTAATAATGTTTAGTTTAGTTAGTTTCTAATTTTAGTTTTTATTTTTGGAAGTTCTAACTTGTGTTTTAGTTTTGCAGCAATTTTAGTTTTATTTTAAGAATTTTTAGATTTAGGTTTTTAGTTTTAGGAAAGATTCTTTTATTGGTTTGTAATTAATTTAATTTTGGTTCAGTAGGATGTTTGTATTTGTCAGATTTTAAATTAGGCTAGTTTTAGATTTTCATTTAGGGCAGGTACAAGTTGAAAAAGGAACCTTAAAACACATTGCTCCTTGTGGATCAACCTGGTCTCACCAGTTTTATTACTACATCACGGTTCTGCACATGAAACTCACGATCAGAGTAGGTCTTGGATAATAATTTCTTGTTTTTGCTGTAATGACTATTGGTTTTTGTCTTTAAAATATTTTATTGATTTGTAGAGATTCCTGATTTTGATCATTTTGATTCTCATTTGTTTTCGACTTTTCTTTTATAGGATCAGCTATAGAAAATTCTGAATCTGAGCTAGAGGCCTTAGAATTTGAGACTAAAACATTTATAGATTTGTTAGCTTTTTTATCTTTATTTTCTTGAAGTTTAATATTTGTAAAACTATGAGATAATTGATTGATTAGTTCGTCTGAAAATTTTAAAGGTTTCCTTTCTAACTTTAGATCTTTAAGGGCTTTACCTGGAAAGCCTAAAGTTTGTGTCTTAATTATCTTTTGTGAAGAAGATGCTTCATAAATTCTTAAAATATTTTCAACTTTATCTTCAATTCTATTGGTTTGTTGGCCAATAGTATGAAGGTTAATATTTGTATAATTATTTTGTTTTAAAGCATGACTTAAGTCTGATTTATAAATTATTTCAGATTTACCTTTATTTCCTTGTATCTTTGCAACATCTTTTAATAGAATTGATTGATTAATAGAATTGGCATAAGACATGTCATCTAAGGAATAAATTCTCAAGGGTGCTTTTGTGGCAAAATATTAGGCTTGTGAAGCTTGAGGTTTTCTGGATACAGGGCTTGATGGGCTTTGAAATTGAGGAATATTAGAAGTATGGGTTGCTCCCCATCTCTCAAGAGAATTGCCGCAGGATTTTCTTGATAAAGTTGTTATGTTCATAATGGAAGAAACTTTATCAGTTAGGGACTCGAGAAAGGGTCTAATCTGCTGAGGTTTCATTCTTTTGTCCCTGTAAAAACTCACGAGATAAAAAATCAGGAAGAGAACTATTTTTACCTACAATATACTCAATGTCAAAGTCAAATATGGCTAATAAAGCTTGCCAATGAGCAAAGATTTGCTTAGCAGCAAGATTTTTTACATCTTTTTCTAAAATTTCTTTAGCAGATTTAGAATCTATTCTTAATAAAAAAAATTTTGTTTAATAAATCACTTTGGAACTTCATTATACTATTTACTAAGGATAGGATTTCCTTTTTAATAGTTAAATAATTCTATTGAGAGGGCATCCATGTTCTAGCCTGAAACAAAGAATTTTTTCTTTTCCAAGGACGTTTCTTTGTAGAAGGATTCCTCCAAAACCTATTTCAGATGCATCTATTTGAACTTTTTTTAATAAATCTGGATGAGGGATAGTTAAACAAGGTAAATTTTGGACTTTCTGTTTAATATTTTGAACAACTTTTGTATGAGCAAGTGACTATTTTACGGATTTTTGGTTAAGCGCATTTGCAAGATTTTTCTTTTTTTAGGAAGATCTTTAAAAAAGTCAGAAACATAATTAAGGTATCCAAGAAAACATTGCAATTTATCTTTATTAAGAATTTCATTAGGAAATTGGCAAGCAAACTTAATAACTCTTTGAGCAGGAGAAATAGTTCCTTTTTTTATTATAAAGACAAGAAACTAAATTTCTGTTTGAAAAAGCTTCATTTTCTTTTGGGATAAGACAAGTCCATTCTTGATAATAACTTTTTTAAAAATATTTAAATGTTTCCAATGGTCACAAATAGATTTTGAAAACACAAGAATGTCATCTATCTAGACGAGTGGAAAAGCTTGATATGGATTAAAAATGTCATTCATTATTCTTTGAAATTCTGAAGGAGCATTTTTTTAACCAAATGGCATAACGTCCCATTCATAACGACCAAATGGTACTGTAAAAGCAGTTTTATACCTATCCTCTAGGGTGATTTGAATTTGCCACAATCCTGATTTAAGATCAAATTTGGAAAAAAGGGAGGCACCAGCTAGATGGTTAATAAGATCAGTTTTACTTGGAACTGAATATCTGATAGACTTTAAGACTTTATTTAAAGGTTTGTAGTTGATAACAAGATGGGGAACATCTCATTCTTGTTCAGGTGTTTTATTTACATAAAACGCTGCACAACTCCAAGGGGATTATGATTTCAAAATAAGCTTTTTAGCAAGAAGATCATTGATTTCTTTAGTACATAGTTGTACAAGGTCTTTCTTCATTTGAATAGGTCGAGCTTTAATAGGAATTTCAGATTCATCAAAATTTTCAATATATGGAAGAGAAACAATAAAGTGTTTCCTGTGCCAAAAGGCAGAAGGAAGGTCAAAACAGCATTCTACTTCAAGAGATTTTTGAAATTGGATTAAATCTTTTTGGAATTACGGTTTTTGTAATTCTTTTTCAATTCTAAAAGAATTCATATCTTCTTGAAGATATGCAATTTTTTTTCTTTATAAGCAATTTGATTTTGAATGATATTGATATGTTGAATAGGAGTTGATTCAATAAAATCAAAAATTAATTTTTCATTGTCTATAATAGTTTTAAGGCCTGATGAATCAATTTGAAAAGGCTATAGAATCTGTAGAAAAGGATTTCCAACGATAACACTATTGTTTAAATCTTTTTGGAGCAAGAAATTAGTCTTTATACATGTTCCATTTTTGTAAACATGGACGTTATTCAATTTATAATGGATATGGAGATTATTACTAGCAGTTGCTAGGTTGAGTTTAGTTTGGTTTTTTCATAATATTTTGTTGGGATTAATCCTTCTCTTATTAAATTAATATCTGCGCCACTATCTAGTAAGCAGAGTGCCTTAATAGAGAAGTCTTTGACCTTAATTGTAACTTGAGTTTTTCAATTTTGAGGTGGATTCGTTGTTAAAGAATTTACAAAACCATTTAAGTTTTCATCAAATTTTTCTTGATGTTCTAAATTATAATTATTTTCTTGAGAATTTTTGAGTGTGTGAAATTCAAGATTCTCAGCATGTTGTTTGAGTTCTGGAAGTTTAATTAAGTCTTGTTTTAATTCTTTTATTTCTTGCTTTTGATTATTAATCTCTTTAGAAAGATCTTGAATTGAAAGATGAGTAGGAGATTGTTGCTCTCTTAATCTATCTAAAATAGTTTTTATACTGAATTGTTCAGGTAAGTCAGATATATTACTTGATGTAGAAGCTTTTCCCTTTTTATTTCTGTTTTTTATTTTTTGTATTTTTTTAAAATATTTATTTTTTAACTCTTCATCTTTTAGATCTTTAAACATTTTTAGCACCATTTTTTTTGGAGCAGAGAATACGTTTAAAGGTAAAGAGGAAGAAGAAGCAGATTCATATTGGATTTCACTGTCAAATATTTTACATTGGCATGTATTTGAAGAATAATCTTTATCAGAGCAACTAGATGATTCCAAGGATGAGGATGAGGATCCGTTGAAGATAGTTTTGGTTTCTTTTTAACAAGAAATAATTTCAGAAGGCTATAAAATATTTTCAACTTTATCTTTAATTATATTGGTTTGTTGGCTAATAGTATGAAGGTTAATATCTGTATAATTGTTTTGTTCTAAAGCATGACTTAAATTTGATTTGTAAATAAATTCAGTTTTGCCTTTGTCTCCTTGTATTTTTGCAATGTCTTTTATGGGTACAGCTGAAGTTTCTTTATAAATGATTTGATGTAATGGAGGATGTATAGATTCTTCAGTTCTTTATGGAGAAGAACTGGTAGAAGCTATAATCCAAGATGAGCTTAATTTTGTTATCATATTGATGGATAAATCATTAGTATTATAAGCTTTCTTTATGGCTAGTTTAAGCCAATCAAAGAAACAAATATTTCTTTGATTATCATACATATATTTATACCACTTTTCTTTTAAAAAGTCGTTATGTTTTTGAAAAACCTATTTAAAAAAGGATTTTTTTAAAAGATGTAGAGCTAAATTCTTTTTTAATATTTCTTTATCAATTTCAAAACATTCAGGAACATTTATATTGAAATCAGATTTTGAAAGATTATATGTATTAAAAAGAGAAGATTGATAAGAAGGATACACAAGTCCTGTAGGTCGAAGGTCTACATTAGGTGTAGAGCAAGAAACTTGGGATGGTTCTTTTATGGAAGATCCTACCATAGGGGGAGAATAAAAATAAAACTTTCTAAAAGGTTGATAAACTATAGGAGTTGTATATCTTGAATCTGTTTGAAAATTTATTTGAACACTTCCATCTTCGTGTTAAATAATTGTTTCAATGTCTTAATTTTCTAAAGACCTTTCTGGTTGGGTGCTTTCTAAGCACTATTTACTAGATAGATTAATATCATTCCACTGTATGAGTATTGGAATATTAACTTTATTTTTGAAATTACTTTGGAATAAAGTAGTCATATCTTTTGCTTGAGGGGAATAGGCTATGCTTGGAACAACTGAATTTATGACTTTATAATAAACTCTATATATGAGAGCAAGATTTTGATTATGAGGATTCATATCAAAACCTTTTGTCTGGATAGCAAGAGTAAGAGCTTCATGTGCACCTGGATCTATAAGGGAAATAGAGAAATTTGGAAAGCAATTGAAGAAAGTAGGGCCATTAGCCAAATTTGATTCAACCATTCCAAGTAATGAATCACTGAATTTTTTATGCCTTATGTCTTGAACATGGATGAGAGCTTCAATTCTAAGTACAAGTGTTGTTACTTGTTAAAAGCTTTAGACCAACTTGCACTAATCCAAAATGAATATAATTGTCTGTTTTAATATACTCCTTTATTTCATAGGGCTTAATTAAAGAAAGATATTGAATATTACTGGTAATGGATTCAATTCTTTCAATGGTTTTTACTTTATAACTTGATTTTAATTGAAAACTTCCAACTTTATAAATTTCATTTTTATTTATGGTTGGAATAGTCCAGTCACAATTAACTTGTTCTAAATCGTCATAACTGATTTCTTCACTATTTTTAATAGACATAGAAGATAAGGAATTTGATGATGAGGAAGAAGAAGGCATAAACGTTTTAATAAGCTTTAACAAAATTTGTATTACAAAGTCATTTTAACCAAATCCACCACGAGTATCTAACGAAATAGAGGATTTACACACCAAAAAAATGCCTTAAACGTCGTCACACGGCTAATAATGGCTATAACAATGGCAACCTCAGCTTCGCTTCGGGCGGAATATGATTAAAATTTCTCAATAATAACAAACATAGAACTAAGTATCAAGACTTTTGACGTTCATACTTCTAAGTAAGCAATTCCTTAAGCAAAATCAAAGCATAACATAACAAAGATAAGTGAAAAAATACTCACAAAACTTTATATTACCAAAGTACTTGATTACAAATTTGATACCAACTTGGCTCTGATACCATTTCTATTGAACATCTTATCCAAACCCTTTTTTCTCCTGATCACTTATTTATCCAACCTCTTGACTATAGAGTCTATGAACAAATTCTGATCAGAACCGGTAGCTGTACTATTGATCATACAGATGGATCAAAAAATTCATACTTAAATGCTTTACCACCCAATATTACTATCCTCTATTCAAAAATCAAAATCCTTCATGTTCTCTCTGTAGAAGAATGGTGACAACCTCTTCATATGCTTCAAAAGCTTGATTCAGAACTTATTTTTAATTATTGTGATTATATTTCTACTTGGGAAGTCATCCTCTATTATCAAAACCCATCCTTCTAGCATCCCTGGTTCATCAGATTCAAATCAAACTCCCAAAAAATACTTATGTGGTTCTTCACACAATTCTGGATCCCTTTTGATGCCACTAAAGACATCCTTCCATACACAATTCTAGATCCTTTTTGGATCCCTTCTTTTTATTTTTATTATGGATAGAAGGACAGATTAATGGTTTCATACCAAATTGAAAACAAAAATCACTAAGTTCATACTTGCTGATTCCTTTTTTATTTTCAATTTACGTTTTAGTTTGATTTCATTGCATAACGAAAATCCAACTTTATTAATCTTTTGAATTAGATCACCATATGTATACATTCTATAATTCAAATTTCCATAATTTTTTTATTTTAATTCTTCTTTAACTTTTTCAACAAAAAGTTTCAGAAGACCAAAAATAAAATTTTCTTTCCAAAATTCTGAATTGGTTGCATCGATTGTATAAAGTTTTGATAAGAAAACATCTTTATATCAATGAAAATTAAAAATGTTGGGCAAGATAAATTGATTAATTGTATTTTTAATTTTTCTTCTACATTCATATAATTACCAATAAAATGTTTAACTATATTGGTAATAAGCAAGTAAATGGAATCAGGGATCATTTGGCCTTGAGGAGTAAGAACAGGATTTCTTGAGGGATCTCTTTTTACTGCATTTAATATAGTATTTCTTTCTGTATTAGATAGGTATTTTTCCCACCCACCATATAATTGTCCTGTAAATCCAAGGACGACTGCGTTGACTGCATGTCTTCGATCATTACCGGCAGCCATGATGGTAGAGGCATATATCATTATATGTTGGCATAGTTGCAGGATTTGATATTCAGATAGTCCATCTACATTGCATTCATATACTGAGGAGTTTTTAAATTGAAGGCCATTTTGAATAGCTTGTTCTTCGAATTGAAGATCAATTGGAGTAGGTCATGGATAATAATTTCTTGTCTTTGTTGCAGTGACCATTGGGTTTTACCTTTTAAATATTTTATTGATTTATAGAGATTCTTGATTTTGATCATTTTGATTCTCATTTGTTTTAGACTTTTCTTCTATAGGATCAGCTACAAAAAATTCTGAATCTGAGCTAGATGCTTTAGAATTTGAGACTAAAACATTTATAGATTCGTTAGCTTTTTGATCTTTATTTTCTTGAAATTTTATATTTGTAAAACTATGAGATAATTGACTGATTAGTTTGTCTGAAAATTTGAAAGGTTTCCTTTCTAACTGTAGATCTTTAAGGGCTTCACCTTGAAAACCTAAAGTTTGTGTCTTAATTATCTTTTGTGAAGAAGATGCTTCATAAATTTTTAAAATATTTTCAACTTTATCTTCAATTATATTGGTTTGTTGGCTAATAGTATGAAGGTTAATATCTGTATAATTGTTTTGTTCTAAAACATGACTTAAATTTGATTTGTAAATAAATTCAGTTTTGCCTTTGTCTCCTTGTATTTTTGCAATGTCTTTTATGGGTACAACTGAAGTTTCTTTATAAATGATTTGATGTAATGGAGGATGTATAGATTCTTCAGTTCTTTATGGAGAAGAACTGGTAGAAGCTATAATCCAAGATGAGCTTAATTTTGTTATCATATTGATGAATAAATCATTAGTATTATAAGCTTTCTTTATGGCTAGTTTAAGCCAATCAAAGAAACAAATATTTCTTTAATTATCATACATATATTTATACCACTTTTCTTTTAAAAAGTTGTTATGTTCTTGAAAAACCTATTTAAAAAAGGATTTTTTTTAAAAGATGTAGAGCTAAATTCTTTTTTAATATTTCTTTATCAATTTCAAAACATTCAGGAACATTTATATTGAAATCAGATTTTGAAGGATTATATGTATTAAAAAGAGAAGATTGATAAGAAGGATACACAAGTCCTGTAGGTCGAAGGTCTACATTAGGTGTAGAGCAAGAAACTTGGGATGGTTCTTTTATGGAAGATCCTACCATAGAGGGAGGATAAAAGTAAAACTTTCTAAAAGGTTGATAAACTATAGGAGTTGTATATCTTGAATCTGTTTGAAAATTTATTTGAACACTTCCATCTTCGTGTTCAATAATTGTTTCAATGTCTTGATTTTCTAAAGACCTTTCTGGTTGGGTGCTTTCTAAGCACTATTTACCAGATAGATTAATATCATTCCACTGTATGAGTATTGGAATATTAACTTTATTTTTGAAATTACTTTGGAATAAAGTAGTCATACCTTTTGCTTGAGGGGAATAGGCTATGCTTGGAACAACTGAATTCATGACTTTATAATAAACTCTATATATGAGAGCAAGATTTTGATTATGAGGATTCATATCAAAACCTTTTGTTTGGATAGCAAGAGTAAGAGCTTCATGTGCACCTGGATCTATAAGGGAAATAGAGAAATTTGGAAAGCAATTGAAGAAAGTAGGGCCATTAGCCAAACTTGATTCAACCATTCCAAGTAATGAATCACTGAATTTTTTATGTCTTATATCTTGAACATAGATGAGAGCTTCTATTCTAAGTCCAAGTCTTGTTAAATGCTTTTGAGCATCTTGCACTAATTTAAAATGAATATAATTGTATGTTTTAACATACTCCTTTATTTCATGGGGCTTGGTTAAAGAAAGATGCTGAATATTGCTGGTAATGAATTTAGTTCTGTTAATGGTTTTTACTTTATAACTTGATTTTGATTGAAAACTTCCAACTTTATAAAATTCATTTTTATTTATGGTTGGAATAGTCCGTCACAAATAACTTGTTCTAAATCATTATAACTAATTTCTTTACTATTTTTAATAGACATAGAAGATAAGGAATTTGATGATGATGAAGAAAAAGGTGCAAACTTTTTAATAAGCTTAGCCATAATTTGTATTACAGAGTTATTTTAACCGAATCTATCACAAGTATCTTACGAAATAGAGGATTTACACACGAACAAAACGCCTTAAACGCCTTCACATGGCTAACAACGGCGACAACAATGGCTACCTCAGCTTTGCTCTGAGCGGAATATGATTAAAATTTCTCAATAATAACAAACACACAACCAAGTATTAAGATTTTTGACATTCTTGCTTTTGACTCAGCAATTCCTTAAACAAAATCATTATATAATGATTAGTGAAGAAATACTCACAAAACGACTTTATATTGCAATGATACTTGGTTACAAACTAGATGCCAACTTGGCTCTAATACCAAATGGGGAAGATGGTGGGTATACAATGATGGAAGAGAGAGGAGAGAGGAGATGGTGGTGGAAGCAAAGCTGGATTTTGTATGGTATCCAACTCTTGCGTCTACATGAGGAAGACCAGACTTATTTATAGTCATAACAAACATAATTTACATTTCATTACAACTGAATTTACACTGCATTTGCATTTCATTTCATGTGATAACAAATTTCATGATGCTTCGGACTGCTGGATAAGATCACAATCTTCACTATACACTGTAGATGAACTTTATTCTGAGTAGTGGATTGTCAATATTGCTTTGTGGGAAATTGAGTGGCTTGATAAAGCATATGTCTTGTCTTGGCTTTATTTTTTTCCTTTTCTTCAAATTGATATGAATCCTTCATTATCACTTTTTGTCTCACCAGCATCTGTATCTGGTTCAGGAGCAATATTTTCAAAAGGATTGTCAACAGCCCAAAGATGATGCAGCTGCTGACCAAAACTTAATGGAGAATTTTCAAATGACCGTTCTTTTGTATTTGTTCCATAATTTCCTTTTGAAGTTCTTTTTTGAGTTGAAGGAAATCTGCTGCTGCATAAAGAATAAAAGGAGAGGCTGAACAAGAATTCTTCTATTTTTCAATATCACTTGCTAGAAGAAGCCTTTCTTTTTCTTCTTCACGAGTTTTGAGAACTTTAGAGAATGATGGCTTTATAACTTGATCGGTAGAATATTGCTGGAGTATTGCAGTATAATCAAATTGATGCCAAAACTTGATATAAATCATTCGAGATAAAACTGGTGGACTGAAGTCCATTTCCTTATAAAAATTTCATTTCAAGATCCAAGGAATCTCCTGCTTGTGATAAAACTGCATAGTAACATAAGTTCTATTGCAAGTTGTGGATGCTGATAAAGGCTTTTTCCTTCTGATTTTAGAAGGGCTTTAAATGATACAGAATAGGATTCATAAATAGGAAGAAGTGCTTGAGGAAGGATGTCTTTAGTGGTATCAAAAAGGATCCAGAATTGTGTGAAGAACCACATAGGTATTTTATGGGAGTTTGATTTGAATCTGATGAACCAGGAATGCTGAAAAGATGGGTTTTGATAATAGAGGATGACTTCCCAAGCAGAAATTATAATCATAATAATTAAAACTAAGTTCTGAATCAAGCATTTAAAGCATATGAAAAGGTCGTCCCTATTCTTCTATAGAGAGAACATGCAAGATTTTGATTTTTGAATAGAGGATAGTAATATTGGGTGGTAAAGCATTTAAGTATGAATTTTGGGATCCATCTGTATGATCAATAGTACAGTTGCCAGTTCTGATCAAAATCTGTTCATAGACTTTACAGTCAGGAGGTTGAATAAATAAGTGATCAGGAGAAAAAAGGGTTTGGATAAGAAGTTCAATAGAAATGGTATTGGCAAAAGACATGTCATCTAAGGAATAAATTCTCAATGGTGATTTTGTGGCAAAATATTGGGCTTGTAAAGCTTGAGGTTTTCTGGATACAGGGCTTGATCGGCTTTGAAATTGAGGAATATTAGAAGCATGGGTTGCTCCCCATCTCTCAAGATAATTGCCGCTGGATTTTCTAGATAAAGGTGTAGTGTTCATAATGGAAGAAACTTTATCAGTTGGGGACTAGAAAAAGGATCTAATCTGCCGAGGCTTTATTTTTTTATCTCTGTAAAAATTCACGAGATAAAAAATTAGGAAGAAAATAATTTTTACCTGCAATACACTCAATGTCAAAGTCAAATATGGCTAAAAAGCTTGTCAGCAAGCAAAGATTTGCTTAGCAGCAAGATTTTTTACATCTTTTTCTAAAATTTCTTTAGCAAATTTACAATCTATTCTTAATAAAAATTTTTTGTTTAATAAATCACTTTGGAACTTCATTATACTATTTACTATGGATAGGATTTCCTTTTTAACAGTTGAATAATTCTATTGATTGGGCATCCATGTTCCAAAAGTGAAACGAAGAATTTCTTCTTTTCCAAGGACGTTTCTTTGTAGAAGGATTCCTCTAAAACCTATTTCAGATACATCTGTTTGAACTATTTTTAATAAATCTGGATGAGGGATAGTTAAACAAGGTAAATTTTGGACTTTCTGTTTAATATTTTGAACAGCTTTTGTATAAGCAGGTGGCCATTCTACGGGATTTTTGGTCAAGCGCATTTACAAGATTTTTCTTTCTTTAGCAAGATCTTTATAAAAATGAGAAACATAATTAAGGCATCCAAGAAAATGTTGCAATTGCTCTTTATTAAGAATTTCATTAGGAAATTGGCAAGCAAACTTAATAACTCTTTGGACTGGAGAAATAGTTCCTTTTTTTATTATAAAGCCAAGAAACTGAATTTTTGTTTGAAAAAGCTTCATTTTCTTTTGGGATAAGACAAGTCCATTCTTGATAATAACTTTTTTAAAAATATTTAAATGTTTCCAATGGTCACAAATAGATTTTGAAAACACAAGAATGTCATCTAAATAAACGAGCGTAAAAGCTTGATATGGATTAAAAATGTCATTCATTATTCTTTGAAATTCTGAAGGAGCATTTTTTAAACCAAACGGCATAACATTCCATTCATAATGGCCAAATGGTACTGTAAAAGCTGTTTTATACCTGTCCTCTAGGGTGACATGAATTTGCCAAAATCCTGATTTAAGATCAAATTAGGACAAAAGGAAGGCACCAGCTAGACAGTTAATAAGATCAGTTTTATTTGGAACTGGATATCTAATGGACTTTAAGACTTTATTTAAAGGCTTGTAGTTGATAATAAGACAAAGAACACCTTGTTCTTATTCAGATGCTTTATTTACATAAAACACTGCACAACTCTACGAGGTTTATGATTTCTGAATAAGCTTTTTAGGAAGAAGATCATTGATTTCTTTAGTACATAGTTGTATAAGGTCATTATTCATTTGAATAGGTCAAGCTTTAGTAGGAATTTGAGATTCATCGAAATTATCAATAGACAGAAGAGAAACAATATGGTGTTTCCTTACTAAAAGGCAGAAGGAAGGTCAGAACAGCATTCTGTTTCAAGAGATTTTTGAAATTGGATTAAATCTTTTAGGAATTCTATTTTTTGTAATTCTTTTTGAATTCTTAAAGAATTCATATCTTCTTGAAGATATGCAATTTGTTTTTCTTTATAAGCAATTTTATTTTGAATGTATTGATATGTTGAATAGAAGTTGATTCAACAAAATCAAAAATTAATTTTTATTGTCTTTAATGGTTTTAAGGGCTGATGAATTAATTTGAAAAGGCTATAGAATCTGTAGAAAAGGATTTCCAAGGATAACATCATTGTTTAAATCTTTTCCAAGCAGGAAATTAGTCTTTATACATGTTCCATTTTTGCAAACATGGATGTTATTTAATTTATAATGGATATGGAGTTTATTACTAGCAGTTGCTAGGCTGAGTTTATTTTTGGTTTTTTCATAATATTTTGTTGGGATTAATCCTTCTCTTATTAAATTAACATCTGTGCCACTATTTAGTAAACAGAGTGCTTTAATAGAGAAGTCTTTGACCTTAATTGTAGCTTGAGTTTTCCATTTTTTAAGTGGATTTCTTGTTAAAGAATTTACAAAACCATTTAAGTCTTTATCAAATTTTTCTTGATTTTCTAAATTATCATTATTTTCTTGATAATTTTTTAGTGTGTGAAATTCATGATTCTCAACTCGTTTTTTGAGTTCTTGAAGTTCAATTAAGTCTTGTTTTAATTCTTTTATTTTTTGCTTTTGATTATTTATTTCTTTATAAAGATCTTAAATAGAGAGATGAGTAGGAACTTGTTGCTCTCTTAATCTATCTAATACAGTTTTAATGCTGAATTGCTCAGGTAAGTCTAATATGTTATTTGATGTAGAAGCTTTTCCTTTTTTAGTTCCTTTATTTATATTCTGTATTTTTTAAAAATATTTATTTTTTAATTTTTCATCTTTTAGATCTTTAAACATTTCTAGCACCATCTCTTCTGGAGCAGAAAGTACATTTAAAGATAAAGAGGAAGAAGAAGTAGATTCATACTGGGTTTAACTGTCAAATATTTTACAATGACTTGTATCTGAAGCATGAGAGGAAGAATAATCTGTATAAGAGGAATTGAATGACTTTAATGCTAAGGATCCTTTTAAGATAGTTTTGATTTCTTTTTCTATTTTAACTTTTATTTTTGGGCAGTCAAGAGCTCTATGTCCTTTTTCTTTGTAATTATAACATTATATTTCTTTTTTCTTGGGATAAGAAGTGGATGGATTATCATTTGTATTAGATTTCTTTAATTCTTTATAAGGTTTTTATGAGAAGATTTTTTATAATATCTTTTTGAGGGAGTATAATATTGTGGAGTTAGAAAATGTTTAGATTTTCTTTTTGATGGTTTCTTTTTAAGTTTTTCTTTTTATTCAAGCTAAAAGGACTAATTATTGGTTCCATACCAAATTGAAAACAAAAATCACCAAGTTCATACTTGCTGATTCTTTTTTGATTTTCAATTTGAGGTTTAAGTTTAATTTCATTGCATAATGAAAATCCAACTTTATTAATCTTTTGAATTAGATCACCAAATGTATACATTCCATAATTCAAATTTCCATAATTTTCTGATTTTAATTCTTCTCTAACTTTTTCACCAAAAAGTTTAGGAAGACCAAATATAAACTTTTCTTTCCAAAATTCTAAATTGCTTGCATTAATTGTATAGAGTTTTGATAAGATAAATTGATTAATTGTGTTTTTAATTTTTCTTCTATATTCATATATTACCAATAAAATGTTTACTATATTGGTAATAAGCATGTAGATTGAATCAGGGATCATTTGGCCTTAGAGGAGTAAAAACAGGATTTCCCGAGGGATCTCTTTTTACTGCATTTAATATAGCATTTCTTTCTATATCAGATAGGTATTTTGCCCACCAACCATGTAATTGTCCAATAAATCCAAGGATGACTACATTTACTGCATGTCTTTGATCATTACCGGCAGCCATGATGGTAGAGAAATATATCAAGTGTTGGCATAGTTGTAGGATTTGATATTCAGATAGTCCATATACTAAAGATTTTTCAAATTGAAGGCCATTTAGAATAGCTTGTTCTTCAAATTGAGGATCAACTAGAGTAGGTCTTGGATAATAATTTCTTGTTTTTGTTGCAGTGATTATTAGTTTTTGCCTTTTAAATATTTTATTAAGTTGTAGAGATTCTTGATCTTGATTTTGATTTGATTTTTCTTCTATAGAGTCAGAAACAGAGAATTCTGAGTCTAAGCTCGAAGCTTTAGAAACTAAAATATTTATGGATTTTTCATCTTTATTTTATTTATTACCTTTAAGTTTTATGTTTGTAAAACTATGACATAATTGATTGATTAGTTCATCTGAAAATTTTAAAGGTTTTTTTCTCTAACTTTTGATCTTAAGGGCATTACCTTGAAAACCTAAAGATTGTGCCTTAATTACTTTATGCGAAGAATTAGTTTCATAAAATTTCAAAATATTTTCAAATTTTTCTTCAATTCTATTGGTTTGTTGGCCAATAGCATGAATGTTAATTTTGTATAGTTAATTTGTTTCAAAACATGACTTAAATTTGATTTGTAAATAAATTCAGTTTTAGCTTTGACTCCTTGTATTTTTGCAGCATCTTTTATGGATATAGCTGGTGTCTTTTATAAATGATTTGATATAATGGAGGATGTATAGATTCTTCAGTTCTTTGTGGAGTGGAACTGGTAGAAGCTATAATCCAAGAAGAGCTTGATTTAGTTATCATATTGATGGATAAATCTTCAATATTATAAGCTTTCTTCAAGGCTAGTTTAAGCCAATCAAAGAAATAAATATTTCTTTGATTATCATACATATATTTATACCATTTTGCTTTTAGAAAGTCTTTATGTTCTTGAGAAATATGGTTAAAAAAGGATTTTGTGAGAGGATGTAAAGCTAAATTCTTTTTGAACATTTCTTTATCAATTTCAAAGCATTCAATAACATTTATATTGGAATCAGATTCTAAAGGATTATATGTATTAGATTGAGAAGCTTGATAAGAATGATACACTAGTCTTATAGGTGGAAGGTCTACATTAGGTGTAGAGCAAGAAACTTGGGATGGTTCTTTTATGGAAGATCTTACCGCATAGGGAGGATGAAATAAAACTTTCTAGAAGGTTGATAAACTATAGGAGTTGTATCTCTTGAATCTGTTTGAAAATTTATTTCAACACTTCAATCTTCATATTCAATAATTGTTTCATATGATAACAAAATTAAGCTCATCTTGGATTTTAGCTTCTACCAGTTCTTCTCCACCAAAAACTGAAGGATCTATATATCCTCCATTACATCAAATCATATATAAAGAAACTTCAGCTATACCCATAAAAGATGTAGCAAAGATACAAGGAGATAAAGGAAAATCTGAATTAATTTATAAATCTGACCTAAGCCATGTTTTAGAAAAAAATAATTATACAAATATTAACCTTCATACTATTGGCCTACAAACCAATAGAATTGAAGATAAAGTTGAAAATATTTTAAAAATTTATGCAGCACCTTCTTCACAAAAGATAATTAAGACACAATCTTTAGGTTTTCCAGGTGAAGCCCTCAAAGATCTAAAGTTAGAAAAGAAAACTTTTAAAATTTTTAGAAAAAATAATCAATCAATTATCTCATAGTTTTACATACATAAAACTTAATGATAATAATGAAAATAAAAATGAAAAATCCATAAATGTTTTAGTTTTTAAAGCTTCGAGCTTAGACTCAGAATTCTCTGTTTCTGACTCTATAAGAGAAAAGTCAAATGAAAATCAAGATGATCAAAATCAAGAATATCTACAAATTAATAAAATATTTAAAAGACAAAAACCATTTGTCACTGTAGCAAAAACAAGAAATTATTATCCAAGACCTACTCCAATTGATCTTCAATTCGAAGAACAAGCTATTCTAAAGGACCTTTGATTTGAAAACTCTTCAGTATACGAATGGAATGTAGATGGACTATCTGAATATCAAATCTTGCAACTATGCCAACACATGATGACATATGCCTCTACCATCATGGCTACCTATAATGATCAAAAACATGCAGTAAATGCAGTTGTCCTTGGATTTACTGGACAATTACATGGTTGGTGGGAAAAATACCTATTTGATACATAAAGAAATGCTTTATTAAATGCAGTAACAAGAGATCCCTCAGGCAATAATGCTCTTACTCCTCAAGGCCAAATGATCCCTAATTCCATCTACATGCTTATTACCAACATAGTTAAACATTTTACCGGTAATTATATGAATGTAGAAGAAAAATTAAAAACATAATTAATCAATTTATCTTGCCCAACATTATCAAATTTTCCTAGGTATAAAGATGTTTTCTTATCGAAACTCTACACAATCAATGCAAGTAATTCAAAATTTAGAAAGAAAAATTTATATATGGTCTTCCTAAACTTTTTACAGAAAAAGTTAGAGAAGAATTAAAATCAAAAAATTATGGAAATTTGAATTATGGAATGTATACATATTGTGATCTAATTCAAAAGATTAATAAAGTTGGATTTTCATTATGCAATGAAATCAAACTTAAACATCAAATTGAAAATCAAAAAAGAATCCGCAAGTATGAACTTGGTGATTTTTTTTTTCAATTTGGTATGGAACCATTAATCATTCCTTCTGGCTAGAATAAAAAGAAAAACTTGAAAAGAAACCATCAAAAAAGAAAATCTAAACATTTTTCAACTCCATAATATTATATTCCCTTAAAAAGATATCATAAAAAATCTTCTCATAAAAACCCTTATAAAGAATTAATGAAATCTTATACAAAAAATAATCCATCCACTTCTCATCCCAAGAAAAAAGAAATACAATGTTATAATTGCAAGGAAAAGGACATATAGCTCCTAACAGCCCAAAAATAAAAGTAAAAACAGAAAAAGAAATCAAAACTATCTTAAAAGGATCCTCAGTGTCAGAGTCATCTAGTTCCCCTGATATAGATTATTCTTTCTCTCATTCTTCAGATACATGTCATTGTAAAATATTTGACAGTGAAATCTAGTATGAATCTGCTTCTTCTTCCTCTTTATCTTTAAACGTACTTTTTGCTCTAGAAGAATTGGTGCTAGAAATGTTTCAAGATTTCAAAGATGAAGAATTAAAAATTAAATATTTTGAAAAAACACAGAATATAAATAAAGAAAATAAAAAAGGAAAAGCGTCTACATCAAATAATATATCTGACTTACCTGAACAATTCAGCATTAAAATTATATTAGATAGATTAAGAGAGTAGCAAGCTCCTCCTCATCTTTCAATTCAAGATCTTTATAAAGAAATTGCTGATAAAAAGAAGAAATAAAAGAATTAAAACAAGGCTAAATTGAACTTCAAGAACATAAACAACGTGCTGAGAATTTTGAATTTCACACTAAAAAATTATCAACATAATAATGATAATAATTTAGAACATCAAGAAGAATTTGGTGAAGACTTAAATGGTGTTGTAAAATGGATCCACTTAAAAAATGGAAAACTCAAGCTACAATTAAAATCAAAGACTACTCTATTAAAGCACTCTACTTACTAGATAGTGGCACAGTTGTTAATTTAATAAGAGAAGGATTAATCCTAACAAAATATTTTGAAAAAACCAATAATAAACTCAATCCGGTTACTACTAGCAAAAACTACATATCAAATACAAATTAATTAATGTTTATGTCTGTAAAAATGGAACATGTATAAAGATTAATTTCCTTCTAGGAAAGGATTTAAACAATGATGTTATCCTTGGAAACCCTTTTCTACAAATTTTATAGCCTTTTTAAATTGACTCATCAGGTCTAAAACCTACTTTAGACAATAAAAAATTAATTTTTGATTTTGGTAAATCAACTCTTATTCAACATAACAATAGTATTAGATAAAGTGTAAACAAGAATAAGGTGTTAAAAAAACAATCAAATATTTAGTTCCAAATAAAATGGATCTTATTAATCGTCTCTCTGATGTCTTCATGTTTTCTACAGTTGATCCTACATCCAGATTTTGTTTCCTTCAAATTCTACCCCGAGGATAGATATAAAATTAGTTTTCTTTTCCTAATGAAAATAAAAATTCAGATTATTGATAATTCTCATTCAGACCTATCTACCTTCAGGAAGTATCCGTTCTCATTATGACATCAAGTACAAGCAAAAGCAAATCCCCTATTTAGGAATCAAGCTCTTTCGTCATACCTACATTCTAACAAATATCAATTCCCTTCTTCAATTTATGATTATCTGTCACTTCACAAGAACTTATCAATGCCCATTGGAGTGCCATTCTCTCTGATAAAAAAAACACTAGAAAAACCCTATCCAAAATTGCAAACCATATTTAGGACTTAGAAAGCCAAATCCTTATATGCCATGACATCCATCAAAGATCACTGTTATCCACCTATGCTGATGAGAAAACATCCGGAATTTACCTTTTGGAAAAGGTCAACACTACCCTTATAGAAGAGATAGCTGCAAGAATTAGAGAAAAAACTATTTCTGTCAAATCAAGGAACGATTAATGCTCAAAGCTCAATTTATAAGCTGGGCAACCGGCTTACCCAAATTGTTTCTGCCATCATATGAAGTTGATATCTCATATATCGAACAAGGATTAGTCTAAAGATTTTCTTTATGCAGAGATGATTTTGAAATAATACAACAGCTCCCTACAATCGTGCATCATGCCCTTCGCAGCCTTGGATTTACCAAAAGATAACTTCTCATAATAATTTCATCAAGTTTGGGTGAAAGATTAGAAATTCAGTTTTGTCAACCTTATCAATTATAGACCATCATGAATTATGAAGGAGATTTAATTTGCAAAAAATTAATTTCTACCTTAAATGATCATGAGCATCTCCTTGTTGATTATCCAGCTCAATGGTATGAATCTTATGAAGTCGCTACAATGGAATACAGCTTAGAACGTCTCTAAAAGTATGATCCAGTTTCTGGTCAATATCAAAGATTTCTCAATCTAAAAGGACATCTTGAATTTGCAAGTACATATAGATATGTTTAGTGTGACGGTCGACGAGCTATTTGCATTACTGATGATCGCACTGAGCAAACAACGGTGATATAAAATCCTTCTAAATCTAGACATGCCAAGCTTAATCAAATTCTCAATGCCTATGAAGATATCTCTTTTGACATTTCAGAAAAAACTCATGAAGAATTAATTCAGCTATTCCATGGAGAATTCAAAAACGATAATGAAGGTTGGAATGACCCTTGTCATAATTTTGACTCTAGTATGAAGTTCTCCGCCAGCTACAATGGAATTCGTTAGGATAGTGATTAATCTTATCAAGATTTATTAAGAGTTTTCTCTATAAATCCTACAAAGAAAAGATAACAAAAACTTTGTCATTGCAACCATATCCATAGTTATGCTATTCTCCACAAGCACATCAAAGTTATGTTGAAAAAGTACTATACAAAAAAGCTACTTTGAGGAAAAAGGCAAAAGAAAATTGGGAAAAATCCAAAAGCCAACAAGAAAATTCAAGGCTCCATAGACTCCTCTCTCCGCAACAGATTAACCAAGTACTATGCAGAAGAATAAAGTAACATCCTCCTTGTCAACAAGTACACTCATCACAACATGAAGACAAGCCATCTATACTGCAACTTGTGATTCTATCTAGCAGTAAAATCTCGAAACATCATAAAATGAAATGCAAATCAGTGTAAATCCAGTTGTAATGAAATATAAATTATGTTTGCTAAGGCTATAAATAGTACCAGCCTTTTCCATGTATAGGCAAGAATTGGAATACCAGTCAAAATCCAGCTTTACTTCCACCACTATCTCCTCTCTCCTCTCCCTTCCGCTTTTGTATACCTACCACTTTCCCCATTTGGTATCAGAGCCAAGTTGGCATCTAATTTTTAATCAAGTATTGTTGCAATATAAAGTCGTTTTGTGAGTATTTCTTCACTTATCTTTATGTTTTGATTTTGTTTAAGGAATTGTTGACTCAGAAGCAAGAACGTAAAAAAATCTTAATACTTGGTTGCGTGTTTTTTATTATTGAGAAATTTTAATTATATTCTGCCCGGAGCAAAGTTGAGATAGCCATTATTGTCGCCGTTATTAACCATATGAAGGCGTTTAAGGCATTTTGTTGGTGTGTAAATCCTCTATCTCGTTAGCTACTCATGGTGGATTTGGTTAAAATAACTCTGTAATACAAATTATGACAAAGCTTATTAAGAAGTTTGTACCTTCTTCTTCCTCATCATCAAATTCCTTATCTTCTATGTTTATTGAAAATAGTGAAGAAACCAGTTATGACGATTTAGATCAAGTTATTTGTGACTGGATTATTCCAACTGTAAATAAAAATGAAATTTATAAAGTTGGAAGTTTTTAATTAAAATCAAGTTATTAAGTAAAAACCATTGAAAGAAATGAATCTATTACCAGTAATATTCAGCATCTTTCTTTAATCAAGCCTCATGAAATAAAGGAGTATGTTAAAACATACAGTTATATTCATTTTAAATTAGTGCAAGTTGCTATAAAGCCATTAACAAGACATGGACTTAGAACTAAATCTCTCATTTATGTTCAAGATACAAGACATAAAAAATTCAGTGATTCATTACTTGGAACGACTAAATCAAGTTTGGCTAATGGCCTTACTTTCTTCAATTGCTTTCCAAATTTATTTGTTTCTCTTACAGATCCAGATGTACATGAAGCTCATACTCTTGTTATCCAGACAAAAGGTTTTGATATGAATTCTCACAATATAAAACTTGCTCTCACATGTAGAGTTTATTATAAACTTAAGAATTTAGCTGTTCCAGGCATAGTCAATTCCAATCAAGCAAAAGGTATGACTACTTTATTCCAAACTAATTTCAAAAATAAATTTAATATTCCAAAACTCATACAGTGGAATGATACTAATCTATCTAGTAAATGGCGCTTAGAAAATGCTCAACCTAAAAGGTCTTTAGAAAATTAAGATATTGAAACAATTATTAAACACGAAGATGGAAGTGTTGAAATAAATTTTCAAACAGATTCAAAAGAAACAACTCTATAGTTTATCAACCTTCTAAAAAGGCTTATTCTCATCCTCCATCAGTGGTAGGATCTTTCATAAAAGAACCATCCCGAGTTTCTTGCCCTACACCTAATGTAGACCTTTGACCTACAGGACAAGTGTATCCTTCTTATCAAGCTTCTCCATCTAATACATATAATTCTTTGGAATGTGATTTCAACATAAATGTTATTGAATGCTTTGAAATTGATAAAGAAATGTTAAAAAAGAATTTAGCTTTACATCCTTTAACAAAATCCTTTTGTAAACAGGCTTCTCAAGCGCATAAAGATTTCTTAAAAGAAAATTGGTATATATGCATGTATGATAATGAAAGAAATATTTATTTCTTTGATTAACTTAAACTAGCCATAAAGAAAGCTTATAATACTGAAGGTTAATCCATCAATATGATAACAAAATTAAGCTCATCTTGGATTATAGCTTCTACCAGTTCTTCTCCATAAAGAGCTGAAGAATATATACATCGTCCATTACATCAAATCATATATAAAGAAACTTTGGCCGTATCCATAAAAGATGTTGCAAAAATACAAGGAGATAAAGGTAATTCTGAATTTATTTACAAATCAGACTTAAGTCATGTTTTAGAACAAAATAATTATACAAATATTAACCTTCCTACTATTGGCCAACAAAACAATAGAATTGAAGATAAAGTTGAAAATATTATAAAAATTTCTTAAGCATCTTCTTCACAAAAGATAATTAAAACACAAACTTTAGGTTTTCAAGGTGAAGCCCTTAGAGATCTAAAGTTAGAAAGGAAACCTTTAAAATTTTCAAATAAACTAATCAATCAATTATTTCATAGTTTTACAAATATAAAACTTCAAGAAAATGAAGATAAAAAAGCTAACAAATCTATAAATGTTTTAGCCTCAAATTCTAAAGCCTCTAGCTCAAATTCAGAATTTTCTATAGCTGATCCTATGGAAGAAGAGTCTAAAACAAATGAGAATCAAAATGATCAAAATCAAGAATCTCTACAAATCAATAAAATACTTAAAAGACAAAAGCCAATAGTCACTGCTTCAAAACAAGAAATTATTATCCAAGACCTACTCCAATTGATCTTCAATTCGAAGAACAAGCTATTCTAAATGGCCTTCGATTTGAAAACTCCTCAGTATATGAATGGAATGTAGATGGACTATTTGAATATCAAATCCTGCAACTATGCCAACACATGATGATATATGCCTCTACCATCATAGCTGCCGGTAATGATCAAAGACATACAGTAAATGCAGTTGTCCTTGGATTTACTGGACAATTACATGGTTGGTGGGAAAAGAACCTATCTGATTTAGAAAGACAAACTATACTAAATGTAGTAAAAAAGGATCCTTCAAGAAATCCTGTTATTATTCCTCAAGGTCAAATGATTCCTAATTCTATTTACATGCTTATTACCAATATAGTAAAACATTTTATTAGTAATTATATGAATGTAGAAGAAAAAATAAGAAATCAAATAATCAATTTATCTTGCCAAACATTATCAGATTTTTGTCATTATAAAGATGTTTTCTTATCAAAACTTTTTACAAATGATGGAAGCAATTCAGAATTTTGGAAAGAAAAATTTATATCTGGTCTTCATAAACCTTTTACAGAAAAAGTTAGAGAATAGTTAAAATCAAAAAATTATGGAAATTTAAATTAAGGACTTTATACATATGGTGACCTCTTCCAAAAGATAAATAAAGTTAGATTTTCATTATGCAATGAAATCAAACTTAAACGACAAATCAAAAATAAAAAAGGAATCAGCAAATATGAACTTGGTCATTTTCGTTATTAATTTGGCATGGAACCATTAATTAGTCCTTCTAGCCATAATAAAAAGAAAAAATTTAAACAGAAACCATCAAAAAAGAAAATCTAAACATATTTCAACTTTGCAATATTATATTCCCTCAAAAAGATATCATAAAAAATCTTCTCATAAAAATCCTTATAAAGAATCAAAGAAATCTTATACAAAATATAATCCATCCACTTCTTATCCTAAGAAAAAAGAAATACAATGTTATAATTGCAAAGAAAAAGGACATATAGCTCCTGACTGCCGAAAAATAAAAGTAAAAATAGAAAAGAAATCAAAATTATCTTTAAAGGAACCTCAAATTCATCCTTAGAATCATCTAGTTCCTCTAATAAAGATTATTCTTCAAATACATTGTAAAATACTTGATAGTGAAATCCATTATGAATCTCCTTCTTTTTCCTCATTATCTTTAAACGTACTTTCTGCTCCAGAAGAGATGGTGCTAGAAATGTTTAAAGATTTAAAAAATGAAGAATTAAAAAATAAATATTTTAGAAAAATATAGAATATAAATAAAGGAACTAAAAAAGGAAAAGCTTCTACATCAAATAACATATCAGACTTACCTGAACAATTCAACATTAAAACTGTATTAGATAGATTAAGAGAGCAACAAGCCCCTACTCATCTTTCTATTCAAGATCTTTATAAAGAAATTAATAATCAAAAGCAAGAAATAAAAGAATTAAAACAAGACTTAATTGAACTTCAAAAACTCAAGCAACATGTTAAGAATCTTGAATTTCACATACTCAAAATTTATCAAGAAAATAATGATAATATGGAAAATCAAGAAAAATTTGCTGAAAACTTGAATGGTTTTGTAAATTCTTTAACATGGAATCCACTTAAAAAATGGAAAACTCAAATTCCAATTAAGATCAAAGACCTCTTTATTAAAGCACTTTACTTACTAGATAGTGGCGTAGATGTTAATTTAATAAAAGAAGGATTAATCCTAAGAAAATATTATGAATAAGCCAATAATAAACTCAATCTAGTTACTGCTAGCAAAAAACTACATATCAAACACAAACTAAGTAATGTTTATATCTGTAAAAATGGAACATGTATAAAGACAAATTTCATTCTAGGAAAGGATTTAAACAATGATGTTATCCTTGGAAACCCTTTCTACAAATTTTATAGCCATTTTAAATTGACTCATTAGGTCTAAAACCTACTTTAGACAATAAAGAATTAATTTTTGATTTTGGTGAATCAACTCCTATTCAACATAACAATAGTATTAGACAAATTGTAAACAAGAATAAGGTGTTCAAAAAACAATCAAATATTTAGTTCCAAATAAAACGGATCTTATTAATCGTCTCTCTGATGCTTCATGTTTTCTACAGTTGATCCTACATCCAAATTTTGGTCCCTTCAAATTCTACCCGGAGGATAGATATAAAATTAGTTTTCTTTTCCCAATGAAAATAAAAATTCAAATTATTGATAATTCTCATTCAGACCTATTTACTTCAAGAAGTATCCCTTCTCATTATGACATCAAGTACAAGCAAAAGCAAAGCCCCTATTCAGGAATCAAGCACTTCCTTCATACCTACATTCCAACAAATATCAATTCCCTTCTTTAATCCAGGATTATCTGTCACTTCACAGGAACTTATCAATGCCCATTGGAGTGCCATTCTCTCTGATAAAAAAAACACTAGAAAAACCATATCCAAAATTGCAAACCATATCAAGGACTTAGAAAGCCAAATCCTTATGTACCATAATATCCATCAAAGAGCACTGTTATCCACCTATGCTGATGAAAAAATATCTAGAATTCACTTCCTGGAAAAGGTTAACACAGCCTTTATAGATGAGATAGCTGCAAGAATTAGAGAAAACAATCTTTCTTGTTAGATCAAGGAGCGATTAATGCTTAAAGCTCAATATAGAAGCTAGGCAACTGGCTTTCCCAAATTGTTCTTACCATCATATGAAATTGATATCTCATATATCGAACAAGGATTAGTCCAAAGATTTTCTTTATGCAGAGATGATTTTGAAACAATATAGCAGCTCCCTGCAATCGTGCGTGATGCCCTCGCAGCCTTAGAGTTACCAAAAGACAACTTCTCATAACGATTTCACCAAGTTTTGGTGAAAAATCAAAAATCTAGTTTTATCAACCTTATCAATTATGGACCGTCATAAATTATGAAGAAGGAGTTTTCATCTGCAAAAAATTAATCTCCACCTTAAATGATTACGAGCATCTCCGTGTTGATTATCCTGTTTAATGGTATGAATCTCATGAAGTCACTGCAGTGGAATATGATGAGTCTTTAAAAACACATATTTTCATACACATTTTGACCTATTTTAAGGACTTATTAACTTGAAAGAGCCTCATTTAGTGTGATATCATGGTTTCAAGCATTTTAAATTCATTGTAGTGCATTCCTGCATAATTTGCTTAAAAATCACACTTTTTACATAAATTCATGAAACCTGCTATTTTTGAAAGGTTTTGTGAAAATAATTTTTCTCATGAAATAAATTAAATTCTCTTCATCATTACTTCATTCATATAAAACCATGAAAAATGGTGTGCATTTTCATTATCATTTCATGAGAGATGGGCCCATAGTTATGCATTTGTGATTTTAGGGCTAAAATAGTCTTTTCACATAAATTTACATTTGTCTTGTAGGAAATTGATAATATGGGTCCCATTTGTAAAGAATTGAGGCAAGAAATTGATTTTCAAGAAAAAGGGGAGAAAAATTGAAGAAAAAAAGAAATTAGAAGAAAATTGCAAAAAGTTGGCTCATGGTCCCACACACATATGTACATGTGTGAGGTACACTTGTAAAACATCCAAGATGGGGTCCATTTATTTATTGCACATTTTCAAGAAATATTGAAGAGAATTTGAAGAATATCTCATCAAAGATGGACAAGAAAAGCCACATAGGAGTTCTTTTTGGAGATTGAGAAGATTTAACTGAAAAAAATAAAAAAAATACGCAAGCAAGCTATTCCACATCCAAAAGAGGATTTTTTTATCAGATTTTGGTTGAAAAACAGAAAGAAAAAAAATCAAGAGGGTTATCTTCAAAGATCTCTTTAAGTTAGGAGCCAACAAGGAGAATTTTCCAAAAAAGGAAAGTTGACAATGCAAAGAGATGAAAGAGGAAGTTCTACACCTCATGTGGACCAAGTTTGACTCTAAGAGAGGATTCTTATCCCTACTTCATCTCTCAAAAGATTTCAATGCAAGGTGGTACATACAAGAAAGGAAAGAAGCATCCAAGAGGGACTTCTAGACAAAGCAAGCAAGGAAAGAAAAGAGAAATAAAAAGAAAAAAATTCCCCAAAGATATTGCACGTCCAATGCATTTTTTTTGAAGCCCTTTTTCTTTCATTCTTATTATTATTTTTAAAATTTTAAAGTTTGAGAAGGAGTAAGACTTGAAAAAGTATAAATAGGGCACCCATCTCCCATATTCTGCATGACAGAATTACCCACCTCCCACCTCTAGATTTCTACATCCATCTCCCCCTCTTTGTCTCTCCATCTAAAGTCATCAAGGAGGCTTAGCCCTAAAGCCACGCCACCAACCTTGAAGTGTCAACTAGAAGGAGGAATTCTCATCCATCCTAGTATGTAATTGCTTGCTTTTTATCTGCAATCTTTTGTAAAACAATTTCATGCTAGTAAAGTTTGTTTCTTTTTAATTGTTCTTGTCTTTGATTTTGTGGTGTTCATAATTTTAGTCTTATTTGTGATTGGGTTAATTTTCATTCTTGTTTAAATATTAGGATAGAATTGGAATCACAACTAGTAACCCTTCTTAGTAACCTTTTCAATATACTTTGTCTCTTTAAATACATTGTATGTTTAGAGGCAATGCAAGATGGAGTTAAAGAGGTTTGAGTGAAAAAATATTGGAGGTCAATTCTGAAATTTATTTCGACATGGAATGGAAATTTGTTATTCTTACTTAGATTGACGACCTAAGATGAAGAATAAAGCCTTAGCACAATACTTCTAATCTTTTTGAGTGCAAATTGAGGTAAGAAATTGAAGGAACAATCTACCGCCTTTGACTTCCGTTGTTTACCGCCTTTGACTTCAGTTATACCGCCTTTGACTTCCTCAATTTTATTTTATTTTCTACACTTTTGTTATTTTTCTTATTATGTTTATGTTGATTTTAAGTTTTGTTTTTGCATAGTTTGATGGTTGGATTAGAATTAATTGCATATATTTTCATGTCATAAGATTTTGTGCGTATTTAAGTTGATGAAAATTAAGCCTTCAGATTTGAATCTAATTTTTCAACATGTCATGGCATGCATTGCTTTACTAATTTTACTAACTTTCTAATTTTAATTTTGTTTCTAGTTTTATGTTTTTTATTGTTTTAGTTAATTTCTAGAATTAAAATATCTTTCTAAACTTGTTTTAATTGAAGCTTTTAAATTGGGAAGTCTTTCTAGTTTTAGAAATTCTAACCTAGGAAGTTTCTAACTTATGTTTATTTTATTTTTAACATTGTTTAGTTTAGTAAATTTCTAATTTAAGATTTAGTTTTATTGGAAGTTCTATGTGTGTTTTGTTTTGCAGTAATTTTAATTTTATTTTTAGGAACTTCTAGATTTAGGATTTACTTTCTTTATTTGAATTGTGATTGTAATTATTTTGCTTTAGGAATGTATGTATTTGTTAGATTTTAATTAGGCTAGTTTTAGAATTTTGTTAGGCAGGTAACAAGTTGAAAATATTTTAAACATAGCTCCCTGTGGATTCGACCCCATACTTACCGGGATATTCCTATATCGCAGCTCTGCACTTGGAGTCACGAACAGAATACAGCTTAGAACATCTCCAAAATTATGATCCAGCATCTTATCAATATCAGAGATTTCTCAATCTAAAAGGACATTTTGAATTTGCAAGTACATATAGATATGTTTGGTGTGACGGTCGACGAGTTGTTTGCATTACTAATCATTGAGCAAACAATGGTGATAGAGAATCCTTCTAAATCTGGACATGCCAAGCTTAATCAAATTCTTAATGCCTATGAAGATATCTTTTTTGACATTTCAGAAAAAACTTGTGAAGAATTAATTCAGCTATTCCATGGAGAATTCGAAAATGATAATGAAGGTTGGAATGACCCTTGTCATAATTTGACTCTATTATGAAGTTCTCCGATAGCTACAATGGAAATCATCAGGCTGGTGATTAATCTTATTAAGATTTAGACTTATCAAGATTTATTAAGAGTTTTCTCTATAAAGCATGCAAATAAAAGATTACAAAACTTTATCATTGCTACCGTATTCATAGCTATGCTATTCTCTACAAACACATCAAAGTTATGCTGAAAAAGTACTACATAAAAAACCTACTTTGAGAAAGAAGACAAAAGACAATTGGAAAAATCTAGAAGACAATGAGAATGAACAAGGCTCCACAGACTTCTCTATCTACAACAGACCAAGTAGGTACTATGTAGAAGAATAAAGTAACATCCTCCTAGTCAACAAGTACACTCATCACAGCATGAAGACAAACCATCTATACGACAACCTGTGATCCTATCCAGCAGTAAAATCCTGAAACATCATGCAATCTGCAAGCATATAAAATGAAATGCAAATGCTGCCAAAATTCAGTTGTAATTAAATGTAAATTATGTTTGCTAGGGATATATATAGTGCTAGCCTTTTTCATGTACAAGCAAGAGTTGGAATACTAGTCAAAATCCAACCTTGCTTCCACCACCATCTCCTCTTTCATCTTCCTTCTGCTTTTGTATACCCACCATCTTCCCCATTTGGTATCAAAGACAAGTTGGAATCAAATTTGTAATCAAGTACTTTGGCAATATAAAGTTGTTTTGTGAGTATTTCTTCACTTATCTTTGTTATGTTATGCTTTGATTTTGCTTAGTGAATTGCTGACTCAGAAGTAAGAGTATCAAAAGTCTTAGTACTTAGTTCTGTGTTTCTTATTATTGAGAAATTTTAATCATATTCCACCCGAAGCGAAGCTGAGGTAGCCATTGTTGTCGCCATTGTTAGCCGTATGAAGGCATTTAAGGCGCTTTGTTGGTGTGTAAATCCTTTATTCATTAGACACTCGTGGTGGATTTGGTTAAGATAACTCTATAATACAAATTATGGCTAAGCTTATTAAGAAGTTTGTACCTTCTTCTTCCTTATCACCAAATTCCTTATCTTCTATGTCTATTAAAAATAGTGAAGAAATCAGTTATGATGATTTAGATCAAGTTATTTATGACTAGACTATTCCAACTGTAAATAAAAATGAAATTTATAAAGGTGGAAGTTTTCAATTAAAATCAAGTTATAAAGTAAAAACCATTGAAAGAACCAAATCCATTACTAGTACTATTCAGCATCATTCTTTAATCAACACCCATGAAATAAAGGACTATGTTAAAACATACAATTATATTTATTTTGGATTAGTGCAAGTTGCTCTAAAGCCTTTAACAAGACTTGGACTTAGAATAGAAGCTCTCATCTATGTTCAAGATAGAAGAAATACAAAGTTCAGTGATTTATTACTTGGAATGGTTGAATTAAGTTTGGCTAATAGCCCTACTTTCTTTATTTGCTTTCCAAATTTCTCTGTTTCCTTTACAAATCTAGGTGCACATGAAGCTTTTACTCTTGCTATCTAGACAAAGGGTTTTAATATGAATCCTTATAATCAAAATCTTGCTCTCATAGATAGAGTTTATTATAAACTCATGAATTCAGTTGTTCCAGGCATAACCTATTCCCATCAAGCAAAAGGTATGGTTGCTTTATTCCAAACTAATTTTAAAAATAAAGTTAATATTCCAAAACTCATATAGTCGAATTATATTAATCTATCTGGTAAATTGTGCATAGAATACGCCCAACCAGAAAGGTCTTTAGAAAATCAAGATATTGAAACAATTATTAAACATGAAGATGGAAGTATTGAAATAAATTTTCAAACAGATTCAAGAGATACAACTCCTTTAGTTTATCAACCTTCTAGAAAGTCTTATTTTCATCCTTCCTTTATGGTAGGATCTTCCATAAAAGAACCATCTCGAGTCTCTTGCCCTACACCTACTGTAGACCTTCGACCTATAGGACTTGTGTATCCTTCTTATCAAGCTTCTCCATCTATTACATATAATCCTTCAGAATCTGATTTCAATATAAATGTTATTGAATGTTTTGAAATTAATAAAGAAATATTAAAAAAGAATTTAGTTCTACATCCTTTAACAAAATCCTTTTTTAAATGGGTTTCTTAAGAACGTAAAGACTTTTTTAAAAAAAATGGTACAAATATATGTATGATATCAAAGAAAATTTATTTCTTTGATTGGCTTAAACTAGCCATAAAGAAAGCTTAGAATACTGAAGATTTATCCATCAATATAATAAAAAAATTAAGTTCAGCTTGGATTATAGCTTCTACCAATTCTTCTCCATAAAGAACTGAAGAATCTATACATCCTCCATTACGTCAAATCATATATAAAGAAACTTTAGCCGTACCCATAAAAGATGTTGCAAAAATACAAGGAGATAACGGTAAATCTGAATTTATTTACAAATCAGACTTAAGTTATATTTTAGAACAAAAGAATTATACAAATATTAACCTTCATACTATTGGCCAACAAACTAATAGAATTGAAGATACAGTTGAAAATATTTTACGGCCTTCTGAAATTACTTCTTCTCAAAAAAAAAAAAAATCAAAGGATCCTCATCCTCATCCTTAAAATCATCTAGTTCCTCTGATAAAGATTATTCTTCAAATACATGTCACTATAAAATATTTAATAGTGAAACTCAGTATGAATCTGCTTCTTCTTCTTCTTTTTCTTTAAACGTACTCTCTGCTCCATAAAAAATGGTGCTAGAAATGTGTAAAGATCTAAAAGATGAAGAATTAAAAAATAAATATTTTGAAATAAATATAAAAATAAACAATGGAAATAAAAAAAACTTCTAAATCAGGTAATATATCTGAGTTACCTGAACAGTTCAGTATAAAAATTGTTTTAGATAGATTAAGAGAGTAACAAGCTCCTACTAATCTTTCAATTCAAGATCTTTATAAAGAAATTAATACTCAAAAGCAAGAAATAAATGAATTAAAAAAAGACTCAATTGAACTTCACAAACTCAAACAACGTGTTGAGAATATTGAATTTCACACACTCAAAAATTATCAAGAAACTAATAATAATTTAGAACATCAAGAAAAAATTGATGAAAACTTAAATTGTTTTTTAAATTCTTTAATAAGGAATGCACCTCAAAAATGGAAAACTCAAGTTATAATTAAGGTAAAAGACTTTTTTATTAAAGCACTCTGCTTACTAAATAGTGGCACAGATGTTAATTTAATAAGAGAAGGATTAATCCCAACAAAATATTATGAAAAAACCAAAAATAAACTCAGCCTAACTGCTAGTAATAAACTTCATATCCATTATAAATTAAATAAGTTCATGTTTGCAAAAATGGAACATGTATAAAAACTAATTTCCTACTCGGAAATGATTTAAACAATGATGTTATCCATGGAAATCCTTTTCTACAGATTCTACAGCCTTTTCAAACTGACTCATTAGGCCTTAAAACTATTAAAGACAGTAAAAAAATAAATTTTGATTTTGTTGAATCAACTCCTATTCAATATATCAATATCATCAAAATCAAATTGCTTATAAAGAAAAAAGAATTTGTATATTTTTAAGAAGATATGAATTTTTTAAGAATTAAAAAAGAATTACAAAAGCTAGAATTCCAAAAAGATTTAATCCAATTTCAAAAATCTCTTGAAACAGAATGCTGTTTTGACTTCCTACTACCTTTTGGCACATGAAACACCATACCGTTTCTCTTTCATATATTGATAATTTTGATGAATCTCAAATTCCTACTAAAGCTCAACCTATTTAGATGAATAAAGACCTTGTACAACTATGTACTAAAGAAATCAATGATTTTCTTGCTAAAAAGCTTATTCAGAAATCACAATCCCCTTGAAGTTGTGCAACATTTTATATAAAGAAAGTGCCTGAACAAGAACGAGGTGTTCCTCATCTTGTTATCAACTAGAAGCCTTTAAATAAAGTCTTAAAGTCCATCAGATATCCAGATCCAAATAAAACGGATCTTATTAACGGTCTAGTTGGTGCCTTCTTTTTTTCCAAATTTGATCTTAAATCAGGATTTTGGCAAATTCAAATTACCCTAGAGGACAGGTATAAAACTGCTTTTACAGTACCATTTGGCCATTACAAATGGAATGTTATGCCATTTGGTTTAAAAAATGCTCCTTTAGAATTTCAAAGAATAATGAATGAATTATTAATCCATATCAAGCTTTTACACTCGTTTATATAAATGACATTCTTTTGCTTTCAAAATGTATTTGTGACCATTGGAAACATTTAAATATTTCTAAAATAGTTATTATCAAGAATGGACTTGTCTTATCACAAAAGAAAATGAAGCTTTTTCAAACAAAAATTCAGTTTCTTGGCTTTATAATAAAAAAAGAAACTATTCTCTAGTCCAAAGAGTTAAGTTTACTTCCCAATTTTCTAATGAAATTCTTAATAAAGAGCAATTGCAACATTTTCTTGGATGCCTTAATTATGCTTCTCCCTTTTATAAAGATCTTGCCAAAGAAAGAAAAATCTTGACCAAAAATCCCGTAGAATGGTCACTTGCTCATACAAAAGCTGTTCAAAATATTAAACAGAAAGTCCAAAATTTACCTTGCTTAACTATCCCTCATCCAGATTTATTAAAAATAGTCCAAACAGTTGCATCTGAAGTAGGTTTCGAAGGAATCCTTTTACAAAGAAACATCCTTGGAAAAGAAGAAATTCTTTGTTTCACTTCTGGAACATGGAAGCCCACTCAACAGAATTATTTAACTATTAAAAAGGAAATCCTATCCATAGTAAATAGTATAATGAAGTTCCAAAGTGATTTATTAAATAAAAAATTTTATTAAGAATAGATTGTAAATCTGTTAAAGAAATTTTAGAAAAAGATATAAAAAATCTTACTGCTAAGCAAATCTTTGCTCGTTGGCAAGCTTTGTTAGCCATATTTGACTTTGACATTGAGTATATTACAGGTAAAAATAATTCGCGTCCTGATTTTTTATCTCATGAGTTTTTACAAGGACAAAAGAATGAAGCCTTGGCAGATTAGACCCTTTCTTCAGTCCCCAACTGATAAAGTTTCTTCCATTATGAACACTACACCTCTGTCCAAAAAATCTAGTGGCAATTATCTTGAGAGATGGGGAGCAACCCATACTTCTAATATTCCTTAATTTCAAAGCCCATTAAGCCTTGTATCCAGAAAACCTCAAGCTTCACAAGCCCAATATTTTGCCACAAAAGCACCCTTGAGAATTTATTCCTTAGATGCCATGTCTTATGCCAATACCATTTCTATTGAACATCTTATCCAAACCCTTTTTTCTCCTGATCACTTATTTTTCCAACCTTTTGACTATAAAGTCTATGAATAGATTTTGATCAGAACTGATAGCTATACTATTGATCATACAGATGGATCAAAAAATTCTTACTTAAATGCTTTACCAACCAATATTACTACGCTATATTCAAAAACCAAGATTCTGCATGTTCTCTTCGCAGAAGAATGGAGATGACCTCTTCATGTGCTTCAACGGCTTAATTCAGAACTTAGTTTTAATTATTATGATTATATTTCTACTTGGGAAGTCATCCTCTATTATCAAAAGCCATCCTTCTAGCATTCCTGGTTCATCAGACTCAAATCAAACTCCCATAAAATAACTATGTGGTTCTTCACACAATTCTGGATCCCTTTTGGTGCCACTAAAGACATCCTTCCTTAGGTACTTCTTCCTATTTATGAATCCTATTCTGCATCATTTAAAGCCTTTCCCAACTCAGAAGAAAAAAGCCTTTATCAGCACCTACAACTTGCAGCAGAACCTTATGTTATTATGCAGTTTTATTGCAAGCAGGAGATTCCTTGGATCTTGAAATGGAATTTTTATAAAGGAACGGACTTCAGTCCACCAGTTTTATCTTGAATGATCTATATCAAGTTTTGGCATCAATTTGATTATACTACAATACTCTAGTAATATTCTACGAATCAAGCTATAAAGCCATCATTCTCTGAAGTTCATAAAACCGTTGAAAAAGAAAAAGAAAGGCTTCATCCAACAAGTGATATCAATAAACAGAAGAGTTCTTGTTCAGCCTCTCCTTTGGCTCTTTATGCAACAACAAATTTGTTTTAACTCAAAAAAGAACATCAAAAGGAAATTTTTGAACAAATACAAAAAGAAAGGTCGTCTGAAAATTTCTCCATTAAGTTTTGGTCAGCAGCTGCGTCAGCTTTGGGCTGATGACAATCCTTTTGAAAATATTGCCCCTGAACCAGATACAAATAATGATGAGACAAAAAGTGATAATGAAGGATTCATCTCTATCCGAAGAAAAGAAAAAAAAAATAAAACCAAGACAAGACATATGCTTTTTCAAGCCACTCAATTTTCCATAAAGCAATCATGACAATCCACTATTCAGAATAAAGTTCATCTACAGTGAAGACTATAATCGTATCCAGCAGTCCTGAAGCATCATGAAATTTGTCAGCACATGAAATGAAATGCAAATGCAGTGTAAATTTAGTTGTAATAAAATGTAAATTATGTTGGTTATGACTATAAATAGGTCTAGCCTTCCTCATGTACAGGCAAGAGTTAGAATACGAGTTAAAATCTGGCTTTGCTTCCACCACCATCTCCTCTCTCCTCTCCCTTCCGCTTTTGTATACCCACCATCTTCCCCATTTGGTATCAGAGCCAAGTTGGTATCAAATTTTTAATCAAGTACTTTGGCAATATAAAGTTGTTTTGTGAGTATTTCTTCACTTATCTTTGTAATGTTATGCTTTGATTTTGCTTAAGGAATTGCAGACTTAGAAGTACAAACGTCAAAAGTCTTAATACTTAGTTTTCTGTTTGTTATTATTGAGAAATTTTAATCATATTCGACCTGGAGCACAGCTAAGGTAACCACTATTCTCGCCATTGTTAGCCATGTGAAGGCATTTAAGGCATTTTTTTAGTGTGTAAATCCTCTATTTCGTTAGATACTCATGGTGGATTTAGTTAAAGTAACTCCGTAATACAAATTATGGCTAAGCTTATTAAGAAGTTTGTACCTTTTTCTTCCTCATCATCAAAATCCTTATCTTCTATATCTATTAAAAATAGTAAAGAAATCAGCTAAGACAATTTAGATCAAGTTATTTGTGACTAGACTATTCCAACCATAAATAAAAATGAAATTTATAAAGTTGGAAGTTTTCAATTAAAATCGAGTTATAAAATAAAAACCATTGAAAGAACTGAATCCATCACCAGTAATATTCAGCATATTTTTTTAATCAAGCCCAATGAATTAAAGGAGTATGTTAAAACATACAATTATATTCATTTTGCATTAGTACAAGTTGCTCTAAAGCCTTTAACAAGACTTGGACATAGAACAGAAGCTCTTATCTATATTCAAGATAGAAGACATAAAAAAATCAGTGATTTATTAGTTGGAATGCTTGAATCAAGTTTGGCTAATGGTCTTACTTTTTTCAATTGCTTTCAAAATTTCTCTGTTTCCCTTACATATCCAGGTGCACATGAAGCTCTTACTTTTACTATCCCGACAGAAGGTTTTGATATGAATCCTTATAATCAAAATCTTGCTCTCATATATAGAGTTCATTATAAACTCATGAATTTAGTTATTCCAGGAATAGCCTATTCCAATCAAGTAAAAGGTATGACTACTTTATTCCAAACTAATTTTAAAAATAAAGTTAATATTGCAAAACTCATACCGTGGAATGATATTAATTTATCTGGTAATGGCGCTTAGAAAATGCTCAACTAGAAAGGTCTCTAGAAAATCAAGATATTGAAACAATTATTGAATATGAAGATGGAAGTGTTGAAATACATTTTCAAACAGATTCAAGAGATACAACTCCTACAATTTTTCAACCTTCTAGAAAGTCTTATTTCATCCTCCCTCTATGGTAGGATCTTCCATAAAAGAACCATTCTAAGTTTCTTGCTCTACATCTAATGTAGACCTTCAACCTACAGGACTTGTGTATCCTTCTTATCAAGCTTCTCCAATTAATACATATAATCCTTTGGAATCCAATTTCAATATAAATGTTATTGAATGTTTTGAAATTGATAACAAAATGTTAAAAAAGAATTAACTTTACATCCTTTAACAAAATCCTTTTTTAAATAGATTTCTCAAGAACATAAAGACTTTTTAAAAGAAAAATGGTACAAATATATGTACGATAATCAAAGAAGTATTTATTTATTTGATTGGCTTAAACTAGCCATAAAGAAAACTTATAATATTGAAGATTTATCCATCAATATGATTACAAAATTAAGCTCATCTGAGATTATAGCTTCTACCAGTTCTTCTCTACAAAGAACTAAAGAATCGATACATCCCCCATTACATCAAATCATATACAAAGAAACTTCAGCTGTACCCATAAAAGATGTTGCAAAAATACAAGGAGATAAAATTAAATCTGAATTTATTTATAAATCAGATTTAAGTCATGTTTTAGAATAAAATAATTATACAAATATTAACCATCATATTATTGGCCGACGAACTAATATAATTGAAGATAAAGCTAAAAATTTCACAGCCTTCTGAAATTATTTCTTCCCAAAAAGAAGTCATAACTAACTTAAAAAGGATCATCATTCTCATCCTTAGAATCATCTAGTTCCTCGGATAAAGATTACTTTTTAGATACATGCCATTGTAAAATATTCGACAACGAAATCCAGTATGAATCTACTTCTTTTTCCTCTTTATCTTCAAATGTACTCTCTGCTCCAGAAGAAATGGTGCTAGAAATGTTTAAAGATCTAAAAGATGAAGAATTAAAAAATAAATATCTGAAAAAATAAAGAAAATAAACAATGGAAATAGAAAAGGAAAAGCTTCTACATCAAGTAATATATCTGACTTACTTGAACAATTCAGTATAAAAACTGTTTTAGATAGATTAATAGAGCAACAAGCTCCTACTCATCTTTCAATCCAAGATCTTTCTAAAGAAATTAATAATCAAAAGCAAGAAAGAAAACAATTAAAACAAGACTTAATTGAACATCAAGAACTCAAACAATGTGTTGAGAATCTTGAATTTCACACACTAAAAAATTATCATGAAAATAATGATAATAAATTAGAACATCAAGAAGAATTTGGTGAAAACTTAAATGGTTTTGTAAATTCTAAAAACAAGAAATCCACTTAAAAAATGGAAAACTCAAGCTACAATTAAGATCAATGACTTCTCTATTAAAGCACTATGCTTACTATATGGTAGTGCAGATGTTAATTTAATAAGAGAAGGATTAATCCCAGCAAAATATTATGAAAAAACCAATACTAAACTCAATCTAGCTAATGCTATTAAAAAACTACATATCAAATACAAATTAAGTAATGTTTATGTCTGTAAAAATGGAACATACATAAAGACTAATTTCCTTCTAGGAAAGGATTTAAACAATGATCTAATCCTTGGAAATCCTTTTCTACAAATTTTACAGCCTTTTCAAATTGACTCATCAAGTCTAAAAACTATTTTAGACAATAAAGAATTAAATTTTGATTTTGTTGAATTAACTCATATTCAACATATCAATATTATTCAGACAAAGTGTAAACAAGAATAAGATGTTCAAAAAGCAATCAAATATCCAGTTCCAAATAAACGGATCTTATTAATCATCTCTCTAATGTCTTCATGTTTTCTACTTTTGATCATACATCTAAATTTTGGTACCTTCAAATTCTACCTAGAGGATAGATATAAAATTATTTTTATTTTCCCAAAGAAAATAAAAATTCAGATTATTGATAATTCTCAATTGGACCTATCTGCCTTCAGGAAGTATTCCTTCTCATTATGACTTCAAGTATAAGCAAAAGCAAAGCCCGTATTCAAGAATCAAGCGCTTCCTTCATACCTAGATCCTAACAAATATCAATTCCCTTCATCAATCGAGGATTACCTATCACTTCACAAAACTTATCAATGCCTATTGAAGTGCCATTCTCTTAGATAAAAGAAAAAAACACTAGAAAAAGCCTATCCAAAATTGCAAACCATATCAAGGACTTAGAAAGCCAAATCCTTATATGCCATAACATCCATCAAAGATCACTGTTATCCACCTTTGCTAATGAAAAAACATCCAGAATTCAGCTCCTGGAAAAGGTTAACACAGCCCTTCCCAATGAGATAGCTGCAAGAATTAGAAAAAGAACTCTTTCTTATCAAATCAAGGAGCGATTAATGCTTAAAGCTCAATATATAAGCTGGGCAACTGGTTTTCCCAAATGGTTCCTGCCATCATATAAAGTTGATATCTCATATATAAAATAAGGATTAGTCCAAAGATTTTCTTTATGCAGAGATGATTTTGAAATGATACAGCAGCTCCCTGCAATCATGCGTCATGCCCTTCACAGCCTTGGAGTTACCAAAAGATAACTTCTCGTAATGATTTCATCAAGTTTGGATGAAAGATCAGAAATCCGGTTTTATCAACCTTATCAACTATGGACCATATGAATTATGAAGAAGGAGATTTAATCTGCAAAGAAATTCTTCTCTACCTTAAATGATTATGAGCATCTCCCTGTTGATTATCCAGCTCAATGGTATGAATCTCATGAAGTTGCTACAATGGAATACAGCTTAGAACGTCTCCAAAATTATGACCCAGCTTCTGATAAATATCAAAGATTTATCAATCTAAAAGGAACATCTTGAATTTGCAAGTACATATAGATATGTTTGGTGTGATGGTCAATGAGCTACTTGCATTGCTAATGATCTCACTGAGCAAACAACGGTGATACAGAATCCTTCTAAATCCAGACATGCCATGCTTAATCAAATTCTCAATGCCTATGAAGATATCTCTTTTGACATTTTAGAAAAAACTCGTGAAGAATTAATTCAGCTATTCCATCGAGAATTCGAAAATGGTAATGAAGGTTGGAATGACCCTTGTCATAATTTTGACTCTATTATGAAGTTCTCCACTAGGTACAATGGAATTCATTAGGATGGTGATTAATCTTATTAGGATTTATTAAGAGCTTTCTCTATAAAGCCTGCAAAGAAAATATAACAAAAACTTTATCATTGCTACCATATCCATAGCTATGCTATTCTCTACAAACACATCAAAGTTATGTTGAAAAAGTACTATACAAAAAAGCTACTTTGACAAAGAAGGCAAAAGACAATTGGGAAAAATCCAAAAGCCAATAAGAAAATTCAAGGCTCCATAGATTCCTCTCTCTGCAGCAGACCAACCAGTTACTATGCTGAAGAATAAGGCAACATCCTCCTAGTCAACTAGTACACTCATCACAGCATGAAGACAAACAATCTATACAGCAACCTGTGATTCTGTCCAGCAGTAAAATCCCGAAACAACGTAAAATGAAATGCAAATGCAGTGGAATTTCAGTTGTAATGAAATGTAAATTATGTTAGCTGAGGCTATAAATAGTATTAAGCCTTGTCCACGTACAGGCAAGAGTTGGAATACCAGTCAAAATCTAGCTTTGCTTCCACCACCATCTCCTCTCTCCTCTCCCTTCCATTTTTATATACCCACTATCTTCCCCATTTGGTATCAGAGCCAAGTTGGTATCAAATTTGTAATCAAGTACTTTAGCAATATAAAGTTATTCTGTGAGTATTTATTCACTTATCTTTATTACGCTATGCATTGATTTTGTTTGAGGAATTGCTAACTCAAAAGTGAGAATGTCAAAAGTCTTAACACTTAGTTTTGTATTTGTTATTATTGAGAAATTTTAATCATATTCCGCCTTGAGCGAAGCTGAAGTAGCCATTGTTGTCGCCGTTCTTAGCCATGTAAAGGCATTTAAGGTGTTTTGTTGGCATGTAAATCCTCTATTTCATTAGATACTCATGGTGGATTTGGTTAAAATAACTCTGTAATACAAATTATGGCTAAGCTTATTAAGAAGTTTGTACTTTCTTCTTCCTTATTATCAAATTCCTTATCTTCTATGTCTATTAAAAAGACAGAAAAAATCAGGTATGACGATTTAGATCAAGTTATTTGTGACTGGACTATTCCAACCATAAATAAAAATAAAATTTATAAAGTTGGAAGTTTTTAATTAAAATCAACTTATAAAGTAAAAACCATCGAAAGAACTGAATCCATTACTAGTAATATTTAGCCCGCTGAAAAAGGAGTATGTGAAAACATACAATTATATTCATTTTGGATTAGTGCATGTTGCTCTAAATCCATTAACAAGACTTAGACTTTGAACTGAAGCTCTTATCTATGTTCAAGAAACAAGACAAAAAACTCAGTGATTCATTACTTAAAATGGTTGAATCAAGGTTAACGAATGGCCCTACTTTTTTCAATTGCTTTCCAAATTTCTCTATTTCCCGTACAGATCTAGGTGCACATGAAGCTCTTCCTCTTGCTATCCAAACAGAAGGTTTTGATATGAATCCTCATAATCAAAATCTTGCTCTCATGTATAGAGTTTATTATAAACTCATGAATTCAGTTATTTCAGGCATAGCCTATTCCCATCAAGCAAAAGGTACGACTACTTTATTCCAAACTAATTTCAAAAATAAAGTTAACATACCAAAACTCATACAGTGGAATGATATTACTCTATCTAGTAATTGGCGCTTAGAAAACGCTCAACCTGAAAGGTCTTTAGAAAATCAAGATATTGAAACAATTATTGAACATGAAAATGGAATTCTTGAATTAAATTTTTAAATAGATTTAAGAGATACAACTCTTACAGTTTATCAACCTTCTAGAAAGTCTTATTCTCATCCTCCCACTATGGTAGGATCTTCCATAAATGAACCATCCCGAGTTTCTTGCTCTATGCCTAATGCAGACCTTCGACCTACAGGACCTGTATATCCTTCTTATTAAGCTTCTCCATAAATACATATAATCCTTCGGAATCCGATTTCAATATAAATGTTATTGAATGCTTTGAAATTGGTAAAGAAATGTTAAAAAAGAATTTAGCTTTACATCATTTAACAAAATCCTTTTTTACACAGGTTTCTCAAGAACAAAAAGGCTTTTTATAACAAAAATGGTACATATATACACATGATAATCAAAGAATTATTTATTTCTTTGATTGGCTTAAACTAGCCATAAAGAAAGCTTATAATACTGAAGGTTTATCCATTAATATGATAACAAAATTAATATCATCTTGGATTATAGCTTCTACCAGTTCTTCTCCACAAAGAACTGAAGAATCCATACATCCTCTATTACATCAAATCATATATAAAGAAACTTCGGCCGTACCCATAAAAGATATAGCAAAGATGCAAGGAGATAAAGGTAAATATGAATTAATTTATAAATCAGACTTAAGTCATGTTTTAGAACAAAATTATTATACAAATATTAACCTTCATACTATTGGCCAACAAACCAATAGAATTGAAGATATAGTTGAAAATATTTTAAAATTTATGAAGCATTTTCTTCACGGAAGATAATTAAGACACAAACTTTAGGCTTTCAAGGTAAAGCCCTTAAAGATCTAAAGTTAGAAAGGAAACATTTAAAATTTTCAAATGAACTAATCAATCAATTATCTCATAGTTTTGCAAATATTAAAATTTAAGAAAATAAAGATCAAAAAACTGAGAAATCTATAAATGTTTTAGTCTCAAATTCTAAAGCCTCTAGCTCAGATTCATAATTTTCTGTTGTTGATCCTATAGAAAAAGAGTCTAAAACAAATGAGAATCAAAATGATCAAAGTCAAAAATCTCTACAAATCAATAAAATATTTAAAAGACAAAAACCAATAGTCACTGCTGCAAAAATAAGAAATTATTATCCAAGATCTACTCCAGTTGATCTTCAATTCGAAGAACAAGCTATTCTAAATGGCCTTCGATTTGAAAACTCCTCAGTATATGAATGGAATGTAGATGGACTATCTAAATATCAATCCTACAACTATGCCAACATATGATGATATATGCCTCCACCATCATAGCTGTCGTAATGATCAAAGACATGCAATAAATGTAGTTGTCCTTGGATTTACTGGACAATTACATAGTTGGTGTGAAAAGTATCTATCTGATTTAGAATGACAAGCTATACTAAATGCAGTAAAGAGGGATCCTTCAGGAAATCCTATTATTACTCCTCAAGGTCACATGATTCCTCATTCTAATTGCATGCTTATTACCAATATAATAAAACATTTTATTGGTAATTATATGAATGTAGAAGAAAAAATAATAATACAATTAATCAATTTAGCTTGCCCAACATTATTAGACTTTCGTTGGTATAAAGTTGTTTTCTTATCAAACTCTATATAATCAATGGAAGCAATTTAGAATTTTGGAAAGAAAAATTTATATCTGGTCTTCTTAAACTTTTTGTAAAAAAAAGTTAGAGAAGAGTTAAAATTAGAAAATTATGGAAATTTAATTTATGGACTTTATAAATATGGTGACCTCATTCAAAAGATAAATAAAGTTGGATTTTCATTATGCAATGAAATCAAACCTAAACGACAAATTGAAAATAAAAAAAGAATCAGCAAATATGTACTTGGTGATTTTTGTTATCAATTTGGCTTGGAACAATTAATTAGTCCTTTAGTCATAATAAAAAGAAAAACTTAAAAAGAAACCATCAAAAAAGAAAATCTAAACATTTTTGAACTCCACAATATTATATTCCTTCAAAAAGATATCATAAAAAATCTTTTCATAAAAATCCTTATATAGAATCAAAGAAATCTTATACAAAAGATAATCCATTCACTTCTTATCCTAAGAAAAAATAAATACAACGTTATAATTGCAAAGAAAAAAGACATATAGCTCCTGACTGCCCAAAAATAAAAGTAAAAATAGAAAAAGAAATCAAAACTGTCTTAAAAGGATCCTCAGCGTTAGAGTTATCCAATTCCTCTAATACAGATTATTCTTTCTCTCATTCTTTAGATACATGTCGTTGTAAAATATTTAATAGTGAAATCCAGTATGAATCTACTTCCCTTTCCGCTTTATCTTTAAGAGTACTTTCTGCTCCAGAAGAACTAATGCTAGAAATGTTTAATCAAAGATGAAGAATTAAAACAGAAATATTTTGAAAAAACACGGAATATAAATAAAGGAAACAAAAAAGCAAAAGCTTCTACATCAAATAATATATCTAACTTACTTGAACAATTCATCATTAAAAGTATATTAGATAGATTAAAAGAGCAGCAAGCTCCTCCTCATTTTTAAATTCAAGATCTCTATAAAGAAATTACTAATCAAAAGCAAGAAATGAAAGAATTAAAACAAAACTTAATTGAACTTTAAGAACTCAAACAACGTGTTGAGAATCATGAATTTCACACACTAAAAAATTATCAAGAAAATAATGATAATAAATTAGAACATCAAGAAGAATTTAGTGAAAACTTAAAATGGTTTTGTAAATTCTTTAACAAGAAATCTACTTAAAAAATGGGAAATTCAAGCTACAATTAAGATCAAAGACTTTTCTATTAAAGTACACTGCTTACTAGATAGTGGCATAGATGTTAATTTAATAAGAGAAGGATTATTCCTAACAAAATATTATGAAAAAACTAATAATAAACTCAATCTAGTAACTACTAGCAAAATACTACTTATCAAATACAAATTAAGTAATGTTTATGTCTGTAAAAATGGAACTTGCATAAAGACTAATCTCCTTTTAGGAAAGGATTTAAACAATGATGTTATCCTTGGAAACACTTTTCTACAAATTTTACAGCCTTTTCAAATTAACTCATCAGGTCTAAAAACTATTTTAGACAATAAAGAATTATTTTTTGATTTTGATGAATCAACTCCTATTCAACATATCAATAGTATTCAACAAAGTGTAAACAAGAATAAGGTGTTCAAAAAACATTCAAATATCTAGTTCCAAATAAAACGGATCTTATTAATTGTCTCTCTGATGTCTTCATGTTTTCTACATTTGATCCTACATCCAGATTTTGGTACCTTCAAATTCTACTCGGAGGACAGATATAAAATTATTTTTCTTTTCCAAAAGAAGATAAAATTCAAATTGTTGATAATTTTCATGCAGACCTATCTGCCTTCAGGAAGTATCCCTTCTCATTATGACATTAAGTACAAGCAAAAGCAAAGCACCTATTCAGGATTCAAGTTCTTCCTTCATACCAACATACCAACAAATATCAATCCCTTTCTTTAATCCAGGATTATCAGTCACTTCACAAGAACTTATCAATGCCCATTGGAGTGCCATTCTCTCTGATAAAAGAAAAAACACTAGAAAAACCCTATCCAAAATTGCAAACCATATCAAGGACTTAGAAAGCCAAATGCTTATGTGTCATAACATCAATCAAAGAGCACTGTTATCCACTATGTTGATGAAAAAAACATCCAGAATTCACCTCTTGGGAATGGTTAACACAACCCTCCCAGATGTGATAGCTACAAAAAGTAGAGAAAAAACTATTTCTTGTTAGATCAAGGAGCGATTAATGCTTAAGCCTCAATATATAAGCTGGGCAACTGGCTTTCCCAAATTGTTCTTGCCATCATATGAAGTTGATATCTCACATATCGAACCAGGATTAGTCCATAGAATTTCTTTATGTAGAGATGATTTTGAAATGATACAGCAGCTCCCTGCAATCGTGCGTCTTGCCCTTCGCAGCCTTGGAGTTACCAAAAGACAACATCTCATAATAATGCATCTGAAATAGGTTTTGGAGGAATCCTTCCACAAAAAAACATCCTCGGAAAAGAAGAAATTCTTCGTTTTACTTCTGAAACATGGATGCCCACTCGACAAAATTATTCAACTATCCATAGTAAATAGTATAATGAAGTTTCAAAGTGATTTATTAAACAAAAATTTTTATTAAGAATAGATTGTAAATCTGTTAAAGAAATTTTAGAAAAAGATGTAAAAAATCTTGCTACTAAGCAAATATTTGCTCACTGGCAAGCTTTATTAGCCATATTTGACTTTGATATTGAGTATATTACAGGTAAAAATAATTCTCTTCCTAATTTTTTATCTCATGAGTTTTTACAAGGACAAAAGAATGATGCCTCGCAGATTAGACCCTTTCTCCAGTCCCCAACTGATAATGTTTCTTCCATTATGAATACTACACCTTTACCCAGAAAATCCAACGGTAATTATCTTTAGAGATGGGGAGTAACCCATATTTCTAATATTCCTTAATTTCAAAGCCATCAAGCCCTGTATCCAAAAAATCGCAAGCTTCATAAGCCCAATATTTTGCCACAAAAGTACCCTTGAGAATTTATTCCTTAGACAACATGTCTTATGCCGATACCATTTCTATTGAACATCTCATCCAAACCCTTTTTTCTCCTAATCACTTATTTATCCAACCCCTTGACTATAAAGTCTATGAACAGATTCTGATCCGAACTGGCAGCTATATTACTGATCATACAAATGGATCAAAAAATTCATACTTAAATGCTTTACCACCTAATACTAGTATCCTCTATTCAAAAATTAAAATCCTGCATGTTCTCTCTGTAGAAGAATGGGGATGACCTCTTCATATGCCTCAAAGGCTTAATTTAGAACTTATTTTTAATTATTATGATTATATTTCTGCTTGGGAAGTCATCCTCTATCATCAAAACCCATCCTTCCAACATTCCTGGTTCATCAGATTCAAATCAAACTCCCAAAAAATACCTATGTGGTTCTTCACACAATTCTGGATCCCTTTTGGTGCCACTAAAGACATCCTTCCTCAAGCACTTCTTCCTATTTATGAATCCTATTCTGCATTATTTAAAGCCCTTCTCAAATCAGAAGAAAAATGCGTTTATCCGCACCTACAACTTGTAATAAAACCTTATGTTACTATATAGTTTTATCGCAAGCAGGAGATTCCGTGGATCTTGAAATGGAACTTTTATAAAGAAATGGACTTCAATCCACCAGTTTTATCTCGATTGATTTATATCAAGTTTTGGCATCAATTTGATTATATTGCAATACTCCAGCAATATTCTACCGATCAAGCTATAAAGCCATCATTCTCTGAAGTACTCAAAACTCCTTAAAAAGAAAAAGAAAGGCTTCATCCAGCAAGTGATATCGATAAACAAAAGAATTCTTGTTCAGCGTCTCCTTCTGCTCTTTATGCAGTAGCAAATTTTCTTTAACTCAAAAAAGAACATCAAAAGGAAATTATTGAACAAATAAAAAAAGAACGGTCATCTGAAAATTCTCCATTAGGTTTTGGTCAGCAACTGCATCATCTTTTGGCTGATGACAACCCTTTTGAAAATATTACTCTTGAACATGATATAGATGCTGATGAGAGAAAAGTGATAATGAAGGATTCATATATATCCAAAGAAAAGGAAAAAAATAAAGCCAAGACAAGACATATGCTTTATCAAGCCACTTAATTTCCCACAAAGCAATCATGACAATCCACTATTCAAAATAAAGTTCATCTACAGTGAAGATTGTGATATTATCCAGTAGTCCTGAAGCATCATGAAATTTGTTAGCACATGAAATGAAATACAAATGCAATGTAAATTCAGTTGTACTGAAATGTAAATTGTGTTGGTTATGACTATGAATAGGTCTAGCCTTCCTCATGTACAGGCAAGAGTTAGAATATCAGTCAAAATCCAGCTTTGCTTCCACCACCATCTCCTCTCTCCTCTCCCTTCCACTTTTGTACACCCACCATCTTCTACATTTGGCATTAGAGCCAAGTTGGTATCAAATTTGTAATCAAGTACTTTGGCAATATAAAGTTGTTTTCTGAGTGTTTCTTCACTTATCACTGTTATGTTATGCTTTGATTTTGTTAAGGAATTGCTAACTCAGAAGTAAGAATGTCAAAAGTCTTAATACATAGTTTTGTGTTTGTTATTATTGAGAAATTTTAATCATATTCCGCCTAAAGTGAAGTAAGGTAGCCATTGTTGTCACCGTTGTTAGCCGAATGAAGGTGTTTTATTAGTGTGTAAATCCTCTATTTCATTAGATACTTGTAGTGAATTTGGTTAAAATAACTCTGTAATACAAATTATGGCTAAGCTTATTAAGAAGTTTCTACCTTTTTCTTCGTCATCATCAAGTTCCTCATCTTCTATATCTATTAAAAATAGTAAAGAAATTAGCTAAGACAATTTAGATCAAGTTATTTGTGACTGGACTATTCCAACCATAAATAAAAATGATATTTATAAAGTTGGAAGTTTTCTATTAAAATCGAGTTATAAAGTAAAAACCATTTAAAGAACTGAATCCATCACCAGTAACATTCAGCATCTTTTTTTAATCAAGCCCAATGAATTAAAGGAGTATGTTAAAACATACAATTATATTCATTTCGGATTAGTGCAAGTTGCTCTAAAGCCCTTAATAGGACTTGGACTTAGAATAGAAGCTCTCATCTATGTTCAAGATAAAAGACATAAAGAATTCAGTGATTCATTACTTGGAATGATTGAATTAAGTTTGGCTAATGGCCCTGCTTTCTTCAATTGCTTTCCAAATTTCTCTGTTTCTCTTACAGATCCAAGTGCACATGAAGCATTTACTCTTGCTATCCAGACAAAAGGTTTTGATATGAATTCTCATAATCAAATCTTGCTCCCATGTATAGAGTTTATTATAAACTTATGAATTCAGTTGTTCAAGGCATAGCTTACTCCCATCAAGCAAAAGGTACGACTACTTTATTCCAAACTAGTTTCAAAAATAAAGTTATTATTCCAAAACTCATACAGTGGAATGATTTTAATCTATCTGGTAAATCGCGCTTAGAAAATGCTCAACATGAAAGGTCTTTAGAAAATCAAGATATTGAAACAATTATTGAACATGAAGATGGAAGCGTTGAAATAAATTTTCAAACAAATTCAAGAGATACAACTCCTACAGCTTATCAACCTTCTAGAAAGTCTTATTCTCATCCTCCCTCTATGGTAGGATCTTCCATAAAAGAACCATCTCGAGTTTCTTGCTTTACACCTAATGTAGACCTTCGACCTACAAGACATGTGTATCCTTCTTATTAAGCTTCTCCATCTAATACATATAATCCTTCGGAATCCGATTTCATTATGAATGTTTTTGAATGTTTTGAAATTAATAAAGAAATGTTAAAAAAGAATCTAGCTCTACATCCTTTAATAAAATCCTTTTTTAAATAGGTTTCTCAAGAACATAAAGACTTTTTAAAAGAAAAATGGTACAAATATATGTATGGTAATCAAAAAAATATTTATTTCTTTGATTGGCTTAAACTAACCATAAAGAAAGCTTATATTACTGAAGGTTTATCCATCAATATGATAACAAAATTAATATCATCTTGGATTATAGCTTCTACCAGTTGTTCTCCACAAAAAATTGAAGAATCCATACATCCTCTATTACATCAAATCATATATAAAGAAACTTTGGCCATACCCATAAAAGATACAGCAAAGATGCAAGGAGATAAAGGTGAATCTGAATTAATTTATAAATCAGACTTAAGTCATGTTTTAGAACAAAATTATTATACAAATATGAACCTTCATACTATTGGCCAACAAACCAATAGAATTGAAGATAAAGTTGAAAATATTTTAAAAATTTATGAAGCATTTTCTTCACAGAAGATAATTAAGATACAAACTTTAGGTTTTCAAGGTAAAGCACTTAAAGATCTTAAGTTAGAAAGGAAACGTTTAAAATTTTCAGATGAACTAATCAATCAATTATCTCATAGTTTTGCAAATATTAAACTTTAAGAAAATAAAGAACAAAAAGCTGACAAATCTATAAATGTTTTAGTCTCAAATTCTAAAGCCTCTAGCTCAGATTCAGAATTTTCTATTATTGATCCTATAGAAGAAGAGTCTAAAACAAATGCGAATCAAAATGATCAAAGTCAAGAATCTCTACAAATCAATAAAATATCTAAAAGACAAAAACCAATAGTCACTACTGCAAAAACAAGAAATTATTGTCCAAGACCTGCTCCAGTTGATCTTCAATTCGAAGAACAAGCTATTCTAAGTGGCCTTCGATTTGAAAACTCCTCAGTATACGAATAGAATGCAGATGGATTATCTAAATATCAAATCCTGCAACTATGCCAACACATAATGATATATGCCTCTACCATTATGGCTGCCGGTAATGATCAAAGACATGCAGTAAATGTAGTTGTCCTTGGATTTACTAGACAATTACATGGTTGGTGGGAAAAGTATCTATCTAATATAGAAAGACAAGCTATACTAAATGCAGTAAAAAGAGATCCTTTAGAAAATCCTGTTATTACTACTCAAGATCAAATGATTCTTGATTCTATTTACATGCTTATAACCAATATAGTAAAACATTTTATTGGTAATTATATGAATGTAGAAGAACAAATGAAAACACAATTAATCAATTTATCTTGCCCAACATTATCAGATTTTCATTGGTATAAAGATGTTTTCTTATCAAAAGTTTATATGATCGATGTAAGTAATTTAGAATTTTGAAAAGAAAAATTCATATCTAGTCTTCCTAAACTTTTTGTAGAAAAAGTTAGAAAAGAATTAAAATTAGAAAATTATGGAAATTTGAATTATGGAATATACACATATGGTGATCTAATTCAAAAGATTAATAAAGTTGGATTTTCATTATACAATGAAATCAAACTAAAACATCGAATTGAAAATAAAAAAAGGATTAGCAAGTATGAACTTGGTGATTTTTGTTTTCAATTTGGAATGGAACCATTAATTAGTCCTTCTAGCCAGAATAAAAAGAAAAACTTAAAAAGAAACCATCAAAAAAGAAAATCTAATCATTTTTCAACTCCACAATATTATACACCCTCAAAAAGATATTATAAAAAAATCTTCTCATAAAAACCCTTATAAAGAATTAAAGAAATCTTATACTAATGATAATCCATCCACTTCTTACCCCAAGAAAAAAGAAATACAATGTTATAATTGCAAAGAAAAGGGACATATAGCTCCTGACCGCCAAAAAATAAAAGTAAAAACAAAAAAGAAATCAAAACTATCTTAAAAGGATCCTCAGCGTCGAGTCATCCAGTTCCTCTGATACAGATTATTCTTCCCCTCATGTTTCAGATACATGTCATTCTAAAATATTTGATAGTGAAATCCAGTATAAATCTGCTTCTTCTTCCTCTTTATCTTTAATTGTACTTTCTGCTCCAAAAGAGATGGTTTTAGAAATGTTTAAAGATCTAAAAGTTAAAGAATTAAAAAATAAATATTTTGAAAAAATACAAAATATAAATAAAGGAACTAAAGAAGGGAAAGCTTCTACATTAAATAACATATCTGACTTACTTAAACAATTTAGCATTAAAACTGTATTAGATAGATTAAGAGAGTAACAAGCTCCTACTCATCTTTCTATTCAAGATCTTTATAAAGAAATAAATAATCAAAAGCAAGAAATAAAAGAATTAAAACAAAACTTAATTGAACTTCAAGAACTCAAACAACGTGTTGAGAATCTTGAATTTCACACACTCAAAAATTATCAAGAAAATAATGATAGTGGCACAGATGTTAATTTAATAAGAGAATGATTAATCCCAACAAAATATTATGAAAAACCAATAATAAACTCAATCTAGCTACTGCTAGCAAAAAACTACATATCAAGTACAAATTAAGTAATGTTTATGTCTGTAAAAATGGAACATGCATAAGACTAATTTCCTTCTAGGAAAGGATTTAAATAATGATGTTATTCTTAGAAATTCTTTTTTGCAAATTTCACAACCGTTTTCAAATTGATTCTTTAGGTCTAAAAACTATTTTAGACAATAAAGAATTAAATTTTGATTTTGTTGAATTAACTCCTATTCAACATATCAATATTATTCAGACAAAAAGTAAAGAAGAATAAGATGTTCAAAAACCATTCAGATATCTAGTTCTAAATAAAATGGATCTTATTAATCGTCTCTCTGATGTCTTCATGTTTTCTACATTTAATCCTACATCTAGATTTTGGTACCTTCAAATTCTACCTGGAGGACAGATATAAAATTATTATTCTTTCCCCAAAGAAAATAAAAATCCAAATTATTGATAATTTTCATTCAGACCTATCTGCCTTCAGGAAGTATCCCTTCTCATTATGACATCAATTACAAGTAAAAGCAAAGCCCAATATTTAGGAATCAAGCTCCTCCTTCATACTTACATCCTAACAAATATTAATTCCCGTCTTCAATCCAGGATTATCTATCATTTCACAAGAACTTATCAATGCCCATTGGAGTGCCATTCTCTCTAATAAAGAAAAAACACTAGAAAAACCCTATCTAAAATTGCAAACCATATCAAGGACTTAGAAAGCCAAATCCTTATATACCATAACATCCATCAAAGAATACTGTTATCTACTTATGCTGATGAAAAAACATCCAGAATTCACCTCCTAGAAAAGGTTAACGCTACCCTTCTAAATGAGATAGATGCAAGAATTAAAGAAAAAACTATTTCTTGTCAGATCAAGGAGCGATTAATGCTCAAAGCTCAATATATAGGCTAGGCAATGGGCTTTCCCAAATTGTTCATGCTATCATATGAAGTTAATATCTCATATAACGAACAAGGATTAGTCCAAAAGTTTTCTTTATGTAGAGATGATTTTGAAATGATATAGCAGCTCCTTGCAATCGTTCGTCATGCCTTTCGCAGCCTTGGAGTTACCAAAAGACAATTTCTCATAACAATTTCATCAAGTTTGGGTGAAAGATCAGAAATCCGGTTTTATCAACCTTATCAATTATGGACCATCATTAATTATGAAGAAGGAGATTTAATTTGCAAAAAATTCTTCTCTACCTTAAATGATTATGAGCATCTCCCTATTGATTATCCAGCTCAATGGTATGAATTTCATGAAGTCACTACAATGGAATACAGCTTAGAACGTCTCCAAAAGTATGATCCAGCTTCTTATCCATATCAAAGATTTCTCAATCTAAACAATTTGCAAGTACATACAGATATGTTTGGTCTGATGGTCGATGAGTTGTTTGCATTGCGGATGATCTCGCTGAGTAAACAACGGTGATACAGAATCCTTCTAAATCCGGACATGCTAAGCTTAATCAAATTTTCAATGCCTATGAAGATATCTCCTTTGACATTTCAGAAAAAACTCATGATGAATTAATTCAGCTATTCCATGGAGAATTCAAAAATGATAATGAAGGTTAGAATGACCCTTATCATAATTTTGACTCCATTATGAAGTTCTCCACTAGCTGCAACGGAATTCATCAAGATGGTGATTAAGCTTCTCAAGATTTAGACTTATCAAGATTTATTAAGAGTTTTCTCTATAAATCCTGCAAAGAAAAGATAACAAAAACTTTATCATTGCTACCGTATCCATAGCTATGCTATTCTCTTTAAATACATTGAAGTTATGTTGAAAAAGTACTTTACAAAAAAGCTACTTTGAGAAAGAAGACAAAAGACAATTTGGAAAAATCCAAAAGCCAACAAGAAAATCCAAGGCTCCATAAACTCCTCTCTCCGCAATAGACCAACCAAGTACTATGCAGGAGAATAAAGCAACATCCTCCTAGTCAACAAGTACACTTATCACAACATGAAGACAAACCATCTATACGGCAACCTGTGATTCAATCCAGCAGTAAAATCTCGAAACATCATAAAATGAATTGCAAATGCAGTGTAAATTTAGTTGTAATGAAATCTAAATTATGTTTGCTAAGGTTATAAATAGTACCAGCTTTCTCCATGTACGAGCAAGAGTTGGAATACCAGTTAAAATCTAGCCTTGCTTCCACCACCCTCTCCTCTCTCCTCTCCCTTCCACTTATGTATACCCACCATCTTCTCCATTTGGTATCAGAGCCAAGTTGGCATCTAGTTTGTAATCAATATCATTGTAATATCAAGTCAATTTGTGAGTATTTCTTCACTTATCTTATGTTTTGATTTTGTTTCAGGCATTGCTGACTCAGAAGCAAGAACGTCAAAAATCTTAATACTTGGTTGTGTGTTTATTATTATTGAGAAATTTTAATCATATTCCACCCGAAGCGAAGCTGAGGTAGCTATTGTTGTCATCGCTATTAGCCAACCTTTATTGTCATTTTCAAATTCTCCGTGGAATAGCTAAATTAATTCATCATGAGTTTTTTTTGAAATGTCAAAAGAGATATCTTCATAGGCATTAAGAATTTGATTAAGCTTAGCATGTCCGAATTTAGAAGGATTCTGTATCATCGTTGTTTGCTCAGCGAGACCATCGGCAATGCAAACAGCTCGTCACCGTCACACCAAACATATCTATATGTACTTGCAAATTCTAGATGTCCTTTTAGATTGAGAAATCTTTAATATTGATTAGAAGCTGTATCATAATTTTTGAGACGTTCTAAGTTGTATTCCACTGCAGTGACCTCATGAGATTTATACCATTGAGCTAGATAATTTACAAGGAGATGCTCGTAATCAGTTAAGGTAGAGATGAACTTTTAGCAGATTAAATCTTCTTCTTCATAATTCATAATGGTCCATAATTGATAAGGTTGATAAAACCAGATTTTTGATCTTTCACCCAAACTTGAAGAAATCGTTATGATAAGTTGTCTTTTGGTAACTCCAAGGCTGCGAAGGGCATGACGGATGATTACAGGGGGTTGCTGTATCGTTTTAAAATTATCTCTGCATAAAGAAAATATTTGGACTAATCCTTGTTCGATATATGAGATATCAACTTCATATGATGGCAGGAACAATTTGGGAAAAGCTAGTTGTCCAGCTTATATATTGGGCTTTGAGCATTAATCGCTCCTTGATATGACAAGAAATAGTTTTTTCCCTTATTCTTGCAGCTATCTCATCTAAAAGGGTTGTGTTAACCTTTTCCAGGAGGTGAATTCTGGATGTTTTTTCATCAGCATAGGTGGATAATAGTGCTCTTTGGTGGATGTTATGGCACATAAGGATTTTGCTTTCCAAGTCCTTGATATGGTTTGCAATTTTGGATAGGGGTTTTATAGTGTTTTTCTTTTATCAGAGAAAATGGCACTCCAATGGGCATTGATAAGTTCTTATGAAGTGACAAATAATCCTAGATTGAAGAAAGGAATTGATATTTGTTGGGATGTAGGTATGAAGGAAGAGCTTGGTTCTTGAATAAGGGCTTTACTTGATGTCATAATGAGAAGGATGAGAAGGGATACTTCCTAAAGGCAGATAGGAGTAAAAGATAGATCTGAATGAGAATTATCAATAACCTGAAATTTTATTTTCTTTGGAAAAAGAAAACTAATTTTATATCTGTCCTCCGGGTAGAATTTGGAGGTACCAAAATCTGGATGTAGGATCAAATGTAGAAAACATGAAGACATTAGAGAGACGATTAATAAGGTCCATTTTATTTGGAATTGGATATTTGAATGGTTTTTTAACATCTTATTCTTGTTTACACTTTGTTTGAATAATATTGATATGTTGAATAGGAGTTAATTCAACAAAATCAAAATTTAGTTCTTTATTGTCTAAAATAGTTTTTAGACATGATGAGTCAATTTGAAAAGGCTGTAAAATTTGTAGAAAAGGATTTTCAAGGATAACATCATTGTTTGAATCCTTTCCTAGAAAGATATTAGTCTTTATATATGTTCCATTTCTACAGAGATAAACATTACTTAATTTGTATTTGATATGTAGTTTTTTTCTAGCAGTAGCTTGATTGAGTTTATTATAGGTTTTTTCATAATATTTTGTTAGGATTAATCCTTTTCTTATTAAATTAACACTTGCACCACTATTTAGTAAGCAGAGTGCTTTAATAGAGAATTTTTTTATCTTAATTGTAATTTGAGTTTTCCATTTTTTAAGTGAACTCCTTGTTAAAGAATTTACAAAACCATTCAAGTTTTCATCAAAATTTTCTTGATTTTCTAAATTATCATTATTGTCTTGAAAATTTTTGTGTATGTTAAATTCAAGATTCTCAACACGTTGTTTGAGTTCTTGAAGTTCAATTGAGTCTATTTTTAATTCTTTTTTTTCTTGATTTTGATTATTAATTTCTTTATAAAGATCTTGAATTGAAAGATGAGGAGGAACTTGCTGCTCTCCTAATCTATTTAATACAATTTTAATGCTGAATTGCTCAGGTAAGTTAGATATATTATTTGAAGTAGAAGCTTTTCCTTTTTCATTTCCTTTATTTATATTCTGTATTTTTTTCAAAATATTTATTTTTTAATTTTTCATCTTTAAGATCTTTAAACATTTTTTAGCACCAGTCTTCTAGAACAGAAAGTACATTTGAAGATAAAGAGGAAGAAGAAGTAGATTCATACTGGATTTCACTATCAAATATTTTACAATGACATGTATCTGAAGAATAATCTTTATCAGAGGAACTAGATGATTCTAAGGATGAGGATGAGGATCATTTTAAGATAGTTTTGATTTCTTTTTCAATTTTAACTTTTATTTTTGGGCAATCAGGAGCTATATGTCCTTTTTCTTTGCAATTATAACATTGTATTTCATTTTTCTTAGGATGAGAAATGGATGGATTATCTTTTGTATAAGATTTCTTTAATTCTTTATAAGGGTTTTTATGAGAAGATTTTTTATGATATCTTTTTGAGGGAATATAATATTGTGGAGTTGAAAAATGTTTAGATTTTCTTTTTGATGGTTTTTTTAAGTTTTTCTTTTTATTTTTACTAAAAGGACAGAATAATGGTTCATTGCCAAATTTAAAACAAAAATCACCAAGTTCATACTTGTTGATTCTTTTTCGATTTTCAATTTGACATTTAAGTTTGATTTCATTACATAATGAAAATCCAAATTTATTAATCATTTAAATTAGATCACCATATGTATACATTCCATAATTCAAAATTCCATAATTTTCTGATTTTAATTCTTCTCTACCCTTTTCTGCAAAAAGTTGAGGAAGACCAGATATGAATTTTTCTTTCCAAAATTCTAAACTAGTTACATTGATTGTACCAATGAAAATCTTTATACCAAAAGTTTTGATAAGAAAACATCTCTATACAAATGAAAATCTGATAATGTTGGGCAAGATAAATTGATTAATTGAGTTTTTATTTTTTCTTCTACATTCATATAATTACCAATAAAAGGTTTTACTATATTGGTAATAAGCATGTAAATAGAATTAGGAATCATTTGACCTTGAGGAGTAATAATAGGATTTCCTGAAGGATCTCTCTTTACTGCATTTAGTATAGCTTGTCTTTCTATATCAGATAGGTACTTTTCCCACCAACCATGTAATTGTCCAGTAAATCCAAGGACAACTGCATTTACTACATGTCTTTGATCATTACCGGCAGCCATGATGGTAGAGGCATTTATCATCATGTGTTGCCATAGTTGCAGGATTCGATATCAGATAGTCTATCCACATTCCATTCATATAATGAGGAGTTTTCAAATTGAAGGCCATATAGAATAGCTTGTTCTTCAAATTGAAGAACAACTAGAGTAGGTCTTGGATAATAATTTTTTGTTTTTGCTGCAGTGACTATTAGTTTTTGTCTTTTAAATATTTTATTGATTTGTAGAGATTCTTAATTTTGATCATGTTGATTCTCATTTGTTTTAGACTCTTCTTCTCTAGGATCAGCTATAGAAAATTCTAAATCTGAGCTAGAGGCTTTAGAATTTGAGACTAAAACATTTCTAGATTTGTCAGCTTTTTTATCTTTATTTTCTTGAAGTTTTATATTTATAAAACTATGAGATAATTGATTGATTAGTTCATCTGAAAATTTTAAAGGTTTCCTTTCTAACTTTAGATCTTTAAGGGCTTCACCTTGAAAACCTAAAGTTTGTATTTTAATTATCTTTTGTGAAAAAGATACTTCATAAATTTTTAAAATATTTTCAACTTTATCTTCAATTCCATTGGTTTGTTAGCCAATAGTATAAAGTTTAATATTTGTATAATTATCTTGTTTTAAAACATGACTTAAGTCTAATTTATAAATTAATTCAAGTTTACCTTTATCTCCTTGTATTTTTGCAACATCTTTTAATAGAATTGATTGATTAATAGAATCGGCATAAGACATGTCATCTAAGGAATAAATTCTCAAGGGTGCTTTTGTGGCAAAATATTGGGCTTGTAAAGCTTCAGGTTTTCTAGATATAGGGCTTGATGGGCTTTGAAATTGAGGAAGATTAGAAGTATGGTTTGCTCTTCATCTCTCCAGATAATTGCCACTAGACTTTCTAGATAAAGCTATAGTGTTCATAATGGAAGAAACTTTATTTCTTGGGTACTAGAGAAAGGGTCTAATCTGCTGAGGCTTCATTCTTTTATGCCTATAAAAACTCACGAGATAAAAAATCAAGAAAAGAATTATTTTTACCTGCAATATACTCAATATCAAAGTCAAATATGGCTAATAAAGATTGCCAGCGAACAAAGATTTGCTTAGCAGCAAGATTTTTTGCATCTTTTTCTAAAATTTCTTTAATAGATTTATAATCTATTCTTAATAAGATTTTTTTGTTTAACAAATCATTTTGGAACTTCATTATACTATTTACTATGGATAGGATTTCCTTTTTAATAGTTGAATAATTCTGTTGAGTGGCCGTCCATGTTCTAGAAGTGAAACGAAGAATTTTTTCTTTTCCAAGGACGTTTCTTTGTAGAAGGATTCCTCCAAAACCTATTTCAGACCATATGCTTGAACTATTTTTAATAAATCTGGATGAGGGATGATTAAACAAAGTAAATTTTAGACTTTCTATTTAATATTTTGAATAGCTTTTGTATGAGCAGGTGACCATTCTACGGGATTTTTGGTCAAGCACAGTTGCAAGATTTTTCTTTCTTTAGCAAGATCTTTATAAAAGTCAGAAACATAGTTAAGGCATCCAAGAAAACATTACAATTGCTCTTTATTAAGAATTTCATTAGGAAATTGGGAAGCAAACTTAATAAGTCTTTGGCCTGGTGAAATAGTTCCTTTTTTATTATGAAGCCAAGAAATTGAATTTCTGTTTGAAAAAGCTTCATTTTCTTTTAGGATAAGACAAGACCATTCTTGATAATAACTTTTTAAAAAATATTTAAATGTTTCCAATGGTCATAAATAGATTTTGAAAACACAAGAATGTCCTTTATATAGACGAGTGTAAAAGCTTGATATGGCTTAAAAATGTCATTCATTATTCTTTGAAATTTTGAAGGAGCATTTCTTAAACAAAATGGCATAATGTTCCATTCGTAATGGCCAAATGGTACTGTAAAAACAGTTTTATACCTATCCTCCAAGGTGATTTGAATTAGCCAAAATCCTGATTTAAGATCAAATTTCAAAAAGGAAGGTACCAGCTAGATGGTTAATAAGATTAGTTTTATTTGAAACTGGATATCTGATGGACTTTAAGACTTTATTTAAAGGCTTGTAGTTGATAACAAGATGGGGAACACCTTGTTCTTGTTTAGGCACTTTATTTACATAAAATGCTACACAACTCCAAGGGGATTCTAATTTCTAAAGAAGCTTTTTAGCAAGAAGATCATTGATTTCTTTAGTACATAGTTGTACAAGGTCTTTATTCATCTGAATAGGTCGAGCTTTAGTAGGAATTTGAGATTTATCAAAATTATCAATATATGGAACAGAAATAGTATAATGTTTCCTGTGCCAAAAGGCAGAAGGAAGGTTAGAACAGCATTCTGTTTCAAGAGATTTTTGAAATTGGATTAAATCTTTTTGGAATTTTGGTTTTGTAATTCTTTTTCAATTCTTAAAGAATTCATATCTTCTTGAAGATATGCAATTTGTTTTTCTTTATAAGCAATTTGATTTTGAATGATATTGATATGTTGAATAAGAGTTGATTCAACAAAATCAAAAATTGATTTTTTATTGTTTTTAATAGTTTTAAGGCCTCATTAATCAATTTTAAAATGCTGTAGAATCTGTAGAAAAGGATTTCCAAGGATAACATCATTGTTTAAATCTTTTTCGAGCAGGAAATTAGTCTTTATACATGTTCCATTTTTGCAAACATGGATGTTATTTAATTTATAATGGATATGGAGTTTATTACTAGTAGTTGCTAAGCTGAGTTTATTTTTGTTTTTTTCATAATCTTTTGTTAGGATTAATCCTTCTCTTATTAAATTAACATCTATGCCACCATCTAGTAAGTAGGGTGCTTTAATAAAGAAGTCTTTGACCTTAATTGTAGCATTAGTGTTCCACTTTTTAAGTGGATTTCTTGTTAAAGAATTTAGAAAACCATTTAAGTGGATTTCTTGATTTTCTAAATTATCATTATTTTCTTGATAATTTTTTAGTGTGTGAAATTCAAGATTCTCAACACGTTGTTCAAGTTCTTGAAGTTCAATTAAGTCTTGTTTTAATTCTTTTATTTCTTGCTTTTGATTATTTATTTCTTTATAAAGATCTTGAATAAAAAGATGAGTAGGAGCTTGTTGCTCTCTTAATCTACCTAATACAGTTTTAATATTGAATTGTTTAGGTAAGTCTAATATGTTATTGACGTAGAAGCTTTCTCTTTTCTAGTTCCTTTCTTTATTTTCTGTATTGTTTCAAAATATTTATTTTTTAATTCTTTATCTTTTAGATCTTTAAACATTTTTAGCACCATCTCTTCTGGAGCAGAAAGTACATTTAAAGATAAAAAGGAAGAAAAAGAAGATTCATATTGGATTTCACTATCAAATATTTTACAATGACATGTATCTGAAGCATGAGAGAAAGAATAATCTATATCAGAGGAACTGGATGATTCTAAGGACGAGGATGAGATCCTTTTAAGATAGTTTTGATTTCTTTTTTAGAAGAAATAATTTCAGAAGGCTATAAAATATTTTCAACTTTATCTTTAATTATATTAGTTTGTTGGCCAATAGTATTAAGGTTAATGTTTGTATAATTATTTTATTCTAAAACATGACTTAAATCTAATTTGTAAATAAATTCAGATTTACCTTTATCTCCATGTATTTTTGCAACATCTTTTATGGGTAGGGCTAAAGTTTCTTTATATATGATTTGATGTAATGGAGGATGCAGATATTCTTCAATTCTTTGTGGTGAAGAACTAGTAGAAGCTATAATCCAAGATAAGCTTAATTTTGTTATCATATTGATGGATAAATCTTTAGTATTATAAGCTTTTTTATGGCTAGTTTAAGCCAATCAACGAAATAAATATTTCTTTGATTATCATACATATATTTATACCATTTTTCTTTTAAAAAGTCTTTATATTCTTGAGAAACTTGATTAAAAAAGGATTTTGTTAAAGGATGTAGAGCTAAATTCTTTTTTAACATTTTTTTATCAATTTCAAAACATTCAATAACATTTATACTAAAATCGAATTCCGAAGGATTATATGTATTAGATGGAGAAGTTTGATAAGAAGGATACACAAGTCCTATAGGTCAAAGGTCTACATTAGGTATAGAGCAAGTAACTCGGGATGGTTCTTTTATGGAAGATCCTACCACAAAAGGAGGATGAGAATAAGACTTTCTAGAAGGTTGATAAACTGTAGGAATTGTATCTCTTGAATCTATTTGAAAGTTTATTTCAACACTTTCATCTTCATGTTCAATAATTGTTTTAATATCTTGATTTTCTAAAGACCTTTATGGTTGGGCATTTTCTAAGCGCCATTTACTAGATAGATTAATATCATTCCACTGTATGAGTTTTGGAATATTAACTTTATTTTTGAAATTAATTTGGAATAAAGTAGTCATACCTTTTGCTTGATGGGAATAGGCTATGCCTGGAACAACTGAATTCAAGAGTTTATAATAAATGTTATCTATTAAAGCAAGATTTTGATTATAAGGATTCATATCAAAACCTTTTGCCTGGATAGCAGGAGTAAGAGCTTTATGTGCATCGAGATCTGTAAGTAAAATATAGAAATTTGGAAAGCAATTGAAGAAAGTAGGGCCATTAGCCAAACTTGATTCAACCATTCCAAGTACTGAATCACTAAATTTTTTATGTCTTGTGTCTTAAATATAGATGAGAGCTTCAATTCTAAGTCCAAGTCTTGTTAATGGCATTAGAGCAACTTGTACTAATCCAAAATGAATATAATTATATGTTTTGACATACTCCTTTATTTCATGGGGCTTGATTAAAGAAAGATGCTGAATATTACTAGTAATGGATTCAGTTCTTTTAATGGTTTTTACTTTATAACTTGATTTTAATTGAAAACTTCTAACTTTATAAATTTCATTTTTATTTAAGGTTGGAATAGTCCAGTCACAAATAACTTGATCTAAATTGTCATAACTGATTTCTTTACTATTTTTAATAGACATAGAAGATAAGGAATTTGATGATGAGGAAGAAGAAGGTATAAACTTCTTAATAAGGTTAGCCATAATTTGTATTATAGAGTTATTTTAACCAAATCCACCACGAGTACCTAATGAAATAGAGGATTTACATACCAACAAAATGCCTTAAACGCCTTCACATGGCTAACAATGGTGACAACAATGGTTACCTCAGCTTCGCTCTTGGTGGAATATGATTAAAATTTCTGAATAGTAACAAACACAGGACTAATTATTAAGACTTTTGACTTCTTACTTCTGAGTCAGCAATTTCTTAAGCAAAATGAAAGCATAACAGAACAAAGATAAGTGAAGAAATACTCACAAAACAACTTTTTATTGCTAAAGTACTTGATTACAAATTTAATGCCAACTTAGCTCTGATACCAAATGGGGAAGATGGTAGGTATACAAAAGCAGAAGGGAGAGGAGAGAGGAGATGGTAGTGGAAGCAAGGTTGGATTTTGACTGGTATTTCCAACTCTTGCTTGTACATAAAGAAGGCTGGTACTATTTATAGCCTTAGTAAACATAATTTATATTTCATTACTACTAAATTTACATTGCATTTGCATTTCATTTTTTGATGTTTTAGGATTTTACTACTGGATAGAATCACAGGTTGCCATACAGATGGTTTGTCTTCGTGCTTTGATAAGTGTACTTGTTGACTAGGAGGATGTTGCTTTATTCTTTTGCATAGTACCTGGTTGGTCTGTTGTGGAGAGAGGAGTCTATTGAGCCTTAAATTTTCTTGTTGGCTTTTAGATTTTTCCCAATTGTCTTTTGTCTTCGTTCTCAAAGTAGCTTTTTCGTATAGTTCTTTTTCAACATAACTTTGATGTGTGCGTAGAGAATAGCACAGCTATGGATACGGTAGCAATGATAAAGTTTTTTTTATCTTTTCTTTGTAGGCTTTATAGAGAAAACTCTTAATAAATCTTGATAAGATTAACTACCATCCTGATGAATTCCATTGCAGCTGGTGGAGAACTTCATAATAGAGTCAAAATTATGACAAGGGTCATTCCAACCTTCATTATCATTTTTGAATTCTCCATGGAATAGCTGAATTAATTCTTCTTGAGTTTTTTCTAAAATGTCAAAAGGGATATCTTCATAGGCATTGAGAATTTGATTAAGCTTGGCATGTCCGAATTTAGAAGGATTCTGTATTCATGTTGTTTGCTCAGCAAGATCATCAGCAATGGAAACAACTTGTCGACCATCATACCAAACATATCTGTATGTACTTGCAAATTCAAGATGTCCTTTTAGATTGAGAAATCTTTGATATTGATCAGAAGCTGGATCAAACTTTTGGAGATGTTCTAAGCTGTATTCGATTGTAGCGACTTCTTGAGATTCATATCATTGAGCAGGATAATCAACAGGGAGATGCACGTAATCATTTAAGGTAGGGATGAATTTTTTACAGATTAAATCTCCTTCTTCACAATTCATGTTGGTCCATAATTGATAAGGTTAATAAAACCAGATTTCTGATCATTAACCCAAACATGATGAAATCGTTATGAGAAGTTGTCTTTTGGTAACTCCAAGGCTGCAAAGGGCATGACACATGATTGTAGGGAGCTACGTATCTTTTCAAAGTCATCTCTGTATAAAGAAAATCTTTGGACTAATCCTTGTTCGATATATGAGATATCAACTTCGTATGATGGCATGAACAATTTGGGAAAGCTAGTTGCCGAGCTTATATATTGAGCTTTGAGCATTAATCGCTCCTTGATCTGACAAGAAATAGTTTTTTCTCTAATTCATGCAACTATCTCATCTGGAAGGGCTATGTTGACCTTTTCCAAGAGGTGAATTCTGGATGTTTTTCATCAGCATAAGAGGATAACAATGCTCTTTGATGGATGTTATGGCACATAGGATTTGGCTTTCTAAGTCCTTGATATGGTTCTCAATTTTGGATAGGGTCTTTCTACTAGTTTTTTCTTTTATCAGAGAGAATGACACTCCAATGGGCATGGATAAGTTCTTGTGAAATGATAGATAATCCTAGATTGAAGAAGGGAATTGATATTTGTTGGGATGTAGGTATGAAGGAAGAGCATGATTCCTGAATAGGGCTTTACTTTTGCTTGTACTTGATATCATAATGAGAAGGGATATTTCCTGAAGGTAGATTGGTTCGAATGAGAATTATCAATAATCTAAAATTTTTTTTACTTTGGGAAAAGAAAAATAATTTTATATCTGTCCTCTGGGTAGAATTTGAAGGTACCAAAATCTTGAAGTAGGATCAAATGTAAAAAACAGGAAGACATCAGAGAGATGATTAATAAGATCTGTTTTATTTGGAACTAGATATTTGATTGTTTTTTGAACACCTTATTCTTGTTTACACTTTGCCTGAATACTATTGATATGTTGAATAGGAGTTGATTCACCAAAATCAAAAATTAATTCTTTATTGTCTAAATTAGTTTTTAGACCTGATGAGTCAATTTGAATAGGCTGTAAAATTTGTAGAAAAGGGTTTACAAGGATAACATCATTGTTTAAATCCTTTCCTAGAAGGAAATTAGTGTTTATACATGTTCCATTTTTATAAAAATAAACATCACTTAATTTGTATTTGATATGTAGTTTTTTGCTAGGGGTAGCAAGATTGACTTTATTATTGGTTTTTTCATAATATTTTGTTGGGATTAATCCTTCTCTTATTAAATTAACATCAGCGTCACTATCTAGTAAGCAGAGTGCTTTAATAAAGAAGTCTTTGATCTTAATTGTAGCTTGAGTTTTCCATTTTTTAAGTGGATTTCTTGTTAAAGAATTTAAAAAACCATTTAAGTTTTCACCAAAGAAAACTTAAAAAAAAAACCATCAAAAAAGAAAATCTAAACATTTTTCAACTCACAATATTATATTCCCTCAAAAAGATATCATAAAAAATCTTCTCATAAAAATCCTTAGAAAGAATCAAAGAAATCTTATACAAAAGATAATCCATTCACTTCTTATCCCAAGAAAGAAGAAATACAATGTTATAATTGCAAAGAAAAAGGACAAATAGATCCTAACTGCCCAAAAATAAAAGTAAAAACAAAAAACGAAATCAAAACTATTTCAAAGGATCCTCAGTGTCAGAGTCATCCAGTTCCTCTAATACATATTATTCTTCCTCTCATTCTTCATATACATGTCATTGTAAAATATTTGACAGTGAAATGCAGTATGAATCTGCTTCTTCTTCCTCTTTATCTTTAAACGTACTTTCTGCTCCAAAAGCACTGGTGTTAGAAATTTTTAAAGATTTCAAAGATGAATAATTAAAAAAATAAATATTTTGAAAAAATACAGAAATAAATAAAGGAAATAAAAAAGGAATAGCTTCTACATCAAATAATATATCTAACTTACCTGAACAATTCAGAATTAAAACTATATTAGCTTGATTAAGATTACAGTAAGCTCCTCCTCATCTTTCAATTCAAGATCTTTATAAAGAAATTACTAATTAAAAGCAAGAAATAAAAGAATTAAAACAAGACTAAATTAAACTTTAAGAACTCAAACAATGTGTTGAGAATCTTGAATTTTACACGCTCAAAAATTATCAAGAAAATAATGATAATAAACTAGAACATCAAGAAGAATTTGGTGAAAACTTAAATGGTTTTGTAAATTTTTTAACAAGAAATCCCCTTAAAAATGGAAAACTCATGCTATAATTAAGATCAAAGACTTCTCTATTAAAGCACTCTGCTTACTAGATAGTGGCACAGATGTTAATTTAATAAGAGAAAGATTAATGCCAACAAAATATTATGAAAAACCCAAAAATAAACTCAGCCTAGCAACTACTAGTAATAAACCCCATATCCATTTTAAAGTAAATAACGTTTATGTTTACAAAATTGGAACATGTATAAAGACTAATTTCCTGCTTGGAAAAGATTTAAACAATGATGTTATCCTTGGAAATCCTTTTCTACATATTCTCCAGTCTTTTCAAATTGATTTATCAGACCTTAAAACTGTTAAAGACAATAAAAAATTAATTTTTGATTTTGTTGAATCAACTCCTATTCAACGTATCAATATCATTCAAAATCAAATTGCTTAAAAAGAAAACAAAAAACAAACTGCATATCTTCAAGAAGATATGAATTCTTTAAAAATTGAAAAAGAATTATAAAAACCAGAATTTCAAAAAGATTTAATCCAATTTCAAAAATCTCTTGAAACAAAATGTTATTCTAACCTTCCTTCTACCTTTTGCCACAGGAAACACCATACTATTTCTTTTCCATATATTGATAATTTCAATGAATCTCAAATTCCTACTAAAGCTCAACCTATTTAGATGAATAAAGACCTTGTACAACTATGTACTAAAGAAATCAATGATCTTCTTGCTAAAAAGCTTATTCAGAAATCAGAATCCCCTTGGAGTTGTGCAGCGTTTTTTGTAAATAAAGTGCCTGAACAAGAATGAGGTGTTCCTCATCTTATTATCAACTACAAGCCTTTAAAAAAGTCTTAAAGTCCATCAGATATCCAGTTCCAAATAAAATAGATCTTATTAACCATCTAGCCGGTCCCTTCCTTTTTCTCCAAATTTGATTTTAAATAAGGATTTTGGCAAATTCAAATCACCCCAGAGGACAAGTATAAAACTACTTTTACAGTACCATTTGGCCATTACGAATTGAACGTTATACCATTTGGTTTCAAAAATGCTCCTCAGAATTTCAAAGAACAATAAATGACATTTTTAATCCATATCAAGCTTTTGCACTCATCTATATAAATGGCATTCTTGTGTTTTCAAAATCTATTTGTGACCATTGGAAACATTTAAATATTTTTAAAAAAGTGATTATCAAGAATGGACTTGCCTTACCCTAAAAGAAAATGAAGCTTTTTCAAACAGAAATTCAGTTTCTTGGCTTTATAATAAAAAAAAGGAACTATTTCTCTAGCCTAAAGAGTTATTAAGTTTGCTTCCCAATTTCCTGATGAAATTCTTAATAAAGAGCAATTGCAATGTTTTCTTGGATGCCTTAATTAGGTTTCTAACTTTTATAAAGATCTGGCTAAAGAAAGGAAAATCTTGCAAATTCACTTGACCAAAAATCCCATAGAATTATCACCTGCTCATATAAAAGTTGTTTTAAATATTAAACAGAAAGTCCAAAATTTACCTTGTTTAACTACCCCTATACAAATTTATTAAAAATAGTTCAAACAGATGCATCTAAAATAAGTTTTGAAGGAATCCTTCTACAAAGAAACGTCCTTGGAAAAGAAGAAATTCTTCGTTTCACTTCTGGAACATGGACGCCTACTCAACTGAGTTAATCAACTATTAAAAAGGAAATCATATCCATAGTAAATAGTATAATGAAGTTCCAAAGTGATTCATTAAACAAAAATTTTTTATTAATAATAGATTTTAAATTTGCTAAAGAAATTTTAGAAAAAGATGTAAAAAATTGTGCTGCTAAGAAATCTTTGCACGCTAGCAAGCTTTATTAGCCATATTTGACTTTGACATTGAGTATATTGCAGGTAAAAATAATTCTCTTCCTGATTTTTTATCTCATGAGCTTTTACAGCGATAAAAGAATAAAGCATCGGCAGATTAGACCCTTTTTCCAGTCCCCAATTGATAAAGTTTCTTCCATTATGAACACTACACCTTTATCCAGTGGCAATTATCGTGAGAGATGGGGAGCAACCCATACTTCTAATATTCCTCAATTTCAAAGCCCATCAAGCCGTGTATCTAGAAAACCTCAAGCTTCACAAGCCCAATAGTTTACCACAAAAGCACCCTTGAGAATTTATTCCTTAGATGACATGTCTTATGCTGATACCATTTCTATTGAACATCTTATCAAAACCCTTTTTTTCTCCTGATCACTTATTAATCCAACCTCTTGACTATGAAGTCTATGAACAGATTTTGATCAAAACTGGTAGCTGTATTATTGATCATACAGATGGATCAAATAATTCATACTTAAATGCTTTACCACCCAATATTACTATCCTCTATTCAAAAATCAAAATCCTGCATGTTCTTTTTATATAAGAATGGGGACGACCTCTTCATATGCCTCAAAGGCTTGATTTAGAACTTATTTTTAATTATCATGATCATATTTCTTCTTAGGAAGTCATCCTTTATTATTAAAACCTATCCTTCCAGCATTCCTGGTTCATTAGATTCAAATCAAACTCCCATAAAATACCTATGTGGTTCTTCACACAATTCAGGATCCCTTTTGGTGCCACTAAAGACATCCTTCCTCAAACACTTCTTCCTACTTATGAATCCTATTTTGCATCATTTAAAGCCCTTCTCAAATCAGAAGAAAAAAGCCTTTATCAGCACCTACAACTTGTAACAGAACCTTATGTAAATGTGCAGTTTTATTGCAAGCAGGAGATTCCTTCGATCTTAAATGGAATTTTTATAAAGAAATGGACTTCAGTCCACCAATTTTATCTTGAATGATTTATATCACATTTTGGCATGAATTTGATTTTACTGCAATACTCTAGCAATATCCTACCGATCAAGCTATAAAGCCATCATTCTTTGAAGTTCTCAAAAATTCTGAAAAAGAAAAAGAAAGGCTTCATCCAGTAAGTGATATTAACAAATAGAAGAATTCTTGTTTAGCCTCTCCTTCTGCTCTTTATGCAGCAGCAGATTTCCTTTAACTCAAAAAAGAACTTCAAAATGAAATTTTGGAACAAAGACAAAAAGAACGGTCATCTGAAAATTCTCAATTAAGTTTTGGTCAGTAGCTGCATCATCTTTGGGCTGTTGACAATCCTTTTGAAAATATTGCTCCTGAACCAGATACAGATGCTGATGAGACAAAAAGTGATAATGAAGGATTCATATCTATCCGAAGAAAAGGAAAAAAATAAAGCCAAGACAAGACATACGCTTTATCAAGCAATTCAATTTCCCACAAAGCAATCATGACAATCCACTATGCAGAATAAAGTTCATCTACAGTGACGACTGTGATCTTATCCTGCAGTCCTGAGGCATCATGAAATTTGTTAGCCCTTGAAATGAAATGCAAATGCAATGTATATTCAGTTGTAATGAAATGTAAATTTTGTTTGTTTTGACTATAAATAAGTCTAGTCTTCCTCATGGGCAGGCAAGAGTTGGAATGCCAGTCAAAATCCGGCCTTGCTTCCACCACCATCTCCTCTCTCCTCTCCTTTTAGCTTTTGTATACCCACCATCTTCCCCATTTGGTATCAGAGCAAAGTTGGTATCAAATTTGTAATCAAGTACTTTGCTAATATAAATTGTTTTGTGAGTATTTCTTCACTTATCTTTGTTATGTTATGCTTTGATTTTGCTTAAGGAATTGCTGACTCAGAAGTAAGAACGTCAAAAGTCTTAATACTTAGTTCTGTGTTTGTTAATATTGAGGAATTTTAATCATATTCCCCCCAGAGCGAAGCTGAGGTAGTTACTGTTGTCACCATTGTTAGCCGTGTGAAGGCATCTAAGGCATTTTGTTGGTGTGTAAGTCCTCTATTTCATTAGTTACTCATGGTGGATTTGGTTAAAAGAACTTTGTAATACAAATTATGGCTAAGCTTATTAAGAAGTTTGTACCTTCTTCTTCCTCATCATCAAATTCCTTATCTTCTATGTCTATTAAAAATAGTGAAGAAGTTAGTTATGAAAATTTAGATCAAGTTATTTGTGACTGGACTATTCCAACCGTAAATAAGAATGAAATTTATAAAGTTGAAAGTTTTCAATTAAAATTAAGTTATAAAGTAAAAACCATTGAAAGAACTAAATCCATTCCCAGTAATATTCAGCATCTTTCTTTAATCAAGCCCTGTGAAATAAAGGAGTAGGTTAAAGCATACAATTATATTCATTTTGGATTTGTGCAAGTTGTTCTAAGGCCATTAACAAGACTTGGACTTAGAACAGAAGCTCTCATCTATGTTCAAGATACAAGACATAAAACATTTAGTGATTCATTACTTGGAATGGTTGAACCAAGTTTGGCTAATGGCCCTACTTTCTTTAATTGCTTTTCAAATTTCTCTGTTTCCATTACAAATCTAGGTGCACATGAGGCTCTTACTCCTGCTAGCCAGATAAAAGGTTTTGATATGAATCCTCATAATCAAAATCTCGCTCACATGTATAGAGTTTATTATAAATTCATGAATTCAGTTGTTCCAAGCATAGCCTATTGCTATTAAGCAAAAGGTATGACTACTTTATTCCAAACTAATTTCAAAAATAAAGTTAATAATCCAAAACTCATATAGTGGAATGATATTAATCTATCTGGTAAAATGGCACTTAGAAAACACCCAACCAGAAAGGTCTTTAGAAAATCAAGATATTGAACAATTATTGAATATAAAGATGGAAGTGTTGAAATAAATTTTCAAATAGATTTATAAGATACAACTCTTGCAGTTTATCAACCTTCTAGAAAGTCTTATTCTCATCCTCCCTCTGTAGTAGGATCTTCCATAAAAGAACCATCCCGAGTTTCTTACTCTACACCTAATGTAGACCTTTGACCTACTAGACTTGTGTATCCTTCTTATCAAGCTTCTCCATCTAAAATATATAATCCTTTGGAATCCGATTTCAATATAAATGTTATTGAATGTTTTGAAGTTGATAGAGAAATGTTAAAAAAGAATTTAGCTCTACATCCTTTAACAAAATCCTTTTTTAAATAGGTTTATTAAGAACATAAAGATTTTTTAAAAGAAAAATGGCACAAATATATGTATGATAATCAAAGAAAATGGCTTAAACTAGCCATAAAGAAAGCTTATAACATTGAAGATTTATCCATCAATATGATAAAAAAAATTAAGCTCATCTTGGATTATAGCTTCTACCAGTTTTTCTCTATAAACAATTGACGAATCTATACATTGTCCATCACATCAAATCATATATAAAGAAACTTCAGCCATATCCATAAAAGATGTAGCAAAGATACATGGAGATAAAGGTAAATCTGAATTTATTTACAAATCAGACTTAAGTCATGTTTTAGAATAAAATAATTATACAAATATTAAGCTTCATACTTTTGGCCAACAAACTAATATAATTGAAAATAAAGTTGAAAATACTTTACAGCCTTCTGGAATTATTTCTCCACAAAAAGAAATCAAAACTATCTTAAAAGGCTCCTCATGCACATCCTTAGAATCATCTAGTTCCTTTGATAAAGATTATTCTTCAAATACATGCCACTGTAAAATTTTGATAGTGAAATCCAGTATAAATCTACTTCTTCTTCCTCTTTATTTTTAAATGTACTAACTACTCAAAAAGAAATGGTGCTAGAAATGTTTAAAGATCTACAAGACGAAGAATTGAAAATTAAATATTTTGAAAAATACAAAAAATAAACAACAGAAATAAAAAAGGAAAGCTTCTACATTAAGTAATTATCTGACTTACTCGAACAATTCAGTATAAAAACTATTTTAGATAGATTAAGAGAGCAACAAGCTCCTACGCATCTTTCAATTCAAGATCTTTATAAAGAAATTCATAATCAAAAGAAAGAAATAAAAGAATTAAAACAAGACTTAATTGACCTTCAAAAACTCAAACAACGTGTTAAGAATTTTAAATTTTACACACTAAAAAATTATCAAGAAAATAATGATAATTTAGAACATCAAGAAAAATTTGATGAAACTTAAATGGTTTTGTACATTCTTTAACAAGGAATCCTCCTCAAAAATGGAAAACTCAAGCTATAATTAAGGTCAAAGACTTCTCTATTAAAGCACTTTGCTTACTAGATAGTGGCGCAGATGTTAATTTAATAAGAGAAAGATTAATCCTAACAAAATATTATGAAAAAACCAAAAATAAACTCAGCCTAGCAACTGCTAGTAATAAACTCCATATCCATTATAAATTAAATGACGTCCATGTTTGCAAAAATGGAACATGTATAAAGACTAATTCCTGCTTGGAAAAGATTTAAACAATGATGTTATCCTTGGAAATCCTTTTCTACAAATTGTACAGCCTTTTCAAATTGATTCATTAGGCCTTAAAACTATTAAAGACAATAAAAATTAATTTTTGATTTTGTTGAATCAACTCCTATTCAACATATCATTCTCATTCAAAATCAAATTGCTTATAAAGAAAAACAAATTGCATATCTTTAAGAAGATATGAATTCTTTAAGAATTTAAAACGAGTTACAAAAACCAGAATTCCAAAAAGATTTAAACTAATTTCAAAAATCTCTTGAAACAGAATGCTGTTCTGACCTTCCTTCTGCCTTTTGGCACAGGGAACACCATAATACTGTTTCTCTTCCATATATTGATAATTTCAATGATTCTCAAATTCCTACTAAAGCTTGACCTATTCAGATGAATAAAGACCTTGTACAACTATGTACTGTAGAAATCAATGATCTTCTTACTAAAAAACTTATTTAGAAATCACAATCCCCTTGGAGTTGTGCAGCATTTTATGTAAATAAAGCGCTTGAACAAGAACAAGGTGTTCCCCGTCTTGTTATCAACTATAAGACTTTTAGTAAAATCTTAAAGTTCAACAGATATCCAGTTCCAAATAAAACTGATCTTATTGACCGTCTAGCCGGTGCCTTCCTTTTTTTGCAAGTTTGATCTTAAATAAGGATTTTGGAAAATTCAAATAACACCAGAGGATAGGTATAAAACTACTTTTACAATACCATTTGGCCATTACGAATAGAACGTTATGCCATTTGGTTTAAAAACTGCTCCTTTAGAATTTCAAAGAATAATGAATGACATTTTTAATCCATATCAGGCTTCTACACTCGTCTATATAGATGACATTCTTGTGTTTTCAAAATCTATTTGTGACAATTGAAAACATTTAAATATTTTTAAAAAAGTTATTATCAAGAATGGACTTGTCTTATCTCACAAGAAAATGAAGCTTTTTGAAACAGAAATTCAGTTTCTTGGCTTTAAAATAAAAAAGGAACTATTTCTCCATTCCAAAGAGTTATTAAGTTTGCTTCTCAATTTCCTGATGAAATTCTTAATAAAAAACAATTGCAACGTTTTCTTGGATGCCTTAATTATGTTACTGACTTTTATAAAGATCTTTTTAAAGAAAGAAAAATCTTACAAATGCAATTGACCAAAAATCTCATAGAATGGTCACCTGCTCATGTAAAAGCTGTTCAAAAAATCAAACAGAAAGTCCAAAATTTACCTTGTTTTACTGTCCCTCATACAGATTTATTAAAAATAGTTCAAACAGATGCATTTGAAATAGGTTTTAGAGGAATCCTTCTACAAAGAAACATCCTTGGATAAGAAGAAATTCTTCATTTCACTTCTCAAACATGGACGCCCACTTAATAGAGTTATTCAACTATTAAAAAGGAAATATTATCCATAGTAAATAGTATAATGAAGTTTCAAAGTGATTTATTAAACAAAATTTTTTTATTAAGAATAGATTGTAAATCTGCTAAAGAAATTTTAGAAAAGATGTAAAAAATCTTACTGCTAAGCAAATCTTTGCTCGCTGGCAAGCTTTATTAGCCATATTTGACTTTGACATTGAGTATATTGCAGGTAAAAATAATTCTCTTCCTGATTTTTTATCTCATGAGTTTTTACAGGACAAAAGAATAAAGCCTCAGTGGATTAGACCCTTTCTCCAGTCCCTAACTGATAAAGTTTCTTCCATTATGAACACTACACCTTTATCTAAAAAATCCAGCGGCAATTATCTTGAGAGATGGGGAGCAACCCATACTTCTAATATTCCTCAATTTCAAAGCCCATCAAACCATGTATCCAGAAAACATCAAGCTTCACCAGCCCAATATTTTGCCATAAAAGCACCCTTGAGAATCTAAGCCTTATATGACATGTTTTATGCTAATACCATTTCTATTAAACATCTCATCCAAACCCTTTTTTCTCCTGATAACTTATTTATCCAACCTCTTGACTATAAATTCTATAAACAGATTCTGATCAAAACTGGCAGTAGTACTATTGATCATACGATAGGAAAAAAAATTCATAATTAAATGCTTTACCAACCAATATTACTACCCTAAATTCAGAAATCTAGATTCTGTATGTTCTCTCTATAGAAGAATGGAGACAACCTCTTCATATGCCTCAAAGGCTTGATTCAGAACTTATTTTTAATTATTATGATTGTATTTCTGCTTGAGAAGTCATCTTCTATTATCAAAACCCATCCTTCCAGCATTCCTGGTTCATCATATTTAAATCAAACTCTCATAAAATACCTATGTGGTTCTTCACACAATTCTAGATCCCTTTTGGTGCCACTAAAGACATCCTTCCTCAAGCACTTCTCCCTATTTATGAATCCTATTCTGTATCATTTAAAGCCCTTCTCAAATTAGAAGAAAAAAGCCTTTATCAGCACCTAAACTTGCAACAGAACCTTATGTTACTATGCAGTTTTATCATAAGTAGTAGATACCTTCGATCTTGAAATGGAGTTTTTATAAAGAAATGGACTTCAGTCCACCAGTTTTATCTCGAATGATTTATATCACGTTTTGGCATGAATTTGATTATACTGCAATACTCCAGCAATATTCTACCGATCAAGTTATAAAGCCATCATTCTTTGAAGTTCTCAAAAATCCTGAAAAAGAAAAAGAAAGGCCTCATCCAACAGTGATATTGACAAATAGAAAAATTCTTGTTCAGCCTCTCCTTCTGCTCTTTATGCAGCAGCAGATTTGCTTCAACTCAAAAAAGAACTTCAAAAGGAAATTTTTGAACAAATACAAAAAAAATAGTCATCTGAAAATTCTCCATTGAGTTTTGGTCAGCAGCTGCATCATCTTTGGCCTGTTGACAATCCTTTTGAAAATATTGCTCCTGAACCACATACAAATGCTGATGAGACAAAGAGTGATAATGAAGGATTCATATCTATCTGAAGAAAAGGAAAGAAATAAAGCCAGGACAAGATATATGCTTTATCAAGCCACTCAATTTCCCACAAAGCAATCATGACAATCCACTATTCAGAATAAAGTTCATCTACAGAGAAGATTGTGATCTTATCTAGCAGTCCTGAAGCAATATGAAATTTGTTAGCCTATGAAATGAAATGCAAATGTAGTGTAAATTCAATTGTAATGAAATGTAAATTATGTTTGTTATGACTATAGATAAGTCTAGTCTTCTTCACGTATAGGCAAGAGTTGGAATACTAGTCAAAATCCAGCCTTGCTTCCACCACCATCTCCTCTCTCCTCTCCCTTCCGCTTTTGTATATCCGCCATCTCCCCCATTTGGTATCAGAGCCAATTTGGTATCAAATTTGTAACCAAGTACTTTGGTAATATAAATTGTTTTATGAGTATTTCTTCACATATCTTTGTTATGTTATGCTTTGATTTTGCTTAAGGAATTGCTGACTCAGAAGTAAGAACATCAAGTTTTAATACTTAGTTCTGTGTTTGTTATTATTGAAAAATTTTAATCATATTCCGCCTGGAGACAAGCTGAGGTAGCCATTGTTGTCGGCATTCTTAGTCGTGTGATGGTGTTTAAGGCATTTTGTTGGTGTGTAAATCTCTATTTCGCAAGATATTCGTGGTGGATTTGGTTAAAATAACTTTAAAATACTAATTATGGCTAAGCTTATTAAGAAGTTTGTACCTTCTTCTTCCTCATCATCAAATTCCTTATCTTCTATGTCTATTAAAAATAGTGAAGAAGTTAGTTATGACAATTTAGATCAAGTTATTTGTGACTGGACTATTCCAACCGTAAATAAAAATGAAATTTACAAAGTTCAAAGTTTTCAATTAAAATCAAGTTATGAAGTAAAAACCATTGAAAGAACTAAATCCATTCCCAGTAATATTCAGCATCTTTCTTTAATTAAGCCCCGTGAAATAAAGGAGTATATTAAAACATACAATTATATTCATTTTGGATCTGTGCAAGTTGCTCTAAAGCCATTAACAAGACTTGGACTTAGAATAGAAGCTCTCATCTATGTTCAAGATACAAGACATAAAACATTCAGTGATTCATTACTTGGAATGGTTGAACCAAGTTTAGCTAATGGCCCTACTTTCTTTAATTGCTTTTCAAATTTCTCTGTTTCCATTACAAATCCAGGTGCACATGAGGCTCTTACTCCTGCTATCCAGACAAAAGGTTTTGATATGAATCCTCATAATCAAAATCTCGCTCACATGTATAGAGTTTATTATAAACTCATGAATTCAGTTGTTCCAAGCATAGCCTATTGCTATTAAGCAAAAGGTAGACTACTTTATTCCAAACTAATTTCAAAAATAAAGTTAATATTCCAAAACTCATATAGTGGAATGATATTAATCTATCTGGTAAAATGGCACTTAGAAAACACCCAACCAAAAAGGTCTTTAGAAAATCAAGATATTGAACAATTATTGAATATAAAGATGGAAGTGTTGAAATAAATTTTCAAATAGATTTAAAAGATACAACTCTTACAGTTTATCAACCTTCTAGAAAGTCTTATTCTCATCCTCCCTCTGCAGTAGGATCTTCCATAAAAGAACCATCCCGAGTTTCTTGCTCTACACCTAATGCAGACCTTTGACCTACTAGACTTGTGTATCCTTCTTATCAAGCTTCTCCATCTAAAATATATAATCCTTTGGAATCCGATTTCAAGTATTGAATGTTTTGAAATTGATAAAGAAATGTTAAAAAAGAATTTAGCTCTACATCCTTTAACAAAATCCTTTTTTAAACAGGTTTATCAAGAACATAAAGATTTTTTAAAAGAAAAATGGCACAAATATATGTATGATAATCAAAGAAATATTTATTTCTTTGATTGGCTTAAACTAGCCATAAAGAAGCTTATAATACTGAAGATTTATCCATCACTATGATAAGAAAATTAAGCTCATCTTGGATTATAGCTTCTACCAGTTCTTCTCCACAAAGAATTGAAGAATCTATACATCCTCCATTACGTCAAATCATTTATAAAGAAACTTTAGCCGTACCCATAAAAGATGTTGCAAAAATGCAAGGAGATAAAGGTAAATCTGAATTTATTTACAAATCATATTTAAGTCATGTTTTAGAACAAAATAATTATACAAATATTAACCTTCATACTTTTGGCCAACAAACTAATATAATTGAAGATAAAGTTGAAAATATTTTACAGCATTTTGAAATTATTTCTTCTCAAAAAGAAATCAAAACTATCTTAAAAGGATCATCATCCTCATCCTTAAAATCATCTAGTTCCTCTGATAAAGATTATTCTTTAGATACATGCCATTATAAAATATTTGATAGGGAAATCCAGTATGAATCTGTTTCTTCTACCTCTTTATCTTTAATGCACTATCTGCTTCAGAAGAAATGGTGCTAGAAATGTTTAAAGATCTAAAAGATGAAGAGTTAAAAAATAGATATTTTGAAAAAATATAAAAAATAAACAATGGAAATAAAAAAGGAAAAGCTTCTACATCAAGCAATTTATTTGACTTACCTGAACAATTCAGTATAAAAATTGTATTGGATAGATTAAGAGAACAACAAGCTCTTCCTCATCTTTCAATTTAAGATCTTTATAAAGAAATTCATAATCAAAAGCAAGAAATAAAAGAATTAAAACAAGACTTAATTGACCTTCAAGAACTCAAACAACGTGTTAAGAATCTTGAATTTTACACATTCAAAAATTATCAAGAAAATAATAATAATTTAGAACATCAAGAAAAATTTGATGAAAACTTAAATAGTTTTGTACATTCTTTAACAAGGAATCCTCCTCAAAAATGGAAAACTCAAGTTATAATTAAGGTCAAAGACTTCTCTATTAAAGCACTCTGCTTACTAGATAGTGGTGCAGATGTTAATTTAATTAGAGAAAGATCAATGCCAACAAAATATTATGAAAAAACTAAAAATAAACTCAGCCTAGCAACTATTAGTAATAAACTCTATATCCATTATCAATTAACTAACGTCCATGTTTGCAAAAATGGAACATGTATAAAAACTAATTTCTTGCGTAGAAAAGATTTAAACAATCATGTTATCCTTGGAAAAGATTATTCTTTAGATACATGCCATTATAAAATATTTGACAGGGAAATCCAGTATGAATCTGCTTCTTCTACCTCTTTATCTTTAAACGCACTATCTGCTTCAGAAGAAATGGTGCTAGAAATGTTTAAAGATCCAAAAGATGAAGAGTTAAAAAATAGATATTTTGAAAAAATATAAAAAATAAACAATGGAAATAAAAAAGGAAAAGCTTCTACATCAAGCAATTTATCTGACTTACCTGAACAATTCAGTATAAAAATTGCATTGGATAGATTAAGAGAGCAACAAGCTCTTACTCATCTTTCAATTTAAGATCTTTATAAAGAAATTCATAATCAAAAGCAAGAAATAAAAGAATTAAAACAAGACTTAATTGACCTTCAAGAACTCAAACAACGTGTTAAGAATCTTGAATTTTACACATTCAAAAATTATCAAGAAAATAATAATAATTTAGAACATCAAGAAAATTTTGATGAAAAACTTAAATGGTTTTGTACATTCTTTAACAAGGAATCCTCCTTAAAAATGGAAAACTCAAGTTATAATTAAGGTCAAAGACTTCTCTATTAAAGCACTCTGCTTACTAGATAGTGGTGCAGATGTTAATTTAATAAGAGAAAGATCAATGCCAACAAAATATTATGAAAAAACTAAAAATAAACTCAGCCTAGCAACTATTAGTAATAAACTCTATATCCATTATCAATTAAATAACGTCCATGTTTGCAAAAATGGAACATGTGTAAAAACTAATTTCTTGCACGGAAAAGATTTAAACAATGATGTTATCCTTGAAAATCCTTTTTTACAGATTCTACAGCTTTTTCAAATTGATTCATTAGGCCTTAAAACTATTAAAGACAATAAAAAATAATTTTTTGATTTTGTTGAATCAACTCCTATTCAACATATCAATATCATTCAAAATCAAATTGCTTATAAAGAAAAACAAATTGCATATCTTGAAGAAGATATGAATTCTTTAAGAATTGAAAAAGATTTACAAAAACCAGAATTCCAAAAAGATTTAATCCAATTTCAAAAATATCTTGAAACAAAATGGTGTTCTTACCTTCCCTTTACCTTCTAGCACAAGAAACACCATAACTGTTTCTCCTCTATATATTGATAATTTCGATGAATCTCAAATTCGTACTAAAACTCGATCTATTCAGATGAATAAAGACCTTGTAAAACTATATACTATAGAAATCAAAGATTTTCTTGCTAAAAAGCTTATTCAGAAATCACAATCCCCTTGGAGTTGTGCAGCGTTTTATATAACTAAAGCACTTGAATAAGAATGAGGTGTTCCCCATCTTGTTATCAACTACATGCCTTTAAATAAAGTCTTAAAGTCCATCAAATATCAATTCCAAATAAAACTGATCTTATTAACCATCTAGCTGGTGCCTACCTTTTTTCCAAATTTGATCTTAAATCAAGATTTTAGCAAATTCAAATCACCCTGGAGGACAAGTATAAAATTGCTTTTACAGTACCATTTGGCCATTACGAATGGACCATTATGCCATTTGGTTTAAAAACTGCTCCTTTAGAATTTCAAAGAATAATGAATGACATTTTTAATCCATATCAGGCTTTTACACTCGTCTATATAGATGACATTCTTGTGTTTTCAAAATCTATTTGTGACAATTGAAAACATTTAAATATTTTTAAAAAATTTATTATCAAGAATGGACTTGTCTTATCCCACAAGAAAAAGAAGCTTTTTGAAACAGAAATTCAGTTTCTTGGCTTTAAAATAAAAAAAGGAACTATTTCTCCATTCCAAAGAGTTATTAAGTTTGCTTCTCAATTTCTTGATAAAATTCTTAATAAAAAACAATTGCAACGTTTTCTTGGATGCCTTAATTATGTTTCTGACTTTTATAAAGATCTTGCTAAGGAAAGAAAAATCCTATAAATGCGCTTGACCAAAAATCCCATAAAATGGTCACCTGCTCATACAAAAGCTGTTCAAAATATTAAACAAAAAGTCCAAAATTTACCTTGTTTAACTATCCCTCATCCAGATTTATTAAAAATAGTTCAAGTAGATGCATTTGAAATAGGTTTTGTAGGAATCTTTCTACAAAGAAACGTCCTTGGAAAAGAAGAAATTCTTCGTTTCACTTCTGGAATATGGAGGCCTACTCAACAGAATTATTCAACTATTAAAAAGGAAATCCTATCCATAGTAAATAGTATAATGAAGTTCCAAAGTGATTTATAAAACAAAAACTTTTATTAAGAATAGATTGTAAATCTGCTAAAGAAATTTTGTAAAAAGACGTAAAAAAATCTTGCGGCTAAGCAAATCTTTGTTTGCTGGCAAGCTTTATTAGCCATATTTGACTTTGACATTGAACATATTTTAGGTAAAAATAATTCTCCTCTCGATTTTTTATCTCGTGCATTTTTACAGGGATACAAGAATGAAGCCTCGGCAGATTAGACCCTTTCTCCAGTCCCCAACTGATAAAGTTTCTTACAATATGAACACTACACCTTTATCCAGAAAATCCAGTGGCAATTATCTTGAGAGATGGGGAGCAGCCCATACTTCTAATATTCCTTAATTTCAAAGCCCATCAAGCCCTATATCCAGAAAACCTCAAGCTTCACAAGCCCAATATTTTGCCACAAAAGCACCCTTAAGAATTTATTCCTTAGACGATATGTCTTATGTTAATACCATTTCTATTGAACATCTTATCCAAACCCTTTTTTCTCTTGATCACTTATTTATCCAACCTCTTGACTTTAAAGTCTATGAACAGATTCTAATAAAAACAGTCAGCTGTACTATTGATCATACAGATGGATCAAAAAATTCAAACTTAAATGCTTTACCACCCAATATTGTTATCCTCTATTCAAAAATCAAAATCCTGCATGTTCTCTCTGTATAAGAATGGGGATGACCTCTTAATATGCCTCAAAAGCTTGATTTAGAAATTATTTTTAATTATTATGATCATATTTCTACTTGGGAAGTCATCCTCTATTATTAAAACCCATCCTTCCAGCATTCCTGATTCATCATATTCAAATCAAACTCCCATAAAATACCTATGTGGTTCTTCACACAATTCTGGATCTCTTTTAGTGCCACTAAAGACATCCTTCCTCAAGCACTTCTCCCTATTTATGAATCCTATTCTGTATCATTTAAAGCCCTTCTCAAATTAGAAGAAAAAAGCCTTTATCAGCACCTAGAACTTGCAATAGAACCTTATGTTACTATGCAGTTTTATCGCAAGCAGGAGATACCTTCAATCTTGAAATGGAGTTTTTATAAAGAAATGGACTTCAGTCCACCAGTTTTATCTCGAATGATTTATATCACGTTTTGGCATGAATTTGATTATACTGCAATACTCCAGCAATATTCTACCGATCAAGTTATAAAGCCATCATTCTTTGAAGTTCTCAAAAATCCTGAAAAAGAAAAAGAAAGGCCTCATCCAACAAGTGATATTGACAAATAGAAAAATTCTTGTTCAGCCTCTCCTTCTGCTTTTTATGCAGCATCAGATTTGCTTCAACTCAAAAAAGAACTTCAAAAGGAAATTTTTGAACAAATACAAAAAGAACGGTCATCTGAAAATTGTCAATTAAGTTTTGGTCAGCAGCTGCATCATTTTTGGGCTGATGACAATCCTTTTGAAAATATTGCTCCTGAACTAGATATAGATGCTGATGAGACAAAAAGTGATAATGAAGGATTCATATTTATCCGAAGAAAAGGAAAAAAATAAAGCCAAGACAGGACATATGCTTTATCAAGCCACTCAATTTCCCGCAAAGCAATCATGACAATCAACTGTTCAGAATAAAGTTCATTTACAGTTAAGATTGTGATCTTATCTAGTAGTCTGAAGCAACATAAAATTTGTCAGCACATGAAATGAAATGCAAATGCAGTGTAAATTCAGTTGTAATGAAATGTAAATTATGTTTATTATGACTATAAATAAGTCTAGTCTTCCTTACCTATAGGCAAGAGTTGGAATACCAATGAAAATCTAGCCTTGCTTCCACCACCATCTCCTCTCCCTTCCATTTTTGTATACCCACCATCTTCCCCATTTGGTACTAGAGCCAAGTTGGTATCGACTTTGTAATCAAGTACTTTGGCAACATAAAGATGTTTTGTGAGTATTTCTTCACTTATCTTTGTTATGTTATGCTTTCATTTTGCTTAAGAAATTGCTGACTTAGAAGTAAGAACGTCAAAAGTCTTAATACTTAGTTCTGTGCTTGTTAGTTTTAAGAAGGTATAACCATATTCTGCCTAGAGCGAAGCTGAGGTAGCCATTGTTGTCACCGTTGTTAGCAATGTGAAGGCATTTAAGGCGTTTTATTGGTGTGTAAATCCTCTATTTCATTACATACTCGTGGTGGATTTGGTTAAAATAACTCTGTAATACAAATTATGGCTAGGCTTATTAAGAAGTTTGTACCTTCTTCTTCCTCATCATCAAATTCCTTATCTTTTATGTCTATTAAAAATAGTGAAGAAATCAGTTATGATAATTTAGATCAAGTTATTTGTAACTGGACTATTCCAACCATAAATAAAAATGAAATTTATAAAGTTGGAAGTTTTCAACTAAAATCAAGTTATAAAGTAAAAATCATTGAAAGAACTCCATTACCAGTAATATTCAACATCTTTCTTTAATCAAGCCCCATGAAATAAAGAAGTATGTTGAAACATACAATTATATTGATTTTGGATTTGTGCAAGTTGCTCTAAAGCCATTAACAAGACTTGGACTTAGAACAGAAGCTCTCATCTATGTTCAAGATACAAGACATAAAAATTTTCGTGATTCATTACTTGGAATGGTTAAATCAAGTTTGCTAATGGCCCTATTTTCTTCAATTGCTTTCCAAATTTTTCTGTTTCTCTTACAGATCCAGGTGCACATGAAGATCTTACTTTTGCTATCCAGACGAAAGGTTTTGTTATGAATCCTCATAATCAAAATCTTGCTTTCATATATAGAGTTTATTATAACTCATGAATTCAGGTGTTCCAGGCATAGCCTATTCCCATCAAGCAAAAGGTATGACTACTTTATTCCAAACTAATTTCAAAAATAAAGTTAATAGTCCAAAACTCATACAATGAAATGATATTTGTCTATCTGGTAAATGATGCTTAGAAAGTGCCTAACCAGAAAGGTGTTTAGAAAATCAAGATATTGAAACAATTATTGAACATGAAAATGGAAGTGTTGAAATAAGTTTTCAAACAGATTCAAGAGATACAACTATTCAAAGAACAAGAAATTATTATCCAAGACCTGCTCCAATTGATCTTCAATTCGAAGAACAAGCTATTCTAAATGGCCTTCGATTTGAAAACTCTTCAACATATGAATGGAATCTAGATGGATTATCTGAATATCAAATCCTGCCACTATGCCAACGCATCATGATATATGCTTCTACCATCACAGCTGCTGGTAATGATCAAAGACATGCAGTAAATACAGTCGTCCCTAGATTTACTAGACAATTACTTGGTTGGTGGGAAAAATACCTATCTAATACAGAAAGAAATGCTATATTAAATGCAGTAAAAAGAGATCCCTTAGGAAATCCTATTCTTACTCTTTAAGGCCAAATGATCCCCAATTCCATCTACATGCTTATTACTAATTTAGTTAAACATTTTATTAGTAATTATATAAATGTAGAAGAAAAATTAAAACATAATTAATCAATTTATCTTGCCCAACATTATCAGATTTTCGTTGGTATAAAGATGTTTTCTTATCAAAACTCAATAAAATCGATGCAAGTAATTCAGAATTTTGGAAAGAAAAATTCCTATCTAGTATTCCTAAACTTCTTGCAGAAAAAGTTAGAGAAGAATTAAAATTAGAAAATTATGGAAATTTGAATTATGGAATGTATACATATGGTGATCTAATTCAAAAGATTAATAAAGTTGGATTTTCATTATGCAATGAAATCAAACTTAAATGTCAAATTAAAAATCAAAAAATAATCAGCAAGTATGAACTTGGTGATTTTTGTTTCTAATTTGGGATGGAACCATTAATTAGTCCTTCTAGCCAGAATAAAAAGAAAAACTTAAAAGAAACCATCAAAAAAGAAAATCCAAACATTTTTCAACTCCACAATATTATACACCCTAAAAAGATATTATAAAAAATCTTCTCATAAAAACCTTTATAAAGAATTAAACAAATCTTATACAAATGATAATCCATCCACTTCTTATCCCAAGAAAATGAAATATAATGTTATAATTGTAAAGAAAACAGACATATAGCTCCTGATTGCCCAAAAATAAAGTTAAAACAGAAAAGGAAATCAATACTATCTTAATAGGATCCTTAATGTCAAAGTCATCCAGTTCCTCTGATATAGATTATTCTTCCTCACATGCGTTAGATACATGTCATTGTAAAATATTTGACAGTGAAATCCAGTATGAATCTACTTCTTCTTCCTCTTTATCTTTAAATGTACTTTCTGTTCTAGAAGAGATGGTGCTAGAAATGTTTAAAAATCTAAAAGATGAAGAATTAAAAAATAAATATTTTTAAAAAATATAGAATATAAATAAAGGAACAACAAAAGGGAAAGCTTCTACATTAAATAACATATCAGACTCACCTGAACAATTCAACATTAAAATTGTATTCGATAGATTAAGAGAACAACAAGCTCCTACTCAACTTTCTATTCAAGATCTTTATAAAGAAATAAATAATAAAAGGAAAGAAATAAAATAATTAAAACAAGACTTAATTGAACTTCAAGTACTCAAACAATGTGTTGAGAATCTTGAATTTCACAAACTCAAAAATTATCAAGAAAATAATGATAATTTAGAGAATCAAGAAAAACTTGATAAAGACTTAAATGGTTTTGTAAATTCTTTAACAAGAAATCCACTTAACAAATGGAAAACGTAAGCTACAACTAAGGTCAAAGACTTTTCTATTAAAGCACTCTGCTTACTAGATAGTGGCGTAGATGTTAATTTAATAAGAGAAGGATTAATCTGAACAAAATATTATGAAAAAACCAATAATAAACTCAATCTAGCTACTGCTTGCAAAAAACTACATATGAAATACAAATTAAGTAATGTTTATATCTGTAAAAATGGAACATGCATAAAGACTAATTTCCTTCTAGGAAAGGGTTTAAACAATGATGTTTTCCTTGCAAATCCTTTTCTACAAATTTTACAGCCTTTTCAAATTGACTCATAGGTCTAAAAACTATTTTAGACAATAAAGAATTAAATTTTGATTTTGTTGAATTAACTCCTATTCAACATATTAATATTATTCAGACAAAGTGTAAACAAGAATAAGATGTTCAAAAACCATTCAGATATCCAGTTCCGAATATAACGGATCTTATTAATCGTCTTTGTGATGTCTTTATGTTTTCTACATTTAATCCTACATCCAGGTTTTGGTAACTTCAAATTCAACCAGGATGATAGATATAAAATTGCTTTTTTCATAAAGAAAATAAAAATTCAGGTTATTGATAATTTCATTCAGGCCTATCTTTTACTCCCATCTCCCTTCAGAAAGTATCCTTCTCATTATGACATTAAGTAAAGCCCCTCTTCAGGAATCAAGCTCTTCCTTCATACTTACATCCCAACAAATATCAATTCCCTTCTTCAATCTAGGATCATTTGTCACTTCACAACAACTTATCAATGCCCATTGGAGTGCCATTATCTCTGATTAAAAAAAACACTAGAAAAACCCTATACAAAATTGCAAACCATATTAAGGACTTAGAAAGCCAAATCCTTATGTGCCATGACATCTATCAACAAGCACTATTATCTACCTATGCTGATGAAAAAATATCTAGAATTCATCTCCTGGAAAAGGTTAACACAGCCCTTCCAGATGAGATAGCTACAAGCATTAGAGAAAAAACTATTTCTTGTCAGATCAAGGATCGATTATTGCTCAAAGCTCAATATATAAGTTAGGTAACTGGCTTTCCCAAATTGTTCCTGACATCATATGAAGTTGATATCTTATATATCAAACAAGGATTAGTCCGAAGATTTTCTTTGTGTAGAGATGATTTTGAAATGATACAGCAGCTCCCTACAATTGTGCATCATGCCCTTCACAGCATTGGAGTTACTAAAAGACAACTTTTCATAACGATATCATCCACTTTGGGTGAAAGATCAAAAATTCGGTTTTATTAACCATATCAATTGTGGACTATCATGACTTTTGAAGAAGGAGATTTAGTTTGCAAAAAATTCATCGCTACCTTAAATGATTACAAGCATCTCCCTGTTGATTATCTAGCTCTATGGTATGAATCTCACGAAGGCACTACAATGGAATACAACTTAGAACGTCTCCAAAATTATGATCCAACTTCTGATCAATATTAAAGATTTCTCAATCTAAATTGATATCTTGAATTTGCAAGTACATACAGATATGTTTGGTGTGACGGTTGATGAGTTGTTTGCATTACTAATGATCTCGCTAAGCAAACAACGGTGATACAGAATCCATATAAATCTGGACATATAACTCTTAATCAAATTATCAATGCTTATGAAAACATGTCTTTTGATATTTCTGAAGAAACTCGAGAAGAGTTAATCCAATTATTCCATGGTGAATTAACAAATGAAGGTTGGGAAGAGCACTTTTGATGTAAGTCTCCTATAATACTATGCCTACCATAAAGAATCTTCCTACAAGAGCTTTTTGTAAAGCATTGGAAGGTTGAGAAAAGCTTTTTCTACTAGCCCATCAATGAGTTTTTAGAAAAAGTACATGCAAAACTACTAAAAGATAAAGCATATCTCTCATAAGAATAAAGTAGTATTTTATTCCTGACATGCACATCCATGAAAACTTATCTCCAGAAAGGGAATAGAAATAAAAACATGACACATACCTTATCAAGTCACTTAAACCAATCATGACATCTCACTATTTAGAATAAGTTCATCCACAGCAAAGACTGTGATTTTTGCCTGTAGTCCGGAAGCATCATGAAATTTGCTAGCACCTTAAATGAAATGCACATTCAGTTTAAATTTAGTTGTAATGAAATGTAAATTATGTTTGCTATGACTATATATACGGGCAAGAGTTGGAATACTAGTCAAAATCCAGCGTTGCTTCCACCACCATCTCCTCTCTCCTCTCCCTTCCTCTTTTGTATACCCACCATCTTCCCCATTTGGTATCAGAGCCAAGTTGGCATCTAGTTTGTAATCAAGTATCATTGCAATATAAAGTCATTTTGTGAGTATTTCTTCACTTATCTTTATGTTTTCATTTTGTTTAAGGAAGTACTGACTCAGAAACAAGAATGCCAAAAATCTTAATACTTAGTTGTGTGTTTGTTATTATTCAGAAATTTTAATTATATTCCGCCCGGAGCAAAGCTGAGGTAGCCATTGTTGTCACCGTTGTTAGCCATGTGAAGGCATTTAAGCCATTTTGTTGGTGTATAAATCCTCTATTTCGTTAGATACTCGAGGTGGATTTACTTAAAATAACTCTGTAATACAAATTATAGCTAAGCTTATTAAGAAGTTTATACCTTTTTCTTCCGCATCATCAAATTCCTTATCTTCTATGTCTATTAAAAATAGTGAAGAAATCAGTTATGACAATTTAGATCAAGTTATTGTGACTGGACTGTTCCAACCGTAAATAAAAATGAAATTTATAGAGTTAGAAGTTTTCAATTAAAATCTAGTTATAAAGTAAAAAACCATCGAAAGAACTGAATCCATTACCAGTAATATTTCGCATCTTTCTTTAATCAAGCCCCATGAAATAGAGGAGTACGTTAAAACATATAATTATATTCATTTTGGATTAGTGCAAGTTGCTCTAATGCCTTTAATAAGACTTGGACTTAGAACAGAAGCTCTCACCTATGTTCAAGACACAAGACATAAAAAAATTTAGTGATTCATTACTTGGAATGGTTGAATCAAGTTTAGCTAATGGCCCTACTTTCTTCAATTGTTTTCCAAATTTCTCTGTTTCCTTTACAGATCCAGTTGCACATGAAGCTTTTACTCTTCCTATCTAGACAAAAGATTTTGATATGAATCCTCATAATCAGAATCTTGCTCTCATAAATAGAGTTTATTATAAATTCATGAATTCAGTTGTTCCAGGCGTAGCTTATTCCCATCAAGCAAAAGTTATGACTACTTTATTCCAAACTAATTTCAAAAATAAAGTTAATATTCCAAAACTCATACAGTGGAATGATATTAATCTATCTGGTAAATGGCCCTTAGAAAATGCTCAACCAGAATGGTCTTTAGAAAATCAAGATATAAAAACAATTATCAAACATGAAGATGGAAGTGTTGAAATAAATTTTCAAATAGATTCAAGAGATACAACTCCTACAATTTATCAACCTTCTAGAAAATATTATTCACATCCTCCATCAGTGGTAGGATCTTCCATAAAAGAACCATCCCGAGTTTCTTACTTTACACTTAATGTAAACCTTCAACTACAGGACTAGTGTATCCTTCTTATCAAGCTTCTCCATCTAATACATATAATCCTTCAGAATCCGATTTCAATATAAATGTTATTGAATGCTTTGAAATTGATAAAGAAATGTTAAAAAAGATTTTATCTTTTTAACCATGTTTCTCAAGAACATAAAGACTTTCTAAAAGCAAAATGGCATAAATATATGTATGCTAATCAAAGAAATATTTATTCTTTGATTGGCTTAAACAAGCCATGAAAAAAACTTATAATACTGAAGATTTATCCATCGATATGATAACTAAATTAAGCTCTTCTTGGATTATAGCTTTTACTAGTTCCTCTTCATCAAGAACTGAAAACTCTATACATCCTCCATTACATCAAATTATTTATAAAGAAACTTCAGCTGTACTTATAAAAGATGTTGCAAAAATAAAAGGAGACAAAGGTAAAACTGAATTTATTTACAAATCAGATTTAAGTCATGTTTTAAAACAAAATAATTATACAAATATAAACTTTCATATTATTGGCCAATAAACCAATAGAATTAAAGATAAAGTTGAATATATTTTAAAAATTTATGAAGCATCTTCTTCACAAAAGATAATTAAGAAATAAACTTTAGGTTTTCAAGGTGAAGCCCTTAAAGATATAAAATTAGAAAGGAAACCTTTAAAATTTTCAGATGAACTAATCAATCAATTATCTTGTAGTTTTACAAATATAAACTTCAAGAAAATAAAGATAAAAAAGCTAACAAATCTATAAATGTTTTAGTCTTAAATTCTAAATCCTCTAGCTCAGATTCAAAGTTTTCTATTGCTGATCCTATAGAAGAAGAGCCTAAAACAAATGAGAATCAAAATAATCAAAATCAAGAATCTCTATAACTTAATAAAATATTTAAAAGACAAAAACCAATAGTCATTGTAACAAAAACAAGAAACTATTATCCAAGACCTACTCCAGTTGATCTTCAATGCGAAGAACAAGCTATTCTAAATGGCCTTCGATTTGAAAACTCCTCAGTATACAAATGAAATGTAGATGGACTATCCGAATATCAAATCCTGCAATTATACCAACACATGATGGTCATGCCTCTACAATCATGGTAGCCAATAATGACCAAAGACATGTGGTAAACACAGTTGTCCTTGGATTTACTGGACAATTACATGGTTGGTGGGAAAAACACTTAACTGATACAGAAAAAAATGCTATATTAAATGCAGTTAACAGAGATCCCTCAAGAAATCCTGTTCTTACTCCCCAAGGCCAAATGATCCCTGATTCCATCTACATGCTTATTACTAATATAGTTAAACATTTTATTAGTAATTATATAAACATAGAAGAAAAATTAAAAACACAATTAATTAATTTATCTTGCCCCATATTATCTGATTTTCATTGGTATAAAGATGTTTTCTTATCAAAACTCTATAGAATAGATGCAAGCAATTTAGAATTTTGGAAAGAAAAATTTATATCCGGTCTTTTTAAACTTTTTAGAAAAAAAAGTTAAAGAAGAGTTAAAATCATAAAATTATGGAAATTTAAATTATGGACTTTAGACATATGGTGATCTCATTCAAAAGATAAATAAAATTGGATTTTCATTATGCAATGAAATCAAACTGAAATGACAAATTGAAAATAAAAAAAGAACCAGCAAATATGAACATGGTGATTTTTGTTATCAATTTGGCATGGAAACATTAAGCAGTCCTTCTAGCAAAAATAAAAAGAACAACTTAAAAAGAAACCATCAAAAAGAAAATCTAAACATTTTTCAACTCCACGATATTATATTCCCTAAAAAAGATATCATAAAAAATCCTCTTATAAGAACCCTTATAAAGAATTAAAGAAATCTTATACAAAAAATAATCTATCCACTTTTCATCCCTAGAAAAAAGAAATACAATGTTATAATTGCAAGGAAAAAGGACATATAGCCCTTGATTACCCAACAGGAAAAGTTGAAATAGAAAAAGAAATCAAAACTATCGTAAAAGGATCCTCAGAGTCAGAGTCATCCAGTTCCTCTGATACAAATTATTCTTCCTCTCATTCTTTAGATACATGTCATTGTAAAAATATTTGACTGTGAAATCCAGTATGAATCTTCTTCTTCAACCTCGTTTTCTTTAAATGTACTTTCTGCTTTAGAAGAGATGGTGCTAGAAATGTTTAAAGACCTAAAAGATGAAGAATTAAAAAATAAATATTTTCAAAAAATACAGAATATAAAAAAAGGAACTAAAAAAGGAAAAGCTTCTACATCAAATAACATATCAGACTTACCTAAACAATTCAGCATTAAAACTATATCAGATAGATTAAAAGAGCAACAAGCTCCTACTTAGCTTTCTATTTAAGGTTTTTATAAAGAGATTAATTATCAAAATCAAGGAATAAAAGAATTAAAACAAGACTTAATTGACATTCAAGAACTCAAACAATGTGTTGAGAATCTTGAATTTCACATACTTAAAAATTATCAAGAAAATAATGATAATTTAGAAAATAAAAAAAATTGATGAAAACTTGAATGGTTTTGTAAATTCTTTAACAAGGAATCCACTTAAAAAATGGAAAACTCAAGTTACAATTAAGATCAATGAATTCTTTATTAAAGCACTCTGTTTACTAGATAATGGCGCAGCCGTTAATTTAATAAAAGAAGGATTAATCCCAACAAAATCTTATGAAAAAACCAATAATTAACTCAATCTAGCTACTGCTAGCAAAAACATACATATCAAATACAAATTAAGTTATGTTTATGTCTGTAAAAGTGGAACATGCATAAAGACTAATTTCGTTCTAGGAAAGGATTTAAACAATGATGTTATCCTTGGAAACCATTTTCTACAAATTTTACAGCCTTTTTAAATTGACTCATCAGGTCTAAAAACTATTTTAGACAATAAAGAATTAATTTTTTATTTTGGTGAATCAACTCCTATTCAACAAATCAATAGTATTCAGACAAAGTGTAAACAAGAATAACGTGTTCAAAAAACAATCAAATATCCAATTCCAAATAAAATGGATCTTATTAATCATCTCTCTAATGTCTTCATGTTTTCTACATTTGATCCTACATCTAAATTTTGGTACCTTCAAATTCTACCCGGAGGAAAAATATAAAATTAGTTTTCTTTTCCCAAAGAAAATAAAATTTTAGATTATTGATAATTCTCATTCAGAGCTATCTGCCTTCAGGATGTGTCCCTTCTCATTATGGCATCAAGTACAAGAAAAAACAAAGCCCCTATTCAAGAATCAAGCTCTTCCTTCATACCTATATCCCAATAATATCAATTCCCGTTTACAATCCAGGATTATCTGTCACTTCACATGAACTTATCAATGCCCATTGGAGTGCTTTTCTCTCTGATAAAAGAAAAAACACTAGAAAAACCCTATCCAAAATTGCAAACCATAACAAGGACTTGGAAAGCCAAATCCCTATGTGCCATAACATCCATCAAATAGCATAGTTATCCACCTATGCTGATGAAAAAACATCTAGAATTCACCTCCTAGAACAGGTTAACACAGCTCTTCCAGATGAGATAGCTGCAAGAATAAGAGAAAAAACTATTTATTGTCAGATCAAGGAGTGATTAATGCTCAAAGCTCAATATATAAGCAGGGCAACTGGCTCCCCCAAATTGTTCCTGCCATCATATTAAGTTGACATCTCATATATCGAACAAGGATTAGTTTAAAGATTTTCTTTATGCAGAGATGATTTTGAAATGATACAGCATCTCCCTATTGATTATCCAGCTCAATGGTATGAATCTTATGAAGTCGCTACAATGGAATACATCTTAGAACGTCTCTAAAAGTACGATCCAGCTTGATCCATATCAAAGATTTTTCAATCTAAAAGGACATCTTGAATTTGCAAGTACATACAGATATGTTTGGTGTGACGGTCGAGAGTTGTTTGCATTGCTGATGATCTCACTGAGCAAACAACGGTGATACAGAATCCTTCTAAATCCGGACATGCCAAGCTTAATTAAATTCTCAATGCCTATGAAGATATCTCTTTTGACATTCTTGTGAAAAATTAATTCAGCTATTCCATGGAGAATTCAAAAATGATAATGAAGGTTGGAATGGCCCTTGTCAAAATTTTGACTCTATTATGAAGTACTCTGCCAACTGCAATGGAATTCATCATGATAGTGATTAATCTTATCAAGATTTAGATTTATCAAGATTTAGTAAGAGTTTTCTCTATAAAGCCTGCAAAGAAAAGATAACAAAAACTTTATCATTGCTATCGTATCCAGAGCTATGCTATTCTCTACAAACACATCAAAGTTATGTTGAAAAAGTACTATATAAAAAAGCTACTTTGAGAAAGAAGACAAAAGACAATTGGGAAAAATCCAAAAGCCAACAAGAAAATTCAAGGCTCCATAGACTCCACTCTTCGCAATAGACCAACTAGGAACTATGTAGAAGAATAAAGCAACATCCTCCTAGTTAACAAGTACACTCATCGTAGCATGAAGACAAACCATTTATACGGCAACCTATGATTCTACCCAACAGTAAAATCCTAAAAATCATAAAATGAAATATAAATGCAGTGTTAATTCAGTTGTAATGAAATGTAAATTATATTTGCTAAGGCTATAAATAGTACCAGCCTTCTCCATGTACAGGCAAGAGTTGGAATACCAGTCAAAATCCAACCTTGCTTCCACCACCATCTCCTCTCCCTTCTGCTTTTGTATGCCCACCATCTTCCCCATTTAGTATCAAAGCTAAGTTGGTATCAAATTTGTAATCAAGAACTTTGGCAATATAAAGTTGTTTTATGAGTATTTCTTCATTTATCTTTGTCATATTATGTTTTGATTTTGCTAAAGGAATTACTGACTCAGAAGTAAGAAGGCCAAAAGTCTTAATACTTAGTTCTGTGTTTATTATTATTGAAAAACTTTAAACATATTCCGCCCAGAGCCAAGCTGAGGTAGCCATTGTTGCCGCCGTTGTTAGCTGTGTGAAGGCGTTTAAGGCGTTTTGTTGGTGTGTAAATCCTCTATTTCATTAGATACTCATGGTAGATTTGGTTAAAATAACTCTCTAATACAAATTATGGTTAAGCTTATTAAGAAGTTTGTACCTTCTTCTTCCTCATCATCAAATTCTTTATCTTTTATGTCTATTAAAAATAGTGAAGAAATCAGTTATGATGATTTAGATCAAGTTATTTGTGACTGGACTATTCCAACCATAAATAAAAATGAAATTTATAAAGTTGGAAGTTTTCAATTAAAATCTAGTTATAAAGTAAAAACCATTGAAAGAACTGAATCCATTACCAGTAATATTCAGCATCTTTCTTTAATTAAGCCCCATGAAATAAAGAAGTATATTAAAGCATACAATTATATTCATTTTGGATTAGTGCAAGTTGCTCTAAAGCCTTTAACAAGACTTGGACTTAGAATAGAAGCTCTCATCTATATTCAAGATACAAGACATAAAAAAATTAAGTGATTCATTACTTGGAATGGTTGAATCAAGTTTGGCTAATGGCCTTACTTTCTTCAATTACTTTCCAAAATTTTCTGTTTCCCTGACGGATCCAGGTGCACATGAAGCTCTTACTTTTGCTATCTAGACAAAAGGTTTTGATATGAATCTTCAAAATCAAAATCTTGCTCTCATATATAGAGTTTATTAGAAACTCATGAATTTAGCTGTTTTAGGCATAGCCTATTCCCATCAAGCAAATAGTCATCATCATCATCATCGAAGCCTTATCTCAACCATATTGGGGTCGGTTACATGAATTCTGTTTCTCCATTCCGTTCTCTTTTGAGCTAAATCTTTTAACAAGTTAAACTTCTTCAAATCTGAATTAATAACTTCGATCCATGTTTTCTATGGCCTGCCCCTACCTCTCGATGGGCCATCCACCTGTATATCCATACTTTTCTCATTGGTGCCGTTACTGGCCTATGCTCAACATGCCTAAACCATCTTAAACGGGTTTCTCTAATCTTATCCCCTATTGGTGCTACCTCCAAATTCTCTCCAAATTGCTCATTTCTAATTTTATCTTTCCGAGTTTTACCACATATCCATGTAAGCATTCTCATTTCCACTACATCCATCATATGAATATGTGTCTTCTTAATTAGTCAACATTCTGCTCCATATGTAATAGCCGGTCTAACCACTGTTCTGTAAAATTTGCCCTTCAATTTCGTTGGCATTCGTCTGTCACAAAGCACTCCTGAGGCTAGTCTCCACTTTAACCATCCAGCTTTTATCCTATGCTCCACATCTTCATCAATCTCCCCATCCTTGCTAATCATCGAGCCTAGGTAACGAAAAGAATCTGTACGTGGTATCTCATGGATTTCAAGTTTGACAATAGTTTCAAAAATATTGTCTATCTTATTCCAAATTAATTTCAAAAATAAAGTTAATATTCCAAAACTCATACAGCGGAATGATATTAATCTATCTTGTAAATGGCACTTAGAAAATGCCCAACCAGAAAGGTCTTTAGAAAATCAATGTATTGAAACAATTATTGAACATGAAGATGGAAGTGTTGAAATAAATTTTCAAACAGATTCAACAGATATAACTCCTACAATTTATCAACCACCTAGAAAGTCTTATTCTCATCTTTCCTCTATGGTAGAATCTTCCATAAAAGAACCATCCCGAGTTTCTTGCTCTACACCTAATGTAGACCTTCGACCTATAGGACTTGTGTATCCTTTTTATCAAGCTTCTCCATCTAATACATATAATCCTTTGGAATCTGATTTTAATATAAATGTTATTGAATGCTTTGAAATTGATAAAGAAATGTTAAAAAAGAATTTAGCTTTACTTGCTCTCACAAAATCCTTTTTTAACCATGTTTCTCAAGAACATAAAGACTTTTTAAAAGAAAAAAGGTATAAATATATGTATGATAATCAAAGAAATATTTATTTCTTTAATTGGCTTAAACTAGCCATGAAGAAAGCTTATAATACTGAAGATTTATCCATCAATATGATAACTAAATTAATCTCTTATTGGATTATAGCCTCTACCAGTTCCTCTCCACAAAGAACTGAAGAATCTATATATCCTCCATTACATTAAATCATTTATAAAGAAACTTCAGTTATACCCATAAAAGATCTTGTAAAAATACAAAGAGACAAAGGTAAAACTGAGTTTATTTACAAATCAAATTTAAGTCATTTTTTAGAACAAAATAATTACACAAATATAAACCTTCATACTATTGGCCAACAAACCAATAGAATTGAAGATAAAGTTGAAAATATTTTAAAATTTTATGAAACTAATTCTTCCCATAGAGTAATCCGGACACAATCATTAGGTTTTCAAGGTGAAGCCCTTAAAGATCTAAAGTTAGAAAAGAAACCCTTAAAATTTTTAGACGAACTAATCAATCAATTATCTCATTATTTTGTGAACATAAAACTTAAAGATAATAAAAAAAATAAAGATGAAAAATCCATAAATGTTTTAGTTTCTAAAGCTTTGAGCTCAAACTCAGAATTCTCTGTTTCTGACTCTATAGAAGAAAAATCAAATCAGAATCAGGATTAAGAATCTATACAACTTAATAAAATATTTAAACGGTAAAAACTAATAGTCACTGTAGCAAAAACAAGAAATTATTATCGAAGACCTACTCCAGTTGATCATCAATTCGAAGAGCAAGCTATTCTAAATGGCCTTTGATTTGAAAACTCTTCAGTATATGAATGGAATAGAGATGGACTATCTGAATATCAAATCTTGTAACTATGCCAACACATGATGATATATGCCTCTACCATCATGGCTACGGGTAATGATAAAAGATATGCAGCGAATGTAGTCGTCCTTGGATTTACTGGATAATTACATGGTTGGTGGGAAAAGTACCTATCTGATACAGAAAGAAATGCTATATTAAATACAGTAAAAAGAGATCCCTCAAGAAATCCTGTTCTTGCTCCTCAAGGCCAAATGATCCCAGATTCCAACTGCTTACTAATTACTAATATAGTTAAACATTTTATTGGTAATTATATGAATGTAGAAGAAAAATTAAAAACACAATTAATCAATTTATCTTCCCCAACATTATCAAATTTTCTTTGGTATAAAGATGTTTTCTTACCAAAACTCTATATAATTGATGCAAGTAATTCGGATTTTTGGAAAGAAAAATTCAAATATAGTTTTCTTAAACTTTTTGCAAAAAAAGTTAGAGAAGAATTAAAATTAGAAAATGATGGAAATTTGAATTATGGACTTTATATATATGGTAATCTTATTCAAAAGATTAATAAAGTTGGATTTTTATTATGCAATGAAATCAAACTTAAACATCAAATTGAAAATAAAAAAAGAATCAGCAACTATGAACATGGTGATTTTGTTATCAATTTAGCATGGACCATTAAGCAATCCTTCTAGCAAAAATAAAAAGAAAAACTTAAAAGAAACTATTAAAAAAGAAAATCTAAACATGTTTCAACTCCACAATATTATATTCCCTTAGAAAGATATCATAGAAAATCTTCTCATAAAAACCCTTAGAAAGAATTAAAGAAATCTCATACAAAAAATACTCCATTCACTTCTCATCCCTAGAAAAAAGAAATACAATGTTATAATTGCAAGGAAAAAGGACATATAGCCCTTGATTGCCCAAAAATAAAAGTTAAAATAGAAAAAGAAATCAAAACTATCTTAAAAGGATCCTCAGAGTCAGAGTCATCCAGTTCCTCTGATACAGATTATTCTTCCTCTCATTCTTTAGATACATGTCATTGTAAAATATTTAACAGTAAAATCCAGTATGAATCTGCTTCTTCTACCTCTTTATCTTTGAATGTACTTTCTGCTCTAGAAGAGATGGTGCTAGAAATGTTTAAAGATCTAAAAGATAAAGAATTAAAAAATAAATATTTTGGAAAAATATGGAATACAAATAAAAGAACTAAAAAAGGAAAAGCTTCTACATCAAATAACATATCAGACATACCTGGACAATTCAGCATTAAAACTATATTAGATAGATTAAGAGAGTAACAAGCTCCTACTCATCTTTCAATTCAAGATCTTTATAAAAAAATAAATAATCAAAATCAAGAAATAAAAGAATTAAAACAAGACTTAATTGAACGTCAAGAACACAAACGTGTTGAGAATCTTGAATTTCACATACTCAAAAATTATCAAGAAAATAATTATAATTTAGAAAATCAAAAAAAATTTGATTGAAACTTGAATGGTTTTGTAAATTCTTTAACAAGGAATCTACTTATAAAATGGAAAACTCAAGTTAAAATTAAGATCAAAGAATTCTCTGTTAAAGCACTCTATTTACTAGATTGTGGCAAAGATGTTAATTTAATAAAAGAAGCATTAATCCCAACAAATTATTATGAAAAAACTAATAATAAACTCAATCTAGCTACTGCTAGCAAAAAACTACATATCAAATACAAATTAAGTAATGTTTATGTCTGTAAAAATGGAACATGCGTAAAGACTAATTTCTTTCTAGGAAAGGATTTAAACAATGATGTTATCCTTGGAAATGCTTTTCTACAAATTTTATAGCCTTTTCAAATTCACTTATCAGGTCTAAAAAGTATTTTAGATAATAAAGAATTAAAATTTGATTTTTTTTGAATTAACACCTACTCAACATATCAATATTATTCAGACAAAGTGTAAAAAAGAATAAGATGTTAAAAAATGTTCAGATATCTAGTTCCAAATAAAACGGATTTTATTAATCATCTCTCTAATTTCTTCTGCTTTCTACATTTAATCCTACATGTAGATTTTGATACCTTCAAATTCTACTCAGAGGACAAATATAAAATTGCTTTTCTTTTCCTAAAGATAACAAAAATTCAGGTTATTGATAATTCTCTTTCAAACCTATCTTTTACTCCTATCTGCCTTCAGGAAGTACTCCTTCTCATTATGACATCAAGTAAAGCTCCAATTCAAGAATCAAGCTCTTCCTTCATACCTACATCCTAACAAATATCAATTCTTTTCTTCAATCCAGGATTATCTGTTACTTCACAAGAACTTACCAATGCCCATTGGAGTGCCATCCTCTCTGATTAAAGAAAAAACACTAGAAAAATCCTATCCAAAATTGTAAATCATTTTAAGGACTTAGAAAGCCAAATCCTTATGTGCCATAACATCCATCAAAGAGCAATCTTATCCACTTATGCTGATGAAAAAACATCCAGAATTCACCTCCTGAAAAAGGTTAACACAGCCCTTCCAGTTGAGATAGCTGCAAAATTAGAGAAAAAACTATTTCTTGTTAGATCAAGGAGCGATTAATGCTCAAAGTTCAATATATAAGCTGGGCAATTGGCTTTCCCAAATTGTTTCTGCCATCATATGAAGTTGATAGCTCATATATCGAACAAGGATTAGTCCAAAGATTTTCTTTATGCAGAGATGATTTTGAAATGATACAACAGCTCCTTGCAATCATGCGTCATGCCCTTCGCAGCCTTGGAGTTACCAAAAGACAACTTCTTATAATGATATCATCCACTTCGGGTGAAAGATCAAAAATTCGGGTTTATCAACCATATCAATTATGGACTATCATGACTTTTGAAGAAGGAGGTTTAGTCTGCAAAAAATTCATCTCTACTTTAAATGATTACAAGCATCTCCCAGTTGATTATCTAGCTCAATGGTATGAATCTCATGAAGTCGCTACAATGGAATACAACTTGGAACATTTCCAAAATTATGATCCAACTTCTGCTCAATATCAAAGATTTCTCAATCTAAAAGGACATCTTGAATTTGCAAGTACATAAAGATATGTTTGGTGTGACGGTCGATGAGTTGTTTGCATTGCTGATGATCTCTCTGAGCAAACAATAGTGATACAGAATACATATAAATCTAGACATACAACTCTCAATCAAATTATCAATGCTTATGAAGACATGTCTTTTGATATTTCTGAAGAAACTCAAGAAGAGTTAATCCAATTATTCCATGGTGAATTAACAATTGAAGGTCGGAATGAGCACTTTTGTTGCGAGTCTCCAATAATACCATGCATAGCATAAACATTCTTCCTACAAGAGCTATTTCTAAAACATTGGAAGGATGAGAAAAGCTTTTTTCTACTAGTCCATCAATGAGTTCTTAAAAAAAGTACATGTAAAAGTACTAAAAGACAAAGCGCATCTTTCATAAGAATGAAGTAGTATTTTATTCCCGACATGGACATCCATGAGGAACTTATCTCCAGAAAGGGAAAACAAATAAAGACATGACACATACCTTATCAAGTCACTCAAAGCAATCATGACATCTCACTATTCAAAATAAAGTTCATCTACATGAAAGATAGTGATTTTTGCCTGTTGTCCGAAAGCATCATGAAATTTGCCAACACATTAAATGAAATGCACATTCAGTCTAAATTCAATTGTAATAAATGTAAATTATGTATGTTATGACTATAAACAAGTCTAGCCATCCTCATGCATAGGCAAGAGTTGGAATACCAGTCAAAATTTAGCCTTGCTTTCACCACCATCTCCTCTCTCCTCCCCCTTCCGCTTTTGTTTACCCACCATCATCCCCATGGTATTAGAGCCGAGTTGGCATCTAGCTTGTATTTAAGTATCGTTGCAATATAAAGTTGTTTTGTGAGTATTTCTTCAATTATCATTATGTTTTGATTTTGTTTAAGGAATTGCTGACTCAGAAGTAAGGACGTCAAAATTCTTAATACTTAGTTCTGTGTTTGTTATTATTGAAAAATTTTAATCATATTCCACCCAGAGCGAAGCTGAGGTAGCCATTGTTGTTATCGTTGTTAGCCACGTGAAGGCGTTTAAGGCATTTTGTTGGTATGTAAATCCTTTATTTTGTTAGTTACTCACGATGGATTTGGTTAAAATAATTCTGTAATATAAATTACGCCTAAGCTTATTAAGAAGTTTGTACCGTCTTCTTCCCCATCATCAAATTCCTTATCTTCTTTGTCTATTAAAAATAGTGTAGAAATCAGTTATGACAATTTAGATTAAGTTATTTGTGACTAGACTATTCCAACCGTAATTAAAAGTGAAATTTATAAAGTTGGAAGTTTTCAATTACAATCAAGTTATAAAGTAAAAACCATTGAAAGAATAGAATTCATTACCAGTAATATTCAGCATCTTTCATTAATCAAGCCCCATGAAATAAAGAAGTATGTTAAAACATAGAGTTATATTCATTTTGGATTAGTGCAAGTTGCTCTAAAGCCTTTAACAAGACTTGAACTTAGAACAAAAGCTCTCATCTATGTTCAAGATACAGGACATAAAAAATTCAGTGATTCAGTACTGGGAATGTTTGAATCAAGTTTGGCTAATGCCCTACTTTCTTCAATTGCTTTCCAAATTTCTCTGTTTCTATTATAGATCCAAGTGCACATGAAGCTCTTACTCTTGCTATCCAAGCAAAAGGATTTGATATAAATCCTCATAATAAAAATCTTGCTATTATATATAGAGTTTATTATAAACTCATGAATTCAGTTGTTCCAGGCATAGCCTATTCCCATCAAGCAAAAGGTATGACTACTTCATTCTAAACCAAACTAATTTTTAAAATAAAGTTAATATTTCAAAACTTATATAGTGGAAAGATATTAATCTATCTTGTAAATGCCGCTTAGAAAACGCCCAACTAGAAAGATCTTTAGAAAATCAAGATATTGAAACAATTATTAAACATGAAAATGGAAGTGTTAAAATAAATTTTCAAACAGATTCAAGAGATACAACTCCTATAGTTTATCAACCGTTTAGAAAGTCTTATCCTCATCCTCCCTCTATGGTAGGATCTTCCATAAAAGAACCATCCCGAGTTTCTTGCTTTACACCTAATGTAGACTTTCGACCTACAGGACTTGTGTATCCTTCTTATCAAGCTTCTCCATCTAATACATATAATCCTTCGGAATCCGATTTCAATATAAATGTTATCGAATGCTTTGAAATTGATAAAGAAATGTTAAAAAAGAATTTAAATTTACATCCTCTCACAAAATCCTTTTTTAACCATGTTTCTCCAGAACATAAAGACTCTCTAGAAGCAAAATGGCATAAATATATGTATGATAATCAAAGAAATATTTATTTCTTTGATTGGCTTAGACTAGCCATAAAGAAAGCTTATTATACTGAAGATTTATCCATCAATATGATAACAAAATTAAGCTAATCTTGAATTATAGCTTCTACCAGTTATTCTCCACAAAGAACTGAAGAATCTATATATCCTCCATTACATCAAATCATATATAAAGAAACTTTAGCCGTACCCACAAAAGATGTTGCAAAAATACAAGGAGATAAAGGTAAATCTGAATTTATTTATAAATCAGATTTAAGTCATGTTTTAGAATGAAATAATTATATAAATATTAACCTTTATACTATTGGCCAATAAACTAATACAATTGAAGATAAAGTTGAAAATATTTTACAGCCTTCTGAAATTATGTCTTCTCAAAAAGAAATCAAAACTATCTTAAAAGGATTCTCATCCTCATCCTTAGAATAATCTAATTCCTCTGATAAAGATTACTCTTTAGATACATGCCAATGTAAAATATTTGACAGTGAAATCTAGTATGAATCTGCTTCTTCTTCCTCTTTATCTTCAAACGTACTCTCTGTTCCAGAAGAAATGGTGTTAGAAATGTCTAAAGATCGAAAAGATGAAGAATTAAAAAATAAATATTTTAAAAAAATACAGAAAATAAATAGTGGAAATAAAAAAAGAAAAGCTTCTACATGAAGTAATATATCTGTCTTACTGGAACAATTCAGTGTAAAAACTGTTTTAGATAGATTAAGAAAGCAACAAGCCTCTGCTCAATTTTCAATTTAAGATCTTTTTAAAGAAATTAATAATCAAAAGCAAAAAATAAAAGAATTAAAAAAAACTAAATTGAACTTCAAGAATTCAAATAACGTGTTGAGAATCTTGAATTTCACAAACTCAAAATTATCAAGAAAATAATGATAATTTAGAACGTCAAGAAAAAATTGATGAAAACTTGAATGGTTTTGTAAATTCTTTAACAAGGAATCCACCCCAAAAATGGAAAACTCAAGTTACAATTAAGGTCAAAGACTTCTCTATTAAAGCACTTTGCTTACTAGATAGTGGTGCAAATGTTAATTTAATAAGAGAAGGATTAATCCCAACAAAATATTATTACAAAACCAAAAATAAACTCAGCCTAGCAACTGCTAATAATAGACTCCATACCCATTATAAATTAAATAACGTCCATGTTTAGAAAAATGGAACCTGTATAAAGACTAATTTCCTGCTTGGAAAAGATTTAAACAATGATGTTATCTTTAGAAATCCGTTTTTATAGATTGTACAACCTTCTCAAATTAATTCATCAGGCCTTAAAACTATTAAAGACAATAAAAAATTAATTTTTGATTTTGTTGAATCAATTCCTATTCAACATATCATTATCACTCAAAATCAAATTGCTTATAAAGAAAAACAAATTGCATATCTTCAAGAAGATATGAATTCTTTAAAAATTGAAAAAGAATTACAAAAAATAGAATTCCAAAAAGATTTAATCCAAGTTCAAAAATCTCTTGAAACAAAATGTTGTTTTGACCTTCCTTCTGCCTTTTGGCACAGGAAACACCATACTATTTCTCTTCCATATTTTGATAATTTCGAGGAATCTCAAATTCCTACTAAAGCTCGACCTATTCAAATGTATAATGACCTTGTACAACTATGTACTAAAGAAATCAATGATCTTCTTGCTAAAAAGCTTATTTAGAAATCACAATTCCCTTGGAGTTGTGCAGCGTTTTATATAAATAAAACGCCTGAGCAAGAACGAGGTGTTCCCCGTCTTCTTATCAACTATAAGCCTTTAAATAAAGTCTTATAGTCCATCAGATATCTAGTTCCAAATAAAACTGATCTTATTAACCGTCAAGCTGGTGCCTTCCCTTTTTCCAAATTTGATCTTAAATCAGGATTTTGGCAAATTCAAATCAACCCAGAGGACAAGTATAAAACTGCTTTTACAGTACCATTTGGCCATTACAAATGGAATGTTATGCCATTTGGTTTAAAAAATGCTCCTTCAGAATTTCAAAGATTATTGAATGACATTTTTAATCCATATCAAGCTTTTACACTCGTTTATATAGATGACATTCTTGTGTTTCAAAATCAATTTGTGACCATTGGAAACATTTAAATATTTTTAAAAAAGTTATTATCAAGAATGGACTTGTCTTATCCCAAAAGAAAATGAAGCTTTTTCAAACAGAAATTTAGTTTCTTGGCTTTATAATTAAAAAAAGAACTATTTCTCCAGTCCAAAGAGTTATTAAGTTTGCTTCCCAATTTCCTGATGAAATTCTTAATAAAGAGCAATTGCAACATTTTTCTTGGATGCCTTAATTATGTTTCTCTAACTTTTATAAAGACCTTACCAAAGAAAGAAAAATCTTGCTAATGCACTTGACCAAAAATCCCATAGAATGGTCACCTGGTCATACAAAAGTTGTTCAAAATATTAATAGAATGTTCAAAATTTACCTTGTTTAACTATCCCTCATCTAGATTTATTAAACATAGTTCAAATAGATGCATCTGAAATAGGTTTTGGAGGAATCCTTCTATAAAGAAATGTCCTTGTAAAAAAAGAAATTCTTCGTTTCACTTCCGGAACATGGACGCCCACTCAACAGAATTATTCAACTATTAAAAAGGAAATCCTATCCATAGTAAATAGTATAATGAATTTCCAAAGTAATTTATTAAACAAAAAATTTTTATTAAGAATAGATTGTAAATTTGCCAAAGAAATTTTAGAAAAAGATGTAAAAAATCTTGCTGCTATGCAAATCTTTACTCGCTGGCAAGCTTTATTAGCCATATTTGACTTTGACATTGAGTATATTACAAGTAAAAATAATTATCTTCCTAATTTTTTATCTTGTGAGCTTTTACAGGGAGAAAAGAATGAAGCCTCGGCAGATTAGACCCTTTCTCCAGTCCCCAACTGATAAAGTTTCTTCCATTATCAACACTACACCTTTATCCAGAAAATCCAGCGGCAATTATCTTAAGAGATGGGGAGCAACCCATACTTCTAATATTCCTCAATTTCAAAGCCCATTAAGCCCTGTATCTAGAAAACCTCAAGCTTTACAAGCGCAATATTTTACCACAAAAGCACCCTTGAGAATTTATTCTTTAGATGGCATGTCTTATGCTGATACCATTTCTATTGAGCATCTTATCCAAACCCTTTTTCTCCTAGTCACTTATTTGTCCAACCTTTTGATTATAAAGTCTATGAATAGATTCTGATTAGAACTGGCAGCTATACTATTTATCATACAGATGGATCAAAAAATTCATACTTAAATGCTTTACCACCCGATATTACTATCCTTTATTCAAAAATCAAAATCCTGCATGTTCTCTCTTCAGAAGAATGGGGACGATCTCTTCATATGCCTCAAAGGCTTGATTTAGAACTTATTTTTAATTATTATGATTATATTTCTGCTTGGAAAGTCATCCTCTATTATCAAAACCCATCCTTCCAGCATTTCTAGTTCATCAGATTCAAATCAAACTCCCATAAATACCTATGTGGTTCTTCACACAATTCTAGATCCCTTTTGGTGCCACTAAAGACATCCTTCCTTAAGCACTTCTTCCTATTTATGAATCCTAGTCTGCATTATTTAAAGCCCTTCTCAAACCAGAAGAAAAAAACCTTTATCAGCACATACAACCTGCAATAGAACCTTATATTACTATGCAGTTTTATCGTAAGTAGAAGATTCCTTGGATCTTAAAATGGAATTTTTATAAAAAAATGGACTTTAGTCCTCAAGTTTTATCTCGAATGATTTATATCAAGTTTTGGCATCAATTTGATTATACTGTAATACTCCAACAGTATTCTACCAATCAAGTTATAAAGCCATCATTCTTTGAAGTTCTCAAACTCCTGAAAAGGAAAAATAAAGGCTTCATCCAGTAAGGGATATTGACAAATAGAAGAATTCTTGTTTAGCCTCTCCTTTTGCTCTTTATGCAGCAATAGATTTGCTTTAACTCAAAAAAGAACTTCAAAAGGAAATTATTAAACAATTACAAAAAGGACGGTCATCTGAAAATTCTCCATTAAGTTTTGGTCAGCAGCTGCATCATCTTTGGATTGATGATAATCCTTTTGAAAATATTTCTCCTGAACCAGATACAGATGCTGATAAGATAAAAAATGATAATGAAGGATTCAAATCTATCCAAAGAAAAGGAAAAGAATAAACCCAAGGCAAGACATATGCTTTATCAAGCCACTCAATTTCCCACAAAGCAACCATGACAATCCACTATTCAGAATAAGTTTCATCTACAACGAAGATTGTAATCTTATCCAGCAGTCCCGAAGCATCTAGTTTGTGAGTATTTCTTCACTTATCTTTATTTTTTATTTTGTTTAAGGAATTGCTGACTTAGAAGTAAGGACATCAAAATTCTTAATACTTAGTTCTGTGTTTGTTATTATTGAGAAATTTTAATCATATTCCACCCAGAGCGAAGCTGAGGTAGCCATTGTTGTCGCCATTGTTAGCCATGTGAAGGCATTTAAGGCATTTTGTTGGTATGTAAATCCTTTATTTTGTTAGTTACTCATGGTGGATTTGGTTAAAATAACTCTGTAATACAAATTATGGCTAAGCTTATTGAGAAGTTTGTACCTTCTTCTTCTCCATCATCAAATTCCTTTTCTTATTTGTCTATTAAAAATAGTGTAGAAATCAGTTATGACAATTTAGATTAAGTTATTTGTGACTAGACTATTCCAACCGTAATTAAAAATGAAATTTATAAAGTTGGAAGTTTTCAATTACAATCAAGTTATAAAGTAAAAACCATTGAAAGAATCGAATCCATTACCAGTAATATTTAGCATCTTTCATTAATCAAGCCCCATGAAATAAAAGAGTATGTTAAAACATAGAGTTATATTCATTTTGGATTAGTGCAAGTTGCTCTAAAGCCTTTAAAAAGACTTGGACTTAGAATAGAAGCTCTCATCTATGTTCAAGATACAGGATATAAAAAATTCAGTGATTCATTACTGGGAATGTTTGAATCAAGTTTGGCTAATGGCCCTACTTTCTTCAATTGCTTTCCAAATTTCTCTGTTTCTATTATAGATCCAAGTGCACATGAAGCTCTTACTCTTGCTATCCAGACAAAAGGTTTTGATATAAATCCTCATAATAAAAATCTTACTGTCATATATAGAGTTTATTATAAACTCATGAATTTAGTTGTTCCAGGCATAGCCTATATCCATCAACCAAAAGGTATGATTACTTTATTCCAAACTAATTTAAAAAGTAAAGTTAATATTCGAAAACTCATATAGTGGAATGATATTAATCTATCTAGTAAATGGCACTTAGAAAATGCCCAACTAAAAAAGTCTTTATAAAATCAAGATATTAAAACAATTATTGAACATGAAGCTAGAAGTGTTGAAATAAATTTTCAAATAGATTCAAGAGATACAACTCCTACAGTTTATCAACCTTCTAGAAAGTCTTATTCTCATCTTCCCTTTGTGGTAGGATCTTCCATAAAAGAACCATCCCAAGTTTCTTGCTCTACACCTAATGTAGGCCTTCGACCTACCGGACTTGTGTATCCTTCTTATCAAGCTTCTCCATCTAAAACATAAAATCCTTCAAAATCCGATTTCAGTATAAATGTTGATGAATGTTTTGAAATTGTTAAAGAAATGTTAAAAAAGAATTTAGCTTTACATCCTTTAACAAAACCCTTTTTTAAACAGGTTTCTCAAGAACATAAAGACTTTTTAAAAGAAAAATAGTACAAATATATGTATGATAATCAAAGAAATATTTGTTTCTTTGATTAGCTTAAATTAGCCATAAAGAAAGCTTATAATACTGAATATTTATCCATCAATATGATAACAAAATTAAGCTCATCGTGGATTATAGCTTCTACCAATTCTTCTCTGTAAAGAACTGAAGAATGTATACATCCTCCATTACATCAAACCATATATAAAGAAACTTCGGCCATGCCCATAGAAGATGTCATAACGATACAAGGAGATAAAGGTAAATCTGAATTAATTTATAAATCTGACTTAAGTCATATTTTAGAACAAAATAATTATACAAATATTAACCTTCATACTATTGGCCAACAGACAAATAGAATTGAAGATAAAGTTGAAAATATTTTAAAAATTTATGAATCATCTTCTTAACAAAAGATAATAAAGACACAAACTTTAAGTTTTTATGGTGAAGCCCTTAAAGATCTAAAGTTAGAAAGGAAACCTTTAAAATTTTCAGATGAACTAATCAATCAATTATATCATAGTTTTACAAATATAAAACTTTAAGAAAATAAAGAACAAAAAGCTGAAAAATCTTTAAATGTTTTAGTCTCAAATTCTAAAGCCTCTAGCTCAAATTCAGAATTTTCTGCAGCTGATCCTATAGAAGAAGAGTCTAAAACAAATGAGAATCAAAATGATCAAAATAAAAAATCACTATAAATCAATAAAATATTTAAAAGACAAAAACCAAGAGTCAAATGATTCTTGATTCTATTTACATGCTTATTACCAATATAGTAAAACATTTTATTGGTAATTATATGAATGTAGAAGAAAAATTAAAAACACAATTAATCAATTTATCTTACCCAACATTATCAAATTTTCGTCGGTATAAAGATGTTTTCTTATCAAAAGAAAATCTAAGCATTTTTCAACTCCACAATATTATATTCCCTAAAAAAATATCATAAAAAATCTTCTCATAAAAACCCTTATAAAGAATTAAAGAAATCTTATACAAAAGATAATCCATCCACTGCTCAACCTAAGAAAAAAGAAATACAATGTTATAATTGCAAAAAAAAAGGACATATAGCTCCTAACTGCCCAAAAATAAAAGTAAAAATAGAAAAAGAAATCAAAACTATCTTAAAAGGATCCTCATCCTCATCCTTCAAATCATCTAGTTCCTCTGATAAAGGTTATTCTTCATATATATGTCATTGTAAAATATTTGACAGTGAAATCCAGTATGAATCTGCTTCTTCTTCTTCTTTATCTTTAAGCATACTTTCTGTTTCAAAAGAACTGGTGCTAGAAATGTTTAAAGATCTCAAAGATGAAGAATTTAAAAATAAATATTTTGAAAAAAAAAGAATATAAATAAAGGAAATAAAAAAGGAAAACGTTCTACTTCAAATAATATATCTGACTTACCTGAAAAATTCAGCATTAAAACTAATTAGATAGATTAAGAGAGCAACAGGCTCCTCCTCATCTTTCAATTCAAGGTCTTTATAAAGAAATAAATAATCAAAATCAAGAAATAAAAGAATTAAAACATGACTTAATTGAACTTCAAGAACTCGAACAACGTGTTGAGAATCTTGAATTTCACACACTCAAAACTTATCAAGAAATAATTATAATTTAAAAAATCAAGAAAAATTTGATGAAAACTTGAATGGTTTTGTAAATGCTTTAACACGAAATCCACTTAAAAAATGGAAAACTCAAGCTATAATTAAGATCAAAGACTTCTTTATTAAAGTACACTGCTTTCTAGATAGCGGCACAGATGTTAATTTAATAAGAGAAGGATTATTCCCAACAAAATATTATGAAAAAACCAATAATAAACTTAATCTAGCTGCTGTTAACAAAAAACTACATATCAAATACTAATTAAGTAATGTTTATGACTGTAAAATTGGAACATGCATAAAGACTAATTTCCTTCTAGAAAAGGATTTAAATAATAATGTTATCCTTGGAAATCATTCTCTACAAATTTTACAGCCTTTTCAAATTGACTTATCAGGTCTAACAACTATTTTAGACAATAAAGAATTAAATTTTGATTTTGTTGAAGTAACTCCTATTCAACATATCATTATTATTCAGACAAAGTGTAAACAAGAATAAGATATTCAAAAACCATTCAGATATCCAGTTCCAAATAAAACAAATCTTATTAATCATCTCTCTAATGTCTTCATGTTTTCTACATTTAATCCAACATCCAGATTTTGGTACCTTCAAATTCTACCTGGAGGACAGATATAAAATTATTCTTCTTTTCCCAAAGAAAATAAAAATTCAGATTATTGATAATTCTCATTCAGACCTATCTGCCTTCAGGAAGTTTCCTTTTTCATTATGACATCAAGTACAAGCAAAAGCAAAGCCCCTATTCAAGAATCAAGATTTTCCTTCATACCTACACCCAACAAATATCAATTCCCTTCTTCAATCCAGGATTATCTGTCAGTTCACAAGAACATATCAATGCCCATTGGAGTGCCATTCTCTCTTATAAAAGAAAAACACTAGAAAAACCTAATCCAAAATTGCAAATCATATCAAGGACTTAGAAAACTAAATCCTTATGTGCCATAACATCCATCAAAGAGCACTGTTATCCACCTATGCTAATAAAAAAAATCCAGAATTCACCTCCTGGAAAAGGTAAACACAGCCCTTCCAGATGAGATCGCTGCAAGAATTAGAGAAAAAACTATTTCTTATTAGATCAAAGAGCGATTAATGCTCAAAGCTCAATATATAAGCTGGGCAATTGGCTTTCCCAAATTGTTACTACCATCATATGAAGTTAATATCTCATTTATTGAACAACGATTAGTCCAAAGGTTTTCGTTATGCAGAGATGATTTTGAAATGGTACAACGGCTCTCTGTAATCGTGCGTCATGCCCTTTGCAGCCTTGGAGTTATCAAAAGAAAACTTCTTATAACGATTTTCTCAAGTTTGGGTGAAAGATCAGAAATCTGGTTTTATCAACCTTGTCAATTATGGACCACCATGAATTATGAAGAAGGAGATTTAGTCTATAAAAAGTTCATCTCTACCTTAAATGATTACGAGCATCTCCCTATTGATTATCCAGCTCAATGGTATGAATCTCATGAAGTTGCTACAATGGAATACAGCTTAGAACGCCACCAACTTATGATCCAGCTCTGGATCAATATCAAAGATTTCTCAATCTAAAAGGATATCTTGAATTTACAGGTACATACAGATATGTTTGGTGTGACGGTCAAAGAGTTGTTTGCATCACCTGAGTAAACAACGGTGATACAGAATCCATAGAAATTTGGACATACAGCTCTTAATCAAATTATCAATGCTTATTAAGACATGTCTTTTGATATTTCTTATAGAACTCAAGAAGAGTTAATCCAATTATGCCATGGTGAATTAACAAATGATGGTTGAGATGAGCACTTTTAATGCAAGTCTCCAATAATACTATGCCTAGCAAAAAGACTCTTCCTATAAGAGCTTTTTCTACTAGCCCATCAATGAGTATTTTGGGAAAAGTACATACAAAAATACTAAAAGACAAAGCATATCTCTCATAAGAATAAAGTAGTATTTTAATCCTGACATGCACATCTATAATGAACTTTTCTTCGAAGAGGGAAAAGAAATAAAGACATGACATATACCTTATCATGTCACTCAAAGCAATCATGATATCTCATTACTCAGAATAAAGTTATCTACAGCAAAGATTGTGATTTTTGCCTACAGTCCAATTGCATCATGAAATTTGTCAGCGCATGAAATGAAATGCAAATGCAGTGTAAATTCTGTTGTAATGAAATGTAAATTATGTTGGTTATGACTATAAATAGGTCTAGCCTTCCGCATGAACAGGCAAGAGTTGGAATACTAGTCAAAATCTGGCCTTGCTTCCACCAACATCTACTCTCTTCTCTCCCTTCCGCTTTTGTAACCCACCATCTTTCCCATTTGGTATGAGAGACAAGTTGGCATCTAGTTTGTAATCAAGTATCGTTGCAATATAAAGATGTTTTGTGAGTATTTCTTCACTCATCTTTATGTCTTGATTTTGTTTAAGGAATTGCTAACTTAAAAGCAAGAACGTCAAAAGTATTAATACTTAGTTCTGTGTATGTTATTATTGAAAAATTTTAATCATATTCTGCCCAAAGCGAAGCTGAGGTAGCTATTGTTGTCGCCATTGCTAGTCATGTCAAGGCATTTAAGACATTTTGTTGGTGTGTAAATCCTCTATTTCAATAGATACTCATGGTGTATTTGGTTAAAATAGTATTGTAATATAAATTATAGCTAAGCTTATTAAGAAGTTTGTACCTTCTTCTTTCTCATCATCAAATTTCATATCTTCTATGCCTATTAAAAATAGTGGAGAAATTAGTTAAGACAATTTAGATCAACTTATTTGTGACTAGACTATTTCAACCATAAATAAAAATGAAATTTATACAGTTGAAAGTTTTCAATTAAAATCAAGTTATAAAGTTAAAACCATTGAAAGAGCTGAATCCATTGCCAGTAATTTAATCAAGCCCTATGAAATAAAGGAGTATGTTAAAACATACAATTATATTCATTTTGGATTAATGCAAGTTGATCTAAAGCCTTTAACAAGACTTGAACCTAGAACAAAAGCTCTCATCTATGTTCAAGATGTAACACATAAAAAATTTAGTGATTCATTACTTGGAATGGTTGAATCAAGTTTGGCTAATGGCCCTACTTTCTTTAATTGCTTTGCAAATTTCTCTGTTTCCCTTATAGATCCAAGTGCACATGAAGCTCTTACTCTTGCTATCCAGACAAAAGTTTTTGATATGAATCCTTGTAATCAAAATCTTGTTCTCATATATAGAGTTCATTATAAACTCATGAATTTAGTTGTTCCAGGCATAGCCTATTCCCATCAAGCAAAAGGTATGACTACTTTATTCCAAACTAATTTCAAAAATAAAGTTAATATTCCAAAACTCATACAGTGGAATGATATTAATCTATTTGGTAAATGGCCCTTAGAAAACACTCAACCAAAAAGGTCTTTATAAAATCAAGATATTGAAACAATTATTGAACATGAAGATGGAAGTGTTGAAATAAATTTTCAAATAGATTCAAGAGATACAACTCCTGCAGTTTATCAACCTTCTAGAAAGTCTTATTCTTATCCTCCCTCTATGGTAGGATCCTCCATAAAAGAACCATCCTGAGTTTCTTCCTCCATAAAAGAACCATCTTGAGTTTCTTACTCTACACCTAATGTAGACCTTTGACCTATAGGACTTGTGTATCCTTCTTATCAAGTTTCTCTATCTAATACATGTAATCCTTTGGAATCCAATTTTAATATAAATGTTATTGAATGCTTCGAAATTGATAAAGAAATGTTAAAAAAGAAATTAGCTTTACATCCTCTCACAAAATCCTTTTTTAACCATGTTTCTCAAGAACATGAAGACTTTTTAAAAGCAAAATGGTATAAATATATATATGATAATCAGTGAAATATTTATTTCTTTGATTGGCTTAAACTAGCCATGAATAAAGCTTATAATACTGAATATTTATCCATTAATATGATAAAAAAAATTAAGTTCTTCTTGGTTTATAGCTTCTACCAGTTCCTTTCCACAATAAACTGAAGAATCTATACATCCTCCATTACATCAAATCAGTTATAAAGAAACTTTAGCTATACCCATAAAAGATGTTGCAAAAATACATGGAGACAAAGGTAAAACTGAATTTATTTACAAATCAGATTTAAGTCATGTTTTAGAGCAAAATAATTATACAAATATAACCCTTCATACTATTAGCCAACAAACCAATAGAAATGAAGATAAAGTTGAAAATATTTTAAAATTTTATGAAACTACTTCTTCCCACAAAGTAATCAAGACACAATCTTTAGGTGTTCAAGGTGAAGCCCTTAAAGATCTAAAGTTAGAAAAAAAAAACCCTTAGAAATTTTCAGACAAACTAATCAATCAATTATCTCATAGTTTTACAAACATTAAACTTAAAGATAATAAAGAAAATAAAGATAAAAAATCCATAAATGTTTTAGTTTCTAAAGCTTCGAGCTCAGACTCAGAATTCTTTGTTTTTGACTCTATAGAAGAAAAATCAAATGAAAATCAAGATTATCAAAATTAAGAATCTCTACAAATCAATAAAATATTTAAAAGACAAAAACCAATAGTCACTATAGCAAAACCAAGAAATTATTATCCAAGACCTACTCTAGTTGCTCTTCAATTTGAAGAACAAGCTATTCTAAATGGCCTTCGATTTGAAAACTCTTCATAATACGAATGGAATGTAGACGGACTATCTGAATATCAAATCCTGTAACTATGCCAACACATGATGATATATGCCTCTATCATCATCGCTGCTGGTAATGATCAAAGACATGCAGTAAATGCAACCGTCCTTGGATTTGCTGGACAATTACATGGTTGGTACGAAAAAAACCTATCTGATACAGAAAGAAATGCTATATTAAATGTAGTAAAAAAAAGATCCCTCAGGAAATCCTGTTCTTACTCCTCAAGGCCAAATGATCCCTGATTCCATTGACATTCTTATTACCAATATAGTTAAACAATTTATTGGTAATTACATGACTGTAGAAGAAAAATTAAAAACCCAATTAATCAATTTGTCTTGCCCAACATTATTGGATTTTCTTAAGTATAAAGATGCTTTCTTGTCAAAACTCTAAACAATTGATGCAAGTAATTCAGAATTTTGGAAAGAAAAATTTATATCCGGTCTTCCTAAACTTTTTGCCAAAAAAGTTAGTAAAGAATTAAAATAAAAAAATTATGAAAATTTGAATTGTGGAATGTATACATATGGTTATCTAATTCAAAAGATTAATAAAGTTGGATTTTCATTATGCAATGAAATCAAACTTAAACTTCAAATTGAAAATAAAAAAAGAATCAGCAAGTATGAACCCGGTGATTTTTGTTTTCAATTTGGTATGGAACCATTAATTAGTAATTTTAGCTAGAATAAAAAGAAAAACTTAAAAAGAAACCATCAAAAAAGAAAATCTAAACATTTTTCAACTCCACAATATTATACTCCCACAAAAAGATATTATAAAAAATTTTCTCATAAAGACCCTTATAAAGAATTAAAGAAATCTTATAAAACGATAATCCATCCACTTCTTATCCCAAGAAAAAAGAAATACAATGTTGTAATTGCAAAGAAAAAGGACATATAGCTCCTGACTGCCCAAAAATAAAAGTTAAAATAGAAAAAGAAATCAAAACTATCTTAAAAGGATCCTTAGCATCAGAGTCATCCAGTTCCTCTGATACAGATTATTCTTCCTCTCATGCTTCAGATATATGTCATTGTAAAATATTTAACAGTGAAATCCAGTATGAATCTGCTTTTTCTTCTTCTTTATCTTGAAACATACTTTCTGCTCCAAAAGAGATGATGCTAAAAATCTTTAAAGATCTAAAAGATGAAGAATTAAAAAATAAATATTTTTTAAAAATACAAAATATAAATAAAGGAACTAAAAAGGGAAAGCTTCTACATCAAATAACATATCAAACTTACCTGAACAATTCAGCATTAAAACTGTAATAGATAGATTAAGAGAGCAACAAGCTCCTACTCATCTTTCTATTCAAGATCTTTATAAAGAAATAAATAATCAAAAGCAAGAAATAAAAGAATTAAAACAAGACTTAATTGAACTTCAAGAAATCAAACAACATATTGAGAATCTTGAATTTCACACACTCAAAAATTATCAAGAAAATAATGATAATTTAGAAAATCAAGACAGATTTGATAAAGACTTAAATGGTTTTGTAAATTCTTTAACAAGAAATCCACTTAAAAAATGGAAAACTCAAGCTACAATTACGGTTAAAGACTTCTCTATTAAAGCACTCTGCCTACAAGATAGTGGCACAGATGTTAATTTAATAAGAGAAGGATTAATCCCAACAAAATACTATGAAAAAACCAATAATAAACTCAATCTAGCTATTGCTAGCGAAAAACTACATATCAAATACAAATTAAGTAATGTTTATATCTGAAAATATGGAACAAGCATAAAGACTAATTTCCTTATGGGAAAGGATCTAAACAATGATGTTATCCATGAAAATCCTTTTCTACAAATTTAACAGCCATTAAAAATTGACTCATCAGGTCTAAAAACTATTTTAGACAATAAAGAAATAAAATCTGATTTTGTTGAATTAACTCCTATTCAACATATCAATATTATTCAGACAAAGTGTAAACGAGAATAAGATGTTCAAAAACCATTCAAATATCCAGTTCTTAATAAAACGGATCTTATTAATCATCTCTCTGATGTGTTCATATTTTCTATATTTGATCCTACATCTAGATTTTGGTACCTTCAAATTCTACCCGGAGGACAAATGTAAAATTATTTTTCTTTTCCCAACAAAAATAAAAATTCAAATTATTGAGAATTCTCAGTTAGAGCTATCTGCCTTCAGGAAGTATCCCTTCTCATTATGACATCAATCACAAGCAAAAGCAAAGCCCTTATTCAGGAATTAAGCTATTCCTTCATACCTACATCCCATAAAATATCAATTCCCTTCTTCAATCTAGGTTTATCTGTCATTTCATAAGAACGTATTAGTGCTCATTGTAGTGGCATTCTCTCTGACAAAAGAAAAAACACTAGAAAAACCCTATCCATGCTGATGAAAGAACATCTAGAATTCACCTTTTGGAACTAGTTAACACAACCCTTCCAGATGTGATAGTTGCAAGAATAAGAGAAAAAACTCTTTCTTATCAGATCAAGGAGCGATTAATGCTCAAATCTCAATATATAAGCTGGGGCAATTGGCTTTCCCAAATTGTTCCTACCATCATATGAAGTTGATATCTCATATATCGAACAAGGATTAGTCTAAAGATTTTCTTTATGCAGAGATGATTTTGAAATGATATAGCAGCTCCCTGCAATTGTGCATCATGCCATTCGCAGCCTTGGAGTTGCAAAAAGATAGCTTCTCATAATGATTTCATCAAGTTTGAGTGAAAGATCAAAAATCCAGTTTTATTAGCTTTATCAACTTGGACCATCATGAATTATGAAGAACAAGATTTAGTCTATAAAAAGTTCATCTCAACCTTAAATGATTACAAGCATCTCCTTATTGATTATCCAACTCAATGGAATGAATCTCATGAAGTCGCTGCAATGGAATAGAGCTTAGAACGCCTCTGAACTTATGATCTAGCTTCTGATCAGTATCAAAGATTTCTCAATTTAAATGGACATCTTGAATTTGCATGTACATGCAGATATGTTTGGTGTGATGGTTGAAGAGTTGTTTGCATCGCTGATGATCTCGCTGAGCAAATAACGATGATACAGAATCCATATGAATTTTGACATACAGCTCTTATTCACATTATCAATGCTTATGAAGACATGTCTTTTGATATTTCTAATAGAACTCGAGAAGAATTAATCCAATTATTCCATGGTGAATTAACAAATGATGGCTGCGATGAGCATTTTTGATGCAAGTCTCCAATAATACTATGCCTACCATAAAGATTCTTCCTACAAGAGCTTTTTCCACTAGCCCATCAATGAGTTCTTTTTTGGAAAAAGTACATACAAAACTACTAAAAGACAAAGCATATCTTTCATAAGAATGAAGTAGTATTTTATTCCCGACATGTACAACTATGAAGAACTTATCTCCAGAAAGGGAAAAGAAATAAAGACATGACACATACCTTATCATGTCACTCAAAGAAATCAAGACATCTCACCATTCAGAATAAAGTTCATCTACAGTAAAGATTATGATTTTTGCTTACAGTCTGATTGCATCATGAAATTTGTCAGCACATGAAATGAAATGCAAATGCAGTGCAAATTCAATTATAATGAAATGAAAATTATGTTGGTTATTACTATAAATAGGTCTAGCCTTCCTTATGTACAGGCAAGTGTTGGAATACCAGTCAAAATGCAGCGTTGCTTTCACAACCATCTCCTCTCTGCTCTCCCTTTCGCTTTTGTATACCCACCATCTTCCGCATTTGGTATCAAGTGATAAAAGAAAGCTTATAATACTGAAGATTTATCCATCAATATGATAACAAAATTAAGTTCATCTTGGATTATAGCTTCTACCAGTCCTTCTCCACAAAGAACTGAAGAATTTATTCATCCTCCATTACATCAAATCATACATAAACAAACTTCGGCCGTACCCATAAAAGATGTAGCAAAGTTTCAAGGAGATAAAGGTAAATCTAAATTAATTTATATGTCAGACTTAAGTCATGTTTTAGAACAAAATAATTATACAAATATTAACAATCATACTGTTGGCCAACAAACCAATAGAATTAAAGATAAAGTTGAAAATATTTAAAAAATTTATGAAGCATCTTCTTCACAAAAGATAATTAAGACACAAACTTTAGGTTTTCAAGGTGAAGCCCTTAAAGATCTAAAGTTAGAAAGGACATTTTTAAAATTTTCAGATGAACTAATTAATCAATTATTTCATAGTTTTACAAATATAAAAATTTAAGAAAATAAAGATAAAAAAGCTAACAAATCTATAAATGTTTTAGTCACAAATTCTAAAGCCTCTAGCTTCGATTCAGAATTTTCTGTAGCTAATCCTATAGAAGAAGAGTCTAAAACAAATGAGAATCAAAATGATCAAAATCAAGAATCTCTAAAAAACAATAAAATATTGAAAAGATTAAAACCAATAGTCATTGCAGCAAAAACAAGAAATTATTATCCAAGACCTATTCCAGTTGATCTTTAATTCGAAGAAAAAGCTATTCTAAATGGCCTTCGATTTAAAAACTCCTCAGTATATGAATGAAATGTAGATGGACTATCTGAAAATCAAATCCTGCAACTATTTCAACACATGATGATATATGCCTCTACCATCATGGCTACCGGTAATGATCAAAGACATGCAGTAAATGCAGTTGTCCTTGGATTTAATGGACAATTACATGATTGGTGGGAAAAGTACCTATTTGATATATAAAGACAAGCTATACTAAATATAGTAAAAAGAGATCCTTCAGGAAATCCTGTTATTACTCCTCAAGGTGAAATGATTCCTGATTCTATTTACATGCTCATTACCAACACTGTTAAACATTTTATTAGTAATTATATGAATGTAGAAGAAAAAATAAAAGCTCAATTAATCAATTTATCTTACCCAACATTATCAGATTTTCACTGGTATTGAGATGTTTTCTTATCAAAACTTTATACAATTGATGCAAGTAATCTAGAATTTTGGAAAGAAAATTTCATATCTGGTCTTCCTAAACTTTTTGCAAAAATAGTTAGAGAAGAATTAAAATTAGAAAATTATGGAAATTTGAATTATGGAATGTATACATATGGAGATCTAATTCAAAAGATTAATAAAGTTGGATTTTCATTATGTAATGAAATCAAACTTAAACATCAAATTGAAAATAAAAAAAGAATCAGCAACTATGAACTTGGTGATTTTTGTTTTCAATTTGGCACATAACCATTAATCAATCCTTCTAACAAAAATAAAAAGAAAAACTTAAAAAGAAACCATCAAAAAAGTAAATCTAAACATTTTTCAATTCCATAATATTATATTCCCTCAAAAAGATATCATAAGAAATCTTCTCATAAAAATCCTTACAAAGAATCAAAGAAATCTTATACAATAGATAATCCATCCACTTCTTATCCCAAGAAAAAAGAAATACAGTATTATAATTGCAAAGAAAAGGGACATATAGCTCCTGACTACCCAAAAATATAAGTAAAAATTAAAAAAGAAATCAAAACTATCTTAAAAGGATTCTCAGTGTCAAAGTCATCTAGTTCCTTTGATACAGATCATTCTTCCTCTCATTCGTCAGATACATGTCATTGTAAAATATTTGACAGTGAAATCCAGTATGAATCTGCTTCTTCTTCCTCTTTATCTTTAAACGCACTTTCCACTCCAAAAGAACTGGTGCTGGAAATGTTTAAATATTTCAAATATGAAGAATGAATAGATAAATATTTTGAAAAAATATAGAATATAAATAAAGGTAATAAAATAGGAAAAGCTTCTAATCAACTAATATATCTGACTTACCTGAACAATTTAGCATTAAAACTGTATTAGACAAATTAAGAGAGCAACAAGCTCCTACTCATCTTTCTATTCAATATCATTATAAAGAAATAAATAATTAAAAACAAGAAATAAATGAATTAAAACAAGACTTAATTGAACTTCAAGAACTCAAACAATGTGTTCAGAATCTCGAATTTCACACAATAAAAAATTATCAAGAAAATATTGACAATTTAGAAAATCAAGAAAATTTTGATAAAGAATTAAATGGTTTTGTAAATTCTTTAACAAGAAATCCACTTAAAAAATAGAAAACTCAAGTTACAATTAAGGTCAAAGACTTCTCTATTAAAGCACTCTGCTTACTAGATAGTGGCGCAGATGTTAATTTAATAAGAGAAGGATTAATCTCAACAAAATATTATGAAAAAACCAATAATAAACTCAATCTAGCTATTGCTAGCAAAAAACTACATATCAAATACAAATTAAGTAATGTTTATTTCTATGAAAATGGAACATGCATAAAGACTAATTTTTCTTCTAGGAAAGGATTTAAACAACGATGTTATCCTTGGAAATCCTTTTCTACAAATTTTATAGCCTTTTCAAATTGACTCATCAAGTCTAAAAACTATTTTAAACAATAAAAAATTAAAATTTGATTTTGTTGAATTAACTCCTATTCAACATATCAATATTATTCAGACAAAGAGTAAACAAGAATAAGATGTTCAAAAGTCTTTTAGATATCCAGTTCCAAATAAAACGGATCTTACTAATCATCTCGTTGATGTCTTCATGTTTTCTAGATTTAAGCCTACATCCAGATTTTGGTACCTTTAAATTCTACCCAGAGGACAGATATAAAATTATTCTTCTTCTCCCAAAGAAAATAAAAATTCAGATTATTGATAATTCTCATTCAGACCTATCTGCCTTCAGGAAGTATCCCTTCTCATTATGACATCAAATACAAGCAAAAGCAAAGCCCCTATTCAGGAATCAAGCTTTTCCTTCATACCTACACCCCAACAAATATCAATTCCCTTCTTCAATCCAGGATTATCTGTCATTTCATAAGAACATGTCAATGCCCATTGGAATGCCATTCTCTCTTATAAAAGAAAAAAACACTAGAAAAACACTATCCAAAATTGCAAACCATATTAAGGACTAAGAAAGCCAAATCCTTATATGCCATAACATCCACCAAAGCGCACTGCTATCCACCTATGATAATGAAAAAAACATCCAGAATTCACCTCCTGAAAAAGGTTAACACAGTCCTTCCAGATGAGATAGTTGTAAGAATTAGAGAAAAAGTTATTTCTTATCAGGTTAAGGAGCGATTAATGCTCAATGCTAAATATATAAGCTAGGCAACTGGCTTTCCCAAATTATTCCTGCCATCATATGAAGTTGATATCTCATATATTGAACAAAGACCAGTCCAAAGATTTTCTTTATGCAAGGATGATTTTGAAATGATACAGCAGCTCTCTGCAATCATGCGTCATGCCCTTTGCAGCCTTGGAGTTACCAAAAGACAACTTCTCATAACAATTTCAACAAGTTTGGGTGAAAGATCAGAAATCTAGTTTTATCAACCTTATCAATTATGGACCATCATGAATTATGAAGTAGGAGATTTAGTCTGCAAAAAGTTCATCTCTACCTTAGATGATTACGAGCATCTCCCGGTTGATTATCCAGCTCAATGGTATCAATCTCATGAAGTTGCTACAATGGAATAGAGCTTAGAACGCCTTTGAACTTATGATCTAGCTTCTGATCAGTATCAAAGATTTCTCAATTTAAAAGAACATCTTGAATTTGCATATACATACAGATATGTTTGGTACGACGGTTGAAGAGTTGTTTGCATCGTTGATGATCTCGCTGAGCAAACAATGGTGATACAGAATCCATATGAATTTGGACATACAGCTCTTATTCACATTATCAATGCTTATGAAGACATGTCTTTTGATATTTCTAACAGAACTTGAGAAAAGTTAATCTAATTATTCCATGGTGAATTACCAAATGATGGCTGGGATGAGCACTTTTGATGCAAGTCTCCAATAATACTATGCCTAGCATAAAGATTCTTCCTGCAAGAGCTTTTTCTACTAGCCCATTAATGAGTTTTTTGGATGAGTCTTTCTGCCTTTTGGCATAGGAAACACCAAATTGTTTCTCTTCCATATATTGATAATTTCGATGAATCTCAAATTCCTATGAAAACTCGACCTATTCAAATGAATAAAGACCTTGTATAACTATGTACTAAAGAAATCAATGATCTTCTTGCTAAAAAGCTTATTCAGAAATCACAATCCCTTTTTGCAGAGTTTTATGTAAATAAAGTGCCTGAAAAAGAATGAGGCGTTCCCGGTCTTGTTATCAACTATAAGCCTTTAAATAAAGTCTTAAAGTCCATCAGATATCCAGTTCCAGGTAAAATTGATCTTATTAACCATCTAGCTGGTGCCTTCCCTTTTTCTAAATTTGATCTTAAATCAGGATTTTGGCAAATTCAAATCACCCTGGAGGACAGGTATAAAACTACTTTTCCAGTACCATTTGACCATTACGAATGGAACGTTATGCCATTTGGTTTAAAAACTGCTCCTTTAGAATTTCAAAGAATAATGAATGACATTTTTAATCCATATCAGGCCTTTACACTCGTCTATATAGATGACATTCTTGTGTTTTCAAAATCTATTTGTGACAATTGAAAACATTTAAATATTTTTAAAAAAGTTATTATCAAGAATGGACTTGTCTTATCCCAAAAGAAAATGAAGCTTTTTGAAACAGAAATTCATTTTCTTGGCTTTAAAATAAAAAAAGGAACAATTTCTCCAGTCCAAAGAATTATTAGGTTTGCTTCCCAATTTCTTGATGAAATTCTTAATAAAGAGCAATTGCAACGTTTTCTTGGATGCTTTCATTATGTTTTTGACTTTTATAAAGATCTTGCTAAAGAAAGAAAAATCTTGCAAATGCGCTTGACAAAAAATCTCGTAGAATGGTCACCTGCTCATACAAAAGATATTTAAAATATTTAATAGAAAGCCAAAAATTTACCTTGTTTAACTATCCCTCATCCTGATTTATTAAAAATAGTTCAAATAGATGCATCTAAAATAGGTTTTGGAGGAATCCTTCTACAAAGAAACATCCTTGGAAAAAAAGAAATTCTTTGTTTCACTTTTGGAACATGGACGCCCACTCAACAGAATTATTCAACTATTAGAAAGGAAATCCTATTCATAGAGAATAGTATATTGAAGTTCCAAAGTGATTTATTAAACACAAAATTTTTAAGAATAGATTGTAAATCTGCTAAACAAATTTTAGAAAACAAAGTAAAAAATCCTACTGCGAAGCAAATCTTTGCTCACCGGCAAGCTTTATTAGCCACATTTGACTTTGACATGAGTATATTGCAAGTAAAAATAATTCTCTTCCTGATTTTTATCTCGTGGGTTCTTTAATCCAGCCCCATGAAATAAAGGAGTATGTTAAAACATACAATTATATTCATTTTAGATTAGTGCAAGTTGCTCTAAAGCCTTTAACAAGCCTTGGAGTTAGAACAGAAGCTCTCATCTATGTCCAAGACACAAGACATAAAAAATTCAGTGATTGGAATGGTTAAATCAAGTTTGGTTAATGGCCCTACTTTCTTCAATTGCTTTCCAAATTTCTCTGTTTCCCTTACAGATCCACATGCATATGAAGCTCTTACTCTTGTTATCCAGACAAAAGGTTTTGATATGAATCCTTATAATCAAACTCTTGCTCCCATATGTAGAGTTTATTATAAACTCATGAATTCAATTGTTCAAGCATAGCCTATTCCCATCAAGCAAAAGGTATGACTACTTTATTCCAAACTAATTTCAAAAATAAAGTTAATATACCAAAACTCATACAGTGGAATGATATTAATCTATCTAGTAAATGGCGTTTAGAAAATGCTCAACCAGCAAGGTCTTTAGAAAATCAAGATATTGAAACAATTATTAAATATGAAGATGGAAGTGTTGAAATAAATTTTCAAACAGATTCAAGAGATACAACTCCTATAATTTATCAACCTGCTAAAAAGTATGATTCTCATCCTCCTTCTGTGGTAGGATCCTCCATAAAAGAACCATCTCGAGTTTCTTATTCTATACCTAATGTAGACCTTCAACTTACAGGACTTGTGTATCCTTCTTATCAAGCATCTCCATCTAATACATATAATCGTTCGGAATCCAATTTCAATATAAATGTTATCAAATGTTTTGAAACTAATAAAGAAATGTTAAAAAAGAATAAGCTCTACAGCTTTTAATAAAATCCTTTTTTAAACAGGTTTCTCAAGAACATAATGACTTTTTAAAAGAAAAATGGTACAAATATAGGTATGATAATAAAAAAATATTTATTTCTTTGATTGGCTTAAACTAGCCATAAAGAAAGCTTATAATACTGAAGATTTATCCATCAATATGATCACAAAATTAAGCTCATCTTAGATTATAGCTTCTACCAGTTCTTTTCCACAAAGAATGGAAGAATCGATACATCTTCCATTACATCAAATCATATATAAAGAAACTTCAGCCGTACCCATAAAAGATGTAGCAAAAATACACGGAGATAAAGGTAAATTTGAATTAATTTATAAATTAGACTTAAGTAATGTTTTAGAACAAAATAATTATACAAATATTAACCTTCATACTATTGGCCAACAAACCAATAGAATTGAAGATAAAGTAAAAAATATTTTAAAAATTTATGAAGCATCTTTTTCACAAAAGATAATTAAGACAAACATTTAGTTTTCAAGGTGAAGCCCTTAAAGATCTAAAGTTAAAAAGGAAACGTTTAAAATTTTTGGATGAACTAATCAATCAATTATTTCATAGTTTTACAAATATAAAACTTCAAGAAAATAAAGATCAAAAAGCTGAAAAATCTATAAATGTTTTAGTCTCAAATTCTAAAGCCTCTAGCTCATTTTCACAATTTTCTGTAGCTGATCCTATAGAAGAAGAGTCCAAAACAAATGAGAATCAAAATGATCAAAATAAAAAATCTCTATAAACAAATAAAATATTCAACAGACAAAATCCAATAGTCACTGCAGCAAAAACAAGAAATTATTATCCAAGACCTACTCCAGTTGATCTTCAATTCGAAGAACAAGTTATTCTAAATGGCCTTCGATTTGAAAACTCCTCAGTATACGAATGGAATGTAGATGGACCATTTGAATATCAAATCTTATAACTATGCCAACACATGATGATATATGCCTCTACCATCAGGGCTGTCGGTAATTATCAAAGATATGCAGCAAATGCAGTTATCCTTGGATTTACCGGACAAATACATGGTTGGTGGGAAAAGTACCTCTCTTATATAGAAAGACAAATTATACTAAATCCAGTAAAAAGAGATACTTCAGGAAATCCTGTTATTACTCCTCAAGGTCAAATGATTCCTGATTCTATTTACATGCTTATTACCAATATAGAAAACATTTTATTGGTAATTATATGAATGTAAAAGAAAAAAAAACACAATTAATCAATTTATCTTGCTTAACATTATCAGATTTTCGTAGGTATAAAGATTTCTTATCAAAACTCTATACAATCGATGCAAGTAATTTAGAATTTTGGAAAGAAAAATTCATATATGGTCTTCCTAAACTTTTTGCAGAAAAAGTTAGAGAAGAATTGAAATCAGAAAATTATGAAAAACTGAATTATGGAATGTATACATATGGTGATCTAATTCAAAAGATTAATAAAGTCAGATTTTCATCATGCAATGAAATCAAACTTAAACGTCAAATTGAAAATAAAAAAAGAATCAGCAAGTATAAACTTGGTGGTTTTAGTTTTCAATTTGGTATGGAATTATTAATCAATCCTTCTAGCTAGAATAAAAAGAAGAACTTAAAAAGAAACAATCAAAAAATAAAATCTATACATTTTTCAACTCTGTAATATTATACTCCCTCTAAAAGATATTATAAAAAATCATCTCATAAAAACCCTGATAAAGAATTAAATAAATCTTATACAAACGATAATCCATTCACTTATTATCCCAAGAGAAAAGAAATACAATGTTATAATTGCAAAGAAAAAGGACATAGAGCTCCTGATTGCCGAAAAATAAAAGTTAAAATAAAAGAAGAAATCAAAACTATCTTAAAAGGATGCTCAGCATCAGAGTCATTCAGTTCCTCTGATACAGATTATTCTTCCTCTCATGCTTTAAATACATGTCATTGTAAAATATTTGACAGTGAAATCCAGTATGAATCTGCTTTTTCTTCCTCTTTATTTTTAAACGTATTTTCTGCTCCAGAAGAACTGGTGCTATAAATGTTTAAAGATCTCAAAGATGAATAATTAAAAACTAAATATTTTCAAAAAATATAGAATATAAATAAAGGAAATAAAAAAGAAAAAACTTCTACTTCAAATAATATATCTGACTAACCTGAATAATTCAGCATTAAAACCGTATTAAATAGATTAAGAGAGCAGCAAGCTCCTCCTCATCTTTCAGTTCAAGATCTTTATAAAGAAATTAATCATCAAAATAAAAAATAAAAGAATTAAAACAAGACTTAATTGAACTTCAAGAACTCAGACAATGTGTTGAGAATCTTGAATTTCACATAATCAAAAATTATCAAGAAAATAATAATAATTTAGACAATCAAGAAAAATTTGATGAAAACTGAATGGTTTTGTAAATTCTTTAACAAGTAATCCACTAAAAAAATGGAAAACACAAGTTACAATTAAGATCAAAGAATTCTCTATTAAAGCACTCTGCTTACTTGACAGTGGCACAGATGTTAATTTAGTAAGAGAAGGATTAATCCCAACAAAATATTATGAAAAAACCAATAATAAACTCAATCTAGCTATTGCTAGCAAAAAACTACATATCAAATACAAATTAAGTAATGTTTATGTCTGTAAAAATGGAACATGCATAAAGGCTAATTTCCTTCTAGGAAAGGATTTAAACAAAGATGTTATCCGTGGTAATCCTTTTCTACAAATTCTACGGCCTTTTCAAATTGACTCATCAGTTCTAAAAACAATTTTAGACAATAAAGAATTAAATTTTGATTTTGTTGAATTAACTCCTATTCAACATATCAATATTATTCAGACAAAGTGCAAACAAGAATAAGATGTTCAAAAACCATTCAAATATCTAGTTCCAAATAAAACATATCTTATTAATTGTCTCTCTGATGTCTTCATGTTTTCTACTTTTGACCCTACATCTAGATTTTGGTACCCTCAAATTCTACTCGGAGGACAGATATAAAATTAGTTTTCTCTTCCCAAGGAACATAAAATTTCAGGTTATTGAATTCTCATTCAGGATTATCTGTCACTTTAGAAGAACTTATCAATGCCCATTGGAGCGCCATTCTCTCTGATAAAAAAAACACTAGAAGAACCTTACCCAAAATTGCAAACCATATCATGGACTTAGAAAGCCAAATCTTTATGTGCCATAACATCTATCAAAGAGCACTGTTATCCACCTATGCTAATAAAAAACATCTAGAACACAGCCCTTCCAGATGAGATAGCTGCAACAATTAGAGAAAAAACTTTCTTGTCAAATCAAAGAGCGATTAATGCTCAAAGCTCAATATATAAGCTGGGCAACTGGCTTTCCCAAATTGTTCCTACCATCCTATGAAGTTGATATCTCATATATCAAACAGGGATTAGTCCAAAGATTTTCTTTATGCAGAGATGACTTTGGAATAATATAGCAGCTCCCTGTAATCGTGCATCATGCACTTTGCAGCCTTGGAGTTACCAAAAGACAACTTCTCATAACGATTTCATCAAGTTTGGGTGAAAGATCAGAAATCTAGTTTTATCAACCTTATCAATTATGGACCATCATGAATTATGAAGAAGGAGATTTAGTCTATAAAAAATTCATCTCTACCTTAAATGATTACGAGCATCTCCCTGTTGATTAGCCTGCTTAATGGTATGAATCTCATGGAGTCGCTACAATGGAATACAGCTTACAACGTCTCCAAAATTATGATCCAGCTTTTGATCAATATCAAAGATTTCTCAATCTAAAAGGACATTTTAAATTTACAAGTACATATAGATATATTAGGTATGACGGCCGACGAGTTGTTTGTATTACTGGTGATCTCTCTGAGCAAACAATGGTGATACAAAATCCATATAAATCTGGACATACAGCCTTTAATCAAATTATCAATGCTTATGAAGACATGTCTTTTGATATTTCTAAAGAAACTCGAGAAGAGTTAATCCAATTATTCCATGGTGAATTAACAAATGAAGGTTAGGATGAGCACTCTTGATGCAAGTCTCCTATAATACTACGCCTACCAAAAAGATTCTTCCTACAAGAGCTTTTTCTAAAGCATTGGAAGGATGAGAAAAGCTTTTTCTACTAGCCCATCAATGAGTTTTTAGAAAAAGTACATGGAAATGTACTGAAAGAGCATATCTCTCATAAGAATGAAGTAGTCTTTTATTCCTAACATGCACATCCATGAAGAACTTATCTCCAAAAAGGAAAAGAAAAAAAGACATAACATATACCTTATCAAGTCACTCAAAGCAATCATGACGTCTCACTATTCAGAATAAAGTTCATCAACAGCAAAGATTGTGATTTTTTCCTACAGTTCAGAAGCATCATGAAATTGGCCAGCACATTAAATAAAATGCATATTCAGTCTAAATTCAGTTGTAATGAAATGTAAATTATGTTTGTTATGACTATAAATAAGTCTAGCCTTCCTTATGTACAAGCAAAAGTTGGAATACTAGTCAAAATCCAGCCTTGCATCCAGCACCATCTCCTCTTTCCTCTCCCTTCCACTTTTGTATACCCACCATATTCCCCATTTGGTACCAATGCCAAGTTGGCATCTAATTTGTAATCAAGTATCAATACAATATGAAGTTGTTTTGTGAATACTTCTTCACAGATATTAATGTTTTGCTTTTGTTTAAGGAATTGCGGACTTAGAAGCAAGAACGTCAAAAACCTTACTACTTGGTTGTGTGTCTGTTATTATTGAGAAATCTTAATCATATTCCTCCTAGAGTGAAGCTGAGGTTGCCATTGTTAGCCATGCGAAGGCATTTAAGGCGTTTTTTTGGTGTAAATCCTCTATTTCAATAGATATTCGTGGTGGACTTGGATAAAATAACTCTGTAATAAAAATTATGGCTAAGCTCATTAAAAAGTTTGTACCTTCTTCTTCCTCATCTTCAAATTCCTTGTCTTCTATGTCTATTAAAAATAGTGAAGAAATTAGTCATGACGATTTAGATCAAGTTATTTATTACTGGACTATTCCAACCGTAAATAAAAATGAAACTTATAAAGTTGGAAGATTTCAATTAAAATCAAGTTATAAAGTAAAAACCATTGAAAGAACTGAATCCATTTCCAGTAATATTCAGCATCTTTCATTAATCAAGCCCCATGAAATAAAGGAGTATGTTAAAACATACAATTATATTCATTTGGATTAGTGCAAGTTGCTCTAAAGCCTTTAACACGACTTGGACTTAGAACAGAAGCTCTCATCTATGTTCAAATTGCAAGGCATAAAAAATTCAATGATTCATTACTTGGAATGGTTGAATCAAGTTTGGCTAATGGCCCTACTTTCTTCAATTGCTTTCCAAATTTCTGTGTTTTCCTTATAGATCTAGGTGCACATGAAGGTCTTACTCTTGCTATCCAGACAAAAGGTTTTGATATGAAACCTCATAATCAAAATCTTGCTTCATATATAGAGTTTATTATAAACTCATGAATTCAGCTATTCTAGGCATAGCCTATTCCCATCAAGCAAAAGGTATGACTACTTTATTCCAAACTAATTTCAAAAATAAAGTTAATATTCTAAAACTCATACAGTAGAATGATATTAATCTATCTCGTAAATGCCACTTAGAGAAAGTTCAACCTAAAGATCTTTAGAAGATTAAGATATGAAACAATTATTGAACATGAAGATAGAAGTGTTGAAATAAATTTTCAAAGAGATTCAAGAGATACAACTCCTACAGTTTATCTACTTTTTACAAAGTCTTATTCTCATCCTCCCTCTGTGGTAGGATCTTCTATAAATGAACCATCTTGAATTTCTTGCTCTACACCTAATGTAGTCCTTCGACCTATAAGACAAGTGTATCCTTCTTACCAAGCTTCTCCATCTAATACAAATAATCCTTCGGAATCTAATTTCAATATAAATGTTATTGAATGGTTTGAAATTGATAAAGAAATGTTAAAAAAGAATTCAGCTCTACATCCTTTAAGGAAATCCATTTTTAAATAGGTTTCTCAAGAACATAAAGACTTTCTAAAAGTAAAATGGTATAAATATATGTATGATAATCAAAGAAATATTTATTTCTTTGATTAGCTTAAACTAGCCATGAAGAAAGCTTATAATACTGAAGATTTATCCATTGATATGATAACTAAATTAAGCTTTTATTGGATTATAGCCTCTACTAATTCCTCTCCACAAAGAACTAAAGAATCTATACATCCTCCGTTACATCAAATCATTTATAAAAAAAAAAACTTCAGCTATACACATAAAAGATGTTGCAAAAATACAAGGAGACAAAGGTAAAACTGAATTTATTTACAAATCAGATTTAAGTCATGTTTTAGAACAAAATAATTATACAAATATAAACCTTCATACTATTGGCCAACAAACTAATAGAATTGAAGATAAAGTTGAAAATATTTTAAAATTTTATGAAACTACTTTTTCCCATAAAGTAATCAAGACACAATCTTTAGGTTTTCAAGGTGAAGCCCTTAAAGATCTAAAGTTAGAAAAAAAAACCCTTAAAATTTTTAAAAGAACTAATCAATCAATTATCTCATAGTTTTACAAACATAAAACTTAAAGATAATAAAGAAAATAAAGATGAAAAATCCATAAATGTTTTAGCTTCTAAAGCTTCGAGCTCAAACTCAAAATTCTCTGTTTCTGAGTCTATAGAAGAAAAATCAAATGAACATCAAGATCAAGAATCTCTACAACTTAATAAAATATTTAAAAGGCAAAAACCAATAGTCACTACAGCGAAAACAAGAAATTATTATCCAAGACCTACTCCAGTTGATCTTCAATTCGAAGAATAAGCTATTCTAAATGGCCTTCGATTTGAAAGCTTTTCAGTATATGAATGGAATGTAGATGGACTATCTGAATATCAAATCCTGCAACTATCCAACACATGATGATATATACCTCTATCATCACGATTGTCGGTAATGATTAAAGACATGCAATAAATGCAGTTGTCCTTGGATTTACTGGACAATTACATGGTTGGTGGGAAAAATACCTATCTGATACAGAAAGTAATGCTATATTAAATGTAGTAAAAAGAGATCCCTCAGGAAATCTTGTTCTTATTCCTCAAGGCCAAATGATCCCTTATTCCATCTACATGCTTATTACCAATATAGTTAAACATTTTATTGGTAATTATATGAATGTAGAAGGAAAATTAAAACCACAATTAATCAATTTATCTTGCTCAACATTATCAGATGTTAGTTGGTATAAAGATGTTTTCTTATCAAAACTCTATACAATCGATACAAGTATTTAAGAATTTTGGAAATAAAAATTCATATCTGGTCTTCCTAAACTTTCTGCAGAAATAGTTAGAGAAGAATTAAAATAAAAAATTATGTCAAGGACAAATTAAGTAATGTTTATATCTGTAAAAATGGAACATGCATAAATACTAGTTTCCTTCTAGGAAAGGATTTAAACAATGATGTTATCCTTGGAAACCCTTTTCTACAAATTTTACAGCCTTTTCAAATTGACTCATCAGGTCTAAAAACTATTTTAGACAATAAAGAATTAAATTTTTATTTTGGTGAATCAACTCCTGTTCAACATATCAATAGTATTCAGATAAAGTGTAAACAAGAATAAGGTGTTCAAAAAACAACCAAATAATCAGTTCCAAATAAAATGGATCTTATTAATCATCTATTTGATGTCTTCATGTTTTCTACATTTGATCCTACATCCAGATTTTGGTACCTTCAAATTCTACCCGGAGGACAGATATAAAATTAGTTTTCTTTTCCAAAAGAAAATAAAAATTCAGATTATTGATAATTCTCATTCAGACCTATCTGCCTTAGGGAAGTATCCCTTCTCATTATGACATCAATTATAAGCAAAAGCAAAGCCCTTATTCAGGAATCAAGCTCTTCTTTCATACCTACATCCCAACAAATATCAATTCCCTTCTTCAATCTAGGATTATCTATCACTTCACAAGAACTTATCAATGCCCATTAGAGTGTCATTCTCTTTGATAAAAGAAAAAACACTAGAAAAACCCTATCCAAATTGCAAACCATATCAAGGACTTAGAAAGCCAAATCCTTATATGCTGTAACATCCATCAAAGAGCACTGTTATCTACCTATGCTGATGAAAAAACATCCAAAATTCACCTCCTGGAAAAGGTTAACACAACCCTTTCGGATGAGATAGCTGCAAGAATTAGAGAAAAAACTATTTCTTGTCAGATCAAGGAGCGATTAATGCTCAAAGCTCAATATATAATCCAGGCAATTGGCTTTCCCAAATTGTTCTTGCCATCATATGAAGTTGATATCTCATATATCGAACTAGGATTAGTCCAAAGATTTTCCTTATGCAGAGATGATTTTGAAATAATACAGTAGCTCCTTGCAATCATGTGTCATGCCCTTCGCAACCTCGGAGTTGCCAAAAGACAAATTCTCATAACGATTTCATTAAGTTTGGGTGAAAGATCAGAAATCTGGTTCTATCAAACTTATCAATTATGGACCATCATGAATTATGAAGAATGAGATTTATTCTGTAAAAAATTCATCTCTACCTTAAATGATTACAACCATCTCCTTGTTGATTATCAAGCTCAATGGTATGAATCTCATGAAGTTGCTACAATGGAATATAGCTTAGAACGTCTTCAAAATTATGATCCAACTTCTGATCAATATCAGTGATTTCTCTATCTAAAAGGACATCTTGAATTTGCAAGTACATACAGATATGTTTGGTGTGACGGTTGATGAGTTATTTGCATTACTAATGATCTCGCTAAGCAAACAACGGTGATATAGAATCCTTCTAAATCTGGACATGCCAAGCTTAATCAAATTCTCAATGCCTTTGAAGATATTTCTTTTGACATTTCAGAAAAAACTCGTGAAGCATTAATTCAGTTATTCCATGGAGAATTCGAAAGGATAATGAAGGTTGGACTCATAGTTTGACTCTATTATGAAGTTCTCCGACAGCTGCAATGGAATTCATCAGGATGGTTAATAATCTTATCAAGATTTAGATTTATCAAGATTTATTAGGAGTTTTCTCTATAAAGCATGCAAAGAAAAAATAACAAAACTTTATCATTGCTACCATATCCATAGCTATGCTATTCTCTACAAACACATCAAAGTTATGTTGAAAAAATACTATACAAAAAAGCTACTTTGAGAAAGAAGACAAAAGACAATTGAGAAAAATCCAAAAGACAACAAGAATGAACAAGGGTCCATAGACTTCTCTCACCGCAACAAACAACCATGTATAATGCAGAAGAATAAAGCAACATCCTCTTAGTCAATAAGTACACTCATCATAGCATGAAGACAAACCATCTATACGGCAACTTGTGATCCTATCTAGCAGTAAAATCTCGAAACATCATGCAATCTACCAGCATGTAAAATGAAATGCAAATACAGTCTAAATTCAGTTGTAATGAAATGTAAATTATGTTTGCTAAGGATATATATAGTGCTAGCCTTTTTCATGTACAGGCAAGAGTTGGAATACCAGTTAAAATCCAGCATTGCTTCCACCACCATCTCCTCTCTCCTCTCTCGTCCGCTTTTATATACCACCATCTTCCCCATTTGGTATCAGAGCCAAGCTGGGGTCTAGTTTGTAATCAAGTATCATTGCAATATAAAGTTATTTTGTGAGTATTTCTTCACTTATCTTTATGTTTTGATTTTGTTTAAGGAATTGCTGATTCAGGAGCAAGAACGTCAAAAATCTAAATACTTGGTCGTAAGTTTGTTATTATTGAAACATTTTAATCATATTCCGCCTGGAGTGAAGCTAAGGTAACCATTGTTGTCGCCGTTGTTAATCGTGTGAAGGTGTTTAAGGCATTTTGTTAGCGTGTAAATCTTTTATTTCGCTAGATACTCGTGGTGGATTTGGTTAAAATAACTCTGAAATACAAATTATGGCTAAGCTTATTAAGAAGTTTGTACCTTCTTCTTCCTTAAAATCAAATTCCTTATCTTCTATGTCTATTAAAAACAGTGAAGAAATCAATTATGACGATTTAGATAAAGTTATTTGTGATTAGACTATTCCAACCATAAATAAAAATAAAATTTATAAAGTTGGAAGTTTTCAATTAAAATAAATTTATGAAGTAAAAACCATTGAAAGAACCGAATCCATTACCAGTAATATTTAGCATCTTTCTTTAATTAAGCCCCATGAAATAAAGGAGTATGTTAAAACATACAATTATATTCATTTTGGATTAGTGCAAGTTGCTCTAAAGCTATTAATAAGACTTGGACTTAGAACTGAAGCTCTCATCTATGTTCAAGACACAAGACAAAAAATTCAGTGATTTATTACTTGGAATGGTTGAGTCAAGTTTGACAAATGGCCCTACTTTCTTCAATTGCTTTCCAAATTTCTCTGTTTCCCTTACAGATCCAGGTGCACATGTAGCTCTTACTCTTGCAATCTAGACAAAAGGTTTTGATATGAATCCTCATAATCAAAATCTTGCTCTCATATAGAGTTTATTATAAACTCATGAATTCAGTTGTTCTAGGCATAGCCTATTCCCATCAAACAAAAGGTATGACTACTTTATTTCAAACTAATTTCAAAAATAAAGTTAATATTCCAAAACTCATATAGTGGAATGATATTAATCTATTTGGTAAATGGCGCTTAGAAAACGCCCAACCAGAAAGGTCTTTAGAAAATCAAGATATTGAAACAATTATTGAATATGAAGATGGAAGTGTTGAAATAAATTTTCAAATAGATTCAAGAGATACAACTCCTACAGTTTATCAACCTTCTAGAAAGTCTTATTCTCATCCTCCCTCTATGGTAGGATCTTCTATAAAATAACCATCCCGAGTTTTTTGCTCTACACCTAATGTAGACCTTCGACCTACAAGACTTCTGTATCTTACTTATCAAGCTTCTCCATCTGATACATATAATCCTTCAGAATCCGATTTCAATATAAATGTTATTGAATGCTTTAAAATTGATAAAGAAATGTTAAAAAAGAATTTAACTTTAGATCCTCTCACAAAATCCTTTTTCGGCCATGTTTTTCAAGAACATAAAGACTTTCTAAAAGCAAAATGGAATAAATATATGTATGATAATCAAAGAAATATTTATTTCTTTGATTGGCTTAAACTAGCCATGAAGAAGGCTCATAATACCAACGATTTATCGATCAATATGATAACTAATTTAAGCTCTTCTTGTATTATAGCTTCTACCAGTTCCTCTCCACAAAAAACTAAAGAATCTTTACATCCTCCATTATATCAAATCATTTATAAAGAAAGTTCAGCTGTACACATAAAAGATGTTGCAAAAATACAAGGAGACAAAGGTAAAACTGAATTTATTTACAAATTAGATTTACGTCATGTTTTAGAACAAAATAATTATATAAATATTAACCTTCCTTCTATTGGCCAACAAACCAATAGAAATGAAAATAAAGTTTAAAAAATTTTAAAATTTTATGAAACTACTTCTTCCCATAAAGTAATCAAGACACAATCTTTAGGTTTTTAAGGTGAAGCCCTTAAAGATCTAAAGTTAGAAAAAAAAATCCTTAAAATTTTCAAGCGAACCAATCAATCAATTGTCTCATAGTTTTATAAACATAAAACTTAAAGATAACAAAGAAAATAAAGATGAAAAATCCATAAATATTTTAGTTTCTAAAGCTTCGAGCTCAGACTTTGAATTCTCTATTTTTTACTATAGAATAAAAATCAAATGAAAATCAGGATCAAGAATCTCTGCAACTTAATAAAATATTTAAAAGGCAAAGACCAATAGTCACTGCAGCAACAACAAGAAATTATTATCCAAGACCTACTCCAGTTGATCTTCAATTCGAAAAACAAGCTATTCTAAATGGCCTTCGATTTGAAAACTCTTCAGTATATGAATGGAATCTAGATGGACTATCTGAATATCAAATCCTACAACTATGCCAACACATGATGATATATGCCTCTACCATCATGGCTGCTGATAATGATCAAAGACAAGCAGTAAATGCAGTCGTCCTTGGATTTACTGGATAATTACATGGTTGGTAGGAAAAATACCTATATGGTATAAAACGAAATGCTATATTAAATGTAGTAAAAAGAGATCCCTTAGGAAATCCTGTTCTTACTCCTTAAGGCCAAATGATCCCTAATTCCATCTACATGCTTATTACCAATACAGTTAATCATTTTATTGGTAATTATATGAATGTAGAAGAAAAATTAAAAACCCAATTAATCAATTTATCTTGCCAAACATTATCAGATTTTTGTTGGTATAAAGATGTTTTCTTATCAAAACTCTATACAATTGATGCAAGTAATTCAGAATTTTGGAAAGAAAAATTCATAGATGATATTCCTAAACTTTTTGTAGAAAAAGTTAGAGAAGAATTAAAATTAGAAAATTATGGAAATTTGAATTATGGAATTTATACATATGGTGACCTAATTCAAAAGATTAATAAAGTTGGATTTTCATTATGCAATGAAATCAAACTTAAACATCAAATTGAAAATCAAAAAAGAATCAGCGAGTATGAACTTGGTGATGTTTTTTTCAATTTGGTATGGAACCATTAATCTGTCCTTCTAGCCTAAATAAAGAAAAAACTTAAAAAGAAACCATCAAAAAAGAAAATCTAGACATTTTTGAACTGCACAATATTATATTCCCTTAAAAAGATATCATAAAAAATCTTCTCATAAAAACCCTTATAAAGAATTAAAGAAACCTTATACAAAAAAAATCCATCCACTTCTCATCTTAAGAAAAAAGAAATACAATGTTATAATTGCAAGGAAAAAGGACATATAGCCCCATAATTGCCCAAAAATAAAAGTTAAAACAGAAAAAGAAATCAAAACTACCTTTAAAGATCCTTAGAGTCAGAGTCATCCAGTTCCTCTGATACAGATTATTCTTCGTCTCATTCTTCAGATACATGTCATTGTAAAATATTTGATAATGAAATCCAGTATGAATCTGCTTTTTCTACCTCTTTATCTTTAAACATACTTTCTACTCCAGAAGAGATGGTGCTAGAAATGTTTAAAGTTCTAAAAGATGAAAAATTAAAAAATAAATATTTTGAAAAAATACAAAATAAAAATAAAGGAACTAAAAAAGGTAAAGCTTCTACATCAAATAACATATTAGACTTCCCTGTAAATTCAGCATTAAAACTGTATTATATAGATTAAGAGAGCAACAAGCTTGTACTCATCTTTCTATTCAAGATCTTTATAAAGAAATTAATATTCAAAATCAAGAAATAAAAGAATTAAAAAAAGACCTGATTGAACCTCAAAAACTCAAGCAACATGTTGAGAATCTTGAATTTCACATACTTAAAAATTTTCAAGAAAATAATGGTAATTTAGAAAATCAAGAAAAATTTTATGAAAACTTGATTGGTTTTGTAAATTCTTTAACAAGGAATCCACTTAAAAAATGGAAAACTCAAGTTATAATTAAGATAAAAGAATTCTCTATGAAAGCACTCTATTTGCTAAATAGTGGCGCAGATGTTAATTCAATAAGAGAAGGATTAATCCCAACAAAATATTATGAAAAAACCAATAATAAACTCAATCTTGCTATTGCTAGCAAAAAAACTACATATCAAATGCAAATTAAGTAATGTTTATGTCTATAAAAATGGAACATTTATAAAGACTAATTTTCTTCTAGGAAAGGATTCAAATAATGATGTTAACCTTGGAAATCCTTTTCTGCAAATTTTATAGCCTTTTCAAACTGGCTTATCAGGTCTAAAAACAATTTTGGACAATAAAGAATTAAATTTTGATTTTGTTGAATTAACTCCTATTCAACATATCAATATTATTTAGACAAAGTGCAAATAAGAATAAGATGTTCAAAAACCATTCAGATATCCCATTCCAAATAAAACGGATCTTATTAGTCATCTCTCAGATGTCTTCATGTTTTCTACATTTAATCCTACATCCAGATTTTGGTACCTTCAAATTCTACCCAGAGGATAGATATAAAATTGCTTTTCTTTTCCCAAAGAAAATAAAAATTCAGGTTATTAATAATTCTCATTCAGACCTATCTTTTAGTCCTATCTGCCTTCAGGAAGTATCTCTTCTCATTATGACATCAAGTAAAGCCCTTACTCAGGAATCAAGCCCTTCCTTCATACCTACATCTCAAGAAATATCAATTCCCTTCTTCAATCCAGGATTATCTGTCACTTCACAAGAACTTATCAATATCCATTAGAGTGCCACTCTTTCTTATAAAAAAAAACACTGGAAAAACACATCCAAAATTACAAACCATATCAAGAAGTTAGAAAGCAAGATCCTTATGTGCCATAACATCCCTCAAAGAGCACTATTATCCACCTATGCTGATGAAAATACATCCAGAATTCACCTCCTGGAAAAGGTTAACACAGCCCTTCCAGATGAGATAGTTATAAGAATTAGAGAAAAAACTATTTCTTGTCAGATCAAGGAGCGATTAATGCTCAAAGCTCAATATATAAGCTGGGCAACTGGCTTTCCCAAATTGTCCCTTCCATCATATGAAATTGATATCTCATATATTGAACAAGGATTAGTCCAAAGATTTTCTTTATGCAGAGATGACTTTGAAATAATACAGCAACTCCCTGTAATCATGCATCATGCACTTTGTAGCCTTGGAGTCACCAAAACACAACTCCTCATAATGATTTATTCAAGTATGGGTGAAAGATCTGAAATCCAGTCTTATCAACCTTATCATTTATGGACAATCATGACTTATGAAGAAGGAGATTTAGTATGCAAAAAATTCATCTCTACCTTAAATGATTACGAGCATCTCCCTGTCGATTATCCTGCTCAACGGTATAAATCTCATGAAGTCGCTACAATGGAATATAGCTTAGAACATCTCCAAAATTATGATCTAGCTTCTAATCAATATCAAAGAATTTTCAATCTAAAAGGACATCTTGAATTTGCAAGTACATACAAATAAGTTTGGTGTGATAGTCGACGAGTTATTTGCATTGCTGATGATCTCGCTGAGCAAACAACGGTGATACAGAATCCATATGAATCTGAGCCATACAGCTCTTAATCAAATTATCAATGCTTTTTCTTAAACATTGGAAGGATGAGAATAAGACTTTCTAGAAGGTCGATAAACTGTAGGAGTTGTATCTCTTAAATCTGTTTGAAAATTTATTTCAACACTTCCATCTTCATGTTCAATGATTTTTTCAATATCTTGATTTTCTAAAGACCTTTTTGGATGAGCATTTTTTAAGCGCCATTTACTAGATAGATTAATATCATTCCACTGCATGAGTTTTGGAATATTAACTTTATTTTTGAAATTAGTTTGGAATAAAGTAGCCATACCTTTTGCTTGATGGGAATAGGCTATGCCTGGAACAACTGAATTCATGAGTTTATAATAAACTCTATATATGAGAGCAAGATGATGATTATGAGGATTCATATCTAAACCTTTTGTCTGGATAGCGAGAGTAAGAGCTTCATGTGCACCTAGATCTGTAAGAGAAACAGAAAAATTTTGAAAGCAATTGAAAAAATTAGGGCCACTAACCAAACTTGATTCAATCATTCCAAGTAATGAATCACCGAATTTTTTATATCTTGTATCTTGAACATAGATGAGAGCTTTAGTTCTAAGTCTAAGTCTTATTAATGGCTTTAGAGCAACCTGCACTAATCCAAAATGAATATAATTGTATGTTTTAACATACTCCTTTATTTCATGGGCCTTGATTAAAGAAAGATGCTGAATATTACTGGTAATGGATTCAGTTCTTTCAATGGTTTTTACTTTATAACTTGATTTTAATTGAAAACTTCCAACTTTATAAATTTCATTTTTATTTATGGTTGGAATAATCCAGTCACAAATAACTTGATCTAAATCGTCATAACAAATTTCTTCACTATTTTTAATAGACATAGAAGATAAGGAATTTGATGATGAGGAAGAAGAAGGTACAAACTTCTTAATAAGATTAGCCATAATTTGTATTATAGAGTTATTTTAACCAAATCCACCATAAGTAACTAACGAAATAGAGGATTTGCACACCAACAAACTGCCTTAAATGCCTTTGCACGGCTAACAACGGTGACAACAATGGCTACCTCAGCTTCGCTTTGGGCAGAATATGGTTAAAATTTCTCAATAATAACAAACACGCAACCAAGTATTAAGATTTTCGACGTTCTTGCTTCTGAGTCAGCAATTCCTTAAGCAAAATCAAAGCATAACATAACAAAGATAAGTAAAGAAATACTCCCAAAAGAACTTTATATTGCCAAAGTACTTGATTAAAAATTTGGTACCAATTGGCTCGATACCAAATGGGGAAGGCCTTAAAGATCTAAAGTTAAAAAGGAAACCTTTAAAATTTTCAGATGAACTAGTCAATCAATTATCTTATACTTTTAGAAATTTAAAACTTCTAGAAAATAAAAATAAAAAAGTTGACAAATCTATAAATATTTTAGTCTCAAATTCTAAAACCTCTAGCATAGATTCAGAATTTTCTGTAGCTGATCCTATAGAAGAAGTGTCTAAAACAAAGGAGAATCAAAATGATCAAAATTAAGAATCTCTACAACCTAATAAAATATTTAAAAGGCAAAAACCAATAGTTACTGTAGCAAAAACAAGAAATTATTATCCAAGACCTACTCCAGTTGATCTTCAATTCGAAGAACAAGATATTCTAAATGGCCTTTAATTTGAAAACTCTTTAGTATATGAATGGAATGTAGATGGACTATTTGAATATTAAATCCTGTAACTATGCCAACACATGATGATATATGCCTCCACCATCATGGCTGCTGATAATGATCAAAGGCATGCAGTAAATGTAGTCATCCTTGGATTTACTGGACAATAACATGGTTGGTAGGAAAAATACCTATCTATTATAGAAAAATAATGCTATATTAAATGCAGTAAAAAAAGATCCCTCAAGAAATCCTGTTCTTACTCCTCAAGGCCGAATGATTCCTGATTCCATCTATATGCTTATTACCAATGTAGTTAAACATTTTATTGGTAATTATATGAATGTAAAAGAAAAATTAAAAACACAATTAATCAATTTATCTTACCCAACATTATTAGATTTTCATTGGTATAAAGAGGTTTTCTTATCAAAACTCTATACAATCGATGCAAGTAATTTAGAATTTTGGAAAGAAAAATTCATATCTGCTATTCCTAAACTTTTTGTAAAAAAAGTTAGAGAAGAATTAAAATTAAAAATTATGAAAATTTGAATTATGGAATGTATACATATGGTGATCTAATTCAAAAGATTGATAAAGTTGGATTTTCATTATGCAATGAGATCAAACTTAAATGTCAAATTGAAAATAAAAAAAGAATCAACAAATATGAACTTGGTGATTTTTGCTTTCAATATGGTATGGAACCATTAATCCATCCTTCTAGCCAGAATAAAAAGAAAAACTTAAAAAGAAACCATCAGAAAAGAAAATCTAAACATTTGTCAACTACATAATATTATATTCCTTCAAAAAGATATCATAAAAAATCTTCTCATAAAAACCCTTATAAAGAATTAAAAAAATCTTATACAAAAAATAATCCATCCACTTCTTATCTCAAGAAAAAAGAAATACAATGTTATAATTGAAAGGAAAAAGGACATATAGCCCCCTGATTGCCCAAAAATAAAAATTAAAATAGAAAAAGAATCAAAACTATCTTAAAAGGATCCTCAGAGTTAGACTCATCTAGTTCCTTTGATACAGATTATTTTTCCACTCAGTATTCCGATGCATGTCATTGTAAAATATTTGACAGTGAAATCCAATATGAATCCGCTTTTTCTACCTCTTAATTTTTAAACGTACTTTCTGCTCCAGAAGAGATGGTGCTACAAATGTTTAAAGATCTAAAAGATGAAGAATTAAAAAATAAATATTTTGAAAAAATATAGAATATAAATTACATATCAGACTTACCTGAACAATTCAGCATTAAAACTGTATTAGATAGATTAAGAAATTATAATCAAAATCAAGAAATAAAAGCATTAAAACAAGACTTAATTGAACTTCAAGAACTCAAACAACGTGTTGAGAATCTTGAATTTCACATACTCAAAAATTATCAAGAAAATAATGATAATTTAGAAAATCAAGAAAAATTTTATGAAAACTTGATTGGTTTGTAAATTCTTTAACAAGGAATCCACTAAAAAAATGGAAAACTCAAGTTATAATTAAGATAAAAGAATTCTCTATGAAAGCACTCTGCTTGCTAAATAATGACGCAGATGTTAATTTTATAAGAGAAGGATTAATCCCAACAAAATATTATGAAAAAACCAATAATAAACTCAATCTTGCTACTGCTAGCAAAAACCTACATATCAAATGCAAATTAAGTAATGTTTATGTCTGAAAAAATGGAACATGCATAAAGACTAATTTCCTTCTAGAAAAGGATTTAAATAATGATGTTAACCTTGGAAATCCTTTTTTACAAATTTTACAGCCTTTTCAAATTGACTCATCTGGTCTAAAACCAATTTTAGACACTAAAGAATTAAAATTTGAATTTGTTGAATTAACTCCTATTCAACATATAAATATTATTTAGACAAAGTGTAAACAAGAATAGGATGTTAAAAAACCATTCAGATATCCAGTTCCAAATAAAATGAATCCTATTAGTTATCTTTTCGATATCTTCATGTTTTCTACATTTAATCCTACATCCAGATTTTGGTACCTTCAAATTCTAGTCGAAGGATAAATATAAAATTGCTTTTCTTTTCCCAAAGAAAATTAAAATTTAAGTTATTGATAATTCCCATTTAGACCTGTCTTTTACTCCTATCTGCCTTCAAGAAGTATCCCTTCTCATTATGACATCAAGTAAAGACCCTATTCAGGAATCAAGCTCGTCCTTCATACCTACATCTCAACAAATATTAATTCCCTTTTTCAATCTAGGATTATCTGTCACTTCACAAGAACTTATCAATGCCCATTGGAGTGCCATTCTCTCTCATAAAAGAAAAACCACTAGAAGAATCCTATCCAAAATTGCAAACCATATCAAGTACTTAGAAAGCAAAATCCTTATGTGCCATAACATCCATCAAAGAGCACTGTTATCCACCTATGCTGCTGAAAAAACAACCAGAATTCACTTCCTAGAAAAGGTTAACACAACCATTCCAAATGAGATAGCTGCAAGAATTAGATAAAAAACTATTTTTTGTCAGATCAAGGAGCGATTAATGTTCAAAGCTCAATATATAAGCTGGGCAACTAGCTTTCCCAAATTGTTCCTGCCATCATATGAAGTTGATATTTCATATATCAAACAAGGATTAGTACAAAGATTTTCTTTATGCAGAGATGGCTTCGAAAGAATATAGCAGCTCCCTGCAATCGTACGTCATGCCCTTTGCAGCATTGGAGTTACCAAAAGACAACTTCTCATAACGATTTCATCAAGTTTGAGGTGGAAGATCAGAAATCCGATTTTTATCAACCTTATCAATCAAAACTGTATTAGATAGATTAAGAGAGTAACAAGCTCCTACTCATTTTTCTATTTAAGATCTTTATAAAGAAATTAATAATAAAAATCTAGAAATAAAAAAATTAAAACAAGACTTAATTTAACTTCAAGAACTCAAATAACATGTTGAGAATCTGGAATTTCACACGCTAAAAAATTTTCAAGAAAATAATGATAATTTAGAAAATCAAGAAAAATTTGATGAAAACTTAAATGGTTTTGTAAATTCTTTAACAAGGAATCCACTTAAAAAATTGAAAACTCAAATTACAATTAAGATAAAAGAATTCTCTATTAAAGCACTCTGCTTACTAAATAGTGGTGCAGATGTTAATTTAATAAGAGAAGGATTAATCCCAACAAATTATTATGAAAAAGCCAATAATAAACTCAATCTAGCTCTGCTAGCAAAAAACTACATATCAAATACAAATTAAGTAATGTTTATGTCTGTAAAAATGGAACAGGCATAAAGACTAATTTCCTTCTAGGAATGGATTTAAACAATGATGTTAACCTTGGAAATCCTTTTCTACAAATTTTACAGCCTTTTTAAATTGACTCATCTGGTCTAAAAACTATTTTAGGCACTAAAGAATTAAAATTTGAATTTGTTGAATTAACTCCTATTCAACATATAAATATTATTTAGACAAAGTGTAAACAAGAATAGGATGTTAAAAAACCATTCAGATATCCAGTTCCAAATAAAATGAATCCTATTAGTTATCTTTTCGATATCTTCATGTTTTCTACATTTAATCCTACATCCAGATTTTGGTACCTTCAAATTCTACTCAAAGGATAAATATAAAATTGCTTTTCTTTTCCCAAAGAAAATCAAAATTTAAGTTATTGATAATTCCCATTTAGACCTGTCTTTTACTCCTATCTGCCTTCGGGAAGTATCCCTTCTCGTTATGACATCATGTAAAGCCCCTATTCAAGAATCAAGCTCTTCGTTCATACCTACATCTCAACAAATATCAATTCCCTTCTTCAATCTAGGATTATCTTTCTCTTCATAAGAACTTATCAATGCCCATTGGAGTGCTATTCTCTCTAATTAAAAAAAAAGCACTAGAAAAACCCTATCCAAAATTGCAAACCATATTAAGGACTTAGAAAGCCAAAACCTTATGTGCCATAATGTCCATCAAAGAGCACTGTTATCCACCTATGTTGATGAAAAAAAATCCAAAATTCACCTCTTGCAAAAGCTTAACACAGCCCTTCTAGATGAGATAGTTGCAAGAATTAGAAAAAAAACTATTTCTTGTCAGATCAAGGAGCGATTAATGCTTAAAGCTCAATATATAAGCTGGGCAATTGGTTTTCCCAAATTGTTCCTGCCATCATATGAAGTTGATATCTCATATATTGAACAAGGATCAGCCCAAAGATTTTCTTTATGCAAAGATGATTTTGAAATGATACAGCAGCTCCTTACAATCGTGCGTCATGCCCTTTGCAGCCTTGGGGTTACCAAAAGACAGCTTCTCAAAACAATTTCATCAAGTTTGGGTGATAGATCAGAAATCCGATTTTATCAACCTTATCAATTATGGACCATCATAAATTATGAAGAAGGAGATTTAGTCTGCAAAACGTTTATCTCTACCTTAAATGATTACGAGCATCTCCCTGTTGATTATCCAGCTCAATGGAATGAATCTCAAGAAGTCGCTATAATGGAATACAGCTTAGACCGCCTTTGAACTTATGATCCAGCTTTTAATTAGTATCAAAGATTTCTCAATCTAAAAAGACATCTTGAATTTGCAAGTACATACAAATATGTTTGGTATGATGGTCGAAGAATTGTTTGCATCACTTATGATCTCACTAAAAAAGCAACGGTGATACAGAATCCGTATAAATCTAGACATACAGCTCAATCAAATTATCAATGCTTATGAAGACATCTCTTCTAATATTTCTGATAGAACTCGAGAAGAGTTAATCCAATTATTCCATGGTGAATTAACAAATGATGGCTTGGATGAGCACTTTTGACGTAAGTCTCCAATAATACTATGCCTAGCATAAAGATTCTTTCTACAAGAGCTTTTTCTACTAGCCCATCAATGAGTTTTTTGGAAAAGGTACATACAGAAGTACTAAAAGACAAAGCATATCTCTCATAAGAATGAAATAGTATTTTATTCCCGATATGCACATCTATGAAAAACTTATCTCTAGAAAGGGAAAAAAATAAAGACATGACACATACCTTATCAACTCACTCAAAGAAATCATGACATCACACTATTCAGAATAAAGTTCATCTACAGCAAAGATTGTGATTTTCAACTTTATCTTCAATTCTATTAGATTGTTGGCCAATAGTATGAAGGTTTATATTTGTATAATTATTTTTTTCTAAAACATGACTTAAATCTGATTTGTAAATAAATTCAAATTTACCTTTATCTCCTTATATCTTTGCAATAGCTTTTATGGGTACGGTTGAAGCTTCTTTATATATGATTTGATGTAATTGTGGATGTATAGATTTTTCAGTTCTTTGTGCAGAAGAGTTGGCAGAAGCTATAATACAAGATGAGCTTAATTTTATGTAGCTATAATCCGAGATGAGCTTAATTTTGTTATCATATTGATGGATAAATCTTCAGTATTATAAGCTTTCTTTATGGCTAGTTTAAGCCAATCAAATAAATAAATATTTCTTTTATTATCATACATATATTTGTACCATTTTTCTTTTAAAAAGTCTTTATGTTCTTAAGAAACTTGTTTAAAAAAGGATTTTGTTAATGGATGTAGTGCTAAATTCTTTTTTGACATTTCTTTATCAATTTCAAAACACTCAATAACATTTATATTAAAATCAAATTCTAAAGGATTATATGTATTAGATGGAGAAGCTTGATAAGAAGGATACACAAGTCCTGTAGGATACTCAACTGTAGGAGTTGTACCTCTTAATTCTGTTTGAAAATTTATTTCAACACTTCTAACTTCATGTTCAATAATTGTTTCAATATCTTGATTTTCTAAAGACCTTTTAGGTTGAGTGTTTTCTAAGTGCCATTTACTAGATAGATTAATATCATTCCACTGTATGAGTTTTGAAATATTAACTTTATTTTCGAAATTAGTTTGGAATAAAGTAGTCATACCTTTTGTTCGATGGGAATATGCTATGCTAAGAACAACTGAATTCATGAGTTTATAATAAACTCTATACATGAGAGCAAGATTTTGATTATGAGGATTTATATCAAAACCTTTTGTCTAGATAGCAAGAGTAAGAGCTTCATGTGCACCTGAATTTGTAAGGGAAACAAAGAAATTTGAAAAGCAATTAAAGAAAGTTGGGCCACTACCCAAACTTAATTCAACCATTCCAAGTAATGAATCACGAAATTTTTTATGTCTTGTATCTTGAATATAAATGAGAGATTCTGTTCTAAGCCCAAGTCTTGTTAATGGCTTTAGAGCAACTTGCACTAATCCAAAATGAATATAATTGTATATTTTAACGTACTCCTTTATTTCATGGGGCTTGATTAAAGAAAGATACTGAATATTACTGGTAATGGATTCAGTTCTTTCGACGATTTTTACTTTATAACTTGATTTTAATTGAAAAATTCCAGCTTTATAAATTTCATCTTTATTTACAGTTGGAATAGTCCAATCACAAATAACTTGATCTAAATCATCATAACTGATTTCTTCACTATTTTTAATAGACATAGAAGATAAGGAATTTGAGATGAGGAAGAAGAAGGTACAAACTTCTTAATAAGCTTAGCCATAATTTGTATTACAAATTTATTTTAACCAAATCCACTGAGAGTATCTAACAAAATAAATGATTTACGTACCAACAAAACGCCTTAAACGCCTTCACACGGCTAACAACGGGGATAACAGTGGCTACTTCAGCTTCGCTCTTGGTGGAATATGATTAAAATTTCTAAATAATAACAAACACACAACCAAGTATTAAGATTTTTGACGTTCTCACTTCTGAGTAAGCAATTCCTCAAACAAAATTAAAACATATAGATAAGTGAAAAATACTAACAAAATGACTTTATATTGTAACGATACTTGATTACAGACTAGATGCCAACTTGTCTCTTATATCAAATGGGGAAGATGGTCGGTATAAAAAGCAAAAGATTGAGGAGAGCGGAGATGGTGGTGGAAGTAAGGATGGATTTTGATTGGTATTCCAACTCTTGCCTGTACATGCGGAAGGCTAGACTTATTTATAGTCATAACGAACATAATTTACATTCCATTACAACTGAATTTAGATTGAATGTGCATTTCATTAAATGTGCTGCCAAATTTCATGACGCTTCAGACTACAGGCAATAATCACAATCTTTGCTGTAGATGAACTTTATTCAGAATAATGAGATGTCATGATTGCTTTGAGTGACTTGATACGGTATGTGTCATGTCTTTATTTCTTTTCCCTCTCTGGATATAAGTTCTTCATGGGTGTACATGTTGGGAATAAAATACTACTTCATTCTTATGAGAGATATGCTTTGTCTTTTAGTACTTTTGCATGTACTTTTTCTAAAAACTCATTGATGGGCCAGTAGAAAAAGCTTTTCTCATCCTTCCAATGCTTTGAAAAAAGCTCTTGTAGGAAGAATCTTTATGGTAGGCATAGTATAATAGGAGACTTGCATCAAAAGTGATCATCCCAACCTTCATTTGTTAATTCACCATGGAATAATTGGATTAAATCTTTTCGAGTTTCTTCAGAAATATCAAAAGACATGTCTTCATAAGCATTGATAATTTGATTAGGAGCTGTATGTCTAGATTTATATGGATTCTGTATCACTGTTGTTTGCTCAGCGAGATTATTAGCAATGCAAACAACTCGTCGACCGTCACACCAAACATATCTGTATGTACTTGTAAATTCAAGATGTCCTTTTAGATTCAGAAATCTTTGATATTGATCAGAATCTGGATCATAATTTTGGAGACGTTCTAAGCTATATTCCATTGTAGCAACTTCATGAGATTCATACCATTGAGCTAGATGATCAACAGAGAGATGCTTGTAATCATTTAAGGTAAAGATGATTTTTTTGTAGACTAAATCTCCTTCTTGATATAGTTCATGATAGTCCATAATTGATATAGCTCATAAAACCGAATTTTTGATCTTTCACCCAAAGTGGATGATATCGTTATGAGAAGTTGTCTTTTGGTAACTCCAAGGCTGCAAAGGACATGACGCACGATTGCAAGGAGCTGCTGTATCATTTCAAAATCATCCCTACATAAGGAAAATCTTTGGACTAATTCTTGTTCGATATATAAGATATCAACTTCATATGATGGCAGGAACAATTTGGGAATGCGAGTTGCCCAGCTTATATATTGAGCTTTCAGCATTAATCGCTCCTTGATCTGATAAGAAATAGTTTTATCTCTAATTCTTGCAGTTATCTCATCTGGAAGGGCTGTGTTAACCTTTTCTAGGAGGTGAATTTTGGATGCCTTTTCATCAGCATAGGTGGATAATAGTGCTTTTTGATGGATTTTATGGCATATAAGGATTTGGCTTTCTATGTCCTTGATATGGTTTGCAATTTTGGATAGGATTTTCTAGTGTTTTTCTTTAATAAGAGATAATGGCGCTCCAATGAGCATTGATAAGTTCTTGTGAAGTGACAGATAACCATGAATTGAAGAAGGGAATTAATATTTGATTGGATGTAAGTATGAAGGAAGAGATTCATTCCTGAATAGGGGCTTTGCTTGTGCTTGTACTTGATGTCATAATGAGAAGGGATACTTCTTGAAGGTAGATAGGTCTAAATGAGAATTATCAATAATCTAAATTTTTAGTTTCTTTGGGAAAAGAAAATTAATTATATATCTATCCTCCGGGTAGAATTTGAAGGTACCAAAATCTGGATGTAGGATTAAATGTAGAAAACATGAAGACATCAGAGAGACGATTAATAAGATCCATTTTATTTGGAACTGGATATCTGAATGGTTTTTGAACAACTTATTCTTGTTTACACTTTATCTGAATAATATTGATATGTCAAATAGGAGTTAATTCAACAAAATCAAGTTTTAATTCTTTATTGTCTAAAATAGTTTCTAAACCTGATGAGTCAATTTGAAAAGGCTGTAAAATTTGTTGAAAAGGATTTATAAGCATAACATCATTGTTTAAATCCTTTCCTAGAAGAAAATTAGTCTTTATGTATGCTCAATTTTTACAGACCTAAAATTACTTAATTTGTATTTTATAAGTAGACTTTTGTTAGCAGTAGATAGATTGAGTTTATTATTGGTTTTTTCATAATATTTTGTTGGGATTAATCCTTCTCTTATTAAATTAACATTTGTGCCACTATCTAGTAAGCAGAGTCTTTTGATAGATAAGTCTTTGACCATAATTGTAGCTTGAGTTTTGCATTTTTTAAGTGGATTTCTTATTAAAGAATTTACAAAACCATTTAAGTCTTTATCAAATTTTTCCTGATTTTCTAAATTATCATTATTTTCTTGATAATTTTTGAGTGTGTGAAATTCAAGGTTCTCAACACGTTGTTTGGGTTCTTGAAGTTCAATTAAGTCTTGTTTTAATTCTTTTATTTCTTGCTTTTGATTAGTAATTTCTTTATAAAGATCTTGAATTAAAAGATGAGGAGGAGCTTGCTGCTCTTTTAATCTATCTAATACAGTTTTAATAATGAAATGTTCAGATAAGTCAAATATATTATTTGATGTAGAAGCTTTTCCTTTTTTATTTCCTTTATTTATATTCTGTATTTTTTCAAAATATTTAATTTTTAATTCTTCATCTTTGAAATCTTTAAACATTTCTAGCACCAGTTTTTCTAGAGCAGAATGTACATTTAAATAAAAAGAGGAAGAAAAAGCAGATTCATACTAGATTTCACTGTCAAATATTTTACAATGACATGTATTTGAAGAATGAGAGGAAGAATAATCTGTATCAGAGGAACTGGATGACTCTGACGCTGAGGATCCTTTTAAGATATTTTTTTATTTCTTTCTTTATTTTTACTTTTATTTTTGGGTAATCAGGAGCTATATGTCCTTTTTCCTTGTAATTATAACAATGTATTTCTTTTTTCTTGGGATGAGAAGTGGATGAATTATCTTTTGTGTAGGATTTTTTAAATTCTTTATAAGGGTTTTTATGAGAAGATCTTTTATGATAACTTTTTGAGGGAATATAATATTGTGGAGTTGAAAAATGTTTAGATTTTCTTTTTTGTTGGTTTCTTTTAAGTTTTTTTATTATTATGGCTAGAAGGACTAATTAATGGTTCCATGCCAAATTGATAGCAAAAACCACCAAGTTCATATTTGCGGATTCTTTTTCAATTTTTAATTTGTCGTTTAGGTTTGATTTTATTGCATAATGAAAATCCAGCTTTATTTATATTTTGAATGAGGTCACCATTTGTATAAAGGCCATAATTTAAATTTCTATAATTTTCTGATTTTAATTTTTCTCTAACTTTTTCTGCAAAAAGTTTAGGAAGACTAGATATAAATTTTTCTTTCCAAAATTCTGAATTGCTTGCATTGGTTCTATAGAGTTTTGATGAGAAAACACCTTTATACCAACGAAAATCTGATAATGTTAGGCAAGATAAATTGATTAATTGTGTTTTAATTTTTTCTTCTACATTTATATAGTTACCAATAAAATGTTTTACAATATTGGTAATAAGCATGTTAATAGAATCAGGGATCATTTGACGTTGAGGAGTAATAATAGGATTTCCTAAAGGATCTCTTTTTACTGCATTTAGTATAGTATGCCTTTTTATATCAGATAGGTACTTTTCCCACCAACCATGTAATTGTCAGGTAAATCCAGGGGCAACTACATTTACTGCATGTCTTTGATCATTACCGGCAGCCATGATGGTGGAGGCATATATCATCATATATTGGTATAGTTACAGGATTTGATATTCAGATAGTCCATCTACATTCCATTCGTATATTGAGGAGTTTTCAAATCGAAGGCCATTTAGAATAGCTTATTCTTCGAATTGAAGATCAACCAGAGTCGGTCTTGGATAATAATATCTTGTTTTTGCTGCAGTGACTATTGGTTTTTGTCTTTTAAATATTTTTTTGATTTGTAGAGATTCTTGATTTTGATGATTTTGATTCTCAATTGTTTTAGACTCTTCTTCTATAGTATCAGCTATAAAAAATTTTGATTCTGAGCTAGAGACTTTAGAATTTAAGATTAAAACATTTATAGATTCGTTAGCTTTTTGATCTTTACTTTTTTGAAGTTTTATATTTGTAAAACTATGAGATAATTGATTGATTGGTTCATCTAAAAATTTTAAAGGTTTCCTTTCTAACTTTAGATCTTCAAGGGTTTCACTTTGAAAACCTAAAGTTTGTGTCTTAATTATCTTTTTTGAAGAAGATGCTTCATAAATTTTTAAAATATTTTCAACTTTATCTTTAGTTCTATTGGTTTGTTGGCCAATAGTATGAAGGTTAATATTCGCATAATCATTTTGTTCTAAAACATGACTTAAATATGATTTGTAAATAAATTCAAATTTACCTTTTTCTCCTTGTATTTTTGTTGTATCTTTTATGGGTGCGGTTGAAGATTCTTTATATATGATTTGATGTAATGGATGATGTATAGATTCTTCAGTTCTTTGTGAAGAAGAACTGGTAGAAGCTATAATTCAAAAAGAGCTTAATTTAGTTATCATATTGATAGAGAAATCTTCAGTATATAAGCTTTCTTTATGGATAGTTTAAGCCAATCAAAGAAATAAGCCAATCAAAGAAATAAATATTTCTAAATTATCATACATATATTTATATCATTTTGCTTTTAGAAAGTCTTTATGTGCTTGAGAAACATGGTTAAAAAAGAATTTTGTGAGAGGATGTAAAGCTGAATTCTTTTTTAACATTTCTTTATCAATTTCAATGCATTTAATACGTTTATATTAAAATCAGATTCCAAAGGATTATATGTATTAGATGGAGAAGCTTGATATGAAGGATACACAAGTCCTGTAGGTCGAAGTTCTACATTAGGTGTAGAGCAAGAAACTCAAGATGGTTCTTTTATGGAAGATTCTACCACAGAGGGAGGATGAAAATAAGACTTTCTAGAAGGTTGATAAAATGTAGGAGTTGTATCTCTTGAATTTGTTTGAAAATTTATTTCAACACTTCCATCTTCATGTTCAATAACTATTTCAATATCTTGATTTTCTAAAGACCTTTCAGGTTGAGCGTTTTCTAAGCGTCATTTACTAGATAGATTAATATCATTCCATTGTATGTGTTTTGGAATATTAACTTTATTTTTGAAATTATTTTGAAATAAAGTAGTAATATCTTTTGCTTGATGGGAATAGGCCATGCCTAGAACAATTGAATTCATGAGTTTATGATAAACTCTATATATGAGGGCAAGATTTTGATTATGAGGATTCAGGTCAAAACCTTTTGTCTGGATAGTAAGAGTAAAAGCTTCATGTGCAGTTTGATCTGTAAGGAAAATAGAGAATTTTGGAAAGCAATTGAAAAAAGTAGTGCCATTAGCCAAACTTGATTCAACCATTACAAGTAATGAATCACTAAATTTTTTATGTCTTGTATCTTGAATATAAATGAGAGCTTCTGTTCTAAGCCCAGGTCTTGTTAATGGCTTTAGAGCAAGTTGCACTAACCCAAAATGAATATAATTGTATGTTTTAACATGCTCTTTTATTTCATGGGGCTTGATTAAAGAAAGATACTGAATTTTATTGGTAATGGATTTAGTTCTTTCGACGATTTTTACTTTATAACTTGATTTTAATTTAAAAATTCCAACTTTATAAATTTCATTTTTATTTACAGCTGGAATAGTCCAATCACAAATAACTTGGTCTAAATCATCATAACTGATTTCTTCACTATTTTTAATAGACATAGAAGATAAGAAATTTGAGATGAGGAAGAAGAAGGTACAAACTTCTTAATAAGCTTAGCCATAATTTGTATTACAAATTTATTTTAACCAAATCCACTACGAGTATCTAACAAAATAAATGATTTACGCACCAACAAAACACCTTAAATGCCTTCACACAGCTAACAACGGGGATAACAGTGGCTACTTCAGCTTCGCTCTGGGTGGAATATGATTAAAATTTCTCAATAATAACAAACACACAACCAAGTATTAAGATTTTTGACGTTCTTGCTTCTGAGTAAGGAATTTCTTAAACAAAATTAAAACATAAAGATAAGTGAAGAAATACTCACAAAATGACTTTATATTGTAACGATACTTGATTACAGACTAGATGCCAACTTGTCTCTTATATCAAATGGGGAAGATGGTCGGTATAAAAAGCAAAAAATTGAGGAGAGCGGAGATGGTGGTGGAAGTAAGGATGGGTTTTGATTGGTATTCCAACTCTTACCTGTACATGCAGAAAGCTAGACTTATTTATAGTCATAACGAACATAATTTACATTTCATTACAACTGAATTTTGACTGAATGTGCATTTCATTTAATGTGCTGCCAAATTTCATGACGCTTCAGACTACAGGCAATAATAACAATCTTTGCTGTAGATGAACTTTATTCAGAATAGTGAGATGTCATGATCGCTTTGAGTGACTTGATACGGTATGTGTCATGTCTTTATTTCTTTTCCCTTTTTGGAGATAAGTTCTTCATGGATGTACATGTTGGGAATAAAATACTACTTCATTCTTATGAGAGATATGCTTTGTCTTGTAGTACTTTTGCATGTACTTCTTCTAAAAACTCATTGATGGGCTAGTAGAAAAAGCTTTTCTCATCCTTCCAATACTTTGAAAAAAGCTCTTGTAGGAAGAATCTTTATGGTAAGCATAGTATTATAGGAGACTTGCATCAAAAGTGATCATCCCAACCTTCATTTGTTAATTCACCATGGAATAATTAGATTAACTCTTCTCGAGTTTCTTCAGAAATATCAAAAGACATGTCTTCATAAGCATTGATAATTTGATTAGGAGCTGTATGTCTAGATTTATATGGATTCTGTATCACCGTTGTTTGCTCAGCAAGATTATTAGCAATGCAAACAACTCATCGACCGTCACACAAACATATCTGTATGTACTTGTAAATTCAAGATGTCCTTTTAGATTCAGAAATCTTTGATATTGATCAGAATCTGGATCATAATTTTGGAGACGTTCTAAGCTGTATTCCATTGTAGCAACTTCATGAGATTCATACCATTGAGCTAGATAATCAATAGAGAGATGCTTGTAATCATTTATGGTAGAGATGATTTTTTTGTAGAGTAAATCTCCCTCTTGATATGGTTCATGATAGTCCATAATTGATATGGTTCATAAGACCGAATTTCTGATCTTTCACCCAAAGTGGATGATATCATTATGAGAAGTTGTCTTTTGGTAACTCCAAGGCTGCAAAGGACATGACGCACGATTACAAGGAGCTGCTGTATCATTTCAAAATCATCCCTGCATAAGGAAAATCTTTGGACTAATTCTTGTTCGATATATAAGATATCAACTTCATATGATGGCAGGAACAATTTGGGAATGCGAGTTGCCCAGCTTATATATTGAGCTTTCAGCATTAATCGCTCCTTGATCTGATAAGAAATAGTTTTATCTCTAATTCTTGCAGTTATCTCATCTGGAAGGGCTGTGTTAACCTTTTCTAGGAGGTGAATTTTGGATGCCTTTTCATCAGCATAGGTGGATAATAGTGCTTTTTGATGGATGTTATGGCATATAAGGATTTGGCTTTCTATGTCCTTGATATGGTTTGCAATTTTGGATAGGATTTTCTAGTGTTTTTCTTTAATAAGAGATAATGGCGCTCCAATGAGCATTGATAAGTTCTTGTGAAGTGACAGATAACCATGAATTGAAGAAGGGAATTAATATTTGATTGGATGTAAGTATGAAGGAAGAGATTCATTCCTGAATAGGGGCTTTGCTTTTGCTTGTACTTGATGTCATAATGAGAAGGGATACTTCCTGAGGGTAGATAGGTCTAAATGAGAATTATCAATAATCTGAATTTTTAGTTTCTTTGGGAAAAGAAAATTAATTATATATCTATCCTCCGGGTAGAATTTGAAGGTACCAAAATCTGGATGTAGGATTAAATGTAGAAAACATGAAGACATCAGATAGACGATTAATAAGATCCATTTTATTTGGAACTGGATATCTGAATGGTTTTTGAACATCTTATTCTTGCTTACACTTGGTCTGAATAATATTGATATGTTGAATATGAGTTAATTCAACAAAATCAAGTTTTAATTCTTTATTATCTAAAATAGTTTTTAGAATTGATGAGTCAATTTGAAAAGGCTGTAAAATTAGTAGAAAAGGATTTATAAGCATAACATCATTGTTTAAATCTTTTCCTAGAAGAAAATTAGTCTTTACGTATGCTCCATTTTTACAGACATAAAAGTACTTAATTTGTATTTGATAAGTAGATTTTTGTTAGCAGTAGATAAATTGAGTTTATTATTGGTTTTTTCATAATATTTTGTTGGGATTAATCCTTATCTTATTAAATTAACATTTGTGCCACTATCTAGGAAGCAGAGTCTTTTGATAGATAAGTCTTTGACCATAATTGTAGCTAGAGTTTTCCACTTTTAAGTGGATTTCTTATTAAAGAATTTACAGAACCATTTAAGTCTTTATCAAAATTTTCATGATTTTCTAAATTATCATTATTTTCTTGATAATTTTTGAGTGTGTGAAATTCAAGGTTCTCAACACGTTGTTTGGGTTCTTGAAGTTCAATTAAGTCTTGTTTTAATTCTTTTATTTCTTGCTTTTGATTAGTAATTTCTTTATAAAGATCTTGAATTAAAAGATGAGGAGGAGCTTGCTGCTCTTTTAATCTATCTAATACAATTTTAATGATGAAATGTTCAAGTAAGTCAAATATATTATTTGATGTAGAAGCTTTTCCTTTTTTATTTCCTTTATTTATATTCTGTATTTTTTCAAAATATTTATTTTTTAATTCTTCATCTTTGAAATCTTTAAACATTTCTAGCACCAGTTTTTCTGGAGCAGAATGTACATTTAAATAAAAAGAGGAAGAAAAAGCAGATTCATACTAGATTTCACTGTCAAATATTTTACAATGACATGTACCTGAAGAATGAGAGGAAGAATAATCTGTATCAGAGGAACTGGATGACTCTAATGCTGAGTAAGATATTTTTTATTTCTTTCTTTAGTTTTACTTTTATTTTTGGGCAGTCAGGAGCTATATGTCCTTTTTCTTTGTAATTATAACAATGTATTTCTTTTTTCTTGGGATGAGAAGTGGATGAATTATCTTTTGTATAGGATTTTTTTAATTCTTTATAAGGTTTTTTATGACAAGATTTTTTATGATAACTTTTTGAGGGAATATAATATTGTGGAGTTGAAAAATATTTAGATTTTCTTTTTTGATGGTTTCTTTTTAAGTTTTTCTTTTTATTATGGCTAGAAGGACTAATTAGTGGTTCCATGCCAAATTGATAGCAAAAACCACCAAGTTCATATTTGCTGATTCTTTTTCAATTTTTAATTTGTCGTTTGGGTTTGATTTTATTGCATAATGAAAATCCAGCTTTATTTATATTTTGAATGAGGTCACCATTTGTATAAAGTCCATAATTTAAATTTCCATAATTTTCTGATTTTAATTATTCTTTAACTTTTTCTATAAAAAGTTTAGGAAGACTAGATATAAATTTTTCTTTCCAAAATTCTGAATTGCTTGCATTGGTTGTATAGAATTTTGATGAGGAAACATCTTTATACCAACGAAAATCTGATAATGTTAGGCAAGATAAATTGATTAATTGTGTTTTAATTTTTTTCTTCTACATTCATATAATTACCAATAAAATGTTTTACAATATTAATAGTAAGCATGTAAATAGAATCAGGAATCATTTGACGTTGAGGAGTAATAATAGGATTTCCTGAAGGATATCTTTTTACTGCATTTAGTATAGCATTCCTTTCTATATCAGATATGTACTTTTCCCACCAACCATGTAATTGTCCAGTAAATCCAGGGACAACTACATTTACTGCATGTCTTTGATCATTACCGGCAGCCATGATGGTATTGGCATATATCATCATATGTTGGCATAGTTGCAGGATTTGATATTCAGATAGTCCATCTACATTTCATTCGTAAATTGAGGAGTATTCAAATCGGAGGCCATTTAGAATAGCTTATTCTTCGAATTGAAGATCAACCGGAGTCGGTCTTGGATAATAATTTCCTATTTTTGCTGCAGTGACTATTGGTTTTTGTCTTTTAAATATTTTTTTGATTTGTAGCGATTCTTGATTTTGATGATTTTGATTCTCAATTGTTTTAGACTCTTCTTCTATAGGATCAGCTATAAAAAATTCTGAATCTGAGCTAGAGACTTTAGAATTTAAGACTAAAACATTTATAGATTTGTCAGCTTTTTTATCTTTATTTTTTTTTTGAAGTTTTATATTTGTAAAACTATGAGATAATTGATTGATTGGTTCATCTAAAAATTTTAAAGGTTCCCTTTCCAACTTTAGATCTTTAAGGGCTTTACCTTGAAAACCTAAAGTTTGTGTCTTAATTATCTTTTTTGAAGAAGATGCTTCATAAATTTTTAAAATATTTTCAATTTTATCTTTAGTTCTATTGGTTTGTTGGCCAATAGTATGAAGGTTAATCTTTATATAATTATCTTGTTCTAAAACATGACTTAAATAAGATTTGTAAATAAATTCAAATTTACCTTTTTCTCCTTGTATTTCTGCAGCATCATTTATGGGTGCGGCTGAAGATTCTTTATATATGATTTGATGTAATGGATGATGTATAGATTCTCCAGTTCTTTGTGGAGAAGAATTGGTAGAAGCTATAATTCAAAAAGAGCTTAATTTAGTTATCATATTGATAGATAAATCTTCAGTATGTAAGCTTTCTTTATGGCTAGTTTAAGCCAATCAAAGAAATAAATATTTCTAGATTAACATACATATATTTATATCATTTTACTTTTAGAAAATCTTTATGTGCTTGAGAAACATGGTTAAAAAAGAATTTTGTGAGAGGATGTAAAGCTAAATTCTTTTTTAACATTTCTTTATCAATCTCAATGCATTTAATAACGTTTATATTAAAATCAGATTCCGAAGGATTATATGTATTAGATGGAGAAGCTTGATATGAAGGATACATAAGTCCCGTAGGTCGAAGTTCTACATTAGGTGCAGAGCAAGAAACTCGAGATGGTACTTTTATGGAAGATTCTACCACAGAGAGAGGATGAGAATAAGACTTTCTAGAAGGTTGATAAAATGTAGGAGTTGTATCTCTTGAATTTGTCTGAAAATTTATTTCAACACTACCATCTTCATGTTCAATAACTATTTCAATATCTTGATTTTTTAAAGACCTTTCAGGTTGAGCGTTTTCTAAGCGTCATTTACTAGATAGATTAATATCATTCCATTGTATGAGTTTTGGAATATTAACTTTATTTTTGAAATTATTTTGAAATAAAGTAGTCATATCTTTTGCTTGATGGGAATAGGCCATGCCTAGAACAATTGAATTCATGAGTTTATGATAAACTCTATATATGAGAGCAAGATTTTGATTATGAGGATTCATGTCAAAACCTTTTGTCTGGATAGTAAGAGTAAGAGCTTCATGTGTAGTTTGATCTGTAAGGAAAATAGAGAATTTTGGAAAGCAATTGAAAAAAGTAGTGCCATTAGCCAAACTTGATTCAACCATTCCAAGTAATGAATCACTAAATTTTTTATGTCTTGTATCTTGAATATAAATGAGAGCTTCTGTTCTAAGCCCAGGTCTTGTTAATGGCTTTAGAGCAAGTTGCACTAACCCAAAATGAATATAATTGTATGTTTTAACATGCTCTTTTATTTCATGGGGCTTGATTAAAGAAAGATACTGAATTTTACTGGTAATGGATTCAGTTCTTTCAACGATTTTTACTTGATAACTTGATTTTAATTGAAAAATTCCAACTTTATAAATTTCATTTTTATTTACAGCTGGAATAGTCCAATCACAAATAACTTGGTCTAAATCATCATAACTGATTTCTTCACTATTTTTAATAGACATAGAAGATAAGAAATTTGAGATGAGGAAGAAGAAGGTACAAACTTCTTAATAAGCTTAGCCATAATTTGTATTACAAATTTATTTTAACCAAATCCACTACGAGTATCTAACAAAATAAATGATTTACGCACCAACAAAACGCCTTAAATGCCTTCACACGGCTAACAACGGGGATAACAATGGCTACTTCAGCTTCGCTCTGGGTGGAATATGATTAAAATTTCTCAATAATAACAAATACACAACCAAGTATTAAGATTTTTTACGTTCTTGCTTCTGAGTAAGCAATTCCTTAAACAAAATTAAAACATAAAGATAAGTGAAGAAATACTCACAAAATGACTTTATATTGTAACGATACTTGATTACAGACTAGATGCCAACTTGTCTCTTATATCAAATAGGGAAGATGGTCGGTTTAAAAAGCAAAAGATTGAGGAGAGCGGAGATGGTGGTGGAAGTAAGGATGGATTTTGATTGGTATTCCAACTCTTGCTTGTACATGCGGAAGGCTAGACTTATTTATAGTCATAACGAACATAATTTACATTTCATTACAACTAAATTTTGACTGAATGTGCATTTCATTTAATGTGCTGCTAAATTTCATGACGCTTCAGACTACAGGCAATAATCACAATCTTTACTGTAGATGAACTTTATTCAGAATAGTGAGATGTCATGATCGCTTTGAGTGACTTGATACGGTATGTGTCATGTCTTAATTTCTTTTCCCTTTTTGGAGATAAGTTCTTCATGGATGTACATGTTGGGAATAAAATACTACTTCATTCTTATGAGAGATATGCTTTGTCTTTTAGTACTTTTGCATGTACTTTTTCTAAAAACTCATTGATGGGCTAGTAGAAAAAGCTTTTCTCATCCTTCCAATGCTTTGAAAAAAGCTCTTGTAGGAAGAATCTGTTGGAAGTAGGTGGGTCTCGTGGATAGATTTTCAAAACTTTTGACCCACTTGACACAGGGATCAACTATCCATAAGACCAAAACCCAATCCAGGATGCGTTACCCTCAATCTCGTGACCATGTATAGTAAATATTCTACCAGCACTAAACATTCATAATAATCTACGACATGCAAGAAGAAGATCATACCTTTGGAGATCCGCAGTGCTCTAATGGATTTCTTCAACACCTCTTAGCGTTCCACGCTATGACCCGAATTGGATTTCTTTTCTCAAGAAGAATGGTGGAATCTTCAGGAGAAATCCCAACTCGAAACTCCAAGGAACTAGAAGAAAGGAGGAGAGAGTAACTCGTGCAACTCTTGCACGAAAGGGTTTTAGGCGTGAGAGAGACTCTTTTGGACGTCCAAGGATATTTTATATACTTTCAAATCTCGTCCTTGCCTAATTGAAATAGAAGTCTTACTTCCAAAGCAATTAGCAAGTTTCTCCTTTCTTATCCTTTCTTTCTAGAGTTCGAGTCAGATTAGTATTTTCCAATAATTTGGGCTAGCGTGAGGACCACTAGGGATTCCTTAGAAAGCTGGCTCCAACTGGAACACCGCGACCCCACATCTCATGTGCAATCCGGGCCCTCAGTTAATTGCAAATAACACCACTATATAAATGCAATTGCACTCCAATCTTAGGAATAAATTATAATGAAGACCCTAAACTTCCTAATTACCACAAGTAGGCCCCTCTATCAATATCCGTGGATCAATTGGAATAAATCCATCTCTTCCAATCTAAGTTCCACATCTTATTATCCTTGAGCCCCAATTAATCACAGTAATCATCAGTACCATCCAATTAACTCTTAATTGAGATGGGTGCATACTTACTAATGACAAATCCGTTAATTGGCATAAGGGGATAATAGAGATAGATTCCATCTTGATCATTCAACGTTCCCACAGTTCTACTACCACATACCCAAGACACCGAGGTGTTAACCTACAGTCGGCCTCACTCATTGGTGACTCAAAGTAAATGAATAGATAGAAACTTGAGTCCATCAATGTCTCAGGATTGAGAGCCTATTGCTAGGGAATTATGAGAGCATACCTTATTATTGAGACGGAATTCCATAAGGTGCATCTCATGGTCCTTCAATACATCCAATGTACCAGCACCGTATCTAGAATCTTACATTCTGATGATCGAGACAAATCATACTATTTCATAGTGATCAAAGTGCTGCAACCTTATCAAATGAGATGCCCAGTCTCATTACTGGTTGTGAAGCTATTTAAGTATAAGATTTGTGACATATATATCCCGCGTGTGGATCTTATCCATGCACATATATCACATCTAATATACTAATGGGACCCGGTTCAACTCATGAACCATTATGTCATATGTATTGGTCATGTGCATGAATTAGTAAAATAACACTCATCTCATGAAAGCAAAGCATGATTTTATTGATAAATAAAGAAATTAATCAATTTATTACATCAACTGATGGATTGAGTCCACAAAATCTAACAATCTCCCACTTGGGCTCAATGCCAGTCAGGGTTGCATCTTATGCCCATCCCTTCTACATGCTGCTCAAAGACTTTGGTAATCAAAGGCTTAGTAAAGGGATCTGCCAAATTGTCCGCAGAGGCTATCTTGGTAATAGCAATATCACCTCTCTGCACAATCTCTCTGACTAAGTGGTACTTCCTCTGTACATGCTTTTGGCTTTTATGGCTTCTGGGTTCCTTTGACTGGGCGACTACCCCGTTGCTGTCACAGTAAACTGTGAGTGGCTGTCGTACTAAAGGTTCCACCCCAAGTTCCAAAAGGAATCTTTTAAGCCATACTGCTTCCTTAGCTGCTTCACAAGCTGCTACATATTCAGTTTCTGAGGTTGAATCAGCGGTACATTCTTGTTTTATACTCTTCCAGCTGAGAGCTCCGCATCCAAGCATAAATACATAACCAGAGGTGGATTTCCTAGAATCCTTATCTGACATAAAGTCAGAATCTGTGTATCCGACTGGAATCAACTCATCACTGCTATAAATCAACATGTAATCTCTAGTCCTTCTCAAGTATTTGAGAATACATTTTATAGCAGTCCAATGTTCAGGTACTGGATTAGCTTGATATCTGTTGACTAGGCCCACTACATAACAGATATTTGGTCTAGTACATAACGTAGCATACATGAGGCTACCAACAGCCGAAACGTATGGTATTGACCTCATTTGCTTCTTTTCCTCGGGTGTCTTAGGACACTGATCCTTAGAAAGGTGCACTCCATGCCTGAAAGGTGTGATACCCTTCTTGGAGTCTTGCATTGCAAACCATACTAGCACCTTATCTATGTATGCAGCTTGGGATAAGCCAATCATCCTATTTTTTCGGTCTCAATAAAGTTTGATCCCTAGGATGTAACTAGCTTCTCCCAAGTCCTTGATATCAAAAGTCTTGACTAACCAAACTTTTACCGTTGACAACATTCCTACGTCTTTCTCGAGGAGAAGGATGTCATCGACATATAAAACCAGAAAAACTACCTTGTCACCTTCACTTTTCATGTACACACATGACTCATCTGGATTTTGACAAAAACCAAATGACTTGATTGCCTGGTCAAAATGGATATTCCAGCTTCGGGATGCCTGCTTCAGTCCATAAATAGACTTCAGCGGCTTGCAAACTTTTTGCTCCTGATTTTTAGCTACAAAACCGTCTGGCTGCACGATATAGATGTCTTCCTCAAGATGGCCGTTGAGAAAAGCCGTCTTGACATCCATTTGCCAAATCTCGTAATCGAGATGAGCTGCAATGGATAAGAATATCCGGATGGATTTGAGCATGGCTACTGGCGAGAAGGTTTCCTCATAATCGATCCCCTCTTTCTGAGCATATCCTTTCATAACAAGCCTAGCCTTATAGGTCTCCACTCTTCCATCTGGTCCTCTTTTTTCTCTTGTAGACCCACTTGCACCCAATAGGTTTAATATTGGCTGGCAAGTCCACAAGTGTCCAGATCTGATTTGAGTACATAGACTCCATCTCAGCTTTCATAGCATCTTGCCAGCATCCCGAGTCTAAGTCATTGATTGCTTCATCATAGTTAGAGGGATCTTGTTCCGGCTCTTTTGGGATTGCTTCATAAGACTCTCCCAAGAATGAGAACCTGTCAGGGGGCTGACAATCCTCCCACTACGACAAGGTACTGGTGTAACTACTGGGTTTGGTAAGGGCGGTTCTTCCTCAAGTCCGGTCATGCTTGGATTTGGAATTGATTGCTCCTGAATCTCTTCCAAGATCACCTTTTCTAAAATTTCGGGTCCATCATATAATCTTTCTCCAGAAAAACCGCATTGGTGCTGACCAGCACTTTCTGCTCTCTGGGATTATAGAATAACCAACTTTTAGTTCCTTTAGGATATCCTACAAATGTGCATACTTCCGACTTCGCTTCCAACTTATCCGTCTTAACCTTGAGCACGTGTGCTGGACAACCCCAAATGTGTAAATGTTGTAGACTAGGCTTTCGCCCAGACCACAATTCCCGGGGAGTCTTAGGTATAGACTTAGATGGTACGAGGTTTAGTATGTACATTGCAGTATCCAAAGCGTATCCCCAAAAGGATATAGGTAATCTTGAGAAACTCAGCATAGACCTAATCATATCTAAAAGAGTCCGATTCCTTCTTTCTGCTACTCCATTCTGTTGAGGCATACCAGGAGCAGACAACTGGGATAGAATCCCATTTTCTGATAAGTAACCCATAAAATCAGCGGAGAGATATTCCCCTCCTCGATCTGATCGAAGAGTCTTGATACTCTTACCTAATTGCTTTTTCGCTTCCGCTCGAAATTCTTTGAACTTTTCAAAAGCTTCGGACTTGCGGTGCATAAGGTATATGTAACCATATCTTGAGTAATCATCTGTGAAAGTGATGAAGTACTCATATCCTCCTCTGGCCCTGACATTAATGGGTCCGCAGACATCAGTATCACTAATTCCAATAAATTTTTGGCCCTATTACCCTTAGCTGAAAAAGGTCTTTTGGTCATTTTACCTTCCAAACAGGACTCACAGACAGGCATTGGTTCTACCACCAATGAAGGTAAGATACCATCTTTCACTAGCCTCTCAATCCTGTTAAGGTTTATATGACCTAGCCTCAGGTGCCAAAGTTTTGTTGGATTAGATGAAGGTGACTTTCTCTTTAATGATGATTTATTAATTGTTTCAGTATCATGTATCTCATACATCGTGGGAGTTAACAAATAAAGTCCATTGGTTACCTTGCCAGAACATATGAAAGTACCATTCCTCTTTACGACAGCTTCAGTACCAAAAGTAATAGAATAACCTTTATTCACCAAACTAGAAACTGAAATTAAATTCCGCCTTAAAGACGATACATATAATGTTTCTGACAAAACCAATTTATTATTTGAAAAACATAAAGTAATGACTGCCACTGAAACAGCCTCCGCCTTAGCGTTAGATCCTAGGTTGACAATGATTTCTCTATCACTTAGCCTCCTGGTTTCCCTGAACCCCTGCAACGTATTACATATGTGGTTAGTTGCCCCGGAATCCACACACCAGGATTCTGAAGCACCAGTTGCAAAACTAACTTCAAATATAACTGACTCAATCATACCTGGGGTCTTTTTCTTAGACAGATATTCTGGACAATTCCTCTTCCAATGTCCTGTCTTACCACAATGGAAACACTTTCCTTTTGTCCCTGAACCCTTAGCTTTAGCCACGCCACCAGTTGGACCATTCTCCAGCTTAGGACCTTTTGGAACTGATTTCTTTTTGCCTTTCCGCCCTTTGCCTTGCGGCTTAGACTTGGCATCTGACTTTTCTGTCATTAAGGCAGTTGGTTTTTTCTTCATAATCCCTTCAGTTGCTACCAGCTGACTAGATAGCTCAGCTAGAGTTAGATTCATTTTATTCATATTATAATTGACCTTGAAGTTGTTGAATAACTCTGGTAGTGACTCAAGGATTATGTCAATTTGCGATTCTGCATCAATCGCAGCTCCCAGTACATCTAACTCATTTAATGAGTCCATCATTTTCAACATGTGTTCCTGTACTGATGTACCTTCAGCCATCTTGGTGCTAATGAGCACCCTCATGGCTACCTGCCTAGCAGGTCTGCCTTGTTCTGCAATCATCTCCTTTAAATTCGATATCATATCATATGCAGTCTTATAAGATTGATGTTGATGTTGCAGCACACTAGACATGGATGCCAGAATGTAACATCGGGCCATCTCATCGTCTTTGGCCCATTTGGTGTAAAGGTCCTTTTCTGCTTCTGATGCATCTGGGCCAGGCTCTTCAAGGGGGTTTTTGGTAAGGACATATTTATATCCTGAAGCTGTCAGGACAATATCCAGATTCCGTTTCCAGTCTACATAGTTGGATCCCACCAACTTATTCTGGTTGAGGATGGTTGCAAGTGGATTGAAAGTATTCGAATTCATGCTTATAATACTGTAGCACACAACCATACATTCAATTAATGAATTTAAATGACATTAGGGTTTAGTATTCTACCAAATTTATATGGGAATCCTCATAACCACAAAATTCAGAATACATCGGAATCCCAATCCTGCGGGGTATGCCTCCTTGGGGAGTGCAAATACCTCCTAGACTGGTGCGGATCAAAGTTGGTCAAAATTGGGATTAAGACTAACTATCCATGATCCCCTTCATTCATTACAATCTAGGTATCTCATACCAAATAATGTATGACTCCCGATTAGCTTCGGTTTCTAAAATACATGAGGCAAATCCTTAGGAATACTACATCATTATTTTAGTTGAGTGTGACCCACCAACTAGCATTGCATGACAACCGTTGTGGGTAGCTCCTCCTTGGGGAGTGGGCTCCCACCCCATTGTTAGATTTTGTGGACTCAATCCATCGGTTGATGTAATAAATTGATTAATTTCTTTATTTATCAATAAAATCATGCTTTGCTTTCATGAGATGAGTGTTATTTTACTAATTCATGCACATGACCAATACATATGACATAATGGTTCATGAGTTGAACCGGGACCCATTAGTATATTAGATGTGATATATGTGCATGGATGAGATCCACACGCGGGATATATATGTCACAAATCTTATACTTAAATAGCTTCACAACCAGTAATGAGACTGGGCATCTCATTTGATAAGGTTGCAGCACTTTGATCACTATGAAATAGTATGATTTGTCTCGATCATCAGAATGTAAGATTCTAGATACGGTGCTGGTACATTGGATGTATTGAAGGACCATGAGATACACCTTATGGAATTCCGTCTCAATAATAAGGTATGCTCTCATAATTCCCTAGCAATAGGCTCTCAATCCTGAGACATTGATGGACTCAAGTTTCTATCTATTCATTTACTTTGAGTCACCAATGAGTGAGGCCGACTGTAGGTTAACACCTCGGTGTCTTGGGTATGTGGTAGTAGAACTGTGGGAACGTTGAATGATCAAGATGGAATCTATCTCTATTATCCCCCTGTGCCAATTAATGGATTTGTCATTAGTAGGTGCGCACCCATCTCAATTAAGAGTTAATTGGATGGTACTGATGATTACTGTGATTAATTGGGGCTCAAGGATAATAAAATGTGGAACTTAGATTGGAAGAGACGGATTTATTCCAATTGATCCACGGATATTGAAGAGGGGCCTACTTGTGGTAATTGGGAAGTTTAGGGTCTTCATTGTAATTTATTCCTAAGACTGGAGTGCAATTGCATTTATATAGTGGTGTTATTTGCAATTAACTGAGGGCTTGGATTGCACATGAGATGTGGGGTCGCGGTGTTCCAGTTGGAGCCAGCTTTCTAAGGAATCCCTAGTGGTCCCCACGCTAGCCTAAGTTATTGGAAAATACTAATCCGACTCGAACTCTAGAAAGAAGGAATAAGAATGGAGAAAGTTGCTAATTGCTTTGGAAGTAAGACTTCTATTTCAATTAGGCAAGGACGAGATTTGAAAGTTTATAAAATCTCCTTGGACGTCCAAAAGAGACACACACACGCCCAAAACCCTTTCGTGCAAGAGTTGTACGAGTTACTCTCTCCTTCTTTCTTCTAGTTCCTTGGAGTTTCGAGTTAGGATTTTCTCCTGAAGATTCCACCATTCTTCTTGAGAAAAGAAATCCAATTCGGGTCATAGCGTGGAAGGCTAAGAGGTGTTGAAGAAATCCATTAGAGCACTGCGGATCTCCAAAGGTATGATCTACTTCTTGCATGTCGTAGATTATTATGGATGTTTAGTGCTGGTAGAATATTTACTGTATATGGTCACGAGATTGAGGGTAATGCATCCTGGATTGGGTTTTGGTCTTATGGATAGTTGATCCCTGTGTCAAGTGGGTCAAAAGCTTTGAAAATTTATCCACGAGACCCACCTACTTCAAACACCCGTCTCATCAACACTATCCATAGGAGATCCATATCCAGTATCTAGATAAATACAAGCCCTTCGTGGGGAATGGCCATTCTCAAAATGGCGCGAGGCTAATACTTTCCTTACAATGGACCTATGGTGGAAAACCATGGGGATATTTATATATATAGAAATGCCCCACTCCCACTTAATATTTTAGAGTTGAGGATTTCCTTATAGGTGTATGGGTCCATCAAATATAGGTATATATTCATCTCATGATAAGACCAATGATTGGTTCCAAGTCAAGTTATTTTAAGGAAAGTCCAGTTTCTAAAATTAGTGTTACCAATAGATCCATCTCATGGGCCCACCAACTCTAATTAGAACTCTTTCCAAAAATTAATTTGATTTGACCAAATTTGGAATTTGCTATGTTTGGTTCAGATATAGAAATACTTTAAAATAAGTATTCATCCATAAATAGAAAGTGCTATAACAAAAGACTAGTCCTCTCCTCCACATGACCCAAGCAGAGAAGACTTATTGGACTTCTAGACTTTCCAAAACTTTGGGATTCCTCAAACTCTTTGGGCATCTCCAAAAGACCTTTTGATAATCTTCAAACTCTTTGATTAGGAGTCCAGCTTCTCTTTCCTTCTTTGTTTCGGACATCTCCAAAATTTACAAATTTTAAAAATACATAAATTCCTATGTCTCTATAATGAGACTTACATGGTAGTCTAAACATGGAAATAAAAGGGCTATAGGAAAATTCACCATGCCTTGCCCTTTCACGGGAAACCAAGGAGACCATGACGCCCTTTACACTTAGCCACAAATAAACCAATAATTAAAAGGAAAGAAAAACATGTGGGCCATATGGAGAGGACATTATCACCTGCAAGTTAGTATCTCATACAACAAAGCCTCTCACAAAACCAGGTTGCCAAACCACAATGGAAAAACAAGATGCCAAATTTTTGCCACCACGATACAAGATCCCCTACGCAGCGGGGGTCCGGAGGCAGCGCCCTCGGCGGGGGTCGAGCTGCCTGGTCAGCTCGCGGGGTTCCAAAGGGCAGCGCCCCCGAAAAAAAAAAAACAACAACTCAGACCAAGAACAAGATGATTCTGCCTAGGTTCAGCTAGCCGATCTGGTCCCTACGGTTAGCCAACAGACCTCTACAGCCATAGTGGTCCGTTTGACTAACCGACCTCACGAGCCCAGAAATTTGGGTTCTTTTTCAGATTCGGCTCCTGCTGTACCCAATCACCTGTAATGATCTCAGTATGCTTCTAATGACATTTTATCATCCTCCTATCATGATTAAAACCTTTTGTGACTTTCCAAACATGTAGCTACTACAAAAGCAAGGAAACCCAATAAACACTGATCCTATTATAGCCCTTGCTCTATCCTCTTCACATCTCATGCAAAAATTAGAACAAGATTACTGATCTAACATGATTAGAGATGAGGTATGTCTCTGATACCAATTGTTGGAAGTAGGTGGGTCTCGTGGATAGATTTTCAAAACTTTTGACCCACTTGACACAGGGATCAACTATCCATAAGACCAAAACCCAATCCAGGATGCGTTACCCACAATCTCGTGACCATGTATAGTAAATATTCTACCAGCACTAAACATCCATAATAATCTACGACATGCAAGAAGTAGATCATACCTTTGGAGATCCGCAGTGCTCTAATGGATTTCTTCAACACCTCTTAGCCTTCCACGCTATGACCCGAATTGGATTTCTTTTCTCAAGAAGAATGGTGGAATCTTCAGGGGAAATCCCAACTCGAAACTCCAAGGAACTAGAAGAAAGGAGGAGAGAGTAACTCGTGCAACTCTTGCACGAAAGGGTTTTGGGCGTGAGAGAGACTCTTTTGGACGTCCAAGGATATTTTATATACTTTCAAATCTCGTCCTTGCCTAATTGAAATAGAAGTCTTACTTCCAAAGCAATTAGCAAGTTTCTCCTTTCTTATCCTTTCTTTCTAAAGTTCGAGTCGGATTAGTATTTTCCAATAACTTGGGCTAGCGTGGGGACCACTAGGGATTCCTTAGAAAGCTGGCTCCAACTAGAACACCGCGACCCCACATCTCATGTGCAATCCGGGGCCTCAGTTAATTGCAAATAACACCACTATATAAATGCAATTGCACTCCAGTCTTAGGAATAAATTACAATGAAGACCATAAACTTCCCAATTACCACAAGTACGCCCCTCTATCAATATCCGTGGATCAATTGGAATAAATCCGTCTCTTCTAATCTAAGTTCCACATCTTATTATCCTTGAGCCCCAATTAATCACAGTAATCATCTGTACCATCCAATTAACTCTTAATTGAGATGGGTGCGCACTTATTAATGACAAATCCATTAATTGGCATAAGGGGATACTAGAGATAGATTCCATCTTGATCATTCAACGTTCCCACAGTTCTACTACCACAGACCCAAGACATCAAGGTGTTAACCTAGAGTCGGCCTCACTCATTGGTGACTCAAAGCAAATGAATAGATAGAAACTTGAGTTCATCAATGTCTCAAGATTGATAGCCTATTGCTAGGGAATTATGAAAGCATACCTTATTATTGAGAACGGAATTCCATAAGGTGCATCTCATGGTCCTTCAATACATCCAATGTACCAGCACCGTGATCCAGAATCTTACATTCCGATGATCGAGACAAATCACACTATTTCATAGTGATCAAAGTGCTGCAACCTTATCAAATGAGATGCCCAGTCTCATTACTGGTTGTGAAGCTATTTAAGTATAAGATTTGTGACATATATATCCCGCGTGTGGATCTCATCCATGCACATATATCACATCTAATATACTAATGGGACCCGGTTCAACTCATGAACCATTATGTCATATGTATTGGTCATGCGCATGAATTAGTAAAATAACACTCATCTCATGAAAGCAAAGCATGATTTTATTGATAAATAAAGAAATTAATCAATTTATTACATCAACTGATGGATTGAGTCCACAAAATCTAACAGAATCTTTATGGTAGGCATAGTATTATAGGAGACTTGCATCAAAAGTGCTCATCCCTACCTTCATTTGTTACTTCACCATCGAATAATTGGATTAACTCTTCTCGAGTTTCTTCAGAAATATCAAAAGACATGTCTTCATAAGCATTGATAATTTGATTAGGAGCTGTATGTCTAGATTTATATGGATTCTGTATCACCGTTGTTTGCTCAGTGAGATTATCAGCGATGCAAACAACTCGTCGACCGTCACACCAAACATATCTGTATGTACTTGTAAATTCAAAATGTCCTTTTGGATTCAGAAATCTTTGATATTGATCAGAATCTGGATCATAATTTTGGAGACGTTCTAAGCTGTATTCCATTGTAGCAACTTCATGAGATTCATACCATTGAGCTAGATAATCAACAGGGAGATGCTTGTAATCATTTAAGGTAGAGATGATTTTCTTGTAGACTAAATCTCCTTCTTGATATGGGTCATGATAGTCCATAATTAATATGGTTCATAAAACCGAATTTCGGATCTTTCACCCAAAGTGGATGATATCGTTATGAGAAGTTGTCTTTTGGTAACTCCAAGGCTGCAAAGGACATGACGCATGATTGCAAGGAGCTCCTGTATCATTTCAAAATCATCCCTGCATAAGGAAAATCTTTGGACTAATTCTTGTTCGATATATAAGATATCAACTTCATATGATGGCAGGAACAATTTGGGAATGCCAGTTGCCCAGCTTATATATTGAGCTTTCAGCATTAATCGCTCCTTGATCTGACAAGAAATAGTTTTGTCTCTAATTCTTGCAGTTATCTCATCTGGAAGGGCTGTGTTAACCTTTTCTAGGAGGTGAATTTTGGATGTTTTTTCATCAACATAGGTGGATAATAGTGCTCTTTGATGGATGTTATGGCATATGAGGATTTAGCTTTTTATGTCCTTGATATGGTTTGCAATTTTGGATAGGGTTTTTTAGTGTTTTTCTTTTATCAGAGATAATGGCACTGCAATGAGCATTGATAAGTTCTTATGAAGTGACAGATAATCATGAATTGAAGAAGGGAATTGATATTTGATTCGATGTAAGTATGAAGGAAGAGATTCATTCCTGAATAGGGGCTTTGCTTTTGCTTGTACTTGATGTCATAATGAGAAGGGATACTTCCTGAAGGTAGATAGGTCTAAATGAGAATTATCGATAATCTGAATTTTTTGTTTCTTTGGGAAAAGAAAATTAATTATATATCTATCCTCCGGGTAGAATTTGAAGGTACCAAAATCTGGATGTAGGATTAAATGTAGAAAACATGAAGACATCAGAGAGACAATTAATAAGATCCATTTTATTTGAAACTGGATATCTGAATGGTTTTTGAACATCTTATTCTTGTTTACACTTTGTCTGAATAATATTGATATGTTGAATATGAATTAATTCAACAAAATCAAGTTTTAATTCTTTATTGTCTAAAATAGTTTTTAGACCTGATGAGTCAATTTGAAAAGGCTGTAAAATTTGTAGAAAAGGATTTATAAGCATAACATCATTGTTTAAATCCTTTCCTAGAAGAAAATTAGTCTTTATGTATGCTCCATTTTTACAAACATAAAATTACTTAATTTGTATTTGATAAGTAGATTTTTGTTAGCAGTAGATAGATTGATTTTATTATTGGTTTTTTCTTAATATTTTGTTGGGATTAATCCTTCTCTTACTAAATTAACATTTGTGCCACTATCTAGTAAGCAGAGTCTTTTGATAGATAAGTCTTTGACCATAATTGTAACTTGAGTTTTCCATTTTTTAAGTGGATTTCTTATTAAAGAATTTACAAAACCATTTAAGTCTTTATCAAAATTTTCATGATTTTCTAAATTATCATTATTTTCTTGATAATTTTTGAGTGTGAAATTCAAGGTTCTCAACACGTTGTTTGGGTTCTTGAAGTTCAATTAAGTCTTGTTTTAATTCTTTTATTTCTTGCTTTTGATTAGTAATTTCTTTATAAAGATCTTGAATTAAAAGATGAGGAGGAGCTTGCTGCTCTTTTAATCTATCTAATACAATTTTAATGATGAAATGTTCAGGTAAGTCAAATATATTATTTGATGTAGAAGCTTTTCCTTTTTTATTTCCTTTATTTATATTCTGTATTTTTTCAAAATATTTATTTTTTAATTCTTCATCTTTGAAATCTTTAAACATTTCTAGCACTAGCTTTTCTGAAGCAGAAAGTACATTTAAATAAAAAGAGGAAGAAAAAGCAGATTCATACTAGATTTCACTATCAAATATTTTACAATGACATGTATCTGAAGAATGAGAGGAAGAATAATCTGTATCAGAGGAACTGGATGACTCTAATGATGTGGATCCTTTTAAGATATTTTTTATTTCTTTCTTTATTTTTACTTTTATTTTTGGGCAGTCAGGAGCTATATGTCCTTTTCTTTGTAATTATAACAATGTATTTCTTTTTTCTTGGGATGAGAAGTGGATGAATTATCTTTTGTATAGGATTTTTTTAATTCTTTATAAGGGTTTTTATGAGAAGATTTTTTATGATAACTTTTTGAGGGAATACAATGTTGTGGAGTCGAAAAATGTTTAGATTTTCTTTTTTTGATGGTTTCTTTTTAAGTTTTTTTTTATTATGGCTAGAAGGACTAATTAATGGTTCCATGCCAAATTGATAGCAAAAACCACCAAGTTCGTATTTGCTGATTCTTTTTCAATTTTTAATTTGTCGTTTAGGTTTGATTTTATTGCATAATGAAAATCCAGCTTTATTTATATTTTGAATGAGGTCACCATTTGTATAAAGTCCATAATTTAAATTTCCATAATTTTCTGATTTTAATTATTCTCTAACTTTTTCTACAAAAAGTTTAGGAAGACTAGATATAAATTTTTCTTTCCAAAATTCTGAATTGCTTGCATTGGTTGTATAGAATTTTGATGAGAAAACATCTTTATACCAGCAAAAATCTGATAATGTTAGGTAAGATAAATTGGTTAATTGTGTTATAATTTTTTTCTTCTACATTCATATAATTACCAATGAAATGTTTTACAATATTGGTAGTAAGCATGTGAATAGAATCAGGAATCATTTGGCATTGAGGAGTAATAATAGGATTTCCTGAAGGATCTCTTTTTACTGCATTTAGTATAGCATGCCTTTCTATATCAGATAGGTACTTTTCCCACCAACCATGTAATTGTCCAGTAAATCCAGGGACAACTACATTTACTGCATGTCTTTGATCATTACCGGCAGCCATGATGGTAGAGGCATATATCATCATATGTTGGCATAGTTGCAAGATTTGATATTCAGATAGTCCATCTACATTCCATTCATATATTGAGGAGTTTTCAAATCAGAGGCCATTTAGAATAGCTTATTCTTCAAATTGAAGATCAACCGGAGTCGGTCTTGGATAATAATTTCTTATTTTTGTTGCAGTAACTTTTGGTTTTTGTCTTTTAAATATTTTTTTGATTTGTAGAGATTCTTGATTTTGATGATTTTGATTCTCAATTGTTTTAGACTCTTCTTTTATAGGATCAGCTATAAAAAATTCTGAATCGAGCTAGAGACTTTAGAATTTAAGACTAAAACATTTATAGATTTGTAAGCTTTTTGATCTTTATTTTTTTGAAGTTTTATATTTGTAAAACTATGAGATAATTGATTGATTGGTTCATCTAAAAATTTTAAAGGTTTCTGTTCTAACTTTAGATCTTTAAGGGCTTCACCTTGAAAACCTAAAGTTTGTGTCTTAATTATCTTTTTTGAAGAAGATGCTTCATAAATTTTTAAAATATTTTCAACTTTATCTTTAGTTCTATTGGTTTGTTGGCCAATAGTATGAAGGTTAATATTTGTATAATTATTTTGTTCTAAAACATGACTTAAATATGATTTGTAAATAAATTCAAATTTACCTTTTCCTCCTTGTATTTTTGCAGCATCTTTTATGGGTGCGGCTGAAGATTCTTTATATATGATTTGATGTAATGGGTAATGTATAGATTCTTCAGTTCTTTGTGGATAAGAACTGGTAGAAGCTATAATTCAAAAAGATCTTAATTTAGTTATCATATTGATAAATAAATCTTCAGTATGCAAGCTTTCTTTATGGCTAGTTTAAGCCAATCAAAGAAATAAATATTTCTAGATTATCATACATATATTTATACCATTTTGCTTTTAGAAAGTCTTTATGTGCTTGAGAGACATGGTTAAAAAAGAATTTTGTGAGATGATGTAAAGCTAAATTCTTTTTTAACATTTCTTTATCAATTTCAATGCATTTAATAACATTTATATTAAAATCAGTTTCCGAAGGATTATATGTATTAGATGGAGAAGCTTGATAAGAAGGATACACTAGTCCTGTAGGTCGAAGTTCTACATTAGGTGTAGAGCAAGAAACTCGAGATGGCTCTTTTATGGAAGATTCTACCATAGAGGGAGGATGAGAATAAGACTTTCTAGAAGGTTGATAAAATATAGGAGTTGTATCTCTTGAATTTGTTTGAAAATTTATTTCAACACTTCCATCTTCATGTTCAATAACTATTTCAATATCTTGATTTTCTAAAAACCTTTCAGGTTGAGCATTTTCTAAGCGTCATTTACTAGATAGATTAATATCATTCCATTGTATGAGTTTTGGAATATTAACTTTATTTTTGAAATTATTTTGGAATAAAGTAGTCATATCTTTTGCTTGATGGGAATAGGCCATACCTAGAACAATTGAATTCATGAGTTTATGATAAACTCTATATATGAGAGCAAGATTTTGATTATGAGAATTCATGTCAAAACCTTTTCTCCAGATAGTAAGAGTAAGAGCTTCATATGCACTTAGATCTGTAAGGGAAATAGATAATTTTGGAAAGCAATTGAAAAAAGTAGTGCCATTAGCCAAACTTGATTCAACCATTTCAAGTAATGAATCACTGAATTTTTTTATGTCGTGTCTTGAACATAGATGAGCGCTTCTGTTCTAAGTCCAAGTCTTGTTAAAGGCTTTAAAGCAACTTGCACTAGTCCAAAATGAATATAATTGTATGTTTTAACATACTCCTTTATTTCATGGGCCTTGATTAAAGAAAGATGCTGAATATTGCTGGTAATGGATTCAGTTCTTTCAATGGTTTTTACTTTATAACTTGATTTTAATTGAAAATTTTCAACTTTATAAATTTCTTTTTTATTTACAGTTGGAATAGTCCTATAACAAATAACTTGATTTAAATCGTCATAACTGATTTCTTCACTATTTTTAATAAACATAGAAGATAAAGAATTTGATGATGAGGAAGAAGAAGGTACAAATTTCTTAATAAGCTTAGCCATAATTTGTATTATAGGGTTATTTTAAGCAAATCCACCATGAGTATTTAACAAAATAGAGGATTTACACCAACAAAATGCCTATAATGCCTTCACACGGCTAACAACAGCGACAATAATGGCTACCTCAGCTTTGCTCCGGGCGGAATATGATTAAAATTTCTCAATAATAACAAATACAGAAAAGTATTAAGACTTTTGATGTTCTTACTTCTGAGTCCACAATTCTTTAAACAAAATCAAAATATAACGATAAGTGAAGAAATACTCACAAAACGACTTTATATTGCAGCTATACTTGATTACAAACTAGATGCCGACTTGGCTCTGATACCAAATGAGGGAGATGGTGGGTATACAAAAGTGCAAGGGAGAAGAGAGAGGAGATGGTGGTTGAAATAAGGCTGGATTTTGACTGGTATTCCAGCTCTTACCTATACATGGAGAAGGCTGGTACTATTTATGGCCTTAGTAAACATAATTTACATTTCATTACAACTAAATTTAGACTGCATTTGCATTTCATTTTATGTGCTAGCGTATTACATGATGATTAGGGATTTTACTCCTGATAGGATCACAGGTTGCCATTAGATGGCTTGTCTTCATGCTGTGATGATTGTACTTATTGACTAGGAGGATGTTGCTTTATTCTTCTGCATAGTACCTGGTTGGTTTGTTATGGAGAGAGGAGTCTATGGAGCCTTGTTCATTCTTGTTGTCTTTTGGATTTTTCACATTTGTCTTTTGTCTTCTTTCTCAAAGTAGCTTTTTGTATAGTACTTTTTCAACATAATTTTGATGTGTTTGTAGAGAATAGCATAGCTATGGATCTAGAAGCAATGATAAAGTTTTTATTATCTTTTCTTTGCATGCTTTATAAAGAAAACTCTTAATAAATCTTGACAAATCTAAATCATGATAAGATTAATCACCATCCTGATGAATTCCATTACAGCCGGCGGAGAACTTCATAATAGAATCAAAATTATGACAAGGGTTATTCCAATATTCATTATCATTTTCAAATTCTCCATGGAATAGCTGAATTAATTCTTCACGAGTTTTTTTAAAAATTTCAAAAGAGATATCTTCATAGGCATTGAGAATTTGATTCAACTTGGCATGTCCGGATTTAGAAGGATTCTGTATCACCGTAGTTTGCACAATGAGATCAACAACAATGCAAACAATTCATCCACCATCACACCAAACATATCTGTATGTACTTACAAATTCAAGATGTCCTTTTAGATTAAGAAATCTTTGACATTGATCAGAAGCTGGATCATAATTTTTGAGACATTATAAGCTGTATTCCATTATAGCAACTTCATGAGATTCATACCATTGAGCTGGATAATTAACAGGTAGATGCTTGTAATCATTTAAGGTAAAGATGAATTTTTTGCAGATTAAATCTCCTTGTTCATAATGCATGATGGTCCATAATTAATAAGGTTGATAAAACCAGATTTCTGATCTTTCACCCAAACTTGATGAAATCGTTATGAGAAGTTCTCTTTTGGTAGCTCCAAGGCTGCGAAGGGCATGACGCACGATTGCAGGGAGCTGTTGTATCATTTCAAAATTTTCTCTACATAAAGAAAATCTTAGGTTTAATCCTTGTTTGATATATGAGATATCAACTTCATATGATGGCAAGAACAATTTGGGAAAGCCAGTTGCCTAGATTATATATTGAGCTTTGAGCATTAATCGCTCCTTGATCTGACAAGAATTTTTATTTTCTTTGAGAAAAGATAAATAATTTTATATCTGTTCTCCAGGTAGAAATTGAAGGTACCAAAATCTGGATGTAGGATCAAATGTAGAAAACAGGAAGATATCAGAGAGACAATTAATAAGATCCATTTTATTTGGAACTGAATATTTGATTGTTTTTTGAACACCTTATTCTTGTTTACACTTTGTCTTAATACTATTGATATGTTGAATAGGAGTTGATTCACCAAAATCAAAAATTTATTCTTTATTGTCTAAAATAGTTTTTAGACCTGATGAGTCAATTTGAAAAGGCTATAAAATTTGTAGAAAAGGGTTTCCAAGGATAACATCATCATTTAAATCCTTTCTTAGAAAGAAATTAGTCTTTATGTATGTTCCATTTTTACTAACATAAACATTACTTAATTTGTATTTGATACCTAGTTTTTTGCTAGCAGTAGCTAGATTGAGTTTATTATTTGTTTTTTCATAATATTTTGTTGAGATTAATTCTTCTCTTATTAAATTAACTTCTACGCCACTATCTAGTAAGCAAAGTGCTTTAATAGAGAATTTTTTTATCTTAATTGCAACTTATGTTTTCTATTTTTTAAATGGATTCTTTGTTAAAGAATTTACAAAGCCATTCAAGTTTTCATCAAAATTTTCTTAATTTTCTTAATTATCATTATTTTCTTGATAATTTTTGAGTATGTGAAATTCAAGATTCTCAACACGTTGTTCGAATTCTTGAAGTTCAATTAAGTCTTGTTTTAATTCTTTTATATCTTGATTTTGATTATTAATTTCTTTATAAAGATCTTGAATTGATAGAAGAGTAGGAGCTTGCTACTTTCTTAATCTATCTAATATAGTTTTAATGCTAAATTGTTCTAGTAAGTCAGATATATTATTTGATGTAGAAGCTTTTCCTTTTTTTATTTCCTTTATTTATATTATGTAATTTTTCAAAATATTTATTTTTTAATTCTTCATCTTTAAAATCTTTAAACATTTCTACCACCAGTTCTTCTGGAGCAGAAAGTACATTTAAAGATAAAGAAGAAGAAGAAGCAAATTCATATTGGATTTCAGTGTCAAATATTTTACAATGACATGTATCTGAAGAATAATCTTTATCAGAGGAACTAGATGATTCTAAGGATGAGGATGGGGATCCTTTTAAGATAGTTTTGATTTCTTTTTCTATTTTTACTTTTATTTTTGGGCAATCAGGAGAAATATGTCCTCTTTCTTTGTAATTATAACAATGTATTTATTTTTTCTTGGGATGAGAAGTGGATGGATTATCTTTTGTATAAGATTTCTTTAATTCTTTATAAGGGTTTTTATGAGAAGATTTTTTATGATAACTTTTTGAGGGATTATAATATTGTGGAGTTGAAAAATGTTTAGATTTTCTTTTTTGATGGTTTCTTTTTAAGTTTTTCTTTTTATTTTCGCTAGAAGAACTGATTAATAGTTCCATGTCAACTTGAAAACAAAAATCACCAAGTTCATACTTGTTGATCCTTTTTTGATTTTCAATTTGACATTTAAGTTTGATTTCACTGCACAATGAAAATCCAACTTTATTAATCTTTTGAGCTAGATCACCATATGTTTACAGTCCATAATTCAAATTTCCATAATTTTCTGATTTTAACTCTTCTTTAACATTTTTTGCAAAAATTTTAAGAAGACAAGATATAAACTTTTTGTAACAATCCGCTCCGCACTATCGAGGTATTATCCGCTTTTCGACTCCCCAGGAGGTCACCCATCCTGAAATTGCTCTAAATTGGGCATGCTTAACTTTATAGTTTTTATGGAAGTCCTCACGGTTTTGTCCCCAAAAGGCGCCTCACCATGTGAGGTATTGTTCCACCTAACCGGACCATTGGACTCACCCGAGGCACAGCCGGGATCTTGCCTTCAGAGTACGCAGCGGGGATTTTGTCTTTGGACAAACTTGAACCCTGGTCTCACAGGTGGCAACGACCCGATCTTAACCAGTTGAGCTGCCAAGGTGCCTCGATAATTTAGAACCAATTATTACTTATATTCTTTCAATCAGATTTTTACTTTGGGGCTGGGTCGTTACAGGCCCACCAGTTTCCGCCGGATATGTCCCCATATCCACATATCTAGACTGTTCTAAGCAATGTCGGACCGAAGACGGCCTCAGAAGGGATGTGGGACTTCGTTCCTCCTCCTTCGTTCCCTCCCCTCTTTTGTGGAGGGTAGGATTCGAGAGGGAGGTAGGATTTGAGAGGTCCTCTCCCACCACTCAGAGGAGAGCCATCCCCTGCTCTGATACCATCTGTAACAATCCGCTCCGCACTATCGAGGTATTGTTCGCTTTTGGACTTCCCAGGAGGTCACCCATCCTGAAACTGCTCTGATTTGAGCACGCTTAACTTTACAGTTTTTATGAAAGTCCTCACGGTTTTGTCCCCAAAAGGCGCCTCACCATGTGAGGTATTGTTCCACCTAACCGGACCATTGGACTCACCCGAGGCACAGCCGGGATCTTGCCTTCAGAGTACGCAGCAGGGATTTTGTCCTTGGACAGACTCGAACCCTGGTCTCACAGGTGGCAACGACCCGATCTTAACCAGTTGAGCTGCCAAGGTGCCTCGATAGTTTAGAACCGATTTTACTTATATTCTTTCATTCGGATTTTTACTTTGGGACTGGGTCGTTACACTTTTCTTTCCAAAATTCTGAATTGCTTGCATCGATTGTATAGAGTTTTGATAAGAAAACAACTTTATACCAACGAAAATCAGATAATGTTGGGTAAGATAAATTGATTAATTGTGTTTTTACTTTTTCTTCTACATTCATATAATTACCAATAAAATGTTTTACTATATTGGTAATAAGCATGTAAATAGAATCAGGAATCATTTGACCTTGATGAGTAATAATAGGATTTCCAGAAGGATATCTTTTTACTGCATTTAGTATAGTTTGTCTTTCTATATCAGATAGGTACTTTTCCCACCAACTATGTAATTGTCCAGTAAATCCAAGGACAACTGCATTTACTGCATGTCTTTGATCATTACTGACAGCCATGGTAAAGGCATATATAATCATGTGTTGGCATAGTTACAGGATTTGATATTTAGATAGTCCATCTACATTCCATTTATATACTGAGGAGTTTTCAAATTGAAGGCCATTTAGAATAGCTTGTTCTTCGAATTGAAGATCAACTAGAGTAGGTCTTGGATAATAATTTCTAGTTTTTGTTGCAGTGATTATTTGTTATTGTTTTCGTCTTTTAAATATTTTCTTGATTTGTAAAGATTCTTGATTTTAATCATTTTGATTCTCATTTGTTTTAGACTCTTATTCTATAGGATCAGCTATAGAAAATTCTGAATTTGAGCTAGAGGCTTTAGAATTTGAGACTAAAACATTTATAGATTTGTCAGCCTTTTGATCTTTATTTTCTTAAAGTTTTCTATTTGTAAAACTATGAGATAATTGATTGATTAATTCATTTGAAAATTTTAAAGGTTTCCTTTCCAACTTTAGATCTTTAAGGGCTTCACCTTGAAAACCTAAAGTTTGTGTCTTAATTATCTTTTGTGAAGAAGATGCTTAATAAATTTTTAAAATATTTTCAATTTTATCTTCAATTCTATTGGTTTGTTGGCCAATAGTATGAAGGTTAATATTTGTATAATTATTTTGTTCTAAAACATGACTTAAATTAATTTAGATTTACCTTTATCTCCTTGTACCTTTGTTACATCTTTTATGGGTACGGCCAAAGTTTCTTTATATATAATTTGATGTAATGGAGGATGTATAGATTCTTCAGTTCTTTGTGGAGAAGAAATAGTAGAAGCTAAAATTCAAGATGAGCTTAATTTTGTTATCATATTAATGGATAAATCTTTAGTATTATAAGCTTTCTTTATGGCTAGTTTACGCCAATAAAAGAAATAAATATTTATTTGACTATCATACATATATTTGTATGATTTTTCTTTTAAAAAGTCTCGATGTCCTTGAGAAACCTATTTAAAAAAGGATTTTGTTAAAGGATGTAGAGCTAAATCCTTTTTTAACATTTCTTTATCAATTTCAAAACATTCAATAACATTTATATTGAAATCGGATTCCAAAGGATTATATGTATTAGATAGAGAAGCTTGATGAGAAGGATACACAAGTCCTATAGGTCGAAGGTCTACATTAGGTGTAGAGCAAGAAACTTAGGATGGTTCTTTTATGGAAGATCCTACCACAAAGGGAGGATGAGAACAAGACTTTCTAGAAGGTTAATAAACTGTAGGAGTTGTATCTCTTAAATCTATTTGAAAATTTATTTCAACACTTCCATCTTCATGTTCAGTAATTGTTTCAATATCTTGATTTTCTAAAGGCCTTTCAAGCTGAGCATTTTCTAATTGCCATTTACCAGATAGATTAATATCATTCCACTATATGAGTTTTGAAATATTAACTTTATTTTTAAAATTAGTTTGGAATATAGTAGTCATACCTTTTGCTTGATGGGAATAGGCTATGCTTGGAAAAACTGAATTCATGAGTTTATAATAAACTTTATTTATGAGAGCAAGATTTTGATTATAAGGATTCGTATCAAAACCTTTTGTCTAGATAGCAAGAGTAAGAGCTTCATGTGCACTTGGATCTGTAAAAGAAACAGAGAAATTTGGAAAGCAATTGAAGAAAGTAGGGCCATTAGCCAAACTTGATTCAACCATTCCAAGTAATGAATCACTAAATTTTTTATGTCTTGTGTCTTAAACATAGATGAGAACTTCTGTTCTAAGTCCAAGTCTTGTTAAAGGCGTTAGAGCAACTTGCACTAATCCAAAATGAATATAATTGTATGTTTTAACATACTTCTTTATTTCATGGGGCTTGATTAAAGAAAGATGCTGAATATTACTGGTAATGAATTCAATTTTTTCAATGGTTTTTACTTTATAACTTAATTTTAATTGAATACTTCCAACTTTATAAATTTCATTTTTATTTACAGTTGGAATAGTTTAGTCACAAATAACTTGATCTAAAACATCATAACTGATTTCTTCACTTTTTTTAATAGACATAGAAGATAAGGAATTTGATGATGAGGAAGAAGAAGGTACAAATTCTTAATAAGCTTAGCCATAATTTGTATTACAAAGTTATTTTAACCAAATACACCACGAGTATCTAACAAAATAAAGGATTACACACCAACAAAACACCTTCACACGGCTAACAACGGCGACAACAATGGCTACCTTAGCTTCATTTTGTTTTGTTTCTTGGTTTTGCAATGAACAATCCAAGCATGTGACATGAAACAGTCCCCAGCCTCTTTTCCCATTGTAAGCCCCAATCGACACTGCCAAAAACCCAACCCAGACAACTAACCGACCCTCTCTGTTTTCTATCACCAACCACTAAACTCTTCTTTCTGATTTTGTCACATTGCAGAAGAAGAATCGTGCAGCAGCAGAGAAGGAGAAGAAGACAAAGAAGAGTGAAGCAGTAGAGAAGGAGTAAACTACAAAAACTTACATGTACGACATCTTCTTCTTCCTCTCCTCCATTGCTCTTGTAGGTTTGGGTTCCATCTCTCTTTCTCTTTCTCCATATTTGTGTGTGGGTTTTACATGCTTCTTCTAGAATTTTTTTTATGTTTATTTTTTCTATTTTTGATGCTCAAACATATATTCAGAATAATCCCATGATTATCAAAACTAAAAACCTGAAAACTGAACTTAAACCCATGATTATGTAAACATAATTTTTCCTCGTGTATGATAGGATGTATTTGGTTCTCTTTTTTGCTTATGCGTCCTTAGAAGTCCATTGCAATCCTTTTTTCCTTCAATGGAGTTCAAAATTTGTTGTCCTCATAATGTGTGGTGCCAATGATTTGGCAAGGTCAAAAGAAAAAAAATTTTTGATTGTTTGATTTTTCCAATTCAAAGCCTTAATTTCTAATGCATCGAGTGGCCGTTGGAACATTAACCAAGTGGGTTTCAACTGCATTAGTTGCATGACAAGGGGTCCTAATCTTACATGAGGTCTAAGAAAAATATTATAGATTTTCATGTGTCATACCAAGAGAGGGTAAGAGAAAGACAACACTATGGAAAATGAGGAAACCCAGTTGAAGTGCAGATTGTTCCACAGTCCAAAGGTTAGCATCTTGTCAATGGTACTAATCAGTATGATTATACCATGGACTCCACATGCATCATAAAATGAGAAATATGGCACCTAGTAATTATTTCATCACAATTTGTCCTTGGACTTGTCCTGAAACAATACCATTTTTGTTTCTGTTGTTACCCTCAAATTAATGTTAGTTTCAACTATTTGTAGATGTTTTAGTTGAGTGAATTGGGTTTTCCTTTTGGTTCTATTCCATGTATTTTTATTTTCATCATTGGTTGTGTTTTGAAGGAGAGATGGGTTCAAATTAACAGCAAAAGTATAACTTCGGCGACTGGCAGACCGATGCACGTGTGGCAGCTGTTGTCAGGAAACTAGCGATGCATATTTATAGGGAGTTCAGGGCCGAGCTACACAAAGCATATAAGAAGTTGTTGGAAAAGGGGTATGATCCAAAGCAGTGCCCATATGATACGCAAAGGGCTGCCCAGTGGATATGGCTAATAGAGAACAAATGGGAGACACCCGAGTGGAAGGTAACTAAATTATATAAAGTATGGGTGTGTTGGGTGTTTGTTTCTTTGGCTGCTTTTGAACTGCTTTTGGATTATGTTTGTATCAAAACAATTAGTAGATAGTTTAGTTGGGCATGGAAGCTTCATTGGCTCATAATCATTGTAGGATCATTATAAAGCATCTTTTGACCTCTATCGTGCCTACAATCTGCCAAAGTCTGGGTCCTCCTGAAAACTTTTAATCAATCATTATAAGCCTCAAAAACAATTTTTATACTCAAAAGTTTAAATACCCAATTTAAGCAAACCATCACATGCTTTTGAAATGTTTAGTATACAAGCAAGCTAGATATAATGTTACAAGACCATCCAGGCACGTGCCTTCTGTTTTCTATTTTGTTATGACAAAACACTGAGACAGGCATCTACTACTTTCATGTGTGAGTCTCCTGTTTGAAGTAGGTGGGTCTCGTGGATAGATTTTCAAAACTTTTGACCCACTTGACACAGAGATCAACTATCTATAAGACCAAAACCCAATCCAGGATGCGTTACCCTCAATCTCGTGACCATGTACAGTAAATATTCTACCAGCACTAAACATCCATAATAATCTACGACATGCAAGAAGTAGATCATACCTTTGGAGATCCGCAGTGCTCTAATGGATTTCTTCAACACCTCTTAGCCTTCCACGCTAAGACCCGAATTGGATTTCTTTTCTCAAGAAGAATGGTGGAATCTTCAGGAGAAATCCCAACTCGAAACTCCAAGGAACTAGAAGAAAGGAGGAGAGAGTAACTCGTGCAACTCTTGCACGAAAGGGTTTTGGGCGTAAGAGAGACTCTTTTGGACGTCCAAGGATATTTTATATACTTTCAAATCTTGTCCTTGCCTAATTGAAATAGAAGTCTTACTTCCAATGCAATTAGCAAGTTTCTCCTTTCTTATCCTTTCTTTCTAGAGTTCGAGTCGGATTAGTATTTTCCAATAACTTGGGCTAGCGTGGGGACCACTAGGGATTCCTTAGAAAGCTGGCTCCAACTGGAACACCGCGACCCCACATCTCATGTGCAATCCGGGCCCTCAGTTAATTGCAAATAACACCACTATATAAATGCAATTGCACTCCAGTCTTAAGAATAAATTACAATGAAGACCCTAAACTTCCTAATTACCACAAGTAGGCCCCTCTATCAATATCCGTGGATCAATTGGAATAAATCTGTCTCTTCCAATCTAAGTTCCACATTTTATTATCCTTGAGCCCCAATTAATCACAGTAATCATCAGTACCATCCAATTAACTCTTAATTGAGGTGGGTGCGCACTTACTAATGACAAATCCATTAATTGACACAAGGGGATAATAGAGATAGATTCCATCTTGATCATTCAACGTTCCCATAGTTCTACGACCACATACCCAAGACACCGAGGTGTTAACCTACAGTCGGCCTCACTCATTGGTGACTCAAAGCAAATGAATAGATAAAAACTTGAGTTCATCAATGTCTCAGGATTGAGAGCCTATTGCTAGGGAATTATGAGAGCATACCTTATTATTGAGACGGAATTCCATAAGGTGCATCTCATGGTCCTTCAATACATCTAATGTACCAGCACCGTGGTCTAGAATCTTACATTCTGATGATCGAGACAAATCACACTATTTCATAGTGATCAAAGTGCTGCAACCTTATCAAATGAGATGCCCAGTCTCATTACTGGTTGTGAAGCTATTTAAGTATAAGATTTGTGACATATATCTCCCGCGTGTAGATCTCATCCATGCACATATATCACATCTAATATACTAATGGGACCCGGTTCAACTCATGAACCATTATGTCATATGTATTGGTCATGTGCATGAATTAGTAAAATAACACTCATCTCATGAAAGCAAAGCATGATTTTATTGATAAATAAAGAAATTAATCAATTTATTACATCAACTGATGGATTGAGTCCACAAAATCTAACAATCTCCCACTTGGACTCAATGCCAGTCAGGGTTGCATCTCATGCCCATCCCTTCTACATGCTGCTCAAAGACTTTGGTAGTCAAAGGCTTAGTAAAGGGATCTGCCAAATTGTCCACAGAGGCTATCTTGGTAATAGCAATATCACCTCTCTGTACAATCTCTCTGACTAAGTGGTACTTCCTCTGTACATGCTTTTGGCTTTTATGGCTTCTGGGTTCCTTTGACTGAGCGACTGCCCCGCTGCTGTCACAGTAAATGTGAGTGGCTGTCGTACTAAAGGTACCACCCAAAGTTCCAAAAGGAATCTTTTAAGCCATACTGCTTCCTTAGCTGCTTCACAAGCTACTGCATATTCAGCTTCCGAGGTTGAATCAGCGGTACATTCTTATTTTATACTCCTCCAGCTGATAGCTCCGCCTCCAAGCATAAATACATAACCAGAGGTGGATTTCCTAGAATCCTTATCTGACATAAAGTCAGAATCTGTGTATCCGACTGGAATCAACTCATCACTGCTATAAATCAACATGTAATCTCTAGTCCTTCTCAAGTATTTGAGAATACATTTTACAGCAGTCCAATGTTCAGGTCCTGGATTAGATTGATATCTGTTGACTAGGCCCACTACATAACAGATATCTGGTCTAGTACATAACATAGCGTACATGAGGCTACCAACAGCTGAAGCGTATGGTATCGACCTCATTTGCTCCTTTTCCTCGGGTGTCTTAGGACACTGATCCTTGGAAAGGTGCACTCCATGCCTGAAAGGTGTGATACCCTTCTTGGAGTCTTGCATTGCAAACCATACTAGCACCTTATCTATGTATGCAGCTTGGGATAAGCCAATCATCCTATTTTTCCGGTCTCGATAGAGTTTGATCCCTAGGATATAACTAGCTTCTCCCAAGTCCTTCATATTAAAAGTCTTGGCTAACCAAACTTTTACCGTTGACAACATTCCTATGTCTTTCCCGAGGAGAAGGATGTCATCGACATATAAAACCAGAAAAACTACCCTGTCACCTTCACTTTTCATGTACACACATGACTCATCCGGATTTTGACAAAAACCAAATGACTTGATTGCCTGGTCAAAATGGATATTCCACCTTCGGGATGCCTGCTTCAGTCCATAAATAGACTTCTGCAGCTTGCAAACTTTTTGCTCATGATTTTTAGCTACAAAACCGTCTGGATGCACCATGTAGATGTCTTCCTCAAGATGGCCGTTGAGAAAAGCTGTCTTGACATCCATTTGCCAAATCTCGTAATCGAGATGAGCCGCAATGGATAAGAGTATCCGGATGGATTTGAGCATGGCTACTGGCTAGAAGGTTTCCTCATAATCGATTCCCTCTTTCTGAGTATATCCTTTCGCAACAAGCCTAGCCTTATAGGTCTCCACTCTTCCATCTGGTCCTCTTTTTCTCTTGTAGACCCACTTGCACCCAATAGGTTTAATATTGGCAGGCAAGTCCACAAGTGTCCAGACCTGATTTGAGTACATAGACTCCATCTCAGCTTTCATAGCATCTTGCCAGCGTCCCAAGTCTAAGTCATTGATTGCTTCATCATAGTTAGAGGGATCTTGTTCGGGCTCTTTTGGGATTGCTTCATAAGACTTTCCCAAGAATGAGAACCTGTCAGGGGGTCTGACAATCCTCCCACTACGACGAGGTACTGGTGTAACTACTGGGTCTGGTAAGGGCGGTTCTTCCTCAAGTCCGGTCATACTTGGATTTGGAATTGATTGCTCCTGAATCTCTTCCAAGATCATCTTTTCTAAAAATTTCCGGTCCATCATATAATCTTCCTCCAGAAAAACCGCATTGGTGCTGACCAGCACTTTCTGCTCTCTGGGATTATAGAATAACCAACCTTTAGTTCCTTTAGGATATCCTACAAATGTGCATACTTCCGACTTCGCTTCCAACTTATCCGTCTTAACCTTGAGCACGTGTGCTGGACAACCCCAAATGTGTAAATGTTGTAGACTAGGCTTTCGCCCATACCACAATTCCTGGGGAGTCTTAGGTATAAAATTAGATGGTACGAGGTTTAGTATGTACATTGCAGTATCCAAAGCGTATCCCCAAAAGGATATAGGTAATCTTGAGAAACTCAGCATAGACCTAATCATATCTAAAAGAGTCCGGTTCTTTCTTTCTGCTACTCCATTCTGTTGAGGCATACCAGGAGTAGACAACTAGGATAGAATCGCATTTTCTGATAAGTAACCCATAAAATCAGTAGAGAGATATTCCCCTCCTCAATCTGATCGAAGAGTCTTGATACTCTTACCTAATTGCTTTTCCGCTTCCGCTTGAAATTCTTTGAACTTTTCAAAAGCTTCGGACTTGCGGTGCATAAGGTATATGTAACCATATCTTGAGTAATCATCTGTGAAAGTGATGAAGTACTCATATCCTCCTCTGGCTCTGACATTAATGGGTTCGCAGACATCAGTATGCACTAATTCCAATAAATCTTTGGCCCTATTACCCTTAGCTGAAAAGGGTCTTTTGGTCATTTTACCTTTCAAACAGGACTCACAAACAGGCATTGGTTCTACCACCAATGAAGGTAAGATACCATCTTTCACTAGCCTCTCAATCCTATTAAGGTTTATATGACCTAGCCTCAGGTGCCAAAGTTTTGTTGGATTAGATGAAGGTGATTTTCTCTTTAATGATGATCTATTAATTATTTCAGTATCATGTATCTCATACATTGTGGGAGTTAACAAATAAAGTCCATTGGTTACCTTGCCAGAACATATGAAAGTACCATTCCTCTTTATGACAACTTCAGTACCAAAAGTAATAGAATAACCTTTATTCACCAAACTAGAAAATGAAATTAAATTCCGCCTTAAAGACGGTACATATAATGTTTCTGACAAAACCAATTTATTATTTGAAAAACATAAAGTAATGACTCCCACTGAAACAGCCTCTGCCTTAGCGTCAGATCCTAGGTTGACAATGATTTCTCCATCACTTAGCCTCCTGGTTTCCCCGAACCCCTGCAACGTATTACATATGTGATTAGTTGCCCCGGAATCCACACACTAGGATTCTGAAGTACCAGTTGCAAAACTAACTTCAGATATAAGTGACTCAATCATACCTGGGGTCTTTTTCTTAGATAGATATTCTGGACAGTTCCTCTTCCAATGTCCTGTCTTACCACAATGGAAACACTTTCCTTTTGTCCTTGAACCCTTAGTTTTAGCCACGCCACCAGTTGGACCATTCTCCACCTTAGGACCTTTTGGAACTGATTTCTTTTTGCCTTTCCGCCCTTTGCCTTTCGGTTTGGACTTGGCATCTGACTTTTCTGTCATTAAGGCAATTGGCTTTTTCTTCATAATCCCTTCAGTTGCTACCAGCTGACTAGATAGCTTAGCCAGAGTCAAATTCATTTTATTCATATTATAATTGACCTTGAAATTGTTGAATGACTCTAGTAGTGACTCAAGGATTATGTCAATCTGCGATTCTGCATCAATCGCAGCTCCCAGTACATCTAACTCGTTTAATGAGTCCATCATCTTCAACATGTGTTCCTGTACTGATGTACCTTCAGCCATCTTGGTGCTAATGAGCACCCTCATGGCTGCCTGCCTAGCAGGTCTGCCTTATTCTGCAAACATCTCCTTTAAATTTGATATCATATCATATGCAGTCTTATAAGATTGATGTTGATGTTGCAGCACACTAGACATGGATGCCAGAATGTAACATCGGGCCATCTCATCGTCTTTGGCCCATTTGGTGTAAAGGTTTTTTTCTGCTTCTGATGCATCTGGGACAGGCTCTTCAAGGGGGTTTTTGGTAAGGACATATTTATATCCTGAAGCTGTCAGGACAATATCCAGATTCCGTTTCCAGTCTACATAGTTGGATCCCGCCAACTTATTCTGGTTGAGGTTGGTCGCAAGTGGATTGAAAGTATTCGAATTCATGCTTGTAATACTGTAGCACATAACCATACATTCAATTAATGAATTTAAATGACATTAGGGTTTAGTATTCTACCAAATTTATGTGGGAATCCTCATAACCACAAAATTCAGAATACATCGGAATCCCAATCCTGCGGGGTATTGATCGTGAGTTCCAAGTGCAGAACTGCGATGTAGTAATAAAACTGGTGAGACCAGGTCGATCCTTAGGGAGCAATGTGTTTAAGGTATTTTCTTTCAACTTGACTTGCCTTAAAATAAAATCTAAAGCTAACCTATTTAAAATCTAACAAATACAAGTGTCCTACTTACCAAAATTAAATTAGTTACAAACCAATGAAAGAAACTTTCCTAAATCTAAAATTCCTAAAATAAAACTAAAGTTGCTGCAAAACTAAAACACAAGTTAGAACTTCCAAAAATAAAAACTAAAATTAGAAACTAACTAAACTAAACAATGTTAGAAACAAAATAAACAAAATTAAGAAACTTCCTAAGTTAGAATTTCCAAAAGTAGTAAACTTTCCAATTTAAAATCTCCAATTAAAACAAGTTTAGAAAGATATTTAATTCTGGAAATTAACTAAAACAATCAAAAACATAAAACTAGAAACAAAATTAAAATTAGAACGTTAGTAAAATTAGTAATGCAATGCATGCCATGAGATGCTGAAAAATTCTAAGTCTGAAAAACTAGTATGTTGGTGCAAATTTTATGCATGATTTGAACTATTCTAGTGCATCCTAAATCTAAATTTAATGGCTGGAATTCATGCTCTACTGATGCAAGAAACTAACAAAAAAAACGGAATTAAAAAAATATATAAAACGAAAAAGTTATGAATGCATGAATATGACAATTTTGCAAAATTCTGTGCAGGAATTCTGATTTGGGTTGACTGATTGGCAAAGTTTAAGCCTCTGGTTCACAAACCTTCCGAAATTATTCTGATCTGAAATTTTGGGGAATGAAAGACCACATCCTAAACTTTAATTTTCCCAAGTTTCAAAGAAAAATATTGTGATTTTACTGGTCTACCCAATTCGAACTTTTTGTCAAAAACTGTTTCTATAGTTTGCTGAAACTATGAAGTTATGCTGTTTGTATATTAAATCCGAATTTAATCATTAGATTTAGATTTGAAGGCTTAATTTTCATCAACTTAAATTTGCACAAAATCTTATGATAAGAAAATAGATGCAATGATTCCTAATCCAACCATCAAACTATGCAAAAACAAAACTCAAAATCAATGTGAATATAACAAGAAAAATAACAAAAGTGCAGAAAAAAAAAATAAAATTGCAGGAAGCCAAAGGCGGTAATAACACGAAAGTCAAAGGCGGTAAACAACTGAAGTCAAAGGCGGTAATAACAAGAAGTCAAAGGCGGTAGATTCACTCAAATTCTCCCTTAGTCTAGGCCTAATAATTTCTTAAAGTATGCTCTTTATTTGGGTCGTCAATCCAAACAAGAAAAACACAAATCAAGCAATCATACAACCATAAGAATAGGAAGAATAACAAGATGAATATTATTGAACTAGTATGACAATCCTTTACATAAAAGGAAAAAAAAATTAAACCAAAAGATTATACATACTAGGATGGAAAAGAATTCCTCCTTCTAGTTGATCTTCAAGGTTGGTGGTGTGGCTTTAGGGCTAAGCCTCCTTGATGACTTGAGATGGAGAAACAAGAGAGGGAGAGATGGAGTGTAAAAATCTAGAGGTGGGAGGTGGGTAATTCTTCCATGAAGAATATGGGAGAAGGGTGCCCTATTTATACTTTTTCAAGTCCTACTCCTTCTCAAACTTTAAAATCTTAAAAATAATAAAAAAATAAAAGAAAAAAGGGCTCCAACCAATGCTTTGGACGTGCAATATCCTTGGGGATTTTTTTTCTTTTTATTTTTCTCTTCTTTCCTTGCTTGTTTTGTCCAGAAATCCCTCTTGGATGCTTCTTTCCTTCTTTGTCTTTGCCACCTTGCATTGAGATCTTTTGAGAGATGAAATAGGGATAAGAATCCTCTCTTAGAATCAAAATTGGCCCACATGAGGTGTAGAACTTCCCCTTTTATCTCTTTACATCGTCAACTTTCCTTTTTTGGAAAGTTCTCCTTGTTGGCTCCTAACTTGAAGAGATCTTCTAGATAATTCTCCCTTGATTTTTTCCTTTACTTTTTCAATCAAAATCTGATCCAAAATCTCTTTTGGACGTGGAATAGCTTGCTTGGATATTTTTTTGCATTTTTTTTTCAATTAAATCTTCTCCTTCTAAAAAAAGAACTCCTATGTGGTTTTCCTTGTCCATTTTTGATGAGATATTCTTCAAATTCCCTTCAAAATCTCTTAAAAATGTGCAAAAAATAAATGGACCCCATCTTGGATGTTTTACAAGTGTGCCCCATACATGTGCATGTGTGTGTGGGACCATGAAGCCGACTTTTTACAATTTTCTTCCAATTTCCTTTTCTCTTCAATTCTGCTCTCCTTTCTCTTAAAAATCAATTCCTTGCCTCAATTCTTTACAAATGGGACCCATATAATCAATTTCCTACAAAATAGATGTGAATTTATGTGAAAAGACAATTTTACCCCTAACATCACATATGCATGACTGTGGGCCCATTTCTCATGAAATGATAATAAAAATGTACATCGTTCTTCATGATTTTGTATGAATGAACTAATGATAAAGAGAATTCAATTTATTTCATGAGAAAAATTATTTTCACAAAACTTTCCAAAAATAGACTTTCTAAAAATAGCAGGTTTCATGAATTTATGTAAAAAGTGTGATTTTTGAGCAATTTATGCAGAAAAATATAAAAATGAATTTAAAATGAATTAAACCATGATATCATACTAAATGAGGCTCTTTCAAGTTAATAAGTCCTTAAAATGGGTCAAAATGTGTATAAAAATATGCATTTTTAAAGACTCATCACACCCCCAACCAGCATTTTACTAGTCCCTAGCAAAAAATGTGATAAAATATGAGGCTTCCATCCTAACCTAATCTAATCTTAAACTAATGCAATGCAATAAAATTAAACATGAATGTAACCCCACTTTCGCTGGCACTCTCGACTGCATTTAGCTTATGCAGCAAGCCCTTAAACCCCTAGGTTCCCCCTAGTGGGCGAGTTGTGCCTCGTGAGGGTTTGTAGTGAATATACCCACAAAATTCTCTTTTTTGTTTAATGAAAAAAAAACAAATGAATAAAAGAGAAAAGAAATTCCCTAAAAGAAAATTCACTCATATCAGATATTTTCGAAATCTGGAATAATTACACTTTTAGACTTTTCAAATTCCGGTCCACAATTCTATTATCAAAAACTTTCTCAAATTCAAACCAACTTGCGTGCATTGTGGGGAACTGTATACATCAAAAGCCTACTTCGGATATTTTACAATAATGCTGCAAAAACAGAATTTTTCCTTCAAATAGTCTGATCCCCTGAAATTTAGCAAAAAGAAATTTCCTCTCAGAGTTACTAAGATAGCTGTCACTTTACTATTTACTTCGGTTGGCCTCTTTTTCTCTCACTATCTTTTTCCGACGCAAGAGTTCCCAAGTTCATACGATATAAGAAAAGTTAGGATCTAGAGAGCAAATCTGGTCCTTGTCCTTCCCCGCACATGCTCCCTTGCAAACTCTTATGGACACTCTTCACTCTCTCACTTTTTCCAACGTAGAATTTTCCAAGTTCATATGATATAGCAAAAGTTGAGATCTAAGGAGCAAACTTAGTCCTTATGCTTGTCCGCACATATCCCTTGAAAATTTCTACGGACACTCGTTGGGCCATAATTCATCTTTATTTTCTTTTTTTTTTCTTTTCTTTCTTGTGACTGTGCAATGTTTAGGTCCCTTAAGCTTTCTATTTAACCCATGTAGCGAGCATTAGGCCAATGACTCCCAAACCAGATGGCTTTAGGGCACTAGATATGGAAATACCCCTCCGGGCTTACTAGCTCGAGTTAAAAAGGCTACGAACCCAAACTAGTTATAAATTGCTCATTATATGCTCTCTTTTATTCTCACTCTTGTTTTTTTCCTTTTTTTTTAACCAAAGTAAACACTAGGTGGCAATTCTCATTTCACTCGAATTAATTCATTTTGGTTCTAATAAATACAATTTACCAAAAGTGAACCAGGAAACAAAAATATTCTACAAACTAAATTTCAAGTTCACATTGTATTCTCCAAAAAAAAATTCCAAAAACAAACAGCATCATAGCTTCATATCCAAAATTTCGAAAAATGTATACGTGTGTGTATGTGAAGAGCAAGTTTTGGTAATCTTCTGATAGGTTTTCTCCTTTAGAAAATGCAAACTTTCTTTTTACTTCCTTCCAAAAGTATCAAAATTCCAGATTTCTATATATCTTCAAATCGCTTCAATTCTTTTGAAAACTTTCTTTTACAAAATGAAAAATAAATAACAATGAAAAAGAAATAAAGGTCCTAATTTTTAAAACAAAACTAACTAAAATGATAAAAGTGATAGAAAAATAAAAAAAAATTTGTCTAAAATTGGACAAGCGTGCTTGTTCTCACCCCCCAACCTAAGATGAACATCGTCCTCGATGTTTATGCATGCAACGCAGAACTGTAAAAATAACATGAGGAAATATAAAAGTAAATGAGAGTAAAGAGAAAAAGTCACCTGAAGATGTGTTCGAGCTGCTCCCTGTCCAAAGTTAGACAAAATAGAACAACAAGAACAAAAAGACAAGAAGCTACTCTAAAAGGAAATATCTACTCTAAAAAGAAAAGAAACAAAAACCTACACTACTGGATTCGATATCAGGAGTCCACCTGGATCCCAAATGAAATTGTCCTCCACACAGTTTATAAGAAGCACAGAAAGAGATGAAACCATGAGGACGGCATATTTCTGTAGACTGTGTGAAAAAGGGACCACAAAGAAAATTCCTTCCTCCTCCCTTAAAAATGGATCTTTGAAAAATAGGAGAGGATGCAATGAGCAATTGCGTGACCCTAGGTCCTCCCATGCCACAAATTCTTTTAAATTGATTTCCACCGTCTGTTTAGGCATGAGCGCAAAGGATTCCAAATTGTCGGACTCGGGTGTCTGAATCGGACCACTATTCTCCAATTCTGCAAGTTTTTCTAAATAACATTGAGGGCTAATAAATGCGAGGGCAATTTCTCTAAGGGTTGGATCATCAGATTTCATGAAGAAGTCAGTACATGATTCTAAAGAGTCCAGATTATCCGACTCAGAAATCTGAAAAATGGGGTCATCCTCCCAATTATAATCTTCCTTTTGAGGCTCAGTAGGTTCATTTGCAGTTTCCTCAATTGTAGGAACATCAAATTTGTGAAAGACTATAATGCCAAATTCATCAGAAGAATCTGAATCATAGAAAGGATTTATGTAAAAGGGCATAGATTCCTCTTTAATGAAGTGGAATGGCCGGTACTCAGGAAAAGTGGGGCACACAGGCTCATGTGATTCCTCAATTGGTTCATGCATCACACCATCATCCATATACTCGTGTACACCCTTAGATATCGACTGTGTGTTTGTGTGATCCATATCTACAAGTTCTTTAATGAATGTAGGATCATTTTTAATTCCAACGGTGGCATTTTGTTTTCTCATTTCAAGCCTTGTTTGATTAATCGAAGTCATTAGGCTTTTCATGTTGTGTTCATTTTTTTGTATGATTTGCATGGTATTTTGTGTGAACTCAACCAATTTGGTTAAAGTATCCTCCAAAGAATTTTTCAGGGTTGGTGGTGGTTCATATGACCATTTAGGCGGAGAGGGATTATGAGGTGCGTATGACCAGGGAGAAGAAGGGGGTACATATGATGTATCCTGTGAGGGGTAGTCATACGACCCGTCCTGAGTAAATTCTTGGGAAGAAGAGAAATGATCTATGTTGGGCCCATTACGCCAATTGTTTAGTGAGTGATCAACCCAATTTGGACCACACATGGTATCCATTTCATTATGGTAATGCCATGGAAATCCCACATCCATATTAGAATGAGTGAATGATTGTGTGGGGGATGCGTAATCATGCGAGACCCTTATTGTTTGATCATCTGAACTAATCATTCCATTATAATCCTCCACAAATTCTTCATTGTAACAATGATCATAGTGATTGGCCCATTCCCATTCATAAGATCTAGCTGAACAATTTCTTTGATGTAACTTTTCAATTCTTTCTTGTTCACACAAGGTACACAAAGACTTTGGTGGGCCATCAGTATTGATTCCATTCCCATTAGTTTGCCCATTATTAAGTCTCCTCATGTTTGTGTGATGAGTCTTTAAAAATGTATATTTTCATACACATTTTGACCCATTTTAAGGACTTATTAACTTGAAAGAGCCTCATTTAGTGTGATATCATGGTTTAATTCATTTTAAATTCATCTTTATATTTTTCTGCATAAATTGCTTAAAAATCACACTTTTTGCATAAATTTATGAAACCTGCTATTTTTGAAAAGTCTATTTTTGGAAAGTTTTGTGAAAATAATTTTTCTCATGAAATAAATTGAATTCTCTTCATCATTAGTTCATTCATACAAAATCATGAAGAATGATGTACATTTTTATTATCATTTCATGAGAAATGGGCCCACAGTCATGCATATGTGATGTTAGGGGTAAAATTGTCTTTTCACATGAATTCACATCTGTTTTGTAGGAAATTGATTATGTGGGTCCCATTTGTAAAGAATTGAGGCAAGGAATTGATTTTCAAGAGAAAGGAGAGCAGAATTGAAGAGAAAAGGGAATTGGAAGAAAATTGTAAAAAGTCGGCTTCATGGTCCCACACACACATGCACATGTGTGGGGCACACTTGTAAAACATCCAAGATGGGGTCCATTTATTTGTTGCACATTTTCAAGAGATTTTGAAGAGAATTTAAAGAATATCTCATCAAAGATGGACAAGGAAAGCCACATAGGTGTTCTTTTTTGAGAAGGAGAAGATTTAATTGAAAAAAAATGCAAAAAAAATATCCAAGCAACCTATTCCACGTCCAAAAGAGAATTTGGATCAGATTTTGATTGAAAAAGTAAAGGAAAAAATCAAGGGAGAATTATCTAGAAGATCTCTTCAAGTTAGGAGCCAACAAGGAGAACTTTCCAAAAAAGGAAAGTTGACGATGCAAAGAGATAAAAGGGGAAGTTCTACACCTCATGTGGGCCAAGTTTGATTCTAAGAGAGGATTCTTATCCCTATTTCATCTCTCAAAAGATCTCAATGCAAGGTGGCAAAGATAAAGAAGGAAAGGAGCATCCAAGAGGGATTTCTGGACAAAACAAGCAAGGAAAGAAGAGAAAAATAAAAAGAAAAAAAATCCCCAAGGATATTGCACGTCCAAAGCATTGGTTGGAGCCCTTTTTTCTTTCATTTTTTTAATTTTTTTTAATATTTTAAAGTTTGAGAAGGAGTAGGACTTGAAAAAGTATAAATAGGGCACCCTTCTCCCATATTCTTCATGGAAGAATTACCGACCTCCCACCTCTAGATTTCTACACTCCATCTCTCCCTCTCTTGTCTCTCCATCTCAAGTCATCAAGGAGGCTTAGCTCTAAAGCCACACCACCAACCTTGAAGATCAACTAGAAGGAGGAATTCTTTTCCATCCTAGTATGTATAATCTTTTGGTTTAATTTTTTTTTTCATCTTATGTAAAGGATTGTCATACTAGTTCAATAATATTCATCTTCTTATTCTTCTTATTCATATGGTTGTATGATTGCTTGATTTGTGTTTTTTCTTGTTTGGATTGACGACCCAAATAAAAAACATACTTTAAGAAATTATTAGGCCTAGACTAAGGGAGAATTTGAGTGAATATACCGCCTTTGACTTCTTGTTAATACCGCCTTTAACTTCTATTGTTTACCGCCTTTAACTTCAGTTATACCGCCTTTGACTTCCTGCAATTTTTATTTTCTTTCATTGCACTTTTAATTTTAAATTTCTACAATTTTTTTTTCCTGCACTTCTATTTTATTTTCTGCACTTTTGTTACATTCACATTGATTTTAAGTTTTGTTTTTGCATAGTTTGATGGTTGGATTAGGAATCATTGCATCTATTTTCTTATCATAAGATTTTGTGCATACTTAAGTTGATGAAAATTAAGCCTTCAGATCTGAATCTAATGATTAAATTCGGATTTAATATACAAACAGCACAACTTAACAGTTTCAGCAAACTGTAAAAACAGTTTTTGACAAAAAGTTCGAAGTGGGTAGACCAGTCAAATCACAATATTTTTCTTTGAAACTTGGAAAAATTAAAGTTTAGGATGTGATCTTTCATTCCCCAAAATTTCAGTTCAAAATAATTTTGGAAGGTTTGTGAACCAGAGGCTTAAACTTTGCCAATCAGTCAACTCGAATCAGAATTCCTGCACAGAATTTTGCAAAGTTGTCATATTCATGCATTCATAACTTTTTCGTTTTAAATCCTTTTTCACTTCCATTTTTTTTGTTAGCTTCTTGCATCAGTAGATCATGAATTCCAGCCATTAAATTTAAATTTAGGATGCATTAGAATAGTTCAAGTCATGCATAAAATTTGCATCTACATACTAGTTTTTCATACTTAGAATTTTTCAGCATCTCATGGCATGCATTGCATTATTAATTTTACTAACTTTCTAATTTTAATTTTGTTTCTAGTTTTATGTTTTTGATTGTTTTAGTTAATTTTCAAAATTAAATATCTTTCTAAAATTATTTTAATTGAAGATTTTCAATTGGAAAGTTTATTAGTTTTGGAAATTCTAACTTAGAAAAGTTTCTAACTTTTGTTTATTTTGTTTTAAACATTGTTTAGTTTAGTTAGTTTCTAATTTTAGATTTAGTTTTATTGGAAGTTCTAACGTGTGTTTTGTTTTGCAGTAAATTTAATTTTACTTTTAGGAACTTTTAGAATTAGGGATTGTAATTATTTTGTTTTAGGAATGTATGTATTTGTTAGATTATAAATTAGGTTAGTTTTAGATTTTTATTTAAGACAGGTTACAAGTTGAAAATACCTTAAACACATTGCTCCCTGAGGATCGACCTGGTCTCACCAGTTTTATTACTACATCGCAGCTCTGCACTTGGAGTTCACGATCATTGTGGATTCCCACAAATCCCTTTTTTTTTTTTTGAAAAAAAAGATAAAAACCTAAGTTAAAAAAAAAAGACGTCTAAGCAACTCCTTAAGGTTGAAAAGTTTCCTCTAGTTCTCCAATCCGGTCCTATGAAACCAACTCGGCCAGTTAGCCACCAGGAAGTGGTAGAGTCACAGATGGACCCGTTTGAAGGACCAGTTTCCTGAACAGACAAGCTGTCGCGCACTGCAGGGGCAAAGGCTTTCTTAGACACCGAGAAGATTAAGGACAATGATTAGATCACTTTTGGTATACTTTTTTCCCAAAAGAAGTTGAGACAAGTTGAAAAACAGTAACTTTTCCTGATTTTAGAAAGTTTCTAAAAATAGCAGTGATGTGTACTTTCTAGCATTCCATGCACATTCCTATTCCAAACTAGGACGACTCATCATTCCATGCATGCCCTCCTATTTCTAGAAAGATGCCAAAATTAAACCACACCCACAAAGCAATGTAAATAAGGAAAGTTAGATAAGTTACCTTAAATGGCACTCCCCGGCAACGGCGCCAAAAACTTGATCGTGAGTTCCAAGTGCAGAACCACGATGTTGTAATAAAACTGGTGAGACCAGGTCGATCCTTAGGGAGCAATGTGTTTAAGGTATTTTCTTTCAACTTGACTTGCCTTAAAATAAAAATCTAAAGCTAACCTATTTAAAATCTAACAAATACAAGTGTCCTACTTACCAAAATTAAATTAGTTACAAACCAATGAAAGAAACTTTCCTAAATCTAAAATTCCTAAAATAAAACTAAAGTTGCTACAAAACTAAAAAACAAGTTAGAACTTCCAAAAATAAAAACTAAAATTAGAAACTAACTAAACTAAACAATGTTAGAAACAAAATAAACAAAATTAAGAAACTTCCTAAGTTAGAATTTCCAAAACTAGTAAACTTTCCAATTTAAAATCTCCAATTAAAACAAGTTTAGAAAGATATTTAATTCTGGAAATTAACTAAAACAATCAAAAACATAAAACTAGAAACAAAATTAAAATTAGAAAGTTAGTAAAATTAGTAATGCAATGCATGCCATGAGATGCTGAAAAATTCTAAGTCTGAAATACAAGTATGTTCGTGCAAATTTTATGCATGATTTGAACTATTCTAGTGCATAGTAAATCTAAATTTAATGGCTGGAATTCATGCTCTACTGATGCAAGAAACTAACAAAAAAAAACGGAATTAAAAAAAAATCTAAAACGAAAAAGTTATGAATGCATGAATATGACAATTTTGCAAAATTCTGTGCAGGAATTCTGATTTAGGTTGACTGATTGGCAAAGTTTAAGCCTCTGGTTCACAAACCTTCCGAAATTATTCTGATCTGAAATTTTGGGGAATGAAAGACCACATCCTAAACTTTAATTTTCCCAAGTTTCAAAGAAAAATATTGTGATTTTACTGGTCTACCCAATTCGAACTTTTTGTCAAAAACTGTTTCTATAGTTTGCTGAAACTATGAAGTTATGCTGTTTGTATATTAAATCCGAATTTAATCATTAGATTCAGATTTGAAGGCTTAATTTTCATCAACTTAAATTTGCACAAAATCTTATGATAAGAAAATAGATGCAATGATTCCTAATCCAACCATCAAACTATGCAAAAACAAAACTCAAAATCAATGTGAATATAACAAGAAAAATAACAAAAGTGCAGAAAAAAAAAATAAAATTGCAGGAAGTCAAAGGCGGTAATAACACGAAAGTCAAAGGCGGTAAACAACTGAAGTCAAAGGCGGTAATAACAAGAAGTCAAAGGCGGTAGATTCACTCAAATTCTCCCTTAGTCTAGGCCTAATAATTTCTTAAAGTATGCTCTTTATTTGGGTCATCAATCCAAACAAGAAAAACATAAATCAAGCAATCATACAACCATAAGAATAGGAAGAATAACAAGATGAATATTATTGAACTAGTATGACAATCCTTTACATAAAACGAAAAAAAAATTAAACCAAAAGATTATACATACTAGGATGGAAAAGAAATCCTCCTTCTAGTTGATCATCAAGGTTGGCGGTGTGGCTTTAGGACTAAGCCTCCTTGATGACTTGAGATGGAGAAACAAGAGAGGGAGAGATGGAGTGTAAAAATCTAGAGGTGGGAGGTGGGTAATTCTTCCATGAAGAATATGGGAGAAGGGTGCCCTATTTATACTTTTTCAAGTCCTACTCCTTCTCAAACTTTAAAAGCTTAAAAATAATAAAAAAATAAAAGAAAAAAGGGCTCCAACCAATGCTTTGGACGTGTAATATCCTTGGGGATTTTTTTTCTTTTTATTTTTCTCTTCTTTCCTTGCTTGTTTTGTCCAAAAATCCCTCTTGGATGCTTCTTTCCTTCTTTGTCTTTGCCACCTTGCATTGAGATCTTTTGAGAGATGAAATAGGGATAAGAATCCTCTCTTAGAATCAAAATTGGCCCACATGAGGTGTAGAACTTCCCCTTTTATCTCTTTGCATCGTCAACTTTCCTTTTTTGGAAAGTTCTCCTTGTTGGCTCCTAACTTGAAGAGATCTTCTAGATAATTCTCCCTTGATTTTTTCCTTTACTTTTTCAATCAAAATCTGATCCAAAATCTCTTTTGGACGTGGAATAGCTTGCTTGGATATTTTTTTGCATTTTTTTTTCAATTAAATCTTCTCCTTCTCAAAAAAGAACTCCTATGTGGTTTTCCTTGTCCATCTTTGATGAGATATTCTTCAAATTCCCTTTAAAATCTCTTGAAAATGTGCAAAAAATAAATGGACCCCATCTTGGATGTTTTACAAGTGTGCCCCATACATGTGCATGTGTGTGTGGGACCATGAAGCCGACCTTTTACAATTTTCTTCCAATTTCCTTTTCTCTTCAATTCTGCTCTCCTTTCTCTTAAAAATTAATTCCTTGCCTCAATTCTTTACAAATGGGACCCATATAATCAATTTCCTACAAAATAGATGTGAATTTATGTGAAAAGACAATTTTACCCCTAACATCACATATGCATGATTGTGGGCCCATTTCTCATGAAATGATAATAAAAATGTACATCATTTTCATGATTTTGTATGGATGAAATAATGATGAAGAGAATTCAATTTATTTCATGAGAAAAATTATTTTCACAAAACTTTCCAAAAATAGACTTTCTAAAAATAGCAAGTTTCATGAATTTATGCAAAAAGTGTGATTTTTAAGCAATTTATGCAGAAAAATATAAAAATGAATTTAAAATGAATTAAACCATGATATCATACTAAATGAGGCTCTTTCAAGTTAATAAGTCCTTAAAATGGGTCAAAATGTGTATAAAAATATGCATTTTTAAAGACTCATCAGGTATGCCTCCTTGGGGAGTGCAAATACCTCCTAGACTGGTGCGGATCAAAGTTGGTCAAAATTGGGATTAAGACTAACTATTCATGATCCCCTTCATTCATTACAATCTAGGTATCTCATACCAAATAATGTATGACTCCCGATTAGCTTCGGTTTCTAAAATACATGAGGCAAATCCTTAGGGATACTACATCATTATTTTAGTTAAGTGTGACCCGCCAACTAGCATTGCATGACAACCGTTGTGGGTAGCTCCTCCTTGGGGAGTGGGCTCCCACCCCGTCTCATCAACACTATCCATAGGGGATCCATATCCAGTATCCAGATAAATACAAGCCCTCCGTGGGGAATGGCCATTCTCAAAATGGCGCGAGGCTAATATTTTCCTTACAATGGACCTATGGTGGAAAACCATGGGGATTTTTATATATATATAGAAATGCCCCGCTCCCACTTAATATTTTAGAGTTAAGGATTTCCTTATAGGTGTATGGGTCCATCAAATATAGGTATATATTCATCTCATGATAAGACCAATGATTGGTTCCAAGTCAAGTTATTTTAAGGAAAGTCCAGTTTCTAAAATTAGTGTTACCAATAGATCCATCTCATGGGCCCACCAACTCTAATTAGAACTCTTTCCAAAAATTAATTTGATTTGACCAATTTTGGAATTTGCTATGTTTGGTTCAGATATGGAAATGCTCTAAAATAAGCATTCATCCATAAATAGAAAGTGCTATAACAAAAGACTAGTCCTCTCCTCCACATGACCCAGGCAGAATAGACTTCTTGGACTTCTAGACTTTCCAAAACTTTGGGATTCCTCAAACTCTTTGGGCATCTCCAAAAGACCTTTTGATAATCTTCAAACTCTTTGATTAGGAGTCCAGCTTCTCTTTCCTTCTTTGTTTCGGACATCTCCAGAATTTACAAATTTTAAAAATACATAAATTCCTATGTCTCTATAATGAGACTTACATGGTAGTCTAAACATGGAAATAAAAGGGCTACAGGGAAATTCACCATGCCTTGCCCTTTCACGGGAAACCAAGGAGACCATGATGCCCTTTACACTTAGCCACAAATAAACAATAATTAAAAGGAAAGAAAAACATGTGGGCCATATGGAGAGGACATTATCACCTACAAGTTAGTATCTCATACAACAAAGCATCTCACAAAACTAAGTTGCCAAACCACAATGGAAAAACAAGATGCCAAATTTTTGCCACCACGATACAAGATCCCCTACGCAGCAGGGGTCCGGGGGCAGCGCCCCCGGCGGGGGTCGAACTGTCCTGTCAGCTCGCGGGGTTCCAAGGGGCAGCGCCCCCGAGAAAAAAAAAAAACAACAACTCAGACCAAGAACAAGATGATTCTGCCTAGGTTCGGCTAGCCGATCTGGTCCCTACGGTTAGCCAACAGACCTCTACAGCCATAGTGGTCCGTTTGACTAACCGACCTCACGAACCCAGAAATTTGGGTTCTTTTTCAGATTCGGCTCCTGCTGTACCCAATCACCTCTAATGATCTCAGTATGCTTTTAATGGCATCTTATCATCCTCCTATCATGATTAAAACCTTTTGTGACTTTCCAAACATGTATCTACTATAAAAGCAAGCAAACCCAATAAACACTGATCCTATCATAGCCCTTGCTCTATCCTCTTCACATCTTATGCAAAGATTAGAACAAGATTACTGATCTAACATGATTAGGGATGAGGTATGGCTTTGATACCAATTGTTTGAAGTAGGTGGGTCTTGTGGATAGATTTTCAAAACTTTTGACCCACTTGACACAGGGATCAACTATCCATAAGACCAAAACCCAATCCAGGATGCGTTACCCACAATCTCGTGACCATGTATAGTAAATATTCTACCAGCACTAAACATCCATAATAATCTACGACATGCAAGAAGTAGATCATACCTTTGGAGATCCGCAGTGCTCTAATGGATTTCTTCAACACCTCTTAGCCTTCCACGCTATGACCCGAATTGGATTTCTTTTTTCAAGAAGAATGGTGGAATCTTCAGGAGAAATCGTAACTCAAAACTCCAAGGAACTAGAAGAAAGGAGGAGAGAGTAACTCGTGCAACTCTTGCACGAAAGGGTTTCGGGCGTAAGAGAGACTCTTTTGGACGTCCAAGGATATTTTATATACTCTCAAATCTCGTCCTTGCCTAATTGAAATAGAAGTCTTACTTCCAAAGCAATTAGCAAGTTTCTCCTTTCTTATCCTTTCTTTCTAGAGTTCGAGTCGGATTAGTATTTTGCAATAACTTGGGCTAGCGTGGGGACCACTAGGGATTCCTTAGAAAGCTGGCTCCAACTGGAATACCGCGACCCCACATCTCATGTGCAATCCGGGCCCTCAGTTAATTGCAAATAACACCACTATATAAATGCAATTGCACTCCAGTCTTAGGAATAAATTACAATGAAGACCCTAAACTTCCCAATTACCACAAGTACGCCCCTCTATCAATATTCGTGGATCAATTGGAATAAATCCGTCTCTTCCAATCTAAGTTCCACATCTTATTATCCTTGAGCCCCAATTAATCACAGTAATCATCAGTACCATCCAATTAACTCTTAATTGAGATGGGTGCGCACTTACTAATGACAAATCCATTAATTGGCACAAGGGAATAATAGAGATAGATTCCATCTTGATCATTCAACGTTCCCACAGTTCTACGACCACATACCCAAGATACCGAGGTGTTAACCTACAGTCGGCCTCACTCATTGGTGACTCAAAGCAAATGAATAGATAGAAACTTGAGTTCATCAATGTCTCAGGATTGAGAGCCTATTGCTAGGGAATTATGAGAGCATACCTTATTATTGAGACGGAATTCCATAAGGTGCATCTCATGGTCCTTCAATACATCCAATGTACCAGCACCGTGATCTAGAATCTTACATTCTGATGATCGAGACAAATCACACTATTTCATAGTGATCAAAGTGCTGCAACCTTATCAAATGAGATGCCCAGTCTCATTACTGGTTGTGAAGCTATTTAAGTATAAGATTTGTGACATATATCTCCCGCGTGTGGATCTCATCCATGCACATATATCACATCTAATATACTAATGGGACCCGGTTCAACTCATGAACCATTATGTCATATGTATTGGTCATGTGCATGAATTAGTAAAATAACACTCATCTCATCAAAGCAAAGCATGATTTTATTGATAAATAAAGAAATTAATCAATTTATTACATCAACTGATGGATTGAGTCCACAAAATATAACATCTCCATCCTCAATAGATAGGAAAACCGCTGCAGCAAGCCAACCTCTGGCTACAAAGATCTGTTCATTTTCTTCTGAGGTTGACAATGAATTTGTGTCCCCCTTATAGAGTTGTTCACCATCCATACAATAATCATCTTTGAAATTTCAAGATATACTCGCTGTATTCTTGAACATTACTGAGCGTCTCTTCCAGTAATTCTCACAATATTACTTGCGCTCTAATCTAGTAATCATTCAGGAATGATACAAAATACATAAATGGTTGGGATTTATTCCTAAAGTTCCATATTTCTGCGAGAAACACACTGCAAAGGACTACTGATTGCTAAAAGGGGGGAAATGCTGAAAAAAATGAATTTGTAGGAACTGATTGACCAAGCTCTTACAGAAGGGGCTGCTAGAGGCAGTTATGCCAAAAAAATGAATTTGTAGGAACTGTGAATTTGCAGGAATTGATTGACCAAGCTCTTACAGAAGGAGCTGCTAGAGGCAGTTATGCCAAAAAAAAAATGAATTTGCAGGAACTGTGAATTTGCAGGAACTGATTGACCAAGCTCTTACAAAAGGAGCTGCTAGGTTGTCAGAGAGAGAAGGAACTGATTTAGCAATGTTGCCACGTCTGTTGCAAGAATAGGTTCTTAGCCTGATGACTTTCCTGCTTGCCTTTTTGCCTTGCCTTGTCCAACTATTGGGATACAAGAATAGGCTTAGGCATCTGGCATCTATAGAACAAGTGAATCAATAGTAGAAGATAGCCAAACCCACGGACAGAGACTAGGCTGCACATTCAAAAGGGAGTGAAGTGGGTGGCCTACTAGGAGTAGGAATTGGAATCACTGCTAGTTCCTGAAATGCCTTAGTAAGCAGTAAGCTCCTGAATGCCATTGTGAACAGATAAGATCAAGAAGTGAGATAGATGAGCAGACTTGTAATGCAAGAGAAGTGTTTCCCATGGAGCGTAAAAGGTATGAGTTCAAACCCGGTGAAAGATTTCTATTGGTACAGTTTTCCTTGGCTAGAATAGCTAATCAATAGGCTAGCTTCCTTTGTTTGGTTGTTTGTGGGTTGTTACAGTCAATCACAATCAGAGGGTGGACAAAGAGGAAAGTGATGCACTATTGATTGCCAGTGATTTATCAGCCTTTAGCTATTAAGGTGAGGGGATATCATAACTATTCTCAATCAGGGATCGCTTGCTCTTTACCCGTTCCTTTCGGGCCTCTCAATCAGGAATCGATGGGCAACCACTAGAACAGCTAGCACCACCAAGACAACTCATTTCTTTAGCTGTTACGCTCGGGCCTCTCCCCCAAGAGAGCTCCTTCATTCCAATCCACTCAACTCAGAATGCTCACTATGCTTAACACAGATTTCTCCCCCATAAGAACCCCCGGTGGTGAATCAAAGCATAGCAGCCAAGCTTTCTTGGATACCACAATTTCTGCACTACCACAAATACGAAGTTAATCGATAAGAGTCCATTCCAATAATACATTCAAACTGATTGTGATTGAAGATTGCTCTTAACACCAAATAGTCTAATACCTGAGTCCATGTGTTTCCTTTTTTTTTTTGTGTTCCTATATCCACATGGGTCTGCACTCATTGCTAAAGCAGATTGGTATTGAATCCTATACAATATTCGAATTTTTTGCAGATTGGTTCAAGTATATTCAGTTACATTAGTACAAGTTTTTAAGAACTTGGCTGACATGTGAAGATTTTACAGATTGCAAAGAGAACTAGTAAGGAAATTGACCCATGATAGAGAATGTAATTTATTTTACAGATCACATCTCATGTTAGATTTTCTTCTATGGCTGACATGTGAAGATTGCAAAGACAGTTTTGATTCTTAATTCATTGGTTGATCACATCACTCTATTAGAACAGAGTGTCTTACATTTTACAGATTGCAAAGAGGACTAGTAAGGGATTTTATAGTTTTTCTTTTCTTAGCTCCTGAGCCCCAACAAAGTTCCATGGTTTAGTTGGTAGCCAAGACTCTATGAAGTCCAAACAGTTTTATCTGATGGAGCCCTGAAACAGATTTTCCTGTAGCCTTTTATCCTTTTGGATCAAAGTAATTAGCTCAACCAGACTCAATGCCTGTCAGACTTGCTACACTCACTCAACTCAATGCCTGTCATGAGCTGAGTCAAGTAGAGTCTGTTCTGGCATTGTTTCTAGATCAATGGTCCTGCTCGTTATCAGCGCTGTTTCCAAAGATTACAGTGCTGTTTCCAAAGATGACATTGGAAAGCATGCCAGAGCTATTTCCAGAGCTGTTTGATGTTGTTTCCAAGTGACATTATGATCGTGAACTCCAAGTGCAGAGCTGCGATGTAGTAATAAAACTGGTGAGACCAGGTCGATCCTCAGGGAGCAATGTGTTTAAGGTATTTTCAACTTGTAACCTGTCTTAAATAAAAATCTAAAACTAGCCTAATTTAAATCTAACAAATACATACATTCCTAAAACAAAAAAAATTACAATCCCTAATTCTAAAAGTTCCTAAAAGTAAAATTAAATTTACTACAAAACAAAACACACGTTAGAACTTCCAATTAAAATTAGAAACTAACTAAACTAAACAATTTTTAAAACAAAATAAACAAAAGTTAGAAACTTTTCTAAGTCAAAATTTTCAAAACTAATAAACTTTCCAATTGAAAATCTTCAATTAAAATAATTTTAGAAAGATATTTAATTTTGAGAATTAACTAAAAAAATAAAAAACATAAAGCTAAAAACAAAATTAAAATTAGAAAGTTAGTAAAATTAGTAATGCAATGCATGCCATGAGATGCTGAAAAATTCTAAGTATGAAAAACTAGTATGTTGATGCAAATTTTATGCATGATTTGAACTATTCTAATGTATCCTAAATTTAAATTTAATGGCTGGAATTCATGATCTACTGATGCAAGAAACCAACAAAAAAAATGGAAGTGAAAAAGGATTTAAAACGAAAAAGTTATGAATGCATGAATATGACAACTTTGCAAAATTCTGTGCAGAAATTCTGATTCAGGTTGACTGATTGGCAAAGTTTAAGCCTCTGGTTCATAAACCTTCCGAAATTATTTTGATCTGAAATTTTGGGGAATGAAAGACCACATCCTAAAATTTAATATTGCTAAGTTTCAAAGAAAAATCTTGTGATTTGACTGGTCTACCCACTTCGAACTTTTCGCCCAAAAATTGTTTTTTGCAGTTTGCTGAAACTGTTTTAAGTTATGCTGTTTATATATTGAGTCCGAATTTAATCATGAGTTTCAGATTTGAAGGCTTAATTTTCATCAACTTAAATATGCACAAAATCTTATGATAAGAAAATAGATGCAATGATTCCTAATCCAACCATCAAACTATGCAAAAACAAAACCTCAAATCAATGTGAATGTAACAAGAAAATCACAAAAGTGCAGAAAATAACATAAAATTGCAGGAAGTCAAAGGCGGTAATAACACGAAAGTCAAAGGCGGTAAACAACTGAAGTCAAAGGCGGTAATAACAAGAAGTCAAATGCGGTATATTCACTCAAATTCTCCCTTAGTCTAGGCCTAATAATTTCTTAAAGTATGCTCTTTATTTGGGTCGTCAATCCAAACAAGAAAAAACACAAATCAAGCAATCATACAACCATAAGAATAAGAAGAATAAGAAGATGAATATTATTAAACTAGTATAACAATCCTTTACATAAGATAAAAAAAATTAAACCAAAAGATTATACATACTAGGATGGAAAAGAATTCCTCCTTCTAGTTGATCTTCAAGGTTGGTGGTGTGGCTTTAGGGCTAAGCCTCCTTGATGACTTGAGATGGAGAGACAAGAGAGGGAGAGATAAATGAAGAAATCTAGAGGTGGGAGGTGGGTAATTCTTCCATGAAGAATATGGGAGAAGGGTGCCCTATTTATACTTTTTCAAGTCCTACTCCTTCTCAAACTTTAAAATATTAAAGATAATTAAAAAATGAAAGAAAAAAGGGCTCCAACCAATGCTTTGGATGTGCAATATCCTTGGGGATTTTTTTTCTTTTTATTTTTCTCTTCTTTCCTTGCTTTTTTTGTCCAGAAATCCCTCTTGGATGCTTCTTTCCTTCTTTGTCTTTGCCACCTTGCATTGAGATCTTTTGAGAGACGAAATAGGGATAAGAATCCTCTCTTAGAATCAAACTTGACCCACATGAGGTGTAGAACTTCTCCTTTTATCTCTTTGCATCGTCAACTTTCCTTTTTTGGAAAGTTCTCCTTGTTGGCTCCTAACTTGAAAAGATCTTCTAGATAATTCTCCCTTGATTTTTTCCTTTACTTTTTCAATCAAAATCTGATCCAAAATCTCTTTTGGACGTGGAATAGGTTGCTTGGATATTTTTTTGCATTTTTTTTCAATTAAATCTTCTCCTTCTCAAAAAAGAACTCCTATGTGGCTTTCCTTGTCCATCTTTGATGAGATATTCTTCAAATTCTCTTCAAAATCTCTTGAAAATGTGCAACAAATAAATGGACCCCATCTTGGATGTTTTACAAGTGTGCCCCACACATGTGCATGTGTGTGTGGGACCATGAAGCCGACTTTTTGCAATTTTCTTCCAATTTCTTTTTCTCTTCAATTCTGCTCTCCTTTCTCTTGAAAATCAATTCCTTGCCTCAATTCTTTACAAATGGGACCCATATAATCAATTTCCTACAAAACAGATGTGAATTCATGTGAAAAGACAATTTTACCCCTAACACCACATATGCATGACTGTGGGCCCATTTCTCATGAAATGATAATAAAAATGTACATCATTCTTCATGATTTTGTATGAATGAACTAATGATGAAGAGAATTCAATTTATTTCATGAGAAAAATTATTTTCACAAAACTTTCCAAAAATAGACTTTTCAAAAATAGCAGGTTTCATGAATTTATGCAGAAAGTGTGATTTTTAAGCAATTTATGCAGAAAAATATAAAGATGAATGTAAAATGAATTAAACCATGATATCACACTAAATGAGGCTCTTTCAAGTTAATAAGTCCTTAAAATGGGTCAAAATGTGTATGAAAACATGCATTTTTAAAGACTCATCACGCCCGCCAACCAGCGTTTTGCTAGTCCCTAGCAAAAAAATGCGATAAAATATGAGGAATTCATCCTAACCTGGTCTTATCTTAAACTAATGCAATGCAATAAAACTAAACATGAATGCAACGCCACTTTCGCTGGCACTCTCGACTGCATTTAACTTATGCAGCAAGCCCTTAAACCCATAGTTCCCCCTAGTGGACGAGTTGTGCCTCGTGAGGGTTCGCAGTGAATATACCCACAAAATTCTCTTTTTTGTTTAATGAAAAAAAAATAAACAAATGAATAAAAGAGAAAAGAAATTCCCCAAAAGAAAATTCACTCATATCAGAAATTTTCGAAATCTGGAATAATTACACTTTCAAATTTTTCAAAATCCAGTCCACAATTCTATTCTCAAAAACTCTCTCAATTTCAAACCAACTTGCGTGCATTGTGCGAAATTGTATACATCAAAAACCTATTTCGGATATTCTACAATAATGCTGCAAAAACAGAAGTTTTCCCTCAAATGGTTTGATCCCCTGAAATTTAGCAAAAAGAAATTTCCTCTCTAAGTTACTAAGATAGTTGCCACTTTACTATTTACTTCGGTTGGCCTCTTTTTCTCTCACTATCTTTTTCCGACGCAAGAGTTCCTAAGTTCATACGATATAAGAAAAGTTAGGATCCAGAGAGCAAATCTGGTCCTTGTCCTTCCTTGCACATACTCCCTTGCAAACTTTTACGTACACTCTTCACTCTCTTACTTTTTCCAACGTAGAATTTTCCAAGTTCATATGATATAGCAAAAGTTGGGATCTAAGGAGCAAACTTAGTCCTTATGCTTTTCCGCACATATCCCTTGAAAATTTCTACGGACACTCGTTGGGCCATAATTCATCTTTATTTTTATTTATTATTTTTTTCTTTCCTGTGACTGTGTAATGTTTAGGTCCCTTAAGCTTTCTAATTAACCCATGTAGCGAGCGTTAGGCCAATGACTCCCAAACCAGATGGCTTTAGGGTACTAGATATGGAAATATCCCTCCGGGCTTACTAGCTCGAGTTAAAAAGGCTACGAACCCAAACTAGTCACAAATTGCTCATTATATGCTCTTTTTTTTCACTCTTGTTTTTTTTTTTTTTAAACCAAAGTAAACACTAGGTGGCAATTCTCATTTCACTCCAATTAATTCATCGTGGTTCTAATATATACAATTTACCAACAATGAACCAGGAAACAAAAATATTCTACAAACTAAATTTCAAGTTCACATTGTATTCTCCAGAAAAATTCCAAAAACAAACAGCATCAAAGCTTCATATCCAAAATTGTCGAAAAAAATGTATACGTGTATGTATATGAAGAGCAAGTTTTGGTTATCTTTTGATAGGTTTTCTCCTTCAGAAAATGCAAACTTTCTTTTTACTTCCTTCCAAAAGTATGAAAATTCCAGATTTCTATATATCTTCAAATCGCTTCAATTCTTTTGAAAACTTTCTTTTATGAAATGAAAAGCAAATGAGAAAAACAAATGAGAGATAAATGCAAAAGTAAATGAAAATGTAAAAAAAAAATGCCGGCAAAAATTCCTAAAACTAAAAAAAAAGTCTAAAAAAAATTAAAAGCTAAAAAAAATTTAAAAAAAAACCTATATGCCGAAAAGTAAAAAAAAACCTATATGCCTAAAAGTGGACAAGCGTGCTTGTTCCCACCCCCCAACCGGTTATGTGCATCGTCCTCGATGTATATGAATGGAATATAAACAGTAAGAAAAACATGAGGAAACAAAACAGTAAAAGAGGGTAAGGAGAAGAGGCACCTGAAATTATGTCTGAGTTGCTCCCTGTCCAAGTTTAGACAAAAATAACAAAAGCAAAACCATAATATACATAGTATACACAGCAAAAGGCCTCTGTCAGATCCAAGGCCGATCAATCCTTGTATATAGGATCATTAAGAGAAATTTCATCCTCTTCAGGTGGTGTGATCTCCAAGAATGGCTTCAATCTTTGGCCATTGACTTTGAACATTTGGCCATCCTTTGGATCGAAAATCTCAACAGCACCATATGGAAAAACTGTTTTGACAATGTACGGACCAGTCCATCGAGAGTTGAGCTTGCCAGGAAACAAACGAAGCCTAGAATTGTAAAGGAGGACTTTTTGCTCAGGGTGGAAATTTTTCCTGATGATTTGATTATCATGAAAAACCTTTGCCCTCTCTTTGTATATTTTAGAATTAACATAGGCTTCTCTGCGCAACTCTTCCAATTCATTCAGTTGTAGTTTCCTATTAGATCCAGCTTTATCTATATCAAGGTTGAACTGTTTAATAGCCCAATAAGCTCTATGCTCAAGTTCCACTGGCAAGTGGCAAGCTTTCCCATAAATTAGCCGATAAGGAGACATTCCAATAGGAGTTTTGAAAGCTGTCCGATAAGCCCATAATGCATCGGTTAGTCGAGTAGACCAATCTTTTCGATTAGGGTTTACGGTAGTCTCCAAAATCCGCTTGATTTCACGATTTGATACCTCTACTTGCCCACTAGTTTGTGGGTGATAAGGGGTGGCCACTTTGTGAGTTATTCCGTATTGCTTCATAAGGGCCTCAAAAGTTCTATTACAAAAATGCGATCCCCCATCACTTATAATGGCACGAGGGGTTCCAAATCGTGAAAACACATCCTTCAAAAATCTCTGAACAGTTTTAGCATCATTACTCCGGCAAGGAATAGCTTCTATCCATTTTGAGACATAATCAACAGCAACCAAGACATAAATGAAACCAAAACTAGGAGGAAAAGGTCCCATAAAGTCTATACCCCATACATCAAAAATTTCAATTACCAAAATTGGGTTCAAAGGCATCATGTTTCTTTTTGAAATATTACCCAATTTTTGGCAGTGCTCACAGGTCTTGCAAAATTCATGAACATCCTTAAAAAGTGTGGGCCAATAAAAACCACATTGTAATATTTTGCAGGATGTCTTTTTAGCAGAAAAATGGCCTCCACAAGCCTGTGAATGACATAATGATATGACACTAGGAATCTCATCATCTGGCACACACCTCCTGATAATTTGATCTGGGCAGTATTTGAACAAGTATGGATCAACCCAGAAAAAATGTTTCACCTCAGAAAAGAACAAATCTTTATCTTGCTTAGTCCAATGACTAGGAATACTGCCCATAGCAAGATAATTTGCTATATCTGCAAACCAAGGGGGTTTGGATAATGCAAAAAGGTGTTCATCTGGAAAATTGTCCTTGATTGGTGTTGGCTTAATAGTATCAGAAATGACAAGTCTAGAAAGGTGATCTGCCATAACATTTTCTACTCCTTTCTTATCTCTGATTTCTAAGTCAAATTCCTGGAGTAAAAGGATCCATCTAATCAGTCTGGGCTTAGCATCTTTCTTAGAAAGAAGGTACTTTAGCGCGGAATGATCAGTAAACACCACAATCTTAGATCCAATCAAGTAAGAGCGAAATTTGTCAAGTGCAAAGACCACTGCCAATAATTCCTTCTCAGTGGTTGAATAGTTGATCTGTGTACTATTCAGGCTCTTACTTGCATAATAAATCACGTAAGGCTTTTTATCCTTACGTTGTCCCAAAACAGCCCCAACCGCAAAATCACTGGCATCACACATGAGTTCAAAAGGAAGGTTCCAATCTGGAGGTTGCATAATTGGAGCAGACGTTAGCATAGCTTTTAATTTTTCAAAGGCCACTTGGCATGCCTCAGTCCATTCAAATTGTGCATCCTTGGATAACAGTTCACAGAGAGGGCGAGATATAGAACTAAAATCTTTAATGAACCTTCTGTAGAACCCTGCATGCCCTAAGAATGATCTTATATCTCTTACGGTTTTGGGTGTGGGTAAGTTAGCAATCAAATCAATTTTAGACTTGTCAACTTCTAGACCTTTTTCAGACACAATATGACCAAGGACAATTCCCTGGCGAACCATGAAATGTTATTTTTCCCAATTGAGTACCAAGTTCTTTTCTTCACATCTGGTTAGAACAATCTCGAGGTTGGTCAAACAATCCTCAAATGAGTCACCAAACACAGAGAAATCATCCATGAAGACCTCGAGAATGCGTTCCACCATGTCACTAAAAATACTCAGCATACAACGCTGAAATGTGGCGGGAGCATTACATAACCCAAAAGGCATTCGCCGATAAGCAAAAGTACCAAAGGGGCATGTAAATGTAGTTTTCTCCTGGTCTTCAAAGGAGATTTCTATTTGGTTATATCCAGAATATCCATCAAGAAAACAATAGTACTGGTGGCCAGCTACCCTTTCCAAAATTTGGTCCATAAAGGGTAGAGGGAAATGGTCCTTACGTGTGACTGCATTAAGTTTCCTGTAGTCTATGCATACCCTCCATCCTGTGGAGACCCGGGTAGGAACAAGTTCATTTTGCATATTTTTGACTACAGTGATACCGGTTTTTTTTTGGAACGACCTGGGTAGGGCTGACCCACTGGCTATCTGAGATGGGATAGATTATGCCCACATCAAGCAGTTTAAGCACCTCAGCCCTAACCACTTCTTGCATGGTAGGATTAAGCCGGCGTTGCATTTGCCTACATGGTTTTGCATCCTCTTCAAGGTAGATGTGATGCGTACACACTAAAGGATTGATTCCTTTGATGTCAGCCACATTCCAAGCAATCACATTCTTGTGTTGTTTGAGTACTTTCAATAATTGGGCCTCTTGATTCTCAGTAAAAAGCGAAGAAATAACTACTGGGTAGGTCTCCTCATCCCGAAGGTAAGCATATTTGAGGTTAGAAGGGAGGGGTTTCAACTCAAGTTTGGGTGGTTCAACCTGAGATGGAAGAGGTGGTGCTCCATTTGGTACAAGCTCCTCAAACTTGGGTGTCCAGATAGCATGAGCTTCTTCCATAGTGTCATTATCCATTTCCTCAAGAAAGTCTATATCCTCATTGGCCTCAAGCATCAGTGCAATGTGGGAGTTAACACACTCCTCTAAATCATCCTCCAGCACAGTATTCATAGAGTTCATTTTAAGGAGATCATCATCAATATCATCAGGATGTTTGTATAAATTGAATATAATTAGTTCAATAGTCATGTTTCCAAAAGAAAGTTTTAACATTCCATTCCGGCAATTGATTAATGCATTTGATGTTGCTAAAAATGGTCTTCCTAAAATTACCGGAATCTGAGCATTGTGATTATGTACTGGTTGAGTGTCCAATACATAAAAATCAGCAGGAAAATAGAATTTTTCAATTTGCACTAATATGTCTTCTATTACCCCCCTTGGTTTCTTGATCGAACGATCTGCGAGTTGTAGAGTAACCTTGGTAGGTTTCAACTCGCCTAGCCCCAGTTGTTGATAAACCGAGTAGGGTAATAGATTAACACTGGCCCCCAGGTCTAGTAAAGCCTGACCAATCCGGTGATTTCCAATGGTGCACGATATGGTGGGGCATCCCGGATCTTTGTATTTCTGGGGTGTGCTCCCATTTAGGAGTGCACTAACTTGCTCAGTGAAAAAAGCTTTCTTTTGTACATTCGTCCTACGCTTGACAGTGCAAAGATCCTTAAGGAACTTAGCGTAGGATGGAATCTGATTTATTGCATCCAATAGAGGAATATTGATTTTAACATCCTTAAAAATGTCTAAGATCTCCTGGTTTGGGATTGGCTTCTTGGGGTGGGTCAACCTTTATGGAAAAGGGACAATGGGTGTGACAGTTATGGGGTAAGGACCTTTTTCATTCTCAACAACAATTTTTGCATTAGTACTATCCTTTTTAATCTTTTCATTCAAATCCGAGGAGACATGTTGTTTATCTTTTTCTGGATTGTCTTGAAGTTCTTTGCCACTGCGTAGAGTGACTGCCTGAACATGCTCCTAATAGTTTGGGTTAGTTATGTCGTTCACTTCAAACTGGCCTTTTGGGTTTGGGAGAGGTTGAGCAGGAAATGTTCCTTTCCCTTGAATTTGAAGGCTACGTTTGATTTGTTCGACAGAAGTTTCTAACCTTTGGATAGCCTGCTGGTTATTCTGAATCATTTGTTGATTATTTTGCATATTTTGCATAAATTGTTGTTGAGAATGAACTAGCATACTGAGGGACTCCTCCAACGACCTATTATGAGCTTATGGTGCATAAGATGTATTATGTTGTGGAGACATGTATGCACCAGAATTTGATGGTCTTTGGGGATTATACTCAGGTGTAGTACTTGGCCCATTCCTCCAGCTAAAATTTGGGTGGTTTCGCCACGAAGCATTATAGGTGTTCCCCATGGTATTTGTATTGAACGGCTTTTGGTATGAGTTCAAAATGTTAGCCTGTTCTTGAATTGCTTCCTGTAATGCAGGTCCAGTTGGACAGTCTGCTGACAAATGATCTTCAGAAGCACAAATACCACAAACCATGATTGTATCCTTGTTCTTTCCAAGTTTCAGGGTTTCTATTTCTCTTGTAAGTGCAGCAAGCTTGGCTTGAATTTCAGTTTGATTGTTCAGATGATAGATTCGTCCTCCCTTAGACTGGTTCAATGACCTAGATTGATCCGCCCCATCAGACGAGGCCCATTTTTGTGCATTTTCGGCCATTAGTTCCAAGAATTCCCACGCTTCATCAATTTGTTTTTGATCGAATTGACCATTGCACATTATCTCAATAAATTGACGGGTATCAGGGGTTAAACCCTTAATAAAAATCTCGATGAGACGATATGTTTCATATCCATGATGAGGACATGCAAGGACTAATTCGTTAAATCTTTCCCAACACTTATAATAGGGTTCCTTAAGATTTTGTCTAAACATCATAATTTCCCTTTTCAAAGTGTTGGTCTTATGCTGTGGGAAGAATTTCTTCAAAAATTCAGTCTCTAGGCCTTTCCAGGTGTTGATTGAACTTGGTCTAAGAGAGTGGAGCCAAGTCTTAGCTTTATCTTTCAAAGAAAATGGAAATAATCGAAGTTTGATTACATCCGGCATTACGTTTTGTAACTGAAGTGTTGAGCATACTTCATCAAATTCTTTTAGGTGCAAGTATGCACTTTCAGAGTCAAGCCCATGAAACTTGGGTAGAAGTTGGATCATGCCTGGTTTGATCTCAAATTGACCCGTGATTGGGGGCATCACTATACAGGATGGTGTAGTTTGTCGAGCGGGGTTCAAGTAATCACGTAAAGTCCTAGGTGGCTGATTAACCTCCACACCATTGCGGTCCCCATTGTTATTCCCATTCCTGAATTGGGCATCATTGTTACCGGACCCACTCGCCATTGAAGACAATCTCAAAGGACTGGAGGGTCTAGGAGATTCTTTCCTTTCTAATCTATGCACTGATCCTCTTTGCCAAATTGGCTGAGAGGGCTTGTCCTTTCTTTTTGGAATTTTGAGATTTGAAAAAAAACCTAAGTTATGAAAGCAACTAAAAAAAAAACTCCCTAGGGTTGAAAAGTTTCCTTAAGTTTTCCAATCTAGTCCTACGAAACCAACTCGGCCAGGTTAGCCACCAGGAAGTGGTAGAGTCACAGATGGACCCGTTTGAAGGACCAATTTCCTGAACAGTCAAGCTGTCGCGCACTACAGGGGCAAAGGCCTCCTTAGACACCGAGAAGATTAAGGACAATGACTAGATCACTTTTGGTAAACTTTCTTCCCAAAAGAAGTTGAGACAAGTTGAAAAACAATAACTTTTCCAATTTTAGAAAGTTTCTAAAAAGCAGAGTGATGTGTACTTTCTAGCATTCCATGCACATTCCTATTCCAAATTAGGGCGGCTTAGCATTCCATGCATGTCCTCCTATTTCTAGAAAGATACCACAATGAAACCACAATCACAAAACAATGTAAAAAAGGAAAGTTAGAAAAATTACCTTAAATGGCGCTCCCCGGCAACGGCGCCAAAAACTTGATCGTGAACTCCAAGTGCAGAGCTGCGATGTAGTAATAAAACTGGTGAGACCAGGTCGATCCTCAGGGAGCAATGTGTTTAAGGTATTTTCAACTTGTAACCTGTCTTAAATAAAAATCTAAAACTAGCCTAATTTATAATCTAACAAATACATACATTCCTAAAACAAAAAAAATTACAATCCCTAATTCTAAAAGTTCCTAAAAGTAAAATTAAATTTACTGCAAAACAAAACACATGTTAGAACTTCCAATAAAACTAAATCTAAAATTAGAAACTAACTAAACTAAACAATGTTTAAAACAAAATAAACAAAAGTTAGAAACTTTTCTAAGTCAGAATTTTCAAAACTAATAAACTTTCCAATTGAAAATCTTCAATTAAAATAATTTTAGAAAGATATTTAATTTTGAAAATTAACTAAAACAATCAAAAACATAAAACTAGAAACAAAATTAAAATTAGAAAGTTAGTAAAATTAGTAATGCAATGCATGCCATGAGATGCTGAAAAATTCGAAGTATGAAAAACTAGTATGTTGATGCAAATTTTATGCATGATTTGAACTATTCTAATGCATCCTAAATTTAAATTTAATGGCTGGAATTCATGATCTACTAATGCAAGAAACCAACAAAAAAAATGGAAGTGAAAAAGGATTTAAAACGAAAAAGTTATGAATGCATGAATATGACAACTTTGCAAAATTCTGTGCAGGAATTCTGATTCGGGTTGACTGATTGGCAAAGTTTAAGCCTCTGGTTCATAAATCTTCCGAAATTATTTTGATCTGAGATTTTGGGGAATGAAAGACCACATCCTAAAATTTAATATTGCTAAGTTTCAAAGAAAAATACTGTGATTTGACTGGTCTACCCACTTCGAACTTTTCGCCCAAAAACTGTTCTTTTGCAGTTTGCTGAAACTGTTTTAAGTTATGCTGTTTATATATTGAGTCCGAATTTAATCATGAGTTTCAGATTTGAAGGCTTAATTTTCATCAACTTAAATATGCACAAAATCTTATGATAAGAAAATAGATGCAATGATTCCTAATCCAACCATCAAACTATGCAAAAACAAAACCTCAAATCAATGTGAATGTAACAAGAAAATCACAAAAGTGCAGAAAATAACATAAAATTGCAGGAAGTCAAAGGCGGTAATAACACAAAAGTCAAAGGCGGTAAACAACTGAAGTCAAAGGCGGTAATAACAAGAAGTCAAAGGCGGTATATTCACTCAAATTCTCCCTTAGTCTAGGCCTAATAATTTCTTAAAGTATGCTCTTTATTTGGGTCGTCAATCCAAACAAGAAAAAACACAAATCAAGCAATCATACAACCATAAGAATAAGAAGAATATGAAGATGAATATTATTGAACTGGTATGACAATCCTTTACATAAGATAAAAAAAAAAAAACGAAAAGATTATACATACTAGGATGGAAAAGAATTCCTCCTTCTAGTTGATCTTCAAGGTTGGTGGTATGGCTTTAGGGCTAAGCCTCCTTGATGACTTGAGATGGAGAGACAAGAGAGGGAGAGATGAATGAAGAAATCTAGAGGTGGGAGGTGGGTAATTCTTCCATGAAGAATATGGGAGAAGGGTGCCCTATTTATACTTTTTCAAGTCCTACTCCTTCTCAAACTTTAAAATATTAAAAATAATTAAAAAATGAAAGAAAAAAGGGCTCCAACCATTGCTTTGGACGTGCAATATCCTTGGGGATTTTTTTTCTTTTTATTTTTCTCTTCTTTCCTTGCTTTTTTTGTCCAGAAATCCCTCTTGGATGCTTCTTTCCATCTTTGTCTTTGCCACCTTGCATTGAGATCTTTTGAGAGATGAAATAGGGATAAGAATCCTCTCTTAGAATCAAACTTGACCCACATGAGGTGTAGAACTTCTCCTTTTATCTCTTTGCATCGTCAACTTTCCTTTTTTGGAAAGTTCTCCTTGTTGGCTCCTAACTTGAAGAGATCTTCTAGATAATTCTCCCTTGATTTTTTCCTTTACTTTTTCAATCAAAATCTGATCCAAAATCTCTTTTGGACGTGGAAAAGGTTGCTTGGATATTTTTTTGCATTTTTTTTCAATTAAATCTTCTCCTTCTCAAAAAAGAACTCCTATGTGGCTTTCCTTGTCCATCTTTGATGAGATATTCTTCAAATTCTCTTCAAAATCTCTTGAAAATGTGCAACAAATAAATGGACCCCATCTTGGATGTTTTACAAGTGTGCCCCACACATGTGCATGTGTGTGTGGGACCATGAAGCCGACTTTTTGCAATTTTCTTCCAATTTCTTTTTCTCTTCAATTCTGCTCTCCTTTCTCTTGAAAATCAATTCCTTGCCTCAATTCTTTACAAATGGGACCCATATAATCAATTTCCTACAAAACAGATGTGAATTCATGTGAAAAGACAATTTTACCCCTAACACCACATATGCATGACTGTGGGCCCATTTCTCATGAAATGATAATAAAAATGTACATCATTCTTCATGATTTTGTATGAATGAACTAATGATGAAGAGAATTCAATTTATTTCATGAGAAAAATTATTTTCACAAAACTTTCCAAAAATAGACTTTTCAAAAATAGCAGGTTTCATGAATTTATGCAGAAAGTGTGATTTTTAAGCAATTTATGCAGAAAAATATAAAGATGAATGTAAAATGAATTAAACCATGATATCACACTAAATGAGGCTCTTTCTAGTTAATAAGTCCTTAAAATGGGTCAAAATGTGTATGAAAACATGCATTTTTAAAGACTCATCACATTATACGATAGTTTTTAATCCTGCCATTAACATTCCATTGGGCCACTTGAATCATACTTCTCTGAGTCAGCTCCCACAAGCAGTCCTCTCCAACTTCCTCCATTGTTTCATCTCCTCTTTCTTGTATGAAGCCCTCCGCAACCCACATCTGAACCAACTCAGTTGCAGGGATTGTCAAGTGTTTGGGGTAAACACCAAAATGGAGAAAGCATGACTTCAAGTAATAAGGCAGATCACTGTAACCTAAATGGAGTTCACTCTCAAGATTTGCTTCCTTAGCTGCTATTCTGATTCGAGTGCTAAGCATTATTCTGCTCCGCTTCATCTCCTTTGGGAAAAAAACTTGTAAAGAATTCCAGTCTTTAATGCTCCAAATATCATCAATTACCACCAAAAATCTCTTCCCCTCCAAGACACTTTTGAGCATGTTGCCCAGCTCAAGTGTACTCATGTTTTTCATCCTTTTAAAATCACCGTCACTAATGCTCTTCAGACATTTTATACAGTCCATTAAAATATCATGATCTCTACACTCTTGAGACACATAAACTCAGTCAACGCATTCAAAATGGTTTTGCCCATCAGACATGAAGCCTATTTCATGGAAAAAACACTAATGTGTTTAATCTCTTTTGGTCATATATATTGTATAAAGATGTAAAGACCTTCAATAAGCTAACTATATTATCTATTACTTGTAATTTTCAACGTAAATCACAGAGGAATTCAGAGAGCCGGAGCAAATTGAAAACCACTCATACATCTGGCTCTCGATCATTTGCAGCCCAGTTCTCGCTTATACATGAAGATGAGCAGCAGGCTCCTCCTTCTGAACTTGACTTATATTGGCATCGACACTACAGCACGAAGAAAGACCGATGGATCACAAAACATGCTGAGGAGACACATGTGAGTTGTTGAATATTCAATATTGTATGTCAATGTTTATTTCGGTTTCCTAACATAGATTACCTGACATATATGAATGCTTTGAGAATGCAGCAAAGAATGGAGGCGGCATTGTCACAGTCTGAAATTAACTCTCCAGTGGCTGAGCAACAAGTGATTGAGGATATACTAGGGAAGAGAATCGTGAGGAGGCAAGTGTACCGCTCGAGGGGCCCATCATCATCTTCTTATAGTATTTCATTGAGAGCACAGGAGGAGTTGTGGCGACGGCATGAAGAGTCGCAGAAACAATTGCAAGATCAAGCAGCTAAATAAGTTCAAATGCAAAATTAGATTAAGATGCTGCTCTCTCGGGTCAATATGGATGGTTTGGGCTCCTCCGAAAAGTAGAGATTTCTGGTTCTACAAATTGGCATGGGTCTTCCCTACATTTTGTTGTTGAGTGGCCATGTTTCATGGTGTATTTTGGATGTTTGATGATGACATGATTTTATTTAGGATTTACTTTACGTTACTTTTCTTGATAGAAGATGTTATTTTCTATGGTATAGATGTGTTTATGGTTAGCTTTAATTGGTTAATGACTCGTTTTTTATTGTTGCATGATGAATGTGGGGTTGTTTTTAGTTTATCAACATTTTTGGTTGTCCAAAGTTAAATTTAGATTTGAATAAATTTTTTTTAATTTTACAGCCACTATATTTAATTAATAAAAAAACTTATTTCCCGACGCACTATATGCATCACAAAAAAGGAGGCAAATTTGGCTTCTAAATGCCTGCGATAAAGAGATTTTCCAATGCTGTATGTTTATTACCGACACTTTTTAAGTGTCATTGAATTGGAGGATAATAGATTATAACAAATTTTATTTTAAATCCCGACACGTAAGTGCGTTGTTAAATACTTTTACAGATGCAACTAATGGTGTTTGCAAAAGAATACCCGATGCATAACTGCGTCGTTAAACAATTTTACCGATGAAACTGATGCGTCTGCAAAGAATACCCGATGCATAACTGCATCGTTAAACAGTTTTCCTAACGAAACTAATGCGTCTGCAAAGAATATCCGGTGTGTAAATGCTTTGTTAAAAACATTTACCGACGCAAATAATGGCGTCTGCAATAGAATACCCGACGCGTAAGTGCGTCGTTAAACTTTTTTATCGACGCTACTAATGGCATTAGGAGATGAATAGTCGACACTCCTAGGCGTCAGGAAATAAATAGTCAACGCTCCTATGCGTCGGCCCTGGAGTGTGAATGAGACCTATCATTACTGATTTGCCGACGCTACTAGCACTGTCGACATTGTGGCCGACGCAATATTGCGTCAGTAAAAGACTTCTCATTTCCGATGCTTACCGTTATTGCGTCGAGAATTTCTTTGCCGGCATTAGGTAGCCGACATTGTACTGGCGTAGCTGAGTGTGTTGGGAAAATCTTTCCCGACGCAAATTTACAAATGGCTGACGCGTTGAGTGCATCGCAAAAACTGGGGTTTGTAGTAGTGCATAGTTGCAGGATTTGATATTCAAATAGTCCATCTGTATTACATTCATATACTGAGGAGCTTTTGAATCGAAGGCCACTTAGAATAGCTTATTCTTCGAATTGAAGATCAATTGGAGTAGGTCTTGGTTAATAATTTCTTGTTTTTGCTGCAGTGACTATTGTTTTTTGTCTTTTAAATATTTGATTGATTTGTGGAGATTCTTGATTTTGATCATCATGATTTTCATTTGATTTTTCTTCTATAAAGTCAAAAACAGAGAATTATGAGTCTGAGCTCAAAGCTTTAGAAACTAAAACATTTATGGATTTTTCATCATTATCTTCTTTATTATCTTTAAGTTTTATGTTTGTAAAATTATGAGATAATTGATTGATTAGTTCGTCTAAAAATTTTAAGAGTTTTTTTTCTAACTTAAGATCTTTTAGGGCTTCACCTTGAAAACCTAAAAAGTGTATCTTGATTACTTTATGGGAGGAAGTAGTTTCATAAAATTTTAAAATATTTACAACTTTATCATCAATTCTATTGGTTTGTTGGCTAATAGTATAAAAGTTTATATTCGTATAATTATTTTTTTCTAACACATGACTTAAATTTGATTTGTAAATAAATTTAGTTTTACCTTTGTCTCCTTATATTTTTGCAACATCTTTTATGGGTACAGTTGAAGTTTCTTTATAAATGATTTGATACGATAGAGGATGTATAGATTCTTCAGTTCTTTGTGGAGAAGAACTGGTAGAAGCTATAATCGAAGAAGAGCTTAATTTTTCAATCATATTGATGGATAAATCTTTAGTTTTATAGGCTTTCTTTATGGCTAGTTTAAGCCAATCAAAGAAATAAATATTTCTTTAATTATCATAATAGATTTGAACCATTTTTCTTTTAAAAAGTCTTTATGTTCCTGAGAAACCTATTTAAAAAGGATTTTGTTAAATGATGTAAAGGTAAATTCTTTTTTAACATTTCTTTATCAATTTCAAAGCATTCAATAACATTTATATTGAAATCAAATTCCAAAGGACTATATGTATTAGGTAGAGAAGTTTGATAAGAAGGATACACAAGTCCTATAGGTCGAAGGTCTACCTTAGGTGGAGAGCAAGAAACTCGGGATTGTTCTTTTATGGAAGATCCTACCACAGAGGGAAGATGAAAATAAGACTTTCTAGAAGGTTGATAAACTGTAGTAGTTGTATCTTTTGAATCTGTTTGAAAATTTATTTCAACACTTCCATCTTCATGTTCAATAATTGTTTCAATATCTTGATTTTCTAAAGACATTTCTGGTTGGGCGTTTTCTAAGCGCCATTTACCAGATTAATATCATTCTGCTGTATGAGTTTTGAAATATTAACTTTATTTTTGAAATTAGTTTGGAATAAAGTAGTCATACCTTTTGCTTGATGCGAATAGGCTATGCCTGGAACAACTGAATTCATGAGTTTATGATAAACTCTATATATGAGAGCAAGATTTTGATTATGAGAATTCATATCAAAACCTTTTGTCTGGATAGCAAGAGTAAGAGCTTCATGTGCACCTGGATCTGTAAGGGAAATAGAGAAATTTGGAAAGCAATTGAAGAAAGTAGGGTCATTAGCTAAACTTGATTCAACCATTCCAAGTAATGAATCACTAAATTTTTTATGCCTTTTATCTTGAACATAGATGAGAGCTTCAGTTCTAAGTCCAAGTCTTGTTAATGGCTTTAGAGCAACTTGCACTAATCCAAAATGAATGTAATTGTATGTTTTAACATACTCCTTTATTTCATAGGGCTTGATTAAAGAATGATGATGAATATTATTGGTAATAGATTCAGTTCTTTCAATAGTTTTTACTTTATAACTTGATTTTAATTGAAAACTTCCAGCTTTATAAATTTCTTTTTTATTTTCGGTTGGAATAACCCAGTCACAAATAACTTGATCTAAATTGTCATAACTGATTTCTTCACTATTTTTAATTGACATAGAAGATAAAGAATTTGATAATGAGGAAGGAGAAGGTACAAACTTCTTAATAAGCTTAGCCATAATTTGTATTACAGAGTTATTTTAACCAAATTCACTATGAGTATCCAACAAAATAGAGGATTTACACACCAACAAAATGCCTTAAACACCTTCACACGACTAACAACGGCGACAACAATGGCTAACTCAGCTTCGTTGTGGGTGGAATATGATTAAACTTTCTTAATACTAACAAACACACAACCAAGTATTGAGATTTTTGACATTCTTGCTTCTGAGTCAGCAATTCCTTAAACAAAATAAAAACAAAAAAATAAATGAAGAAATACTCACAAAACGACTTTATATTGCAACGATACTTGATTACAAATTTGAAACCAACTTGGCTCTAATACCAAATGGGGAAGACGGTGGGTATACGAAAGTAGAAGGGAGAGGAGAGAGGAGATGGTGGTGGAAGCAAGGTTGGATTTTGATTGGCATTCCAACTCTAACTTGTACATGGAGAAGGCTGGTACTATTTATAGCCTTAGCAAACATAATTTACATTTCATTACAATTGAATTTACACTGCATTTGCATTTCATTTTATGATGTTTTGGGATTTTACTGCTTAACAGAATCATAGGTTTCCATATAGATGGTTTGTCTTCATGCTATGATGAGCGTACTTGTTAACTAGGAGGATGTTACTTTATTCTTCTGCATAGTAACTGGTTGGTCTATTGCGGAGAGAGGAGTCTATGGAGCCTTGAATTTTCTTGTTGGCTTTTGGATTTTTCCCAATTGTCTTTTGTCTTCTTTCTCAAAGTAGCTTTTTTGTATAGTACTTTTTCAACATAAATTTGATGCATTTGTAGAGAATAGCATAGCTATGGATACGGTAGCAATGATAAAGTTTTTGTTATCTTTTCTTTACAGGCTTTATAGAGAAAACTCTTAATAAATCTTGATAAATCTAAATCTTGATAAAATTAATCACCATCTTGATGAATTCCATCGTAGCTGGTGGAGAACTTCATAACAGAGTCAAAATTATGACAAGGGTCATTCAAACTTTCATTATCATTTTCGAATTCTCCATGGAATAGCTGAATTAATTCTTCATGAGTTTTTTCTGAAATGACAAAAGGGATATCTTCATAGGCATTGAGAATTTGATTAAGCTTAGCATGTCCGAATTTAGAAGGATTCTGTATCGCCATTGTTTGCTCAGCGAGATCATCAGCAGTGCAAACAACTCGTCAACCGTCACACCAAACATATTGTATGTACTTGCAAATTCAAGATGTCCTTTTAGATTAAGAAATCTTTGATATTGATCAGAAGCTAGATCATAATTTTGGAGACGTTCTAAGCTATATTCCATTGTAGCGACTTCATGAGATTCATACCATTGAACTAGATAATCTACAGGGAGATGCTTGCAATCATTTAAGGTAAAGATGAATTTTTTGTAGATTAAATCTCCTTCTTCATAATTCATGATGGTCCATAATTGATAAGGTTGATAAAACTAGATTTCTGATTTTTAACCCAAACTTGATAAAATCGTTATAAGAAGTTGTCTTTTGGTAACTCCAAGGCTACGAAGGGCATGACACATGATTCCAAGAAGCTGCTGTATCATTTCAAAATAATCTCTGCATAAAGAAAATCTTTGTACTAATCCTTATTCGATATATGAGATATCAACTTCAAATGATGGCGGGAATAATTTGGGAAAGCAAGATGCCCAGCTTTTATATTGAGCTTTGAGCATTAATTGCTCCTTGATTTGACAAGAAAGAGTTTTTTCTCTAATTCTTAAAACTATCTCATCTGGAAGGGCTGTGTTAACCTTTTCCAAGAGGTGAATTCTAGATTTTTTTCATCAGCATAGGTGGATAACAGTGCTCTTTGATGGATGTCATGGCACATAAGGATTTGGCCTTCTACGTCCTTTATATGGTTTACAATTTTGGATATGGTTTTTCTAGTGTTTTTTCTTTTATCAGAGAGAATGGCACTCCAATGGGCATTGATAAGTTCTTGTAAAATGACACATAATCCTGGATTGAAAAAGGGAATTGATACTTGTTGCAATGTAGGTACGAAGGAAGAGCTTGATTCCTGAATAGGGGCTTTGCTTTTGCTTGTACTTGATGTCATAATGAGAAGCGATACTTCCTAAAGGCAGATAGGTCTGAATGAGAATTATCAATAATCTGAAATTTTATTTTCTTTGGGAAAAGAAAAATAATTTTATATCCGTCCTCCTGGTAGAATTTGAAGGTACCAAAATCTGGATGTAGGATCAAATGTAGAAAACATGAAGACATCAGAGAGACGATTAATAAGATCCGCTTTATTTGGAACTGGATATTTGATTGTTTTTTTAACACCTTATTCTTGTTTACACTTTGTCTTAATACTATTGATATGTTGTATAGGAGTTGATTCGCCAAAATCAAAAATTAGTTCTTTACTATCTAAAATAGTTTTTAAACCTGATGAGTCAATTTGAAGAGGCTGTAAAATTTGTAGAAAAGGGTTTCCGAGGAAAACATCATTGTTTATATCCTTTCCTAGAAGGAAATTAGTCTTTATGCATGTTCCATTTTTGTAGACATAAACATTACTTAATTTGTATTTGATATGTAGTTTTTTGCTAGCAGTATCTAGATTAAATTTATTATTGGTTTTTTCATAATATTTTGTTGGGATTAATCCATCTACACCACTATCTAGTAAGCAGAGTGCTTTAATAAAGAAGTCTTCAATCTTAATTTTTTAAGTGGATTTCTTGTTAAAGAATTTACAAAACCATTTAAGTCTTCACCAAATTCTTCTTGATGTTTTAAATTATTATCATTATTTTCTTGATAATTTTTGAGTGTGTGAAATTCAAGATTCTCAACATGTTGTTTGAGTTCTTGAAGTTGAATTAAGTCTTGTTTTAATTCTTTTATTTCTTGCTTTTTATTAGTAATTTCTTTATAAAGATCTTTAATTAAAAGATGAAAAGGAGCTTGTTACTCTCTTAATTTATCTAATACAATTTTAATGCTTAATTGTTCAAGTAAGTCAGATATATTATTTTATGTAGAAGCTTTTCCTTTTTTCTTTCCTTTATTTATATTTTGTATTTTTTCAAAATAATTATTTTTTAATTCTTCATCTTTAAATCTTTAAACATTTCTAACACCAATTCTTCTGGATCAGAAAATACATTCAAAGATAAAGAGGAAGACGAAGCAGATTCATACTGGATTTTACTGTTAAATATCTTACAATGACATGTATCCAAAGAATGAGACGAAGAATAATCTGTATCAGAGGAACTGGATGAGTCTGAATCCTTTTAAGATAGTTTTGATTTCTTTTTCTATTTTTCCTTTTATTTTTGGGCAGTTAGGAGCTATATGTCCTTTTTCCTTACAATTATAACATTGTGTTTCTTTTTTCTTGGGATGAGAAGTGGATGGATTATTTTTTGTAGAAGATTTTTTATGATATTTTTTTGAGGGAATATAATATTGTGGAGTTGAAAATGTTTAGATTTTCTTTTTTGATGGTTTCTTTTTAAGTTTTTCTTTTTATTCTGGCTAGAAGGACTGATTATGGTTCCATACCTAATTGAAAACAAAAATCACCAAGTTTATACTTGCTGATTCTTTATTAAAATTCAACTTTATTAATCTTTTTAATTTGATCACCATATGTATACATTCTATAATTTTCTGATTTTAATTCTTCTCTAACTTTTTCTACAAAAAGTTTAGGAAGACCATATATGAATTTTTTTTTCCAAAATTCTGAATTACTTGTGTCGATTGTATACAATTTTGGTAAGAAAACATCATTATAACAATAAAAATCTGATAATGTTGGGCAAGATAAATTGATTAATCAATTTTTTAATTTTTCTTCTACATTCATATAATTACCAATAAAACGTTTAACTATATTGGTAATAAGCATGTAGACGGAATCAGGGATCATTTGGCCTTGAGGAGTAAGAATAGGATTTCCTAAGGGATCTCTTTTTACTACATTTAATATAGCATTTCTTTCTATATCAGATAGGTATTTTTCCCACCAACCATGTAATTGTCCAATAAATCCAAGGACGACTGCATTTACTGCATGTCTTTGATCATTACCGGCAACCATGATGGTAGAAGCATATATCATCATATGTTGGTATAGTTGCAGGATTTGATATTCAGATAGTCTATCTACATTCCATTCATATACTGAAGAGTTCTCAAATCGAAGGCCATTTAGAATAGCTTGTTCTTCGAATTGAAGATCAACTGGAGTAGGTCTTGGATAATAATTTCTTGTTTTTGTTGCTGTGACTATTGGTGTTTGCCTTTTAAATATTTTATTAAGTTGTAGAGTTTCTTGATCTTGATTTTCATTTGATTTTTCTTTTATAGAGTCAGAAACAAAGAATTCTGAGGCTGAGCTCCAAGCTTTAGAAACTAAAACATTTATAGGTTTTTCATCTTTATTTTCTTTATTATCTTTAAGTTTTATTTTTGTAAAACTATGACATAATTGATTGATTAGTTCGTTTGAAAATTTTAAGGGTTTTTTTTTTCTAACTATAGATCTTTAAGGGCTTCACCTTGAAAACCTAAAGATTGTATCTTGATTACTTTATGGGAAGAAGTAGTTTTATAAAATTTTAAAATATTTTCAACTTTATCTTCAATTCTATTAGTTTGTTGGCCAATAGTATGAAGGTTAATATTTGTATAATTATTTTGTTCTAAAACATGACTTAAATATGACTTGTAAATAAATTCAATTTTATCTTGTCTCCCTGTATTTTTGTAACATCTTTTATGGGTACAGCTGAAGTTTCTTTATAAATGATTTGATGCAACAAAGGATGTATAGATTCTTTCATTCTTTGTGGAGAGAAACTAGTAGAAGCTGTAATCCAAGAAGAGCTTAATTTAGTTATCATATTGATGGATAAATCTTCAGTATTATAAACTTTCTTCATGATTAGTTTAAGCCAATCAAAGAAATAAATATTTCTTTGATTATCATACATATATTTGTTCCATTTTGCTTTTAGAAAGTCTTTATGTTCTTCAGAAACATGGTTAAAAAGGATTTTGTGAGAGTATGTAAAGCTAAATTTTTTTTAATATTTCTTTATCAATTTCAAAGCATTCAATAACATTTATATTGAAATCGGATTCTGAGGGATTATATGTATTAGATGGAGAAGCTTAATAAGACGGATACACTAATCCTGTCGGTCGAAGGTCTACATTAGGTGTAGAGCAAGAAAGTGAGGATGGTTCTTTTATGGAAGATCCTACCACAGAAGGAGGATGAGAATAAGACCTTCTTAAAGGTTGATAAACTGTAGGAGTTATATCTCTTAAATCTATTTGAAATTTTATTTCAACACTTCCATCTTCATGTTCAATAATTGTTTCAATATCTTGATTTTCTAAAGACCTTTCTGGTTGGGCATTTTCTAAGCCTCATTTACCAAATAAATTAATATCATTTGGCTGTATGAGTTTTGGAATATTAACTTTATTTTTGAAATTAGTTTGGAATAAAGTAGTCATACCTTCCGCTTAATGGATATAGGCTATACCTGGAACAACTGAATTCATGAGTTTATTATAAACTCTATATATGAGAGCAAGATTTTGATTATGAGGATTCATATCAAAACCTTTTGTCAGGATAGCAAGAGTAATAGCTTCATGTGCACCTGGATCTATAAAGGAAACAGAGAAATTGTGAAAGCAATTGAAGAAAGTAGGGCCATTAGTTAAACTTGATTCAACCATTCCAACTAATGAATCACTAAATTTTTTATGCCTTTTATCTTGAAAATAGATGAGAGCTTTAGTTCTAAGTCCAAGTCTTGTTAATGGCTTTAGAGCAACTTGCACTAATCCAAAATGAATATAGTTGTATGTTTTAACATACTCCTTTATTTCATGGGGCCTGATTAAAGAAAGATGCTGAATATTACTGGTAATGGATTCAGTTCTTTCAATGGTTTTTACTTTATAACTTGATATTAATTGAAAACTTCCAACTTTATAATTTTCATTTTTATTTAAGGTTGGAATAGTCCAGTCACAATTAACTTGATCTAAATCATCATAATTGATTTCTTCACTATTTTTAATAGACATAGAAGATAAGGAATTTGATGATGAAGAAGAAGAACGTACAAACTTCTTAATAAGCTTAGCCATAATTTGTACTATAGAGTTATTTTAACCAAATCCACCACAAGTATCTAACAAAATAGAGGATTTACACACCAACAAAACACCTTAAACGCCTTCACACGGCTAACAATGGCGACAACAATGGCTACTTCAGCTTCGCTCCGGGTGGACACACAACCAAGTATTAAGATTTTTGACATTCTTACTTCTGAGTCCGCAATTCATTAAACAAAATCAAAACATAATGATAAGTGAAGAAATACTCACAAAACGACTATATATTACAACGATACTTGATTACAAACTAGATGCCAACTTGGCTTTGATATCAAATAGGGAAGATGGTGGGTATACAAAAGTGGAAGGAAGAGGAGAAAGGAGATGGTGGTGGAAGCAAGACTGAATTTTGACTGGTATTCCAACTCTTGCCTGTACATGAGGAAGACTAGACTTATTTATAGTCATAACAAACATAATTTACATTTCATTACAACTGAATTTACATTGCATTTGCATTTCATTTCATGTGCTAACAAATTTCATGATGCTTCAGGACTGCTGAATAAAATCACAATCTTCACTGTAGATGAGCTTTATTCCGAATAGTGGATTGTCATGATTGCTTTGTGGGAAATTGAGTGGCTTGATAAAGCATATGTCTTGGCTTGGCTTTATTTTTTTCCTTTTCTTCGAATAGATATGTATCCTTCATTATCACTTTTTGTCTCATCAGCATCTGTATCTGGTTCAGGAGCAATATTTTCAAAAGGGTTGTCATCAGTCCAAAGATAATGCAGCTGCTGACCAAAACTTAATGGAGAGTTTTTAGATGACCATTCTTTTTGTATTTGTTCAATAATTTCCTTTTGAAGTTCTTTTTTGAGTTGAAGCAAATCTGCTACTGCATAAAGAGTAAAAGGAGAGGATGAACAAGAATTCTTCTGTTTGTTAATATCACTTGCTGGATGATGCCTGATCGTGAACTCCAAGTGCAGAGCTGCGATGTAGTAATAAAACTGGTGAGACCAGGTCGGTCCTCAGGGAGCAATGTGTTTAAGGTATTTTCAACTTGTAACCTGTCTTAAATAAAAATCTAAAACTAGCCTAATTTATAATCTAACAAATACATACATTCTTAAAACAAAATAATTACAATCCCTAATTCTAAAAGTTCCTAAAAGTAAAATTAAATTTGAGATCTTGCCACCTTGCATTGAGATCTTTTGAGAGATGAAATAGGGATAAGAATCCTCTCTTAGAATCAAACTTGACCCACATGAGGTGTAGAACTTCTCCTTTTATCTCTTTGCATCGTCAACTTTCCTTTTTTGGAAAGTTCTCCTTGTTGGCTCCTAACTTGAAGAGATCTTCTAGATAATTCTCCCTTGATTTTTTCCTTTACTTTTTCAATCAAAATCTGATCCAAAATCTCTTTTGGACGTGGAATAGGTTGCTTGGATATTTTTTTTTGCATTTTTTTTCAATTAAATCTTCTCCTTTTCAAAAAAGAACTCCTATGTGGCTTTCCTTGTCCATCTTTGATGAGATATTCTTCAAATTCTCTTCAAAATCTCTTGAAAATGTGCAACGAGTAAATGGACCCCATCTTGGATGTTTTACAAGTGTGCCCCACACATGTGCATGTGTGTGTGGGACCATAAAGCCGACTTTTTGCAATTTTCTTCCAATTTCCTTTTCTCTACAATTCTGCTCTCCTTTCTCTTGAAAATCAATTCCTTGTCTCAATTCTTTACAAATGGGACCCACATAAGTAATTTCCTACAAAACAGATATGAATTCATGTGAAAAGACAATTTTACCCCTAACACCACATATGCATGACAGTGGGCCCATTTCTCATGAAATGATAATAAAAATGTACATCATTCTTCAAGATTTTGTATGAATGAACTAATGATGAAGAGAATTTAATTTATTTCATGAGAAAAATTATTTTCACAAAACTTTCCAAAAATAGACTTTCCAAAAATAGCAGGTTTTATGAATTTATGCAAAAAGTGTGATTTTTAAGCAATTTATGCAGAAAAATATAAAGATGAATTTAAAATGAATTAAACCATGATATCACACTAAATGAGGCTCTTTCAAGTTAATAAGTCCTTAAAATGGGTCAAAATGTGTATGAAAACATGCATTTTTAAAGACTCATCACACCCCCTAACCAGCGTTTAGCTAGTCCCTAGCAAAAAATGCGATAAAATATGAGGAATTCATCCTAACCTAATCTTATCTTAAACGAATGCAATGCAATAAAACTGAACATGAATGCAACGCCACTTTCGCTGGCACTCTCGACTGCATTTAGCTTATGCAGCAAGCCCTTAAACCCCTAGGTTCCCCCTAGTGGACGAGTTGTGCCTCGTGAGGGTTTGCAGTGAATATACCCACAAAATTCTCTTTTTTGTTTTTTTAAAAAAAAAATAAACAAATGAATAAAAGAGAAAAGAAATTCCCCAAAAGAAAATTCACTCATATCAGATATTTTCGAAATCTAGAATAATTACACTTTCAGACTTTTCAAAATCTAGTCCACAATTCTATTCTTAAAAACTCTCTCAATTTCAAACCAACTTGCGTGCATTGTGCGAAATTGTATACATCAAAAACCTATTTCGAATATTCTACAATAATGCTGCAAAAACAGAATTTTTCCTTCAAATAGTCTGATCCCCTAAAATTTAGCAAAAAGAAATTTCCTCTCAAAGTTGCTAAGATAGTTGCCCTTTTACTATTTACTTCGGTTGGCCTCTTTTTCTCTCACTATCTTTTTCCAATGCAAGAGTTCCCAAGTTCATACGATATAAGAAAAGTTAGAATCCAGAGAGCAAATCTAGTCCTTGTCCTTCCCCGCACATACTTCCTTGCAAACTCGTACGGACACTCTTCACTCTCTTACTTTTTCCAACATAGAATTTTCCAAGTTCATATGATATAACAAAAGTTGGGATCTAAGGAGCAAACTTAGTCCTTATGCTTTTCCGCACATATCCCTTGAAAATTTCTACGGACACTCGTTGGGCCATAATTCATCTTTATTTTTATCTTTTTTTCTTTTCTTTCCTGTGACTATGCAATGTTTAGGTCCCTTAAGCTTTCTAATTAACCCATGTAGCGAGCGTTAGGCCAATGACTCCCAAACCAGATGGCTTTAGGGCACTAGATATGGAAATATCCCTCCGGGCTTACTAGCTCGAGTTAAAAAGGCTACGAACCGAAACTAGTCACAAATTGCTCATTATATGCTCTTTTTTTTTCACTCTTGTTTTTTTTTTTTTTTAAACCAAAGTAAACACTAGGTGGCAATTCTCATTTCACTCCAATTAATTCATCGTGGTTCTAATATATACAATTTACCAACAATGAACCAGGAAACAAAAATAGTCTACAAACTAAATTTCAAGTTCACATTGTATTCTCCAGAAAAATTCCAAAAACAAACAGCATCAAGGCTTCATATCCAAAATTGTTGAAAAAAAATGTATACGTGTATGTATATGAAGAGCAAGTTTTGGTTATCTTTTGATAGGTTTTCTCCTTCAGAAAATGCAAACTTTCTTTTTACTTCCTTCTAAAAGTATGAAAATTCCAGATTTCTATATATCTTCAAATCGCTTCAATTCTTTTGAAAATTTTCTTTTATGAAATGAAAAGCAAATGAGAAAAACAAATGAGAGATAAATGTAAAAGTAAATGAAAATGTAAATAAAAAAAATGCCGGCAAAAATTCCTAAAACTAAAAAAAAGGTCTAAAAAAATTAAAAGCTAAAAAAATTAAAAAAAACCTATATGCCGAAAAGTAAAAAAAAAAAATCCTAAATGCCTAAAAGTGGACAAGCGTGCTTGTTCCCACCCCCCAACCGATTATGTGCATCGTCCTCGATGTATATGAATGGAATATAAACAGTAAGAAAAACATGAGGAAACAAAACAGTAAAAGAGGGTAAGGAGAAGAGGCACCTGAAATAATGTCTGAGTTGCTCCCTGTCCAAGTTTAGACAAAAATAAAAAAAAACAAAACCATAATATACATAGTATACACAGCAAAAGGCCTCTGTCAGATCCAAGGCCGATCAATCCTTGTATATAGGACCATCAAGAGAAATTTCATCCTCCTCAGGTAGTGTGATCTCCAAGAATGGCTTCAATCTTTGGCCATTGACTTTGAACATTTGGCCATCCTTTTGATCGAAAATCTCAACAGCACCATATGGAAAAACTGTTTTGACGATGTACGGACCAGTCCATCGAGAGTTAAGCTTGCCAGGAAATAAACGAAGCCTAGAATTGTAAAGGAGGACTTTTTGCTCAGGGTGGAAATTTTTCCTGATGATTTGATTATCATGAAAAACCTTTGCCCTCTCTTTGTATATTTTAGAATTAACATAGGCTTCTCTGCGCAACTCTTCCAATTCATTCAGTTGTAGTTTCCTATTAGATCCAGCTTTATCTGTATCAAGGTTGAACTGTTTAATAGCCCAATAAGCTCTATGCTCAAGTTCCACTGGCAAGTGGCAAGCTTTCCCATAAATTAGCCGATAAGGAGACATTCCAATAGGAGTTTTGAAAGCTGTCCGATAAGCCCATAATGCATCGTTAGTCGAGTAGACCAATCATTTCGATTAGGGTTTACGGTAGTCTCCAAAATCCGCTTGATTTCACGATTTGATACCTCTACTTGCCCACTAGTTTGTGGGTGATAAGGGGTGGCCACTTTGTGAGTTATTCCGTATTGCTTCATAAGGGCCTCAAAAGTTCTATTACAAAAATGCGATCCCCCATCACTTATAATGGCACGAGGGGTTCCAAATCGTGAAAACACATCCTTCAAAAATCTCTGAACAGTTTTAGCATCATTACTCTGGCAAGGAATAGCTTCTATCCATTTTGAGACATAATCAACAGCAACCAAGACATAAATGAAACCAAAACTAGGAGGAAAAGGTCCCATAAAGTCTATACCCAATACATCAAAAATTTCAATTACCAAAATTGGGTTCAAAGGCATCATGTTTCTTTTTGAAATATTACCCAATTTTTGGCAGCGCTCACAGGTCTTGCAAAATTCATGAACATCCTTAAAAAGTGTGGGCCAATAAAAACCACATTGTAATATTTTGCAGGATGTCTTTTTAGCAGAAAAATGGCCTCCACAAGCCTGTGAATGACATAATGATATGACACTAGGAATCTCATCATCTGGCACACACCTCCTGATAATTTGATCTGGGCAGTATTTGAACAAGTATGGATCAACCCAGAAAAAATGTTTCACCTCAGAAAAGAACAAATCTTTATCTTGCTTAGTCCAATGACTAGGAATACTGCCCATAGCAAGATAATTTGCTATATCTGCAAACCAAGGGGGTTTGGATAATGCAAAAAGGTGTTCATCGGGAAAATTGTCCTTGATTGGTGTTGGCTTAATAGTATCAGAAATGACAAGTCTAGAAAGGTGATCTCCCACAACATTTTCTACTCCTTTCTTATCTCTGATTTCTAAGTCAAATTCCTGGAGTAAAAGGATCCATCTAATCAGTTTGGGCTTAGCATCTTTCTTAGAAAGAAGGTACTTTAGCGCAGAATGATCAGTAAACACCACAATCTTAGATCCAATCAAGTAAGAGCGAAATTTGTCAAGTGCAAAGACCACTGCTAATAATTCCTTCTCAGTGGTTAAATAGTTGATCTGTGTACTATTCAGGCTCTTACTTGCATAATAAATCACGTAAGGCTTTTTATCCTTACGTTGTCCCAAAACAGCCCCAACTGCAAAATCACTGGCATCACACATGAGTTCAAAAGGAAGGTTCCAATCTGGAGGTTGCATAATTGGAGCAGACGTTAGCATAGCTTTTAATTTTTCAAAGGCCACTTGGCATGCCTCAGTCCATTCAAATTGTGCATCCTTGGATAACAGTTCACAGAGAGGGCGAGATATAGAACTAAAATCTTTAATGAACCTTCTGTAGAACCCTGCATGCCCTAAGAATGATCTTATATCTCTTACGGTTTTGGGTGTGGGTAAGTTGGCAATCAAATCAATTTTAGACTTGTCAACTTCTAGACCTTTTTCAGACACAATATGACCAAGGACAATTCCCTGGCAAACCATGAAATGGCATTTTTCCCAATTGAGTACCAAGTTCTTTTCTTCGCATCTGGTGAGAACAATCTCGAGGTTGGTCAAATAATCCTCAAATGAGTCACCAAACACAAAGAAATCATCCATGAAGACCTCGAGAATGCGTTCCACCATGTCACTAAAAATACTCAGCATACAACGCTGAAATGTGGCGGGAGCATTACATAACCCAAAAGGCATTCGCCGATAAGCAAAAGTACCAAAGGGGCATGTAAATGTAGTTTTCTCCTGGTCTTCAAGGGAGATTTCTATTTGGTTATATCCAGAATATCCATCAAGAAAACAATAGTACTGGTGGCAAGCTACCCTTTCCAAAATTTGGTCCATAAAGGGTAGAGGGAAATGGTCCTTACGTGTGACTGCATTAAGTTTCCTGTAGTCTATGCATACCCTCCATCCTGTGGAGACTCGGGTAGGAACAAGTTCATTTTGCGTATTTTTTACTACAGTGATACCGGTTTTTTTTGGAACGACCTGGGTAGGGCTGACCCATTAGCTATCAGAGATGGGATAGATTATGCCCACATCAAGCAGTTTAAGCACCTCAGCCCTAACCACTTCTTGCATGGTAGGATTAAGCCGGCGTTGCATCTGCCTACATGGTTTTGCATCCTCTTCAAGGTAGATGCGATGCGTACACACTAAAGGATCGATTCCTTTGATGTCAGCCACATTCCAAGCAATCGCATTCTTGTGTTGTTTGAGTACTTTCAATAATTGGGCCTCTTGATTCTCAGTAAGAAGCGAAGAAATAACTATTGGGTAGGTCTCCTCATCCCCAAGGTAAGCATATTTGAGGTTAGAAGGGAGGGGTTTCAACTCAGGTTTGGGTGGTTCAACCTGAGATGGAAGAGGTGGTGCACCATTTGGTACAAGCTCCTCAAACTTGGGTGTCCAGATAGCATGAGCTTCTTCCATAGTGTCATTATCCATTTCCTCAAGAAAGTCTATATCCTCATTGGCCTCAAGCATCAGTGCAATGTGGGAGTTAACACACTCCTCTAAATCATCCTCCAGCACAGTATTCACAGAGTTCATTTTAAGGAGATCATCATCAATATCCTCAGGATGTTTGTATAAATTGAATATATTTAGTTCAATGGTCATGTTTCCAAAAGAAAGTTTTAACATTCCATTCCGGCAATTGATTAATGCATTTGATGTTGCTAAAAATGGTCTTCCCAAAATTACCGGAATCTGAGCATTGTGATTATGTACTGGTTGAGTGTCCAATACATAAAAATCAGCAGGAAAATAGAATTTTTCAATTTGCACTAATATGTCTTCTATTACCCCCCTTGGTTTCTTGATTGAACGATCTGCGAGTTGTAGAGTAACCTTGGTAGGTTTCAACTCGCCTAGCCCCAGTTGTTGATAAACCGAGTAGGGTAATAGATTAACACTGGCCCCCGGTCTAGTAAAGCCTGACCAATCCGGTGATTTCCAATGGTGCACGATATGGTGGGGCATCCCGGATCTTTGTATTTCTGGGGTGTGCTCCCGTTTAGGAGTGCACTAACTTGCTCAGTGAAAAAAGCTTTCTTTTGTACATTCGTCCTATGCTTGACAGTGCAAAGGTCCTTAAGGAACTTAGCGTAGGATGGAATCTGATTTATTGCATCCAATAGAGGAATATTGATTTTAACATCCTTAAAAATGTCTAAGATCTCTTGGTTTGGGATTGGCTTCTTGGGGTGGGTCAACCTTTGTGGAAAAGGGGCAATGGGTGTGACAGTTATGGGGTAAGGACCTTTTTCATTCTCAACAACAATTTTTGCATTAGTACTATCCTTTTTAATCTTTTCATTCAAATCCGAGGAGACATGTTGTTTATCTTTCTCTGGATTGTCTTGAAGTTCTTTGCCACTGCGTAGAGTGACTGCCTGAACATGCTCCTGATAGTTTGGGTTAGTTATGTCGTTCACTTCAAACTGGCCTTTTGGGTTTGGGAGAGGTTGAGCAGGAAATGTTCCTTTCCCTTGAATTTGAAGGCTACGTTTGATTTGTTCGACAGAAGTTTCTAACCTTTGGATAGCCTGCTGGTTATTCTGAATCATTTGTTGATTATTTTGCATATTTTGCATAAATTGTTGTTGAGAATGAACTAGCATACTGAGGGACTCCTCCAATGACCTATTATGAGCTTGTGGTGCATAAGATGTATTATGTTGTGGAGACATGTATGCACCAGAATTTGATGGTCTTTGGGGATTATACTCAGGTGTAGTACTTGGCCCATTCCTCCAGCTAAAATTTGGGTGGTTTCGCCACGAAGGATTATACGTGTTCCCCATGGTATTTGTATTGAACGGCTTTTGGTATGAGTTCAAAATGTTAGCCTGTTCTTGAATTGCTTCCTGTAATGCAGGTCCAGTTGGACAGTCTGCTGACAAATGATCTTCAGAAGCACAAATACCACAAACCATGATTGTATCCTTGTTCTTTCCAAGTTTCAGGGTTTCTATTTCTCTTGTAAGTGCAGCAAGCTTGGCTTGAATTTCAGTTTGATTGTTCAGATGATAGATTCCTCCTCCCTTAGACTGGTTCAATGACCTGGATTGATCCGCCCCATCAGACGAGGCCCATTTTTGTGCATTTTCGGCCATTAGTTCCAAGAATTCCCACGCTTCATCAATTTGTTTTTGATCGAATTGACCATTGCACATCATCTCAATAAATTGACGGGTATCAGGGGTTAAACCCTCAATAAAAATCTTGATGAGACGAAATGTTTCATATCCATGATGAGGACATGCAAGGACTAATTCGTTAAATCTTTCCCAACACTTATAATAGGGTTCCTTAAGATTTTGTCTAAACATCATAATTTCCCTTTTCAAAGTGTTGGTCTTATGCTGTGGGAAGAATTTCTTCAAAAATTCAGTCTCTAGGCCTTTCCAGGTGTTGATTGAACTTGGTCTAAGAGAGTGGAGCCAAGTCTTAGCTTTATCTTTCAAAGAAAATGGAAATAATCGAAGTTTGATTACATCCGGCATTACATTTTGTAACTGAAGTGTTGAGCATACTTCATCAAATTCTTTTAGGTGCAAGTATGCACTTTCAGAGTCAAGCCCATGAAACTTGGGTAGAAGTTGGATCATGCCTGGTTTGATCTCAAATTGACCCGTGATTGGGGGCATCACTATACAGGATGGTGTAGTTTGTCACGCGGGGTTCAAGTAATCACGTAAAGTCCTAGGTGGCTAATTAACCTCCACACCATTGCGGTCTCCATTGTTATTCCCATTCCTAAATTGGGCATCATTGTTACCGGACCCACTCGCCATTGAAGACAATCTCAAAAGACTGGAGGGTCTAGGAGATTCTTTCCTTTCTAATCTATGCGCTGATCCTCTTTGCCAAATTGGCTGAGAGGGCTTGTCCTTTCTTTTTGGAATTTTGAGATTTAAAAAAAAACCTAAGTTATGAAAACAACTAAAAACAAAAACTCCCTAGGGTTGAAAAGTTTCCTTAAGTTTTCCAATCTAGTCCTACGAAACCAACTCGGCCAGGTTAGCCACTAGGAAGTGGTAGAGTCACAGATGGACCCGTTTGAAGGACCAATTTCCTGAACAGTCAAGCTGTCACGCACTACAGGGGCAAAGGCCTCCTTAGACACCGAGAAGATTAAGGACAATGACTAGATCACTTTTGGTAAACTTTCTTCCCAAAAGAAGTTGAGACAAGTTGAAAAACAATAACTTTTCCAATTTTAGAAAGTTTCTCAAAATCAGAGTGATGTGTACTTTCTAGCATTCCATGCACATTCCTATTCCAAATTAGGGCGGCTTAACATTCCATGCATGTCCTCCTATTTCTAGAAAGATACCACAATGAAACCACAACCACAAAACAATGTAAAAAAGGAAAGTTAGAAAAATTACCTTAAATGGCGCTCCCCGGCAACGGCGCCAAAAACTTGATCGTGAACTCCAAGTGCAGAGCTGCGATGTAGTAATAAAACTGGTAAGACCAGGTCGATCCTCAGGGAGCAATGTGTTTAAGGTATTTTCAACTTGTAACCTGTCTTAAATAAAAATCTAAAACTAGCCTAATTTATAATCTAACAAATACATACATTCCTAAAACAAAATAATTACAATCCCTAATTCTAAAAGTTCCTAAAAGTAAAATTAAATTTACTGCAAAACAAGACACACGTTAGAACTTCTAATAAAACTAAATCTAAAATTAGAAACTAACTAAACTAAACAATGTTTAAAACAAAATAAACAAAAGTTAGAAACTTTTCTAAGTTAGAATTTCCAAAACTAATAAACTTTCCAATTCAAAATCTTCAATTAAAATAATTTTTGAAAGATATTTAATTTTGAAAATTAACTAAAACAATCAACAACATTAAACTAGAAACAAAATTAAAATTAGAAAGTTAGTAAAATTAGTAATGCAATGCATGCCATGAGATGCTGAAAAATTCTAAGTATGAAAAACTAGTATGTTGATGCAAATTTTATACATGATTTGAACTATTCTACTGCATCCTAAATTTAAATTTAATGGCTGGAATTCATGATCTACTGATGCAAGAAACCAACAAAAAAAAATGGAAGTGAAAAAGGATTTAAAACGAAAAAGTTATGAATGCATGAATATGACAACTTTGCAAAATTCTGTGCAGGAATTCTGATTCGGGTTGACTGATTGGCAAAGTTTAAGCCTCTGGTTCACAAACCTTCCGAAATTATTTTGATCTGAAATTTTGGGGAATGAAAGACCACATCCTAAACTTTAATTTTGCCAAGTTTTAAAGAAAAATACTATGATTTGATTGGTCTACCCACTTCGAACTTTTTGTCAAAAACTGCTTTTACTGTTTGCTGAAACTGTTAAGTTATGCTGTTTGTAAATTGAGTCCGAATTTAATCATTAGATTCAAATCTGAAGGCTTAATTTTCATCAACTTAAATATGCACAAAATCTTATGATAAGAAAATAGATGCAATGATTCCTAATCCAACCATCAAACTATGCAATAACAAAACTTAAAATCAATGTGAATATAACAAGAAAAAGAACAAAAGTGCAGAAATAAAATAGAAGTGCAGGAAAATAAAATTGTAGAAATTTAAAATTAAAAGTGCAATGAAAGAAAATAAAAATTGCAGGAAGTCAAAGGCAGTATAACTGAAGTTAAAGGCGGTAAACAATAGAAGCTAAAGGCGGTATTAACAAGAAGTCAAAGGCGGTATATTCACTCAAATTCTCCCTTAGTCTAGGCCTAATAATTTCTTAAAGTATGTTCTTTATTTGGGTCGTCAATCCAAACAAGAAAAAAACACAAATCAAGCAATCATACAACCATAAGAATAAGAAGAATAAGAAGATGAATATTATTGAACTAGTATGACAATCCTTTACATAAGATAAAAAAAAAATTAAACCAAAAGATTATACATACTAGGATGGAAAAGAATTCCTCCTTCTAGTTGATCTTCAAGGTTGGTGGTGTGGCTTTAGGGCTAAGCCTCCTTGATGACTTGAGATGGAGAGACAAGAGAGGGAGAGATGAATGAAGAAATCTAGAGGTGGGAGGTGGGTAATTATTCCATGAAGAATATGGGAGAAGGGTGCCCTATTTATACTTTTTCAAGTCCTACTCCTTCTCAAACTTTAAAATATTAAAAATAATTAAAAAATGAAAGAAAAAAAGGGCTCCAACTAATGCTTTGGACGTGCAATATCCTTGGGGATTTTTTTCCTTTTTATTTTTCTCTTCTTTCCTTGCTTGTTTTGTCCAGAAATCCCTCTTGGATGCTTCTTTCCTTCTTTGTCTTTGCCACCTTGCATTGAGATCTTTTGAGAGATGAAATAGGGATAAGAATCCTCTCTTAGAATCAAACTTGACCCACATGAGGTGTAGAACTTCTCCTTTTATCTCTTTGCATCGTCAACTTTCCTTTTTTGGAAAGTTCTCCTTGTTGGCTCCTAACTTGAAGAGATCTTCTAGATAATTCTCCCTTGATTTTTTCCTTTACTTTTTCAATCAAAATCTGATCCAAAATCTCTTTTGGACGTGGAATAGGTTGCTTGGATATTTTTTTTTGCATTTTTTTTCAATTAAATCTTCTCCTTCTCAAAAAAGAACTCCTATGTGGCTTTCCTTGTCCATCTTTGATGAGATATTCTTCAAATTCTCTTCAAAATCTCTTGAAAATGTGCAACGAGTAAATGGACCCCATCTTGGATGTTTTACAAGTGTGCCCCACACATGTGCATGTGTGTGTGGGACCATGAAGCCGACTTTTTGCAATTTTCTTCCAATTTCTTTTTCTCTTCAATTCTGCTCTCCTTTCTCTTGAAAATCAATTCCTTGCCTCAATTCTTTACAAATGGGACCCATATAATCAATTTCCTATAAAACAGATGTGAATTCATGTGAAAAGACAATTTTACCCCTAACACCACATATGCATGACTGTGGGCCCATTTCTCATGAAATGATAATAAAAATGTACATCATTCTTCTTGATTTTGTATGAATGAACTAATGATGAAGAGAATTCAATTTATTTCATGAGAAAAATTATTTTCACAAAACTTTCCAAAAATAGACTTTCCAAAAATAGCAGGTTTTATGAATTTATGCAAAAGGTGTGATTTTTAAGCAATTTATGCAGAAAAATATAAAGATGAATTTAAAATGAATTAAACCATGATATCACACTAAATGAGGCTCTTTCAAGTTAATAATCCTTAAAATGGGTCAAAATGTGTATGAAAACATGCATTTTTAAAGACTCATCAATGCCTTTCTTTTTTTTTCAAGAGTTTTGAGAACATCAGAGAATGATGGCTTTATAGCTTGATCAATAGAATATTGCTGGGGTACTGCAGTATAATCAAATTGATGCCAAAACTTGATATAAATCATTCGAGATAAAACTGGTGGACTGAAGTCCATTTCTTTATAAAAGTTCCATTTCAAGATCCAAGGAATCTCCTGCTTGCGATAAAACTACATAGTAACATAAGGTTCTGTTGTAAGTTGTAGGTGCTGATAAAGGCTTTTTTCTTCTGATTTAAGAAGGGCTTTAAATGATGCAGAATAAGATTCATAAATAGAAAGAAGTGATTGAGGAAGGATGTCTTTAGTGGCACCAAAAGGGATCCTGAATTGTGTGAAGAACCACATAGGTATTTTTATGGGAGTTTGATTTGAATTTGATGAACTATGAATGCTAGAAGGATGGGTTTTGATAATAGAGGATGACTTCCCAAGCAGAAACATAATCATAATAATTAAAAATAAGTTCTGAACCAAGCCTTTGAGGTATATGAAGAGGTCATCTCCATTCTTCTGCGGAGAGAATATGCAGGATTTTGATTTTTGAATAGAGGATAGTAATGTTGGGTGGTAAAGCATTTAAGTATGAATTTTTTGATCCACCTGTATGATCAATAGTACAGCTGCCAGTTCTGATCAGAATCTATTCTTAGACTTTATAGTCTAGAGGTTAGATAAATAAGTGATCAGGAGAAAAAAGGGTTTGGATAAGATGTTCAATAGAAATGGTATCGGCATAAGACATGTCATCTAAGGAATAAGTTCTCAAGGGTGCTTCTGTGGCAAAATATTGGGCTTGTGAAGCTTGAGGTTTTTTGGATACAGGGCTTGATGGGCTTTGAAATTGAGGAATATTAGAAGTATGAGTTGCTTCCCATCTCCCAAGATAATTACCGTTGGATTTTCTGGATAAAGGTGTAGTGTTCGTAATGGAAGAAACTTTATTAGTTGGGGACTGGAGAATGGGTCTAATTTACCGAGGCTTCATTCTTTTGTCCCTGTAAAAACTCACGAGATAAAAGATCAGGAAGAGAATTATTTTTACCTGCAATATACTCAATGTCAAAGTCAAATATGGCTAATAAAGCTTGGCAGCGAGCAAAGATTTGCTTAGCCGCAAGATTTTTATAAAAGTCAGAAATATAATTAAGGCATCCAAGAAAACATTGCAATTGCTCTTTATTAAGAATTTCATTAGGAAATTGGGTAGCAAACTTAATAACTCTTTGGATTGGAGAAATAGTTCCTTTTTTATTATAAAGCCAAGAAACCGAATTTCTGTTTGAAAAAGCCTTCATTTTCTTTTGGGATAAGATGAGTCCATTCTTGATAATAACTTTTTAAAAAATATTTAAATGTTTCCAACGGTCACAAATAGATTTTGAAAACACAAGAATGTCATCTATATAGACGAGTGTAAAAGCTTGATATGGATAAAAAAATGTCATTTATTATTCTTTGAAATTCTGAAGGAGCATTTTTTAAACCAAATGGCATAACGTTCTATTTGTAATGACCAAATGGTACTCTAAAAGCACTTTTATACCCACCATCTTCCCCATTTCGTATAAGGGCCAAGTTGGTATCAAATTTGTAATCAAGTATTTTGGCAATATAAAGTTGTTTTGTGAGTATTTTTTCACTTATCTTTGTTATGTTATGCTTTGATTTTGCTTAAGGAATTGCTGACTCAGAAGTAAGAACATTAAAAGTCTTAATACTTAGTTCTATGTTTATTATTATTATTCATATTGTGCACGGAGCGAAGCTGAGGTAGCCATTGTTGTTGCCGTTGTTAACTGTATAAAGGCATTTAAGGCATTTGTTGGTGTGTAAATCCTCTATTTCGTTAGATACTCATGGTGGACTTGGTTAAAATAACTCTATAATACAAATTATAGCTAAGCTTATTAAGAAGTTTAGACCTTCTTCCTCATCACCAAATTCCTTATCTTCTATGTCTATTAAAAATAGTGAAGAAATCAGTTATGACGATTTAGAATAAGTTATTTGTGATTGGACTATTCTAGCCATAAATAAAAATAAAATTTATAAAGTTGGAAGTTTTCAATTAAAATCAAATTATAAAGTAAAAACCATTGAAAGAACTGAATCCATTACTAGTAATATTCAGCATCTTTCTTTAATCAAGCCCCACGAAATAAAGGAGTATGTTAAAACATACAATTCTATTCATTTTGGATTATTGCAAGTTCCTCTAAAGCCTTTAACAAGACTTGGACTTGGAACTGAAGCTCTCATCTACATTTAAGATATAAGACATAAAAAATTCAATGATTCATTACTTGGAATGGTTGAATTAAGTTTGACTAATGGCCCTACTTTCTTCAATTGCTTTTCAAATTTCTTTGTTTCCCTTACAGATCCAGGTGCACATGAAACTTTTACTCTTACTATCTAGACAAAAGGTTTTGATATGAATCCTCCTAATCAAAATCTTACTCTCAAATATAGAGTTTATTATAAACTCATGAATTCAGCTATTCCAGGCATAGCCTATTCTCATCAAGCAAAAGGTATGACTACTTTATTCAAAACTAATTTCAAAAATAAAGTTAATATTCCAAAACTCATACAGTGGAATGATATTAATCTATCTGGTAAATGGTACTTAGAAAATGCCCAACCAGAAAGGTCTTTAGAAAATCAAGATATTGAAACAATTATTGAACATGAAGATGGAAGTGTTAAAATAAATTTTGAAACAGATTCAAGAGATACAACTCCTACAGTTTATCAACCTTCTAGAAAGTTTTATTATCATCCTCCCTCTGTGGTAGGATCTTCCATAAAAGAACTATCCTCAGTTTCTTGCTCTACACCTAATGTAGACCTTCGACCTATAGGACTTATGTATCCTTCTTATCAAGCTTCTCCATCTAATACATATAATCCTTCGGAATCCGATTTCAATATAAATGTTGTTGAATGTTTTGAAATTGATAAAGAAATGTTAAAAAAGAATTAGCTCTATATTCTTTAACAAAATCCTTTCTTAAACAGGTCTCTCATGAACATAAAGACTTTTTAAAAGAAAAATGGTACAAATATATGTATGATAATCAGAGAAATATTTATTTTTTTGATTGGCTTAAACTAACCATAAAGAGAGCTTATAATACTAAAGATTCATCCATTAATATGATAACTAAATTATGCTCTTCTTGGATTATAGCTTCTACCAGTTCCTCTCCACAAAGAACTGAATAATCTATACATCCTCCATTACATCAAATCATTTATAAAGAAACTTCAGCTGTACCCAAAAAAGATGCTGCAAAAATACAAGGAGACAAAGGTAAACTAAATTTATTTACAAATCAGATTTAAGTGATGCTTTAGAATAAAATAATTATACAAATATAAACCTTCATACTATTGGCCAACAAACTGATAAAATTGAAGATAAAGTTGAAAATATTTTAAAATTTTATGAAACTACTTCTTCCCATAAAGTAATCAAGACACAATCTTTAGGTTATCAAGGTGAAGCCGTTAAAGATCAAAAGTTTAAAAAAAAACCCTTACATTTTTAGACGAACTAATCGATCAATTATCTCATAGTTTCACAAACATAAAACTTAAAGATAATAAAGAAAATAAAGATGAAAAATCCATAAATGTTTTAGTTTCTAAAGCTTCGAGCTCAAACTCAGAATTCTCTGTTTCTGACTCTATAGAAGAAAAATCAAATGAAAATCAAGATAATCAAAATTAAGAATCTCTACAAATCAATAAAATATTTAAAAGACAAAAACTAGTAGTCACTGCAGTAAAACAAGAAATTATTATCCAAGACCTACTCCAATTGATCTTCAATTTGAAGAACAAGCTATTCTAAATGGCCTTTGATTTGAAAACTCTTCAATATATGAATGGAATGTAGATGGACTATCTGAATATCAAATCCTGCAAGTATGCCAACACATGATGATATATGCCTCTACCATCATCGCTGCCGGTAATGATAAAAAACATGCAGTAAATGCATTTATCCTTGGATTTACTAGATAATTACATGGTTGGTGGGAAAAATACCTATCTGATATAGAAAGAAATGCTATATTAAATGTAGTAAAGAGAGATCCCTTAGGAAATCCTGTTCTTACTCCTCAAGGCCAAATGATCCCTGATTCCATCTACATACTTATTACTAATATAGTTAAACATTTTATTGCAATTATATGAATGTAAAAGAAAAATTAAAAATACAATTAATCAATTTATCTTGCCCAACATTATCAGATTTTCATTGGTATAAAGATGTTTTCTTATCAAAACTCTATACAATCGACGCAAGTAATTTAGAATTTTGTAAAGAAAATCATATCTGGTCTTCCTAAACTTTTTGCAGAAAAGTTAGAGAAGAATTAAAATCAGAAAATTATAAAAATTTGAATTATGGAATGTATGCATCTGGTGAACAAATTCAAAAGATTAAAAAAGTTAGATTTTCATTATACAATGAAATTAAGCTTAAACGTCAAATCAAAAATCAAAAAAGAATCAGCAAGTATGAACTGAGTTATTTTTGTTTTCAATTTGGTATGGAACCATTAATCAGTCCTTCTAGCCAAAATAAACGAAAAACTTAAAAAGAAACCATCAAAAAAGAAAATCTAAGCATTTTTCAACTCCACAATATTATATTCCCTCAAAAAGATATTATAAAATATCTTCTCATAAAAACCCTTATAAAGAATTAAAAAAATCTTATACAAAAGATATTCCATCCACTTCTTATCCCAAGAACAAGGAAATACAATGTAATAATTGCAAGGGAAAAGGACATATAGCTCCTGATTGCCCAAAAATAAAAGTAAAAATAGAAAAAGAAATCATAACTATCTTAAATAGATCCCCAGCATTAGAGTCATCCAGTTCCTCTGATACAAATTATTCTTCCTCTCATTCTTCAGATACATGTCATTACAGAATATTTGACTGCAAAATCTAGTATGAATCGGCTTCTTCTTCCTCTTTATCTTTAAATGTACTTTATGCTCTAGATGAACTGGTGTTAGAAATGTATAAAGATTTCAGAGATGAAGAATTAAAAAAATAAATATTTTGAAAAAATATAGAATATAAATAAAGGGAATAAAAATGGAAAAGGTTCTGCATCAAATAATATATCTGACTTGCTTGAACAATTCAGCATTAAAATTGTATTAGATAGATTAAGAGAGCAGTAAGCTCCTCCTCATCTTTCAATTCAAGATCTTTATAAAGAAATTACTAATAAAAAGCAAGAAATAAAAAAATAAAAACAAGTCTTAATTGAACTTCAAGAACTCAAACATGTTGAGAATCTTGAATTTCACACACTAAAAAATCATCAAGAAAATGCTGATAACAATTTAGAACATCAAGAAGAATTTGGTGAAGACTTTAATGGTTTTGCAAATTCTTTAACAAGAAATCTACCTAAAAAATGGAAAACTCAAGCTACAATTAAGATCAAAGACTTCTCTATTAAAGCACTCTGCTTATTAGATAGTGGTACAGATGTTGATTTAATAAAAGAAGGATTAATCCCTATGAAAAACCCAATATGTGGATAGTATTTTATTCCTGACATGCACATCCATGAAGAACTTATCTCCAGAAAGGGAAAAGAAATAAACACATGACACATACCCTATCAAGTCACTCAAAGCAATCATGACATCTCACTATTCACAATAAAGTACATCTACAGCAATGATTGTGATTTTTGCCTGCAGTCCGGAAGCAACATGAAATTTGCTAGCACATTAAATGAAATGCACATTCAGTCTAAATTCAGTTGTAAGGAAATGTAAATTATGTTGGTTATGACTATAAATAGGTCTGGCCTTCCTCATGTACAGGCAATAGTTGGAAAACCAGTCAAAATCTAGCCTTGGTTTCACCACCATCTCCTTTCTCCTCTCCCTTTTGCTTTTATGTACCCACCATCTTCCCCATTTGGTATCAGAGCCAAGTTGGTATCAAATTTGTAATCAAGTATTTTGGCACTATAAAGTTGTTTTGTGAGTATTTCTTCACTTATCTTTCTTATGTTATGCTCTGAGTTTGCTTAAAGAATTGCTGACTCAGAAGTAAGAGCGTCAAAAGTCTTAATACTTAGTCCTGTGTTTGTTATTATTGAGAAATTTTAATCATATTCCGCCCGGAGCGAAGCTGAGGTAACCATTGTTGTCACCGTTGTTAGCCATGTGAAGGCGTTTAAGGTGTTTTGTTGGTGTGTAAATCCTCTATTTCGTTAGATAGTCGTGGTGGATTTGGTTAAAATAACTCTGTAATACAAATTATGACTAAGCTTATTAAGAAGTTTGTACTTTCTTCTACCTCGTCATCAAATTCCTTATCTTCTATGTCTATTAAAAATAGTGAAGAAATCAGTTATGATGATTTAGATGAAGTTATTGTGACTAGATTATTCCAACAGAAAATAAAAATAAAATTTATGAAGTTAGAAGTTTTTAATTAAAATCAAATTATAAAGTAAAAACCATCGAAAGAATTGAATCCATTACCAGTAATATTCAGCATCTTAATTTAATCAAGCCCCATGATATAAAGGAGTATGTTAAAACATACAATTATATTCATTTTGAAATAGTGCAAGTTGCTCCAAAGCCATTAACAAGACTTGGACTTAGAACTGAAGCTCTCATCTATGTTCAAGATACAAGACAAAAACAATTCAGTGATTCATTTCTTTGAATGGTTGAATCAAGTTTAGCTAATGGCCCTACTTTCTTCATTTGTTTTTTAAATTTCTTAGTTTCCCTTACAGATCTAGGTGCACATGAAATTTTCATATGAATCCTTATAATCAAAATCTTACTCTCATTTATAGAGTTCATTCTAAACTCATGCATTTAGTTGTTCCAGGCATAGCCTATTCTCATCAAGCAAAAGGTATGAGTACTTTATTCCAAACTAATTTCAAAAATAAACTTAATATTCCAAAACTCATACAGTAGAAAGATATTAATCTATCTGGTAAATGGCACTTATAAAATGCTCAACCTGAAAGGTCTTTAGAAAATCAAGATATTGAAACAATTATTGAACATGAAGATGGAAGTGTTAAAATAAATTTTGAAACAGATTCAAAAGATACAACTCCTACTGTTTATCAACCTTCTAGAAAGTCTTATTCTCATCTTCCCTCTGTGATAGGATCTTCCATAAAAGAAACATCCCAAGTTTCTTGCTCTACACCTAATGTAGACCTTCGACCTACAGGACTTGTGTATCCTTCTTATCAAACTTCTCCACCTAATACATATAGTCCTTTGGAATCCGATTTCAATATAAATTTATTGAATGCTTTGAAATTGATAAAGAAATGTTAAAAAAGAATTTAGCTTTACATCCTTTAACAAAATCCTGTTTTATATAGGTTTCTCAAGAACATAAAGACTTTTTAAAGGAAAAATGGTACAAATATATGAATGATAAATAAAAAAATATTTATTTCTTTGATTGGCTTAAACTAGCCATAAAGAAAGCATATAATACTGAAGATTTATCCATCAATATGATAACAAAATTAAGTTCATCTTGGATTACAGCTTTTACCAGTTCTTCTCCACATAGAACTGAAGAATCTATATATCCTCCATTACATCAAATCATATATAAAGAAACTTCGACCGTACCCATCAAAGATGTAGCAAAGATACAAAGAGATAAAGGTACATCTGAATTAATTTATAAATCAGACTTAAGTCATGTTTTGGAACAAAATAATTATACAAATATTAACCTACATACTATTGGCCAACAAACCACTAGAATTGAAGATAAAGTTGAAAATATTTTAAAAATTTATGAAGCATCTTTTTCACAAAAGATAATTAAGACACAAACTTTAGGTTTTCAAGGTGAAGCCCTTAAAGACCCAAAGTTAGAAAGGAAACCTTTAAAATTTTTAGATGAGCTAATCAATCAATTATCTCATAGTTTTATAACTATAAAACTTCAAGAAAATAAAGATAAAAAAGTTGAGAAATCTATAAATGTTTTAGTCTCAAATTCTAAAGCCTCAAGCTTAGATTCAAAATTTTTTGTAGTTGATCCTATAAAAGAAGAGTCTAAAACAAATGAGAATCAACATGATCAAAATCAAGAATCTCTACAAATCAATAAAATATTTAAAAGACAAAAACCAATAGTCACTACAGTAAAAACAAGAAATTATTATCCAGGACCTGCTTCAGTTAATCTTCAATTTGAAGAACAAACTTTTCTAAATGGCCTTCGATTTGAAAACTCCTTAGTATAAGAATGGAATGTAAATGGACTATTTGAATATCAAATCCTGCAACTATGCCAACACATGATGATAAATGCCTCTACCATCATGGCTGCCGCTAATGATAAAAGACATACAGTAAATGCAGTTGTCGTTTGATTTACTAGACAAATTACATAGTTGGTGGGAAAAGCACCTATCTGATATAGAAAGACAAGCTATACTAAATACAGTAAAAGGAGATCCATTAGGAAATCCCATTATTACTCCTCAAGGTTAAATGATTCCTGATTCTATTTACATGCTTATTACCAATATCGTAAAACATTTTACTGGTAATTATATGAATGTAGAAGAAAAATTAAAAACACAATTAATCAATTTATCTTGCCAAATATTATCAGATTTTCATTAGTATAAAGATGTTTTTTTTATCAAAACTCTATATAATCAATGAAAGTAAATCAGAATTTTGAAAACAAAAATTTATATCCGGTCTTCCTAAACTTTTTGCAAAAAAAGTTAGAGCAGAGTTAAAATTAAAAAATTATGGAAATTTAAATTAAGGACTTTATAAATATGGTGTCCTCATTCGAAAGATAAATAAAGTTGGATTTTCATTATGCAATGAAATCAAATGTAAACGACAAATTGAAAATAAAAAAAGAATCAGCAAATATGAACTTGGTGATTTTCGTTATCAATTTGGTATGGAACCATTAATTAGTCGTTCTAGCCATAATAAAAAAAACTTAAAAAGAAACCATCAGAAAAGAAAATCTAAACATTTTTCAACTCCATAATATTATATTCCCCTCAAAAAGATATCATAAAAAATCTTCTTATAAAAATCCTTATAAAGAATCAAAGAAATCTTATACAAAAGTTAATCCATCCACTTTTTATCCTAAGAAAAATAAAATACAATGTTATAATTACAAGCTCTTCCAAATGAGATAGCTACAAGAATTAGAGAAAAAACTATTTCTTATTAGATCAAGGAGCGATTAATGCTCAAAGCTCAACATATAAGCTGGGAAACTGGCTTTCCCAAATTGTTCTTGCCATCATATGAAGTTGATATCTCATATATTGACAAGGATTAGTCTAAAGATTTTCTTTATGCAGAGATGATTTTGAAATGATACAGCAGCTTCCTGCAATCGTGCGTCATGCTCTTCGTAGCTTTGGAGTTACTAAAAGACAACTTCTTATAACGATTTCATCAAGTTTGGGTGAAAGATTAGAAATCTGGTTTTATCAACCTTATCAATTATGGACCATCATGAATTATGAAGAAGGAGATTTAATATGCAAAAAATTCATCTCTACCTTAAATGATTACAAGCATCTCCCTATTGATTATCCAGCTCAATGGTATGAATCTCATGAAGTCGTTACAATGGAATACAACTTAGAACTTCTTCAAAAGTATGATCCAGCTTCTGATCAATATCAAAGATTTCTCAATCTAAAAGGAAAACTTGAATTTGCAAGTACATATAAATATGTTTGGTGTGATGGTCGACGAGTTGTTTGCATTGCTGATGATCTCGCTAAGCAAACAACGGTGATATAGAATCCTTCTAAATCTGGACATGCCAAGCTTAATCAAATTCTCAATCGCTATGAAGATATCTCTTTTGACATTTTAGAAAAAACTCGTGAAGAATTAATTCAGCTATTACTTGGAGAATTCAAAAATGATAATGAAGGTTGGAATGACCCTTGTCATAATTTTGACTCTATTATGAAGTTCTCTGCCAGCTGCAATGGAATTCATCAGGATGTTGATTAATCTTATCAAGATTTAGATTTATCAAGATTTATTAAGAGTTTTCTCTATAAAGCCTGCAAAGAAAAGATAACAAAAACTTTATCATTGATACTGTATCCACAGTTATGCTATTCTTAACAAACACATTAAAGTTATGTTGAAAAAGTACTATACAAAAAAGCAACTTTGAGAAAGAAGACAAAAGAAAATTGGGAAAAGTCCAAAAGCCAACAAGAAAATTCAAGGCTCCATAGACTCCTCTCTTCGCAACAGACCCACCAAGTACTATGTAAAAGAATAAAGCAACATCCTCCTAGTCAACAAGTACACTCATCACAGCATGAAGACAAACCATCTATACAGCAACATGTGATTCTACCCAACAGTGAAATCTCAAAACATCATAAAATGAAATGCAAATGTAGTGTAAATTCAGTTGTAATGAAATGTAAATTATGTTTACTAAGGCTATAAATAGTACAAGCCTTCTCCATGTACAAGCAAGAGTTGGAATACCAGTCAAAATCCAGCCTTGCTTCCACTACCATTTCCTCTCTCCTTTCCCTTCTGCTTTTGTATGCCCACCACCTTCCCTATTTGGTATCAGAGCCAAGTTGGCATCTAATTTGTAATCAAGAATCGTTGCAATATAAAGTCATTTTGTGAGTATTTCTTCACTTATCTTTATGTTTTGATTTTGTTTAAAGAATTGCTAACTTAGAAGCAAGAACGTAAAAAATCTTAATATTTGGTTGTGTGTTTGTTATTATTGAGAAATTTTGATCAAATTCCGCCCAGAGCGAAGCTAAGGTAGCCATTGTTGTCACTGTTATTAGCTGTGTGAAGGCGTTTAAGGCATTTTGTTGGTGTAAATCCTCTATTTCATTAGATACTCGCAGTGGATTTGGTTAAAATAACTCTGTAATACAAATTATGGCTAAGCATATTAAGAAGTTTGTACCCTTTTCTCCCTCATCATCAAATTTCTTATCTTCTATGTCCATTAAAAATAGTTAAGAAATCAGTTATGACGATTTCAATCAAGTTGTTTGTGACTGGACTATTCCACTGTAAATAAAAATGAAATTTATAAAGTTGTAAGTTTTCAATTAAAATCAAGTTATAAAGTAAAAACCATTGAAAGAACTTAATCTATTGCGGGCAATATTCAGCATCTTTTTTCAATCAAGCCCCATGAAATAAAGGAGTATGTTAAAACATACAATTACATTCATTTTGGATTAGTGCAAGTTGCTCTAAAGCCATTAACAAGACTTGGACTTAGAACTGAACCTCTCATCTATGTTTAAGATACAAGAATAAAAGATTCAGTGATTCATTACTTGGAATGGTTGAATCAAGTTTGGCTAATGGCCCTACTTTCTTCAATTGCTTTTTAAATTTCTCTGTTTCCTTACAATTCTAGGTACACATGAAGCTCTTACTCTTGCTACCCAGACAAAAGGTTTTGATATGAATCCTCATAGTCAAGATCTTGCTCTCACATATAGAGTTTATTATAAACTCATGAATTCAGCTGTTCCAAGCATAGCCTATTCCCATCAGGCAAAAGGTATGAGTACTTTATTCCAAAATAATTTCAAAAATAAAGTTAATATTCCAAAACTCATACAGTAAAATGATATTAATCTATCTGGTAAATGGAACTTATAAAATGCTCAAACTAAAAGGTCTTTAGAAAATCAAGATATTGAAACAATTATTGAACATGAAGATGGAAGTGTTGAAATAAATTTCCAAACAGATTCAAAAGATGCAACTCCTACAGTTTATCAACCTTCTAGAAAGTCTTATTTTCATCTTCCCTCGGTGATAGGATCTTCCATAAAAGAACCATCCCGAGCTTCTTGCTCTACACCTAATGTAGACCTTCGACCTACAGGACTTGTGTATCCTTCTTATCAAACTTCTCCACCTAATACATATAGTCCTTTGGAATCTGATTTCAATATAAATCTAGTGAATGCTTTGAAATTGATAAAGAAATGTTAAAAAAGAATTTAGCTTTACATCCTTTAACAAAATCCTGTTTTATACAGGTTTCTCAAGGACATAAAGACTTTTTAAAGGAAAAATGGTACAAATATATGTATGATAAATAAAAAAAATATTTATTTCTTTGATTGGCTTAAACTAGCCATAAAGAAAGCATATAATACTGAAGATTTATCCATCAATATGATAATAAAATTAAGTTCATCTTGGATTACAGCTTCTACCAGTTCTTCTCCACATAGAACAGAAGAATCTATATATCCTCCATTACATCAAATCATATATAATGAAACTTCAGCCGTACCCATCAAAGATGTAGCAAGGATACAAAGAGATAAAGGCACATCTGAATTAATTTATAAATCAGACTTAATTCATGTTTTGGAACAAAATAATTATATAAATATTGACCTACATACTATTGGCCAACAAACCACTAGAATTGAAGATAAAGATGAAAATATTTTAAAAATTTATGAAGCATCTTTTTCACAAAAGATAATTAAGATACAAACTTTAGGTTTTCAAGGTGAAGCCCTTAAAGATCCAAAGTTAAAAAGGAAACCTTTAAAATTTTCAGATGAGCTAATCAATCAATTATCTCATAGTTTTATAAATAGAAAACTTCAAAAAAATAAAGATAAAAAAGCTAACAAATCTATAAATGTTTTAGTCTCAAATTCTAAAGCCTCAAGCTTAGATTCAAAATTTTTTGTAGTTGATCCGATAGAAGAAGAGTCTAAAACATATGACAATCAAAATGATCAAAATCAAGAATCTCTACAAATCAATAAAATATTTAAAAGACAAAAACCAATAGTCACTGCAGTGAAAACAAGAAATTATTATCCAGGACCTGCTTCAGTTAATCTTCAATTCAAAGAACAAGCTTTTCTAAATGGCCTTCAATTTGAAAACTCCTTAGTATAAGAATGGAATGTAAATGGACTATCTGAATATCAAATCCTACAACTATGCCAACACATGATGATATATGCCTCTACCATCATGGTTGCCGCTAATGATCAAAGACATATAGTAAATGCAGTTGTCGTTTGATTTACTAGACAAATTACATGGTTGGTGGGAAAAGCACCTATCTGATATAGAAAGACAAGCTATACTAAATACAGTAAAAAGAGATCCTTCAGGAAATCCCGTTATTACTCCTCAAGGTTAAATGATTCCTAATTCTATTTACATGCTTATTACCAATATCGTAAAACATTTTATTGGTAATTATATGAATGTAGGAGAAAAATTGAAAATACAATTAATCAATTTATCTTGCCAAATATTATCAAATTTTCATTAGTATAAAGATGTTTTTTTATCAAAACTCTATAGAATCAATGAAAGCAATTCAGAATTTTGGAAACAAAAATTTATATCTGGTCTTCCTAAACTTTTTGCAGAAAAAGTTAGAGCAGAGTTAAAATAAAAAAATTATGGAAATTTAAATTAAGGACTTTATATATATGGTGTCCTCATTCGAAAGATAAAGAAAGTTGGATTTTCATTATGTAATGAAATCAAATGTAAACGACAAATTGAAAATAAAAAAAGAATCAGCAAATATGAACTTGGTGATTTTCATTATCAATTTGGCATGGAACCATTAATTAGCCGTTCTAGCCATAATAAAAAGAAAAACTTAAAAAGAAACCATCAAAAAAGAAAATCTAAACATTTTTCAACTCCACAATATTATATTCCCCTCAAAAAGATATCATAAAAAATCTTCTCATAAAAATCCTTATAAAGAATCAAAGAAATCTTATACAAAAGTTAATCCATCCACTTTTTATCCTAAGAAAAATAAAATACAATGTTATAGTTACAAAGAAAAAAGACATATAGCTCCTAACTGCCCAAAAATAAAAGTGAAAATAGAAAAAGAAATCAATACTATCTTAAAAGGATCCTCAACATCAGAGTCATCCAATTCCTTTGATATAGATTATTCTTCCTCTCATTCTTCAAATACATGTCATTGTACAATATTTGAGAGTGAAATTCAGTATGAATCTACCTCTTCTACCTCTTTATTTTTAAATGTACTTTCCGCTCCAGAAGAGCTGGTGCTAGAAATGTTTAAAGATTTCAAAGATGAAGAATTAAAAAAATATTTTGAAAAAATATAGAATATAAATAAAGGAAATAAAAAAGGAAAAGCTTCTACATCAAATAATATATCTGACTTACCTGAACAATTCGGCATTAAAATTGTATTAGATAGATTAAGAGAGTAGCAAGCTCCTCCTCATCTTTCAATTCAAGATCTTTATAAAGAAATTACTAATCAAAAGCAAGAAATAAAAGAATTAAAACAAGACTTAATTGAACTTCAACAACTTAAACGTGTTAAGAATCTTGAATTTCAAGCACTGAAAAATTTTCAAAAAAATAATGATAATAAATTAGAACATCAAGAAGAATTTGGTGAAAACTTAAATGGTTTTGTAAATTCTTTAACAAGAAATCCACTTAAAAAATGGAAAACAGAAGCTACAATTAAGATCAAAGACTTCTCTATTAAAGGACTCTGCTTACTAGATAGTGTCGCAGATGTTAATTTAATAAGAGAAGGATTCATCTCAACAAAATATTTTGAAAAAACCAATAATAAACTCAATCTAGCTACTGCTGGCAAAAAACTACATATCAAATACAAATTAAATAATGTTTATGTCCATAAAAATGGAACATGCATAAAGAATAATTTCCTTCTAGGAAAGGATTTAAACAATGATGTTATCCTTGAAAACCCTTTACTACAATTTTTACAACCTTTTCAAATTTACTCATCAGGTCTAAAAACTATTTTAGACAATAAAGAATTAATTTTTGATTTTGGTGAATCAACTCCTATTCAACATATCAATAGTATTCAAACAAAGTCTAAACAAGAATAAGGTGTTCAAAAAACAATCAAATATCCTTTTCCAAATGAAATGGATCTTATTAATTGTCTTTCTGATGTCTTTATGTTTTCTAATTTGATCCTACATCTAGATTTTGCTACCATCAAATTCTACCGGGAGGACAGATATAAAATTATTTTTCTTTTCCCAAAGAAAATAAAAATTTAGATTATTGATAATTCTCATTCAGACCTATCTGCCTTCAGGAAGTATCCCTTCTCATTATGACATCAAGAACAAGCAAAAGCAAAGCCCCTATTCAAGAATCAAGCCTTTCCTTCGTACCTACATCCCAACAAATATCAATTCTCTTCTTCAATCTAGGATTATCTATCACTTCAGAAGAACTTATCAATGCCCATTGGAGTGCCATTCTCTCTGATAAAAGAAAAAACACTAGAAAAAACCTATCCAAAATTGCAAACCACATCAAGGACTTAGAAGGCCAAATGCTTATGTGCCATAACATCCATTAAAGAGCATTGTTATTCACTTATGCTGATGAAAAAAAAATTCAGAATTCACCTCCTGGAAAAGGTTAACACAGCCCTACCAGATGAGTTTGCTGCATGAATTAGAGAAAAAACTATTTCTTGTTAGATCAAGGAGTAATTAATGCTCAAAGCTCAATATATAAGTTGGGCGACTGGCTTTCCCAAATTGTTCCTGCCATCATATGACGTTGATATCTCACATATCAAACAAGGATTAGTTTGAAGATTTTTTTTATGCAGAGATGATTTTGAAATGATACAGCAGCTCCTTGCAATAGTGTGTCATGCCCTTCGCAGCCTTGCAGTTACCAAAAGACAACTTCTCACAACAATTTCATCAAGTTTGGGTGAAAGACCAGAAATTTGATTTTATCGACCTTATCAATTTTGGACCATCATGTATTATAAAGAAAGAATTTAATCTGCAAAAAATTCATCTCTACCTTAAATGGTTATGAGCAGGGCCCTGTTGATTATCCAGACAGAAGGTTTTGATATGAATCCTCATAATCAAAATTTTGCTCTTATATATAGAGTTTATTATAAACTCATGAATTTAGTTATTCCAGGCATAACCTATTCCCACTAAGCAAAAGGCATGACTATTTTATTCCAAACTAATTTCAAAAATAAAGTTAATATTCCAAAACTCATACAGTAGAATGATATTAATCTATTTGGTAAATGGCACTTAGAAAACGCCCAACTAGAAAGGTCTTTAAAAAATTAAGATATTGAAACAATTATTGAACATGAAGATGGAAGTGTTGAAATAAATTTTCAAACAAATTCAAGAGATACAACTCTTACAGTTTATCAACCTTCTAAAAAGTCTTATTCTCATCCTCCCTCTGTGGTAGGATCTTCCATAAAAGAACCATCCCGAGTTTCTTACTTTACACCTAGGGTAGACCTTCGACCTATAGGACTTGTATATCCTTCTAATCAAGCTTCTCCATTTAATACATATAATCCTTCGGAATCTAATTTCAATATAAATGTTATTGAATGTTTCGAAATTGATAAAGAAATGTTAGAAAAGAATTTAGCTCTACATCCTTTAACAAAATCCTTTTTTAAACAGTTTTCTCAAGAATGTAAAGACATTTTAAAAGAAAAATGGCACAAATATATGTATGATAATCAAAGGAATGTTTATTTCTTTGATTGGCTTAAACTAGCCATAACGAAAGCTTAAAATATTGAAGATTTATCCATCAATATGATAACAAAATTAAGCTCATCTTGGATTATAGCTTCTACCAGTTCTTCTCCACAAAGAATTGAAGAATCTATACATCCTCCATTACATCAAATCATATATATAAAGAAACTTCGGCCGTACCCATAAAAGATGTAGCAAAGATACAAGGAGATAAAGGTAAATTTGAATTAATTTATAAATCCGACTTAAGTCATGTTTTACAACAAAATAATTATACAAATATTAATCTTCATACTATTGGCCAACAAACCAATAGAATTGAAGATAAAGTTGAAAATATTTTAAAAATTAATGACTCATCTTCTTCATAAAAGATAATTAAGACACAAACTTTAGGTTTTCAAGGTGAAGCTCTTAAAGATCTAAAGTTAGAAAAGAAACCTTTAAAATTTTCAGATGAACTAATCAATCAATTATCTTATAGGTTTACAAATATAAAACTTAAAGAAAATAAAGATAAAAAAGTTGACAAATCTATAAATGTTTTAGTCTCAAAATCTAAAGCCTTTAGCTCATATTCAGAATTTTCTATAGTTGATCTTATAGAAGAAGAGTCTAAAACAAATGAGAATCAAAATGATCAAAATCAAGAATCTCTATAAATCAAGAAAATATTTAAAAGACAAAAACCAATAATCACTGCAGCAAAAACAAGAAATTATTATTCAAGACCTACTCCAGTTGATCTTCAATTCGAAAAACAAGCTATTCTAAATGGCCTTTGATTTGAAAACTCCTCAGTATACGAATGGAATGTAGATGGACTATCTTAATATCAAATCCTACAACTATGCCAACACATGATGATATATGCCTCTACCATCATGGTTGCCGGTAATGATCAAAGACATGCAATAAATGCAGTTGTCCTTGGATTTACTGGACAATTACATGGTTGGTGGGGAAAGTACCTATCTTCTATAGAGAGACTAGCTATACTAAATGCAACAAAAAGAGATCCTTCAGGAAATCTTGTTCTTACACCTCAAGGCCAAATCATCCCTGATTCCATCTACATGCTTATTACCAATATAGTTAAACATTTTATTGGTAATTATATGAATGTAGAAGAAAAATTAAAAACACAATTAATTAATTTATCTTGCCCAACATTATTAGATTTTTGTTGGTATAAGGATGTTTTCTTATCAAAACTCTATCCAATCGATACAAGTAATTCAGAATTTTGGAAAGAAAAATTCATATATGGTCTTCCTAAACTTTTTACAGAAAAAGTTAGAGGAGAATTAAAATCAGAAAATTATGGAAATTTGAATTATGGAATGTATACATATAGTGATCTAATTCAAAAGATTAATAAAGTTGGATTTTTATTATGTAATGAAATCAAACTTAAACGTTAAATTGAAAATAAAAAAAGAATCAGCAAGTATGAACTTGGTGATTTTTGTTTTCAATTTGGTATGGAACAATTAATCAGTCCTTCTAGCCAGAATAAAAAGAAAAACTTAAAAAGGAACCATAAAAAAAAAATCTAAACATTTCTCAACTCCACAATATTATACTCCCTTAAAAAGATATTATAAAAATCTTCTCATAAAAAATCTTATAAAGAATTAAAGGAATCTTATACAAATGATAATCCATCCACTTCTTATCCCCCAAAAAAAAAAAGAAATACAATGTTATAATTGCAAAGAAAAAGGACATAGCTCCTCACTGCCCAAAAATAAAAGTTGAAACAGAAAAAAAAATCAAAACTATCTTAAAAGGATCCTCAATGTCAAAGTCATCCAGTTCCACTGATACAGATCATTCTTCCTCTCATGCTTCAGATACATGTCATTGTAAAATATTTGACTGTGAAATTCAGTATGAATCTACTTCTTCTTTCTCTTTATCTTTAAATGTACTTTCTGCTCTAAAGGAGATGGTGCTAGAAATGTTTAAAGATCTAAAAGATGAAGAATTAAAAATAAATATTTAAAAAAAACACAGAATATAAATAAAGGAACTAAAAAAGGAAAACTTCTACATCAAATAACATATCAGACTTACCTGAACAATTCAGCATTAAAACTATGTTAGATAGATTAAGAGAGCAACAAGCTCCTACTCATCTTTCTATTCAAGATCTTTGAAAAGAAATAAATAATCAAAAGCAAGAAATAAATGAATTAAAACAATACTTAATTGAGCTTCAAGAACTCAAACATGTTGAGAATCTTGAATTTCACACACTCAAAAATTATCAAGAAAAAAAATGATAATTTAGAAAATCAATAAAAATTTGATGAAGACTTAAATGGTTTTGCAAATTCTTTAACAAGAAATATACTTAAAAAATGGAAAACTTAAGCTAAAATTAAGAGCAAAGACTTCTCTATTAAAGGACTCTGCTTACTAGATAGTGCCGTAGATATTAATTTAATAAGAGAAGGATTCATCCCAACAAAATATTATGAAAAAACCAATAATAAACTCAATCTAGCTGCTGCTAGCAAAAAATTACATATCAAATACAAATTAAGTAATGTTTATGTTTGTAAAAATGGAACATGCATAAAGACTACTTTCCTTCTAGGAAAGGATTTAAACAATGATGTTATCATTGGAAATTCTTTTCTACAAAATTTACAACCTTTTTAAATTGACTCATCAGGTCTAAAATAGTCTAAAAACTATTTTAGACAATAAAGAATTAAATCTTTATTTGTTGAATTAACTCATATTCAACATATTAATATTATTTAGTGAAAGTGTAAACAAGAATAAGATGTTTAAAAACCATTCAGATATCCAATTCCAAATAAAACGGATCTTATTAATCGTCTCTCTGATGTCTTCATGTTTTCTACATTTAATCCTACATCCGGATTTTGGTACCTTCGAATTCTACACAGAGGATAGATATAAAATTGCTTTTCTTTCCCAAAGAAAAAAAATTTAGGTCATTAATAATTCTCATTCAGACTTATCTTTTACTCCTATCTGCCTTTAGGAAGTATCCCTTCTCATTATGACATCAAGTAAAGCCCTTATTCAAGAATCAATCTCTTCCTTCATACCTACATCCTAGCAAATATCAATCCTTTTCTTCAATCCAGGATTGTCCGTCACTTCACAAGAACTTATCAATGCCCATTAGAGTGCCATTTTCTCTGATAAAAGAAAAAACACTAGAAAAACCCTATCCAAAATTGCAAACCATATCAAGGACTTAGAAAGCCAAATCCTTATGTGCCATAACATCAATCAAAGAGCACTGTTAAAATAGCCCTTCCAGATGAGATCGCTACAAGAATTAGAGAAAAAACTCTTTCTTGTTAGATCAAGGAGCGATTAATCCTCAAAGCTCAATATATAAGCTGGGCAACTGGCTTTCCCAAATTGTTCCTGCCATCACATGAAGTTGATTTTCATATATTGAACAAGGATTAGTATAAAGATTTTCTTTATGTAGAGATGATTTTAAAATAATACAGCAACTCCCTGCAATCGTGCGTCATGCCCTTCACAGCCTTGGAGTTACCAAAAGACAATTTTTTATAATGATTTCATCAAGTTTGGGTGAAAGATCAGAAATCCAGTTTTATTAACTTTATCAATTATGGACTATCATGACTTATGAAAAAGGAGATTTAGTCTGTAAAAAAATTCATCTCTACCTTAAATGATCACGAGCATCTCCTTGTTGATTATCCAGCTTAATGGTATGAATCTCATGAAGTTGCTACAATGGAATACAAGTTAGAACGTCTCCAAAATTATGATCCAGCTTTTGATCAATATAAAAAATTTCTCAATCTAAAAGGACATCTTGAATTTGCAAGGACATACAGATATGTTTAGCATGACGGTCGACGTATTGTTTACATTGCTGATGAACTCACTGAGCAAATAACGGTGATACGGAATCCATATAAATCTAGACATGCAGCTCTTAATCAATTTATCAATGCTCATGAAGATATGTCTTTTGATATTTCTGAAGAAACTCAAGAAGAGTTAATCCAATTATTCCATGGTGAATTAACAAATGAAGGTTGGAATGAGCACTTTTGATGCAAGCCTCCAATAATACTATGCCTAGCATAAAGATTCTTCCTACAAGAGCTTTTTCTAAAATATTGGAAGGATGAGAAAAGCTTTTTCTACTAGCCCATCAATGAGTTCTTAGAAAAAGTACATGCAAAAGTACTAAAAGACAAAGTATATCTCTCATAAGAACGAAGTAGTATTTTATTCCCGACATGCACATCCATGAAGACCTTATCTCCAGAAAGGGAAAAGAAATAAAGGCATCACACATGCCTTATCAAGTCACTTAAAGCAATCATGACATCTCACTATTCAGAATAAAGTTCAGCTACAGCAAAGATTGTGATTTTGCCTGAGTCCGGAAGCATCATGAAATTTGCAAGCATATTAAATGAAATGCACATTCAGTCTAAATTCAGTTGTAATGAAATGTAAATTATGTTTGTTATGACTATAAATAAGTCTAGCCTTCCTCACGTACAAGCAAGAGTTGGAATACCAGTCAAAATCTAGCCTTGTTTCCACCACCATCTCCTCTTTCCTCTCCCTTCAGCTTTTTTACATCCACCAACTTCCCCATTTGGTATCCAAGCCAAGTTAGTTTCAAATTTGTAATCAAGTACTTTGGCAATAGAAAGTTGTTTTGTGAGTATTTCTTCACTTATCTTTGTTATGTTATTCTTTGATTTTGGTTAAAGAATTGCTGACTCAAAAGCAAGAACGTAAAAAATCTTAATACTTGGTTGTGTGTTTCTATTATTATTGAGAAATTTTAATCATATTCCACCCAGAGATAAGTTGAGGTAGCCATTGTTGTTATCATTGTTAGCCATGTGAAGGCATTTAAGGTGTTTTGCTAGTGTCTAAATTTCTATTTTGTTAGATACTCGTGGTGGATTTGGTTAAAATAACTTTGTAATACAAATTATGGCTAAGCTTATTAAGAAGTTTGTACCTTCTTCTTCCTCATCATCAAATTCCTTATTTTCTACGTCTATTAAAAATGGTGAAGAAATCAGTTATGACAATTTAGATCAAATTATCTGTGACTGGACTATTCCAACCGTAAATAAAAATGAAATTTATAAAGTCAAAAGTTTTCAATTAAAATCAAGTTGTAAAGTAAAAACCATTGAAGAAATTGAATCCATTACTAGTAATATTCAGCATCTTTCTTTAATAAAGCCCCATGAAAAGGAGTATGTTAAAACATACAATTATATTCATTTTGGATTAATGCAAGTTGCTCTAAAGCCTTTAACAAGACTTTGACTTAGAACAAAAGCTCTCATCTATGTTCAAGATACAAGACATAAAAAATTCAGTGATTCATTACTTGGAATGGTTGAATCAAGTTTAGGTAATGACCCTATTTTCTTCAATTGTTTTCCAAATTTCTCTGTTTCCCTTACAGATCTAGGTGCACATGAAGCCCTTACTCTTGCTATCCAGACAAAAGTTTTTGATATTAATCCTCATAATCAAAATCTTGCTCTCATATATAGAGTTTTTTTTATAAACTCATGAATTCAGTTGTTCCAGGCATAGCCTATTCCCATCAAGCAAAACGTATGACTACTTTATTCCGAACTAATTTCAAATATAAGTTAATATTCCAAAACTCATACAATGGAATGTTATTATTTTATCTGGTAAATAGGGCTTAAAAAAGCCCAACCAGAAAGGTCTTTAGAAAATCAAGATACTGAAACAATTATTGAACATAAAGATGGAAGTGTTGAAATAAATTTTTAAACAGATTCAAGAGATACAGCTCCTACACAGTTTATCAACCTTCTAGAAAGTTTTATTATCATCCTCCCCTTATGATAGGATTTTCCATAAAAGAACCATCCCGAGTTTCTTGCTCTACACCTAATGTAGATCTTCGACCTACAGGATTTGTGTATCCTTCTTATCAAGCTTCTCCATCAATACATAGAATCCTTTGGAATCCGATTTCAATATAAATGTTATTGAATGTTTCAAAATTAATAAAGAAATGTTCAAAAAGAATTTAGCTCTATATCCTTTAACAAAATCCTCTTTTAAACAGGTTTCTCAAGAACATAAAGACTTTTTAAAAGAAAAATGGTACAAATATATGTATGATAATCAAAGAAATATTTATTTCTTTGATTGGCTTAAACTAGCCATAAAGAAAGCTTTTAATATTGAAGATTTATCCATCAGTATGATAACAAAATTAAGCTCATCTTGGATTATAGCTTTTACCAGTTTTTCTCCATAATAAACTGAAGAAACTGTACATCCTCCATTACATTATATAAAAAAACTTCAGCCATACCCATAAAAGATGTAGCAAAGATATAAGGAGATAAATGTAAATCTGAATTTATTTACAAATCAGATTTAAGTCATGTTTTAGAACAAATAATTATACAAATATTAACCTTCATACTATTGGCCAACAAACTAGTATAATTGAAGATAAAGTTGAAAATATTTTACAGCCTTCTAAAATTATTTCTTCTAAAAAAAAAAATCAAAACTATCTTAAAAGGATCTCATCCTCATCCTTAGAATCATCTAGTTCCTCTAATAAAGATTATTCTTTAGATACATGCCATTGTAAAATATTTGATAGTGAAATCCAGTATGAATCTGTTTCTTCTTCATCTTTATTTTTAAATGTACTCTCTGCTCTAGAAGAAATGGTACTAGAAATGTTTAAAGATCTAAAAGATGAAGAATTAAAAATAAATATTTTGAAAAATATAAAAAAACAACTGAAATAAAAAAGGAAAAGCTTCTACATCAAGTAATATATTTGACTTACCTGAACAACTCAGTATAAAAACTATTTTTATATATTAAGAGAGCAACAAGCTCGTACTCATCTTTCAATTCAAGATCTTTATAAAGAAATTAATAATCAGAAGCAAAAAATAAAAGAATTAAAACAAGACTTAATTGAACTTCAAGAACTCAAACAACATGTTGAGAATCTTGAATTTCACACACTTAAAAATTATCAAGAAAATAATGATAATTTAGAACATCAAGAAAAATTTGATGAAAACTTAAATATTTTTGTAAATTCTTTAACAAGGAATCCACCTCAAAAATAGAAAACTCAAGTTACAATTAAGATTAAAGACTTCTCTATTAAAGCACTCTGCTTACTAAAGAGTGGCGCAGATGTTAATTTAATAAGAGAAGGATTAATCCCAACAAAATATTATGAAAAAACCAAAAATATACTCAGCCTAGCAACTGCTAGTAATAAACTCCATTTGCATTATAAATTAAATAATGTCCATGTTTGCAAAAATGGAACATGTATAAAGACTAATTTTCTGCTCAGAAAAGATTTAAACAATGATGTTATCCTTGAAAATCCTTTTCTACAAATTCTATAGCCCTTTCAAATTGATTCATCATGCCTTAAAACTATTAAAGACAATAAAAAATTAATTTTTGATTTTGTTGAATCAACTCTATTCAACATATCAATATCATTTAAAACCAAATTGCTTATAAAGAAAAACAAATTGCATATCTTAATCAAATTGCTTATAAAGAAAAACAAATTGCATATCTTTAAGAAGATATGAATTCTTTAAGAATTAAAAAAGAATTACGAAAACCAAAATTCCAAAAAGATTTAATCTAATTTCAAAAATCTCTTGAAATAGAATGCTGTTATGACCTTCCTTCTACCTTTTGGCATAGGAAACACCATACTGTTTCTCTTCCATATATTGTCAATTTCGATGAATCTCAAATCCTACTAAAGCTTGACCTATTCAGATGAATAAAGATATTGTACAACTACGTACTAAAGAAATCAATAATCTCCTTACTAAAAAGTTTATTCAGAAATCACAATCCCCTTGGAGTTTGCAGCGTTTTATGTAATTAAAGTGCCTAAACAAGAAATAGGTGTTCCCCATCTTGTTATCAACTACATGCCTTTAAATAAAGTCTTAAAGGCGATCAGATATCTAGTTCCAAATAAAACTGATCTTATTAACCGTCTAGCTGGTGCCTTCCTTTTTTCCAAATTCAATTTTAAATCAGGATTTTGGCAAATTCAAATCACCCCGAAGGACAGGTATAAAACTGCTTTTAACCATTTGGCCATTACAAATGGAACGTTATGCCATTTGGTTTAAAAAATGCTCCTTCACAATTTCAAAGAATAATGAATGGCATTTTTAATCCATATCAAGTTTTTACACTCATCTATATAAATGACATTCTTGTGTTTTCAAAATCTATTTGTGATATTGGAAACATTTAAATATTTTTAAAAAAGTTATTATCAAGAATGGACTTGTCTTATCCCAAAAGAAAATGAAGCTTTTTCAAATAGAAATTCAGTTTCTTGGCTTTATAATAAAAAAAGGAACTATTTCTCTAGTCCAAAGAGTTATTAAGTTTGCTTCCCAATTTCTTGATGAAATTCTTAATAAAGAGCAATTGTAACATTTTTTTTGGAATCCTTAATTATGTTTTTGACTTTTATACAGATCTTGCTAAAGAAAGAAAAAACTTGCAAATGCACCTAACCAAAAATCTCGTAGAATGGTCACCTGCTCATGCAAAAGCTATTCAAAATATTAAACAGAAAGTCCAAAATTTACTTATTTAATTATCCCTCATCCAAATTTATTAAAAATAGTTCAAGTAGATGCATCTAAAATAGGTTTTGGAGGAATCCTTCTACAAAGAAATGTCCTTGAAAAAGAAGAAATTCTTCGTTTCACTTCTGGAACATGGACACCCACTCAACAGAATTATTCAACTATTAAAAAGGAAATCCTATCCATAGTAAATAGTATAATGAAGTTCCAAAGTGATTTATTAAACAAAATTTTTTTTATTAAGAATAGATTATAAATCTGCTAAAGAAATTTTAGAAAAAAATGTAAGACATCTTGCTGCTAAGCAAATCTTTGCTCTTTGGCAAGCTTTATTAGCCGTATTTGACTTTGACATTGAGTATATTGCTGGTAAAAATAATTCTTTTCTTGATTTTTTTTATGTCATGAGAGTTTTTACAGGGACAAAAGAATGAAGCCTTGGCAGATTAGACCCTTTCTCTAGTCCTCAACTGATAAAGTTTCTTCCATTCTGAACACTACACCTTTATCCAGAAAATCCAACGGCAATTATCTTGAGAGATGGGGAGCAACCCATACTTATAATAATCCTCAATTTCAAGGCCCATCAAGCCCTGTATCCAAAAAACCTCAAGCTTCACAAGCCCAATATTTTGCCACAAAAGTACCTTTGAGAATTTATTCCTTAGATGACATGTCTTATGCCAATACCATTTTTATTGAACATCTTATCCAAACCCTTTTTTCTCCTGATCACTTATTTATCCTACCTCTTGACTATAAAGTCTATGAACAGATTCTGATCAGAACTAGCACCTGTACTATTGATCATACAGATGGATCAAAAAATTCATACTTAAATGCTTTACCACCCAATACTACTATCCTCTATTCAAAAATCAAAATCCTGCATGTTCTCTCTGCAGAAGAATGGGGATGACCTCTTTATTGCCTTAAAGGCTTGATTCAGAACTTATTTTTAATTATTATGATTATATTTCTGCTTGGGAAGTCATCCTCTATTATCAAAACCCATCCTTCCAGCATTCCTGGTTCATCAAATTCAAATCAAACTCCCATAAAATACCTATATGGTTCTTCACATAATTCTGCATCCTTTTTGATGCCATTAAAGACATCCTTCTTCAAGCACTTCTTCCTATTTATGAATCCTATTCTGTATCATTTAAAGCCCTTCTCAAATATGAAGAAAAAAGCCTTAATCAGCACCTGCAACTTAGAATAGAACCTTATATTACTATGAAGTTTTATCATAAGCAGGAGATTCCTGGGATCTTGAAATGGAACTTTTATAAAGAAATGGACTTTAGTCTACCAGTTTTATCTCAAATGATTTATATCAAGTTTTGACATCAATTTGATTATACTGCAATACTCCAGCAAAATTCTACCGATCAAGCTATAGAGCCATCATTCTCTGAAGTTCTCAAAACTCCTGAAAAAGAAAAAGAAAGGCTTCATCTGTATGTAGTAGCAGATTTGTTTCAACTCAAAAAAGAACTTCAAAAGGAAATTATTGAACAAATACAAAAAGAACGACCATCTAAAAATTCTCCACTAAGTTTTGTTCAGTAGCTGCATCATCTTTGGGCTGATGACAATCCTTTTGAAAATATTGCTCCTGAATCAGATACAGACACTGATGAGACAAAAAGTGATAATGAAGGATTCATATCTATTTGAAGAAAAGGAAAAAAAAATAAAGCGAAGACAAGACATATGCTTTATCAAGCCACTCAATTTCCCACAAAGAAATCATGACAATCCACTATTCAGAATAAAGTTCATCTACGGTGAAGATTGTAATTTTATCCAGCAGTCCTGAAGCATCATGAAATTTGTCAGCACATGAAATGAAATGTAAAAGCAGTGTACATTTAGTTGTAATGAAATGTAAATTAATTTTGTCATAATTATAAATAAGTCTAGTCTTCCTCATGTACAAGCAAGAGTTGGAATACTAGTCAAAATCCAACCTTACTTCCACCACCATCTCCTCTATTCTCTCCCTTCCGCTTTTGTATACCCACCATCTTCCCTACTTGGTATCAGAGCCAAGTTGGTATCAAATTTGTAATCAAGTACTTTGGCAATGTAAAGTTGTTTTATGAGTATTTCTTTACTTATCTTTGTTATGTTATGCTTTAATTTTGCTTAAGAAATAGCTGACTCAGAAGTAAGAATGTCAAAATTCTTAAGACTTAGCTCTGTGTTTGTTGTTATTGTGAAATTTTAATCATATTCCACCTGGAACGAAGCTAAGATAGCCATGGTTGTCCCCGTTGTTAGCCGTGTGAAGGCGTTTAAGGCATTTTGTTGGTGTGTAAATCCTCTATTTCATTAGATACTCGTGGTGGATTTGGTTAAAATAACTCTGTAATACAAATTATGGCTAAGCTTATTAAGAAGTTTGTACCTTCTTCTTCCTCATCATCAAATTCCTTATCTTCTATGTCTATTCAAAATAGTGAAGAAATCAATTATGACGATTTAGATTAAGTTATTTGTGACTAGACTATTCCAACCATAAATAAAAATGAAATTTATAAAGTTGGAAGTTTTTAATTAAAATCAAGCTATAGAATAAAAACCATTGAAATAACTGAATCCATTACTAGTAATATTCAGCATCTTTCTTTAATCAAGCCCTATGAAATAAAGGAGTGTGTTAAAACATACAATTATATTCATTTTGGATTAGTGCAAGTTGCTCTAAAGCCATTAACAAGACTTAGACTTAGAACAGAAGCTCTCATCTATATTCAAGACACAGGACAAAAAATTCAGTGATTCATTACTTGGAATGGTGAATCAAGTTTGGCTAATGGCCCTACTTTCTTCAATTGCTTTCTAAATTTCTATGTTTCTCTTACAGATCCAAGTGCACATGAAGCTCTTACTCTTGCTATCCAGACAACAGGTTTTAATATGAATCCCCATAATCAAAATCTTGCTCTCATATATAGAGTAAGAATAAGAGCTTTTGTCTAGATAGCAAGAGTAAGAGCTTCATGTGCACCTAGATCTATAAGGAAAATAGAGAAATTTGGAAAGCAATTAAAGAAAGTAGGGCCATTAGCCAAACTTGATTCAACCATTCCAAGTATTGAATCACTCAATTATTTATGTCTTATAACTTGAACATAGTTGAGACCTTTAGTTCTAAGTCTAAGTCTTGTTAATGGCTTTAGAGCAACTTGCACTAATCCAAAATGAATATAATTGTATGTTTTAACATGCTCTTTTATTTCAGAGAACATGAAGAATTTGAAGGTACCAATTTCTGGATGTAGGATCAAGTGTAGAAAACATGAAGACATCAGAGAGACGATTAATAAGATATGTTTTATTTGGAACTGGATATTTGATTGTTCTTTTGAACACCTTATTCTTGTTTACACTTTGTCTGAATACTATTGATATGTTGAATAGGAGTTGATTTACTAAAATCAAAAATTAATTCTTTATTGTCTAAAATAGTTTTTAGACCTGATGAGTCAATTTAAAAAGGCTGTAAATTTGTAGAAAAGGATTTCCAAGGATAACATCATTGTTTATATCCTTTCCTAAAAAGAAATTAGTCCTTATGTATGTTCCATTTTTACAAATATAAACATTACTTAATTTGAATTTGATATGCAGTTTTTTGCTAGCAATACCTAGATTGAGTTTATTATTCTCTTTTTCATAATATTTTGTTGGGATTAATCCTTCTCGTATTAAATTAACATCTGTGCCACTATTTAGTAAGTAAGTACTTTTTAGAGAATTCTTTGATCTTAATTGTAACTTGAGTTTTCCATTTTTGAAGTGGATTCCTTGTTAAAGAATTTACAAAACCATTCAAGTTTTCATCAAATTTTTCTTGATTTTCTAAATTATCATTATTTTTTGATAATTATTGAGTATGTGAAATTCAAAATTCTCAACACGTTGTTTGAGTTCTTGAAGTTCAATTAAGTCTTGTTTTAATTCTTTTATTTCTTGATTTTGATTACTAATTTCTTTATAAAGATCTTGAATAGAAAGATGAGTAGGAGCTTGTTGCTTTCTTAATCTATCTAATACAGTCTTAATGCTGAATTGTTCAAGTAAGTCTGATATGTTATTTGAAGTAAAAGCTTTTCCTTTTTTAGTTCCTTTATTTATATTTTGTATTTTTTCAATATATTTATTTTTTAATTCTTCATCTTTCAGATCTTTAAACATTTCTAGCACGATCTCTTCTGGAGCAGAAAATACATTTAAAGATAAAAAGGAAGAAGAACCAGATTCATACTAGATTTCACTGTCAAATATTTTACAATGACTTATATTTGAAGAATAATCTTCATCAGAGGAACTAGATGATTCTAAGGATGAGGATGAGGATCCTTTTAAGTTAGTTTTGATTTCTTTTTCTATTTTTACTTTTATTTTTAGGTAGTCAGGAGCTATATGTCCTTTTTCTTTGCAATTATAACAATGTATTTCTTTTTTCTTGGGATAAGAAGTGGATGGATTATCTTTTGTATAAGATTTCTTTGATTCTTTATAAGGATTTTTACGAGAAGATTTTTTATGATATCTTTTTGAGAGAATATAATATTGTTGAGTTAAAAAATGATTAGATTTTCTTTTTTTATGACTTCTTTTTAAGTTTTTCTTTTTATTATGGCTAGAAGAGCTAATTAATTTTTCCATGCTAAATTGATAACAAAAATCACTAAGTTCATATTTGCTGATTCTTTTTTTATTTTTAATTTGTCTTTTAAGTTTGATTTCATTGCGTAATGAAAATCCAACTTTATTTATCTTTTGAATGAGGTCACCATATGTATAAAGTCCATAATTTAAATTTCCAAAATTCTGAATTACTTGCATCGATTTTATGGAGTTTTGATAAGAAAACATCTTTATACCAATGAAAATCTAATAATGTTGGGCAAGATAAATTGATTAATTGTGTTTTTATTTTTTCTTCTACATTCATATAATTACAAATAAAATATTTTACTATATTGGTAATAAGCATGTAAATAGAATTAGGAATCATTTGACCCTGAAGAGTAATAATAGGATTTCCTGAAGGATCTCTTTTTACTACATTTAACATGCTTGTCTTTTTATATCAGATGGGTACTTTTTCCACCAACCATGTAACTGTCCAGTAAATCCAAGGACAACTTCATTTACTGTATGTCTTTGATCATTACCTACAGCCATGATGGTAGAGGCATATATCATGTGTTGGCATAGTTGCAGGATTTGATTTTCAAATAGTCCATCTACATTCCATTCGTATACTGAGTAGTTTTCAAATTGAAGGCCATTTAGAATAGCTTGTTCTTTGAATTAAAGATCAATTAGAGTAGGTCTTGGATAATAATTTCTTCTTTTTGTTGCAGTGACTATTAGTTTTTGTCTTTTAAATATTTTATTAATTTGTAGAGATTCTTGATTTTGATCATTTTGATTCTCATTTGTTTTAGACACTTCTTCTATAGGAACAACTACAGAAAATTCTGAATCTAAGCTAGAGGCTTTAGAATTTGAGACTAAAACATTTATAGATTTGTCAACTTTTTTATCTTTATTTTCTTGAAGTTTATATTTGTAAAACTATCAGATAATTGATTGATTAGTTCATCTGAAAATTTTAAAGGTTTCCTTTCTAACTTTAGATTTTTAAGGGCTTCACCTTGAAAACCTAAAGTTTGTGCCTTAATTATCCTTTGTCAAGAAGAAGCTTCATAAATTTTTAAAATATTTTCAATTTTATCTTCAATTCTATTGGTTTGTTGGCCAATAGTATGAAGGTTTATATTTGTATAATTATTTTGTTCTAAAACATGACTTAAGTCTAATTTATAAATTAATATAGATTTACCTTTATCTCCTTGTATCATTGCTACATCTTCTATGTGTACGGCCAAAGTTTCTTTATATATGATTTGATGTAATGGAGGATGTATAGATTCATCAGTTCTTTATGGAGAAGAACTGGTAAATGCTATAATCCAAGATGAACTTAATTTTGTTATCATATTGATGGATAAATCTTCAGTATTATACGCTTTCTTTATAGCTAGTTTAAGCCAATCAAAGAAATAAATATTTCTTTGATTATCATACATATATTTATACCATTTTTCTTTTAAAAAGTTTTTATGTTCTTGAGAAACCTGTTTAAAAAAGGATTTCGTTAAAGGATGTAGAGCTAAATTCCTTTTTAACATTTCTTTATCAATTTCAAAACATTCAATAACATTTACATTGAAATCGGATTCCGAAGGATTTTATGTTTTAGATGGAGAAGCTTGATAAGAAGGATACACAAGTCCTGTAGGTCGAAGGTCTACATTAGGTGTAAAACAAGAAACTCGGGATGGTTCTTTTATGGAAGATTCTACCACAGAGGGAGGATGAAAATAAGACTTTTTAGAAGGTTGATAAACTGTAGGAGCTGTATCTCTTGAATCTATTTGAAAATTTATTTCAACACTTCCATCTTCATATTCAATAATTGTTCCAATATCTTGATTTTCTAAATACCTTTCTGGTTGGACATTTTCTAAGTGCCATTTACCAGATGGATTAATATCATTTCACTGTATGAGTTTTGGAATATTAACTTTATTTTTGAAATTAGTTTGGAATAAAGTAGTCATATCGTTTGCTTGATGGGAATAGGCTATGCCTGAAACAACTGAATTCATGAGTTTATAATAAACGATATATATGAGAGGAAGATTTTGATTATGAGGATTCAAATCAAAGCCTTTTGTCTGGATAGCAAGAGTAAGAGCTTCATGTGCACTTGGATCTGTAAGGGAAATAGAGAAATTTGGAAAGCAATTGAAGAAAGTAGGGCCATTAGCCAAACTTGAATCAACCATTCCAAGCAATGAATCACTGAATTTTTTATGTCTTGTGTCTTGAATATAGATGAGAGCTTCTGTTCTAAGTCTAAGTCTTGTTAATGGCTTTAGAGCAACTTGCACTAATCCAAAATGAATATAATTGTATGTTTTAACATACTCCTTTATTTCATGGGGCTTGATTAAAGAAAGATGCTTAATATTACTGGTAATGGATTCAGTTATTTCAATGGTTTTTATTCTATAGCTTGATTTTAATTGAAAACTCCCAACTTTATAAATTTCATTTTTATTTACAGGAATAGTCCAGTCACAAATAACTTGATCTAAATTGTAATAACTAATTTCTTCACTACTTTTAATAGACATAGAAGATAAGGAATTTGATGATGAGGAAGAAGAAGGTACAAGCTTCTTAATAAGCTTAACCATAATTTGTATTACAGAGTTATTTTAACCAAATCCACCATGAGTATCTAACGAAATAGGGGATTTACACACCAACAAAATGCCTTAAATGCCTTCACATGGCTAACAATGCGACCACAATGGCTACCTCAATTTCACTCTGGGCGGAATATGAATAAAATTTCTCAATAATAATAAACATAGAACTAAGTATTAAGACTTTTGATGTTCTTACTTTTGAGTCAAAATTCCTTGAGCAAAATCAAAGGATAACATAATAAAGGTAAGTGAAGAAATACTCGCAAAACGACTTTATATTGCCAAAGTACTCGATTACAAATTTGCTACAAACTTGGCTCTAATACCAAATGGGGAAGATGGTGGGTACACAAAAGCAAAAGGAAAAGGAGAGAGGAGATGGTGGTGAAAACAAGGTTGGATTTTGACTGGTATTCCCATGCTTGCCTGTACATGAGGAAGACTAGACTTATTTATAGCCATAACAAACATAATTTACATTTCATTACAACTGAATTTGCACTGCATTTGCACTTAATTTCATGTGCTGACAAATTTCATGATGCTTCAGGACTGCTGGATAGCAACACAATCTTCACTATAGAAGAACTTTATTCTGAATAGTGGATTGTAATGATTGCTTTGTAGGAAATTGAGTGGCTTGATAAAGCATGTCTTGTCTTGGCTTTATTTCTTTCCTTTTCTTCGGATAGATATGAATCCTTCATTATCACTTTTTGTCTCCTCAGCATCTGTATTTGATTTAGGAGCAATATTTTCAAAAGGATTGTCATCAACCCAAAGATGATGTAGCTACTGACCAAAACTTAATGGAGAATTTTCAGATGACTGTTCTTTTTATATTTGTTCAATAATTTTCTTTTTGAAGTTCTTTTTTGAGTTGAAGCAAATCTGCTACTGCATAAGGAGCAGAAGGAGAGGCTAAACAAGAATTCTTCTATTTGTCAATATCACTTACTAGATGGAGCCTTCCTTTTTCTTTTTCAGGAGTTTTGAGAACTTCAAAGAATGATGGCTTTATAGCTTGATCGGTAGATTATTGTTGGAGTATTGCAGTATAATCAAATTGATGCCAAAACTTGATATAAATCATTTGAGATAAAACTAGTGGACTGAAGTCTATTTCTATATAAAAATTCAATTTCATGATACAAGGAATCTCCTGCTTGCGATAAAACTGCATAGTAACATAAGGTCTGTTGCAAGTTGTAGGTGCTGATAAATGCTTTTCTCTTTCGATTTGAGAAGGGCTTTAAATGATGCAAAATAGGATCATAAATAGGAAGAAGTGCTTGAGGAAGGATGTCTTTAGTGGCACCAAAAAGGACCTAGAATTATGTGAAGAACCACATAGGTATTTTATGGGAGTTTGATTGGAATCTGATGAACCAGGAATGCTGAAAAGATGATAATAATTAAAAATAAGTTCTGAATCAAGCCTTTGAGGCATATGCAAAGGTCGTCCCCATTCTTCTGCAGAGAGAAAATGCGGGATTTTGATTTTTGAATAGAGGATAGTGATATTGGGTGGTAAAGCATTTAAGTATGAATTTTTTGATCCATTTGTATGATCAATAGTACAGCTGCCAGTTCTGATCAAAATCTGTTCATAGACTTTATAGTCAAGAGGTTGGATAAATAAGTGATCAGGAGAAAAAAGGGTTTGGATAAGATGTTCAATAGAAATGGTATCAGCATAAGACATGTCATCTAAGGAATAAATTCTCAAGTGTGCTTTTGTGGTAAAATATTAGGCTTGTGAAGCTTGAGGTTTTCTGGATATAGGGCTTGATGAGCTTTGAAATTGAGGAATATTAGAAGTATGGGTTACTCCCCATCTCTCAAGATAATTGTCGCTGGATTTTCTGGATAAAGGTGTAGTGTTCATAATGGAAGAAACTTTATTAGTTGGGGACTAAAGAAAGGGTCTAATCTACCGAGGTTTCATTATTTTGTCCCTGTAAAAACTTACGAGATAAAAAATAAGGAAGAGAATTATTTTTACCTACAACTTACTCAATGTCAAAGTCAAATATGGCTAATAAAGCTTGCCAGTGAGCAAAGATTTGCTTAGCAGCAAGATTTTTTACATCTTTTTCTAAAATTTCTTTAGCAAATTTACAATCTATTCTTAATAAAAAAAATTTTTTTTAATAAATCACTTTGGAACTTCAATAGACTATTTACTATGGATAGGATTTCCTTTTTAATAGTTGAATAATTTTGTTGAGTGGGCGTCCATGTTCCAGAAGTGAAACAAAGAGTTTCTTCTTTTTCAAGGACGTCTCTTTGTAGAAGGATTCCTCCAAAACCTATTTCAAATGCATCTGTTTGAACTATTTTTAATAAATCTGGATGAGGGATAGTTAAATAAGGTAAATTTTAGACTTTTTGTTTAATATTTTGAGCAGCTTTTGTATGAGCAGGTGACCATTCTATGGGATTTTTGGTCAAGCACATTTGCAAGATTTTTCTTTCTTTAGCAAGATCTTTATAAAAGTCAAAAACATAATTAAGGCATCCAAGAAAATGTTGCAAATACTCTTTATTAAGAATTTCATTAGAAAATTGGGAAGCAAACTTAATAACTCTTTGGACTATAGAAATAGTTCCTTTTTTATTATAAAGCTAAGAAACTGAATTTCTATTTGAAAAAAGCTTCATTTTCTTTTTGGATAAGACAAGTCCATTCTTGATAATAACTTTTTTTAAAAATATTTAAATGTTTCCAATGGTCACAAATAGATTTTGAAAACACAAGAATGCCATCTATATAGACGAGTGTAAAAGCTTGATATGGATTAAAAATGTCATTCATTATTCTTTGAAATTCTAAAGGAGCATTTTTTAAACCAAATGGCATAATGTTCCATTCTTAATGGCCAAATGGTATTGTAAAAGCAATTTTATACCTATCCTCCGAGGTGATTTGAATTTGCCAAAATCCTGATTTAAGATCAAATTTGGAAAAAAGGAAGGCACCAGCTAGACTATTAATAAGATCAATTTTATTTGGAACTGGATATCTGATGGACTTTAAGACTTTATTTAAAGGCTTGTAGTTGATAACAAGATAGAGCGCACCTCATTCTTGTTCAAGCGCTTTATTTACATAAAATGCTGCATAACTTCAAGGGGATTGTGATTTTTGAATAAGCTTTTTAGCAAGAAGATCATTGATTTCTTTAGTACATAGTTGTACAAGGTCTTTATTCATCTGAATAGGTCGAGCTTTAGTAGGAATTTGAGATTTATCGAAGTTATCAATATATGGAAGAGAAACAATATGGCATTTCTTGTGCCAAAAGGCAGAAGGAAGGTCAGAACAGCATTCCGTTTCAAGAGATTTTTGAAATTGGATTAAATATTTTTTTGAATTCTAGTTTTTGTAATTCTTTTTCAATTCTTAAAGAACTCATATCTTCTTGAAGATATGCAATTTGTTTTTCTTTATACGCAATTTGATTTTGAATGATATTGATATGTTGAATAGGAGTTGATTCAACAAAATCAAAAATTAATTTTTATTGTCTTTAATAGTTTTAAGGCTTGATGAATCAATTTGAAAAGGCTGTAGAATCTGTAGAAAAGGATTTCCAAGGATAACATCATTGCTTAAATCTTTTCCGAGCAGGAAATTAATCTTTATACATATTCCATTTTTGGAAACATGGACATTATTTAATTTATAATGGATATGGAGTTTATTACTAGTAGTTGCTAGGCTGAGTTTATTTTTTGGTTTTTTAATAATACTTTGTTGGGATTAATCCTTGTCTTATTAAATTAACATCTACACCACTATCTAGTAGGCAGAGTGCTTTAATAGAGAAGTCTTTGACCTTAATTGTAACTTGAGTTTTTCATTTTTGAGGTGGATTCCTTGTTAAAGAATTACAAACCCATTTAAGTTTTCATCAAATTTTTCTTGATGTTCTAAATTATCATTATTTTCTTGATAATTTTTGAGTGTGTGAAATTCAAGATTCTCAACACGTTGTTTGAGTTTTTAAAGTTCAATTAAGTCTTGTTTTAATTCTTTTATTTCTTGCTTTTGATTATTAATTTCTTTAGAAAGATCTTGAATTGAAAGATGAGTAGGTGCTTGTTGCTCTATTAATCTATCTAAAACAATTTTTATACTGAACTATTCTGGTAAGTTAGATATATTACTTGATGTAGAAGCTTTTCCTTTTTTATTTCTGTTGTTTATTTTCTGTATTTTTTCAAAATATTTATTTTTTACTTCTTCATCTTTTAGATCTTTAAACATTTCTGGCACCATTTCTTCTAGAGCAAAGAGTATGCTAGAGATAAAGAGGAAGAAGAAGCATATTCATACTGGATTTCACTGTCAAATATTTTACAACGGCATGTATCTGAAGAATAATCTTTATCAGAGGAACTAGATGATTCTAAGGATGAGAATAAGACTTTCTAGAAGGTTGATAAACTGTAGGAGTTGTATCTCTTGAATCTATTTGAAAATTTATTTCAACACTTCCATCTTCATGTTCAATAATTGTTTCAATATCTTGATTTTTTGAAGACCTTCCTCGTTGAGCATTTTCTAAGCGCCATTTACCAGATAGATTAATATCATTCCATTGTATGAGTTTTGGAATATTAACTTTATTTTTGAAATTAGTTTAGAACAAAGTAATTATACCTTTTGATTGATGGGAATAGGTTATGCCTAGAACAACTGAATTCATGAGTGTGTAATAAACTCTATATATGAGAGAAAGATTTTGATTATAAGGATTCATATCAAAACCTTTTGTCTTAATAGCAAGAGTAAGAGCTTCATATGCACCTGGATCTATAAGGGAAACAGAGAAAATTGGAAAGCAATTGAAGAAAGTAGGGCCATTAACCAAACTTGATTCAACTATTCTAAGTAATGATTTACTGAATTTTTTATATCTTGTATCTTGAACATAGATAAGAGCTTCAGTTCTAAGTTCAAGTCTTGTTAATGGCTTTAGAGCAACTTGTATTAATCCAAAATGAATATAATTGTATGTTTTAACATACCCCTTTATTTCATAGGGCTTGATTAAAAAAAGATGTTGAATATTATTCGTAATGGATTCAGTTCTTTCAACGATTTTTACTTTATAACTTGTTTCTAATTGAGAACTTCCAACTTTATAAATTTCATTTTTATTTAAGGTTGGAATAGTCCAGTCACAAATAACTTGATCTAAATCATCATAACTGATTTCTTCACTATTTTTAATAGACATAGAAGATAATGAATTTAATGATGAGGAAGAAGAAGGTACAAACTTCTTAATAAGCTTAGCCATAATTTGTATTACAGAGTTATTTTAACCAAATCCACCACGAGTATCTATTAAAATAAAGGATTTACACACCAACAAAATGCCTTAAATGCCTTCACACGGCTAACAACGGCGACAACAATGGCTACCTCAACTTCGCTCCGAGTAGAATATGATTAAAATTTCTTAATAATAATAAACACAGAACTAATATTAAGACTTTTGACATTCTTATTTCTAAGTCAGCAATTCCTTAAGCAAAATCAAAGCATAACATAACAAAGATAAGTGAAGAAATACTCACAAGACAACTTTATATTGCCAAAATATTTGATTACAAATTTGATACCAACTTGGCTCTTATACCGAATGGGGAAGGTGGTGGGTATACAAAAGCGGAGGGGAGAGGAGAGAGGAGATGGTGGTGGAAGCAAGGCTGCATTTTGACTGGTATTCCAACTCTTGCCTGTACATGAGGAAGGCTAGACCTATTTATAGTCATAATTAACATAATTTACATTTCATTACAACTGAATTTACATTGCATTTGCATTTCATTTCATGTGCTGACAAATTTCATGATGCAACTGGACTGTAGGCAAAAATCACAATCTTTGCTGTAGTTGAACTTTATTCTGAATAGTGAGATGTCATGATTGCTTTGAGTGACTTAATAAGGTATGTGTGCATGTCGGGAATAAAATACTACTTCATTCTTATGAGAGATATGCCTTGTCTTTTAGTATTTTTGTATGTACTTTTTCCAAAAAAGTCATTGATGGGCTAGTAGAAAAAGCTCTTCTGGAAGAATTTTTATGCTAGGCATAGTATTATTAGAGACTTGCATCAAAAGTGCCCATCCCAACCATCATTTGTTAATTCACCATGGAATAATTGGATTAACTATTCTCGAGTTCTGTCAGAAATATCAAAAGACATGTCTTCATAAGCATTGATAATTTGATTAAGAGCTGTATGTCTAGATTTATATGGATTCTGTATCACCATTGTTTGTTTAGCGAGATTATCAGCGATGCAAATAACTCTTCGACCGTCACACCAAACGTATCTGTATGTACTTGCAAATTCAAGATGTTCTTTTAGATTGAGAAATATTGGATATCGACCAGAAGCTGGATCATAAGTTTGGAGGCGTTCTATGCTGTATTCCATTGTAGCGACTTCATGAAATTCATACCATTGAGCTGGATAATCAATAAGGAGATGCTCGTAATCATTTAAGGTAGAGATGAACTTTTTGCAGACTAAATCTCCTTCTTCATAATTCAGATGGTCCATAATTGATAAGGTTGATAAAACTTGATTTCTGATCTTTCACCCAAACTTGATGAAATCATTATGAGAACTTGTCTTTTGGTAACTTTAAGGCTGCGAAGGGCATGACGCACGATTGCAGGGAGCTGCTGTATCATTTCAAAATCATCTCTGCATAAAGAAAATCTTTGGACTAATCCTTGTTCGATATATGAGATATCAACTTCATATGATGGGAGGACCAATTTGGGAAAGCCATTTACCCAGCTTATATATTGAGCTTTGAGCATTAATTGCTTCTTGATCTAACAAGAAAGAGTTTTTTCTCTAATTCTTACACCTACTCATCCGGAAGGGCTGTGTTAACCTCTTCTAAAAGGTAAATTTTGGATGTTTTTTAATCAGCATAGGTGGATAATAATGGCTTTTTATGGATGTTATGGCATATAAGGATTTGTCTTTCTAAGTCCTTGATATGGTTTGTAATTTTGGATAGGGTTTTTCTAGTGTTTTTTCTTTTATCAGAGAGAATGACACTCTAATGGGCATTGATAAGTTCTTGTGAAATGACAGATAATCCTAGATTGAAGAAGGGAAGTGATATTTGTTGGGATGTAGGTATGAAGAAGGAGCTTGATTCCTGAATAGGGGCTTTGCTTTTGCTTGTACTTGATGTCATAATGAGAAGTTATACTTCCTGAAGGCAGATAGGTCTGAATGAGAATTATCAATAATCTGAATTTTTATTTTCTGTTGGAAAAGAAAAATAATTTTATATCTGTCCTTTGGGTAAAATTTGAAGGTACCAAAATCTGGATGTAAGATCAAATGCAGAAAACATGAAGACATTAGAGAGACGATTAATTAGGCCTATTTCATTTGGAACTGGATATCTTAATGGTTTTTGAACATCTTATTCTTGTTTTCACTTTGTCTGAATAATATTGATATGTTGAATAGGAGTTAATTCAACAAATCAAAATTTAATTCTTTATTGTCTAAAATAGTTTTTAGACCTGATGAGTCAATTTGAAAAGGCTGTAAAACTTGTAGAAAAGGATTTCCAAGGATAACATCATTGTTTAAATCCTTCCCTAGAAGGAAATTAGTCTTTATGCATGTTCCATTTTTACAGACAAAAATATTACTTAATTTGTATTTTATATGTAGTTTTTTGCTAGCAGTAGCTAGATTGAGTTTGTTATTGGTTTTTACATAATATTTTGTTGGGATTAATCTTTCTCTTATTAAATTAACATCTGCACCACTATCTAATAAGCAGAGTGTTTTAATAGAAAAGTCTTTGACCTTAATTGTAGCTTGAGTTTTCCATTTTTTAAGTGGATTTCTTGTTAAAGAATTTACAAAACCATTTAAATCATTATCAAATTTTGCTTGATTTTCTAAATTATCATTATTTTCTTGATAATTTTTTAGTGTGTGAAATTCAAGATTCTCAACACGTTGTTTGAGTTCTTGAAGTTCAATTAAGTCTTGTTTTATTCTTTTATTTCTTGTTTTTGATTGTTTATTTCTTTATAAAGATCTTGAATAGAAAGATGAGTAGGAGCATGTCGCTCTCTTAATCTATCTAATACAGTCTTAATACTGAATTGTTCAAGTAAGTCTGATATGTTATTTGATGTAGAAGCTTTCCCTTTTTTAGTTCCTTTATTTAGATTCTGTATGTTTTTCAAAATATTTATTTTTTAATTCTTCATCTTTTAGATCTTTAAACATTTTTAGCACCATCTCTTCTGGAGCAGAAAGTACGTTTAAAGATAAAGAGAAAGAAGAAGCGGATTCATACTAGATTTCACTATCAAATATTTTACAATGACATGTATCTGAAGCATGAGAGGAAGAATAATCTGTATCAGAGGAACTGAATGACTCAGACGCTGAGGATCCTTTTAACATAGTTTTGATTTATTTTTCTACTTTAACTTTTATTTTTGGGCAGTCAGGAGCTATATGTCCTTTTTCCTTACAATTATAACATTGTGTTTCTTTTTTTTTTGGGATAAGAAATGGATGGATTATCGTTTGTATAGGATTTCTTTAATTCGTTATAAGGGTTTTTATGAGAAGATTTTTTTTAATATATTTGTGAGGGAGTATAATATTGTGGAGTTCAAAAATGTTTAGATTTTCTTCTTTGATGGTTTCTTTTTAAGTTTTTCTTTTGATTCTGGCTAGAAGGACTGATTAATGGTTCCACCCCAAATTGAAAACAAAATTCACCAAGCTCATACATGCTGATTCTTTTTTGATTTTCAATTTGACGTTTAAGTTTGCTTGCATTGCATAATGAAAATCCAACTTTATTAATCTTTTGAATTAGATCTCTATATGTATACATTCCATAATTCAAATTCCAAAATTTTCTGATTTTAATTCTTCTCTAACTTTTTCTGCAAAAAGTTTAGGAAGACCAGATATGAATTTTTCTTTCCAAAATTCTAAATTACTTGCATCAATCGTATAGAGTTTTGATAAGAAAACTTCTTTATACCAATGAAAATCTGATAATGTTGGCGAAGATAAATTGATTAATTGTGTTTTTAATTTTTCTTTTATAGTCATATAATTACCAATAAAATGTTTAACTATATTGGTAATAAGCATGTAGATGGAATCCAGGTTCATTTGGCATTGAGGAGTAAGAACAAGATTTCTTGAAGGATCTCTTTTTAATGCAATTAATATAACATTTCTTTCTATATCAGATAGGTAGTTTTCCCACCAACCATGTAATTGTCCGGTAAATCCAAGGACAACTACATTTACTGCATGTCTTTGATCATTACTCGCAGCTAGGATGTTAGAGGCTTATATCATCATGTGTTAGCATAGTTGCAGGATTTGATATTCAGATAATCCATCTACATTCCATTTATATACTGAAGAGTTTTCAAATCGAAGGCCATTTAGAATAGCTTCTTCTTCGAATTAAAGCTCAACTAGAGTAGGTCTTGGATAATAATTTCTTGTTTTTACTAGAGTGACTATTGGTTTTTGTCTTTTAAATATTTTGTTAATTTGTAGAGATTCTTGATTTCCATCATCCTGATTTTCATTTGATTTTTCTTCTATAGAGTCAGAAATAGAGAATTCTAAGTCTGAGCTTGAAGCTTTAGAAACTAAAACAATTATGGATTTTTCATCTTTATTTTCTTTATTATCTTTAAGTTTTATGTTTGTAAAACTATGAGATAATTGATTGAATAGTTCTTCTGAAAATTTTAAGGGTTTTTTTTTTCTAACTTTAGATCTTTAAGGGCTTCAGCTTGAAAACCTAAAGATTGTGTCTTGATTACTTTAATGGAAGAAGTAGTTTTATAAAATTTTAAAATATTTTCAACTTTATCTTTAATTCTATTGGTTTGTTGGCCAATAGTATGAAGGTTTTATATAATTATTTTGTTCTAAAACATAACTTAAATTTGATTTGTAAATAAATTCAATTTTACCTTTGTCTCCTTGTATTTTTGCAACATCTCTTTTAGGTATAGTTGAAGTTTCATTGTCAATGATTTGATGTAATGGAGGATGTATAGATTCTTCAGTTCTTTGTGAAGTGGAACCGGTAGAAGCTATAATCCAAGAAGAGCTTAATTTAGTTATCATATTGATGGATAAATCTTCAGTATTATAAGCTTTCTTCATTGCTGGTTAAAGCCAATCAAAGAAATAAATATTTCTTTGATTATCATACATATATTTTTACCATTTTGCTTTTAGAAAATCTTTATGTTCTTGAAAAACATTGATAAAAAAGGATTTTGTGAGAGGATTAAAGCTAAATTCTTTTTCAATAATTCTTTATCAATTTCAAAGAACACAATAACATTTAAATTGAAATCGGAATCCGAATGATTAGATGTACTAGATGGAGAAGCTTGATAAGAAGGATACACAAGTCCTGTAGGTCGAAGGTTTACATTAGGTGTAGAGCAAGATACTCGGGATAGTTCTTTTATGAAAGATCCTACCGCAGAAGGAGGATGAGAATAAGACTTTCTAGAAGGTTGATTAATTGTAGGAGTTGTGTCTCTTGAATCTGTTTGAAAATTTATTTCAATACTTCCATCTTCATGTTCAATAATTGTTTCAATATCTTAATTTTCTAAAGACCTTTTTGGTTAGGCATTTTCTAAGCGCCATTTACCAGATAGATAGATTAATATCATTCCAATATATGAATTTTGGAATATTAACTTTATTTTTGAAATTAGTTTGGAATAAAGTAAACATACCTTTTGCTTGATGGGAATAGTGTTAGATTTTGTGGACTCAATCCATCAGTTGATGTAATAAATTGATTAATTTCTTTATTTATCAATAAAATCATGCTTTGCTTTCATGAGATGAGTGTTATTTTACTAATTCATGCACATGACCAATACATATGATATAATGGTTCATGAGTTGAACCGGGTGCCATTAGTATATTAGATGTGATATATGTACATGGATGAGATCCACACGCGGGAGATATATGTCACAAATCTTATACTTAAATAGCTTCACAACCAGTAATGAGACTGGGCATCTCATTTGATAAGGTTGCAGCACTTTGATCACTATGAAATAGTGTGATTTGTCTCGATCATCAGAATGTAAGATTCTGAATCACGGTGCAGGTACATTGATGAGTCTTTAAAAATGCATATTTTCATACACATTTTGACCCATTTTAAGGACTTATTAAGTTGAAAGAGCCTCATTTAGTGTGATATCATGGTTTAATTCATTTTCAAAAACTTGATCGAGAGTTCCAAGTGCAAAACCGCGATGTAGTAATAAAACTGGTGAGACCAGGTCGATCCTCAGGGAGCAATGTGTTTAACGTATTTTCAACTTGTAACTTGTCTTAAATAAAAATCTAAAACTAGCCTAATTTAAAATCTAACAAATACAAGTGTCCTACTTACTAAAATTAAATTAGTTACAAACCAATGAAAGAAACTTTCCTAAATCTAAAATTCCTAAAATAAAACTAAAATTGCTGCAAAACTAAAACACAAGTTAGAACTTCCAAAAATAAAAACTAAAATTAGAAACTAACTAAACTAAACAATGTTAAAAACAAAATAAACAAAAAAAAAATAGAAACTTTCCTAGGTTAGAATTTCCAAAACTAGAAAACTTTTCAATTTAAGATCTTCAATTAAAACAAGTTTAGAAAGATATTTTAATTATGAACATTAACTAAAACAACACGAAAGTCAAAGGCGGTAAACAATTGAAGTCAAAGGCGGTAATAACAAGAAGTCAAAGGCGGTAGATTGCTCTTTCAATTTCTTATCTTAATTTGGGTTAAAATAGATTAGCAGTGTTGTCTTAAGGTCTTATTCTTCATCTTAGGTCGTCAATCTAAGTGAGAATAACAAATTTCCATTCTATGTAGAAATAAATTTCAGAATTGGCCTCTAGTCTTTTTTCACTCAAACCTCTTTAACTCCATCTTGCATTGCCTCCAAACATACAATGTATCCAAAGAGACAAAGTATATTAAAAAGGTTACTAAGATGGGTTACTAGTTGTGATTCCAATTCTATCCCAATATTTAAACAAGAAAAAAAATTAACCCAATCACAAACAAGACTAAAATTATGAACACCACAAAATCAAAGACAAGAACAATTGAAAAGAAACAAACTTTACTAGCATGAAATTGTTTTACAAAAGATTGGAAATAAAAAGCAAACAATTACATACTAGGATGGATGAGAATTCCTCCTTCTAGTTGACACTTCAAGGTTGGTGGTATGGCTTTAGGGCTAAGCCTCATTGATGACTTGAGATGTAGAGACAAGAGAGGGAGAGATGGATGAAGAAATCTAGAGGTGGGAGGTGGGTAATTCTTCCATGAAGAATATGGGAGAAGGGTGCCCTATTTATACTTTTTCAAGTCCTACTCCTTCTCAAACTTTAAAATATTAAAAATAATTAAAAAATGAAAGAAAAAAGGGCTCCAACCAATGCTTTGGACGTGCAATATCCTTGGGGATTTTTTTTCTTTTTATTTTTCTCTTCTTTCCTTGCTTGTTTTGTCCAGAAATCCCTCTTGGATGCTTCTTTCCTTCTTTGTCTTTGCCACCTTGCATTAAGATCTTTTGAGAGATGAAATAGGGATAAGAATCCTCTCTTAGAATCAAACTTGGCCCACATGAGGTGTAGAACTTCTCCTTTTATCTCTTTGCATCGTCAACTTTCCTTTTTTGGAAAGTTCTCCTTGTTGGCTCCTAACTTGAAAAGATCTTCTAGATAATTCTCCCTTGATTTTTTCCTTTACTTTTTCAATCAAAATCTGATCCAAAATCTCTTTTGGACGTGGAATAGGTTGCTTGGATATTTTTTTGCATTTTTTTTTCAATTAAATCTTCTCCTTCTCAAAAAAGAACTCCTATGTGGCTTTCCTTGTCCATCTTTGATAAGATATTCATCAAATTCTCTTCAAAATCTCTTGAAAATGTGCAACAAGTAAATGGACCCCATCTTGGATGTTTTACAAGTGTGCCCCACACATGTGCATGTGTGTGTGGGACCATGAAGCTGACTTTTTGCAATTTTCTTCCAATTCCCTTTTCTCTTCAATTCTGCTATCCTTTTTGTTGAAAATCAATTCCTTGCCTCAATTCTTTGCAAATGGGACCCATATAATCAATTTCCTATAAAATAGATGTGAATTCATGTGAAAAGACAATTTTACCCCTAACATCACATATGCATGACTGTGGGCCCATTTCTCACGAAATCATAATAAAAATATACATCATTCTTCATGATTTTATATAAATGACCTAATGATGAAGAGAATTCAATTTATTTCAAATTATTTTCACAAAACTTTCCAAAAATAGACTTTCCAAAAATAGCAGGTTTCATGAATTTATGCAAAAAGTGTGATTTTTAAGCGATTTATGCAGAAAAATATACAAATGAATTTAAAATGAATTAAACCATGATATCACACTAAATGAGGCTCTTTCAACTTAATAAGTCCTTAAAATGGGTCAAAATGTGTATGAAAATATGCATTTTTAAAGACTCATCACACCCCCCAACCAGCGTTTTGCTAGTCCCTAGCAAAAAATGCGATAAAATATGAGGCTTCCATCCTAACCTAATCTAATCTTAAACTAATGTAATGCAATAAAACTAAACATGAATGCAACACCACTTTCGCTGGTACTCTCGACTGCATTTAGCGTATGCAGCAAGCCCTTGAACCCCTAGGTTCCCCCTAGTGGACGAGTTGTGCCTCGTGAGGGTTTGCAGTGAATATACCCACAAAATTCTCTTCTCTTTGTTTAATGAAAAAAATAAACAAATGAATAAAAGAGAAAAGAAATTCCCCAAAAGAAAATTCACTCATATCAGATATTTTTGAAATCTAGAATAATTACACTTTCAGACTTTTCAAAGTCCAGTCCATAATTCTATTCTCGAAAACTTTCTCAAATTCAAACCAACTTGCGTGCACTGTGCAAAATTATATACACCAAAAACCTATTTCGGATATTCTACAATAATGCTGCAAAAACAGAATTTTTCCTTCAAATAGTCTGATCCCCTGAATTTTAGTAAAAAGAAATTTCCTCTCAAAGTTACTAAGATAGTTGCCAATATACTATTTACTTCGGTTGGCCTCTTTTTCTCTCACTATCTTTTTCTGATGCAAGAGTTCCCAAGTTCATACGATATAAGAAAAGTTAGGATCCAGAGAGCAAATCCGGTCCTTGTCCTTCCCCGCACATACTCCCTTACAAACTCTTACGGACACTCTTCACTCTCTTACTTTTTCCAACGTAGAATTTTTCAAGTTCATATGATATAGCAAAAGTTGGGATCTAAGGAGCAAACTTAGTCCTTATGCTTTTCCGCACATATCCCTTGAAAATTTCTACGGACACTCGTTGGGCCATAATCTATCTTTATTTTTTTTTTTTTCTTTTCTTTCCTGTGACTGTGCAATGTTTAGGTCTCTTAAGCTTTCTAATTAACCCATGTAGCGAGCGTTGGGCCAATGACTCCCAAACCAGATGGCTTTAGGGCACTAGATATGGAAATATCCCTCCGGGCTTACTAGCTCGAATTAAAAAGGCTACGAACCCAAACTAGTTACAAATTGCTCATTATATGCTTTTTTTTTTCACTCTTGTTTTTTTTTAACCAAAGTAAACACTAGGTGGTAATTCTCATTTCACTCGAATTAATTCATCTTGGTTCTAATATATACAATTTACCAAAAATGAATCAGGAAACAAAAATATTCTACAAACTAAATTTCAAGTTCACATTGTATTCTCCAAAAAAAATTCCAAAAACAAATAGCATCAAAGCTTCATATCCAAAATTTCGAAAGATGTATACGTGTGTGTATGTGAAGAGCAAGTTTTGGTAATCTTCTAATAGGTTTTCTCCTTTAGAAAATGCAAACTTTCTTTTTACTTCCTTCCAAAAGTATGAAAATTCCAGATTTCTATATATCTTCAAATCACTTCAATTCTTTTAACAATTTTCTTTTCCAAAATGAAAATAAATACCAATGAAAAAAAAAATTTCCTGTCCTAATTTTTTTATTTTTTAAAAAAAACTAAAATCATTAAAAACTGACTAAAATGATAAAAGTGATAGAAAAATCAAAAAAAAATTTTGTCTAAAATTGGACAAGCGTGCTAGTTCCCACCCCCCATCCTAAGATGAACATCGTCCTCGATGTTTATGCATGCAACGCAGAACTGTAAAAATAACATGAGGAAATATAAATGTAAATGAGAGTAGAGAGAAAAAGTCACCTGAAGATGTGTTCGAGCTGCTCCCTGTCCAAAGTTAGACATAACAGAAAAACAAGAACAAAAAGACAAGAAGCTACTCTAAAAGGAAATATCTACTCTAAAAAGAAAAGGAAGAAAAACCTATACTACTGGATTCAAAACCATGAGTCCACCCGGATCCCAAATGAAATTTTCCTCCACACAATTTACAAGAAGCATAGAAAAAGATGAAACCATCTCGGTAGCGGGCTCAATGAACATGAGGACCGCATGTTCTTGTACACTATATGGAAAAAGGACCACAAAGAAAATTTTTTCCTCCTTTCTTAAAAATGGATCTTTGAAAGATAGGAGAGAAAGTAATGAGAAACTGGGCGGCCCTAGGTCCTTCCGTGCCATAAATTCTTTTAAATTGATTTCCACAGTCTGTTTAGGCATGAGCTCAAAGGATTTCAAATTGTCAGACTTGGGTGTTTGAATGGGACCACTATTCTCCAATTCTGCAAGTTTTTCTGAATAACATTGAGGGCCAAGAAATGCGAGGGCAATTTCTCTAAGGGTTGGATCATCAGATTTCATAAAGAAGTCAGTACATGATTCCAAAGATTCCAGATTATCCGACTCAGAAATCTGAAAAATGGGGTTATCCTCCCAATTGTAATTTTCCTTTGGGGGCTTAGTAGGTTCATTTGTAGTTTCTTCAATTGTAGGAACATCAAATTTGTGAAAGACTGTAATGCCAAATTCATCAGAGGAATCTGAATCATAGAAAGGATTTATGTAAAAGGGCATAGATTCCTCTTTAATGAAATGGAATGGCCGGTACTGAGGAAAAGTGGGGCACATAGGCTCATGTGATTCATCAATTGGTTCATGCATCACACCACCATCCATGTACTCATGTACACCCTTGGATATCCACTGTGTGTTTGTGTGATCCATAACTATGAGATCTTCAATGAATGTAGAATCATCTTCAATTCCAAGAGTGGCATGTTGTTTTCTCATTTCAAGCCCGGTTTGATTAATCAAAGTCATTAGGCTTTTCATGTGTTGTTCATTTTGTTGTATGGTTTGCATGGCATTGTGTGTGAACTCAACCAATTTGGCTAAAGTATCCTCCAAAGAATTCTTCAGGGGTGGTGGTGGTTCATATGACCATTCAGGCGGAGAGGGATTATGAGGTGCATATGACCAGGGAGACGAAGGGGGTACATATGATGTATCCTGTGAGGGGTAGTCATATGACCCGTCCTGAGCAAATTCTTGGGAAGAAGAGACATGCTCCATGTTAGGCCCATTACGCCAATTGTTTAGTGAGTGATCAACCCAATTTGGACCACACATGGTATCCATTTCATTATGGTAATGCCATGGAAATCCCACATCCATATTAGAATGAGTGAATGATTGTGTGGGGGATGCGTAATCATGCGAGACCCTTATTGGTTGATCATCTGAACTAATCATTCCATTATAATCCTCCACAAATTCTTCATTGTAACAATGATCATAGTGATTGGCCCATTCCCATTCATAAGATCTAGCTGAACAATTTCTTTGATGTAACTTTTCACTTCTTTCTTGTTCACACAAGGTACGCCAAGACTTTGGTGGGCCATCAGTATTGATTCCATTCCCATTAGTTTGCCCATTATTAAGTCTCCTCATGTTTGTGGATTCCCACAAATCCTTTTTTTTTTTTTTTTGAAAAAAAAAGATAAAAACCTAAGTTAGAAAAAAAAGACGTCTAAGCAATTCCTTAAGGTTGAAAAGTTTCCTCTAGTTCTCCAATCTGGTCCTATGAAACCAACTCGGCCAGTTAGCCACCAGGAAGTGGTAGAGTCACAGATGGACCCGTTTGAAGGACCAGTTTCCTGAACAGACAAGCTGTCGCGCACTACAGGGCCAAAGGCTTTCTTAGACACCGAGAAGATTAAGGACAACGATTAGATCACTTTTGGTATACTTTCTTCCCAAAAGAAGCTGAGACAAGTTGAAAAACAATAACTTTTCTTGATTTTAGAAAGTTTCTAAAAATAGTAGTGATGTGTACTTTCTAGCATTCCATGCACATTCCTATTCCAAATTAGGGTGACTCATCATTCCATGCATGTCCTCCTATTTCTAGAAAGATGCCAAAATTAAACCACACCCACAAAGTAATGTAAATAAAGAAAGTTAGATAAGTTACCTTAAATGGTGCTCCCCGGCAACGGCGCCAAAAACTTGATCGAGAGTCCCAAGTGCAGAACCGCGATGTAGTAATAAAACTGGTGAGACCAGGTCGATCCTCAGGGAGCAATGTGTTTAAGGTATTTTCAACTTGTAACTTGTCTTAAATAAAAATCTAAAACTAGCCTAATTTAAAATCTAACAAATACAACTGTCCTACTTACCAAAATTAAATTAGTTACAAACCAATGAAAGAAACTTTCCTAAATCTAAAATTCCTAAAATAAAACTAAAATTGCTGCAAAACTAAAACACAAGTTAGAACTTCCAAAAATAAAAACTAAAATTAGAAACTAACTAAACTAAACAATGTTAAAAACAAAATAAACAAAAAAAAAATAGAAACTTTCCTAGGTTAGAATTTCCAAAACTAGAAAACTTTTCAATTTAAGATCTTCAATTAAAACAAGTTTAGAAAGATATTTTAATTATGAACATTAACTAAAACAACAAGAAAGTCAAAGGCGGTAAACAATTGAAGTCAAAGGCGGTAATAACAAGAAGTCAAAGGCGGTAGATTGCTCTTTCAATTTCTTATCTTAATTTGGGTTAAAATAGATTAGCAGTGTTGTCTTAAGGTCTTATTCTTCATCTTAGGTCGTCAATCTAAGTGAGAATAACAAATTTCCATTCTATGTAGAAATAAATTTCAGAATTGGCCTCTAGTCTTTTTTCACTCAAACCTCTTTAACTCCATCTTGCATTGCCTCCAAACATACAATGTATCCAAAGAGACAACGTATATTAAAAAGGTTACTAAGATGGGTTACTAGTTGTGATTCCAATTCTATCCCAATATTTAAACAAGAAAAAAAATTAACCCAATCACAAACAAGACTAAAATTATGAACACCACAAAATCAAAGACAAGAACAATTGAAAAGAAACAAACTTTACTAGCATGAAATTGTTTTACAAAAGATTGGAAATAAAAAGCAAACAATTACATACTGGGATGGATGAGAATTCCTCCTTCTAGTTGACACTTCAAGGTTGGTGGTATGGCTTTAGGGCTAAGCCTCCTTGATGACTTGAGATGTAGAGACAAGAGAGGGAGAGATGGATGAAGAAATCTAGAGGTGGGAGGTGGGTAATTCTTCCATGAAGAATATGGGAGAAGGGTGACCTATTTATACTTTTTCAAGTCCTACTCCTTCTCAAACTTTAAAATATTAAAAATAATTAAAAAATGAAAGAAAAAAGGGCTCCAACCAATGCTTTGGACGTGCAATATCCTTGGGGATTTTTTTTCTTTTTATTTTTCTCTTCTTTCCTTGCTTGTTTTGTTCAGAAATCCCGCTTGGATGCTTCTTTCCTTCTTTGTCTTTGCCACCTTGCATTAAGATCTTTTGAGAGATGAAATAGGGATAAGAATCCTCTCTTAGAATCAAACTTGGCCCACATGAGGTGTAGAACTTCTCCTTTTATCTCTTTGCATCGTCAACTTTCCTTTTTTGGAAAGTTCTCCTTGTTGGCTCCTAACTTGAAGAGATCTTCTAGATAATTCTCCCTTGATTTTTTCCTTTACTTTTTCAATCAAAATCTAATCCAAAATCTCTTTTGGACGTGGAATAGGTTGCTTGGATATTTTTTTGCATTTTTTTTTCAATTAAACCTTCTCCTTCTCAAAAAAGAACTCCTATGTGGCTTTCCTTGTCCATCTTTGATGAGATATTCTTCAAATTCTCTTCAAAATCTCTTGAAAATGTGCAACAAGTAAATGGGCCCCATCTTGGATGTTTTACAAGTGTGCCCCACACATGTGCATGTGTGTGTGGGACCATGAAGCCGATTTTTTGCAATTTTCTTCCAATTTTCTTTTCTCTTCAATTCTGCTATCCTTTTTCTTGAAAATCAATTCCTTGCCTCAATTCTTTACGAATGGGACCCATATAATCAATTTCCTATAAAATAGATGTGAATTCATGTGAAAAGACAATTTTACCCCTAACATCACATATGCATAACTGTGGGCCCATTTCTCACGAAATCATAATAAAAATATACATCATTCTTCATGATTTTATATAAATGACCTAATGATGAAGAGAATTCAATTTATTTCTTGAGAAAAATTATTTTCACAAAACTTTCCAAAAATAGACTTTCTAAAAATAGCAGGTTTCATGAATTTATGCAAAAAGTGTGATTTTTAAGCAATTTATGCAGAAAAATATAAAAATGAATTTAAAATGAATTAAACCATGATATCACACTAAATGAGGCTCTTTCAACTTAATAAATCCTTAAAATGGGTCAAAATGTGTATGAAAATATGCATTTTTAAAGACTCATCAGACATTGGATGTATTGAAGGACCATGAGATGCACTTTATGGAATTCCGTCTCAATAATAAGGTATGCTCTCATAATTCCCTAGCAATAGGCTCTCAATCCTGAGACATTGATGAACTCAAGTTTCTATCATTCATTTGCTTTAAGTCACCAATGAGTGAGGCCGACTGTAGGTTAACACATCGGTGTCTTGGGTATGTGGTAGTAGAACTGTGGAAACGTTGAATGATCAAGATGGAATCTATCTCTATTATCCCCTTGTGTCAATTAATGGATTTGTCATTAGTAAGTGCGCACCCATCTCAATTAAGAGTTAATTGGATGGTACTGATGATTACTGTGATTAATTGGGGCTCAAGGATAATAAGATATGGAACTTAGATTGGAAGAGATGGATTTATTCCAATTGATCCACGGATATTGATAGAGGGGCCTACTTGTGGTAATTGGGAAGTTTAGGGTCTTCATTGTAATTTATTCCTAAGACTGGAGTGCAATTGCATTTATATAGTGGTGTTATTTGCAATTAACTGAGGGCCCGGATTGCACATGAGATGTGGGGTCGCGGTGTTCCAGTTGGAGACAGCTTTCTAAGGAATCCCTAATGGTCCCCACGCTAGCCCAAGTTATTGGAAAATACTAATCCGACTCGAACTCTAGAAAGAAAGGATAAGAAAGGAGAAACTTGCTAATTGCTTTGGAAGTAAGACTTCTATTTCATTTAGGCAAGGACAAGATTTGAAAGTATATAAAATATCCTTGGATGTCCAAAAGAGTCTCTCTCACGCCCAAAACCCTTTCGTGCAAGAGTTGCACGAGTTATTCTCTCCTTCTTTCTTCTAGTTCCTTGGAGTTTTGAGTTGGGATTTCTCCTGAAGATTTCACCATTCTTCTTGAGAAAAGAAATCCAATTCGGGTCATAGCGTGGAAGGCTAAGAGGTGTTGAAGAAATCCATTAGAGCACTGCGGATCTCCAAAGGTATGATCTACTTCTTGCATGTCGTAGATTATTATGGATGTTTAGTGCTGGTAGAATATTTACTGTACATGGTCACGAGATTGAGGGTAACGCATCCTGGATTGGGTTTTGGTCTTATGGATAGTTGATCCCTGTGTCAAGTGGGTTAAAAGTTTTGAAAATCCATCCACGAGACCCACCTACTTCCAACAATTGGTATCAAAGCCATACCTCATCTCTAATCATGTTAGATCAGTAATCTTGTTCTAATCTTTGCATGAGATGTGAAGAGGATAGAGCAAGGGCTATGATAGGATCAGTGTTTATTGGGTTTGCTTGCTTTTGTAGTAGATACATGTTTGGAAAGTCACAAAAGGTTTTAATTATGATAGGAGGATGATAAGATGCCATTAAAAGCATACTGAGATCATTAGAGGTGATTGGGTACAGCAGGAGCCGAATCTGAAAAAGAACCCAAATTTCTGGGTTCGTGAGGTCGGTTAGTCAAACGGACCACTATGGCTGTAGAGGTCTGTTGGCTAACCGTAGGGACCAGATCGGCTAGCTGAACCTAGGCAGAATCATCTTGTTCTTAGTCTGAGTTGTTTTTTTTTTTTTTTCGGGGGCGCTGCCCCTTGGAACCCCGCGAGCTGACCGGGCAGCTCGACCCCCGCTGGGGGCGCTGCCCCCAGACCCCCGCTGCGTAGGGGATTTTGTATCGTGGTGGCAAAATTTTGGCATCTTGTTTTTCCATTATGGTTTGGCAACCTGGTTTTGTGAGACGCTTTGTTGTATGAGATATTAACTTGCAGGTGATAATGTCCTCTCCATATGGCCCACACGTTTTTCTTTCCTTTTAATTATTGGTTTATTTATGGCTAAGTGTAAAGGGCATCATGGTCTCCTTGGTTTCCCGTGAAAGGGCAAGGCATGGTGAATTTCTCTATAGCTCTTTTATTTCCATGTTTAGACTACCATGTAAGTCTCATTATAGAGACATAGGAATTTATGTATTTTTAAAATTTGTAAATTCTGGAGATGTCCGAAACAAAGAAGGAAAGAGAAGCTGGACTCCTAATCAAAGAGTTTGAAGATTATCTAAAGGTCTTTTGGAGATGCCCAAAGAGTTTAAGGAATCCCAAAGTTTTGGAAAGTCTAGAAGTCCAAGAAGTCTTTTCTGCCTAGGTCATGTGGAGGAGAGGACTAGTCTTTTGTTATAGCACTTTCTATTTATGGATGAATGCTTATTTTAGAGTATTTCCATATCTGAACCAAACATAGCAAATTCCAAAATTGGTCAAATCAAATTAATTTTTGGAAAGAGTTCTAATTAGAGTTGGTGGGCCCATGAGATGGATTTATTGGTAACACTAATTTTAGAAACTGGACTTTCCTTAAAATAACTTGACTTGGAACCAATCATTGGTCTTATCATGAGATGAATATATACCTATATTTGATGGACCCATACACCTATAAGGAAATCCTCAACTCTAAAATATTAAGTGGGAGTGGGGCATTTCTATATATATAAATATCCCCATGGTTTTCCACCATAGGTCCATTGTAAGGAAAGTATTAGCCTCGCGCTATTTTGAGAATGGCCATTCCCCACGGAGGGCTTGTATTTATCTGGATACTGGATATGGATCTCCTATGGATAGTGTTGATGAGACGGGGTGGGAGCCCACTCCCCAAGGAGGAGCTACCCACAACGGTTGTCATGCAATGCTAGTTGATGGGTCACACTTAACTAAAATAATGATGTAGTATCCCTAAGGATTTGCCTCATGTATTTTAGAAACTGAAGCTAATCGGGAGTCATACATTATTTGGTATGAGATACCTAGATTGTAATGAATGAAGGGGATCATGGATAGTTAGTCTTAATCCCAATTTTGACCAACTTTGATCCGCACCAGTCTAGGAGGTATTTGCACTCCCCAAGGAGGCATACCCCGCAGGATTGGGATTCCGATGTATTCTGAATTTTGTGGTTATGAGGATTCCCACATAAATTTGGTAGAATACTAAACCCTAATGTCATTTAAATTCATTAATTGAATGTATGGTTATGTGCTACAGTATTACAAGCATGAATTCGAATACTTTCAATCCACTTGCAACCATCCTCAACCAGAATAAGTTGGTGGGATCCAACTATGTAGACTGGAAACGGAATCTGGATATTGTCCTGACAGCTTCAAGATATAAATATGTCCTTACCAAAAACCCCCTTGAAGAGCCTGGCCCAGATGCATCAGAAGCAGAAAAGGAACTTTACACCAAATGGGCCAAAGACGATGAGATGGCCCGATGTTACATTCTGGTATCCATGTCTAGTGTGCTGCAACATCAACATCAATCTTATAAGACTGCATATGATATGATATCGAATTTAAAGGAGATGTTTGCAGAACAAGGCAGACCTGCTAGGCAGGTAGCCATGAGGGTGCTCATTAGCACCAAGATGGCTGAAGGTACATCAGTACAGGAACACATGTTGAAGATGATGGACTCATTAAATGAGTTAGATGTACTGGGAGCTGCGATTGATGCAGAATCGCAGATTGACATAATCCTTGAGTCACTACCAGAGTCATTCAACAATTTCAAGGTCAATTATAATATGAATAAAATGAATCTGACTCTGGCTGAGCTATCTAGTCAGCTGGTAGCAACTGAAGGGATTATGAAGAAAAAACCAACTGCCTTAATGACAGAAAAGTCAGATGCCAAGTCCAAGCCGAAAGGCAAAGGGCAGAAAGGCAAAAAGAAATCAATTCCAAAAGGTCCTAAGGTGGAGAATGGTCCAACTGGTGGCGTGGCTAAAGCTAAGGTTTCAGGGACAAAAGGAAAATGTTTCCATTGTGGTAAGACAGGACATTGGAAGAGGAATTGTCCAGAATATCTGTCTGAGAAAAAGACCCCAGGTATGATTGAGTCACTTATATCTGAAGTTAGTTTTGCAACTGGTACTTCAGAATCCTGGTGTGTGGATTCCGGGACAACTAATCACATATGTAATACGTTGCAGGGGTTCAGGGAAACCAGGACGCTAAGTGATGGAGAAATCATTGTCAACCTAGGATCTGACGCTAAGGCGGAGGCCGTTTCAGTGGGAGTCATTACTTTATGTTTTTCAAATAATAAATGGTTTTGTCAGAAACATTATATGTACTGTCTTTAAGGCGGAATTTAATTTCGGTTTCTAGTTTGGTGAATAAAGGTTATTCTATTACTTTTGGTACTGAAGTTGTCATAAAGAGGAATGGTACTTTCATATGTTCTGGCAAGGTAACCAATAGACTTTATTTGTTAACTCTCACGATGTATGAGATACATGATACTGAAATAATTAATAGATCATCATTAAAAAGAAAGTTACCTTCATCTAATCCAACAAAACTTTGGCACCTGAGGCTAGGTCATATAAACCTTAACAGGATTGAGAGGCTAGTGAAAGATGGTATCTTACCTTCATTGGTGGTAGAACCAATGCCTGTCTGTGAGTCCTGTTTAGAAGGTAAAATGACCAAAAGACCCTTTTCAGCTAAGGGTAATAGGGCCAAAGATTTATTGGAATTAGTGCATACTGATGTCTGCGGACCCATTAATGTCAGGGCCAGAGGAGGATATGAGTACTTCATCACTTTCACAGATGATTACTCAAGATATGGTTACATATACCTTATGCACCGCAAGTCCGAAGCTTTTGAAAAGTTCAAAGAATTCCGAGCGGAAGCGGAAAAGCAATTAGGTAAGAGTATCAAGACTCTTCGATCAGATCGAGGAGGGGAATATCTCTCTGCTGATTTTATGGGTTACTTATCAGAAAATGGGATTCTATCCCAGTTGTTTGCTCCTGGCATGCCTCAACAGAATGGAGTAGCAGAAATAAGGAGCCGGACTCTTTTAGATATGATTAGGTCTATGCTGAGTTTCTCAAGATTACCTATATCCTTTTGGGGATACACTTTGGATACTGCAATGTACATACTAAACCTCATACCATCTAAGTCTATACCTAAGACTCCCCGGGAATTGTGGTCTGGGCGAAAGCCTAGTCTACAACATTTACACATTTGGGGTTGTCCAGCACACGTGCTCAAGGTTAAGATGGATAAGTTGGAAGCGAAGTCGGAAGTATGCACATTTGTAGGATATCCTAAAGGAACTAAAGGTTGGTTATTCTATAATCCCAGAGAGCAGAAAGTGCTGGTCAGCACCAATGCGGTTTTTCTTGAGGAAGATTATATGATGGACCGGAAATTTTTAAAAAAGGTGATCTTGGAAGAGATTCAAGAGCAATCAATTCCAAATCCAAGTATGACCGGACTTGAGGAAGAACCGCCCTTACCAGACCCAGTAGTTACACCAGTACCTCGTCGTAGTGAGAGGATTGTTAGACCCCCTGACATGTTCTCATTCTTGGGAGAGTCTTATGAAGCAATCCCAAAAGAGTTGGAACAAGATCCCTCTAACTATGATGAAGCAATCAATGACTTAGACTCGGGACGCTGGCAAGATGCTATGAAAGCTGAGATGGAGTCTATGTACTCAAATCAGGTCTGGACACTTTATGGACTTGCCTGCCAATATCAAACCTATTGGGTGCAAGTGGGTCTACAAGAGAAAAAGAGGACCAGATGGAAGAGTGGAGACCTATAAGGCTAGGCTTGTTGCGAAAGGATATACTCAGAAAGAGGGGATCGATTATGAGGAAACCTTCTCGCCAGTAGCCATGCTCAAATCCATCCGGATACTCTTATCCATTGCGGCTCATCTTGATTACGAGATTTGGCAAATGGATGTCAAGACGGCTTTTCTCAATGGCCATTTTGAGGAAGACATCTATATGGTGCAGCCAGATGGTTTTGTAGCTAAAAACCAGGAGCAAAAAGTTTGCAAGCTGCAGATGTCTATTTATGGACTGAAGCAGGCATCCCGAAGCTGGAATATCCGTTTTGACCAGGCAATCAAGTCATTTGGTTTTTGTCAAAATCCGGATGAGTCATGTGTGTACATGAAAAGTGAAGGTGACAGGGTAGTTTTTCTGGTTTTATATGTCGATGACATCCTTCTCCTCGGGAAAGACATAGGAATGTTGTCAACGGTAAAAGTTTGGTTAGCCAAGACTTTTGATATGAAGGACTTGGGAGAAGCTAGTTACATCCTAGGGATCAAACTCTATCGAGACCGGAAAAATAGGATGATTGGCTTATCCCAAGCTGCATACATAGATAAGGTGCTAGTACGGTTTGCAATGCAAGACTCCAAGAAGGGTATCACACCTTTCAGGCATGGAGTGCACCTTTCCAAGGATCAGTGTCCTAAGACACCCGAGGAAAAGGAGCAAATGAGGTCGATACCATACGCTTCGGCTGTTGGTAGCCTCATGTATGCTATGTTATGTACTAAACCAGATATCTGTTATGTAGTGGGCCTAGTCAGTAGATATCAATCTAATCCAGGACCTGAACATTGGACTGCTGTAAAATGTATTCTCAAATACTTGAGAAGGACTAGAGATTACATGTTGATTTATAGCAGTGATGAGTTGATTCCAGTTGGATACACAGATTCTGACTTTATGTCAGATAAGGATTCTAGGAAATCCACCTCTGGTTATGTATTTATGCTTGGAGGCGGAGCTATCAGCTGGAGGAGTATAAAACAAGAATGTACCGCTGATTCAACCTCAGAAGCTGGATATGTAGCAGCTTGTGAAGCAGCTAAGGAAGCAGTATGGCTTAAAAAATTCCTTTTGGAACTTGGGGTGGTACCTTTGGTACGACAGCCACTCACAGTTTACTATGACAGTAACAGGGCAGTCGCTCAGTCAAAGGAACCCAGAAGCCATAAAAGCCAAAAGCATGTACAGAGGAAGTACCACTTAGTCAGGGAGATTGTGCAGAGAGGTGATATTGCTATTACCAAGATAGCTTCTGCGGACAATTTGGCAGATTCCTTTACTAAGCCTTTGACTACCAAAGTCTTTGAGCAGCATGTAGAAGAGATGCGCATGAGATGCAAGCCTGACTGGCATTGAGCCCAAGTGGGAGATTGTTAGATTTTGTGGACTCAATCCATCAGTTGATGTAATAAATTGATTAATTTCTTTATTTATCAATAAAATCATGCTTTGCTTTCATGAGATGAGTGTTATTTTACTAATTCATGCACATGACCAATATATATGACATAATGGTTCATGAGTTGAATCGGGTCCCATTAGTATATTAGATGTGATATATGTGCATGGATGAGATCCACACGCGGGAGATATATGTCACAAATCTTATACTTAAATAGCTTCACAACCAGTAATGAGACTGGGCATCTAATTTGATAAGGTTGCAGCACTTTGATCACTATGAAATAGTGTGATTTGTCTCGATCATCAGAATGTAAGATTCTGGATCACGGTGCTGGTACATTGGATGTAGTGAAGGACCATGAGATGCACCTTATGGAATTCTGTCTCAATAATAAGGTATGCTCTCATAATTCCCTAGCAATAGGCTCTCAATCCTAAGACATTGATGAACTCAAGTTTCTATCATTCATTTGCTTTGAGTCACCAATGAGTGAGGTTGACTGTAGGTTAACACCTCGGTGTCTTGGGTATGCGGTAGTAGAACTGTGGGAACGTTGAATGATCAAGATGGAATCTATCTCTATTATCCCCTTGTGTCAATTAATGGATTTGTCATTAGTAAGTGCGGACCCATCTCAATTAAGAGTTAATTGGATGGTACTGATGATTACTGTGATTAATTGGGGCTCAAGGATAATAAGATGTGGAACTTAGATTGGAAGTGACGGATTTATTCCAATTGATTCACGGATATTGGTAGAGGGGCCTACTTATGATAATTGGGAAGTTTAGGGTCTTCATTGTAATTTATTCCTAAGACTGGAGTGCAATTGCATTTATATAGTGGTGTTATTTGCAATTAACTGAGGGCCCGGATTGCACATGAGATGTGGGGTCGCGGTGTTCCAGTTGAAGCCAGCTTTTTAAGGAATCCCTAGTGGTCCCCACGCTAGCCCAAGTTATTTGAAAATACTAATCCGACTCGAACTCTAGAAAGAAAGGATAAGAAAGGAGAAACTTGCTAATTGCTTTGGAAGTAAGACTTCTATTTCATTTAGGCAAGGACGAGATTTGAAAGTATATAAAATATCCTTGGACGTCCAAAAGAGTCTCTCTCACGCCCAAAACCCTTTTGTGCAAGAGTTGCACGAGTTATTCTCTCCTTCTTTCTTCTAGTTCCTTGGAGTTTCGAGTTGGGATTTCTCCTGAAGATTTCACCATTCTTCTTGAGAAAAGAAATCCAATTCGGGTCATAGCATGGAAGGCTAAGAGGTGTTGAAGAAATCCATTAGAACACTGCGGATCTCCAAAGGTATGATCTACTTCTTGCATGTCGTAGATTATTATGGATGTTTAGTGCTGGTAGAATATTTACTGTACATGGTCACGAGATTGAGGGTAACGCATCCTGGATTGGGTTTTGGTCTTATGGATAGTTGATCCCTGTGTCAAGTGGGTCAAAAGTTTTGAAAATCTATCCACGAGACCCACCTACTTCCAACAAATAGGCTATGCCTGGAACAACTGAATTCATGAGTTCATAATAAACTCTATATATGAGAGCAAGATTTTGATTATAAGGATTCATATCAAAACCTTTTATCTGGATAGTAAGTGTAAGAGCTTCATGTGCACCTGGATTTGTAAGGGAAGCAGAGAAATTTGGAAAGCAATTGAAAAAAATAGGACCAATAGCCAAACTTGATTCGACCATTCTAAGTAATGAATCACTGAATTTTTTATGTCTTGTGTCTTGAGCATAGATAAGAGCTTTTGTTCTAAGTCCAAGTCTTGTTAACGGCTTTAGAGTAACTTCCGCTAATCCAAATGAATATAATTGTATGTTTTAACATACTCCTTTATTTCATGGGGTTTGATTAAAGAAAGATGCTGAATATTACCGGTAATGGATTCAATTCTTTCAATGGTTTTTACTTTATAACTTGATTTTAATTAAAAACTTCTAACTTTATAAATTACATTTTTATTTAAAGTTGGAATAGTCCAGTCACAAATAACATGTTCTAAATCGTTATAACTGATTTCTTCACTATTTTTAATAGACATAGAAGATAAGAAATTTTATGATGAGGAAGAAGAAGGTACAAACTTCTTAGTAAGCTTAGCCATAATTTGTATTACAGAGTTATTCTAACTAAATCTACCGCATGTATCTAATGAAATAGAGGATTTACACACCAACAAAATGCCTTAAATGCCTTCAAACGGCTAACAACGGCGACAACAATGGCTTCCTCAGCTTCACTCCAAGTGGAATATGATTAAAATTTTTCAATAATAATGAACATAGAACTAAGTATTAGGACTTTTGACATTCCTACTTCTGAGTCAGTGATGAGTTTTTAAAAGTATATATTTTCATACACATTTTGAACTATTTTAAGGACTTATTGACTTGAAAGAGTCTCATTTAGTGTGTTATCATGGTTTTAAGCATTTTAAATTCATTGTAGTGCATTGCTGCATAATTTGTTTAAAAATCACACTTTTTTCACACATATATAAACCTGCTATTTTTGAAAAGTCTATTTTTGAAAAGTTTCATGAAAATAATTTTTCTCATGAAATAAATTGAGTTTTAATCATCATTAGTTCATTTATATAAAATCATAAAAAATGGTGTGAATTTTCATTGTCATGTCATGAGAGATGGGCCCACAGTCATGCATTTGTGATCTAGGGGTAAAATTATCTTTTCACATGAATTCACATTTGTTTTGTAGGAAATTGATGATATGGGTCCCATTTGTAAAGAATTGAGGCAAGGAATTGATTTCAATAGAAAGGAGAGAATAATTGAAGAGAAAAGGAAATTGAAAGAAAATTGCAAAAAAATTGGCTTCATGGTCCCACACACACATGCACATGTGTGGGGTACACTTGTAAAACATCCAAAATGGGGTCCATTTATTTGTTACACATTTTTAAGAGATTTTGAAGAGAATTTGAAGAATATCTCATCAAAGATAGATAAGGAAAGCCACAAAGGATTCTTTTTGGAGAAAGAAAAGATTTAGTTAAAAAGAAAAATGAAAAAAAAATCCAAGCAAGCTATTCCACATCCAAAAGAGGATTTTGGATCAGATTTTAGTTGAAAAAGAAAAGGAAAAAAAATCAAGGGAGAATTATCTAGAAGATCTCTTCAAGTTTGGAGCCAACAAGGAGAACTTTCCAAAAAAGGAAAGTTGACGATGCAAAGAGATAAAAGAGGAAGTTCCGCACCTCATGTGGGCCAAGTTTGATTCTAAGAGAGGATTCTTATCCCTATTTCATCTCTTAAAAAATCTCAATGCAAGGTGGTAAAGACAAAGAAAGAAAGAAGCATCCAAGAGAGACTTCCAATCAAAGCAAGCAAGGAAAGAAAAGAAAAATTAAAAAGAAAAAAAATCCAAAAATATATTGCATGTCCAAAGCATTGTTTGGAGCCCTTTTTCTTTTTTTTAATTATTTTTAAGATTTTAAAGTTTGAAAAGGAGTAGGACTTGAAAAAGTATAAATAGGGTACCCCTCTCCCATATTCTTTATGGAAGAATTACTCACCTCCCACCTCTAGATTTCTACACTCCACCTCTCCCTCTCTTGTCTCTACATCTTAAGTCATCAAAGAGGCTTAGCCCTAAAACCACAGCACCAACCTTGAAGTGTTAACTAAAAGGAGGAATTCTCATCCATCCTAGTATGTAATTGTTTGCTTTTTATCTTCAATCTTTTGTAAAACAATTTCATGCTAGTAAAATTTGTTTCTTTTCAATTGTTCTTGTCTTTGATTTCGTGGTGTTCATAATTTTAGTTTTGTTTGTGATTAGGTTAATTTTTACTCTTGTTTAAATATTGTGATAGAATTGGAATCACAACTAGTAACCCATCTTAGTATCCTTTTCAATATACTTTGTTTTTCGGATGCATTGTATGTTTGGAGGCAATGCAAGATGGAGTTAAAGAGGTTTGAGTAAAAAAAGATTAGAGGCCAATTTTAAATTTTATTTCAACATTGAATGGAAATTTGTTATTCTCACTTAGATTGACGACCTAAGATGAAGAATAAGACCCTTAGCACAATACTTCTAATTTTTTTGAGCCCAAATTAAGATAAGAAATTGAAAGAGCAATCTACCACCTTCGACTTCTTGTTATTACCACCTTTGACTTCAATTGCTTACTACCTTTAACTTCCTGCAATTTTTATTTGTTTTCTTTCACTTTAATTTTTATTATTTACACTTTTGTTATTTTTCTTGTTATGTTTATGTTGATTTTAAGTTTTGTTTTTGCATAGTTGATGGTTGGATTAGGAATCATTGCATATATTTTCATATCATAAGATTTTGTATATATTTAAGTTGATGAAAATTAAGCCTTAAGATCTGAATCTAATGATTAAATTCGGACTCAATATATAAACAGCACAACTTTACACAGTTTCAGCAAATTGCAGAAAAAATTTTTGAAAAAAAATTTGAAGTGGGTAGACTAGTCAAATCATAGTATTTTTCTTTGAAACTTGGGAAAATTAAAGTTTAGGTTGTAGTCTTTCATTCTCCAGAATTTTAGATCAAAATAATTTTGGAAGGTTTGTAAACCAGAGGTTTAAACTTTACCAATCAATCAACTCGAATCAGAATTTCTGCACAGAATTTTGCAAAGTTGTCATGTTCATGCATCATAACTTTTTCATTTTAGATCCTTTTTTGCTTCCTTTTTTTTTTTAGTTTCTTGCATCAGTAGAGCATAAATTCCAGCTATTAAACTTAGATTTAGGATGCATTAGAATAGTTCAAATGATGCATAAAATTTGTATCAGCATACTAGTTTTTCATACTTAGAATTTTTCGGCATCTCATGGCATGCATTGCATTACTAATTTTACTAACTTTCTAATTTTAAATTTGTTTCTAGTTTTATGTTTTTATTGTTTTAGTTAATTTCCAGAATTAAATATCTTTCTAAATTTGTTTTAATTGAAAATTTTAAATTGGAAAGTTTTTCTAGTTTTGAAAATTCTAACCTAGGAAAGTTTCTAACTTATGCTTATTTTGTTTCTAACATTGTTTAGTTTAGTTAGTTTCTAATTTTAGATTTAGTTTTTTTGGAAGTTCTAACTTGTGTTTTAGTTTTGCAGCAATTTTAGTTTTATTTTAGGAATTTTTAGATTTAGGTTTTTAGTTTTAGGAAAGTTTCTTTTCATTGGGTTGTAATTAATTTAATTTTGGTAAGTAGAATGTTTGTATTTGTTAGAGTTTAAATTAGGCTAGTTTTAGATTTTTATTGAGGGAAGGTACAAGTTGAAAAAGGAACTTTAAAACACATTGTTCCCTGTGGATCGACCTGGTCTCACCAGTTTTTTACTACATTGCGGTTCTGCACTTGGAACTCACAATAAAGTTTTTGGCGCCGTTGCCGGGGAGCGCCCTTTAAGGTAACTTTTCTAATTTTCTTTATTTACATTACTTTGTGGGTGTGTTTAATTTTGGCATCTTTCTAGAAATAGGAGGACATGCATGGAATGATGAACCGCCCTAAATTGGAATAAGGAAGTACATAGAATGTTAGAAACTTAACATCACTTTGGATTTTAGAAACTTTCTAATATTGGGAAAAGATACTGTTTTCAACTTCTTTTGGAAGAAAGTACACCAAAAGTGATCTAATCGCTGTCCTTAATCTTCTCAGTGTCTAAGAAAGCTTTTGCCCCTGTAGTGCCCGATAGCTTGTCTGTTCAGGAAACTGGTCTTTCAAACGGGTCCATCTATGACTCTGCCACTTCCTGGTGGCTAACCTGGCCGAGTTGGTTTCATAGGACCAGATTGAGGACCTAGAGGAAACTTTTCAACCTTAAGGAGTTGCTTAGACGTTTTTTTTTTGTCTAACTTAGGTTTTTATCATTTTTCAAGTTAAAAAAAAACAAGATATTTCAAAAATGGATTGGCGGGAATCCACAAACATGAGGAGACTTAATAATGGGAAAACTAATGGGAATGGAATCAATACTGATGGCCCACCAAAGTCTTAGCGTGCCTTGTGTGAACAAGAAAGAATTGAAAAGTTACATCAAAGGAATTGTTCAGCGGGATCTTATGAATAGGAATTGGCTAATCACTATGATCATTGTTACAATGAGGAATTTGTAGAAAAGTTTAATGGAATGATTAGTTCAGATGATCCACTAATAAGGGTCCCGCATAATTACCCACAACCCACACAATCATTCACTCATTCTGATACGGATGTGGGATTTTCCTTAAGCAAAATTGAAGCATTACATAACAAAGATAAGTGAAGAAATACTTACAAAACAACTTTATATTACCAAAGTACTTGATTACAAATTTGATACCAACTTGGCTTTGATACCAAATGGGGAAGGTGATGGGTATACAAAAGCAGAAGGATAAGAAAATCTTTTTCTACTAGCCCATCAGTGAGTTGTTAGAAAAAGTACATGCAAAAGTACTAAAAGACAAAGTATATCTCTCATAAGAATGAAGTAGTATTTTATTCTCAACATGCACATCCATGAAGAACTTATATCCAGAAAGGGGAAAGAAATAAAGACATGACACATACCTTATCAAGCACTTAAAGCAATCATGACATCTCACTATTCAGAATAAAGTACATCTATAGCAAAGATTGTGATTTTTGCCTGCAGTGCAGAGCATCAAGAAATGTGCCAACACATTACATTAAATGCACATTCAGTTTAAATTCAGTTGTAATGAAATGTAAACTATGTTGGTTAGGACTATAAATAGGTCTAGCCTTTCTCATGTACAGGCAAGAGCTGGAATACCAGTTAAAATCCAGCCTTGCTTTCACCACCATCTCCCCTCTCCTCTCCCTTTTGCTTTTGTATACCCACCACCTTCCCCATTTGGTATCAGAGTTAAGTTGGCATCTAGCTCGTAATCAAGTATCGTTGCAATATAAAGTCGTTTTGTAAGTATTTCTTCACTTATCTTTATATTTTGATTTTATTTAAGGAATTGTTGACTCAGAAGTAAGAACGTCAAAAGTCTTAATACTCAGTTCTGTGTTTTTTATTATTGAGAAATTTTAATCATATTCCACCCAGCACGAAGCTGAGGTAGCCATTGTTGTCACCGTTGTTAGCCGTGTGAAGGCGTTTAAGGCATTTTGTTGGTGTGTAAATCCTCTATTTCGTTAGATACTCGAGGTGGATTTGGTTAAAATGACTCTGTAATACAAATTATGGCTAAGCTTGTTAAGAAGTTTGTACCTTCTTCTTCCTCATCATCAAATTCCTTATCTTCTATGTCTATTAAAAATAATGAAGAAATCAGTTATGACGATTTAGATCAAGTTATTTGTGACTGGACTATTGCAACCATAAATAAAAATGAAATTTATAAAGTTGGAAGTTTTCAATTAAAATCAAGTTATAAAGTAAAAACGATCGAAAGAACTGAATCCATTGCCAGTAATATTCAGCATCTTTCTTTAATCAAGCCCTGTGAAATAAAGGAGCATGTTAAAACATATAATTATGTTCATTTTGGATTAGTGCCAGTTACTCTAAAGCCATTAACAAGACTTAGACTTAGAACTGAAGCTCTCATCTATGTTCAAGATACAAGACATAAAAAATTCAGTGATTTATTACTTGGAATGGTTGAATCAAGTTTGGCTAATGGCCCCATTTTCTTCAATTGCTTTCCAAATTTCTCTGTTTCCTTACAGATCCAGGTGTACATGAAGCTCTTACTCTTGCTATTTAGACAAAAGGCTTTGATATGAATCCTCATAATCAAAATCTTGCTCTCATATATAGAGTTTATTATAAACTCATGAATTCAGTTGTTCCAGGCATAACCTATTCCTATCAAGTAAAAGGTATGACTACTTTATTACAAACTAATTTCAAAAATAAAGTTAATATTTCAAAACTCATACAGTGGAATGATATTAATCTATCTGGTGAATGGCGCTTAGAAAACGCTCAACCAGAAAGGTCTTTAGAAAATCAAGATATTGAAACAATTATTGAACATGAAGATGGAAGTGTTGAAATAAATTTTCAAATAGATTCAAGAGATACAACTCTTACAGTTTATCCACCTTCTAGAATGTCTTATTCTCATCCTCCCTCTATGGTAGGATCTTCCATAAAAGAACCATCTCGAGTTTCTTACTCTACACCTAATGTAGACCTTCGACCTATAGAACTTGTGTATCCTTCTTATCAAGCTTCTCCAACTAATACATATAATCCTTCAGAATCTGATTTTAATATATATGATTTGAATGTTTTGAAATTGATAAAGAAATGTTAAAAAATAATTTAGCTTTACATCCTTTAACAAAATCCTTTTCTAAATAGGTTTCTCAAGAGCATAAAGATTTCTTAAAAGAAAAGTGGTATAAATATATGTATGATCATCAAAGAAATATTTATTTCTTTGATTGGCTTAAACTAGCCATAAAGAAAGCTTATAATATTAAAGATTTATCCATCAATATGATAACAAAATTAAGCTCATCTTGGATTATAGCTTATACTAGTTCTTCTCCACAAATAACTGAAGAATCTATACATCTTCCATTATATCAAATCATATATAAAGAAACTTCAGTCGTACCCATACAAGATGTTGCAAAAATACAAGAAGATAAAGGTAAATCTAAATTTATTTGCAAATCAGACTTAAGTTATATTTTAGAACAAAATAATTATACAAATATTAACCTTCATACTATTGGCCAACAAACTAATATAATTGACGCTAAAGTTGAAAATATTTTATAGCCTTCTGAAATTACTTCTTCTCAGAAAGAAATCAAAGGATCCTCATCCTCATCCTCAGAATCATCTAGTTCCTTTGATAAAGAATATTCTTCAGATACATGTCATTGTAAAATATTTGACAGTGAAATCCAATATGAATCTTCTTCTTCTTCCTTTTTGTCTTTAAATGTACTCTTTGCTCCAGAAGAAATGGTGCTAGAAATGTTTAAAGATCTAAAAGATGAAGAATTAAAAACTAAATATATTGAAAAAATACAGAAAATAAACAACAGAAATAAAAAAGGAAAAGCTTCTACATCAAGTAATATATCTGACTTACCTGAACAATTCAATATAAAAATTGTTTTAGATAGATTGAGAGCAACAAGCTCCTACTCATCTTTCAATTCAAGGTCTTTCTAAAGAAATTAATAATCAAAGAAAAGAATGAAAGAATTAAAACAAGACTTAATTGAACTTTAAGAACTCAAACAACGTGTTGAGAATCTTGAATTCACACACTCAAAAATTATCAAGAAAATAATGATAATTTAGAACATCAAGAAAAATTTGATGAAAACTTAAATGGTTTTGTAAATTCTTTAACATGGAATCCACCAAAAAATGGAAGACTCAAGTTACAATTATGGTCAAAGACTTCTCTATTAAAGCACTTTACTTACTAGATAGTGGCGCAGATGTTAATTTAACAAGAGAAGGATTAATCCCAACAAAATATTATGAAAAAACCAAAAATAAACTCAGCCTAGAAACTGCTAGTAATAAACTGCATATCCATTATAAATTAAAAACGTTCATGTTTGTAAAAATATAACATGAATAAAGACTAATTTCCTACTCGGAAAAGATTTAAACAATGATGTTATCATTGGAAATCCTTTTCTACAGATTCTACAGCCTTTCCAAATTGATTCATTAGGCCTTAAAACTATTAAAGACAATAAAAAATTAATTTTTTATTTTGTTGAATTAACTGCTATTCAACATATCAATATCATTCAAAATCAAATTGCTTATAAAGAAAAACAAATTGCATATCTTCAAGGAGATATGAGTTCTTTAAGAATTGAAAAAGAATTACAAAAACTAGAATTCCAAAAAGATTTAATCCAATTTCAAAAAACTCTTGAAATAGAATGTTGTTTTGACCTTCCTTCTATCTTTTGGCACACGAAATATCATACTGTTCATCTTCCATATATTGATAATTTCGATGAATCTCAAATTTCTACTAAAGCTTGACCTATTCAAATGAGTAAAGACCTTGTACAACTATGTACTAAAGAAATCAATGATATTCTTGCTCAAAAGCTTATTCAGGAATCATAATTCCCTTAGAGTTGTGCAGCGTTTTATGTAAATAAAGTGCCAAACAAGAACGAGGTGTTCCTCGTCTTGTTATCAACTAAAAGCCTTTAAATAAAGTCTTAAAGTCCATTAGATATCTAGTTCCAAATAAAACTGATCTTATTAACCGTCTAGCTGGTGCCTTCCTTTTTTCTAAATTTGATATTAAATCAGGATTTTTGGCAAATTCAAATCACCCCGGAGGATAGGTATAAAACTGCTTTTACAGTACCATTTGGCCATTACAAATGGAACGTTAAGCCATTTGGTTTAAAAAATGCTCCTTCAAAATTTCCAAGAATAATGAATGACATTTTTAAATCATATCAAGCTTTTACACTCATCTATATAGATGACATTCTTGTGTTTTCAAAATCTATTTGTGACCATTGGAAACGTTTAAATATTTTTAAAAAAGTTATTATCAAGAATGGACTTGTCTTATCCCAAAAGAAAATGAAGCTTTTTCAAACAGAAATTCATTTTCTTGGCTTTATAATAAAAATAGGAACTATCTCTCCAGTCCAAAGAGTTATTAAGTTTGCTTCCCAATTTTCTGATGAAATTCTTAATAAAGAGCAATTACAACGGTTTCTTGGATGGCTTAATTATGTTTTTGACATCTATAAAGATCTTGCTAAAGAAAGAAAAAACTTGCAAATGTTCCTGACCAAAAATCCCATAGAATGGTCACCTGCTCACGCAAAAGCTGTTCAAAATATTAAACAGAAAGTCCAATATTTACCTTGTTTAACTATCCCTCATCCAGATTTATTAAAAATAGTTCAAGTAGATACATCTGAAATAGGTTTTGGAGGAATCCTTCTACAAAGAAACGTCCTTGGAAAAGAAGAAATTTTCATTTCACTTCTGGAACATGGACGCCCACTCAACAGAATTATTCAACTATTAAAAAGGAAATCCTATCCATAGTAAATAGTATAATGAAGTTCCAAAGTGATTTATTAAACAAAAAATTTTTATTAAGAATAGATTATAAATCTGCTAAAGAAATTTTAGAAAAAGATGTAAAAAATCTTGCTGCTAAGGAATTGTTTGCTCACTGACAAGCTTTATTAGCCATATTTGACTTTGACATTGAGTATCTTGTAGGTAAAAATAATTCTCTTCCTGATTTTTTATCTTGTGAGTTTTTATAGGGACAAAAGAATGAAGCCTCGGTAGATTAGACCCTTTCTCCAGTCCCTAACTGAAAAAGCTTCTTCCATTATGAACACTACACCTTTATCTAGTAAATCTAGCAGTAATTATCTTGAGAGATGGGGAGCAACCCATACTTCTAATATTCCTCAATTTTAAAGCCCATCAAGCCTTATATCCAGAAAACTTCAAGCTTTACAAGCCTAATATTTTGCCACAAAAGCACCTTGAGAATTTATTCCTTAGATGACATTTCTTATGCTGATACCATTTCTATTGAACATCTTATCGAAACCCTTTTTTCTCCTGATCACTTATTTATCCAACCTCTTAACTATAAGTCTATGACCAGATTCTGATTAGAACTGGTAGTTGTACTATTGATCATACAGATGGATCAAAAAATTCATACTTAAATGCTTTACCACCCAATATTACTATCCTCTATCCAAAAATCAAAATCCTGCATGTTCTCTCTGCAGAAAAATGGGGATGACCTCTTCATATGCCTCAAAGGCTTGTTTCAGAACTTATTTTTAATTATTATGACTATATTTCTACTTGGGAAGTCATCCTCTATTATCAAATCCCATCCTTCCAGCATTCCTGGTTCATCAGATTCAAATCAAACTCTCATAAAATACCTATGTGGTTCTTCACATAATTCTAGATCCCTTTTGGTGCCACTAATGACATCCTTCCTCAAGCACTTCTTACTATTTATGAATCATATTCTACATCATTTAAAGCCCTTACCAAATTAGAAGAAAAAACCTTTATTAACACCTACAACTTGCAATAGAACCTTATGTTATTATGTAGTTTTATCGCAAGCAGGAGATTCCTCGGATCTTGAAATGGAATTTTTATAAAGAAATGGACTTCAGTCCACCAGTTTTATCTCGAATGATTTATATCAAGTTTTGGCATCAATTTGATTATACTGAAATACTCCAGCAATATTCTACCAATCAAGCTATAAAGCCATCATTCTCTGAAATTCTCAAAACTCCTGAAAATGAAAAAGAAAGGCTTCATCCAACAAGTGATATTGACAAATAGAAGAATTCTTGTTCAGCCTCTCCTTCTGCTCTTTATGCAGTAGCAGATTTGCTTCAACTCAAAAAGAACTTCAAAAGGAAATTATTGAACAAATACAAAAAGAATGGTCATCTGAAAATTTTCCATTAAGTTTTGGTTAGCAGCTGCATCATCTTTAGGCTAATGACAATCCTTTTGAAAATATTGCTCCTAAACCAGATACAGATGCTGATGAGACAGAAAGTGATAATAAAGGATTCATATCCATCCAAAGAAAAGAAAAAAAAATAAAGCCCAGATAGGACATATGCTTCATCAAGCAACTCAATTTCTCATAAAGCAATCATGACAATCTACTATTTAGAATAAAGTTCATTTACAGTGAAGATTCTGATTTAATTCAGCTGTCTTGAAGCATCTTGAAATTTGTCAGCACATGAAATGAAATGCAAATGCAGTGTAAATTCAGTTGTAATGAAATGTAAATTATGTTTGTTATGAGTATAAATAAGTCTAGTCCTCCGCATGTACAGGCAAGAGTTGAAATACCAGTCAAAATCCAGACTTGCTTCCACCATCATCTCCTCTCTCTGCTCCCTTCCTTTTGTATACCCACCATCTTCCCCATTTGGTATCAGAGCCAAGTTGGTATCAAATTTTTAATCAAGTACTTTGGTAATATAAAGTTGTTTTGTGAGTATTTCTTCACTTATCTTTGTTATGTTATGCTTTGATTTTGCTTAAGGAATTGTTAACTCGGAAGTAAGGACGCCAAAAGTCTTAATACATAGTTCTATGTTTGTTATTATTGAGAGATTTTAATCATATTCCACTCGGAGCGAAGCTGAGGTAGCCATTGTTGTCACCATTATTAGCCGTGTGAAGGCGTTTAAGGCATTTTGTTGGTGTGTAAATCCTCTATTTCATTAGATACTCATAGTGGATTTGGTTAAAATAACTCTGTAATACAAATTATGGAGACGCTTATTAAGAAGTTTAAACCTACTTCTTCCTCATCATCAAATTCCTTATCTTCTATGTCTATTAAAAATAGTGAAGAAATCAGTTATGACGATTTAGATTAAATTATTTGTGACTGGACTATTCCAACTATAAATAAAAATGAAATTTATAAAGTTAGAAGTTTTCATTTAAAATCTAGTTATAAAGTAAAAACCATTGAAAGAACTGAATCCATTGCCAGTAATATTCAGTATCTTTCTTTAATTAAGCCCCATAAAATAAAGGAGTATGTAAAACATACAATTATATTCATTTTGGATTAGTGAAAGTTGCTCTAAAGCCATTAACAGGACTTGGACTTATAATAGAAGCTCTCATCTATGTTCAAGATACAAAACATAAAATATTTAGTGATTTATTACTTGGAATGGTTAAATCAAGTTTGGCTAATGGCCATACTTTCTTCAATTGCTTTCCAAATTTCTCTATTTCCCTTACAGATCCAGGTGCATATGAAGCTCTTACTCTTGCTATCCAGACAAAAGGTTTTGATATGAATCCTCATAACCAAAACGTTGCTTTCATATATAAAGTTTATTATAAATTCATGAATTCAGTTGTTCCAAGCATAGCCTATTCCCATCAAGCAAAAGGTATGACTACTTTATTCCAAACTAATTTCAAAAATAAAGTTAATATTTCAAAACTCATATAGTGGAATGATATTAATCAATTTGGTAAATGGTGCTTAGAAAATGTTCAACCAAAAAGGTCTTTAGAAAATCAAGATATTGAAACAATTACTGAACATGAAGATGGAAGTGTTGAAAGAAATTTTCAAACAGATTCAAGAGATACAACTCGTACAGTTTGTCAACCTTCTAGAAAGTCTTATTCTCATCCTCCCTCTGTGGTAGGATCTTCTATAAAAAAAACCATCCTGAGTTTCTTGCTCTATACCTAATGTAGACCATTGACCTACAGGACTTGTGTATCCTTCTTATCAAGCTTCTCCACCTAATACATATAACCCTTCGGAATCCGATTTCAATAAAAATATTATTGAATGCTTTGAAATTGATAAAGAAATGTTAAAAAAGAATTTAGCTGTACATCCTTTAACAAAATCCTTTTTTAAATTGGTTTCTCAACAACATGAAGACTTTTTAAAAGAAAAATGGTACAAATATATGTATGATAATCAAAGAAATATTTATTTCTTTGATTGGCTTAAACTAGCCATAAAGAAAGCTTATAATACTGAAGATTTATCCATCAATATGATAATAAAATTAAGCTCATCTTGAATTAAAGCTTCTACCAGTTCTTCTCCACAAAGAACCACAGAATCTATACATCCTCCATTACATCAAATCATACATAAAGAAACTTCGACTGTACCCTTAAAAGATGTAGCAAAGGTACAAGGAGATAAAGGTAAATCTGTATTAATCAGATTTAAGTCATGTTTTAGAACAAAATAATTATACAAATATTAACCTTCAAGCTATTGGCCAACAAACCAATAGAATTGAAGATAAACTTGAAAATATTTTATAATTTTATGAAACTATTTCTTCCCATAAAGTAATCAAGACACAATTTTTAGGTTTTCAAGGTGAAGCCCTTAAAGATCTAAAGTTAGAAAAAAACCCTTAAAATTTTCAGACGAACTAATCAATCTATTATCTCATAGTTTTACAACATAAAGCTTAAAGATAATACAGAAAATAAAGATGAAAATCCAAAAATGTTTTAGTTTCTAAAGCTTCTATCTTAGACTCAGAATTCTTTGTTTCAGACTCTGTAGAAGAAAAATCAAATGAAAATCATGATGATCAAAATAAAAAATCTTTACAAATCAATAAAATATTTAAAAGACAAAAACCAGTAGTCACTGTAGCAAAAACAAGAAATTATTATCCAAGACCTACTCCAGTTGATCTTTAATTCGAAGAACAAGCCATGCTAAATGGCCTTCGATCTGAAAACTCTTCAGTATATGAATGGAATATAGATGGATTATCTGAATGTCAAGTCCTGCACCTATGCCAACACATGATGATAAATGCCTCTACCATCATGGCTACTAGTAATGATCAAAGACATGTAGTAACTGCAGTCGTCCTTGAATTTACTAAACAATTACATGGTTAGTGGGAAAAATACCTATCTGATATAGGAAGAAATGTTATATTAAATGCAGTAAAAAAAGATCCATTAGGAAATCCTGTTCTTGCTCCTCAAGGCCAAATGATCTCTGATTCCATCTACATGCTTATTACCAATATAGTTAAACATTTTATTGGTAATTATATGACAATAAAAGAAAAATAAAAAACACAATTAATCAATTTATCTTGCCCAACATTATCAAATTGAAAATTAAAAAAGAATCAACAAGTATGAACTTGGTAATTTTTGTTTTCAATTTGGTATCAAACCATTAATCAGTCCTTCTAGCTAGAATAAAAAGAAAAACTTAAAAAGAAACCATCAAAAAAGAAAATCTAAACATTTTTCAACTCCACAATATTATACTCCCTCAAAAAGATATTATAAAAAATCTTCTCACAAAACCCATTATAAAGAATTAAAGAAATCTTATACCAATGATAATCCATCCACTTCTTATCATAATAAAAAATAAATATAACGTTATAATTACAAAGAAAAAGGATAAATAGCTCCTGACTGCCAAAAAATAAAAGTTAGAACAGAAAAAGAAATAAAACTATCTTAAAAGGATCCTCAGCGTCAGAGTCATCTAGTTTCCCTGATACAGATTATTCTTCCTCTCATGCTTCAAATACATGTCATTATAAAATATTTGATGGTGAAATCCAGTATGAATCTGCTTCCTTTTCCTTTTTTTCTTTAAATGTACTTTTTGCTCTAGAAAAGATGGTGCTAAAAATGTTTAAAGATCTAAAAGATTAAGAATTAAAAATTAAATATTTTGCAAAAATATAGAATATAAATAAAGGAACTAAAAAAAGGGAAAGCTTCTACATCAAATAACATATCAGACTTACCTAAACAATTCAGCATTAAAACTGTATTAGATAGATTAAGAGAGCAACAAGCTCCTACTCATCTTTCTATTCAAGATCTTTATAAAGAAATAAATAATCAAAAGTAAGAAATAAAAGAATTAAAACAAGACTTAATTGAACTTAAAGAACTCAAACAACGTGTTGAGAATCTTAAATTTCACACACTCAAAATTTATCAAGAAAATAATGATAATTTAGAAAATCAAGAAAAATTAGATAAATAGTTTAATGGTTTTGTAAATTCTTTAACAAGAAATCTAATTAAAAAATGGAAAACTCAAGCTATAATTAAGGTCAAAGACTTCTCTATTAGAGCACTCTGCTTACTAGATAGTGGTGCAGATGTTAATTTAATAAGAAAATGATTAATCCCAACAAAATATTATGAAAAAACCAATAATAAACACAATCTAGCTACTGCTAGCAAAAAACTACATATCAAATACAAATTAAGTGATGTTTATGTCTATAAAAATGGAACATGCATAAAGACTAATTTCCTTATAGGAAAGGACTTAAACAATGATGTTATCCTTGGAAATCCTTTTTTACAAATTTTATAGCCTTTTCAAATTAACTCATTAGGTCTAAAAACTATTTTAGATAGTAAAGAATTAAATTTTGATTTTGTTGAATTAACTCCTATTCAACATATCAATATTATTTAGACAAAGTGCAAACATGAATAAGATGTTTAAAAACCATTCAGATATCCAGTTCCAAATAAAATGGATCTTATTAATCGTCTCTCTGATGTCTTCATGTTTTCAACATTTAATCATACATCCAGATCTTGGTACCTTCGAATTCTACTCGGAGGACAAATATAAACTTGCTTTCTTTTTTCAAAGAAAATAAAAATTCAAGTTATTGATAATTCTCATGTAGGCCTATCTTTTTCTCCTATCTGCCTTCCGGAAGTATCCCTTCTCATTATGACATCAAGTAAAGCCCCTATTTGAGAATCAAGCACTTCCTTCATACCTACATCCCAACAAATATCAATTCCCTTCTTTAATCCAGGATTATCTGTCACTTAACAAGAACTTATCAATGCCCATTGGAGTGCCATTCTCTCTGATAAAGGAAAAAACACTAGGAAAACCCTATCCAAAATTGCAAACCATATCAAGGACTTAGAAAGCTGAATCCTTATGTGCCATAACATCCATCAAAAAGCACTGTTATCCACCTATGCTAATGAAAAACATCCAGAATTCACCTCCTGGAAAAGGTTAACACAACCCTTCCAGATGAGATAGCTACAAGAAATAAAGAAAAAACTATTTCTTATCAGATCAAGGAGCGATTAATGCTCAAAGGTCAATACATAAGCTGGGCAACTGGCTTTCCCAAATTGTTCATGCCATCATATGAAGTTGATATCTCATATATCGAACAAGGATTAGTCCAATGATTTTCTTTATGCAGGGATGATTTTGAAATAATACAGCAACTCCCTGCAATCGTGCGTCATGCCCTTCGCAGCCTTCGAGTTACCAAAAGACAACTTCTCATAATGATTTCATCAAGTTTGGGTGAAAGATTAAAAATCCGGTTTTATTAACCTTATCAATTATGGACTATCATGACTTGAAGAAGGAGATTTAGTATGCAAAAAATTCATCTCTACCTTAAATGATTACAAGCATCTCCCTATTGATTTTCTAGTTCAATGGTATGAATCTCATAAAGTCGATACAATGGAATATAGCTTAGAATGTCTCCAAAATTATAATGCAGCTTCTGATCAATATCAAAGATTTCTCAATCTAAAAGAACATCTTGAATTTGCAAGTACATACAGATATGTTTTGTGTGATGGTTGATGAGTTGTTTGCATTACTAATGATCTCGCTGAGCAAACAATGGTGATACAAAATCCATATAAATCTGGACATATAGCTCTCAATCAAATTATCAATGCTTAAGAAGACATGTCTTTTAAAATCTATGAAGAGACTCGAGAAGAGTTAATCCAATTATTCCATGGTGAATTAACAGATGAATGTTGGAATGAGCACTTTTGATGCAAGTCTCCAATAAAACTATGCCTAGCATAAAGATTCTTCCTACAAGAGCTTTTTCTAAAACATTAAAAGGATGAGAAAAGCTTTTTCTACTAGCCCATCAATAAGTTCTTAAAAAAAGTACATGCAAAAGTACTAAAAGACAAAGCATATCTCTCATAAGAATGAAGTAGTATTTTATTTCCGACATGCACATCCATGAAGAACTTATCTCCAGAAAGGAAAAAGAAATAAAAAGATGGCACATGCCTCATCAAGTCACTCAAAGCAATCATGACATCTCACTATTCGGAATAAAGTTCATCTACAACAAAGATTGTGATTTTTGCCTGCAGCCCGGAAGCATCATGAAATTTGCCGGCACATTAAATGAAATGCACATTCAGTCTAAATTCAGTTGTAATGAAATGTAAATTATGTTGGTTATGACTATAAATAGGTCTAGCCTTCATCATGTACAGGCAAGAGTTGGAATACCAATCAAAATTCAGCCTTGCTTCCACCACCATCTCCTCTCCCCACTCCCTTCTGCCTTTGTATACCCACCGTCTTCCACATTTGGTATCAAAGCCAAGTTAGTATCAAATTTGTAATCAAGTACTTTGGCAATATGAAGTTGTTTTGTGAGTATTTCTTTATTTATCTTTGTTATGTTATGCTTTGATTTTGCTTAAGGAATTGCGGACTCAGAAGTAAGAACATAAAAAATCTTAATACTTAGTTCTATGTTCGTTATTATTGAGAAATTTAAGTCATATTCCGCTTGGAGCAAAGCTGAGGTAGCCATTGTTGTCGCCGTTGTTAGCCGTGTAAAGGCATTAATGCATTTTGTTGGGGTGTAAATCCTCTATTTCGTTAGATACCCATGGCGGATTTGGTTAAAATAACTCTGCAATACAAATTATGGCTAGGCTTATTAAGAAGTTTGTATTTTCTTTTTCCTCATCATCAAATTCCTTATCTTCTATGTCTATTAAAAATAGTGAAGAAATCAGTTATGATGATTTAGATCAAGTTATTTGTGACTGGGCTATTCCAACCGTAAATAAAAATGAAATTTATAAAGTTGGAAGTTTTCAATTAAAATCAAGTTATAAAGTAAAAACCATCGAAAGAACTAAATCCATTGCCAGTAATATTCAGCATCTTTCTTTAATTAAGCCCCATAAAATAAAGGAGTATGTAAAACATATAATTAGATTCATTTTGGATTAATGCAACTTGCTATAAATCCATTAACAAGACTTGGACTCAGAACAGAAGCTCTCATCTATGTTCAAGATACAAGACATAAAAAATTTAGTGATTTATTACTTGGAATGGTTGAATCGAGTTTGACTAGTGGCCCTACTTTCTTCAATTGCTTTCCAAATTTCTCTATTTCCCTTACAGATCCAGGTGCACATGAAGCTCTTACTCTTGCTATCCATGTTGGAAGTAGGTGGGTCTCGTGGATAGATTTTCAAAACTTTTGACCCACTTGACACAGGGATCAACTATCCATAAGACCAAAACCCAATCCAGGATGCGTTACCCTCAATCTCGTGACCATGTACAGTAAAAATTATACCAGCACTAAACATCCAAAATAACCTACGACATGCAAGAAGTAGATCATACCTTTGGAGACCCGCAGTGCTCTAATGGACTTCTTCAAGACCTCTTAGCCTTCCACGCTATGACCCCCGAATTGGATTTCTTTTCTCAAGAAGAACGGTGGAATCTTCAGGAGAAAATCCCAACTCGAGACTCCAAGGAACTAGAAGAAAGGAGAGGAGAGTAACTCGCGCAACTCTTGCACGAAAGGGTTTTTGGCGTGAGGGAGACTCTTTTGGACGTCCAAGGATATTTTATAGACTTCCAAATCTCTCCCTTGTCTAATTGAAATAGAAATCTTACTTCCAAAGCAATTAGCAAGTTTCTCCTTTCTTATCCTTTCTTTCTAGAGTTCGAGTCGGATTACTATTTTCCAATAACTTGGGCTAGCGTGGGGACCACTAGGGATTCCTTAGAAAGCTGGCTCCAACTGGAACACCGCGACCCCACATCTCATGTGCAATCCGGGCCCACAGTTAATTGCAAATAACACCACTATATAAATGCAATTGCACTCCAGTCTTAGGAATAAATTACAATGAAGACCCTAAACTTCCCAATTACCACAAGTAGGCCCCTCTATCAATATCCGTGGATCAATTGGAATAAACCCGTCTCTTCCAATCTAAGTTCCACATCTTATTATCCTTGAGCCCCAATTAATCACAGTAATCATCAGTACCATCCAATTAACTCTTAATTGAGATGGGTGCGCACTTACTAATGACAAATCCATTAATTGGCACAAGGGGATAATAGAGATAGATTCCATCTTGATCATTCAACGTTCCCACAGTTCTACTACCACATACCCAAGACACCGAGGTGTTAACCTATAGTCGGCCTCACTCATTGGTGACTCAAAGCAAATGAATAGATAGAAACTTGAGTTCGTCAATGTCTCAGGATTAAGAGCCTATTGCTAGGGAATTATGAGAGCATACCTTATTATTGAGACGGAATTCCATAAGGTGCATCTCATGGTCCTTCAATACATCCAATGTACCAGCACCGTGATCCAGAATCTTACATTCTGATGATTAAGACAAATCACACTATCTCATAGTGATCAAAGTGCTGCAACCTTATCAAATGAGATGCCCAATCTCATTACTGGTTGTGAAGCTATTTTAAGCATAAGATTTGTGACATATATCTCCCGTGTGTGGATCTCATCCATGCACATATATCACATCTAATATACTAATGGGACCCGGTTCAACTCATGAACCATTATGTCATACGTATTGGTCATGTGCATGAAGTAGTAAAATAACATTCATCTCATGAAAGTAAAGCATGTTCTTATTGATAAATAAAGAAATCTAATCAATTTATTACATCAACTGATGGATTGAGTCCACAAAATCTAACAATCCAAACAAAAGGTTTTGATATGAATCCTTATAATCAAAACATTACTCTCATATATAGAGTTTATTATAAACTCATGAATTCAGTTGTTCCAGGCATAGCCTATTCCCATCAAGCAAAAGGTATGACTACTTTATTCCAAACTAATTTCAAAAATAAAGTTAATATTCCAAAACTCATACAGTGGAATGATATTAATCTATCTGGTAAATGGCGCTTAGAAAATGATCAACCAGAAAGGTCTTTAGAAAATCAAGATATTGAAACAATTATTGAACATGAAGATGGAAGGGTTGAAATAAATTTTCAAACAGATTTAAAAGATAAACTCCTATAGTTTATCAACCTTCTAGAAAGTCTTATTCTCATCCTCCATCTGTGGTAAGATCTTCCATAAAAGAACCATCTTGAGTTTCTTGCTCTACACCTAATGTAGACCTTTGACCTACAGGACTTGTGCATCCTTCGTATCAAGCTTCTCCATTTAATACATATAATCCTTCAGAATCTAATTTCAATATAGTTAATTGTCATTGAATGCTTTGAAATTGATAAAGAAATGTTAAAAAGAAATTTAGCTTTACATCCTCTCACAAAATCCTTTTTTATCATATTTCTCAAGAATATAAAGACTTTCTAAAAGGAAAATGGTATAAATATATGTATGATAATCAAAGAAATAGTTATTTCTTTGATTGGCTTAAACTAGCCAAGTAGAAAGCTTATAATATTGAAGATTTATCTATCAATATGGTAACTAAATTAAGCTCTTCTTGGATTATAGCTTCTACTAGTTCCTCTTCACAAAGAATTGAAGAATCTATACATCCTACATTACATCAAATCATTTATAAAGAAACTTCAGCTATACCCATAAAAGAAGTTGCAAAAATACAAGGAGACAAAGATAAAACTGAATTTATTTACAAATAAAATTTAAGTCATGTTTGAGAACAAAATAATTATACAAATACTAACCTTCAAACTATTGGCCAACAAACTAATAAAATTGAAGATAAAGTTGGAAATATTTTAAAATTTTATGAAACTACTTCTTCCCATAAAGTAATCCAGACACAATCTTTAGGTTTTCAAGGTGAAGCCCTTAAAGATCTAAAGTTAGAAAAAAAAAACCCTTAAAATTTTCAGACGAACGAATCAATTAATTATCTCATAGCTTTAGAAACATAAAATTTAAAGTTAATAAAGAAAATAAAGATGAAAAATCCATAAATGTTTTAGTTTCTAAAGCTTCGAGCTCAAACTCAAAATTCTTTGTTTCTGACACTATAGACGAAAAATCAAATGAAAATCAAGATGATCAAAAACAAAATCTCCACAAATCAATAAAATATTTAAAAGACGAAAACCAATAGACACTGCAGCAAAAACAAGAAATTATTATGCAAGACATACTCTAGTTGATCTTCAATTCAAAGAACAAGCTATTCTAAATGGCCTTCGATTTGAAAACTCTTTAGTATATGAATGGAATATAGATGGACTATCTGAATATCAAATCCTGCAACTATACCAACACATGATGATATATGCCTCTACCATCGTGGCTGCCGGTAATGATCAAAGACATTAGTAAATGTAGTCGTCCTTGGATTTACTGGACAATTACATGGTTGCCGGGAAAAATACATGTCTGATACAAAAAGAAATGCTATATTAAATGCAGTAAAAAAAGATCCTTCAATTAAGTAATGTTTATGTCTGTAAAAATGGAACATGCATAAAGACTAATTTCCTTCTAGAAAGGATTTAAATAATGATGTTATCTATGGAAAGTATAACATATCATTGTTTAAATCCTTTCCTAGAAGGAAATTAGTCTTTATGCATGTTCCATTTTTACAAATATAAACATTATTTAATTTGTATTTGATATGTAGTTTTTTGCTAGCAGTATCTAGATTGAGTTTATTATTGGTTTTTTCATAATATTTTGCTGGGATTAATCCTTCTCTTATAAAATTAACATCTGCAACACTATCTAGTAAGCAGAGTGCTTTAATAGAGAAGTCTTTGACCTTAATTGTAGCTTGAGTTTTTCATTTTTTAAGTGGATTTGTTGTTATAGAATTTACAAAACCATTAAACTCTTTCTCAAATTTTTCTTGATTTTCTAAATTATCATTATTTTCTTGATAAATTTTGAGTGTGTGAAATTCAAGATTCTTAACACGTTGTTTGAGTTCTTGAAGTTCCATTAAGTTTTGTTTTAATTCTTTCATATCTTGTTTTTGATTATTCATTTCTTTATAAAGATCTTGAATAGAGTAGGAGCTTGTTACTCTCTTAATCTATCTAATACAGTTTTACTACTGAATTGTTCAGGTAAGTTTGAGATGTTATTTGATGTAGAAGCTTTCCCTTTTTTAGTTCCTTTATTTATATTCTGTATTTTTGCAAAATATTTATTTTTTTAATTCTTCATCTTTTAGATCTTTAAACATTTTTAGCACCATCTCTTTTAGAGCAGAAAGTACATTTAAAGATAAAAAGGAAGAAGAAGCAGATTCATATTGGATTTCACTATCAAATATTTTATAATGGCATGTATCTGAAGCATGAGAGAAAGAATAATCTATATTAGAGGAACTAGATGACTCTGATGCTGAGGATCCTTTTAAGATAGTTTTGATTTGTTTTTCTATTTTAACTTTTATTTTTGGGCAGTCAGGAGCTATATGTCCTTTTTCTTTGCAATTATAACATTGTATTTCTTTTTTCTTGGGATAAGAAGTGGATGGATTATTGTTTGTATAAGATTTCTTTAATTCTTTATAAGGGTTTCTATGAGAACATTTTTTATAATATCTTTTTGAGGGAGTACAGTATTGTGGAGTTGAAAAACTTTTAGATTTTCTTTTTGATGGTCTGTTTTTAAGTTTTTCTTTTTATTCTGGCTAGAAGGACTGATTAATGATTCCATACCAAATTGAAAAAAAAAATCACCAAGTTCATACTTGTTGATTCTTTCTTTATTTTCAATTTGACGTTTAAGTTTAACTTCATTGCATAATGAAAATCCAACTTTATTAATCTTTTGAATTAGCTCACCATATGTATACATTCCATAATTCAAATTTCCATAATTTTCTGATTTTAATTCTTCTCTAACTTTTTCTGCAAAAAGTTTAGGAAGGCTAGATATGAATTTTTGCTTCCAAGATTCTGAATTGCTTGCATCAATTATATAGAGTTTTGATAAGAAAACACTTTTATACCAATGAAAATCCGATAATGTTGGGCATGATAAATTGATTAATTGTGTTTGTTTTTCTTTTACATTCATATAATTACCAATAAAATGTTTTACTATATTGGTAATAAGCATGTAAATAGAATCAGGAATCATTTGACCTTGAAGAGTAATAATATGATTTCCTGAAGGATTTTTTTCTACTACATTTAGTATAGCTTGTCTTTCTATATCAGATTGGTACTTTCCCCAGCAACCATGTAATTGTCTAGTAAATCCAAGGACGATTGCATTTACTGCATGTCTTTGATCATTACCGACAGCCATGATGGTAGAGGCATATATCATCATGTGTTGGCATAGTTGCAGGATTTGATATTCAGATAGTCCATCTACATTCCATTCGTATACTGAGGAGTTTTCAAATCGAAGGTCATTTAGAATAGCGTGTTTTTCGAATTGAATATCAACTGGAGTAGGTCTTGGATAATAACTTCTTATTTTTGCTACAGTGACTGTTGGTTTTTGCCTTTCAAATATTTTATTGATTTGTAAAGATTCTTGATTTTGATCATTTTGATTTTGATTTTTTTTAGACTCTTCTTCTATAGGATTAGTTATAGAAAATTTTGAATCTAAGCTAGAGGCTTTAGAATTTGAGACTAAAACATTTAAAGATTTGTCAGCTTTTTGATCTTTATTTTCTTGGAGTTTTATATTTGTAAAACTATGTGATGATGGATTGAATAGTTCATCTGAAAATTTTAAAGGTTTCCTCTCTAACTTTAGATTTTTAAGGGCTTAACCTTGAAAACCTAAAGTTTGTGTCTCAATTATCTTTTGTGAAGAAGATGTTTCATAAATTTTTAAAATATTTTCAACTTTATCTTCAATTCTATTGGTTTGTTGGCCAATAGTATGAAGGTAAATATTTGTATAATTTTTTTGTTCTAAAACATGACTTAAGTCCAATTTATAAATTAATTCAGAATTACCTTTATCTCCTTGTTTTTTTGTAACATCTTTTATCGGTACGGCTGAAGTTTCTTTATATATGATTTGATGTAATGAAAGATGCATAGATTCTTCAGTTCTTTGTGGAGATAAACTGATAGAAGCTATAATCCAAGATGAGCTTAATTTTGTTATCATATTGATGGATAAATCTTCAGTATTATAAGCTTTTTTATGGCTAGTTTAAGCTAATCAAAGAAATAAATATTTCTTTGATGATCATACATATATTTATACCACTTTTCTTTTAAGAAATTTTTATGCTCTTGAGAAACCTGTTTAAAAAAGGATTTTGTTGAAGGATGTAAAACTAAATTAGTTGTTAACATTTCTTTATCAATTTCAAAACATTCAATAACATTTATATTAAAATTAGAATATGAGGGATTATATGTATTACTTGGAGAAGCATGATTTCTAATGTTTTTTGAAGCTTGATAAGAAGGATACACAAGTCTTCTAGGTCAAAGGTCTACATTAGGTGTAGAGCAAGAATCGGGATGGTTCTTTTATGGAAGATCCTACCACAGAGGAAGGATGAGAATAAGACTTTCTAGAACATTGATAACTATAGGAGTTGTATCTCTTGAATCTATTTGAAAAGTTATTTTAATACTTCCATCTTCATATTCAATAATTGTTTCAATATCTTGATTTTCTAAAGACCTTTCAGGTTGAGCGTTTTCTAAGCACCATTTACCAGATAGATTAATATCATTCCACTATATGAGTTTTGGAATATTAACTTTATTTTTGAAATTAGTTTGGAATAAAGTAGTCATATCTTTTGCTTTATGGGAATAGGCTATGCCTAGAACAACTGAATTCATGAGTTTATAATAAACTCTATATATGAGAGCAAAATTTTGATTATGAGTATTCATATCAAAACCTTTTGTTTGGATAGCAAGGTAAGAGCTTCAAGTGCACCTGGATCTGTAAAGGAAACAGAGAAATTTAGAAAGCAATTAAAAACAAGTAGGGCCAATAGCCAAACTTGATTCAACCATTCCAAGTAATGAATCACTGAAATTTTTATGTCTTGTGTCTTGAACATAGATGAGAACTTCTATTCTAAGTCTAATTCTTGTTAAAGGCTTCAGAGCAACTTGCACTAATCCAAAATGAATATAATTGTATGTTTTAACATACTCCTTTATTTCATGGGGCTTGATTTAAGAAAGATGCTGAATATTACAGGTAATGGATTAAGTTCTTTCAATGGTTTTTACTTTTTAACTTGATTTTAATTGAAAACTTCAGATTTAATAAATTTCATTTTTATTTCGGTTAGAATAGTGCAGTCACAAATAACTTGATCTAAATCGTCATAACTGATTTCTTCACTATTTTTAATAGACATAGAAAATAAAGAATTTGATGATGAGGAAGAAGAAGGTACAAACTTCTTAATAAGCTTATCCAAATTTGTATTATAAAGTTATTTTAACCAAATGCACCACGAGTATCAAATGAAATAAAGGATTTACACACTAACAAAACGCCTTAAACTCCTTCACACGGCTAACAATGGCGACAATAATGGCTACCTTAGCTTCGCTCTAGGCGGAATATGATTAAAATTTCTCAATGATAACAAACACAGAACTAAGTATTATGACTTTTGATGTTCTTACTTCTGAGTCAGCAATTCCTTAAGAAAATCAAAGCATAACATAACAAAGACAAGTGAAGAAATACTCACAAAACGACTTTATATTACCAAAGTACTTGATTACAAATTTGAAACCAACTTGGCTCTGATACCAAATGGGGAAGATGGTGGGTATACAAAAGCAAAAGGGAGAGGAGAGAGGAGATAGAGGTGGAAGCAAGGCTGGATTTTGACTGGTATTCCAACTCTGCTTGTACGTGAGGAAGACTAGACTTATTTATAGTTATAACAAACATAATTTACATTTTATTACAACTGAATTTACACTGCATTTGTATTTCATTTCATATGCTGAAAAATTTTACGATGCAACCAGACGGCAGGCAAAAATCACAATCTTTGCTGTAGATGAGCTTTCTTCTGAATAGTGAGATGTCATGATTGTTTTGAGTGACTTGATAAGGTATGTGTCATGTCTTTATTACTTTTCCCTTTCTGGAGATAAGTTCTTCATAGATGTGCATGTGGGGAATAGAATACTACTTCATTCTTGTGAGAGATATGCTTTGTCTTTTAGTACTTTTGTATGTACTTTTTCCAAAAAACTCATAATGGGCTAGTAAAAAAAGTTCTCATAGGAAGAACCATTATGTTAGGCCTAGTATTATTGGAGACTTGCATCAAAAGTGCTCATCCTGGCAATCATTTGTTAATTCACCATGGAATAATTGGATTAACTCTTCTCGAGTTCTATCAGAAATATCAAAAGACATGTCTTCATAAGCATTGATAATTTGATTAAGAGTTGTACGTCCAGATTTATAAGGATTATGCATCACCGTTGTTTGCTCAGCGAGATCATCAGTGATGCAAATAACTCTTTGACCGTCACACAAAACATATTTGTATGTACTTGCAAATTCAAGATGTCCTTTTAGATTGAGAAATCTTTGACACTGATCAGAAGCTAGATCATAAGTTCGGAGGCGTTCTAAGCTGTATTCCATTATAGCGACTTCATGAGATTCCTACCATTAAGCTGGGTAATCAACAGGGAGATGCTTGTAATCATTTAAGGTAGAGATGAACTTTTTGTAGACTAAATCTCCTTCTTCATAATTCATGATGGTCCGTAATTGATATGGTTGAGAAAACCAGATTTTTTATCTTTTACCCAAACTTGATGAAATCGTTCTGAGAAATTGTCTTCTGGTAACTCCATGGCTGCAAAGGGCATGACACACGATTGCAGGGAGCTGCTGTATCATTTCAAAATCATCACTACATAAAGAAAATCGTTGGACTAATCCTTGTTAGAGATATGAGATATCAACTTCATATGATGGCAGGAATAATTTAGGAAAGCCATTTGCCCAGCTTATATATTGAGCTTTGACCATTAATTGCTCCTTAATCTGACAAGAAATAGCTTTTTCTCTAATTCTTACAGCTAGCTCATCTGGAAGGGCTGTGTTAACCTTTTCCAGGAGGCGAATTATGGATTTTTTTCATCAACCTAGGTGGATAACAGTGCTCTTTGATGGATGTTATGGCACATAAGGATTTGGCTTTCTAAGTCCATGATATGGTTTGCAATTTTGGATAGGGTTTTTCTAGTGCTTATTCTTTTATCAGAGAGAATGGCATTCCAATGGGCATTGATAAGTTCTTGGGAAATGACAGATAATCCTGGATTGAAGAAGGGAATTGATGTTTGTTGGGATGTAGGTGCGAAGGAAGAGCTTGATTCCTGAAAAAGGGCCTTGCTTTTGCTTGTACTTGATGTCATAATGAGAAGGGATACTTCCTAAAGGCAGATAGGTCTGAATGAGAATTATCAATAATCTGAATTTTTATTTTCTTTAGGAAAAGAAAAATAATTGATATCTATCCTCTGGGTAGAATTTGAAGGTACTAAAATCTGGATGAAGGATTAAATGTAGCAAATATGAAGACATTAGAGAGACGATTAATAAGATCCATTTTATTTGGAACTAGATATCTGAATGGTTTTTGTGTTAGTTTTTGTGGACTCAATCCATCAGTTGATGTAATAAATTGATTAATTTCTTTATTTATCAATAAAATCATGCTTTACTTTCATGAGATGAATGTTATTTTACTACTTCATGCACATGACCAATACGTATGACATAATGGTTCATGAGTTGAACCGGGTCCCATTAGTATATTAGATGTGATATATGTGCATGGATGAGATCCACACGCGGGAGATATATGTCACAAATCTTATACTTAAATAGCTTCACAACCAGTAATGAGACTGGGCATCTCATTTGATAAGGTTGAGCACTTTGATCACTATGGGATAGTGTGATTTGTCTCGATCATCAGAACGTAAGATTCTGGATCAATAGTGCCGGTACATTGGATGTATTGAAGGACCATGAGATGCACCTTATGGGATTCCGTCTCAATAATAAGGTATGCTCTCATAATTCCCTAGCAATAGGCTCTCAATCCTGAGACATTGACGAACTCAAGTTTCTATCTATTCATTTGCTTTGAGTCACCAATGAGTGAGGCCGACTATAGGTTAACACCTCGGTGTCTTAGGTATATGGTAGTAGAACTGTGGGAACATTGAATGATCAAGATGGAATCTATCTCTATTATCCCCTTGTGCCAATTAATGGATTTGTCATTAGTAGGTGCGCACCCATCTCAATTAAGAGTTAATTGGATGGTACTGATGATTACTGTGATTAATTGGGGCTCAAGGATAATAAGATGTGGAACTTAGATTGGAAGAGATGGATTTATTCCAATTGATCCACGGATATTGATAGAGGGGCCTACTTGTGGTAATTGGGAAGTTTAAGGTCTTCATTGTAATTTATTCCTAAGACTGGAGTGCAATTGCATTTATATAGTGGTGTTATTTGCAATTAACTGTGGGCCCGGATTGCACATGAGATGTGGGGTCGCGGTGTTCCAGTTGGAGCCAGCTTTCTAAGGAATCCCTAGTGGTCCCCACGCTAGCCCAAGATATTGGAAAACACTAATCCGACTTGGACTCTAGAAATAAGAGTTTGGAAAGGAGAAAGTTGCTAATTGCTTTGGAAGTAAGACTTCTATTTCAATTAGACAAGGGAGAGATTTGGAAGTCTATAAAATATCCTTGGACGTCCAAAAGAGTCCCCCTCACGCACAAAACCCTTTCGTGCAAGAGTTGCGTGAGTTACTCTCCTCTCCTTTCTTCTAGTTCCTTGGAGTCTCGAGTTGGGATTTTCTCCTGAAGATTCCACCGTTCTTCTTGAGAAAAGAAATCCAATTCGGGGGTCATAGCGTGGAAGGCTAAGAGGTCTTGAAGAAGTCCATTAGAGCACTGCGGGTCTCCAAAGGTATGATCTACTTCTTGCATGTCGTAGGTTATTTTGGATGTTTAGTGCTGGTATAATTTTTACTGTACATGGTCACGAGATTGAGGGTAACGCATCCTGGATTGGGTTTTGGTCTTATGGATAGTTGATCCCTGTGTCAAGTGGGTCAAAAGTTTTAAAAATCTATCCACGAGACCCACCTACTTCCAACATTTTGAACGTCTTCTTCTTTTTTACACTTTGTCTGAATAATATTGATATGTTGAATAGGGGTTAATTCAACAAAATCAAAATTTAATTCTTTATTGTCTAAAATAGATTTTAGACCTGATGAGTCAATTTGAAAAGGCTGTAAAACTTGTAGAAAAGGATTTCCAAGGATAACATCATTGTTTAAATCCTTTCCTAAAAGGAAATTAGTCTTTATGCATGTTCCATTTTTACAAACATAAACATTACTTAATTTGTATTTGATATGTAGTTTTTTGCTAGCAGTAGCTAGATTGAGTTTATCATTGGTTTTTTCGTAATATTTTGTTGGGATTAATCCTTCTATTATTAAATTAACATCTGTGCTACTATCTAGTAAGCAGAGTGCTTTAATAGAGAAATCTTTGACCTTAACTGTAGCTTAAGTTTTCCATTTTTTAAGTGGATTTCTTATTAAAGAATTTACAAAACCATTCAAGTCTTTATCAAATTTTTCTTGATTTTTTAAATTATCATTAGTTTCTTGATAATTTTTTAGCGTGTGAAATTCAAGATTCTCAACATATTGTTTGAGCTCTTGAAGTTCAATTAAGTCTTGTTTTAATTCTTTTATTTCTTGCTTTTGATTATTAATTTCTTTATAAAGATCTTGAATTGAAAGATGAGGAGGAGCTTGCTGCTCTCTTAATCTATCTAATACATTTTTAATGCTGAATTGTTCAGGTAAGTCAGATATATTATTTGAAGTAGGAGGTTTTCCTTTTTTATTTCCTTTATTTATATTCTGTATTTTTTCAAAATATTTATTTTTTAATTCTTCATCTATTAGATCTTTAAACATTTCTATCACCATCTCTTCTAGAGCAGAAAGTATGTTTAAAGATAAAGAGGAAGAAGGAGCAGATTCATACTGGATTTCACTATCAAATATTTTACAATGACATGTATTTGCCGAATAATCTTTATCAGAGGAACTAGATGATTCTAAGGATGAGGATAAGGATCCTTTTAAGATAGTTTTGATTTCTTTTTCTATTTTTACTTTAATTTTTGGGCAGTCAAGAGCTATTTGTCCTTTTTTTGTGCAATTATAACATTGTATTTCTTTTTTAATGGGATAAGAGGTGGATGGATTATCTTTTGTATAAAATTTCTTTAATTCTTTATAAGGGTTTTTATGAGAAGATTTTTTATGATATCTTTTTGAGGGAATATAATATTGTGGAGTTGAAAAATGTTTAGATTTTCTTTTTTGATGGTTTCTTTTTATTTTTTCTAGAAGGACTAATTAATGGTTCCATGCCAAATTGAAAACAAAAATAACCAAGTTCATACTTGCTGATTCTTTTTTGATTTTCAATTTGATGTTTAAGTTTGATTTCATTGCTTAATGAAAATCCAACGTTATTAATCTTTTGAATTAGATCACCATATGTATACATTCCATAATTCAAATTTCCATAATTTTTTATTTTAATTCTTCTTTAACTTTTTCTACAAAAAGTTTAGGAAGCCCATATATGAATTTCTCTTTCCGAAATTCTTAATTACTTGCATCAGTTGTATAAATTTTTTATAAGAAAACATCTTTATACCAATGAAAATTTGATAATATTAGGCAAGATAAATTGATTTATTGAGTTTTTATTTTTTCTTCTACAATCATATAATTACCAATAAAATGTTTTACTATATTGGTAATAAGCATGTAAATAGAATCAGGAATCATTTGACCTTGAGGAGTAATAACAGGATTTCTTGAATGATCTCTTTTTACTGCATTTAGTATAGCTTGTCTTTTTATATCAGATAGGTACTTTTCCCATCAACCATGTAATTATCTAGTAAATCCAAGGACAACTACATTTACTACATGTCTTTCATCATTACCGGCAGCCATGATGATATAGGCATATATCATCATGTGTTGGCATAGTTGTAGGATTTGATATTTAGATAGTCTACCTATATTCCATTCATATACTGAGGAGTTTTCAAATCAAAGGCCATTTAGAATGGCTTGTTCTTCAAATTGAAGATCAACTGGAGTAGGTCTTGGATAATAATTTCTTGTTTTTGCTGCAGTGACTATTGGTTTTTGTTTTTTAAATATTTTATTAATTTGTAGAGATTCTTGATTTTGATCATTTTGATTCTCATTTGTTTTCAACTCTTATTCTATAGGATTAGCTACAGAAAATTCTGAATCTGAGCTAGAGGCTTTGCAATTTGAGACTAAAACATTTATAGATTTGTCAGCTTTTTTATCTTTATTTTCTTGAAGTTTTATATTTGTAAAACTATGAAATAATTAATTTATTAGTTCATCTGAAAATTTTAAAGGTTTCCTTTCTAACTTTAGATCTTTAAAAGTTTCACCTTGAAAACCTAAAATTTGTATCTTAATTATCTTTTATGAAGAAGATGCTTCATAAATTTTTAAAATATTTTTAACTTTATCTCCAATTCTATTGGTTTGTTAGCTAACAGTATGAAGGTTAATATTTGTATAATTATTTTGTTCTAAAACAAGACTTAAGTCTGATTTGTAAATTAATTAAGATTTACTTTTATCTCTTTGTGTCTTTGCTACATCTTTTATGGGTACGGTCAAAGTTTCTTTATATATGATTTGATGTAATGGAGGATGTATAGATTCTTTAGTTCTTTGTGGAGAAGGATTGGTAGAAGCTATAATCCAAAATGAACTTAATTTTGTTAACATATTGATGGATAAATCTGCAATATTATTAGTTTTCTTTATGGATAGTTTGAGCTAATCAAAGAAATAAATATTTCTTTGATTTTCATACATATATTTGTACTACTTTTCTTTTAAAAATTCTTTATGTTCTTGAGAAACCTATTTAAAAAAGGACTTTGTTAAAGGATGTAGACCTATATTCATTTTTAACATTTCTTTATCAATTTCAAAACATTCAATAAATTTATATTGAAATCGGGTTCTGAAGGATTATATGTATTAGATGGAGAAGTTTGATAAGAAGGATACACAAGTCCTGTAGGTCGATGGTCTACATTAGGTGTAGAGCAAGAAACTCAAGATGGTTCTTTTATAGAAGATCCTACCACAGAGGGAGGATGAGAATAAGACTTTTTGGAAGGTTGATAAACTATAGGAGTTGTATCTCTTGAATTTGTTTGAAAATTTATTTCAACAGTTCCATCTTCATGTTCAATAATTGTTTCAATATCTTGATTTTCTAAAGACCTTTCAGGTTGAGCGTTTTCTAAGTGCCAATTACCAGATAGATTAATATCATTCCACTATATAAGTTTTGGAATATTAACTTTACTTTTGAAATTAGTTTGGAATAAAGTAGTCATACCTTTACTTGATCGGAATAGGGTATGCCTAGAACAACTGAATTCATGAGTTTTTAATAAACTCTATATATGAGAGCAAGATTTTGATTATGAGAATTCATATCAAAACCTTTTGTCTGGATAGCAAGAGTAAGAGCTTCATGTGCACCTGGATTTGTAAGGGAAATAGAGAAATTTGGAAAGCAATTGAAGAAAGTAGGGCCATTAGCCAAACTTGATTCAACGATTCCAAGTAATGAATCACTAAATTTTTTATGTCTTGTGTCTTGAACATAGATGAGAGCTTCTGTTCTAAGTCCAAGTTTTGTTAAAGGCTTTAAAGCAACTTGTACTAATCTAAAATGAACATAATTGTATGTTTTAACATACTCCTTTATTTCATGGGGCTTAATTAAAGAAAGATGTTGAATATTACCGTTAATGGATTCAGTTATTTCGATGGTTTTTACTTTGTAACTTGATTTTAATTGAAAATTTCCAACTTTATAAATTTCATTTTTATTTACAGTTGGAATAGTCCAGTCACAGATAACTTGATCTAAATTGTCATAACTGATTTCTTCACTATTTTTAATAGACGTAGAAGATAAGGAATTTGATGATGAGGAAGAAAAAGGTACAAACTTCTTAATAAGCTTAGCCATAATTTGTATTACAGAGTTATTTTAACCAAATCCACCATGACTATCTAACGAAATAGAGGATTTACACACTAACAAAATGCCTTAAACGCCTTCACACGGCTAACAGTGGCGACAACAATGGCTACCTCACTTCGCTCTAGGCAGAATATGATGAAAATTTCTTAATAATAACAAACACATAACTAGGTATTAAGACTTTTGACGTTCTTACTTCTGAGTCAGCAATTCCTTAAGCAAAATCAAAGCATAACATAACAAAGATAAGTGAAGAAATACTCCCTAAACAACTTTATATTGCCAAAGTACTTGATTACAAATTTGATGCCAACTTGGCTCTAATACCAAAAAATGGGGAAGATAGTGGGTATACAAAAGCGAAAGGGAGAGGAGAGAGGAGATGGAGGTGGAAGCAAGGCTGGATTTTGACTGGTATTCCAACTCTTGCTTGTACGTGAGGAAGACTAATCTTATTTATAATTATAACAAGCATAATTTACATTTCATTACAACTGAATTTACACTGCATTTGCATTTCATTTCATGTGTTGACAAATCTCATGATGCTTCAGGACTGCTGGATAAGATCATAATCTTCATTGTAGATGAACTTTATTCTGAATTGTGGATTATCATGATTGCTTTGTGGGAAATTGAGTGGCTTGATAAAGCATATGTCTTGGCTTGACTTTATTTTTTTTCCTTTTTTCTGATAGATATGAATCCTTCATTATCGCTTTATATCTCATCAGCATCTGTATCTGGTTTAGGAGCAATATTTTCAAAAGGATTGTCATCAGCCCAAAGATGATGCAGCTGTTGACCAAAACTTAATGGAGAATTCTCAGATGACCATTCTTTTTGTATTTGTTTAATAATTTCCTTTTGAAGGTCTTTTTTGAGTTGAAGCAAATATGCTAGTGCATAAAGTGTTAGTTTTTGTGGACTCAATCCATCAGTTGATGTAATAAATTGATTAATTTCTTTATTTATCAATAAAATCATGCTTTACTTTCATGAGATGAATGTTATTTTACTACTTCATGCACATGACCAATACGTATGACATAATGGTTCATGAGTTGAACCGGATCCCATTAGTATATTAGATGTGATATATGTGCATGGATGAGATCCACATGCGGGAGATATATGTCACAAATCTTATACTTAAAATAGCTTCACAACCAGTAATGAGATTGGGCATCTCATTTGATAAGGTTGCAGCACTTTGATCACTATGAGATAGTGTGATTTGTCTCGATCATCAGAATGTAAGATTCTGGATCACGGTGCTGGTACATTGGATGTATTGAAGGACCATGAGATGCACCTTATGGAATTCCGTCTCAATAATAAGGTATGCTCTCATAATTCCCTAGCAATAGGCTCTCAATCCTGAGACATTGACGAACTCAAGTTTCTATCTATTCATTTGCTTTGAGTCACCAATGAGTGAGGCCGACTATAGGTTAACACCTCGGTGTCTTGGGTATGTGGTAGTAGAACTGTGGGAACGTTGAATGATCAAGATGGAATCTATCTCTATTATCCCCTTGTCCCAATTAATGGATTTGTCATTAGTAAGTGCGCACCCATCTCAATTAAGAGTTAATTGGATGGTACTGATGATTACTGTGATTAATTGGGGCTCAAGGATAATAAGATGTGGAACTTAGATTGGAAGAGACGGATTTATTCCAATTGATCCACGGATATTGATAGAGGGGCCTACTTGTGGTAATTGGGAAGTTTAGGGTCTTCATTGTAATTTATTCCTAAGAATGGAGTGCAATTGCATTTATATAGTGGTGTTATTTGCAATTAACTGTGGGCCCGGATTGCACATGAGATGTGGGGTCGCGGTGTTCCAGTTGGAGCCAGCTTTCTAAGGAATCCCTAGTGGTCCCCACGCTAGCCCAAGATATTGGAAAACACTAATCCGACTTGGACTCTAGAAATAAGAGTTTGGAAAGGAGAAAGCCGCTAATTGCTTTAGAAGTAAGACTTCTATTTCAATTAGACAAGGGAGAGATTTGGAAGTCTATAAAATCTCTTGGACGTCCAATAAGACTCTCCCTCACGCCCAAAAAACCCTTTCGTGCAAGAGTTGCGCGAGTTACTCTCCTCTCCTTTCTTCTAGTTCATTGGAGTCTCGAGTTGGGATTTTCTCCTGAAGATTCCACCATTCTTCTTGAGAAAAGAAATCCAATTCGGGTCATAGCGTGGAAGGCTAAGAGGTGTTGAAGAAATCCATTAGAGCACTGCGGATCTCCAAAGGTATGATCTACTTCTTGCATGTCGTAGGTTATTTTGGATGTTTAGTGCTGGTAGAATTTTTACTGTAGATGGTCATGAGATTGAGGGTAACGCATCCTGGATTGGGTTTTGGTCTTATGGACAGTTGATCCCTGTGTCAAGTGGGTCAAAAGTTTTGAAAATCTATCCACGAGACCCACCTACTTCCAACATAAAGAGTAGAAGAAGAGGCTGAACAAGAATTCTTCTATTTGTCAATATCACTTGCTGGATGAAGCCTTTCCTTTTCTTTTTCAGGAGTTTTGAAAACTTCAGAGAATGATGGCTTTATAGCTTGACCGGTAGAATATTGCTGGAGTATTGCAGTATAATCAAATTGATGCCAAAACTTGATATAAATCATTCGAGACAAAACTGGTGGATTGAAGTCCATTTCTTTATAAAAACTCCATTTCAAGATCCAAGGAATACCCTGCTTGCGATAAAACTGCATAGTAACATAAGGTTTTGTTGCAAGTTGTAGGTGCCGATAAACGCTTTTTTCTTCTAATTTGAGAAGGGCTTTAAATGATACAAAATAGGATTCATAAATAGGAAGAAGTGCTTGAGGAAGGATGTCTTTAGTGGCACCAAAAGGGATCCAGAATTGTGTGAAGCACGACATAGGTATTTTATGGGAGTTTGATTTGAATCTGATGAAAGAGGAATGTTGGAAGGATGGGTTTTGATAATAAAGGATGACTTCTCAAGCAGAAATATAATCATAATAATTAAAAATAAGTTATGAATCAAGCTTTTCAGGCATATGAAGAGGTCATCCCCATTCTTCTGCAGAGAAAACATGCAGGATTTTGATTTTTGAATAGAGGATAGTAATATTGAGTGGTAAAGCATTTAATTATGAATTTTTTGATCCATCTGCATGATCAATAGTACAGCTGCCAGTTCTGATCAGAATCTGTTCATAGATTTTATAGTAAAGAGGTTGGATAAATGTAACACTCTGACCCAACTTAATCTACTTTAGCCACTAATTATTGATGAGTTGGCTGCTAATTGTGTTTTGTCTTTGTTTTTGCTTTGTTTCGGGTTATGGATAGGTAGTTGGGTTGAGTTTGACCTGGTTTAGTTAGGCATAAGCCCTTTTTCGTAATTTTAGATTTTGTTAAATGTCGTCACTCGGGCATCATCTTCGCATTAACGCGTGTCTTTTGTTATGCTTGTTGATTCTCGTAACTACGTCGCTTGTTCAATATGTCGTTTGTCTCCATTGGACCTGTAAATGACTTGAACTGTAAATTACCTTAATGCCTGGACTTTCCTGTAATTGTCTTAATCCTTATCTTATAAATCAAGCACCGACTCTCTCCCTCATCAGTTCCTCACGTGGGTTTCTCTCTTGCTTCTTCTCTTTTTGTTTCTCATTTCTTCTTGTCGATCAGGCCAGAGAGGGAGCATTTGTGCATGTCTACTCCTACTTCTTCACTTATGTGTGGTTGAAGGTGAGCCGTGGGTTTTGCTTTTCTTCTTTTCTTCATGATGCCTACTGTTACATGCACTCACACCTCTTGTTCCTTCTTCTTTTGCATGCATGGATATTAGATCATTGCCAAGAAGTGTGAATGAGCCCAAAGACAACAAAGAGTGTGTTAGAACTCATTTGAGGAAAGTATAAGCACAATTTGTATGAACCATGTGGGTAGATGTTTGACTGTGATTGATTTACGTAATTTTGCATGTGAAATATAGTTACAGCCCATCTTATGTGAGTTTCCATCTATTGCATGTGATTTTTCCATTTCGGTACACATGCAGTTGTTTCTGTAATAGGTTCAGAATATAACCCAGAGCAGTCTACGGCTAAACTGTAAACTGCCTATGGCTCATAGTCCAGAGAGTTAAAAACCTAGCTTTTTTCTACTGCCAGGTCACGCCTAAGCCATGAAATGGACTACGGCTGAGCCGTAGCTCAGTCGTGATCCAGCCGTAGATCAGTATAGGGTGGCTTTTTTTGGATCAACTAGGAGTAAGCATTTGACAGACCTTCAACTGCCCAACCATGTCTAAGCCATCAAACGTGCTACGGCTAAGCCGTAGAACAGAATAAGGCCAAGCCGTAGAATGAAATACGGTTGAACCGTACATGCAGATGAATAGTAAGGGGAACCGAGACTAAGCCGCAGTGCATATTACGGCTAAGCCGTAAGATGCCTACGGCTAAGACATACATTCACCTACAGTTAAGCCGTACCACCCCTGAGAAATGAATAAAAGGATAGGATTAAGGAAGAGACCTGATGGCCCCCCATGCTAGAATGTAGATAACCCGAACTTGCCCAATAGAATATATGAATGACATGAATGATCTCGAGGACTGCGACTCATTCATATACGTTATCCGGTTGTTTAGCACCTTCCCATGGGTGTTGGTTTAAGGGACTTTGGTGCACACTCCAGATACAATGCAACACTAGACAATGGTGCATCGGACAACTTAAAACTATGTCATCATGCACGGTTAGAAAGACTGGATAACTAGAATAGGATTGGCTAGTAAAAGATTGTGATTCCCGTAATATAATCTGACTTGCATTGCATCCTGGCTTCAGTCTTTGCCCTCTTCTACGCATTCTGCGCTGGGGCAACGATTGGATATTTCCTGGCTCTGTCCATGGTTAATCCCGGGTGGGACAGCGGTCTTGCATGTTCGATATGAGATGCCTTCACCTTTTGGTTTCTTATTTCTTTATACTCTTTTGGCATCCCTTATATCATTTGATCTAATAAGTTTGATTTGGTTGTTCTATTCGATATGTATGATTAGTATAACTCATATGACTTCTTGATCTATCTGATATAAGCCTAACAAGACATGCATGTCACGTTCTGGTAAGATATACACGTTATGCTATGTGCACGTTATGATATGCACGTTATGATCAGATATGCATGTTCTTATGTTTGTTTGACTCCATATGGTCCGGCATTACTAAGCCTCAGCCTCAGGATACCCGATGGGGTTGAATTTGGCGTAGTTATATGTCGCCACTACAGTGTGCTCATGTCTTGGGGAATCCATACCTCAGGAACCCGAGACCCATCTGGCCCATGGTGTTCTCATCATGGATATAAGATCCCTCTTTACGAGAATATGGCATATGTAGTAGCACCTAGTATGTACATGTCATGTATATAGTGATTTTGAGAGCATGTTTTTATTTGAATGCACAACTACCTAGAATACGAAATAGAAATGCTATGATTTATCTAATGTCTCTATTCTAATAGATACCACATGTGTTAACTTGTTATTGCTTATACTTTGCTGAATCGTTGTATTCATGAGTTGTCCTTGTTGTTGCAGGCTCAGACCCCTTGATCGAGTTCTCGTTGGTCCTTCAGATAGGAAGGGAGACTCCAGCTGTCTCTTTAGGTTCGCGGAGTGTGTGAAATCACTCCATCGGAGTACGACATTATCATATTTGCATATTGTCTTGTTTTTATGTCATTGGTTATGTTCATGTTCTGTATATTTGTGATTGGATTCAGTTTGTATATCTCCAACCTTTATGTAAGCTTTTGGATATCCTGTCTCTTGGTCTCCTGTATTGTTTTAGTACTACGATTTGATACCTACAGCTTCCGCGTACATGTTTGCACTTGTGATTTTCCTTTGTGCGTGTGTATCTAGACTGGGTTTAAGTGCATATGCACGGGAGTATGTGTGTCGCTGGTTAGAGTTGTGCTAACCCTGATCTCCTGGGCTCGGGTTATGACATACGTATTGTATGGTATCAGAGCGTTGTTGTTCTAGTTGATAAGCATGTAAGCAGTTAGGTACGTGGTGAGCAAACGTTATGTCAACAGTTGGTCTTCAATGCCAATTTGTTGGTAGGGTTGGTCGGAATGTGTTAATCATTTACAGGAGATTTTGTTCACTGGTGTTTTTCTTTTGACAGGTGTTATCAAGAAAGAATAGACAGGACTGCTGAGTTGAACGGTGTGTTAATGCTCATGGCAGCGGAAGGTTTTCTGGAGCCTTACATTAACGTTCTCCGTTGGGAGCTAGGGCACATTAGAGGCATACCTTTTGTTGTCCAGACGACGGCTATGGTAGATCTACTTGACGAAGCTGAATTGTCTCTAGACCGGTATACCTTAAAAGAAAGCATCAAGTATCTTTTTCCGGACACCTACACAATTGTGTGCAGAAGAAGGCAACTCCTGCTGTACGCACTCAGAGTACGGGAGTTGCTCAGGACGCATTTCAACTATCCATATATCTCCTGGATGGAAAATAGTTACATTACACTTGAAGTGTATTTCCATGCTTGTCTAGAAGTATTGCTCGCGCACCGTGATGAGTACGTCAACACGCTCCAAGGAGTTATTGTCTGGTATGTGCTTCATCGAGGACCTCATGCCTTTATCGCACCCTATTAGAGGCGACTCCTTCATTGTGCTCTTGGAACTGGATGTCCATGTTCTCCTGTCTTTCTTGTCTTCTCCTTTTTTCACTAGCCAGTAGACTAGGTGTTACGTGATTGAAGGAATCGTCGAGACCTAAGACGCTTATATTGTGAGTATTGAGATGTACTTACCCCTGACTTTGTAATTCTAGAATGAGTGAATTTATTTAGTTGCCTTTTGCTCTCACTCTATTTGGATGACGAAATCTTGGTCTACCTTAGATTGCAGATGGTGTGGAGATAAATAGCGTGGGCAAATCATATTGACACTGCACGGTAGATGGTAGTCGTAGTAGTCATGGCTCGAGTTCACGGACTATACGTACTTGTGTGAGAAGCCTAATTTGTTCTTTAAGTAGGGGAGCTTACAGTGGGACAAAGGAGAATAATTGTGGATTGCAACAATCATCAGACAACTCTAGTCTCACGAGTACGAAGTAAAGATCCCTTGTTTTGGAGAATGTATAAGGAATGCTTATAACGGCCTACTTGGCGCATATGAGGAAAGCTTGCAGTTCCTAATCTTATTAGCCCTCTGATGAGTTACTTGAGAATGAAGATGATCGATCATAGGCCTTGTTGATAGAAGACTTGTCGTTGACACGTTATAGAGATGACTTGAGAATTGTTGGTTGTTTTCCCCTATGAGCGTTAAGTGTTATTCATCGTGCTGTATCCTTGTTGGTAACTCCTATGATTCTCTCCTTCTGAGGCTCGTTTGACCCTTGTTCTCTCTCCTTTGATTTTTGTTTTGGGTCACTACCATGAGACATCTTTTGCCGCTAATATGTTCTCTCTTGTCGACTCCACTGCTTGCTATATGTTCAGTCTGCTGATCAATTTTTTTCTTTTTCTGTTACTGTTAACATGTGTCTGATTTTCGTGTTCTATTTCTCTTTATCAGTTTGCATCTTATCTTTCTTGATTCTGTCATTGGGACGTTTTGTAGAATGCTATTTCTTCAATGCAGATACTTGATTCTTAACGTTTCCGATCTTCTCCTATGGCGATTTTTTTCTAAGTAAGACCTTCTCTTTCTGAGTCCAGCCGAGTCCAACCATTATTGGTGTTTCATGCATGATCTTTATGCCATCAGTTAACTTCCTCATGACCATTCCCTGAATTACAGAAGGCCTTGAAAATGTGTCGAATGCCCAGAAAGATATCAATTGGACTGTATGCGTTTCGTTGTTGATCATTTTCACTGTTTCAGTGTTCTTCTTGTTTTTCCTTTACCTTGTTGGCTTGACCGCTTGTTTTCTTTCAATAGATGTAAGCTTCTTTCTCTCTCTTTTACTTGTATCTGGAGGCGTTTTCCTAGTTTGTTGTGAACAGTCGAGTTCCACTATTCTCTGAGAGTTGGAGTTTCCTTTTTCTGGTATCAATGCACTTGCACTATTGTAAGGTTTGTTTCCTTTCTTTGGACCATGCACTCACTCCTTGCCTCCCATAAATTGCCGCCTTGTCAGGTTGTTTCCTCCCCTAATGACCTCTGATCCTTTGTTATCCATCCCATCCGTCCCTGACACAATAATGGTGTGAGTAACGTCATGAGTATAGTACGATTCTTTCGATGGGATTTCTTTTTTGTTTGCCTTCCAAGGGCTCGTACTGCTCCACATAGGTGAACTGGCTCCGAGAGTTAGTTCGATAGTTTGAGAAGCCTATAAGTGGGCATGTTAGCTCCTTCGGGAAAAGTCCATGTTTGAAGTTGCTGTTCCGCAAAATGTCTTCGAGGTTGCACGTTGCTTTCTGTGATAGGGACGACGTGTTAACACACCATATCATACGTAGACAGATAGACAACTAGACTGGATGATATTGATGGACAATTGAGGATGGCTCGGTCCAGAGAGGAAGCTAGATGGACTTGTTGAAGACCGTTGGACTTCCAAGTGCAGATTGAGTTTGCTAAAAGGCTCAGCTACGAAGAAAACAATTCGTCCGGGAAAGAAGTTCAATTAGCTTCGAGATACGCTAGACCGTTCAAGCTTAAGAAGAGAATCGGTGAGGTGGCATCCGGATTGGTTCTTTTGTGGGATTTTTTAGAAGACATGTTGTATTCCATGCCTCGGTACTTCACCAGTGTGTTCATAACCCTACCCGCATTAGCTAATGTGCCATATGTGAAGTGACTGCTCCATCTTGTAGGAATTTGAGAATCGACCTTGCCATCAGATCAAGTCGAGAGGTCAAGTGCTATGGGGACATCACAGTTTAGACGAGACCACCTGGGAGTTGGCAGAATAGATGATGCGATAGTACCTGACCTCTACACGAAAGTGAGTGTTCATTCCGAGGATGGAATGAGGCTTAAGTGGGGGGGGATGTAACACTCTGACCCAAGTTAATCTGGTTTATCGAGTAATTATTGATGAGTTGGTTGCTAATTATGTTTTGTCTTTGTTTTCGCTTTGTTCAGGGTTATGGATAGGTAATTGGGTTGAGTTTGCCTGGTTTAGGTAGGCATCAGCCCTTTTTTGTAATTTTAGATTTTGTTAAATGTCGTCACTCAGGCATCATCTTGGCATTAACGTATGTCTTTTGTTATGGTCGTTGATTCTCGTAACTACGTTGCTTGATCAATATGTCGTTTGTTTCCGTTGGAACTATAAATGACTTGAACTGTAAATTGCCTTAATGCCTGGACTTTCCTACAATTGTCTTAATCCTTATCTTATAAATCAAGCACCGACTCTCTCCCTCATCAGTTCCTTACGTGGGTTTCTCTCTTGCTTCTTCTCTTTTTGTTTCTCATTTCTTCTTGTCGATCAGGCCAGAGAGGGAGCATTTGTGCATGTCTACTCCTGATTCTTCACTTATGTGTTGTTGAAGGTGAGCCATGGGTTTTGCTTTTCTTCTTTTCTCCATGATGCCTACTGTTACATGCACTCATGCCTCTCACTCCTTCTGCTTTTGCATGCATGGGTGTTAGATCCTTGCCAAGAAGTGTGAATGAGCCCAAGCACAACAAAGAGCATGTTAGAACTCATTTGAGGCAAGTATAAGTATAATTTGTATAAACCATGTGGGTAGATATTTGACTGTGATTGATTCACGTAATCTTGCAGGTGAAGTATAGTTACAGCCCATATTGTGCAAGTTTCCATCTATTGCACGTGATTTTGCCATTTTGGTACACATGCAGTTGTTTCTGTAACAGGTTCAGAATATAACCATAAGCAATTTACAGCTAAACCGTAAACTGCCTACGGCTCATAGTCCAGAGAGTTAAAAACCCAGCTTTCTTCTATGGCCCGGTCACGGCTAAGCCATGTAATGGACTACGGTTGAGCTGTAGCTCAGCCGTGACCCAGCCGTAGATCAGTACAGGTTGGCTTTTTCTGGATCAACTAGGAGTAAGCATTTGACAGACCTTCTACGGCCCAGCCTTGTTTAAGCCGTGAAACATACTACACCTAAGCCGTAGAACAGAATACGGCTGAGCCGTAGAACGAAATACGGTTGAACCGTACATGTAGATGAATAGTAAGGGGAACCGCAGCTGAGCTGCAGTGCATATTACGGCCTAGCCGTAAGATGCCTATGGCTAAGCCATATGTTCACCTACAGCTAAGCCGTACCACCCCTGAAAAATGAATAAAAGGATGGGATTAAGGAAGATACCTAATATGGCCCCCACGCTAGAATGTAGATAACCCGAACTTGCCCAATGGAATGTACGAATGACATGAATGATCTCGAGGACTGCGACTCATTCATGTAAGTTATCCGGTTGTTTAGCACCTTCCCAAGGGTGTTGGTTTAAGGGATTCGGTGCACACTCTAGATACAATGTAACACTGGACAACGGTGCATCGGACAACTTAAAACTATGTCATCATGCACGGTTAGAAACACTGGATAACTAGAATAGGATTGGCTAGTAAAAGATTGTGATTCCCATAAGATAATCTGACTTGCATTGCATATTGGCTTCGGTCTTTGCCCTCTTCTACGCATTTTGCACTAGGGCAATGAATGGGTATTTCCTGGCTCTGTCCATGGTTAATCCCGGGGTGGGACAGCGGTCTTGCATGTTCGATATGAGATGCCTTCACCTTTTGGTTTCTTATTTCTTTATACTCTTTTGGCATTGCTTATATTGTTTGATCTGATAAGTTTGATTTGGTTGTTCTATTCGATATGTATGATTAGTATAACTCGTATGACCTCTTGATCTATCTGATATAAGCCCAACAAGACATGCACGTCACGTTCTGGAAGATATACATGTTATGCTATGCACACGTTATGATATGCACGTTATGATCAGATATGCATGTTTTTATGTTTGTTTGACTCCATATGGTCCGGCACTACTAAGCCTCAGCCTCAGGATACCCGACGGGGTTGAATTTGGTGTAGTTATATGTTGCCACTACAGTGTGCTCACGTCTTGGGGAATCCAGACCTTAGGAACCCGAGGCCCATCTGGCCCATGGTGTTCTCATCACGGATATAAGATCTCTCTTTGGGAGAATATGGCATATGTAGTAGCCCCCTAGTATGTACATGTCATGTATGCAGTGATTCTGAGAGCATGTTTTAATTTGAATGCACAACTGCCTAGAATACGAAATAGAAATGCTATGATTTATCTAATGTCTCTATTCTAATAAATACCATATGTGTTAACTTGTTATTGCTTATACTTTGCTGAATCGTTGTATTCATAAGTTGTCCTTGGTGTTGTAGGCTCAGACCCCTTGACCGAGTTCTCGTCAGTCCTTTAGATTGCAGGGGAGACTCCAGCTATCTCTTCAGGTTCGCAGAGTGTGTGAAATCACTCCATCGGAGTACGACATTATGATATTTGCATATTGTCTTCTTTTTATGTCATTGGTTATGTTCATGTTCTGTATATTTGTGATTGGATTCAGTTTGTATATCTCCAACCTTTATGTAAGCTTTTGGATATCCTTTATCTTGGTCTCCTATATTGTTTTAGTGCTACGATTTGATACCTACAGCTTCCGCTTACATGTTTGCACGTATGATTTTCCTTTGTGGGTGTGCATCTAGACTGGGTCTAAGTGCATATGCACGGGAGTACGTGTGTCGCTGGTTAGAGTTGTGCTAACCCCCGATCTCTTGGGTTTGGGTTGTGATAATAAATAAGTGATCAAAAGAAAAAATGGTTTGGATAAGATGTTCAATAGAAATTGTATCGGCATAAGACATGTCATCTAAGGAATAAATTCTCAAGGGTGCTTTTGTTGCAAAATATTGGGCTTATGAAGCTTGAGGTTTTGTGGATACAGGGCTTGATGGGCTTTGAAATTGAGGAATATTAGAAGTATGGGTTGCTCCCCATCTCTCAAGATAATTACCGCTGGATTATCTAGATAAAGGTGTAGTGTTCTTAATGGAAGAAACTTTATCAGTTGGAGATTGGAGAAAGGGTCTAATCTGCCAAGGCTTCATTCTTTTGTCCCTGTAAAAACTCACGAGATAAAAAAATTAGGAAGAGAACTATTTTTACCTACAATATACTCAATGTCAAAGTCAAATATGGCTAATAAAGCTTGCCAGCGAGCAAAGTTTGCTTAGCAGCAAGATTTTTTGCATCTTTTTCTAAAATTTCTTTAGCTGATTTATAATCTATTCTCAATAAAAATTTTTTTTTAATAAATCACTTTGGAACTTCATTATACTATTTACTATGGATAGGATTTCCTTTTTAATAGTTGAATAATTCTGTTGAGTGGGCATCCATGTTCCAGAAGTGAAATAAAGAATTTCTTCTTTTCCAAGGACGCTTCTTTGTGGAAGGATTCCTCCAAAACCTATTTCAAATGCATCTGTTTGAACTATTTTTAATAAATTTGGATGAGGGATAGTTAAACAAGGTAAATTTTGGACTTTCTATTTAATATTTTAGACAGGTTTTGTATGAGCAGGTGACCATTCTACGGGATTTTTGGTCAAGCATATTTGCAAGATTTTTCTTTCTTTAGGAAGATCTTTATAAAAGTTAGAAACATAATTAAGGCATCCAAGAAAATGTTGCAATTGCTTTTTATTAAGAATTTCATTAGGGAATTCGGAAGCAAACTTAATAACTCTTTGGACTAGAGAAATAGTTCCTTTTTTTATTATAAAGCCAGGAAACTGAATTTCTATTTTAAAAAGCTTCATTTTCTTTTAGGATAAGACAAGTCCATTCTTGATAATAACTAATTTAAAAATATTTAAGTGTTTCTAATGGTCACAAATAGATTTTGGAAACACAAGAATGTCATCTATATAGATGAGTGTAAAAGCTTGATATGGATTAAAAATGTCATTCATTATTCTTTGAAATTCTGAAGAAGTATTTTTTAAACCAAATGGCATAACATTCCATTCATAATGGCCAAATGGTACTGTAAAAGCAGTTTTATACCTATCCTCTGGGGTGATTTGAATTTGCCAAAATCCTGATTTAAGATCAAATTTGGAAAAAAGGAAGGCACCAGCTAGATGGTTAATAAGATCAGTTTTATTTGGAATTGGATATCTGATGGACTTTAAGACTTTATTTAAAGGCTTGTAGTTGATAACAAGATGGGGAACACCTCGTTCTTATTCAGGCACTTTATTTACATAAAACGCTACATAACTCCAAGGGGATTGTGATTTCTGAATAAGCTTTTTAGCAAGAAAATCATTGATTTCTTTAGTACATAGTTATACAAGGTCTTTATTCATTTGAATAGGTTAAGCTTTAGTAGGAATTTGAGATTCATTAAAATTATCAATATATGGAAGAGAAATAGTATGGTGTTTCCTGTGCCAAAAGGCAGAAGGAAGGTTAGAACAACATTCTGTTTCAAGAGATTTTTGAAATTGGATTAAATCTTTTTGGAATTCTAGTTTTTGTAATTCTTTTATAATTCTTAAAGAATTCATATCTTCTTGAAGATATGCAATTTATTTTTCTTTATAAGCAATTTGATTTTGAATGATATTGATATGTTGAATAGGAGTTGATTCAACAAAATAAAAAATTAATTTTTTATTGTCTTTAATAGTTTTAAAGCCTGATGAATCAATTTGAAAAGGCTATAGAATCTATAAAAAAGGATTTCCAAGGATAACATCATTGTTTAAATCTTTTTCGAGTAGGAAATTAGTCTATATACATGTTCCATTTCTGCAAACATGGACGTTATTTAATTTATAATGGATGTGGAGTCTATTACTAGTAGTTACTAGGCTGAGTTTATTTTTAGTTTTTTCATAATATCTTATTAGGATTAATCCTTCTCTTATTAAATTAACATCTACAACACTATCTAGTAAGCAGAGTGCTTTAATAGAGAAGTCTTTGACCTTAATTGTAACTTGAGTTTTCCATTTTTGAGGTGGATTCCTTGTTAAAGAATTTACAAAACCTTTTTACTTTTCATCAAAATTTTCTTGATGTTACAAATTATCATTATTTTCTTGATAATTTTTGACTGTGTAAAATTCAAGATTCTCAACACGTTGTTTGAGTTCTTGAAGTTCAATTAAGTCTTGTTTAAATTCTTTTATTTCATACTTTTGATTATTAATTTCTTTATAAAGATCTTGAATTGAAAGATGAGTAGGAGCTTGTTGCTCTTTTAATCTATCTAAAACAGTTTTTATACTGAATTGTTCAGGTAAGTCAAATATATTCCTTGATGTAGAAGCTTTTCCTTTTTTATTTCTGTTGTTTATTTAGTGTATTTTTTCAAAATATATTTTTTTAATTCTTTATCTCTTAGATCTTTAAACATTTCTAACACCATTTCTTCTGGAGCAGAGAGTACGTTTAACGATAAAGATGAAAAAAAAGCAGATTCATACTAGATTTCACTGTCAAATATTTTACAGTGACATGTATCTGAAGAATAATCTTTATCAGAGGAACTAGAAGATTCTAAGGATGAGAAGGAGGATCCTTTGATTTCTTTTTGGGAAGAAGTAATTTCAGAAGGCTGTAAAATATTTTCAACTTTATCTTCAATTCTATTAGTTTGTTGGCCAATAGTATGAATGTTAATATTTGTATGATTATTTTGTACTAAAATATGACTTAAGTCTAATTTGTAAATAAATTCAGATTTACCTTTATCTCCTTGTATTTTTCCAACATCTTTTATGGGTATGGCTGAAGTTTCTTTATATATGATTTGATGTAATGGAGGATGTATAGATTCTTCAGATCTTTGTAGAGAAGAATTGGTAGAAGCTATAATCCAAGATGAGCTTAATTTTTTTATCATATTGATGGATAAATCTTCATTATTATAAGCTTTCTTTATGGCTAGTTTAAGCCAATCAAAGAAATAAATATTTCTTTGATGGCCATACATATATTTATAGCACTTTTCTTTTAAAAAATCTTTATGCTGTTGAGAAACTTGTTTAAAAAGGATTTTGTTAAAAGATGTAAAGCTAAATTCTTTTTTAACATTTCTTTATCAATTTCAAAATATTCAATAACATTTATATTGAAATCAGATTCTGAGGGATTATATGTATTAGTTGGAGAAGCATGATTTCTTATGTTTTCTGAAGCTTGATAAGAAGGATACACAAGTCCTGTAGGTCGAAGGTCTACATTAGGTGTAGAACAAGAAACTCTGGATGGTTCTTTTATGGAAGATCCTACCACAGAGGGAGGATAAGAATAAGACTTTCTAGAAGGTTGATAAACTGTAGGAGTTGTTTCTCTTGAATTTGTTTGAAAAGTTATTTCAACACTTCCATCTTCATGTCTAATAATTGTTTCAATGTCACTACAACAAATTGTGCAATCCCCAACGCTTTTTACCAATGTGATCTGAAAAGCATTGCTAAATGTTATCTTTTGCCAACATAAAGAACAATGCATTGGCAAAAGTCACAAAATTATATACTTTTGCCAACGCAAATAAGGCTGTGTTGGCAAAAGGTGTCTAAATTATAAAAAAAACCCCCCGTGAAAACAATAAAGATTTTGGCAATGAAATGTTACCTTTTGACAATGTAAACAATATGTTGGCAATAGTTTCACCTATTTGTAATGTACATGGATGCATTGGGAAAGGCACCCTGAACGTTGCCAACACACTGCATGCACTAGCGAAGATCAGTCTTAATTGCCAACGAACTATGTGCGTCGGCAAAGACCCATCTTAATTGCCAACGCACTATGTGCGTCGGCAAAGACCCATCTTAATTGCCAACGCACTATGTGCATTGGTGAAGACCCATCCTAATTATCTAAATTTATATTCTTATTTTATAATTTTTTGTCATTCAAATTATCATATAATTCAATGGCCTTAAATCTTAATGGTTCTTTTATAATAAAACCTTTTTTAGATTTAAATCAATATATAGTATGTAGTAAGTGATGTTTTGATAGTTGTAAAATTAGGCCCCTTGCCCAATTTGAACTTTATCAAAGAGATATCACCTTTTGGTTTGATCTCCTTCCTTTTCCTTTTTGTCTTTTAATATGACTGCTCACCCCACTTTGAGATTAGTTCCTATAGGGGCTAGGGACTAATTTCGAAGCTTAGGACTAATTCCAATATAAATGGTTGAACAGGTCAGGCCTAGGCTTAAAGGTCCATGCACTGAATATAGACCTGGAAAATAGGCGCTAATAACTAAACAAGTTAGGGTTGGACAACTCTTGCAGACCCATCTGAATATTTCAATTTTGTAGTGAAAATTTGGCAAACTATATTTGATTAAAACACACTGTTTATTTTATTAAACAAGACTTTTCTATATATACAAGAAAAAAGAATAATTCAACCCAGAGGTTTCAAGGTTCAAGCGCACTACTACCACACTAGTGCCATTAGGAATATTACCCTATTTTTCTTAGGCACAAGGGGATTAGTCTAGCCCAGAAAGTTGGACCACCCTCCTCTATAAAAAAAAGAATGTAGGCCCACTTAGTTTTCTTTATATAGTATAATATTTCTTAGAATCCAAGAACCTCTCTCTCTATTTTTAGCCTTAAAATCTGGCACCCTAAACCTAGCAAGATTTTAAGATAAGAAGAAAATAAGTTGATGCAAGAGAAGAGGAAAATCAAGCCATCTCTTCTCATGCAACAGGACGTGCAATAGTAGATCAAGGAGAAAACGTACAGGTTATTTCACTATTTGCCTCCACCTTTCTGTGTTAACATCGTTTCAACTTTCAACCTTTCCACTGTCTCTGTTACAGTCCTGTGCATCTCTGTTCATTCTAGGTTCCGCGTTTTTGTTTTTGTTTTTTTATAGATATATGTTGTGAGATTACTTGATGGAAGATCTAATTCGATCATCCACTGGACCACACATGGGTGACCCTAAATGTGATGGACTTGTATGTGACTAGGGTCCCTATGGCCCATTATCCAACTGTCCTAAATTTACCCATATTAAGGAAAAAATTGATTAGGTGTTAAAAACCTCAAATTTGAAGTTGGGTTTGATAAATTCCCTTTCTAAGAGATCAACAGTCTTTATGCATAGATCCCCACACTACCAATCTGTAAATTGGGGAAGAGAACTAGATTAATCCTTAGCTTTTCACAGATTAAATCGGTAATGGTTGCTAAGCCTTGTGGGCCCACTTGTCCCACTTGATCATAGATCCAAGACACTCATTTGGGAAAGGGTTACTGGGGGACCATGGGGATCTAGTTTGCTTGTGGACCCACTCCATTGGGACCCACCATCCATGTGTCTTATAAGAAGAAGCTAAGAGGAAAACGTTCCTCTGCAACTTTTCAAAACAGGATCGTCTCCTATTTGGGCAATTTGTGTTTTGAGTAGTTTATTGAAATTACAAGTAAGCCCTCCTACTTTATGCAAACTACTTCTAGGCCCCCACAATTAGGTATTTAAAGCCTTTCAAAGGAATTTAAAAATGTGATATTTATCCAATCTTTAATGGACAGAAAAATTCATCTGTTATCATGGGTTTATTATTATTATTTTTTAGTTAGATTGGTTCTTTAGTGTTCATGTTAATGGTTTCTCATGGATTTGTGGGCATTTTATTTGTTTTTAGATTCAATATTTTTATCCTAAAGTATTAGGTGCTCATGGTTTGGGTTGGTTATTAATTGCTTTTATTATTGGATTGACTATGGATATAATTTCTTTTTCTTTTCGTCATGTGTTTACTAGCAAAATGGCTCGGGCTTAGAAAACTTTTTAATAGAATTTATATATATATTTCTTTACAATATTAATGAAAAGAGAATAAATATAAAATACATAAATCTAGTACTTATATTAATAAAATTATATTGTATGTAGCATTTAAAAATTCCATACCTAATAACTTATTTAAAAAGTAAGTAGTGATGTAAAATTATAAAAGCTACAATTATGTTTGAAATAATGTTAAGATTGAAAAATTGAGAAAACATGTTAAGTTAAATTAATGTTCATCTCATCTCTTAATAAGTTACTAAATCTAAAGTCATAAAACCAATTTTCAAAGATGTACATAATTTTTTTATATCATTTAAATTTTATAAATAATGATATGCATTGCCATTATTAAAAAGAGATAGATCTATTTAAATGTAAAATGAATTAAATTTTAAATTGAAGAAATATGAATCTGGTAATGTCATGTTTAATTGTAGGAAATTTAAATATAAATATATATAATGTAATGTGAATTTTGAAAAAGTTCATATCTTAAGTTTTACTCATTTTTTAAATTATACATATTAAAGTCTATTCAAAAGGGGAAAATTTTAAAGAGTCAGGATCCTTTGTAAGTTGGATGTGCAATAAGAAATTTTTTGTGGTGACAATTTTAATTATAGATGTTAAGTTATACAAATTGTATTAAGTATGGAGAAAAGTGTATAATTGCTTCATAATTAGGTGGGCCTATAATTATAATGACAATAAAGTGAGTAATTATCAAACTGTCAAAATTAATTTGTGTAGTCAAAATCAATTACAAATTGGTTCTAGTTGAAATCAGTCTCTTTCATGGTTGGAACCAACATCTTATATTAGTGCAAGGACTTATAAGCACAAAACTATATTAGTAATTCTAAAATTTCACAAAGTCTAATTTCTTTTTCTTGATAGTTCAAAAATACTTTCAAATTTTTTCATTGTTATTTTAAAATTTGGTTATTAGGATTAGGTTCTCATTGGTTTTTATTTTATTTGAACTTTTTTTATTGTTGATTCTCTATAATTTTTCATTTATATGTTTTAAATTTATTTGTGGCCTATGGATTTTATTGCTTTTTTGTGGGGTCATTTTATTCCATGCACAAATTTTTATCTCCCAATGCTGGGTTCAATGAGGAAGTATATTCTTTTTACAGAAGTCCACAGATAAGTATAAGTCGATATGAGAATAAAAATTTCTCTCCATTCCATGAGTGACTCACCTTTCCTAATAGCAAATGTCTTTTAATATTTGTGGCTATCTTTCTTTTTCACACTTTGTGATTTTTTTTTGCACATTTCTTCATTAATTATAAGTCAGCTTTTGGTCCCATTGCAATCTAATGTAGTGCCTAACTTTTTAATACTGTTATCTTTAGTTATTTGATTTTTAATTAAAACCTTTATTATTTTTCACAAGCTTAATTATGTTATGTCTTCTCTTTGTAGGAGAATGTTAAAAATAAATTTCAAATCCATATTTCATGTACAGTCTCAAATAATGTTTATCAGCTATGTTAGTTTTTTTTTAAGACATTAAAATTTCAGTATTGTTCATTTTATTGTTTTTTTTACTAAATAGATTATGATCAAATTTTGTAAACTTCATTGTTTTTTTTTTTTTTTTTGTAATTTTTTTTGAAGGAGAGCAAAAAATTATTTTTGCTGATATGTTGGGGTTTTAATGCCTTAAGATCCATATCGCTTTTTCCAAGTTTATTTCTCAATCGGTTGCCTAGAACCGAAATCTTAGCCTTTGCTTCTTTGAGGCTTAATATATAACACTTGTAATCTAATATGATCACATTCTTTCTAATATGATCTTATATGTAATCAACTATGGACAAGAGTTGGATGACCTTAATTGGGTTTAGACAAAGATTAAGTGAGCAGTATCGTGAAGGGGTTAGGTCATTTATTGAGTTTGCAATGGAGAATGCAGGTTAGGACGGTAAGATTTGGTGCCCGTGTAACAAGTGTTTGAACGTTGATCGGTATAGCAGTGAAGTTGTGAAAAATCATTTGACCCTTCAAGGATGATGTTATCTTACAAGCATTGGGTCTACCACGGTGAAACCATTCCTGATAATGGCCCATATGTATTGGATGATGGTGACGATGATGATGGTAATAATGAAATAACAGATAATGAAGACGATGTTGGGGATGAACTTCCTGAATTAATGGAAGACTATTACAGGGGTGCTTATATAGACCATGATGAGGGAGAATTCAGATATGCACAAGCTGCTAATACCATCCAGAAGGAGGAGGTAAAAAATATTAAAAAACTGATGGAAGCTGCCCAGCCTGAGGTGCATCCAGGTTGCAAAAAGTAGACTTTTTTGAAGTTTGTGATTACAATGCTTCATGTGAAGGTATTGAGCAAGTGGAGCAATAAGTCATTTGACATGTTGATGAGGGTATTGATAGATCTTTTACTAGAAGGTAATTTAGTTCCAAGTTCAATCTATGAAGCCAAGAAGTTCCTACGTGAGCTAGGCATGGGATACGAGGTCATCCATGCTTGTCAGCATGATTGTGTACTATTTTGGAAAGAGAATGTAGATCTAAAAAAATGTCCGACATGTGGAGAGTCTAGATATAAAGTCAATGATGGTAATGGTAAGAAGATCCCTCATAAAATCCTGCTTTACTTCCAATTGACTCCAAGGTTATAAAGATTGTACATGTCTAGGAAGACAACTATGGATATGAGATGGCATAGTGATAAGCACATTGATGATGGGATATTGAGACATCCTGCTGATTGTCAGGAGTGGAAGGACTTTGATATAAAATATCCCAAGTTCTCATCTGAGCTCGTAATGTAAGACTAGGGCTTACTACAGATGAATTCAATCCTTTTAGAAACATGAGCAACTCCTATAGTATGTGGCCTGTAATACTTATGCCCTACAACCTTCCATCCTGGAAGTGCATGAAGGATCCATTTTTCATGATGTCCTTACTTATTCTAAGACTTTAAGCACCTGGAAAAGAGATCGATGTTTACATGTGACTGCTAATTGATGAGTTGAATGAATTGTGGGAAAATGGTATACTGACTTATGATGCCTTGAGCAAACAGACTTTTTAAATGCATACAGCTATAATGTGGACCATAAACGACTTTCCTGGATATGGTAACTTGTCTGGCTGGAGTGCAAAAGGTTATTTAGAATGTCCAAATTGTAATGATAATCCATTGTCGTAAGATTTAAGAAGTAAGATTGGGTACACGGGCCATCAATGTTATTTGCCTGAGAACCAGCATTGGCGAAAGAGTAAGACCGTTAATGAAAAGGTCAAGCTCCAAATAAAATCCTTGGAGTTACCAGTGGAGAAGATACTAGAGCAGTTGGATCGCTTGCCAACTGTCAAGTTTGGGAAGCATAAAAGCAACAATAAGAGACCTCGTAGCATTGAAGAACTGAATTGGACAAAAAAACATCTTTTATGAACTTCAGTACTGGAAGAAACTAAAACTCCGACACAACCTAGACGTCATGCACATCGAGAAAAATATATGTAATCAGTTCCTTGGAACTTTATTGAATATAGATAGGAAGAAAAAAGACACAGAAAAAGCTCATCGAGATTTGGAGGACATGGGCATTAGAAAAGAATTGCACATACAGAAGCGTGCCGATGGTGAATATGTGTTGCCGCTGGTAATGTACACATTGGCCCCAAAGGAGAGAGAGGGTTTTTGTGAATTCTTGAAATCTATTATGTTTCCAGATAGCTAGGCAGCAAATATCTCGAGATGTGTGACCACAACAAATGGTAGATTATCGGGTTTGAAAAGCCATGATTATCTTGTCCTTCTAGAACAACTTATGCTGATTGGGATGCGTGGGTACCTCAGCAAGGATATTTGTACTACATTGTTCAAGTTGGGTAATTTTTTTAAACAGTCGTGCTCTAAGACATTGAGGAAAAATGATTTGGAGAAATTAGAGGAGCGCATAGTTCTCATACTTTGTAAGTTAGAAAAGATTTTTCCTCCAGCATTCTTCGATGTGATGCTTTATTTAGCGGTCCACTTGCCACGTGAGGCCATGCTTGCAGGACCAGTGCAATATCATTGGATGTACCCAATTGAAAGGTAATTGTTACCATTCTAGTGTGATTTTAGTCTAATTGTGTTGCATTTGTAACTTAATTCTAGCTGGTGCTTGTTTGAAGATTTTTAGGGACTTTGAAAGGGTACATCACTAATCGAGCTCAGCCTGAAGGTTCAATTGCTGAGGCTTATATTGTCAAAGAATGTCTAACTTTTTACTCAAGGTACCTTAATGAGGTTGAAACTGTATTTAATCGAGATGAATAGAATATTGATGGTGGTCATCATGGTCTGGGATTAATGGTCTTCACACAAAATGTTCATCCTTTTGGATGATTGATAATGGCTCCCGAGTGTCCGAGAAGGAACTTAATATGACGCAGTGGTTTGTGTTATATAATAGCATCGAAGTAGAGCAATACCTAGAGTATGTAGTTATCTAATCAAGTGCATGCATAACTTGTAAACTTTTTTGAGTTATCAAGTTTTTTACTTAAGATTCAAATTTCTATAATTAGGGAACACAAGAATCTGCTACAGAATTCAAGCGAACGTGATATCACTCAGTTACAATGATAAGATTTTCTGAACTGGTTTAAATTATGTATAAGATATATAAGATATTTTTATTATGCTTGACTTAACAGTAACTTAATACATCTACTATATGTTGTTAATGCAGATGAATCAAATGTGGTCACAAGGGTCACCAAAAGCAACTGATGACCTCTGGTCAATAGCAAACGGTCCCGATCAATAGTCAATCTTTATTTGGGTTACATTTTTAATGGAATCCGATTGTGTACTAGAGATCGAGACAACCATTGTAAAACTCCAAATAGTGGGTTGGTTGTACAAGGCAACCATAAGGGACAAACGATTGACTTCTATCAATACCTATGCAAAGTTTGGGAACTGAAATACTTGTATGGGTACAAAGTTGTTTTGTTCCAATGTGAATGGTTCAAAACTGATAGTAGGAGAACAATACAAATAGATTCCCATTGCACAAGTATTGATGTAAAAAATCAGTGGTATCAAAGTGATCCCTTTATCTTGCTAAGTCAGGTGCAGCAAGTCTTCTATGTTAAAGATACAAAATTAGGTACAAATTGGCAAGTCGTACAATGAGTTCGACATCAAGGATTTTGGGATGTACCAGAGTTGGATGGTGATGAACATAGCTTAGTAGAAGTATCCGAACATAATGATGCATACCAGCAAGAAGAAACAACCGGAGCTTTCCAAATTTTCATTGAAGATACTCATATTCAATATCGTAGGGATGGCATTGATCTCGAGATTATTCTAAGAAATAGGGTTTTGCATTTAAGCAACCAAGTACATATTGGTGATGCACAAATGATGGACCATAGTGATAACAAGGATGAAACAATGAAAGGGAGTGCAAATGATGAAGAAGATGTCCAACAAAGGCATTCTGATTTGGATATAGATCTCGATTTAGGATGCGATATGTAGTATTTATTTTCCTTTACATATGGATAAATGTTGTTAATAAATTTGTCGTTTGCATATGGATAAATGTTCTATTCAACCTAACTTCTAGAAATTTGCTATTTACCTTTATTCAATTTTTGGCTCCATATTTATTACAAATATATTAATGCCGATGTTTTCTCACTAGCAAGCTATGTAGATGGTTAAATATATACCACCATTTATTATTAATGAGATTTTAATGTTAGTTGACTATTCATACATGTTTTCATCATTTTTCAGTTACTAGTATTTGTTAAAATGCCCAAGAATGAAAAATTGTGGGTCCAACCCGGGTCTCTGTGGCAGAAGATGTCAAATATTCAGAAAGAAAGAATGGATACCATTGAGGAAAATCAAATGAGACTTAAAGCTTTGGGGTTGCACAAGGTAGCGAATTCTTGGAGGGCGGCGGTTGAGAAGATCACCCATATGAATTCAATTAACAAGAGAAAAAGAAACATGGTTGAGGAAGATGATGAGGAGTACAGTCCACCGAAGAGTGAGGAAGGCTCGAGTTACTCCAGTGAGGATGATGAAGAGTATGGCAGTGATGGTGATGATAAGTATTCTGGATGTCAAATGAAAAGGGTAATGTGTGTGAGTGTGCATCTAAGACTGATTTTATATTTACCAATAATTAACTTGTGTGGTATACACTTTTTTGTATTATTGGTAATTACTGATATTGTATCCATAATATGTTGATTATTGGTAATTAGTGATTTATGTACACGTAATCTATTATTTTCTTTTTTTCAAGTCACATCAATGATTACTAAACGTCAATCGGCTCGTCATCTACCAGTTTCCATACCCACACAATCCCTAATTCCGGAGCTATAATCCCAACCTGCACAGACCGCACATGCTCCTTTGGCACAGTCCCAACTTGCACAGACCCAACATGTACCTTTAGTGAATACACCAACCATCCAGGTCAACAGTGTAGGTAAGAATCTAATATTCTTCACTTATAATTTTTATCTTACTCTAATATATTATGCATACAAGCATAAACAACATTTTTGTCTTTATAGCCTCAAGCTCGATCAAAAGGTCTATACGAGGCCCGACAAAAGGTAGGAGGACTGAGAGGCTTGTAGTGCAATCAGGTAAAAAACTCCCAATGGAGTTCCCAGATGATTGCAATGTGCCAGTGGGGCTTAATGCCCCTTCTTTTGCAATGGAGCTTGGCAAAGAGATTAAAAGGGTGGCGCCGCTACAGGGCATCAATACATGAACTGATATTGATAGTTCACTTAGAGCGGCCATCATACAACAAGATTTGGTAATTGAAATTTATTAATTAACTAATAACATTAATTTGTATTAATTAATAGATATCAATACACTAATATTATGTTTGCAGGAGAAGTTTGAGATCAAGGATTACACAACTGATCCTAAGGTACAGGCAGCAGTTGATAAAAAAATGTCAAACATTATAGGGGCTGGAAGTGCAGCTTTTAAGTATAAGAATATGTTGGAAAAAGGTGTTGACCCCAAAACTCAACTGCCTAATAACGTTAAGCCAGAGCATTGGAACAAAATAATCGACCATGTATGGACTGATGAGAAGTGGATGGTAACATCTATGCGTTATATATGTCACTAAGTTATTTGTCATGGATTTCTATTGGTTAAGATTTAACATGATTGAGATTTGCTAACTTTTTTTTCTCCTTAATTTTGGTAGGCTAAGTCAGAGAAAGCCAAAGCATCTCGTTCACTTCTGCCTTACAATCATGCATGCGGGTCGAGGTCCTTTTGATCAACGTTGTATATCATGGCGATGTTTATTCTTGATAATTTTAAAAAATAATGTTAATTAGATTATAGTACTTACATATAACCTTACTCATGAAACTAATTAATGAAATCAGGCGGCAGAGAATGGAGGCCAAAAGCCCCACTTTGTGGACTTTTATAAAGACTCCCATTGCAGTAAATCAAAGAACAATTGGGTAAATCCAAAATGCAAGGAAAATCAAGTATGTATATAATGAGTGTGTGTGTGTACATGTATCATTAGAACCCTGTGATACTAGCTACAATGCAGTGGATAGACTACTTTGTTTATAGCATGCTTATAGCATATTACATATGTAATATTGGTTATTACTTTTTTACTTTGGTTTTAATCTATTTAGATGGTAATAATATTATTTCTCAATATAATTAGTTGTTAATTCCTTGTAAAAATAAAAGGATGAATTAGTAAAGTTGTGAGATAGGTATTCACAGCCCGGTGCAGCCCCGATGAGCGAGGAGGAGATGTTAATTGAGGTGCTTGGGCCGAGACCAGGGTACTTGAAGGGATTTGGGGTCGGACCAAAGCCCTCGTCTTCTAGGAGTGTCATTCACCCTCGAGCACGTGATTATGAGGTGCAGAGCCTCAAAGAGCAGATTGAAGTTACAAATAAAAGAATTGAAGAACTCTCGGCTTTCCATGCTATAGCAATGGAGGCCCTATAGAGGGCAGGATTCTTTTCAACATCATCACTTGGTGGGGCAAGCGTGTTGGGAGCTGATCATGCCGAGTCTTCTTAGTTAGTGAATTCATGTTTATTGTATAAATTTTAATACATCAATTTTAGAATTTCTATTTTAGTTTAGAATAAAACATGCATTTATATTTATTGAGTTACTTGTTTAAAAACTCCAATGGCTTCTTTAATTTTAGTCTAAATTTTCTGCATATATATTATACTTGAAATGTGCTTAAAAACATGTTTGATGCATTTCTTTCTTTTTTTTTTTCACAGATGGATAAGTGACATCATGGAATGCATGGCAGCTTTGATGAAATATGAGGGAGAGAAAGAGAGAATCTGCTTGAATTTAATACATTGTCTAGATATTATTTGAATATTTTTATTTTGTCTTTTTTTATTTTGATATTCAGGGGAGGTATGTTTTGGAATTGAATTGGATATAATTTTATAATAAATGCAAATGTTTGAGGTTTGAATGAATTTCATTATAAATGCACATCGAGGTTGAATTTTTATTGTTATATTTGAAATTGAGAAATTATTTTCAATTGCTATGAGTTTATATGAATACAAGTTGTGTATAAAAAATTAGAAAATATTAGGTGTGATGTTATACCTTTGCTAATGCTACTAGTGGCGTCGGCAAAAGTAAATTTTGAACATACTTACATGATATGTAATAATGTTTCCAACACACTTATTTGTGTTGTGAAGGAAAAAAATTATTTACCAATGCAAATATTGCGGTGCTAAAAGTGGACTTTTAACAACACGCCAAGTGCGTTGCAAAAAGTGGACTTTTGCCAACGAGTCATGTGCTATGGGGAAAGTGAACTTTTACCAATGCACCGCATGCATTATAAAAAGTAATTTTTTTGCTAACGCACTACGTGCGTTGCAAAAAAATGAATATTTTCCAAGGCAACAAGTGTGTTGCAGAAAGTAGACTTTTGCCAACATGCCACATTCGTTGCAGAAAGTGGACTTTTGCCAACACGCCACATGCATTGGCAAAGGTTCAAAACTTTTGCCAATGCACCTATTGCGTCGGCGTATGTCAACTAATTATATAATAGACCATCTTTTGGCAATGTTTAAAATAATTCGGCAATGTATTTTTGCAACGAATATTACGTTGCTGAAAAGTTAACTCTCCCCAACATGGTCAAATTACATTGTGGAATACTTTTATTGACGAAGCTTTAGCAACATGCTGGCAACGCACTCAATTACGTTGCAGAATGTGTTTAGCAATGTAAATACTAACCTTTGCCAATGCATAAATTCGTTGACAAAAAGGTTTTTTCTTATAGTGTATCTTGATTTTCTAAAGACCGTTCAGGTTGAGCATTTTCTAAGTGCCATTTACTTTTGAAACTAGTTTGGAATAAAGTAGTCATATCTTTGCTTGATCGGAATAGGGTATGCCTGGAACAATTGAATTCATGAGTTTATAATAAACTCCATATATAAGAGCAAGATTTTGATTATGAGGATTCATATCAAAACCTTTTGTCTGGATAGCAAGAGTAAGAGCTTCATGTGCACCTGGATCTATAAGGGAAATAGAGAAATTTGGAAAGCAATTGAAGAAAGTAGGGCCATTAGCCAAACTTGATTCAACCATTCCAAGTAATGAATCACTAAATTTTTTATATCTTGTGTTTTGAACATAGATGAGAGCTTCTGTTCTAAGTCCAAGTCTTGTTAAAGGCTTTAAAGCAACTTGTACTAATCCAAAATGAACATAATTGTATGTTTTAACATACTCCTTTATTTCATGGGGCTTGATTAAAGAAAGATGCTGAATATTACCAATAATGGATTCAGTTATTTCGATGGTTTTTACTTATAACTTGATTTTAATTGAAAACTTCGAACTTTATAAATTTCATTTTTATTTATAGTTGGAATAGTCCAGTCACAAATAACTTGATCTAAATTGTCATAACTAATTTCTTCACTATTTTTAATAGACGTAGAAGATAAGGAATTTAATGATGAGGAAGAAAAAGGTACAAACTTCTTAATAAGCTTAGCCATAATTTGTATTATAGAGCTATTTTAACCAAGTCCACCACGAGTATCTAACGAAATAGAGGATTTACACACCAACAAAACACCTTAAATGCCTTCACATGGCTAACAACGGCAACAACAATGGCTACCTCAGCTTTGCTCCAGACAGAATATGATTAAAATTTCTTAATAATAACAAACACAAAACTAAGTATTGAGACTTTTGACATTCTTACTTTTGAGTCAGCAATTCCTTAAGAAAAATCAAAGCATAACATAATAAAGATAAATGAAGAAATACTCACAAAACAACTTTATATTGCCAAGGTACTTGATTAAAAATTTGATACCAACTTGGCTCTGATACCAAATGGGGTAGTTATCCTCTATTATCAAAACCCATCCTTCCAGCATTCCTGGTTCATCAGATTCAAATCAAACTGCCATAAAATACCTATGTGGTTCTTCACACAATTCTAGATCCCTTTAGGTGTCATTAAAGACATCCTTCCTTAAGCACTTCTTCCTATTTATGAATCTTATTCTGCATCATTTAAAGCTCTTCTCAAATCAAAAGAAAAAAGCCTTTATCAGCACCTACAACTTACAACAGAACCTTATGTTATTATGCAGTTTTATTGCAACCAAGAGATTCTTTGGATCTTGAAATGGAATTTTTATAAAGAAATGGACTTCAGTCCACTAGTTTTATCTTGAATGATCTATATCAAGTTTTGGCATCAATTTGATTATACTACAATACTCCAGTAATATTCTACCGATCAAGCTATAAAGCCATCTCAAAACTCCTAAAAAAGAAAAAGAAAGGCTTCATCCAGCAAGTGATATTGACAAACAGAAGAATTCTTGTTTAGCCTCTTCTTCTGCTCTTTATGCAGTAGCATATTTGCTTTAACTCAAAAAGAACTTCAAAAGGAAATTTTTGAACAAATACAAAAGGAAAGGTCATCTGAAAATTCTCCATTAAGTTTTGGTTAGCAGCTACATCATCTTTGGGCTGATGACAATCCTTTTGAAAATATTGCCACTGAACCAGATATAGTTGCTGATGAGACAAAAAGTGATAATGAAGGATTCATCTCTATCTGAAAAAAATAAATAAATAAATAAAGCCAAGACAGGACATATGCTTTATCAAGCCACTAAATTTTTCACAAAGCAATCATGGCAATCCACTATTCAAAATAATGTTCATCTACAGTGAAGATTGTGATCTTATCTAGTAGTCATGAAGCATCATAAAATTTGTCAGCACATGAAATGAAATGCAAATGCAGTGCAAATTCAGTTGTAATGAAATGTAAATTATGTTAGTTATGACTATAAATAGGTCTAGCTTTCCTCATGTATCGACAAGAGTTGGAATACCAGTAAAAATTCAGCCTTGCTTCCACCACCATATCCTCTCTCCTCTCCCTTCCGCTTTTGTATACCCACCATCTTCCCCATTTGGTATCAGAAACAAGTTGGCATCTAGTTTATAATTAAGTATCATTACAATATAAAGTCGTTTTGTGAGTATTTCTTCATTGATCTTTATGTTTTGATTTTGTTTAAGGAATTGATGACTCAGAAGCAAAAACGTCAAAAATCTTAATACGTGGTTGTGTGTTTGTTATTATTGAGAAATTTTAGTCATATTCCGCCCGGAGCAAAGCTGAGGTAGCCATTGTTGTCACCGTTGTTAGCCGTGTGAAGGCGTTTTGTTAGTGTGTAAATCCTCTATTTCATTAGATGCTCGTGGTGGATTTGGTTAAAATAACTCTGCAATACAAATTATGGCTAAGCTTATTAAGAAGTTTGTACTTTCTTCTTCCTCATCATTAAATTCCTTATCTTCTATGTCTATTAAAAATAGTGAAGAAATCAGCTATGACGATTTAGATCAAGTTATTTGTGAGTGGGCTATTCCAACTGTAAATAAAAATGACATTTATAAAGTTGGAAGTTTTTAATTAAAATTAAGTTATAAAGTAAAAACCATTGAAAGAACTGAATCCATTACCAATAATATTCAACAACTTTCTTTAATCAAGCCCCATGAAATAAAGGAGTATGTTAAAACAAACAATTATATTCATTTTGGATTAGTGCAAGTTACTCTAAAGCCATTAACAAGACTTTGACTTAGAACTGAAGCTCTCATCTATGTTCAATATACAAGGCATAAAAAGTTCAATGATTCATTACTTAGAATCGTTGAATCAAGTTTGGCTAATGGCCCTACTTTCTTCAATTGCTTTCCAAATTTCTTTGTCTTTCTTACAGATCCAAGTGCACAGGAAGCTCTTACTTTTGTTATCTAAACAAAAGGTTTTGATATGAATCCTCATAATCAAAATTTTGCTCTCATATATAGAGTTTATTTTAAACTCATGAATTCAATTGTTCTAGGCATAGCCTATTCCCATCAAGCAAAAGGTATGACAACTTTATTCCAAACTAATTTCAAAAATAAAGTTAATATTCCAAACTCATACAGTGGAGTGATATTACTCTATCTAGTAAATGGCGCTTAGAAAACGCTCAACCTGAAAGGTCTTTAGAAAATTAAGATATTGAAATAATTATTGAACATGAAGATGGAAGTATTGAAATAAATTTTCAAAAAGATTCAAGAGATATAACTCCTACAGTTTATCAACTTTTTAGAAAGTCTTATTCTCATCCCCCCTCTGTGGTAGGATCTTCCATAAAAGAACCATCCTAGGTTTATTGCTCTACACCTAATGTAGACCTTCGACCTACAGGACTAGTGTATTCTTCTTATCAAGCTTTTCTGTCTAATACATATAATCCTTCGGAATCCGATTTCAATATAAATGTTATTGAATACTTTGAAATTGATAAAAAAATGTTAAAAAAGAATTTAGCTTTACATCCTCTCACAAAATCCTTTTTTAACCATGCTTCTTAAGAACATAAAGACTTTCTAAAAGTAAAATGGTATAAATAAATGTATGATAATCAAAGAACTATTTCTTTCTTTGATTGGCTTAAACTAGCCATAAATAAAGCTTATAATGCTAAAGATTTATCCATCAATATGGTAACTAAATTAATCTCTTCTTGGATTATAGCTTTTACCAGTTTCTCTCCACAAAGAACTAAAAAATCTATACATCCTCCATTACATCAAATCATTTATAAAGAAACTTCAGCTGTACCCATAAAAGATATTGCAAAAATACAAGGAGACAAAGGTAAAAATGAATTTATTTACAAATCAAATTTAAGTCATGTTTCAAAAGAAAATAATTATACAAATATAAATCTTCATACTATTGGCCAACAAACCAATAGAATTGAAGATAAAGTTGAAAATATTTTTAAATTTTATGAAACTACTTCTTCCCATAAAGTAATCAAGATACAATCTTTAGGTTTTCAAGGTGAAGCTGGTGAAGATCTGGAGTTAAAAAAAACCCTTAAAATTTTCAGACGAATTAATCAATCAATTATCTCATAGTTTTACAAACATAAAACTTAAAGATAATAAAGAAAATAAAGATAAAAAATCCATAAATGTTTTAGTTTCTAAAGTTTCGAGATCAAATTTAGAATTCTCTGTTTCTCACTCTATAGAAGAAAAATCAAATGAAAATCAGGATGATCAAAATGAAGAATCTCTACAAATCAATAAAATATTTAAAAGACAAAAACCAATAGTCACTACAGCAAAAACCAGAAATTATTATCCAAGACCTACTCTAGTTGTTCTTCAATTCGAAGAACAAACTATTCTAAATGGCCTTCAATTTAAAAACTCTTCAGTATATGAATAGAATGTAAATGAACTATCTGAATATCAAATCCTGCAACTATGCCAACACAAGATGATATATGCCTCTACCATCATGGCTATCGGTAATGAACAAAGACATGCAGTAAATGCAGTCATCCTTGGATTTATTGCATAATTACATGGTTGGTGGGAAAAATACCTATCTGATATAGAAAGAAATGCTATATTCAATGCAGTAAGAAAAAGATCCCTCAAGAAATCCTGTTCTTAGTCCTCAAGGCTAAATGATCCCTGATTCCATCTACATGCTTATTACCAATATAGTAAAACATTTTATTGGTAATTATATGAATGTAGAAGAAAATTTAAAAACATAATTAATCAATTTATCTTACCCAACATTATTAGATTTTCATTGGTACAAAGATGTTTTCTTATCAAAACTCTATACGATTGATTGAGTAATTCAAAATTTTGGAAAGAAAAATTCATATCTGGTCTTACTAAACTTTTTGTAGAAAAAGTTAGAGAAGAATTAAAATTAGAAAATTTTGGAAATTTGAATTATGGAATGTATACATATGGTGATCTAATTCAAAAGATTAATAAAGTTCGATTTTCATTATGCAATGAAATCAAACTTAAACGTCAAATTGAAAATCAAAAAAGAATTAGCAAGTTTGAACATGGTGATTTTTGTTTTCAATTTGGGATGGAACCATTAATCCGTCCTTCTAGCCAAAATAAAAAGAAAACTATCTTAAAAGGATCCTCAGCGTCAAAGTCATCCAGTTCTTATCCTAAGAAAAAAGAAACACAATGTTATAATTGCAAAAAAAAGGACATATAGCTCCTGACTGCTCAAAAATAAAAGTTAAAACAAAAAAAGAAATCAAAACTATCTTAAAAGGATCCTCAGCATTAGAGTTATCCAGTTCCTTTGATACAGATTATTCTTCCTCTCATGCATCAGATGCATGTCATTGTAAAATATTTGATAGTGAAATCTAGTACGAATCTGCTTGTTCTTCATCTTTATCTTTAAACGTACTTTCTGCTCTAGAAGAGATGGTGCTACAAATGATTAAAGATCTAAAAGATAAAGAATTAAAAAATAAATATTTTGAAAAAATAAAAGATATAAATAAAGGAACTAAAAAATGGAAAGCTTCTACATCAAATAACATATCAGACGTACCTGAACAATTCAGCATTAAAACTGTATTAAAAAGATTAAGAGAGCAACAAACTCCTACTCATCTTTATTCAAGATCTTTATAAAGAAATAAATAATCAAAAGCCAGAAATAAAAGAATTAAAACAAGACTTAATTGAACTTCAAGGACTCAAACAACGTGTTGAGAATCTTGAATTTCACACACTAAAAAATTATCAAGAAGATAATGATAATTTAGAAAATCAAGAAAAGTTTGATAAAGACTTAAATGATTTTGTAAATTCTTTAACAAGAAATCCATTTAAAAAATGGAAGACTCCAACTACAATTAAGGTCAAAGACTTTTCTATTAAAGCACTCTGTTTACTAGATAGTGGTGCAAATGTTAATTTAATAAGAGAAGGATTAATCCCAACAAAATCTTATAAAAAAACCAATAATAAACTCAATCTAGCTACTTCTAGTAAAAAACTACGTATTAAATACAAATTAAGTAATGTTTATGCCTGTAAAAATGGAACATGCATAAAGACTAATTTCCTTCTAAGAAAGGATTTAAACAATGATATTATCCTTGGAAATCCTTTTCTACAAAGTTTACAGCCTTTTTAAATTGACTCATCAAGTTTAAAAACTATTTTAGACAATAAAGAATTAAATTTTGATTTTGTTGAATTAACTCCTACTCAACATATCAATATTATTTAGACAAAGTGTAAACAAGAATAAGATGTTCGAAAACCATGTAGATATCCAGTTCCAAATAAAACGGATCTTAGTAATCGTCTCTCTGATGTCTTTATGTTTTTTACATTTAATCCTACATCCAGATTTTGATACCTTCAAATTCTACCTAGAGGACAGATATAAAATTATTTTTCTTTTCCCAAAGAAAATAAAAATTCAAATTATTGATAATTCTCATTCAGACCTATCTGCCTTCAGGAAGTATCCATTCTCATTATAACATCAAGTACAAGCAAAAACAAAGCCCTTATTCAAGAATCAAGCTCTTCCTTCATACCTATATCCTAACAAATATCAATTCCATTCTGCAATCTAGGATTGTATGTCATTTCATAAGAGCTTATCAATGCCCATTGGAGTGCCATTCTCTTTGATAAAAGAAAAAACACTAGAAAAAACCTATCCAAAATTGCAAACCATATCAAGGACTTAGAAAGCCAAATCCTTATGTGCCATAACATTCATCAAAGAGCATTGTTATCCACCTATGCTGATGAAAAAACATCCAAATTCACCTCCTGGAAAAGGTTAACACAACCCTTCTAGATGAGATAGCTGCAAGAATTAGAGAAAAAACTATTTCTTGTCAGATTAAGGAGTGATTAATGCTCAAAGCTCAATATATAAGCTAGGCAACTGGCTTTCCCAAATTGTTCCTACCATCATATGAAGTTGATATCTCGTATATCGAACAAGGATTAGCCCAAAGATTTTCTTTATGCAATGATGATTTTGAAATGATAGCAGCTCCCTACAATCGTGCGTCATGACCTTCGCAGCCTTGGAGTTATCAAAAGACAACTTCTCATAACGATTTCATCAAGTTTGGGTGAAAGATCAGAAATCTAGTTTTATAAACCTTATCAGTTGTGGACTGTCATGACTTATGAATAAGGAGATTTAGTCTACAAAAAATTCATCTCTACCTTAAATGATTACGAGCATCTCCTTGTTGATTAACCAGCTCAATGGTATGAATCTCATGAAGTTGTTACAATGAAATACAGCTTAGAACGTCTCCAAAATTATGATCTAGCTTCTGATCAATATCAAAGATTTTTCAATCCAAAAGGACATCTTGAATTTGCAAGTATATACAGATATGTTTGGTGTGACGGTCGAGGAGTTGTTTGCATTGCTGATGATCTCGCTGAGCAAACAACGGTGATATAGAATCCATATAAATCTAGACATATAGCTCTCAATCAAATTATCAATGCTTATGAAGACATGTCTTTTGATATTTCTGAAAAAACTCGAGAAAAGTTAATCCAATTATTCCATGGTGAATTAACAGAAGAAGGTTGGAATGAGCACTTTTGATGCAAGTCTCCAATAAAACTATGCCTAGCATAAAGATTCTTCCTACAAGAGCTTTTTCTAAAACATTGGAAGGATGAGAAAAGCTTTTTCTACTAGCCCATCAATGAGTTCTTAAAAAAAATACATGCAAAAGTACTAAAAGACAAAGCATATCTCTCATAAGAATGAAGTAGTATTTTATTCCCGACATGCACATCCACGAAGAACTTATCTCCAGAAAGGGAAAAGAAATAAAGACATGACACATACCTTATTAGGTCACTCAAAGCAATCATGACCCCTCACTATTTAGAATAAAGTTCATATGCGGCAAAGATTGTGACTTTTGCCTGAGTCCGGAAGCATCACGAAATTTGCCAATACATTAAATGAAATGCACATTCAATCTAAAGTCAGTTATAATGAATTGTAAATTATGTGGGTTATGACTATAAATAGGTCTAGCCTTCCTCATGTATAAGCAAGAATTGGAATACTAGCCAAAATCTAGCCTTGCTGCCACCACCATCTCCTCTCTCTTTTCCCTTCTGCTTTTGTGTACCCATCAACTTCCCCATTTGGTATAAGAGCAAAATTGGTATCAAATTTTCCATCAAGTACTTTGGCAATATAAAGTAATTTTGTGAGTATTTCTTCACTTATCTTTGTTATGTTATGCTTTGATTTTGTTTAAGGAATTGCTGACTCAGAAGTAAGAATGTCAAAAGTCTTAATATTTAGTTTTGTGTTTTTTATTATTAAGAAATTTTAATCATATTCCGCCCGGAGTGAAGCTAAGGTAGCCATTGTTGTCGCCGTTGTTAGCCATGTGAAGGCGTTTAACGTATTTTGTTGGTGTATAGATCCTCTATTTTCATTAGATATATGCGGTGGATTTGGTTGAAATAACTCTATAATACAAATTATAGCTAAGCTTATTAAGAAGTTTATACCTTCTTCTTCCTCATCATCAAATTCCTTATATTCTATGTCTATTAAAAATAGTGAAAAAATCAGTTATAATGATTTAGATCAATTTATTTGTGACTGGACTATTCCAACCTTAAATAAAAATGAAATTTATAAAGTTGGAAGTTTTAAATTAAAATCAAGTTATAAAGTAAAAACCATTGAAAAAACTGAATCATTACCAGTAATATTCAGCATCTTTCTTTAATCAAGCCCCATGAAATAAAGGAGTATGTTAAAACATAAAATTATATTCATTTTGGATTAGTGCAAGTTGCTCAAAGCCATTAACAAGACTTGGACTTAGAACAGAAGCTCTCATCTATGTTCAAGATACAAGACAAAAAAATTCTGTGATTCATTACTTGGAATGGTTGAATCAAGTTTGGCTAATGGCCCTACTTTCTTCAATTGCTTTCCAAATTTCTCTATTTCCCATACAGATCTAGGTGACATGAAGCTCTTACTCTTGTTATCTAGACAAAAGGTTTTGATATGAATCCTCATAATCATAATCTTGCTCTTATATATAGAGTTTATTATAAACTCATGAATTCAGTTGTTCCAAGCATAGCCTATTCGCATCAAGGAAAAGGTATGACTATTTTATTCTAAACTAATTTAAAAAATAAAGTTAATATTCCAAGGCTTATATCTATCTGGTAAATGGTGCTTAGAAAACGCCCAACCAGAAAGGTCTTTAGAAAATGAAGATATTGAAACAATTATTGAACATGAAGATGGAAGTGTTGAAATAAATTTTCAAACAGATTCAAAAGATACAACTCCTATAGTTTATCAACCTTCTAGAAGGTCTTATTCTCATCCTCCCTCTATGGTAGGCTCTTCCATAAAAGAACCATCCCGAGTTTCTTGCTTTACACCTAATGTAGACCTTCGACCTACAGGACTTGTGCATCCTTCTTATCAAGCTTCTCCAACTAGTACATATAATTCCTAAGAATCTGAATTCAATATAAATGTTATTGAATGTTTTGAAATTGATAAAGAAATGTTAAAAAGGAATTTAGCTTTACATCCTTTAACAAAATCCTTTTTTAAACAGGTTTCTTAAGAGTATAAAGGTTTCTTAAAAAAAAAGTGGTATAAATATATGTATGATCAGCAAAGAAATATTTATTTCTTTGATTGACTTAAACTAGCCACAAAGAAAGCTTATAATACTAAAGATTTATCTATCGAGATGATAAAAAGAAATTAAGCTCATCTTGGATTATAGCTTCTACCAGTTCTTCTCCACAAAGAACTGAAGAATCTATACATCCTCCATTACATCAAATTATATATAAAGAAACTTCAGCTGTACCCATAAAAGATGTTGCAAAAATTCAAGGAGATAAAGGTAAATCTGAATTTATTTACAAATCAGACTTAAGTCATATTTTAGAATAAAATAATTATACAAATATTAACCTTCATACTATTGGCCAACAAACTAATAGAGTTGAAGATAAAGTTGAAAATATTTTAAAGCCTTTTGAAATTACTTCTTCTAAAAAAGAAATCAAAAGATCTTTATCCTCATCCTTAGAATCATCTAGTTCCTTTGATAAAGATTATTCTTTAGATACATGTCATTGTAAAATATTTGATAGTAAAATCCAGTTTAAATTTGCTTCTTCTTCCTCTTTGTCTTTAAACGTACTCTCTGCTTTGAAGAAATGGTGCTAGAAATATTTAAAGATCTAAAAGATGAAGAATTAAAAAATAAATATTTTGAAAAAATATAGAAAATAAACAACGGAAATAAAAAAGGAAGAGCTTCTACATCAAGTAATATATCTGATTTACTTGAACAATTCAATATAAAAACTATTTTAGATAGATTAAGAGAGCAACATGCTCCTACTCATCTTTTAATTCAAGATTTTTATAAAGAAATTAATAATCAAAAGCAAGAAATAAAAGAATTAAAACAAGACTTAATTAAACTTTAAGAACTCAAACAACGTGTTGAGAATCTTGAATTTCACACACTCAAAAATTATCAAGAAAATAATGATAGTTTAGAACATCTAGAAAAATTTGATGAAAACTTAAATGGTTCTGTAAATTCTTTAACAAGGAATCCACCTCAAAAATGGAAAACTCAAGTTAAAATTAAGGTCAAAGACTTCTCTATTAAAGCACTCTGCTTACTAGATAAGGGCGTAGATGTTAATTTAATAAGAGAAGGACTAATCCCAACAAAATACTATGAAAAAACCAAAAATAAACTCAGTCTAGCAACTGCTAGTAATAAACTCCATATCCATTATAAATTAAATAACGTCTATGTTTGCAAAAATGGAACATGTATAAAGACTAATTTCCTGCTCGGAAAATATTTAAACAATGATGTTATCCTTGGAAATCCATTTCTACAGATTCTACAGACTTTTCAAATTGATTCATCCGGCCTTAAAACTATTAAAGATAATAAAAACTTAATTTTTGATTTTGTTGAATCAACTCCTATTCAACATATCAATATCATTCAAAATCAAATTGCTTATAAAGAAAAACAAATTGCATATCTTCAAGAAGATATGAATTCTTTAAGAATTGAAAAAGAATTACAAAAACTAGAATTCCAAAAAGGTTTAATCCAATTTCAAAAATCTCTTGAAACAGAATGATGTTCTGACCTTCCTTTTGCCTTTTGGCACAGGAAATACCATACTGTTTCTCTTCCATATATTGATAATTTTGATGAATCTCAAATTCCTACTAAAGCTCGACCTATTCAGATGAATAAAGACCTTGTATAACTATGTACTAAAGAAATCAATGATCTTCTTGCTAGAAAGCTTATTCAGAAACCACAATCCCCTTAGAGTTGTATAGCATTTTATGTTTTATGTAAATAAAACGCTTGAATAAGAACACGGTGTTCCCCATCTTGTTATCAACTACAAGCCTTTAAATAGAGTATTAAAGTCCATCAGATATCCAGTTCCAAATAAAACTGATCTTATTAACCATCTAGCTGGTGCCTTCCTTTTTTCCAAATTTGATCGAAAATTAGGATTTTGGCAAATTCAAATCACCCTGGAGGACTAGTATAAAACTACTTTTACAGTATCATTTGGCCATTACGAATGGAATGTTATGCCATTTGGTTTAAAAAATGCTCCCTCAGAATTTCAAGGAATAATGAATGGCATTTTTAATCCATATCAAGCTTTTACACTTGTTTATATAGATGACATTCTTATGTTTTCAAAATCTATTTGTGACCATTGGAAACATTTAAATATTTTTAAAAAAGTTATTATCAAGAATGGACTTGTCTTATCCCAAAAGAAAATGAAGCTTTTTCAAACAGAAACTCAATTTTTTGGCTTTATAATAAAAAAAGGAACTATTTCTTCAGTCCAAAGAGTTATTAAGTTTGCTTCCCAATTTCCTAATGAAATTCTTAATAAAGAGCAATTGCAACGTTTTCTTAGATGCCTTAATTATGTTTCTGACTTTTATAAAGATCTTGCTAAAAAAGGAAAAATCTTGCAAATGCGCTTGACCAAAAATCCTGTAGAATGGTCACCTGCTCATATAAAAGCTGTTCAAAATATTAAATAGAAAGTCCAAGATTTACCTTGTTTAACTATCCCTCATCCAGATTTATTAAAAATAGTTCAAATAGCTGCATCTAAAATAGGTTTTGGAGGAATCCTTCTATAAAGAAATGTCCTTGGAAAAAAAAAATTCTTCATGTCACTTCTAGAACAGGATGCCCACTCAACAAAATTATTCCACTATTAAAAAGGAAATCCTATCCATAGTAAATAGTATAATGAAGTTTCAAAGTGATTTATTAAAAATTTTTTTTATTAAGAATAGATTGTAAATCTGCTAAAGAAATTTTAGAAAAAGATGTAAAAAATCTTACTGCTAAGCTAATCTTTGCTCGCTGGCAAGCTTTATTAGCCATATTTGACTTTGACATTGAGTATATTGCAGGTAAAATTAATTCTCTTCTTGATTTTTTATCTCTTGAGTTTTTACAGGGACAAAAGAATGAAGCCTCGGCAGATTAGACCCTTTCTCCAATCCCCAACTGATAAAGTTTCTTCCATTATGAACACTACACCTTTATCTAGAAAATCCAGGGGCAATTATCTTGAGAGATGGGGAGCAACCCATACTTCTAATGTTCCTCAATTTCAAAGCCCATCAGGCCCTGTATCCACAAAACCTCAAGCTTTACAAGCCCAATATTTTGCCACAAAAGCACCTTTGAGAATTTATTCCTTAGATGACATGTCTTATGCCGATACCATTTATATTGAACATCTTATCCAAACCCTTTTTTCTCCTGATCACTTTTTTATCCAACCTCTTGACTATAAAGTCTATGAACAGATTCTGATCAGAACTGGCAGCTGTACTATTAAACATACAGATGGATCAAAAAATGCATACTTAAATGCTTTACCACCTAATATTACTATCCTCCATTCAAAAATCAAAATCCTGCATGTTCTCTCTACAGAAGAATGGGGACGACCTCTTCATATACCTCAAAGGCTTGATTCAAAACTTATTTTTAATTATTATGATTATATTTCTGCTTGGGAAGTCATCCTCTATTATCAAAACCTATCATTCTAGCATTCCTAGTTCATCAGATTCAAATCAAACTCTCATAAAATACCTATGTGGTTCTTCACATAATTCTGGATCCCTTTTGGTGCCACTAAAGACATCCTTCCTCAAGCACTTCTTCCTATTTATGAATCCTATTATGTATCATTTAAAGCCCTTTTCAAATCAGAAGAAAAAAGCCCTTATCAGCACCTACAACTTGCAACAGAACCTTATGTTATTCTGCAGTTTTATCGTAAGCAGGAGATTCCTCGGATCTTCAAATGGAATTTTGATAAAGAAATGGACTTCAGTCCACCAGTTTTATCTCGAATGATCTATATCAAGTTTCGGTACCAATTTGATTATGCAACAATACTCCAGCAATATTCTACCAATCAAGCTATAGAACCATCATTCTCTAAAGTTCTCAAAACTTCTGAAAAGAAAAAAAAAAGGCTTCATCCAGCAAGTCATATTGACAAATAGAAGATTTCTTATTCAGCCTCTCCTTCGGCTCTTTATGCAGTAGCAGATTTGCTTTAACTCAAAAAAGAACTTCAAAAGGAAATTTTTGAACAAATACAAAAAGAAAGGTCATCTGAAAATTCTCCATTAAGTTTTGGTCAGTAGCTGCATCATCTTTAGGCTGATGACAATCCTTTTGAAAATATTGCCCCTGAACCAAAAACATATGCTAATGAGACAAAGAGTGATAATGAAGGATTCATCTCTATCTGACGAAATGAAAATACATAAAGCCAAGACAAGACATATGCTTTATCAAGCCACTCAATTTTCCACAAAGCAATCATGATAATCTACTATTCAGAATAAAGTTCATCTACAGTGAAGATTGTGATCTTATCCAGCAGTCTTGAAGAATCATTAAATTTGCAGCACATGAAATGAAATGCAAATATAGTGTAAATTCAACTGTAATGAAATGTAGATTATGTTGGTTATGACTATGAATCGGTTTAGCCTTCCTCATGTATAGGCAAGAATTGGAATACCAGTCAAAATCTAGCCTTGCTTCCACCACCATCTCCTCTCTCCTCTCCTTCCACTTTTGTATACCCACCATCTTCTACATTTGGTATTAGAGCCAAATTGGTATCAAATTTATAATCAAGTACTTTGGCAATATAAAGTTGTTTTGTGAGTATTTCTTCACTTATCTTTGTTATATTATGCTTTGATTTTGCTTAAGAAATTGCTGACTCAAAAGTAAGAACATTAAAAATCTTAATACTTAGTTCTGTGTTTGTTATTATTGAGAAATTTTAATCATATTGCGCCTGGTGTGAAGTTGAGGCAGCCATTGTCGTCACCGTTGTTAGCCGTGTAAAGGTGTTTAAGGCATTTTGTTGGTGTGTAAATCCTCTATTTCATTAGATACTCGTGGTGGATTTGGTTAAAATAACTCTATAATACAAATTATGCCTAAGCTTATTAAGAAGTTTGTACCTTCTTCTTCCTCATCATCAAATTCCTTATCTTCTATGTCTATTAAAAATAGTAAAGAAATCAGTTATGACGATTTAGATCAAGTTATTTGTGACTAGAGTATTCCAACCTTAAAAAAATGAAATTTATAAAGTTGGAAGTTTTTAATTAAAATCAAGTTATAAAGTAAAAACCATTAAAAGAACTGAATCCATTACCAGTAATATTCAACATCTTTCTTAAATTAAGCCCCATGAAATAAAGGAGCATGTTAAAACATACAATTATATTCATTTGGGATTAGTGCAAGTTGCTCTAAAGCCTTTAACAAGACTTGGACTTAGAACGGAAGCTCTCATCTATGTTCAAGATACAAGACATAAAAAATTCAGTGATTCATTACTTGGAATGGTTGAATCAAGTTTGGCTAATGGCCTACATTCTTCAATTGCTTTCCAGATTTCTCTATTTCCTTTACAGATCCAGGTGCACATGAAGTTCTTACTCTTGCTATCTAGACAAAAGGTTTTGATATGAATCCTCATAATCAAAATCTTGCTTTCATATATAGAGTTTATTATACACTCATGAATTCAGCTATTCCAAGCATAGCCTATTCCCATCAAGCAAAAGGTATGACTACTTTATTCTAAACTAATTTCAAAAATAAACTTAATATTTCAAAACTCATACAGTGGAATGTTAGTAATCTATCTGGTAAATGGCACTTAGAAAATGCCCAACCAGAAAGGTCTTTAGAAAATGAAGATATTGAAACAATTATTGAACATGAAGATGGAAGTGTTGAAATTAATTTTTTAAATAGATTCAAGAGATACAACTCCTATAGTTTATCAACCTTTTAAAAAGTCTTATTCTCATCCTCCTTCTGTGGTAGGATTTTGCATAAAAGAACCATTCGAAGTTTCTTGCTCTACTCCTAATGTAGACTATTGACCTGCAGGACTTGTGTGTCTTTCTTATGAAGCTTCTCCATCTAATACATATAATCCTTCGGAATCCGATTTCAACATAAATGTTATTGAATGTTTTGAAATTGATAAAGAAATGTGAAAAAAGAATTTAGCTCTACATCCTTTAACAAAATCCTTTTTTAAACTGGTTTCTTAAGCACATAAAGACTTTTTGAAAGAAAAATGGTACAAATATATGTATGATAATGAAAGAAATATTTATTTCTTTGATTGGCTTAAACTAGCCATGAAGAAAGCTTATCATACTGAAGATTTCTCGATCAATATGATAACAAAATTAAGCTCATATTGGATTATAGCTTTTACCAGTTCTTCTCCACAAAGAACTGAAGAATCTATACATCCTCCATTACATCAAATCATATATAAAGAAACTTCGGCCGTACCTATAAAAGATGTAGCAAAGATACATGGAGATAAAGGTAAATCTAAATTAATTTATAAATCAGACTTAAGTCATGTTTTAGACCAAAATAATTATATAAATATTAACCTTCATACTATTGGCCAACAAACCAATATAATTGAAGATAAAGTTAAAAATATTTTAAAAATTTATGAAGCATCTTCTTCACAAAAGATAATTAAGACACAAACTTTAGGTTTTCATGGTGAAGCCCTTAAAGATCTAAAGTTAGAAAGGAAACCTTTAAGATTTTCAGATGAACTAATCAATCAATTATCTCATAGTTTTACAAATATTAAACTTCAAAAAAATAAAGATAAAAAAGTTGACAAATATATAAATGCTTTAGTCTCAAATTCTAAACCCTCTAGCTCAGATTCAAAAATTTCTATAGCTAATCCTGTAGAAGAAGAGTCTAAAATAAATGAGAATCAAAATGATCAAAATCAAGAATCTATAGAAATCAATAAAATCTTTAAAAGACAAAAACCAATAGTCACTATAGCAAAAACAAGAAATTATTATCCAAGTTCTACTCCAGTTGATCTTCAATTCGAAGAACAAGCTATTCTAAATGGCCTTCAATTTGAAAACTCCTCACTATATGAATGGAATGTAGATGGATTATCTAAATATTAAATCCTGCAACTATGCCAACACATGATGATATATGCCCCTACCATCATGGCTGCCGGTAATTATTAAAGACATGCAGTAAATGCAGTTGCCCTTGGATTTACTGGAAAATTATATGGTTGGTGGGAAAAGTACCTATCTGATATAGAAAGACAAGCTATAATAAATGCAGTAAAAAGAGATCCTTTAGGAAATCTTGTTATTACTCCTCAAGGTCAAATGATTCCTAATTTTATTAACATGCTTATTACCAATATAGTAAAACATTTTATTGGTAATTATATGAATGTAGAAGAAAAAATAAAAACACAATTAATCAATTTATCTTGCCCAACATTAGTAGATTTTTGTTGGTATAAAGATATTTTATTATCAAAATTCTATACAATTGATGCAAGCAATTCAGAATTTTGGAAAGAAAAATTTATCATTGGTCTTACTAAACTTTTTTGCAAAAAAAGTTAGAGAAGAGTTAAAATCAGAAAATTATGGAAATTTAAATTACCGACTTTATACAGATGGTGACCTCATTCAAAAGTTAAATAAAGTTGAATTTTCATTATGTAATGAAATCAAACTTAAACAACAAATTGAAAATGAAAAAAGAATCAACAAATATGAACTTGGTGATTTTTGTTATCAATTTGGCATGGAACCATTAATTAGCCCTTCTAGCCATAATAAAAAGAAAAACTTAAAAAGAAACCATCAAAAAAGAAAATCTAAACATTTTTCAACTCCACAATATTATATTCCCTCAAAAAGATATCATAAAAAATATTCTCATAAAAATCCTTATAAAGAATCAAAGAAATCTTATACAAAAGATAATCCATCCACTTCTTACCCTAAGAAAAAAGAGAAACAATGTTATAATTACAAAGAAAAAGGACATATAGCTCCTGACTACCCAAAAATAAAAGTAAAAGTACAAAAAGAAATCAAAACTATCTTAAAAGGATCCTCACCGTCAGAGTCATCCAGTTCCTCTGATACAGATTATTCTTCCTCTCATGCTTCAGATTAAACTTCAAGAACTCAAACAACGTCTTGAGAATCTTGAATTTCTCATGCTAAAAAATTATCAAGAAAATAATGATAATAAATTAGAACATCAAGAGGAATTTGGTGAAAACTTAAATGGTTTTGCAAATTCTTTAACAAGAAATCCACTTAAAAATTGGAAAACTCAAGCAACAATTAAGATAAAAGACTTCTTTACTAAAGCACTCTGCTTACTAGATAGTGGTGCATATGTTAATTTAATAAGAAAAGAATTAATCCCAACAAGATATTATGAAAAAACCAATAATAAACTCAATCTAGCTACTACTAGCAAAAAACTACATATCAAATACAAATTAAGTAATGTTTATGTATGGAAAAATGGAATAAGCATAAAGACTAATTTCCTTCTAGAAAAGGATTTAAACAATGATGTTATCCTTGGAAACCCTTTTCTACAAATTTTACAGCCTTTTTAAATTGACTCATTAGGTTTAAAAACTATTTTAGACAATAAAGAAATAATTTTTGATTTTGGTGAATCAACTCCTATTCAACATATCAATAGTATTCCAACAAAGTGAAAACAAGAATAAGGTGTTCAATAAACAATCAAATATCCAGCTCCAAATAAAACGGATCTTATTAATCATCTCTCTGATGTCTTTATATTTTCTACATTTGATCCTACATCCAGATTTTGGCACCTTCAAATTCTACCCGAAGGACAAATATAAAATTATTTTTCTTTTCCCAAATAAAATAAAAATTCAAATTATTGATAATTCTCATTCAGACCTGTCTGCCTTCAGGAAGTATCCATTCTCATTATAACATCAAGTACAAGCAAAAGCAAAGCCCTTATTCAGGAATCAAGCTCTTCCTTCATACCTACATCCCAACAAATATCAATTCCCTTCTTCAATCCAGGATTATCTATCATTTCACAAGAACTTACCAATGCCCATTGGAGTGCTATTTTCTCTGATAAAAGAAAAGACACTAGAAAAATCATATCGAAAATTGCAAACCATATGAAGGACTTAGAAAGCCAAATCCTTATGTGCCATAACATTCATCAAAGAGCACTATTATCCACCTATGCTGATGAAAAAACATCTAGAATTCACCTCCTGGAAAAGGTTAACACAGCCCTTCCAGATGAGATAGCTACAAGAATTAGAGAAAAAACTATTTCTTGTTAGAGCAAGGAGCAATTAATGCTCAAAGCTCAATATATAAGTTGGGTAATGGCTTTCCCAAATTGTTCCTGCCATCATATGAAGTTGATATCTCATATATCGAACAAGGATTAGTCCGAAGATTTTCTTTATGCAGAAATGATTTTGAAATGATACAGCAGCTTCTTGCAATCGTGTGTCATACCTTTTATAGCCTTGGAGTTACCAAAAGACAACTTCTCATAATGATTTCATCAAGTTTGGGTGAAAGATAAAAAATTCGGTTTTATCAACCTTATCAATTATGGACCATCATGAATTATGAAGAAGGAGATTTAGTCTACAAAATGTTCTTCTTTACCTTAAATGATTATTAGCATCTCCCTATTGATTATCCAACTCAATGGTATGAATCTCATGAAGTCACTACAATGGAATACAACTTAGAATGCCTCTGAACTTATGATCTAGCTTCTGATTAGTATTAAAGATTTCTCATTCTAAAAGGACATCTTGAATTTACAAGTACATACAGATATGTTTGGTGTGACGGTTGATGAGTTGTTTGCATTGCTGATGATCTCGCTGAGCAAACTACGATGATACAGAATCATTCTAAATCTAGACATGCCAAGTTTAATCAAATTCTCAATGCCTATGAAGATATCTCTTTTTACATTATAGAAAAAACTTGTAAAAAATTAATTCAGCTATTGCATGGAAAATTCAAAAATGACAATGCAGGTTGGAATGACCCTTGTCATAATTTTGAGTATATTTTGAAGTTCTCCACAAGCTGCAGAGGAATTCATCAGGATGGTGATTAATCTTATCACGATTTAGATTTATCAAGATTTATTAAGAGTTTTCTCTATAAAGCATGCAAAGAAAAGATAACAAAAAATGTATCATTGCTACCGTATCCATAGCTGTGCTATTCTCTCTAAACACATCAAAGTTATGTTGAAAAGGTACTATGTAAAATGCTACTTTGAGAAAAAAGACAAAAAACAATTGTGAAAAATCCAAAAGACAACAAGAATGAACAAGGCTCCATAGACTCCTCTCTCCGCAATGGACTAACTAGGTACTATGCAGAAGAATAAAGCAACATCCTCCTAGTCAATAAGTACAATCATCACAGCGTGAAGACAAACCATCTATTCGGCAACATGTGATCTTATCCAGCAGTAAAATCCCGAAACATCGTGCAATATGCCAGCACATAAAATGAAATACAAATGCAGTCTAAATTCAGTTATAATGAAATGTAATTTATGTTTGCTAAGGCTATAAATAGTAGTAGCCTTCTCCATGTATAGGCAAGAGTTGGTAACAAATTTATAATCAAGTACTTTGGCAATATAAAGTTGTTCTGTGAGTATTTCTTTACTTATCTTTGCTCGTTATGCTTTGATTTTGCTTAAGGAATTGTTGACTCAGAAGTAAGAATGCCAAAAGCCTTATTACTTAGTTCTGTGTTTGTTATTATTGAGAAATTTTAATCATATTTTGCCCGAAGCGAAGCTGACGTAGCCATTGATGTCACCATTGTTAGCCGTGTGAAGGCATTTAAGGCATTTTGTTGGTGTGTAAATCCTCTATTTCGTTAGATACTCGTGGTAGATTTGATTAAAATAACTCTATAATACAAATTATGGCTAAGCTTATTAAGAAGTCTGTACCTTCTTCTTCCTCATTATCAAATTCCTTATCTTCTATGTCTATTAAAAATAGTGAAGAATCAGTTATGACGATTTAGATCAAGTTATTTGTGATTGGACTATTTCAACAGAAAAAAAAAATGAAATTTATAAAGTTGGAAGTTTTCAATTAAAATCAAGTTATAAAGTAAAAACCATCGAAAGAACTAAACCATTACCATTAATATTCAGCATCTTTCTTTAATCAAGCCCCATGAAATAAAGGAATATGTTAAAACATACAATTATATTCATTTTGGATTAGTGCAAGTTACTCTAAAGCCATTAACAAGACTTGGACTTAGAGCTGAAGCTCTCATTTATGTTCAACATACAAGACATAAAAAATTTCAGTGATTCATTACCTAGAATGTTTGAATCAAGTTTGGCTAATGGCCCTACGTTCTTCAATTGCTTTCCAAATTTCTTTGTTTCTCTCACAGATCTAGGGGCACATGAAGCTCATACTCTTGCTATCTAGACCAAAAGGTTTTGATATGAATCCTCATAATCAAAATCTTGCTTTCATATATAGAGTTTATTATAAACTCAAGAATTCAGTTGTTCCAGCCATAGCCTATTCCCATCAAGCAAAAGGTATGACTACTTTATTCTAAACTAATTTCAAAAATAAAGTTAATATTCCAAAACTCATACAGTGGAATGATATTAATCTATCTGGTAAAAGGCGTTTAGAAAATGCTTAACCTAAAAGGTCTTTAGAAAATCAATATATTGAAACAATTATTGAACTTGAAGATGGAAGTGTTGAAATAAATTTCCAAATAGATTCAAGAGATACAACTCCTATAGTTTATCAACCTTCTAGAAAGTCTTATTTTCATCCTCCCTCTATGGTAGAATCTTCCATAAAAGAACTATCATAAGTTTCTTGCTCTACACCTAATGTAGACATTCAACCTACAGGACTAGTGTATCTTTCTTATCAATCTTCTCCATCTAATACATATAATCCTTCGGAATCCAATTTCAATACAAATGTTATTGAATGCTTTAAAATTGATAAAGAAGTGTTAAAAAAGAATTTAGCTTGCATCCTCTCACAAAATCTTTTTTGAACCATGTTTGTCAAGAACATAAAGAATTTCTAAAAGCAAAATGGTATAAATATATGTATGATAATCAAAGAAATATTTATTTCTTTGATTGGCTTAAGCTAGCCATGAAGAAAGCTTATAATACTGAAGATTTATACATCAATATGATAACTAAATTAAGCGCTTCTTGAATTATAGCTTCTACCAGTTCCTCTCCACAAAGAACTGAAGAATCTATACATCCTCCATTACATCAAATCATTTATAAAGAAACTTCAGCTGTACCCATAAAAGATGTTGCAAAAATACAAGGAGACAAAGGTAAAATTGAATTTATTTACAAATCAGATTTAAGTCATGTTTTAGAACAAAATAATTATATTAATATAAACCTTCATACTATTGGCCAACAAACCAATAGAATTAAAGATAAAGCTGAAAATATTTTAAAATTTTATGAAACTACTTCTTCCCATAGAGCAATCAAGATATAATCTTTAGGTTTTCAAGGTGAAGCCCTTAAAGATCTATAGTTAGAAAAAAAACCCTTAAAATTTTTAGACGAATTAATCAATCAATTATCTCATAGTTTTAAAAATATAAAACTTAAAGATAATAAAGAAAATAATGACAAAAAAGCCATAAAGATTTTAGTTTCTAAAGCTTCGAGTTCAGACTCAAAATTCTCCGTTTTTGACTCTATAGAAGAAAATTCAAAAGAAAATCATGATGATAAAAATTAAGAACTTTACAAATCAATAAAATATTTAAATGACAAAAACCAATAGTCACTGCAGTAAAAACAAGAAATTATTATCCAAGACCTATTCCAGTTGATCTTCAATTCGAAGAACAAGCTATTCTAAATAGCCTTCGATATGAAAACTCTTCAGTATATGAATGGAATGTAGATGGACTATCTGAATATCAAATCATGCAACTATGCCAACACATGATGATATATGCCTCTACCTCCATGGCTACCGGTAATGATCAGAGATATGCAATAAATGCAGTCGTTCTTTGATTTACTGGACAATTACATTGTTGGTGGGAAAAATACCTAACTGATACAGAAAAAATGCTATATTAAATGTAGTAAAAAGAGATCCCTTAGGAAATCCTATTCTTACTCCTCAAGGTCAAATGATTCCTGATTCTATTTACATGCTTATTACCAATATATTAAAACATTTTATTGGTAATTATATGAATGTAGAAGAAAAAAATAAGAACTCAATTAATCAATTTATCTTGCTTAACATTATCAGATTTTCATTGGTATAAAGATGTTTTCATGTCAAAACTCTATACAATCGATGTAAGTAATTCAGAAATTTGGAAAGAAAAATTCATATCTGGTATTCCTAAACTTTTTGTAAAAAAAGCCAGAGAAGAATTAAAATTAGAAAATTATGGAAATTTGAATTATGGAATGTATACATATGGTGATCTAATTCAAAAGATTAATAAAGTTGGATTTTCATTATGCAATAAAATCAAACTTAAACATCAAATTGAAAATAAAAAAAGAATCAGCAAGTTTGAACTTGGTGATTTTCATTTTCAATTTGGCATGGAACTATTAATTAGTCCTTCTAGCCAGAATAAAAGGAAAAATTGAAAAAGAAACCATCAAAAAAGAAAATCTAAACATTTTTCAACCCCACAATATTATACTCCCACAAAAAGATATAATAAAAAATCTTCTCATAAAACCCTTATAAAGAGTTAAAGAAATCTTATACAAATGATAATCCATCCACTTTTTATCCCAAGAAAAAATAAATACAATGTTATAATTACAAAGAAAAAAGACATATAGCTCTTGACTGCCCAAAAATAAAAGTAAAAACAAAAAAAGAAATCAAAACTATCTTAAAAGGATCCTCAATGTCAGAGTCATCCAGTTACTCTGATACAAATTATTCTTCCTCTCATTCTTCAGATACATGTCATTGTAAAATATTTGACAGTGAAATCTAGTATGAATCTACTTCTTCTTCTTCTTTATCTTTAAACATCCTTTTTGGTCCAGAAGAGATGGTGCTAGAAATGTTTAAAGATCTAAAAGATGAAGAATTAAAAGATAAATATTTTGAAAAAATATAGAATATAATTAAAGGAACTAAAAAAGGGAAAGCTTCTACATCAAATAACGTATTAGACTTAACTGAACAATTCAGCATTGAAACTGTATTAGATAGATTAAGAGAGCAACAATCTCCTACTTATCTTTCTATTCAAGATCTTTATAAAGAAATAAATAATCAAAAGTAAGGAATAAAAGAATTAAAATAAGACTTAATTCAACTTCAAGAACTCAACTAACGCGTTGAGAATCTTGAATTTCACACACTAAAGAATTTATCAAGAAAGTAATGATAATTTAGAAACTCAAGAAAAATTTGATAAAGACTTAAATGGTTTTGTAAATTCTTTACAAGAAATCCACTTAAAAAATGAAAAACTCAAGCTACAATTAAGGTCAAAGACTTCTCTATTAAAGCACTCTGCTTACCAGATAGTGGTGCATATGTTAATTTAATAAGAGAAGGATTAATCCCGATAAAATATTATGAACAAACCAACAATAAACTCAATCTAGCTACAGCTAGCAAAAAACTACATATCAAATACAAATTAAGTAATATTTATATCTGTAAAAATGGAAAATACGTAAAGACTAATTTCCTTCTATGAAAGGATTTAAATAATGATGTCATCCTTGGAAATCCTTTTCTACAAATTTTACGGCCTTTTCTAAAATCTATTTTGTTGAATTAACTTCTATTCAACATATTAATATTATTCAAACAAAATGTAAACAAGAAGAAGATGTTCAAAAACCATTCAGATATCCAGTTCCAAATAAAATGGATCTTATAAATCGTTTCTCTGATGTCTTCATGTTTTCTATATTTAATCCTACATCCAGATTTTGGTACCTTCAAATTCTACTTGGAGGATAGATATAAAAATATTTTTCTTTTCCCAAAGAAAATAAAAATTCTAATTATTAAGAATTCTCATTCAGACCTATCTGCCTTTAGGAAATATCCCTTCTCATTATGACATCAAGTACAAGCACAAGCAAAGCCCCTATTCAGGAATCAAGTTCTTCCTTCATACCTACATCCCAACAAATATCAATTCCCTTCTTCAATCCAGGATTATCTATCACTTCATAAGAACTTATCAATGCCCATTGGAGTGCCATTCTCTCTGATAAAAGAAAAAACACTAGAAAAACCCTATCCAAAATTGCAAACCATATCAAGGACTTAGAAAGCCAAATCCTTACGTGCCATAACATCCATCAAAGAGTACTATTATCCACCTATGTTGATGAAAAAACATCCAGAATTCACCTACTGGAAAAGGTTAACATAGCCCTTCCAGATGAGATAGCTGCAAGAATTAGAGAAAAAACTATTTCTTGTCAAATCAAGGAGCGATTAATGCTCAAAACTCAATATATAAGCCGGGCAACTGGCTTTCCAAGCTTTCCCAAATTGTTCCTGCCATCATATGAAGTAATATCTCATATATTGAACAAGGATTAGTCCAAAGATTTTCTTTATGCAGAGATGATTTTGAAAGGATATGGCAGCTCCCTGCAATCATGTGTCATGCCTCCCGTAGCCTTGGAGTTACCAAAAGACAACTTCTTATAATGATTTCATCAAGTTTGGGTGAAGGATTAGAAATTCGGTTTTATCAACCTAATCAATTATGGACCATCATAAATTATGAAGAAGGAGATTTAGTATGCAAAAAGTGCATCTCTACGTTAAATGATTACGAGCATCTCCCTGTTGATTATCCAGCTCAATGGTATGAATCTCATGAAGTCGCTACAATGGAATACAGCTTAGAATGTTTCTAAAATTATGATCCAGATTCTAATCAATATCAAAGATTTCTTAATCTAAAAGGACATCTTGAATTTGCAAGTACAAACAGATATGTTTGGTGTGACGTCGATGAGTTGTTTGCATCGCTGATGATCTCGCTGAGCAAACAACGGTGATACAGAATTCAAATAAATCTGGACATATAGCTTTCAATGAAATTATCAATGCTTATGAAGACATGTCTTTTGATATTTCTGACAGAACTTGAGAAGACACTACAATAAAATGCATTATTGGATACGGCTTTGCCCACACAAGCCTATTTTGTGTGGCTAAATGTTATTTTTTGCCCACTCAAATAAACCTACGTAGGCAAATGTAACAATTTTCTTCTGCTTTTGGCGATGCAAGATATTTGCATGATTAAAAGTGGCTGGAAAAGGCCATGACTTTTGGCCACTCATGGTTTTTCATGGGCAATATCCTTTGGTGACGTGGTATTTTGTAGGTAAAAATAAAAACCTTTAACTACGCATATATTTGCATAGGAAAAGGTCAAGATATTCGGCAATGCATGGTTTTCCATGGGTAATATCCTTTCGCAATGCGGTATTTTGTAGGCAAATTAAAAAACCTTTGGCCACGCATATATTTGGGTATGAAAAAGCCAAGACTTTCTGCCACGCATGGTTTTTCGTAGGCAATATCTTTTGGCAACGCGGTATTTTGTAGGCAAAATAAAAACCTTTGGCCACTCATATATTTGCATAGGGAAAAGCCAAAACTTTCAACCAAGCATTGTTTTCCATAGGCAATATCTTTTAGTGATGCGGTATTTTGTAGGTAAAGGGAAAAACCTTTGGCCACGTATATATTTGGCTGGGAAAAAGCCAAGACCTTCGGCAATACATGGTTTTTTTTGGGCAAATCCAAATATTTTCTTTTCCAATATTTTATTCTTGTTAATGAATTTTAAACATTCTTTTTGCCCGTGCACTATTCACAATGAGCATAGCCTGTATTTTGTTTTTCTTTTTACTTCTAATCACTACTAACATTATTCCCATTCCTACCTCTCGTTCATGCGCTCTTGCCCCTTTTTCACCTTCCACGCCCTTTGGTAGCCCTAGTTGTGGAAGCTTTAAGTGAATCCTTTCTTTGATCTTCTTTAAGTGAATCCAATCGGCTATACTAATAAGAATAGAGCAAACCGATTCTCCAATTACCCGGAGGTTCTGATCATTTAGTAATTGGATTTGGGTCATTATTTAGCTCCTAGTAAATAAATGCTCCCAAGTATGAATCCTATTTTTCGATCACAAATTTTTTGAGAGTAAGAGGGCATTGTCTCGGTTATGCTTGGCTTTAGAGGGCGACGGATTGGAACTGAGCAAAAAGTTATTTTGTCCAGGAAACAGTGGCTCTCCCTCCGGTAAGTCTCTCTTCCTCACATAGTCACTTGATACTCTCCCTTTTCTCTTTTTCTCTCATCTCCCCCTCTTCTCTTTTCTCTCATTACCTTTCAAAAATTCCTCTTCTTCTTTTGCACACCATAGAATCGGCAATTGCTTTTTTAGTTTTTCTTTCTTTCTTTATTTTGAGAATTCTTCTTCTTCTTGTTCTTGATTTCCCTATATGCAAATCTAATTGTGTTGCTTTTTCATGTTGTTGATTTTCATTTTAGCGCTTGTTTGGATGAGGAGGAAATGTAGATGGAGGAAGCTGCATTCTTTCTGTCTCATACAAATAGGGCCTTGGGCTATATGTTTACAAAAGAACTAAAACTAAGTTATTCTTGCATGGGTTTAATAATGAAGACCAAAGGATAAAATTAATTGACTAAGGGAAGCTAAAAAATGAGAAATTTTGAAAACTTTCTGCTCTATCCTATTGGCGTTGGTTAGGATTTTGATTTAGATTGGGTGTTTAATTATCGCATTAGATTGGGATTCCATTAGATTAGAATTTTGATTGGATATTTTAATTAGGGGTTTTGTTATGGTGTTCATGCCGATGATGATTAAAGCTTAGATTTATTTTATATGATGATTAAACCCAAAGCCCAAAACCATGAATGAATTAGGTTGTTCTATTTAGATTAATTTAAGCAGGTTTTTCTCTGTGGCATGTTTGTATATGCTGTGAAAAATGGAAAAGCTCAAGGAACTAGAATCTTTGTTAATTTCTTTTACTGTCTAGGTTTAGAATCTATGCTCAAATTATAATGGGTTTAGAACCTAGGCCTGAACTATTAGTTTGAAACATGAAAGAAAGGGAGGACCCATGAGATTTTTTTTTAAACAGCTGTTGGTTGGGATCCAGACTCTGTGTGAGAGCATTGAGCTGTGTTGCTCACAGACCCCATTCCCGACCCTCACAATTTGTCATTTAATAATCCAGGCTGTTCCTAGCTTCTCTGTTATTTCATGCTTCTAAATCACAGTTTGAGGCCCTAGAATAGTTTGGCCTGAAACCATACATAATTATACAGTTTTATTAGCCATTTTGCCTTGTGTCTAGTAGAATTTATACTACACAATTTAGCCTTTGAATGGCTGATGTGTGAAATTTTTATTTATTTATTTTTTACGTAGGATCTTTCCTACGGTCTATACAACTGTGATTGAAGTGAAAATTGGATGATGTATGTACAACCGTTCATATGCCTAAAGAAGATGTTGTTTAGAGAAAAAAAACATTTAAAAACAAAACTTTGAAAATGGGAGTTGTGTATTTGTGTTGTGTTTGTTTGAGTCTTACATACTAAATAATGCAATTATATAATTCACGTCTGTTTAAATGCAATATATTTTCTCTTTTGCTATTGTTATGTGAAAGAAGTCTAGCAAAAATTTAGCCCCACCTAAATGAAAATCCTGGGCCCACCACTAATCCTTCAGGTAAGTTGTTAGGAGAACTCCTTTTCTCTCTAATGCAGAGTTTTAGGCTTATTTTTATTTGATTGAAACAAAAGAGTATTAATCTGACATACTTAACATTGTTAGGCACACAGTAGCCATAGCCCTTTCATCTCAACCTTCGAAATCTTCTTTTCTGCAGTGGAGAAAATCATAGGTGACTCTCTTTCTCTCTCTCTGCTATACTCATATGCCCACAAGCTTTGAACCCTACACCCTAAAGCCCAACTTGTGAGCCCCTAAATCTTATAGCTTAATTTTCATGATTTTGTATGCATGAGCTTGTATAATTGAGTTCTTTCTATATGCTAAGTTCCGCCCCACAACTGTTTGATCAATGTGTGTTTTCAGTTCCCACCGTTTGGCAGTTTTTTTTCTTTTAGCTTTATTGGGTAGTGACAATAAATGTAAATTGTTCCCCTCCAAATGCAACTCTTGTGAGAATTTAAATTGTTCAAATGATTTTAAGGATTGGGTTTGCCCAAATTCAGCTAGCACAATTAGGAACAAACAATAGTATTTATTTCAGTCTGATTTTGTTGCTTACAAGTATGAAGAAGGCTCTTGAGAAGATGGAATCTTACTCATAACAATGTTGAAACAACAGAAATTTAGGCATATTTTTATTTGATTGAAACTATTTTCTTGAAGAAATCCAACAAATAGCATTTATTCAAACCACTTAACCTGGATCTTGAAACGTTTCAAATTGGCAATTCTAGTTCTGGTTACACTGCATAACCTAATTAATTTATGGGAAACTGTATCCTGATCTGTTGTTGCTTCTAATTATATGATCCTTCTCTTAGACATTTGTAAATTTGGGGCTAGCAGTTTTGTATTTCAGGAATGTGAACTGAAGCCTCTGTTCTTTCGTCACTTTATGATAACAAATGTTGTAACCCATGCCCAACACATGCTGAACTAGAAAATAACATTCCAATCACCAAATCAAGAGAAATACAAAGTAAAATTTAATAACAATACAAACTAGTAACATCATACATAACACAGAACCATAGTCAAACTCTAATTTAACCATGTGATTACATCCCTTAAAAAAATGAAAAAACTAAAAAAACCCAGGAAGGACTCTTTAATTTAAGTTTAGTGGATGCTACTACTTGGCTGGTCTAAGTTGGTAAAATAAACCGAAACCGAAGTGTTTTTTTTTTGTCATTCATTTCATGGTGTTTAATGATAGTTGGCTATATTTAATGAACTTATTTTTTTTAGACGACTAGGTTTTGAGCTCTCTTGTGAAATGGGCATCACTATATTACTTCGATCCTAGTCTTTTGCAGGTTTATCATTGACCATAAATGCCAGGATTTATATAAAGATTGGAAGAGCACGTTGCACACGCACTATCTTAAGCTCAAAAAGGATAAAGTGCCTGGCATTGAAAGCCATCCATTACGCCCTTGTAAACTGGATGGCCAAAAGTTCATGATTGAGCATGTGTGGGAGAGCTACGACTTTAAGGTATTCCTTATTGGTTATATATATGGTGTTTGGGCTTGTATTGGACTGAAATAGAATAACCAAATGTGGGATGATTAAGCCTATTTTGGTGCTTTTGTTTTTCTTTTTTTAATTTTGGCTTCGTAGAAAAAGTTCGAAAGTGGGAAGAAGGCACGAGCCTTCTAAAAATACAATCATATGAGTGGCTCAAGATCATATGCATCATGAGCATCTATCGATGTAAGTCTAGGATTATAAAATTTTCACTTTTAATAAAATTTCAATATTTAGTTAATTTGACCGGAATATCTAATGAACAATAGGCATCAAAGAATGGTGATGTTCAATCCTGAATATTTTCGAGGAAACTCACAAGTGTGGTCAACACGGTGGGGGTATCGATAAATGACCATGCTGAGCAACATCATGTAAGTGTTAGCTAATTCATTTGTTTAAATCGTCAAATGTACATCATATAAATATTAGCTAATTCATTTGTTTAAATCGTCAAATGTGCATTTTTTTACATATGTTATGAGTTTACATATTAAAAAATTACAGGCCATTCTAAAGGAGAAGATTCTTACGCAGTCACAGCCATGTCGTGAATCCACAAACTGAGGTACAGATTTCCATCAATGTGCTTGGAAAAAGGTTAGATTTCTCGAGGGGATTCGGGAACTACAGCACCGCTTCATCTTCCACACAGTCTCAGGCATCTAATCCTAAGGCCGCAGCAGAAGATAGCTGATTAGGATAAGACCTTGATTACATGTGAAGGTTACTGCAGGTGATGGCTATAAAAATTGTAGTAGATTCAGCCGGCATTCCGGAGTTAGTTATAGAGAATGGTGTTGAAGATCGCACACAGAGTGAAGGGTAAGATGCAACTTCCTTTGGTTAGTAAATGGATTTTTTTTTCAATTCTAGAGAGTGGTTTGAACTTAAATGTTGAGTTTAAGGATGTATCTAGAATTAAGTAAATAAATTATTTCATGCATTTAAGCCAAATTTTGTTGTGGCTAACTTTGTGATGATTCATTTTGACAATATGAGCAGTGTGAGGCCAGTAGAATATTGTTGTGCTTTGAGACACATTTCGAGTAGTCTATTTTTAAGCAAAGATCAATGTTGCAAATTTATTTTAAAAAATGGGTAGTCAATGTAATTTGCTAACTTTTGAATTTTTCAACTTAAAAGGTGAAGATAACACATGCATATAATTTGGTTTGAAGTTAATTCATTGACAAAATGCTCACGATTTTCTATATTTTTTTGCATAGGTTGATGATTGAAGTCTTCGGTTGCTAGATGGCCTCTTCTCTTGTTTTCTCTTTTGTCACAAGTATTTAGACTTGTTGAATATTATCTTCTTGTTATTGGGTATTTGAATATATTTGAGGCTTATTTTGATAGATATGTATTGGATATTTTGTATATTTTTTATTATAATATTTGTTTGTTGGGATTTGTAATTGGTTGGATATTAATTTATTTGTGTGTTTATTGAACTAGTTTGGATGAGATTGGTATAAATAGGTTACTGGAAAAAATTGAAAATGAATAAAAAAAGATTTAATATTTCTTTTGGCTATGGAATGTATGTGGGTAAAGAATGAACAAAGGTTTTGTCTATGTGTATTAAGTCGACAAAAGTTCTATTTATAATAAAAAAATTGATTTTTTCTTAGTTTACCTATGAAATTTTTGTGGGCAAAAGTGCTTATTAAAATTAGAAATAATTATATTTGACTTTTGGCTACGTGAAGATTTGTAGGCAAAGATTATACCTTTGCCTACGCAAAGCTTTGTAGTCAAAAGGTTGTATATTTGCCTATGCAAAGCTTCATAGCCAAAGGCTGCACCTTTACCGACAACAAGTTAGCGTAGGCAAAAGTACAACATTTGGCTACACAACATTTGGTGACGCATGGAGGCATAGAAAAAAACTAAATCTTTACCTACGTAGCATTTTGTGCATCGGCAAAGACCTTTCCCCACAACCCCTTAGCTACGACTTGCTTACACATGTCTTTGTGTAGGTAAAGAGTTTTGTCTATGCATCTAGCTCTTTGCCTACAAATTTTCTGTATAGGCAAAAGTGCATTTTGTTGTAGTGATAGTTAATCCAATTATTCCATCGTGAATTAACAAATGATGGCTGAGATGAGCACTTTTGATGCAAATCTCCAATAATACTATGCCTAGCATAAGGATTCTTCCTGCAAGAGTTTTTTCTACTAGCCCATCAATGAGTTTTTTCTAAAAAAAGTGCATACAAAAGTACTAAAAGATAACATATCTCCCATAAGAATCAAGTAGTATTTTATTCCCGACATGCACATCTATGAAGAACTTATCTCCAGAAAGGGAAAAGAAATAAAGAGATGACACATACCTTATCAAGTCACTCAAAGCAAAGATTGTGATTTTTACCAGCAATCCGGTTGCATCACGAAATTTGTCGGCACATGAAATGAAATGCAAATGCAGTGTAATTTCAGTTGTAATGAAATATAAATTATGTTGATTATGACTATAAATAGGTCTAGGCTTCCTCATGTACAGGCAAGAGTTAGAATACCAATCAAAATACAGCCTTGCTTCCACCACCATCTCCTCTTGTTGGAAGCAGGTGGGTCTTGTAGATAGATTTTCAAAACTTTTGACCCACTTGACACAGGGATCAACTATCTATAAGACCAAAAACCCAATCCAGGATGCATTACCCTCAATCTCGTCACCATGTATAGTAAATATTCTATCTAAGAGATAGAATCGAATAGCACTAAATATCCACAATAATCTACGACATGAAAGAACTAGTCATACCTTTGGAGATCCGCAGTGCTCTAATGGAGAAGTTGCGACTCTACTTGATGATGAGAATCTTCAACACCTCTTAGCCTTCCACGCTATGACCCGAATTGGATTTGTTTTCTCAAGAAGATTGGTGGAATCTTTAGGAGAAATCCTAACTCGAAACTCCAAGGAACTAGAAGAGAGAAGGAGAGAGAAACTCGTGCAACTCTTGCACGAATAGTGTTTTAGGCGTGAGAGAGAGTCTTATTGGATGTCCAAGAGATTTTATAGACTTTCAAATCTCTCCCTTGTCTAATTGAAATAGAAGTCTTACTTCCAAAGCAATTAGCAACTTTCTCCTTTCCAAACTATTCTTTCTAGAGTTCAAGTCGGATTAGTATTTTCCAATATCTTGGGCTAGTGTGGGGACCACTAGGGATTCCTTAGAAAGCTGGCTCCAACTCGAACACCGCAACCGCACATCTCATGTGCAATCTAGGCCCACAGTTAATTGCAAATAACACCACTATATAAATGCAATTGCACTCCAGTCTTAGGAATAAATTACAATGAAGACCCTAAACTTCCCAATTACCACAAGTAGGCCCCTCTATCAATATCCGTAGACCAATTGGAATAAATCTGTCTCTTCCAATCTAAGTTCCACATCTTATTATCCTTGAGCCCCAATTAATCACAGTAATCATCAGTACCATCCAATTAACTCTTAATTAAGATGGGTGCGCACTTACTAATGACAAATCCATTAATTGGCACAAGGGGATAATAGAGATAGATTTCATCTTGATCATTCAATGTTCCCACAGTTCTACTACCACATACCCAAGACACCGAGGTGTTAACCTATAGTCGGCCTCACTCATTGGTGACTCAAAGCAAATGAATAGATAGAAACTTGAGTTCATCAATGTCTCAAGATTGAGAGCCTATTGTTAGGGAATTATGAGAGCATACCTTATTATTGAGACGGAATTTCATAAGGTGCATTTCATGGTCCTTCAATACATCCAATGTACTAGCACCGTGATCCAAAATCTTACATTCTGATGATCGAGACAAATCACATTATCTCATAGTGATCAAAGTGCTGCAACTTTATCAAATGAGATGCCCAGTCTCATTACTGGTTGTGAAGCTATTTAAGTATAAGATTTGTGACATATATCTCCCGCGCATGGATCTCATCCATGCACATATATCACATCTAATATACTAATGGGACCCGGTTCAACTCATGAACCATTATGTCATATATATTGGTCATGTGCATGAAGTAGTAAAATAATATTCATCTCATGAAAGTAAAGCATGATTTTATTGATAAATAAAGAAATTAATCAATTTATTACATCAACTGATGGATTGAGTCCACAAAATCTAACAATCTCCCACTTGGGCTCAATGCCAGTCAGGGTTGCATCTCATGCCCATCCCTTCTACATGCTGCTCAAAGACTTTGGTAGTCAAAGGCTTAGTAAAAGGATCTGCCAAATTGTCCGCAGAGGCTATCTTGGTAATAGCAATATCACCTCTCTGCACAATCTCTCTGACTAAGTGATACTTCCTCTGTACATGCTTTTGGCTTTTATGGCTTCTGGGTTCCTTTGATTGAGCGACTGCCCCGCTGCTGTCACAGTAAACTGTGAGTGGCTGTCATGCCAAAGGTACCACCCTAAGTTCCAAAAGGAATCTTTTAAGCCATACTGTTTCCTTAGCTGCTTCACAAGCTGCTACATATTCAGCCTACGAGGTTGAATCAGCGGTACATTCTTGTTTTATACTCCTCCAGCTGATAGCTCCGCCTCCAAGCATAAATACATAACCAAAGGTGGATTTCCTAGAATCCTTATCTGACATAAAGTCAGAATCTGTGTATCTGACTGGAATCAACTCATCACTGCTGTAAATCAACATATAATCTCTAGTCCTTCTCAAGTATTTGAGAATACATTTTACAGCAATCCAATGTTCAAGTCCTGGATTAGATTGATATCTGCTGACTAGGCCCACTACATAACAGATATCTGGTCTAGTACATAACATAGCATACATGAGGCTACCAACGGCCGAAGCGTATGGTATCGACCTCATTTGCTCCTTTTCCTTGGGTGTCTTAGGACACTGATCCTTGGAAAGGTGCACGCCATGCCTGAAAGGTGTGATACCCTTCTTGGAGTCTTCCATTGCAAACCGTACTAGCACCTTATCTATGTATGCAGCTTGGGATAAGCCAATCATCCTATTTTTCCGATCTCGATAGAGTTTGATCCCTAGGATATAACTAGCTTCTCCCAAGTCCTTCATGCTAACCAAACTTTTACCGTTGACAACATTCCTATGTTTTTCCCGAGGAGAAGGATGTCATCGACATATAAAACCAGAAAAACTACCCTGTCACCTTCACTTTTTATGTACACACATGACTCATCCGGATTTTGACAAAAACCAAATGACTTGATTGCCTGGTTAAAATGGATATTCTAGCTTCGGGATGACTGCTTCAGTCTATAAATAGACTTCTGCAGCTTGCAAACTTTTTGCTTCTTGTTTTTAGCTACAAAACCGTCTGGCTGCACCATATAGATGTCTTCCTCAAGATGGCCGTTGAGAAACGCCGTCTTGACATCCATTTGCCAAATCTCATAATCGAGATGAACCGCAATGGATAAGAGTATCCGGATGGATTTGAGCATGGCTACTGGCGAGAAGGTTTCCTCATAATCGATCCCCTCTTTCTGAGTATATCCTTTCATAACAAGCCTAGCCTTATAGGTCTCCACTCTTCCATCTGGTCCTCTTTTTCTCTTGTAGACCCACTTGCATCCAATAGGTTTAATATTGGCAGGCAAGTCCACAAGTGTCCAGACCTGATTTGAGTACATAGACTCCATCTCAGCTTTCATAGCATCTTGCCAGCGTCCCGAGTCTAAGTCATTGATTGCTTCATCATAGTTAGAGGGATCTTGTTCCGGCTCTTCTAGGATTGCTTCATAAGACTCTCTCAAGAATGAGAACCTGTCAAGGGGTCTGACAATCCTTCCACTACGACGAGGTACTGGTGTAACTACTGGGTCTGGTAAGGGCGGTTCTTCCTCAAGTCCGGTCATATTTGGATTTGGAATTGATTGCTCCTGAATCTCTTCTAAGATCACCTTTTCTAAGGATTTCTGGTCCATCATATAATCTTCCTCCAAAAAAACCACATTGGTGTTGACCAGCACTTTTTGCTCTCTGGGATTATAGAATAACCAACCTTTAGTTCCTTTAGGATATCCTGCAAAAGTGCATACTTCCGACTTCGTTTCTAACTTATCTGTCTTAACCTTAAGTACGTGTGCTGGACAACCCCAAATGTGTAAATGTTGTAAACTAGGCTTTCGCCCAGACCATAATTCCCAGGGAGTCTTAGGTATAGACTTAGATGGTACGAGGTTTAGTATGTACATTGCAGTATCCAAAGCATATCCCCAAAAGGATATAGGTAATCTTGAGAAACTCAACATAGACCTAATCATATCTAAAAGGGTCCGGTTCCTTCTTTCTGCTACTCTATTCTGTTGAGGCATACCAGGAGCAGACAACTGGGATAGAATCCCATTTTTTGATAGGTAACCCATAAAATCAGCAGAGAGATATTCCCCTCCTCGATCTGATCGAAGAGCCTTGATACTCTAACCTAATTGCTTTTCTGCTTCCGCTTGAAACTCTTTGAACTTTTCAAAAGCTTCGGACTTGTGGTGCATAAGGTATATGTAACCATATCTTGAGTAATCATCTGTGAAAGAGATGAAGTACTCATATCCTTCTCTGGCCCTGACATTAATGGGTCTGCAGACATCAGTATGCACTAATTCCAATAAATCTTTGGCCCTAGTACCCTTAGCTGAAAAGGTTCTTTTGGTCATTTTACCTTCCAAACAGGACTCACAGACAGGCATTGGTTCTACCACCGATGAAGGTAAAATACCATCTTTCACTAGCCTCTCAATCCTGTTAAGGTTTATATGACCTAGCCTCAGGTGCCAAAGTTTTGTTGGATTAGATGAAGGTGACTTTCTCTTTAATGATGGTCTATTAATTGTTTCAGTATCATGTATCTCATACATCGTGGGAGTTAACAAATAAAGTCCATTGGTTACCTTGCCAGAACATATGAAAGTACCATTCCTCTTTATGACAACTTCAGTACCAAAAGTAATAGAATAACCTTTATTCACCAAACTAGAAACTGAAATTAAATTCCGCCTTAAAGACGGTACATATAATGTTTCTAACAAAACCAATTTATTATTTAAAAAACATAAAGTAATGACTCCCACTGAAACAGCCTCTGCCTTAGCGTCAGATCCTAGGTTGACAATGATTTCTCCATCACTTAGCCTCTTGGTTTCCCTAAACCCCTGTAACGTATTACATATGTGATTAGTTGCCCCAGAATCCACACACCAGGATTCTGAAGTACCAGTTGCAAAACTAACTTCAGATATAAGTGACTCAATCATACCTAGAGTCTTTTTCTTAGACAGATATTCTGGACAATTCCTCTTCCAATGTCCTGTCTTACCACAATGGAAACACTTTCCTTTTGTCCCTGAACCCTTAGCTTTAGCTACGCCACCAGTTCGACCATTCTCAACCTTAGGACCCTTTGGAACTGATTTCTTTTTGCCTTTTCGCCCTTTGCTTTTCGGCTTGGACTTGGCATCTGACTTTCTGTCATCAAGGCAGTTGGTTTCTTCTTCATAATCCCTTCAGTTGCTACCAGCTGATTAGATAACTCAGCCAGAGTCAGATTCATTTTATTCATATTATAATTGACCTTGAAATTGTTGAATGACTCTGGTAGTGACTCAAGGATTATGTCAATCTGTGATTCTGCATCAATCACAGCTCCCAGTACATCTAACTCATTTAATGAGTCCATCATCTTCAACATGTGTTCCTGTACTGATGTACCTTCAGCCATCTTGGTGCTAATGAGCACCCTCATGGCTGCCTGCCTAGCAGGTCTGCCTTGTTCTACAAACATCTCCTTTAAGTTCGATATTATATCATATGCAGTCTTATAAGATTGATGTTGGTGTTGCAGCACACTAGACATGGATGCCAGAATGTAACATCGGGCCATCTCATCGTCTTTGGCCCATTTGGTGTAAAGGTCCTTTTCTACTTCTAATGCATCTGGGCCAGGCTCTTCAAGGGGGTTTTTGGTAAGGACATATTTATATCCTGAAGTTGTTAGGACAATATCCAGATTCCGTTTCCAGTCTACATAGTTAGATCCCACCAACTTATTCTGGTTGAGGATGGTCGCAAGTGGATTGAAAGTATTCGAATTCATGCTTGTAATACTGTAGCACATAACCATACATTCAATTAATGAATTTAAATGACATTATGGTTTAGTATTTTACCAAATTTATGTGGGAATCCTCATAACCACAAAATTCAGAATACATCGGAATCCCAATCCTGCGGGGTATGCCTCCTTGGGGAGTGCGAATACCTCCTAGACTGGTGCGGATCAAAGTTGGTCAAAATTGGGATTAAGACTAACTATCCATGATCCCCTTTATTCATTACTATCTAGGTATCTCATACCAAATAATGTATGACTCCCGATTAGCTTCGGTTTCTAAAATACATAAGGCAAATCCTTGGGGATACTACATCATTATTTTAGTTAAGTGTGACCCACCAACTAGCATTGCATGACAACCGTTGCGGACAGCTCCTCCTTGGGGAGTGGGCTCCCACCTCGTCTCATCAACACTATCCATAGGAGATCCATATCCAGTATCCAGATAAATACAAACCCTCCGTGGGGAATGGCCATTCTCAAAATGGCGCAAGGCTAATACTTTCCTTACAATGGACCTATGGTGGAAAACCATGGGAATTTGGATATATATAAATGCCCCGCTCCCACTTAATATTTTAGAGTTGAGGATTTCCTTATAGGTGTAAATTCATCTCATGATACGACCAATGATTGGATCCAAGTCAAGTTATTTTAAGGAAAGTCCAGTTTCTAAAATTAGTGTTACCAATAGATCCATCTCATGGGCCCACCAACTCTAATTAGAACTCTTTCCAAAAATTAATTTGATTTGACCAATTTTGGAATTTGCTATGTTTGGATCAGATATGAAAATATTCTACAATAAGCATTCATTCATAAATAGAAAGTGCTATAATAAAAGACTAGTCTTCTCCTCCACATGGCCCAGGCGGAAAAGACTTCTTGGACTTTTAGATTTTCCAAAACTTTGGGATTCCTCAAACTCTTTGGGCATCTCCAAAATAGCTTTTGGTAATCTTCAAACTCTTTGATTAGGAGTCCTTTTTCTCTTTCGTTCTTTGTTTCGAACATCTCCAGAATTTACAAATTTTAACGAATACATAAATTCCTGTCTCTATAATGAGACTTACATGGTAATCTAATCATGGAAATAAAAGGGCTATAGGGAAATTCACCATGCCTTGTCGTTTCATGGGAAACCAAGGAAACCATGATGCCCTTTACACTTAGCTACAAATAAACCAATAAGTAAAAGGAAAGAAAAAACATGTGGGCCATATGGAGAGGACATTATCACCTGCAAGTTAGTATCTCATACAACAAAGCATCTCATAAAACCAGGTTGCCAAACCACAATGGAAAAACAAGATGCCAATAGTTTGCCACCACTATATAAGATCCCCTACGCAGTGGGGTTCCGGGGGCAGCGCCCCCGGCGGGGTTCGAGCTGCCCGGTCAGCTCGCGGGGTTCCAAGGGGTAGCGCCTCCAAAAAAAAAAAAAACAACAACAACTCATACCAAGAACAAAATGATTCTGCTTGGGTTCGGCTAGCCGATCTGGTCTCTACGGTTAGCCAACGGACCTCTACAGCCATAGTGGTCCGTTTAACTAACTAACCTGACGAACCTAAAAATTTGGGTCCTTTTTTTTCAGATTCGGCTCCTGCTGTCCCCGATCACTTCTAATGATCTCAGTATGCTTCTAATGGCATCTTACCATCCTCTTACCATGATTAAAACCTTTTTTGACTTTCCAAACATGGATCTATTACAAAAGCAATCAAACCCAATAAACACTGATCCTTTCATAGCCCTTGCTCTATCCTCTTCACATCTCATGTAAAGACTAGAACAAGATTACTGATCTAACATGATTAGAGATGAGGTATGGCTTTGATACCAATTGTTGGAAGCAGGTGCGTCTCGTAGATAGATTTTCAAAAGTTTTGACCCACTTGACACAGGGATCAATTATCCATAAGACCAAAAACCTAATCCAGGATGCATTACCCTCAATCTCGTGACCATGTACAGTAAACATTCTATCTAAAAGATAGAATTGAATAGCACTAAATATCCACAATAATCTACGACATGAAAGAAGTAGATCATACATTTGGAGATCCACAGTGCTCTAATGGAGAAGTTGCAACTCTACTTGATGATGAGAATCTTCAACACCTCTTAGCCTTCCACGCTATGACCCGAATTGGATTTATTTTGTCATGAAGATTGGTGGAATCTTCGGGAGAAATCCCAACTCGAAACTCCAAGGAACTAGAAGAGAGAAGGAGAGAGAAACTCGTGCAACTCTTGCACGAATAGGGTTGTGGGCATGAGAGAGAGTCTTATTGGACGTCCAAGAGATTTTATAGAGTTTCAAATCTCTCCCTTGTCTAATTGAAATAGAAGTCTTACTTCCAAAGCAATTAGCAACTTTCTCCTTTCCAAACTCTTCTTTCTAGAGTTCAAGTCGGATTAGTAATTTCCAATATCTTGGGCTAGCGTGGGGACCACTAGGGATTCCTTAGAAAGCTGACTCCAACTGGAACACCGCCACCGCACATCTCATGTACAATCCGGGTCCACAGTTAATTGCAAATAACACCACTATATAAATGCAATTGCACTCCAGTCTTAGGAATAAATTACAATGAAGACCCTAAACTTCCCAATTACCACAAGTAGGCCCCTCTATCAATATCCATGGACCAATTGGAATAAATCTGTCTCTTCCAATCTAAGTTCCACATCTTATTATCCTTGAGCCCCAATTAATCACAGTAATCATTAGTACAATCCAATTAACTCTTAATTGAGATAGGTGCACACTTACTAATGACAAATCCATTAATTGGTACAAGGGGATAATAGAGATAGATTTCATCTTGATCATTCAATGTTCCCACAGTTCTACTACCACATACCCAAGACACCGAGGTGTTAACCTATAGTCGGCCTCACTCATTGGTGACTCAAAGCAAATGAATAGATAGAAACATGAGTTCATTAATGTCTCAAAATTGAGAGCCTATTGTTAGGGAATTATGAAAGCATACCTTATTATTGAGACGGAATTCCATAAGGTGCATCTCATGGTCCTTCAATACATCCAATGTACTAGCACCGTGATCCAGAATCTTACATTTTGATGATCGAGACAAATCACACTATCTCATAGTGATCAAAGTGCTGCAACCTTATCAAATGAGATGCCCAGTCTCATTACTGGTTGTGAAGCTATTTAAGTATAAGATTTGTAACATATATCTCCCACGCGTGGATCTCATCTGTGCACATATATCACATCTAATATACTAATGGGACCCGGTTCAACTCATGAACCATTATATCATATGTATTGGTCATGTGCATGAAGTAGTAAAATAATATTCATCTCATGAAAGTAAAGCATGATTTTATTGATAAATAAAGAAATTAATCAATTTATTACATCAACTGATGGATTGAGTCCACAAAATCTAACACCTCTCTCCTCTCCCTTCCACTTTTGTATACCCACCATCTTCCTCATTTGGTAATAGAGCCAAGTTGGTATCAAACTTGTAATCAAGTAGTTTGGCAATATAAAGTCATTTTGTAATTATTTCTTCACTTATCTTTGTTATGTTATGCTTTGATTTTGCTTAAGGAATTGCTAATTCAGACATAAGAACGTCAAAAGTTTTAATACATAGTTCTGTGTTTGTTATTATTGAGAAATTTTAATCATATTCTGCCCGGAGTGAAGCTGAGGGAGCCATTGTTGTCGCCATTGTTAGCCGTGTGAAGGCATTTAAAGCATTTTGTTGGTGTGTAAATTCTTTATTTCGTTAGCTACTCATGGTGAATTTGGTTAAAATACCTCTATAATACAAATTATGGCTAAGCTTTATTAAGAAGTTTGTACTTTCTTCTTCTTCACCATCAAATTCCTTATTTTCTATGTCTATTAAAAATCTTGAAGAAATCAATTATGACGATTTAGATCAAGTTATTTGTGATTGGACTATTCCAGTCGTAAATAAAAAAGAAATTTATAAAGTTGGAAATTTTTAATTAAATCAAGTTGTAAAGTAAAACCATTGAAAAAACAGAATCCATTACCAGTAATATTCAGCATCTTTCTATAATCAAGCCCCATGAAATAAAGGAGTATGTTAAAACATACAATTAAATTCATTTTGGATTAGTGCAAGTTGCACTAAAGCCGTTAACAAGACTTGGATTTAGAACTAAAGCATTCATCTATGTTCAAGATACAAGAAATAAAAACTTAAGTGATTCATTACTTGGAATGGTTGAATCAAGTTTGGCTAATGGCCCAATTTTCTTCAATTGCTTTCCAAATTTCTCTATTTTCCTTACAGATCCAGGTGAACATGAAGCTCTTACTCTTGCTATCTAGACGAAAGGTTTTGATATAAATCCTCATAATCAAAATCTTGCTCTCATATATAGAGTTTATTATAAACTCATGAGTTTAGTTGTTCCAGGCATAGCCTATTCCCATCAAGCAAAAGGTATGACTACTTTATTCCAACCTAATTTCAAAGATAAAGTTAATTTTCCAAAACTCATGCAGTGGAATGATTTTAATCTATCTAGTAAATAGTGCTTAGAAAACGCCCAACCAAAAAGGTCTTTAGAAAAACAAGATATTGAAACAATTATTGAACATGAAGATGGAAGTGTTCAAATAAATTTTCAAACAAATTCAAGAGATACAACTCCTACAGTTTATCAACCTTCTAGAAAGTTTTATTCTCATCCTTTCTCTGTGGTAGGATCTTCCATAAAAGAACCATCATGAGTTTCTTAATCTACACCTAATGTAGACCTTCGACCTGCAGGACTTGTGTATCCTTCTTATCAAGCTTCTCCATCTCATACATATAATACTTTGGAATCTGATTTTAATATAAATGTTATTGAATGTTTTGAAATTGATAAAGAAATGTTAAGAAAGAATTTCGCTTTATATCCTTTAAAAAAATCCTTTTTTAAACAGGTTTCTCAAGAACATAAAGACTTTCTAAAGGCAAAATGGTATAAATATTTGTATGATAATCAAAGAAATATCTATTTCTTTGATTGGCTTAAACTAACTACTATTGGTAGCCTCATGTATGCTATGTTATTTACCAGACCAGATATCTGTTATGTAGTGGGCCTAGTCAGCAGATATCAATCTAATCCAAGACCTGAACATTGGACTGCTGTAAAATGTATTTTCAAATACTTGAGAAGGACTAGAGATTACATGTTGATTTATAGCAGTGATGAGTTGATTCCAGTCGGATACACAGATTCTGACTTTATGTCAGATAAGGATTCTAGGAAATCTACCTCTGGTTATGTATTTATGCTTGGAGGCAGAGCTATCAGTTGGAGGAGTATAAAACAAGAATGTACCGCTGATTCAACCTCGGAAGCTGAATATGTAGCAGCTTGTGAAGCAGCTAAGGAAGCAGTATGGCTTAAAAGATTCCTTTTGGAACTTGGGGTGGTACCTTTGGTACGACAGCCACTCACAGTTTACTGTGACAGCAACGGGGCAGTCGCTCAGTCAAAGGAACCTAGAAGCCATAAAAGTCAAAAGCATGTACAAAGGAAGTACCACTTAGTCAGAGAGATTGTGCAGAGAGGTGATATTGCTATTACCAAGATAGCCTCTGCGGACAATTTGGCAGATCCCTTTACTAAGCCTTTGACTACTAAAGTCTTTGAGCAGCATGTAGAAGGGATGGGCATGAGATAAAACCCTGACTGGCATTGAGCTCAAGTGGGAGATTGTTAGATTTTGTTGACTCAATCCATCAGTTGATGTAATAAATTGATTAATTTCTTTATTTATCAACAAAATCATGCTTTGCTTTCATGAGATGAGTGTTATTTTACTAATTCATGTACATGACCACTACATATGACATAATGGTTCACGAGTTGATCCGAGTCCCATTAGTATATTAGATGTGACATATGTGCATGGATGAGATCCACACGCGGGAGATATATGTCACAAATCTTATACTTAAATAGCTTCACAACCAGTAATGAGACTGGGCATCTCATTTGATAAGGTTGCAGCACTTTGATCACTATGAAATAGTGTGATTTGTCTCGATCATCAGAATGCAAGATTCTGGATCACGGTGCTAGTACATTGGATGTATTGAAGGACCATGAGATGCACCTTATGGAATTCTGTCTCAATAATAAGGTATGCTCTCATAATTCCCTAGCAATAGGCTCTCAATCCTGAGACATTGATGAACTCAAGTTTCTATCTATTCATTTGCTTTGAGTCACCAATGAGTGAGGACGACTGTAGGTTAACACCTCGGTGTCTTGGGTATGTGGTAGTAGAACTGTGGGAACATTGAATGATCAAGATGGAATCTATCTCTATTATCCCCTTGTGCCAATTAATGGATTTGTCATTAGTAAGTGTGCACCCATCTCAATTAAGAGTTAATTGGATGGTACTGATGATTACTGTGATTAATTGGGGCTCAAGGATAATAAGATGTGGAACTTAGATTGAAAGAGACGGATTTATTCTAATTGATCCACGGATACTGATAGAGGGGCCTACTTGTGGTAATTAGGAAGTTTAGGGTCTTCATTGTAATTTATTCCTAAGACTGGAGTGCAATTGCATTTATATAGTGGTGTTATTTGCAATTAACTGAGGGCCCGGATTGCACATGAGATGTGGGGTTGCGGTGTTCCAGTTGGAGCCAGCTTTCTAAGGAATCCCTAGTGGTCCCCACGCTAGCCCAAGTTATTCGAAAATACTAATCTGACTCGAACTCTAGAAAGAAGGGATAAGAAAGGAGAAAGTTGCTAATTGCTTTGGAAGTAAGACTTCTATTTCAATTAGGCAAGGACGAGATTTGAAAGTTTATAAAATATCCATGGACGTCCAAAAGAGTCTCACACACGCCTAAAACCCTTTCGTGCAAGAGTTGCATGAGTTACTCTCTCCTTCTTTCTTCTAGTTCCTTGGAGTTTCGAGTTGGGATTTTCTCCTGAAGATTCCACCATTCTTCTTGAGAAAAGAAATCCAATTCGGGGGTCATAGTGTGGAAGGCTAAGAGGTGTTGAAGAAATCCATTAGAGCACTGCGGATCTCTAAAGGTATGATCTACTTCTTGCATGTCGTAGATTATTTTGGATGTTTAGTGCTGGTAGAATTTTTACTGTACATGGTCACGAGATTGAGGGTAATGCATCCTGGATTGGGTTTTGGTCTTCTGGATAGTTGATCCCTGTGTCAAGTGGGTCAAAAGTTTTGAAAATCTATCCACGAGACCGGCCTACTTCCAATAGAAAGCTTATAATACTGAAGATTTATTCATCAATATGATAACTAAATTTAGCTCTTCTTGGATTATAGCTTCTACCAGTTCCTCTCTACAAAGAACTAAAGAATCTATAAATCTTCCATTACATCAAATCATGTATAAAGAAACTTCAGCTATACCCATAAAAGATGTTGCAAAAATACAAGGAGATCAAGGTAAATCTAAATTTATTTACAAATCATATTTAAGTGATGTTTTAGAATAAAATAATTATACAAATATTAACCTTCATACTATTGGCCAACAAACTAATATAATTGAAGATAAAGTTGAAAATATTTTACAGCCTTCTGAAATTATTTCTTCTCAAAAAGAAATCGAAACTATCTTAAAAGGATCCTCAACCTCATCCTTAGAATCATCTAGTTCCTTTGATAAAGATTATACTTCAGATACATGCCATTGTAAAATATTTGACAAAGAAATTCAGTATGAATCTACTTCTTCTTCCTCTTTATCTTTAAATGTACTCTCTGCTCCAGAAGAAATGGTGCTAGAAATGTTTAAAGATCTAAATTATGAAGAATTAAAAAATAAATATTTTGAAAAAATACAGAAAATAAATAACGAAAATAAAAAAGGAAAAGCTTCTTCATCAAGTAATATATCTGACTTACTTGAACAATTCAGAATAAAAACTGTTTTAGATAGATTAAGAGAACAAGCTCCTACTCATCTTTCAATTCAAGGTCTTTCTAAAGAAATAAATAATCAAAAGCAAGAAATAAAAGAATTAAAACAAGACTTAACTGAACTTCAAGAACTCAAACAACGTGTTGAGAATCTTGAATTTCACATACTCAAAAATTATCAAGAAAATAATGATAATTTAAAACATCAAGAAAAATTTGATGAAAACCTAAATGGTTTTCTAAATTATTTAACAAGGAATCCACCTCAAAAATGGAAAACTCAAGTTACAATTCAGGTCAAAGACTTCTCTGTTAAAGCACTCTACTTACTAGATAATGGCGTAGATGTTAATTTAATGAGAGAAGGATTAATCCCAACAAAATATTATGAAAAAACCAATAATAAACTTAGCCTAGCAACTGCTAGTAATAAACTCCATATCCATTATAAATTAAGTAACGTCCATGTTTGCAAAAATGGAACATGCATAAAGACTAATTTCTTGCTCAGAAAAGATTAAAACAATGATGTTATCCTTGAAAATCCTTTTCTACAGATTCTACAGCCTTTTTAAATCGATACATCAGGCCTTAAAACTATTAAAGATAATAAAAAATTAATTTTTGATTTTGTTGAATCAACTCCTATTCAACATATCAATATCATTCAAAATCAAATTGCTTACAAAGAAAAACAAATTGCATATCTTCAAGAAGATATGAATTCTTTAAGAATTTAAAAAGAATTATAAAAACTAGAATTCCAAAAGATTTAATCCAATTTCAAAAATCTCTTCAAAGAGAATGCTGTTCCGACCTTCCTTCTGCCTTTTGGCACAGGAAACACCATACTGTTTCTCTTCCATATATTGATAATTTCGATGAATCTGAAATTCCTACTAAAGCTCAACTTATTCAGATGAATAAAGACCTTGTATAACTATGTATTAAAGAAATCAATGATCTTCTTGCTAAAAAGCTTATTCAGAAATCACATTCCCCTTGGAGCTGTCCAGTATTTTATGTCAATAAAGTGCCTGAACAAGAACGAGCTGTTCCCCGTCTTGTTATTAACTATAAGCCTTTAAATAAAGTATTAAAGTCCATCAAATATCTAGTTCTAAATAAAATTGACCTTATTAACCATCTAGCTGATGCCTTCTTTTTTCCCTAATTTGATCTTAAATCAGGATTTGGCAAATTCAAATCACCCTAGAAGACAGGTATAAAACTGCTTTTACCATACCATTTGGCCATTATGAATGGAACGTTATGCCATTTGGTTTAAAAAATGCTCCTTTAGAATTTTAAAGAATAATGAATGACATTTTTAATCCATATCAAGCTTTTACACTCGTCTATATAGATGACATGTCTTATGCCAATACCATTTCTATTGAACATCTTATCCAAACCCTTTTTCTCCTTATCACTTTTTTATCCAACCTCATGACTATAAAGTTTATGAACAGATTCTGATTAGAACTAGTTGCTGTACTTTGATCATACAGGTGGATCAAAAAATTCATACTTAAATGCTTTACCAACCAATATTACTATCCTATATTCAAAAATCAAGATTCTACATGTTCTCTTTGCAGAAGAATGGGGACGACCTCTTCATATGCCTTAAAGGCTTGATTCAAAACTTCTTTTTAATTATTATGATTATATTTCTGCTTGGGAAGTCATTTTCTATTATCAAAACCCATCCTTTCAGCATTCCTGGTTCATCAGATTCAAATCAAACTCCCATAAAATACCTATGTGGTTCTTCACACAATTTTGGATCCCTTTAGGGGCCACTAAAGACATCCTTCCTCAAGCACTTCTTCCTATTTATGAATCCTATTCTACATCATTTAAAGCCCTTCTCAAATCAAAAGAAAAAAGCCTTTATCAGCACCTACAACTTGCAACAGAACCTTATGTTATTATGTAGTTTTATCATAAGCAAAAGATTCCTTGGATCTTAAAATGGAAATTTATAAAGAAATTGACTTCAATCCACCAGTTTTATCTCATATGATCTATATCAAGTGTTGGCATTAATTTGATTATACTGCAATACTCCGGAAATATTCTACCGATCAAGCTATAAAGCCATCATTCTCTGAAGTTCTCAAAACTCCTGAAAAAGAAAAAGAAAGGCTTCATGTAGCAAGTGATATTGACAAACAGAAGATTTCTCGTTCAGCCTCTCCTTCTACTCTTTATGCGGTAGCAGAATTGCTTCAAGTCAAAAAAGAACTTCAAAAGGAAAATTTTGAACATATACAAAAAGAAAGGTCATCTGAAAATTCTCCATTAAGTTTTGGTCAGCAGCTGCAACACCTTTGGGTTGATGACAATCCTTTTGAAAATATTGACCCTGAACCAGATCCAGATGCTGATGGGACAAAAAATCATAATGAAGGATTCATCTCTATCCGAAGAAAAGAAAAAAAAATAAAGCTAAGACAAGACATATGCTTTATCAAGCTACTCAATTTCCCACAAAGCAATCATGACAATCCACTATTCAGAATAAAGTTCATCTACAGTGAAGATTGTGATCTTATTCAGCAGTCCTGAAGCATGATGAAATTTGTCAGCACATGAAATGAAATGCAAATGTAGTGTAAATTCAGCTGTAATGAAATGTAAATTATGTTAGTTATGACTATAAATAGGTCTAGCCTTCCTCATGTACAGGCAAGAGTTGGAATACCAGTCAAAATCCGGCCTTGATTCCACCACCATCTCCTCTCTCCTCTCCCTTTCACTTTTGTATACCCACCATCTTCCCCATTTGGTATGAGAGCCAAGTTGATATCAAATTTGTAATTAAGTACTTTGGCAATATAAAGTTGTTTTGTGATTATTTCTTTACTTATCTTTGTTATGCTATGCTTTGATTTTGCATAAGGAATTGTTGACTCAGAAGTAAGAACATCAAAAGTCTTAGTACTTTGTTCTGTGTTTGTTATTATTGAGAAATTTTAATCATATTTTGCCCAGAGCGGAGCTAAGGTAGCCATTGTTGTTGCATTGTTAGCCGTGTGAAGGAATTTAAGGCATTTTGTTGGTGTGCAAATCCTCTATTTCATTAGATACTCGTAGTGGATTTGGTTAAAAATAACTCTGTAATATAAATTATGGCTAAGCTTATTAAGAAGTTTGTACCTTCTTCTTCCTCATCATCAAATTCCTTATCTTCTATGTCTATTAAAAATAGTGAAGAAATCAGTTATAACGATTTAGATCAAGTTATTTATGATTTGACAATTCCAACTGTAAATAAAAATAAAATTTATAAAGCTGGAAGTTTTCAATTAAAATCAAGTTATAAAGTAAAAACCATTGAGAGGAATGAATCCATTACTAGCAATATTCAGCATCTTTCTTTAATCAAGCCCCATGAAATAAAAGAGTATGTTAAAACATATAATTATATTCATTTTGGATTAGTGCAAGTTGCACTAAAGCCTTTAACAAGACTTGGACTTAGAACAAAAGCTCTTATCTATGTTCAAGATACAAGACATAAAAAATTCAATGACTCATTACTTGAAATGGTTGGATCAAGTTTGGTTAATGGCCTTACTTTCTTCAATTGCTTTCGAAATTTCTCTGTTTCCCTTACAGATTCATGTGCACATAAAACTCTTACTTTTACTTACCAGACAAAAGGTTTTCATATGAATCCTTATAATCAAAATCTTGCTCTCATATATAGAGTTTATTATAAACTCATGAATTCACTTGTTCCAGACATAGCCTATTCCCATCAAACAAAAGGTATGACTACTTTATTCCAAATCAATTTAAAAAATAAAGTTAATATTTCAAAACTCATACAGTGGAATGATATTAATCTATCTGATAAATAGCTCATAGAAAATGCTCAACCTGGAACGTCTTTAGAAAACCAAGATATTGAAGCAATTATTGAACATGAAGATGGAAGTGTTGAAATGAATTTTCAAACAGATTCAAGAGATACGACTTCTACAGTTTATCAACCGTCTAGAAAGTCTTATTCTCATCCTCCCTATGTGGTAGGATCTTCCATAAGAGAACCATCCTGAATTTCTTGCTCTACACCTAATGTAGACCTTCGACCTGCAGGACTTGTGTATCCTTCTTATCAAGCTTCTCCATCTAATACATATAATCCTTCGGAATTCGATTTCAATATAAATGTTATTGAATGCTTTGAAATTGATAAAGAAATGTTAAAAAAGAATTTTGCTTTACATCCTTTAACAAAATCCTTTTTAAATAGGTTTTTCAAGAGCAAAATGATTTCTTAAAAGAAAAGTGGTATAAATATATGTATGATCATCAAAGAAATACTTATTTCTTTGACTGGCTTAAACTAGCCATGAAGAAAGCTTATAATACTAAAGATTTATCCATCAATATGACAACAAAATTATGCTCTTCTTGGATTTTAGCTTCTACCAATTCCTCTCCACAAAAAACTGAAGAATCTATACATCCTCCATTACATCGAATCACATATAAAGAAACTTCAGCCATACCGATAAAAGATGTTGCAAAATACAAAGAGATAAAGGTAAATTTAAATTTATTTACAAATCAGATTTAAGTCATGTTTTAGAGCAAAATATTTATACAAATATCAGCCTTCATACTATTAGCCAACAAACTAATATAATTAAAGATAAAGTTGAAAATACTTTACGGCCTTCTGAAATTATTTCTTCACAAAAAGAAATCAAGACTATCTTAAAAGGATCCTCATCCTCATCCATAGAATCATCTAGTTCCTCTAATAACGATTATTCTTCAGATACATGTTATTGTAAAATATTTGACGGTGAAATCCAATATCAATATGCTTCTTCTTCCTTTTTATCTTTAAACGCACTCTTTGCTCCAGAAGAAATGGTGCTAGAAATGTTTAAAGATCTCAAAGATGAAGAATTAAAAAATAAATATTTTGAAAAAAATACAAAACATAAATAAAGGAAATAAAAAAGGAAAAGATTCTATTTCAAATAATAAATCAGACTTAGCTGAATAATTCAGCATTAAAGTTGTATTAGATAGATTAAGAAAGCAGCAAGCTCCTCCTCATCTTTTAATTCAAGATCTTTATAAAGAAACTAATAATCAAAAGCAAGAAATAAAAGAATTAAAACAAGACTTAATTGAACTTCATGAACTCAAACAATGTGTTGAGAATCTTGAATTTCACACACTCAAAAATTATCAAGAAAATAATGATAATTTAGAAAATCAAGAAAATTTTGATAAAGACTTAAATGGTTTTGTAAATTCTTTAACAAGAAATCCACTTAAAAAATGGAAAACTCAAGCTACAATTAAGGTCAAAGACTTCTCTATTAAAGCACTCTAGTTATTAGATAGTGGCGCATATGTTAATTTAATAAGAGAAGGATTAATTCCAACAAAATATTATGGAAAAACCAATAATAAACTCAATCTAGCTACTACTAGCAAAAAACTGTATATCAAATACAAATTAAGTAATGTTTATATCTGTAAAAATGGAATATGCATAAAGACTGATTTCCTTCCAGGAAAGGATTTAAACAATGATGTTATCCTTGGAAATCCTTTTCTACAAATACAGCCTTTTTAAATTGACTAATTAGGTCTAAAAACTATTTTAGACAATAAAGAATTAAATTTTGATTTTGTTGAATTAACTCCTACTCAACATATCAATATTATTCAGACAAAGTGTAAACAAGAATAAGATGCTCAAAAACCATTCAGATATCTAGTTCTAAATAAAATGGGCCTTATTAATCGTCTCTGATGTCTTCATGTTTTCTACATTTAATCCTATGTCCAGATTTTGGTACCTTCAAATTCTACCCGAAGGACAAATATAAAATTGCTTTTCTTTTCCCAAAGAAAATAAAACTTCAGGTTATTGATAATTCTCATTCAGACCTATCTTTTACTCCTATCTGCCTTCAGGAAGTATCTCTTCTCCTTATGACATCAAGTAAAGCCCCTATTCAAGAATCAAGGTCTTCCTTCGTACTTACATCTCAATAAATATCAATCCCTTTCTTCAATCTAGGATTATTTGTCACTTCACAAGAACTTATCAATGCCCATTGGAGTGCCATTCACTCTAATAAAAGAAAAAATGCTAGAAAAACCTATCCAAAATTGCAAACCATATCAAGGACTTAGAAAGTCAAATCCTTATATGCCATAACATCCATCAAAGAGCACTGTTATCCACCTATGCTGATGAAAAGACATCCAGAATTCACCTCCTGGAAAAGGTTAAAACAACCCTTCTAGATGAGATAGCTATAAGAATTAGAGAAGAAACTATTTCTTGTCAGATCAAGGAGCAACTAATGCTCAAAGCTCAATATATACACTGGGCAATTGGCTTTCCCAAATTGTTCTTGCCATCACATGAAGTTGATATCTCATATATCAAACAAGGATTAGTCCAAAGATTTTCTCTATGTAGAGACGATTTTGAAATAATACAATAGCTCCCCGCAATTGTGCGTCATGCCCTTCGCAGCCTTGAAGTTACCAAAAGACAACTTCTCATAACAGTTTCATCAAGTTTGGGTGAAAGATCAGATATCCGGTTTTATCAACCTTATCAATTATGAACTCTCATGACTTATGAAAAGAGATTTAGTCTGTAAAAAATTCAACTCTACCTTAAATGATTACGAGCATCTCCCTGTTGATTATCCAGCTCAATGATATGAATCTCATGAAGTCGCTACAATGGAATGCAGCTTAGAACATCTCCAAAATTATGATCCAGCTTCTGATCAATATCAAAGATTTCTCAATCTAAAAGGACATCTTGAATTTACAAGTACATACAGCTATGTTTGGTGTGACGGTCGACGAGTTTTTTACATTGCTGATGATCTCGCTGAGCAAACAAACAACAGTGATATAAAATTCAAATAAATCTGGACATACAGCTTTCAATCAAATCATCAATGCTTATGAAGACATTTCTTTTGATATTTCTAAAGAAACTCGAGAAGAATTAATTCAATTATTCCATGGTGAATTAACAAATGAAGGTTGGAATGAGCAGTTTTGATGAAAGTCTCCAATAATACTATGCCTAGCATAAAGGTTCTTCCTACAAGAGCTTTTTTAAAAACATTGGAAGGATGAGAAAAGCTTTTTCTACTAGTCCATCAATGAGTTCTTAGAAAAAATACATACAAAAGTACTAAAAGACAAAGCATATCTCTCATAAGAATGAAGTAGTATTTTATTCCCAACATGCACATCCATGAAGAACTTATCTCCAGAAAGGGAAAAGAAATAAAGCCATGACACATACCTTATCAAGCCACTTAAAACAATCATGACATCTTACTATTCAAAATAAAGTTCATCTACAGCAAAGCTTGTGATTTGTGCCTATAGTCCGGATGCATCATGAAATTTGCCAGCACATAAAATGAAATCCACATTCAGTCTAAATTCAGTTGTAATGAAATGTAAATTATATTTGTTATGACTATAAATAGATCTAGCCTTCCACATGTTCAAGCCAGAGTTGGGATACCAATCAAAATCCAGCCTTGCTTCCACTACCATCTCCTCTCTACTCTCCTTTCCACTTTTGTATACTCACCATCTTCCCCATTTGCGTTATGGGAAATTGAGTGGCTTGATAAAGCATATGTTTCATCTTGGCTTTATTTTTACCTTTTCTTCAGACAAAGATGAATCCTTCATTATCACCTTTTGTCTCATCAGCTTCTGTATCTAGTTCAGGGGCAATATTTTCAAAATGATTGTCATCAGCCCAAAGATGATGCAGCTACTAACCAAAACTTAATGGAGAATTTTCAAATGACCTTTTTTTTTGTATTTGTTCAATAATTTCCTTTTGAAGTTGTTTTTTGAGTTGAAGCAAATCTGTTCCTGCACAAAGAACATAAGGAGAGGTTGAACAAGAATTCTTCTATTTGTCAATATCACTTGCTGGATGAAGCCTTTCTTTTTCTTTTTCAGGAGTTTTGAGAACTTCAGAGAATGATGGCTTTATAGCTTGATCTGTAGAATATTACTGGAGCATTGCAGTATAATCAAATTGATGCCAAAACTAGTAAATCATTAGAGATAAAACTATTGGAGTGAAGTCCATTTCTTTATAAAAATTCCATTTCAAAATCCAAGGAATCTCCTGCTTGCGATAAAACTGCATAGTAACATAAGGTTCTGTTGTAAGTTGTAGGTGCTGATAAAGGCTTTTTTCTTCTGATTTGAGAAGGGCTTTAAATGATGCAGAAAAGGATTCATAAATAGGAAGAAATACTTGAGGAAGGATGTTTTTAGTGGCACCAAAAAGGATCCAGAATTGTGTGAAGAACCACATAGGTATTTTATGGGAGTTTGATTTGAATCTAATGAACTAGGAATGCTAGAATGATAGGTTTTGATAATAGAGGATGACTTCCCAAGTAGAAATATAATCATAATAATTAAAAATAAGTTCTGAATCAAGCCTTTGAGGTATATGAAGAGGTCGTCCCCATTCTTCTGTAGAGAGAACATGCAGGATTTTGATTTTTGAATGGAGGATAGTAATATTAGGTGGTAAAGCATTTAAGTATGCATTTTTTATCCATCTGTATGATTAATAGTACAGCTACCAGTTCTGATCAGAATCTGTTCATAGACTTTATAGTCAAGAGGTTGGATAAATAAGTGATCAGGAGAAAAAAGGGTTTGGATAAGATGTTCAAAAGAAATGGTATCAGCATAAGATATGTCATTTAAGGAATAAATTCTCATGGGTGCTTTTATGGCAAAATATTGGGCTTGTGAAGCTTGAGGTTTTCTGGATATAGGACTTGATGGGCTTTGAAATTGAGGAATATTAGAAGTATGGGTTGCTCCTCATCTCTCAAGATAATTACTGCTGGATTTTCTGGATAAAGGTGTAGTGTTCATAATGGAAGAAATTATTAGTTGGGAACTGGAGAAAGGGTCTAATCTGTTGAGACTTCATTCTTTTGTCCCTATAAAAGCTCATGAGATAAAAAATTAGGAAAAGAATTATTTTTACCTATAATATACTCAATGTCAAAGTCAAATATGGTTAATAAAGCTTGCCAATGAGCAAAGATTTGCTTAGCAGTAAGATTTTTTGCATCTTTTTATAAAATTTCTTTAGCAGATTTACAATCTATTCTTAATAAAAAAATTTTGTTTAATAAATCACTTTGGAACTTCATTATACTATTTACTATGGATAGGATTTCCTTTTTACTAGTTGAATAATTCCGTTGAGTGGGCATCCATGTTCTAGAAGTGAAACGAAGAATTTTTTCTTTTCCAAGGATGTTTCTTTCTAGAAGGATTCCTCCAAAACCTATTTCAGATGCATCTGTTTGAACTATTTTTAATAAATCTGGATGAAGGATAGTTAAACAAAGTAAATTTTGGACTTTTTGTTTAATATTTTGAACAGTTTTTTAATGAGCAAGTGACCATTCTACGAGATTTTTGGTCAATCGCATTTGCCAGATTTTTCTTTCTTTAGTAAGATCTTTATAAAAATCAGAAACATAATTAAGGCATCTAAGAAAATGTTACAATTGCTCTTTATTAAGAATTTCATCAGGAAATTGGGAAGCAAACTCATTAACTCTTTAGATTGGAGAAATAGTTCCTTGTTTTATTATAAAGCCAAGAAACTGAATTACTGTTTGAAAAAGCTTTATTTTCTTTTGGAGTAAGACAAGTCCATTCTTGATAATAACTTTTTTAAAAATATTTAAATGTTTCCAATGGTCATAAATAGATTTTGAAAACACAAGAATGTCATTTATATGATGAGTGTAAAAGCTTGAAATGGATTAAAAATGTCATTCATTATTCTTTGAAATTCTGAATGAGCATTTTTAAACCAAATGATATAATGTTCCATTCGTAATGGCCAAATGGTACTGTAAAAGTAGTTTTATACCTGTCCTCCAGGGTGATTTGAATTTGCCAAAATCCTGATTTAAGATCAAATTTGGAAAAAAAGGAAGGCATCAACTAGATGGTTAATAAGATTAGTTTTATTTGGAATAGATATCTAATGGACTTTAAGACTTTATTTCAAGGCTTGTAGTTGATAATAAGACAGGAAACACCTCATTCTTGTTCAGGTGCTTTATTTACATAAAACGCTGCATAACTCCAAGGGGATTATGATTTCTGAATAAGCTTTTTAGCAAGAAGATCATTGATTTCTTTAGTACATAGTTGTACAAGGTCTTTATTCATCTGAATAGGTCGAGCTTTAGTAGGAATTTCAGATTCATCGAAATTATCAATATATGGAAGAAAAACATTATAGTGTTTCCTGTGCCAAAAGGTAGAAGGAAGGTCAGAACAACATTTTGTTTCAAGAAATTTTTGAAATTGGATTAAATCTTTTTGGAATTCTATTTTTGTAATTTTTTTTCAATTCTTAAAGAATTCATATCCCTTTAAAGATATGCAATTTGTTTTTCTTTATAAGCAGTTTGATTTTGAATGATATTGATATGTTGAATAGGAGTTGATTCAACAAAATCAAAAATTAATTTTTTATTGTCTTTAATAGTTTTAAGTCCTAATGAATCAATTTGAAAAGGCTATAGAATCTTTAGAAAAGGATTTCCAAGGATAACATCATTGTTTAAATCTTTTCCGAGTAGGAAATTAGTCTTTATCATGTTATATTTTTGTAAACATGGACGTTATTTAATTTATAATGGATATGGAGTTTATAACTAGTAGTTCCTAGGCCAAGTTTATTTTTAGTTTTTTCATAATATTTTGTTGGGATTAATCCTTTTCTTATTAAATTAACATCTGCGCCACTATTTAGTAAGCAGAGTGCTTTAATAGAGAAGTCTTTGACCTAAATTGTAACTTGAGTTTTCCATTTTTGAAGTTGATTCCTTGTTAAAGAATTTACAAAATCATTTAAGTTTTCATCAAAATTTTCTTGATGTTCTAAATTATCATTATTTTCATGATAATTTTTGAGTGTGTGAAATTCAAGACTCTCAACACATTGTTTGAGTTCTTGAAGTTCAATTAACTCTTTTTTTAATTATTTTATTTCCTGCTTCTGATTATTAATTTCTTTAGAAAGATCTTGAATTGAAAGATGAGTCGGAGCTTGTTGCTCTCTTAATCTGTCTAAAATAGTTTTTATACTGAATTGTTCAGGTAAGTCAGATATACTACTTGATGTAGAAGCTTTTCCTTTTTTTATTTTCATTGTTTATTTTCTATATTTTTCAAAATATTTAATTTTTAGTTCTTCATCTTTTAGATCTTTAAACATTTCTAGCACCATTTCTTATGGAGCAGAGAGTACGTTTAAAGATAAAGAGGAAGCAGAAGCAGATTCATACTGGATTTCCCTGTCAAATATTTTACAAATTTGAAGAATAATCTTTATCAAAGGAACTAGATGATTCTACGGATGAGGATGAGGATCCTTTTAAGATAGTTTTGATTTCTTTTTGAGAAGGAATAATTTCAGAAGGCTACAAAATATTTTCAACTTTATCTTCAATTATATTTGTTTGTTAGCCAATAGTATGAATGTTAATATTTGTATAATTATTTTGTTTTAAAACATCACTTAAATCTGATTTGTAAATAAATTTAGATTTACCTTTATCTCTATGTGTTTTTGTAACATCTTTTATAGGTATGGCTAAAGTTTCTTTATATATGATTTGATGTAGTGGAGGATGTATAAATTATTCAGTTCTTTATGGAGAAGAACTAGTAGAAGCTATAATCCAAGATGAGCTTAATTTTGTCATCATATTGATAAATAAATCTTCAATATTATAAGCTTTCTTTGTGGCTAGTTTAGGCCAATCAAAGAATTAAATATTTCTTTGATTATCAAACACATATTTGTACCATTTTTCTTTTAAAAAGTCTTTAAATTCTTCAAAAACCTATTTAAAAAAGGATTTTGTTAAAGGATCCAGAGCTAAATTCTTTTTTAACATTTCTTTATCAATTTCAAAACATTCAGTAAAATTTATACTGAAATCGGATTCCAAAGGATTATATGTATTAGATGGAGAAGTTTGATAAGAATGATACACAAGTCCTGTAGGTCGAAGGTGTACATTAGGTGTAGAGCAAGAAACTCGGGATGATTCTTTTATGGAAGATCCTATCATAAAGGAAGGATGAGAATAAGACTTTCTAGAAGGTTGATAAACTATAGGAGTTATATCTCTTGAATCTGTTTGAAAATTTATTTCAACATTTCCATCTTCAAGTTCAATAATTGTTTCAATATCTTGATTTTCTAAAGACCTTTCTGGTTGAGCATTTTCTAAGTAACATTTACCAGATAGATTAATATCATTCCATTGTATGAGTTTTGGAATATTAACTTTATTTTTTAAATTAGTTTGAAATAAAATAGTCATACCTTTTGCTTGATGGGAATAGGCTATGCATGGAACAACTGAATTCATGAGTTTATAATAAACTCTATATATGAGTGCAAGATTTTGATTATGAGGATTCATATCAAAACCTTTTCTCTAGATAGCAAGAGTAAGAGCTTCATGTGCACCTGGATTTGTAAGGAAAACAAAGAAATTTGAAAAACAATTAAATAAAGTAGGGCCATTAGCCAAACTTGATTCAACCATTCCAAATAATGAATCACTAAATTTTTTATGTCTTGTATCTTGAACATAGATGAGAGGCTCTGTTCTAAGTCCAAGTCTTGTTAAAGGCTTTAGAGTAACTTGCACTAATCCAAAATGAATATAATTGTATGTTTTAACATACTCCTTTATTTCATGGGGCTTGATTAAAAAAAGATGCTGAATATTACTGGTAATGGATTCAGTTCTTTCAATGGTTTTTTACTTTATAACTTGATTTTAATTGAAAACTTGCAACTTTATAAATTTCATTTTTATTTACGGTTGGAATAGTCCAGTCGCAAATAACTTGATCTAAATCGTCATAACTAATTACTTCACTATTTTTATTAGGTATGGAAGATAAGGAATTTGATGATGAGGAAAAAGAAGGTACAAACTTCTTAATAAGCTTAGCCATAATTTGTATTACAGAGTTTTTTAACCAAATCCACCACGGGTATCTAACGAAATAGAGGATTTACACACCAACAAAACGCCTAAAACACTTTCACATGGCTAACAACGGCAACAATAATGGCTACCTCAGCTTCGTTTCAAGCGGAATATGATTAAAATTTCTCAAAAATAACAAACACAGAACTAAGTATTAAGACTTTTGACGTTCTTACTTCTAAGTCAGTAATTCCTTAAGCAAAATCAAAGCAAAAAATAACAAAGATAAGTGAAGAAATACTCACAAAACAACTTTATATTGCCAAAGTACTTGATTACAAATTTGATACCAAATTGGCTCTAATACCAAATGGGGAAGATGGTAGGTATACAAAAGCAGACGGGCAAGGAGAGAGGAGATGGTGGTGGAAGCAAGGCTGGATTTTGACTTGTATTCCAACTCTTACCTATACATGAGGAAGGCTAGACCTATTTATAGTCGTAACCAACATAATTGACATTTCATTTCAATTGAATTTACATTGCATTTGCATTTCATTTCATGTGCTGACAAATTTCATGATGCAACCGAACTGCAGGCAAAAATCACAATCTTTGCTGTTAATGAACTTTATTCTAAATAGTGAGATGTCATGATTGCTTTGAGTGACTTAATAAGGTATTTGTCATGTCTTTATTTCTTTTCCCTTCTGGAGATAAGTTCTTCATAGATGTGCATGTCGGGAATAAAATACTACTTCATTCTTATGAGAGATATGCTTTGTCTTTTAGTACTTTTGTATGTACTTTTTCCAAAAAAAACTCATTAATGGGCTAGTAGAAAAAGCTCTTGTAGGAAGAATCTTTATGCTAGGCATAGTATTATTGGAGACTTGCATCAAAAGTGCTCATCCCAGCCATCATTTATTAATTCACCATAGAATAATTATCAAGTTCTGTCAAAAATATCAAAAGACATGTCTTCATAAGCATTGATAATTTAATTAAGAGCTGTATGTCCAGATTTATATGGATTCTGTATCACCGTTGTTTGCTCAACGAGATCATCAGCGATGCAAATAACTCTTCGACCATCACACCAAACATATCTGTATGTACTTGCAAATTCAAGATATCCTTTTAGTTTGAGAAATCTTTGATACTAATCAGAAGCTGTATCATAAGTTCGGAGGCATTCTAAGTAGTATTCCATTTGTAGCAACTTCATGAGATTCATACCATTGAGCTGGATAATCAACAGGGAGATGCTCATAATCATTTAAGGTAGAGATGAACTTTTTGCGGACTAAATCTCCTTCTTCATAATTCATGATGGTCCATAATTAATAAGGTTGATAAAACTGGATTTCTGATCTTTCACCCAAACTTGATGAAATCGTTATGAGAAGTTGACTTTTGGTAACTCCAACGCTGCAAAGGGCATGACGCATGATTGCAAGGAGCTGCTGTATCATTTCAAAATCATCTCTGCATTAAGAAAATCTTTGGACTAATCCTTGTTCGATATACGAGATATCTACTTCATATGATGGCAGGAACAATTTGGGAAAGCCAATTGCCTATCGTATATATTGAGCTTTGAGCATTAGTCGCTCCTTGATTGATAAGAAATAGTTTTTTCTCTAATTCTTGCAGCTATCTCATCTGGAAGGGCTATGTTAACCTTTTCTAGGTGGTGAATTCAAGATGTTTTTTCATCAGCATACGTGGATAACAGTGCTCTTTGATGAATGTTATTGCACATAAAGATTTGGCTTTCTAAGTTCTTGATATGGTTTGTAATTTTGGATAGGGTTTTTCTAGTGTTTTTTCTTTTAGTAGAGAGAATGGCAGTCCAATGGGCATTGATAAGTTCTTATGAAATGACAGATAATCCTGAATTGAAGAAGGGAATTGATATTTGTTGGGATGCAGGTATGAAGAAGGAGTTTGATTCCTGAATAAAGGCTTTGCTTTTGCTTGTACTTGATGTCATAATGAGAAAGGATACTTCCTGAAGGCAGATAGGTCTGAATGAGAATTATCAATAATCTGAATTTTTATTTTTTTTGGGAAAAGAAAAGCAATATTATATCTGTCCTCCAAGTAGAATTTGAAGGTACCAAAATCTGGATGTAGGATTAAATGTAGAAAACATGAAGACGTCAGAGAGATGATTAATAAGATCTGTTTTATTTGGAACTGGATATCTAAATGGTTTTTGAACATCTTATTCTTGTTTACACTTTGTCTGAATAATATTGATATGTTGAATAGGAGTTAATTCAACAATATCAAAATTTAATTCTTTATTTTCTAAAATAGTTTTTAGACCTGATGAGTCAATTTGAAATGGCTATAAAATTTATAAAAAAGGATTTCCAAGGATAATATCATTGTTTAAATCCTTTCCTAAAAGGAAATTAGTCTTTTTGCATGTTCCATTTTTATAGACATAAACATTATTTAATTTGTATTTGATATGTAGTTTTTTGCTTGAGTGGGTAGATTGAGTTTATTATTGGTTTTTCCATAATATTTTGTTGGGATTAATCCTTCTCTTATTAAATTAACATCTGCGCCACTATCTAGAAAGCAGAGTGTTTTAATAGAGAAGTCTTTGACCTTAATTGTAGCTTGATTTTTCCACTTTTTAAGTGGATTTCTTGTAAAAGAATTTACAAAACCATTCAAGTTTTTATCAAGTTTTTCTTAATTTTCTAAATTATCATTATTTTCTTGAAAATTTTTTAGCGTGTGAAATTCAAGATTCTCAACACATTGTTTGAGTTCATGAAGTTCAATTAAGTCTTCTTTTAATTCTTTTATTTCTTGCTTTTGATTATTTATTTCTTTATAAAGATCTTGAATAGAAAGATGAGTAGGAGCTTCATAAATTTTAAAATATTTTCAACTTTATCTTCAATTCTACTGCTTTGTTAGCCAATAGTATGAAGGTTAATATTTGTATAATTATTTTGTTCTAAAACATGACTTAAATCTGATTTGTAAATAAATTCAGATTTACCTTTATCTCCTTGTATTTTTGCAACATCTTTTATCAGTACGGCTGAAGTTTCTTTATATATGATTTTATGCAATAGAGGATGTATAGATTCTTCAGTTCTTTGTGGAGAGAAACCGGTAAAAGCTATAATCCAAGAAGAGCTTAATTTAGTTATCATATTGATGGATAAATCTTCAATATTATAAGCATTCTTCATGGCCAGTTTAAGCCAATCAAAGAAATAAATATTTCTTTTATTATCATACATATTTATATACCATTTTGCTTTTAGAAAGTCTTTATGTTCTTGAGAAAGCTGTTAAAAAAAGGATTTTTTTAAAGGATGTAGATTTAAATTCTTTTTTAACATTTCTTTATCAATTTCAAAACATTCAATAACATTTTTATTAAAATCGGATTCCAAAGGATTATATATATTAGATGGAGTAGCTTGATAAGAAGGATACACAAGTCCTGTAGGTCGAAGGTCTACATTAGGTGTAGAGCAAGAAACCCGGGATGGTTCCTTTATGGAAGATCCTACTACAAAGGGAGGACAAAAATAAGACTTTCTAGAAGGTTGATAAACTGTAGGAGTTGTATCTCTTGAATCTGTTTGAAAATTTATTTCAACACCTCCATCTTCATGTTTAATAATTGTTTCAATATCTTGATTTTCTAAAGACCTTTCTGGTTGGGCATTTTCTAAGCGCCATTTATGAGATAGATTAATATTATTCCATTGTATGAGTTTTGGAATATTAACTTTATTTTTGAAATTAGTTTGGAATAAAGTAGTCATACCTTTTGCTTGATGGGAATAGGCTATGCTTGGAACAACTGAATTCATGAGTTTATATAAACTCTATATATGAGAGCAAGGTTTTGATTATGAGGATATATCAAAATCTTTTGTTTGGATAGCAAGAGTAAAAGCTTCATGTGCACCTGGATCTGTAAGGGGAACAGAGAAATTTGGAAAGCAATTGAAGAAAGCAGGGCCATTAGCCAAACTTGATTCAACCATTCCAAGTAATGAATCACTGAATTTTTTATGTCTTGTATCTTGAACATAGATGAGCTTCTGTTCTAAGTCTAAGTCTTATTAAAGGCTTTGGAGCAACTTGCACTAATCCAAAATGAATATAATTGTATGTTTTAACAAACTCCTTTATTTCATGGGGCTTGATTAAAGAAAGATGCTGAATATTATTGTCCAGTCACAAATAACTTGATCCAAATGTCATAGTTGATTTCTTCACTATTTTTAATAGACATAGAAGATAAGAAATTTGATGATGAGGATGAAGATGGTACAAACTTCTTAATAAGCTTAGCCATAATTTGTATTAAGAGTTATTTTAACCAAATCCACCTGAGTATCTAATGAAAAAGAGGATTTACACACCAACAAAATGCCTTAAACGCCTTCACCTGGCTAACAACAGCAACAACAATGGGTACCTCAGCTTTGCTTCGAGCAGAATATGATTAAAATTTCTCAATAATAACGAACACAGAACTAAGTGTTAAGACTTTTGATGTTCTTACTTCTGAGTTAGCAATTCCTTAAACAAAATCAAAACATAAAGATAAGTCAATAAATACTCACAAAATGACTTTATATTGCAACGATACTTAATTACAAACTAGATGCCAACTTGGCTCTGATACCAAATGGGGAAGATGGTGGGTATATAAAAGTGGAAGGGAGAGGAGAGAGGAGATGGTGGTTGAGGCAAGGTTAGATTTTGACTGGTATTCCAACTCTTTCCTGTACATGGAGAAGGCTGGTACTATTGATAACCTTAGCAAACATAATTTACATTTCATTACTACTGAATTTAGACTGCATTTGCATTTCATTTTATGTGCTGGCATATTGCATGATGTTTCGAGATTTTACTACTGGACAGGATCACAAGTTGCCGTGTAGATGGTTTGTCTTCATGCTGTGATGATTGTACTTATTGACTACGAGGATGCTGCTTTATTCTTCTGCATAGTTGCTTTATTCTTCTACATAATGCCTGGTTGGTCTGTTGCGGAGAGAGGAGTCTATGGAGCCATGTTCATTCTTGTTGTCTTTTGGATTTTTCACAATTGTCTTTTGTCTTTTTTCTCAAAGTAGCTTTTTGTATAGAACTTTTTCAACATAACTTTGATGTGTTTGTAGAGAATAGCATAGCTATGGATACGGTAGCAATGATAAAGTTTTTGTTATCTTTTTTTTACATGCTTTCTAGAGAAAACTCTTAATAAAATCTTGATAAATCTAAATTTTGATAAGATTAATCACCATCCTGATGAATTCCATTACAGCTGATGGAGAACTTCATAATAGAGTCAAAATTATGACAAGGGTCATTCCAACCTTGATTATCATTTCTAAATTCTCTATGGAATAGCTGAATTAATTCTTCATTATTTTTTTCTGAAATGTCAAAAGAGATATCTTCATAGGCATTGAGAATTTGATTAAACTTGGCGTGTCCGGATTTAGAAGGATTCTGTATCACCGTAGTTTGCTCAGCGAGATCATCAGCAATGCAAATAACTCGTCAATCGTCACACCAAACATATCTGTATGTACTTGCAAATTCAAGATGTCCTTTAAGATTGAGAAATCTTTGATATTGATCAGAAGTTGTATCAGAATTTTTAAGACGTTCTAAACTGTATTCCATTGTAGCGACTTCATGAGATTCATACCATTGAGCTAGATAATTAATAGGGAGATACTCATAATCATTTAAGGTAGAGATGAATTTTTTACAAATTAAATCTCCTTCCTCATAATTCAAGATGGTCCATAATTGATAAGGTTGATTAAACCAGATTTCTGATCTTTCACCCAAACTTGATGAAATAGTTATGAGAAGTTGTCTTTTGGTAACTCCAAGTTGCGAAAGGAATGACGCATGATTGCAGGGAGCTACTGTATCATTTCAAAATTTTCTCTGCATAAAGAAAATCTTTGGACTAATCCTTGTTCGATATATGAGATATCAACTTCATATGATGGCATAAACAATTTGGGAAAGCTAGTTGCCCAGCTTTTATATTGAGTTTTAAGCATTAGTCGCTCCTTAATCTGACAAGAAATAGTTTTTTCTCCAATTCTTATAGCTATCTCATCTGGAAGGGCTGTGTTAACCTTTTCCAGGAGGTGAATTCAGGGTGTTTTTTCATCAGCATAGGTGGATAACAGTGCTCTTTGATAAATGTTATTGCACATAAGGATTTCGCTTTCTAAGTCCTTGATATGGTTTGTAATTTTGGATAGGGTTTTTCTACTGCCTTTTCTTTTATCGGAGAGAATGGCAGTCCAATAGGCATTGATAAGTTCTTATGAAATGACAGATAATCCTGGATTGAAGAAGGAAATTGATATTTGTTGGGATGCAGCTATGAAGGAGGAGCTTGATTCCTGAATAGGGGCTCTGCTTTTACTTGTACTTGAAGTCATAATGAGAAGGGATACTTCCTGAAAGCAGATAGGTCTGAATGAGAATTATCAATAATCTAAATTTTTATTTTTTTTGGGAAAAGAAAAGCAATATTATATCTATCCTCCAGGTAGAATTTGAAGGTACCAAAATCTGGATGTAGGATTAAATGTAGAAAACATGAAGACGTCAGAGAGATGATTAATAAGATCCGTTTTATTTGGAATTGGATATCTAAATGGTTTTTGAACATCTTATTCTTATTTACACTTTGTCTGAATAATATTGATATGTTGAATAGGAGTTAATTCAACAAAATAAAAATTTAATTCTTTATTATCTAAAATAGTTTTTAGACCTGATAAGTCAATTTGAAAAGGCTGTAAAATTTATAGAAAAGGATTTCCAAGGATAACAACATTGTTTAAATCCTTTCCTAGAAGGAAATTAGTCTTTTTGCATATTCCATTTTTACAGACATAAACATTACTTAATTTATATTTGATATATAGTTTTTTGCTAGCAGTAGCTACATTGAGTTTATTATTGGTTTTTTCATAATATTTTGTTGGGATTAATCCTTCTCTTATTAAATTAACATATGTGCCACTATCTAGTAAGCAAAGTGCTTTAATAAAGAAGTCTTTGACCTTAATTGTAGCTTGAGTTTTCCATTTTTTAAGTGGATTTCTTCTTAAAGAATTTACAAAACCATTTAAGACTTTATCAAAATTTTTTTATTTTCTAAATTATCATTATTTTCTTGATAATTTTTGAGCATATGAAATTCAAGATTCTCAACACGTTGTTTGAGTTCTTGAAGTTCAATTAAGTCTTGCTTTAATTCTTTTTTTCCTTGCTCTTGGTTATTTATTTCTTTATAAAGATCTTGAATAGAAAGATGAGTAGGAGCTTATTGCTTTCTCAATCTATCTAATACAGTCTTAACGCTAAATTGTTTAGGTAAGTCTGATATGTTATTTGATGTAGAAGCTTTCCCTTTTTTATTTGCTTTATTTATATTCTATATTTTTTCAAAATATTTATTTTTTAATTCTTCATCTTTTCGATCTATAAACATTTCTAGCACCATCTCTTCTGGAGGAAAAAGTACGTTTAAAGATAAAGAGGAAGAAGAAGCAGATTCATACTACTGTTAAGTATTTTACAATGACATGTATCTGAAGCATGAGAGGAAGAATAATCTGTCTCAGAGGAACTGGATGACTTTGATGCTGAGGATCCTTTTAAGATAGTTTTGATTTCTTTTTCTGTTTTAACTTTTATTTTTCAGCAGCTAGGAGCTATAAGTCCTTTTTCTTTGCAATTATAGCATTGTATTTCTTTTTTCTTGGGATAAAAAGTGGATGGATTATCGTTTGTATAAGATTTCTTTAATTCTTTATAAGGCTTTTTATGAAAATATTTTTTATAATATCTTTTTGAGGGAGTATAATATTGTGGAGTTGAAAAATGTTTAGAATTTCTTTTTTGATAGTTTCTTTTTAAGTTTTTCTTTTTATTCTGGCTAGAAGGACCGATTAATGGTTCCATACCAAATTGAAAACAAAAATCACTAAGTTCATACTTGCTGATTTTTTTTATTTTCAATTTGATGTTTAATTTTATTTCATTGCATAATGAAAATCCAACTTTATTAATCTTTTGAATTAGATCACCATATGTATATATTCTATAATTCAAATTTTCATAATTTTCTGATTTTAATTCTTCTCTAACTTTTTTTGCAAAAAGTTTAGGAAGACTAGATATGAATTTCTCTTTCCAAAATTCTAAATGACTTGTTTCAATTGTATAGAGTTTTGATTAGAAAACATCTTTATACCAATAAAAATCTGATAATGTTGGGCAGGATAAATTGATTAATTGTGTTTTTAATTTTTCTTCTACGTTCATATAATTACCAATGAAATTTTTAACTGTATTGATAATAAGCATGTTGATAAGTTCTGAAAACTGCATATTTTCATGCATCTTTTGGACCATTTTAAGGGCTTATTAACTTGAAAGAGCCTCATTTAGTGTGATCAAGTGGTTTTAAGTATTTTAAATTCAATTTATTAATTTCATCGAAAGATTTATCTCAAAATAGAATGGAATGGAGAAATAGAATTCATGTAGCCGACCCCAACATGGTTGGGATAAGGCTTTGATGATGATGATGATGATGATGAAATTAAATTTAGTATTTCTCTGCATAATTTGTTTAAAAATCATACTTTTTGCTTTCAATCATGAAACCTGTCATTTTTGGAAAGTCTATTTTTAGAAAGTTTGTGAAAATAATTTTTCTCATGAATTAAATTGAATTTTTGTCGTCATTAGTTCATTCATATAAAATCATGAAGAATGATATCCATTTTTATTATCATTTCATGAGAAATGGGCCCACAGTCATTCATTTGTGATTTTATGGGTAAAATTATCTTTTCATATGAATTCACATTTGTTTTATAGGAAATTGATTATATGGGTCTCATTTATAAAGAATTGAGGCAAGGAATTAATTTTCAAGAGAAAAGAGAGAAGAATTGAAGAGAAAAAAGAAATTAGAAGAAAATTGAAAAAAGTTAGCTTTATGGTCCCACACACACATACATAACTGTGGGGTACACATCAAAGCATCTAAGCTGGGATCCATTTATTTGTTGTACATTTAAAAGAGATTTTGAAGAGAATTTAAAGAATATCTCATCAAAGATGGACAAGGAAAGCCACATAGGAGTTTTTTTGGAGAAAGAAAAGATTTAATTGAAAAAAAATGAAAAAAAAAATCCAAGCAAGCTATTCCATGTCCAAAACATGTTTTGGATCAGATTTTGATTGAAAAAATAAAGGAAAAAATCAAAGAAAAATTATCTAGAAGATCTCTTCAAGCTGGGGGCCAACAAGGAGAACTTTATAGAAAAGGAAAGTTGACAATGCAAAGAGATAAAAGGGGAAGTTCTACACCCCATGTGAGTCAAGTTTGATTTTAAGAGAGGATTCTTATCCCTACTTCATCTCTCCAAAGATCACAATACAAGGTGGCACATACAAGAAAAGAAAGAAGCATCCAAGAGTGATTTCCAAACAAATCAAGCAAGGAAAAAAAAGAAAAAATAAAAATAAAAAAAATCCCAAAAGATATGTCACGCCCAAGCCATTGTTTGGGACCATTTTTTTTCATTTTTTTATTATTTTTAAGATTTTAAAGTTTGAGAAGGAGTAGAACTTGAAAAAGTATAAATAGGGCACCCCTCTCCCATATTCTTCATGGAAGAATTACCCACCTCCCACTTCTAGATTTCTACACTCCATCTCTCCCTCTCTTGTCTCTCCATCTTAAGTCATCAAGGAGGCTTAGCTCTAAAGCTACACCACCAATCTTAAAATGTCAACTAGAAGGAGGAATTCTCATCCATCCTAGTATATGATTGTTTGCTTTTTATTCAATCTTCTGTAAAACTATTTTATGCTAGTAAAATTTGTTTCTTTTCAATTTTTCTTGTCTTTGATTTTGTGGTGCTCATAATTTTAGTCTTGTTTGTGATTGGGTTAATTCTTATTCTTGTTTAAATATTGGAATAGAATTAGAATCACAACTATTAACCCATCTTAGTAGCCTTTCTAATATACTTTGTCTCTTTGGATACATTGTATGTTTGAAGGTGATGCAAGATGGAGTTAAAGAGATTTGAGCGAACAAAGATTAGAGACCAATTCTGAAATTTATTTCTACATTAAATGGAGATTTGTTATTCTCACTTGGATTAACAACCCAAGATGAAGAATAAGACCATAGGATAACACTTCTAATCTTTTTGAGCCCAAATTAAGATAAGGAATTAAAAGGAGTAATCTACCACCTTTGAATTCTATTGTTTATAGCCTTTGACTTCCGTTGTTATTACCCCCTTTGACTTCTAGCAATTTTAATTTATTTTTTGCACTTTTGTTATTTTTTTTTGTTTTGTTCATGTTGATTTTAAGTTTTATTTTTGCATAGTTTAGTGGTTGGATTAGAATTTATTGTATCTATTTTCATATCATAAGATTTTGTGCATATTTAAGTTGCTGAAAATCAAGATTTTATATCTGAATTGAATGAAGAAATTCAGACTTAATATATAAAAAGCATAACTTAATAGTTTCAGCAAACTGCAAAAATAGTTTTTGATAAAAAGTTTAAAGTGGGTAGACCAATGAAATCATAGTATTTTTCTTTGAAATTTGGTAATATTAATGTTTAAAATCTGGCCTTTCATTCCCCAGAATTTTAGATCAAAATAATTTTGGAAGATTTGTGAATCAGAGGCTTAAACTTGGCCAATCAGTCAATTCGGATCAGAATTTTTGCACAGAATTTTGCAAAGTTGTCATATTCATGCATTCATAACTTTTTTATTTTAGATCCTTTTTTACTTTTGTTTTTTTTTTTGTTAGTTTCTTGCATCAGTAGAGTATGATTTCCAACCATTAAACTTAGATTTAAGATGCATTAGAATAATTTAATCATGGATAAAATTTGCATAGCATACTAGTTTTTCAGACTTAGAATTTTTTAGCATCGCATGGCATGCATTGCATTACTAATTTTACTAACTTTCTAATTTTAAATTTGTTTCTAGTTTTATGTTTCTGATTGTTTTCGATAATTTTTAGAATTAAAGATCTTTCTAAATTTGTTTTTAATTGAAGATTTTAAATTGAAAAGTTTACTAGTTTTGGAAATTCTAACTTAGGAAAGTTTTTAACTTTTGTTTATTTTGTTTCTAACATTGTTTAGTTTAGTAAGTTTCTAATTTTAGGTTTTATTTTTGGAAATTCTAAATTGTGTTTTAGTTTTGCAGCAATTTTAGTTTTATTTTAGGAATTTTTAGATTTAGGTTTTCTAGATTTAGGAAAGTTTTTTTTTTCTTTTCATTGGTTTGTAATTAATTTAATTTTGGCTAGTAGGATGCTTGTATTTGTTAGATTTTAAGTTAGGCTAATTTTAGATTTTTATTTTAACGCAAGTCCACTTGAAAAAGGAACCTTAGAATACATTGCTTTCTGTGGATCGACCTGGTCTCACCAGTATTATTACTCTATCGCGACTCTGTACTTGGAGCTCACGATCAAGTTTTTGGCGCTATTGCTGGGGAGTGCCATTTGAGGTAACTTTTCTAATTTTCTTTATTTACATTGCTTTATTGGTGTGGTTTAATTTTGATATCTTTCTAGAAATAAGAGGACATACATGGAATGCTGAACCACCCTTAATTGGAATAGGAAAGTGCATGGAATGTTAAAAAGCTCACATCACTGCTATTTTTAGAAACTTTCTAAAATTGGAAAAAGTTACTATTTTCAACTTGTACCTATTTTCAACTTGTCATAACCTCTTTTGGGAAAAAAAAGTATTCCAAAAGTGATCTAATTGCTGTCCTTGATCTTCTCGGTGTCCAAGAAAGCCATTGCCCCTATAGTGCATGACAGCTTGTCTGTTCAGGAAACTGGTCCTTCAAACGGGTCCATCTGTGACTCTACTATCTCCTGGTGGCTAACCGGGCCGAGTCGGTTTCATAGGACTGAATTAGAGAACTTAGGAAACTTTTCAACCCTAGGGAGTTACTTAGATGTTTTTGGCATAACTTAGGCTTTTATCATTTCTCAAAAAAAAAAAAAAAAACAAATGATTCAAAAAATGGATTGGTGGGAACCCACAAATATGAGGAGACTTAACAATGGGCAAACCAATAGAAATGGAATCAATAATGTGGCCCACCAAAGTCCTAGCTTGCTTTTTGTGAATAAGAAAGAATTGCAAAGTTACATCAAACAAATTATTCAGCTAGATCTTATGAATGGGAATAGGCCAATCACTATAATCATTGTTATAATAAGGAATTTGTGGAAAATTTTAATGGAATGATTAACTCAGATCATCAACCAATAAGGGTCTCACATGATTACCCATACCCCATACAATCATTCACTCTTATGGATGTGGGAATTCAATGGCGAGCTAAATCAAATTAAAATCAATGGCATTACCACAAAGAAATGGGTAACATGTGTAGTCCAGATTGGGATGATCAATCACTGGACAATTGGCGAAATGGGCCCAACATGGATCATGTCTCTTCCTCCCAAGAATTTATTCTAGATGGATCATATGACTATCCCTCACAGGATACATCATAGATACCCCCTTCTTCTCCCTGGTCATATGCACCTCATAATTCCCTACCGCCTGAATGGTCATATGAACCACCACCACCCCCAAAGAGTTCTTTGGAGGATACTTTAGCTAAATTGGTTGAGTTCACACAAAATACCATGAAATTCATAAAAAAAAAATGAACAATGCATGAAAAGCCTAATGAATTCATTTAATCACACAGGGCTTGAAATGAGAAAGCGAAATGCCACTCTTGGAATTGAAGATGATCCTACATTCAATGAAGATCTTATCGATATGGATCACACAAACACACAGTGGATAACCAAGGGTGCACATAAGGACATGAATGATGGTGTGATGCATGAACTAATTACTGAATCACATGCACCCGTGTGCCCCACTTTTCCTCAGTGTCACGCATTCCACTTCATCAAAGAGGAATCTATGCCCTTTTACATAAATCCTTTCTATGATTCAAATTCCTTTGATGAATTTGGCATTGCAGTCTTTCACAATTTTGGTGTTCCTATAGGTGAGAAAACTGCAAATGAACCTACTGAGCCCCAAAAGGAAGATTACAATTGGGAGGATGACCCCTTTTTTAGATTTCTAAGTCAAATAATCTAGAATCTTTAGAATCATGTACTAACTTTTTCATAAAATTTGATGATCCAACTCTTAGAGAAATTGCCCTCACATTTCTTTGCCCTTAATGTTATTCAAAAAAACTTACAGAATTGGAGAATAGTGGTCCCATTCAGGCACCCAAGTCCTACAATTTGGAATCCTTTGCGCTCGTGCCTAAACAGACTGTGGAAATCAATTTAAAAGAATTTGTGGCATGGGAGGACCTTGGGCCACCTAGTTGCTCATTGCATCCTCTTCTAGCTTTCAAAGATTCATTTTTAAGGGAAGAGGAAGAAATTTTCTTTATGGTCCTTCTTCACACAATCTACAGAAACATGAGGTCTTCATGGTTTCATCTCTTTCTATGCTTTTTGTAAACTATATGGAGGAAAATTTCATTTGGGATCTGGGTGGACTCATGGTTTCGAATCCAAGTAATGTAGTTTTTTTTTTCTTCTCTTTTTAGTGTAGATATTTTCTTTTAGAGTAAAGTCTTGTCTTTTTTTTTTCTTGTTTTTTCTATTTTGTCTAACCTAGGATAGGGAGTTGCTTAGGTACATCTTCAAGTGATTTCTTCTCTTTACCCATTTTTACATTTATGTTCCCTCATGTTACTTTTACAGTTCTGCATTGCATGCATAAACATCGAGGACGATGTTCATCTTAGGTTGGGGGTGGGAACAAGCACGCTTGTCCAATTTTAGTCATATTTTTAAGCATATAGAAAATTTTTTTCATTATTTTGTCATTTTTTTAGGAAAATCTTTCCAAATTTTTATTTTTAGACTTTTATTTTGGTTTTAAGAATTTTCGCCGGCATTTATTTACTTTTGCATTTATTTTTCATTTATTTTAGAAAAAAAAGCTTTTAAAAGAATTGAAGCGATTTGAAGATATATAGAATCTAAAGATTTGATACTTTTGGAAGAAAGTAAAAAGAAAGTTTGCATTTTCTAAAGGAGGAAACCTACAGAAGATTACCAAAACTTGTTTTTCAAATACATACACATATACATCTTTTGACATTTTGGATAGGAAGCTTTAATGCTGTTTTTGGGATTTTTCTAGAGAATACAATGTGAACTTGAAATTTAGTTTGTAGAATATTTTTTTTTGTTTCCTGGTTCATTGTTGGTGAATTGTATATATTAGAACCAAAATGAATTAATTCGAGTGAAATAAGAACTGCCACCTAGTGTTTACTTTTGATGTGAATGAGCAAATAAAGAAAAAAAGAGCATAATGAGCAATTTGTGACTAGTTTGGGTTTGTAGCCTTTTTAACTCGAGCTAGTAAGCCCAGAGGGATATTTTCATATCATTTTCCTAAAGCCATATGGTTTGAGAGTCATTGGCCTAATGCTTATTACATGGGTTAAATAGAAAGCTTAAGGGACGTAAACATTACACAGTCATAAGAAAAAGGAAAAAAAAAGAATGAATTATGGCCCAACGAGTGTCCATAGAAATTTTCAAGGGATTTGTGCGGAAAAGTATAAGGACTAAGTTTCTCCTTAAATCCCAACTTTTGCTATATCATATGAACTTGGAAAATTCTACATTGGAAAAAGTAAAAGAGTGAAGAGTGTCCGCAAGTGTTTGCAAGGGAGTATGTGCGGGGAAGGACAAGGACCAAATTTGCTCTCTGGATTCTAACTTTTTTTATATCATATGAACTTGGGAACCCTTACATCGAAAAAAAGAGTTAAGGGAAAATAGGACTATCAAAGTAAATAGTAATGTGGCAGTTATCTTAGTAACTTTGAGAGGAAATTTCTTTTTGCTAAATTTCAGGGAATCAGACTATTTCAATGAAATTTTCTGTTTTTGCAGCATTATTGTGGAATGTCCAAAATATGTTTTTGATGTATACATTTTACACTATGCATGCAAGTTGGTTTGAGTTTGAGAAAATTTTTAAGAATAGAATTGTGGACCGGACTTTGAAAAGTCTGAAAGTGTAATTATTCCAGATTTCGAAAATATCCGATATGAGTGACTCTTCTTTTAAGAAATTTATTTTCTTTGTTATTTTTGTTTTTTTAGTTTTTCTTCTTTAAGAAAAAAAAGAATTTTATGGGTATATTCACTGCAAATCCTCACGAGGCACAACTCGTCCACTAGGGGAAACCTAGAGGTTTAAGGGCTTGCTGCATACGCTGAATGTAGTCGAAAGTGCCAACGAAAGTGGCGTTGCATTCATGTTTATTTTTCTTGCATTCAATTGGCTTTATGTTAGATTAGGTTATGATGAATTCCTCATATTTTTCACATTTTTTTCTAGGGACTAGCAAAACACTGGTTAGGGGGTGTGATAAGTTCTTAAAACTGCATATTTTTATACATCTTTGTACCATTTTAAGGACTTATTAACTCGAAAGAGCCTGATTTAGTGAAGAATTACTCACCTCCCACCTCTAGATTTCTACACTCCATCTCTCCCTCTCTTGTCTCTCCATCTTAAGCCATCAAGGAGGCTTAGCCCTAAAGCCACACCACCAACCTTGAAGTGTCAACTAGAAAGAGGAATTCTCATCCATCCTAGTATATGATTGTTTACTTTTTATTCAATCTTCTGTAAAACTATTTCATGCTAGTAAAATTTGTTTCTTTTCAATTTTTCTTGTCTTTGATTTTGTGATGTTCATAATTTTAGTCTTGTTTGTGATTGGGTTAATTTTCATTCTTGTTTAAATATTGGGATAGAATTAGAATCACAACTATTAACCCATCTCAATAGCATTATTAATATACTTTGTCTCTTTGGTTCCATTGTATGTCGGAGGCAATGCAAGATGGAGTTAAAGAGATTGCGAACAAAGATTAGAGGCCAATTCTGAAATTTATTTCTACATTGAATGGAGATTGGTTATTCTCACTTGGATTGACGACCCAAGATGAAGAATAAGACCCCAGAACAACACTTCTAATCTTTTTGAGCCCAAATTAATATAAGGAATTGAAAGGAGCAATCTACCACCTTTGACTTCCGTTGTTATTACCGGCTTTGACTTCTAGCAATTTTATTTTATTTTCTGCACTTTTTTTATTTTTCTTTTTATGTTTATATTGATTTTAAGTTTTATTTTTGCATAGTTTGGTGGTAGGATTAGAATTCATTACATCTACTTTCATATCATAAGATTTTGTGCATATTTAAGTTACTAAAAATCAAGCTTTTAGATTTGAATTGAATGAAGAAATTCAGACTCAATATATAAAAAGCATAACTTAACAGTTTTAGCAAGCTGTTGAAATAGTTTTTGACAAAAAGTTCGAAGTGGGTAGACCAATGAAATCATAGTATTTTCCTTTAAAACTTGGTTATATTAAAGTTTAAGATGTGGTCTTCTTTCATTCCTCAGAATTTCAAATTAGAATAATTTTGGAAGATTTGTGAACCAGAGGCATAAACTTAGCCAATCAGTCAATTCGGATCAAAGTTTCGATACAAAATTTTGTAAAGTTGTCATATTATGCATTCATAACTTTTTTGTTTTAGATCCTTTTACTTCTATTTTTTTGTTAGTCTCTTGCATCAGTAGTGATTTCCAGCCATTAAACTTAGATTTAAGATGCATTACAATAATTCAATCATGCATAAAATTTGCATCAGCTGACTAGTTTTTCAGACTTAGAATTTTTCAGCATCTCATGGCATGCATTGCATTACTAATTTTACTAACTTTCTAATTTTAAATTTGTTTCTAGTTTTATGTTTCTGATTGTTTTAGATAATTTCCAGAATTAAAGATCTTACTAAATTTGTTTTTAATTGAAGATTTTAAATTGAAAAGTTTACTAGTTTTGGAAATTCTAACTTAGGAAAGTTTTTAACTTTTGTTTATTTTGTTTCAACATTGTTTAGTTTAGTAAGTTTCTAATTTTGGTTTTTATTTTTGGAAGTTCTAACTTGTGTTTTAGCTTTGCAGCAATTTTAGTTTTATTTTAGGAATTTTTAGATTTAGGTTTTCTAGATTTAGGAAAGTTTTTTTTTCTTTTCATTGGTTTGTAATTAATTTGATTTTGGTAAGTAGGATGCTTGTATTTGTTAGCTTTTAAATTAGCTTAGTTTTAGATTTTTATTTTAAGGTAAGTTAACTTGAAAAGGGAACCATAAAATACATTTCTTCCTGTGGATCGACCTGGTCTCACCGGTATTATTACTACATCGCGGCTCTGCACTTGGTGCTCACCGATCACATGTAGATGGAATCAGGGATCATTTGGCCTTGAGGAGTAAGAATAGGATTTCTTGAGGGATCTTTTTTTACTGCATTTAATATAGCATTTATTTCTGTATCAGATAGGTATTTTTCCCACCAACCATGTAACTGTTTAGTAAATCTAAGGACGACTGCATTTACTACATGTCTTTTATCATTACTGGCAACCATGATGGTAGAGGCATATATCATCATGTGTTGGCATAGTTGTAAGATTTGATATTCAGATAGTCCATCTACATTCCATTCGTATACTGAAGAGTTTTCAAATCGAAGGCCATTCAGAATAACTTGTTCTTCAAATTGAAGATCAATTGGAGTAGGTCTTGGATAATAATTTCTTGTTTTTGCTGCTGTGATAATTGGTTTTTGTCTTTTAAATATTTTATTGATTTGTAGAGATTCTTGATTTTGATCATCTTGATTTTCATTTGATTTTTCTTCTATAGAGTCAGAAATAGAGAATTATGAGTCTGAGCTCGAAGCTCTAGAAGCTAAAATTTATGGATTTTTCATCTTTATTTTCTTTATTAACTTTAAGTTTTATGTTTGTAGAACTATGAGATAATTGATTGATTCATTCGTCTGAAAATTTTATGGGTTTTTCTTTTAACTTTAGATCTTTAAGGGCTTCACCTTGAAAACCTAAAGATTGTGTCTTGATTACATTATGGGAAGAAGTAGTTTCATAAAATTTTAAAATATTTTCAACTTTATCTTTAATTCTATTGGTTTGTTGGCCAATAGTATGAAGGTTTATATTCGTATAATTATTTTGTTCTAAAACATGACTCAAATCTAATTTGTAAACAAATTCAGTTTTACCTTTATCTCTTTGTAATTTTGTAACAACTTTTATGGGTACATCGGAAGTTTCTTTGCAAATGATTTGATGTAATGGAGGATGTATAGATTCTTCAGTTCTCTGTGGGGAGGAACTGGTAGAAGCTATAATCCAAGAAGAGCATGAATCTCATGAAGTTGCTACAGTGGAATATAGCTTAGAACGTTTCCTAAATTATGATCCAGCTTCCAATCAATATCAGGGATTTCTCAATCTAAAAGGACATCTTGAATTTGCAAGTACATACAAATATGTTTGGTGTGACGGTCGACGAGTTGTTTGCATTACTGATGATCTCATTGAGCGAACAACGGTGATACAGAATCCTTGTAAATCCGGACATGCCAAGCTTAGTCAAATTCCCAATGCTTATGAAGATATCTCTTTTGACTTTTCAGAAAAAACTCGTGAAGAATTGATTTAGCTATTCCATGGAGAATTCGAAAATGGTAATGAAGGTTGGAATGACCCTTGTCATAATTTTGACTCTATTATGGAGTTCTTTAATAGCTGCAATGGAACTCATCAGGCTAATGACTAATCAACAGGGAGATGCTCGTAATCATTTAACGTAGAGATTAATTTTTTGCATATTAAATCTCCTTCTTCAAAATTCATGATGGTCCAAATTGATAAGGTTGATAAAACCGGATTTCTGATCTTCACCCAAACTTCATGAAATCGTTATGAGAAGTTGTCTTTTGGTAACTCCACGGCTGCGAAGGGCATGACGCACGGTTGCAGGGAGCTGCTGTATCGGTTGAAAATCATCTTTATATAAAGAAAATTTTTGAACTAATCCTTGTTCGATATATGAGATATCAACTTCATATGATGGCAGGAACAATTAGGGAAAGCTAGTTGCCTAGCTTGTATATTGAGCTTTGAGTATTAATCGCTCCTTGATCTGACAAGAAATAGTTGTTTCTCTAATTATTGTAGCTATCTCATTTGGAAAAGCTGTGTTAACCTTTTCCAGGAGGTGAATTCTGAATGTTTTTTCATCATCATAGGTGGATAACATTGCTCTTTGATGGATGTTACGGCACATAAGGATTTGGCTTTCTAAGTCCTTGATATGGTTTATAATTTTGGATAGGGTTTTTCTAGTGTTTTTTCTTTTATCAGAGAGAATGGCACTCCAATGGGCATTGATAAGTTCTTGTGAAGTGACAGATAATCCTGGATTGAAGAAGGGAATTGATATTTGTTGGGATGTAGGTATGAAGGAAGAGCTTGATTCCTGAATAAGGGCTTTACTTGATGTCATAATGAGAAGGGATGCTTCCTGAAGGCAGATAGGAGTAAAAGATAAGTTTGAATGAGAATTATCAATAACCTAAATTTTTATTTTCTTTAGGAAAAGAAAAGCAATTTTATATCTGTCCTTTGGGTAGAATTTGAAGGTACCAAAATCTGGATGTAGGATTAAATGTAGAAAACATAAAGACATCAAAGAGATGATTAATAAGATCTATTTTATTTGGAACTGGATATCTGAATGTCCAGATCCTTATGTGCCATAACAACAACCAAATCAATAAAATATTTAAAAAACAAAAACCAGTAGTCACTGCAGCAAAAATAAGAAATTATTATCCAAGACCTACTCCAGTTGATCTTCAATTCGAAGAACAAGGTATTCTAAATGGCCTTCGATTTGAAAACTCTTTTGCATATGAATGGAATGTAGATGGAATATCTGAATATCAAATCCTGCAACTATGCCAACACATGATGATATATGCCTCTACCATCATGGTGCCGGTAATGATCAAAGACATGTAGTAAATAAAGTCATCCTTGGATTTACTGGACAATTACATGGTTGGTGGGAAAAATACCTATCTGATACAGTAAGAAATGTTATATTAAATACAGTAAAAAGAGATCCCTCAAGAAATCCTGTTCTTACTCCTCAAGGCCAAATGATCCCTGATTCCATCTACATGCTTATTACCAATATAGTAAAACATTTTATTGGTAATTATATGACTGTAGAAGAAAAAATAAAAACACAATTAATCAATTTATATTGCCCAACATTATCAGATTTTCATTGGTATAAAGTTTTTTTCTTATCAAAACTCTATACAATTGATGCAAGCAATTCAGAATTTTGGAAAGAAAAGTTTATATCTGGTTTTCCTTAACTTATTGCAGAAAAAATTAGAGAATAATTAAAATCTAAAAATTATGGAACTTTGAATTATGGAATGTATACATACGGTGATCTAATTCAAAAGATTAACAAAGTTGGATTTTTATTATGCAATGAAATCAAACTTAAATGTCAAATTGAAAATCAAAAAAGAATCAGCAAGTATGAACTTGGTGAATTTTTTTTCAATTTGGTATGTAACTATTAATCAGTCCTTTTAGCCAGAATAAAAAGAAAAACTTAAAAAGAAACTAGCAAAAAAGAAAATTCAAACATTTTTCAACTCCACAATATTAAACTCCCTCAAAAAGATATCATAAAAAAATTTCTCTTAAATACCCTTATAAAGAATTAAAGAAATCTTATACAAGAAATAATCCATCCAAGGCTCATTCCAAGAAAAAAGAAATACAATATTAAAATTGCAAGGAAAAAGGATATATAGCTCCTAATTGCCCAAAAATAAAAGTTAAAACAGAAAAAGAAATCAAAACTATCTTAAGAGGATCCTCAAAGTCAGAGTCATCCAGTTCCTCTGATACAGATTATTCTTCCTCTCATTCTTCAGATACATGTCATTGTAAAATATTTGACAGAGAAATCCAGTATGAATTTGCTTCTTCTACCTCTTTTTAAATGTACTTTCTACTCCAGAAGAGATGGTGCTAGAAATGTTTGAAGATCTAAAAGATGAAGAATTAAAAATAAATATTTTGAAAAAATACAAAATTTAAATAAAGAAACTAAAAAAGGAAAAGCTTCTACGTCAAATAACATATCAAACTTACCTGAACAATTCAGCATTAAAACTGTATTAGATAGATTAAGAGAGCAATAAGCTTCTACTCATCTTTCTTTTCAAGATCTTTACAAAGAAATAAATAATCAAAATTAAGAAATAAAAGAATTAAAACAAGACTTAATTGAACTTCAAGAACTCAAACAACGTGTTGAAAGTCTTAAATTTCACATACTCAAAAATTATCAAGAAAATAATTATAATTTAGAAAATCAAGAAAATTTGATGAAAACTTGAATGGTTTTGTAAATTTTTTAACAAGGAATCCACTTAAAAAATGGAAAACTCAAGTTACAATTAGGATCAAGGAATTCTCTACTAAAGCACTCTACTTACTAGATAGTGGCGCAGATGTTAATTTAATAAGAGAAGGATTAATCTCAACAAATATTATGAAAAAACCAATAATAAACTCAATTTAGCTACTGCTAGCAAAAAACAACATATCAAATACAGATTATAATGTTTATGCCTGTAAAAATGAAACATGCATAAAGACTAATTTTTTTCTTGGAAAGGATTTAAACAATGATGTTATCCTTGAAAATCCTTTTTTCAAGATTTTACAGCCTTTTTAAATTAACTCATTAGGTCTAAAAACTATTTTAGACAATAAAGAATTAAATTCCGATTATGTTGAATTAACTCCTATTCAACATATTAATATTATTCAGACAAAGTGTAAACAAGAATAAGATGTTCAAAAACCATTCAGATATCTAGTTTCAAATAAAATGGATCTTATTAATTGTCTCTCGGATGTCTTCATGTTTTATATATTTAATCCTACATCCAAATTTTGATACCTTCAAATTCTACCCAGAGGACAAATATAAAATTGCTTTTCTTTTTCCAAAGAAAATAAAAATTTAGGTTATTGATAATTCTCATTTAGACATATCTTTTACTCCTATTTGCCTTCAGGAAGCATCCCTTCTCATTATGACATCAAGTAAAGCCCCGATTCAGGAATGAAGCTCTTCCTTTATGCCTAAATTCCAATAAATATCAATTCCCATCTTTAATCCAAGATTATTTGCCACTTCACAAGAGCTTATCAATGCCCATTGGAGTGCCATTCTTTTTAATAAAGGAAAAAACACTAGAAAAACCCTATCCAAAATTGCAAACCATATTAAGGATATAGAAAGGCAAATCCATATGTGCCATAACATCCATCAAAGAGCACTCTTATCCACCTATGCCGATGAGAAAACATCCAAAATTCACCTCCTAGAAAAGGTTAATAAAACCCTTCTAGATGAGATAGCTGCAAGAATTAGAGAAAAAATTATTTCTTGTCAAATCAAGGAGCAATTAATGCTCAAAGCTCAATATATAAGCTGGGCAACTGGCTTTCCCAAATTGTTCCTGCCATCATATAGAGTTTATTCTCATATATCGAACAAGGATTAGTCCAAAGATTTTATTTATGCAAAGATGATTTTGAAATAATACAGCAGCTCTCTGCAATCGTGCGTCATGCCCTTCGCAACCCTGGAGTCACCAAAAGACAACTTCTCATAACAACTTCATCAAGTTTTGGTGAAAGATCAAAAATCTGGTTTTATCAACCTTATCAATTATGGAATATCATGACTTATGAAGAAGGAGATTTAGACTACAAAAAATTCATCTCTACCTTAAATAATTACGAGCATCTCCCTATTGATTATCCAGCTCAATGGTATGAATCTCATAAAGTTGCTAAAATGGAATATAGCTTAGAACGTCTCCAAAATTATGATCCAGCTTCTAATCAATATCAAAGATTTCTCAATCTAAAAGGTCATCTTGAATTTGCAAGTACATATAGATATATTTGGTGTGACGGTTGACAAGTTGTTTGCATTGCTCATGATCTCGCTGAACAAACAGTGGTGATACAGAATCCATATAAATTTGGACATACAACTCTTAATCAAATTACCAATGCTGATGAAGACATGTCTTTTGATATTTCTGAAGAAACTCGAGAAGAGTAAATCCAATTTTTCCATGGTGAATTACCAAATGAAGGTTGGAATGAGCACTTTTGATGCAAGCCTCCAATAATACTATGCCTAGCATAAAGATTCTTCCTACAAGAGCTTTTCCTAAAACATTTGAAGGATGAGAAAAGCTTTTTCTATTAGCCCATCAATGAGTTTTTTTAGAAAAATTACATAAAAAGTACTAAAAGACAAAGCATATCTCTCATAAGAATGAAGTAGTATTTTATTCCTAACATGCACATCTATGAAGAATTTATCTCTAGAAAGGAAAAAGAAATAAAGACATGACACATACCTTATCAAGTCACTCAAAGCAATCATGACATCTCACTATTCAGAATAAAGTTCATCTACAGCAAAGATTGTGATTTTTGCCTACAGTTCGGTTGCATCATGAAATTTGTCAGCACATGAAATGAAATGCAAATGTGGTTAAATTCAGCTGTAATGAAATGTAAATTATGTTGGTTATAACTATAAATAGGTCTAGCCTTCCTTATGTACAGGCAAGAGTTGGAATACCAGTCAAAATCCAGCCTTACTTCCACCACCATCTCCTCTCTCCTCTCGCTTCCGCTTTTACATACCCACCATCTTCCCCATTTGGTATCAAAGCCAAGCTGGCATCTAATTTGTAATCAAGTACCGTTGTAATATAAAGCCGTTTTGTGAATATTTCTTCACAAATCTTTATGTTTTGATTTTGTTTAAGAAATTGCTGACTTAGAAGCAAGAACGTCAAAAATCTTAATACTGGGTTATGTGTTTGTTATTGTTGAGAAATTTTAATCATATTCCGCCCGGAACAAAGCTGAGGTAGCCATTATGGTCACCATTGTTAACTGTGTGAAGGCATTTAAGGCATTTTGTTGGTGTGTAAATCCTCTATTTCATTGGATACTCGTGGTGGATTTGCTTAAAATAACTCTATAAAATTTTGTACCTTCTTCTTCCTCATCATCAAATTCCTTATCTTCTATGTTTATTAAAAATAGTGAAGAAATCAGTTACCATGATTTAGATCAAGTTATTTGTGACTGGACTATTCCAACCGTAAACAAAAATGAAATTTATACAGTTGGAAGTTTTCAATTAAAATCAAGCTATAAAGTAAAAACCATTGAAAGTACTGAATCCATTACCAGTAATATTCAACATCTTTCTTTAATCAAGCCCCATGAAATAAAGGAGTATGTTAAAACATACAATTATATTCATTTTGGATTAGTGCAAGTTGCTCTAAAGCCTTTAACAAGACTTGGACTTAAAACAGAAGCACTCATCCATGTTCAAGATACAGGACAAAGAAATTTCAGTGATTCATTACTTGGAATGATTGAATCAAGTTTGGCTAATGGCCGTACTTTCTTGAATTGCTTTCTAACTTTCTTTGTTTCCCTTATAGATCCAAGTGCACATGAAGCTCTTACTCTTGCTATCCATATAAAAGGTTTTGGTATGAATCCTCATAATCAAAATATTGTTCTCATATATAGAGTTTATTATAAACTCATGAATTCAGTTGTTCCAAGCATAGCCTATTCCCATCAAGCAAAAGGTCACCATCAAAGCCTTATCCGAACCATGTTAGGGTTGGCTGCATGAATTCTGTTTCTCCATTCTGTTCTATTTTGATCCAAATCTTTCGATGAGTTAAACTTCTTCAAATCTGAATTAATGACTTCCATCAATGTTTTCTTCAGTCTGCCCCTACCTCTTGATGGGCCATCCACCTGTATATCCATACTTTTTCTCACCGGTGCTATTACTAGCCGATGTTCAACATGTCCAAACCATCTTAAATGAGTTTTTCTAATCTTATCCCCTATTGGTGCTACCCCTAAATGCTATCGAAAGTACTCATTTCTAATTTTATCTTTCCTAGTTTTACCACACATTCACCTAAGTATTCTCATTTCCGTTACATCCATATTATGAATATGTGTCTTCTTAATTGGCCAACGTTCTGCTCCATATGTCATAGCTGGTCTAACCACTATCCTGTAAAATTTGCCCTTCAATTTCGTTGGCATTCGTCTTTCATAAAGTACTCCTAAAGCTAATATCCACTTTAGCCATCTATCTTTTATCATATGCTCCACATCTTCATCAATCATCCCATCCTTACTAATCATCAAGCCTAGGTAATGAAAAGAATCTCTACGTGGTATCTCATGGGTTTCAATTTTGACAGTAGTTTCAACACTTTGTATATGTCCACTAAAGTTGCAAAAGGTATGACTACTTTATTCCAAACTAATTTAAAAAATAAAGTTAATATTCCAAAACTCATACAGTGGAATTATATTAATCTATCTGATAAATGGAGCTTAAAAAACACCCAACCAGAAAGGTCTTTAGAAAATCAAAATATTGAAACAATTATTGAACATGAAGATGGAAGTGTTGAAATAAATTTTCAAATAGATTCAAAAGATACTAACTCCTACAATTTATCAACCTTCTAGAAAATCTTATTCACATCCTCCATCAGTGGTAGGATCTCCCATAAAAGAACCATCCCGAGTTTCTTGCTCTACACCTAATGTAGACCTTCGACCTACAGGACTTATGTATCCTTCTTATCAAGCTTCTCCATCAAATACATGTAATCCTTTAGAATCCAATTTCAATATAAATTTTATTGAATGCTTTGAAATTGATAAAGAAATGTTAAAAAAGAATTTAGCTTTACCTCCTCTCACAAAATCCTTCTTAAACCATGTTTCTCAAGAACATAAAGACTTTCTAAAAGCAAAATAGTATAAATATATGTATGATAATCAAAAAAATATTTATTTCTTTGATTGGCTTAAATAAGCCATGAAGAAAGCTTATAATACTGAAGATTTATCCATCAATATGATAACTAAATTAAGCTTGTCTTGGATTATAGCTTTTACTAGTTCCTCTCCACAGAGAAGTGAAGAATCTATATATCCTTCATTACATCAAATCATTTCTAAAGAAACTTTAGCTGTACCCATAAAAGATGTTGCAATAATACAAAAAGAGAAAGGTAAAACTGAATTTATTTACAAATCAGATTTAAGTCATGTTTTAGAATAAAATAATTATACAAATATTAACCTTCATACTATTGGCCAACAAACCAATAGAATTAAAGATAAAGTTGAAAACATTTTAAAATTTTATGAAACTACTTCTTCCTATAAAGTAATCAAGATACAATTTTTAGGTTTTCAAGGTGAAGCCCTTAAAGATCTAAAGTTAGAAAAAAAACCCTTAAAATTCTTAGCGAACTAATTAATTAATTATCTCATAGTTTTATAAACATAAACTTAAAGATAATAAATAAAATAAAGATGAAAAATCCATAAATGTTATAGTTTCTAAAGCTTCGAGCTCAGACTCAGAATTCTCTGTTTTTTAAACTCTATAGAAGAAAAATTAAATGAAAATCAAGATCAAGAATCCCTACAACTTAATAAAATATTTAAAAGGCAAAAACCAATAGTCACTGCAGCAAAAACAAGAAATTATTATCAATGACCTACCCCAGTTGATCTTCAATTGGAAGAACAAGCTATTCTAAATGGTCTTCGATTTGAAAACTCTTCAGTATATGTATGGAATGTAGATGGACTATCTAAAATCAAATCCTGCAACTATGCCAACACATGATGATATATGCCTCTACCATCACGGCTGCTAGTAATGATCAAAGACATGTAGTAAATGCAGTCATCCATGGATTTATTGGACAATTACATGGTTGGTGGGAAAAATACCTATCTGATATAGAAAGAAATACTATATTAAATGCAGTAAAAAAAGATCCCTCAGAATATCCTGTTCTTATTCCTCGAGGCCAAATGATCCCTGACTCCATCTACATGCTTATTACCAATATAATTAAACATTTTATTGGTAATTATATGAATGTAGAAGAAAAATTAAAAGCACAATTAATCAATTTATCTTGCCCAACATTATTAGATTTTCTTCGGTATAAAGTTGTTTTCTTATTAAAACTCTATATGATAGATGCAAGTAATTCAGAATTTTGGAAATAAAAATTCATATTTGATCTTCCTAAACTTTTTGTAAAAAAAGTTAGAGAAGAATTAAAATTAGAAAATTATGGAAATTTGAATTATGGAATGTATACATATGGTGATCTTATTCAAAAGATTAATAAAGTTGGATTTTCATTATGCAATGAAATCAAAGTTAATCATCAAATTGAAAATTAAAAAAGAACCAGCAAGAATGAACTTGGTGATTTTTGTTTTCATTTTGGCATGGAACCATTAATCAATCCTTCTAGCCAGAATAAAAAGAAAAATTTAAAAAGAAACCATCAAAAAAGAAAATCTAAACATTTTTCAACTCCACAATATTATATTCCCTCAAAAAGATATCATAAAAAATTTCTCATAAAATACCTTATAAAGAATTAAAGAAATCTTATACAAAAAATAATCCATCCAATTCTCATTACGAGAAAAAAGAAATACAATGTTATAATTGTAAGGAAAAAGGACATATAGACCCTAATTGCCCAAAAATAAAAGTTAAAACAGAAAATGAAACCAAAACTATCTTAAAAGGATCCTTAGCGTCAGAATCATCCGGTTCCTCTGATATAGATTATTCTTCCTCTCATTCTTCATTTACATGTCATTGAAAAATATTTGACTGAGAAATCCAGTATGAATCTGCTTTTTCTACCTCATTATCTTTAAACATACTTTTTGCTCCAGAAGAGATGGTGCTAAAAATGTTTAAAGATCTAAAAGATGAATAAGTAAAAAATAAATATTTTGAAAAAATGCAGAATATAAATAAAGGAACTAAAGAAGGAAAAGCTTCTACACCAAATAACATATTAGACTTACCTGAACAAGTTAGCATTAAAATTGTATTAGATAGATTAAGAGAGCAACAAGCTCCTACTCATCTTTCTATTCAAGATCCTTATAAATAAATTAATAATCAAAATCAAGAAATAAAAGAATCAAAACAAGACTTAATTGAACTTCAAGAACTCAAACAACGTGTTGAGAATTTTGAATTTCACATACTAAAAAATTATCAAGAAAATAATACTAATTTAGAAAATCAAGAAAAATTTGATGAAAACTTGAATGGTTTTGTAAATTTTTTAACAAGGAATCCATTTGAAAAATGGAAAACACAAGTTGCAATTAAGATCAAAGAATTCTTTAGTAAAGCACTCTGCTTACTAGATAGTGGCGTAGATGTTAATTTAATAAGAGAAGGATTAATCCAACAAAATATTATGAAAAAACCAATAATAAACTCAATCTAGCTACTGCTAGCAAAACACAACATATCAAATACAAATTAAGTAATGTTTATATCTGTAAAAATGGAACATCCATAAAGAGTAATTTCCTTCTGGGAAAGGATTTAAACAATAATGTTATCCTTGGAAATCTTTTTTTTCAAATTTTACAACATTTTCAAATTAACTCATCAGGTCTAAAAACTAGTTTAGACAATAAAGAATTAAAATTTGATTTTGTTGAATTAACTCCTATTCAACATATCAATATTATTCAAACAAAGTGTAAACAAAAATAAATTGTTCAAAAACCATTCAGATATCTAGTTCCAAATAAAACGGATCTTATTAATCATCTCTCTGATGTCTTCATGTTTTCTATATTTAATCCTACATCCAAATTTTGGTACCTTCAAATTCTACCCAGAGGACAAATATAAAATTGCGTTTCTTTTCCCAAAGAAAATAAAATTTCAGGTTATTGATAATTCTCATTCAGACCTATATTTTACTCCTATCTGCCTTTAGGAAGTATCCCTTCTCATTATGACCTCAAGTAAAGCCCTTATTCAGGAATTAAGCTCTTCCTTCATACCTACATCCCAACAAATATCAATTCCCTTCTTCAATCTAGGATTATCTGTCACTTCACAAGAACTTATCAATGCCCATTCGAGTGCCATTCGCTCTGATAAAAGAAAAAACACTAGAAAAACCTTATCAAAAATTGCAAACCATACTAGGACATAGAAGGCCAAATCCTTATGTGCCATAACATCCATCAAAGAGCACTGTTATCCACTTATGCTGATGAAAAAATGTCTAGAATTCACCTTCTATAATAGGTTAACATAGCCCTTTCAGATGAGATAGCTGTAAGAATTAGAGAAAAATTATTTCTTGTCAGATCATGGAGCAATTAATGCTCAGAGCTGAACATATAAGCTGGGCAACTAGTTTCCCAAATTGTTCCTACCGTCATATGAAGTTGATATCTCATATATCGAACAAGGATTAGTCCAAAGATTTTCTCTATAAAGAGATGATTTTGAAATAATACAGCAGCTCCCTATAGTCATGCATCATGCCCTTCGCAACCTTGGAATTACCAAAAGATAACTTCTCATAACGATTTCATCAAGTTTTGGTGAAAGATTAGAAAGCTGGTTTTATCAACCTTATTAGTTATGGACTATCATGACTTATGAAAAAGGAGATTTAGTCTGCAAAAAATTCATCTCTACCTTAAATGATTACGAGCATCTCCCTGTTGATTATCTAGCTCAATGGTATGGATCTCATGAAGTCGCTACAATGGAATACAGCTTAGAACATCTCCAAAATTATAATCCAGCTTCTGATCAAATCAAAGATTTCTCAATCTAAAAGGACATCTTGAATTTGCAAGTACATACAGATACATTTGGTGTGATGGTCGACCGAGTTGTTTGCTTTGCGGATGATCTTGCTGAACAAACAACAGTGATACAGAATCCATATAAATATGGACATACAGCTCTTAATCAAATTACTAATGCTTAGGAAGACATGTCTTTTGATATTTCTGAAGAAACGCGAGAAGAGTTAATCCAATTATTCCATGGTGAATTAACAAATGAAGGTTGGAATGAGAACTTTTGATGCAAGTCTCCAATAATACTATGCCTAGCATAAAGATTCTTCCTACAAGAGCTTTTTCTAAAACATTGGAAGGATAAGAAAAGCTTTTATATTAGCCCATCGATGAGTCTTAGAAAAAGTACATGCAAAAGTACTAAAAGACAAAGCATATCGCTCATAAGAATGAAGTAGCATTTTATTCCAAACAAGCACATTCATGAAGAACTTATCTCTAAAAAAGGAAAAGAAATAAAACACATACCTTATAAGTCACTCAAAGCAACCATGACATCTAATTATTCAGAATAAAGTTCATCCACAACAAAGATTGTGAATTTTACCACAGTAAGGAAGCATCATGAAATTTGCCAACACATTAAATGGAATGCACATTCAGTCTAAATTCAGTCGTAATGAAATGTAAATTATGTTGGTTATGACTATAAATAGGTCTAGCCTTCCACATATATAGGCAAGAGTTGGAATACCAGTCAAAATCCAGCCTTTCTTCACCACCATCTCCTTTCTCCTCACCCTTCTACTTTTGTATACCCACCATCCTCCCCATTAGGTATTAGAGCCAAGTTGGCATTTAGTTTGTAATCAAGTATCGTCGTAATATAAAGTCATTTTATGAGTGTTTCTTCGCTTATCTTTACGTTTTGATTTTGTTTAAGGAATTGCTGACTCAGAAGTAAGAACGTCAAAAATCTTAATGCTCCGTTGTGTGCTTGTTATTACTGAGAAATTTTAATCATATTCTGCCTGGAGCAAAGCTAAGGTAGCCATTGTTGTCACTGTAGTTAGCCGTGTGAAGGCATTTAAGGCATTTTGTTGGTGTGTAAATCCTCTATTTCATTGGATACTTGTTGTGGATTTGGTTAAAATAACTCTGTAATACAAAGTATGGCTACGCTAATTAAGAAGTTTGTACCTTCTTCTTCCTCATCATCAGATTCCTTACCTGCTATGCCTATTAAAAATAGTGAAAAATCAGTTATGACGATTTAGATCAAGTTATTTGTGACTAAACTATTCCAACTATAAATAAAAATGAAATTTATAAAGTTGGAAGTTTTCAATTAAATTCAAGTTATAAAATAAAAACCATTGAAAGAACTGAATCCATTACCAGTAATATTCAGCATCTTTCTTTAATCAAGCCCCATGAAATAGAGGAGTATGCTAAAACATACAATTATATTCATTTTGGATTAGTGCAAGTTGCTCTAAAGCCATTAACAAGACTTGGACTTAAAACTGAAGCTCTTAACTATGTTCAAGATACAGGACATAAAAAATTCAGTGATTTATTACTTGGAATGGTTGAATTAAGTTTGGCTAATGGCCCTACTTTCTTCAATTGCTTTCCAAATTTCCCTATTTCCCTTATAGATCCAGGTGCACATGAAACTCTTACTCTCGCTATCCAAACAAAAGGTTTTGATATGAATCCTTATAATCAAAATCTTGCTCTATATATAGAGTTTATTATAAACTCATGAATTCAATTGTTCCAGGAATAGCCTATTCCCATCAAGCAAAAGGTATGACTACTTTATTCCAAACTAATTTCAAAAATAAAGATAATATTCCAAAACTCATATAGTGGAATGATATTAATCTATCTGGTAAATGACACTTAGAAAACACTTAACCTGAAAGGTCTTTAAAAAATCAAGATATTGAAACAATTATTGAATTTGAAGATGGAAGTGTTGAAATAACTTTTCAAACAAATTCAAGAGATACAACTCCTACAATTTATCAACCTTCTAGAAAATCTTATTCTTATCCTCCCTCTGTGGTAGGATCTTCCATAAAAAAACCATCTCAAGTTTCTTGCTCTACACCGAATGTAGACCTTCAACCTACAGGACTTGTGTATCCTTCTTATCAAACTTTAGAAAACATAAGAAATCATGCTTCTCCAACTAATACATATAATCCCTCAAAATCTAATTTCAATATAAATGTTATTAAATGTTTAGAAATTGATAAAGAAATGTTAAAAAAGAATTTAGCTTTACATCCTTTAACAAAATCCTTTTTTTAACAGGTTTCGCAAGAGCATAAAGATTTCATAAAAGAAAGTGGTATCAATATATGCATGATCTTCAAAGAAATACTTATTTCTTTGATTGGCTTAAAGTAGCCATAAAGAAAGCTTATAATACTGAAGATTTATCCATCAATATGATAATAAAATTAAGCTCATCTTGGATTATAGCTTCTACCAGTTCATCTCCACAAAGAACTGAAGAATCTGTACATCCTCCATTACATCAAATCATATGTAAAGAAACTTCGGCCGGACCCATAAATGATGTTACAAAAATACAAGGAGATAAATGTAAATCTGAATTAATTTATAAATCAAACTAAAGTCATGTTTTAGAATAGAATAATTATACAAATATTAACTTTCATGTTATTGGCCACCAAACCAATAGAATTGAAAAAAAAGTTGAAAATATTTTAAAATTTTATGAAGCATCCTTTTCACTAAAGATAATTAAGACACAAAGCTTAGGTTTTCAAGGTGAAGCCCTTAAAGATCTAAAGTTAGAAAGGAAACCTTTAAAATTTTTAGATGAACTAATCAATCAATTATCTCATAGTTTTACAAATGTAAAACTTCAAGAAAATAAAGATCAAAAAGCTGACAAATCTATAAATGTTTTAGTCTTAAATTCTAAAGCCTCTAGCTCAGATTCAGAATTTTTTGTAGCTGATCCTAGAGAAAAAGAGTCTAAAACAAATGAGAATCAAAATGATGAAAATCAAGAATCTCTACAAATCAATAAAATATTTAAAAGACAAAAACCAATAGTCACTACAGCAAAAACAAGAAATTATTATCCAAGACCTACTCCAATTGATCTTCAATTTGAAGAAATAGCTATTCTAAATAACCTTCAATTTGAAAACTCCTCAACGTACGAATGGAATGTAGATGGACTATTTGAATATCAAATCCTGCAACTATGCCAACACATGATGATATATGCCCCAACCATCATGGTTGCCGGTAATGATCAAAGACATGCGGTAAATGTAGTTATCTTTCGATTTACTGGACAATTACATGGTTGGTGGGAAAAATATGTATCTAATATAAAAAGACAAGCTACACTAAATGTAGTAAAAAAAGATCCTTTAGGAAATCCTGTTATTACTCCTCAAGGTCAAATGATTCCTGATTATATTTACATGCTTATTGCCAATAGAGTAAAACATTTTATTGGTAATTATATGAATATAGAAGAAAAAATAAAAACACAATTAATCAATTTATCTTCCCCAACATTATCAGATTTTCGTTGGTATAAAGATGTTTTCTTATCAAAACTCTATACAATCAATGCACGCAATTCAAAATTTTGGGAAGAAAAATTCATATTTGGTCTTCCTAAACTTTTTATAGAAAAAGTTAGAGAAGAATTAAAATCTGAAAATTATGTAAATTTGAATTATGGAATGTATATTTATGGTGATCTAATTCAAAAGATTAATAAAGTTAGATTTTCATTATGCAATGAAATCAAACTTAACCGTCAAACTGAAAATCAAAAAAGAATTAAAAAATATATACTTGGTAATTTTTGTTTTCAATTTGGCATCGAACCATTAATCAGTTCTTCTAGCCAAAATAAAAAGAAAAACTTAAAAGAAAACCGTCAAAAAAGAAAATCTGAACACTTTTCAAATCCACAATATTATACTCCTTCAAAAAGATATTATAAAAAATCTTCTCATAAAAACCCTTATAAAGAATTAAAGAAATCTTAAACAAATGATAATCCATCCACTTCTTATCCCAATAAAAAAGAATAAATGTTATAATTGAAAAGAACAAGGACATGTAGCTCCTGATTGCCTAAAAATAAAAGTTAAAATAGAAAAAGAAATCAAAACTAACTTAAAAGAATCCTCAGCGTCAGAGTCATCCAGTTCCTCTGATACAAATTATTCTTCCTCTCATGCTTCAAATACATGTCATTGTAAAAATTTGATAGTGAAATCTAGTATGAATCTAGTTTTTCTTCGTCTTTATCTTTAAACATACTTTTTGCTCCAGAAGAAATGGTGCTAAAAATGTTTAAAGATCTAAAAGATGAAGAATTAAAAAATAAATATTTTGAAAAAATACAGAATATAAATAAAGGAACTGAAAAAAGGGAAAGCTTCTACATCAAATAACATATCAAACTTACCTAAACAATTCATCATTAAAACTGTATTAGATAGATTAAGAGAGCAACAAGTTCCTACGCATCTTTCTATTCAAGATCTTTATAAAGAAATAAATAATCAAAAGCAAGAAATAAAAGAATTAAAACAAGACTTAATTGAACTTCAAGAACTGAAACAACGTGTCGAAAATCTTGAATTTCACATACTCAAAGGTTATCAAGAAAATAAAGATAATTCAGAAAATCAAGAAAAATTTGATAAAGACAAATGGTTTTGTAAATTCTTTAACAAGAAATTCACTTAAAAAATGGAAAACTCAAGCTACGATTAAGGTTCTTTCTAGATAATAGCGCGAATGTTAATTTAATAAGAGAAGGATTAATCCCAACAAAATATTATGAAAAAACCAATATAAACTCAATCTAGCTACTGCTAGCAGAAAACTACATATCAAATACAAATTAAGTAATGTTTATGTCTGTAAAAATGGAACATGCATAAAGATTAATTTCCTTTTAGGAAAGGATTTCAATAATGATGTTATCTTTGGAAATCCCTTTCTACAAATTTTACAGCCTTTTCAAATTGACAAATCAGGTCTAAAACTATTTTAGACAATAAAGAATTAAATTTTAATTTTGTTGAATTAACTCTTATTCAACATATCAATATTCTTCAGACGAAGCGTGAACAAGAATAAGATGTTCAAAAACCATTTAGATATCTAGTTCCAAATAAAACGGATCTTATTAATCGTCTTTCTAAGGTCTTCATGTGTTCTACATTTGATCCTACATCCGGATTTTGGTACCTTCAAATTCTACCCAGAGGATATATATATAATTATTTTTCTTTTCCCAAAGAAAGTAAAAATTTAGATTATTAATAATTCTTATTCAGACCTATATGCCTTCAGGAAATATCCTTTCTCATTATGACATCAAGTATAAGCAAAAGCAAAGCCCCTATTCAGGAATCAAGCTCCTCCTTCATACCTACATCTAAACAAATATCAATTCCCTTCTTCAATCCAGGATTATCTGTCACTTCACAAGAACTTATCAATGCCCATTGGAGTGCCATTCTCTCTAATAAAAGAAAAAACATTAGAAAAACCCTATCCAAAATTGCAAACCATATCAAGGACATAGAAAGCCAAATCCTTATCTTCCATAACATCCATCAAAGAGCACTGTTATCCACCTATGCTGATGAAAAAACATACAGAATTCACCTCCTGGAAAAGGTTAACACAGCCCTTCCAGATGAGATAGCTGCAAGAATTAGAGAAAAAACTCTTTCTTGTAAGATAAAAACACCCTTTCTTATAAGATCAAGTAACAATTATGCTCAAAGCTCAATATATAAACTGGGCAACTCTTTCCCAAATTGTTCTGCCATCATATGAAATTGATATCCCATATATCGAACAAGGATTAGTCCAAAGATTTTCCTTATGCAGAGATGATTTTGAAATGATGCAGCAGCTCCCTACAATCATGCATCATGCCCTTTGTAGCCCTAGAGTTACCAAAAGACAACTTCTTATAACGATTTCATCAAGTTTGGGTGAAAGATTAGAAATCCGGTTTTATCAACCTTATCAATTATAGACCATCATGAATTATGAAGAAGGAGATTTAGTTTGCAAAAAGTTCATCTCTCCCTTAAATGATTACAAGCATCTCCCTGTTGATTATCCAGCTCAATGGTATGAATCTGATGAAGTTGCTACAATGGAATACAGCTTAGAACGTCTCCAAAATTATGATCCAACTTCTGATCAGTATCAAAGATTTCTCAATCTAAAAGGACAACTAGAATTTGCAAGTACATATCGATATGTTTGGTGTGACGATCAACGAGTTGTATGCATTGTTAATGATCTCGCTGAGCAAACAATGGTGATACAGAATTCATATAAACCTAGACATACAGCTCTCAATCAAATTATCACTGCTTATGAAGACATGTCTTTTGATATTTCTGAAGAAACTCAAAAAAAGTTAATCCAATTATTCCATGATGAATTAACAAATGAAGGTTGGAATGAGCACTTTTGATGCAAGTCTCCAATAATACTATGCCTAGCATAAAGATTCTTCCTATAAGAGCTTTTTCTAAAACAATAAAAGGATGAGAAAAGTTTTTTCTACTAGCCCATCAATGAGTTCTTAGAAAAAGTACATGCAAAAGTACTAAAAGACAAATCAAATCTCTCATAAGAATGAAGTAATATTTTATTCCCGACATGCACATCCATGAAGAACTTATCTTCAGAAAGGAAAAAGAAATAAAGACATGACACATACCTTATCAAGTCACTCAAAGCAAGCATGGCATCTCACTATTCAGAATAAAGTTCATCTACAACAAAGATTGTGATTTTTGCCTACAGTCTGGAAGCATCATGAAATTTGCCGGCACATTAAATGAACTGCACATTCAGTCTAAATTCGGTTGTAATGAAATGTAAATTATGTTGGTTATGACTATAAATAGTTCTCACCTTCCTCATGTACAGGCAAGAGTTAGAATACCAGTCAAAATCCAGCCTTGCTTCCACCACCATCTCCTCCCTCCTCTCCCTTTTGCTTTTGTATACCCACCATCTTCCCCATTCGGTATCAAAGCCAAGTTGGTATCAAACTTGTAATCAAGTACTTTAACAATATAAAGTTGTTTTGTGAGTCTTTATTCACTTATCTTTGTTGTGTTATGCTTTGATTTTCCCTAAAGAATTGTTAACTCAGAAGTAAGAATGCCAAAAGTTTTAATACTTAGTTCTGTGCTTGTTATTGTAGAGAAAGTTTAATCATATTCCGCCCAGAGCAAAGCTGAGGTAGCCATTATCGTTGCCGTTGTTGCCCATGTGAAGGTGTTTAAAGCGTTTTATTAGTGTGCAAATCCTCTATTTCGTTAGATACTCATGGTGGATTTGGTTAAAATAACTCTGTGATACAAATTATGGCTAAGCTTATTAAGAAGTTTGTACCTTCTTCTTCCTCATTATCAAATTCCTTATCTTCTATGTCTATTAAAAATAGTGAAGAAATTAGTTATGATGATTTATATCAAGTTATTTGTGACTAGACTAGTCCAGCCTTAAATAAAAATGAAATTTATAAAGTAGAAGTTTTCAATTGAAATCAAGTTATGAAATAAAAACCATTGAAAGAACTAAATCCATTACCAATAATATTCAGAATCTTTCTTTAATTAAGCCTCATGAAATAAAGGAGTATGTTAAAATATACAATTATATTCATTTTGTATTAGTGCAAGTTGCTCTAAAGCCTTTAACAAGACTTGGACTTAGAATTGAAGCTCTCAACTATGTTCAAGATACAAGACATAAAAAATTTAGTGATTCATTATTTGGAATGGTTGAATCAAGTTTGGCTAATGGCCCTATTTTCTTCAATTGCTTTTCAAATTTCTCTCTTTCCCTTATAGATCCAGATGCACATGAAGCTCTTACTCTCGCTATCCAGACAAAAGGTTTTGATATGAATCCTCATAATCAAAATCTTGCTCTCATATATAGAGTTTATTATAAACTCATGAATTCAGTTGTTCCAGGCAAAGCCTATTCCCATGAAGCAAAAGGTCTGACTACTTATTCCAAACTAATTTCAAAAATAAAGTTAATATTCCAAAACTTATACAGTGGAATGATATCAATCTATCTAGTAAATGGCGCTTAAAAAATGCCCAACCAAAAAGGTCTTTAGAAAATAAAAATATTGAAACAATTATTGAACATGATGATGGAAGTGTTGAATAAATTTTCAAACAGATTCAAAAGATACAACTCCCATAATTTATCAACCTTCTAGAAAGTCTTATTCTCATCCTCCCTCTGTGGTAGGATCTTCCATAAAAGAACCATCTCGAGTTTTTTGCTCTACACCTAATGTAGACCTTCGACCTATAGGACTTGTGTATCTTTCTCATCAAGCTTCTCCATCTAATGCATATAATCCTTCGGAATCCAATTTCAATATAAATGTTATTGAATGCTTTGAAATTGATAAAGAAATGTTAAAAAAGAATTTAGTTTTACATCCTCTCACAAAATCTTTTTTTAACCATGTTTCTCAAGAACATAAAGACTTTCTAAAAGCAAATATTTTCTTTATACAAAGATGATTTTGAAATGATATAGCAGCTCCCTGCAATCATGCATCATGACCTTCGCAGCTTTGGAGTTACCAAAAGACAACTTCTCATAACGATTTCATCATATTTGGGTGAAAGATTAGAAATCGGTTTTATAAACCTTATCAATTATGGACCATCATGAATTATGAAGAAGAAGATTTAATCTGTAAAAAATTCATCTCTATATTAAATGATTACGAGCATCTTCCTATTGATTATCCAGCTCAATGGTATGAATCTCAAGAAGTCGCTACAATGGAATACATCTTAGAACATCTCCAAAAGTATGATCCAGCTTCTAATCAATATCAAAGATTTCTCAATCTAAGAGGACATCTTGAATTTGCAAGTACACATAGATATATTTGGTGTGACTTTCGACGAGTTGTTTGCATGGCTAATGATCTCGCTAAGCAAACAACGGTGATATAGAATCCTTCTAAATCCGAACATGCCAAGCTTAATCAAATTCTCAATGCCTATGAAAATATCTCTTTCGACATTTTCATAAAAAACTTGTGAATAATTAATTCAGGTATTCCATGGAGAATTTGAAAATGATAATGAAGGTTGGAATGACCTATGTCATAATTTTGACTCTATTATGAAGTTCTCCACCAGCTGTAATCGAATTCATTAGGATGGTGATTAATCTTATCAAGATTAAGATTTATAAAGATTTATTAAAATTTTATCTATAAAGCCTGCGAAGAAAAGATAATAAAAACTTTATCATTGATACCGTATCCATAGCTGTGCTATTCTCTGTAAACACATCAAAGTTACGTTGAAAAAGTACTATACGAAAAAGTTACTTTGAGAAAGAAGACAAAAGACAATTGGGAAAAATCTAAAAGCCAACAGGAAAATTCAAGGCTTCATAAACTCCTCTCCCCACAACAAACCAACCAGGTACTATGCAAAAGAATAAAGCAACATCCTCCTGCTCAACAAGTACACTCATCACAGCATGAAGACAAACCATCTATATGGCAACCTGTGATTCTAACCAGTAGTAAAATCCCAAAACATCATAAAATGAAATGCAAATGCAATGCAAATTCAGTTGTAATGAAATGTAAATTATGTGTGCTAAAGTTATAAATAGTACTAGCCTTCTCTATGTACAGGCAAAAGTTGGAATACCAGTCAAAATCTAGCCTTGCTTACACCACCATCTCCTCTTTCCTCTCCCTTTTGCTTTTGTATGCCCACCATCTTCCCCATTTGGTATTAGAGCCAAGTTGGTATCAAATTTGTAATTAAATACTTTAATATAAAGTTGTTTTGTGAGTATTTCTTCACTTATCTTTGTTCTTTATGCTTTCATTTTGCTTAAGAAATTGCTGACTCAGAAATAAGAACATCAAAAGTCTTAATACTTAGTTCTGTGTTTGTAATTATTGAGAAATTTTAATCATATTCTATCCAGAGCGAAGCTGAGGTAACCATTGTTGTCACCGCTGTTAGCCCTGTGAAGGCATTTAAGGCATTTTGTTGGTATGTAAATCTTCTATTTCATTAGATACTCATGGTGGATTTGGTTAAAATAATTTAGTAATACAAATTATGGCTAAGCTTATTAAGAAGTTTGTACCTTCTTCTTCCTCATCATCAAATTCCTTATCTTTTATGTCTATTAAAAATAGTGAAGAAATCAGATATGACGATTTAGATCAAGTTATTTGTGACTAGACTATTATAACCGTAAATAAAAATGAAATTTATAAAGTTTGAAGTTTTCAATTAAAATTAAGTTATAAAGTAAAAACCATTGAAAGAACTGAATCCATTACTAGTAATATTCAGAACCTTTCTTTAATTAAGCGTCATGAAATAAAGGAGTATGTTAAAACATACAATTATATCCATTTTGGATTAATACAAGTTGCTTTAAAGCCATTAACAAGACTTGGACTTAGAACTGAAGCTCTTATCTATGTTCAAGATACAAGACGTAAAAAATTTAGTGATTCATTACTTGGAATGGTTGATCAAGTTTGGCTAATGGCCCTACTTTCTTCAATTACTTTCAAAATTTCTTTGTTTCCCTTACAGATCCAGATGCACATGAAGTTCTTACTCTTGCTATCCAGATAAAAGGTTTTGATATGAATCCTCATAATCAAAATCTTGCTCTCATTATAGAGTTTATTATAAACTCATGAATTCAGTTGTTCCAGGCATAGCCTATTCCCATCAAGCAAAAGGTGTGACTACTTTATTCCAAACTAATTTCAAAAATAAAGTTAATATTCCAAACCTGATACAGTGGAATGATATTAATTTATCTGGTAAATGGTGCTTAAAAAACGCCCAACTAGAAAAGTCATCAGAAAATCAAGATATTGAAACAATTATTGAACATGAAGATGGAAGTGTTGAAATAAATTTTCAAATTGATTCAAGAGATACAACTCCAACAGTTTATCAACCTTCTAGAAAGTCTTATTCTCGTCCTCCCTTTGTGGTAGGATCTTCCATAAAACAACCATCCTGAGTTTCTTGCTCTACACCTAATGTAGACCTTCAACCTACAGGACTTGTGTATCCTTCTCATCAAGCTTCTCCATCGAATACATATAATCCTTCGAAATCCGATTTCAATATAAATGTTATTGAATGTTTTAAAATTGATAAAGAAATGTTAAAAAAGAATCTAGCTCTACATCATTTAACAAAATCCTTTTTTAAACAGGTTTCTTAAGAACATAAAGACTTTTTAAAAGAAAAATGGGACAAATATATGTATGGTAATCAAAGAAATATTGATTTCTTTAATTGGCTTAAACAGCCATGAAGAAAGCTTACAACACTAAAGATTTATCCATCACTATGATAACAAATTTAAGCTCATCTTGGATTATAGCATCTACCAGTTCTTCTCCACAAAGAACGGAAGAATCTATACATGCTCCATTACATCAAATCATATATAGAGAAACTTTAGCAGTACCCATAAAAGATGTAACAAAGATACAAGGAGATAAAGGTAAATTTGAATTAATTTATAAATTAGATTTAAGTCATGTTTTAGAACAAAATAATTATACAAATATAAACCTTCATACTATTCCCCAATAAACCAATAAAATTGAAGATAAAGTTGAAAATATTTTAAAAATTTATGAAGCATCTTCCTCACCGAAGATAATTAAGACACAAACTTTAGGTTTTCAAGGTGAAGCCCTTAAAGATCTAAAGCTAGAAAGCAAACCTTTAAAATTTTAAGATGAGCTAATCAATCAATTATCTCATAGTTGTACAAATATAAAACTTCAAGAAAATAAAGATCAAAAAGCTGACAAATCTATAAATATTTTAATCTCAAATTCTAAAGCCTCTAGCTTAGATTCAGAATTTTCTGTAACTGACCCTATAGAAGAAGAGTCTAAAACAAATGAGAATCAAAATGATCAAAATCAAGAATCTTTGCAAATCAATAAAATATTTAAAAGACAAAAACCAATAGTCATTATAGCAAAAACAAGAAATTATTATCCAAGGCTTACTCCAATTGATCTTCAATTCGAAGAACAAGCTATTCTAAATGACCTTTAATTTGAAAACTTCTCTGTATATGAATGGAATGTAGATGGACTATCTGATTATCAAATCCTGCATCTATGCCAACACATGATGATATATGCCTCTACCATCATGGCTGCCGGTAATGATTAAAGACATGTAGTAAATGCAGTTGTCCTTGGATTTATTGGACAATTACATGGTTAGTGGGAAAAGTACCTGTCTAATATAGAAAGACAAGCTATACTAAATGCAATAAAAAGAGATCCTTTAGGAAATCCTTTTATTACTCCTCATGGTCAAATGATTCTTGATTCTATTTACATGCTTATTACCAATATAGTAAAACATGTTATTGGTAATTATATGAATTTAGAAGAAAAAATAAAAACACAATTAATCAATTTATCTTGCCCAACATTATCAGATAATCATTAGTATAAAGATGTTTTCTTATCAAAACTCTATACAATCGATGCAAGTAATTTAGAATTTTGGAAAGAAAAATTCCTATCTGGTCTTCCTAAACTTTTTACAAAAAAAGTTAGAGAAGAATTAAAATTAGAAAATTATGGAAATTTGAATTATGGAATGTATACATATGGTGATCTAATTCAAAAGATTAATAAAGTTGGATTTTCATTATGCAATGAAATCAAACTTAAACAACAAATTGAAAATAAAAAAAGAATCAACAAGTATGAACTTGGTGATTTTAGTTTTCAATTTGGCATGGCACATTAATCAGTCCTTCTAGCAAAAATAATAAGAAAAACTTAAAAAGAAACCATCAAAAAAGAAAATCTAAACATTTTTCAACTCCACAGTATTATATTCCCTCAAAAAGATATCATAAAAAATCTTCTTATAAAAACCTTTATAAAGAATTAAAGAAATCTTATACAAAAGATAATCCATCCACTGCATATTGCAAGAAAAAAGAAATACAATGTTATAATTGCAAATAAAAAGGACATATAGCTCCTGACTGCCCAAAAATAAAAGTAAAAATGGAAAAAGAAATCAAAAATATCTTAAAAATATCCTCATCCTCATCCTTAGAATCATCTAGTTCCTCTTTAAAGATTATTCTTCAGATACATGTCATTGTGAAATAGTTGACAGTGAAATCCAGTATGAATCTGCTTCTTCTTCCTCTTTATCTTGAAACATACTTTCTGCTCCAGAAGAATTGGTGCTAGAAATGTTTAAAGATCTCAAAGATAAAGAATTAAAAAATAAATATTTTGAAAAAAAATACAGAATATAAATAAAGGAAGTAAAAAAAGGAAAGCTTCTATATCTAATAACATATTAGACTTACCTAAACAATTCAGCATTAAAGCTGTATTAGATAGATTAAGACAGTAACAAGCTCTTACTCATCTTTCTATTCAAGATCTTTATGAAGAAATAAATAATCAAAAGGAAAAAAAATAAAAGAATTAAAACAAGACTTAACTAAACTTCAAGAACTCAAACAATGTGTTGAGAATCTTGAATTTCACAGACTCAAAAATTATCAAGAAAATAATGATAATTTAGAAAATCAAGAAAAATTTGATAAAGACTTAAATGGTTTTGTAAATTCTTTAACAAGAAATCCACTTTAACATGGAAAACTCAAGCTACAATTAAGGTCAAAGACTTTTCTACTAAAGCATTCTACTTATTAGATAATGGCGCAGATGTAGCATTCTGCTTATTAGATAGTGGTGCAGATGTTAATTTAATAAGAGAAGGATTAATCCCAACAAAATATTATGAAAAGATCAATAATAAACTCAATCTAGCTACTACTAGCAAAAAACTACATATCAAATACAAATTAAGTAGTGTTTATACCTACAAAAATGGAACATGCATAAAGACTAATTTCCTTCTAAGAAAGGATTTGAACAATGATGTAATACTTGAAAATCCTTTTTTACAAATTTTACAGCCTTTTCAAATTGACTTATCAGGTCTAAAAACTATTTTAGACAATAAAGAATTAAATTTTGATTTTGTTGAACTAACTCCTATTCAACATATCAATATTATTCAGACAAAGTGTAAACAAGAATAAGATGTTCAAAACCCATTTAGATATCCAGTTCCAAATAAAACGGATCTTATTAATTGTCTCTCTGATGTCTTCATGTTTCCTACATTTAATCCTACCTCCAGATTTTGGCATCTTCAAATTTTACCCGGAGGATAAATATAAAATTATTTTTCTTTTCCCAAAGAAAATAAAAATTCAAATTATTTATAATTCTCATTCAGACCTATCTGCCTTCAGGAAGTATCCCTTCTCATTATGACATCAAGTACAAGCAAAAGTAAAACCCCTATTCAGGAATCAAGCTTTTCCTTCATACCTACATCCTAACAAATATCAATTCCCTTCTTCAATCCAAGTGTATCTATCATTTCATAAGAACTTATCAATACCCATTGGAGTGCCATTCTCTCTGCTAAAAGAAAAAACACTAGAAAACCCATATCCAAAATTGCAAACCATATCAAGGACTTAGAAAACTAAATCCTTATGTGCCATAACATCTATCAAAGAGCACTATTATCTTTCTATGCTGATGAAAAAACATCTAGAATTCACCTCCTGGAATAGATTAACACAACCCTTCCAGATGATATAGCTGCAAGAATTAGAGAAAAAACTATTTCTTGTCAGTTCAAGGAGCGATTAATGCTCAAAGCGCAATATATAAGCTGGGCAACTGGCTTTCCCAAACTGTTCCTGCCATCATATGAAATTGATATCTCATATATCGAACAAGGATTAGTCCAAAGATTTTTTTTATGCAGAGATGATTCTGAAATGGTACAGCAGCTCCCTGCAATCATGCGTCATGCTCTTCGCAGCCTTGGAGTTACCAAAAGACAACTTCTCATAACGATTTCATCAAATTTCGGTGAAAGATCAAAAATCAGGTTTTATCAACCTTATCAATTATGGACCATCATGAATTATGAAGAAGGAGATTTAGTATGAAAAAAGTTAATCTCTACCTTAAATGATTACCAGAATCTTCATGTTGATTATCCAGCTCAATGGTATGAATCTCATGAAGTTGCGATAATGTAATAAGCTTAGAATGCCTCTGAACTTATGATCGAGCTTCTAATCAATATCAAAGATTTCTCAATCTAAAAGAACATCTTAATTTGCAAGTACATATAGATATGTTTGGTGTGATGGTCGAAGAGTTGTTCGCATCTCTGATGATCTCGCTGAGCAAACAACAGTGATACAGGATCCATATAAATCTGGACATACAGCTCTTTATCAAATTATCAATGTTTATGAAGATATGTCTTTTAATATTTCTGACAGAATTCGAGAAGAGTTAATCCAATTATTCCATGGTGAATTAACAATTGATGGCTGGGATGAGCTTTTCTGATGCAAGTCTCCAATAATACTATGCCTAGCATAGAGATTCTTCCTACAAGAGCTTTTTCAACTAGCCTATCAATGAGATTTTTGGAAAAAGTACATACAAAAGTACTTAAAGACAAATCATATCTCTCATAAGAATGAAGTTGTATTTTATTTCTGACACACACATCTATGAAGAACTTATCTCCAAAAAGGGAAAAGAAATAAAGACATGACATATACCTTATCAAGTCACTCAAAGCAATCATGACATCTCATTATTCAGAATAAAGTTCATCTACAGCAAAGATTATGATTTTTACCTGCAGTCCGGTTGCATCATGAAATTTGTTATCACATGAAATCAAATGCAAATGCAATGTAAATTTAGTTGTAATGAAATGTAAATTATGTTGGTTATGACTATAAATAGGTCTAGCCTTCCTCATGTATAGGCAAGAGTTGGAATACTAGTCAAAATTTAGCCTTGCTTCCACCACCATCTCCTCTCTCCTCTCCTTTGCACTTTTGTATACCCACCATCTTCCTTATTTAAATCTCCTCTCCCTTCTGCTTCTGTATACCCACCATCTTCCCCATTTGGTATCAGAGCTAAGTTGGTATCAAATTTGTAATCAAGTACTTTGGCAATATACAGTCGTTTTGTGAGTATTTCTTCACTTATCTTTATGTTTTGATTTTGTTTAAGGGATTGCTAATTCAGAAGCAAGAACATCAGAAATCTTAATACTTGGTTATGTATTTTTTATTATTGAGAAATTTCAATCACATTCCACTCATAGTGAAGCTGAGGTAGCCATTGTTGTCGCCATTGTTAGCCATGTGAAGGCGTTTTGTTAGTGTGTAGATCCTTTATTTCATTAGATACTTGTGGTGGATTTGATTAAAATAACTCTATAATACAAATTATGGCTAAGCTTATTAAGAAGTTTGTACCTTCTTCTTCCTCATTATCGAATTCTTTATCTTCTATGTCTATTAAAAATAATGAAGAAATCAGTTATGACGATTTAGATCAAGTTATTTGTGACTGGACTATTCCAACCGTAAATAAAAATGAAATTTATAAAGTTGGAAGTTTTCAATTAAAATCAAGTTATAAAGTAAAAACCATTGAAAGAACTAAATCCATTACCAGTAATATTCAGCATCTTTCTTTCATCAAGCGCCATGAAATAAAGGAGTATGTTAAAACATACAATTATATTCATTTTGGATTAGTGCAAATTGCTCTAAAGCCATTAACAAGACTTGGACTTAGAACTGAAGCTCTCATCTATGTTCAAGATACAAGACATAAAAAATTCAGTGATTCATTACTTGGAATGGTTGAATCAAGTTTGGCTAATGGCCCTACTTTCTTCAATAGCTTTCCAAATTTCTCTATTTCCCTTACAGATCTAGGAGCACATGAAGCTCTTACTCCTGCTATCCAGACAAAAGGTTGTGATATGAATCCTCATAATCAAAATCTTATTTTCATATATAGAGTTTATTATAAACTTATGAATTCAGTTGTTCCAGGCATAGCCTATTCCCATCAAGCAAAAGGTATGACTACTTTATTCCAAACTAATTTCAAAAATAAAGTTAATATTCCAAAACTCATACAATGGAATGATATTAATCTATCTAGTAAATGGCACTTAAAAAACGCCCAACCAGAAAGGTCCTTAGAAAATCAAGATATTGAAACAATTATTGAACATGATGATGGAAGTGTTGAAATAAATTTTCACACAGATTCAAGGGATACAACTCCTATAGTTTATCAACCTTCTAGAAAGTCTTATTCTCATCCTTCCTCTATGGTAGGATCTTCCATAAAAGAACCATGCGGAGTTTCTTGCTCTACACCTAATGTAGACCTTCGACCTAAAGGACTAGTTATCCTTCTTATCAAGCTTCTCCATCTAATACATATAATCCTTCGAAACCCGATTTCAATATAAATGTTATTGAATACTTTGAAATTGATAAAGAAAAGTTAAAAAGGAATTTAACTTTACATCTTCTCACGAAATCCTTTTTTAACCATGTTTCTCCAGAACATAAAGACTTTCTAAAAGCAAAAGGGTATAAATATATATGATAATCAAAGAAATATTTATTTTTTTTATTGGCTTAAACTAGCCATGAAGAAAGCTTATAACACTAAAGATTTATCCATTAATATGATAACTAAATTAAGCTTTTCTTGGGTTATTGCTTCTACCAATTCTACTCCACAAAGAACTAAAGAATCTATACATCCTCCATTACATCAAATCATTTATAAAGAAACTTCAGCTGTACCCATAAAAGATGTTGCAAAAATACAAGGAGACGAATGTAAAACTGAATTTTTTTAAAAATCAGATTTAAGTCATGTTTTAGAAAAAAATAATTATACAAATAAAACCTTCATATTATTGGCCACCAAACCAATAGAATTGAAAATTAAGTTGAAAATATTTTAAAATTTTATGAAACTACTTCTTCCCATAAAGTAATCAAGGCACAATTTTTAGTTTTTCAAGGTGAAGCCCTTAAAGGTCTAAAGTTAGAAAAAAAAACCTTAAAATTTTCAGACAAACTATTCAATCAATTTTCTCATAGTTTTATAGACATAAAACTTAAAGATAATAAACAAAATAAAGATGAAAAATCCATAAATGTTTTAGTTTCTAAAGCTTTGAGCTTAGACTCAGAATTCTCTGTTTTTGACTTTATAGAAGAAAAATCAAATAAAATTCAAGATGAACAAAATAAAAAATCTCTACAAATCAATAAAATATTTAAAAGACAAAAACCAATAGTGACTATAGCAAAAACATGAAATTATTATCCAAGACCTACTCCAGTTGATGTTCAATTCGAAGAACAAGCTATTCTAAATGGCCTTCAATTTGAAAACTCTTTAGTATATGAATGGAATGTAGATGGACTATCTGAATATCGAATCCTGCAACTATGCCAACACATAATGATATATGCCTTTACCATCATAACTGTCGGTAATGATCAAAGGCATGTAGTAAATATAGTTGTCCTTGGATTTACTGGACAATTACATAGTTGGTGGGAAAAGTACCTATCTAATATAGAAAGACAAGCAATACTAAATGCAGTAAAAAGAGATACTTTAGGAAATCCTAGACAATTTTATGTTTTCTTATCAAAATTCTATACAATCGATGCAAGTAATTCAGAATTTTGGAAAAAAAAATTCATATCTGCTCTTCCTAAACTTTTGCAGAAAAAGTTAGAGAAGAATTAAAATAAAAAAATTATGGAAATTTGAATTATGGAATGTATACATATGGTGATCTAATTCAAAAGATTAATAAAGTTGGATTTTCATTATACAATGAAATTAAGCATAAACGTCAAATTGAAAATCAAAAAAGAATCAACAAGTATGAAGTTGGTGATTTTTGTTTTCAATTTGGGATAGAACCATTAATCAGTCCTTCAAGCCAGAATAAAAAGAAAAACTTAAAAAGAAACCATTAAAAAAGAAAATCTAAGCATTTTTCAACTCCACAATATTATACTCCCATGAAAAGATATTATAAAAAATCTTCTCATAAAAACCCTTATAAAGAATTAAAGAAATCTTATACAAACGATAATCCATCCACTTCTCATCCCTTGAAAAAAGAAATACAATGTTATAATTGCAAAAAAAAAGGACATATAGCTCCTGACTGCCCAAAAATAAAAGTAAAAATAGAAAAAGAAATCAAAACTATCTGAAAAAGATCCTCATCCTCATCCTTACAATCATCTAGTTCCTCTAATAAAGATTATTCTTTAGATACATGTCATTATAAAATATTTGACAGTGAAATCCAGTATGAATCTACTTCTTCTTCCTCTTTATCTTTGAATGCACTTTCTGCTCCAAAAAAACTAATGCTAGAAATGTTTGAAGATCTCAAAGATGAAGAATTAAAAACTAAATAATTTGAAAAAATATAAGATATAAATAAAGGAAATAAAAAAGGAAAACTTTTACTTCAAATAATATATCTGACTACCCTGAACAATTTAGCATCAAAACTGTATTAGATAGATCAACAGAGCAGCAAGCTCTTCCTCATCTTTCAATTCAAGATCTTTATAAAGAAATTAATAATCAAAATCAAGAAATAAAAGAATTAAAATAGAACTTAATTAAACTTCAAGAACTCATACAACGTGTTAAAAATCTTGAATTTCACACAATAAAAAATTATCAAGAAAATAATGATAATTTAGAAAATCAAGAAAAATTTGATAAAGTCTTAAATGGTTTTGTAAATTCTTTAACAAGAAATCCACTTAAAAAATGGAAAACTCAAGCTACAATTAAGGTCAAAGACTTCTCTATTAAAGCACTCTACTTACTAAATAGTGGCGTAGATGTTAATTTAATAAGAGAAGGATTAAGCCCAACAAAATATTATGAAAAAATCAATAATAAACTCAATCTAGCTACTACTTGCAAAAAACTGCATATCAAATACAAATTAAGTAATGTTTATGTTTGTAAAAATGGAACATGCATAAAGACTAATTTCCTTCTAGGAAAGGATTTAAACAATTAAGTTATCCTTGGAAATCCTTTTCTATAAATTTTACAGCCTTTCCAAATTGACTCATCAAGTCTAAAACTATTTTAGATAATAAAGAATTAAATTTTGATTTTGTTGAATTAACTCCTATTCAACATATCAATATTATTCAGACAAAGTTTAAACAAGAATAAGATGTTCAAAAACCATTTAGATATCCAGTTCCAAATAAAACAGATCTTATTAATCGTCTTTCTGATGTCTTCATGTTTTCCACATTTAATCCTTCATCTAGATTTTGGTACCTTCAAACTCTACTTGGAGGAAGGATATAAAATTGCCTTTCTTTTCCCAAAAAAAAAATTAAAAATTCAAGTTATTAATAATTCTCATTCAGACCTATCTTTTACTCCTATCTGCCTTCAGGAAATATCCCTTCTCATTATGACATTAAGTAAAGGCCCTATTCAAGAATCAAGCTCTTCCTTCATACCTATATCCTAACAAATATCAATTCCCTTCTACAATCCAGAATTATTTGTGATCTGATAAGAACTTATCAATGCCCATTAGAGTGCCATTCTCTCTAATAAAATAAACAACACTAAAAAACCCTATCCAAAATTGCAAACCATATCAAGGACTTAGAATGCCAAATCCTTATATGCCATAACATCCATCAAAGAGCACTGCTATTCATCTACGCTGATGAAAAAACATCCAAAATTTACCTCCTAGAAAAGGTTAAAACAGCCCTCCAGATGAGATAGCTACAAGAATTAAAGAAAAAAATGTTTCTTGTTAGACTAAGGAGCAATTAACGCACAAAGCTCAATATATAAGCTGGGCAACTGGCTTTCCCAAATTGTTCCTGCAATCACATGAAGTTGATATCTCATATATTGAACAAGGATTGGTCCAAAGATTTTCTTTATGCAGAGATGATTTTGAAATAATATAGTAGCTCCCTACAATTGTGCGTCAAGCATTTTGCAGTCTTGGAGTTACCAAAAGACAACTTCTCATAACGATTTCATCAAGTTTGGGTGAAAGGTCAGAATTCTGGTTTTATCAACCTTATCAATTATGGACTATCATGACTTATGAAGAAGGAGATTTAGTCTGCAAAAAAATTCATCTCTTCCTTAAATGATTACAAGCATCTCCCTGTTGATTATCCAATGCAATGGTATGAATCTCATGAAGTCGCTACAATGGAATACAGCTTAGAACATCTCCAAAATTATGATCCAGCTTCTGATCAATATCAAAGATTTCTTAATCTGAAAGGACATCTTGAATTTGCCAGTACATATAGATATATTTGGTGTGACGGTCGACGAGTTATTTGCATTACTGATGATCTCTCTGAGCAAACGACGGCGATACAAAATCCATATAAATTGCACATATAGCTCTCATTCAAATTATCAATGCTTATGAAGACATGTCTTTTGATATTTATGAAGAGACTCGAGAAGAGTTAATCCAATTATTCCATGGTAAATTAACAAATGAAGGTTGAAATGAGCACTTTTGATGTAAGTCTCCAATAATACTATGCCTAACATAGAGATTCTTCCTATGAGAGTGTTTCCTAAAACAGTGAAAGGATGAGAAAAGCTTTTCTACTAGCCCATCAATGAGTTCTTAGAAAAAGTACATGCAAAAGTACTAAAAGACAAAGCATATCTCTCATAAGAATGAAGTAATAATTTATTCCCAACATGCACATCCATGAAGAACTTATCTCCAGAAAGACATGACACATACCTTATCAAGTCACTCAAAGCGATCATGACATCTCACTATTCAAAATAAAGTTCATCTACAGCAAAGATTGTGATTTTTGCTTGCAGTCCGAAAGCATCATGAAATTTGTCATCACATGAAATGAAATGCAAATGCAGTGTAAATTCGGTTGGAATGAAATGTAAATTATGTTAGTTATGACTATAAATAGTTCTAGCCTTCCTCATGTACAAGCAAGAGTTAGAATACTAGTCAAAATCTAGCCTTGCTTCCACCACCATCTCCTCTCTCCTCTCCCTTCCGCTTTTATATACCCACCATCTTCCCCATTTAAGTCTCCTCTCCCTTCCACTTTTGTATACCCACCATCTTCCCCATTTGGTATCAGAGCCAAGTTCGTATCAAATTTGTAATCACGTGCTTTGGAAATATAAAGTCATTTTGTGACTATTTCTTCACTTATCTTTATGTTTTGATTTTGTTTAAGGAATCCTGACTCAAAAGTAAGAATGTCAAAAGTCTTAATACTTAGTTCTGTGTCTATTATTATTGAGAAATTTTAATCATATTCCGCCCGGAGCGAACTGAGGTAGCCATTGTTGTCACCGTTATTAGCCGTGTGCAGGCGTTTAAGGCGTTTTGTTGGTATGTAACTCCTTTATTTTGTTAGATACTCATAGTGGATTTGGTTAAAATAACTCTGTAATACAAATTAAGGCTAACCTTATTAAGAAGTTTGTACCTTCTTCTTCCTTATCATCAAATTCGTTATCTTCTATGTCTATTAAAAATAGTGAAGAAATCAGTTATGACGATTTAGATCAAGTTATTTGTGACTAGACTATTCCAACTGTAAATAAAAATGAAATTTATAAAGTTGGAAGTTTTCAATTAAAATCAAGTTATAAAGTAAAAACCATTGAAAAAACTGAATCCATTAGCAGTAATATTGAACATCTTTCTTTAATCAAGCCCCATGAAATAAAGGAGTACGTTAAAACATACAATTATATTCATTTTGGATTTGTGCAAGTTGCTCTAAAGCCATTAACAAGACTTGGACTTAGAATTGAAGCTCTCATCTATGTTTAAGACACAAGACATAAAAAATTCAATGATTCATTACATGGAATGGTTGAATCAAGTTTGGCTAATGGCCCTACTTTCTTCAATCGCTTTCCAAATTTCTCTATTTCCCTTACAGATTTAGGTGCACATGAAGCTCATACTCTTGCTATCTAGGCAAAAGGTTTTAATATTAATCTTCATAATCAAAATCTTGCACTCATATATAGCGTTTATTTTAAACTCATGAATTCAGTTGTTCCAGGCATAGTCTATTCCCATGAAGCAAAAGGTATAACTACTTTATTCCAAACTAATTTCAAAAATAAAGTTAATATTCAAAAACTCATACAGTTGAATGATATTAATCTATTTAGTAGTTGGCGCTTAGAAAATGCCCAACCAGAAAGGTCTTTAGAAAATCAAGATATTGAAACAATTATTGAACATGACGATGGAAGTGTTGAAATAAACTTTCAAATAGATTCAAGAGATACAACTCCTACAGTTTATCAACCTTTTAGAAAGTCTTATTCTCATCCTCCCTTTGTGGTAGGATCTTTCATAAAAGAGCCATCCCGAGTTTCTTACTTTATACCTAATGTAGACCTTTGACCTACAGGACTTGTGTATCCTTCTTGTCATGCTTCTCCATCTAATGCATATAATCCTTTGGAATTCGATTTCAATATAAATGTTATTAAATGTTTTGAAATTGATGAAGAAATGTTAAAAAAGAATTTAGCTCTACATTCTTTAATAAAATCCTTTTTTAAACAGGTTTCTCAAGAATATAAAGACTTTATTAAAGAAAAATGGTACAAATATATGTATGATAATCAAAGAAATATTTATTTCTTTGGTTGGCTTAAACTGGCCATAAAGAAAGCTTATAATACTAAAGGTTTATCCATCAATATGATAACAAAATTAAGCTCATCATGGATTATAGCTTCTACCAGTTTTTCTCCACAAAGAACTAAAGAATTTATACATCCTCCATTACATCAAATCGTATATAAAGAAACTTGAGCCATACCCATAAAAGATGTTGCAAAAATACATGGAGATAAAGGTAAATCTTAATTTATTTACAAATCAAATTTAAGTCATGTTTAAGAACAAATTAATTATATAAATATTAACCTTCATACTATTGGCCAACAAACTAGTATAATTGAAGATAAAGTTGAAAATATTTTACAGCCTTCTGAAATTATTTCTTCTAAAAAAGAAATCAAAACTATCCTAAAAGGATCCTCATCCTCATCCTTAGAATCATCTAGTTCCTCCGATACAGATTATTCTTCTTCTCATGGTTCAGACACATATCATTGTAAAATATTTGATAGTGAAATCCAATATGAACCTTCTTCTTTTTCCTCTTTATCTTTAAACGTACTTTTTGCTCCAGAAGAGATGGTACTAAAAATGTTTACAGTTCTAAAAGATGAAGAACTAAAAAATAAATATTTTGAAAAAATACTGAATATAAATAAAGGAACTAAAAAGGGAAAGCTTCTACATCAAATAACATATCAAACTTACTTGAACAATTCAACATTAAAACTGTATTAGATAGATTAAGAGAGCAACAAGCTCCTACTCATCTTTCTATTCAAGATCTTTATAAAGAAATAAATAATCAAAAGCAAGAAATAAAAGAATTAAAATAAGACTTAATTGAACTTCGAGAACTCAAACAACGTGTTGAGAATCTTGAATTTCACACACTCAAAAATTATCAAGAAAATAATGATAATTTAGAAAATCAAGAAAAATTTGATAATGACTTAAATGGTTTTGTAAATTTTTTAACAAGAAATCCACTTAGGAAATGGAAAACTCATGCCACAATTAAGGTCAAAGACTTCTCTATTAAAGCACTCTACTTACTAGATAGTGGCCTAGATGATAATTTAATAAGAGAAGGGATAATCCCAACAAAATATTATGAAAAAACCAAAAATAAACTCAGCCTAGAAACTGCGAATAATAAACTCCATATCCATTATAAATTAAATAATGTCCATGTTTGCAAAAATGGCACATGTGTAAAGACTAATTTCCTGCTTGGAAAAGATTTAAACAATGATGTTATCCTTAGAAATCTTTTTCTACAGATTCTACAGCCTTTTCAAATTGATTCATTAGGCCTTAAAACTATTAATGACAATAAAAAATTAATTTTTGATTTTGTTAAATCAACTCTTATTCAACATATCAATATCATTCAAAATCAAATTGCTTATAAAGAAAAACAAATTGCATATTTTCAAGAAGATATGAATTCTTTAATAATTGAAAAAGAATTACAAAACCAGAATTCCAAAAAGATTTAATCCAATTTCAAAAATCTCTTGGAACAGAATGTTGTTCTAACCTTTCTTTTGCCTTTTGGCACAAGAAACACCATACTGTTTCTCCTCCATGTACTGTTAATTTCAATAAATCTCAAATTCCTACTAAAACTTGACCTATTCAGATGAATAATGACCTTGTACAACTATGTACTAAAGAAATCAGTGATTTTCTTTCTAAAAAGCTTATTTAGAAATTACAATCCCTTTGGAGTTGTGCAGCATTTTATGTAAATAAAGTGCATGAACAAGAATGAGGTGTTCCCCATTTTATTATCAACTACAAGCCTTTAAATAAAGTCTTAAAGTCCATTAGATATCTAGTTCCAAATAAAACTAATCTTATTAACTGTCTAGCTGGTGCCTTCCTTTTTCCAAATTTCATCTTAAATCAAGATTTTGGCTAATTCAAATCACCCCGAAGGACAGGTATAAAACTACTTTTATAGTACCATTTGGCCATTACGAATAGAACGTTATGTCATTTAGTTTAAAAAATGCTCCTTCAAAATTTCAAAGAATAATGAATGACATTTTTACTCTATATCAAGCTTTTACACTCGTCTATATAGATGACATTCTTGTGTTTTCAAAATCTATTTATGACCATTGGAAACATTTAAATATTTTTAAAAAAGTTATTATCAAGAATGGACTTGTCTTATCCCAAAAGAAAATGAAGCTTTTTCAAACAGATATTTAGTTTCTTGGCTTTATAATAAAAAAAGGAACTATTTCTCCAGTCCAAAGAGTTATTAAGTTTGTTTCCCAAATTTCTGATGAAATTCTTAATAAAGAGCAATTGCAATGTTTTATTGGATGCCTTAATTATGTTTTTGACTCTTCTATAGATCTTTGTAAAGAAAGAAAAATCTTGCAAATGCGCTTGACCAAAAATCCCGTAGAATAGTCACCTGCTCATACAAAAGCTATTCAAAATATTAAACAGAAAGTCCAAAATTTACCTTGTTTAACTATCCCTCATCTCGAGTTAATAAAAATAGTTCAAGCAGATGCATCTGAAACAGGTTTTGGAGGAATCCTTCTACAAAGAAACATCCTTGGAAAAGAATAAATTCTTTGTTTCACTTCTAGAACATGGACACCCACTCAACAGAATTATTCAACTATTAAAAAGAAAATCCTATCCATAGTAAATAGTATAATGAAGTTCCAAAGTGATTTATTAAACAAAAATTTTTTATTAAGAATAGATTGTAAATCTACTAAAGAAATTTTAGAAAAAGATGTAAAAAATCTTGCTGCTAAGCAAATCTTTGCTCACTGGCAAGCTTTATTAGCCATATTTGACTTTGACATTGAGTATATTACATGTAAACATAATTCTCTTCCTGATTTTTTATTTCGTGAATTTTTACAGGGACAAAAGAATGAAGCCTCGACAGATTAGACCCTTTCTCTAGTCCCCAACTAATAAAGTTTCTTCCATTTTGAACACTACACCGTTATCTAGAAAATCCAGTGGCAATTATATGGGGAGATGGGGAGCAACCCATACTTCTAATATTCCTTAATTTCAAAACCCATCAAGCCCTGTATCCAGAAAACCTCAAGCTTCACAAGCCTAATATTTTGCCACAAAAGCACCCGTGAGAATGTATTCCTTAGATGACATGTCTTATGCCAATTCTATTACTCAATCAATTCTATTAAAAGATGTTGCAAAAATACAAGGAGATAAAGGTAAATCTGAATTAATTCATAAATTAGACTTAAGTCATGTTTTAAAAAAAATAATTATAAAAATATTAACCTTCATACTATTGGCCAACAAACCAATAGAATTGAAGATAAAGTTGAAAATATTTTAAAATTTTATGAAGCATCTTTTTCACAAAAGATAATTAAGACACAAACTTTAGGTTTTCAAGGTGAAGCCCTTAAAGATCTAAAGTTAGAAAGCAAACCTTTAAAATTTTCAGATGAACTAATCAATTAATTATATCATAGTTTTACAAATATAAAACTTCAAGAAAATAAAAATCAAAAAGCTGACAAATCTAGAAATGTTTTAGTCGCAAATTCTAAAGCCCCTAGCTCAAATTTAGAATTTTCTGGAGCTGATCCTATAGAAGAAGAGTCTAAAAAAATGAGAATCAAAATGATCAAAATCAAGAATCTCTACAAATCAATAAAATATTTAAAAGACAAAAACCAATAGTCACTGCAACAAAAACAATAAATTATTATCCAAGACCTACTCTAGTTGATCTTTAATTCAAAGAACAAGCTATTCTAAATGGCCTTCGATTTGAAACTCCTTAGTATATGAATGGTATATAGATGGACTATCTGAATATCAAATCCTACAACTATGCCAACACATGATGATATTTGCATCTACTATCATGGCTGCTGGTAATGATCAAAGACATGCAATGAATGTAGTTGTCCTTTGATTTATTGGACAATTGCATGGTTGGTGGGAAAAGTACTTATCCGATATAGAAAGACAAGCTATACTAAATGCAGTAAAAATAGATCCTTCAGGAAATCTTGTTATTACTCTTCAAGGTCAATAATTCCTGATTCTATTTACATGCTTATTACCAATATAGTAAAACATTTTATTGGTAATTATATAAATGTAGAAGAAAACATAAAAACTCAATTAATCAATTCATCTTGCCCAACATTATCAGATTTTCATTGGTATAAAGATCTTTTCTTATCAAAACTTTATACAATCGATGCAAGTAATTCAGAATTTTGGAAAGAAAAATTCAAATCTGGACTTCCTAAACTTTTTGCAGAAAAGGTTAGAGAAGAATTAAAATAAAAAAATTACAGAAATTTGAATTATGGAATGTATATATATGGTGATCTAATTTAAAAGATTAATAAAGGTGGATTTTCATTTTGTAATGAAATCAAAGTTAAACGTCAAATTGAAAATCGAAAAAGAATTGACAAGTATGAACTCGGTGATTTTTTTTTTCAATTTGTCATGGCACCATTAATCAGTCCTTCTAGCAAAAATAAAAAGAAAAACTAAAAAAGAAACCATCAAAAAAGAAAATTTAAACATTTTTCATCTCCATAATATTATATTTCCCCAAAAGGATATTATAAAAAATCTTCTGATAAAAACCCTTATAAAGAATTAAAGAAATCTTATACAAAAGATAATCCATCCATGTCTCATCCCAAGAAAAAAGAAATACAATGTTATAATTGCAAAGAAAAAGGACATATAGCTCCTGACTGCCCAAAAATAAAACAAAAAACAGAAAAAGAAATCAAAACTATCTTAAAAGGATCCTCATCCTCATCCTTAGAATCATCTAGTTCCTCTGATAAAGACTATTCTTCAGATATATGTCATTGTAAAATATTTGATAGTGAAATCCAATATGAATCTGTGTTTTCTTCCTCGTTATCTTTAAACGTACTTTCAGCTCTAGAAGAACTAATGCTAGAAATGTTTAAAGATCTTAAAGATGAAGAATTAAAAAATAAATATTTTGAAAAAATATAGAATATAAATAAAGGAAATAAAAAAAATAAAAGCTTCTACTTCAAATAATATAGCTAACTTACCTGAACAATTCAGCATTAAAACTGTATTAGAAGATTAGGAGAGTAGCAAGCTCCTCCTCATCTTTCAATTCAAGATCTTTATAAAGAAATTAATAGTCAAAATCAAGAAATAAAAGAATTAAAACAAGACTTAATTAAACTTCAAGAACTCAAACAACATGTTGAGAATCTTGAATTTCACTTACACAAAAATTATCAAGAAAATAATGATAATTTAGAAAATCAAGAAAAATTTGATGAAAACTTGAATGGTTTTGTAAATTCTTTAACAAGGAGTCCACTTAAAAGATGGAAAACTCAAGTTACAATTAAGATCAAAGAATTCTCTTTTAAAGCACTCTGCTTACTAGATAGTGGTGTAGATGTTAATTTAATAAGAGAAGAATTAATCCTAACAAAATATTATGAAAAAACCAATAATAAACTCAATCTAGCTACTGCTAGCAAAAAACTACATATCAAATACAAATTTAGTAATGTTTATGTTTGTAAAAATGGAACATATATAAAGACTAATTTCCTTCTAGGAAAGGATTTAAACAATGATGTTATCCTTGGAAATCATTTTCTATAAAATTTTACAGCCTTTTCAAATTGACTTATTAGGTCTAAAAACTATTTTAGACAATAAAGAATTAAATTTTGATTTTGTTAAATTAACTCCTATTCAACATATTAATATTTTCAGACAAAGTGTAAATAAAAATAAGATGTTCAAAAACCAGTCAAATATCCAATTCCAAAGAAAACAAACCTTATTAATCGTCTCTCTGATGTCTTCATATTTTCTACATTTGATCCTACATCCAGATTTTGGTACCTTCAAATTCTACCCGGAGGATAGATATAAAGTTAGTTTTCTTTTCCCAAAGAAAATAAAAATTTAGGTTATTGATAATTCTTATTCAGACCTATCTTTTACTCCTGTCTGCCTTCAGGAAGTATCCCTTCTCATTACGACATCAAGCAAAGCCCTTATTCAGGAATCGAGCTCTTCCTTCATACCTACATCCCAACAAATATCAATTCCCTTCTTCAATCTAAGATTACCTATCACTTCACAAGAACTTATCAATGCCCATTGGAGTGCCATTCTCTCTGATAAAAGATAAAACTCTAGAAAAACCCTATCCAAAATTGCAAACTGTATCAAGGAATTAGAAAGCCAAATCCTTATGTGCCAAAACATCCATCAAAGAGCACTGTTATCCACCTATGCTGATTAAAAAACATCTAGAATTCACGTCCTGGTAAAGGTTAACATAGCCATTCCAGATGAGATAGATACAAGAATTAGAGAAAAACTATTTCTTGCTAGATCAAGGAGCTATTAATGCTCAAAGCGCAATATATAAACTAGGCAATTGGCTTTCCCAAATTGTTCCTGCCATCATATGAAATTGATATCCCATATATCGAACAAGGATTAGTCCAAAGATTTTCTTTATGCAGAGATGATTTTGAAATGGTACAGCAACTCCCTGTAATCGTGTGTCATGCCCTTCGCAGCCTTAGAGTTACCAAAAGAAAACTTCTCATAACGCTTTCATCAAGTTTGGGTGAAAGATCATAAATCTGGTTTTATCGACGTTATCAATTATGGACCATCATGAATTATGAAGAAGGAGATTTAATCTACAAAAAATTCATCTCTACCTTAAATGATTACGAGCATCTCCCTATTAATTATCCAGCTCAATGGTATGAATCTCTTGATATCGCTATAATGGAATATGGCTTAGAATGTCTCCAAAATTATGATCCAGCTTCTGATCAATATAAAAGATTTCTCAATCTAAAAGGACATCTTGAATTTGCAAGTAAATGCAGATATGTTTGGTGTGACGGTCAATGAGTTGTTTGCATTGCTGATGGTCTCACTGAGCAAACAACAATGATACAGAATCCTTCTAAGTCCAGACATGCCAAGCTTAATGAAATTCTCAATGCCTATGAAGATATCTCTTTTGAAATTTTAGAAAAAATCGTGAAGAATTAATTCAGCTATTACATGGAGAATTCGAAAATGATAATGAAGGTTGGAATGACCCTTATCATAATTTTGACTCTATTATGAAGTTCTCCGCCAGCTGCAATGGAATTCATCAGGACGGTGATTAATCTTATAAAGATTTAGATTTATTAAGAGTTTTCTTTATAAAGCCTGCAAAGAAAAGATAACAAAAACTTTATCATTGCTACCGTATCCATAGCTATGCTATTCTCTACAAACACATCAAAGTTATGTTGAAAAAAAGTACTATACAAAAAAGCTACTTTGAGAAAGAAGACAAAAGACAATTGGGAAAACTCCAAAAGCCAACAAGAAAATTCAAGGCTCCATGGACTCCTCTTTCTGCAACAGACCAACTAGGTACTTTGCAGAAAAATAAAGCAACATCCTCCTAGTCAACAACTACACTCATCACAGCATGAAGACAAACCTTCTATACGGCAACCTGGAATTCTATCCAGTGGTAAAATCCCAAAACATCATAAAATGAAATGCAAATGCAGTGTAAATTCAGTTGTAATGAAATGTAAATTATATTTGCTAAGCTTATAAATAGTACTAGCCTTCTCCATGTATAGGCAAGAGTTGAAATACCAGTCAAAATCCAACCTTTCTTCCTCCACCATCTCCTCTCTCCTCTCCCTTCCGCTTTTGCATACCCACCATCTTCCCCATTTGGTATCAAAGTGAAGCTGGCATCTAGTTTGTAATCAAGTATCATTGTAATATAAAGTCGTTTTATGAGTATCTTTTCACTCATCTTTAAGTTTCGATTTTGTTTAAGGATTTGCTGACTCATAAGTAAGGACGTCAAAAGTCTTAATACTTAGTTCTGTGTTTGTTATTATTGAGAAATTTTAATTGTATTCCACCCGAAGCGAAGCTGAGGTAGCCATTGTTGTCGCCGTTGTTAGCCATGTGAAGGTATTTAAGGCGTTTTGTTGGTGTGTAAATCCTATATTTCGTTAGATACTCATGGTGGATTTGGTTAAAATAACTCTGTAATACAAATTATGGCTAAGCTTATTAAGAAGTTTTTACCTTCTTCTTCCTCATCATCAAAGTCCTTATCTTCTATGTCTATTAAAAATAGTGAAGAAATCAGCTATGATGATTTAGATCCAGTTATTTATGACTGGACTATTCCAACAATAAATAAAAATGAAATTTATAAAGTTGGAAGTTTTCAATTAAAATCAAGTTATAAAGCAAAAACCATTGAAAGAATTGAATCCATTAACAGTAATTTTCTGCATCATTCTATAAGCAAGCCCCATGAAATAAAGGTGTATGTTAAAGCATACAATTATATTCATTTTGGATTAGTGCAAGTTGCTTTAAAGCCAATAGCAAGACTTGGACTTAGAACTGAAGCTCTCATCTTTGTTCAAGATACAAGACATAAAAAATTCAGTGATTCATTACTTGGAATGGTTGAATCAAGTTTGGCTAATAGCCCAACTTTCTTCAATTGCTTTCCAAGTTTCTCTGTTTCCCTTATAGATCCAGGTGCACATGAAGCTCTTACTTTTGCTATCCAGACAAAAGGTTTCGATATGAATCGTCATAATCAAAATCTTGCTCTCATAAATCGAGTTTATTATAAACTCATGAATTCAATTGTTCCAGGTATAATCTATTCCCATCAAGCAAAAGGTATGACTACTTTATTCCAAACTAATTTCAAAAATAAAGTTAATATTCCAAAACTCATACTAGAAAGGTCAACTAGAAAGTTGATATTAATCTATCTGGTAAATGGCGCTTAGAAAACGCTCAACCAGAAAGGTCTTTAGAAAATCAAGATATTGAAACAATTATTGAACATGAAGACGGAAGTGTTGAAATAAATTTTCAAACAAATTTAAGAGATACAACTCCAACAATTTATCAACCTTCTAGAAAGTCTTATTCTCATCCTCCCTCTGTGGTAGGATCTTCCATAAAAGAACCATCTCGAGTTTCTTGCTCTACACCTAATGTAGACCTTCGACCTACTGGACTTGTGTATCCTTCTTATCAAGCTTCTCCATCTAATACATATAATCCTTCGGAATCCGATTTCAATATAAATGTTATTGAATGTTTTCGAATTAATAAAGAAATGTTAAAAAATAATTTAACTCCACATCCTTTAACAAAATCTTTTTTTAAATAGGTTTTCGAAGAACATAAAAACTTTTTAAAAGAAAAATGGTTCAAATATATTTATGATAATCAAAGAAATATTTATTTTTTTTATTGGCTTAAAGTAGCCATAAAGAAAGCTTATAATACTGAAAATTTATCCATCAATATGATAACAAAATTAAGTTCATCTTGGGTTATAGCTTCTACCAATTCTTCTCCACAAAGAACTGAAGAATCTATACATCCTCCATTACATCAAATTATTTATAAAGAAACCTCAGCAGTACCCATAAAAGATGTTGCAAAAATACAAGGAGACAAAGGTAAAACTAACTTTATTTACAAATCAGATTTAAGTCATGCTTTAGAATAAAATAATTATACAAATATAAACCTTCATATTATTGAACAACAAACTAGTATAATTGAAGAAAAAATTGAAAATATTTTACAGCATTCTAAAATTATTTTTTCTCAAAAAGAAATCAAAACTATCTTAAAAGGAACTTCATCCTCATCCTTTGAATCATCTAGTTCCTCTGATAAAGATTATTCTTTCGATACATGCCATTGTAAAATATTTGATAGTGAAATCCAGTATGAATCTGCTTCTTCTTCCTCTTTATCTTTAAACGTACTCACTGCTTCAAAAAAAATAGTGCTAGAAATGTTTAAATATCTAAAAGTTTAAGAATAAAAAAATAAATATTTTAATAAAATATAGAAAATAAACAACAGAAATAGAAAAGGAAAAGCTTCTACATCAAGTAATATATCTGACTAACTTGAATAATTCAGTATAAAAACTGTTTTAAATAGATTAAGAGAGCAACAAGCTCTTACTCATCTTTCAATTTAAGATCTTTCTAAAGAAATTAATAATCAAATGTAAGAAATAAAAGAATTAAAACAAGACTTAATTGAACTTCAAGAACTCAAACAACATGTTAGAATCTTGTACTTCACACACTCAAAAATTATCAAGAAAATAATGATAATTTAGAACATCAAGAAAAATTTGATGAAAACTTTAATGGTTTTGTAAAATCTTTAACAAGGAATCCACCTAAAAAAATGGAAAACTCAAGCTACAATTAAGATCAAAGACTTCTCTATTAAACCACTCTGCTTACTAGATAGTGGCGCAGATGTTAATTTAATAAGGGAAGGATTAATCCCAACAAAATATTATGAAAAAACCAATAAGAAACTCAATCTAGCTGCTGCTAGCAAAAAACGATATATCAAATACAAATTAAGTAATGTTTATGTCCGTAAAAGTAGAACATGCTTAAAGACTAATTTCCTTCTAGGAAAGGATTTAAACAATGATGTTATCCTTGGAGACCCTTTTCTACAAATTTTACAACCTACTCAAATTGACTTATCAGGTCTAAAAACTATTTTAGACAATAAAGAACTAATTTCTGATTTTGGTGAATCAACTCCTATTCAACACATCAATAGTATTCTGACAAAGTGTAAAGAAGAATAAGGTGTTCAAAAAACAATCAAATATCCAGTTTCAAATAAAACGGATCTTATTAATCATCTCTCTGATGTCTTTATGTTTTCTACATTTGATCCTACATCCAGATTTTGGTACCTTTAAATTCTACTCGGAGGACAGATATAAAATTGCATTATTTTTCCGAAAGAAAATAAAAATCCAGGTTATTCATAATTATCATTCAGACCTATCTTTTACTCCTATCTACCTTCAGGAAGTATCCCTTCTCATTATGACATCAAGTAAAGCCCCTATTCAGGAATCAAGCTCTTCCTTCATACCTATATCCTAACGAATATCAATTCCCTTCTTCAATCTAAGATTATCTGTCACTTCAGAAGAACTTATCAATGCCCACTGGAGTGCCATTCTCTTTGATAAAAGACAAAACACTAGAAAAACCCTATCCGAAATTACAAACCATATCAAGGACTTAGAAAGCCAAATCTTTATATGACATAACATCAATCAAAGAGCACTGTTATCCACCTATGCTGATGAAAAAACATCTAGAATTCACCTCCTAGAAAAGGTTAACATAGTCCTTCCAAATGAGATAGCTGCAAGAATTAGAGAAAAAAACTATTTCTTGTCTAATCAAGGGGCGATTAATGCTCCAAGCTCAATATATAAGCTGGGCAACTGGCTTTCACAAATTATTCTTGCCATCATTTGGAGTTGATATCTCATATATCGAACAAGGATTAGTCGAAAGACTTTCTTTATGCAGAGATGATTTTGAAATGATACAGCAACTCCCTGCAATTGTGCATCATGCCCTTTGCAGCCCTGGAGTTACCAAAAGACAATTTCTCATAACGATTTCGTGAAGTTTGGGTGAAAGATCAGAAATCCGGTTTTATAAACCTTATCAATATGGACCATCATGAATTATGAAGAAGAAGATTTAGTCTACAAAAGGTTCATCTCCACTGTAAATGATTATAAGCATCTCCCTATTGATTAACCAGCTCAATGGTATGAATCTCATGAAGTCGCTATAATGAAATATAACCTAGAACACCTCCAAACTTATGATCGAGCTTCTGATTAGTATCAAAGATTTCTCAATTTAAAAAGACATCTTGAATTTGCAAGTACATACAGATATGTTTGGTCTGACGGTCGACGAGTTGTTTGCATTGCTGATGATCTCACTGAACAAACAACGGTGATACAAAATCCATATAAATCTAGACATACATCTCTCAATCAAATTATGAATGCTTATGAAGACATGTCTTTTGATATTTCTGAAGAAACTCGAGAAAAGTTAATCCAATTATTCCATGGTGAATTAACAAAGGAAGGTTGGAATGAGCACTTTTGATGCAAGTCTCCAATAATACTATGCCAAGCATAAAGATTCTTCCTACAAGAGCTTTTTCTAAAACAGTGGAAGGATGAGAAAATCTTTTTCTACTAGCCCATCAATGAGTTCTTAGAAAAAGTATATGCAAAAGTACTAAAAGACAAAGCACATCTCTCATAAGAATGAAGTTGTATTTTATTCCGGACATGCACATCCATGAAGAACTTATCTCTAGAAAGGGAAAAGAAAAAAAGATATGACACATACCTTATCAAGTCATTCAAAGCAATCATGACATCTCACTATTCAGAATAAAGTTCATCTTTAGCGAAGATTGTGATTTTTGCCTGCAGTCTGGAAACATGATGAAATTCGCGAGCACATTAAATGAAATTCATGTTCAGTCTAAATTTAGTTGTAATGAAAGGTAAATTATGTTGGTTATGACTATAAATAAGTCTAGCCTTCCTCATGTATAGGCAAGAGTTGGAATACCAGTGAAAATCAATCCTTGCTGCCACCACCATCTCCTCTTTCCTCTCCCTTTCGCATCTGTATACCCACCAACTTCCCCATTTGGTATCAGAGCCAACTTGGTATCAAATTTTTAATTAAGTACTTTAGCAATAAAAAGTCGTTTTGTGAGTATTTCTTCACTTATCTTTGTTATGTTATGCTTTGATTTTGCTTAAGGAATTGCTGACTTAGAAGTAAGAACGTCAAAAATCTTAATACCTAGTTCTGTGTTTGTTATTATAGAGAAATTTTAACCATATTCAGCTCGAAGCAAAGTTGAGGTAGCGATTGTCGTCACCATTGTTAGCTGTGTGATGGCATTTAATACATTTTGTTCATGTGTAAATCCTCTATTTTGTGAGGAACTCATGGTGGATTTGGTTAAAATAACTCTATAATACAAATTATGGCAATGCTTATCAAGAAGTTTGTACCTTCTTCTTCCTCATCATCAATTCCTTATCTTCTATGTCTGTTAAAAAAAGTGAAGAAATCAGTAATGACGATTTAGATCAAGTTACATGTGACTGGACTATTCCAACCAAAAATAAAACTGAAATTTATAAAGTTGGAAGTTTTCAATTAAAATCAAATTATAAAGTAAAAACCATCGAAAGAACTAAATCCATTACCAGTAATATTTAGCATCTTTCTTTAATCAAGCCCCATGAAATAAAGGAGTATGTTAAAACACATAATTATATTCATTTTGGATTAGTGCAAGTTGCTTTGAAGCATTAACAAGACTTGGACTTAGAACTGAAGCTCTCATCTTTGTTCAAGATACAAGACATAAAAAATTCAGTGATTCATTACTTGGAATGGTTGAATCAAGTTTGGCTAATAGCCCAACTTTCTTCAATTGCTTTCCAAATTTCTTTGTTTCCCTCATAGATCAGGTGCACATGAAGCTCTTACTTTTGCTATCCAGACAAAAGGTTTCGATATGAATCCTCATAATCAAAATCTTTCTCTCATAAATAGAGTTTATTATAAACTCATGAATTCAATTGTTCCAGGCATAGCCTATTCCCATTAAGCAAAAGGTATGACTACTTTATTCCAAACTAATTTCAAAAATAAAGTTAATATTCCAAAACTCAAACCAGAAAGGTCAACTAGAAAGTTGATATTAATCTATCTGGTAAATAGCTTTTAGAAAACACTCAACCAGAAAGGTCTTTAGAAAATCAAGATATTGAAACAATTATTGAACATGAAGATGGAAGTGTTGAAATAAATTTTCAAACAAATTCAAGAGATACAACTCCTACAGTTTATCTACTTTTTAGAAAGTCTTATTCTCATCCTCCCTCTATGGTAGGATCTTCCATAAAAGAACCATCCTGAATTTCTTGCTCTACACCTAATGTAGACCTTTGGCCTACAAGACTTGTGCATCCTTCTTATCAAGCTTCTCCATCTAATACATATAATCCTTTAGAATCCGATTTCAATATAAATGTTATTGAATGTTTTCAAATTAATAAAGAAATGTTAAAAAAGAATTTAACTCCACATCCTATAACAAACTCTTTGTTTAAACAGGTTTCCTAAGAACATAAAGACTTTTTAAAAGAAAAATGGTACAAATATATTTATGATAATCAAAAAAATATTTTATTTTTTTATTGGCTTAAACTAGCCATAAAGAAAGCTTATAATACTGAAAATTTATCTATCAATATGATAATAAAATTAAGTTCATCTTGGATTATAGCTTCTACCAATTCATCTCCACAAAGAAATGACGAATCTATACATCCTCCATTACATCAAATTATTTATAAAGAAACTTCAGCTGTACCCATAAAAGATGTTGCAAAAATACAAGGAGACAAAGGTAAAATTGACTTTATTTACAAATCAGATTTAAGCCATGCATTAGAATAAAATAATTATACAAATATAAGCCTTCATACTATTGGCTAACAAACTAATATAATTGAAGATAAAGTTGAAAATATTTTACAGCCTTCTGAAATTATTTCTTCTCAAAAAGAAATCAAAACTATCTTAAAAGGAACTTCATCCTCATCCTTTGAATCATCTAGTTCCTCTAATAAAGATTATTCTTCAGATACATGCCATTGTAAAATATTTGACAGTGAAATCTAGTATGAATCTGCTTCTTCTTCCTCTTTATCTTTAAACATACTCTCTGTTCCACAAAAAATAGTGCGAGAATTGTTTAAATATCTAAAAGTTGAAGAATTAAAAAGTAAATATTTTGAAAAAATACAGAAAATAAATAATAGAAATAGAAAAGGAAAAGCTTCTACATCAAGTAATATATCTGACTTACGTGAACAATTCAGTATAAAAACTGTTTTAGATAGATTAGGAGAGCAACAAGCTCCTACTCATCTTTCAATTCAAGATCTTTCTAAAGAAATTAATAATTAAATGTAAGAAATAAAAGAATTAAAACAAGCCTTAATTGAACTTCAAGAACTCAAACAACATGTTGAGAATCTTGAATTTCACACACTCAAAAATTATCAAGTAAATAATGATAATTTAGAACATCAAGAAAAATTTGATGAAAACTTTAATGGTTTTGTAAATTCTTTAACAAGGAATCCACCTAAAAAAATGAAAAACTCAAGCTATAATTAAGATCAAAGACTTCTCTATTAAAGCACTCTGCTTACTAGATAGTGGCGTAGATGTTAATTTAATAAGGGAAGGATTAATCCCAACAAAATATTATAAAAAAAAATAAGAAACTCAATCTAGCTGCTGCTAGCAAAAAATGACATATTAAATACAAATTAAGTAATGTTTATGTCTGTAAAAGTGGAACATGCTTAAAGCCTAATTTCCTTCTAGGAAAGGATTTAAACAATGACGTTATCCTTGGAGACCCTTTTCTACAAATTTTACAACCTGCTCAAATTGACTCATCGGGTTTAAAAACTATTTTAGACAATAAAGAACTAATTTCTGATTTTGGTGAATCAACTCCTATTCAACATATTAATAGTATTCAGACAAAGTGTAAAGAAGAATAAGGTGTTCAAAAAACAATCAAATATCCAGTTTGAAATTAAACAGATCTTATTAATCATCTCTGTGATGTCTTCATGTTTTCTGCATTTGATCCTACACCTAGATTTTAATACCTTCAAATTCTACCCGACGGACAGATATAAAATTGCTTTACTTTTCCCAAAGAAAATAAAAATTCAGGTTATTCATAATTCTCATTCAGACCTATCTTTTACTCCTATCAACCTTTAGGAAGTATCCCTTCTCATTATGACATCAAGTATAGCCCTTATTCAGGAATCAAGCTCTTCTTTCATATCTACATCCTAACGAATATCAATTCCCTTCTTCAATCCCGGAATATCTGTCACTTCACAAGAACTTATCAATGCCCATTAGAGTGCCATTCTCTCTGATAAAAGACAAAACACTAGAAAAACCTAGCCAAAATTGCAAACCATATGAAGGACTTAGAAAGCCAAATCTTTATGTGCCATAATATCCATCAAAGAGCACTGTTATCTACCTATGCTGATGAAAAAACATCTATAATTCACCTCCTGGAAAAGGTTAACATAGCCCTTTCAGATGAGATAGCTGCAAGAATTAGAGAAAAAGACTATTTCTTGTCTGATCAAAGGGCGATTAAAGCTCCAAGCTCAATATATAAGCTAGGCAACTGGCTTTCCTAAATTGTTCTTACCATCATATGAAGTTGATATCTCTTATATCGAACAAGGATTAGTCCAAAGATTTTCTTTATGCAAAGATGATTTTGAAATGATACGGCAACTCCCTGCAATCGTGCGTCATGCCCTTCGCAGCCTTGGAGTTACCAAAAGACAACTTCTCATAACGATTTCATCAAATTTGGGTGAACAATCAGAAGTCCGGGTTTATCAACCTTACAATTATGGACCATCATGAATTATGAAGAAGGAGATTTAGTCTACAAAAAGTTCATCTCCACCTTAAATGATTATGAGCATCTCCCTGTTGATTATCCAGCTCAATGGTATGAATCTCATGAAGTCGCTACAATGGAATACAGCTTAGAACACCTCCGAACTTATGATCGAGCTTCTGATTAGTATCAAAGATTTATCAATCTAAAAGGACATCTTGAATTTGCAAGTACATACAGATATGTTTGGTGTGACGGTCGATGAGTTATTTGCATTGCTGATGATCTCGCTGAGCAAACAATGGTGATATAGAATCCATATAAATCTGGACATACAGCCCTCAATCAAATTATGAATACTCATGAAGACATGTCTTTTGATATTTCTGAAAAAACTTAAGAAGAGTTAATCTAATTATTCCATGGTGAATTAACAAAGGAAGGTTGGAATGAGCACCTTTGATGCAAGTCTCCAATAATACTATGCCTAGCATAAAGATTCTTTCTACAAGAGCTTTTTCTAAAACAGTGGAAGGATCAGAAAAGCTTTTTGTACTAGCCCATCAATGAGTTCTTAAAAAAGGTACATGCAAAAGTACTAGAAGGCAATGCTTATCTCTCATAAGAATGAAGTAGTATTTTATTCCCAACATGCACATCCATGAAGAACTTATCTCCAAAAAGGGAAAAGAAATAAAGACATGACACATACCTTATCAAGTCACTCAAAGCAATCATGATATCTCACTATTTAGAATAAAGTTCATCTTTAGCGAAGATTGTGATTTTTGCTTGTAGTCTGGAAGCATGATGAAATTTGCCTGCACATTAAATGAAATGCACGTTCAGTCTAAATTCAGTTGTAATGAAATGCAAATTATGTTGCTTATGACTATAAATAGGTCTAGCCTTCCTCATGTACAGGCAAGAGTTGGAATACCAGTGAAAATCCAACCTTACTTCCACCACCATCTCCTCTCTCCTCTCCCTTCCGCTTTTGTATGCCCACCATCTTTCCCATTTGCTATCAGAGATATGTTGGAATCAAATTTGTAATTAAGTTCTTTGGCAATATAAGGTCGTTTTGTGAGTATTTCTTCACTCATCTTTGTTATGTTAGGCTTTGATTTTGCTTAAGGAATTGCTGATTTAGAAGTAAGAACATCAAAAATCTTAATACCAAGTTCTGTGTTCGTCATTATTGAGAAATTTTAATCATATTCCGCCTGGAGCAAAGCTGAGGTAGCCATTGTTGTCACCGTTGTTAGCTGTGTGATGGCATTTAAGGTATTTTGTTGGTGTGTAAATCCTTTATTTCGTTAGATACTCATGGTGGATTTGGCTAAAATAACTCTATAATACAAATTATGGCTATGCTTACTAAGAAGGTTGTACCTTCTTCTTCCTCATCATCAATTCCTTATCTTCTATGTCTATTAAAAATAGTGAAGAAATCAGTTATGACGATTTAGATCAATTTATTTGTGACTGGACTATTCCAACCAAAACTAAAACTGAAATTTAGAAAGTTGGAAGTTTTCAATTAAAATCAAGTTATAAAGTAAAAACCATCAAAAGAACTAAATCCATTACCAGTAATATTTAGCATCTTTTTTTAATCAAGCCCCATGAAATAAAGGAGTATGTTAAAACATACAATTATATGCATTTTGGATTAGTGCAAGTTACTTTGAAGCCATTAACAAGACTTAGACTTAGAACTGAAGCTCTCATCTATGTTTAAGATACAAGACATAAAAAATTTAGTGATTCATTACTTGGAATGGTTGAATCAAGTTTGGCCAATGCCCTACTTTCTTCAATTGCTTTCCAAATTTCGTTGTTTTCCTTATAGATCCAGGTGCACATGAACCTTTTACTCTTGCTATCCAAATAGAAGATTTTGATATGAATCCTCATAACCAAAATCTTGCTCTTATATATAGAGTTTATCATAAACTCATGAATTCAGTTGTTCTAGGCATAGTTTATTCCCGTCAAGCAAAAAGTATGATTACTTTATTCCAAATTAATTTCAAAAATAAAGTTAATATTCCAAAACTCATACAGTGAAATGATATTAATCTATCTAGTAAATGGCACTTAGAAAACGCTCAACCAGAAAGGTCTTTACAAAATCAAGATATTGAAATGATTACTGAACATGAAGATGAAAGTGTTGCATTAAATTTTCAAACAGATTCAAGAGATACAACTACTACAGTTTATCAACCTTCTAGAGAGTCTTATTCTCATCATCCCTCTATGGTAGGATCCTCGATAAAGGAACCGTCCTGAGTTTCTTGCTCTAAATGTAATGTAGACCTTCGACCTACAAGACTTGTGTATCCTTTTATTAAACTTCTCCATTTAATACATATAATCCTTCGGAATCCGATTTCAATATAAATGTTATTGGATGCTTTGAAATTTAAAAAGAAATGTTAAAAAAGAATTTAACTTTACATCCTTTAACAAAATCCTTTTTTAAACAGGTTTCTCGAGAACATAAAGACATTTTAAAAGAAAAATGGTAAAAATATACGTATGATAATCAAAGAAATATTTATTTATTTGATTGGCTTAAACTAGCCATAAAGAAAGCTTATAATACTAAAGATTTATCTGTCAATATGATAACAAAATTAAGTTCATCTTGGATTATACCATCTACACGTTCTTCTCCACAAAGACCTGAAGAATCTATACATCATCCATTACATCAAATATATATAAAGAAACTTCGGCCGTACCCATAAAAGATGTAACAAAGATACAAGGAGATAAAGGTAAATCTTAACTAATTTATAAATCAGACTTAAGTCATGTTTTAGAACAAAATAATTATACAAATATTAACCTTCATATACTATTGGCCAGCAAACCAATAGAATTGAAGATAAAGTTAAAAACATTTTAAAATTTTATGAAGCATCTTTTTCACAAAAGATAATTAAGACACAAACTTTAGGTTTACAAGGTGAAGCCCTGAAAGATCTAAAGTTAGAATGGAAACCTTTAAAATTTTTAGATGAGCTAATCAATCAATTATCTCATAGTTTTACAAATATAAAACTTCAAGGAAATAAAGATCAAAAAGCTAACAAATCTATAAATGTTTTAGTCTCAAATTATAAAGCCTCTAGCTCAGATTTAGAATTTTCTATAGCTAATCTTATAGAAGAAAAGTCTAAAACAAATGAGATTCAAAATGATCAAAATTAAGAATCTCTACAAATCAATAAAATATTTAAAAGACAAAAACCAATAGTCACTGCAGCAAAAACAAGAAATTATTATCCAAGACCTACTCCAGCTGATCTTCAAATCGAAGAACAACCTATTCTAAATGACCTTCAATTTGAAAATCCCTCAGTATATGAATAGAATATAGATGGACTATCTGAATATCATATCCTACAACTATGCGAACACATGATGATATATGCCTCTACCATCATGGTTGCCGGTAATGATTAAAGACATGTAGTAAATACAAATGTCCTTGGATTTACTGGACAATTACATGGTTGGTGGGAAAAGTACCTATCTGATATAGAAAGATAAGCTATACTAAATGCAGTAAAAAGAGATCCTTCAGGAAATCCTATTATTACTCCTTAAGATCAAATGATTTCTGATTCTATTTACATGCTTATTACCAATGTAGTAGAACATTTTATTGGTAATTATATGAGTATAGAAGAAAAAATAAAAACACAATTAATCAATTTATCTTGCCTAACATTATCAAATTTTTGTTCATATAACAATGTTTTCTTATCAAAACTCTATACAATCGATGCAAGCAATTTAGAATTTTGAAAAGAAAAATTCATATCTGGTCTTCATAAACTTTTTGCAACAAAAGTTAGAGAAGAATTAAAATCAGAAAATTATGAAAATTTAAATTATGGAATGTATACATACGGTGATCTAATTCAAAAGATTAATAAAGCTGGATTTTCATTTTGCAATGAAAACAAACTTAAACGTCAAATTGAGAATAAAAAAGGAATTAGCAAGTATGAACTTGGTGATTTTTTTTCAATTTTGTATGGAATCATTAATCAGTCCTTCTAGCCAGAATAAAAAGAAAAACTTAAAAAGAACCCATCAAAAAAGAAAATCTAAACATTTTTCAACTCCATAATATTATACTCCCTTAAAAAGATATTATAGAAATCTTCTCAAAAAACCCTTATAAAGAATTAAAGAAATCTTATACAAACAATAATCCATCCACTTCTTATCCCAAGAAAAAAGAAAAACAATGTTACATTTGCAAAGAAAAAGGACATATAGCTCCTGAATGCCCAAAAATAAAAGTTAAAACAGAAAAGGAAATCAAAACTATCTTAAAAGGATCCTCAGTGTCAGAGTCATCCAGTTCCTCTAATACAGATTATTTTTCTTCTCATGCTTCAGATATATGTCATTGTAAAATATTTGATAATGAAATCCAGTATGAATCGACTTCTTCTTCCTCTTTATCTTTAAATGTACTTTCTGCTCCAGAAGAACTGGTGCTAGAAATGTTTAAAGATCTAAAAGATAAAGAATTAAAAAATAAATATTTTGAAAAAATATAGAATATAAATAAAGGAACTAAAAAAGGGACAACTTCTACTTCAAATAATATATCTGAGTTACCTAGACAATTCAGCATTAAAAGTATATTAGATAGATTAAGAGAGCAGCAAGCTCCTCCTTATCTTTCAATTCAAAAACATTATAAAGAAATTAATAATCAAAATCAAGAAATAAAATAATTAAAACAAGACTTAATTGAACTTCAAGAATTCAAACAATGTGTTGAGAATCTTGAGTTTCACATACTCAAAATTATCAAGAAAATAATGATAATTTAGAAAATAAAGAAAAATTTGATGAAAACGTTAATGGTCTTGTAAATTCTTTAACAAAGAATCAACTTAAAAAATGAAAAACTAAGGCTACAATTAAGGTCAAAGACTTCCCTATTAAAGCACTCTACTTACTAGATAGTGGTGCAGATGTTAATTTAAAAAGAGAAGGATTAATCCAAACAAAATATTATAAAAAAACCAAAAAGGAACTCAATCAAGTTGCTACTAGCAAAAAATGACATATCAAATAAAAATTAAGTAATGTTTATGTCTGTAAAAGTGGAATATGCTTAAAGACTAATTTCCTTCTAGGAAAGAATTTAAACATTGATGTTATCCCTGGAAACCCTTTTCTACAAATTTTACAACCTGCTCAAATTGATTCATCAGGTCTAAAAACTATTTTAGACAATAAAGAACTAATTTCTAATTTTGGTGAATCAACTCCTATTCAACATATCAATGGTATTCAGACAAAGTGTAAAGAAGAATAAGGTGTTCAAAAAACAATCAAATATCCAATTTCAAATAAAATATATCTTATTAATCATCTCTCTGATGTCTTCATGTTTTCTACATTTGATCCTACATCCAGATTTAGTACTTTCAAATTCTACCCGAAGGACAGATATAAAATTGCTTTACTTTTCCCAAAGAAAATAATAATTTAGGTTATTGATAATTCTCATTCAGACCTATCTACCTTCAAAAAGTATCCCTCCTCATTATGACATCAAGCACAAGCAAAAGCAAAGCACCTATTCAGGAATCAAGCTCTTCCTTCATACGTATATCCCAATAATTATCAATTCCCTTTTTCAATCCAAGATTATCTGCCACTGCACAAGAACTTATCAATGCCCATTGGAGTACCATTCTCTCTGATAAAAGGAGAAACACTAGGAAAACCCTATCCAAAATTGCAAACCATATCAAGTACTTAGAAAGCCAAATCCTTATGTGCTACAACATCCATCAAAGAGCACCGTTATCCACCTATGCTGATGAAAAGACATCCAGAATTCACCTCCTGGAAAAGGTTAACACAGCCTTTCCAGATGAGATAGCTACAAGAAATAGAGAAAAAACTATTTCTTGTCAGATCAAGAAGCGATTAATGCTCAAAGCTCAATATATAAGCTGGTAAACTGGCTTTCCCAAGTTGTTCCAGCCATCATATGAAGTTGATATCTCATATATCAAATAAGGATTAGTCCAAAGACTTTTTTTATGCAGAGATAATTTTGAAATGATACAGCAGCCCTTGCAGTCATGCGTCGTGCCCTTAGCAGCCTTAGAGTTACAAAAGACAACTTCTCATAATGATTTCATCAAGCTTGGGTGAAAGATTAGAAATCTAGTTTTATCAACCTTATCAATTATGGACCATCATGAATTATAAAGAAGGAGATTTAATCTGCAAAAAATCCATCTCTACCTTAAATGTTTACGAGCATCTCCCAGTTAATTATCCAGCTCAATGGTATGAATCTCATGAGGTCACTACAGTGGAATATAGCTTAGAACGTCTCAGAAATTATGATACAGCTTCTGATCAATATCAAAGATTTCCCAATCTAAAAGGACAACTTGAATTTGCAAGTACATACAAATATGTTTGGTGTGACAGTCGACGAGTTGTTTACATTGCTGATGATCTCGCTGAGCAAACTACGATACAGAATCCTTCTAAATCCATTGTATCATAACTTTATTTTTTAAATTAGTTTGGAATAAAGTAGTCATACCTTTTGCTTAATAGGAATAGGCCATGCCTGGAACAACTAAATTCATGAGTTTATAATGAACTCTATATATGAGAGCAAGATTTTGATTATGAACATTCATATCAAAACCTTTTATCGGGATAGCAAGACTAAAAGCTTCATGTGCACCTGAATCTATAAGGGAAACAAAAAAATTTGGAAAGCAATTAAAGAAAGTAGGGCCACTAGCGAAACTTGATTCAACCATTCTAAGTAATGAATCACTAAATTTTTTATGTCTTGTATCTTGAACATAGATGAGAGCTTCTGTTCTAAGTCTAAGTCTTGTTAAAGGCTTTAGAGTAACTTACACTAATCCAAAATGAATATAATTGTATGTTTTAACATACTCCTTTATTTCATGGGGCTTTGATTAAAGAAAGATGCTGAATATTACTGATAATGGATTCAGTTCTTCCAATGGTTTTTACTTTAGAACTTGATTTTAATTGAATACTTCCAACTTTATAAATTTCATTTTTATTTACAGTTGGAATAGTCCAGTTACAAATAACTTAATCTAAGTCGTCATAATTGATTTCTTCACTATTTTTAATCGATATAGAAAATAAGGAATTTAATGATGAGGAAGAAGAGGGTACAAACTTCTTAATAAGCTTAGCCATAATTTTTATTACAAAGTTATTTTAACTAAATCCACCATGAGTATCTAACTAAATAAAGGATTTATACACCAACAAAATGCCTTAATGCCTTCACACGGCTAACAATGGCGACAACAACTTCGCTTTCGGCGGAATATGATTAAAATTTTTCAATAATAACAAACATACAACCAAGGATTAAGATGTTTGATATTCTTGCTTCTGAGTCAGCAATTCCTTGATTACAAACTAGATACCAACTTGGCTCTGATACCAAATAGGGAAGATGGTGGGTATACAAAAGCAGAAGGGAGAGGAGAGAGGAGATGGTGGTGGAAGCATGGCTGGATTTTGAATGGTATTCCAACTCTTGCCCATACATGGAGAAGGCTGGTACTATTTATAGCCGTAGCAAATATAATTTACATTTCATTAAAACTGAATTTACACTGCATTTGCATTTCATTTTATGGTGTTTCGAGATTTTACCACTGGATTGAATCACATGTTACTGTATAGGTGGTTTGTCTTCAAGCTGTGATGAGTGTACTTGTTGACTAGGAGGATGTTGTTTTATTATTCTGCATAGTACCTAGTTGGTCTGTTGCGGTGAGAGGATTCTATGGAGCCTTGAATTTTCTTGTTGGCTTTTGGATTTTTCCCAATTATCTTTTGTCTTCTTTCTCAAAGTGGTTTTTTTGTATAGTACTTTTTCAACATAACTTTGATGTGTTTATAAAGAATGGCATAGCTATGGATACAGTAGCAATGATAAAGTTTTTGTTATCTTTTCTTTGCAGGATTTATAGAGAAAACTCTTAATAAATCTTGATAAATATAAATCTTGGTAAGGTTAATCACCATCCTGATGAATTCCATTGCAGCAAGCAGAGAATTTCATAATAGATTCAAAATTATGACAAGGGTCATTCCAACCTTTATTTTCATTTTCGAATTCTCAATGGAATAGCTGAATTAATTTGTCATGAGTTTTTTTTTAAATGTCAAAAGAGATATCTTCATAGGCATTGAGAATTTGATTAAGCTTGGCATGTCTGGATTTAGAAGGATTTTGTATCACTATTGTTTGCTCAACAACATCATCAGTAATGCAAATAACTCGTCGACCATCACACCAAACATTTCTGTATGTATTTGTAAATTCAAGATGTCCTTTTAGATTGAGAAGTCTTTGATATGGATAAAAAGCTAGATCATACTTTTGGAGGCGTTCTAAGCCGTATTCCATTGTAGCGACTTCATGAGATTCATACCATTGAGCAAGATAATCAACAGGGAGATGCTCGTAATCATTTAAGGTAGAGATGAATTTTTTGCAGATTAAATCTCCTTCTTCATAATTCATGATGGTCAATAATTGATAAGGTTGATAAAACCGGATTTCTGATCTTTCACCCAAACTTGATGAAACCGTTATGAAAGTTGTCTTTTGGTAACTCCAAGGCTGCAAAGGGCATGACGTACGATTGCAAGGAGCTGCTGTATAATTTCAAAATCATCTCTGCATAAAGAAAATCTTTGGACTAATCCTTGTTCAATATATGAGATATCAACTTCATATCATCGCAGGAACAATTTGGGAAAGCTCACTGCCTAGCTTATATATTGAGCTTTGAGCATTAATTGCTCCTTGATCTGACAAGAAATAGTTTTTTCTCTAATTCTTGTAGTTATCTCATCTGGAAGGCCTGTGTTAACCTTTTCTAGGAGGTGAATTCTGGATGTTTTTTCATTAGCATAGGTGGCTAACAATGTTCTTTGATGGATGTTATGGCATATAAGGATTTGGCTTTCTAAGTCCTTGATACGGTTTGCAATTTTGGATTGGGTTTTTCTAGTGTTTTTCCTTTTATCAGAAAGAATGGCACTCAAATGGGCATTGATAAGTTCTTGTGAACTGACAGATAATCCTGGATTGAAAAAGAGAATTGATATTTGTTGGGATGTAGGTTTGAAGGAGAAGCTTGATTCGTAAATAGGGGCTTTGCTTTTGCTTGTACTTGATGTCATAATGAGAATGGATACTTCCTGAAGCTAGATAGGTCTGAATGAGAATTATCAATAAACTAAATTTTTATTTTCTTTGGGGAAAGAAAAATAATTTTATTTCCATCCTTCGGTAGAATTTGAAGGTACCGAAATCTAGATGTAAGATTAAATGTAGAAAACATGAAGGCATCAGAGAGACAATTAATAAGATCCATTTTATTTGGAACTGGATATTTGAATGGTTTTTGAACATCTTATTCTTGCTTACACTTTGTTTGAATAATATTGATATGTTGAATATGAGTTAATTCAACAAAATCAAAATTTAACTCTTCATTGTCTAAAATATTTTTTAGACCTAATGAGTCAATTTGAAAAGGCTGTAAAATTTGTAGAAAAGGATTTCCAAGGATAACATCATTGTTTAAATCCTTTCCTAGAAGGAAATTAGTCTTTATGCATGTTCCATTTTTACAGGCATAAACATTACTTAATTTGTATTTGATCTGCAGTTTTTTGCTAGCAGTAGCTAGATTGAGTTTATTATTTGTTTTTTCATAATATTTTGTTGGGATTAATCATTCTCTTATCAAATTAACATCTGCGCCACTATCTAGTAAGCAAACTGCTTTTATAAAGAAGTCTTTGACCTTAATTGTAGGTTGAGGTTTTCATTTTTTAAGTGGATTTCTTGTTAAAGAATTTATAAAACCATTTAAGTCTTTATCAAATTTTTATTGATTTTTTAAATTATCATTATTTTCTTGATAATTTTTGAGTGTGTGAAATTTAAGATTCTCAACACATTGTTTGAGTTCTTGAAGTTCAATTAAGTCTTGTTTTAATTCTTTTAATTCTTGCTTTTGATTATTTATTTCTTTATAAAGATCTTGAATAGAAAGATGAGTAGGAGCTTGTTGCTCTCTTAATCTATCTAATACAGTTTTAATGCTGAGTTGTTTAGGTAAGTCTGATATGTTATTTGATGTAAAAGCTTTCCCTTTTTAGTTACTTTATTTATACTTTGTATTTTTTCAAAATATTTATTTTTTATTTCTTCAACTTTTAGGTTTTTAAACATTTCTAGGACCATCTCTTCTGGAGAAGAAAGTACATTTAAAGATAAAGAGGAAGAAGAAGCAAATTCATATTGGATTTCACTGTCAAATATTTTACAATGACATGTATCTGAAGCATGAGAGGAAAAATAGTTTGTATCAGAGGAACTGGATGACTCGACGCTGAAGATCCTTTTAAGATCATTTTGATTTTTTTCTATTTTCACTTTTACTTTTGGGTAGTCAGGAGCTATATGTTCTTTTTCTTTGCAATTATAACATTGTATTTCTTTTTCTTGGGATAAGAAGTGGATGGATTATCATTTGTATATGATTTCTTTAATTCTTTATAAGGGTTTTTATGAAAAGATTTTTTTTATAATATCTTTTTGAGCGAGTATAATATTGTGGAGTTGAAAAATGTTTAGATTTTCTTTTTTGATGGTTTTTTTTAAGTTTTTCTTTTTATTCCGGTTAGAAGGAGTAATTAATGGTTCCATACCAAATTGAAAACAAAAATCACCAAGTTCATACTTGCTGATTCTTTTTTTATTTTCAATTTGACGTTTAAGTTTGATTTCATTGCATAATGAAAATCCAACTTTATTAATCTTTTGAATTAGATCACCTTATGTATACATTCCATAATTCCAATTTTCATAATTTCCTGATTTTAATTCTTCTCTAAATTTTTTTGCAAAAAGTTTAGGAAGACTAGATATGAATTTTTCTTTCCAAAATTTTGAATTACTTATATGGTTTTTTTATATGTATTAGATGGAGAAGCTTGATAAGAAGGATACACACAAGTCCTGTAGGTCGAAGGTCTACATTAGGTGCAGAGCAAGAAACTCAGGATGGTTTTTTTATAGAAGATCCTACACAGAGGGAGGATGAGAATAAGACTTTCTAAAAGGTTGATAAAGTGTAGGAGTTGTATCTCTTGAATCTGTTTGAAAATTTATTTCAACACTTCCATCTTCATGTTCAATAATTGTTTCAATATCTATATTTTCTAAAGACCTTTTTGGTTAGGTGTTTTCTAAGCGCCATTTACCAGATAGATTAATATCATTCCATTGTATGAGTTTTGAAATATTAACTATATTTTTGAAATTAGTTTGGAATAAAGTAGTCATACCTTTTGCTTGATGGGAATAGGCTATGCCTGGAACAACTGAATTAATGAGTTTATAATAAACTCCATTTATGAGAGCAAGATTTTGATTATGAGGATTCGTATAAAAACCTTTTGTCTAGGTAGTAAGAGTAAGTGCTTCATGTGCACCTGGATCTGTATGGGAAATAAAGAAATTTGGAAAGCAATTGAAAAAAGTAGGGCCATTAACCAAACTTGATTCAACCGTTTCAAGTAATGAATCACTAAATTATTTATGTCTTGTATCTTGAACATAGATGACAGCTTCTGTTCTAAGTCCAAGTCTTGTTAAAGGCTTTAGAGTAACTTACACTATTCCAAAATGAATATAATTGTATGTTTTAACATACTCCTTTATTTCATGGGGCTTGATTAAAGAAAGATGCTGAATATTACTAGTAATGGATTCAATTTTTTCAATGGTTTTTACTTTATGACTTGATTTTAATTGAAACTTCCAACTTTATAAATTTCATTTTTATTTACAATTGGAATAGTCCAGTCGCAAATAACTTGATCTAAATTGTCATAATTGATTTCTTCACTATTTTTAATAGACATAGAAGATAAGGAATTTGATGATGAGGAAGAAGAAGGTACATACTTCTTAATAACATTAGCCATAGTTTGTATTATAGAGTTATTTTAACCAAAGCTACCACGAGTATCTAATGAAATAGAGGATTTACACACCAACAAAACACCTTAAACGCCTTCACATGGCTAACAACGGCAACAACAATGGCTACCTCAGCTTCACTCTAGGCGGAGTATAATTAAAATTTCTCAATAATAACAAACACAGAACTAAGTGTTAAGAATTTTGATGTTCTTACTTCTGAGTCAACAATTCCTTAAGCAAAATCAAAGCATAACATAATAAAGATAAGTGAAGAAATACTCACAAAACAACTTTATGTTGCCAAAGTACTTGCTTACAAATTTGATACCAACTTTGCTCTGATACTAAATGGGGAAGATAGTGGGTATACAAAAGCGGAAGGGAGAGGAGAGAGGAGATGGTGGTGGAAGCAAGGCTGGATTTTGACTGGTATTCCAACTCTTGCTTGTACATGAGGAAGGCTATTCCTATTTATAGTCATAACAAACATAAATTAAATTTGATTACAACTGAATTTAGATTGAATGTGCATTTCATTTATTATGCTGCAAAATTCATGATGCTTCCAGACTGTAGGCAAAAATCATAATCTTTGCTTTAGATAAACTCTATTCTAAATAGTGAGATGTCATGATTGCTTTGAGTGACTTGATAAGGTATGTATCATGTCTTTATTTCTTTTCCCTTTCTGGAGATAAGTTCTTCATGGATGTGCTTGTCATGAATAAAATACTACTTCATTCTTACGGGAGATATGCTTTGTCTTTTAGTACGTTTGCATGTACTTTTTCTAGAAACTCATTGATGGGCTAGTAGAAAAAGCTTTTCTCATCCTTCCAATATCTTAGAAAAAGCTCTTGTAGGAAGAATCTTTATGCTAGGCATAGTATTATTGGAGACTTGCATCAAAAGTGCTCATTCCAACCTTCATTTGTTAATTCATCATGGAATAATTGGGTTAACTCTTCTCGAGTTTCGTTAGAAATATCAAAAGACATGTCTTCATAAGCATTGATAATCTGATTGAGAGCTATATGTCTAGATTTATATGGATTCTGTATTATCATTGTTTGCTCAGCGAGATCATCAGTAATGCAAACAACTCATCGACCATTACACCAAACATATCTATATATACTTGCAAATTCAAGATGTCCTTTTAGATTGGAAAATCTTTGATATTGATCAAAAGCTGGATCTTAATTTTGGAGACGTTCTAAGTTATATTCCATTGTAGTGACTTCATGAGATTCATAGCATTGAGCTGGATAATCAATAAGGAGATGCTCGTAATCATTTAAGGTAGAGATGAATATTTTGTAGACTAAATCTCCTTCTTCATAAGTCATGATAGTCCATAATTGATAAGGTTGATAAAACGGGATTTCTGATCTTTCACCTAAACTTCATGAAATCTTTGTGAGAAGTTGTCTTTTGGTAACTCCAAGGTCACGAAGGGCATGACGCATGATTGTAGGGAGCTACTGTATTATTTCAAAATCATCTCTGCATAAAGAAAATCTTTGGACTAATCCTTATTTGATATATGAGATACCAACTTCATGTGATGGTAGGAATAATTTGGGAAAGCTAGTTGCCCAGCTTATATATTGAGCTTTGAGCATTAATCACTCTTTGATCTGACAAGAAATATTTTTTTTCTCTAATTCTTGCAGCTATCTCATCTGGAAGGGCTGTGTTAACCTTTCCAGGAGGTGAATTCTGGATGTTCTTTTCATTAGCTTAGGTAGATAACAGTGCTCTTTGATGGATGTTATGGCACATAAGGATTTGGCTTTCTAAGTCCTTGATATGGTTTGCAATTTTGGATAGGGTTTTTCTAGTGTTCTTTCTTTTATCATAGAGAATGGCATTCTAATGGGCATTGATAAGTTCTTGCGAAGTGATAGATAATCCTAGATTGAAGAAGGGAATTGATATTTGTTAGGATGTTGGTATGAAGGAAGAACTTGATTCCTGAATAGGGGCTTTGCTTTTGCTTGTACTTGATGTCATAATGAGAAGGGATACTTCTTGAAGGCAGATAGGTCTGAATGAAAATTATCAATAATCTGAATTTTTATTTTCTTTGGGAAAAGAAAAATAATTTTATATCTGTCCTCTGGGTAGAATTTAAAGGTACAAAAATCTGGATGCAGGATCAAATGTAGAAAACATGATGTTATCAAAGAGACGATTAATAAGATCCGTTTTATTTGGAACTGGATATTTGATTGTTTTTTGAACACCTTATTATTGTTTACACTTTGTCTGAATACTATTGATATGTTGAATACTAGTTGATTCACCAAAATCAAAAATTAATTCTTTATTGTCTAAAATAGTTTTTAGACCGATGAGTCAATTTGAAAAGGCTGTAAAGTTTATAGAAATGGGTTTTCAAGGATAGCATCATTGTTTAAATCCTTTCCTAAAAGGAAATTAGTCTTTATGCATGTTCCATTTTTACAGGAATAAATGTTACTTATTTTTTATTTGATATGTAGTTTTTTGCTAGCAGTAGCTAGATTGAGTTATTATTGGTTTTTTCATAATATTTTTTTGGGATTAGTCCTTTTCTTATTAAATTAATATCTGCACCATTATCTAGTAAGCCGAGTGCTTTAACAGAGAAGTCTTTGATCTTAATTGTAGCTTGAATTTTCCATTTTTTAAGTAGATTTCTTGTTAAAAAATTTACAAAACCATTTAAGTTTTCACCAAATTCTTCTTGATGTTCTAATTTATTATCATTATTTTCTTGATAATTTTTGAGTGTGTGAAATTCAAGATTCTCAACATGTTGTTTGAGTTCTTGAAGTTCAATTAAGTCAAGTTTTAATTCTTTCATTTCTAGCTTTTGATTAGTAATTTCTTTATAAAGAACTTGAATTGAAAAATGAGGAGGAGCTTGCTATTTTCTTAATCTATCTAATATAGTTTTAATACTAAATCGTTCAGGTAAGTTAGATAGATTATTTGATGTAAAAGCTTTTGCTTTTTATTTCCTTTATTTATATTCTGTATTTTTTCAAAATATTTATTTTTTAATTCTTCATCTTTGAAATCTTTAAACATTTCTAGCACCAGTTCTTCTAAAGCAGAAAGTATGTTTAAAGATAAAGAGGAAGAAGAAGCAGATTCATACTAGATTTCACTATCAAATATTTTACAACGACATGTATCTGAAGAATGAGAGAAAGAATAATCTGTATCAGAGGAACTGGATGACTCTAATGCTGAGGATCCCTTTAAGATAGTTTTGATTTCTTTTTCTATTTTTACTTTTATTTTTGGGCGGTCAGGAGCTATATGTCCTTTTTTTTTGCAATTATAACATTGTATTTATTTTTTTTCCTAGGACAAGAAGTGGATGGATTATCTTTTGTATAAGATTTCTTTAATTCTTTATAAGGATTTCTATGAGAAGATTTTTTATGATATCTTTTTAAGGGAATATAATATTGTGGAGTTGAAAAATGTTTAGATTTTCTTTTTTGATGGTTTCTTTTTAAGTTTTTCTTTTCATTATGGCTAGAAGGAATAATTAATGGTTCCATGCCAAATTGATAACAAAAATCACCAAGTACATATTTGCTGATTTTTTTTATTTTCAATTTGTCATTTAAGTTTGATTTCATTTCATAATGAAAATCCAACTTTATTTATCGTTTGAATAAGGTCACCATATGTATAAAGTCCATAATTTAAATTTCCAGAATTTTATGATTTTAACTCTTCTTTAACTTTTTCTGCAAAAAGGTTAAGAAGACCAGATATAAATTTTTCTTTCTAAAATTCTGAATTGCTTGCAGCGATTGTATAGAGTTTTGATAAGAAAACATCTTTATACCAATGAAAATTTGATAATGTTTGGCAAGATAAATTGATTAATTGTGCATTTATTTTATCTTATACATTCATATATTTACCAATAAAATGTTTTACTATATTGGTAATAAGCATGTAAATAGAAGCAGGAATCATTTGACCTTGAGGAGTAATAACAGCATTTCCTGAAGGATCTTTTTTTACTGCATTTAGTATAGCTTCCCTTCCTATATCACATAGGTACTTTTCCCACCAACCATGTAATTATCTAGTAAATCCAAGGACAACTACATTTACTGCATGTCTTTGATCATTACCGGCGGCCATGATGGTAGAGGCTTATATCATCATGTGTTGGCATAGTTGTAGGATTTAATATTCAGATAGTCCATGAACATTCCATTCGAATGCTGAGGAGTTTTCAAATTGAATGCCATTTAGAATAGCTTGTTTTTTGAATTGAAGATCAACTAGAGTAGATCTTGGATAATAATTTCTTTTTTTTGCTGCAGTGCCTATTAGTTTTTGTCTTTTAAATATTTTATTGATTTTTAGAGATTCTTGATTTTGATCATTTTGATTCTTATTTGTTTTAGACTCTTCTTTTATAGGATTAGCCACAAAAAATTCTGAATCTGAGCTAGAGGCTTTAGAATTTGAGACTAAAACATTTATAGATTTGTCAGCTTTTTTAACTTTATTTTCTTGAAGTTTATATTTGTAAAACTATGAAATAATTGATTGATTAGTTCATCTGAAAATTTTAAAGGTTTTCTGTCTAACTTTAGATCTTTAAGGGCTTTACTTTGAAAACCTAAAGTTTCTATCTTAATTATCTTTTATGAAGAAGGTGCTTCATAAATTTTTAAAATATTTTCAACTTTGTCTTCAATTTTATTGGTTTGTTGGCCAATAGTATGAAGGTTAATATTTGTATAATTATTTTCTTTTAAAACATGACTTAAGTCTAATTTGTAAATAAATTCAAAATTACCTTTATCACCTTGTATTTTTGCAACATCTTTTATGGGTACGGCCGAAGTTTCTTTATATATAATTTGATATAATCGAGAATGTATAGATTTTTCAGTTCTTTGTGGAGAAGAACCGGTAGAAGCTATAATCAAAGATGAGCTTAATTTTGTCATCATATTAATGGATAAATCTTCAGTATTATAAGCTTTCTTTATAGCTAGTTTAAGCTAATCAAAGTATTTCTTTGATTATCATACATACATTTATGCCACTTTTCTTTTAAGAAATCTTTATGTTCTTGACAAACCTATTTAAATAAAGATTTTGTTAAAGGATGTAAAACTAAATTTTTTTTAACATTTCTTTATCAATTTCAAAGCATTCAATAACATTTATATTGAAATCGGATTCCAAATCATTATATGTATTAGATGGAGAAGCTTGATAAGACGGATACATAAGTCCTATAAGTTGAAGGTCTACATTAGGTGTAGAGCAAGAAACTCGGAATGGTTCTTTTATGGAAGATCCTACCCCAGAGGGAGGATGAGAATAAAACTTTCTAGAAGGTTGATAAACTGTAGGAGTTCTATCTCTTGAATCTATATGAAAATTTATTTCAACACTTCCATCTTCATGTTCAATAATTGTTTCAATATCTTGATTTTCTAAAGACCTTTCAGGATGAGCGTTTTCTAAGCGCCATTTACTAGATAGATTAATATCATTCCACTGTATTAGCTTTGGAATATTAACTTTATATTTGAAATTAGTTTGGAATAAAGTAGTCGTACCTTTCGCTTAATAGGAATAGGTTATGCCTGGAGTACTGAATTCATGAGTTTATCATGAACTCTATATATGAGAGTAAGATTTTGATAATGAGGATTCATATCAAAACCTTTTACTTGGATAGCAAGAGTAAGAGCTTCATGTGTACCTAGATCTATATGGGAAACAGAGAAATTTGGAAAGCAATTGAAGAAAGTAGGGCCATTAGCCAAACTTGATTCAACCATTCCAAGTAATGAATCACTGAATTTTTTATGTCTTGTATCTTGAACATAGATGGGAGATTCAGTTCTAAGTCCAAGTCTTGTTAATGGATTTAGAGCAACTTGCACTAATCCAAAATGAATTTAATTATATGTTTTAACATACTCCTTTATTTCATGGGGCTAAATATTACTGGTAATGGATTCAGTTCATTCGATGGTTTTTACTTTATAACTTGATTTTAATTAAAAACTTCCAACTTTATAAATTTCATTTTTATTTACGGTTGGAATAGTCCAGTCACAAATAACTTGTTCTAAATCGTCATAACTGATTTCTTCACTATTTTTAATAGATATAGAAGATAAGGAATTTGATGATGAGGAAGACGAAGGTACAAACTTCTTAATAAGCTTAGCCATAATTTGTATTACAGAGTTATTTTAACCAAATCCACTACGAGTATTTAACAAAATAAAGGATTTACATACCAACAAAATGCCCTAAATGCCTTCACATGGCTAACAACGGCAATAAAAATGGCTGCAACAGCTTCGCTCCGGGCGGAATATGATTAAAATTTCTCAATAATGACAAACACAGAACTAAGTATTAAGACTTTTGATGTTCTTACTTCTTAGTTAGCAATTCCTTAAACAAAATCAAAGCACAACATAACAAAGATAAGTGAAGAAATACTCACAGAACAACTATATATTACCAAAGTATGTGATTACAAATTTGATACCAAGTTGGCTCTAATACCAAATGGGGAAGATGGTGGGTATACAAAAGCGGAAAAGAAAGGAGAGAGGAGATGGTGGTGGAAGGAAGGATGGATTTTGACAGGTGTTCCAACTCTTGCCTTTACATGAAAAAGGCTGGTACTATTTATAGCCTTAGCAAACAAATTTACATTTCATTACAACTGAATTTACACTACATTTGCATTTCATTTTATGATGTTTTGAGATTTTACTATGGGATAGAATAACAGGTTGCCGTATAGATGATTTGTCTTCATGCTGTGGTGAGTGTACATGTTGACTAGGAGGATGTTGATTTATTCTTCTACATAGTACCTGGTTGGTCTATTGTGGAGAGAGGCATCTATGGAGCCTTGAATTTTCTTGTTGGCATTTGGATTTTTCCCAATTGTCTTTTGTCTTCTTTCTTAAAGTAGCTTTTTTTTATAGTACTTTTTCAACGTAACTTTGATGTGTTTGTAGTGAATAGCATAGCTATGGATACAGTAGCAATGATGAAGTTTTTGTTATCTTTTCTTTGATTATCATACATATATTTATACCATTTTTCTTTTAAAAAGTCTTTATGTTCTTGAGAGACCTATTTAAAAAAAGTTTTTGTTAAAGGATGTAGATTTAAATTCTTTTTTAACATTTCTTTATCAATTTCAAAACATTAAATAACATTTATATTGAAATTGGATTCAAAAGGATTGTATGTATTAGATGGAGAAGCCTGATAAGAAGGATACACAAGTCCTATAGGTCAAAGGTCTACATTAGGTGTAGAGCAAGAAACTTGGGATGGTTCTTTTATGGAAGATCCTACCACAGAGGGAGGATGAGAATAAGACTTTCTAGAAGGTTGATAAACTGTAGGAGTTGTATCTCTTGAATCTGTACAAAAATTTATTTCAACACTTCCTTCTTCATGTTCAATAATTGTTTCAATATCTTGATTTTCTAGATACCTTTCTAGCTGAGTGTTTTCTTAGCACCATTTACTAGATAGATTAATATCATTCCACTGAATGAGTTTTGGAATATTAACTTTATTTTTGAAATTAGTTTGGAATAAAGTAGTCATACCTTTTGCTTAATGGGAATAGGCTATGCCTGGAACAACTAAATTCATGAGTTTATAATAAACTCTATATATGAGAGCAAGATTTTGATTATGAGAATTCATATCAAAACCTTTTGTCTAGATAGCAAGAGTAAGAGCTTCATGTGTACCTGGATATGTAAGGGAAACAGAGTAATTTGGAACGCAATTAAAGAAAGTAGGGCCGTTAGCCAAACTTGATTCAACCATTCCAAGTAATGAATCATTGATATTTTTATGTCTTGCATCTTGAACATAGATGAGAGCTTCAGTTCTAAGTCCAAGTCTCATTAAAAGGTTTAGAGCAACTTGCACTAATAAAAAATGAATATAACTGTATGTTTTAACATACTCCTTTAATTCATAGAGCTTGACTAAAGAAAGATGCTGAATATTACTGGTAATGGATTTAGTTCTTTCAATGGTTTTTACTTTATAACTTGATTTTAATTGAAAACTTCCAACTTTATAAATTTCATTTTTATTTATGGTTGGAATAGTCCAGTCATAAATAACTTGATCTAAATCGTCATAACTGATTTCTTCATTATTTTTAATAGACATAAAAGATAAGGATTTTGTTGATAAGGAAGAAGAAGGTACAAACTTCTTAATAAGCTTAGCCATAATTTGTATTACAGAGTTATTTTAACCGAATCCACCACGAGTGCCTAATGAAATAGAGGATTTACACACCAACAAAATGACTTAAATGCCTTCACACGGCTAACAACGGTAACAACAGCAGCTACCTCAGCTTCGCTCCTAGTGGAATATGAGTAAAATTTCTCAATAATAATAAACACAGAACTAAGTATAAAGACTTTTGACGTTCTTACTTCTAAGTCAGCAATTCATTAAGCAAAATGAAAGCATAACATAACAAAAATAAGTGAAGAAATACTCACAAAACAACTTTATATTGCCAAAGTACTTGATTACAGATTTGACACTAGCTTGGCTCTGATACCAAATGGGGAAGATGGTGGGTATACAAAAGCGGAAGGAAAAGGAGAGACTAGATGGTGGTGGAAGCAAGGCTAGATTTTGACTGGTATTCTAACTCTTGCCTGTACATGAGGAAGGCTAGACCTATTTATGGTTATAACCAACATAACTTGCATTTCATTTCATGCGCTGACAACTTTCATGATGCTTCAAGACTGCTGGATAAGATCATAATCTTCATTGTAGATGAACTTTATTCTGAATAGTGGATTGTCATGATTGCTTTGTAGAAAATTGAGTAGCTTGATAAAGCATATGTCTTGTCTTAGCTTTATTTTTTTTTCTTTTCTTTGGATGGAGATGAATTCTTCATTATCACTTTTTGTCTTATCAGCATCTGTATCTGGTTTAGGGGCAATATTTTCAAAAGGATTGTCATCAGCCCAAAGATGATGCAGCTGCTAGCCCAAACTTAATGGAGAATTTTCAGATGACCATTCTTTTTGTATTTGTTCAAAAATTTCCTTTTGAAGTTCTTTTTTGAGTTGAAGCAAATTTGTTGCTGCATAAAGAGCAGAAGAGAGGCTGAACAAGAATTCTTCTGTTTATCAATATCGCTTGCTAGATGAAGCCTTTTTTTTTCTTTTTCAAGAGTTTTGAGAACTTCAGAAAATGATGGCTTTATAGCTTGATCGGTAGAATATTACTGGAGTATTGCAATATAATTAAATTGATGCCAAAACTTGATATAGATCATTTGAGATAAAACTGGTGGATTGAAGTCCATTTCTTTATAAAAATTCCATTTCAAGATCCAAGGAATCTCCTACTTGCGATAAAACTGCATAATAACATAATGTTCTATTGCAAGTTGTAGGTGTTGATAAAGGCTTTTTTCTTCTGATTTGAGAAGGGCATGAAATGATGCATAATAGGATTCATGAATAGGAAGAAGTGCTTGATGAAGGATGTCTTTAGTGGCACTAAAAGGGATCCATAATTGTGTGAAGAACTACATAGGTATTTTATGGGAGTTTGATTTGAATTTGATGAAGCAGGAATGCTAAAAGGATGGCTTTTGATAATAGAGGACAACTTCCCAAGCAGAAATATAATCATAATAATTAAAAATAAGTTCTGAATCAAGACTTTGAGGCATATGAAGAGGTCATCCCCATGCAGAGAGAACTTGCAGAATCTTAGTTTTTGAATATAGGATAGTAAGATTGGTTGGTAAAGTATTTAAGTAAGAATTTTTTTGATCCATCTGTATGATCAATAGTACAGAGAATTTTTTTTATCCATCTGTATGATCAATAGTATAGCTGCCAGTTCTAATTAGAATTTGTTCATAGACTTTATAGTCAAGAGGTTGGATAAATAAGTGGTCGGGAGAAAAAAGGGTTTGGATAAGATGTTCAATAGAAATGGTATCAGCATAAGACATGTCATCTAAGGAATAAATTCTCAAGGGTGCTTTTGTGGCAAAATTTTGGGCTTGTGAAGCTTAAGGTTTTCTAGATACAGGGCTTGATGGGCTTTGAAATTGAGGAATATTAGAAGTATGGGTTGCTCCTCATCTCTCAAGATAATTACCGCTGGATTTTCTAGATAAAGGTGTAGTGTTCATAATGGAAGAAACTTTATCAGTTGGGGACTAGAGAAAAGGGTCTAATCTGCTGAGGCTTCATTCTTTTGTCCCTGTAAAAACTTATGAGATAAAAAATCAGGAAGAGAATTATTTTTACCTGCAATATACTCAATGTTAAAGTCAAATATGGTTAATAAAGCTTGCCAGCGAGCAAAGATTTGCTTAGTAGCAAAATTTTTTACATCTTTCTCTAAAATTTCTTTAGCAGATTTACAATATATTCTTAATAAAATTTTTTTATTTAATAAATCCCTTTGGAACTTCATTATGCTATTTACTATGGATAGGATTTCCTTTTTAATAGTTGAATAATTCTGTTTAGTGGGAGTCCATGCTTTAGAAGTGAAACGAAGAATTTCTTCTTTTCCAATGACGTTTCTTTGTAGAAAGATTCTCCGAAACCTATTTCAGATGCATCTGTTTGAACTATTTTTAATAAATCTGGATAAGGGATAGTTAAATAAAGTAAATTTTGGACTTTCTGTTTAATATTTTGAACAGCTTTTGTATGAGCAAGTGACCATTCTACATGATTTTGGGTCAAGCGCATCTGCAAGATTTTTCTTTCTTTAGCAAGATCTTTATAAAAGTTAGAAACATAATTAAGGCATCCAAGAAAATGTTGCAATTGCTCTTTATTAAGAATTTCATTAGGAAATTGGCAAGTAAACTTAATAACTCTTTGGACAGGAGAAATAGTGCCTTTTTTATTATAAAGCCAAGAAACTGAATTTCTATTTGAAAAAGCTTCATTTTTTTGGGATAAGACAAGTCCATTCTTGATAATAACTGTTTTAAAAATATTTAAATATTTCCGATGGTCATAAATAGAATTTGAAAACACAAGAATGTCATCTATATAAATGAGTATAAAAGCTTGATATGGATTAAAAATGTCATTCATTATTCTTTGAAATTCTGAAGGAGCATTTTTTAAACCAAATGGCATAATGTTCCATTCATAATGGCTAAATGGTACTATAAAAGTAGTTTTATACCTCTCCTCCGAGGTGATTTGAATTTGCCAAAATCCTGATTGAAGATCAAATTTGGAAAAAAGGAAGACAGCAGCTAGACGGTTAATAAGATCAATTTTATTTGGAACTAGATATCTAATGGAATTTAAGACTTTATTTAAAGGCTTGTAGTTGATAATAAGACGAGAAACACCTTGTTCTTGTTTAGGCGCTTTATTTACATAAAACGCTACACAACTCCAAGGGGATTGTGATTTCTGAATAAGCTTTTTAGCAAGAAGATCATTGATTTCTTTAGTATATAGTTATACAAAGTCTTTATTCATCTGAATAGGTCGAGCTTTAGTAGGAATTTAAGATTCATCAAAATTATCAATATATAAAAGAGAAACAGTAGGTGTTTTTTGTGCCAAAAGGAAGAAGGAAGGTCAAAACAGCATCTTGTTTCAAGAGATTTTTGAAATTAGATTAAATCTTTTTGGAATTCTGGCTTTTGTAATTCTTTTTCAATTCTTAAAGAATTCATATCTTCTTGAAGATATACAAATTCTTTTTCTTTATAAGCAATTTGATTTTGAATGATATTGATATGTTGAACAGGAGTTGATTCAACAAAATTAGAAATTAATTTTTTATTGTCTTTAATAGTTTTAAGGCCTAATGAATCAATTTGAAAAGGCTGTAGAATCTATAGAAAAGGATTTCCAAGGATAACATCATTGTTTTAATCTTTTCCGAGCAGAAAATTAGTCTTTATACATGTTCCATTATAGCAAACGTGGATGTTATTTAATTTATAATGGATAGGGAGTTTATTACTAGCAGTTGTTAGGCTGAGTTTATTTTTGGTTTTTTCATAATATTTTGTTGGGATTAATCATTTTCTTATTAAATTAACATCTACACCACTATCTAGTAAGAGAGTGCTTTAATAGAGAAGTCTTTGACCTTAATTGTAACTTGCGTTTTCCATTTTTGAGGTAGATTCCTTGTTAAAGAATTTACAAAACAATTTAAGTTTTCATCAAAATTTTCTTGATGTTTTAAATTATCATTATCTTCTTGATAATTTTTGAGCATGTGAAATTCAAGATTCTCAACACGTTGTTTGAGTTCTTGAAGTTCAATTCAGTCTTGTTTTAATTCACTTATTTCTTGCTTTTGATTATTAATTTCTTTATAAAGATCTTGAATTGAAAGATGAGTATGAACTTGTTGCTCTTTTAATCTATCTAAAACTATTTTTATACTAAATTGTTCAGGTAAGTCAGATATTTTACCTAATGTAGAAGCTTTTCCTTTTTTATTTCCATTGTTTATTTTCTGTATTTTCTCAAAATATTTATTTTTTAATTCTTTATCTTTTAGTTCTTTACAGATTTTTAGCACCATTTCTGTTGGAGCAGAGACTACGTTTAAAGATAAAAAGGAAAAAAAAGCAGTTCATACTGGATTTCACTGTTAAATATTCTACAGTGGCATGTATCTAAAGAATTATCTTTAACAGAGGAACTAGATGATTCTAAGGATGACGATGAGGATCCTCTGATTTCTTTTTAAGAAGAAGTAATTTCAAAAGGCTAAAAAATATTTTCAACTTTATCTGCAATTTTATTAGTTTGTTGGCCAATAGTATGAAGGTTAATGTTTGTATAATTATTTTGTTCTAAAATATGACTTAAGTCTAATTTGTAAATAAATTCAAAATTAACTTTATCTCCTTGTATTTTTGCAACATCTTTTATGGGTACGGCCGAAGTTTCTTTATATATGATTTGATATAATGGAGAATGTATAGATTCTTCAGTTCTTTGTGGAGAAGAACTAGTAGAAGCTATAATCCAAGATGAGCGTGATTTTGTTATCATATTGATGGATAAATCTTCAGTATTATAAGCTTTCTTTTATGGCTAGTTTAAGTCAATCAAATAAATAAATATTTCTTTGATTATCATACATATATTTGTACCATTTTTCATTTAAAAAGTCTTTATGTTCTTGAGACACCTCTTTAAAAAGGATTTTGCTAAAGGATGTAGAGCTAAATTCGTTTTTAACATTTCTTTATCAATTTCAAAACATTCAATAACATTTATATTGAAATCAGATTCTGAAGGATTATATATATTAGATGGAGAAGCTTGATAAGAAGGATACACAAGTCCTGTAGGTCGGAGGTCTACATTAGGTGTAAAGCAAGAAACTCGAGATGGTTTTTTTATGGAAGATCCTACCACAGAGGGAGGATGAGAATAGGATTTTCTAGAAGGTTGATAAACTGTAGGAGTTGTATCTCTTGAATCTATTTGAAAATTTATTTCAACACTTCCATCTTCATGTTCAATAATTGTTTCAATATCTTAATTTTCTAAAGACGTTTCTGGTTGGGTGTATTCTAAGCACCATTTACCAGATAGATTAATATAATTCCACTATATGAATTTTGGAATATTAACTTTATTTTTAAAATTAGTTTGGAATAAAGTAGTCATATCTTTTACTTGATGGGAATAGGCTATGCTTTCGAACAACTAAATTCATGAGTATATAATAAACTCTATCTATGAGAGCAAGATTTTGATTATGAGGATTTATATTAAAACCTTTTGTCTGGATAGCAAGAGTAAGAGCTTCATGTGCACTTGGATCTATAAGGGAAACAAAGGAATTTGAAAAGCAATTGAAGAAAGTAGGGCCATTAGCCAAACTTGATTCAACCATTCCAAGTAATGAATCACTGAATTTTTTATGTCTTGTATTTTGAACATAGATGAGAGCTTTTATTCTAAGTCCAAGTCTTCTTAAAGGCTTTAAAGCAAGTTGCAATAAACCAAAATGAATATAATTGTATGTTTCAACATACTCCTTTATTTCATGGGGCTTGATTAAAGAAAGATGCTGAATATTACTGGTAATGGATTCAGTTCTTTCAGTGGGTTTTACTTTATAACTTGATTTTACTTGATTTTAATTGAAAACTTTCAACTTTATAAATTTCATTTTTATTTATGGTTGGAATAGTCCAGTCATAAATAACTTGATCTAAATCGTCATAACTGATTTCTTCATTATTTTTAATAGACATGAAAGATAAGGAATTTGATGATGAGGAAGAAGAAGGTACAAACTTCTTAATAAGCTTAGCCATAATTTGTATTACAGAGTTATTTTAACCAAGTTCACCACGAGTGTCTAACGCAGTAGAGGATTTACACACCAATAAAATCCCTTAAACACCTTCACACAGCTAACAACAGTGACAACAATGGCTACCTCAGCTTTGCTCCGGACAGAATATGATTAAAATTTCTTAATAATAACAAACACAGAACAAGTATTAAGACTTTTGATGCTTTTACTTCTGAGTCAGCAATTCATTAAGCAAAATCAAAGCATAACAAAACAAAGATAAGTGAAGAAATACTCACAAAACAACTTTATATTGCCAAAGTATTTGATTACAAACTTGATACCAACTTGGCTCTGATACCAAATGGGGAAGATGGTGATTATACAAAAGTAGAAGGGAGAGGAAACAAGAGTGGTGGTGGTGGAAACATGGCTAGATTTTGATTGGTGTTCCAACTCTTACCTATACTTGAAAATGGCTAGCACTATATATGTCCTTAGCAAACATAATTTACATTTCATTACAACTGAATTTAGACCGCATTTGCATTTCATTTTATGTGCTGGCAGATTGCATGATGTTTCCAGATTTTACTGCAAGATAGGATCACAGGTTACCATATAGATGGTTTGTCTTCATGCTGTGATGAGTGTACTTTTTAACTAGGAGGATGTTGCTTTATTCTTCTGCATAGTACCTAGTTGGTCTGTTGCAGATTGAGAAGTCTATGGAGCCTTGTTCATTCTTGTTGTCTTTTAGATTTTTCCCAACTGTCTTTTGTCTTCTTTCTCAAAGTAGCTTTTTTGTATAGTACTTTTTCAGCATAACTTTGATGTGTTTGTAAAGAATAGCATAGCTATGGATATGGTAGCAATGATAAAGTTTTGTAATCTTTTGTTTGCATGCTTTATAGAGAAAACTCTTAATAAATCTTGATAAATCTAAATCTTGATAAGATTAATCACTAGCCTAGTGAATTCGATTGCAGCTATTGGAGAACTTCATAATCGAGTCAAAATTATGACAAGGGTCATTCCAATGTTCATTATCATTTTCGAATTCTCCATGAAATAGCTGAATTAATTCCTCACGAGTTTTTTCTAAAATGTCAAAAGAGATATCTTCATAGGCATTGAGAATTTGATTAAGCTTGGCATGTCCGAATTTAGAAGGATTCTGTATCACCATTGTTTGCTTAGTGAGATCATCAGTAATGTAAATAACTCATCGATCGTCACACCAAACATATCTGTATGTACTTGCAAATTCAAGATGTCCTTTTAGATTGAGAAATCTCTAATATTGATCAGAAGCTGGATCATAATTTTGGAGATGTTCTAAGTTGTATTCCACTGTAGTGACTTCATGAGATTCATACCATTCAGCTGGATAATTAACAAGGAGATGCTCGTAATCACTTAAGGTGGAGATTAATTTTTTGCAGATTAAATCTCCTTCTTCATAATTCATGATGGTCCATAATTGATAAGGTTGATAAAAGTGGATTTTTGATCTTTGACCAAAACTTAATGAAATTGTTATAAGAAGTTACCTTTTGATAGCTCCAAGGCTGCGATGGGCATGACGCAAGATTGCAGGGAGTTGCTATATTGTTTCAAAATCATCTCTACATGAGGAAAATCTTTGGACTAATCCTTGTTCGATATATGAGATATCAACTTCACATGATGGCAAGAACAATTTGGGAAAGCCAGTTGCCCAGCTTATATATTGAGCTTTGAGCATTAATTACTCCTTGATCTTACAAGAAAGAGTTTTTTCTCTAATACTTGCAGCTATCTAATCTGGAATGGCTGTGTTAACCTTTTCTAGGAGGTGAGTTTTGGATTTTTTTATCAGCATAGGTGGTTAACAGTGCTCTTTGATGGATATTATGGCACATAAGGATTTGGCTTTCTAAGTCCTTGATATGGTTTGCAATTTTGGATAGGGTTTTTCTAGTGTTTTTTCTTTTATCAGAAAGAATGGCACTCCAATGGGCATTGATAAGTTCTTGTGAAGCGACAAATAATCCTGGAGTGAAGAAGGGAATTGATATTTGTTGGAATTTAGGTATGAAGGAAGAGCTTGATTCCTCAATAAGGGCTTTGCTTTTGCTTGTACTTGGTGTCATAATGAGAAGGGATATTTCCCGAAGGCAGATAGGTCTGAATGAGAATTATTAATAATCTAAAATTTTATTTTCTTTTGGAAAAGAAAAAAAATTTTATATTTGTCCTCCGGGTAGAATTTGAAGGTACCAAAATCTGGATGAAGGATCAAATGTAGAAAACATGAAGACATCAGAGAGACGATTGATAAGATCCATTTTATTTGGAATTGGATATTTGATTTTTTTTTTGAACACCTTATTCTTGTTTACACTTTGTCTGAATACTATTGATATGTTGAATAGGAGTTGATTCACCAAAATATAAAATTAATTCTTTATTGTCTAAAATAGTTTTTAGACCTGATGAATCAATTTGAAATGGCTGTAAAATTTGTAGAAAAGGGTTTCCAATGATAACGTCATTATTTAAATCCTTTTCTAGAAGGAAATTAGTCTTTATGCATGTTCCATTTTTTTACAGATATAAACATTACTTAATTTGTATTTGATATGTAGTTTTTTGTTAGCAGTAACTAGATTGAGTTTATTATTGGTTTTTTCATAATATTTGGTTGGGATTAATCCTTCTCTTATTAAATTAACATCTGCGCTAGTATCTACTAAGCAGAGTGGTTTAATTGAGAAGTCTTTGATCTTAATTGTAACTTGAGTTTTCCATTTTCTTAAGTGGATTCCTTGTTAAAGAATTTACTAAACCATTCAAGTTTTTATCAAAATTTTCTTGATTTTCTATATTATCATTATTTTCTTGATGATTTTTAAGTATGTGAAATTCAAGAATCTCAACACGTTTGAGTTTTTGAAGTTCAATTAAGTCTTGTTTTAATTCTTTTATTTCTTGCTTTTGATTATTAGTTTTTTTTATAAAGATCTTGAATAGAAATATGAGTAGGAGCTTGTTGCTCTCTTAATCTACCTAATATAGTTTTGACGCTGAATTGTTCAGGTAAGTCTGATATGTTATTTGATGTAGAAGCTTTTCCTTTTTTAGTTCCTTTATTTATATTCTATATTTTTTCAAAATATTTATTTTTTAATTCTTCATATTTTAGATCTTTAAACATTTCTAGCACCATCTCTTCTGGATCAGAAAGTACATTTAAAATAAAGAGGAAGAAGAAGCAGATTCATACTGGATTTCACTGTCAAATATTTTACAATGAATCTGAAGAATAATCTTTATCAGAGGAACTAGATGATTCTAAAGATGAGGATGAGGATCCTTTTAAGATAGTTTTGATTTCTTTTTCTATTTTTTCTATTATTTTTTGGCAGTCAGGAGCTATATGTCCTTTTTCTTTGCAATTATAATAATATATTTCATTTTTCTTGGGATAAGAAGTGGATGGATTATCTTTTATATAAGATTTCTTTGATTCATTATAAGGATTTTTATGAGAAGATTTTTTATTATATCTTTTTGAGGGAATATTATATTGTGGAGTTGAAAAATGTTTAGATTTTCTTTTTTGATGGTTTCTTTTTAAGTTTTTCTTTTTATTATGGCTAGAAGGGCTAATTAATGGTTCCATGCCAAATTGTTAACAAAAATCACGAAGTACATATTTGTTGAATCTTTTTTTATTTTTAATTTTTCATTTAAGTTTGATTTCATTGCATAATGAAAATCCAACTTTATTTATCTTTTGAATAAGGTCACCATATGTATAAAGTCCATAATTTAAATTTCCATAATTTTCTGGTTTTAACTCTTCTCTAACTTTTTCTGCAAAAAGTTTAGGAAGAGCAGATATAAATTTTTCTTTCCAAAATTCTGAATTGCTTACATCGACTGTATAGAGTTTTGATAAGAAAACATCTTTATACCAACAAAAATTTGATACTGTTGGGCAAGATAAATTGATTAATTGTGATTTTATTTTATCTTCTACATTCATATATTTACCAATAAAATGTTTTACTATATTGGTAATAAGCATGTAAATAGAATCAGAAATCATTTGACCTTGAGGAGTAATAGCAGCATTTCCTGAAGGATCTTTTTTTATTGCATTTAGTATAGCTTGTCTTTTTATATCAAATAGGTACTTTTCCCACTAACCATGTAATTGTCCAGTAAATCCAAGGACAACTACATGTACTACATGTCTTTAATCATTACCTGTGGCCAGGATGGTAGAGGCATATATCATCATGTGTTGGCATAGTTGCAGGATTTGATATTCAGATAGTCCATTGACATTCCATTCGGATACTAAGGAGTTTTCAAATCAAAGGCCATTTAGAATAGCTTGTTCTTCGAATTGAAGATCAACTAGAGTAGGTCTTGGATAACAATTTCTTGTTTTTGCTGCAGTGACTATTGGTTTTTGTATTTTAAATATTTTATTGATTTGTAGAGATTCTTGATTTTGATCATTTTGATTCTCATTTGTTTTAGACTCTTCTTCTATAGGATCAGCTACGGAAAATTCTGAATCTGAGCTAGAGGCTTCAGAATTTGAGACAAAAATATTTATGGATTTGTCAGCTTTTTTATCTTTATTTTCTTGAAGTTTTATATTTGTAAAACTATGAAATAATTGATTGATTAATTCATCTAAAAATTTTAAAGGTTTCCTTTCTAACTTTAGATCTTTAAGGGCTTCACCTTGAAAACCTAAAGTTTTTGTCTTAATTTTCTTTTATGAAGAGGGTGCTTCATAAATTTTTAAAATATTTTCAACTTTATCTTCAATTTTATTGGCTTGTTGGCCAATAGTATGAAGGGTAATATTTATATAATTATTTTGTTCTAAAATATGACTTAAGTCTAATTTGTAAATAAATTCAAAATTAACTTTATCTCCTTGTATTTTTGCAACATCTTTTATGGGTACGGCCGAAGTTTCTTTATATATGATTTGATCTAATGGAGAATATATAGATTCTTCAATTTTTTGTGGAGAAGAACTAGTAGAAGCTATAATCCAAGATAAGCGTGATTTTGTTATCATATTGATGGATAAGTCCTCAGTATTATAAGCTTTCTTTATGGCTAGTTTAAGCTAATCAAAGTATTTCTTTGATTATCATACATACATTTATACCACTTTTCTTTTAAGAAATCTTTATGTTCTTTACAAACCTGTTAAAAAAAGGATTTTGTTAAAGGATGAAAAGCTAAATTCTTTTTTAACATTTCTTTATCAATTTCAAAGCATTCAATAACATTTATATTGAAATCGGATTCAGAGGATTATATGTCTTAGATGGAGAAGCTTGACCAGAAGGATACACAAGTCCTATAGGTCGAAGGTCTACATTAGGTGTAGAGCAAAAAAACTCGGGATGGTTCTTTTATGGAAGATCCTACCACAGAGGGAGGATGAGAATAGGACTTTCTGGAAGGTTAATAAACTATAGGAGTTATATCGTTTGAATCTGTTTGAAAATTTATTTCAACACTTCCATTTTCATGTTCAATAATTTTTTAATATCTTCATTGCAGTAACCAATCGTTACTGCAGCAAAAACAAGAAATTATTATCCAAGACCTGCTCCAGTTGATCTTTAATTTGGAGAACAAGCTACTCTAAATGGCCTTCGATTTGAAAACTCTTCAGTATATGAATGGAATGCAGATGGACTGTCTAAATATCAAATACTGCAACTATACCAACACATGATGATATATGCCTCTACCATTATGGCTGCCGGTAATGATCAAAGACATGTAAATGCAGTTGTCCATGGATTTATCGAACAATTACATGGTTGGTGGGAAAAATACCTTCTTGATATAGAAAGAAATGTTGTAGTAACTACAGTAAAAAGAAATCCATCAGGAAATAATTTAAAGGACAAAAACCAATCATCACTACAGCAAAAACAAGAAATTATTGTCCAAGACGTACTCCAGTTGATCTTCAATTCGAAGAACATGTTATTCTAAATGGCCTTCGATTTGAAAACTCTTCAGTATATGAATGGAATGTAGATGGACTACCTGAATATCAAATCTTGCAACTATGCCAAATCTTGGAACTATCTGATGATATATGCCTCTACCATCATGGCTACCGGTAATGATCAAAGACATGTAGTAAATGCAGTCGTCCTTGGATTTACTGGACAATTACATAGTTGGTGGGAAAAATACATATCTGATATAGAAAGAAATGCTATATTAAATGCAGTAAAAAGAGATCCCTCAGGAAATCCCGTTCTTACTCCTTAAGGCCAAATGATCCCTGATTCCATCTACATGCTTATTGCCAATATAGTTAAACATTTTATTGGTAATTAAATGAATGTAGAAGAAAAATTAAAAACACAATTAATCAATTTATCTTGCCCAACATTATCAGATTTTCATTGGTATAAAGATGTTTTCTTATCAAAACTCTATGCAATCGATGCAAGTAATTCATAATTTTGGAAAGAAAAATTCATATCTGGTCTTCCTAAACTTCTTGTAAAAAAAGCTAGAGAGGAATTAAAAAAAATTTTGGAAATTTGAATTATGGAATGTATACATATGGTGATCTAATTCAAAAGATTAATAAAGTTACATTTTCATTATGCAATGAAATCAAACTTAAACGTCAAATTAAAAATAAAAAAAGAATCAGCAAGTATGAACTTGGTGATTTTTGTTTTCAATTTGGTATGGAACCATTAATCAGTCCTTCTAGCCATAATAAAAAGAAAAACTTAAAAAAACCATCCAAAAGGAAAATCTAAACATTTTTCAACTCCACAATATTACGTTCCCTCAAAAAGATGTCATAAAAAATCTTCTCATAAATACCCTTATAAAGAATTAAAGAAATCTTATACAAAAAATAATCCATCCATTTCTCATCCTAAGAAAAAAGAAATACTATATTATAATTGCAAGGAAAAAGGACATATAGCTCTTGACTACCCAAAAATAAAAGTAAAAATTAGAAAAGAAATCAAAACTATCATAAAAGGATCCTCAGCGTCAGAGCCATCCAGTTCCTCTGATATAGATTATTCTTCCTCTCATTCTTTAGATACATGTCATTGTAAAATATTTGACAATGAAATCTAATATGAATTTGCTTCTTCTTCCTCTTTATCTTTAAATGTACTTTCTACTCCAGAAGAACTGGTGCTAGAAATGTTTAAAGATTTCAAAGATAAAGAATTAAAAAATAAATATTTTGAAAAAATAAGAATATAAATAAAGGAAATAAAAAACGAAAAGCTTTTACATCAAATAATATATCTGACTTACCTAAATAATTCAGTGTTAAAATTGTATTAGATAGATTAAGAGAGCAGCAATCTCTTCCTCAACTTTCAATTTAAGATCTTTATAAAGAAATTACTAATAAAAAGCAAGAAATAAAAGAATTAAAGCAAGACTTAATTGAACTTCAAGAACTCAAACGTGTTAAGAATTTTGAATTTCACACACTCAAAAATTATCAAGAAAATAATGATAATAATTTAGAACATCAAGAAGAATTTGGTGAAGACTTAAATGGTTTTGTAAATTTTTTAACAAGAAATCCACTTAAAAAATGGAAAACTAAAGCTACAATTAAAAGCAAAGACTTCTCTATTAAAGCACTCTACTTACTTAATAGTGGCACAGATGTTAATTTAATAAGAGAAGGATTAATCACAACAAAATATTATGAAAAAATCAGTAATAAACTCAATCTGGCTAATGGTAACAAAAAACTACATATCAAATACTAATTAAGTAATGTTTATGTCTGTAAAAATGGAACACGCATAAAGACTAATTTCCTTCGAAGAAAGGATTTAAACAATGATGATTTCCTTGGAAACCCTTTTCTATAAATTTTACAGCCTTTTCAAATTGAATCATCAAGTCTAAAAAGTATTTTAGACAATAAAAAATTAATTTTTGATTTTGGTGAATCAACTCCTATTCAACATATCAATAGTATTAAGAGAAAAGTGTAAACAAGAATAAGGTGTTTAAAAAACAATCAAATATCCAGTTCCAAATAAAACGGATCTTATTAATCGCCTCTTTGTTGTCTTCTTTTTTTCTACATTTGATCCTGCATCCATATTTTGGTACCTTCAAATTCTACCCGGAGGACAGATATAAAATTATTTTTCTTTTCCCAAAGAAAATAAAAATTCTTATTATTGATAATTCTCATTCAGACCTATCTACCTTTAGGAAGTATCCCTTCTCATTATGACATAAAGTACAAGCAAAAGCAAAGCTCCTATTCAGAAATCAAGCTCTTCCTTCATACCTACATCCCAATAAATATCAATTCCCTTCTTCAATCTAGGATTATTTGTCACTTCATAAGAACTTATCAATGCCCATTGGAGTGTTATTCTCTTTGATAAAAGAAAAAAACACTAGAAAAACCCTATCCAAAATTGCAAACCATATCAAGGACTTAGACAGCTAAAACTTTATGTGACATAACATCCATCAAAAAGCATTGTTATCCACCTATGCTAATGAAAAAACATCCAGAATTCACCTCCTGGAAAAGGTTAGCATAGCCCTTCCAAATGAGATGGCTGTAAGAATTAGAGAAAAAACTATTTCATGTCAAATCAAGGAGCGATTAATGCTCAAACCTCAATGTATAAGCTAGGCAACTGGCTTTCCCAAATTGTTTTTCCCATCATATGAAGTTGATATCTCATATATCGAACAAGGATTAGTCCAAAGATTTTATTTATGCAGAGATAATTTTGAAATGATATAGCAACTCCCTACAATCATGCGTCTTGCCCTTTGCAGCCTTGGAGTTGGAATACCAGTGAAAATCCAGCCTTGCTTCCACCGCCATCTCCTCTTTCCTCCCCCTTTTGCTTTTGCATACCCACCATCTTCCCCATTTGGTATTAGAGCCAAGTTGGTATCAAATTTGTAACTAAATACTTTGGCAATATAAAGTCGTTTTTTGAGTATTTCTTCACTTATCGTTACGTTTTGATTTTGTTTAAGGAATTGCTGACTTAAAGCAAGAACATCAAAAATCTTAATATTTGGTTGTGTGTTTGTTATTATTGAAAAATTTTAATCATATTCCACCTAGAGCGAAGCTGAGGTAACCATCGTTATCACCGTTGTTAGCCGTGTGAAGGCATTTAAAGCGTTTTGTTGGTGTGTAAATCCTCTATTTCATTAAAAACTCATGGTGGATTTGATTAAAGTAACTCTATAATAGAAATTATGGCTAAGCTTATTAAGAAGTTTGTACCTTCTTCTTCCTCATCATCAAATTCCTTATCTTAAAAATAGTGAAGAAATTAGTTATGATGATTTAGATCAAATTATTTGTAACTCAACTATTCCAACTGTAAATAAAAATGAAATTTATAAAGTTGGAAGTTTTTAATTAAAATCAAGTTATAAAGTAAAAACCATTGAAAGAACTAAATCCATTACTAGTAATATTCAACATCTTTCTTTAATCAAGCCCCATGAAATAAAGGAGTATGTTGAAACATATAGTTATATTCATTTTTTTATTAATGAAAGTTGCTTTAAAGCCATTAACAGGACTTGGACTTAGAACTGAAGCTCTCATCTATGTTTAAGATACAAGACATAAAAAATTCAGTAATTCATTACTTGGAATGGTTGAATTAAGTTTGGCTAATGGCCCTACTTTCTTTGATTGCTTTCCAAATTTCTTTGTTTTCCTTACAGATCCAGGTATACATGAAGCTCTTACTCTTGCTATCCAGACAAAAGGTTTTTATATGAATCCGCATAATCAGAATCTTGCTCTTATATATAGAGTTTATTATAAACTCATGAATTCAATTGTTCCAAGCATAGCTTATTCCCATCAAGCAAAAGGTATAACTACTTTATTCCAAACTAATTTCAGAAATAAAGTTAATATTCCAAAACTTATATAGTAGAATGCTATTAATCTATCTGGTAAATGGCACTTAGAAAACACCCAACCAGAAAGATCTTTAGAAAATTAAGATATTGAAACAATTATTGAACATGAAGATGGAAGTGTTGAAATAAATTCTCAAACAGATTCAAGAGATACAACTCCTACAGTTTATCAACCTTTTAGAAAGTCTTATTCTCATCCTCCCTCTGTGGTAAGATCTTCCATAAAAGAACCATACCGAGTTTTTTGCTCTACACCTAATGTAGACCTTCGAGTTACAGGACTTGTGTATCCTTCTTATTAAGCTTCTCCAACTAATACATATAATTCCTTCGAATTTGATTTCAATATAAATGTTATTGAATGTTTTGAAATTGATAAAGAAATGTTAAAAAAGAATTTAGCTTTACATCCTTTAACAAAATCCTTTTTTAAATAGGTTTCTCAAGAGCATAAAGATTTCTTAAAAGAAAAGTGGTATAAATATATGTATGATCATCCAAGAAATATTTATTTCTTTGATCAGCTTAAACTAGCCATAAAGAAATCTTATAATACTGGAGATTTATCCATCAATATGATAACAAAATTAGGCTCATCTTGGATTATAGCTTCTACTAGTTCTTCTCCACAAAGAACTGAAGAATCTATACATCCTCCATTGCAGCAAATCATATATAAAGAAACTTCTGCCGTACCCATAAAAGATGCTGCAAAAATACAAGGAGATAATGGTAAATCTGACTTTATTTACAAATCAGACTTAAGTCATATTTTAGAACAAAGTAATTATACAAATATTAACCTTCATACTATTGGCCAACAAACTAATAGAATTGAAGATAAAGTTGAAAATATTTTACAGCCTTCTAAAATTACTTCATCTCAAAAAGAAATCAGAGGATCCTTATCCTTATCCTTAGAATCATCTAGTTCCCCTGATGAAGATTATTCTTCAAATACATGTCATTGTAAAACATTTGACAGTGAAATCTAGTATGAATCTGCTTATTCTTCTTCTTTATCTTTAAGCGTACTCTTTGCTCTAGAAGAAATGATGCTATAAATTTTTTAAGATCTAAAAGATGAAGAATTAAAAAATAAATATTTTGAAAAAATAAAGAAAATAAACAATGGAAATACAAAAGGAAAAGCTTCTACATCAAGTAATATATCTGACTTACCTAAACAACTCTGTATAAAAACTATTTTAGATAGATTAAGAGAGCAACAAGCTCCTACTCATCTTTCAATTCAAGATCTTTATAAAAAAATTAATAATTAAATGCAAGAAATAAAAGAATTAAAAAAAACTTAATTGAACTTTAAGAACTCAAACAACGTGTTGAGAATCTTGAATGTCACACACTCAAAAATTATCAAGAAAATAATGATAATTTAGAACATCAAGAAAAATTTGATGAAAACTTAAATGGTTTTGTAAATTCTTTAACAAGGAATCCGCCTCAAAAATGGAAAACTCAAGTTGCAATTAAGGTCAAAGACTTCTCTATTAAAGCACTCTGCTTACTAGATAATGGCGCAGATGTTAATTTAATAAGAGAAGGATTAATCCTAACAAAATATTTTGAAAAAACCAAAAATAAACTCAACCTAGCAACTGCTAGTAATAAACTCCATATCCATTATAAATTAAATAACGTCCATGTTTGCAAAAATGGAACATGTATATAGACTAATTTCCTGCTCGGAAAAGATTTAAACAATGATGTTATCCTTGGAAATCCTTTTCTACAAATTCTACAGCTTTTTTAAATGGATTCATCAGGCCTTAAAACTATTAAAGAAAATAAAAATTAATTTTTGATTTTGTTGAATCAACTCCTATTCAATATATTAATATCATTCAAAGTCAAATTACTTATAAAGAAAAACAAATTGCATACCTTCAAGATGATGTGAATTCTTTAAGAATTGCAAAAGAATTACAAAAACCAGAATTCCAAAAAGATTTAATCCAATTTCAAAAATCTCTTGAAACAAAATGCTGTTCTAACCTTTTGCCACAGGAAACACCATACTGTTTCTCTTCCATATATTGATAATTTTGATGAATCTCAAATTCCTACTAAAGCTCGACCTATTTAGATGAATAAAGACCTTGTACAACTATGTACTAAAGAAATCAATGATCTTCTTGCTAAAAAGCTTATTCAGAAATTACAAACCCCTTGGAGTTGTGCAACATTTTATGTAAATAAAGCGCCTGAACAAGAACGAGGTGTTCCCTGTCTTGTTATCAACTACAAGCCTTTAAATAAAGTCTTAAAGTCTATCAGATATCCAGTTCCAAATAAAACTGATCTTATTAACCGTCTAGTTGGTGCCTTCTTTTTTTCCAAATTTGATCTTAAATCAGGATTTTGGCAAATTCAAATCACAACAGAGGACAGTTATAAACTACATTTACAGTACCATTTGGCCATTACGAATGGAACGTTATGCCATTTGGTTTAAAAAATGCTCCTTCAGAATTTCAAACAATAATGAATGACATTTTTAATCCATATCAAGCTTTTACACTCATCTATATAGATGACATTCATGTGTTTTCAAAATCTATTTGTGACCATTGAAAACATTTAAATATTTTTTAAAAAGTTATTATCAAGAATGGACTTGTCTTATCCTAAAAGAAAATGAAGCTTTTTCAAACAGAAATTGAGTTTCTTGGCTTTATAATAAAAAAGGAACTATTTCTCCAGTCTCAAGAGTTATTAAGTTTACTTCCCAATTTCCTGATGAAATTCTTAATAAAGAGCAATTTCAATGTTTTCTTGGATGCCTTAATTATGTTTCTGACTTTTATAAAGATCTTGATAAAGAAAGAAAAATCTTACAAATGCACTTGACCAAAAATCCGGTAAAATGGTCACCTGCTCAAAAAAAAGTTGCTTAAAATTTTAAACAGAAGTCCAAATTTTACCTTGTTTAACTATCCCTCATACAGATTTATTAAAAATAATTCAAATAGATGCATTTGAGATAGGTTTTGGAAGAACCCTTCTATAAAGAAACGTCCTTAGAAAAGAAGAAATTCTTTATTTCACTTATGGAACATGGACGCCCACTCAACAGAATTATGAGAGCAAGATTTGAAATGAGTTTATAATAACTCTATATATGAGAGCAAGATTTTGATTATGAGGTTTCATATCAAAACCTTTTGTCAGGATAGCACGAGTAAGAGCTTCATGTGCACCTGGATCTATAAGGGAAATAGAGAAATTTGGAAAGTAATTGAAGAAAGTAGGGCCATTAGCCAAACTTGATTCAACCATTCCAAGTAATGAATCACTGAATTTTTTATGTCTTATATCTTGAACATAGATGAGAGCTTCTATTCTAAGTCTAAGTCTTGTTAATGGCTTTAGAGCAATTTGCACTAATCCAAAATGAATATAATTGTATGTTTTAACATACTCCTTTATTTCATGGGGCTTGATTAAAGAAAGATGCTGAATATTACCGGTAATGGATTCTATTCTTTCGATAGTTTTTACTTTATAACTTGATTTTAATTGAAAACTTCCAAATTTATAAATTTCATTTTTATTTACAGTTGGAATAGTCTAGTCCCAAATAACTTGATCTAAATTGTCATAACTGATTTCTTCACTATTTATAATAGACATAGAAGATACGGAATTTGATGATAAGGAAGAAGAAGGTACAAACTTCTTAATAAACTTAGTCGTAATTTGTATTACATAATTATTTTAACCAAATCCACCACGAGTATCTAACGAAATAGAGGATTTACACACCAATAAAGCATCTTAAATGCCTTCACATGGCTAACAACAGTGATAACAATGGCTACCTCAGCTTCACTCTAGGCAGAAAATGATTAAAATTTCTCAATAATAACAAACATAAAACTAAGTATTAAGACTTTTGACATTCTTACTTTTGAGTCAGCAATTCCTTAAGCAAAATCAAAGTATAACATAGCAAAGATAAATGAAGAAATACTCAAAAAACAACTTTAGATTGCCAAAGTACTTGATTACAAATTTGATACCAACTTGGCTCTGATACCAAAGGGGAAGATGGTGGGTATCAAAAGTAGAAGGGAGAGGAGAGAGGAGATAGTGGTGGAAGCAAGGCTGGATTTTGACTTGTATTCTAACTCTTGCCCATGCATGAGGAAGGCTAGACCTATTTATAGTCATAACCAATAAATTTACATTTCATTACAACTGAATTTAGATTGAATGTGCATTTTCATTTAATGTGCTGGTAAATTTCATGATGAAACTGGACTGCAGGCAAAAATCACAATCTTTGCTGTAGATGAACTTTATTCTAAATAGTGAGATATCATGATTGCTTTGAGTGACCTAATAAGCTATGTGTCATGTCTCTATTTCTTTTCCCTTTCTAGAGATAAGTTCTTCATTGATTGCATGTCAGGAATAAAACACTACCTCATTCTTATGAGAGATACGCTTTGTCTTTTAGTACTTTTGTATATACTTTTTCCGAAAAACTCATTGATGGGCTAATAGAAAAAGCTCTTGTAGGAAGAATCTTTATGCTAGGCATAGCATTATTGGAGACTTGCATCAAAAGTGCTCATCCCAGCCATGATTTATTAATTCACCATGGAATAATTAGATTAGCTCTTCTCGAGTTCTATTAGAAATAAAAAAAGACATGTCTTCATAAGCATTGATAATTTGATTAAGAGCTATATGTCTAGATTTATATGGATTGTATATCACTGTTGTTTGCTCAGTGAGATCATTAGCGATGTAAACAACTATTCGACCGTCACACCAAACATATCTGTATATACTTGCAAATTCAAGATATCCTTTTAGATTGAGAAATCTTTGATACTGATCAGATGCTGGATTATAAGTTTGGAGGCATTCTAAGCTATATTCCATTGTAGCGACTTCATGAGATTCATACCATTGAGCTGGATAATCAACAGGGAGATGCTCGTAATCATTTAAGGTAAAGATGAACTTTTTGCAGACTAAATCTCCTTCTTCATAATTCATGATGGTCCATAATTGATAAGGTTGATAAAACCGAATTTCTAATCTTTCACCTAAACTTGATGAAATCGTTATGAGAAATTGTCTTTTGGTAACTCCAAGGCTGCAAAGGGCATGAAGCACGATTGCAGGGAGCTACTGTATCATTTTAAAATCGTCTCTGCATAAAGAAAATCTTTGGACTAATAATTGTTCAATGTATGAGATATCAACTTCATATGATGGCAGAAACAATTTGGGAAAGCCAGTTGCCTAGCTTACATATTGAGCTTTGAGCATTAATCGCACCTTGATCTGACATTAAAAAGTTTATTCTCTAATTCTTGCAGCTTTCTCATCTGGAAGGGCTGTGTTAACCTTTTCCAAGAGGTGAATTCTGAATTTTTTTCATCAACATAGGTGGATAACAGTGCTCTTTGATGGATGTTATGGCACAAAAGGACTTCGCTTTCAAAGTCCTTGATATGATTTTCAATTTTGGATAGGGCTTTTCTAGTATTTTTTCTTTTATCAGAGAGAATGACACTCCAATGGGCATTGATAAGTTCTTGTGAAGTAACAGATAATCTTAGATTGAAAAAGGGAATTGATATTTGTTGAGATGTAAGTATGAAGGAAGAGCTTGATTCCTGAATAGGCGCATTGCTTTTGCTTGTACTTGATGTAGTAATGAGAAGGGATACTTCCTGAAGGCAGATAGGTCTGAATATGAATTATCAATAATCTAAATTTTTATTTTCATTGGGAAAAGAAAAATAATTTTATATCTGTCCTTCAGGTAGAATTTGAAGGTACCAAAATCTGGATGTAGGATTAAATGTAAAAAACATGAAAACATCAGAGAGATGATTAATAAGATTCATTTTATTTGGAACTAGATATCTAAGTGGTTTTTGAACATCTTATTCTTGTTTACACTTTTTTTGAATAATATTGATATGTTGAATAGGAATTAATTCAACAAAATCAAATTTTAATTCTTTAATGTCTAAAATAATTTTCAGACCTGATGAGTCAATTTAAAAAGGCTGTAAAATTTGTAGAAAGGGATTTTCAAGGATAACATCATTGTTAAAATCCTTTCCTAGAAGGAAATTAGTCTTTATGCATGTTCCATTTTTACAGACATAAACATTACTTAATTTGTATTTGATATGTAGTTTTTTGCTAGCAGTAGCTAGATTGAGTTTATTATTGGTTTTCTTATAATATTTTGTAGGGATTAATCGTTCTCTTCTTAAATTAACATCTACACCGCTATCTAGTAAGCAGAGTGCTTTAATAGAGAAATCTTTGACCTTAATTGTAGCTTAAGTTTTCCAATTTTTAAGTGGATTTCTTGTTAAAGAATTTACACAACCATTTAAGTCTTTATCAAATTTTTCTTGATTTTCTAAATTAGCATTATTTTCTTGGTAATTTTTGAGTGTCTGAGATTCAAGATTCTCAACACGTTGTTTGAGTTCTTGAAGTTCAATTAAGTCTTGTTTTAATTCTTTTATTTCTTGCTTTTGATTATTTACTTTTTTATAAAGATCTTGAATAGAAAGATAAGTAGGAGCTTGTTGCTCTCTTAATATATCCAATATAGTTTTAATGTTGAATTCTTTAGGTAAGTCTGATATGTTATTTGATGTAGAAGCTTTCCCTTTTTTAGTTCCTTTATTTATATTTTGTATTTTTTCAAAATATTTATTTTTTAATTCTTCATCTTTTAGATCTTTAAACATTTCTAGCACCATCTCTTTTAGAGTAGAAAGTATGTTTAAAGATAAAGAGGAAGAAGCAGATTCATACTGGATTTCACTATCATATATTTTACAATGACATGTATCTGAAGAATGAGAGGTAGAATAATCTGTATTAGAGGAACTGGATGACTATGATGATGAGGATCCTTTTAAGATAGTTTTGATTTCTTTTTCTATTGTTACTTTTATTTTTAGGCAGTTAGGAGCTATATGTCCTTTTTCTTTGCAATTATAATATTGAATTTCTTTTTTTTTTTAGGATAATAAGTGGATGGATTATCTTCTGTATAAGATTTCTTTGATTCCTTATAAGGATTTTTATGAGAAGATTTTTTATGATAACTTTTTGAGGGAATATAATATTGTGCAGTTGAAAAATGTTTAGATTTTCTTTTTTGATGGTTTCCTTTTAAGTTTTTCTTTTTATTACGGCTAAAAGGACTAATTAATGGTTTTATGCCAAATTGATAACAAAAATCACCAAGTTCATATTTACTAATTATTTTTTATTTTCAATTTGTAGTTTAAGTTTGATTTCATTACATAATGAAAATCCAACTTTATTTATCTTTTGAATGGGGTGACCATATGTATAAAGTCCATAATTTAAATTTCCATAATTTTCTGATTTTAACTCTTCTCTAACTTTTTCTGTAAAAAGTTTAGGAAGACCAGATATAAATATTTCTTTCCAAAATACTAAATTACTTACATCGCTTGTATAGAGTTTTGATAAGAAAACATCTTTATCCAATGAAAATTTGAAAATGTTAGGCAAGATAAATTGATTAATTGTGTTTTTAATTTTTCTTCTACATTCATATAATTACCAATAAAATGTTTAACTATATTGGTAATAAGTATGTAGATGGAATCCGGGATCATTTGGCATTGAGGATTGACAACAGGATTTCTTGAGGGATCTCTTTTTACTACATTTAATATAGCATTTCTTTTTGTATTAGATAGGTATTTTTCCCACCAACTATGTAATTGTCCAGTAAATCCAAGGACGACTGCATTTACTACATGTCTTTGATCCTTACCGGCAGCCATGATGGTAAGGGCATATATCATCATATGTTGGCATAGTTGCAAGATTTGATATTCAGATAGTCCATCTACATTCCATTCAATACTAAAGAGTTTTCAAATCGAAGGCCATTTAAAATAGCTTGTTCTTCGAATTGAAGATTAACTGGAGTAGGTCTTGGATAATAATTTCTTGTTTTTGCTGCAGTGACTCTTGGTTTTTGTCTTTTAAATATTTTATTTATATATAGAGATTCTTGATTTTGATCATCTTGATTTTCATTTGATTTTTGTTCTATAGAGTCAAAAACAGAGAATTATGAGTCTGAGCTTGAAGTTTTAGAAACTAAAACATTTATGGATTCTTCATCTTTATTTTCTTTATTATCTTTAAGTTTTATGTTTGTAAAACTACGAGATAATTGATTGATTAGTTCATCTGAAAATTCTAAGGGTTTTTTTTAACTTTAGATCTTTAAGGGCTTCACCTTGAAAACCTAAAAATTGTGTCTTAATTAATTTATGGGAAGAAGTAGTTTCATAAAATTTTAAAATATTTCAACTTTATCTTCAATTCTATTGGTTTGTTGGCCTATAGTATGAAGGTTTATATTTGTATAATTATTTTCTTCTAAAACATGACTTAAATATGATTTGTAAATAAATTCAGTTTTACCTTTGTTTCCTTGTATTTTTGCAACATCTTTTATGGGTACAGCTGAAGTTTCTTTATAAATGATTTGATGTAATGGAGGATGTATAGATTCTTCAATTCTTTGTGGAGAGAACTGGAAGAAGCTATAATTCAAGAAGAGCTTAATGTAGTTATCATATTGATGGATAAATCTTCAGTATTATAAGCTTGCTTCATGGCTAGTTTAGGCCAATCAAAGAAATAAATATTTCTTTGATTATCATACATATATTTATACCATTTTGCTTTTAGAGGAGTCTTTATGTTCTTAAAAAACATGGTTAAAAAAGGATTTTGTGAGAGGATGTAAAGATAAATTCTTTTTTAACATTTCTTTATCAATTTCAAAGCATTCAATAACATTTATATTGAAATTGGATTTCGAAGGATTATATGTATTAGATGGAGAAGCTTGATAAGAAGGATACACTAGTCCTGTAAGTCGAAGGTTTACATTAGGTGTAGAGCAAGAAACTTGGGTTGATTCTTTTATGGAAGACCCTACCACAAAGGGAGGATGAGAATAAGACTTTTTAGAATGTTGATAAGCTGTAGGAGTTGTATCTCTTAAATCTGTTTGAAAATTTATTTCAACACTTCCATCTTCATATTCAATAATTGTTTCAATATCTTGATTTTCTAAGGACCTTTCGGTTGGGTGTTTTCTAAGCGCCATTTACTAGATAGATTAATATCATTCCACTGTATGAGGTTTGAAATTAACTTTATTTTTGAAATTAGTTTGGAATAAAATAGTCATACCTTTTGCTTGATAGGAATAGGCTATGCCTGGAGAAACTGAATTCATGAGTTTATAATAAACTCTATATATGAGAGCAAGATTTCAATTATCAGAATTCATATTAAAACCTTTTGTCTAAATAGCGAGAGTAAGAGCTTCATGTGCACCTAAATTTGTAAGGGAAACAGATAAATTTGGAAAGCAATTGAAAAAAGTAGGGCATTAGCAAAACTTCATTCAACCATTCCAAATAATAAATCACTAAATTTTTTATGTCTTATGTCTTGAACATAGATGAGATCTTCAATTCTAAGTCTAAGTCATGTTAATGGCTTTAAAGCAACTTGCACTAATAAAAAATGAATATAATTGTATGTTTTAACATACTCCTTTATTTCATGGGGCTTGATTAAAGAAAGATGCTGAATATTATTGGTAATGGATTTAGTTCTTTCAATGGTTTTTACTTTATAACTTGATTTTAATTGAAAACTTCCAACCTTATAAATTTCATTTTTATTTACGGTTGGAATAGTCCAGTCACAAATAACTTGATCTAAATTGTCATAATTAATTTCTTCACTATTTTTAATAGACATAGAAGATAAGGAATTTGATGATGAGGAAGAAGAAAGTACAAACTTCTTAATAAGCTTAGCCGTAATTTGTATTACAGGGTTATTTTAATCAAATCACCATGAGTATCTAACAAAATATAGGATTAACACACCAACAAAATGCCTTAAACGCCTTCACACTGCTAACAATGGCGACAACAATGGCTACCTCCGCTTCGCTCCGAGCGGAATATGATTAAAATTTCTTAATAATAACAAACACAGAACTAAGTATTAAGACTTTTGATGTTCTTTCTTCTGAGTCAGCAATTCCTTAAACAAAATCAAAACATAAAGATAAGTGAAAAAATACTCACAAAACGATTTTATATTGCAACGATACTTGATTATGAACTAGATGCAAACTTGGCTCTGATACCAAATGGGGAAGATGGTGGGTATACAAAAGTGGAAGGTGGTGGGTATACAAAAGCAGAGGGGAAAGGACAGAAGAGATAGTGGTGGAAGCAAGGCTGGATTTTGACTGATATTCAAACTCTTGCCTATACATGTGGAAGACTATACTTATTTATAGTCATAACAAACATAATTTACATTTCATTACAACTGGATTTACACTGCATTTGCATTTCATTTCATGTGCTGACAAATTTCATGATACTTCAGGACTGCTAGATAAGATCACAATCTTCACTATAGATGAACTTTATTCGGAATAGTGGATTGTCATGATTGCTTTGTGGGGAATTGAGTGGATTGATAAAGCATATGTCTTGTCTTGGATTTATTTTTTTCCTTTTCTTCGGATAGATATGAATCCTTCATATCAAATTTTGTCTCATTAGCATTTGTATCTGGTTCAGGAGCAAAATTATCAAAAGATTGTCATCAGCCCAAAGATAATGCAGCTGCTGACCAAAACTTAATGGAGAATTTTTAGATGACCGTTCTTTTTGTATTTGTTCAATAATTTCATTTTGAAGTTCTTTTTTGAGTTGAAGCAAATATGTTGCTACATAAAGAACAGAAGGAGAGGTTAAACAAGAATTCTTATGTTTGTCAATATCACTAGCTGAATGAAGCCTTTCTTTTTCTTTCTCAGGAGTTTTGAGAACTTCAGAGAATGATGGCTTTATAGCTTGATCGGTAATATTGTTGGAGTATTGCAGTATAATCAAGTTGATGCCAAAACTTGATATAAATCATTCGAGATAAAAATGGTGGACTGAAGTCCATTTCTTTATAAAAATTCCATTTCAAGATCCAAGGAATCTCCTGCTTGAGATTAAACTGCATAGTAACATAAGGTTTTGTTGCAAGTTGCAGTTGCTGATAAAGGCTTTTTTCTTCTAATTTGAGAAGGGCTTTAAATGATGCAGAATAGGATTCAAAATTAGGAAGAAGTGCTTGAGGAAGGATGTTTTTAGTGGCACAAAAGGGGATCCAGAATTGTGTGAAGAACCACATAAGTATTTTATGGGAGTTTGATTTGAATTTGATGAACCAAGAATGCTGGAAGGATGGGTATTGATAATAGAGGATGACTTCCCAAGTAGAAATATAATCATAATAATTAAAAATAAGTTTTGAATCAAGCCTTTGAGGCATATGAAGAGGTCGTTCCTATTCTTCTATAGAGAGAACATGCAGGATTTTGATTTTTGAATAGAGGATAGTAATATTGGGTGGTAAAGCATTTAAGTATGAATTTTTTGATCCATCTGTATAATCAATAGTATAGCTACTATTTCTGATCAAAATATGTCCATAGACTTTATAGTCAAGAGGTTGGATAAATAAGTGATCAGGAGAAAAAAGGGTTTGGATAAGATGTTCAATAGAAATGGTATTGGCAGAAGACATGTCATCTAAGGAATAAATTCTCAAGGGTGCTTTTGTGACAAAATATTGGGTTTGTGAAACTTGAGGTTTTCTAGATACAGGGGTTGATGGGCTTTGAAATTGAGGAATATTAGAAGTATGTGTTTTTCCCTATCTCTCAAGATAATTGCTGCTGGATTTTTTGGATAAAGGTGTAGTGTTCATAATGGAAGAAACTTTATCAGTTGGAGACTAGAGAAAGGGTCTAATTTACCAAGGCTTCATTCTTTTGCCCCTGTAAAAACTTACGAGATAAAAAATCAGGAAGAGAATTATTTTTACCTACAATATACTCAATGTCAAAGTCAAATATGGCTAATAAAGCTTGCCAGCGAGCAAAGATTTGCTTAGCAGCAAGATTTTTTACATTTTTTTCTAAAACTTTTTTAGTAGATTTACAATCTATTCTTAATAAAAAATTTTTGTTTAATAAATCACTTTGGAACTTCATTATACTATTTACATGGATAGGATTTCTTTTCTAATAGTTGAATAATTATGTTGAGTGGGCGTCCATGTTCCAGAAGTGAAACAAAGAATTTTTTCTTTTCCAGGGACGTTTCTTTGTAGAAGGATTCCTTGAAAACCTATTTTAGATGCATTTGTTTGAACTAATTTTAATAAATCTGGATGAGGGATAGTTAGACAAGGTAAATTTTAGACATTTTGTTTAATATTTTGAACAACTTTTGTATGAGCAAGTGACCATTCTACAGGATTTTTGGTCAAGCGCATTTGCAAGATTTTTCTTTCTTTAGCAAGATCTTTATAAAAGTCAGAAACATAATTAAGGTATCCAAGAAAACATTGCAACTGCTCTTTATTAAGAATTTCATCAAGAAATTGGGAAGCAAACTTAATAACTCTTTGGACTGGAGAAATAGTTCCTTTTTCATTATAAAGCCAAGAAACTGAATTTCTATTTGAAAAAGCTTCATTTTCTTTTGGGATAAGACAAGTCCATTCTTGATAATAAATTTTTTTAAAAATATTTAAATGTTTCCAATGGTCACAAATAGATTTTGAAAACATAAGAATGTCATCTATATAGACGAGTGTAAAAGCTTGATATGGATTAAAAATGTCATTCATTATTCTTTGAAATTCTAAAGGAGCATTTTTTAAACCAAATGGCATAACGTTTCATTCGTAATGGCCAAATGGTACTGTAAAAGCAATTTTATACTTGTCCTCTGGGGTGATTTGAATTTACCAAAATCCTGATTTAAGATCAAATTTGGAAAAATAAGAAGGCACCAGCTAGATGGTTAATAAGATCAGTTTTCTTTGGAACTAGATATCTGATGGACTTTAAGACTTTATTTAAAGGCTTATAGTTGATAACAAGATGGGGAACACCTCGTTCTTATTCAAGCTCTTTATTTACATAAATCGTTGCACAAGTCCAAAGGGTTTGTGATTTCTAAATAAGGTTTTTAGCAAAAAGATCATTGATTTCTTTAGTACATAGTTGTACAAGGTCTTTATTCATCTAAATAGGTCGAGCTTTAGTAGGACTTTGAGATTCATCATAATTATCAATATATGGAAGAGAAACAGTATGGTGTTTCCTGTGCTAAAAGGCAAAATGAAGGTCAGAACAGCATTCTGTTTCAAGAGATTTTTGAAATTGGATTAAATCCTTTTGGAATTCTAGTTTTTGTAATTCTTTTTCAATTCTTACAGAATTCATATCTTCTTGAAGATATGCAATTTGTTTTTCTGTTGAATGATATTGATGTATTGAATAAGAGTTGATTCAACAAAATCAAAAATTAATTTTTTATTGTCTTTAATAGTTTTAAGGCCTAATGAATCAATTTGAAAAGGCTGTGGAATCTGTAGAAAAAGATTTCGAAGGATAACATCATTGTTTAAACCTTTTTCGAGTAGGAAATCAGTCTTTATACATGTTCCATTTTTGCAAACATGGATGTTATTTAATTTATAATGGATATGGAGTTTATTACTAGCAGTTGTTAGGCTGAGTTTATTTGTGGTTTTTTCATAATATTTTGTTACGTTTAGTCCTTCTCTTATTAAATTAACATCTGCACCACTATCTAGTAAGCAGAGTGCTTTAATAGAGAAGTCTTTAACCTTAATTGTAACTTGAGTTTTCCATTTTTGAGGTCTATTCCTTGTTAAAGGATTTACAAAACCATTTAAATTTTCATCTAATTTTTCTTGATGTTCTAAATTATCATTATTTTCTTGATAATTTTTGAGTGTGTGAAATTCAAGATTCTCAACGCGTTGTTTAAGTTCTTGAAGTTCAATTAAGTCTTGTTTTAATTCTTTAATTTCTTGCTTTTGATTATTAATTTCTTTATAAAGATCTTGAATTGAAAGATGAGTAGAGGCTTATTGCTCTCTGAATCTATCTAAAATAGTTTTTTGCTGAATTGTTTAAGTAAGTCAGATATATTACTTGAAGTAGAAGCTTTTGCTTTTTTATTATAATTGTTTATTTTTTGTGTTTTTTCAAAATATTTATTTTTAATTCTTCATCTTTCAGATCTTTAAATATTTTTAGCACCATTTCTCTAGAGCTGAGAGTACATTTAAAAATAAAGACGAAGAAGAAGCAAATTTATACTGGATTTCACTGTCAAATATTTTACAATGACATGTATCTAAAGAATAATCTTTATAGAGGAACTGGATGATTCTAAGGATGAGGATGAGGATCCTTTGATTTCACGAATTTGTAATCAAGTACTTTGGCAATATAAAGTTGTTTTGTGAGTATTTCTTCACTTATCTTTCTTATGTTATGTTTTGATTTTGCTTAAGGAATTATTGACTTAGAAGTAAGAACGTCAAAAGTCTCATTACTTAGTTCTGTGTTTGTCACTATTAAGAAATTTTAATCATATTCTGCCCAGAACAAAGCTGAGGTAGCCGTTATTATTGCCGTTGTTAGCCGTGTGAAGGCGTTTAAGGCATTTTGTTGGTGGGTGAATCCTCTATTTCGTTAGATACTCATGGTGGATATGGTTAAAATAACTCTGTAATATAAATTATGGCTAAGCTTATTAAGAAGTTTGTACATTCTTCTTCCTCATCATCAAATTCTTTATCTTCTATGTCTATTAAAAATAGTAAAGAAATTAGTTATGATGATTTAGATCAAGTTATTTGTGACTGGACTATTCCAACCGTAAATAAAAATGAAATTTCTAAAGTTGGAAGTTTTCAATTAAAATCAAGTTATAAAGTAATAACCATTGAAACAACTGAATCCATTACTAATAATATTCAACATCTTTCTTTTATCAAGCCCCATGAAATAAAGGAGTATGTTAGAACATATAATTATATTCATTTGGGATTTGAAAACTCTTCAGTATACAAATGGAATGTAGATGGATTATCTGAATATCAAATCCTGCAACTATGCCAACACATGATGATATATGCATCTATCATCATGGCTGCCAACAATGATCAAAGACATGTAGTAAATGCAGCCGTCCTTAGATTTACTGGACAATTACATGGTTGGTGGGAAAAATACCTATCTAATACAGAAGAAATGCTTTATTAAATGCAGTAAAAATAGATCCCTCAGGAAATCCTATTCTTACTCCTCAAGGCCAAATGGTCCATGATTCCATCTACATGCTTATTACCAATATAGTTAAACATTTTATTGGTAATTATATGAATGTAGAAGAAAAATTAAAAACACAATTAATCAATTTATCTTGCCCAACATTATCAGATTTTCATTGGTATAAAGATGTTTTTTATCAAAACGTTATACAATCGATGCAAGTAATTTAGAATTTTGGAAAGAAAAATTCATATCTGGTTTTCCTAAACTTTTTGCAAAAAAAGTTAGAGAAGAATTAAAATAAAAAAATTATGGAAAATTGAATTATGGAATTTATACATATGGTGATCTAATTCAAAAGATTAATAAAGTTGGATTTTCATTATGCAATGAAATTAAACTTAAACATCAAATTGAAAATAAAAAAAGAATCAGTAGGTATCAACATGGTGATTTTTGTTTTCAATTTAGTATGGAACCATTAATCAGTCCTTCTAGCCAGAATAAAAAGAAAATCTAAACATTTTTCGACTCCACAATATTATACTCCCTCAAAAAGATATTATAAAAAATCTTCTCATAAAAACCCTTATAAAGAATTAAAGAAATCTTATACAAACGATAATCCATCCACTTTTTATCTCAAGAAAAAAGAAATACAATGTTATAATTGCAAAGAAAAAAGGACATATAGCTCTTGACTGCTGAAAAATAAAAGTTAAAATAGAAAAACAAATCAAAACTATCTTAAAAGGATCCTGATCGTGAGTTCCAAGTGCAGAACCGCAATGTAGTAATATCCTGGTAAGTATGGGGTCGAATCCATAGGGAGCAATGTATTTTAAGGTTCCTTTTTGAACTTGTACCTGTCCTAATAAAAAATCTAAAACTAGCCTAAAAGCTAAAAATTACAACCATCGTTCCTAGTTTACCAAAATTAAATTAATTACAACAAAATAAAATAAAACTTTCCTAAAACTAAAGACCTAAATCTAAAAATCCTAAATAAAACTAAAATTGTTGCAAAAATAAAACACAAGTTGGAACTTCCAAAAATAAAAACTAAAATTAGAAACTAACTAAGCTAAACAATATTAGAAACAAAATAAACAAAAGTTGAAACTTTCCTAAGTTAGAATTTCCAAAACTAGTAAACTTTCCAATTTAAAATCTTCAATTAAAATAAGTTTAGAAAGATATTTTAATTCTGGAAATTATTTAAAAAAATAAAAAAATAAAACTAGAAACAAATTTAAAATTAGAAAGTTAGTAAAATTAGTAATGCAATGCATGCCATGCAATGCTGAAAAATTCTAAGTCTGAAACACTAGTATGCTTTGCAAATTTTATCCATGATTAAATTATTCTAATGCATCCTAAATCTAAATTTAATGGCTGAAAATTATGATCTATTGATGCAAGAAACTAACAAAAAAAACGGAAGTGAAAAAGGATCTAGAACAAAAAAGTTATGAATGCATGAACATGACAACTTTGCAAATTTCTATGCAAAAATTCTGATTCGAGTCGACTGTTGGCAAAGTTTAAGCCTCTGGTTCACAAGCCTTCTAGAATTATTTTTCTCTGAAATTCTGCGAAATGAAAGACCACATCTTAAACTTTAATTTTCCCAAGTCTCAAAGAAAAATATTATGATTGGACTGGTCTACCCACTTCGAACTTTTTGTAAAAAATTGTTTTTGCAGTTTGCTGAAACTGTTTTAAGTTGTGCTGTTTGTATATTAAGTCCAAATTTAATCATTAGATTCAGATTTGAAGGCTTAATTTTCATCAACTTAAATATGCACAAAATTCTTATGATATGAAAATACATGCAATTATTCCTAATCCAACCATCACTCTATGCAAAAACAAAACTTAAAATCAACATGAACATAACAAGAAAAATAAAAAAAAGTGAAAAAAATAAAAATTAAAGTGAAAGAAAATAAATAAAAATTACAAGAAGTCAAAGGCAGTAAGAAACTGAAGTCAAAGGCAGTAACAACAAGAAGTCAAAGGCAGTAAACAATGAAAGTCAAAGGCAGTAGATTGCTCTTTTCAATTCCTTATCTTAATTTTTGTTCAAAAAGATTAGAAGTGTTGTCCCTAGGCCTTATTCTTCATCTTAGGCCATCAATCTAAGTGAAAATAACAAATTTCCATTCCATGTAGAAATAAATTTTAGAACTGGCGTCTAATCTTTTTTCATTCATACCTCTTTAACTCCATCTTGCATTGCCTCTAAACATACAATGCATTCGAGAAGACAAAGTATATTAAAAAGGTTACTAAGATGGGTTACTAGTTGTGATTCCAATTCTATCCCAATATTTAAACAAGAATGAAAATTAATCTGATCACAAACAAGACTAAATTTATGAACACCACAAAATCAAAGACAAGAACAATTGAAAAGAAATAAATTTTACTAGCATGAAACTGTTTTATAAAAGATTGAAAATAAAAGACAAACAATTACATACTAGGATGGATGGGAATTCCTTCTTCCAGTTGACATTTCAAGGTTGGTTGTGTGGCTTTAGGGCTAAGCCTCTTTGAAGACTTAAGATAGAGAGACAAGAGAGGGAGAGATGGAGTGTAGAAATCTGGAGGTGGGAGATAGGTAATTCTTCCATTAAGGATATAAGAGAAGGGTGCCCCATTTATACTTTTTCAAGTTCTACTCCTTTTTAAACTTTAAAATCTTAAAAATAATAAAAAAATGAAAGGAAAAGGGCTCCAAACAATGCTTTGGACATGCAATATCTTTTAGGATTTTTTTTCTTTTTATTTTTCTTTTCTTTCCTTGCTTGCTTTGATTGGAAGTCCCTCTTGGATGCTTCTTTACTTATTTGTCTTTGCCACCTTGCATTGAGATCTTTTGATAGGTGAAGTAGGGATAAGAATCCTCTCTTGGAATCAAGCTTGGCCCACATGAGGTGTAGAACTTCCCCTTTTATCTCTTTGCATTGTCATCTATCCTTTTTTAGAAAGTTCTCATTGTTGGCTCTAAACTTGAAGAGATCTTTGAAGATAACCCTTTTGATTTTTTTTCCTTTTCTTTTTCAACCAAAATCTGAATTAAATCTTCTTTTGGATGTGGAATAGTTTGCTTGGATTTTTTTTTCATTTTTTTTCAATTAAATCTTCTCCTTCTCCAAAAAGAACTCCTATGTGGCTTTCATTGTCCATCTTTGATGAGATATTCTTCAAATTATCTTAAAAATCTCTTGAAAATGTGCAACAAATAAATGGACCCCATCTTGGATGTTTTACATGTATACCCCACACATGTGCATGTGTGTGTGGGACCATGAAGCTAACTTTTTGCAATTTTCTTCTAATTTCTTTTTCTCTTGAAATTTTCTCTCCTTTCTCTTGAAAATCAATTCCTTGCCTTAATTCTTTACAAATGGGGCCTGTATCATCAATTTCCTACAAAACAAATTGAAATTCATGTGAAAAGACAATTTCACCCCTAGATCACAAATGCATGACTGTGGGCCCATCTCTCATGACATGACAATGAAAATTCACAGCATTTTGTATGATTTTATGTAAATGAACTAATGATTTAAAACTCAATTTATTTCATGAGAAAAATTATTTTCACAAAACTTTCCAAAATAAACTTCCCAAAAATGACAAGTTTATGAATGCATGCAAAAAGTGTAATTTTTAAAAAAATTATGCAGAAAAATAAAAAAAAGAATTTAAAATGCATGAACCCATGATATCACACTAAATGAGGCTTTTTCAAGTTAATAAGTCCTTAAAATAGTTCAAAATGTGTATGAAAATATGCATTTTTAAAGACTCATCACACCCCCAACCAGCGTTTTGCTAGTCCCTAGCAAAAAATACGATAAAATATGAGGAATTCATCATAACCTAATCTAACCTAAAACTAATTTAATACTGGAAATATAAACATGGATGCAACACCACTTTTGCTGGCACTCTCGACTGCATTTAATGTATGCAGCAAGCCCTTAAACTCCTACATTCCCCCTAGTGGATGAGTTGTGTCTCGTGAGGGTTTGTAGTGAATATACCCACAAAATTCCTTTTTTTAATAAGAAAAACAAAATAAACAAAAGTAAAAGAGAAAAGATATTTCCCAAAAGAAAATTCACTCATATCAGATATTGTTGAAATCTAGAAAAATTACACTTTCAAACCTTTCAAAGTGCAGTCCACAATTCTATTTTCAGAAACTTTCTTAAATTCATACCAACTTACATGCACTTTGGGAAATTGAATTCATCAAAAGCATATTTTGAATATTCTATAATAATGCTGCAAACCGAATTTTTCCTTTAAATAGTCTGATCCCCTGAAATTTAGCAAAAAGAAATTTTCTCTCAAAGTTACTAAGACAGCTGCAACTTTACTATTTACTTCGGTTGGCCTCTTTCCTCTTCACTATCTTTTTCCGATGCAAGAGTTCCCAAGTTCATAAAATATAAGAAAAGTTAGAATCTAGAGAGCAAATCTGGTCCTCGTCCTTCCCCGCACATACTTCCTTGCAAACTCCTACGGACACTCTTCACTCTCTTACTTTTTCCAACGTAGAATTTTCCAAGTTCATATGATATAACAAAAGTTTGGATCTAAGGAGCAAACTTAGTCCTTTTACTTTTCTGCACATATCCCTTGAAAATTTCTACGGACACTCATTGGGCCATAATTCATCTTCATTTTTTCTTTTTTTTTTCTTGTGACTATGCAATGTTTAGGTCCCTTAAGCTTTCTAATTAACCCATGTAGCGAGCGTTAGGCCAGTGACTCCCAAACCAAATGGCTTTAGGGCACTAGATATGGAAATATCCCTCTGGGCTTACTAGCTCAAGTTAAAAAGGCTACGAACCTAAACTAGTCACAAATTGCTCATTATATGCTCTTTTTTTCACTCTTTCTTCTTCTTTTTTTTTTCCAAATCAAAAGTAAACGCTAAGTGGCAGTTCTCATTTCACTCGAACTAATTCATTTTGGTTCTAATATATACAATTTACCAAAAATGAATCAGGAAACAAAAATATTCTACAAACCAAATTTGAGGGTCAAATGATATTCTCCCGAAAAATTCTAAAAACAACATTAAAGCTTCTTATCCAAAATTTCAAAAAATGTATATGTGTATGTATGTGAAAAGCAAGTTTTGGTAATCTTTTAATAGGTTTCCTCCTTTAGAAAATGTAAATTTTCTTTTTACTTTGTTCTAAAAGTATCAAAATTCTAGATTTCTATATATCTTCAAATTGTTTCAATTCTTTTGAAAACTTTCATTAAATAAATGCTAACAAAAAAAGGTCCTAATTTTAAAAAAACTAACTAAAATGATTAAAAATTGACTAACATGATAAAAGTGACAGAAAAATAAAAAAATTTTGGTTTAAAATTAGACAAGCATGCTTGTTCCCACCCCCCAACCTAAGATGAACATCGTCCTCAATGGTTATGCATGCAATGTAGAACTGTAAAAGTAACATGAGGAAACATAAATGTAAAGGAGGGTAGAGAGAAAAAGTCACATGAAGATGTGTCCGAGCTGCTCCCTATCCAAGGTTAGACAAAACAGAAAAACAAGAACAAAAAGACAAGAAGCTACTCTAAAAGGAAATATCTACACTACAAAGAAAAGAAAAATAACTTACACTACTAGATTCAAAACCATGAGTCCACCTGGATTCCAAATGAAATTTTCCTCCACACAGTTTACAAAAAGCACAGAAAGAGATGAAACCATGTCAGTAGTGGGCTCAATGAACATATGGACCGAATGTTCTTGTACACTATATGGAAAAGGGACCACAAAGAAAATTTCTTCCTTTTCTCTCAAAATGGATCTTTGAAAGATAGGAGAGGAAGCAATGAGCAACTGGGTGGCCCTAGGTCCTCCAATGCCACAAATTCTTTAAAATTGATTTCCACAGTCTGTTTAGGAACGAGCTCAAAAGATTCCAAATTGTCAGACTTGGGTGTCTGAATGGGACCACTATTCTCCAATTTTATAAGTTTCTCTGAATAACATTAAGGGCCAAGAAATGCGAGGGCATTTTCTCTAAGGGTTGGATCATCAGATTTCATGAAGAAGTCAGTACATGATTCCAAAGATTCTAGATTATTCGACTCAGAAATCTGAAAAAGGGGTCATCCTCCCAATTGTAATCTTTCTTTTGGGGGCTCATTAGGTTCATTGCAGTTTTGTCAATCATAGGAGCATCAAATTTGTGAAAGACTGCAATACCAAATTCATCAGAGGAATCTGAATCATAGAAAGGATTTATATAAAAGGGCATAGATTCCTCTTTAATGAAGTGGAATGGCCGATATTAAGGAAAAGTGGGGTACATAGGCTCATGTGATTCATCAATTTGTTCATGCATCACAACATCATCCATGTTCTCATGTTCACCCTTGGATATCCACTATGTGTTTGTGTGATTCATTTCTACGAGATTTTCAATGAATGTAGGATCATCTTTAATTCCAAGAGTGGCATTTCGTTTTCTCATTTCAAGCCTGTTTGATTAATCAAATCCATTAGGCTTTTCATGCATTGTTCATCTTTTTGTATGGTTTGCATGGTGTTTTGTGTGAACTCAACCAATTTGGCGAAAGTATCCTCCAAAGAATTTTTTAGGGTTGGTGGTGGTTCATATGACCATTTCGGCAGAGAGGGATTATGTGGTGCATATGACCACAGAGAAAAAGGGGATACATATGATGTATCCTGTGAAGGGTAGTCATACAACCCATCCAGAATAAATTCTTTGGGAGAAGAGACATGATCCATGTTGGGCCCATTTCGCCAATTGTCCAGGGATTGATCATCCCATTTTGGACTACACATGTTACCCATTTCTTTGTAGTAATACCATTGATTTGAATTTAATTTAGCTCGCCATGGAAATCCCACATCTGTATCAGAATGAGTGAATGATTGTGTGGCATATGGGTAATTATGCAGGACCCTTATTGGTTGATCATTTGAACTAATCATTCTATTAAACTTTTCCACAAATTCCTCATTGTAACAATGATCATAGTGATTGGCCCATTCCCATTCATAAGATCCAGCTGAACAATTTCTTTGATGTAACTTTTCAATTCTTTTTTGTTCACACAAGGCACGCTAAGACTTTGGTGGGCCATCAATATTGATTCCATTCCCATTAGTTTGCCCATTATTAAGTCTCCTTATGTTTGTGGATTCCCACGAATCCAATTTTTTTGGAATCACTTGTCTTTTTTTTTTTTTTTGATTTTTTGAAAAATGATAAAAACCTAAGTTATACATAAAACATCTAAGTAACTCCTTAAGGTTGAAAAGTTTCCTCTAGTTCTCCAATTTGGTCCTATGAAACCAACTCAGTTAGGTTAGCCACCAGGAAGTGGTAGAGTGATAGATGGACCCGTTTGAAGGACCAGTTTCCTGAACAGACAAGCTATCAAGCACTACAGGGGCAAAGGCTTTCTTAGATACTGAGAATATTAAGGACAGGGATTAGATCACTTTTGGTGTACTTTCTTTTCCAAAAGAAGTTATGATAAGTTGAAAAAGTAACTTTTTCTAATTTTAGAAAAAATCAAAGTGAAGTTAACTTACTAACATTCCATGCACTTTCCCATTCCAATTAAGGCCGGTTCAGCATTCCATGTATATCCTCCTATTTTTAAAAGGATGTCAAAATTAAACCACACCCACAAAGCAATGTAAATAAGGAAAGTTAGAAAACTTACCTTAAATGGCGGTCCCCGGCAACGGCGCCAAAAACTTGATCGTGAGTTCCAAGTGTAGAACCGTGATGTAGTAATATCCCGATAAGTACGGGGTCAAATCCACAGGGAGCTATGTATTTTAAGGTTCCTTTTTCAACTTGTACCTGTCCTAACTAAAAATCTAAAACTAGCCTAAAAGCTAAAAATTACAACCATCATTCCTATTTTACCAAAATTAAATTAATTACAACAAAATAAAATGAAACTTTCCTAAAACTAAAAACCTAAATCCAAAAATCCTAAAAAAACTAAAATTACTGCAAAACTAAAACACAAGTTAGAACTTCCAAAAATAAAAATAAAAATTAGAAACTAACTAAGCTAAACAATATTAGATGCAAAATAAACAAAAGTTGAAACTTTCCTAAGTTAGAATTTCCAAAACTAGTAAACTTTCCAATTTAAAATCTTCCATTAAAACAAGTTTAGATAGATATTTTAATTCTGAAAATTATTTAAAACAATAAAAAAACTTAAAACTAGAAACAAATTTAAAATTAGAGAGTTAGTAAAATTAGTAATGCAATGCATGCCATGAGATGCTAAAAAATTCTAAGTATGAAAAACTAGTATGCTGATGTAAATTTTATGCATGATTTGAACTATTCTAATGCATCCTAAATCTAAATTTAATGGCTGGAAATCATGATCTACTGATGCAAGAAACTAACAAAAAAAAATGGAAGTGGAAAAGGATCTAAAACAAAAAAGTTATGAATGCATGAACATGAGAACTTTGCAAATTTCTGTACAGAAATTCTTATTCGAGTTGACTGATTGGCAAAGTTTAAGCCTCTGGTTCACAAGCCTTCTAGAATTATTTTGCACTGAAATTATGAGGAATGAAAGATCACATCCTAAACTTTAATTTTCCCAAGTCTCAAAGAAAAATATTATGATTGGACTGGTCTACCCACTTCGAACTTTTTGTCAAAAACTATACTGCAGTTTGTTGAAACTATTTTAAGTTATGCTGTTTGTATATTAAATCCGAATTTAATCATTAGATTCATATCTGAAGGCTTAATTTCCATCAACTTAAATATGCACAAAATTCTTATGATATAAAAATACATGTAATGATTCCTAATCCAACCATCAAATTATGCAAAAACAAAACTTAAAATCAACATGAACATAATAAGAAAAATAAAAAAAGTGAAAATAATAAAAATTAAAGTGAAAGAAAATAAATAAAAATTGCAGGAAGTCAAAGGCGGTAAGCAACTAAAGTGAAAGGAGCCAATAATAAGAGGTCAAAGGCAGTAAACAACGGAAGTCAAAGGTGGTAGATTGCTCTTTTCAATTCCTTATCTTAATTTTTGCTCAAAAAGATTAGAAGTGTTGTCCCTAGGCCTTATTCTTCATCTTAGGTCGTTAATCTAAGTGAGAATAACAAATTTTCATTCCATGTAGAAATAAATTTCAGAACTGGCATCTAATCTTTTTTCATTCATACCTCTTTAACTCCATCTTGCATCGCCTCTAAACATACATTGCATTCAAAGATACAAAGTATATTAAAAAGATTACTAAGATGGGTTACTAGTTGTGATTCCAGTTCTATCCCAATATTTAAATAAGAACAAAAATTAACCCAATCACAAACAAGACTAAATTTATGAACACCACAAAATCAAAGACAAGAACAATTGAAAAGAAACAAAATTTACTAGCATGAAACTATTTTATAAAAGATTGAAAATAAAAAGCAAACAATTACATACTAGGATGGATGGGAATTCCTCCTTCTAATTGACACATCAAGGTTGGTTGTGTGGCTTTAGGGCTAAGCCTCCTTGATGACTTAAGATGGAGAGACAAGAGAGGGAGAGATGGAGTGTAGAAATCTAGAGGTGGGAGATGGGTAATTCTTCCATGAAGGATATGAAAGTAGGGTGCCCTATTTATACTTTTTCAAGTTCTACTCCTTTTCAAACTTTAAAATCTTAAAAATAATAAAAAATGAAAGATAAAAGGCTCCAAACAATGCTTTGGACGTATAATATCTTTTGGGATTTTTTTTCTTTTTATTTTTCTTTTCTTTCCTTGCTTGCTTTGATTGGAAGTCCCTCTTGGATGCTTCTTTACTTATTTGTCTTTGCCACCTTTCATTGAGATCTTTTGATAGATGAAGTAGGGATAAGAATCCTCTCTTGGAATCAAGTTTGGCCCATATGAGGTGTAGAACTTCCCCTTTTATCTCTTTGCATTGTCATCTTTCCTTTTTTGGAAAATTCTCCTTGTTGGCTCTAAACTTGAAGGGATCTTTGAAGATAACCCTCTTGATTGTCTTTTCCTTTTCTTTTTCAACCAAAATATGAATTAAATCTTCTTTTGGACGTGGAATGGCTTGCTCGGATTTTTTTTTCATTTTTTTTTCAATTAAATCTTGTCCTTCTCCAAAAAAAAAACTCCTATGTGGCTTTCCTTGTCCATCTTTGATGAGATATTCTTCAAATTCGCTTGAAAATCTCTTGAAAATGTGTAACAAATAAATGGACCCCATCTTGGATGTTTTACATGTGTACCCCATACATGTGCATGTGTGTGTGGGACCATGTGGCCAACTTTTTGCAATTTTCTTCTAATTTCCTTTTCTCTTGAAATTTTCTCTCCTTTCTCTTGGAAATCAATTCCTTGCCTCAATTCTTTACAAATGGGGCCCATATCATCAATTTCCTATAAGACAATTGTGAATTCATGTGAAAAGACAATTTTACCCCTAGATCACAAATGCATGACTATGGGCCCATCTCTCATGACAAGACAATGAAAATTCACACCATTTTTTTATGATTTTATATAAATGAACTAATGTAATTAAAGCTCAATTCATTTCATGAGAAAATTTATTTTTACAAAACTTTCAAAAAACAGACTTTCCAAAAATGGCAAGTTTATGAATGTATGCAAAAAGTGCAATTTTTAAAAAAATTATGTAGAAAATATAAAAAAGAATTTAAAATGCATGAACCCATGATATCACACTAAATGAGGCTCTTTCAAGTTAATAAGTACTTAAAATAGTTCAAAATGTGTATGAAAATATGCATTTTTAGAGACTCATCAGATCCTCAGAGTCAGAGTCATCCAGTTCCTCTATTACAGATTATTCTTCATCTCATGCTTCAAATACATGTCATTATAAAATATTTGACATTGAAATCCAGTATGAATCTGCTTCTTCTTCCTCTTCATCTTTAAACGCACTTTCTGCCCTAGAAGAGATGGTGATAGAAATGTTTAAAGATCTAAAAAACGAAGAATAAAAAAAAATATTTTGAAAAAATATAGAAAATAAATAACGGAACTAAAAAAAAGAAAGCTTCTACATCAAATAACATATCAAACTTACCCAAACAATTCAGCATTAAAACTGTATTAGATAGATTAAGAGAGCAACAAGCTCTTTCTCATCTTTCAATTCAAGATCTTCATAAAGAAATTAATAATCAAAATCAAGAAATAAAAGAATTAAAACAAGACTTAATTGAACTTTAAGAACCCAAACAACATGTTGAGAATCTTGAATTTCACATACTCAAAAATTATCAAGAAAATAATGATAATTTAGAAAATCAAAAAGATTTTAATGAAGACTTAAATGGTTTTGTAAATTCTTTAACAAGGAATCCATTTAAAAAATGGAAAACTCAAGTTACAATTAAGATCAAAGAATTCTCTATTAAAGCACTCGGCTTACTAGATAGTGGCGCAGATGTTAATTTAATAAAAGAAGGATTAATCCCAACAAAATATTATGAAAAAACCAATAATAAAATCAATTTAGCTATTGCTAGCAAAAAACTACATATCAAATAAAAATTAAGTAATATTTATGTCTATAAAAATAGAACATGCATAAAGACTAGTTTCCTTCTAGGAAAGGATTTAAACAATGGTGTTATCCTCGGAAAACTTTTTCTACAAATTTCATAGCCTTTTCAAATTGACTCATCAGGTCTAAAAACTATTTTAGACAATAAAGAATTAATTTTTGATTTTGGTGAATCAACTCCTCTTGAACATATTAATATTATACAGACAAAGTGTAAATAAGAATAAGATGTTCAAAAACCATTCAAATATCCAGTTCCAAATAAAATGGATCTTATTAATTGTCTTTCTAATGTCTTTATGTTTTCTACATTTAGTCCTACATCCAGATTTTGGTACCGTCAAATTCTACCCGGAGGACAGATATAAAATTAGTTTTTTTTTCCTAAAGAAAATAAAAATTCATATTATTGATAATTCTCATTCAGACCTATCTACCTTCAGGAAGTATCCCTTCTCATTATGACATCACATGCAATCAAAAGCAAAACCTCAATTCAGGAATCAAGCTCTTCCTTCATACCTACATCCCAACAAATATCAATTCCTTTTTTCAATCCAAGATTATCTGTCACTTCACAAGAACTTATCAATGCCCATTGGAGTGCCATTCTCTATAACAAAAGAAAAAACACTAGAAAAACCCTATCCAAAATTGTAAACCATATCAAGGACTTAAAAAGCCAAATCCTTATGTGCCATAACATCCATCAAAGAACACTGTTATCCACCTATGTTAATTGAAAAACATCCAGAATTCACCTCCTGGAAAAGGTTAACATAACTCTTTCAGATGAGATAGCTGCAAGAATTAGAGAAAAAACTCTTTCTTGTTAGATCAAGGAGTGATTAATGCTCAAAGCTCAATATATAAGCTGGACAACTGGCTTCCCTAAATTGTTCCTGCTATCATATGAAGTTGATATCTTATATATTGACAAGGATTAATCCAAAGATTTTCTTTATGCAGGGATGATTTTGAAATGATATAGCAGCTCCTTCAATCGTGCATCATGCCCTTCACAGCCTTGGAGTTACCAAAAGACAACTTTTCATAATGATTTCATCAAGTTTGGGTGAAAGATCAGAAATCCGGTTTTATCAACCCTATCAATTATGGACCATTATGAATTATGAAGAAGGAGATTTATTCTGCAAAAAATTCATCTCTACCTTAAATGATTACGAGCATCTCCCTGTTGATTATCCAGCTCAATGGTATAAATCTCATGAAGTCACTACAATGGAATACAGCTTAGAACGTCTCCAAAATTATGATCCAACTTCTGATCAATATCAGAGATTTCTCAATCTAAAAGGACATCTAGAATTTGCAAGTACATACAAATATGTTTTGTGTGGCGGTTGATGAGTTATTTGCATTTCTGATGACCTCGCTAAGCAAACAACGGTGATATAGAATCCATCTAAATCCAAACATGCCAAGCTTAAACAAATTCTCAATTCCTATGAAGATATCTCTTTTGACATTTTAGAAGAAGCTTGTGAAGAATTAATTCAGCTATTCCATGTAGAATTCGAAAAGATAATGAAGGTTGACTCATAGTTTTGACTCTATTATGAAGTTCTCCGACGGCTGCAATGGAATTCATTAGGATGGTGATTAATCTTATCAAGATTTAGATTTATCAAGATTTATTAAGAGTTTTCTTTGTAAAGCATGCATTGAAAAAATAACAAAGTTTATCATTGCTACGTATCCATAGCTACGCTATTCTTTACAAACACATCAAATTTATGTTGAAAAAGTACTATACAAAAAAGCTACGTTGAGAAAGAAGACAAAAGACAATTGGGAAAAATCCAAAAGACAACAAGAATGAACAAGGCTCCATAGACTTCTCTCTCTACAACAGACCAACCAGGTATTATGCAGAAGAATTAAGCAACATCTTCCTAGTCAACAAGTACACTCATCACAACATGAAGACAAACCATCTATACAACAACCTGTGATCCTATCCAGCAGTAAAACCCTGAAACATCATGCAATCTGCTATCACATAAAATGAAATGCAAATGCAGTCTAAATTCAGTTGTAATGAAATGTAAATTATGTTTGCTAAGGATATATATGGTGATAGCCTTTTCCATGTACAGGCAAAAGTTGGAATACCAGTCAAAATCCAGCCTTGCTTCCACCACCATCTCTTCTCTCCTCTCCCGTCCACTTTTGTATACCCACCATCTTCCCCATTTGGTATCAAAGCCAAGTTGGGGTCTAGTTTGTAATCAAGTATTATTGCAATATAAATTCGTTTTGTGAGTATTACTTCACGTATCTTTATGTTTTTATTTTGTCTAAGGAATTGCTGACTCATAAGCAAGAACGTCAAACATCTTAATACTCGATTGTGTGTTTGTTATTATTGAGACATTTTAATCATATTTCACCCGGAGCGCAGCTGAGCTAGCCATTGTTGTCGTCGTTGTTAGCTGTGTGAAGGCATTTAAGGCTTTTTGTTGGTGTGTAAATCTTTTATTTTGCTAGATACTCATGGTGGATTTGGTTAAAATAACTCTGTAATACAAATTATGGCTAAGCTTATTAAGAAGTTTGTACCTTCTTCTTCCTCATCATCAAATTCCTTTATCTTTTATATCTATTAAAAATAGCGTAGAAATCAGTTATGATGATTTAGATCAAGTTATTTGTGACTAGACTATTTCAACCATAAATAAAATTGAAATTTATAATGTTGGAAGTTTTCAATTAAAATCAAGTTATACAGTAAAAACCATCGAAACAAAGATTCCATTACCAGTAACATTCCGCATGTTTCTTTGATAAATCCCAATGAAATAAAGGAGTATGTTAAAACATACAATTATATTCATTTTGGATTAGTGCAAGTTGCTTTAAAGCCATTAACAAGACTTAGACTTAGAACTGAAGCTCTCATCTATGTTCATGACACAAGACATAAAAAATTTAGCGATTCATTACTTAGAATGGTTGAATCAAGTTTGGCTAATAGCCCTACTTTTTTCAATTGCTTTCCAAATTTCTTTGTTTCCCTTACAAATCTAGGTGCACATGAAGCTCTTAATCTCGCTATCCAAACAAAAGGTTTTGATATGAATCCTCTTAATCAAAATCTTGCTCTCAGATATAGAGTTTGTTATAAACTCATGAATTCAGTTGTTCTAGGCATAGCCTATTCCCATCCAGCAAAAGGTATGACTACTTTATTCCAAACTAATTTCAAAAATAAAGTTAATATTCTAAAACTCATACAGTGGACTGATACTAATCTATCTGGTAAATGGTGCTTAGAAAACGCTCAACCAGAAAGGCCTTTAGAAAATCAAGATATTAAAACAATTACTGAACATGAAGATGGAAGTGTTGAACTAAATTTTCAAATAGATTCAAGAGATACAACTCCTACAGTTTATCAACCTTTTAGAAAGTCTTATTCTCATCCTCTCTCTATGGTAGGATCTTCCATAAAAGAACCATCCTGAGTTTCTTGCTCTACACCTAATGTAAGCCTTCGACCTACAGGACTTGTATATCCTTCTTATCAAGCTTCTCCATCTAATATAATAATCCTTCGGAATCTGATTTCAATGTAAATGTTATCGAATGTTTTGAAATTGATAAAGAAATGTTAAAAAAGAATTCAGCTTTACATCCTTTAACAAAATCCTTTTTTAAACAGGTTTCTTAAGAACATAAAGACTTTTTAAAAGAAAAATGGTATAAAAATATGTATGATGTCAAAGAAATATTTATTTCTTTGGTTGGCTTAAGCGATAACGAAAGCATATAATACTGAAGATTTATCCATTAATATGATAACTAAATTAAGTTCATCTTGGATTATAGCTTCTACAAGTGCTTCTCCACAAAGAACTAAAGAATCTATACATCCTCTATTACATCAAATCATATATAAAGAAACTTCGGCCGTACCCTTAAAAGTTGTAGCAAAGATACAAGGAGATAAAGGTAAATCTGAATTAATTTATAAATCAGACTTAAGTCATGTTTTAGAACAAAATAATTGTACAAATATTAACCTTCATCCTATTGGCCAACCAACCAATAGAATTGAAGATAAAGCTGAAAATATTTTAAAATTTTATGAAGCATCTTCTTCACAAAAGATAATTAAGACTCAAACTTTAGGTTTTCAAGGTAAAGCCCTTAAATATCTAAACTTAGAAAGGAAACCTTTAAAATTTTCAGATGAACTAATCAATCAATTATTTCATAGTCTTACAACTGTAAAACTTCAAAAAAATAAAGATCAAAAAGCAGACAAATCTATAAATGTTTTAGTCTCAAATTCTATAGCCTTTAGCTCAGATTCAGAAGTTTCTATAGCTGATCCTATAGAAGAAGAGTCTAAAACAAATGAGAATCAAAATGATCGAAATCAAGAATCTCTACAAATCAATATAATATTTAAAAGATAGAAACCAACAGTCACTGCAGCAAAAACAAGAAGTTATTATCCAAGACCTACTCCAGTTGATCTTCAATTCGAAGAACAAGCTATTCTAAATGGCCTTTAATTTGAAAACTCCTTAGTATATGAATGGAATGCCACTAGACTATCTGAATATCAAGTCTTGCAACTATGCCAACACATGATGATATATGCCTCTGCCATAATGGCTGCCGATAATGATCAAAGACATGCAGTAAATGCAGTTGTCCTTGGATTAACTAGACAATTACATGGTTGGTGGGAAAAATACCTATCTGATATCGAAAGACAAGGTATACTAAATGTGGTAAAAAGAGATCCTTCAAGAAATCCTATTATTACTCCTTAAGGTCAAATGGTTCCTGATTCTATTTACATGCTTATTACCAATATAGTAAAACCTTTTATTGGTAATTATATGAATGCTGAAGAAAAAATAAAAACACAATTAATCAATTTATCTTGCCCAACATTATTAGATTTTCGTTGGTATAGATATGTTTTCTTATCAAAACTCTATATAATCAATGCAAGCAATTCAGAAGTTGGAAAGAAAAATTTATATTTGGTCTTTCTAAACTTTTTGTAGAAAAAGTTAGAGAAGAGTTAAAATCAAAAAATTATGGAAATTTAAATTATGGACTTTATACATATGGTGACCTCATTCAAAAGATAAATAAAGTTGGATTTTCATTATGCAATGAAATCAAACTTAAACGTCAAATTGAAAATAAAAAAAGAATCAACAAGTATGAACTTGGTGATTTTTGTTTTCTATTTGGCATGGAACCATTAATCAGTCCTTCTAACAAAAATAAAAAGAAAAACTAAAAAAAAACCATCAAAAAAGAAAATCTAAACATTTTTGAAGTCCACAATATTATATTCACTCAAAAAGATATCATCCTTCTAACAAAAATAAAAAGAAAAACTTAAAAAGAAACCATCAAAAAAGATAATCTAAACATTTTTGAAGTCCACAATATTATATTCACTCAAAAAGATATCATAAAAAATCTTCTCATAAAAACCCTTCTAAAGAATTAAAGAAATTTTATACAAAAGATAATCCATCCAACTCTTATCCCAAGAAAAAAGAAATACAATGTTATAATTACAAAGAAAAAGGACATATAGCTCCTGACTACCCAAAAATAAAATTAAAAATAGAAAAAGAAATCAAAACTATCTTAAAAGGATTCATCCTTAGAATCATCTAGTTCCTCTAATAAAGATTATTCTTCAAATACATGTCATTGTAAAATATTTGACAGCGAAATCCAGTATGAATATGCTTCTTTTTCCTCTTTATCTTTAAACATACTTTTTGTTCTAGAAGAGATGGTGCTAGAAATGTTTAAAGATCTAAAAGATGAAGAATTAAAAAATAAGTATTTTGAAAAAATACAAAATATAAATAAAGGAACTAAAAAAGGAAAAGCTTTTGCATCAAATAACATATAAGACTTACCTGAACAATTTAGCATTGAAACTGTATTAGATGGATTAAGAGAGCAACAAGCTCCTACTCATCTTTTAATTCAATATCTTTATAAAGAAATTAATAATCAAAATCAAGAAATAAAAGACTTAAAACAAGATTTAATTGAACTTCAAGAACCCAAACAACATGTTGGGAATCTTGGATTTTACATACTAAAAAATTATCAAGAAAATAATGATAATTTAGAAAATTAAAAAAATTTTGATGAAAACTTGAATGGTTTTGTAAATTCTTTAACAAGGAATCCACTTAAAAAATGGAAAACTCAAGTTACAATTAAGATCAAAGAATTCTCTATTAAAGCACTTTGCTTACTAGATAGTGGCACATATGTTAATTTAATAAGAGGATTAATCCGAAAATAATATTATGAAAAAACTAATAATATACTCAATTTAGCTACTGCTAGCAAAAAACTACATACCAAATACAAATTAAGTAATTTTTATGTCTGTAAAAATGGAACATGTATAAAGACTAGTTTCCTTCTAAGAAAGGATTTAAACAATGATGTTATCCTTGGAAACCCTTTTTTGCAAATTTTACAGCCTTTTCAAATTGACACATCAGGTCTAAAAACTATTTTAGACAATAAAGAATTAATTTTTAATTTTGATGAATCAACTCCTATTCAACATATCAATAGTATTTAGATAAAGTGTAAACAAGAATAAGGTGTTCAAAAAACAACCAAATATCCAGTTCCAAATAAAACGGATCTTATTAATCATCTCTCTGATGTCTTTATGTTTTCTACATTTTATCCTACATCGAGATTTTGGTACCCTGAAATTCTACCCGAACAACAGATATAAAATTAGTTTTCTTTTCCCAAAGAAAATAAAAATTCAGATTATTGATAATTCTCATTCAGGCCTATCTGCCTTCAGGAAGTATCCTTTCTCATTATGACATCAAGCGCACGCAAAAGTAAAGCACCTATTAAGGAATCAAGCTCTTCCTTCATACCTACATCCCAACAAATATCAATTCCCTTCTTCAGTCTAGGATTATTTGTCACTTCACAAGAACTTATCAATGCCCATTGGGGTACCATTCTCTTTGATCAAAGAAAAACACTAGAAAAACCCAATCCAAAATTGCAAACCATATCAAGGACTTAGAAAGCCAAATCCTTATGAGCCATAACATCCATCAAAGAGCACTGTTATCCACCTATGCTGATGAAAAAACATCCAGAATTCACCTCCTGGAAAAGGTTAACACAGCCCTTCCAAATGAGATAGCTGCAAGAATTAGAGAAAAAACTCTTTCTTATCAGATCAAGGCGTGATTAATGCTCAAAGCTCTTTCTTATCAGATCAAGTCGCTACAATGGAATACAGCTTAGAACGTCTCCAAAATTATGACCCAGCTTCTGATCAATATCAGAGATTTCTCAATCTAAAAGGACATCTAGAATTTGCAAGTACATACTAATATGTTTGGTGTGATGGTTGATGAGTTATTTGCATTACTAATGATCTCGCTAAGCAAACAACAGTGATATAGAATCCTTCTAAATCCGGACATGCCAAGCATAATCAAATTCTCAATGCCTATGAAGATATCTCTTTTGACATTTCAAAAAAAAACTCGTGAAGAATTAATTTGGCTATTCCATGGAGAATTCAAAAAGATAATGAAGGTTGGACTCATAGTTTTCACTCTATTATGAAGTTCTCTAATAATTGCACTGTAATTCATCGGGATGGTGATTAATCGTATCAAGATTTATTAAGAGTTTTCTCTATAAAGCATGTGACGAAAAAATAACAAAACTTTATCATTGCTCCCGTATCCATAGCTATGTTATTCTCTACAAACACATCAAAGTTATGTTGAAAAAGTACTATACAAAAAAGCTACTTTGAGAAAGAAGACAAAAGACAATTGGGAAAAATCCAAAAGACTATAAGAATGAACAAGGCTCTATAGACTTCCCTCTCTGCAATAGACCAACTAGGTATTATGCAGAAGAATAACGCAACATCCTCTTAGTCAACAAGTACACTCATCACAGTATGAAGACAAACCATCTATACGGCAACCTGTGATCCTATCCAGCAGTAAAATCCTGAAACATCATGCAATTTGCCAGCACATAAAATGAAATGCAAATGCAGTCTAAATTCAGTTGTAATGAAATGTAAGTTATTTTTGCTAAGGATATATATAGTGCTACCCTTTTTAATGTACAGACAAGAGTTGGAATGCCAGTCAAAATCCAGCCTTGCTTCCACCACCATCTCTTCTCTCCTCTCCCATCCACTTTTGTATACCTACCATCGTCCCCATTTGGTATCAGAGCCAAGTTGGGGTCTAGTTTGTAATCAAGTATCATTGCACTATAAAGTCATTTTGTGAGCATTTCTTCACTTACCTTTATTTTTTGATTTTGTTTAAGAAATTGCTGACTCAGAAGCAAGAACGTCAAAATCTTAATACTTGGTTGTGTGTTTGTTATTATTGAAAATTTTAATCATATTCCGCCCGAAGTGAAGATGAGGTAGCCATTGTTGTCGCTGTTGTTAGCCGTGTAAAGGTGTTCAAGGTGTTTTGTTGGTGTGTAAATCTTTTATTTCGCTAGATACTCGTGGTGGTTTGGTTCAAATAACTCTATAGTACAAATTATGGCTAAACTTATTAATAAGTTTGTACCTTCTTCTTCCTCATCATCAAATTCCTTATCTTTTATGTCTATTAAAAATAGTGAAGAAATCAGTTATGACGATTTCAATCAATATATTTGTGACTGGACTATTCCAATTCTAAATAAAAATGAAATTTATAACGTTCGAAGTTTTCAATTAAAAACAAGTTATAAAGTAAAAACCATGGAAAGAACTAAATTCATTACTAGTAATATTCAGCATCTTTCTTTAATTAAGCCCCATGAAATAACGGAGTATGTTAAAACATACAATTATATTCATTTTGGATTAGTGCAAATTGCTATAAAGCCATTAACAAGATTTGAACTTAGAACTGAAGCTCTCGTCTATGTTCAAGACACGAGACATAAAAACCTCAGTGATTCATTACTTGAAATGGTTGAGTCAAGTTTGGCAAATGGCCCTACTTTCTTCAATTGCATTCCAAATTTCTCTGTTTCCCTTAGAGATCCAAGTGCACATGAAGCTCTTATTCTTGCAATCTAGACAAAAGGTTTTGATATGAATCTTCATAATCAAAATCTTGCTCTCATATATAGATTTTATTATAAACTCATGAATTCAATTGTTCCAGGCATATCCTATTCCCATCAAGCAAAAGGTATGACTACTTTATTCCAAACTAATTTAAAAAATAAAGTTAATATTCTAAAACTCATATAATGGAATGATATTAATCTATCTGGTAAATGGTTCTTGGAAAATGCCCAACCAGAAAGGTCTTTAGAAAATCAAGATACTGAAACAATTATTGAACATGAAGATGGAAGTGTTGAAATAAATTTTCAAATAGATTCAAGAGATACAACTCCTACAGTTTATCAACCTTCTAGAAAGTCTTATTTTCATCCTCCCTCTGTGGTAGGATCTTCTATAAACGAACCATCCCGAGTTTCTTGCTCTACACCTAATGTAAACTATCGACCTATAGGACTTGTGTATCCTTCTTATCAAGCTTCTCCATCTAATACATATAATCCTTTGGAATCGGATCTCAATATAAATGTTATTGAATGCTTTGAAATTGATAAAGAAATGTGAAAAAAGAATTTAGCTTTACATCCTCTCACAAAATCCTTTTTCAACCATGTTTCTCAAGAACATAAAGACTTTTTAAAAGCAAAATGGTAAAAATATATGTATGATAATCAAAGAAATATTTATTTCTTTGATTGGCTTAAACAAGCCATGAAGAAAGCTTATAATACTGAAGATTTATCTATCAATATGATAAGTAAATTAAGCTCTTCTTGGATTATAGCTTCTACCAGTTCCTCTCTACAAAGAACTGAAGAATCCATACATCCTCCATTAGATCAAATCATTTATAAAGAAACTTCAACTATACATATAAAAGATGTTGCAAAAATACAAGTAGACAAAGGTAAAACTGAATTTATTTACAAATCAGATTTAAGTCTTGTTTTAGAACAAAATAATTATATAAATATTAACCTTCATTCTATTGGCCAACAAACCAATAGAATTGAAAATATTTTAAAATTTTATGAAACTACTTCTTCCCATAAAGTAATCAAGACACAATCTAAAGATCTAAAGCTAGAAAAAAAATCTTTAAAATTTTTAGACGAACTAATCAATCAATTATCTCATAGTTTTATAAACATAAAACTTAAAGATAATAAAAAAAGTAAAGATAAAAAATCCATAAACGTTTTAGTTTCTGAAGCATCGAGCTAAGACTCTGAATTCTCTGTTTCACTTTGTAGAAAAAAAATCAAATGAAAATCAAGATCAAGAATCTCTACAACTTAATAAAATATTTAAAAGGCAAAAACCAATAGTCACTGTAGCAAAAACATGAAATTATTATCCAAGACCTACTCCAGTTGATCTTCAATTCGAAGAACAAGCTATTTTAAATGGGCTTCGATTTGAAAACTCTTCAGTATATGAATGGAATGTAGATGGACTATTTGAATATCAAATCTTGCAACTATGCCAACACATGATGATATATGCCTCTACCATCATGGCTACTGATAATGATCAAAGACATGCAGTAAATGTAGTCGTCCTTGGATTTATTGGACAATTACATGGTTGGTGGGAAAAATACCTATCTGGTATTGAAAGAAATTTTATATTAAATGCAATAAAAAGAGATCCCTCAGGAAATCCTGTTCTTACTCCTCAAGGCCAAATGATCCCTGATTCCATCTACATGCTTATTACCAATACAGTTAAACATTTTATTGGTAATTATATGAATATTGAAGAAAAATTAAAAACACAATTAACTAATTTATCTTGCCCAACATTATCAGATTTCGTTGGTATAAAGAAGTTTTTTTAATCAAAACTCTATATAATCGATGCAAGTAATTCAGAATTTTGGAAAGAAAAATTCATATTTGGTCTTCCTAAACTTTTTGCAGAAAAAGTTAGAGAGGAATTAAAATCAGAAAATTATGGAAATTCGAATTATGGAATGTATACATATGGTGATCTAATTTAAAAGATTAATAAAGTTGGATTTTCATTATGCAATGAAATCAAACTTAAACGTCAAATTGAAAATCAAAAAAGAATCAGTAAGTATGAACTTGGTGATTTTTGTTTTTAATTTGATATGGAACCATTAATCAGTCCTTTTAGCTAGCATAAAAAGAAAAACTTAAAAAAAACATCAAAAAAGAAAATCTAAACATTTTTCAACCCCACAATATTATGCTCCCTCAAAAAGATATTATAAAAAATCTTCTCATAAAAACCTTTATAAAGATTTAAAGAAATCTTATACAAACGATAATCCATCCACTTTTTATCATAAGAAAAAAGAAATACAATGTTATAATTGTAAAGAAAAAGGACATATGGCTTCTGACTGCCCAAAAATAAAAGTTAAAATAGAAAAAGAAATTAAAATTATGTTAAAAGGATCCTCAACATCAGAGTCATCTAGTTCCTCTGATACCGATTATTCTTCTTCTTATGCTTCAGATACATGTCATTGTAAAATATTTGACAGTGAAATCCAGTATGTATCTGCTTCTTCTTTCTCTTTATCTTTAAACATACTTTCTGCTCCAGAAAAGATGGTGTTGGAAATGTTTAAAGATCTAAAAGATGAGGAATTAAAAAATAAATACTTTGAAGAAATATAGAATATAAATAAAGGAACTAAAAAAGAGAAAGCTTCTACATCAAATAATATATTAGACTTACCTAAACAATTCAGCATTAAAACTATATTAGGTAAATTAAGAGAGCAACAAGCTCTTACTCATCGTTCTATTCTAGATCTTTATAAAGAAATAAATAATTAAAAGTAAGAAATAATAGAATTAAAACAAGACTTATTGAACTCAAGAACTTAAACAACGTATTGAGAATCTTGAATTTCACACACTCAAAACTTATCAAGAAAATAATGATAATTTAGAAAATCAAGAAAAATTTGATAAAGAGTTAAACGGTTTTGTAAATTCTTTAACAATAATCCACTTAAAAAATGAAAAACTCAAGCTACAATTAAGGTGAAAGACTTCTCTATTAAAACACTTTGCTTACTAGATAGTGGCGCAGATGTTAATTTAATAAGAGGAGGATTAATCCCAACAAAATATTATGAAAAAACCAATAATAAACTCAATCTAGCTACTGCTCGCAAAAAACTACATATCAAATACAAATTAAGTAATTTTTATGTTGGTAAAAATGAAACATGCATAAAAACTAATTTCCTTCTATGAAAGGATTTAACTATGATGTTATCCTTGGAAATCCTTTTCTACAAATTTTACAGCCTTTTTAAATTGACTCATCAGGTCTAAAAACTATTTCAGACAATAAAAAATCAAAATTTGATTTTATTGAATTAACTCCTATTCAACATATCAATATTAATCAAACAAAGTGTAAACAAGAATAAGATGTTCAAAAGCCATTCAGATTTCCAGTTTCAAGTAAAACGGATCTTATTAATTGTCTCTTTGATGTCTTCATGTTCTCTACATTTAATCCTACATCCAGATTTTGGTACATTTAAATTCTACCCGGAGGACAAATATAAAATTGTTTTTCTTTTCTCGACAAAAATAAAAATTTAGGTTATTGATAATTCTCATTCAGACCTATATTTTACTCCTATCTACCTTCAGGAAGTATCCTTTCTCATTATGACATCAAGTAAAGCCCCTACTCAGGAATCAAGCTCTTTCTTCAAACCACATCCCAACAAATATCAAATACCTTCTTCAATCCAGGATTATCTGTCACTTCACGAGAACTTATCGATGCCTATTGGAGTGCCATTCTCTCTGATAAAAGAAAAACCACTAGAAAAACCCTATCCAAAATTGCAAACCATATCAAGGACTTAGAAAGCCAAATCCTTATGTGCCATAACATCCATCAAAGAGCACCATTGTCCACCTATGCTGATGAAAAAACATCCAAAATTCACCTCCTCGAAAACGTTAACACAGCCCTTCCAGATGAGAAAGCTTCAAGAATTAGAGAAAAAAAAATTTTTTTGTCAGATCAAGGAGCGATTAATGCTGAAAGCCCAATATATATATACTAGGCAACTGGCTTTCCCAAATTGTTCCTGCCATCATATGAATTTGATATCTTATATATCGAATAAGGATTATTCCAAAGATTTGCTTTATTCAAAGATGATTTTGAAATAATATAGCAGCTCCCGGCATTCGTGCATCAAGCCCTTCGTAGCCTTAGAGTTACAAAAAGACAACTTCTCATAACGATTTCATCAAGTTTGGGTGAAAGATGAAAAATCGGGTTTTATAAACCTTATCAATTATGGACTATCATGACTTATGAAAAAGGAGATTTAGTCTGTTAAAAATTCATCTCTACATTAAATGATTACGAGCATCTCCCTATTGATTATCCAACTCAATGGTATGAATCTCATGAAGTCACTACAATGGAATACAGCTTAGAACACCTTCGAACTTATGATCCGGCTTCTGATCAGTATCAAAGAGTTCTCAATCTAAAAGAACATCTTGAATTTGCAAGTACATACATATATGTTTGGTGTAACGGTTGATGAGTTGTTTGCATTGCCGATGATCTTGCTGAGCAAACTACTGTGATATAGAATCCTTCTAAATCTGGACATGCCAAGTTTAATCAAATTCTCAATGCCTGAGAAGATATCTCTTCTGACATTTCTAGAAAAAACTCGTGTAGAATCAATTCAGCTATTTCATGGAGAATTCGAAAATGAGAATGAAGGTTGGAATGACCTTTGTCATAATTTTGACTCTATTATGAAGTTCTCCACCAGCTACAATGGAATTCATCATGATTGTGATTAATCTTATCAAGATTTAGATTTATCAAGATTTATGAAGGTTTTTCTCTATAAAGCATGCAAAGAAAAGATAACAAAAACTTTATCATTGCTGTCGTATCCATAGCTATGCTATTCTCTACAACACATCAAAGTTATGCTGAAAAAGTACTATACAAAATGCTACTTTGAGAAAGAAAACAAAAGACAATTGTGAAAAATCCAAAAGACAATAAAAATAAACAAGGCTCCATAGACACCTCTCTCTGCAACAAAGGAACCAGGTACTATGCAGAAGAATAAAGCAACTATGTAGAAGAATAAAGTAACATCCTCTTGGTCAACACGTATAATCATCACAGCATGAAGACAAACCATCTATACGGCAACCTGTGATCCTATCCAGTAGTAACATCCCGAAACATCATGCAATCTACCAGCACATAAAATTAAATGCAAATGCAGTCTAAATTCAGTCGCAATGAAATGTAAATTATGTTTGCTAAGGTTATAAATAGTACCAGCCTTCTCCATGTACGGGCAAAAGTTGGAATACCAGTAAAAATCTAAATTTGCTTCCACCACCATCTCCTCTCTCCTTTACCTTCCCCTTTTGTATACCCACCATCTTCCCCATTTGGTATTAGAGCCAAGTTGGCATCTAGTTTGTAATAAAGTATCATTGCAATATAAAGTCGTTTTGTGAGTATTTCTTCACTTATCTTTATGTTTTGATTTTGTTTAAGGAATTGCTGACTCAGAAGCAAGAATGTTAAAAATCTTAATATTTGGTTGTGTGTTTGTTATTATTGAGAAATTTTTATCATATCTCGCTTGAAGCGAAGTTGAGGTAGCCATTGTTGTTGCCATTATTAGCCGTGTGAAGGCACTTAAGGCACTTTATTGGTCTGTAAATCCTTTATTTCATTAGATACTCTTGGTGGATTTGGTTAAAATAACTCTGTAATACAAATTATGGCCAAGCTTATTAAGAAGTTTGTACCTTCTTCTTCCTCATCATCAAATTCCTTATCTTTTATGTCTATTAAAAATAGTGAAGAAATTAGTTATGATGATTTAGATCAAGTTAGTTGTGACTAGACAATTCCAATCGTAAATAAAAATGAAATTTATAAAGTCAGAAGTTTTTAATTAAAATCAAGTTATAAAGTAAAAAGCATTGAAAGAACTGAATCATTACCAGTAATATTCAGCATCTTTCTTTAATCAAGCCCATGAAATAAAGGAGTATGTTAAAACATACAATTATATTTATTTTGGATTAGTGAAGGTTGCTCTAAAGCCTTTAACAAGACTTGGACTTGGAACTAAAGCTCTCATCTATGTTCAAGACACAAGACATAAAAAATTTGGTGATTCATTACTTGGAATAATTGAATCAAGTTTGGCTAATGGCCCTACTTTCTTCAATTACTTTCCAAATTTCTCTGTTTCCCTTACAGATCGAGGTGCACATGAAGCTCTTACTCTTGCTATCCACACTACAAGAATTTATAGTTTTCTCGGCATTTTTTTCCTGCACAATATTTAAATACAGGGGAAAGTATGCTTTTGGCCAGTGAAAAAGATTATTTGGCCTAAAAAAGTTATAGTTTTCCCGGAAGTATTGTTTCGTCGGCAAAGGTTTGATTATTCCCTGCGAATGGATTATTTCACGGGTAAAGGTTAAAATTTCACTAGCGATTAATTATTTTCATCGGCAAATATTATATTTATGGCAGCTTTCTTCCCAGATCGCCGAAAAATTTCGCCCGCCAAATTTTACCGCTAACTTTATTTTTAGATTGGCGCCTTTAAATTTTACCGACGAATTATTTGTAACAGGAAAAAGTTTTTCAAATATTTTATTTTAATTAATACATTTTTATCGTCATTTTTGTAGGTGTATGAAGTGCTCCTGGCTGTCTATGTATTAAAATGACCTGATCGCTTTACATTAAATCCCAAGACCGGAGAGAGAGCGAGAGAAAGAGAGACATAGTGAGAGAGAGTGAGAGTGAGAGAGAGTGAGAGAGAGAGATTATCATCTTCATCGTCGTCTTCGAGATTATCATCTTCATCGTCGTCTTCCCCTTACATCAATCTCAATGACAAGGGCCAGGTAGGGTTTCTTTTGCTGATTTCCCGATTTCATCCCATCACCGTATTTTTTTCCCGATTTGATCCCATCACTGTGTTTGGTTTTGTGCATTTTTTCTTTTGCTGGGCTGAGAGATGGAGAGGCACTTCGGTTGCATTGTCATAAGAATGGATGGTCTTATGGGGTTATGTGGCTAGTGAAATCGAGCAATCCCCTTTAAGATTTAGCTTATGTTTTGGTTTGGTTAAAGTCTTCGATCTTTGGGTTGTGCAACAACTGATTTAATCGACTCGCCAACATGCTCAAACGAACGCCCAAGTCCAATAACCAGGGACCCAATTCGGTAGAAAGATACAAAGAAAGGGAAATCATCATCTAAACACAAGGAGAGGGTAGGCAAAAATCAAGAGGACCCATTTGTGTTTTGGTTTGGTCTCTGTGCTGTTGCATCCGCTTGGTGATTGGGTATTTTGTTTAGTTTTGTCTTGGGTGTGTTTGGATGGAACTGATTACAAGTGAAATAAAATGATATGGTGTTTGGGGTAGTTTGTCTTATGGTGTTTGGGGTAGTTTGAGCTCAAAAAACAACGAAAATGTTGTTTGGGATAGATTTGCTTTCTATGTCTTATGTACATTTCTAGTTATTTATGGTCATTGGCTCTATCTGTTATGGTCATGTTCTTCTTTCATTTCTGTTTTGTTTGTTTTAATTTCAATGGATTGCACTTTTCACTGCAAAGAAAATCTCTCTCTTGTCCTGTGCTTTCCGAAATGTCTCTCTGTGGAAGAAACATCTCTGCAAATCTGGTAGGGCCATTAACATGGTGATAGGCATGTTGAAATGCCCAATGTGTACAGACCTGTGTGGTTTGAAGTCTTGGGTCATTGGTTTATGGTGGAGAGTGGAGACAAAACAGCATTTGGAACATGGCAGGTCTAAGTTCCCTGAGTCAGTGTGGTCCATAACAAATCATGCAGCTACCTAACCAGGCCTAACATACTGCCTGGCACTGGACTTTCCTTTTTTTAGCTTTTCTGCTTTGTTTATATTCCTTCTTTCCCTCACTGGTTCTTCTCTTTGGCCCCTATCCAAGTAAACCAGAAATAATGCGGGGAACACTGATGTCCATGGACATGAGTGCTTCATAAAATTATATTTTACAATATCATTTTAGAAACAAATATTATATAGGTATCTTCGGATCTTCAATGCTACGAATTTCACCAACCCAGACACAAATTCAAATGAGTTGGCTATAGTTATCCCATTTCATGTGGTGTTCTTCTGTGACTTTTTGTTTCTAATTAATCATCATCATCATTATCACCATCATCATCATCATTGTAATCGCCTTATATTTATATGTCAACTAACAGTGGTCGTTCTTAGAATCATGAGTGGGCCACAAAAAGAAACACAAATTTTCTTTGAGAAATTGCATTTCCATATAATTTTTAAGTCATTGAGTCATTATCTAATTCCTTTTGCTTTTATTTTTAGCTTATTAAAAAGACTGTGTCAAAGCTAATATTATGGAATAGTCTATACATGAATCCGTGGCATTAGCACCATAGACCCACATGTATGTGCCCAAGGATCAATCCTTGAACATATTGGTTGCATGCTATCTCACAAAACTAATTGTCTTTATATCTAATATTAAAAAGAAAACCTGAAATATGGATCCACTATCTCTTGCCCCTGTAAGAAAATCTTGACTCAGCCCAGCGTAGACCCTAAAAAGCCCTTTAAATCTCGGGTTTTTTTAGCTGACTGCTTGTTTTTAAACTGAGTTTAGATTACCAAACTGACTGTTTGTTTTTTGTTATTTAAGGAGTTGGATCTGTCACGCCCCAAAATCCTGTGTCCAAGCGGATTCCAAGATGTGACTATAACATGTCCATTTACATCCACACCTAATTAAATCCAAATATTTAATAAAATTCTTTTTACCTCCTTTTATAAATTTCTTTTCTAATCTCTCTAGATATTGTCTTGTTTGGTGTTTTATACCATCTATTGACTGAATTTGAGTTAACCATCACCCTGCATATATGAATAGATATGGACAAAAGTTGGATGTTATTGTATCAGAATATATTCAGTCAGCAGTATAAAGATGGGGTGAATTCTTTTATTGAGTTTGCAAAGGTGAATTTGGGTGGGAGTAGAGTGATTAAGTGCCCGTGTAACAACTGCTGTAACAGTTATAAGCATGACTATGAGATTGTGAGAGATCATCTACTCCGACGTGGGATGCTGGTATCCTATGAAACTTGGTTACAGCATGGGGAACTTGTACAGTCTGATGAATCAAATAGTGAGGATGAATTGGATGAGGATCATGGTGGATATGATGAGTTGCTTGAGGACCATGGCAGGGGGACTTATATGGTGGATATTACCTTAGGGATGGATGACATGCGAAACTTTGAAATTATGTTAGAGGCTTCCCAGTGTGGTTTGTACCCTGATTGTAAAGATCCAAAAACCCTATTAGCGTTTGTCATTAGGATGCTACATGTGAAGGTACAACACAAGTGGAGCAACAAGTCATTCGACAAGGTCTTGGAGATATTTAAGGACACCCTACCAGAAGCTAATGTGGTTCCGGCGTCCATGTATGAGGCGAAGAAGATACTACGTGACTTAGGCTTGGGGTACGAGCACATTGATGCATGCAAGAATGATTGCATATTGTTTTGGAAAGAGAATGCTCACTTGTAGAAGTGTCTAGAATGTGGAGAGCCTAGGTACAAGGTCAATGATGGCAAGGGTAAGTGAATCGCTTATAAGGTATTGCACTACTTTCCCTTGATACCTAAGTTGCGGAGATTGTACATGTCTAGGATGATGGCCAAAGAAATGAGATGGTACCATGAGAATGCCATGGATGGTGATCTAGGTAGGCATCCGGCCGACTTTAAGGAATGGAAGGAATTTGATTTAAAATTTCTGGAATTTGCTCGGGAGATCCGCAATGTAAGGTTGGGTATGGCCATTGATGGATTCAAGCCCTTTGGCAACATGAGCACTTCTTACAGCATGTGGCCTGTTATACTTATGCGTTATAACCTTCCACCCTGGATGTGCATGACGGATCCATTTTTCATGATGTCCTTACTTATTCCTAGGCCGCATGCACCTGTGAAGGAAATTGATGTGTACATGAGGCCCTTGGTTGATGAGTTAAAGGAGTTATGGGAGAATGGTGTCCTAACTTATGATGCTTACACTGAACAGACCTTCCGAATGCATACGGCTGTGATGTGGACCATAAATGACTTTCCCATGTATGGTGACTTGTCTGGTTGGAGTACTAAAGGTTATTTTCCTTGTCCCATTTGCAACAAATATTCAATATCATGTAAGTTCAGAAGTAAGATTGGGTGGGTGGGACATCGAACTTACTTACCTGAGAACCACCAATGGAGAAGGCGCAAGAAGTTCAATGGTCATCCACAGCATACAATGAATTCCTTGGAATTATTGGTGCAAAAGGTTTTGGATCAGTTGGATCAACTACCAGAAGTTAGGTTCGGAAAGGGCCCCACCAAAAGGAAAAGGCCTCGTGAGCTTGTACTGTTGAGTCGGACAAAGAAAAGCATCATGTACAAGTTACCGTACTGGAAGAACCTAAACCTTAGGCATAACCTTGATGTCATGCACATTGAGAAAAACATCTGTTAAAATGTTCTTAGGACAGTGGTGGGCATAGATAAGAAGAATAAGGACACGGAGAAAGCACGTGCTGATTTAAAAAATATGGGCATCAGGCCACAATTACATCTGCAGAGGAATGAAGATGGATCCACTGTGAAACCCCGGGCATCCTACGCATTGGACCCAAAACAGAGGGAGGGTTTTTATGAATTCTTGAAATCGATCTAGTATCAGGATGGCTATGCAACTAACCTCTCTAGGTGTGTGACTTCAAAAAATGGCAAATTATCTTGTATGAAAAGTCACGACTATCATGTCCTCTTACAGCGTCTTCTTCCGGTTGGCCTGCGTGGTTATATGGACAAGGAGTTAGGTACAACTCTGTTTGAGCTGGGCAATTTCATCCAGGACCTATGCTCGAAAACTTTGAAGCAGAGCGATTTAGAAAAACTAGAGGAACAGGGAGTGCTCATACTTTGCAAGCTTGAAAGGATTTTTCCTCCTGCATTCTTTGATGTAATGGTCCATCTGGCTATTCACTTGCCACATGAGGCCGTGTTAATGGTCGTCTTTGATATAAACTCACATGGCAAGTGTTTGTTTTTTTTTATTTGTGTATGGATAAGTATTCTAAATTAATAAAGTTGTTTGTTTACAATTCATGGTTCATTATATATATTTCATTTTATTTCATTTTATATGTATGCCTAAAATTTCTTCTATGTCATATATAGTTGTCAAAAATGCCTAAGGGAGGTAAAACATATGTCAAGCCCGGATGGATGGCCAAGCAGGCAAAGTTGACAGAATACGAGAAGGTTAAAAATACAAACATCATGGAAAATGACGCGAGATGTCATGCTCTGGGGGTGAAACACATAGCCAGTACCGTTTTTGGATTCGGTCAAACGAGCAGGAGGAAAATGGGGAGCAACATAAAAAATCGGGTGAGAATGATGATGGTGAGGAGTATCTACCGCCCTAGGGTGATTTACGGTTGGTTTCTTCGGATGAAGATACAGGTGATAATGAGGATGATGAGTCACTTGAATCTCCAGTGAATATGGTAATATGTGTCAATTATTGATTTTTAATAAGCCATATTAGTTGCAAACATCTTTCATTCAGTTTAATTACACATTTATGTACTAATAATTCACTGTTATGTTGTGACAGGTTACTCATATGAATCGACGCAAGCGAAGTAGACATGCTTGCGCTATAGCAGCTGTACTGGCACAAGCTACATTGGCACAACCTCTAGTCACTCAGTCTTCTCATGCAGAGAGCAAACCCCAGGGGGTAGCCCAGGTTACACCGGCACAGCCTTTACTCACACGGTCTTCTCATGTAGAGAGCATGCCCCAGGGGGCGGCCCAGGTTACACCGTCACAGCCTCTAGTCACACGGTCTTCTCATGCGAATAACATGCTTGAGGTGGCGACCCATGCTAGACCAATGGATCCTACACAGTTTGTTAGTTCATCTGGCCAGGTTGACCAGGTTTTGAGTCCACATACGGATGGCAGTAGTGTTGGTGAGAAATATATAACTATTTACATATAAAATCGACCTCCGTTTAATGTTATATTCTTAGTAACTCAATTAATATGGTGGCTGTGATAGCATCAGCTTTAGCTGAGGGCTCAAGAATTGTACGAGGCAGGACACAGGGGGTAAAGGTGGCAAAGCTAAGGAGGCAACTTCACCATGCCATCCTAATTCCAATCCCAAATTCAAGCCATGCGCCAGAGGGCGAATTTGCCACTACTTTAGCTAACCTTCTTGGGGAAGCGATTCGGGATGAGGCACCTGTTCGTAAAGAAGGTTGGAAGTTTGTTCCTGAGGGTATCAAAAAGTTAGTGGTAAAGAGAGTTCAGGTAATTTCATTTAAAGTCAATTACTGTTAGTTCAATTAGTCTCATTTATGTTTTAATTGTTGTCTTGCACAATATGTTTATATTTGCAATTGCAGCAAATTTCGGAGTTCGGGGACTAAGAGAACAATCCGGTCATCAAGGCTGCCATTGATGCGAAGTGTCAGAAGTTGTACAGGGACTGGAAGTGTGACTTACATACCCACTATTTGTCTCTTTTGGAGGTGGGTGTACCCAATCCAAAGAACCAGCCACTAAAGCCTTGTAAGGTAGATGACTGGGTGTGGATGATTGACAATTTGTGGGAGACTAAGAAGTGGAAGGTAAATTTTAATGGTTTTGTGTACATGTCTGCATCAATATTTATTTATAAAGTTCATTGTATTAGCATCGATTTGCTCGGGCAATATATTATTTTTTATTTTTCTTTATAGGAGAAGTCAAGGAAAGTGAGATATAGTCAATCGAAGATGCCGTGGAATCATACAGGTGGCTCTAGATCGTTCCCAACACTTGGTTCATTGATCGTAAGTGCGGGTGTAAGAATTTTTTCTATTTGACTAAGTTATGAAAATTTAATTTTTTCTTATTAACAAAATTTAATCTAATGTCATAACAGAGAGTGCAAAATGCTAGACAACCATAGCCTTTTCCTGATTTCTTCCACGACACACACTATATGCACGGGAAGAATAAGTGGATAAACGAAGAGGCTCAAAAAACATATGTACATATGCCTAAGTCATTTTTGATAAATCAATACAAATATACTTTTTTACATTTGTTAAACTCACTTTATTTGACTTTTACATGCGAAAAAATTGCAGGAGGAACTAGTACGACTAACAATAGAGCAGTCGCAACCCTCAATCACCTCTCCAATGTCTGAGGAATAGATATCTGTTAAGGTGCTTGGGAAGAGGTCAAGCTACCTAAAGGGTTTTGGCATTCGCACGAAGTCCACTTCAGCTTCAACCCAGGCTCGGACAAGCCCTGATTCTGAGGTGTTTGTTCTGCAAGATCAGGTAGTGGAGCAGGCTAAGAGTATTGGTTTTCTTCAAAACTTAGTCCTCCAGTTAGCAGAGTGTGTAGGCATCAATCCGAGTATCGCGGGTATCGTTGTTAGTGGGGAGGGTACCTCTGGTAGAGCTCAGGATGCAACTTCTCTAGGTTTGTATATGACTTCTCTTTTCAAAATAGTATTTATTTGCATGTTGCTGCATCCACCAAGAGGCAATAAATGTACGTCGGTCTTGAAATTGAAGTTTTAAAGTGCAAATGGTATGGAAGATGATTTCCTTCACCCCCCACCCCCCTCATTGTTTTTTTGGTGACTGAATTTTTCTTTGTTTCATAAAAGGTTGAAATGGGTGGTGAGATATACTTTCATTTTGTCCTAATGCTATATGATAAAAACAAACTCGGTCCTAAGGAACTAGCTACCCTCGGGTTAAGTCAAATATCATTAGGCTAAGTATTTGAACAGCATTTGATGTGTAGTAGGGATTGAATCATTGAACAAGATTAGGCCCTGCCGTCGAATAGCCCGAAGTCCAACATCATGAGGCTAGGGATCAACTTTGATGGGCTTAAATCTTGTATCCACGGGCTCAGCGAATTCTGATGCCAACTTACCCGCGCAATATAAACCATTCAATTCAAGTGCTTCATTATTTGTTCTCAAATGCCCTAAGACTATAAGAAAGACCACAAAACTATCTCTTTTGCTACCTCGGATTCCCTGTTCCTCTCTTTCCCAAACACAAACATAATACATGATGGAAGACATCGATGACAATGAGAGTGAGATCCTTGAACCTTTCCATCTTCATCTCTCTGATCTCCTTCTCTTGTCATCATCACCACCATCTTCTTCACCATCTTATTCTTTTGATGAGATTGAATGGTTGGAATCCATATCGAGAGCAGTAATGGAAGCCCTAGGACCTTCAGGGCCTGGCCTTTTAGCCATTACAGGAGTCCTTAGGCCCTCCAGTCTCCAACGAACTCTCCTTCTTTTGGCTTGGAAGCTCGCCTTACTCGCCAACGAAGACTGCCGTAGGATTCTCAAAGTAATTATCCCCTAATGACTCTCTCTCATACATGAGATGATGATTTGAATGAAGAAAGGCTAATCTGTGGATTCTGATTGCGTGATTTCAACATCGCATTGGAGTGAAACAGAGTCTTGATTTTTCTATATCGTATGTGCAGTAGATGCGTATAAAGTTGAGAAATTCTGAATACTACGTGTTTGATGAAATTTCACTGGGGATTTATTAGCTCAGCGGTCATTTCGTACAAGGGATTGTGGGAATGTAAGAAAGAGACTTAATTCTAACCCTAATATGTGTAGGAAACTGATCTTAGTTCTGAAGATGTAGTCTTGATAAAACTTTGCTGTGAATTGAAATTCGCGACGATGGAATGAATGGCTTGTTTGCTTACTTTATATCAAATTCATTGGAATTCTTAGCAAAATGAGTTATTTATTTGTTATCAAAGGTGTACTAAAGAGGTGAGTAGTAAAGGGTGAGACAATCCTTATGAATTGGAATAATTCCAATTTTCTTTCATGTTAAATGTGTATGACCAGTTTATGCATCTGTATTAGTGTATTCCTAACTATTTCAATTTTTGTTAATTTATTAGTTTCTGTTTACCCTTCATATATATCATCAAAGAAATCATAGCATCACTTTTTTTTTCTCTTTTATGCAGATTGAATGATAAGTGAAGAAAATTTTGTGCTTAAAGAGTTCATGCAGCCAACATGAAGGCCAAGTATTCAGAGTAATAGATTGCTATATATTGAAATGGGATGCAAGAAGTTCTTTTACACAGTGGTGCAAATTGATGTTGGAATGATGCAACAATAAAATGATCAAATGGATATGTAAACTTCCATTGATATATGAATGTTGGTATGGAGTAGAATGTTAACATGGGTTTTAATTTTGTGATGGTAAAATGCTTTGAATGTTGAAAGGATGTTTGAATATTAATATGTAGTTGAATGAATTTTTATGTTTTATCTTTTGATGGTTTTGGAATGGAAATGAAAGTTGGTTGTGTAATAAATTTGGTTTTGGATAATGTAATCAGCTGTTATAATTTAATCATATGACAAATGTTGAAAGTTGTAATGAACTAATATATATACAGGGAAAGGAAACTAAAAATTAAATAAATAAAAAATAATAAAATAGTATTCATTGCCGGTGATTTTTGTGCCGCCAAAAATATTTAAATTACATAAAAAATTTTGGAAAAATGATCTTTTAAATGTTTTACCGGCGCTAGATAACGCCGGCAAAAAATTTGAAGAATAATCTACTAAATGTTTTACTGGCATCATAAAACGCCGGCAAAATTTTTTTATAAAAGAATTTTTTTTGAAAATCTAATTTTCTTACTGGCGTTAAAATACGCCGACAACGGTTGTCTATTCTCGTCGGCAATATATAAGTTTTATCAGCACAACCATTTTAGTGCCAGAAATTAGTTTTCCTGGTGAACTTTTCCTGGCGACTTGCCGGCGCACAAGAAATCACAGGAAAAGATTTATGCCGGCGTTTTGTAGACATTTACCGGTGATTATTTGGCATAGGCAAAGGTGAAAAATCTTGTAGTGCTAGACAAAAGATTTTGATATGAATCTTCATAATGAAAATTTTGCTCTCATAGATAGAGTTTATTATAACTCATGAATTTAGTTGTTCTAGGCATAGCCTATTCCCATCAAGCAAAAGGTATGACTACCTTATTCCAAACTAATGTAAAAAATAAAGTTAATATTCCAAAACTCATGCAATGGAAAGAAATTAATCTATCTAGTAAATGGCGCTTAGAAAACGCTCAACCTGAAAGGTCTTTAGAAAATCAAGATGTTGAAACAATTATTGAACATGAAGATGGAAGTGTTAAAATAAATTTTCAAACAGATTCAAGAGATAGAACTTCTACCTTTCATCAACCTTATAGAAAGTCTTATTGTAATCATCCCTCTATGGTAGGATCTTCCATAAAAGAACCATCCCGAGTTTTTTTCTCTACACTTAATGTAGACATTCGACCTATAGGACTAGTGTATCATTCTTATCAAGCTTCTCCATCTAATACATATAATCCTTCGGAATCTGATTTCAATATAAATGTTATTAAGTGCTTTGAAATTGATAAAGAAATGTTAAAAAAGAATTTATCTTTACATCCTCTCACAAAATCCTTTTTTAACCATGTTTCTCAAGAACATAAAGACTTTCTAAAAGCAAAATGGTATAAATATATATATGATAATCAAATAAATATTTATTTCTTTGATTGGCTTAAACTAGCCATGAAGAAAGCTTATAATACTGAAGATTTATCCATCAATACGATAACAAAATTAAGTTCATCTTGGACTATAGCTTCTACCAGTTCCTCTCCACAAAGAATTGAAGAATCTATACATCTTCCATTACATCAAATCATATATAAAGAAACTTAAGCCATGCCCATAAAAGATGTAGCAAAGATACAAGGAGATAAAGGTAAATTTGAATTAATTTATAAATCAGACTTAACTCATGTTTTAGAACAAAATAATTATACAAATATTAACCTTCATAATGTTGGCCAACAAACCAATAGAATTGATGATAAAGTTGAAAATATTTTAAAAATTTATAAAGCATCTTCTTCACAAAAGATAATTAAGGCACAAACTTTACGTTTTCATGGTGAAGCCTTTAAAGATCTAAAGTTAGAAATGAAACCTTTAAAATTTTCAGATGAACTAATCAATCAATTATTTCATAGTTTTACAAATATAAAACTTCAAGAAAATAAAGATCAAAAAGCTACAAATCTATAAATGTTTAAGTCTCAAATTCTAAAGCCTATAGCTCAGATTCAGAATTTTCTATAGCTAATCCTATAGAAGAAGAGTCTAAAACAAATAAATCAAAATGATCAAAATCAAGAATCTCTACAAATCAATAAAATATGTAAAAGACAAAAACCAATAGTCACTACAGCAAAAACAAGAAATTATTATCCAAGACCTACTCCAGTTGATCTTCAAATCGAACAACAAGCTATTCTAAATGGCTTTCAATTTGAAAACTCCTTAGTATATAAATGGAATGTAGATGGACTATCTGAATATCAAATCCTACAACCATGCCAACACATGATGATATATGCCTCCACCATCATGGCTACCGGTAATGATCAAAGACATGTAGTAAATGCAGTTGTCCTTGGATTTACTGGACAATTACATGGTTGGTGGGAAAAGTACCTATCTGATATAAAAAGACAGGCTATATTAAATGCAGTAAAAAGAGACCTTTCAGGAAATCCTGTTATTACTCCTCAAGGTCAAAGGATTCCTAATTCTATTTACATGCTTATTACCAATATAGTATAACATTTTATTGGTAATTAGATGAATGTAGAAGAAACAATAAAAACACAATTAATCAATTTATCTTGCCCAACAGTATCAGATTTTCATTGGTATAAAAATGTTTTTTATCAAAACTTTATATAATCAATGCAAATAATTCAGAATTTTGGAAAGAAAAATTCATATCTGGTCTTCTTAAACTTTTTGCAGAAAAAGTTAGAGAAGAATTAAAATCAAAAAATTATGGAAATTTGAATTATGGAATGTATACATATGGTGATCTAATTCAAAAGATTAATAAAGTTGGATTTTCATTATGTAATGAAATCAAACTTAAATGTCAAATTGAAAATTAAAAAAGAATTAGCAAGTATGAACTTGGTGATTTTTGTTTTCAATTTGGCATGAAACCATTAATTAGTCCTTTTAGCAAAAATAAAAAGAAAAACTTAAAAAGAAACCATCAAAAAGATAATCTAAACATTTTTCAACTCCAAAATATTATATTCCCTCAAAAAGATAACATAAAAAATCTTCTCACAAAAATCCTTATAAAGAATCAAAGAAATCTTTTACAAAAGATAATCCATCCACTTCTTATCCGAAGAAAAAAGAAATACAATGTTATAATTGTAAAGAAAAAAGACATATAGCTCCTAACTACCCAAAAATAAAAGTAAAAATAGAAAGAGAAATCAAAACTATCTTAAAAGGATCCTTAGCGTCAGAGTCATCCAGTTCCTCTGATACAAATTATTCTTCCTCTCATTCTTCAAATACATGTCATTGTAAAATATTTGACAATGAAATTCAGTATAAATCTACTTCTTCTTCCTCTTTATCTTTAAACATTCTTTCTACTCCAGAAGAATTGGTGCTAGAAATGTTTAAAGATTTCAACGCTGAAGAATTTAAAAATAAATATTTTAAAAAAAGACAAAATATAAATAAAGGAAATAAAAAAGGAAAAGCTTCTACATCAAATAATATATCTGACTCACATAAACAATTCATCATTAAAACGGTATTAGATAGATTAAGAGAGCAGCAAACTCCTCCTCATCTTTCAATTCAAGATCTTTATAAAGAAATTACTAATCAAAAACAAGAAATAAAAGAATTAAAACAAGACTTAATTGAACTTCAAGAACCCAAACAACATGTTGAGAATCTTGAATTTCACACACTAAAAAATTATGAAGAAAATGATGATAATAAATTTGAACATCAAGAAGAATTTGGTGAAAACTTAAAAGGTTTTATAAACTCTTTCACAAAAAATCCATTTAAAAAATGGAAAACTGAAGCTCTAATTAAGATCAAAAACTTCTTTATCAAAGCACTCTATTTACTAGATAGTGGTGCAGATGTTAATTTAATAAAAGAAGGATTAATCCAAACAAAATTTTATGAAAAAACCAACAATAAACTCAATCAAGCTACTACTAGGAAAATACTACATATCAAATACAAATTAAGTAATGTTTATGTCTGTAAAAATGAAACATGCATAAAGACTAATTTTCTTCTAAGAAAGGATTTAAACAATGATGTTATCCTTGGAAACCCTTTTCTACAAATTTTATAGCCTTTTCAAATTGGCTCATTAGGTCTAAAAACTATTTTAGACAATAAAGAATTAATTTTTGATTTTGGTGAATCAACTCCTATTCAACATATTAAGAGTATTCAGACAAAGTGTAAAAAAGAATAAGGTGTTCACAAAACAATTAAATATCTAGTTCCAAATAAAATGGATCTTATTAATCGTCTTTTTGATGTCTTCATATTTTCTACAATTGATCCTACATCCAGATTTTGGTACCTTCAAATTCTACCTGGAGGATAGATATAAAATTATTTTTCTTTTCCCAAAGAAAATAAAAATTCAGTTAATTGATAATTCTCATTTAGACCTATCTGCCTTCAGGAAGTATCCCTTCTCATTATGACATCAACTATAAGCAAAATCAAAGCCCCTTTTCAGGAATCAAGCTCTTCCTTCATACCTGCATCTCAACAAATATCATTTCCCTTCCTCAATCCAAGATTGTCTGTCATTTCACAAGAACTTATCAATGTTCATCGGAGTGCCATTCTCTCTGATAAAAGAAAAAACAGTAGAAAAACCCTATCCAAAATTGTAAACCATATCAAGGACTTAGAAATCCAAATCCTTATGTGCTATAACATCCATCAAAGAGCACTATTATCCACCTATGTTGATGAGAAAACATCCAGAATTCACCTCCTGGAAAAGGTTAACACGGCCCTTCCAGAAGAGATAACTGCAAGAATTAGAGAAAAAACTATTTCTTATCAGATCAAGGAGCAATTGATGCTCAAAGCTCAATATATAAGCTGGGCAACTGGCTTTCCCAAATTGTTCCTACTACCATTTGAAGTTGATATCTTATCAAATGAGGATTATTCCAAAGATTTTCTTTATGTAGAAATGATTTTGAAATAATATAGCAGCTCTCTGCAATCGTGCGCCATGCCCTTCACAGCCTTGGAGTTACCAAAAGACAACTTCTTATAACAATTTCATCAAGTTTGGGTGAAAGATCAGAAATCCGGTTTTATGAGCCTTTTCAATTATGGACCATCATGAATTATGAAGAAGGAGATTTAGTCTGCAAAAAGTTCATCTCTACCTTGAATGATTACGAGCATCTCCCTGTTGATTATCCAGCTCAACAGTATGAATCTCATGAAGTCGCTACAATGGAATACAGCTTAGAACGTGTCCAAAATTATGATCTAGCTTCTGATCAGTATTAAAGATTTCTCAATCTAAAGGACATCTTGAATTTGCAAGTACATACAAATATGTTTGGTGTGACGGTCGAAGAGTTATTTGCAATGCTGATGATCTCGCTGAGTAAACGATGGTGACACAGAATCCATAAAAATCTGGACATACAGCTCTTAATCAAATTATCAATGCTTATGAAGACATGTCTTTTGATATTTCTGATGGAACTTGAGAAGAGTTAATCTGATTATTCCATGGTGAATTAACAAATGATGGCTACGATGAGCACTTTTGATGCAAGTCTCCAATAATACTATGCCTAGCATAAAGATCCTTCCTGCAAGAGTTTTTTCTACTTGCCCATCAATGAGTTTTGTGGAAAAAGTACATACAAAAGTACTAAAAGACAAAGCATATCTCTCATAAGAATGAAGTAGTATTTTATTCCCAACATGCACATCTATGAAGAACTTATCTGCAGAAAGGGAAAAGAAATAAAGATATGACACATACCTTATCAAGTCACACAAAGCAATCATGACATCTCACTATTCAGAATAAAGTTCATCTACAACAAAGATTGTGATTGTTGCCTGTAGTCCGGTTGCATCATGAAATTTGTCAGCACATGAAATGAAATGCAAATCCAATGTAAATTCAGTTGTAATGAAATGTAAATCAATTTTTGCTAAGGCTATAAATAGGTCTAGCCTTCCTCATGTACAGGCAAAAGTTGGAATACCAGTCAAAATCCAGCCTTGCTTCCACCACCATCTCCTCTTTCCTCTCCCATCCGCTTTTGTATACCCACCATCTTCCCCATTTGGTATCAGAGCCAAGTTGGCATCTTGTTTGTAATCAAGTATCGTTGCAATATAAAGTCATTTTGTGATTATTTCTTCACCTATCTTTATGTTTTGATTTTGTTTAAGGAATTGCTGACTCAGAAGCAACAACGTAAAAAATCTTAGTACTTGGTTGTGTGTTTGTTATTATTGAGAAATTTTAATCATATTCCACCCTGAGCGAAGCTGAGGTAGCCATTGTTGTCATCGTTGTTAGCCGTGTGAAGGTATTTAAGGCGTTTTGTTTGTGTGTAAACCCTCTATTTCATTATATACTCGTGGTGGATTTGGTTAAAATAACTCTGTAATACAAATTATGGCTAAGCTTATTAAAAAGTTTGTACCTTCGTCTTCCTCATCATCAAATTCCTTATCTTTTATGTCTATTAAAAATAGTGAAGAAATTAGTTATGACGATTTAGATCAAGTTATTTGTGACTGGACTATTCCAACCGTAAATAAAAATGAAATTTAGAAAGTTGGAAGTTTTCAATTAAAATCAAGTTGTAAAGTAAAAACCATTGAAAGAACCAAATCCATTACTAGTAATATTCAGCATCTTTCTTTAATGAAGCCCCATGAAATAAAGGAGTATGTTAAAACATACAATTATATTCATTTTGGATTAGTGCAAATTGCTCTAAGTCCATTAACAGGACTTGGACTTAGAACTGAAGCTTTCATCTATGTTCAAGATACAAGACATAAAAAATTAAGTGATTCATTACTTGGAATGGTTGAATCAAGTATGGCTAATGGCCCTACTTTCTTCAATTGCTTTCCAAATTTCTCTGTTTCCCTTACAGATCCAGGTACACATGAAGCTCTTTCTCTTACTATCCAGATAAAAGGTTTTGATATGAATCCTCATAATCAAAATCTTGCTCTCATATATAAACTTTATTATAAACTCAAGAATTTAGTTGTTCCAGGCATAGCCTATTTCCACCAAGCAAAAGGTATGACTACTTTATTCCAAACTAATTTCAAAAATAAAGTTAATATTCCAAAACTCATACAGTGGAATGTATTAATCTATTCGGTAAATGGCGCTTATAAAATGCTCAGCCTGAAAGGTCTTTTGAAAATCAAGATATTGAAACAATTATTGAACATGAAGATGGAAGTGTTGAAATAAATTTTCAAGCAGATTCAAGTGATACAACTCCTAGAGTTTATCAACGTTCTAGAAAGTCTCATTCTCATCGTCCCTCTGTGGTAGGATCTTCCATTAAAGAACCATCCCGAGTTTTTTCTCTACACTTAATGTAGACCGTCGACCTATAAGACTAGTGATTCCTTCTTATCAAGCTTCTTCATCTAATACATATAATCCTTTGGAATCTGATTTCAATATAATTGTTATTGAATGCTTTGAAATTGATAAAGAAATGTTAAAAAAGAATTTAGCTTTACATCCTCTCACAAAATCCTTTTTTAACCATGTTTCTTAAGAACATAAAGACTTTCTAAAAGTAAAATGGTCTAAATATATGTATGATAATCAAAGAAATATTTATTTCTTTGATTGGCTTAAACTAGCCATGAAGAAAGCTTATAATACTGAAGATTTATCCATTAATATGATAACTAAATTTAGCTCTTCTTGGATTATAGCTTCTACCAGTTCTTATCCACAAAGAACTGAAGAATCTATACATCCTCCATTATATCAAATCATTTATAAAGAAACTTCAGTTGTACCCATAAAAGATGTTGCCAAAATACAAGAAGACAAAGGTAAAACTGAATTTATTTACAAATCATATATATGTCATGTTTTAGAACAAGATAATTATATGAATATAAACCTTTATCCTATTGGCCAACAAACTAATAGAATTAAAGATATTGTTGAAAATATTTTAAAATTTTATGAAACTGCTTCTTCCCATAAAGTAATCAAGACACGATCTTTAGGTTTTCAAGGTGAAGCCCTTAAAGATCTAAAGCTAGAAAAAATCCTTAAAATTTTCAGACGAACTAATCAATTAATTATCTCATAGTTTTATAAACATAAAACTTAAAGATAATAAAGAAAATAAAGATGAAAAATCCATAAAGGTTTTAGTTTCTGAAGCTTTGAGCTTAGACTCATAATTCACTGTTTCTCACTTATTAGAAGAAAAATCAAATGAAAATCAAGATCCAGAATCTCTACAATTTAATAAAATATTTAGAAGGCAAAAACCAATAGTCACTGCAGCAAAAACAAGAAATTATTATCCAAGACCTACTCCAATTGATCTTCAATTCGAAGAACAAGCTATTTTAAATGGGCTTTGATTTGAAAACTCTTCAGTATATGAATGGAATGTAGATGGACTATCTGAATATCAAATCCTACAACTATACTAACACATGATGATATATACCTCTACCATCATGGCTGCCGGTAATGATCAAAGACATGCAGTAAATGTAGTCGTCCTTGGATTTACTAGACAATTACATAGTTGGTGGGAAAAATACCTATCTAATGCAGAAAGAAATGCTATATTAAATACAGTAAAAAGAGATCCCTCAGGAAATCCTGTTCTTACTCTTCAAGGCCAAATGATCCCTAATTCCATCTACATGCTTATTACCAATATAGTTAAACATTTTATCGGTAATTATATGAATGTAAAAGAAAAATAAAAAACACAATTAATCAATTTATCTTGCCCAACATTATCAAATTTCGATGGTATAAAGATGTTTTCTTATCAAAACACTATATAATTGATGCAAGTAATTCAGAATTTTGGAAAGAAAAATTCATATTTGGTCTTCCTAAACTTTTTGTAGAAAAAGTTAGAGAAGAATTAAAATCAGAAAATTATGGAAATTTGAATTATGGAATGTATACATATGGTGATCTAATTTAAAAGATTAATAAAGTTGGATTTTCATTATGCAATGAAATCAAACTTAAACATCAAATTGAAAATCAAAAAAGAATCCGTAAGTATGAACTTGGTGATTTTTGTTTTCACTTTGGTATGGAACCATTAATCGGTCCTTCTTGCCAAAACAAAAAAAAAAAACTAAAAAAAAACCATCAATAAAGAAAATCTAAACATTTTCAACTCCACAATATTATATTCCCTCAAAAATCTTCTCATAAAAGCCCTTATAAAGAATTAAAGAATTCTTATACAAAAAATAATCCATCCACTTCTTATCCCTAGAAAAAAGAAATACAATGTTATAATTACAAAGAAAAAGGACATAGAGCCCCTGATTGTCCAAAAATAAAAGGTAAAACAGAAAAGAAATCAAAACTATCTTAAAAAGATCCTAAGAGTTAGAGTCATCCAGTTCCTCGGATACAGATTATTCTTCCTCTCATTCTTTAGATACATGTCATTGTAAAATATTTGATAATGAAATCCAATTTGAATCTTCTTCTTCTACCTCTTTATCTTTAAATGTACTTTTTGCTCCAGAAGAGATGGTGCTAGAAATGTTTAAAGATCTAAAAGATGAAGAATTAAAAAATAAATATTTTTAAAAAATACAGAATATAAATAAAGGAACTAAAAAAGGAAAAGCTTCTACATTAAATAACATATCAGACTTACCTAAACAATTCAGCATTAAAACTGTATTAGATAGATTAAGAGAGCAATAAGCTCCTACTCATCTTTCTATTCAAGATCTTTTTAAAGAAATTAATAATCAAAGTCAAGAAAAAAAAAGAATTAAAATAAGACTTAATTAAACTTTAAGAACTCAAACAACATGTTGAGAATCTTGAATTTCACATACTCAAAAATTATCAAGAAAATAATGATAATTTAGAAAATCAAGAAAATTTTGATGAAAACTTGAATCGTTTTGTAAATTCTTTAACAAGGAATCCACCTAAAAAATGGAAAACTCAAGTTACAATTAAGATCAAAAAATTCTCTATTAAAGCACTCTGCTTTCTAAATAGTGGCACAGATGTTAATTTAATAAGAGAAGGATTATTCCTAACAAAATATTATGAAAAAACCAATACTAAACTCAATCTAGCTACTGCTAGCAAAAAACTACATATCAAATACAAATTAAGTAACATTTATGTCTGTAAAATTGGAACATGAATAAAGACTAATTTCTTTCTAGGAAAGGATTTAAACAATGATGTTATCCTTGGAAATCCTTTTCTACAAAGTTTACAGCCTTTTCAAATTGGCTCATTAGGTCTAAAAACTATTTTAGACAATAAAGAATTAAATTTTGATTATGTTGAATTAACTCCTATTCAACATATCAATATTATTCAGGCAAAGTGTAAACAAGAATAAGATGCTCAAAAACCATTCAAATATCCAGTTCCAAATAAAATGGATCTTATTAATTGTCTCTCTAATGTCTTCATGTTTTCTACATTTAATCCTACATCCAAATTTTGGTACCTTCAAATTCTACCTGGAGGACATATGTAAAATTGCTTTTATTTTCCCAAAGAAAATAAAAATTCAAGTTATTGATAATTCTCATTCAGACTTTTCTTTTACTCCTATCTGCCTCCAGGAAGTATCCCTTCTCATTATGACATCGAATAAAGCCCTTATTTAGGAATGAAGCTCTTCCTTCATACCTACATCCCAAGAAATATCAATTCGCTTCTCAATCTAGGATTATTTGTCATTTCACGAGAACTTATCAATGCCCATTTGAGTGCCATTCTCTCTAATGAAAGAAAAAACACTAGAAAACCCCTATATGTCAGGTCCCAAATTTTTATATTGGGTCATACCGGTCTGTCGGGTTTGAGTTGGGTTGAAAGGGGTTATATAGGCTTAGCAAATACTTGTGGGCCTTGGGATTATGTTATTTAACCTTTTTAGACCAATAGACTCTTTTTAAAATTCCGTAAAACTTACTAAAAAGTAGAGAGCCCCTTTTGTAATTTAGAAAAACTTCCTCTCAATATAAACCCTTAGGGTTTTTCCACCCTCCTATTCGTGAGTTCTAAGTGCAGAACCGCGATGTAGTAACAAACTGGTGAGACCAGGTAGATCCACAAGGAGCAATGTGTTTTAAGGTTCCTTTTTCAACTTGTACCTTTCCTAAATAAAAATAAAAAACTAGCCTAATTTAAAATCTAACAAATACAAACATCCTACTTACCAAAATTAAATTAATTACAACCCAATGAAAAAAAACTTTCCTAAAACTAAAAACCTAAATCTAAAAATTCCTAAAATAAAACTGAAATTGCTGCAAAACTAAAACACAAGTTAGAACTTCCAAAAAAACTAAATCCAAAATTAGAAACTAATTAAACTAAACAATGTTAGAAACAAAATAAACATAAGTTAGAAACTTTCCTAGGTTAGAATTTCCAAAACTAGAAAAATTTTCAATTTAAAATCTTCAATTAAAACAAGTTTAGAAAGATATTTAATTCTAGAAATTAACTAAAATAATAAAAAAAGCATAAAACTAGAAACAAATTTAAAATTAGAAAGTTAGTAAAATTAGTAATGAAATGCATGCCATGAGATGCTGAAAAATTCTAAGTATGAAAATTCTAAGTTAGTATGCTGATGCAAATTTTATGCATGATTTGAATTATTCTAATGCATCCTAAATCTAAGTTTAATTGCTGGAATTTATGCTTTACTAATGCAAGAAACTAACAAAAAAAAAAAGGAAGTAAAAAAGGATCTAAAACGAAAAAGTTATAAATGCATGAATATGACAATTTTGCAAAATTCTGTGCAGAAATTCTGATTTGACTGAATAGCGAAGTTTAAACCTCTGGTTCACAAACCTTCCGAAATTATTTTGATCTGAAATTCTAGGGAATGAAAGACCACATCCTAAAATTTAATTTTCCCAAGTTTCAAAGAAAAATATTATGATTGGACTAGTATACCCACTTTGAACTTTTTGTCAAAAAACTATTTCTGCGGTTTGTTGAAACTGTGTTAAGTTGTGCTGTTTATATATTGAGTCCGAATCTCATCATTAGATTTAGATCTGAAGGCTTAATTTTCATTAATTTAAATATGCACAAAATCTTATGATATGAAAATAAATGCAATGAATTCTAATCCAACTATCAAACTATGCAAAAACAAAACTCAAAATCAATATGAATATAACAAGAAAAATAACAAAAGTGTAGAAAATAAAATAAAATTGCAGGAAGTCAAAGGCGGTAAATAACTAAAGTCAAAGGTGGTAGATTGTTCTTTCAATTTTTTACCTTAATATGGGCTCAAAAAGATTAAAAATGTTGTCCTAGGGTCTTATTCTTTATCTTGGGTCGTCAATCTGAGTGAGAATAATAAATTTCCATTCCATGTAGAAATAAATTTCAGAATTGGTCTCTAATCTTTCTTCACTCAAACCTCTTTAACCCCATCTTGCATTGCCTCCAAACATACAATGTATCTAAAGATACAAAGTATATTGAAAAGGTTACTAAGATGGGTTACTAGTTGTGATTCCAATTCTATCCCAATATTTAAACAAAAATGAAAATTAACCCAATCACAAACAAGACTAAAATTAGAAACACCGCAAAATCAAAGACAAGAACAATTGAAAAGAAATAAATTTTACTAGCATGAAACTTTTTTACAAAAGATTGAAAATAAAAAGCAAATAATTACATACTGGGATGGATGAGAATTCCTCCTTCTAGTTTGATACTTCAAGGTTGGTGGTGTGGCTTTAGGGCTAAGCCTCCTTGATGACTTAAGATGTAGAGAATAAGAGAGGGAGAGATGGATGCAAAAATCTAGAGGTGGGAGGTGGGTAATTCTTTCATGAAGAATATGGTAGAGGAGTACCCTATTTATACTTTTTCAAGTCCTACTCTTTCTCAAACTCTAAAATCTTAAAAATAATAAAAAAAATGAAAGAAAAAGGGCTCCAAACAATGCTTTGGATGTGCAATATATTTTGGGAATTTTTTTTTATTTTTCTTTTCTTTCCTTGCTTGCTTTGTCTAGAAGTCCCTCTTGGATGCTTCTTTCCTTCTTTATCTTTGCCACCTTGCATTAAGATCTTTTGAGAGATGAAATAGGGATAAGAATCCTCTCTTGGAATTAAACTTAGCCCACATGAGGTGTAGAATTTCCCCTTTTTTTCTCTTTGCATCATCAACTTTCCTTTTTTGGAAAGTTCTCCTTGTTAGCTCCAAACTTGAAGAGATCTTTGAAAATAACCCTCTTGATTTTTTTCCTTTTCCTTTTCAACCAAATTCTGAATTAAATCCTTTTTTGGACGTGGAATAGATTGCTTGGATATTTTTTTTCATTTTTTTTTCAATTAAATCTTTTCCTTCTCCAAAAAGAACTTCTATGTGGCTTTCCTTGCCCATCTTTGATGAGATATTCTTCAAATTCTCTTCAAAATCTCTTAAAAATGTGTAACAAATAAATGGACCCCATCTTAGATGTTTTAAAAGTGTACCCCACACATGTACATGTGTGTGCGGGACCATGAAGCCAACTTTTTGCAATTTTCTTCCAATTTCCTTTTCTATTCAATTCTTCTCTCCTTTCTCTTGAAAATTAAATCCTTACCTCAATTTTTTATAAATGGGACCCATATAATCAATTTCCTACAAAACAAATGTGAATTCATGTGAAAAGATAATTTTACCCCTAGCATCACATATGCATGGCGGTGGACCCATCTCTCATGAAATGATAATAAAAATGTACACCATTTTTCATGATTGTATGAATGAACTAATGATGATTAAAATTCAATTTATTTCATGAGAAAAATTATTTTCACAAAACTTTCAAAAAATAGACTTTCCAAAAATAGAAAGTTCCATAAATGTATGCAAAAAGTGTGATTTTTAAACAATTTATGCAGATAGATATAAAAATGAATTTAAAATGAATTAACCCATGATATCACACTAAATAAGGCTTTTTCAAGTTAATAAGTCCTCAAAATGGGTCAAAATGTGTATGAAAATATGTATTTTTAAAGACTCATCACCTCCCATCTTCTTCCTTTTCTCTGCAACAAAGCCCTAGAAGTTCTTGAGGGAGAAACCAAGGTTAGATCTTCTAATCTTCAGATTTGCTTTTGGCTTCAAGATCCAGGCATGTGGATAACTGTAAATAATGGCTTTTGGTTACCTGCAAAATCTTTTGGTTGCTTGTTGGATAACATGCCTTTTGTTGGATTCTTTTTCGTTAGGGTGCAAACTTATGATTGCTTCCTTTTGATACCTTGATTTGGATTGAAAACAAAGATTTGATTTCTTGTCTTTTATGTAAAATAGAAATCAGTATATATATTGTGTTTAAAAAAATCAACAAAGGTGCAGCGCCACAGCGCACGCTAAGCAGCGCGCCGCTGCCTGGCATGCCAGGAAGGGACTGCCGCCTAGCAGCGCTGCCTGGCTGCTGCTGGGCGTAGCAAGCCAAGCCTGCTGGCGGGTTGGGCCTGCTGGCAGGCCGGCTCTACTGCGAGTTGAGGCTGGGCCAGATCTGATGGCGGGCTTAAAGTAAATAAAAATAAAATATTTAATAATAGTAATAAATAAGAAATAAACAATTGGGATTAAGATAGTAATTATAAAGATTTTAGAATGTTGCATTTTGATGAATGATCTAGCATACTAATGGTGACTTGCTTACATTAAAGTAATTCTTAACTAGATGTTATTAAAAATTTAGTTAGGGTCATTTATAAATTTAATTGGGAATTATGTACTTATGATTAATATTTTGTTTAGGTTGGTTTGAAATTAACTAAGATGTAATTAGGGGGTGACTAAACCATAGTTAGAATGTATTTATAATTCTAATTTAGATTTTTAATTTAAGTTTAGATTTCAAAGCAGATTTCAGATTTGGACCTTTGTTTTACATTAAATAATAAGGTGTAACTATACACAACAATGTTAATTAAGAATGTAGTTATCCCTTTTCCTCATTTTGATCATAATTTGATTAAGTTTGTGTTTGGAATTTGAATGTCATTTACCCAAGTTGTAACACACACTAGATATACATAATTGGGTTAGATGAATCGTGTCTTTTTAGAAACGTTAGTTAAATTTTCACATGAGAATTAGACTAAATGCAGAATGAGAATATGAGATTCGGGATGCACCACATGATAGGCACTAAAAGTAGCATATCGGCATCGTAGACTCACATTTTCATTCTGATAGAGGGTTGATTATTATGTGCATATTTAACCAACTATGACCGTTAGGTGGTTTAGTGCTTACCCTCAGAGAATTTGAATTGACACACGTTCATAATACACTTTCAAATTTAAAAGTCTAAATACTCAATTGATATTGGTTTAACACTGGGATTAAGGGTGTCATATAATGGTTCATTCTACATTGGTGTGCATATGTATTTGTAACTATGCACATATATATATCTAACCGACTGTAGCTCAGAGGTGGACGTACGCCATTGGGTCAGCGTGTACTATGGATTATAGCACACAGCTGTGCCTTCTGTTATGTTTTGGCGGGAATACCCGTTTCTGTATATTTATTTACAGGAATACCCATTTCTGTTTATCTGTCTTTGGGAATACCTGTTTTTGCATACTTTTTTGTGGGAATACCAGTTTCTATATATTTATCCGTGGGAATATCTGTTTTGTGCATTCATGCCATTGGGGTTTGCATTTGATATATTTTGGGTTATCTTTAATTTAGTTAATTAATCCATTGCTTGCAGTTTACCCTCTTACCAGATTATGTTAATATGACCCATTACTTTTGGTGTCTAGGTTCCGTTACCAGTGCCAAACCGGAGGGTCAGCCGATGCAGGATATTTCTCCAGATGGTGGAGTTGTTGAGTGGAGCACCGATGACATCATCTGAGGTGTCCTAGTGCGGTGCAGAGTTCGAAAACTTTAGATTATGTAATAAGGCTATGTTTGGGCCATTAGTTTATTTAATTAAGTTATTTGTTTTGAATTATAACTTTAATTGTTATGGTTCGAAGCACTTGACCTTGATTTTATTATTAATGAGATTTGTTACATGATTATTATGTGATAGCTGTCTGCGATGAGTATGGATTTTAGTTCCACATCTGATTATGGTTGCTTGATCACCAAGCATAGCCTCGTGAAGGACTTCGATCCACCCGGAATTGGGGGCCGTATTGTTTATGTTAGAAAAATTTTAATTGGCCCCAATTCTCACATCCCTGGAACCGGATTTAGATCCGGCCCAATATTGGGAATGTGACAGATGGTATTAGCACCAGTCAAGTTCTAGAACTTTTAAAAGATGCTAGAATGTAGGCCGATGTGAGGATTAGAAACTTTAAGTGGGAATGTTGGGGGTTTTGACGTTCATAATCATATCCGAACTTTAATAATTGTTTAGAGGTTACAGGAGTTCGTTACTTTCTGCATTTTGGTCATTTAGTCACTAATATATAGGGGGATCACCAAAGAGGTGGCTTGGACTACTTTTCGTAATTAGTTTCCCGAGCAGTATGTACCGGCATGTTCACATTTAGAAACGAATAGAGTTTGATAGACTAAAGCAAGGGAATCTGTCTGTTTAGGAGTATGAGCTGCAATTTATCCATTTCTCTCATCTCATACCAACCCTCATCACTCCAAAAAGTGAGAGGATTCGACGGTTCCTCGATGGTCTTCGATCATATCTACTACTTCATGCCAAGTCATAAGTTCTGAATACTTACCAGGCATATTTGGATAAGTCATAGTGGGCCAAGGAGGTGATTAGACGTATGGCCCTACGAGCCAAATCAAGTAGAAAGTTATTCCGTCTCCAGCTTCACAGCACCAATTTGAGAAGCAGAAGAGGGAGTCTTGTGGCATTTGTGACAATAATCATCCTACAACTAAGTGTTAGAGAAAGAAGATAGTTAAGTTATAGCTGATGATGACATAAGGTGCAATTTGTGGGATCAAAGAAGAAGGTTTTACTCGTATGATTTCAATTATTAAGGCTATAAAGTTATTGATGAAAGGTTTTAAGGGGTATCTAGCATTTATCTCAGAGGATAAACGGACTAAAGCGGTGGAGGAGATACCAGTGGTATCTGAGTTTCTAGATGTTTTTCCCATTGATATTCCCTAATTACCACCGGTCCATGAGATTGGCTTTGCAATTGAGCTTGTGCCAAGCACAGCTCCTATCTCGAAAGCCCCTTATAGAATGGCCCCAACTGAGTTGAGAGAACTCAATGAGCAATTGCAGGAGCTGTTGAACAAGAGTTTTATTAAACAGAGTGTCTCTCCATAGGGGAATCTAGTGCTATTTATAAAAAAAAAAGGGATGGTTCTATGAGAATATGTATTGATTATAGACAACTAAATCAAGTGACCATCAAGAACAAGCATCCTTTACCGATAATCGATGAATTGTTTAATCAATTGCAAGGTGCTCAATATTTTTCTAAGATTGTTCTGAGGTCAGGATATCATCAGTTGAGGGTTCGAGATCAGGATATTATAAAAATTGCATTCAAAACTAGATATGATCACCATGAATTTTTAGTGATGTCTTTTGGGTTGACAAATGTACTGGCAGCTTTTATGGCTATGATGAATAGGGTTTTTGCACAGTACTTGGACAAGTTTGTGGTGGTGTTTATCGACGATGTATTTGTGTATTCAAAGAGTCGAGAAGAGCATGCTTAGCATCTTCGTACGTCATTGCAACTATTGAAGGAAATCAATTGTGTCCCAAGGTAAGTAAGTATGAATTTTGGTTGGAGCAAGTAGGACTCCTCGTCATATCATCTCTAGGAAAGGTTTAGCGATGGACCCAGCAAAGATTAAAGCAGTCGTAAAGTGGGATAGACCGAAAACAGTGTCAGAAATACGAAGTTTCCTAAGCCTCGCAAGTTATTACCATAGATTCGTGGAAGGATTTTCCATAATAGTAGCCTCATTGTCGAATTGACTCGAACGAAGTTCCTTTTGTGTGGAATGAGGATTGTGAATAGAGTTTTAAGGGAGATGGATGGAGTATATTGAGGATTACGATTTTGGGTTGAAGTACCATCCAAAAAGCTAGTGTAGTGGCTAATGCTCTAAGTAGAAAAGCAATGTTCACTAGAGGATTAATTGTAGAATACTTCTAGATTCGATGTTTGGAAGATATGGATGTTTATTTCCAGCCTATCAATGAGCAAGTAGTGTTAGCTAGTATATTCTCATGGGAACCCGAATTACTTCCGAGAATTAGAGAATACCAATTGCTCGACCCGAAATAACAAGAATCAAAGATCATATGGATGAGAGGCCTGATTTTAAGTTAAAAGATAATATTTTGCATTATAAAGATAGAATTTGTGTGCCTGATTTTCTAGAATTGAAGGATGAAAATGGTAGGGGCACATTATACTCAGTATACTATTCATTCAGGTGGTACCAACATGTATCAAGATCTAAAGGATCACTATTGGTGGAAGAATATGAAAAAAGTTATCGCAGAATTTGTTGGAAAATGTTTGGTCTGCTAGCAGATTATAGGAGACCCCTAGGTCTTCTGCATCAATTGGGGATTCCTCAGTGGAAGTAGGAGCACGTCACTATAGACTTTATGTCAGGATTGCCTAATACTAGAAAAGGATTTGATGCTAGTTGGATGATAATAGATCATTTGACTAAGTCAAACCACTTTGTACCATTCAAGACTGGTCAAGGAATGGAGAAAATGGCAGATTTGTATATTAAGGAATTGGTGAGATTGCATGGAACACCGGTTTCTATTGTCTCTGATCAGGATAATAAGTTTGTATCTCGGTTTTGAGTATCTCTATAGGAAGCCTTAGGAACCAATCTAAATTTTAACACAGCCTATCATCCCCAGACAGAGGGACAGACAAAGCAGACAAACCAGACATTAGAGGATATGTTAAGGGCATGTGTCTTGGATTTCAAGACTAGTTGGGATGAAAGTTTAGCTCTATGTGAATTCGCATACAACAATAGTTACCACTTTAGCATTGGAATGGCACCTTTCGTAGCTTTGTATGGGAAAAGATGTCGAACCCCTATATGTTGGTTGAATTTCGGAGCTCACGGTTTTCATGGACCATCTGTGGTTGGAGAGTCTAGTGACAAGATAAAATAGATTCTGGAAAGGTTGAAGGTTGCCCTTAGTAGCCAAAAGAGTTATGCAGATAAAAGGAGGAGAGAGTTGAAGTTTGAGGTTGGTGACCATATATTTCTGAATGTATCACCTACACGTGGTACTTTACGGTTTAGGCAGAAAGGGAAACTCTCCAAAAGATATGTGGGATTGTCCCAAATTATCAGCAAGGTCAATGACGTGGGTCATCGGTTAGCGCTGCAACCAGAGCTATCGGGTGTACATAATGTCTTCCATGTTTCTATGTTGAGAAAGTATGTAGCAGACCCTTCACTTGTGTTACAAAAGCAGGATGATATAACATTTACTGAGCAGCCGGTGAGGATTGTCAACATCAAAGAGCAGGTGTTGAGGAACTTCGTCATCATTGGGTGGAGGTTCAATGGAGTCATCAAAGCCCAGAGGAAGTACCGTGAGAGCTTAGAGATGAAGTGCAGCGATAGTATCTGCACCTTTTTCCTAAGATATGTTAGTCATTTGGAGGACTAAATGTCCTTTAAGGGGGATAGATGTCAGGTCCCAAATTTTTATATTGGGTCATACCGATCTGTCGGGTTTGAGTTAGGTTGAGAGGGGTTATATAGGCTTAGCAAATACTTGTGGGCCTTGGGATTATGTTATTTAACCCTTTTAGGCCAATAGACTCTTTTTGAAATTTTGTAAAACTTACTAGAAAGTAGGGAGCCCCTTTTTGTAATTTAGGAAAACTTTCTCTCAATATAAACCCTTGGGGTTTTCTCCATCCTCCCATATTCTTCCTTTCTTCTACAACCAAGCCCTAGAAGTTCTCTAGGGGGAAAACAAGGTTAGATCTTCTAATCTTTAGATTTGATTTTGGCTTCGAGATCCAAACAAGTGGGTAAATGTAAACAATGGCTTTTGGTTACCTGCAAAATCTTTTAGCTGCTTGTTGGATAACATGCCTTTTGTTAGATTCTTTTTCGTTAAGGTGCAAACTTATGATTCCTTCTGTTTGATACCTTGATTTCAATTGACAATAGAGATTTGATTTCTTGTCTTTTACGTAAAATAGAAATTAGTATATATATTGTGTTTAAAAAAAAATCAATAGAGGTGCAGCACAGCAGGACACACTAGGCAGCGTGCCGCTGCCTGGCATGCCAGGCGGGGCCTGCCGCTTCGTAGCACTGCCTAGCTGCTGCTGGGTGTAGCAGCAGGCCAGGCCTGCTGGCGGGCTGGGCTTGCTAGCAGGCCAGGTCTCCTGCCGGGTCTGCTGCGGGCTGAGGCTGGGCCGGATCTAATGGCGGGCCCAAAGTGAATAAAAATAAAATATTTGATAATAGTAATAAATAAGAAATAAACAATTGGGATCAAGATAGTAATTATAAAGATTTTAGAATGTTGTATTTTGATTAATGATCTAGCATACTAATAGTGACTTGCTTACATTAAAGTAATTCTTAACTAGATGTTATTAAAAATTTAGTTAGGGTTATTTATAAATTTAATTGGGAATTATGTACTTATGATTATTTTTTTTTGGTTGGTTTGAAATTAACTAAGATGTAATTGGGGGGTGACTAAACCATAATTAGAATGTATTTATAACTCTAATTTAGATTTTTAATTTAAGTTTAGATTTCAAAGCAGATTTCGGATTTGGACCTTTGTTTTACATTAAATAATAAGGCGTAACTATACACAACAATGTTAATTAAGAACTTAGTTATCCCTTTTCCTCATTTTGATCATAATTTGATTAAGTTTGTGTTTGGAATTTGAATGTCGTTTACCCAAGTTGTAACACACACTAGATATACATAATTGGGTTAGATGAATCGTGTCTTTTTAGAAACGTTAGTTAAATGTTCACATGAGAATTGGACTAAATGCAAAATGAGAATATGAGATTCGGGATGCACCACATGATAGACAATAAAAGTAGGATATCGGCATCATAGACTCATATTTTCATTCTGAAAGAAGATTGATTCTCATGTGTATATTTAACCAACTATGACATTTGGTGGTTTAGTGCTTACCCTCAGAGAATTTGAATTGACACACGTTCATAATACACTTTCAAATTTAAAAGTCTAAATACTCAATTGATATTGGTTTAATACTAGGATTAAGGGTGTCATATCATGATTCATTCTACATTGGTATACATATGTATTTGTAAATAAGCACATATATATCTGACCGACTGTAATTCGGAGGTGGATGTACGCCATTGGGTCAGCGTGTACTATGGATTATAGCACACAGCTGTGCCTTCTGTTATATTTTGGTGGGAATACCCGTTTTTGTATATTTATTTGTGGGAATACTCGTTTCTGTTTATTCGTCTGCGGGGATACCTGTTACTGTATATTTATTTATAGGAATACTCGTTTCTGTATATTTATTTGCGTAAATACCCGTTTCTGCTTGTCTGTCCGCAGGATACCCATTCTCTTTATTTATTTCTGGGAATACCCGTTTCTGCTTATTTGTCTGTGGGGATACCCGTTTCTGTATATTTATTTGCGGGAATACCCATTTCTGCTTATCTATCTATGGGAATACTCATTTCTGTATACTTACTTGCGAGAATACCCATTTTTGTATATTTATCTACGAGAATATCCGTTTCTGTGCATTCATGCCATTGGGGTTTGCATCTGATATATTTTGGGTTAAAATGAATGTTATCTTTAATTCAGTTAATTAATTTATTGCTTGTAGTTTACCCTCTTGCCAGATTATGTCAATCTGACCTACTACTTTTGGTGTTTAGGTTCCGTTACTGTTGCCGAACTGGAGGGTCAGGCGATGCAGGAAATTCCGCCAAATGGCGGAGTTGTTAAGTGGAACACCGATGACATCATCTGAGGTGTCCTAGTGTGGTGCAGAGTTCAAAAACTTTAGATTATGTAATAAGGCCATGTTTGGGCCATTAGTTTATTTAATTAAGTTAATTTGTTCTGAATTATAACTTTAATTGTTATGCTTTGAAGCACTTGACCTTGATTTTATTATTAATGAGATTTGTTACATGATTGTTATGTGATAGCTATCTGCGATGAGTATGGATTTCAGTTCCACGTGTGATTATGGTTGCTTGATCACCAAGCATAGCCTCACGAAGGACTTTGATCCACTCGGAATTGCGGCCCGTATTGTTTATGTTAGAAAAATTTTAATTGGCCCCAATTCTTGCACCCCTGGAACCGGGTTTGGATCTGGCCCAATTTTGGGGATGTGACACTATCCCAAATTACAAACCATATCAAGGACTTAGAAAGCCAAATCCTTATGTGCCATAACATCCATCAAAGAGCACTGTTGTCTACCTATGCCGATGAAAAAACATCCAGAATTCACCTCCTAGAAAAGTTGACACAGCCCTTCCAGATGAGATAGCTGAAAGAATTAGAGAAAAAGCTATTTATTGTCAGATCAAAGAGCGATTAATGCTCAAAGCTCAATATATAAGCTAGGCAACTGGCTTCCCTAATTGTTCCTGCCATCATATGAAGTTGATATCTCATATATCGAACAAGGATTAGTCTAAAGATTTTCTTTATGTAGAGATGATTTTGAAATAATACAGCAGCTCCCTGTAATAATGCGTCATGCCCTTCACAGCCTCGGAGTTACCAAAAGACAACTTCTCATAACGATTTCATCAAGTTTGGGTGAAAGATTAGAAATCTAGTTTTATCAACCTTTATCAATCATGGACTATCATGACTTTTGAAGAAGGAGATTTAGTCTGCAAAAAATTCATCTCTACCTTAAATAATTACGACCATCTCCCTGTTGATTATTCAGTTAATGGTATGAATCTCATGAAGTCGCTACACTGGAATATAGCTTAGAATGTCTCCAAAATTATGATTCAGCTTCTGATCAATATCAAAGATTTCTTAATCTAAAAGGACATCTTGAATTTGCAAGTACATACAGATATGTTTGGTGTGACGGTCGACGAGTTGTTTGCATTGTTGATAATCTCGCTGAGCAAACAATGGTGATACAGAATCCATATAAATCTGGACATACAGCTCTCAATCAAATTATCAATGCTTATGAAGATATGTCTTTTGATATTTCTGAAGAAACTCGAGAAGAGTTTATCCAATTATTCCATGGTGAATTAACAAATGAAGGTTGGAAGGTTGGAATGAGCACTTTTGATCCAAGTCTCCAATAATACTATGCCTAACATAAAGATTCTTCCTACAAGAGCTTTTTCTAAAACATTGGAAAGATGAGAAAAGCTTCCTCTACTAGCCCTACAATGACTTCTTTGAAAAAGTACATGCAAAAGTACTAAAAGACAAAGCATATCTCTAATAAGAATGAAGTAGTATTTTATTCCTAACATGCACATCCATGAAGAACTTAGCTCCATAAAGGAAAAAGAAATAAAGACATGACACATACCTTATCAAGTCACTCAAAGCAATCATAACATCTCACTATTCAAAATAAAGTTCATCTACAGCAAAGATTGTGATTTTTGCCTGTAGTCCGGAAGCATCATGGAATTTCCTAGCACATTAAATGAAATGCACATTTAGTGTAAATTTTTTTGTAATGAAATGTAAATTATGTTGGTTATGACTATAAATAGGTCTAACCTTCTCCATGTATAGGCAAGAGTTGGAATACCAGTCAAAATCCAACCTTGCTTCCACCACCATCTCTTCTTTCCTCTCCCTTTCGCTTTTGTATACCCACCATCCTTCCGCTTTTGTATACCCACCATCTTCCCCATTTGCTAAATGGGGAAGATGATGGGTTATACAAAAACGGAAGGGAGAGGAGAGAGGAGATGGCAGTGGAAGTAAGGCTGGATTTTGACTGGTATTCCAACTCTTGCCTATACATGAGGAAGACTAGACCTATTTATAGTCATAACCAACATAATTTATATTTCATTACAACTGAATTTACACTGCATTTGCATTTCATTTCATGTTTTGACAAATTTCATGATGCTTCAGGACTATTGGATAAGATCATAATCTTCACTGTAGATGAACTTTATTCTGAATAGTGGATTGTCATGATTGCTTTGTAGAAAATTAAGTGGCTTGATAAAGCATATGTCTTGTCTTGGCTTTATTTCTGTCTTTTCTTCGAATAGAGATGAATCCTTCATTATCACTTTTTGTCTCATTAGCATCTGTATTTGGTTCAAGGGCAATATTTTCAAAAGGATTGTCATCAGCCCAAAGATGATGCAACTGCTGACCAAAACTTAATGGAGAAATTTCAGATGACCTTTTTTTTTGTATTTATTCAAAAATATCCTTTTAGAGTTCTTTTTCGAGTTGAAGCAAATCTACTACTACATAAAGAACAGAAGGAGAGGCTGAACAAGATTTCTTCTGTTTGTCAATATTACTTGCTGGATGAAGCTTTTCTTTTTCTTTTTCAGGAGTTTGAAGAACTTCAGAGAATGATGGCTTTATAGCTTGATCTGTAGAATATTGCTAGAGGTTTGCAGTATAATCAAATTGATGCCAAAACTTGATATAAATCATTCGAGATAAAACTGGTGTGCTGAAGTCCATTTCTTTATAAAAATTCCATTTCAAGATCCAAGGAATCTCCTACTTGCGATAAAACTGCATAGTAACATAAGGTTCTATTGCAAGTTGTAGGTGCTGATAAAGGCTTTTTTTCGGATTTGAGAAAGGCTTTAAAAGATGCGGAATAGGATTCATAAATATGAAGAAGTTCTTGAGGAAGGATGTCTTTAGTGGCACCAAAAGGGATCCAGAATTGTGTGAAGAACCACATAGCTAGTTTATGGGAGTTTGATTTGAATCTAATGAACAAGGAATGCTGGAAGGATGGGTTTTGATAATAGTGGATGACTTCCCAAGCAGAAATATAATCATAATAATTAAAAATAAGTTTTGAATCAAGCCTTTGAGGCATATGAAGAGGTCATCCCCATTCTTCTACGGAGAGAACATGCAGGATTTTGATTTTTGAATAAAGGATAGTAATGTTGGGTCGTAAAGCATTTAAGTATGAGTTTTTTGATCCACCTGTATGATCAATAGTACAGCTGCTAGTTCTGATCATAATCTGTTCTTAGACTTTATAGTCTAGAGGTTGGATAAATAAGTGATCAAGAGAAGAAAGGGTTTGGATAAGATGTTCAATAGAAATGGTATTGGCATAAGACATGTCATCTAAGGAATAAATTCTCAAGGGTGCTTCTGTGGCAAAATATTGGGTTTGTGAAGCTTGAGGGTTTTTGGATACAGGGCTTGATGGGCTTTGAAATTGAGGAATATTAGAAGTATGAGTTGCTCCCCATCTCTCAAGATAATTGCCGCTGGATTTTCTGGATAAAGGTCTAGTGTTCGTAATGGAAGAAACTTTATTGGTTGAGGACTGGAGAAAGGGTCTAATCTACCAAGGCCTCATTCTTTTGTCCCTGTAAAAACTCAGGAGATAAAAAATCAGGAAGAGAATTATTTTTACCCACAATATACTCAATGTTAAAGTCAAATATGGCCGATAAAGCTTGCCAGTGAGCAAAGATTTACTTAGCAGCAAGATTTTTTACATCTTTTTCTAAGATTTCTTTAGTAGATTTACAATCTATTCTTAATAAAAAATTTTTGTTTAATAAATCAGTTTGGAACTTCATTATACTATTTACTATGGATAGGATTTCCTTTTTAATAGTTGAATAATTCTGTTGAGTGGGTGTCCATGTTCGAGAAGTGAAATGAAGAATTTCTTCTTTTCTAAGGACATTTCTTTGTAGAAGGATTCCTCCAAAACCTATTTCAGATGCATCTATTTAAACTATTTTTAATAAATCTGGATGAGTGATAGTTAAACAAGGTAAATTTTGGACTTTCTGCTTAATATTTTGAATAGCTTTTGTATGAGCAGGTGACCATTCTACTGGGAATTTTTGGTCAAGCACATTTGCAAGATTTTTATAAAAGTTAGAAACATAATTAAAGCATCCAAGAAAATGTTGCAATTGCTCTTTATTAAGAATTTCATTAGAAAATTAGGAAACAAACTTAATAACTCTTGGGACTAGAGAAATAGTTCCTTTTTTATTATAAAGCCAAGAAACTAAATTTTTGTTTGAAAAAGCTTCATTTTCTTTTGGGATAAAACAATTCCATTCTTGATAATACCTTTTTTAAAAATATTTAAATGTTTCCAATGGGCACAAATAGATTTTGAAAACACAAGAATGTCATCTATATAGACGAGTGTAAAAGCTTGATATGGATTTTAGACCAAATGGCATAGTGTTCCATTCATAATGGCCAAATGGTACTATAAAAGCAGTTTTATACCTATCCTCCGGGTGATTTGAATTTGCCAAAATCCTGATTTATGATCAAATTTAGAAAAAAGGAAGGCACCAGCTAGACAGTTAAAAAAATCAGTTTTATTTGGAACTAGATATCTGATGGACTTTAAGACTTTATTTAAAGGCTTGTAGTTGAAAACAATATGGGGAACACCTCGTTCCTGCTCAGGCACTTTATTTACATAAAACGCTGTAGAACTCCAAGGGAATTATGATTTCTGAATAAGCTTTTTAGCAAGAAGTTCATTGATTTCTTTAGTACATAGTTATATAAGGTCTTTATTCATCTGAATAGGTCAAGCTTTAGTAGGAATTTGAGATTCATCAAAATTATCAATATATGGAAGAGAAACAGTATGGTGTTTCCTATGCCAAAAGGCAGAAGGAAGGTTAGAACAACATTCTGTTTCAAGAGATTTTTGAAATTGGATTAAATCTTTTTGAAATTCTGGTTTTTGTAATTCTTTTTTAATTTTTAAAGAATTCATATCTTCTTGAAGATATGCAATTTGTTTTTTTATAAGCAATTTGATTTTCAATGATATTGATATGTTGAATAAGAGTTGATTCAACAAAATCAATAATTAATTTTTTATTGTCTTTAATAGTCTTAAGGCCTGATGAATCAATTTGAAAAGGCTGTAGAATCTGTAGAAAAGGATTTCCAAGGATAACACCATTGTTTAAATCTTTTCTTAGCAGGAAATTAGTCTTTATACATGTTCCATTTTTGCAAACATGGACATTATTTAATTTATAATGGATATGGAGTTTGATACTAGCAATTGATAAGCTGAGTTTATTTTTGGTTTTTTCATAATATTTTGTTGGGATTAATTCTTCTCATATTAAATTAACATCTGCGCCACTATCTACTAAGCAGAGTGCTTTAATAGAGAAGTCTTTGACCTTAATTGTAACTTGAGTTTTCCATTTTTGAGGTGGATTCCTTGTTAAAGAATCTACAAAACCATTTAAGTTTTCATCAAATTTTTCTTGATGTTCTAAATTATCATTGTTTTCTTGATAATTTTTGAGTGTGTGAAATTCAAGAATCTCAACACATTTGAGTTTTTGAAGTTCAATTAAATCTTGTTTTAATTCTTTTATTTCTTGCTTTTGATTATTAATTTCTTTATAAAATCTTAAATTGAAAGATGAGTAGGAGCTTGTTGCTCTCTTAATTTATCTAAAATAGTTTTTATACTGAATTGTTCAGGTAAGTTAGATATATTGATGTAGAAGCTTTTCCTTTATTATTTCTGTTGTTTATTTTCTATATTTTTTCAAAATATTTATTTTTTAATTCTTTATCTTTTAGATCTTTAAACATTTCTAGCACCATTTCTTCTGGAGCAGAGAATATGTTTAAAGATAAAGAGGAAGAAAAAGCAGATTCATGCAAAATTTCACTGTCAAATATTTTACAATGGCATGTATCTGAAGAATAATCTTTATCATAGGAACTAGATGATTCTAAGGATGAGGATAAGGGTCCTTTTAAGATAGTTTTGATTTCTTTTTGAGAAGAAATAATTTCAGAAGGCTGTAAAATATTTTTAACTTTATCTTCAATTATATTAGTTTGTTGGCCAATAGTATGAAGGTTAATATTTATATAATTATTTTCTTCTAAAACATGACTTAAATCTAATTTGTAAATAAATTCAGATTTACCTTTATCTCCTTGTATCTTTGATACATCTTTTATCGATACAGCCGTAGTTTCTTTATATATGATTTGATGAAACGGAGGATGTATAGATTCTTTACTTCTCTGTGGAAAAGAACTGGTAGAAGCTATAATCCAAGATGAACTTAATTTAGTTATCATATTGATGGATAATTCTTTCTTAATATAAGCTTTCTTTATGGCTAATTTAAGCCAATCAAATAAATAAATATTTCTTTGATTATCAAACATATATTTGTACCATTTTTCTTTTAAAAAGTCTTTATGTTCTTGAGAAACCTGTTTAAAAAAGGATTTTATTAAAGGATGTAAAGCTAAATTCTTTTTTAACATTTCTTAATCAATTTCAAAGCATTCAATAACATTTATATTGAAATCGGATTCCGAAGGATTATATCTATTAGATGGAGAAGCTAAATAAGAAGGATACATAAGTCCTGTAGGTCTAAATTAGGTGTAGAGCAAGAAGCTCGGGATGGTTCTTTTATGAAAGATCCTACCACAGAGGAAGGATGAAAGTAAGACTTTCTAGAAGGTTGATAAACTGTAGGAGTTGTATCACTTGAATCTGTCTGAAAATTTATTTCAACACTTCCATTTTCATATTCCATAATTGTTTCAATATCTTGATTTTCTAAAGACCTTTCAGGTTGAGCGTTTTCTAAGCACCATTTACTAGATAGATTAATATCATTCCACGATATGAGTTTTGGAATATTAACTTTATTTTTAAAAGTAGTTTGGAATGAAGTAGTCATACCTTTTGCTTGATGGGAATAGGCTATGCCTAGAACAACTGAATTCATTAGTTTATAATAAACTCTATATATGAGAGCAAGATTTTGATTAGGAGGACTCATATCAAAACCTTTTGTTTGGATAGCAAGAGTAAGAGCTTCATGTGCACCTGGATTTATAAGGAAAACAGAGAAATTTGGAAAGCAATTGAAGAAAGTAGGGTCATTAGACAAACTTGATTTAGCCATTCCAAGTAATGAATCACTGAATTTTTTATGTCTTATATCTTGAACATAGATGAGAGCTTCAGTTCTAAGTCTAAGTCTTGTTAATGACTTTAGAGCAACTTGCACTAATCCAAAATGAATATAATTGTATGTTTTAACTTACTCCTTTATTTCATGGGGCTTGATTAAAGAAAGATGCTGAATATTACTAGTAATGGATTCAGTTCTTTTAATCGTTTTTACTTTATAACTTGATTTTAATTGAAAAGTTCTAACTTTATAAATTTCATTTTTATTTATGGTTGGAATAGTCCAGTCACAAATAACTTGATCTAAATCGTCATAACTGATTTCTTCACTATTTTTAATAGGCATAGAAGATAAAGAATTTGATGATGAGGAAGAAGAAGGTACAAACTTCTTAATAAGCTTAGCCATAATTTATATTACAGAGTTATTTTATCCAAATCCACCATGAGTATCTAACGAAATAGAGGATATAGACACCAACAAAATGCCTTAAATGCCTTCATACGGCTAACAACGGTGACAACAATGGCTACCTTAGCTTCGCTCTAGGTGGAATATGATTAAAATTTCTCAATAATAACAAACACATAACTAAATATACATACTTTTGACGTTCTTACTTATGAGTTAGCAATTCTTTGAGCAAAATCAAAGTATAACATAACAAAGATAAGTGAAGAAATACCTACAAAATAACTTTATATTGCCAATGTACTTGATTACAAATTTGATACCAACTTGGCTCTGATACCAAATGGGGAAAATGGTGGGTATACAAAAGCAGAAGGGAGAGGAGAGAGGTGATGGTGGTGGAAGCAAGGCTAGATTTTGACTGATATTCCAACTCCTCTGGAGCAGAAAGTACATTTAAAGCTAAAGAGGAAGAAGAAATAGATTCATACTGGATTTCACTGTTAAATATTTTACAATGACATGTTTCTAAAGCATGAGAGGAAGAATAATCTGTATTAGAGAAACTGGATGACTCTAACACTGAGGATCCTTTTAAGATAGTTTTGATTTCTTTTTCTATTTCAACTTTTATTTTTGGGCAGTCAGGAGCTATATGTCCTTTTCTTTGTTATTATCACATTGTATTTCTTTTTTCTTGGGATAAGAAGTGGATGGATTATCATTTGTATAAGTTTTCTTTAATTCTTTATAAGGGTTTTTATGAGAAGATTTTTTATAATAACTTTTTGAAGGAGTATAATATTGTGGAGTTGAAAAATATTTAGATTTTCTTTTTTGATGGTTTCTTTTTAAGTTTTTCCTTTTATTTTGGGTAGAAGGACTGATTAATGGTTCCATACCAAATTGAAAATAAAAATTACCAAGTTCATACTTGCTGATTCTTTTTTTATTTTGAATTTGAAGTTTAAGTTTGATTTCATTGCAGAATGAAAATCCAACTTTACTAATCTTTTGAATTAGATCACCGTATGCATACATTCCATAATTTTCTGATTTTAATTCTTCTCTAACTTTTTCTGCAAAAAGTTTAGGAAGACCAGATATGAATTTTTCTTTCCAAAATTCTGAATTACTTGCATCAATGGTATAGAGTTTTGATAAGAAAACATCTTTATACGAATCAAAATCTGATAATGTTGGGCAAGATAAATTGATTAATTGTGTTTTTAATTTTTCTTCTACATTCATATAATTGCCAATAAAATGTTTAACTATATTAGTAATAAGCATGTAGATGGAATCAGGCATCATTTGTCCTTGAGGAGTAAGAACAGGATTTCCGGAGGGATTTCTTTTTACTGCATTTAATATAGCATTTCTTTTTATATCTGATAGGTATTTTTCCCACCAACCATGTAATTGTCCAGTAAATCCAAGGACGACTGTATCTACTGCATGTCTTTGATCATTACCAGCAGCCATGATGGTAGAGGCATATATCATCATGTGTTCATAGTTGCAGAATTTGATATTCAGATAGTCCATCTACATTCCATTCATATACTGAAGAGTTTTCAAATCAAAGGCCATTTAGAATAGCTTGTTCTTCAAATTGAAGATCAACTGGAGTAGGTATTGGATAACAATTTCTTGTTTTTGCTGCAATGACTATTGGTTTTTGTCTTTTAATTATTTTATTGATTTGTAGAGATTCTTGATTTTGATCATCTTGATTTTCATTTGATTTTTCTTCTATAAGTCAGAAACAGAGAATTTTGAGTTTGAGCTCGAAGCTTTAGAAACTAAAACATTTATGGATTTTTCATCTTTATTTTCTTTATTATCTTTAAGTTTTATGTTTGTAAAACTATAAGATAATTGATTGATTAGTTCATCTGAAATTTTTAAGGGTTTTTTTAATAACTTTATATCTTTAAGGGCTTCATCTTGAAAACCTGAAGATTGTATCATGATTACTTTGAGGGAAGAAGTAGTTCCATAAAATTTTAAAATATTTTCAACTTTATCTTCAATTCTATTGGTTTGTTGGCCAATAGTTTGAATGTTTATATTTGTATAATTATTTTGTTTTAAAATATGACTTAAATTTGATTTGTAAATAAATTCAATTTTACCTTTGTCTCCTTGTATTTTTGCAACATCGTTAATGGGTACAGCTGAAGTTTCTTTATAAATGATTTGATGTAATGGAGGATGTATAGATTCTTCAATTCTTTATGGAGAAAAACTGGTAGAAGCTATAATCCAAGCAGAGCTTAATTTAGTTATCATATTGATGGATAAATCTTCAGTATTATAAGCTTTCTTCATGGCTAGTTTAAGCCAATCAAAGAAATAAATATTTCTTTGATTATCATACATATTTTTATACCATTTTGCTTTTAGAAAGTCTTTATGTTCTTGAGACACATGGTTAAAAAAGGATTTTGTGAGAGAATGTAAAGCTAAATTCTTTTTTAACACTTCTTTATCAATTTCAAAGTACTTAATAATATTTATATTGAAATCGGATTCTGAGGGATTATGTGTATTAGTTGGAGAAGTATGATTTCTTACATTTTCTGAAGCTTGATAAGAAGGATACACAAGTCCTATAGGTCGAAGCTTTACATTAGGTGTAGAGCAAGAAACTCGGGATGGTTCTTCTATGGAAGTCCTACCACAGAGGGAGGATGAGAATAAGACTTTCTAGAAGGTTGATGAATTGTAGGAGTTGTATCTCTTGAATCTATTTGAAAATTTATTTCAACACTTCCATCTTCATGTTCAATAATTGTTTCAATATCTTGATTCTCTAAAGATCTTTCAGGTTGAGCATTTTTAAAGCACCATTTACCAGATAGATTAATATCATTCCACTATATGAGTTTTGGAATATTAACTTTATTTTTTAAATTAGATTGGAATAAAATAGTCATACCTTTTGCTTAAAGGGAATAGGATATGCCTGGAACAACTAAATTCATGAGTTTATAATAAACTTTATATATGAGAGCAAGATTTTGATTATGAGGATTCATATCAAAACCTTTTGTCTGGATAGCAAGAGTAAGAGCTTCATGTGCACCTGGATTTGTAAGGGAAGTAGAGAAATTCAGAAAGCAATAGAAGAAAGTAGGGCCATTAGCCAAACTTGATTCAACCATTCCAAGTAATGAATCACTGAATTTTTTATGTCTCCTATCTTGAACATAGATGAGAGCTTCAATTCTAGGTCCAAGTCTTGTTAATGGCTTTAGAGGAACTTACACAAATCCAAAATGAATAGAATTGTATGTTTTAACATACTCCTTTATTTCATAGGGCTTGATTGAAGAAAGATGATGAATATTACTAGTAATGGATTCAGTTCTTTCAATGGTTTTTACTTTATAACTTGATTTTAATTGAAAACTTCTAACTTTATAAATTTCATTTTTATTTACGTTTGGAATAGTCCAATCACAAATAACTTGATCTAAATTGTCATAACTGATTTCTTCACTTTTTTTAATAAACGTAGAAGATAAGAAATTTGATGATGAGAAAGAAGAAGGTAGAAAATTCTTAATAAGCTTAGCCATAATTTGTATTATAGAGTTATTTTAATCAAATCCACTATGAGCATCTAACAAAAAAATAAGATTTACACCAACAAAACGCCTTAAATGTCTTCACCTGGCTAACAATGATGATAACAATGGCTGCCTCAGCTTCGCTCCAGGCGGAATATGATTAAAATTTCTCACTAATAACATACATACAATCCAGTATTAAGATTTTTGACATTCTTGCTTCTGAGTTAGCAATTTCTTAAATAAAATCAAAACATAAAGATAAGTGAAGAAATAGTTACAAAATGACTTTATATTGCGATGATACTTAATTACATGCTGATGCCAACTTGATTTTGATACCGAATGAGGAAAATGGTGGGTATACAAAAGTGGAAGGGAGAGGAGAGAAGAGATGGCAGTGGAAGCAAGGCTGGATTTTGACTGGTATTCCAACTGTTGCCTGTACATGGAGAAGGCTGGTATTATTTATAGCCTTAGCAAACATAATTTACATTTCATTACAACTAAATTTACAATGCCTTTTCATTTCATTTTATGATGTTTCGGGATTTTACTGTTGGATAGAATCACAAGTTGCCATATAAATGGCTTGTCTTCATGCTGTGATGAGTATACTTGTTAACTAGGAGGATGTTGCTTTATTCTTCTGCATAGTACTTGGTTGGTCTGTTGTTGAGAGAGGAGTCTATGGAGCCTTGAATTTTCTTGTTGGCTTTTGGATTTTTCCCAATTGTCTTTTGTCTTCTTTCTCAAAGTAGCTTTTTTGCATAGTACTTTTTCAATATAACTTTGATGTGTTTGTAGACAATAGCATAGCTATGGATACGGTAGCAATGATAAAGTTTTCGTTATCTTTTCTTTGCATTTTTTATAAAGAAAACTTTTAATAAATCTTGATAAGATTAATCACCATCCTGATGAATTCCATTGCAGCTGGTGGAGAACTTCATAATATAGTCAAAATTATGACAAGGGTCATTCCAACCTTCATTATCATTTTTGAATTCTCCATGGAATAGCTGAATTAATTTTGCATGAGTTTTTTCTAAAATGTTGAAAGAGATATCTTCATAGGCATTGAGAATTTGATTAAACTTGGCATGTCTGGATTTAAAAGGATTTTGTATCACCATAGTTTGCTCAGCGAGATCATTAGCAATGCAAACAACTTGTCGACTGTCACACCAAACATATTTGCATGTACTTACAAATTAAAGATATCCTTTTAGATTGAGCAATCTTTGATATTGATCAGAAGCTGAATCATAATTTTTGAGACGTTCTAAGCCGTATTCCATTGTAGCGACTTCATGAGATTCATACCATTGAGCTGATAATTAACAGGTAAATGCTCGTAATCATTTAAGATAGAGATGAATTTTTTGCAGATTAAATCTCTTTCTTCATAATTCATGATGGTCTATAATTGATAGGTCGATAAAATCGGATTTTTGATCTTTCACCCAAACTTAATGAAATCATTATGAGAAGTTGTCTTTTGGTAACTCCAAGGCTGTGAAGGGAATGACGCACGATTGCAGGGAGTTGCTGTATCATTTCAAAATCATCTCTGCATAAAGAAAATCTTTGGACTAATCCTTGTTCGGTATTTGAGATATCAACTTCATATGATGGCAGGAACAATTTGGGAAAGCCAGTTGCCCAGCTTATATATTGAACTTTGACCATTAATCGCTCCTTGATCTGACAAGAAATAGTTTTTTCTCTAATTCTTGCAGCTTTCTCATCTGGAACAACTGTGTTAACCTTTTCCAGGAGGTGAATTCTAGATGTTTTTTCATTAGCATAGGTGGATAATAGTGCTCTTTGATAAATGTTATGGCACATAAGGATTTGGCTTTCTAAGTCCTTGATATGTTTGCAATTTTGGATAGGGTTTTTCTAGTGTTTTTACTTTTGTAAGAGAGAATGGCACTCCAATGGGCATTGATAAGTTCTTGTGAAGTGACATATAATCCTGGATTGAAGAAGGGAATTGATATTTATTGGGATGTAGGTATGAAGGAAGAGCTTGATTCCTGAATAGGGGCTCTGCTTTTGCTTGTACTTGATGTCATAATGAGAAAGGATACTTTCTGAAGGCCGATAGGTCTGAATAAGAATTATCAATAATCTGAATTTTTATTTTCTTTGGGAAAAGAAAATTAATTTTATATCTGTCCTCCGTGTAGAATGTGAAGGCACTAAAATCTAGATGTAGGATCAAATGTAGAAAATATGAAGGCATCAGAGAGACGATTAATAAGATCCATTTTATTTGGAACTAGATATTTGATTGTTTTTTTTAACACCTTATTTTTGTTTACACTTTGTCTGAATACTATTGATATGTTGAACAGGAGTTGATTCACCAAAATAAAAAATTAATTCTTTACTGTCTAAAATAGTTCTTAGACTTGATGAGTCAATTTGAAAAGGCTGTAAAATTTGTAGAAAAGGGTTTCCAAGGATAACATCATTGTTTAAATCCTTTCCTAAAAGGAAATTAGTCTTTACACATGTTCCATTTTTACAGACATAAACATTACTTGATTTATATTTGATATATAGTTTTTTGCTAGCAATAGCTAGATTGAGTTTATTATTGGTTTTTTCATAATACTTTGTTGGGATTAATCCTTCTCTTATTAAATTAACATCTGTGCCACTATCTAGTAAGCAGAGTGCTTTAATATAGAAGTCTTTGACCTTAATTGTAGCTTGAGTTTTCCATTTTCTAAGTAGATTTCTTGTTAAAGAATTTACAAAACCATTTAAGTCTTTATCAAATTTTTCTTGATTTTCTAAATTATCATTATTTTCTTGTTAATTTTTTAGTGTGTGAAATTCAAGATTCTCAATACGTTGTTTGAGTTCTTGAAGTTCAATTAAGTCTCATTTTAATTCTTTTATTTCATGCTTTTGATTATTTATTTCTTTATAAAGATCATGAATAGAAAGATGAGTAGGAGCTTATTGCTTTCATAATCTATCTAATACAGTTTTAATGCTGAATTGTTCAGGTAAGTCTGATATGTTATTTGATGTAGAAGCCTTCCCTTTTTTAGTTCCTTTATTTATATTCTGTATTTTTTTGAAATATTTATTTTTTAATTCTTCTTCTTTTAGATCTTTAAACATTTCTAGCACTATCTCTTTTGGAGCAGAAAGTATGTTTAAAGATAAAGAGGAAGAATAAGCAGATTCATACTGGATTTCATTATCAAATATTTTACAATGACATGTATCTAAAGCATGAGAGGAAGAATAATCTGTATCAGAGGAACTGGATGACTCTGATGCTGAGGATCCTTTTAAGATAGTGTTGATTTCCTTTTCTATTTTAACTTTTATTTTTGGGCAGTCAAGAGCTATATGTCCTTTTTCTTGAAATTATAAAATTTTATTTCTTTTTTCTTGGGATAAGAAGTGGATGGATTATCGTTTGTATAAGATTTCTTTAATTCTTTATAAGGGTTTTTATGAGAAGATTTTTTATAATATCTTTTTGAGGGAGTATAATATTGTGGAGTTGAAAAATGTTTAGATTTTCTTTTTTGATGGTTTCTTTTTAAGTTTTTCTTTTTATTCTAGCTAGATGGACTGATTAATGATTCCATACCAAATTGAACACAAAAATCACCAAGTTTATACTTGCTAATTCTTTTTTTATTTTCAATTTAACATTTAAGTTTGATTTCATTACATAATGAGAATTTGACTTTATTAATCTTTTGAATTTGAACACCATATGTATACATTCCATAATTCAAATTTCCATAATTTTCTGATTCTAATTCTTCTCTAACTTTTTCTGTAAAAAGTTTAGGAAGACCAGATATGAATTTTTCTTTCCAAAATTTTGAATTGCTTGCATTGATTGTATAGAGTTTTGATAATAAAACATCTTTATACCAACGAAAATCTAACAATGTTGGGCAAGATAAATTGATTAATTATGTTTTTATTTTTTCTTCTACATTCATATAATTATCGATAAAATGTTTTACTATATTGGTAATAAGCATGTAAATAGAATCGGGAATCATTTAACCTTGAGGAGTAATAACACGATTTCCTGAAGGATCTCTTTTTACTGTATTTAGTATAACTTGTCTTTCTATATAAGATTAGTACTTTTCCTGCCAACCATGTAATTGTCCAGTAAATCCGAGGACAACTACATTTACTATATGTCTTTGATCATTACCGGCACCCATGATGGTAGAGGCATATATCATCATGCGTTGGCATAGTTGCAGGATTTGATATTCAGATAGTCCATCTACATTCCATTCATATACTAAGGAGTTTTCAAATCGAAGGCCATTTAGAATAGCTTGTTCTTCGAATTGAAAATCAACTGGCGTAGGTCTTGGATAATAATTTCTTGTTTTTGCTACAACGACTATTGGTTTTTGTCTTTTAAATATTTTATTGATTTGTATTCTTGATTTTGATCATTCTGATTCTCATTTGTTTTAGACTCTTCTTCTATAAGATCAGCTATAGAAAATTCTATATCTGAGCTAGAGGCTTTAGAATTTGAGACTAAAACATTTATAGATTTGTCTGCTTTTTTATCTTTATTTTCTTGAAGTTTTATATTTGTAAAACTATGAGATAATTGATTGATTAGTTCATCTGAAAATTTTAAAGGTTTCCTTTGTAACGTTAGATCTTTAAGGGCTTCACCCTAAAAACTTAAAGTTTGTATCTTAATTATCTTTTGTGAAGAAGATGCTTCATAAAATTTTAAAATATTTTCAACTTTATCTTCAATTCTATTAGTTTGTTGGCCAATAGTATGAAGGTTAATATTTGTATAATTATTTAATTCTAAAACATGAGTTAAGTCTGATTTATAAATTAATTCAGATTTACCTTTATCTTCTTGTATTTTTGCAGCATCTTTTATGGGTATGGTTGAAGTTTCTTTATATGTGATTTGATATAATGGAGGATGCATAGATGAGAACTTCTTAAAAATGCATATTTTCATACACATTTTGAACTATTTTAAGGACTTATTGACTTGAAAGAGCCTCATTTAGTGTGATCTAGTGGGTTCAAGCAATTTAAATTTATTTTAGTATTTCTCTACATAATTTTTTTAAAAATCACATTTTTTTGCTTACTTTCATGAAACTTGCCATTTTTGGAAAGTTTTGTGAAAATAATTTTTCTCACGAAATAAATTGAATTTTAATCATTCTTAGTTCATTTACATAAAATTATGAAGAATGATGTACACTTTTTTTTATCATTTTATGAGAGATGGGCCCACAGTCATGCATATGTGATCTTAAGGGTAAAATTGTCTTTTCATATGACTTCACTTTTGTTTTGTAGGAAATTGATTATATGATTCTCATTTATAAAGAATTGAGGCGAGGAATTGATTTTCAAGAGAAAGGAGAGAGGAATTGAAGAAAAAAAGAAATTAGAAGAAAATTGCAAAAGGTCGCCTTCATGGTCCCACACATACATGCATATGTGTGGGGTACACTTGTAAAACATCTAAGATGGGGTCCATTTATTTATTGTATATTTTCAAGAGAATTTGAAGAGAATTTGAAGAATATCTCATTAAAGATAAATAAGGAAAGCCACATAGGAGTTCTTTTTGGAGAAGGAGAAGATTTAATTGAAAAAAAATATATATATATATCCAAGAAAGCTATTCCATTGCAACACATGTTTTGGATCAGATTTTGATTGAAAAAATAAAGGAAAAATCAAGGGAAAATTATCTAGAAGATCTCTTCAAGTTTGGAGCCAACAAGGAAAACTTTCCAAAAAAGGAAAGTTGACGATGTAAAGAGATAAAAGGGAAAGTTCTACACCTCATGTGGGCCAATTTTCATTCCAATACAGGATTCTTGTCCTTACTTCATCTCTCAAAAGATCTCAATGAAAGGTGGCAAAGACAAAGAAGGAAAGAAGCATCCAAAATAGACTTTCAATCAAAGCTAGCAAGGAAAGAAAATTTAAAAAAATAGAAAAAAATCCCAAAAGATATGTCACGCCCAAAGCCTTGTATGGAGCCTATTTTCTTTCAATTTTTTTTATTTTTAAAATTTTGGAGTTTGAGGAAGAATAGGACTTGAAAAAGTATAAATAAGGCACCCCTCTCTCATATCCGTCATGGAAGAATTACCCACCTTCCACCTCTAGATTTTTACACTCCATCTCTCCCTCTCTTGTTCTCTACATCTTAAGTCATCAAGGAGCCTTAACCCTAAAGCCATACCACCAACCTTGAAGTCTCAACTAGAAGGAGGAATTCTCATCCATCCTAGTATGTAATTATTTGCTTTTTATTTCCAATCTTTTGTAAAATAATTTCACGCTAGTAAAATTTGTTTCTTTTGAATTGTTCTTATCTTTGATTTTGTGGTGTTCATAATTTTAGTCTTCTTTGTAATTAGGTTAATTTTAATTCTTGTTTAAATATTGAGAGAGAATTGGAATCACAACTAGTAACCCATCTTAGTAACCTTTTTAATATACTATGTCTCTTTGGATACATTGTATGTTTGGAGGCAATGCAAGATAGAGTTAAAGAGGTTTGACTGTAAAAAAAGATTAGAGGCCAATTCTGAAATTTATTTCTACATGGAATGAAAATTTTTTATTCTCACTTGGATTGGTGACCCAAGATGAAAAATAAAGCCCTAGAACAATACTTCTAATCTTTTTGAGCCTAAATTAAGATAAGGAATTAAAAGAGCAATCTACCGCCTTTGACTTCTTGTTATTACCACGTTTCACTTCTTGTTACTTACTGCCTTTGACTTTCTATTATTACCGCCTTTGACTTCTTGCAATTTTATTTTATTTTCTACACTTTTGTTATTTTTCTTGTTATGTTCATGTTGATTTTAAGTTTTGGTTTTGCATAGTTTGATGGTTGGATTAGAATTCATTGCATCTATTTTCATGTCATAAGATTTTGTGTATATTTAAGTTGCTAAAAATTAAGCTTTCAGATCTGAATTGAATGAAGAAATTCGGACTCAATATATAAACAGCAAAACTTAATAGTGTCAGCAAACAATAGAAACAGTGTTTTGGAAAAAAGTTCAAAGTGGGTAAACTAGTCAAATCATCATATTTTTCTTTGAAACTTGAGAAAATTAAAGTTTAGGAAGTGGTCTTTTATTCCCTAGAATTTAAGATCAAAATAATTTTGAAAGGTTTGTGAACCAAAGGCTTAAACTTTACTAATCAGTTAACTCAGATCAGAACTTCTGCACAAAATTTTGCAAAGTTGTCATGTTCATGCATTCATAACTTTTTTGTTTTAGATCCTTTTTCACTTCCATTTTTTTTTTTGTTAGTTTCTTGCATCAGTAGAGCATAAATTCTAGCCATTGAACTTAGACTTAGGATGCATTACAATTGTTCAAATCATGTATAAAATTTGTATCAGCATACTAGTTTTTCAAACTAAGAATTTTTCAGCATCTCGTGGCATGCATTGTATTACTAATTTTACTAAGTTTCTAATTTTAAATTTTTTTCTAGTTTTATGTGTTTGATTGTTTTAGTTAATTTTTAGATAAAGATCTTTCTAAACTTCTTTTAATTAAAGATTTTAAATTGGAAAGTTTACTAGTTTTGGAAATTCTAACTTAGGAAAGTTTTTAACTTTTGTTTATTTTGTTTCTAACATTGTTTAGTTTAGTTAGTTTCTAATTTTAGTTTTTGTTTTTGGAAGTTATAACTTGTGTTTTAGTTTTGCAGCAATTTTTGTTTTATTTTAGGAATTTTTAGATTTAGGTTTTCTATATTTAGGAAAGTTTATTTCATTGGTTTATAATTATTTTAATTTTGGTAAGTAGGTTGCTTGTATTTGTTAGATTTTAATTTAGGCTAGTTTTAGAGTTTTATTTAGGGCAGGTACAAGTTGAAAAAGGAACCTTAAAATATATTGCTCCCTGTGGATCAACCTGGTCTCACCAGTATTATTACTACATCGCGGTTCTGCACTTGGAACTGACGATCAAGTTTTTGGAGAACACACAAGCTTGTCCAATTTTAGACAAATTTTTTTTTGATTTTTCTGTCACTTTTATCATTTTAGTAAGTTTTTAATCATTCCAATTTTTTTAACAAAAAAATAGGACCTTTATTTTTTTTTGTTAGCATTTATTTTTCATTTTGGAAAAGAAAGTTTTCAAAGGAATTGAAATGATTTGAAGATATATAGAAATCTGGAATTTTCATACTTTTAAAAGAAAGTAAAAAGAAAGTTTACATTTTCTAAAGGAGGAAACCTATCAAAAGATTACCAAAACCTGCTCTTCACATACACACCGTATACATTTTTCAAAATTTTGGATAGGAAGGTTTAATGTTGTTTTTGGAATTTTTCGGGAGAATACGATGTGAACTTGAAAATTAGTTTGTAGAATATTTTTGTTTCCTGTTTCATTTTTGGTGAATTGTATCTATTAGAACGAAAATGAATTAATTCAGGTGAAATGAGAATTGCCACCTAGTGTTTACTTTAGTTAAAAAAAGAAAAAAAAGAGAGCATATAATGAGAAGTTTGTGATTTGTTTGGTTTCGTAGCCTTTTTAGCTCGAGCTAGTAAGCCCGACGGGGTATTTTCATACCTAGTGTCCTAAAGTCATCTGGTTTGGGAGTCATTGGCCTAACGCTTGCTGCATGGGTTAATAGATTCTTTAGTTCGTTGTGGAGAAGAATTGGTAGAAGCTATAATCCAAGATGAGCTTAATTTTGTTATCATATTGATGGATAAATCTTCAGTATTATAAGCTTTCTTTATGGCTAGTTTGAGCCAAGCAAAGAAATAAATATTTCTTTGATGATCATACATATATTTATACCACTTTTCTTTTAAGAAATCTTTATGTTCTTAAGAAACCTATTTAAAAAAGGATTTAGTTAAAGGATGTAAAGCTAAATTCTTTTTTAACATTTCTTTATCAATTTTAAAACATTCAATAACATTTATATTGAAATCAATATTGAAATCAGATTCTAAGGGATTATATGTATTGTTAGAGAAGCATGATTTGTTATGTTTTCTGAAGCTTGATAAGAAGGATACACAAGTCCTATAGGTTGAACGTCTACATCAGGTGTAAATCAAGAAATTCAGGATGGTTCTTTTATGGAAGATCCTACCACAGAGGGAGGATGAGAATAAGACTTTCTAGATGGTTGATAAACTGTAGGACTTGTATCTCTTGAATTGTTTGAAAAGCTATTTCAACACTTCCATCTTCATGTTCAATAATTGTTTCATTATCTTCATTTTCTAAAGACCTTTTAGGTTAAGCGTTTTCTAAGCGAATTTTACTAGATAGATTAATATCATTCCACTATATGAGTTTTGGAATATTAACTTTATTTTTGAAATTAGTTTGGAATAAAGTAGTCATACCTTTTGCTTCGTGGGAATAGGCTAAGCCTGGAACAACTGAATTCATGAGTTTATAATAAACTCTATATATGAGAACAAAATTTTGATTATGAGGATTCATATCAAAACCTTTTGTTTCGATAATAAGAGTAAGAGCTTCATGTGCACTAAATTGAAGAAAGTAGGGCCATTAGCCAATCTTGATTCAACCATTCCAAGTTATGGATCACTAAATTTTTTATGTCTTTTATCTTGAATTTAGATGAGAGCTTTTGTTATAAGTCCAATTCTTGTTAATGGCTTTAGAACAACTTGCACTAATCCAAAATGAATATAATTGTATGTTTTAACATACTCTTTTATTTCATGGGGCTTGATTAAAGAAAGATGTCGAATATTACTGGTAATGGATTCAGTTCTTTCCATGGGTTTTACTTTATAACTTGATTTTAATTGAAAACTTCCAACTTTATAAATTTCATTTTTATTTACGGTTGGAATAGTCCAGTCACAAATAACTGGATCTAAATCGTCATAATTGATTGCTTCACTATTTTTAATAGACATAAAAGATAAGGAATTTGATGATGAGGAAGAAGAAGGTACAAACTTCTTAATATGCTTAGCCATAATTTGTATTACGAGTTATTTTATGCAAATTCATCACGAGTATCTAACGAAATATAGGATTTACACACCAAAAAAATGCCTTAAATGCCTTCATACGGCTAACAAAGGTGATAATAATGGCTAGCTCAGCTTCGTTCCGAGCGGAATATGATTAAAATTTCTCAATAATAACAATCATAGAACTAAGTATTAAGACTTTTAATGTTCTTACTTCTGAGTTAGCAATTCCTTAAACAAAATCAAAACATAAAGATAAGTGAAGAAATACTCACAAAACAACTTTATATTGCAACAATACTTGATTACAAATTAGATGCCAACTTGGCTCTGATATCAAATGGGAAGATGGTGGGTATAGAAAAGCGGAAGGGAAAGGACAGAGGAGATGGTGGTGGAAGCAAGGCTAGATTTTGACTGGTATTCCAACTCTTCCCTGTACATGAGGAAGGCTAGACCAATTTATAGTCATAACCAACATAATTTACATTTCATTGCAACTGAATTTACGCTGCATTTGCATTTCATTTCATGTGCTGACAAATTTCATGATGGAACCGGACTGCAGGTAAAAAATCACAATCTTTGCTGTAGATGAACTTTATTCTGAATAATGAGATGTCATGATTGCTTTGAGTGACTTGATATGGTATGTGTCATGTCTTTATTTCTTTTCCCTTTCTGGAGATAAGTTCTTCAGAGATGTGCATGTCGGGAATAAAATACTACTTCAATCTCATGAGAGATATGCTTTGTCTTTTAGTACTTTTGCATGTACTTTTTCTAAGAACTCATTGATGGGCTAGTAGAAAAAGCTTTTCTCATCCTTCTAATGTCTTAGAAAAAGCTCTTGTAAGAAGAATCTTTTTGCTAGGCATAGTATTATTGGAGACTTGCATCAAAAGTGCTCATTCCAACCTTTATTTGTTAATTCACCATGGAATAATTGTATTAACTCTTCCCAAGTTTCATTAAAAATATCAAAAGACATGTCTTTATAAGCATTGATAATTTGATTGACAGCCGTATGTCTAGATTTATATGGATTCTGTATCACCATTGTTTGCTCAGCAAGATCATCAGCACTGCAAACAACTCGTCGACCGTCACACCAAACATATCTGCATGTACTTGCAAATTCAAGATGTCCTTTTACAATGTGAAATATTTGATATTAATCAGAAGCTAGATCATAATTTTGGAGACATTCTAAGCTATATTCCATTGTAGTGACTTCATGAGATTGATACCATTGAGCTGGATAATTAACAAGGAGATGCTCGTAATCATTTAAGGTAGAGATGAATTTTTTGTAAACTAAATCTCCTTCTTCATAAGTCCTGATAGTCCAAAATTGATAAGGTTGACAAAACCGGATTTTTGATCTTTCACCCAAACTTGATGAAATTGTTATGAGAAGTTGTCTTTTGGTAACTCCATGGCTGCGAAGGGCATGACGCACGATTGCAGGGAACTGCTGTATCATTTCAAAATCATCTCTACATAAAGAAAAGCTTTGTACTAGTGCTTGTTTGATATGTGAGATATCAACTTCATATGATGGCAGGAACAATTTGGGAAAGCCAGTTGCCCAGCTTATATATTGAACTTTGAGCATTAATCGCTCCTTGATCTGACAAGAAATAGTTTTTTCTCTAATTTTTGCAGCTATCTCATCTGGAAGGGCTGTGTTAACCTTTTCCAGGAGGTGAATTCTGGATGTTTTTTCATCAGCATGGGTGGATAATAGTGCTATTTGATGGATGTTATGGCACATAAGATTTGGCTTTCTAAGTCCTTGATATAGTATGCAATTTTGGATAGGGTTTTTCTAGAGTTTTTTCTTTTATTAGAGAGAATGGCACTCTAATAGGCATTGATAAGTTCTTGTGAAATGACAGTTAATCCTAGATTGAAGAGGGAATTGATATTCGTTGGGATGTAGGTATGAAGGAAGAGCTTGATTCCTGAATAGGGGCTTTGCTTGATGTCATATAAGAAGGGAAACTTCCTGAAGGTAGATAGGAGTAAAAGATAGGTCTGAATGAGAATTATCAATAACCTGAATTTTTATTTTCTTCGGGAAAAGAATTGCAATTTCAGATTTGTCCTCTCGGTAGAATTTGAAGGTACCAAAATCTGGATGTAGGATTAAATGTAGAAAACATGAAGACATCAGTGAGACAATTAATAAGATCTGTTTTATTTGGAACTGGATATCTAAATGGTTTTTGAACATCTTATTCTTGTTTACACTTTTTTGAATAATATTGATATGTTGAATAGGAGTTAATTCAACAAAATCAAAATTTTAATTCAACAAAATCAAAATTTAATTCTTTACTGTCTAAAATGGTTTTTAGACCTGATGAGTCAATTTAAAAAGGCTATAAAATTTGTAGAAAAAGGTTTCCTAGGATAACATCATTGTTTAAATCCTTTCCTAGAAGGAAATTAGTCTTTATGCATGTTCCATTTTTACATACATAAACATTACTTAATTTGTATTTGATATGTAGTTTTTTGCTAGCAGTAGCTAGATTGAGTTTATTATTGGTTTTTTCATTATATTTTGCTGGGATTAATTCTTCTCTTATGAAATTAACATCAGCGCCACTACCTAGTAAGCAGAGTGCTTTAATAGAGAAGTCTTTGATCTTAATTGCAATTTGAGTTTCCATTTTTTAAGTGAATTTCTTGTTAAAGAATTTACAAAACCATTTAAGTCTTTATCAAATTTTTCTTGATTTTCTAAATTATCATTATTTTCTTGATAATTTTTTAGTGTGTGAAATTCAAGATTCTCAACATGTTGTTTGAGTTCTTGAAGTTCAATTAAGTCCTGTTTTAATTCTTTTATTTCTTGCTTTTGATTATTTATTTCTTTATAAAGATCTTGAATAGAAAGGTGAGTGGGAGCTTGTCGCTCTCATAATCTATCTAATATAGTTTTAATGCTGAATTGTTCAGGTAAGTCTAATATCTTATTGGATGTAGAAGCTTTCCCTTTTTTAGTTCCTTTATTTATATTCTGTATTTTTTCAAAATATATATTTTTTAATTCTTCATCTTTTAGATCTTTAAACATATTTTGCACCATCTCTTTTGGAGCAGAAAGTACATTTAAAGATAAAGAGGAAGAAGAAGCAGGTTCATATTGGATTTTACTGTCAAATATTTTACAATGACATATATCCGAAGCATGAGAGGAAGAATAATCTGTATCAGAGGAACTGGATGACTTTGACACTGAAGATCCTTTTAAGACAGTTTTGATTTCTTTTTTCTGTTTTAACGTTTACTTTTGGGCAGTCAAGAGCTATGTGTCCTTTTTCTTTGCAATTATAATATTGTATTTCTTTTTTCTTGGGATAAGAAGTGGATAGATTATCATTTGTATAAGATTTCTTTAATTCTTTTTAAGGGTTTTTATGAGAAGATTTTTTATAATATCTTTTTGAGGCAGTAAAATATTGTGGAGTTGAAAAATGTTTAGATTTTCTTTTTTGATGGTTTCTTTTTAAGTTTTTCTTTTTATTCTAGCTAGAAGGACTGATTAATGGTTCCATCTCAAATTGAAAACAAAAATCACAAAGTTCATACTTGTTGATTCTTTTTTGTTTTTCAATTTGATGTTTAAGTTTTGATTTGATTGCATAATGAAAATCCAATTTTATTAATCTTTTGAATTAGATCACCATATGCATACATTTCGTAATTCAAATTTCCATAATTTTTTTATTTTAATTCTTCTCTAAATGTTTCTGCAAAAAGTTTAGGAAGACTAGATATGAATTTTTCTTTCCAAAATTCGAAATTACTTGCATTGATCGTATAGAGTTTTGATAAGAAAACATCTTTATACCAATGAAAATCTGATAATGTTGGGCAAGATAAATTGATTAATTGTTTTTTTTTTCTACATTCATATAATTACCAATAAAATGTTTTACTAAATTGGTAATAAGCATGAAGATAGAATCAGGGATCATTTGGCCTTGAGGAGTAAGAATAGGATTTCCTGAGCGATCTCTTTTTACTGCATTTAATATAGCATTTCTTTCTATATTAGATAGGTATTTTTCCCACCAACCATGTAATTGTCTAGAAAATCCAAGGGCGACTGCTTTTACTGCATGTCTTTGATCTCGGCAGCCATGATGGTAGAGGCATATATCATCATGTGTTGGCATAGTTGCAGGATTGGATATTTAGATAGTCCATCTACATCCCATTCATATACTGAGGAGTTTTCAAATCGAAGGCTATTTAGAATAGTTTGTTCTTCGAATTGAAGATCAATTGGAGTAGGTCTTGGATAATAATTTCTTGTTTTTGTTGCAGTGACTATTGGTTTTTGTCTTTTAAAATTTTATTGAATTGTAGAGATTCTTGATTTTGATCATCTTGATTTTCATTTGATTTTTCTTCTATAGTCAGAAATAGAGAATTCTAAGTATGAGCTTGAAGCTTCAGAAACTAAAACATTTATGGATTTTTCATCCTTATTTTCTTTATTATCTTTAAGTTTTATGTTTGTAAAACTATGAGATAATTGATTGATTAGTTTGTCTGAAAATTTTAAAGGTTTTTTTTCCAACTTTAGATCTTTAAGGGCTTCACTTTGAAAACCTAAAGATTGTGTCTTGATTACTTTATGGGAAGAAGTAGTTTCATAAAATTTAAAATATTTTCAACTTTATCTTCAATTCTATTGGTTTGTTGGCCAATAGTATGATTGTTTATATTTGTATAATTATTTTGTTCTAAAACATGACTTAAATCTAATTTGTAAATAAATTCAATTTTACCTTTGTCTCCTTGTATTTTTGCAATATCTTTATAGGTACAGCTGAAGTTTCTTTATAAATGATTTAATGTAATGGATGATGTATAAATTCTTCAGTTCTTTATGGAGAAAAACTGGCAAAAGCTATAATCCAAGATGAACTTACTTTTTTTTTATCATATTGATTGATAAATCTCTAGTATTATAAGCTTTCTTTATAGCTAGTTTAAGCCAATCAAAAAAATAAATATTTCTTTGATTATCATACATATATTTATACCATTTTGCTTTAAGAAAGTCTTTATGTTCTTGAGAAACCTGGTTAAAAAAGGATTTTGTGAGAGGATGTATAGCTAAATTCTTGTTTAACATTTCTTTATCAATTTCAAAGCATCCAATAACATTTATATTGAAACCGAATTCCGAAGGATTATATGTATTAGATGGAGAAGCTTGATAAGAAGGATACACTAGTCTTATAGGTCGAAGGTCTACATTAGGTGTAAAGCAAAAACTCGAGATGGTTCTTTTATGGAAGATCCTACCACTGATGGAGGATGTGAATAAGATTTTGTAGAAGGTTGATAAAATGAAAAAGTTATATCTCTTGAATCTGTTTGAAAATTTATTTCAACACTTCCATTTTCATGTCCAATAATTGCTTCAATATCTTGATATTCTAAAGACCCTTCAGGTTGAGCATTTTCTCAGCGCCATTTACTAGATAGATCAATATCATTCCACTATATGAGTTTTGGAATTTTAACTTTATTTTTGAAATTAGTTTCAATAAAGTAGTCATACCTTTTGCTTGATGGGAATAGGCTACGCCTGGAACAACTGAATTCATGAGTTTATAATAAACTCTATCTATGAGAGCAAGATTTTGATTATGAGGATTCATATCAAAACCTTTTGTCTAGATAGCAAGAGTAAGAGCTTCATGTGCACCTGGATCTGTAAGGGAAACAGAAAAATTTGGAAAGCAATTGAAGAAAGTAGGGCCATTAGCCAAACTTGATTCAACCATTCCAAGAATAAATCACTGAATTTTTTATGTCTTGTATCTTGAACATAGATGAGAGCTTCTGTTCCAAGTCCAAGCCTTGTTAATGGCTTTAGAGCAACTTACACTAATCCAAAATGAATATCATTATATGTTTTAACATACTTCTTTATTTCATGGGGCTTGATTAAAGAAAGATGCTGGATATTCCTGGTAATGGATTCAGTTCGTTCAATGGTTTTCACTTTATAAATTGATTTTAATTGAGGACTTCCAACTTTATAAATTTCATTTTTATTTATGGTTGGAATGGTCCAGTCACAAATAACTTGATCGAAATCGTCGTAGCTGATTTCTTCACTATTTTTAATAGACATAAAAGATAAGGAATTTGATGATGAGGAAGAAGAAGGTACACACTTCTTAATAAGCTTAGCCATAATTTGTATTACGGAGTTATTTTATGCAAATCCACCACGAGTATTTAACGAAATAAAGTATTTACACACCAAAAAAATGCCTTAAATGCTTTCACATGGCTAACAAAGGTGATAACAATGGCTACCTCAGCTTCTCTCTAGGCAGAATATGATTAAAATTTCTTAATAATAACAAACACATAACTAAGTATTAAGACTTTTTATGTTCTTACTTCTGAGTCAGCAATTGCTTAAACAAAATCAAAACATAAAGATAAGTGAAGAAATACTCACAAAACGACTTTATATTGCAACGATACTTGATTATGAACGAGATGCCAACTTCGCTCTGATAACAAGTGGGGAAGGTGGTGGGTATGCAAAAGCGGAAGGGAGAGGTGAGAGGAGATGGTGGTGGAAGCAAGGTTGGATTTTGACTGGTATTCCAACTCTTGCCTGTACATGAGGAAGGCTAGACCTATTTATAGTGAAACCAATATAATTTACATTTCATTACAACTAAATTTACACTACATTTGTATTTAATTTCATGTGCTGACAAATTTCATGATGCAACAAGACTTTAGGCAAAAATCACAATCTTTGCTATAGATGAACTTTATTCTTTATAGTGAGATGTCATGCTTGCTTTGAGTGACTTGATAAGGTATGTGTCATGTCTTTATTTCTTTTTCCTTTCTGGATATAAGTTCTTCATAGATTTGCATGTCGGGAATAAAATACTACTTCATTCTTATGAGAGATATGCTTTGTCTTTTAGTACTTTTGTATGTACTTTTTCCAAAAAACTCATTGATGGGCTAGTAGAAAAAGCTCTTGTAGGAAGAATATTGGTGCTAGGCATAGTGTTATTGGAGACTTGCATTAAAAGTGCTCACCCCAGCCATCATTTGTTAATTCACCATGGAATAATTGGATTAACTCTTCTCGAGTTCTGTCAAAAATATTAAAAGACATGTCTTCATAAGCATTGATAATTTTATTAAGAGCTGTATGTCGAAATTTATATGGATTCTGTATCACCGTTGTTTGCTCAACGGGATCATCAGTGATGTAAACAACTCTTCGACCGTCACACCAAACAATCTGTATGTACTTGCAAGTTCAAGATGTCCTTTTAGATTAAGAAATCTTTGATACTGATTAGAAGCTAGATCATAAGTACGGAGGCATTTTAAGCGATATTCCATTGTAGCGACTTCATGAGATTCATACCATTGAGCTGGATAATCAACAGGGAGATGCTCGTAATCATTTAAGGTAGAGATGAACTTTTTTCAGACTAAATCTCCTTCTTCATAATTCATGATGGTCCACAATTGATAAGGTTGATAAAATCGGATTTCTGATCTTTCACCCACACTTGATGAAATCGTTATGAGAAGTCATCTTTCGGTAACTCCAAGGCTGTGAAGGGCATGACGCATGATTGCAGGGAACTGCTGTATCATTTCAAAATCATCTCTACATAAAGAAAAGCTTTGTACTAGTCCTTGTTCGATATGTGAGATATCAACTTCATATGATGGCAGGAACAATTTGGGAAAGCCAGTTGCCTAGCTTATATATTGAACTTTGAGCATTAATCGCTCCTTGATCTGACAAGAAATAGTTTTTTCTCTAATTCTTGTAGCTATCTCATATGAAACGACTGTGTTAACCTTTTCCAGGAGGTGAATTCTGGATGCTTTTTCATTGGCATTGGTGGATAATGGTGCTCTTTAATGGATGTTATGGCACATATAGATTTGGCTTTCTAAGTCCCTGATATGGTTTGCAATTTTGGATAGGGTTTTTCTAGTGTTTTTTCTTTTATCAGAGGGAATGACACTCCCATGGGCATTAATAAGTTCTTGTGAAGTGACATATAATCCTGGATTGAAGAAGGGACTTGATATTTGTTGGGATGTAGGTATGAAGGAAGAGTTTGATTCCTGAATAAGGGCTTTCTTTTGCTTATACCTGATGTCATAATGAGAAGGGATACTTCCTGAAGGCTGATAGGTCTGAAAGAGAATATCAATAACCTGAAATTTTATTTTCTTTGGGAAAAAAAGCAATTTTATATTTGCCCTCCGAGTAGAATTTGAAGGTACCAAAATCTGAATGTAGGACTAAATTTAGACAACATAAAGACATCAGAGAGTCGATTAATAAGATCCATTTTATTTGGAACTAGATATCTGATTGGTTTTTAAACATCTTATTTTTGTTTACACTTTGTTTGAATAATATTGATATGTTGAATAGGAGTTAATTCAGCAAAATAAAAATTTAATTCTTTATTGCCTAAAATAGTTTTTAGACCTGATGAGTCAATTTGAAAAGGTTATAAAATTTGTAGAAAAGGATTTCCAAGGATAACATCATTGTTTAAATCCTTTCCTAGAAGGAAATCAGTCTTTAAGCATGTTCCATTTTTATAGACATAAACATTACTTAATTTGTATTTGATATGTAGTTTTTTGCTAGCAGGAGCTAGATTGAGTTTATTATTGGTTTTTTGATAATATTTTGTTGGGATTAATCTTTCTCTTATGAAATTAGCATTTGTGCTACTATCTAGTAAGCAGAGTGCTTTAATAGCGAAGTCTTTGACCTTAATTGTAGTTTGAGTTTTCCATTTTTTAAGTGGATTTCTTGTTAAAGGATATACAAAACCATTTAAGTCTTTATCAAATTTTTCTTGATTTTCTAAATTATCATTATTTTCTTGATAATTTTTTAGTGTGTGAAATTCAAGATTCTCAATACGTTGTTTAAGTTCTTGAAGTTCAATTAAGTCTTTTTTTAATTCTTTTATTTCTTGCTTTTGATTATTTATTTCTTTATAAAGATCTTAAATAGAAAGATGAGTAGGAGCTTATTGTTCTCATAATCTATCTAATATAGTTTTAATGCTGAATTGTTCAGGTAAGTCTGATATGTTATTTGATGTAGAAGCTTTCCCTTTTTTAGCTCCTTTATTTATATTCTGTATTGTTTCAATATATTTATTTTTTAATTCTTCATCTTTTAGATCTTAAAACATTTCTAGCACCGTCTCTTCTGGAGCAGAAAATATGTTTAAAGATAAAGAGGTAGAAGAAGCAGATTCATATTGGATTTCACTATCAAATATTTTACAATGACATGTATCTGAAGAATAATCTTCATTAGAGGAACTAGATGATTCTAAGGATGAGGATGAGGATCCTTTTAAGATAATTTTGATTTCTTTTTGAGAAGAAATAATTTTAGAAGGCTGTAAAATATTTTCAACTTTATCTTTAATTATATTAGTTTGTTGGCCAATAGCATGAAGGTTAATATTTGTATAATTATTTTATTCTAAAAATGACTTAAATCTGATTTGTAAATAAATTCAGATTTACCTTTAACTCCTTGTATTTTTGCTACATATTTTATGGGTACGGCTAAAGTTTCTTTATATATGATTTGATGTAATGGAGGATGTATAGATCCTTCAGTTCTTTGTGGAGAAGAACTGATAGAAGCTATGATCCAAGATGAGTTTCATTTTGTTATCATATTAATAGAAAGATCTTTAGTATTATAAGCTTTCTTTATGGCTAGTTTAAGCCAATCAAAGAAATAAATATTTCTTTGCCTATCATACATATATTTGTACCATTTTTCTTTTAAAAAGTCTTTATCTTCTTGAGAAACCTATTTAAAAAAGGACTTTGTTCAAGGATGTAGAGCTAAATTCTTTTTTAACATTTCTTTATCAATTTTAAAACATTCAATAACATTTATATTGAAATTGGATTCTGAAGGATTATATGTATTAGATGGAGAAGCTTGATAAGAAGGATACACAAGTCCTATAGGTCGAAGGTCTACATTATGTGTAGAGCAAGAAACTCGAGATGGTTCTTTTATGGAAGATCCTACCACAGAGGGAGGATGAGAATAAGACTTTCTATAAGGTTGATAAACTGTTGGAGTTGTATCTTTTGAATCTGTTTGAAAATTTATTTCAACACTTCCATCTTCATGTTCAATAATGGTTTCAATATCTTGATTTTCTAAAGACCTTTTTGGTTGGGCGTTTTCTCCGTGCCATTTACCAGATAGATTAATATCATTCCTCTGTAAGAGTTTTAGAATATTAACTTCATTTTTTAAATTAGTTTTGAATAAAGTAGTCATACCTTTTGCTTGATGGGAATAAGCTATGCCTGGAGCAATTGAATTCATGAGTTTATAATAAAATCTATATATGGGAGCAAGATTTTGATTATGAGGATTCATATCAAAACCTTTTGTCTACATAGCAAGAGTAAGAGCTTCATGTGTACATGGATTTATAAGGGAAACAGAGAAATTTGGAAACCAGTTGAAGAAAGTAGGGCCATTAGCCAAACTTGATTCAACCACTCCAAGTAATGAATCACTAAATTTTTTATGTCTTTTATCTTGAACATAGATGAGAGCTTCTGTTCTAAGTCCAAGCCTTGTTAAAGGCTTTAGAGCAAATTGCACTAATCCAAAATGAATATAATTGTATGTTTTAACATACTCCTTTATTTCATAGGGCTTGATTAAAGAAAGATGCTGAATATTACTAGTCATGGATTCAGTTCTTTCAATGTTTTTTAGTTTATAACTTGATTTTAATTGGAAACTTCCAACTTTATAAATTTCATTTTTATTTATGGTTGGAATAGTCCAGTCACAAATAACTTGATCAAAATCATCATAACTGATTTCTTCACTATTTTTAATAGACATAGAAGATAAGGAATTTGATGATGAGGAAGAAGAAGGTACAAACTTTGTAATTAGCTTAGCTATAATTTGTATTACAGAGTTTTTTTAAGCAAATCTATCAGAATATCTAACGAAATAGAGGATTTAGACACCAACAAAATGCCTTAAATGCCTTCACAAGGCTAACAACGGCAACAACAATTGCTACCTCAGCTTCGGCCCAGGCAGAATATGATTAAAATTTCTCAATAATAACAAACATAGAACTAAATATTAAGACTTTTGACATTCTTACTTCTGAGTCAGTAATTCCTTAAGCAAAATCAAAGCATAACATAACAAAGATAAGTGAAGAAATGCTCACAAAATGACTTTATATTGCCGAAGTACTAGATTACAAGTTTGATACCAACTTGGCTCTGTTACCAAATGGGGAAGATGGTGGGTATATGAAAGCGGAAGGGAGGGGAGAGAGGAGATGGTGGTGGAAGCAAGGCTGGATTTTAACTGGTATTCCAACTCTGCCTGTACATGAGGAAGGCTAGACCTATTTATAGTCATAATTTACATTTTATTACAACTAAATTTAGACTGAATGTGCATTTCATTTAATGTGCTTGCAAATTTCATGTTGCTTTTGGACTGTAGGCAAAAATCACAATCTTTGTTGTATATGAACTTTATTCTGAATAGTAACATGTCATGATTACTTTGAGTGACTTGATAAAGTATGTTCATGTCGTTATTTCTTTTCCCTTCCTAGAGATAAGTTCTTCATACATGTGCATGTCGGGAATAAAATACTACTTCATTCTTATGAGAGATATGCTTTGTCTTTTAGTACTTTTGTATGTACTTTTTCCAAGAAACTCATTGATGGGCCAGTAGAAAAGCATTTCCCATCCTTCTAATGTTTTAGGAAAAGCTCTTGTAGGAAGAATCTTTATGGTAGGCGTAGTATTATTGGAGGCTTACATCAAAGTGCTCATTCTAACCTTCATTTGTTAATTCACCATGGAATAATTGTATTTACTCTTCTCGAGTTTCTTTAGAAATATCAAAAGACATGTCTTCATAAGCATTGATAATTTGTTTGAGAGTTGTATGTCCAAATTTATATGGATTCTATAGGACCATTGTTTGCTCAGTGAGATCGTCAGCAATGCAAACAACTCATCGATCGTCACACCAAACATATCTGTATGTACTTGCAAATTCAAGATGTCCTTTTAGATTGAGAAATCTTTGATACTGATCAGATGTTGGATCATAATTTTGGAGACGTTCTAAGATGTATTCCATTGTAGTGACTTCATGAGATTTATACCATTGAGCTGGATAATCAACAAGGAGATGCTCGTAATCATTTAAGGTAGAGATGAACATTTTATAGACTAAATCTCCTTCTTTATAAGTCATGATAGTCCATAATTGATAAGCTTGATAAAACCGGATTTCTGATCTTTCACCCAAACTTGAAATTGTTATGAGAAGTTCTCTTTTGGTAACTACAAGGCTGTGAAGGGCATGACGCACAATTGCAGGGAGTTGCTATATTTTTTCAAAATCATCTCTGCATAAAAAAAGCCTTTGGACTAATCCTTGTTCAATATTTGAGATATCAACTTCATGTGATGGCAGGAACAATTGCGGAAAGCTAGTTGCTTAGCTATATATTGAGCTTTGAGCATTAATCACTCCTTGATCTGACCAGAAAGAGTTTTTTCTAGAATTCTTGTAGCTATCTCATCTGGAAGGGCTATTTTAATGTTTTCCAGGAGGTGAGTTCTTGATGTTTTTTTTTTCATCAGCATAGGGAGATAATAGTGCTCTTTGATGGATGTGATGGCACATAAGGATTTGCCTTTCTAAGTCCTTGATATGGTTTGCAATTTTTGATAGGGTTTTTCTAATGTTTTTTCTTTTATCAGAGAGAATGGCACTCCAATGGGCATTGAAAAGTTCTTATGAAGTGACAGTAATCTTGGATTAAAGAAAGGGATTGATATTTGTTGGGATGTAGGTATAAAGGAAGAGCTTGATTCTTGAATAGGGGCTTTACTTGATGTCATAATGAGAAGGGATACTTCTTGAAGACAGATAGGAGTAAAAGATAGGTCTGAATGGGAATTATCAATAACCTAAAATTTTATTTTCTTTGGCAAAAGAAAAGCAATTTTTTATTTGTCCTCTAGGTAGAATTTGAACGTACCAAAATCTGGATGTGGGATTAAATGTAGAAAATATGAAGACATCATAGAGATGATTAATAAGATCCGTTTTATTTGGAGCTGGATATCTGAATGGTTTTTGAACATCTTATTCTTGTTTACGCTTTGTCTGAATAATATTGATATGTTGAATAGAAGTTAATTAAAAAAAAATCAAAATTTAATTCTTTATTATCTAAAATAGTTTTTAGACCTGATGAGTCAATTTAAAAAGGTTGCAAAATTTGTAGAAAAGGATTTACAAGGATAACATCATTGTTTAAATCCTTTCCTAGAAGGAAATTAGTCTTTATGCATGTTCCATTTTTACAGATATAAACATTACTTAATTTGTATTTGATATGTAGTTTTTTGCTAGCAGTAACTAGATTAAGTTTATTATTGGTTTTTTCATAATATTTTTTTAGGATTAATCCTTCTTTTATTAAATTAACATCTGTGCCACTATCTAGTAAGCTGAGTGCTTTAATAAAAATTCTTTGTTCTTAAGTGTAACTTGAGTTTTCCATTTTTTAAAGTGGATTCCTTGTTAAAGAATTTACAAAACCATTCAAGTTTTCATCAGATTTTTCTTGATTTTCTAAATTATCATTATTTTCTTTATAATTTTTGAGTATGTGAAACTCAAGATTCTCAACATGTTGTTTAAGTTCTTGAAGTTCAATTAAGTCTTATTTTAATTCTTTTATTTCTTGATTTTGATTATTAATTTTTTTATAAAGATCTTGAATAAAAAGTTAAGTAGGAGCTCACTGCTCTCTTAATCTATCTAATACAGTTTTAATGCTGAATTGTTCAGGTAAGTCTGATATGTTATTTGATGTAGAAGCTTTTCCTTTTATAGTTCCTTTATTTATATTTTGCATTTTTTCATAATATTTATTTTTTAATTCTTCATCTTTTAGATCTTTAAACATTTCTAACACCATCTCTTCTGGAGCAGAAAGTATGTTTAAAGATAAAAAGGTAGAAGAAGTAGATTCATATTGGATTTCACTGTCAAATATTTTATAATGATAGGTATCTAAAAAATGAGGGGAAGAATAATCTGTATCAGAGGAACTGGATGACTCTGACTCTGAGGATCCTTTTAAGATAGTTTTGATTTCTTTTTTTATTTTAACTTTTATTTTTGGGTAATCAAGGGCTATAATTACTTTTTCCTTGCAATTATAACATTGTATTTCTTTTTTCTTAGGATTAGAAGTGGATGGATTATGTTTTGTATAAGATTTCTTTAATTCTTTATATGAATTTTTATAAGAAGATTTTTTATGATATCTTTTTAAGGGAATATAATATTGTGGAGTTAAAAAAATGTTTAGATTTTCTTTTTAGATGGTTTTTTTTAAGTTTTTCTTTTTATTTTTGCTAGAAGGACTGATTAATGGTTCCTTGCCAAATTAATAACAAAAATCACCAAGTTCATATTTGCTGATTCTTTTTTTATTTTCAATTTGTAGTTTAAGTATGATTTCATTACATAATGAAAATCCAACTTTATTTATCTTTTGAATGAGATCACCAAATGTATAAAGTCCATAATTTAAATTTTCATAATTTTCTGATTTTAACTCTTCTCTAACTTTTCCTGTAAAAAGTTTAGGAAGACCGGATATAAATTTTTCTTTCCAAAATTTTGAATTGCTTGCATCTATTGTATAGAGTTTTCATAAGAAAACATCTTTATACCAACGAAAATTAGATAATGTTGGGCAAGATAAATTGATTAATTGTGTTTTTAATTTTTCTTCTATGTTCATATAATTACTAATAAAATGTTTAACTATATTGGTAATAAGCATGTAGATGGAATCGGGGATCAGTTGGCCTTGAGGAGTAAGAACAGGATTTCCTGAGGGATCTTTTTTTATTGCATTTAATATAGCATTTCTTTCTGTATAAGATAGGTATTTTTCCCACCAACCATGTAATTGTCTAGTAAATCCAAGGACGATTGCATTTACTGCATGTCTTTAATCATTACCGGCAGCCATGATGGTAGAGGCATATATCATCATGCATTAGCATACTTGCATGATTTGATATTTAGATAGTCCATCTACATTCCATTCATATACTGAAGAGTTTTCAAATTGAAGGCCATTTAGAATAGCTTGCTCTTCGAGTTGAAGATCAACTAGAGTAGGTCTTAGTTAATAATTTCTTGTTTTTGCTACAGTGACTATTGGTTTTTGTCTTTTCACTATTTTATTGATTTGTAGAGATTCTTGATTTTGATCATTTTGATTCTCGTTTGTTTTAAACTCTTCTTCTATAGGATCAGCCATAGAAAATTCTGAATTTGAGCTAGAGGCTTTAGAATTTGAGACTAAAACATTTATAGATTTGTCAGCTTTTTGATCTTTAATTTCTTGAAGTTTTATATTTGTAAAACTATAAGATAATTGATTGATTAGTTCATCTAAAAATTTTAAAGGTTTCCTTTCTATCTTTAGATCTTTAAGGGCTTCATGTTGAAAACCTAAAATTTGTTTCTTAATTATCTTTTGTGAAGAAGATGCTTCATAAATTTTTAAAATATTTTCAACTTTATCTTCAATTCTATTTGGTAAATGGCGCTTAGAAAACACCCAACCAGAAAGATCTTTAGAAAACCAAGATATTGAAACAATTATTGAAAATTAAGATGAAAGTGTTGAAATAAATTTTCAAACAAATTCCAGAGATACAACTTATATAGCTTTTCAACCTACTAGAAAATCTTATTCACATCCACCATCAGTGGTATGATCTTCCATAAAACAACCATCCCGAGTTTCTTGCTCCACACCTAATGTTGACCTTCGACCTACAGGACTAGTGTATCTTTCTTATTAAGCTTCTCCATCTAATACATATAATCCTTCGAAATTTGATTTTAATATAAATGTTATTGAATAATTTGAAATTGATAAAGAAATGTTAAAAAAGAATTTAGCTCTACATCCTTTAACAAAATCCTTTTTTAAACAGGTTTTTCAAGACCATAAAGACTCTTTAAAAGAAAAATGATACAAATATATGTATGATAATTAAAGAAGAATTTATTTCTTTGATTGGCTTAAACTAGCCATAAAGAAAACTTATAATACTGAAGATTTATCCATCAATATGACAACTAAATTAAGCTCATCTTAGATTATAGCTTCTACCTGTTCTTCTCTACAAAGAACTGAAGAATCTATACATCCTCCATTACATCAAATCATATATAAAGAAACTTCAGCCGTACACATAAAAGATGTTGCAAAAATACAAGGAGATAAAGGTAAATCTGAATTTATTTACAAATCAGATTTAAGTCAGGTTTTAGAACAAAACAATTATACAAATATTAACTTTCATACTATTGGCCAACAAACTAATATAATTGAAGATAAAGTTGTAAATATTTTATAGCCTTTGGAAATTACTTTTTCTCAAAAAGAAATCAAAACAATCTGAAAAGGATCCTCATCCTCGTCCTTAGAATCGTCTAGTTCCTCTGATAAAGATTATTCTTCATAGACATGCCCTTGTAAAATATTTGATAGTGAAATTTAGTATGAATCTGCTTCTTCTTCCTCTTTATCTTTAAGCGTACTCTCTGTTCTTGCAGAAATGGTGCTAGAAATGTTTGAAGCTCTAAAAGATGAAGAATTAAAAAATAAATATTTTGAAAAAATATAGAAAATAAACAATAGAAATAAAAAAGGAAAAGCTTCTACATCAAGTAATATATCTGACTTACCTGAACAATTCAGTATAAAAACTATTTTAGATAGATTAAGAGAGCAACAAGCTCCTACTCATCTTTTAATTCAAGATCTTTCTAAAGAAATTAGTAATCAAAATATAGAAATAAAAGAATTAAAATAAGACTTAATTGAACTTCAAGAACTCAAACAACGTGTTGAGAATCTTGAATTTCCTGCACTCAGAAATTATCAAGAAAATAATGATAATTTAGAACATCAAGAAAAATTTGATGAAAACTTGAATGGTTTTGTAAATTCTTTAACAAGGAATCCACCTCAAAAATGGAAAACTCAAGTTATAATTAAGGTCAAAGACTTCTCTATTGAAGCACTCTACTTACTAGATAGTGGCACAGATCTTAATTTAATAAGAGAAGGATTAATCCCAACAAAATACTATGAAAAAACCAAAAATAAACTCAACCTAACAACTACTAGTGATAAACTCCATACCATTATAAATTAAATAACGTCCATGTTTGCAAAAATGGATTTTTGATTAATTTTTGATTTTGTTGAATCAACTCCTATTCAACATATCAATATCATGCAAAATCAAATTGCTTATAAAGAAAAACAAATTGCATATCTTCAAGTAGATATTTATTCTTTAAGAATTGAAAAAGAATTATAAAAACCAGAATTCCAAAAAGATTTAATCCAATTTAAAAAATCTCTTAAAATAGAATGCTATTCTGACCTTCCTTTTGCCTTTTAACACAGGAAACACCATACTGTTTCTCTTCCATATATTAATAATTTTGATGAATCTCAAATTCTTACTAAAGCTCGACCTTTTCAAATGAATAAAGACCTTGTACAACTATGTACTAAAGAAATCAATGAGCTTCTTGGTCAAAAGCTTATTCAGAAATCACAATGCCCTCAAAGTTGTGCAGCGTTTTATGTAAATAAAGCGCCTGAATAAGAACGAGGTGTTCCCCATCTTATAATCAACTACAAACCTTTAAATAAAGTCTTAAAGTCCATCAAATATCCAGTTCCAAATAAAACTAATCTTATTAACTGTCTAGCTGGTGCTTTCTTTTTTTTCAAATTCGATGTTAAATCAGGATTTTGGCAAATTCAAATCATCCCAGAGGACAGGTATAAAACTGCTTTTACAATACCATTTGGCCAATACGAATGGAACGTTATGCCATTTGGTTTAAAAAATGCTCCTTCAGAATTTTAAAGAACAATGAATGACATTTTTAATCCATATCAAGCTTTTACGCTCGTCCATATAGATGACATTCTTGTGTTTTCAAAATCTATTTGTGACCATTGGAAACATTTAAATATTTTTAAAAAGTAATTATCAAGAATGAACTTGTCTTATCCTAAAAGAAAATGAAGCCTTTTCAAATAGAAATTCAGTTTCTTGGCTTTATAATAAAAAAAGAAAGTATTTCTCTAGTCCAAAGAGTTATTAAGTTTGCTTCCCAATTTCTTGATGAAATTCTTAATAAAGAGCAATTGCAACATTTTCTTGGATGCCTTAATTATGTTTCTGACTTTTATAAAGATCTTGCTAAAGAAAGAAAAATCTTGCAAATGCACCTGACAAAAATCTCGTAGAATGGTCACCTGGTCATACAAAAGCTGTTCAAAATATTAAATAGAAAGTCCAAAATTTACCTTGTTTAACTATCCCTCATCTAGATTTATTAAAAATAGTTCAAACAGATGCATTTGAAATATGTTTTGGAGGAATCCTTTTACAAAGAAACATCCTTGGAAAATAAGAAATTCTTTGTTCCACTTCTAGAACATGGATGCCCACTCAACAGAATTATTTAACAATTAAAAAGGAAGTCCTATCCATAGTGAATAGTATAATTAGGTTCCAAAGTGATTTATTAAACAAAAATTTTTTATTAAGAATAGATTGTAAATCTGCTGAAGAAATTTTAGAAAAAGATGTAAAAAATCTTACTGCTAAGCAAATCTTTGCTTGCTGGCAAGCTTTAATAGCCATATTTGACTTTGACATTGAGTATATTGCAGGTAAAAATAATTCTCTTCCTAATTTTTTATCTCGTGAGTTTTTATAGGGATAAAAGAATAAAGCCTCGGCAGATTAGACCCCTTCTCCAGTCCCCAACTGATAAAGTTTCTTCCATTATGAACACTATACCTTTATTTAGAAAATCCAGTGGTAATTATCTTGAGAGATGGGGAGCAACCCATACTTCTAATATTCCTCAATTTCAAAGCCCATCAAGCCTTGTATCCAGAAAACCTCAAGCTTCACAAGCCCAATATTTTTCCACAAAAGCACCCTTGAGAATTTTTTCCTTAGATGACATGTCTTATGTCGATACCATTTCCATTGAACATCTTATCCAAACCTTTTTTTTCTCCTAATCACTTATTTATCCAACCTCTTGACTATAAAGTCTATGACTAGATTTTGATCAGAACTAGCAGCTGTACTATTGATCATACAGATGGATCCAAAAATTCATACTTAAATGCTTTACCACCCAATATTACTATCTTCTATTCAAAAATCAAAATCCTGCATGTTCTCTCTGCAGAAGAATGGGGACGACCTCTTCATATGCCTCAAAGGCTTGATTCAGAACTTATTTTTAATTATTATGATTATATTTCTGCTGGGGAAGTCATCCTCTATTATTAACACCCATCCTTCCAGCGTTCTTGGTTCATCAGATTCAAATCACACTCCCATAAAATACCTATGTGGTTCTTCACACAATTCTAGACCCCTTTTGGTGCCACTAAAGACATCCTTTTCTTAAGCACTTCTTCCTATTTATGAATCCTATTCTGCATCATTTAAAGCCCTTTTCAAATCCGAAGAAAAAAGCCTTTATCAGTGCCTACAACTTGCAACAAAGCCATATGTTACCATGCAGTTTTATCGCAAGCAGAAGATTCCTTGGATCTTGAAATGGAATTTTTGTAAAGAAATGGGCTTCATTCCACTAGTTTTATCTCAAATGATTTATATCAAGTTTTGGCATCAATTTGATTGTACTGCAATACTCCAGCAATATACTACCGATCAAGTTATAAAGCCATCATTCTCTGAAGTTCTCAGCACTCCTAAAAAAGAAAAAGAATGGCTTCATCCAGTAAGTGATATTGACAGACAGAAGAATTCTTGTTTAGCCTCTCCTTCTGCTTTTTATGTAGCAACAGATTTGCTTCAACTCAAAAAAGAACTTCAAAAGGAAATTATTGAACAAATACAAAAAGAATGGCCATCGGAAAACTCTCCATTAAGTTTTGATCAGTAGCTGCATCATCTTTGGGCTGATGACAATCCTTTTGAAAATATTGCTCCTGAACCAGATACAGATGCTGCTGAGACAAAAAGTGAAAATGAATGATTCATATCTATCCAAAGAAAAGGAAAAAAAAAAAAGCCAAGATAAGACATATGCTTTATCAAGCCACTCAATTTCCCACAAAGCAATCATGACAATCCAATATTCAGAATAAAGTTCATCTACAGTGAAGACTGTGATCTTATCCAGCAGTCCTGATGCATTATGAAATTTGTCAGCACATGAAATGAAATGCAAATGCAGTGTAAATTCAGTTGTAATGAAATGTAAATTATGTTTGCTAAAACTATAAATAAGTCTAGTCTTCCTCATGTACAGGCAAGAGTTGGAATACCAGTCAAAATCCAGCCTTGCTTCCACCACCATCTACCCTCTCTCTTCCATTTTTGTATACCCACCATCTTCCCCATTTGGTATTAGAGCCAAGTTGGTATCAAATTTGTAATCAAGTACTTTGGCAATATAAATTTGTTTTGTGAGTATTTCTTCACTTATCTTTGTTATGCTATGCTTTAATTTTTCATAAGGAATTGCTGACTCAGAAGTAAGAACGTCAAAAGCCTTAAGACTTAGTTCTATGTTTATTGAGAAATTTTAATCATATTTCGCCCGGAGCGAAGCTGAGGTAGCCATTGTTGTCACCGTTGTTAGCCGTGTGAAGGCGTTTAAGGCGTTTTGTTGGTGTGTAAATCCACTATTTCGTTAGATACTCATGGTGGATTTGGTTTAAATAACTTTGTAAGAAAAATTATGGCTTAGCTTATTAAGAAGTTTGTACCTTCGTCTTCCTCATTATCAAATTTCTTATCTTCCATGTCTATTAAAAATAGTGAAGAAATCAGTTATGACGATTTAAATCAAGTTATTTATGACTAGACTATTCCAACCATAAATAGAAATGAAATTTATAAAGTTAAAAGTTTTCAATTAAAATCAAGTTATAAAGTTAAAACCACTGAAAGAACTGAATCCATTACCAGTAATATTCAGCATCTTTCTTTAATCAAGCCCCATGAATTAAAAGAGTATGTTAAAACATATAATTATATTCATTTTGGATTAGTGCAAGTTGCTCTAAAGCCTTTAACAAGACTTGGACTTAGAACAGAAGCTCTCAGCTATGGTCAAGATATAAGACATAAAAAATTCAATGATTCATTACTTGGAATGGTTGAATCAAGTTTGGCTAATGGCCCTACTTTCTTCAGTTGCTTTCCAAATTTCTCTGTTTCCTTTACAAATCTAGGTGCACATAAAGCTCTTACTCTTGCTATCCAGACTAAAGGTTTTGATATGAATCCTTATAATCAAAATATATAGAGTTTATTATAAACTCATGAATTCAGTTGTTCGAGGCATAACCTATTCCCATCAAGCAAATGGTATGACTACTTTATTCCAAACTCATTTCAAAAATAAAGTGAATATTCCAAAACTCATACAGTGGAATGATATTAATCTATCTGGTAAATAGCGCTTAGAAAACGCTCAACCTGAAAGGTCTTTAGAAAATCAAGATATTGAAACAATTATTGAACATGAAGATGGAAGTGTTGAAAAAATTTTCAAATAGATTCAAGAGAAACAACTCCTACAGTTTATCAACCTTCTAGAAAGTCTTATTCTCATCCTCCCTTTGTTGCAGGATCTTCCATAAAAGAACCATCCCAAGTTTCTTGCTCTGCACCTGATGTAGACGTTTGACCTACAGGACTAGTGTACCCTTCTTATCAAGCTTCTCCATCTAATACATATAATCCTTCGGAATCCGATTTCAATATAAATGTTATTGAATGCTTTGAATTTGATAAAGAAATGTTAAAAAAGAGTTAGCTTTACATCCTCTCACAAAATCCTTTTTTAACGATGTTTCTCAAGAACATAAAGACTTTCTAAAAGCAAAATGGTATAAATATATGTATGATAATCAAAGAAATATATAATTCTTTGATTGGCTTAAACTAGCCATGAAAAAAGCTAATAATACTGAAGATTTATCTATAAACATAATAACTAAATTAAGCTCTTCTTGGATTATAGCTTCTACCAGTTCCTTTCCACAAAGAACTGAAGAATCTATACATCCTCCATTACATCAAATCATATATAAAGAAACTTTAGCCATACCCATAAAAGATGTTGCAAAAATACAAGGAGATAAAGGTAAACTTGAATTTATTTACAAATCAGACTTAAGCCATATTTTAGAACAAAATAATTATACAAATATTAACGTTCATACTATTGGCCAACAAACTAATAGAATTGAAGATAAAGTTGAAAATATTTTAAAAATTTATGAAGCATCTGCTTCACAAAAGATAATTAAGAGACAAACTTAAGGTTTTCAAAGTGAAGGCCTTAAAGATCTAAAGTTAGAAAGGAAACCTTTAAAATTTTTAGATGAACCAATCGATCAATTATCTCATAGTTTTACAAATATAAAACTTCATGAAAATAAAGATAAAAAAGTTGAAAAATCTTTAAATGTTTAGTCTCAAATTCTAAAGTCTCTAGCCCATATTCGAAATTTTCTGTAGCTGATCCTATAGAAGAAGAGTCTAAAACAAATGAGAATCAAAATGATCAAAATCAAGAATCTCTACAAATCAATAAAATATTTAAAAGACAGAAACTAATAGTCACTACAGCAAATATAAGAAATTATTATCCAAGACCTACTCCAATTGATCTTCAATTCGAAGAACAAATTATACTAATTGGCCTTCGATTTGAAAAATCCTTAGAATATGAATGGAATGTAGATGGACTATTTGAATACCAAATTCTTCAACTAGGCCAACACATGACGATATATGCCTCTACCATCATGGCTGTCAGTAATGATCAAAGACATGCAGTAAATGCAGTCGTCCTTATATTTACTGGACAATTACATGGTTAGTGGGAAAATTACATATTTGATACAGAAAGAAATGTTATATTAAATGTAGTAAAAAGAGATCCCTCAGGAAATCCTGTTCTTACTCCTCAAGGCCAAATGATTCCTAATTCCATCTACATGCTTATTACTAATATAGTTAAACATTTTATTGGTAATTATATGAATGTTGAAGAAAAATTAAAAGCACAATTAATCAATTTATTTTGCCCAATATTATCAGATTTTTGTTAGTATAAAGATGTTTTCTTGTCAAAACTCTGCACAATCAATGCAAGTAATTCAGAATTTTGGAAAGAAAATTTCATATCCGGTATTCCTAAACTTTTTGTAGAAAAAGTTAGAGAAGAATTAAAATAAAAAAATTATGGAAATTTGAATTATGGAATGTATAATGTGGTAAGCTAATCAAAAGATTAATAAAATTGGATTTTCATTATACGATGAAATCAAACTTAAACGTCAAATTGAAAATCAAAAAACAATCAGCAAGTATGAACTTGGTGATTTTTGTTTTCAAGTTGGCATGCAACTAGTAATCAGTCCTTCTAGTGAAAATAAAAAGAAAAACTTAAAACGAAACCATCAAAAAAGAAAATCTAAACATTTTTCAACTCCACAAAATTATATTCCCTTAAAAAGATATCATAAAAAATCTTCTCATAAAAACCCTTATAAAGAATTAAAAAAATCTTATACAAAAGATAATCCATCCGTTTCTTATCCCAAGAAAAAAGAAATACAATGTTATAATTGCAAAGAAAAGGGACATATAGCTCCTGACTGCACAAAAATAAAAGTAAAAACAAAAAAAGAAATCAAAACTATCTTAAAAGGAACCTCATCCTCATCCTTAGAATCATCTAGATCCTCTGATAAAGATTATTCTTTTGACACATGCCACTGTAAGATATTTGATAGTGAAATCCAGTATGAATCTGCTTCTTTTCCCTCTTTATCTTTAAACGTACTCTCTGCTCTAAAAGAAATGGTCCTAGAAATGTTTAAAGATCTAAAAGATGAAAAATTAAAAAATAAATATTTTGAAAAAGTATAGAAAATAAGCAACGGACATAAAAAAGGAAAAGCTTTTGCATCAAGTAATATATCTGACTTACCTGAATAATTCAGTATAAAAACTGTTTTAGATAGATTAAAAGAGCAACAAGCTTTACTCATCTTTCAATTCAAGATCTTTCTAAAGAAATTAATAATAAAAAATGAGAAATAAAAGAATTAAAACAAGACTTAATTGAACTTTAAGAACACAAACAACGTGTTGAAAATCTTGAATTTAACACACTAAAAAATTATCAAGAAAATAATGATAATTTAGAACATCAAGAAAAATTTGATAAAAACTTAGATGGTTTTGTAGTTTTCTTTAACAAGGCATCCACCTCAAAAATGGAAAACTCAAGTTATAATTAAGGTTAGAGACTTCTCTATTAAAGCACTCTGCTTACTAGATAGTGGTGCAGATATTAATTTAATAATAAAAGGATTAATCCCAACAAAATATTATGAAAAAACCAAATATAAACTTAGCGTAGCAACTACTAGTAAGAAACTCCATATCCATGATAAATTAAATAACGTCCATGTTTACAAAAATGGAACATGTATAAAGACTAATTTCCAGTTCAGAAAAGATTTAAACAATGATGTTATCCTTAGAAATCCTTTTCTACAGATTCTATAGCTTTTTCAAATTGATTCATCAGGCCTTAAAACTATTAAAAACAATAAAAATTTAATTTTTGATTTTGTTGAATCAACTCCTATTCAACATATCAATACCATTCAAAATCAAATTGCTTATAAAGAAAAACAAATTGCATATCATCAAGAAGATATGAATTCTTTAAGAATTGAAAAAGAATTACAAAAACTAGAATTCCAAAAAGATTTAATCCAATTTCAAAAATCTCTTGAAACAGAATGCTATTTTGACCTTCCTTCTGCCTTTTGGCATGGGAAACACCATACTGTTTCTCTTTCATATGTTGATAATTTCGATGAATCTCAAATTCTTACTAAAGCCTGACCTATCTGCCTTCAAGAAGTATCCCTTCTCATTATGACATCAAGTACAAGCAAAAGCAAAGCCCCTAATTCAAGAATCAAGCACTTCCTTCATACCTACATCCCAACAAATATCAATTCCTTTCTTTAATCTTGGATTATCAATCACTTCACAAGAACTTATCAATGCCCATTAGAGTGTCATTCTCTCTAATAAAAGAAAAACACTAGAAAAACCCTATCCAAAATTGCAAATCATAACAAGGACTTCAAAAGCCAAATCCTTATGTGCTATAACATCCATCAAAGAGCACTGTTATCCACCTATGCTGATGGAAAAACAACCAAAATTCACCTCCTGGAAAAGGTTAACCAGCCTTTCCATATGAGATAGCTGCAAGAATTAGAGAAAAATTATTTCTTATTAGATCAAGGAGTGATTAATGCTCAAAGCTAAATATATAAGCTGGGCAACTGGCTTTCCCAAATTGTTCCTACCATCATATGAAGTTGATATCTTATATATCGAACAAGGATTAGTCCAAAGATTTTCTTTATACAGAGAAGATTTTGAAATGATATAGCAGCTCCCTGCAATCGTGCGTCATGACCTTCGCAGCCTTGGAGTTACCAAAAGACAACTTCTTATAATGATTTCATCAAGTTTGGGTGAAAGATCAGAAATCCGATCTTATCAACCTTATCAATTATGGACCATCATGACTTATGAGGAAGGAGATTTAATCTACAAAAAATTCATCTCTATCTTAAATGATTACAAGCATCTCCCTATTGATTATCCAGCTCAATGGTATGAATCTCATAAAGTCGCTACAAAGGAATACAGCTTAGAACGTCTCCAAAAGTATGATCCAGCTTCTGATCAATATCAAAGATTTCTCAATCTAAAAGGACATCTTGAATTTGCAAATACATACAGATATGTTTGGTGTGACGGTCGACGAGTTGTTTGCATTGCTGATGATCTCGCTGAGCAAATAATGGTGATTTTGCTTATGGAGTTGTTGACTCAGAAGTAAAAATGTCAAAAGTCTTAATACTTGGTTGTGTGTTTGTTATTATTGAGAAATTTTAACCATATTCCGCCCGGAGCAAAGCTGAGGTAGCCATTGTTGTCGCCGTTGTTAGCCGTGTGAAGGCATTTGAGGCATTTCATTTGTATGTAAATCCTCTATTTCGTTAGATACTTGTGGTGGATTTGGTTAAAATAATACTGTAATACAAATTATGGCTAAGCTTATTAAGAAGTATGTACCTTCTTCATGCCCATCATCAAATTCCTTATCTTCTATGTTTATTCAAAATAGTGAAAAAATCAATTATAACGATTTAGATCAAGTTATTTGTAACTGGACTATTCCAACCGTAAATAAAATGAAATTTATAAAGTTGGAAGTTTCAATTAAAATCAAGTTATAAAGTAAAAACCATTGAAAGAACTGAATCCATTACCAGTAATATTCAGTATCTTTCTTTAATCAAGGCCTAAGAAATAAAGGAGTATGTTAAAATATATAATTATATTCATTTTGGATTAGTGCAAGTTACTCTAAAGCCTTTAGCAAGACTTGGACTTAGAACAGAAGCTCTTAGCTTTATTCAAGATACAAGACATAAAAAATTCAGTGATTCCTTACTTGGAATGGTTGATCAAGTTTGGCTAATGGCCCTATTTTCTTCAATTGCTTTCCAAATTTCTTTGTTTCCTTTACAAATCTAGGTGCACATGAAGCTCTTACTCTTGCTCTCCAGACAAAAGGTTTTGATATGAATCCTCATAATCAAGATTTTGGTCTCATATATAGAGTTATTATAAACTTATGAATTCAGTTGTTCTAGGCATAGCCTATTCCCATCAAGCAAAAGGTATGAATATTTTATGCCAAACTAATTTCAAAAATAAAGTTAATATTCCAAAACTTATACAGTTGAATGATATTAATCTATCTAGTAAATGGCGCTTAGAAAACGCTTAATCAGAAAGGTCTTTAGAAAATCTAGATATTGAAACAATTATTGAACATGAAGATGGAAGTGTTGAAATAAATTTTCAAACAGATTCAAAAGAGAAATAACTCCTACAGTTTATCAACCTTCTAGAAAGTCTTATTCTTATCTTCCCTCTGTGGTAGGACATTCCATAAAAGAACCATCCCACATTTCTTGCTCTACACCTAATGTCGATCTTCAACCTATAGGACCTGTGTATCCTTCTTATCAAGCTTCAAAAAACATAAGAAATCATGTTTCTCCAACTAATACATATAATCCCACAAAATCTGATTTCAATATAAATGTTATTAAATGCTTTGAAATTGATAAAGAAATGTTAAAAAAGAATTTAGCTTTACATCATCTCACAAAATCCTTTTTTAACCATGCTTCTCAAGAATATAAAGACTATCTGCCTTCAGGAAGTATCCCTTCTCATTATGACATCAAGTACAAGCAAAAGCAAGGCCCCTATTCAAGAATCATGCTCCACCTTCATACCTACATCCAAACAAATATCAATTCCCTTCTTCAATCAAGGATTATCTACCATTTCACAAGAATTTATCAATGCCCATTGGTGTACCATTCTTTTTGATAAAAAAAAAAGCGCTGGAAAAACCCATCCAAAATTGCAAACCAAATCAAGGACTTAGAAAGCCAAATCCTTATGTGCCAGAACATCCATCAAAGAGTACTGTTATCCACCTATGTTAATGAAAAAGCATCCATAATTCTTCACTTCCTAGAAAAGGTTAACACAACCCTTCCAAATGTGATAGCTGTAAGAATTAGAGAAAAAACTATTTCTTATCAGATAAAGGAGCGATTAATGCTCAAAGCTCAATATATACGCTGGGCAGCTGGCTTTCCCAAATTGTTCTTGCCATCATATGAAGTTGATATCTCATATATCGAACAAGGATTAGTCCAAAGATTATCTTTATGTAGAGATGATTTTGAAATAATACAGCAGCTCCCTACAATCGTGCGTGATGCCCTTCGTAGCCTTGGAGTTACCAAAAGACAACTTCTCATAACAATTTCATCAAGTTTAGGCAAAATATCAGAAATCCAATTTTATCAACCTTATCAATTATGGACCATCATGAATTATGAAGAAGGAGATTTAGTCTGCAAAAAGTTCATCTCTACCTTAAATAATTACGAGCATCTCCCTATTGATTATCCAGCTTAATGGTATGAATCTCAAGAAGTCGCTACAATGGAATGCAGCTTAGAACGCCTCCAAACTTATGATCCAGCTTCTGATTAGTATCAAAGATTTCTTAATCTAAAAGGACATTTTGAATTTGCAGGTACAAACAGATATATTTGGTGTGAAAGTCGAAGAGTTGTTTGCATTGTTGATGATCTCGCTGAGCAAACAACGGTGATATAGAATCCATATAAGTCTAGACATATAGCTCTTAATCAAATTATCAATACTTATGAAAACATGTTTTTTGATATTTTTGACAGAACTCGAGAAGAGTTAATCCAATTATTCCATGGTGAATTAACAAATGATGGCTGAGATGAACACTTTTGATGCAAGTCTCCAATAATACTATGTCTTGCATAAAGATTCTTCTTACAAGAGCTTTTTCTACTAGCCCATCAATGAGTTTTTTTGGAAAAAGTACATACAAAAGTACTAAAAGACAAAGCATCTCTCTCATAAGAATGAAGTAGTATTTTATTGATGAGTCTTTAAAAATGCATATTTTCATGCACATTTTAACCCATTTTAAGGACTTATTAACTTGAAAGAGCCTCATTTAGTGTGATATCATGGTTTAATTCATTTTAAATTCATCTTTATATTTTTCTGCATAAATTGCTTAAAAATCACACTTTTTGCATAAATTCATGAAACCTGCTATTTTTAGAAAGTCTATTTTTTGGAAAGTTTTGTGAAAATAATTTTTCTCATGAAATAAATTGAATTCTCTTCATCATTAGTTCATTCATATAAAATCATGAAGAATGATGTATATTTTTATTATGATTTCGTGAGAAATAGGCCCACAGTCATGCATATGCGATGTTAGGGGTAAAATTGTCTTTTCACATGAATTCACATCTGTTTTGTAGGAAATTGATTATATGGGTCCCATTTGTAAAGAATTGAGGCAAGGAATTGATTTTTAAGATAAAGGAGAGCAGAATTAAAGAGAAAAGGAAATTGGAAGAAAATTGCAAAAAGTCGGCTTCATGGTCCCACACACACATGCACATGTGTGGGGTACACTTGTAAAACATCCAAGATGGGGTCCATTTATTTGTTGCACATTTTCAAGAGATTTTGAAGAGAATTTGAAGAATATCTCATCAAAGATGGACAAGGAAAGCTACATAGGAGTTCTTTTTTGAGAAGGAGAAGATTTAATTGAAAAAAAAAATGCAAAAAAATATCCAAGCAAGCTATTCCACGTCCAAAAGAGATTTTGGATCAGATTTTGATTGAAAAATTAAAGGAAAAAATCAAGGGAGAATTATCTAGAAGATCTCTTCAAGTTAGGAGCCAACAAGGAGAACTTTCCAAAAAAGGAAAGTTGACGATGCAAAGAGATAAAAGGGGAAGTTCTACACCTCATATGGGCCAAGTTTGATTCTAAGAGAGGATTCTTATCCCTATTTTATCTCTCAAAAGATCTTAGTGCAAGGTGGCAAAGACAAAGAAGGAAAGGAGCATCCAAAAGGGATTTCTGGACAAAACAAGCAAGGAAAGAAGAAATAAATAAAAAGAAAAAAATCCCCAAGGATATTGCACGTCCAAAGCATTGGTTGGAGCCCTTTTTTTCTTTCATTTTTTAATTATTTTTAAGATTTTAAAGTTTGAGAAGGAGTAGGACTTGAAAAAGTATAAATAGGGCACCCTTTTCTCATATTCTTCATGGAAGAATTACCCACCTCCCACCTCTAGATTTCTTCATCCATCTCTCCCTCTCTTGTCTCTCCATCTCAAGTCATCAAGGAGGCTTAGCCCTAAAGCCACACCACCAACCTTGAAGTGTCAACTAGAAGGAGGAATTCTCATCCATCCTAGTATGTAATTGTTTGCTTTTTATTTCCAATCTTTTGTAAAACAATTTCATGCTAGTAAAGTTTGTTTCTTTTCAATTGTTCTTGTCTTTGATATTGTGGTGTTCATAATTTTAGTCTTGTTTGTGATTGGGTTAATTTTTGTTCTTGTTTAAATATTGGGATAGAATTGGAATCACAACTAGTAACCCATCTTAGTAACCTTTTTAATATACTTTGTCTCTTTGGATACATTGTATGTTTGGAGGCAATGCAAGATGGAGTTAAAGAGGTTTGAGTGAAAAAAGACTAGAGGCCAATTCTGAAATTTATTTCTACATGGAATGGAAATTTGTTATTCTCACTTAGATTGACGACCTAAGATGAAGAATAAGACCCTAAGACAACACTGCTAATCTATTTTAGCCCAAATTAAGATAAGAAATTGAAAGAGCAATCTACCGCCTTTGACTTCTTGTTATTACCGCCTTTGACTTCAGTTGTTTACCGCCTTTGACTTTCATGTTATTACCACCTTTGACTTCCTTCAATTTTATGTTATTTTCTGCACTTTTGTTATTTTCTTGTTACATTCACATTGATTTTAAGTTTTGTTTTTGCATAGTTTGATGGTTGGATTAGGAATCATTGCATCTATTTTCTTATCATAAGATTTTGTGCATATTTAAGTTGATGAAAATTAAGCCTTCAGATCTGAATCTAATGATTAAATTCGGACTAAATATATAAATACCATAACTTAATAGTTTTAGCAAACTGTAAAAAAACAGTTTTGGGCAAAAAGTTCGAAGTGGGTAGACCAGTCAAATCATGATATTTTTCTTTGAAACTTGGGAAAATTAAAGTCTAGGATGTGGTCTTTCATTCCCCAAAATTTCAGATCAAAATAATTTCAGAAGGTTTGTGAACCAGAGGCTTAAACTTTGCCAATCAGTCAACCCGAATCAGAATTCCTGCACAGAATTTTGCAAAGTTGTCATGTTCATGCATTCATAACTTTTTCGTTTTAAATCCTTTTTCACTTCCATTTTTTTTGTTGGTTTCTTGCATCATTAGAGCATGAATTCCAGCCATTAAATTTAGATTTAGGATGCATTAGAATAATTCAAATCATGCATAATATTTGCATCAACATACTAGTTTTTCAGACTTAGAATTTTTCAGCATCTCATGGCATGCATTGCATTACTAATTTTACTAACTTTCTAATTTTAAATTTGTTTCTAGTTTTATGTTTTTGATTGGTTTAGTTAATTTTCAGAATTAAATATCTTTCTAAACTTGTTTTAATTGAAGATTTTAAATTGGAAAGTTTTTTTTTAGTTTTGGAAATTCTAACTTAGGAAGTTTCTTAATTTTGTTTATTTTGTTTCTAACATTGTTTAGTGTAGTTAGTTTCTAATTTTAGTTTTTATTTTTGGAAGTTCTAACTTGTGTTTTAGTTTTGCAGCAACTTTAGTTTTATTTTAGGAATTTTAGATTTAGGAAAGTTTCTTTCATTGGTTTGTAACTAATTTAATTTTGGTAAGTAGGACACTTGTATTTGTTAGATTTTAATTAGGTTAGTTTTAGATTTTTATTTTAAGGCAAGTCAAGTTGAAAAAAAATACCTTAAACACATTGCTCCCTGAGGATCGACCTGGTCTCACCAGTTTTATTACTACATCGCGGTTCTGCACTTGGAACTCACGATCATTTATTCCTGACATGCACATCTATGAAGTACTTATCTCCAGAAAGGGAAAAAAAAAATAAAGACATGACACATACCTTACCAAGTCACTCAAAGCAATCATGACATCACACTATTCAAAATAAAGTTCATCTATAGCAAAGATTGTGATTTTTACCTGCAGTCCGGTTGCATCAAGAAATTTGTTAGCACATGAAATGAAATGCAAATGCAATGTAAATTTAGTTATAATAAATGTAAATTTTGTTGGTTATGATTATAAATAGGTCTAACCTTCCTCAAGTACAAGCAAGAGTTGGAATACTAGTCAAAATTTAGCCTTGCTTCCACCACCATCTCCTCTCTCCTCTCCCTTCCGCTTTTGTATACCCACCATCTTCCCCGTTTGGTATCAGAGCCAAGTTGGCATCTAGTTGGTAATCAAGTATCATTGTAATATAAAGTAGTTTTGTGAGTATTTCTTCACTTGTCTTTAATTTTTGATTTTGTTTAAGGAATTTCAAGTAGCCATTGTTGTCGCCGTTGTTGGCCATGTGAAGGCATTTAAGGCATTTTGTTAGTGTATAAATCCTCTATTTCATTAGGTAATCGTGGTGGATTTGGTTAAAATAACTCTATAATAGGAAATTATGGCTAAGCTTATTAAGAAATTTGTACCTTCTTCTTCCTCATCATCAAATTCTTTATCTTCTACGTCTATTAAAAATAGTGAAGAAATCAGTTATGACGATTTAGATCAAGTTATTTGTGACTAGACTATTCCAACCATAAATAAAAATGAATTTATACAACTGGAAGTTTCAATTAAAATCAAGTTATAAGTAAAAACCATTGAAAGAACTAAATCCATTACCAGTAATATTCAGCATCTTTTTTTTAATCAAAACCCATGAAATAAAGGAGTATATTAAAACATTATTCATTTTGGATTAGTGCAAGTTGTTTTGAAGCCTTTAACAAAGCTTGGACTTAGAATAGAAGCTTTCATCTATGTTCAAGATGCATGACATAAATAATTCAATGATTCATTACTTGGAATGGCTGAATTAAGTTTGGCTAATGGCCCCACTTTCTTCAATTACTTTCCAAATTTCTCTGTTTTCCTTATAGATTCAGGTGCACATGAAGCTCTTACTTTTACCATCCAGACAAAATGTTTTGATATGAATCCTCATAATCAAAATCTTGCTCTCATATATAGAGTTTATTATAAACTCATGAATTCAGTTGTTCCAGGCATAGCCTTTTTCCATCAAGCAAAAGGTATGACTACTTTATTCCAAACTAATTTAAAAAACAAAGTTAATATTCCAAAACTCATATAGTGGAATGATATTAATCTATCTGGTAAATGGTGCTTAGAAAACACCCAACCAGAAAAGTCTTTAGAAAATCCAGATATTGAAACAATTATTGAACATGAAGATGGAGGTGTTGAAATAAATTTTCAAACAAATTCAAGGGACACAACTCCTATAGTTTATCAACCTTCTAGAAGGACTTATTCTTATCCTCCCTCTATGGTAAGATCGTCCATAAAAGAACCATCCCGAGTTTCTTGCTCTACACTTAATGTAGACCTTCGACCTGCAGGACTTGTGTATCCTTTTTATCAAGCTTCCCCATTTGGTATCAGAGCCAAGTTGGTGTCAAATTTGTAATCAAGTACTTTGGCAATATAAAGTTGTTTTGTAAGTATTTCTTCACTTATCTTTGTTTTGTTATGCTTTGATTTTGCTTAAGGAATTGCTGACTCAGAAGTAAGAACATCAGAAGTTTTAAGACTTAGTTCTGTGTTTATTGAGAAATTTTAATCATATTCTGCCCAGAGCGAAGCTTAGGTAACCATTGTTGTCGCCGTTGTTAGCCATGTGAAGGCGTTTAAGGCGTTTTGTTGGTGTGTAAATCCTATATTTCGTTAGATACTCATGGTGGATTTGGTTAAAATAACTCTATAATACAAATCATGGCTAGCTTATTAAGAAGTTTGTACCTTCTTCTTCCTCATCATCAAATTCCTTATCTTCTATATCTATTAAAAATAGTGAAGAAATCAGTTATGATGATTTAGATCAAGTTATTTGTGACTGGACTATTCCAACATTAAATGAAAATGAAATTTATAAAGTTGGAAGTTTCAATTAAAATCAAGTTGTAAAGTAAAAACCATTGAAAGAACTGAATCCATTACCAGTAATATTCAGTATCTTTCTTTAATCAAGCCCCATGAAATAAAGGAGTATGTTAAAACATACAATTATATTCATTTTGGATTAGTGTAAGTTGCTCTAAAGCCTTTAACAAAACTTTGACTTAGAACAGAAGCTCTTATCTATGTTCAAGACACGAGACATAAAAAAATTCAGTGATTTATTACTTGGAATCATTGAATCAAGTTTGGCTAATGGCCCTACTTTCTTCAATTGCTTTCCAAATTTCTCTATTTCCCTTAGAAATTTAAATGCACATGAAGCTCTTACTCTTGCTATCCAGACAAAAAGTTTTGATATAAATCTTCATAATCAAAATCTTGCTCTCATATATAGAGTTTGTTATAAACTCATGAATTAAGTTGTTCCAGGCATAGACTATTCCCATCAAGCAAAAGATAATCCATCCACTTTTCATCCCAAGAAAAAAGAAATATAATGTTATAATTGCAACGAAAAAGGACATATAGCTCTTGACTACCCCAAAAAAAAAAGTAAAAATAGAAAAAGAAATCAAAACTATCTTAAAAAGATCCTCATCCTCATCCTTAGAATCATCTAGTTCCTTTGATAAAGATTATTATTCAGATACATGTCATTGTAAAATATTTGACTGTGAAATCCAGTGTGAATCTACTTCTTCTTCCTTTTTATCTTTAAACGTACTTTCTGCTCCAGAAGAATTGGTGCTAGAAATATTTAAAGATCTCAAAGACGAAGAATTAAAAAATAAATATTTTGAAAAAATACAGAATATAAATAATGGAAATAAAAAAGGAAAAGCTTTTACTTCAAATAATATATCTGACTTACCTGAACAATTCAGCATTAAAACTGTATTAAATAGATTAAGAGAGCAGCAACCTCCTCCTCATATTTCAATTCAAGATCTTTATAAAGAAATTAATAATCAAAAGCAAGAAATAAAAGAATTAAAACATGACTTAATTGAACTTCAAGAACTCAAACAACGTGTTAAGAATCTTGAATTTCACACACTCAAAAATTATCAGGAAAATAATGATAATTTAGAAAATCAAGAAAAATTTGATAAAGACTTAAATGATTTTGTAAATTCTTTAATAATAAATCCACTTAAAAAATGGAAAACTCAAGCTACAATTAAGGTAAAGACTTCTGTATTAAAACACTCTGCTTACTAGATAGTGGCGCATATGTTAATTTAATAATAGAAGCATTAATCCAAACATAATATTATGAAAAAACCAATAATAAACTCAATCTAGCTACTGCTAGGAAAAGACTACATATCAAATACAATTTAAGTAATGTTTATGTATGTAAAAATGGAACATGCATAAAGACTAATTTTTTTTTTAGGAAAGGATTTAAACAATGATGTTATCCTTGGAAATCTTTTTCTACAAATTTTACAGCCTTTTGAAATTAACTCATTAGGTCTAAAAACTATTTTAGACAATAAAGAATTAAATTTTAATTTTGTTGAATTAACTCTTATTCAACATATCAATATTATTCAGACAAACTGTAAACAAGAATAAGATGTTAAAAAACCATTAAGATATCCAATTCCAAATAAAGCGGATCTTATTTATCATCTCTCTGATGTCTTCATGTTTTCTACATTTAAACCTACATCCAGATTTTGGTACCTTCAAATTCTACTAGGAGGATGGATATACAATTGCTTTTCTTTTCCCAAAGAAAATAAAAATTTAGGCTATTGATAATTCTTATTTAGACCTATCTTTTACTCCTATCTACCGTCAGGAAGTATCCCTTCTCATTATGACATCAAGTAAAGCCCCTATTATAGAATCAAGCTCTTCCTTCATAGCTACATCTTAATAAATATCAATTCCCATATTTAATCTAGGATTATCTATCATTTCACAAGAACTTTTCCATACCCATTGGAGTGTCATTTTCTCTGATAAAAGAAAAAACACTAGAAAAACCTTATCCAAAATTGCAAACCATATCAAGGACTAAGAAAGCCAAATCCTTATATGCGATAACATCCATCAAAAAGCACTGTTATCCACCTATGCTGATAAAAAATATCCAGAATTCACCTACAGGAAAAGGTTAAAATAGCCCTTCCAGATGAGATAGCTACAAGAATTAGAGAATAAACTCTTTCTTGTCAGATCAAGGAGTGATTAATGCTCAATGCTCAATATATAAGTTGGGCAACTGGCTTTCCCAAATTGTTCCTGCCATCACATGAAGTTGATATCTCATACATCGAACAAGGATTAGTCCAAAGATTTTATTTATGCAAAGATGATTTTGAAATAATATAGCCGCTCCCTGCGATCGTGCATCATGCCCTTCACAGCCTTAGAGTTACCAAAAGACAACTTCTCATAATGATTTCAACAAGTTTGGTTGAAAGATCAGAAATTCGGATTTATCAACCTTATTAATTATGGACTATCATGACTCATGAAGAATGAGATTGGTCTACAAAAAATTCATCTCTACCTTAAATGATTACGAGCATCTCCCTATTGATTATCCAGCTCAATGGTATGAATCTCATGAAGTCGTTACAATGGAATACAACTTAGAACGCCTCCGAACTTATGATCTAGCTTTTGATCAGTATAAAAGATTTCTCAATCTAAAAGGATATCTTGAATTTGCAAGTACATATAGATATGTTTGGTGTGACAGTCGATGAGTTATTTGCATTGCTGATTATCTCTTGCAGCAAACAATGGTGATACAGAGATCTAGACATACAGCTCTTAATCAAATTATCAATGCTTATGAAGACATGTCTTTTGATATTTTTGAAGAAACTCAAGAGGACTTAACCCAATTATTCCATGGTGAATTAACAAATGAAGGTTGGGATGAGCACTTTTGATTGAATTCTCCTATAATACTATGCCTACCATAAACATTCTTCCTACAAGAGCTTTTTCTAAACCATTGGAAGGATGAGAAAAGCTTTTTCTACTAGCCCATCAATGAGTTTTTAGAATAAGTACATGCAAAAGTACTAAAAGACAAAGCAGATCTCTCATAAGAATGAAGTAGTATTTTATTCTCGACATGCACATTCATGAAGAACTTATCTCCACAAAGGGAAAAGAAATAAAGACATGACACATACCTTATCAAGTCACTCAAAGTAATCATGAAGTCTCACTATTCAGAAAAAAGTTCATCTACAGCAAAGACTATGAATTTTACCTGCAGTCTGGAAGCATCATGAAATTTGCCAGCACATTAAATAAAATGCACATTTAGTCCAAATTCAGTTGTAATGAAATGTAAACTATGTTTGTTATGACTATAAATAGGTCTAGCCTTCCTCATGTACAAGTAAGAGTTCGAATACCAATCAAAATCCAGCCTTGCTTCCACCACCATGTCCTCTCTCCTCTCCTTTCTGCTTTTGTATACCCACCATCTTCCCCATTTGGTATCGAGCCAAGTTGGTATCAAATTTGTAATCAAGTACTTTCGCAATATAAAGTCATTTTGTGCGTATTTCTTCACTTATCTGTGTTATGCTATGCTTTGATTTTGCTTAAGGAATTGCTGACTCAAAAATAAGAACGTCAAAAGTCTTAATACTTAGTTCTGTGTTTGTTATTATTGAGAAATTTTAATCATATTCCGCCTGGAGCGAAGCTGACGTAGCCATTATTGTCGCCGTTATTAGCCGTGTGAAGGCATTTAAGGCATTTTGTTGCTCTGTAAATCCTCTATTTTGTTAGATACCCATGGTGGATTTGCTTAAAATAACTCTACAATATAAATTATGGCTAAGCTTATTAAGAAGTCTGTACCTTCTTCTTCCTCATTATCAAATTCCTTATCTTCTGTGTCTATTAAAAATAGTGAAGAAATCAGTTATGATGATTTAGATTAAGTTATTTATGACTGGACTATTCCAACCTTAAATAAAAATGGAACTTATAAACCTAGAAGTTTTCAATTAAAATCAAGTTATAAAGTACAAACAATTAAAAAAAACTTAATCCATTACCAGTAATATTCAGCATATTTCTTTAATCAAACCCAATGAAATAAAGGAGTATGTTAAAACATACAATTATATTCATTTTGGATTAGTGCAAGTTGCTTTAAAGCCATTAACAAGACTTGGACTTAGAATAGAAGCTCTCATCTATGTTCAAGATGCATGACATAAACAATTCAATGATTCATTACTTGGAATGGTTGATTAAGTTTGGCTAATGGCCCTACTTTCTTCAATTGCTTTCCAAATTTCTCTGTTTTCCTTAAAGATTCAGGTGCACATGAAGCTCTTACTTTTACCATCCAGACAAAAGGTTTTGATATGAATCCTCATAATCAAAATCTTGCTCTCATATATAGAGTTTATTATAAACTCATGAATTCAGTTGTTCCAGGCATAGGCTTTTTCCATCAAGCAAAAGGTATGACTACTTTATTCCAAACTAATTTCAAAAATAAAGTTAATATTCCAAAACTCTTATAGTGGAATGATATTAATTTATCTGGTAAATGCGCTTAAAAAACGCCCAACCAGAAAGGTCTTTAGAAAATCAAGATATTGAAACAATTATTGAACATGAAGATGGAAGTGTTGAAATAAATTTTCAAATAGATTCAAGAGATACAATTCTTACAGCTTATCAACCATCTTGAAAGTCTTATTCTCATCCTCCCTCTATGGTAAGATCTTCCATAAAAGAACCATCCCGAGTTTCTTGCTCTACACCTAATGTAGACCTTTGCCGTACAGGACTTGTGTATCCTTCTTATCAAGCTTCTCCATCTAATACATATAATCCTTCAGAATCCGATTTCAATATAAATGTAATTGAATGTTTTGAAATCGATAAAGAAATGTTAGAAAAGAATTTACCTCTACATCCTTTAACAAAATCCTTTTTTAAACAGGTTTTTCAAGACCATAAAGACTTTTTAAAAGCAAAATGGTACAAATATATGTATGATAATCAAAGAAGTATTTATTTCTTTGATTGTCTTAAACTAGCCATAAAGAAAGCTTATAATACTAAAGATTTATCCATCAAAATGACAACTAAATTAAGCTCATCTTTGATTATAGCTTCTACCTGTTCTTCTCCACAAAGAACTAAAGAATCTATACATCTTCCATTACATCAAATCATATACAAAGAAACTTCAGCCGTACCCATAAAAGATGTTGCAAAAATACAAGGAGATAAAGGTAAATATAAATCTATTTACAAATTAGATTTAAGTTAGGTTTTAGAACATAATAATTATACAAATATTAACTTTCATACTATTGGCTAACAAACTAATATAATTGAAGATAAAGTTGAAAATATTTTATAGCCTTTGGAAATTACTTCTTCTCAAAAAGAAATCAAAACAATCTTAAAAGGATCCTCATCCTCATCCTTAGAATCATCTAATTCCTTTGATAAAGATTATTCTTCAGATATGAGCCATTATAAAATATTTGACAATGAAATCCAGTATGAATCTGCTTCTTCTTCCTCTTTGTCTTTAAACGTACTCTCTACTCCAGACGAAATGGTGCTAGAAATGTTTAAAGATCTAAAAGATGAAGAATTAAAAAATAAATATTTTGAAAAAGTACAAAAAATAAACAACAAAAATAAAAAAGGAAAAGCTTCTACATCAAGTAATATACTTGACTTACCTGAACAGTTCAGTATAAAAACTGTCTTAGATAGATTAAGAGAGCAACAAGCTCCTACTCATCTTTCAATTCAAGATCTTTATAAAAAAATTAATAATCAAAAGCAAGAAATAAAAGAATTAAAACAAGACTTAATTGAACTTCAAGAACTCAAACAACGCGTTGAGAATCTTGAATTTCACACATTCAAAAATTATCAAGAAAATAATGATAATTTAGAACATCAAGAAAATTTTGATGAAAACTTAAATGGTTTTATAAATTCTTTAATAAGGAATCCACCTTAAAAATGGGAAACTCAAGTTACAATTAAGGTCAAAGACTTCTCTATTAAAACACTCTGCTTACTAGATAGTGGCGCAAATGTTAATTTAATAAGAGAAGGATTAATCCCAACAAAATATTATGAAAAAACCAAAAATAAACTCAGCCTAGCAACTACTAGTAATAAACTCCATATCCATTATAAATTAAATAACGTCCATGTTTGCAAAAATGGAACATGTATAAAGACTAATTTCCTACTTGGAAAAGTTTTAAACAATGATGTAATCCTTGGAAATCTTTTTCTACAGATTCTACAGCCTTGTTAAATTGATTCATTAGGCCTTAAAACTATAAAAAAAATTAATTTTTGATTTTGTTGAATCAACTCCTATTCAACGTATTAATATCATTCAAAATCAAATTGCTTATAAAGAAAAACAAATTGCATATCTTTAAGAAGATATGAATTCTTTAAGAATTGAAAAAGAATTACAAAAACTAGAATTCCAAAAACATTTAATCCAATTTCAAAAATCTCTTCAAACAGAATGCTATTCTGACCTTCCTTCTATTTTTTGCCATAGGAAACACCATACTATTGCTCTTTCATATATAGATAATTTCGATGAATTTCAAATTCCTGTTAAAGCTCGATCTATTTAGATAAATAAAGACCTTATACAACTATGTACTAAAGAAATCAATGATCTTCTTGCTAAAAAGCTTATTCAGAAATCACAATCCCCTTGGAGTTGTGTAGCGTTTTATGTAAATAAAGTGCCTAAACAAGAACGAGGTGTTCCCAGTCTTGTTATTAACTACAAGCCTTTAAATAAAGTATTAAAGTCCATCAAATATCCAGTTCCAATTAAAACTGATCTTATTAACCATCTACCTGGCGCCTTCCTTTTTTCCAAATTTAATCTTAAATCAGGATTTTGGCAAATTCAAATCACCCCGGAGGATAGGTATAAAACTGCTTTTACAGTACCATTTGGCCATTACGAATGGAACGTTATGCCATTTGGTTTGAAAAATTCTCCTTTAGAATTTCAAAGAATAATGAATGACATTTTAATCCATATTAAGCTTTTACACTCGTCTATATAGATGACATTCTTGTGTTTTCAAAATCTATTTGTGACCATTGGAAATATTTAAATATTTTTAAAAAAGTTATTATTAAGAATGAACTTGTCTTATCCCAAAAGAAAATAAAGCTTTTTCAAATAAAAATTCAGTTTCTTGGCTTTATAATAAAAAAGGAACTATTTCTCCAGTCCAAAGAGTTATTAAGTTTGCTTCCCAATTTCTTGATAAAATTCTTAATAAAGAGCAATTGCAACGTTTTCTTGGATGCCTTAATTATGTTTCAAACTTTTATAAAGACCTTGCTAAAAAAAGAAAAATCTTGCAAATGCGCTTGACTGAAAATCCTGTAAAATGGTCAGCTCATACAAAAGCTATTCAAAATATTAAACAAAAAGTCCAAAATTTACCTTGTTTAACTATCCCTCATCCAGATTTATTAAAAATAGTTCAAACAAATGCATCTAAAATAGGTTTTGGAGGAATCCTTCTACAAAGAAACGTCCTTGGAAAAGAAGGAATTCTTTGTTTCACTTCTGTAACATGGACGCCCACTCAACAGAATTATTCAACTATTAAAAAGGAAATCCTATACATAGTAAATAGTATAATGAAGTTCCAAAGTGATTTATTAAACAAAAAATTTTTATTAAGAATAGATTGTAAATCTGCTAAAGAAATTTTAGAAAAAAATGTAAAAAATCTTGCTGTTAAGAAAATCTTTGCTCGCTGGCAAGCTTTATTAGCCATATTTGAATTTGACATTAAGTATATTGCAGGTAAAAATAATTCTCTTCCTGATTTCTTATCTCGTGAGTTTTTATACGGGCAAAAGAATGAAGCCTCGGTAGATTAGACCCTTTCTCCAGTCCCCAACTGATAAAGTTTCTTCCATTATGAACACTACACCTTTATCTAGAAAATCCAGTGGCAATTATCTTGAAAGATGGGGAGCAACCCATACTTCTAATTTTCCTCAATTTCAAAGCCGATCAGCCCTATACCCAAAAAACCTCAAGCTTCACGAGCCCAATATTTTGCCACAAAAGCACCCTTGAGAATTTATTCCTTAGATGACATGTCTTATGCCAATACCATTTCTATTGAACATCTTATCCAAACCTTTTTTTCTCCTGATCACTTATTTATCCAACCTCTTAACTATAAAGTCTATGAACAGATACAGATCATAACTGGTAGCTGTACTATTGATCATATAGATGGATCAAAAAATTTATACTTAAATGCTTTACCACCTAATATTACTATCGTCTATTCAAAAATCAAAATCCTATATGTTCTCTCTACAAAAGAATGGGGACAACCTCTTCATATTCCTCAAAAGCTTGATTTAGAACTTATTTTTAATTATTATGATCATATTTCTACTTGGGAAGTCATCCTCTATTATCAAAACCCACCTTCCAGCATTCCTAGTTCATCAGATTCAAATCAAACTCCCATAAAAATACCTATGTGGTTCTTCACACAATTCTAGATCCCTTTTCGTGCCACTAAAGACATCCTTCATCAAGCACTTCTTCCTATTTATGAATCCTACTCTGCATCATTTAAAGCCCTTCTCAAATTAAAAGAAAAAAGCCTTTATCAGCACCTACAACTTGCAACAGAACCTTATATTACTGTGCAATTTTATCACAAGTAGGAGATTCCTTGGATCTTCAAATGGAATTTTTATAAAGAAATGGACTTCAGTCCACCAATTTTATCTCGAATGATTTATATCAAGTTTTGGCATCAATTTGATTACACTTCAATACTCTAGCAATATTCTCCATTAAGAAAATTAACTCTTTATGCAGCAGCAGATTTGCTTCAACTCAAAAAAGAACTTCAAAAGGAAATTATTGAATAAATACAAAAAGAATGGTCATCTAAAAATTCTCCATTAACTTTGCTCAGCAGCTGCATCATCCTTCGGCTGATGAAATCCTTTTGAAAATATTGCTCCTGAACCAGATATAGATGCTGATGAGACAAAAAGTGATAATGATGGATTCATATATATCTGAAGAAAAGGAAAAAAACAAAGCCAAGACAAGGCATATGCTTTATCAAGTTGCTCAATTTCCCAAAAAGCAATCTTGACAATCCACTATTCAGAATAAAGTTCATCTATAGTGAGAATTGTGATCTTGTCCAGTAGTGCGAAAGCACCATGAAATTTGTCAACACATGAAATGAAATGCAAATGAAGTGTAAATTCAGTTGTAATGAAATGTAAATTATGTTTGTTATGAATATAAATAAGTCTAGTCTTGCTATGTACAGGCAAGAGTTGGAGTACCAGTCAAAATCCAGCCCTGCTTCCACATCATCTCCTCTATCCTCTCCCTTCCACATTTGTACCCACCATCTTCCCCATTTGCTATCTGAGCCAACTTGGTATCAAATTTGTAATCAAGTACTTTGGCAATATAAAGTTATTTTGTGGCTATTTCTTCACTAATATTTATTATGCTATGCTTTGATTTTGCTTAAGGAATTGCTGACTCAAAAGTAAGAACATCAAAAGTCTTAATACTTAGTTCTGTGTTTGTTATTATTGAGAAATTTTAATCATATTCCGCCTAGAGCAAAACTAAAGTAGCCATTGTTGTTTCCATTATTAGCTGTGTGAAGTAGCCGTGTGAAGGCGTTTAAGGCATTTTGTTGGTGAGTAAATCCTCTATTTCATTAGATATTCGTGGTGTATTTTGTTAAACTAACTCTGTAATACAAATTATGGCTAAACTTATTAAGAAGTTTGTACCTTTTTCTTCCTCATCTTCAAATTCCTTATCTTCTATGTCTATTAAAAATAGTGACGAAATCAGTTATGAAAATTTAGATCAAGTTATTTGTCACTAGACTATTCCAACCAAAAATAAAAATGAAATTTATGAAGTTGAAAGTTTTCAATTAAAATCAAGATACAAAGTAAAAACTATTGAAAGAACTGAATCCATTACCAGTAATATTCAGCATCTTTCTTTAATCAAGCCCCATGAAAAAAGAGGACTATGTTAAAACATACAATTATATTCATTTTGGATTAGTGCAAGTTGCTTTAAAGCTATTAACAAGACTTGGCCTTAGAACTGAAGCTCTCATCTATGTTCAAGACACAAGACATAAAAAACTCAGTGATTCATTACTTGGAATGGTTGAATCAAGTTTGGCTAATAGCCCTACTTTCTTCAATTGCTTTCTAAATTTCTCTATTTCCCTTATAAATCTAGGTGCACATGAAGCTCTTACTCTTGCTATATGGACAAAAGGTTTTGATATGAATCCTCATAATCAAAATCTTGCTCTCATAAATAGAGTTTTTTATAAACACATAAAATTAGTTGTTCTAGGCAGAGCCTATTCCCATCAAGCAAAAGGTACGACTGCTTTATTCCAAACTAATTTAAAAAATAAAGTTAATATTCCAAAACTCATACAGTGGAATGATATTAATCTATCTAGTAAATGGCGCTTAGAAAACACTCAACCAGAAAGGTCTTTAGAAAATCAAGATATTGAAACAATTGTTAAATATGAAGATGGAAGTGTTGAAATAAATTTTTAAACATATTCAAGAGATACAACTCCTATAGTTTATCAACCTTCTAGAAAGTCTTATTCTCATCCTCCCTCTGTGGTAGGATCTTCCATAAAAGAAGCATCCCGAGTTTCTTGCTCTACACCTAATTTAGACTTTGACCTACAGGACTTGTATATCCTTTTTATCAAGCTGCAGAAAACATAAGAAATCATGCTTCTCCAACTAATACATATAATCCCTCAAAATCCGACTTCAATATAAATGTTATTGAATGCTTTGAAATTGATAAAGAAATGTTAATAAAGAATTTAGCTTTACTTCCTCTCATAAAATCCTTTTTTAACCATGTTTCTTAAGAAAATGGATACTTTCAAAAAGCAAAATGGTATAAATTTTTATATGGTAATCAAAGAAATATTTATTTCTTTGATTGGCTTAAACTAGACATGAAGAAAGTTTATAATACTTAAGATTTATCCAATGATATGATAATTAAATTAAGCTCTTCATGGATTATAGTTTCTACCAGTTCTTCTCCACAAAGAACTGAAGAATCTATACATCCTCTATTACATCAAATCATTCAAAAAGAAACTTCAGTTGCACCCATAAAAGATGTTGCAAAAATAAAAGGAGACAAAGGTAAAACTGAATTTATTTCAAATCAGAATTAAGTCATGTTTTAGAACAAAATAATTATACAAATACAAACCTTCATACTATTAGCCAACAAACTAATAGAATTGAAGATAAAGTTGAAAATATTTTAAAATTTTATGAAACTACTTCTTCCCACAAAGTAATCAAGACACAATCTTTAGGTTTTCAAGGTGATGCCCTTAAAGATCTAAAGTTAGAGAAAAAAACCCTTAAAATTTTCAAACGAACTAATCAATCAATTATTTCATAGTTTTACAAATATAAAACTTAAAGATAACAAAGAAAATAAAGACGAAAAATACATAAATGTTTTAGTTTCTAAAGCTTTAAGCTTAGACCCAGAATTCTCTGTTTCTGACTCTATAGAAGACAAATCAAATGAAAATCAAGATGATCAAAATCAAGAATCTCTACAAATCAATAAAATATTTAAAAGACAAAAACCAATATCACTTCAACAAAAACAAGAAATTATTATCCAAGACCTACTCTAGTTGATCTTCAATTCGAAGAACAAGCTATTTTAAACGGCCTTCTATTTGAAAACTCTTCAGTATATGAATGGAATGTAGATGGACTATCTGAATATCAAATCCTGTATGTTTGCCAACACATGATGATATATGCATCTACCATCATGGCTACCGGTAATGATCAAAGACATGCAGTAAATGCAGTAGTCCTTAGATATACTGGACAATTACATGGTTGGTGGGAAAAATACCTATCTGATGCAGAAAGAAATGCTATATTAAATGTAGTAAAAAGAGATCCCTTAGGAAATCCTATTCTTACTCCTCAAGGCCAAATGATCCCCGATTCCATCTACATGCATATTACCAATATAGTTAAATATTTTATTGGTAGTTATATGAATATAGAAGAAAAATAAAAAAACACAATTAATCATTTTATCTTGCCCTCTTGTCAAAACTCTATACAAATGATGCAAGTAATTCAGAATTTTGGAAAGAAAAATTATATCTAGTCTTCCTAAACATTTTGCAGAAAAAGTTAAAGAAGTATTAAAATCAGAAAATTATGGGAATTTGAATTATGGAATGTATACACATGGTGATCTTATTCAAAAGATTAATAAAGTTGAATTTTCATTATGCAATGAAATCAAACTTAAACATCAAATTGAAAGTAAAAAAAGAATCAACAAGTATGAACTTGGTGATTTTTGTTTTCAATTTGGTATGGAACCATCAATCAGTCCTTCTAGCCAGAATAAAAAGAAAAACTTAAGAAGATACCAATAAAAAAGAAAATCTAAACATTTTTCAACTCCACAATATTATACTCAGCTTAAAAAGATATTTTAAAAATCTTCTCATAACCCTTATAAAGAATTAAAGAAATCTTATACAAACAATAATCCATCCACTTCTTATACCAAGAAAAAAGAAATACAATGTTATAGTTGTAAAGAAACAGACATATAGCTCTTGCCTGCCCAAAAATAAAAGTTAAAATGAAAAAAGAAATAAGAACTATCTTAAAAGGATCCTCAGCGTGGAGTCATCCAGTTCATCTAATACAGATTATGTTTCCTCTCATGCTTCAGATACATGTCATTGTAAAATATTTGACAGTGAAATCCAGTATAAGTCTGCTTCTTCTTTCTTTTTATCTTTAAATGTACTTTCTGCTCCAGAAGAGATGGTGCTAGAAATGTTTAAAGATCTAAAAATGAAGAATAAAAATAAATATTTTAAAATTATACAAAATATAAATAAAGGAACTAAAAAAGGGAAAGCTTCTACATCAAATAACATGTCAGAGTTACCTGAACAATTTAGCATTAAAACTGATTAGATTGATTAAGAGAGGAATAAGCTCCTACTCATCTTTCTATTCAAGATCTTTATAAAGAAATAACTAATCAAAAGCAAAAAATAAAAGAATATAAATAAGACTTAATTGAACTTCAAGAACTCAAACAACGTATTGAGAGTCTTGAATTTCACACACTCAAAAATTATCAAGAAAATAATGATAATTTAGAAAATCAAGAAAAATTTGATAAAGACTTAAATAGTTCTGTAAATTCTTTAACAAGAAATCCACTTAAAAAAATGGAAAACTCAAGCTACAATTAAGGTCAAAGACTTCTTTATTAAAGCATTTTGCTTACTAAATAGTGGCGCAGATGTTAATTTAATAAGAGAAGGATTAATCCCAACAAAATAATATAAGAAAACTAATAATAAACTCAATCTAGCTACTGCTAGCAAAAAACTACATATCAAATACAAATTAAGTAATTTTATGCCTGTAAAAATGGAACTGCATAGAGACAATTTCCTTTTGGGAAAGGATTTAAACAATGATGTTATCCTTGGAAATCCTTTTCTACAAATTTTATAGTCTTTTCAAATTGACTCATTAGGTCTAAAAACTATTTTAGACAATAAAGAATTAAATTTTTATTTTGTTAAATTAACTCCTATTCAACATATCAATATTATTCAACAAAGTATAAACAAGAATAAGATGTTCAAAAACTATTCAGATATCCAGTTCCAAATAAAATGGATCTTATTAATCATCTCTCCGATGTCTTCATATTTTCTACATTTAATCCTACATCCTGATTTTGGTACCTTCAAATTCTACCCAGAGGACAGATATAAAGTTATTTTTCTTTTCCCAAAGAAAATAAAAATTTAGGTTATTGATAATTCTCATTCAGGCCTATCTGCCTTTAGGAAGTATCCCTTCTCATTATGACATCAAGTAGAAGCAAAAGCAAAGCTCCTATTCAAGAATCAAGCTCTTCCTTCATACTTTCAGGAATCAAGCTCTTCCTTCATACTTACATACCAACAAATATCAATTCCCTTCTTCTATCCAGGATTATCTGTCACTTCACAAGAACTTATAGATGCCCATTGGTGTGCCATTCTCTCTCATGAAAGTAAAAACACTAGAAAAACCCTATCCAAAATTACAAACCATATCAAGTACTTAGAAAGTCAAATCCTTACGTGCTATAACATCCATCAAAAAGCACTGTTATCCACTTATGCTGATGAAAAAACATCCAGAATTCGCCTTCTAGAAAAGGTTAACACAGCCTTTCCAGATAAGATAGCTGCAAGAATTAGAAAAAAAACTATTTCTTGTCAGATTAAGGGGTGATTAATGCTCAAAGCTCAATATATAAGCTGGGCAATTGGCTTTCCCAAATTGTTCCTCTCATCATATGAAGTTGATATCTCAGATAACAAACAAGGATTAGTCCAAAGATTTTCTTTAGGCAGAGATGATTTTGAAATGATACAGCAGCTCTCTGCAATCGTGCGTCTACCCTTTGTAGCCTTGGAGTTACCAAAAGACAACTTCTCATAATGATTTCATCAAGTTTGGGTGAAAGATCAGAAATCCGATTTTATCAACCTTATCAATTTTGGACCATCATGAATTATGAAGAAGGAGAGTTAGTCTGCAAAAAGTTCATCTCTACCTTAAATTATTACAAGCATCTCCCTATAGATTATCCAGCTCAATAGTATGAATCTCATGAAGTCATTACAATGGAATACAGCTTAAAACGCCACCGAACTTATGATCTAGCTTCAATCAGTATCAATGATTTCTCAATCTAAAAGGACATCTTGAATTTATAAGTATATACATATATGTTTGGTGTGACGGTCGATGAGTTGTTTGCATTGCTAATGATCTCACTGAGTAAACAATGGTATACCGAATCCATATAAATCTGGACATATAGTTCTTAATCAAATTATCAATGCTTATAAAGACATGTCTTTTGATATTTTTGAAGAAACTCGAAAAGAGTTAATCCAATTATTCCATGGTGAGTTAACAAATGAAGGTTGGGATGAGCACTTTTGATGCAAGTCTCCTATAATACTATGCCTATCATAAAGATTCTTCCTACAAGAGCTTTTTCCAAAGCATTTGAAGGATCGGAAAAGCTTTTTCTACTAGCCCATCAATGTGTTTTTAGAAAAACTACATGCAAGAGTATTAAAAGACAAAGCATATCTCTCATAAGAATGAAGTAGTATTTTATTCCCGACATGCACATCCATGAAGAACTTATCTCCAAAAAGGGAAAAGAAATAAAGATATGACACATACCTTATCAAGTCACTCAAAGCAATCATGACATCTCACTATTCAGAATAAAGTTCATCTGCAGCAAAGATTGTGATTTTTGCCTGTAGTCTGGACGCATCATGAAATTTTCCAGCACATTAAATGAAATCCACATTTAGTCAAAATTTAATTGTAATGAAATGAAAATTATGTTTGTTATGACTATAAATAAGTCTAGCCTTCCTCATGTACAGTCAAGACTTGGAATACTAGTCAAAATCCAGCTTTACTTCCACCACCATCTCCTCTCTCCTCTCCCTTCCGGTTTTGTATACCCACCATCTTCCCCATTTGGTATCAGAGACAAGTTGGCATCTAGTTTGTAATCAAGTATCATTGCAATATAAAGTCGTTTTGTGAGTAATTCTTCACTTATCTTTATGTTTTGATTTTGTTTAAGGAATTACTAACTCAAAAGCAAGAACGTAAAAAATCTTAATACTTAGTTGTGTGTTTGTTATTATTGAGAAATTTTAATCATGTTCCGCCTAGAGCGAAGGTGAGGTAGCCATTGTTGTCTTCGTTGTTAGCCATGTGAAGGCATTTAAGGCATTTTGTTGATGTGTAAATCCTTTAATTCGTTAGATACTCGTGGTGGATTTGGTTAAAATGACTCTGTAATACAAATTATGGCTAAACTTATTAACAATTTTGTACCTTCTTCTTTCTCATCATCAAATTCCTTATCTTCTATGTCTATTAAAAATAGTGAAGAAATCAGTTATGACAATTTAGATCAAGTTATTTGTGAGTGGACTATTCCAACCGTAAATAAAAATGAAATTTATCAAGTTGGAAGTTTTCAATTAAATCAAGTGATAAAGTAAAAACCATCAAAAGAATTGAATCCATTACTAGTAATATTTAGCATCTTTCCTTAATCAAGCCCCATGAAATAAAGAAGTATGTTAAAACATACATTATATTCATTTTGGATTAGTGCAAGTTGCTCTAAAGCCTTTAACAAAACTTGGACTTAGAACAGAAGCTCTCATCTATGTTCAAGATACAAGACCTAAAGATTGTGTTTTGATTACTTTATGGGAAGAAGTAGTTTCATAAAATTTTAAAATATTTTCAACTTTATCTTCAATTCTATTAGTTTGTTGTTCTAAAACATTACTTAAATCTGATTTGTAAATAAATTCAAGTTTACCTTTGTCTCCTTGTATTTTTGTAACATCTTTTATAGGTACAGCTGAAGTTTCTTTACAAATGATTTGATGTAATAGAGGATCTATAGATTCTTCAGTTCTTTGTGGAGAGGAACAGGTAGAAGCTATAATCCAAGAAGAGCTTAATTTAGTTATCATATTAATGGATAAATCTTCAGTATTATAAGCTTTCTTCATGGCTAGTTCAAGACAATCAAATAAATAAATATTTCTTTGATTATCATACATATATTTATACCATTTTGTTTTTAGAAAGTCTTTATGTTCTTGAGAAACATGGTTAAAAAAGGATTTTGGTGGAGGATGTAAAACTAAATTCTTTTTTAACATTTCTCTATCAATTTCAAAGCATTCAATAACATTTATATTGAAATCGGATTCCAAAGGATTATATGTATTATATGGAGAAGCTTGATAAGAAAAATAAACTAGCCCTGTAAGTCAAAGGTCTAGATTAGGTGTAGAGCAAGAAACTCGGGATGTTTCTTTTATGGAAGATCCTACCACAGAGGGAGGATGAGAATAAGATTTTCTAGAAGGTTGATAAATTGTAGGAGTTGTATCTCTTGAATCTGTTTGAAAATTTATTTCAACACTTTCATCTTCATGTTCAATAATTGTTTCAATATCTTGATTTTCTAAAGACCTTTCAGGTTGAATGTTTTCTAAGCGCCATTTATCAGATAAATTAATATCATTCCATTGTATGAGGTTTGGAATATTATCTTTGTTTTTGAAATTAGTTTGGAATAAAGTAGTCATACCTTTTGCTTGATGGGAATAAGCTATGCCTAGAACAGCTAAATTCATGAGTTTATAATAAACTCTATATATGAGAGCATGATTTTGATTATAAGGTTTCATATTAAAACCTTTTGTCTGGATAGCAAGAGTAAGAGCTTCATGTGTACCTAGATCTATAAGAGAAATAGAGAAGTTTGGAAAGCAATTGAAGAAAGTAGGGCCATTAGCCAAACTTGATTCAACCATTCCAAGTAATTAATCACTAAATTTTTTATGTCTTGCATCTTGAACATAGATAAGAGCTTCAGTTCTAAGTCCAAGTCTTGTTAATGGCTTTATAGCAACTTGCAATAATCCAAAATGAATATAACTGTACGTTTTAATATACTCCTTTATGTCGTGGGGCTTGATTAAAAAAAGATGCTGAATATTACTGTTAATAAATTCAGTTCTTTTAATGGTTTTTACTTTATAACTTGATTTTAATTAAAAACTTCCAACTTTATAAATTTCATTTTTATTTACGATTGGAATAGTCCAGTCACAAATAACTTGATCTAAATTATCATAATTGATTTCTTCACTATTTTTAATAGATAAGGAAAATAAGGAATTTGATGATGAGGAAAAAGAAGGTACAAACTTCTTAATAAGCTTAGCCATAATTTGTATTACAGAGTTATTTTGACCAAATCCACCATGAGTATTTAATGAAATAGAGGATTTACACACCAACAAATGCCTTAAACGCCTTCACACGGCAAACAACAGCAACAACAATGGCTAGCTCAGCTTCGCTCCAGGTGGAATATGATTAAATTTTCTCAATAATAACAAACACACAACCAAGTATTAAGATTTTTGACATTCTTGCTTCTGAGTCAGCAATTCCTTAAACAAAATCAAAACATAAAGATAAGTGAAGAAATACTCACAAAACGAATTTATATTGCAATGATACTTGATTAGAAACTAGATGCCAACTTGGCTCCGATACCAAATGGGGAAGGTGGTGGGTATAGAAAAGCAGAAAGGAGAGGAGAGAGGAGATGGTGGTGGAAGTAAGGCTGGATTTTAACTGGTATTCCAACTCTTGCCTGTACATGAGAAAGGCTAGACTTATTTATAGTCATAACAAACATAATACACATTTCATTACAACTGAATTTAGACTGAATGTGCACGTCATTGAATGCGCTGGTAAATTTCTTGATGCTTCCGAACTACAGGCAAAAATCACAATCTTTGTTATAGATGAACTTTATTCTGAATAGTGAGATGTCATGATTGCTTTGAGTGACTTGATAAGGTATGTGTCATGTCTTTATTTCTTTTCCCTTTCTGGAGATAAGTTCTTCATGGATGTGCATGTCGGGAATAAAATACTACTTCATTCTTATGAGAGATATGCTTTGTCTTTTAGTACTTTTGCATGTACTTTTTCTAAAAACTCATTGATGGGCTAGTAGAAAAAGTTTTTCTCAACCTTCCATTGCTTTAGAAAAAGCTCTTGTAGGAAGAATCTTTATGGTAGCCATAGTATTATAGGAGACTTGCATCAAAAGTGCTCATCCCAACCTTCATTTGTTAATTCACCATAGAATAATTAGATTAACTCTTCTCGAGTTTCTTCAAAAATACTAGAAGACATGTCTTTATAAGTATTGATAATTTGATTAAGGGTTGTATGTCTAGATTTATATGGATTCTGTATCACCATTGTTTGCTCAGCGAGATCATCAGCAATTCAAACATTTCTGTATGTACTTGCAAATTCAAGATGTCCGTTTAGATTGAGAAATCTTTGAAATTGATCAGAAGCTAGGTCATAATTTTGGAGATGTTCTAAGCTATATTCCATTGTAAAGACTTCATGAGATTCATACCATTGAGCTGGATAATCAACAAGGAGATGCTTGGAATCATTTAAGGTTAAGTCATGATAGTCCATAATTAATATGGTTGATAAAACCGAATTTTTGATCTTTCACCCAAAGTCGATGATATCGTTATGAGAGGATGTCTTTTGGTAACTCCAAGGCTGCGAAGGGCATGATGGACATTTGCAGGGAGCTGCTGTATCATTTCAAAATCATCTCTACATAAAGAAAATCTTTGGACTAATCCTTGTTCGATATATGAGATATCAACTTCATGTGATGGTAGGAACAATTTGGAAAAGCTAGTTGCCCAACTTATATATTGAGCTTGGAGCATTAATCTCTCCTTGATCTGACAAGAAATAGATTTTTCTCTAATTCTTGCAGCTATCTCATCTAGAAAGGTTGTGTTAACCTTTTCCTGCAGATGAATTCTAGATGTTTTTTCATCAACATAGGTGGATAATAGTGCTCTTTGATGGATGTTATGGCAGATAAGGATTTGACTTTCTCAGTCCTTCATATGGTTTGCAATTTTGGATAGGGTTTTTCTAGTGTTTTTTCTTTTATCAGAGAGAATGACACTCCAATGAGCATTGATAAGTTCTTGTGAAGTGACAGATAATCCTGGATTAAAGAGAGGTAATTGATATTTGTTGGGATGTCGGTATGAAGGAAGAGCTTGATTCCTAAATAGGGGCATTGCTTGATGTCATAATGAGAAGGGATACTTCCTGAAGGTAGATAGGAGTAAAAGATAGGTTTGAATGAGAATTATCAATAACCTGAATTTTTATTTTCTTTGGGCAAAAAAATAATTTTATATTTGTCCTCCGGGTAGAATTTGAAGGTACCAAAATCTGGATGTAGGATCAAATGTAGAAAACATGAAGACATCAAAGAGACAATTAATAAGGTCCGTTTTATTTGGAACTGGATACTTGAATGGTTTTTGAACATCTTATTCTTGTTTACACTTTGTCTGAATAATATTGATATGTTGAATAGGAGTTAATTCAACAAAATCAAAATTTAATTTTTTATTTTCTAAAATAGTTTTTAGACCAATGAATCAATTTGAAAAAGCTGTAAAATTTATAGAAAAGGATTTCCAAGGATAACATCACTGTTTAAATCCTTTTCTAGAAGGAAATTAGTCTTTATGCATGTTCCATTTTTACAGATATAAACATTACTTAATTTGTATTTGATATGTAGTTTTTTACTAGCAGTCGCTAGATTGAGTTTATTATTGGTTTTTTCATAATATTTTGTCGGGGTTAATCCTTCTCGTATTAAATTAACATCTGCACCACTATCTAGTAAGCAAAGTGCTTTAATAAAGAATTCTTTGATCTTAATTGTAACTTGAGTTTTCCATTTTTTAGTGGATTCCTTATTAAAGAATTTACAAAACCATTCAAGTTTTTATCAAATTTTTCTTGATTTTCTAAATTATCATTATTTTCTTGATAATTTTTGAGTATGTGAAATTCAATATTCTCAACACGTTGTTGAGTTCTTGAAGTTCAATTAAGTCTTGTTTTAATTCTTTTATTTCTTAATTTTGATTATTAATTTCTTTATAAAGATCTTGAATTGAAAGATGAGGAGGAGCTTGCTACTCTCTTAATCTATCTAATACAATTCTAATGCTAAATTGTTCAAGTAAGTCAGATATATTATTTAAAGTAGAAGCTTTTCATTTTTTATTTCCTTTATTTATATTCTATATTTTTTCAAAATATTTATTTTTTAATTCTTCATCTTTGAGATCTTTAAACATTTCTAGCACCAGTTCTTTTGGAGTAGAAAGTACGTTTAAAGATAAAGCAGATTCATACTGGATTTCACTATCAAATATTTTACAATGACATGTATCTAAAGGATAATCTTTATCAAAGGAATTAGATGATTCCAAGGATGAGGATGAGGATCCTTTTAAGATAGTTTTGATTTCCTTTTCTATTTTATCTTTTATTTTTGGGCAGTCAAGAGCTCTATGTCCTTTTTCTTTACAATTATAACATTGTATTTCTTTTTTCTTAGGATAAGAAGTGGATGGATTATCTTTTGTATAAGATTTCTTTAATTTTTTATAAGGGTTTTTATGAGAAGATTTTTTATGATATCTTTTTGGGGGAATATAATATTATGGAGTTGAAAAATGTTTAGATTTTCTTTTTTTATGGTTTCTTTTTAAGTTTTTCTTTTTATTATGGCTAGAAGGACTGATGAATGGTTCCATGCCAAATTGAATACAAAATCACCAAGTTCATACTTGCTGATTCTTTTTTGATTTCCAATTTGATGTTTAAGTTTAATTTCATTACATAATGAAAATCCAACTTTATTAATCTTATGAATTAGATCACCATATGTAGACATTCCATAATTCAAATTTTCATAATTTTTTTATTTTAATTCTTCCTTAAATTTTTTTGCAGAAAGTTTAGGAAGACCAGATATGAATTTTTCTTTTCAAAATTCTGAATTGCTTGCATTGATTGTATAGAGTTTTAATAAGAAAACATCTTTATACCAACAAAAATCTGATAACGTTGGGTAAGATAAATTGATTAATTGTCTTTTATTTTTTCTTCTGTGTTCAATAATTTCCAATAACTCCACCAGTTTTTGGCTGCCGGTCCCAAGCCCGGGTAAAGGAGGAGGGTTGCTTAGGTAGGTGACAGCTAGTGTAAAACTTTGTCACAACCCAAACATGAATTCTGAGAACATAATATTTCACGATAAGGCTAGGGCGTTCCCCGCTTTAAGCGACACATTGCAGCGTCGCCCGACTACAGTGAAAAGTGTGCAAGGGCTACCGCATGACTTTGGGCTAGTGTAGTTAAAGAAGTTAGTCCATGAGAAGAAGAGGAGGAATAAGAAAATTAGACTTGCTACTTAGAATATAGGAACCTTGACAGGCAAGAGCATGGAGTTGGTTGAGGTAATGAAAAAAAGAAGAATTAGTGTGACTTGTATACAGGAGACAAGGTGGAAAGGGAATAAAGCTAAGGAGCTCACGGATGTGTATAAGCTTTTCTATGCAGGAAAGAGTAATACAAGAAATGGAGTGGGTATAGTTGTAGCTAAGGATTTGAAAGAAAAAATTATGGGGGTAAAGAGGTTTGGTGATAGAATTATAGCAATTAAACTAGTAGTAGAGGAAGATATAATTCATAAGAATTATAGCAATTAAACTAGTAGTAGAGGAAGATATAATTCATATCATCAGTGCATATCCTCCCCAAGTAGGACTAGAGGAAAGTGTGAAAAGACAATTTTGGGAGGAGATGGATGATTTAATGCAAGAAATCCCAACTAGTGATAAGATTTTCCTTGGAGGGGGTTTAAACGAGCATATAGGAAGAGATAATAGAGGATATGAGAGAGTGCATGGAGGGCGTGGATTTGGAGAAAAGAATGAATTCAGAAACACTATATTGGACTTTGCAGTGGCATTTGATCTTGTAGTAGCAAATACTTACTTAAAAAAGAGAGATGAGCATTTATTTACATATAAAAGTGGGAGTAATAGAAGTCAGATAGACTTTTTTCTAGTTAGAAAACAGGACCGATTGGCTTGTAAAGATTGCAAGGTTATCCCAAGAGATTTTGACTACACAACATAGGCTCGAAGTTTTAGATATTTGCATTAGAAGTAAAAAAAGAGAGGTAGTAAAGAAAATGGATCTTAAAACAAGGTGGAGAGATTTAAAGGGAGAAAGAGCAAATATATTTAAGGACAAAATGATTGAGAAAGGAGAATAGAATCTTGAAGGAGAAACTACAGTAATGTGAAATCAAATGGCTAATTGCATTAGAAATATTATAAAGGAGGTACTTGGAGAATCAAAAGTAAAGAAACATATTAATAAAGAGACATGGTGGTAAAGTATGGAGGTTCAGGAAGTTATTCGGCAGAAAAATCATTGCTACAAAGTTTGGCAAGGGACTAAGAGTATGAAAAATTTTAAGTTGTATAAGAAAGCAAAGAAAGAAGCAAAGAAAGTAGTAAGTAATGAAAAGTTCAAAGCATACGATGACCTTTATAATAGGTTGAGAACAAGAGAAGGAGAAAAGGATATTTTTAAACTTGCAAAAATAAGAGAACAGAAAAGTAGGGACTTAGATCATGTCAAATGTATCAAGGACAATGAGAAAAATATTTTGGTGAAGGACAATGATATTAAAGAAAGGTGGAAGGAATATTTTAGCAAACTTCTAAATGAAGAACATTTAGGTGATAGAAGAGTTAAGGAAGATACTTCATCACAAGAGTATACTTTTCTCCGTAGAATTAAAGGGGTGGAAGTGAAGAAAGCATTGAAGCTAATGAAGACAGGAAAGACAACAAGCCTCGATGGTATTCCAATAGAGGTATGGAAATGCTTAGGAGACGTTGGGGTAAGTTGGTTATATAGACTATTCAATAAGATACTTGTGACAAAGAAAATGCTGGATGAATGAGAAAAAGCATTGTAATACCTATATATAAGAATAAAGGAGATATACAAAAGTGTACCAACTATTGAGGGATTAAATTTATGAGTCATACTATGAAGTTATGGGAGAGAATAATAGAGTAAAGACTGAGAAAGAGGACCAAGATTTTTGAAAATCAATTTGGTTTTATGCCAGGGAGATCAACTATGGAAGCTATCTTTCCACTTAGGTAATTAATGGAAAAATACCAAGCAAAGAGGAAAAATCTACATATGGTCTTTATCGATTTGGAAAAAACCTATGATAGGGTACCGAGGAATTTAATTTGGTGGGTTTTAAAGAAAAGGAGTGTCCCCAGAGGTTACATTGAAATTCTTAAGGATATGTACGAAGGAGCAATAACAAATGTGAGAACCACATGTGGAGAAACGGGTGGATTTCCAGTGACTATAGGTTTACATCAAGGATCAACCTTAAGCCCTTATTTCTTTGTATTAATTATGGATGAATTAACTGTGTAGATTCAAGAAAAAGTACCATGGTGTATGTTGTTTGTAGATGATATTGTATTGGTGGATGAATCAAAAGAGGGTATAAATGCAAAGCTTGAGAGATGGCGGGGGGCATTAGAATCTAGAGGTTTTAAAATAAGTCGTACAAAGATAGAATATATGGATTGCAACTTCAGTGGACATATACAAAGTTTTGAAACCACTGTCAAAATTGAAACCCATGAGATACCACATAGAGATTCTTTTCGGTACCTAGGCTCGATAATTAGTAAGGATGGGGAGATTGACGAAGATGTGGAGCATAGGATAAAATCCGGATGGCTGAAGTGGAGACTAGCTTAGGGAGTGCTTTGTGATAGACGAATGCCAATGAATTGAAGGGCAAATTTTACAGGACAGTAGTTAGACCAGCTATAATATATGGAGCAGAATGTTAGCCATTGAAGAAGATGCATATTCATAAGATGGATGTAGCGGAAATGAGAATACTTAGGTGGATGTGTGGTAAAACTAGGAAAGATAAAATAGAAATGAACATTTTCGAGAACATTTAGGGGTAGCACTAATAGAGGATAAGATTAGAGAAACCCATTTAAGATGGTTTGGGCATATTGAGCGTAGGCTAGTAATTGCATCGGTGAGAAAAAGTTTGGTTATACAGGTGGAGGGCCTATTAAAAGGTAGGGGCAGGCCGAAAAAAACATGGATGGAAGTCATTAATTCATATTTGAAGAAGTTTCACTTATCGAATGATTTAGCTCAAAATAAAACGGAATGGAGAAACAGAATTCATGTAGCCGACCCCAATATGGTTGGGATAAGGCTTTGATGATGATGATGATGATGATGATTCATATAATTACTAATAAAATGTTTAACTATATTAGTAATAAGCATGTAGATGGAATCAGGGATCATTTGGCCTTGAAGAGTAAGAACAGGATTTCCTGAGGGATCTCTTTTTACTTCATTTAATATAACATTTCCTTCTGTATCAGATAGGTATTTTTCCCACCAACCATGTAATTGTCTAGTAAATCCAAGGACGACTGCATTTACTGCATGTCTTTGATCATTACCGGCAACCATGATGGTAGAGACATATATCATCATGTATTGGCATAGTTGCAGGATTTGATATTCAGATAGTCCATCTACATTTCATTCATATACTGAAGAGTTTTCAAATCAAAGGCCATTTAGAATAGCTTGTTCTTCGAATTGAAGATCAACTAAAGTAGGTTTTGGATAATAATTTCTTATTTTGCTGTAGTGACTATTGGTTTTTATCTTTAAAATATTTTATTGATTTGTCTTGATTCTTGATTTTGATCATCTTGATTTTCATTTGATTTTTCTTCTATAGAGTCAGAAACAAAGAATTTTGAGTCTAAGCTCGAAGCTTTAGAAGCTAAAAGATTTATGGACTTTTCATCTTTATTTTCTTTATTATCTTTAAGTTTTATGTTTGTAAAACTACGAGATAAATGATTGATTAGTTCGTTTAAAAGTTTTAAGGGTTTTTTTTTCTAACTTTAGATCTGTAAGGGCTTCACCTTAAAAACCTAAAGATTCTGTCTTGATTACTTTATGGGAAGAAGTAGTTTCATAAAACTTTAAAATATTTTCAACTTTATCTTCAATTCTATTGGTTTGTTGGCCAATAGCATGAAGGTTTATATTTGTATAATTATTTTGTTCAAAAACATGACTTAAATCTGATTTGTAAATAAATTAAGTTTTACTTTTGTCTGCTTGTATTTTTGCTACATCTTTTATGGGTACGGCTGAAGTTTCTTTCTAAATGATTTGATGTAATGGAGGATGTATAGATTCTTCAGTTCTTTGTGGAGAAGAACTGGTAGAAGCCATAATCTAAGAACAGCTTAATTTACTTATCATATTGATGGACAAATCTTCAGTATTATAAGCTTTCATTATGGCTAGTTTAAGCTAATCAAAGAAATAAATATTTTTTTGATTATCATATATATTTATATCATTTTGCTTTTAGAAAGTCTTTATGTTCTTGAGAAACATGGTTAAAAAAGGATTTTGTGAGAGGATAAAGCTAAATTCCTTTTTAACATTTATTTATCAATTTCAAAGCATTCAATAACATTTATATTGAAATCGGATTCCGAATGATTATATGTATTAGATGGAGAAGCTTGATAAGAAGGATACACTAGTCCTATATAGGTCAAAGGTTTACAATAGGTGTAGAGCAAGAAACTCGGGATAGTTCTCTTATGGAAGATCCAACCACTAACGGAGGATGTGAATAAGATTTTCTAGAAGGTTGATAAACTATAAGAGTTGTATCTCTTGAATTTGCTTGGAAATTTAATTCAACACTTCCATCTTTATTTTCAATCATTGTTTCAATATCTTGATTTTCTAAAGACCTTTCTGGTTGAGTGTTTTCTAAGTGCCATTTACCAGATAGATTAATAACATTCCATTGTATGAGTTTTGGATTATTCTCTTTATTTATTAAATTAGTTTGGAATAAACTAGTCATACCTTTTTTTTTATGGGAATAGGCTATGCCTAGAACAACTAAATTTATGAGTTTATAATAAATTCTATATATGAAAGCAAGATTTTAATTATGAGGATTCATATCAAAAACTTTTGTCTGGATAGCAAAAGTAAGAGCTTCATATGCATCTGGATCTGTAAGGGAAACAGAGAAATTTGGAAAGCAATTAAAGAAAGTAGGGCCATTAGCTTAACTTGATTCAACCATTCCAAGTAATGAATCATTGAATTTTTATGTCTTGTATCTTAAACATAGATGAGAGCTTCTATTCTAAGTCCAAGTCTTGTTAAAGGCTTTAGAACAACTTGCAATAATTCAAAATGAATATAATTGTATGTTTTAACATACTCCTTTATTTCGTGGGGCTTGATTAAAGAAAGATGCTGAATATTACTGGTAATGGATTCAGTTCTTTCAATGGTTTTTACTTTATAACTTGATTTTAATTGAAAACTTCCAACTTTATAAAATTCAATTGTATTTACGGTTGGAATAGTCCAGCCACAAATAACTTGAAATAAATCGTCATAACTGATTTCTTCACTATTTTTAATAGACATAGAAGATAAGGAATTTGATGATGAGGAAGAAGAAGGTACAAACTTCTTAATAAGCTTAGCCATAATTTGTATTACAGAGTTATTTTAACCAAATCCACTATGAGTATCTAACGAAATAGAGGATTTACACACCAAACAAACGACTTAAACGCCTTCACACGGCTAACAACGTGACAACAATGGCTACCTCAGCTTTGCTTCGGGCGGAATATGATTAAAATTTCTTAATAATAACAAACACAGAACTAAGTAGTAAGACTTTTGACGTTCTTACTTATGAGTTAGCAGGGAAGCAAAATCAAAGCATAACATAACAAAGATATGTGAAGAAATACTCACAAAATGACTTTATATTGCCAAAGTACTAAATTACAAATTTGATACCAACTTGGCACTGTTACCAAATGGGGAAGATGGTGGGTATACAAAAGCAGAAGGGAGAGGAGAAAGGAGATGGTGGTGGAAGCACGGCTGGATTTTGACTGGTATTCTAGCTCTTGCCTCGATATGAGGAAAACTAGACTTATTTATAGTCATAACAAACATAATTTACATTTCATTACAATTGAATTTACACTGCATTTGCATTTCATTTTATGTGCTGCTGACAAATTTCATGATGCTTCAAGAGTGCTAAATAAGATCACAATCTTCACTGTAGGTGAACTTTATTCCAAATAGTGGATTGTCATGATTGCTTTGTAGGAAATTGTGTGGCTTGATAAAGCAAATGTCTTGTCCAGCTTTTATTTTTTTCATTTTCTTCAGATAGATATGAATTCTTCATTATCACTTTTTGTCTTATCAGCATCTGTATCTGGTTTAGGAGCAATATTTTCAAAAGGATTGTCATCAGCCTAAAGATGATGCAGTTGCTGACCAAAACTTAATGGAGAATTTTTAGATGACCGTTCTTTTTGTATTTATTCAATAATTTCCGTTTGAAGTTCTTTTTTGAGTTGAAGCAAATCTCGGCTACATAAAGAGGAAAAGGAGAGGCTGAATAAGAATTCCTTTGTTTGTCAAAATCACTGGCTGGATGAAGCCTTTCTTTTTCTTTTTCAGGAGTTTTGAGAACTTCAGAGAATGATGGCTTTATAACTTGACTGATAGAATATTACTGGAGTATTGCAGTATAATCAAATTGATGCCAAAACTTACTATAAATCATTTGAGATAAAGCTGGTGGACTGAAGTCCATTTCTTTATAAAAATTCCATTTCAAGATCCAAGGAATCTCCTGCTTGCTATAAAACTGCATAGTAACATAAGGTTCTGTTGCAAGTTGTAGGTGCTGATAAAGGCCTTTTTTGTGCTTTGAGAAGGGCTTTAAATGATGCAGAATAGGATTCATAAATAGGAAGAAGTGCTTGAGGAAAGATGTCTTTAGTGGCACCAAAAGGGATCTAGAATTGTGTGAAGAACCACAGAGGTATTTTATGGGATTTTGATTTCAATCTGATGAACCAGGAATGCTGGAAGGATGGGTTTTGATAATAAAGGATGACTTCCCAAGTAGAAATATAATCAGAATAATTAAAAATAAGTTCTGAATCAAGCCTTTGAAGCATATGAAAAGGTCGTCCCCATTCTTCTGCAAAGAGAACATGCAGGATTTTGATTTTTGAATAGAGAATAGTAATATTGGGTGGTAAAGCATTTAAGTATGAATTTGTTGATCCATCTGTATAATCAATAGTATAGCTGCTAGTTTTGATTAGAATATGTTCATAGACTTTATAGTCAAGAGGTTGGATTAATAAGTGATAAGGAGAAAAAAGGGTTTGGATAAGATGTTCAATAGAAATGGTATCGGTATAAGACATGTCAACTAAAGAATAAATTCTCAACGGTGTTTTTGTTGCAAAATATTGGGCTTGTGAAGCTTGAGGTTTTCTGGATACAGGGCTTGATAGGCTTTGAAATTGAGGAATATTAAAAGTATGGGTTGCTCCCCATCTCTCAAGATAATTGCCACTGGATTTTTTGGATAAAGGTGTAGTGTTCATAATGGAAGAAACTTTATCAGTTGGGGACTAGAAAAAGGTTCTAATCTGCCAAGGCTTCATTCTTTTGTCCCTATAAAAACCCACGAGATAAAAAATTAGGAAGAGAATTATTTTTACCTACAATATACTCAATGTCAAATTCAAATATGGCTAATAAAGTTTGCCAGCGTGCAAAGATTTGCTAAGAAGCAAGATTTTTTTACATCTTTTTCTAAAATTTCTTTAACAGATTTACAATCTATTCTTAATAAAAAATTTTTGTTTAAAAATCACTTTGGAACTTTATTATACTATTTACTATGGATAGGATTTCCTTATTAATAGTTGAATAATTCTGTTGAGTGGGCGTCCATGTTCCAGAAGTGAAGTGAAGAATTTCTTCTTTTCCAAGGACGTTTCTTTGTAGAAAGATCCCTCCAAAACCTATTTCAGATGCATCTACTTGAACTATTTTTAATAAATCTGGATGATGGACAGTTAAACAAGGCAAATTTTGGACTTTTTGTTTAATATTTTGAACAGCTTTTGTATGAATAGGTGACAATTCTACAGGATTTTTGGTCAAGTGCATTTGCAAGATTTTTCTTTCTTTAGCAAGATCTTTATAAAAGTTAGAAACATAATTAAGGCATCCAAGAAAACATTGCAATTGCTCTTTATTAAGAATTTCATCAGGAAATTGGGAAGCAAACTTAATAACTCTTTCAACTGGAGAAATAGTTCCTTTTTTTATTATAAAGCTAAGAAACTAAATTTTTTTTTGTAAAAGCTTCATTTTCTTTTGGGATAAGATAGGTCCATTCTTGATAATAACTTTTTTAAAAATATTTAAATGTTTCCAATGGTCACAAATAAATTTTGAAAACACAAGAATGTTATCTATATAAACGAGTGTAAAAGCTTGATATGGATTAAAAATGTCATTCATTATTCTTTGAAATTTTAAAGGGGCATTTTTTAAACCAAATGGCATAACGTTCCATTCATAATGGCCAAATGGTACTGTAAAAGTAGTTTTATACCTGTCCTCCGTGGTGATTTGAATTTCACACAATTCTAATTTAAAATTAAATTTTGAAAAAAGGAAGGCACCAACTAGATGGTTAATAAGATCAGTTTTATTTGGAACTGAATATCTGATGGACTTTAAGACTTCATTTAAAGGCTTGTAGTTGATAACAAGATGGGGAACACCTCGTTCTTGTTCTGGTGCTTTATTTACATAAAATGCTGCATAACTCTAAGGGGATTGTGATTTCCAAATAAGCTTTTTAGCAAGAAGATCATTGATTTCTTTAGTACACAGTTGTACAAAGTCTTTATTCATTTGAATAGATCAAGCTTTAGTAGAAATTTGAGATTGATCGAAGTTATCAATATATCGAAGAGAAACAGTATGGTGTTTCCTGTGCCAAAAGGTAAAAGGAAGGTCGGAACAACATTCAATATCAAGAGGTTTTTGAAATTGGATTAAATCTTTTTGGAATTCTAGTTTTTGTAATTCTTTTTCAATTCTCAAAGAATTCATATCTTCTTGAAGATATGTAATTTTTTTTTCTTTATAAGCAATTTGATTTTGAATGATATTGATATGTTGAATAGAAGTTGATTCAACAAAATAAAAATTAATTTTTCATTGTCTTTAATAGTTTTAAGGCCTGATGAATCAATTTGAAAAGGTTGTAAAATCTGTAGAAAAGGATTTCCAAAGATAACATCATTGTTTAAATCTTTTCTGAGCAGGAAATTAGTCTTTATACATGTTCCATGTTTACAAACATGGACATTATTTAATTTATAGTGGATATAGAATTTATTACTAGCAGTTGCTAGGCCGAGTTTATTTTTGGTTTTTTCATAATATTTTATTAGGATTAATCCTTCTCTTATTAAATTAACATCTGCTCCACTATCTAGTAAGCAAAATCCCTTAATAGAGAAGTCTTTGACCTTAATTATAACTTGAGTTTTCCATTTTTGAGGTGGATTCCTTGTTAGAGAATGTACAAAACCATTTAAGTTTTCATCAAATTTTTCTTGATGTTCTAAATTATCATTATTTTCTTTATAATTTTTGAGTGTGTGAAATTCAAGATTCTCAACACGTTGTTTGAGTTCCTGAAGTTCAATTAAGCCTTGTTTTAATTCTTTTATTTCTTGCTTTTGATTATTGATTTCTTTAGAAAGATCTTGAATTGAAAGATGAGTAGGAGCTTGTTGCTCTCTTAATCTGTCTAAAAAAGTTTTTATAATGAATTGTTCAGGTAAGTCAGGTATATTACTTGATGTAGAAGCTTTTCCTTTTTTATTTCCGTTGTTTATTTTTTGTATTTTTTCAAAATATTTATTTTTTAATTCTTTATCTTTTAGATCTTTAAACATTTCTAGCACCACTTCTTCTAGAGCAGAGAGGACGTTTAAAGATAAAAAGGAAGAAGAAGTAGATTCATACTGGATTTCATTGTCAAATATTTTGCAATGGCATGTATCTAAAGAATAATCTTTATCAGAGGAACTAGATGATCCTAAGGATGAGGATGAGGATCCTTTGAAGATAGTTTTGATTTCTTTTTGAGAAGAAATAATTTCAGAAGGCCATAAAATATTTTCAACCTTATCTTCAATTATATTAGTTTGTTGGCCAATAGTATGAAGGTTAATAATTGTATAAACATTTGGTTCTAAAACATGACTTAAATCTGATTTGTAAATAAAATTAGATTTACCTTTATCTCCTTATATTTTTACAATATCTTTTATGGGTACGACTGAAGTTTCTTTATATATGATTTGATGTAATGGAGGATGTATAGATTCTTCAGTTCTTCGTGAGGAAGAACTAGTAAAAGCTATAATCCAAGATGAGCTTAATTTTGTTATCATATTGATGGATAAATCATCAATATGATAAGCTTTCTTTATGGCTAGTTTAAGGCAATCAAAGAAATAAATATTTCTTTAGTTATCATATATATATTTGTACTAATTTTCTTTTAAAAAGTCTTTATGTTCTTGAGAAACTTGTTTAAAAAAGGATTTTGTTAAAGGATGTAGAGCTAAATTCTTTTTTAACATTTCTTTATCAAATTCAAAACATTCAATAACATTTATATTGAAATCAGATTTTGAAGAATTATATGTATTAGAAGGAGACGTTTGATAAGAAGGATACACAAGTCTTGTAGGTTGAAAGTCTATATTAGGTGTATAGCAAGAAATCGGGATGGTTCTTTTACAAAAGATCCTACCACAGAGGGAGAATAAGCATAAGACTTTCTAGAAGGTTGATAAACTGTAGGAGTTGTATCTCTTTAATCTGTTAGAAAATTTATTTCAACACTTCCATCTTCATGTTCAATAATTTTTTTAATATCTTGATTTTCTAAAGACCTTTCTGGCTGGGTGCTTTCTAAGCGCCATTTACCAGATAAATAAATATTATTCCACTATATGAGTTTTGGAATATTAACTTTATTTTTTAAATTAGTTTGGAATAAATTAGTCATACCTTTTTCTTGATAGGAATAGGCTATGCAAGGAACAACTGAATTCATGAGTTTATAATAAAGTCTATATATGAGAGCAAGATTTTAATTATGAGGATTCATATCAGAACTTTTTTTCTGGATAGTAAGAGTAAGAGCTTCAAGTGCACTTAGATCTGTAAGGGAAACAGAGAAATTTAGAAAGCAATTGAAGAAAGTAAACCATTAGCCAAACTTGATTCAACCATTCTAAGTAATGAATCACTGAATTTTTTATATCTTGTGTCTTGAACATAGATGAGAGAATCTGCTCTAAGTCCAAGTCTTGTTACTTGTTAAAGGCTTTAGTGCAACTTGCACTAATCCAAAATGAATATAATTGTATGTTTTAACATACTCCTTTATTTCATGGGGCTTGATTAAAAAAAGATGCTGAATATTACTGATAATGGATTTAGTTCTTTCAATGGTTTTTACTTTATAACCTGATTTTAATTGAAAACTTCTAACTTTCTAAGTTTTGTTTTTATTTATGGTTGGAATAGTCCAATCACAAATAACTTGATCTAAATCGTCATAACTGATTTCTTCACTATTTTTAATAGACATAAAAGATAAGGAATTTGATGATGAGGAAAAAGAAGGCGCGAACTTCTTAATAAGCTTCACTATAATTTGTATTACAGAGTTATTTTAACCAAATCCACCACAACTATCTAACGAAATAGAGGATTTACACACCAACAAAACGCCTTAAACGCCTTTACACGGCTAACAATGGTGACAACAATGGCTACCTCAACTTTGCTCCGGGCAGAATATGATTGAAATTTCTCAATAATAACAAACACAGAACTAAGTATAATGACTTTTGACATTCTTACTTCTAAGTTTTCAATTCCTTAAGCAAAATCAAAGCATAACATAACAAAGATAAGTGAAGAAATACTCACAAAACAACTTTATATTGCCAAAGTACTATATTACAAATTTGATACCAATTTGGCTCTGATATCATTTCTATTGAACATATTATCCAAACCCTTTTTTCCCCTGATCACTTATTTATCCAACCTCTTGACTATAAAGTCTATGAACAGATTTTGATTAGAACTGGCAACTATACTATTGATCATACAGATGGATAAAAAAATTCATACTTAAATGCTTTACCACCTAATTTTACTATCTTCTATTCAAAAATCAAAATCGTTCATGTTCTATCTATAGAAGAATGGCGACGACCTCTTCATATACCTCAAAAGCTTGATTCAGAACTTATTTTTAATTATTATGATTATTTTTTTGCTTGGGAAGTCATCCTCTATTATCAAAACACATCCTTCCAGCATTCCTGGTTCATCAAATTCAAATCAAACTCCCATAAAATACCTATGTGGTTCTTCACACAATTCTGGATCCCTTTTGGTGCTACTAAAGACATCCCTTTTGGTGCCATTGAATAGGTTGAGCTTTAGTAAGAATTTGAGATTAATCGAAATTATCAATATATGGAAGAGAAATAGTATGGTGTTTCCTGTGCTAAAAGGCAGAAGGAAGGTCAGAATAGCATCATGTTTCAGGAGATTTTTGAAATTGGATTAAATCTTTTTGGAATTCTGGATTTTGTAATTCTTTTTCAATTCTTAAAGAATTCATATCTTCTTGAAGATATGTAATTTGTTTTTCTTTATAAGCAATCTCATTTTGAATGATATTGATATCTTGAATAGAAGTTGATTCAATAAAATCAAAATTAATTTTTTATTGTCTTTAATAGTTTTAAGGCCTGATGAATCAATTTGAAAAGGCTATAGAATCTATGGAAGAGGATTTCCAAGGATAACATCATTGTTTAAATCTTTTCTGAGCAGGAAATTAGTCTTTATACATGTTCCATTTTTGCAAACATGGGCATTATTTAATTTATAATGGATATGGAGTTTATTACTAGCAGTTGCTAGGTTGAATTTATTTTTCATTTTTTCATAATATTTTATTGGGATTAATCCTTCTCTTATTAAATTAACATCTGCGCCACTATCTAGTAAGTAGAGTGCCTTAATAGAGAAGTCTTTGACCTTAATTGTAGCTTGAGTTTTCCATTTTTTAAGTGGATTTCTTGTTAAAGAATTTACAAAACCATTTAAGTCTCTATCAAATTTTTCTTGATTTTCTAAATTATCATGACTTTCTTGATAATTTTTTAGTGTGTGAAATTCAAGATTCTCAACACATTGTTTGAGTTCTTGAAGTTCAATTAAGTCTTATTTTTATTCTTTTATTTCTTGCTTTTGATTATTTATTTCTTTATAAAGATCTTGAATAGAAAGATGAGTAGGAGCTTGTTGCTCTCTTAATCTATCTAATACAGTTTTGATGCTGAATTGTTTAGGTAAGTCTGATATGTTATTTGATGTAGAAGCTTTTCCGGTTTTAGTTCCTTTATTTATATTCTGTATTTTTTCAAAATATTTATTTTTTAATTCTTCATCTTTTAGATCTTTAAACATTTCTAGCACCATCTCTTCTGTAGCAGAAAGTACGTTTAAAGGTAAAGAGGAAGAAAAAGCAGATTCATACTGGGTTTCACTGTCAAATATTTTACAATGACATGTATCTGAAGCATGAGAGGAAGAATAATCTGTATAAGAAGAATTGGATGACTCTGACACTGAGGATCTGTTTAAGATAGTTTTGATTTCTTTTTCTATTTTAACTTCTATTTTTGGGCAGTTAGGAGCTATATGTCCTTTTTCTTTGCAATTATAACATTGTATTTCTTTTTTCTTAGGATAAGAAGTGGATGGATTATCGTTTGTATAAGATTTCTTTAATTCTTTATAAGGGTTTTTATGGGAAGATTTTTTATAATATCTTTTTTAATGGTTTCTTTTTAAGTTTTTCTTTTTATTCTGGCTAGAAGGACTGATTAATGGTTCCATACCAAACAAAAATCACCAAGCTCATACTTGCTGATTCTTTTTTGATTTTCAATTTGACGTTTAAGTTTGATTTCATTGCATAATGAAAATCCAACTTTATTAATCTTTTGAATTAGATCACCATATGTATACTTTCCATAATTCAAATTTCAATAATTTTTTTATTTTAAGTCCGTTTTAACTTTTTCTGCAAAAAGTTTATGAAGACCAGATATGAATTTTTCTTTCCACAATTCTAAATTACTTGCGTCGATTATATAAAGTTTTGATAAGAAAACATCTTTATACCAATGAAAATTTGATAATGTTGGGCAAGATAAACTGATTAATTGTGTATTTAATTTTTCTTCGACATTCATATAATTACTAATAAAATGTTAAACTCTATTGGTAATAAGCATGTAGATGGAATTAGAGATCATTTGGCCTTGAGGAGTAAGAATAGGATTTCCCAAGGGATCTCTTTTTACTGAATTTAATATAGCATTTCTTTCTGTATTAGATAGGTATTTTTCCCACTAACCTTGTAATTGTCCAGTAAATCTAAGGACAACTACATTTACTGCATGTCTTTGATCATTACCGGCAGCCATGATGGTAGAGGCATATATCATCATTTGTTGGCATAGTTGCAGGATTTGATATTCAGATAGTCCATCTACATTCCATTCATATACTGAAGAGTTTTCAAATCGAAGGCCATTTAGAATAGCTTGTTCTTCGAATTGAGGATCAACTGGAGTAGGTCTTGGATTATAATTTCTTGTTTTTGCTGTAGTGACTATTGGTTTTTGCCTTTTAAATACTTTATTAAGTTGTAGAGATTCTTGATCTTGATTTTCATTTGTTTTTTCTTTTACATAGTCAAAAACACAGAATGTTGAGTTTGAGCTCGAAACTTTAGAAACTAAAACATTTATGGATTTTTCATCTTTATTTTCTTTATTATCTTTAAGTTTTATGTTTATAAAACTATGACATAATTGATTGATTAGTTCATCTGAAAATTTTAAGGGTTTTTTTTCTAACTTTAGATTTTTAAAGGCTTCACCTTGAAAACCTAAAGATTAAGCCTTGATTACTTTATGGGAAGAAGTAGTTTCATAAAATTTTAAAATATTTTCAACTTTTTCTTCAATTTTATCGGTTTGTTGGCCAATAGTATGAAGGTTAATATTTGTATAATTATTTTGTTTTAAAATATGACTTAAATCTGATTTGTAAATAAATTTAGTTTTACCTTTGTCTCCTTGTATTTCTGCAACATCTTTTATGGGTACAGTTGGTGTTCTTTTTAAATGATTTGATTAATGGAGGATGTATAGATTCTTTAGTTCTTTGTGGAGAGGAACTGGTAGAAGCTATAATCCAAAAAGAGCTTAATTTAGTTATCGTATTGATGGATAAATCTTTAGTAATATAAGCTTTCTTCAAGGCCAGTTTAAGCCAATCAAAGAAATAAATATTTCTTTGATTATCATATATATATTTATGTTCTTGAGAAACATGGTTAAAAAAAGGATTTTGTGAGAGGATGTAAAGCTAAATTCTTTCTGAACATTTCTTTATCAATTGCAAAGCATCCAATAACAATTATATTGAAATTGGATTTCGAAGGATTATATGTATTAGATGGAGAAGCTTGACAAGAAGGATACACTAATCTTGTTGCTGGAAAGTCTACATTAGGTGTAGAGCAAGAAACTCGGGATGGTTCTTTTATGGAAGATCCTACTACAGAGGGAGGATGAGAATAAGACTTTCTAGAAGGTTAATAAACTAAAGGAGTTGTATCTCTTGAACCTATTTGAAAATTTATTTCAACACTTCCATCTTCATGTTCAATAATTGTTTCAATATCTTGATTTTCTAAAGACCTTTCAGGTTGAGCGTTTTCTAAGCGCCGTTTACCAGATAGATTAATATCATTCCATTCATGAGTTTTGGAATATTAACTTTATTTTTGAAATTAGTTTGGAATAAAGTAGTAATACCTTTTGCTTGATGCGAATAAGCTATGCCTAGAACAACTGAATTTATGAGTTTATAATAAACTCTATATATGAGAGCAAGATTTTGATTATAAGGATTCATATCAAAATCTTTTGTCTGGATAGCAAGAGTAAGAGCTTCATGTGCACCTGGATCTGTAAGGGAAACAGAGAAATTTGGAAAGCAATTGAAGAAAGTAGGGCCATTAGCCAAATTTGATTCAACCATTCCAAGTATGAATCATTGAATTTTTTATGTCTTGTATCTTGAACATAGATGAGAGCTTCTGTTCTAAGTCTAAGTCCTGTTAAAGGCTTTAGAGCAACTTGCACTAATCCAAAATGAATATTATTGTATGTTTTAACGTCCTCTTTTATTTCATGGGGCTTGATAAAAGAAAGATGCTGAATATTACTAGTAATGGATTCAATTCCTTCAATGGTTTTTACTTTATAACTTGTTTTTAATTGAAAACTTCCAACTTTATAAATTTCATTTTTATTTATGGTTTGAATAGTCCACTCACAAATAACTTGATCTAAATCGTCGTAACTGATTTCTTCACTGTTTTTAATAGACATAGAAGATAAGGAATTTGATGATGAAGAAGAAACATGTAAAAACTTGTTAATAAGCTTAGCCATAATTTTTATTACAGAGTTATTTTAACCAAATCCACCATGAGTATCTAATGAAATAGAGGATTTACAGACCAACTAAACACCGTAAATGCCTTCACATGGCTAACAACGGCGACAACAATGGCTATCTCAGCTTCACTCCAGGTGGAATATGGTTAAACTTTCTCAATAATAAAAAACACATAACCAAGTATTAAGATTTTTGACGTTCTTGCTTCCGAGTTGGCAATTCCTTAAGTAAAATCAAAACAGATATAGATAAGTGAAGAAATACTCTCAAAACAACTTTATATTGCCAAAGTACAGGATTACAAATTTGATACCAACTTGGCTTTGATACCAAATGGGGAAGATGGTGGGTATACAAAAGCGGAAGGGAGAGGAGAGAGGAGATAGTGGTGGAAGCAAGGCTGAATTTTGACTGGTATTCCAACTTTTGCCTATACATGAGGAAGGCTAGACCTATTTATAGTCATAACCAACATAATTTATGTTTCATTACAACTGAATTTACACTGCATTTGCATTTCATTTCATGTGCTAACAAATTTCATGATGCAACCGGACTGCAGGCAAAAGTCACAATCTTTGCTGTAGATGAACTTTATTCTGAATAATGAGATGTCATGATTGTTTTGAGTGACTTAATAGGGTATGTGTCATGTCTTTATTTTTTTTCCCTTTCTAAAGATAAGTTCTTCATAGATGTGTATGTCGGGAATAAAATACTACTTCCTTCTTATGAGTGATATGCTTTATCTTTTAGTACTTTTGTATTTACTTTTTCTAGAAAAAACTCATTGATGGGCTAGTAGAAAAAGCACTTGTAGGAAGAATCTTTATGATAGGCATAGTATTATTGGAGACTTGAATCAAAAGTGCTCATCCCAGCCGTCATTTGTTAATTCACCATGGAATAATTGGATTAACTTTTCTCGAGTTCTATTAGAAATATCAAAAGACATGTCTTCATAAGCATTGATAATTTGATTAAGAGCTGCATGCCTAGATTTATATGGATTCTGTATCATCGTTGTCTGCTAAGCGAGATCATCAGCGCTGTAAACAACTCTTCAACCGTCACACCAAACATATCTGTATGTATTTGCAAATTCAAGATGTCCTTTTAGATTGAGAAATTTTTGATACTGTTCAGAAGCTGGATCATAAGTTTAGAGGCGTTCTAAGCTGTATTCCATTGTAGCGACTTCATGAGATTCATACTATTGAGCTGGATAATGAACAGGGAGATGCTCGTAATCATTTAAGGTAGAGATGAACTTTTTGCAGACTAAATCTCCTTCATAATTCTTAATGGCCCAAATTGATAAGGTTGATAAAATTGGATTTCTAATCTTTCACCTAAACTTGATGAAATCGTTATGAGAAGTTGTCTTTTGGTAACTCCAAGGCTGCAAAGGGGCATGATGTACGATTACAGGGAGCTGCTGTATCATTTCAAAATCACCTTTGCATAACAAAAATCTTTGGACTAATCCTTGTGTGATATAAGAAATATCAACTTCATATGATAGCAAAAACAATTTGGGAAAGCTAGTTGCCCAACTTATATAATGAGCTTTGAGCATTAATCGCTCCTTGATCTGACAAGAAATAGTTTTTTCCCTAATTCTTGCAGCTATCTCATCTGGAAGGGCTGTATTAACCTTTTCCAGGAGGTGAATTCTAGATGTTTTTTCATCAGCATAGGTGGATAATAATGCTATTTGATGGATGTTATGGCACATAAGGATTTGGCTTTCTAAGTCCTTGATATGGTTTGCAATTTTGGATAGGGGTTTTCTAGTGTTTTTTCTTTTATCAGAGAGAATCACACTCTAATGGGCATTGATAAGTTCTTGTGAAATGACAGTTAATCCTATATTGAAGAAGGGAATTGATATTTATTGGGATGTAGGTATGAAGGAAGAGCTTGATTCCTAAATAGGGGCTTTGCTTTTACTTGTAATTGATGTCATAATGAGAAGGGATACTTCTTGAAGGCAGATAAGTTTGAATGAGAATTATTAATAATCTGAATTTTTATTTTCTTTGGGAAAAGAAAAATAATTTTATATCTGTCCTCCGCGTGGAATTTGAAGGTACCAAAATCTGGATGTAGGATTAAATGTAAAAAACATGAAGACATCAGAGAAACGATTAATAAGTTCCGTTTTAGTTGGAACTGGATATTTGATTGGTTTTTGAACACCTTATTCTTATTTACACTCTATCTAAATACTATTGACATGTTGAATAGGAGTTTATTCACCAAAATCAAAAATTAATTCTTTATTGTATAAAATAGTTTTTAGACTTGATGAGTCAATTTGGAAATGCTGTAAAGATTGCATAAAAGGGTTTCCAAGGATAACATCATTGTTTAAATCCTTTCCTAGAAGGAAATTAGTTTTTATGCGTGTTCCATTTTTATAGACATAAACATTAATTAATTTGGATTTGATATGTAGTTTTTTGCTAGCAGTAGCTAGATTGAGTTTATTATTGGTTTTTTCAAAATATTTTCTTGGGATTAATCCTTCTCTTGTTAAATTAACAACCATGTCACTATCTAGTAAGCAGAGTGCTTTAATAGAGAAGTCTTTGATTTTAATTGTAGCTTGAGTTTTCCATTTTTTAAGTGGATTTCTTGTTAAAGAATTTACAAAACCATTTAAGTCTTCACCAAATTCTTCTCGATGTTCTAAATTATTATCATTATTTTTTTGATAATTTTTAAGTGTGTGAAATCAAGATTCTCAGCACGTTGTTTGAGTTCTTAAAGTTTAATTAAGTCTTGTTTGAATTCTTTTATTTTTTTTTTGCTTTTTATTAGTAATTTCTTTATAAAGATATTGAAATATGAGGAGGAGCTTGCTGCTCTCTTAATCTATCTAATACAGTTTCAATGCTGAATTGTTCATATAAGTTAGATATATTATTTGATGTAGAAGCTTTTCTTTTTTTTATTTCCTTTATTTATATTCTGTATTTTTTCAAAATATTTATTTTTTAATTCTTCATCTTTGAAATCTTTGAACATTTCTATCACCAATTCTTCTGGAGCAGAAAGTACATTTAAAGATAAAGAGGAAGAAGAAGCAGATTCATACTAGATTTCACAGTCAGATATTTTAAAATGACATGTATCTGAAGAATGAGAGGAAGAATAATCTGTATCAAAGAAATTAGATGGCTCTGATGCTGAGGATTCTTTTAAGATAGTTTTGATTTCTTTTTCTCTTTTTACTTTTATTTTTGGGCAGTCAGGAGCTATATGTCCTTTTTCCTTGTAATTATAACATTCTATTTCTTTTTTCCTAGGATGAGAAGTGGATGGATTATTTTTTGTCTAAGATTTCTTTAATTCTTTATAAGGGTTTTTATGAGAAGATTTTTTATGATATCTTTTTGAGGGAATATAATATTATGGAGTTGAAAAATGTTTAGATTTTTTTTTGAAGGTTTCTTTTTAAATTTTTAATTTTATTCTGGCTAGAAGGATTGATTAATGGTTCCAAACCAAATTGAAAACAAAACTCACCAAGTTCATACTTGCTGATTCTTTTTTTATTTTCAATTTGACGTTTAAGTTTGATTTCATTGCATAATGAAAATCCAACTTTATTAATCTTTTGAATTAGATCACCATATGTATACATTCCATAATTCAAATTTCCATAATTTTCTGATTTTAGTTCTTCTCTAACTTTTTCTGCAAAAAGTTTAGGAAAACCAGATATGAATTTTTCTTTCCAAAATTCTGAATTACTTGCATCGATTATTTAAAGTTTTGATACGAAAACATCTTTATACCAATGAAAATCTGATAATGTTGGGCAAGATAAATTGATTAATTGTGTTTTAAAATTTTCTTCTACATTCATATAATTACCAATAAAATGTTTAACTATATTGGTAATAAGCATGTAGATGGAATCAAGGATCATTTGGCCTTGAGGAGTAAGAATAGGATTTCCCAAGGGATATCTTTTTACTGAATTTAATATAGCATTTCTTTATGTTTCAGATGGGTATTTTCCCCCCAACCATGTAATTGTCCAGTAAATCCAAGGACGACTGCATTTACCGCATGTCTTTGCTCATTACCGGCAGCCATGATGGTAAAGGCATATATCATCATGTGTTGGCATAGTTGCAAGATTTGATATTCAGATAGTCTATCTACATTCCATTCATATACTGAAGAGTTTTCAAATTGAAAGCCATTTAGAATAGCTTGTTTTCGAATTGAAAATCAACTACAGTAGGTCTTGGATAATAATTTCTTGTTTTTGCTATAGTGACAATTGGTTTTTATCTTCTAAATTATTTCCTGAGGGATCTCTTTTTATTACATTTAATATAGCATTTCTTTCTGTATTAGATAGGTACTTTTCCCACCAACCATGTAATTGTCTTGTAAATCCAAGGACAACTGCATTTGCTGCATGTCTTTGATCATCATAGGCAGCCATGATGGTAGAGGCATATATCATCATGTGTTGGCATAGTTACAGGATTTGATATTTAGATAGTCCATCTACATTCCATTCATATACAGAAGAGTTTTCAAATTAAAGGCCATTTAGAATAGCTTGTTCTTCGGATTGAAGATCAATTGGAGTAAGTCTTGATTAATAATTTCTTGTTTTTGCTACAGTAATGATTGGTTGCTATAGTGAAGATATTGAAACAATTATTGAACATGGGGATGGAAGTGTTGAAATAAATTTTCAAACAGACTCAAGAGATACAATTCTTACAGTTTATTAACCTTCTAGAAAGTCTTATTCTCATCCTCCCTCTGTGGTAGGATCTTCCATAAAAGAACCATCCCGTGTTTCTTGCTCTACACCTAATGTAGATCTTCTACCTACAGGACTAGTGAATCCTTCTTATCAAGCTTCTCCATCTAATACATATAATCCTTCGGAATCCGATTTCAATATAAATGTTATTGAATGCTTTGAAATTGCTAAAGAAATGTTAAAAAAGAATTTAGCTTTACATCCTCTGACAAAATCCTTTCTTAACCAGGTTTTCAAGAACACAAAGACTTTCTAAAAGCAAAATGGTTTAAATATATGTATGATAATCAAAGAAATATTTATTTCTTTGATTGAATTAAACTAGCCATGAAGAAAGCTTATAATACTGAAAATTTATCCATCAATATTATAATAAAATTAAGCTCATCTTGAATTATAGCTTCTACCAGTTCTTTTCCACAAAAGACAGAAGAATCAATATATCCTCTATTACATCAAATCATATATAAAGAAACTTCAGCCATACCCATAAAAGATGTAGCAAAGATACAAGGAGACAAAGGTAAATCTGAATTAATTTATCAATCAGACTTAAGTCATGCTTTTAAACGAGATAATTATACAAATATTAACCTTCATAGTATTGGCCAACAAACCAATAAAATTGAATATAAAGTTGAAAATATTTTAAAAATTTATGAAGCATCATCTTCACAAAAGATAATTAAGACATAATGTTTAGGTTTTCAAGGTGAAGCCCTTAAAGATCTAAAGTTAGAAAAAAAAAATGCTTAAAATTTTTAGAGAAAATAATCAATCAATTATCTCATAGTTTTACAAACATAAAACTTAATGATAATAATGAAAGTAAAGATGAAAAATCCATAAATGCTTTAGTTTCTAAAGCTTTGAACTTGACTTAGAATTCTCTATTTTTGACTCTATAGAAGAAAAATTAAATGAAAATCAAGATGATCAAAATCAAGAATCTCGACAAATCAATAAAATATTTAAAAGACAAAAACCATTAGTCACTATAGCAAAAACAAGAAATTATTATCCAAGACCTACTCCAGTTGATCTTCAATTAAAAGAACAGGCTCTACTAAATGGCCTTTGATTTGAAAACTCTTCAGTATACGAATAGAATGTAGATGGACTATCTGAATATCAAATCTTGCAACTATGCCAACATATGATGATATATGCCTCTACCATCATGGCTGCTAGTAATGATCAAAGACATGCAGTAAATGTAGTCGTCCTCGGATTTATTGGACAATTACATGGTTGGTGGAAAAAAAACCTATCTGATACAAAAAGAAATGCTATATTAAATGCAATAACAAGAGATCTCTCAGGAAATAATGTTCTTACTCCTCAAGGCCAAATAATCCCTGATTTCATCACATGCATATTACCAATATAGTTAAACATTTTATTGGTAATTATATGAATGTAGAAGAAAAATTAAAAACACAATTAATCAATTTATCTTGCCCAACATTATCAGATTTTGGTTGGTATAAAGATGTTTTCTTATCGAAACTCTATACAATTGATGCAAGTAATTCAGAATTTTGGAAAGAAAAATTCATATCTGGTCTTCCTAAACATTTTGTAGAAAAAGTTAGCTTGAATTAGTTAACTAATAAAAAAGGATTATAACATTGGATAGTTAGGAGCTATATGTCCTTTTCCTTGCAATTATAACATTCTATTTCTTTTTTCCTAGGATGAGAAGTGGATGGATTATTTTTTGTCTAAGATTTCTTTAATTCTTTATTAGCGTTTTTATGAGAGGATTTTTCTGCAAACAGTTATAACATTATATTTCTTTTTTCTGTAAAGGACATATAGCCCCTAACTATCCAAAAATAAAAGTAAAAACAGAAAAAGAAATCAAAACTATCTTAAAAGGATCCTCAGCATCAGAGTCATCCAGTTCCTTTGATACAGATTATTCTTCCTCTCATTCTTTAGATACATGTCATTGTACAATATTTGACAATGGAATCTAGTATGAATCTGCTTTTTCTTCCTATTTATCTTTAAATGTACTTCTTGCTCCAGAAGAATTGGTGCTAGAAATGTTTAAAGATTTCAAAGATGAAGAATTAAAAAATAAATATTTTGAAAAAATACAGAATATAAATAAAGGAAATAAAAAAGGAAAAACTTCTACATCAAATAATATATCTGACTTATCTAAACAATTCAACATTAAAATTGTATTAGATAGATTAAGTGAGTGGCAAGCTCCTCCTCATCTTTCAATTCAAGATCTTTATAAAGAAATTACTAATAAAAAGCAAGAAATAAAAGAATTAAAATAAGACTTAATTGAACTTCAACAACTCAAAAACGTGCTGAGAATCTTGAATTTCACACACTCAAAAATTATCAAGAAAATAATGATAATAATTTAGAACATCAAGAAGAATTTGGTGAAGAGTTAAATGGTTTTGTAAATTCTTTAACAAGAAATCCACTTAAAAAATGGAAAACTCAACCTACAATTAAAATCAAAGACTTCTTTATTAAAGCACTCTGCTTACTAGATAGTGGTATGGTTATTAATTTAATCAGAGAAGGATTAATCCCAACAAAATATTTTGAAAAAACCAATAATAAATTCAATCTAGCTACTGCTAGTAAAATGTTATAATTGTAAAGGACATATAGCTCCTAACTATCCAAAAATAAAAGTAAAAACAGAAAAAGAAATCAAAACTATCTTAAAAGGATCCTCACAATCAGAGTCATCCAGTTCCTTTGATACAGATTATTCTTCCTCTTATTCTTTAGATACATGTCATTGTACAATATTTGACAATGAAATCTAGTATGAATCTGCTTTTTCTTCCTATTTATCTTTAAATGTACTTTCTGCTCCAGGAGAGTTGGTGCTGGAAATGTTTAAAGATTTCAAAGATGAAGAATTAAAAAATAAATATTTGAAAAAATACAGAATATAAATAAAGGAAATAAAAAAGGAAAAGCTTCTACATCAAATAATATATCTAACTTATCTAAACAATTCAACATTAAAATTGTATTAGATAGATTAAGTGAGTGGCAAGCTCCTCCTCATCTTTCAATTCAAGATCTTTATAAAGAAATTACTAATAAAAAGCAAGAAATAAAAGAATTAGAATAAGACTTAATTGAACTTCAACAACTCAAAAACGTGCTGAGAATCTTGAATTTCACACACTCAAAAATTATCAAGAAAATAATGATAATAATTTAGAACATCAAGAAGAATTTGGTGAAGAGTTAAATGGTTTTGTAAATTCTTTAACAAGAAATCCACTTAAAAAATGGAAAACTCAACCTACAATTAAAATCAAAGACTTCTTTATTAAAGCACTCTGCTTACTAGATAGTGGTATGGTTATTAATTTAATCAGAGAAGGATTAATCCCAACAAAATATTTTGAAAAAACCAATAATAAATTAAATCTAGCTACTGCTAGTAAAAAACTACCTATCAAATACAAATTAATTAATGTTTATTTCTATAAAAATGGAACATGCATAAAGACTAATTTCCTTTTAGGAAAGGATTTAAACAATGACATTATCCTTGAAAACCCTTTATACAATTTTTACAACCTTTCCAAATTGACTAATCAAGTCTAAAAACTATTTTATACAATAAAGAATTAATTTTTGATTTTGATGAATCAACTCCTATTCATAATGTCAATAGCATTCAAATAAAGTGTAAACAAGAATAAGGTGTTCAAAAAACAATCAAATATCTAGTTCCAAATAAAATGAATCTTATTAATCGTCTTTCTGATGTCTTCATGTTTTCTACGTTTGATCCTACATCTAGATTTTGGTACCTTCAAATTCTATCCGAAGGACAGTTATAAAATTATTTTTCTTTTCCTAAAGAAAATAAAAATTTAGATTGTTGATAATTCTCATTCGGACCTATATGCCTTCAGGAAGTATCCTTTCTCATTATGACATCAAGTAGCAAAGCCCCTATTCAGGAATCAAGCTCTTCTTTCATAGCTAAATCCCAATAAATATCAATTCCCTTCTTCAGTCCAGGATTATGTGTCACTTCACAAGAACTTATCAATGCCCATTAGAGTGCCATTCTCTTTGATAAAAGAAAAAACACTAGAAAAACCCTATCCAGAATTGCAAACCATATCAAGGACTTAGAAAGCCAAATCCTTATGTGCCATAACATCCATCAAAGAGCAATGTTAACCACCTATGCTGATGAGAAAACATCCAGAATTCACCTCCTGGAAAAGGTTAACACAACTCTTCCAGATGAGATAGCTACAAGAATTAGAGAATAAACTAATTCTTGTCAGATTAAGGAGCGATTAATGCTTAAAGCTCAATATATAAGTTGAGCAACCGGCTTTCCCAAATTGTTCCTGCCATCATATGAAGTTGATATCTTATATATTGAACAAGGATTAGTCCAAAGATTTTCTTTATGCAGAGATGATTTTGAAATGATATAATAGCTCCCTACAATTGCGCATCATGCCCTTCACAGCCTTGGAGTTGCCAAAAGACAACTTCTCATAATGATTTCATCAAGTTTGGGTGAAAGATTAGAATTTGGTTTTGTCAACCTTATCAATTATAGACCATCGTGAATTATGAAGAAGGAGATTTAATCTACAAAAAATTAATCTCTACTTTAAATGATTACGAGCATCTCCCTGTTGATTATCCAGCTCAATGGTATGAATCTCATGAAGTCACTGCAATGGAATATAGCTTAGAACGTCTCCAAAAGTATGATCTAGCTTCTGGTCAATATCAAAGATTTCTCAATCCAAAAGGACATCTTGAATTTGCAAGTACATATAGATATGTTTTGTGTGACAGTCGATGAGTTGTTTGCATTGCTGATGATGGCTCTTGCTAAGCAAACAACAGTGATACAGAATCCTTCTAAATCCAGATATTCCAAGCTTAATAAATTCTGAATGCCTATAAATATATCTCTTTTGACATTTCAGAAAAAAAATCGTGAAGAATTAATTCAGCTATTCCATGGAGAATTCGATAATGATAATGAAGGTTGGAATGACCCTTGTCATAATTTTGACTCTATTATGAAGTTCTCCATTAGCTACAATGGAATTCATCAGGATGGTGATTAATCTTATCAAGATTTAGATTTATCAAGATTTATTAAGAGCTTTCTTTATAAAGCCTGAAAAGAAAAGACAATAAAAACTTTATCATTGCAACCATATCCATAGCTATGCTATTCTCTACAAACACATCAAAGTTATATTGAAAAAGTACTATACAAAAAAGCTACTTTGAGAAAGAATACAAAAGACAATTGAGACAATCCAAAAGCCAACAAGAAAATTCAATGCTCCATAAACTCCTCTCTCTGTAATAGACCAACCAGGTACTATGCAGAAGAATAAAGCAACATCCTCCTAGTCAACAGGTACACTCATCATAGCATGAAAACAGACCATCTATACGGAAGTTGTGATTCTATCCAGCAGTAAAATTCTGAAACATCATAAAATGAAATGCAAATGCAGTGTGAATTTAGTTGTAATGAAATGTAAATTATGTCTACTTAGGCTAGAAATAGTACCAGCCGTCTCCATGTATAGGCAAGAGTTGGAATACTATTCAAAATCCAGCTTTACTTCCACCACCATCACCTTTCTCCTCTCCCTTCCACTTTCGTATACCCACCACCTTCCCCATTTGGTATCAGAGCCAAGTTGGCATCTAATTTGTAATCAAGTATCGTTGTAATATAAAGTCGTTTTATGAGTATCTCCACTTATCTTCATATTTTGATTATGTTTAAGGAATTGTTGACACGAAAGCAAGAATGTAAAAAATCTTAATACTTGGTTGTGTGTTTTTTATCATTAAGAAATTTTAATCATATTCCACTCGGAGCGAAGCTGAGGTAGCCATTGTTGTCGCCGTTGTTAGCCATGTGAAGGCGTTTAAGGCATTTTATTAGTGTGTAAATCCTCTATTTCGTTAAATACTCGTGGTGGATTTGGTTAAAATAACTCTGTAATACAAATTATGGCAAAGGTTATTAAGAAGTTTGTATCTTCTTCTTCCTCATCATCAAATTCCTTATCTTTTATGTCAATTAAAAGTGGTGGAGAAATCAATTATGACGATTTAGATCAAGTTGTTTGTGATTGGACTATTCCAACCGTAAATAAAAATGAAATTTAGAAAGTTAGAAGTTTTCAATTAAAATCAAGTCATAAAGTAAAACCCATTGAAAGAACTGAACCTATTACCAGAAATATTCAGCATCTTTCGTTAATTAAACCGCATGAAATAATGGAGTATGTTAAAACATATAGTTATATTCATTTTGGATTATTGTAAGTTGCTCTAAAGCCATTAACAAGACTTGGACTTAGAGCTGAAGCTCTCATCTATGTTCAAGATACAAGACATAAAAAATTCAGTGATTCATTACTTGGGATGGTTGAATCAATCAAGTTTGGCTAATGGCCCTCCTTTCTTCAATTGTTTTCCAAATTTCTCTGTTTCTCTTATAGATCTAGGTGCACATGAAGCACTTACTCTTACTATCCAGACAAAAAGTTTTGATATGAATTCTCACAATAAAAAGCTTGCTCTCATATATAGAGTTTATTATAAACTCAAGAATTTAGCTGTTCCAAGCATAGCCGATTCCCATTAAGCAAAAGGTATGATTACTTTATTCCAAACTAATTTCAAAAATAAAGTTAATATTCCAAAACTCATACAGTGGAATGATATTAATATATCTAGTAAATGGCTCTTAGAAAATGCTCAACCTGAAAGGTCTTTAGAAAATCAAGATATTGAAACAATTATTAAGCATGAAGATGGAAGTGTTGAAATAAATTTTCAAACAGATTCAAGATATACAATTCCTATAGCTTAACAACCTTCTAGAAATTCTTATTCTCATCCTCCATCAGTGGTAGGATCTTTCATGAAAGAACCATCCCAAGTTTCTTGCTTTACACCTAATGTAGACCTTCAACCTACAGGACTAGTATATCCTTCTTATACATATAATCATTTGGAAATCGATTTCAATATAAATGTTATTGAATGCTTTGAAATTGATAAAGAAATGTTAAAAAAGAATTTAGCTTCACATCCTTTAACAAAATCCTTTTTAAACAGGTTTCCCAAGAGCATAAAGATTTCTTAAAAGAAAAGTGTTATAAATGTATGTATGATAATCAAAGAAATATTTATTTCTTTGATTAGCTTAAACTAGCCATAAAGAAAGCTTATAATACTGAAGATTTATCCATCAATATGATAACAAAATTTGGCTCATCTTAGATTATACCTTCTACCAGTTCTTCTCCACAAAGAACTGAAGAATCTACTCCATTACATCAAATCATATATAAAGAAACTTCAGCCGTACCCATAAAAGATGTTACAAAAATACAAGGAGATAAAGATAATTCCAAATTTATTTACAAATCAAACAAAAGTCATGTTTTAGAACAAAATAGTTTTACAAATATTAACCTTCATACTATTGGCTAACAAACCAATAAAATGGAAGAAAAAGTTAAAAATAATTTAAAATTTTATGAAGCATCTTCTTCACAAAAGATAATTAAGATACAAACTTTAGGTTTTCAAGGTGAAGCTCTTAAAGATCTAAAGTTAGAAAGGAAACTTTTAAAATTTTCAGATGAACTAATTAATCAATTATCTCATAGTTTTACAAATATCAAACTTCAAGAAAATAAAGACCAATAAGCTGACAATTCGATAAATGTTTTAGTCTCAAATTCTAAAGCCTCTAGCTCAGATTCAAAATTTCCAGTACCTGATCCTATAGAAGAAGAGTCTAAAACAAATGAGAATCAAAATGATCAAAATCAAGAATCTCTACAAATCAATAAAATATTTAAAAGACAAAACTAATAGTCACTGCAATAAAAATAAGAAATTATTGTCTAAGACCTAATCTAGTTGATCTTCAATTCAAAGAACAAGCTATTCTAAATGGACTTCGATTTGAAAACTCCTCAATATATGAATGGAATATAGATGGACTATCTAAATATCAAATCCTGCAACTATGCCAACACATGATGATATATGCCTCTACTATCATGGCTACCGACAATGATCAAAGATAAGCAGTAAAAGCAGTTGTCCTTGGATTTACTGGACAATTACAAGGTTGGTGGGAAAAGTACCTATCCGATATAAAAAGACAAGCTTTACTAAATGCAGAAAAAGAGATCTTTCAGGAAATCCTGTTATTAATCCTTTCGTCTAATGATTCCTGATTCTATTTACATACTTATTAGTAATATAGTAAAACATTTTAATGGTAATTATATGAATGTAGAAGAAAAAACAAAAACACAATTAATCAATTTATCTTGCCCAACATTATCAGATTTTCGTTGGCATAAAGTTGTTTTCTTATTAAAACTCTATACAATCGATGCAAGTAATTTATAATGTTGGATAGAAAAATTCATATCTGGTCTTCCTGAACTTTTTGCAAAAAAAGTTAGAGAAGAATTAAAATAAAAAAATTATGGAAATTTGAATTATGGAATGTATACATATGGTGATCTAATTCAAAAGATTAATAAAGTTTGATTTTCATTATGCAATGAAATCAAACTTAAACGTCAAATTGAAAATCAAAAAAGAATCAGCAAGTATGAACTTGGTCTTAAACGTCAAATTGAAAATAAAAAAAGAATCAGCAAGTATGAACTTGGTCTTAAACGTCAAACTGAAAATCAAAAAAGAATCAGGAAGTATGAACTTGGTGATTTTTGTTTTCAATTTGGCATAGAACCATTAATCAATCTTTCTAGCAAAAATAAAAAGAAAAACTTAAAATGAAACCACCAAACAAGAAAATCTAAACATTTTTCAACTCCATAATATTATACTTCCTCAAAAAGATATCATAAAAATTCTTCTCATAAAAACCCTTATAAAGAATTAAAGAAATCTTATACAAAAGATAATCCATCTACTTCTCATCCTAAGAAAAAAGAAATACAACGTTATAATTGCAAAGAAAAAGGACGTAAAGATCCTGATTGCCCAAAAATAAAAGTAAAAACATAAAAAGAAATCAAAACTATCCTAAAAGGATCCTCATCCTCATCCTTAGAATCATCTAGTTCCTCTGATAAAGATTATTCTTCAGATACATGTCATTGTAGAATATTTGACAGTGAAATCCAGCATGAATCTGCTTCTTCTTCCTCATCATCTTTAAATGTACTTTCTACTTCAGAAGAACTGATGCTAGAAATGTTTAAAGATCTCAAAGATGAAGAATTAAAAAGTAAATATTTTGAAAAAATATAGAATATAAATAAATGAAATAAAAAAGGAAAAGCTTCTACTTCAAATAATGTATCTAACTTACCTGAACAATTCAGCATTAAAACTGTATTAGATAGATTAAAAGAGCAGCAAGCTCCTCCTCATCTTTCAATTCAAGATCTTTATAAAGAAATTAATAATCAAAAGCAAGGAATAAAAGAATTAAAACAAGACTTAATTGAACTTCAAACAACGTGTTGAGAATCTTGAATTTCACACACTAAAAAATTATCAAGAAAATAATGATAATTTTGAAAATTAAGAAAAATTTGATAAAGACTTAAATGGTTTTGTAAATTCTTTAACAAGAAATCCACTTAAAAAGTGGAAAACTCAAGCTACAATTAACGTCAAAGACTTCTATATTAAAGCACTCTACTTACTAGATACTGGCGCAGTTGTTAATTTAATAAGAGAAAGATTAATCCTGACAAAATATTATAAAAAAATCAATAATAAACTTAATCTAGCTATTGTTATCCAAAAACTACATATCAAATACAATTTAAATAATGTTTATGTCTATAAAAATGGAGCATGTATATGGACTATATTCCCTCTAGGAAAGGATTTAAACAATGATGTTATCCTCAAAAATCCTTTTCTATAAATTGTACAGCCTTTTCAAATTGACTCATCAGGTATAAAAACTATTTTAGACAATAAAGAATTAAATTTTGATTTTGTTGAATTAATTCCTATTCAACATATCAATATTATTCAGACAAAGTGCAAACAAGAATAAGATGTTCAAAACCACTCAGATATCTAGTTCCAAATAAAAAGGATCTTATTAATCGTCTCTCTAATGTCTTCATGTTTTCTACATTTAATCTTACATCTAGATTTTGGTACCTTCAAATTCTGCAAGGAGGATAGATATAAAAATGCTTTTCTTTTCCCAAAGAAAATAAAAATTCAGATTATTGATAATTCTCATTCAAACCTATCTTTTAATCCATTGCCTTCAGGAAGTATTCCTTCTCATTATGACATCAAGTAAAACCCCTATTCAAGAATTAAGCTCTTCCTCCATACCTATATCCCAACAAATATCAATCCCTTTCTTCAATCCAGGATTATCTGTCACTTCACAAGAACTTATCAATGCCCATTGGAGTGCCATTCTCTCTGATAAAAGAAAAAACACTAGAAAAACCCTATCCAAAATTACAAACCATATCAAGCACTTAGAAAGCCAAATCCTTATATGCCATAACATCCATCAAAGAGCACTGTTATCCACCATTGCTGATTAAAAAAAATCCAGAATTCACCTCCTAGAAAAGGTTAAAATAGCCCTTCCAAATGAGATAGCTACAAGAATTAGAGAAAAAACTCTTTCTTGTCAAATCAAGGAGCGATTAATGCTCAAAACTCAATATATAACCTGGGCAACTAGTTTTCCCAAATTGCTCCTACCATCACATGAAGTGGATATCTCATATATCAAATAAGGATTAGTCTAAAGATTTTCTTTATACAGAGATGATTTTGAAATAATACAGCAGCTTCCTACAATTGTGCGTCATGCCCTTCGTAGCCTTGGAGTTACCAAAAGACAACTTCTCATAATGATTTCATCAAGTTTGGGTGAAAGATTAGAAATCCAGTTTTATCAACCTTATCAATTATGGACTATAATGACTTATGAAGAAGGAGATTTAGTCTACAAAAGATTCATCTCTACCTTAAATGATTACGAGCATCTCCCTATTGATTATCCAGCTCAATGGAATGAATCTCATGAAGTCACTACAGTGGAATACAGCTTAGAACATCTCCAAAATTATGATCCGGCTTTCGATCAATATAAAAGATTCCAAATCTAAAAGGACATCTTGAATTTGCAAGTACATACAGATATGTTTGGTGTGATGGTTAATGAGTTGTTTGCATTGCTAATGATCTCGCTGAGCAAACAGCAATGATATAGAATCCATATAAATCTGGACATACAGCTCTCAATCAAATTATCAATGCTTATGAAGACATGTCTTTTGATATTTCTGAAGAAACTCGAGAAGAGTTAATCCAATTATTCCATGGTGAATTAACAAATGAAGGTTGGAATGAGCACTTTTGATGCAAGTCTCCAATAATACTATGCCTAGCATAAAGATTCTTCCTACAAGAGCTTTTTCTATTAACATTAGAAGGATGAGAAAAGCTTTTTCTACTAGCCCATCAATGAGCTCTTAGAAAAAGTACATGCAAAAGTACTAAAAGACAAAGCATATATCTGATAAGAATGAAGTAGTATTTTATCCCCGACATGCACATCCATGAAAAACTTATCTCCAGAAAGGGAAAAGAAATAAAGACATGACACATACCTTATCAAGTCACTCAAAGCAATCATGACATCTCACTATTTAGAATATAGTTCATCTATAGCAAAGATTGTGATTTTTGCCTGCAATCCGAAAGCATCATGAAATTTGCTAGCACATTAAATGAAATGCACATTCACCTAAATTCAGTTGTAATGAAATGTAAATTATGTTTGTTATGACTATAAATAGGTATAGCCTTCCTCATGTACAAGCAAGAGTTGGAATACCAGTCAAAATCCAGCCTTGCTTCCACCACCATCTCCTCTCTCCTCTCCCTTCTGCTTTTGTATACCCACTATCTTCCCCATTTGGTATTAGAGCAAAGTTGGTATTAAGTTTGTAATCAAGTACTTTGGCAACATAAAGTTGTTTTGTGAGTATTTCTTCACTTAACTTTGTTATGTTATGCTTTGATTTTACTTATGGAATTGCTGACTCAGAAGTAAGATGTCAAAAGTCTTAATACTTAGTTCTGTGTTTGTTATTATTGAGAAATTTTAATCATATTCTGCCCGGAGTGAAGCTGAGGTTGCCATTGTTGTCACCGTTGTTAGCCGTGTGAAGGCGTGGAAGGCATTTGGTGGTGTGTAAATCCTCCATTTCGTTAGATACTCGCGATGGATTTGGTTAAAATAACTCTGTAATACAAACTATGGCTAAGCTAATTAAGAAGTTTGTACCTTCTTCTTCCTCTTCATCAAATTCCTCATCTTCTATGTCTATTAAAAATAGTGAAGAAATCAGTTATGACGATTTAGATCAGGTTATTTGTGATTGGACTATTCCAACCTTAAATAAAAATGAAATTTATAAAGTTGGACGTTTTCAATTAAAATAAAGTTACAAAGTAAAGACCATTAAAAGAACTGAATCTAATGTCAGTAATATTTATCATCTTTCTTTAATCAAGACCCATGAAATGAAGGGGTATGTTAAAACATACAATTATATTCATTTTGGATTAGTGTAAGTTACTCTAAAGCCTTTAACAAGATATGGACTTAGAACAGAACCTCTCATCTATGTTCAAGATATAAGGCATAAAAATTCAGTGATTCATTACTTAGAATGGTTGAATCAAGTTTGGCTAATGGCCCTACTTTCTTCAATTGCTTTCTAGATTTCACTGTTTCCCTTATGGATCTAGGTGCACATACAGCTCGTACTCTTGCTATCCGCCAAAAGGTTTTGATATGAATCCTCATAATTAAAATCTTGCTCTCATATATAGAGTTTATTATAAACTCAAAAATTCAGTTGTTCCAGGCATAGCCTATCCCATCAAGCAAAAGGTATGTCTACTCTATTCCAAACTAATTTCAAAAATAAAGTTAACATTCCAAAACTCATACAGTGGAATGATATTAATCTATCTGGTAAATGGCGCTTAGAAAACGCTCAACCTGAAAGGTCTTTAGAAAATCAAGATATTGAAACAATTATTGAACATGGAGATGGAAGTGTTGAAATAAATTTTCAAACAGATTCAAAAGATACAACTCCTACAATTTATCAACCTTCTAGAAAGTCTTATTCTCATCCTCCCTCTGTAATACGATCTTCCAAAAAAGAACCATCCCGAGTTTCTTGCTTTACACCTAATGCAGACCTTCGACCTACAGGACTTGTGTATCCTTCTTATCAAGCTTCTCCATCTAATACATATAGTCCTTTGGAGTCCGATTTTAATATAATTGTTATTAAATGTTTTGAAATTGATAAAGAAATGTTAAAAAAAATTTAGCTATACATCTTTTAACAAAATCCTTTTTTAAACAAGTTCCTCAAGAGCATAAAGATTTCTTAAAAGAAAAGTGGTAAAAATATATGTATGATAATCAAAGAAATATCTATTCTTTGATTAGCTTAAACTAGCCATAAAGAAAGCTTATAATTCTAAAGATTTATTCGTCAATACGATAACAAAATTAAGTTCATCTTTGATTATAGCTTTTACCAGTTCTTCTCCATGAAGAACTGAAGAATCTATACATCCTCCATTACACCAAATCTTATATAAAGAAACTTCAACTGTACCCATAAAAGATGTTACATAAATACAAGGAGATAAAGGTAAATCAGAATTTATTTACAAATCAGACTTAATTCATGTTTTAGAACAAAATAATTATACAGATATTAACCGTCATAATATAGGCCAAGAAACCAATAGAATTGAAGATAAATTTGAAAATATTTTAAAAATTTATGAAGCATCTTCTTCACAAAAGATAATTAAGATACAGACTTTAGGTTTTCAAGGTGAAGCTCTTAAAGATCTAAAGTTAGAAAGGAAACTTTTAAAATTTTCAGATGAACTAATTAATCAATTATCTCATAGTTTTACAAATATCAAACTTCAAGAAAATAAAGATCAATAAGCTGACAGTTCGGTAAATGTTTTAGTCTCAAATTCTAAAGCTTCTAGCTCAGATTCAAAATTTTCGGTACCGGATCCTATAGAAGAAGAGTCTAAAACAAATGAGAATTAAAATGATCAAAATGAAGAATCTCTACAAATCAATAAAATATTTAACAGACAAAACCAATAGTCACTGCAGTAAAAATAAGAAATTATTGTCCAAGACCTACTTTAGTTGATCTTCAATTCAAAGAACAAGCTATTCTAAATGGCCTTCGATTTGAAAACTCCTCAATAAACGAATGGAATATAGATGGACTATCTGAATATCAAATTCTGCAACTATGCCAACACATGATGATATATGCCTCTATGATCATGGCTGCCGGCAATGATCAAAGACATGTAGTGAATGTAGTCATCCTTAGATTTACTAGACAATTACAAGGTTGGTGGGAAAAGTACCTATCTGATATAGAAAGACAATCTTTACTAAATGCAGTAAAAAGAGATCCTTCAGAAAATCCTACTAATACTCCTCAAGGTCAAATGATTCCTGATTCTATTTACATACTTATTACCAATATAGTAAAACAATTTATTGGTAATTATATGAATGTAGAAGAAAAAACAAAAACACAATTAATCAATTTATCTTGCCCAACATTATCAGATTTTTATTGGTATAAAGTTGTTTTTTTTATCAAAACTCTATACAATCGGTGCAAGTAATTTAGAATTTTGGAAAGAAAAATTCACGTCGGGTCTTCCTAAAGTTTTTGCAGAAAAAGTTAGAGATGAATTAAAATAAAAAAATTATGGAAATTTGAATTATGGAATGTATACATATGGTGATCTAATTCGAAAGATTAATAAAGTTTGATTTTCATTATGCAATGAAATCAAACTTAAACATCCAATTGAAAATAAAAAAGAATCAGTAAGTATGAACTTGGTCTTAAACGTCAAATTGAAAATAAAAAAAGAACCAGCAAGTATGAACTTGGTGATTTTTGTTTTCAACTCTGCATAGAACCTTTAATAAGTCCTTCTAGCAAAAATAAAAAGAAAAATTTTAAATGAAATCATCAAACAAGAATATCTAAACATTTTTCAACTCCACAATATTATACTTCCTCAAAAAGATATCATAAAAATTCTTCTCATAAAAACCCTTATAAAGAATTAAAGAAATCTTATACAAAAGATAATCCATCTACTTCTCATCCTAAGAAAAAAGAAATACAACGTTATAATTGCAAAGAAAAAGGACGTAAAGATCCTGATTGCCCAAAAATAAAAGTAAAAACATAAAAAGAAATCAAAACTATCCTAAAAGGATCCTCATCCTCATCCTTAGAATCATCTAGTTCCTCTGATAAAGATTATTCTTCAGATACATGTCATTGTAGAATATTTGACAGTGAAATCCAGCATGAATCTGCTTCTTCTTCCTCTTCATCTTTAAATGTACTTTCTGCTTCAGAAGAACTGATGCTAGAAATGTTAAAGATCTCAAAGATGAAGAATTAAAAAGTAAATATTTTGAAAAAATACAGAATATAAATAAATGAAATAAAAAAGGAAAAGCTTCTACTTCAAATAATGTATCTAACTTACCTGAACAATTCAGCATTAAAACTGTATTAGATAGATTAAAAGAGCAGCAAGCTCCTCCTCATCTTTCAATTCAAGATCTTTATAAAGAAATTAATAATCAAAAGCAAGGAATAAAAGAATTAAAACAAGACTTAATTGAACTTCAAACAACGTGTTGAGAATCTTGAATTTCACACACTAAAAAATTATCAAGAAAATAATGATAATTTAGAAAATCAAGAAAAATTTGATAAAGACTTAAATGGTTTTGTAAATTCTTTAACTAGAAATCCACTTAAAAAATGGAAAACTCAAGCTGTAATTAAGGTCAAAGACTTCTCTAGTAAAACACTCTGCTTACTTCATAGTGGCGTAGATGTTAATTTAATAAAAGAAGGATTAATCCCGACATAATATTATGAAAAAACCAATAATAAAATCAATCTAGCTACTGTTAGCCAAAAACTACATATCAAATACAAATCAAGTAATCTTTATGCCTATAAAAATGGAACATGTATAAGGACTATATTCCCTCTAGGAAAGGATTTAAACAATGATGTTATCTTCAAAAATTCTTTTCTACAAATTTTACAGCCTTTTCAAATTGACTCATCAGGTCTAAAAAATATTTTAGACAATAATGAATTAAATTTTGATTTTAATGAATCAACTCCTATTCAACATATCAAAATTATTCAAACAAAGTGTAAACAAGAATAAGATGTTCAAAAATGATTTAGATATCCAGTTCCAATTAAAACGGATCTTATTAATTGTCTCTCTGATGTCTCCATGCTTTCTACATTTAATCCCACATTCAGATTTTGGTACCGTCAAATTCTACTCGGAGGATAGATATTAAAATGCTTTTCTTTTCCCAAAGAAAAAAAAATTTAGATTATTGATAATTCTCATTCAGACCTATCTTTTACTCCTTTCTACCTTCAAGAAGTATCCCTTCTCATTATGACATCAAGTAAAGCCCCTATTCAAGAATTAAGCTCTTCTTTCATACCTACATCCCAACAAATATCAATCCCTTTCTTCAATTTAAGATTATCTGCCACTTCACAAGAACTTATCAATGCCCGTTGGAGTGCCATTCTCTTTGGTAAAAGAAAAAACACTAGAAAAACCCTATCCAAAATTGCAAACCATATCAAGCACTTAGAAAGCCAAATCCTTATTTTCCATAACATCCATCAAAGAGCATTGTTATCCACCTATGCTAATAAAAAAAAATCCAAAATTCACCTCCTATAAAAGGTTAAAATAGCCCTTCCAGATGAGATAGCTACAAGAATTAGAGAAAAAACTCTTTTTTGTCAAATCAAGGAACGATTAATGCTCAACACTCAATATATAAGCTGGGCAACTGGCTTTCCCAAATTGCTGCTACCATCACATGAAGTGGATATCTCATATATCGAACAAGGATTAGTCTAAAGATTTTTTTTATATAGAGATGATTTTGAAATAATAAAGTAGCTCCATGCAATCGTACATCATGCCCTTCGCAGCCTTTGAGTTACCAAAAGTCAACTTCTCAAAATGATTTCATCGAGTTTGGGTGAAAAATTAAATATTCAGTTTTATCAACCTTATCAATTATGGAATATCATGACTTATGAAGAAGGAGATTTAGTCTGCAAAAAATTCATCTCTACCTTAAATGATTATGAGCATCTCCCTGCTGATTATCTAGCTCCATGGTATGAATCTCATGAAGTCACTACAATGGAATACAGCTTAGAACGTCTTTAAAATTATGATCCAACTTATGATCAATATAAAAAATTTCCAAATCTAAAAGGGCACATTGAATTTGCAAGTACATACAGATATGTTTGGTGTGATGTTCAATGAGTTCTTTGCATTACTAATGATCTTGCTGAGCAAACAACAATGATATAGAATCCATATAAATCTGGACATACAGCTCTCAATCAAATTATCAATGCTTATGAAGACAAGTCTATTAATATTTATGAAGAAACTTGAGAAGAGTTAATCCAATTATTCCATGGTGAATTAACAAATGAAGTTAGGAATGAGCACTTTTGATGCAAGTCTCTAATAATACTATGCCTAGCATAAAGATTCTTCCTACAATAGCTTTTTCTAAGATAATGGAAGGATGAGAAAAGCTTTTTCTACTAGCCCATCAATGAGGTCTTAGAAAAGGTACATGCAAAAGTACTAAAAGACAAAGCATATCTCTGATAAGCATGAAGTAGTATTTTATTCCCGACATGCACATCCATGAAGAACTTATCTCTAGAACGGGAAAAGAAATAAAGACATGACACATACCTTATCAAGTCACTCAAAGCAATCATGACATCTCACTATTCAGAATAGAGTTCATCTACAGCAAAGATTGTGATTTTTGCCTACAGTCTAGAAGCATCATGAAATTTGCCAGCACATTAAATGAAATGCACATTCAGTCTAAATTTAGTTGTAATGAAATGTAAATTATTTTTGTTATGACTATAAATAGGACTAGCCTTCCTCATGTACAAGCAAGAGTTGGAATACCAGTCAAAATCCAACCTTGCTTCCACCACCATCTCCTCTCTCCTCTCCCTTCAGCTTTTGTATACCCACTATCTTCCCCATTTGGTATTGAGCAAAGTTGGTATCAAATTTGTAATCGAGTACTTTAGCAATATATAAAGTTGTTTTGTAAGTATTTCTTTACTTATCTTTGTTATGTTATGCTTTGATTTTACTTAAGGAATTACTGACTCAGAAGTAAGAACATCAAAAGTCTTAATACTTAGTTCTGTGTTTGTTATTATTGAGAAATTTTAATCATATTCCGCTTGGAGCGAAGCTGAGCCAGCCATTGTTGTCACCATTGTTAGCCGTGTGAAGGCGTTTAAGTCATTTTGTTGGTGTATAAATCCTCTATTTCATTAGATACTCGCAGTGGATTTGGATAAAATAATTTTGTAATACAAACTATAGCTAAGCTTATTAAGAAGTTTGTACCTTCTTCTTCCTCATCATCAAATTCCTCATCTTCTATGTCTATTAAAAATAATGAAGAAATCAGTTATGGCGATTTAGATCAAGTTATTTGTGATTGGACTATTCCAACCTTGAATAAAAATGAAATTTATAAAGTTGAAAGTTTTCAATTAAAATCAAGTTATAAAGTAAACACCATTGAAAGAATTAAATCCATTACCAGTAATATTTAGCATCTTTCTTTAATCAAGACCCATGAAATAAAGGAGTATGTTAAAACATATAATTATATTCATTTTGGATTAGTGTAAGTTACTCTAAAGCCTTTAACAAGACTTGGACTTAGAACAGAAGCTCCCATCTATGTTCAAGATAGAAGACATAAAAAATTCAGTGATTCATAATTTCTATGTTTCCCTTACAGATTCAGGTGTACATGAAGCTTTTCGTCTTGCTATCTGAACAAAAGGTTTTGAAATGAATCCTCATAATCAAAATCCTGCTCTCATATATAGAGTTTATTATAAACTCATGAATTTAGTAGTTGTTCCAGGCATAGCCTATTCCTATCAAGCAAAAGGTATGACTACTTTATTCCAGACTAATTTTAAAAATAAAGTTATGATACAATGGATTTAGAAGGATTCTGTATCACCGTAGTTTGCTCAGCAAAATCATTAACAATGCAAACAACTCGTTGACCGTCACACTGAACATATCTCTATGTACTTGCAAATTCAAGATGTCCTTTTAGATTGAGAAATCTTTGATATTGATCAGAAGCTGTATCATAATTTTTGAGATGTTCTAGTTGTATTCCACTGTAGCGACCTCATGAGATTCATACCATTAAGCTGGATAATTAACAGGGAGATGCTCATAATCATTTAAGGTAGAGATGAATTTTTTACAGAATAAATCTTCTTCTTCATAATTCATGATGGTCCATAATTGATAAGGTTGATAAAACTGGATTTCTAATCTTTCACCCAAACTTGATGAAATTGTTATGAGAAGTTGTCTTTTGGTAACTCCAAGGCTGTGAAGGGCATGACGCATGATTGTAGGGGGCTGCTGTATCAGTTCAAAATTATCTCTGCATAAAGAAAATCGTTGGACTAATCCATGTTCGATATATGAGATATCAACTTCATATGATGGCAGGAACAATTCGGGAAAGCCAGTTGCCCAGCTTATATATTGAGCTTTGAGTATTAATCGCTCCTTGATTTGACAAGAAATAGTTTTTTCTCTAATTTTTGCAGCTATCTCATCTGGAAGGGCTGTGTTAACCTTTTCCAGGAGGTGAATTCTGGATGTTTTTTCATTAGTATAGGTGGATAACAGTGCTTTTCAATGGATGTTATGGCACATGAGAATTTAGCTTTCTAAGTACTTGATATGGTTTTGCAATTTGGATAGGGTTTTTCTAGTATCTCTTCTTTTATCAGAGCAAATGGCACTCCAATGGGCATTGATAAGTTCTTGTGAAGTGACAGATAATCTTGGATTGAAAAAGGGAATTGATATTTGTTGGGATGTAGGTATGAAGGAAGAGCTTGATTCCTGAATAAGGGCTTTGCTTTTGCTTGTACTTGATGTCATAATGAGAAAGGATACTTTCTGAAGGCAGATAGGTCTGAATGAGAAATATCAAAAATCTGAATTTTTATTTTCTTTGGGAAAATAAAAATAATTTTATATCTGTCCTCTAGGTAGAATTTGAAGGTACCAAAATCTGGATGTAGGATCAAATGTAGAAAGCATGAAGATATCAGAGAGATGATTAATAAGATCCATTTTATTTGGAATTGGATATCTGAATGGTTTTTGAACATCTTATTCTTGTTTACACTTTGTCTGAATAATATTGATATGTTGAATAGGAGTTAATTCAATAAAATTTAATTTTAATTCTTTATTGTCTAAAATAGTTTTTAAACTTGATGGGTCAATTTGAAAAGGCTGTAAAATTTGTAAAAAAGGATTTCCAAGGATAACATCATTGTTTAAATCCTTTCCTAGAAGGAAATTAGTCTTTATGCATGTTCCATTTTTACAAACAAAAACATTTCTAAATTTGTATTTGATAGGTAGTTTTTTGCTAGCAATAGCTAGATTGAGTTTATTATTGGTTTTTTCATAATATTTTGTTCGAATTAGTCCTTTACTTTTTAAATTAACATCTGCGCCACTATCTAGTAAGCAGAGTGCTTTAATAGAGAAGTCTTTGACCTTAATTGTAACTTGAGTTTTTCATTTTTTAAGTGGATTCCTTGTTAAAGAATTTACAAAACCATTCAAGTTTTCATCAAATTTTTCTTGATTTTCAAAATTATCATTATTTTCTTAATAATTTTTGAGTATGTGAAATTAAGATTCTCAACATGTTGTCTAAGTTCTTGAAGTTCACTTAAGTCTTATTTTAATTCTTTTACTGCTTGATTTTTATTATTAATTTTTTTATAAAGATCTTGAATTGAAAGATGAGGAGGAGCTTGCTGCTCTCTTAATCTATCTAATATACTTTTAATGTTAAATTGTTTAGGTAAGTCAGATGTATTATTTGAAGTAAAAGCTTTCCCTTTTTTAGTTCCTTTATTTATATTCTGTATTTTTTCAAAATATTTTTTTTAATTCTTCATATTTTAGATCTTTAAACATTTCTGGCACTAGTTCTTCTAGAGCAAAAAGTGCATTTAAAGATAAAGAGGAAGAAGAAGTAGATTCATACTAGATTTCACTATCAAATATTTTATAATTTTTTTATTTTAATTCTTCTCTAGCTTTTGCTGCATAAAGTTTAGGAAGACAATATATGAAATTTTCTTTTCAAAATTATGAATTACTTGCATCGATCATATAGAGTTTTGATAAGAAAACATCTTTATACCAACGAAAATCTAATAATGTTAAGCAAGATAAATTGATTAATTGTGTTTTTATTTTTTCTTCTACATTCATATAATTACCAATAAAATGTTCTACTATATTGGTAATAAGCATGCAAATAGAATCAGGAATCATTTAACCTTAAGGAGCAATAATATGATTTCCTAAAGGATCTCTTTTTACTGCATTTAGTATAACTTATCTTTCTATATCAGATAAGTACTTTTCCCACCAAACTTGTAATTGTCCAGTAAATCCAAGGACATCTGCATTTGCTGCATATCTTTGATCATTACCGGCAGCCATGATGGTAGACGCATATATCATCATGTGTTGGCATAGTTCCAGGATTTGATATTTAGATAGTCCATCTACATTCCATTCATATACTGAGGAGTTTTCAAATCGAAGGCCATTTAGAATAGCTTGTTCTTCAAATTGAAGATCAACTGGAGTAGGCGTTGGATAATAATTTCTTGTTTTTGTTGCAGCGACTATTGGTTTTTGTTTTTAAATATTTTATTGATTTGTAGAGCTTCTTGATTTTGATCAATTTGATTCTCATTTGTTTTAGACCCTTCTTCTATAGGATTAGTTACAGAAAATTCTAAATCTCAGCTAGAGGCTTTAGAATTTAAGACTAAAACAGTTATAGATTTGTCATCTTTTTTATCTTTATTTTCTTAAAGTTTTATATTTGTAAAACTATGAGATAATTGATTGATTAGTTCATCTGAAAATTTTCAAGGTTTCCTTTCTAGCTTTAAATCTTTAAGGGCTTCACTTTGAAAACCTAAAGTTTGTGTCTTAATTATCTTTTGTGAAGAAGATGCTTCATAAATTTTTAAAATATTTTCAACTTTATCTTCAATTCTATTGGTTTATTGGCCAATAGTATGAAGGTTAAGATTTGTATAATTATTTGTTCTAAAACATGACTTAAGTTTGATTTATAAATTAGTTCAGATTTACCTTTATCTCCTTGTATATTTCCTACATCTTTTATGGGTACGGTCGGAGTTTCTTTATATATGATTTGATGTAATGAATGATATATAGATTCTTCGGTTCTTTGTGGAGAAGAACTGGTTGAAGCTATAATCCAAGATGAACTTCATTTTGTTTTCATATTGATGGATAAATTTTTAGTATTGTAACTTTCTTTATGGCTAGTTTAAGCCAATCAAAGAAATAAATATTTTTTTGATTATCATACATATATTTGTACCATTTTCCTTTCAAAAAGTCTTTATGTTCTTGAGAAACCTGTTTAAAAAATGATTTTGTTAAAGGATGTAAAGTTAAATTCTTTTTTAACATTTCTTTATCAATTTCAAAGCATTCAATAACATTTATATTGAAATCTGATTCTGAAGGATTATATGTATCAGATGGAGAAGCTTGATAAGAAGGATACACAAGTCCTGTAGGTCAAAGGTCTACATTCGGTATAGAGCAAGAAACTCAGGATGGTTCTTTTATGGAATATCCTACCACAGAAGGACGATGGGAATAAAACTTTCTAGAAGGTTGATGAACTGTGGGAGTTGTATCTCTTGAATCTGTTTGAAAATTTATTTCAACACTTCCATCTTCATATTCAACAATTGTTTCAATATCTTGATTTTCTAAAGACCTTTCCGGTTGAGCGTTTTCTAAGCACCATTTACCAAATAGATTAATATGATTCCACTGTATGAGTTTTGGAATATTAACTTTATTTTTGAAGTTAGTTTGGAATAAAGTAGTCATACCTTTTGCTTGATGGAAATAGGCTATGCCTGGAACAACTGAATTCATGAGTTTATAATAAACTCTATATATGAGAGCAAGATTTTGATTATGGGGATTCATATCAAAACCTTTTGTCTGGATAACAATAGTAAGAGCTTCATGTGCACCTGGATCTGTAAGGGAAACAGAGAAATTTGGAAAGCAATTGAAGAAAGTAGGGCCATTAGCTAAACTTGATTCATTCATTCCAAGTAATGAATCACTGAATTTTTTATGTCTTGTATCTTAAACATAGATGAGAGCTTCAGTTCTAAGTCCAAGTCCTGTTAATGGCTTTAAGGCAACTTTCACTAATCCAAAATAAATATAATTGTATGTTTTAACATACTCCTTTATTTCATGGGGCTTGATTAAAGAAAGATGCTGAATATTAATGGTAATGGATTCAGTTCTTTCGATGGTTTTTACTTTATAACTTGATTTTAATTGAAAACTTCCAACTTTATAAATTTTAGTTTTATTTTTGGTTGGAATAGTCCAATTACAAATAACTTGATCTAAATCATCATAACTGATTTCTTCACTATTTTAAATAGACATAGAAGATAAGGAATTGATGATGAGAAAGAAAAAGGCATAAACTTCTTAACAAGCTTAGCCATAATGAGTACTACAGAGTTATTTTAACCAAATCCACTATAAGTATATAACGAAATAGAGGATTTACACACCAACAAAATGCCTTAAATGCCGTCACACGGCTAACAATGGCTAGAACAATGGCAACCTCAGCTTCGCTCCAAGCGGAATATGATTAAAATTTCTCAATAATAACAAACATAGAACTTAGTATTAAGACTTTTAACGTTCTTACTTTTGAGTCAGCAATTCCTTAAGCAAAATCAAAGCATAACATAACAAAGATAAGTGAAGAAATACTCGCAAAACAAATTTATATTGCCAAAGCACTTGATTGCAAAATTGATACCAAGTTGGCTCTGATACCAAATGGGGAAAATGGTGGGTATACAAAAGCAGAAGGGAGAGGAGAGAGGAGATGGTGGTGGAAGCAAGGCTGGATTTTGGCTAGTATTCCAACTCTTGCCTGTACATGGGGAAGGCTAGACCTATTTATAGTCATAACCAACATAATTTACATTTCATTATAACTGAATTTACACTGCATTTGCATTTCATTTCATGTACTGACAAATTTTAAGATGCAACCGGACTACATGCAAAAATCACAATCTTCGCAGTAGATGAACTTTATTCTGAATAGTGAGATGTCATGATTACTTTAAGTGACTTGATAAGGTGTGTATCATGTCTTTATTTCTTTTCCTTTTCTGGAGTACATGTGCATGTCGGGAATAAAATACTACTTCATTCTTATGAGAGATATGCTTTGTCTTTTAGTACTTATATATATACTTTTTCCAAAAAACTTATTGATGGGCTAGTAGAAAAAGCTCTCACTGGAAGAATCTTTATGTTAGACATAGTATTATTGGAGACTTGCATCAAAAGTGCTCATCCCAGCCACCATTTGTTAATTCACCATGGAATAATTGGATTAACTCTTCTCAAGTTCTGTCAAAAATATCAAAAGACATGTCTTCATAAGCATTGATAATTTGATTAAGAGCTATATGCCCAGATTTATATGGATTCTGTATCACCGTTGTTTGCTCAGCGAGATCATCAGTGATGCAAAAACTCTTTGACCGTCACACCAAACATTTCTATATGTACTTGCAAATTCAAGATATCCTTTTAGTTTGAGAAACCTTAGATACTTATCAAAAGCTGGATCATAAGTTCAAAGGCATTCTAAGTTGTATTCCATTGTAGCGACTTCATGAGATTCAAACCATTGAGTTGGATAATCAACAGGGAGATGCTCGTAATCATTTAAGGTATAGAGATGAACTTTTTATGGATTAAATCTCCTTTTTCATAACTCATGATGGTCCATAATTGATAAGGTTGATAAAAGCGGATTTCTGATCTTTCACCCAAACTTGATGAAATCGTTATGAGAAGTTGTCCTTTGGTAACTCCAATGCTACGAAGGGCATGATGCACGATTGCAGGGAGTTACTGTATCATTTCAAAATCATCTCTGCATAAAGAAAATCTTTAGACTAATCCTTGTTCGATATATGAGATTCAATTTCATATGATGGCAGGAACAATTTGGGAAAGCCAGTTGCCCAGCTTATATATTGAGCTTGGAGCATTAATCACTCCTTGATCTGACAAGAAATAGTTTTTTTTCTAATTCTTATAACTATCTCATCTGGCAGGGCTGTGTTAATCTTTTTTAGGAGGTGAATTCTGGATGTTTTCTCATCAGCATAGGTGGATAACAATACTTTTTTATGGATGTTATGGCACATAAGGATTTAGCTTTCGAAGTCCTTGATATGGTTTGCAATTTTGGATAGGGTTTTTCTAGTGTTTCTTCTTTTATCAGAGAGAATGGCACTCCAATGGGTATTGATAAGTTCTTGTAAAATGACAAATAATCCTAGATTGAAGAAGGGAATTGATATTTGTTAGGAGGTAGGTATGATGGAAGAGCTTGATTCCTGAATAAGGGCTTTACTTTTGCTTGCATTTGATGTCATAATGAGAAGGGATACTTCCTGAAGGCAAATAGGTCTAAATGAGAATTACCAGTAATCTAAAATTTTATTTTCTTTGGGAAAAGAAAAATAATTTTATATCTGTCCTCCGGGTAGAATTTGATGGTACCAAAATCAGGATGTAGGATCAAATGTAGAAAACATGAAGACATCAGAAAGACATTTAATAAGATCCATTTTATTTGGAACTGGATATCTGAATGGTTTCTGAATATTTTATCCTTGTTTACATTTTGTCTGAATAATATTGATACGTTGAACAAGAGTTAATTTGACAAAATCCAAATTTAATTCTTTATTATCTAAAATAGTTTTAGACCTGATGAGTCAATTTGAAAAGGCTATAAAATTTGTAGAAAAGGATTTCCAAGGATAACATCATTGTTTAAATCCTTTCCTAAAAGGAAATTAGTCTTTATGCATGTTCCATTTTTACAGACATAAACATAACTTAATTTGTATTTGATATGTAGTTTTTTGTTAGCAGTAGCTTGATTGAGTTTATTATTGGTTTTTTCATAATGTTTTTTTGGGATTAATCCTTTTCTTATTAAATTAACATCTATGCCACTATCTAGTAAGCGGAGTGCTTTAATAAAGAAGTCTTTGACCTTAACTGTAGCTTTAATTTTCCATTTTTTAAGTGGATTTCTTGTTAAAGAATTTACAAAACCATTTAAGTCTTTATCAAATTTTTCTTGATTTTTTAAATTACATTATTTTCTTGATAATTTTTGAGTGTGTGAAATTCAAGATTCTCAACACGTTGTTTGAGTTCTTGAAGTTCAATTAAGTCTTGTTTTATTTCTTTTATTTCTTGCTTTTGATTATTTATTTTTTTTAAAAAGATCATGAATAGAAAGATGAGTAGGAGCTTGTTGCTCTCTTAATCTATCTAATACAGTTTTAATGCTGAATTGTTCAAGTAAGTCCAATATGTTTTTGATGTGAAAGCTTTCCCATTTTTAATTCCTTTATTTATATTCTGTATTTTCTCAAAATATTTATTTTTTAATTTTTCATCTTTTAGATCTTTAAACATTTCTAGCACCATCTCTTTCGGAGCAAAAAGTGCAGTTAAAGATAAAGAGGAAGAAGAAGCAGATTCATATTGGATTTCACTATCAAATATTTTACAATGACATGTATCTGAAGCATGAGAGGAAGAATAATTTGTATCAGAGGAACTGGATGACTCTGACGCCAAGGATCCTTTTAAGATAGTTTTGATTTCTTTTTCTATTTTAACTTTTATTTTTGGGGCAGTCAGGAGCTATATGACCTTTTCTTTGCAATTATAACATTGTATTTCTTTTTTCTTGGGATAAAAAGTGGATAGATTATCGTTTGTATAAGATTTCTTTAATTCTTTATATGGGTTTTTATGAGAAGATTTTTTATAATATCTTTTTAAGGGAGTATAATATTATGGAGTTGAAAAATGTTTAGATTTTCTTTTTTGATGGTTTCTTTTTAAGTTTTTCATTTTATTCTAGCTGTAAGGACTAATTAATGGTTCCATACCAAGTTGAAAACAAAAATCACCAAGTTCATACTTGCTGATTCTTATTTTATTTTCAATTTGACGTTTAACTTTGATTCATTGCATAATGAAAATCCAACTTTATTAATCTTTTGAATTAGATCACCATATGTATACATTCATAATTCAAATTTCCATAATTTTCTAATTTTAATTCTTCTCTAACTTTTTTTACAAAAAGTTTAGGAAGACCAGATATGAATTATTCTTTCCAAAATTCTGAATTACTTGCATCGATTGTATAAAGTTTTGATAAGAAAATAGCTTTATAGCAATGAAAATCTGATAATGTTGGGCAAGATAGATTGATTAATTTTGTTTTTAATTTTTCTTTTACATTCATATAATTACCAATAAAATATTTAACTATATTGGTAATAAACATGTAGATGGAATTAGGATCATTTTGCCTTGAGGAGTAAGAATAGGATTTCCTAAGGGGTCTCTTTTTATTGCATTTAATATAGCATTTCTCTCTGTATCAGATAGGTATTTTTCCCATTAACCATGTAATTGTCTAGTGAAACCAAAGACGAAGTCATTTACTGCATGTCATTGATCATTACAGGTAACCATGATGGTAGAGGCATATATCATCATGTGTTGGCATAGTTGCAGGATTTAATATTCAGATAGTCCATCTATATTCCATTCATATACTGAAGAGTTTTCAAATTGAAGGCCATTTAGAATAGCTTATTCTTCGAATTGAAGATCAACTGGAGTAGGTCATGGATAGTAATTTCTTGTTTTTGCTGCAGTGACTACTGGTTTTTGTCTTTTAAATATTTTATTGATTTGTAGAGATTCTTGATTTTGATCATTTTGATTCTCATTTGTTTTAGACTCTTCTTCTATAGGATCAACTACAGAAAATTCTGAATCTGAGCTAAAGGCTTTAGAATTTAAAACTAAAAATTTATAGATTTATCAGCTTTTTGATCTTTATTTTCTAGAAGTTTTATATTTGTAAAACTATGAGATAATTGATTGACTAGTTCATCTGAATATTTTAAAGGTTTCCTTTCTAATTTTAAATCTTTAAAGGCTTCACCTTGAAAACCTAAAGTTTGTGTCTTAATTATCTTTTGTGAAGAAGATGCTTCATAAATTTTTAAAATAATTTCAACTATATCTTCAATTTTATTGGCTTGTTCACCAATAGTATGAAGGTTAATATTTGTGTAATTATTTTGTTATAAAACATGACTTAAGTCTGATTTATAAATTAATTCATATTTACTTTTATCTCCTTGTATCTTTGCTACATCTTTTATGGGTACGGGCGAAGGTTCTTTATATTTGCTTAGATATAATGGATGATGTGTAGATTCTTCACATTCTTGGGAAAAGATTAGATATAATGGATGATGTGTAGATTATTTTTTAACATTTCTTTATCAATTTCAAAACATTCAATATCATTTATATTGAAATTGAATTCCAAAGGATTATATGTATTAGAAAGAGCAACTTGATAAGAAGGGTACACAAGTTTTGTAGGTCGAAGGTCTACAATAGGTGTAGAGCAAGAAACTTGGGATGCTTCTTTTATGGAAGATCTTACCACAGAGGGAGGATAAGAATAAGACTTTCTAAAAGGTTGATAAACCGTAGGAGTTGTATCTCTTAAATCAGTTTGAAAATTTATTTTAACACTTCCATCTTCACGTTCAATAATTGTTTCAATACCTTGATTTTCTAAAGACCTTTCTGGTTAGGCGCGTTCTAAGCGCCATTTACCAGATAGATTAATATGATTCCACTGTACGAGTTTTGGAATATTAACTTTATTTTTGAAAATAGTTTGGAATAAAGTAGTTATGCTTTTTCGTTGATGGGAATAGGCTATGCCTGGAACAATTGAATTCATGAGTTTATAATAACTCAATATATGAGAACAAGATTTTGATTATGAGGTTTCATATCGAAACCTTTTGTCTGGATAGCAATAGTAAGAGCTTCATGTGCACCTAGATCTGTAAGGGAAACAGAGAAATTTGGAAGAGCAATTGAAGAAAGTAAGGCCATTAGCCAAACTTCATTCAGCCATTCCAAGTAATGAATCACTGAATTTTTTATGTCTTGTATCTTAAACATAGATGAGAGCTTTAGTTCTAAGTCCAAGTCTTATTAATGGCTTTAGAGCAACTTGCACTAATCCAAAATGAATATAATTGTATATTTTAACATACTCCTTTATTTCATTAGGCTTAATTAAGGAAAGATGTTGAATATTACTGGTAATAGATTCAGTTCTTTCAATGGTTTTTCCTTATAACTTGATTTTAATTGAAAACTTCCAACTTCGTAAATTTTATTTTTATCTACGGTTGGAATAGTCCAGCCGCAAGAAACTTGATCTAAATCATCAAAACGGATTTCTTCACTATTTTTAATAGACATAGAAGATAAGAAATTTGATGATGTGAAAGAAGAAGGTATAAACGTCTTAATAAGCTTAGCCATAAATTGTATTACAGAGTTATTTTAACCAAATCCACCATGAGTATCTAACGAAATATAGGATTTTCACACCAACAAAATGCCTTAAACGCCTTCACATCCCTAACAACGACAACAACAATGGCTACTTCAGCTTTGCTCCGGGCAGAATATGATTAAAATTTCCATAATAATAAACACAGAACTAAGTATTAAGACTTTTGACATTCCTACTTCTAAGTCAGTAATTCCTTAAGCAAAATCAAAGCATAACATAACAAGGATGAGTGAAGAAATACTCACAAAATGACTTTATATTGCCAAAGTACTTAATTACAAATTTGATACCAACTTGGCTCTAATACCAAATGGGGAAGATGGTGGGTATACAAAAGCGGAAGGGAGAGGAGAAAGGAGATGGTGGTGGAAGCAAGGCTGGATTTTGACTGGTATTCCAACTCTTGCCTATACATGAGGAAGGCTAGACCTATTTATAGTCATAACCAACATAATTTATATTTCATTACAACTGAATTTAGACTGAATGTGCATTTCATTTAATGTGCTGGCAAATTTCATGATGCTTCCGGACTGCAGGCAAAAATCACAATCTTTGCTATATATGAACTTTATTCTGAATAGTGAGATGTCATGATTGCTTTGAGTGACTTGATAAGGTATGTGTCATGTCTTTTTTTCTTTTCCCTTTTTGGAGATAAGTTCTTCATGGATGTGCATGTCGGGAATAAAATACTACTTCATTCTTATGAGAGATATGCTTTGTCTTTTAGTACTTTTGCATGTACTTTTTCTAAGAACTCATTGATGGGCTCGTAGAAAAAACTTTTCTCATCCTTCCAATGTTTTAGAAAAAGCTCTTGTAGGAAGAATCTTTATGCTAAGCATAGTATTATTAGAGACTTGCATCAATAGTGCTCATTCCAACCTTCCTTTGTTAATTCACCATGGAATAATTGGATTAACTCTTCTCCAGTTTCTTCAGAAATATCAATAGACATGTCTTCATACGCATTCATAATTTGATTGGGAGCAATATGTCTAGATTTATATGGATTCTGTATCACCGTTGTTTGCTCAGCGAGATCATCAACAATGCAAACAACTCGCTGACCGTCACACCAAACATATCTGTATGTACTTGCAAATTAAGATGTTCTTTTAGATTGAGAAATCTTTGATATTGATCAGAAGCAGGATCATAAGTTCGGTAGTATTCTAAGCTGTATTCCATTGTAGCAACTTCATGAGATTCATATCATTGAGCTGGATAATCAACAGGGAGATGCTCGTAATCATTTAAAGTAGAGATGAACTTTTTGTAAACTAAGTCTCCTTCTTCAAAATTCATGATGGTCCATAATTGATAAGGTTGATTAAACCAGATTTCTGATCTTTCACCCAAACTTGACGAAATCGTTATGAGAAGTTGTCTTTTGGTAACTCCAATGTTGTGAAGGGCATGATGCACGATTGCAGGGAATTACTGTATCATTTCAAAATCATCTTTGCGTAAAGAAAATCTTTGGACTAATCCTTGTTCGATATATGAGATATCAACTTCATATGATGGCAGGAACAATTTGGGAAAGCCAGGTGCCTAGCTTATATATTGAGCTTTGAGCATTAATCGCTCCTTGATCTGAAAAGAAATAGTTTTTTCACTAATTCTTACAGCTATCTCATCTCGAAGGACTGCGCTAACCTTTTCCCGGAGGTGAATTATGGATGTTTTTTCATCAGCATAGGGGGATAACAGTGTTCTTTGATGAATGTTATGCCACATAAGGATTTGGCTTTCTAAGTCCCAAATATAGTTTGCAATTTTGGATAGGGTTTTTCTAGTGTTTTTTCTTTTATCAGAGAGAATGACAATCCAATGGGCATTGATAAGTTCCTGTGAAGTGACAGGTAATCCTGGATTAAAGAAGAGAATTGATATTTGTTGGGATATAGGTATGAAGGTAGAGCTTGATTCCTAAATATGGGCTTTATTTGATGTAATGGGAAGGGATAGTTCCTGAAGGCAGATAGGAGTAAAAGATAGGTCCGAATATGAATTATCAATAACCTAAACTTTTTTTTTCTTTGGGACAAATAAAGCAATTTTATATTTGTCCTCCGGGTAGAATTTGAAGGTACCAAAATTTGGATATAGGATCAAATGTAGAAGGCATGAACACTTCAGAATGAGGATTTGTAAGATCTGTTTTATTTGAAACTAGATATTTGATTGTGTTTTGGACACCTTATTCTTCTCTACACTTTGTCTGAGTATGCTTGATATGTTGAATAGGAGTTGATTCACCATAATAAAAAATTAATTCTTTATTGTCTAAAATAGTTTTTAGACCTGATGAGTAAATTTGAAAAGGCTGAAAAATTTGTAGAAAAGGGTTTCCAAGGATAACATCATTGTTTAAATCCTTTCTTAGAAGGAAATTAGTTTTTAAGCATGTTCCACTTTTACAGCCATAAACATTACTTAATTTGTATTTAATATGTAGTTTTTTTTGTTAGCAGTAGCTAGATTGAGTTTCTTATTGGTTTTTTCATAATATTTTGTTCGGATTAATTCTTCTCTTATGAAATTAACATTTGTGCCACTATCTAGTAAGCAGAGTACTTTAATAGAGAAGTCTTTGATCTTAATTGTAGCTTGAGTTCTTCATTTTATAAGGTGGATTCCTTGTTAAAGAATTTACAAAACCATTTAAGTTTACATCAAACTTTTCTTGATATTCTAAATTATCATTATTTTCTTGATAATTTTGCATGTGTGAAATTCAAGATTCTGAACACATTATTTGAGTTCTTTAAGTTCAATTAAGTCTTGTTTTAATTTTTTTTATTTCTTACATTTGATTATTAATTTCTTTAGAAAGATCTTGAATTGAAAAATGTGTAAGAGCTTGTTGCTCTCTTAATCTATCTAAAATAGATTTTATATTGAATTGTTCAGGTAAGTCAAATTTATTACTTGGTTTAGAAGATTTTCCTTTTTTATTTCTATTTTTTTTATATTTTTTCAAAATATTTATTTTTTAATTCTTCATCTTTTAGATATTTAAACATTTCAAGCACCATTTTTTTTGGAGCAAAGAGTGCTTTTAAAGATAAAGAGGAAGAAAAACTAGACTGATACTGAATTTCACTGTCAAATATTTTACAATGGCATGTATCTAAAGAATAATCTTTATCAGAGGAACTAGATGATTCTAAGGATGAGGATGAGGATCCTTTAAAGATAGTTTTGATTTCTTTTCGAGAAGAAATAATTTCAGAAGGCTGTAAAATATTTTCAACTTTATCTTCAATTATATTAGCTCGTTGGCCAATAGTATGAAGGTTTATATTTGTATAATTATTTTGTTCTAAAACATCACTTAAATCTGATTTATAAATAAATTCAGTTTCACCTTCGTCTCCTTGTATTTTTGCAACATCATTTATGGGTACAGCAGAAGTTTCAATATAAATGATTTCATGTAATAGACGATGTATAGATTCTTCAGTTCTTTGTGGAGAAGCACTAGTAGAAGCTATAATCCAAGATGAACTTAATTTTGTTATCATATTGAGGGATAAATCTTCAGTATTAAAAGCTTTATTTAGGGCTAGTTTAAGCCAATCAAAGAAATAAATATTTGTTTGATTATCATACATACATTTGTATGATTTATATTTTAAAAAGTTTTTATGTTCTTGAGAAACCTGTTTAAAAATGAATTTCGTTAAAGGATGTACAGTTAAATTATTTTTTAACATTTCTTTATCAATTTCAAAACATTCAATATCATTTATATTGAAATAGAATTCCAAAGGATTATATGTATTAGATGGAGTGGCTTGATAAGAAGGATACACAAGTCTTCTAGGTCGAAGGTCTACATTAGGTGTAGAGCAAGAAACTCGGGATGGTTCTTTTATGAAAGATCTTACCACAGAGGGAGGATAAGAATAAGACTTTCTAGAAGGTTGATAAACCGTAGGAGTTGTATCTCTTGAATCAGTTTGAAAATTTATTTCAACACTTCCATTTTCATGTTCAATAATTGTTTCAATATCTTGATTTTCTAAAGACCTTTCTGGTTAGGCGCTTTCTAAGCGCCATCTACCAGATAGATTAATATGATTCCACTATATGAGTTTTTGAATGTTAACTTTATTTTTGAAAATAGTTTGGAAAAAAGTAGTCATAACTTTTCGTTGATGGGAATAGGCTATGCCTGGAACAACTGAATTCATGAGTTTATAATAACTCTATATATGAGAGCAAGATTTTGATTATGAGGATTCATATTAAAAACCTTTTGTCTATATAGCAATAGTAAGAGCTTCACGTGCACCTGGATCTGTAAGGGAAACAGAGAAATTTAAAAAGCAATTGAAGAAAGTAAGGCCATTAGCCAAACTTCATTCAACCATTCCAAGTAATCACTGAATTTTTTATGTCTTGTATCTTAAACATAGATGAGAGCTTTAGTTCTAAGTCCAAGTCTTATTAATCGCTTTGGAGCAACTTGCACTAATCCAAAATGAATATAATTGTATGTTTTAAGATACTCCTTTATTTCATGAGTCTTGATTAAGGAAAGATGCTGAATATTACTGGTAATGGATTCAGTTCTTTCAATGGTTTTTCTTTATAACTTGATTTTAATTGAAAACTTCCAACTTTGTAAATTTCATTTTTATCTACGGTTGGAATAGTCCAGCCACAAGAAACTTGATCTAAATCGTCATAACTGATTTCTTCACTATTTTTAATAGACATAGAAGATAAGGAATTTGATGATGTGAAAGAAGAAGGTATAAACTTCTTATTAAGCTAAGCTATAAATTGTATTACAGAGTTATTTTAACCAAATCCACCAGGAGTATCTAACGAAATATAGGATTTTCACACCAGCAAAATGCCTTAAACGCCTTCGCATGGCTAATAACAACAACAACAATGGCTACCTCAGCTTTGCTCCGGGCAGAATATGATTAAAATTTCAATAATAACAAACACAGAACTAAGTATTAAGACTTTTGACATTCTTACTTCTAAGTCAGTAATTCCTTAAGCAAAATCAAAGCATAACATAACAAGGATGAGTGAAGAAATACTCACAAAACGACTATATATTGCCAAGGTACTTAATTACAAATTTGATACCAACTTGGCTCTAATACCAAATGCAAAAGATGGTGGGTACACAAAAACAGAAGCGAGAGGAGAGAGGAGATGGTGGTGAAAGCAAGGTTGGATTTGGACTGGTATTCCAACTCTTGCCCATACATGAGGAAGGCTAGACCTATTTATAGTCATAACCAACATAATTTATATTTCATTACAACTGAATTTAGACTGAATGTGCATTTCATTTAATGTGCTGGCAAATTTCATGATGCTTCCGGACTGCAGGCAAAAATCACAATCTTTGCTATAGATGAACTTTATTCTGAATAGTGAGATGTCATGATTGCTTTGAGTGACTTGATAAGGTATGTGCCATGTTTTTTTTTCTTTTCCCTTTCTGCAGATAAGTTCTTTTCCCTTTCTGCAGATAAGTTCTTCATGGATGTGCATGTCAGGAATAAAATACTACTTCATTCTTATGAGAGATATGCTTTGTCTTTTAGTACTTTTGCATGTACTTTTTCTAAGAACTCATTGATGGGCTCATAGAAAAGGCTTTTCTCATCCTTCTAATGTTTTAGAAAAAGCTTTTGTAGGTAGAATCTTTATGATAAGCATAGTATTATTGGAGACTTGCATCAAAAGTGCTCATTCCAACCTTCCTTTGTTAATTCACCAAGGAATAATTGGATTAACTCTTCTCCAGTTTCTTCAGAAATATTAATAGACATGTCTTCATACGCATTCATAATTTGATTGAGAGCAATATGTCTAGATTTATATGAATTCTGTATCACCGTTGTTTGCTCAGCAAGATCATCAATAAAGCAAACAAGTCGCCGACCGTGACACCAAACATATCTGTATGTACTTGCAAACTCAGATGTCCTTTTAGATTAAGAAATTTCTGATATTGTCAGAAGCAAGATCATAAGTTCGGAGGCATTCTAAGCTGTATTCCATTGTAGCAACTTCATGAGATTCATATCATTGAGCTGGATAATCAACAAGGAGATGCTCGTAATCATTTAAGGTAGAGATGAACTTTTTGTAGACTAAGTCTCCTTCTTCAAACTTCATGATGGTCCATAATTGATAAGGTTGATAAAACCGGATTTCTGATCTTTCACCCAAACTTGACGAAATCGTTATGAGAAGTTGTCTTTTGGTAACTTCAATGCTGCGAAGGGCATAATGCACGATTTCACGGAGTTACTGTATCATTTCAAAATCATTTCTGTGTAAAGAAAATCATTGGACTAATCCTTGTTCAATATATGAGATATCAAATTCATATGATGGCAGGAACAATTTGGGAAAGCCAGTTGCCCAGCTTATATGTTGAGCTTTGAGCATTAATCGCTCATTGATCTGAAAAGAAATAGTTTTTTCTCTAATTCTTACAACTATCTCATCTGGAAGGGTTGTGTTATCCTTTTCTAGGAGGTGAATTTTGGATGTTTTTTCATCAGCATAGGTGGATAACAGTGCTCTTTGATGGATGTTATGCCACACAAGGATTTAGTTTTCTATGTCCCAAATATGGTTTGCAATTTTGGATAGGGTTTTTCTAGTGTTTTTTCTTTTATCAGAGAGAATGACACTCCAATGGGCATTGATAGGTTCTTGTGAAGTGACAGGTAATCCTAGATTGAAGAAGAGAATTGATATTTGTTGGGATGTAGGTATGAAGGAAGAGCTTGATTCCTGAATAGGGGCTTACTTGATGTCATAATAAAAAGGGATACTTTCTAAAGGCGGATAGGAGTAAAAGATAGTCTGAATGAGAATTATCAATAACCTAAATTTTTTTTTCTTTGGGACAAATAAAGCATTTTTATATCTATCGTCCGGGTAGAATTTGAAGGTACAAAAATTTGGAAGTAGGATCAAATGTAAAAAGCATAAACACATCAGAAAGAGGATTAGTAAGATCTATTTTATTTGAAACTAGATATTTGATTGTGTTTTGAACACCTTATTCTTCTTTACACTTTGTATGAGTACAATTGATTTGTTGAATCAGAGTTGATTCACCAAAATCAAAAATTAATTCTTTATTGTCTAAAATAGTTTTTAGACCTGATGAGTCAATTTGAAAAGGATGTAAAATTTGTAGAAAAGGGTTTCCAAGGATAACATCATTGTTTAAATCCTTTCTTAGAAGGAAATTAGTCTTTAAGCATGTTCCACTTTTACAGACATAAACGTTACTTAATTTGTATTTGATATGTAGTTTTTTGTTAGCAGTAGCTAGATTGAGTTTCTTATTGGTTTTTTCATAATATTTTGTTCAGATTAATCCTTCTCTTATTAAATTAACATTTGTGCCACTATCTAGTGAGCAGAGTGCTTTAATAGAGAAGTCTTTGATCTTAATTGTAGCTTGAGTTCTCCATTTTATAAGGTGGATTCCTTGTTAAAGAATTTACAAAACCATTTAAGTTTACATCAAATTTTTCTTGATGTTCTAAATTATCATAATTTTTTTGATAATTTTTAGTGTGTCAAATTCAAGATTCTCAACACGTTATTTGAGTTCTTGAAGTTCAATTGAGTCTTGTTTTAATTTTTTTATTTCTTGCATTTGATTATTAATTTCTGTTTTAATTTTTTTATTTCTTACATTTGATTGTTAATTTCTTTAGAAAGATCTTGAATTGAAAAATGAGTAAGAGCTTGTTGCTCTCTTAATCTATCTAAAACAGATTTTATGCTGAATTGTTCAGGTAAGTCAAATTTATTACTTAATTTAGAAGCTTTTCCTTTTTTATTTCTATTTTTTATTTTCTATATTTTTTCAAAATATTTATTTTTTAATTCTTCATCTTTTAGGTATTTAAACATTTCAAGCACCATTTCTTTTGGAGCAAAGAGTAAGTTTAATGATAAAGAGGAAGAAAAAGCAGATTCATACTGGATTTCACTGTTAAATATTTTACAATGGCATGTATCTAAAGAATAATCTTTATCAGAGGAACTAGATGATTCTAAGGATGAGGATGAGGATCCTTTTAAGATAGTCTTGAATTCTTTTTTAGAAGAAATAATTTTAGATGCTGTAAAATATTTTCAACTTTATCTTCAATTATATTAGTTTGTTGGCCAATAGTATGAAGGTTTATATTTGTATACTTATTTCATTCTAAAACATGACTTAAATCTAATTTGTAAATAAATTCAGTTTCACCGTTGTCTCCTTGTATTTTTGCAACATCTTTTATGGGTACAGCTGAAGTTTCATTATAAATGATTTCATGCAATGGAGGATGTATAGATTCTTCAGTTCTTTGTGGAGAAGCACTGGTAGAAGCTATAATCCAAGATGAACTTAATTTTGTTATCATATTGAGGGATAAATCTTCAGTATTATAAGCTTTATTTAGGGCTAGTTTAAGCCAATTAAAGAAATAAATATTTGTTTGATTATCATACATATATTTGTACGATTTATCTTCTAAAAAGTCTTTATGTTCTAAAGAGACCTATTTAAAAATGAATTTTGTTAAAGGATGCAAAGTTAAATTATTTTTTAACATTTCTTTATCAATTTCAAAACATTCAATATCATTTATATTAAAATCGAATTCCAAAGGATTATATGTATTAGATGGAGCAGCTTGATAAGAAGGATACACAAGTCTTGTAGGTTGAAGGTCTACATTAGGTGTAAAGCAAGAAACTCGGGATGGTTCTTTCATGGAAGATCCTACCACAGAGGGAGGATAAGAATAAGACTTTCCAGAAGGTTGATAAACCATAGGAGTTGTATCTCTTGAATCAGTTTGAAAATTTATCTCAACTCTTCCATCTTCATGTTCAATAATTGTTTCAATATCTTGATTTTCTAAAGACCTTTCTGGTTAGGCGTTTTTTAAGCGCCATTTACCAGATAGATTAATAAGATTCCACTGTATGAGTTTTTGAATATTAACTTTATTTTGAAAATAGTTTGGAATAAAGTAGTCATACCTTTTCGTTTATGGGAATAGGCTATGCCTGGAACAACTGAATTCATATGTTTATAATAACTCTATATATGAGAGCAAGGTTTTGATTATGAGGATTCATATCAAAACCTTTTGTCTGGATAGTAATAGTAAGAGCTTCACGTGCACCTGGATCTGTAAGGGAAATAGAGAAATTTGGAAAGCAATTGAAGAAAGTAGGGCCATTAGCCAAACTTCATTCAACCATTCTAAGTAATGAATCACTGAATTTTTTATGTCTTGTGTCTTAAACATAGATGAGAGCTTTAGTTCTAAGTCCAAGTCTTATTAATGGCTTTAGAGCAACTTGTACTAATTCAAAATGAATATGATTGTATGTTTTAAGATACTCCTTTATTTCATGAGGCTTGATTAAGGAAAGATGCTGAATATTACTGGTAATGGATTCAGTTTTTTCAATGGTTTTTCTTTATAACTTGATTTTAATTAAAAACTTCCAACTTTGTAAATTTCATTTTTATCTACGATTGGAATAGTCCAGCCATAAGAAACTTGATCTAAATCGTCATAACTGATTTCTTCACTATTTTTAATAGACATAGAAGATAAGGAATTTGATGATGAGGAAGAAGAAGGTATAAACGTCTTAATAAGCTTAACCATAAATTGTATTACAGAGTTATTTTAACCAAATCCACCATAAGTATCTAACGAAATATAGGATTTTCACACCAACAAAATGCCTTAAACGCCTTCACATGGCTAACAACGACAGCAACAATGGCTACCTCAGCTTTGCTCCAGGCAGAATATGATTAAAATTTCTCTATAATAACAAACACAGAACTAAGTATTAAGACTTTTGACATTCTTACTTCTAAGTCAGCAATTTCTTAAGCTAAATCAAAGCATAACATAACAAGGATGATTGAAGAAATACTCACAAAACGACTATATATTGCCAAGGTACTTAATTACAAATTTGATACCAACTTGGCTCTAATACCAAATGGCAAAGATGGTGGGTATATAAAAGCGGAAGGGAGAGGAGAGAGGAGATGGTGGTGGAAGCAAGGTTGGATTTTGACTGGAATTCCAACTCTTGCCTATACATGAGGAAGGCTAGACCTATTTTTAGTCATAACCAATATAATTTATATTTCATTACAACTGAATTTAGACCGAATGAGCATTTAATTTAATGTGCTAGCAAATTTCATGATGCTTCCTGTCTGTAGGCAAAAATCACAATCTTTGCTATAGATGAACTTTATTCTGAATAGTGAGATGTCATGATTGCTTTGAGTGACTTGATAAGGTATATGTCATGCCCTTTTTTCTTTTCCCTTTCTGGAGATAAGTTCTTCATGGATGTGTGTGTCGGGAATAAAATACTACTTCATTCTTATGAGAGATATGCTTTGTCTTTTAGTACTTTTGTCTGTACTTTTTTTAAGAACTCATTGATGGGCTCATAGAAAAAGCTTTTCTCATCCTTCCAATTTTTAGAAAAAGCTCTTGTAGGAAGAATCTTTATGCTAAGCATAGTATTATTGGAGACTTACATCAAAAGTGCTCATTCCAACCTTCCTTTGTTAATTCACCAAGGAATAATTGGATTAACTCTTCTCCAGTTTATTCAGAAATATCAAAAGATATGTCTTCATACGCATTCATAATTTGATTGAGAGCAATATGTCTAGATTTATATGGATTCTGTATCACCGTTGCTTGCTCAGCGAGATCATCAACAATGCGAACAACTCGCTGACCATCACACCAAACATATCTGTATGTACTTGCAAATTAAGATGGTCTTTTAGATTGAGAAATCTTTGATATTGATCAGAAGCTGGATCATAAGTTCGGAGGCATTCTAAGCTGTATTCCATTGTAGCAACTTCATGAGATTCATATCATTGAGCTGGATAATCAACAGGGAGATGCTCTTAATCATTTAAGGTAGAGATGAACTTTTTGTAGACTAAGTCTCCTTCTTCAAAATTCGTGATGGTCCATAATGGATAAGGTTGTTAAAACCGGATTTCTGATCTTTCACCCAAACTTGATGAAATCGTTATGAGAAGTTGTCTTTTGGTAAATCCAATGCTAGGAAGGGCATGATGCACGATTGCAGGGAGTTACTATATCATTTCAAAATCATCTCTGCATAAAGAAAATCTTTGGACTAATCCTTGTTCGATATATGAGATATCAACTTCATATGATGGCAGGAACAATTTGGGAAAGCCAGTTGCCCAGCATATATATTGTGCTTTGAGCATTAATCGCACCTTGATCTGAAAAGAAATAGTTTTTTCTCCAATTCTTACAGCTATCTCATCTGGAAGGGCTGTGTTAACCTTTTCCAGGAGGTGAATTATGGATGTTTTTTCATCAGCATAGGTGGATAATAGTGCACTTTGATGGATGTTATGCCACATAAGGATTTGGCTTTCTAAGTCCCTAATATGGTTTGCAATTTTGGATAAGGTTTTTCTAGTGTTTTTTCTTTTATCAGAGGGAATTACACTCCAATGGGCATTGATAAGTTCTTGTGAAGTGACAGGTAATCCTAGATTGGAGAAGAGAATTGATATTTGTTGGGATGTAGGTATCAAGGAAGAGCTTGATTCCTGAATAGGGGCTTTACTTGATGTAATAATGAGAGGGGATACTTCCTGAAGGCAGATAGGAGTAACGAATAGGTCTGAATGAGAATTATCAATAACTTGAATTTTTTTTCTTTGGGGCAAATAAAGCAATTTTATATTTGTCCTCCAGGTAGAATTTGAAGGTACGAAAATTGGATGTAGATCAAATGTAGAAAGCATGAACACATCAGAAAGAGGAATAGTAAGATCCGTTTTATTTGAAACTGCATATTTGATTGTGTTTTGAACACCTTATTCTTCTTTACACTTTGTATGAGTACGATTGATATGTTGAATAGGAGTTGATTCACCAAAATCAAAAATTAATTCTTTATTATTTAAAATAGTTTTTAGACCTGATTAGTCAATTTGAAAAGGCTGTAAAATTTGTAGAAAAGGGTTCCAAGGATAACATCATTGTTTAAATCCTTTCTTAGAAGGAAATTAGTCTTTCAGCATGTTCCACTTTTACAGACATAAGCATTACCTAATTTGTATTTGATATGTAGTTTTTTGTTAGCAGTAGCTAGATTGAGTTTCTTATTGGTTTTTTCATAATATTTTGTTCAGATTAATCATTCTTTTATTAAATTAACATTTGTGCCACTATCTAGTAAGCAGAGTACTTTAATAGAGAAGTCTTTGATCTTAATTGTAGCTTGAGCTCTCCATTTTATAAGGTGGATTCCTTGTTAAAGAATTTATGAAACCATTTAAGTTTACATCAAATTTTTCTTGATGTTCTAAATTATCATTATTTTGTTGATAATTTTGAGTGTGTGAAATTCAAGATTCTCAACATGTTATTTGAGTTCTTGAAGTTCAATTAAGTCTTGTTTTAATTTTTTTATTTCTTACATTTGATTATTAATTTCTTTAGAAAGATCTTGAATTGAAAAATGTGTAAGAGCTTGTTGCTCTCTTAATCTATCTAAAACAGTTTTTATACTGAATTGTTCAGGTAAGTCAAATTTAGTACTTGATTTAGAAGCTTTTCCTTTTATATTTTTGTTTTTTATTTTCTATATTTTTTTAAAATATTTATTTTTTAATTCTTTATTTTTTAGATATTTAAACATTTCAAGCACCATTTCTTTTGGAGCAAAGAGTACGTTTAAAGATAAAGAGGAAGAAAAAGCAGATTCATACTGGATTTCACTATCAAATATTTTACAATGGCATGTATCTAAAGAATGATCTTTATCAAAGGAACTAGATGATTCTAAGGATGAGGATGAGGATCCTTTTAAGATAGTTTTGATTTCTTTTTGAGAAGAAATAATTTTAGAAGGCTGTAAAATATTTTCAACTTTATCTTCAATTATATTAGTTCGTTGGCCAATAGTATGAAGGTTTATATTTGTATAATTAATTTATTCTAAAACATGACTTAAATTTGATTTCTAAATAAATTCAGTTTCACCTTTGTCTCCTTGTATTTTTGCAACATCTTTTATGGGTACAGCTGAAGTTTCATTATAAATGATTTCATGTAATGGAGGATGTATAGATTCTTCAGTTCTCTATGGAAAAGCACTGGTAGAAGCTATAATCGAAGATGAACTTAATTTTGTTATCATATTGAGGGATAAATCTTTAGTATTATAAGCTTTATTTAGGGCTAGTTTAAGCCAATCAAAGAAATAAATATTTGTCTGATTATCACACATATATTTGTACGATTTATCTTTTAAAAAGTCTTTATGTTCTTGAGAAACCTGTTTAAAAATGAATTTTGTTAAGGGATGTAGGTTAAATTATTTTTTAACATTTCTTTATCAATTTCAAAACATTTAATATCATTTATATTGAAATTGAATTCCAAAGGATTATATGTATTAGATGGAGCAGCTTGATAAGAAGGATACACAAGTCTTGTAGGTCGAAGGTCTACATTAGGTGTAGAGCAAGAAACTCGGGATGGTTCTTTTATGAAAGATCCTACCACAGAGAGAGGCTAAGAGTAAGACTTTCTAGACGGTTGATAAACCATAAGAGTTGTATCTCTTGAATCAGTTTAAAAATTTATTTCAACACTTCCATCTTCATGTTCAATAATTGTTTCAATATCTTGATTTTCGAAAGACCTTTCTGGTTCGGCATTTTCTAAGCGCCATTTACCAAATAGATTAATATGATTCCACTATATGAGTTTTTGAATATTAACTTTATTTTTGAAAATAGTTTGGAATAAAGTAGTCATACCTTTTCGTTGATGGGAATAGGCTATGCCTGGAACAACTGAATTCATGAGTTTATAATAACTCTATATATGAGAGCAAGATTTTGATTATGAGGATTCATATCAAAACCTTTTGTCTGGATAGCAATAGTAAGAGCTTCATGTGCACCTGGATCTGTAAGGGAAATAGAGAAATTTGGAAAGTAATTGAAGAAAGTAGGGCCATTAGCCAAACTTCATTCAACCATTCCATGTAGTGAATCACTGAGTTTTTTATGTCTTATATCTTAAACATAGATGAGAGCTTTAGTTCTAAGCCCAAGTCTTATTAATGGCTTTGGAGCAACTTGCACTAATCCAAAATGAATATAATTGTATGTTTTGAGATACTCCTTCATTTCATGAGGCTTGATTGAGGAAAGATGCTGAATATTACTGGTAGTGGATTCAATTCTTTCAATGGTTTTTCTTTATAACTTGATTTTAATTGAAAACTTCCAACTTTGTAAATTTAATTTTTATCTACGGTTGGAATAGTCCAGTCACAAATAACTTGATCTTAATTATCATAGCTGATTTCTTCACTATTTTTAATAGACATAGAAGATAAGGAATTTGATGATGTGGAAAAGGAAGGTACAAGCTTCTTAACAAGCTTAGCCATAATTTGTATTACGGAGTTATTTTAACCAAATCCACCATGAGTATCTAGCAAAATAGAGGATTTATACCACAACAAAATGCCTTAAACGCCTTCACATGGTTAACAACAACGACAACAATGGCTACCTCAGCTTCGCTTGGGGTGGAATATGATTAAAATTTCTCTATAATAACAAACACAAAACTAAGTATTATGACTATTGACGTCCTTACTTCTGAATTAGCAACTTTTTAATCAAAATCAAAACATAAAGATAAGTAAATAAATACTCATAAAATGACTTTATATTACAACAATACTTGATTATAAACTAGATACCAACTTGGCTTTGATACCAAATGGGGAAGATGGTGGGTATACAAAAGCGGAAGGGAGAGGAGATGGTGGTGAAAGTAAGGCTGGATTTTGACTGGTATTCCAACTCTTGCCTATGCATGGAGAAGGCTGGTACTATTTATAGCCTTAGCAAACATAATTTACATTTCATTACAACTGAATTTACACTGCATTTGCATTTCATTTTATGATGTTTTGGGATTTTACTACTGGATAGAATCCCAAGTTGCTATATAGATGGTTTGTCTTCATGCTGTGATGAGTGTACTTGTTGACTAGGAGGAGGTTGCATTGTTCTTCTGCATAGTACTTGGTTGGTCTATTACAGAGAGAGGAGTCTATGGAGCCTTGAATTTTCTTGTTGGCTTTTAGTTTTTTCCCAATTGTCTTTTGTCTTTTTTCTCAAAGTAGCTTTTTTGTATAGTACTTTTTCAACATAACTTTGATGTGTTTGCAGAGAATAGCATAGCTATGGATGCGGTAGCAATGATAAGGTTTTTGTTATCTTTTTTTTTTACAGGCTTTATGGAGAAAACTATTAATAAATCTTGATAAATTTAAATCCTTATAAGATTAATCACCATCTTGATGAATTCCACTGCAGCTGGTGGAGAACTTCATAATAGAGTCAAAATGATGACTAGGGTCATTCCAAAGTTCATTATCATTTTCGAATTTTCCATGGAATAGCTGAACTAATTTTTCATGAGTTTTTTCTGAAATGTCAAAAGAGATATCTTCATAGGTATTGAGAATTTGATTAAGCTTGGCATGCTTCAGTTTAGAAGGATTCTGTATCATCGTTATTTACTTAGTGAGATATCAGCCATGCAAACAACTCGTTGATCATCACACGAAACATATCTGTATGTACTTGCAAATTCAAGATGTCCTTTTAGATTGAGAAATCTTTGATATTGATCAAAAGCTGGATCATAATTTTGGAGACGTTCTAAGTTGTATTCCAATGTAGCGACGTGATGAGATTCATACCAATGAGCTAGATAATCAACATGGAGATGCTCGTAATCATTTAAGGTAGAGATGAATTTTTTGCAAATTAAATCTCCTTCTTCATAATTCATGATGGTCCATAATTGATAAGGCTGATCAAACTGGATTTCTGATCTTTCACCCAAACTTGATGAAATCATTATGAAAAGTTGTCTTTTAGTAACTCTAAGGCTGCGAAGGGCATGATGCATGATTGCAGGGGGCTGCTGTACCATTTCAAAATTATCTCTGCATAAAGAAAATTTTTAGACTAATCCTTGTTCGATATATGAGATATTAACTTCATATGATGGCAGGAACAATTTGGGAAAGCCAGTTGCCCAGTTTATATATTGAGCTTTGAGCATTAATCGCTCCTTGATCAGACAAGAAATAGTTTTATCTCTAATTCTTGCAGCTATCTCATCTGGAAGGGCTGTGTTAACCTTTTCTAGGAGGTGAATTTTGGATGTTTTTTCATCAGCATAGGTGGATAATAGTAATCTTTGATGGATGTTATGGCATATAAGGATTTGGCTTTCTATGTCCTTGATATGGTTTGCAATTTTGGATAGGGTTTTCTAGTGTTTTTTCTTTTATCAGAGAGAATGGCACTCCAATGGGCATTGATAAGTTCTTGTGAAGTGACAGACAATCCTGGATTGAAGAAGAGAATTGATATTTGTTGGGATGCAGGTATGAAGGAAGTGCTTGATTCCTGAATAGGGGCTTTGCTTGATGTCTGAGAAGTGATACTTCCTGAAGGCAGATAGGAGTAAAAGATAGGTCTAAATGAGAATTATCAGTAACCTTAATTTTTATTTTCTTTGGGATAAGAAAACTAATTTATATCTATTCTCCAGGTAGAATTTGAAGGTACCAAAATCTGGATGTAGGATCAAATGTAGAAAACATGAAGACATCAGAGAGACGATTAATAAGATCTATTTTGTTTGGAATTGGATATTTGAATGGTTTTTGAACAACTTAATCTTGTTTACACTTTGTCTGAATAATATTGATACGTTGAATAGGAGTTAATTCAACAAAATCAAAATTTAATTCTTTACTATTTAAAATAGTTTCTAGATTTGATGTGTCAATTTGAAAAGGCTGTAAAATTTGTAGAAAAGGATTTCCAAGGATATCATCATTGTTCAAATCCTTTCCTAGAAGGAAATTAGTCTTTATGTATGATCTATTTTTACATACATAAACATTATCTAATTTGTATTTGATATGTAATTTTTTGCTAGCAGTAGCTAGATTGAATTTATTATTGGTTTTTTTGTAATATTTTATTAGGATTAATCCTTCTCTTATTTTATTAACATCTGCACCACTATCTAGATAGCAGAGTGCTTTAATAAAGAATTCTTTGATCTTAATTGTAACTTGAGTTTTTCATTTTTAAGTGGACTCCTTGTTAAAGATTTTACAAAACCATTCAGGTTTTGGTCAAGTTTTTCTTAATTTTCTAAATTATCATTATTTTCTTGATAATTTTTGTCTATGTGAAATTCAAGATTCTCAACACATTGTATGAGTTCTTGAAGTTCAATTAAGTCTTGTTTTCATTCTTTTATTTCTTGATTTTGATTATTAATTTCTTTATAAAGATCTTGAATTGAAAGATAAGGAGGAGCTTGCCGCTCTCCTAATCTATCTAATACAGTTTTAATGCTGAATTGTTCTAGTAAGTCAGATATATTATTTGAAGTAGAAGCCTTTCCTTTTTTATTTCCTTTATGCATATTCTGGATTTTTTCAAAATATTTATTTTTTAATTCTTCATCTTTGAGATCTTTAAACATTTCTAGCACTGGTTCTTCTAAAGCAAAAAGTACGTTTAAAGATAAAGAGGAAGAAGAAGAAGATTTATACTGGATTTCACTATCAAATATTTTACAATGACATGTATCTAAAGAATAATCTTTATCAAAGGACCTAGATGATTCTAAGGATGAGGATGAGGATCCTTTTACGATAGTTTTGATTTCTTTTTCTGTTTTTACTTTTATTTTTGGGCAGTCAGGAGCTATATGTCCTTTTTCTTTTCAATTATAACATTGTATTTCTTTTTTCTTAGGATGAGAAATGGATGGATTATCTTTTGTATAAGATTTCTTTAATTCTTTCTAAGGGTTTTTACGAGAAGATTTTTTATGATATCTTTTTTTGAGAGAATATAACATTGTGGAGTTGAAAAATGTTTAGATTTTCTTTTTTGATGGTTTCTTTTTAAGTTTTTCTTTTTATTTTTGCTAGAAGGACTGATTAATGGTTCCATGCCAAATTGAATCAAAAAATCACCGAGTTCATACTTGTTGATTCTTTTTCGATTTTCAATATAACGTTTAAGTTTGATTTCATTGCATAGTGAAAATCCAACTTTATTAATCTTTTAAATTAGATCACCATATGTATACATTCCATAATTCAAATTTCCATAGTTTTCTGATTTTAATTCTTCTTTAACCTTTTCTGCAAAAAGTTTAGGAAGACCAGATATGAATTTTTCTTTCCAAAATTCTAAATTACTTCATTGATTGTATAAAGTTTTGATAAGAAAACATCTTTATACCAACGAAAATCTGAGAATGCTGGGCAAGATAAATTGATTAATTGAGTTTTTAATTTTTCTTCTACATTCATATAATTACCAATAAAATGTTTTACTATATTGGTAAAAAGCATGTAAATAGAATCAGGAATCATTTGACCTTGAGGAGTAATAATAGGATTTCCTGAAGGATGTCTTTTTACTGCATTTAGTATAGCTTGTCTTTATATATCAGATCGGTACTTTTCCCACTAACCATGTAATTGTCCAGTAAATCCAAGGATAATTGCATTTACTGCATATCTTTGATCATTACTGGCAACCATCATGGCAGAGGCATAAATCATCATGTGTTGGCATAGTTGCAGGATTTGATATTCAGATAGTCCATCTATATTCCATTCATACACTAAAGAGTTTTCAAATCAAAGACTATTTAGAATAGCTTGTTCTTCGAATTGAAGATCAACTAGAGTAGGTCATGGATAGTAATTTCTTGTTTTCGCTACAGTGACTACTGGTTTGTCTTTTAAATATTTATTGATTTGTAGAGATTCTTGATTTTGATCATTTTGATTCTCATTTGTTTTAGACTCTTCTTCTATAGGATCAACTACAGAAAATTCTGAATCTGAGCTAGAGGCTTTAGAATTTAAGACTAAAAATTTATAGATTTGTCAGCTTTTTTATCTTTATTTTCTAGAAGTTTTATATTTGTAAAACTATGAGATAATTAATTGACTAGTTCATCTGAAAAATTTAAAGGTTTCCTTTCTAATTTTAAATCTTTAAAGGCTTCACCTTGAAAACCTAAAGTTTGTGTCTTAATTATCTTTTATGAAGAAGATGCTTCATAAAATTTTAAAATAATTTCAACTTTATCTTCAATTTTATTGGTTTGTTCGCCAATAGTATGAAGGTTAATATTTGTGTAATTATTTTGTTCTAAAACATGATTTAAGTCTGATTTATAAATTAATTCATATTTACCTTTATCTCCTTGTATCTTTGCTACATCTTTTAATAGAATTGATTGATTAATTAGAATCGGCATAAGACATGTCATCTAAGGAATAAATTCTCAATGGTGCTTTTGTGGCAAAATATTAGGCTTGTGAAGCTTGGGGTTTTTTGGATATAGGGCTTCATGGGCTTTGAAATTGAGGAATATTAGAAGTACGGGTTGCCCCCCATCTCTCCAGAGAATTGCTGCAGGATTTTCTAGATAAAGTTGTAGTGTTATAATGGAAGAAACTTTATCAGTTAGGGACTGGAGAAAGGGTCTAATCTGTCGAGGCTTCATTCTTTTGTCCCTGTAAAAACTCACGAGATAAAAAATCAAGAAGAGAATTATTTTTACCCGCAATATACTCAATGTCAAAGTCAAATATGGCTAATAAAGCTTGCCAGCGAGCAAAGAATTGCTTAGCAGCAAGATTTTTTACATCATTTTCTAAAATTTCTTTAACAGATTTATAATCTATTCTTAATAAAAAATTTTGTTTAATAAATCACTTTGGAACTTCATTATACTATTTACTATGGATAGGATTTCCTTTTTAATAGTTGAAAAATTCTATTGAGTGGGCGTCTATGTTCCAAAAGTGAAACAAAGAATTTTTTCTTTTCCAAGGACGTTTTTTTGTAGAAGGATTCCTCCAAAACCTATTTTAGATGCATCTATTTGAACTATTTTTAATAAATTTGGATGAGGGATAGTTAAACAAGGTAAATTTTGGACTTTCTGTTTAATATTTTGAACAACTTTTGTATGAGCAAGTGACCATTCTACGGGATTTTTGGTTAAGTGCATTTGCAAATCTTTTTCTAGCAAGATCTTTATAAAAGTCAGAAACATAATTAAGGTATCCAAGAAAACGTTGCAATTTCTCTTTATTAAGAATTTCATCAGGAAACTGGGAAGCAAACTTAATAATTCTTTGGACTGGAGAAATAGTTCCTTTTTTTATTATAAAGCCAAGAATCTGAATTTCAGTTTGAAAAAGCTTCATTTTCTTTTGGGATAAGAGAAGTCCATTCTTGATGATAACTTTTTTAAAAATATTTAAATGTTTCCAATGGTCACAAATAGATTTTGAAAACACAAGAATGTCATCTATATAGACGAGTGTAAAAGCTTGATATGGATTAAAAATGTCATTCATTATTCTTTGAAATTCTGAAGAAGCATTTTTTAAACCAAATGGCATAACATTCCATTCATAATGGCCAAATGGTATTGTAAAAGTAGTTTTACACCTATCATCTAGGGTGATTTGAATTTGCCACAATCCTGATTTAAGATCAAATTTGGAAAAAATGAAGGCACCAGTTAGACGGTTAATAAGATCAGTTTTACTTGGAATTGAATATCTGATGGACTTTAAGATTTTATTTAAAGGCTTGTAGTTGGTAACAAGATGGGGAACACCTCGTTTTTGTTCAGGTGCTTTATTTACATAAAATGCTACACAACTCCAAGGGGATTGTGATTTTTGAATAAGCTTTTTAGCAAGAAGATCATTGATTTCTTTACGACATAGTTGTACTGTCAAGCAAGCCCAAGTCCATTAGGCTCATTTAATGTCAAGCAAGCCCAAGTCCATTAGGCTCATTTATTGTACCTTTTTGTTCGTTGTAATTAGTCAAAGGTTGTTACTTAATTTGTGGCTTTAGTTTAGGATCTAAGATTTGTAATTGATTGTAATTAGGGACTTAATTTGTGGCTTCAGTTTAGGATCTAAGATTTGTAATTGATTGTAATTAGGGACTTAATTTGTGGCTTTAGTTTAGGATCTAAGATTTGTAATTGATTGTAATTATGGAATTAAACCCTTATATAAGAATAGTCGATCCTCAAAGGAGGGACGACATTCATCTCTCTTATGTTCTGTATTTCATCTCTCTCTAAATATCATGGTATCAGAGCTCGATCATCTGTGATCTTCTCCTACATCATCTTCCAAACATTGGAAGCCAGTATATGATCATCTGTGATCATTCTCTTCAGCCAGATCATCCTGATCATCTCAGATCCGACGTGGCCCACCTGTGATTCTCACCAACTCATTAGCGGAATCCTACCATCTTGGTCGCCTGAAGCTTCCAGGATTTATGAAGAATTTGTTTCTGATTTATTGATCATCAGAGTCATCTTCCAAGATCTGGAAGCCTTGATCATCCCTGTTCATCTCAGATCTGAAGTGGCCCACCTGCGATCATCATCGCCATTCAGCTGGACCAGCCTATCTTGGTCGTCTGGCTTTCTACAATTTTTTTTTGAAGATTTTCTCACCATTTATGGATCATCTGAGGTAGGCCATCTACCCTTTATTGTAGAAATTCTGTTTTGTCCATTTCTTTTCCTCTCGGCCATGCAAAAGATATTGTTTTGCCAATATCCTTTCCGGATTGCTTTGTGCGGGTTTCTTCCTTCTCTTTAGTCATGGACAAACATGAGATTGCCCTGATTCGCTTTGATAGTACAAATTATACCTCCTGGGCCTTCCAATTTCAAATTTATTTGGAAGGAAAAGAACTCTGGGGACACATTGATGGATCTGAACCTCAACCTGCAGAAGATGATAAGAAAATTTTAGCTTGGAAAACAAAGGATGCTAAAATCAAGACCTGGTTGCTGGGCTCTGTTGAGTCACATTTTATTCTCAACCTCAAACCCTGCCACACTGCCCGTGCAATGTGGGAGTATCTTCAGAACATTTACCAACAGGGCAATGCTGTTCGCCAGTTTCAATTAGCACTTGAAATCTCGCAATTCACTCAAGGCACCCAGTCTATTCAGGAGTATTATAATGGCTTCCGCAGACTGTGGTCCGAATATGATGCTATTAAGTTTGCCTCGGTCTCTACAGCTCTTCTCCAGGAATTACTTCCATTACAGCAAAGTAGTCATCGGGATCAGTTTCTTATGAAACTTCGTCTCGAGTTTGAGACAGTTCGATCTAACTTAATGAGCAGGGCTTCTCTTCCTAGCTTGGATGATTGTCTTCAGGAACTTCTACGGGAAGAACAACGTCGGGTCACTCAAACTACACTGGAACAACAGAGATCTGTTGAGACTCCCCTTGCCTATGTTGCTACAACTAGACCACCTTCTAGGGACATCAGTAAAGTTCAGTGCCATACCTGCAAGAAATATTGTCACTATGCAAATCAATGTAAGGCAAAAATCTGCCGATATTGTAAGGCCACTGGTCATGTTCTTGAAGAGTGCCGGAAGAAGAATCGCACTTCTCTTTCCCGCAACTATGTGCAGCCAGCCCCTGGTACTTACAGCGTGCAGTCAGCTCCTAGTGCTTACACTGTGACTACTCCACCATATGCTCCACCTGACTTCAGTGGTTCTCTGCAATCTGATTCTTCATCCCAACCTGGTTCCTCCCACTCTACGTCACCAACTCCTCTCACCCCTGAGATGGTAAACCAAATGATCATCAATGCCTTAGCTTCCATGCACATCGCAGGTACTGCTTCCTCTCTTTCCAATACCTGGTACTTAGATTCTGGTGCAAGTAACCATATGACCACTTCAGCCCTAAAATTACACAATGTTGTTCCTTACACTGGTCATCTTACTGTCCAAGCTGCCAATGGAGATCATCTTCCTATCACCTCTGTTGGTGATATCCCTAGCCCCTTACCATTAACCAATGTTTTAGTTTCTCCTCATCTTGCTACCAATTTGGTTTCTGTGGGTCAACTTGTTGAAAATAACTGCAATGTTTTGTTTTCTCCTTCTGGTTGTGTTGTGCAGGACCGGGAGTCGGGGGAAGTGATCGCGAGGGGGCCTAAGCGTGGAAGACTTTTTTCCTTACCAGTGTCTTCATTTATTCATGATAAAACTTTACATCAGTTATTTTGTTTTTTCATTAAGAATAATTCTCGGTTGTGGCATAATAGACTAGGTCATCCGACTGCTTCTACAATGTCTACTTTATTTCAATCTGGATTAATAAATAAACCTGTTGATTCTGCTTCTTTTGACTGTGATGCTTGTAAATTAGGGAAGAGTCAAACTTTACCCTTTCCAACTTCTAACACACGGAGCACTACATGTTTTGACTTAATTCACAGTGATGTTTGGGGCATTGCTCCGACCATTTCACATAGTCATTTCAAGTACTTTGTAACATTCATTGATGACTACAGCAGATTTACTTGGATTTATTTATTACATTCAAAGTCTGATGTTCTTAATGCATTTAAATTTTTTGTTCAATATGTTAAAAACCAATTCTCTAAATGCATTAAAACTTTGCGCTCAGACTCAGGGGGGGAGTATGTTTCCAAGGATTTTCAATCATTTTTAAACAATAATGGAATCATTTCCCAACGTACCTGTCCATATACTCCACAACAAAATGGAGTCGCGGAACGGAAAAACAGACATCTTCTTGCTGTCACTAGAACTCTTCTGATTGAAGCTTCCGTTCCCCCTCGTTTTTGGACTGAAGCTCTCACCACAGCTGTCTATCTCATAAACCGCCTTCCATCACATACCATTGCTCATTTAACGCCTCATTTTAAATTGTTTGGTCATCATCCTGTGTTTGATCACTTACATACCTTTGGCTGTGTTTGCTTTGTTCATTTACCTCCCACAGAAAGAACGAAACTAACAGCACAATCTCGCAGGTGTGCCTTTTTGGGTTATGCCACTAATCAAAAAGGTTTTGTTTGTTATGATCCCATTGGTCGTCGTATCAGGGTTTCTCGGAATGTTATTTTCTTTGAAAATCAATATTTCTTCCCCACTCACATGGACAGTCCTCATCCCTCTTCCCCAGCTCTCTTACCAGGTTTTTCGGATCAAACCTCTGTTACTCGGTTTAATCCTGCTTTTGTATACCACCGTCAGGAGAAACCTCCCACTGCTGATGGTCCTCCCCCTGATCCTCCATCGACACATGGTTCCACACCTACTCCTCCCTTACGTCGCTCCTCCAGAACTTCTAGACCGCCTGATAGGTATGGATTTACCCATACTTCCTTGATGACCACTCTCTCTTCTATCTCTATCCCAAGTTCTTATTTGCAGGCTGTCCAACAAGATTGCTGGAACCAGGCTATGAAGGAGGAATTGGATGCATTGGATCAGAATCACACTTGGGATATTGTGGATTGTCCTTCCGGAGTTAAACCCATCGGTTGCAAATGGATCTACTCGATCAAGCTTAAATCTGATGGGTCATTGGATAGACACAAAGCAAGACTTGTAGCACTCGGAAACAGACAAGAGTATGGCATTGACTATGAGGAAACGTTTGCACCTATGGCAAAAATGACATCTGTTCGGTTACTTCTCGCCATTGCTGCCTCTAAATCCTGGCCTTTATACCAAATGGATGTCAAAAATGCATTTCTCCAGGGGGACCTGCACGAAGAAGTCTATATGCGGATACCACAAGGCGTCTCCTCTCCCTTCAAGAGGTCTGTCTGTCACCTGCGCAAATCGCTTTATGGTTTAAAGCAAGCTCCTCGCGCTTGGTTTGAAACCTTCAAGGCTCGCTTATGCGAGAGTGGCTTTACCCAGAGTCCTTCTGATCCATCTCTCTTTTTATGCCACACATCTACTGGTGTTACTGTGCTTCTCGTCTATGTTGACGATATTATTATCACTGGCACGGATGATCGTATGATCAAATCTCTCCAAGCTTCTCTCAGGGATTCCTTCCGTATGAAGGATTTGGGTCCTTTGCATTATTTCTTGGGCCTCGAGGTGCATCAATCTCCAAAAGGTTTATTTGTTAATCAGCACAAATACACATCAGATCTTATCGAGTTGGCTGATCTCAATGATTCTTCACCTGTTGATACGCCTGTAGAGGTCAATCTCAAGTTGAGTAAAGATGATGGCGATCTTCTTCCTGATCCTCATACCTACCGGCGTCTGGTGGGAAGTCTTGTCTATCTCACCATCACTAGACCTGACATCTCATATGCTGTTCATCTTGTGAGCCAATTCATGACAGCTCCTCGACACCTTCATTTGACAGCTGTGAAGCGCATTATCCGTTATCTGCTCAAAACTGTCCCTCGTGGTTTATATTATCCAAAGGATAATCCTCTTCATCTGACAGCTTATGCAGATGCTGACTGGGCTGGCTGTCAAGACACACGCCGTTCTACTACTGGTTGGTGTATGTACCTTGGAACATCTCTCGTTTCTTGGAAATGCAAGAAACAAGAACGGGTGTCCCGCTCTTCCACGGAAGTTGAATATAGGGCTATGTCTTCTGCTTGTTCTGAGATCTTATGGTTACGGGGACTTCTTTCGGAACTCGAGTTTTCTCAAACCTCTCCTACTCCATTGCATGCCGATAATACTGGGGCTATCCGAATCACTGAAAATCCTGTCTTTCATGAACGCACCAAACATTTCGAAGTTGACTGCCACTTTATTCGCAATGAATATACGCGTGGTGTCATTACTCTTCCTCATGTTCCTACAGCATTTCAGTTTGCCGATATCTTCACAAAGGGACTTCCTCGTCCTCGACATCAATTTCTTGTTTCCAAATTGCTGCTTTATGACTCCCCAGCATCAATTTGAGGGGGGGTGTCAAGCAAGCCCAAGTCCATTAGGCTCATTTAATGTCAAGCAAGCCCAAGTCCATTAGGCTCATTTATTGTACCTTTTTGTTCGTTGTAATTAGTCAAAGGTTGTTACTTAATTTGTGGCTTTAGTTTAGGATCTAAGATTTGTAATTGATTGTAATTAGGGACTTAATTTGTGGCTTCAGTTTAGGATCTAAGATTTGTAATTGATTGTAATTAGGGACTTAATTTGTGGCTTTAGTTTAGGATCTAAGATTTGTAATTGATTGTAATTATGGAATTAAACCCTTATATGAGAACAGTCGATCCTCAAAGGAGGGACGACATTCATCTCTCTTATGTTCTGTATTTCATCTCTCTCTAAATATCATGTACAAGGTCTTTATTCATCTAAATAGGTCGAGCTTTAGTAGCAATTTTATATTCATCGAAATTATCAATATATGAAAGAGAAACAATAAAGTGTTTCCTGTGCCAAAAGGCAGAAGGAAGGTCAGAACAGCATTCTACTTCAGGAGATTTTTGAAATTGGATTAATCTTTTTGGAATTATTGTTTTTGTAATTCTTTTTCAATTCTAAAAGAATTTATGTCTTCTTGAAGATATGCAATTTTTTTTCTTTATAAGAATTTGATTTTGAATGATATTGATATGTTGAATAGGAGTTGATTCAACAAAATCAAAAATTAAAGTTTCATTGTCTTTAATGGTTTTAAGGCTCGATGAATCAATTTGAAAAGGCTATAAAATCTATAGAAAAGGATTTCCAAGGATAACATCATTGTTTAAATCTTTTTCGAGCAGGAAATTAGTCTTTATACATGTTCCATTTTTACAAACTTGGACATTTTTCAATTTATAATGGATATGGAGTTTATTACTAGCAGTTGCTAGGCTGAGTTTATTTTTGGTTTTTTCATAATATTTTGTTGGGATTAATCTTTCTCATATTAAATTAACATATGCACGACAATCTAGTAAGCAGAGTGCCTTAATATAGAAGTCTTTGACCTTAATTGTAACTTGAGTTTTTCAATTTTGAAGTGGATTCCTTGTTAAAGAATTTACAAAACCATTTAAGTTTTCATCAAATTTTTCTTGATGTTCTAAATTATAATTATTTTCTTGAGAATTTTTGAGTGTGTGAAATTCAAGATTCTCAACATGTTGTTTGAGTTCCTAAAGTTCAATTAAGTCTTGTTTTAATTCTTTTATTTCTTGCTTTTGATTATTAATTTCTTTAAAAAGATCTTGAATTGAAAGATGAGTAGGAGCTTGTTGCTCTCTTAATCTATCTAAAACAGTTTTTATACTGAATTGTTCAGGTAAGTCAGATATATTGCTTGATGTAGAAGCTTTTCCCTTTTTATTTCAGTTGCTTATTTTTTGTATTTTTCTAAAATATTTACTTTTTAACTCTTCATCTTTTAGATCTTTAAACATTTCTAGCACCATTTCTTCTAGAGCAGAGTACATTTAAAGATAAAAAGGAAGAAGAAGCAGATTCATACTGGATTTCACTATTAAATATTTTACGTTGGCATGTATCTAGAGAATAATCTTTATCAGAGGAACTAGATGATTCCAAGAATGAGGATGAGGATCCTTTGAAGATAGTTTTGGTTTCTTTTTGAGAAGAAATAATTTTAGAAGGCTGTAAAATATTCTCAACTTTATCTTCAATTATATTAGTTTGTTGGCCAATAGTATGAAGGTTAATATTTGTATAATTATTTTGCACTAAAACATGACTTAAATCTGATTTGTAAATAAAATTAGATTTACCTTTATCTCCTTATATTTTTACAAAATCTTTTATAGGTATGGTTGAAGTTTCTTTATATATGGTTTGATTTAATGGAGGATGTATATATTCTTCAGTTCTTTATGGAGAAGAACTAGTAGAAGCTATAATCCAAGATGAGCTTAATTTTGTTATCATATTGATGGATAAATCTTCAGTATTATAAGTTTTCTTTATGGCTAGTTTAAGCCAATCAAAGATATAAGTATTTATTTAATTATCATACATATATTTGTACCAATTTTCTTTTAAAAAGTCTTTTATGTTCTTGAGAAACTTGTTTAAAAAATGATTTTGTTAAAGGATCTAGAGCTAAATTCTTTTTTAACATTTCTTTATCAATTTCAAAACATGCAATAACATTTATATTGAAATCAAATTCTGAAGGATTAAATGTATTAGAAGGAAAAGCTTGATAAAAAGGATCCACAAGTCCTTTAGGTCGAAGGTTAACATTAGGTGTAGAGCAAGAAACTCGGGATGGATCTTTTATGGAAGATCCTACTGTTGGAAGTAGGTGGGTCTCGTGGATAGATTTTCAAAACTTTTGACCCACTTGACACAGGGATCAACTATCCATAAGACCAAAACCCAATCCAAGATGCATTACCCTCAATCTCGTGACCATGTACAGTAAATATTCTACCAGCACTAAACATCCATAATAATCTACGACATGCAAGAAGTAGATCATACCTTTGGAGATCCACAGTGCTCTAATGGATTTCTTCAACAGCTCTTAGCCTTCCACGCTATGACCCGAATTGGATTTCTTTTCTCAAGAAGAATGGTGGAATCTTCAGGAGAAATCCCAACTCGAAACTCCAAGGAACTAGAAGAAAGAAGGAGAGAGTAACTCGTGCAACTCTTGCACGAAAGGGTTTTGGGCGTGTGTGAGACTCTTTTGGACGTCCAAGGAGATTTTATAAACTTTCAAATCTCGTCCTTACCTAATTGAAATAGAAGTCTTACTTCCAAAGCAATTAGCAACTTTCTCTTTTCTTATTCCTTCTTTCTAGAGTTCGAGTCGGATTAGTATTTTCCAATAACTTGGGCTAGCGTGGGGACTACTAGGGATTCCTTAGAAAGCTGGCTCCAACTGGAACACTGCGACCCCACATCTCATGTGCAATCCGGGCCCTCAGTTAATTGCAAATAGCACCACTATATAAATGTAATTGCACTCCAGTCTTAGGAATAAATTACAATGAAGACCCTAAACTTCCCAATTACCATAAGTAGGCCCCTCTATCAATATCCGTGGATCAATTGGAATAAATCCGTCTCTTCCAATCTAAGTTCCACATCTTATTATCCTTGAGCCCCAATTAATCACAGTAATCATCAGTACCATCCAATTAACTCCTAATTGAGATGGATGCGCACTTACTAATGATAAATCCATTAATTGGCACAAGGGGATAATAGAGATAGATTCCATCTTGATCATTCAACGTTCCCACAGTTCTACTACCACATACCCAAGACACCGAGGTGCTAACCTACAGTCAGCCTCACTCATTGGTGACTCAAAGCAAATGAATAGATAGAAACTTGAGTTCGTCAATGTCTCAGGATTGAGAGCCTATTGCTAGGGAATTATGAGAGCATACCTTATTATTGAGACAGAATTCCATAAGGTGCATCTCATGGTCCTTCAATACATCCAATGTACCGGCACCGTGATCCAGAATCTTACATTCTAATGATCGAGACAAATCACACTATTTCATGGTGATCAAAGTGCTGCAACCTTATCAAATGAGATGCCCAGTCTCATTACTGGTTGTGAAGCTATTTAAGTATAAGATTTGTGACATATATCTCCCGCATGTGGATCTCATCCATGCACATATATCACATTTAATATACTAATGGGACCCGGTTCAACTCATGAACCATTATGTCATATGTATTGGTCATGTGCATGAATTAGTAAAATAACACTCATCTCATGAAAGCAAAGCATGATTTTATTGATAAATAAAGAAATTAATCAATTTATTACATCAACTGATGGATTGAGTCCACAAAATCTAACACCTACCATAGAGGGAGGATAAGAATAAGACTTTTTAGAAGGTTGATAAACTATAGAAGTCGTATCTCTTGAATCTATTAGAAAATTTATTTCAATACTTCCATCTTCATGTTCAATAATTGTTTCAATATCTTGATTTTCTAAAGACCTTTCTGGTTGGTGCTTTCTAAGCGCTATTTACAAGATAGATTAATATCATTCCACTGTGTGAGTTTTGGAATATTAACTTTATTTTTGAAATTAGTTTGGAATAAAGTAGTCATACCTTTTGCTTGATGGGAATAGGCTATGCCTGGAACAACCAAATTCATGAGTTTATAATAAACTCTATATATGAGAGCAAGATTTTGATTATGAGGATTCAAATCAAAACCTTTTGTCTAGATAGCAAGAGTAAGAGCTTCATGTGCACCTGGATTTGTAAAGGAAACAGAGAAATTTGGAAAGCAATTGAAGAAAGTAGGGCCATTAGCCAAACTTGATTCAACCATTCCAAGTAATGAATCACTGAATTTTGTATGTCTTCTGTCTTTAGCATAGATGAGAGCTTTTGCTCTGAGTACAAGTGTTGTTACTTGTTAAAAGGTTTAGACCAACTTGCACTAATCCAAAATGAATATAATTGTCTGTTTTAATATACTCCTTTATTTCATGTAGCTTAATTAAAGAAAGATACTAAATATTACTGGTAATGGATTCAGTTCTTCCAATAGTTTTTATAAAATCCAATAGTTTTTACTTTATAACTTAATTTTAATTGAAAACTTTCAACTTTATAAATTTAATTTTTATTTATGGTTGGAATAGTCCAGTCACAAATAACTTAATCTAAATCGTCATAACTGATTTCTTCATTATTTTTAATAGACATAAAAGATAAGGAATTTGATGAAGAGGAAGAAGAAGGCATAAACTTCTTAATAAGCTTTGCCATAATTTGTATTTCAGAGTTATTTTAACCAAATCCACCACGAGTATCTAATGAAATAGAGGATTTACACACCAACAAAACGCCTTAAACACCTTCACACGGCTAACAATGGTGATAACAATGGCTACCTCAGTTTCGCTCGGCGGAATATGATTAAGATTTCTCAATAATAACAGACACAAAACTAAGTATAAAGACTTTTGACATTCTTACTTTTGAGTCAGCAATTCCTTAAGCAAAATCAAAGCATAACGTAACATAGATAAGTGAAGAAATACTCACAAAACAACTTTATATTACCAAAGTACTTGATTACAAATTTGATACCAACTTGGCTCTGATACCATTTCTATTGAACATCTTATCCAAACCTTTTTTTCTCTTGATCACTTATGTATCCAACCTCTTGACTATAGAGTCTATGATCATATTCTAATTAGAACTGGTAGCTGTACTATTAATCATACAGATGGATCAAAAAATTCATACTTAAATGCTTTACCACCCAATATTACTATCCAAATGCTTTACCACCCAATATTACCATCCTTTATTCAAAAATCAAAATCCTTCATATTCTCTCTACAGAAGAATGGCAACGACCTCTTCATATGCCTCAAAAGCTTGATTCATAACTTATTTTTAATTATTATGGTTATATTTCTGCTTGGGAAGTCATCCTCTATTATCAAAACCCATCCTTCTAGCATTCTTGGTTCATCAGATTCAAATCAAACTCCCATAAAATACCTCTGTGGTTCTTCACACAATTTTGGATCCTTTTTGGTGCCACTAAAGACATCCTTCCATACACAATTCTGGATCCCTTTTGTTTTTCTTTTTATTATGGCTAGAAGGGCTGATTAATCGTTCCATACCAAATTGAAAACAAAAATCACTAAGTTCATACTTGCTGATTCCTTTTTGATTTTCAATTTGACGTTTAAGTTTGATTCATTGCATAATGAAAATCCAACTTTATTAATCTTTTCAATTAGATCACCATATGTATACATTCCAAAATTCAAATTTCCATAATTTTCTGATTTTAATTCTTCTATAACTTTTTTAGCAAAAAGTTTCAGAAGACCAAATATAAAATTTTCTTTTCAAAATTCTGAATTGCTTGCATTGATTGCATAAAGTTTTGATAAAAAAACATCTTTATACCAATGAAAATTTGAAAATGTTGAGCAAGATAAATTGATTAATTGTATTTTTAATTTTTCTTTTACATTCATATAATTACCAATAAAATGTTTAACTATATTGGTAATAAGCATATAAATCGAATTAGGATCATTTGGCCTTGAGGAGTAAGAACAAGATTTCCTGAGGGATCTCTTTTTATTGCATTTAATATAGCATTTCTTTCTGTATTAGATAGGTATTTTTTCCACCAACCAGATAATTGTCCTGTAAATCCAAGGACGACTGCATTTACTGCATGTCTTTGATCATTATCGGCAGCCATGATGGTAGAGGCATATATCATTATGTGTTGGCATAGTTGCAGGATTTGATATTCAGATAGTCCATCTACATTGCATCGTATACTGAGGAGTTTTCAAATTAAAGGCCATTTAGAATAGCTTGTTCTTCGAATTGAAGATCAATTGGAGTAGGTCATAGCTAATAATTTCTTGTTTTTGCTACGGTGACTATTCGTTTTTGCATTTTAAATATTTTATTGAGTTGTAGAGATTCTTGATCTTCATTTTCGTTTGATTTTTCTTCTATAGAGTCAGAAATAGAGAATTCTGAGTCTAAGCTCGAAGCTTTAGAAACTGAAATATTTATGGATTTTTCAACTTTATTTTATTTATTATCTTTAAGTTTTATGTTTGTAAAACTATGACATAATTGATTGATTAGTTCATTTGAAAATTTTAAAGTTTTTTTTTTCTAACTTTATATCTTTAAGGGTTTTACCTTGAAAACCTGAAGATTGTGCCTTAATTACTTTATGGGAAGAAGTAGTTTCATAAAATTTCAAAATATTTTCAACTTTTTCTTCAATTCTATTGGTTTGTTGGCCAATAGTATGAAGGTTAATATTTGTATAATTAATTTGTTCCAAAACATCACTTAAATCTGATTTGTAAATAAATTCAGTTTTAGCTTTGACTTCTTGTATTTTTGCAACATCTTTTACGGGTGTAGCTTGTGTTTTTTTATAAATGATTTGATGTAATGGAGGATGCATAGATTCTACAGTTCTTTGTGGAGTGGAACTGGTAGAAGCTATAACCCAAGAAGAGCTTAATTTAGTTATCATAGTGATCGATAAATCTTCAGTATTATAAGCTTTCTTCAAGGCTAGTTTAAGCTAATCAAAGAAATAAATATTTCTTTGATTATCATACATATATTTATACCATTTTGCTTTTAGAAAGTCTTTATGTTCTTGAGAAACATGGTTAAAAAAGGATTTTATGAGAGGATGTAAAGCTAAATTCTTTTTGAACATTTCTTTATCAATTTTAAAGCATTTAATAACATTTATATTGGAATCGGATTCTGAGGGATTATATGTATTAGATGGAGAAGCTTGATAAGAAGGATACACTAGTCCTATAGGTGAAAGGTCTACATTAGGTGTATAGTAAGAAACTCGAGATGGTTCTTTTATGGAAGATCATACCATAGAGGGAGGATGGAATAAGACTTTCTAAAAGGTTGATAAACTGTAGGAGTTGTATCTCTTAAATCTTTTTGAAAATTTATTTCAACACTTCCATCTTCATATTCAATAATTGTTTCAATATCTTGATTTTCTAAAGACCTTTCTGGTTGAGCGTTTTCTAAACGCCATTTACCAGATAGATTAATATCATTCCACTGTATGAGTTTTGGAATATTAACTTTATTTTTGAAATTAGTTTGTAATAAAGTAGTCATACCTTTTGCTTGATTGAAATAGGCTATGCCTGGAACAACTGAATTCATGAGTTTATAATAAACTCTAAATATGAAAGCAAGATTTTGAGTATGAGGATTCATATCAAAACCTTTTGTTTGGATAGCAAGAGTAAGAGCTTCATGTGCACCTGGATCTGTAAGGGAAATAGAGAAATTTGGAAAGCAATTGAAGAAAGTAGGGCCATTAGCCAAACTTGATTCAACCATTCCAAGTAATGAATCACTGAATTTTTCATGTCTTCTGTCTTTAGCATAGATGAGAGCTTCTGCTCTAAGTGCAAGTGTTGTTACTTGTTAAAAGGTTTATACCAACTTGCACTAATCCAAAATGAATATAATTGTCTGTTTTAATATACTCCTTTATTTCATGGGGCTTAATTAAGGAAAGATACTAAATATTACTGGTAATAGATTCAGTTCTTCCAATAGTTTTTACTTTATAACTTAATTTTAATTGAAAACTTTCAACTTTATAAATTTAATTTTTATTTATGGTTGGAATAGTCCAGTCACAAATAACTTAATCTAAATCGTCATAACTGATTTCTTCATTATTTTTAATAGACATAATAGATAAAAAATTTGATGATGAGGAAGAGGAAGGTACAAACTTTTTAATAAGCTTAGCCATAATTTGTATTACAAAGTTATTTTAACCAAATCCACCACAAGTATCTAATAAAATAGAGGATTTACACACCAACTAAACGCCTTGACACGGCTAACAATGGTGGCAACAATGGCTACCTCAGCTTGGCTCCAGGCGGAATATGTTTAAAATTTCTCAATAATAACAAACACAGAACTAAGTATTAAGACTTTTGATGTTCTTACTTCTGAGTTGACAATTTCTTAAGCAAAATCAAAGCATAACATAACAAAGATAAGTAAAGAAATACTCACAAAACAACTTTATATTGCCAAAGTACTTGATTACAAATTTGATACCAACTTTGCTCTAATACCAAATGGGGAAGATGATCGGTATACAAAAGCGGAAAGGAGAAGAGAGAGGAGATGGTGGTGGAAGCAAGGCTGGATTTTGAGGAAGGCTAGACCTATTTAGAGTCATAACCAACATAATTTAAACTTCATTACAACTGAATTTACACTACATTTGCATTTCATTTCATATGCTGACAAATTTCATGATGCAACCAGACTGCTGGCAAAAATCATAATCTTTGCAATAAATGAACTTTATTCTGAATAGTGAGATGTCATGATTGCTTTGAGTGACTTGATAAGGTATGTGTCATGTCTTTATTTCTTTTCCTTTTCTGGAGATAAGTTCTTCATAGATGTGCATGTCGGGAATAAAATACTACTTCATTCTTATAAGAGATATGCTTTGTCTTTTATTACTTTTGTATGTACTTTTTACAAAAAAACTCATTGATGGGCTAGTAGAAAAAGCTCTTGTAGGAAGAATCTTTATGCTAGGCATAGTATTATTGGAGACTTCACAAAACTACTCATCCCAGCCATCATTTGTTAATTCACCATGGAATAATTGGATTAACTATTCTCGAGTTCTGTCAGAAATATCAAAAGACATGTCTTCATAAGCATTGACAATTTGATTAAGAGCTATATGTCTAGATTTATATGGATTCTATATCACCATTGTTTGTTCTGCGAGATCATTAGCACTGTAAACAACTCTTCGACTGTCACATCAAGCATATCTGTATGTACTTACAAATTCAAGATGTCCTTTTAGATTGAAAAATCTTTGATACTGATTAGAAGCTGGATCATAAGTTCGAAGGCATTCTAAGCTGTATTCCATTGTAGCGACTTCATGAGATTCATACCATTGAGTTGGATACTCAACATGGAGATGCTCATAATCATTTAAGATAGAGATGAACTTTCTGCAGACTAAATCTCCTTCATAATTCTTGATGGTCCATAATTGATAAAGTTGATAAAACTGGATTTCTGATCTTTCACCCAAACTTGATGAAATCATTATTAGAAGTTGTCTTTTGGTAACTCCAAGGCTGTGAAGGGGGCATGACACATGATTGTAGGGAGCTTCTGTATCATTTCAAAATCATCTTTGCATAAAGAAAATTTTTCGACTAATCCTTGTTCAATATAAGTGATATCAAGTTCATATGATGGTAGGATCAATTTGTGAAAGCCAGTTGCCCAGCTTATATATTGAGCTTTGAGCATTAATCGCTCTTTGATCTGACAAAAAATAGTTTTTTCTCTAATTCTTGCAGCTATCTCATCTGGATGGGCTATGTTAACCTTTTCCAAGTGGTGAATTTTGGATGTTTTTTCATCAGCATAGGTGGATAACAGTGCTCTTTGATGGATGTTATGGCACATAAGGATTTGGCTTTCTAAGTCGTTGATATGGTTTGTAATTTTTGATAGGGCTTTTCTAGGGTTTTTTCTTTTATCAGAGAGAATGGCACTCCAATGGTTATTAATAAGTTCTTGTGAAATGACAGATAATTTTGGATTGAAGAAGGGAATTGATATTTGTTGGGATGTAGGTATGAAGGAAGAGCTTGATTCCTGAATAGGGGCTTTGCTTTTACTTGTACTTGATGTCATAATGAGAAGGGATACTTCCTGAAGGTAGATAGGTCTGAATGAGAACTATCAATAATCTGAATTTTTATTTTCTTTAGGAAAAGAAAAATAATTTTATACCTGTCCTCCAGGTAAAATTTGAAGGTACAAAAATCTGGATGTAGGATTAAATGTAGAAAACATAAAGACATCAGAGAGATGATTAATAAGATCCGTTTTATTTGGAACTAGATATTTGATTGTTTTTGGAACACCTTATTCTTATTTACACTTTGTCTGAATACTATTGATATATTGAATAAGAGTTGATTCATCAAAATCAAAAATTAATTCTTTATTATCTAAAATAGCTTTTAGACCTAATGAGTCATTGAAAAGGCTATAAAATTTGTAGAAAAGGGTTTCCAAGGATAACATCATTGTTTAAATCCTTTACTAGAAGGAAATTAGTCTTTATGCATGTTCCATTTTTACAGACATAAACATTACTTAATTAGTATTTGATATGTAGTTTTTTGCAAACAGCAACTAGATTGAGTTTATTATTGGTTTTTTCATAATATTTTGTTGGGATTAATCCTTCTCTTAATAAATTAATGTCTGTGCCACTATCTAGTAAGCAGAGTGCTTTAATAAAGAAGTCTTTGATTTTGATTGTAGCTTGAGTTTTCCATTTTTTAAGTGAATTTCTTGTTAAAGAACTTACAAAACCATTTAAGTATTCACCAAATTCTTCTTGATGTTCTAAATTATTATCATTATTTTTGTAATAATTTTTGAGTGTGAAATTCAAGATTCTCAACACGTTGTTTGAGTTCTTGAAGTTCAATTAAGTCTTGTTTTAATTCTTTTATTTCTTGCTTTTTATCAGTAATTTCTTTATAAAGATCTTAAATTGAAAGATGAGGATGAGCTTGCTGCTCTTTTAATCTATCTAATACAATTTTAATGTTGAATTGTTGAGGTAAGTTAGATATGTTATTTGATGTAGAAGATTTTCCTTTTTTATTTCCTTTATTTATATTATGTATTTTTTTCAAAATATTTATTTTTTAATTCTTCATCTTTGAAATCTTTAAACATTTCTAGCACCAGTTCTTCTGGAGTGGAAAGTACATTTAAAGATAAAGAGGAAGAAAAAGCAGATTCACACTAGATTTTATTGTCAAATATTTTACAATGACATATATCTAAAGAATGAGAGGAAGAATAATCTATATCAGAGGAACTGGATGGCTCTGACGTTGAGGATCCTTTTAAGATAGTTTTGGTTTCTTGTTCTATTTTTACTTTTGTTTTTGGATAGTCAGGAGCTATATGTCCTTTTTCCTTGCAATTATAACATTGTATTTATTTTTTCTTAGGATGAGAAGTGGATGGACTATTTTTTGTATAAGATTTCTTTAATTTTTTATTAGGGTTTTTATGAGAAGATTTGTTATGATATCTTTTTGAGGGAATATAATATTGTGGAGTTGAAAAATGTTCAGATTTTCTTTTTTAATGGTTTCTTTTAAAGTTTTTCTTTTTATTCTGGCTAGAAGGACTGATTAATGGTTCCATACCAAATTGAAAACAAAATTCACCAAGTTCATACTTGCTGATTCTTTTCTTATTTTCAATTTGACATTTAAGTTTGATTTGATTGCATAATGAAAACCCGACTTTATTAATCTTTTGAATTAGATCACTATATGTATACATTCCATAATTCAAATTTCCATAATTTTTTGATTTTAATTCTTCTTTAACTTTTTCAGCAAAAGGTTTAGGAAGACCAAATGTGAATTTTTCTTTCCAAAATTCTGAATTACTTGCATTGATTGTATAGAGTTTTGATAAGAAAATATCTTTATACCAAAAAAATCTGATAATATTAGGCAAGATAAATTGATTAATTGTGTTTTTAATTTTACTTCTACATTCATATAATTACCTATAAAATGTTTAACTATATTGGTACTAAGCATGTAGATTAAATCAGGGATCATTTGGCCTTGAGGAGTAAGAACAAGATTTCGGGAGGGATCTCTTTTACTACATTTAATATATCATTTCTTTCTATATCAGATAGGTATTTTTCCTACCAACGATGTAATTGTCCAGTAAATCCAAGGACAACTGCATTTACTGCATGTCTTTGATCATTACAAGTAGCCATGATGGTAGAGGCATATATCATCATGTGTTGGCATAGTTACAGGATTTGATATTCAGATAGTCTATCTATAATCCATTCCTATACTAAAGAGTTTTCAAATCGAAAGCCATTTAAAATAGCTTGTTCTTTGAATTGAAGATCAACTGGAGTAGGTCTTGGATAATAATTTCTTATTTTTGCTGCTGTGATGATTGGTTTTTGTCTTTTAAATTATTTCCTGAGGGATCTCTTTTTATTGCATTTAATATAACATTTCTTTTTGTAATAGATAGGTATTTTTTCCACCAACCATGTAATTGTCTAGTAAATCCAAGGACAACTGCATTTACTGCATGTCTTTGATCATTATAGGCAACCATGATGCGAGAGGCATATATCGTCATGTGCTGGTATAGTTGCAGGATTTGATATTTAGATAGTCCATCTACATTCCATTCATATGCTGAAGAGTTTTCAAATTGAAGGCCATTTAGAATAACTTGTTCTTCGCATTGAAGATCAACTGGAGTAGGACTTGCATAATAAATTCCTATTTTTGCTGCAGTAATGATTTGTTGCCGCAGTGAAGATATTGAAACAACTATTGAACATGAAGATGGAAGTGTTGAAATAAATTTTCAAACAGATTCAAGAGATACAACTCCTATAGTTTATTAACCTTCTAGAAAGTCTTACTCTTATCCTCCCTCCATGGTAGGATCTTCCATAAAAGAACCATCCCAATTTCTTGCTCTACACTTAATGTAGATTTTCGACCTACAAGACTAGTGTATCCTTCTTATCAAGCTTCTCCATCTAATACATATAATCCTTCGAAATCCGATTTCAATATAAATGTTATTGAATGCTTTGAAATTGATAAAGAAATGTTAAAAAAGAATTTACTTTACATCCTCTGACAAAATCCTTTTTTAACCATGTTTTTTAAGAACATAAAGACTTTCTAAAACAAAATGGTATAAATATATTTATGATAATCAAAGAAATATTTATTTCTTTGATTGGCTTAAACTAGCCATAAGAAAGCTTATAATACTAAAGACTTATCCATCAGTATGATAACAAAATTAAGCTCATCTTGGATTTTAGTTTGTACCAGTTCTTCTCCACAAAAAACTAAAGGATCTGTATGTCACGCCCCCAAGACTGGGCCGGATACAAACTTGGTTTCAGGGGTGTGAGAATTGGGGCTAATTAAAATGTTTTTAACATAAACAGTACGGGCCCCAATTCCAGGTGGATCGAAGTCCTTCGTGAGGCTATGCTTGGTGATCAGGCAACCATAATCACACGCGAAATTGAAATCCATACTCATCGCAGATGAATATCATATAACAACCATGTAACAAATCTCATTAACAATGAAATCAATGTCAAGTGCTTCGAAGCATAACAATTAAGATTATAATTTCAAAACAAATAAACTTAAATTTAATAACCTAATGGCCCAAATATGGCCTTATTACATAATCTAAGATTTTCGACCTCTGCACCACACTAGGACACCTCAGATGATGTCATCGGTGCTCCACTCAACAACTCCGCCATCTGGCAGAATTTTCTGCGTTGCCTGACCCTCCGGTTCGACACCGGTAATGGAACCTAGACACCAAAAGTAGTGGGTTAGATTGACATAATCTGGCAAGAGGGTAACCTACAAGTAATGGATTAATTAACTGAATTAAATAATATATTCATTATGAACCAAAATAAATTAGATGCAAACTCCAATGGCATGAATGCACAGAAACGGGTATTCCCGCAGATAAATATACAGAAATGGGTAATCCCGCATACAGATAACAGAAACGTGTAGCCCTGCATACAGATAACAGAATCGGGTAATCCCGCAGATAATAACAGAAACGGGTAATCCCATAGATAATAACAGAAACGGGTATTCCTGCAGATAATATACATATCTACAAATATGTATGTACACTGATGCAAAATGAATTATGACATGACACTCTTAATCCTAATAATCGAACTGTTAACAATTTGAGTACTTAGACTTTTATAATTGAAAATTTATTATGAATGGGTGTCAATTCAAGTTTTCTGCGGGTAAGTACTAAATCCCTAATGGTCATAGTTGGTTAAATATACACATGAGAACCAACTCTCTATCACAATGGAAATATGAGTCCACGATGCCGATATACTACTTTTGGTGCCTATCATGTAGTGCATCCCAAACCTCACATTCCCATTCTGCATTTAGTATAATTCTCATGTGAACATCTAACTAACTTTTCTAAAAGACATAATTCATTTAATCCAATTATGTATATATTTAGTGTGGTTTACAAATTGGATAGAAGATGTTCAATTTTCAAATCCAAAGTTAAATTAAGTCATGATCGAAAGGGCAAATGAATAATTAATTCCTTAATATCATTGTTCTGTATAAATACACCTTATTATTTTATACAAAACAAAAGGTACAAATCTTAGATTATGATTTAGAATGTAAGCATAAGTTAAAACCCAAATTAGAATTTGAAATACATTCTAATTAAAATGTAATCACACAAATTACATCCTAATTAGTATATAACCAATCCAAATTTATTATTAATGTCAAGTACAAACTCCCCAACTACTTTTATAACAACCATAATCGAATTATTTTAATCATATCTCATTTAGTAGTTAATTAATATAACCACCTCCTCATTAATTTTCTAAACCATTAACCACATAATAATACTTTAAATGTCTATAATTAATAATCTAAACTTCTAATTACATAAATATAAATATATATATATTTTTTAAGGAAAGTGGGCCCAACTCGCCAGCAACCCGGCCTAGCCGCAGTTGGGCCCAGCAGCACTTGGGTTGGGTGTTGCCAGGTCCAGCCGGGCTAGGCTCGGCCTGCGCTGCACCCAGCTGGTAGGCAACAGCGCATGCACTGTAGGAAGGCAGGCAGGCAGCAACGCCTGCGTTGCAGCCTGGCAGCGCAGCGCTGATGCAGCGCTATCTTTTTTCTTAGACAAATTAATTTTTTGTTAGAAAAGAAAATTCAAAGATCTTAGTTGATCCCAAATCAAGATATTAAATCAAACGACAAAATCAAATAAAGGTACAAATCCAAACGAAGAAACTCTACAAAAGCATATTAACCAAGATGCAATCAAAATATATTACAAGTGACCAAAAGCCATTGCTTACAACTATCCACTTGCCTAGATCTTGAAGCCAAAAGCAAATCTGAATAATAAGCCTGAAAGATCCAACCTTGGTTTCCCCCCGGAGAGCTTCTAGGGTTTGTTGAAGAAGAAAGAAAGAGAATCGGATAATGGGGAAAGCCCTAAGAGTTTATATTGAGAGGAAGATTTTCTAAATTGCAAGGAAGGGCTCCCTGCTTTCTAGTGAGTTTTACAAGATTTCAAAAAGAGTCTATTGGCCTAACAGGGTCAAATAATGTAAACCTAAGGCCCAAAAGTGATTACTTAGCCCATTTACCCTTCTCAACCCAACTCAAACCCGACAGACTGCTATGACCCAAAAATAAAATTTTGGGGCATGACATCTTATCCCCCTTAAAGGATATTTAGTCTTCCAAATGTCAAACATACCTTAAGAAGAAGGTGTGGATACTGTCGCTGCACTTCGTCCCTAAGCTCTCATGTTGCTTCCTTCGGCCGATGATGGCTCCATTGTACCTTCACCCATTGGATGACACGGTTTCTAAACACTTGCTCTTTGGTGTCGACAATCCCCACCGGCTGCTCAGCGTATGTTGTATCATTCTGTACTTGCAACGGCTCATACTACAACACATGTGAAGGGTCTGCTACATACTTCCTCAACATAGAAACATGGAAAACGTTATGAACTCCTGACAACTTTGGTGGTAGTGCTAACCGATAAGCCACGTCATTGACCTTACTGATAATCTGGAATGGTCCCACATATCTTCAGGAAAGTTCCCCTTTCTGCCCGAACCACAAAGTACCACGCGTAGGTGATACCTTCAGAAATACATGGTCACCAACCTCAAACTTCAACTCTCTCCTCCTTTTATCCGCATAACTCTTTTGGCGAATACGGGCAACCTTCAACCTTTCCCGAATCTGTCTTATCTTGTCACTGGACTCTCCAACCACAGACAGTCCATGAAAACCGCGAACTCCAAAATTCGACCAACATATAGGGGTTCGACATTTTCCCCCGTACAAAGCTTCAAAAGGGGACATGCTAATGCTAGAGTGGTAACTGTTGTTGTACGCGAATTCACATAGAGCCAAGCTTTCGTCCCAACTAGTCTTGAAATTCAAGACACATGCCCTTAACATATCCTCCAATGTCTGGTTTGTATGCTTTGTCTGTCCGTCTGTTTGGAGATGATAGGCTGTACTAAAACTCAACTTGGTTCCAAAGGCTTCTTGCAGGGATACCCAAAACCAAGATACAAACTTTCTATCCTGGTGGGAGACAATAGAAATTGGTGCTCCATACAATCTCACCACTTCCTTAATATACACATCTGCCATTTTCTCCATTCCTTGACCAGTCTTGAATGGTATGAAGTGGGCTGACTTAGTCAAACGGTCCACTATCACCCAAATATCACCAAATCCCTTTCTAGTATTGGGCAATCCTGACACAAAGTCCATAGTGGCGTGCTCCCACTTCCACTGAGGAATATCCAACTGATGTAGAAGACCTGGGGGTCTCCTATAATCTGCTTTAATCTACTGGCTAACCAAACATTTTCCAACAAATTCTGTAATAACCTTTTTCATATTCTTCCACCAATAGTGATCCTTTAGATCTTGATACATCTTGGTACCTCCTGGATGAATAGTAGACCGAGTATAATGTGCCTCTACCATGATTTCATCCTTCATTTCTGGAAGATCAGGCACACAAATTCTATCATTATAATACAAAATATTATCTTCCAACCTAAAATCAGGCCTCTCATCCATATGGTCTCTGATTCTCGGAAATAATTGAGTTCCCACGAGAATATACTAGCCAACATTACTTGCTCACGATAGGCTAGAAATAAACATCCATATCTTCCAAACATCGAATCCAGAAGTATTCTACAATTAATCCTCCAATGAACACTGCTTTTCTACTTAGAGCATCTGCCACTACATTAGCCTTTCCTGGATGGTACTTCAACCTAAATTTGTAATCCTTAATATACTCCATCCATCTCCTCTGTCTCATGTTCAAATTACCCTGCATGAAGAGATATTGGAGGCTTTTATGGTCCGAATGCACTTTAAAAATGGCTCCGTAAAGATAATGTCTCCACATTTTCAAGGCAAAGACCACTGCAGCTAGCTCCAAGTCATGGGTTGCATACTTCCATTCATGATCCTTCAACTGTCTAGACCCATAAGTCACCACCTTCCCATGTTGCATGAGAACACAACCAAGTCCAACTCCGGATGCATCGGTGTAAATCACAAAACCATTATTACCAGACGGTGAGGTCAAAACAGGGGCTGTGGTCAACCTTCTTTTCAACTCCTAGAAACTTTGTTCACAATCCTCATTCCACCCAAAAGGAACTCCCTTACAAGTCAATCTCAATAGTGGGGCTGCTATAGAGGAAAATCCTTCCACGAATCTGCTGTAATAACCTGCAAAGCCTAGGAAACTTCAAATCTCCAACACTATTTTTGGTCTATCCCACTTTACCACTGCTTCAATCTTCGCTGGGTCCACTGCTAAACCTTCCTTAAAGATAATGTGACCAAGAAATCCTACCTGTCCCAACCAAAATTCACATTTACTTGCCTTAGCATACAATTGGTGTTCCCTCAACAACTACAATGAAGTACGAAGATGCTGAGCATGCTCTTCCTGACTCTTCAAATATACAAGTACATCATCAATAAATACCACCACAAACTTATCTAAGTACTATGCAAAAACCCTATTCATCATAGCCATAAAAGCTGCCGGCACATTTGTCAACTCAAAAGACATCACCAAAAATTCGTAGTGACCATATCTAGTTTTGAATATAGTTTTTGGGATATCTTGATCTCGTACCCTTAACTGATGATATCCTGACCTCAGATCAATCTTAGAAAAATACTGAGCACCTTGCAATTGATCAAACAATTCATCGATTCTCGGTAAAGGATACCTGTTCTTGATGGTCACTTAATTTAGTTGCCTATAATCAATACACATTCTCATAGAACTATCCTTTTCTTCAAAAATAAAACTGGAGCCCCCCAAGGAGAGACACTCAAACTAATAAAACCCTTGTTTAACAGCTCCTACAATTGCTCCTTGAGTTCTCTCAACTCAGCTGGGGCCATTTTATAAGGGGCCTTCGATATCGGAGATGTGTTCGGCACAAGCTCAATTGCAAAATCAATGTCACGGACCGGTGGCAATCCGGGAATATCATCGGGAAAAACATCCGGGAACTCAGATACCACTGGTATCTCCTCCACCGTTTTAGTCCGTTTATCCTCCGTGATAAACGCTATATCCCCTCAGAACCTTTTATCAACAACTTCATAGCCTTAATAACTGAGATCATAAGAGTAACAACCTTCTTCTTAGATCCCACAAATAGCACCTCGGTGCCGTTATCAGCTGTTAACTTAACTATCTTGGCACGGCAATTCATAACTGCACTATGAGTAGCAAGTCAATCCATACCCAAAATGGCATCAAAGTCATTCATCACTAGTAGTATTAAATTAGCCTTAAACACAACTCCACTTATCACCAATTTGCAATTAGGGTAGTATTTCAAACAACTAACCTTTTTACCCATCGGAGTGGCCATAATTAAATCAAACGATAGATCAGCTGCTCTAACACCAATCTTCAAGGCAAAACTAGGGGAAATATAGGAATATGTAGAACCGGGATCAAATAAAGTTTTAACATGGCTATCACAAATAGAATAATACCTTCCACAATGTTCTCTGTGACATCAGCTTGCTCCTGGGTCATGGCATACACTCTACCTGCCTGCTCTGGCCTTGACTGCTGTCTATTAGGCCCTGGTGGTCGCTGAGGTCCTTTCTGAGGTCGGGGCTGCTGGGGAGGTCGGTACAACTGCATCTATTGCTGCGGTGCCTGGGGTCGTTGTTGCTACGAGGGAGCTGGTGCTATCTGTCTTGGCTGCTGTGCTTGAATAGGAGCTCCCTATATAGATGCCTACCCATACTGCTGACCTTTCTTCTTAGGGTAATCCTTGACCTGATGACTAGTGTCTCCACAGGAAAAGCACCCCCCTATCTGTCTCCAACACTTAGATGCAGAGTGATTATTACCACAAATGCTACAAGACTCCCTCTTTTGCTTTTTGAATTGGTGCGGTGACGCCTGAGATTGAGCAGCTTTCTGCTTGGGTTGGCTAGTAGGGGCCATGCGCCCAATCACCTCCTCTGCCCAATATGCCTTATCCAAATATTCCTAGCAAGTATTTAGAACTCGTGACTTAGCATAAGGAGTATATCTGGCCGAAGGCCATCGAGGAACCGTTGGATCCTCTCACTTTCTGGAGTGATGAGAGTTGGTGCGAAACGAGAAAGACGGGTAAACTGCAGCTCATACTCCCGAGCAAATAAATTCCCTTGCTTCAATCTATCAGACTCTATTCGCTTCTTAATGTGAACATGCTCCGGTACATACTTATCACGGAACTGATTATGAACTGTAGTCCAAGCCTCCTCTTCAGCGATCCCCTCATATGTTTTCTTAATGGTAGTCCACCACCTGTCCGCCATATCTTGAAACATGGAAGCTGCCAACTTAACCTTCTGTACCCCCGTGCAGACTAGATTTTCAAATATCTTCTTCACTTGGATGAGAAATTCCTCTGCCACCATTGGATCTTCTCCCCCTATGAACTCCGGCGGACCCTTCTTCTTAAACTTCTCAAAAATGTCATTTGGATCATGGGGTCTGGGGGTAACAATAACATGAGGCTGCCCAATCCTTTGTAAAGCCTCAAGTACACCAATTTGAAATGCAGCTTGATCCACTACTTGAGGTCGCACCACAGGCATTGTTTGCGGCGTTACCGGTGGTTGAGTTACATGTGTCACATGAGATTGATTCATTCTCTACACAACCTCCAACAATCTCGGCACAACCTGCGAGGCCCAGCCGGGCTAGGCCCGACCTGCGCTGCACCCAGCTGGCAGTGCTGCTGCCTGGGCAGCAGTGCCTGCGCTGCAGCTTGGCAGCGCAACACCTTATTTTTTTTTCAAACAGATTAATTTTTTTTAGAAAAGAAAATTCAATGATCTTAGTTGATCCCAAATCAAGATATTAAATCAAACAACAAAATCAAATAAAGGTACAAATCCAAACCAAGAAACTCTACAAAAGCATATTAACCAAGATACAATCAAAATATATTACAAGTAACCAAAAGCCAATGCTTACAACTATCCACTTTCCTGGATCTTGAAGCCAAAAGCAAATCTGAATAACAAGCCTGAAAGATCCAACCTTGGTTTCCCCCTGGAGAGCTTTTAAGGTTTGGTTGGAGAAGAAAGAAAGAGAATCGGAGAATGGGGAAAATCCTAAGAGTTTACATTGAGAGGAAGTTTTTCTAAATTGCAAGGAAGGGCTCCCTGCTTTCTAGTGAGTTTTACGAAATTTCAAAAAGAGTCTATTGGCCTAAATGAGTCAAATAATGTATACCCAAGGCCCAAAAGTGATTACTTACCCCATTTACCCTTCTCAACCAAACTCAAACCCGACGGACTACTATGACTCAAAAATAAAAATTTGGGGCATGACACTATATATCCTCCATTACATCAAATCATATACAAAGAAACTTTGGACATACCTATAAAAGATGTAGCAAAGATACAAGGAGATAAAGGAAAATCTAAATTAATTTATAAATCTGACCTAAGCCATGTTTTAGAACAAAATAATTATACAAATATTAACCTTCATACTATTGGCCTACAAACCAATAGAATTGAACATAAAGTTGAAAATATTTTCAAAATTTATGAAGCATCTCCTTCACAAAAGATAATTAAGACACAATCTTTAGGTTTTCAAGGTGAAGCCCTTAAGGATCTAAAGTTAGAAAAAAAAACCCTTAAAATTTTCAAACGAAATAATCAATCAATTATCTCATAGTTTTACATACATAAAACTTAATGATAAGAATGAAAATAAAAATGAAAAATCAATAAATGTTTTGGTTTCTAAAGCTTCGAGCTTAGACTCAGAATTCTCTATTTCTGACTTTATAGAAGAAAAATCAAATGAAAATCAAGATGATTAAAATCAAGAATCTCTACAAATCAATAAAATATTTAAAAGACAAAAACCATTAGTCACTGCAGCAAAAACAAGAAATTATTATCCAAGACTACTCCAGTTGATCTTCAATTCGAAGAACAAGCTATTCTAAAGGGCCTTTGATTTGAAAACTCTTCAGCATACGAATGGAATGTAGATGGACTATCTAAATATCAAATCTTACAACTATGCCAACACATGATGATATATGCCTCTACCATCATGGCTGCCTGTAATGATCAAAGATAAGCAGTAAATGCAGTGGTCCTTGGATTTACTGGACAATTACATGGTTGGTGGGAAAAATACCTATCTGATATATAAAGAAATGCTTTATTAAATGTAGTAACAAGAGATCCCTCAGGAAATAATGTTCTTACTCCTCAAGGCCAAATGATCCCTGATTCCATCTACATGCTTATTACCAATATAGTTAAACATTTTATTGGTAATTATATGAGTGTAGAAGAAAAATTAAAAACACAATTAATCAATTTATCTTGCCTAACATTATTAGATTTTTGTAGGTATAAAGATGTTTTCTTATCGAAGCTCTACACAATCAATGCAAGTAATTCAAAATTTTGGAAAGAAAAATTCATATCTAGTCTTCCTAAACTTTTTACAGAAAACGTTAGAGAAGAATTAAAATAAAAAAATTATGGAAATTTGAATTATGGAATTTATACATATGGTGATCTAATTCAAAAGATTAATAAAGTTGGATTTTCATTATGCAATGAAATCAAACTTAAACATCAAATTGAAAATCAAAAAAGAATCCACGAGTATGAACTTGGAGATTTTTGTTTTTAATTTGGTATGGAACCATTAATCAGTCCTTCTAGCTAGAATAAAAAGAAAAACTTAAAAAGAAACCATCAAAAAAGAAAATCTAAACATTTTTCAACTCCACAATATTATATTCCCTTAAAAAGATATCATAAAAATTCTTCTCATAAAAACCCTTATAAAAAAATTAAAGAAATCTTATACAAAAAATAATCCATCCACTTCTCATCCCAAGAAAAAAGAAATATAATGTTATAATTGCAAAGAAAAGGACATATAGCTCCCAACAGCCCAAAAACAAAAGTAAAAATAAAAAAAGAAATCAAAATTATCTTAAAAGGATCCTTAGCATTGGAGTCATCTAGTTCCCCTGATAAGATTATTCTTCCTCTTATTCTTCAGATACATGTCATTGTAAAATATTTGACAATGAAATCTAGCATAAATCTGCTTCTTCTTCCTCTTTATCTTTAAACGTACTTTCTGCTCTAGAAGAACTGGTGTTGGAAATGTTTAAAGATTTCAAAGATGAAGAATTAAAAAATAAAGATTTTGAAAAAAATACAGAATATAAACAAAGGAAATAAAAAAGGAAAAGCTTCTACATCAAAATAATATATCTGACTTACCTGAACAATTCAGCATTAAAATTGTATTAGATAGATTAAGATAGTAGCAAGCTCTTGCTCATCTTTCAATTCAAGATCTTTATAAAAAAAATTACTAATAAAAAGCAAGAAATAAAAGAATTAAAACAAGACTTAATTGAACTTTAAGAACACAAACAACGTGCTAAGAATCTTGAATTTCACACGCTTAGAAATTATCAAGAAATAATGATAATAACTTAGAACATCGAGAAGAATTTGGTGAAGACTTAAATGGTGTTGTAAAATATATCCACTTAAAAAAATGAAAAACTCAAGCTACAATTAAAATCAAAGGCTACTCTATTAAAGCACTCTGCTTACTAGATAGTGGCACAGTTGTTAATTTAATAAGAGAAGGATTAATACCAACAAAATATTTTGAAAAAACCAATAATAAACTCAATCTAACTCTGCTAGCAAAAAACTGCATATCAAATACAAATTAATTAATGTTTATGTCTGTAAAAATGGAACATGCATAAAAACTAATTTCCTTTATGGAAATGATTTAAACAATGATGCTATCCTTGGAAATACTTTTCTATAAATTTTACAGCCTTTTCAAATTGACTCATCAGCTCTAAAAACTATTTTAGACAATAAAGAATTAAATTTTGATTTTGTTGAATTAACTCCTACTCAACATATGATTATTATTCAGACAAAGTGTAAACAAGAATAAGATGTTTAAAAACTATTCAGATATCCAGTTCCAAATAAAATGGATCTTATTAATCGTCTCTCTAATGTCTTCATGTATTCTAAATTTGATCCTACATCCAGATTTTGGTACCTTCAAATTCTACCCAGAGGACAGATATAAAACTATTTTTCTTTTCCCAAAGAAAAAAAATTCAGATTATTGATAATTCTCATTCAGACATATCTGCCTTCAGGAAGTCTCCCTTCTCACTATGACGTAAAGTACAAGCAAAAGCAAAGCCCCTATTTAGGAATCATGCTCTTCCTTCATACCTACATCCCAACAAATATCAATTCCCTTCTTCAATCCAGGATTATCTGTCACTTCACAAGAACTTATCAATGCCCATTAGAGTGCCATTCTCTCTAAAAAAAGAAAAAACACTAGAAAAATCCTATCCAAAATTACAAACCATATCAAGGACTTAGATAGCCAAATCCTTATATGCCATAACATCCATCAAAGAGCACTGTTATCCACCTATGCTGACGAAAAAACATCCAAAATCCACTTCTTGGAAATGGTCAACACAGCCCTTCCAGAAGAGATAGCTGCAAGAATTAGAGAAAAACTATTTCTTGTCAGATCAAGGAGCGATTAATGCTCAAAGCTCAATTTATAAGCTGGGCAACCGGCTTACCTAAAATGTTCCTGCCATCATATGAAGTTGATATCTCATATATCGAACAAGGATTAGTCGAAAGATTTTCTTTATCCAGAGATGATTTTGAAATGATACAACAGCTCCCTGCAATAATGCATCATGCCCTTTCGCAGCCTTGGAGTTAGCAAAAGACAACTTCTTATAATGACTTCATCAAGTTTGGGTAAAAGATTAGAAATTCGGTTTTGTCAACCTTATCAATTATAGACCATCATGAATTATGAAGAAGGAGATTTAATTTGTGAAAAATTAATTTCTACCTTAAATGATCATGAGCGTCTCCCTGTTGATTATCCAACTCACTGATATGAATCTCATGAAGTCACTACAATGGAATACAACTTAGAACGTCTCCAAAAGTATGATCCACCTTCTGGTCAGTATCAAAGATTTCTTAATCTAAAAGGACATCTTGAATTTGAAAGTACATACAGATATGCTTGGTGTGACGGTCGATAAGCTATTTGCAATGCTATTGATCTCACTGAACAGACAACGGTGATATAGAATCCTTCTAAATCCGGACATGCCAAGCTTAATCAAATTCTCAATGCCTATGAGGATATCTCTCTTGACATTTCAAAAAAAACTTGTGAAGAATTAATTCAACTATTCCATGGAGAACTTGAAAACGATAACGAAGGTTGGAATGGCCCTTGTCATAATTTTGACTCTATTATAAAGTTCTCTGCCAGCTATAAAGAATTAATTTTTTATATTGGTGAATCAACTCCTATTCAACAAATCAATAGTATTCAGACAAAGTGTAAACAAGAATAAGGTGTTCAAAAAACAATCAAATATCTAGTTCCAAATAAAATGGATCTGATTAATCATCTCTCTAATGTCTTCATGTTTTCTACATTTGATCCTACATCCAAATTTTGGTACTTTCAAATTCTATCCGGAGGACAGATATAAAATTAGTTTTCTTTTCCCAAAGAAAATAAAATTTAGATTATTGATAATTCTCATTCAGACCTATCTGCCTTCAGGATGAATCCCTTCTCATATGACATCAAGTACAAGCAAAAGCAAAGCATCTATTCAGGAATCAAGCTCTTCCTTCATACCTATATCCCAATAAATATCAATTCCCTTCTTCAATCCAGGATTATCTGTTACTTCACAAGAACTTATCAATGCCCATTGGAGTGCCTTTCTCTCTAATAAAAGAAAAAACACTAGAAAAACCCTACCTAAAATTGCAAACCATATTAAGGACTTAGAAAGCCAAATCCTTATGTGCCACAACATCCATCAAATAGCATAGTTATCCGCCTATGCTGATGAAAAAAACATCTAGAATTCACCTCCTAGAACAGGTTAACACAAGTTTTCCAGATAAGATAACTGCAAGAATAAGAGAAAAAATAATTTATTGTTAGATCAAGGAGTGATTAATGCTCAAAGCTCAATATATAAGCTGGGCAACTAGCTCTCCCAAATTGTTCCTGCCATCAGATGAAGTTGATATCTCATATATCGAACAAGGATTAGTTTAAAGATTTTCTTTATGCAGAGATGATTTTGAAATGATACAGCATCTCCCTGTTGATTATCCAGCTCAATGGTATAAATCTCATGAAGTTGCTATAATGGAATACAGCTTAGAACGTCTCCAAAAGTATGATCCAGCTTAATCAATATCAAAGATTTTTCAATCTAAAAGGACATCTTGAATTTGCAAGCACATACAGATATGTTTGTTTGCACTGCTAATGATCTTGCTGAGCAAACAACGGTGATATAGAATCTTCTAAATCCAGACATGCCAAGCTTAATTAAATTCTCAATGCCTATGAAGATATCTCTTTTGACATTTCAGAAAAAACTCGTGAAAAATTAATTTAGCTATTCCATGGAGAATTCTAAAATGATAATGAAGGTTGGAATGACCCCAGTCAAAATTTTGACTCTATTATGAAGTTCTCCGCCAGCTGCAATGGAATTCATCAGGATGGTGATTAATCTTATCAAGATTTAGATTTATCAAGATTTATTAAGAGTTTTCTCTATAAAGCCTGCAAAAAAAAAAAGATAACAAAAACTTTATCATTGCTATCGTATCCATAACTATGCTATTCTCTACAAACACATCAAAGTTATGTTGAAAAAGTACTATATAAAAAAGCTACTTTGAGAAAGAAGAGAAAAGACAATTGGGAAAAATCCAAAAGCCAACAAGAAAATTCAAGGCTCCATAGACTCTTCTCTCCGCAATAGACAAACTAGGTACTATGTAGAAGAATAAAGCAGCATCCTCCTAGTTAACAAGTACACTCATCACAGCATGAAGACAAACCATCTATATGGCAACCTATGATTCTATCCAACAGTAAAATCCTGAAACATCATAAAATGAAATACAAATGCAGTGTTAATTCCATTGTAATGAAATGTAAATTATATTTGCTCAGGCTATAAATAGTACCAGCCTTCTCCATGTATAGGCAAGAGTTGGAATATCAGTCAAAATCCAACCTTGCTTCCACCACCATCTCCTCTCCCTTCTGCTTTTGTATACCCACCATCTTCCCCATTTGGTATCAAAGCCAAGTTGGTATCAATTTTGTAATCAAGAACTTTGGCAATATGAAGTTGTTTTGTGATTATTTCTTCATTTATCTTTGTTATGTTATGCTTCGATTTTGCTAAAGGAATTGCTGACTCAGAAGTAAGAAGGTCAAAAGTCTTAATACTGAGTTGTGTTTGTTATTATTGAAAAACTTTAAACATATTCCGCCCTGAGCCAAGCTGAGATAGCCATTGCTGTCATCGTTGTTCACCGTGTGAAGGCATTTAAGGTGTTTTGTTGGTGTGTAAATCCACTATTTCATTAGATACTTATGGTGGATTTGGTTAAAATAACTCTGTAATACAAATTATAGCTAAGCTTATTAAGAAGTTTGTGTTAGATTTTGTGGACTCAATCCATCAATTGATGTAATAAATTGATTAATTTCTTTATTTATCAATAAAATCATGCTTTGCTTTCATGAGATGAGTGTTATTTTACTAATTCATGCACATGACCAATACATATGACATAATAGTTCATGAGTTGAACCGGGTCCCATTAGTATATTAGATGTGATATATGTGCATGGATGAGATCCACACGCGGGAGATATATGTCACAAATCTTATACTTAAATAGCTTCACAACCAGTAATGAGACTGGGCATCTCATTTGATAAGGTTGCAGCACTTTGATCACTATGAAATAGTGTGATTTGTCTCGATCATTAGAATGTAAGATTCTAGATCACGGTGCTTGTACATTGGATGTATTGAAGGACCATGAGATGCACCTTATGGAATTCCGTCTCAATAATAAGGTATGCTCTCATAATTCCCTAGCAATAGGCTCTCAATCCTGAGACATTGATGAACTCAAGTTTCTATCTATTCATTTGCTTTGAGTCACCAATGAGTGAGGCTGACTATAGGTTAACACCTCGGTGTCTTAGGTATGTGGTAGTAGAACTGTGGGAACATTGAATGATCAAGATGGAATCTATCTCTATTATCCCCTTATGCCAATTAATGGATTTGTCATTAGTAAGTGCGCACCCATCTCAATTAAGAGTTAATTGGATGGTACTGATGATTACTGTGATTAATTGGGGCTCAAGGATAATAAGATGTGGAACTTAGATTGGAAAAGACGGATTTATTCCAATTGATCCACGGATATTGATAGAAGGGTCTACTTGTGGTAATTGGGAAGTTTAGGGTCTTCATTATAATTTATTCCTAAGACTGGAGTGCAGTTGCATTTATATAGTGGTGTTATTTGCAATTAACTGAGGGCTCGGATTGCACATGAGATGTGGGGTCGCGGTGTTTCAGTTGGAGCCAGCTTTTTAAGGAATCCCTAGTGGTCCCCACACTAGCCCAAGTTATTGGAAAATACTAATCCGACTCGAACTCTAGAAAGAAGGGATAAGAAAAGAGAAAGTTGCTAATTGCTTTGGAAGTAAGACTTCTATTTCAATTAGGCAAGGACGAGATTTGAAAGTTTATAAAATCTCCTTGGATGTCCAAAAGAGTCTCTCTCACACCCAAAACCCTTTCGTGCAAGAGTTGCACGAGTTACTCTCTCCTTCTTTCTTCTAGTTCCTTGGAGTTTCGAGTTGGGATTTCTCCTGAAGATTCCACCATTTTTTTAGAGAAAAGAAATCCAATTCGGGTCATAGCGTGGAAGGCTAAGAGGTGTTGAAGAAATCCATTAGAGCACTGCGGATCTCCAAAGGTATGATCTACTTCTTGCATGTCATAGATTATTATGGATGTTTAGTGCTGGTAGAATATTTACTGTACATGGTCACGAGATTAAGGGTAATGCATCCTGGATTGGGTTTTGGTCTTATGGATAGTTGATCCCTGTGTCAAGTAGGTTAAAAGACTTGAAAATCTATCCACGAGACCCACCTACTTCTAACAATTGGTATCAGAGACATACCTCATCTCTAATCATGTTAGATCAGTAATCTTATTCTAATCTTTGCATGAGATGTGAAGAGGATAGAGCAAGGGCTATGATAGGATCAGTGTTTATTGGGTTTGCTTGCTTTTGTAGTAGATACATGTTTGGAAAGTCACAAAAGGTTTTAATCATGATAGGAGGATGATAAGATGCCATTAAGAGCATACTGAGATCATTAGAGGTGACTAGGTACAGTAGGAGCCGAATCTGAAAAAGAACCCAAATTTCTGGGTTCGTCAGGTCGGTTAGTCAAACGGACCACTATGGCTGTAGAGGTCTATTAGCTAGCCATAGGGACCAGATCGGCTAGCTGAACCTAAGCAGAATCATCTTGTTCTTGGTCTGAGTTGTTGTTTTCTTTTTTTTTTTCGGGGGCACTGCCCCTTGGAACCCTGCGAGCTGACCGAGCAGCTCGAACCTCGCCGGGGGCGCTGCCCCCGGATCCCCGCTGCGTAGGGGATCTTGTATCGTGGTGGCAAAATTTTGGCATCTTGTTTTTCCATTGTGGTTTGGCAACTTGGTTTTATGAGATGCTTTGTTGTACGAGATACTAACTTGCAGGTGATAATGTCCTCTCCATATGGCCCACATGTTTTTCTTTCCTTTTAATTATTGGTTTATTTGTGGCTAAGTATAAAGGGCATCATGGTCTCCTTGGTTTCCCGTGAAAGGGCAAGGCATGGTGAATTTCCCTATAGCCCTTTTATTTCCATGTTTAGACTACCATGTAAGTCTCATTATAAAGATATAGGAATTTATGTATTTTTAAAATTTGTAAATTCTGGAGATGTCCGAAACAAAGAAGGAAAGAGAAGCTGGACTCCTAATCAAAGAGTTTGAAGATTATCAAAAGGTGTTTTGGAGATGCCCAAAGAGTTTGAGGAATCCCAAAGTTTTGGAAAGTCTAGAAGTCTAAGAAGTCTTTTCCGCCTGGGTCATGTGGAGGAGAGGACTAGTCTTTTGTTATAGCACTTTCTATTTATGGATGAATGCTTATTTTAGAGTATTTCCATATCTGAACCAAACATAGCAAATTCCAAAATTGGTCAAATTAAATTAATTTTTGGAAAGAGTTCTAATTAGAGTTGGTGGGCCCATGAGATGGATCTATTGGTAACACTAATTTTAGAAACTGGACTTTCCTTAAAATAACTTGACTTGGAACCAATCATTGGTCTTATCATGAGATGAATATATACCTATATTTGATGGACCCATACACCTATAAGGAAATCCTCAACTCTAAAATATTAAGTGGGAGCGGGGCATTTCTATATATATAAAAATCCCCATGGTTTTCCACCATAGGTCCATTGTAAGGAAAGTATTAGCCTCGTGCCATTTTGAGAATGGCCATTCCCCACGGAGGGCTTGTATTTATCTGGATACTAGATATGGATCTCCTATGGATAGTGTTGATGAGACGGAGTGGGAGCCCACTCCCCAAGGAGGAGCTGCCTGCAACGGTTGTCATGCAATGCTAGTTGGTGGGTCACACTTAACTAAAATAATGATGTAGTATCCCCAAGGATTTGCCTCAGGTATTTTAGAAACCGAAGCTAATCGGGAGTCATACATTATTTAGTATGAGATACCTAGATTGCAATGAATGAAGGGGATCATGGATAGTTAGTCTTAATCCCAATTTTGACTAACTTTGATCCGCACCAGTCTAGGAGGTATTTGCACTCCCCAAGGAGGCATACCCCGCAGGATTGGGATTCCGATGTATTCTGAATTTTGTGGTTATGAGGATTCCCACATAAATTTGGTAGAATACTAAACCCTAATGTCATTTAAATTCATTAATTGAATGTATGGTTATGTGCTACAGTATTACAAGCATGAATTCAAATACTTTCAATCCACTTGCGACCATCCTCAACCAGAATAAGTTGGTGGGATCCAACTATGTAGACTGGAAACGGAATCTGGATATTGTCCTGACAGCTTCAGGATATAAATATGTCCTTACCAAAAACCCCCTTGAAGAGCCTGGCCTAGATGCATCAGAAGCAGAAAAGGACCTTTACACCAAATGGGCCAAAGACGATGAGATGGCCCGATGTTACATTCTGGCATCCATGTCTAGTGTGCTGCAACATCAATATCAATCTTATAAGACTGCATATGATATGATATCGAATTTAAAGGAGATGTTTGTAGAACAAGGCAGACCTGCTAGGCAGGCAGCCATGAAGGTGCTCATTAGCACCAAGATGGCTGAAGGTACATCAGTACAGGAACACATGTTGAAGATGATGGACTCATTAAATGAGTTAAATGTACTGGGAGCTGCAATTGATGCAGAATCGCAGAGTGACATAATCCTTGAGTTACTACCAGAGTCATTCAACAATTTCAAGGTCAATTATAATATGAATAAAATGAATCTAACTCTGGCTGAGCTATCTAGTCAGCTGGTAGCAACTGAAGGGATTATGAAGAAAAAACCAACTGCCTTAATGACAGAAAAGTCAGATGCCAAGTCCAAGCCGAAAGGCAAAGGGCGGAAAGGCAAAAAGAAATCAATTCCAAAAGGTCCTAAGGTGGAGAATGGTCCAACTGGTGGCATGGCTAAAGCTAAGGGTTCAGGGACAAAAGGAAAGTGTTTCCATTGTGGTAAGACAGGACATTGGAAGAGGAATTGTCCAGAATATCTGTCTAAGAAAAAGACCCCAGGTATGATTGAGTCACTTATATCTGAAGTTAGTTTTGCAACTGGTACTTCAGAATCCTGGTGTGTGGATTCCGGGGCAACTAATCACATATGTAATACATTGCAGGGGTTCAGGGAAACCAGGAGGCTAAGTGATGGAGAAATCATTGTCAACCTAGGATCTGACGCTAAGGCGGAGGCTGTTTCAGTGGGAGTCGTTACTTTATGTTTTTCAAATAATAAATTGGTTTTGTCAGAAACATTATATGTACCGTCTTTAAGGCGGAATTTAATTTCAGTTTCTAGTTTGGTGAATAAAGGTTATTCTATTACTTTTGGTACTGAAGTTGTCATAAAGAGGAATGGTACTTTCATATGTTCTGGCAAGGTAACCAATGGACTTTATTTGTTAACTCCCACGATGTATGAGATACATGATACTGAAATAATTAATAGATCATCATTAAAGAGAAACTCACCTTCATCTAATCCAACAAAACTTTGGCACCTGTGGCTAGGTCATATAAACCTTAACAGGATTAAGAGGCTAGTGAAAGATGGTATCTTACCTTCATTGGTGGTAGAACCAATGGCTATCTGTGAGTCCTGTTTAGAAGGTAAAATGACCAAAAGACCTTTTTCAGCTAAGGGTAATAGGGCCAAAGATTTATTGGAATTAGTACATACTGATGTCTGCGGACCCATTAATGTCAGGGCCAGAGGAGGATATGAGTACTTCATCACTTTCACAAATGATTACTCAAGATATGGTTACATATACCTTATGCACCGCAAGTCCGAAGCTTTTGAAAAGTTCAAAGAATTTCGAGCGGAAGCGGAAAAGCAATTAGGTAAGAGTATCAAGACTCTTCGATCAGATCGAGGAGGGGAATATCTTTCTGCTGATTTTATGGGTTATTTATCAGAAAATGGGATTCTATCCCAGTTGTCTGCTCCTGGTATGCCTCAATAGAATGGAGTAGCAGAAAAAAGGAACCGGACTCTTTTAGATATGATTAGGTCTATGCTGAGTTTCTCAAGATTACCTATATCCTTTTGGGGATACGCTTTGGATACTGCAATGTACATACTAAACCTCGTACCATCTAAGTCTATACCTAAGACTCCCCAGGAATTGTGGTCTGGGCGAAAGCCTAGTCTACAACATTTACACATTTGGGGTTGTCCAGCACACGTGCTCAAGGTTAAGACGGATAAGTTGGAAGCGAAGTCGGAAGTATGCACATTTCTAGGATATCCTAAAGGAACTAAAGGTTGGTTATTCTATAATCCCAAAGAGCAGAAAGTGCTGGTCAGCACCAATGCGGTTTTTCTGGAGGAAGATTATATGATGGACCAGAAATTTTTAGAAAAGGTGATCTTGGAAGAGATTCAGGAGCAATCAATTCCAAATCCAAGTATGACCGGACTTGAGGAAGAACCGCCCTTATCAGACCAGTAGTTACACCAGTACCTCGTCGCAGTGGGAGGACTGTCAAACCCCCTGACAGGTTCTCATTCTTGGGAGAGTCTTATGAAGCAATCCCAAAAGAGCTGGAACAAGATCCCTCTAACTATGATGAAGCAATCAATGACTTAGACTCGGGACACTGGCAAGATGCTATGAAAGCTGAGATGGAGTCTATGTACTCAAATCAGGTCTGGACACTTGTGGACTTGCCTGCCAATATTAAACCTATTGGGTGCAAGTGGGTCTACAAGAGAAAAAGAGGACCAGATGAAAGAGTGGAGACCTATAAGCCTAGGCTTGTTGCGAAAGGATATACTCAGAAAGAGGGGATCGATTATGAGGAAACCTTCTCGCCAGTAGCCATGCTCAAATCCATCCGGATACTCTTATCCATTGCAGCTCATCTCGATTACGAGATTTGGCAAATGGATGTCAAGACGGCTTTTCTCAACGGCCATCTTGAGGAAGACATCTATATGGTGCAGCCAGACGGTTTTGTAGCTAAAAACCAGGAGCAAAAAGTTTGCAAGCTGCAGAAGTCTATTTATGGACTGAAGCAGGCATCCCGAAGCTGGAATATCTGTTTTGACCAGGCAATCAAGTCATTTGGTTTGTGTCAAAATCCGGATGAGTCATGTGTGTACATGAAAAGTGAAGGTGACAGGGTAGTTTTTCTGGTTTTATATGTCGATGACATCCTTCTCCTCGGGAAAGACATAGGAATGTTGTCAACGGTAAAAGTTTGGTTAGCCAAGACTTTTGATATGAAGGACTTGGGAGAATCTAGTTACATCCTAGGGATCAAACTCTATCGAGACCGGAAAAATAGAATGATTGGCTTATCCCAAGCTGCATACATAGATAAGGTGCTAGTACGGTTTGCAATACAAGACTCCAAAAAGGGTATCACACCTTTTAGGCATGGAGTGCACCTTTCCAAGGATCAGTGTCCTAAGACACCCGAGGAAAAGGAGCAAATGAGGTCGATACCATACGCTTCGGCTGTTGGTAGCCTCATGTATGCTATGTTATGTACTAGACCAGATATCTGTTATGTAGTGGGCCAAGTCAGCAGATATTAATATAATCCAGGACCTGAACATTGGACTGCTGTAAAATGTATTCTCAAATACTTGAGAAGGACTAGAGATTACATGTTGATTTATAGTAGTGATGAGTTGATTCCAGTCGGATACACAGATTCTGACTTTATGTCAGATAAGGATTTTAGGAAATCCACCTCTGGTTATGTATTTATACTTGGAGGCGGAGCTATCAGCTGGAGAAGTATAAAACAAGAATGTACCACTGATTCAACCTCGGAAGCTGAATATGTAGCAGCTTGTGAAGCAGCTAAGGAAGCAGTATGGCTTAAAAGACTCCTGTTGGAACTTGGGGTGGTACCTTTGGTATGGCAGCCACTCACAGTTTACTGTGACAGCAGCGGGGCAGTCGCTCAGTCAAAGGAACCCAGAAGCCATAAAAGCCAAAAGCATGTACAGAGGAAGTATCACTTAGTCAGAAAGATTGTGCAGAGAGGTGATATTGCTATTACCAAGATAGCCTCTGCGGACAATTTGGCAGATCCCTTTACTAAGCTTTTGACTACCAAAGTCTTTGAGCAGCATGTAGAAGGGATGGGCATGAGATGCAACCCTGACTGGCATTGAGCCCAAGTGGGAGATTGTTAGATTTTGTGGACTCAATCCATCAATTGATGTAATAAATTGATTAATTTCTTTATTTATTAATAAAATCATGCTTTGCTTTCATGAGATGAGTGTTATTTTACTAATTCATGCACATGACCAATACATATGACATAATAGTTCATGAGTTGAACCGGGTCCCATTAGTATATTAGATGTAATATATGTGCATGGATGAGATCCACACGTAGGAGATATATGTCACAAATCTTATACTTAAATAGCTTTACAACCAGTAATGAGACTGGGCATCTCATTTGATAAGGTTGCAGCACTTTGATCACTATGAAATAGTGTGATTTGTCTCGATCATCAGAATGTAAGATTCTAGATCACGGTGCTAGTACATTGGATGTATTGAAGGACCATGAGATTCACCTTATGGAATTCCGTCTCAATAATAAGGTATGCTCTCATAATTCCCTAGCAATAGGCTCCTAATCCTGAGACATTAATGAACTCAAGTTTCTATCTATTCTTTTGCTTTGAGTCACCAGTGAGTGAGGCCGACTGTATGTTAGCACCTCGGTGTCTTGGGTATGTGGTAGTAGAACTGTGGGAACGTTGAATGATCAAGATGGAATCTATCTCTATTATCCCCTTATGCCAATTAATGGATTTGTCATTAGTAAGTGCGCACCCATCTCAATTAAGAGTTAATTGGATGGTACTGATGATTACTGTGATTAATTGGAGCTCAAGGATAATAAGATGTGGAACTTAGATTGGAAGAGACAGATTTATTCCAATTGATCCACGGATATTGATAGAGGGGCCTACTTGTGGTAATTGGGAAGTTTAGGGTCTTCGTTGTAATTTATTCCTAAAACCGGAGTGCAATTGCATTTATATAGTGGTGTTATTTGCAATTAACTGAGGGCCCGGATTGCACATGAGATGTGGGTTCGCGGTGTTCCAGTTGGAGCCAGCTTTCTAAGGAATCCCTAGTGGTCCCCACACTAGCCCAAGTTATTGGAAAATACTAATCCGACTCGAACTCTAGGAAGAAGGGATAAGAAAGGAGAAAGTTGCTAATTGCTTTGGAAGTAAGACTTCTATTTCAATTAGGCAAGGACGAGATTTGAAAGTTTATAGAATCTCCTTGGACGTCCAAAAGAGTCTCTCTCACGCCCAAAACCCTTTCGTGCAAGAGTTGCACGAGTTACTCTCTCCTTCTTTCTTCTAGTTCCTTGGAGTTTCGAGTTGGGATTTCTCCTGAAGATTCCACCATTCTTCTTGAGAAAAGAAATCCAATTCGGGTCATAGCGTGGAAGGCTAAGAGGTGTTGAAGAAATCCATTAGAGCACTGCGAATCTCCAAAGGTATGATCTACTTCTTGCATGTCGTAGATTATTATGGATGTTTAGTGCTGGTAGAATATTTACTGTACATGGTCACGAGATTGAGGGTAATGCATCCTGGATTGGGTTTTGGTCTTATGGATAGTTGATCCCTGTGTCAAGTAGGTCAACAGTTTTGAAAATCTATCTACGAGACCCACCTACTTCTAACAGTTTGTACCTTCTTCTTCCTCATCATCAAATTCCTTATCTTTTATGTCTATTAAAAATAGTGAAGAAATCAGTTATGACGATTTAGATCAAGTTATTTGTGACTGGACTATTCCAACCGTAAATTTATAATGTTGGAAGTTTTCAATTAAAATCAAGTTATAAAGTAAAAAACCATTGAAATAACTGAATTCATTACTAGTAATATTTAGCATCTTTCTTTAATCAAGCCCTATGAAATAAAGGAGTATGTTAAAGTATATAATTATATTCATTTTGGTTTAGTACAAGTTTCCTAAAGCCTTTAACAAGACTTGGACTTCGAACAGAAGCTCTCATCTATGTTCAAGATACAAGACATAAAAAATTGAGTGATTCATTACTTGGAATGGTTGAATCAAGTTTGGCTAATGGCTTGAATCAAGTTTGGCTAATGGCCTTACTTTCTTCAATTGCTTTCCAAATTTCTCTGTTTCCCTTACAGATCCAGGTGCACATGAAGCTCTTTTGCTATCCAGACAAAAGGTTTTGATATGAATCCTCATAATCAAAATCTTGCTCTTATATATAGAGTTTATTATAAACTCTTGAATTTAGTTGTTCTAGGCATAGCCTATTTCCATCAAGCAAATGGCCATCATCATCATCATCATCATCATCATCAAAGCCTTATCTTAACCATGTTGGGGTCGACTACATGAATTCTGTTTCTCCATTCCGTTCTATTTTGAGATAAATCTTTTAATAAGTTAAACTTCTCCAAATCTGAATTAATAACTTCCATTCATGTTTTCTACGGCCTGCCCCTACCTCTTGATGGGCCATCCACTTGTATATCCATACTTTTTCTCACCAGTGCCATTACTGACCTAGCTCAACATGCCCAAACCATCTTAAATGGATTTCTCTAATCTTATCCCTTATTGGTGCTACCCCTAATGCTCTCGAAAGCGCTCATTTCTAATTTTATCTTTCCTAATTTTACCACACATCCACGTAAGCATTCTCATTTCCGCTACATCCATCTTATGAATATGCGTCTTCTTAATTGGCCAACATTGTGCTCCATGTGTCATAGCTGGTCTAACCACTGTCCTGTAAAATTTGCCCTTTAATTTCGTTGGCATTCGTTTGTCACAAAGCACTCCCGAAGCTAGTCTCCACTTTAGCTATCCAGCTTTTATCCTATGCTCCACATCTTTGTCAATCTCCCAATCCTTACTAATCATTAAGCCTAGGTAACGAAAAGAATCTTTACGTGGTATCTCATGGGTTTCATGTTTGACAGTAGTTTAAACACTTTGTATATATCCACTGAAGTTGCAAAATGTATGACTACTTTATTCCAAACTAATTTCAAAAATAAAGTTAATATTCCAAAACGCATATAGTGGAATGTTATTAATCTATCTTGTAAATGGCACTTAGAAAATGCCTAACTAGAAACGTCTTTACAAAATCAATGTATTGAAACAATTATTGAACATGAAGATGGAAGTGTTGAATAAATTTTCAAACAGATTCAAGAGATACAACTCCTATAGTTTATCAACCGTCTAGAAAGTTTTATTCTCATCCTCCCTCTATGGTAGGATCTTCCATAAAAGAACCATCCCGAGTTTCTTGCTCTACACCTCATGTAGACCTTTGACCTACAGGACTTGTGTATCCTTCTGATCAAGCTTCTCCATCTAATACATTTAATCCTTCAAAATCCGATTTCAAAATAAATGTTATTGAATGCTTTGAAATTGATTAAGAAATGTTAAGAAAGAATTTAGCTTTACATCCTCTCACAAAATCCTTTTTTAACCATGTTTCTCAATAACATAAAGACTTTGTAAAAGAAAAATGGTATAAATATATGTATGATAATCAAAGAAATATTTATTTCTTTGTTTGGCTTAAACTAGCCATGAAGAAAGCTTATAATACTAAAGATTTATCCATCAATATGATAACTAAATTAAGCTCTTGTTAGATTATAGCTTCTACTAGTTCCTCTCCACACAGAACTGAAGAATCTATACATCCTCCATTACATCAAATCATTTATAAAGAAACTTCAACTATACCCATAAAAGATCTTGGAAAAGTACAATGAGACAAAGATAAAACTGAATTTATTTACAAATCAAATTTAAGTCTAGTTTTAGAACAAAATAATTATACAAATATAAACCTTCATACTATTGGCCAACAAACCAATAGAATTGAAGAAAAAGATGAAAATATTTTAAAATTTTATGAAACTACTTCTTCCCATAGAGTAATCAAGACACAATCTTTAGGTTTTCAAGGTGAAGCCCTTAAAGATCTAAAGTTAGAAAAGAAACCCATAAAATTTTCAGACAACTAATCAATCAATTATCTCCTTGTTTTGTGAATATAAAACTTAAAGATAATAAAGAAAATAAAGATGAAAAATCCATAAATGTTTTAGTTTCTAAAGCTTCGAGCTTAAACTCAGAATTCTCTGTTTCTGACTCTATAGAAGAAAAATCAATTGAAAATCAAGATCAAGAATCTCTACAACTTAATAAAATATTTAAAAGGTATAAACCAATAGTCACTGCAGCAAAAACAAGAACTTATTATCCAAGACCTACTCCAATTGATCATCAAATCGAAGAACAAACTATTCTAAATGGCCTTTGATTTGAAAACTCTTCAACATATGAATGGAATGTAGTTGGACTATCTAAATATCAAATCCTACAACTATGCCAACACATGATGGTATATGCCTCTACCATCATGGCTGCCGGTAATGATCAAAGACATGTACTAAATGCAATCGTCCTTGGATTTACTTGACAATTACATGGTTGGTGGGAAAAGTACCTATCTGATACAGAAAGAAATGCTATATTAAATGCAGTAAAAAGAGATCCCTCAGGAAATCCTGTTCTTGCTCCTCAAGGCCAAATGATCCCTGATTCCAACTACATGCTAATTACTAATATAGTTAAACATTTTATTGGTAATTATATGAATGTAGAAGAAAAATTAAAAACACAATTAATCAATTTATCTTGCCCAACATTATCAGATTTTCGTTGGTATAAAGATGTTTTCTTATCAAAACTCTATATAATCGATGCAAGTAATTCAGATTTTTGGAAAGAAAAATTCATATATAGTCTTTCTAACCTTTTTGTAGAAAAAGTTAGAGAAGAATTAAAATTAGAAAATTATAGAAATTTGAATTATGGACTTTATATAGATGGTGATTTCATTCAAAAGATTAACAAAGTTGGATTTTCATTATGCAATGAAATCAAACTTAAACATCAAATTGAAAATAAAAAAGAATCAGCAAATATGAACATGGTGATTTTTGTTAACAATTTGGCATGGAACCATTAATCAGTCCTTCTAACAAAAATAAAAAGAAAAACTTAAAAAGAAACCATCAAAAAAGAAAATCTAAACATTTTTCAGCTCCACAATATTATATTCCCTTAAAAAGATATCATAAAAAATCTTCTCATAAAAGCCCCTAGAAAGAATTAAAGAAATCTCATACAAAAAATAATCCATCCACTTCTCGCCCCTAGAAAAAAGAAATACAATGTTATAATTGCAAGGAAAATGGACATATAGCGCTTGATTGCCTATAAATAAAAGTTAAAATAGAAAAAGAAATCAAAACTATCTTAAAAGGATCCTCAGAGTCAAAGTCATCCAGTTCCTCCAATACAAATTATTCTTCCTCTCATTCTTCAGATACATGTCATTGTAAAATATTTGATTGTGAAATCCAGTATGAATCTGCTTCTTTTACATCTTTATCTTTAACCGTACTTTTTGCTCTAGAAGAGATGGTGTTAGAAATGTTTAAAGATCTAAAAGATGAAGAATTAAAAAATAAATATTTTGGAAAAATATAGAATATAAATAAAAGAACTAAAAAAGGAAAAGCTTCTGCATCAAATAACATATTAGATATACCTGAACAATTCAGTATTAAAACTATATTAGATAGATTAAGAGAGCAACAAGCTCCTACTCATCTTTATATTCAAGATCTTTATAAAGAAATAAATAAACAAAATCAAGAAATGAAAGAATTAAAACAAGACTGAATTGAACTTCAAGAACCCAAACAACGTGTTGAGAATCTTGAATTTCACATACTCAAAAATTATCAAGAAAATAATTATAATTTAGAAAATGAAGAAAAATTTGATGAAAACTTGAATGGTTTTGTAAATTCTTTAACAAGGAATCCACTTATAAAATGGAAACTCAAGTTACAATTAAGATCAAAGAATTCTCTATTAAAGCACTCTGTTTACTAGATTGTGGCACAGATGTTAATTTAATAAAAGAGGGATTAATCGCAACAAGATATTATGAAAAAACCAATAATAAACTCAATTTATCTACTGCTAGCAAAAAACTACATATCAAATACAAATTAAGTAATGTTTATGTTTATAAAAATGGAACATGCATAAAGACTAATTTCTTTCTAGGAAAGGATTTAAACAATGATGTTGTCCTTGGAACTACTTTTCTACAAATTTTACAGCCTTTTCAAATTAACTCATCTGGTCTAAAAACTATTTTAGATAATAAAGAATTAAATTTTGATTTTGTTGAATTAACACCTACTCAACATATCAATATTATTCAGACAAAGTGTAAACAAGAATAAGATGTTGAAAACCATTCAGATATCCAGTTCCAAATAAAACGGATGTTATTAATCATCTCTCTAATGTCTTCTGTTTTCGACATTTAATTCTACATCAAGATTTTGATACCTTCAAATTCTACCCAGAGGACAGATATAAAATTGCTTTTCTTTTCCTAAAGATAATAAAAATTCAGGTTATTGATAATACTCATTCAGATCTATCTTTTACTCCTATTTACCTTCAAGAAGTATTCCTTCTCATTATGACATCAAGTAAAGCCCCAATTCAGGAATCAAGCTCTTCCTTCATACCTACATCCCAACAAATATCAATTCCCTTCTTCAATCCAGGATTATGTATTACTTCACAAGAACTTACCAATGCCCATTAGAGTGCCATTCTCTCTGATAAAAGAAAAAACACTAGAAAAACGCTATCCAAAATTGTAAACCATATTAAGGACTTAAAAAGCCAAATCCTTCTGTGCCATAACATCCGTCAAAGAGCGCTGTTATCCACTTATGCTGATGAAAAGACACACAGAATTCACCTCCTGGAAAAGGTTAACACAACCCTTCTAGATGAGATAGCTGCAAGAATTAGAGAAAAAACTATTTCTTGTTAGATCAAGGAGCGATTAATGGTCAAAGCTCAATATATAAGCTGGGTAATTGGCTTTCCCAAATTGTTCCTGCCATCATATGAAGTTGATAGCTCATATATCGAACAAGGATTAGTCCAAAGATTTTCTTTATGCAGAGATAATTTTGAAATGATACAATAGCTCCTTACAATCGTGCTTCATGCCCTTCGCAGCCCTGGAGTTACCAAAAGACAAATTATCAAAATGATATCATCCACTTTGGGTGAAAGATCAGAAATTCAATTTTATCAACCATATCAATTATGGACTATCATGACTATTGAAGAAGGAGATTTAGTCTGCAAGAAATTCATCTCTACCTTAAATGATTACAAGCATCTAGCTCAATAGTATGAATCTCATGAAGTCGCTACAACGGAATACAACTTGGAACATCTCCAAAATTATGATCCAACTTCTGATCAATATCAAAGATTTCTCAATCTAAAAGGACATCTTGAATTTGCAAGTACATACAGATATGTTTGGTGTGACAGTCGACGAGTTGTTTGCATTGCTGATGATCTCTCTGAGAAAACAATAGTGATACAGAATACATATAAATCTGGACATACAGCTCTCAATCAAATTATCAATGCTTATGAAGACATGTCTTTTGATATTTTTGAAGAAACTTGAGAAGAGCTAATCCAATTATTCCATGGTGAATTAACAATTAAAGGTCAAAATGAGCATTTTTATTGCGAGTCTCCAATAATACTATGTATAGCATAAAGATTCTTCTTATAAGAGCTTTTTCTAAAACAATGGAAGGATGAGAAAAGCTTTTTCTACTAGTCCATCAATGAGTACATAGAAAAAGTACATGCAAAAGTACTAAAAGACAAAGTGTATCTTTCATAAGAATGAAGTAGTATTTTATTCCCGACATGCACATCCATGAGGAAATTATCTCCAAAAAGGGAAAACAAATAAAGACATGACAATTACCTTATCAAGTCACTCAAAGCAATCATGACATCTCACTATTCAGAATAAAGTTCATCTACATCAAAGATAGTGATTTTTGCCTGTAGTCCAAAAGCATCATGAAATTTGCCAACACTCAGTTCTAATGAATGTAAATTATGTTTATTAAATAAGTCTAGCCATCCTCATGTACAGGCAAGAGTTGGAATACCAGTCAAAATCCAGCCTTGCTTTCACCACCATCTCCTCTCTCCTCTCCCTTCCGCTTTTGTATACCCACCATCATCCCCATTTGGTATCTGAGCCGAGTTGGCATCTAGTTTGTAATCAAGTATCATTGCAATATAAATTCGTTGTGTGAGTATTTCTTCACTTATCTTTATGTTTTGATTTGGTTTAAGGAATTGCTGACTCAGAAGTAAGGATGTCAAAGTTTTAATACTTAGTTCTGTGTTTGTTATTATTGAGAAATTGTAATCATATTCTGCCCGAAGCAAAGTTGAGGTAGCCATTGTTTTCACCGTTGTTAGCCATGTGAAGGCATTTAAGGCATTTTGTATGTGTGTAAATCCTCTATTTCATTAGATACTCGTGGTGGATTTGGTTAAAATAACTCTGCAATACAAATTATGGCTATGCTTATTAAGAAGTTTGTATCTTCTTCTTCCTCATCTTCAAATTCCTTATCTTCTATCTCTATTAAAAATAGCGAAGAAATCAGTTATGACGATTTAGATCAAGTTATTTGTGACTGGACTATTCCAACCTAAATAAAAATGAAATTTATAATGTTGGAAGTTTTCAATTAAAATCAAGTTATAAAGTAAAAACCATTGAAACAACTGAATCCATTATCGGTAATATTCAGTATCTTTCTTTAATCATGCCCCATGAAATAGAGGAGTACATTAAAACATACAATTATATTCATTTTGGATTAGTGCAAGTTGCTCTAAAGCCATTAACAAGAATTGGACTTAGAACAAAAGCTCTCATCTATGTTCAAGATACAAGACATAAAAAATTGAGTGATTCATTACTTGGAATGGTTGAATCAAGTTTGGTTTATGGCCTTACTTTCTTCAATTGCTTTCCAAATTTCTCGGTTTCTCTTACAGATCCAGGTGCACATGAAGCTCTTGCTTTTGCTATCGAGACAAAAGGTTTTGATATGAATCTTCATAATCAAAATCTTGCTCTCATATATAGAGTTTATTATAAACTCATGAATTCAATTGTTCCAGGCATAGCCTATTCCCATCAAGCAAAAGGTATGACTATTTTATTCCAAACCAAACTATTTTCAAAAATAAAGTTAATATTCCAAAACTTTTACAGTGGAATGATATTAATCTATCTGGTAAACGGTGCTTAGAAAACGCCCAACTAGAAAAGTCTTTAGAAAATCAAGATATTGAAACAATTATTGAACATGAAGATGGAAGTGTTGAAATAAATTTTCAAATAGATTCAAGAGATAAGACTCCTATAGTTTAACAACCGTCTAGAAAGTCTTATTCTCATCCTCCCTCTATGATAGGATCTTCCATAAAAGAACCATCCCGAGTTTCTTGCTCTACACCTAATGCGGACCTTCAACCTACAGGACTTGTGTATCCTTCTTATCATGCTTCTCCATCTAATACATATAATCCTTCGAAATCCGATTTCAATATAAATGTTATTGAATGCTTTGAAATTGATAAAGAAAGGTTAAAAAAGAATTTAGCTTTATATCCTCTCACAAAATATTTTTTTAACCATGTTTCTCAAGAACATAAGGACTTTCTAAAAGCAAAATGGCATAAATATATGCATGATAATCAAATAACTATTTATTTCTTTGATTGGCTTAAACTAGCCATGAAGAAAGCTTATAATACTAAAGATTTATCCATCAATATGATAACAAAATTAAGTTCATCTTGGATTATTGCTTCTACCAGTTCTTCTCCACAAAGAATTGAAGAATCTATACATCCTCTATTACATCAAATCATATATAAAAAGAACTTTGGCCGTACCTATAAAAGATGTAGCAAAGAAAAAAGGAGATAAAGGTAAATTTGAATTTATTTACGAATCAAATTTAAGTCATATTTTAGAACAAAATAATTATACAAATATTAACCTTCATACTATTGGCCAGCAAAATAATACAATTGAAGGTAAAGATGAAAATATTTTACAACCTTCTAAAATTATTTCTTCTCAAAAAGAAATCAAAACTATCTTAAAAGGATCCTCATCCTCATCCTTAGAATAATCTAGTTCGTCTGATAAAGATTACTCTTCAGATACATGCCATTGTAAAATATTTGACAGTGAAATCTAGTATGAATCTGGTTCTTCTTCCTCTTTATCTTCAAACGTACTCTCTGCTCTAGAAGAAATGGTGCTCGAAATGTCTAAAGATCTAAAAGATGAAGAATTAAAAAATAAATATTTTGAAAAAATATAGAAAATAAACAGTGGAAATAAAAAAAAGCTTCTACATAAAGTAATATATCTGACTTACCTAAACAATTCAGCATAAAAACTGTTTTAAATAGATTAAGAAAGCAACAAGCCTCTACTCATTTTTCAATTTAAGATCGTTTTAAAGAAATTAATAATCAAAAGCAAAAAATAAAAGAATTAAAACTAGACTAAATTGAACTTCAAGAATTCAAACAATGTGTTAAGAATCTTGAATTTCATACACTCAAAAATCATTAAGAAAATAATGATAATTTAGAACATAAGGAAAATTTTGATGAAAACTTAAATGGTTTTGTAAATTCTTTAATAAGGAATCCACCCCAAAAATGGAAAACTCAAGCTACAATTAAGGTGAAAGACTTCTCTATTAAAGCACTCTGCTTACTGGATAGTGGTGCAGATGTTAATTTAATAAGAGAGGGATTAATCCCAACAAAATATTATGAAAAAACCAAAAATAAACTCAGCCTAGCAACTGCTAATAATAAACTCCATATCCATTATAAATTAAATAACGTCCATGTTTGCAAAAATGGAACCTGTATAAAGACTAATTTCTTGCATGGAAAAGATTTAAACAATGATGTTATCATTGGAAATCCGTTTCTATAGATTCTACAACCTTTTCGAATTGATTCATTAGGCCTTAAAACTATTAAAGACAGTAAAAAATTAATTTTGATTTTGTTGAATCAACTCCTATTCAACATATCATTATCATTCAAAATCAAATTGCCTATAAAGAAAAACAAATTGCATATCTTCAAAAAGATATGAATTCTTTAAGAATTGAAAAAGAATTACAAAAACTAGAATTCCAAAAAGATTTAATCCAAGTTCAAAAATCTCTTGAAACAAAATGCTGTTCAGACCTTCCTTCTGCCTTTTGGCAAAGGAAACACCATATATTTCTCTTCCATATTTTGATAATTTCGATGAATCTCAAATTCCTACTAAAGCTCAACTTATTCAAATGAATAACAACCTTGTACAACTATATACTAAAGAAATCAATGATCTTCTTGCTAAAAGGCTTATTTAGAAATCACAATTCCCTTGGAGTTGTGCAGTATTTTATGTAAATAAAGTGCTTGAACAAGAATGAGGTGTTCCTCGTCTTGTTGTCAACTACAAGCCTTTAAATAAAGTCTTAAAGTCCATCGGATATCTAGTTCCAAATAAAACTGATCTTATTAACCGTTTAGCTGGTGCCTTCTTTTTTTCCAAATTTGATCTTAAATCAGGATTTTGGCAAATTCAAATCACCCTGGAGGACAGGTATAAAACTGCTTTTATAGTACCATTCGGCCATTATGAATGGAACGTTATGCCATTTGGTTTAAAAAATGCTCCTTCAGACTTTTAAAGAATAATGATTGACATTTTAAATCCATATTCAGCTTTTACACTTGTCTAAATAGATGACATTCTTGTGTTTTCAAAATCTATTTGTGACCATTGGAAATATTTAAATATTTTTAAAAAAGTTATTATTAAGAATGAACTTGTCTTATCACAAAAGAAAATGAAGCTTTTTCAAATAAAAATTCAGTTTCTTGGCTTTATAAGAAAAAAGGAACTATTTCTCCAGTCCAAAGAGTTATTAAGTTTGCTTCCCAATTTCCTAATAAAATTCTTAATAAAGAGCAACTGCAATGTTTTTCTAGGATGCCTTAATTATGTTTATGACTTTTATAAAGATCTTGCTAAAGAAAGAAAAATCTTGCTAATGCACTTGACCAAAAATCCTGTAGAATGGTCACCTGCTCATACAAAAGCTGTTCAAAATATTAATAGAATGTCCAAAATTTACCTTGTTTAATTATCCCTCATCCAGATCTATTAAAAATAGTTCAAACAGATGCATTTGAAATAGGTTTTGGAGGAATCCTTCTATGAAAAAACATCCTTGTAAAAGAAGAAATTCTTTGTTTCACTTTTGGAACATGGACACTCACTCAACAGAATTATTCAACTATTAAAAAGGAAATCCTCTCCATAGTAAATAGTATAATGAAGTTCCAAAGTAATTTATTAAACAAAAATTTTTTATTAAGAATAGATTGTAAATCTGCCAAAGATATTTTAGAAAAAGATGAAAAAATCTTGCTGCTAAGCAAATCTTTACTCGCTGGCAAGCTTTATTAGCCATATTTGACTTTGACATTGAGTATATTGTAGGTAAAAATAATTCTCTTCCTAATTTTTTTATCTCGTGAGCTTTTACAGGGAGAAAAGAATGAACCCTCGGCAGATTAGACCCTTTCTCCAGTCCCCAACTAATAAAGTTCCTTCCATTATGAACACTACACCTTTATCCAAAAAATCCAGCGGCAATTATCTTAAAAAATGGGAAGCAACCCATACTTCTAATATTCCTCAATTTCAAAGCCCATTAAGCCCTGTATCCAGAAAACCTCAAGCTTCACAAGCCCAATATTTTGTCACAAAAGCACCCTTGAGAATTTATTCTTTAGATGACATGTATTATGCTGATACCATTTCTACTGAACAACTTATCCAAACACTTTTTCTTCTGATCACTTATTTATCTAACGTCTTGACTATAAAGTCTATGAATAAATTCTAATCAAAACTGGTAGCTGTACTATTGATCATACAGATGGGATCAAAAAATTCATACTTAAATGCTTTACCACCCAATATTACTATCCTCTATTCAAAAATCAATATCCTGCATGTTCTCTCTGCAGAAGAATGGGGACGACCTCTTCAGAAGCCTCAAAGGCTTGATTTAGTACTTATTTTTAATTATTATGATTACATTTCTGCTTGGAAAGTCATCCTCAATTACAAAACCCATCCTTCTAGCATTCCTAGTTCATCAGATTCAAATCAAACTCCCATAAAATACCTATGTGGTTCTTCACACAATAATGGATACCTTTTGGTGCCACTAAAGACATCCTTCCTCAAGCACTTCTTCCTATTTATGAATCCTATTCTACATCATTTAAAGCCCTTCTCAAATCAGAAGAAAAAAGCCTTTATCAGCAACTACAACTTGCAATAGAACCTTATGTTACTATGCAGTTTTATCATAAGTAGGAGATTTCTTGGATATTGAAATGGAATTTTTATAAAGAAATGGACTTCAATCCACAAGTTTGATCTCGAATGATTTATAGCAAGTTTTGGCATCAATTTGATTATGCTGCAATACTCCAGCAATATTCTACCAATCAAGCTATAAAGCCATCATTCTCTGAAATTCTCAAAACTCCTAAAAAAGAAAAATAAAGGCTTCATCCAACAAGTGATATTGACAAATAGAAGAATTCTTTTTTAGCCTTTCCATTTGTTCTTTATGCAGCAGCAGATTTGCTTCAACTCAAAAAAAAACTTCAAAAGGAAATTATTGAACAATTACAAAAAGAATGGCCATCTGAAAATTCTCCATTAAGTTTTGGTCAGTAGCTGTATCATCTTTGAGCTGATGATAATCCTTTTGAAAATATTTCTTTTGAAACTGATATAGATGCTGATAAGACAAAAAATGATAATGAAGGATTCAAATCTATCCAAAGAAAAGGAAAAAAAAAACCAAGACAACACATATGCTTTATTAAGCCACTCAATTTCCCACAAAGCAACCACGACAATCCACTATTCAAAATAAAGTTCATATACAGTGATGATTATAATCTTATCCGGCAATCCTAAAGCATCTAGTTTGTAATCAAGTATTGTTGCAATATAAAGTCATTTTGTGAGTATTTCTTCACTTACCTTTATGTTTTGATTTTATTTAAGGAATTGCTGACTCAGAAGTAAGGACGTCAAAAGTCTTAATGCTTAGTTCTGTGTTTGTTATTATTGAGAAATTTTAATCATATTACACCCGGAGCGAAGTTGAGGTAGCCATTGTTGTCACCGTTGTTAGCCATGTGAAGGCATTTAAGGCATTTTGTTGGTATGTAAATCCTCTATTTTGTTAGTTACTCATAGTGGATTTGGTTAAAATAACTCTGTAATACAAATATGCCTAAGCTTATTAAGAAGTTTGTACCTTCTTCTTCCCCATCATCAAATTCCATAACTTCTTTGTCTATTAAAAATAGTGAAGAAATCAGTTATGACGATTTAGATCAAGTTTCTTGTGGCTGGACTATTCCAACCGTAGATAAAAATGAAATTTGCAAAGTTGAAAGTTTTCAATTAAAATCAAGTTATAAAGAAAAACCATTGAAAGAACTGAATCCATTACCAGTAATATTCAACATCTTTAATTAATCAAGCCCCATGAAATAAAGAAGTATTGTAAAACATATAATTATATTAATTTTGGATTAGTGCAAGTTGCTCTAAAGCCTTTAACAAGACTTGGACTTAGAAGCTCTCATCTATGTTCAAGATACAGGACATAAAAAAATCAGTGATTCATTACTTGGAATGTTTGAATCAAATTTGGCTAATGGCCCGAATTTCTTTAACTGCTTTCCAAATTTCTCTGTTTCTCTTATAGATCCAAGTGCACATGAAGCTTTTACTCTTGCTATCTAGACAAAAGGTTTTGATATAAATCCTCATAATAAAAATCTTGCTCTCATATATAGAGTTTATTATAAACTCATGAATTCAGTTGTTCCAGGCATAACCTATTCCCATCAAGCAAAAGGTATGATTACTTTATTCCAAACTAATTTAAAAAGTAAAGTTAATATTCCAATACTCATACAGTGGAATGATATTAATCTATCAAGTAAATGGCACTTAGAAAATGCCTAACTAGAAAAGTCTTTAGAAAATCAAGATATTGAAACAATTATTGAACATGAAGATGGAAGTGTTGAAATAAATTTTCAAATAGATTCAAAAGATACAACTCCTACAGTTTATCAACCTTCTAGATTGTCTTATTCTCATCCTCCCTCTATGGTAGGAGCTTCCATAAAAGAACCATTCCGGGTTTCTTGCTCTACACCTAATGTATACCTTCGACCTACTGGACTTGTGTATCCTTCTTATCAAGCTTCTCCATCTAAGACATAAAATCCTTCGAAATCCGATTTCAATATAAATGTTGATGAATGTTTTTGAAATTGTTAAAGAAATGTTAAAAAAGAATTTAGCTCTACATCCTTTAACAAAACCATTTTTTAAAAAAGTTTCTAAAAATCATAAAGACTTTTTTTAAAAAGATGGTACAAATATATATATGATAATCAAAGAAATATTTATTTCTTTGATTGAATTAAATTAGCCATAAAGAAAGCTTATAATACTAAATATTTATCCATCAATATGATAACAAAATTAAGCTCATCTTGGATTATAGCTTCTACCAGTTCTTCTCCGTAAAGAATTGAAGAATCTATACATCCTCCATTACATCAAATCATATATAAAGAAACTTCGGCAGTACCCATAGAAGATGTAGCAACGATAAAAGGAGATAAAGGTAAATCTAAATTAATTTATAAATCAGACTTAAGTCATATTTTAGAACAAAATAATTATACAAATATTAACCTTCATACTATTGGCCAACAAACCAATAGAATTAAAGATAAAGTTGAAAATATTTTAAAATTTTATGAAGCATCTTCTTCACAAAAGATAATAAAGACACAAACTTTAAGTTTTCATGGTGAAGTCCTTAAAGATCTAAAGTTAGGAAGGAAACCTTTAAAATTTTCAGATGAACTAATCAATCAATTATCTCATAGTTTTACAAATATAAAACTTTAAGAAAATAAAGATAAAAAAGCTAACAAATCTTTAAATGTTTCAGTCTCAAATTCTAAAGCCTCTAGCTCATATTCAGAATTTTCTGTAGCTGATCCTATAGAAGAAGAATCTAAAACAAATGAGAATCAAAATGATCAAAATCAAGAATCTCTATAAATCAATAAAATATTTAAAAGACAAAAACCAATAGTCAAATAATTCCTAATTCTATTTAAATTCTTATTACCAATATAGTAAAACATTTTATTGGTAATTATATGAATGTAGAAGAAAAATTAAAAACACAATTAATCAATTTATGTTTCCCAACATTATCAAATTTTCGTTGGTATAAAGTTGTTTTCTTATCAAAACTCTATACAATCGATACAAGCAATTCAGAATTTTGGAAAGAAAAATTTATATTTGGTCTTCCTAAACTTTTTGCAAAAATAGTTAGAGAAGAATTAAAATCAGAAAATTATGGAAATTTGAATTATGGAATGTATACATATGGAGATCTAATTCAAAAGATTAATAAATTTGGATTTTCATTATGCAATGAAATCAAACTTAAATGTCAAATTGAAAATCAAAAAAGAATCAGCAACTATGAACTTGGTGATTTTTGTTTTTAATTTGGAATGGAGCCATTAATCAATCCTTCTAGCAAAAATAAAATGAAAAACTTAAAAAGAAACCATCAGAAAAGTAAATCTAAACATTTTTCAATTCCATAATATTATATTCCCTCAAAAAGATAAAATGTAAAATCTTCTCATAAAAATTCTTATAAAGAATCAATGAAATCTTATATAAAAGATAATCCATCCACTTCTTATCCTAAGAAAAAAGAAATACAATGTTATAATTGCAAAGAAAAAGGATATATAGCTCCTGACTGCCCAAAAATAAAAGTAAAAATAGAAAAAGAAATCAAAACTATCTTAAAAGGATTCTCAGCGTCAGAGTCATCTAGTTCTTTTGATTCATATCATTCTTCCTCTCATTCCTTAGATACATGTCATTGTAAAATATTTGATAGTGAAATCCAGTATGAATCTGCTTCTTTTTCCTTTTTATCTTTAAACATACTTTCTGCTCCAGAAGAATTGGTGCTAGAAATGTTTAAAGATTTCTCACATGAAGAATTAAAAATAAATATTTTAAAAAATATAGAATATGAATAAAGGAAATAAAAATAGGAAAAGCTTCTACATCAAAAATATATCTGACTTACCTGAACAATTCAACATTAAAACTGTATTAGATAAATTAAGAGAGCAACAAGCTCCTACTCATCTTTCTATTCAAGATCATTATAAAGAAATAAATAACCAAAAACAAGAAATAAGAGAATTAAAACAAGACTTAATTGAACTTCAAGAACTCAAACAACGTGTTGAGAATCTTGAATTTCACACACTAAAAAATTATCAAGAAAATAATGACAATTAAGAAAATTAAGAAAAATCTGATAAAGAATATAAATGGTTTTGTAAATTCTTCAACAAGAAACCTACTTAAAGAATGGAAAACTCAAGCTACAATTAAGGTCAAAGACTTCTCTATTAAAGCACTCTGCTTACTAGATAGTGGCGTAGATGTTAATTTAATAAGAGAAAGATTAATCTCAACAAAATATTATGGAAAAACCAATAATAAACTCAATCTAGCTATTGCTAGCAAAAAACTAATTTCCTTTTAGGAAATGATTTAAACAATGATGTTATCCTTGGAAATCCTTTTCTACAAATTTTATAGCAATTTCAAATTGACTCATCAGGTCTAAAAACTATTTTAGACAATAAAGAATTAAAATTTGATTTTGTTGAGTTAACTCCTATTCAACATATCAATATTATTCAGACAAAGTGTAAACAAGAATAAGATGTTAAAAAACCATTCAGATATCCATTTCCAAATAAAACAGATCTTCTTAATCGTCTCTCTGATGTCTTCATGTTTTCTACATTTAATCCTACATCCAAATTTTGGTACCTTGAAATTCTACCAGAGGACAAATATAAAATTATTTTTCTTTTCCCAAAGAAAATAAAAATTCAGATTATTCATAATTCTCATTTAGACCTATCTGCCTTCAGGAAGTATCCCTTCTCATTATGGCATCAAGTACAAGCAAAAGCAAAGCCCCTATTCAAGAATCAAGCTCCTCCTTCATACCTACATCCCAAAAAATATCAATTCCCTTCTTCAATCCAGGATTATCTGTCATTTCAGAAGAACTTATCAATGCCCATTCGAGTGCCATTCTCTCTTATAAAAGAAAAAAACACTAGAAAAGCCCTACCCAAAATTGCAAACCATATCAAGGACTTAGAAAGCCAAATCCTTATATACCATAACATCCATCAAAGCGCATTGCTATCCACCTATGCTAATGAAAAAACATCCAGAATTCACCTCCTGGAAAAGGTTAACACAGCCCTTCCAGATGAGATAGTTGCAAGAATTAGAGAAAAAGTTATTTATTGTCAGATCAAGGAGCGACTAATGCTCAATGCTAAATATATAAGCTAGGCAACTGGCTTGCCCAAATTGTTCCTGCCATCATATGAAGTTGATATCTCATATATTGAACAAGGATTTTCTCTATGCAGGGATGAATTTGAATTGATACAGCAGCTCCCTGCAATCGTGCGTCATGCCCTTCGCAGCCTTGGAGTTACTAAAAGACAACTTCTCATAATGATTTTATCAAGTTTGGGTGAAAGATCAGAAATCTAGTTTTATCAACCTTATCAATTATAGACCATCATGAATTATGAAAAAGGAGATTTAATTTGCAAAAAATTCATCTTTACCTTAACTGATTACGAGCATCTCTATGTTGATTATCCAGCTCAATGGTATGAATCTCATGACGTCGCTACATTGGAATACAGCTTAGAACGTCTCCAAAATTATGATCCAGCTTTTGATCAATATCAAAGATTTCTCAATCTAAAAGGACATCTTGAATTTGCAAGTATATACAGATATGTTTGGTGTGACGGTCGAGGAGTTGTTTGCATTGCTGATGATCGGGCTGAGCAAACTACGGTGATACAGAATCCTTCAAAATCCGGACACGCAAGTTTAATCAAATTCTCAATGCCTATGAAGATATCTCTTTTGACATTTTAAAAAAAATTCAAGAAGAATTAATTCAGCTATTCCATAGAGAATTCGAAAATGATAATGAAGGTTGGAATGACCCTTGTCATAATTTTGACTCTATTATGAAGTTCTCCGCTAGCTTCAATGGAATTCATCAGGATAGTGATTAATCTTATCAGGATTTAGATATATTAAGAGTTTTCTCTATAAAGCATGCAAAAAAAAGATAACAAAAACTTTATCATTGCTATCGTATCTATAGCTATGCTATTCTCTACAAATACATCAAAGTTATGTTGAAAAGTACTATACAAAAAGCTACTTTGAGAAAGAAAACAAAAGACAATTGTGAAAAATCCAAAAGACAACAAGAATGAACAAGGCTCCATAGACTCCTCTCTCTGCAACAAACCAACCAGGTACTATGCAAAAGAATAAAGCAACTATGGAGAAAAATAAAGCAACATCCTCCTAGTCAACGAGTACAATCATCATAGCATGACGACCAACCATCTACATGGCAACCAGTGATCCTATCCAGCAGTAAAATCCTGAAACATCATGCAATATGCTAACAAACAAAATTAAATGCAAATGCAGTCAACATTCAGTTGTAATGAAATGTAAATTATGTTTGCTAAGGCTAAAAATAGTACCAGCCTTCTCCATGTATAGGAAAGAGTTTGAACACCACTCAAAATCTAGCCTTGCTTCCACCACCATCTCCTCTCTCCTCTCCCATCCGCTTTTGTATACCCACCATCTTCCCCATTTGGTATCAGAGCCGAATTGGCATCTAGTTTGTAATCAAGTGTCATTGCAATATAAAGTCGTTTTGTGAGTATTTCTTCACTTAATCTTTATATTTTGATTTTGTTTAAGGAATTGCTGACTCAAAAGTAAGAACATAAAAAATCCTAATATTTATTTCTGTATTTCTTATTATTGAGAAATTTTAATCATATTCCGCCTGGACCGAAGCTGAGGTAGCCATCGTTGTCACCCTTGTTCGCCGTGTGAAGGCGTTTAAAGCGTTTTGTTGGTGTGTAAATCCTCTATTTCATTAGATACTCGCGATGGATTTGGTTAAAATAACTTTGTAATACAAATTATGGCAAAGCTTATTAAGAAGTTTGTACCTTTTTCTTCCTCATCATCAAATTCCTTATGTTCTACGTCTATTAAAAACAGTGAAGAAATCAGTTATGACGATTTAGATCAAGTTATTTTTGACTGGACTATTCCAACCAAAAAGAAAAATGAAATTTATAAAGTTGGAAGTTTTCAATTAAAATAAAGTTATAAAGTAAAAACCATCAAAAGAACTGAATCCATTATCAGTAATATTCAGAATCTTTCTTTAATCAAGCCCCATGAAATAAAGAAGTAGGTTAAAACGTCTAATTATATTCATTTTGGATTAGTGCAAGTTGCTCTAAAGCCTTTAATAAGACTTGGACTTATAACAGAAGCTCTCATCTATGTTCAAGATACAAGACATAAAAAATTCAGTGATTCATTACTTAGAGTGGTTGAATCAAGTTTGGCTAACGGCCCTACTTTCTTCAATTGCTTTCCAAATTTCTTGGTTTTCCTTTCAGATCCAGGTGTACATGAAGCTCTTACTCTTGCTATCCAAACAAAAGGTTTTAATATGAATCCTCATAATCAAAATCTTACTCTCATATATAGAGTTTATTATAAACTCATGAATTCAGTTGTTCCAGGCATAGCCTATTCCCATCAAGCAAAAAGTATGACTGCTTTCTTCCAAACTAATTTCAAAAATAAGGTTAATATTCCAAAACTCATACGGTGGAATGATATTAATCTATCTGGTAAATGGCGCTTAGAAAATGACCAACTAGAAAGGTCTTTAGAAAATCAAGTTATTGAAACAATTATTGAACATGAAGATGAAAGTATTGAAATAAATTTTTAAACAGATTCAAGAGATACAACTCCTACAGTTTATCAAGCTTCTAGAAAGTCTTATTCTCATCCTCCCTCTGTGGTAGGATCTTCCATAAAAGAATCATCCCGAGTTTCTTGCTCTACACCTAATGTAGACCTTCGCCCTACAGGACTAGTATATCCTTCTTATCAAGCTTCTCCATCTAATACATACAATCCTTTGGAATCCGATTTCAATATAAATGTTATAGAATGTTTTGAAATTGATAAAGAAATGTTAAAAAAGAATTTAGCTCTACATCCTTTAATAAAATACTCTTTTAGATAAGTTTCTCAAGAACGTAAAGACTTTCGAAAAGCAAAATGGTATAAATATATGTACGATAATCAAAGAAATATTTATTTCTTTGACTGGCTTAAACTAGCCAAGAAGAAAGCTTATAGTACTGAAGATTTGTCCATCAATATGATAACTAAATTAAGCTTTTCTAGGATTATAGCTTCTACTAGTTCCTCTCCACAAAGAACTGAAGAATCTATATATCCTCCATTATATCAAATAATATATATAGAAACTTCAGCCGTACCCATAAAAGATGTTGTAAAAATACAAGGAGATAATGGTAATTCTAAATTTATTTACAAATCAGATTTAAGTCATGTTTTATAAGAAAATAATTCTATAAATATTAACCTTCATACTATTGGCCAACAAACCAAAAGAATTGAAGATACAGTTGAAAATATTTAAAAAATTTATGAAGCGTCTTCTTCACAAAAGATAATTAAGAAAGAAACTTTAGGTTTTCAAGGTGAAGCCTATAAAGATCCAAAGTTAGAAAGGAAACCTTTAAAATTTTCAGATGAACTAATCAATCAATTATCTCATAGTTTTACAAATATAAAACGTCAAGAAAATAAAGATAAAAAAGCTAACAAATCTATAAATGTTTTAGTCTCAAATTCTACAGCCTTTAGCACAGATTCAAAATTTTCTGTAGTTGACCCTATAGAAGAAGAGTCTAAAACAAATGAGAATCAAAATGATCAAAATCAAGAATCTCTACAAATCAATAAAATATTTAAAAGACAAAAACCAATAGTCACTGCTGCAAAAACAAGAAATTATTATCCAAGACTTACTCTAGTTGATCTTCAATTCGAAGAACAAACTACTCTAAAAGGCTTCGATTTGAAAAGTCCTCAGTATACGAATGGAATCTAGATGGACTATCTGAATATCAAATCCTGCAACTATGCCAACAAATGATGATATATGCCTCTACCATTATGGCTGTTGGTAATGATCAAAGACATGTAGTAAATGCAGTCGTCCTTGGATTTAATGGACAATTACATGGTTGGTGGGAAAAGTACCTATCTGATACAGAAAGACAAGCTATACTAAATGCAGTAAAAAGAGATCCCTCAGGAAATCCTATTTTTACTCCCCAAGGCCAAATAATCCCTAATTCCATCTACATGCATATCACAAATATAGTTAAACATTTTATTAGTAATTATATGAATGTAGAAAAAAATTAAAAACACAATTAATCAACGTATCCCAAGAATTAAAAAGAAACCATCAAAAAAGAAAATCAAAACATTTTTCAACTTCATAATTTTATACTCCCACAAAAAGATATTATAAAAAATCTTCTCATAACAACCCTTATAAAGAATTAAAGAAATCTTTTACAAATGATAATCCATCCACTTCTTATCCCATGAAAAAAGAAATATAATGTTTTAATTGCAAAGAAAAAGGACATATAGCTCCTGACTACCCAAAAATAAAAGTTAAAACAGAAAAAGAAAATCAAAATTATTTTAAAAGGATCCTCAGCATTAGAGTCATCCAATTCCTCTGATACAGATTATTATTCCTCACATGCTTCAGATACAGGTCATTGTAAAATATTTGACAGTGAAAACCTATATGAATTTGCTTCTTCTTCCTCTTTACCTTTAAACATACTTTTGGCTCCAGAAGAGATTATGCTAGAAATGTTTAAAGATCTAAAAGATGAAGAATTAAAAAATAAATATTTTGAAAAAATACAAAATATAAATAAAGGAACTAAAAGAGGGAAAGCTTTTACATCAAATAACATATTAGACTTATTTGAACAATTCAGCATCAAAACTGTATTAGATGGATTAAGAAAGCAACAAGCTCCTACTCATCTTTCTATTCAAGATCTTTATAAAGAAATAAATAATCAAAAGCAAGAAATAAAAGAATTAAAACAAGACTTAATTGAACTTCAAGAACTCAAACAACCTGTTGAGAATTTTAATTTCACACACTAAAAAATTATCAAGAAAATAATGATAATTTAAAAAATCAAGAAAAATTTGATAAAGACTTAAATGGTTTTGTAAATTCTTTAACAAGAAATCCACTTAAAAAGTGGAAAACTCAAGCTGCAATTAAGATCAAAGACTTCTCTATTAAAGCACTCTACTTACTAGATAGTGGCGCAGATGTTAATTTAATAAGAGAAGGATTAATCCCAACAAAATATTATGAAAAAACCAATAATAAACTCAATCTAGCTACTATTAGCAAAAAAACTACATATCAAATACAAATTAAATAATGTTTATGTCTGTAAAAATGGAACATGCATAAAGACTAATTTCCTTCTAGGAAAGGATATAAACAATGATGTTATCCTTGGAAATATTTCTTTATAAATTTTGCAGCCTTTTCAAATTGACTCATTAGTTCTAAAAACTATTTTAAACAATAAAGAATTAAATTTTGATTTTTTTCAATTAACTCCTATTCAACATATCAATATTATTCAAACAAAGTGTAAACAAGAATAAGATGTTCAAAAACCATTCAGATATCCAGTTCCAAATAAAACGAATCTTATTAATCGTCTCTTTGATGTCTTCATGTTTTCTACATTTAATCCTACATCCAGATTTTGGTACCTTCAAATTTTACCCGGAGGACAGATATAAAATTATTTTTCTTTTCCCAAATAAAATAAAATTTTAGATTATTGATAATTCAAATTCAGACCTATTTGCCTTCAGGAAGTCTCCCTTCTCATTATGACATAAAGTACAAGAAAAAGCAAAGCCCCTATTCAGGAATCAAGCTCCTCCTTCATACCTACATCCCAACAAATATCAATTACCTTCTTCAATCCAGGACTATCTGTCATTTCACAAGAACTTATCAATGCCCATTGGAGTGTCATTCTCTCTGATAAAAGAAAAAACACTAGAAAACCAATCCAAAATTGCAAACATATCAAGGACTAAGAAAGCCATAACATCCATCAAAGAGCACTGTTATCCACTTATGTTAATGAAAAAACATCCAGAATTCACCTCTGGGAAAAGGTTAACACAGCCTTCCAGATGAGATAGCTGCAAGAATTAGAGAAAAAGTTATTTCTTGTCAGATCAAGGAGCGATTAATGCTCAAAGCTCAATATATAAGCTGGGCAAACTGGCTTTCCCAAATTGTTCCTGCCATCATATGAAGTTGATATCTAATATATCGAACAAGGATTTTCTTTATGCAGGGATGATTTTGAATTGATACAGCAGCTCCCTTCAATCGTGTGTCATGCCCTTCGCAGCCTTGGAGTTACCAAAAGACAACTTCTCATAACGATTTTATCAAGTTTGGGTGAAAGATCAGAAATCCGGTTTTATCAACCTTATCAATTATGGACCATCTTGAATTATGAAGAAGGAGATTTAGTCTGCAAAAAGTTTATCTCTGCCTTAAATGATTACGAGCATCTCCATGTTGATTATCCAGCTCAATGGTATGAATCTCATGAAGTCACTATAATGGAATACAGCTCAGAACACCTCCGAACTTATGATCCAGCTTTTGATCAGTTTCAAAGATTTCTCAATCTAAAAGGACATCTTGAATTTGCAAGTACATATAGATATGTTTGGTGTGACGGTCAAAGAGTTGTTTGCATCGCTGATGATCTCGCTGAGCAAACAACGGTGATACAAAATCCATATAAATCTGGACATTCAGCTCTTAATCAAATTATCATTTCTTATGAAGACATGTCTTTTGATATTTCTGAAGAAACTCGAGAAGAGTTAATCCAATTATTCCATGGTGAATTAACAAATGAAGGTTGGGATGAGCACTTTTGATGCAAGTCTCCAATAATACTATGCCTAGCATAAAGATTCTTCCTACAAGAGCTTTTTCTACTAGCCCATCAATGAGTTTTTTGGAAAAAGTACTTACAAAAGTACTAAAAGACAAAGCATATCTCTCATAAGAATGAATTAGTATTTTATGCCCGACATGCACATCTATGAAGAGCTTATCTCCAGAAAGGGAAAAGAAATAAAGACATGACACATACCTTATCAAACCACTCAATGCAATCATGACGTCTCACTATTCAAAACAAAGTTCATCTATAGCAAAGATTGTAATTTTTGCCTGTAGTCAGGTTGCATCATGAAATTTGTCAGCACAAGAAATGAAATGTAAAAGCAGTCTAAATTCAGTTGTAATGAAATGTAAATTATGTTGGTTATGACTATAAATAGGTCTAGCCTTCTGCATGTACAGGCAAGAATTGGAATGCCAGTCAAAATCCAACCTTGCTTCCACCACCATCTCCTCTCTCCTCTCTCTTCCGCTTTTGTATACCCACCATTTTCCCCATTTAGTATAAGAGCTAAGTTGGTATCAAATTTGTAATCAAGTACTTTAGCAATATAAAGTTGTTTTGTGAGTATTTCTTCACTTATCTTTGTTATGTTATGCTTTGATTTTGCTTAAGGAATTGCTGACTTAGAAGTAAGAACATCAAAACTCTTAATACATAGTTCTATGTTTGTTATTATTGAGAAATTTTGATCATATTTCGCCTGGAGCAAAACTAAGGTAGCCATTGTTATTGCTGTTGTTCACCGTGTGAAGGCGTTTAAGGCATTTTGTTGGTGTGCAAATCCTCTATTTCGCTAGATACTCGTGGTGGATTTGGTTAAGATAACTTTGTAATACAAATTATGGCTAAGCTTATTAAGAAGTTAGTACCTTCGTCTTCCTCATCATCAAATTCCTTATCTTCTACATCTATTAAAAATAGAGAAGAAATCAGTTATGACGATTTAGATCAAGTTATTTGTGACTGGACTATTCCAACCAAAAAGAAAAATGAAATTTATAAAGTTGAAAGTTTTCAATTAAAATCAAGTTATAAAGTAAAAACCAACGAAAGAACTAAATCTATTACTAGTAATAGTCAAAATCTTTCTTTGATCAAGCCCCATGAAATAAAGGAGTATGTTAAAACATACAATTATATTCATTTTGGATTAGTACAAGTTGTTCTAAAGCCTTTAACAAGACTTGGACTTAGAACAGAAGCTCTCATCTATGTTCAAGACACAAGACATACAAAATTCAGTGATTCATTACTTAGAATGGTTGAATCAAGTTTAGCTAATGGCCCTACTTTCTTCAATTGCTTTCCAAATTTCCCTGTTTCCCTTATAGATCTAGTTGCACATGAAACTCTTACTCTTGCTATTCAGACAAAAAGTTTTGATATGAATCCTCCTAGTCAAAATCTTGCTCCCATATGTAGAGTTTATTATAAACTCATGAATTCAATTGTTCTAGGCATAGCCTATTCCCATAAAGCAAAAGCTATGACTACTTTATTCCAAACTAATTTCAAAAATAAAGTTAATATTCCAAAGCTCATACAGTGGAATGATATTAATATATCTGGTATATGGCGTTTAGAAAACGCTCAACCAGAAAGGTCTTTAGAAAATCAAGATATTGAAATAATTATTAAACCTGAAGATGAAAGTGTTGAAATAAATTTTCAAACAGATTCAAGAGATACAGCTCCTACAGTTTATCAAGCTTCTAGAAAGTCTTATTCTCATCCTCCTTCTGTGGTAGGATCTTCAATAAAAGAACTATCCCGAGTTTCTTGCTCTATATGTAGACCTTGACCTACAGTACTTGTGTATCCTTCTTATCAAGCTTCTCCGTCTAATACAAATAATCCTTCAGAATCCAATTTCAATATAAATGTTATTGAATGTTTTGAAACTAATAAAGAAATGTTAAAAAGAATTTAGCTCTACATCCTTTAACAAAATCCTTTTTTAAACAGGTTTCTCAAGAACATAAAGACTTTTTAAAAGAAAAATGGTACAAATATATGTATGATAATCAAAGAAATATTTATTTCTTTGATTGGCTTAAACTAGCCATAAAGAAAGCTTATCATATTGAAGATTTACCCATCAATATGATAACAAAATTAAGCCCATCTTGGAAAATAGCTTCTACCAGTTCTTCTCCACAAAGAATTGAAGAATCTATACGTCTTCCATTACATCAAATCATATATAAAGAAACTTCAGTCGAACCCATAAAAGTTGTTGCAAAAATACAAGGAGATAAAGGTAAATATGAATTTATTTACAAATCAGATTTAAGTCATGTTTTAGAAAAAAATAATTATACAAATATTAACCTTCATATTATTGGCCAACAAACTAATACAATTGAAGATAAAGTTGAAAATATTTTACAGCCTTCTGAAATTATTTCTTCTAAAAAGGAAATCAAAACTATCTTTCAAAGATCCTCATTCTCATCCTTAGAATCATTTAGTTCCTCTGATAAAGATTATTCTTCAGATACATGCCACTATAAAATATTTGACAGTGAAATCCAGTATGAATCTGCTTTTTCTACCTCTTTATCTTTAAATGTACGCTTTGCACCAGAAGAAATGGTGCTAGAAATGTTTAAAGATCTAAAAGATGAAGAAGTAAAAACTAAATATTTTTAAAAAATATAGAAAATAAACAACGAAAATAAAAAAGGAAAAGCTTCTACATCAAGTAATATATCTAACTTACCTGAACAATTCAGTATAAAAACTGTTTTAGATAGATCAAGAGAGCAACAAACTCCTACTCATGTAATGACCCAGTCCCAAGAGTGGTTGAAAAGAATATAAGAATCCATCCTAAACTGTCGAGGCCCCTTTTGGGGACAAAACCGTGAGGACTTCCATAAAAACTATAAAGTTAAGCGTGCTCGAGTAAGAGCAATTTTAGGATGGGTGACCTCCTGGGAAGTCCAAAGCGGACAATACCTCGATGGTGCGGAGCGGATTGTTACAGATGGTATCAGAGCAGGGGATGGCTCTCCTCTGAGTAGTGGCGCGGTTTGATGCCCCTTGGGTGACCTCTTGAGTCCGTGTCCTGGCTAGGGGTGGGAGCAAAGTCCCACATCGCTTATGAGGCCATCTTCGGTCCGATATGTGTGGATATGGGGACATATCTAGCGGAAGCTGGTGGGCCTTTAACGACCCAGTCCCAAGAGTGCTTGAATGTAAAGAATATAAGTAAGAATCCATCCTAAACTGTCGAGGTGCTTTTTGGGGACAAAACCGTGAGAATTTCCATAAAAACTATAAAGTTAAGCGTGCTCGAGTCAGAGTAATTTCAGGATGGGTGACTTCCTGGGAAGTCCAAAGCGGACAATACCTTGATGGTGCGGAGCGGATTGTTACAACTCATCTTTCAATTCAAGATCTTTCTAAAGAAATTAATAATCAAAAGCAAGAAATAAAAGAATTAAAACAAGACTTAATTGAACTTCAAGAACTCAAACAACGTGTTGCGAATTTTGAATTTCACACACTCAAAAATTATTAAGAAAATAATAATAATTTAGAACATTGAGAAAAATTTAATGAAAACCTAAATGGTTTTGTAAATTCTTTAACAGGGAATCCACCTCAAAAATGGAAAACTCAAGTTACAATTAAGGTCAAAGACTTTTTGATTAAAGCACTCTGCTTACTAGATAGCGGTGTAGATGTTAATTTAATAAGAGAAGGATTAATCCCAACAAAATATTATGATAAAACTAAAAATAAACATAGCCTAGCAACTGCTAGTAATAAACTCCATATCCATTATAAATTAAATAACATCCATTTTTGCAAAAATGAAACATGTTTAAAGACTAATTTCCTTTTCAGGAAAGATTTAAACAATGATGTTATCCTTGGAAATCCTTTTCTATAGATTCTACGGCCTTTTCAAATTGATTCATCTGGCCTTAAAACTATTAAAGACAATAAAAAATTAATTTTTCATTTTGTTGAATAAACTCCTATTCAACATATCAATATCATTCAAAATCAAATTTCTTATAAAGAAAAACAAATTGCATATCTTTAAAAAGATATGGATTCGTTAAAAATTGAAAAAGAATTACAAAAACCAGAATTCCAAAAAGATTTAATCCAATTTTAAAAATCTTTTGAAACAGAATGCTGTTCTGACTTTCTTTCTGCCTTTTGGCATAGGAAACACCATACTGTTTCTCTTTCATATATTGATAATTTCGATGAATCTCAAATTCCTACTAAAGCTCAACCTATTCAGATGAATAAAGACCTTGTACAACTATATACTAAAGAAATCAATGATCTTCTTGCTAAAAGCTTATTCAGAAATCACAATCCCTTTGGAGTTGTGCAGGGTTTTATGTAAATAAAGCGCCTAAACAAGAACAAGGTGTTCCCCGTCTTGTTATTAACTACAAGCCTTTAAATAAAGTCTTAAAGTCCATCAGATATCCAGTTCCAAATAAAACTGATTTTATTACCCGTCTAGCTGGTGCCTTCCTTTTTTCCAAATTTGATCTTAAATCAGGATTTTGGCAAATTCAAATCAACCCGGAGGACAGGTATAAAACTACTTTTACAGTACCATTTGGCCATTATGAATGGAACGTTATTCCATTTGGTTTAAAAAATGCTCCTTCAGAATTTCAAAGATTAATGATTGACATTTTTAATCCATATCAAGCTTTTACACTTGTCTATATAGATGACATTCTTGTGTTTTCAAAATCTATTTGTGACCATTGGAAACATTTAAATATTTTTTAAAAAGTTATTATCAAGAATGGACTTGTCTTATCCCAAAAGAAAATGGAGCTTTTTCAAACAGAAATTCAGTTTCTTCCTTTATAAAAAAAAGGAACTATTTCTCTAGTCCAAAGAATTATTAAGTTTGCTTCCCAATTTCCTGATGAAATTCTTAATAAAGAGCAATTGCAATGTTTTCTTGGATGCATTCATTATGTTTCTGACATTTATAAAGATCTTGCTAAAGAAAGAAAAATCTTGCAAATGCGCTTGGCCAAAAATCCCATAGAATGGTCACCTGCTCATACAAAAGCTGTTTAAAATATTAAACAGAAAGCAAAAAATTTACCTCTTTTAACTATCTCTCATCCTGATTTATTAAAAATAGTTCAAACAGATGCATCTGAAATAGGTTTTGGAGGAATCCTTCTATAAAGAAACGTCCTTGGAAAAGAAGAAATTCTTTGTTTTACTTCTGGAACATGGACGCCCACTCAGTAAAATTATTCAACTATTAGAAAGGAAATCTTATCCATAGTAACTAGTATAATGAAGTTCCAATGTGATTTATTAAACAGAAATTTTTTTTAAGAATAGATTGTAAATCTGCGAAAGAAATTTTAGAAAAAGATGTAAAAAATCTTGCTGCTAAGTAAATCTTTGCTCGCTGGCAAGCCTTATTAGCCATATTTGACTTTGACATTGAGTATATTATAGGTAAAAATAATTCTCTTCCTGATTTTTTATCTCATGGGTTTTTATAGGGACAAAAGAATGAAGCCTCGGCGGATTAGATCCTTTCTCCAGTCCCCAACTGATAAAGTTTCTTCCATTATAAACACTACACCATTATCCACAGAATCCAGCTGTAATTATCTTGAGAGATGGGGAGCAACCCATACTTCTAAAATTCCTCAATTTCAAATCCCATCAAGCCCTATATCCAGAAAACCTCAAGCTTCACAAGCCCAATATTTTGCCATAAAAGCACCCTTGAGAATTTATTCCTTAGATGACATGTCTTATGCCAATACCATTTCTATTGAACATCTTATCCAAACCCTTTTTTCTCCTAATCACTTATTTATCCAACCTCTTGACTATAAAGTCTATGAGCAGATTCTAATCAAAACTAGTAACTGTGCTATTGATCATATAGACGGATCAAAAAATTCATACTTAAAGCCATCAATTCATATCAAGTTTTGGCATCAATTTGATTATACTGTAATACTCTAGCAATATTCTACCGATCAAGCTATAAAGCCATCATTCTTTGAAGTTCTCAAAACTCATAAAAAAGAAAAAGAAAGGCTTCATCCAACAAGTGATATTGACAAACAGAAGAATTATTGTTCTGCCTCTCCTTCTGCTCTTTATGCAACAGTAGATTTGCTTTAACTCAAAAAAGAACTTTAAAAGGAAGTTATTGAATAATTACAAAAAGAAGGGTCATCTGAAAATTCTCCATTAAGTTTTGGTCAGTAGCTGCATCATCTTTGGGCTGATGACAATCCTTTTGAAAATATTGCTCCTGAACTAGATACAGATGCTGATGAGACAAAAAGTGATAACAAAGGATTCATATCTATCCGAAGAAAAGGAAAAAATAAAGCCAAGACAAGATATATGCTTTATCAAGCCACCCAATTTCCCACAAAGGAAACATGACAATCCACTATTCAAAATAAAGTTCATATATAGTGAACATTGTGATCTTATCCAGCAGTCCTCAAGCATCATGAAATTTGTCAGCACATGAAATGAAATGCAAATGCAGTGTAAATTCAGTTGTAATGAAATGTAAATTATGTTTGTTATGAATATAAATAAGTCTAGTCTTCCTCATGTACAAGGAAGAGTTGGAATACCAGTCAAAATCCAGCCTTGTTTCCACCACCATCTCCTCTCTCCTCTCCCTTCCACTTTTATATACCCACCATCTTCCCCATTTGGTATCAAACCCAAGTTGGTATCTAGTTAGTAATCAAGTATCATTATAATATAAAATTTTTTTGTGAGCATTTTTTCACTTATCTTTGTGTTTTTATTTTGTTTAAGGAATTGCTGGCTCAGAAGCAAGAACATAAAAAATCTTAACACCTGGTTGTCTATTTGTTATTACTAAGAAATTTTAATCATATTACGCCTAGAGCGAAGCTGAGGTAGCCATTGTTGTCGCCGTTGTTAGCCGTGTGAAAGCATTTAAGGCATTTTGATGGTTTGTAAATCCTCTATTTCGTTAGATACTTGTGGTGGATTTAGTTAAAAGGACTCTGTAATATAAATTATAGCTAAGCTTATTAAGAAGTTTGTACCTTATTCTTCATCATCATCAAATTCCTTATCTTCTATGTCTATTAAAAATAGTGAAGAATCAGTCATGACGATTTTGATTAAGTTATTTGTGACTAGACTATTCCAACTGTAAATAAAAATGAAATTTATAAAGTTAGAAGTTTTCAATTAAAATCAAGTTATAAAGTAAAAACCATTGAAAGAACTAAATCCATTACCAATAATGTTTAGCATCTTTCTTTAATCAAGCCCTATGAAATAAAGGAGTATGTTAAAACATACAATTATATTCATTTTGGATTAGTGTAAGTTGCTCTAAAGCCTTTAACAAGACTTGGACTTAGAACAGAAGCTCTCATCTATGTTTAAGGCACAAGACATAAAAAATTCAATGATTCATTACTTGGAATGGTTAAATTAAGTTTGGTTAATGGCCTTACTTTCTTCAATTGCTTTCTAAATTTCTCTGTTTCCCTTACAGATCCAGGTGCACATGAAGCTCTTACTCTTACTGTCTAGACAAAAGGTTCTGATATGAATCCTCATAATCAAAATCTTGCTCTCATATATAGAGTTTATAATAAACTCAAGAATTCAATTGTTCTAGGCATAGCCTATTCCCATCAAGCAAAAGGTATGACTACTTTATTCCAAACTAATTTCAAAAATAAAGTTAATATTTCAAAACTCATATAGTGGAATGATATTAATCTATCTGGTAAATGGCGCTTAGAAAAAACTTAACCAAAAAGTTCTTTAAAAAATCAAGATATTGAAACAATTATTGAACATGAAGATGGAAGTATTGAAATAAATTTTCAAACATATTCAAAAGATACAACTCCTGCAATTTATCAACCTTCTAGAAAGTCTTATTCTCATCCTCTCTCTATGGTAGGATCTGCCATAAAAGAACCTTCCCGAGTTTCTTACTCTACACTAATGTAGACCTTCGACCTATAGGACTTGTGTATCCTTCTTATCAAGCTTCTCCATCTAATACATATAATCCTTCGGAATCCAATTTCAATATAAATGTTATTGAATGCTTTGAAATTGATAAAGAAATGTTAAAAAAGAATTTATCTTTACATCCTTTAATAAAATCCTTTTTTAAATAGGTTTCTCAAGAACATAAAGACTTTTTAAAGGAAAAATGGTACAAATATATGTATGATAATCAAAGAAATATTTATTTGTTTGATTGGCTTAAACTAGCCATGAGGAAAGCTTATAATACTGAAGATTTATCTATCAATATAATAACAAAATTAAGTTCATCTTGGATTATAGCTTCTACCAATTCTTCTCCACAAAGAACTGAAGAATCTATGCATCCTTCATTACATCAAATCATATATAAAGAAACTTCAGCCGTACCCATAAAAGATATAGCGAAGATACAAGGAGATAAAGGTAAATCTAAATTAATTTATAAATCAGACTTAAGTCATATTTTAGAACAAAATAATTATACAAATATTAACCTTCATACTATTGGCCAACAAACCAATAGAATTGAAGATAAAGTCGAAAATATTTTAAAATTTTATGAAGCATCTTTTTCACAAAAGATAATTAAGACACAAACTTTTGGTTTTCAAGGTGAAGCCCTTAAAGATCTAAAGTTAAAAAGGAAACCTTTAAAATTTTCAGATGAACTAATCGATCAATTATCTCATAGTTCTATAAATATAAAACTTCAGGAAAATAAAGATAAAAAGAATGACAAATCTATAAATATTTTAGTCTCAAATTCTAAAGCCTCTAGCTCAGATTCAAAATTTTCTACAGCTAATCCTATAGAAGAAGAGTCTAAAATAAATGAGAATCAAAATGATCAAAATCAAGAATATCTAAAAATCAATAAAATATTTAAAAGACAAAAACCAATAGTCACTGTAGCAAAAACAAGAAATTATTATCCAAGACCTATTACAGTTGATCTTCAATTCGAAGAACAAGCTATTCTAAATGGCCTTCAATTTGAAAACTCCTCAGTATATGAATGGAATGTAGATGGACTATCTGAATATCAAATCCTGTAACCATGCCAACACATGATGATATATGCCTCTACCATCATGGCTGCCGATAATGATCAAAGACATGCAGTAAATGCTGTTGTCCTGGATTTACCAAACAATTACATGGTTGGTGGGAAAACTGCCATCTGATATAAAAAGACAAGCTATACTAAATGCAGTAAAAAGATATCCTTCAAGAAATCCTATTATTACTCCTCTAGGTCAATGATTCCTGATTCTATTTACATGCTTATTACCAATATAGTAAAACATTTTATTGGTAATTATATGAATGTAGAAGAAAAATAAAAACACAATTAATTAATTTATATTGCCCAACATTATCAGATTTTTGTTGGTATAAAGATGTTTTCATATCAAAACTCTATATAATCGATGCAAGCAATTCAGAATTTTGGAAAGAAAAATTTATATTTGGTCTTCCTAAACTTTTACAGAAAAAGTTAGAAAAGAGTTAAAATTAGAAAATTATGGAAATTTAAATTATGGACTTTATATATATGGTGACCTCATTCAAAAGATAAATAAAGTTGGATTTTCATTATGCAATGAAATCAAACTTAAACGACAAATTGAAAATAAAAAAAGAATCAATAACTATGAACTTGGTGATTTTTGTTATCTATTTGGCATAAAACTATTAATTAGTCCTTCTATCAATAATAAAAAGAAAAACTTCAAAAAAAAACCATCAAAAAGAAAATCTAAGCATTTTTCAACTCCACAATATTATATTCCCTCAGAAAGATATCATAAAAAATCTTCTCATAAAAATCCTTAAAAAGAATCAAAGAAATCTTATACAAAAGATAATCCATCCACTTCTTATCCCAAGAGAAAAGAAATACAATGTTATAATTGCAAGGAAAAAGGACATATAGCTCTTGACTGCCCAAAAATAAAAGTAAAAATGGAAAAAGAAATCAAAATTATCTAAAAAGGATCCTCAGCATTAGAGTCATCCAGTTCCTCTGATGCAGGTTATTCTTCCACTCATTCTTCAGATACATGTCAATGTAAAATATTTGATAGTGAAATCTAGTATGAATCTGCTTCTTCTTCCTCTTTATCTTTAAACATACTTTTTACTCTAGAAGAATTGGTGCTAGAAATGTTTAAAGATTTCAAAGATGAAGAATTAAAAAATGAATATTTTAAAAAAAACACAGAATATAAATAAAGGAAATAAAAAGGAAAAGCTTCTACATCAAATAATATATCTGACTTACCTCAACTATTCAACATTAAAATTGTATTAAATAGATTAAGAAGCAGCAAGCTCCTCCTCATCTTTTAATTCAAGATCTTTATAAAGAAATTACTAATGAAAAGCAAGAAATAAAAGAATTAAAATAAGACTTAATTGAACTTCAAGAACTCAAACAACATGTTGAGAATCTTGAATTTCACACACTAAAAAATTATCAAGAAAATAATGATAATAAATTAGAACACCAATAAGAATTTAGTGAAAACTTAAAAGGTTTGGTAAATTCTTTAACAAGAAATCCACTTAAAAAATAAAGACTCAAGCTACAATTAAGATCAAAGACTTCTCTATTAAAGCACTCTGCTTACTAGATAATGGCGTAGATGTTAATTTAATAAGAGAAGGATTAATCCCAACAAAATATTATTAAAAAACCAATAATAAACTCAATCTAGCTATTGCTAGCAAAAAACTATATGTTAAATACAAATTAAGTAATATTTATGTCTGTAAAAATGGAACATGCATAAAGACTAATTTCCTTAAGAAAGGATTTAAACAATGATGTTATCCTTGGAAACCCTTTTCTACAAATTTTACAGCCTTTTCAAATTGACTCATCAGGTCTAAAAACTATTTTAGACAATAAATAATTAATTTTTGATTTTGGTGAATCAACTCCTATTCAACATATCAATAGTATTCAAATAAAGTTCAAACAAGAATAAGGTGTTAAAAAAACAATCAAATATCCAGTTCCAAATAAAATGGATCTTATTAATCGTCTCTCTGATGCCTTCATTTTTCTACATTTGATCCTACATCCAGATTTTGGTACCTTCGAATTCTACCCAGAGGACAAATTTAAAATTATTTTTTTCCCAAAGAAAATAAAAATTCAAATTATTGATAATTCTCATTTAGACCTATCTGCCTTCAAGAAGTATCCCTTCTCATTATGACAACAAGTACAAGCAAAAGCAAAGCCCCTATTCAAGAATCAAGCTCTTCCTTCGTACCTAAAACCTAACAAATATCAATTCCTTAATTCAATCCAGGATTATCTGTCACTTCACAAGAACTTATCAATGCCCATTGAAGTGTCATTCTCTTTGATGAAAGACAAAACACTAGAAAAATCCTATCCAAAATTGAAAACCATATCAAGCACTTAGAAAGCCAAATCCATATGTGCCATAACAACCATCAAAGAGCACTGTTATCCATCTATACTGATGAAAAAACATCCAAAATTCACCTCCTGGAAAAGGTTAACATAGCCCTTCCAGATGAGATAGCTGCAAGAATTAAAGAAAAAACTATTTTTTGTCAGATCAAGGAGCGATTAATGCTCAAAGCTCAATATATAAACTAGGCAACTAGCTTTCCCATATTGTTCCTGCCATCATATGAAGTTGATATCTCATATATCGAACAAGGATTAGTCCAAAGATTTTCTTTATGCAGAGATGATTTTGAAATGATACATTAACTTCCTCAATCGTGCGTCATGCCCTTCACAGCCTTAAGGTTACCAAAAGGCAACTTCTCATAACGATTTGATCAAGTTTGGGTGAAAGAGCAAAAATCCGGTTTTATCAACCTTATTAGTCATAGACCATCATGAATTATGAAAAAGGATATTTAGTCTGCAAAAAGTTCATCTTTACCGTAAATGATTGGAGCATCTCCCTGTTGATTAGCCAGCTCATTGGTATCAATCTCATGATGTTACTATAATGGAATACAGCTTAGAACGCCTCCAAGCTTATGATCTTGCTTCAGATTAGTATCAAAGATTTCTCAATTTAAAAGGACATCTTGAATTTGCAAGTACATACAAATATGTTTGGTGTGACGGTTGAAGAGTTATTTGCATCGCTGATGATCTCGCTGAGCAAATAATGGTGATACAGAATCCATATAAATCTGGACATACAGCTCTTAATCAAATTATCGATGCTTATGAAGACATGTCTTTTGATATTTCTGACAAAACTCGAGAAGAGTTAATCCAATATTCCATGGTGAATTAACAAATGATGGTTGGGATGAGCACTTTTGATGCAAGTCTCCAATAAGACTTTGCCTAGCATAAAGATTCTTCCTGCAAGAGCTTTTTCTACTAGCCCATCATTGAGTTTTTTGGAAAAAGTACATACAAAAGTACTAAAAGAGAAAGCATACTCTCATAAGAATGAAGTAGTATTTTATTCCTGACATGCACATCTATGAAGAGCTTATCTCCCAAAATGAAAAAGAAATAAAGACATGACAGATACCTCATCAAGTCACTCAAAGCAATCATGACATCTCACTATTCAGAATAAAGTTCATCTACAGAAAAGACTGTGATTTTTACCTATAGTCCGATTGCATCATGAAATTTGTCACACCTGAAATGAAATGCAAATGCAGTGTAAATTCAGTTGTAATGAAATGTAAATTTTGTTGGTTATGGCTATAAATAGGTCTAGCCTACTGCATGAATAGGCAAGAGTTGGAATACCGGTCAAAATTCAACCTTGCTTCCACCACCATCTCCTCTCTCCTCTCCCTTCTGCTTTTGTATACCCACCATCTTCCCCATTGGTATCAGGGCCAAGTTGACATCAAATTTGTAATCAAGTACTTTGGTAATATAAAGTTGTTTTGTGAGTATTTCTTTACTTAGCTTTGTTATGTTATGCTTTGATTTTGCTTAAGGAATTGCTGACTCAGAAGTAAGAACGTCAAAACTCTTAATACTTAGTTCCGTCTTTGTTATTATTGAGAAATTTTAATCATATTCTGCCCGGAGTGAAGCTAAGGTAGTCATTGTTGTCGCCGTTGTTAGGCCATGTGAAGGCATTTCAGGTGTTTTGTTGGTGTGTAAATCCTCTATTTCGTTAGATATTCATGGTGGATTTGGTTAAAATAACTCTCTAATACAAATTATGGCTAAGCTTATTAAGAAGTTTGTACCTTCCTGTTCCTCATCATCAAATTCCTTATCCTCTATGTCTATTAAAAATAGTGAAGAAATCAGTTATGTCGATTTAGATCAAGTTATTTGTGATTGGACTATTCCAATCAAAAATAAAAAATAAATTTATAGAGTTGGAAGTTTTCAATTAAAATCAAGTTATAAAGTAAAAGCCATCAAAAGAACTGAATCCATTACTAGTAATATTCAACATCTTTCTTTAATCAAGCACCATAAAATAAAGGAATATGTTAAAAAATAGAATTATATTCATTTTGGAGTAATGCAAGTTGCACTAACGCCATTAACAAGACTTGGACTTATAACTGAAGCTCTCATCTATGTTCAAGATACAAGACATAAAAAATTCAGTAATTCACTACTTGGAATGGTTGAATCAAGTTTGGCTAATGGCCCTACTTTTTTCATTTGCTTTCCAAATTTCTCTGTTTCTCTTACAGATCCAGGTGCACATGAAGCTCTCACTCTTGCTATCCAGAAAAAAGGTTTTGATATGAATCATCATAATCAAAATCTTGTTCTCATACATAAAGTTTATTATAAACTCATGAATTCAGTTGTTCCAGGCATAGCCTATTCCCATCAAGCAAAAGGTATGATTACTTTATTCCAAACTAATTAAAAAAATAAAGTTAATATTCCAAAACTTATACAGTGAAAAGTTATTAATCTGTCTCATAAATGGCACTTAGAAGACGCTCAACCTGAAAGGTCTTTAGAAAATCAAGATATTGAAATAATTATTGAACATGAAGATGGAACTGTTGAAATAAATTTTCAAACAAATTCAAAAGATACGCCTACAGTTTATCACCCTTCTAGAAAGTCTTATTCTCATCCTCCCTCTGTGGTAGGATCTTCAATAAAAGAACCATCCCGAGTTTCTTACTCTACAACTAATGTAGACCTTCGACCTACAGGACTCGTGTATCGTTCTTATCAAGCTTCTCCATCTAATACATATAATCCTTCGGAATCCGATTTCAATATAAATGCTATTGAATGCTTTGAAATTGATAAAGAAATGTTAAAAAAGAATTTAGCTTTACATCCTCTCACAAAATCCTTTTTTAACCATGTTTCTCAAGAGCATAAAGACTTTCTAAAAAGCAAAATGGTATAAATATATGTATGATAATTAACGAAATTTTATGTTCTTTGATTGGCTTAAACTAGCCATGATGAAAGCATATAATACTGAAGATTTATGCATCAATATGATAACTAAGTTAAGCTCTTCTTAGATTATAGCTTTTACCAGTTCCTCTCTAGAAAGAACTGAAGAATCTATACATCCTCCATTAAATCAAATCATTTATAAAGAAAGTTCAGCTATACCCATAAAAGTTGTTGCAAAAATACAAGGAGACAAAGGTAAAACTAAATTTATTTACAAATCAGATTTAAGTTTAGTTTTAGAACAAAATAATTATACAAATATAAACCTTCATACTACTGGACAACAAATCAATAGAATTAAAGATAAAGTTGAAAATATTTTAAAATTTTATGAAACTACTTCTTTCCATAAAGTAATCAAGACACAATCTTTAGGTTTTCAAGGTGAAGCCCTTAAAATTTTCAGGCGAACTAATCAATCAATTATCTCATAGTTTTTCAAACATAAAACATAAAGATAAAAAAGAAAGCAATGATGAAAAATCCATAAATGTTTTAGTTTCTAAAGCGTCGAACTCAGACTCAGAATTCTCTGTTTCTGATTGTATAGAAGAAAAACCAAATGAAAATCAAGATGATCAAAATCGAGAATCTCTTATTTAAGAGACAAAAACTAATAGTCACTGCAGCAAAAATAAGAAATTAATATCCAAGATCTACTCCAGTTGATCTTCAATTTGAAGAACAAGCTACTCTAAATGGCTTTCGATTTGAAAACTCTTCAGTATATGAATGGAATATAGATGGATTATCTTACTATCAAATCCTGCAACTATGCCAACACATGATATATGCCTCTACCATCATGGCTGCTGGTAATGATCAAAGACATGCAATAAATGCATTCGTCATTGGATTTACTGGACAATTACATGGTTGGTGGGAAATAGATCTATCTGATACAGAAAGAGATACTATATTAAATGCAGTAAAAATAGATTCCTCAGGAAATCCCGTTCTTACTCGTCAAGGCCAAATGATCCCTAATTCCATCTACGTGCTTATTACTAATATAGTTAAACATTTATTGGTAATTATATAAATGTAGAAGAAAAATTAAAAACACAATTAATCAAATTATCTTGCCTAACATTATTAGATTTTTGTTGGTATAAAGATGTTTTCTTAACAAAACTCTTTACAATCGATACAAGTAATTCGAAATTTTGGAAAGAAAAATTCACAACTGGTCTTTCTAAACTTTTTGCAGAAAAATTTAAAGAAGAATTAAAATAAAAAAATAATGAAAATTTGAGTTATGGAATGTACAAATATGGGGATATAATTTAAAAGATTAATAAAGTTGGATTTTCATTATGCAATGAAATCAAACTTAAACATCAAATTGAAAATGAAAAAAGAATCAGCAAGTATGAACTTGTTGATTTTTGTTTTCAATTTGGGATGGAACCATTAATCAGTCTTCTAGCCAGAATAAAAAGAAAAACATAAAAAGAAACCATCAAAAAAGAAAATCTAAACATTTTTCAACTCCACAATATTATACTCCCTTAAAAAGATATTATAAAAAATCTTCTCATAAAAACCCATATAAAGAATTAAAGAAATCTTATACAAATGATAATCCATCAACTTTTTGTCCCAAGTAAAAAAGAAATACAATGTTATAATTGCAAAACAATAGGACTTATAGCTCTTGACTGCCCAAAAAAAAAGTTAAAATAAAAAAAGAAATTAAAACTATCTTAAAAGGATCCTCAGCGTCAGAGTCATCTAATTCTTCTGATATAGATTATTCTTCCTCTCATGTTTTAGATAAATGTCATTGTAAAATATTTGACTGTGAAATCTAGTATGAATCTACTTCTTCTTCCCCTTTATCTTTAAACGTACTTTCTGCTCCAGAAGAGATGGTGCTAGAAATGTTTAAAGATCAAAAAGATGAAGAATGAAAAAATAAATATTTTGAAAAAATGCAGAATATAAATAAAGGAACTATAAGGGAAAGCTTCTACATCAAATAACATATCAGACTTACCTAAACAATTCAGCATTAAAATTGTATTAGATAGATTAAGAGAGCAGCAAGCTCCTACTCATCTTTCTATTTAAGATCTTTATAAAGAAATAAATAATCAAGAGCAAGAAATAAAAGAATTAAAACAATACTTAATTAAACTTTAAGAACTCAAACAACGTGTTGAGAATCTTGAATTTCACACACTAAAAAATTATCAAGAAAATAATGATAATAAATTAGAACATCAAGAAGAATTTGGTGAAAACTTAAATGGTTTTGTAAATTCTTTAACAAGAAATCTACTTAAAAAATAAAAAACTCAAGCTATAATTAAGATCAAAGACTTCTTTATTAAAGTACTCTGCTTACTAGATAGTGGCGCAGATGTTAGTTTAATAAGAGAAGGATTAATCCCAACAAAATATTATGAAAAAACCACTAATAAACACAATCTAGCTACTGCTAGCAAAAAACTGCATATCAAATATAAATTAAGTAATGTTTATGTATGTAAAAATGGAACATGCATAAAGACTAATTTCCTTCTAGGAAAGGATTTAAACAATGACGTTATCCTTAGAAATTGTTTTATACAAATTTTATAGCCTTTTTAAATTGACTCGGCAGGTCTAAGAACTATTTTAGACAATAAAGAATTAAATTTTGATTTTGTTGAATTAACTCTTATTTAACATATCAATATTATTCAGACAAAGTGTAAACAAGAATAAGATGTTCAAAAACCATTCAGATAACTAGTTCCAACTAAAACGGATCTCATTAATCGTCTCTCTAATGTCTTCATGTTTTCTACATTTAATCCTACATCCAGGTTTTGGTGCCTTCAAATTCTACCTGGAGGATAGATTTAAAATTGGTTTTCTTTTCCCAAAGAAAATAAAAATTCAGGTTATTGATAATTCTCATTCAGACCTATCTGCCTTCAGGAAGTATCCCTTCTCATTATGACATCAAGTACAAGTAAAAGCAAAGCCCCTATTCAAGAATCAAGCTCTTCCTTCATACCTACATCCCAACAAATATCAATTCCCTTATTCAATCTAAGATTATCTATCACTTCACAAGAACCTATCAATGCCCATTGGAGTGCTATTCTCTTTTATAAAAGAAAAGACACTACAAAAACCCTATCCAAAATTGCAAACCATATCAAGGACTTAGAAAGCCAAATCCTTATGTGCCATAACATCCATCAAAGAGCACTATTATCCACCTATACTGATGAAAAAACATCCAGAATTCACCTCCTGGAAAAGGTTAACACAGCCCTTCCAGATGTGATAGCTGCAAGAATTAGAGAAAAAACTATTTCTTGTCAGATCAAGGAGCGATTAATGCTCAAAGCTCAATATATAAGCTGGGCAACTAGCTTTCCCAAACTATTCCTGCCATCATATAAAGTTGATATCTCATATATCGAACAAGGATTAGTCCAAAGATTTTCTTTATGTAAAGATAATTTCAAAATGATACAGCTGCTCCCTACAATCGTGCATTATGCCGTTTGCAGCCTTGGAGTTACCAAAAGACAACTTCTCATAATGATTTCATGAAGTTTGGGTGAAAGATCAGAAATCTAGTTTTATCAACCTTATCAACTATGGACCATCATGAATTATGAAGAAGGAGATTTAGTCTACAAAAAGTTCATCTCTACCTTAAATGATTACGAGCATCTCCCTGTTGATTATCCAGCTTAATTATATGAATCTCATGAAGTCGCTATAATGGAATATAGTTTAGAATGTCTCAAAAATTATGATACAGCTTCTGATCAATATCAAAGACTTCTGAATCTAAAAAGACATCTAGAATTTGTAAGTACATGCAGATATATTTGGTATGACAATCGACAAGTTGTTTGCATTGCTGATGATCTCACTGAGTAAACTACGATGATACAAAATCCTTCTAAATCCGGACCTGCCAAGTTTAATCAAATTCTCAATGATTATGAAGATATCTCTTTTCACATTTTAGAAAAAATTCATGAAGAATTAATTCAGCTATTCCATAGAAAATTCAAAAATGATAATGAAGGTTGGAATGACCCTTGTCATAATTTTGACTCTATTATGAAGTTCTCCGCCAGCTGCAATGGAATTCATCAGGATGGTGATTAATCTTATCAGGATTTAGATTTATTAAGAGTTTTCTCTATAAAGCATGCAAAGAAAAGATAACAAAAACTTTATCATTGCTACCGTATCCATAGCTATGCTATTCTCTACAAATACATCAAAGTTATGTTGAAAAAGTACTATACAAAAAGCTACGTTGAGAAAGAAGACAAAAGACAATTGTGAAAAATCCAAAAGACAACAAAAATGAACAAGGCTCCATAGACTCCTCTCTCTGCAACAAACCAACCAGGTACTATGCAAAAGAATAAAGCAACTATGGAGAATAATAAAGCAACATCCTCCTAGTCAACGAGTACAATCATCATAGCATGAAGACCAGCCATCTACATGGCAACCAGTGATCCTATCCAGCAGTAAAATCCTGAAACATCATGCAATATGCTAGCACATAAAATTAAATGCAAATGCAGTCTACATTCAGTTGTAATGAAATGTAAATTATGTTTGTTAAGGCTAAAAATAGTACCAACCTTCTCCATGTATAGGCAAGAGTTGGAATACCACTCAAAATCTAGCCTTGCCTCCACCACCATCTCCTTTCTCCTCTCCCATCTGCTTTTGTATACCCACCATCTTCCCCATTTGGTATCAGAGCCAAGTTGGCATCTAGTTTGTAATCAAGTGTCATTGCAATATAAAGTCGTTTTGTGAGTATTTCTTCACTTAATCTTTATGTTTTGATTTTGTTTAAGGAATTGCTGACTCAGAAGTAAGAACATAAAAAATCCTAATACTTAGTTCTATATTTGTTATTATTGAGAAATTTTAATCATATTCCGCCTAGGCCGAAGCTGAGGTAGCCGTCGTTGTCACCCTTGTTCGCCGTGTGAAGGCATTTAAAGCATTTTATTGGTGTGTAAATCCTCTATTTCATTAGATATACATGATGGATTTGGTAAAAAAAACTTTGTAATACAAATTATGGCTAAGCTTATTAAGAAATTTGTACCTTTTTCTTCCTCATCATCAAATTCCTTATCTTCTACGTCTATTAAAAAAGTGAAGAAATCAGTTATGACGATTTAGATCAAGTTATTTTTGACTGGACTATTCCAACCAAAAAGAAAAATGAAATTTATAAAGTTGGAAGTTTTCAATTAAAATAAAGTTATAAAGTAAAAACCATCGAAAGAACTGAATCCATTACCAGTAATATTCAGAATCTTTCTTTAATCAAGCCCCATGAAATAAAGAAGTAGGTTAAAACGTACAATTATATTCATTTTGGATTAGTGCAAGTTGTTCTAAAGCCTTTAATAAGACTTGGACTTATAACAGAAGCTCTCATCTATGTTCAAGATACAAGACATAAGAAATTCAATGATTCATTACTTAGAGAGGTTGAATCAAGTTTGGCTACCGACCCTACTTTCTTCAATTGCATTCCAAATTTCTTGGTTTTCCTTACAGATCCAGGTGTACATGAAGCTCTTACTCTTGCTATCCAGAAAAAAGGTTTTGATATGAATCCTCATAATCAAAATCTTACTCTCATATATAAAGTTTATTATAAACTTATGAATTCAGTTGTTCCAGGCATAGCCTATTCCCATTAAGCAAAAGGTATGACTACTTTGTTCCAAACTAATTTCAAAAATAAGGTTAATATTCCAAAACTCATATGGTGGAATAATATTAATCTATCTGGTAAATGGTGCTTAGAAAATGACCAACCAGAAAGGTCTTTCGAAAATCAAGTTATTGAAAAATTATTCAACATGAAGATGGAAGTGTTGAAATAAATTTTTAAACAGATTTAAGATATACAACTCCTACAGTTTATCAACCTTCTAGAAAGTCTTATTCTCATCCTCCCTCTATGGTAGGATCTTCCATAAAAGTACCATCCCGAGTTTCTTACTCTACACCTAATGTAGACCTTCGCCCTACAGGACTAGTGTATCCTTCTTATCAAGCTTCTCCATCTAATACATACAATCCTTTGGAATCCGATTTCAATATAAATGTTATAGAATGTTTTGAAATTGATAAAGAAAAGTTAAAAAAGAATTTAGCTCTACATCCTTTAACAAAATCCTTTTTTAGATAAGTTTCTCAAGAACGTAAAGACTTTCTAAAAGCAAAATGGTATAAATATATGTACAATAATCAAAGAAATATTTATTTCTTTGACTGGCTTAAACTAGCCATGAAGAAAGCTTATAATACTGAAGATTTTTCCATCAATATGATAACTAAATTAGGCTTTTCTAGGATTCTAGTTTCTACTAGTTCCTCTCCACAAAGAACTGAAGAATCTATACATCCTCCAGTATATCAAATAATATATATAGAAACTTCAGCTGTACCCATAAAAGATGTTACAAAAATACAAGGAGATAATGGTAAATCTAAATTTATTTACAAATTAGATTTAAGTCATGTTTTATAAGAAAATAATTATTCAAATATTAACCTTCACACTATTGGCCAACAAACCAATAGAATTGAAGATAAAGTTAAAAATATTTAAAAAATTTATGACACATCTTCTTCACAAAAGATGATTAAGATAGAAACTTTAGGTTTTCAAGGTGAAGCCCTTAAAGATCTAAAGTTAGAAAGGAAACCTTTAAAATTTTCAGATGATCTAATCAATCAATTATCTCATAGTTTTACAAATATAAAACATCAAGAAAATAAAGATAAAAAAGCTAACAAATCTATAAATGTTTTAGTCTCAAATTCTAAAGCCTTTAGCACAGATTCATAATTTTCTATAGCTGATCCTATAGAAGAAGATTCTAAAACAAATGAGAATCAAAATGATCAAAATCAAGAATCTCTACAAATCAATAAAATATTTAAAAGACAAAACCAATAGTCACTGCAGCAAAAACAAGAAACTATTATCCAAGACTTACTCTAGTTGATCTTTAATTCGAAGAACAAGCTACTCTAAAAGGCCTTCGATTTAAAAACTCCTCAGTATATGAATGGAATGTAGATGGACTACCTGAATATCAAATCCTGCAACCATGCCAACACATGATGATATATGCCTCTACCATTATGGCTGTTGGTAATGATCAAAGACATGTAGTAAATGCAGTCATCCTTGGATTTACTGGATAATTACATGGTTGGTGGGAAAAGTACCTATCTGATATAGAAAGACAAGCTATACTAAATGCAATAAAAAGAGATCCCTCAAGAAATCCTATTCTTACTCCTCAAGGCCAAATAATCCCTAATTCCATCTACATGCATATTACCAATATAGTTAATCATTTTATTAGTAATTATATGAATGTAGAAAAAAAATTAAAAACACAATTAACCAACGTATCTTACCCAATATTATCAGATTTTTGTTGGTATAAAGAAGTTTTCTTATCAAAACTCTATATAATCAATGCAAGTAATTTAGAATTTTGGAAAGAAAAATTCATATCCGGTCTTCCTAAACTTTTTGCAGAAAAAGTTAGAGAAGAATTAAAATCAGAAAATTATGAAAATTTGAATTATGGAATGTATAAATATGGTGATCTAATTTAAAAGATTAATAAAGCTTGATTTTCTTTATCCAATGAAATCAAACTTAAACATCAAATTGAAAATAAAAAAAGAATCAGCAAGTATAAACTTGGTGATTTTTGTTTTCAATTTGGGATGGAACCATTAATCAGTCCTTCTAGCCAGAATAAAAAGAAAAACTTAAAAAGAAACCATCAAAAAAGAAAATCAAAACATTTTTCAACTCCATAATTTTATTCTCCCTCAAAAAGATATTATAAAAAATCTTCTCATAAAAATTCATATAAAGAATTAAAGAAATCTTATACAAATGATAATCCATCCACTTCTTATCCCAAGAAAAAAGAAATATAATGTTTTAATTGCAAAGAAAAAGGACATATAGCTCCTAACTACCCAAAAATAAAAGTTAAAACAGAAAAAGAAATCAAAACTATCTTAAAAGGATCCTCAGCATTAGAGTCATTCAATTCCTCTGATACAGATTATTCTTCCTCTCATGCTTCAGATACAGAATATTGTAAAATATTTGATAGTGAAAACCTGTATGAATTTGCTTCTTCTTCCTCTTTACCTTTAAACATACTTTTGGCTCCAGAAGAGATTATGCTAGAAATGTTTAAAGATCTAAAAGATGAAGAATTAAAAAATAAATATTTTGAAAAAATACAAAATATAAATAAAGGAACTAAAAGAGGGAAAGCTTTTACATCAAATAACATATTAGACTTATCTGAACAATTCAGTATTAAAACTGTATTAGATGGATTAAGAGAGCAACAAGCTCCTACTCATCTTTCTATTCAAGATCTGTATAAAGAAATAAATAATCAAAAGCAAGAAATAAAAGAATTAAAACAAGAGTTAATTGAACTTCAAGAACTCAAACAACCTATTGAGAATTTTAATTTCACACACTAAAAAATTATCAAGAAAATAATGATAATTCAAAAAATCAAGAAAAATTTGATAAAGACTTAAATGGTTTTGTAAATTCTTTAACAAGAAATCCACTTAAAAAGTGGAAAACTCAAGCTACAATTAAGGTCAATGAATTTTCTATTAAAGCACTCTACTTACTAAATAGTGGTGCAAATCTTAATTTAATAAGGAAAGATTAATCCCAACAAAATATTATGAAGAAACCAATAATAAACTCAATCTAGCTACTATTAGCAAAAAAACTACATATCAAATACAAATTAAATAATGTTTATGTCTGTAAAAATGGAACATGCATAAAGACTAATTTCCTTCTAAGAAAGGATATAAACAATGATGTTATCCTTGGAAATCTTTTTTTATAAATTTTGCAGCCATTTCAAATTGACTCATCAGTTTGAAAAACTATTTTAGACAATAAAGAATTAAATTTTGATTTTTTTCAATTAACTCCTATTCAACATATCAATATTATTCAAATAAAGTGTAAATAAGAATAAGATGCTCAAAAACCATTCAGATATTCAGTTCCAAATAAAACGGATCTTATTAATCGTCTCTCTGATGTCTTCATGTTTCCTACATTTAATCCTACCTCCAGATTTTGGTACCTTCAAATTTTACCCGGAGGACAGATATAAAATTATTTTTCTTTTCCCAAAGAAAATAAAAATTCACATTATTGATAATTCTCATTCAGACCTATCTGCCTTCAGAAAGTATCCTTTCTCATTAAGACATCAAGTATAAGCAAAAGCAAAACCCCTATTTAGGAATCAAGCTCTTCCTTCATACCTACATCCTAACAAATATCAATTACATTCTTCAATCTAGGATTATCTATCACTTCACAATAACTTATCAATGCCCATTGGAGTGTCATTCTCTCTGATAAAAGAAAAAACACTAAAAAAAACTCTATCCAAAATTGCAAACCATATCAAGGACTTAGAAAGCCAAATCCTTATGTGCCATAACATCCATCAAAGAGTACTGTTATCCACTTATGCTGATGAAAAAACATCCGGAATTCAACCCCTGGAAAAGGTTAACACAGCCAAGTTGGGGTCTAGTTTGTAATCAAGTATCATTGTAATATAAAGTTATTTTGTGAGTATTTCTTCACTTATCTTTTTGTTTTGATTTTGTTTAAGGAATTGCTAACTCAGAGGCAAGAACATCAAAAATCTTAATACTTGGTTGTGTGTTTGTTATTATTGAAACATTTTAATCATATTCCGCCCGGAGTGAAACTGAGCTAACCATTGTTGTCGCCGTTGTTAGCCGTGTAAAGGCGTTTAAGGCATTTTGTTGGTGTATAAATCTTTTATTTCGTTAGATACTCATGGTGGATTTGGTTAAAATAACTCTGAAATACAAATTATGGCTAAGCTTATTAAGAAGTTTGTACCTTCTTCTTTCTCATAATCAGATTCCTTATCTTTTATGTCTATTAAAAATAGTGAAAAAATTAGTTATGACGATTTAGATCAAGTTATTTGTGACTGGACTATTCCAACTGTAAATAAAAATAAAATTTATAAAGTTGGAAGTTTTCAATTAAAATCAAGTTATAAAGTAAAAACCATTGAAAGAACTGAATCCATTACCAGCAATATTCAGTATCTTTCTTTAATTATGCCCCATGAAATAAAGAAGTATGTTAAAACATACAATTATATTCATTTTGGATTAGTGAAAGTTGCTCTAAAGCCATTAATAAGACTTGGACTTAGAATTGAAGCTCTCATCTATGTTCAAGACATAAGACAAAAAATTCAGTGATTCATTACTTGGAATAGTCAAGTCAAGTTTGGCAAATGGCCCTACTTTCTTCAATTGCTTTCCAAATTTCTCTGTTTCCGTTACAGATCTATGTGCGCATGAAGCTCTTACTCTTGCAATCTAGACAAAAGGTTTTGATATGAATCCTTATAATCAAAATCTTGCTCTCATATAGAGTTTATTATAAACTCATGAATTCAGTTGTTCAGGCATACCCTATTCCCATCAACCAAAAGGTATGACTATTTTATTCCAAACTAATTTCAAAAATAAAGTTAATATTCCAAAACTCATACAGTGGAATGATATTAATCTATCTGGTTAATGGCGCTTAGAAAATGCCTAACCAGAAAGGTCTTTAGAAAATCAAGATATTGAAACAATTATTGAACATGAAGATGGAAGTTTTAAAATAAATTTTCAAATAGATTCAAAAGATACAGCTCCTATAGTTTATCAACCTTCTAGAAAGTCTTATTCTCATCCTCCCTCTGTGATAGGATCTTCTATAAAATAACAATCCTGAGTTTCTTGCTCTACACCTAATGTAGACCTTTGACCTACAAGACTTGTGTATCCTTCTTATCAAGCTTCTTCATCTGATACATATAATCCTTCAGAATCCGATCTCAATATAAATGTTATTGAATGATTTGAAATTGATAAAGAAATGTTAAACAAGAATTTAGCTTTAGATCCTCTCACAAAATCCTTTTTCAACCATGTTTCTCAAGAACATAAAGACTTTCTAAAAGCAAAATGGAATAAATATATGTATGATAATCAAAGAAATATTTATTTCTTTGATTGGCTTAAACTAGCCATAAAGAAAGCTTATAATACTGAAAATTTATCCATCAATATGATAACTAATTTAAACTCTTCTTGGATTATAGCTTCTACCAGTTCCTCTCCACAAAAAACTGAAGAATCTTTACATCCTCCATTATATCAAATCATTTATAAAGAAACTTCAGCTGTACACATAAAAGATATTGCAAAAATACAAGGAGACAAAGATAAAACTGAATTTATTTACAAATCAGATTTACGTCATGTATTAGAACAAAATAATTATATAAATATTAACTTTCCTTCTTTTGGCCAACAAACCAATAGAAATGAAAATAAACTTGAAAATATTTTAAAATTTTATGAAGCTGTTTTTTCCCATAAAGTAATCAAGACACAATCTTTAGGTTTTTAAGGCGAAGCCCTTAAAGATCTAAAGTTAGAAAAAAAACTCCTTAAAATTTAAAGATGAACTAATCAATCAATTATCCCATAGTTTTATAAACATAAAACTTAAAGATAATAAGGAGAATAAAGATGAAAAATCCATAAATGTTTTAGTTTCTAAAGCTTCGAGCTCAGACTATTCTCTATTTCTTACTATAGAAGAAAAATCAAATGAAAATCAAGATCAAGAATCTCTACAACTCAATAAAATATTTAAAAGGCAAAGACCAATAGTCACTGCAGCAAAAACAAGAAATTATTTTCCAAGATCTACTCTAGTTGATCTTCAATTCGAAGAACAAGCTATTCTAAATGGCCCTCGATTTGAAAACTCTTCAGTATATGAATGGAATGTAGATGGATTATCTGAATATCAAATCTTGCAACTATGCCACCACATGATGATATATGCCTCTACCATCATGGCTATTGATAATGATCAAAGACATGCAGTAAATGCAGTCGTCCTTGGATTTACTGGACAATTACATGGTTGGTAGGAAAAATACCTATCTGGTATAGAAAGAAATGCTATATTAAATGCAGTAAAAAGAGATTCCTTAGGAAATCCTATTCTTACTCCTTAAGGCCAAATGATCCCTGATTCCATCTACATGCTTATTACCAGTACAGTTAAACATTTTATTGGTAATTATATGAATGTAGAAGAAAAATTAAAAACACAATTAATCAATTTATCTTGCCAAACATTATCAGATTTTCATTGGTATAAAGATGTTTTCTTATAAAAACTCTATACAATCGATACAAGTAATTCAGAATTTTAGAAAGATATTCATATATGATATTCCTAAACTTTTTGTAAAAAAAGTTAAAGAAGAATTCAAATCAGAAAATTATGGAAATTTGAATTATGGAATGTATACATATGGTGACTTAATTCAAAAGATTAATAAAGTTGGATTTTCATTATGTAATGAAATCAAACTTAAACGTCAAATTGAAAATCAAAAAAGAATCAGCAAGTATGAACTTGGTGTTTTTTTTTCAATTTGGTATGGAACCATTAATCTGTTCTTCTAGCCTGAATAAAAAAAACTTAAAAAGAAACCATCAAAAAGGAAAAATCTAGACATTTTTCAATTGCACAATATTATATTCCCTGAAAAAGATATCATAAAAAATCTTCTCATAAAAGCCCTTATAAAGAATTAAAGAAATCTTATACAAAAATTAATCCATCCACTTCTCATCCTAATAAAAAAGAAATACAATGTTATAATCGTAAGGAAAAGGGACATATAGCCCCCTGATTGCCCAAAAATAAAAGTTAAAACAGAAAAAAAAATCAAAACTATCTTAAAAGGATCCTTAGAGTCAGAGTCATCTAGTTCCTCTGATACAGATTATTCTTCCTCTCATTTTTCAGATACATGTCATTGTAAAATATTTGACAATGAAATCCGGTATGATCTGCTTCTTCTACCTCTTTATCTTTAAACGTACTTTCTGCTCCAGAAGAGATGATGCTAGAAATGTTTAAAGATCTAAAAGATAAAAAATTAAAAAATAAATATTTTGAAAAAATACAAAATATAAATAGAGGAACTAAAAAAGGTAAAGCTTCTACATCAAATAACATATAAGACTTCCCTGTACAATTCAACATTAAAACTGTATTATATAGATTAAGAGAGCAACAAGCTCCTACATATCATCCTATTCAAGATCTTTACAAAGAAATTAATATTCAAAATCAAGAAATAAAAGAATTAAAACAAGACCTAATTGAACTTTAAGAACTCAAACAACAGGTTGAGAATCTTGAATTTCACATACTCAAAAATTTTCAAGAAAATAACGGTAATTTAGAAAATCAAGAGAAATTTGATGAAAACATGAATGGTTTGTAAATTCTTTAACAAGGAATCCACTTAAAAAATGGAAAACTCAAGTTACAATTAAGATCAGAAATTCTCTATGAAAGCACTCTACTTACTAGATAGTGGCGCAGACGTTAATTTAATAAGAGAAGGATTAATCCCAACAAAATATTATGAAAAAACCAATAATAAACTCAATCTTGCTACTGCTAGCAAAAAACTACATATCAAATACAAATTAGAAAATGTTTTTGTCTGTAAAAATGGAACATGCATAAAGACTAATTTTCTTCTAGGAAAGGATTTAAACAATGATGTTAACCATGGAAATCCTTTTCTATAAATTTTCCAGCCTTTTCAAATTAACTCATCAGGTCTAAAAACAATTTAGACAATTAAGAATTAAATTTTGATTTTGTTGAATTAACTCCTATTCAACATATCAATATTATTTAGACAAAGTGTAAACAAGAATAAGATGTTCAAAAACCATTCAAACATCCCGTTCTAAATAAAACAGATCTTATTAGTCATCTCTCAAATGTATTCATGTTTTCTACATTTAATCCTACATCCAGATTTTGGTACCTTCAAATTCTACCCAGAGGACGGATATAAAATTGCTTTTCTTTTACCAATGAAAATAAAAATTCAGGTTATTGATAATTCTCATTCAGACCTATTCTTTACTCTTATCTGCCTCCAAGAAGTATCCCTTCTCATTATGACATCAAGTAAAGTCCTTATTCAGCAATCAAGCCCTTCCTTCATACCTACATCTCAATAAATATCAATTCCCTTTTTCAATCTAGGATTATCTGTCACTTTACAAGAACTTATGAATGCCCATTGGAGTGCCATTCTCTCTTATAAAAGAGAAAACACTGGAAAAACCCATCCAAAGTTACAAACCATATCAAGAACTTAGAAAATGAAATCCTTATGTGCCATAACATCCATCAAAGAACATTATTGTCCACCTCTGCTAATGAAAATACATCCAGAATTCACCTACTAGAAAAGGTTAACAAGCCCTTCCAGATGAGATAGCTACAAGAATTAGAGAAAAACCTATTTCTTATTAGATCAAGGAGCGATTGATGCTCAAAGCTCAATATATAAGCTGGGCAACTGGCTTTCCCAAATTGTTCTTTCCATCATATGAAGTTGATATCTCATATATCGAACAATGATTAGTCCAAAGATTTTCTTTATGCAGAGATGATTTTGAAACAATACAGTAGCTCCCTGCAATCGTGCGTCATGCACTTGCAGCCTTGGAGTCAACAAAAGACAACTTCTCATAATGATTGGAACATTAACTTTATTTTTGAAATTAGTTTGGAATAAAATAGTCATACCTTTTGCTTGATGGGAATACGCTATGCCTGGAACAACTGAATTGATGAGTTTATAATAAACTCTATATATGAGAACAAGATTATAATTATGAGGATTCATATCAAAATCTTTTGTCTGGATAGCAAGAGTAAGAGCTTCATGTGTACCTGGATCTGCAGGAGAAGCAAAGAAATTTGAAAAGCAATTGAAGAAAGTAAGGCCAGTAGTCAAACTTGATTCAACCATTCCAAGTAATGAATCACCGAATTTTTTATGGCTTGTATCTTGAACATAGATGAGAGCTTCAGTTCTAAGTTCAAGTCTTGTTAATGGCTTTAGAGCAATTTGCACTAATTCAAAATGAATATAATTGTATGTTTTAACGTACTCCTTTATTTCATGGGGCCTGATTAAAGAAAGATGCTAAATATTACTGGTAATGGATACAGTTCTTTCAATGGTTTTTACTTTATAACTTAATTTTAATTAAAAACTTCCAACTTTATAAATTACATTTTTATTTACGGTTCGAATAGTCCAGTCACAAATAACTTGATCTAAATCGTCATAACTGATTTCTTCACTATTTTTAATAGACATAGAAGATAAGGAATTTGATCATGAGGAAGAAGAAGGTACAAACTTCTTAATAAGCTTAGCCATTATTTGTATTATTGAGTTATTTTAACCAAATTTGCCACGAGTATCTAACGAAATAGAGGATTTACACAACAACAAAACGCCTCAAATGCCTTCACATGGCTAACAACGATGACAACAATGGCTACCTCAATTTCGCTCTGGGCGGAATATGGTTAAAATTTCTCAATAATGACAAACACATAACCAAGTATTAAGATTTTCGACGTTCTTGCTTCTGAATCAGCAATTCCTTAAGCAAAATCAAAGCATAACATAACAAAGATAAGTGAAGAAATACTCACAAAACAACTTTATATTGCCAAAGTACTTGATTAAAAATTTGGTACCAATTGGCTCGATACCAAATGGAGAAGCCCTTAAAGATCTAAAGTTAGACAGGAGACCTTTAAAATTTTTAGATGAACTAGTCAATCAATTATCTCATAGTTTTACAAATTTAAAACTTTAAGAAAATAAAGATCAAAAGGCTGACAAATCTATAAATGTTTTAGTCTCAAATACAAAAACCTCTAGCTCAGATTCAGAATTTTCTGTAGCTGATCCTATAGAAGAAGTGTCTAAAACAAAGGAGAATCAAAATGATCAAAATCAGGAATCTCTACAACCTAATAAAATATTTAAAAGGCAAAAACCAATAGTCACTGCAGCAAAAACGAGAAATTATTATCCAAGACCTACTCCAGTTGATCTTCAATTCGAATAACAAGATATTCTAAATGGCCTTTGATTTGAAAACTCTTCAGTATATGAATGGAATATAAATGGACTATCTGAATATTAAATTCTGCAACTATGCCAACACATGATGATATATGCCTCTACCATCATGGCTGCGGTAATGATCAAAGACATGCAGTAAATGCAGTCGACCTTGGATTTACTAGACAATTACATGGCTGGTAGGAAAAGTACCTAGCTAATATAGAAAGTAATGCTACATTAAATGCAGTAAAAAGAGATCCCTCAGGAAATCCTGTTCTTACTCCTCAAGGCCAAATGATCCCTGGTTCCATCTACATGCTTATTACCACTGTAGTTAAACATTTTATGGGTAATTATATGAATGTAGAACAAAAATTAAAAACACAGTTAATCAATTTATCTTGCCCAACATTATTAGATTTTCGTTGGTATAAAGATGTTTTCTTATCAAAACTTTATACAATTGGTGCAAGTAATTCAGAATTTTGGAAAGAAAAATTCATATGTGGTCTTCCTAAAATTATTGCAGAAAAAGTTAGAGAAGAATTAAAATCAGAAAATTATGAAAATTTGAATTATGCAATGTATACATATGGTGATCTAATTCGAAAGATTAATGAAGTTGGATTTTTGTTATGCAATGAAATCAAACTTAAACGTCAAATTGAAAATCCAAAAAGAATTCGCAAGTATAAACTTGGTGATTTTTGTTTTCAATTTGGTATGGAACCATTAATCCATCCTTCTAACCAAAATAAAAAGAAAAACTTAAAAAGAAGCCATCAAAAAGGAAAATCTAAACATTATTCAACTCCACAATATTATATTCCCTCAAAAGGATATCATAAAAAATCTTCTCATAAAAGCCTTTTTAAAGAATTAAGGAAATCTTATGTAAAAAATAATCCATCCACTTCTTATCCTAAGAAAAAAGTAATACAATGTTATAATTACAAGGAAAAAGGCAATATAGCCCCCTGATTGCCCAAAAATAAAAGTTAAAATAGAAAAAGAATCAAAACTATCTTAAAAGGATCCTCAGAGTCAGAGTCATCTAGTTCCTCTGATACAGATTATTCTTCCTCTCATTCTTCAGATACATGTCATTATAAAATATTTGACAGTGAAATCAAATAGGAATCCGCTTCTTCTACCTCTTTATCTTTCAACGTACTTTCTGCTCCAAAAGAGATGGTGCTAGAAATGTTTAAAGATCTATAAGATGAAGAATTAAAAAATAAATATTTTGAAAAAATACAAAATATAAATAAAGGAACTAAAAAACGAAAAGCCTATACATCAAATTATATATCAGACTTACCTGAATAATTCAGCATTAAAACTGTATTAGATAAATTAAGAGAGCAACAAGCTCCTACTCGTCTTTCTATTCAAGATCTTTATAAAGAAATAATAATCAAAAGCAAGAAATAAAAGAATTAAAACAAGACTTAGTTAAACTTCAAGAACTCAAACAATGTGTTAAGAATCTTGAATTTCACACGCTCAAAAATTATCAAGAAAATAATGATAATTTAGATAATCAAGAAAATTTTGATGAAAACTTGAATGGTTTTGTAAATTCTTTAACAAGGAATCCACAAAAAAAAAAAAATGGAAAACTCAAGTTACAATTAAGATTAAAGAATTCTCTATTAAAGCATTCTACTTACTAGATAGTGGCGCAGATGTTAATTTAATTAGAGAATGATTAATCCCAACAAATTATTATGAAAAAGCCAATAATAAACTCATTCTAGCTATTGCCAGTAAAAAGCTACATATCAAATACAAATTAAGTAATGTTTATGTTTGTAAAAATGGAATATACATAAAGACTAATTTCTTTCTAGGAAATGATTTAAACGATGATGTTATCCTTAGAAATTCTTTTATACAAATTTTATAGCCTTTTCAAATTGACTCATCAGGTCTAAAAACAATTTTAGACAATAAAAAAATAAAATTTGAATTTGTTGAATTAACTCCTATTCAACATATAAATATTATTTAAACAAAGTATAAACAAGAATAGGATGTTAAAAAACCATTCAGATATCCAGTTCCAAATAAAATGAATCCTATTAGTCATCTTTTCGACGTCTTCATGCTTTCTACATTTAATCCTACATCCAGATTTTGGTACCTTTAAATTCTACTCGGAGGATAGATATAAAATTGCTTTTCTTTTCCCAAAGAAAATTAAAATTTAAGTTATTGATAATTCCCATTTAGACCTATCTTTTACTCCTATCTGCATTTAGGAAGTATCCCTTCTCATTATGACATCAAGTAAAGCCCCTATTCAGGAATCAATCTCTTTCTTCATACCCACATCTCAACGAATATCAATTCCTTTCTTCAATCCAGGATTATCTATCACTTCACAAGAACTTATCAACGCCCACTGGAGTGCTATTCTCTCTGATAAAAGAAAAAACACTAGAAAAACCTTATCCAAAATTGCAAACTATATCAAGGACTTCAAAAGCGAAATCCTTATGTGCCATAACATCCATCAAAGAGCACTGTCGTCCACCTATGCTGCTGAAAAAACATCCAGAATTCACTTCCTGAAAAAGGTTAACACAGCCATTCTAGATGAGATAGCTGCAAGAATTAGAGAAAAAACTATTTCTTGTGAGATCAAGGAGCGATTAATGTTCAAAGCTCAATATATAAGCTGGGCAACTGGCTTTCCCAAATTGTTCCTACCATCATATGAAGTTGATATTTCATATGTCGAACAAGGACTAGTCCAAAGATTTTCTTTATGCAGAGATGAATCTGAAATAATACAGCAGCTCCCTGCAATCGTGCATCATGCCCTTTGTAGCATTGGAGTTACCAAAAGACAACTTCTCATAATGAATTCATCAAGTTTGAGGTGGAAGATCAGAAATCCGATTTTATCAACCTTATCAATTATGGACATCATCACTTATGAAAAAGGAGATTTAGTATGCAAAAATTCATCTATACCTTAAATGTTACAAGCATCTCCTTGTTGATTATCCACCTTAATGGTATGAATCTCATGAAGTCGCTAAAGTGGAATACAGCTTAGGACGTCTCCAAAATTATGATCCAGCTTTTAATCAATATCAAAGATTTGTCAATCTAAAAGGACATCTTGAATTTGTAAGTACATATAGATAAGTTTGGTGTGATGGTCGATGAGTTGTATGCATTACTGATGATCTTGCTGAGCAAAAAATGGTGATACAGAATCCATATAAGTATAGACATACAGCTCTTAATCAAATTATCAGTGCTTTTTCTAAAACATTGGAAGGATGAGAATAAGACTTTCTAGAAGGTTGATAAACTGTAGGAGTTGTATCTCTTGAATCTATTTGAAAATTTATTTCAACACTACCATCTTCATGTTCAATAATTGTTTCAATATCTTGACTTTCTAAAGACCTTTTTGGATGAGCTTTTTCTAAGCACCATTTACTAGATAGATTAATATCATTCCACTACATGAGTTTTGGAATATTAACTTTATTTTTGGAATTAGTTTGGAATAAAGTAGTCATACCTTTTGCTTAATGGGAATACGCTATGCCTGGAACAACTGGATTCATGAGTTTATAATAAACTCTATAAATGAGAACAAGATTATAATTATGAGGATTCATATCAAAACCTATTGTTTGGATAGCAAGAGTAAGAGCTTCATGTGTACCTGGATCTGTAGGAGAAGCAGAGAAATTTGAAAAGCAATTGAAGAAAATAAGGCCAATAGTCAAACTTGATTCAACCATTCCAAGTAATGAATCACCAAATTTTTTATGTCTTGTATCTTGAACATAAATGAGAGCTTCAGTTCTAAGTTCAAGTCTTGTTAATGGCTTTAGAGCAACTTGCACTAATTCAAAATGAATATAATTGTATGTTTTAACGTACTCCTTTATTTCATGGGGCTTGATTAAAGAAAGATGCTAAATATTACTGGTAATGGATACAGTTATTTCAATGGTTTTTACTTTATAACTTAATTTTAATTAAAAACTTCCAACTTTATAAATTACATTTTTTTCTACGGTTGGAATAGTCCAGTCACAAATAACTTGATCTAAATCGTCATAACTAATTTCTTCACTATTTTTAATAGACATAGAAGATAAGGAATTTGATGATGAGGAAGAAGAAGGTACAAACTTCTTAATAAGCTTAGCCATAATTTGTATTACTGAGTTATTTTAACCAAATTCACCACGAGTATCTAACAAAATAGTGGATTTACACACCAACAAAACGCCTCAAATGCCTTCACACGGCTAACAACGATGACAACAATGGCTACCTCAGTTTCGCTCTGGGCGGAATATGGTTAAAATTTCTCAATAATGACAAACACACAACCAAGTTTTAAGATTTTCGACGTTCTTGCTTCTGAATCAGCAATTCCTTAAGCAAAATCAAAGCATAACATAACAAAGATGAGTGAAGAAATACTCACAAAACAACTTTATATTGCCAAAGTACTTAATTAAAAATTTGGTGCCAATTGGCTCGATACCAAATGGAGAAGCCCTTAAAGATCTAAAGTTAGACAGGAGACCTTTAAAATTTTTAGATGAACTAGTCAATCAATTATCTCTTAGTTTCACAAATTTAAAACTTTAAGAAAAAAAAGATCAAAAGGCTGACAAATTTATAAATGTTTTAGTCTCAAATACTAAAACCTCTAGCTCAGATTCAGAATTTTCTATAGTTGATCCTATAGAAGAAGTGTCTAAAACAAAGGAGAATCAAAATGATCAAAATCAAGAATCTCTACAACCTAATAAAATATTTAAAAGGCAAAAACCAATAGTCACTGCAGCAAAAACAAGAAATTATTATCCAAGACCTACTCCAGTTGATCTTCAATTCGAAGAACAAGATATTCTAAATGGCCTTCGATTTGAAAACTCTTCAGTATATGAATCGAATGTAGATGGACTATCTGAATATTAAATCTTGCAACTATGCCAACACATGATGATATATGCCTCTACCATCATGGCTGCGGTAATGATCAAAGACATGCAGTAAATGCAGTCGTCCTTGGATTTACTAGACAATTACAAGGCTGGCAGGAAAAGTACCTATCTAATATAGAAAGTAATGCTATATTAAATGCAGTGAAAAGAGATCCCTCAGGAAATCCTGTTCTTACTTCTCAAGGCCGAAGGATCCCTGATTCCATCTACATGCTTATTACCATTGTAGTTAAACATTTTATTAGTAATTATATGAATGTAGAACAAAAATTAAAAACACAGTTAATCAATTTATCTTGCCCAACATTATTAGATTTTTGTTGGTATAAAGATGTTTTCTTATTAAAACTTTATACAATTGATGCAAGTAATTTAGAATTTTGGAAAGAAAAATTCATATATGGTCTTCCTAAAATTATTGCAGAAAAAGCTAGAGAAGAATTAAAATCAGAAAATTATGAAAATTTGAATTATGCAATGTATACATATGGTGATCTAATTCGAAAGATTAATAAAGTTGAATTTTCATTATGCAATGAAATCAAACTTCAACGTCAAATTGAAAATCCAAAAAGAATTTGCAAGTATAAACTTGGTGATTTTTGTTTTCAATTTGGTATGGAACCATTAATCCATCCTTCTAACCAAAATAAAAAGAAAAACTTAAAAAGAAGCCATCAAAAAGGAAAATCTAAACATTATTCAACTCTACAATATTATATTCCCTCAAAAGGATATCATAAAAAATCTTCTCATAAAAGCCTTTTTAAAGAATTAAGGAAATCTTATGTAAAAAATAATCCATCCACTTCTTATCCTAAGAAAAAAGTAATACAATGCTATAATTGCAAGGAAAAAGGCAATATAGCCCCCTGATTGCCCAAAAATAAAAGTTAAAATAGAAAAAAAATCAAAACTATCTTAAAAGGATCCTCAGAGTCAGAGTCATCTAGTTCCTTTGATACAGATTATTCTTCCTCTCATTCTTCAGATACATGTCATTATAAAATATTTGACAGTGAAATCAAATAGGAATCCGCTTCTTCTACCTCTTTATCTTTCAACGTACTTTCTACTCCAAAAGAGATGGTGCTAGAAATGTTTAAAGATCTATAAGATGAAGAATTAAAAAATAAATATTTTGAAAAAATACAAAATATAAATAAAGGAACTAAAAAACGAAAAGCCTATACATCAAATTATATATCAGACTTACCTGAATAATTCAGCATTAAAACTGTATTAGATAAATTAAGAGAGCAACAAGCTCCTACTCGTCTTTCTATTCAAGATCTTTATAAAGAAATAATAATCAAAAGCAAGAAATAAAAGAATTAAAACAAGACTTAGTTAAACTTCAAGAACTCAAACAATGTGTTAAGAATCTTGAATTTCACACGCTCAAAAATTATCAAGAAAATAATGATAATTTAGATAATCAAGAAAAATTTGATGAAAACTTGAATGGTTTTGTAAATTCTTTAACAAGGAATCCACAAAAAAAAAAAAAAATGGAAAACTCAAGTTACAATTAAGATTAAAGAATTCTCTATTAAAGCATTCTACTTACTAGATAGTGGCGCAGATGTTAATTTAATAAAAGAAGGATTAATCCCAACAAATTATTATGAAAAAGCCAATAATAAACTCATTCTAGCTATTGCCAGTAAAAAACTACATATCAAATACAAATTAAGTAGTGTTTATGTTTGTAAAAGTGAAACATGCATAAAGACTAATTTCTTTCTAGGAAATGATTTAAACGATGATGTTAACCTTGGAAATCCTTTTCTACAAATTTTATAGCCTTTTCAAATTGACTCATCAGGTCTAAAAACAATTTTAGACAATAAAAAAATAAAATTTGAATTTGTTGAATTAACTCCTATTCAACATATAAATATTATTTAAACAAAGTGTAAACAAGAATAGGATGTTAAAAAACCATTCAGATATCCAGTTCCAAATAAAATGAATCCTATTAGTCATCTTTTCGACGTCTTCATGTTTTCTACATTTAATCCTACATCCAGATTTTGGTACCTTTAAATTCTACTCGGAGGATAGATATAAAATTGCTTTTCTTTTCCCAAAGAAAATTAAAATTTAAGTTATTGATAATTCCCATTTAGACCTATCTTTTACTCCTATCTGCATTTAGGAAGTATCCTTTCTCATTTTGACATCATGTAAAGCTCCTATTCAGGAATCAAGCTCTTCCTTCATACCTATATTTCAACAAATATCCATTCCCTTTCTCAATCTAGGATTATCTGTCACTTCATAAGAACTTATCAATGCCCATTGGAGTGCCATTCTCTTTGATAAAAGAAAAGGTACTAGAAAAACCCTATCCAAAATTGCAAACCATATCAAGGACTTCAAAAGCGAAATCCTTATGTGCCATAACATCCATCAAAGAGCATTGTCATCCACCTATGCTGCTCAAAAAACATCCAGAATTCACTTCCTGGAAAAGGTTAACACAGCCATTCTAGATGAGATACATGCAAGAATTAGAGAAAAAACTATTTCCTGTTAGATCAAGGAGCGATTAATGTTCAAAGCTCAATATATAAGCTGGGCAACTGGCTTTCCCAAATTGTTACTGCCATCATATGAAGTTGATGTTTCATATATCGAACATGGACTAGTCCAAAGATTTTCTTTATGCAGAGATGAATCTGAAATAATACAGCAGCTCCCTGCAATCGTGTATCATACCCTTTGTAGCATTGGAGTTACCAAAAAGACAACTTCTCATAATGAATTCATCAAGTTTGAGGTGGAAGATCAGAAATCCGATTTTATCAACCTTATCAATTATGGACATCATCACTTATGAAAAAGGAGATTTAGTATGCAAAATTCATCTATACCTTAAATGTTACAAGCATCTCCTTGTTGATTATCCACCTTAATGGTATGAATCTCATGAAGTCGCTAAAGTGGAATACAGCTTAGGACGTCTCCAAAATTATGATCCAGCTTTTAATCAATATCAAAGATTTGTCAATCTAAAAGGACATCTTGAATTTGTAAGTACATATAGATAAGTTTGGTGTGATGGTCAATGAGTTGTATGCATTACTGATGATCTTGCTGAGCAAAAAATGGTGATACAGAATCCATATAAGTATAGACCTACAGCTCTTAATCAAATTATCAATGCTTTTTCTAAAACATTGGAAGGATGAGAATAAGACTTTCTAGAAGGTTGATAAACTGTAGGAGTTGTATCTCTTGAATCTATTTGAAAATTTATTTCAACACTACCATCTTCATGTTTAATAATTGTTTCAATATCATGACTTTCTAAAGACCTTTTTGGATAAGCGTTTTCTAAGCGCCATTTACTAGATAGATTAATATCATTCCACTACATGAGTTTTGGAATATTAACTTTATTTTTGGAATTAGTTTGGAATAAAGTAGTCATACCTTTTGCTTGATGGGAATACGCTATGCCTGGAACAATTGGATTCATGAGTTTATAATAAACTCTATAAATGAGAACAAGATTATAATTATGAGGATTCATATCAAAACCTTTTGTTTGGATAGCAAGAGTAAAGGCTTCATGTGCACCTGGATTTGTAGGAGAAGTAGAGAAATTTAGAAAGCAATTGAAAAACGTAAGGCCATTAGCCAAACTTGATTCAACCATTCCAAGTAAGGAATCACCGAATTTTTTATGTCTTGTATCTTGAATATAGATGAGAGCTTCGGTTCGAAGTCCAAGTCTTGTTAATGGCTTTAGAGCAACTTGCACTAATCCAAAATGAATATAATTGTATGTTTTAACATACTCTTTTATTTCGTGGGGCTTCATTATAGAAAGATGCTGACTAGTAATGGTAATGGATTCAGTTCTTTCAATGGTTTTTACTTTATAACTTGATTTTAATTAAAAACTTCCAACTTTATAAGTTTCATTTTTATTTATAGTTGGAATAGTCCAGTCATAAATAACTTGATTTAAATCATTATAACTGATTTCTTCACTATTTTTAATAGACATAGAGGATAAGGAATTTGATGATAAGGAATAGGAAGGTACAAACTTTTTAATAAGCTTAGCCATAATTTGTATTACAGAGTTATTTTAACCAAATCCACCACAAGTACCTAACGAAATAGAGGATTTAGACACCAACAAAATGCCTTAAATGCCTTCACACGACTAACAACGGCGACAACAATGGCTACCTTAGCTTCGCTCTAGGTGCAATATGATTAAAATTTCTTAAAAATAACAAACACACAGCCAAGTATTAAGATATTTTACATTCTTGCTTCTGAGTCAGTGATTCCTTAAGCAAAATTGAAGCATAAAATAACAAAGATAAGTGAAGAAATACTCACAAAACAACTTTATATTGCCAAAGTACTTGATTAAAAATTTGATACCAATTGGTTCTGATACCAAATGGGGAAGCCCTTAAAGATCTAAAGTTTTTTTTTTTTTTTTTTTTGGAAAGATTAGTATTTCATATTAAGAGAAAAACCTTTACACAGCCAATAAGGCTCCAAAGAAGAAGACCCAAAAAGAGAAAGAGGCAAAGAAAATAAAACAAGAAACAGAGGCCTCCCACCCACAACTGGGCTAAAGCTCAGAGGAGGAACCATCGAGCACGGGAGTCAGCCGTCTAACAGAGAGGCACAATCATGGAAGTGGAAGCTTCTTGAGGGGGAGTGGCACAGCATGATCTATTTCGCTAGTCTCCTTATAGGAGTTAAAAGCCCAGCAAAAGTGCATGTGTCAAACTCCTTAAGCATCTTGGCAATCTTCCTATAAGTAAAGTGAGCACGCCAGGGGGATTGATCTATATAATGAAGGGCTTCAGAAATACTTCCTTCCACCTTAATGCAGACTTGGTTTGAAGAATACTGCAACGTATTCTGGACAAGGTCCAAAATGCTGGTAGGATAGCAATCATTCAACTGTAGGAAAACTGAAATAGGACATCTAGAGGGGTTCCAAAGAATCCCTATTCTTGCATTCAGCATTTGGAGGAGAGAAATTCTCTAACCAATGACAATGGCTGGATGTCTTCCATGGTACAAGAGGCCAGGAGCAGGTTCCGGTGGGAAGTTCCACCATTGCTGAAAAGGAGAAGGAAGGTAAGAGTGCAAGTAAAAGATGTGACTTTGAATTTGTTGAATTATATCCGCCAGGAGATGATGTGGCCTCCGATAAAGCTGGTGAAAGATCCACATATTCCTTTCTCTCCACAGAGTCCAAGTAAAGCTGGGAAGATGAGGTGAGCCAAGCAGTCCACTCCAGTAAAAATACCTTGCAAAGCAAAGATTATGTAGCTGATTCTATCAAGCAGAGGGCAGGGGTGGGGAGGGTGAAGCTCCACTCTCAAAAGCAAGCCATTCTAAATTTGTTGGGAGAAAAGATAGTGGAGAAGAAAGTGTTCTAAATCCTCCCATCCCCATCACAAAGAACACAGTTCAGATCACATTGAATTCCCCTGGACCATAAGAACATTCTTGTTTTTAGCTTTCCCAAGAGGCACATCCATGCACATATTGAATGTTTCAGAATATAGCCCTTAAACCAGATAAGAGGAGCCCATTGAACGTCAGGAAGAGCTGAATGGGAGGAGACATGCTGTATGGCAGACGCAAAGGAAAAAATCCCTGACTCTTAACAAGTCTAGACAACTTCATCATTTGAGGAAATCTCAGGAGGTGGCATCTGAAGAATAACCTGAGCAATGTGGTTTTGAGTTTGCAGCATTACTGAAGGGATACACCAGCCATTAAAACCCACAAAGTGATGAACTTTAATATTTTTACCAAAGCCTAGGTCTGAAATAGCTATACTAGATGTAAGGGATATAAGAGGACCTTCTGGGAGCCAAGGGTCATGCCAGAAGAAAGTGCTGGACCCATTTCCAATTAGGTGTCTAATATGTGGCTTAGCTTGCTCTCTCAACTGAAGAATAGATTTCCACCCTCAAGAGGCAGCCATAGGGATAAGGACCTCCCAAAAGGAATGCCGCTTAAGGTATTTAACCTGAACCCACCGAATCCAGTAATTATCTTTTGATGTCCAACATTCCACAATTGGCAAAGGAGGCCTTCTTCATTCATCTTTCTCAGGGGCAAGATACCTAGGCCACCTTTGGTCTTAGGAGAGCATATAGTATTCCAAGCAATAGGGTCAAAAGGGTGTGGAGACCAGTCATTCCAAAAAAATTTTCTTATGAGCTTATTAAGAGTGTCTAGGAGGCACAGAGGCAGCTGGAACACATTTACCCAATGCATTAGAAGAGTAGATAGAGATGACTTTATGGGTTCAACCCTCCCCGCAAAAGATAGGACCTTTGCTCTCCATCCTGCAAGCTTTTGATGGAACTTTTCCAGAAGGGGGGTGCAATCCAAAAAAGACAACTTTTTCATAGACAAAGGCACCCCCAGATACCGAAAAGGGAACTTTTCTTCTTCCATGTGAAGAGTATTTATGATGGTTTGTTTCACATCAGTAGGGGGTATTGTAGAAGAAGATGAGACTTTTATCCTAGTTTACCTTTAAGCCTGACATGTGATGAAACTGCTCCAGGAAATCTTTAATGTGCTTAGCAGCTTTAGGAGTGCTCATGCTAAAACATATCACATCATCCGCAAAAAGCAAGTGAGACACAAAATGGGCTAATTTGTAATCAGGTGAAGGGATAATCTTTATTCTCGAAAAAGTATTCACCCGAGTAGAAAAGAATTCCATAGCCAAAGTGAATAGGAAAGGGGAGAGAGGACAACCTTGTCTAAGCCCTCGTTTGCTTGGAAAAAATCCTTCAGGTTAACCATTCACTAAGACCGAATAGTAGGGATTCTTAACACAAGCCATGATCCAGCTTATAAAGAAGTCAGGGAAGCCCATCTTCTACAGAACATAAGATAAAAAAGCCCAAATAATACTATTATATGCCTCTGCAAGGTCCAGCTTTAAGTACATGCGGGGCTTTTCTCTATTCATATGAAACCGATGAAGCAGATCTTGAGCAAGGAGAATGCTGTCACAAATGGATCTCCCAGGGATGAAAGCTGATTGAGCAGGACCCACTAGCTTTGCCATCAAGGGGCAAAGCCTTCCTATTAAGATTCTGGTAATAATCTTGTAGAACTCATTTTTAAGGGATATGGGTCTATACCTGTCCAGGGTGAGAGCATTTTCCATTTTCGGAACAAGAACTATGAAGGTGTGCTTAAGTTGACCCAAGAGCTTGGAGGAGAGGAAAAAATCTTGGATGGCATTACATACATCATTTCTAATAATTGGCCAATAGATTTTGTAGAAGTGGGCATTGAAGCCGTCAGGGCCAGGGGCCTTGTGAGGGTTTCCAAGTTTAACAACCGATTCGATTTCTTTAATTGTGATTGGAGACCCCAGCTGATGAATGTCCTCTTCAGACAATTGGGTAGGAGGTCAACAGTGGAGAGTAGTGAAGTCTCCCCCATGATCAGTTCCCAACAGACCTTTAAAGTAATCCACAAACACAGCAGCAATAGCATTTTGATCTTGGACCTGAGTACCATTAGTATCACTGACAGTAGGAATGAAAGCTGAGGCTTGGCGTTTTCTCAACAAACTATGAAAATATTTAGCGTTGCTGTCTCCTAGATCTATAGCTTGGTCCCTGGATTTCTATTTTAGCCTGCTCTCTTCCATCTTTAGCACACGGTCCATAGCTATTTGAGCATGCTTTTCATCCTTCTGAAGTTGAATGTTTGTAGGGTCCATTTGTAGCTGCCGCTTAATAGAATCTAGTTGCATTTGAGTAATTTGGATTTTTGTGGCCAGGGAGAGTTGCCCCTTGTTCCAGACTTTTAGTTTCCCCTCTAGGTTCTTTAACTTAGTGACCACCTCAAACGTAGGGGCTCCTAAAATTTCCAAGCTCTAAGCTTCCCTAACCACATCAAAGAAGCCATCCATTCTAGCCCAAAAATTAAAGTACCTGAAAGGAGCCTTGCGCTGCCATGAAGTTTGGGGATTGAATAACAATGCAGAATGGTCAGATAAACTAGTAGGGAGAGCTTCACAGCTGTAAGGTTTTAAATAGAAGAACGCTGCATTACCCATCCCTCTATCAAGCTTGTTAACAATTTTGGAGGAACCCGTGTCTGAATTAGTCCATGTGAAGAATTGCCCCACGGAAGGAATGTCCTGCAACCCTACATCATCCATATCATCATTAAACTCCATAATGTTTAGCACACGAGGGGGGTCCCTCCTAGCTTTTATGAAGGCCGTCTCACTTGGTTGAAATCACCCCCAACAATCCATGGGGTGTTTTTAGGGATAGAGTTGGAGTACACACTAATTTTGCTCCAAAGGTCATGACGCACGACAGAGGAATTTGCACCATAGCAGACAGTGAGAAAGAACTGACCTTGAGAAGAGACAAGCTAGCAATGCATTGTTTGATAAGTAGTGTGGAGGATTGTAAGAGAGAAAACCTTTGGGTTTCGGAGGATCCAAATCCTTTTTGTATTCCCTATCTCCATGTTTGAAGCTTCCCTCGAACGATTTGGGGCCACTGTTTGCTAGACCATGTAGCTTGATGAAGACTTAATTTTGGTTTCTATAAGACCTACTAAGGAAAGCTTTAGCTTAAAGATCGAAAGTTAGAAAGGAAACTTTTAAAATTTTCAGATGAACTAGTCAATCAATTATCTCATAATTTTACAAATTTAAAACTTCAAGAAAATAAAGATAAAAAAGCTAACAAATCTATAAATTTTTTATTCTCAAATTCTAAAACCTCTAGCTTAGATTTAGAATTTTCTATAGCTGATCCTATAGAAGAAGTGTCTAAAACAAAGGAGAATTAAAATGATCAAAATCAAGAATCTCTACAACCTAGTAAAATATTTAAAAGGCAAAAACCAATAGTCACTACAACGAAAACAAGAAATTATTATCCAAGACCTACTCCAGTTGATCTTCAATTTGAAGAACAAGATATTCTAAATGGCTTTCGATTGGAAAACTCTTCAGTATATGAATGGAATGTAGATGGACTATCTAAATATCAAATCTTGTAACTATGCCAACACATGATGATATATGCCTCTACCATCATGGCTGCCGACAATGATCAAAGACATGCAGTAAATGCTGTCGTCCATGGATTTACTAGACAATTACATGGTTGGTAGGAAAAATACTTATCTAACAGAGAAACAAATGCTATATTAAATGCAGTAAAAAGAGATCCCTCAGGAAATCCTGTTCTTACTCCTTAAGACCGAATGATCCCTGATTCCATCTACATGCTTATTACCATTGTAGTTAAACATTTTATTGGTAATTATATGAGTGTAGAACAAAAATTAAAAACACAATTAATCAATTTATCTTGCCCAACATTATTAGATTTTCATTGCTATAAAGATATTTTCTTATCAAAACTTTATACAATCGATGCAAGTAATTCAGAATTTTGGAAAGAAAAATTCATATATGGTCTTCCTAAAATTATTGCAGAAAAAGTTAGAGAAAAATTAAAATCAGAAAATTATGAAAATTTGAATTATGCAATGTATACATATGGTGATCTAATTCGAAAGATTAATAAAGTTGGATTTTCATTATGCAATGAAATCAAACTTAAACGTCAAATTGAAAATCAAAAAAGAATTCGCAAGTATAAACTTGGTGATTTTTGTTTTCAATTTGGTATGGAATCATTAATCCATCCTTTTAACCAAAATAAAAAGAAAAACTTAAAAAGAAGCCATCAAAAAGGAAAATCTAAACATTTTTCAGCTCCACAATATTATATTCCCTCAAAAAGATATCATAAAAAATCTTCTCATAAAAGCCTTTTTAGAGAATTAAAGAAATCTTATGTAAAAAATAATCCATCCACTTCTTATCCTAAGAAAAAAGAAATATAATGTTATAATTGCAAGGAAAAAGGACATATAGCTCCCTGATTGCCCAAAATTAAAGAAATTGAAATCAAAACTATATTAGAAGGATCCTCAGAGTCAAAGTCATTCAGTTCCTCTGATACAGATTATTCTTCCTCTCATTCTTCAGATACATGTCATTGTAAAATATTTAATAGTGAAATCCAATATGAATTTGCTTCTTCTACCTCTTTATCTTTAAACGTACTTTCTGCTCCAGAAGAGATGGTGCTAGAAATGTTTAAAGATCTAAAAGATGAAGAATTAAAAAATAAATATTTTGAAAACATACAAAATATAAATAAAGGAACTAAAAAAGGAAAAGCTTCTACATCAAATAACATATCAGACTTACCTGAACAATTCAACATTAAAACTGTATTAGATAGATTAAGAGAGTAACAAGCTCCTACTCATTTTTCTATTCAAGATCTTCATAAAGAAATTAATAATCAAATCAAGAATTAAAAGAATTAAAACAAGACCTAATTGAACTTCAAGAACTCAAATAATATGTTGAGAATCTTGAATTTCACACACTAAAAAATTATCAAAAAAATAATGATAATTTAGAAAATCAAGAAAAATTTGATGAAAACTTGAATGGTTTTGTAAATTTTTTACCAAGGAATCCACTTAAAAAATGGAAAACTCAAGTTACAATTAAGATTAAAGAATTCTCTATTAAAGCACTCTGCTTATTAGATAGTGGCACAGATGTTAATTTAATAAGAGAAGGATAAATCCCAACAAATTATTATGAAAAGGCCAATAACAAACTCAATCTAGCTATTGCTAGTAAAAAACTACATATCAAATACAAATTAAGTAATGTTTATGTTTGTAAAAATGGAACATGCATAAAGACTAATTTCTTTCTAGGAAAGGATTTAAACAATAATTTTAACCTTGAAAATCCTTTTCTACAAATTTTGCAGCCTTTTCAAGTTGACTCATCTAGTCTAAAAACTATTTTAGGCAATAAAGAATTAAATTTTGATTTTGTTGAATTAACTCCTATTTAGCATATGAATATTATTTAGACAAAGTTTAAATAAGAAAAGGATGTTCAAAAACCATTCAGATATCTAGTTCCAAATAAAACGGATCTTATTAGTCATCTCTCCGATGTCTTCATGTTTTCTAAATTTAATCATACATCTAGATTTTGGTACCTTCAAATTCTACCTAGAGGACAGATATAAAATTGCTATTCTTTTACCAAAGAAAATAAAATTCAGGTTATTGATAATTCTCATTCAGACCTATCTTTTACTCCTACTTGCCTTCAGGAAGTATCCCTTCTCATTTTGACATCATGTAAAGCCCCTATTTAGGAATCAAACTCTTCCTTCATGCCTATATTTCAACAAATATCAATTCCCTTCTTCAATCTAGGATTATTTGTCACTTCATAAGAACTTATCAATGTCCATTGGAGTGCCATTCTCTTTGATAAAAGAAAAAGTACTAGAAAAACCCTATCCAAAATTGCAAACCATATCAAGGACTTAGAAAGCCAAATCCTTATGTGCCATAACATCCATCAAAGAGCACTGTCATCCACCTGTGTTGATGAAAAAACATCCAAAATTCACCTACTGCAAAGGCTTAACACAGCCCTTCCAGATGAGATAGTTGCAAGAATTAGAGAAAAAACTACTTCTAGTCAGATTAAGGAGCGATTAATGCTCAAAGCTCAATATATAAGCTGGGCAATTGGCTTTTCCAAATTGTTCCTACCATCATATGAAGTTGATATCTCATATATCAAACAAAGATTAGTCCAAAGATTTTCTTTATGCAGAGATGATTTTGAAATGATACGGCAGCTCCTTGCAGTCGTGCGTCATGCCCTTTGCAGCCTTGGGGTTACCAAAAGACAACTTCTTATAACAATTTCATCAAGTTTGGGTGATAGATTAGAAATTTGATTTTATCAACCTTATTAATTATGGACCATCATAAATTATGAAGAAGGAGTTTAGTCTGCAAAAAGTTCATCTCTACCTTAAATGATTACAAGCATCTCCCTGTTGATTATCTAGCTCAATGGAATGAATCTCATGAAGTTGCTATAATGGAATACAGCGTAGACCGCCTCCGAACTTATGATCCAGCTTCTAATCAATATCAAAGATTTCTCAATCTAAAAAGACATCTTAAATTTGGAAGTACATACAAATATGTTTGGTGTGACAGCCGAAGAGTTGTTTGAATCGCTTATGATCTCACTGAGAAAACAACGGTGATACAGAATCCATATAAATCTGGACATACAGCTCTTAATCAAATTATCAATACTTATGCAGACATTGTTGGAAGTAGGTGGGTCTCGTGGGTAGATTTTCAACACTTTTGACCCACTTAACACAGGGATCAACTATCCATAAGACCAAAAACCCAATTCAGGATGCATTACCCTCAATCTCGTGACCATGTACAGTAAATATTCTAACTAAAAGACAGAATCAAATAGCACTAAACATCCATAATAATCTCGACATGCAAGAAGTAGATCATACCTTTGGAGATCTGTAGTGCTCTAATGGAGAAATTGCAACTCTGCTTGATGATGAGAATCTTCAACACCTCTTAGCCTTCTATGCTATGACCCAAATTGGATTTCTTTTCTCAAGAAGATTGGTGGAATCTTCAGGAGAAATCCCAACTCGAAACTCCAAGAAACTAGAAGAGAGAAGGAGAGAGAAACTTGTGCAACTCTTGCACGAACAGGGTTTTGGGCGTGAGAGAGACTCTTATTGGATGTCCAAGAGATTTTATATATTTTCAAATCTTTTCCTTGCTTAATTGAAATAGAAGTTTTACTTCCAAAGCAATTAGCAACTTTCTCTTTTCTAAAACCTTCTTTTTAGAGTTCAAGTTGGATTAGTATTTTCCAATTACTTGGGCTAGCGTGGGCACCACTAGGGATTCCTTAAAAAGCTGGTTCCTACTGGAACACCGCGACCCCACATCTCATATGCAATCCGGGCCCACAGTTAATTGCAAATAACACCACTATATAAATGCAATTGCACTCCAGTCTTAAGAATAAATTACAATAAAGACCCTAAACTTTCCAATTACCACAAGTAGGCCCCTCTATCAATATCCATGGATCAATTGGAATAAATCTGTCTCTTCCAATATAAGTTCCACATCTTTTTATCCTTGAGCCCCAATTAATCACAGTAATCATCAGTACCATCCAATTAACTCTTAATTAAAATGGGTGCGCACTTACTAATGACAAATCCATTAATTGGCATAAGGGGATAATAGAGATAGATTCCATCTTGATCATTCAACGTTCCCACAGTTCTACTACCACATACCCAAGACACCGAGGTGCTAACCTACAGTCAGTCTCACTTATTGGTGACTCAAAGCAAATGAACAGATAGAAACTTGAGTTCATCAATGTCTCAGGATTGAGAGCCTATTGCTAGGGAATTATGAGAGCATACCTTATTATTGAGACAGAATTTCATAAGGTGCATCTCATGGTCCTTCAATACATCCAACGTACCGGCACCGTGATCCAGAATCTTACATTCTGATGATCGAAACAAATCACACTATCTCATAGTGATCAAAGTGCTACAACCTTATCAAATGAGATGCCCAGTCTCATTACTAGTTGTGAAGCTATTTAAGTATAAGATTTGTGACATATATCTCTCGCGTGTGGATCTCATCCATGCACATATATCACATCTAATATACTAATGGGACCCGGTTCAACTCATGAACCATTATATCATATGTATTGGTCATGTGCATGAAGTAGTAAAATAACATTCATCTCATGAAAGTAAAGCATGATATTATTGATAAATAAAGAAATTAATTAATTTATTACATTAATTGATGGATTGAGTCCACAAAATCTAACAATCTCCCACTTGGGCTCAATGCCAGTCAGGGTTGCATCTCATGCCCATCCCTTCTACATGCTGCTCAAAGACTTTGGTAGTCAAAGGCTTAGTAAAGGGATTTGCCAAATTGTCCATAGAGGCTATCTTAGTAATAGCAATATCACCTCTCTGCACAACCTCTCTGACTAAGTGATACTTCCTCTGTACATGCTTTTGGCTTTTATGGCTTCTGGGTTCCTTTGACTAAGCGACTGCCCCGCTGCTGTCACAGTAAACTGTGAGTGGCTGTCGTGCCAAAGGTACCACCCCAAGTTCCAAAAGGAATCTTTTATGCCATACTGCTTCCTTAGCTGCTTCACAAGCTGCTATATATTTAGCCTCCGAGGTTGAATCAGCGGTACATTCTCGTTTTATACTCCTCCAGTTGATAGCTCCGCCTCCAAGCATAAATACATAACCAGAGGTAGATTTCCTAGAATCCTTATCTGACATAAAGTTAGAATCTATGTATCCAACTGGAATCAACTCATCAATGCTATAAATCAACATGTAATCTCTAGTCCTTCTCAAGTATTTGAGAATACATTTTACAGTAGTCCAATGTTCAGGTCCTAAATTAGATTGATATCTGCTGACTAGGCCCACTACATAACAGATATCTGGTCTAATACATAACATAGTATACATGAGGCTGCCAACAGACGAAGCGCATGGTATCGACCTCATCTGCTCCTTCTCCTCGGGTGTCTTAGGACACTGATCCTTGGAAAGGTGCACTCCATGCCTGAAAGGTGTGCTACCCTTCTTGGAGTCTTGCATTGCAAACCGTACTAGCACCTTATCTATGTATACAGCTTGGGATAAGCCAATCATCCTATTTTTCCGGTCTCGATAGAGTTTGATCCCTAGGATGTAACTAGCTTCTCCCAAGTCCTTCATATCAAAAGTCTTGGCTAACCAAACTTTTACTATTGACAACATTCCTATGTCTTTCCCGAGGAAAAGGATGTCATCGACATATAAAACCAGAAAAACTACCCTTTCACCCTCACCTTTCATGTACACACATGACTCATCCGGATTTTGACAAAAACCAAATGACTTGATTGCCTGGTCAAAACCGATATTCCAACTTCGGGATGCCTGCTTCAGTCCATAAATAGACTTCTGCAGCTTGAAAACTTTTTGCTCCTAGTTTTTAGCTACAAAACCGTCTAGCTGCACCATATAGATGTCTTCCTCAAGATGGCCGTTGAGAAACGCCATCTTGACATCCATTTGCCAAATCTCATACTCGAGATGAGCCACAATGGATAAGAGTAACCAGATGGATTTGAGCATGGCTCTTGGCGAGAAGGTTTCCTTATAATCGATCCCCTCTTTCAGAGTATATCCTTTCGCAACAAGCCTAGCCTTATAGGTCTCCACTCTTCCATCTGGTCTTCTTTTTCTCTTGTAGACCCACTTGCACCCAATAGGTTTAATATTGGCTGGCAAGTCCACAAGTGTCCAGACCTGATTTGAGTACATAGACTCCATCTCAGCTTTCATAGCATCTTGCCAAGATCCCAAGTCTGAGTCATTGATTGCTTCATCATAGTTAGAGGGATCTTGTTCCGGCTCTTCTGGGATTGCTTCATAATAAGACTCTCCCAAGAATGAGAACCTGTCAGGGGGTCTGACAATCCTCCCACTACAACGAGGTACTGGTGTAACTAATGGGTCTGGTAAGGGCGGTTCTTTCTCAAGTCCAGTCATACTTGGATTTGGAATTGATTTCTCCTGAATCTCTTCCAAGATCACCTTTTCTAAAGATTTCCGGTCCATCATATAATCTTCCTCCAGAAAAACCGCATTGGTGCTGACCAGCACTTTCTGCTCTCTGGGATTATAAAATAACCAACCTTTAGTTCCTTTAGGATATCCTACAAATGTGCATATTTCCGACTTCGTTTCCAACTTATCCGTCTTAACCTTGAGCACGTGTGCTGGACAACCCCAAATGTGTAAATGTTGTAGACTAGGCTTTCGCCTAGACCACAATTCCCGAGGAGTTTTAGGTATAGACTTAGCAAGTACGAGGTTTAGTATGTACATTGCAGTATCCAAAGCGTATCCCCAAAAGGATATAGGTAATCTTGAGAAACTCAGCATATACCTAATCATATCTAAAAGAGTCTGGTTCCTTCTTTTTGCTACTCCATTCTGTTGAGGCATACCATGAGCAGATAACTGGGATAAAATCCCATTTTCTGATAAGTAACCCATAAAATTAGCAGAGAGATATTCCCCTCCTCGATCTGATCGAAGAGTCTTGATACTCTTACCTAATTGCTTTTCCGCTTCTACTTGAAACTCTTTGAACTTTTCAAAAGCTTCGGACTTACGGTGCATAAGGTATATGTAACCATATCTTGAGTAATCATCTGTGAAAGTGATGAAGTACTCATATCCTCCTCTGGCCTTGACATTAATGGGTCCGTAGACATCAGTATGCACTAATTCCAATAAATCTTTTGCCCTATTACCCTTAGCTGAAAAGGGTCTTTTGGTCATTTTACCTTCCAAACAGGACTCACAGACAGGCATTGGTTCTACCACCAATGAAGGTAAGATACCATCTTTCACTAACCTCTCAATCCTGTTAAGGTTTATATGACCTAGCCTCAAGTGCCAAAGTTTTGTTAGATTAGATGAAGGTGACTTTCTCTTTAATGATGGTCTATTAATTGTTTCAGTATCATGTATCTCATACATCATGGGAGTTAACAAATAAAGTCCATTGGTTACCTTGCTAGAACATATGAAAGTACCATTCCTCTTTATGACAACTTCAGTACCAAAAATAATAAATAACCTTTATTCACCAAACTAGAAGCTGAAATTAAATTCCGCCTTAAAGACGGTACATATAATGTTTCTGACAAAACCAATTTATTATTTGAAAAACATAAAGTAATGACTCCCACTGAAACAGCCTCCGCCTTAGCGTCAGATCTTAGGTTGACAATGATTTCTCCATCACTTAGCCTCCGAGTTTCCCTGAACCCCTGCAACGTATTACATATGTGATTAGTTGCCCCGGAATCCACACACCAGGATTCTGAAGTACCAATTGCAAAACTAACTTCAGATATAAGTGACTCAATCATACCTAGGGTCTTTTTCTTAAATAGATATTCTGGACAATTCCTCTTCCAATGTCCTATCTTACCACAATGGAAACACTTTCCTTTTGTCCCTGAACCCTTAGCTTTAGCCATGCCACCAGTTGGACCATTCTCCACCTTAGGACCCTTCGGAACTGCTTTCTTTTTGCCTTTCCGCCCTTTGCCTTTCGGCTTGGACTTGGCATCTAACTTTTCTGTCATTAAGGCAGTTGGTTTTTTCTTCATAATCCCTTCAGTTGCTACCAGCTAACTAGATAGCTCAGCCAGAGTCAGATTCATGTTATTCATATTATAATTGACCTTGAAATTGTTGAATGACTCTGGTAGTGACTCAAGGATTATGTCAATCTGCGATTCTACATCAATCATAGCTCCCAGTACATCTAACTCATTTAATAAGTCCATCATCTTCAACATGTGTTCCTGTACTGATGCACCTTCAGCCATCTTGGTGCTAATGAGCACCCTCATGGCTGCCTGCCTAGCAGGTCTGCCTTGTTCTGCAAACAACTCCTTTAAGTTCGATATCATATCATATGCAGTCTTATAAGATTGATGTTGGTGTTGCAGCACACTAGACATGGATGGCAGAATGTAACATCGGGCCATCTCATCGTCTTTGGCCCATTTGGTGTAAAGGTCCTTTTCTGCTTCTGATGCATCTGGGCCAGGCTCTTCAAGGGGGTTTTTGGTAAGGACATATTTATATCCTGAAGCTATCAGGACAATATCCAGATTCCGTTTCCAGTCTACATAGTTGGATCCCACCAACTTATTCTGGTTGAGGATGGTCGCAAATGGATTGAAAGTATTTGAATTCATGCTTGTAATACTGTAGCACATAACCATACATTCAATTAATGAATTTAAATGGCATTAGGGTTTAGTATTCTACCAAATTTATGTGGGAATCCTCATAACCACAAAATTCAGAATACATCCGAATCCCAATCCTGCGGGGTATGCCTCCTTGGGGAGTGCGAATACCTCCTAGACCGGTGTGGATCAAAGTTGGTCAAAATTGGGATTAAGACTATCTATCCATGATCCCCTTCATTCATTACTAGCTAAGTATCTCATACTAAATAATGTATGACTCCCGATTAGCTTCGGTTTCTAAAATACATGAGGCAAATCCTTGGGGATACTACATCATTATTTTAGTTAAGTGTGACCCACCAACTAGCATGGCATGACAACCGTTGTGGGCAGCTCCTCCTTGGGGAGTGGGCTCTCACCCCGTCTCATCAACACTATCCATAGGAGATCCATATCCAGTATCCAAATAAATACAAGCCCTCTGTGGGGAATGACCATTTTCAAAATGACGCGAGGCTAATACTTTCCTTACAATGGACCTATGGTAGAAAACCATGGGGATTTGTATATATATAAATGCCCCGTTCCCACTTAATATTTTAGACTTGAGGATTTCCTTATAGGTGTATAGGTCCATCAAATATAGATATAAATTCATCTCATGATACAACCAATGATTGGTTCCAAGTCAAGTTATTTTAAGGAAAGTCCAGTTTCTAAAATTAGTGTTACCAATAGATCCATCTCATGGGCCCACCAACTCTAATTAGAACTCTTTCCAAAAATTAATTTGATTTGACCAATTTTGGAATTTGCTATGTTTGGATCAGATATGGAAATACTCTAAAATAAGCATTCATCCATAAATAGAAAGTGCTATAATAAAAGACTAGTCCTCTCCTCCACATGGCCCAGGCGGAAAAGACTTCTTGAACTTCTAGACTTTCCAAAACTTTGGGATTCCTCAAACTCTTTAGGCATCTCCAAAACACCTTTTGGTAATCTTCAAACTCCTTGATTGAGAGTCCAGCTTCTCTTTCCTTCTTTGTTTTGGACATCTCCAGAATTTACAAGTTCTTTTAAAAAATACATAAATTCCTATGTCTCTATAATGAAACTTACATGGTAATCTAAACATGGAAATAAAAGGGCTATAGGGAAATTCACCATGCCTTGCCCTTTCACGGGAAACCAAGGAAACCATGATACCCTTTACACTTAGCCACAAATAAACTAATAAGTAAAAGGAAAGAAAAATCATGTGGGCCATATGGAGAAGACATTATCACCTGCAAGTTAGTATCGCATACAACAAAGCATCTCATAAAACCAGGTTTCCAAACCACAATGGAAAAACAAGATGCCAAATGTTTACCACCACGATACAAGATCCCTTATGCAAAGGGGGTCCGGGGGCAGCGCCCCTAGTGGGGGTCGAGTTGGGTTCGGCTAGTCGATCTGGTCCTTACGGCTAGCCAACAGACCTCTACAGCCATAGTGGTCCGTTTGACTAACCGACTTGACGAACCCAGAAATTTGGGTTTTTTTTTTTTTAGATTCGACTCCTACTGTCCTAATCACTTCTAATGATCTTAGTATGCTTCTAATGGCATCTTACCATCCTCCTATCATGATTAAAACCTTTTGTGACTTTCCAAACATGGAGCTACTACAAAAGCAAGCAAACCCAATAAACACTGATCCTTTCATAACCCTTGCGCTATCCTCTTCACATCTCATGCAAAGATTAGAACAAGATTACTGATCTAACATGATTAGAGATGAGGTATGGCTTTGATACCAATTGTTGGAAGTAGGTGGGTCTTGTAGATAGATTTTCAAAACTTTTGACCCACTTGACACGGGGATCAACTATCCATAAGACCAAAAACCCAATCAAGGATGCATTACCCTCAATCTCGTGACCATATACAGTAAATATTCTATTTAAAAGATAGAATCAAACAGCACTAAACATCCGTAATAATCTACGACATGCAAGAAGTAGATCATACCTTTGGAGATCTTTAGTGCTCTAATGGAGAAGTTGCGACTCTGCTTGATGATGAGAATCTTCAACACCTCTTAGCCTTCCATGCTATGACCCGAATTGGATTTCTTTTCTCAAGAAGATTGGTGGAATCTTTAGGAGAAATCCCTACTCGAAACTCTAAGGAACTAGAAGAGAAAAGGAGAGAGAAACTTGTGCAACTATTGCACGAACAGGGCTTTGGGTGTGAGAAAGACTCTTATTGGATGTCCAAGAGATTTTATATATTTTCAAATATCTTCCTTGCTTAATTGAAATAGAAGTCTCACTTCCAAAGCAATTAGCAACTTTCTCTTTTCTAAAACCTTCTTTCTAGAGTTCAAGTTGGATTAGTATTTTCCAATTACTTGGGCTAGCGTGGGGACCACTAGGGATTCCTTAGAAAGCTGGCTCCAACTGAACACCGGGACCCCATATCTCATGTGCAATCTGGGCCCACAGTTAATTGCAAATAACACCACTATATAAATGCAATTGCACTCCAGTCTTAGGAATAAATTACAATGAAGACCCTAAACTTCCCAATTACCACAAGTAGGCCCCTCTATCAATATTCGTGGATCAATTGGAATAAATCTATCTCTTCCAATATAAGTTCCATATCTTATTATCCTTGAGCCCCAATTAATCACAGTAATCATCAGTACCATCCAATTAACTCTTAATTGAGATGGGTGCGCACTTACTAATGACAAATCCATTAATTGGCACAAGGGGATAATAAAGATAGATTCCATCTTGATCATTCAACGTGCCCACAGTTCTACTACCACATACCCAAGACACCGAGGTGTTAACCTACAGGTGACTCAAAGCAAATGAACAGATAGAAACTTGAGTTCATCAATGTTTCAGGATTGAGAGCCTATTGCTAGGGAATTATGAGAGCATACCTTATTATTGAGACAGAATTCCATAAGGTGCATCTCATGGTCCTTCAATACATCCAATGTACCAGCACCATGATCCAGAATCTTACATTCTGATGATCGAGACAAATCACACTATCTCTTAGTGATCAAAGTGCTGCAACCTTATCAAATGAGATGCCCAGTCTCATTACTGGTTGTGAAGCTATTTAAATTTAAGATTTGTGACATATATCTCTTGCGTGTGGATATCATCCGTGCACATATATCACATCTAATATACTAATGGACCCGGTTCAACTCATGAACCATTATGTCATATGTATTGGTCATGTGCATGAAGTAGTAAAATAACATTCATCTCATGAAAGTAAAGCATGATATTATTGATAAATAAAGAAATTAATCAATTTATTACATCAATTGATGGATTGAGTCCATAAAATCTAACAGACATCTCTTCCGATATTTCTAACAGAACTCGAGAAGAGTTAATCCAATTATTCTATGGTGAATTAACAAATGATGGCTGGGATGAGCACTTTTGATGCAAGTCTCCAATAATACTATGCTTAGCATAAAGATTCTTCCTACAAGAGCTTTTTCTACAAGCCCACCAATGAGTTTTTTTGGAAAAAGTACATACAGAAGTACTAAAAGACAAAGCATGTCTCATAAGAATGAAATAGTATTTTATTCCCGACATGCACATCTATGAAGAACTTATCTCTAGAAAGGGAAAAGAAATAAAGACATGACACATACCTTATCAAGTCACTCAAAGCAATCGTGACATCTCACTATTAAGAATAAAGTTCATCTATAGCAAAGGTTTTGATTTTTGTCTACAGTCCGATTGTATCATGAAATTTGTTAGCACATGAAATGAAATGCAAATGTAGTGCAATTCAGTTGTAATGAAATGTAAATTATGCCGGTTATGACTATAAATAGGTCTAGCCATCCTCATGTACAGACAAGAGTTGGAATGCTAGTCAAAATCCGGCCGTGCTTCCACCACCATCTCCTTTCTCCTCTCCTTTCCGCTTTTGTATACCACCACCTTCCCCATTTGGTATCAAAGCCAAGTTGGCATCTAGTTTGTAATCAAGTATCGTTGCAATATAAAGTCGTTTTGTGAGTATTTCTTCACTTATCTTTCTATTTTGATTTTGTTTAAGGAATTGCCGACTCAGAAACAACAACATCAAAAATCTTAATACTTGATTGTTTGTTTATTATTATTGAGAAATTTTAATCATATTTCGCCTAGAGCGAAGCTGAGGTAACCATTGTTGTCGTTGTTATTAGCCGTGTGAAGGCATTAAAGGGATTTTGTTGGTGTGTAAATCCCTTATTTTGTTAGATACTCGTGGTGGATTTAGTTAAAATAACTCTATAATACAAATTATAGCTAAGCTCATTAAGAAGTTTGTACCTTCTTCTTCGTCATAATCAAATTCCTTTTCTTCTTTGTCTATTAAAAATAGTGACGAAATCAGTTATGATGATTTAGATCAAGTTATTTGTGACTGGACTATTCCAATCGTAAATAAAAATGAAATTTATAAAGTTGGAAGTTTTCAATTAAAATCAAATTATAAAGTAAAAACCATCAAAAGAACTAAATCTATTACCAGTAATACTCAGCATCTTTCTTTAATCAAGCCCCATGAAATAAATGAGTATGTTAAAACATACAATTATATTCATTTTAGATTAGTGCAAGTTGCTCTAAAGCCTTTAATAAGACTGAGACTGAGAATAGAAGCTCTCATCTATGTTTAAGATACAAGACATAAAAAATTCAGTGATTCATTACTTGGAATGGTTGAATCAAGTTTGGATAATGGCCCTACTTTCTTCAATTGCTTTCCAAATTTCTCTATTTCCTTTACAGATCCAGGTGCACATGAAGCTCTTACTCTTACTATCTAGACAAAAGGTTTTGATATGAATCCTCATAATCAAAATCTTGCTCTCATATATAGAGTTTATTATAAACTCATGAATTCAGTTGTTCTAGGCATAACCTATTCCCATCGAGCAAAAGTTATGACTACTTTATTCCAAACTCATTTCAAAAATAAATTTAATATTCCAAAACTCATACAGTGGAATGATATTAATCTATTTGGTAAATGGGGCTTAGAAAATGCTCAACCTAAAAGCTCTATAGAAAATCAAGATATTGAAACAGTTATTTAACATGAAAATGGAAGTGTTGAAATAAATTTTCAAACAGATTCAAGAGATACAACTCCTACAGTTTATCAACCTTCTAGAAAGTTTTATTCTCATCCTCCCTCTATGGTAGGATCTTCCATAAAAGAACCATCCTAAGTTTCTTGCTCTACACCTAATGTAGACCTTTGACCTACAGGACCTGTGTATCTTTCTTATCAAGCTTCTCCATCTAATACATATAATCCTTCGGAATCTGATTTCAATATAAATGTTATTGAATGTTTTTGACATTGATAAAGAAATGTCAAAAAAGAATTTAGATCTATATCCTTTAACAAAATCCTTTTTTAAACAGGTTTCTCAAGAACATAAAGACTTTTTAAAAGAAAAATGGTACAAATATATGTATGATAATCAAAGAAATATTTATTTCTTTAATTGGCTTAAACTAGCCATAAAGAAAGCTTATAATACTAAAGATTTATCCATCAATATGATAACAAAATTAAGCTCATCTTGGATTATAGCTACATAAAATTAAGGTCATCTTGGATTATAGCTTCTGCCAATTTTTCTCAATAAAGAACTGAAAAATCTATACATCCACTATTACATCAAATCATATATAAAGAAACTTCAGCCGTACCCATAAAAGATGTTGCAAAGATACAAGGAGATAAAGATAAATCTGAGTTTATTTACAAATCAGATTTAAGTCATGTTTTAGAACAAAATAATTATACAAATATAAACCTTCATACTATTGGCCAACAATCTAATAGAATTGAAGATAAATTTGAAAATATTTTAAAATTTTATGAACCTACTTCTCCCCATAAAGTAATCAAGACATAATCTTTAGGTTTTCAAGGTGAAGCCCTTAAAGATCTAAAGTTAAAAAAAAACTCTTAAAATTTTTAGACGAACTAATCAATCAATTATCTCATAGTTTTACAAACATAAAACTTAAAGATAATAAAGAAAATAAAGATGAAAAATCTATAAATGTTTTAGTTTCTAAAGCTTCGAGCTCAGACTTAGAATTCTTTGTTTCTGACTCTATAGAAAAAAAAATTAAATGAAAAATAAAGATCAATAACCTCTACAACTTAATAAAATATTTAAAAGGTAAAAACCAATGGTCACTGCAGCAAAAACAAGAAATTATTATCCAAGACCTACATCAGTTGATCTTCAATTCGAAAAGTAGGCTATTCTAAATGGCCTTCGATTTGAAAACTCTTCAGTATATGAATGGAATGTAGATGGACTATCTGAATATCAAATCTTGCATCTATGCTAATACATGATGATATATGCCTCTACCATCATGGCTGCCGGTAATGATCAAAGACATGCAGTAAATGCAGTCGTCCTTGGATTTACTAGACAATTACGTGGTTGGTAGGAAAAATACCTATCTGATACAGAAAGAAATGTTGTATTAAATATAGTAAAAAGATATCCCTCAAGAAATCCTATTCTTACTCCTCAAGGCCAAATGATCCCTGATGCCATCTACATGCTTATTACCAATGTAGTTAAACATTTTATAGGTAATTATATGAATATAGAAGAAAAATTAAAAACATAATTAATCAATTTATCTTACCCAACATTATTAGATTTTTGTTGGTATAAAGATGTTTTCTTATCAAAACTCTAAACAATCGATGCAAGTAATTTAGAATTTTGAAAAGAAAAATTCATATATGGTCTTCCTAAAATTTTTGCAGAAAAAGTTAGAGAAGAATTAAAATCAGAAAATTATGGAAGTTTGAATTATGCATTGTATACATATGGTGATCTAATTCAAAAGATTAATAAAGTTGGATTTTCATTATGTAATGAAATCAAACTTAGACGTTAAATTAAAAATAAAAAAAGAATCAACAAGTATGAACTTGGTGATTTTTGTTTTCAATTTGGTATGGAACCATTAATCAGTCATTCTAGCTAGAATAAAAAGAAAAACTTCAAAAGAAACCATCAAAAAAGAGAATCTAAACATTTTTCAACTCCACAATATTATAGTCCCTCAAAAAGATATTATAAAAAATCTTCTCATAAAAACCCTTATAAGAATTGAAAGATGAGTAGGAGCTTATTGCTCTCTTAATCTATCCAAAACAGTTTTTATACTAAATTGTTCCGGCAAGTCAGATATATTACTTGATGTAGAAGCTTTTCCATTTTTTTTAATTTCTGTTGTTTATTTTTTGTAATTTTTCAAAATATTTATTTTTTAATTCTTCATCTTTTAGATCTTTAAACATTTCTAGCACCATTTCTTCTAAAATAAAGAGTACGTTTAAAGATAAAGAGGAAGAAGAAGAAAATTCATATTGCATTTCAGTGTCAAATATTTTACAATGGCATGTATCTAAAGAATAATCTTTATCAGAGGAACTAGATGATTCAAAGGATGAGGATGAGGATCCTTTTCAGATAGTTTTGATTTCTTTTTGAGAAGAAATAATTTCAAAAGGCTATAAAATATTTTCAACTTTATCTCCAATTATATTAGTTTGTTGGCCAATAGGATGAAGGTTAATATTTGTACAATTATTTTGTTCTAAAACATGACTTAAATTTGATTTTTAAATAAATTCAGATTTACCTTTATCTCTTTGTATTTTTGTAACATCTTTTATGGGTACGGCTGAAGTTTCTTTATATATGATTTGATGTAATGGAGGATGTATAGATTTTTCAGTTCTTTGTAGAGAAGAATTAGTTGAAGCTATAATCCAAGATGAGCTTAATTTTGTTATCATATTGATGGATAAATCTTCAGTATTATAAGCTTTCTTTATGGCTAGTTCAAGCCAATCAAAGAAATAAATATTTTTTTATTATCATACATATATTTGTACCATTTTTCTTTTAAAAAGTCTTTATGTTCTTGAGAAACCTGTTTAAAAAAGGATTTTGTTAATGGATGTAGAGCTAAATTCTTTTTTGAGATTTTTTTTATCAATTTCAAAACATTCAATAACATTTATATTGAAATCGGATTTCAAAGGTTTATATGTATTAGATGGAGAAGCTTGATAAGAAAAATACACAAGTCCTGTAGGATACCCAACTGTAGGAGTTGTATCTCTTGATTCTGTTTGAAAACTTATTTCAACACCTCCATCTTCATGTTCAATAATTGTTTCAATATCTTGATTTTCTAAAGACCTTTCAGGTTGAGTATTTTCTAAGTGCCATTTACTAGATAGATTAATATCATTCCACTGTATGAGTTTTGGAATATTAACTTTATTTTTGAAATTAGTTCGGAATCAAGTAGTCATACCTTTTGCTCGATGGGAATATGATATGCCAAGAACAACTAAATTCATGAGTTTATAATAAACTCTTTACATGAGAGCAAGATTTTGATTATAAGGATTTATATCAAAACCTTTTGTCTAGATAGCAAGAGTAAGAGCTTCATGTGCGCCTGGATCTGTAAGGGAAACAGAGAAATTTGGAAAGCAATTAAAGAAAGTAGGGCTATTAGCCAAACTTAATTCAACTATTCCAAGTAATGAATCACTGAATGTTTTATGTCTTTTATCTTGAACATAAGTGAGAGCTTTTGTTCTAAGCCCAAGTCTTGTTAAAGGCTTTACAGCAACTTGCACCAATCCAAAATGAATATAATTGTATGTTTTAACATACTCCTTTATTTTATGGGGCTTGATTAAAGAAGGATGCTGAATATTACTAGTAATAGATTCAGTTCTTTCGATGGTTTTTACTTTATAATTTGATTTTAAATGAAAACTTCCAACTTTATAAGTTTCATTTTTATTTACAGTTGGAATAGTCCAGTCATAAATAACTTGATCTAAATCATCATAACTGATTTCTTTACTATTTTTAATAGACAGAAGATAAGGAATTTGATGATGAGAAAGAAGAAGGTACAAACTTCTTAATAAGCTTAGCCATAATTTGTATTACAAAGTTATTTTAACCAAATCCACCATGAGTATCTAACGAAATAAAGGATTTACACACCAACAAAACGCCTTAAACGCCTTCACACGACTAACAACAGGGACAACAGAGGCTACTTCAGCTTCGCTCCGGGCAGAATATGATTAAAATTTTTCAATAATAACAAACACACAACCAAGTATTAAGATTTTTGACGTTCTTGCTTCTGAGTCAGCAATTCCTTAAACAAAATCAAAACATAAAGATATGTGAAGAAATACTCATAAAACGACTTTATATTGCAATGATACTTGATTGCAGACTAGATGCCAACTTGTCTCTTATATCAAATGGGGAAGATGGTGGGTATAAAAAGCGGAAGATTGAGAAGAGCAGAGATTGTGGTGGAAGCAAGGCTGGATTTTGACTGGTATTCTAACTCTTGCCTGTACATGCAGAAGGCTAGACTTATTTATAATCATAACAAACATAATTTATGTTTCATTACAACTGAATTTAGACTAAATGTGCATTTCATTTAATGTGCTGCTAAATTTTATGATGCTTTCGGACTACAGGCAATAATTACAATCTTTGTTGTAGATGAACTTTATTCAGAATAGTGAGATGTCATGATTGCTTTGAGTGACTTGATAAAGTATATGTCATGTCTTTATTTCTTTTCCCTTTCTAGAGATAAGTTCTTCATAGATGTGCATGTCAGAAATAAAATACTACTTCATTCTTATGAGAGATATGCTTTGTCTTTTAGTACTTTTACATGTACTTTTTCTAAAAACTCATTGATGGGCTAGTAGAAAAAGCTTTTCTCATCCTTCCAATGCTTTAGAAAAAGGTCTTGTAGGAAGAATCTTTATGGTAGGCATAGTCTTATAGGAGACTTGCATCAAAAGTGCTCATCCTAACCTTCATTTGTTAATTCACCATGGAATAATTGGATTAACTCTTCTTGAGTTTCTTTAGAAATATCAAAAGACATGTCTTCATAAGCATTGATAATTTGATTAGGAGCTGTATGTCTAGATTTATATGGATTCTGTATCACCATTGTTTGCTCAGCGAGATTATCAGCAATGCAAACAACTCGTTGACCATCACACCAAACATATTTGTATGTACTTGCAAATTCAAGATGTCCTTTTAGATTGAGAAATCTTTGATATTGATCAGAAGCTGGATCAGCTGTCTTCCATTGTAGCAACTTCATGAGATTCATACCATTGAGCTAGATAATCAACAGAGAGATGCTTGTAATCATTTAAGGTAGAGATGATTTTTTTGTAGACTAAATCTCCTTTTCATAAGTCATGATAGTCCATAATTGATATGGTTCATAAAACCGAATTTCTGATCTTTCACCCAAAGTGGATGATTTCATTATGAGAAGTTGTCTTTTGGTAACTCCAAGGCTGCAAAGGACATGATGCACGATTGCAGGGAGCTGTTGTATCATTTCAAAATCATCCCTGCATGAGGAAAATCTTTATACTAATCCTTGTTCGTTATATGAGCTATCAACTTCATATGATGGTAGGAATAGTTTGGGAAAGCCAGTTGCCCAGCTTATATATTGAGCTTTGAGCATTAATCGCGCCTTGATCTGACAAGAAATAGTTTTTCTCTAATTCTTGCAGCTATCTCATCTGGAAGGGCTGTGTTAACCTTTTCCAGGAGGTGAATTCTGGATTTTTCTTCATCAGCATAGGTGGATAACAGTGCTCTTTGATGAATGTTATGACACATAAGGATTTGGCTTTCTAAGTCCTTCATACGGTTTGCAATTTTGGATAGGGTTTTTCTAGTATCTTTTCTTTTATCAGAGAGAATGGCACTCCAATGGGCATTGATAAGTTCTTGTGAAATGATAGATAATTCTAGATTGAAGAAGGGAATTGATATTTGTTGGGATGTAGGTATGAAGGAAGAGCTTGATTCCTAAATAGCGGCTTTGTTTTTGCTTGTACTTGATGTCATGATGAGAAGGGATACTTCCTGAAGGCAGATAGGTCTGAATGAGAATTATCAATAGTTTGAATTTTTATTTTCTTTAGGAAAAGAAAATAATTTTATATTTGTCCTCCAGGTAGAATTTGAAGGTGCCAAAATCTGGATGTAGGATTAAATGTAGAAAACATGAAGACATCAGAGAGACGATTAATAAGATCCGTTTTATTTGGAACTGGATATTTGATTGTTTATTGAACACCTCATTCTTGTTTACACTTTGTTGGAATACAATAGAGAATTTTTTTTATCTTAATTGTAACTTGAATTTTCCATTTTTTAAATGGATTCCTTGTTAAAGAATTTACAAAACCATTCAAGTTTTCATCAAATTTTCTTGATTTTCTAAATTATCATTATTTTATTGATAATTTTTTAGTATGTAAAATTCAAGATTCTCAACACGTTGTTCGAGTTCTTGAAGTTCAATTAAGTCCTGTTTTAATTATTTTATTTCTTGATTTTGATTATTAATTTCTTTGTAAAGATCTTGAATTGAAAGATGAGGAGGAGCTTGCTGCTCTCTTAATTTATCTAATACAGTTTTAATGTTGAATTGTTCAGGTAAGTCAGATGTATTAGTTGAAGTAGAAGCTTTTCCTTTTTTATTTCCTTTATTTATATTCTGTAATTTTTCAAAATATTTATTTTTTAATTCATCATCTTTAAGATCTTTAAACATTTCTAGTACCAATTCTTCTGGAGCAGAAAGTATGTTTAAAGATAAAGAATAAGAAGAAGCAAGTTCATATTGGATTTCAGTGTCAAATATTTTACAATGACACGTATCTAAAGAATAATCTTTATCAGAGGAACTAGATGATTCTAAGGATGAGGATGAGGATCCTTTTAAGATAGTTTTGATTTCCTTTTCTGTTTTTACTTTTATTTTTAGGTAGTTAGGGCCTATATGTCCTTTTTCTTTGCAATTATAACAATGTATTTCTTTTTTCTTGGGATGAAAAGTGGATGGATTATCTTTTGTGTAAGATTTCTTTAATTCTTTATAAGGGTTTTTATGAGAAGATTTTTTATGATATCTTTTTGAGGGAATATAATATTGTGGAGTTGAAAAATGTTTATATTTTCTTTTTTGATGGTTTCTTTTTAGTTTTCTTTTTATTTTTGCTAGAAGGACTGATTAATGGTTCCATGTCAAATTGAAAACAAAAATCACCAAGTTCATACTTGCTGATCCTTTTTTGATTTTCAATTTGACATTTAAGTTTGATTTCATTGCACAATGAAAATCCAACTTTATTAATCTTTTGAGCTAGATCACCATATGTATACATTCCATAATTCAAATTTTCATAATTTTCTGATTTTAACTCTTCTCTAACATTTTTTGCAAAAAGTTTAAAAGGTGAAGTTATAAATTTTTCTTTCCAAAATTCTGAATTGCTTACATCGATTGTATAGAGTTTTGACAAGAAAACAACTTTATACCAATGAAAATCAGATAATGTTGGGCAAGATAAATTGATTAATTGTGTTTCTACTTTTTCTTCTACATTCATATAATTACCAATAAAATGTTTTACTATATTGGTAATAAGCATGTAAATAAAATCAGGAATCATTTGACGTTGAGGAGTAATAATAGGATTTCGAGAAGGATCTCTTTTTACTGCATTTAGTATAGCTTGTCTTTCTATATCAGATAGGTACTTTTCCCACCAACTATGTAATTGTCCACTAAATCCAAGGACAACTGCATTTACTGCATGTCTTTGATCATTACCGACAGCCATGATAGTAGAGGCATATATCATGTGTTGGCATAGTTGCAGGATTTGATATTCAGATAGTCCATCTACAATCCATTCATATACTGAGGAGTTTTCAAATCGAAGGCCATTTAGAATAGCTTGTTCTTTAAATTGAAGATCAACTGGAGTAGGTCTTGGACTATTGGTTATTGTTTTGTCTTTTAAATATTTTATTGATTTGTAGAGATTCTTGATTTTGATCATTTTGATTCTCATTTGTTTTAGACTCTTCTTCTATAGAATCAGCTATAGAAAATTCTAAATTTGAGCTAGAGGCTTTAGAATTTGAGACTAAAACATTTATAGATTTGTCAGCTTTTTATCTTTATTTTCTTGAAGTTTTAGATTTATAAAACTATGAGATAATTGATTGATTAATTCATCTGAAAATTTTAAAGGTTTCCTTTCCAACTTTAGATCTTTAAGGGCTTCACCTTGAAAACCTAAAGTTTGTGTCTTAATTATCTTTTCTGAAGAAGATGCTTCATAAATTATTAAAATATTTTCAACTTTATCTTCAATTCTATTGGTCTGTTGGCCAATAGTATGAAGGTTACTATTTGTATAATTATTTTGTTCTAAAACATGACTTAAGTCTGATTTATAAATTAATTTAGATTTACCTTTATCTCCTTGTATCTTTGCTACATCTTTTATGGGTACGGCCGAAGTTTCTTTATATATGATTTGATGTAATGGAGGATGTATAGATTATTCAATTCTTTGTGGAGAAGAACTGGTAGAAGCTATAATTCAAGATGAGCTTAATTTTGTTATCATATTGATGGATAAATCTTTAGTATTATAAGCTTTCTTTATGGCTAGTTTGATCCAATAAAAGAAATAAATCTTTCTTTGACTATCATACATATATTTGTACCATTTTTCTTTTAAAAAGTCTTTATTTCCTTGAGAAACCTATTTAAAAAAGGATTTTGTTAAAGGATGTAGAGCTAAATCCTTTTTAACATTTTTTTATCAATTTCAAAACATTCAATAATATTTATATTGAAATCGGATTCCGAAGGATTATATGTATTAGATAGAGAAGCTTAATGAGAAGGATACACAAGTCCTGTAGGTCGAAGGTCTACATTAGGTGTAGAGCAAGAAACTTGGGATGGTTCTTTTATGGAAGATCCTACCATAGAGGGAGGATGACAATAAGACTTTCTAGAAGGTTGATAAACTGTAGGAGTTTTATCTCTTGAATCTGTTTGAAAATTTATTCCAACACTTCCATCTTCATGTTCAGTAATTGTTTCAATATCTTGATTTTCTAAAGTCCTTTCAGGCTGAGCATTTTCTAATCACCATTTACCAGATAGATTAATATCATTCCACTGTATGAGTTTTGAAATATTAACTTTATTTTTGAAATTAGTTTGGAATAAAGTAGTCATACCTTTTGCTTGATGGGAATAGGCTATGCTTGGAACAACTGAATTCATGAGTTATAATAAACTCTATACATGAGAGCAAGATTTTGATTATGAGGATTCATATCAAAACCTTTTGTCTAGATAGTAAGAGTAAGAGCTTCATGTGCACCTGGATCTGTAAGGGAAATAGAGAAATTTGGAAAGCAATTGAAGAAAGTAGGGCCATTATCCAAACTTGATTCAACCATTCCAAGTAATGAATCACTAAATTTTTTATATCTTGTATCTTAAACATAGATGAGAGCTTCTATTCTAAGTCTAAGTCTTATTAAAGGCTTTAGATCAACTTGCACTAATCCAAAATGAATATAATTGTATGTTTTAACATACTCATTTATTTCATGGGGCTTGATTAAAGAAAGATGCTGAGTATTACTGGTAATAGATTCAGTTCTTTTGATGGTTTTTACTTTATAATTTGATTTTAATTGAAAACTTCCAACTTTATAAATTTCATTTTTATTTACGATTGGAATAGTCCAGTCACAAATAACTTGATCTAAATCTGTTAGATTTTGTGGACTCAATCCATCAGTTGATGTAATAAATTGATTAATTTCTTTATTTATCAATAAAATCATGCTTTGCTTTCATGAGATAAGTGTTATTTTACTAATTCATACACATGACCACTACATATGACATAATGGTTCATGAGTTGAACCGGATCCCATTAGTATATTAGATGTGATATATGTGTATGGATGAGATCCACATGCGGGAGATATATGTCACAAATCTTATACTTAAAATAGCTTCACAACCAGTAATGAGATTGGGCATCTCATTTGATAAGGTTGCAGCACTTTGATCACTATGAAATAGTGTGATTTGTCTCGATCATCAGAATGTAAGATTCTGGATCACGGTGCTGGTACATTGGATGTATTGAAGGACCATGAGATGCACCTTATGGAATTCTGTCTCAATAATAAGGTATGCTCTCATAATTCCCTAGCAATAGGCTCTCAATCCTGAGACATTGACGAACTCAAGTTTCTATCTATTCATTTGCTTTGAGTCACCAATGAGTGAAGCCGACTATAGGTTAACACCTCGGTGTCTTGGGTATATGGTAGTAGAACTGTGGGAACGTTGAATGATCAAGATGGAATCTATCTCTATTATCCCCTTGTGCCAATTAATGGATTTGTCATTAGTAAGTGCGCACCCATCTCAATTAAGAGTTAATTGGATGGTACTGATGATTACTGTGATTAATTGGGGCTCAAGGATAATAAGATGTGGAACTTAGATTGGAAGAGACGGATTTATTCCAATTGATCCACGGATATTAATAGAGGAGCCTACTTATGGTAATTGGGAAGTTTAGGGTCTTCATTGTAATTTATTCCTAAGACTGGAGTGCAATTGCATTTATATAGTGGTGTTATTTGCAATTAACTGAGGGCCCGGATTGCACATGAGATGTGGGGTCGCGGTGTTCCAGTTGGAGCCAGCTTTCTAAGGAATCCCTAGTGGTCCCCACGCTAGCCCAAGTTATTGGAAAACACTAATCCGACTTGAACTCTAGAAATAAGAGTTTGGAAAGGAGAAAGCTGCTAATTGCTTTGGAAGTAAGACTTCTATTTCAATTAGACAAGGGAGAGATTTGGAAGTCTATAAAATCTCTTGGACGTCCAAGAAGACTCCCTCCTCATGCCTAAAACCCTTTCATGCAAGAGTTGCATGAGTTACTCTCTCCTCCTCTCTTCTAGTTCCTTGGAGTTTCGAGTTGGATTTTCTCCTGAAGATTCCACCGTTCTTCTTGAGAAAAGAAATCCTATTCGGGGTTCATAGCGTGGAAGGCTAAGAGGTGTTGAAGAAATCCATTAGAGCACTGCGGATCTCCAAAGGTATGATCTACTTCTTGCATGTCGTAGATTATTTTGGATGTTTAGTGCTGGTAGAATTTTTACTGTACATGGTCACGAGATTGAGGGTAACGCATCCTGGATTGGGTTTTGGTCTTATGTATAGTTGATCCCTGTGTCAAGTGGATCAAAAGTTTTGAAAATCTATCCACCAGACCCACCTACTTCCAACAAAATCATCATAACTGATTTCGTCACTATTTTTAATAGACATAGAAGAAAAGGAATTTGATTATGACGAAGAAGAAGGTACAAACTTCTTAATAAGCTTAGCCATAATTTATATTACAAAGTTATGTTAACCAAATCCACCATGAGTATCTAACGAAATAAAGGATTAACACACCAACAAAACGCCTTCTCACGGCTAACAATGGCGACAACAATGGCTACCTCAACTTCACTCCGGGTGGAAAATGATTAAAATTTCTTAATAATAACAAACACAGAACTAAGTGTTAACACTTTTGACGTTCTTACTTCTGAGTCAGCAATTCCATAAACAAAATCAAAGCAAAACATAACAAAGATAAATGAAGAAATACTCACAAAACGACTTTATATTGCCAAAGTACTAGATTACAAATTCGAGACCAACTTGGCTCTGATACCAAATGGGGAAGATGGTGGGTATACAAAAGGAGAAAGGAGAGGAGAGAGGAGATGGTGGTGGAAGTAAGGCTGAATTTTGACTGGTATTCCAACTCTTGCCTGTACATGAGGAAGACTAGACGTATTCATAGTCATAACAACCATAATTTACCTTTCATTACAATTGAATTTACACTGCATTTGCATTTGATTTCATGTGTTGACAAATTTCATGATGCTTCAGGACTACTGGATAAGATCACAATCTTCACTGTAGATGAACTTTATTCTTAATAGTGGATTGTCATGATTGCTTTATGGGAAATTGAGTGGCTTGATAAAGCATATGTTTTGTTTTGGCTTTACTTTTTTCCTTTTCTTCGGATTGATATGAATCCTTCATTATCACTTTTTGTCTCATCAGCATCTATATCTGGTTCAGGAGCAATATTTTCAAAATGATTATCATCAGCCCAAAGATGATGCAGCTGCTAAACAAAACTTAATGGAGAATTTTCAGATAACCGTCCTTTTTGTATTTGTTTAATACTTTCATTTTGAAGTTCTTTTTTGAGTTTAAAGCAAATTTGCTGCTGCATAGAGAGCAGAAGGGGAGGTTGAACAAGAATTCTTCTATTTGTCAATATCACTTGCTGGATGAAGCCTTTCTTTTTCTTTCTCAGGAGTTTTGAGAACTTCAGAGAATGATGGCTTTATAGCTTGATCGGTAGAATATTACTGGAGTATTGCAGTATAATCAAATTGATGCCAAAACTTGATATAAATCATTTGAGATAAAACTGGTGGACTTAAGTCTATTTCTTTATAAAAATTCCATTTCAAGTTCCAAGGAATCTCCTGCTTGCAATAAAACTGCATAGTAACTAAGGTTTATTGCAAGTTGTATATGTTGATAAAGGTTTTTTTTCTTCTAATTTGAGAAGGGCTTTAAATGATGTAGAATAGGATTCATAAATAGGAAGAAGTGCTTGAGGAAGGATGTTTTTATTGGCACAAAAAGGGATCCAGAATTATGTGAAGAACCACATAGGTATTTTATGGGAGTTTGATTTGAATCTGATGAACCAGGAATGCTGGAAGGATGGGTTTTGATAATAGAGAACGACTTCCCAAGTAGAAATATAAATCATAATAATTAAAAATAAGTTCTGAATCAAGCCTTTGAGGCATATGAAGAGGTCGCCCCAATTCTTTTGCAGAGAGAACATGCAGAATCTTGATTTTTGAATATAGGATAGTAATATTGGGTGGTAAACATTTAAGTATGAATTTTTTGATCCATCTGTATGACCAATAGTACAGCTGCCAGTTATCATCAGAATCTATTTATAGACTTTATAGTCAAGAGGTTGGATAAATAAGTGATCAGGAGAAAAAAGGGTTTGGATAGATGTTTAATAGAAATGGTATCGACATAAGACATGTCCATCTAAGGAATAAATTCTCAAGGGTGCTTTGTGGTAAAATATTGGGATTGTAAAGCTTGAAGTTTTCTGGATACAGGGCTTGATGGGCTTTGAAATTGAGGAATATTAGAAGTATGGGTTGCTCCCCATCTCTTAAGATAATTGCCACTGGATTTTCTGAATAAAGGTGTAATGTTCATAATGGAAGAAACTTTATCAGTTGGGGACTGGAGAAATGGTCTAATCTGCTGAGGCTTCATTCTTATGTTCCTGTAAAAACTCACGAGATAAAAAATTAGGAAGAGAATTATTTTTACCTGCAATATACTCAATGTCAAAGTCAAATACAGCTAATAAAGCTTGCCAGCGAGCAAAGATTTGCTTAGCAGCAAGATTTTTCACATCTTTTTCTAAAATTTCTTTAGCAGATTTACAATCTATTCTTAATATAAATTTTTTGTTTAATCAATCACTTTGGAACTTCATTATAATATTTACAAGGGATAGGATTTCCTTTCTAATAGTTGAATAATTCTTTTGAGTGGGCGTCCATGTTCCAGAATTGAAACGAAGAATTTCTTCTTTTCAAAGGATGTTTCTTTGTAGAACGATTCCATCAAAACCTATTTCAGATGCATCTGTTTGAACTATTTTTAATAAATCTGGATGAGGGATAGTTAAAATGGTAAATTTTGGACTTATTGTTTAATATTTTGAATAACTTTTGTATGAGCAGGTGACCATTCTACGGGATTTTTGGTCAAGCGCATTTGGGAGATTTTTCTTTCTTTAGCAAGATCTTTATAAAAGTCAGAAACATAATTAAAGCATCCAAGAAAATGTTGCAATTGCCCTTTATTAAGAATTTCATCAGGAAATTGGGAAGCAAACTTAATAACTCTTTGGACTGGAGAAATAGTTCCTTTTTTTATTATAAAGCCAAGAAACTGAATTTTTGTTTGAAAAAGCTTCATTTTCTTTTGGGATAAGACAAGTCCATTCTCAATAATAACTATTTTAAAAATATTTAAATGTTTCTAATGGTCACAAATAGATTTTGAAAACAAAAGAATGTCATCTATATAGACGAGTGTAAAAGCTTGATATGGATTAAAAATGTCATTCATCATTTTTTGAAATTCTGAAGGAGCATTTTTTAAACCAAATGGCATAGCATTCCATTTGTAATGGCCAAATGGTACTGTAAAAGTAGTTTTATACATGTCCTTTAGGGTGATTTGAATTTGCCAAAATCCTGATTTAAGATCAAATTTGGAAAAAAAGAAGGCACCAGCTAGATGGTTAATAAGATCAGTTTCATTTGGAACTTGATATTTGATGTACTTTAAGACTTTATTTAAAGGCTTGTAGTTGATAACAAGATGGGGAACACCTCGTTCTTGTTCAGGCACTTTATTTACATAAAACGCTGCACAACTCTAAGGAAATTATGATTTCTGAATAAGCTTTTTAGCAAGAAGATCATTGATTTCTTTAATATATAGTTGTACAAGGTCTTTATTCATCGAAAGTTTGAGCTTTAGGAATTTGAGATTCATCAAAATTATTAATATATGGAAGAGAAACAGTATGCTGTTTCCTCTACCAAAAGGCAGAAGGACGGTCAGAACAGCATTCTATTTCAAAAGATTTTTGAAATTGGACTAAATCTTTTTGGAATTCTGGTGTTTGTAATTCTTTTTCAATTCTTAAAGAATTCATATCTTCTTGAAGAAATGCAATTTGCTTTTCTTTATAGGCAATTTGATTTTGAATGATATTGATATGTTGAATAGGAGTTGATTCAACAAAATCAAATTAATTTTTTATTGTGTTTAATAGTTTTAAGGCCTAATGAATCAATTTGAAAAGGCTATAGAATCTATAGAAAAGGATTTCCAAGGATAACATCATTGTCTAAATCTTTTCTGAGTAGGAAATTAGTCTTTATACATTTCCATTTTTTCAAACATGGATGTTATTTAATTTATAATGGATATGGAGTTTATTACTAGTAGTTGCTAGGCTAAGTTTATTTTTAGTTTTTTCATAATATTTTGTTGGGATTAATCCTTCTCTTATTAAATTAATATTTGCGCCACTATCTAGTAAGTAGAGTGCTTTAAAGAGAAGTCTTTAACCTTAATTGTAACTTGAGTTTTCCATTTTTGAGGTGGATTCCTTGTTAAAGAATTTACAAAACCATTTAACTTTTCATCAAATTTTTCTTGATGTTCTAAATTTTCATTATTTTCTTGATAATTTTTGAGTGTGTGAAATTCAAGATTCTCAACACGTTGTTTGAGTTCTTGAAGTTCAATTAAGTCTTGTTTTAGTTCTTTTATTATTTACTTTTGATTTTTAATTTCTTTATAAAGATCTTGAATTGAAAGATGAGTAGGAGCTTATTGCTTTTTTAATCTATCTAAAACAATTTTTATACCAAATTGTTCAGGTAAGTTAGATATATTACATGATGTAGAAGCTTTTCCTTTTTTTTTATTTCCGTTGTTTATTTTTTGTATTTTTCAAAATATTTATTTTCTAATTCTTCATCTTTTAGATCTTTAAACATTTCTAGTACATTTCTTCTGGAGCAGAGAGTACGTTTAAAGATAAAGAGGAAGAAGAAGCAGATTCATCCTAGATTTCATTATCAAATATTTTACAATGACATGTATCCAAAGAATAATCTTTATCAGAGGAACTAGATGATTCTAAGGATGAGGATGAGGATCCTTTGATTTCTTTTTAAGAAGAAGTCATGTCAGAAGCCTGTAAAATATTTTTAACTTTATCTTCAATTATATTAGTTTGTTGGCCAATAGTATGAAGGTTAATATTTGTATAATTGTTTTATTCTAAAATATCACTTAAGTCTGATTTGTAAATAAGTTCAGATTTACCTTTATCTCCTTGTATTTTTACAACATCTTTTATGGGTACAGCTAAAGTTTCTTTATGTATGACTTAATGTAATGGAGGATGTATAGATTCTTCAGTTCTTTGTGCAGAAGAACTGGTAGAAGCTACAATCAAAGATGAGCTTAATTTTGTTATCATATTGATGGATAAATCTTCAATATTATAAGTTTTCCTTATGGTTAGTTTAAGCCAATCAAAGAAATAAATATTTCTTTGATTATCGTACTTTTATTTGTACCATTTTTCTTTTAAAAAGTCTTTATGTTCTTAAGAAACCTGCTTAAAAAAGGATTTTGTTAAAGGATGTAGAGCTAAATTCTTTTTTAACATTTCTTTATCAATTTCAAAACATTCAATAACATTTATATTGAAATCGGATTCCGAAGGATTATATGTATTAGATGGAGAAGCTTGATAAGAAGGATACACAAATCCTGTAGGTCGAAGGTTTACATTAGGTGTAGAGCAAGAAACTCGAGATGGTTCTTTTATGGAAGATTCTACTATAAAGGGAGGATGAGAATAAGACTTTCTAGAAGGTTGATAAACTGTAGGAGTTATATCTCTTGAATCTGTTTGAAAATTTATTTCAACACTTACATCTTCATGTTTAATAATTGTTTCAATATAAATGTTATTGAAGACTTTTTAAAAGAAAAATGGTACAAATATATGAATGATAATCAAAGAAATATTTATTTCTTTAATTGGCTTAAACTAACCATAAAGAAAGCTTATAATACTGAAGATTTATCCATCAATATGACAACAAAATTAACCTCATCTTAGATTATAGCTTCTACCAATTCTTCTTTACAAAGAACTGAAGAATCTATACATCCTCCATGACATCAAATCTTATATAAAGAAACTTCTGCCATACCCAAAAAAGATGTGGCAAAGATACAAGGAGATAAAAGGTAAATCTGAATTAATTTATAAATCAAACTTAAGTCATGTTTTAGAACAAAATAATTATATAAATATTAACCTTCATATTATCGGCCAACAAACCAATAGAATTAAAGATAAAGTTGAAAATATTTTAAAAATTTATGAAGCATCTTCTTCACAAAAGACAATTAAGACACAAACTTTAGGTTTTCAAGGTGAGGCCCTTAAAGATCTAAAGTTACATAGGAAACCTTTAAAATTTTTAGATGAACTAATCAATTAATTATCTTATAATTTTACAAATATAAAACTTTAAGAAAATAAAGATAAAAAAGCTGACAGATCTATAAATGTTTTAGTCTCAAATTCTAAAGCCTCTATCTAATATTCAAAATTTTATGTAGCTGATCCTATAGAAGAAGAGTCTAAAACAAATGAGAATCAAAATGGTCAGAATCAAGAATCTCTACAAATCAATAAAACATTTTAAAGACAAAAACCAATAGTCACTGCAACAAAAATAAGAAATTATTTTCTAAGACCTACTCCAGTTGATCTTCAATTTGAAGAACAAGCTATTCTAAATGGCCTTCGATTTGAAAACTCCTCAGTATACAAATGGAATGTAGATGGACTATCTGAATATCAAATCCTGCAACTATGCCAACACATGATGATTTATGGCTCCACCATCATGGCTACAAGTAATGATCAAAGACATGCAGTAAATGCAGTTGTACCTGGATTTACTGGACAATTACATAGTTGGTGGGGAAAATACCTGTCTAATACAAAAAGAAATGATATATTAAATGCAGTAAAAAGAGATCCCTCAGGAAATCCCGTTCCTACTCCTCAAGGACAAATGATCCCTGATTCCATCTCCATGCTTATTACCAATATAGTTAAACATTTTATTGGTAATTATATGCATGTAGAAGAAAAATCAAAAACACAATTAATCAATTTATTTTGCCCAACATTATCATATTTTCCTTGGTATAAAGGTGTTTTTTGATTAAAACTCTATATAATCGATGCAAGCAAATCAGAATTTTAGAAAGAAAAATTTATATCTAGTCTTCCTAAACTTTTTGCATAAAAGTTTGAGAAGAGTTAAAATCAGAAAATTATGGAAATTTAAATTATGGACTTTATACATATAGTGACCTCATTCAAATGATAAATAAAGTTGGATTTTCATTATGTAATGAAATCAAACTTAAACGACAAATATCAAAAAATGATTAGCAAATATGAACTTGGTGATTTTTGTTATCAATTTGGCATGGAACCATTAATTGGTCCTTCTAGCCATAATAAAAAAGAAAACTTAAAAAGAAACCATCAAAAAAGAAAATCTAAACATTTTTCAACTCCACAATATTATATTCTATAAAAAAGATATCACAAAAAATCTTCTTATAAAAACCCTTATAAAGAATTAAAGAAATCTTACACAAAAGATAATCCATCTACTTTTCATCCCAAGAAAAAAAAATACAATGTTATAATTGCAAAGAAAAAGGACATATAGCTCCTGACTACCCAAAAATAAAAGTAAAAATCGAAAAAAAAATCAAAACTATCTAAAAAGGATCCCTATCCTCATCCTTAGAATCATCTAGTTCCTCTAATAAAGATAATTCTTCAAATACATGTCATTGTAAAACATTTGACAGTGAAATCCAGTATGAATCTGCTTTTTCTTCCTCTTTATCTTTAAATGTATTTTCTACTCTAGAAGAACTGATGCTAGAAATGTTTAAAGATCTTAAAGATGAAGAATTAAAAAATAAATATTTTGAAAAAATATGGAATATAAATAAAGGAAATAAAAAAGGAAAAGCTTCTACTTCAAATAATAAATCTGACTTACCTGAACACTTCCGCATTAAAATTGTCTTGGATAGATTAATAGAGCAGCAAGCTCCTCCTCATCTTTCAATTCAAGATCTTTATAAAGGAATTAACCAAGAAATAAAGAGTTAAAACAAGACTTAATTGAATTTCAAGAACTCAAACAATGTGTTGAGAATCTTAAATTGCACGTAGTTAAAAATTATCAAGAAAATAATGATAATTTAGAAAATCAAGAAAAATTTGATGAAAAGTTCAATGGTTTTGTAAATTCTTTAACAAGGAATCCACTTAAAAAATGGAAAACTCAAGTTACAATTAAGATAAAAAAATTCTCTGTTAAAGCACTCTGCTTACTAGATAGTGGCGCAGATGTTAATTTAATAAGAGAAGGATTAATCCCAACAAAATGTTATGAAAAAACCAATAGTAAACTCAATCTTGCTACTGCTAGCAAAAAGCTACATATCAAATACAAATTATGTAATGTTTATGTCTGTAAAAATGGAACATGCATAAAGACTAATTTCCTTCTAGGAAACGATTTAAACAATGATGTTATCCTTGTAAAACCTTTTCTACAAATTTTATAGCCTTTTCAAATTGACTCATCAGCTCTAAAAACTATTTTAGACAATAAAGAATTAATTTTTGATTTTGGTGAATCAACTCCTATTCAACATATCAATAGTATTCAGACAAAGTGTAAACAATAATAAGGTGTTCAAAAAACAACCAAATATCCAGTTCCAAATAAAATGGATCTTATTAATTGTCTTTATGATGTCTTCATGTTTTCTACAATTGATCCTACATCCAGATTTTGTAACCTTCAAATTCTACCTAGAGGACAGATATGAAATTATTTTTCTTTTCCCAAAGAAAATAAAAATTTAGATTATTGCCAATTCTCATTCAGACTTATCTGCCTTCAGGAAGTATCCCTTCTCATTATGACATCAAGTAAAGCCCCTATTTAGGAATCAACCTCTTCCTTCATACCCACATCCCAACAAATATCAATTCCCTTCTTCAATCCAAGATTATCTGTCACTTCACAAGAACTTATCAATGCCCATTGGAGTGCCATTCTCTCTGATAAAAGGAAAAACACTAGAAAAACCATATCCAAAATTACAAACCATATCAATGACTTAGAAAACCAAATCCTTATGTGCCATAACATCCACCAAAGAGCACTGTTCTCCACCTATGCAGATGCAAAAACATCCAAAATTCACCTCCTAAAAAAGGTTAACACAGCCCTTCCAGATGATATAGCGGCAAGAATTAGAGAAAAAACTATTTTTGGTCAGATTAAGGAGCAATTAATGCTCAAAGCTCAATATATAAGATGGGCAACTGGCTTTCCCAAATTGTTCCTGCCATCATATGACGTTGATATCTCATATATCAAACAAGGATTAGTCCAAAGATTTTCTTTATGTAGAGATGATTTTGAAATGATACAGCAACTCCCTGCAATCGTGCATCATGCCCTTTGTAGCCTTGGAGTTACCAAAAGACAACTTCTCATAACAATTTCATCAAGTTTGGGTGAAAGATCAGAAATTTGGTGTTATCAACCTTATCAATTATGGACCATCAAGAATTATGAAGAAGGAGATTTATTCTACAAAAAATTCATCTCTACCTTAAATGACTATGAGCATTTCCTTATTGATTATCTAGCTCAATGGTATGAATCTCATGAAGTCACTATAATGAAATAAAGCTTAGAACGTCTCCAAAATTAAGATCCAACTTCTGATCAATATCAAAGATTTCTCAATCTAAAAGGACATCTTGAATTTGCAAGTACATATAGATATATTTCGTGTGATGGTCGATGAGTAGTTTGCATTGCTGATGATCTCGCTGAGCAAACAACAGTGATATAGAATCCTTCTAAATCCAAACATGCCAAGCTTAATCAAATTCTCAATTCCTATGAAGATATTTCTTTTGACATTTCAGAAAAAACTCATGACAAATTAATTCAAATATTCCATGGAGAATTCGAAAATGATAATGAAGGTTGGAATGACCCTTGTCATAATTTTGACTCATTATGAAGTTCTCTGCCAGCTGTAATGGAATTCATCAGGATGGTGATTAATCTTATCAAGATTTAGATTTATCAAGATTTATAAAGAGTTTTCTCTATAAAGCCTGCAAAGAAAAGACAAAAAAAACTTTATCATTGCTACTGTATCCATAGCAATGCTATTCTCTACAAACACATCAAAGTTATGTTGAAAAAGTGCTATACAAAAAAGTTATTTGAGAAAGAAGACAAAAGACAATTGGGAAAAATCCAAAAGCCAACAAGAAAATTCAAAGCTCCATAGACTCCTCTCTCTGCAATAGACTAACCAGGCACTATGCAAAAGAATAAAGCAACATCCTCCTAGTCAACAAGTACACTCATCATGGCATGAAGACAAACCATCTATATGGCAACCTGTGATTCTATCCAGCAATAAAATCCCGAAACATCATAAAATGAAATTCAAATGCAATGTAAATTCAGTTGTAATGAAATGTAAATTATGTTTGCTAAAGCTATAAATAGTACCAGCCTTCTCCATGTACAAGTAAGAGTTGGAATACTAATCAAAATCCAGCCTTGCTTCCACCACTATCTCCTCTCTCCTCTCCCTTCCGCTTTTGTATACCCACCACTTTCCCCATTTGGTATCAGAGATAGGTTGGTATCAAATTTGTAATCAAGTACTTTTGCAATATAAAGTTGTTTTATGAGTATTTTTTTACTTATCTTTATACTTTGATTTTGCTTAAGGAATTGCTGACTCAAAAGTAAGGAATATCAAAAGTCCTAATACTTACTTATGTATTTGTTATTATTGAGAAATTTTAATCATACTCCACCCGGAGTGAAGCTGAGGTAGCCATTGTTATCGTCGTTTTAGCCATGTGAAGGTGTTTAAGGCGTTTTGTTGGTATGTAAATCCTCTATTTTGTTAGATATTCATTGTGGATTTGGTTAAAATAACTTTGTAATACAAATTATGGCTATGCTCATTGAGAAGTTTGTACTTTCTTCTTCCTCATCATCAAATTCCTTATTTTCTATGTCTATTAAAAATAGTAAAGAAATCAATTATTATGATTTAAATCAAGTTATTTATGACTGGACTATTCCAACCATAAATAAAAATGAAATTTATAAAATTGAAAGTTTTCAATTAAAATCCATTTATAAAGTAAAAACCATTGAAAGAACTGAATCCATTACCAGTAATATTTAGCATCTTTCTTTAATTAAGCCCGATGAAATAAAGGAGTATGTTAAAACATACAGTCATATTCATTTTAGATTAGTGCAAGTTACTCTAAAGCCTTTAACAAGACTTGGACTTAGAACAGAAGCTCTCATCTATGTTCAAGCTACAAGACATAAAAAAATTCAGTGATTCATTACTTAGAATGGTTGAATCAAATTTGGCTAATGGCGCTACTTTCTTTAATTGCTTTCCAAATTTCTTTGTTTCCCTTACAGATCCAGGTGCACATGAAGCTCTTGCTCTTGCTATCCAGACAAAACGTTTTGATATGAATCCTCATAATCAAAATCTTGCTCTCATGTATAGAGTTTATTATAAACTCATGAATTCAATTGTTCTAGGCATAGCCTATTCCCATTAAGCAAAAAGTATGACTACTTTATTCCAAACTAATTTCAAAAATAAAGTTAATATTTCAAAACTCATACAGTGGAATGATATTAATCTATCTGGCAAATGGCACTTAAAAAGCCACTCAACTTGAAAGGTCTTTAGCAAATCAAGATATTCAAACAATTATTGAACATGAAGATGGAAATGTTAAAATAAATTTTTAAACAGATTAAAGAGATACAATTCCTACAATTTATCAACCTTCTAAAAAGTCTTATTCTCATCCTCCCTCTGCAGTAGGATCTTCCATAAAAGAACCATCTCGAGTTTCTTGCTCTACACTTAATGTAGTGTCACGACCCGAGCCCAGAATTCGGGGGTTAGCAAAAAGCTAAACCGGTGACACACGTACTCCCGTGCACGTGCACCCAAACCCAGTCCAGATGCACGCCCACAAGGGATCTAACACGTGCGAACTAAGTGTACGCGGAAGCTGTACATATCATAGCAAGCAACAAAGGAAAATAAATAGCGGAAGCTAAAACAAATGCGGAACGGATAAGACAAAGACAAATACACTGATATAAAACCGAATACACACCAAAATCAATATATACAAAATATACAGAATACAAGTCCAAAGTCCAAATACAAATCCCCTGAAACCAAAACTCGAAATCCCAAAACAAAAAGCCACTGGAAGTATGCATGAACGCACTCGGCAGAGATGATCAGGCCCACTCTGCCAAACCGGAGGGTGCCTCTACACTCGCCCCTGCAGCCTCCTCGACCGCCGGGGAGCTGGGCAAGGTATCTGTGCCTGCAACACCACAGACAACACAAATGAATACAACGATCCAGCAAATATAAGTAACAGGGGTGTAACACTCATAGTATCAAAGTGAATATAATAAGGACAGAAGATGAAATACAGAGTTCCATGTTAGGAAACTAAGCCAATCGTGCATAGAAGTAAAACATGATATGTGAATCAAACATAGAAATACTGACTAAGTGGCTACTACGTTAACCAAGTTCTCTCCAATAGAGAGCAGAGCAAAGCAGAGCAGAGGAGAACACCACTGACCGGGCCAGGGTACAAGTGGGTCTCAGGTTCCTGGGTTCCGGGGTCCCAAGACAAAGCGACACTGCAGTGAATACAGAGATACAGAGATCTAAGCCAGAGGTAACCCCGTCGGGCATCCTAGGGCTGAGGCTGAGTAGAGCCAGACTAATACCAATCAAATCAAATCCATAGAAAGGGAGATTATCCGCTTTGGACTCACCGATGACAAGGACCGGATCTTATCCTCACGTATTAACCTCTGGGCAGAGCCACCCGGGAATACCCAAACTCAGAGATAAACAAAGCCAGCAGAGCATAGATATAAATCCAAAGCACAGCATAGATCAAAGCATAGTGCAGAACGAAGCATAGAACAGAGATACAGGACGAAAACAAAAATGACTACGGAATGCATAAACTTAGATTAACAGAACAGAGGGCAAAATCATAAACAATATGCAATGCATCTCAGATTAATACGGAGTCAAGGTTCATTACAAGCCAGTCCTAAGCTAGTTGTTCACTGTCACTAACCGTGCATGTTGATGTAGTTTTAAGTTAGTCAATGCACCGTTGCCATCAAAGTGTTGCAATGTAATCTGTGCGTGCACCGACGTCCCTTAAACCAACACCCATGGGGAGGTGCTTAACAGTAAATCAACACTCACATGAATAAGTCACAGCCTAACAGACTATTCATGCGATCCAAGAATCCATTGGGCCGGTTTACATGGGTGGTTAACCTGTATTTGAGTCCTACAAGTCTCACCATTATCCTAAGTTATGTTTCAGAATTGCCATGCCTAACGGTTTAGCTATGGGGGACCTATGGTTGAGCCGAAGACATCTTACGCGCTTGTCGTACTATGCACTACGGCTTCACCTTGGTTCCATTCAAAACACAGCTAAACGAATCATCTTTCACTTCTGATCTGATGCCTTTTTCGGCTGAGCTACAGTCAGTATACGGCTTAGCCGTAGACCAATCCACGGCTTAGCCGTAGCATTCCACGGCTTAGCCGTAGCCTCACCGTAGGAGTACTGATATCAGAAAAGTTTCGACTGATCAGAGATTTAATTCACGGCTGGGGTACGGTTGGGTCACGGCTAGCTTACGGCTCAGCCGTAGAACAAATTACGGCTTAGCCGTAGAACAAAACTCAAATTTCGAGTCTCTGGAAATCAAGCCGTAGAAGTTCACGGCTTAGCCGTACCATACAGAGATGAATTCGGGCTGAGTACAGAAACGGAAATTTGACACAGAAACATCCCCAAACAAGCTACAGAGGTTCCAAATTCACAAGCATTGGCTGTAAACATCAAATACACTAAAGAAGATGGAAATCAAAGCATTCAAATAGAGCACCCATGTGTGTTATAAAAGTCTGTACTTATACTTGCCTCAATCTCTACCAAATCCACTGACTCAAGCTCCCAAAGCAACTAAAAATCAAAGCAAATCAAAGAGATACACCATGCATGAGATGAAGACAAAGCAATCATAGAATGGGAGATCCAAATTGGAGAAGAAGCACAAGAACCCACTTACCTCAAGCATATACAGAGATGAGGGAAGAAGAGAACCCAAATCAAAAATGAGAATCCAACATCACTCGATCAAGAGAAGCAAAGAAGAGAGAGAGAGAGAGAGAGAAGAAACCGAAGTGAAGAGGGAGAGAGAGAGAGAACGTGGCTTTCCCCTTGGAGTTCTTGCATGCAGTCGATCAAGACAAATGGGTAAGGAGAAAGACACCTGGAGCTGAATTGTATATATAAGTTTTGAGGTTTTAAGTCAAAGTCCGATGAGTTTATACTAATTACAGTTCAAGTCACACGAAGGTCCATCTTCCCCAATTGACTCCAAACGGATCCGACACAGTTACGGAAATTGTCGAGCTCAACGAAATACGCGTGCTGACACCAAGATGATGCAAAGATGATATGAGCAAAACAAAAGCAAAATTACGAAAAAGGGCTTAGAACTACCTATTCCAGGTCAAAGGTCACTCAACTACCTATCCAAGGCCCAAAACCAAGTCCAAAAGAATAAACAAAACAAAACACACACTAATGAGCCACTAATCCGGCTCAAAGGGGATCGGAGTGTTACATCCTCCCCCACTAGGAATCATTCCGTCCTCGGAATGACTACCTACCTGCGCAAAGAGCTGGGGGTACTGGCGCGCTAGCTGCTCCTCTAGCTCCCAAGTAGCCTCATCCGGACCGTGATGCTCCCACAACACTTTAACCCATCTGATAGTCCTGGTACGGAGAATCTGCTCTCGTGTGCCAACGATGCGAAGCGGACGCTCAACGTAAGTTGCATTAGGCTGAATCTGGATATCATCGTAGCGAATCACATGGCTCGGATCTGGCACATACTTACGGAGCATCGACACATGGAAGACATCGTGCACACCGGAGAACTCAACTGGAAGCGTCAACCGATAAGCTAAATCTCCAACTCGGCTCTTGACTTCGAACGGTCCTACATATCTCGGAGCTAACTTACCCTTCTGACCAAATCGAACTGTGCCCTTCATCGGAGAAACTTTAAGGAACACCCAATCTCCGACTTGGAATGCCAAAGGTCTCCTCCGAGTATCAGCATAGCTCTTCTGCCTGGACCGAGCAATCTTCAAATTCTCTATCACTTTCTGCACTTTCTCCGTCGTCTCTGCTATGATCGTCGGACCATGAAAACTCCTTGCTCCTACCTCTTCCCAGCACACCGGGGTCCTGCACTTACGTCCGTAGAGAGCCTCATATGGTGCCATACCAATACTCTCGTGAAAGCTGTTGTTGTAAGCAAACTCACACAATGCCAAATGCATATCCCATTCCTTCTCAAAGTTCAGCACACTAGCTCTGAGCATATCCTCCAACGTCTGAATGGTACGCTCCGACTGTCCATCAGTCTGGGGGTGGTATGCCGTGTTAAAACTCAGCTTCGTGCCCATAGCTTCCTGAAATGCTCTCCAGAATGAAGATACAAAACGATTGTCTCGATCCGACACAATCGATACCGGGGTGCCATGCAATCTGACTACCTCGTCAACAAACTTCCTAGCCATCTCCGTGAATGTCATCCTCTTCTTGAACGGAAGGAAATGTGCTGACTTGGTCAATCTGTCCACTATTACCCAGATCGCATTGTTCTTTCTACTGGTCGGCGGAAAACCGGAGACGAAATCCATCGTAATGTGCTCCCACTTCCACTGCGGAGTGTGCAATGGATGTAATGATCCTGGAGGTCGCTGATGGTCAGCTTTCACCCTCTGACAGGTCAAACATCGAGCTACGAACCCTGCGATCTCCCGCTTCATATTGTTCCACCAAAATCTGTCCTTCAAGTTCCGGTACATCTTCGTACTCCCTGGGTGCATCGCATATCGGGCATCGTGCGCCTCTGTCATCAACTTATCTTTCAGCTCATCCACAGCGGGAACACACAATCTATTCCTGAAGTACAAAACTCCATCCACCAAGCTAAAATCCGGTCGATCTGCAATCCGATCTCTGAACTTCACCAGGAGGGGGTCCTCAAACTGGCGATCCTTGATCTGCTGAATCACTTCAGGCTGAAATACGACGGTAGTAGCTAATGTCACCAATTCACCTACCATCCGAACCTCTACAGGCTGATCATGCACAAGCATATAGAATCCTGCCAACGCCTGAAGACTGTCTGTCCTCCTGCTAAGTGCATCTGCAACCACATTCCCCTTGCCAGGGTGGTACTTGATCGGAAAGTCGTAGTCTTTGATAAACTCCAACCATCTACGCTGCCTCATATTCAAGTCATGCTGATCAAACAAGTACTGCAAACTGTGATGATCGGAATGGACCTCGAACTTCACACCGTACAAGTAATGTCGCCACAACTTCAGTGCAAATACAATAGCTGCTAGCTCCAAGTCATGTGTGGCATAGTTCTTCTCATGCTCCTTCAGCTGTCTGGATCCATAGGCAATCACTTTCTGATTCTGCATCAGTACACAGCCTAATCCAACTCGAGAAGCATCGGAATAAATCACGAATCCCTCACTACCATCCGGGAGAGTCAACACTGGCGCCGTAGTGAGCTTTTCTTTCAACATCTGGAAACTACGCTCACACTTCTCTGTCCACTCATATGGAACCTTCTTCCGAGTCAACTGAGTCAGCGGTGCTGAAATCTTCGAAAAGTCCTGCACGAACCTGCGGTAGTATCCCGCCAAACCCAGAAAACTCCGAATCTCTGTCACTGATCTGGGACGGGGCCAATGGACTACTGCCTCAATCTTCGCCGGATCCACCATTAATCCATCTCTAGAAATCTTATGACCCAGAAATGCAACTTGCTCTAACCAGAAATCACACTTGGACAACTTGGCATACAACTTGTGATCCTTAAGCAGCTGCAATGCTTTCCTCAAATGGTCTGTATGTTCCTCAGCAGTCTTCGAATAGACCAATATGTCATCTATAAAAACCACAACGAACTGGTCCAAGAAGGAAGTAAACACCCTATTCATCAAGGCCATGAAAGCTGCGGGTGCATTCGTCAAACCAAACGGCATGACAAGGAACTCGTAGTGTCCATACCGAGTCCTGAAAGCTGTCTTCGGAACATCCTCATCCTTCACCCTGAGCTGGTGATATCCTGACCTCAAGTCAATCTTAGAGAAGTAAGCTGCACCCTGAAGTTGATCGAACAACTCGTCAATCCTAGGCAATGGATATTTGTTCTTGATAGTCACTTTATTCAACTGCCTGTAGTCAATGCACATCCGGAAACTGCCATCCTTCTTCTTGACAAACAATACAGGAGCTCCCCAAGGTGAAACACTTGGGCGTATGAACCCTTTATCCAACAGATCCTGCAACTGTTTCTTCAATTCCAACAACTCTGCAGGTGCCATACGATATGGAGCTCTACTGATAGGTGCTGTACCTGGTACCACGTCAATAGCAAATTCTACCTCCCGAACTGGTGGCAACTCTGGCACATCCTCCGGAAAGACATCCGGAAACTCGCTGACTACTGGAATCTCACTGAGCTGTCGCCGATCTTTCTTTTCTGAAATGAATGCAAGAAATCCCTCACATCCCCTACGACGCATCCTGTCTGCCTTACAAGCAGAGATCACACGTCTTGGGCACTTCATCTGGCTGCCCTCAAATCGGAATCCGCTGCCCAAATCAAAGTAGATAGCCTTGCTGTAGCAATTGATACACGCATGATATCTTGCAAGCCAGTCCATACCAAGGATCACATCAAAATCCAGTGTCGTGAGCAACACGAGGTCTACTGGGAGCTGATGACCAGCTATCCGCACATCACACTGAGGGTAAAACACACTGCACTCCACCCGCTTACCAACCGGAGTGGATACTAGCAACAAGTATGGAAGTGGTGTGGGTCGCTGTCGAAGCTGCACAGCAAAATGGGGTGCTACGTACGAACGCGTAGACCCGGAGTCAAATAAAGCTAAAGCTTCTGCATCAGAAATTAAAATTTTACCTTCCACTACCGTGGCCTCCTCCGCGCCCTCATGCGTAGCAGCATATGCTCGGGCTGTCTGGCGGTTCGGCTTCTGGGCTGGGCGAGCTGGCTGAGATCTGCCCTGAGCTGTAGATCCTGCATGTCTCGTCTGTGGCGAGGACTGAAACTTCGGGCATTGGGCCCGCCTGTGATCCGTAGAGCCACAACCGAAACAAGCCCCAATCTTCCTCCAACATCTGTCTGTGGGGTGATCCTTCCCACAGTGACCGCATACCAACGGAGTACTGCTCGAACTGCCCTGCTTACCCTTGAACCTTTTCTGAAACTGACTTCTGCCACTGGAACCTGCCGCCCTCTTAGCTTCTGTTCGCTCCTCCTCAAAGATGGCCTCTGCATCATAAGCCCTGTCAATAGCGTCGTCCAATGTAGCCGGCCACATACAAGCAACCACGTGGCGTTTGTGTCTCGGATTCAGACCGTTGACGAAGCGAGTCACCTTCTTCTGCTCCGTGTTCACCATATCCTCTGCGAAGTGAGACAACTCTGTGAACCTGTGTACATAATCTGCGACTGACAGCTGTCTCTGCTGAAGGTTGAAGAATTCCACTTCCTTGGCTCGCTGAATGTGGAGAGGCATGAACTTACGACGGAATTGCTGCTTGAAGGTCTCCCAAACTGTGGCACTGGGCATAGTCTGAAATGAAGTCTTAACACTCCTCCACCATGTCTTGGCTACACTCCGAAGCATAGAGGCTGTGAGAACTACCTTCTGCTTGTTACTGCACACAATCGTATCAAAAAGCTCTTCAGTCTGCTCCAACCATTGCTCAGCCTGCAATGCGTCCTCTATCCCATGGAACTCAGTCGCCCCTCGCTTACGGAACTTGTCAAAAAGAGCATTAGGATCTGATTCCTTAGGCTGGAAAATCACCTGCTGATCTATACGAGGTGATGCTACTGCGGCAGCAGCCTGACTCTGTCTATCTACCATGGACGCCATCTGTGTCTGTAATGACTGCATAGACTGCATCATCATCATCATTCGTTCCTCACTACTGATGTGTGGAGGTACTGATCCACTATCACCGTTGTGGCCTTGTTGATTCTCATCCCGAGATCCCGATCCTGATGCCATCCTGCAAAAGGAAAAGAAACACAACACACAAATATAAAATGCCCTGAGTTAGTCAAACCCCAAATCAACATATGAGACTTCGAGTCAAATAGTTGATAGCGTTATCTCACCACGATCTTAGATGCCTACATGCTTATAACTAGCATGCTCTGATACCATACAATACGTATGTCACGACCCGAGCCCAGAATTCGGGGGTTAGCAAAAAGCTAAACCGGTGACACACGTACTCCCGTGCACGTGCACCCAAACCCAGTCCAGATGCACGCCCACAAGGGATCTAACACGTGCGAACTAAGTGTACGCGGAAGCTGTACATATCATAGCAAGCAACAAAGGAAAATAAATAGCGGAAGCTAAAACAAATGCGGAACGGATAAGACAAAGACAAATACACTGATATAAAACCGAATACACACCAAAATCAATATATACAAAATATACAGAATACAAGTCCAAAGTCCAAATACAAATCCCCTGAAACCAAAACTCGAAATCCCAAAACAAAAAGCCACTGGAAGTATGCATGAACGCACTCGGCAGAGATGATCAGGCCCACTCTGCCAAACCGGAGGGTGCCTCTACACTCGCCCCTGCAGCCTCCTCGACCGCCGGGGAGCTGGGCAAGGTATCTGTGCCTGCAACACCACAGACAACACAAATGAATACAACGATCCAGCAAATATAAGTAACAGGGGTGTAACACTCATAGTATCAAAGTGAATATAATAAGGACAGAAGATGAAATACAGAGTTCCATATTAGGAAACTAAGCCAATCGTGCATAGAAGTAAAACATGATATGTGAATCAAACATAGAAATACTGACTAAGTGGCTACTACGTTAACCAAGTTCTCTCCAATAGAGAGCAGAGCAAAGCAGAGCAGAGGAGAACACCACTGACCGGGCCAGGGTACAAGTGGGTCTCAGGTTCCTGGGTTCCGGGGTCCCAAGACAAAGCGACACTGCAGTGAATACAGAGATACAGAGATCTAAGCCAGAGGTAACCCCGTCGGGCATCCTAGGGCTGAGGCTGAGTAGAGCCAGACTAATACCAATCAAATCAAATCCATAGAAAGGGAGATTATCCGCTTTGGACTCACCGATGACAAGGACCGGATCTTATCCTCACGTATTAACCTCTGGGCAGAGCCACCCGGGAATACCCAAACTCAGAGATAAACAAAGCCAGCAGAGCATAGATATAAATCCAAAGCACAGCATAGATCAAAGCATAGTGCAGAACGAAGCATAGAACAGAGATACAGGACGAAAACAAAAATGACTACGGAATGCATAAACTTAGATTAACAGAACAGAGGGCAAAATCATAAACAATATGCAATGCATCTCAGATTAATACGGAGTCAAGGTTCATTACAAGCCAGTCCTAAGCTAGTTGTTCACTGTCACTAACCGTGCATGTTGATGTAGTTTTAAGTTAGTCAATGCACCGTTGCCATCAAAGTGTTGCAATGTAATCTGTGCGTGCACCGACGTCCCTTAAACCAACACCCATGGGGAGGTGCTTAACAGTAAATCAACACTCACATGAATAAGTCACAGCCTAACAGACTATTCATGCGATCCAAGAATCCATTGGGCCGGTTTACATGGGTGGTTAACCTGTATTTGAGTCCTACAAGTCTCACCATTATCCTAAGTTATGTTTCAGAATTGCCATGCCTAACGGTTTAGCTATGGGGGACCTATGGTTGAGCCGAAGACATCTTACGCGCTTGTCGTACTATGCACTACGGCTTCACCTTGGTTCCATTCAAAACACAGCTAAACGAATCATCTTTCACTTCTGATCTGATGCCTTTTTCGGCTGAGCTACAGTCAGTATACGGCTTAGCCGTAGACCAATCCACGGCTTAGCCGTAGCATTCCACGGCTTAGCCGTAGCCTCACCGTAGGAGTACTGATATCAGAAAAGTTTCGACTGATCAGAGATTTAATTCACGGCTGGGGTACGGTTGGGTCACGGCTAGCTTACGGCTCAGCCGTAGAACAAATTACGGCTTAGCCGTAGAACAAAACTCAAATTTCGAGTCTCTGGAAATCAAGCCGTAGAAGTTCACGGCTTAGCCGTACCATACAGAGATGAATTCGGGCTGAGTACAGAAACGGAAATTTGACACAGAAACATCCCCAAACAAGCTACAGAGGTTCCAAATTCACAAGCATTGGCTGTAAACATCAAATACACTAAAGAAGATGGAAATCAAAGCATTCAAATAGAGCACCCATGTGTGTTATAAAAGTCTGTACTTATACTTGCCTCAATCTCTACCAAATCCACTGACTCAAGCTCCCAAAGCAACTAAAAATCAAAGCAAATCAAAGAGATACACCATGCATGAGATGAAGATAAAGCAATCATAGAATGGGAGATCCAAATTGGAGAAGAAGCACAAGAACCCACTTACCTCAAGCATATACAGAGATGAGGGAAGAAGAGAACCCAAATCAAAAATGAGAATCCAACATCACTCGATCAAGAGAAGCAAAGAAGAGAGAGAGAGAGAGAGAGAAGAAACCGAAGTGAAGAGGGAGAGAGAGAGAGAACGTGGCTTTCCCCTTGGAGTTCTTGCATGCAGTCGATCAAGACAAATGGGTAAGGAGAAAGACACCTGGAGCTGAATTGTATATATAAGTTTTGGGGTTTTAAGTCAAAGTCCGATGAGTTTATACTAATTACAGTTCAAGTCACACGAAGGTCCATCTTCCCCAATTGACTCCAAACGGATCCGACACAGTTACGGAAATTGTCGAGCTCAACGAAATACGCGTGCTGACACCAAGATGATGCAAAGATGATATGAGCAAAACAAAAGCAAAATTACGAAAAAGGGCTTAGAACTACCTATTCCAGGTCAAAGGTCACTCAACTACCTATCCAAGGCCCAAAACCAAGTCCAAAAGAATAAACAAAACAAAACACACACTAATGAGCCACTAATCCGGCTCAAAGGGGATCGGAGTGTTACATGTAGACCTTCAACCTATAGGACTAGTATATCCTTCTTATCAAGCTTCTCCATTTAATAGATATAATCTTTTGGAATCTGATTTCAATATAAATGTTATTGAATGCTTTGAAATTGATAAAGAAATGTTAAGAAAGAATTTATCTTTACATCCTCTCACAAAATCCTTTTTTAACCAGGTTTCTCGAGAACATAAAGACTTTCTAAAAGCAAAATGGTATTAATATATGTATCATAATCAAAGAAATATTTATTTTTTTTGATTGGCTTAAACTAGCCATAAAGAAAACTTATAATACTGAAGATTTATCCATCAATATGATAACAAAGTTAAGCTCATCTTAGATTATAACTTCTACTAGTTATTCTTCACAAAGAATTAAAGAATCTATATATCCTCCATTACATCAAATCATATATAAAGAAACTTCAGTTGTATCGATAAAAGATGTAGCAAAAACACAAGGATATAAAGGTAAATCTGAATTTATTTACAAATCAGACTTAAGTCATATTTTAGAACAAAATAATTATACAAATATTAACCTTCATACAATTGGCCAACAAACTAATAGAAATGAAGATAAAGTTGAAAATATTTTACAGCTTTCTGAAATTACTTCTTCTCAAAAAGAAATCAAAGGATCCTCATTCTCATCCTTAGAATCATCTAGTTCCTCTAATAAAGATTATTCTTCAGATACATGTCATTGTAAAATATTTGACAGTAAAATCCAGTATGAATTTGCTTCTTCTTCCTCATTATCTTTAAACGTACTCTCTACTCCAAAAGAAATGGAGCAAGAAATGTTCAAAAATCTAAAAGAAGAAGAACTAAAGCATAAATATTTTGAAAAAATTGCAGAAAATAAACAACGGAAATAAAAAAGGAAAAGCTTTTACATCAAGTAATATATCTTACTTTCCTAAAAAATTCATTATAAAACCTATTTTAGATAGATTAAGAGAGCAACAAGCTCCTACTTATCTTTCAATTCAAAGTCTTTATAAAGAAATTAATAATCAAAAGCAAGAAATAAGAGAATTAAAACAAGACTTAATTGAACTTCAAGAAACCAAATAACGTGTTAAGAATCTTGAATTTCACACACTCAAAAATTATCAAGAAAATAATGATATTTTATAACATCAAGAAAAATTTGATGAAAACTTAAATGGTTTTGTAAATTCTTTAACAAGGAATCGACCTTAAAAAATGGAAAACTCAAGTTACAATTAAGGTCAAAGACTTCTCTATTAAAGCACTCTGCTTACTAGATAGTGGCGCAGATGTTAATTTAATAAGAGAAGGATTAATCCCAATAAAATATTATGAAAAAACAAAAAATGAACTCAGCCTAGCAACTACTATTAATAAACTCCATATCCATTGTAAATTAAATAACATCCATGTTTGCAAAAACGGAACATGTATAAAGACTAATTTCATACTCGGCAAAGATTTAAACAATGATGTTATCCTTGGAAATTCTTTTCTATAGATTCTATAGCCTTTTCAAATTGATTCATCAGGCCTTAAGACTATTAAAGACAATAAAAATCTAATTTTTTATTTTGTTAAATCAACTCCTATTCAACTTATCAATATCATTCAAAATCAAATTGCTTATAAAGAAAAACAAATTGCATATCTTCAAGAAGATATGAATTCTTTAAGAATTGAAAGAGAATTACAAAAACCAAAATTCCAAAAAGATTTAATCCAATTTCAAAAATCTCTTAAAATAGAAAGCTATTCTAACCTTCTTTCTACTTTTTGGCATAGGAAACACCATACTGTTTCTCTTTCATCTATTGATAATTTCGATGAATCTCAAATTCCTACTAAAGCTTGACCTATTTAGATGAATAAAGACCTTATACAACTATATAATAAAAAAATCAATGATCTTCTTGCTAAAAAGCTTATACAGAAATCACAATCCCCTTGGAGTTGTGCAGCATTTTATGTAAATAAAGCACCTGAATAAGAACGAGGTGTTCCCCGTCTTATTATCAACTACAAGCCTTTAAATAAAGTCTTAAAGTCCATCAGATATCCAGTTCTAAATAAAACTGATCTTATTAACCGTCTACCTGGTGCCTTCCATTTTTCCAAATTTGATCTTAAATCAGGATTTTGGCAAATTCAAATCACCCAGGAGGACAGGTATGAAACTGCTTTTACAGTACCATTTGGCTATTACGAATGGAACGTTATGCCATTCGATTTAAAAAATGCTCCTTCAAAATTTCAAAGAATAATGAATAACATTTTTAATCCATATTAAGCTTTTACACTCATCCATATAGATGACATTCTTGTGTTTTCAAAATCTATTTGTGACCATTGGAAACATTTAAATATTTTAAAAAAGTTATTATCAAGAATGAACTTGTCTTATCCTAAAAGAAAATGAAGCCTTTTCAAATAGAAATTCAGTTTCTTGGCTTTATAATTAAAAAAGGAACTATTTCTCTATTCCAAAGAGTTATTAAGTTTGCTTCCCAATTTCCTGATGAAATTCTTAATACAGAGCAGTTGTAATGTTTTCTTGGATGGCTTAATTATGTTTCTGACTTTTATAAAGATCTTGCTAAAGAAAGAAAATTCTTGCAAATGCGCTTGACCAAAAATCCCGTAGAATGGTCACCTGCTCATACAAAAGCTGTTCCAAATATTAAACAAAAAGTCCAAAATTTACCTTGTTTAACTATCCCTCATCTAGATTTATTAAAAATAGTTCAAACAGATGCATCTAAAATAGGTTTTGGAGGAATCCTTCTACAAAGAAACGTCCTTGGAAAAGAAGAAATTCTTCATTTCACTTTTGGAACGTGGACGCCCACTCAATAGAATTATTCAACTATTAAAAAAGAAATCCTATCCATAGTAAATAGTATAATGAAGTTCCAAAGTGATTTATTAAATAAAAAATTTTTATTAAGAATAGATTGTAAATCTGCTAAAGAAATTTTAGAAAAGATGTAAAAAATCTTACTGCTAAGTAAATCTTTACTCGCTGGCAAGCTTTATTAGCCATATTTGACTTTGACATTGAGTATATTACAGGTAAAAATAATTCTCTACCTGATTTTTTATCTCGTGAGTTTTTACAAAGACAAAAGAATGAAGCCTCGGCAGATTAGACCCGTTCTCCAATCCCCAACTAATAAAGTTTCTTCCATTATAAACACTACACCTTTATCTAGAAAATCCAGTGGCAATTATCTCGAGTGATGGGGAACAACCCATACTTTTAATATTCCTCAATTTCAAAGCCCATCAAGCCCTGTATCTAGAAAACCTTAAGCTTTACAAGCACAATATTTTTCCATAAAAGCACCCGTGAGAATTTATTCCTTAAATGACATGTCTTATGCCGATACCATTTCTATTGAACATCTTATTCAAACCCTTTTTTCTCCTGATCACTTATTTATCCAACCTTTTGACTATAAAGTCTATGAATAGATTCTGATCAGAACTGGCAGCTGTACTATTGATCATACAGATAGATCAAAAAATTCATACTTAAATGCTTTACAACCTAATATTACTATCCTTTATTCAAAAATCAAAATCCTGCATGTTCTCTTTACAGAAGAATCGGTATGACCTCTTCATATGCCTCAAAGGCTTGATTCAGAACTTATTTTTAATTATTATGATTATATTTCTGCTTGGTCAGTCATCTTCTATTATCAAAACCCATCCTTCTAGCATTCCTGGTTTATCAGATTCAAATCAAACTCTCGTAAAATACCGATGTGGTTCTTCACACAATTCTGGATTCTTTTTGGTGCCACTAAAGACATCCTTCCTCAAGCATTTCTTCCTCTTTATGCATCCTATTCTACAGCATTTAAAGCCTTTCTCAAATCAGAAGAAAAAAAGCCTTTATCAACACCTACAACTTGCAATAGAACCTTATATTACTATTTAGTTTTATTGCAAGCGGGAGATTCCTTAGATTTTGAAATGGAATTTTTATAAAAAAAAAATGGACTTCAGTCCACCAGTTTTATCTAAAATGATTTATATTAAGTTTTGGAATCAATTTGATTATACTGCAGTACTCCAGCAATATTCTACCAATCAAGCTATAAAGCCATCATTCTCGGAAGTTCTTAAAACTCCTGAAAAAGAAAAAGAAATGCTTCATCCAGCAAGTGATATTGACAAACAGAAAAAATTCTAGTTCAGCCTCTCCTTCTGCTCTTTATGTAACGGTAGATTTGATTTAACTCAAAAAACAAATTCAAAAGGAAATTATTGAACAAATACAAAAAGAACGGTCATCTAAAAATTCTTCATTAAGTTTTGGTTAGTAGCTGTATCATCTTTGGGCTGATGACAATCCTTTTGAAAATATTGCTCCTGAACTAGATACAGATGCTGATGAGACAAACAGTGATAAAAAAGGATTCATATCTATCCGAAGAAAAGGAAAAAAATAAAGCCAAGACAAGACATATGCTTTATCAAGCCACTCAATTTCCCACAAAGTAATCATGAAAATCCACTATTCAGAATAAAGTTCATCTACAGTGAAGATTGTGATCTTATCCAGTAGTCCTGAAGCTCATAAAATTTGTCAGCATATGAAATGAAATGCAAATGCAGTGTAAATTCAGTTGTAATGAAATGTAAATTATGTTTGTTATGACTATAAATAAGTCTAGTCTTCCTCATGTACAGGCAAGAGTTGGAATACCAGTCAAAATTCAGCCTTGCTTCCACCACCATCTCCTCTCTCCTCTCCCTTTTGCTTTCATATACCCACCATCTTCCTTATTCGGTATCAAAACCAAGTTGGTGTCAAATTTGTAATCTAGTACTTTGGCAATATAAAGTCATTTTGTGAGTATTTCTTCGCTTATCTTTGTTACGTTATGCTTTGATTTTGCTTAAGGAATTGCTGACTCAGAAGTAAGAAACATCAAAAGTCCTAATACTTACTTATGTATTTGTTATTATTGAGAAATTTTAATTATACTCCACCCGGAGTGAAGCGAGGTAGCCATTGTTAGCCGTGTGAAGGTGTTTGAGGCATTTTGTTGGTGTGTGAATCCTCTATTTTGTTAGATACTCATGGTGGATTTGGTTAAAATAACTCTGTAATACAAATTATGGCTATGCTTATTGAGAAGTTTGTACCTTCTTCTTCCTCATCATCAAATTCCTTATCTTTTCTGTCTATTAAAAATAGTGAAGAAATCAGTTATGATGATTTAGATCAAGTTATTTGTGACTGGACTATTCCAACCATAATTAAAAATGAAATTTATAAAATTGAAAGTTTTCAATTAAAATCCATTTCTAAAGTAAAAACCATTGAAAGAACTGAATCCATTACTAGTAATATTTAGCATCTTTCTTTAATCAAGCCCCATGAAATAAAGGAGTATGTAAAACATACAATTATATTAATTTTGGATTAGTGCAAGTTGCTCTAAAGCCTTTAACATGACTTGGACTTAGAACAGAAGCTCTCATCTATATCCAAGTTGCAAGGCATAAAAAATTCAGTGATTCATTAGTTGGAATGGTTGAATCAAGTTTGGCTAATGACCCTACTTTCTTCAATTGCCTTCCAAATTTCTTTGTGTCCCTTAGAGATCGAAGTGCACATGAAGTTCTTACTCTTGCTATCCAGACTGAAGATTTTGATATGACCCTAATCAAAATCTAGCTCTCATATATAGAGTTTATTATAAACTCATGAATTTAGTTGTTCCTTGTATAGCCTATTCCCATCAAGCAAAAGGTATAACTACTTTATTCCAAGATAATTTCAAAAATAAAGTTAATATTTCAAAACTCATATAGTGGAATGATATTAATCTATTTGGTAAATGGCGCTTAGAAAATGCTCAACCTAAAAGGTCTTTAGAAAATCAAGATATTGAAACAATTATTGAACATGAAGATGGAAGTATTGAAATAAATTTTCAAATAGATTCAAGAGATACAACTCCTATAGTTTATCAACCTTCTAGAAAATCTTATTCACATCCTCCATCAGTGGTAGGATCTTCCATAAAAGAACCATCTCGAGTTTCTTGCTCTACACCTAATGTAGACCTTTGACCTACAGGACTAGTGTATCCTTCTTATCAAGCTTCTCCATCTAATACATATAATCCTTTGGAATCTGATTTTAATATAAATGTAATTAAATGCTTTGAAATTGATAAAGAAATGTTAAAAAAGAATTTAGCTTTACATCCTCTTACAAAATCCTTTTTTAACCATGTTTCTCAAGAACATAAAGACTTTTTAAAAGCAAAATGATATAAATATATGTATGATAATCAAAGAAATATTGATTTCTTTGATTGGCTTAAACTAGTCATAAAGAAAGCTTCTAATACTGAAGATTTATCTATCAATATGATAACAAAATTAAGTTTATCTTGGATTAAAGCTTCTACTAGTTCCTCTCCACAAAGAACTAAAGAATCTATACATCCTCCATTACATCAAATCATTTATAAAGAAACTTCAATTGTACCCATAAAAGATGTTGCAAAAATATAAAGAGACAAAGGTAAAACTGAATTTATTTACAAGTCAGATTTAAGTAATGTTTTAGAATAAAATACTTATACAAATATAAACCTTCATACTATTGGCCAACAAACCAATATAATTGAAGTTAAAGTTCAAAATATTTTAAAATTTTATGAAACTACTTCTTCCTATAAAGTAAGCAAGAGACAATCTTTAAGTTTTCAAGGTGAAGCCCTTAAAGACCTAAAGTTAGAAAAAAAACCCTTAAAATTTTCAGTCAAACTAATCAATCAATTATCCCATAGTTTTACAAACATAAAAGTTAAAGATAATAAAGAAAATAAAGATGAAAAATCCATAAATGTTTTAGTTTCTATAGCTTCGAGCTTAGACTCAGAATTCTCTATTTCTGACTCTATAAAAGAAAAATCAAATGAAAATCAAGATGATCAAAATCAAGAATCTCTACAAATCAATAAAATATTAAAAAGACAAAAACCAATTTTCACTGTAGCAAAAACAAGAAATTATTATCCAAGACCTACTCCAGTTGATCTTTAATTCGAAGAACAAGCTATTCTAAATGGCCTTTGATTTGAAAACTCTTCAATATATAAATGGAATATAGATGGATTATCTGAATATCAAATCCTACAACTATGCCAACACATGATGATATATGCCTTTACCATCATGGCGACCGGTAATGATCAAAGACATGCAGTAAATGCAGTCGTCCTTGGATTTACTGGGTGATTACATGGTTGGTAGGAAAAATACCTATCTGATATAGAAAGAAATGCTATATTAAATGTAGTAAAAAGAGATCCCTTATGAAATATTCTTCTTACTCCTCAATGATCCCTAATTCCATCTACATGCTTATTACCAATAAAGTCAAACACTTTATTGGTAATTATATGATTGTAGAAGAAAAATTAAAAACACAATTAATCAATTTATCTTGCCCAACATTATCAGATTTTCATTGGTATAAAGATGTTTTCCTATCAAAACTCTATACAATCGATGTAACCAATTCAGAATTTTGGAAAGAAAAATTCATTCCTGGTCTTCCTAAACTTTTTGCAGAAAAAGTTAGAGAATAATTAAAATCAGAAAATTATGGAAATTTGAATTATGGAATGTATACATATGGTGATCTAATTTAAAAGACTAATAAAGTTAGATTTTCATTATGCAATTAAATCAAAGTTAAACGTCAAATTGAAAATAAAAAAAGAATCAGTCCTTCCAGCTATAATAAAAAGAAAAACTTAAAAAGAAACCATTAAAAAAGAAAATCTAAATATTTTTTAACTCCACAATATTATATTCCCTCAAAAAAATATCATAAAAAATCTTCCCATAAAACCCTTATGAAGAATTAAAGAAATCTTATACAAAAGATAATCCATCCACTTTTCATCTCAAGAAAAAAGAAATACACTATTATAATTGTAAAGAAAAAGGACATATAGCTTCTAACTACCCAAAAATAAAAGTAAAAATAGAAAAAGAAATCAAAACTATCTAAAAAGGATCCTCATCCTCATCTTTAGAATCATCTAGTTCTGCTGATAAAGATTATTCTTCAGATACAAGTCATTGTAAAGTATTTGACAGTGGAATCCAGTAAGAATCTGCTTATTCTTCCTCTTTATCTTTAAACATACTGTCTGCTCCAGAAGATTTGGTGCTAGAAATGTTTAAAGATCTCAAAGATGAAGAATTAAAAAATAAATATTTTGAAAAAATATATAATATAAATAAAGGAAATAAAAAAGGAAAAGCTTCTACTTCAAATAATATATTTGACTTACCTAAACAATTCAGTATTAAAACTATAGATAGATTAAGACAGCAACAAGGTCCTCCTCATTTTTCAATTCAAGATCTTTATAAAGAAATTAATAATCAAAATCAAGAAATAAAAGGATTAAAACAAGACTTAATTGAACTTCAATAACTCAAATAATGTGTTGAGAATCCTAAATTTCACATACTCAAAAATTATCAAGAAAATAATGATAATTTAGAAAATCAAGAAAAATTTGATGAAAACTTGAATGGTTTTGTAAATTCTTTAGCAAGGAATCCACTTAAAAAAAATGGAAAACTCAAGTTACAATTAAGATCAAAGAATTCTCTATTAAAGCATTCTACTTACTAGATAGTGGCGTAGATGTTAATTTAATAAGAGAAGGATTAATCCCAACAAAATATTATGAAAAAACCAATAATAAACTCAATCTAGCTACTGCTAGCAAAAAAACTACATATCAAATACAAATTAAGTAATGTTTATGTCTGTGAAAATGGAACATGCATTAGGACTAATTTCCTTTTAGAAAAGGATTTAAACAGTGATGTTATCCTTGGAAATCCTTTTCTACAAATTTATAGCCTTTTCAAATTGACTCATCAGGTCCAAAACCTATTTTAGAAAATAAAGAATTAAAATTTTAGTTTATTGAATTAACTCCTGTTCAACATATCAATATTATTCAGACAAATTGTAAACAAGAATAAGATGTTCAAAAACCATTCAAATATCCAGTTCCAAATAAAACGGATCTTAGTAATCATCTCTCTGATGTCTTCATGTTTTCTACATTTGATCCTACATCCAGATTTTGGTATCTTCAAATTCTACCCGGATGACAGATATAAAATTTGTTTTCTTTTCCCAAAGAAAATAAAAATTTAGGTTATTGATAATTCTCATTTAGACCTATCTTTTACTCCTATCTGCCTTCAGGAAGTATTCCATCTCATTACACTACAACAAATTACGCAATCTCCAATGCTTTTTACCAACGTCATTTGAAAGGCGTTGTTAAATGTTAACTTTTGCCAACGTAAATAACAATGCATTGGCAAAAGTCACAAAATTATATAATTTTGCCAACGCAAATGAGGCTGCGTTGGCAAAAGATGTTGAAATTATACAAAACTCATCCTGTAAATACAGTAAAGATGATGGCAACGAAATATTATCCTTTGGCGATATAAACAATATGTTGGAAATGGTTTGACTTATTTGCAATGCACATAGGTACATTGGGAAAGGCACCCTAAACATTGCCAACTAACTGCATGTGTTGGCGAAGACCAATCTTAATTACCAATGCACTATGTGCGTTGGAAAAGACCCATATTAATTGTCAACGCACTATGTGTTGGAAGTAGGTGGGTCTCGTGGATAGATTTTCAAAACTTTTAACCCACTTGACACAGTGATCAACTATCCATAAGACCAAAACCCAATTCAGGATGCATTACCCTCAATCTCGTGACCATGTACAGTAAATATTCTACCAGCACTAAACATCCATAATAATCTACGACATGCAAGAAGTAGATCATACTTTTGGAGATCCACAATGCTCTAATGGATTTCTTCAACACCTTTTAGCCTTCCACGTTATGACCCGAATTGGATTTCTTTTCTCAAGAAGAATGGTGGAATCTTCAGGAGAAATCCCAACTCGAAACTCCAAGGAACTAGAAGAAAGAAGGAGAGAGTAACTCGTGTAACTCTTGCACAAAAGGGTTTTGGGCGTAAGAGAGACTCTTTTGGACGTCCAAGGAGATTTTATAAACTTTCAAATCTCGCCCTTGCCTAATTGAAATAGAAGTCTTACTTCCAAAGCAATTAGCAACTTTCTCCTTTCTTATCCCTTCTTTCTAGAGTTCGAGTCGGATTAGTATTTTCTAATAACTTGGGCTAGCGTGGGGACCACTAGGGATTCCTTAGAAAGCTGGCTCCAACTGGAACACTGCGACCCCATATCTCATGTGCAATCCGGGCCCTCAGTTAATTGCAAATAACACCACTATATAAATGCAACTGCACTCTAGTCTTAGGAATAAATTACAATGAAGACCCTAAACTTCTCAATTACCACAAGTAGGTCCCTCTATCAATCTCCGTGGATCAATTGGAATAAATCCGTCGCTTCCAATCTAAGTTCCACATCTTATTATCCTTGAGCCCCAATTAATCACAGTAATCATCAGTACCATCCAATTAACTCTTAATTGAGATGGGTGCACACTTACTAATGAGAAATCCATTAATTGGCACAAGGGGATAATAGAGATAGATTCCATCTTGATCATTCAACGTTCCCACAGTTTTACTACCACATACCCAAGACACCGAGGTGTTAACCTACAGTCAGCCTCACTCATTGGTGACTCAAAGCAAATGAATAGATAGAAACTTGAGTTCATAATGTCTCAGGATTGAGAGCCTATTGCTAGGGAATTATGAGAGCATACCTTATTATTGAGACGGAATTCCATAAGGTGCATCTCATGGTCCTTCAATACATCCAATGTACCAACACCGTGATCCAGAATCTTACATTCTGATGATCGAGACAAATCACACTATTTCATAGTGATCAAAGTGCTGCAACCTTATCAAATGAGATGCCCAGTCTCATTACTGGTTGTGAAGCTATTTAAGTATAAGATTTGTGACATATATCTCCCGCGTGTGGATCTCATCCATGCACATATATCACATCTAATATACTAATGGGACCTGGTTCAACTCATGAACCATTATGTCATATGTATTGGTCATGTGCATGAATTAGTAAAATAACACTCATCTCATGACAACAAAGCATGATTTTATTGATAAATAAAGAAATTAATCAATTTATTATATCAACTGATGGATTGAGTCCACAAAATCTAACAATCTCCCACTTGGGCTCAATGCTAGTCAGGGTTGCATCTCATGCCCATCCCTTCTACATGCTGCTTAAAGACTTTGGTAGTCAAAGGCTTAGTAAATGGATCTGCCAAATTGTCTGCAGAGGCTATCTTGGTAATAGCAATATCACCTCTTTGCACAATCTCTCTGACTAAGTGATACTTCCTCTGTACATGCTTTTGGCTTTTATGGCTTATGGGTTCCTTTGACTGAGTGACTGCCCCGCTGTTGTCACAGTAAACTGTGAGTGGTTGTCGTACCAAAGGTACCACCCCAAGTTCCAAAAGGAATCTTTTAAGCCATACTGCTTCCTTAGCTGCTTCACAAGCTGCTACATATTCAACTTCCGAGGTTGAATCAGCGGTACATTCTTGTTTTATACTCCTCCAGTTGATAGCTCCGCCTCCAAGCATAAATACATAACCAGAGGTGGATTTCCTAGAATCCTTATCTGACATAAAGTCAGAATCTGTGTATTCGACTGGAATCAACTCATCACTGCTATAAATCAACATGTAATCTCTAGTCCTTCTCAAGTATTTGAGAATACATTTTACAGCAGTCCAATGTTCAGGTCTTGGATTAGATTGATATTTGCTGACTAGGCCCACTACATAACAGATATCTGGTCTAGTACATAACATAGCATACACGAGGCTACCAACAGCCGAAGCGTATGGTATCGACCTCATGTGCTCCTTTTCCTCGGGCGTCTTAGGACATTGATCCTTGGAAAGGTGCACTCCATGCCTGAAAGGTGTGATACCCTTCTTGGAGTCTTGCATTGCAAACCGTACTAGCACCTTATCTATGTATGCAGCTTGGGATAAGCCAATCATCCTATTTTTCCGGTCTCGATAGAGTTTGATCCCTAGGATGTAACTAGCTTCTCCCAAGTCCTTCTTATCAAAAGTCTTGGCTAACCAAACTTTTACCGTTGACAACATTCCTATGTATTTCCCGCGGAGAAGGATGTCATCGACATATAAAACCAGAAAAACTACCCTATCACCTTCACTTTTCATGTACACACATGACTCATCCGGATTTTGACAAAAACCAAATGACTTGATTGCCTGGTCAAAATGGATATTCCAGCTTCGGGATGCCTGCTTCAGTCCATAAATAGACTTTTGCAGCTTGCAAACTTTTTGCTCCTGGTTTTTAGCTACAAAACCGTCTGGCTGCACCATATAGATGTCTTCCTCAAGATGGCCGTTGAGAAAAGCCGTCTTGACATCCATTTGCCAAATCTCGTAATCGAGATGAGCCGCAATGGATAAAAGTATCCGGATGGATTTGAGCATGGCTACTGGCGAGAAGGTTTCCTCATAATCGATCCCCTCTTTCTGAGTATATCCTTTCGCAACAAGCCTAGGCTTATAGGTCTCCACTCTTCCATCTGGTCCTCTTTTTCTCTTGTAGACCCACTTGCACCCAATAGGTTTAATATTGGCAGGCAAGTCCACAAGTGTCCAGACCTAATTTGAGTACATAGACTCCATCTCAGCTTTCATAGCATCTTGCCAGCGTCTTGATTGCTTCATCATAGTTAGAGGGATCTAAGTCATTGATTGCTTCATCATAGTTAGAGGGATCTTGTTCCGACTCTTTTGGAATTGCTTCAAAAGACTCTCCCAAGAATGAGAACCTGTCAGGGGGTCTGACAATCCTCCCACTGCAATGAGGTACTGGTGTAACTACTGGGTCTGGTAAGGGCGGTTCTTCCTCAAGTCCGGTCATACTTGGATTTGGAATTGATTGCTCCTGAATCTTTTCCAAGATCACCTTTTCTAAAAATTTCCGGTCCATCATATAATCTTCCTCCAGAAAAACCGCATTGGTGCTGACCAGCACTTTCTACTCTCTGGGATTATAGAATAACCAACCTTTAGTTTCTTTAGGATATCCTACAAATGTGCATACTTCCGACTTCGCTTCCAACTTATCCGTCTTAACCTTGAGCACGTGTGCTGGACAACCCCAAATGTGTAAATGTTATAGACTAGGCTTTCGCCCAGACCACAATTCCCGGGGAGTCTTAGGTATAGACTTAGATGGTACGAGGTTTAGTATGTATATTGCAGTATCCAAAGCGTATCCCCAAAAGGATATAGGTAATCTTGAGAAACTCAGCATAGACCTAATCATATCTAAAAGAGTCCGGTTCCTTCTTTCTGCTACTCCATTCTGTTGAGGCATACCAGGAGCAAACAACTGGGATAGAATCCCATTTTCTGATAAATAACCCATAAAATCAGCAGAAAGATATTCCCCTCCTCGATATAATCGAAGAGTCTTGATACTCTTACCTAATTGCTTTTCCGCTTCCGCTCGAAATTCTTTGAACTTTTCAAAAGCTTCGAACTTGCGGTGCAAAAGGTATATGTAACCATATCTTGAGTAATCATCTGTGAAAGTGATGAAGTACTCATATCCTCCTCTGGCCCTGACATTAATAGGTCCGCAGACATCAGTATGTACTAATTCCAATAAATCTTTGGCCCTATTACCCTTAGTTGAAAAGGGTCTTTTGGTCATTTTACCTTCCAAACAGGACTCACAGATAGGCATTGGTTCTACCACCAATGAAGGTAAGATACCATCTTTCACTAGCCTCTTAATCCTGTTAAGGTTTATATGACCTAGCCTCAGGTGCCAAAGTTTTGTTGGATTAGATGAAGGTGAGTTTCTCTTTAATGATGATCTATTAATTGTTTCAGTATCATGTATCTCATACATCATGGGAGTTAACAAATAAAGTCCATTGGTTACCTTGCCAGAACATATGAAAGTACCATTCCTCTTTATGACAACTTCAGTAGAAAAAGTAATAGAATAACCTTTATTCACCAAACTAGAAACTGAAATTAAATTCCGCCTTAAAGACGGTACATATAATGTTTCTAACAAAACCAATTTATTATTTGAAAAACATAAAGTAATGACTCCCACTGAAACAGCCTCTGCCTTAGCGTCAAATCCTAGGTTGACAATGATTTCTCCACCACTTAGCCTCCTGGTTTCCCTGAACCCCTGCAACGTATTACATATGTGATTAGTTGCCCCGGAATCTGATCGTGAGTTCCAAGTGCAGAACCGCGATGTAGTAATAAAACTGGTGAGACCAGGTCGATCCTCAGGGAGCAATGTGTTTAAGGTATTTTTTTTTTCAACTTGACTTGTCTTAAAATAAAAATCTAAAACTAACCTAATTAAAATCTAACAAATACAAGTGTCCTACTTACCAAAATTAAATTAGTTACAAACCAATGAAAGAAACTTTCCTAAATCTAAAATTCCTAAAATAAAACTAAAATTGCTGCAAAACTAAAACACAAGTTAGAACTTCCAAAAATAAAAACTAAAATTAGAAACTAACTAAACTAAACAATGTTAAAAACAAAATAAAAAAAATTAGAAACTTTCCTAGGTTTGAATTTCCAAAAATAGAAAACTTTTCAATTTAAAATCTTCAATTAAAACAAGTTTAGAAAGATATTTTAATTATGAAAATTAACTAAAACAATCAAAAACATAAAACTAGAAACAAATTTAAAATTAGAAAGTTAGTAAAATTTGCAGAAAATAACATAAAATTGTAGGAAGTCAAAGGCGGTAATAACACGAAAGTCAAAGGCGATAAACAACTGAAGTCAAAGGCGGTAATAACAAGAAGTCAAAGGCGGTAGATTGCTCTTTCAATTTCTTATCTTAATTTGGGCTAAAATAGATTAGCAGTGTTGTCTTAAGGTCTTATTCTTCATCTTAGGTTGTCAATCTAAGTGAGAATAACAAATTTCCATTCCATGTAGAAATAAATTTCAGAATTGGCCTTTAGTCTTTTTTCACTCAAACCTCTTTAACTCCATCTTGCATTGCCTCCAAACATACAATGTATCCAAAGAGACAAAGTACATTAAAAAGGTTACTAAGATGGGTTACTAGTTGTGATTCCAATTCTATCCCAATATTTAAACAAGAACAAAAATTAACCCAATCACAAACAAGACTAAAATTATGAACACCACAAAATCAAAGACAAGAACAATTGAAAAGAAACAAACTTTACTAGCATGAAATTGTTTTACAAAAGATTGGAAATAAAAAGCAAACAATTACATACTAGGATGGATGAGAATTCCTCCTTCTAGTTGACACTTCAAGGTTGGTGGTGTGGCTTTAGGGCTAAGCCTCCTTGATGACTTGAGATGTAGAGACAAGAGAGGGAGAGATGGAGTGTAAAAATCTAGAGGTGGGAGGTGGGTAATTCTTCTATGAAGAATATGGGATAAGGGTGCCCTATTTATACTTTTTCAAGTCTTACTCCTTCTCAAACTTTAAAATCTTAAAAATAATAAAAAAATAAAAGAAAAAAGGGCTCCAACCAATGCTTTGGACGTGCAATATCCTTGGGGATTTTTTTTCTTTTTCTTTTTCTCTTCTTTCCTTGCTTGTTTTGTCCAGAAATCCCTCTTGGATGCTCCTTTCCTTCTTTGTCTTTGCCACCTTGCATTGAGATCTTTTGAGAGATGAAATAGGGATAAGAATCCTCTCTTAGAATCAAACTTGGCCCACATGAGGTGTAGAACTTCCCCTTTTATCTCTTTGCATCGTCAACTTTCCTTTTTTTGGAAAGTTCTCCTTGTTGGCTCCTAACTTGAAGAGATCTTCTAGATAATTCTCTCTTGATTTTTTCCTTTACTTTTTCAATCAAAATCTGATCCAAAATCTCTTTTGGACGTGGAATAGCTTGCTTGGATATTTTTTTGCATTTTTTTTCAATTAAATCTTCTCCTTCTTAAAAAAAAAACACCTATGTGGCTTTCCTTGTCCATCTTTAATGAGATATTCTTCAAATTCTCTTCAAAATCTCTTGAAAATGTGCAACAAATAAATGGACCCCATCTTGGATGTTTTACAAGTGTGCCCCACACATGTGCATGTGTGCGTAGGACCATGAAGCCGACTTTTTACAATTTTCTTCCAATTTCCTTTTCTCTTCAATTCTGCTCTCCTTTCTCTTAAAAATCAATTCCTTGCCTCAATTCTTTACAAATGGGACCCATATAATCAATTTCCTACAAAATAGATGTGAATTCATGTGAAAAGACAATTTTACCCCTAACATCACAAATGCATGACTGTGGGCCCATTTCTCATGAAATGATAATAAAAATGTACATCATTCTTCATAATTTTGTATGAATGAACTAATGATGAAGAGAATTCAATTTATTTCATGAGAAAAATTATTTCCACAAAACTTTCCAAAAATAGACTTTCCAAAAATAGCAAGTTTCATGAATTTATGCAAAAAGTGTGATTTTTAAGCAATTTATGCAGAAAAATATAAAAATAAATTTAAAATGTATTAAACCATGATATCACACTAAATGAGGCTCTTTCAAGTTAATAAGTCCTTAAAATGGGTCAAAATGTGTATGAAAATATGCATTTTTAAAGACTCATCAGAATCCACACACCAGGATTCTAAAGTACCAGTTACAAAACTAACTTCAGATATAAGTGACTCAATCATACCTGGGGTCTTTTTCTTAGACAGATATTCTGGACAATTCCTCTTCCAATGTCCTGTCTTACCACAATGGAAACACTTTCCTTTTGTCCCTGAACCCTTAGCTTTAGCCACGCCACCAGTTGGACCATTCTCCACCTTAGGACCTTTCGGAACTGATTTTTTTGCCTTTCCGCCCTTTGCCTTTCGGCTTGGACTTGGCATCTGACTTTTCTGTCATTAAGGTAGTTGGTTTTTTCTTCATAATCCCTTTAGTTGCTACCAGCTGACTAGATAGCTCAGCCAGAGTCAGATTCATTTTATTCATATTATAATTGACCTTGAAATTGTTGAATGACTCTGGTAGTGACTCAAGGATTATGTCAATCTGCGATTCTGCATCAATCGCATCTCCCAGTACATCTAACTCATTTAATGAGTCCATCATCTTCAACATGTGTTCCTATACTGATGTACATTCAGTCATCTTGGTGCTAATGAGCACCCTCATGGCTGCCTACCTAGCAGGTCTGCCTTGTTCTGCAAACATCTCTTTTAAATTCGATATCATATCATATGCAGTCTTATAAGATTGATGTTGATGTTGCAGCACACTAGACATGGATGCCAGAATGTAACATCGGGCCATCTCATCGTCTTTGTCCCATTTGGTGTAAAGGTCCTTTTCTGTTTCTGATGCATCTAGGCCAGGCTCTTCAAGGGGGTTTTTGGTAAGGACATATTTATATCCTAAAGCTGTCAGGACAATATCCAGATTCCGTTTCCAATCTACATAGTTGGATCCCACCAACTTATTCTGGTTGAGGATGGTCGCAAGTGGATTGAAAGTATTTGAATTCATACTTGTAATACTGTAGCACATAACCATACATTCAATTAATGAATTTAAATGACATTAGGGTTTAGTATTCTACCAAATTTATGTGGGAATCCTCATAACCACAAAATTCAGAATACATCGGAATCCCAATCCTGCGGGGTATGCCTCCTTGGGGAGTGCAAATACCTCCTAGACTGGTGCGGATCAAAGTTGGTCAAAATTGGGATTAAGACTAACTATCCATGATCCCTTTCATTCATTACAATCTAGGTATCTCATACCAAATAATGTATGACTCCCGATTAGCTTCGGTTTCTAAAATACATGAGGTAAATCCTTGGGGATACTACATCATTATTTTAGTTAAATGTGACCCACCAACTAGCATTTCATGACAACCGTTGCGGGCAGCTCCTCCTTGGGGAGTGGGCTCCCACCCCGTCTCATCAACACTATCCATAGGAGATCCATATCCAGTATCTAGATAAATACAAGCCCTCCGTGGGGAATGGCCATTCTCAAATGGCGTGAGGCTAATACTTTCCTTACAATGGACCTATGGTGGAAAACCATGGGGATTTTTATATATATAGAAATGCCCCGCTCCCACTTAATATTTTAGAGTTGAGGATTTCCTTATAGGTGTATGGGTCCATCAAATATAGGTATATCTTCATCTCATGATAAGACCAATGATTGGTTCCAAGTCAAGTTATTTTAAGGAAAGTCCAATTTCTAAAATTAGTGTTACCAATAGATCCATCTCATGGGCCCACCAACTCTAATTAGAACTCTTTCCAAAAATTAATTTGAGTTTACCAATTTTGGAATTTGCTATGTTTGGTTCAGATATGGAAATACTCTAAAATAAGCATTCATCCATAAATAGAAAGTGCTATAACAAAAGACTAGTCCTCTCCTCCACATGACCCAGGCGGAAAAGACTTCTTGGACTTTTAGACTTTCCGAAACTTTGGGATTCCTCAAACTCTTTGGGCATCTCCAAAACACCTTTTGATAATCTTCAAACTCTTTGATTAGGAGTCCAGCTTCTCTTTCCTTCTTTGTTTCGAACATCTCCAGAATTTACAAATTTTAAAAATACATAAATTCCTATGTCTCTATAATGAGACTTACATGGTAGTTTAAACATGGAAATAAAAGGGCTATAAGGAAATTCACCATGCCTTGCCCTTTCACGGGAAACCAAGGAGACCATGATGCCCTTTACACTTAGCCACAAATAAACCAATAATTAAAAGGAAAGAAAAACATGTGGGCCACATGGAGAGGACATTATCACCTGCAAGTTAGTATCTCATACAACAAAGTATGTCACAAAACCAGGTTGCCAAACCACAATGGAAAAACAAGATGCCAAATTTTTGCCACCACGATACAAGATCCCCTATGCAGCGGGGGTCCGGGGGCAGCGCCCCCGGCGGGGTTCGAGCTGCCCGGTCAGCTCGCGGGGTTCCAAGGGGCAGCGCCCCAAAAAAAAAAAAAAACAACTCAGACCAAGAACAAGATGATTCTGCCTAGGTTCGGCTAGCCGATCTGGTCGCTACGGTTAGCCAACAAACCTCTACAGCCATAGTGGTCCGTTTGACTAACCGACTTGACGAACCCAGAAATTTGGGTTCTTTTTCAGATTCGGCTCCTGCTGTACCCAGTCACCTCTAATGATCTCAGTATGCTTTTAATGGCATCTTATCATCCTCCTATCATGATTAAAACCTTTTGTGACTTTCCAAACATGTATCTACTACAAAAGCAAGCAAACCGAATAAACACTGATCCTATCATAGCCTTTGCTCTATCCTCTTCACATCTCATGCAAAGATTAGAACAAGATTACTGATCTAACATGATTAGAGATGAGGTATGGCTCTGATACAAATTGTTGAAAGTAGGTGGGTCTCGTGGATAGATTTTTAAAAATTTTGACCCACTTGACACAGGGATCAACTATCCATAAGACCAAAACCCAATCCAGGATGCATTACCCTCAATCTCGTGACCATGTACAGTAAATATTCTACCAGCACTAAACATCCATAATAATCTACGACATGCAAGAAGTAGATCATACCTTTGGAGATCCGCAGTGCTCTAATGGATTTCTTCAACACCTCCTAGCCTTCCACGCTATGACCTGAATTGGGTTTCTTTTCTCAAGAAGAATGGTGGAATCTTCAGGAGAAACCCCAACTCGAAACTCCAAGGAACTAGAAGAAAGAAGGAGAGAGTAACTCATTAACTCTTGCACGAAAGGGTTTTGGGCGTGAGAGAGACTCTTTTGGACGTCCAAGGAGATTTTATAAACTTTCAAATCTCGTCCTTGCCCAATTGAAATAGAAGTCTTACTTCCAAAGCAATTAGCAACTTTCTCCTTTCTTATCCCTTCTTTCTAGAGTTCGAGTCGGATTAGTATTTTCCAATAACTTGGGCTAGCGTGGGGACCACTAGGGATTCCTTAGAAAGCTGGCTCCAACTGGAATACCGCGAACCCACATCTCATGTGCAATCCGGGCCCTCAGTTAATTGCAAATAACACCACTATATAAATGCAATTGCACTCTAGTCTTAGGAATAAATTACAATGAAGACCCTAAACTTCCCAATTACCACAAGTAGGCCCCTCTATCAATATCCGTGGATCAATTGGAATAAATCCGTCTCTTCCAATCTAAGTTCCACATCTTATTATCTTTGAGCCCCAATTAATCACAGTAATCATCAGTACCATCCAATTAACTCTTAATTGAAATGGGTGCGCACTTACTAATGACAAATCCATTAATTGGCACAAGGGGATAATAGAGATAGATTCCATCTTGATCATTCAATGTTCCCACAGTTTTACTACCACATACCCAAGACACCGAGGTGTTAACCTACAGTTAGCCTCACTCATTGGTGACTCAAAGCAAATGAATAGATAGAAACTTGAGTTCATCAATGTCTCAGGATTGAGAGCCTATTGCTAGGGAATTATGAGAGCATACCTTATTATTGAGATGGAATTCCATAAGGTGCATCTCATGGTCCTTCAATACATCCAATGTACCAGCACCATGATCCAGAATCTTACATTCTGATGATCGAGACAAATCACACTATTTCATAGTGATCAAAGTGCTGCAACCTTATCAAATGAGATGCCCAGTCTCATTACTGGTTGTGAAGCTATTTAAGTATAAGGTTTGTGACATATATCTCCCGCGTGTGGATCTCATCCATGCACATATATCACATCTAATATACTAATGGGACCTGGTTCAACTCATGAACCATTATGTCATATGTATTGGTCATGTGCATGAATTAGTAAAATAACACTCATCTCATGACAGCAAAGCATGATTTTATTGATAAATAAAGAAATTAATCAATTTATTACATCAACTGATGGATTGAGTCCACAAAATCTAACACTATGTGCGTTGGCAAAGACCCACCTTAATTGCCAATGCACTATGTGCATTGGCGAAGACCCATTATAATTATCTATAGTCATATTCTCATTTTATAATTTTTTACGATTCAAATTATCATATAATTCAATGGCCTTAAATTTTAATGTTCTTTTATAATATAACTTTTTTTAGATAAAAATCAATATATAGTAAGTAATAAGTGATGGTTTGATGATTGTAAAATTAGACCCCTTGCCCAATCTGAACTTTTCAAAGAGCCATCACCTTTTGGTTTGATCTCCTTCCTTTTTTTTTTCTTTTTGTCGTTTAATATGACTGTTCACCTCACTTTAAGATTAGTTCCTACAGGGGCGAGGGACTAACTTCTAGGCTTAAGACTGATTTCCAATATAGATGGTTGAATAGGGCAAGCCTAGCCCTAAAGGTCCATGCATTGAATACAGGCCTAAGAAAAAGGCGCTAATAACTAACAAGCTAAGGCTGGACAACTGTTGTAGACCCGTCTGAATATTTCAATTTTGTAGTGCTTGTTAGGTGGAAGTGAAATTTTGGAAAACTATATTTGATTAAAACTTGCTATTTATTTTATTAAACTAGACTTTTCGATATATATACAAGAAAAAAAGAATAATTCAACCCAGAGGTTTCAGGGTTCGGACACACTACTACTACACTAGTGCCATTAGCAATGTTACCTATTTTTCTTGGGCACAAGGGGATTAGTCCAGCCCAAATAGTTGGACCACCCTCTTTTAAAAGAAAAAAAAGAATGTAGGCCGACTTAGTTTTTCTGTATATAGTACAATATTACCTAGAATCCCAGAACTTCTCCCCCTATTTTTAGCCTTAAAATCTAGCACCCTCAACCTAGCCTAGATTTTGAGAAAAGAAGAAGATCAAATTGAGAAGAGGAAGAGCAAGCTTCTTGCTACAATGTGTGCAACGATCAAGGGCAAACATACAGGTGGGAGGGAGCATCTTATTTCCACGTCTCTGTACATCTCTGTTCTACGTTTGTGTTCTTTTTTGTTTTTTTTAATAGATATATGATGTCCACCATTTCCGTCTCTGTACATGTGTGTTACTAATTCCAACTTCTACATTGTTTCTTTGTTATAGACGTTGCATCTCTGTTCAACATTTTTGTTTTTTTTTTTTATAGATATATGTTGTGAGATCACTTGATGGAAGATCTAATCCGATTATCCACTGGACCACACATGGGCGACCCTAAACATGATGAACCCATATGGATTACGATCCCTATGACCCCTTATCCAACTAGCCTAAATCTACCCATATTAAGGAAGAAATTGATGACACCCAATGGTAGAGATTAGGTGTGAGAAACCTCAAATTTTGAAGTGGGGATTGATAAATTGCCTTTCTAAGAGATCTATGGAATGATCCCCACACTATCAATTTATAAAGAGGGGGCGAGAACCATATTGAATTTTAGCTTTTCAAAGCTTGAATTGGTAATGGTTGCTAAACCTTGTGGGCCCACTTGTCCCAGTTGATCAGAGATCCAAGACACTCATCTAGGAAAGGGATACTGGACGACCATGGGGATCTAGTTTCCTTGTGGACCGGGTCCACTGGGACCCACCATCCATGTAACTAATAAAAAGGAGTTAAAAAGGAAGACATTCCTCTACAACTCATTTACAACAGGATCGTCTCTTGTTTGGGAATGTGCTTTGTGTACTTTTTATAAATTACAAGTAAGCCCTCCCACTTTGTGCAATCTACTTCTAGGCCCTCACAATTAAGTATCCAAAGTCTTTTAAATGAACCTAAGAATGTGATATTTATCCAATCTTTAATGGATAGAGAAAGATTCAACTGTTAGCAAAATGGCCCTTGCTAAGCCCGAGCAAAGAAAAATTTTTAATAAAATTTATATATATATTTCTTTCCAATATTAATAAAAAGAGAATAAATCTAGCATTAAAAACTAGTACTTATATAAATAAAATTATATTGTATTTAGCATTAAAAAAATTCTATACCTAAAAACTTGTTTAAAAGGTAAGTAGTGATGTAAAATTATAAAAGCTACAATTACTTTTGAATTAATGTTAAGATTGAAAAATTGAGAAAACATGTTAACTTAAATTAATGTTCATCTTATCTCTGAATAAGTTACTAAATCTAAAGTCATAAAACCAATTTCAAAGATTTACATAATTTTTTTATATCATTTAAATTTTATAAATTCCGATCTGAATTGCCGTTATTAAAAAGAGATAGATCTATTTACATATAAAATGAATAAAAAATTTAAATTGAAGAAATATGAATCCAGTATTGTCATATTTAATTGTAGAAAATATAAATATAAATATATAATGTAATGTGAATTCTAAAAAAGTTAATATCTTAAGTTTTACTCATTTTTTGAATTATATATATTAAAATCTATTCAAAAGGAGAAAAATTTAAAGAGTCGAGATCCTTTGTAAGTTGGATGTGTAATAAGAAAGTTTTTATGGTGACGATTTTAATCAAAGATGTTAAGTTATACAAATTGTATTAAGTATGGGGAAAAGTGTATAATTGCTTCATAATTAGGTGGGCTAATAATTATAGTGACAATAAAGTGAGTAATTAGCAAACCGTCAAAACCTAATTTGAGTAGTCAAAATTAATTAAAGATTGGTTCTAATTGAAATTAGTCTCTTTCATGGTTGGAACCAACTTCTTATATTAGTGCAAGGACTTATAGGCACAAAACTATATTAGTAATTCTAGAAATTTACAAATTCTAATTTTTTTTTTCTTGATAGTTCAAAAATTCTTTCAGATTTTTTCATTGTTATTTTAAAATTTGGTTTTCAGGACTAGGTTCTCATTGGTTTTTATTTTATTTGAACTTTTTTTTATTGTTGATTCTCTGTAATTTTTTGTTTATATGTTTTTAATTTATTTGTGTCCTATGGATTTTATTGCTTTTTTATGGGGTCTTTTTATTCAATGCACACATTTTTATCTCCCAATGCTAGGTTCAATGGTGAAGCATATTCATTTTATAGAAGTCCACAAATGAGTATAAGTGGATATGAGAATAAAAATCTCTCTCCATTCTATGAGTGACTCACCTTTCCTAATAGCGGATGTCTTTTAATATTTATGGCTATCTTTTTTTTTCACTATTTGTGATTTTTTTTGCACATTTCTTCATTAATTATGAATTAGTTTTTGGTCCCATTGAAATCTAATGTAGTGTCTAACTTTTTAATAATGTTATTTTTGTTTATTTGATTTTTAATTAAAACCTTTATTATTTTTCAGAAGCTTAATTATGTTACGTCTTCTCTTTGTAGGAGAATGTTAAAATTTTCAAATCCTTATTTTAGGTACAGCCTCAAATAATGTTTATGGCTTGTGTTAGTTTTTTTTAAGACATTAAAATTTCAGTATTGTTCATTTTTTTTACCAAATAGATTATGATCATATTTTGTAAACTTCATTGTTTCTCTTTTGTAATTTTTTTTAAGGAGAGCAAAAAATTACTTTTGTTGATATGTTGGGGTTTTAATGCGTTAAGATCCATATTGCTTTTTCCAAGTTTATTTCTCAATCGGTTTGCCTAGAATTGAAATCTTAGCCTTTATTTCTTTGGGGCTTAATATATAACACTTGTAATCTAATATGATTACATTCTTTCTAATATGATCTTGTATGTAATCAGCTATGGACAAGAGTTGGATGACCTTAATTGGGTTTAGACAGAGATTAAGTGAGCAGTATCGTGAAGGGGTTAGGTTATTTGTTGAGCTTACAATGGAGAATGCGGGTAAGGATGGTAAGATTCGATGCTCGTGTAACAAATGTTTAAACGTTGATTGGTATGCCAGTGAAGTTGTGAAAAATCATTTGACCCTTCATGGGATAATGCTATCTTACAAGCATTGGGTCTACCACGATGAACTCGTTCTTGATAATAGCCCCTATGTATCGGATGATGGCGATGATGATGATGGTAATAATGAAATAGCAAATAATGAAGACAATGTTGGGGATGAACTTCTTGAATTAATGGAAAACTATTACAGGGGGACTTACATGGACCATGATTGCGGAGAATTCGGATCTGCACAAGCTGTTAATACCATCCAGAGGGAGGAGGTAAAAAATATTGAAAAACTAATGGAAGCTGCCTAACGTGAGGTGTACCCAGGTTGCAAAATGTATACTTTTCTGAAGTTTGTGATTACAATGCTTCATGTGAAGGTATTAATCAAGTGGAGCAATAAGTCATTTGACATGTTGATGGGGGTATTGATAGATCTTTTACCAGAAGCTAATTTAGTTCCACATTCAATTTATGAAGCCAAGAAGTTCCTACGTGAGTTAGTCATGGGATACGAGGTCATCCATGCTTGTCAACATGATTGTGCACTATTTTGGAAAGAGAATGTAAATCTAGAAAAATGTCCGACATGTGGAGAGTCTAGGTACAAAGTCAGTGATGGTAATGGTCAGAAGATCCCTCATAAAGTCCTGCGACTTCCAACTGACTCCAAGGTTATAGAGATAGTACATGTCTAGGAAGACAGCTATGGATATGAGATGGCATAGTGATAAACCCGTTGATGATGGGATATTGAGACATCTTGCCGGTTGTCAGGAGTGGAAGGATTTTGATATAAAATATCCCGAGGTTGCATCTGAGCCTCGTAATGTAAGACTAGGGCTAGCCACAGATGGATTCAATCCTTTTGGAAACATGAGCAACTCCTATAGTATGTGGCCTATAATACTTATGCCCTACAAGCTTCCATCCTGGAAGTGCATGAAGGAGCCATTTTCATGATGTCCTTACTCATTCCAGGACTGCAAGCACTTGGAAAAGAGATCGATGTTTACATGTGACCGTTAATTGATGAGTTGAATGAATTGTGGGAAAATGGTATATTGACTTATGATGCCTTCAGCAAACAGACTTTTCAAATGCATGTAGCTATAATATGGACCATAAACGACTTTCCTGCATATGGTAATTTGTCTGGCTGGAGTACAAAAAGTTTTTTAGCATGTCCAATTTGTAATGATAATCCATCGTCACAAGGTTTAAGAAGTAAGATTGGGTACACGGGCCATTGATGTTACTTGCCTCAGAACCACCATTGGCGAAGGAGTAAGGCCTTTAATGGTAAGGTTGAGCTTTGAATAAAATCCTTGGAGTTACTAGTGGAGAAGATACTAGAGTAGCTAGATCGCTTGCCAACTATTAAGTTTGGGAAGCATAAAAGCAACAAAAAGAGACCTCGTAGCATTGAAGAACTAAATTGGACAAGCATATTTTATGAGCTTCAATATTGGAAGAAACTAAAACTCCGACACAACTTAGACGTCATGCACATCGAGAAAAATATATGTGATGAGTTCCTTGGAACTTTATTGAATATAGATAGAAAGAACAAGGACACAAAGAAAGCTCATCGAGATTTGGAGGACATGGGCATTAGAAAAGAATTGCACATATAGAAATGTGCCGATGGTGAATATGTGATGCCCTCGGCAATGTATACATTGTCCCTAAAGGAGAGAGAGGGTTTTTGTGAATTCTTGAAATCTATTAAGTTTCCAGATGGCTATGTAGCAAATATCTTGAGATGTGTGACCACAACAAATGGTAGATATCGGGTTTGAAAAGCCATGATTGTCATGTCCTTCTACAATGACTTATGCTGATCGGGATGCATGGGTACCTCAGCAAGGATATTTATACTGCATTGTTCGAGTTGGGTAATTTTTTTGAGGAGTTGTGTTCCAAGACATTCAAGAAAAATGATTTGGAGAAATTAGAGGAGAATAGTTCTCATACTTTGTATGTTTGAAAAGATTTTTCCTCCAGCATTCTTCGATGTGATGCTCCATTTAGCAGTCCACTTGCCACATGAGGCCATGCTTGCAGGACTAGTGCAATATCGTTGGATATACCCAATTGAAAGGTAATTGTTACCATTCTAGTGTGATTTTAAAGTTATATTTTAGTCTAATTATGTTGCATTTGTAACTTAATTCTAGCTGGTGTTTGTTTGAAGATTTTTAGGGACTTTGAAAGGGTATGTCACCAATCGAGCTCGGCTGAAGGTTCAATTGTTGAGGCTTATATTGTCAAAGAATGTTTAACTTTTTGCTCTATGTACCTTAATGAGGTCAAAACTGTATTTAATCGAGATGAACAGAATGCTGATGGTGGTCATTGTGGTCTGGGATTAACGGTCTTCACACAAAGTGTTCATCTTTTTGGACGACTCACAAGGGCTTCCGAGGTGTCCGAGAGGGAACTTAATACGGCGTAGTGGTTTGTGTTATATAATGGCATTGAGTACAGCAGTACATAGATTATGTGGTCATCTAATCAAGTGTATGCATAACTTGTAAACTTTTATGAGTTTTCAAGTTTTTTACTTATTATTCAAATTTCTATAATTAAGGAACACAAGAATCTACTACAAAATCCAAGCGGACATGATATCACTCAATTAGAGTGACAAGAGTTTCCGCACTAGTTTTAATTATGTGTAAGATATATAAGATATTTTTGATTATGCTTGACTTAACAGTAACTTAATACATCTACTATATCTTGTTGATGCAGATGAATCAAATGCGATCGCAAGGGTCACCAGAAGCAACTAATGACCTCTGGTCATTGGCAATGGTCTCAATGCAATAGTCAATCTTTATTCAAGTTCCATTTCTAATGGAATCCGATTCCATACTAGAGATCGAGACAACCGTCATAAAACCTAAAATAGTGGGTTGGTTGTACAAGGCAACCATAAAGGACAAACGATTGACTTCTATGGATACTTATGCAAAGTTTGGGAAATGAAATATTTGTATAGGCATAAAGTTGTTTTGTTCCAATGTGAATGGTTCAAGACCGATAGTAGGAGAACAATACAAACAGATGCCCATTGCACAAGAATTAATATCATAAATTGGTGGTATCAAAGTGATCCCTTTGTCTTATCAAGTCAGGTGCAGCAAATCTTCTATGTTAAAGATACAAAATTAGGTACAAATTGGCAAGTCGTACAACGAGTCCGACATCGAGGATTTTGGGATGTACTAGAGTTGGATGGTGATGAACGTAGCTTAGTAGAAGTATCCAAATATAATGATGCATACCAGCAGGAAGAAACAACCAGGGCTATCCAAATTTTCATTGAAGATACTCATATTCAATATCGTAGGGATGATATTAATCCCGAAATTATTCCAAGAAATAGGGTTTTGCATTCAAACAGCCAAGTACATATTGGTGATGCACAAATGATGGGCCATAGTGATAACGAGGATGAAATAATGACAGAGAATGCAGATGATGAAGATGATGTCCAACAAAGGCATTCTGATTCGGATATAGATTCTAATTTAGAATGCGATATGTAGTATTTATTTTCCTTTACATATGGATAAATGTTCTTAATAAATTTGTCATTTGCTGGATAAATGTTTTATTCAGCTTAACTTCTAAAAATTTGCTATTTACCTTTATTCTGTTTCTGACTCCATATTTGTTACAAATATATTGATGTCAATATTTTCTCACTGGCAAGCTATGTAGATGGTTAAATATATGCCAACATTTATTTTTAATAAGATTTTGATGTTAGTTGACTATTCATACATGTTTTCATCATTTTTCAGTAACTAGTATATGCTAAAATGTCCAAGAATGAAAAATTGTGGGTCAAACCCGGGTCTCTGAGGCAGAAGATGTCAGATATTGGAAAAGAAAGAATGGCTACCATTGTAAAAAATCAAATGAGACCTAAAGCTTTGGGGTTGCACAGGGCAGCAAATTCTTGGAAGGCGTCAGTTGAGAAGATCACCCATACAAATTCAGTTAACAAGAGAAAAAGAAACATGGTGGAGGAAGATGATGAGGAGTATAGTCCGTCAGAGGGTGAAGAAGGCTCGAGTTATGCCAGTAAGGATGATGAAGAGTATGGTAGTGATGGTGATGATAAATGGTCTGGATCTCAAATGAAAAAGGTAATGTGTGTGAGTGTGCATCTAAGACTAATTTTATATTTACCAACAATTAACTAGTGTGGTATACAGTTCTTTGTATTATTGATAATTAGTGATATTGTACCCATAATATGTTGATTATTGGTAATTAGTGATATATGTACACGTAATCTATTATTTTCTTTTCTTTCAAGTCGCATCGATGATTGATAAATGTCAATCGGCTCATCATCTACTAGTTTCCATACCCACACAGTCCGTAATTACGGAAGTACAATCCCAACCTGCACAGACTTCACCCGTTAATTTGGCACAGTCCCAACTTACATAGACCCAACATGTACCTTTAGTGAATACACCAACTACTCAGGCCAATAGTGTAGGTAAGAATCTAATGTTTTTTGCCTATAATTTTTATCTTACTCTAATATATTACGTATAATAGCTTCAACAATATTTTTGTCTTTACATCCTCAAGCTTGACCAAAAGATTTGTACGAGGCCCGACAAAAGGCTGGAGGACTGAGAGGCTTGTAGCGCGATCAGGTAAGAAACTCCCAGTGGAGTTCCCAGATGATTGCAATGTGCCAGTAGGGCTTAATGCCCCTTCTTTTGCGATGGAGCTTGGCAAAGAGATTAGAGGGGTGGCGCCGCTACAAGGCATTAATACATGGACTGATATTGATAGTTCACTTAGAAAGGCCATCATACAATGAGCTTTGGTAATTGAAATTTATTAGTTAACTAATAACATTAATTTGTATTATTTAATAGGTATTAATACACTAATATTATGTTTGCAAGAGAAGTTTGAGATCAAGGATTACACAACTAATTCCAAAGTACAGGCGGCAGCTGATAAAAAATGTCAAACATTATATAGGGGCTGGAAATGCATCTTGCACCTTAAGTATAAGAATATATTAGAAAAAGGTGTTGACCCCAAAACTCAACCGCCTAATAACGTTAAGCCAAAGCATTGGAACTACATGATTGACCATGTATGGACTGATGAGAAGTGGAAGGTAACATCTATGTGTTATATATGTCACTAAGCTATTTCTCGTAAATCTCTATTGGTTAAGATCTAACATGATTGAGATTTACTAACTTTTTTATTATTTTTTCCTTAATTTTGGTAGGCTAAGTCAGAGAAAGCTAAAGCATCTCATGCACTTCTACCTTACAATCGTGCATGCGGGTCAAGGTCCTTTCCATCAACATTGTATATCATGGTGATGTTAACTCTTGATAATTTCAAAAAATAATGTTAATTAAATTATAGTACTTACAAATAGCCTTACTCATAAAACTAATTAACAAAAGTAGGTGGCAAAGAAAGGAGGCCAAAAGCCACACTTTGTGAACTTTTATAAAGACTCACACTGGAGTAAATCAAAGAACAATTGGGTGAATCCAAAATGCAAGGAAAATCATGAATGTATGTAATGTTTGTGTGTGTGTACGTGTATCACTAGAATCCTTTGATACTAGCTATAATGCAGTGGATAGACTGCTTTGTTTATACCATGCTTATAGCATCTTACATATGTAATATTGGTTATTACTTTTTTACTTTGGTTTTTAATATATTTAGATGGTAATAATATTATTTCTCAATATAATTAATTGTTAATTCCTTGTAAAAATAACAGGATTAATTGGTAAAGTTGCGAGATAGGTGTTCACAGCCTGATGTAGCCCCGATGAGCAAGGAGGAGATGTCAATTGAGGTGCTTGGTTTGAGACCAGGGTAGTTAAAGGGATTTGGGGTCAAACCGAAGCCCTTGTCTTTTAGGAGTGTCATTCACACTCGAGCACGTGATTATGAGGTGCAAAGCCTCAAAGAGCAGATTGAAGTTACAAATAAGAATTGAAGAATTCTTGGCTTTCTAGGCTATGGCAATGGAGGCCCTACAGCGGGCGGGATTCTTTTCGACATCATCACCTGGTGGGGCCAGCTTGTCGGGAGTTGATCATGCCGAGCCTTTTTAGTTAGTAAATTTATGTTTGTTGTATGAATTTTAATACATCAATTTTAGAATTTCTGTTTTAGTTTATAATAAAACATGCATTTATATTTATTGAGTTGCTTGATTAAAAACTCCAATGGCTTCTCTAATCTCAGTCTAAATTTTCTGCATGTATATTATAGTTGAAATGTGCTTGAAAACATGTTTGATGCATTTCTTTTTTCTGTTTTCACAGATGGATGAGCGACATCATGGAATGCATGGCAGCTTTGATGAAACATGAGAGAGAGAAAAAGCGAATCTGCTTGAATTTAATACATTGTCTAGATACTATTTGAATATTTTTATTTTGTCTTTTTTTTATTTTGATATTCACTACAAGAAAAAAGGTTTATAGAGATGAATACAATTTGTCACCTAATGAGTAAAATTTGTCGCTAAAAATATTTAGCCACGAATAAACATTTGTCCCCACATTGTCACAGAAACCCTGTCTGGGAATATACTCAGCGACGAATATATGTTTGTCCCCAAATGCCGAACCTTTAGGGACTAATTTGTTCATCGCCTTATGGTGTTTGTCACTAAATGTCCTACTTGAGGTCCTCTAATAATTAACCATTAGGCACGAATTCATTCATCGCCCTATGTGTTTGTCACCAATTATATAATCTTTAGGCACGAATGTATTCGTCGCCAAAAATAGATAATTAGTTACGAACAAAGGTTTGTCCCCAAAAGTCCAACCTTTAGGCACAAAATTGTTCGTCCCAAAAAAATAGTTAATCAGCGAAGGGTTTGTCCCTAAATGTCCATTCTTTAGGCATGAATTTGTTTGTTGCCTTATGGTGTTCATTAAGCATTTAAAGAACGTGGTTGACCATTTAACGGAGGTGGAATTCGTCGCTAAAAATAGACAATTAGTAACAACAATTCTCATTCACATCATAACAATTTGCATTCACATCATCACGAAATAAAAGTAATACATTCATCCACATATCCATCCAAGTATCCATCCAAATATAAAAAATATTACATAAACAATGTCCAAATAGTAATTTGAATATCCGTTCAAATACTGGCAAAAAAAAAAACCCCTCATCAACAACAGTTCATACTTGCTCCATCGTCAATCTGTGAACAAAGTAAAAACAAAAAAAAAAAATAATTATATATCAAACAATAAAGTAAACCTACTTTATGTAAGGTTGTGAATTATCTTCTGTTCATTACGAATTTCTACCATTATATATCAATTTGATCAACAAAATCCATTTTCCTATCTTTGAATAAACCTATAAACACTGAATTTATACTTTTCCTTTCATAAGGAGTACTGATCCCTACCAAAATCAGCACTAATCCATCACTTGATATGATATTGAGGGTTTAGATAAGAACAAGGTCGTATATTAAAAGAAAAAAATACTTTGAATAGTAGATTTACTACAAATTCTCATCAATTTATTACACAATTCAACATCGAAAACAAAATAAGACATCCAAACATGTAGTAGATCAAAGAAAAATGCATCCTTTTCTGAAATAAAAAAAAAAGAAATTACCACAAAAGAGGAAGACTACAGCTTGCTTTCGTTGAATGCCCTGAGGGCACATTTGGGAAGGGGGGAGAAATCCTCTTTTGGAGAAATCCATGTTTTGTTTGAATATATTCTTAATGCTAGAGGGTCTATTGAAAGTTTGTTGTATGTGTAAAGCAGTTCTAGCCTGCTCATATGTTAAAACTAAGTTGGTAAGAATTATATATTAAAAGACTGCAAGAGAATGCACTGTTTAGAAGCTCAATGCTACTCACTCAAGTTGCCTAAGTTTGTGTTGTCTGTAAATACAATGGAATTCAAGCCTTCACATCTAAAATTGACACATCAAAGAAAGACAAAGGTAGGACAGAAGATATGGTAAGCAAATGGCTTTTTTGCATACTCAAGGACCATTATCCATCAACTATATCAGAAAAAAATGAAAAAAGAAAAAAAAAACATAATGGGAAGTTGAAAAGGACAAAAAGAGACTTACTACGGCTATTGGTTTGTCTCATATGACAGGTGATTTTATGCATCTCCCTATAAACATTCATGGAGCGCTAAATAATATCCAAACAGGGACTCTGTTTAAGACCATTTGGCCTTTCTTTTCTTCTTCATTTTATTGCCGCTCTTGTTGGGTCTTCTAAATTCTTGTTTCCATTTTTTGATGAATCTAATGTTCTAAACCTTCAATGAAAAAACAAAGATTCATCGTGAAGGGGTTTCAATGTCTAAAAAGGACAACATAAATAAATGACAAACAACAGAAGTGATGGATTATTTTTCCAGATTTTCACATGGCAAGATTCATGAAAAGTTTACACTAAAGATGCTTTCCTTCAAACCCACCTTTGTGATGAACTGAGTAGTGAAGCAGTTTCAACCAAAGTAGTATATTAATAAAGATCTGCATACTTGCACATTATGTTATATTTCTATAGTAAAACAAAAGTTTTATGGTAGATACGTGTAGATTTGATGTTTTTCATGGAAAATTTCCACATAAAAGTGTCATCCAAAATCCACACTTCCAAGGATTCTAAGGGTTAAAATCATGACTACTACCGATTTATGAGCTTTTCCCCTGAATCCACACCCAAAATTCCACTGAAAAAGTATGGCATGGGTTACATGAGCCATGAAATCTATGGATGAAGGTGATTTGTTACCTTGAATATATGAATGAATGAACATCTGTGCAAACTTTGGGAGGTTAGTATGACTGAGAGGCAATGCAGATAGATTGCAAGTTCTTTCTTCTTTTTGGTAACATTCAGCTGAATCAAAAGGCTAGGAGTTATGCTACAAACTTTGGACAGGTTGGAGTTTACAAATGTATCACCTAAATCTGGAAACCCTTCACCCAGAATATTGGAAGTGTCCCGCTCCAAGGTTAAGCTAGTGGTACAAGCCAAGTCATTGTTACATTAATTGCCATCACTCTTCATTAGCTCATCTGCATAGATGAAAATATAGTAAATAAAATAGCTTCATGCTAGATTAGCTTCAGAACAAGTGGTGCAGCTGACAGAAACTAAATCACAGTAGTAGCATTAGTGGTCGTGGTTTGTGATGTAGTAAGAGATAATAATGATAAAAGAGAGAAGAAAGTCAGTTCAGGATTATGAAATCTAAGTACCAAATTCACTAAGGAAACAACAGAAAACAAAGAATCAAGGAGGAGAAGAGAACGAACATCAATGGGCTAATTAGATCCCAAGAATCAAAACTCACCAAGGTTCTGCATTCGGTTTGGGTTTTCATGTATATACTCAAATGCATCGACAACGGGAGCTAAAAAAAGCCCAAAAGAAAATGAGATAGAAATAGAGAAACTCAGAAACCAGAACTGTAAATTAACTTAAATTATTGAAGAAAAAACCTCTTCCCTAAGAAAGGCACTACTAGAACAGTGACTCATCTAAATCTACTAAAATCAACTAAAAACATTGCATATAGAATTGGAACTCGGATTCAAGCAGAGTACAAAACTGCAAAACTGATGAGTCTTTAAAAATGCATATTTTCATACACATTTTGACCCCTTTTAAGGACTTATTAACTTGAAAGAGCCTCATTTAGTGTGATATCATGGTTTAATTCATTTTAAATTCATTTTTATATTTTTCTGCATAAATTGCTTAAAAATCACACTTTTTGCATAAATTCATGAAACTTGCTATTTTTAGAAAGTCTATTTTTGGAAAGTTTTGTGAAAATAATTTTTCTCATGAAATAAATTGAATTCTCTTCATCATTAGTTCATTCATACAAAATCATGAAGAATGATGTACATTTTTATTATCATTTCATGAGAAATGGGCCCACAGTCATGCATATGTGATGTTAGGGGTAAAATTGTCTTTTCACATGAATTCACATATGTTTTGTAGGAAATTGATTATATGGGTCCCATTTGTAAAGAATTGAGGCAAGGAATTGATTTTCAAGAAAAAAGAGAGCAAAATTGAAGAGAAAAGGAGATTGGAAGAAAATTGTAAAAAGTCGGCTTCATGGTCCCACACACACATGCACATGCGTGGGCACACTTGTAAAACATCCAAGATGGGGTCTGTTGCACATTTTCAAGAGATTTTGAAGAGAATTTGAAGAATATCTCATTAAAGATGGATAAGGAAAGCCACATAGGAGTTCTTTTTGGAGAAGGAGAAGATTTAATTGAAAAAAAATGCAAAAAAATATCCAAGCAAACTATTCCACGTCCAAAAGAGATTTTGGATCAGATTTTGATTGAAAAAGTAAAGGAAAAAATCAAGGGAGAATTATCTAGAAGATCTCTTCAAGTTAGGAGCCAACAAGGAGAACTTTCCAAAAAAGGAAAGTTGACGATGCAAAGGGATAAAAGGGGAAGTTCTACACCTCATGTGGGCCAAGTTTGATTCTAAGAGAGGATTCTTATCCCTATTTCATCTCTCAAAAGATCTTAATGCAAGGTGGCAAAGACAAAGAAGGAAAGGAGCATCCAAGAGGGATTTCTGGACAAAACAAGCAAGGAAAGAAGAGAAAAATAAAAAGAAAAAAATCCCCAAGGATATTGCACGTCCAAAGCATTGGTTGGAGCCCTTTTTTATTTTATTTTTTATTATTTTTAAGATTTTAAAGTTTGAGAAGGAGTAGGACTTGAAAAAGTATAAATAGGGCACCCTTCTCCCATATTTTTCATGGAAGAATTACCCACCTCCCACCTCTAGATTTCTACACTCCATCTCTCCCTCTCTTCTTCTCTCCAACTCAAGTCATCAAGGAGGCTTAGCCCTAAAGCCACACCACCAACCTTGAAGATCAACTAGAAGGAGGAATTCTTTTCCATCCTAGTATGTATAATCTTTTGGTTTAATTTTTTTCATCTTATGTAAAGAATTGTCATACTAGTTCAATAATATTCATCTTCTTATTCTTCTTATTCTTATGGTTGTATGATTGCTTGATTTGTGTTTTTTCTTGTTTAGATTGACGACCCAAATAAAGAACATACTTTAAGAAATTATTAGGCCTAGACTAAGGGAGAATTTGAGTGAATATACCGCCTTTGACTTCTTGTTATTACCGCCTTTGACTTCAGTTGTTTACCGCCTTTGACTTCCTGCAATTTTATGTTATTTTCTGCAAATTTTACTAACTTCCTAATTTTAAATTTGTTTCTAGTTTTATGTTTTTGATTGTTTTAGTTAATTTCCAGAATTAAATATCTTTCTAAACTTGTTTTAATTGAAGATTTTAAATTGAAAAGTTTTCTAGTTTTGGAAATTCTAACTTAGAAAAGTTTCTAATTTTTTTTATTTTATTTCTAACATTGTTTAGTTTAGTTAGTTTCTAATTTTGGTTTTTATTTTTGGAAGTTCTAACTTGTGTTTTAGTTTTGCAGCAATTTTAGTTTTATTTTAGGTTTTAGATTTAGGAAAGCTTCTTTCATTGGTTTGTAACTAATTTAATTTTGGTAAGTAGGATGCTTGTATTTGTTAGATTTTAAATTAGGCTAGTTTAGATTTTTATTTAAGACAGGTTACAAGTTGAAAATACCTTAAACACATTGCTCCCTGAGGATCGACCTGGTCTCACCAGTTTTATTACTACATCGCGGTTCGGCACTTGGAACTCACGATCAAAAACCTAAAAATTTGTTTCTCACTATTAAGGTCAATCATAAGGCTTATAGGAAAACCTAGGTTTATAGAGTAATGGTTTTCTCTGCTTTTCCTTTGTAAATGTTTTTTCTTGATTAGTAATAGTATAAATAGTTGTGTTAGACAAATGTTTGGAAAGTTATTCAGTCATTCCAAGATAATCAATATCCTTGCAAGTATAAATATAACAAGACATCTTAATTTAAGGTTTGCATTACTGAAATTAAACCAACCAGGCTTTGCACAAAGGATTCAGAAACAATAGATGATAAGTTTCTTATACATCAATTAAGAAGAAACAGAAACCCATCAATCAAAGTCAAATTTCATCCTACCCAATTATATAATCAAACGGTTGGTGTCCATAGTAATTAATAACAAAGAGAAACATCAAACAATTGGTGTTCCTAGTAACAAGTAAAAATATTAAGCAATTTCTCATTACAACTGAAAAAATACTATCCATAAAAAAAACAGAAAAAAATTACTTGAATCAAGTTTAGGAAGACAGGGAAACCCATAAAAAATCATAACTATAACTATATTCTACCAAACCACCATCCACTAATATGCAAAAATTCTTAATTGCAACTGAAGAAAACACTTACTTTAATGGTTCCATGCTAAATTGATAACAAAATTCACCGAGTTCATATTTGCTGATTCTTTAGAAGATCAAGATATTGAAACAATTATTGAACATGAAGATGGAAGTGTTGAAAAAAATTTTCAAATAAATTCAAAAGATACAAGTCCTACAGCTTATCAACCTTTTAGAAAGTCTTATTCTCATCCTCCCTCAGTGGTAGGATCTTCCATAAAAGAACCATCTCAAGTTTCTTGCTCTACACCTAATGTAGACCTTCGACCTACAGGACTTGCGTATCCTTCTTATCAAGCTTTTCCACATAATACATATAATCCGTTGGAATCCGATTTCAATATAAATATTATTGAATGTTTTGAAATTGATAAAGAAATGTTAAAAAAGAATTTAGCTCAACATCCATTAACAAAATCCTTTTTTAAACAGGTTTCTCAAGAACATAAAGACTTTTTAAAAGAAAAATGGTACAAATATATGTATAATAATCAAAGAAATATTTATTTCTTTGATTGGCTTAAACTAGCCATAAAGAGAGCTTATAATATTGAACATTTATCCATCAATATGATAATAAAATTAAGCTCGTCTTAGATTATAGCATCTACCAGTTCTTCTCCACAAAGAACTGATGAATCTATACATCCTTCATTACAGCAAATCATATATAAAGAAACTTAGGCTGTACCCATAAAAGATGTAACAAAGTTACAAGGAGATAAAGGTAAATCTGAATTAATTTATAAATCAGACTTAAGTCATGTTTTAGAACAAAATAATTATACAAACATTAACCTTCATACTATTGGCCAACAAGCTAATATAATTAAAGATACAGTTCAAAATATTTTACAGCTTCTAAAATTATTTCTTCTCAAAAAAAAAATCAAAACTATCTTAAAAGGATCCTCATCCTCATCCTTAGAATCACTAGTTCCTCTAATAAAGATTATTCTTTAGATACATGCCATTGTAAAATATTGGACAATGAAATCCAGTATGAATCAGCTTCTTCTTCCTCTTTATCTTTAAACGTACTCTCTGCTCCAGAAGAAATGGTGCTAGAAATGTTTAAAGATCTAAAAGATGAAGAATTAAAAAATAATACAGAAAATAAAAAAAGAAATAAAAAAAGGAAAAGCTTCTACATCAAGCAATACATCTGACTTACCTGAACAATTCAGTATAAAAACTGTTTTAGATAGATTAAGAGAGCAACAAGCTCCTACTCATCTTTCAATTCAAGATCTTTCTAAAGAAATTAATAATCAAAAGCAAGAAATAAAAGAATTAAAACAAGACTTAATTGAACTTCAAAAACTCAAACAATGTGTTGAGACTCTTGAATTTTGCACACTCAAAAATTATCAAGAAAATAATGATAATTTAAAATATCAAGAAAATTTTGATGAAAACTTGAATGGTTTTGTAAATTCTTTAACAAGGAATCCATTTAAAAAATAGGAAACTCAAGTTATAATTAAGATGAAAGAATTCTCTATTAAAGCACTCTGCATACTTGGTAGTGGCGTAAATGTTAATTTAATAAGAGAAGGATTAATCCCAACAAAATATTATGAAAAAACCAAAAAATAAACTCAGCCTAGCAACTACTAGTAACAAACTTCATATCCATTATAAATTAAATAACGTCTATGTTTAGAAAAATGGAACATGTATAAAGACTAATTTCCTGCTCGAAAAAGATTTAAACAATGATGTTACCTTTGGAAATCCTTTTCTACAGATTCTACAGCATTTTCAAATTAATTCATCAGGCCTTAAAACTATTAAAGACAATAAAAAATTAATTTTTGATTTTGTTGAATCAACTCCTATTCAACATATCAATATCATTCAAAATCAAATTACTTATAAAGAAAAACAAATTGCATATCTTCAAGAAGATATGAATTCTTTAAGAATTGAAAAAGAATTACTAAAACTAGAATTCCAAAAAGACTTAATCCAATTTCAAAAATCTCTTAAAATAGAATGTTGTTTTCACCTTCCTTCTGCCTTTTAGCATAGGAAACACCATACTATTTCTCCTTCATGTATTGATAATTTCGATGAATCTCAAATTCCTACTAAAGCTTGAGCTATTCGATGAATAACGACCTTGTACAACTATGTACTAAAGAAATCAATGATCTTCTTACTAAGAAGCTTATTCAAAATCACAATCCCCTTGGAGTTGTGCAGCGTTTTATGTAAATAAAGTGCCTGAACAAGAACGAGGTGTTCCCCATCTTGTTATCAACTACAAGCCTTTAAATAAAGTCTTAAAGTCCATCAGATATCCAGTTCCAAATAAAACTGATCTTATTAATCATCCAACTAGTGCCTTCCTTTTTTCCAAATTTGACCACAAATCAGGATTTTTACAAATTCAAATCACTCCCGAGGATGGGTATAAAACTGCTTTTACAGTACCATTTGGCCATTACAAATGGAACGTTATGCCATTTGGTTTAAAAAATGCTCCTTCAGAATTTCAAAGAATAATGAATGACATTTTTAATCCATATCAAGCTTTTACACTCGTCTATATAGATGACATTCTTGTGTTTTCAAAATCTATTTGTGACCATTGGAAACATTTAAATATTTTTAAAAAAGTTATTATCAAGAATGGACTTGTCTTGTCCCAAAAGAAAATGAAGCCTTTTCAAACAGAAATTCAGTTTCTTGGCTTTATGATAAAAAAACTATTTCTCCAGTCCAAAGAGTAATTAAGTTTGCTTCCCAATTTCCCGATGAAATTCTTAATAAAGAGCAATTGCAACGTTTTCTTAGATACATTAATTATGTTTCTAACTTTTATAAAGATCTTGCTAAAGAAACAAAAATCTTGCAACTGCGCTTGACCAAAAATCCTGTAGAATGGTCACCTGCTCATACAAAAGCTATTCAAAATATTAAACAGAAAGTCCAAATTTACCTTGTTTAACTATCTCTCATCCAGATTTATTAAAAATAGTTCAAACAGATGCATCTGTAATAGGTTTTGGAGGAATCTTTCTACAAAGAAACGTCCTTCAAAAAGAAGAAATTCTTCGTTTCACTTCTAGAATATGGACGCCCACTCAACAGAATTATTCAACTATTAAAAAGGAAATCCTATCCATGGTAAATAGTATAATGAAGTTCCAAAGTTATTTATTAAACAAAAAATTTTTATTAATAATATATTGTAAATCTGCTAAAGAAATTTTAGAAAAAGATGTAAAAAATCTTGCTGCTAAGCAAATCTTTGCTAGCTCGCAAGCTTTATTAGTCATATTTGTGTTGGAAATTTATATTAAAAGTATACTTTTATGTATTTTTCTTTGACTGATCTACTTATTAGTAAAGTTTGCTTTTTCCATCTTAATGAGAATTTGTATGGGTAAATGGTTGCATTATTATTTACTATGCATAAGTGCGTCTTTTATTCTATAAAGTAGACAAGTTAGTGTGTAGAGTTTACCTTAGGCATGGAAGACTTATTTGTCGGTTCTTATAGAATATAAGTTATTATTGTTTATAATCTAGATGGAGCTGGACACACCATCGGTATGATTGTAGCATGATGTTTTAGTAGGCTTGTCTTGGCTGTGGGAAACAGTATAGTTTCGACTCGTTATGCTAATACACTTTGTGTGTATTGAACAGGACCATTTTTGGGTTATTGTCTTTATACTGACTATATAAGATTATTAATATCCAAATGGTTATTATGAGAGCTTATACTCTTAATCCCGATATAAATAATAGACACGTGCATTTAGTATTTGACATTTTGATTTACAAAAGAGTGAGACCTTTTGTGGGTCAATATCTCAGTAAATTGGATGACTATATTACGTGTATGGTGCATATTAGTTTATTGACGGAATCCACATCCCGTAATAGGGATTGATGATATCCCCTTGATGAAGCTTATAAGTTTTGATTATGTCAAACCCTGCAGGTGGACTTAGTGTCCAACATATCAAATAAGTTAAGTGTAAGGTTTCAAGGAATTATAAAGATATCGATTAAATATAGGCGTCAGTAATTATTTAATTGATGGATATCTGAAATCTTAACGTGAGGAGATTAATAAGCATTTAATAACAAGAAGCTCGAAATATTATTTTGAGAATAAAGACAGGAGTACAATTATAATTCTTTAGTGGACGGAATTGTAATGTATGGATCTAGGATTTTAATTTGGGTCGAATTAGGGTTTCCTATTTCTATAAGAAGCTTATTCCTTGTTTCCTTCTTAAGGTCCCTATTGTAGCCTATAAATATGTGCTATTGCTCTCTACAAAAGACACACAAGAGAAATATCATTTTTTGAGAGCAATGAGAATTGGCAAAAGAGGCCCACACCCCGGTGCGAATTCGAGCATAGAGGAATACAGTAGAAGATCTTGAGATTTTCAGGCTGTTATAAGACCAAGATCAAATTAGAGAGATCTCGCAGGTATGGTTCTTGAATCATTATCGTTTAAACTTATTTCTGCAGTGATCTCTGCGCGATATCTAAGGATTCTGGCGGCTGCCTCCTAACAATTTGAGTTTGACATTGAGTATATTGTAGGTGAAAATAATTCTCTTCCTGGTTTTTTATCTCGTGAGTTTTTACAGGGACAAAAGAATGAAGCCTTGGCAGATTAGACTCTTTCTCCAGTCCCCAACTGATAAAGTTTCTTCTATTATGAACACTACACCTTTACCCACAAAATCGAGCGGCAATTATCTTGAGAGATGGGGAGCAACCCATACTTCTAATATTCCTCAATTTCAAAGCACATCAAGCCCTGTATCCAGAAAACCTCAAGCTTCACAAGCCCAATATTTTGCCACAAAAGCACCCTTGAGAATTTATTCCCTGGATGACATGTCTTATGCCGGTACCATTTATATTGAACATCTTATTCAAACCTTTTTTTTCTCTTGATCACTTATTTATCCAACCTCTTAACTATAAAGTCTATGAACAGATTCTAATCAGAACTGGCAGCTGTACTATTAATCATATGGATGGATCAAAAAATTATACTTAAATGCTTTACCACCCAGTATTACTATCCTCTATTCAAAAATCAAAATCCTGCATGTTCTCTCTGTAGAAGAATGGGGACAACCTCTTCATATGCCTCAAAGGCTTGATTCAGAACTTATTTTTAATTATTATGATTATATTTCTACTTGGGAAGTCATCCTTTATTATCAAAACCCATCCTTCCAACGTTCTAGGTTCATCAGATTCAAATCAAACTCCCATAAAATACCTATGTGGTTCTTCACTCAATTCTGGATCCTTTTTGGTGCCACTAAAGACATCCTTCCTCAAGCACTTATTCCTATTGATGAATCCTATTCTGCATCAATTAAAGCCCTTCTCAAATCAAAAGAAAAAAACCTTTATCAGCACCTATAACTTACAATAGAACCTTATGTCACTATGCAGTTTTATCGCTATGCAGTTTTATCGCAAGCAAGAGATTCCTTGGATCTTGAAATGGAATTTTAATTAAAAAAAAAGGACTTCAATCCACCAGTTTAATCTCGAATGATGTATATCAAGTTTTGACATTAATTTGATTATACTACAATACCCCAGCAATATTCTACCGATCAAGATATAAAGCCATCATTCTCTAAAGTTCTCAAAACTCTTAAAAAAGAAAAAGAAAGGCTTCATCCAACAAGTGTTATTGACAAATAGAAGAATTCTTATTCAGCCTCTCCTTCTGCTCTTTATGTAGCAGCAGATTTGCTTCAACTAAAAAAAGAACTTCAAAAGGAAATTATTGAACAAATACAGAAGAACGATCATCTGAAAATTCTCCATTAAGTTTTGGTCAGCAGCTGCATCATGTTTGGGTTGATGACAATCCTTTTGAAAATATTGCTCCTGAACCAGATACAAATGTTGATGAGATAAAAAGTGATAATGAAGGATTCATATCTATCCAAAGAAAAGGAAAAAAATAAAGCCAAGACAAGACATATGCTTCATCAAGCCACTCAATTTCAAACAAAGCAATCATGATAATCCACTATTCAGAATAAAGTTCATCTACAGTGAAGATTGTGATCTTATCCAGCAGTCTTGAAGCATCATGAAATTTGTCAGCACATGAAATGAAATGCAAATGCAGTGTAAATTTAGGTATAATGAAATGTAAATTATGTTTGTTTTGACTATAAATAAGTCTAGTCTTCCTCATGCATAGGCAAGAGTTGGAATACCAGTCAAAATCTAGCCTTGCTTCCACCACCATCTCCTCTCTCCTCTCCCTTTCGCTTTTGTATACCCACCATCTTCTCCATTTGGTATCAGAGCCAAGTTGGTATCAAATTTGTAATCAAGTACTTTGGCAATATAAAGTCGTTTTGTGAGTATTTCTTCATTTATCTTTGTTATGTTATGCTTTGATTTTGCTTAAGGAATTGCTAACTCAGAAGTAAGAATGTCAAAAGTCTAAATTTAGTTCTGTCTTTGTTATTATTGAGAAATTTTAATCATATTCCACCCGGAGCTAAGCTAAGGTAGCCATTGTTGTCGCCGTTCTTAACCATGTGAAGGCATTTAAGGCATTTTGTTTGTGTGTAAATCTTCTATTTCGTTAGATACTTGTGGTGGATTTGGTTAAAATAACTCTGTAATACAAATTATGGCTAAGTTTGTTAAGAAGTTTGTACCTTCTTCTTCCTCATCATCAAATTCCTTATCTTTTGTGTCTATTAAAAATAGTGAAGAAATCAGTTATAACGATTTAGATCAAGTTATTGTGATTGGACTTTTCTAACTGTAAATAAAAATGAAATTTATAAAGCTGGATGTTTTCAATTAAAATCAAGTTATAAAGTAAAAAACCATTGAGAGAACTAAACCCATTACCAGTAATATTCAACATCTTTCTTTAATAAAGCCCCATGAAATAAAGGAGTATGTTAAAACATACAATTATATTCATTTTGGATTAGTGTAAGTTGTTCTTTAGCCTTTAACAAGACTTGGACTTAGAACTGAAGCTCTCATCTATGTTCAAGATACAAGATATAAAAAATTCAGTGATTCATTACTTGGAATGGTTGATTCAAGTTTGGCAAATGGCCCTACTCTCTTCAATTGCTTTCCAAATTTCTTTGTTTCCCTTACAAATCTAGGTGCACATGCAGCTCTTACTCTTGCTATCCAGACAAAAGGTTTTGATATGAATCCTTATAATCAAAATCTTGCTCTCATAAATAGAGTTTATTATAAACTCATGAATTCAGTTGTTCAAGGCATAGCCTATTCCCATTAAGCAAAAGGTATGACTACTTTATTCCAAACTAATTTGAAAAATAAAGTTAATATTCCAAAACTCATATAGTGGAATGATATTAATCTATCTGATAAATGGCACTTAGAAAATGCACAACCAGAAAGGTCTTTAGAAAATCAAGATATTGAAACAATTATTGAACATGAAGATGGAAGTGTTGAAATAAATTTTCAAACAGATTCAAGAGATACAACTCCTATAGTTTATCAACCTTTTACAAAGTCTTCTTCTCATCCTTCCTCTATGGTAGGATCTTCCATAAAAGAACCATCCTGAGTTTCTTGCTCTACACATAATGTAGACCTTTGACCTACAGGACTTGTGTGTCTGTCTTATCAAGCTTCTCCATCTAATACATACAATCCTTCGGAATTCGATTTCAATATAAACGTTATTGAATGTTTTGAAATTGATAAAGAAATGTTAAAAAAAGAATTTAGCTCTACATCCTTTAACAAAATCCTTTTTTAAACAAGTTTCTCAAGAACATAAAGATTTTTTAAACAAAAAATGGTACAAATATATGTATGGTAATCAAAGAAATATTTATTTCTTTGACTGGCTTAAACTAGCCATAAAGAAAGCTTATAACATTGAAGATTTATCCATCAATATGATAGCAAAATTAAGCTCATGTTGGATTATAGCATCTACCAGTTCTTCTCCACAAAGAACTGAAGAATTTATACATCCTCCATTACATCAAATCATATATAAAGAAACTTTGGCCGTTCCCATAAAAAATGTAGCAAAGATACAAGGAGATAAAGGTAAATCTGAATTAATTTATAAATTAGACTTAAGTCATGTTTTAGAACAAAATAATTATACAAATATTAACCTTCATATTATTATCCAACAAACCAATAGAATTGAAGATAAAGTTAAAAATATTTTAAAAATTTATGAAGCATCTTCGTCACAAAGGATAATTAAGACATAAACTTTAGGTTTTCAAGGTGAAGCCTTCAAAGATCTAAAGTTAGAAATGAAACCTTTAAAATTTTCAGATACCTAATCAATTAATTATCTTATAGTTTTACAAATATAAAACTTCAAGAAAATAAAGATAAAAAAACTGACAAATCTATAAATGTTTTAGTCTCAAATTCTATTGCCGTTAGCTCAAATTTAGAATTTTCTGTAGCTGATCCTATAGAAGAAGAGTTTAAAATAAATGAGAATCAAAAAGATCAAAATCAAGAATCTCTATAAATCAATAAAATATTTAAAAGACAAAAACCAATAGTCACTGTACCAAAAACAAGAAATTATTATCCAAGACCTACTCCAATTGATCTTCAATTCAAAGAACAAGCTATTCTAAATGGTCTTCAATTTGAAAACTCCTCAGTATACAAATGGGATTTAGTTGGACTATCTGAATATCAAATCCTACAACTATGCCAACACATGACACTACAAGAAACCACATCTTTAGCTATGAAAAATTTCATCGCGAAAATGCCACAAAACGTCGGTAAAAACTTTTACCGATGAAAAATTTTTCGTCGCCAAAACGTCGGTAACTAAATGTCAGCAAAACCCTATACCGATGAAATCCAAAAACGTTGGCGAAAATTATATTTTACCAATGATAAAATATAAATTTACCAACATTAAAAAACATCGGCAAAAATCATTAATTTAAATTTGACTTTTACCGACGAAAATTTAACGTCAGTAAATAATTTCTCGTATTTACTAAATTTTAAAATCTCATTTTACCGATGTTTCGAAACGTCGATAAAAGTCATTTTATTTAATTTATTTATTTTTTAAAAATTTAAATTACTTTTGCCGACGTTTTGAAAACGTCGGTAAAAGTCATTTTATTTTATTTATTTATTTTTTAAAAATTTAAATGACTTTTACAGACGTTTTCAACTTTTGCCGAGACAGCGAGAGAGAGAGCAGAGAAAGCAGCGAGAGCATCGAGAGAGAGAGCAGCAAGAGAGAGCAGAGAGAGCAGTGAAAGAGAGCAGAGAGAGCAGCGAGAGAGAGCAAAGAGAACACCGAGAGAAAGTAGAGAGAGCAGCGAGAGAGACCGCAGAGAGAGCTAAGAGAGAGAGCTAAGAGAGCAGCGAGAGAGAGAGCAGAGAGAGCAGCGAGAGAGAGCGTAGAGAGAGCAGCGAGAGAGAGAGCAGAGAGAGCAGAGAGAGTAGCAAGAGAGAGAGCAGAGAGAGAAAGTGCAGAGAGAGCAGCGAGAGAAAGAGCAGAGAGAGTAGCGAGAGCAGCGAGAGAGAGTAGAGAGAGCAGCAGAGAGAGCAGCAAGAGAGAGCACAGAGAGAGAGCAGAGAGAGCAGCGAGAAAGAGAGCAGGGAGAGCAGTGAGAGAGAGCGGAGAGAGCAGTGAGAGAGAGCAGAGAAAGCAGCGAGAGAGAAAGCAGAGAGAGGAACGAGAAAAAGCAGAGAGAGCAGCGAGAGAGAGAGCAAAGAGAGCAGCGAGAGAGCAGAGAGAGAGAGCAGAGAGAGCATCGAGAGAGAGAGCAGAGAGATCAGCAATAAATCAGAGAGTGTGAGAGAGATAAACGAAATGGGGGCGGGGGAATGAAAAAGGGGAAAGATTCGAAACCAAATGGGGGCGGGGAATGAAAAAGGAGAAAGATGGGCGGGAGATTTTAAAAAATTTTTACCGACGATAAATTTTCGTCACACAAAATCTCATTTCATCGGCAAATGTTTCTTAAAATCATTACACCTTTATTGAAGTATAATAAACACATTTAGCGACGTTTTTTAGAAAACGTCGGTAAAAGTCTAAACTGCTTGTGGAATAAAGGCTAGACTTTTAGCGACGTTTACTAAAAACGTCGCTAAAGATGACTTTTAGCGACGTTTGCTCTAAAACGTGGGTAAAGGTCTAAACTGCTAGTGGAATAAAGGCTAGACTTTTAGCGACATTTTCTCTAAAACGTGGGTAAAGGTCTAAACTACTAGTGGAATAAAGCCTAGACTTTTAGCGACATTTTGTAGTAAACGTCGTTAAAAGTTTTTAGCGACGTTTTTCAATAAAGGTCGGTAACGGTGACTTTTACCGACGTTTTTTGAAAACGTCGCTAAATGTCTAACTGGTAGCGGAGGTAATGTCTAACTTTTAGCGACGTTTTTTTTAAGACGTCGGTAAAATTCACCTTTACCGACGTTTATTGAAAAAACGTCACTAAAAGTCACATTTTCACTGACAAATTTATGTGTCGGTAAATAATAGTCTTTAGCAACGAAATTATAAGTTCGTCGCCAAAAAATGTCTCCAAAAGGGCAACTTGTTGTAGTGTGATGATATATGCTTCTACCATCATGACTGCAGGTAATGATCAAAGACATGCAGTAAATGCAGTTGTCCTTGGATTTATTAGACAATTACATGGTTAGTGAGAAAAGTACCTATCTGCTATAGAAAGACAAGCTATACTAAATGTAGTAAAAAGAGATCCTTTAGGAAATCCTGTTATTACTCCTTAAGGTCAAATGATTCCTGATTCTATTTATGTGCTTATTACCAACATAGTAAAACATTTTATTCGTAATTATATGAATGTAGAAGAAAAGATAAAAACTCAATTAATCAATTTATCTTGCCCAATATTATTAGATTTTTGTTGGTATAAAGATGTTTTCTTATCAAAACTCTATACAATTGATGTAAGTAATTCAGAACTTTGGAAAGAAAAATTCATATCTGGTTTTCCTAAACTTTTTGCAAAAAAAGTTAGAGAAGAATTAAAATCAGAAAATTATGGAAATTCGAATTATGGAATATATACATATGGTGATCTAATTCAAAAGATTAATAAAGTTGGATTTTCATTATGCAATGAAATCAAACTTAAATGTCAAATTAAAAATCAAAAAAGAATCAGCAAGTATGAACTTGGTGATTTTTGTTTTCAATTTGGTATGGAACCATTAATCAGTCCTTCTAGCCAGAATAAAAGGAAAAACTTAAAAGGAAACCATCGAAAAAGAAAATCTAAACATTTTTCTACTGCACAATATTATACCCCCTCAAAAAGATATTATAAAAAATCTTCTCATAAAAACCGTTATAAAGAATTAAAGAAATCTTATACAAATGATAATCCATCCACTTTTTATCCCAAGAAAAAAGAAATACAATGTTATAATTGCAAAAAAAAAAAAAGGACTTACAGCTCACGGCTAGCCAAAAATAAAAGTTAAAATCAAAAAAGAAATCAAAACTATCTTAATAGGATCCTTAGCGTCAGAGTCATCCAGTTCCTCTGATACAAATTATTCTTCCTCTCATGCTTCAGATACATGTCATTGTAAAGTATTTGACAGTGAAATCCAGTATGAATCTGCTTCTTCTTCCTCTTTATCTTTAAACGTACTTTCTAGTCCAGAAGAGATGTTACTAGAAATGTTTAAAGATCTAAAAGATGAGGAACTAAAAAATAAATATTTTGAAAAAATACAGGATATAAATAAAGGAACTAAAAAAGGGAAAGCTTTTATATCAAATAACATATCAGGCTTACCTGAACAATTCAGCATTAAAACTGTATTAGATAGATTAAGAGAGCAACAAGCTCTTACTTATTTTTCTATTCAAGATCCTTATAAAGAATTAATAATCAAAATGAAGAAATAAAAGAATTAAAACAAGACTTAATTGAACTTTAAGAACTCAAACAATGTGTTGAGAATCTTGAATTCCACATACTCAAAAATTATAAAGAAAACAATGATAATTTAAAAAATCAAGAAAACTTTGATGAAAACTTGAATGGTTTTGTAAATTCTTTAAGAAGGAATCCACTTAAAAAATGGAAAACTTAAGTTACAATTAAGATCAAAGAATTCTCTATTAAAGCACTCTACTTACTAGATAGTGGTGCAGATGTTAATTTAATGAGAGAAGGATTAATCCCAACAAAATATTATGAAAAAACCAATAATAAACTCAATCTAGCTACTGCTAGTAAAAAACTACATATCAAATACGAATTAAGTAATGTTTATGTCTGTAAAAATGGAACATGCATAAAGACTAATTTCCTTCTAGGAAAGGATTTAAACAATGATGTTATCCTTGAAAATCCTTTTCTACAAATTTTACAGCCTTTTCAAATTGACTCATCAGGTCTAAAAACTATTTTAGACAATAAAGAATTAAATTTTGATTTTGTTGAATTAACTCCTATTCAACTTATCAATATTATTCAGACAAAGTGTAAACAAGAATAAGAAGTTCAAAAACCATTCAAATATCCAGTTCCAAATAAAATAGATCTTATTAATCGTTTCTCTGATGTCTTCATGTTTTTTACATTTGATCCTACATCCAGATTTTGGTACCATCAAATTCTACCGAAGGACAGATATAAAATTTTTTTTCTTTTCCCAAAGAAAATAAAAATTCAGGTTATTGATAATTCTCATTCAAACCTATCTTTTACTCTTATCTGCCTTCAGGAAGTGTCCCTTCTCATTATGACATCAAGTAAAGCCCTTATTTTGAAATCAAGCTCTTCCTTCATACCTACATCCCAATAAATTTCAATTCCCTTCTTCAATCCATGATTATCTATCACTTTACAAGAACTTATCAATGTCCATTAGAGTGCCATTCTCTCTTATAAAAGAAAAAACACTTGAAAAACTATATCCAAAATTGCAAACCATATTAAGGACTTAGAAAGCCAAATCCTTATGTGCCATAACATCCATCAAAGAGCATTGTTATTTGCCTATGCTGGTGAAAAAACATCCAGAATTCACCTCTTGGAAAAGGTTAACATAGCCCTTCCAAATGAGATAGCTACAAGAATTAGAGAAAATACTATTTCTTATCAGATCAAGGAGCGATTAATGCTCAAAGCTCAGTATATAAGCTGCGCAACTGGCTTTCCCAAATTGTTCCTAGCATCATATGAAATTGATGTCTCATATATCCAACAAGGATTAGTCCAAAGATTTTCTTTATGCAGAGATGATTTTGAAATGATACAGCAGCTCCCTGCAATCGTGCGTCATGCCCTTCACAGACTTGGAGTTTCCAAAAGACAACTTCTCGTAATGATATCGTCCACTTTGGGTGAAAGATCAAAAATTCGATTTTACCAACCATATCAATTATGGACTATCATGACTTATGAAGAAGGAGATTTATTCTGCCAAAAATTCATCCCTACCTTAAATGATTACTAGCATCTCCCTGTTGATAATTTCTTGTTTTTACTGTAGTGACTATTGGTTTTTGTCTTTTAAATATTTTATTGCTTTGTAGAGATCCTTGATCTTGATCCTCTTAATTTTCATTGGATTTTTCTTCTATAGAGTCAGAAATAAAGAATTCTGAGTCTGAGCTCGAAGCTTTAGAAACTAAAACATTTATGGATTTTTCATCTTTATTTTCTTTATTATCTTTAAGCTTTATGCTTGTAAAAGCATAAGATAATTGATTGATTAGTTCGTTTGAAAATTTTAAGGGCTTTTTTTCTAACTTTAGATTTTTAAGGGCTTCACCTTGAAAACCTAAAGATTGTATCTTGATTACTTTTTGGGAAAAAGTAATTTCATAAAATTTTAAAATATTTTCAACTTTATCTTCAATTCTATTAGTTTGTTGGCTAATAGTATGAAAGTTTATATTTGTATAATTATTTTATTCTAAAACATGACTTGAATCTGATTTGTAAATAAATTTAGTTTTACCTTTGTCTCTGTGTATTTTTGCAACGTCTTTTATGGGGTACAGTTGAAGTTTCTTTATAAATAATTTGATGTAATCGAGACTGTATAGATTCTTCAGTTCTTTGTGGAGAAGAACCGGTAGAGGCTATAATCTAAGATGAGCTTAATTTGTTATCATATTGATGGATAAATCTTCAGTCATGTAAGCTTTCTTTATGGCTAGTTTAAGCCAATCAAAGAAATAAATATTTCTTTGATGATCATACATATATTTATACCACTTTTCTTTTAAGAAATCTTTATGCTTTTGAGAAACCTATTTAAAAAAGGATTTTGTTAAAAGATGTAAAGCTAAATTCTTTTTAATATTTCCTTATCAATTTCAAAACATTCAATAACATTTTTATTGAAATTAGATTTTGAGGGATTATATGTATTAGTTGGAGAAGCTTGATATCAAGGATACACAAGTCCTGTAGGTCGAAGGTCTACATTAGGTGTAGAGCAAGAAACTCAAGATGGTTCTTTTATGGAAGATCCTACCACAGAGGAAGGATGAGATAAGACTTTCTAGAAGGTTGATAAAGTGTAGGAGTTGTAGCTTTTGAATCTGTTTGAAAATTTATTTCAACACTTCCATCTTCATGTTCAATAATTGTTTCAATATCTTGATTTTCTAAAGACCTTTTTGGTTAGGAGTTTTCTAAGCGCCATTTACTAGATAGATTAATATCATTCCACTGTATGAGTTTTGGAATATTAACTTTATTACTGAAATTAGTTTGGAATAAAGTAGTCATACCTTTTGCTTGATGGGAATAGGTTGTGCCTGGAACAATTGAATTCATGAGTTTATAATAAACTCTATATATGAGAGCATGATTTTGATTATGAGGATTCATATCAAAACCTTTTTTCTGGATAGCAACCGCAAGAGCTTCATGTGCACCTGGACCTGTAAGGGAAACAGAGAAATTTGGAAAGCAATTGAAAAAAGTAGAGCCATTAGCCAAACTTGATTCAACTATTCCACGTAATGAATCACTGAATTTTTTATGTCTTGTATCTTGAACATAGATGAGAGCTTTAGTTCTAAGTCCAAGTCATGTTAATGGCTTTAGAGCAAGTTGCACTAATCCAAAATGAATATAATTGTATGTTTTAACATACTCCTTTATTTCATGGGGCATGATTAAAGAAAGATGCTGAAAATTACTGGTAATGGATTCAGTTCTTTCAATGGTTTTTACTTTATAACTTGATTTTAATTGAAAACTTCCAACTTTATAAATTTCATTTTTATTTAAAGTTGGAATAGTCCAGTCACAAATAACTTGATCTAAATCATCATAACTGATTTCTTCACTATTTTTAATAGACATAAAAGAGAAAGAATTTGATGATGAGGAAAAAAAAGGTACAAACTTCTTAATAAGCTTAGCCATAATTTGTATTACAGAGTTATTTTAACCAAATCCACCATGAGTATCTAACGAAATAGAGGATTTACACACCAACCAAATGCCTTAAACGCCTTCACACGGCTAACAATGGTGACAACAATGGCTACCTTAGCTTCGCTCCGGGCGGAATATGTTTAAATTTTCTCAATAATAACAAACACCGAACTAAGTATTAAGACTTTTGACATTCTTACTTCTGAGTCAACAATTCCTTAAATAAAATCAAAACATAACGATAAGTGAATAAATACTCACAAAACAACTTTTTCTAGCCAAAGTACTTGATTAAAAATTTGATACAAACTTGGCTCTGATACTAAATGGGGAAGATGGTGGGTATACAAAAGTGGAAGGGAGAGGAGAGAGGAGATGGTGGTGGAAGCAAGGCTGGATTTTGACTGGTATTCCAACTCTTGCCTCTACATGAGGAAGGCTAGACCTATTTATAGTCATAACCAGCATAATTTACATTGCATTTGCATTTCATTTCATGTGCTGACAAATTTCATGATGCTTCAGGACTGCTGGATAAGATCACAATCTTTACTATAGATAAACTTTATTCTGAATAGTAGATTGTCATGATTGCTTTGTTGAAAATTGAGTGGCTTGATAAAGCACATGTCTTGTCTTAGATTTATGTTTTTTCTTTTCTTCGGATAGAGATGAATCCTTCATTATCACTTTTTGTCTCATTAGCATCTATATCTAGTTCAGGGGCAATATTTTCAAAAAGATTATCATCAGCCCAAAGATGATGCAGCTGCTGACCAAAATTTAATGGAGAATTTTCAGATGACCGTTCTTTTTATATTTGTTCAATAATTTCCTTTTGAACTTCTTTTTTGAGTTGTAGCAAATCTAATGTTGCATGAAGAGCAGAAGGAGATGCTGAACAAGAATTCTTCTATTTGTCAATATCACTTGCTGGATGAAACCTTTTTTTTCTTTTTTAAGTGTTTTGAGAACTTCAGAGAATGATGGCTTTATGGCTTGATTGGTAGAATATTGCTGGAGTTTTGTAGTATAATCAAATTGATGCCAAAACTTGATATAAATCATTTGAGATAAAACTGGTGGGCTGAAGTCCATTTCTTTATAAAAATTCCATTTCAAGATCCAAAGAATCTCCTGCTTGTGATAAAACCGCATAGTAACATAAGGTTCTATTGCAAGTTGTAGGTGCCGATAAAGGCTTTCTTCTTCTAATTTGAGAGGGGTTTTAAATGATGCAGAATGGGATTCATAAATAGGAAGAAGTGATTGAGGAAGGATGTCTTTAGTGGCACCAAAAGGGATCCAGAATTGTGTGAAGAACCACATAGGTATTTTATGGGAGTTTGATTTGAATCTGATGAACCAGGAATGCTTGAAGGATGGGTTTTGATAATAGAGGATGACTTCCCAAGTAGAAATATAATCATAATAATTAAAAATAAGTTCCGAATCAACCCTTTGAGGCATATGAAAAGGTCGTCCCCATTATTCTGTGGAGAGAACATGCAGGATTTTGATTTTTGAATAGAGGATAGCAATATTGGGTGGTAAAGCATTTAAGTATGAATTTTTTGATCCATCTGTATGATCAATAGTACAGCTGTCAGTTCTGATCAGAATCTATTCATAGACTTTATAGTCAAGAGGTTGGATTAATAAGTGATTAGGAGAAAAAAGGGTTTGGATATGATGTTCAATAGAAATGGTATCGGCGTAAGACATGTCATCTAAGGAATAAATTCTCAAGGGTGCTTTTGTGGCAAAATATTGGGCTTGTGAAGCTTGAGGTTTTCTAGATATAGGGCTTGATGGGCTTTGAAATTTAGGAATATTAGAAGTATGGGTTGCTCCCCATCTCTTAAGATAATTGCCACTGGATTTTCTGGATAAAGGTGTAGTGTTCATAATGGAAGAAACTTTATCAGTTGGGGACTAGAGAAAGGTCTAATCTGCCGAGGCTTCATTCTTTTGTCCTTGTAAAAACTCATGAGATAAAAAATCAGAAAGAGAATTATTTGTTTAATAAATCACTTTGGAACTTCATTATACTATTTACTATGGATAGGATTTCCTTTTTAATAGTTGAATAATTCTGTTAAGTGGGCGACTATGTTCTAGAAGTGAAACGAAGAATTTCTTCTTTTCCAAGGATGTTTCTTTGTAGAAGGATTCCTCCAAAACCTATTTCAGATGCATCTTTTTGAACTATTTTTAATAAATCTGGATGAGGGATATTTAAACAAAGTAAATTTTGGACTTTCTGTTTAATATTTCGAACAGCCTTTATATGAGCATGTAACCATTCCACGGGATTTTTGGTCAAGTGCATTTGCAAGATTTTTCTTTTTTTCGCAAGATCTTTATACAAGTCAAAAACATAATTAAGGCATCCAAGAAAACATTACAATTGCTCTTCATTAAGAATTTTATCAGGAAATTGGGAAGCAAACTTAATAACTCTGTTTACTAGAGAAATAGTTACTTTTTTTTATTATAAAGCCAAGAAACTGAATTTTTGTTTGAAAAAGCTTCATTTTCTTTTGGGATAAGACAAGTCCATTTTTGGTAATAAAAAATATTTAAATGTGTTAAATAGATTTTGAAAACACAAGAATGTCATCTATATAAACGAGTGTAAAAGCTTGATATGGATTAAAAATGTCATTCATTATTCTTTAAAATTCTGAAGGAGCATTTTTCAAACCAAATGGCATAACATTCCATTCGTAATGGCCAAATGGTACTGTAAAAGCAGTTTTATACCCGTCCTCCGGGTTGATTTGAATTTGCCAAAATCCTGATTTAAGATCAAACTTGGAAAAAAGCAAGGCACCAGTTAACGGTTAATAAGATCAGTTTTATTTGGAACTAGATATCTAAGGGACTTTAAGACTTTATTTAAAGGCTTGTAGTTGATATCAAGATGGGGAACACCTCGTTCTTGTTCAGGAGCTTTATTTACATAAAACGCTGCACAAATCCAAGGGGATTGTGATTTAAAATAAGCTTAATAGCAAGAAGATCATTGATTTCTTTAGTACATAGTTGTACAAGGTCTTTATTCGTCTGAATAGGTCAAGCTTTAGTAGAAATTTGAGATTCATCGAAATTTTCAATATATGAAAGAGAAACAGTATGGTGTCTCCTGTGCTAAAAGGTAGAATGAAGATTAGAACTGTATTCTCTTTCAAGAGATTCTTGAAATTAGATTAAATCTTTTTGGAATTCTAGTTTTTGTAATTCTTTTTCAATTCTTAAAGAATTCATATCTTCTTGAAGATATGCAATTTGTTTTTCTTTATGAGCAATTTGATTTTGAATGATATTGATATGTTGAATAGGAGTTGATTCAACAAAATCAAAAATTAATTTTTTATTGTCTTTAAAAGTTTTAAGGCCTGGTGAATCAATTTGAAAATGTTATAGAATATGTAGAAAAGGATTTCCAAGGATAACATCATTATTTAAATCTTTTCCGAGCAAGAAATTAGTCTTCATACATGTTCCATTTTTGCAAACATGGACGTTATTTAATTTATAATGGATATGGAGTTTATTACTAGCAGTTGCTAGGCTAATTTTATTTTTGGTTTTTTCATAATTTTTTGTTTGGATTAATCCTTCTTTTATTAAATTAACATCTGCACCACTATCTAATAAGCAGAGTGCTTTAATAGAGAAGTCTTTGACCTTAAATGTAACTTGAGTTTTCCATTTTTGAGGTGGATTCCTTGTTAAAGAATTTACAAAACCATTTAAGTTTTCAGCAAATTTTTCTTGATGTTCTAAATTATCATTATTTTCTTGATAATTTTTGAGTGTGTGCAATTCAAGATTCTCAACATGCTGTTTGAGTTTTTGAAGTTCAATTAAGTCTTGTTTTAATTCTTTTATTTTTTGTTTTTGATTATTAATTTTTTTATAAAGATCTTGAATTGAAATATGAGTAGGAGCTTGTTGCTCTCTTAATCTATCTAAAATAGTTTTTATCTTGAATTGTTCAAGTAAGTCAGATATATTACTTGATATAGAAGCATTCCCTTTTCTATTTACATTGTTTATTTTTTATATTTTTTAAAATATTTATTTTTAATTCTTCATCTTTTGGATCTTTAAACATTTCTAGCACCATTTTTCTGGAGTAGAGAGTATGTCTAAAGATAAAGAGGAAGAAAAAGCAGATTCATACTGGATTTCACTGTCAAATATTTTACAATGGCATGTATTTGAAGAATAATCTTTATCAGAGGAACTAGTTGATTCTAAGGATGAGGATGAGGATCCTTTTAAGATAGTTTTGATTTCTTTTTCTATTTGTAGTTTTATTTTTAGGCAGTCAAGAGCTATATGTCCTTTTTCTTTGCAATTATAACATTGTATTTCTTTTTTCTTGGGATGAGAAGTGGATGGATTATCTTTTGTATAAGATTTCTTTAATTCTTTTTAAGGTTTTTTATGAGAAGATTTTTTATGATATCTTTTTAAGGGAATATAATATTGTGGAGATGAAAAATGTTTAGATTTTCTTTTTTGATGGCTTCTTTTTAAGTTTTTCTTTTTATTTTCACTAGAAGGACTAATTAATGGTTCCATACCAAATTGAAAACAAAAATTACCAAGTCCATACTTGCTGATTCTTTTTTGATTTTCAATTTGACGTTTAAGTTTGATTTCATTGCATAATGAAAATCTAACTTTATTAATCTTTTGAATTTGATCACCATATGTATACATTCCATAATTCAAATTTCCATAATTTTTTTATTTTAATTCTTCTCTAACTTTTTCTGCAAAAAAGTTTAGGAAGACCAGATATAAATTTTTCTTTCCTTGTATAGAGTTTTGATAAGAAAGGATCTTTATACCAATGAAAATCTGATAACGTTTGGCAAGATAAATTGATGAATTCTGTTTTTAATTTTTCTTCTACATTCATATAATTACCAATAAATTGTTTAACTATATTGCTAATTAGCATGTAGATGGAATCAGGGATCATTTGGCCTTGAGGAGTAAGAATAGGATTTCCTGAGGGATCTTTTTTCAGTCCATTTAATATAGTATTTCTTTCTGTATCAGATAGGTATTTTTCCCACCAACTATGTAATTGTCTAGTAAATCTAAGGACGACTGTATTTACTGCATGTCTTTGATCATTACCGGCAGCCATGATGGTAGAGGCATATATCATCATGTGTTGGCATAGTTGCAGGATTTGATATTTAGATAGTCCATCTACATTCCATTCATCTACTGAAGAGTTTTTTCAAATCAAAGGCCATTTAGAATAGATTATTCTTCGAATTGAAGATCAACTGGAGTAGGTCTTGGATAATAATTTCTTGTTTTTGCTGCAGTGACTATTGGTTTTTGTCTTTTAAATATATTATTGATTTATAGAGATTCTTGATTTTGATCAGCTTGATTTTCATTTGACTTTTGTTCTAAAGAGTCAGAAATAGAGAATTCTAAGTCTAAGCTCAAAGCTTTAGAAACTAAAACATTTATGGGTTTTTCATCTTTATTTTCTTTATTATCTTGAAGTTTTATTTTTGTAAAACTATGGGATAATTGATTGATTAGTTCATCTGAAAATTTTAAGGGTTTTTTTTCTAACTTTAGATTTTTAAGGGCTTTACCTTGAAAACCTAAAGATTGTGTCTTGATTACTTTATGAGAAGAAGTAGTTTCATAAAATTTTAAAATATTTTCAACTTTATCTTCAATTCATTGGTTTGTTGGCCATTAGTATAAAGGTTAATATTTGTATAATTATTTTGTTCTAAAATATGACTTAAGTCTGATTTATAAATTAATTCAGATTTGCCTTTATCTCCTTGTATCTTTGCTACATCTTTTATGGGTACGGCCGAAGTTTCTTTATATATGATTTGATGTAATATAGGATGTATAGATTCTTCAGTTCTTTGTGGAGAAGAACTGGTAGAAGCTATAATCCAAGATGAGCTTAATTTTGTTATCATATTGATGGATAAATCTTCAGTATTATAAGCTTTCTTCATGGCTAGTTTAAGCCAATCAAAGAAATAAATATTTCTTTGATTATCATACATGTATTTATACCACTTTGCTTTTAGAAAGTCTTTATGTTCTTGAGAAACATGGTTAAAAAAGGATTTGTGAGAGGATGTAAAGCTAAATTCTTTTTTAACATTCTTTCACCAATTTTAAAGCATTCAATAACATTTATATTGAAATTAGATTCCAAAGGATTATATGCATTAGCTGGAGAAGCTTGATAAGAAGGATACATTAGTCCTATAGGCGGAAGGTCTACATTAGGTGTAAAGCAAAAAACTCGAGATGGTTCTTTTATGGAAGATCCTACCATGGAGGGAGGATGAGAATAAGACTTTTTAGAAGGTTGATAAACTATAAGGGTTGTATGTCTCAAATTTATTTGAAAATTTATTTCAACACTTCCATCTTCATGTTCAATAATTGTTTCAATATCTTGATTTTCTAAAGACCTTTCAGGTTGAGCGTTTTATAAGCTCCAGTTACCAGATAGATTAATATCACTTCATTGTAAGAGTTTTGGAATATTAACTTTATTTTTGAAATTAGTTTAGAATAAAGTAGTCATACCTTTTGCTTGATGGGAATAGGCTCTACCTGGAACAACTGAATTCATGAGTTTATAATAAACTCTATATATGAGAGCAAGATTTTAATTATGAGGATTCATATCAAAACCTTTTGTTTGTATAACAATAGCAAGAGCTTCATGTGCACCTAGATCTGCAAGAGAAACAGAGAAATTTGGAAAGCAATTGAAGAAAGTAGGGCCATTAGCCAAACTTGATTCCACTATTCCAAGTAATGAATCATTGAATTTTTTATGTCTTGTGTCTTGAACACAGATGAGAGCTTCTGTTCTAAGTCCAAGTCTTGTAAAAGGCTTTAGAGCAAGTTGCACTAATCCAAAATGAATATAATTGTACGTTTTAACCTACTCCTTTATTTCATGGGGCTTGATTAAAAAAAATGTTGAATATTACTGGTAATGGATTCAGTTCTTTCAATGGTTTTACTTTATAACTTGATTTTAATTAAAAACATCCAACTTTATAAATTTCATTTTTATTTACGGCTGAAATAGTCCAGTCACAAATAATTTGATCTACATCATCATATAGCTGATTTCTTCACTATTTTTAATAGACATAAAAGATAAGGAATTTGATGATGAGGAAGAAGAAGGTACAAACTTTTTAATAAGCTTAGCCATAATTTGTATTACAGAGTTATTTTATGCAAATCCACCACAAGTATCTAATGAAATGGAGGATTTACACACAAAAAAAACACCTTAAATGCCTTCGCACGGCTAATAAAGGTGATAACAATGGCTACCTCAGCTTCGCTCCGGGCGGAATATGATTAAAATTTCATAATAATAACAAACACAAAACTAAGTATTAAGACTTTGATGTTCCTACTTCTAAGTCAGCAATTCCTTAAAAAAAATAAAAAATAAAGATAAGTGAAGAAATACTTACAAAACAACTTTGATACCAACTTGGCTCTGATACCAAGTGGGGAAGGTGGTGGGTATACAAAAGCGGAAGGGAGAGGAGAGAGAAGATGGTGGTGGAAGCAAGGCTGGATTTTGACTGGTATTCTAACTCTTACATGTACATGTGGAAGGCTAGACCTATTTATAGTCAAACCAATATAATTTACATTTCATTATAACTGAATTTACACTACATTTGTATTTCATTTCATATGCTGACAAATTTCATGATGCAACTAGACGTTAGGCAAAAATCACAATCTTTGCTATAGACGAACTTTATTCTGAATAGTGAGATATCATGATTGCTTTGAATGACTTGATAAGGTATGTGTCATGTCTTTATTTCTTTTCCCTTTCTGGAGATAAGTTATTCATAAATGTGCACGTCGGGAATAAAATACTACTTCATTCTTATGAGAGATATTTCTTTGTCTTTTAGTACTTTTGTATGTACTTTTCCAAAAAACTCATTGATGGGCTAGTAGAAAAAGCTCTTGTAGGAAGAATCTTTGTGTTAGGCATAGTATTATTGGAGACTTGCATCAAAAGTGCTCACCGCAGCCATCATTTGTTAATTCACCATGGAATAATTGGATTAACTCTTCTCGAGTTCTGTCAAAAATATTAAAAAACATGTCTTCATAAGCATTGATGATTTGATTAAGAGCTGTATGTCCAAATTTATATGGATTCTGTATCACCGTTGTTTATTCAGCGAGATCATCAGCGATGTAAACATATCTGTATGTACTTGCAAATTCAAGGTGTCCTTTTAGATTGAGAAATCTTTGATACTGATCAGAAGTTGGATCATAAGTTCAGAGGCATTATAAGCGATATTCCATTGTAGCGACTTCATGAGATTCATACCATTGAGCTAGATAATCAACAGGGAGATGCTCACAATCATTTAAGGTAGAGATGAACTTTTTTCAGACTAAATCTCCTTCTTCATAAGTCATGATAGTTCATAATTGATATGGTTGATAAAATCGAATTTCTGATCTTTCACCCAAAGTGGATGATATCGTTATGAGAAGTTGTCCTTTGGTAACTCCAAGGCTGCGAAAGGCATGATGCACAATTGCAGGGAGCTGCTGTATCATTTCAAAATCATCTCTGTATAAAGAAAATCTTTGTACTAATCCTTGTTCGATATATGACATATCAACTTCATATGATGGCAGGAACAATTTGGAAAAACCAGTTGCCCAGCTTATATATTGAGCTTTGATCATTCATCGCTCTTTAATCTGACAATAAATAGTTTTTTCTCTAATTCTTACAGCTATCTCATCTGGAAGGGATGTGTTAACCATTTCCAAGAGGTGAATTCTAGATGTTTTTTCATCAGCATAGGTGGATAATAGTGCACTTTGATGGATGTTATGGCACATAAGGATTTGGCTTTCTAAGTCCTTGATATGGTTTGTAATTTTGGATAGGGTTTTCTAGTGTTTTTTCTTTTATCAGAGAGAATGGCACTCCAATGGGCTTTGATAAGTTCTTGTGAAATGACAGATAATCCTGGATTGAAGAATGGAATTGATATTCGTTGGGATGTAGGTATGAAGGAAGAGCTTGATTCCTGAATAGGGGCTTTGCTTTTGCTCGTACTTGATGTTATAATGAGAAGGGATACTTCCTGAAGGCAGATAGGCCTGAGTGAGAATTATCAATAATCTGAATTTTTATTTTCTTTGGGAAAAGAAAAATAATTTTATATCTGTCCTCTGGGTAGAATTTGAAGGTACCAAAATCTGGATGTAGGATCAAATGTAGAAAACATGAAGACATCAGAGAGATGATTAATAAGATCCATTTTATTTGGAACTAGATATCTAAATAGTTTTTGAACATCTTATTCTTGTTTACACTTTGTCCAAATAATATTGATATGTTGAATAGAAGTTAATTCAACAAAATCAATATTTAATTCTTTATTGTCTAAAATAGTTTTTAGACCTGATGAGTCAATTTGGAAAGGTTGTAAAATTTGTAGAAAAGGATTTCTAAGGATAACATCATTGTTTAAATCCGTTCCTGGAAGGAAATGAGTCATTATGCATGTTCCATTTTTATAGACATAAACATTACTTAATTTGTATTTGATATGTAGTTTTTTGCTAGCAGTAGCTAGATTGAGTTTATTATTGGTTTCTTCATAATATCTTGTTGGGATTAATCCTTTTCTTATTAAATTAACATCTGTACCACTATCTAGTAAGTAGAGTGCCTTAATGGTGAAGTCTTTGCCCTTAATTGTGGCTTGAGTTTTCCATTTTTTAAGTGGATTTCTTGTTAGAGAATTTACAAAACCATTTAAGTCTTTATCAAATTTTTCTTGATGTTCTAAATTATCATTATTTTCTTGATAGTTTTTAAGTGTGTGAAATTCCAGTTTCTCAACACGTTGTTTGAGTTCTTGAAGTTCAATTAAGTCTTGTTTTAATTTTTTTATTTCTTGCTTTTGATTATTTATTTCTTTATAAAGACCTTGAATAGAAAGATGAGTAGGAGCTTGTTGTTCTCTTAATCTATCTAATGTAGTTTTAATGCTGAATTGTTCAGGTAAGCTTAATATGTTGTTTGATGTAGAAGCTTTCCCTTTTTTAGTTCCTTTATTTATATTCTATATTTTTTCAAAATATTTATTTTTTAATTCTTCATCTTTGAGATCTTTAAACATTTCTAGTACTATCTCTTCTGGAGCAAAAAGTACATTTAAAGATAAAGAGGAAGTAGAAGCAGATTCATACTAGATTTCACTGTTAAATATTTCACAACGACATGTATCTGAAGCATGAGAGGAAGAATAATCAGTATTAGAGGAACTGGATGACTTTGACGCTAAGGATCTTTTTAAGATAGCTTTGATTTCTTTTTCTGTTTTAACTTTTATTTTTAGGTAGTCAGGAGCTATATGTCCTTTTTCTTTGCAATTATAACATTGTATTTCTTTTTTCTTGGGATAAGAAGTGGATGGATTATCGTTTGTATGAGATTTCTTTAATTCTTTATGAGGGTTTTTCTGAGAAGGCTTTTTATAATATCTTTCTGAGGGAGTATAGTATTGTGGAGTTGAAAATTGTTTAGATTTTTTTTTGATGGTTTCTTTTTAAGTTTTTTTTTATTTTAGCTAGAAGGACTGATTAATGGTTCCATCCCAAATTGAAAACAAAAATCACCAAGTTCATACTTGCTGATTCTTTTTTGATTTACAATTTGATATTTAAGTTTGATTTCATTGCATAATGAAAATCCAACCTTTTTAATCTTTTGAATTACCATATGTATACAATGCCATAATTCAAATTTCCATAATTTTCTGATTTTAATTCTTCCCTAACCTTTTCTGCAAAAAGTTTAGGAAGACTAGATATGAATTTTTCTTTCCAAAATTCTGAATTACTTGCATCGACCGTATAGAGTTTTGATAAGAATACATCGTTATACCAACGAAAATTTGATAATGTTGGGCAAGATAAATTGATTAATTGTGTTTTTAATTTTTCTTTTACATTCATATAATTAACAATAAAATATTTGACTATATTGGTAATAAGCATGTAGATGGAATCAGTGATCATTTAGCCTTTAAGAGTAAGAACAGGATTTCCTAAGGGATTTCTTTTACTACATTTAATATAGTATTTCTTTTTGTATCAGATAGGTACTTTTCCCACCAATCATGTAATTATCCAGTAAATCCAAAGACGACTGCATTTACTGCGTGTCTTTGATCATTACCCGCAACCATGATGGTAGAGGCATATATCATCATGTGTTGGCATAGTTGCAGGATTTGATATTCAGATAGTCCATCTACATTTCATTCATATACTGAAGAGTTTTCAAATTGAAGGCCATTGAGAATAACTTGTTCTTCGAATTGAAGATCAACTGGAGTAGGTCTTGGATAATAATTTCTTGTTTTTGCTGTAATGACTATTTGTTTTTGTCTTTTAAATATTTTATTGATTTATAGAGATTCTTGATTTTGATCATTTTGATTTTCATTTCATTTTTCTTCTATAGAGACAGAAATAGAGAATTCTGAGTCTGAGCTCGAAGCTTTAGAAACTAAAACATTTACAGATTTTTCATCTTCATTTTCTTTATTATCTTTAAGTTTTATGTCTGTAAAACTATGAGATAATTGATTGATTAGTTCATCTGAAAATTTTAAGGGTTTTTTTTTCTAAATTTAGATCTTTAAGGGCTTCACCTTGAAAACCTAAAGATTGAATCTTGATTACTTTATGGGAAGAAATAGTTTCATAAAATTTTAAAATATTTTTAACTTTATTTTCAATTCTATTGGTTTGTTGGCCAAGAGTATGAAGGTTAATATTTTTATAATTATTTTGTTTTAAAACATGACTTAAGTCTGATTTATAAATTAATTCAGATTTTCCTTTATCTCCTTGTATCTTTGCTACATCTTTTATGGGTACGGCCGAAGTTTCTTTATATATGATTTGATGTAATGGACGATGTATAGGTTCTTCAGTTCTTTGTGGAGAAGAACTGGTAGAAGCTATAATCCAAGATGAGCTTAATTTTGTTATCATATTAATGGATAAATCTTCAATATTGTAAGCTTTCTTCATTGCTAGTTTAAGCCAATCAAAGAAATAAATATTTTTTTGATTATCATACATATATTTATACCATTTTGCTTTCAGAAAGACTTTATGTTCTTGAGAAACATGGTTAAAAAAGGATTTTGTGAGAGGATGTAAAGCTAAATTCATTTTTAACATTTCATTATCAATTTCAAAGAATTAAATAACATTTATCTTGAAATCGGATTCCGAAGGATTATATGTGCTAGTCGGAGAAGCTTGATAAGAAGGATACACTAGTCTTATAGGTCGAAGTTCTACTTTAGGTGTAGAGCAAGAAACTCGGGATGGTTCTTTTATGGAAGATCCTACCACAGAGGGAGGATGAGAATAAGACTTTCTAGAAGGTTGATAAACTGTAGAAGTTGTATCTCTTGAATCTGTTTGAATATTTATTTCAACACTTCCATCTTCATGTTCAATAATTTTTTAATTTCTTGATTTTCTAAAGACCTTTCAGGTTGAGCATTTTTTAAGCGCCATTTACTAGATAGATTAATATCATTCCAGTATATGAGTTTTGGAATATTAACTTTATTTTTGAAATTAGTTTGGAATAAAGTAGTCATACCTTTTGCTTAATAGGTATAGGCTATGCATGGAACAACTGAATTCATGAGTTTATAATAAACTCCATGTATGAGACCAAGATTTTGATTATGAGGATTCATATCAAAACCTTTTTTCTGGACAGCAACCGTAAGAGCTTCATGTGCACTTGGACCTGTAAGGGAAACAGAGAAATTTGGAAAGCAATTGAAAAAAGCAGAGCCATTAGCCAAACTTGATTCAACTATTCCATGTAATGAATCACTAAATTTTTTATGTCTTGTATCTTGAACATAGATGAGAGCTTCAATTCTAAGTCCAAGTCATGTTAATGGCTTTAGAGCAAGTTGCACTAATCCAAAATGAATATAATTGTATGTTTTAACATACTCCTTTATTTCATGGGGCATGATTAAAGAAAGATGCTGAATATTACTGGCAATGGATTCAGTTCTTTCAATGGTTTTTACTTTATAACTTGATTTTAATTGAAAACTTCCAACTTTATAAATTTCATTTTTATTTAAAGTTGGAATAGTCCAGTCACAAATAACTTGATCTAAATCGTCATAATTGATTTCTTCACTATTTTTAATAGACATAGAAGATAAGGAATTTGATGATGAGGAAGAAGAAGGTACAAACTTCTTAATAAGCTTAGCCATGATTTGTATTGTAGAGTTATTTTAACCAAATCCACCATGAGTATCTAACGAAATAGGGATTTAGACACTAACAAAATGCCTTAAACGCCTTCACACAGCTAACAACGGTGACAACAATGGTTACCTCAGCTTCGCTCTAGGCGGAATATGATTAAAATTTCTCAATAATAACAAACACAAAACTAAGCATTAAAACTTTTGACGTTCTTACTTCTGAGTCAGCAATTCCTTAAACAAAATCAAAACACAAAGATAAGTGAAAAAAATACTCACAAAACGACTTTATATTGCAATGATACTTGATTACAAACTAGATGCCAACTTGGCTCTGATACCAAATAGGGAAGATGGTGGGTATACGAAAGCAGAATGGAGAGTAGAGATGAGATGGTGGTGGAACCAAGGCTAGATTTTGATTGGTACTCCAACTCTTGCCTATACATGAGGAAGGCTAAACCTATTTATAGTCATAACCAACATAGTTTACATTTCATTACAACTGAATTTACACTGTATTTGCATTTCATTTTATGTGCTGACAAATTTTGTGATGCAACCAAACTGCAGGCAAAAATCACAATCTTTGCTGTAGATGAACTTTATTTTGAATAGTGAGATGTCATGATTGCTTTGAGTGACGTGATAAGGTATGTGTCATGTCTTTATTTCTTTTTCCTTTCTGGAGATAAGTTCTTCATAGATGCACATGTCGGGAATAAAATACTACTTCATTCTTATAAGAGATATGATTTGTTTTTTAGTACTTTTGCATGTACTTTTTCTAAGAACTCATTTATGGGCTAGTAGAAAAAGCTTTTCTCATTAGTCCAATGTTTTAGAAAGAGCTTTTATAGGAAGAATCTTAATGCTAGGCATAGTATTATTGGAGACTTGCATCAAAAGTGCTCATTCCAACCTTCATTTGTTAATTCACCATGGAATAATTGGATAAACTCTTCTCGAGTTTCTTCAAAAATATCAAAAGACATGTCTTCATAAGCATTGCTAATTTGATTGAGATCTATATGTCCAGATTTATATGGATTCTGTATCACCATTGTTTGCTCAGTGAGATCATCAACAATGCAAACAACTCGTCAACCGCCACACCAAACATATCTGTATGTACTTGCAAATTCAAGATGTCCTTTTAGATTAAGAAATCTTTGATATTGATCAGAAGTAGGATTATAATTTTGGAGACGTTCTAAGCTATATTCCATTGTAGCGACTTTATAAGATTCACACCATTGAGCTGGATAATCAATAGGGAGATGCTCATAATCATTTAAGGTAGATATGAATTTTTTACAAACTAAATCTCCTTCATAAGTCATGATGGTCCATAATTGATAAGGTTGATAAAACCGGATTTCTAATCTTTCACCCAAACTTGATGAAATCATTATGAAAAGCTGTCTTTTGGTAACTCCAAGGCTACGAAGGGCATGACACACGATTGCAGGGAACTACTGTATCATTTTAAAATCATCTATGCGTAAAGAAAATCTTTGAACTAATCCTTGTTCGATATATGAGATATAAACTTCATATCATAGCAGGAACAATTTAGGAAAGCCAGTTGCCCAGCTTATATATTGAACTTTGAGCATTAATCACTCCTTGATTTTACAAGAAATAGTTTTTTCTTTAATTCTTGCAGTTATCTCATTTAGAAGGGTTGTGTTAACCTTTTCTAGGAGGTAAATTCTGGATGTTTTTTCATTAGCATAGGTGGATAACAGTGCTCTTTGATGGATGTTATGGCACATAAGGATTTGGCTTTCTAAGTCTTTGATATGGTTTGCAATTTTGGATAGAGTTTTTCTAGTGTTTTTCTTTTATCAGAGAGAATGACACTCCAATGGGCATTGATAAGTTCTTCAGAAATGACATATATGAAAGTGCAATAACTAGATCTCACCAAGTCCTAGAGGGGGGGTGAATAGGACTATTAAAAATTTCTTTTCAAGACTTAGATATTATTAGTGGCAATCTGAAAGATTAATTAAAATTGAGAGTCCCCAAGAAGATTTAAGAAAAATATTCAGAGTTGTGAGTGTTTACAGTATGTAGAAATGCAACTAGAGTAACAAAGATGTAGCATAGACAAGATGATCAACTCAAGTGACAAGAATGCAATGCAACATCCACACACAACAGATAATAAGCACAGTGATTTATAGTGGTTCGGTCCTAGACCTATATCCACTCTCAAGAGCAATCTCTCTTGGTTCCACTAAAAAAGAGGTACTTACATAACATACACCTCTAGCAACAGTTTTTGATTCGGTGGTTTGTCTTCCACCAACTAGGATTTTTGATCAGGTGGTTGATCCTTGATCTAGTCCACCAACTACAACAATTTTTGATGCGGTGGTTTGTCTTCCACCAAATACAGCAATGAGAATTGAAATATTGAAGAACACCTAAACAAGGAATTGTATACCTTGATTTTGAGTGGTGCTCTTGATGCTTGAAAGACTACCTCCAAGCTTTGGCCTCTTGTTCTTGCTCCTTGGTGATGAAGATCTTCAGATGAGTGCTCAGCCAAGGGAAGAGGTTTTAAGAGGGTTTGGAAGGCTAAGGTATTCTCTCAAATTTAATGGAGCCTTTCCTAACTCACCAACTACTCTTCTTGTAACAATAATGGCACCTTTTGGTTTTGGAGAGTAGGTGGTTGTGGGAGCTTTGAAGATGATTTTAATGGAGGTGCAAAGGCTCAGCTATACTAGTGATTTTCTTAGTAATAAATTCAGTAGTTGGAGCAAGGGAGAGGTCCTCTTTAAATACAGATGAGCTCCAATGGATAGATCTACGGCTAAGAACAGAATGGTCTACGGCTTAGCCGTAAGTTCTGACAACATCCAACGGCTAGTTTGACCAGATTCAACAAACATTCCTTCTTACAGTTAGGCTTACGGCTTAGCCGTAAATCCTTATACGGCTTAGCTGTGAGCACCTTTCGGCCTAGCCGTGGGTCAGCCGTAAGCTGAAATTTCCCAGAACTGCTCTCTGGAGAGTGGCCTGTAATCTTTACGGCTTAGCCGTGAATTACCTTACGGCTTAGCCGTGAAGGCCTTTCGGCTTGGCCGCAAGGTCAACCATAAGCATTATATGGCCAAGTGCACTCTTTGGATTGTGGCCCATAGATTTTACGGCTTAGCCGTGAAACACACTACGGCTTAGCCGTAACATTTTTCGGTGCAGCCGTAGGGTCAGCCGTAGAAGAAAAAGCTTCAAAATATACTCTCTGGAGAGTGAGCCGTAGGATCTACGGCTTAGCCGTGGTCCAAGCTGTAGAACACAACCTGGGTGTTTGAAAACCCTAATTTCCTATTTTATTTCTATGGACACTAGGGGTCACAGTTACCTTATCCCTTGGCACTCACAGAGGATCTTCTTTAATGATCTTGAACTTCTTTGCCTAGTCTTCATTGATAGGTTTTTCTTGAATGGTCTTGAACTTGCTTGAACTTCTTTGAACTTGGCTTGATCTTCAATGAACTTCCGAGGTGAACTAGGTTGTTCTAGAACCGAACGACACTTTGGTCACGTAATTGACAACACACTCTTACAATGACACTAACAATATAATCCTGGATTAAAGAAGCGAATTGATATTGGTCGGAATGCAGGTATAAAGGAAAAGCTTGATTCCTGAATGGGGGCTTTGCTTGATGTCATAATGAGAAGGGATACTTCCTAAAGGCAGATAGGAGTAAAAGATAGGTCTGAATGAGAATTATTAATAACCTGAATTTTTATTTTCTTTGGGAAAAAAAAAGCAATTTTATATCTGTCGTCCGGGTAGAATTTGAAGGTACTAAAATTTGGATGTAGGATTAAATGTAGAAAACATGAAGACATCTGAGAGACGATTAGTAAGATCTGTTTTATTTGGAACCGGATATCTGAATGGTTTTTGAACATCTTATTCTTATTTACACTTTGTCTAAATAATATACATATGTTAAATATGAGTTAATTCAACAAAATCAAAATTTAATTCTTTATTGTCTAAAATAGTTTTTAGACCTGATGAGTCAATTTGAAAAGGCTGTAAAAATTATAGCAAAGGATTTCCAAGGATAACATCATTATTTTCATCCTTTCCTAGAAGGAAATTAGTCTTTATGCATGTTCCATTTTTACATGCACAAACATTACTTAAGTTATATTTGATATGTAGTTTTTTGCTAGCAGTACCTAGATTGAGTTTATTTTTGGTTTTTTCATAATATTTTGCTGGGATTAATCCTTCTTTTATTAAATTAACATCTGCACCACTATCTAATAAGTAGAGTGCCTTAATAGAGAAGTCTTTGACCTAAATTGTAGCTTGAGTTTTCCATTTTTTAAGTGGATTTCTTGTTAAAAAATTTACAAAACCATTTAAGTCTTTATCAAATTTTTCTTGATTTTCTAAATTATCATTATTTTCTTGATAATTTTTGGGCGTGTGAAATTCAAGATTCTCAACACGTTGTTTGAGTTCTTGAAGTTCAATTAAGTCTTGTTTTAATTCTTTTATTTCTTGCTTTCGATTATTTATTTCTTTATAAAGATCTTGAATAGAAAGATGAGTAGGCGCTTGTTACTCTCTTAATCTATCTAATACAGTTTTAGCGTTGAATTGTTTAGGTAAGTCTGATATTTTTTTTGATCTAGAAGCTTTCCATTTTTTAGTTCCTTTATTTACATTTTGTATTTTTTCAAAATATTTATTTTTTAAATTCTTCATCTTTTAGATCTTTAAACATTTCTAGCACCATCTCTTCTGGAGCGGAAAGTACACTTAAAGATAAAGAGGAAGAAGAAGCAGATTCATACTGGATTTCATTGTCAAATATTTTACAATGACATGTATCTAAAGCATCAGAGGAAGAATAATCTGTATTAGAGGAACTGGATGACTCTGACACTGAGGATCCTTTTAAGATAGTTTTGATTTCTTTTTTTGTTTTAACTTATATTTTTGGCCGGTTAGGAGCTATATGTCCTTTTTCTTTGTAAGGGTTTTTATGAGAAGATTTTTTATAATATCTTTTGGAGGGAGTATAATATTGTAGAGTTGAAAAATGTTTAGATTTTCTTTTTTGATGGTTTCCTTTTAAGTTTTTCTTTTTATTTTGGCTAGAAGGACTGATTAATGGTTCCATACCAAATTGAAAACAAAAATCACCAGGTTCATACTTGCTGATTCTTTTTTTATTTTCAATTTGACATTTAAGTTTGATTTCATTGCATAATGAAAATCTAACTTTATTAATCTTTCAAATTGCATCACCATATGTATACATTCCATAATTTTCAGATTTTAATTCTTCTCTAACTTTTTCTGCAAAAAGCTTAGGAAGACAAGATGTAAATTTTTTTTTTCAAAATTTTGAATTGCTTGCATTGATTGTATAGAGTTTTGGTTAGAAAACATCTTTATACCAATAAAAATCTAATAATGTTGGGCAAGATAAATTGATTAATTGTGTTTTTATTTTTTCTTCTACATTCATATAATTACCAATAAAATATTTTACTATATTGGTAATAAACATGTAGATGGAATCAGGGATCATTTGGCCTTAAGGAATAAGAGCAGGATTTCCTGAGGGATCTTTTCTTACTGCATTTAATATAGCATTTCTTTCTGTATTAGATAGGTATTTTTCCCACCAACCATATAATTGTCTAGTAAATCCAAGGACAACTGCATCTATTACATGTCTTTGATCATTATCGGCACCATGATGGTAGAGGCATATATTATCATGTGTTGGCATAGTTTTAGGATTTGATATGCAGAAAGTACATCTACATTCCATTCTTATATTGAAGAGTTTTCAAATTGAAGGCCATTTATAATAGCTTGTATTTCGAATTAAAGATCAACTGGAGTAGGTCTTCGATAATAATTTCTTATTTTTGCTGCAGTGACTATTTGTTTTTATCTTTTAAATATTTTATTAATTAGTAGAGATTCTTGATTTTGATCATCTTGATTTTCATTTGATTTTTCTTCTATAGAGTTAGAAATAGAGAATTCTGAGTCTGAGCTTGAAGCTTTAGAAAATACAACATATATGGATTTTTCATCTTTATTTTCTTTATTATCTTTAAGTTTTATGTCTGTAAAAGTATTAGATAATTGATTGATTAGTTTGTCTGAAAATTTTAAGGTTTTTTTTCCTAACTTTAAATGTTTAAGGGCTTCAAAAGATTGTGTCTTGATTGCTTTATGGGAAGAAGTAGTTTCATAGAATTTTAAATTATTTTCAACTTTATCTTTAATTCTATTGTTTTGTTGGCCAATAGTATGAAGGTTTATATTTGTATAAGTATTTTGTTCTAAAACATGACTTAAATCTGATTTGTAAATAAATTCAGTTTTACTTTTGTCTCCATGTATTTTTGCAACATCGTTTATGGGTATAGCTGAAGTTTGTTTATAAATAATTTGATGTAATGGAGGATGTATAGATTCTTCTGTTCTTTGTGGAAAAGAACAGTATTATAAGCTTCAGTATTATAAATATTCCTCTCCACAAAGAATTGAAGAATCTATACATCCTCCATAATATCAAATCATTTATAAAGAAACTTCAGCTGTACCCATAAAAGATGTTGCAGAATTACAAGTAGACAAAAGTAAAACTGAATTTAATTACAAATCATATTTAAGTCATGTTTTACAACAAACTAATTACACAAATATAAACCTTCATACTATTGGCCAATAAACCAATAGAATTGGAGATAAAGTTGAAAATATTTTAAAATTTTATGAAACTACTTCTTCCTAAGAAGTAATCAAGACATAATCTTTAGGTTTTCAAGGTGAAGCCCTTAAAGATCTAAAGTTAGAGAAAAAACCCCTTAAAATTTTCAAATGAACTAATCAATTAATTATCTCATAGTTTTACAAACATAAAACTTAAAGATAATAAAGAAAATGGAAATGAAAAATCCATAAAAGTTTTAGTTTCTAAAGCTTCGAGCTCAAACTCAAAATTCTCTATTTCTGACTCTATGAAAGAAAAATCAAATGAAAATCAAGATGATCAAAATCAAGAATCTCTACAAATCAATAAAATATTTGCAAGATAAAAACCAATAGTCACTACAGCAAAAAACAAGAAATTATCATCCAAGACCTACACCAGTTGATTTTCAATTCGAAGAACAAGCTATTCTAAATGGCCTTCAATTTGAAAACTCTTTAGTATATAAATGGAATGTAGACGGACTCTCTGAACATCAAATCCTGCAACTATGCCAACACATGATGATATATGCCTCTACCATCATGGCTGCCGGTAATGATTAGAGACATTCAATAAATGCGGTCGTCCTTGGATTTACTAGACAATTACATGGTTGGCGGGAAAAATATCTATCTGATATAGAAAGAAATGCTATATTAAATATAGTAAAAAGAGATCCCTCAGGAAATCCTATTGTTACTCTTCAAGGCCAAATGAACCCTGATTCCATCATAAGCTTATCACCAATATAGTTAAATATTTTATTGGTAATTATATGAATGTTGAAGAAAAATTGAAAACACAATTAATCAATTTATCTTGTCCAACATTATCAGATTTTTGTTGGTATAAAAATGTTTTCTTATCAAAACTCTATATGATCGATGCAAGTAATTCAAAATTTTGGAAAGAAAAATTCATATCTGGTCCTCCTAAACTTTTTCTCGAAAAAGTTAGAGAAGAATTAAAATCAGAAACCTACGGAATTTTGAATTATGGAATGTATACATATGGTGATCTAATTCAAAAGATTAATAAAGTCGAATTTTCATTATGCAAAGAAATCAAACTTAAATGTCAAATTGAAAACCAAAGAAGAATCAAAAAGTATGAACTTGGTGATTTTTGTTTTCAATTTGGGATGGACCATTAATTAGTCCTTTTAGCCAAAATAAAAAGAAAAACTTAAAAAGATACCATCAAGAAAGAATATCTAAACATTTTTCAACTCCACAATATTATATTCCCTCAAAAAGATATTATAAAAAATCTTCTCATAAAAACCCTTATAAAGAATTAAAGAAATCTTATACAAACGATAATCCATCCACTTCTTATCCCAAGAAAAACGAAATACAATGTTATAATTGCAAAGAAAAAGGACATATAGCTCCTGACTGCCCAAAAATAAAAGTTAAAAAGGAAAAAGAAATCAAAACTATCATAAACGGATCCTCAGCATCAGAGTCATCCAGTTCCTCTGATACAGATTATTCTTCCGCTCATGCTTTAGATACATGTCATTGTAAAGTATTTGACAGTGAAATCTAGTATGAATCTGCTTTTTCTTCCTCTTTATTTTTAAATGTACTTTCTGCTCCTGAAGAGATGGTGCTAGAAATGTTTAAAGATCTAAAAGATGAAGAATTAAAAAATAAATATTTTGAAAAACTACTGAATAAAAATAAAGGAACTAAAAAAGGGAAAGCTTCTATATCAATTAACATATCAGACTTACCTGAAAAATTCAGCATTCAAACTGTATTAGATAGATTAAGAGAGCAACATGCACCTACTCATCTTTCTATTCAAGATCTTTATAAAGAAATAAATAATAAAAAAACAAGAAATAAAATAATTAAAACAAGATTTAATTGAACTTCAAGAACTTAAACAACATGTTGAGAATCTTGAATTTCACACACTCAAAAATTATCAAGAAAATAATGATAATTTAGAAAATCAAGAAAATTTTGATAAAGACTTAAATGGTTTTGTAAATTCTTTAACAAGAAATCCACTTAGAAAATGGAAAACTCAAGCTACAATTAAGGTCAAAGACTTTTCTATTAAAGCACTCTGCTTACTAGATCGTGGCGCAGATGTTAATTTAATAAGAGAAGGATTAATCCCAACAAAATATTATGAAAAAACCAATAATAAATTCAATGTAACTACTGCTAGCAAAAACCTGCATATCAAATACAAATTAAGTAATGTTTATGTTTGTAAAAATAGCACATGCATAAAGACTAATTTCCTTTTAGGAAAGGATTTAAACAATCATGTTATCCTTGGAAATCCTTTTCTACAAATTTTACAGCCTTTTCAAATTAACTCATTTAGTCTAAAAACTATTTTGGACAATAAAGAATTAAATTTTGATTATATTGAATTAATTCCTATTCAACATATCAATATTATTCAGACAAAGTGTAAACAAGAATAAGATGTTAAAAAACCATTCAGATATCTAATTTAAAATAAAATGGATCTTATTAATCGTCTCTCTGATGTCTTCATGTTTTCTACATTTAATCCTACATCCAGGTTTTAGTACCTTCAAATTCTACCCAAAGGACAGATATAAATTATTTTTCTTTTCCCAACGAAAATAAAAATTCATATTATTGATAATTCTCATTCAGACCTATCTGCCTTCTGGAAGTATCCCTTCTCATTATGACATCAAGTACAAGCAAAAGCAAAGCCCCTATTCAGGAATCAAGCTCTTCCTTCATACCTACATCCCAGCAAATACCAATTTCCTTCTTCAATCCAGGATCATCTGTCACTTCACAAGAACTTATCAATGCCCATTGTAGTGCCATTCTCTTCGATAAAAGAAAAAACACTAGAAAAATGCCACCCAAAATTGCAAACCATATCAAGGACTTAGAAAGCCAAATCCTTATGTGCGATAATATCCATCAAAGAGCATTGTTATCCACCTATGCTGATGAAAAAACATCCAGAATTCACATCCTAGAAAAGGTTAACACAGCCCTTCCAGATGAGATAGTTGCAAGAATTAAATACTCAAAGCTCAATATATAAGCTAGGCAACTGGCTTTCCCAAATTTTTCCTATCATCATATGAAGGAGATATCTCATATATCAAACAAGGATTAGTCCAACGATTGTCTTTATGCAGAGATGATTTTAAAATGATACAGCAGCTCCCTGTGATCGTACGTCATGCCCTTCGTAGCTTTAGAGTTACCAAAAGACAACTTCTCATAACGATTTCATCAAGTTTGGGTGAAAGATCAGAAATCTGGTTTTATCAACCTTATCAATTATGGACCATCATAAATTATGAAGAAGTAGATTAAGTCTGCAAAAGTTCATCTCTACCTTAAATGATTATGAGCATCTCCCTGTTGATTATCCAGCTCAATGGTATGAATCTCATGAAGTCACTACAATGGAATACAGTTTAGAATGGCTCTAAACTTATGATCCAACTTCTGATCAACCTCAAAGATTTCTTAATCTAAAAGGACATCTTGAATTCGCAACTACATACAGATATGTTTGGTGTGGCTGTCGAAGAGTTGTTTGCATTGCTGATGATCTCGCTGAGTAAACAACGGCAATACAAAATCCATATAAATCTAGACATACAGCTCTTACTTGAATTATCAATGCTCTTGAAGACATGGCTTTTGATATTTCTGACAAAACTCGAGAAGAATCCAATTATTCAATGGTGAATTAAAAAATGATGGCTGGGATGAGCATTTTTGATGCAAGTCTCCAATAATACTATGCCTAGCATAAAGATTCTTCCTACGAGAGCTTTTTCTATTGGCCCAATGAGATTTTTGGCAAAAGTACTAAAAGACAGCGTATCTCTCATTAGAATGAAGTAGTATTTTATTCCTAACATGCATATCTAAGAAGAACTTATATCCAGAAAGGGAAAAGAAATAAAGATATGACACATACCTTATCAAGTTACTCAAAGCAATCATGACATCTCACGAATCAGATTAAAGTTCATCTACAGCAAAGATTGTGATTTTTGCCTGTAGTCTGGTTGCATCATGAAATTTGTCAGCACATGAAATGAAATGCAAATGCAATGCAAATTCAGTTGTAATGGAATGTTAATTATGCTAGTTATGACTATAAAAAGGTCTAGCCTTCCTCATGTATAGGAAAGAGTTGGAATACTAGTCAAAATCCAGCCTTGCTTCTACCACCATCTCCTCTCTCCTCTCCTTTCCACTTTTGTATACCCACCACCTTCCCCATTTGGTATTAGAGTCAAGTCGGCATCTAGTTTGTAATCAAGTATCGTTGCAATATAATGTCGTTTTGTGAGTATTTCTTCACTTATCTTTATGTTTTGATTTTGTTTAAGGAATTGCTAACTCAGAAGTAAGGACATCAAATGTCTTAATACTTAGTTCCGTGTTTGTTATTAATGAGAAATTTTAATCATATTATGCTTGGAGCGAAGCTGAGGTAGCCATTGTTAGCCGTGTGAAGGCATTTAAGGCGTTTTGTTGGAGAGTAAATCCTCTATTTCGTTAGATACTCGTGGTGGATTTGCTTAAAATAACTTCGTAATACAAATTATGGTAGCTTATTAAGAAGTTTGTACATTTTTCTTCCTCATCATCAAATTTCTTATCTTCTATGTCTATTAAAAATAGTGAAGAAATCAGCTATGACGATTTAGATTAAGTTATTTGTGACTAGACTATTCCAACCGTAAATAAAATGAAATTTATAATGTTGGAAGTTTTCAATTAAAATAAAGTCATAAAGTAAAAACCATTGAAAGAACTGAATCTATTACCAATAATATTCAGCATCTTTCTTTAATCAAGCCCCATGAAATAAAGGAGTATGTTCAAACATAAATTACATTTATTTTAGATTAGTGCAAGTTGCTCTAAAGCCATTAATATGACTTGGACTTAGAACTGAAGCTCTCATCTATGTTCAAGAGATGGGACATAAAAAATTCAGTGATTCATTACTTGGAATGGTTGAATCAAGTTTGGCTAATGGCCCTACTTTCTTCAATTGCTTTCCAAGTTTCTCTGTTTCTCTTACAGATCTAGGTGCACATGAAGCTCTTACTCTTGCTATCCAGACAAAAGGTATTGATATGAATCCTCATAATCAAAATCTTGCTCTTTTATGTAGAGTTTATTATAAACTGATGAATTCAGTTGTTCCAGGCATAGCCTATTCTCATCAAGCAAAAGGTATGACTACTTTATTCCAAACTAATTCCAAAAATAAAGTTAATATTCCAAAACTCATACAGTGGAAAGATATTAATCTATCTGGTAAATGGTGCTTAGAAAACACTCAACCTGACAAGTCTTTAGAAAATCAAGATATTGTAACAATTATTAAACATGAAGATGGAAGTGTTGAAAAAAATTTTCAAATAGATTCAAGAGATACAACTCCTACAGTTTATCAACCTACTAGAAAATCTTATTCACATCCTCCATCAGTGGTAGGATCTTCTATAAAAGAACCATCTCAAGTTTCTTGCTCTACACCTAATGTAGACCTTTGACCTACAGGACTAGTGTATCATTCTTATCAAACTTCTCCATCTAATACATATAATCCTTCAGAATCCAATTTCAATATAAATGTTATTGAATGCTTTGAAATTGATAAAGAAATGTTAAAAAAGAATTTAGCTTTACATCCTCTCACAAAATCCTTTTTCAACCATGTTTCTCAAGATCATAAAGACTTTCTAAAAGTAAAATGGTATAAATATATGTATGATAATCAAACAAATATTTATTTCTCTGATTGGCTTAAACTAGCCATGAAGAAAGCTTATAATACAGAAGATTTATCCATCAATATGATAACAAAATTAAGTTCATCTTGGATTATAGCTTCTACGAGTTTTTCTCCATAAAGAACTGAAGAATCTATACATCCTCCATTACATCAAATCATTTATAAAGAAACTTCAGCTATACCCATAAAAGATGTTGCAAAAATACAAAGAGACAAAGGTAAAACTGAATTTATTCACGAATTAGATTTAAGTCATGTTTTACAACAAAATAATTATACAAATATAAACCTTCATACTATTGGCAACAAACCAATAAAATTGAAGAAAAAGTTGAAAATATTTTAAAATTTTATGAAACTTCTTCTTCCCATAAACTAATTAAGACACAATCTTTAGGTTTTGAAGGTGAAGCCCTTAAAGATCTAAAGTTAGAAAAAAAAAACCCATAAAATTTTCAAATGAACTAGTCAATCAATTATCTCATAGTTTTACAAACATGAAACTTAAAGATAATAAAGAAAATAAAGATAAAAATCCATAAATATTTTAGTTTTTAAAGCTTTGAGCTTAGACTTAGAATTCTCTATTTCTGATTCTATAGAAGAAAAATCAAATGAAAATCAAGATGATCAAAATCAAGAATCTCTACAACTTAATAAAATATTTAAAAGGCCAAAACCAATAGTCACTGCAGCAAAAACAAGAAATTATTATTCAAGACCTACTCCAGTTGATCTTCAATTTGAAGAACAAGCTATTCCAAATGGCCTTCGATTTGAAAACTCTTCAGTACATGAATGGAATGTAGATGGACTATTTGAATATCAAATCCTGTAACTATGCCAACACATGATGATAGATGCCTCTACCATCGTGGCTGCCAATAATGATCAAAGACATGCAGTAAATGCAGTCGTCCTTGGATTTACTGGACAATTACATGGTTGGTGGGAAAAATACCTATCTGATACAGAAAGAAATGCTATATTAAATGCAGTAAAAAGCGATCCTCAAGAAATCATGTTCTTACTCCTCAAGGCCAATTGATCCCTCATTCTATCTACATGCTTATTACCAATATAGTTAAACATTTTACTGGTAATTATATGAATGTAGAAGAAAAATTAAAAACACAATTAATCAATTTATCTTGTCCAACATTATCATATTTTCATTGGTATAAGGATGTTTTCTTATCAAAACTCTATACAATCGATGCAAGTAATTCTGAATTTTAAAAAGAAAAATTCGTATCTGGTCTTCCTAAACTTTTTGCTGAAAAGGTTAGAGAAGAATTAAAATTAGAAAATTATGGAAATTTGAATTATGGAATGTATACATATGGTGATCTAATTTAAAAGATTAATGAAGTTGGATTTTCATTATGCAATGAAATCAAACTTAAACACTAAATTGAAAATAAAAAAAGAATCAACAAGTATTAACTTGGTGATTTTTGTTTTCAATTTGGTATGGAACCATTAATCAATCATTTTAGCCAAAATAAAAAGAAAAAATTAAAAAGAAACCATCAAGAAAGAATATCTAAACATTTTTCAACTCCACAATATTATTTTCCCTCAAAAAGATATTATAAAAAATCTTCTCATAAAAACCCTTATAAAAAACTAAAGAAATCTTATACAAACGATAATCCATCCACTTCTTATCCCAAGAAAAAAGAAATACAATATTATAATTGCAAAGAAAAAGGACATATAGCTCTTGACTGCCCAAAAATAAAAGTTAAAATAGAAAAAGAAATCATAACTATCTTAAAAGGATCCTCAGTGTCAGAGTCATCCAGTTCCTCTGTTACAAATTATTCTTCATCTCATGCTTTAGATACATGTCATTGTAAAATATTTGACAGTGAAATCCTATATGAATCTGCTTCTTCTTCCTCTTTATCTTTAAACGTACATTTTGCTCCAGAAAAGAGAGTGCTAGAAATATTTAAAGTCTAAAAGATGAAGAATTAAAAAATAAATATTTTGCAAAGATGCAAAATATAAATAATGGAACTAAAAAAGGAAATGCTTCTACATCAAATAACATATCAAACTTGCCTGAACGATTCAGCATTAAAACTATATTAGATAGATTAAGAGAGCAAGAATTTCCTACTCATCTTTCTATTCGAGATCTTTATAAAGAAATTAATAATCAAAATCTAGAAATAAAAGAATTAAAACAAGACTTAATTGAACTTCAAGAACTCAAACAACGTGTTGAGAATCTTGAATTTCACACACTCAAAAATTATCAAGAAAATAATGATAATGTAGAAAATCAAGAAAAATTTGATAAAGACTTAAATGGTTTTGTAAATTCTTTAACAAGAAATCCACTTAAAAAATGGAAAACTCAAGCTACAATTAAGGTCAAAGACTTCTCTATTAAAGCACTTTGCTTACTAGATAGTGGTGCCGATGTTAATTTAATAAGAGAAGGATTAATCCTAACAAAATATTATGAAAAACTAATAATAAACTCAATCTAGCTACTGCTAGCAAAAAACTACATATCAAATACAAATTAAGTAATGTTTATGTCTGTAAAAATTGAACATGCATAAAGATTAATTTCATTCTGAGAGAGGATTTAAACAATGATGTTATCTTTGGAAATCCTTTTCTAAAAATTTTATAGCCTTTTCAAATTGACTCATTAGGTCTAAAAACTATTTCAAATAATAAAAAATTAAATTTTGATTTTGTTGAATTAACTCCTATTCAACATATTAATATTATTCAGACAATGTGTAAACAAGAATAAGATGTTCAAAAACCATTCAAATATCTAGTTCCAAATAAAACGGATCTTATTAATCGTCTCTCTGATGTCTTCATGTTTTCTACATTTGATCCTACATCCTGATTTTGGTACCTTCAAATTCTACCTGAAGGACAGATATAAAATTAGTTTTCTTTTCCCAAAGAAAATAAAAATTCAAGTTATTGATAATTCTCATTCAGACCTATCTTTTACTCCTATCTGCCTTCAAGAAGTATCCCTTCTCATTATGACATCAAGTAAAGCCCCTATTCAGCAATCAAGCTCTTCCTTCATACCTACATCCCAGCAAATATTAATTCCCTTCTTTAATCCAAGATTATCTATCACTTCACAAGAACTTATCAATGCCCATTGGAGTGCCATTCTCTCTGATAAAAGAAAAAACACTAGAAAATCCCTATCCAAAATTGTAAACCATATCAAAGACTTAGAAAGCCAAACCCTTATGTGCCATAACGTCCATCAAAGAGCACTGTTATCCACCTACGCTGATGAAAAAACATCCAAAATTCTCCTCATGGAAAAGGTTAACACAGCCCTTCCAGATAAGATAGCTGCAAGAATTACAGAAAAAACTATTTCTTGTCAGATCAAAGAATGATTAATGCTCAAAGCTCAATATATAAACTGGCAACTGGCTTTCCTAAATTGTTCCTGCCATCATATGAAGTTGATATGTCATATATTGAATAGGGATTAGTCCAAAGATTTTCTTTATGCAGAGATGATTTTGAAATGAAACAGTGGATCCCTGCAATCGTTCGTCATGCCCTTCGCAGCCTTGGAGTTACCAAAAGACAACTTCTCATAACGTTATCATCCACTTTGGGTGAAAGATCATAAATTCGGTTTTATCAACCATATCAATTATGGACTATCATGACTTACGAAGAAGGAGATTTAGTCTGTAAAAAATTCATCTCTACCTTAAATGATTACAAGCATCTCCCCGCTGATTATCCAGCTCAATGGTATGAATCTCATAAAGTTGCTACAATGGAATACAACTTAGAACATCTCCAAAATTATGATCCAGCTTCTGATTAATATCAAAGATTTCTCAATCTAAAAGGACATCTTGGATTTGCAAGTACATACAAATATGTTTGGTGTGACGGTCGATGAGTTGTTTGCATTGCTGATGATCTCGCTAAGTAAACAACAGTGATATAGAATCCATATAAATCTAGATGTATAGCTCTTAATCAAGTTATCAATGCTTATGAAGACATGTCTTTTCATATTTCTGAAGAAACTTGAGAAGAGTTAATCCAATTATTCCATGGTGAATTAGCAAATGAAGGTTGGGATGAGCACTTTTGATGTAAGTCTCCTATTATAGTATGTGTACCGTTAAGATTCTTCCTACAAGAGCTTTCTCTAAAGCATTGGAAAGATGAGAAAAGCTTTTTCTACTAGCCTATCAATGAGTTTTTAGATAAAGACCTGGAAAAGTACTAAAAGACAAAGCATATCTCTCATAAGAATGAAGTAAAATTTTATTCCCAACATGCACATCATGAATAAAGTCACTCAAAGCAATCATGACATCTCACTATTCAGAATAAAGTTCATCTATAGCGAAGATTGTGATTTTTGCCTGCAGTCCGGAAGCATCATGAAATTTGCCAGCACAATAAATGAAATGCACATTCAATCTAAATTCAGTTGTAATGAAATGTAAATTATGTTTGTTATGACTATAAATAAGTCTAGCCTTCCCCATGTACATGCAAGAGTTAGAATATCAGTCAAAATCCAGCCTTGCTTCCACCACTATCTCCTCTCTCCTCTCCCTTCCACTTTTGTATACCCACCATCTTCCCCATTTGATATCAGAGCTAAGTTGGCATCTAGTTTTTAATCAAGTATCATTGCAATATAAAGTTGTTTTGTGAGTATTTCTTCACTTATCTTTATGTTTTGATTTTGTTTAAGGAATTGCTGACTCAGAAGCAAGAACATAAGAAAATCTTAATACTTGGTTGTGTGTTTCTTATTATTAAGAAATTTTAATCATATTCCGCCCGAAGCGAAGCTGAGGTAGCCATTGTTGTCGCCGTTGTTAACCATACAAAGGCATTTAAGGCTTTTTGTTAGTGTGTAAATCTTCTATTTCGTTAGATACTCGTGGTGGATTTGCTTAAAATAACTCTGTAATACAAATTATGGCTTAGCTTATTAAGAAGTTTGTACCTTCTTTCTACCTCGTCATCAAATTCTTTATCTTCTATGTCTATTAAAAATAGTGAAGATATCAGTTATGACGATTTAGATCAAGTTATTTGTGATTGGACTATTCCAACCGTAAATAAAAATGAAATTTATAAAGTAGAAGTTTTCAATTAAATTCAAGTTATAAAGTAAAAGCCATCGAAAGAACTGAATCCATTACTAGTAATATTTAGTATCTTTCTTTAATCAAGCCCCATGAAATAAAGGAGCATGTTAAAATATACAATTATATTCATTTTGGATTAATGCAAGTTGCTCTAAAGCCATTAACAACACTTGGACTTAGAACTGAAGCTCTCATCTATGTTCAGGATACAAGACATAAAAAATTCAGTGATTCATTACTTAGAATGGTTGAATCAAGTTTGGCTAATGACCCTACTTTCTTCAATTGCTTTCTAAATTTCTCTATTTCCCTTACAGATCTAGGTGCATATGAGGCTCTTATTCTTGCTATCCAGACAAAAAGTTTTGATATGAATCCTCATAATCTAAATCTTGCTCTCATATATAGAGTTTATTATAAACTCATGAATTAAGTTGTTCCAGGCATGACCTATTTCCATCAAGCAAAAGGTATGACTACTTTATTCCAATCTAATTTAAAAAATAAAGTTAATATTCCAAAACTCTTACAAAGGAATGATATTAATCTATCTGGTAAATGGCATTTAGAAAACGCTCAACTAGAAAGGTCTTTAGAAAATCAAGATATTGAAACAATTATTAAACATGAAGATGGAAGTGTTAAAATAAATTTTGAAACAGATTCAAGCGATACAACTCCTACAGTTTATCAACTGTTTAGAAAGTTTTATTCTCATCCTCCCTCTGTGGTAGGATCTTTCATAAAAGAACCATCCCAAATTTCTTGCTCTACACCTAATGTAGACCTTCGACCTGCAGGACTTGTGTATCTTTCTTATCAAGCTTCTTCATCTAATACATATAATCTTTCAGAATCCGATTTCAATATAAATGTTATTGAATGTTTTGAAATTGATAGAGAAATGTTAAAAAAGAATTTAGCTCTACATCCTTCAACAAAATCCTTTCTCAAACAGGTTTCTTAAGAACATAAAGACTTTTTAAAAGATAAATAGTAAAAATATATGTATGATAATCAAAGATATATTTATTTCTTTGATTGGCTTAAACTAGCCATAAAGAAAGCTTATAATATTGATGATTTTTCCATCAATATAATAACTAAATTAAGCTTTTCTTGTATTATACCTTCTACCAGTTCCTCTCCTCAAAGAACTGAAGAGTCTATACATCCTCCATTACATCAAATCATTTAAAAAGAAAGTTCTGTTGTACCCATAAAAGATGTTGCAAAAAGACAAAAAGACAAAGGTACATCTGAATTTATTTCTAAATCAGATTTAAGTCATGTTTTAGAACAAAATAATTATACAAATATAAACCTTTATACTATTGGCCAACAAACTAATAGAATTAAAGATAAATTTGAAAATATGTTAAAATTTTATGAAGCAACTTCTTAACAAAAGATAATTAAGACACAAACTTTAGGTTTTCAAGGTGAAGCCCTTAAAGATCTAAAGTTAGAAAGTAAACCTTTCAAATTTTCAGATGAACTAATCAATCAATTATCTAATAGTTTTACAAAAACAAAACTTCAAGAAAATAAACATCAAAAAGCTGACAATCTATAAATGTTTTAGTCCTAAATTCCAAAGCCTCTAGCTCAGATTCAGAATTTTCTGTAGCTGATCCTATAGAAGAAGAGTCTAAAACAAATGAGAATCAAAATGATCAAAATCAAGAATCTTTACAAATCAATAAAATATTTAAAAGATAAAAACCAATAGTCATTGCAGCAAAAACAAGGAATTATTATCCAAGACCTACTCTAGTTGATCTTCAATTCGAAGAACAAGCTATTCTAAATAGCCTTCAATTTGAAAATTCCTCAGTATACGAATGGAATGTAGATGGACTATCTGAATATCAAATCCTACAATTATGCCAACACATGATGATCTACGCCTCTATAATTATGGCAGCCGGTAATGACCAAAGACATGCTGTAAATGCAGTTGTCCTTGGATTTACTGGACAATTTCATGGTTGGTGAGAAAAATACCTATTTGATACAAAAAGAAATGCTATATTAAATGCAGTAAAAAGAGATCCCTTAGGAAATCTTATTGTTACTCCTTAAGGCCAAATGATCTCTGATCCATCTACATGCTTATTACCAATTTAGTTAAACATTTTATTGGTAATTATATAAATGTAGAAGAAAAATTAAAAACATAATTAATCAATTTATCTTGCCCAATGTTATCTGATTTTTATTGGTATAAAGATGTTTTCTTATCAAAACTCTATACGATAGATGCAAGCAATTCAAAATTTTGGAAAGAAAATTTTATATCCAGTCTTCCTAAACTTTTTGCAGAAAAAGTTAGAGAAGAGTTAAAATCAGAAAATTATAGAAATTTAAATTATGGACTTTATACATATGGTGATTTCATTCAAAAGATAAATAAAGTTGGATTTTCATTTGCAATAAAATATAACCTAAACTACAAATTGAAAATAAAAAAAAGAATGAGCAAATATGAACTTGGTGATTTTTGTTATCAATTTGGCATGGAACCATTAATCAGTCCTATTAGCAAAAATAAAAAGGAAAACTTAAAAAGAAACCATCAAAAATGAAAATCTAAACATTTTTCAACTCCACAATATTATATTCCCTCAAAAAGATATCATAAAAAGATTTTCTCATAAAAACCCTTATAAAGAATTAAAGAAATCTTATACAAAAAATAATCTATCCACTTCTTATCCCAAGAAAAAAGAAATACAATGTTATAATTACAAGGAAAAAGGACATATAGCCCCTGATTGCCCAAAAATAAAAGTTAAAATAGAAAAAGAAAGCAAAACTATCTTAAAGGGATCCTTAGAGTCAGAGTCATCTAGTTCCTCTGAAACAGATAATTCTTCCTCTCATTCTTCAAATACATGTCATTGTAAAATATTTGACAGTGAAATCCAATAAGAATCTGCTTCTTCTACCTCTTTATCTTTAAACATACTTTCTGCTCCAGAAGAGATGGTGCTAGAAATGTTTAAAGATCTAAAAGATGAAGAATTAAAAAAAATGTATTTTGAAAAAATGCAGAATATAAATAAAGGAACTAAAAAAGGAAAAGCTTCTTCATCAAATAATATATCAGACTTACTTGAACAATTCAGCATTAAAACTATATTAGATAGATTAAGAGAGCAACAAGCTCCTACTCATCTTTCTATTGAAGATCTTTATAAAGAAATTAATAATCAAAATCAAGAAATAAAAGAATTAAAATAAGACTTAATTGAACTTCAAGAACTCAAACAACGTGTTGAGAGTCTTGAATTTCATATTCTCAAAAATTATCAAGAAAATAATGATAATTTAGAAAAACAAGAAAATTTGAATAAAAACTTGAATGTTTTTGTAAATTTTTTAACAGGGAATCCACTTAAAAATGGAAAACTCAAGTTACAATTAAGATCAAAGAATTCTCTATTAAAGCACTTTGCTTAGTAGATAGTGGCATATATGTTAATTTAATAAGAGAAGGATTAATCCCAACAAAATATTATGAAAAAACAGATAATAAACTCAATCTATCTACTGCTAGCAAAAACCTACATATCAAATACAAATTAAGTAATGTTTATGTTTGTAAAAATGGAACATGCATAATGACTAATTTCCTTCAAGGAAAGAATTTAAACAATGATGTTATCATTGGAAACCCTTTTCTATAAATTTTACATCCTTTTCAAATTGTCTCATCAAGTTTAAAAACTATTTTAGACAATAAATAATTAATTTTTGATTTTGGTGAATCAACTCTTATTCAACATATCAATAGTATTCAGACGAAGTGTAAACAAAAATAAAGTGTTCAAAAAACAATCAAACATCAAGTTCCAAATAAATAGATCTTATTAATCATCTCTCTGATGTCTTCATGTTTTCTACATTTGATCCTACATCCAGATTTTGGTACCTTCAAATTCTACCCAGAGGATAGATATAAAATTAGTTTTCTTATTGCAAAGAAAATAAAAATTTAGATTATTGATAATTCTCATTCAGACCTATCTACCTTCAGGAGGCATCCCTTCTCATTATGACATCAAGTACAAGCAAAAGTAAAGCCCCCATCAAGAATCAAGCTCTTCTTTTATGCCTATATCCCAACAAATATCAATTCCCTTCTTCAATCCAAAATTATCTGTCTCTTCACAAGAACTTATCAATACCCATTGGAGTGCCATTCTCTCTGATAAATGACAAAACACTAGAAAAACCCTAACGAAAATTGCAAAGCATATGAAAGACTTAGAAAGTCAAATCCTTATGTGCCAAAACATCCATCAAAGAGCATTATTATCAACCTATGCTGATGAAAAAACATCCAGAATTCACCTCCTAGAAAAGGTTAACACAGCCCTTCCAGATGAGATAACTGCAAGAATTAAAGAAAAAACTATTTCTTGTCATATCAAGGAGCGATTAATGCTCAAAGCTCAATATATAAGCTGGGCAACTGGCTTTCCCAAATTGTTCCTGCCATCATATGAAGTTGATATCTCATATATCGAACAAGGATTAGTCCAAAGATTTTCTTTATGCAGAGATGATTTTGAAATGATACAGCATCTCCCTGTTGATTATCCTGCTCAATGGTATGAATCTCATGAAGTAGCTACAATGGAATACAGCTTAGAACGTCTCCAAAAGTATGATTAAGCTTCTGATCAATGTCAAAGATTTCTCAATCTAAAAGGATGTCTTGAATTTGCAAGTACATACATATATATTTAGCGTGACGGCCGATGAGTTGTTTCTATTGCTGATGATCTCGCTAAGCAAACAACAGTGATACATAATCCTTCTAAATCTGAACATGCGAAGCTTAATCAAATTCTCAATTCCTATGAAGATATCTCTTTTGACATTTCAGAAAAAACTCGTGAAGAATTAATTCAGCTATTCCATGGAGAATTCAAAAATGATAATGAAGGTTGGAATGACCCTTGGCATAATTTTGACTCTATTATAAAGTTCTTCGCCAACTATAATGGAATTCATCAGGATGGTGATTAATCTTATCAAGATTTAGTTTTATCAAGATTTATTAAGAGTTTACTCTATAAAGCTTGCAAAGAAAAGATAACCAAAACTTTATCATTGCTACCATATCCATAGCTATGCTATTCTCTACAAACACATCAAAGTTATGTTAAAAAAGTACTATACCAAAAAGCTACTTTGAGAAAGAAGACAAAAGACAAATGGGAAAAATCCAAACGCCAACAAGAAAATTCAAGGCTCCATAGACTCCTCTCTCTGCAATAGACTAACCAGGTACTATACAGAAGAATAAAGCAACATCCTCCTAATTAACAAGTACACTCATCACAGCATGAAGACAAACCATCTTTAAGGTAACCTGTGATTTCATCCAGCAGTAAAATCCCGAAACATCAAAAATGAAATGCAAATGCAGTGTAAATTCAGTTGTAATGAAATATAAATTATGTTTGCTAAGGTTATAAATAGTACCAGCCTTCTCCATGTATAGGCAACAGTTGGAATACCAGTCAAAATCCAACCTTGCTTCCACCACAATCTCCTCTCTCCTCTCCCTTCCACTTTTGTATACCCACTATCTTCCCCATTTGGTATCAGAGCCAACTTGGTATCAAATTTGTAATTTAGTACTTTGGCAATATAAAGTTGTTTTGTGAGTATTTCCTAACTTATCTTTTTTATGTTATGCTTTGATTTTGCTTAAGGAATTGCTGACTCAAAAGTAAGAACATCAAAAGTCTTAATACTTAGTCCTGTGTTTGTTATTATTGAGAAATTTTAATCATATTCCGTGCAGAACAAAGCTGAGGTAGCCATTGTTGTCGCCGTTGTTAGTTGTGTGAAGGTGTTTAAGGCATTTTGTTGGTGTGTAAATTCTCTATTTCATTAGATACTCGTGGTTGATTTGGTTAAAATAACTCTGTAATACAAATTATGGCTAAGCTTATTAAGAAGTTTGTATCTTCTTCTTTCTCATCATCAAATTCCTTATCTTCTATGTCTATAAAAAATAGTGAAGAAATCAGTTATGACGATTTAGATCAAAGTTATTTGTGACTGGACTATTACATCCATAAATAAAAATGAAACTTATAAGGTTAGAAGTTTTCAATTAAAATCAAGTTATAAAGTAAAAACCATTGAAAAAACGGAATCCATTACTAATAATATTCAGCATCTTTCTTTAATCAAGCCCCATGAAATAAGGGAGTATGTTAAAACATACAATTATATTCATTTTGGATTAGTGCAAGTTGCTCTAAAGCCTTTAACAGGACTTGGACTTAGAACAGAAGCTCTCATCTATGTTCAAGATACAAGACATAAAAAATTTAGTGATTCATTACTTGGAATGGTTGAATCAAGTTTGGCTAATGACCCTACTTTCTTCAGTTGCTTTCCAAATTTCTCTGTTTCCCTTACAGATCCAGGTGCATATGAGGCTCTTACTCTTGCTATCTAGACAAAAGGTTTTGATATGAATCCTCATAATCAAAATCTTGCTCTCATATATAGAGTTTATTATAAACTCATGAATTAAGTTGTTCCAAGCATAGCTTATTCCCATGAAGCAAAAGGTCATCATCATCATCATCATCAAAGCCTTATCCGAACCATGTTGGGGTTGGCTACATGAATTATGTTTCTCCACTCTGTTCTATTTTTAGCCAAATCTTTCGATGAGTTAAACTTCTTCAAATATGAATTAATGACTTCCATCCATGTTTTCTTCAGCCTGCCCCTACCTCTTTTTGGGCCATTCACCTGTATATCCATATTTTTTCTCACCGGTGGCATTACTGGCCTATGCTCAAAATGCCCAAACCATCTTAAACGGGTTTCTTTAATCTTATCCCCTATTGGTGCTACCCTTAAATGCTCTCGAAAGCGCTCATTTCTAATTTTATCTTTCCAACTTTTACCAGACATCCACCTAAGCATTCTCATTTCTGCTACATGCATCTTATGAATATGCGTCTTCTTAATTGGCTAACATTATGCTCCATATGTCATATCTGGTCTAACCACCGTCCTGTAAAATTTGCCCTTCAATTTCGTTGGCATTCGTCTTTCACAAAGGACTCTTGAAGCTAGTCTCCACTTTAGCCATCCATCTTTTATCCTATGCTCCACATCTTCGTCAATCTTCCCATCCTTACTAATCATCGAGCCTAGGTAAAGAATTTCTACGTGTTATCTCATGGATTTCAATTTTGACAGTGGTTTCAATACTTTGTATATATCCATTGAAGTTGCTAAAGGTATGACTACTTATTCCAAACTAATTTAAAAAATAAAGTTTATATTCCAAAACTCATACAGTGGAATGATATTAATCTATCGGGTAAATGGCTTTTAGAAAACGCCCAACCAGAAAGGTCTTTAGAAAATCAAGATATTGAAACAATTATTGAACATGAAGATGGAAGTGTTGAAATAAATTTTCAAATAGATTCAAGAGATACAACTCATATAATTTATCAACCATCTAAAAAGTCTTATTCTCATCCTCCCTCTATGGTAGGATCTTCCATAAAAGAACCATCCCGAGTTTCTTGCTCTACACCTAATGTAAACCTTTGACCTATAAGACTTGTGTATCCTTCTCATTAAGCCTCTCCATCTAATACATATAATCCTTCGGAATCCGATTTCAATATAAATGTTATTGAATGCTTTGAAATTGATAAAGAAATGTTAAAAATGAATTTAGCTTTGCATCCTCTCACAAAATCCTTCTTTAACCATGTATCTTAAGAACATAAAGACTTTCTAAAAGCAAAATGGTATAAATATATGTATGATAATCAAAGAAATATTTGTTTCTTTGATTGGCTTAAACTAGCCATAAAGAAAGCTTATAATACTGAAAACTTATCCATCAATATGATAACAAAATTAAGCTCATCTTGGATTATAGCTTCTACCAGTTCTTCTCCACAAAGAGCTGAAGAATTTATACATACTCCATTATATCAAATCATATATAAAGAAACTTTAGTCGTACCCATAAAAGATATTGCAAAAATACAAAGAGATAAAGGTAAATCTGAATTTATTTACAAATCAGATTTAGGTCATGTTTTAGAACAAAATAATTATACAAATATTAACCTTCATACTATTGGCCAACAAACTAATATAATTGAAGATAAAGTTAAAAATATTTTACAGCCTTCTGAAATTATTTCTTCTCAAAAATAAATCAAAACTATCTTAAAAGGATCCTCATCCTCATCCTTAGAATCATCTAGTTTCTTTGATAAAGATTATTTTTTAGATACATGCCATTGTAAAATATTTGACAGTGAAATCTAGTATGAGTCTGCTTCTTTTTCCTCTTTATCTTTAAACATACTCTCTACTCCAAAAGAAATGGTGCTAGAAATGTTTAAAGATCTAAAAGTTGAATAATTAAAAAATAAATATTTTGAAAAAGTACAGAAAATAAACAACGAAAATAAAAAAAAAGGAAAAGCTTCTACATCAAGTAATATCTCTGACTTACCTGAACAATTTAGTATAAAAACTGTTTTAGATAAATTAAGAGTGCAACAAGCTCCTACTCATTTTTCAATTCAAGATCTTTTTAAAGAAATTAATAATTAAAAAAAATAAAAGAATTAAAACAAGACTTAATTGAACTTTAAGAACTCAAATAACGTGTTGAGAATCTTAAATTTCACATATTCAAAAATTATCAAGAAAATTATGATAATTTAGAAAATCAAGAAAAATTTGATGAAAACTTAAATGGTTTTGTAAATTCTTTAAGAAGGAATCCGCCTCAAAAATGGAAAGCTCGAGTTATAATTAAGTTCAAAGACTTCTCTACTAAAGCATTCTGCTTACTAGATAGTGGCATAGATGTTAATTTAATAAGAGAAGGATTAATCCCAACAAAATATTATGGAAAAACCAATAATAAACTCAGCCTAGCAACAGCTAGTAATAAACTCCATATCCATTATGAATTAAATAAAATCCATGTTTGCAAAACTGGAACATGTATAAAGACTAATTTCCGGCTCAGAAAAGATTTAAACAATGATGTTATCCTTGGAAATCTCTTTCTACAGATTCTACAGCCTTTTTCAAATTGATTCATCAGGCCTTAAAACTATTAAAGACAATAAAAAATTAATTTTTGATTTTGTTGAATCAACTCCTATTCAACATATCAATATTATTCAAAATCAAATTGCTTGTAAAGAAAAACAAATTGCATATCTTCAAGAAGATATGAATTATTTAAGAATTAAAAAAGAATTACAAAACCAGAATTCCAAAAAGATTTAATCCAATTTCAAAAATCTCTTGAAACAGAATGCTTTCTGACTTTCCTTCTGCCTTTTGGCATAGGAAACACCATACTGTTTCTCTTCCATATATTGATAATTTCAATGAATCTCAAATTACTACTAAAACTTAACCTATTCATATGAATAAAGACCTTGTGTAACTATGTACTAAAGAAATCAATGATCTTCTTAATAAAAAGCTTATTCAAAAATCACAATCCCCCTAGAGTTGTGCAGTGTTTTATGTAAATAAAGTGCCTGAACAAGAATGAGGTATTCCCTGTCTTGTTATCAGCTACAAGCCTTTAAATAAAGTCTTAAAATCCATCAGATATCTAGTTCGAAATAAAACTGATCTTATTAACCATCTAGCTGGTGCCTTCCTTTTTTCCAAATTTGATCTTAAATCAGGTTTTGGCAAATCCAAATCACCCTGGAGGACAGGTATAAAACTGTTTTTACAGTAACATTTGGCCATTATGAATGGAACGTTATGCCATTTGGTTTAAAAAATCCTCCTTTAGAATTACAAAGAATAATGAGTGACATTTTTAATCCATATCAAGCTTTTACACTTGTCTATATATATGACATTCTTGTGTTTTCAAAATCTATTTATGGCCATTGGAAATATTTAAATATTTTTAAAAAAGTTATTATCAAGAATGGACTTGTCTTATCCCAAAAGAAAATGAAGCGTTTTTAAATAGAAATTTAGTTTCTTGGCTTTATAATAAAAAAAGGAACTATTTCTCCAGTCCAAAGAGTTATTACGTTTACTTCCCAATTTCCTGATGAAATTCTTAATAAAGAGCAATTGCAACATTTTCTTAGATGCCTCAATTATGTTTCTGACTTTTATAAAGATCTTACTAAAGAAAGAAAAATCTTGCAAATGTGCTTGACCAAAAATCCTGTAGAATTGAAGATAAAGTTGAAAATATTTTAAAAATTTATGAAGCATTTGTTTCCCAAAAGATAATTAAGACACAAACTTTAGGTTTTCAAAGTGAAGCCCTTAAAGATCTAAAGTTAGAAAGGAAACCGTTAAAGTTTTTCGATGAACTAATTAATCAATTATATCATAGTTTTAAAATATAAAACTTCAAGAAAATAAAGATAAAACAGCTGACAAATCTATAAATGTTTTAGTCTCAAATTCTAAAGCCTCTAGCTCAAATTCAGACTTTTTGTAGTTGATTAAAGAAAGATACTGAATTTTACTGGTAATCGATTCAGTTCTTTCGATGGTTTTTACTTTATAACTGATTTTAATTGAAAACTTCCAACTTTATAAATTTCATTTTTATTTTCGGTTAGAATAGTCCAGTCACAAATAACTTGATCTAAATTGGCATAACTGCTTTCTTCACTATTTTTAATAGATATAGAAGATAAAGAATTTGATGATGAGGAAGAACAAGGTACAAACTTCTTAATAAGCTTAGCCATAATTTGTATTACAGAGTTATTTTAACCAAATCCACCACAAGTATCTAACGAAATAGGGGATTTACACACCAACAAAATGCCTTAAATGCCTTCACACAGCTAACAACGGCAACAACAATGGCTACCTCAACTCGCTCCGGGCTGAATGTGATTAAAACTTCTCAATAATAACAAACACAGAACAAGAATTAAGACTTTTGACATTCTTACTTCTGATCAGCAATTCCTTAAGCAAAATCAAAGCAAAACATGACAAAGATAAATAAAGAAATACTCACAAAACAAATTTATATTGCCAAAGTACTAGATTACAAATTTGATACCAACTTAGCTCTGATACCAAATGGGGAAGATGGTGCGTATACAAAAGCAAAAGGGAGAGGAGAGAGGAGATGGTGGTGGAAGCAAGGCTGAATTTTACTGGTATTCCAACTTTTACCTATTCATGAGGAAGGCTAGACCTATTTATAGTCAAAACCAACATTATTTACATTTCATTACAATTGAATTTACACTGCATTTGCATTTCATTTCATGTGTTGACAAATTTCATGATGCAACCGGACTGTAGGCAAAAATCATAATCTTTGCTGTAGATGAACTTTATTCTGAATAGTGAGATGTCATGATTGCTTTGAATGACTTGATAAGGTATGTATCATGTCTTTATTTCTTTTCCCTTTCTGGAGATAAGTTCTTCATAGATGTGCATGTCGGGAATAAAATACTACTTCATTCTTATAAGAGATACTTTGTCTTTTAGTACTTTTGTATTTACTTTTTCCAAAAAAGTCATTGATGGGCTAGTTGTCACACCCTGATCCCGGGAATTTGGGGACTTGAGTGGGCCCCCAGGGCGTGGATACGTAGTCCTGTAGAAATCGTGCCCTGAAGAATTATGCACGAATTCCTACAAGTGAGATTCCACAGGAACGTGTGAGGTATGCTGACACACATACAAACATAACTTATCATAGGCGAAGTCCTACGAAATACTCAGTAATTATCAAGAGCACATGAAGTTCATAGTCTGTTAACCTTTATAAGTAAACATATATACATACAATAGTGTTAAAGTCTTTTAAGTATATTCTAAGAATACTACTTAATTGTGTGATACAAAAGGTCCAAGCATAACATCCCAAGAATACATGCGCTCCGTAGGATGGCTAGTAATAGACGTCACCATCTGTCCACTCGTCTACACCCCGAGGTACCGTTGGGGTACCCTCCGGGGGCGCGTCAGTGTTCGTGTTGGGACCGGGTGCTAGACCTGCAATACCAAGGGTAACACTGTTAACACGACAGTTAAACAAGTACTAAGGCATATGAAACTAATACAACATAATATATCAACAAGAATAATCACTGAACATGATGCATGAGTGAGGAATTACAACTTAAATGTCATACATACTGATTGGCAACCACGACGCTCTATTCTCCCAAAAGGGAGCATACATATCATATGGGTCATTAGGGGATCAAGCTAGCTTCCCAAGGAGCGCCGACTACTTCTTCGTAAACCTATTACGGTGGTGTCATACATATACCCAAAGGGCGTAAGCTGAGTGGTGACAATTCAGACCCAATCGTATCAGTCATATCACACCCTTGGTTAACAAGCTCGCACTCATTAGAAGCTCCGGCTTGTCAGATACGCACTCATTAGAAGCTCAGGTTTGAATTGCCTCAGGGTTTTGTTAAAGGAAGTAGTTCATGTTGAAGGTGGGGTGTTGTAGCAAGATGCATGCATTCGGATTGAGATATTACTACTCATCCTATAGTAATTGGCCCCTGATTCCCAAGAACATTCAACCCGACGTATTCATAAGAAATTCGGTGTCGTTGTGTTATCGCATCTTGATATTACCTTATAGGCATATGGGACACCTTCTTATGCCAACATCCATGACTTGCTATTGGGAGATCATTCATAAGTCATTCATTCATTCCAACATGTAATTACCGGTGGCCAATGTGGAGGTGTAGAAGGTAGCAGTACTAAGGCCCTACAAGATCATTGGAGGTTCCTAACATCCTACATTCACTGGTTCTTTATGGCTTAGCTGTATACAAGGCTACGGCTTAGCCGAGTGGGTCAGAATCCATCCGGATTTTCAGGCGCATTTACGGCCCAACAGTATGTTGCCCTATGGCTTAGCCGTGCTAAGCCTATGGCTAGGTTACAGGGAGTTTACGGCTTAGCCGTAGTGTATTCCACGGTGTAGCCGTGTGCAAACCGTAGAAGAAACTGGGTTCGATGAGCTCTCTAGAAAGCTCGCCATAGGAAGACCTACGGCTTAGGTACGGGCTGGATATGGCTTAGCCATAGTGAAATCCACGGCATAGCCGTATGTGAGCCGTAGTACAAAATCACATTCTACTGCTCTCTGGACCTTGAGCCGTAAATGCTCACTGCTTAGCCGTAGCTTCACCGTAAGCTTCAGAAATCTGAATACAGTTCTGTAGCTCGGTTCCAACGCAATTCAACACAAGAACATGGATAAGTGAAGTGTTCTTATGGCTCAGTAACACTGTCTTTGAAAGTGTTTGATGCCCACACACCCTTATAATGCATGTTCACCTTGTAATTCATTCCATATCATATTTACATCAATTAAAACAAAAATACAAGTAGCTAGCTCAATAATCCATGCTTAATTATGCATGCAGTACATACAACTCAGTACTTGCCTCTTCTAACAGTGCTAACCCTCTCAAACTCCCTTTTTTGCTGTGTGATCAGGAAAATCTCTGGAATGAAATGGGTTCTCTACAAGTAGCATGAAATGTGGAATATGGAGGCTTAGATTTACATGCATGTCATGGGAATTGAATCTTCATGGCTCTAACAAACCGAACGTATGAGAAAGAGGCAAATTTTTTACCTTATATTATTGGAGACGATTATAATTACAGGAGAGAGATACCCCAAGGAAGAATGAGAAGATGGTTGAATGCTATCCTCAATGCACGCACAACCCTCCAACCTTAGCAGCACCTCAATGCAAGGAGCAGAAAGAAGAAATTCAGAAAGGGAAGGGAGAGGTCCACCAGCTAAAATGAGGGAAGAAAGAAGAGGGTATGTGGAGCTTCTCTTTTAAACATAATTTTCTCCTGAAGTTGCATGCAAGTCCACTCGTTTCCAGAAATTTCAGTTTAAGCCAAAAGGACCTCAATTGGCCCAGAATGAGTCTGGATCAACTCGGGCCCAACACGAAAGACGATCCACGCGAAAAGTTACACGAAAGGCAGTAGATGGGGTGTCTAAGAGATGCAAGGATAATTGACAAAAAGGCCCTTAACTATTGAAGTAAGGTCCAAACTCTGCCCAACTACCTATCTGAGGCCCAAACCCAATAGTTTTACACTAAATTAATCCTCAACGAGTCTTAATCAATATAAAACAAGGTTAATTAACGTAACTAAGATTAGTGGGGGTTTGGAACCTTACACTAGTAGAAAAAGCTCTTGTGGGAAGAATCATTATGCTAGGCATAGTATTATTGGAGACTTGCATCAAAAGTGCTCATCCCAGCCATCATTTGTTAGTTCACCATGGAATAATTGGATTAACTCTTCTCTAGTTCTGTCAGAAATATCAAAAGACATGTCTTCATAAGCATTCATAATTTGATTAAGAGCTGTATGTCCAGATTTTTATGGATTATGTATCACCGTTGTTTGCTCAGCGAGAACATCAGCGATGCAAACAACTCTTCGACTGTCACACCAAACATATCTGTATATACTTGCAAATTCAAGATGTCCTTTTAGATTGAGAAATCTTTGATACTGATTAGAAGTTGGATCATAAGTTCGGAGGCATTCTAAGCTGTATTCTATTATAGTGACTTCATGAGATTTATACCATTAAGCTGGATAATCATTAGGGAGATGCTCGTAATCATTTAAGGTAGAGATGAACTTTTTGCATACTAAATCTCCTTCATAGTTCATGATGGTCCATAATTGATAGGTTAACAAAACTGGATTTCTGATCTTTCACCCAAACTTGATGAAATCGTTATGAGAAGTTGTCTTTTGGTAACTCCAAGGCTGCGAAGGGAATGACGCATGATTACAGGGAGCTACTGTATCATTTCAAAATTATCTCTACATAAAGAAAATCTTTGGACTAATCCTTGTTCAATATATGAGATATCAACTTCATATGATGGGAGGAACAATTTGGAAAAGCCAGTTGCCCAGCTTATATAATAAGCTTTGAGCTTTAATCGCTCCTTGATCTAACAAGAAAGAGTTTTTTCTCTAATTCTTGCAGCTATCTCATCTGGAAGAGCTGTGTTAACCTTTTCCAAGAGGTAAATTCTGGATGTTTTCTCATTAGAATAGGTGGATAACAGTGCTCTTTAATGGATGTTATGGCATATAAGGATTTGGATTTCTAAGTCCTTGATATGGTTTGTAATTTTGGATAGGGTTTTTCTAGTGTTGTTTCTTTTATCAGAGAGAATGGCACTCCAATGGGCAGTGATAAGTTCTTGTGAAATGATAGATAATCTTGGATTGAAGAAAGGAATTGATATTTGTTAGGATGTAGGTATGAAGGAGGAGCTTAATTCCTGAATAGGGGCTTTGCTTTTGCTTGTACTTGATGTCATAATGAGAAGGGATACTTCCTGAAGGCAGATAGGTCTGATGAGATTTATCAATAATCTGAATTTTTATTTTCTTTGGAAAAAAAATAATTTTATATCTATCCTCTGGGAAGAATTTGAATGCCCCAAAATCTGGATGTAGGATTGAATGTAAAAAATATGAAGACATTAGAGAGACGATTAATAAGATCCATTTTATTTGGAATTGGATATCTGAATGGTTTTTGAACATCTCATTGTTGTTTACACTTTGTCTGAATAATATTGATATGTTGAATAGGAGTTAATTCAACAAAATCAATATTTAATTCTTTATTGTCTCAAATAGTTTTTAGACTTGATGAGTTAATTTGAAAAGGCTATAAAATTTGTAGAAAAGGATTTCCAAGGATAACATCATTGTTTAAATCCTTTTTTAGAAGGAAATTAGTCTTTATGCATATTCCATTTTTATAGACATAAACATTACTTAATTTGTATTTAATATGTAGTTTTTTGTTAGTAGTAGCTAGATTGAGTTTATTATTGGTTTTTTCATAATATTTTGTTGGGATTAATCCTTCTCTTATTAAATTAACATTTGCACCACTATCAAGTAAGCAGAGTGCATTAATAGAAAGTCTTTGACCTTAATTATAGTTTGAGTTTTCCATTTTTTAAGTGGATTTTTTGTTAAAGAATTTATAAAACCATTTAAGCCTTTATCAAATTTTTCTTGATTTTCTAAATTATAAATATTTTCTTGATAATTTTTGAATGTGTGATTCAAGATTCTCAACACGTTGTTTGAGTTCTTGAAGTTCAATTAAGTCTTGTTTTAATTCTTTTAATTCTTGATTTTGATTATTAAATTCTTTATAAAGATCTTGAATGGAAAAATGAGGAGGAGCTTTTTGCTCTCTTAATCTATCTAATATAGTTTTAATCATGAATTGTTCTGGTAAATTAGATATATTATTTGAAGTAGAAGCTTTTCCTTTTTTATTTCTTTTATTTATAGTATGTATTTTTTCAAAATATTTATTTTTTAATTTTCATCTTTGAAATCTTTAAACATTTTTAGCACCAATTCTTCTGGAGGAGAAACTACGTCTAAAGATAAAGATGAAGAAAAAGTGGATTCATACTAGATTTTACTGTCAAATATTTTACAATGACATGTATATGAAGAATACTCTTTATTAGAGGAACTAGATGATTCTAAGGATGAGGATGAGGATCCTTTTAAGATAGTTTTGATTTCTTTTTCTATTTTTACTTTTATTTTAAGGCAGTCAGGAGCTATATGTCCTTTTCTTTGCAATTATAACATTGTATTTCTTTTTTCTTGGGATGAGAAATGGATGGATTATCTTTTGTATAAGATTTATTTAATTCTTTAAAAGGGTTATTATGAGAAGATTTTTTATGATATCTTTTTGAGGGAATATAATATTATGTAGTTGAAAAATGCTCAGATTTTTTTTGATGGTTTCTTTTTAAGTTTTTCTTTTTATTCTGGCTAGACGGACTAATTAATGGTTCGATCCCAAATTGAAAACAGAAATCACCAAGTTCATACCTGCTGGTTCTTTTTTGATTTTCAATTTGATGTTTAAGTTTGATTTCAATGCATAATGAAAATCCAACTTTATTAATCTTTTGTATTAGATCACCATATGTACACATTCCATAATTCAAATTTCCATAATTTTTTGATTTTAATTATTCTCTAACTTTTTTTTGCAAAAAGTTTAGGAAGACCAGATATGAATTTTTCTTTCCAAAATTTTGAATTACTCGCATCGATCGTATAAAGTTTTGATAAGAAAACATCTTTATACCAATGAAAATCTGATAATGTTGGGCAAGATAATTTCATTAATTGTGTTTTTAATTTTTCTTCTACATTCAAAGTATTACAAATAACATGTTTAACTGTATTGGTAATAAACATGTAGATGGAATCAGGGATCATTTGGCCTTGAGGACTAAGAACAGGATTTACTGAGGGATCTCTTTTTACTGCATTTAATATAGCATTTCTTTCTATATCAGATAGGTATTTTTCCCACCAACCATGTAATTGTTCAGTAAACCCAAGGACGACTGCATTTACTGCATGTCTTTGATCATTACCAGCAGCCATGATGGTAGAGGCGTATATCATCATGTGTTGGCATAGATGCAAGATTTGATATTCAGATAGTCCATCTACATTCCATTCATATACTGAAGAGTTTTCAAATCGAAGGCCATTTAGAATAGCTTATTCTTTGAATTAAAGATCAATTGGAGTAGGTCTTGGATAATAATTTCTTGTTTTTACTACAGTGACTATTGGTTTTTGTCTTTTAAATATGTTATTGATTTGAGAGATTCTTGATTTTGATCATTTTGATTTTGATTTGATTTTTCTTCTATAGAGTCAGAAGCAAAGAATTCTAAGTCTGACCTCGATGCTTTAGAAACTAAAACATTTATGGATTTCTCATCTTTTTTTTCTTTATTATCTTTAAGTTTTATGTTTATAAAACTATATGATAATTGATTGATTAGTTCGTCTGAAGATTTTAAGGGTTTTTTTTTCTCATCTGAAGATTTTAAGGGTTTCTTTTTCTAACTTTAGATCTTTAAGGGCTTCACCTTGAAAACCTAAAGATTGTGTCTTGATTACTTTATGGGAAGAAGTAGTTTCATAAAATTTTAAAATATTTTCAACTTTATCTTCAATTTTATTGGTTTATTGGCCAATAGTATGAAGGTTTATATTTGTATAATTATTTTGTTATAAAACATGACTTAATTTTGATTTGTAAATAAATTTAGTTTTACCTTTGCCTCCTTGTATTTTTGCAACATCTTTGATGGGTACAGTTGAAGTTTCTTTAAAAATGATTTGATATAATGGAGGATGTATAGATTCTTCAGTTCTTCGTGGAGAAAAACTAGTAGAAGCTACAATCCAAGAAGAGCTTAATTTAGTTACCATATTGATGGATAAATCTTCAGTATTATAAGTTTTCTTCATGGCTAGTTTAACCCAATCAAAGAAATAAATATTTCTTTAATTATCATACATATATTTATACCATTTTACTTTTAGAAAGTCTTTATATTCTTGAGAAACATGGTTAAAGAAGGATTTTGTGAGAGGATCTATAGCTAAATTCTTTTTTGACATTTCTTTATCAATTTCAAAGCATTCAATAACATTTATATTAAAATCGGATTCCGAAGGATTATATATATCTGATGGAGAAGCTTGAAAAGAAGGATACACTAGTCCTATAGGTCGAAGGTCTACAATAGGTGTAGAGCAAGAAACTTAGGATGGTTTTTTTATGGAAGATCCTACCACAGAGGGAGGATGAGAATATGACTTTATAGAAGGTTGATAAACTGTAAAAGTTGTATCTCTTGAATCTATTTGAAAATTTATTTGAACACTTCCATCTTCATGTTCAATAATTTTTTCAATGTCTTGATTTTCTAAAGACCTTTCTAGTTGGGCATTTTGTAAGTGCCATTTACCAGATAGATTAATATCATTCCACTGTATGAGTTTTGGAATATTAACTTTATTTTTAAAATTAGTTTGGAATAAAGTAGTCATGCCTTTTACTTGATGGGAATAGGCTACGCCTGGAACAACTGAATTCAAGAGTTTATAATAAACTTTATATATGAGAGTAAGATTTTGATTATGAGGATTTATACCAAAACCTTTTGCCTGGATAGCAAGAGTAAGAGCTTCATGTGCATCTGGATTTGTAAGGGAAATAGAGAAATTTGGAAAGAATTGAAGAAAGTAGGGCCATTAGCCGAACTTGATTCAACCATTCCAAGTAATGAATCATTGAATTTTTTATGCCTTGTATCTTGAACATAGATGAGAGCTTCTGTTCTAAGTCCAAGTCCTATTAAAGGCTTTAGAGCAACTTGCACTAATCCAAAATGAATATAATTGTATTTTAACATACTCCCTTATTTCATGGAGCTTGATTAAAGAAAGATGCTGAATATTACAGGTAATGGATTTAGTTCTTTCAATGGTTTTTACTTTATAACTTGATTTTAATTGAAAACTTCCAACTTTATAAATTTCACTTTATTTATGATTGGAATAGTCCAGTCAAAAATAGCTTGATCTAAATCGTCATAACTGATTTCTTCACTATTTTTAATAGACATAGAAGATAAGGAATTTGATGATGAGGAAGAAGAAGGTACAAACTTCTTAATAAGATTAGCTATAATTTGTATTAGAAAGTTATTTTAATCAAATCCACCATGAGTATCGAACGAAATAGAGGATTTACATGCCAACAAAATGCCTTAAACACCGTCACATGGCTAACAACAGTGACAACAATGGCTACGTCAGCTTCACTTCAGGTGGAATATGATTAAAATTTCTCAATAATAACAAACACAAAACTAAGTATTAAGACTTTTGACATCTTACTTCTGAGTCAGCAATTCCTTAAGCAAAATCAAAGCATAACATAACAAAGATAAGTGAAGAAATACTCAAAAAATGACTTTATATTGCCAAAGTACTTGATTACAAATTTGATACCAACTTGGCTTTGATACCAAATGGGGATCGTGGTGGGTATACAAAAGCAGAAGGGAGACGAGAGAGGAGATGGTGGTGGAAGCATGGCTGGTTTTTTATTAGTATTCCAACTTTTGCCTATACATGAGGAAGTCTAGACCTATTTATAGTCAAAACCAACATTATTTACATTTCATTATAATTGAATTTACACTGCATTTGCATTTCATTTAATGTGCTGGCAAATTTCATGATGCTTCCGGACTGCAGACAAAAATCTCAATATTTGCTATAGATGAACTTTGTTTTGAATAGTGAGATGTCATTATTGCTTTGAGTGACTTGATAAGGTATGTGTCATGTCTTTATTTCTTTTCCCTTTATGGGGATAAGTTCTTCATGGATGTGCATATCGGGAATAAAATACTACTTCATTTTTATGAGAGATATGCTTTGTCTTTTAGTACTTTTGCATGTACTTTTTCTAAGAACTCATTGATGGGCCTGTAAAAAATGCTCTTGTAGGAAGAATCTTTATGCTAGGCATAGTATTATTGGAGACTTGCATTAAAAGTGATCATTCCAACCTTCATTTATTAATTCACCATGGAATAATTAGATTAACTCTTCTCGAGTTTCTTCAGAAATATCAAAAGACAAGTCTTCATAAGCAATGATAATTTGATTGAGAGCTGTATGTCCAAATTTATATGGATTCTGTATCACCGTTGTATGCTCAGTAAGATCATCAGCAATGCAAACAACTCATCGACCGTCACACCAAACATATTTATATGTACTTGCAAATTCAAGATGTCCTTTTAGATTAAGAAATCTTTGATATTGATCAGAAGCTGGATCATAATTTTGGAGACATTCTAAGCTGTATTCCATTGCAGCAACTTCATGAGATTCATACCATTGAATTGGATAATCAACCAGGAGATACTCGTAATCATTTAAGGTAGAGATGAATTTTTTGCAGACTAAATCTCCTTCTTCATAAGTCATGATAGTCCATAATTGATAAGGTTGATAAAACCGGATTTCTAATCTTTCACCTAAACTAGATGAAATTGTTATGAGAAGTTGTCTTTTGGTAACTCTAAGGCTACGAAGGGCTTGAAGAATGATTGTGGGGAGCTGCTGTATCATTTCAAAATCATCTCTGCATAAAGAAAATCCTTGGACTAATCATTGTTCGATATATGAGATATCAACTTCATATAATGGCAGGAACAATTTGGGAAAGCCAGTTACCTAGCTTATATATTGAGCTTTGAGCATTAATTGCTCCTTGATCTAATAAGAAATAGTTTTTTCTCTAATTCTTGCAGCTTTCTCATCTGGAAGAGCTGTGTTAACCTTTTCTAGGAGGTGAATTCTAGATGCTTTTTCATCTGCATAGTTAGATAACAGTGCTCTTTGATGGATGTTATGGCACATAAGGATTTGGCTTTCTAAGTCCTTGATATGGTTTGCAATTTTGGATAGGGTTTTTCTAGTGTTTTTTCTTTTATCAAAGGGAATGGCACTCTAATGGGCATTGATAAGTTCTTGTGAAGTGACAGATAATCTTGGATTAAAGAAGGGAATTGATATTTGTTGGGATGTTGGTATGAAGGAAGAGCTTGATTTCTGGATAGGGGCTTTGCTTGATGTCATAATGAAAAGGGATATTTCCTAAAGGCAGATAGGAGTAAAAGATAGGTCTAAATGAGAATTATCAATAACTTGAATTTTTATTTTCTTTGGGAAAAGAAAACTAAATTTATATCTGTCCTCTGGATAGAATTTGAAGGTACCAAAATCTGGATGCAGGATCAAATGTAGAAAACATGAAGACATCAGAGAGACGATTAATAAGGTCTGTTTTATTTGGAACTAGATATTTGAATGGTTTTTGAACATCTTATTCTTATTTACACTTTTTCTGAATAATATTGATATGTTGAATAGGAGTTAATTCAACAAAATCAATATTTAATTCTTTATTATCTAAAATAGTTTTTAGACCTAATGAGTCAATTTGAAAAGGCTGCAAAATTTGTAGAAAAGGATTTCCAAGGATAACATCATTGTTTAAATCCTTTCCTAGAAGGAAATTAGTCTTTGTGCATGTTTCATTTTTACAGATATAAACATTACTTAATTTGTATTTGATATGTAGTTTTTTGCTAGCAGTAGCTAGATTGAGTTTATTATTGGTTTTTTCATAATATTTTGTTGGGATTAATCCTTCTCTTATTAAATTAACATCTACGCACTATCTAGTAAGCAAAGTACTTTAATAGAGAAGTCTTTGATCTTAATTATGGCTTGAGTTTTCCATTTTTTAAATGGATTTCTTGTTAAAGAATTTACAAAACCATTAAAGTTTTCAGCAAATTCTTCTTGATGTTCTAATTTATTATTATTATTTTCTTGATAATTTTTGAGTGTGTGAAATTCTAGTTTCTCAACACGTTGTTTGAATTCTTAAAGTTCAATTTAAGTTTGGTTTTAATTCTTTTATTTCTTGCTTTGCATTAGTAATTTCTTTATAAAGATCTTGAATTGAAGGATGGGGAGGAGCTTACAGCTCTCTTAATCTATCTAATACAATTTTAATGCTGAATTGTTCAGGTAAGTCAGATATATTATTTGATGTAGAAGCTTGTCTTTTTTTATTTCCTTTATTTTTTATTTATATTCTATATTTTTTTCAAAATGTTTATTTTTTGATTCTCCATCTTTGAAATCTTTAAACATTTCTAGCACCATCTCTTCTAGAGTAGAAAGTACATTTAAAGATAAAGAGGAAGAAGAAGCAGATTCATACTGGATTTCACTGCTAAATATTTTATAATGACATGTATCTAAAGAATGAGAGGAAGAATAATCTGTATCAGAGGTACTAAATGACTATAACGCTGAGGATCCTCTTAAGATAGTTTTGATTTCTTTTTAATTTTTACTTTCATTTTTAGGTAGTCAGGAGCTATATGTCCTTTTTCTTTGCAATTATAACATTGTGTTTCTTTTTTCTCGGGATAAGAAGTGGATGGATTTTCTTTTGTATAAGATATCTTTGATTCTTTATAAGGATTTTTATGAAAAGATTTTTTATGATATCTTTTTGAGGGAATATAATATTGTGGAATTGAAAAATGCTTAGATTTTCTTTTTTGATGGTTTCTTTTTAAATCTTTCTTTTTATTATGGCTAGAAGGACTAATTAATGGTTCCATCCCAAATTGATAATAAAAATCACCAAGTTCACATTTGTTGATTCTTTTTTTATTTTCAATTTGTCGTTTAAGTTTGATTTCATTGCATAATGAAAATCCAACTTTATTTATCTTGTGAACGAGGTCACCATATGTATAAAGTTCATAGTTTAAATTTCCATAATTTTCTAATTTTAACTCTTCTCTAACTTTTTTCTGCAAAAAGTATATCAAGACCAAATATAAATTTTTCTTTCCAAATTTCTGAATTGCTTGCATCGATTGTATAGAGTTTTGATAAGAAAACATCTTTATACTAACGAAAATCTGATAATGTTGGGCAATATAAATTGATTAATTGTGCTTTTATTTTTTCTTCTACATTCATATAATTACCAATAAAATGTTTTACTATATTGGTAATAAGCATGTAAATAAAATTAGGAATCATTTGAATTTGAGAAGTAATAACAGGATTTCCTGAAGGATCTATTTTTACTGCATTTAGTATACCTTGTCTTTCTATATCAGATAGGTACTTTTCCCACCAACCATGTAATTGTCCAGTAAATCCAAGGACAACTGCATTTACTGCATGTCTTTGATCATTACCGGCAGCCATGATGGTGGAGGCATACATCATCATGTGTTGGCATAGTTGTAGGATTTGATATTCAGATAGTCCATCTACATTCCATTCGTATACTGAAGTTTTCAAATTGAAGGCCATTTAGAATAGTTTGTTCTTCGAATTAAAGATCAACTAGAGTAGGTCTTGGATAATAATTTCTTGCTTTTTGCTACAGTGACATTGGTTTTTATCTTTTAAATATTTTATTGATTTGTAGAGATTCTTGATTTTGATCATTTTGATTCTCAATTGTTTTAGACTCTTCTTCTATAGGATCAGTTATAGAAAATTCTGAATCTAAGCTAGAGGCTTTAGAATTTAAGACTAAAACATTTATAGATTTGTCAGCTTTTTGATCTTTATTTTCTTGAAGTTCTATATTTGTAAAACTATGAGATAATTGATTGATTAGTTCATCTAAAAATTTTATAGGTTTCCTTTCTAACTTTAGATCTTTAAGAGCTTCACCTTGAAAACCTAAAGTTTATATCTTAATAATCTTTTATGAAGAAGATGCTTCATAAATTTTTAAAATATTTTTAACTTTATCTTCAATTCTATTGGTTTGTTGGCCAATAGTATGAAGGTTAATATTGGTATAACTATGTTGTTCTAAAACATGACTTAAGTTTGATTTATAAATTAATTTAGATTTACCTTTATCTCCTTGTATCTTTGCTACATCTTTTATGGATACAGTCGAAGTGTCTTTATATATGATTTGATGTAATGGTTGCAAGATTTGATATTCAGATAGTCCATCTACATTCCATTCGTATACTGAGGAGTTTTCAAATCAAAGGTCATTTAGAATAGCTTGTTCTTCGAATTGAAGATCAACTGGAGCAGGTCTTGGATAATAATTTCTTGTTTTTGCTGCATTGACTATTGTTTTTTGTCTTTGAAATATCTTATTGATTTGTAGAGATTCTTGATTTTGATCATTTTGATTCTCATTTGTTTTAGACTCTTCTTCTATAGGATCAGCTATAGAAAATTCTGAATCTGAGCTAGAGGCTTTAAAATTTGAGACTAAAACATTTATAAATTTGTCAGCTTTTTGATCTTTATTTCCGTGAAGTTTTATATTTGTAAAACTATGAGATGATTGATTGATTAGTTCATTTGAAAATTTTAAAGGTTTCCTTTCTAACATTAGATCTTTAAGGGCTTCACCTTGGAAACCTAAAGTTTGTGTCTTAATTATCTTTTGTGAAGAAGATGCTTCATAAAATTTTAAAATATGTGCAACTTTATCTTCAATTCTATTAGTTTGTTGGCCAATAATATGAAGGTTAATATTTGTATAATTATTTTGTTCTAAAACATGACTTAAGTCTGATTTATAAATTAATTCAGATTTACTTTTATCTCCTTGTATATTTGCTACATCTTTTATGGGTACGACCGAAGTTTCTTTATATATGATTTGATATAATGGAGGATATATAGATTCTTTAGTTCTTTGTGGAAAAGAACTGGTAAAAGCTATAATCCAATATGAACATAATTTTTTTATCATATTGATGGATAAATCTTCAGTATTATAAGCTTTATTTATGGCTAGTTTGAGCCAATCAAAGAAATAAATATTTTTTTGATTATCATACATATATTTGTACCATTTTTCTTTTAAAAAGTCTTTATGTTCTTGAGAAACTTATTTAAAAAAGGATTTTGTTGAAGGATGTAAAGCTAAATTCCTTTTTAACATTTCTTTATCAATTTCAAAACATTCAATGACATTTATATTGAAATCGGATTCCGAAGGATTATATGTATTAGATGGGGAAGCTTGATAACAAGGATACACAAGTCCTGTCGGTCGAAGGTCTACATTAGGTGTAGAGCAAGAAACTCAGGATGGTTCTTTTATGGAAGATCCTACCACAATGGGAGGATAAGAATAAGACTTTCTTGAAGGTTGATAAACTATAGGAGTTGTATCTCTTGAATCTATCTAAAAATTTATTTGAACACTTCCATCTTCATTGTTCAATAATTGTTTCAATATCTTGATTTTCTAAAGACCATTCTAGTTGAGTGTTTTTTAAGTGCCATTTACTAGATAGATTATTATCATTCTACTGTATGAGTTTTGGAATATTAACTTTATTTTTGAAATTATGTCTTGTATCTTGAACATAAATGAGAGCTTTTGTTCTAAGTCCAAGTATTGTTAAAGGCTTTAGAGCAACTTGCACTAATCCAAAACGAATATAATTGTATGTTTTAACATACTTCTTTATTTCATGGGGCTTGATTAAAGAAAGATTCTAAATATTACTGGTAATGGATTCAGTTCTTTCAATGGTTTTTACTTTATAACCTGATTTTAATTGAAAACTTCCAACTTTATAAATTTCATTTTTATTTACGGTTGGAATATTCCAGTCACAAATAACTTGATCTAAATCCTCGTAACTGATTTCTTCAATAATTTTAATAGACATAGAAGATAAGGAATTTGATGATGAGGAAGAAGAAGGTACAAACTTCTTAATAAGCTTAGCCATAATTTGTATTAGAAAGTTATTTTAACAAAATCCACCATGAGTATCTAATGAAATAAAGGATTTGCACACCAACAAAATGCCTAAACGCATTCACACGGCTAACAATGGTGACAACAATGGCTACCTTAGCTTCGCTCCGGGTGGAATATGATTAAAATTTCTTAATAATAACAAACACACAACCAAGTATTAAGATTTTTGACGTTCTTGCTTCTGAGTCAGCAATTCCTTAAACAAAATCAAAACATAAACATAAGTGAAGAAATACTCACAAAACGACTTTATATTGCAATGAAACTTAATTACAAACTAGATGCCAACTTGGCTCTAATACCAAATGGGGAAGATGGTGGGTATACAAAAGTGGAAGGGAGAGGAGAGAGGAGATGGTGGTGGAAGCAAGGCTAGATTTTATTTAGTATTCCAACTCTTGCCTATACATAAGGAAGACTAGACTTATTTATAGTCATAACAAACGTAATTTATATTTCATTATGATTAAATTTATACTACATTTGCATTTCATTTCATGTGTTGACAAATTTCATGATGCTTCAGGACTACTAGATAAGATCATAATCTTCACTGTAGATGAACTTTATTTTGAATAATGGATTGTCATGATTGTTTTGTAGGAAATTGAGTGGCTTGATAAAGCATATGTCTTGTCTTGGCTTTATTTTTTTCCTTTTCTTTGGATAGATATGAATCCTTCATTATCACTTTTTGTCTCGTCAGCATCTGTATCTGGTTCAGGAGTAATATTTTCAAAAGGATTATCATCAGCCCAAAGATGATACAGCTGCTGACCAAAACTTAATGGAGAATTTTCAGATGACCATTCCTTTTGTATTTGTTCAATAATTTCCTTTTGAAGTTATTTTTTGAGTTGAAGCAAATTTGCTGCTGCATAAAGAGCAAAAGGAGAGGCTGAACAAGAATTCTTCTGTTTGTTAATATCACTTGCTAGATGAAGCCTTTCCTTTTCTTTTTTAGGAGTTTTGAGAACTTCAAAGAATGATAGCTTTATAGTTTGATCAGTAGAAATTGCTAGAGTATTGCAGTATAATCAAATTGATGCCAAAACTTGATATAAATCATTCGAGCTAAAATTGGTGGACTGAAGTCCATTTCTTTATAAAAATTCCATTTCAAGATCCAAGGAATCTCCTGCTTACAATAAAATTGCATAGTAACATAAGGCTCTGTTGCAAGTTGTAGGTGTTGATAAAGGCTTTTTTCTTTTGATTTGAAAAGGGCTTTAAATGATGCAGAATAAGATTCATAAATAGGAAGAAGTTCTTTAGGAAGGATGTCTTTAGTGGCACCAAAAGGGATCCAAAATTGTGTGAAGAACCACATATGGTATTTTATGGGAGTTTGAGTTGAATCTGATGAACCAGGATTGCTTGAAGGATGGGTTTTGATAATAAAGGATGACTTCCCAAGTAGAAATATAACCATACTAATAAAAAATAAGTTCTAAATCAAGCCTTTAAGGCATATGAAGAGGTCGTCCCCATCCTTTTGCAAAGAGATCATGTAGGATTTTGATTTTTGAATAGAGGATAGTAATATTGGGTGGTAAAGCATTTAAATATGAATTTTCTTATCCATCTGTATGATCAATAGTACACCTGCCAGTTCTGATCAGAATCTATTCATAGACTTTATAGTCAAGAGGTTGGATAAATAAGTGATGAGGAGAAAAAGGGTTTGGATAAGATGTTTAATAGAAATGGTATCGGCATAAGACATGTCATCTACGGAATAAATTTTCAAGGGTGCTTTTGTGGCAAAATATTGGGCTTGTGAAGCTTGAGGTTTTCTGGTTACAGGGCTTAATGGGCTTTGAAATTGAGGAATATTAGAAGTATGGGTTGCTGCCATCTCTCAAGATAATTGTCGTTGAATTTTCTAGATAAAAATGTAGTGATCATGATGGAAGAAACTTTATCAGTTGGGGACTAGAGAAAGGGTCTAATCCGTCGAGGCTTCATTCTTTTGTCCTTGTAAAAACCCACGAGATAAAAGAACAGGAAGAGAATTATTTTTTCATGCAATATACTCAATGTCAAAGTCAAATATGGCTAATAAAGCTTACCAGTGAGCAACGATTTGCTTAGTAGTAAGATTTTTTACATCTTTTTTTAAAATTTCTTTATCAGATCTATAATCTATTCTTAAAAAATTTTTCATTTAATAAATCACTTTGGAACTTCATTATACTATTTACTATGGATAGGATTTCCTTTTTAATAGTTGAAGAATTCTATTGAGTGGGCGTTCATGTTCTAGAAGTGAAACGAAGAATTTCTTCTTTTCTAAGGACGCTTCTTTAAAGAAGGATTCCTCCAGAACCTATTCCAGATACATTTGTTTAAACTATTTTTAATAAATCTGGATGAGGGATAGTTAAACAAGGTAAATTTTTTACTTTCTGCTTAATATTTTGAACAGCTTTTGTATGAGCAGGTTACCATTCTATGGGAATTTTGGTTAAGTGCATTTGCAAGATGTTTCTTTTTTTAGCAAGATCTTTATAAAAGTCAGAAACATAATTAAGGCATCCAAGAAAACGTTTCAATTGCTATTTATTAAGAATTTCATCAGGAAGTTGAGAATCAAACTTAATAACTCTTTGGACTGGAGAAATAGTTACTTTTTTTAATTATAAAGCCAAGAAACTGATTTTCAGTTTGAAAAAGCTTCATTTTCTTTTGGGATAAGACAAGTTCATTCTTGATATAAAATTTTTTAAAAATATTTAAATGTTTCCAATGGTCACAAATAGATTTTGAAAACATAAGAATGTCATCTATATAGATGAGTGTAAAAGCTTGATATGGATTAAAAATGTCATTCATTATTCTTTAAAATTCTGAAAGAGCATTTTAAAACCAAATGGCATAACGATCCATTCGTAATGGCCAAATGGTACTGTAAAAGCAGTTTTATACCTGTCCTTCAGGGTGATTAGAATTTTCCAAAATCCTGATTTAAGATTAAATTTGGAAAAAAAGGAAGGCACAAGCTAGACGGTTAATAAGATAAGTTTTATTTGGAACTGGATATCTGATGAACTTTAAGACTTTATTTAAAGGCTTGTAGTTGATAACAGGACAGGGAACACCTCGTTCTTGTTCAAGCACTTTATTTACATAAAATGATGCACAACTCTAAGGGGATTGTGATTTCTGAATAAGCTTTTTAGCAAGAAGATCATTGATTTCTTTAGTACATAGCTATACAAGGTCTTTATTCATCGGAATAGGTCGAGATTTAGTAGGATTTGAGATTCATCGAAATTATCAATATATGGAAAAGAAACAATATGGTGTTTCCTGTGCCAAAAGGCAAAAAGAAGGTCAGAACATCATTCTATTTCAAGAAATTTTTGATATTGGATTAAATCTTTTTGGAATTCTAGTATTTGAATTCTTTTTCAATTCTTAAAGAATTCATATCTTCTTGAAGATACGCAATTTGTTTTTCTTTATAAGCAATTTGATTTGAATGATATTGATATGTTGAATAGGAGTTGATTCAACAAAATCAAAAATCAATTTTTTATTATCTTTAATTTAATAACTTTAAGGCCTGATGAATCAATTTAAAAAGACTGTAGAATCTATAGAAAAGGATTTCCAAGGATAACATCATTGTTTAAATCTTTTCTGAGGAGGAAATTAGTCTTTATACCTATTCCATTTTTGCAAACATGGATGTTATTTAATTTATAATGGATATGGAGTTTTTTTACTAGCAATTGCTAGGCTGAGTTTATTTTTGGTTTTTTTATAATATTTTGTTGGGATTAATCCTTCTCTTATTAAATTAACATTTACGGCACTATCTAGTAAGCAGAGTGCTTTAATAAAGAAGTCTTTGACCTTAATTGTAACTTGAGTTTTCCATTTTTGAGGTGGATTCCTTGTTAAAGAATTTACAAAATCATTTAAGTTTTTGTCAAATTTTTCTTGATGTTCTAAATTATCATTATTTTCTTGATAATTTTTTATCATGTGAAATTCAAGATTCTCAACATGTTGTTTAAGTTCCTAAAGTTCAATTAAATCTTGGTTTAATTCTTTTATTTCTTGCTTTTGATTATTAATTTCTTTAGAAAGATCTTGAATTGAAAGATGAGTAGGAGCTTGTTGCTCTCGTAATCTATCTAAAACAGTTTTTATACTAAATTGTTTAGGTAAGTCAGATATATTACTTAATGTAAAAGGTTTTCCTTTTTTATTTCCATTTTTTATTTTCTGTATTTTTCAAAATATTTATTTTTTAATTCTTCATCTTTTAGATTTTTAAACATTTCTAGCACCATTTCTTCAAGAACAAAGAGTACGTTTAAAGACAAAGAGGAAGAAGAGAAAATTCATATTGGATTTCACTGTCAAATATTTTACAATGGCATATATCTGAAGAATAATCTTTATCAGAGGAATTAGATGATTCTAAGGATGAGGATGAGGATCCGTTTAAGATAGTTTTGATTTCTTTTTGAGAAGAAATAATTTCAGAAGGCTGTAAAATATTTTCAACTTTATCTTTAATTATAGCAGTTTGTTGGCCAATACTATGAAGGTTAATATTTGTATAATTATTTTGTTCTAAAACATGACTTAAATCTGATTTGTAAATAAATTCAGATTTACCTTTATCTCCTTGTATTTTTGCAACATATTTTATGGGTATGGTTGAAGTTTCTTTATATATGATCTAATGTAATGGAGAATTTATAGATTCTTTAGTTCTTTGAGGAGAAGAACTAGTAAAAGCTATAATCCAAGATGAGATTAATATTGATGGATAAATCTTCACTATTATAAGCTTTCTTTATGTCTAGTTTAAGCCAATCAAAGAAGTAAATATTTGTACCATTTTTCTTTTAAAAAGTTTTTATGTTCTTGAGAAACCTATTTAAAAAAGGATTTTGTTAAAGGAAGTAGAGTTAAATTCTTTTTTAACATTTCTTTATCAATTTCAAAACATTCAATAACTTTATATTGAAATCGGATTCCGAAGGATTATATGGATTAGATGGGGAAGCTTGATAGCAAGGATACACTAGTCTTGTAAGTCGAAGGTCTACATTAGGTGTAGAGCAAGAAACTCGGACTGGTTCTTTTATGGAAGATCATACCACAGAGGGAGGATGAGAATAAGGCTTTCTAGAAGTTGATAAACTATAGGAGTTATATCTTTTGAATCTGTTTGAAAATTTATTTCAACACTTCCATCTTCATGTTTTCAATATCTTGATTTTCTAAAGACCTTTCTGGTTGAGTGTTTTCTAAGTGCCATTTACCAGATAGATTAATATCATTTCACTATATGAGTTTTGGAAAATTATATTTATTTTTGAAATTAGCTTGAACTAAAGTAGTCATACCTTTTGCTTATTGGGAATAGGCTATGCTTGGAATAATTGAATTCAAGAGTTTAAAATAAACTCTATATATGAGAGCAAGATTTTGATTATAAGGATTCATATCAAAACCTTTTGTCTGGATAGCAAGAGTAAGAGCTTCATGTGCACCTGGATAGGTAAGGGAAACAGAGAAATTTGAAAAACAATTGAAAAAGTAGGGCCATTAGCCAAACTTGATTCAGCCATTCCAAGTAATAAATCACTGAATTTTTTATGTCTTGTGTCTTGAACATAGATGAGAGCTTCTGTTCTAAGTCCAAGTCTTGTTAAAGGCTTTAGAGCAACTTGCACTAATCCAAAATGAATATAATTGTATGTTTTAAAATACTCTTTTATTTCATGGGGCATGATTAAAGAAAGTTACTAAATATTACTGGTAATGGATTCAGTTCTTTCAATGGTTTTTACTTTATAACTTGATTTTAATTGAAAATTTCCAACTTTATAAATTTCATTTTTATTTACGGTTGGAATAGTCCAGTCACAAATAACTTTATCCAAATCGTCATAACTGATTTATTCACTATTTTTAATAGACATAGAAGATAATGAATTTAATGATGAGGAAGAACAAGGTACAAACTTCTTAATAAGCTTAGCCATAATTTGTATTACAGAGTTATTTTAACCAAATCCATCGCGAGTATCTAACGAAATAGAGGATTTACACACCAACAAAATGCCTTAAATGCCTTTACACGGCTAACAATGGCAACAACAAGGGCTACCTCAGCTTCGCTCTAGGCAGAATATGATTATAATTTCTCAATAATAACAAGCACAGAACTAAGTATTAAAACTTTTGACTTTCTTACGTCTGAGTCAGCAATTCCTTAAGCAAAATCAAAGCATAACATAACAAAGATAAGTGAAGAAATACTGACAAAACAACTTTATATTACCAAAGTACTTGATTACAAATTTGATACCAACTTGGCTCGGATACCAAATTGGGAAGATGGTGGGTATACAAAAGTGGAAGGGACAGGAGAGAGGAGATGGTGGTGAAAAAAAGGTTTGATTTTGACTGGTATTCTAACTTTTACCTATACATGAGGAAGGCTAGACCTATTTATAGTCAAAACCAACAATATTTACTTTTCATTACAACCAAATTTACATTGCATTTGCATTTCATTTCATGTGCTGAAAAATTTCATGATGTAACTAGATTGCAAGTAAAAATCACAATATTTGATGTCGATGAACTTTATTCTAAATAGTGAGGTGTCATGATTGCTTTAAGTGACTTGATAAGGTATGTGTCATGTCTTTATTTCTTTTCCCTTTCTGGAGATAAGTTCTTCATAGATGTGCATGTCGGGGATAAAATACTAATTCATTCTTATGAGAGATATGATATCTCTTTTGGTACTTTTATATGTACTTTTTCCAAAAAACTCATTGATGGGCTAGTAGAAAAAGCTCTTATAGGAAGAATCTTTATGGTAGGCATAGTATTATTAGGGACTTGCATCAAAAGTGCCCATCCCACCCATCATTTGTTAATTCACCATGGAATAATTGGATCAACTCTTTTCGAGTTCTGTTAGAAATATCAAAAGACATGTCTTCGTAAGCATTGATAATTTGATTAAGAGTTGTATGTCCCGATTTATATGGATTATGTATCACCGTTGTTTACTCAGCGAGATCATCAGTGATCCAAACAACTTTTTGACCATCACACCAAACATATCTGTATGTACTTGCATATTCAAAATGTCCTTTTAGATTGAGAAATCTTTCATACTGATTAAAAGCTGGATCATAAGTTCGGAGGTGTTCTAAGCTGTATTCCATTGTAGCGACTTCCTGAGATTCATACCATTGAGCTGGATAATCAATAAGGAGATGCTCGTAATCATTTAAGGTAGAGATGAAGTTTTTGCAGACTAAATCTCCTTTTTCATAATTCATGGTGGTCCATAATTGATAAGGTTGATAAAACCGGATTTTTGATCTTTCACCAAAACTTGATGAAATCGTTATGAGAAGTTGTCTTTTGGTAACTCCAAGGCTGTAAAGGGCATGACGCACAATTGCAGGGAGCTGTTGTATCATTTCAAAATCATCTCTGCATAAAGAAAATCTTTGGACTAATCCTTGTTCGATATATGAGATATTAACTTCATATGATGGCAAGAACAATTTGGGAAAGCTAGTTGCCCTGCTTATATATTAAGCTTGGAGCATTAATCGCTCCTTGATCTAACAGGAAAGAGTTATTTCTCTAATTCTTGCAGCTTCTCTTCTGGAAGGGCTGTGTTAACCTTTTCCAGGAGGTGAATTCTAGTTTTTTTTTTTCATCAGCATAGGTGGATAATAGTGCTCTTTGATGGACATAAGGATTTGGCTTTCTAAGTCCTTGATATGGTTTGTAATTTTGGGTAGGGTTTTTCTAGTGTTTTTTCTTTTATCAGAAAGAATGGCACTCCAATGGGCATTGATAAGTTCTTGTGAAATGACAAATAATCCTAGATTGAAGAAGTGAATTGATATTTGTTGGGATGTAGTACAAAGGAATAGTTTGATTCCTAAATAGGGGCTTTGCTTTTATTTGTACTTGATTTCATATTGAGAAGGGATACTTCCTGAAGGCAGATAAGCCTGAATGAGAATTATCAATAATCTGAATTTTTATTTTCTTTGGGAAAAGAAAAATAATTTTATATCTATCCTCCGCGTAGAATTTGAAGGTACCAAAATCTGGATGTAGGATTAAATGTAGAAAACATGAAGACATCAGAGAGACAATTAATAAGATCCATTTTATTTGGAACTAGATATCTTAATGGTTTTTGAACATCTTATTCTTGTTTACGCTTTACTGAATAATATTGATATGTTGAACAGGAGTTAATTGAACAAAATCAAATTTTAATTATTTATTGTCAAAAATATTTTTTAAACCTAATGAGTCAATTTGAAAAGGCCATAAAATTTGTAGAAAAGATTTCCAAGGATAATATCATTGTTTAAATCCTTTCCTAGAAGGAAATTAATCTTTATGCATGTTCCATTACTTAATTTGTATTTGATATGTAGTTTTTTGCTAGCAGTAGCTAGATTGAGTTTATTATTGGTTTTTTCATAATATTTTGTTGGGATTAATCCTTCTCTTATTAAATTAACATTTGCGCTACTATCTAGTAAGCAGAGTGCTTTAATAGAGAAGTCTTTGACCTTAATTGTAGCTTGAGTTTTCCATTTTTTAAGTGGATTTCTTGTTAAAGAATTCACAAAACCGTTTAAGTCTTTATCAAATTTTTCTTGATTTTCTAAATTATCATTATTTTCTTGATAATTTTTTAGTGTGTGAAATTCAAGATTCTCAACACATTGTTTGAGTTCTTGAAGTTCAATTAATTCTTATTTTAATTCTTTTATTTCTTGCTTTTGATTATTTATTTCTTTATAAAGATCCTGAATAGAAAGATAAGTAGGAGCTTGTTGTTCTCTTAATCTATCTAATACAGTTTTAATGCTGAATTGTTCAGGTAAGATTGATATGTTATTTGATGTAGAAGCTTTCCCTTTTTTAGTTGCTTTAGTTATATTCTATATTTTTTTCAAAATATTTATTTTTTAATTCTTCATCTTTTATATCTTTAAACATTTCCAGCACCATCTCTTCTGGAGCAAAAAGTACAATTAAAGATAAAAAAGAAGAAGAAGTAGATTCATACTGGATTTCACTATCAAATATTTTACAAAGATATGTATCTGAAGTATGAGAGGAAGAATAATCTGTATCAGAGGAACTAGATGACCTTTTCACTGAGGATTCTTTTAAGATAGTTTTGATTTCTTTTTCTATTTTAACTTTTATTTTTAGGTAGTCAGAAGCTATATGTCCTTTTTCTTTGTAATTATAACATTGTATTTCTTTTTTCTTGGGATAAGAAGTGGATGGATTATCGTTTGCACAGGATTTCTTTAATTCTTTATAAGGGTTTTTATGAGAAGATTTTCTATAATATCTTTTTGAGGGAGTAAAATATTGTGGAGTTGAAAAATGTTTAGAATTTCCTTTTTGATGGTTTCATTTTAAGTTTTCCTTATATTCTGGCTATAAGGACTGATTAATGGTTCCATCCCAAATTGAAAACAAAAATCACCAAGTTCATTCTTGCTAATTATTTTTTTATTCTCAATTTGACGTTTAAGTTTGATTGCATTGCATAATGAAAATCCAATTTTATTAATCTTTTGAATTACCATATGTATACATTGCCATAATTCAAATTTCCATAATTTTCTGATTTTAATTCTTCTCTAACTTTTTCTAAAAAAGTTTAGGAAGACTAGATATGAATTTTTCTTTCCAAAATTTTGAATTACTTGCATCGATCATATAGAGTTTTGATAAGAAAACATCTTTATACCAACGAAAATCTGACAATGTTCAGCAAGATAAATTGATTAATTGTGTTTTTAATTTTTCTTCTATATTCATATAATTACCAATAAAATGTTTAACTATATTGGAATAAGCATGTAGATGGAATCAGGGATCATTTGGCCTTAAGGAGTAAGAACAGGATTTCCTGAGGGATCTCTTTTTACTGCATTTAATATAGCATTTCTTTCTGTATCAGATAGGTATTTTTCCCACCAACCATGTAATTGTCTAGTAAATACAAGGACGACTACATTTACTGCATGTCTTTGATCATTACCGGTAGCCATGATGGTAGAAGCATATATCATCATCTGTTGACATAGTTGCAGGATTTGATATTCAGATAGTCCATCTACATTCCATTCATATATTGACGAGTTTTCAATTCGAAGGCCATTTAGAATAGCTTGTTCTTCAAATTGAAGATCAACTGGAGTAGATCTTGGATAATAATTTCTTGCTTTTGTTATAGTGACTATTGGTTTTTGTCTTTTAAATATTTTATTGATTTGTAGAGATTCTTGATTTTGATCATCTTGATTTTCATTTGATTTTTCTTTTATATAGTCAGAAACAGAGAATTCTGAGTCTGAGCTTGAAGCTTTAGAAACTAAAACATTTATGGATTTTTCATCTTTATTTTCTTTATTATCTTTATGTTTTATGTTTGTAAAACGATGAGATAATTGATTGATTAGTTTGTTTGAAAATTTTAAGGGTTTTTTTTCTAACTTCAGATCTTTAAGGGCTTCACCTTGAAAACCTAAAGATTGTGTCTTGATTAGTTTATGGGAAGAAGTAGTTTCATAAAATTTTAAAATATTTTCAAATTTATCTTCAATTTTATTGGTTTGTTGGCAAATAGTATGAAGGTTTATATTTGTATAATTATTTTGTTCTAAAACATGACTTAAATCTGATTTGTAAATAAATTCAATTTTACCTTTCTCTCCTTGTATTTTTGCAACATCTTTTATGGGTACAGCTGAAGTTTCTTTATAAATGATTTGATGTAATGGAGGATGTATAGATTCTTCAGTTCTTTACAGAGAATAACTGGTAGAAGCTATAAACCAAGATAAACTTAATTTTGTTATCATATTGATGGATAAATCTTCAGTATTATAAGCTTTCTTTATGGCTAGTTTAAGCCAATCAAAGAAATAAATATTTCTTTGATTATCATACGTATATTTATACCATTTTTCTTTTAGAAAGTCTTTCTGTTCTTGAGAAATATGGTTAAAAAAGGATTTTGTGAGAGGATGTAAAGCTAACTGCTTTTTTAACATTTCTTTATCAATTTCAAAGCATTCAATAACATTTATACTGAAATCGGATTCCGAAGGATTATATGTATTAGATGAAGAAGCTTGATAAGATGGATACACCAATCCTCTAGGTCGAAGGTCTACATGAGGTATAGAGCAAGAAACTCAGATGGTTTTTTTATGGAAGATCTTACCACAGATGGAGGATGAGAATAAGACTTTCAAGAAGGTTGATAAACTGTATGAGTTGTATATCTTGAATTTGTTTGAAAATTTATTTCAACACTTCCATCTTCATGTTCAATAATTGTTTCAACATCTTGATTTTCTAAAGACCTTTCTAGTTAGGCATTTTCTAAGCAACATTTACCAGATAGATTAATATCATTCCCCTATATGAGTTTTGAAATATTAACTTTATTTTTGAAATTAGTTTGGAATAAAGTAGTCATATATGTTGCTTGATGTGAAAAGGCTATGCCTGGAACAATTAAATTCATGAGTTTATAATAAACTTTATATATGAGAGCAAGATTTTAATTATGAGGATTCATATCAAAACCTTTTGTCTAGATAGCAAGAGTAAGAGCTTCATGTGCACCTAGATCTGTAAGGAAAACAGAGAAATTTGGAAAACAATTGAAGAAGTAGGGCCATTAGCTAAACTTGATTCAACCATTTCAAGTAATGAATCACTGAATTTTTTATGCCTTGTATCTTGAATATAGATGAGAGCTTTTGTTCTAAGTCCAAGTCTTGTTAAAGGCTTTAGAGCAAATTGCACTAATCCAAAATGAATATAATTATATGTTTTAACATACTCCTTTATTTCATGGGGTTTGATTAATGAAAGAAGCTGAATATTACTGATAATGCATTCAGTACCTTCAATGGTTTTTATTTTATAACTTGATTTTAATCGAACACTTCTAACTTTATAAATTTCATTTTTATTTATGGTTGGAATAGTCCAGTTACCAATATCTTGATCTAAATCACATAACCTATTTCTTCACTATCTTTAATAGACATAGAAGATAATAAATTTGATGATAAGGAAGAAGAAGTTATAAACTTCTTAATAAGCTTAGCCATAATTTGTATTATAGAGTTATTTTAACCAAATCCACCACAAGTATCTAATGAAATAAAGGATTTACACACCAATAAAATGCCTCAAATGCCTTCACACGGCTAACAACGGCGACAACAATGGCTACCTCAACTTCGCCCCAGGCAGAATATGATTAAGATTTCTCAATAATAGCAAACACAGAACTAAGTATTAAGACTTTTGGCGTTCCTACTTCTGAGTCAGCAATTCTTTTAGCAAGATGAAAGCATAACATAACAAAGATAAATGAAGAAATACACACAAAACAACTTTATATTACCAAAGTACTTGATTACAAATTTGATACCAACTTGGCTTTGATACCAAATGGGGAAGGAGATTTAGTCTGCAAAAAATTCATCTCTACCTTAGATGATTAGAAGCATCTCCTTGTTGATTATCTAGCTCAATGCTATGAATCTCATAAAGTCACTACGATGGTGTATAGCTTAAAACGTCTCCAAATTATGATCCAACTTCTTATCAATATCAAAGATTTCTCAATCTAAAAGGACATCTTGAATTTGCAAGTACATACAAATATGTTTGGTGTGACGGTTGATGAGTTGTTTGCATTGTTGATGATATCGCTGAGCAAAGAATGGTGATACAGAATCCATATAAATCTGGACATAGCCTCTTAATCAAATTATCAATGCTTATGAAGAATGTCTTTTGATATTTCTGAAGAAACTCGAGAAGAGTTAATCCAATTATTCCATGGTGAATTAACAAATGAAGGCTGGGATGAGCACTTTTGATGCAAAGTCTCCTATAATACTATGCCTACTATAAAGATTCTTCCTACAAGAGCTTTTTCTAAAGCATTGGAAGGATGAGAAAAGCTTTTCATACTAGCCCATCAATGAGTTTTTAGAAAAAGTACATGCAAAAGTACTAAAAGACAAAGCATATCTCTCATAAGAATGAAGTAGTATTTTATTCCTGACATGCACATCAATGAAAAACTTATCTCTAGAAAGGGAAAAGAAATAAGGTCATGACACATATCTTATCAAGTCACTCAAAGTAATCATGACATCTCACTATTCAGATTAAAGTTCATCTACAACAAAGATTGTGATTTTTGCCTGCAGTCCAGAAGCCTCATGAATTTGCCAGCACATTAAATGAAATGCACATTTAGCCTAAATTCAGCTGTAATGAAATGTAAATTATGTTTGTTATGACTATAAATAAGCCTAGCCTTCCTCATGTATAGGCAAGAGTTGGAATACCAATCAAAATCCAGCCTTGCTTCTACCACCATCTCCTCTCTCCTCTCCCTTCCGCTTTTGTATACCCACCATCTTCCCCATTTAGTGTCAAAGCCAAGTTGGTATCAAATTTGTAATCAAGTACTTTGGCAATATAAAGTTATTTTGTTAGTATTTCTTCACTTATCTTTGTTATGTTATGCATTAATTTTGCTTAAGGAATTGCTAACTCAAAAGTAGGAACGTCAAAAGTCTTAATACTTAGTTCTATGTTTATTATTATTGAGAAATTTTAATCATATTCTGCTAGGAGCGAAGCTAAGGTAGCCATTGTTGTCGCCGTTGTTAGCCGTGTGAAGGCGTTTAAGGCGTTTTGTTGGTGTGTAAATCCTCTATTTCGTTAGATACTCGCAGTGGATTTGGTTAAAATAACTCTGTAATACAAATTATGGCTAAGCTTATTAAGAAGTTTGTACCTTCTTCTTCCTCATCATCAAATTCCTTGTCTTCTACGTCTATTAAAAATAGTGAAGAAATTAGTTATGACGATTTAGATCAAGTTATTTGTGACTGGACTATCCTAACCAAAAAAAAAAATAAAATTTATAAATTTGGAAGTTTTCAATTAAAATCAAGTTATAAAGTAAAAACCATTGAAGGAACTGAATCCATTGTTAGTAATACTCAGCATCTTTCTTTAATCAAGCCCCATGAAATAAAGGAGTATGTTAAAACATACAATTGTATTCATTTTGGATAAGTGCCAGTTGCTCTAAAGCCATTAACAAGACTTGGACTTAGAACTGAAGCTTTCATTTATGTTCAAGATACAAGACATAAAAAATTCAGTAATTCATTAATTGGGATGGTTGAATCAAGTTTGGCTAATGGCACTACTTTCTTCAATTGCTTTCCAAATTTCTCTGTTTCCCTTATAGATCCAAGTGCACATGAAACTCTTACTCTTGCTCTCCAGACAAAAGGTTTTGATTTAAATCCTCATAATCAAAATCTTGCTCTCATAGGTAAATTTATTATAAACTCATAAATTCAGTTATTCCAGGCATAGCCTATTCCCATCAAGCAAAAGGTTTGACTACTTTATTCTAAGCTAATTTCAAAAATAAAGTTAATATTCCAAAACTCATACAGTGGAATGATATTAATCTATCTGGTAAATGGCGCTTAGAAAACACTCAACCAAAAAGGTCTTTAGAAAATCAAGATATTGAAACAATTATCGAACATGAAGAAGGAAGTGTTGAAATAAATTTTTAAATAGATTTAAGAGATACAACTACTATAGTTTATAAACCTTTTAGAAAGTCTTATTCTCATCCTCCCTCTATGGTAGGATCTTCTATAAAAGAATCATCCCGGTTTTCTTGCTCTATACCTAATGTAGACATTCAACCTACAGGACTTGTGTATCCTTCTTATCAAGTTTCTCCATCTAATACATATAATCCTTTGGAATCCGATTTTAATATAAATGTTATTGAATGTTTTGAAATTGATAAAGAAATGTTAAAAAAGAATTTAGCTCTACATCCTTTCACAAAATCCTTTTTTAAACAGGTTTCTCAAGAACATAAATACTTTTTAAAAGAAAAATGGTTCAAATATATGTATGATAATCAAAGAAATATTTATTTCTTTGATTGGCTTAAACTAGCCATAAAGAGAGCTTATAATACTGAAGATTTATCCATCAATATAATAACAAAATTAAGTTTATCTTGGATTATAGTTTCTACCAGCTCTTCTCCATATAGAACTGAAGAATCTATACCTCCTCCATTACATCAGATCATATATAAAGAAACTTTAGCCGTACCTATAGAAGATGTAGCAAAGATACAAGGAGATAAAGGTAAATATGAATTAATTTGTAAATCAGACTTAAGTCATGGTTTAGAACAAAATAATTATACAAATATTAACCTTCATACTATTGGCCAACAAACCAATATAATTGAAGATAAAGTTGAAAAATTTTAAAAATTCATGAAGCATCTTATTCACAAAAGATAATTAAGACACAAACTTTAGGTTTTCAAGGTGAAGTCCTTAAAGATCTAAAGTTAGAAAGGAATCCTTTAAAATTTTCAGATAAACTAATCAATCAATTATCTCATAGTTTTACAAATATAAAACTTCAAGAAAATAAAGATAAAAAAGTTGACAAATCTATAAATGTTTTAGTCTCAAATTCTAAAGCCTCTAGCTTAGATTTAGAATTTTCTGTAGCAGATCCTATATAAGAAGAGTCTAAAACAATTGAGAATCAAAATGATCAAAATCAAGTATCTCTACAAATCAATAAAATATTTAAAAGACAAAGACTAATAGTCATTGCAGCAAAAGCAAGAAATTATTGTCCAAGACCTACTCCAGTTGATCCTCAATTCGAAGAACAAGCTATTCTAAGTGTCCTTCGATTTGAAAACTCCTCAGTATATGAATAGAATATAGATGGACTATCTGAATATCAAATCCTGCAACTATGCCAACACATGATGATATATGCCTCTACCATCATGGCTGCCGATAATGATCAAAGACATGCAATAAATGCAGTTGTCCTTGGATTTACTTGACAATTATATAGTTGGAGGGAAAAGTGCCTATCTGATGTAGAAAGACACGCTATACTAAATGCAGTAAAAGGAGATCCTTCAAGAAATCCTATTATTACTCCTCAAGGTCAAATGATTCCCAATTCTATTTACATGCTTATTAACAATATAGTAAAAAAACATTTTATTGGTAATTATATGAATGTAGAATAAAAAATAAAAACACAATTAATTAATTTATCTTGCCCAACATTATTAGATTTTCATTGGTATAAAGATGTTTTCTTATTAAAACTCTATACAATCGATGCATGCAATTCAGAATTTTGAAAGAGAACTTTATATCCGGTCTTCCTTAACGTTTTGCAGAAAAAGTTAGAGAAGAGTTAAAATAAAAAAATTATGGAAATTTAAATGATGGACTTTATACATATGGTGACCTCATTCAAAAGATAAATAAAGTTGGATTTTCATTGTGCAATGAAATCAAACTTAAACAACAAATTGGAAATCAAAAAAGAATCAGCAAATATGAACTTGGTGATTTTTGTTATTTATTTGGCATGGAACCATTAATTAGTCCTTTTAGCCATAATAAAAAGAAAAACTTAAAAAGAAACGATCAAAAATGAAAATCTAAACATTTTTAAACTCCACAATATTATATTTCCTCAAAAAGATACCATAAAAAATCTTCTCATAAAAATCCTTATAAAGAATCAAAGAAATCGTATATAATAGATAATCCATCCATTTCTTATCCCAATAAAAAAGAAATACAATGTTATAATTGCAAAGAAAAAAGACATATAGCTCCTGACTGCCCAAAAATAAAAGTAAAAAAAGAAAAAGAAATCAAAACTATCTTAAAAGGATCCTCAGCATCCGAGTCATCTAGTTCCTTTGAAACAGATTATTTTTCCTCTCAAAGAAATCAAAACTATCTTAAAAGGATCCTCAGCATCCGAGTCATCTAGTTCCTTTGAAACAGATTATTCTTCCTCTCATTATTCAGATACTTGTCACTGTAAAATATTTGACAGAGAAATCTAGTATGAATCTGCTTCTTCTTCCACTTTATCTTTAAACATACTTTATGCACCAAAAGAACTAGTGATAGAAATGTTTAAAGATTTCAAAGATGAAGAATTAAAAAATAAATATTCTGAAAAAATATAGAATATAAATAAAGGAAATAAAAAAGGAAAAGCTTCTACATTAAATAATATATCTGACTTACCTAAACAATTCAGCATTAAAATTGTATTAGATAGATCAATAGAGTAACAAGCGCCTCCTCATCTTTTAATTCAAGATCTTTATAAAGAAATTACTAATCAAAAGAAAGAAATAAAAGAATTAAAACAAGACTTAATTGAACTTCAAGAACTCAAACAACGTGTTGAGAATCTTGAATTTCACACACTAAAAAATTATCAAGAAAATAATGATAATAAATTAGAACATCAAGAAGAATTTGGTGAAAACTTAAATGGTTTTGTAAATTCTTTAACAAGAAATCCACTTAAAAAATGAAAAGCTCAAGCTATAGTTAAGATCAAAGACTTTTATATTAAAGCACTATGCTTATTAGATAGTGGTGCATATGTTAATTTAATAAGAGAAGGATTAGTCCCAACAAAATATTATGAAAAAAATAATAATAAACTCAATCTAGCTACTGCTAGCAAAAGAACTACATATCAAATACAAATTAAGTAATGTTTATGTCCGTAAAAACAGAACATGCATAAAGACTAATTTCCTTCTAAGAAAGGATTTAAACAATGATGTTATCCTTGGAAACCCTTTTCTATAAATTTTACAGCCATTTCAAATTGACTCATCAAGTCTAAAAACTATTTTAGACAATAAAGAATTAATTTTTTAATTTTGGTGAATCAACTCCTATTCAACATAACAATAGTATTCGGACAAAGTGTAAACAAGAATAAGGTGTTCAAAAAACAATCAAATATTTAGTACCAAATAAAATGGATCTTATTAATTGTATCTCTGACGTCTTCATGTTTTCTACATTTAATCCTACATCCAGATTTTGGTACCTTCAAATTCTACCCGGAGGACAGCTATAAAATTATTTTTCTTTTCCCAAAGAAAATAAAAATTCAGATTATTCTCATTCAGACCTATCTACCTTCTGGAATTATCCCTTCTCATTATGACATCAAGTGCAAGCAAAAGCAAAGCCCCTATTCAGGAATCAAGTTCTTCCTTCATACCTACATCCCAACAAATATCAATTCCCTTTTTCAAACTAGGATTATCTATCACTTCACAAGAACTTATCAATGCCCATTGGAGTGCCATTCTCTCTGATAACAGAAAAAACACTAGAAAAACCCTATCCAAATTACAAACCATATGAAGGACTTAGAAACCCAAATCCTTATATGCCTTAACATTCATCAAAGAGCATTGTTATCCACTTATACTGATGAAAAAACATCTAGAATTCACCTCTTAGAAAAGGTTAACACAGCCCTTCCAGATGAGATAGCTGTAAGAATTATTGAAAAGCCTATTTATGGTTAGATCAAGGAGCAATGAATGCTCAAAGCTCAATATATAAGCTGGGCAACTGGCTTTCCCAAATTGTTCCTGCCATCATATGAAGTTGATATCTCATATATCAAACAAGGATTGGTCTAAAGATTTTCTTCATGCAGAGATGATTTAGAAATGATACAGCAGCTCCCTGGAATCGTGCGTCATGCCCTTAGCAGCCTTGGAGTTACCAAAAGACAACTTCTCATACTAATTTCATCAAGTTTGAGTGAAAGATGAGAAATCTAGTTTTATCAACTTTATCAATTACGGACCATCATGAATTATGAAGAAGGAGATTTAATCTGTAAAACATTCATCTCTGCCTTAAATGATTGCGAGCATCTCCCTATTAATTATCCAGCTCAATGGCATGAATCTCATGAAGTCACTACAATGGAATATAACTTAGAACGTCTTAAAAATTATGATACAGCTTCTGCTCAATATCAAAGATTTCTCAATCTAAAAGGATATCTTGAAGTTATAAGTACATACAGATATGTTTGGTGTGACGGTCGATAAGTTGTTTGAATTGCTGATGATCTTGCTGAGCAAACTACAATGATATAAAATCGTTCTAAATTCGGACATGCCAAGTTTAATCAAATTCTCAATGCCTATGAAGATATCTTTTTTGTCATTTTAGAAAAAACTCGTAAAGAATTAATTCAACTATTCCATGGAGAATTCAAAAATGATAATGAAGGTTGGAATGACCCTTGTCATAATTTTGACTCTATTATGAAATTCTCCGCCAGCTGCAATGGAATTCATCAGGATGGTGATTAATCTTATTAAGATTTAGATTTATCAAGATTTATTAAGAGTTTTCTCTATAAATTATCAAAGAAAAGATAACAAAAACTTTATCATTGCTACCGTATCCATAGCCATGCTATTCTCTACAAACACATCAAAGTTATGTTGAAAAAGTACTATACAAAAAGCTACATTGAGAAAGAAGACAAAAGACAATTGTGAAAAATCCAAAAGATAATAAGAATGAACAAGGCTCCATAGACTCCTCTCTCAGCAACAGACCAACCAGGCACTATGCAAAAGAACAAAGCAACTATGCAGAAGAATAAAGCAACATCCTCCTAGTAAACAAGTACAATTATCACAGCATGAAGACAAACCATCTATATGGCAACCTGTGATCCTATCTAGTAGTAAAATCCCAAAACATCATGCAATATGCCAGCACATAAAATGAAATGCAAATTCAGTTTAAATTCAGTTATAATGAAATGTAAATAGTACCAGCTTTTCCATGTACAGGCAAGAGTTGGAATACCAGTCAAAATCTAGCCTTACTTCCACCACCATCGCCTCTCTCCTCTCCCTTCCACTTTTGTATACCCACCATTGTATGAAACTACTTCTTCCCATAAAGTAATCAAGACACAATCTTTAGGTTTTCAAGGTGAAGCCCTTAAGGATCTAAAGTTAGGAAAAAAAACCCTTAAAATTTTTAGACGAACTAATCAATCAATTATCTCATAGTTTTACAAATATAAAACTTCAAAAAAACTAAAGATCAAAAAGCTAACAAATCCATAAATGTTTTAGTCTCAAATTCTAAAGCTTCTAGCTCAGATTCAGAATTTTATGTAGCTGATTGTACAGAAGAGGAGTCTAAAGCAAATGAGAATCAAAATGATCAAAATCAAGAATCTCTACAAATCAATAAAATATTTAAAAGACAAAAACTACTAGTTAATGCAACAAAAATAAGAAATTATTATCCAAGACCTACTCCAGTTGATCTTAAATTCGAAGAACAAGTTATTCTAAATGGCCTTTGATTTGAAAACTCCACAGTATATGAATGGAATGTAGATGGATTATCTGAATATCAAATCTTGCAACTATGTTAACACATGATGATATATGCCTCTATCATCCTGGCTACTGGTAATGATCAAAGACATGCAGTAAATGAGTCGTCCTTGGATTTACTGGACAATTACATGGTTGGTGGGAAAAATACCTATCTGATACAAAAAGAAATGCTATATTAAATGCAGTAAAAAGAGATCGCTCAAGAAATCCTGTTCTTACTCCTCAAGGCCAAATGATCCTTGATTCCATCTACATGCTTATTACCAATATAGTTAAACATTTTATTGGTAATTATATGAAAGTAGAAAAAAAATTAAAAACACAATTAATCAATTTATCTTGCCTAACATTATCAGGTTTTCATTGGTATAAAGATTTTTTCTTACCAAAACTCTATACAATCAATGCAAGCAATTCAAAATTTTGGAAAGAAAAATTTATATCTGGTCTTCTTAAACTTTTTGCAAAAAAATTTAGAGAAGAGCTAAAATCAGAAAATTATGGAAATTTAAATTATGGAATGTATGCATATGGTGATCTAATTCAAAAGATTAATAAAGTTGGGTTTTCATTGTGCAATGAAATCAAATTTAAAAGTCAATTTGAAAATAAAAAAAGAATCAGCAAGTATGAACTTGGTCATTTTTGTTTTCAACTTGGCATGAAACCATTAATCAGTTCCTCTAGCAAAAATAAAAAGAAAAACTTAAAAAGAAACCATCAAAAAAGAAAATCTAAACATTTTTCAACTCCACAATATTATATTCCCTCAAAACAATACCACAAAAAATCTTCTCATAAAAATCCTTATAATGAATCAAAGAAATCTTATGTAAAAGATAATCCATCCACTTTTTATCCTAAGAAAAAAGAAATATAACGTTATAATTGCAAAGAAAAAGGACATATAGCTCCTGATTGCCCAAAAATAAAAGTAAAAATAGAATAAGAAATCAAAACTATCTTAAAAGAATATTTAGCATTAGAGTCATGCAGTTCCTTTGATACAAATTATTCTTCCTCTTATTCTTCAAATACTTGTCATTGTAAAATATTTGATAGTAAAATCCAGTATGAATCTGCTTCTTCTTCCTCTTTATATTTAAACATACTTTTTGCTCCAGAAGAGATGGTGCTAGAAATATTTAAAGATCTAAAAGATGAAGAATTAAAAAATAAATATTTTGAAAAAATATAGAATATAAATAAAGGAACTTAAAAAGGGAAAGCTTCTACATCAAATCACATATCATACTTCCCTGAACAATTCATCATTAAAACTGTATTAGATAGATTAAGAGAGTAGCAATCTCCTCCTCATCTTTCAATTCAAGATATTGTTAAAAAAATAATAAAAAAAATAAAAAAAATAAAAGAATTAAAACAAGACTTAATTGAACTTCAAGAACTCAAACAACGTGTTGAGAATCTTGAATTTCACACACTCAAAAATTATCAAGAAAATAATGAGAATTTAGAACATTAAGAAAAATTTGATGAAAACTTATATGGTCTTGTAAATTCTTTAGCAAGGAATCCACCTCAAAAATGGAAAACTTAAGTTACAATTAAGGTCAAAGACTTCTCTATTAAAGCACTCTGCTTACTAGATAGTAGATATTAATTTAATAAAAGAAAGATTAATCCCAACAAAATTTTATGAAAAAACCAAAAATAAACTTAGCCTAGCAATTGCTAGTAATAAACTCCATATCCATTATAAATTAAATAAGGTCCATGTTTACAAAAATGGAACACTAATTTCCTACTCGAAAAAGATTTAAACAATGATGTTATCCTTGGAAATCCTTTTCTATAGATTCTACAGCCTTTCTATTAAAGACAATGAAAAATTAATTTTTGATTTTATTGAATCAACTCCTATTCAACATATTAATATCATTCAAAATTAAATTGCTTATAAAGAAAAACAAATTGCATATCTTCAAGAAGATATGAATTCTTTAAGAATTGAAAAAGAATTACAGAAACTAGAATTCCAAAAAGATTTAATCCATTTTCAAAAACCTCTTGAAACAAAATGCTGTCTGACCTTTCTTATGCCTTTTGGCATAGGAAACACCAAACTGTTTCTCTTTCATATATTGATAATTTCGATGAATCTCAAATTTCTACTAAAGCTTGACCTATTCAGATGAATAAAGACCTTGTACAACTATGTACTAAAGAAATCAATGATCTTCTTGCTAAAAAGCTTATTTAGAAATCACAATCCCCTTGGAGTTGTGCAGCATTTTATGTAAATGGAGCACCTAAACAAGAATGAGGCATTCCCCGTCTTGTTATCAACTACAAGCCTTTAAATAAAGTCTTAAAGTCCATCAGATATCCAGTTCTAAATAAAACCAATCTTATTAACCATCTAGCTGGTGCCTTCCTTTTTTCCAAATTTGATCTTAAATCAAGATTTTGGTAAATTCAAATCACCTTGGAGTACAGGTATAAAATTGCTTTTACTGTACGATTTGGCCATTATGAATGGAACGTTATGCCATTTGGTTTAAAAAATGCTCCTTCAAAATTTCAAAGAATAATGAATGACATTTTTAATCCATATCAAGCTTTTACACTCGTCTATATAGATGACATTTTTGTGTTTTCAAAATCTATTTGTGACCATTGGAAACATTTAAATATTTTTAAAAAAGTTATTATCAAGAATGGACTTGTCTTATCTTAAAAGAAAATGATGCTTTTTTAAGCAGAAATTCAGTTTCTTGGCTTTATAATAAAAAAGGAACTATTTCTCCAATCCAAAGAGTTATTAAGTTTGCTTTCCAATTTCCTGATGAAATTCTTAATAAAGAGCAATTGCAACGTTTTCTTGGATGCCTTAATTATGTTTTTGACTTTTATAAAGATCATGCTAAAGAAAAAAAAATCTTGCAAATGCACTTGACAAAAAATCCCGTAGAATAGTCACCTGCTCATAAAAAAAGCTATTCAAAATATTTAAACAGAAAGTCCAAAATTTACCTTATTTAACTATCCCTCATCCAAATTTATTAAAAATAGTTCAAACAGATGCATCTGAAATAGGTTTTGGAGGAATCCTTCTACAAAGAAATGTCCTTGGAAAAGAAGAAATTCTTCGTTTCACTTCTAGAACATGGACGCCCACTCAACAGAATTATTCAACTATTAAAAAGGAAATCCTATCCATAGCAAATAGTATAATGAAGTTCCAAAGTGATTTATTAAACAAAATTTTTTATTGAGAATAGATTGTAAATCTACTATAGAAATTTTAGAAAAAGATGTAAAAAATCTTGCTCCTAAGCAAATCTTTGCTCGCTAGCAAGCTTTATTAGCCTTATTTGACTTTGACATTGAGTATATTGTTGGTAAAAATAATTCTCTTCTTGATTTTTTATCTTGTGAGTTTTTACAAGGATGAAGAATGAAGCCTCGGTAGATTAGACCCTTTCTCCAGTCCCCAACTGATAAAGTTTCTTCAACAATGAACATTACACCTTTATCCAGAAAATCTAGTGGCAATGATCTTGAGAGATGGGGAACAACCCATACTTTTAATATTCCTCAATTTCAAAGCCCATCAAGCCTTGTATCTAGAAAACCTCGAGCTTCACAAGCCGAATATTTTACCACAAAAGCACCATTGAGAATTTATTCCTTAGATGACATGTCTTATGCCGATACCAGTTCTATTGAACATCTTATCCAAACCCTTTTTTCTCCTGATCACTTATTTATCCAACCTCTTGACTATAAAGTTTAAGAACAAATTCTGATCAAAACTGATAGCTGCACTATTGATCATACAGATGGATCACAAAATTCAAACTTAAATGCTTTACCACCGAATATTACTATCCTCCATTCAAAAATCAAAATCCTACATGTTCTCTTTGCTGAAGAATGGGGATGACCTCTTCATATACATTAAAGGTTTGATTCAAAACTTATTTTTAATTATTATGATCATATTTCTACTTGGGAAGTCATCCTCTATTATCAAAACCCATCCTTCCAGCATTCCTAGTTCATCATATTCAAATCAAACTCCCATAAAATACCAATGTCGTTCTTTACACAATTTTGAATCCCTTTTGGTGCCACTAAAGGCATCCTTCCTCAAGCACTTCTTCCTATTTATGAATCCTATTATGTATCATTTAAAACCCTTCTCAAATTAGAAGAAAAAAGCCTTTATTAGCACTTACAACTTGCAACAGAACCTTATGTTACTATACAGTTTTATCATAAGCAGGAGATTCCTTAGACCTTGAAATGGAATTTTTATAAAGAATGGACTTTAGTCCACCAATTTTATCTCGAATGATTTATATCAAGTTTTGGCATCAATTCGATTACACTACAATACTCCAGCAATATTCTATCGATCAAGCTATAAAGCCATCATTCTCTAAAGTTCTAAAAACTCCTGAAAAAGAAAAAGAAAGGCTTCATCTAGCAAGTGATATTGACAAACAGAAGAATTCTTGTTCAGCCTCTCCTTTTGCTCTTTATACAGCATCAAATTTGTTTCAACTCAAAAAAGAACTTCAAAAGGAAATTATTGAACAAATACAAAAAAAACGGTCATTTGAAAATTCTCCATTAATTTTTGGTCTGCAGCTGCATCATCTTTAGGCTGATGACAATCCTTTTGAAAAGATTGCTTGTAACCAAATACAGATGCGGATGAGACAAAAAGTGATAATGAAGGATTCATATCTATCTGAAGAAAAGGAAAAAATTCTAAAGCCAAGACAGGACATACGCTTTATCACGCCACTCAATTCCCATAAAGCAATCGTGACAACCATTATTAAGAATAAAGTTCATCTACAGCGAAGATTGTGATCTTATCCAGCAGTCCGAAGCATCCTGAAATTTGTCAGCACATGAAATGAAATGAAAATGTAATCTAAATTCAGTTGTAATGAAATGTAAATTATATTTGTTATGACTATAAATAAGTCTAGTCTTCCTCATGTATAGGCAAGAGTTGGAATACCAGTCAAAACCCAGCCTTGTTTCCACCACTATCTCCTCTTCCTTTCCCTTCCACTTTTGTACACCCACCATCTTACCATTTGGTATCAGAGCCCATTTGGTATCAAATTTGTAATCAAGTACTTTGGCAATATAAAGTTCTTTTGTGAGTATTTTTTCACTTATCTTTATTATGTTATCCTTTGATTTTGCTTAAGAAATTGCTGACTCAGAAGTAAGAACGTCAAAAGTCTTAATACTTAGTTCTGTGTTTGTTAATATTGAGAAATTTTAATCATAGTTTGCCCAGAGCAAAACTGAGTAGCCATTGTTATCACCCTTGTTAGCCGTGTGAAGGCATTTAAGGTGTTTTGTTTGTGTGTAAATCCTCTATTTCATTAGATACTCATGGTGGATTTGGTTAAAATAATTCTGTAATACAAATTATGGCTAAGCTTATTAAGAAGTTTGTACCTTCTTCTTCCTCATCATCAAATTATTTATCTTCTATGTCTAGTAAAAATAGTGAAGAAATTAGTTATGATGATTTAGATCAAGTTATTTGTGATTGGACTATTCCAACCTTAAATAAAAAAGAAATTTATAAAGTTGGAAGTTTTCAATTAAAATAAAGTTATAAAGTAAAAACCATTGAAAGAACTGAATCCAGTACCAGTAATATTCAGCATCTTTCTTTAATCAAGCCCCATGAAATAAAAAAGTATGTTAAAACATGCAATTTCATTCATTTTGGATTAGTGCAAGTTGCTCTAAAGCCTTTAACAAGACTTGGACTTAGAATAGAAGCTCTCATCTATGTTCAAGACACAAGACATAAAAAATTTAGTGATTTCATTACTTGGAATGGTTGAACCAAGTTTGGCTAATGGCCCTACTTTTTTTGATTGCTTTCCAAATTTCTTTGTTTCCCATACAAATCCAGATGCACGTGAAGCCCTTACTCTTGCTATCCAGACAAAAAGTTTTGATATGAATCCTCATAATCAAAATCTCACTCTCATATATAGAGTTTATTATAAACTTATGAATTCAGTTGTTCCAGGCATAGCCTATTCCCATCAAGCAAATGGTATGACTACTTTATTCCAAATTAATTTCAAAAATAAAATTAATATTCCCAAACTCATATAGTGGAATGATATTAATCTATCTGGTAAATGGCGCTTAGAAATTACCCAACCAGAAAGGTCTTTAGAAAACCAAGATATTGAAACAATTATTGAACATGAAGATGGAAGTGTCGAAATAAATTTTCAAACAGATTTAAGAGATACAACTCCTACCGTTTATTAACCTTCTAGAAAGTCTGATTCTCATCCTCCCTCTGTGATAGGATCTTCCAGAAAAGAATCATCCCATGTTTCTTGCTCTACACCTAATGTAGACCTTCGACCTACAGGACTTGTGTATCCTTCTTATCAAGCTTCACCATCTAATACATATAATCCTTCGGGATCCGATTTCAATATAAATGTTACTGAATGTTTTGAAATTGATAAAGAAATGTTAAGAAAAGAATTTAGCTCTACATCCTTTAACAAAATCCTTTTTTAAACAAGTTTCTCAAGAACATAAAGACTTTTTAAATGAAAAATGGAACAAATATATATATGATAATCAAAGAAATATTTATTTTTTTGATTGGCTTAAACTAGTCATAAAGAAAGCTTATAATACAAAAGATTTATCCATCAATATGATGACAAAATTAAGCTCATCTTGGATTATAGCCTCTACTAGTTCTTATCTACAAAGAACTGAAGAATTTATACATCCTCCATTACATCAAACCATATATAAAGAAACTTCGGCCATACTCATAAAAGATGTAGCGTAAAGGTAAATCTGAATTAATTTATAAATCAAACTTAAGTCATGTTTTAAAACACAATAATTAAACAAATATTAACCTTCATACTATTGGCCAACAAACCAATAGAATTGAAGATAAAGTTGAAAATTTTTTAAAAATTTATGAAGCATCTTCTTCACAAAAGATAATTACGACACAATCTTTAAGTTTTTAAGGTGAAGCCCTTAAAGATCTAAAGTTAGAAAAAAAAACCCTTAAAATCTTTAGACGAACTAATAAATCAATTATCTTATAGTTTTACAAATAAAAACTTCAAGAAAATAAAGATCAAAAAGTTGACAAATTTATAAATGTTTTAGTCTCAAATTCTAAAGCCTCTAGCTCAGATTCAGAATTTTCTATAGCTGATCCTATAGAAGAAGAGTCTAAAACAAATGAGAATCAAAATGTCAAAATCAAGAATCACTACAAATCAATATGATATATAAAAGACAAAACCAATACTCAATGCAGCAAAATCAAGAAATTATTATCCAAGACCTACTCTAGTTGATCTTCAATTCGAAGAACAAGCTATTCTAAATGACCTTTGATTTGAAAACTCCTCAGTATACGAATGGAATGTAGATGGACTATTTGAATATCAAATCTAGTAGCTATGCCAACACATGATGATATACGCCCCTACCATCATGGCTGCCGATACTGATCAAAGACATGCAGTAGATGCAATTTTCCTTGGATTTACTGGACAATTACATGGTTGGTGGGAAAAGTTCCTATCTGATATAGAAATACAAGTTATACTCAATGCAGTAAAAAGAGATCCTTCAGGAAATCCTGCTATTACTCCTCAAGGTCAAATAATTCCTGATTCTATTTACATGCTTAATCCCAATATAGTAAAATATTTTATTGGTAATTATATGAATATAGAAGAAAAAATAAAAAACAATTAATCAATTTATCTTGCCCAACATTATTAGATTTTCATTGGTATAAAGATGTTTTCTTATCAAAACTATGTGCAATCGATGCAAGCAATTTAGAATTTTGGAGAGAAAAAATTATATCTGGTCTTCCTCAACTTTTTGCAAAAAAAGTTAGAGAAGAGTTAAAATAAGAAAATTATGAAAATTTAAATTATGGACTTTATACATATGGTGACCTCATTCAAAAGATAAATAAAGTTGGATTTTCATTATGCAATGAAATCAAACTTAAACGACAAATTGAAAATAAAAAAAGAATTAGCAAATATAAACTTGGTGATTTTTGTTATCAATTTGGCATGGAACCATTAATTAGTCCTTCTAGCCATAGTAAAAAGAAAAACTTAAAAAGAAACCATCAAAAAAGAAAATCTAAACATTTTTCAACTCCACAATATTATATTCCCTCAAAAAGATGTCATATAAAATCTTCTCATAAAAATCCTTATAAAGAATCAAATAAATCTTATACAAAAGATAATCCATCCACTTCTTATCCCAACAAAAAAGAAATACAATGTTATAATTGCAAAGAAAAAGGACATATAGCTCCTGACTACCCAAAAATAAAAGTAAAACAGAAAAAGAAATCCAAACTATCTTAAAAGGATCGTTAGCGTCAGAGTCATCCAATTCCTCTTATACAGATTATTCTTCTTCTCATTCTTCAGATACATGTCATTGTAAAATATTTGACAACGAAATCTAGTGTGAATCTGCTTCTTCTTCCTCTTTATCTTTAAATGTACTTTCTGCTCTAGAAGAACTGGAGCTAGAAATGTTTAAAGATTTCAAAGATGAAGAATTAAAAAATAAATATTTTGAAAAAATACAGAACATAAATAAAGGAAACAAAAATGGAAAAGCTTCTACATTAAATAATATATCTGACTTACCTGAATAATTTAGCATTAAAACTATATTAGATAGATTAAGAGAGCAGCAAGCTCCTCCTTATCTTTTAATTCAAGATATTCATAAAGAAATTACTAATCAAAAGCAAGAAATAAAAGAATTAATTCATTTATTTCTTGCTTTTGATTTGTAATTTCATAATTTTATGATTTTAATTCTTCTCTAACTTTTTTGCAAAAAGTTTAGGAAGACCATATATGAATTTTTTTTTCAAAATTCTTAATTACTTGCATCGATTGTATAGAGTTTTGATAAGAAAACATTTTTGTACCAACGAAAATCTGATAATGTTGGGCAAGATAAATTGATTAATTGTGTTTTTATTTTTTCTTCTGTATTCATATAATTACCAATAAAATGTTTTATTATATTGGTAATAAGCATGTAAATAGAATCAGGAATCATTTGACGTTGAGAAGTAATAACAAGATTTCCCGAAGGATCTCTTTTTACTGCATTTAGTAAAGCTTGTTTTTTATATTAGATAGGTACTTTTCCCACCAGCCATGTAATTATCCTGTAAATACAAGGACAACTGCATTTACTACATGTTTTTTATCATTACTGGCAGCCATGATGGTAGAGGCATATATCATCATGTGTTGGCATAGTTGTAGGATTTGATATTCAGATAGTCTATCTACATTCCATTCGTATATTGAGGAGTTTTCAAATCGAAGGCCATTTAGAATAGCTTGTTCTTCGAATTGAAGATCAACGGGAGTAGGTCTTGGATAATAATTTCTTGTTTTTGCTGTAGTGACTATTGGTTTTTATTTTTCAAATATTTTATTGATTTGTAGAGATTCTTGATTTTGATCATTTTGTTTCTCATTCGTTATAGACTCTTCTTCTACAGGATTAGCTACAAAAAATTCTGAATCTGAGCTAGAGGCTTTAGAATTTGAGATTAAAACATTTATAGATTTGTTAGCTTTTTGACCTTTATTTTCTTGAAGTTTTATATTTGTAAAACTATGAGATAATTGATTGATTAGTTCAACTGAAAATTTTAAAGGTTTCCTTTCTAACTTTAGATCTTTAAGGGCTTCACCTTGAAAAGCTAAAGTTTGTGTCTTAAATATTTTTTGTGAAGAAGATGCTTCATAAATTTTTAAAATATTTTCAACTTTTTCTTCAATTCTATTGGTTTGTTCGCCGATAGTATGGAGGTTAATATTTGTATAATTATTTTGTTCTAAAACATGACTTAAGTCTGATTTATGAATTAATTCAGATTTACCTTTATTTCCTTGTATCTTTGCTACATCTTTTATGGGTACGGCCGAAGTTTCTTTATATATGATTTGATGTAATGGAGGATGTATAGATCCTTCAATTCTATGTGGAGAAGAACTGGTAGAAGCTATAATCCAAGATGAACTTAATTTTGTTACCATATTGACGGATAAATCTTCACTATTCTAAGCTTTCTTTATGGCTAGTTTAAGCCAATCAAAGAAATAAGTATCTCTTTGATTATCATATAAATATTTGTACCATTTTTCTTTTAAAAAGTCTTTATGTTCTTGAGGAACCTATTTAAAAAAGGATTTTGTTAAAAGATGTAGAGTTAACTCTTTTTTAACATTTCTTCATCAATTTCAAAACATTTAATAACATTTATATTGAAATCGGATTCCAAAGGATTATATGAATTAGATGGAGAAACTTGATGAGAAGGATACACAAGTCTTGTAGGTCGAAGGTCTGTATTAGGTGTAGAGGAAGAAACTCAGGATGATTCTTTTATGGAAGATCCTACCACAGACGAAGGATGAGAATAAGACTTTCTAGAAGGTTGATAAACTGTAGGAGTTGTATCTCTTGAATCTGTTTGAAAATTTATTTCAACACTTCTATCTTCATGTTCAATAATTGTTCCAATGTCTTGATTTTCTAAAGACCTTTTTGGTTGAGCGTTTTCTAAGTGCCATTTACCAGATAGATTAATATCATTCCACTGTATGAGTTTTGGAATATTAACTTTATTTTTGAAATTAGTTCGGAAGAAAGTAGTCATATCTTTTGCTTGATGGGAATAGGCTATGCTTGGAACAACTGAATTCATGAGTTTATAATAAACTCTATATATGAGAGCAAGATTTTGATTATGAGGATTCATATCAAAACCTTTTGTCTGGATAGCAAGAGTAAGAGCTTCATGTGCACCTGGATCTGTAAGAGAACAGAGAAATTTGGAAAGCAATTGAAGAAAGTAGGGTCATTAGCCATACTTGATTCAACCATTCCAAGTAATGAATTGCTGAATTTTTTATGTCTTGTATCTTAAACATAGATGAGAGCTTCTGTTCTAAGTCTAAGTCTTATTAAAGGCATTAGAGCAACTTGCACTAATACAAAATGAATATAATTGTATGTTTTAACATACTCTTTTATTTCATGGGGCATGATTAAAGAAAGTTGCTGAATATTACTAGTAATGGATTCAATTCTTTCAATGGTTTTTACTTTATAACTTGATTTTAATTGAGAACTTCCAACATTATAAATTTCATTTTTATTTACAGTTGGAATAGTCTAGTCACAAATACCTTGATCTAAATTGTCATAACTGATTTCTTCACTATTTTTAATAGACATAGAAGATAAATTTGATAATGTGGAAGAAGAAGGTACAAACTTCTTAATAAGCTTAGCCATAATTTGTATTACAGAGTTATTTTAACCAAATCCACCATGAGTATCTAATGAAGTAGAGGATTTATACACCAACAAAATGCCTTAAACGCCTTCACACGGCTAATAACGGTGACAACAATGGCCACCTCAGCTTCACTCTGGATGGAATCTAATTAAAATTTCTCAATAATAACAAACACAAAACTAAGTATTAAGACTTTTGACGTGTATTAAGACTTTTGACGTTCTTACTTCTGAGTCAGCAATTCCTTAAGCAAAATCAAAGCATAACATAACAAAGATAAGTGAAGAAATACTCACAAAACGACTTTATATTACCAAAGTACTAGATTACAAATTTGATACCAACTTGGCTCTGATACCAAATGGGGAAGATGGTGGGTATACAAAAGTAGAAGGGAGAGGAGAGAGGAGATGTGGTGGAAGCAAGACTGGATTTTGACAGGTATTCCAACTCTTGCTTGTACATGAGGAATACTAAACTTATTTATAGTCATAACAAACATAATTTACATTTCATTACAATCGAATTTACACTGCATTTCCATTTCATTTCATGTGCTGACAAATTTCATGATGCTTCAGGACTGCTAGATAAGATCACAATCTTCGTTGTAGATGAACTTTATTCTGAATAGTGGATGTCATGATTGCTTTGTGGGAAATTGAGTGGCTTGATAAAGCATATGTCTTGTCTTGGCTTTATTTTTTTCTTTTTCTTTGGATAGATATGAATCCTTCATTATCAAATTTTGTCTCATCAGCATTTGTATATGGTTCAAGAGCAATATTTTCAAAAGGATTGTCATCAGAGCAAAGATGATGTAGATGCTAACCAAAACTTAATGGAGAATTTTTAGAGGACCATTCTTTTTGTATTTGTTCAATAATTTCCTTTTGAAGTTCTTTTTTGAGTTGAAGCAAATCCGTTGCTGCATAAAAAGCAGAAGGAGAGGCTCAACAAGAATTCTTCTATTTGTCAATATCACTTACTAGATGAATCCTTTCTTTTTCTTTTTCAGGAGTTTTGAGAACTTCAAAGAATGATGGCTTTATAGCTTGATCGTTAGAATATTGCTGGAGTATTGTAGTACAATCAAATTGATGCCAAAACTTGATATAAATCATTCGAGATAAAACTGGTCGACTGAAGTCCATTTCTTTATAAAAATTCTATTTCAAGATCCAAGGATAACATCATTGTTTTAATCTTTTCCGAGCAGGAAATTAGTCTTTATATATGTTCCATTTTTGCAAATATGGTTGTTATTTAATTTATAATGGATATGGAGTTTATTACTAGCAGTTGCTAGGCTGAGTTTATTTTTGGTTTTTTCATAATATTTTGTTGGGATTAATCATTCCCTTATTAAATTAACATCTGTGCCATTATCTAGTAAGCAGAGTACTTTAATAGAGAAATTTTTTACCTTAATTGTAACTTGAGTTTTCCATTTTTTAAGTGGATTCCTTGTTAAAGGATTTACAAAACCATTTAAGTTTTCATCAAATTTTTCTTGATGTTGTAAATTATCATTATTTTCTTAATAATTTTTTAGTGTGTGAAATTCAAGATTCTCAACACGTTGTTTGAGTTCTTGAAGTTCAATTAAGACTTGTTTTAATTCTTTTATTTCTTGCTTTTGATTATTAATTTCTTTATAAAGATCTTGAATTGAAAGATGAGTAGGAGCTTGTTGCTACTCTTAATCTATCAAAAACAGTTTTTACACTGAATTGTTCTGGTTAGTCAGATATATTACTTGATGTGGAAGCTTTTTTTTATTTCCGTTGTTTATTTTTTGTAGTTTTTCAATATATTTATTTTTTAATTCTTCATCTTTTAGATCTTTAAACATTTCTAGCACCATTTCTTTTAAAGCAGAAAGTACGTTTAAAGATAAAGAGGAAGAGGAAACCGACTCATACTGGATTTCACTGTCAAATATTTTATAATGACATGTATCTGAAGAATAATCATTATAAGAGGAACAGATGATTCTAAGGATGAGGATGAGGATCCTTTGATTTCTTTTTTAGAAGAAGTAATTTCAAAAGGCCATAAAATATTTTCAACTTTATCTTCAATTCTATTAGTTTGTTGGCCAATAGTATGAAGGTTAATATTTGTATAATTATTTTGTTCTAAAATATGACTTAAGTCTGATTTGAAAACAAATTTAGTTTTACCTTTGTCTCCTTATATTTTTGCAACATCTTTTATGGGTACAGCTGAAGTTTCCTTATAAATGATTTGATGTAATGGCGGGTGTATAGATTCTTCAGTTCTTTGTAGAGAAGAACTGGTAGAAACGATAATCCAAGATGAGCTTAATTTTGTTGTCATATTGATGGATAAATCATCAGTATTAAAAGCTTTCTTTATGGCTAGTTTAAGCCAATCAAAGAAATAAATATTTCTTTCATGATCATACATTTATTTATACCACTTTTCTTTTAAGAAATCTTTATGCCCTTGAGAAACCTATTTTAAAAAGGATTTTTTTAAAGGATGTAAAGCTAAATTCTTTTTTAACATTTCTTTATCAATATCAAAACATTCGATAACATTTATATTGAAATCAGATACTGAGGGATTATATGTTTTAGTTGGAGAAGCTTGATAATAAGGATATACAAGTCTTGTAGGTCGAAGGTTTACATTAGGGGTAGAGCAAGAAACTCGGGATGGTTCTTTTATGGAAAATCCTACAACAGAGGGGGATGAGAATAAGACTTTCTAGAAGGTTGATAAATTATAGGAGCTGTATCTCTTGAATCTGTTTGAAAATTTATTTCAACACCTCAATCTTCATGTTCAATAATTGTTTCAATATCTTGATTTTCTAAAGACCTTTCTAGTTGAGCATTTTCTAAGTGCCATTTACCAGATAGATTAATATCATTCCACTGTATGAGTTTTGGATTATTAACTTTATTTTGGAAATTAGTTTGGAATAAAGTAGTCATACCTTTTGCTTGATAGGAATAGGCTATGCTTGGAACAACTGAATTCATGAGTTTATAATAAACTCTATATATGAGAGCTAGATTTTGATTATGAGGATTCATATCAAAACCTTTTGTTTGGATAGAAAGAGTAAGAGCTTCATGTGCACTTGGATCTGTAACGAAAACTAAGAAATTTGGAAAGCAATGAAGAAAGTAGGGCCATTAGCCAAATTTGATTCAACCATTCCAAGTAATGAATCACTAAATTTTTTGTGTCTTGTGTCTTGAACATAGATGAGAGCTTCTGTTCTCAGTCCAAGTATTGTTAAAAGCTTTAGAGCAACTTGCACTAATCCAAAATGAATATAATTGTATGTTTTAACATACTCTTTTATTTCATGGGGAATGATTAAAGAAAGTTGCTAAATATTACTAGTAATGGATTCAGTTCTTTCAATGGTTTTTTACTTTATAACTTGATTTTAATTGAAAACTTCCAACTTTATAAATTTCATTTTTATTTACAGTTGGAATAGTCCAGTCACAAATAACTTAATATAAATTTTCATAACTGATTTCTTAATTATTTTTAATAGACATAGAAGATAAGGAATTTGATGGTGAGGAAGAAGAAGGTACAAACTTCTTAATAAGCTTAGCCATAATTTGTATTATAGAGTTATTTTAACCAAATCCACCATGAGTATCTAACGAAATAGAGGATTTACACACCAACAAAATGCCTTAAACGCCTTCACATGGCTAACAATGGTGACAACAATGGCTACCTCAGCTTCGCTCCTGCTGGAATATAATTAAAATTTCTCAATAAAAACAAACACAGAACTGACTATTAAGACTTTTGATGTTCTTACTTTTGAGTTAGCAATTCCTTAAGCAAAATCAAAAGATAAAGATAAGTGAAGAAATACTCACAAAACGACTTTATATTGCAACGATACTTGATTACAAACTAGATACCAACTTGGCTCTGATACCAAATGGGGAAAATGGTGGGTATACAAAAGCGATGGCTATACAAAAGTAGAAGGAGAGGAGAGAGGAGATGGTGGTGGAAGCAAGGCTGGATTTTTACTGGTCTTCCAACTCCTGCCTGTACATGAGGAAGACTAGACTTATTTATAGTCATAGCAAACATAATTTGCATTTCATTACAACTGAATTTACACTGCATTTGCATTTCATTTCATGTGTTGATAAATTTCATGATGCTTCAGGATTGCTAGATAAGATCATAATCTTCATTATAAATGAAATTTATTATGAATAGTGGATCGTCATGATTACTTTGTGGGAAATTGATTGGCTTGATAAAGCATATGTCTTGTCTTGGCTTTATTTTTTTCCCTTTCTTCGGATAGATATATATTCTTCATTATCACTTTTTGTCTCATCAGCATTTGCATTTGGTTCGGAAGCAATATTTTCAAAAGGATTGTCATCAGCCCAAAGATGATGCAGCTACTGACTAAAACTTCATGGAGAATTTTTAGATGACCGTTCTTTTTGTATTTGTTCAGTAATTTCCTTTTGAAGTTCTTTTTTGAGTTGAAGCAAATCTGCTGCTACATAAAAGCAAAAGGAGAGGCTGAACAAGAATTCTTCTGTTTGTCAATATCACTTGCTGGATGAAGCCTTTCTTTTTCTTTTTCAGGAGTTTTGATAACTTCAGAGAATGATGGCTTTATAGCTTGATCGGTAGAGTATTGTTGGAGTATTGTAGTATAATCAAATTGATGCCAAAACTTGATATAAATCATTCGAGATAAAACTGGTGGACTGAAGTCTATTTCTTTATAAAAATTCCATTTCAAGATCCAAGGAATCTCCTGCTTGTGATAAAACTACATAGTAACATAAGGTTTTGTTGCAAGTTGTAGGTGCTAATAAAGGCTTTTTTCTTCTGATTTGAGAAAGGCTTTAAATGATGCAGAATAGGATTCATAAATAGTAAGAAGTGCTTGAGGAAGGATGTCGTTACTAGGACCAAAAGGGATCCAAAATTGTGTGAAGAACCACATAGGTATTTTATGAGAGTTTGATTTGAATTTGATGAACCGAGAATGCTGGAAGGATGGGTTTTGATAATAGAGGATGACTTCCCAAGTAGAAATATAATCATAATACTTAAAAATAACTTCTGAATCAAGCCTTTGAGGCATGTGAAGAGTCGTCCCCATTCTTCTGTAGAGAGAACATACAGGATTTTGATTTTTGAATAGAGGGTAGTAATATTGGGTGGTAAAGCATTTAAGTATGAATTTTTTGATCCATCTGTATGATCAATAGTACAGCTGCCAGTTTTGATTAGAATATATTCATAGACTTTGCGGTCAAGAGGTTGGATAAATAAGTGATCAGGAGAGAAAAAGGTTCGGATAAGATATTCAATAGAAATGGTATCGGCATAAGACATGTCATCTAAGGAATAAATTCTCAAGGGTGCTTTTGTGGCAAAATATTGTGCTTGTGAAGCTTGAGGTTTTTTGGATACAGGGCTTGATGGGCTTTGAAATTGAGGAATATTAGAAGTATAGGTTACTCCCCATCTCTTAAGATAATTGCCGCCAGATTTTCTGGATAAAGGTATAGTGTTCATAATGGAAGAAACTTTATCATTTGGGGACTGGAGAAAGGGTCTAATCTGCCGAAGCTTCATTCTTTTATCCTTGTAAAAAATCACAAGATAAAAAATTAGGAAGAGAATTATTTTTTCCTGCAATATACTCAATGTCAAAGTCAAAAATGGCTAATAAAGCTTGCCAGCGAGCAAAGATTTGCTTAGCAGCAAGATTTTTCACATCTTTTTCTAAAATTTCTTTAGTAGATTTACAATTTATTCTTAATAAAAATTTTTTATTTAATAAATCACTTTGGAACTTCATTATACTATTTACTGTGGATAGGATTTCCTTTTTAATAGTTGAATAATTCTATTAAGTGGGCGTCCATGTTCCAAAAGTGAAACGAAGAATTTCTTCTTTTCTAAGGACGTTTCTTCATAGAAGGATTCCTCCAAAACCTATTTCAGATGCATCTATTTGAACTATTTTTAATAAATCTGGATGAGGGATAGTTAAACAAGCTAAATTTTGGACTTTCTATTTAATATTTTGAACAGCTTTTGTATGAGTAGGTGACCATTCTATAGGATTTTTGGTCAAGCGCATTTGCAAGATTTTTCTTTCTTAAGCAAGATCTTCATAAAAGTCAGAAACATAATTAGGGCACCCAAGAAAATGTTGCAATTGCTCTTTATTAAGAATTTCATCAGGAAATTGGGAAGCAAACTTAATAACTCTTTGGACTAGAGAAATAGTTCCTTTTTTATTGTAAAGCCAAGAAACTGAATTTCTGTTTGAAAAAGCTTCATTTTTTTCGGCATAAGACAAGTCCATTCTCGATAATAACTTTTTAAAAAATATTTAAATGTTTCCAATGGTCACAAATAGATTTTGAAAACACAAGAATGTCATCTATATAGACAAGTGTAAAAGCTTGATATGGATTAAAAATGTCATTCATTATTCTTTGAAATTCTGAAGGACCATTTTTTAAACCAAATGGCATAACATTCCATTCGTAATGGCCAAATGATACTGTAAAAGTAGTTTTATACCTGTCCTCCGAGGTGATTTGAATTTGCCAAAATCTTGATTTAAGATCAAATTTGGAAAAAAAAGGAAGGCACCATCTTGATGGTTAATAAGATCTATTTTATTTGGAACTGGATATCTGATGGACTTTAAGACTTTATTTAAAGGCTTGTAGTTTATAACAAGATGAGGAACACCTCATTCTTGTTTAGGTGCTTTATTTATATAAAATGATGCACAACTCCAAGGGGATTGTGATTTTTGAATAAGCTTTTTCGCAAGAAGATCATTGATTTCTTTGATACATAGTTGTACAAGGTCTTTATTCATCTGAATACGTTGAGCTTTAGTAGGAATTTGAGATTAATCAAAATTATCAATATTTGGAAGATAAATAGTATGGTGTTTTCTGTGCTAAAAGGCAAAAGGATGGTCAGAACAGTATTCTATTTTAAGAAATTTTTGAAATTCGATTAAATCTTTTTGGAATTCTAGTTATTGTAATTCTTTTTCAATTCTTAAAGAATTCATATCTTCTTGAAGATATGCAATTTGTTTTTCTTTATAAGCAATTTAATTTTGAATGATATTAATATGTTGAATAGGAGTTTATTCAATAAAATCAAAAATTAATTTTTTATTGTCTTCAATAGTTTTAAGGCTTGATGAATCAATTTGAAAAGGCTGTAGAATCTATACAAAAGGATTTCCAAGGATAACATCATTGTTTAAATCTTTTCCAAGCAAGAAATTAGTCTTTATACATGTTCCATTTTTGCAAACATGGACGTTACTTAATTTATAAGGGATTTGGAGTTTATTACTAGCAGTTGCTAGGCTGAGTTTATTTTTGGATTTTTCATAATATTCTGTTGGGATTAATCCTTCTCTTATTAAATTAACATCTGCACCACTATCTAGTAAGCAGAGTGCTTTAATAGAGAAGTCTTTGACCTTAATTGTAACTTGAGTTTTCCATTTCTGAGGTCGATTTGCTGTTAAAGGATTTACAAAACCATTTAAGTTTTCATCAAATTTTTCTTGATGTTTTAAATTATCATTATTTTCTTGATAATTTTTTAGTCTGTGAAATTCAAGATTCTCAACATGTTGTTTGAGTTCTTGAAGTTCAATTAAGTCTTATTTTAATTCTTTTATTTCTTACTTTTGATTATTAATTTCTTTATAAAGATCTTGAATTAAAAGATGAGTAGGAGCTTGTTGCTCTCTTAATCTATCTAAAGCAGTTTTTATACTGAATTGTTCAGGTAAGTCAGATATATTACATGATGTAGAAGCTTTTCCTTTTTTATTTCCGTTGTTTATTTTCTGCATTTTTTTAAATATTTATTTTTTTCATTCTTCATCTTTTAGATATTTAAACAATTCTAGCACCATTTTTTATGGAGCAGAGAGTACTTTTAAAGATAAAGAGGAAGAAGAAGCAAATTCATACTGGATTTCACTATCAAATATTTTATAATGACATGTATTTGAAGAATAATCTTTATTAGAGGAACTAGATGATTCTAAGGATGAGGATGAGAATCCTTTGATTTCGTTTTGAGAAGTAGTAAGTTCAGAAGGCTGTAAAATATTTTCAACTTTATCTTCAATTTCATTAGTTTGTTGGCCAATAGTGTGAAGGTTAATATTTTTATAATTATTTTGTTCTAAAATATCACTTAAGTCTGATTTGTAAATAAATTCATATTTACCTTTATCTCCATGTATTTTTGCAACATCTTTTATGGGTACGGCTAAATTTCTTTATATATGATTTGATGTAATGGAGGATGTATCGATTCTTTAGTTCTTTGTGGAGAAGAACTTGTAGAAGCTATAATCCAGGATGAGCTTAATTTTGTTATCATGTTTATGGATAAGTTTTTAGTATTATAAGCTTTCTTTATGGCTAGTTTAAGCCAATCAAAGATATAAGTATTTCTTTCATGATCATACATATATTTATACCACTTTTCTTTTAAGAAATCTTTATGCCCTTGAGAAACGCTCAATATACGAATAGAATGTAGATGGATATCTGAATATCAAATTCTGCAACTATGCCAACACATGATGATATATGCCTCTACCATCATGACTGCTCGTAATGATCAAAGACATACAGTGAATGCAGTTGTCCTTGGATTTACTGAACAATTACATGGTTGGCGGTAAAAGTACCTATCTAATATAGAAAGACAAGCTATACTAAATGCAGCAAAAAGAGATCCTTTAGGAAATCCTATTATTACTCCTCCAGGTCAAATGATTTCTGATTCTATTTACATGCTTATTACCAATAGAGTAAAACATTTTATTGTTAATTAAATGAATGTAGAAGAAAAAATAAAAACACAATTAATCAATTTATCTTGCTCAACATTATCAGATCTTTGTTGGTATAAAGATTTTTTCTTATCAAAACTCTATACAATCAATGCAAACAATTCAAAGTTTTGGAAAGAGAAATTTATACCTAGTCTTCCTAAACTTTTTGCAGAAAAAGTTAAAGAAGAGTTCAAATCAAAAAATTTTGGGAATTTAAATTATGGACTTTATACATATGGTGACCTCATTCAAAAGATAAATAAAGTTGGATTTTCATTATGCAATGAAATAAAACTTAAATGACAAATTGAAAATCAAAAAAGAATCAACAAATATGAACTTAGTGATTTTTGTTATCAATTTAGCATGGAACCATTAATTAGTCCTTCTAGCCATAATAAAAAGAAAAACTTAAAAAGAAACTATCAAAAAAGAAAATCTAAACATTTTAAAACTCCACAATATTATATTCCCTCAAAAAGATATCACAAAAAATCTTCTCATAAAAACCCTTGTAAAGAATTAAAGAAATCTTATACAAAAGGTAATCCATCCACTTCTCATCCCAAGAAAAAAGAAATATAATGTTATAATTGCAAAGAAAAAGGATATATAGCTCTTGACTGCCCAAAAATAAAAGTAAAAATAGAAAATGAAATCAAAACTATCTTAAAAGGATCCTATTTAGTTCCTATGATAAAGATTATTCTTCAGATACATGTCAAAATAAAAGTAAAAACAGAAAATGAAATCAAAACTATCTTAAAAGGATCCTATTTAGTTCCTATGATAAAGATTATTCTTCAGATACATGTCATTGTAAAATATTTGATAGTGAAATCCAGTATGAATTTGGTTCTTCTTCTTCTTTATCTTTAAATGTACTTTCTGCTCCAGAAGAACTAGTGCTAGAAATGTTCAAAGATCTCAAAGATGAAGAATCAAAAAATAAATATTTTGAAAAATACAGAATAAAATAAAGGAAATAAAAAAGGAAAAGCTTCTACTTTAAATAATATATCTGACCTACTTGAATAATCCAACATTAAAACTGTATTAGATAGATTAAGAGAGCAGCAAACTCCTCCTCATCCTTTAATTCAAGATCTTTATAAAGAAATTAACAATTGAAATAAAAAAATAAAAGAATTAAGACAAGACTTAATTGAACTTCAAGAACTCAAACAACGTGTTTAGAATCTTGAATTTCACATACTCAAAATTATCAAGAAAATAATCATAATTTAGAAAATCAAGAAAAATTTGATGAAAACTTGAATGGTTTTATAAATTCTTTGACAAGGAATCCACAGAAAAAATCGAAAACTCAAGTTACAATTAGGATCAAAGAATTCTCTATTAAAGCACTCTGCTTACTAGATAGTGGCGCAAATGTTAATTTAAAAAGAGAAGGATTAATCCCAATAAAATATTATGAAGAAACCAATAATAAACTCAATCTCGCTACTGCTAGCGAAAAACTACATATCTAATACAAATTAAGTAATGTTTATGTCTAAAAATATGGAACATGCATAAAGACTAATTTCCTTCTAGGAAAGGATTTAAATAATGATGTTATCCTTGGAAACCCTTTTGTACAAATTTTATAGCCTTTTCAAATTGACTCATCAAGTCTAAACACTATTTTAGACAATAAAGAATTAATTTTTGATTTTTAGTAAATCAACTCCTATTCAACATATCAATAGTATTCAAACAAAGTGTAAAAAAGAATAAGGTGTTCAAAAAACAACCAAATATCTAGTTCCAAACAAAATGGATTGTAGTAATCATCCCTCTGATGTCATCATGTTTTCTACATTTGATCCTATATCCAAATTTTGGTACCTTCAAATTCTACCCGGAGGACAGATATAAATTTATTTTTCTTTTCCCAAAGATAATAAAAATTCAGATTATTGATATTTCTCATTCAAACCTATCTGCCTTCGGGAAGTATCCCTTCTCATTATGATATCAAGTACAAGCAATAGTAAAGCCCCTATTCAGGAATCAAGCTCTTCCTTCATACCTACATCCCAACAAATATCAATTCCCTTCTCCAATCCAGGATTATCGTCACTTCACAAGAACTTATCAATGCCCATTGGAGTGCCATTCTCTCTAATAAAAGAAAAAACACTAGAAAAACCTTATCCAAAATTGCAAACCATATCAAGGACTTAGAAAGCCAAATCCTTATGTGCTTTAACATCCATCAAAGAGCACTGTTATCCACCTAGGTTGATGAAAAAGCATCCAAAATTCACCTTCTCGAAAAGGTTAACACAGCCTTTCCAGATGAGATAACTGCAAGAATTAGAGAAAAAATTATTTCTTGTCAGATCAAGAAGCGATTAACGCTCAAAGCTCAATATATAAGCTAGGCAACTGGCTTTCCCAAATTGTTCCTACCATCATATGAATTTGATATCTCATATATCGAATAAGGATTAGTCCAAAGATTTTCTTTATGTAGAGATGATTTTAAATGATACAGCAGCTCCCTGCAATCGTGCGTCATACCCTTCGCCGCCCTGGAGTTACCAAAAGAAAACTTTTCATAATGATTTCATCAAGTTTGGGTGAAAGACCAGAGATCTAGTTTTATCAGCCTTATCAATTATGGACCATCATGAATTATGAGGAAGGAGATTTAATCTGCAAAAAATTCATCTCTACCTTAAATGATTATGAGCATCTCCTTGTTAATTATCAAGCTCAATGGTATGAATCTCATGAAGTCGTTGTAATGGAATACAGCTTAGAAGGTCTCCAAAAGTATGATCCAGCTTCTGATCCATATCAAAGATTTCTCTCTAAAAGGACATCTTGAATTTGCAAGTACATATAGATATGTTTGGTGTGAGGGTCAACAAGTTGTTTGCAGTGCTGATGATCTCGCTGAACAAACAACGGTGATACAGATCCATATAAATCTGGACATACAGCTCTCAATCAAATTATCAATGCTTATGAAGACTTGTCTTTTGATATTTCTGAAGAAACTCGAGAAGAGTTAATCCAATTATTCCATGGCGAATTAACAAATGAAGGTTGGAATGAGCACTTTTGATGAAGTCTCCAATAATACTATGCCTAGCCTAAAGATTCTTCCAACAAGAGCTTTTTCTAAAACATTGGAAGGATGAGAAAAGCTTTTTTTTACTAGCTCATCATGAGTTCTTAGAAAAAGTACATGCAAAAGTACTAAAAGCCAAAGCATATCTCTCATAAGAATGAAGTAGTATTTTATTCCCGACATGCACATCCATGAAGAACTCATCTCTAGAAAGGGAAAAGAAATAAGGACATGACACATACCTTATCAAGTTACTCAAAGTGATCATGTCATCGCACTATTCAGAACAAAGTTCATCTACAGCAAAGAATGTGATTTTTGCCTGCAGTCAGGAAGCATCATGAAATTTGCCAGCACATTAAATGAAATACACATTCAGTCTAAATTTAGTTGTAATGAAATGTAAATTATGTTTGTTATGATTATAAATAGGTCTACCCTTCCTTATGTACAAGCAATATATAGTTGTTTTGTAAGAATTTCTTCACTTATCTTTGTTATGTTATGCTTTATTTTACTTAAGGAATTTCTGACTCAGAAGTAAGAACGTCAAAAGTCTTAATACTTAGTTATGTGTACGCTATTATTGGGAAATTCAAATCATATTCCACCCAGAGCGAAGCTAAGGTAGCCATTGTTATTGCCGTTGTTAGCTGTGAGAAGGCATTTAAGGCATTTTGTTAGTGTGTAAATCCTCTATTTCATTAGATACTTGTGGTGGATTTGGTTAAAATAACTCTGTAATACAAATTATGGCTAAGCTTATTAAGAAGTTTGTACCTTCTTCTTCCTCATCATCAAATTCCTTATCTTCTATGTCTATTAAAAATATTGAAAAAATCCGTTATGACAATTTAGATCAAGTTATTTTGACTAGACTATTCCAACAATAAATAAAAAAGAAATTTATAAAGTTAGAAGTTTTCAATTAAAATCAAGTTATAAAGTAAAAACCATTGAAAGAACTAAATCCATTACCAGTAATATTTAGCATCTCTCTTTAATCAAGCCCTATGAAATAAAGGAGTATATTAAAATATACAATTATATTCATTTTGAATTTGTGCAAGTTGCTCTAAAGCCTTTAACAAGACTTGAACTTAGAATAGATGCTCTCATCTATGTTCAAAACACAAGACATAAAAAATTCAATGATTCATTACTTGGAATGGTTGAATCAAGTTTGGCTAATGGCCTTACTTTCTTCAATTGCTTTCCAAATTTCTCTGTTTCCCTGACAGATCCAGGTGCATATGAAGCTCTTACTCTTGCTATCAAAACAAAAGGTTTTGATATGAATCCTCATAATTGAAATTATGCTCTCGTATATAGAGTTTATTATAAACTCATGAATTCAGTTGTTTCAGGCATAGCCTATTCCCATCAAGTAAAAGATATGACTACTTTATTTCAAACTAATTTCAAAAATAAAGTTAATTTCTAAAACTCATACAGTGGAATGACATTAATCTATCTGGTAAATGTTGCTTAGAAAATGCTCAACTTGAAAGGTTTTTAGCAAATCAAGATATTGAAACAATTATTGAACCTGAAGATGGAAGTGTTGAAATAAATTTTCAAACAGATTCAAGAGATAAAACTCCTACAGTTTATCAACCTTATAAAAAGTCTTATTCTCATCCTCCCTCTGTGATAGGATCTTCCATAAAAGAACCATTCCGAGTTTCTTGCTCTACACCTAATGTAGACCTTCAACGTATAGGACTTGTGTATTCTTCTTATCAAGCTTCTCTAACTAGTACATATAATCCCTCTAAATCTTATTTCAACATAAATGTTATTGAATGTTTTGAAATTTATAAAAAAAATGTTAAAAAAGAATTTAGCTTTACATTCTTTAACAAAATCCTTTTTTCAATAGGTTTCTGAAGAGCATAAAGATTTCTTAAAAGAAAAGTGGTATAAATATATGTATGATCAACAAAGAAATATTTATTTCTTTGATTGGCTTAAACTATCCATAAAGAAAGCTTATAATACTGAAGATTTATCTATCAATATAATAACAAAATTAACCTCATCTTGGATTATCGCTTCTACTAGTTTTTCTCTACAAAGAACTAAAGAATCTATACATACTCCATTAAATCAAATCATATATAAAGAAACTTTAGCGTACCCATAAAAGATGCTAAAAAAATACAAGGAGATTAAAGGTAAATCTAATTTATTTGCAAATCAGACTTAAGTCATATTTTAGAACAAAATAATTATACAAATATTAATCTTCATACGATTGGCCAACAAACTAATAGAATTGAAGATAAAGTTGAAAATATTTTACTGCCTTCTGAAATTACTTCTTCTCAAAAAGAAATGAAAAGATCCTCATCCTCATCCTTAGAATCATCTAGTTCCTCTGATAAAGATTACTCTTCAGATACATGTTATTGTAAAATATTTGACAGTGAAATCCAGTATGAATTTGCTTCTTCTTCCTCTTTATCTTTAAACGTACTCTTTGCTCTAGAAGAAATGGTGCTAGAAATGTTTAAAGATCTAAAAGATGAAGAATTAAAAAATAAATATTTTGAAAAAATACATAAAATAAACAATAGAAATAAAAAGAGAAAAGCTTCTACATTAAGTAATATGTCTGACTTAACTGAACAATTCAATATAAAAACTATTTTAGATAGATTAAGAGAGCAATGAGCTCCTACTCATCTTTCAATTCAAGATCTTTATAAAGAAATTAATAATCAAAAGCAAGAAATAAAATGGTTGAACTTCAAGAATTCAAACAATGTGTTGAGAATCTTGAATTTCACACACTCAAAAATTATCAAGAAAATAATGACAATTTAGAACATCAAGAAAAATTTGATGAAAACTTGACCAAAAATCCCGTAGAATGGTCACTTGCTCATACAAAAACTGTTCAAAATATTAAACAAAAATTCCAAAATTTACCTTGTTTAACTATCCCTCATCCAGATTTATTAAAAATAGTTCAAACAGATGCATATGAAATAGGTTTCGGAGAAATCCTTCTGCAAAGAAACATCATTGGAAAAGAAGAAATTCTTCGTTTCATTTCTGGAACATGGACACCCACTCAACAGAATTATTCAACTATTAAAAAGGAAATCCTATCCATAGCAAATAGTATAATAAAGTTCCAAAGTGATTTATTAAACAAAAAATTTTTATTAAGAATAGATTATAAATCTGCTAAAGAAATTTTAGAAAAAGATGTAAAAAATCTTGTTGCTAAGCAAATCTTTGCTCGCTGGCAAGCTTTATCAGCCATATTTGACTTTAACATTGAGTATATTATAAGTAAAAATAATTGTCTTCCTGATTTTTTATCTCGTGAGTTTTTACAGGGACAAAAGAATGAAGCCTTGGTAGATTAAACCCTTTCTCCAGTCCCCAACCAATAAAGTTTCTTCCATTACGAACACTACACCTTTATCCAGAAAATCCAGCTGTAATTATCTTGAGAGATGGGGAGCAACTCATACTTCTAATATTCCTCAATTTCAAAGCCCATCAAGCCCTGTATCCAGAAAACCTCAAGTTTCATAAGCCTAATATTTTGCCACAAAAGTACCCTTGAGAATTTATTCCTTAGATGACATGTCTTATGCCAATACCATTTCTATTGAACATCTTATCCAAACCCTTTTTTCTCCCGATCACTTATTTATCCAACCTCTTGACTATAAAGTCAATGAACAGATTCTGATTAGAACTGGCAGCTGTATTATTGATCATACAAATGGATCAAAAAATTCATACTTAAATGCTTTACCACCCAATATTACTATCCTTTATACAAAAATCAAAATCCTGCATGTTCTCTCTACAAAAGAATGGGGACGACCTCTTCATATGCCTCAAAGGCTTGATTCAGAACTTATTTTTTATTATTATGATTATGTTTCTACTTTGGAAGTCATCCTCTATTATCAAAACCCATCCTTCTAGCATTCCTAGTTCATTAGATTGAAATCAAACTCTCATAAAATACCTATGTGGTTCTTCACACAATTTTGGATCCCTTTTGGTGCCACTAAAGACATCCTTCCTCAAGCACTTCTTCCTATTTATAAATCCTATTTTGCATCATTTAAAGCCCTTCTTAAATCAAAAGAAAAAAACATTTATCAGCAGCTACAACTTGCAATAAAACCTTATGTTACCATGCAGTTTTATCAAAGTAGGAGATTCCTTGGATCTTGAAATGGAATTTTTATAAGGAAATGGACTTCAGTCCACCAGTTTTATCTCGAATGATTTATATCAAGTTTTGGCATCAATTTTGATTATATTGCAATACTCCAGCAATATTCTACCGATCAAGCTATAAAACCATCATTCTCTGAAGTTCTTAAAACTCCTGAAAAAGAAAAAAAGGCTTCATCCAACAAGTGATATTGACAAACAGAAGAATTCTTGTTCAGCCTCTCCTTTTGCTCTTTATGCAACAGCAGATTTGCTTCAACTCAAAAAAGAACTTCATAAGGAAATTATTGAACAAATACAAAAAGAACAGTCATCTAAAAATTCTCCATTAAGTTTTGGTCAGCAGCTGATCATCATTGGGCTGATGACAATCGTTTCAAAAACATTGCTCCGAACCAAATACAGATGTTGATGAGACAAAAAGTAATAATGAAGGATTCATATCTATTCGAAGAAAAGGAAAAAAATAAAGCCAAGACAAGACATAGGCTTTATCAAGCCACTCAATTTCCCACAAAGCAATCATGACAATCCACTATTCAGAATAAAGTTCATCTATGTGATGATATTGATCTTATCCAGCAGTCCTGAAGCATCATGAAATTTGTTAATAAATGAAATGAAATGCAAATGCAGTGTAAATTCAGCTGTAATGAAATGTAAATTATGTTTGTTGTGACTATAAATTAGTTTAGTCGTCCTCATGTATAGGCATGAGTTGGAATACTAGTCAAAATCTAGCCTTGCTTCCACCACCATCTCCTCTCTCCTCTCCCTTCCGCTTTTGTATACCCACCACCTTCCCCATTTGAGGTTTTTGTGTACCCACCACCTTCCCCATTTGGAATCAAATTTGTAATCAAGTACTTTTGCAATATAAAGTTGTTTTGTGAGTATTTCTTCACTTATCTTTGTTATGTTATACTTTTATTTTGCTTAAGGAATTGCTGACTTAGAAGTAAGAACGTCAAAAGCCTTAATACTTAGTTCTGTGTTTGTTATTATTGAAAAATTTTAATCATATTCCACCCAAAGCAAAGTTGAGGTAGCCATTGTTGTTGTTGTTGTTAGCCGTGAGAAGGTATTTAATGCGCTTTGTTGGAGTGTAAATCCTCTATTTTGTTAGATACTCATGGTGGATTTCATTAAAATAACTCTATAATACAAATTATGGCTAAACTTATTAAGAAGTTTGTATCTTCTTCTTCCTCTTCATCGAATTCCTTATCTTTTATGTGTATTAAAAGTAGTGAAGAAATCAGTTATGACGATTTAGATCAAGTTATTTGTGACTAGACTATTCCAACCGTAAATAAAAATGAAATTTATAAAGTTAGAAGTTTTTAATTAAAATCAAGTTATAAAGTAAAAACCATTGAAAGAACTAAATCCATTACCAGCAATATTCAACATCTTTTTTTAATCAAGCCCCATGAAGTAAAGGAGTATGTTAAAAAATACAATTATATTCATTTTGGATTAGTGCAAGTTGCTCTAAAGCCTTCAACAAGACTTGGACTTCGAATAGATGCTCTCATCAATGTTCAAGACATAAGACATAAAAAATTCAGTGATTCATTACTTGGAACGGTTGAATCAAGTTTGGCTAATGGCCCTACTTTCTTCAATTGCTTTCCAAATTTCTCTATTTCCCTTATAGATCCAGGTGCAATGAAGCTCTTACTCTTGCTATCCAAAGAAAAGGTTTCGATATGAATCCTCATAATCAAAATCTTGCTCTCATATATAGAGTTTATTATAAACTCATGAATTTAGTTGTTCCAGGCATAGCCTATTCCCATCAAGTAGAAGGTATAACTACTTTATTCCAAACTAATTTCTAAAATAAAGTTAATATTCCAAAACTAATACAATGGAATGATATTAATCTATTTGGTAAATGTCACTTAGAAAACGCTCAAATTGAAAGGTCTTTAGAAAATCAATATATTGAAACAATTATTGAACATGAAGATGGAAGTGTTGAAATAAATTTTCAAACAGATTTATGAGATACAACTCCTGCAGTTTATCAACCTTCCAGAATGTCTTATTCTCATCCTCCCTCTATGGTAGGATCTTTCATAAAAGAACCATCCTGAGTTTCTTGCTCCACACCTAATGTAGACCTTTGACCTACAGGACTAGTGTATCCTTCTTATCAAGCTTCTCCATCTAATACATATAATCCTTCAGAATCTGATTCAATATAAGTGTTATTAAATGCTTTGAAATTGATAAAGAAATGTTAAAAAAGAATTCAGCTCTACATGCTCTCACAAAATCCTTTTTAAACCATGTTTCTCAAGAACAGAAAGACTTTCTAAAAGCAAAATGGTATAAATATATGTTTGATAATCAAAGAAATATTTATTTCTTTGATTGGCTTAAACTAGCCATGAAAAAAGCTTATAATACTGAAGATTTATCCATCAATATGATATCTAAATGAAGCTCTTCTTAGATTATAGCTTCTACTACTTCCTCTCCACAAAGAACTGAAGAATCTTTACATCTTCCATTACATAAAATCATTTATAAAGAAACTTCAGTTGTACCCATAAAAGATGTTGCGAAAATTCAAGGAGACAAAAGTAAAACTAAATTTATTTACATATCAGATTTAAGTCATGTTCTGGAAAAAAATAATTATACAAATATAAACATTCATACTATTGGCCAACAAACCAATAGAATTGAAGATAAAGTTGAAAATATTTTAAAATTTTATGAAACTACTTCTTCCCATAAAGTAATTAAGATACAATCTTTAGGTTTTCAAGGTGAAGCACTTAAAGATCTAAAATAAGAAAAAAAACCCTTAAAATTTTCAGACAAACTAATCAATTAATTATCTCATAGTTTTACAAACATAAAACTTAAAGATAATAAAGAAAATAAAGATGAAATATCCATAAATATTTTAGTTTCTAAAACTTCGAGCTCGGACTCAAAATTCTCTATTTCGACTTTATAGAAGAAAAATCAAATGAAAATCAAGATCAAGAATCTCTACAACTTAATAAAATAATTAAAAGGCAAAAACCAATAGTCACTGCAGCAAAAACAAGAAATTATTATCCAAGACCTACTTCAGTTGATCTTCAATTTGAAGAATAAGTTATTCTAAATGGCCATCGATTTGAAAACTCTTAGTATATGAACGGAATGTAGGTGGACTATCTGAATATCGAATCCTACAACTATACCAACATATGATGATATATGTCTCTACCATCATGGTTGCTGGTAATGATCAAAGACATGCAGTAAATGCAGTCGTCCTTGGATTTGCTGAACATTTACATGGTTGGTGGGAAAAATGCCTATCTGATACAGAAAGAAATGCTATATTAAATGTAGTAAAAATAGATCCCTCAGGAAATCTTGTTATTACTCCCAAGGTCAAGTGATTCTTGATTCGATTTACATGCTTATTACCAATATAGTAAAACATTTTATTGGTAATTATATGAATGTAGAAGAAATAATAAAAACACAATTAATCAATTTATCTTGCCCAACATTATCAGATTTTCATTGGTATAAAGATGTTTTCTTACCAAAACTTTATACAATCAATGCAAGTAATTCAGAATTTTGGAAAGAAAAATTCATATTTAGTCTTCTTAAACTTTTTGCAGAAAAAGTTAGAGGAGAATTAAAATAAAAAAATTATGGAGATTTGAGTTATGGAATGTATACTTATAGTGATCTAATTTAAAAGGTTAATAAAGTTGGATTTTCGTTATGCAATGAAATCAAACTTAAACATCAAATTGAAAATAAAAAATGAATTAGCCAGTACGAACTTGGTGATTTTTATTTTCAATTTGGCATGGAACCATTAATCAGTCCTTTTAGCAAAAATAAAAAAAAAACTTGAAAAGAAACCATAAAAAAAATCTAAACATTTTTCAACTCCACAATAATATATTCCCTCAAAAAGATATCATAAAAAATCCTCTCATAAAAACGCTAATAAAGAATTAAAGAAATCTTTTACAAAAACTAATCCATCCACTTCTCATCCTAAGAAAAAAGAAATACAATGTTATAATTGTAAAGAAAAGGACATATAGCTCCTAACAACCTAAAAATAAAAGTAAAAATACAAAAAGAAATCAAAACTATCTTAAAAGGATTCTCATCCTCGTCCTTAGAATCATCTAGTTCCTCTAATAAAGATTATTCTTTAGATACATGTCATTGTAAAATATTTGATAGTGAAATCCAATATGAATCTGCTTCTTCTTCCTTTTTATCTTTAAACGTACTTTCTGCTCCAGCAGAACTGGTGCTAGTAATGTTTAAAGATCTCAAAGATGAAGAATTAAAAAATAAATATTTTGAAACAATATAGAATATAAATAAAGGAAATTAAAAAGGAAAAGCTTCTGCTTAAAATAATATATCTAACTTACCTGAACAATTCAGCATTAAAACTATATTAGATAAATTAAAAGAGTAGTAAGCTCTTCCTCATCTTTTAATCCAAGGTCTTTATAAAGAAATTAATAATCAAAATCAAGAAATAAAAGAATTAAAACAAGACTTAATTAAACATCAAGAACTCAAAAAATGTGTTGAGAATCTTGAATTTCACATACTAAAAAATTATCAAGAAAATAATGATAATTTAGAAAATCAAGAAAAATTTGATGAAAACTTGAATGGTTTTGTAAATTCTTTAACAAGGAATCCACTTAAAAAATGGAAAACTCAAGTTACAATTAAGATCAAAGAATTCTCTATTAAAGCACTCTGCTTACTAGATAGTGGAGTAGATGCTAATTTAATGAAAGAAGGATTAATCCTAACAAAATATTATGAAAAAACCAATAATAAACTCAATCTAGCTACTGCTAATAAAAAATTCATATCAAATACAAATTAAGTAATGTTTATGTCTATAAAATTGGAACATACATAAAGACTAATTTCCTTCTAACAAAGGATTTAAACAATGATATTATCCTTGGAAATCCATTTCTATAAATGTTATAGCCTTCTCAAATTGATCCATCTGGTTTAAGAATTATTTTAGACAATAAAGAATTAATTTTTAATTTTGTTGAATTAACTCTTATTCAACAAATCAATATTATTCAGACAAAGTGTAAACAAGAATAAGATGTTCAAAAACCATTCAGATATCCAGTTCCAAATAAAATGGATCTTATTAATCGTCTCTCTGATGTCTTCATGTTTTCTATATTTAATCCTACATCCAGATTATGGTACCTTCAAATTCTACCCGGAGGACAGATATAAAATTATTTTTTGTTTTCCCAAAGAAAATAAAAATTCAAATTATTGGTAATTCTCATTCAGACCTATTTGCCTTTAGAAAGTATCCCTTCTTATTATGACATCAAGTACAAACAAAACCAAAGCCCCTATTTAGGAATCAAGCTCTTCCTTCATACCTATATCCCAACATATATCAATTCCCTTCTTCAATCCAGGATTATCTGTCATTTCACAAGAAGTTACCAATGCCCATTGGAGTGCCATTCACTCTAATAAAAGAAAAAACACTAGAAAAACCCTATCCAAAATTGCAAACCATATTAAGGACTTAGAAATTGAAATCCTTATGTGCCATAACATCCATCAAAGAGCACTGTTAGCCACCTATGCTGATGAAAAAACATCCAAAATTCACCTCCTAAAAAAGGTTAACACAGCCCTTTTAGATGAGATAGTTGCAAGAATTACAGAAAAAACTATTTCTTGTCAGATCAAGGAGCGATTAATGCTCAAAGCTTAAAATATAAGCTAGGCAACTAGCTTTCCCAAATTATTCCTGCTATCATATGAAGTTAATATCTCATATATCAAACAAGGATTAGTCCAAAGATTTTCTTTATGTAGAGATGATTTTGAAATGATATAGCAGCTCCCTGCAATCATGCGTCATGCCCTTTGCAGCCTTGGAGTTACCAAAAGACAACTTCTCATAATGATTTCATCAAGTTTGGGTGAAAGATCAGAAATCCGATTTTATCAACCTTATCAATTATGGACCATCATGAATTATGAAGAAGGAGATTTAATCTACAAAAAATTCATCTCTACCTTAAATGATTACGAGCATCTCCCTATTGATTATCCAGCTTAATGGTATCAATCTCATGAAGATGCTACAATGGAATACATCTTAGAACGTCTCCGAAATTATGATCCAGCTTCTTATCAATATCAAAGATTTCTCAATCTAAAAGGATATCTTGAATTTGCAAGTACATACAGATCTGTTTGGTGTGACGGTTGACGAGTTGTTTGCATTGCTGATGATCTCGCTCAGCAAACAATGGTGATACAGAATCCTTCTAAATCCAGACATGCGAAGCTTAATCAAATTCCTAATTCCTATGAAGATATCTTTTTTGACTTTCAAAAAAACCTCGTGAAGAATTAATTCAGCTATTCCATGGAGAATTCGAAAATGATAATGAAAGTTGGAATGACCCTTATCATATTTTTGACGCTATTATGAAGTTCTCTGCCAGCAGCAATGGAATTCATCAGGATGGTGATTAATCTTATCAAGATTTAGATTTATCAAGATTTATTAAGAGTTTTCAATATAAAGCATGCAAAGAAAAGATAACAAAAACTTTTTCATTGCTACCATATCCATAGCTATGCTATTCTCTACAAACACATCAAAGTTATGCTGAAAAAATACTGTACAAAAAAGCTACTAGAGAAAGAAAAAAAAAGACAATTGGGAAAAATCCAAAAGCCAACAAGAAAATTTTAAGGCTCCATAGACTACTCTCTCTGCAACAGACCAACTAAGTACTATGCAAAAGAATAAAGCAACATCCTCCTAGTCAACAAGTACACTCATCACAACATAAAGACAACCATCTATACAGCAACCTATGATTCTATCCAGCAATAAAATCTGAAAACATCATAAAATGAAATTCAAATGTAATGTAAATTCAGTTTTAATGAACTGTAAATTATGTTTAATAAGGCTATAAATAGTACCAACCTTCTCCATGTACAAGCAAGAGTTGGAATACCTGTCAAAATCCAGCCTCGCTTCCACCACCATCTCCTCTCTCCACTCCCTTTCACTTTTGTATACCCACCACCTTATCCATTTGGTATCAAATTTGTGATCAAGTACTTTTGTAATATAGAGTCGTTTTGTGAGTATTTCTTCACTTATCTTTATATTTTGATTTTGTTTAAAGAACTGCAAACTCAAAAGCAAGAATGTCAAAAATCATAATACTTGGTTGTGTGTTTGTTATTATTGAGAAATTTTAAACATATTCTGCCCAGAGCGAAGCTGAGGTAGGCATTGTTGTCACCGTTGTTAGCCGTGTGAAGGCATTTAAGGCATTTTTTAAATCCTCTATTTCGTTAAATACTCGTGGTGGATTTGGTTAAAATAATTCTGTAATACAAATTATGGCTAAGCTTATTAAGAAGTTTGTATCTTCTTCTTCCTCATCATCAAATTCCTTATCTTCTATGTCTATTAAAAATAGTAAAGAAATCAGCTATGACGATTTAGATCAAGTTATTTGTGACTAGACTATTCCAACCGTTAAAAAAAATGGAATTTATAAAGTTGGAAGTTTTCAATTAAAATCAAGTTATAAAGTAAAAACCATCGAAAGACCTAAATCCATTACCAGTAATATTCAGCATCTTTCTTTAATCAAGCCACATGAAATAAAGGAGTATGTTAAAACATATAATTATATTCATTTTGGATTAGTGTAAGTTACTCTAAAGCCATTAACAAGACTCGGACTTAGAACTAAAGCTCTCATCTATGTTCAAGATAGAAGACATAAAAAATTCAGTGATTCATTACTTGGAATGGTTGAATCAAATTTGGCTAATGGCCCTACTTTCTTCAATTGCTTTCCAAATTTCTCTATTTCCCTTATAGATCCAAGTGTACATGAAGCTTTTACTCTTGCTATCCAGAGAAAAGGTTTTGATATGAATCCTCATAATCAAAATCTTGCTCTCATATATAGAGTTTATTATAAACTCATGAATTCAGTTGTTCCAAGCATAGCCTATTCCCATCAAGTGAAAGGTATGACTACTTTATTCCAAACTAATTTCTAAAATAAAGTTAATATTCCAAAACTAATACCATGGAATGATATTAATCTATTTGGTAAATGTCACTTAGAAAATGCTCAACTTGAAAGGTCTTTAGAAAATCAAGATATTGAAACAATTATTGAACATGAAGATGGAAATGTTGAAATAAATTTTCAAACATATTTATGAGATACAACTCCTACAGTTTATCAACCTTCTAGAAAGTCTTATTCTCATCGTCCCTCTGCGGTAGGATCTTCCATAAAAGAACCATCCCGAGTTTCTGACGCTACACCTAATCTAGACCTTCGACCTATAGGACTTGTGTATCCTTCTTATCAAGCTTCTCCATCTAATACATATAATCCTTTGGAATCCGATTTCAATATAAATGTGATTGAATGTTTTGAAATTGATAAAGAAATGTTAAAAAAGAATTTAGCTCTACATCCTTTAACAAAATCCTTTTTCAAATAGGTTTCTTAAGAACATAAAGACTTTTTAATAGAAAAATGGTACAAATATATGTATGATAATAAAAAAATATTTATTTCTTTGATTGGCTTAAGCTAGCCATAAAGAAAGCTTACAATACTGAATATTTATCCATCAATATGATAAGAAAATTAAGTTCATCTTGGATTATAGCTTCTACTAGTTCTTCTCCACAAAGAACTAAAGAATCTATACATCCTCCATTACATCAAATCATATATAAAGAAACTTCAGCCATACCCATAAAATATGTAGCAAAATATAAGGAGATAAAGGTAAATCTAAATTAATTTATAAATTAGACTTAAGTCATGTTTTAGAATAAAATAATTATACAAATATTAACCTTCATACTATTAGCCAACAAACCAATAGAATTGAAGATAAAGGTGAAAATATTTTAAAAATTTATGAAGCTTCTTCTTCATAAAAGATGATTAAGACACAAACTTTAGGTTTTCAAGGTGAAGCCCTTAAAGATTTAAAGTTAGAAAGGAAACCTTTAAAATTTTCAAATGAACTAATCAATCAATTATTTTATAATTTTACAAATATAAAACTTCAAAAAAATAAAGATCAAGAAGCTGACAAATCTATAAATGTTTTAGTCTCGAATTCTAAAGCCTCTAACTCAAATTCAGAATTTTCTGTAGCTGATCCTATAGAAGAAGAGTCTAAAACAAATGGGAATCAAAATGATTAAAATAGAAAATCTTTACAAATCAATAAAATATTTAAAAGACAAAAACCAATAGTCACTATAGCAAAAATAAGAAATTATTATGCAAGACCTACTTTAGTTGATCTTCAATTCGAAGAATAAGCTATTCTAAATGGCCTTCATTTGAAAACTCCTCAATATACAAATGGAATGTATATGGACTATCTGAATATCAAATCCTACAACTGTGCCAAAACATGATGATATATGTCTCTACCATCATGGCTGCCTGTAATGATCAAAGACATCCAGTAAATGCAGTCGTCCTTGGATTTACTGGACAATTACATGGTTGGTGGGAAAAATACCTATCTGATACAGAAAGAAATGCTGTATTATATGCAGTAAAAAGAGATCCCTGATTCCATCTACATGCTTATTGCCAATATAGTTAAACATTTATTGGTAATTATATAAATGTAGAAGAAAAATTAAAAACACAATTAATCAATTTATCTTGCCCAACATTATCAAATTTTCATTGGTGTAAAGATGTTTTCTTATCAAAACTCTATAAAATCAATGCAAGTAACTCAGAATTTTGGAAAGAAAAATTCATATCTGGTCTTTCTAAACTTTTTGTAGAAAAAGTTAGAGAAGAATTAAAATCAGAAAATTATGGAAATTTGAATTATGGAATGTATACATATGGTGATCTAATTCAAAAGCTTAATAAAGTTGGATTTTCATTATGCAATGAAATCAAACTTAAATGTCAAATTGAAAATAAAAAAAGAATCAGCAAGTATGAACTTGGTGATTTTTGTTTTCAATTTGGGATGGAACCATTAATCAGTCCTTCTAGCCAGAATAAAAAGAAAAACTTAAAAAGAAACCATCAAAAAAGAAAATCTAAACATTTTTCAACTCCACAATATTATACTCCCTCAAAAAGATATTAAAAAAATCTTCTCATAAAAACCCTTAGAAGGAATTAAAGAAATCTTATACAAATGATAATCCATCCATTTCTTATCCCAAGAAAAAAGAAATATAATGCTATAATTACACAGAAAAAGGACATATAGCTCCTAACTACCCAAAAATAAAAGTTAAAACAGAAAAAGAAATCAAAACTATCTTAAAAGGATCCTTAGTGTCAGAGTCACCCAGTTCCTCTAATACAGATTATTCTTCCTCTCGTGCTTTAGACACATGTCATCATAAAATATTTGACAATGAAATCCAGTATGAATCTGCTTTTTCTCCCGCTTTATCTTTAAACATACTTTCTGCTTCAAAAAAGATGGTGCTAGAAATGTTTAAAGATCTAAAAGATCAAGAATTAAAAAATAAATATTTTGATAAAATATAGAATATAAATAAAAGTACTAAAAAAGGGAAAGCTTCTACTTCAAATAAAATATCAGACTTACTTGAACAATTCAGCATTAAAACTGTATTAGATAGATTAAGAGAGTAACAAGCTCCTACTCATCTTTCTATTCAAGATCTTTATAAAGAAATAAATAATCAAAAGAAAGAAAAAAAGAATTAAAACAAGACTTAATTGAACTCCAAGAACTCAAACAGCGTGTTGAGAATCTTGAATTTCACATATTCAAAAATTATCAAGAAAATAATGATAATTTAGAAAATCAAGATAAATTTGATAAAGACTTAAATGGTTTTGTAAATTCTTTAATAAGAAATCCACTTAAAAAATGGAAAACTCAAGCTACAATTAAGATCAAAGACTTTTCTATTAAAGCACTCTGCTTACTAGATAGTGGTGCAGATATTAATTTAATAAGAGAAGGATTCATCCCAACAAAATATTATGAAAAAACTAATAATAAACTCAATCTAGCTACTGCTAGCAAAAAACTACATATCAAATACAAATTAAGTAATGTTAAAATTAAGTAATGTTTATGTCTGTAAAAATGGAACATGCATAAAGACTAATTTCCTTATAGGAAAGGATTTAAACAATGATGTTATCCTTGGAAACCCTTTTTTACAAATTTTACAGCCTTTTCAAATTGACACGTCAGGTATAAAATCTATTTTAGACAATAAAGAATTAATTTTTGATTTTGGTGAATCAACTCCTATTCAACATAGCAATAGTATTCAGACAAAGTGTAAACAAGATTAAGGTGTTCAAGAAACAATCAAATATCCACTTCCAAATAAAACAGATCTTATTAATCGTCTCTTTAATGTCTTCATGTTTTCTACATCTAATCCTACATCTAGGTTTTGGTACCTTCAAATTCTACCTGGATGACAGATATAAAATTACTTTTCTATTCCCAATGAAAATAAAAATTTAGATTATTGATAATTCTCATTCAGACCTATCTGCCTTCAGGAAGTATCCCTTCTCATTATGACATCAAGTACAAGCAATAGCAAAGCTCCTATTCAGGAATCAATCTCTTCCTTCATACCTACATCCCAACAAATATCAATTCTCTTCTTCAATGCAAGATTATTTGTCATTTCACAAGAACTTATAAATGCCCATTGGAGTGCCATTCTCTCTGATAAAAGAAAAAACACTAGAAAAACCCTATCCAAAATTGCAAACCATATCAAGGACTTAGAAAGCCAAATCCTTATGTGCCATAACATCCATCAAAGAGCACTGAAATCCACCTATGTTGATGAAAAAACATCCACAAATCACCTCCTGGAAAAGGTTAACATAGCCTTCCAGATGAGATAGCTACAAGAATTAGAGAAAAAACTATTTCTTATTAGATCAAGGAGCAATTAATACTCAAAGCTCAATTTATAAACTGCGCAATTGGCTTTCCCAAATTCTTCCTGCCATCATATGAAGTTGATATCTCATATATCGAACAAGGATTAGTCCAAAGATTTTCTTTATGCAGAGATGATTTTGAAATGATACAGCAGCTCCTTGCAATCGTGTGTTTGCGCTTTACAGCCATGGAGTTACCAAAAGACAGCATCTCATAACGATTTCATTAAGTATAGGTGAAAATTCAGAAATCTGGTTTTATCAACCTTATCAATTATAGACCATCATGAATTATGAAGAAGGAGATTTAGTCTGCAAAAAGTTCATCTCTACCTTAAATGATTATGAGCATCTTCCTGTTGATTATCCAGCTCAACTATATGAATCTCATGAAGTCGCTACAATGGAATACAGTTTAGAATGTCTCAAAAATTATGATCCAGCTTCTGATCAATATAAAAGATTTCTCAATCTAAACGGACATCTTGAATTTACAAGGACATACAGATATGTTTGGTGTGATGGTCGATAAGTTGTTTGCATTGCTGATGATCTCGCTGAGCGAACTACGGTGATACAGAATCTGTCTAAATCTGGACATGCCAAGTTTAATCAAATTCTCAATGCCTATGAAGATATCTCTTTTGACATTTTAGAAAAAACTCATAAAGAATTAATTTAACTATTCCATGGAAATTCGAAAATGATAATGGAGGTTGGAATGACCCTTGTCATAATTTTGACTCTATTATGAAGTTCTCCGCCAGCTACAATGGAATTCATCAGGATGGTGATTAATCTTATCAAGATTTAGATTTATCAAGATTTATTAAGAATTTTCTCTATAAAACATGCAAAGAAAGGCTAACAAAACTTTATCATTGCTACTGTATCCATAGTTATGATATTCTCTCCAAACACATCAAAGTTATGTTGAAAAAGTACGTTACAAAAAAGCTACTTTGAGAAAGAAGACAAAAGACAATTGGGAAAAATTCAAAAGCCAGCAAGAAAATTTAAGGCTCCATAGACTCCTCTCTCCGCAACAGACCAACCAGGTACTATGCAGAAGAATAAAGCAACATCCTCCTAGTTAACAAGTACACTCATTAGAGCATGAAGACAAACCATCTATCGGGCAACCTGTGATTCTATCCAGCAGTAATATCCCGAAACATCATAAAATGAAATGCAAATGTAGTGTAAATTCAATTAAAATGAAATGTAAATTATGTTTGCTAAGGGTCAAAATAGTACCAGCATTCTCCATGTACAGGCAAGAGTTGGAATACCAATCAAAATCCAGCCTCGCTTCCACCACCATCTCCTCTCTCTTCTCCCTTCCGTTTTTATAAGCCCATGACCGGACTATTCAACTATAAATAAAAAATGAAATTTATAAAGTTGGAAGTTTTCAATTAAAATCAAGTTATAAAGTAGAAACCATTGAAAGAACTAAATCCATTACTGGTAATATTCAGCATCTTTCTTTAATCAAGCCCCATGAAATAAAGGAGTTTGTTAAAACATACAATTATATTCATTTTGGATTAGTGCAAGTTGCTCTAAAGCCATTAACAAGACTTGGACTTAGAACTAAAGCTGTCATCTTTGTTCAAGATACAAGACATAAAAAATCCAGTGATTCATTATTTGGAATGGTTGAATCAAGTTTGGCTAATGGCCCTACTTTCTTCAATTGCTTTCCAAATTTCTCTGTTTCCCTTACAGGTCTCGGTGCACTTGAAGCTCTTATTCTTGCTATCTAGACAAAAGGTTTTGATATTAATCCTCATAATCAAAATCTTGCTCTCATATATAAAGTTGATTATAAACTCATGAATTCAGTTATTCCAAGCATTGCCTATTCCCATCAAGCAAAAGGTATGACTACTTTATTCCAAACTAATTTCAAAAATAAAGTTAACATTCCAAAACTCACACAGTGGAATGATATTAATCTATCAGGTAAATGTCACTTAGAAAATGCTCAACCAGAAAGGTCTTTAGAAAATCAAGATATTGAAACAATTATTAAACATGAATATGGAAGTGTTGAAATAAATTTTCAAACAGATTCAAGAGATACAACTCCTACAGTTTATCAACTTTCTAGAAAGCCTTATTCTTATCCTCCCTCTGTGGTAGGATCTTCCATAAAAGAACCATCCCGAGTTTCTTTCTCTACACCTAATGTAAACCTTCGACATACAGGACTTGTGTATCCTTCTCATCAAGCTTCTCTAACTAATACATATAATCCCTCTAAATCTGATTTCAATATAAATGTTATTGAATGTTTTGAAATTGATAAAGAAATGTTAAAAAAAATTTTAGCTTCACATCCTTTAACAAAATCTTTTTTTAAATAGGTTTCTCAAGAGCATAAAGATTTCTTAAAAGAAAAGTGGTATAAATTTATGTATGATCATCAAAGAAATATTTATTTCTTTGATTGGCTTAGACTAGCCATAAAGAAAGCTTTTAATACTGAAGATTTATCCATCAATATGATAACAAAATTAAGCTCATCTTAGATTATAGCTTTTACTAGTTCCTCTCCATAAAGAACTGAAGAATCTATACATCCTCCATTACAACAAATCTTACATACAAAAACTTCGGCCGTACCCATAAAAGATATTGCAAAAATACAAGGAGATAAAGGTAAATCTAAATTTATTTACAAATCAGAGTTAATTCATATTTTAGAACAAAATAATTATACAAATATTAACCTTTATACTATTGGCCAACAAAGTAATAGAATTGACGATAAAGTTGAAAATCTTTTACAGCCTTCTAAAATTACTTCTTCTCAAAAGGAAATCAAAGGATCCTCATCCTCATCCTTAGAATCATCTAGTTCCTCTGATAAAGATTATTCTTCAAATACATGTCATTGTAAAATATTTGACCGTGAAATCCAGTATGATTCTGCTTCTACTTCCTCTTTATCTTTAAACGTATTCTCTACTCCAGAAGAAATGGTGCTAGAAATGTTTAAAGTTCTAAAAGATGAAGACTTAAAAAATAAATATTTTGAAAAAAAATACAAAAAATAAACAGTGGGAATAAAAAAGGAAATGCTTCTACATCAAGTAATATATCTAACTTACCTAAACAATTCAATATAAAAACTGTTTTAGATAGATTAAGAGAGCAACAAACTCCTCCTCATCTTTTAATTCAAGATCTTTATAAAGAAATTAATAATCAAAAGCAAGAAATGAAAGAATTAAAACAAGACTCAATTGAACTTATATGTGACCATTGGAAACATTTAAATAATTTAAAAAAAGTTATTATCAAGAATGGACTTGTCTTATCCCAAAAGAAAATGAAGCTTTTTCAAATAGAAATTCAGTTTTTTGGCTTTATAATAAAAAAAGGAACTATTTCTCCAGTCTAAAGAGTCCCAATTTCTTGATGAAATTCTTATTAAAGAGCAATTGCAACATTTTCTTAGATGCCTTAATTATGTTTCTAACTTTTATAAAGATCTTGCTAAAGAAAGAGAAGTCTTGCAAATGTGCTTGACCAAAAATCCCGTAGCATGGTCACCTGCTCATACAAAAGCTATTCAAAATATTAAACAAAAAGTCTAAAATTTAGCTTGTTTAACTATCCCTCATCCAGATTTATTAAAAATAATTCAAACAAATGCATTTGAAATAGGTTTTGGAGGAATCGTTCTACAAAGAAACGTCCTTGGAAAAGAAAAAATTCTTCGTTTCACTTCTGGAACATGGACGCCCACTCAACAGAATAATTCAACTATTAAAAAGGAAATCCTATCTATAGCAAATAATATAATAAAGTTCCAAAGTGATTTATTAAACAAAAAATTTTTGATTAAGAATATATTGTAAATCTGCTAAAGAAATTTTAGAAAAAGATGTAAAAAATCTTGCTGCTAACCAAATCTTTGCTCGCTGGCAAGCTTTATTAGCCATATTTGACTTTGACTTTGAGAATATTACAGGTAAAAGTAATTCTCTTCCTGATTTTTTATCTCGTGAGTTTTTAGAGGGACAAAAGAATGAAGCCTCTGTAGATTAGACCCTTACTCCAATCCCCGACTGATAAAGTTTCTTCCATTATGAGCACTACATCTTTATCTGGAAAATCAAGCAGCAATTATCTTGAGAGATGGGGAGCAACCCATACTTTTAATATTCCTCAATCTCAAAGCCCATCAAGCCCTGTATCCAGAAAACCTCAAGCGTCACATGCCCAATATTTTGCCACAAAAGCACCCTTGAGAATTTATTCCTTAGATGACATGTCTTATGCCGATACCATGTCTACTGAACATCTTATCCAAACCCTTTTTTGTCCTAATCACTTAATTATCCAACCTCTCGACTATAAAGTCTATGAATAGATTTTGATCAAAACTGGCAGCTATACTATTGATCATACGATAGATCAAAAAATTCATACTTAAATGTTTTACCACCTAATATTACTATCCTCTATTCAAAAATCAAGATCCTACATGTTCTCTCTGCAGAAGAATGGGGATGACCTCTTCATATGCCTCAAAGGCTTGATTCAGAACTTATTCTTAATTATTATGATTATATTTCTACTTGGGAAGTCATCCTCTATTATCAAAGTCCATCCTTCCAGCATTCCTGGTTCATTAGATTCAATCAAACTTCCATAAAATACCTATGCGGTTCTTCACACAATTCTGGATCCCTTTTGGTGCCATTAAAGACATCTTCCTCAAGCACTTCTTCTTATTTATGAATCCTATTCTACATCATTTAAAGCCCTTCTCAAATCAGAAGAAAAAAGCCTTTATCAGCAGCTACAACTTGCAACAAAACCTTAGGTTACCATGTAGTTTTATCACAAGTAGGAGATTCCTTGGATCTTGAAATGGAATTTTTATAAGGAAATGGACTTCAGTCCACCAATTTTATCTCGAATGATTTATAACAAGTTTTGGCATCAATTTGATTATACTGCAATAGTCTAGCAATATTCTATCGATCAAGCTATAAAACCATCATTCTCTGAAGTTCTCAAAACTCTTGAAAAAGAAAAAGAAAGACTTCATCTAGCAAGTGATATTGACAAACAGAAGAATTCTTGTTCAGCCTCTCCTTCTACTCTTTATGCAGTAGCAGATTTGCTTCAACTCAAAAAAGAACTTCATAAGCAAATTATTAAACAAATACAAAAAGAACGGTCATCTAAAAATTCTCCATTAAGTTTTGGTCAGCAGTTGCATCATCTTTAGGCTGATGACAATCCTTTTGAAAATATTGTTGCTGAACCAGATACAGATATTGATGAGACAAAACGTGATAATGAAGGATTCATATCTATTCGAAGAAAAGGAAAAAAATAAAGCCAAGACAAGACATATGCTTTATCAAGCCACCCAATCTCCCACAAATCAATCATGACAATCCACTATTTAGAATAAAGTTCATCTATAGTGAAGATTGTGATCTTATCCAGCAGTCCTGAAGCATTATAAAATTTGCCAGCACATGAAATGAAATTCAATGCAGTGTACATTCAGTTGTAATGAAATGTAAATTATGTTTGTTATGACTATAAATAAGTCTAGTTTTCCTCATGTATAGGTAAGAGCTGGAATACCAGTCAAAATTCAGCCTTGCTTCCACCACCATCTCCTCTCTCCTCTCCCTTCCCCATTTGGTATCAGAGCCAAGTTGGTATCAAATTTGTAATCAAGTACTTTGGTAATATAAAGTTGTTTTGTGAGTATTTCTTCACTTATCTTTGGTATGTTATGCTTTGATTTTACTTAAGGAATTGCTGACTCAGAAGTAAGAATGTCAAAAGTCTTAATACTTAGTTTTGTGTTTGTTATTATTGAGAAATTTTAATCATATTTCGTCCAGAGTGAACATGAGGTAGCCATTGCTGTTACTGTTGTTTGCAGTGTGAAGGCGTTTAAGGTGTTTGTTGGTGTGTAAATCCTTTATTTCAATAGATAGTCGTGGTGGATTTGGTTAAAATAACTCCGTAATACAAATTATGGCTAAGTTTATTAAGAAGTTTGTACCTTCTTCTTCCTCATCATCAAATTCTATATCTTCTATGTCTATTAAAAATAGTGAAGAAATCAGTTATGAAGATTTAGATCATGTTATTTAAGCTGGACTATTCCAACCGAAAACAAAAATGAAATTATAAAGTTAGAAGTTTTTAATTAAAATCAAGTTATAAAGTAAAAACCATCGAAAGAACTAAATCCATTACCAGCAATATTCAACATCGTTTTTTAATCAAGCCCCATGAAATAAAGGAGTATGTTAAAACATACAATTATATTCATTTTGGATTAGTGTAAGTTGCTCTAAAGCCTTTAACAGGACTTGGACTTAGAATAGAAGCTCTCATCAATCTTCAAGATACAAGACATAAAAAATTTAGTGATTCATCACTTGGAATGGTAGAATCAAGTTTAGCTAATAGCCCTACTTTCTTTAATTGCTTTCCAAATTTCTCTATTTTCCTTATAGATCCAGGTGCACATGATGCTCTTACTCTTACTATCCAGACAAAAGGTTTTGATATAAATCCTCATAATCAAAATCTTGCTCTCATATATAAAGTTTATTATAAACTCATGAATTCAGTTGTTCCAGGCATAGCTTATTCCCATCAAGCAAAAGGTATGACTACTTCATTCCAAACTAATTTCAAAAATAAAGTTAATATTCCAAATCTCATACAGTGGAATGATATTAATCTATTTGGTAAATGGTCCTTAGAAAACACTAACTAGTAATGTCTTTAGAAAATCAAGATATTGAAACAATTATTAAACATGAAGATGGAAGTGCTGAAATAAATTTTCAAACAGATTCAAGAGCTACAACTACTACAGTTTATCAACCTTCTAGAAAGTCTTATTCTCATCCTCCCTTTGTAGTAGGATTTTCCATAAAAGAGCCATCTTGAGTTTCTTGCTCTACACGTAATGTAGACCTGCAACCTACAGTACTAGTGTATCCTTCTTATCAAGCTTCTCCATCTAATAAATATAATCCTTCGGAATCCGATTTTAATATAAATGTTATTGAATGCTTTGAAATTGATAACGAAATGTTAAAAAAAAAGAATTTAGATTTACGTTCTCTCACAAAATCCTTTTTTAACCATGTTTCTCAAGAACATAAAGACTTTCTAAAAGCAAAATGGTATAAATATATGTATGATAATCAAAGAAATATTTATTTCTTTGATTGGCTTAAACTAGCCATAAAGAAAGCTTATAATACTGAAGATTTATCCTTCAATATGAGAACTAGAATGAGCTCTTTTTGGATTATAGCTTATACCAATTCCTATCTACAAAGAACTGAAGAATCTATACATTGTCCATTACATCAAATCATTTATAAAGAAACTTCAGCAGTACCCATAAAAGATGTTGCAAAAATAAAAAAAGCCAAAGGTAAAACTGAATTTATTTACAAATCAGATTTAAGTCATTTTTAGAACAAAATAATTATATAAATATAAGCCCTCATACTATTGGCCAACAAATCAATTGAATTAAAGATAAAGTTGAAAATATTTTAAAATTTTATGAAACTACTTCTTCCTATACAGTACTCAAGACATAATCTTTAGGTTTTCAAGGTGAAGCCCTTAAAGATCTAAAGTTAGAAAAAAAATTCTTAAAATTTTCAGACGAACTAATCAATCAATTATATCATAGTTTTACAAACATAAAACTTAAAGATAATAAAGAAAATAAAGATGAAAAATCCATAAATGTTTTAGTTACTAAAGCTTCGAGCTCAAACTCAGAATTCTCTATTTCTGACTCTATAGAAGAAAAATCGAATGAAAATCAAGATGATCAAAATCAAGAATCTCTACAAATCAATAAAATATATAAAAGACAAAAACCAATAGTCACTGCAGTAAAAACAAGAAATTATTATCCAAGACCTACTCTAGTTGATCTTCAATTCGAAAAACAAGCTATTCTAAATGGCCTTCAATTTGAAAACTCTTCAGTATATGAATGGAATGTAGATAGACTATCTGAATATCAAATCCTTTAACTATGCCAACACATGATGATATATGCTTCTACCACCATGGTTGCCGGTAATGAACAAAAAATGCAGTAAATGCAGTCGTCCTTGGATTTCATAGACAATTACAGTGTTGGTGGGAAAAATACCTATTTGATACAAAAAGAAATGCTATATTAAATATAGTAAAAAGAGATCCCTCAGAAAATCCTATTCTTACTCCTCAAGGCCAAATGATCCCTGATTCCATTTACATGCTAATTACCAATATAGTTAAACATTTTATTGGTAATTATATGAATGTAGAAGAAAACTTAAAAACACAATTAATCAATTTATCTTGCCCAACATTATTAGATTTTCGTTGGTATAAAGTTGTTTCTTATGAAAACTCTATACGATCGATGCAATTAATTCAGGATTTTGGAAAGAAAAATTCATATCTGGTCTTCCTAAACTTTTTGCAGAAAAAATTAAAGAAGAATTAAAATCTGAAAATTATAGAAATTTGAATTATGGAATGTATACATATGGTGATCCAATTCAAAAGATTAATAAAGATAGATTTTCATTATGCAATGAAATCAAAATTAAACGTCAAATTGAAAATAAAAAAAGAATCAGCGAGTATGAACTTGGTGATTTTTGTTTTCAATTTGGGATGGAACCGTTAATCAGTCCTTCTGGCCAGAATAATAAGAAAAACTTAAAAAGAAACAATCAAAAAAGAAAATCTAAACATTTTTCAACTCCACAATATTATACTCCCTCAAAAAGATATTATAAAAAATCTTCTCATAAAAAACCTTATAAAGAATTAAAGAAATCTTATACAAACGATAATTCATCCACTTCTTATCCTAAGAAAAAAGAAATAAAATGTTATAATTGCTAAGAAAAAGGACATATAGCTCCTGACTCCCCAAAAATAAAAGTTAAAATAGAAAAAGAAATCAAAACTATCTTAAAAGGATCCTCGGTGTCAGAGTCATCCAGTTCCTTTGATATAGATTATTCTTCCTCTCATACGTGAGATACATGTCATTGTAAAATATTTGACAGTGAAATCTAGGATAAATCTGCTTCTTCTTCCTTTTTATCTTTAAACGTATTGTCTGCTCCAGAAGAGATGCTGCTAAAAATGTTTAAAATCTAAAAGATGAAGAATTAAAAAATAAATATTTTGAAAAATTACAGAATATAAATAATGGAACTAAAAAAGGGAAAGCTTCTACATGAAATAACATATCAGACTTACCTAAACAATTCAACATTAAAACTACATTAGATAGATTAAGAGAGCAACAAGCTCCTACTCATCTTTTTATTCGTGATCTTTATAAAGGAATAAATAATCAAAAGCAAGAAATAAAAAAATTAAAACAAGACTTAATTGAACATCAAGAACTTAAACAACATGTTATGAATCTTGAGTTTCACACACTCAAAAATTATCAAGAAAATAATGATAATTTAGAAAATCAAGAAAATTTTGATAAAGACTTAAATGGTTTTGTAAATTCTTTAACAAGAAATCCACTTAAAAAATAGAAAACTCAAGCTACAATTAAGGTTAATGACTTCTCTATTAAAGCACTCTTTTTTCTAGATAGTACTCACTATAACAAAATGTACCTTTGCCTATGCAGCAAATTTGTAGGTAAAAGACTAGATACGTAGGCAAAACTCTTTGCCTACATAACAACATGCGTAGGCAAATCATAGCCAAAGGGTTGTTGGGAAAGGTCTTTGCCCACACATAGAATAGTGCGTGGCCAAAAATTGAGTTTTTGGCTACGCTTACTGGTAAGGTAAGTGTGTTGCTTTTGGCTACGCAAAATCTTCGTAGCCAAAGGTTGTACTTTTGCCTACTCCAACTTGTCGTCGGCAAAGGTACAACCTTTGGTAATGAAGCTTTGCATAAGCAAATTACAACTTTTGGCTACGAAGATTTTGCATAGGTAAATGTACAACCTTTGGCTACGATGATTTTGCGTAGGCCAATGTATAATCTTTTGCTACGAAGATTTTACGTAGGCAAATGGACAACCTTTGGCTACAAAATTTTGCAATTTTTAGCTACGAAGGTTTGCATAGCCAAAAGTCAAATATAATTTTTTCTGATTTTAATAAGCATTTTTGCCCATGAAAAGATCGTAAGCAAAAGTAAAGAATATTATTTTTTTATTATAAACATAACTTTTGCCGACGCAATACACGTAGCCAAAACCTCCATCTATTCTTTACCTACATATATTGCATAGCAAAAAAAATAATGAAAAACATTATTTATTTTTAATTATTTTCAGCAACCAGTTTTTATCAATCTCATCCAAACTAATTCAATAAATATCCAAATATATTAAAATCCAACCAATTATGAATCAAAATGAAAAAATATTAAAAAAATACAAAATATCCAATACATATCATCCAAATAAGTCTCAAATATATTCAAATATCCAAAAATAAGAAAATAATGTTCAACAAGTCTAAATGCTTGTTATCAAAGTGAAAATAAGAGAAGAGGCCATCTAGTTGTTAAGTTGAAGACATCCTCCATCATCAACCTGCACAAAAAAACATAGAAAATTGTTAGCATTTTATCAATAAACTAACTTCAAACCTAATTATATGCTTTTGCTATTGTCACTCTTTAAGTTGATCAGAAATTCAAAAGTTAGCAAATTACACTAACTATGCCCTCTGAAAATAAAATAGTAGCATCTCCCCCTAAAAATATTACCCAAAATATATTTCAAAGCCACAACAATATTCTAAGGGCCTCACAGTGTCCATATTGTCAAAATGAATTATCACAAAGTTAGCCACAACAAAATTTGGCTTAAACAAATGAAATAATTTATTTATTTAATTCTAGATACCTCCTTAAACTTAACCTTTAAGTCCAAACCACTCTCTAGATTTGAAAAAAAAATTTGATTTACTAACCAAGGGAAGCCGCATCCTGCCCTCCACTCAATGTGCCATCTTCACCACCATTCTCTAGAACTAACCCCGAAATGCTAGTTGGATCAACTAACCCTGGTACATTGGTAGGATCTATCCCAATTATTATAGCCATCACCTGTAGTAAGCCCCGCCATGCAGCTGATGAGTCTCTAAAAATGCATATTTTCATACACATTTTGACCCATTTTAAGGACTTATTAACTTGAAAGAGCCTCATTTAGTGTGATATCATGGTTTAATTCATTTTAAATTCATCTTTATATTTTTCTACATAAATTGCTTAAAAATCACACTTTCTGCATAAATTCATGAAACCTGCTATTTTTAGAAAGTCTATTTTTGGAAAGTTTTGTGAAAATAATTTTTCTCATGAAATAAATTGAATTCTCTTCATCATTAGTTCATTCATACAAAATCATGAAGAATGATGTACATTTTTATTATCATTTCATGAGAAATGGGCCCACAGTCATGCATAAGTTAGGGGTAAAATTGTCTTTTCACATGAATTCACATCTGTTTTGTAGGAAATTGATTATATGGGTCCCATTTGTAAAGAATTGAGGCAAGGAATTGATTTTCAAGAGAAAGGAGAGTAGAATTGAAGAGAAAAGGAAATTGGAAGAAAATTGTAAAAAGTCGGCTTCATGGTCCCACACACACATGCACATGTGTGGGGCACACTTGTAAAACATCCAAGATGGGGTCCATTTATTTGTTGCACATTTTCAAGAGATTTTGAAGAGAATTTGAAGAATATCTCATCAAAGATGGACAAGGAAAGCCACATAGGAGTTCTTTTTTTAGAATGAAAAGATTTAATTGAAAAAAAATATAAAAAAATTGACAAACTAGCTATTCCACATCCAAAAGAGGATTTTGGATCAGATTTTGATCGAAAAAGTAAAGGAAAAAATCAAGGGAGAATTATCTAGAAGATCTCTTCAAGTTAGGAGCCAACAAGGAGAACTTTCCAAAAAAGGAAAGTTGACGATGCAAAGAGATAAAAGGGGAAGTTCTACACCTCATGTGGGCCAAGTTTGATTCTAGGAGAGGATTCTTATCCCTATTTCATCTCTCAAAAGATCTCAATGCAAGGTGGAAAAGACAAAGAAGGAAAGGAGCATCCAAGAGGGATTTCTGGACAAAACAAGCAAGGAAAGAAGAGAAAAATAAAAAGAAAAAAAATCCCCAAGGATATTGCACGTCCAAAGCATTGGTTGGAGCCCTTTTTTATTTCATTTTTTAATTATTTTTAATATTTTAAAGTTTGAAAAGGAGTAGGACTTGAAAAAGTATAAATAGGGCACCCTTCTCCCATATTCTTCATGGAAGAATTACCCACCTCCCACCTCTAGATTTCTTCATCCATCTCTCCCTCTCTTGTCTCTCCATCTCAAGTCATCAAGGAGGCTTGGACCTAAAGCCACACCACCAACCTTGAAGTGTCAACTAGAAGGAGGAATTCTCATCCATCCTAGTATGTAATTGTTTGCTTTTTATTTCCAATCTTTTGTAAAACAATTTCATGTTAGTAAAGTTTGTTTCTTTTCAATTGTTCTTGTCTTTGATTTTGTGGTGTTCATAATTTTAGTCTTGTTTGTGATTGGGTTAATTTTTGTTCTTGTTTAAATATTGGGATAGAATTGGAATCACAACTAGTAACCCATCTTAGTAACCTTTTTAATATACTTTGTCTCTTTGGATACATTGTATGTTTGGAGGCAATGCAAGATGGAGTTAAAGAGGTTTGAGTGAAAAGAAGATTAGAGGCCAATTCTGAAATTTATTTCAACATGGAATGGAAATTTGTTATTCTCACTTAGATTGACGACCTAAGATGAAGAATAAGACCCTAAGACAACACTGCTAATCTATTTTAGCCCAAATTAAGATAAGAAATTGAAAGAGCAATCTACCGCCTTTGACTTCTTGTTATTACCGCCTTTGACTTCAGTTGTTTACCGCCTTTGACTTTCATGTTATTACCGCCTTTGACTTCCTGCAATTTTATGTTATTTTCTGCACTTCTGTTATTTTTCTTGTTACATTCACATTGATATTAAGTTCTGTTTTTGCATAGTTTGATGGTTGGATTAGGAATCATTGCATCAATTTTCTTATCATAAGGTTTTGTGCATATTTAAGTTGATGAAAATTAAGCCTTCAGATCTGAATCTAATGATTAAATTCAAACTCAATTTATAAACAGCATAACTTAAAACAGTTTCAGCAAACTGTAAAAACAGCTTTTGACAAAAAGTTCGAAGTGGGTAGACCAGTCAAATCACAATATTTTTCTTTGAAACTTGGGAAAATTAAAGTTTAGGATGTGGTCTTTCATTCCCCAAAATTTCAGATCAAAATAATTTCGGAAGGTTTGTGAACCAGAGGCTTAAACTTTGTCAATCAGTCAACCCGAATCAGAATTCCTGCACAGAATTTTACAAAATTGTCATATTCATGCATTTATAACTTTTTCGTTTTAGATCCTTTTTTAATTCTATTTTTCTGTTAGTTTCTTGCATTGGTAGAGCATGAATTCCAGCCATTAAATTTAGATTTAGGATGCATTAGAATAGTTCAAATCATGCATAAAATTTGCATCAGCATACTAGTTTTTCATACTTTGCATCTCATGGCATGCATTGCATTACTAATTTTACTAACTTTCTAATTTTAATTTTGTTTCTAGTTTTATTTTTTTATTATTTTAGTTAATTTTCATAATTAAAATATATTTCTAAACTTGTTTTAATTGAAGGTTTTAAATTGGAAAGTTTACTAGTTTGGAAATTCTAACTTAGAAAAGTTCCTAACTTTTGTTTATTTTGTTTCTAACATTGTTTAGTTTAGTTAGTTTCTAATTTTAGTTTTTATTTTTGGAAGTTCTAACTTGTGTTTTAGTTTTGCAGCAATTTTAGTTTTATTTTAGGAATTTTAGATTTAGGAAAGTTTCTTTCATTGGTTTGTAACAAATTTAATTTTGGTAAGTAGGACACTTGTATTTGTTAGATTTTAATCAGGTTAGTTTTAGATTTTTATTTTAAGGCAAGTCAAGTTGAAAAAAAAATACCTTAAACACATTGCTCCCTGAGGATCGACCTGGTCTCACCAGTTTTATTACTACATCGCGGTTCTGCACTTGGAACTCACGATCAAGTTTTTGGCGCCGTTGCCGGGGAGCGCCATTTAGGGTAACTTTTCTAACTTTCCTTATTTACTTTGCTTTGTGGGTGTGATTTAATTTTGGCATCTTTCTAGAAATAGGGGGACATGCATGGAATGATGAGCCGCCCTAATTTGGAATAAGAATGTGCATGGAATGCTAGAAAGTACACATCATTGCTATTTTTAGAAACTTTCTAAAATTAGGAAAAGTTGCTGTTTTTCAACTTGTCTCAACTTCTTTTGGGAAGAAGGTATACCAAAAGTGATCTAATCATTGTCCTTAATCTTCTCGGTGTCTAAGAAAGCCTTTGCCCCTGTAGTGCGCGACAGCTTGTCTGTTCAGGAAACTGGTCCTTCAAACGGGTCAATCTGTGACTCTACCACTTCCTGGTGGCTAACTGGCCGAGTTGGTTTCATCGGGCCAGATTGGAGAACTAGAGGAAACTTTTCAACCTGAAGGAGTTAATTAATGTTTTTTTTTTTTTGTGTAACTTAATTTTTCTTCTAAATTTTAAAAAAAATGGATTGGGGGGAATCCACAAACATGAGACTTAATAATGGGCAAACTAATGGGAATGGAATCAATACTGCTGGCACACCAAAGTCTTGGCGTGCCTTATGTGAACAAGAAAGAATTGAAAAGTTACATGAAAGAAATTGGTCAGTTGGATCTCATGAATGGGAATGGGCCAATCACTATGATCATTGTTACAATGAGGAATTTGTGGAGGATTTCAATGGAATGATTAGCTCAGATCATCAACCAATAAGGGTCCCACATAATTACCCACACCTCATACAATCATTCACTCCTATGGATGTGGGATTTCCATTGCAAGCTGAATTAAATTCAAATCAATGGCATTACCACAATGAAATGGGTAACATATGTAGTCCAAATTGGGATGATCAACCACTAGACAATTGGCGTAATGGGCCCAATATGGATCATGTCTCTTATTCCCAAGAATTTACTCAGGCTGGGTCGTATGACTATCCCTCGCAGGATACATCATATGTACCCCCTTCTTCTCCCTGGTCATATGCACCTCATAATCCCTTTCCGCCTGAATGGTCATATGAACCACCACCACCCCTGAAGAATTCTTTGGAGGACACTTTAGCCAAATTGGTTGAGTTCACACACAATGCCATGCAAACCATACAACAAAATGAACAACACATGAAAAGCCTAATGACTTCGATTAATCAAACAGGGCTTGAAATGAGAAAACAAAATGCCACTCTTGGAATTGAAGATGATTCTACATTCATTGAAGATCTTATAGTTATGGATCACACAAACACACAGTGGATATCCAAGGGTGTACATGAGTACATGGATGATGGTGTGATGCATAAACCAATTGATGAATCACATGAGCCTATGTGCCCCACTTTTCCTCAGTACCAGCCATTCCACTTCATTAAAGAGGAATCGATGCCCTTTTACATAAATTCTTTCTATGATTCCGATTCCTCTGATGAATTTGGCATTGTAGTCTTTCACAAATTTGATGTTCCTACAATTGAGGAAACTACAAATGAACCTACTGAGCCTCAAAAGGAAGATTACAATTGGGAGGATGACCCCATTTTTCAGATTTCTGAGTTGGATAATCTGGAATCTTTAGAATCATGTACTGACTTCTTCATGAAATCTGATGATCCAACCCTTAGAGAAATTGCCCTCGCATTTATTGGCCCTCAATGTTATTCAGAAAAACTTACAGAATTAAGTAATAGTGGTCCCATTCAGACACCCAAGTCCGATAATTTGGAATCCTTTCAGCTCGTGCCTAAATAGACTGTGGAAATCAATTTAAAAGAATTCGTGGCACGCGAGGACCTAGGGCCACCTAGCTGTTCATTGCATCCTCTCCTCTCTTTCAAATATCCATTTTTAAGGGAGGAGGAAGAAATTTTCTTTATGGTCCCTTCTTCACACAGTCTACAGAAATATGCAGTCCTCATGGTTTCATCTCTTTCTGTGCTTCTTGTAAACTGTGTGGAGGAAAATTTCATTTGGGATCCGGGTGGACTCATGATTTTGAATCTAGTAGTGTAGTTTTTTTCTTCTTTTCTTTTTAGAGTAGATATTTCCTTTTAGAATAGCCTCTTGTTTTTTTGTTCTTGTTTTTCTGTTTTGTCTAACCTTGGACAGAGAGCAACTCGGACACATCTTCAGGTGAATTTTTCTCTCTACCCTCACTTCCATTTATATTTCCTCGTGTTACTTTTACAGTTCTGCATTGCATGCATAAACATCGTGGACGATGTTCATCTTAGGTTGGGGGGTGGGCACGCTTGTCCAATTTTTAAAAATGTTTTTTATTTTTCTATCACTTTTATCATTTTAGTTAGTTTTCTTTTACAAATTAGGACCTTTATTTCTTTTTCGTTGTTATTTATTTTTTATTTTGGAAAATAAATTTTTCAAAAGAATTGAAGCGATTTGAAGATATAGAAATCTGGAATTTTGATACTTTTGGAAGGAAGTAAAAAGAAAGTTTGCATTTTCTAAAGGAGAAAACCTATCAGAAGATTACCAAAACTTGCTCTTCATATACATACACGTATACATTTTTCAAAATTTTGGATATGAAGCTTTGATGCTGTTTGTTTTTGGAATTTTTCTGGAGAATACAATGTGAACTTGAAATTTAGTTTGTAGAATATTTTTGTTTCCTGGTTCATTGTTGGTAAATTGTATATATTAGAACCAAAATGAATTAATTCGAGTGAAATGAGAATTGCCACCTAGTGTTTACTTTGGTTTAAAAAAAAAAAACAAGAGTGAAAAAAAAGAGCATATAATGAGCAATTTATGACTAGTTTGGGTTCGTAGCCTTTCTAACTCGAGCTAGTAAGCCCGGAGGGATATTTCCATATCTAGTGCCCTAAAGCCATCTGGTTTGGGAGTCATTGGCCTAACGCTCGCTACATGGGTTAATTAGAAAGCTTAAGGGACCTAAACATTGCACAGTCACGGGAAAGAAAAGAAAAAAAAAAGAAAATAAAGATGAATTATGGCCCAACGAGTGTCCATAGAAATTTTGCAAGGGATATGTGCGGAAAAGCATAAGGACTAAGTTTGCTCCTTAGATCCCAACTTTTGCTTTATCATATGAACTTGGAAAATTCTACGTTGGAAAAAGTAAGAGAGTGAAGAGTGTCCGTAAGAGTTTGCAAGGGAGTATGTGCGAGGAAGGACAAGGACCAGATTTGCTCTCTGGATCCTAACTTTTCTTATATCGTATGAACTTAGGAACTCTTGCGTCGGAAAAAGATAGTGAGAAAAAAAGAGGCCAACCGAAGTAAATAGTAAAGTGGTAGCTATCTTAGTAACTTTTAAAGGAAATTTCTTTTTACTAAATTTCAGGGGATCAGACTATTTAAAGGAAAAATTCTGTTTTTGCAGCATTATTGTAAAATATCCGAAGTAGGTTTTTGATGTATACAGTTTCCACAGTGCACGCAAGTTAGTTTGAATTTGAGAAAGTTTTTGAGAATAGAATTGTGGACTGGACTTTGAAAAGTCTGAAAGTGTAATTATTCCAGATTTCGAAAATAACTGATATGAGTGAATTTTCTTTTGGGGAATTTCTTTTCGCTTTTTTTCATTTTTTTCTTCATTAAAAAAAATAATAAAAGAGAATTTTGTGGGTATATTCACTGCAAACCCTCACGAGGCACAACTCGTCCACTAGGGGGAACCTAGGGGTTTAAGGGCTTGCTGCATAAGCTAAATGCAGTCGAGAGTGCCAGGGAAAGTGGCGTTGTATTCATGTTTAGTTTTATTGCATTGCATTAGTTAAAGATAAGATTAGGTTAGAATGAATTCCTCATATTTTATCACATTTTTTGCTAGGGACTAGCAAAACGCTAGTTGGGGGATGTGATGAGTCTCTAAAAATGCATATTTTCATACACATTTTGACCCATTTTAAGGACTTATTAACTTGAAAGAGCCTCATTTAGTGTGATATCATGGTTTAATTCATTTTAAATTCATCTTTATATTTTTCTGCATAAATTGCTTAAAAATCACACTTTTTGCATAAATTCATGAAACCTGCTATTTTTGGAAAGTCTATTTTTGGAAAGTTTTGTGAAAATAATTTTTCTTATGAAATAAATTGAATTCTCTTCATCATTAGTTCATTCATACAAAATCATAAAGAATGATGTACATTTTTATTATCATTTCATGAGAAATGGGCCCACAGTCATGCATATGTGATGTTAGGGGTAAAATTATCTTTTCACATGAATTCACATCTGTTTTGTAGGAAATTGATTATATGGGTCCCATTTGTAAAGAATTGAGGCAAGGAATTGATTTTCAAGAGAAAGGAGAGCAGAATTGAAGAGAAAAGGAAATTGGAAGAAAATTGTAAAAAGTCGGCCTCATGGTCCCACACACATGCACATGTGTGGGGCACACTTGTAAAACATCCAAGATGGGGTCCATTTATTTGCTGCACATTTTCAAGAGATTTTGAAGAGAATTTGAAGAATATCTCATCAAAGATGGACAAGGAAAGCCACATAGGAGTTCTCTTTTGAGAATGAAAAGATTTAATTGAAAAAAAATATAAAAAAAATTGACAAACTAGCTATTCCACGTCCAAAAGAGGATTTTGGATCAGATTTTGATCGAAAAAGTAAAGGAAAAAATCAAGGGAGAATTATCTAGAAGATCTCTTCAAGTTAGGAGCCAACAAGGAGAACTTTCCAAAAAAGGAAAGTTGACGATGCAAAGAGATAAAAGGGGAAGTTCTACACCTCATGTGGGCCAAGTTTGATTCTAAGAGAGGATTCTTATCCCTATTTCATCTCTCAAAAGATCTCAATGCAAGGTGGCAAAGACAAAGAAGGAAAGGAGCATCCAAGAGGGATTTCTGGACAAAACAAGCAAGGAAAGAAGAGAAAAATAAAAAGAAAAAAATCCCCAAGGATATTGCACGTCCAAAGCATTGGTTGGAGCCCTTTTTTCTTTCATTTTTTAATTATTTTTAATATTTTAAAGTTTGAGAAGGAGTAGGACTTGAAAAAGTATAAATAGGGCACCCTTCTCCCATATTCTTCATGGAAGAATTACCCACCTCCCACCTCTAGATTTCTTCATCCATCTCTCCCTCTCTTGTCTCTCCATCTCAAGTCATCAAGGAGGCTTGGCCCTAAAGCCACACCACCAACCTTGAAGTGTCAACTAGAAGGAGGAATTCTCATCCATCCTAGTATGTAATTGTTTGCTTTTTATTTCCAATCTTTTGTAAAACAATTTCATGTTAGTAAAGTTTGTTTCTTTTCAATTGTTCTTGTCTTTGATTTTGTGGTGTTCATAATTTTAGTCTTGTTTGTGATTGGGTTAATTTTTGTTCTTGTTTAAATATTGGGATAGAATTGGAATCACAACTAGTAACCCATCTTAGTAACCTTTTTAATATACTTTGTCTCTTTGGATACATTGTATGTTTGGAGGCAATGCAAGATGGAGTTAAAGAGGTTTGAGTGAAAAGAAGATTAGAGGCCAATTCTGAAATTTATTTCTATATGGAATGGAAATTTGTTATTCTCACTTAGATTGACGACCTAAGATGAAGAATAAGACCCTAAGACAACACTGCTAATCTATTTTAGCCCAAATTAAGATAAGAAATTGAAAGAGCAATCTACCGCCTTTGACTTCTTGTTATTACCACCTTTGACTTCAGTTGTTTACCGCCTTTGACTTTCATGTTATTACCGCCTTTGACTTCCTGCAATTTTATGTTATTTTCTGTACTTTTGTTATTTTTCTTGTTACATTCACATTGATATTAAGTTTTGTTTTTGCATAGTTTGATGGTTGGATTAGGAATCATTGCATCTATTTTCTTATCATAAGGTTTTGTGCATATTTAAGTTGATAAAAATTAAGCCTTCAGATCTGAATCTAATGATTAAATTCGGACTCAATTTATGAACAGCATAACTTAAAACAGTTTCAGCAAACTGTAAAAACAGCTTTTGACAAAAAGTTCGAAGTGGGTAGACCGGTCAAATCACAATATTTTTCTTTGAAACTTGGGAAAATTAGAGTTTAGGATGTGGTCTTTCATTCCTCAAAATTTCAGATCAAAATAATTTCGGAAGGTTTGTGAACCAGAGGCTTAAACTTTGTCAATCAGTCAACCCGAATCAGAATTCCTGCACAGAATTTTGCAAAATTGTCATATTCATGCATTTATAACTTTTTCGTTTTAGATCCTTTTTTAATTCTATTTTTTTGTTAGTTTCTTGCATTGGTAGAGCATGAATTCCAGCCATTAAATTTAGATTTAGGATGCATTAGAATAGTTCAAATCATGCATAAAATTTGCATCAGCATACTAGTTTTTCATACTTTGCATCTCATGGCATGCATTGCATTACTAATTTTACTAACTTTCTAATTTTAATTTTGTTTCTAGTTTTATGTTTTTTATTGTTTTAGTTAATTTTCATAATTAAAATATATTTCTAAACTTGTTTTAATTGAAGGTTTTAAATTGGAAAGTTTACTAGTTTTGGAAATTCTAACTTAGAAAAGTTCCTAACTTTTGTTTATTTTGTTTCTAACATTGTTTAGTTTAGTTAGTTTCTAATTTTAGTTTTTATTTTTGGAAGTTCTAACTTGTGTTTTAGTTTTGCAGCAATTTTAGTTTTATTTTAGGAATTTTAGATTTAGGAAAGTTTCTTTCATTGGTTTGTAACAAATTTAATTTTGGTAAGTAGGACACTTGTATTTGTTAGATTTTAATCAGGTTAGTTTTAGATTTTTATTTTAAGGCAAGTCAAGTTGAAAAAAAAAAAACCTTAAACACATTGCTCCCTGAGGATCGACCTGGTCTCACCAGTTTTATTACTACATCGCGGTTCTGCACTTGGAACTCACGATCAAGTTTTCGGCGCCGTTGCCGGGGAGCGCCATTTAGGGTAACTTTTCTAACTTTCCTTATTTACATTGCTTTGTGGGTGTGATTTAATTTTGGCATCTTTCTAGAAATAGGGGGACATGCATGGAATGATGAGCCGCCCTAATTTGGAATAAGAATGTGCATGGAATGCTAGAAAGTACACATCATTGCTATTTTTAGAAACTTTCTAAAATTAGGAAAAGTTGCTGTTTTTCAACTTGTCTCAACTTCTTTTGGGAAGAAGGTATACCAAAAGTGATCTAATCATTGTCCTTAATCTTCTCGGTGTCTAAGAAAGCCTTTGCCCCTGTAGTGCGCGACAGCTTGTCTGTTCAGGAAACTGGTCCTTCAAACGGGTCAATCTGTGACTCTACCACTTCCTGGTGGCTAACTGGCCGAGTTGGTTTCATCGGACCAGATTGGAGAACTAGAGGAAACTTTTCAACCTGAAGGAGTTAATTAATGTTTTTTTTTTGTGTAACTTAGTTTTTCTTCTAAATTTTAAAAAAAATGGATTGGGGGGAATCCACAAACATGAGACTTAATAATGGGCAAACTAATGGGAATGGAATCAATACTGCTGGCACACCAAAGTCTTGGCGTGCCTTATGTGAACAAGAAAGAATTGAAAAGTTACATGAAAGAAATTGGTCAGTTGGATCTCATGAATGGGAATGGGCCAATCACTATGATCATTGTTACAATGAGGAATTTGTGGAGGATTTCAATGGAATGATTAGCTCAGATCATCAACCAATAAGGGTCCCACATAATTACCCACACCTCATACAATCATTCACTCCTATGGATGTGGGATTTCCATTGCAAGCTGAATTAAATTCAAATCAATGGCATTACCACAATGAAATGGGTAACATATGTAGTCCAAATTGGGATGATCAACCACTAGACAATTGGCGTAATGGGCCCAATATGGATCATGTCTCTTATTCCCAAGAATTTACTCAGGCTGGGTCGTATGACTATCCCTCGCAGGATACATCATATGTACCCCCTTCTTCTCCCTGGTCATATGCACCTCATAATCCCTTTCCGCCTGAATGGTCATATGAACCACCACCACCCCTGAAGAATTCTTTGGAGGACACTTTAGCCAAATTGGTTGAGTTCACACACAATGCCATGCAAACCATACAACAAAATGAACAACACATGAAAAGCCTAATGACTTCGATTAATCAAACAGGGCTTGAAATGAGAAAACAAAATGCCACTCTTGGAATTGAAGATGATTCTACATTCATTGAAGATCTTATAGTTATGGATCACACAAACACACAGTGGATATCCAAGGGTGTACATGAGTACATGGATGATGGTGTGATGCATAAACCAATTGATGAATCACATGAGCCTATGTGCCCCACTTTTCCTCAGTACCAGCCATTCCACTTCATTAAAGAGGAATCGATGCCCTTTTACATAAATTCTTTCTATGATTCCGATTCCTCTGATGAATTTGGCATTGTAGTCTTTCACAAATTTGATGTTCCTACAATTGAGGAAACTACAAATGAACCTACTGAGCCTCAAAAGGAAGATTACAATTGGGAGGATGACCCCATTTTTCAGATTTCTGAGTTGGATAATCTGGAATCTTTAGAATCATGTACTGACTTCTTCATGAAATCTGATGATCCAACCCTTAGAGAAATTGCCCTCGCATTTATTGGCCCTCAATGTTATTCAGAAAAACTTACAGAATTAAGGAATAGTGGTCCCATTCAGACACCCAAGTCCGATAATTTGGAATCATTTCAGCTCGTGCCTAAACAGACTGTGGAAATCAATTTAAAAGAATTCGTGGCACGCGAGGACCTAGGGCCACCTAGCTGTTCATTGCATCCTCTCCTCTTTTTCAAATATCCATTTTTAAGGGAGGAGGAAGAAATTTTCTTTATGGTCCCTTCTTCACACAGTCTACAGAAATATGCAGTCCTCATGGTTTCATCTCTTTCTGTGCTTCTTGTAAACTGTGTGGAGGAAAATTTCATTTGGGATCCAGGTGGACTCATGATTTTGAATCTAGTAGTGTAGTTTTTTTCTTCTTTTCTTTTTAGAGTAGATATTTCCTTTTAGAATAGCTTCTTGTTTTTTTGTTCTTGTTTTTCTGTTTTGTCTAACCTTGGACAGAGAGCAACTCGGACACATCTTCAGGTGAATTTTTCTCTCTACCCTCACTTCCATTTATATTTCCTCGTGTTACTTTTACAGTTCTGCATTGCATGCATAAACATCATGGACGATGTTCATCTTAGGTTGGGGGGTGGGCACGCTTGTCCAATTTTTAAAAATGTTTTTTATTTTTCTATCACTTTTATCATTTTAGTTAGTTTTCTTTTACAAATTAGGACCTTTATTTCTTTTTCGTTGTTATTTATTTTTTATTTTGGAAAATAAATTTTTCAAAAGAATTGAAGCGATTTGAAGATATAGAAATCTGGAATTTTGATACTTTTGGAAGGAAGTAAAAAGAAAGTTTGCATTTTCTAAAGGAGAAAACCTATCAGAAGATTACCAAAACTTGCTCTTCATATACATACACGTATACATTTTTCAAAATTTTGGATATGAAGCTTTGATGCTGTTTGTTTTTGGAATTTTTCTGGAGAATACAATGTGAACTTGAAATTTAGTTTGTAGAATATTTTTGTTTCCTGGTTCATTGTTGGTAAATTGTATATATTAGAACCAAAATGAATTAATTCGAGTGAAATGAGAATTGCCACCTAGTGTTTACTTTGGTTTAAAAAAAAAAAACAAGAGTGAAAAAAAAGAGCATATAATGAGCAATTTATGACTAGTTTGGGTTCGTAGCCTTTCTAACTCGAGCTAGTAAGCCCGGAGGGATATTTCCATATCTAGTGCCCTAAAGCCATCTGGTTTGGGAGTCATTGGCCTAACGCTCGCTACATGGGTTAATTAGAAAGCTTAAGGGACCTAAACATTGCACAGTCACGGGAAAGAAAAGAAAAAAAAAAGAAAATAAAGATGAATTATGGCCCAACGAGTGTCCATAGAAATTTTGCAAGGGATATGTGCGGAAAAGCATAAGGACTAAGTTTGCTCCTTAGATCCCAACTTTTGCTTTATCATATGAACTTGGAAAATTCTACGTTGGAAAAAGTAAGAGAGTGAAGAGTGTCCGTAAGAGTTTGCAAGGGAGTATGTGCGAGGAAGGACAAGGACCAGATTTGCTCTCTGGATCCTAACTTTTCTTATATCGTATGAACTTAGGAACTCTTGCGTCGGAAAAAGATAGTGAGAAAAAAAGAGGCCAACCGAAGTAAATAGTAAAGTGGTAGCTATCTTAGTAACTTTTAAAGGAAATTTCTTTTTACTAAATTTCAGGGGATCAGACTATTTAAAGGAAAAATTCTGTTTTTGCAGCATTATTGTAAAATATCCGAAGTAGGTTTTTGATGTATACAGTTTCCACAGTGCACGCAAGTTAGTTTGAATTTGAGAAAGTTTTTGAGAATAGAATTGTGGACTGGACTTTGAAAAGTCTGAAAGTGTAATTATTCCAGATTTCGAAAATAACTGATATGAGTGAATTTTCTTTTGGGGAATTTCTTTTCGCTTTTTTTCATTTTTTTCTTCATTAAAAAAAATAATAAAAGAGAATTTTGTGGGTATATTCACTGCAAACCCTCACGAGGCACAACTCGTCCACTAGGGGGAACCTAGGGGTTTAAGGGCTTGCTGCATAAGCTAAATGCAGTCGAGAGTGCCAGGGAAAGTGGCGTTGTATTCATGTTTAGTTTTATTGCATTGCATTAGTTAAAGATAAGATTAGGTTAGAATGAATTCCTCATATTTTATCACATTTTTTGCTAGGGACTAGCAAAACGCTAGTTGGGGGATGTGATGAGTCTCTAAAAATGCATATTTTCATACACATTTTGACCCATTTTAAGGACTTATTAACTTGAAAGAGCCTCATTTAGTGTGATATCATGGTTTAATTCATTTTAAATTCATCTTTATATTTTTCTGCATAAATTGCTTAAAAATCACACTTTTTGCATAAATTCATGAAACCTGCTATTTTTGGAAAGTCTATTTTTGGAAAGTTTTGTGAAAATAATTTTTCTTATGAAATAAATTGAATTCTCTTCATCATTAGTTCATTCATACAAAATCATAAAGAATGATGTACATTTTTATTATCATTTCATGAGAAATGGGCCCACAGTCATGCATATGTGATGTTAGGGGTAAAATTATCTTTTCACATGAATTCACATCTGTTTTGTAGGAAATTGATTATATGGGTCCCATTTGTAAAGAATTGAGGCAAGGAATTGATTTTCAAGAGAAAGGAGAGCAGAATTGAAGAGAAAAGGAAATTGGAAGAAAATTGTAAAAAGTCGGCCTCATGGTCCCACACACATGCACATGTGTGGGGCACACTTGTAAAACATCCAAGATGGGGTCCATTTATTTGCTGCACATTTTCAAGAGATTTTGAAGAGAATTTGAAGAATATCTCATCAAAGATGGACAAGGAAAGCCACATAGGAGTTCTCTTTTGAGAATGAAAAGATTTAATTGAAAAAAAATATAAAAAAAATTGACAAACTAGCTATTCCACGTCCAAAAGAGGATTTTGGATCAGATTTTGATCGAAAAAGTAAAGGAAAAAATCAAGGGAGAATTATCTAGAAGATCTCTTCAAGTTAGGAGCCAACAAGGAGAACTTTCCAAAAAAGGAAAGTTGACGATGCAAAGAGATAAAAGGGGAAGTTCTACACCTCATGTGGGCCAAGTTTGATTCTAAGAGAGGATTCTTATCCCTATTTCATCTCTCAAAAGATCTCAATGCAAGGTGGCAAAGACAAAGAAGGAAAGGAGCATCCAAGAGGGATTTCTGGACAAAACAAGCAAGGAAAGAAGAGAAAAATAAAAAGAAAAAAATCCCCAAGGATATTGCACGTCCAAAGCATTGGTTGGAGCCCTTTTTTCTTTCATTTTTTAATTATTTTTAATATTTTAAAGTTTGAGAAGGAGTAGGACTTGAAAAAGTATAAATAGGGCACCCTTCTCCCATATTCTTCATGGAAGAATTACCCACCTCCCACCTCTAGATTTCTTCATCCATCTCTCCCTCTCTTGTCTCTCCATCTCAAGTCATCAAGGAGGCTTGGCCCTAAAGCCACACCACCAACCTTGAAGTGTCAACTAGAAGGAGGAATTCTCATCCATCCTAGTATGTAATTGTTTGCTTTTTATTTCCAATCTTTTGTAAAACAATTTCATGTTAGTAAAGTTTGTTTCTTTTCAATTGTTCTTGTCTTTGATTTTGTGGTGTTCATAATTTTAGTCTTGTTTGTGATTGGGTTAATTTTTGTTCTTGTTTAAATATTGGGATAGAATTGGAATCACAACTAGTAACCCATCTTAGTAACCTTTTTAATATACTTTGTCTCTTTGGATACATTGTATGTTTGGAGGCAATGCAAGATGGAGTTAAAGAGGTTTGAGTGAAAAGAAGATTAGAGGCCAATTCTGAAATTTATTTCTATATGGAATGGAAATTTGTTATTCTCACTTAGATTGACGACCTAAGATGAAGAATAAGACCCTAAGACAACACTGCTAATCTATTTTAGCCCAAATTAAGATAAGAAATTGAAAGAGCAATCTACCGCCTTTGACTTCTTGTTATTACCACCTTTGACTTCAGTTGTTTACCGCCTTTGACTTTCATGTTATTACCGCCTTTGACTTCCTGCAATTTTATGTTATTTTCTGTACTTTTGTTATTTTTCTTGTTACATTCACATTGATATTAAGTTTTGTTTTTGCATAGTTTGATGGTTGGATTAGGAATCATTGCATCTATTTTCTTATCATAAGGTTTTGTGCATATTTAAGTTGATGAAAATTAAGCCTTCAGATCTGAATCTAATGATTAAATTCGGACTCAATTTATGAACAGCATAACTTAAAACAGTTTCAGCAAACTGTAAAAACAGCTTTTGACAAAAAGTTCGAAGTGGGTAGACCGGTCAAATCACAATATTTTTCTTTGAAACTTGGGAAAATTAGAGTTTAGGATGTGGTCTTTCATTCCCCAAAATTTCAGATCAAAATAATTTCGGAAGGTTTGTGAACCAGAGGCTTAAACTTTGTCAATCAGTCAACCCGAATCAGAATTCCTGCACAGAATTTTGCAAAATTGTCATATTCATGCATTTATAACTTTTTCGTTTTAGATCCTTTTTTAATTCTATTTTTTTGTTAGTTTCTTGCATTGGTAGAGCATGAATTCCAGCCATTAAATTTAGATTTAGGATGCATTAGAATAGTTCAAATCATGCATAAAATTTGCATCAGCATACTAGTTTTTCATACTTTGCATCTCATGGCATGCATTGCATTACTAATTTTACTAACTTTCTAATTTTAATTTTGTTTCTAGTTTTATGTTTTTTATTGTTTTAGTTAATTTTCATAATTAAAATATATTTCTAAACTTGTTTTAATTGAAGGTTTTAAATTGGAAAGTTTACTAGTTTTGGAAATTCTAACTTAGAAAAGTTCCTAACTTTTGTTTATTTTGTTTCTAACATTGTTTAGTTTAGTTAGTTTCTAATTTTAGTTTTTATTTTTGGAAGTTCTAACTTGTGTTTTAGTTTTGCAGCAATTTTAGTTTTATTTTAGGAATTTTAGATTTAGGAAAGTTTCTTTCATTGGTTTGTAACAAATTTAATTTTGGTAAGTAGGACACTTGTATTTGTTAGATTTTAATCAGGTTAGTTTTAGATTTTTATTTTAAGGCAAGTCAAGTTGAAAAAAAAAATACCTTAAACACATTGTTCCCTAAGGATCGACCCGGTCTCACCAGTTTTATTACTACATCGCGGTTCTGCACTTGGAACTCACGATCAGCAGCTATGGTTTTATCTTGGTTAGCTATTTTCTGCTGCAGAGCGATCACCTCAGGATTAGGTTCTTGAGACTATGTGGAAGATGAAGCGATGCTGCGGATCCCAAATCCCCTTAAGAAACCTGATCTTTTCCCAAGCACATCGATGGAAACTTGTACCTCGGTTTGCGGATTCTTAACACCTAGCTGCGACTGTGCGAGAATCTTCTCTTTTAGCATAACCTATCATTTTTCTTTATGTAAACCCATAGTATATATAAAAAAAGTACATTTGATGATTTAAACAAATGAATTAGCTAGTACTTACATGATGTTGTTTAGCATGGTCATTTATCCATATCCCACCACGCCGACCACGTCTGTGAGTTTGCTCAAAAATATTCGGGATAGACGGTTGAACACCACCATTCTTTGATGCCTATTGTTTATTAGATATTTCGGTCAGATTAACTAAATATTGAAATTTTATTAAGAGTAAAAATTTACGATCCCATAATTACATCGATAGATGCTCGTGATGCATAGATCTTGAGCCACTCGTATGATTATATTTTTGGCCGGCTCGTGCCTTTTTCCCACTTTCAAACTTTTTCTATGAGGAGAAAATTAAAAAGAAAACAACAAAATAAGCTTAATTATCCCACATGCAGTTGGTCTATTTCAATTTAGTACTAGAAGCCCAAACACTATATATATATATAACACCAATAAGAATACCTTAAAACCATCGCTCTCCCACACATGCTTGATTATAAACTTCCAGTCATCCAATTTACAAGGATATAATGCATGGATTTTGATGTCTAGCACCCCATCCTTTTTTAGCTTAAGATAGTGCTTGTGCAATGTGCTCTTCCAGTCTTTGTATAAATCCTAGCACTTATGGTCAATGATAGACTTGAGCACCAAATCTCTTTCGTAGTCCCCACCAAGGTCAAAGGTTAACTGCAATTGGTAACAATAAAATTCAATATGAATTAAACTCTCAGTTTAAGAAATCAATTGAATAACGTGTTAAAAAATTTCCTTTTTATCAATCAATTGATATTACCCCAACTCTCATAACAATGGCTAGCTTGATCTCAAAATCAATGTCTACCAATGAATGTCTCGGATTGGTGCATGATCTCGAATCTGTTCCCCAAGAGCAGATGCTACCCCATGTCCCCTCTATTGCCCCTTCCTCACAATTGATATCAACAAGAATGGGATGACCAAGCACTTTCCTAAGCCTATCCACATTCTTTCCCCTTGTCGGGCCCCGTTTACGAGTTTTGCTAGAGACTGAAGCCGATGCTGTTAAAAACACAAATTTATTTATATTAGTAGACATAAATCATTAAAGGAAGGTCAATTTTATTTATATGTAAATGGTGTACATTTCTTACCCACACTGCTGGTGGCACTACGTGGACTGGTAAGCTAGACAGGCCGTATAAATAATGAGAAGTGAGCTTGGGTAGGTTGTGACTATGGATGTAGTTGTGGATCATGCTATGGCAATGGATCATGGGTAGGCTATGGAGATGGCAACAGTGTCGCTCGCTCAGGGGTCTGTGTAGCTCCTGAACAACTAGTAGCACCACCTCTCTTCCTAAGCCACGGAGGCATATTTGTGACCCGACATAACAATAAACTTAATTATTAGTAATCAAATATTGAAGTAATCAACAATCAAATATCAAATTAAGTAATACTACATAGAGTAATCATCATAATCGTCATATAATAGTAATATCTATAAAATGAAGAAGTCAACAAAGTTACTATTACTAGACAATATTTTTAACCTTTGTAGCTTCTAAGTATGAACGGAAAAATAAAGGTTATTACCTTATTCAACTGGAGCTCAGACTCATCATCCTCATCATCAAAGGAACTTTCATTGGAAGAACTCAATCCCTCCTCACCCTCAGGTGGAAGATAAGGCTCATCATCATCACATCCACCCTCCTTTCTCTTTCTCTCCATGGTTTTTTTCTTTATGGCTGTCTGACCCAATCCAAAGAATGAATTTGCCTTATCCAAAACCCCTAGAGCATGCATTCTCGCGGTATTCTTTTTAATCCTTTTATCTCTCTCCTCCTCAATAGGTAACTTCTTCCTCTGGGTCGCCAAAAACCCAGGCTTAACAAATAATTTGCCACCTTTTTGCATATTTGGCAACTATAATGACAAACAATGAAATGAAAAGAAATATAAAATAATGCCAATAAATGGAATGACATGTGAAACAACAAAGCCATGATATGTAAATGAAAAATCTTATAAATTTATAAAACTTGTCCATATAACCAAAAGCTACAAAAGTAGAAAACAAAAGCTACATATCATATTCTATATCAGGTTCTACATCATGATAGATATCATGGATGGGTTGTCTTTGCTGTTCATCTTCTTCGTCATCTATATACTCCAAAATTCTGTCATCCTCATCATTATCATATGAACAGTGCTCAGTTATTAATTCATCAACAAGAACGATCTCGAGATCCATATCATCTTTTTTGAAACATTAAATATCAGTATCTTGTTCGAGAATTGGGACACCATTGGTTGATTCATCCTGTTGAAATGCATCATTGGACGCATTATCCTGCTCTGGTACATCCCATATTCCTCGATGATTGACCTATTCTACAACTCTCCAATTCTTGCCTTTATGGTGTCATTGACATAGAATACTTGTCTGACATTATTTGGAAGGACAAATGAATCATCTTTATACCAAAGCCTCCTAACATCAATGGTTTTGACATGTTGATCGCTGTGTATTCTACTTTTGTGACCGATGTCATACCATTCACATTGAAACAGAACCACTCTACCTCCATGCAAGTATCTTAATTCCAATATTTTGCACAAATAACCATAGAAGTCAATTTGCTTCCCTTTATGCTCTGCTTCTACAACCAACCCACTATTTTGGCACCTCGATGGTTCTCACGGTCTCTACTGTGGAACTAGCTACCATTGCAGATGCAACCAGCATAAAGATCAATTATTGGACCGGGACCTTGTGCTAATGACCACAGTTCTTGGGTTGCTTCTAGTGACCGTTGATTTCGCCACTCATTCATCTACATGAACAAACATATTGCAAACATAAAAGTTAATGTCAAATGAATTTAAGTTTGTTGGTGTTTACCAATATGTCTAAGCTCTTTCAAATATATCTTCACGTTTTTCAAATCATTTTGGAAATTTTGCGCACTGTATCTAGGTTATATCACATCCTTGAGGATTCTGATTCTCTATAATATTCCTGTGTTCCCTATTCAGTGAAATGTATATCGTAAGTATCTTAAAATAGTGTTATAATGAATAGGTTTATGAATGTAATTTAACCAACCCACGTACTCTAGATATGGTTCCACCTCGGCAGTATTGTACAACACAAACCAATGAGCCATTTCCCATTCTTTCTGGGAAGGATCGGGAGCCCTTAAGATCGGTGAGAAGAGTTTGACATTTTGGGTAAAGATCTCCATTCCAAGGCCACGATTGCCACCATCAAAATTTCGTTCTAGTTTATCAGTCCCTTTTAGGTACATTGAGCAAAAATTAAGACACTCCTTGGAAATGTAAGCCTCGGCGATTGAACCTTCTGGACGTGCTTTGTTGGTGACATACCTTTTTAGAGTCTTGAGAAACCTTCAAACAAACAACGATCACAATTAAGATTGCATATGCAAGATAATTGCACTACTCAAGCAATAATTCACCATAGGATTGTAGCATTCACCTTTCGATCGGGTACATCCACCGATATTGCACAGGTCCACCAAGCATGGCCTCACGAGGCAAGTGCATAGCCAGATGGACCATTACATCAAAGAAAGCTGGAGGAAAGATCATCTCCAACTTGCAGAGTATAAGCAATATTTGTTCCTCCAATTTCTCCAAATCACTATGCTTTAATGACTTCGAGCAAAGTTCCTGAAAAAAACTACCCAACTCAAATAGTGCGGTACATATCTCTTTGTTCACAAAACCGTGCATGCCTATCGGAAGAAGACGTTGAAGGAGGACATGATAGTCATGGCTTTTCATGTCGGATAACTTACCATTTTTAGAGTTCACAGACCTTGATATGTTAGTAGCATAGCCATTTGGATAACAGATGGACTTCAAGAATTCACAGAAATCATCTATCTGTTTCGAGCCCAATGTGTAGACTGCCCTAGCTTCATTATAGATCCTTTGTCATTCTTCTGTAGATGCAATTCTGGTCTTTTGCCCATTTTCTCCAAATCTGCACATGCTTTTGGAGTGTCTTTGTTCTTGCTTCTATGGCTAACATCGTTTCACAATAGCTTTCACCTATATTCTTCTCTATGTGCATGACATCAAGATTGTGTCGGAGCTTCTTTGACTTCCAGTATGGAAGCTTCCATAAAATACTCTTTTTTGTCCAGTTCAATCGTTCGTCGTCACGGGGCCTTTTCCTTTTAGTATCACCCTTCCCGAACTTGGTCTCCGGAAGCTTATCCAATTGAGCCATAACTTTATCCACGGCTTGTATGCCCAAGGATCTTTTGTCAAGTTCGGGAAAACCATTAAACTTATTGTCCTTCCTCCAATTATGTTTCTCAGGTAAGTAAGATCGATGTCCCACCCAACCGATCTTATCTGTCAATCTTACTGATAAATTATTATCATTGCAAGTGGGACAAGCCAAATAACCTTTTGTACTCCACCTGAACACATCACCATATGCAAGGAAGTCATTTATGGTCCACATTAAAGCTGCATGTATCTGAAAGTTCTCTTTAGTGGAGGCATCATAAGTCAGAACCCCTGTCTCCCATAGATCATTTAACTCGTCAATCAAGGGTCTCAAGTAGACATCAATGTTAGTTCCTAGTTGACTTGGTCCAGGAATAAGTAAGGACATCATGAAAAATGGGTCCTTCATGCATTTCCAGGGTGGTAAGTTGTATGGCATAAGAATGACAGGCCACATACTATAAGAAGTGCTCAAGTTTCCGAAAGGGTTGAACCCATCAGTGGCCAAGCCAATCTGACATTGTGGGTCTCCTGTGCAAACTCTGGATAATTCCGATCAAATTGCTTCCACTCTTTAAAGTCTACTGGATGCCTTCCTACCCCGTCATCCAGACACTTATCACTGTGCCATCTCATGTCTTTGGCTGTCTTCCGGGACATGTACAATCTTCGCAACCTCGGTGTCAATGGGAAGTAATGCAGTATCTTGTGAGGGATCTTTTTACCCCTACTATCGTTGATCTTATACCTGGATTCCTGACACATGGGACATTTTTCCAAGACTGCTTTCTCCTTCCAAAATAGTGCACAACCATTTTTACATGCATCAATGAGCTCATATCCCAATCTTAAGTCACGTAGTAACTTTTTGGACTCATAAATTGACCCCGAAACTTTGTGTCCCTCTGGTAGGAACCGCCTAAATATCTCTAAAACTTTGTCAAAAGATGTATTGCTCGACCCATTCTCTACCTTCGCATATAACAATTGGTTGATGAATGATAACAAAGTATTTGTCTCTTTACAGCCAGGGTACAAGGCACATTGGGACGCCTCCAATATTTTCTCAAAGTCTTGCACATCCTCCATCTCTAGGGTATCACCCTCGATGTAAGTTCCCATGTGATGGTCCTCTAATAATTGATCATATTCATCATGATCCTCATCATATTCATCATCTTCCTTGTCTGGCTCATCATGTTGTGGAAGTTCTCCATGTCTGTAGCAAGTGGTGTAAGATGCCATCATCCCTCTTTTTAACAGATGAATATAAACAGTATCATACGTATGCTTAAAGTAGTTACAACAATGGCTACACGGGCACTTAATCTCCGTAACTTCACCTGAATGTGCCTTTGCAAACTCAATAAATGACTTCACGCCATCTTTATATTGCTCACTGAATGTGTCACAAAGCAACAACCAACTTTTGTCCATATCTTAAATCATGCGATTCAGGGTTAAGTCAACAAATTAATGTTATGCATAGTAGTAAGTTCTATCATTCGAACTCTAAAAGGTTTTAAAAAATGTGCAAAGGCATAATCATGCGTTTTATCTTTTTGCATTTTTTTACCTTTTTTTTTAATTTTTAAATATTTTTACAATTTTTTATTACATGTCAATTGTACCGGTTCGACATAGATGGTACAGATTAAGTTGATGGTTAGGTAAATATTTTTCATCTCCTTTCTAAGTTTTTTATCATTTATAAATCTTTACTCTTTTCTATTTCTTTTTTTTTAAGTTAGAAACTTATGAATTATTACTTTTATTTCTTCAATTTTAATCATTCTCAAAAATACATTTCATGTGTTCAAGGGAATTCAAGTCATTCAATTCCATGAAAACAAATGGGTGCAATTATATATCTTTACTATATATGGTTTTGGGCCAAAATGATTTGCAAACCTCATGAAATTTAAAAGGATGGACTATGACATCATTTTAGGAATGCCATAAAATTATCATCAGGTTCTGACATCGAAAAGTGGGCCACACAATCTGTTGACTTTTGGTCAAAGTGGGCCCATGCTTCAATTGTTTGGGGCCCAAATGATCTCAGATAGCCACAGAATTTTGAGATTTTAATGAGGAACCTATTTTTAGGTCACTATCCAATTTCCAATTGATTTGGCCTTTGGGAAGTTAGGCTTGTATTCAGTGCCCTCATAGCCTAGTGGGTATGTTGACTTTGGGTCAATAACATCCAACCGACCCGAAATTTTGCGGAAATACTCCAGAGCATTACTGAGGCCTTCCATAGAAATTTTAGCCAATTTGGTCTTTAGGAAGTGAAGTTTCACACAGTGTCCCTAAAACTTCAAAATGGGGTTCCTTAAATTTGAACTTGCATCCAATGGTGTTTGGAAATTCCAAAACTCTGAAGGAATGACCTAGAGCATATTTTAAGTCTTCCTTGTGAGTTTCAACTAATTTTATTATTGGAAAGTATGAGTTGCTCTAGCCTGGGTTGCCACCCACGAACACTGACAAGAGTCATTTAAGCTTGATTTTGGTTGAGAAGAAGTCTGTCTGTTTTGAAACTTGGACCCATGTTATCTGCGTATATATAGAATATCTTGAATGAATTTAAGCATATTTGGATGCCCAAATAATGAATTTAACTCAATGTTCTACAACAGTTGTGACATTTCTTTGATTTGTTTTTTTTGTCAAACCAACATAAAGAAATAAAATTGACCTTATTATTATTATTATTATTCAAGGGAATTCAAGTCATTCAATTCCATTCAAACATATAGTCTTTGCATAGTTTTTTTCTCAAAATGTTTTTATTTGACTATAAATTGTAGTCTCCATTTTAAAAAAATGTCAAACTTACTTTTTTTTAATGTTATAAAATGTAATTGTTATTCCTTGCCTTATGTTACATAGTATTTAATCATTTCTTACATTAGTCTCTTAAAAAATGTCCCCAAATTGAGTATATTTTTATTTTTAGGCCCGAGCTTAGTACGGCCCTATCGCAATTTCTACTTGATTTTGACCATACAATTTTAATTTATTATTCAATCTACATGCGACACTAGCCATACATAGCACAATATTTTATGCTAGTCTTTTCTCATATTTCTTCAATTTTAGTCATTTTTAAAAATACATTTCATGTTTTCAAAGGAATTCAAGTCATTCAATTCCAAGCAAACAAATGGGTGCAATATAGATTTTTACTCTTTTCTATTTCTTTTTTTTTCCTACTTAGACACTTATGAATATTTCTTTTTATTTCTTTGACTTTAGTTACTTCCAAAAATACAACTCATGTGTATAGAAGCAACCCTCAAATTTTCAAGTGTTCATGTGCATGTTCAATTCATGCTATCACTAACTAGTTATAGGTTCTAAATATAACAAGTCTAAATTAGTGTATGGTATTGTCATGGCTAGAAAATTAATTTGAGGTTAAGACCGAATAAACACATGATTGTGGTAGTTATTGTGGTGAACTCAACTTTGTTAATATATATAGATGGTGTTGGGTTTTAAGGGGTTAATTTCAAAATTGAGTTTTATAGTTTTGCTTTACAAAAAGAGCTTTGTGGTTTTTCAAAAGTCCCACATTGGAAAAGTGCAAATTCTTTGAGCACTATATATGTATATCCTTGTCCTTTATACTTCAAGCTCTTTTGGACTCTTTTGCTACGAGCCCTTTGCGCACACACGAGCCGGACTTGGCCCGAGATTCTTGTTCCGGAAAACATTTAACTGGGTGCGTGCCCCCTAGCGCATCTTGCGTGATTATCACGTGTAGGGGGGTGCAAATCCCGGCCTGGCCTTTTTCAGGGGACCCATATTCTGATAATATAGTAATGCCATCCTTTTGCAAAAAAAAAAAAAAAAAAAAACAATCCATACCGTCATTAAAATAACATAGCAGATCAAACATAATAGAAACAAACAATTCAGAACAAGCAGACCGTAATGACACAGAACAGAACAAATCAGACGCAAATCCATACCGTCGTTAAATGATGAACAAATCAAAACATGGCAGATTTAATGATGAACAAATTAAACAATTCAGAACATAACAGATAATGGCCGAACATGAACATAACAGATCCATATACCGTCGTCGTTAAATGATGAACAAATAGCCACAACATAAACAAACACAGATTTTAATGACACAACACAGATCCAGATCTTAGTGATCACACCGTCATGAACGCAGAACAGATCCATATACAGTTTTAATAGACGCACACAGAATAAATCACGTAATAATCACTGTGATGTGTTTTGATGAAGAAAGATTCAAAAGCTATCAGATGAACCTGAATCGCTGCTGCTCTGCTCTTCCTTCTTCCTTCCTATACTTTCCTCCCTCGTTTTCTTCCCTTTCCCTCGTTTTCTCTCCTTTCCCTCATTTTCTCTCTTTCTTAAAAAGAAACTGACACTTGGACTGATCTTATTAAGACCTAAATTCAAAATTCAAATGCACGTACAATCATAAACATGTTCACATCTGATCACTTGAATTTGTGGGGTCCATTAGATGGGCATGTGTCCCATTTATTTTAAATCAAATTTAATTAGAATGGATGGTATGTACTATATTTCATGAGATTGGCCAGATTTTTCTTTTAAAGAAGGACCACTTGATACATTAATGATTAAACTAATGAAATTCTACATAGTTTTCTAAAACATGTGATAGATCCACTATTAAAAAAAACTGCACTTAAAAAAGACCCACTATTAAAAAAAATTGCACTTAAAAAATCTACATAATGCAACTTACTTATGAAAAATTTACAATAATAATCAATTCCATTTTGACTGAGACCTTAATAAATTTTAGTCAAATTATAGTAGGGCTAATTGTTACATTAATCATTTATATAACAAGTAAATAAAAATATAAAAAAACTCAAGAATTTTATAATTATATCAATTAGATGGTAAAACCAATCAATTAGAGTATCTATACATCTGGATTTACTTGTACCCCTTTAATAGTTTCCAACTTTGATTGGGGTAAGAGTTTTCACAAAACTAATAAAAAGATAGTAATTATTTTTTAGTAGTTTGAATTTTAGATATAAGTTATGTATATTGGTGAATTTATGAATTATAAGAAGGACCCAAAAATCAAATTGTACAATTGATTCCACGATTTTCGTCCATACGCATGGAGCTTTGCACATGTTTTAATCACCTGCATAATTCCCCATCACCGGCCCTTAAGTTCACTCATCAATTTTTTATTTCTAAGTTCAAATTTCAACATGATTTTAAGACTCAATGAGTATGCTGAAAGGCTTTGTAGGTAGATCTAGTATTATGTGATTAATCGTTTAGTGGGACCCACTCCATTCAAGTAGAATTTGATGATACCCAATAAAAAAATTGTAGCTAGAAGTTGGACACCTTAGTAATCAATATAAGTGTTCATGGGGCAAGCTTGGGCAACGCTAAGGAATATCCAAGCCCGGCCCGACTTCAAAACTACAAGTCTAGGCTCGACCTAGGCTCAAATCTGGCCATAAGGAGCTAGCCCAAGCCCAACCCATCTGGAACTTTGAAAGCCTAAGCCCAAACCTGTTTTAATATATAACGAATAATGAGAGCAAGATTTCACAATTACAAGTGTGTATCAAATGGCTTAGTGGTGTATATACATGTAAATGTACTTGGGTTAAAATCTGTAACTCTAAACTTCTTTATTGAATTTTTCTAATTTGGTTGAGCCATACATTAGGCTCTCAACCTGGCCCAGTTATAAATCTGGCCAAAATAAAACACTCGAGTCCAGCTTGAAAACTTAAACCAATGGCCTAGGCCTAACTTAAGTTGTGTTAAGCCCCATTTGGGCTAGACCTAGCCCGATTGTGAGCACCCTTACCAATCAATGATAAAAAAAAATGTTAAAAATTGCGATTAAATCTCTTTCTTTCCAAATGAGTTGCTACTAAATATAGCCACTATAATGCCTTTAGTTACCTTTTTCACTTAACATGAATTTTAGTGACAAAAATGAAATTGTGACTAAACCTAGCACCACTAAAAGCCAAAATTTTTTGGTAGGTCTTTAGCAACAATACAAAAGTCGCCACAAAATTTGGCACATAAAGTGGCAACAAAATTACCGTGGCTAAATGTAAGATACCTAAGGCAATTAGCCATGAAAATTAAATATTGCCACAAAACCTTGGATAATTAGTGGCAAACAACTGAACATTGCCATTACATCTCTTTACCTCAAAAGTAACATTTACCTGCTACATATAAGTTGCCACCAAATGTGACCACTATGATGCCTTTAATTTAGTGTCAACATTAGATTTCGCCACTAAAGGTGACATTTTAGTGATGACAATTAAGTTGTAGCAAAAACTGTTGCCATTAAAAATCAGCTTTCCTGAGGTTTATCTTTAGTGGCAATATAAAGTTGCCACAAAATGCACACATATAGTGGAAAAAAGATAAACCGCGGCTAAATGTAAGATATATAAGTTATTAGCGATGACACAAAAAAGTTGCCACTAAAATAATAAAGCATTAGTGGCGAAAAAATAAAAAACACCACTATATCTCTCTCCCTTCAAAATCCCATGGTGCCAAAATTTCCCGCCATGGAATTAGTGGCAAATCTTAACTGCGACATATGAATTGTCACTAAATATAGCCACTATATTACATTTAGCGGCAACATCGTATTTTTGTCACTAAATATGTATTTTTAGTTGCAAAAAGTACATTGCGGCTAAAATAGTTGCTGCTAAAAGGCAACTTTCTTGTAGTGTGAGGTGGACAACTATCCATAACCTAACCATGGTCTGTTGTACATCTGCACTTAGTACATCGACTTTTGCTTTATAGGGCCTTTGTATTTAAAGCGATGTGCAAGTGTCCAGTTTTCTCTAATAGTTTTCATTTAGGACTTAGGAGCCCATCAAGTTTACACCATCCAAATACATGGCACCAAAATATCCTCACACCAAAGTTCTTTCTCTCATATAAATGACTTTTTAAATAAAACAGTATAGCATAAAAAAAAACAAGGCTTTTGTTTTAAAAGCACGATTTTAGCAAAAACATCTACATAACCCAATAGTTTTAAAAAAAAAAAACAAAAAGAAGAGGAGGGCATGGGAATAGTTTCATTAAAAAAATAAAAAAATGGAAATGAAAATATTTGGATTCGCCCATAGAAAACAATGCATGGTCAAAAGTCTTGGCCTTTCCCTATGCAAAAATAATCGTGGCCAAAGGTTTTTTACTTTGCCTACAAAATATAGCGTCGCTAAAGGATATTGCCCATGGAAAACCATGTGTGGCCGAAAGTTTTGGCCTTTCCCTATGAAAATATATTCATGGCCAAAGGTTTTTCATTTTGCCTACAAAATACTGTGTCGCCAAAGGATATTGGCTACGGAACACCATGTGTAGCCGAAAGTTTTAGCTTTTTCCTATGGAAATATATGCATGGCTAAAGGTTTTTCACTTTGCCTACAAAATATTGCATCGCCAAAGGATATTGTCCATGGAAAACTATGCGTAGCCGAAAGTCTTGACCTTTCTCTACGCAAATATATGTGTGGCTAAAGGTTTTTCACGTTGCCTAGAAAATACTATCTTGCCAAAGGATATTGCCTACAAAAGACTATGCGTGGCCAAAAGTATTAGTTTTTCCCTATGTAAATATATGCGTAGCCAAATGTTTTTCACTTAGCCTACAAAATGACGCGTCGCCAAATGATATTTCTTCATGGCTAAAACTTTTCCTTTTATTTTGGAGAGAATCCAGACTACTTTTGCCTATAAAAATATCTTGCGTTGCCAAAAATAGGAGATAATTGTGGCTTTTGCCTACGAAGATTTATTTTCGTAGGCAAAAGATAACTTTTAGCCACACAAAATGGGCTTGCATGGGCAAAGCCGTAGCCAATAATGCATTTTGTTGTAGTGAGTATAGATCTTAATTTAATAAGAGAATGATTAATCCCAACAAAATATTATGAAAAAACCAATAATAAACTCATTCTAGCTATTACTAGCAAAAAACTACATATCAAATACAAATAAAGTAATGTTTATGTTTATAAAAATGGAACATGCATAAAGACTAATTTTCTGCTAGAAAAGGATTTAAATAATGATGTTATCCTTGAAAATCCTTTTCTACAAATTTTATAGCCTTTTTAAATTGATTCATCAGGTCTAAAAACTATTTTCGACAATAAAGAATTAAATTTTGATTTTGTTGAATTAACTCCTATGCAACATATCAATATTATTCTGACAAAGTGTAAACAAGACTAAGATGTTCAAAAACCATTTAGATATCTAGTCCCAAATAAAATGGATCTTATTAATCATCTTTCTGATGTCTTCATGTTTTCGATATTTAATCATAAATCCAGATTTTGGTACCTTCAAATTCTACCCGAAGGACAGATATAAAATTATATTTCTTTTCTTAAAGAAAATAAAAATTCAGATTATTGGTAATTCTCATTTAGACCTGTCTGCATTCAGAAAGTATCCCTTCTCATTATGACATCAAGTACAAAGAAAAGCAAAGCCCCTATTTAGGATTCAAGGTCTTCCTTCATACCTACATCCCAACAAATATCAATTCCCTTCTTCAATCCAGGACTATCTGTCATTTCACAAGAACTTATCAATGCCCACTGGAGTGTCATCCCCTTTGATAAAAGAAAAAATACTGGAAAAACCCTATCCAAAATTGCAAACTGCATCAAGGATTTAGAAAACGAAATCCTTATGTGCCATGACATCGATCAAAGAGCACTGTTATCCACCTATGCTGATGAAAAAACATCCAGAATTTACCTCCTGGAAAAGGTTAACACAGCCCTTCTAGATGAGATGGCTACAAGAATAGAGAAAAAACTATTCCTTGTTAGATCAACAAGTGATTAATGCTCAAAGCTCAATATATAAGCTGGGCAACTGGCTTTCCCAAATTGTTCCTGCCATTATATGAAGTTGATATCTCATATATTGAACAAGGATTAGTCCAAAAATTTTCTCTATGCAAAGTTGATTTTGAAATGAAACAGCAGCTCCCTGCAATCGTGCCTCATGCCTTCATAGCCTTGGAGTTACCAAAAGACAACTTCTCATAATGATTTCATCAAGTTTGGGTTAAAGATAAAAAATCTTGTTTTATCAACCTTATCAATTATGGACCATCATGAATTATAAAGAGGGAGATTTAGTCTGCAAAAAGTTCATCTCTACCTTAAATGATTACGAGCATCTCCCTATTAATTATCCATCTTAATGGTATGAAACTCATAAAGTCGCTACAATGGAATACAGCTTAGAATGCCTCCGAACTTATGATCCAGCTTCTGATCAGTATCAAAGATTTCTCAATCTAAAAGGATATCCTAAATTTGCAAGTACATACAGATATGTTTGGTGTGACGGTCGAAGAGTTGTTTGCATAGCTGATGATCTTGCTGAGCAAACAACGGTGATACAGAACCATATAAATCTTGACATACAGCTCTTAATGAAATTATCAATGCATATAAAGACATATCTTTTGATATTTCTGATGGAACTCGAGAAGAATTAATCCAATTATTCCATGGTGAATTAACGAATGATGGCTGGGATGAGCACTTTTGATGCAAGTCACCACTAATACTATGCCTAGCATAAAGATTCTTCCTACAAGAGCTTTTTCTGCTAGCCCATCAATGATTTTTTTTTTTTGGAAAAAGTACATACAAAAGTACTAAAAGACAAAGCATATCTCTCATAAGAATGAAGTAGTATTTTATTCCCGACATGCACATCTATGAAGAACTTATCTCCAGAAAGGGAAAATAAATAAAGACATGACACATACCTTATGAAGCCACTCAAAGCAATCACGACATCTCACTATTCAGAATAAAGTTCATCTACAGCAAAGATTGTGATTTTTGCCTGCAGTCAGTTGCAGCATGAAATTTGTCAGCACATGAAATAAAATGCAAATGCAGTGTAAATTTAGTTGTAATGAAATGTAAATTATGTTGGTATGGCTGTAAATAGGTCTAGCCTTCCTCATGTACGGGCAAGAGTTAGAATACCAATCAAAATCCAACCTCGCTTTCACCACTATCTCCTCTCTCCTTTCTTTTCCACTTTTGTATACCCACCATCTTCCCCATTTGGTATCAAAGCCAAGTCAGTATCAAATTTGTAATCTAGTACTTTGGCAATATAAAGTCATTTTGTGAGTATTTCTTCACTTATCCTTATGTTTTGATTTTATTTAAAGAATTGTTGACTCAGAAGCAAGAACATAAAAAAATCTTAATACTTGGTTGTGTGTTTGTTATTATTGAGAAATTTTAATCATATTCCGCCCGGAGCGAAGCTGAGGTTGTCATTGTTGTCATCGTTGTTAGCCATGTGAAGGTGTTTAAGGCATTTTGTTGGTGTGTAAATCCTCTATTTCATTAGATACTCATGGTGGATTTGGTTAAAATAACTTTATAATACAAATTATGGCTAAGCTTATTAAGAAATTTGTACCTTCTTCTTCCTCATCATAAAATTCCTTATCTTCTATATCTATTAAAAATAGTGAAGAAATCAGTTATGATGATTTAGATCAAGTTATTTGTGACTAGACTATTCCAACCGTAAACAAAAATGAAATTTATAAAGTTAGAAGTTTTCAATTAAAATCAAGTTATAAAGTAAAAACCATCGAAAGAACTAAATCCATTACCAGTAATATTCAGCATCTTTCTTTAATCAAGCCCCATGAAATAAAGGAGTATGTTAAAACATACAATTATATTTATTTTGGATTAGTGCAAGTTGCTTTCAAGCCTTTAACAAGACTTGGACTTAGAACAGAAGCTCTCATCTATGTTCAAGGTACAAGACATAAAAAATTCAGTGATTCATTACTTGGAATGGTTGAATCAAGTTTGGCTAATGGCCCTAGTTTCTTTAATTGCTTTCCAAATTTCTCTGTTTTCCTTACAGATCCAAGTGCACATGAAGGTCTTACTCTTGCTATCCATATAAAAGGTTTTGATATGAATCCTCATAATCAAAATCTTGCTCTCATATATAAAGTTTATTATAAACTCAATAATTCAGTTGGTCCAGGCATAGCCTATTCCCATCAAGCAAATGCTATGACTACTTTATTCCAAACTAATTTAAAAAATAAAGTTAATATTCCAAAACTCATACAGTGGACCATAAAGTTAACGTAAAGACCTTCGACTTACAGGACTTGCGTATCATTCTTATCAAGCTTCTCCATCCAATACATATAATCCTTCAGAATCTGATTTCAATATCAATGTTATTGAATGTTCTAAAGTTAATAAAGAAATGTTAAAAAAGAATTTAGCTCTACATCTTTTAACAAAATCCTTTTTTAAACAGGTTTCTCAAGAACATAAAGACTTTTTAAAAGAAAAATGGCATAAATATATGTATGATAATCAAAGAAATATTTATTTCTTTGATTAGCTTCAACTAGCCATAAAGAAAGCTTATAATACTAAAGATTTATCCATCAATATGATAACAAAATTAAGTTCATCTTGGATTATAGCTTTTACTAGTTCCTCTCCATAAAGAACTGAAGAATCTATACATCCTCCATTACAACAAATCATACATACAAAAACTTCGGCCGTACCCATAAAAGATGTTTAAAAAATACAAGGAGATAAAGGTAAATCTAAATTTATTTACAAATCAGAGTTAATTCATATTTTAGAAAAAATTAATTATACAAATATTAACCTTCATACTATTGGTGAACAAACCCATAGAATTGAAGATAAAGTTGAAAATATTTTAAAAATTTATGAAGCATCTTCTTCACGAAAGATAATTAAGACACAAACTTTAGTTTTTCAAGGTGAAGCCCTTAAAGATCTAAAGTTAGAAAGGAAGCCTTTAAAATTTTCAGGTGAACTAATCAATCAATTATCTTATAGTTTTACAAATATAAAACTTCAAGAAAATAAAGATAAAAAAGCTGACAAATCTATAAATGTTTTAGTCTCAAATTCTAAAGCCTCTAGCTCTGATTCAGAATTTTCTGTAGTTGAACCTATAGAAGAAGAGTCTAAAACAAATGATAATCAAAGAAATATTTATTTCTTTAATTGACTTCAAGTAGCCATGAAGAAAGCTTTTAATAATGAAGATTTATCCATCAATTTGATAACTAAATTAAGCTCTTCTTGGATTATAACTTCTACCAGTTCCTCTCCATAAAGGACTGAAAAATCTATACATCCTCTATTACATCAAATCATATGTAATGAAACTTTAGCCATACCCATAAAAGATGTTGCAAAAATACAAGGAGAAAAAGGTAAATCTGAATTTATTTACAAATCAAATTTAAGTCATGTTTTAAAACAAAATAATTATACAAATATTAACCTTCATACTGTTGGCCAACACATGATGATATATGCCTCTACCATCATGGCTGCTGGTAATGATCAAAGACATGTAGTAAATGCAGTTGTCCTTGGATTTACTAGACAATTACATGGTTGGTGGGGAAAGTACCTATCTGATATAGAAAGACAAGCTATACTCAATGTAGTAAAAAGAGATCCTTCAGGAAATCCTGTTCTTACTCATCAAGGTAAAATGAATCTTGTTTTTATTTACATGCTTATTACCAATATAGTAAAACATTTTATTGGTAATTATATAAATGTAGAAGAAAAAATAAAAATGCAATTAATCAATTTATCTTACCAAACAGTATCAGATTTTTGTTGGTATAAAGATGTTTTCTTATCAAAACTCTATACAATCGATGCAAGCAATTCAGAATTTTAGAAAGAAAAATTTATATCTGGTCTTCTTAAACTTTCTGCAAAAAAAGTTAGAGAAAAGTTAAAATCATAAAATTATAGAAATTTAAATTATGGACTTTATACAAATGGTGACCACATTCAAAAGATAAATAAAGTTGGATTTTCATTATGCAATGAAATCAAACTTAAACAACAAATTAAAAATAAAAAAAGAATCAGCAAATATGAACTTGGTGATTTTTGTTATCAATTGGACATAGAACCATTAATTAGACCTCCTCCCAGCCATAAGACAGAGAAAAACTTTAAAAAACCATAAAAAAATCTAAACATTTTTCAACTCCACAATATTATATTACCTCAAAAAGATATCATAAAAAATCTTCTCATAAAAATCCGTATAAACAATCAAAGAAATCTTATACAAAAGATAATCCATCCACTTCTTATCCCAAGAAAAAAGAAATACAATGCTATAATTGTAAAGAAAAAGGACAAATAGCTCCTGACTGCCCAAAAATAAATGTAAAAACAAAAAAAAAATCAAAACTATCGTAAAAGGATCTTCAGCATCAGAGTCATCCAATTCCTCTAATATAGATTATTCTTCCTCTCATTCTTTAAATACATGTCATTGTAAAATATTTGACAGTGAAATCCAGCATGAATCTGATTCTTCTTCCTCTTTATCTTTAAACGTACTTTCTGCTCCAAAAGAATTGGTGCTAGAAATGTTGAAAGATTTCAGAAATGAAGAATTAAAAAATAAATATGTTGAAAAAATACAGAATATAAATAAAGGAATTAAAAAAGGAAAAGATTCTAATCAAACAATATATCTGACTTACCTGAACAATTCAGCGTTAAAACTGTATTAGATACATTAAGAGAGCAGAAACCTCCTCCTCATCTTTCAATTAAACATCTCTATAAAGAAATTACTAATCAAAAGCAAGAAATAAAAGAATTAAAACAAGACTTAATTGAACTTCAGGAACTCAAACAATGTGTTCCGAATCTTGAATTTCACACATTAAAAAATTATCAAGAAAATAATGATAATAAATTAGAACATCAAGAAGAATTTGGTGAAAACTTAAATGGTTTTGTAAATTCTTTAACAAGAAATCCACTTAAAAAATGGAAAACTCAAGCTACAATTAAGATTAAAGACTTATTTATTAAAGCACTCTGCTTGCTAGATAGTGGCACAGATGTTAATTTAATAAAAGAAGGATTCATCCCAACAAAATATTATGAAAAAACAAATAATAAACTCAATCTAGCTACTGTTAGCAAAAGATATATATCAAATACAAATTAAGTAATGATTATGTTTGTAAAAATGGAACATACGTAAAGACTTAATTCCTTCTAGGAAAGGATTTGAAGAACGATGTTTTCCTTGGAAACCTTTTCCTTCAAATTTTACAGCCTTTTCAAATTGACTCATCAGGTCTAAAAACTATTTTAGACAATAAAGAATTAATTTTTGATTTTGGCGAATCAACTCCTATTCAACATACCAATAGTATTCAGACAAAGTGTAAACAAGAATAAGGTGTTCAAAAAATAATCAAATATCAAGCTCCAAATAAAATGAATCTTATTAATCATCTCTCTGATGTCTTCATCTTTTCTACATTTGATCCTGCATCCAAATTTTGGTACCTTCAAATTCTACCCAGAGGACAAATATAAAATTATTTTTCTTTTCCCAAAGAAAATAAAAATTCAGATTATTGATAATTCTCATTCGGATCTATCTGATTTAGAAAGACAAGCTATACTAAATGCAGTAAAGAGAGATCCTTCAAGAAATTCCCATTTGGTATCAAAGCCAAGTTGGTATCTAGTTTGTAATCAAGTATCGTTGCAATATAAAGTCGTTTTGTGAGTACTTCTTCACTTATCCTTATGTTTTCATTTTATTTAAAGAATTGTTGACTCAGAAGCAAGAACGTAAAAAAATCTTAATACTTGGTTATGTGTTTGTTATTATTGAGAAATTTTAATCATATTCTGCCCGGAGCGAAGCTGAGGTTACCATTGATATCACCGTTGTTAGCCATGTGAAGGCGTTTAAGGCATTTTAGTGGTGTGTAAATCCTCTATTTCGTTAGATACTCATGGTGGATTTGGTTAAAATAACTTTATAATACAAATTATAGATAAGCTTATTAAGAAATTTGTACCTTCTTCTTCCTCATCATAAAATTCCTTATCTTCTATATCTATTAAAAATAGTGAAAAAATCAGTTATGATGATTTAGATCGAGTTATTTGTGACTAGACTATTCCAACCATAAACAAAAATGAAATTTATAAAGTTGGAAGTTTTCAATTAAAATCAAGTTATAAAGTAAAAACCATCGAAAGAACTAAATCCATTACTAGTAATATTCAGCATCTTTCTTTAATCAAGCCCCATGAAATAAAGGAGTATGTTAAAACATACAATTATATTCATTTTGGATTAGTGAAAGTTGCTTTAAAGCCTTTAACAAGACTTGGACTTAGAATAGAAGCTCTCATCTATGTTCAAGATACAAGACATAAAAAATTCAGTAATTCATTACTTGGAATGGTTGAATCAAGTTTGGCTAATGGCCTCACTTTTTTCAATTGCTTTCCAAATTATTCTGTTTCCCTTATAGATCCAGGTGCACATGAAGCTCTTACTCTTGCTATCCAGACAAAAGGTTTTGATATGAATCCTCATAATCAAAATCGTTCTCTCATATATAAAGTTTATTATAAACTCATGAATTCAGTTGTTCTAGGCATAGCCTATTCCCATCAAGCAAAAGGTATGACTACTTTATTCCAAAATAATTTCGAAAATAAAGTTAATATTCCAAAACTCATACAGTAGATTGATATTAATCTATCTAGTAAATGGCGCTAAGAAAATGCTCAACCTAAAAGGTCTTTAGAAAATCAAGATATTGAAACAATTATTGAACATGAAAATGGAAGTGTTGAAATAAATTTTCAAACAAATTAAGGAGATACAACTCCTACAGTTTATCAACCTTCTAGAAAGTCTTATTCTCATCCTCTCTCTGTGGTAGTATCTTCCATAAAAGAACCATCCCAAGTTTCTTGCTCTACACCTAATATAGACCTTCGACCTACAGGACTTGTGTATCATTCTTATTAAGCTTCTCCATCTAATACATATAATCCTTCAGAATCTGATTTCATTACAAATGTTATTGAATGTTCTAAAGTTGATAAAGAAATGTTAAAAAAGAATTTAGCTCTACATCCTTTAACAAAATCCTTTTTTAAATAGGTTTCTCAAGAGCATAAAGATTTTTTAAAAGAAAAGTGGTATAAACATATGTATGATCATCAAAGAAATATTTATTTCTTTGATTAGCTTAAATTAGCCATAAAGAAAGCTTATAATACTATAGATTTTTCCATCAATATGATAACAAAATTAAGCTCATCTTGGATTATAGTTTCTGGCAATTCTTCTCCACAAAGAGCTGAAGAATCTATACCTCCTCCGTTACATCAAATCATATATAAAGAAACCTTAGCCGACCCATAAAAGATGTTGTAAAAATACACGGAGATAAAGGTAAATCTGAATTTAGTTACAAATCAGACTTAAGTCATATTTTAGAACAAAATAATTATACAAATATTAACATTCATACTAATGGCCAACAAACTAATAGAATTGAAGATAAAGTTGAAAATATTTTACAGCCTTCTGAAATTACTTCTTTTCAAAAAGAAATCAAAGGATCCTATCCCTCATCCTTAGAATCATCTAGTTTCTATGATAAAGTTTATTCTTCAAATACATGTCATTGTAAAAATATTTGACAGTGAAATCTAGTAGAATCTGCTTCTTCTTCCTCTTTATCTTTAAACGCACTCTTTGCTCCAAAAGAAATGGTGCTAGAAATGGTTAAAGATCTAAAAGATGAAGAATTAAAAAAAATAAATATTTTAAAAAAATATAGAAAATAAATAACAAAAATAAAAAAGGAAAAGCATCTACATCAAGTAATATATTAACTTACTTGAACAATTCAGTATAAAAACTGTTTTAGATAGATTAAGAGAGCAATAAGCTCCTCCTCATCTTTCAATTCAAGATCTTTATAAAGAAATTAATAACCAAAAGCAAGAATTAAAAGAATTAAAACAAGACTTAATTGAACTTCAAGAACTCAAACATTGTGTTGAGAATCTTGAATTTCGCACACTCAAAAATTATCAAGAAAATAATGATAATTTAGAACATCAAGAAAAATTTGATGAAAACTTAAATGGTTTTGTGAATTCTTTAACAAGGAATCCACCTCAAAAATGGAAAACTCAAGTTACAATTAAGGCAAAGACTTCTCTATTACTGCACTCTGCTTACTAGATAGTGGCGCAGATGTTAGTTTAATAAAAGAAAGATTAATCCCAACAAAATAATATGAAAACACCAAAAATAAACTCAGCCTAGTAACTGCTAGTAATAAACTCCATATCCATTATAAATTAAATAACATCCATGTTTGTAAAAATGAAACATGTATAAAGACTAATCTCCTGCTCGGAAAAGATTTAAACAATGATGCTATCCTTGGAAATCCTTTTTTGTAGATTCTACGGCCATTTCAAATTGACGCATCAGGCCTTAAAACTATTAAAGATAATAAAAAATTAATTTTTGATTTTGTTGAATCAACTCTCATTCAACATATAAATATCATTCAAAATCAAATTGCTTATAAAGAAAAACAAATTGCATATCTTCAAGAAGAAATGAATTCTTTAAGAATTGAAAAAGAATTACGAAAACCAGAATTCCAAAAAGATTTAATCCAATTTCAAAAATCTCTTGAAACAGAATGCTGTTTTGACCTTCCTTTTGTCTTTTGGCACTGGAAATGCCATACTATTTCTCTTCTATATATTGATAATTTCAATAAATCTCAAATTCCTACTAAAGCTCGACCTATTCAAATGAATAAAGACCTTGTACAACTATGTACTAAAGAAATCAATGATCCTCTTGCTAAAAAGCTTATTAAAAAATCACAATGCCCTTATAGTGGAGCAGTGTTTTATGTAAATAAAGCGCCTAAACAAGAACGAGGTCTTCCCCATCTTGTTATCAACTACAATCCTTTAAATAAAGTCTTAAAGTCCATCAGATATCCAGTTCCAAATAAAACTGATCTTATTAACCGTCTAGCCGGTGCCTTCCTTTTTTCCAAATTTGATCTTAAATCAAGATGTTTGCAAATTCAAATCACCCCGAAGGATAGGTATAAAACTACTTTTATAATACCATTTGGCCATTATGAATGGAACGTTATGCCATTTGGTTTAAAAAGTGCTCCTTCAGAATTTCAAAGAATAATGAATGACATTTTTAATCCATATCAAGCTTTTACACTAGTCTATATAGATGACATTCTTGTGTTTTCAAAATCTATTTGTGACCATTGGAAACATTTAAATATTTTTAAAAAGGTTATTATCAAGAATGGACTTGTCTTATCCCAAAAGAAAATGAAGTTTTTTCAAACAGAAATTCAGTTTCTTGGCTTTATAATTAAAAAAGGAACTATTTCTCCAGTCCAAAGAGTTATTAAGTTTGCTTCCTAATTTCCTAATGAAAGTCTTAATAAAGAGCAATTGCAACATTTTCTTGGATGCCTTAATTATGTTTCTGAGTTTTATAAAGATCTTGCTAAAGAAAGAAAAATCTTGCAAATGCACTTGACCAAAAATCCCATTGAATGGTCACCTGCTCATACAAAAGCTGTTCAAAATATTAAACAGAACGTCGAAAATTTACCTTGTTTAACTATCTCTCATCTAGATTTATGATAAATAGTTCAAATAGATGTATCTGAAATAGGTTTTGAAGGAATCCTTCTACAAAGAAACGTCCTTGAAAAAGAAGAAATTCTTCGTTTCACTTCTGGAACATGGACCCCCACTCAACAGAATTATTCAACTATTAAAAAGGAAATCCTATCCATAGTAAATAGTATAATGAAGTTCCAAAGTGATTTATTAAACAAAAAATTTTTATTAAGAATAGATTGTAAATCTGCTAAAGAAATTTTAGAAAAAGATGTAAAAAATCTTACTGCAAAGCAAATCTTTGCTCGTTGGCAAGCTTTATTAGCCATATTTGACTTTGACATTGAGTATATTGCAGGTAAAAATAATTCTCTTCCTGATTTTTTATCTCGTGAGTTTTTATAGGGATAAAAGAATGAAGCCTCTATAGATTAGACCCTTTCTCTAGTCCCCAATTGATAAAGTTTCTTCCATTATGAACATTACACCTTTATCCAGAAAATCCATCGGCAATTATCTTAAGAGATGGGGAGTAACCCATACTTTTAATATTCCTCAGTCTCAAAGCCCATCAAGCCTTGTATCCAGAAAACCTCAAGCTTAACAAGCCCAATATTTTGCCACAAAAGCACCCTTGAGGATTTATTCCTTAGATGACATGTCTTATGCCGATACCATTTCTGCTGAACATCTTATCCAAACACTTTTTTCTCCTAATCACTTATTTATCCAACCTCTTGACTATAAAGTCTATGAACAGATTCTGATTAGAACTTGTAGCTATACTATTGATCATACAGATGATCAAAAAATTCATACTTAAATGCTTTACCACCTAATATTACTATCCTCTATTCAAAAATCAAAATCCTGGATGTTCTCTCTACAGAAGAATGGGGATGACCTCTTCATATGCCTCAAAGGCTTGATTCAGAACTTATTTTTAATTATTATGATTATATTTCTGCTTGGGAAGTCATCCTTTATTATCAAAACCCATTTTTTCAGCATTCTTGGTTCATCAAATCCAAATCAAACTCCCATAAAATACCTATGTGGTTATTCACATAATTCTGGATTCTTTTTGGTGCCACTAAAGACATTCTTCCTCAAGTACTTCTTCCTATTTATGAATACTATTATGCATCATTTAAAGCCCTTCTCAAATTAGAAGAAAAAAAGCCTTTACCAGCACCTACAGCTTGCAACAAAACCTTATGTTACTATGCAGTTTTATCGCAAGCAGGAGACTTCTTGGATCTTGAAATGGAATTTTTATGAAGAAATGGACTTCAGTCCACCAGTTTTATCTCGAATGATTTATATCAAATTTTGGCATCAATTTGATTATACTGTAATACTCCAGCAATATTCTACCGATTAAGCTATAAAGCCATCATTCTCTGAAGTTCTCAAAACTCTTGAAAAAGAAAAAGAAAGGCCTCATCCAGTAAGTAATATTGACAAACATAAGAATTCTTTTCAGCCTCTCTTTTTGCTCTTTATGCAGTAGTAGATTTGCTTCAACTCAAAAAAGAACTTCAAAGGGAAATTATTGAACAAATACAAAAAAAACGGTCATCTAAAAATTCTCCATTAAGTTTTAGTCAGCAGTTACATCATCTTTGGGCTGATGACAATCCTTTTGAAAATATTGCTCCTGAACAACATACAAATGCTGATGAGAAAAAAAGTGATAACGAAGGATTCATGTCTATCTAAAGAAAAGGAAAAAATTAAAGCCAAGACAAGACATATGCTTTATCAGGCCAGTCAATTTCCCACAAAGCAATCATGACAATCCACTATTCAGAATAAAGTTCATTTACAGTGAAGATTGTGATCCTATCCAGTAGTCCTGAAGCATCATGAAATTTGTCAGCACATGAAATGAAATGCAAATGTAGTGTAAATTCAGTTGTAATGAAATGTAAATTATGTTTGTTATGACTATAAATAATTCTAGTCTTCCACATGCATAGGCAAGAGTTGGAATACCAGTCAAAATCCAGCCTTGCTTCCACCACCATCTCCTCTCTCCTCTCCCTTCTGCTTTTATGTACCCACCAGCTTCCCCATTTGGTATCAAAGCCAAGTTGGTATCTAGTTTGTAATCAAGTATCAATGCAATATAAAGTCGTTTTGTGAGTACTTCTTCACTTATCCTTATGTTTTCATTTTATTTAAAGAATTGCTGACTCAGAAGCAAGAACATAAAAAAATCTTAATACTTGGTTATGTGTTTGTTATTATTGATAAATTTTAATCATATTCTGCCCGGAGCGAAGCTAAGGTTGCCATTGTTGTCACCGTTGTTAGCCATGTGAAGGCATTTAAGGCATTTTGTTGGTGTGTAAATTGTCTATTTCGTTAGATACTCATGGTGGATTTGGTTAAAATAACTCTATAATACAAATTATGGCTAAGCTTATTAAGAAGTTTGTACCTTCTTCTTCCTCATCATCAAATTCCTTATCTTCTATGTCTATTAAAAATAGTGAAGCAATCAATTATGATGATTTAGATCAAGTTATTTGTGACTAGACTATTCCAACCGTAAATAAAAATGAACTTTATAAAGTTGGAAGTTTTCAATTAAAATCAAGTTATAAAGTAAAAACCATTAAAAGAACTGAATCCATTACTAGTAATATTCATAATCTTTCTTTAATCAAGCCCCATGAAATAAAGGAGTATGTTAAAACATACAATTATATTCATTTTGGATTAGTGCAAGTTGTTCTAAAGCCATTAACAATACTTTTACATAAAACTGAAGCTCTCATCTACGTTCAAGATGCAAGACATAAAAAATTCAATGATTCATTACTTGGAATGGTTGAATCAAGTTTGGCTAATGGCCCTACTTTCTTCAATTGCTTTCCAAATTTCTCTGTTTCTCTTATAGATCCAGGTGCACATGAAGCTTTTACTCTTGTTATCCAGACAAAAGGTTTTGATATGAATCCTTATAATCAAAATCTTGCTCTCATAGATAGAGTTTATTATAAACTCATGAATTCAGCTGTTCCAGGCATAGCCTATTCCCATCAAGCAAAAGGTATGACTACTTTATTCCAAACTAATTTCAAAAATAAAGTTAATATTCGAAAACTCATAAAGTGGAATGATATTAATCTATCTAGTTAATGGCGCTTAGAAAACACCCAACCAGAAAGGTCTTTAAAAAACCAAGATATTAAAACAATTATTAAACATGAAGATGGAAGTGTTGAAATAAATTTTCAAACACATTCAAGAGATACAACTCCTACAGTTTATCAACCTTCCAGAAAGTCTTATTCTCATCCTCCCTTTGTGGTAGGATCTTCCATAAAAGAACTATCTCGAGTTTTCTGCTCTACACCTAATGTAGCCTTTCGACCTACAGGACTAGTGTATCCTTCTTATCAAGCTTCTCCATCTAATACATATAATCCTTCGGAATCTGATTTCAATATAAATGTTATTGAATACTTTGAAATTGATAAAGAAATGTTAAAAGAGAATTTAGCTTTACATCTTCTCACAAAATCTTTTTTTAACCATGTTTCTCAAGAACATAGACTTTATAAAAGCAAAATGGTATAAATATATGTATGATAATCAAAGAAATATTTATTTCTTTGATTGGCTTAAACTAGCTATGAAGAAAGCTTATAATACTGAAGATTTATCCATCAATATGATAACTAAATTAAGCTCTTCTTGGATTATAGCTTCTACTAGTTCCTCTCCATAAAGAACTGAAGAATCAATACATCCTCCATTACATCAAATCATTTATAAAGAAATTTTAGCTGTACCCATAAAAGATGTTGCAAAAATACAAGGAGACAACAATAAAACTGAATTTAGTTACAAATCAAATTCAAGTCATATTTTAGAACAAAATAATTATACAAATATAAACCTTCATACTATTGGCCAACAAACCAATGGAATTGAAGATGAAGTTGAAAATATTTTAGAGCCTTTTGAAATTATTTCTTCTTACAAAGAAAGCAAAACTATCTTAAAAGGATCCTCATCCTCATCCTTAGAATCATCTAGTTCCTCTGATAAAGATTATTCTTCAGATACATGCCATTATAAAATATTTGACAGTGAAATCCAGTATGAATCTGCTTCTTCTTCCTCTTTATCTTTAAAATCATAAAAAATCTTCTCTTAAAAACCCTTATAAAGAATTAAAGAAATCTTACACAAAAAATAATCCATCCACTTCTCATCCTAAGAAAAAAGAAATACAATATTATAATTACAAAGAAAAAGGACATAGAGCCCCTGATTGTCCAAAAATAAAAGGTAAAAAAGAAAAAGAAATCAAAACTATCTTAAAAGGATCCTAAGAGTCAGAGTCATCCAGTTCTTCAGATACAGATTATTCTTCCTCTCATTCTTCAGATACATGTCATTGTAAAATATTTGACAATGAAATCCAATATGAATATGCTTCTTCTATCTCTTTATCTTTAAATGTACTTCCTGTTCCAGAAGAGATGGTGCTAGAAATGTTTCAAGATCTAAAAGATGAAGAATTAAAAAATAAATATTTTAAAAAAATATAGAATATAAATAAAGGAATAAAAAAGGAAAACCTTCTACATCAAATAACATATCAGACTTACCTAAACAATTTAGCATTAAAACTGTATTAGATAGATTAAGAGAGCAATAAGCTCCTACTCATCTTTCTATTCAAAATCTTTTTAACGAAATTAATAATCAAAGTCAAGAAATAAAAGAATTAAAACAAGACTTAATTGAACTTTAAGAACTCAAACAACATGTTGAGAATCTTGAATTTCACATACTAAAAAATTATCAAGAAAATAATGATAATTTAGAAAATCAAGAAAAATTTGATGAAAACTTGAATGGTTTTGTAAATTCTTTAACAAGGAATCCACTTAAAAAATGGAAAACTCAAGTTACAATTAAGATCAAAGAATTCTCTATTAAAGCACTCTGCTTGCTAGATAGTGGCACAAATGTTAATTTAATAAGAGAAGGATTAATCCCAACAAAATATTATGAAAAAACCAATACTAAAATCAATCTAGCTACTATTAGCAAAAAAATACATATCAAATACAAATTAAGTAACGTTTATGTCTATAAAATTAGAACATGCATAAAGACTAATTTCCTTCTAGAAAAGAATTTAAACAATGATGTTATCTTTGGAAATCCTTTTCTACAAAGTTTGCAGCCTTTTCAAATTGACTCATCAGGTCTAAAAACTATTTTAGATAATAAAGAATTAAATTTTAATTTTGTTGAATTAACTCCTATTCAACATTTCAATATTATTCAAGCAAAGTGTAAACAAGAATAAGATGTTCAAAAGCATTCAAATATCCAATTCCAAATAAAATGGATCTTATTAATCATCTCTCTAATGTCTTCATGTTTTCTACATTTAATCCTACATCCAGATTTTAGTACCTTCAAATTTTACCTAGAGGACATATGTAAAATTGTTTTTCTTTTCCTAAAGAAAATAAAAATTTAGTTTATTTATAATTCTCATTCAGACTTATCTTTTACTCCTATCTGCCTTTAGGAAGTATCCCTTCTCATTATGACTTCAAGTAAAGTTCCTATTTAGGAATCAAGATCTTCCTTCATACCTACATCCCAAGAAATATCAATTCCCTTCTTCAATCCAGGATTATCTGTCACTTCACGAGAACTTATCAATGCCCATGAGTGCCATTCTCTCTAATAAAAGAAAAAACACTAGAAAAACCCTATCTGTTAGGTCCCAAATTTTTATATTGGGTCATACCTGTCTGTTGGGTTTGAGTTGGGTTGAGAGGGGTTATATAGGCTTAGCAAATACTTGTGGGCCTTAGGATTATGTTATTTAACCCTTTTGGGCCAATAGACTCTTTTTGAAATTTCGTAAAACTTACTAAAAAGCAAGGAGCCCCTTTTTGTAATTTAGAAAAACTTCCTCTCAATATAAACCCTTAGGGTTTTCCCATCCTCCCATCTTCTTCCTTTTTTCTACAACTAAGCCTTAGAAGTTCTTCAGGGGGAAACCAAGGTTGGATCTTCTAATCTTCAGATTTGCTTTTGGCTTTGAGATCCAGGCAAGTAGATAACTGTAAACAATGGCTTTTGGTTACCTGCAAAATCTTTTGGTTGCTTGTTGATAACATGCCTTTTGTTGGATTCTTTTTCGTTAGGGTGCAAACTTATGGTTCCTTCCTTTTGATACCTTGATTTGGATTGACAATAGAGATTTGATTTCTTGTCTTTTACGTAAAATAGAAATCAGTATATATATTGTATTTTAAAAAAAATCAATAGAGGTACAGCGCCACTGCGCACGTTAGGCAACACGCCGCTGCCTGGCATGCCAAGCAGGGCCTGCCACCTGGCAGCGCTGCCTGGCTGCTGCTATACACAGTAGGCTAGGCCTGCTGGCTGGCTGGGCCTGCTAGCAATCCGAGTCTGCTGTGAGCTGAGGCTGGGCGGGATCTAATGGCCAGCCCAAAGTAAATAAAAAAATATTTAACAATAGTAATAAATAAGAAATAAACAATTGGGATTAAGATTGTAATTATAAAGATTTTAAAATGTTGCATTTTGATTAATGATCTAGCATACTAACGGTGACTTGCTTACATTAAAGTAATTCTTAACTAGACGTTATTAGAAATTTAGTTAGGGTTATTTATAAATTTAATTGGGAATTATGTACTTCTGATTAATATTTTGTTTAGGTTGGTTTGAAATTAACTAAGATGTAATTTGGGGGTGACTAAACCATAGTTATAATGTATTTATAATTCTAATTGAGATTTTTAATTTAAGTTTAGATTTCAAAGTGGATTTCAGATTTGGACCTTTGTTTTATATTAAATAATAAGGTGTAACCACACACAACAATGTTAATTAAGAACTTAGTTATCCCTTTTCCTCATTTTCATCATAATTTGATTAAGTTTGTATTTGGAATTTGAATGTCATTTACCCAAGTTATAACACACACTAGATATACATAATTGGGTTAGATGAATCGTGTCTTTTTAGAAACGTTAGTTAAATTTTCACATGAGAATTGGACTAAATGCAGAATGAGAATATGAGATTCGGGATGCACCACATGATAGGTACTAAAAGTAGGATATTGGCATCGTAGACTCACATTTTGATTTTGATAGAGGGTTGATTCTCATGTGTATATTTAACCAACTATGACCGTTAGATGGTTTAGTGCTTACCCTCAGAGAATTTGTATTGACACAGTCATAATACACTTTCAAATTTAAAAGTCTAAATACTCAATTGATATTGGTTTAACACTAGGATTAAGGGTGTCATATCATGGTTCATTCTGCATTGGTATACATATGTATTTGTAAATATGCACATATATATATTTGACCAACTGTAGTTCGGAGGTGGACGTACGCCATCGTGTCAACATGTACTATGGATTATAGTACGCAGCTGTGCCTTCTATTATATTTTGGCGGGAATACCTGTTTCTGTATATTTATTTGCGGGAATACCCGTTTCTGCTTATTTGTCTGTGGGGAAACCCGTTTCTATATATTTATTTGTGGGAATACCCATTTCTGCTAATCTGTTTGTGAGGATACCCATTTTTGTATATTTATTTGTGGGTATACCCATTTTTGCTTATCTATCTGTGGGGATACCCATTTCTATATATTTATCTGCGGGACTACCCGTTTCTGTTTATCTGTCTTCGGGAATACCTGTTTCTGTATACTTATTTGCGGGAATATCAACTTCTGTATATTTATCTGCGGGAATACCTGTTTCCGTGCATTCATTCCATTGGGGTTTGCATCTGATATATTTTGGGTTAAAATGAATGTTATCTTTAATTTAGTTGATTAATCCATTGCTTGCAGTTTACCCTCTGACCAGATTATGTCAATCTGACCCACTACTTTTGGTGTCTAGGTTCCATTGCCAGTGTCGAACTAGAGGGTCAGGCGACGCAGGAAATTCCGCCAGTTGGTGGAGTTGTTAGTGGAGAACCGATGACATCATCTAAGGTGTCCTAGTGCAGTATAGAGTTCAAAAACTTTAGATTATGTAATAAGGCCATGTTTGGGCCATTAGTTTATTTAATTAAGTTTATTTGTTTCAAATTATAACTTTAATTATTATGCTTTGAAGCACTTGACCTTGATTTTATTATTCATGAGATTTGTTACATGATTGTTATGTGATAGCCGTCTACAATAAGTATGGATTTTAGTTCCGTGTGTGATTATGGTTGCTTAATCACCGAGCATAGCCTCATGAAAGACTTCGATCCACCCTGAATTGAGGCCCGTATTGTTTATGTTAGAAAAATTTTAGTAGGCCCCAATTCTCACACCACTGGAACCAAGTTTAGATCCGGCCTAGTTTTGGGGATATGACAAATGGTATCAGAGCTAGTCAAGTTCTAGAAGTTCTAAAAAATGCTAGAACGTAGGTCTGATGTGAGGATTAGAAACTTTAAGTGGGAACGTTGGGGGTTTTGACGTTCATAATCGTATCCGAACTTTAAAATTGTTTAGAGGTTACAGGAGTTTGTTACTTTCCTCATTTTTGGTCGTTTAGTCACTAATATATGGGGGATCACCAATGAGGTGGCTTGGACTACTTTTCATAATCAGTTTCCCAAGCAGTATGTACCGGCATGTTCGCATTCAGAAACGAATAGAGTTTAATAGACTAAAGCAAGGGAATCTATCTGTTTAGGAGTATGAGTTACAATTTATCCATTTCTTTAATCTCGTACCAACCCTCATCACTCCAAAAAGCGAGAGGATTCGACGGTTCCTCGATGGTCTTCGACCATATCTACTACTTCATGGCAAGTCACAAGTTCTGAATACTTACCAGGAATTTTTGGATAAGTCATAGTGGGCCGAGGAGGTGATTGGATGCATGGCCTTATGAGCCAAATCAAGCAGAAAGTTATTCCGTCTCTGGTTTCATAGCACCAATTTGAGATGCAGAAGAGGGAGTCTTGTGGCATTTGTGACAATAATCACCCTACAACTAAGTGTGAGAGACAAAAGACAGTTAAGTTATAGCTGATGATGACACAAGGTGCAATTTGTGGGATCAAAGAAGAAGGTTGTTACTCGTGTGATTTCAATTATTAAGGCTGCAGAGTTGTTGATGAAAGGTTTAAGAGGTATATAGCGTTTATCTCGGAGGATAAATGAACTAAAACGGTGGACGAGATACCAGTGGTATCTGAGTTTTTAGATGTTTTTCCTGCTGATATTCCCTAATTGCCGCCGGTCCATGAGATTGACTTTGCAATTGAGATTGTGCCAAGCACAGCTCTGATCTCGAAAGCCCCTTATAGAATGGCCACAGCTAAGTTGAGAGAACTCAAGGAGCAATTGCAGGAGCTGTTGAACAAGGGTTTTATTAGACCGAGTGTCTCTCCTTGGGGGACTCCAGTGCTATTTGTTAAAAAAAGGGTGGTTCTATGAGAATATATATTGATTATAGACAACTGAATCAAGTGACCATCACGAACAAGCATCCTTTACCGATAATCGATGAATTGTTTAATTAATTGCAACGTGCTCAGTATTTTTCTAAGATTGTTCTGAGGTCAGGATATCATCAGTTGAGGGTACGAGATTAGGATATTCCGAAAATTGCATTCAGAACTAGATATGATCACCACTAATTTTTGGTGATGTCTTTTGAGTTGACAAATGCATCGGCAGCTTTTATGGCTATGATGAATAGGGTTTTTGCAGAGTACTTGGACAAGTTTGTGGTGGTATTTATCAACGATGTACTTGTGTCTTCAAAGAGTCGGGAAAAGCATGCTTAGCATCTTCGTACGTCATTTTAACTATTGAAGGAACATCAATTGTATGCTAAGGCAAGTAAGTGTGAATTTTGGTTGGAGTAGGTAGGACTCCTCATCACATCATCTCCAGGAAAGGTTTAACGGTGGACCCAGCAAAGATTGAAGCAGTCGTAAGGTGGGATAGACCGAAAACAGTGTCAAAAATCCAAAGTTTCCTAAGCCTCGCAAGTTATTACCACAGATTCGTGGAAGGATTTTCCGTAATAGCAGCCCCATTGTCGGCATTGACTCGCAATGAAGTTCCTTTTGTGTACAATGACGATTATGAGCAGAGTTTTAAGGGAGATGGATGGAGTATATTGAGGATTACGATTTTGGGTTGAAGTACCATCCAGGAAATGCTAATGTAGTGCTGATGCTCTAAGTAGAAAAGCAGCGTTCACTGGAGGATTAATTATAGAATACTTCTGGATTCAATGTTTGGAAGATATGGATGTTTATTTCCAGCCTATCAATGAGCAAGTAGTGTTAACTAGTATATTCTCATGGAAACCCGAATTACTTCCGAGAATTAGAGAATACCAGTTGCTTGACCCTGAAATAATAATAATCAAAGATCATATGGATGAGAGGCCTAATTTTAAGTTAGAAGATAATATTTTGTATTATAAAGACAGAATTTGTGTGCCAGATTTTCCAGAATTAAAGGATGAAAATGGAAGAGGCACATTATACTCGGTATCCTATTCATTTAGGTGGTACCAAGATGTATCAAGATCTGAAGGATCATTATTGGTGGAAGAATATGAAAAAAAATATTGTAGAATTTGTTGGAAAATGTTTAGTCTACTAGCAGATTAAAGCAGATTATAGGAGACCACCAGGTCTTCTGCATCAGTTGGAGATTCCTCAGTGGAAGTGGGAGCACGTCACTATGGACTTAGTGTCAGGATTGCCTAATACTAGAAGGGGATTTGATGCTATTTGGGTGATAGTGGGCCGTTTGACAAAGTCAAACCACTTTGTACCATTTAAGAATAGTCAAGGAATGGAGAAAATGGCAGATTTGTATATTAAGGAAATGGTGAGATTGCATGGAGCACCGGTTTCTATTGTCTCCGATTGGGATAGTAAATTTGTATCTCGGTTTTGGGTATCACTACAGGAAGCCTTAGGAACCAAGCTGAGTTTTACCACAGCCTATAATCCCCCGACAGACGGACAGACAGAGCGTACAAACTAGACGTTGGAGGATATGTTAAGGGCATGTGTCTTGGATTTCAAGACTAGCTGGGATGAAAGCTTGGCTCTATGTGAATCCGTATACAACAACAGTTACCACTCTAGCATTAGAATGGCACCTTTCGAAGCTTTGTATGGGAAAAGATGTCGAACCCCTATATGTTGGTTGAATTTCAGAGCTCATGGTTTTCATGGACCGTCTGTGGTTGGAGAGTCCAGTGACAAGATAAAATAGATTTGGGAAAGGTTGAAGGTTGCCTGTAGTAGCCAAAAGAGTTATGCAGATAAAAGGAGGAGAGAGTTGAAGTTTGAGGTTGGTGACCATGTATTTCTAAATGTATCACCTACAGGTGGTACTTTACGGTTTAGGCAGAAAGGGAAACTCTCCAAAAGATATGTGGGATTGTTCTAGATTATCAGCAAGGTCAATGACGTGGCTTATTGGTTAGTGCTGTGACCAGAGCTGTCAGGTGTACATAATGTCTTCCATGTTTCTATGTCGAGGAAGTATGTAGCAGACCTTTCGCATGTGTTGCAGTATGAGCCGTTGCAAGAGCAGGATGATAAAACGTTTACTGAGCAGCCGGTGGGGATTGTCGACATCAAAGAGCAGGTGTTGAGGAACTACGTCATCCATTGGGTGGAGGTTCAATGGAGTGATCATCGCCCAGAGGAAGTACAGTGAGAGCTTAGAGATGAAGTGCAGCGACAGCATCTGTACCTTTTTCCTAAGGTATGTTAGTCATTTGGAAGACCAAATGTCCTTTAAGAGGGATGAGATGTCAGGTCCCCAACTTTTATATTGGGTCATACCGATTTGTTAGGTTTGAGTTGGGTTGAGAGGGGTTATATAGGCTTAGCAAATACATGTGGGCCTTGGGATTATGTTATTTAACCCTTTTAGGCCAACAGATTCTTTTTGAAATTTCGTAAAACTTACTAGAAAGTAGGGAGCCCCTTTTTGTAATTTAGAAAAACTTCCTCTCAATATAAACCTTAGGGTTTTCTCCATCCTCCCATCTTCTTCCTTTCTTCTACAATCAAGCCTTAGAAGTTCTCCAGGGGGAAACCAAGGTTGGATTTTCTAAACTTCAGATTTGCTTTTGGCTTTGAGATCCAGGTAAGTGGATAAATGTAAACAATGGCTTTTGGTTACCTGCAAAATCCTTTGGTTGCTTGTTGGATAACATACCTTTTGTTGGATTCTTTTTCGTTAGGGTGCAAACTTATGATTCTTTCCTTTTGATACCTTGATTTGGATTGACAATAGAGATTTGATTTCTTGTCTTTTACGTAAAATAGAAATTAGTCTATATATTATGTTAAAAAATATCAGCAAAGGTGCAGCGCTGCAACGCACTCTAGGCAGCACGTCACTGCTTGGCATGCCAGGTAGGGACTGCCGCCTGGCAGCGCTACCTGGCTGCTGCTGGGCGCAGCAGGCCAGGTATGCTGGCGGGCTGGGCCTGCTAGCAGGCTAGGTCTACTGCCGGGTCTACTACGTGCTGAGGCTGGGCCAGAACTGATGGCGGGCCCAAAGTAAATAAAAATAAAATATTTAATAATAGTAATAAATAAGAAATAAACAATTGGGATTAATATAGTAATTATAAAGATTTTAGAATGTTGCGTTTTGATTAATGATCTAGCATACTAACGGTGACTTGCTTACATTAAAGTAATTCCTAACTAGATGTTATTAAAAATTTAGTTAGGGTTATTTATAAATTTAATTGGGAATTATGTACTTCTGATTAATATTTTGTTTAGGTTGGTTTGAAATTAACTAAGATGTAATTGGGGGGTGACTAAACCATAGTTATAATGTATTTATAATTCTAATTTAGATTTTTAATTTAAGTTTAGATTTCAAAGCGGATTTAGGATTTGAACCTTTGTTTTACATTAAATAATAAGGTGTAACTATACACAACAATGTTAATTAAGAACTTAGTTATTCCTTTTCCTCATTTTGATCATAATTTGATTAAGTCTGTGTTTGGAATTTGAATGTCGTTTACCAAGTTGTAACACACACTAGATATACATAATTGGGTTAGATGAATCGTGTCTTTTTAGAAACGTTAGTTAAATTTTCACATGAGAATCGAACTAAATACAGAATGAGAATATGAGATTCAGGATGCACCACATGATAGGCACTAAAAGTAGGATATCATCATCGTAGACTCACATTTTGATTCTGATAGAGGGTTGATTCTCATGTTTATATTTAACCAACTATGACTGTTAGGTGGTTTAGTGCTTACTCTCAGAGAATTTGAATTGACACACGTTCATAATACACTTTCAAATTTAAAAGCCTAAATACTCAATTGTTATTGGTTTAACACTGGGATTAAGGGTGTCATATCATGGTTCATTCTACATTAGTATACATATGTATTTGTAAATATGCATATATATATCTGACCGACTGCAGTTCGAAGGTGGACGTACGCCATTGGGTCAGTGTGTACTTGGATTATAGCACACAGCTGTGCCTTTTATTATATTTTGGTAGGAATACCCGTTTCTACGTATCTTTCTGTGGGGATACCCGTTACTATATATTTATTTGCAGGAATACCCGTTTCTGTATATTTATTTGCAGGAATACCCGTTTCTGCTTATCTGTCTACAGGGATCCCCGTTTCTGTATATTTATTTGTGAGAATACCCGTTTCTACTTATCTGTCTGCGGGGATACCTATTTCTATATATTTATTTGTGGGAATACCCGTTTTCTGTTTATCTGTCTACGGGAATACCCGTTTCTGTATACTTATTGCGGGAATACCTGTTTTTATATATTTATCTGCGGGAAAACCCATTACTGTGCAATCATGCCATTGGGGTTTGCATCTGATATATTTTGGGTTAAAATGAATGTTATCTTTAATTCAGTTGATTAATCTATTGCTTGCAGTTTACCCTCTTGCCAGATTATATCAATCTGACCCACTACTTTTGTGTCTAAGTTCCGTTATCGTGCCAAACTGGAGGGTCGGGCGACGTAGGAAATTCCACTAGATGGTGGAGTTGTTGAGTGGAACACCGATGACATCATCTGAGGTGTCCTAATGCGGTGCAGACTTCGAAAACTTTAGATTATGTAGTAAGGCTATGTTTGGGCCATTAGTTTATTTAATTAAGTTTATTTGTTTTGAATTATAACTTTAATTGGTATGCTTTGAAGCATTTGACTTGATTTTATTATTAATGAGATTTGCTACATGATTGTTATGTGATAGCCGTCTGCGATTAGCATGGATTTCAATTCCACGTGTGATTATGGTTGCTTGATCACCAAGCATAGTCTCACGAAGGACTTTGATCCACCCGAAATTCGGGCATGTATTGTTTATATTAGAAAATTTTTAATTGGCCCTAATTCTCACACCCCTGGAACCGAGTTTAGATCCGGCCCAGTTTTGGGGATGTGACACTATCCAAAATTGCAAACCATATCAAGGACTTAGAAAGCTAAATCCTTATGTGCCATAACATCCATCAAAGGGCACTGTTGTCTACCTATGCCAATGAAAAAATATCTAGAATTCACCTCCTAAAAAAGGTTAACACAGCCTTTCCAGATGAGATAGTTGCAAGAATTAGAGAAAAAACTGTTTCTTGTCAGATCAAGGAGCGATTAATGCTCAAATCCAATATATAAGCTGGGCCACTGGCTTTCCCAAATTGTTCCTGCCATCATATGAAGTTGATATCTCATATATCGAGCAAGGATTAGTCCAAAGATTTAATTTATGCAGAGATGATATTGAAATAATACAGCAACCCCCTGCAATAATGCGTCATGCCCTTTGCAGCCTTGGAGTTACCAAAGGACAACTTCTCATAATGATTTCATCAAATTTGGGTGAAAGATTAGAAATCCAGTGTTATCAACCTTATCAATCACGGACTATCATGACTTTTGAAGAAGGAGATTTAGTCTAAAAAAAATCATCTCTACCTTAAATGATTACGAGCATCTCCCTGTTGATTATCCAGTTAATGGTATGAATTTCATGAAGTCACTACAATGGAATACAGCTTAGAATGACTCCAAAATTATGATCCAGCTTCTGATCAATGTCAAAGATTTCTCAATCTAAAAGGGCATCTTGAATTTGCAAGTACATATAGATATGTTTGGTGTGACGGTCGACGAGTTGTTTGCATTGCTAATGATCTTGCTGAGCAAACAATGGTGATACAGATTCCATATAAATCTGGACATACAGCTCTCAATTAAATTATCAATGCTTATGAAGATATGTCTTTTGATATTTCTAAAGAAACTCGAGAAGAGTTAATCCAATTATTCCATGGTGAATTAATAAATGAAGGTTGGAATGAGCACTTTTGATGCAAGTCTCCAATAATACTATGCCTAGCATAAAGATTCTTCCTAGAAGAGCTTTTTCTAAAACATTGGAAGGATGATAAAAGTTTTCTCTACTAGCCCTTCAATGAGTTCTTTGAAAAAGTACATGCAAAAGTACTAAAAGACAAAGCATATCTCTAATAAGAATGAAGTAGTATTTTATTCCCAACATGTACACCCATGAAGAACTTATCTCCAGAAAGGGAAAAAAAATAAAGACATGACACATACCTTATCAAGTCACTCAAAGCAATCATAACATCTCACTATTCAGAATAAGTTCATCTACAGCAAAGATTGTGATTTTTGCCTGCAATCCGGAAGCATCATGAAATTTCCTAGCACATTAAATGAAATGCACATTCAGTGTAAATTTGGTTATAATGAAATGTAAAGTAGGTTGGTTATGACTATAAATAGGTCAAGCCTTCCTCATGTATAGGCAAGAGTTGGAATACCAATCAAAATCCAACCTTGGTTCCACCACCATCTCCTCTCTCCTCTCCCTTTCGCTTTTGTATACCCACCATCCTTCTGTTTTTGTATACCCACCATCTTCCCCATTTGCCAAATGGGGAAGATGATGGGTTATACAAAAGCGGAAGGGAGAGGAGAGAGGAGATGGCGGTGGAAGTAAGCTGGATTTTGACTGGTATTCCAACTCTTACCTATACATGAGGAAGGCTAGACCTATGTATAGTCATAACCAACATAATTTACATTTCATTACAACTGAATTTATACTGCATTTGCATTTCATTTCATGTGCTGACAAATTTCATGATGCTTCAGGACTGTTGGATAAGATCATAATCTTCATTGTAGATGAACTTTATTCTGAATAGTGGATTGTCATGATTGCTTTGTGGAAAAGTGAATCGCTTGATAAAGCATATGTCTTATCTTGGCTTTATTTTTTTTCTTTTCTTCGGATAGAGATGAATCCTTCATTATCACTTTTTGTCTCATTAGCATCTGTATCTGGTTCAGAGGCAATATTTTCAAAAGGATTGTCATCAGCCCAAAGATGATGCAACTGCTGACCAAAACTTAATGGAGAATTTTCAGATGACCTTTCTTTTTGTATTTGTTCAAAAATATCCTTTTAAAGTTCTTTTTCAAGTTGAAGCAAATCTGCTGCTACATAAAGAGCAAAAGGAGAGGCTAAACAAGAATTTTTCTATTTGTCAATATCACTTGCTAGATGAACCCTTTTTTTTCTTTTTCAAGAGTTTCGAGAACTTCAGAGAATGATGGCTTTATAGCTTGATCTGTAGAATATTGCTGGAGTATTGCAGTATAATCAAATTAATGCCAAAACTTGATATAAATCATTCAAGATAAAACTGGTGAGTTGAAGTCCATTTCTTTATAAAAATTCCATTTCAAGATCCATGGAATCTCCTGCTTGCGATAAAACTGCAATAGTAACATAAGGTTCTATTGCAAGTTGTAAGTGCTGACAAAGGCTTTTTTCTTCTGATTTGAGAAAGGCTTTAAATGATGCAAAATAGGATTCATAAATATGAAGAAGTGCTTGAGGAAGGATGTCTTTAGTGGCACCAAAAGGGATCTAGAATTGTGTGAAGAACCACATAGGTATTTTATGGGAGTTTGATTTGAATTTGATGAACAAGGAATGTTGGAAGGATGGGTTTTGATAATAGAGGATGACTTCCCAAGCAGAACTATAATTATATTAATTAAAAATAAGTTCTGAATCAAGCCTTTGAGGCATATGAAGAGGTCATCCCCATTCTTTTGCGAAGAGAACATGCAAGATTTTGATTTTTGAATAGAGGATAGTAATATTGGGTGGTAAAGCATTTAAGTATGAATTTTTTGATCCACCTGTATGATCAATAGTACAGCTGCCAATTCTGATCAAAATCTGTTCTTATACTTTACAGTCCAGAGGTTGGATAAATAAGTGATCAAGAGAAAAAAGGGCTTGGATAAGATGTTCAATAGAAATGGTATCGGCATAAGACATGTCATCTAAGGAATAAGTTCTCAAGGGTGCTTCTGTGGCAAAATATTGGGCTTATGAAGCTTGAGGTTTTTTGGATACAGGGCTTGATGGGCTTTGAAATTGAGGAATATTAGAAGTATGAGTTGCTCCCCATCTCTCAAGATAATTACCACTGGATTTTCTGGATAAAGGTGTAGTGTTCGTTACGGAGGAAACTTTATTGGTTGGGGACTGGAGAAAGGGTCTAATCTACCGAGGCTTCATTCTTTTGTCCCTGTAAAAACTCACGAGATAAAAAATCAGGAAGAGAATTATTTTTACCTATAATATACTCAATGTTAAAGTCAAATATGGCTAATAAAATATCTTTTTCTAAAATTTCTTTAACAGATTTACAATCTATTCTTAATAAAAAATTGTTGTTTAATAAATCAGTTTGGAACTTCATTATACTATTTACTATGGATAGGATTTCCTTTTTAATAGTTCTATTGAGTGGGCGTCCATGTTCAAGAAGTGAAACGAAGCATTTCTTCTTTTCTAAGGACGTTTCTTTGTAGAAGGATTCCTCCAAAACCTATTTCAAATGCATCTTCTGAACTATTTTTAATAAATCTGGATGAGGGATAGTTAAACAAAGTAAATTTTGGACTTTCTGTTTAATATTTTGAATAGCTTTTGTATGAGCAGGTGACCACTCTACTAGGAATTTATGGTCAAGCACATTTGCAAGATTTTTCTTTCTTTAGCAAGATCTTTATAAAAGTCAGAAACATAATTAAAGCATCCAAGAAAACATTGCAATTGCTCTTTATTAAGAATTTTATCAGGAAATTGGGAAACAAACTTAATAACTCTTAGGACTAGAGAAATAGTTCCTTTTTTATTATAAAGCCAAGAAACTGAATTTCCATTTGAAAAAGCTTCATTTTCTTTTGGGATAAAGCAAGTCCATTCTTGATAATAACTTTTTTAAAAATATTTAAATGTTTCCAATGGGCACAACTAGATTTCGAAAACACAAGAATGTCATCTATATAGACGAGTGTAAAAGCTTGATATGAATTAAAAATGTCATTCATTATTCTTTGAAATTCTGAAAGAGCATTTTTTAGACCAAATGGCATAGTGTTCCATTCATAATGCCAAATGGTACTGTAAAAGCAATTTTATACTTATCCTCCAGGGTGATTTGAATTTGTCAAAATCTTGATTTAAGATCAAATTTGGAAAAAAAGAAGGCACCAGCTAAACGGTTAATAAGATCAGTTTTATTTGGAACTGGATATCTGATGGACTTTAAGACTTTATTAAAGGCTTCTAGTTGATAACAAGATGGGGAACACCTCACTCTTGTTCAAGCACTTTATTTACATAAAACGCTGCACAACTCCAAGGGAATTATGATTTCTGAATAAGCTTTTTAGTAAGAAGTTCATTGATTTCTTTAGTACAGAGTTGTACAAGGTCTTTATTCATCTGAATAGGTCGAGCTTTAATAGGAATTTGAGATTCATCAAAATTATTAATATATGGAAGAGAAACAGTATGGTGTTTCCTATGCCAAAAGGCAGAAGGAAGGTCAGAACAACATTCTGTTTCAAGAGATTTTTTAAATTGGATTAAACCATTCCAAGTAATGAATCACTAAATTTTTTATGTCTTGTATCTTGAACATAGATGAGAGCTTTAGTTCTAAGTCTTGTTAGTGGCTTTAGAGCAACTTGCACTAATCCAAAATGAATATAATTGTATGTTTTAACATACTCCCTTATTTCATGGGGCTTGATTAAAGAAAGATGCTGAATATTACTAGTAATGGATTCAGTTCTTTCAATAGTTTTTACTTTATAACTTGATTTTAATTGAAAACTTCTAACTTTATAAATTTCATTTTTATTTATGGTTGGAATAGTCCAGTCACAAATAACTTGATCTAAATTGTCATAACTGATTTCTTCACTATTTTTAATAGACATAGAAGATAAGGAATTTGATGATGAGGAAGAAGAAGGTACAAACTTCTTAATAAGCTTAGCAATAATTTGTATTACAGAGTTATTTTATCCAAATCCACCACGAGTATCTAACGAAATAGAGGATATATACACCAACAAAATGCCTTAAATGCCTTCACATGGCTAACAATGGCAACAACAATGGCTACCTCAGCTTCGCTCCAGGTGGAATATGATTAAAATATCTCAATAATAACAAACATAGAACTAAGTATTAAGACTTTTGATGTTCTTATAGTAATTCTTGAGCAAAATCAAAGCATAACATAACAAAGATAAGTGAAGAAATACTCACATAATAACTTTATATTGCCAATGTACTTGATTACAAATTTGTTACAACTTGGCTCGATACCAGATGGGGAAGATGGTGGGTATACAAAAGCAAAAGGGAGAGGAGAGACGTGATGGTGGTGGAAGCAAGGCTAGATTTTGACTGGTATTCTAACTTTTTTGGAGCAGAAAGTACATTTAAAGCTAAAGAGGAAGAAGAAGCAGATACATACTAGATTTCACTGTTAAATATTTTACAATGACATATATCTGATGCATGAGAGGAAGAATAATCTGTTTTAGAGAAACTGAATGACTCTGATGCTAAGGATCCTTTTAAGATAGTTTTGATTTCTTTTTCTATTTCAACTTTTATTTTTGGGCAGTCAGGAGCTATATGTCCTTTTTCTTTGTTATTATAACATTGTAATTCTTTTTTCCTGGGATAAGAAGTGGATGGATTATCGTTTGTATAAGTTTTCTTTAATTCTTTATAAGGGTTTTGATGAGAAGATTTTTTATAATAACTTTTTAAAGGAGTATAATATTGTGGAGTTGAAAAATATTTAGATTTTCTTTTTTGATGGTTACCTTTTAAGTTTTTCCTTTTATTCTGGGTAGAAGGACTGATTAATGATTCCATACCAAATTGAAAGCAAAAATCACTAAGTTTATACTTGCTGCTTCTTTTTTGATTTTCAATTTGATGTTTAAGTTTGATTTCATTGCATAATGAAAATCCAACTTTATTAATCTTTTGAATTAGATCACTGTATGCATACATTCCATAATTCAAATTTCCATAATTTTTTTATTTTAATTCTTTTATAACTTTTTCTGTAAAAAGTTTAGGAAGACTAGATATGAATTTTTCTTTCCAAAATTCTAAATTACTTGCATCAATGGTATAGGGTTTTGATAAGAAAACATCTTTATACCAATGAAAATCTGATAATGTTGGGCAAGATAAATTGATTAATTGTGTTTTTAATTTTTCTTCTACATTCATATAATTACCAATAAAGTGTTTAACTATATTAGTAATAAGCATGTAGATGGAATCGGGGATCATTTGGCCTTGAGGAGTAAGAACAAGATTTCCGGAGGGATTTCTTTTTACGGCATTTAATATAGCATTTCTTTCTGTATCAGATAGGTATTTTTCCCACCAACCATGTAATTCTCCAGTAAATCCAAGGATGACTGTATCTACTACATGTCTTTGATCATTACTGGCAGCCATGATGGTAGAGGCATATATCATCATGTGTTGGCATAGTTGCAGGATTTGATATTCAGATAGTCCATCTACATTTCATTCATATACTGAAGAGTTTTCAAATCGAAGGCCATTTAGAATAGCTTGTTCTTCGAATTGAAGATCAACTGGAGTAGGTATTGGATAACAATTTCTTATTTTTACTGCAGTGCCTATTTGTTTTTGTCTTTTAATTATTTTATTAATTTGTAGAGATTCTTGATTTTGTTCATCTTGATTTTCATTTGATTTTTCTTTTATAGAGTTAGAAATAGAGAATTTTGAGTCTCAACTTGAAGCTTTAGAAACTAAAATATTTATGGATTTTTCATCTTTATTTTCTTTATTATCTTTATGTTTGTAAAACTATAAGATAATTGATTGATTAGTTCGTCTAAAATTTTTAAGGGTTTTTTTTTCTAACTTTATATATTTAAGGGCTTCACCTTGAAAACTTGAAGATTGTATCTTGATTACTTTGAGGGAAGAAGTAGTTTCATAAAATTTTAAAATATTTTCAACTTTATCTTCAATTCTATTGGTTTGTTGGCCAATAGTATGAATGTTTATATTTGTATAATTTTTTGTTTCAAAACATGACTTAAATCTGATTTGTAAATAAATCCAATTTTACCTTTGTCTCCTTCTATTTTTGCAACATCTTTAATGGGCACAGCTGAAGTTTCTTTATAAATGATTTGATGTAATTGAGGATGTATAGATTCTTCAGTTCTTTATGGAGAGGAATTGGTAGAAGCTATAATCCAAGCAGAGCTTAATTTAGTTATCATATTGATGGATAAATCTTTAGTATTATAAGCTTTCTTCATGGCTAGTTTAAGCCAATCAAAGAATTAAATATTTCTTTGATTATCATACATATATTTATACCATTTTGCTTTTAAAAAGTCTTTATGTTCTTGAGAAACATGGTTAAAAAAGGATTTTGTGAGAGAATGTAAAGCTAAATTCTTTTTTAACACTTTTTTATCAATTTCAAAGCATTTAATAATATTTATATTGAAATCGGATTATGAGGGATTATGTGTATTAGTTGGAGAAGCATGATTTCTTACGTTTTCCGAAGCTTGATAAGAAGGATACACAAGTCCTGTAGGTCAAAGGTCTACATTAGGTGTAGAACAAGAAACTCGAGATGGTTCTTCTATGGAAGATCCTACCAAAGAGGGAGGATGAGAATAAGACTTTCTAGAACGTTGATGAACTGTAGGAGTTGTATCTCTTAAATCTGTTTGAAAATTTATTTCAACACTTCCATTTTCATGTTCAATAATTGTTTCAATATCTTGATTCTCTAAAGACCTTTCAGGTTGAGCATTTTTAAAGCACCATTTACCAGATAGATTAATATCATTCCACTATATGAGTTTTAGAATATTAACTTTATTTTTTAAATTAGATTGGAAAAAAATAGTCATACCTTTTACTTGATGGGAATAGGTTATGCCTGGAACAACTAAATTCATGAGTTTATAATAAACTCTATATATGAGAGCAAGATTTGATTATGAGGATTCTTATCAAAACCTTTTGTCTGGATAGCAAAAGTAAGAGCTTCATGTGCACTTGGATCTATAAGGGAAGTAGAGAAATTTGGAAAGCAATTGAAGAAAGTAGGGCCATTAGCCAAACTTGATTCAACCATTCCAAGTAATGAATCACTGAATTTTTTATGTCTTCTATCTTGAACATAGATTAGAGCTTCAGTTTTAAGTCCAAGTCTTGTTAATGGCTTTAGAGCAACTTACATTAATCTAAAATGAATATAATTGTATGTTTTAACATACTCTTTTATTTCACAGGGTTTGATTGAAGAAAGATGCTGAATATTACTAGTAATGGATTCAGTTCTTTCAATGTTTTTTACTTTTTTACTTGATTTTAATTGAAAACTCCCTACTTTATAAATTTCATTTTTATTTACGGTTGGAATAGTCCAATCGCAAATAACTTGATCTAAATCGTCATAACTGATTTCTTCACTATTTTTAATAAACTTAGAAGATAAGAAATTTGATGATGAGGAAGAAGAAGGTACAAAATTCTTAATAAGCTTAGCCATAATTTGTATTACAGAGTTATTTTAATCGAATCCACTACGAGTATCTAATGAAATAGAGGATTTACACCAACAAAACGCCTTAAACGCATTCACATGGCTAACAACGGCAACAACAATGGTTGCCTTAGCTTCACTCCAGGTCGAATATGATTAAAATTTCTCGCTAATAACAAACGCACAATCGAGTATTAAGATTTTTGACGTTCTTGCTTCTGAGTCAGCAATTTCTTAAATAAAATCAAAACATAAAGATAAGTGAAGAAATGTTACAAAATGACTTTATATTGCAATGATACTTAATTACATGCTAGATGCCAACTTGGCTTTGATACCAAATGGGGAAGATGGTAGGTATACAAAAGCGAAAGGGAGAGGAGAAAGGAGATGGTGGTGGACGCAAGGCTGGATTTTGACTGGTATTCCAACTCTTGCCTATACATGAAGAAGGCTAGTACTATTTATAGCCTTAGCAAACATAATTTAGAAGTTACAATGCATTTGCATTTCATTTTATGATGCTTCGGGATTTTATTGCTGGATAGAATCACAGGTTGCCGTATAAATGGTTTGTCTTCATGCTGTGATGAGTGTACTTGTTAACTAGAAGGATGTTGCTTTATTCTTCTGCATAGTACTTGGTTGGTCTATTGCTGAGAGAGGAGTCTATGGAGCCTTGAATTTTCTTGTTGGCTTTTGGATTTTTTTCAATTGTCTTTTGCCTTCTTTCTCAAAGTAGCTATTTTGTATAATACATTTTCAATATAACTTTGAAGTGTTTGTAGAGAATAGCATAGCTATGGATACGGTGGCAATGATAAAGTTTTCGTTATGTTTTTTTTGCATGCTTTATAGAGAAAACTCTTAATAAATCTTGATAAGATTAATCACCATCCTGATGGATTCCATTGCAGCTGGTGGAGAACTTCATAATTGAGTCAAAATTATGACAAGGGTCATTCCAACCTTCATTATCATTTTTGAATTCTCCATGGAATAGCTGAATTAATTCTTCATGAGTTTTTTCTGAAATGTTGAAAGAGATATCTTCATAGGCACTGAGAATTTGATTAAACTTGGCATGTCCAAATTTAGAAGGATTCTGTATCACCATAGTTTACTCAGTGAGATCATTAGCAATGCAAACAACTCGTCGACTGTCACACCAAACATATCTGCATGTACTTACAAATTAAAGATGTCTTTTTAGATTGAGAAATCTTTGATATTGATCAGAAGCTAAATCATAATTTTTGAGACGTTCTAAGCCGTATTCCATTGTAGTGATTTCATGAGATTCATACCATTGAGCTGGTTAAATAATAGGGAAATGCTCGTAATCATTTAAGATAGAGATGAATTTTATGCAGATTAAATCTCCTTCTTCATAATTCATGACGGTCCATAATTGATAAGGTCGATAACATTGGATTTCTAATCTTTCACCCAAACTTGATGAAATCATTATGAGAAGTTGTCTTTTAGTAACTCCAAGGCTATGAAGGGAATGACGCACGATTACAGGAAGCTGCTATATCATTTCAAAATCATCTCTTCATAAAGAAAATCTTTGGAGTAATCCTTGTTCAGTATTTGAGATATCAACTTCATATGATGGCAGGAACAATTTGGGAAAAGCTAGTTGCCTAGCTTATATATTGAGCTTTGAGCATTAATTGCTCCTTGATCTGACAAGAAATAGTTTTTTCTCTAATTCTTATAGCTATCTCATCTAGAACGACTGTGTTAACCTTTTCCAGGAGGAGAATTTTGGAAGCTTTTTCATCAACATAGGTGGATAATAGTGCTCTTTGATGGATGTTATGGCACATAAGGATTTGAATTTCTAAGTCCTTGATATGTTTGTAATTTTGGATAGGGTTTTTCTAGTATTTTTTCTTTTGTCAGAGAGAATGGCACTCCAATGGGCATTGATAAGTTCTTGTGAAGTGACATATAATCCTGGATTAAAGAAGGGAATTGATATTTGTTGGGATGTAGGTATGAAGGAAGAGCTTGATTCCTAAATAGGGGCTTTGCTTTTACTTGTACTTGATGTCATAATGAGAAAGGATATTTTTTTAAGGCTGATAAGTTTGAATAAGAATTATCAATAATCTGAATTTTTATTTTCGTTGGAAAAAGAAAATTAATTTTATATCTGTCCTCCGGGTAGAATTTGAAGGTACCAAAATCTGGATGTAGGATCAAATGTAGAAAACATGAAGACATCAGAGAGACGATTAATAAGATCCATTTTATTTGGAATTGGATATTTGATTGTTTTTTTTTAACACCTTATTCTCATTTACACTTTGTCTGAATACTATTGATATGTCGAACAGGAGTTTATTCACCAAAATCAAAAATTAATTCTTTATTGTCTAAAATAGTTCTTAGACTTGATGAGTCAATTTGAAAAGGCTGTAAAATTTGTAGAAAAGGGTTTCCAAGGATAACATCATTGTTTAAATCCTTTCCTAGAAGGAAATTAATCTTTACGCATGTTCCATTTTTACAGACATAAACATTACTTGATTTATATTTGATATGTAGTTTTTTGCTAGCAGTAGCTAGATTGAGTTTATTATTGGTTTTGTCATAATATTTTGTCGGGATTAATCCTTCTCTTATTAAATTAACATCTACACCACTATCTAGTAAACATAGTGCTTTAATATAGAAGTCTTTGACCTTAATTGTAGCTTGAGTTTCCAATTTTTTAAGTAGATTTCTGTTAAAGAATTTACAAAACCAATTAAGTCTTTATCAAAATTTTCTTGACTTTCTAAATTATCATTATTTTCTTGTTAATTTTTTAGTGTGTGAAATTCAAGATTCTCAATACGTTGTTTGAGCTTTTGAAGTGCAACTAAGTCTCGTTTTAATTCTTTGTTTCTTGCTTTTGATTATTTATTTCTTTATAAAGATCATAAATAGAAAGATGAGTAAGAGCTTATCGCTTTCGTAATCTATCTAATACAGTTTTAATGCTGAATTATTCAGGTAAGTCTGATATGTTATTTGATGTAGAAGCTTTCCTTTTTTTAGTTCCTTAATTTATATTCTATATTTTTTCAAAATATTTATTTTTTAATTCTTCATCTTTAGATCTTTAAACATTTCTAGCACCATCTCTTCTGGAGCAGAAAGTACGTTTAAAGATAAAGAGGAAGAAGAAGTAGATTCATACTGGATTTCATTGTCAAATATTTTACAATGACATGTATTTGAAGCATGAGAGGAAGAATAATCTATATCAGAGGAACTGGATGACTTTGATGTTGAGAATCCTTTTAAGATAGTGTTGATTTCCTTTTCTATTTTAACTTTTATTTTTGGGCAGTCAAGAGCTATATGTCCTTTTTCTTTGAAATTATAATATTGTATATCTTTTTTCCTAGGATAAGAAGTGGATGGATTATGTTTTGTATAAGATGTCTTTAATTCTTTATAAGGGTTTTTATCAGAAGATTTTTTATAATATCTTTTTGAGGGAGTATAATATTGTGGAGTTAAAAAATGTTTAGATTTTCTTTTTTGATGGTTTCTTCTTAAGTTTTTCTTTTTATTCTGGCTAGACAGACCGATTAATGATTCCATACCAAATTGAAAACAAAAATCACCAAGTTCATACGTGCTGATTCTTTTTTTATTTGCAATTTGACGTTTAAGTTTGATTTTATTACGTAATGAAAATCCAACTTTATTAAACTTTTGAATTAGATCTCCATATGTATACATTCCCTAATTCAAATTTCCATAATTTTCTGATTATAATTCTTCTCTAACTTTTTCTGTAAAAAGTTTAGGAAGACCAGATATGAATTTTTCTTTCCAAAATTTTAAATTGCTTGCATCGATTGTATAGAGTTTTGATAAGAAAACATCTTTCTACCAACAAAAATCTAACAATTTTGGGCAAGATAAATTTATTAATTGTGTTTTTATTATCTCTTCTATATTCATATAATTACCAATAAAATGTTTACTATATTGGTAATAAGCATATAAATAGAATCGGGAATCATTTGACCTTGAGGAGTAATAATAGGATTTCCTAAAGGATCTCTTTTTACTTATTTAGTATAGCTTGTCTCTCTATATAAGATAGGTACTTTTCCCGCCAACCATGTAATTGTCTAGTAAATCCAAGGACAACTGCATTTACTGTATGTCTTTGATCATTATCGGCAGCCATGATGGTAGAGGCATATATCATCATGTGTTGGCATAGTTGCAGGATTTGATATTCAGATAGTCCATCTACATTCCATTCGTATACTAAGGAGTTTTCAAATCGAAGGCCATTTAGAATAGCTTCTTCTTCGAATTGAAGATCAACTGGAGTAGGTCTTGGATAATAATTTCTTGTTTTTGCTGCAATGACTATTGGTTTTTGTCTTTTAAATATTTTATTGATTTGTAGAGATTCTTGATTTTGATCATTCTGATTCTCATTTGTTTTAGATTCTTCTTCTATAAGATCAGCTACAAAAAATTCTGAATCTGAGCTAGAGGCTTTAGAATTTGAGACTAAAACATTTATAGATTTGTCTGCTTTTTTATCTTTATTTTCTCGAAGTTTTATATTTCTAAAACTATGAGATAATTGATTGATTAGTTTATCTGAAAATTTTAAAGGTTTCCTTTGTAACTTTAGATTTTTAAGGGCTTCACCTTGAAAACCAAAAGTTTGTGTCTTAATTATCTTTTATGAAGAAGATGCTTCATAAATTTTTAAAATATTTTCAACATTATCTTTGATTATATTGGTTTATTGGCCAACAGTACGAAGGTTAATATTTGTATAATTATTTTGTTCTAAAACATGAGTTAAGTCTGATTTATAAATTAATTTAGATTTACCTTTATCTCCTTGTATTTTTGCAACATCTTTTATGGGTATGGCCGACGTTTCTTTATATATGCTTCGATATAATGGAGGATGCATAGATGATAACTTCTTAAAAATGTATATTTTCATACGCATTTTGAACTATTTTAAGGACTTATTGACTTGAAAAAACCTCATTTAGTGTGATCTAGTGGTTTCAAGCATTTTAAATTTATTTTAGTATTTCTCTGCATAATTTATTTAAAAATCACACTTTTTGCTTACTTTCATGAAACCTGCCATTTTGGAAAGTTTTGTGAAAATAATTTTTTTCATAAAATAAATTGAATTTTAATCATCATTAGTTCATTCATATAAAATTATGAAGAATGATGTACACTTTTATTATCATTTCATCAGAGATGGGCCCATAGTCATGCATATATGATCTTAGGGGTAAAAATTGTCTTTTCACATGAATTCACATTTGTTTTATAGGAAATTGATTATATGCTTCCCAATTATAAAGAATTGAGGCAAGGAATTGATTTTCAAGAGAAAGGAGAAAAGAATTGAAGAAAAAAAAGAAATTGGAAGAAAATTGCAAAAAGTCGGCTTCATGGTCCCACACATACATGCATATATGTGGGGAACACTTGTAAAACATCTAAGATGGGGTTTATTTATTTATTATACATTTTGAAGAGATTTTGAAGAGAATTTGAAGAATATCTCATCAAAGATAAATAAGGAAAGCCACATAGGAGTTCTTTTTGGAGAAGGAGAAGATTTAATCTAAAAAAATAAAAATAAATATCCAAGAAAGCTATTCCACATCCAACACATGTTTTGGATCAAATTTTGATTGAAAAAATAAAGGAAAACATCAAGGGAGAATTATCTAGAAGATCTCTTCAAGTTCGGAGCCAATAAGGAGAACTTTCCAAAAAAGGAAAGTTGATGATGTAAAGAGATAAAAGGGGAAGTTCTATACCTCATGTGGGCCAATTTTGATTCCAATAGAGGATTCTTATCCCTACTTCATCTCTCAAAAGATCTCAACATAAGGTGGTAAAGACAAAGAAGGAAAGAAGCATCCAAAATAGACTTTCAATCAAAGCTAGCAAGGAAAGAAAAGAAAAAAAGTAGAAAAAAATTCCCAAAAGATATGTCACACTCAAAGCCTTATATGGAGTCTATTTTCTTTCAATTTTTTTTATTTTTAAGATTTTAGAGTTTGAGAAAGAATAGGACTTGAAAAATTATAAATAAGGCACCCCTCTCTCTTATCCTTCATGGAAGAACTACCCACCTCCCACCTCTAGATTTCCACACTCCATCTCTCCTTCTCTTGTTCTCTACATCTTAAGTTATCAAAGAGCCTTAGCCCTAAAACCACACCACCAACATTGAAGTGTCAACTAGAAGGAGGAATTCTCATCCATCCTAGTATGTAATTGTTTGCTTTTTATTTCCAATCTTTTGTAAAATAATTTCTTGCTAGTAAAATTTGTTTCTTTTCAATTGTTCTTGTCTGTAATTTTGTGGTGTTCATAATTTTAGTCTTGTTTGTGATTTGGTTAATTTTTATTCTTATTTAAATATTGAGATAGAATTGGAATCACAGCTAGTAACCCATCTTAGTAACCTTTTTAATATACCATGTCTCTTTGGATACATTATATGTTTGGAGGCAATACAAGATAGAGTTAAAGAGGTTTGAGTGTAAAAAAAGATTAGAGGCCAATTCTGAAATTTGTTTCTACATGGAATGAAAATTTTTTATTCTCACTTGGATTGACGACCCAAGATGAAGAATAAAGCCCTAGAACAATACTTCTAATCTTTTTGAGCCTAAATTAAGATAAGGAATTAAAAAGAGCAATCTACCACCTTTGACTTCTTGTTATTTACTGCCTTTAGCTTCCTGTTATTACCACCTTTGACTTCCTGCAATTTTATTTTATTTTCTGTACTTTTGTTATTTTTCTTTTTATGTTAATGTTGATTTTAAGTTTTGTTTTGTATAGTTTGATGGTTGGATTAGAATTCATTGCGTCTTTTTTCATATCATAAGATTTTGTGTATATTTAAGTTGCTAAAAATTAAGCTTTTAGATCTAAATTGAATGAAGAAATTCGGACTCAATATATAAATAGCAAAACTTAATAGTTTCATCAAACTGCAGAAATAGTTTTTGGAAAAAAGTTCGAAGTGGGTAGACCAGTCAAATCATAATATTTTTCTTTGAAACTTGGAAAAATTAAAGTTTAGGATGTAGTCTTTCATTCGCCAGAATTTCAGATCAAAATAATCTCGAAAGGTTTGTGAACCAAAGGCTTAAAATTTACCAATTAGTCAACTCGGATTAGAATTTCTGCATAAAATTTTGCAAAGTTGTCATGTTCATGCATTCATAACTTTTTTGTTTTAGATCTTTTTTCACTTCCATTTTTTTTGTTAGTTTCTTGCATCAGTAGAGCATAAATTTCAGCCATTGAAATTAGATTTAGAATGCATTAGAATAGTTCAAATCATGTATAAAATTTGTATCAGCATACTAGTTTTTCAGAGTTAGAATTTTTTAGCATCTAGATTTAGGATGCATTAGAATAGTTCAAATCATGTATAAAATTTGTATCAGCATACTAATTTTTCAGACTTAGAATTTTTCAGCATCTCATGGCATGCATTGTTTTACTAATTTTACTAACTTTCTAATTTTAAATTTTTTTCTAGTTTTATGTGTTTGATTGTTTTAGTTAATTTTTAGAATGAATGATCTTTCTAAACTTGTTTTAATTAAAGATTTTAAATTGGAAAGTTTACCATTTTTGGAAATTCTAACTTAGGAAAGCTTTTAACTTTTGTTTATTTTGTTTCAACATTGTTTAGTTTAGTTAGTTTCTAATTTTAGTTTTTGTTTTTTGAAGTTCTAACTTGTGTTTTAGGTTTTCAGCAACTTTAGTTTTATTTTAGGAATTTTTAGATTTAGGTTTTCTAGATTTAGGAAAGTTTCTTTCATTGGTTTATAATTATTTTAATTTTGGTAAGTAGGATGCTTGTATTTGTTAGATTTTAAATTAAGCTAGTTTTAGATTTTTATTTAGGGCATGTACAAGTTGAAAAAGGAACCTTAAAATACATTGCTCCCTATGGATTGACCTAGTCTCACCAGTATTATTACTACATAGCGGTTCTACACTTGGAACTCACGATCAAGTTTTTGGAGAACACACACACTTGTCCAATTTTAGACAAAAATCTTTTTTGATTTTTCTGTCACTTTTGTCATCTTAGTCAGTTTTTAATCATTCCAATTTTTTTTAAAAAAAATAGGACCTTTATTTTTTTTGTTAGCATTTATTTTTCATTTTGGAAAAAAAGTTTTCAAAGGAATTGAAATGATTTGAAGATATATAGAAATCTAAAATTTTCATACTTTTAGAAGGAAGTAAAAAAAAAGTTTGCATTTTCTAAAGGAGAAAACCTATATAAAGATTACCAAAACTTGCTCTTCACATACACACACGGATACATTTTTCAAAAATTTGGATAGGAAGGTTTAATGTTGTTTTTGGAATTTTTCAGAAGAATACAATGTGAACTTGAGAATTAGTTTGTAGAATATTTTTGTTTCCTGTTTCATTTTTCATGAATTGTATATATTAAAACAAAAATGAATTAATTCGGGTGAAATGAGAATTGCCACCTAGTGTTTACTTTGGTTAAAAAAAAGAGTAAAAAAAAAGAGAGAGCATATAATGAGAAGTTTGTGATTGGTTTGGGTTCGTAGCCTTTTTAACTCAATCTGGTAAGCCCGAAGGAGTATTTTCATACCTAGTGCCTTAAAGCCATTTGGTTTGGGAGTCATTGGCTGAACGCTTGCTGCATGGGTTAATAGATTCTTCAGTTCGTTGTAAAGAAGAATTGGTAGAAGCTATAATCCACGATGAGCTTAATTTTGTTTATCATATTGAAGGATAAATCTTCATTATTATAAGCTTTCTTTATGGCTAGTTTAAGCCAATTAAAGAAATAAATATTTCTTTGATGATCATACATATATTTATACCACTTTTCTTTTAAGAAATCTTTATGCTCTTGAGAAACTTGTTTAAAAAAGGATTTTATTAAAAGATGTAAAACTAAATTCTTTTTTAACATTTCTTTATCAATTTCAAAACATTCAATAACATTTATATTAAAATCAGATTCTGAGGGATTATATGTATTAGTTAGAGAAGCATGATTTCTTATGTTTTCAGAAGCTTGATAAGAAGGATACAGAAGTCCTGTAGGTTGAACATCTACATTAGGTGTAAAGTAAGAAACTCGGGATGGTTCTTTTATGGAAGATCCTACCACAAAGGGAGGATGAGAATAAGACTTTCTAGATGGTTGATAAACTGTAGGAGTTGTATCTCTTGAATTGTTTGAAAAGCTATTTCAACACTTCCATCTTCATGTTAAATAATTCAATAATTGTTTCAATATCTTGATTTTCTAAAGAACTTTTAGGTTGAGCGTTTTCAAAGCGCTATTTACCAGATAGATTAATATCATTCCACTGTATGAGTTTTGGAATATTAACTTTATTTTTGAAATTAGTTTGGAATAAAGTAGTCATACCTTTTGGTTCGTGGGAATAGGCTAAGCTTAGAACAATTGAATTCATGAGTTTATAATAAACTCTAAATATGAGAGCAAGATTTTGATTATGAGGATTCATGTCAAAACCTTTTGTTTGGATAGTAAGAGTAAGAGCTTCATGTGCACTTGGATCTGTAAGAGAAATAGAGAAATTTGGAAAGCAATTTTAAGAAAGTAGGGCCATTAACCAAACTTGATTCGACCATTCCAAGTAATGAATCACTAAATTTTTTATGTCTTGTATCTTGAACTTAGATGAGAGCTTCTATTATAAGTCCAAGTCTTGTTAATGGCTTTAGAACAACTTGCACTAATCCAAAATGAATGTAATTGTATGTTTTAACATACTCCTTTATTTCATGCGGCTTGATTAAAGAAAGATGCTGAATATTACTAGTAATGGATTCAGTTCTTTTAATGGTTTTTACTTTATAACTTGATTTTAATTGAAAACTTCCAACTTTATAAATTTCATTTTTATTTACGGTTGGAATAGTCCAATCACAAATAACTTGATCTAAATCATCATAATTGATTGCTTCACTATTTTTAATAGACATAGAAGATATGGAATTTGATGATGAGGAAGAAGAAGGCATAAACTTCTTAATAAGCTTATCTATAATTTGTATTACAGAGTTATTTTATGCAAATCTATCACGAGTATCTAACGAAATAGAGGATTTACACATCAAAAAAATGCCTTAAATGCCTTCATACGGCTAACAAAGGCGATAACAATGGCTACCTCAACTTCACTCCGGGAGGAATATGATTCAAATTTATCAATAATAACAAGCATATAACTAAGTATTAAGACTTTTGATGTTCTTACTTTCGAGTTAGCAATTCCTTAAACAAAATCAAAACATAAAGATAAGTGAAGAAATACTCACAAAAAAACTTTATATTGCAACAATACTTGATTAACAAACTAGATGCCAACTTGGCTCTGATACCAAATGGGAAGATGGTGGGTATACAAAAGCGAAACGGAGAGGAGAGAAGAGATGGTGGTGGAAGCAAGGCTGGATTTTGACTGGTATTCCAACTCTTGCTTGTATATGAGGAAGGCTAGACCAATTTATAGTCATAAGCAACATAATTTATATTTCATTGCAACTGAATTTACACTGCATTTGCATTTCATTTCATGTGCTGACAAATTTCATGATGCAACTGGACTGTAGGTAAAAAATCACAATCTTTGCTGTAGATGAACTTTATTCTGAACAGTGAGATGTCATGATTGCTTTGAGTAACTTGATAAGGTATGTGTCATGTCTTTATTTCTTTTCCCTTTCTAGAGATAAGTTCTTCATAGATGTCCATGTCAGGAATAAAATACTACTTCATTCTTATGAGAGATATGCTTTGTCTTTTAGTACTTTTGCATGTACTTTTTCTAAGAACTCATTAATGAGTTAGTAGAAAAAGCTTTTATCATCCTTCTAATGTTTTGGAGAGAGCTCTTGTAGGAAGAGTCTTTCTGCTAGGCATAGAATTATTGGAGACTTGCATCAAAAGTGCTCATTCCACCCTTTATTTGTTAATTCACCATGTAATAATTGAATTACTCTTCTTAAGTTTCATTAGAAATATCAAAAGACATGTCTTCATAAGCATTGACAAGTTGATTGAGAGCCGTATGTCCAGATTTATATAGATTCTGTATCACCATTATTTGCTCAGTGAGATCATCAGCAATGCAAACAACTCGTCGACCGTCACACCAAACATATCTATATGTACTTGCAAATTCAAGATGTCCTTTTAAATTGTGAAATCTTTGATATTGATCAAAAGTCGGATCATAATTTTGGAGACATTCTAAGCTATATTCCATTGTAGTGACTTCATGAGATTCATACCATTGAGGTGGATAATCAACAAGGAGATGCTCGTAATCATTTAAGGTAGAGCTAAATTTTTTGCAGACTAAATCTCCTTTTTCATAAGTCATGATAGTCCATAATTAATAGGTTGATAAAACCAGATTTTTGATCTTTCACCTACACTTGATGAAATCATTATGAGAAGTTGTCTTTTGGTAACTCCAAGGCTGCGAAGGGCATGATGCACGATTGCAGGGAGCTGCTATATCATTTCAAAATCATCTCCGTATAAAGAAAATCTTTAGACTAATCCTTGTTCAATATAAGAGATATCAATTTCATATGATGGCAGGAACAATTTGGGAAAGCCAGTTGCCTAGCTTATATATTGAGCTTTGGGCATTAATCGCTCCTTAATCTAACAAGAAAGAGTTTTTTCTGTATTTCTTGTAGCTATCTCATCTGGAAGGGTTGTTTTAACCTTTTCCAGGAGGTGAATTCTGAATGTTTTTTTTTTCATCAGCATAGATAGATAATAGTGCTTTTTGATGGATGTTATGGCACATAAGGATTTGGCTTTCTAAGTCCTTGATATGGTTTACAATTTTTTATAGGGTTTCTCTAGTGTTTTTTTTATCAAAGAGAATGGCACTCCAATGGGCATTGATAAGTTCTTGTGAAATGACGGATAATCCTGGATTAAAGAAAGGAATTGATATTTTTCGGGATATCGGTACGAAGAAAAAGCTTGATTCCTGAATAGGGGCTTTGCTCGATGTCATATGAGAAGGGAAACTTCCTGAAGGTAGATAAGAGTAAAAGATAGGTCTGAATGAGAATTATCAATAACCTGAATTTTATTTTCTTTGGGAAAAAAATAGCAATTTTATATTTGTCCTCTGGGTAGAATTTGACGGTACCAAAATCTGGACGTAGGATTAAATGTAGAAAACATGAAGACATAAGAGAGACGATTAATAAGATCCATTTTATTTGGAACTGGATATCTAACTGGTTTTTGAACATCTTATTCTTGTTTACACTTTGTCTGAATAATATTGATATGTTGAATAGGAGTTAATTCAACAAAATCAAATTTTAGTTCTTTACTATCTAAAATAGTTTTTAGACCTAATGAGTCAATTTGAAATGGCTGTAAAATTTGTAGAAAAGGGTTTCCTAGGATAACATCATTGTTTAAATCCTTTCCTAGAAAGAAATTAGTCTTTATGCATGTTCCATTTTTACGACATAAACATTACTTAATTTATATTTGATATGTAGTTTTTTGCTAGCAATAGCTAGATTGAGTTTATTATTGGTCTTTTCATAATATTGTTGGGATTAATCCTTCTCTTATGAAATTAACATCTGTGACACTACCTAGTAAGCAGAGTGTTTTAATAGAGAAGTCTTTTACCTTAATTATAGCTTGATTTTTCCATTTTTTAAGTGGATTTCTTGTTAAAGAATTTACAAAACCATTTAAGTCTTTATCAAAAATTTTTTAATTTTCTAAATTATCATTATTTTCTCGATAATTTTTTAGTGTGTGAAATTCAAGATTCTCAACATGTTGTTTGAGTTCTTAAAGTTCAATTAAGTCTTGTTTTAATTCTTTTATTTCTTGCTTTTGATTATTTATTTCTTTATAAAGATCTTGAATAGAAAGGTGAGTGGGAGCTTATCGCTCTCATAATCTATCTAATACAGTTTTAACGCTGAATTGTTCAGGTAAGTCTGATATGTTATTGGATGTAGAAGCTTCCCCTTTTTTAGTTCATTTATATATATTCTGTATTTTTTCAAAATATTTATTTTTTAATTCTTCATCTTTTAGATCTTTAAACATTTTTTGCACCATTTCTTCTAAAGCAGAAAGTACGTTTAAAGATAAAGAGGAAGAAGAAGCAGGTTCACACTGGATTTCACTGTCAAATATTTTACAGTGACATATACTTGAAGCATAAGAGGAAGAATGATCTGTATCAAAGGAACTGGATGACTTTGACGCTGAGGATCCTTTTAAGAAAGTTTTGATTTCTTTTTTCTATTTTAACTTTTATTTTTGGGCAATCAGGAGCTATATGTCCTTTTTCTTTGCAATTATAATATTGTATTTCTTTATTCTTAGGATAAGAAGTGGATAGATTATCGTTTGTATAAGATTTCTCTAATTCTTTATAATGGTTTTTATGAGAAGAATTTTTATAATATCTTTTTGAGGGAGTATAATATTATGGAGTTGAAAAATGTTTAGATTTTCTTTTTTGATGGTTTCTTTTTAAGTTTTTCTTTTTATTCTGGCTAGAAGGATTGATTAATGGTTCCATCTCAAATTGAAAACAAAAATCACCAAGTTCATACTTGTTGATTCTTTTGTGATTTTCAATTTGACATTTAAGTTTTGATTTCATTGCATAATGAAAATCCAATTTTATTAATCTTTTGAATTAGATCACCATATGCATACATTCCGTAATTCAAATTTCCATAATATTTTTATTTTAATTCTTCTCTAAATTTTTCTGCAAAAAGTTTAGGAAGATCAGATATGAATTTTTCTTTCCAATATTCAAAATTACTTGCATCGATCGTATAGAGTTTTGATAAGAAAACATCTTTATACCAATGAAAATCTAATAATGTTGGGCAAGATAAATTGATTAATTGTGTTTTATTTTTTTCTACATTCATATAATTATCAGTAAAATGTTTTACTAAATTGGTAAAAAGCATGAAGATAGAATCAGGGATCATTTGGCCTTGAGGAGTAAGAACAGGATTTCCTAAGAGATCTCTTTTTACTGCATTTAATATAGCATTTCTTTCTATATCAGATAGGTATTTTTCCGACCAACCATGTAATTCTCCAGTAAATCCAAGGGCGACTGCATTTACTACATATCTTTGATCATTATCGGCAGCCATGATGGTAGAGGCATATATCATCATGTGTTGGCATAGTTACAGGATTGGATATTTAGATAGTCCATCTACATTCCATTCATATACTGAAGAGTTTTCAAATCGAAGTCCATTTAGAATAGTTTGTTCTTCGAATTGAAGATCAACTGGAGTAGGTCTTGGATAATAATTTCTTGTTTTTGTTGCAGTGACTATTGGTTTTTGTCTTTTAAAATTTTATTGAATTGTAGTGATTCTTGATTTTGATAATCTTGATTTTCATTTGATTTTTCTTCTATAGAGTCAGAAATAGAGAATTTTGAGTATGAGCTCGAAGCTTCAGAAACTAAAACATTCATGGATTTTTCATCTTTATTTTATTTATTATCTTTAAGTTTTAACTTTGTAAAACTATGAGATAATTGATTGATTAGTTCGTCTGAAAATTTTAAGGGTTTTTTTTTCCAACTTTAGATCTTTAAGGGCTTCACCTTGAAAACCTAAAGATTGTATCTTGATTACTTTATGGGAAGAAGTAGTTTCATAAAATTTTAAAATATTTTCAACTTTATCTTTAATTTTATTTGTTTGTTGGCCAATAGTATGAAGGTTTATATTTGTATAATTATTTTGTTCTAAAACATGACTTAAATCTGATTTGTAAATAAATTTAGTTTTACCTTTGTCTCCTTGTATTTTTGCAACATCTTTATAGGTACAGTTAACGTTTCTTTATAAATGATTTGATGTAATGGATGATGTATAGATCTTCAGTTCTTTGTGGAGAAGAACTGGTAGAAGCTATAATCCAAGATGAACTTACTTTTTTTTTATCATATTGATGGATAAATCTCCAGTATTATAAGCTTTCTTCATAGCTAGTTGAAGCCAATCAAAGAAATAAATATTTCCTTGATTATCATACATATATTTATACCATTTTGCTTTTAGAAAGTCTTTATGTTCTTGAGAAACATGGTTAAGAAAGGATTTTGTGAGAGGATGTACAGCTAAGTTCTTGTTTAACATTTCTTTATCAATTTCAAAGCATTCAATAACATTTATATTGAAATCGAATTCCAAAGAATTATATGTATTAGATGGAGAAGCTTGATAAGAAGGATACACTAGTCTTATAGGCCGAAGGTCTACATTAGGTGTAAAGCAAGAAACTCGGGATGGTTCTTTTATGGAAGATCCTACCACTGATGGAGGATGTGAATAAGATTTTCTAAAAGGTTGATAAACTGTAAAAGTTACATCTCTTGAATCTATTTGAAAATTTATTTCAACACTTCCATCTTCATGTCCAATAATTGTTTCAATATCTTGATATTCTAAAGACCCTTTAGGTTGAGCATTTTCTCAGCGCCATTTACCAGATAGATTAATATCATTCCACTATATGAGTTTCGGAATTTTAACTTTATTTTAGAAATTAGTTTGGAATAAAGTAGTCATACCTTTTGCTTGATAGGAATAGGCTATGCCTGGAACCATTGAATTCATGAGTTTATAATAAACTCTATATATGAGACCAAGATTTTAATTATGAGGATTCATATCAAAACTTATGGTCTGGATAGCAAGGGTAAGAGCTTTATGTGCACCTGGATCTGTAAGGGAAACAGAAAAATTTGAAAAGTAATTGAAGAAAGTAAGGCCATTAGCAAAACTTGATTCAACCATTCCAAGTAATAAATCACTGAATTTTTTATGTCTTGTATTTTGAACATAGATGAGAGCTTCTGTCCTAAGTCCAAGCCTTGTTAATGGCTTTAGAGCAACTTGCACTAATCCAAAATGAATATAATTGTATGCTTTAACATACTCTTTTAATTCATGGGGCTTGATTAAAGAAAGATGCTGAATATTACTGGTAATGGATTCAGTTCTTTTAATGGTTTTCACTTTATAACTTGATTTTAATTTAAGACTTCCAACTTTATAAATTTCATTTTTATTTATGGTTGGAATGGTCCAGTCACAAATAACTTGATCTAAATCGTCATAGCTGATTTCTTCACTATTTTTAATAGACATAAAAGATAAGGAATTTGATGATGAAGAAGAAGGTACACACTTCTTAATAAGCTTAGCCATAATTTGTATTATAGAGTTATTTTATGCAAATCCACCACGAGTATCTAATGAATTAGAGGATTTACACACAAAAAAAATGCCTTAAATGCCGTCACATGGCTAACAAAGACGAACTTTATTTTGAATAGTGAGATGTCATGATTGCTTTGAGTGACTTGATAAGGTATGTGTCATGTCTTTATTTCTTTTCCTTTTCTGGAGATAACTTCTTTATAGATGTGCATGTCAGGAATAAAATACTACTTCATTCTTATGAGTGATATGCTTTGTCTTTTAGTACTTTTGTATGTACTTTTTCCAAAAACCTCATTAATGGGCTAGTAGAAAAAGATCTGGTAAGAAGAATATTTGTGCTAGGCATAGTATTATTGGAGACTTGCTTCAAAAGTGCTCACCCCAGCCATCATTTGTTAATTCACCATGGAATAATTGGATTAACTCTTCTCGAGTTCTGTCAAAAATATTAAAAGACATGTCTTCATAAGCATTAATAATTTGATTAAGAGCTGTATGTCCAAATTTATATTGATTCTATATCACAATTGTTTGCTCAGCGAGATATCAGTGATGTAAACAACTCTTGGACCGTCACACGAAAAATATCTTACGTACTTGTAAATTCAAGATGTCCTTTTAGATTGAGAAATCTTTGATACTAATCAGAAGCTAGATCATAAGTTCGGAGGCGTTCTAAGTGATATTCCTTTGTAACGACTTCATGAGATTCATACCATTGAGCTAGATAATCAACAGGGAGATGCTCGCAATCATATAAGGTAGAGATGAACTTTTTTCAGACTAAATCTCCTTCTTCATAATTCATGATGGTCCTTTATTGATAAGGTTGATAAAACCGGATTTTTGATCTTTCACCCACACTTGATGAAATCGTTATGAGAAGTTGTCTTTTGGTAACTCTAAAGCTGCGAAGGGCATGACGCACGATTGTAGGGAGCTGCTGTATCATTTCAAAATCATCTCTACATAAAGAAAAATCTTTGTCCTAATCCTTGTTCGATATATGAGATATCAACTTCATATGATGGCAGAAACAATTTGGGAAAGCTAATTGCCCAGCATATATATTGAGCTTTGAGCATTAATTGCTCCTTGATCTGACAAGAAATAGTTTTTTCTGTAATTCTAACAGCTATCTCATCTGGAAGGGCTGTGTTAACCTTTTCTAGGAGGTGAATTCTAGATGCTTTCTCATCAACATAGGTGGATAATAATGCTCTTTAATAGATGTTATGGCACATAAAGATTTGGCTTTCTAAAGCCCTGATATGGTTGCAATTTTGGATAGGATTTTTCTAGTGTTTTTTCTTTTATCAGAGAGAATAGCACTCCCATGGGCATTGATAAGTTCTTATGAAGTGACAAATGATCTTGGATTGAAGAAGGGAATTGATATTTGTTGGGATGTAGGTATGAAGGAAGAGCTTGATTCCTGAATAGGGGCTTTGCTTTTGCTTGTACTTGATGTCATAATGAGAAGGGATACTTCCAAAAGGCTGATAGGTCTGAATGAGAATATCAATAACTTGAAATTTTATTTTCTTTGGGAAAAAAAAGCAATTTTATATTTGTCCTCTGGGTAGAATTTGAAGGTACCAAAATCTGGATTAGGACTAATTATAGAAAACATAAAGACATAAGAGAGTCGATTAATAAGATCCATTTTATTTGGAACTAGATATCTGAATGGTTTTTGAACATCTTATTCTTGTTTACACTTTGTTTGAATAATACTGATATGTTGAATAGGAGTTAATTCAACAAATTCAAAATTTAATTTTTTATTGTCTAAAATAGTTTTTAGACTTGATGAGTCAATTTGAAAAGCTGTAAAATTTGTAGAAAAAGATTTCTAAGGATAACATCATTGTTTAAATCCTTTCCTAGAAGGAAATCAGTTTTTCAGCATGTTCCATTTTTACAGACATAAACATTACTTAATTTGTATTTGATATGTAGTTTTTTGCTAGCAGTAGCTAGATTGAGTTTATTATTGGTTTTTTCATAATATTTTGTTGGGATTAATCCTTCTCTTATGAAATTAACATCTGCGCTACTATATAGTAAGCAGAGTGCTTTAATAAAGAAGTCTTTGACCTTAATTGTAGCTTGAGGTTTCCATTTTTTAAGTGGATTTCTTGTTAAAATATTTACAAAACCATTTAAGTCTTTACAAAATTTTTCTCGATTTTCTAAATTATCATTATTTTCTCGATAATTTTTTAGTGTGTGAAATTCAAGATTCTCAATACGTTGTTTGAGTTCTTGAAGTTCAATTAAGTCTTGTTTCAATTCTTTTATTTCTTGCTTTTGATTATTTATTTCTTTTTAAAGATCTTGAATAGAAAGATGAGTGGGAGCTTATTGCTCTCATAATCTATCTAATGCAGTTTTAATGCTAAATTATTCAGGTAAGTCTGATATGCTGTTTGATGTAGAAGCTTTCCTTTTTTTAGTTCCTTTATTTATATTTTGTATTTTTTAAAAATATTTATTTTTTAATTCTTCATCTTTTAGATCTTAAAACATTTCTAGCACCATCTCTTTTGGAGCAGAAAATGTGTTTAAAGATAAAGAGGTAGAAGAAGCAGATTCATACTGGATTTCACTATCAAATATTTTACAATGACATGTATCTGAAGAATAATCTTTATCAGAGGAACTAGATGATTCTTAGGATGAGGATGAGGATCCTTTTAAGATAGTTTTGATTTCTTGTTTAAAAGAAATAATTTCAAAAGGCTATAAAATATTTTCAACTTTATCTTCAATTATATTAGTTTGTTGGCCAATAGTATGAAGGTTAATATTTGTATAATTATTTTGTTCTAAAAAATAACATAAATCTGATTTGTAAATAAATTCAGCTTTACCTTTATCTTCTTGTATTTTTGTAACATATTTTATGGGTATGGCTCAAGTTTCTTTATAAATGATTTGATATAATCAAGGATATATAGATTCTTCAGTTCTTTGTGGAGAAGAACTGGTAGAAGTTATAATCCAACATGAGCTTAATTTTGTTATCATATTGATGGATAAATCTTTAGTATTATAGGCTTTCTCTATGGCTAGTTTAAGCCAATCAAAGAAATAAATATTTCTATGCCTATCATACATATATTTGTACCATTTTTCTTTTAAAAAGTCTTTATGTTCTTGAGAAACCTGTTTAAAAAAGGACTTTGTTAAAGGATGTAGAGCAAAATTCTTTTTTAACATTTCTTTATCAATTTTAAAACATTCAATAACATTTATATTGAAATCAGATTCTGAAAGATTATATGTATTAGATGGAGAAGCTTGATAAGAAGGATACACAAGTCCTGTAGGTTAAAGGTCTACATTAGGTATAGAGCAAGAAAATCGAGATGGTTCCTTTATGGAAGATCTTACCACAAAGGGAGGATGAGAATAAGACTTTCTATAAGGTTGATAAACTGTAGGAGCTGTATCTCTTGAATCTGTTTGAAAATTTATTTCAACACTTCCATCTTCATGTTCGATAATTGTTTCAATATCTCGATTTTCTAAAGACCTTTCTGGTTGGGATTTTCTAAGTGCCATTTACCAATAGATTAATCTCATTCCACTGTAAGAGTTTTAGAGTATTAACTTTATTTTTGAAATTAGTTTGGAATAAAGTAGTCATACCTTCTGCTTGATGGGTATAAGCTATGCCTGGAGCAATTGAATTCATGAGTTTATAATAAACTCTATATATGGGAGCAAGATTTTGATTATGAGGATTTATATCAAAACCTTTTATCTACATAGCAAGGGTAAGAGCTTCATATGTACCTGGATTTGTAAGGGAAACAGCAAAATTTGGAAACCAATTGAAGAAAGTAGGGCTATTAGCCAAACTTGATTCCAACCACTCCAAGTAATGAATCACTGAATTTTTTTATGTCTTGTATCTTGAATATAGATGAGAGCTTCTGTTCTAAGTCCAAGCCTTGTTAAAGGCTTTAGAGCAACTTGCACTAATCCAAAATGAATATAATTGTATGTTTTAACATACTCCTTTATTTTATGGGGCTTGACTAAAGAAAGATGCTGAATATTACTAGTAATGGATTTAGTTCTTTCAATGGTTTTTAGTTTATAACTTGATTTTAATTGAAAACTTCCAACTTTATAAATTTCATTTTTATTTACAGTTGGAATAGTCCAGTCACAAATAACTTGATCTAAATCATCATAACTGATTGCTTCACTATTTTTAATAGACATAGAAGATAAGGAATTTGATAATGAGGAAGAAAAAGCTACAAACTTCTTAATTAGCTTAGCCATAATTTGTATTACAGAGTTATTTTAAGCAAATCCATCAGCGTCTCTAACAAAATAGAGGATTTACACACCAACAAAAGGCCTTAAATGCCTTCGCACGGCTAACAACGGCGACAACAATTACTACCTCAACTTCACTCCGGGCAGAATATGATTAAAATTTCTCAATAATAACAAAAACAGAACTAAGTATTAAGACTTTTGACGTTCTTACTTCTGAGTCAGCAATTCTTTAAGCAGAATCAAAGCATAACATGACAAAGATAAGTGAAGAAATACTCACAGAACAACTTTATATTGCCAAAGTACTAGATTACAGATTTGTTACCAACTTGGCTCTGTTACCAAATGGGGAAGATGGTGGGTATACGAAACCAGACGAGAGAGGAGAGAGGAGATGGCGGTGGAAGCAAGGCTGGATTTTGACTGGTATTCCAACTCTTGCCTGTACATGAGGAAGGCTAGACCTATTTATAGTCATAATTTAAATTTCATTACAACTAAATTTAGACTGAACGTGCATTTCGTTTAATGTGCTGGCAAATTTCATGATGCTTCCGGACTGCAGGCAAAAATCATAATCTTTGTTGTATATGAACTTTATTCTGAATAGTGAGATTCATGATTGCTTTGAGTGACTTGATAAGATATATGTCATGTCTTTATTTCTTTTCCCTTTCTAGAGATAAGTTCTTCATAGATGTGCATGTCTGGAATAAAATACTACTTCATTCTTATGAGAGATATGCTTTGTCTTTTAGTACTTTTATATGTACTTTTTCCAAAAAAACTCATTGACGGGCTAGTAGAAAAAGCATTTCCCATCCTTCCAATGTTTTAGGAAAAGCTTTTCTAGGAAGAATCTTTATGCTAGGCATAGTATTATTGGAGACTTGCATCAAAAGTGCTCATTCTAACCTTCATTTGTTAATTCATCATGGAATAATTGGATTAACTCTTCCCGAGTTCTGTCAAAAATATTAAAAGACGTGTCTTCATAAGCATCGATAATTCGATTAAGAGCTGTATGTCCAAATTTATATGGATTTTGTATCACCGTTGTTTGCTCAGCGAGATCATCAGCGATGTAAACAACTCTTGGACCGTCACACCAAACATATCTTATGTACTTGCAAATTCAAGATGTCCTTTTAGATTGAGAAATCTTTAATACTGATCAAAAGCTGGATCATAAGTTCGAAGGTGTTCTAAGTGATATTCCTTTGTAGTGACTTCATGAGATTCAAACCATTGAGCTGGATAATCAACAGGGAGATGCTCGTAATCATTTAAAGTAGAGATGAACTTTTTTCAGACTAAATCTCTTTCTTCATAATTCATGATGGTCCTCAATTGATAAGGTTGATAAAACCGGATTTCTGATCTTTCACCCACAATTGATGAAATCGTTATGAGAAGTTGTCTTTTGGTAACTCTAAAGCTGCGAAGGGCATGATGCTCGATTGCAGGAAGCTGCTGTATTATTTCAAAATCATCTCTACATAAAGAAAATCTTTGTCCTAATCCTTGTTCGATATATGAGATATCACCTTCATATGACGGCAGGAATAATTTGGGAAAGCCAGTTGCCCAGCTTATATATTGAGCTTTGAGCATTATTCACTCCTTGATCTAACAAGAAAGAGTTTTTTCTGTAATTCTTGTAGCTATCTCATCTGGAAGGGCTATTTTAACCTTTTCCAAGAGGTGAATTCTTGATGTTTTTTTTTTCATCAGCATAGGTAGAAATAGTGCTCTTTGATGGATGTTATGGCACATAAGGATTTGCCTTTCTAAGTCCTTGATATGGTTTGCAATTTGTGATAGGGTTTTTCTAGTGTTTTTTCTTTTATCAGAGAGAATGGCACTCCATTGGGCATTGAAAAGTTTTTATGAAGTGACAGTAATCTTGGATTAAAGTAAGGGACTGATATTTGTTGGGATGTAGGTATGAAGAAAGAGCTTGATTCTTGAATAGGGGCTTTACTTGATGTCATAATGAGAAAGGATACTTCCTGAAGGCAGATAGGAGTAAAAGATAGGTCTGAATGAGAATTATCAATATCCTAAACTGTTATTTTCTTTGAGAAAAGAAAAGCAATTTTATATTTGTCCTCCGGGTAGAATTTGAAAGTGCCAAAATCTGGATGTAGGATTAAATGTAGAAAATATGAAGACGACATAGAGATGATTAATAAGATCCGTTTTATTTGGAGCTGGCTATCTGAATGGTTTTTGAACATCTTATTCTTGTTTACATTTATCTGAATAATACTGATATGTTGAATAAGAGTTAATTCAACAAAATCAAAATTTAATTCTTTATTGTCTAAAATAGTTTTTAGACCTAATGAGTCAATTTAAAAAGGCTGCAAAATTTGTAGAAAAGGATTTCCAAAGATAACATCATTGTTTAAATCCTTTCCTTAAAGGAAATTAGTCGTTATGCATGTTCCATTTTTACTGACATAAACATTACTTAATTTGTATTTGATATGTAGTTTTTTGCTAGCAGTAACTAGATTGAGTTTATTATTGGTTTTTTCATAATATTTTGTTGGGATTAATCCTTCTTTTATTAAATTAACATCTGTGCCACTATCTAGTAAGCTAAGTGCCTTAATAAAGAATTCTTTGATCTTAATTGTAACTTGAGTTTTCCATTATTTAAAGTGGATTCCTTGTTAAAGAATTTACAAAACCATTCAATTTTTCATCAAATTTTTCTTGATTTTCTAAATTACCATTTTTTTCTTGATAATTTTTGAGTATGTGAAATTCAAGATTCTCAACATGTTGTTTGAGTTTTTGAAGTTCAATTAAGTCTTGTTTTAATTCTTTTATTTCTTGATTTTGATTATTAATTTCTTTATAAAGATTTTGAATAGAAAGTTGAGTAGGAGCTTGCTGCTCTCTTAATCTATCTAATACAGTTTTAATGCTGAATTGTTCAGGTAAGTCTGATATGTTATTTGATGTAGAAGCTTTTCCTTTTTTAGTTCCTTTATTTATATTCTGTATTTTTTCATAATATTTATTTTTTAATTCTTCATCTTTTAGATCTTTAAACATTTCTAACACCATCTCTTCTGTATTAGAAAGTATGTTTAAATATAAAGAGGTAGAAGAAGTAGATTCATATTGGATTTCACTGTCAAATATTTTACAATGACGGGTATCTGAAGAATGAGGGGAAGAATAATCTATATTAGAGGACCTGGATGACTCTGACTCTGAGGATCCTTTTAAGATAGTTTGATTTCTTTTTTTATTTTAACTTTTATTTTTGGGTAATGAAGGGCTATAATTCCTTTTTCCTTGCAATTATAATATTGTATTTCTTTTTTCTTAGGATGAGAAGTGGATGGATTATGTTTTGTATAAGATTTCTTTAATTCTTTATATGGATTTTTATGAGAAGATTTTTTATGATATCTTTTTGAGGGAATATAATATTGTGGAGTTGAAAAATGTTTAGATTTTCTTTCTAGATGGTTTCTTTTTAAGTTTTTCTTTTTATTTTTGCTAGAAGGACTGTTTAATGGTTCCATGCCAAATTAATAACAAAAATCACCAAGTTCATATTTGTTGATTCTTTTTTTATTTTCAATTTGTAGTTTAAGTTTGATTTCATTACATAATGAAAATCCAACTTTATTTATCTTTTGAATGAGATCACCATATGTATAAAGTCCATAATTTAAATTTCCATAATTTTCTGATTTTAATTCTTCTATAACTTTTCCTGCAAAAAGTTTAGGAACACTGGATATAAATTTTTCTTTCCAAAATTCCGAATTGCTTGCATCTATTGTATAGAGCTTTCATAAGAAAACATCTTTATACCAACGAAAATTAGATAACGTTGGGCAAGATAAATTGATTAATTGTGTTTTTAATTATTCTTCTACATTTATATAATTACCAATAAAATGTTTAACTATATTGGTAATAAGCATGTAGATGGAATCAGGGATCATTTGGCCTTGAGGAGTAAGAACAGGATTTCCTAAGGGATCTCTTTTTACTGCATTTAATATAGCATTTCTTTTTGTATAAGATAGGTATTTTTCCCACCAACCATGTAATTATCCAATAAATCCAAGGACGACTGCATTTACTACATGTCTTTGATCATTAACGGCAGCCATGATGGTAAAGGCGTATATCATCATGTGTTAGCATACTTGCAGGATTTGATATTCAGATAGTCTATCTACATTTCATTCATCTTAAAGAGTTTTCAAATTGAAGGCCATTTAGAATAGCTTGTTCTTCGAATTGAAGATCAACTAGAGTAGGTCCTGGATAATAATTTCTTATTTTTGCTACAGTGACTATTGGTTTTTGTCTTTTCAATATTTTTTTGATTTGTATAGATTCTTGATTTTGATCATTTTGATTCTCATTTGTTTTAGACTCTTCTTCTATAGGATCAGCTACAGAAAATTTTGAATCTAAGCTAGAGGCTTTAGAATTTGAGACTAAAACATTTATAGATTTGTTAGCTTTTTGATATTTAATTTCTTGAAGTTTTATATTTGTAAAACTATGAGATAATTGATTGATTAGTACATCTAAAAATTTTAAAGGTTTCCTTTCTAACTTTAGATCTTTAAGGGCTTCATACTGAAAACCTAAAGTTTGTGTCCTAATTATCTTTTGTAAAGAAGATGCTTTATAAATTTTTAAAATATTTTCAACTTTATCTTCAATTCTATTTCGTAAATGGCGCTTAGAAAATGCCCAACCAAAAAGATCTTTAGAAAATCAAGATATTGAAACAATTATTGAAAATTAAGACGAAAGTGTTAACATAAATTTTCAAACAGATTCCAGAGATACAACTCCTATAGTTTATCAATTTACTAGAAAATCTTATTCACATCCACCATTAGTGGTATGATCTTCTATTAAAGAACCATCCCGATTTTCTTGCTTTACACCTAATGTAGACCTTCGACCTACAGGACTAGTGTATCTTTCTTATCAAGCTTCTCCATCTAATACGTATAATCCTTCGGAATCTGATTTCAATATAAATGTTATTGAATGCTTTGAAATTGATAAAGAAATGTTAAAAAAAATTTAGCTCTACATCCTTTAACAAAATCCTTTTTTAAATAGGTTTCTCAAGAACATAAAGACTTTTTAAAATAAAAATGGTACAAATATATGTATGATAATCAAAGAAATATTTATTTGTTTGATTGGCTTAAACTTGCCATAAAGAAAGCTTAAAATACTAAAGATTTATCCATCAATATGATAACAAAATTAAGCTCATCTTGGATTAAAGCTTCTACCGGTTCTTCTCCACAAAGAACTGAAGAATCTATACATCCTACATTACATCAAATCATATATAAAGAAACTTTAGTCGTACCCATAAAAGATGTTGCAAAAATACAAGGAGATAAATGTAAATCTAAATTTATTTACAAATCAAATTTAAGTCATGTTTTAGAACAAAATAATTATACAAATATTAACCTTCATGCTATTGGCCAACAAACTAATATAATTGAAGATAAAGTTGAAAATATTTTATAGTCTTCTGAAATTATTTCTTTTCAAAAAGAAATCAAAACTATCTTAAAAGGATCCTCATCCTTATCCTTAGAATCATCTAGTTCCCCTGATAAAGATTATTCTTCAGATACATGCCATTGTAAAATATTTGATAGTGAAATCCAATATGAATCTGCTTCTTCTTCCTCTTTATCTTTAAGCGTGCTCTCTGCTCTAGAAGAAATGGTGCTAGAAATGTTTAAAGTTCTAAAAGATGAAGAATTAAAAAATAAATATTTTGAAAAAATATAGAAAATAAACAATGGAAATAAAAAAGGAAAAGCTTCTACATCAAGTAATATATCTGACTTACCTGAACAATTCAGTATAAAAACTGTTTTAGATAGATTACGAGAGCAACAAGCTCCTACTCATCTTTCAATTCAAGATCTTTCTAAAGAAATTAATAATCAGAAGCAAGAAATAAAAGAATTAAAGCAAGACTTAATTGAACTTCAAGAACTCAAACAACGTGTTGAGAATCTTCAATTTCCCACACTAAAAAATTATCAAGAAAATAATGATAATTTAGAACATCAAGAATAATTTGATGAAAACTTGAATGGTTTTGTAAATTCTTTAACAAAGAATCCACCTTAAAAATGGAAAACTCAAGTTACAATTAAGATCAAAGACTTCTCTATTAAAGAATTCTACTTACTAGATAGTGGCACTGATGTTAATTTAATAAAAGAAGGATTAATTCCAAAAAAATACTATGAAAAAACCAAAAATAAACTCAGCCGAACAACTACTAATGATAAACTCCATATCCATTATAAATTAAATAATGTCCATGTTTGCAAAAATGGATTTTTGATTAATTTTTTATTTTGTTTAATCAACTCCTATTCAACATATCAATATCATTCAAAATCAAATTGCTTATAAGGAAAAACAAATTGCATATCTTCAAGTAGATATGAATTCTTTAAGAATTGAAAAGGAATTACAAAAACCAGAATTCCAAAAAGATTTAATCCAATTTCAAAAATCTCTTGAAACAAAATGCTATTTTGTCCTCCCTTCTGCCTTTTAGCACAAGAAACACCATACTGTTTCTCTTCCATATATTGATGATTTCGAAGAGTCTCAAATTCCTACTAAAGCTCGACCTATTCAGATGAATAAAGACCCTGTACAACTATGTACTAAAGAAATCAATGATCTTCTTTGTCAAAAGCTTATTCAAAAATCACAATGCCTTTGGAGTTGTGCAGCGTTTTATGTAAATAAAACGCCTGATAAGAACGAGGTGTTCCCCATCTTGTTATCAACTACAAACCTTTAAATAATGTCTTAAAGTCCATCAAATATCCAGTTTCAGGTAAAACTGATCTTATTAACTGTCTAGCTGGTGCCTTCCTTTTTTCTAAATTTGATCTTAAATTAGGATTTTGGCAAATTCAAATCATCCGGGAGGATAGGTATAAAACTGCTTTTACAATACCATTTGCCCATTATGAATGGAACGTTATGCCATTTGCTTTAAAAAATGCTCCTTCAGAATTTTAAAGAATAATGAATGACACTTTTAATCCATATCTAGCTTTTACGCTCGTCCATATAGACGACATTCTTGTGTTTTCAAAATCCATTTGTGACCATTGGAAACATTCAAATATTTTTAAAAAGTTATTATGAAGAATGGACTTGTCTTATCCTAAAAGAAAATGAAGCTTTTTCAAACAGAAATTCAGTTTATTGGCTTTATAATAAAAAAAGACCAAAAATCCCGTAGAATGGTCACCTGCTCATACAAAAGCAGTTCAAAATATTAAATAGAAAGTCCAAAATTTACCTTGTTTAACTATCCCTCATCTAGATTTATTAAAAATAGTTCAGACAGATGCATCTGAAATAGTTTTTGGAGGAATCTTTCTACAAAGAAACGTCCTTGGAAAAGAAGAAATTCTTCGTTTCACTTCTGGAACATGGACGCCCACTCAATAGAATTATTTAACAATTAAAAAGGAAGTCCTATCTATAGTAAATAGTATAATGAAGTTCCAAAGTGATTTATTAAACAAAAATTTTTTTATTAAGAACAGATTGTAAATCTACTAAAGAAATTTTAGAAAAAGATGTAAAAAATCTTGCTACTAAGCAAATCTTTGCTCGCTGGCAAGCTTTATTAGCCATAATTGACTTTGACATTGACTAGATTGCAGGTAAAAATAATTCTCTTCCTAATTTTTTATATTGTAAGTTTTTATAGGGACAAAAGAATAAAGCCTCAGCAGATTAGACCCCTTCTCCAGTCCCCAACAGATAAAGTTTCTTCCATTATGAACACTACACCTTTATCTAGAAAATTCAGTGGCAATTATCTTGAGAGATGGGAAGCAACCCATACTTCTAATATTCCTCAATTTCAAAGCCCATCAAGCCCTGTATCCAGAAAACCTCAAACTTCACAAGCCCAATATTTTGCCACAAAAACACCCTTGAGAATTTATTCCTTAGATGACATGTCTTACGCCGATACCATTTCTATTGAACATCTTATGCAAACCCTTTTTTCTCCTAATCACTTATTTATCCAATCTTTTGACTATAAAGTCTATGAACAGATTCTGATTAGAATTAGCAGCTGTACTATTGATCATACAGATGGATTAAAAAATTCATACTTAAATGCTTTACCACCCAATATTACTATCCTCTATTCAAAAATCAAAATCCTGGATGTTCTCTCTGCAAAAGAATGGGGACGACCTCTTCATATACCTCAAAGGCTTGATTCATAACTTATTTTTAATTATTATGATTATATTTCTGCTTAGGAAGTCATCCTCCATTACCAACACCCATCCTTTTAGCATTCCTGATTCATCAGATTCAAATCACACTCCCATAAAATACCTATGTGGTTCTTCACACAATTCTAGACCCCTTTTGGTGCCACTAAAGACATCCTTCCTCTAGCACTTCTTCCTATTTATGAATCATATTCTGCATCATTTAAAGCCCTTATCAAATCCGAAGAAAAAAGCCTTTATCAGCCCCTACAACTTGTAACCAAACCATATGTTACCATGCAGTTTTATCGCAAGCAGGAGATTCCATGGATCTTGAAATGGAATTTTTATAAAGAAATGGACTTCATTCCACTAGTTTTATCTCGAATGATTTATATCAAGTTTTGGCATCAATTTGATTATACTGCAATACTCCAACAATATTCTACCGATCAAGCTATAAGCCATCATTCTCTGAAGTTCTCAGAGCTCCTAAAAAAGATAAAGAAAGGCTTCATCCAACAATTGATATTGACAAACAGAAGAATTCTTATTCAGCCTCTCCTTCTGCTTTTTATGTAGCAGCAGATTTGCTTCAACTCAAAAAAGAACTTCAAAAGGAAATTATTGAACAAATATAAAAAGAACGCGCATCGGAAAATTCTCCATTAAGTTTTGGTTAGTAGCTGCATCATCTTTGGGCTGATGACAATCCTTTTGAAAATATTGCTCCTGAACTAGATACAGATGCTGCTGAGACAAAAAGTGAAAATGAATGATTCATATCTATCTGAAGAAAAGGAAAAAAATAAAGCCAAGACAAGACATATGCTTTATCAAGCCACTCAATTTCCCACAAAGCAATCATGACAATCCACTATTCAGAATAAAGTTCATCTACAGGGAAGATTGTGATCTTATCCAGTAGTCCTGATGCATTATGAAATTTGTCAGCACATGAAATGAAATGCAAATGCAGTGTAAATTCAGTTGTAATGAAATGTAAGTTATGTTTGCTATGACGATAAATAAGTCTTGTCTTCCTCATGTACAGGCAAGAGTTGGAATACCAGTCAAAATCTAGCCTTGCTTCCACCACCATCTACTCTCTCCTCTCTCTTCCACTTTTATATACCCACCATCTTCCCCATTTGGTATTAGAGCCAAGTTGGTATCAAATTTGTAATTAAGTACTTTGGTGATATAAAATTGTTTTGTGAGTATTTCTTCAGTTATCTTTGTTATGTTATGCTGTGATTTTGCTTAAGGAATTACTGACTAAGAAGCAAGAACGTCAAAAGTCTTAAGACTTAGTTCTGTATTTATTGAGAAATTTTAATCATATTTCGCCCAGAGCGAAGCTGAGGTAGCCATTGTTGTCACCGTTGTTAGCCATGTGAAGGTGTTTAAGGAATTTTGTTAGTGTGTAAATCCACTATTTCGTTAGATACTCATGGTGGATTTGGTTTAAATAACTCTGTAATAAAAATTATGTCGTAGCGTATTAAGAAGTTTGTACCTTCGTCTTCCTCATCATCAAATTTCTTATCTTCTATGTCTATTAAAAATAGTGAAGAAATCAGTTATGACGATTTAGATTATGACTGGACTATTCCAACCATAAATAAAAATGAAATTTATAAAGTTGGAAGTTTTCAATTAAAATCAAGTTATAAAGTTAAAACCATTGAAAGAACTGAATCCATTATTAGTAATATTCAGCATCTTTCTTTAATCAAGCCCCATAAAATAAAAGTAGTATGTTAAAACTTATAATTATATTCATTTTGGATTAGTACAAGTTGCTCTAAAGCCTTTAACAAGACTTGGACTTAGAACAGAAGCTTTCAGCTATGTTCAAGATATAAGACATAAAAAATTCAGTGATTCATTACTTGGAATGGTTGAATCAAGTTTGGCTAATTGCCCCACTTTCTTTAATTGCTTTCCAAATTTCACTATTTCCCTTACAAATCTAGGTGCACATGAAGCTCTTACTCTTGCTATCTGGACAAAAGGTTTTGATATGAATCCTCATAATGAAAATATATAGAGTTTATTATAAACTCATGAATTCAGTTGTTCCAGGCATAGCCTATTCCCATGAAGAAAAAAGCATGACTACTTTATTCCAAACTAATTTCAAAAATAAAGTTAATATTCCAAAACTCATACAGTGGAATGATTTTAATCTCTCTGGTAAATGGCATATAGAAAACACTCAACCTAAAAAGTCTTTAGAAAATCAAGATGTTAAAACAATTATTGAACATTAAGATGGAAGTGTTGAAATAAATTTTCAAACAGATTCAAGAGAAACAACTCCTGCAGTTTATCAACCTTCTAGAAAGTCTTATTCTCATCCTCCCTCTGTGGTAGGATCTTCCATAAATGAACCATCTCGAGTTTTTTACTGTACACCTAATGTAGACCTTCGACCTATAGGACTTGTGTATCATTCTTTTCAAGTTTCTCCATCTAATACATATAATCCTTCGGAATTTGATTTCAATATAAATGTTATTGAATGTTTTGGAATTGATAAAGAAATGTTAAAAAAGAATTCAGCTCTGCATCCTTTAACGAAATCCTTTTTTAAACAGGTTTCTCAAGAACATAAAGACTTTTTAAAATAAAAATGGTACAAATATATGTATGATAATCAAATAAGTATTTATTTCTTTGATTGGCTTAAAGCAGCCATAAAGAAAGCTTATAATAATGAGGATTTATCCATCAATATGATAACAAAATTAAGCTTATCTTGGATTATAGCTTCTTCTAGTTCTTCTCCACAAAGAACTGAAGAATCTATATATCCTCCATTATATCAAATCATATATAAAGAAACTTCAGCCTACCCATAAAAGATGTTGCAAAAATACAATGAGATAAAGGTGAATATAAATTTATTTACAAATCAAATTTAATTCATGTTTTAGAACAAAATAATTATACAAATATTAACCCTCATACTATTGGCCAACAAACCAATAGAATTAAAGATAAAGTTGAAAATATTTTAAAATTTTATGAAGCATCTTCTTCACAAAAGATAATTAAGACACAAACTTTAGGTTTTCAAGGTGAGGCCCTTAAATATCTAAAGTTAGAAAGGAAACCTTTAAAATGTTTAGATGAACTAAGCAATCAATTATCTCATAGTTTTACAAATATAAAACTTTAAGAAAATGAAGATAAAAAAGCTAACAAATCTATAAATGTTTGAGTCTCAAATTCTAAAGCCTCTAGCTCAGATTCAGAATTTTCTGTAGCTGATCCTATAGAAGAAGAGTCTAAAACAAATGAGAATCAAAATGATCAAAATCAAGAATCTCTACAAATTAATAAAATATTTAAAAAGCAAAAAACAATAACCAATAGTCACTACAGTAAAAACAAGAAATTATTATCCAAGACCTACTCCAGTTGATCTTCAATTCGAAGAACAAGCTATTCTAAATGGCCTTCAATTTAAAAACTCTTTAGTATATGAATGGAATGTAGATAGACTATCTGAATATCAAATCCTGCTACTATGCCAACACATGATGATATATGCCTTTACCATCATGGCTGCCGGTAATGATCAAAGAATGCAGTAAATGCAGTCGTCCTTGGATTTACTGGACAATTACATGGTTGGTGGGAAAATTATCTATCTGATACAGAAAGAAATGCTATATTAAATGTAGTAAAAAGAGATCCCTCAGGAAATCCTATTCTTACTCCTCAAGGCCAAATGATCCCTGATTCCATCTACATGCTTATTACCAATATAGTTAATCATTTTATTGGTAATTATATGAATGTTAAAGAAAAATAAAAAAACACAATTAATCAATTTATCTTGCCCAACATTATTAGATTTTCGTTGGTATAAAGATGTTTTCTTGTCAAAACTCTGTACAATCAATACAAGTAATTCAGAATTTTGGAAAGAAAAATTCATATCTGGCCTTCCTAAACTTTTTGCAAAAAAGGTTAGATAAAAATTAAAATCAGAAAATTATGGAATGTATATATATGGTGATCCAATTCAAAAGATTAATAAAGTTGGATTTTCATTATGCAATGAAATCAAACTTAAACGTCAAATTAAAAATAAAAAAAGAATAAGCGAGTATAAACTTGGTGATTTTTCTTTTCAATTTGGTATAGAACCATTAATCAGTCCTTCTAGTGAAAATAAAAAGAAAAACTTAAAAAGAAACCATCAAAAAAGAAAATCTAAACAATATAAAATTGTTTTGTGAGTATTTCTTCACTTATCTTTATCTTTTGATTTTGTTTAAGGAATTGCTGACTCAAAAGTAAGAACATCAAAATTTTTAATACTTAGTTCTGTGTTTGTTACTATTAAGAAATTTTAATCATATTCCACCCAAAGTGATGCTAAGGTAACCATTATTGTCGCTGTTGTTAGCCGTGTGAAGGCGTTTAAGCATTTTGTTGGTGTGTAAATCCTCTATTTCGTTAGATACTCGTGGTGGATTTGCTTAAAATAACTTTATAATATAAATTATAGCTAAGCTTATTAAGAAGTTTGTACCTTCTTCTTCCTCATCATCAAATTCCTTATCTTTTATGTCTATTAAAAATAGTGTAGAAATTAGTTATGATGATTTAGATCAAGTTATTTGTGACTGGACTATTCCAACCGTAAATAAAAATAAAATTTATAAAGTTGGAAATTTCAATTAAAATCAAGTTATAAAGTAAAAACCATTGAAATAACTGAATCCATTACCAGTAATATTCCGCATCTTTCTTTAATCAAGCCCCATGAAATAAATGACTATGTTAAAACATACAATTATATTCATTTTGGATTAGTGCAAGTTGTTCTAAAGCCTTTAACAAGACTTGGACTTAGAACATAAGCTCTCATCTATGTTTAAGATACAAGACATAAAAAATTTAGTGATTCATTACTTGGAATAGTTGAATCAATTTGCCTAATGGCCTTACTTTCTTCAATTGCTTTCCAAATTTCTTCATTTCCCTTACAGAGCCAGGTGCACATGAAGCTCTTACTCTTGCTATACAGACAAAAGGTTTTGATATGAATCCTCATAATCAAAATCTTGCTCTCATAAATAGTGTTTATTATAAACTCATGAATTCAATTGTTCAGGCATAGCCTATTCCCATCAAGCAAAAGGTATGACTGCTTTATTCCAAACTAATGTTAAAAATAAAGTTAATATTCAAAAATTCATACAGTGGAATGATATTAATCTATCTGGTAAATGGCATATAGAAAACGCTCAACCTAAAAAGTCTTTAGAAAATCAAAATGTTGAAACAATTATTGAACATGAAGATGGAAGTGTTGAAATAAGTTTTCAAACAAATTGAAGAGATACAACTCCTATAGTTTATCAACTTTCTAGAAAATCTTATTTACATCCTCCATTAGTAGTAGGATCTTCCATAAAAGAACCATCCCGAGTTTCTTGCTCTACACCTAATGTAGACCTTCAACCTACAGGACTAGTGTTTCCTTCTTATCAAGCTTCTCCATCTAATACATATAATCCTTCGGAATTCGATTTCAATATAAATGTTATTGAATGCTTTGAAATTGATAAAGAAATGTTAAACAAGAATTTAGCTGTACATCCTCTGACGAAATCCTTTTTTAACCACGTTTCTCAAGAACATAAAGACTTTCTAAAAGCAAAATGGTATAAATATATGTATGATAAACAAAGAAATATTTATTTCTTTGATTGGCTTAAACTAGCTATAAAGAAAGCTTATAATACTGGAGCTTTATCCATCAATATGATAAAAAAAAAGTAAATTCATCTTGGATTATAGCTTCTACTAGTTCTTCTCCACAAAGAACTGAAGAATCTATACATCATCCATTACATCAAATCATATATAAAGAAACTTCATCCGTACCTATAAAAGATGTTGCAAAAATACGAGGAGACAAAGGTAAAACTGAATTTATTTACAAATCAGATTTAAGTCATGTTTTAGAACAAAATAATTATACAAATATAATCCTTCATATTATTGGCCAACAAACTAATAGAATTAAAGATAAAGTAGAAAATATTTTAAAATTTTATGAAACTACTTTTTCCCATAAAGTAATCAAGACACAATCTTTAGGTTTTCAAGGTGAAGCCCTTAAAGATCTAAAATTAGAAAAAAAAACCCTTAAAATTTTCAGACGAACTAATCAATCAATTATCTCACAGTTTTATAAACATAAAACTTAAAGATATTAAAGAAAATAAAGATGAAAAATCCATAAATGTTTTAGTTTCTAAAGGTTTGAGCGCAGACTCAGAATTCTCTTTTTCCCATACAGATCTAGGTGCACATGAAGCACTTACTGTTGCTATCTAGACAAAAGGTTTTGATATGAATCCTCATAATCAAAATCTTACTCTCATATATAGAGTTTATTAGAAACTCATAAATTTAGTTGTTCCAAGCATAGCCTTTTTCCATTAAGCAAATGGTATGACTACTTTATTCCAAACTAATTTCAAAAATAAAGTTAATATTCTAAAACTCATACAGTGGAATGATATTAATCTATCTAGTAAATGGCACTTAGAAAATGCTCAACCTAAAAGGTCTTTAGAAAATCAAGATATTAAAACAATTATTGAACATGAAGATGGAAGTATTGAAATAAATCTTCAAACAGATTCAAGAGCTACAACTCCTACAGTTTATCAACCTTCTAGAAAGTCTTATTCTCATCCTCCGTTTGTGGTAGGATCTTCCATAAAAGAGCCATCCCGAGTTTCTTGCTCTGCACCTAATGTAGACCTTTGACCTATAGGACTAGTGTATCCTTCTTATCAAGCTTCTCCATCTAATACATACAATCCTTTGTAATCCAATTTCAATATAAATGTTATTAAATGCTTTGAAATTGATAAAAAAATGTTAAAAAAGAATTTAGCTTTTCATCCTCTCACAAAATCCTTTTTGAACCATGTTTCTCTAGAACATAAAGGCTTTCTAAAAGCAAAATGGTATAAATATATGTATGATAATCAAAGAAATATTTATTTCTTTGATTGACTTAAACTAGCCATGAAGAAAGCTTATAATACTGAAGATATATCCATAAACATAATAACTAAATTAAGCTCTTCTTGGATTATAGCCTCTACTAGTTCTTTTCCACAAAGAACTGAAGAATCTAAACATCCTCCATTATATCAAATCATATATAAAGAAACTTCAGCCATACCTATAAAAGATGCTGTAAAAATATAAGGAGATAAAGGTAAATCTATATTTATTTACAAATCAGACTTAAGCCATATTTTAGAACAAAATAATTATACAAATATTAACCTTCATACTATTGGCCAACAAACTAATAGAATTGAAGATAAAGTTGAAAATATTTTAAAAATTTATGAAGCATCTTCTTCACAAAAGATAATTAAGACACAAACTTTAGGTTTTCAAAGGGAAGGCCTTAAAGAACTAAATTTAGAAAGGAAACCTTTAAAATTTTTAGATGAACTAATCAATCAATTATCTCATAGTTTTATAAATATAAAACTTCAAGAAAATAAAGATAAAAAAGTTAACAAATCTTTAAATGTTTTAGTCTCAAATTCTAAAGCCTTGAGCTCATATTTAGAATTTTTTGTAGCTAATCCTATAGAAGAATAGTCTAAAACAAATGAAAATCAAAATGATCAAAATAAGAATCTCTACAAATCAATAAAATATTTAAAAGACAAAAGCTAATAGTCACTGTAGAAAAAATAAGAAATTATTATGTAAAATCTACTCCAGTTGATCTTCAATTCGAAGAACAAACTATACTAATTGGCCTTCGATTTGAAAACTTCTCAGAATACGAATGGAATGTAGATGGACTATTTGAATACCAAATCCTGCAACTGTGCCAACACATGATGGTATATGCCTCCACCATCATGGCTGTCGGTAATGATCAAAGACATGCCGTAAATGTAGTCGTTCTTGGATTTACTGGACAATTACATGGTTGGTGGGAAAACTGCCTATCTGATACAGAAAGAAATGTTATATTAAATGCAGTAAAAAGAGATCCCTTAGGAAATCCTATTCTTACTCCTCAATGCCAAATGATTCCTAATTCCATCTACATGCTTATTACTAATATAGTTAAACATTTTATTGGTAATTATATGAATGTTGAAGAAAAATTAAAAACACAATTAATCAATTTATCTTGCCCAACATTTTTAGATTTTCGTTGGTATAAAGATGTTTTCTTGTCAAAACTTTGTACAATCAATACAATTAATTCAGAATTTTGGAAAGAAAATTTCATATATGGTCTTCCTAAACTTTTTGCAGAAAAAGTTAGAGAAGAATTAAAATAAAAAAATTATGGAAATTTGAATTATGGAATGTATAGATGTGGTGATCTAATTCAAAAGATTAATAAAGTTGGAATTTCATTATGCAATGAAATCAAACTTAAATGTCAAATTGAAAATCAAAAAACAATCAGGAAGTATGAACTTGGTGATTTTTGTTTTCAATTTGGCATGCAACTAATAATCAGTCCTTCTAGTGAAAATAAAAAGAAAAACTTAAAAAGAAACCATAAAAAAAGAAAAACTAAACATTTTTCAACTCCACAATATTATATTTCCTTAAAAGGATATCATAAAAAATTTTCCCATAAAGACCCTCATAAAGAATTAAAGAAATCTTATACAAAAGATAATCCATCCACTTCGTATCCCAAGAAAAAAGAAATACAATGTTATAATTGCAAACAAAAAGGACATATAGCTCCTGACTGCCCAAAAATAAAAGTAACAGCAGAAAAAGAAATCAAAACTATCTTAAAAGGATCCTCATCCTCATCCTTAGAATCATCTAGTTCCTCTGATGAAGATTATTCTTCTGACACATGCCATTGTAAAATATTTGATAGTGAAATCCAGTATGAATCTACTTCTTTTTCCTCTTTATCTTTAAACGTACTCTCTGCTCCAAAAGAAATGGTGCTAGAAATGTTTAAAGATCTAAAAGGTGAAAAATTAAAAAATAAATATTTTGAAAAAATATAGAAAATAAACAACGGAAATAAAAAAGGAAAAGCTTTTACATCAAGTAATATATATGACTTACCTGAATAATTCAGTATAAAAACTGTTTTAGATAGATTAAAAGAGCAACAAGCTCTACTCATCTTTCAATTCAAGATCTTTCTAAAGAAATTAATAATCAAAAGCGAGAAATAAAAGAATTAAAACAAGACTTAATTGAACTTTAAGAACTCAAACAACATGTTGAAAATCTTGAATTTAACACACTAAAAAATTATCAAGAAAACAATGATAATTTAGAACATTAAGAAAAATTTGATAAAAACTTAGATGGTTTTGTAAATTTTTTAACAAGGCATCCACCTCAAAAATGGAAAACTCAAGTTACAATTAAGGTCAAAGACTTCTCTATTAAAGCACTCCGCTTAGTAGATAGTGGCACAGATATTAATTTAATAAGAAAAGGATTAATCCCAACAAAATATTATGAAAAAACCAAATATAAACTTAGCATAGCAACTACTAGTAAGAAACTCCATATCTATTATAAATTAAATAACGTCCATGTTTGCAAAAATGGAACATGTATAAAGACTAATTTCCTGCTCAGAAAAATTTAAACAATGATGTTATCCTTAGAAATCCTTTTCTACAGATTCTACAGCCTTTTCAAATTGACTCATCAGGCCTTAAAACTATTAAAAACAATAAAAAATTAATTTTTGATTTTCTTCAATCAACTCCTATCAACATATCAATATCATTCAAAATCAAATAGCTTATAATGAAAACAAATTGCATATCTTCAAGAAGATATGAATTCTTTAAGAATTGAAAAAGAATTACAAAAACCAGAATTCCAAGAAGATTTAATCCAATGTTAAAAATCTCTTGAAACAGAATGCTATTCTGACCTTCCTTTTGCCTTTTGGCATGGGAAACACCATACTGTTTTTCTTTCATATATTGATAATTTCGATGAATATCAAATTCCTACTAATGCCAGACCTATCTGCCTTCAAGAAGTATCCCTTCTCATTATGACATCAAGTACAAGCGATAGCAAAGCCCCTATTCAGGAATCAAGCACTTCATTCATACCTACATCCCAATAAATATCAATTCCCTTCTTCAATCCAGGATTATCAATCACTTCACAAGAATTTATCAATACCCATTGGAGTGTCATTCTCTCTGATAAAAGAAAAAACACTAGAAAACCCTATCCAAAATTACAAACCATATCAAGGACTTAGAAAGCCAAATCCTTATGTGACATAACATCCATCAATGAGCACTGTTATCCACCTATGCTAATGAAAAATAAACTAGAATTCACCTCTTGGAAAAGGTTAACACAGCCTTTCCATATGAGATAGCTGCAAGAATTAGAGAAAAACTATTTCTTGTTGGATCAAGGAGCCATTAATGCTCAAAGCTCAATATATAAGCTGGGCAACTTGCTTTCCCAAATTGTTCCTACCATCATATGAAGTTGATATCTTATATTTCAAACAAGTATTAGTCCAAAGATTTTCTTTATACAGAGAAGATTTTGAAATGATATAGCAGCTCCCTACAATCGTGTGTCATGCCCTTTGCAACCTTGGAGTTACCAAAAGACAACTTCTCATAATGATTTCATCAAGTTTGGCTTAAAGATTAGAAATCCAGTTTTATCAACCTTATCAATTATGGACCATCATGACTTATGGGGAAGGAGATTTAATCTGCAAAAAATTCATCTCTACCTTAAATGATTATGAGCATCTCCCTGCTGACTTTCTAGCTCAATGGTATGAATCTCATGAAGTTGCTACAATGGAATACGGCTTAGAACGTCTCCAAAAGTATGATCCAGCTTTTGATCAATATCAAAGATTTATCAATCTAAAATGACTTCTTGAATTTGCAAGTATATACAGATATGTTTGGTGTGACAGTCGATAAGTTGTTTGCATTGCTGATGATCTCGTTGAGCAAACAATGGTGATACAGAATCCTTCTAAATCCAAGCATGCCAAGCTTAATCAAATTCTCAATGCCTATGAAGATATCTCTTTTGACATCTCAGAAAAAACTCATGAAGAATTAATTCAGTTATTCCATAGAGAATTCAAAAATGATAATGAAGGTTGGAATGACCCTTGTCATAATTTTGACTCTATTATGAAGTTCTCCGCCAGCTGCATTGGAATTCATTAGGATGGTGATTAATCTTATCAAGATTTAGATTTATCAAGATTTATTAAGAGTTTTCTCTATAAAGTCTGCAAAGAAAAGATAACAAAAACTTTATCATTGCTACTGTATCCATAGTTATGCTATTCTCTACAAACACATCGAAGTTATGTTGAAAAAGTACTTTACAAAAAAGCTACTTTGAGAAAGAAGACAAAAGACAATTGGGAAAATTCCAAAAGCCAACAACAAAATTCAAGGCTCCATAGACTCCTCTCTCCACAACAGACCAACCAGGTACTATGCAAAAGAATAAAGCAACATCCTCCTATTCAACAAGTACACTCATCACAGCATGAAGACAAACCATCAATACAGCAACTTGTGATTCTATCCAGTAGTAAAATCCCAAAACATCATAAAATGAAATGCAAATGTAGTATAAATTCAGTTGTAATGAAATGTAAATTATATTTGCTAAGGCTATGAATAGTACCAACCTTCTCCATGTACAGGCAAGAGTTGGAATACCAGTCAAAATCCAGCCATGCTTCCACCACCATCTCCTTTATCCTCTCCCTTCCACTTTTGTATACCCACCATCTTCCCCATTTGGTATCAGAGCTAACTTGGTACCAAATTTGTAATCAAGTACTTTGGCAATATAAAGTTGCGTTGTGAGTATTTATTTACTTATTTTTGTTATGTTATGCTTTGATTTTGCTTAAGGAGTGCTGACTCAGAAGTAAAAATGTCAAAAGTCTTAATACTTGGTTGTGCGTTTATTATTATTGAGAAATTTTAATCATATTCCGCCCGGAGCGAAGCTCAGGTAGCCATTGTTGTCGCCGTTGTTAGCCGTGTGAAGGCATTTAAGGTGTTTTATTGGTGTGTAAATCCTCTATTTTGTTGATACTCCTGGTGGATTTGGTTAAAATAATACTGTAATACAAATTATGGCTAAGCTTATTAAGAATTATGTACCTTCTTCATCCCCATTATTAAATTCCTTATCTTCTATGTCTATTAAAAATAGTAAAGAAATCAGTTATGATGATTTAGATCAAGTTATTTGTGGTTGGACTATTCCAACCGTAAATAAAATGAGATTTATAAAGCTGGAAGTTTTCAATTAAAATCAAGTTTCAAAGTAAAAACCATTGAAAGAACTGAATCCATTACCAGTAATATCTTGCATCTTTCTTTAATCGAGCCCCATGACATAATGGAGTATGTTAAAACAAACAAAAATATTCTTTTTGGATTAGTGCAAGTTGCTTTAAAGCCTTTAATAAGACTTGGAGTTAGAATAAAAGCTCTCATCTATGTTTAAGATACAAGACATAAAAAATTCAGTGATTCATTACTTGGAATGGTTGAATCAAGTTTGGCCAATGGCCCTACTTTCTTCAATTACTTTCTAAATCTCTCTGTTTCCATACAGATCCAGGTGCACATGAAGCTCTTACTCTTGCTCTTCAAATAAAAGGTTTTGAAATGAATCCTCATAATCAGAATCTTGCTCTCCTAAATAGAGTTTATTATAAAGTCGTGAATTTAGTTGTTCCAGGCATAGCCTATTCTCATTAAGCAAAAGGTATGACTACTTTATTCCAAACTAATTTCAAAAATAAAGATAATATTCCAAAACTCATACAATGGGATGATATTAATCTATCTAGTAAATGGCGCTTAGAAAACGCCCAACTAGAAAGGTCTTTAGAAAATCAAGATATTGAAACAATTATTGAACATGAAGAAGGAAGTCTTGAAATAAATTTTCAAAAAGATTCAAGGGATACAACTCCTACGGTTTATTAACCTTTTAGAAAGTCTTATTCTCATCCTCCCTCTGTGGTAGGATCTTTGATAAAAGAACCATCCCGAGTTTCTTGCTCTACACCTAATGTAGACTTTCGACCTGCAGGACTTGTGTATCCTTCTTATCAAGCTTGTCCATCTAGTACATATAATCCTTCGGAATCCGATTTCAATATAAATGTTATTGAATGTTTTGAAATTGATAAAGAATTGTTAAAAAAGAATTTACCTCTACATCTTTTAACAAAATCCTTTTTTAAATAGGTTTCTCAAGAACATAAAGACTTTTTAAAAGAAAAATGGTACAAATATATGTATGATAATCAAAGAAATATTTATTTCTTTGATTGGCTAAAACTAGCCATAAAGAAAGCTTATAATACTAAAGATTTATCCATCAATATGATAACAAAATTAAGCTCATCTTGGATTATAACTTCTACCAGTTCTTCTCCACAAAGAACTGAAGAATCTATACATCCATGATTACATCAAATTATATATAAATAAACTTTAGCCTTACCCATAAAAGATGTTACAAAAATACAAGAAGATGAAGGTAAATTTGAATTTATTTACAAATCAGATTTAGGTCATGTTTTAGAACAAAATAATTATACAAATATTATCCTTCATACTATTAGCCAACAAAATAATATAATTGAAGAAAAAGTTGAAAATATTTTACAACCTTTTGAAATTACTTCTTCTCAGAAAAAAATCAAAACTATCTTAAAAGGATCCTCATCCTCATCCTTAGAATCATCTAGTTTGTCTGATAAAGATTACTCTTTATATACATGTCATTGTAAAATATTTGACAGTGAAATCCAGTATGAATATGCTTCTACTTCCTCTTTATCTTTAAACATACTCTCTGCTCCAGAAGAAATTGTGCTAGAAATGTTTAAAGATCTAAAAGGTAAAGAATTAAAAAATAAATATTTTAAAAAAAATATAGAAAATAAACAATGGAAATAAAAAAGGAAAAGCTTCTACATCAAGTAATATATCTAACTTACTTGAATAATTCAGTATAAAAACTATTTTAGATAGATTAAGAGAGCAACAAGCTCCTACTCATCTTTCAATTCAAGATCTTTCTAAAGAAATTAATAATCAAAAGCAAGAAATAAAAGAATTAAAGCAAGACTTAATTGAACTTCAAGAACTCAAACAACATGTTGAGAATTTTAAATTTCACACGCTCAAAAATTATCAAGAAAATAATGATAATTTAGAACATCAAGAGAAATGTGATGAAAACTTAAATGGTTTTATAAATTCTTTAACAAGGAATCCACCTCAAAAATGGAAAACTCAAGTTACGATTAAGGTCAAAGACTTCTCTATTAAAGCACACTGCTTACTAGATAGTGGCACAAATGTTAATTTAATAAGAGAAGGATTAATCCCAACAAAATATTATGAAAAAACCAAAAATAAACTTAGCCAAGCAACTGCTAGTAATAAACTCTATATCCATTATAAATTAAATAAGGTCCATGTTTGCAAAAATGGAACACATATAAAGACTAATTTCCTGCTCGAAAAAGATTTAGACAATGATGTTATCCTTAGAAATCCTATTCTATAGATTCTACAACCTTTTCAAATTGTTTCATTAGGCCTTAAAACTATTAAAAACAATAAAAAATTAATTTTTGATTTTGTGGAATCAACTTCTATTCAACATATCAATATTATTCAAAATCAAATTGCTTATAAATAAAAACAAATTGCATATCTTCAAGAAGATATGAATTCTTTAAGAATTGAAAAAGAATTACAAAACCTAGAATTCCAAAAGGATTTAATCCAATTTCAAAAATATTTTGAAGCAAAATGCTATTCTGACCTTCCTTCTACCTTTTGGCACAGGAAACACCATACTATTTCTCTTCCATATATTGATAATTTCGATGAATCTTAAATTCCTACTGAAGCTCAACCTATTCAGATGAATAAAGACCTTGTACAATTATGTACTAAAGAAATCAATGATCTTCTTGTTAAAAAGATTATTCAGAACTCGCAATCCCTTTAGAGTTGTGCAGCGTTTTATGTAAATAAAGTGTCTGAACAAGAACGAGGTGTTCCCCATCTTGTTATCAACTAAAAGCCTTTAAATAAAGTCTTAAAGTCCATCAGATATCTAGCTCTAAATAAAACTGATCTTATTAACCGCTTAATTGGTGCCTTCCTTTTTTCCAAATTTGATCTTAAATCAGGATTTTGGCAAATTCAAATCACCCTGGAGGATAGGTATAAAACTGCTTTTACAGTACCATTTGGCTATTACGAATGGAATGTTATGCCATTTGGTTTAAAAAATGGTCCTTCAGAATTTCAAAAAATAATGAATGACATTTTTAATCCATATTAAGCTTTTACACTCGTCTATATAGATGACATTCTTGTGTTTTTAAAATCTATCTGTGACAATTGGAAATATTTAAATATTTTTTAAAAAAGTTATTATCAAGAATGGACTTTTTTATCCCAAAAGAAAATGAAGCTTTTTCAAATAGAAATTCAGTTTCTTGGCTTTGTAATAAAAAAAGGAACTATTTCTCAGTCCAAAGAGTTATTTAGTTTGCTTCCCAGTTTCCTGATGATATTCTTAATAAAGAGCAATTGCAATGTTTTCTTGGATGCCTTAATTATGTTTCTGACTTTTATAAAAATCTTGCTAAAGAAAGAAAAATCTTGTAAATGCGCTTGACCATAAATCCCATAGAATGGTCACTTGCTCATACAAAAGCTGTTCAAAATATTAAACAGAAAGTCCAAAATTTACCTTGTTTAACTATCCGTCATCAAGATTTATTAAAAATAGCTCAAACAGATCCATCTAAAATAGGTTTTGGAGTAATCCTTCTACCAAGAAACATCCTTGGAAAAGAAGAAATTCTTCGTTTCACTTCTGGAACATGGACGCCCACTCAACAGAATTATTCAACTATTAAAAAGGAAATCCTATCCATAGTAAATAGTATAATGAAGTTCCAAAGTGATTTATTAAACAAAAAATTTCTATTAAGAATAAATTGTAAATTTGCTAAAGAAATTTTAGAAAAAGATGTAAAAAATCTTGCTGCTAAGTAAATCATTGATCACTAATAAGTTTTATTAGCCATATTTGACTTTGACATTGAGTATATTGCAGGTAAAAATAATTCTTTTACTGATTTTTTATTCGTGAGTTTTTACAGGGATAAAAGAATGAAGCCTTGGAAGATTAGACCCTTTCTCCAGTCCCCAACTGATAAAGTTTCTTCTATTATAAACACTACACCTTTATCTAGAAAATCCAGTGGCAATTATCTTGAGAGATGGGGAGCAACCCATACTTCTAATATTCCACAATTTCAAAGCCCATCAAGCTCTGTATTTAGAAAACCTCAAGCTTCACAAGCCCAATATTTTGCCACAAAAGCACCCTTGAGAATTTATTCCTTAGATGACATGTCTTACACCGATACCATTTTTGTTGAACATCTTATCCAAACCCTTTTTTCTCCTAATCACTTATTTATCCAACCTCTTGACTATAATGTCCATGAACAGATTCTAATCAGCACTGGCAGCTGTACTATTGATCATATAGATGGATCAAAAAATTCATACTTAAATGCTTTACCACCTAATATTACTATCCTCTATTCAAAAATCAAAATCCTGCATGTTCTCTCTGCAGAAGAATAGGGACGACCTCTTCAAATGCCTCAAAGGCTTGATTCAGAACTTATTTTTAATTATTATAATTATATTTCTACTTGGGAAATCATCCTCTATTATTAAAGCCCATCCTTCCAGCGTTCCTGGTTCATCATATTCAAATCAAACTCCCATAAAATATCTATGTGGTTCTTCACACAATTCTGGATCCCTTTTGGTGCCATTAAAGACATCCTTCCTCAAGCACTTCTTCCTATTTGTGAATCCTATTCTACATCATTTAAAGCCCTTCTCAAATCAGAAGAAAAAAACCTTTATCAGCACCTACAACTTGCAATGGAACCTTCTGTTACTATGTAGTTTTGTCGCAAGCCGGAGATTCCTTGGATCTTGAAATGGAATTTTTATAAAGAAATGGACTTCAGTCCACCAATTTTATCTGGAATGATTTATATCAAGTCTTGGCATCAATTTGATTATACTACAATACTACGCAATATTCTACCGATCAAGCTATAAAGCCATCACTCTCTGAAGTTCTCAAAACTCTTGGAAAAGAAAAGGAAAGGCTTCATCCAGCAAGTGATATAGACAAACAGAAGAATTCTTGTTTAGCCTCTCCTTCTACTCTTTATGTAGTAGCAGATTTGCTTCAACTCAAAAAAGAACTTCAAATGAAAATTTTTGAACAAATACAAAAAGAAAGGTCATCTGAAAATTCTTCATTAAGTTTTGGTCAGCGGCTGCATCATCTTTGGGCCGATGACAAACCTTTTGAAAAGATTGCCCCTGAACCAGATACAAATGTTGATGATACAAAAAATGATAATGAAGGATTCATCTTTATCCAAAGAAAAGGAAAAAAAATAAAGCCAAGACAAGACATATGCTTCATCAAGCCACTCAATTTCCCACAAAGCCATCTAAATAATCTACTATTGAGAATAAAGTTCATCTACAGTGAAGATTATGATTAAGCTTCTAGTTTGTAATCAAGTATAATAGCAATATAAAGTTGTTTTATGAGTATTTCTTCACTTATCTTTATATTTTGATTTTATTTAAGAAATTGCTGACTCAGAAGCAAGAATGTCAAAAATCTTAATACTTCGTTGTATGTTTGTTATTATTGAGAAATTTTAATCATATTGGGCCTGGAGCGAAACTGAGGTAGCCATTGTTGTCACCGTTGTTAGTAGTGTGAAGGCATTTAAGGCATTTTGTTGGTGTGTAAATCTACTATTTCATTAGATTCTCATGGTGGATTTGGTTTAAAAAACTCTATAATACAAATTATAGCTAAGCTTATTAAGAAGTTTATACCTTCTTCTTCCTTATCATCAAATTCCCTATCTTCTATGTCCATTAAAAATAATAAAGAAATTTGTTATAACAATTTAGATCAAGTTATTTGTGATTGGACTATTCCAACCATAATAAAAATGAAATTTATAAAGTTGGAAGTTTTCAATTAAAATCAAGTTATAAAGTAAAAACCATTGAAAGAACTGAATCCATTACCAGTAATATTCAGCATCTTTCTTTAATCAAGCCCCATGAAAAAACGGAGTATGTTAAAATGTACAATTATATTCATTTTGGATTAGCGCAAGTTGCACTAAAGCCTTTAACAAGACATGGACTTAGAACTGAAGCTCTCATCTATGTTTAAGACACAAGATATAAACAACTCAGTAATTCATTACTTGAAATGGTTGAATCAAGTTTGGCTAATGGCCCTACTTTCTTCAATTACTTTTTAAATTTCTCTATTTCTCTTACAGATCTAGATGCATATGAAGCTCTTACTCTTGCTATCCAAACAAAAGGTTTTGATATGAATCCTCATAATCAAAATCTTGCTCTCATATATAAAGTTTATTATAAACTCAAGAATTAAGTTGTTCCAGGCATAGCCTATTTCTATTAAGCAAAAGGTATAACTACTTTATTCTAAACTAATTTCGAAAATAAAGTTAATATTCCAAAACTCATACAGTGGAATGATATTAATCTATTTAGTAAATGGCGCTTAGAAAACGCTCAACCTGAAAGGTCTTTAGAAAATCAAGATATTGAAGCAATTATTGAGCACAAAGATGGAAGTATTGAAATAAATTTTCAAACAGATTCAAAAGATACAACTCTTACAGTTTATCAACTTTCTAGAAAGTCTTATTCTCATCCTCCCTTTGTGGTAGGATCTTTCATAAAAGAACCATCCCGAGTTTCTTGCTCTACACCTAATGTAGACCTTCGACCTATAGGACTAGTGTATCTTTCTTATCAAGCTTCTCCATCTAACACATATAATCCTTTGGAATCCAATTTCAATATAAATATTATTAAATGCTTTGAAATTGATAAAGAAATGTTAAAAAAAAATTTAGCTTCACATCCTCTCACAAAATCCTTTTTAACCATGTTTCTCAAGAACATAAAGACTTTCTAAAAGTAAAATGGTATAAATGTATGTATGATAATCAAAGAAATATTTATTTCTTTGATTGGCTTAAACTAGCCATAAAGAAAGCTTATAATACTGAAGATTTATCTTTTGATAACAAAATTAAGCTCATCTTGGATTATAGCTTCTACCAGTTCTGTTCCATAAAGAACTGAAGAATCTTCAGCCGTACCCATAAAATCATTTATAAAGAAACTTCAGCCGTACCCATAAAAGATGTAGCAAAGATATAAGGAGAAAAAGGTAAATATGAATTAATTTATAAATCAAACTTAAGTCATGTTTTAGAACAAAATAATTATACAAATATTAACCTTCATACTATTGGCCAACAAACCAATACAATTAAAGAGAAAGTTGAAAATATTTTAAAATTTTATGAAGCATCTTCTTCATAATAGATAATTAAGACACTATCTTTAGGTTTTCAGGGTGAAGCCCTTAAAGATCTAAAGTTAGAAAAAAAAACCCTTAAAATTTTCAGACGAACTAATCAATCAATTATCTCATGGTTTACAAACATAAAACTTAAAGATAATAAAGAAAATAAAGATGAAAAATCCATAAATGTTTTAGTTTCTAAAGCTTTGAGCTCAGACTTAGAATTCTCTGTTTATGACTCTACAGAAGAAAAATCAAATGATAATAAAGATGATTAAAATCAAGAATCTCTACAAATCAATAAAATATTTAAAAGACAAAAACCAATAGTCACTGCAGCAAAAATAAGAAAATATTATCCAAGACCTACTCCAGTTGATCTTCAATTCGAAGAACAAGCTATTCTAAAAGGCCTTCGATTCGAAAACTCTTCAGTATATGAATGGAATGTAGATGGACTATCTGAATATCAAATCCTGTAACTCTGCCAACACATGATGACATATACATCTACCATCATGGCTGCCGGTAATAATCAAAGACATGCAGTAAATGCAGTCATCCTTAGATTTATTGGAAATTACATGGTTGGTGGGAAAACTACCTATCTGATGCAAAAAGAAATGCTATATAAAATGCAGTAAAAAGAGATCCCTCAGGGCCCGTTTGTTAATTTCCCCTCATTATAAAGTTGAAGTCATCTTTCATTTCACCACACAACAACCCAAAAAAGTCAAATCAAAATGCCACATTTCAAAAAACAATTTTTACCTTTTTACACAAAAAAGTCAAAAAGTTACCTTTTCATCCCATTAACTAACAAAAAATATCTACTTTTAACACAAAAAGTCAAAAAGTTATATTCTCTTTTCACTAAAAGACAAAATATAATCATTGGATTGATTTAACCCCTCTTATTTTTTTATCTTTTAAAATTGTCATTCACCTCACTTCACTCTACCAGTTAAATTAACAAACGGGTCCTCAGGGAATCCTATTCTTACTCCTCAAGGTCAAATGATCCCTGATTCCATATACATGCTTATTACCAATATAGTTGAATATTTTATTAATAATTATATGAATGTAGAAGAAAAATTAAAAACACAATTAATCAATTTGTCTTGCACAACATTATCAGATTTTCATTGATATAAAGATGTTTTCTTATCAAAACTCTATACAAATGATGCAAGTAATTCAGAATTTTGGAAAGAAAAATTCATATCTGGCCTTCCTAAACATTTTGCAAAAAAAGTTAAAGAGGTATTAAAATCAGAAAATTATGGAAATTTGAATTATGGAATGTCTACATAAGGTGATCTTATTCGAAAGATTAATAAAGTTGAATTTTCATTATGCAATGAAATCAAACTTAAACATCAAATTGAAAGTCAAAAAAGAATCAACAAGTATGAACTTGGTGATTTTTTTTTAAATTTGGTATGGAACCAACAATTAGTCCTTCTAACCAGAATAAAAAGAAAAACTTAAGAAGATACCATCAAAAAAGAAAATCTAAGCATTTTTCAACTCCACAATATTATACTCCCTTAAAAAGATATTTTAAAAATCTTCTCATAAAAACCCTTATAATGAAGTAAAAAAATCTTATACAAACAATAATCCATCCACTTCTTATCCCAAGAAAAAAGAAATACAATATTATAATTGCAAAGAAAAAGGACATATAGCTCCTGACTGCCCAAAAATAAAAGTTAAAACAAAAAAGGAAATCAAAACTATCTTAAAAGGATCCTCAGCGTTAGAGTCATCCAGTTCGTCTAATATAGATTATTTTTCCCCTCATGCTTCAAATACATGTCATTGTAAAATATTTGACAGTGAAATCTAGTATGAATCTACTTCCTCTTCCTTTTTATCTTTAAATATACTTTTTACTCCAAAAGATATGGTGCTAGAATTGTTTAAAGATCTAAAAGATGAAGAATTAAAAAATAAATATTTTGAAAAAATATAGAATATAAATAAAGGAACTAAAAATGTGAAAGCTTCAACATCAAATAACATATCTGACTTACCAAAACAATTCAACATTAAAACTTATTAGATTGATTAAGAGAGCAATAAGCTCCTACTCATTTTCTATTCAAAGATCTTTATAAAGAAATAAATAATCAAAAGCAAGAAATAAAAGAATATAAATAAGACATAATTGAACTTCAAAAACTCAAATAATGTGTTGAGAGTCTTGAATTTCACACACTCAAAAATTATCAAGAAAAATGATAATTTAGAAAATCAAGAAAAATTTGATAAAGATTTAAATAGTTTTGTAAATTCTTTAACAAGAAATCCACTTAAAAAATGAAAAACTCAAGCTACAATTAAGGTCAAAGACTTCTCTATTAAAGCACTCTGCTTATTAGATAGTGGCGCAGATGTTAATTTAATAAGAGAAGGATTAATCCCAATAAAATATTATGAGAAAACCAATAATAAACTCAATCTAGCTACTGTTAGCAAAAAACTACATATCAAATACAAATTAAGTAATGTTTATGTATGTAAAAATGGAACTACATAAAGACAATTTCCTTCTAGGAAAGGATTTAAACAATGATGTTATCCTTGGAAATCACTTTCTACAAATTTTACAGCCTTTTCAAATTGACTCATCAGGTCTAAAAACTATTTTAGACAATAAAGAATTAAATTTTGATTTTGTTGAATTAACTCCTATTCAACATATCAATATTATTCAACAAAGTGTAAACAAGAATAAGATGTTCAAAAACCATTCAAATATCCAGTGCCAAATAAAATGGATCTTATTAATCATCTCTTTGATGTCTTCATGTTTTCTACATTTAATCCTACATCCAGATTTTGGTACTTTCAAATTCTACTCGGAGGACAGATATAAAAATTTTTTTCTTTTCCCAAAGAAAATAAAAATTCAGATTATTGATAATTCTCATTCAAACATATTTGCCTTTAGGAAGTATCCCTTCTCATTATGACATCAAGTACAAGCAAAAGCAAAGCCTTTATTTAGGAATCAAGCTCTTCCTTCATACTTACATCCCAACAAATATCAATTCCCTTCTTCAATCCAGGATTATCTGTCACTTCACAAGAACTTATTGATGCCCATTGGTGTGACATTCTCTCTCATAAAATAAAAATACTAGAAAAACCCTATCGAAAATTACAAACCATATCAACGACTTAGAAAGCCAAATCCTTATGTGCCATAACATCCATCAAAAAACACTGTTATCCACCTATGCTGATGAAAAAATATCTAGAATTCACCTCCTCGAAAAGGTTGATGCAACCATTCCAAATGAGATAGCTGTAAGAATTAGAGAAAAAACTATTTCTTGTCAGATCAAGGGGCGATTAATGTTGAAACCTCAATATATAAGTTGGGCAACTGGCTTTCCCAAATTGGTCTTGCCATCATATGAAGTTGATATCTTAGATATCGAACAAGGATTAGTCCAAAGATTTTCTTTTATGTAGACATGATTTTGAAATGATACAGCAGCTGTCTGTAATTGTGCGTCATGCCCTTTGCAGCCTTTGAGTTACCAAAAGACAACTTCTCATAACGATTTCATCAAGTTTGTGTGAAAGATCAGAAATCCGGTTTTATCAACCTTATCAATTATGGACCATCATGAATTATGAAGAAGGAGATTTAGTCTGCAAAAAGTTCATCTCTACCATGAATGATTACAAGCATCTCCCTGTTGATTATCCAGCTCAATGGTATGAATCTCATGACATCGCTACAATAGAATACAACTTAGAACGCCTTCAAACTTATGATTTAGCTTCAATCAGTATCAAAGATTTCTCAATCTAAAAGGACATCTTGAATTTATAAGTACATACAGATATGTTTGGTGTGACAATTGATGAGTTGTTTGCATTGTTGATGATCTCACGGAGCAAACAATGATGATACAAAATCCATATAAATCTAGACATACAGCTCTTAATCAAATTGTCAATACTTATAAAGACATGTCTTTTGATAATTTTGAAGAAACTCGAAAAGAGTTAATCCAATTATTCCATGGTGCATTGACAAATGAAGATTGGGATGAGTACTTTTGATGCAAGTCTCCTATAATGCTATGCCTACCATAAAGATTCTTCTTACAAGAGCTTTTTCCAAAGCATTTGAAGGATCAGAAAAGCTTTTTCTACTAGCCCATCAATGAGTTTTTAGAAAAAGTACATGCAAAAGTACTAAAAGACAACGCATATCTCTCATAAGAATGAAGTAGCATTTTATTCCCGACATGCACATCCATGAAGAACTTACCTCCAGAAAGGGAAAAAAAAATAAAGACATGATGTGCATGTCGGGAATAAAATACTACTTCATTCTTATGAGAGATATGCTTTGTCTTTTAGTATTTTTGCATGTACTTTTCCTAAAAACTCATTGATGGGCTAGTAGAAAAAGCTTTTCTCAACCTTCCATTGCTTTAGAAAAAGCTCTTGTAGGAAGAATCTGTATGGTAGGTATAGTATTATAGGAGACTTTCATCAAAAGTGCTCATCCCAACCTTCATTTATTAATTCACCATAGAATAATTGGATTAACTCTTCTTGAGTTTCTTTAAAAATACCAAAAGACATGTGTTTATAAGTATTGATAATTTGATTAAGAGCTATATGCCCAGATGTATATGGATTCTGTATCACCGTTGTTTGCCCAGTGAGATCATCAGCAATTCAAATAACTTGTCGACCGTCATATCAAACATATCTGTATGTACTTGCAAATTCAAGATGTCCTTTTAGATTGAGAAATCTTTGATATTGATCAGAAGCTAGGTCATAATTTTGGAGACATTCTAAGCTATATTCCATTGTAGAGACTTCATGAGATTCATACCATTGAGCTGGATAATCAACAGGGAGATGCTTGTAATCATTTAAGGTAGAGATGAATTTTTTGCAGACTAAATCTCCTTCTTTATAAGTCATGATAGTTCATAATTGATATGGTTGATAAAACCGAATTTCTAATCTTTCACCCAAAGTCGATGATATCGTTATGAGAGGATGTCTTTTGGTAACTCTAAGGCTGCAAAGGGCATGACGCACAATTGCAGGGAGCTGCTGTATTATTTCAAATTCATCTTTACATAAAGAAAATCTTTGGACTAATCCTTGTTCGATATATGAGATATCAACTTCATATGATGGCAGGAACAATTTGAGAAAGCTAGTTTCCCAGCTTATATTTTGAGATTTGAGCATTAATCACTCCTTTATCTGACAAGAAATAGTTTTTTCTCTAATTCTTGCAGCTATCTCATATGGAAGGGCTGTGTTAACCTTTTCTAGGAGGTGAATTCTGGATGTTTTTTCATCAGCATAGGTGGATAACAGTGCTCTTTGATGGATGTTATGGCACATAAGGATTTGGCTTTCTAAATCCTTGATATGGTTTGCAATTTTGGATAGGGTTTTTCTAGTGTTTTTTCTTTTATCAGAGAGAATGGCACCCCAATGAGCATTGATAAGTTCTTGTGAAGTCACAGATAATCCTGGATTGAAGAAGGGAATTGATATTGGTTGGGATGTAGGTATGAAGGAAGAGCTTAATTCCTAAATAGGGGCTTTGCTTGATGTCATAATGAGAAGGGATACTTCCTGAAGGCAGATAAGAGTAAAAGAAAGGTCTGAATGAGAATTATCAATAACCTGAATTTTTATTTTTTTTTGGGAAAAAAACTAATTTAACATCTGTCCTCCGGGTAGAATTTGAAGGTACCAGAATCTGGATGTAGGATCAAATGTAAAAAACATGAAGACATTAGAGAGACGATTAATAAGAGCCATTTTATTTGGAACTGGATACTTGAATGGTTTTTGAACGTCTTATTCTTATTTACACTTTATCTGAATAATATTGATATGTTGAATAGGAGTTAATTCAACAAAATCAAAATTTAATTCTTTATTGTCTAAAATAGTTTTTAGATGGATGAATCAATTTTAAAAGGCTGTAAAATTTGTAGAAAAGGATTTCCAAGGATAACATCATTGTTTAAATCCTTTTCTAGAAGGAAATTAGTCTTTATGCATGTTCCATTTTTACAGACATAAACATTACTTAATTTGTATTTGATATGTAGTTTTTTGCTAGCAGTAGCTAGATTGAGTTTATTATTAGTTTTTTCATAATATTTTGTCAGGATTAATCCTTCTATTATTAAATTAACATCTGCACCACCATCTAGTAAGCAGAGTGCTTTAATAAAGAATTCTTTGATCTTAATTGTAACTTGAGTTTTCCATTTTTTAGTGGATTCCTTATTAAAGAATTTACAAAAGCATTCAAGTTTTCATCAAAATTTTCTTGATTTTCTAAATTATCATTATTTTCTTGATAATTTTTTAGTATGTGAAATTCAAGATTCTCAATACGTTGTTTGAGTTCTTGAAGTTCAATTAAGTCTTGTTTTAATTCTTTTATTTCTTAATTTTGATTATTTATTTCTTTATAAAGATCTTGAATTGAAAGATGAGGAGGAGCTTGCTGCTCTCTTAATATATCTAATACAATTTTAATGCTGAATTGTTCAGGTAAGTCAGATTTATTATTTAAAGTAGAAGCTTTTCATTTTTTATTTCCTTTATTTATATTCTATATTTTTTTCAAAATATTTATTTTTTAATTCTTCATCTTTGAGATCTTTAAACATTTCTAGCACCAGTTCTTTTGGAGCAGAAAGTACATTTAAAGATAAAGAGGATGAAGAAGTAGATTCACACTGGATTTCACTGTCAAATTTTTACAATAACATGTATCTAAAGAATAATCTTTATCAGAGGAATTAGATGATTCTAAGGATGAGGATGAGGATCCTTTTAAGATAGTTTTGATTTCTTTTTCTGTTTTATCTTTTATTTTTGGGCAGTCAGGAGCTATATGTCCTTTTTCTTTACAATTATAACATTGTATTTCTTTTTTCTTGAGATGAGAAGTGGATGAATTATCTTTTGTATAAGATTCTTTAATTATTTATAAGGGTTTTTATGAGAAGATTTTTTATGATATCTTTTTGGGGGAATATAATATTGTGGAGTTGAAAAATATTTAGATTTTCTTTTTTGACGGTTTCTTTTTATTATGGCTAGAAGGACTGATTAATGGTTCCATACCAAATTGAATACAAAAATCACCAAGTTCATACTTACTGATTCCTTTTTAATTTTCAATTTGACGTTTAAGTTTCATTTCATTACATAATGAAAATTCAACTTTATTAATCTTTTGAATTAGATCACTGATGAGTCTTTAAAAATGCATATTTTCATACACAATTTGACCCATTTTAAGGACTTATTAACTTGAAAGAGCCTCATTTAGTGTGATATCATGGGTTAATTCATTTTAAATTCATTTTTATATTTTTCTGCATAAATTGCTTAAAAATCATACTTTTTGCATAAATTCATGAAACCTGCTATTTTTGGAAAGTCTATTTTTGGAAAGTTTTGTGAAAATAATTTTTATCATGAAATAAATTGAATTCTCTTCATCATTAGTTCATTCATACAAAATTATGAAGAATGATGTACATTTTTATTTTCATTTCGTGAGAAATGGGCCCACAGTCATGCATATGTGATGTTAGGGGTAAAATTGTCTTTTCACATGAATTCACATCTGTTTTATAGGAAATTGATTATATGGGTCCCATTTGTAAAGAATTGAGGCAAGGAATTGATTTCAAGAGAAAGGAGAGAAGAATTGAAGAGAAAAAAGAAATTGGAAGAAAATTGCAAAAAGTCGGCTTCATGGTCCACACATACATGCACATGTGTGGGGCACACTTGTAAAACATCCAAGATGGGGTCCATTTATTTGTTGCACATTTTCAAGAGATCTTGAAGAGAATTTGAAGAATATCTCATCAAAGATTGACAAGGAAAGCCACATAGGAGTTCTTTTTGGAGAAGGAGAAGATTTAATTGAAAAAAAATAAAAAAATATCCAAACTAGCTATTCCAAGTCCAAAAGAGGATTTTGGATCAGATTTTCATTGAAAAAGTAAAGGAAAAAAAACAAGGGAGAATTATTTAGAAGATCTCTTCAAGTTCGGAGCCAACAAGGAGAACTTTCCAAAAAAGGAAAGTTGACGATGCAAAGAGATAAAAGGGGAAGTTCTACACCTCATGTGGGCCAAGTTTGATTTTAAGAGAGGATTCTTATCCCTATTTTATCTCTCAAAAGATCTCAATGCAAGGTGGCAATGACAAAGAAGGAAAGAAGCATCCAAGAGGGACTTCTAGACAAAGCAAGCAAGGAAAGAAGAGAAAAATAAAAAGAAAAAAAAATCCCCAAGGATATTACACGTCCAAAGCATTGTTTGGAGCCCTTTTTCTTTCAATTTTTTAATTATTTTTAAGATTTTAAAGTTTGAGAAGGAGTAGGACTTGAAAAAGTATAAATAGGGTACCCTTCTCCCATATTCTTCATGGAAGAATTACCCACCTCCCACCTCTAGATTTCTTCATCCATCTCCCCCTCTCTTGTCTCTACATCTCAAGTCATCAAGGAGGCTTAGCCCTAAAGCCACACCACCAACCTTGAAGTGTCAACTAAAAGGAGGAATTCTCATCCATCCTAGTATGTAATTGTTTACTTTTTATTTCCAATCTTTTGTAAAACAATTTCATGCTAGTAAAGTTTGTTTCTTTTCAATTGTTCTTGTCTTTGATTTTGTGGTGTTCATAATTTTAGTCTTGTTTGTGATTGGGTTAATTTTTGTTCTTGTTTAAATATTGGGATAGAATTGGAATCACAACTAGTAACCCATCTTAGTAACCTTTTTAATATACTTTGTCTTTTTGGATACATTGTATGTTTGGAGGCAATGCAAGATGGAGTTAAAGAGGTTTAAGTGAAAAAAGATTAGAGGCCAATTCTGAAATTTATTTCTACATGGAATGGAAATTTGTTATTCTCACTTAGATTGACGACCTAAGATGAAGAATAAGACCCTAAGACAACATTGCTAATCTATTTTAGCCCAAATTAAGATAAGAAATTGAATGAGTAATCTACTGCCTTTGACTTCTTGTTGTTACTGCCTTTAACTTCTTATTATTACCACTTTTGACTTCAGTTGTTTACCGCCTTTGACTTCCTGTAATTTTATGTTATTTTCTGCACTTTTGTTATTTTCTTGTTATATTCACATGGATTTTAAGTTTTGTTTTTGCATAGTTTGGTGGTTGGATTATGAATCATTGCATCTATTTTCTTATCATAAGATTTTGTGCATATTTAAGTTGATAAAAATTGAGCCTTCAAATCTGACTCTAATGATTAAATTCGGACTCAATATATAAACAGCATAACTTAATAGTTTCAGCAAACTGTAGAAACAGTTTTTGACAAAAAGTTCGAAGTGGGTAGACCAGTCAAATCACAATATTTTTCTTTGAAACTTGGGAAAATTAAATTTTAGAATGTGGTCTTTCATTCCCCAAAATTTCAGATCAAAATAATTTCGGAAGGTTTGTGAACCAGAGACTTAAACTTTGCCAATCAGTCAACCCGAATCAGAATTCCTGCACAGAATTTTGCAAAGTTGTCATATTCATGCATTCATAACTTTTTCGTTTTAGATCCTTTTTTAATTCTGTTTTTTTTTTTAGTTTCTTGCATCAGTAGAGCATAAATTTCAGCCATTAAATTTAGATTTAGGATGCATTAGAATAGTTCAAATCATGCATAAAATTTGCATCAACATACTAGTTTTTCATACTTAGAATTTTTCAGCATCTCATGGCATGCATTGCATTATTAATTTTACTAACTTTCTAATTTTAAATTTGTTTCTAGTTTTATATTTTTGATTGTTTCAGTTAATTTTCAGAATTAAATATCTTTCTAAACTTGTTTTAATTGAAGGTTTTAAATTGGAAAGTTTACTAGTTTTGGAAATTCTAACCTAGGAAAGTTTCTAACTTTTTTTTTATTTTGTTTTTAACGTTGTTTAGTTTAGTAAGATTCTAATTTTAGTTTTTATTTTTGGAAGTTCTAACTTGTGTTTTAGTTTTGCAACAACTTTAATTTTATTTTAGGAATTTTAGATTTAGGAAAGTTTCTTTCATTGGTTTGTAACTAATTTAATTTTGGTAAGTAGGACACTTGTATTTGTTAGATTTTAATTAGGTTAGTTTTAGATTTTTAGTTTAAGCCAAGTCAAGTTGAAAAAAAATACTTTAAACACATTGCTCCCTGAGGATTGACCTGGTCTCACCAGTTTTATTACTACATCGCAGTTCTGCACTTGGAACTCACGATCAATCACCATATGTATACATTCTATAATTCAAATTTTCATAATTTTTTGATTTTAATTCTTCTCTAACTTTTTCTGCAAAAAGTTTAGGAAGGCCAAATATGAATTTTTCTTTTCAAAATTCTGAATTGCTTGCATCGATTGTATATAGTTTTGATAAGAAAACATCTTTATACCAACGAAAATCTGATAACGTTGGGCAAGATAAATTGATTAATTGTGCTTTTATTTTTTCTTCTACATTCATATAATTACCGGTAAAATATTTAACTATATTAGGAATAAGCATATAAATGGAATTAGGGATCATTTGGCCTTGAGGAGTAAGAACAAGATTTCCTGAGGGATCACTTTTTACTTCATTTAATATAGCATTTCCTTCTATATCGACATGTATTTTTCCCACCAACCATGTAATTGTCTACTAAATCCAAGGACGACTGCATTTACTACATATCTTGGTTCATTAATGGCAACCATGATGGTAGAGACATATATCATCATGTATTGGCATAGTTGCAGGATTTGATATTTAGATAATCCATCTACATTTCATTCATATATTGAAGAGTTTTCAAATCGAAGGCCATTTAGAATAGCTTGTTCTTCGAATTGAAGATCAATTGGAGTAGGTCTTGGATAATAATTTTTTGTTTTGCTATAGTGACTATTGGTTTTTATCTTTTAAATATTTTATTGATTTGTCTTGATTCTTGATTTTAATCATCTTGATTTTCATTTGATTTTTCTTCTATAGAGTCATTAATAGAAAATTCTGAGTCTGAGCTCGAAGCTTTAGAAGCTAAAACATTTATGGACTTTTCATCTTTATTTTCTTTATTATCTTTAAGTTTTATGTTTGTAAAACTATGAGGTAATTGATTGATTAGTTCGTCTAAAAGTTTTAAGGGTGTTTTTTTCTAACTTTAGATCTTTAAGGGCTTCACCTTGAAAACCTAAAGATTGTGTCTTGATTACTTTATGGGAAGAAGTAGTTTCATAAAACTTTAAAATATTTTCAACTTTATCTTCAATTCTATTGGTTTGTTGGCCAACAGTATGAAGGTTTATATTTGTATAATTATTTTGTTCAAAAACATAACTTAAATCTGATTTGTAAATAAATTCAATTTTACTTTTGTCTCCTTGTATTTTTGCAACATCTTTTATGGGTACAGTTGAAGTTTCCTTATAAATGATTTGATGTAATGGAAGATGTATAGATTCTTTAGTTCTTTGTGGAGAAGAACTGGTGGAAGCTATAATCTAAGATGAGCTTAATTTACTTATCATATTGATGGATAAATTTTCAGTATTATAAGCTTTCTTTATGGCTAGTTTAAGCCAATCAAAGAAATAAATATTTTTTTAATTATCATACATATATTTATATCATTTTGCTTTTAGAAAATCTTTATGTTCTTGAGAAACATGGTTAAAAAAGGATTTTGTGAGAGGATGTAAAGCTAAATTCCTTTTTAACATTTCTTTATCAATTTCAAAGCATTTAATAACATTTATATTGCAATCGGACTCTAAAGGATTTTATGTATTAGATGGAGAAGCTTGATAAGAAGGATATACTAGTCCTATATAGGTTGAAGGTCTACATTAGGTGTAGAGCAAGAAACTCGGGATGGTGCTTTTATGGAAGATCCAACCACAGATGGAGGATATGAATAAGATTTTCTAGAAGGTTGAGAAACTGTAAGAGTTGTATCTCTTGAATCTGCTTAGAAATTTAATTCAACACTTCCATCTTCATGTTCAATAATTGTTTCAATTTCTTGATTTTCTAAAGACCTTTCTAGTTGAGTGTTTTCTAATCGACATTTACCAGATAGATTAATATCATTCCACTCTATGAGTTTTGGAATATTTTCTTTATTTTTGAAATTAGTTTGGAATAAAGTAGTAATACCTTTTGCTTAATGGGAATAGGCTATGCCTGGAACAACTGAATTTATGAGTTTATAATAAATTCTATATATGAAAGCAAGATTTTGATTATGAGGATTCAGAACAAAACCTTTTGTTTGGATAGTAAGAGTAAGAGCTTCATGTGCACCTGGATCTGTAAGAGAAACAGAGAAATTTGGAAAGCAATTGAAAAAAGTAGGGCCATTAGCCAAACTTGATTCAACCATTCCAAGTAATGAATCATTGAATTTTTATGTCTTGTATCTTGAATGTAGATGAGAGCTTTTATTCTAAGTCCAAGTCTTGTTAAAGGCTTTAGAGCAACTTGCACTAATCCAAAATGAATATAATTGTATGTTTTAACATACTCCTTTATTTTGTGGGGCTTGATTAAAGAAAGATGCTAAATATTACTGGTAACGGATTCAGTTCTTTCAATGGTTTTTGCTTTATAACTTGATTTTAATTGAAAACTTCTAACTTTATAAATTTCATTTTTATTTACGGTTGGAATAGTCCAGTCACAAATAACTTGATCTAAATCGTCATAATTGATTTCTTCACTATTTTTAATAGACATAGAAGATAAGGAATTTGATGATGAGGAAGATGTAGGTACAAAGTTGTTAATAAGCTTAGCCATAATTTTTATAATAGAGTTATTTTAACCAAATCTACCATGAGTATCTAACGAAATAGAGGATTTACACACCAACAAAACGACTTAAACGCCTTCACACGGCTAACAACGGCTACAATAATGGCCACCTCAGCTTCGCTCTGAGTGGAATTTGATTAAAATTTCACAATAATAACAAACACAGAACTAAGTATTATGACTTTTGATGTTCTTATTTTTGAGTCAACAGGGAAGCAAAATCGAAGCATAACATAACAAAGATATGTGAAGAAATACTCACAAAACGACTTTATATTGCCAAAGTACTAGATTACAAATTTATTACCAACTTGGCACTGATACCAAATGGGAAAAATGGTGGGTCTACAAAAGCAGAAGGGAGAGGAGAATGGAGATGTTGGTGGAAACAAGGCTGGATTTTGACTAGTATTCCAGCTCTTGCCTCTACATGAGGAAGACTAGACTTGTTTATAGTCATAACAAACATAATTTACATTTCATTACAACTGAATTTACACTGCATTTGCATTTCATTTCATGTGCTGCCAAATTTCATGATGCTTCAAGACTGCTAAATAAGATCATAATCTTCATTATAGGCGAACTTTATTCTGAATAGTGGACTATCATGATTGCTTTATGGGAAATTGTGTGGCTTGATAAAGCATATGCCTTGTCTTGGCTTTATTTTTTCCTTTTCTTAAGATAAATATGAATCCTTCATTATCACTTTTTGTCTCATTAGCATCTGTATTTGGTTCAGGAGCAATATTTTCAAAAGGATTGTCATCAGCCCAAAGATGATGCAGCTGCTGACCAAAACTTAATGGAGAATTTTCAGATGACCTTTCTTTTTGTATTTATTCAATAATTTCCTTTTGAAGTTCTTTTTTGAGTTAATGAAATCTCTGCTGAATAAAGTGCAAAAAGAGAGGCTGAATAAGAATTCCTTTGTTTGTCAATATCACTTGCTGGATGAAGCCTTTTTTTTTCTTTTTTAGGAGCTTTGAGAACTTCAAAGAATGATGGCTTTATAGCTTGACCGGTAGAATATTGCTAGAGTATTGCAGTATAATCAAATTGATGCCAAAACTTGATATAAATCATTCGAGATAAAGCTGGTGGACTGAAGTCTGTTTCTTTATAAAAATTCCATTTCAAGATCCAAGGAATCTCTTGCTTGCGATAAAACTACATGGTAACATAAGGTTCTGTTGTAAGTTGTAGGTGCTAATAAAGGCTTTTTTTCTTCTAATTTAAGAAGGGCTTTAAATGATGCAGAATAGGATTCATAAATAGGAAGAAGTGCTTATGGAAAGATGTCTTTAGTGGTACCAAAAGGGATTCAAAATTGTGTGAAGAACCACAGAGGTATTTTATGGGAGTTTGATTTGAATCTGATGAACCAGGAATGCTAGAATGATGGGTTTGATAATAAAGGATGACTTCCCAAGCAGAAATATAATCATAATAAATAAAAATAAGTTTTGAATCAAGCTTTTGAGGCATATGAAAAGGTCGTCCCCATTCTTCTGTAGAGAAAACATGCAGGATTTTGATTTTTGAATAGAGGATAGTACATTGGGTGCTAAAGCATTTAAGTATAAATTTTTTGATCCATCTGTATGATCAATAGTACAGCTGCTAGTTCTTATTAGAATCTGTTCATAGACTTTATAGTCAAGAGGTTGGATAAATAAGTGATAAGGAGAAAAAAGGCTTTGGATAAGATGTTCAATAGAAATGGTATCGGCATAAGACATGTCAACTAAGGAATAAATTCTTGAGGGTGCTTTTGTTGCAAAATATTGGGCTTGTGAAGCTTGAGGTTTTCTGGATACAGGACTTGATGGGCTTTGAAATTGAGGAATATTAGAAGTATGGGTTGCTCCCCATCTCTCAAGATAATTGCCACTGGATTTTTTGGATAAAGGTGTAGTATTCCAAATGGAAGAAACTTTATCAGTTGGGGACTGGAGAAAGGGTATAATCTGCCAAGGCTTCATTTTTTTGTCCTTGTAAAAACTCACGAGATAAAAAATCAGGAAGTGAATTATTTTTACCTACAATATAGTCAATGTCAAAGTCAAATATGGCTAATAAAGCTTGCCAGCAAGCAAAGATTTGCCTTGTAGTAAGATTTTTTTCATCTTTTTCTAAAATTTCTTTAGCAGATTTACAATTTATTCTTAATAAAAATTTTTTGTTTAATAAATCAGTTTGGAACTTCATTATACTATTTACTATGGATAAGATTTCCTTATTAATAGTTGAATAATTATGTTGAGTGGGCGTCCATGTTCCAGATGTGAAATGAAGAATTTCTTCTTTTCCAAGGACGTTTCTTTGTAGAAGGATTCCTCCAAAACCTATTTCAGATACATCTGCTTGAACTATTTTTAATAAATATGGATGAGGGATAGTTAAACAGGGTAAATTTTGGACTTTCTATTTAATATTTTGAACAGCTTTTATATGGGCAGGTGACCATTCTACGAGATTTTTGGTCAAGCGCATTTGCAAGATTTTTCTTTCTTTAGCAAGATCTTTATAAAAGTTAGAAACATAATTAAGGCATCCAATAAAACATTGCAATTGCTCTTTATTAAGAATTTCATTAGGAAATTGGAAAGCAAATTTAATAACTCTTTGGACTGGAGAAATAGTTCCTTTTTTTATTATAAAGCCAAGAAACTGAATTTTTGTTTGAAAAAGCTTCATTTTCTTTTGGGATAAGATAGGTCCATTCTTGATAATAAATTTTTTAAAAATATTTAAACGTTTCCAATGGTCACAAATAGATTTTGAAAACACAAGAATGTTATCTATATAGATGAGAGTAAAAGCTTGATATGGATTAAAAATGTCATTCATTATTCTTTGAAATTCTGAAGGGGCATTTTTAAACCTAATGGCATAATGTTCCATTTGTAATGAACAAATGGTATTGCAAAAGCAGTTTTATACTTGTCCTCCGGGGTGATTTAAATTTGCCACAATCCTGATTTAAGATCAAATTTGGAAAAAAAGAAGGCACTAGCTAGATGGTTAATAAGATCAGTTTTATTTGGAACTGAATATCTGATGGACTTTAAGACTTTATTTAAAGGCTTGTAATTGATAACAAGATGGGGAACACCTAGTTCTTATTCAGGTGCTTTATTTACATAAAATGCTACCAACTCTAAGGGGATTATGATTTCCGAATAAGCTTTTTAGCAAGAAGATCATTGATTTCTTTAGCACATAGTTGTACAAGGTCTTTATTCATCTGAATAGATTGAGCTTTAGTAGAAATTTGAGATTCATTGAAATTATCAATATATCGAAGAGAAACAGTATGGTGTTTCCTGTGCCAAAAGGCAGAAGGAAGGTCAGAACAGCATTCTATTTCAAGAGATTTTTGAAATTGGATTAAATCTTTTTGGAATTCTAGTTTTTGTAATTCTTTTTCAATTCCTAAAGAATTCATATCTTCTTGAAGATATGTAATTTGTTTTTCTTTATAAGCAATTTGATTTTGAATGATATTGATATGTTGAATAGGAGTTGATTCAACAAAATCAAAAATTAATTTTTCATTGTCTTTAATAGTTTTAAGGCCTGATGAATCAATTTGAAAAGGCTGTAGAATCTATAGAAAAGGATTTCCAAGGATAACAACATTGTTTAAATCTTTTCCGAGCAGGAAATTAGTCTTTATACATGTTCCATTTTTACAAACATGGACGTTATTTAACTTGTAATGGATATAGAGTTTATTACTAGTAGTTGCTAGGCCGAGTTTATTTTTGGTTTTTTCATAATATTTTGTTTGGATTAATTCTTCTCTTATTAAATTAATATCTGCGCCACTATCTAGTAAACAGAATACCTTAATAGAGAAGTCTTTGACCTTAATTGTAACTTGAGTTTTCCATTTTTGAGGTGGATTCCTTGTTAAAGAATTTACAAAACCATTTAAGTTTTCATCAAATTTTTCTTGATGTTCTAAATTATCATTATTTTCTTGATAATTTTTTAGTGTGTGAAATTTAAGATTCTCAACATGTTGTTTGAGTTCCTGAAGTTCAATTAAGTCTTGTTTTAATTCTTTTATTTCTTACTTTTGATTATTAATTTCTTCAGAAAGATTTTAAATTGAAAGATGAGTAGGAGCTTGTTGCTCTCTTAATCAATCTAAAAAAGTTTTTATACTGAATTGTTCAGGTAAGTCGGATTTATTACTTGATGTAGAAGCTTTTCCTTTTTTATTTCTGTTGTTTATTTTTTGTATTTTTTCAAAATATTTATTTTTTAATTCTTCATCTTTTAGATCTTTAAACATTTCTAGCACCATTTCTTCTGGAGCAGAGAGTACATTTAAAGATAAAGAGGAAGAAGAAGCAGATTCATATTGGATTTCATTGTCTAATATTTTACAATGGCATGTATCTAAAGAATAATCTTTATCAAAGGAACTAGATGATTCCAAGGATGAGGATGAGGATCCTTTCAAAATAGTTTTGATATCTTTTTGAGAAGAAATAATTTCAGAAGGTCGTAAAATATTTTCAACTTTATCTTCAATTATATTAGTTTGTTGGCTAATAGTATGAAGGTTAATATTTGTATAAATATTTGGTACTAAAACATTACTTAAATCTGATTTGTAAATAAAATTAGATTTACCTTTATCTCCTTATATTTTTACAACATCTTTTATGGGTACGACTGAAGTTTCTTTATATATGATTTGATGTAATGGAGGATGTATGGATTCTTCAGTTCTTCGTGAGGAAGAACTGGTAAAAGCTATAATCTAAGATGAGATTAATTTTGTTATCATATTTATGGATAAATTTTCAGTATTATAAGCTTTCTTTATGGCTAGCTTAAGCCAATCAAAGAAATAAATATTTCTTTAGTTATCATACATATATTTGTACTAATTTTCTTTTAAAAAGTCTTTATGTTCTTGAGAAACTTGTTTAAAAGAGGATTTTATTAAAGGATGTAGAGCTAAATTCTTTTTTAACATTTCTTTATCAATTTCAAAACATTCAATAACATTTATATTGAAATCAGATTATGAAGGATTATATGTTTTAAAAGGAGAAGCTTGATAAGAAGGATACATAAGTCCTGTAGGTCGAAGGTCTACATTAGGTGTAGAGCAAGAAATCGGGATGGTTCTTTTATGGAAGATCTTACCATGGAGGGAGAATAAGAATAAGACTTTCTAGAAGGTTGATAAACTGTAGGAGTTGTATCTCTTGAATTGGTTAGAAAATTTATTTCAACACTTCCATCTTCATGTTTAATAATTGTTTCAATATCTTGGTTTTCTAAAGACCTTTCAGGTTGAGCATTTTCTAAGTACCATTTACCAGATAGATTGATATTATTCCACTGTATGAGTTTTGAAATATTAACTTTATTTTTAAAATTAGTTTGGAATAAAGTAGTCATACCTTTTTCTTGATGGGAATAGGCTATGCCAGGAACAACTGAATTCATGAGTTTATAATAAACTCTATATATGAGAGCAAGATTTTGATTATGAGAATTCATGTCAAAATTTTTTGTCTAGATAGTAAGAGTAAGAGCTTCAAGTGCACCTAGATCTGTAAGGGAAACAGGGAAATTTAGAAAGCAATTGAAGAAAGTAGGGCCATCAGCAAAACTTTATTCAACCATTCTAAGTAATGAATCATTGAATTTTTTATGTCTTGTATCTTGAATATAGATGAGAGCTTCTGCTCTAAGTCCAAGTCTTATTACTTGTTAAAGGCTTTAGAGCAACTTGCACTAATCCAAAATGAATATAATTGTATGTTTTACCGTACTCCTTTATTTCATGAGGCTTGATTAAAGAAAGATGCTGAATATTACTGGTAATGGATTCAGTTCTTTCAATGGTTTTTACTTAATAATTTGATTTTAATTGAAAACTTCCAACTTTATAAATTTCATTTTTATTTATGGTTATAATAGTCCAGTCACAAATAACTTGATCTAAATCGTCATAACTGATTTCTTTACTATTTTTAATAGACATAAAAGACAAGGAATTTGATGAGAAGGAAAAAGAAGGCTCAAACTTCTTAATAAGCTTCGCCATAATTTGTATTATCGAGCTATTTTAACCAAATCCACCACGAGTATCTAACGAAATAGAGGATTTACACACCAACAAAATGCCTTAAATGCCTTTAAACAGCTAACAACGGCGACAACATTGGCTACCTCAGCTTTGCTCTGAGCGGAATATGATTAAAATTTCTGAATAATAACAAACACAGAACTAAGTATAAAGACTTTTGACATTCTTATTTCTGAGTTACCAATTCCTTAAGCAAAATCAAAGCATAACATAACAAAGATAAGTGAAGAAATACTCACAAAACAACTTTATATTGCCAAAGTACTATATTGCAAATTTGACACCAACTTGCCTCTGATATCATTCCTATTGAACATCTTATCCAAACCCTTTTTTCTCCTCATCACTTATTTATCCAACCTCTTGACTATAAAGTCTATGAACAGATTTGGATTAGAACTGGTAACTGTACTATTGATCATACAGATGGATCAAAAGTTTCATACTTAAATGCTTTACCACCCAATATTACTATCTTCTATTCAAAAATCAAAATCCTTTATGTTCTCTCTGCAGAAGAATGGCGACGACTTCTTCATATGCCTCAAAAGCTTGATTCAAAACTTATTTTTAATTATTATGATTATATTTCTACTTGGGAAATCATCCTCTATTATCAAAACCCATCCTTCCAGTATTCCTAGTTCATCAAATTCAAATCAAACTCCCATAAAATACCTTTGTGGTTTTTCACACAATTCTGGATCCCTTTTGGTGCCACTAAAGACATCCCTTTTGGTGCCACTGAATAGGTCGAGCTTTAGTAGGAATTTGTGATTCATCAAAATTATCAATATATGGAAGAGAAACAGTATGGTGTTTCCTGTGCTAAAAGGCAGAAGGAAGGTTAGAATAGCATTATGTTTCAGGAGATTTTTGAAATTGGATTAAATCTTTTTGGAATTCTGAATTTTGTAAATCTTCTTCAATTCTTAAAGAATTCATATCCTCTTGAAGATATGTAATTTGTTTTTCTTTATAAGCAATTTGATTTTGAATGATATTGATATATTGAATTGGAGTTGATTCAACAAAATCAAAAATAAAATTTTATTTTCTTTAATAGTTTTAGGGCCTAATGAATCAGTTTGAAAAGGCGATAGAATCTATAAAAGAGGATTTCCAAGGATAACATCATTGTTTAAATCTTTTCCTAGCAAGAAATTAGTCTTTGTACATGTTCCATTTTTGCAAACATGGACATTATTTAATTTATAATGGATATGGAGTTTATTACTAGCAGTTGCTAGGTTGAATTTATTTTTGGTTTTTTCATAATATTTTATTGGGATTAATCCTTCTCTTATTAAATTGACATCTGCGTCACTATCTAGTAAGCAGAGTGCTTTAATAGAGAAGTCTTTGACCTTAATTGTAGCTTGAGTTTTCCATTTTTTAAGTGGATTTCTTGTTAAAGAATTTACAAAACCATTTAAGTCTCTATTAAATTTTTCTTGATTTTCTAAATTATCATTATTTTCTCGATAATTTTTGAGTGTGTGACATTCAAGGTTCTCAACACGTTGTTTGAGTTCTTAAAGTTCAATTAAGTCTTGTTTTAATTCTTTTATTTCTTGCTTTTGATTATTTATTTCTTTATAAAGATCTTGAATAGAAAGATGAGTAGGAGCTTGTTGCTCTCTTAATCTATCTAATAGAGTTTTAATGCTGAATTGTTTAGGTAAGGTTGATATGTTATTTGATGTAGAAGCTTTCCTTTTTTTAGTTTCTTTATTTATATTTTGTATTTTTTAAAAATATTTATTTTTTAATTCTTCATCTTTTATATCTTTAAACATTTCTAGCACCATCTCTTCTGGAGTAGAAAGTACGTTTAAAGGTAAAGAGGAAGAAGAAGTAGATTCAAACTGGGTTTCACTATCAAATATTTTACAATGACATGTATCTGAAGCATAAGAGGAAGAATAATCTGTATTAGAGGAACTGGATGACTCTGACATTGAGGATCCATTTAAGATAGTTTTGATTTCTTTTTCTATTTTAACTTTTATTTTTGGGCAGTTAGGAGCTATATGTCCTTTTGTTTTTTGCAATTATAACACTGTATTTCTTTTTTCTTGGGTTAAGAAATGGATGGATTATCATTTGTATAAGATTTCTTTAATTCTTTATAAGGGTTTTTATGGGAAGATTTTTTATAATATCTTTTTTAATGGTTTCTTTTTAAGTTTTTCTTTTTATTTTGGCTAGAAGGACTGATTAATGGTTCCATACGAAAATGAAAACAAAAATCACCAAGTTCATACTTGCTGATTCTTTTTTGATTTTCAATTTGACGCTTAAGTTTGATTTCATTGCATAATGAAAATCCAACTTTATTAATCTTTTGAATTAGATCACCATATGTATACATTCCATAATTCAAATTTCCATAATTTTCAAATTTTAATTCCTCTCTAACTTTTTCTGCAAAAAGTTTAGGAAGACCAGATATGAATTTTTTTTCCACAATTATGAATTACTTGCATCAATTGTATAAAGTTTTGATAAGAAAACATCTTTATACATACAAAAATCTGATAATGTTGGGCAAGATAAATTGACTAATTGTGTTTTTAATTTTTCTTCGACATTCATATAATTACCAATAAAATGTTTAACTATATTGGTAATAAGCATGTAGATGGAATCAGAGATCATTTGGCCTTGAGGAGTAAGAATGGGATTTCCTAAGGGATCCCTTTTTACTGCATTTAATATAGCATTTCTTTCTATATCAGATAGGTATTTTTCCCACCAACCATGTAATTGTCTAGTAAATCCAAGGACAACTGCATTTACTGCATGTCTTTGATCATTACCGACAACCATGATTGTAGAGGCATATATCATCATGTGTTGGCATAGTTGCAGGATTTGATATTCAGATAGTCCATCTACATTCCATTCATATACTGAAGAGTTTTCAAATCGAAGGCCATTTAAAATAGTTTGTTCTTCAAATTGAGGATCAACTGGAGTAGGTATTGGATAATAATTTCTTGTTTTTGCTGCAATGACTATTGGTTTTTGACTTTTAAATATTTTATTAAGTTGTAGAGATTCTTGATCTTGATTTTCATTTGTTTTTTCTTTTATTGAGTTAGAAACAGAGAATTTTGAGTCTGAGCTAGAAGCTTTAGAAACTAAAATATTTATAGATTTTTCATCTTTATTTTCTTTATTATCTTTAAGTTTTACCTTTATAAAACTATGACATAATTGATTGATTAGTTCATCTAAAAATTTTAAGGGTTTTTTTTCTAACTTTAGATCTTTAAGGGCTTCACGTTGAAAACCTAAAGATTGAGCCTTGATTACTTTATGGGAAGAAGTAGTTTCATAAAATTTTAAAATATTTTCAACTTTTTCTTCAATTCTATCGGTTTGTTGGTCAATAGTATGAAGGTTAATATTTGTATAATTATTTTGTTCTAAAACATGACTTAAATTTGATTTGTAAATAAATTTAGTTTTACCTTTGTCTCCTTGTATTTTTGCAACATCTTTTATAAGTACAGCTGGTGTTCTTTATAAATGATTTAATGCAATGGAGGATGTATAGATTCTTTAGTTCTTTATGGAGACAAACTGGTAGAAGCTATAATCCAAGAAGAGCTTAATTTAGTTATCATATTGATGGATTAATCTTTAGTATTATAAGCTTTCTTCAAGGCTAGTTTAAGCCAATCAAAGAAATAAATATTTCATTGATTATCATACATATATTTATACCATTTTGCTTTTAGAAAGTCTTTATGTTCTTAAGAAACATGGTTAAAAAAGGATTTTGTGAGAGGATGTAAAGCTAAATTCTTTCTGAACATTTCTTTATCAATTGCAAAGCATTAAATAACATTTATATTGAAATCGGATTCCGAAGGATTATATGTATTAAATGGAGAAGCTTGATAAGAAGGATACACTAGTCCTGCAGGTGGAAGGTCTACATTAGGTGTAGAGCAAGAAACTCAGGATGGTTCTTTCATGGAAAATCCTACCACCAGGGAGGATGAGAATAAGACTTTCTAGAAGGTTAATAAACTGTAGGAGTTGTATCTCTTGAATCTGTTTGAAAATTTATTTCAACACTTCCATCTTCATGTTTAATAATTGTTTCAATATCTTGGTTTTCTAAAGACCTTTCAGGTTGAGCATTTTCTAAGTACCATTTACCAGATAGATTGATATTATTCCACTGTATGAGTTTTGAAATATTAACTTTATTTTTAAAATTAGTTTGGAATAAAGTAGTCATACCTTTTTCTTGATGGGAATAGGCTATGCCAGGAACAACTGAATTCATGAGTTTATAATAAACTCTATATATGAGAGCAAGATTTTGATTATGAGAATTCATATCAAAATTTTTTGTCTAGATAGTAAGAGTAAGAGCTTCAAGTGCACCTAGATCTGTAAGGGAAACAGGGAAATTTAGAAAGCAATTGAAGAAAGTAGGGCCATCAGCAAAACTTTATTCAACCATTCTAAGTAATGAATCATTGAATTTTTTATGTCTTGTATCTTGAATATAGATGAGAGCTTCTGCTCTAAGTCCAAGTCTTATTACTTGTTAAAGGCTTTAGAGCAACTTGCACTAATCCAAAATGAATATAATTGTATGTTTTACCGTACTCCTTTATTTCATGAGGCTTGATTAAAGAAAGATGCTGAATATTACTGGTAATGGATTCAGTTCTTTCAATGGTTTTTACTTAATAATTTGATTTTAATTGAAAACTTCCAACTTTATAAATTTCATTTTTATTTATGGTTATAATAGTCCAGTCACAAATAACTTGATCTAAATCGTCATAACTGATTTCTTTACTATTTTTAATAGACATAAAAGACAAGGAATTTGATGAGAAGGAAAAAGAAGGCTCAAACTTCTTAATAAGCTTCGCCATAATTTGTATTATCGAGCTATTTTAACCAAATCCACCACGAGTATCTAACGAAATAGAGGATTTACACACCAACAAAATGCCTTAAATGCCTTTAAACAGCTAACAACGGCGACAACATTGGCTACCTCAGCTTTGCTCTGAGCGGAATATGATTAAAATTTCTGAATAATAACAAACACAGAACTAAGTATAAAGACTTTTGACATTCTTATTTCTGAGTTACCAATTCCTTAAGCAAAATCAAAGCGTAACATAACAAAGATAAGTGAAGAAATACTCACAAAACAACTTTATATTGCCAAAGTACTATATTGCAAATTTGACACCAACTTGCCTCTGATATCATTCCTATTGAACATCTTATCCAAACCCTTTTTTCTCCTCATCACTTATTTATCCAACCTCTTGACTATAAAGTCTATGAACAGATTTGGATTAGAACTGGTAACTGTACTATTGATCATACAGATGGATCAAAAGTTTCATACTTAAATGCTTTACCACCCAATATTACTATCTTCTATTCAAAAATCAAAATCCTTTATGTTCTCTCTGCAGAAGAATGGCGACGACTTCTTCATATGCCTCAAAAGCTTGATTCAAAACTTATTTTTAATTATTATGATTATATTTCTACTTGGGAAATCATCCTCTATTATCAAAACCCATCCTTCCAGTATTCCTAGTTCATCAAATTCAAATCAAACTCCCATAAAATACCTTTGTGGTTTTTCACACAATTCTGGATCCCTTTTGGTGCCACTAAAGACATCCCTTTTGGTGCCACTGAATAGGTCGAGCTTTAGTAGGAATTTGTGATTCATCAAAATTATCAATATATGGAAGAGAAACAGTATGGCGTTTCCTGTGCTAAAAGGCAGAAGGAAGGTTAGAATAGCATTATGTTTCAGGAGATTTTTGAAATTGGATTAAATCTTTTTGGAATTCTGAATTTTGTAAATCTTCTTCAATTCTTAAAGAATTCATATCCTCTTGAAGATATGTAATTTGTTTTTCTTTATAAGCAATTTGATTTTGAATGATATTGATATATTGAATTGGAGTTGATTCAACAAAATCAAAAATAAAATTTTATTTTCTTTAATAGTTTTAGGGCCTAATGAATCAGTTTGAAAAGGCGATAGAATCTATAAAAGAGGATTTCCAAGGATAACATCATTGTTTAAATCTTTTCCTAGCAAGAAATTAGTCTTTGTACATGTTCCATTTTTGCAAACATGGACATTATTTAATTTATAATGGATATGGAGTTTATTACTAGCAGTTGCTAGGTTGAATTTATTTTTGGTTTTTTCATAATATTTTATTGGGATTAATCCTTCTCTTATTAAATTGACATCTGTGTCACTATCTAGTAAGCAGAGTGCTTTAATAGAGAAGTCTTTGACCTTAATTGTAGCTTGAGTTTTCCATTTTTTAAGTGGATTTCTTGTTAAAGAATTTACAAAACCATTTAAGTCTCTATTAAATTTTTCTTGATTTTCTAAATTATCATTATTTTCTCGATAATTTTTGAGTGTGTGACATTCAAGGTTCTCAACACGTTGTTTGAGTTCTTAAAGTTCAATTAAGTCTTGTTTTAATTCTTTTATTTCTTGCTTTTGATTATTTATTTCTTTATAAAGATCTTGAATAGAAAGATGAGTAGGAGCTTGTTGCTCTCTTAATCTATCTAATAGAGTTTTAATGCTGAATTGTTTAGGTAAGGTTGATATGTTATTTGATGTAGAAGCTTTCCTTTTTTTAGTTTCTTTATTTATATTTTGTATTTTTTAAAAATATTTATTTTTTAATTCTTCATCTTTTATATCTTTAAACATTTCTAGCACCATCTCTTCTGGAGTAGAAAGTACGTTTAAAGGTAAAGAGGAAGAAGAAGTAGATTCAAACTGGGTTTCACTATCAAATATTTTACAATGACATGTATCTGAAGCATAAGAGGAAGAATAATCTGTATTAGAGGAACTGGATGACTCTGACATTGAGGATCCATTTAAGATAGTTTTGATTTCTTTTTCTATTTTAACTTTTATTTTTGGGCAGTTAGGAGCTATATGTCCTTTTGTTTTTTGCAATTATAACACTGTATTTCTTTTTTCTTGGGTTAAGAAATGGATGGATTATCATTTGTATAAGATTTCTTTAATTCTTTATAAGGGTTTTTATGGGAAGATTTTTTATAATATCTTTTTTAATGGTTTCTTTTTAAGTTTTTCTTTTTATTTTGGCTAGAAGGACTGATTAATGGTTCCATACGAAAATGAAAACAAAAATCACCAAGTTCATACTTGCTGATTCTTTTTTGATTTTCAATTTGACGCTTAAGTTTGATTTCATTGCATAATGAAAATCCAACTTTATTAATCTTTTGAATTAGATCACCATATGTATACATTCCATAATTCAAATTTCCATAATTTTCAAATTTTAATTCCTCTCTAACTTTTTCTGCAAAAAGTTTAGGAAGACCAGATATGAATTTTTTTTCCACAATTATGAATTACTTGCATCAATTGTATAAAGTTTTGATAAGAAAACATCTTTATACATACAAAAATCTGATAATGTTGGGCAAGATAAATTGACTAATTGTGTTTTTAATTTTTCTTCGACATTCATATAATTACCAATAAAATGTTTAACTATATTGGTAATAAGCATGTAGATGGAATCAGAGATCATTTGGCCTTGAGGAGTAAGAATGGGATTTCCTAAGGGATCCCTTTTTACTGCATTTAATATAGCATTTCTTTCTATATCAGATAGGTATTTTTCCCACCAACCATGTAATTGTCTAGTAAATCCAAGGACAACTGCATTTACTGCATGTCTTTGATCATTACCGACAACCATGATTGTAGAGGCATATATCATCATGTGTTGGCATAGTTGCAGGATTTGATATTCAGATAGTCCATCTACATTCCATTCATATACTGAAGAGTTTTCAAATCGAAGGCCATTTAAAATAGCTTGTTCTTCAAATTGAGGATCAACTGGAGTAGGTATTGGATAATAATTTCTTGTTTTTGCTGCAATGACTATTGGTTTTTGACTTTTAAATATTTTATTAAGTTGTAGAGATTCTTGATCTTGATTTTCATTTGTTTTTTCTTTTATTGAGTTAGAAACAGAGAATTTTGAGTCTGAGCTAGAAGCTTTAGAAACTAAAATATTTATAGATTTTTCATCTTTATTTTCTTTATTATCTTTAAGTTTTACCTTTATAAAACTATGACATAATTGATTGATTAGTTCATCTAAAAATTTTAAGGGTTTTTTTTTCTAACTTTAGATCTTTAAGGGCTTCACGTTGAAAACCTAAAGATTGAGCCTTGATTACTTTATGGGAAGAAGTAGTTTCATAAAATTTTAAAATATTTTCAACTTTTTCTTCAATTCTATCGGTTTGTTGGTCAATAGTATGAAGGTTAATATTTGTATAATTATTTTGTTCTAAAACATGACTTAAATTTGATTTGTAAATAAATTTAGTTTTACCTTTGTCTCCTTGTATTTTTGCAACATCTTTTATAAGTACAGCTGGTGTTCTTTATAAATGATTTAATGCAATGGAGGATGTATAGATTCTTTAGTTCTTTATGGAGACAAACTGGTAGAAGCTATAATCCAAGAAGAGCTTAATTTAGTTATCATATTGATGGATTAATCTTTAGTATTATAAGCTTTCTTCAAGGCTAGTTTAAGCCAATCAAAGAAATAAATATTTCATTGATTATCATACATATATTTATACCATTTTGCTTTTAGAAAGTCTTTATGTTCTTAAGAAACATGGTTAAAAAAGGATTTTGTGAGAGGATGTAAAGCTAAATTCTTTCTGAACATTTCTTTATCAATTGCAAAGCATTAAATAACATTTATATTGAAATCGGATTCCGAAGGATTATATGTATTAAATGGAGAAGCTTGATAAGAAGGATACACTAGTCCTGCAGGTGGAAGGTCTACATTAGGTGTAGAGCAAGAAACTCAGGATGGTTCTTTCATGGAAAATCCTACCACCAGGGAGGATGAGAATAAGACTTTCTAGAAGGTTAATAAACTGTAGGAGTTGTATCTCTTGAATCTGTTTGAAAATTTATTTCAACACTTCCATCTTCATGTTTAATAATTGTTTCAATATCTTGGTTTTCTAAAGACCTTTCAGGTTGAGCATTTTCTAAGTACCATTTACCAGATAGATTGATATTATTCCACTGTATGAGTTTTGAAATATTAACTTTATTTTTAAAATTAGTTTGGAATAAAGTAGTCATACCTTTTTCTTGATGGGAATAGGCTATGCCAGGAACAACTGAATTCATGAGTTTATAATAAACTCTATATATGAGAGCAAGATTTTGATTATGAGAATTCATATCAAAATTTTTTGTCTAGATAGTAAGAGTAAGAGCTTCAAGTGCACCTAGATCTGTAAGGGAAACAGGGAAATTTAGAAAGCAATTGAAGAAAGTAGGGCCATCAGCAAAACTTTATTCAACCATTCTAAGTAATGAATCATTGAATTTTTTATGTCTTGTATCTTGAATATAGATGAGAGCTTCTGCTCTAAGTCCAAGTCTTATTACTTGTTAAAGGCTTTAGAGCAACTTGCACTAATCCAAAATGAATATAATTGTATGTTTTACCGTACTCCTTTATTTCATGAGGCTTGATTAAAGAAAGATGCTGAATATTACTGGTAATGGATTCAGTTCTTTCAATGGTTTTTACTTAATAATTTGATTTTAATTGAAAACTTCCAACTTTATAAATTTCATTTTTATTTATGGTTATAATAGTCCAGTCACAAATAACTTGATCTAAATCGTCATAACTGATTTCTTTACTATTTTTAATAGACATAAAAGACAAGGAATTTGATGAGAAGGAAAAAGAAGGCTCAAACTTCTTAATAAGCTTCGCCATAATTTGTATTATCGAGCTATTTTAACCAAATCCACCACGAGTATCTAACGAAATAGAGGATTTACACACCAACAAAATGCCTTAAATGCCTTTAAACAGCTAACAACGGCGACAACATTGGCTACCTCAGCTTTGCTCTGAGCGGAATATGATTAAAATTTCTGAATAATAACAAACACAGAACTAAGTATAAAGACTTTTGACATTCTTATTTCTGAGTTACCAATTCCTTAAGCAAAATCAAAGCATAACATAACAAAGATAAGTGAAGAAATACTCACAAAACAACTTTATATTGCCAAAGTACTATATTGCAAATTTGACACCAACTTGCCTCTGATATCATTCCTATTGAACATCTTATCCAAACCCTTTTTTCTCCTCATCACTTATTTATCCAACCTCTTGACTATAAAGTCTATGAACAGATTTGGATTAGAACTGGTAACTGTACTATTGATCATACAGATGGATCAAAAGTTTCATACTTAAATGCTTTACCACCCAATATTACTATCTTCTATTCAAAAATCAAAATCCTTTATGTTCTCTCTGCAGAAGAATGGCGACGACTTCTTCATATGCCTCAAAAGCTTGATTCAAAACTTATTTTTAATTATTATGATTATATTTCTACTTGGGAAATCATCCTCTATTATCAAAACCCATCCTTCCAGTATTCCTAGTTCATCAAATTCAAATCAAACTCCCATAAAATACCTTTGTGGTTTTTCACACAATTCTGGATCCCTTTTGGTGCCACTAAAGACATCCCTTTTGGTGCCACTGAATAGGTCGAGCTTTAGTAGGAATTTGTGATTCATCAAAATTATCAATATATGGAAGAGAAACAGTATGGTGTTTCCTGTGCTAAATGGCAGAAGGAAGGTTAGAATAGCATTATGTTTCAGGAGATTTTTGAAATTGGATTAAATCTTTTTGGAATTCTGAATTTTGTAAATCTTTTTCAATTCTTAAAGAATTCATATCCTCATGAAGATATGTAATTTGTTTTTCTTTATAAGCAATTTGATTTTGAATGATATTGATATATTGAATTGGAGTTGATTCAACAAAATCAAAAATAAAATTTTATTTTCTTTAATAGTTTTAGGGCCTAATGAATCAGTTTGAAAAGGCGATAGAATCTATAAAAGAGGATTTCCAAGGATAACATCATTGTTTAAATCTTTTCCTAGCAAGAAATTAGTCTTTGTACATGTTCCATTTTTGCAAACATGGACATTATTTAATTTATAATGGATATGGAGTTTATTACTAGCAGTTGCTAGGTTGAATTTATTTTTGGTTTTTTCATAATATTTTATTGGGATTAATCCTTCTCTTATTAAATTGACATCTGCGTCACTATCTAGTAAGCAGAGTGCTTTAATAGAGAAGTCTTTGACCTTAATTGTAGCTTGAGTTTTCCATTTTTTAAGTGGATTTCTTGTTAAAGAATTTAAAAAACCATTTAAGTCTCTATTAAATTTTTCTTGATTTTCTAAATTATCATTATTTTCTCGATAATTTTTGAGTGTGTGACATTCAAGGTTCTCAACACGTTGTTTGAGTTCTTAAAGTTCAATTAAGTCTTGTTTTAATTCTTTTATTTCTTGCTTTTGATTATTTATTTCTTTATAAAGATCTTGAATAGAAAGATGAGTAGGGGCTTGTTGCTCTCTTAATCTATCTAATAGAGTTTTAATGCTGAATTGTTTAGGTAAGGTTGATATGTTATTTGATGTAGAAGCTTTCCTTTTTTTAGTTTCTTTATTTATATTTTGTATTTTTTAAAAATATTTATTTTTTAATTCTTCATCTTTTATATCTTTAAACATTTCTAGCACCATCTCTTCTGGAGTAGAAAGTACGTTTAAAGGTAAAGAGGAAGAAGAAGTAGATTCAAACTGGGTTTCACTATCAAATATTTTACAATGACATGTATCTGAAGCATAAGAGGAAGAATAATCTGTATTAGAGGAACTGGATGACTCTGACATTGAGGATCCATTTAAGATAGTTTTGATTTCTTTTTCTATTTTAACTTTTATTTTTGGGCAGTTAGGAGCTATATGTCCTTTTGTTTTTTGCAATTATAACACTGTATTTCTTTTTTCTTGGGTTAAGAAATGGATGGATTATCATTTGTATAAGATTTCTTTAATTCTTTATAAGGGTTTTTATGGGAAGATTTTTTATAATATCTTTTTTAATGGTTTCTTTTTAAGTTTTTCTTTTTATTTTGGCTAGAAGGACTGATTAATGGTTCCATACGAAAATGAAAACAAAAATCACCAAGTTCATACTTGCTGATTCTTTTTTGATTTTCAATTTGACGCTTAAGTTTGATTTCATTGCATAATGAAAATCCAACTTTATTAATCTTTTGAATTAGATCACCATATGTATACATTCCATAATTCAAATTTCCATAATTTTCAAATTTTAATTCCTCTCTAACTTTTTCTGCAAAAAGTTTAGGAAGACCAGATATGAATTTTTTTTCCACAATTATGAATTACTTGCATCAATTGTATAAAGTTTTGATAAGAAAACATCTTTATACATACAAAAATCTGATAATGTTGGGCAAGATAAATTGACTAATTGTGTTTTTAATTTTTCTTCGACATTCATATAATTACCAATAAAATGTTTAACTATATTGGTAATAAGCATGTAGATGGAATCAGAGATCATTTGGCCTTGAGGAGTAAGAATGGGATTTCCTAAGGGATCCCTTTTTACTGCATTTAATATAGCATTTCTTTCTATATCAGATAGGTATTTTTCCCACCAACCATGTAATTGTCTAGTAAATCCAAGGACAACTGCATTTACTGCATGTCTTTGATCATTACCGACAACCATGATTGTAGAGGCATATATCATCATGTGTTGGCATAGTTGCAGGATTTGATATTCAGATAGTCCATCTACATTCCATTCATATACTGAAGAGTTTTCAAATCGAAGGCCATTTAAAATAGCTTGTTCTTCAAATTGAGGATCAACTGGAGTAGGTATTGGATAATAATTTCTTGTTTTTGCTGCAATGACTATTGGTTTTTGACTTTTAAATATTTTATTAAGTTGTAGAGATTCTTGATCTTGATTTTCATTTGTTTTTTCTTTTATTGAGTTAGAAACAGAGAATTTTGAGTCTGAGCTAGAAGCTTTAGAAACTAAAATATTTATAGATTTTTCATCTTTATTTTCTTTATTATCTTTAAGTTTTACCTTTATAAAACTATGACATAATTGATTGATTAGTTCATCTAAAAATTTTAAGGGTTTTTTTTCTAACTTTAGATCTTTAAGGGTTTCACGTTGAAAACCTAAAGATTGAGCCTTGATTACTTTATGGGAAGAAGTAGTTTCATAAAATTTTAAAATATTTTCAACTTTTTCTTCAATTCTATCGGTTTGTTGGTCAATAGTATGAAGGTTAATATTTGTATAATTATTTTGTTCTAAAACATGACTTAAATTTGATTTGTAAATAAATTTAGTTTTACCTTTGTCTCCTTGTATTTTTGCAACATCTTTTATAAGTACAGCTGGTGTTCTTTATAAATGATTTAATGCAATGGAGGATGTATAGATTCTTTAGTTCTTTATGGAGACAAACTGGTAGAAGCTATAATCCAAGAAGAGCTTAATTTAGTTATCATATTGATGGATTAATCTTTAGTATTATAAGCTTTCTTCAAGGCTAGTTTAAGCCAATCAAAGAAATAAATATTTCATTGATTATCATACATATATTTATACCATTTTGCTTTTAGAAAGTCTTTATGTTCTTAAGAAACATGGTTAAAAAAGGATTTTGTGAGAGGATGTAAAGCTAAATTCTTTCTGAACATTTCTTTATCAATTGCAAAGCATTAAATAACATTTATATTGAAATCGGATTCCGAAGGATTATATGTATTAAATGGAGAAGCTTGATAAGAAGGATACACTAGTCCTGCAGGTGGAAGGTCTACATTAGGTGTAGAGCAAGAAACTCAGGATGGTTCTTTCATGGAAAATCCTACCACCAGGGAGGATGAGAATAAGACTTTCTAGAAGGTTAATAAACTGTAGGAGTTGTATCTCTTGAATCTGTTTGAAAATTTATTTCAACACTTCCATCTTCATGTTTAATAATTGTTTCAATATCTTGGTTTTCTAAAGACCTTTCAGGTTGAGCATTTTCTAAGTACCATTTACCAGATAGATTGATATTATTCCACTGTATGAGTTTTGAAATATTAACTTTATTTTTAAAATTAGTTTGGAATAAAGTAGTCATACCTTTTTCTTGATGGGAATAGGCTATGCCAGGAACAACTGAATTCATGAGTTTATAATAAACTCTATATATGAGAGCAAGATTTTGATTATGAGAATTCATATCAAAATTTTTTGTCTAGATAGTAAGAGTAAGAGCTTCAAGTGCACCTAGATCTGTAAGGGAAACAGGGAAATTTAGAAAGCAATTGAAGAAAGTAGGGCCATCAGCAAAACTTTATTCAACCATTCTAAGTAATGAATCATTGAATTTTTTATGTCTTGTATCTTGAATATAGATGAGAGCTTCTGCTCTAAGTCCAAGTCTTATTACTTGTTAAAGGCTTTAGAGCAACTTGCACTAATCCAAAATGAATATAATTGTATGTTTTACCGTACTCCTTTATTTCATGAGGCTTGATTAAAGAAAGATGCTGAATATTACTGGTAATGGATTCAGTTCTTTCAATGGTTTTTACTTAATAATTTGATTTTAATTGAAAACTTCCAACTTTATAAATTTCATTTTTATTTATGGTTATAATAGTCCAGTCACAAATAACTTGATCTAAATCGTCATAACTGATTTCTTTACTATTTTTAATAGACATAAAAGACAAGGAATTTGATGAGAAGGAAAAAGAAGGCTCAAACTTCTTAATAAGCTTCGCCATAATTTGTATTATCGAGCTATTTTAACCAAATCCACCACGAGTATCTAACGAAATAGAGGATTTACACACCAACAAAATGCCTTAAATGCCTTTAAACAGCTAACAACGGCGACAACATTGGCTACCTCAGCTTTGCTCTGAGCGGAATATGATTAAAATTTCTGAATAATAACAAACACAGAACTAAGTATAAAGACTTTTGACATTCTTATTTCTGAGTTACCAATTCCTTAAGCAAAATCAAAGCGTAACATAACAAAGATAAGTGAAGAAATACTCACAAAACAACTTTATATTGCCAAAGTACTATATTGCAAATTTGACACCAACTTGCCTCTGATATCATTCCTATTGAACATCTTATCCAAACCCTTTTTTCTCCTCATCACTTATTTATCCAACCTCTTGACTATAAAGTCTATGAACAGATTTGGATTAGAACTGGTAACTGTACTATTGATCATACAGATGGATCAAAAGTTTCATACTTAAATGCTTTACCACCCAATATTACTATCTTCTATTCAAAAATCAAAATCCTTTATGTTCTCTCTGCAGAAGAATGGCGACGACTTCTTCATATGCCTCAAAAGCTTGATTCAAAACTTATTTTTAATTATTATGATTATATTTCTACTTGGGAAATCATCCTCTATTATCAAAACCCATCCTTCCAGTATTCCTAGTTCATCAAATTCAAATCAAACTCCCATAAAATACCTTTGTGGTTTTTCACACAATTCTGGATCCCTTTTGGTGCCACTAAAGACATCCCTTTTGGTGCCACTGAATAGGTCGAGCTTTAGTAGGAATTTGTGATTCATCAAAATTATCAATATATGGAAGAGAAACAGTATGGTGTTTCCTGTGCTAAAAGGCAGAAGGAAGGTTAGAATAGCATTATGTTTCAGGAGATTTTTGAAATTGGATTAAATCTTTTTGGAATTCTGAATTTTGTAAATCTTCTTCAATTCTTAAAGAATTCATATCCTCTTGAAGATATGTAATTTGTTTTTCTTTAAAAGCAATTTGATTTTGAATGATATTGATATATTGAATTGGAGTTGATTCAACAAAATCAAAAATAAAATTTTATTTTCTTTAATAGTTTTAGGGCCTAATGAATCAGTTTGAAAAGGCGATAGAATCTATAAAAGAGGATTTCCAAGGATAACATCATTGTTTAAATCTTTTCCTAGCAAGAAATTAGTCTTTGTACATGTTCCATTTTTGCAAACATGGACATTATTTAATTTATAATGGATATGGAGTTTATTACTAGCAGTTGCTAGGTTGAATTTATTTTTGGTTTTTTCATAATATTTTATTGGGATTAATCCTTCTCTTATTAAATTGACATCTGCGTCACTATCTAGTAAGCAGAGTGCTTTAATAGAGAAGTCTTTGACCTTAATTGTAGCTTGAGTTTTCCATTTTTTAAGTGGATTTCTTGTTAAAGAATTTAAAAAACCATTTAAGTCTCTATTAAATTTTTCTTGATTTTCTAAATTATCATTATTTTCTCGATAATTTTTGAGTGTGTGACATTCAAGGTTCTCAACACGTTGTTTGAGTTCTTAAAGTTCAATTAAGTCTTGTTTTAATTCTTTTATTTCTTGCTTTTGATTATTTATTTCTTTATAAAGATCTTGAATAGAAAGATGAGTAGGGGCTTGTTGCTCTCTTAATCTATCTAATAGAGTTTTAATGCTGAATTGTTTAGGTAAGGTTGATATGTTATTTGATGTAGAAGCTTTCCTTTTTTTAGTTTCTTTATTTATATTTTGTATTTTTTAAAAATATTTATTTTTTAATTCTTCATCTTTTATATCTTTAAACATTTCTAGCACCATCTCTTCTGGAGTAGAAAGTACGTTTAAAGGTAAAGAGGAAGAAGAAGTAGATTCAAACTGGGTTTCACTATCAAATATTTTACAATGACATGTATCTGAAGCATAAGAGGAAGAATAATCTGTATTAGAGGAACTGGATGACTCTGACATTGAGGATCCATTTAAGATAGTTTTGATTTCTTTTTCTATTTTAACTTTTATTTTTGGGCAGTTAGGAGCTATATGTCCTTTTGTTTTTTGCAATTATAACACTGTATTTCTTTTTTCTTGGGTTAAGAAATGGATGGATTATCATTTGTATAAGATTTCTTTAATTCTTTATAAGGGTTTTTATGGGAAGATTTTTTATAATATCTTTTTTAATGGTTTCTTTTTAAGTTTTTCTTTTTATTTTGGCTAGAAGGACTGATTAATGGTTCCATACGAAAATGAAAACAAAAATCACCAAGTTCATACTTGCTGATTCTTTTTTGATTTTCAATTTGACGCTTAAGTTTGATTTCATTGCATAATGAAAATCCAACTTTATTAATCTTTTGAATTAGATCACCATATGTATACATTCCATAATTCAAATTTCCATAATTTTCAAATTTTAATTCCTCTCTAACTTTTTCTGCAAAAAGTTTAGGAAGACCAGATATGAATTTTTTTTTCCACAATTATGAATTACTTGCATCAATTGTATAAAGTTTTGATAAGAAAACATCTTTATACATACAAAAATCTGATAATGTTGGGCAAGATAAATTGACTAATTGTGTTTTTAATTTTTCTTCGACATTCATATAATTACCAATAAAATGTTTAACTATATTGGTAATAAGCATGTAGATGGAATCAGAGATCATTTGGCCTTGAGGAGTAAGAATGGGATTTCCTAAGGGATCCCTTTTTACTGCATTTAATATAGCATTTCTTTCTATATCAGATAGGTATTTTTCCCACCAACCATGTAATTGTCTAGTAAATCCAAGGACAACTGCATTTACTGCATGTCTTTGATCATTACCGACAACCATGATTGTAGAGGCATATATCATCATGTGTTGGCATAGTTGCAGGATTTGATATTCAGATAGTCCATCTACATTCCATTCATATACTGAAGAGTTTTCAAATCGAAGGCCATTTAAAATAGCTTGTTCTTCAAATTGAGGATCAACTGGAGTAGGTATTGGATAATAATTTCTTGTTTTTGCTGCAATGACTATTGGTTTTTGACTTTTAAATATTTTATTAAGTTGTAGAGATTCTTGATCTTGATTTTCATTTGTTTTTTCTTTTATTGAGTTAGAAACAGAGAATTTTGAGTCTGAGCTAGAAGCTTTAGAAACTAAAATATTTATAGATTTTTCATCTTTATTTTCTTTATTATCTTTAAGTTTTACCTTTATAAAACTATGACATAATTGATTGATTAGTTCATCTAAAAATTTTAAGGGTTTTTTTTTCTAACTTTAGATCTTTAAGGGCTTCACGTTGAAAACCTAAAGATTGAGCCTTGATTACTTTATGGGAAGAAGTAGTTTCATAAAATTTTAAAATATTTTCAACTTTTTCTTCAATTCTATCGGTTTGTTGGTCAATAGTATGAAGGTTAATATTTGTATAATTATTTTGTTCTAAAACATGACTTAAATTTGATTTGTAAATAAATTTAGTTTTACCTTTGTCTCCTTGTATTTTTGCAACATCTTTTATAAGTACAGCTGGTGTTCTTTATAAATGATTTAATGCAATGAAGGATGTATAGATTCTTTAGTTCTTTATGGAGACAAACTGGTAGAAGCTATAATCCAAGAAGAGCTTAATTTAGTTATCATATTGATGGATTAATCTTTAGTATTATAAGCTTTCTTCAAGGCTAGTTTAAGCCAATCAAAGAAATAAATATTTCATTGATTATCATACATATATTTATACCATTTTGCTTTTAGAAAGTCTTTATGTTCTTAAGAAACATGGTTAAAAAAGGATTTTGTGAGAGGATGTAAAGCTAAATTCTTTCTGAACATTTCTTTATCAATTGCAAAGCATTAAATAACATTTATATTGAAATCGGATTCCGAAGGATTATATGTATTAAATGGAGAAGCTTGATAAGAAGGATACACTAGTCCTGCAGGTGGAAGGTCTACATTAGGTGTAGAGCAAGAAACTCAGGATGGTTCTTTCATGGAAAATCCTACCACCAGGGAGGATGAGAATAAGACTTTCTAGAAGGTTAATAAACTGTAGGAGTTGTATCTCTTGAATCTGTTTGAAAATTTATTTCAACACTTCCATCCTCATGTTCAATAATTGATTCAATATCTTGATTTTCTAAAGACCTTTCAGGTTGAGCATTTTCTAAGTGCCATTTACTACATAGATTAATATCATTCCACTGCATGAGTTTTTGAATATTAACTTTATTTTTTAAATTAGTTTGGACGAAAGTAGTAATACCTTTTGTTTGATGCAAATAAGCTATGCCTGGAACTGTCAAGTCCCAAATTTTTATATTGGGTCATACCAGTTTGTCGGGTTTGAGTTGGGTTAAGAGGGTCAAATAGATTGGTTTAACACAATTGGGCCTGAGTTAATGGACCCTTTTTGGGCCAGAGGACTCTTTTTGGAATTTCTTAACACCCATTAGAAAGCAGGGAGCCCTCTCTTGTAATTTGGAAAAAAACCCCTCTCTTATATAAACTCTACTCCTAGGGTTTTCCCCATTCTTTCATCTTCTTCCTCTCTTCTGCAACCAAGCTCTAGAAGTTCTCCAGGGGGAAACCAAGGTTGGATCTTCTGCTCTTCAGATTTGCTTTTGGCTTCGAGATCCCGGCAAGTGGATAACTATAAACAATGGCTTTTGGTTATTTGTAATATCTTTTTGTTGTTTGTTGGATAATATGCTTTTAGTAGGATTTCTTCGTTTAGATTTAAACTTTCATATGATTTCATTGTTTTGATTTGGTGCCTTGATTTGGATTAATAATGGAGGTGTGATTTCTTTCTTTTATATAATATAAAATTATGTTTAAAAAAAAAAAAAGCAGTGCCGCTGCCCGCGCTGGGCAGGCAGCAGCGCTACCTGTGCTGTCCAGGCAGCGGCGCTGCTGCCTGGGCAGCCAGGCAGGCCTAGGCCTGCTGCTCGGGCCGGCTGGGCAGCGGCCTACCCCGGCTGGGCTGGGCTGCTTGCCTGGGGGGCCCGGGTCGCTGGCGAGCCATGGCTGGCGAGCCCAGGTTGATGTGGGGCCCATTTTGTTTAAAATATATATATATATAAATAACAATAATAATAGTAATAATTAAATAAGTAATTAAGGTTTAGGTTATTTGTTTAAAATGATTTAGGAAGTTGTGTTTTAATTAATGGTTTGATATATTAGTAGTGAATTGATTTTATTATTTGGTTCTTAATCATGAATTATTATAAATTTAGTTAGAATTGTTTATAAACTTAATTGAGGTTTAATTACTTACGATTAATACTTATTTAGATTGAATACAATTTAATTAAGATTTATTTGGGAGTGAGTAAGTCTTAATTAAAAAGCATTTAAATTCCTAATTTGGATTTTTATATTGAGTTTAAATGTTGAATTTGAATCCACAATTTAGATTCTTCGTTTTATGTAAAATGATAAAGTATTTTATTATACACAACAAGGTTAATTAAGAGTTTAATTGTTTCCTCCCCTTTGTTATCATAATTTGATTTAAAGTTGGATTGGAATTTGAACTTCTTTTACACAATTTGTAAAATTCACTAAACAAATATAATTGGATCAGATGACTTATGTTTTTTAGGAAAGTTAGTTGAATGTTCACATGAGAATTAGACTACATGTAGAATGGGAATGTGAAATTCGGGATGCACCACATGATAGGCATCAAAAGTAGTATATCGGCATCGTGGACTCACATTTTCATTGTGAAAGAGGGTAGGTTCTTATGTGTATATTTAATTAACTATGACTGTTAGGTGGTTTAGTGCTTACTCTTGGAAAAATTGGAATTGATACGTGTACATAATACATTTTCAATTATAAAAGTTTACGTACCCAAATTGATAATGGTATGAATATTGGGATTAAGGGTATCATATCATGATTCATTCTGCATCGATATATATATGCATTTGTAAATATATATATGTATATATATATCTGACCGACTGCAGTTCGGAGGTGGATGTACGCCATCGGGTCAGCGTGTACTGTGGATTATAGTACACAGCTGTGCCTTCTGTTATTATCTGCGGGAATACCCGATTCTGTTATTATCTGCGGGATTACCCGTTTCTATTATTATCTGCGGGATTACCCGTTTCTATTATTATCTGCGGGATTACCCGTTTCTGTTATCTGTATGCGGGATTTCCCGTTTCTGTATATTTATCCGCGGGAATACCCGTTTCTAAGCATTCATGCCATTGGGATTTGCATTTAATATATTTTTGGTCATAATGAATACTTCTGTTTAATTCAGTTGATTAATCCATTGCTTGCAGTTTACCCTCTTGCCAGATTACGTCAATCTGACCCACTACTTTTGGTGTCTAGGTTCCGTTACCGGTGTCGAACCAGAGGGCCAGGTTATGTAGGAAATTCCGCCAGATGGCGGAGTTGTTGAGTGGAGCACCGATGGCATCATCTGAGGTGTCCTAGTGCGGTGCTGAGTTCGAAAACTTTAGATTATGTAACTAGGCCATGTCTGGGCCATCAGTTTATTAATTTAAGTTTGGTTGTTTTGAAATTTTAACTCTAATTGTAATGCTTCGAAGCACTTGACTCTGGCTTTTATTATTAATGAGATTTGTTACCTTATTGCGATGTGATATCCGTCTGCGATGAGTATGGATTTTAGTTCTGCGTGTGATTATGGTTGCTTGATCACCAAGCATAGCCTCATGAAGGACTTCGATCCACCCGGAATTGGGGCCCATGCTGTTTATGTTTAGAAAAATTTTAATTGGCCCCAATTCTCACACCCCTAGAACCAGGTTTGGATCCGGCCCAGTTTTGGGGGCGTGACAGATGGTATCAGAGCCGGTCAAGTTCTAGAAGTTCTAAAAGATGCTAGAACGTAGGTTCGATGTGAGGATTAAAAACGTTAAGTGGGAACGTTGGGGGTTTTTGGCATTCATAATCGTATTCGAACTTTAGCAAATGTTTAGAGGTTATAGGAGTTCTTTACTTTCAGCATTATTGGTCGTTTAGTCGCTAATATATAGGGGATCACCAAAAAGGTGGCTTGGACTACTTTTCGTAATCAGTTTTCTGAGACGTATGTACTGGAGCATGTTCACATTCAGAAGCGAATAGAGTTTAATAGGTTGAAGCAAGGGAATCTGTTTGTTTGTGAGTATGAGCTACAGTTTATTCATCTCTTTCGTTACGCACCAACCTTCATCACTCTAGAAAGCGAGAGGATTCAATGGTTTCTCGATGGCCTTCGACCAGATATACTGTTTCATGCCAAGTCATAAGTTTTAAATACTTACTAGGCATTTTTAGATAAGGCATATTGAGCCGAGGAGGTGATTGGATGCGTGGCCCCTACAAGCCAAATCAAGCAGAAAGTTACTTCGTCTCCAGTTTCACAGTACCAATTTGATAAGCAAAAGAGGGAGTCTTGTGGCATTTGTGGCAATAATCACCCTATAACTAAGTGTTGGAGGCAGAAGATAGTTAAGTTATAGCCGATGATGACACAAGGTGCAATTTGTGGAATCAAAGAAGAAGGTTGTTACTCGTATGATTTCAATTGTTAAGACTATAAAGTTGTTGATGAAAGATTTTGAGGGGTATAAAGTGTTTATCATGGAGGATAAACGGACTAAAGTGGTGGAGGAGATACCAGTGGTATCTCAGTTTCTGGATGTTTTTCCCGATGATATTCCTGAATTACAGCTGGTCCGTGAAATTGATTTTTCAATTGAGCTTGTTCCAGGCACAGCCCCGATCTCAAAAGCCCCTTATAGAATGGCCCCAGTGGAGTGGAGAGAACTCAAGGAGCAATTGTAAGAGCTTTTGAACAAGGGTCGTATTAGACCGAGTATCTCTCCTTGGGGGAGCTCCAGTATTATTTGTGAAGAAAAAAGATGGTTCTATGAGAATGTGCATTGGTTATAGACAACTAAATCAAGTGACCATCAAGAATAAGTATCCTCTACCACGAATCGATGAATTGTTTGATCAATTGCAAGGTGCTCAATATTTTTCTAAGATTGATCTAAGGTCATGATATCACCAGTTGAGGGTACGAGATCAAGATATTCCAAAAACTGCATTCAGAACTAGATATGGTCACTACGAATTTTTGGTGATGTCGTTTGGGTTGACGAACGCTCCAGCAGCTTTTATGGCTATGATGAATAGGGGTTTTGCACAGTACTTGGATAAGTTTGTGGTGGTATTTATTGATGATGTACTTCTATATTCGAAGAGTAGGGAAGAGCATGCTTAACATCTTCGTACGTCATTGCAACTATTGAGGGGATATCAATTGTGTGCTAAGGCAAGTAAAAGTGAATTTTGGTTGGGAACAGATGGGATTCGTTAGTCACATCATCTCCAGGGAAGGTTATGCGGTGGACCTAACAAAGATTGAACCAGTGGTAAAGTGGGATAGGTCGAAATAGTGTCAGAGATCCGAAGTTTCCTAGGCCTCGCAGGATCTTACCGCAAATTCATGGAAGGATTTTCCACAATAGTAGCCCCACTGTCGAGATTAACTCGTAAAGAAGTTCCTTTTGTGTGAAATGAGGATTGTGAGCAGAGTTTTCAGGAGTTGAAAAGGAGGTTGACCACAGCTCTTATACTGACATACTTGTCGGCAATGATGTTTTGTGATTTTTACCGATGCATCCGGAGTTAGCCTTGGTTGTGTTCTCATGCAACATAGGAAGGTAGCAGCGTATGGGTCTCGACAGTTGAAGGAACATAAATAGAAGTATGCAACTCATAATTTGGAGCTAGCAGCAATGGCCTTTGCTTTGAAGATATGGAGACATTATCCTTACGGAGCCACTTTTGAAGTGAATTCGGACCATAAAAGCCTCTAATATCTCTTCACACAGGGTGATTTGAATATGAGGCAGAGGAGATGGATGGAGTATATTAGGGATTACGATTTTGGGTTGAAGTAACATCCAGGAAAAGCTAATGTAGTGGCAGATGCTCTAAGTAGAAAAGCAGGGTTCACTGGAGGATTAATTGCAGAATGCTTCTGGATTCGATGATTAGAAGATATGGATGTGTATTTTCGACCCGTTAATGAACAGGCAGTGTTAGCTAGTATATTTCCGTAAGAAACTGAATTAATTCCAAGGATTAGAGAATACCAATTATTAGACCCCGAGATAACAAGAATTAAAGATCATATGGATGAGAGGCTTGATTTTAGGTTGGAAGATAATATTTTATAAAGATAGAATTTGTGTGCCTGATTTTCCAGAATTGAAGGATGAAATCGTGGTAGAGGCACATGATACTCAGTATACTATTCATCGAGGAGGTACCAAGATGTATCAAGATCTGAAGGATCACTATTGGTGGATGTGATGACATTGCATGGAGAACGAGTTTCTATTGTCTCTGACTAGGATAGTAAGTTTGTATCTAGGTTTTAGGTATCACTGTAGAAAGCCTTAGAAACCAAGCTGAGTTTTAGTACAGCCAATCATCCCCAAACAGACGGACAAACAGAGCGTACAAACCAGACATTGGAGGCTATGTTAAGGGCATGTGTCTTGGATTTCAAGACTAGTTGGAACGAAAGCTTGGCTCTATGTGAATTCGCGTACAACAACAGTTACCACTCTAGCATTGCCATGTCACCTTTTGAAGCTTTGTACGGGAGAAAATGTTGAACCCTTGTATGTTGGTCGAATTTTGGAGCTCGTGGTTTTCATGGACCATTGGAGAGTCCAGTGACAAGATAAGACAGATTCGAGAAAGGTTGAAGTTGCCCGTAGTCGCCAAAAGGGTTATGCGGATAAACGGAGGAGAGAGTTGAAGTTTGAGGTTGGTGACCATGTATTTCTAAAGGTATCACCCATGCGTGGAATGTTATGATTTGGGCAGAAAGGAAAACTCTCCGAAAGATATGTGGGACCATTTTAGATTATCAGTAAGGTCAATGACGTGGCTTATTGGTTAGCATTGCCACCAGAGCTATTGGGTGTTCATAACACCTTCCATGTTTTTATGTTGAGGAAGTATATAGCAGACTGTTCGCATATGTTATAGTATGAGCCGTTGCAAGCGCAGGATGATACAACTTACGTTGAACAACCGGTGGGGATTGTCGACACCAAAGAGCAGGTTTGAGAAATTGTGTCATCCACTGGGTGAAGGTACAATGGAGTCATCATCGCCCGGAGGAAGCAACGTGGGAGTTTAGAGACATAGTACAAAGACTGTATCCGCACCTTTTTTTTTTCCTAAGGTATGTTAGTCATTTGGAGGACCAAATGTCCTTTAAGGGGGATGAGATGTCAAGTCCCAAATTTTTATATTGGGTCATACCAGTTTGTTGGGTTTGAGTTGGGTTAAAAGGGTCAAATAGATCGGTTTAACACAATTGGACCTGAGTTAATGGACCCTTGTTGGGCCAGAGGACTCTTTTTGGAATTTTTTAAAACCCACTAGAAAGCAGGAAGCCCTTTCTTGTAATTTGGAAAAACCCCCTCTCTTATATAAACTCTACTCTTAGGGTTTTCCCCATTCTTTCATCTTCTTCCTCTCTTCTGCAACCAAGCTCTAGAAGTTCTCCAGGGGGAAACCAAGGTTGGATCTTCTGCTCTTCAGATTTGCTTTTGGCTTCGAGATGCAGGCAAGTGGATAACTATAAACAATGGCTTTTGGTTATTTGTAATATCTTTTTGTTGTTTGTTGGATAATATGCTTTTAGTAGGATTTTTTCGTTTAGATTTAAACTTTCATATGATTTCATTGTTTTGATTTGGTGCCTTGATTTGGATTAATAATGGAGGTGTGATTTCTTTCTTTTATATAATATAAAATTATGTTTTTCAAAAAAAAAGAAAAAAGAGCAGTGCCGCTACCTGCGTTGGGCAGGCAGCAGCGCTGCCTGTGCTGTCCAGGCAGCAGCGCCTGCTGCCTGGCCAGCCAGGCAGGCCTGGGCCTGCTGCCCGGGCCGGCTGGGCAGCGGCTTGGCCCGGCTGGGCTGGGCTGCCTACCTGGCGAGCTCGGGTCGCTGGCGGGCTATGGTTGGCGGGCCCAGGTTGATGTGGGGCCCATTTTGTTTAAAATATATATATATATAAATAACAATAATAATAGTAATAATTAAATAAGTAATTAAGGTTTAGGTTATTTGTTTAAAATGATTTAGGAAGTTGTGCTTTAATTAATGGTTTGATATATTAGTAGTGAATTGATTTTATTATTTGGTTCTTAATCATGAATTATTATAAATTTAGTTAGAATTGTTTATAAACTTAATTGAGGTTTAATTACTTATGATTAATACTTATTTAGATTGAATACAATTTAATTAAGATTTATTTGGGAGTGAGTAAGTCTTAATTAAAAAGCATTTGAATTCCTAATTTGGATTTTTATATTGAGTTTAAATGTTGAATTTGAATCCACAATTTAGATTCTTCGTTTTATGTAAAATGATAAAGTATTTTATTATACACAACAAGGTTAATTAAGAGTTTAATTGTTTCCTCCCCTTTGTTATCATAATTTGATTTAAAGTTGGATTGGAATTTGAATTTCTTTTACACAATTTGTAAAATTCACTAAACAAATATAATTGGATCAGATGACTTATGTTTCTTAGGAAAGTTAGTTGAATGTTCACATGAGAATTAGACTACATGCAGAATGGGAATGTGAGATTCGGGATGCACCACATGATAGGCATCAAAAGTAGTATATCGGCATCGTGGACTCACATTTTCATTGTGAAAGAGGGTTGGTTCTCATGTGTATATTTAATTAACTATGACCGTTAGGTGGTTTAGTGCTTACTCTTGGAAAAACTGGAATTGATAAGTGTACATAATACATTTTCAATTATAAAAGTTTACGTACCTAAATTGATAATGGTATGAATCTTGAGATTAGGGGTGTCATATCATGATTCATTCTGCATCGATATATATATGCATTTGTAAATATATATATATATATATCTGACCGACTGCAGTTCGGAGGTGGACGTACGCCATCTGGTCAACGTTTGCTATGGATTATAGTACACAGCTGTGCCTTCTGTTATTATCTGCGGGAATACCCGATTCTGTTATTATCTGCGGGATTACCCGTTTCTGTTATTATCTGGGGGTTACCCGTTTCTGTTATTATCTGCGGGATTACCCGTTTCTGTTATCTGTATGCGGGATTACCCATTTCTGTATATTTATCCGCGGGAATACCCGTTTCTGTGCATTCATGCCATTGGGATTTGCATTTGATATATTTTTGGTCATAATGAATACTTCTGTTTAATTCAGTTGATTAATCATTGCTTGCAGTTTACCCTCTTGCCAGATTACGTCAATCTCACCCACTACTTTTAGTGTCTAGGTTCCGTTACCGGTGTCAAATCAGAGGGTCAGGTTACGCAGGAAATTCCGCCAGATGGCGGAGTTGTTGAGTGGAGCACCATGACATCATCTGAGGTGTCCTAATGCGGTGCTGAGTTCGAAAACTTTAGATTATGTAACCAGGCCATGTCTGGGCCATCAGTTTATTAATTTAAGTTTGGTTGTTTTGAAATTTTAACTCTAATTGTAATGCTTCGAAGCACTTGACTCTGGTTTTTATTATTAATGAGATTTGTTACCTTATTGCGATGTGATATCCGTCTGCGATGAGTATGGATTTTAGTTCCGCGTGTGATTATGATTGCTTGATCACCAAGCATAACCTCACGAAGGACTTCGATCCACCCGGAATTGGGGCCCGTGCTGTTTATGTTTAGAAAAATTTTAATTGGCCCCAATTCTCACACCCCTGGAACCGGGTTTGGATCCGGCCCAATTTTGGGGGCGTGACAGGAACAACTGAATTCATGAGTTTATAATAAACTCCATATATGAGAGCAAGATTTTGATCATCAGGATTCATATCAAAATCTTTTGTCTAGATAGCAAGAGTAAGAACTTCATGTGCACCTGGATCTGTAAGGAAAATAGAGAAATTTGGAAAGCCATTGAAGAAAGTAGGGCCATTAGCCAAACTTGATTCAACCATTCCAAGTATGAATCATTGAATTTTTTATGTCTTGTATTTTGAACATAGATGAGAGCTTCTGTTCTAAGTCCAAGTCCTGTTAAAGGCTTTAGAGCAACTTGCACGAATCCAAAATGAATAGAATTGTATGTTTTAACGTACTCCTTTATTTCATGGGGCTTGATTAAAGAAAGATGCTAAATATTACTAATAATGGATTCAGTTCCTCCAATGGTTTTTACTTTATAACTTGATTTTAATTGAAAACTTCTAACTTTATAAATTTCATTTTTATTTACTGTTGGAATAGTCCATTCACAAATAACTTGATCTAAATCGTCATAACTGATTTCTTCACTTTTTTTAATAGACATAGAAGATAAGGAATTTGATGATGAGGAAGATGCAAGCACAAAGTTATTAATAAGCATAGCCATAATTTTTATAATAGAGTTATTTTAACCAAATCTACCACGAGTATCTAACAAAATAGAGAATTTACACACCAATAAAATGCCTTAAACGCCTTCACATGGCTGACAACGGCGACAACAATGGCTACCTCAGTTTCGCTTCAGGTGGAATATGATTAAACTTTCTCAATAATAAAAAACACACAACCAAGTATTAAGATCTTTGATGTTCTTGCTTCCGAGTTGGCAATTCCTCAAATAAAATCAAAACATATAGATAAGTGAAAAAATACTCACAAAACAACTTTATATTGCCAAAGTTCATGATTACAAATTTGATACCAACTTGGCTTTGATACCAAATAGGGAAGATGGTGGGTATACAAAAGCAGAAGGGAGAGGAGAGAGGAGGTGGTGGTGGAAGCAAGGCTGGATTTTGACTGGTATTCCAACTTTTGCATATACACGATGAAGGCTAGACCTATTTATAGTCATAACCGACATAATTTACATTTCATTACAACTGAATTTAAGCTGTATTTGCATTTCATTTCATGTGCTGACAGATTTCATGATGCAACCGGACTGCAGGCAAAAATCACAATCTTTGCTGTAGATGAACTTTATTTTGAATAATGAGATGTCATGATTGCTTTGAGCGACTTGATAAGGTATGTCTCATGACTTTATTTTTTTCCCTTTCTGGAGATAAGTTCTTCATAGATGTGCATGTCGGGAATAAAATACTACTTCATTCTTATGAGTGGTATGCTTTGTCTTTTAGTACTTTTGTATGTGCTTTTTCCAAAAAAACTCATTGATGGGCTAGTAGAAAAAGCTCTTGTAGGAAGAATCTTTATGCTAGGCATAGTATTATTGGAGACTTGCATCAAAAGTGCTCATCCCAGCCATCATTTGTTAATTCACTGTAGAATAATTGGATTAACCCTTCTCGAGTTCTGTCAGAAATATCAAGAGACATGTCTTCATAAGCATTGATAATTTGATTAAGAGCTATATGTCCAGATTTATATGGATTCTGTATCACCGTTGTTTGCTCAGTGAGATCATCAGCGCTGTAAACAACTCTTCGACCATCACACCAAACATATCTGTATGTACTTGCAAATTCAAGATGTCCTTTTAGATTGAGAAATTTTTTATACTGATCAGAAGCTAGATCATAAGTTTAGAGGTGTTCTAAGCTGTATTCCATTGTAGCGACTTCATGAGATTCATACCATTGAGCTGAATAATCAACAAGGAGATGCTCGTAATCATTTAAGGTAAAGATGAACCTTTTGTAGACTAAATCTCCTTCATAATTCTTAATGGTCCATAATTGATAAGGTTGATAAAATTGGATTTCTAATCTTTCACCCAAACTTGATGAAATCATTATGAGAAGTTGTCTTTTGGTAACTCTAAGGCTGCGAAGGGGGCATGACGCACGATTGTAGGGAGTTGCTATATCATTTCAAAATCACCTCTGCATAAAGAAATTTTTTTGACCAATCCTTATTTGATATAAGAGATATCAACTTCATATGATAGCAGGAACAATTTGGGAAAGCTAGTTGCCCAGCTTATATATTGAGCTTTGAACATTAATCGCTCCTTCATCTGACAAGAAATAGTTTTTTCTCTAATTCTTGCAGCTATCTCATCTGGAAGGGCTGTGTTAACCTTTTCCAGGAGGTGAATTTTGGATTTTTTTTATCAACGTAGGTGGATAACAGTGCTATTTGATGGATGTTATGGCACATAAGGATTTGGCTTTCTAAGTCCTTAATATGGTTTGCAATTTTGGATAGGGTTTTTTTAGTGTTTTTTGTTTTATCAGAGAGAATGACACTCTAATGGGCATTGATAAGTTCTTGTGAAATGACAGTTAATCCTAAATTAAAGAAGGGAATTGATATTTGTTGGGATGTAGGTATGAAGGAAGAGCTAGATTCCTAAATAGGGGCTTTGCTTTTGCTTTTACTTGATGTCATAATGAGAAGGGATACTTCTTGAAGGCAGATAGGTTTGAATGAGAATTATCAATAATCTAAATTTTTATTTTCTTTGGGAAAAGAAAAATAATTTTATATCTATTCTCTGGGTAGAATTTGAAGGTACCAAAATTTGGATGTAAGATTAAATGTAAAAAACATGAAGACATCAACGAGATGATTAATAAGATCCATTTTATTTGGAACTAGATATTTGATTGTTTTCTGAACACCTTATTCCTATTTACACTCTGTCTGAATATTTGACATGTCGAATAGGAGTTGATTCACCAAAATCAAAAATTAATTCTTTATTGTATAAAATAGTTTTTAGACCTGATGAGTCAATTTAGAAAGGCTATAAAAATTGTATAAAAGCGTTTCTAAGGATAACATCATCTAAGGATAACATCATTGTTTAAATCCTTTGCTAGAAGGAAATTAGTCTTTATGCATGTTCCATTTTTATAGACATAAACATTAATTAATTTGTATTTGATATGTAGTTTTTTGCTAGCAGTAGCTAGATTGAGTTTATTATTGGTTTTTCAAAATATTTTGTTAGGATTAATCCTTCTCTTGTTAAATTAACAACCATGCCACTATCTAGTAAGCAGAGTGCTTTAATAGAGAAGTCTTTGATTTTAATTGTAGCTTGAGTTTTCCATTTTTTAAGTGGATTTCTTGTTAAAGAATTTATAAAACCATTTAAGTCTTCACCAAATTCTTCTTGATGTTCTAAATTATTATCATTATTTTCTTGATAACTTTTAAGTGTGTGAAATTCAAGATTCTCAGCACGTTGTTTGAGTTCTTGAAGTTCAATTAAGTCTTGTTTTAATTCTTTTATTTCTTGCTTTTTATTAGCAATTTCTTTATAAAGATCTTGAATTGAAATATGAGGAGGAGCTTGCTGCTCTCTTAATCTATCTAATACAATTTCAATGCTGAATTGTTCAAGTAAGTTAGATATATTATTTGATGTAGAAGCTTTTCTTTTTTTATTTCCTTTATTTATATTTTGTATTTTTTCAAAATATTTATTTTTTAATTCTTCATCTTTGAAATCTTTGAACATTTCTAGCACCAGTTCTTCTAGAGCAGAAAGTACATTTAAAGATAAAGAGAAAGAAGAAGCAAATTCATACTAGATTTCAGTGTCAAATATTTTACAATGACATGTATTTGAAGAATGAGAGGAAGAATAATCTGTATCAAAAGAACTGGATGACTCTGATGCTAAGGATCCTTTTAAGATAGTTTTGATTTCTTTTTCTCTTTTTACTTTTATTTTTGGGTAGTCGGGAGCTATATGTCCTTTTTTTCTTGCAATTATAACATTCTATTTATTTTTTCCTAGGATGAAAAGTGGATGGATTATTTTTTGCATAAGATTTCTTTAATTTTTTATAAGGGTTTTTATGAGAAGATTTTTTATGATATCTTTTTGAGGGAATATAATATTACGGAGTTGAAAAATGTTTAGATTTTCTTTTTTGAAGGTTTCTTTTTAAGTTTTTGTTTTTATTTTGGTTAGAAGGACTAATTAAAGGTTCCACACCAAATTGAAAACAAAAATCACGAAGTTCATACTTGTTGATTCTTTTTTGGTTTTCAATTTGACGTTTAAGTTTGATTTCATTGCATAATGAAAATCTAACTTTATTAATCTTTTGAATTAGATCACCATATGTATACATTTCATAATTCAAGTTTCCATAATTTTCTGAGTTTAATTCCTCTCTAACCTTTTCTATAAAAACTTTAGGAAAACTAGAGATAAATTTTTCTTTCCAAAATTCTTAATTACTTGCACTTATTATATAAAGTTTTAATAAGAAACATCTTTATACCAACAAAAATCTGATAATATTGGGCAAGATAAATTGATTAATTATGTTTTTAATTTTTCTTCGACATTCATATAATTACCAATAATGTTTAACTATATTGGTAATAAGCATGTAGATGGAATCAAGGATCATTTGGCCTTGAGGAGTAAGAACAAGATTTCCCAAGGGATCTCTTTTTACTGTATTTAATATAGCATTTCTTTCTGTATCAAATAGGTATTTTTCCCACCAACCATGTAATTGTCCAGTAAATCCAAGGATGACTGCATTTACTGCATGTCTTTGATCATTACTAGCAGCCATGATGGTAGAGGCATATATCATCATGTGTTGGCATAGTTGCAGGATTTGATATTCAGATAGTCCATCTACATTCCATTCATATACGGAAGCGTTTTCAAATTGAAGGCCATTTAGAATAGCTTGTTCTTCAAATTGAAGATCAACTACAATAGGTCTTGGATAATAATATCTTGTTTTTGCTACAGTGACGATTAGTTTTTGTCTTTTAAATTATTTCCTAAGGGATCTCTTTTTACTGCATTTAATGTAGTATTTCTTTCTATATTAGATAGCTATTTTTTCCACCAACCATGTAATTGTCTAGTAAATCCAAGAACAACTACATTTACTGCATGTCTTTGATCATTACAGGCAGCCATGATGGTAGAGGCATATATCATCATGTGTTCGCATAGTTGCAGGATTTGATATTTACATAGTCCATCTACATTCCATTCATATACTGAAGAGTTTTCAAATTGAAGGCCATTTAGAATTACTTGTTCTTCGAATTGAAGATTAACTGGAGTAGGTCTTGGATAATAATTTCTTGTTTTTGCTCTAGTAATGATTGGTTGTTACAGTGAAGATATTGAAACAATTATTGAACATGAGGATGGAAGTGTTGAAATAAATTTTCAAACAAATTCAAGAGATACATTTCCTACAATTTATCAATCTTCTAGAAAGTCTGATTCTCATCCTCCCTCCGTGGTATGATCTTCCATAAAAGAACCATCTCAAGTTTCTTGCTCTACACCTAATGTAGACCTTCGACCTACAGGACTAGTGTATCCTTCTTATCAAGCTTCTCCATCTAAAGCATATAATCCTTCGGGATCCGATTTCAATAAAATGTTATTGAATGCTTTGAAATTGATAAAGAAATGTTAAAAAAAAATTTAGCTTTACATCCTCTGACAAAATCCTTTTTAACCAGGTTTCTTAAGAACACAATGACTTTCTAAAAGTAAAATGGTATAAATATATGTATGATGATCAAAGAAATATTTAATTCTTTGATTGGCTTAAACTAGCCATGAAGAAAGCTTATAATACTGAAGATTTATCCTTCAATATGATAACAAAAATAAGCTCATCTTGGATAATAGCTTCTACCAGTTCTTCTCCACAAAAAACTGAAGAATCTATATATCCATATTACATCAAATCATATATAAAGAAACTTCAGCCATACCCATAAAAGACGTAGCAAAGATACATGGAGACAAAGGTAAATCTAAATTAATTTATCAATCTTAAGTCATGTTTTAGAACAAGATAATTATACAAATATTAACCTCATACTATTGGCCAAGAAACCAATAGAATTGAAGATAAAGTTGAAAAAATTTTAAAAATTTATGAAGCATCATCTTCACAAAATATAATTAAGACACAATCTTTAGGTTTTCAAGGTGAAGCCCTTAAAGATCAAAAGTTAGAAAAAAAATACTTAAAATTTTCAGACGAAATAATCAATCAATTATCTCATAGATTTACAAACATAAAACTTAATGACAATAATGAAAATAAAGATGAAAAATCCATAAATGTTTTAATTTCTAAAGCTTCGAGCTTGACTCAGAATTCTCTGTTTCTGAGTCTATAGAAGAAAAATCAAATGAAAATCAAGATGATCAAAATCAAGAATCTCTACAAGTCAATAAAATATTTAAAAGACAAAAACCATTAGTCACTGTAGCAAAAACAAGAAATTATTAGCCAAGACCTATTCCAGTTGATCTTCAATTCAAAGAACAAGTTATTCTAAATGGCCTTCGATTTGAAAACTCCTCAGTATACAAATGGAATGTAGATGGACTATCTAAATATCAAATCTTGCAACTATTCCAATATATGATGATATATGCCTCTACCATCATGGATGCTAGTATGATCAAAGACATGCAGTAAATGCAGTCGTCCTCGGATTTACTGGACAATTACATGGTTGGTGGGAAAAATACCTATCTGATATAAAAAGAAATGCTATATTAAATGCAGTAATAAGAGATCCCCCTGGAAATAATGTTCTTACTCCTCAAGGCCAAATGATCACTGATTTCATCTACATGCTTATTACCATTATAGTTAAACATTTTATTGGTAATTATATGAGTGTAGAAGAAAAATTAAAAGCACAATTAATCAATTTATCTTGCCCAACATTATCAGATTTTCATTGGCATAAAGATGTTTTCTTATCGAAACTCTATGCAATCGATGCAAGTAATTCAGAATTTTGGAAAGAAAAATTTATATCTAGTCTTCCTAAACTTTTTCCAGAAAAAGTTAGAAAAGAATTAAAATCAGAAAATTATAGAAATTTGAATTATGGAATGTATACATATGGTGATCTAATTCAAAAGATTAATAAAGTTAGATTTTCATTATGCAATGAAATCAAACTTAAACGTCAAATTAAAAATCAAAAAAGAATCCGCAAGTATGAACTTGGTGATTTTTGCTTTCAATTTGGTATGGAACCATTAATCAGTCCTTCTAGCCAAAATAAAAATAAAAACTTAAAAAGAAACCATCAAAAAAGAAAATCTAAACATTTTTCAACTCCATAATATTATATTCCCTCAAAAAGATATCATAAAAAATTTTCTCATAAAAACCCTTATAAAGAATTAAAAAAATCTCATACAAAAAATAATCCATCCACTTCACATCCTAAGAAAAAAGAAATACAAAGTTATAATTGCAAGGAAAAGGACATACAGCTCCTAACTGCCCATAAATAAAAGAAAAAACAAAAAAAGAAATGATAACTATCTTAAAAGGATCCTCAGCATCAGAGTCATCCAGTTCCTTTGATACAGATTATTCTTCCTCTCATTCTTCAAATACATGTCATTGTAAAATATTTGACAGTGAAATCTAGTATGAATCTGCTTCTTTTTCCTCTTTATCTTTAAATGTACTTTCTGCTCCAGAAGAACTGGTGCTAGAAATGTTTAAAGATTTCGAAGATGAAGAATTAAAAAATAAATATTTTGAAAAAATATAGAATATAAATAAAGGAAATAAAAAAGGAAAAGCTTCTACATCAAATAATATATCCGAATTATCTAAACAACTCAGCATTAAAATTGTATTAGATAGATTAAGTGAGTAGCAAGCTCCTTCTCATCTTTTAATTCAAGATCTTTATAAAGAAATTACTAATAAAAAGCAAGAAATAAAAGAATTAAAACAAGACTTAATTGAACTTCAAGAACACAAACAAAGTGCTAAGAATCTTGAATTTCACACACTCAAAAATTATCAAGAAAATAATTATATTAATTTAGAACATCAAGAATAATTTGGTGAAGACTTAAATGGTTTTGTAAATTCTTTAACAAGAAATCCACTTAAAAAATGGAAAACTCAAGCTACAATTAAAATCAAATACTTCTCTATTAAAGCACTCTGCTTACTAGATAGTGGCATGGTTGTTAATTTAATAAGAGAAGGATTAATCCCAACAAAATATTTTGAAAAAAGCAATAATAAACTCAATCTAGCTACTACTAGCAAAAAACTACATATCAAATACAAATTAATTAATATTTATGTCTATGAAAATGGAACATGCATAAAGAATAATTTCCTTCTAGGAAAGGATTTAAATAATGATGTTATCCTTGGAAACCCTTTTATACAATTTTTACTGCCTTTCCAAATTGACTCATCAGGTCTAAAAACTATTTTATACAATAAAGGATTAATTTTTTATTTTGGTGAATCAACTCTTATTCAACATGTCAATAGTATTCAGACAAAGTCTAAACAAGAATAAGGTGTTCAAAAAACAATCAAATATTTAGTACCAAATAAAATGGATCTTATTAATTGTCTCTCTGATGTCTTCATGTTTTCTACATTTGATCCTACATCTTGATTTTGGTACCTTTAAATTCTACCCGGAGGATAGTTATAAAATTCTTTTTCTTTTCCCAAAGAAAATAAAAATTCAGATTATTGATAATTCTCATTCAGATCTATTTACCTTCAAGAAGTATCCCTTCTCATTATGACATCAAGTAGAAGCAAAAGCAAAGCCCCTATTCAAAAATCAAGCTCTTCCTTCATACCTACATCCTAGTAAATATCAATTCCCTTCTTCAGTCCAGGATTATCTGTCACTTCACAAGAACTTATCAATGCCCATTAGAGGGCCATTCCCCTTGATAAAAGAAAAAACACTAGAAAAACCCTATCCAGAATTGCAAACCATATCAAGGATTTAGAAAGCCAAATCCTTATGTGCCATAACATCCATCAAAGTGCAATGTTAATGACCTATGCTGATGAAAAAATATCCAGAATTCACCTCCTGGAAAAGGTTAACAAAACCCTTCCAGATGAGATAGAAGCAAGAATTAGAGAAAAAACTATTTCTTGTTAGATCAAGGAGTGATTAATGATCAAAGCTCATTATATAAGCTGGGCAACTGGCTTTCCCAAATTGTTCCTGCCATCATATATAGTTGATATCTCATATGTTGAACAAGGATTAGTGCAAAGATTTTCTTTATGCAGAGGTGATTTTGAAATGATGCAATAGTTCCCTGCAATCGTGCATCATGCCCTTCGCAACCTTGGAGTTACCAAAAGACAACTTCTCATGATGATTTCATTAAGTTTGGGTGAAAGATTAGAAATTCGGTTTTGTTAACCTTATCAATTATAGACCATCATGAATTATGAATAAGGAGATTTAATATGCAAAAAATTAATCTCTACCTTAAATGATTACGAGCATCTCCCTGTTGATTATCCAGCTCAATGATATGAATCTCATGAAGTCGTTACAGTGGAATATAGCTTAGAATGTCTCCAAAAGTATGACCTAGCTTCTGGTTAATATCAAAGATTTCTCAATCTAAAAGGACATCTTGAATTTGCAAGTACATATAGATACGTTTGGTGTGACGGTCGACGAATTGTTTGCATTACTGATGATCGCTTTCGCTAAGCAAACAACGGTGATATAGAATCCTTCTAAATCCGGACATACCAAGCTTAATCAAATTCTCAATGCCTATAAAGATATCTCTTTTGACATTTCAGAAAAAAATTGTGAAGAATTAATTTAGCTATTCCATGGAGAATTTGAAAATGATAATGAAGGTTGGAATGACCCTTGTCATAATTTTGACTCTATTATGAAGTTCTTCGTTAGCTACAATTGAATTCATCAGGATGGTGATTAATCTTATCAAGATTTAGATTTATCAAGATTTATTAAGAGTTCTCTCTATAAAACCTGCAAAAAAAAAAAGACAATAAAAACTTTATCATTGCAACCATATCCATAGTTTTGCTATTCTCTACAAACACAAAGTTATGTTGAAAAAGTACTATACAAAAAAGCTACTTTGAGAAAGAAGACAAAAGACAATTGAGAAAAATCCAAAAGCCAATAAGAAAATTCAATGCTCCATAGACTTCTCTCTCCGCAACAGACCAACCAAGTACTATGCAGAAGAATAAAGCAACATTCTCCTAGTCAACAAGTACACTCATCACAGCATGAAAACAAACCATCTATACGGCAACTTGTGATTCTATCCAGCTGTAAAATCTCGAAACATCATAAAATGAAATGCAAATGTAGTGTAATTTTAGTTTTAATGGAATGTAAATTATGTCTGCTAAGGTTATAAATAGTACCAGCTTTCTCCATGTACAGGCAAGAGTTGGAATACTAGTCAAAATCTAGCATTACTTCCACCACCATCTCCTCTCCCCTCTCCCTCCCACTTTTGTATACCCACTACCTTCCCCATTTGGTATCAGAGCCAAGTTGGCATCTAATTTGTAATCAAGTATCGTTGCAATATAAAGTCGTTTTATGAGTATTTTTTTACTTATCTTTATATTTTGATTTTGTTTAAGGAATTGCTGACTTGAAAGCAAGAACATAAAAAATCTTAATACTTGGTTCTGTGTTTTTTATTATTGAGAAATTTTAATCATATTCCACCCGGAGCGAAGTTGAGGTAGCCATTGTTGTTGCTGTTGTTAGCCGTGTGAAGGTGTTTAAGGCATTTTGTTGGTGTGTAAATCCTTTATTTTGTTAGATACTCGTGATGGATTTGGTTAAAATAACTCTATAATACAAATTATGGCAAAGCTTATTAAGAAGTTTGTATCTTCTTCTTCCTCATCATCAAATTCCTTATCTTCTATGTCTATTAAAAATAGTGAAGAAATCAATTATGACAATTTAGATCAAGTTGTTTGTGACTGGACTATTTCAACCGTAAATAAAAATGAAATTTATAAAGCTGGAAGTTTTCAATTAAAATAAAGTTATAAAGTAAAAACCATTAAAAGAATTGAACCTATTACCAGTAATATTCAGCATCTTTCTTTAATCAAGCTACATGAAATAATGGAGTATGTTAAAACATACAGTTATATTCATTTTGAATTCGTACAAGTTGCTCTAAAGCCATTAACAAGACTTGGACTTAGAACTGAAGCTCTCATCTATGTTCAAGATATAAGACATAAAAAATTCAGTGATTCATTACTTGAAATGGTTGAATCAAGTTTGGCTAATGGCCCTACTTTCTTCAATTGCTTTTCAAATTTCTCTGTTTCTCTTACAGATCTAGGTGCACATGAAGCTCTTACTCTTACTATCTAAACAAAAGGTTTTGATATGAATTCTCAAAATAAAAAACTTGCTCTCATATATAGAGTTTATTATAAACTCAAGAATTTAGTTGTTCCAAGCATAGCCGATTCCCATCAAGCAAAAGGTTTGATTACTTTATTCCAAACTAAATTCAAAAATAAAGTTAATATTCCAAAACTCATACAATGGAATGATATTAATATCTCTGGTGAATGGCTCTTAGAAAACGCTCAACCTGAAAGGTGTTTAGAAAATCAAGATATTGAAACAATTATTAAACATGAAGATAGAAGTGTTGAAATAAAGTTTCAAACAGATTCAAGAGATATAACTCCTACAGTTTAACAACCTTTTAAAAAGTCTTATTCTCATCCTCCATCAGTGGTAGGATCTTTCATAAAAGAACCATCCCGAGTTACTTGCTCTACACCTAATGTAGACCTTCAACCTACAGGACTAGTGTATCTTTCTTATCAAGCTTCTCCATCTAATATATATAATCCTTTGCAATCCGATTTCAATATAAATGTTATTGAATGCTTTGAAATTGATAAAGAAATGTTAAAAAAGAATTTAACTTCACATCCTTTAACAAAATCCTTTTTAAACAGGTTTCCCAAGAGCATAAAGATTTCTTGAAAGAAAAGTGGTATAAATGTATGTATGATAATCAAAGAAATATTTATTTCTTTGATTGGCTTAAACTAGCCATAACGAAAGCTTATAACACTGAAGATTTATCCATCAATATGATAACAAAATTTGGCTCATATTGGATTATAGCTTTTACCAGTTCTTCTCCACAAAGAACTGAAGAATCTACTCCATTACATCAAATCATATATAAAGAAACTTCAGCCGTACCCATAAAAGATGTTGCAAAAATACGAGGAGATAAAGGTAATTCCAAATTTATTTACAAACCAGACTTAAGTCATGTTTTAGAACAAAATAATTTTACAAATTTTAACCTTGATACTATTAGCTAACATACCAATAGAATTGAAGATAAAGTTGAAAATATTTTAAAAATGAATGAAGCATCTTCTTCACAAAAGATAATTAAGAAACAAACTTTAGGTTTTCAAGGTGAAGCCCTTAAAGATCTAAAGTTAGAAAGGAAACCTTTTAAATTCTTAGATGAACTAATCAACCAATTATTTCATAGTTTTACAAATATAAACTTCAAGAAACTAAAGATAAAAAAGCTAACAAATCTATGAATGTTTTAGTTTCAAATTCTAAAGCCTCTAGCTCAGATTCAAAATTTTCTGTAGCCGATCCTAAAGAAGAAGAGTTTAAAACAAATAAGAATCAAAATGATCAAAATAAAAAATCTCTATAAATCAATAAAATATTTAAAATATAAAAACCAATAGTCACTGCAGCAAAAACAAGAAATTATTATCCAATACCTACTCCAGTTGATCTTCAATTCAAAGAACAAGCTATTCTAAATGGCCTTCAATTTGAAAACTCCTAAATATACGAATGGAATGCAGATGGACTATCTGAATATCAAATCTTGCAACTATGCCAACACATGATGATATATGCCTCTACCATCATGGCTGCCAGCAATGATTAAAGACAATGCAGTAAATACAGTTGTCCTTGGATTTACTAGACAATTACAGGGTTGGTGGGAAAAGTACCTATCTGATATAGAAAGACAAGCTTTACTAAATGCATAAAAAGAGATCCTTCAGGAAATCCTGTTATTACTCCTTCAATCAAATGATTCTTGATTCAATTTATATACTTATTACCAATATAGTAAAACATTTTATTGGTAATTATATGAATGTAGAAGAAAAAACAAAAACACAATTAATCAATTTATCCTTTCCAACATTATCAGATTTTCATTGGTATAAAGTTGTTTTCTTATTAAAACTCTATACAATCGATGCAAGGAATTAAAAATTTTGAAAAGAACAATTCATATCTGGTTTTCCTAAACTTTTTGCAGAAAAAGTTAGAGAAGAATTAAAATCAGAATATTATGGAAATTTGAATTATGGAATATATACATATTGTGCTTTAATTCAAAAGATTAATAAAGTTGGATTTTCACTATGCAATGAAATCAAACTTAAATGTCAAATTGAAAATAAAAAAAGAATCAGCAAGTATGAACTTGGTGATTTTTGTTTTCAATTTGGCATAGAACCATTAATCAATCCTTCTAGCAAAAATAAAAAGAAAAACTTTAAATGAAACCATCAAAAAAGAAAATCTAAACATTTTTCAACTCCACAATATTATAATCCCTCAAAAAGATATCATAAAAAATCTTCTCATAAAAACCCTTATAAAGAATTAAAGAAATCTTATACAAAAGATAATCCATCCACTTCTCATCTGAAGAAAAAAGAAATACAATGTTATAATTGTAAAGAACAAGGGCATATAGCTCCTGACTGCTCAAAAATAAAAGTAAAAATAGAAAAAGAAATCAAAACTATCTTAAAAGGATCCTCATCCTCATCCTTAGAATCATCTAATTCCTTTGATAAAGATAATTTTTCAGATACATGTCATTGTAAAATATTTGACAGTGAAATCTAATATGAATCTGCTTATTCTTCCTCTTTATCTTTGAACATGCTTTCTGCTCCAGAAGAACTGGTGCTAGAAATTCTTAAAGATCTCAAAGATAAAGAATTAAAAAAAAATTTGAAAAAATATAGAACATAAATAAAGGAAATAAAAAAGGAAAAGCTTCTACTTCAAATAATGTATCTGACTTACCTAAACAATTCATCATTAAAGCTGTATTAGATAGATTAAGAGAGTAGTAAGCTCTTCCTCATCTTTCAATTCAAGATCTTTATAAAGAAATTATTAATCAAAATCAAGAAATAAAAGAATTAAAACAAGACTTAATTGAACTTCAAACAACGTGTTGAGAATCTTGAATTTCACGCACTCAAAAATTATCAAGAATCTTGAATTTCACGCACTCAAAAATTATCAAGAAAATAATGATAATTTAGAAAATTAAGAAAAATCTGATAAAGACTTAAATGGTTTTTTAAATTCTTTTACAAGAAATCCACTTTAGCTAAATGGAAAACTCAAGCTACAATTAAGGTCAACGACTTCTCTATTAAAGCACTTTACTTACTAGATAGTGGTGCAAATGTTAATTTAATAAGAGAAATATTAATCCTAACAAAATATTATGAAAAAACCAATAATAAACTCAATCTAGCTACTGTAAACACTACATATCAAATACAAATTAAGTAATGTTTATCTCTATAAAAATGGAGCATGCATAAGGACTATATTCCCTCTAGGAAAGGATTTAAACAATGATATTATCGTCAAAAATCCTTTTCTACAAATTTTACAGCCTTTTCAAATTGACTTATCAGGTCTAAAAACTATTTTAGCCAATAAAAAATTAAATTTTGATTTTGTTGAATTAATTGCTATTCAACATATCAATATTATTCAGACAAAGTGTAAACAAAAATAAGATGTTTAAAACCATTCAGATATCCAGTTCCAAATAAAAAGGATCTTATTAATCGTCTCTATGATGTCTTCATGTTTTCTACATTTAATCCTACATCTAGATTTTGGTACCTTCAAATTCTGCCTAGAGGATAGATATAAAAATGTTTTTCTTTTCCGAAAGAAAATAAAATTTTAGATTATTGATAATTCTCATTCAAACCTATCTTTTACTCCTATCTGCCTTTAGGAAGTATCCCTTCTCACTATGACATCAAGTAAAGCCCCTATTAAAGAATTAAGCTCTTCCTTCATACCTATATCCCAACAAATATCAATCCTTTTCTTCAATCCAGGATTATCTGTCACTTCATAAGAACTTATCAATGCCCATTGGAGTGCCATTCTCTCTGATAAAAGAAAAAACACTAGAAAAATCCTATCCAAAATTATAAACCATTTCAAGCACTTAGAAAGCCAAATCCTTATATGCCATAACATCCATCAAAAAGCACTGTTATCCACCACTGCTGATAAAAAAAAAATCCAAAATTCACCTCCTAGAAAAGGTTAAAATAGCCCTTCCAGATGAGATAGCTACAAGAATTAGAGAAAAAACTCTTTCTTGTCAAATCAAGGAGTGATTAATGCTCAAAGCTCAATATATAAGCTGGGCAACTGGCTTTCCGAAATTGCTCCTACCATCACATGAAGTGGATATCTCATATATCGAGCAAGGATTAGTCTAAAGATTTTCTTTATACAGAGAAGATTTTGAAATAATACAGCAGCTCCCTGCAATTGTGCCTCATGCCCATGGCAGCCTTGGAGTTACCAAAAGACAACTTCTCATAATGATTTCATCAAGTTTGGGTGAAAGACTAAAAATTTAGTTTTATCAACCTTATCAATTATGGACTATCATGACTTATGAAAAAAGAGATTTAGTCTGCAAAAAATTCATCTCTACCTTAAATGATTACGAGCACTCCCTGTTGATTATCCAGCTCAAAGGTATGAATCTCATAAAGTCACTACAATGGAATACAGCTTAGAGTGTCTCCAAAATTATGATCCAACTTCTGATCAATATAAAAGATTTCCAAATCTAAAAGGACATCTTGAATTTGCAAGTACATACAGATATGTTTGGTGTGACGGTCAATGAGTTGTTTGCATTACTAATGATCTCGCTGAGCAAACTACGATGATATAGAATCCATATAAATCTGGGCATACAGCTCTCAATCAAAATATCAATGCTTATGAAGACATGTCTTTTGATATTTCTAAAGAAACTTGATAAGAGTTAATCCAATTATTCCATGGTGAATTAACAAACGAAGGTTGGAAAGAGCACTTTTGGTGCAAGTCTCTAATAATACTATGCCTAGCATAAAGATTCTTCCTGTAAGAGCTTTTTCTAAGACATTAGAAGGATAAGAAAAGCTTTTTCTACTAGCCAATCAATGAGCTCTTAGAAAAAGTACATGCAAAAATACTAAAAGACAAAGCGTATCTTTGATAAGAATGAAGTAGTATTTTATCCCTGACATGCACATTCATGAAAAACTTATCTCCAGAAAGGGAAACGAAATAAAGACATGACACATACCTTACCAAGTCACATAAAGCAATCATGACAGGTCACTATTCAAAATAGAGTTCATCTACAGCAAAGATTGTGATTTTTGCCTGCAGTCCATAAGCATCATGAAATTTGCTAGCACATTAAATGAAATGCACATTCAACTAAATTCAGTTGTAATGAAATGTAAATTATGTTTGTTATGACTATAAATAGGTCCAACCTTCCTCATGTATAAGCAAGAGTTGGATTACCAATCAAAATCCGGCCTTGCTTCCACCACCATCTCCTCTCTCATCTCCTTTCTGCTTTTGTATACCCACTATCTTCCCCATTTGGTGTTAGAGCAAAGTTGGTATCAAATTTGTAATCAAGTACTTTGGCAACATGAAGTTGTTTTGTGAATATTTCTTCACTTACTTTGTTATGTTATGCTTTGATTTTACCTAAGGAATTGCTGACTCAGAAGTAAGATGTAAAAAGTCTTAATACTTAGTTCTGTGTTTGTTATTATTGAGAAATTTTAATCATATTCCGCCCAGAGTGAAGCTGAGGTAGCCATTGTTGTCGCCATTGTTAGCCATGTGAAGGCATTTAAGGCATTGTTGGTGTGTAAATCATCTATTTCGTTAGATACTCGCGGTGGATTGGTTAAAATAACTCTGTACTACAAACTATGGCTAAGCTTATTAAGAAGTTTGTACCTTCTTCTTCCTCATCACCAAATTCCTCATCTTCTATGTCAATTAAAAATAGTGAAGAAATTAGTTATGACGATTTAGATCAAGTTATTTGTGATTGGACTATTCCAACTTTAAATAAAAATGAAATTTATAAAGTTGGAAGTTTTCAATTAAAATAAAGTTATAAAGTAAACACCATTAAAAGAACTAAATCCAATGCCAATAATATTTAGCATCTTTCTTTAATCAAGCCCCATGAAATAAAGGAGTATGTTAAAACATACAATTATATTCATTTCAGATTAGTGTAAGTTACTCTAAAGCCTTTAACAAGACTTGGACTTAGAATAGAAGCTCTCATCTATGTTTAAGATACAAGACATAAAAAATTCAGTGATTCATTACTTAGAATGGTTGAATCAACTTTGGCTAATGGCCCTACTTTCTTCAATTGCTTTCCAGATTTCACTGTTTCCCTTATAGATCCAGGTGCACATGAAGCTCTTACTCTTGCTCTCCAGACAAAGGTTTTGATATGAATCCTCATAATAAAAATCTTGCTCTCATATATAGAGTTTATTATAAACTTAAGAATTCGGTTGTTCCAGGTAGCCGATTCCTATCAAGCAAAAGGTATGACTACTTTATTCCAAACTAATTTCAAAAATAAAGTTAATATTCCAAAACTCATACAATGGAATGATATTAATATATCTGGTAAATGGCTCTTAGAAAAAGCTCAACCTGAAAGGTGTTTAGAAAATCAAGATATTGAAACAATTATTAAACATGAAGATGAAAGTGTTGAAATAAAGTTTCAAACAGATTCAAGAGATATAACTCCTACAGTTTAACAACCTTTTAGAAAGTTTTATTCTCATCCTCCCTCTGTGGTAGGATCTTCCAAAAAAGAACCATCCCTAAGTTTCTTGCTCTACACCTAATGCAGACCTTCGACCTACAGGACTTGTGTATCCTTCTTATCAAGCTTCTCCATCTAATACATATAGTCCTTTGGAATCCAATTTTAATATAAATGTTATTGAATGTTTTGAAATTGATAAAGAAATGTTAAAAAAGAATTTAGCTGTACATCCTTTAACAAAATCAATTTTTAAATAGGTTTCTCAAGAGCATAAAGATTTCTTAAAAGAAAAGTGGTAAAAATATATGTAAGATAATCAAAGAAATATTTATTTCTTCGATTGGCTTAAACTAGCCATAAAGAAAGTTTATAATTCTAAAGATTTATCCATCAATATGATAACAAAATTAAGCTTATCTTTGATTATAGCTTCCACCAGTTCTTCTCCATAAAGAACTGAAGAATCTATACATCTTCCATTACACCAAATCTTATATAAAGAAACTTCAACTGTACCCATAAAAGATGTTACAAAAATATAAGGAGATAAAGGTAAATCAGAATTTATTTATAAATTAGACTTAAGTCATGTTTTAGAACAAAATAATTATACAAATATTAACCATCATACTATTGGCCAAGAAACTGATAGAATTGAAGATAAATTTGAAAATATTTTAAAAATTTAGGAAGCATCTTCTTCACAAAAGATAATTAAGATACAAACTTTAGGTTTTCAAGCTGAAGCTCTTAAAGATCTAAAGTTAGAAAGGAAACCATTAAAATTTTCAGATGAACTAATTAATCAATTATCTCATAGTTTTACAAATATCAAACTTCAAGAAAATAAAGATCAATAAGCTAACGGTTCGGTAAATGTTTTAGTCTCAAATTCTAAAGCCTCTAGCTCAGATTCAAAATTTTCTATCACTGATCCTATAGAAGAAGAGTCTGAAACAAATGAGAATTAAAATTATCAAAATCAAGAATTTCTACAAATCAATAAAATATTTAAAAGACAAAACCAATAGTCACTGCAATAAAAATAAGAAATTATTATCCAAGACCTACTCTAGTTGATCTTCAATTCAAAGAACAGGCTATTCTAAATGGCCTTCGATTTGAAAACTCCTTAATATATGAATGGAATATAGATGGACTATCTGAATATCAAATCCTGCAACTATGCTAACACATGATGATATATGCCTATACCATCATACCTGCCAGCAATGATCAAAGACATATAGTAAATGCAATTGTCATTGGATTTACTGGACAATTACAAGGTTAGTGGGAAAAGTACCTATCTGATATAGAAAAACAATCTTTACTAAATACAGTAAAAAGAGATCCTTCAGGAAATCCTGCTATTACTCCTCAAGGTCAAATGATTCCTGATTCTATTTACATGCTTATTACCAATATAGTAAAATATTTTATTGGTAATTATATTAATATAGAAGAAAAAACAAAAACACAATTAATCAATTTATCTTTCCCAACATTATCAGATTTTCGTTCGTATAAATTTGTTTTCTTATCAAAACTCTATACAATTGGTGCAAGTAATTCAGAATTTTGGAAAAAAAAATTCATATCTGGTCTTCTTGAACTTTTTGTAGAAAAAGTTAAAGAAGAATTAAAATCAGAAAATTATGGAAATTTGAATTATGGAATGTATACATATGGTGATCTAATTCAAAAGATTAATAAAGTTGGATTTTCATTATGCAATGAAATCAAACTTAAACATCAAATTGAAAATCAAAAAAGAATCAGCAAGTATGAACTTGGTCTTAAATGTCAAATTGAAAATAAAAAAAGAATCAGCAAGTATAAACTTGGTAATTTTTGTTTTTAACTTGGCATAGAACCATTAATCAGTCCTTCTAGAAAAAATAAAAAGAAAAACTTAAAATGAAACCATCAAAAAAGAAAATCTAAACAATTTTTAACTCCACAATATTATACTCCCTAAAAAAGATATCATAAAAAGATCTTCTCATAAAAACCCTTATAAAGAATTAAAGAAATCTTATACAAAAGATAATCCATCCACTTCTCATCTGAAGAAAAAAGAAATACAATGTTATAATTGCAAGGAAAAAGGACATATAGCTCCTGACTACCCAAAAATAAAATTAAAAACAAAAAAAGAAATCAAAACTATCCTAAAAGGATCCTCATCCTCATCCTTAGAATCATCTAGTTCCTCTGATAAAGATTATTCTTGAAAAACATGTCATTGTAGAATATTTGATAGTGAAATCCACTATGAATCTTCTTCTTCTTCCTCTTCATCTTTAAACATACTTTCAGCTCCAGAAGAACTGGCGTTAGAAATGTTTAAAGATCTCGAAGATGAAGAATTAAAAAATAAATATTTTGAAAAAATACAGAATATAAATAAAGGAAATAAAAAAGGAAAAGCTTCTACTTTAAATAATGTATCTGACTTACATGAACAATTTAACATTAAAAATGTATTAGATAGATTAAGAAAGTAGTAAGCTCCTCCTCATCTTTCAATTCAAGATCTTTATAAAGAAATTATTAATCAAAAGCAAGAAATAAAAGAATTAAAATAAGACTTAATTGAACTTCAAACAAGGTGTTGGGAATCTTGAATTTCACACACTCAACAATTATCAAGAAAATAATGATAATTTAGAAAATCAAGAAAATTTTGATAAAGACTTAAATGGTTTTGTAAATTCTTTAACAAGAAATCCACTTAAAAAATCGAAAACTCAAGCTGCAATTAAGGTCAAAGACTTCTCTATTAAAACACACTGCTTACTAAATAGTGGCGCAGATGTTAATTTAATAAGAGAAGGATTAATCCCAACACAATATTATGAAAAAACCAATAATAAACTCAACCTAGCTACTGCTAGCCAAAAACTACGTATCAAATATAAATCAAGTAATCTTTATGTCTATAAAAATGGAACATGTATGACGACTATATTCCCTCTAGGAAAGGATTTAAACAATGATGTTATCCTTAGAAATTCTTTTCTACAAATTTTACATCCTTTTCAAATTGATTCATTAGGTCTAAAAACTATTTTGGACAATAATGAATTAAATTTTGATTTTAGTGAATTAACTCCTATTCAACATATCAAAATTATTTAGACAAAGCGTAAACAAGAATAAGATGTTCAAAAATGATTCAGTTATCCAGTTCCAAATAAAATAGATCTTATTAATTGTCTCTCTGATGTCTTCATGTTTCCTACATTTAATCCCACATCCAGACTTTGGTATGGTCAAATTCTAAGCAGAGGATAGATATAAAAATGCTTTTTTTCTGAAAGAAAATAAAATTTTAGATTATTGATAATTCTCATTTAGACCTATCTTTTACTCCTTTCTACCTTCAGGAAGTATCCTTTCTCATTATGACATCAAGTAAAGCCCCTATTCAAGAATTAATCTCTTTTTTCATACCTACATCCCAACAAATATCAATTCCTTTCTTCAATCTAGGATTATCTGTCACTTCACAAGAACTTATCAATGCCAATTGGAGTGCCATTCTCTCTGATAAAAGAAAAAACACTAAAAAAACCCTATCCAAAATTGCAAACCATATCAAACACTTACAAAGCCAAATCCTTATGTGCCATAACATCCATCAAAGAGCACTATTATCCACCTATGCTGATAAAAAAAATCCAAAATTCACCTCCTAGAAAAGGTTAAAATAGTCCTTGCAAATGAGATAGCTAAAAGAATTAGAGAAAAAACTCTTTCTTGTCAAATCAAGGAGCGATTAATGCTCAACGCTCAATATATAAGGTGGGCAATTGGCTTTCCCAAATTACTCGTACCATCACATGAAGTGAATATCTCATTTATCGAACAAGGATTAGTTTAAAGATTTTCTTTATATAGAGATGATTTTGAAATAATACAACAGCTCCCTGCAATCGTGCATCGTGCCCTTCGCAGCCTTGGAGTTACCTAAAGACAACTTCTCATAATGATTTCAACAAGTTTGGGTGAAAGATTAGAAATCCAGTTTTATCAACCTTACCAATGATGGACTATCATGACTTATGAAGAAGGAGATTTAGTCTACAAAAATTTCATCTCTACTTTAAATAATTACGAGCATCTCCCTGTTGATTATCCAGCTCAATGGTATGAATCTCATAAAGTCACTACAGTGGAATATAGCTTAGAACATCTTCAAAATTATGATCCAGCTTCTGATCAATATCAAAGATTTTCCAATCTAAAAGGACATCTTGAATTTGCAAGTACATATAGATATGTTTGGTGTGATGGTCAATAAGTTGTTTGCATTGCTAATGATCTCGCTGAGCAAACATACAGCTCTCAATCAAATTATCAATGCTTATGAAGACATGTCTAGTTATATTTCTGAAGAAACTCGAGAAGAGTTAATCCAATTATTCCATGGTGAATTAACAAATGAAGTTTGGAATGAGCACTTATGATGCAAGTCTCCAATAATAGTATGCCTAGCATAAAGATTCTTCCTACAAGAGCTTTTTCTAAGACATTGGAAGGATAAGAAAAGCTTTTTCTACTAGCCCATCAATGAGGTGTTAGAAAAAGTACATGTAAAAGTACTAAAAAACGAAGCATATCTTTGATAAGAATAAAGTAGTATTTTATTCCTGACATACACATCCTTGAAGAACTTATCTCCAAAAAAGGAAAAGAAATAAAGACGTGACACATACATTATCAAGTCACTCAAAGCAATCACGACATCTCACTATTCAGAATAGAGTTCATTTACAGCAAAGATTGCGATTTTTGCCTGCAGTCTGGAAGATCATGAAATTTGCCAGCACATTAAATGAAATGCACATTTAATCTAAATTTAGTTGTAATGAAATGTAAATTATGGTTGTTATGACTATAAATAGGTCTAGCCTTCCTCATGGACAAGTAAGAGTTGGAATACTAGTCAAAATATAGCCTTAGTTCCGCCACCATCTCCTCTCTCCTCTCCCTTTTTCTTTTGTATACCCACTATCTTCCCCATTTGGTATAGAGCAAAGCTGGTATCAAATTTGTAATCAAGTACTTTGACAACATAAAGTTGTTTTGTGAGTATTTCTTCACTTATCTTTGTTATGTTATGCTTTGATTTTGATTAAGAAATTGCTGACTAAGAAGTAAGAATGTCAAAAGTCTTAATACTTAGTTCTGTGTTTATTATTATTGAGAATTTTTAATCATATTCCGCCTAGAGCGAAGTTAAGGTAGCCATTGTTGTCGTCGTTGTTAGCCGTGCGAAGGTGTTTAAGGTGTTTTGTTGGTGTATAAATCCTTTATTTCGTTAGATACTCACATTCGATTTGGTAAAAATAACTTTGTAATACAAACATGGCTAAGCTTATTAAGAAATTTGTACCTTCTTCTTCCTCATCATCAAATTCCTCATCTTCTATGTCTATTAAAAATAGTGAAGAAATCAGTTATGATGATTTAGATCAAGTAATTTGTGACTGGACTATTCCAACCTTAAACAAAAATGAAATTTATAAAGTTGGAAATAATTTCATTTTGGTTTAAGGTTGGAATAGTCCAGTCACAAATAACTTGATCTAAATCATCATAACTGATTTCTTCACTATTTTTAATAGACATAGAAGATGAGGAATTTGATGATAAGGAAGAAGAAGGTACAAATTTCTTAATAAGCTTAGCCATAGTTTGTATTACAAAGTTATTTTTACCAAGTCGACTGTGAGTATCTAACGAAATAGAGGATTTATACACCAACAAAACACCTTAAACGCCTTCGCACGGCTAACAACGGCGACAACAATGGCTACCTTAACTTCACTTTAGGTGGAATATGATTAAAATTTCTCAATAATAACAAACATAGAACTAAGTATTAAGACTTTTGACATTCTTACTTCTTAGTCAGCAATTTCTTAAGCAAAATCAAAGCATAACATAACAAAGATAAGTGAAGAAATACTCATAAAACAACTTTATGTTGTCAAAGTACTTGATTACAAATTTGATACCAACTTTGCTCTATACCAAATAGGGAAGATAGTAGGTATACAAAAGCAGAAAGGAGAGGAGAGAGGAGATGGTGGTGGAACCAAGGCTGGATTTTGACTGGTATTCCAACTCTTACTTGTCCATGAGGAAGGCTAGACCTATTTATAGTCATAACAAACATAATTTACATTTCATTACAACTAAATTTAGATTAAATGTGCATTTCATTTAATGTGCTGGCAAATTTCATGATCTTCCAAACTGCAGTCAAAAATCGCAATCTTTGCTGTAGCTGAACTCTATTCTGAATAGTGAGATGTCATGATTGCTTTGAGTGACTTGATGATGTATGTGTCACGTCTTTATTTCTTTTCCTTTTTTGGAGATAAGTTCTTCATGAATGTGTATGTCAGGAATAAAATACTACTTTATTCTTATCAGAGATATGCTTTGTTTTTTAGTACTTTTACATGTACTTTTTCTAACACCTCATTGATGGGCTAGTAGAAAAAGCTTTTTTCATCCTTCCAATGTCTTAGAAAAAGCTCTTGTAGGAAGAATCCTTATGCTAGGCATACTATTATTAGAGACTTGCATCATAAGTGCTCATTCCAAACTTCATTTGTTAATTCACCATGGAATAATTGGATTAACTCTTCTCGAGTTTCTTCAGAAATATCACTAGACATGTCTTCATAAGCATTGATAATTTGATTGAGAGCTATATGTCCAGATTTATATGGATTCTATATCATCATTGTTTGCCCAGCGAGATCATTAGTAATGCAAACAACTTATTGACCATCACACCAAACATATCTATATGTACTTGCAAATTCAAGATGTCATTTTAGATTGGAAAATCTTTGATATTGATCAGAACCTGGATCATAATTTTGAAGATGTTCTAAGCTATATTCCACTGTAGTGACTTTATGAGATTCATACCATTGAGCTGGATAATCAACAGGGAGATGCTCGTAATTATTTAAAGTAGAGATGAAATTTTTGTAGACTAAATCTCCTTCTTCATAAGTCATGATAGTCCATCATTGGTAAGGTTGATAAAACTGGATTTCTAATCTTTCACCCAAACTTGTTGAAATCATTATAAGAAGTTGTCTTTAGGTAACTCCAAGGCTACGAAGGGCATGATGCACGATTGCAGGGAGCTGTTGTATTATTTTAAAATCATCTCTATATAAAGAAAATCTTTAGACTAATCCTTGTTCGACAAATGAGATATCCACTTCATGTGATGGTACGAGCAATTTGGGAAAGCCAATTGCCCACCTTATATATTGAGCGTTGAGCATTAATCGCTCTTTGATTTGACAAGAAAGAGTTTTTTCTCTAATTCTTGTAGCTATCTCATTTGCAAGGACTATTTTAACCTTTTCTAGGAGGTGAATTTTGGATTTTTTTTATCAGCATAGGTGGATAATAGTGCTTTTTGATGGATGTTATGGCACATAAGGATTCGGCTTTGTAAGTGTTTGATATGGTTTGCAATTTTGGATCGGGTTTTTCTAGTGTTTTTTCTTTTATCAGAGAGAATGGCACTCCAATGGGCATTGATAAGTTCTTGTGAAGTGACAGATAATCCTAGATTGAAGAAAGGGATTGATATTTGTTGGGATGTAGGTATGAAAAAAGAGCTTAATTCTTGAATAGGGGCTTTACTTGATGTCATAATGAGAAAGGATACTTCCTGAAGGTAGAAAGGAGTAAAAGATAGGTCTAAATGAGAATTATCAATAATCTAAATTTTTATTTTCATTCAGGAAAAAAAAACATTTTTATATCTATCCTCTGGGTAGAATTTGACGATACCAAAATCTGGATGTGGGATTAAATGTAGGAAACATGAAGACATCAGAGAGATAATTAATAAGATCTATTTTATTTGGAACTGGATATCTGAATCATTTTTGAACATCTTATTCTTGTTTACGCTTTGTCTAAATAATTTTGATATGCTGAATAGGAGTTAATTCACTAAAATCAAAATTTAATTCATTATTGTCCAAAATAGTTTTTAGACCTAATGAATCAATTTGAAAAGGATGTAAAATTTGTAGAAAAGAATTTCTAAGGATAACATCGTTGTTTAAATCCTTTCCTAGAGGGAATATAGTCATTATACATGTTCCATTTTTATAGACATAAAGATTACTTGATTTGTATTTGATACGTAGTTTTTGGCTAGCAGTAGCTAGATTGAGTTTATTATTAGTTTTTTCATAATATTGTGTTGGGATTAATCCTTCTCTTATTAAATTAACATCCGTGCCACTATTTAGTAAGCAGTGTGTTTTAATAGAGAAGTCTTTGACCTTAATTGCAGCTTGAGTTTTCCATTTTTTAGGTGGATTTCTTATTAAAGAATTTACAAAACCATTTAAGTCTTTATCAAAATTTTCTTGATTTTCTAAATTATCATTATTTTCTTGATAATTGTTGAGTGTGTGAAATTCAAGATTCCCAACACCTTGTTTGAAGTTCAATTAAGTCTTATTTTAATTCTTTTATTTCTTGCTTTTGATTAATAATTTCTTTATAAAGATCTTGAATTGAAAGATGAGGAGGAGCTTACTGCTTTCTTAATCTATCTAATACATTTTTAATGCTAAATTGTTCATGTAAGTCAGATACATTATTTAAAGTAGAAGCTTTTCCTTTTTTATTTCCTTTATTTATATTCTGTATTTTTTCAAAATATTTATTTTTTAATTCTTCATCTTTGAGATCTTTAAACATTTCTAACGCCAGTTCTTCTGGAGCTGAAAGTATGTTTAAAGATGAAGAGGAAGAAGAAGAAGATTCATAGTGGATTTCACTATCACATATTCTACAATGACATGTTTTTCAAGAATAATCTTTATTAGAGGAACTAGATGATTCTAAGGATGAGGATGAGGATCCTTTTAGGATAGTTTTGATTTCTTTTTTTGTTTTTACTTTTATTTTTGGGTAGTCAGGAGCTATATGTCCTTTTTCCTTGCAATTATAACATTGTATTTCTTTTTTCTTCGGATGAGAAGTGGATGGATTATCTTTTGTATAAGATTTCTTTAATTCTTTATAAGGGTTTTTATGAGAAGATTTTTTTATGATATCTTTTTTAGGGAGTATAATATTGTGGAGTTAAAAAATGTTTAGATTTTCTTTTTTGATGGTTTCATTTTAAGTTTTTCTTTTTATTTTTTCTAGAAGGACTAATTAATGGTTCTATGCCAAGTTGAAAACAAAAATTACTAAGTTTATACTTGCTGATTCTTTTTTTATTTTCAATTTGACATTTAAGACCAAGTTCATACTTGCTGATTCTTTTTTGATTTTCAATTTGATGTTTAAGTTTGATTTCATTGCATAATGAAAATCCAACTTTATTAATCTTTTGAATTAGATCACCATATGTATACATTCCATAATTCAAATTTCCATAATTTTCTGATTTTTATTCTTCTTTAACTTTTTCTGCAAAAAGTTCAAGAAGACCAGATATGAATTTTTTTTCCAAAATTCTGAATTACTTGCACCAATTGTATAGAGTTTTGATAAGAAAACAAATTTATACGAACGAAAATTTGATAATGTTGGGAAAGATAAATTGATTAATTGTGTTTTTGTTTTTTCTTCTATATTCATATAATTACCAATAAAATGTTTTACTATATTGGTAATAAGCATGTAAATAGAATTAGGAATCATTTGACCTTGAGGAGTAATAGCAGGATTTCCTGAAGGATCTTTTTTTACTGTATTTAGTAAAGATTGTTTTTCTACATCAGATAGGTATTTCTCCCACTAACCCTGTAATTGTCCAGTAAATCCAATGACAACTGTATTTACTATATGTCTTTGATCATTATACTGGATTTCACTATCAAATATTTTATAATGGCATGTATCTAAAGAATAATCTTTATCAAAGGAACTAGATGATTCTAAGGATAAGGATGAGGATCCTTTTAAGATAGTTTTGATTTCTTTTTGAGAAGAAATAATTTTAGAAGGCTATAAAATATTTTCAACTTTATCTTCAATTATATTAGTTTGTTGGCCAATAGTATGAAGGTTTATATTTGTATAATTATTTTATTCTAAAACATAACTTAAATCTGATTTGTAAATAAATTTAGTTTCACATTTGTCTCCTTGTATTTTTGCAACATCTTTTATGGGTACAGCTGAAGTTTCATTATAAATGATTTGATGTAATGGAAGATGTATAGATTCTTCAGTTCTTTGTAGAGAAGCACTGGTAGAAGCTATAATCCAAGATGAACTTAATTTTGTTATCATATTGATGGATAAATCTTTAATATTATAAGCTTTATTTAGGGCTAGTTTAAGCCAATTAAAGAAATAAGTATTTGTTTGATTATCATACATATATTTGTACCATTTTTCTTTTAAAAAGTCTTTATGTTCTTGAGAAACTTGTTTAAAAATGGATTTTGTTAAAGGATGTAGAGTTAAATTCATTTTTAACATTTCTTTATCAATTTCAAAATATTCAATAACATTTATTTTGAAATTGGATTCCAAAGGATTATATGTATTAGATGGAGGAGCCTGATAAGAAGGATACACAAGTCCTGTAGGTCGAAGGTCTACATTAGGTGTAGAGCAAGAAACTCGGGATGGTTCTTTTATGGAAGACCCTACCATAGAGGGAGGATAATAATAAGAATTTCTAGAAGGTTGATAAACCGTAGGAATTGTATCTCTTGAATCAGTTTGAAAATTTATTTCAACATTTCCATTTTCATGTTCAATAATTGTTTCAATATTTTGATTTTCTAAAGACCTTTCTGGTTAGGCGTTTTCTAAGCGCCATTTACCAGATAGATTCATATCATTTCCACTGTATGAGTTTTGGAATATTAACTTTATTTTTGAAATTAGTTTGGAATAAAGTAGTCATGCCTTTTCTTTGATGGGAATAGGCTATGCCCGGAACAACTAAATTCATGAGTTTATAATAAACTCTATATATGAGAGCGAGATTTTGATTATGAGGATTTATATCAAAACCTTTTGTCTGGATAGAAAGAGTAAGAGCTTCACATGCACCTAGATCTTTAAGGGAAATAGAGAAATTTGGAAAGCAATTGAAGAAAGTAGGGCCATCAGCCAAACTTGTTTCAACCATTCTAAGTAATGAATCACTGAATTTTTTATGTCTTGTATCTTAAACATAGATGAGAGCTTTAGTTCTAATTCCAAGTCTTATTAATGGCTTTAGACCAACTTGCACTAATCCAAAATGAATATAATTGTTTGTTTTAACATACTCTTTCATTTCATGGGGCTTGATTAAAGAAAGATGCTGAATATTACTAGTAATGGATTCAATTCTTTGAATGGTTTTTACTTTATAATTTGATTTTAATTGAAAACTTGTAACTTTATAAATTTCATTTTTATTTATAGTTGGAATAGTCCAGTCACAAATAACTTGATCTAAATTGTCATAACTGATTTCTTCACTATTTCTAATAAACATAGAAGATAAGGAATTTGATGATGAGGAAGAAGAAGGTACAAACTTCTTAACAAGCTTAGGCATAATTTGTATTACGGAGTTATTTTAACCAAATCCACCACGAGTACATAACAAAATAGAGGATTTATACAGCAACAAAATGCCTTAAACACCTTTACATGGCTAACAACGGTGACAACAATAGCTACCTTAGCTTCACTTTGGGTGGGATATGATTAAAATTTCTCAATAATAACAAACACAAAACTAAGTATTAAGACTTTTGATGTCCTTACTTCTGAATTAGTAATTCCTTAAACAAAATCAAAACATAAAGATAAGTGAAGAAATACTCATAAAACAACTTTATATTACAACGATACTTGATTACAAACTAGATGCCAACTTGGCTTTGATATAAAATGGGGAAGATGGTGGGTATACAAAAGCGGAAGAGAGAGGAGAGAAGAGATGGTGGTGGAAGCAAGGCTGGATTTTTACTGGTATTCTAACTCTTGCCTGTACATGGAGAAGGCTGGTACTATTTATAGTCTTAGCAAACATAATTTACATTTCATTACAAATGAATTTACACTGCATTTGCATTTCATTTTATGATATTTCGAGATTTTACTGCTGGATAGAATCCCAGGTTGCTATATAGATGGTTTGTCTTCATGTTGTGATGAGTGTACTTGTTGACTAGGAGGAGGTTGCATTATTCTTCTGCATAGTACCTGGTTGGTCTGTTGCAGAGAGAGGAGTCTATGGAGCCTTAAATTTTCTTGTTGGCTTCTAGATTTTTCCCAACTATCTTTTGTTTTCTTTCTCAAAGTAGCTTTTTTGTATAATACATTTTCAAAATAACTTTGATGTGTTTGTAAAGAATAGCATAGCTATGGATGCGGTAGCAATGATAAGGTTTTTGTTATCTTTTTTTTACAGGCTTTATAGAGAAAACTCTTAATTAATCTTGATAAATTTAAATCCTTATAAGATTAATCATCACCCTGATGAATTCCATTGCAGCTGGTGGAGAACTTCATAATAGAGTAAAAATTAAGACTAGGGTCATTCCAAAGTTCATTAGCATTTTCGAATTCTCCATGGAATAGTTTAATTAATTCTTCACGAGTTTTTTCTGAAATGTCAAAAGAGATATCTTCATGGGCATTGAGAATTTGATTAAGTTTGGCATGTCTGGATTTAGAAGGATTCTGTATCATAGTTGTTTGCATTGCTGATTGCTCAGCGAGATCATCAGCAATGCAAACAACTCGTTGACCGTCACACCAAACATATTTGATGTACTTGCAAATTCAAGATGTCCTTTTAGATTGAGAAATCTTTGATATTGATCAGAAGCTAGATCATAATTTTGGAGACGTTCTAAGCTGTATTCCATTGTAGCAACATCATGAGATTCATACCATTGAGCTAGATAATCAACAGGGAGATGCTCATAATCATTTAAGGTAGAGATGAATTTTTTGCAAATTAAATCTCCTTCTTCATAATTGACAAGGTTGATAAAACCGAATTTCTGATCTTTCACCCAAACTTGATGAAATCATTATGAGAAGTTATCTTTTGGTAACTCTAAGGCTATGAAGGGCATGATGCACGATTACAGGGGGCTGCTGTACCATTTCAAAATCATCTCTGCATAAAGAAAATTTTTAGACTAATCCTTGTTCAATATATGATATATCAACTTCATATGATGGCAGGAATAATTTGGGAAAGCCAGTTGCCTAGCTTATATATTGAGCTTTGAGCATTAATTTCTCCTTGATCTAGCAAGAAATAGTTTTTGCTCTAATTCTTGCAACTATCACATCTGGAAGGGCTGTGTTAACCTTTTCCAGGAGGTGAATTCTGGATGTTTTTTCATCAACATAGGTGGATAATAGTGCTTTTTTATGGATGTTATGGCACATAAGGATTTGACTTTCTAAGTCCTTGATATAGTTTGTAATTTTGGATATGATTTTTCTAGTGTTTTTTCTTTTATCAGAGAAAATGGCACTCCAATGGGCATTGATAAGTTCTTATGAAGTGACAGGTAATCTTAGATTGAAGAAGGGAATTGATATTTGTTGGGATCTAGGTATAAAGGAAGAGCTTGATTCCTGAATAGGGCTTTGCTTGATCTCATAATAAGAAGTGATACTTCCTGAAGGCAGATAGGAGTAAAAGATAGGTTTGAATGAGAATTATCAATAACCTGAATTTTTATTTTCTTTGGGATAAAAAAACTAATTTATATCTATCCTCCGGGTATAATTTGAAGGTACCAAAATCTGGATGTAAGATCAAATGTAGAAAATATGAAAACATCAGAGAGACAATTAATAAGGTCCATTTTGTTTGGAATTGGATATTTGAATGGTTTTTTAACATTTTATTCTTATTTACACTTTGTCTGAATAATATTGATACGTTGAATAGGAGTTAATTCAGCAAAATCAAAATTTAATTCTTTACTATCAAAAATAGTTTTTAGACTTGATGAGTCAATTTGAAAAGGCTATAAAATTTGTAAGAAAGGATTTCTAAGGATAAATCATTGTTTAAATCCTTTCTTAGAAGGAAAATAGTCTTTATGTATCATCCATTTTTACAGATATAAACATTACTTAATTTGTATTTGATATGTAATTTTTTACTAGCAGTAGCTAGATTGAATTTATTATTGGTTTTTTTATAATATTTTGTTAGGATTAATCCTTCTCTTATTAAATTAACATCTACACAACTATCTAGAAAGCAGAGTGCTTTAATAGAGAATTCTTTAATCTTAATTGTAACTTGAGTTTTCCATTTTTTAAGTGGATTCCTTGTTAAAGAATTTACAAAATCATTTAAGTTTTCGTCAATTTTTTCTAGATTTTCTAAATTATCATTATTTTCTTGATAATTTTTGTGTATGTAAAATTCAGGATCCTCAAGACGTTGTTTAAGTTCTTGAAGTTCAATTAAGTCTTGTTTTAATTATTTTATTTCTTGATTTTGATTATTAATTTCTTTATAAAGATCTAGAATTGAAAGATAAGGAGGAGCTTGCTGCTTTCCTAATCTATCTAATATAGTTTTAATGCTAAATTGTTCAAGTAAGTCAGATATATTATTTCCTTTATTTATATTATGTATTTTTTTAAAATATTTATTTTTAAATTCTTCATCTTCGAGATCTTTAAACATTTGTAGCACCAGTTTTTATGGGGCAGAAAGTACGTTTGAAGATAAAGAGGAAGAAGAAGCAGATTCATACTAGATTTCACTGTCAAATATTTTACAATGACATGTATCTAAAGAATAATCTTTATTAGAGGAACTAGATGATTCTAAGGATGAGGATGAGGATCCTTTTATGAAAGATTTGATTTCTTTTTCTGTTTTCACTTTTATTTTTGGGCAGTCAGGAGCTATATGTCCTTTTTCTTTGCAATTATAACATTATATTTATTTTTTCTTGGGATGAGAAATGGATGGATTATCTTTTGTATGAGATTTCTTTAATTCCTTATAAGGGTTTTTATGAGAAGATATTTTATGATATCTTTTTTGAGGGAATATAACATTGTGGAGTTGAAAAATGTTTAGATTTTCTTTTTTGATGGTTTCTTTTTAACTTTTTCTTTTTATTTTTGCTAGAAGGACTGATTAATGGTTCCATGCCAAATTGAAACAAAAAATCACCGAGTTCATACTTGCTAATTCTTTTTCGATTTTCAATTTGATGTTTAAGTTTGATTTCATTGCATAGTGAAAATCCAACTTTTTTAATCTTTTAAATTAGATCACCATATGTATACATTCCATAATTCAAATTTCCATAATTTTTTTATTTTAATTCTTCTCTAACCTTTTCTGCAAAAAGTTTAGGAAGACCAGATACGAATTTTTCTTTCCAAAATTCTGAATTACTTCATCGATTATATAAAGTTTTGATAAGAAAACATCTTTATACCAACAAAAATCTAATAATGTTGGGCAAGATAAATTGATTAATTGAGTTTTTAATTTTTCTTCCACATTCATATAATTACCAATAAAATGTTTTACTATATTGGTACTAAGCATGTAAATAAAATCAGGAATCATTTGACCTTGAGGAGTAATAACAGGATTTTCTGAAGGATCTCTTTTTACTGTATTTAGTATAGTTTGTCTTTCTTTATTAGATAGGTACTTTTCCCACCAACCATGTAATTGTCCAATAAATCCAAGGATAATTACATTTATCGCATGTCTTTGATCATTACTGGCAGCCATTATGGTAGAGGCATATATCATCATGTGTTGGCATAGTTGCAGGATTTGATATTCAGATTGTCCATCTACATTTCATTCATATACTAAGGAGTTTTCAAATCGAAGGCCATTTAGAATAGCTTGTTCTTCGAATTGAAGATCAATTGGAGTATGATGAGTATTTAAAAATGCATATTTTCATACACATTTTGACCCATTTTAAGGACTTATTAACTTGAAAGAGCCTCATTTAGTGTGATATTATGGTTTCAAGCATTTTAAATTCATTGTAGTGTATTCCTGCATAATTTGTTTAAAAATCACACTTTTTGCATAAATTCATGAAACCTGCTATTTTTGAAAAATCTATTTTTGGAAAGTTTTGTGAAAATAATTTTTCTCATGAAATAAATTTAATTCTCATCATCATTAGTTCATTCATATAAAATCATGAAGAATGATGTACATTTTTATTATCATTTCATGAGAGATGGGCCCACAGTTATACATATGTCATATTAGGGGTAAAATGGTCTTTTCACGTGAATTCACATTTGTTTTATAGGAAATTCATTATATGGGTCCCATTTATAAAGAATTGAGGTAAGGAATTGATTTTCAAGAGAAAGGAGAGAAAAATTGAAGAGAAAAAGAAATTGGAAGAAAATTGTAAAAAGTTGGCTTCATGGTCCCACACACACAAGCACATATGCAGGGTACAGTTGTAAATTTCCAAGATGGGGTCCATTTATTTATTGCACATTTTCAAGAGATTTTGAAGAGAATTTGAAGAATACCTCATTAAAGATGGACAAGGAAAGCCACATAAGTGTTCTTTTTGGAGAAGGAGAAGATTTAATTGAAAAAAAAATGAAAAAAAATATCCAAGTAAGCTATTCCACATCCAAAAGAGATTTTGGATCAGATTTTGGTTGAAAAAGAAAAGGAAAAAAAATCAAGATGGCTATCTTCAAAGATCTCTTCAAGTTAGGAGCCAACAAGGAGAACTTTCCAAAAAAGGAAAGTTGACGATGCAAAGGGATAAAAGGGGAAGTTCTACACCTCATGTGGACCAAGTTTGATTCCAAGAGAGGATTCTTATCCCTATTTCATCTCTCAAAAGATCTCAATGCAAGGTGGCACATACAAGAAAGGAAAGAAACATCCAAGAGGGACTTCTAGACAAAGCAAGCAAGGAAAGAAAAGGAAAATAAAAAGAAAAAAAAATCCCCAAAGATATTGCACATCCAATTCATTTTTTGGAGCCCTTTTTCTTTCATTTTTTAAATTATTTTTAATATGTTAAAGTTTGAGAAGGAGTAGGACTTGAAAAAGTATAAATAGGGCACCCTCTCTCATATCCTTCATGGAAAAATTACCCACCTCCCACCTTTAGATTTCTACACTCCACCTCTCCCTCTCTTGTCTCTACATCTTAAGTCATCAAGGAGGCTTAGCCCTTAAGCCACACCACCAACCTTCAAGTGTCAAGTAGAAGGAGGAATTCTCATCCATCCTAGTACGTAATTGTTTGCTTTTTATTTTCAATCTTTTGTAAAACAATTTTATGCTAGTAAAGTTTGTTTCTTTTCAATTTTTCTTCTTGTCTTTGATTTTGTGCTGTTCATAATTTTAGTCTTGTTTGGGATTGGGTTAATTTTTATTCTTGTTTAAATACTGGGATAGAATTGGAATCACAACTAGTAACCCATCTTAGTAACCTTTTTAATATATTTTATCTTTTTGGATATATTGTATGTTTGGAGGCAATGTAAGATGGAGTTAAAGTGGTTTGAGTGAAAAAAGATTAGAGACCAATTCTGAAATTTATTTCTACATAGAAAGGAGATTTGTTATTCTCACTTGGATTGACGACCCAAGATGAAGAATAAGACCCTAGGACAACACTTTTAATATTTTTGAGCCCAAATTAATATAGGGAATTGAAAGGAACAATTTACCGCCTTTGACTTCTTGTTATTACCGCCTTTGACTTCAGTTGTTTACTGCCTTTGACTTCCTGCACTTTTATTTTATTTTCTGCACTTTTGTTATTTTTCTTGTTATGTTCATATTGATTTTAAGTTTTGTTTTTGCATAGTTTGATGGTTGGATTAGATTTCATTGCATGTATTTTCATGTAATAAGATTTTATGCATATTTAAGTTGATAAAAATTAAGCCTTCAGGTTTGAATCTAATGATAAAATTCAGCCTTAATACAGAAACAACACAACTTAAAACAGTTTCAGCAAACTGCAGAAACAATTTTTGACAAAAAGTTCAATGTGGGTAGACCAGTCAAATCATAATATTTTTCTTTAAAACTTAGGAAAATTAAAGTTTAGGATGTGGTCTTTCATTACCCAGAATTTCAGATCAAAATAATTTCAGAAGGCTTGTGAACCAGAGGCTTAAAATTTGCCAATCAGTTAATTCAGATCAGGATTTCTGCACAGAATTTTGCAAAGTTGTCATATTCATGCATTCATAACTTTTTCATTTGAGATCCTTTGTTACTTCCATTTTTTTTTGTTAATTTCTTGCATCAGTAGAGCATAAATTCCAGCCATTAAACTTAGATTTAGGATGCATTAGAATAGTTCAAATCATGCATAAAATTTGCATCAGCGTACTAGTTTTTTATACTTAGAATTTTTCAGCATCTCATGGCATGCATTGCATTACTAATTTTATTAACTTTCTAATTTTAAATTTTTTTCTAGTTTTATGTTTTTTGATTGTTTTAGTTAATTTCCAGAATTAAAGATCTTTCTAAACTTGTTTTAATTGAAGATTTTAAATTGAAAAGTTTACTAGTTTTGGAAATTCTAACTTAGGAAAGTTTTTAACTTTTGTTTATTTTGTTTCTAATATTGTTTAGTTTAGTTAGTCTCTAATTTTAGTTTTTATTTTTGGAAGTTCTAACTTGTGTTTTAGTTTTGCAGTAATTTTAGTTTTATTTTAAGAATTTTTAGATTTAGGTTTTTAGTTTTAGGAAAGTTTCTTTCATTGGTTTGTAATTAATTTAATTTTGGTTAATTAGGATGTTTGTATTTGTTAGATTTTAAATTAGGCTATTTTTAGATTTTCATTTAGGGCAAGTACAAGTTGAAAAAGGAACCTTAAAACACATTGCTCCCTGTGGATCGACCTGGTCTCACCAGTTTTATTACTACATCACGGTTCTGCACATGGAGCTCATGATCAGAGTAGGTCTTGGATAATAATTTCTTGTTTTTGCTGCAATGACTATTGGTTTTTGTCTTTAAAATAATTTATTGATTTGTAGAGATTCCTGATTTTGATCATTTTGATTCTCATTTGTTTTTTACTTTTCTTTTATAGGATCAGCTATAGAAAATTCTGAATCTGAGCTAGAGGCCTTAGAATTTGAGACTAAAACATTTATAGATTTGTTAGCTTTTTGATCTTTATTTTCTTGAAGTTTAATATTTGTAAAACTATGAGATAATTGATTGATTAGTTCATCTGAAAATTTTAAAGGTTTCCTTTTTAACTTTAGATCTTTAGGGGCTTCACCTTGAAAGCCTAAAGTTTGTGTCTTAATTATCTTTTGTGAAGAAGATGCTTCATAATTTCTTAAAATATTTTCAACTTTATCTTCAATTCTATTGGTTTGTTGGCCAATAGTATGAAGGTTAATATTTGTATAATTATTTTGTTTTAAAGCATGACTTAAGTCTGATTTATAAATTATTTCAGATTTACCTTTATCTCTTTGTATCTGTGCAACATCTTTTAATAGAATTGATTGATTAATAGAATCGGCATAAGACATGTCATCTAAGGAATAAATTCTCAAGGGTGCTTTTGTGGCAAAATATTAAGCTTGTGAAGCTTGAGGTTTTCTGGATACAAGGCTTGATGGGTTTTGAAATTGAGGAATATCAGAAGTATGGGTTGCTCCCCATCTCTCCAGAGAATTGACGCAGGATTTTCTCGATAAAGTTGTTGTGTTCATAATGGAAGAAACTTTATCAGTTAGGGACTGAAGAAAGGGTCTAATCTGCCGAGGCTTCATTCTTGTGTCCCTGTAAAAACTCACGAGATAAAAAATTAGGAAGAGAACTATTTTTACCTGCAAAATACTCAATGTCAAAGTTAAATATGGCTAATAAAGCTTGCCAACGAGCAAAGATTTGCTTAGCAGCAAGATTTTTTACATATTTTTCTAAAATTTCTTTAGCAGATTTAGAATCTATTCTTAATAAAAAAAATTTTGTTTAATAAAACAGTTTGGAACTTCATTATACTATTTACTAAGGATAGGATTTCCTTTTTAATAGTTGAATAATTCTATTGAGAGGGCGTCCATGTTCCAGAACTGAAACAAAGAATTTTTTCTTTTCCAAGGATGTTTCTTTGTAGAAGGATTCCTGCAAAATCTATTTCAGATGCATCTATTTGAACTATTTTTAATAAATCTGGATGAGGGATAGTTAAACAAGGTAAATTTTGGATTTTCTATTTAATATTTTGAACAACTTTTATATGAGCAAGTGACCATTTTACAGATTTTTGGTTAAGCACATTTACAAGATTTTTCTTTCTTTAGGAAGATCTTTAAAAAAGTCAGAAACATAATTAAGGTATCCAAGAAAACGTTGCAATTTCTCTTTATTAAGAATTTCATTAGGAAATTGGCAAGCAAACTTAATAACTCTTTGAACTGGAGAAATAGTTCCTTTTTTTATTATGAAGACAAGAAACTGAATTTATGTTTGAAAAAGCTTTATTTTCTTTTGGGATAAGACAAGTCCATTCCTGATAATAACTTTTTTTAAAATATTTAAATGTTTCCAATGGTCACAAATAGATTTTGAAAACATAAGAATGTCATCTATATAGACAAGTGGAAAAGCTTGATATGGATTAAAAATGTCATTCATTATTCTTTGAAATTATGAAGGAGCATTTTTTTAACCAAATGGCATAACGTCCTATTCATAATGGCCAAATGGTACTGTAAAAGCAGTTTTATACATGTCTTCTAGGGTGATTTGAATTTGCCACAATCCTGACTTAAGATCAAATTTGGAAAAAAAGAAAGGCACCAACTAGATGGTTAATAAGATCAGTTTTACTTGGAACTGAATATCTGATAGACTTTAAGACTTTATTTAAAGGTTTGTAGTTGATAACAAGATGGGGAACATCTCGTTCTTGTTCAGGTGCTTTATTTACATAAAACGCTGCACAACCCCAAGGGGATTATGATTTCAAAATAAGCTTTTTAGCAAGAAGATCATTGATTTCTTTAGTACATAGTCGTACAAGGTCTTTATTCATTTGAATAGGGCGAGCTTTAGTAGGAATTTCAGATTCATCGAAATTATCAATATATGGAAGAGAAACAATAAAATGTTTCCTGTGCCAAAAAGTAGAAGGAAGGTTAGAACTGTTAGATTTTGTGGACTCAATCCATCAGTTGATGTAATAAATTGATTAATTTCTTTATTTATCAATAAAATCATGCTTTATTTCCATGAGATGAATATTATTTTACTACTTCATGCACATGACCAATACATATGACATAATGGTTCATGAGTTGAATCGGGTCCCATTAGTATATTAGATGTGATATATGTGCATGGATGAGATCCACACGCGGGAGATATATGTCACAAATCTTATACTTAAATAGCTTCACAACCAGTAATGAGGCTGGGCATCTCATTTGATAAGGTTGCAGCACTTTGATCACTATGAGATAGTGTGATTTGTCTCGATCATCAAAATGTAAGATTCTGGATCACGGTGCTGGTACATTGGATGTATTGAAGGACCATGAGATGCACCCTATGGAATTTCGTCTCAATAATAAGGTATGCTCTCATAATTCCCTAACAATAGGCTCTCAATCCTGAGACATTGATGAACTCAAGTTTCTATCTATTCAATTGCTTTGAGTCACCAATGAGTGAGGCCGACTATAGGTTAACACCTCGGTGTCTTGGGTATGTGGTAGTAGAACTGTGGGAATATTGAATGATCAAAATGGAATCTATCTCTATTATCCCCTTGTGCCAATTAATGGATTTATCATTAGTAAGTGCGAACCCATCTCAATTAAGAGTTAATTGGATGATACTAATGATTACTGTGATTAATTGGGGCTCAAGGATAATAAGATGTGGAACTTAGATTGGAAGAGACAGATTTATTCCAATTGGTCCACGGATATTGATAGAGGGGCCTACTTGTGGTAATTGGGAAGTTTAGGGTCTTCATTGTAATGTATTCCTAAGACTGGAGTACAATTGCATTTATATAGTGGTGTTATTTGCAATTTACTGTGGGCCCGGATTGCACATGAGATGTGTGGTCACAGTATTCCAGTTGGAGCCAGCTTTTTAAGGAATCCCTAGTGATCCCCACGCTAACCCAAGATATTGGAAAATACTAATCCGACTTGAACTCTAGAAAGAAGAGTTTGGAAAGGAGAAAGTTGCTAATTGCTTTGGAAGTAAGACTTCTATTTCAATTAGACAAGGGAGAGATTTGAAAGTCTATAAAATCTCTTGGACGTCCAATAAGACTCTATCTTACGCCCAAAACCCTATTCATGTAAGAGTTGCACGAGTTTCTCTCTCCTTCTCTCTTCTAGTTCCTTGGAGTTTCGAGTTGGGATTTCTCCTGAAGATTCCACCAATCTTTTTGAGAAAAGGAATCCAATTCGGGTCATCGTGTGGAAGGCTAAGAGGTGTTGAAGATTCTCATCATCAAGTAGAGTCGCAACTTCTCCATTAGAGCATTGCGGATCTCCAAAGGTATGATCTACTTCTTTCATGTCGTAAATTATTGTGGATATTTAGTGCTATTCGATTCTATCTTTTAGATAGAATATTTACTGTACATGGTCACGAGATTGAAGGTAATGCATCCTGGATTGGGTTTTTGGTCTTATGGATAGTTGATCCCTGTGTCAAGTGGGTCAAAAGTTTTGAAAATCTATCTACGAGACCCACCTACTTCCAACAATTGGTATCAGAGACATACCTCATCTCTAATCATGTTAGATCAGTAATCTTGTTCTAGTCTTTACATGAGATGTGAAGAGGATAGGGCAAGGGCTATGAAAGGATCAGTGTTTATTGGGTTTGATTGCTTTTGTAATAGATCCATGTTTGGAAAGTCACAAAAGGTTTTAATCATGGTAGGAGGATGGTAAGATGCCATTAGAAGCATACTGAGATCATTAGAAGTGATCGGGGACAGCAGGAGCCGAATCTAAAAAAGGACCCAAATTTTTTGGTTCATTAGGTCGGTTAGTTAAACGGACCACTATAGCTGTAAAGGTCCGTTGCTAACCGTAGAGACCAGATCGGCTAGCCGAACCCAAGCAGAATCATTTTGTTCTTGGTCTGAGTTGTTGTTTTTTTTTTTCGGGGGTGCTGCCCCCGAGCCCCCGCCAAGGGCGCTGCCCCTTGGAACCTCGCGAGCTGACCGGGCAGCTCGACCCCGCCAGAGGCGCTGCCCTCGGACCCCCACTGTGTAGGGGATCTTATATAGTGGTCGCAAACTATTGGCATCTTGTTTTTCCATTGTGGTTTGGCAACTTGGTTTTATGAGATGCTTTGTTGTATGAGTTACTAACTTACAGGTGATAATGTCCTCTCCATATGGCCCACATATTTTTTCTTTCATTTTGCTTATTGGCTTATTTGTGGCTAAGTGTAAAGGGCATCATGGTTTCCTTGGTTTCCCATGAAAGGGCAAGGCATGGTGAATTTCGCTATAGCCCTTTTATTTCCATGATTAGATTACCATGTAAGTCTCATTATAGAGACATAGGGATTTATGTATTCTTTAAAATTTGTAAATTCTGGAGATGTTCGAAACAAAGAAGGAAAGAGAAAAAGGACTCCTAATCAAAGAGTTTGAAGATTACCAAAAGCTATTTTGGAGATGCCCAAAGAGTTTGAGGAATCCCAAAGTTTTGGAAAATCTAGAAGTCCAAGAAGTCTTTTCCGCCTGGGCCATGTGGAGGAGAGGACTAGTCTTTTATTATAGCACTTTCCATTTATGGATGAATGCTTATTTTAGAATATTTCCATATCTGATCCAAACATAGCAAATTCCAAAATTGGTCAAATCAAATTAATTTTTGGAAAGACTTTTAATTAGAGTTGGTGGGCCCATGAGATGGATCTATTGGTAACACTAATTTTAGAAACTGGATTTTCCTTAAAATAACTTGACTTGGAACCAATCATTGGTCGTATCATTAAATGAATTTACACCTATAAGGAAATCCTCAACTCTAAAATATTAAGTGGGAGTGGGGCATTTATATATATACAAAACCCCATGGTTTTCCACCATAGGTCCATTGTAAGGAAAGTATTAGCCTTGCGCCATTTTGAGAATGGCCATTCCCCACGGAGGGCTTGTATTTATCTGGATACTGGATATGGATCTCCTATGGATAGTGTTGATGAGATGGGGTGCGAGCCCACTCCCCAAGGAGGAGCTGCCCGCAACGGTTGTCATGCAATGCTAGTTGGTGGGTCACACTTAGCTAAAATAATGATGTAGTATTCCCAAGGATTTGCCTCATGTATTTTAGAAACCGAAGCTAATCGGGAGTCATACATTATTTGGTATGAGATACCTAGTTAGTAATGAATGAAGGAGATCATGGATAGTTAGTCTTAATCCTAATTTTAACCAACTTTGATCCGCACCAGTCTAGGAGGTATTTGCACTCCCCAAGAAGGTATACCCCGCAGGATTGGGATTCCGATGTATTCTGAATTTTGTGGTTATGAGGATTCCCACATAAATTTGGTAGAATGCTAAACCCTAATGTCATTTAAATTCATTAATTGAATGTATGGTTATGTGCTACAGTATTATAAGCATGAATTCGAATACTTTCAATCCACTTACGACCATCTTCAACCAGAATAAGTTGGTGGGATCCAACTATGTAGACTGGAAACAGAATCTGGATATTGTCCTAACAGCTTCAGGATATAAATATGTCCTTACCAAAAACCCCCTTGAAGAGCCTGGCCCAGATGCATCAAAAGTAGAAAACACCAAATGGGCCAAAGGCGATGAGATGGCCCGATGTTACATTCTGGCATCCATGTCTAGTGTGCTGTAACACCAACATCAATCTTATAAGACTGCATATGATATGATATCGAACTTAAAGGAGATGTTTGCAGAACAAGGCAGACCTGCTAGGCAGGCAGCCACGAGGGTGCTCATTAGCACCAAGATGGCTGAAGGTACATTAGTACAGGAACACATGTTGAAGTTGATGGACTCATTAAATGAGTTAGATGTACTGGGAGCTGCGATTGATGCAGAATCGCAGATTGACATAATCCTTAAGTCACTACCAGAGTCATTCAATAATTTCAAGGTCAATTATAATATAAATAAAATGAATCTAACTCTGGCTGAGCTATCTAGTTAGCTGGTAGCAACTGAAGGGATTATGAAGAAGAAACCAACTGCCTTGATGACAGAAAAGTCAGATGCCAAGTCCAAGCCGAAAGGCAAAGGGCGAAAAGGCAAAAAGAAATCAGTTCCAAATGGTCCTAAGGTGGAGAATGGTCCAACTGGTGGCGTAGTTAAAGCTAAGGGTTCAAGGACAAAAGGAAAGTGTTTCTATTATGGTAAGACAGGACATTGGAAGAGGAATTGTCCAGAATATCTGTCTAAGAAAAAGACCCCAGGTATGATTGAGTCACTTATATCTGAAGTTAGTTTTGCAACTGGTACTTCAGAATCCTGGTGTGTGGATTCCGGGGCAACTAATTACATATATAATACGTTACAGGGGTTCAGGGAAACCAGGAGGCTAAGTGATGGAGAAATCATTGTCAACCTAGGATCTGATGCTAAGGCAGAGGATGTTTCAATGGGAGTCATTACTTTATGTTTTTTAAATAATAAATTGGTTTTGTCAGAAACATTATATGTACCGTCTTTAAGGCAGAATTTAATTTCAATTTCTAGTTTGGTGAATAAAGGTTATTCTATTACTTTTGGTACTAAAGTTTTCATAAAGAGGAAAGGTATTTTCATATGTTCTGGCAAGGTAACCAATGGACTTTATTTGTTAACTCCCACGATGTATAAGATACATGATACTGAAATAATTAATAGACCATCATTAAAGAGAAAGTCACCTTCATCTAATCCAACAAAACTTTGGCACCTGAGGCTAGGTCATATAAACCTTAACAGGATTGAGAGGCTAGTGAAAGATGGTATCTTACCTTCATTGGTGGTAGAACCAATGCCTGTCCGTGAGTCCTGTTTGGAAGGTAAAATGATCAAAAGACCCTTTTCAGCTAAGGGTAATTGGGCCAAAGATTTATTGGAATTAGTGCATACTGATGTCTGCGGACCCATTAATGTCAGGGCCAGAGGAGGATATGAGTACTTCATCACTTTCACAGATGATTACTCAAGATATGGTTACATATACCTTATGCACCGCAAGTCCGAAGCTTTTAAAAAGTTCAAAGAGTTTCAAGCAGAAGCGGAAAAACAATTAGGTAAGAGTATCAAGGCTCTTCGATCAGATCGAGGAGGGGAATATCTCTCTGCTGATTTTATGGGTTACTTATCAAAAAATGGGATTATATCCTAGTTGTTTGCTCCTGGTATGCCTCAACAGAATGGAGTAGCAGAAAGAAGGAATTGAACTTTTTTAGATATGATTAGGTCTACGTTGAGTTTCTCAAGATTACCTATATCCTTTTGGGGATACGCTTTGGATACTGCAATGTACATACTAAACCTCGTACCATCTAAGTCTATACCTAAGACTCCCCGGGAATTATGGTCTGGGCAAAAGCCTAGTCTACAACATTTACACATTTGGGGTTGTCCAGCACACGTGCTTAAGGTTAAGACGGATAAGTTGGAAACGAAGTCGGAAGTATGCACTTTTGTAGGATATCCTAAAGGAACTAAAGGTTGGTTATTCTATAATCCCAGAGAGCAGAAAGTGCTGGTCAGCACCAATGCGGTTTTTCTGGAGGAAGATTATATGATGGACCAGAAATCCTTAGAAAAGGTGATCTTGCAAGAGATTCAGGAGCAATCAATTCCAAATCTAAGTATGACCGGACTTGAGGAAGAACCGCCCTTACCAGACCCAGTAGTTACACCAGTACCTCGTCGTAGTGGGAGGATTGTCAGACCCCCTGACAGGTTCTCATTCTTGGGAGAGTCTTATGAAGCAATCCCAGAAGAGCCGGAACGAGATCCCTTTAACTATGATGAAGCAATCAATGACTTAGACTCGGGACATTGGCAAGATGCTATGAAAGCTGAGATGGAGTCTATGTACTCAAATCAGGTCTGGACACTTGTGGACTTGCCTACCAATATTAAACCTATTGGGTGCAAGTGGGTCTACAAGAGAAAAAGAGGACCAGATGGAAAAGTGGAGACCTATAAGGCTAGGCTTGTTGCGAAAGGATATACTCAGAAAGAGGGGATCGATTATGAGGAAACCTTCTCGCCAGTAGCCATGCTCAGATCCATCCAGATACTCTTATCCATTGCGGCTCATCTTGATTACAAGATTGGCAAATGGATGTCAAGACGGCGTTTCTCAACGGCCATCTTGAGGAAGACATCTATATGGTGCAGCCAGACGGTTTTGTAGCTAAAAACCAGGAGCAAAAAGTTTGCAAGCTGCAGAAGTCTATTTATGGACTGAAGCAAGCATCCCAAAGCTGGAATATCCGTTTTGACCAGGCAATCAAGTCATTTGGTTTTTGTCAAAATCCGGATGAGTCATGTGTGTACATGAAAAGTGAAGGTGACAGGGTAGTTTTTCTGGTTTTATATGTCGATGACATCCTTCTCCTTGAGAAAGACATAGGAATGTTTTCAACGGTAAAAGTTTGGTTAGCCAAGACTTTTGATATGAAGGACTTGGGAGAAGCTGGGTACATCCTAGGGATCAAACTCTATCGAGACCGGAAAAATAGGATGATTGGCTTATCCCAAGCTGCATACATAAATAAGGTGCCAGTACGGTTTGCAATGCAAGACTCCAAGAAGGGTATCACGCCTTTCAGGCATGGAGTACACCTTTCCAAGGATCAGTGTCCTAAGACACCCGAGGAAAAGGAGCAAATGAAGTCGATACCATACGCTTCAGCTGTTGGTAGCCTCATGTATGCTATGTTATGTACTAGACCAGATATCTGTTATGTAGTGGGCCTAGTCAGCAGATATCAATCTAATCCAGGACCTGAACATTGGACTACTGTAAAATGTATTCTCAAATACTTGAGAAGGACTAGAGATTACATGTTGATTTATAACAGTGATGAGTTGATTCCAGTCGGATACACAGATTCTGACTTTATGTCAGATAAGGATTCTAAGAAATCCACCTCTGGTTATGTATTTATGCTTGGAGGCGGAGCTATCAGCTGGAGGAGTATAAAACAAGAATGTACCGCTAATTCAACCTCAGAGGCTGAATATGTAGCAGCTTGTGAAGCAGCTAAGGAAGCAGTATGGCTTAAAAGATTCCTTTTGGAACTTAGGGTGGTACCTTTGGCACGACAGCCACTCACAGTTTACTGTGACAGCAGCGGGGCAGTCACTCAATCAAAGGAACCCAGAAGCCATAAAAGCCAAAATCATATACAGAGGAAGTATCACTTAGTCAGAGAGATTGTGTAGAGAGGTGATATTGCTATTACCAAGATAACCTCTGCGGACAATTTGGCAGATCCCTTTACTAAGCCTTTGACTACCAAAGTCTTTGAGTAGCATGTAGAAGGGATGGGCATGAGATGCAACCCTGACTGGCATTGAGCCTAAGTGGGAGATTGTTAGATTTTGTGGACTCAATCCATCAGTTGATGTAATAAATTGATTAATTTCTTTATTTATCAATAAAATCATGCTTTACTTTCATGAGATGAATATTATTTTACTACTTCATGCACATGACCAATACATATGACATAATGGTTCATGAGTTGAACCGGGTCCCATTAGTATATTAGATGTGATATATGTGCATAGATGAGATCCACACGCGGGAGATATATGTCACAAATCTTATACTTAAATAGCTTCACAACCAGTAATGAGACTGGGCATCTCATTTGATAAGGTTGCAGCACTTTGATCAATATGAGATAGTGTGATTTGTCTCGATCATCAAAATGTAAGATTCTGGATCACGGTGCTGGTACATTGGATGTATTGAAGGACCATGAGATGCACCTTATGGAATTCCGTCTCAATAATAAGGTATGCTCTCATAATTCCCTAACAATAGGCTCTCAATCCTGAGACATTGATGAACTCAAGTTTCTATCTATTCATTTGCTTTGAGTCACCAATGAGTGAGGCCAACTATAGGTTAACACCTCGGTGTCTTGGGTATGTGGTAGTAGAACTGTGGGAATATTGAATGATCAAGATGGAATCGATCTCTATTATCCCCTTATGCCAATTAATGGATTTGTCATTAGTAAGTGCGCACCCATCTTAATTAAGAGTTAATTGGATGGTACTGATGATTACTGTGATTAATTGGGGCTCAAGGATAATAAGATGTGGAACTTAGATTGGAAGAGACAGATTTATTCCAATTGGTCCATGGATATTGATAGAGGGGCCTACTTGTGGTAATTGGGAAGTTTAGGGTCTTCATTGTAATGTATCCCTAAGACTGGAGTGCAATTGCATTTATATAGTGGTGTTATTTGCAATTAACTGTGGGCCCGGATTGCACATGAGATGTGCGGTCGCGGTGTTCCAGTTGGAGCCAGCTTTCTAAGGAATCCCTAGTGGTCCCCACGCTAGCCCAAGATATTGGAAAATACTAATTCAACTTGAACTCTAGAAAGAAGAGTTTGGAAAGGAGAAAGTTGCTAATTGCTTTGGAAGTAAGACTTCTATTTCAATTAGACAAGGGAGAGATTTGAAAGTCTATAAAATCTCTTAGACGTCCAATAAGACTCTCCCTTACGCCCAAAACCCTATTCGTGCAAGAGTTGCACGAGTTTCTCTCTCCTTCTCTCTTCCAGTTCCTTGGAGTTCGAGTTGTGGTTTCTCCTGAAGATTCCACCAATCTTTTTGAGAAAAGAAATCCAATTCGGGTCATAACGTGGAATGCTAAGAGTTGTTGAAGATTCTCATCATCAAGTAGAGTCGCAACTTCTCCATTAGAGCACTGCGGATCTCCAAAGGTATGATCTACTTCTTTCATGTCGTAGATTATTGTGAATATTTAGTGCTATTCGATTCTATCTTTTAGACAGAATATTTACTGTACATGGTCACGAGATTGAGGGTAATGCATCCTGAATTGGGTTTTTGGTCTTATGGATAGTTGATCCCTGTGTCAAGTGGGTCAAAAGTTTTGAAAATCTATCTACGAGACCCACCTGCTTCCAACAAAAACAGCATTCTACTTCAAGAGATTTTTGAAATTGGATTAAATCTTTTTGGAATTATGGTTTTTGTAATTCTTTTTCAATTCTAAAAGAATTCATTTCTTCTTGAAGATATGCAATTTATTTTTCTTTATAAGCAATTTGATTTTGAATGATATTGATATGTTGAATAGGAGTTGATTCAATAAAATCAAAAATTAATTTTTCATTGTCTATAATAGTTTTAAGGCCTTATGAATCAATTTGAAAAGGCTATATAATCTGTAGAAAAGGACTTCCAAGGATAACATCATTGTTTAAATCTTTTTGGAGCAAGAAATTAATTTTTATACATGTTCCTTTTTTGCAAACATGGACGTTATTCAATTTAAAATGGATATGGAGTTTATTACTAGCAGTTGTTAGGCTGAGTTTAGTTTTGGTTTTTTCATAATATTTTGTTGGGATTAATCCTTCTCTTATTAAATTAACATCTATACATGTTCCTTTTTTGCAAACATGGACGTTATTCAATTTAAAATGGATATGGAGTTTATTACTAGCAGTTGTTAGGCTGAGTTTAGTTTTGGTTTTTTCATAATATTTTGTTGGGATTAATCCTTCTCTTATTAAATTAACATCTGCGCCACTATCTAGTAAGCAGAGTGCCTTAATAGAGAAGTCTTTGACCTTAATTGTAACTTGAGTTTTTCAATTTTGAGGTGGATTCGTTGTTAAAGAATTTACAAAACCATTTAAGTTTTCATCAAATTTTTCTTGATGTTCTAAATTATAGTTATTTTCTTGAAAATTTTTTAGTGTGTGAAATTCAAGATTCTCAACACGTTGTTTGAGTTCCTAAAGTTTAATTAAGTCTTGTTTTAATTCTTTTATTTCTTGCTTTTGCTTATTAATTTCTTTAGAAAGATCTTGAATTGAAAGATGAGTAGGAGCTTGTTGCTCTCTTAATCTATCTAAAACAATTTTTATACTAAATTGTTTAGGTAAGTCAAATATATTACTTGATGTAGAAGCTTTTCCCTTTTTATTTTTGTTGTTTATTTTTTGTATTTTTTTAAAATATTTTTTTTAACTCTTCATCTTTTAGATCTTTAAACATTTTTAGCACCATTTCTTCTGGAGCAAAGAATATGTTTAAAGGTAAAGAGGAAGAAGAAGCAGATTCATATTGGATTTCACTGTCAAATATTTTACATTGGCATGTATCTGAAGAATAATCTTTATCAGAGGAACTAGATGATTCCAAGGATGAGGATGAGGATCCTTTGAAGATAGTTTTGGTTTCTTTTTAAGAAGAAATAATTTCAGAAGGCTATAAAATATTTTCAACTTTATCTTCAATTATATTAGTTTGTTGGCAAATAGTGTGAAGGTTAATATTTGTATAATTATTTTGCTCTAAAATACGACTTAAATCTGATTTGTAAATAAAATTAGATTTAACTTTATCACCTTATATTTTTGCAAAATCTTTTATGGGTACGGCTGAAGTTTCTTTATATATAATTTGATTTAATGGAGGATGTATAGATTCTTCAGTTCTTTGTGGAGAAGAACTGGTAGAAGCTATAATCCAAGATGAGCTTAATTTTGTTATCATATTGATGGATAAATCTTTAGTATTATAAGCTTTCTTGATCACTAGTTTAAGCTAATCAATGAAATAAATATTTCTTTAATTATCATACATATATTTGTACCAATTTTCTTTTAAAAAGTCTTTATGTTCTTGAGAAACCTGTTTAAAAAAGGATTTTGTTAAAGGATGTAGAGCTAAATTCTTTTTTAATATTTCTTTATCAATTTCAAAACATTCAATAACATCTATATTGAAATCAGATTTTGAAGGATTATATGTATTAGAAGAAGTAGCTTGATAAGAAAGATACACAAGTCCTGTAGGTCGAAGGTCTACATTAGGTGTAGAGCAAGAAACTCGGGATGGTTCTTTTCTGGAAGATCCTACCATAGAGGGAGGATAAAAATAAGACTTTCTAAAAGGTTGATAAACTATAGGAGTTGTATATCTTGAATCTATTTGAAAATTTATTTGAACACTTCCATCTTCGTGTTCAATAATTGTTTCAATATCTTGATTTTTTAAAGACCTTTCTGGTTGGGTGCTTTCTAAGCACTATTTACCAGATAGATTAATATCATTTCACTATATGAGTATTAGAATATTAACTTTATTTTTGAAATTACTTTGGAATAAAGTAGTCATACCTTTTGCTTGATGGGAATAGGTTATGTCTAGAACAACTGAATTCATGAGTTTATAATAAACTCTATATATGAGAGCAAGATTTTGATTATGAGGATTCAAATCAAAACCTTTTTTCTGGATAGCAAGAGTAAGAGCTTCATGTGCCCCTAGATTTGTAAAGGAAACAGAGAAATTTGGAAAGCAATTGAAGAAAGTAGGGCCATTAGCCAAACTTGATTCAACCATTCCAAGTAATGAATCATTGATTTTTTTATGTCTTATGTCTTGATCATAAATGAGAGCTTCAATTCTAAGTACAAGTGTTGTTACTTGTTAAAAGCTTTAGACCAACTTGCACTAATCTAAAATGAATATAATTGTCTGTTTTAATATACTCCTTTATTTCATGGGGCTTAATTAAAGAAAGATATTAAATATTACTGGTAATGGATTCAGTTCTTTCACTGGTTTTTACTTTATAACTTGATTTTAATTGAAAACTTCCAACTTTATAAATTTCATTTTTATTTTTGGTTGGAATAGTCCAGTCACAATTAACTTGTTCTAAATCATCATAACTGATTTCTTCACTATTTTTAATAGACATAGAAGATAAGGAATTTGATGATGAGGAAGAAGAAGGCATAAACTTTTTAATAAGCCTTGTCATAATTTGTATTACAGAGTCATTTTAATCAAATCCACCATGAGTATCTGACGAAATAGAGGATTTACACACCAACAAAATGCCTTAAATGTCGTCACACGGCTAATAATGGCTATAACAATGGCAACCTCTGCCTCACTCCGGGCGGAATATGATTAAAATTTCTCAATAATAACAAAATAGAACTAAGTATCAAGACTTTTGACATTCATACTTCTGAGTAAGCAATTCCTTAAGCAAAATCAAAGCATAACATAACAAAGATAAGTGAAGAAATACTCACAAAAGAACTTTATATTACCAAAGTACTTGATTACAAATTTGATACCAACTTGGCTCTGATACCATTTCTATTGAACATCTTATCCAAACCCTTTTTTCTCTTGATCACTTATTTATCCAACCTCTTGACTATAGAGTCTATGAACAAATTCTGATAAGAACTGATAGCTGTACTATTGATCATACAGATGGATCAAAAAATTCATACTTAAATGCTTTACCACCCAATATTACTATCCTCTATTCAAAAATCAAAATCCTTCATGTTCTCTCTGCAGAAGAATGGTGACGACCTCTTCATATGCCTCAAAAGCTTGATTCAGAACTTATTTTTAATTATTATGATTATTTTTCTATTTGGGAAGTCATCCTCTATTATCAAAACCCATCCTTCCAGCATTCCTGGTTCATCAAATTCAAATCAAACTCCCATAAAATACCTATGTGGTTCTTCACACAATTCTGGATCCCTTTTGATGCCACTAAAGACATCCTTCCATGCAAAATTCTAGATCCCTTTTGGATCCCTTTTGTTTTTATTTTTATTATGGATAAAAGGACAGATTAATGGTTTCATACCAAATTGAAAACAAAAATCACTGAGTTCATACTTACTGATTCCTTTTTGATTTTCAATTTGACGTTTTAGTTTGATTTCATTGTATAATGAAAATCCAACTTTATTAATCTTTTAAATTAGATCACCATATGTATACATTCCATAATTCAAATTTCCATAATTTTTTTATTTTAATTCTTCTCTAACTTTTTCAGCAAAAAGTTTCAGAAGACCAAATATAAAATTTTCTTTCCAAAATTCTGAATTGGTTGTATCGATTGTATAAAGTTTTGATAAGAAAACATCTTTATATCATTGAAAATTTAAAAATGTTGGGCAAGATAAATTGATTAATTGTATTTTTAATTTTTCTTCTACATTCATATAATTACCAATAAAATGTTTAACTATATTGGTAATAAGCATGTAAATGGAATCAGGGATCATTTGGCCTTGAGGAGTAAGAACAGGATTTGTTGAGGGATCTCTTTTTACTGTATTTAATATAGTATTTCTTTCTGTATTAGATAGGTATTTTTCCCACCAACCATATAATTGTCCTGTAAATTCAAGGACGACTGCATTTACTGCATATCTTCGATCATTACCGGCAGCCATGATGGTAGAGGCATATATCATTATGTGTTGGCATAGTTGCAAGATTTGATATTCAGATAGTCCATCTACATTGCATTCATATACTGAGGAGTTTTCAAATTGAAGGCCATTTAGAATAGCTTGTTCTTCGAATTGAAGATCAATTGGAGTAGGTCATGGATAATAATTTCTTATCTTTGCTGCAGTGACCATTGGGTTTTGCCTTTTAAATATTTTATTGATTTGTAGAGATTCTTGATTTTGATCATTTTGATTCTCATTTGCTTTAGACTTTTCTTCTATAGGATCAGCTACAGAAAATTCTGAATCTAAGCTAGATGCTTTAGAATTTGAGACTAAAACATTTATAGATTTGTTAGCTTTTTGATCTTTATTTTCTTGAAATTTTATATTTGTAAAACTATGAGATAATTGACTGATTAGTTCGTCTGAAAATTTGAAAGGTTTCCTTTCTAACTGTAGATCTTTAAGGGCTTCACCTTGAAAAGCTCAAGTTTGTGTCTTAATTATATTTTGTGAAGAAGATGCTTCATAAATTTTTAAAATATTTTCAACTTTATCTTTAATTCTATTGGTTTGTTGGCCAATAGTATGAAGGTTAATATTTGTATAATTGTTTTGCTCTAAAACATGACTTAAATTTGATTTGTAAATAAATTCAGTTTTGCCTTTGTCTCCTTGTATTTTGCAATGTCTTTTATGGGTACAGCTGAAGTTTCTTTATAAATGATTTGATGTAATGGAGGATGTATAGATTCTTCAGTTCTTTGTGGAGAAGAACTGGTAGAAGCTATAATCCAAGATGAGCTTAATTTTGTTATCATATTGATGGATAAATCTTTAGTATTATAAGCTTTCTTTATGGCTAGTTTAAGCCAATCAAAGAAACAAATATTTCTTTGATTATCATACATATATTTATACCACTTTTCTTTTAAAAAGTCATTATGTTCTTGAAAAACCTGTTTAAAAAAGGATTTTTTTAAAAGATGTAGAGCTAAATTCTTTTTTAATATTTCTTTATCAATTTCAAAACATTCAATAACATTTATATTGAAATCGGATTCCGGAGGATTATATGTATTAGATGGAGAAGCTTGATAAGAAGGATACACAAATCCTGTAGGTCGAAGGTCTACATTAGGTGTAAAGCAAGAAACTCGGGATAGTTCTTTTATGGAAGATCCTACCACAGAGGGAGGATGAGAATAAGACTTTCTAGAAGGTTGATAAATTGTAGGAGTTGTATCTCTTGAATCATTTGAAAATTTATTTCAACACTTCCATCTTCATGTTTAATAATTGTTTCAATATCTTGATTTTCTAAAGACATTTCTGGTTGGGCGTTTTCTAAGCTCCATTTACCAGATAGATTAATATCATTCCACTGTAAGAGTTTTGGAATATTAACTTTATTTTTGAAATTACTTTGAAATAGTCATACCTTTTGCTTCAGGGGAATAGGCTATGCTTGGAGCAACTGAATTCATGAGTTTATAATAAACTTTATATATGAGAGCAAGATTTTGATTATGAGGATTCATATCAAAACCTTTTCTCTGGATAGCAAGAGTAAGAGCTTCATGTGCACTTGGATCTGTAAGGGAAATAAAAATTTGGAAAGCAATTTAAGAAAGTAGGGCCATTAGCCAAACTTGATTCAACCATTCCGAATAATGAATCACTGAATTTTTTATGTCTTGTACCTTCAACATAGATGAGAGCTTCTGTTCTAAGTCTAAGTCTTGTTAAATGCTTTAGAGCATCTTGCACTAATCCAAAATGAATATAATTGTATGTTTTAACATACTCCTTTATTTCATGTGGTTTGGTTAAAGAAAGATGCTGAATATTGCTGGTAATGAATTTAGTTCTTTCAATGGTTTTTACTTTATAACTTGATTTTGATTGAAAACTTCCAACTTTATAAAATTCATTTTTATTTATGGTTGGAATAGTCCCTTCACAAATAACTTGTTCTAAATCATTATAACTAATTTTTTTACTATTTTTAATAGACATAGAAGATAACGAATTTGATGATGATGAAGAAAAAGGTGCAAACTTTTTAATAAGCTTAGCCATAATTTGTATTATAGAGTTATTTTAACCGAATCTACCGCAAGTATCTAATGAACTAGAGGATTTACACACGAACAAAATGCCTTAAATGCCTTCACATGGCTAACAACGGTGACAACAATGGCTACCTCAGCTTTGCTCTGAGCGGAATATGATTAAAATTTCTCAATAATAACAAACACACAACCAAGTATTAAGATTTTTGACGTTCTTGCTTTTGACTCAGCAATTCCTTAAACAAAATCATTACATAATGATAAGTGAAGAAATACTCACAAAACGACTTTATATTGCCAAAGTACTTAATTACAAATTTGATACCAACTTGGCTTTGATACCAAATGGGGAAGATGGTGGGTATACAATGGTGGAAGAGAGAGGAGAAAGGAGATGGTGGTGGAAGCAAAGCCGGATTTTGACTGGTATCCAACTCTTGCCTCTACATGAGGAAGACCAGACTTATTTATAGTGATAACAAACATAATTTACATTTCATTACAACTGAATTTACACTGCATTTGCATTTCATTTCATTTGCTGACAAATTTCATGATGCTTCGGACTACTGGATAAGATCATAATCTTCACTGTACACTGTAGATGAACTTTATTCTGAGTAGTGGATTGTCAATATTGCTTTGTGGGAAATTGAGTGGCTTGATAAAGCATATGTCTTGTCTTGGCTTTATTTTTTTCCTTTTCTTCAGATTGATATGAATCCTTCATTATCACTTTTTGTCTCATCAGCATCTGTATCTGGTTCAGGAGCAATATTTTCAAAAGGATTGTCAACAGCCCAAAGATGATGCAACTGTTGACCAAAACTTAATGGAGAATTTACAAATGACCGTTCTTTTTGTATTTGTTCCATAATTTCCTTTTGAAGTTCTTTTTTGAGTTGAAGGAAATCTGCTGCTGCATAAAGAATAGAAGGAGAGGCTGAACAAGAATTCTTCTATTTTTCAATATCACTTGCTAGAAGAAGCCTTTCTTTTTCTTCTTCACAAGTTTTGAGAACTTCAAAGAATGATGGCTTTATAACTTGATCGGTAGAATATTGCTGGAGTATTGCAGTATAATCAAATTAATGCCAAAACTTGATATAAATCATTCGAGATAAAACTAGTGGACTGAAGTCCATTTCCTTATAAAAATTTCATTTCAAGATCTAAGGAATCTCCTGCTTGTGATAAAACTACATAGTAACATATGGTTCTATTGCAAGTTGTAGGTGCTGATAAAGGCTTTTCCCTTTTAATTTTAGAAGGGCTTTAAATGATACAGAATAGGATTCATAAATAGGAAGAAGTGCTTGAGGAAGGACGTCTTTAGTGGAACCAAAAGGGATCCAGAATTGTGTGAAGAACCACATAGGTATTTTATGGAAGTTTGATTTGAATTTAATGAACCAGGAATACTGGAAAGATGGGTTTTGATAATAGAGGATGACTTCCTAAGCAGAAATGTAATCATAATAATTAAAACTAAGTTTTGAATCAAGCCTTTGAAACATATGAAGAGGTCATCCCTATTCTTCTACAGAGAGAACATGCAGGATTTTGATTTTTGAATAGAGGATAGTAATATTGGGTGGTAAAGCATTTAAGTATGAATTTTGGGATCCATCTGTATGATCAATAGTACAGTTGCTAGTTCTGACCAGCATCTGTTCATAGACTTTACAGTCAAGAGGTTGAATAAATAAGTGATCAGGAGAAAAAAGGGTTTGGATAAGAAGTTCAATAGAAATGGTATTGGCAAAAGACATGTCATCTAAGGAATAAATTCTCAATGGTGCTTTTGTGGCAAAATATTGGGCTTGTGAAGCTTGAGGTTTTCTGGATACAGGGCTTAATGGGCTTTGAAATTGAGGAATATTAGAAGTATGGGTTGCTCCCCATCTCTCAAGATAATTGTCGCTGGATTTTCTAGATAAAGGTGTAGTGTTCATAATAGAAGAAACTTTATTAGTCGGGGACTAGAAAAAGGGTCTAATCTGCTGAGGCTTCATTCTTTTATCCCTGTAAAAATTCACGAGATAAAAAATTAGGAAGAGAATAATTTTTACCTGCAATATACTCAATTTCAAAGTCAAATATGGCTAATAAAGCTTGTCAGCAAGTAAAGATTTGCTTAGCAGCAAGAATTTTTACATCTTTTTTTAAAATTTTTTTAGCAAATTTACAATCTATTCTTAATAAAAATTTTTTGTTTAATAAATCACTTTGGAACTTCATTATACTATTTACTATGGATAGGATTTCCTTTTTAATAGTTGAATAATTCTATTGATTGGGTGTCCATGTTCCAGGAGTGAAACGAAGAATTTCTTCTTTTCTAAGGACGTTTCTTTGTAGAAGGATTCCTCTAAAACCTATTTCAGATACATTTGTTTTAACTATTTTTAATAAATCTGGATGAGGGATAGTTAAACAAGGTAAATTTTGGACTTTCTGTTTAATATTTTGAACAGCTTTTGTATAAGCAGGTGGCCATTCTACGGGATTTTCGGTCATGCGCATTTACAAGATTTTCTTTTTGCAAGATTTTCTTTCTTTAGCAAGATCTTTATAAAAGTGAGAAACATAATTAAGGCATCCAAGAAAACGTTGCAATTGCTTTTTATTAATAATTTCATTAGGAAATTGGCAAGCAAACTTAATAACTCTTTCGACTGGAGAAATAGTTCTTTTTTTATTTTAAAGCCAAGAAACTGAATTTCTATTTGAAAAAGCTTCATTTTCTTTTGGGATAAGACAATCCATTCTTGATAATAACTTTTTTAAAAATATTTAAATGTTCCCAATGGTCACAAATAGATTTTGAAAACATAAGAATGTCATCTATATAGCTGAGCGTAAAAGCTTGATATGGATAAAAAATGTCATTCATTATTCTTTGAAATTCTGAAGGAGCATCTTTTAAACCAAACGGAATAACATTCCATTCATAATGGCCAAATGGTATTGTAAAAGCTGTTTTATACCTATCTTCTGGGGTGACATGAATTTGCCAAAATCCTGATTTAAGATTAAATTAGGAAAAAAGGAAGGCACCAGCTAGACAGTTAATAAGATTAGTTTTATTTGGAACTGGATATGTAATGGACTTTAAGACTTTATTTAAAGGCTTGTAGTTGATAATAAGACAGAGAACACCTCCTTCTTATTTAAGTGCTTTATTTACATAAAACACTACACAACTCTACGAGGTTTATGATTTCTGAATAAGCTTTTTAGCAAGAAGATCATTGATTTCTTTAGTAAATAGTTGTATAAGATCATTATTCATTCGAATAGGTCAAGCTTTAGTAGGAATTTGAGAATCATCGAAATTATCAATAGACAGAAGAGAAACAGTATGGTGTTTCCTTACTAAAAGGCAGAAGGAAGGTCAGAACAACATTCTGTTTCAAGAGATTTTTGAAATTGGATTAAATCATTTTGGAATTCTATTTTTTGTAATTCTTTTTGAATTTTTAAAGAATTCATATCTTCTTGAAGATATGCAATTTGTTTTTCTTTATAAGCAATTTGATTTTGAATGTATTGATATGTTGAATAGAAGTTGATTCAACAAAATCAAAAATTAATTTTTTTATTGTCTTTAATAGTTTTAAGGCCTAATGAATTAATTTGAAAAGGCAGTAGAATCTGTAGAAAAGGATTTCCAAGGATAACATCATTGTTTAAATCTTTTCCAAGCAGGAAATTAGTTTTTATACATGTTCCATTTTTGCAAACATGGATGTTATTTAATTTATAATGGATATGGAGTTTATTACTAGCAGTTGCTAAGCTGAGTTTATCTTTGGTTTTTTCATAATATTTTGTTGGGATTAATCCTTCTCTTATTAAATTAACATCTGTGCCACTATTTAGTAAGCAGAGTGCTTTAATAGATAATTCTTTGACCTTAATTATAGCTTGAGTTTTCCATTTTTTAAGTGGATTTCTTGTTAAAGAATTTACAAAACCATTTAAGTCTTTATCAAATTTTCCTTGATTTTCTAAATTATCATTATTTTCTTGATAATTTTTTAGTGTGTGAAATTCATGATTCTCAATATGTTGTTTGAGTTCTTGAAGTTCAATTAAGTCTTGTTTTAATTCTTTTATTTCTTGCTTTTGATTATTTATTTCTTTATAAAGATCTTAAATAGAGAGATGAGTAGGAACTTGTTGCTCTCTTAATCTATCTAATACAGTTTTAATGCTGAACTGTTCAGGTAAGTCTAATATGTTATTTGATGTAGAAGCTTTTCCTTTTTTAGTTCCTTTATTTATATTCTGTATTTTTTCAAAATATTTATTTTTTAATTCTTCATTTTTTAGATCTTTAAACATTTCTAGCACCATCTCTTCTAGAGCAGAAAGTACGTTTAAAGATAAAGAGGAAGAGGAAGTAGATTCATACTGGGTTTCACTATCAAATATTTTACAATGACTTGTATCTGAAGCATGAGAGGAAGAATAATCTGTATAAGAGGAACTGGATGACTTTGATGCTGAGGATCCTTTTAAGATAGTTTTGATTTCTTTTTCTATTTTAACTTTTATTTTTGGGCAGTCAAGAGCTATATGTCCTTTTTCTTTGCAATTATAACATTGTAGTTCTTTTTTCTTAGGATAAGAAGTAGATGGATTATCATTTGTATAAGATTTCTTTAATTCTTTATAAGGTTTTTATGAGAAGATTTTTCATAATATCTTTTTGAGGGAGTATAATATTGTGGAGTTAGAAAATGTTTAGATTTTCTTTTTGATGGTTTCTTTTTAAGTTTTTCTTTTTATTCTGGCTAAAAGGACTAATTATTGGTTCCATACCAAATTGAAAAAAAAAATCACCAAGTTCATACTTGCTGATTCTTTTTTGATTTTCAATTTGAGTTTAAGTTTAATTTCATTGCATAATGAAAATCCAACTTTATTAATCTTTTGAATTTGATCACCAAATGTATACATTCCATAATTCAAATTTCCATAATTTTTTTATTTTTATTCTTCTCTAACTTTTTCACCAAAAAGTTTAGGAAGACCAAATATAAACTTTTTTTTCCAAAATTCTAAATTGCTTGCATTGATTGTATAGAGTTTTGATAAGATAAATTGATTAATTGTGTTTTTAATTTTTCTTCTACATTCATATAATTACCAATAAAATGTTTAACTATATTGGTAATAAGCATGTAGATTGAATCAGGGATCATTTGGCCTTAGAGGAGTAAAAACAGGATTTCCCGAGGGATCTCTTTTTACTGCATTTAATATAGAATTTCTTTCTGTATCAGATAGGTATTTTGCCCACCAACCATGTAATTGTCCAATAAATCCAAGGACAACTACATTTACTGCATGTCTTTGATCATCACCGGCAGCCATGATGGTAGAGAAATATATCAAGTGTTGTCATAGTTGTAGGATTTGATATTCAGATAGTCCATATACTGAAGACTTTTCAAATTGAAGGCCATTTAGAATAGCTTGTTCTTCAAATTGAGGATCAACTAGAGTAGGTCTTGGATAATAATTTCTTGTTTTTGTTGCAGTGACTATTAGTTTTTGCCTTTTAAATATTTTATTAAGTTCTAGAGATTCTTGATCTTGATTTACATTTGATTTTTCTTCTATAGAGTCAGAAACAGAGAATTCTGAGTCTGAGCTCGAAGCTTTAGAAACTAAAATATTTATGGATTTTTCATCTTTATTTTATTTATTATCTTTAAGTTTTATGTTTGTAAAACTCTGACATAATTGATTGATTAGTTCATCTAAAAATTTTAAAGGTTTTTTTCTTTAACTTTAGATTTTTAAGGGCTTTACCTTGAAAACCTAACGATTGTGCCTTAATTACTTTATGCGAAGAATTAGTTTCATAAATTTCAAAATATTTTCAAATTTTTCTTCAATTCTATTGGTTTGTTGGCCAATAGCATGAAGGTTAATTTTGTATAGTTATTTTGTTCCAAAACATGACTTAAATTTGATTTTTAAATAAATTCAGTTTTAGCTTTGACTCCTTGTATTTTTGCAACATCTTTTATGGGTATAGCTGGTGTTTTTTTATAAATGATTTGATATAATAGAGGATGTATAGATTCTTCAGTTCTTTGTGGAATGGAATTGGTAGAAGCTATAATCCAAGAAGAGCTTGATTTAGTTATCATATTGATGGATAAATCTTCAGTATTATAAGCTTTCTTCAAGGCTAGTTTAAGCCAATCAAAGAAATAAATATTTCTTTGATTATCATACATATATTTATACCATTTTGCTTTTAGAAAGTCTTTATGTTCTTGAGAAATATGGTTAAAAAAGGATTTTGTGAGAGGATGTAAAGCTAAATTCTTTTTGAACATTTCTTTATTAATTTCAAAGCATTCAAGAACATTTATATTGGAATCAGATTCCAAAGGATAATATGTATTAGATTGAGAAGCTTGATAAGAAAGATACACTAGTCCTATAAGTGGAAGGTCTACATTAGGTGTAGAGCAAGAAACTTGGGATGGTTCTTTTATGGAAGATCTTACCACAGAGTGAGGATGGAATAAGACTTTCTAGAAGGTTGATAAATTGTAGGAGTTATATCTCTTGAATCTATTTGAAAATTTATTTTAACACTTCCATCTTCATATTCAATAATTGTTTCATATGATAACAAAATTAAGCTCATCTTGGATTTTAGCTTCTACCAGTTCTTCTCCACAAAAAACTGAAGGATCTATATATCCTCCATTACATCAAATCATATATAAAGAAACTTCGGCTATACCCATAAAAGATGTAACAAAGATACAAGGAGATAAAGGAAAATCTGAATTAATTTACAAATCTGACCTAAACCATGTTTTAGAAAAAAATAATTATACAAATATTAACCTTCATACTATTGGCCTACAAACCAATAGAATTGAAGATAAAGTTAAAAATATTTTAAAAATTTATGCAGCATCTTCTTCACAAAAGATAATTAAGACACAATTTTTAGGTTTTCAAGGTGAAGCCCTCGAAGATCTAAAGTTAGAAAAAAAACTTTTAAAATTTTCAGATGAAATAATCAATCAATTATCTCATAGTTTTATATACATTAAACTTAATGATAATAATGAAAATAAAAATGAAAAATCCATAAATGTTTTAGTTTTTAAAGCTTCGAGCTTAGACTCAGAATTCTCTGTCTGACTCTATAAGAGAAAAGTCAAATGAAAATCAAGATGATCAAAATCAAGAATATCTACAAATTAATAAAATATTTAAAAGACAAAAACCATTAGTCACTGCAGCAAAAACAAGAAATTATTATCCAAGACCTACTCCAATTGATCTTCAATTCGAAGAACAAGCTATTCTAAAGGACCTTTGATTCGAAAACTCTTCAGTATATGAACGGAATGTAGATGGACTATCTGAATATCAAATCTTGCAACTATGCCAACACATGATGACACATGCCTCTACCATCATGGCTATCTGTAATGATCAAAAACATGCAGTAAATGCAGTCGTCCTTGGATTTACTAGACAATTACATGGTTGGTGGGAAAAATACCTATTTGATACATAAAGAAATGCTTTATTAAATGCAGTAACAAGAGATCCCTCAGGCAATAATGCTCTTACTCCTCAAGGCCAAATGATCCCTATCTAATTCCATCTACATGCTTATTACCAATATAGTTAAACATTTTACTGGTAATTATATGAATGTAGAAGAAAACTTAAAAACATAATTAATCAATTTATCTTGCCCAACATTATCAGATTTTCCTAGGTATAAAGATGTTTTCTTATTGAAACTCTACACAATCAATGCAAGTAATTCAAAATTTTGGAAAGAAAAATTCATATCTGGTCTTCCTAAACTTTTTACAGAAAAAGTTAGAGAAGAATCAAAATCAAAAAATTATGGAAATTTGAATTATGGAATGTATACATATTGTGATCTAATTCAAAAGATTAATAAAGTTGGATTTTCATTATGCAATGAAATCAAACTTAAACATCAAATTGAGAATCAAAAAAGAATCCACAAGTATGAACTTGGTGATTTTTGTTTTCAATTTGGTATGGAACCATTAATCAGTCCTTCTAGCCAGAATAAAAAGAAAAACTTAAAAAGAAACCATCAAAAAAGAAAATCTAAACATTTTTCAACTCTATAATATTATATTCCCTTAAAAAGATATCATAAAAAATCTTCTCATAAAAACCCTTATAAAGAATTAATGAAATCTTATACAAAAAATAATCCATCCACTTCTCATCCCAAGAAAAAAGAAATACAATGTTATAATTGCAAGGAAAAGGACATATAGCTCCTAACAGCCCAAAAATAAAAGTAAAAATAGAAAAAGAAATCAAAACTATCTTAAAAGGATCCTTAGCGTCAGAGTCATCTAGTTCCCCTGATATAGATTACTATTCCTCTTATTCTTCAGATACATGTCATTGTAAAATATTTGACAGTGAAATCTAGTATAAATCTGCTTCTTTTTCCTCTTTATCTTTAAACGTACTTTTTGCTTTAAAAGAACTGGTGCTGGAAATGTTTTAAGATTTCAAAGATGAAGAATTAAAAATTAAATATTTTGAAAAAACACAGAATATAAATAAAGAAAATAAAAAAGGAAAAGCGTCTACATCAAATAATATATCTGACTTACCTGAACAATTCAGCATTAAAATTGTATAGATAGATTAAGAGAGTAGCAAGCTCCTCCTCATCTTTCAATTCAAGATCTTTATAAAGAAATTGCTAATAAAAAGAAAGAAATAAAAGAATTAAAACAAGGCTTAATTGAACTTCAAGAACATAAACAACGTGCTGAGAATCTTGAATTTCACACTAAAAAATTATCAACAAAATAATGATAATAATTTAGAACATCAAGAAGAATTTGGTGAAGACTTAAATGGTGTTGTAAAATGGATCCACTTAAAAAATGGAAAACTCAAGCTACAATTAAAATGAAAGACTACTCTATTAAAGCACTCTACTTACTAGATAGTGGCACAGTTGATAATTTAATAAGAGAAGGATTAATCCCAACAAAATATTTTGAAAAAACCAATCATAAACTCAATCTGGCTACTACTAGCAAAAACTACATATCAAATACAAATTAATTAATGTTTATGTCTGTAAAAATGGAACATGTATAAAGATTAATTTCCTTCTAGGAAAGGATTTAAACAATGATGTTATCCTTGGAAACCCTTTTCTACAAATTTTATAGCCTTTTTAAATTGACTCATCAGGTCTAAAACCTACTTTAGACAATAAAGAATTAATTTTTGATTTTGGTGAATCAACTCCTATTCAACATAACAATAGTATTAGACAAAAGTGTAAACAAGAATAAGGTGCTCAAAAAACAATCAAATATCCAGTTCCAAATAAAATGGATCTTATTAATCGTCTCTCTGATGCCTTCATGTTTTTTACAGTTGATCCTACATCCAGATTTTGGTACCTTCAAATTCTACCCGGAGGATAGATATAAAATTAGTTTTCTTTTCCCAATGAAAATAAAAATTCAAATTATTGATAATTCTCATTCAGACCTATCTACCTACAGGAAGTATCCCTTCTCATTATGACATCAAGTACAAGCAAAAGCAAAGCTCCTATTCAGGAATCAAGCACTTCCTTCGTACCTACATTCCAACAAATATCAATTCCCTTCTTCAATCCAGGATTATCTATCACTTCACAAGAACTTATCAATGCCCATTGGAGTGCCATTCTCTCTGATAAAAAAAACACTAGAAAAACCATATCCAAAATTGCAAACCATATCAAGGACTTAGAAAGCCAAATCCTTATGTGCCATAACATCCATCAAAGAGCACTGTTATCCACCTATGCTGATAAAAAAATATCTAGAATTCACCTCCTGGAAAAGGTTAACACAGCCCTTATAGATGAGATAGCTGCAAGAATTAGAGAAAAAAATCTTTCTTGTTAGATCAAGGAGTGATTAATGGTTAAAGCTCAATATAGAAGCCAGGCAACTGGCTTTCCCAAATTGTTCTTACCATCATATGAAATTGATATCTCATATATCGAACACGGATTAGTCCAAAGATTTTCTTTATGCAGAGATGATTTTGAAACAATACAGCAGCTCCCTGCAATCGTGCATGATGCCCTCGTAGCCTTAGAGTTACCAAAAGACAACTTCTCATAACGATTTCATCAAGTTTGGGTGAAAGATTAGAAATTCAGTTTTGTCAACCTTATCAATTATAGACCATCATGAATTATGAAGGAGATTTAATTTGCGAAAAATTAATTTCTACCTTAAATGATCATGAGCATCTCCCTGTTAAATGATCATGAGCATCTCCCTGTTGATTATCCAGCTCAATGGTATGAATCTCATGAAGTCGCTACAATGGAATACAGCTTAGAACATCTCCAAAAGTATGATCCAGTTTCTAGTCAATATCAAAGATTTCTCAATCTAAAAGGACATCTTGAATTTGCAAGTACATATAGATATGTTTGATGTGATGGTCGACGAGCTATTTGCATTGCTGATGATCTCACTGAGCAAACAACGGTGATATAGAATCCTTCTAAATCTGGACATGCCAAGCTTAATCAAATTCTCAATGCCTATGAAGATATCTCTTTTGACATTTCAGAAAAAACTCATGAAGAATTAATTCAGCTATTCCATGGAGAATTCAAAAACGATAATGAAGGTTGGAATGACCCTTGTCATAATTTTGACTCTATTATGAAGTTCTCGGCCAGCTACAATGGAATTCATTAGGATGGTGATTAATCTTATCAAGATTTATTAAGAGTTTCCTCTATAAAGCCTACAAAGAAAAGATAACAAAAACTTTATCATTGCAACCATATCCATAGCTATGCTATTCTCTACAAGCACATCAAAGTTATGTTGAAAAAGTACTATACAAAAAAGCTACTTTGAGGAAAAAGGCAAAAGACAATTGGGAAAAATCCAAAAGCCAACAAGAAAATTCAAGGCTCCATAGACTCCTCTTTCCGCAATAGATTAACCAAGTACTATGCAGAAGAATAAAGCAACATCCTCATAGTCAACAAGTACACTCATCACAACATGAAGACAAGCCATCTATACGGCAACTTGTGATTCTATCCAGCAGTAAAATCTCGAAACATCATAAAATGAAATGCAAATCAGTGTAAATTGAGTTGTAATGAAATATAAATTATGTTTGCTAATGCTATAAATAGTACCAGCCTTCTCCATGTATAAGCAAGAATTGGAATACCAGTCAAAATCCAGCTTTACTTCCACCACTATCTCCTCTCTCCTCTCCTTTCCGCTTTTGTATACCCACCACTTTCCCCATTTGGTATCAGAGCCAAGTTAGCATCTAATTTTTAATCAAGTATTGTTGCAATATAAAGTCATTTTGTGAGTATTTCTTCACTTATCTTTATGTTTTGATTTTGTTTAAGGAATTGTTGACTCAGAAGCAAGAATGTAAAAAATCTTAATACTTGGTTGTGTGTTTTTTATTATTGAGAAATTTTAATCATATTCCACTCGGAGCAAAGTTGAGGTAGCCATTATTGTCGCCGTTGTTAACCGTATGAAGGCGTTTAAGGCATTTTGTTGGTGTGTAAATCCTCTATCTCGTTAGATTCTCATGGTGGATTTGGTTAAAATAACTCTGTAATACAAATTATGGCAAAGCTTATTAAGAAGTTTGTACCTTCTTCTTCCTTATCTTCTATGTCTATTGAAAATAGTGAAGAAATCAATTATGAAGATTTAGATCAAGTTATTTGTGACTGGATTATTCCAACTGTAAATAAAAATGAAATTTATAAAGTTGGAAGTTTTCAATTAAAATCAAGTTATTAAGTAAAAACCATTAAAAGAAATGAATCTATTACCAGTAATATTCAGCATCTTTCTTTAATCAAGCCTCATGAAATAAAGGAGTATGTTAAAACATACAGTTATATTCATTTTAGAATAGTGCAAGTTGCTATAAAGCCTTTAACAAGACATGGACTTATAACTGAATCTCTCATTTATGTTCAAGATACAAGACATAAAAAATTCAGTGATTCATTGCTTGGAACGGTTGAATTAAGTTTGGCTAATGGCCTTACTTTCTTCAATTGCTTTCCAAATTTATTTGTTTCTCTTACAAATCCAGGTGTACATGAAGCTCATACTCTTGTTATCCAAACAAAAGGTTTTGATATGAATTCTCACAATAAAAAACTTGCTCTCATATATAGAGTATATTATAAACTCAAGAATTTAGCTGCTCCAGGCATAGTCGATTCCAATCAAGCAAAAGGTATGACTACTTTATTCCAAACTAATTTCAAAAATAAATTTAATATTCCAAAACTCATACAGTGGAATGATATTAATCTATCTAGTAAATGGCGCTTAGAAAACGCTTAACCTAAAAGGTCGTTAGAAAATCAAGATATTGAAACAATTATTGAACATGAAGATGGAAGTGTTGAAATAAATTTTCAAACAAATTCAAGGGATACAACTCCTACAGTTTATCATCCTTCTAGAAAGTCTTATTCTCATCCTCCCTCTGTGGTAGGATCTTCCATAAAAGAACCATCTCGAGTTTCTTGCTCTACACCTAATGTAGACCTTCGACCTACAGGACTTGTGTATCCTTCTTATTAAGCTTCTCCATCTAATACATATAATCCTTTGGAATCCGATTTCATTATAAATGTTTTTGAATGTTTTGAAATTGATAAAGAAATGTTAAAAAAGAATCTAGCTCTACATCCTTTAATAAAATCCTTTTTTAAATAGGTTTCTCAAGAACATAAAGAATTTGTAAAAGAAAAATGGTACAAATATATTATGATAATCAAAAAAATATTTCTTTCTTTGATTAGCTTAAACTAGCCATAAAGAAAGCTCATAATACTGAAGGTTTATCCATCAATATGATAACAAAATTAAGCTCATCTTGGATTATAGCTTCTACCAGTTCTTCTCCACAAAGAACTGAAGAATCTATACATCCTCCATTACATCATATCATATATAAAGAAACTTTGGCCGTACCCATAAAAGATGTTGCAAAAATACAAGGAGATAAAGGTAATTCTGGATTTATTTACAAATTAGACTTAAGTCATGTTTTAGAACAAAATAATTATACAAATATTAACCTTTCTACTATTGGCCAACAAAACAATAGAATTGAAGATAAAGTTGAAAATATTTTAAAATTTTATTAAGCATCTTATTCACAAAAGATAATTAAGCCACAAACTTTAGGTTTTCAAGGTGAAGCCCTTAGAGATCTAAAGTTAGAAAGGAAACCTTAAAAATTTTCAAATGAGCTAATCAATTAATTATTTCATAGTTTTATAAATATAAAACTTCAAGAAAATGAAGATAAAAAAGCTAACAAATCTATAAATGTTTTAGCCTCAAATTCTAAAGCCTCTAACTCAGATTCAGAATTTTTTGTAGCTGATCCTATGGAAGAAGAGTCTAAAACAAATGAGAATCAAAATGATCAAAATCAAGAATCTCTACAAATCAATAAAATATTTAAAAGACAAAAGCCAATAGTCATTGCTGCAAAACAAGAAATTATTATCCAAGACCTACTCCAATTGATCTTCAATTCGAAGAACAAGCTATTCTAAATGGCCTTCGATTTGAAAACTCCTCAGTATATGAATGAAATGTAGATGGACTATCTGAATATCAAATCCTGCAACTATGCCAGCACATGGTGATATATGCCTCTACCATCATAGCCGCCGGTAATGATCAAAGACATACAGTAAATGCAGTTATCCTTGGATTTACTGGACAATTACATGGTTGGTGGGACAAGTAGTTATCTGATTTAGAAAGACAAGCTATACTAAATGTAGTAAAAAAAGATCCTTCAAGAAATCCTGTTATTATTCCTCAAGGTCAAATGATTCCTAATTCTATTTACATGCTTATAACCAATATAGTAAAACATTTTATTGGTAATTACATGAATGTAGAAGAAAAAATCAAATAATCAATTTATCTTGCCCAACATCATCAAATTTTCATCATTATAAAGATGTTTTCTTATCAAAACTTTTTACAATCGATGGAAGCAATTCAGAATTTTGGAAAGAAAAATTTATATCTGGTCTGCCTAAACCTTTTGCAGAAAAGTTAGAGAATAGTTAAAATCAAAAAATTATGGAATTTTAAATTAAGGACTTTATACATATGGTGACCTCTTTCAAAAGATAAATAAAGTTAGATTTTCATTATACAATGAAATCAAACTTAAACGACAAATCAAAAATAAAAAAAGAATCAGCAAATATGAACTTGGTCATTTTTGTTATTAATTTGGCATGGAACCATTAATTAGTCCTTCTAGCCATAATAAAAAGAAAAATTTAAACAGAAACCACCAAAAAAGAAAATCTAAACATATTTCAACTCTGCAATATTATATTCCCTCAAAAAGATATCATAAAAAATCTTCTCATAAAAATCCTTATAAAGAATCAAAGAAATCTTATACAAAATATAATCCATCTACTTCTTATCCTAAGAAAAAAGAAATACAATGGTTATAATTGCAAAGAAAAAGGACATATAGCTCCTAACTGCCGAAAAATAAAAATAAAAATAGAAAAGAAATCAAAATTATCTTAAAAGGAACCTCATCCTCATCCTTGGAATCATCTAGTTCCTCTAATAAAGATTATTCTTCAAATTCATTGTAAAATATTTGATAGTGAAATCCAGTATGAATCTCCTTTTTTTTCCTCATTATCTTTAAACGTACTTTCTGCTCCAGAAGAGATGGTGCTAGAAATGTTTAAAGATCTAAAAGATGAAGAAATAAAGAATAAATATTTTGGAAAAGTATAGAATATAAATAAATGAACTAAAAAAGAAAAAGCTTCTACATCAAATAACATATCAGACTTACCTGAACAATTCAACATTAAAATTGTATTAGATAGATTAAGAGAGCAACAAGCCCCTACTCATCTTTCTATTCAAGATCTTTATAAAGAAATTAATAATCAAAAGCAAGAAATAAAAGAATTAAAACAAGACTTAATTGAACTTCAAAAACTCAAGCAACATGTTGAGAATCTTGAATTTCACATACTCAAAATTTATCAAGAAAATAATGATAATATGGAAAATCAAGAAAATTTTGCTGAAAACTTGAATGGTTTTGTAAATTCTTTAACAAGGAATCCACTTAAAAAATGGAAAACTCAAATTACAATTAAGATCAAAGACCTCTTTATTAAAGCACTCTACTTACTAGATAGTGGCGCAATTGTTAATTTAATAAAAAAAGGATTAATCCTAACAAAATATTATGAATAAGCCAATAATAAACTCAATCTAGCTACTGCTATCAAAAAACTACATATCAAACACAAATTAAGTAATGTTTATATCTGTAAAAATGGAACATGTATAAAGACAAATTTCATTCTAGGAAAGGATTTAAACAATGATGTTATCCTTGGAAACCCTTTTTTACAAATTTTATAGCCTTTTTAAATTGACTCATCAAGTCTAAAACCTACTTTAGACAATAAAGAATTAATTTTTGATTTTGGTGAATCAACTCCTATTCAACATAACAATAGTATTAGACAAAAGTGTAAATAAGAATAAGGTGCTCAAAAAACAATCAAATATCCAGTTCCAAATAAAATGGATCTTATTAATCGTCTCTCTGATGCCTTCATGTTTTTTACAGTTGATCCTACATCCAGATTTTGGTACCTTCAAATTCTACCCGGAGGATAGATATAAAATTAGTTTTCTTTTCCCAATGAAAATAAAAATTCAAATTATTGATAATTCTCATTCAGACCTATCTACCTACAGGAAGTATCCCTTCTCATTATGACATCAAGTACAAGCAAAAGCAAAGCTCCTATTCAGGAATCAAGCACTTCCTTCGTACCTACATTCCAACAAATATCAATTCCCTTCTTCAATCCAGGATTATCTGTCACTTCACAAGAACTTATCAATGCCCATTGGAGTGCCATTCTCTCTGATAAAAAAAACACTAGAAAAACCATATCCAAAATTGCAAACCATATCAAGGACTTAGAAAGCCAAATCCTTATGTGCCATAACATCCATCAAAGAGCACTGTTATCCACCTATGCTGATAAAAAAATATCTAGAATTCACCTCCTGGAAAAGGTTAACACAGCCCTTATAGATGAGATAGCTGCAAGAATTAGAGAAAAAAATCTTTCTTGTTAGATCAAGGAGTGATTAATGGTTAAAGCTCAATATAGAAGCCAGGCAACTGGCTTTCCCAAATTGTTCTTACCATCATATGAAATTGATATCTCATATATCGAACACGGATTAGTCCAAAGATTTTCTTTATGCAGAGATGATTTTGAAACAATACAGCAGCTCCCTGCAATCATGCATGATGCCCTCGTAGCCTTAGAGTTACCAAAAGACAACTTCTCATAACGATTTCATCAAGTTTGGGTGAAAAATCAAAAATCTAGTTTTATCAACCTTATCAATTATGGACCATCCTGAATTATGAAGAAGGATATTTAATCTGTAAAAAATTAATCTCCACCTTAAATGATTATGAGCATCTCCCTTTTGATTATCCTGTTCAATGGTATGAATCTCATGAAGTCACTCAGTGGAATATGATGAGTCTTTAAAAATACATATTTTTATACACATTTTGACCCATTTTAAGGACTTATTAACTTGAAAGAACCTCATTTAGTGTGATATCATGGTTTCATGCATTTTAAATTCATTGTAGTGCATTCCTGCATAATTTGCTTAAAAATCACACTTTTTGCATAAATTCATGAAACCTACTATTCTTGAAAAGTTTTTTGAAAATAATTTTTCTCATGAAATAAATTGAATTCTCTTCATCATTAATTCATTCATATAAAACCATGGAAAATGGTGTGCATTTTCATTATCATTTCATGAGAGATGGGCCCACAGTTATGCATTTGTGATTTTAGGGCTAAAATAGTCTTTTCACATAAATTTACATTTGTATTGTAGGAAATTGATAATATGGGTCCCATTTGTAAAGAATTGAGGCAAGGAATTGATTTTCAAGAGAAAGGGGAGAAGAATTGAAGAAAAAAAAAGAAATTGGAAGAAAATTGCAAAAAGTTGGTTCATGGTCCCACACACATATGTACATGTGTGAGGTACACTTGTAAAACATACAAGATGGGGTCCATTTATTTATTGAACATTTTAAAGAAATATTGAAGAGAATTTGAAGAATATCTCATCAAAGATGGACAAGAAAAGCCACATAGGAGTTCTTTTTGGAGAAGGAGAAGATTTAATTGAAAAAAAAATAAAAAAATATGTAAGCAAGCTATTTCACGTGCAAAAGAGGATTTTTGATCAGATTTTGGTTGCAAAACAAAAGGAAAAAAATCAAGAGGGTTATCTTCAAAGATCTTTTCAAGTTAGGAGCCAACTAGGAGAACTTTCCAAGAAAGAAAAGTTGACAATGCAAAGAGATGAAAGGGGAAGTTCTACACCTCATGTAGACCAAGTTTGTTTCTAAGAGAGGATTCTTATCCCTACATCTCTCAAAAGATCTCAATGCAAGGTGGTACATACAAGAAAGGAAAGAAGCATCCAAGAGGGACTTTTAGACAAAGCAAGCAAGGAAAGAAAAGAGAAATAAAAAGAAAAAAAATCCCCAAAGATATTGCACGTCCAATGCATTTTTTTGGAGCCCTTTTTCTTTCATTTTTATTATTATTTTTAAGATTTTAAAGTTTGAGGAGTAGGACTTGAAAAAGTATAAATAGGGCACCCATCTCGCATATTCTTCATGGAAGAATTACCCACCTCCCACCTCTAGATTTCTACATCCATCTCCCCCTCTTTGTCTCTCCATCTTAAGTCATTAAGGAGGCTTAGCCCTAAAGCCATGCCACCAACCTTGAAGTGTCAATTAGAAGGAGGAATTCTCATCCATCCTAGTATGTAATTGCTTGCTTTTTATCTTCAATCTTTTGTAAAACAATTTCATGCTAGTAAAGTTTGTTTCTTTTCAATTGTTCTTGTCTTTGATTTTGTGGTGTTCATAATTTTAGTCTTATTTGTGATTGGGTTAATTTTCATTCTTATTTAAATATTAGGATAGAATTGGAATCACAACTAGTAACCCATCTTAGTAACCTTTTCAATATACTTTGTCTCTTTGGATACATTGTATGTTTGGAGGCAATGCAAGATGGAGTTAAAGAGGTTTGAGTGAAAAAATATCGGAGCTCAATTCTGAAATTTATTTTGACATGGAATGGAAAATTGTTATTCTTACTTAGATTGACGACCTAAGATGAAGAATAAAGCCTTAGCACAATACTTCTAATCTTTTTGAGTGCAAATTGAGGTAAGAAATTGAAGGAACAATCTACCGCCTTTGACTTCCGTTGTTTACCGCCTTTGACTTCAGTTATACCGCCTTTGACTTCCTCAATTTTATTTTATTTTCTACACTTTTGTATTTTTCTTGTTATGTTTATGTTGATTTTAAGTTTTGTTTTTGCATAGTTTGATGGTTGAATTAGAATTCATTGCATATATTCTCATGTCATAAGATTTTGTGCGTATTTAAGTTGATGAAAATTAAGCCTTCAGATTTGAATCTAATTTTTCAGCATGTCATGGCATGCATTGCATTACTAATTTTACTCACTTTCTAATTTTAATTTTGTTTCTAGTATTATGTTTTTGGTTATTTTAGTTAATTTCTAGAATTAAAATATCTTTCTACACTTGTTTTAATTGAAGCTTTTACATTGGAAAGTTTTTCTAGTTTTGGAAATTCTAACCTAGGAAAGTTTCTAACTTATGTTTATTTTATTTATAACATTGTTTAGTTTAGTAAGTTTCTAATTTAAGATTTAGATTGATTGGAAGTTCTAATGTGTGTTTTGTTGTGCAGTAATTTTATTTTTATTTTTAGGAACTTCTAGATTTAGGATTTACTTTCTTTATTTTATTGTGATTGTAATTATTTTGCATTAGGAATGTATGTATTTGTTAGATTTTAATTAGGCTAGTTTTAGAATTTTGTTAGGCAGGTAACAAGTTGAAAATATTTTAAACATAGCTCCCTGTGGATTCAACCCCGTACTTACCGGGATATTACTATATCGCAGCTCTGCACTTGGAGTCACGAACAAAATACAGCTTAGAACATCTCCAAAATTATGATCCAGCTTCTTATCAATATCAGAGATTTCTCAATCTAAAAGGACATCTTGAATTTGCAAGTACATATAGATATGTTTGGTGTGACGGTCAACGAGTTGTTTGCATTACTAATCATTGAGCAAACAACAGTGATAGAGAATCCTTCTAAATCTAGACATGCCAAGCTTAATCAAATTCTCAATGCCTATGAAGATATCTTTTTTGACATTTCAGAAAAAACTTATGAAGAATTAATTCAGCTATTCCATGGAGAATTCAAAAATGATAATGAAGGTTGGAATGACCCTTGTCATAATTTGACTCTATTATGAAGTTCTCCTATAGCTGCAATGGAAATCATCAAGCTGGTGATTAATCTTATCAAGATTTAGACTTATCAAGATTTATTAAGAGTTTTCTCTATAAAGCATGCAAATAAAAGATTACAAATCTTTATCATTGCTACCGTATCCATAGCTATGCTATCCTCTACAAACACATCAAAGTTATGTTGAAAAAGTACTACATAAAAAACCTACTTTGAGAAAGAAGACAAAAGACAATTGGAAAAATCCAAAAGACAACAAGAATGAACAAGGCTCCATAGACTTCTCTATCTACAATAGACCAACTAGGTACTATGTAGAAGAATAAAGTAACATCCTCCTAGTCAACAAGTACACTCATCACAGCATGAAGACAAACCATCTATACGACAACTTGTGATCCTATACAATAGTAAAATCCTGAAACATCATGCAATCTGCAAGCATATAAAATGAAATGCAAATGCTGCGAAAATTCAGTTGTAATTAAATGTAAATTATGTTTCCTAAGGATATATATAGTGCTAGCCTTTTTCATGTACAAGCAAGAGTTGGAATACTAGTCAAAATCCAGCCTTGCTTCCACCACCATCTCCTCTTTCCTCTTCCTTTTGCTTTTGTATACCCACCATATTCCCCATTTGGTATCAGAGACAAGTTGGTATCAAATTTGTAATCAAGTACTTTGGCAATATAAAGTTGTTTTGTGAGTATTTCTTCACTTATCTTTGTTATTGTATGCTTTGATTTTGCTTAGTGAATTGCTGACTCAGAAGTAAGAGTATCAAAAGTCTTAGTACTTAGTTCTGTATTTCTTATTATTGAGAAATTTTAATCATATTCTACCCATAGCAAAGCTGAGGTAGCCATTGTTGTCGCCATTGTTAGCCGTGTGAAGGCATTTAAGGCGCTTTGTTGGTGTGTAAATCCTTTATTTCATTAGACACTCGTGGTGGATTTGGTTAAGATAACTCTATAATACAAATTATGGCTAAGCTTATTAAGAAGTTTGTACCTTCTTCCTCTTCATCACCAAATTCCTTATCTTCTATGTCTATTAAAAATAGTGAAGAAATCAGTTATGACGATTTAGATCAAGTTATTTATGACTGGACTATTCCAACCGTAAATAAAAATGAAATTTATAAAGGTGGAAGTTTTCAATTGAAATCAAGTTATAAAGTAAAAACCATTGAAAGAACTAAATCCATTACTAGTAATATTCAGCATCATTCCTTAATCAACACCCATGAAATAAAGGAGTATGTTAAAACATACAGTTATATTCATTTTGGATTAGTGCAAGTTGCTCTAAAGCCTTTGACAAGACTTGGACTTAGAATAGAAGCTCTCATCTATGTTCAAGATAGAAGACATACAAAATTTAGTGATTTATAACTTGGAATGGTTGAATTAAGTTTGGCTAATAGCCCCACTTTCTTTAATTACTTTCCAAATTTCTCTATTTCCCTTACAAATCTAGGTGCATATGAAGTTTTTACTCTTGCTATCTAGACAACATATGAATCCTCATAATCAAGATCTTGCTCTTATATAGAGAGTTTATTATAAACTCATGAATTCAGTTGTTCCAGTCATAGCCTATTCCCATCAAACAAAAGTATGGCTGCTTTATTCCAAACTAATTTTAAAAATAAAGTTAATATTCCAAAATTCATATAGTGGAATTATATTAATTTATCTGGTAAATTGTGCATAGAATACACCCAACCAGAAAGGTCTTTAGAAAATCAAGATATTGAAACAATTATTGAACATGAAGATGGAAGTGTTGAAATAAATTTTCAAACAGATTCAAGAGATACAACTCCTTCAATTTATCAACCTTCTAGAAAGTTTTATTCTCATCCTCCCTCTGTGGTAGGATCTTCCATAAAAGAACCATCCCGAGTCTCTTGCCCTACACCTACTATAGACCTTCGACCTATAGGACTTGTGTATCCTTCTTATCAAGCTTCTCTATCTAATACATATAATCCTTCAGAATCTGATTTCAATATAAATGTTATTGAATGTTTTGAAATTGATAAAGAAATGTTAAAAAAGAATTTAGCTCTACATCCTTTAACAAAATCCTTTTTTAAATGGGTTTCTCAAGAACGTAAAGACTTTTTTAAAAAAATGGTACAAATATAAGTATGATATCAAAGAAAATTTATTTCTTTGATTGGCTTAAACTAGCCATAAAAAAGGCTTATAATACTGAAGATTTATCCATCAATATGATAAAAAAATTAAGTTCATCTTGGATTATAGCTTCTACCAATTCTTCTCCATAAAGAACTAAAGAATCTATACGTCCTCCATTACGTCAAATCATATATAAAGAAACTTTAGCCGTACCCATAAAAGATGTTGCAAAAATACAAGGAGATAATGGTAAATCTGAATTTATTTACAAATCAGACTTAATTTATATTTTAGAACAAAAGAATTATAGAAATATTAACCTTCATACTATTGGCCAACAAACTAATAGAATTGAAGATAAAGTTGAAAATATTTTACGGCCTTCTGAAATTACTTCTTCTCAAAAAGAAATCAGAGGATTCTCATCCTCATCCTTAAAATCATCTAGTTCCTCTGATAAAGATTATTCTTCAGATACATGTCACTGTAAAATATTTAATAGTGAAATTCAGTATGAATCTGCTTTTTCTTCTTTTTTATCTTTAAACGTACTCTCTGCTCCATAAGAAATGGTGCTAAAAATGTGTAAAGATCTAAAAGATGAAGAATTAAAAAATAAATATTTTGAAATAAATATAGAAAATAATAAATGGAAATAAAAAAAGAAAAGCTTCTACATTAGGTAATATATTTGAGTTACCTGAACAGCTTAGTATAAAAATTGTTTTAGATAGATTAAGAAAGCAATAATCTCCTACTAATCTTTTAATTCAAGATCTTTATAAAGAAATTAATACTCAAAAGCAAGAAATAAATGAATTAAAATAAGACTTAATTGAACTTCACAAACTCAAACAACGTGTTCAGAATATTGAATTTCACACACTCAAAAATTATCAAGAAACTAATGATAATTTAGAACATCAAGAAAAATTTGATGAAAACTTAAATTGTTTTCTAAATTCTTTAACAAGGAATCCACCTCAAAAATGGAAAACTCAAGTTATAATTAAGGTCAAAGACCTTTCTATTAAAGCACTCTACTTACTAGATAGTGGCACAGATGTTAATTTATAAGAGAAGGATTAATCCCAACAAAATATTATGAAAAAACCAAAAATAAACTCAGCATAACTGCTAGTAATAAACTTCATATCCATTATAAATTAAATAAGTCCATGTTTGCAAAAATGGAACATGTATAAAGACTAATTTCCTGCTCAGAAATGATTTAAACAATGATGTTATCCATGGAAATCTTTTTCTATAAATTCTACAGCCTTTTCAAATTGACTCATTAGGCCTTAAACTATTAAAGACAGTAAAAAATTATTTTTTGATTTTGTTGAATCAACATCTATTCAATATATCATAAAAAAATCAAATTGCTTATAAAGAAAAAAGAATTTGTATATTTTTAAGAAGATATGAATTCTTTAAGAATTAAAAAAGAATTACAAAAGCCAGAATTCCAAAAAGATTTAATCCAATTTCAAAAATCTCTTAAACAAAATGTTGTTTTGACTTCCTACTGCCTTTTGGCACATGAAACACCATACCGTTTCTCTTTCATATATTGATAATTTCGATGAATCTCAAATTCCTACTAAAGCTCGACCTATTTAGATGAATAAAGACCTTGTACAACTATGTACTAAAGAAATCAATGATCTTCTTGCTAAAAAGCTTATTCAGAACTCACAATCCCCTTGGAGTTGTGCAGCATTTTATATAAAGAAAGTGCCTAAACAAGAACGAGGTGTTCCTCATCTTGTTATCAACTAGAAGCCTTTAAATAAAGTCTTAAAGTCCATCAGATCTCCAAATCCAAATAAAACGGATCTTATTAACCGTCTAGCTGGTGCCTTCCTTTTTTCCAAATTTGATCTTAAATCAGGATTTTGGCAAATTCAAATTACCCCAGAGGACAGGTATAAAACTACTTTTACAGTACCATTTGTCCATTACGAATGGAATGTTATGCCATTTGGTTTAAAAAATGCTCCTTCAGAATTTCAAAGAATAATGAATGATATGATTAATCCATATCAAGCTTTTACACTCGTTTATATAAATGACATTCTTGTGTTTTCAAAATGTATTTGTGACCATTGGAAACGTTTAAATATTTTTAAAACAGTTATTATCAAGAATGGACTTGTCTTATCCCAAAAAAAAAATGAAGCTTTTTCAAACAAAAATTCAGTTTCTTGGCTTTATAATAAAAAAAGAAACTATTCTCTAGTCCAAAGAGTTAAGTTTACTTCCTAATTTTCTAATGAAATTCTTAATAAAGAGAAATTGCAGTGTTTTCTTGGATCCTTAATTATGCTTCTCACTTTTATAAAGATCTTGCCAAAGAAAGAAAAATCTTGCAAATGCGCTTGATCAAAAATCCCGCAGAATGGTCACTTGCTCATACAAAAGCTGTTCAAAATATTAAATAGAAAGTCCAAAATTTACCTTGTTTAACTATCCCTCATCCAGATTTATTAAAAATAGTTCAAACAGTTGCATCTGAAGTAGGTTTCAGAGGAATCCTTTTACAAAGAAACGTCCTTGGAAAAGAAGAAATTCTTCGTTTCACTTCTGGAACATGGAAGCCCATTCAACAGAATTATTTAACTATTAAAAAGGAAATCCTATCCATAGTAAATAGTATAATGAAGTTCCAAAGTGATTTATTAAATAAAAAATTTTATTAAGAATAGATTGTAAATCGGTTAAAGAAATTTTAGAAAAAGATGTAAAAAATATTGCTGTTAAGCAAATCTTTGTTTGTTGGCAAGCTTTATTAGCCATATTTGACTTTGACATTGAGTATATTGCAGGTAAAAATAATTCGCTTCCTGATTTTTTATCTCATGAGTTTTTACAAGGACAAAAGAATGAAGCCTTGGCAGATTAGACCCTTTTTTCAGTCCCCAACTGATAAAGTTTCTTCATTATGAACACTACACCTTTATCCAGAAAATCTAGTGGCAATTATCTTGAGAGATAGGGAGCAACCCATACTTCTAATATTCCTTAATTTCAAAGCCCATTAAGCCCTGTATCCAGAAAACCTCAAGCTTCACAAGCCCAATATTTTGCCACAAAAGTACCCTTGAGAATGTATTCCTTAGATGCCATGTCTTATGCCGATACCATTTCTATTGAACATCTTATCCAAACCCTTTTTTCTCCTGATCACTTATTTATCCAACCTTTTAACTATAAAGTCTATGAATAGATTTTGATCAGAACTGACAGCTGTACTATTGATCATACAAATGAATAAAAAAATTCTTACTTAAATGCTTTACCAACCAATATTACTATCCTATATTCAAAAACCAAGATTCTGCATGTTCTCTTCGCAGAAGAATGGAGACGACCTCTTCATGTGCCTCAAAGGCTTAATTCAGAACTTAGTTTTAATTATTATGATTATATTTCTGCTTGGGAAGTCATCCTCTATTATCAAAAGCCATCCTTCTAGCATTCCTGGTTCATCAGATTCAAATCAAACTCCCATAAAATAGCTTTGTGGTTCTTCACACAATTCTGGATCCCTTTTGGTGCCACTAAAGACATCCTTCCTTAGGCACTTCTTCCTATTTATGAATCTTATTCTGCATCATTTAAAGCCCTTCCCAAATCAGAAGAAAAAAGCCTTTATCAGCACCTACAACTTGCAGCAGAACCTTATGCTATTATGCAGTTTTATTGCAAGCAGGAGATTCCTTGGATCTTGAAATGGAAATTTTATAAAGAAACAGACTTCACTCCACCAGTTTTATCTCGAATGATCTATATATTTAATTATACTACAATACTCTAATATTCTACGGATCAAGCTATAAAGCCATCATTCTCTAAAGTTCATAAAACTGCTGAAAAAGAAAAAGAAAGGCTTCATCCAGCAAGTGATATCGATAAACAGAAGAATTCTTGTTCAGCCTCTCCTTCGGCTCTTTATGCAACAACAAATTTGTTTTAACTCAAAAAAGAACATCAAAAGGAAATTTTTGAACAAATACAAAAAGAAAGGTCATCTGAAAATTTCTCCATTAAGTTTTGGTCAGCAGCCGCGTCATCTTTGGGCTGATGACAATCCTTTTGAAAATATTGCCCCAGAACTAGATACAAATAATGATGAGACAAAAAGTGATAATGAAGGATTCATCTCTATCCAAAGAAAAGAAAAAAAATAAAGCCAAGACAAGACATATGCTTTATCAAGCCACTCAATTTCCCACAAAGCAATCATGACAAGCCACTATTCAAAATAAAGTTCATCTACAGTGAAGATTGTGATATTATCCAGTAGTCTTGAAGCATCATGAAATTTGTCAGCACATGAAATGAAATGCAAATGCAGTGTAAATTCAGTTGTAATAAAATGTAAATTATGTTGGTTATGACTATAAATAGGTCTAGCCTTCCTCATGTACAGGCAAGAGTTAGAATACGAGTCAAAATCCAGCTTTGCTTCCACCACCATCTCCTCTCTCCTCTCCCTTCCACTTTTGTATACCCACCATCTTCCCCATTTGGTATCAGAGCCAAGTTGGTATCAAATTCTTAATCAAGCACTTTGGCAATATAAAGTTGTTTTGTGAGTATTTCTTCACTTATCTTTGTAATGTTATGCTTTGACTTTGCTTAAGGAATTGCAGACTCAGAAGTACAAACGTCAAAAGTCTTAATACTTAGTTTTGTGTTTGTTATTATTGAGAAATTTTAATCATATTCAACCTGGAGCAAAGCTAAGGTAACCACTATTCTCGCCATTGTTAGCCGTGTGAAGGCATTTAAGGCATTTTGTTAGTGTGTAAATCCTCTATTTCGTTAGATACTCATGGTGGATTTAGTTAAAATAACTCCGTAATACAAATTATGGCTAAGCTTATTAAGAAGTTTGTACCTTCTTCTTCCTCATCATCAAAATCCTTATCTTCTATATCTATTAAAAATAGTAAAGAAATCAGCTAAGACAATTTAGATCAAGTTATTTGTGACTGGACTATTCCAACCATAAATAAAAATGAAATTTATAAAGTTGGAAGTTTTCAATTAAAATCGAGTTATAAAGTAAAAACCATTGAAAGAACTGAATCCATCACCAGTAATATTCAGCATCTTTTTTTAATCAAGCCCAATGAATTAAAGGAGTATGTTAAAACATACAATTATATTCATTTTGCATTAGTGCAACTTACTCTAAAGCCTTTAACAAGACTTGGACATAGAACAGAAGCTCTCATCTATGTTCAAAATAGAAGACATAAAAAATTCAGTGATTCATTAGTTGGAATGGTTGAATCAAGTTTGGCTAATGGTCCTACTTTCTTCAATTGCTTTCAAAATTTTTCTGTTTCCCTTACATATCCAGGTGCACATGAAGCTTTTACTTTTACTATCTTGACAGAAGGTTTTGATATGAATCCTTATAATCAAAATCTTGCTCTCATATATAGAGTTCATTATAAACTCATGAATTTAGTTATTCCAGGAATGGCCTATTCCAATCAAGTAAAAGGTATGACTACTTTATTCCAAACTAATTTTAAAAATAAAGTTAATATTGCAAAACTCATACAGTGGAATGATATTAATTTATCTGGTAATGGCGCTTAGAAAATGCTCAACTAGAAAGGTCTATAGAAAATCAAGATATTGAAACAATTATTGAATATGAAGATGGAAGTGGTGAAATAAATTTTCAAATAGCTTCAAGAGATACAACTCCTACAATTTTTCAACCTTCTAGAAAGTTTTATTCTCATTCTCCCTCCATGGTAGGATCTTCCATAAAAGAACCATTCTGAGTTTCTTGCTCTACATCTAATGTGGACCTTCAACCTACAGGACTTGTGTATCCTTCTTATCAAGCTTCTCCAATTAATACATATAATCCTTTGGAATCCAATTTCAATATAAATGTTATTGAATGTTTTGAAATTGATAACAAAATGTTAAAAAGAATTAACTCTACATCCTTTAACAAAATCCTTTTTTAAATAGGTTTCTCAAGAACATAAAGACTTTTTAAAAGAAAAATGGTACAAATATATGTATGATAATCAAAGAAGTATTTATTTATTTGATTGGCTTAAACTAGCCATAAAGAAAGCTTATAATATTGAAGATTTATCCATCAATATGATTACAAAATTAAGCTCATCTGAGATTATAGCTTCTACTAGTTCTTCTCTGCAAAGAACTAAAGAATCTATACATCCCCCATTACATCAAATCATATACAAAGAAACTTCAGCTGTACCCATAAAAGATGTTGCAAAAATACAAAGAGATAAAGTTAAATCTGAATTTATTTATAAATCAGATTTAAGTCATGTTTTAGAACAAAATAATTATACAAATATTAACCTTCATACTATTGGCCGACAAACTAATATAATTGGAGATAAAGCTAAAAATTTCACAGCCTTCTGAAATTATTTCTTCCCAAAAAGAAATCATAACTAACTTAAAAAGGATCCTCATCCTCATCCTAAGAATCATCTAGTTCCTCTGATAAAGATTACTTTTCAGATACATGCCATTGTAAAATATTTGACAACGAAATCTAGTATGAATCTGCTTCTTTTTCCTCTTTATCTTTAAATGTACTCTCGGCTCCAGAAGAAATGGTGCTAGAAATATTTAAAGATCTAAAAGATGAAGAATTAAAAAATAAATATCTGAAAAAATAAAGAAAATAAACAACGGAAATAGAAAAGGAAAAGCTTCTACATCAAGTAATATATCTGACTTACTTGAACAATTCAGTATAAAAACTGTTTTAGATAGATTAATAGAGCAACAAGCTCCTATCATCTTTCAATTCAAGATCTTTCTAAAGAAATTAATAATCAAAAGCAAGAAAGAAAAGAATTAAAACAAAACTTAATTGAACTTCAAGAACTCAAACGACGTGTTGAGAATCTTGAATTTCACACGCTAAAAAATTATCAAGAAAATAATGATAATAAATTAGAACATCAAGAAGAATTTGGTGAAAACTTAAATGGTTTTGTAAATTCTTTAACAAGAAATCCACTTCAAAAAATGGAAAACTCAAGCTACAATTAAGATCAATGACTTTTTTATTAAAGCACTATGCTTACTATATGGTGGTGCAGATGTTAATTTAATAAGAGAAGGATTAATCCTAGCAAAATATTATGAAAAAACCAATAATAAACTCAATCTAGCTAATGCTAGCAAAAAACTACATATCAAATACAAATTAAGTAATGTTTATGTCTGTAAAAATGGAACATGCATAAAGACTAATTTCCTTCTAGGAAAGGATTTAAACAATGATCTAATGCTAGCAAAAAACTGCATATCAAATACAAATTAAGTAATGTTTATGTCTGTAAAAATGGAACATGCATAAAGACTAATTTCCTTCTAGGAAAGGATTTAAACAATGATTGTATCCTTGGAAATCCTTTTTTACAAATTTTACAGCCTTTTCAAATTGACTCATCAAGTCTAAAAACTATTTTAGACAATAAAGAATCAAATTTTGATTTTGTTGAATTAACTCCTATTCAATATATCAATATTATTCAGATAAAGTGTAAACAAGAATAAGATGTTCAAAAAGCAATCAAATATCCAGTTCCAAATAAAACGGATCTTATTGATCGTCTCTCTAATGTCTTCATGTTTTCTACTTTTGATCATACATCTAGATTTTGGTACCTTCAAATTCTACCCAGAGGATAGATATAAAATTATTTTTCTTTTCCCAAAGAAAATAAAAATTCAGATTATTGATAATTCTCAATTAGACCTATCTGCCTTCAGGAAGTATTCCTTCTCATTATGACATCAAGTACAAGCAAAAGCAAAGCCCGTATTCAGGAATCAAGCGCTTCCTCATACCTACATCCTAACAAATATCAATTCCCTTCGTCAATCCAGGATTACCTATCACTTCACAAAGCTTATCAATGCCCATTGAAGTGCCATTCTCTTAGATAAAAGAAAAAAACACTAGAAAAACCCTATCTAAAATTGCAAACCATATCAAGGACTTAGAAAGCCAAATCCTTATGTGTCATAACATCGATCAAAGAGCACTGTTATCCACTATGTTGATGAAAAAAAATCCAGAATTCACCTCTTGGGAAAGGTTAACACAGCCCTTCCAGATGTGATAGCTACAAGAATTAGAGAAAAAACTATTTCTTGTTAGATCAAGGAGCGATTAATGCTTAAGGCTCAATATATAAGCTGGGCAACTGGCTTTCCCAAATTGTTCTTGCCATCATATGAAGTTGATATCTCACATATCGAACCAGGATTAGTCCATAGAATTTCTTTATGTAGAGATGATTTTGAAATGATATAGCAGCTCCCTACAATTGTGCGTCTTGCCCTTCACAGCTTGGAGTTACCAAAAGACAACATCTCATAACAATGCATCTGAAATAGGTTTTGGAGGAATCCTTCCACAAGAAAACATCCTTGGAAAAGAAGAAATTCTTCGTTTTACTTCTGAAACATGGATGCCCACTCGACAAAATTATTCAAACATTAAAAAGGAAATGCTATCCATAGTAAATAGTATAATGAAGTTTCAAAGTGATTTATTAAACAAAAAATTTTTATTAAGAATAGATTGTAAATCTGTTAAAGAAATTTTAGAAAAAGATGTAAAAAATCTTGCTGCTAAGCGAATATTTGCTCACTAGCAAGCTTTATTAGCCATATTTGACTTTGATATTGAGTATATTGCAGGTAAAAATAATTCTCTTCCTGATTTTTTATCTCATGAGTTTTTACTAGGACAAAAGAATGAAGCCTCGCAGATTAGACCCTTTCTCTAGTCCCTAACTGATAATGTTTCTTCTATTATGAATACTACACCTTTATCCAGAAAATCCAATGGTAATTATCTTGAGAGATGGGGAGTAACCCATACTTCTAATATTCCTTAATTTCAAAGCCATCAAGCCCTGTATCCAGAAAATCTCAAGCTTCATAAGCCCAATATTTTCCCACAAAAGCACCCTTGAGAATTTATTCCTTAGACGACATGTCTTATGCCGATACCATTTCTATTGAACATCTTATCCAAACCCTTTTTTCTCCTGATCACTTATTTACCCAACCCTTTGACTATAAAGTCTATGAATAGATTCTGATCCGAACTGGCAGCTGTATTATTGATCATACAAATGGATAAAAAAATTCATACTTAAATGCTTTACCACCTAATATTAGTATCCTCTATTCAAAAATCAAAATCCTACATGTTCTCTGTAGAAGAATAGGGATGACCTCTTCATATGCCTCAAAGGCTTAATTTAGAACTTATTTTTAATTATTTTGATTATATTTCTGCTTGGGAAGTCATCCTCTATCATCAAAACCCATCCTTCTAACATTCCTGGTTCATCAGATTCAAATCAAACTCCCATAAAATACCTATGTGGTTCTTCACACAATTCTAGATCCCTTTTGGTGCCACTAAAGACATCTTTCCTCAAGCACTTCTTCCTATTTATGAATCCTATTCTGCATTATTTAAAGCCCTTCTCAAATCAGAAGAAAAATGCCTTTATCAGCGCCTACAACTTGCAATAAAACCTTATGTTACTATACAGTTTTATCGCAAGCAAGAGATTCCGTGGATCTTGAAATGGAACTTTTATTAAAAAAATGGACTTCAGTCCACCAGTTTTATCTCGATTGATTTATATCAAGTTTTGGCATCAATTTAATTATACTGCAATACTCCAGCAATATTCTACCGATCAAGCTATAAAGAAATCATTCTCTGAAGTACTCAAAACTCCTTAAAAAGAAAAAGAAAGGCTTCATCCAGCAAGTGATATCAATAAACAGAAGAATTCTTGTTCAGCGTCTCCTTCTGCTCTTTATGCAGTAACAAATTTTCTTTAACTCAAAAAAGAACGTCAAAAGGAAATTATTGAACAAATAAAAAAAGAATGGTCATCTAAAAATTCTCCATTAAGTTTTGGTCAGCAGCTGCATCATCTTTGGGCTGATGACAACCCTTTTGAAAATATTACTCCTAAACATGATATAGATGCTGATGAGACAAAAAGTGATAATGAAGGATTCATATATATCTGAAGAAAAGGAAAAAAAATAAAGCCAAGATAAGACATATGCTTTATCAAGCAACTTAATTTCCCATAAAGCAATCATGACAATCCATTATTCAAAATAAACTTCATCTACAGTGAAGATTGTGATATTATCCAGTAGTCCTGAAGCATCATGAAATTTGTTAGCACATGAAATGAAATACAAATGCAGTGTAAATTCAGTTGTAATAAAATGTAAATTGTGTTGGTTATGACTTTAAATAGGTCTAGCCTTCCTCATGTACATGCAAGAGTTAGAATATCAGTCAAAATCCAGCTTTGCTTCCACCACCATCTCCTCTCTCCTCTCCCTTCCACTTTTGTATACCCACCATCTTCCCCATTTGGCATTAGAGCCAAGTTGGTATCAAATTTGTAATCAAGTACTTTGGCAATATAAAGTTGTTTTCTGAGTATTTCTTCACTTATCACTGTTTTGTTATGCTTTGATTTTGCTAAGGAATTGCTAATTCAGAAGTAAGAATGTCAAAAGTCTTAATACATAGTTTTGTGTTTGTTATTATTGAGAAATTTTAATCATATTCAGCCTAAAGTGAAGCAAGGTAGCCATTGTTGTCGCCGTTGTTAGCCGAGTGAAGGTGTTTAAAGGGTTTTATTAGTATGTAAATCCTCTATTTCATTATATAATTGTAGTGAATTTGGTTAAAATAACTCTGTAATACAAATTATGGCTAAGCTTATTAAGAAGTTTCTACCTTTTTCTTCGTCATCATCAAATTCCTCATCTTCTATGTCTGTTAAAAATAGTAAAGAAATCAGCTAAGACAATTTAGATCAAGTTATTTGTGACTAGACTATTCCAACCATAAATAAAAATGATATTTATAAAGTTGGAAGTTTTCAATTAAAATCGAGTTATAAAGTAAAAACCATTGAAAGAACTGAATCCATCACCAGTAATATTCAGCATCGTTTTTTAATCAAGCCTAATGAATTAAAGGAGTATGTTAAAACATACAATTATATTCATTTTGGATTAGTGCAATTTGCTCTAAAGCCCTTAATAGGACTTGAACTTAGAACAGAAGCCCTCATCTATGTTCAAGATAGAAGACATAAAAAATTCAGTGATTCATTACTTGGAATGGTTGAATTAAGTTTGGCTAATGGCCCTGCTTTCTTCAATTGCTTTCCAAATTTCTCTGTTTCTTTTACAGATCCAAGTACACATGAAGCTTTTACTCTTGCTATCCAGACAAAAGGTTTTGATATGAATTTTCATAATCAAATCTTGCTCTCATGGATAGAGTTTATTATAAACTTATAAATTCAGTTGTTCAAGGCATAGCTTACTCCCATCAACTAAAAGGTACGACTACTTTATTCCAAACTAATTTCAAAAATAAAGTTATTATTCCAAAACTCATACAGTGGAATGATTTTAATCTATCTGGTATATCACGCTTAGAAAATGCTCAACCTGAAAGGTCTTTAGAAAATCAAGATATTGAAACAATTATTGAACATGAAGATGGAAGTGTTGAAATAAATTTTCAAACAAATTCAAGGGATACAACTCCTACAGTTTATCATCCTTCTAGAAAGTCTTATTCTCATCCTCCCTCTGTGGTAGGATCCTCCATAAAAGAACCATCTCGAGTTTCTTGCTCTACACCTAATGTAGACCTTCGACCTATAGGACTTGTGTATCCTTCTTATTAAGCTTCTCCATCTAATACATATAATCCTTCGGAATCCGATTTCATTATAAATGTTTTTGAATGTTTTGAAATTGATAAAGAAATGTTAAAAAAGAATCTAGCTCTACATCTTTTAATAAAATCCTTCTTTAAATAGGTTTCTCAAGAACATAAAGACTTTGTAAAAGAAAAATGGTACAAATATATGTATGATAATCAAAAAAATATTTATTTCTTTGATTGGCTTAAACTAGCCAAAAAGAAAGCTTATAATACTGAAGGTTTATCCATCAATATGACAACAAAATTAAGATCATCTTGGATTATAGCTTCTACCAGTTCTTCTCCACAAAGAACTGAAGAATACATACATCCTTTATTACATCAAATCATATATAAAGAAACTTCGGCCGTACCCATAAAAGATACAATAAAGATGCAAGGAGATAAGGGTAAATCTAAATTAATTTATAAATCAGACTTAAGTCATGTTTTAGAAAAAAATTATTATATAAATATTAACCTTCATACTATTGGCCAACAAACCAATAGAATTGAAGAAAAAGTTAAGAATATTTTAAAAATTTATGAAGCATTTTCTTTATAGAAGATAATTAAGATACAAACTTTAGGTTTTCAAGGTAAAGCACTTAAAGATCTAAAGTTAGAAAGGAAACGTTTAAAATTTTCAGATGAACTAATCAATCAATTATCTCATAGTTTTGCAAATATTAAACTTTAAGAAAATAAAGAACAAAAAGCTGACAAATCTATAAATGTTTTAGTCTTAAATTCTAAAGCCTCTAGCTCAGATTCAGAATTCTCTATTGTTGATCCTATAGAAGAAAAGTCTAAAACAAATGCAAATCAAAATGATCAAAGTCAAGAATCTCTACAAATCAATAAAATATCTAAAAGACAAAAACCAATAGTCACTGCTGCAAAAACAAGAAATTATTGTCCAAGACCTACTCTAGTTGATCTTCAATTCAAAGAACAAGTTATTCTAAGTGGCCTTCGATTTGAAAACTCCTCAGTATATGAATGAAATGCAGATGGACTATCTAAATATCAAATCCTGCAACTACGCCAACACATGATGATATATGCCTCTACCATTATGGCTACCGGTAATGATCAAAGACATGCAGTAAATGTAGTTGTCCTTGAATTTACTAGACAATTACATGGTTGGTGGGAAAAGTATCTATCTAATATAGAAAGACAAGCTATACTAAATGTAGTAAAAAGAGATCCTTTAGAAAATCCTGTTATTACTACTCAAGATCAAATGATTCTTGATTCTATTTACATGCTTATAACCAATATAGTAAAACATTTTATTGGTAATTATATGAATGTAGAAGAACAAATGAAAACACAATTAATCAATTTATCTTGCCCAACATTATTAGATTTTCATTGGTATAAAGATGTTTTCTTATCAAAAGTCTATATGATCGATGTAAGTAATTTAGAATTTTGAAAAGAAAAATTCATATTTAGTCTTCCTAAACTTTTGGCAGAAAAAGTTAGAAAGGAATTAAAATTAGAAAATTATGGAAATTTGAATTATGGAATGTATACATATGGTGATCTAATTATGGTGATCTAATTCAAAAGATTAATAAAGTTGGATTTTCATTATACAATGAAATCAAACTAAAACATCGAATTGAAAATAAAAAAAGGATCAGCAAGCATGAACTTGGTGATTTTTGTTTTCAATTTGGAATGGAACCATTAATTAGTCCTTCTAGCCAGAATAAAAAGTAAAACTTAGAAAGAAACCATCAAAAAAGAAAATCTAATCATTTTTCAACTCCGCAATATTATACTCCTTCAAAAAGATATTATAAGAAAAATCTTCTCATAAAAACCTTTATAAAGAATTAAAGAAATCTTATACTAACGATAATCTATCCACTTCTTACCCTAAGAAAAAAGAAATGCAATGTTATAATTGCAAAGAAAAGGGACATATAGCTCCTGACCGCCAAAAAATAAAAGTAAAAACAAAAAAGAAATCAAAACTATCTTAAAAGGATCCTCAGCGTCGAGTCATCCAGTTTCTCTGATACAGATTATTCTTCCTCTCATGCTTTAGATACATGTCATTATAAAATATTTGATAGTGAAATCCAGTATAAATCTGCTTCTTCTTCCTTTTTATCTTTAATTGTACTTTCTGCTCCAAAAGAGATGGTTCTAGAAATGTTTAAAGATCTAAAAGTTGAAGAATTAAAAAATATATATTTTGAAAAAATACAGAATATAAATAAAGGAACTAAAAAAGGGAAAGCTTCTACATTAAATAACATATCAGACTTACTTAAACAATTTAGCATTAAAATTGTATTAGATAGATTAAGAGAGTAACAGGCTCCTACTCATCTTTCTATTCAAGATCTTTATAAAGAAATAAATAATCAAAAGCAAGAAATAAAAGAATTAAAACAAGACTTAATTGAACTTCAAGAACTCGAACAACGTGTTGAGAATCTTGAATTTCACACACTCAAAAATTATCAAGAAAATAATGATAGTGGCGCAGATGTTAATTTAATACGAGAATGATTAATCCCAACAAAATATTATGAAAAACCAATAATAAACTCAATCTAGCTACTGCTAGTAAAAAACTACATATCAAATACAAATTAAGTAATGTTTATGTCTGTAAAAATGGAACACGCATAAGACTAATTTCCTTCTAGGAAAGGATTTAAATAATGATGTTATTCTTAGAAATCATTTTCTACAAATTTCACAGCCTTTTTCAAATTGATTCTTTAGGTCTAAAAACTATTTTAGACAATAAAGAATTAAATTTTGATTTTGTTGAATTAACTCCTATTCAACATATCAATATTATTCAGACAAAAAAGTAAATAAGAATAAGATGTTCAAAAACCATTCAGATATCTAGTTCCAAATAAAATGGATCTTATTAATCGTCTATCTGATGTCTTTATGTTTTCTACATTTAATCCTACATCCAGATTTTGGTACCTTCAAATTCTACCTGGAGGACAAAGATAAAATTATTTTTCTTTCCCCAAAGAAAATAAAAATTCAGATGATTGATAATTCTCATTCAGACCTATCTGCCTTCAGGAAGTATCCCTTCTCATTATGACATCAAGTACAAGCAAAAGCAAAGCCCAATATTTAAGAATCAAGCTCCTCTATACCTACATCCCAACAAATATCAATTCCCGTCTTCAATCCAGGATTATCTATCATTTCACAAGAACTTATCAATGCCCATTGGAGTGCCATTCTCTCTGATAAAGAAAAAACAGTAGAAAAACCCTATCTAAAATTCCAAACCATATCAAGGACTTAGAAAGCCAAATCCTTATATGCCATAACATCCATCAAAGAATATTGTTATCTACTTATGCTGATGAAAAAACATCCAGAATTCACCTCCTAGAAAAGGTTAACACTCCCCTTATAGAAGAGATAGCTACAAGAATTAAAGAAAAAACTATTTCTTGTTAGATCAAGGAGCGATTAATGCTCAAAGCTCAATATATAAGCTAGGCAATGGGCTTTCCCAAATTGTTCATGCCATCATATGAAGTTAATATCTCATATATCGAACAAGGATTAGTCCAAAAGTTTTCTTTATGTAGAGATGATTTTGAAATGATACAACAGCTCCTTGCAATCGTTCGTCATGCCCTTCACAGCCTTGGAGTTACCAAAAGACAACTTATCATAACAATTTCATCAAGTTTGGGTGAAAGATCAGAAATCCAGTTTTATCAACCTTATCAATTATGGACCATCATGAATTATGAAGAAGGAGATTTAATTTGCAAAAAATTCTTCTCTACCTTATATGATTACGAGCATCTCCCTGCTGATTATCCAGCTCAATGGTATGAATTTCATGAAGTCACTACAATGGAATACAGCTTAGAACGTCTCCAAAAGTATGATCCAGCTTCTTATCCATATCAAAGATTTCTCAATCTAAAAAGACATCTTGAATTTGCAAGTACATACAGATATGTTTGGTGTGACGGTCGATGAGTTGTTTGCATTGCGGATGATCTCGCTGAGCAAACAATGGTGATACAGAATCCTTCTAAATCTGGACATGCTAAGCTTAATCAAATTCTCAATGCCTATAAAGATATCTTTTTTGACATTTCAGAAAAAACTCATGATGAATTAATTCAGCTATTCCATGGAGAATTCAAAAATGATAATGAAGGTTAGAATGACCCTTATCATAATTTTGACTCCATTATGAAGTTCTCCGCTAGCTGCAATGGAATTCATCAAGATGGTGATTAAGCTTCTCAAGATTTAGATTTATCAAGATTTATTAAGAGTTTTCTCTATAAATCCTGCAAAGAAAAGATAACAAAAACTTTATCATTGCTACCGTATCCATAGCTATGCTATTCTCTTCAAATACATCGAAGTTATGTTGAAAAAGTACTATACAAAAAAGCTACTTTGAGAAAGAAGACAAAAGACAATTGGGAAAAATCCAAAAGCCAACAAGAAAATCCAAGACTCCATAGACTCCTCTCTCCGCAACAGACCAACCAGGTACTATGCAGAAGAATAAAGCAACATCCTCCTAGTCAACAAGTACACTCATCACAACATGAAGACGAACCATCTATACGGCAACCTGTGATTCAATCCAACAGTAAAATCCCGAAACATCATAAAATGAAATGCAAATGTAGTGTAAATTTAGTTGTAATGAAATCTAAATTATGTTTGCTAAGGTTATAAATAGCACCAGCTTTCTCCATGTACAAGCAAGAGTTGGAATACCAGTCAAAATCTAGCCTTACTTCCACCACCCTCTCCTCTCTCCTCTCCCTTCCGCTTATGTATACCCACCATCTTCTCCATTTGGTATCAGAACCAAGTTAGCATCTAGTTTGTAATCAATATCATTGCAATATCAAGTCTATTTGTGAGTATTTCTTCACTTATCTTATGTTTTGATTTTGTTTCAGAAATTGCTGACTTAGAAGCAAGAACGTCAAAAATCTTAATACTTGGTTGTGTGTTTATTTTTATTGAAAAATTTTAATCATATTCCACCCGAAGCGAAGCTGAGGTAGCTATTGTTGTCATCGCTGTTAGCCAACCTTCATTGTCATTTTCAAATTCTCCATGGAATAGCTAAATTAATTCATCATGAGTTTTTTCTGAAATGTCAAAAGAGATATCTTCATAGGCATTGAGAATTTGATTAAGCTTAGCATGTCTGAATTTAGAAGGATTCTGTATCATCGTTGTTTGCTCAGCGAGATCATCAGCAATGCAAACAGCTCGTCACCATCACACCAAACATATCTGTATGTACTTGCAAATTCTAGATGTCCTTTTAGATTGAGAAATCTTTAATATTGATTAGAAGCTGTATCATAATTTTTGAGACGTTCTAAGTTGTATTCCACTGCAGTGACCTCATGAGATTTATACCATTGAGCTAGATAATTTACAAGGAGATGCTCGTAATCAGTTAAGGTAGAGATGAACTTTTAGCAGATTAAATCTTCTTCTTCATAATTCATAATGGTCTATAATTGATAAGGTTGATAAAACCGGATTTTTTATCTTTCACCCAAACTTGATGAAATCATTATGATAAGTTGTCTTTTGGTAACTCCAAGGCTGCGAAAGGCATGATGGATGATTGCAGGGGGTTGCTGTATTGTTTTAAAATTATCTCTGCATAAAGAAAATATTTGGACTAATCCTTGTTCGATATATGAGATATTAACTTCTAATGATGGCAGGAACAATTTGGGAAAGCTAGTTGCCCAACTTATATATTGGGCTTTGAGCATTAATCGCTCCTTGATTTAATAAGAAATAGTTTTTTCCCTAATTCTTGCAGCTATCTCATCTAGAAAGGTTGTGTTAACCTTTTCCAGGAGGTGAATTCTGGATGTTTTTTCATCAGCATAGGTGGATAATAGTGCTCTTTGATGGATGTTATGGCACATAAGGATTTTGCTTTCTAAGTCCTTGATATAGTTTGCAATTTTTGATAGGAGTTTTATAGTGTTTTTCTTTTATCAGAGAGAATGGCACTCCAATGGGCATTGATAAGTTCTTATGAAGTGACAGATAATCCTAGATTGAAGAAAGGAATTGATATTTGTTGGGATGTAGCTATGAAGGAAGAGCTTGATTCCTGAATAGGGGCTTTACTTAATGTCATAATGAGAAGGGATACTTCCTAAAGGCAGATAGGAGTAAAAGATAGATCTGAATGAGAATTATAATTAACCTAAAATTTTATTTTCTTTGGAAAAAGAAAACTAATTTTATATCTGTCCTCCAGGTAGAATTTGAAGGTACCAAAATCTGAATGTAGGATCAAATGTAGAAAACATGAAGACATTAGATAGACAATTAATAAGATCCATTTTATTTGGAATTGGATATTTGAATGGTTTTTTAACATCTTATTCTTGTTTACACTTTGTCTGAATAATATTGATATGTTGAATAGGAGTTAATTCAACAAAATCAAAATTTAGTTCTTTATTGTCTAAAATAGTTTTTAGACATGATGAGTCAATTTGAAAAGGCTGTAAAATTTGTAGAAAAGGATTTTCAAGGATAATATCATTGTTTAAATCCTTTCTTAGAAAGAAATTAGTCTTTATATATGTTCCATTTTTACAGACATAAAACATTACTTAATTTGTATTTGATATGTAGTTTTTTGCTAGCAGTAGCTCGATTGAGTTTATTATTGGTTTTTTCATAATATTTTGTTAGGATTAATCCTTCTCTTATTAAATTAACACTTACGCCGCTATCTAGTAAGCAGAGTGCTTTAATAGAGAATTTTTTTATCTTAATTGTAACTTGAGTTTTTTATTTTTTAAGTGGACTCCTTGTTAAAGAATTTACAAAGCCATTCAAGTTTTCTTCAAATTTTTCTTGATTTTCTAAATTATCATTATTGTCTTGAAAATTTTTGTGTATGTTAAATTCAAGATTCTCAACACATTGTTTGAGTTCTTGAAGTTTAATTAAGTCTATTTTTAATTTTTTTTTTATTATTAATTTCTTTATAAAGATCTTGAATTGAAAGATGAGGAGGAACTTGCTGCTCTCCTAATCTATTTAATAAAATTTTAATGCTGAATTGCTCAGATAAGTTAAATATATTATTTGAAGTAGAAGCTTTTCCTTTTTTATTTCCTTTATTTATATTCTGTATTTTTTTCAAAATATTTATCTTTTAATTCTTCATCTTTAAGATCTTTAGACATTTTTTAGCACCAGTCTTCTAGAGCAGAAAGTACATTTGAAGATAAAGAGGAAGAAGAAGTAGATTCATACTGGATTTCACTAGCAAATATTTTACAATGACATGTATCTGAAGAATAATCTTTATCAGAGGAACTAGATGATTCTAAGGATGAGGATGAGGATCATTTTAAGATAGTTTTGATTTCTTTTTCAATTTTTACTTTTATTTTTGGGCAATTAGGAGCTATATGTCCTTTTTCTTTGCAATTGTAACATTGTATTTCTTTTTTCTTAGGATGAGAAATGGATCAATTATCTTTTGTATAAGATTTCTTTAATTCTTTATAAAGGTTTTTATGAGAAGATTTTTTATGATATCTTTTTGAGGGAATATAATATTGTGGAGTTGAAAAATGTTTAGATTTTCTTTTTGATGGTTTTTTTCAAGTTTTTCTTTTTATTTTTACTAGAAGGACTGAATAATGGTTCCATGCCAAATTGAAAACAAAAATCACCAACTTCATACTTGTTCATTCTTTTTCGATTTTCAATTTGACATTTAAGTTTCATTTCATTGCATAATGAAAATCCAAATTTATTAACCATTTAAATTAGATCACCATATGTATACATTCCATAATTCAAAATTCCATAATTTTCAGATTTTAATTCTTCTCTAACCTTTTCTGTAAAAAGTTGAGGAAGACCAGATATGAATTTTTCTTTCCAAAATTCTAAATTAGTTGCATTGATTGTACCAATGAAAATCTTTATACCAAAAGTTTTGATAAGAAAACATATTTATACGAATGAAAATCTGATAATGTTGGGTAAGATAAATTGATTAATTGAGTTTTTATTTTTTCTTTACATTCATATAATTACCAATAAAAGGTTTTACTATATTGGTAATAAGCATGTAAATAGAATTAGGAATCATTTGACCTTGAGGAGTAATAATAGGATTTCCTGAAGGATCTCTCTTTATTGCATTTAGTATAGCTTGTCTTTCTATATCAGATAGGTACTTTTCCCACTAACCATGTAATTGTCCAGTAAATCCAAGGACAACTGCATTTACTACATGTCTTTGATCGTTACCAGCAGTCATGATGGTAGAGGCATATATCATCATGTGTTGGCATAGTTACAGGATTTGATATCAGATAGTCTATCCACATTCCATTCATATAATGAGGAGTTTTCAAATTGAAGGCCATATAGAATAGCTTGTTCTTCAAATTGAAGATCAACTAGAGTAGGTCTTGGATAATAATTTCTTGTTTTTGCTGCAGTGGCTATTGGTTTTTGCCTTTTAAATATTTTATTGATTTGTAGAGATTCTTGATTTTGATCATTTTGATTCTCATTTGTTTTAAACTCTCCTTCTATAGGATCAGCTACATAAAATTCTGAATCTGAGCTAGAGGCTTTAGAATTTGAGACTAAAACATTTCTAGATTTGTCAGTTTTTTTATCTTTATTTTCTTGAAGTTTTATATTTATAAAACTATGAGATAATTGATTGATTAGTTCATCTGAAAATTTTAAAGGTTTCCTTTCTAACGTTAGATCTTTAAGGGCTTCACCTTGAAAACCTAAAGTTTGTGTCTTAATTATCTTTTGTGAAAAAGATACTTCATAAATTTTTAAAATATTTTCAACTTTATCTTCAATTCTATTGGTTTGTTGGCTAATAGTATGAAGGTTAATATTTGTATAATTATTTTGTTTTAAAACATGACTTAAGTTTGATTTATAAATTAATTCAAATTTATCTTTATCTCCTTGTATTTTTGCAACATCTTTTAATAGAATCGATTGATTAATAGAATCGGCATAAGACATGTCATCTAAGGAATCAATTCTCAAGGGTGCTTTTGTGGCAAAATATTAGGCTTGTAAAGCTTCAGGTTTTCTGGATACAGGGCTTGATGGGCTTTGAAATTGAGGAAGATTAGAAGTATGGGTTGCTCTCCATCTCTCCAGATAATTGCCACTAGACTTTCTAAATAAAGCCGTAGTGTTCATAATGGAAGAAACTTTATCAGTTGGGGACTAGAGAAAAGGTCTAATCTGCTGAGGCTTCATTCTTTTATCCCTATAAAAACTCATGAGACAAAAAATCAAGAAGAGAATTATTTTTACCTGCAAAATACTCAATGTTAAAGTCAAATATGGCTAATAAAGCTTGCTAGCAAGCAAAGATTTGCTTAACAGCAAGATTTTTTACATCTTTTTCTAAAATTTCTTTAATAGATTTACATTCTATTCTTAATAAAATTTTTTTGTTTAATAAATCATTTTGGAACTTCATTATACTATTTACTATGGATAGGATTTCCTTTTTAATAGTTGAATAATTCTGTTGAGTGGCCATCCATGTTCCAGAAGTGAAACAAAGACTTTTTTCTTTTCCAAGGACGTTTTTTTGTAGAAGGATTCCTCCAAAACCTATTTCAGATGCATATGCTTGAACTATTTTTAATAAATCTAGATGAGGGATGGTTAAACAACGTAAAATTTGGACTTTCTGTTTAATATTTGGAATAGCTTTTGTATGAGTAAGTGACCATTCTACGAGATTTTTGGTCAAGCGCAGTTGCAAGATTTTTCTTCTTTAGCAAGATCTTTATAAAAGTCAGAAACATAGTTAAGGCATCCAAGAAAATGTTACAATTGCTCTTTATTAAGAATTTCATTAGGAAATTGGGAAAAAAACTTAATAACTCTTTGGACTGGAGAAATAGTTCCTTTTTTATTATAAAACCAAGAAATTGAATTTCTGTTTGAAAAAACTTCATTTTCTTTTGGGATAAGACAAATCAATTCTTGATAATAACTTTTTTAAAAATATTTAAATGTTTCCAATGGTCATAAATAGATTTTGAAAACACAAGAATGTCATTTATATAGATGAGTGTAAAAGTTTGATATGGATTAAAAATGTCATTCATTATTCTTTGAAATTTTGAAGGAGCATTTCTTAAACAAAATGGCATAATGTTCCATTCGTAATGGCCAAATGGTATTGTAAAAAAAGTTTTATACCTATCCTCCAAGGTGATTTGAATTAGCCAAAATCCTTATTTAAGATCAAATTTCAAAAAAGGATGGCACCAGCTAGATGGTTAATAAGATTAGTTTTATTTGAAACTGGATATCTGATGGACTTTAAGACTTTATTTAAAGGCTTGTAGTTGATAACAAGATGGGGAACACCTTGTTCTTGTTCAGGCACTTTATTTACATAAAATGCTGCACAACTCCAAGGGGATTGTAATTTCTAAAGAAGCTTTTTAGCAAGAAGATCATTGATTTCTTTACTACATAGTTGTACAAGGTCTTTATTCATTTGAATAGGTCGAGCTTTAGTAGGAATTTGAGATTTATCAAAATTATCAATATATGAAACAGAAATAGTATAATGTTTCCTATGCCAAAAGGCAAAAGGAAGGTTGGAACAGCATTCTGTTTCAAGAGATTTTTGAAATTGGATTAAATCTTTTTGGAATTCTGGTTTTGTAATTCTTTTTCAATTCTTAAAGAATTCATATCTTCTTCAAGATATGCAATTTGTTTTTCTTTATAAGCAATTTGATTTTGAATGATATTGATATATTGAATAAGAGTTGATTCAACAAAATCAAAAATTAATTTTTTATTGTCTTTAATAGTTTTAAGGCCTCATTAATCAATTTGAAAATGCTGTAGAATCTGTAGAAAAGGATTTCCAAGGATAACATCATTGTTTAAATCTTTTTCGAGCAGGAAATTAGTCTTTATACATGTTCCATTTTTGCAAACATGGATGTTATTTAATTTATAATGGATATGGAGTTTATTACTAGCAGTTGCTAGGCTGAGTTTATTTTTGTTTTTTTCATAATCTTTTGTTAGGATTAATCCTTCTCTTATTAAATTAACATCTATGCCACTATCTAGTAAGTAGGGTGCTTTAGTAGAGAAGTCTTTGACCTTAATTGTAGCATGAGTTTTCCATTTTTTAAGTGGATTTCTTGCTAAAGAATTTAGAAAACCATTTAAGTCTTTATCAAATTTTTCTTGATTTTCTAAATATCATTATTTTCTTGATAATTTTTTAGTGTGTAAAATTCAAGATTCTCAACACATTGTTCGAGTTCTTGAAGTTCAATTAAGTATTGTTTTAATTCTTTTATTTCTTGCTTTTGATTATTTATTTCTTTATAAAGATCTTGAATAAAAAGATGAGTAGGAGCTTGTTGCTCTCTTAATCTACCTAATACAGTTTTAATATTGAATTTTTTAGGTAAGTCTAATATGTTATTTGATGTAGAAGCTTTTTCTTTTCTAGTTCCTTTATTTATATTCTATATTTTTTCAAAATATTTATTTTTTATTTTTTTATCTTTTAGATCTTTAAACATTTTTAGCACCATCTCTTCTGGAGAAGAAAGTCCATTTAAAGATAAAAAAGGAAGAAAAAGAAGATTCATATTGGATTTCACTATCAAATATTTTACAATGACATGTATCTGAAGCATGAGAGAAAGAATAATCTGTATCAGAGGAACTGGATGATTCTAAGGATGAGGATGAGATCCTTTTAAGATAGTTTTGATTTCCTTTTTAGAAGAAATAATTTCAGAAGGCTATAAAATATTTTCAACTTTATCTTTAATTATATTAGTTTGTTGGCCAATAGTATGAAGGTTAATATTTGTATAATTATTTTATTCTAAAACATGACTTAAATCTAATTTGTAAATAAATTCAGATTTACCTTTATCTCCATGTATTTTTGCAACATCTTTTATGGGTAGGGCTGAAGTTTCTTTATATATGAGTTGATGTAATGGACGATGCATAGATTCTTCTATTCTTTGTGGTGATGAACTGGTAGAAGCTATAATCTAAGATGAGCTTAATTTTGTTATCATATTGATGGATAAATCTTTAGTATTATAAGCTTTTTTATGGCTAGTTTAAACCAATCAACGAAATAAATATTTCTTTGATTATCATAGATATATTTGTACCATTTTTTTTAAAAGTCTTTATATTCTTGAGAAACTTGATTAAAAAAGGATTTTGTTAAAGGATGTAGAGCTAAATTCTTTTTAACATATCTTTATCAATTTCAAAACATTCAATAACATTTATACTAAAATCGGATTCCAAAGGATTATATGTATTAGATGGAGAAGCTTGATAAGAAGGATACACAAGTCCTATAGGTCAAAGGTCTACATTAGGTATAGAGCAAGACACTCGGGATGGTTCTTTTATGGAAGATCCTACCACAAAAAGAGGATGAGAATAAGACTTTCTAGAAGATTGATAAACTGTAAGAGTTGTATCTCTTGAATCTATTTGAAAGTTTATTTCAACACTTTCATCTTCATGTTCAATAATTGTTTTAATATCTTGATTTTCTAAAGACCTTTATGGTTGGGCATTTTCTAAGCGTCATTTACTAGATAAATTAATATCATTCTACTGTATGAGTTTTGGAATATTAACTTTATTTTTGAAAATAATTTGGAATAAAGTAGTCATACCTTTTGCTTGATGGGAATAGGCTATGCCTGGAACAACTGAATTCATGAGTTTTTAATAAACACTATATATGAAAGCAAGATTTTGATTATAAGGATTCATATCAAAACCTTTTGCCTGGCTAGCAGGAGTAAGAGCTTCATGTGCACCTAGATCTGTAAGTGAAATATAGAAATTTGGAAAGCAATTGAAGAAAGTAGGGCCATCAGCCAAACTTGATTCAACCATTCCAAGTAATGAATCACTAAATTTTTTATGTCTTGTGTCTTGAACATAGATGAGAGCTTCAATTCTAAGTCCAAGTCTTGTTAATGGCATTAGAGCAACTTGCACTAATCCAAAATGAATATAATTGTATGTTTTGGCATACTCCTTTATTTCATGGGGCTTGATTAAAGAAAGATGTTGAATATTACTAGTAACGGATTCAATTCTTTTAATGGTTTTTACTTTATAACTTGATTTTAATTGAAAACTTCTAACTTTATAAATTTCATTTTTATTTAAGGTTAGAATAGTCCAGTCACAAATAACTCGATCTAAATCGTCATAACTAATTTCTTTACTATTTTTAATAGACATAGAAGATAAGGAATTTGATGATGAGGAAGAAGAAGGTATAAACTTCTTAATAAGGTTAGCCATAATTTGTATTGCAGAGTTATTTTAACTAAATCCACCACGAGTATCTAATGAAATAGAGGATTTACATACCAACAAAATGCCTTAAATGCCTTCACATAGCTAACAATGGTGGCAACAATGGTTACCTCAGCTTCACTCCGGGCGGAATATGATTAAAATTTCTTAATAGTAACAAACACAAGACTAAGTATTAAGACTTTTGACTTCTTACACAGGACTAAGTATTAAGACTTTTGACTTCTTACTTTTGAGTCAGCAATTCCTTAAGCAAAATGAAAGCATAACAGAACAAAGATAAGTGAAGAAATACTCACAAAACAACTTTTTATTGCTAAAGTACTTGATTACAAATTTAATGCCAACTTAGCTCTGATACCAAATGGGGAAGATGGTAGGTATACAAAAGCAGAAGGGAGAGGAGAGAGGAGATGGTAGTGGAAGCAAGGTTGGATTTTTTACTGGTATTTCCAACTCTTGCTTGTACATAAAGAAGGCCGGTACTATTTATAGCCTTAGTAAACATAATTTACATTTCAATACAACTAAATTTACACTACATTTGCATTTCATTTTTTGATGTTTCGGGATTTTACTACTTGATAGAATCACAGGTTGCCATATAGATGGTTTGTCTTCATGCTGTGATAAGTGTACTTGTTGACTAGGAGGATGTTGCTTTATTCTTTTGCATAGTACCTGGTTGGTCTATTGTGGAGAGAGGAGTCTATGGAGCCTTAGATTTTCTTGTTGGCTTTTAGATTTTTCCCAATTGTCTTTTGTCTTCTTTCTCAAAGTAGCTTTTTCGTATAGTACTTTTTCAACATAACTTCGATGTGTTCGTAGAGAATAGCACAGCTATGGATACGGTAGCAATGATAAAGTTTTTTTTTTTCTTTTCTTTGTAGGCTTATAGAGAAAACTCTTAATAAATCTTGCTAAGATTAATTACCATCCTGATGAATTCCATTGCAGCTGGTGGAGAACATCATAATAGAGTCAAAATTATGACAAGGGTCATTCCAACCTTCATTATCATTTTCGAATTCTCCATGGAATAGCTGAATTAATTCTTCATGAGTTTTTTTTGAAATGTCAAAAGAGATATCTTCATAGGCATTGAGAATTTGATTAAACTTGGCATGTCCGAATTTAGAAGGATTCTGTATTTATGTTGTTTGCTCAGCAAGATCATCAGCAATGCAAACAACTTGTCGACCATCATACCAAACATATCTGTATGTGCTTGCAAATTCAAGATGTCCTTTTAGATTGAGAAATCTTCGATATTGATCAGAAGCTGGATCAAACTTTTGGAGATGTTCTAAGCTGTATTCGATTATAGCGATTTCTTGAGATTCATATCATTGAGCAGGATAATCAACAGGGAGATGCACATAATCATTTAAGGTAGGGATGAATTTTTTACAGATTAAATCTCCTTCTTCACAATTCATGTTGGTCCATAATTGATAAGGTTAATAAAACCAGATTTCTGATCATTCACCCAAACTTGATGAAATCGTTATGACAAGTTGTCTTTTGGTAACTCCAAGACTGCGAAGGGCATGACACATGATTGCAAGGAGCTATGTATCATTTCAAAATCATCTTTGCATAAAGAAAATCTTTGGACTAATCCTTGTTCGATATATGAGATATCAACTTCATATGATGGCATGAACAATTTGGGAAAGCCAGTTGCCGAGCTTATATATTGAGCTTTGAGTATTAATCGCTCCTTAATCTGACAAGAAATAGTTTTTTCTCTAATTCATGCAACTATCTCATCTGGAAAGGCTGTGTTAACCTTTTCCAAGAGGTGAATTCTGGATGTTTTTTCATCAGCATAAGAGGATAACAGTGCTTTTTGATGGATGTTATGGCACATAAGGATTTGGCTTTCTAAGTCCTTGATATGGTTTTCAATTTTTGATAGGGTCTTTCTACTGGTTTTTTCTTTTATCAAAGAGAATAACACTCCAATGGGCATGGATAAGTTCTTGTGAAATGATAGATAATCCTAGATTGAAGAAGGGAATTGATATTTGTTGGGATGTAGGTATAAAGGAAGAGCTTGATTCCTGAATAGGGCTTTACTTTTGCTTATACTTGATGTCATAATGAGAAGGGATATTTCCTGGAGGCAGATTGGTCTGAATGAGAATTACCAATAATCTAAATTTTTTTTACTTTGGGAAAAGAAAAATAATTTTATATCTGTCCTCCGGGTAGAATTTGAAGGTACCAAAATCTTGATGTAGGAACAAATGTAAAAAATAGGAAGACATCAGAGAGACAATTAATAAAATCTGTTTTATTTGGAACTGGATATTTGATTGTTTTTTGAACACCTTATTCTTGTTTACACTTTGCCTAAATACTACTGATATGTTGAATAGGGGTTGATTCACCAAAATCAAAAATTAATTCTTTATTGTCTAAATTAGTTTTTAGACCTGATGAGTCAATTTGAATAGGCTGTAAAATTGTAGAAAAGGGTTTACAAGGATAACATCATTATTTAAATCCTTTCCTAGAAGGAAATTAGCCTTTATACATGTTCCACTTTTACAAACATAAACATTACTTAATTTGTATTTGATATGTAGTTTTTTGCTAGTGGTAGCAAGATTGAGTTTATTATTGGTTTTTTCATAATATTTTGTTGGGATTAATCTTTCTCTTATTAAATTAACATCAGCGTCACTATCTAGTAACCAGAGTGCTTTAATAGAGAAGTCTTTGAACTTAATTATAGCTTGAGTTTTCCATTTTTTATGTGGATTTCTTGTTAAAGAATTTAAAAAACCATTTAAGTTTTCACCAAAGAAAACTTAAAAAGAAACCATCAAAAAAGAAAATCTAAACATTTTTCAACTCAATATTATATTCCCTCAAAAAGATATCATAAAAAATCTTCTCATAAAAATCCTTAGAAAGAATCAAAGAAATCTTATACAAAAGATAATCCATTCACTTCTTATCCCAAGAAAAAAGAAATACAATGTTATAATTGCAAAGAAAAAGGAAATATATATCCTAACTGCCCAAAAAAAAAAGTAAAAACAAAAAACGAAATCAAAACTATCTTCAAAGGATCCTCAGTGTCAGAGTCATCCAGTTCCTCTAATACATATTATTCTTCCTCTCATTTTTCAGATACATGTCATTGTAAAATATTTGACAGTGAAATCTAGTATGAATCTGCTTCTTCTTCATCTTTATCTTTAAATGTACTTTCTGCTCCAAAAGCACTGGTGTTAGAAATGTTTAAAAATTTAAAAGATGAATAATTAAAAAAATAAATATTTTGAAAAAATACAGAAATAAATAAAAGAAATAAAAAAGGAATAGCTTCTACATCAAATAATATATCTAACTTACCTGAACAATTCAGAATTAAAACTATATTAGCTTGATTAAGATTACAGTAAGCTCCTCCTCATCTTTCAATTCAAGATCTTTATAAAGAAATTACTAATTAAAAGCAAGAAATAAAAGAATTAAAACAAGACTAAATTAAACTTTAAGAACTCAAACAAAGTGTTGAGAATCTTAAATTTCACACACTCAAAAATTATCAAGAAAATAATGATAATAAACTAGAACATCAAGAAGAATTTCGTGAAAACTTAAATGGTTTTGTAAATTTTCTAACAAGAAATCCCCTTAAAAAATGGAAAACTCATGCTACAATTAAGATCAAAGACTTCTCTATTAAAGCACTCTGCTTACTAGATAGTGGCACAGATGTTAATTTAATAAGAGAAAGATTAGTGCCAACAAAATATTATGAAAAAACCAAAAATAAACTCAGCCTAGCAACTACTAGTAATAAACTCCATATCCATTTTAAATTAAATAACGTCTATGTTTGCAAAAATGGAATATGTATAAAGACTAATTTCCTGCTCGGAAAAGATTTAAACAATGATGTTATCCTTGGAAATCCTTTTCTACATATTCTCTAGTCTTTCCAAATTGATTCATCAGGTTTTAAAACTATTAAAGACAATAAAAAATTAATTTTTGATTTTGTTGAATCAACTCCTATTCAACATATCAATATCATTCAAAATCAAGTTGCTTAAAAAGAAAACAAAACACAAACTGCATATCTTCAAGAAGATATGAATTCTTTAAAAATTGAAAAAGAATTATAAAAACCAGAATTTCAAAACGATTTAATCCAATTTCAAAAATCTCTTGAAAGAAAATGTTGTTCTGACCTTCCTTCTACCTTTTGCCATAGGAAACACCATACTATTTCTTTTCCATATATTGATAATTTCGATGAATCTCAAATTCCTACTAAAGCTCAACCTATTTAGATGAATAAAGACCTTGTACAACTATGTACTAAAGAAATCAATGATCTTCTTGCTAAAAAGCTTATTCAAAAATAAGAATCCCCTTGGAGTTGTGCAGCGTTTTATATAAATAAAGCGCTTGAACAAGAATGAGGTGTTCCCCGTCTTATTATCAACTACAAGCCTTTAAATAAAGTCTTAAAGTCAATCAGATATCCAGTTCCAAATAAAATAGATCTTATTAACCATCTAGCTGGTCCCTTCCTTTTCTCCAAATTTGATCTTAAATAAGGATTTTGGCAAATTCAAATCACACTAGAGGACAAGTATAAAACTACTTTTACAGTACCATTTGGCCATTATGAATTGAACGTTATACCATTTGGTTTCAAAAATGTTCCTCAGAATTTCAAAGAACAATGAATGACATTTTTAATCCATATCAAGCTTTTACACTCATCTATATAGATGGCATTCTTATGTTTTCAAAATCTATTTGTGACCAGTGGAAACATTTAAATATTTTTAAAAAAGTTATTACCGAGAATGGACTTGTCTTACCCTAAAAGAAAATGAAGCTCTTTCAAATAGAAATTCAGTTTCTTGGCTTTATAATAAAAAAGGAACTATTTCTCTAGCCCAAAGAGTTATTAAGTTTGCTTCCCAATTTCTTGATGAAATTCTTAATAAAGAGCAATTGCAATGTTTTCTTGAATGCCTTAATTAGGTTTATGACTGTTATAAAGATCTGGCTAAAGAAAGAAAAATCTTGCAAATTTGCTTGACCAAAAATCCCGTAGAATTATCACCTGCTCATATAAACGTTGTTCAAAATATTAAACAGAAAGTCCAAAATTTACCTTGTTTAACTATCCCTCATACAAATTTATTAAAAATAGTTCAAACAGATGCATCTGAAATAAGTTTTGAAGGAATCCTTCTACAAAGAAACATCCTTGGAATAAAAGAAATTCTTCGTTTCACTTCTGGAACATGGACGCCCACTCAACTGAGTTATTCCACTATTAAAAAGGAAATCCTATCCATAGTAAATAGTATAATGAAGTTCCAAAGTGATTCATTAAACAAAAAATTTTTATTAAGAATAGATTTTAAATCTACTAAAGAAATTTTAGAAAAAGATGTAAAAAATTATGCTGCTAAGCAAATCTTTGCACGTTAGCAAGCTTTATTAGCGATATTTAACTTTGACATTGAGTAGATTGCACGTAAAAATAATTCTCTTCCTAATTTTTTATCTCGTGAGCTTTTACAAGGATAAAAGAATAAATCATCGGCAGATTAGACCCTTTCTCCAGTCCCCAATTGATAAAGTTTCTTCCATTATGAACACTACACCTTTATCCAGTAGCAATTATCTTAAGAGATGGGGAGCAACCCATACTTCTAATATTCCTCAATTTCAAAGCCCATCAAGCCCTCTCTCTAGAAAACCTCAAGCTTCACAAGCCCAATATTTTGCCACAAAAGCACCTTTGAGATTTTATTCCTTAGATGACATGTCTTATGCTGATACCATTTTATTGAACATCTTATCCAAACCCTTTTTTCTCCTGATCACTTATTTATCGAACCTTTTGACTATGAAGTCTATGAACAGATTCTGAACAAAATTGGCAACTGTATTATTGATCATACAGTTGGATCAAATAAATCATACTTAAATGCTTTACCACTCAATATTACTATCTTCTATTCAAAAATCAAAATCCTGCATGTTCACTTTATATAAGAATGGGGACGACCTCTTCATATGCCTCAAAGGCTTGATTTAGAACTTATTTTTAATTATTATGATCATATTTTTTCGTGGGAAGTCATCTTCTATTATTAAAACCCATCCTTCCAGCATTCCTGGTTCATTAGATTCAAATCAAACTCCCATAAAATACCTAAGCGGTTCTTCACACAATTCAGGATCCCTTTTGGTGCCACTAAAGACATCCTTCCTCAAACACTTCTTCCTACTTATGAATCCTATTTTGCATCATTTAAAGCCCTTCTCAAATCAGAAGAAAAAAGCCTTTATCAGCACCTACAACTTGCAACAGAACCTTATGTTAATATGCAGTTTTATAGCAAACAGGAGATTCCTTCAATCTTAAATGGAATTTTTATAAAGAAATGGACTTCAGTCCATCAGTTTTATCTCGAATGATTTATATCACGTTTTGGCATGAATTTGATTGTACTGCAATACTCCAGCAATATCCTACCGATCAAGCTATAAAGCCATCATTCTTTGAAGTTCTCAAAAATCCTAAAAAAAAAAAGAAAGGCTTCATCCAGCAAGTGATATTGACAAATAGAAGAATTCTTGTTTAACCTCTCCTTCTGCTCTTTATGCAACAGCAGATTTCTTTCAACTCAAAAAAGAACTTCAAAAGGAAATTTTTGAACAAATACAAAAAGAACGGTCATCTGAAAATTCTCAATTAAGTTTTGGTCAGCAGCTGCATCATCTTTGGGCTATTGACAATCCTTTTGAAAATATTGCTCCTGAACCAGATACAGATGCTGATGAGACAAAAAGTGATAATGAAGGATTCATATCTATCCAAAGAAAAGGAAAAAAATAAAGCCAAGACAAGACATACGCTTTATAAAGCAATTTAATTTCCCACAAAGCAATCATGACAATCCACTATGCAGAATAAAGTTCATCTACAGTGACGATTGTGATCTTATCCTGCAGTCCTAAGGCATCATGAAATTTGTTAGCCCTAGAAATGAAATGCAAATACAGTGTAAATTCAATTGTAATGAAATGTAAATTATGTTTGTTTTGACTATAAATAAGTCTAGTCTTCCTCTTGTGCAGGCAAGAGTTGGAATACCAGTCAAAATCCGGCCTTGCTTCCACCACCATCTCCTCTCTCCTCTCCTTTCAGCTTTTGTATACCCACCATCTTCCCCATTTGGTATCAGAACAAAGTTGGTATCAAATTTGTAATCAAGTGCTTTGGTAATATAAATTGTTTTGTGAGTATTTCTGCACTTATCTTTGTTATGTTATGCTTTGATTTTGCTTAAGGAATTGCTGGCTCAGAAGTAAGAACGTCGAAAGTCTTAATACTTAGTTCTGTGTTTGTTAATATTGAGAAATTTTAATCATATTCCCCCCAGAGCGAAGTTAAGGTAGTTATTGTTGTCGCCGTTGTTAGCCGTGTGAAGGCATTTAAGGCATTTTGTTGGTGTGTAAATCCTCTATTTCATTAGTTACTCATGGTGGATTTGGTTAAAAGAACTTTGTAATACAAATTATGGCTAAGCTTATTAAGAAGTTTGTACCTTCTTCTTCCTCATCATCAAATTCCTTATCTTCTATGTCTATTAAAAATAGTGAAGAAGTTAGTTATGACAATTTAGGTCAAGTTATTTATGACTGGACTATTCCAACCGTAAATAAGAATGAAATTTATAAAGTTGAAAGTTTTCAATTAAAATCAAGTTATAAAGTAAAAACCATTGAAAGAACTAAATCCATTCCCAGTAATATTCAGCATCTCTCTTTAATCAAGCCCTGTGAAATAAAGGAGTATGTTAAAACATACAATTATATTCATTTTGGATTTGTGCATGTTGCTCTAAAGCCATTAACAAGACTTGGACTTAGAACAGAAGCTCTCATCTATGTTCAAGATACAAGGCATAAGACATTCAGTGATTCATTACTTGGAATGGTTGAATCAAGTTTGGCTAATGGCCCTACTTTCTTTAATTACTTTCCAAATTTCTCTGTTTCCCTTACAAATCCAAGTGCACATGAGGCTCTTACTCCTACTATCCAGACAAAAGGTTTTGATATGAATCCTCATAATCAAAATCTCGCTCACATGTATAGAGTTTATTATAAACTCATGAATTCAGTTGTTCCAGGCATAGCCTATTGCTATTAAGCAAAAGGTATGACTACTTTATTCCAAACTAATTTGAAAAATAAAGTTAATATTTCAAAACTCATATAGTAGAATGATATTATTCTGTCTGGTAAAATGGCACTTAGAAAACACCAAACCAGAAAGGTCTTTAGAAAATCAAGATATTGAACAATTATTGAATATAAAGATGGAAGTATTGAAATAAATTTTCAAATAGATTTAAGAGATACAACTCTTACAGTTTATCAACCTTCTAGAAAGTCTTATTCTTATCCTCCTTCTGTGGTAGGATCTTCCATAAAAGAACCATCCCGAGTTTCTTGCTCTACACCTAATGTAGACCTTTGACCTACTAGACTTGTGTATCCTTCTTATCAAGCTTCTCCATCTAAAATATATAATCCTTTGGAATCCGATTTCAATATAAATGTTATTAAATATTTTGAAATTGATAAAGGAATGTTAAAAAAGAATTTAGCTCTACATCCTTTAACAAAATCCTTTTTTAAACAGGTTTATCAAGAACATAAAGATTGTTTAAAAGAAAAATGGCACAAATATAAGTATGATAATCAAAGAAATTGGCTTAAACTAGTCATAAAGAAAGCTTATAACACTGAAGATTTAGCCATCAATATGATAAAAAAAATTAAGCTCATCTTGGATTATAGCTTCTACTAGTTCTTCTCTATAAAAAACTGACGAATCTATACATTGTCCATCACATCAAATCATATATAAAGAAACTTCAGCTATATCCATAAAAGATGTAGCAAAGATACAAGGAGATAAAGGTAAATCTGAATTTATTTACAAATCAGATTTAAGTCATGTTTTAAAATAAAATAATTATACAAATATTAACCTTCATACTTTTGGCCAACAAACTAATATAATTGAAGATAAAGTTGAAAATACTTTACAGTCTTCTGGAATTATTTCTTCACAAAAAGAAATCAAAACTATCTTAAAAGGCTCCTCATGCACATCCTTAGAATCATCTAGTTCCTCTGATAAAGATTATTCTTCAAATACATGCCATTGTAAAACTTTGATAGTGAAATCCAGTATAAATCTACTTCTTCTTCGTCTTTATTTTTAAATATACTTACTGCTCAAAAAGAAATGGTGCTAGAAATGTTTAAAGATCTACAAGACGAAGGATTGAAAATTAAATATTTTGAAATATAAAAAAAATAAACAACAGAAATAAAAAAGGAAAGCTTCTACATCAAGTAATATATCTGACTTACTTGAACAATTCAATATAAAAACTGTTTTAGATAGATTAAAAGAGCAACAAGCTCCTACTCATCTTTTAATTCAAGATCTTTATAAAGAAATTCATAATCAAAAGCAAGAAATAAAAGAATTAAAACAAGACTTAATTGACCTTCAAGAACTCAAACAACGTGTTAAGAATCTTGAATATTACACACTCAAAAATTATCAAGAAAATAATGATAATTTAGAACATCAAGAAAAATTTGATGAAAACTTAAATGGTTTTGTACATTCTTTAACAAGGAATCCTCCTCAAAAATGGAAAACTTAAGTTATAATTAAGGTCAAAGACTTCTCTATTAAAGCACTCTGCTTACTAGATAGTGGCGCAGATGTTAATTTAATAAGAGAAAGATTAATCCTAACAAAATATTATGAAAAAATCAAAAATAAACTCAGCCTAGCAACTGCTAGAATAAACTCCATATCCATTATAAATTAAATAACGTCCATGTTTGCAAAAATGGAACATGTATAAAGACTAATTCCCTGTTTGGAAAAGATTTAAACAATGATGTTATCCTTGGAAATCCTTTTCTACAGATTCTACAGCCTTTTCAAATTGATTCATTAGGCCTTAAAACTATTAAAGACAATAAAAATTAATTTTTGATTTTGTTGAATCAACTCCTAATCAACATATCAATCTCATTCAAAATCAAATTGCTTATAAAGAAAAACAAATTGCATATCTTTAAGAAGATATGAATTCTTTAAGAATTGAAAAAGAATTACAAAAACCAGAATTCCAAAAAGATTTAATCCAATTTCAAAAATCTCTTAAAACAGAATGTTGTTTTGACCTTCCTTCTGCCTTTGGCACAGGGAACACCATACTGTTTCTCTTCCATATATTGATAATTTCAATGAATCTCAAATTCCTACTAAAGCTCGACCTATTCGGATGAATAAAGACCTTGTACAACTATGTACTATAGAAATCAATGATCTTCTTGCTAAAAAACTTATTTAGAAATCACAATCCCCTTGGAGTTGTGCAGCATTTTATGTAAATAAAGCGCTTAAACAAGAACAAGGTGTTCCCCATCTTGTTATCAACTATAAGACTTTTAATATAGTCTTAAAGTTCAACAGATATCCAGTTCCAAATAAAACTGATCTTATTGACCGTCTAGCTGGTGCCTTCCTTTTTTTCCAAATTTGATCTTAAATAAGGATTTTGGAAAATTCAAATAACCCTGGAGGACAGGTATAAAATTGCTTTTACAATACCATTTGGCCATTATGAATGGAACATTATGCCATTTGGTTTAAAAACTGCTCCTTTAGAATTTCAAAGAATAATGAATGACATTTTTAATCCATATTAGGCTTTTACACTCGTCTATATAGATGACATTCTTGTGTTTTCAAAATCTATTTGTAACAATTGAAAACATTTAAATATTTTTAAAAAATTTATTATCAAGAATGGATTTGTCTTATCCCACAAGAAAATGAAGCTTTTTGAAACAAAAATTCAGTTTCTTGGCTTTAAAATAAAAAAAGGGAACTATTTCTCCATTTCAAAGAGTTATTAAGTTTGCTTCTCAATTTCCTGATGAAATTCTTAATAAAAAACAATTGCAACATTTTCTTGGATGCCTTAATTATGTTATTGACTTTTATAAAGATCTTTCTAAAGAAAGAAAAATCTTACAAATGCACTTGACCACAAATCTCATAGAATGGTCACCTGCTCAAGCAAAAGATGTTCAAAAAATCAAACAAAATGTCCAAAATTTACCTTGTTTAACTATCCCTCATACATATTTATTAAAAATAGTTCAAACAGATGCATCTGAAATAGGTTTTGGAGGAATCCTTCTACAAAGAAACATCGTTGGATAAGAAGAAATTCTTCATTTCACTTCTCAAACATGGATGCCCACTTAATAGAGTTATCCAACTATTAAAAAGGAAATATTATCCATAGTAAATAGTATAATGAAGTTTCAAAGTGATTTATTAAACAAAAAATTTTTATTAAGAATAGATTGTAAATCTGTTAAAGAAATTTTAGAAAAAGATGTAAAAAATCTTACTGCTAAGCAAATCTTTGTTCGCTGGCAATCTTTATTAGCCATATTTGACTTTGACATTGAGTATATTACAGGTAAAAATAATTCTCTTCCTGATTTTTTATCTCATGAGTTTTTACAGGGACAAAAGAATAAAGCCTCAGTAGATTAGACCCTTTCTCCAGTCCCTAACTGATAAAGTTTCTTCCATTATGAACACTACACCTTTATCTAAAAAATCCAGGGGCAATTATTTTGAGAGATGGGGAGCAACCCATACTTCTACTATTCCTCAATTTCAAAGCCCATCAAACCCTGTATCCAGAAAACCTCAAGCTTCACCAGCCCAATATTTTGCCATAAAAGTACCCTTGAGAATTTAAGCCTTAGATGACATGTTTTATGCTGATACCATTTCTATTAAACATCTCATCCAAACCCTTTTTTCTCTTGATAACTTATTTATCCAACCTCTTAACTAAAAAGTCTATAAATAGATTCTGATCAGAACTGGCAGTAGTAGTATTGATCTTATAGATAGATAAAAAAAATTCATACTTAAATGCTTTACCAACCAATATTACTACCCTAAATTCAAAAATCTAGATTCTGTATGTTCTCTCTATAGAAGAATGGAGACAACCTCTTCATATGCCTCAAAGGCTTGATTCAGAACTTATTTTTAATTATTATGATTATATTTCTTCTTGGGAAGTCATCTTCTATTATCAAAACCCATCATTCCAGCATTCCTGGTTCATCATATTTAAATCAAACTCCCATAAAATACCTATGTGGTTCTTCACACAATTCTGGATCCCTTTTGGTGCCACTAAAGACATCCTTCCTCAAGCACTTCTCTCTATTTATGAATCCTATTCTATATCATTTAAAGCCCTTCTCAAATTATAAGAAAAAAGCCTTTATCAGCACCTAAACTTGCAACAGAACCTTATGTTACTATGCAGTTTTATCACAAGTAGTAGATTCCTTGGATCATGAAATGGAATTTTTATAAAGAAATGGACTTCAGTCCATCAGTTTTATCTCAAATGATTTATATCACGTTTTGGCATGAATTTGATTGTACTGCAATACTCCAGCAATATCCTACCGATCAAGCTATAAAGCCATCATTCTCTGAAGTTCTCAAAACTCTTGAAAAAGAAAAAGAAGGCTTCATCCAGCAAGTGATATTAACAAACAGAAGAATTCTTGTTCATCCTCTCCTTCTGCTCTTTATGCAACAGCAGATTTCCTTCAATTCAAAAAATAACTTCAAAAGGAAATTTTTGAACAAATACAAAAAAAAAAAAAAACAGTCATTTGAAAATTCTCCATTAAGTTTTGGTCAGCAGCTGCATCGTCTTTAGGTTGTTGACAATCCTTTTGAAAATATTGCTCCTGAACCACATACAGATGCTGATGAGACAAAAAGTGATAATGAAGGATTCATATCTATCTAAAGAAAAGGAAACAAATAAAGCCAGGACAAGACATATGCTTTATCAAGCCACCCAATTTCCCACAAAGCAATCATGACAATCCACTATTCAGAATAAAGTTCATCTACAGAGAAGATTGTGATCTTATCTAGCAGTCCTGAAGCATCATGAAATTTGTTAGCCTATGAAATGAAATGCAAATGTAGTGTAAATTCAATTGTAATGAAATGTAAATTATGTTTGTTATGACTATAGATAAGTCTAGTCTTCCTCACGTATAGGCAAGAGTTGGAATACTAGTCAAAATCCAGCCTTGCTTCCACCACCATCTCCTCTCTCCTCTCCCTTCCGCTTTTGTATATCCACCATCTCCCCCATTTGGTATTAGAGCCAATTTGGTATCAAATTTGTAATCAAGTACTTTGGTAATATAAATTGTTTTATGAGTATTTCTTCACTTATCTTTGTTATGTTATGCTTTGATTTTGCTTAAGGAATTGCTGACACAGAAGTAAGAACGTCAAAAGTCTTAATACTTAGTTCTGTGTTTGTTATTATTGAGAAATTTTAATCATATTCCGCCTGGAGAGAAGCTGAGGTAGCCATTGTTGTTGGCATTGTTAGTCGTGTGATGGCATTTAAGGCGTTTTGTTGGTGTGTAAATCTCTATTTCGCCAGATATTCATGGTGAATTTGGTTAAAATAACTTTAAAGTATTAATTATGGCTAAGCTTATTAAGAAGTTTGTACCTTCCTCTTCCTCATCATCAAATTCCTTATCTTCTTTGTCTATTAAAAATAGTGAAGAAGTTAGTCATGACAATTTAGATCAAGTTATTTGTTATTGGACTATTCCAACCGTAAATAAACATGAAGTTTATAAAGTTGAAAGTTTTCAATTAAAATCAAGTTATAAAGTAAAAAACCATTGAAAGAACTAAATCCATTCCCAGTAATATTCAACATCTTTCTTTAATCAAGCCCCGTGAAATAAAGGAGTATGTTAAAACATACAATTATATTCATTTTGGATTTGTGCATGTTGCTCTAAAGCCATTAACAAGACTTAGACTTAGAATAGAAGCTCTCATCTATATTCAAGATATAAGACATAAAACATTCAATGATTCATTACTTGAAATGGTTGAATCAAGTTTGGCTAATGGCCCTACTTTCTTTAATTGCTTTTCAAATTTCTTTGTTTCCCTTACAAATCCAGGTGCACATGAGGCTCTTACTCCTGCTATCCAGACAAAAGGTTTTGATATGAATCCTCATAATCAAAATCTTGCTCTCATATATAGAGTTTATTATAAACTCATAAATTCAGTTATTCCAGGCGTAACCTATTCCCATCAAGCAAAAGGTATGACTACTTTAATCCAAACTAATTTCAAAAATAAAGTTAATATTCCAAAACTCATATAGTGGAATGATATTAATCTATCTGGTAAAATGGCACTTAGAAAACACCCAACCAGAAAGGTTTTTAGAAAATCAAGATATTGAACAATTATTGAATATAAAGATGGAAGTGTTGAAATAAATTTTCAAATAGATTTAAGAGATACAACTTTACAGTTTATCAACCTTCTAGAAAGTCTTATTCTCATCTCCTCTCTGTAGTAAGATCTTCCATAAAAGAACCATCCCGTGTTTCTTGCTCTACACCTAATGTAGACCTTTGACCTACTAGACTTGTGTATCATTCTTATCAAGATTCTCCATCTAAAATATATAATCCTTTGGAATCCCATTTCAATATAAATGTTATTGAATGCTTTGAAATTGATAAAGAAATCTTAAAAATGAATTTAGCTTTACATCCTCTCACAAAATCCTTTTTTAACCATGTTTCTCAAGAACATAAAAACTTTCTAAGAGCAAAATGGTATAAATATATGTATGATAATCAAAGAAATATTTATTTCTTTGATTGGCTTAAACTAGCCATAAAGAAGCTTATAATACTGAAGATTTATCCATCAATATGATAAGAAAATTAAGTTCGTCTTGGATTATAGCTTCTACCAGTTCTTCTCCACAAAGAATTGAAGAATCTATACATCCTCCATTACATCAAATCATTTATAAAGAAACTTTAGCCGTACCCATAAAAGATGTTGCAAAATTACAAGGAGATAAAGGTAAATATGAATTTATTTAGAAATCATATTTAAGTCATGTTTTAGAACAAAATAATTATATAAATATTAACCTTCATACTTTTGGCCAACAAACTAATATAATTGAAGATAAAGTTGAAACTATTTTACAGCCTTTTGGAATTATTTCTTCTTAAAAAGAAATAAAAACTATTTTAAAAGGATCCTCATCCTCATCCTTAGAATCATCTAGTTCCTCTGATAAAGATTATTCTTTAGATACATGCCATTGTAAAATATTTGACAGTGAAATCCAGTATAAATCTACTTCTTCTACCTCTTTATCTTTAAATGCACTATCTGCTTCAGAAGAAATAGTGCTAGAAATGTTTAAATATCTAAAAGATGACAAGTAAAAAAATAGATATTTTGAAAAAATATAAAAAATAAACAATGGAAATAAAAAAGGAAAGGCTTCTACATCAAGCAATATATCTGACTTACCTGAACAATTCAGTATAAAAATTGTATTGGATAGATTAAGAGAGCAACAAGCTCTTAGTCATCTTTCAATTCAAGATCTTTATAAAGAAATTCATAATCAAAAGCAAGAAATAAAAGAATTAAAACAAGACTTAATTGACCTTCAAGAACTCAAACAACGTGTTAAGAATCTTGAATATTACACACTCAAAAATTATCAAGAAAATAATAATAATAATTTAGAACATCAAGAAAAATTTGATGAAAACTTAAATGGTTTTGTACATTCTTTAATAAGGAATCCTCCTCAAAAATGGAAAACTTAAGTTATAATTAAGGTCAAAGACTTCTCTATTAAAGCCCTCTGCTTACTAGATAGTGGCGCAGATGTTAATTTAATAAGAGAAAGATTAATCCTAACAAAATATTATGAAAAAATCAAAAATAAACTCAGCCTAGCAACTGCTAGAATAAACTCCATATCCATTATAAATTAAATAACGTCCATGTTTGCAAAAATGGAACATGTATAAAGACTAATTCCCTGCTTGGAAAAGATTTAAACAATGATGTTATCCTTGGAAATCCTTTTCTACAGATTCTACAGCCTTTTCAAATTGATTCATTAGGCCTTAAAACTATTAAAGACAATAAAAATTAATTTTTGATTTTGTTAAATCAACTCCTAATCAACATATCAATCTCATTCAAAATCAAATTGCTTATAAAGAAAAACAAATTGCATATCTTCAAAAGAAAAACAAATTGCATATCTTCAAGAAGATATGAATTCTTTAAGAATTGAAAAAGATTTACAAAAACCAGAATTCTAAAAAGATTTAATCCAATTTCAAAAATCTCTTGAAACAAAATGCTGTTCTTACCTTCCCTCTACCTTTTAGCACAGGAAACACCATAACTGTTTCTCTTCTATATATTGATAATTTCGATGAATCTCAAATTCGTACTAAAACTCGACCTATTCAGATGAATAAAGACCTTGTAAACTATATACTATAGAAATCAAAGATCTTCTTGCTAAAAAGCTTATTCAGAAATCACAATCCCCTTGGAGTTGTGTAGCGTTTTATGTAAATAAAGCACTTGAATAAGAATGAGGTGTTCCCCATCTTGTTATCAACTACAAGCCTTTAAATAAAGTCTTAAAGTCCATCAAATATCAGTTCCAAATAAAACCGATCTATTAACGATCTAGCTGGTGCCTTCCTTTTTCCCAAATTTGATCTTAAATCAAGATTTTAGCAAATTCAAATCATCCTGGAGGACAAGTATAAAATTACTTTTACAGTACCATTTGGCCATTACGAATGGACCATTTGCCATTTGGTTTAAAAACTACTCCTTTAGAATTTCAAAGAATAATGAATGACATTTTTAATCCATATCAGGCTTTTACACTCGTCTATATAGATGACATTCTTGTGTTTTCAAAATCTATTTGTGACAATTGAAAACATTTAAATATTTTTAAAAAATTTATTATCAAAAATGGACTTGTCTTATCCCACAAGAAAATGAAGCTTTTTGAAACAAAAATTCAGTTTCTTGGCTTTAAAATAAAAAAAAAGGAACTATTTCTCCATTCCAAAGAGTTATTAAGCTTGCTTGTCAATTTCCTGATGAAATTCTTAATAAAAAACAATTGCAACGTTTTCTTGGATGCCTTAATTATGTTTCTGACTTTTATAAAGATCTTGTTAAAGAAAGAAAAATCTTGCAAATGCGCTTGACTAAAAATCTCATAGAATGGTCACCTGCTCATACAAAAACTGTTCAAAATATTAAACAAAAAGTCCAAAATTTACCTTGTTTAACTATCCCTCATCCAAATTTATTAAAAATAGTTCAAGTAGATGCATTTGAAATAGGTTTTGGAGGAATCTTTCTACGAAGAAACGTCCTTGGAAAAGAAGAAATTCTTCGTTTCACTTCTGCAATATGGACGCCCACTCAACAGAATTATTCAACTATTAAAAAGGAAATCCTATCCATAGTAAATAGTATACTGAAGTTCCAAAGTGATTTATTAAAAAATTTTTTTTATTAAGAATAGATTGTAAATCTGTTAAAGAAATTTTATAAAAGGACGTAAAAAATCTTGCTGCTAAGCAAATCTTTGTTTGCTGGCAAGCTTCATTAGACATATTTGACATTGACATTGAGCATATTTTAGGTAAAAATAATTCTCCTCTAGATTTTTTATCTCATGCATTTTTACAAGGATAGAAGAATGAAGCCTCGGCAGATTAGACCCTTTCTCCAGTCCCCAACTGATAAAGTTTCTTACAATATGAACACTACACCTTTATCCAGAAAATCCAGTGGCAATTATCTTGAGAGATGGGGAGCAACCCATACTTCTAGTATTCCTTAATTTCAAAGCCCATCAAGCCCTGTACCCAGAAAACCTCAAGCTTCACAAGCCCAATGTTTTGCCACAAAAGCACCCTTAAGAATTTATTCCTTAGACGACATGTCTTATGTCGATACCATTTCTATTGAACATCTTATCCAAACCCTTTTTTCTCTTGATCACTTATTTATCCAACCTCTTGACTTTAAGGTCTATGAACAGATCTTGATCAGAACAGTCAGCTGTACTATTGATCATACAGATAGATCAAAAAATTCAAACTTAAATGCTTTACCACCCAATATTACTATCCTCTATTCAAAAATCAAAATCCTGCATGTTCTCTCTGTATAAGAATGGGGATGACCTCTTAATATGCCTCAAAGGCTTGATTTAGAAATTATTTTTAATTATTATGATCATATTTCTACTTGGGAAGTCATCCTCTATTATTAAAACCCATCCTTCCAGCATTCCTGGTTCATCAGATTCAAATAAACTCCCATAAAATATCTATGTGGTGCTTCACACAATTCTGGATCTCTTTTAATGCTACTAAAGACATCTTTCCTTAATCACTTCTTCCTACTCATGAATCCTATTCTGCATCATTTAAAGCCTTTCTCAAATCAGAAGAAAAAAGCCTTTATCAGCACCTAGAACTTGCAACAGAACCTTATGTTAATATGCAGTTTTATCGCAACCAAGATATTCCTTCGATCTTGAAATGGAGTTTTTATAAAGAAATGGACTTCAGTCCACCAGTTTTATCTCGAATGATTTATATTACGTTTTGGCATGAATTTGATTATACTGCAATACTCCAGCAATATTCTACCGATCAAGCCATAAATCCATCATTCTTTGAAGTTCTCAAAAATCCTGAAAAAGAAAAAGAAAGGCTTCATCAAACAAGTGATATTGACAAATAGAAAAATTCTTGTTCAGCCTCTCCTGCTCTTTATGCAGCAGTAGATTTGCCTCAACTCAAAAAAGAACTTCAAAAGGAAATTTTTTAACAAATACAAAAAGAACGGTCATCTGAAAATTCTCAATTAAGTTTTGGTCAGCGGCTGCATCATCTTTGGGCTGATGACAATCCTTTTGAAAATATTGCTCCTGAACTAGATACAGATGCTGATGGGACAAAAAGTGATAATGAAGGATTCATATTTATCCGAAGAAAAGGAAAAAAAATAAAGCAAAGACAAGACATATGCTTTATCAAGCCACTCAATTTCCCACAAAGCAATCATGACAATCAACTGTTCAGAATAAAGTTCATCTACAGTGAAGATTGTGATCTTATCTAACAGTCCTAAAGCAACATAAAATTTGTCAGCACATGAAATGAAATGCAAATGCAGTGTAAATTCAGTTGTAATGAAATGTAAATTATGTTTATTATGACTATAAATAAGTCTAGTCTTCCTTACCTATAGGCATGAGTTGGAATACCAACGAAAATCTAGCCTTGCTTCCACCACCATCTCCTTTTCCTTCCGTTTTTGTATACCCACCATCTTCCCCAGTTGGTACTAGAGCTAAGTTGGTATCAACTTTGTAATCAAGTACTTTGGCAATATAAAGTTGTTTTGTGAGTATTTCTTCACTTATCTTTGTTATGTTATGCTTTCATTTTGTTTAAGAAATTGCTGACTCAGAAGTAAGAACGTAAAAAGTCTTAATACTTAGTTCTGTGCTTGTTAAGAAGGTATAACCATATTCTGCCTAGAGCGAAACTGAGGTAACCATTGTTGTCACCGTTGTTAGCAATGTGAAGGCATTTAAGGCGTTTTGTTGGTGTGTAAATCCTCTATTTCATTACATACTCGTGGTAGATTTGGTTAAAATAACTCTGTAACATAAATTATGGCTAAGCTTATTAAGAAGTTTGTACCTTCTTCTTCCTCATCATCAAATTCCTTATCTTTTATGTCTATTAAAAATAGTGAAGAAATCAGTTATGACAATTTAGATCAAGTTTTTTGTAACTGAACTATTCCAACCGTAAATAAAAATGAAATTTATAAATTTGGAAGTTTTCAATTAAAATCAAGTTATAAAGTAAAAATCATTGAAAGAACTTATGCCATTACCAGTAATATTCAGCATCTTTCTCTAATCAAGCCCCATGAAATAAAGGAGTATGTTAAAACATACAATTATATTGATTTTGGATTTGTGCAAGTTGCTCTAAAGCCATTAACAAGACTTGGACTTAGAACAGAAGCTCTCATCTATGTTCAAGATACAAGACATAAAAATTTCCGTAATTCATTACTTGGAAGGGTTGAATCAAGTTTGGCTAATGGCCCTATTTTCTTCAATTACTTTCCAAGTTTCTCTGTTTCTCTTACAGATCTAGGTACACATGAAGCTCTTACTTTTGCTATCTAGACGAAAGGTTTTGTTATGAATCCTCATAATCAAAATCTTACTCTCATATATAGAGTTTATTATAACTCATGAATTCAGGTGTTCCAGGCATAGCCTGTTCCCATCAAGCAAAAGGTATGACTACTTTATTCCAAACTAATTTCAAAAATAAAGTTAATATTCCAAAACTCATACAATGAAATGATATTCATCTATCTGGTAAATGGTGCTTAGAAAGCGCCCAACCAGAAAGGTTTTTAGAAAATCAAGATATTGAAACAATTATTGAACATGAAAATGGAAGTGTTGAAATAAGTTTTCAAACAAATTCAAGAGATACAACTATTCGAAGAACAAGAAATTATTATCCAAGGCCTGCTCCAGTTGATCTTCAATTCGAAGAACAAGCTATTCTAAATGGCCTTCGATTTGAAAACTCTTCAGCATAGGAATGGAATGTAGATGGATTATTTGATTATCAAATCCTACCACTATGCCAACACATCATGATATATGCTTCTACCATCATAGCTGCTGCTAATGATCAAAGACATGCAGTAAATGCAGTCGTCCCTAGATTTACTAGACAATTACTTGGTTGGTGGGAAAAATGCCTATCTGATACAGAAAGAAATGCTATATTAAATGCAGTAAAAAAAGATCCCTTAGGAAATCCTATTCTTACTCTTTAAGGCCAAATGATCCCTGATTTCATCTACATGCTTATTACTAATTTAGTTAAACATTTTATTAGTAATTATATAAATGTAGAAGAAAAATTAAAACACAATTAATCAATTTATCTTGCCCAACATTATCAGATTTTCATTGGTATAAAGATGTTTTCTTATAAAACTCTATACAATCGATGCAAGTAATTCAGAATTTTAGAAAGAAAAATTCCTATCTGGTCTTCCTAAACTTTTTGTAGAAAAAGTTAGAGAAGAATTAAAATTAGAAAATTATGGAAATTTGAATTATGGAATGTATACATATGGTGATCTAATTCAAAAGATTAATAAAGTTGGATTTTTATTATGCAATGAAATCAAACTTAAACGTCAAATTGAAAATCAAAAAAGAATCAGCAAGTATGAACTTGGTGATTTTTGTTTCTAATTTGGGATGGAACCATTAATTAGTCCTTCTAGCTAGAATAAAAAGAAAAACTTAAAAAGAAACCATCAAAAAAGAAAATATAAACATTTTTCAACTCCACAATATTATACACCCTAAAAAAGATATTATAAAAAATCTTCTCATAAAAACCTTTATAAAGAATTAAACAAATCTTATACAAATGATAATCCATCCACTTCTTATCCCAAGAAAAAGAACTATAATGTTATAATTTTAAAGAAAACAGACATATAGCTCCTGATTTCCCAAAAATAAAAGTTAAAACAGAAAAGGAAATCAATACTATCTTAATAGGATCCTCAATGTCAAAGTCATCCAGTTCCTCTGATATAGATTATTCTGCCTCTCATGCGTCCGATACATGTCATTGTAAAATATTTGATAGTGAAATCTAGTATGAATCTACTTCTTCTTCCTCTTTATCTTTAAATGTACTTTCTGCTCTAGAAGAGATGGTGCTAGAAATGTTTAAAGATCTAAAAGATGAAGAATTAAAAGATAAATATTTTCAAAAAATATAGAATATAAATAAAGGAACAATAAAAGGGAAAGCTTCTACATTAAATAACATATCAGACTCACCTGAACAATTCAACATTAAAATTGTATTAGATAGATAAAGAGAACAACAAGCTCTTACTCATCTTTATATTCAAGATCTTTATAAAGAAATAAATAATAAAAGGCAAGAAATAAAAGAATTAAAACAAGACTTAATTGAACTTCAAGTACTCAAACAATGTGTTGAGAATCTTGAATTTCACACACTCAAAAATTATCAAGAAAATAATGATAATTTAGAGAATCAAGAAAAACTTGATAAAGGCTTAAATGGTTTTGTAAATTTTTTAACAAGAAATCCACTTAAAAAATGGAAAACTCAAGCTACAATTAAGGTCAAAGACTTTTCTATTAAAGCACTCTACTTACTAGATAGTGGCATAGATGTTAATTTAATAAGAGAAGGATTAATCCCAAAAAAATATTATAAAAAAACCAATAATAAACTCAATCTAGCTACTGCTTGCAAAAAACTACATATCAAATACAAATTAAGTAATGTTTATATCTGTAAAAATGGAACATGCATAAGACTAATTTCCTTCTAGGAAAGGATTTAAACAATGATGTTATCCCTGGAAATCCTTTTCTACAAATTTTACAGCCTTTTCCAATTGACTCATTAGGTCTAAAAACTATTTTAGACAATAAAGAATTAAATTTTGATTTTGTTGAATTAACTCCTATTCAACATATTATTATTATTCAGACAAAGTGTAAACAAGAATAAGATGTTCAAAAACCATTCAGATATCCAGTTCCAAATAAAATGGATCTTATTAATCGTCTTTGTGATGTCTTTATGTTTTCTACATTTAATCCTACAGCCAGATTTTGGTAACTTCAAATTCAACCAGGATGATAGATATAAAATTGATTTTTTTTCGTAAAGAAAATAAAAATTCAGGTTATTGATAATTCTCATTCAGGCCTATCTTTTACTCCCATCTACCTTTAGGAAGTATCCTTCTCATTATGACATTAAGTAAAGCCCCTATTCAGGAATCAAGCTTTTCCTTCATACCTACATCCCAACAATTATCAATTCCCTTCTTCAATCTAGGATCATCTGTCACTTCACAAGAACTTATCAATGCCCATTGAAGTGCCATTATCTCTGATTAAAAAAAACACTAGAAAAACCCTATACAAAATTGCTAACCATATTAAGGACTTAGAAAGCCAAATCCTTATGTGCCTTAACATCTATCAACAAGCATTGTTATCTACCTATGCTGATGAAAAAATATCTAGAATTCATCTCCTGGAAAAGGTTAACATAGCCCTTCCAGATGAGATAGCTACAAGCATTAGAGAAAAAACTATTTCTTGTCAGATCAAGGAGCGATTATTGCTCAAAGCTCAATATATAAGTTAGGTAACTGGCTTTCCCAAATTGTTCCTGCCATCATATGAAGTTGATATCTTATATATCAAACAAGGATTAATCCGAAGATTTTCTTTGTGCAGAGATGATTTTGAAATGATATAGCAGCTCCCTACAATCGTGCATCATGCCCTTCACAACATTGGAGTTACCAAAAGACAACTTCTCATAACGATATCATCCACTTTGGGTGAAAGATCAAAAATTTGGTTTTATCAACCATATCAATTGTGGACTATCATGACTTTTGAAGAAGGAGATTTAGTTTGCAAAAAATTCATCCCTACCTTAAATGATTACAAGCATCTCCCTGTTGATTATCTAGCTCTATGGTATGAATCTCATGAAGTCACTACAATGGAATACAACTTAGAACGTCTCCAAAATTATGATCCAACTTCTGATCAATATCAAAGATTTCTCAATCTAAATTGATATCTTGAATTTGCAAGTACATACAGATATGTTTGGTGTGACGGTTGACGAGTTATTTGCATTACTGATGATCTCGCTAAGCAAACAACGGTGATACAGAATCCATATAAATCTGGACATATAGCTCTTAATCAAATTATCAATGCTTATGAAAACATGACTTTGATATTTCTGAAGAAACTCGAGACGAGTTAATCCAATTATTCCATGGTGAATTAACAAATGAAGGTTGGGACGAGCACTTTTGATGTAAGTCTCCTATAATACTATGCCTACCATAAAGATTCTTCCTACAAGAGCTTTTTGTAAAGCATTGGAAGGTTGAAAAAAGCTTTTTCTACTAGCCCATCAATGAGTTTTTAGAAAAAGTGCATGCAAAACTACTAAAAGATAAATCATATCTCTCATAAGAATGAAGTAGTATTTTATTCCTGACATGCACATCCATGAAGCACTTATCTCCAGAAAGGGAATAGAAATAAAAACATGACACATACCTTATCAAGTCACTCAAACCAATCATGACATCTTACTATTCAGAATAAAGTTCATCCACAGCAAAGACTGTGATTTTTGCCTGCAGTCCGAAAGCATCATGAAATTTGCCAACACCTTAAATGAAATGCACAATCAGTCTAAATTCAGTTGTAATGAAATGTAAATTATGTTTGCTATGACTATATGTACGGACAAGAGTTGGAATACCAGTCAAAATCTAGCGTTGCTTCTAACACCATCTCCTCTCTCCTCTCCCTTCCTCTTTTGTATACTCACCATCTTCCCCATTTGGTATCAGAGCCAAGTTGGCATCTAGTTTGTAATCAAGTATCATTGCAATATAAAGTCGTTTTGTGAGTATTTCTTCACTTATCTTTATGTTTTCGTTTTGTTTAAGGAAGTGCTGACTTAGAAGCAAGAATGTCAAAAATCTTAATACTTAGTTGTGTGTTTGTTATTATTGAGAAATTTTAATTATATTCTGCCCGTAGCGAAGCTAAGGTAGCCACTGTTATCACCGTTATTAGCCCTGTTAAGGCATTTAAGCCATTTTGTTGGTGTGTAAATCCTCTATTTTGTTAGATACTCGTGGTGGATTTGCTTAAAATAACTCTGTAATACAAATTATAGCTAAGATTATTAAGAAGTTTGTACCTTTTTCTTCCGCATCATCAAATTTGTTATCTTCTATGTCTATTAAAAATAGTGAAGAAATCAGTTATGACAATTTAGATCAAGTTATTTGTGACTAGACTATTCCAACCGTAAATAAAAATGAAATTTATAGAGTTAGAAGTTTTCAATTAAAATCTAGTTATAAAGTAAAAAACCATCGAAAGAACTGAATCCATTACCAGTAATATTCAGCATATTTCTTTAATCAAGCCCCATGAAATAGAGGATTACGTTAAAACATATAATTATATTCATTTTGGATTAGTGAAAGTTGCTCTAATGCCATTAATAAGACTTGGACTTAGAACAAAAGCTCTCACCTATGCTCAAGACACAAGACATAAAAAAATTTAGTGAATCATTACTTGGAATAGTTGAATCAAGTTTAGCTAATGGCCCTACTTTCTTCAATTGTTTTACAAATTTCTCTATTTCCCTTACAGATCTAGTTGCACATGAAGCTTTTACTCTTCCTATCTAGGCAAAAGGTTTTGATATGAATCCTCATAATCAGAATCTTGTTCTCATATATAGAGTTTATTATAAACTCATGAATTCAATTGTTTTAAGCGTAGCCTATTCCCATCAAGCAAAAGGTATGACTACTTTATTCCAAACTAATTTCAAAAATAAAGTTAATATTCCAAAACTCATACAGTGGAATGATATTAATCTATCTGGTAAATAGCCCTTAGAAAACGCTCAACCAAAATGGCCTTTAGAGAATCAAGATATAAAAACAATTATCAAACATGAAGATGGAAGTGTTGAAATAAATTTTCAAATAGATTCAAGAGATACAACTCCTACAGTTTATCAACCTTCTAGAAAATCTTATTCACATCCTCCATCAGTGGTAGGATCTTCCATAAAAGAACCATCCCGAGTTTCTTGCTTTACACTTAATGTAAACCTTCGACCTACAGGACTAGTGTATCGTTTATATCAAGCTTCTCCATCTAATACATATAATCATTCGAAATCCGATTTCAATATAAATGTTATTGAATGCTTTGAAATTGATAAAGAAATGTTAAAAAAGAATTTAGCTTTTTAACCATGTTTTTCAAAAACATAAAGACTTTCTAAATGTAAATGGTATAAATATATGTATGATAATCAAAGAAATATTTATTTCTTTGATTAGCTTAAACTAGCTATGAAGAAAGCTTATAATACTGAAGATTTATCCATCGATATGATAACTAAATTAAGCTCTTCTTGGATTATAGCTTTTACTAGTTCCTCTCCATAAAGAACTGAAAACTCTATACATCCTCCATTACATCAAATTATTTATAAAGAAACTTCAGCTGTACTCATAAAAGATGTTGCAAAAATAGAAGGAGATAAAGGTAAAAATGAATTTATTTACAAATCAAATTTAAGTCATGTTTTAGAACAAAATAATTATACAAATATAAACTTTCATATTATTGGCCAACAAACCAATAGAATTAAAGATAAAGTTAAATATATTTTAAAAATTTATGAAGCATCTTCTTCACAAAAGTTAATTAAGACATAAACTTTAGGTTTTCAAGGTGATGCCCTTAAAGATATAAAATTAGAAAGGAAACCTTTAAAATTTTCAGATGAACTAATCAATCAATTATCTTGTAGTTTTACAAATATAAACTTCAAGAAAATAAATATAAAAAAGCTGACAAATCTATAAATGTTTTGGTCTTAAATTCTAAATCCTCTAGCTCAGATTCAAAATTTTCTATTGCTGATCCTATAGAAGAAGAGCCTAAAACAAATGAGAATCAAAATGATCAAAATCAAGAATCTCTACAACTCAATAAAATATTTAAAAGACAAAAACCAATAGTCATTGCAACAAAAACAAGAAACTATTATCCAAGACCTACTTCAGTTGATCTTCAATTCGAAGAACAAGCTATTCAAAATGGCCTTCGATTTGAAAACTCCTCAGTATACAAATGGAATGTAGATGGACTATCTGAATATCAAATCTTGCAATTATACCAACACATGATGATCTATGCCTCTACAATCATGGCAGGCAATAATGACCAAAGACATGTGGTAAACACAGTTGTCCTTGGATTTACTGGACAATTACATGGTTGGTGGGAAAAATACCTAACTGATCCAGAAAAAAATGCTATATTAAATGCAGTTAACAGAGATCCCTCAAGAAATCCTGTTCCTACTCCCCAAGGCCAAATGATCCCTGATTCCATCTACATGCTTATTACTAATATAGTTAACCATTTTATTAGTAATTATATAAACATAGAAGAAAAATTAAAAACACAATTAATCAATTTATCTTGCCCAATATTATATGATTTTCATTTGTATAAAGATGTTTTCTTATCAAAACTCTATAGAATAGATGCAAGCAATTTAGAATTTTGGAAAGAAAAATTTATATCTGGTCTTCTTAAACTTTTTACAAAAAAAGTTAAAGAAGTGTTAAAATCATAAAATTATGGAAATTTAAATAATGGACTTAAGACATATGGTGATCTCATTCAAAAGATAAATAAAATTGGATTTTCATTATGCAATGAAATCAAACTAAAATGACAAATTGAAAATAAAAAAAGAACCAGCAAATATGAACATGGTGATTTTTGTTATCAATTTGGCATGGAACCATTAAGCAGTCCTTCTAGCAAAAATAAAAAGAACAACTTAAAAAAAAACCATCAAAAAGAAAATCTAAACATTTTTCAACTCCATGATATTATATTCCCTAAAAAAGATATCATAAAAAATCCTCTTATAAGAACCTTATAAAGAATTAAAGAAATCTTATACAAAAAATAATCTTTCCACTTCTCGTCCCTAGAAAAAAGAAATACAATGTTATAATTGCAAGGAAAAAGGACATATAGCCCTTGATTGCCCAAAAGTAAAAGTTAAAATAGAAAAAGAAATCAAAACTATTGTAAAAGGATCCTCAAAGTTAGAGTCATCTAGTTCCTCTGATACAAATTATTCTTCCTCTCATTCTTCAGATACATGTCATTGTAAAAATATTTGACAATGAAATCCAGTATGAATCTTTTTCTTTGACCTCGTTATCTTTAAATGTAATTTTTGCTTTAGAAGAGATGGTGATAGAAATGTTTAAAGACCTAAAAGATGAAGAATTAAAAAATAAATATTTTCAAAAAATACAGAATATAAATAAAAGAACTAAAAAAGGAAAAGCTTCTACATCAAATAACATATTAGACTTACTTGAACAATTTAGCATTAAAACTATATCAAATAGATTAAAAGAGCAACAAGCTCCTACTCATCTTTCAATTTAAGGTTTTTATAAAGAAATTGATTATCAAAATCAAGGAATAAAAGAATTAAAACAAGACTTAATTGACATTCAAGAACTCAAATAATGTGTTGAGAATCTTGAATTTCACATACTTAAAAATTATCAAGAAATAATGATAATTTAGAAAATCAAGAAAAATTTGATGAAAACTTGAATGGTTTTGTAAATTCTTTAACAAGGAATCCACTTAAAAATGGAAAACTCAATTTACAATTAAGATCAATGAATTCTTTATTAAAGCACTCTGTTTACTAGATAATGGTGCAAACGTTAATTTAATAAGAGAAGGATTAATCCCAACAAAATATTATGAAAAAACCAATAATTAACTCAATCTAGCTACTGCTAATAAAAACATATATATCAAATACAAATTAAATAATGTTTATATCTGTAAAAATGGAACATGCATAAAGACTAATTTCATTCTAAGAAAGGATTTAAACAATGATGCTAGCCTTGGAAACCATTTTCTACAAATTTTACAGCCTTTTCAAATTGACTCATTAGGTCTAAAAACTATTTTAGACAATAAAGAATTAATTTTTTATTTTGGTGAATCAACTCCTATTCAACAAATCAATAGTATTTAGACAAAGTGTCAACAAGAATAATGTGTTCAAAAAACAATCAAATATCCAGTTCCAAATAAAATGGATCTTATTAATCATCTCTCTAATGTCTTCATGTTTTCTACATTTGATCCTACATCCAAATTTTGGTACCTTCAAATTCTACCCAGAGGATAGATATAAAATTAGTTTTCTTTTCCCAAAGAAAATAAAATTTTAGATTATTGATAATTCTCATTCAGACCTATCTGCCTTCAAGATGTATCCTTTCTTATTATGACATCAAGTACAAGAAAAAACAAAGCCCCCATTCAGGAATCAAGCTCTTCCTTCATACCTTTATCCCAATAATATCAATTCCCTTTTTTAATCCAGGATTATCTGTCACTTCACATGAACTTATCAATGCCCATTGGAGTGCTTTTCTCTCTGATAAAAGAAAAAACACTAGAAAAACCTTATCCAAAATTGCAAACCATATCAAGGACTTGGAAAGCCAAATCCCTATGTGCCATAACATCCATCAAATAGCATAGTTATCCACCTATGCTGATGAAAAAACATCCAGAATTCACCTCCTAGAACAGGTTAACCCAGCTCTTCCAAATAAGATAGCTGCAAGAATAAGAGAAAAAACTATTGATTGTCAGATCAAGGAGTAATTAATGCTCAAAGCTCAATATATAAGCAAGGCAACTGGCACCCCAAAATTGTTCCTGCCATCATATGAAGTTGATATCTCATATATCGAACAAGGATTAGTTTAAATATTTTCTTTATACAGAGATGATTTTGAAATGATACAGCATCTCCCCATTGATTATCCAACTCATGGTATGAATCTCATGAAGTCGCTACAATGGAATACATCTTAAAACGTCTCCAAAAGTATGATCCAGCTTGATCCATATCAAAGATTTTTCAATCTAAAAAGACATCTTGAATTTGCAAGTACATACAGATATGTTTGGTGTGACGGTCGAGAGTTGTTTGCATTGCTGATGATCTCGCTGAGCAAACAACGGTGATACAGAATCCTTCTAAATCCGGACTTGCCAAGCTTAATTAAATTCTCAATGCCTATGAAGATATCTCTTTTGACATTTTAGAAAAAGCTTGTGAAAAATTAATTCAGCTATTCCATGGAGAATTCAAAAATGCTAATGAAGGTTGGAATGACCCTTGTCAAAATTTTGACTCTATTATGAAGTTCTCTGCCAACTGCAATGGAATTCATCATGATGGTGATTAATCTTATCAAGATTTAGATTTATCAAGATTTAGTAATAGTTTTCTTTATAAAGCCTGCAAAGAAAAGATAACAAAAACTTTATCATTGCTATCGTATCCATAGCTATGCTATTCTCTACAAACACATCAAAGTTATGTTGAAAAAGTACTATATAAAAAAGCTACTTTGAGAAAGAAGACAAAAGACAATTGATAAAAACCCAAAAGCCAACAAGAAAATTCAAGGCTCCATAGACTCCTCTCTCCGCAATAGACCAACTAGGAACTATGTAGAAGAATAAAGCAACATCCTCCTCGTTAACAAGTACACTCATCACAGCATGAAGACAAACCATCTATATGGCAACCTATGATTCTACCCAATAGTAAAATCCTGAAACATCATAAAATAAAATACAAATGTAGTGTAAATTCAGTTGTAATGCAATGTAAATTATATTTGCTAAGGCTATAAATAGTACCAGCCTTCTCCATGTACAGGCAAGAGTTAGAATACTAGCCAAAATCCAACCTTGCTTCCACCACCATCTCCTCTCCCTTCTGCTTTTGTATACCCACCATCTTCCCCATTTGGTATCAAAGCCAAGTTGGTATCAAATTTTTAATCAATAACTTTGGCAATATAAAGTTGTTTTGTGAGTATTTCTTCATTTATCTTTGTTATGTTATGTTTTGATTTTGCTAAAGGAATTACTGACTCAGAAGTAAGAAGGCCAAAAGTCTTAATACTTAGTTCTGTGTTTATTGTTATTGAAAAACTTTAAACATATTCCGCCTAGAGCCAAGCTGAGGTAGCCATTGTTGCCGCCATTGTTAGCCGTGTGAAGGCGTTTAAGGCATTTTGTTGGTGTGTAAATCCTCTATTTCATTAGATACTCATGGTGGATTTGGTTAAAATAACTCTGTAATACAAATTATGGCTAATCTTATTAAGAAGTTTGTACCTTCTTCTTCCTCATCATCAAATTCCTTATCTTTTATGTGTATTAAAAATAGTGAAGAAATCAGTTATGATGATTTAGATCAAGTTATTTGTGACTAGACTATTCCAATCGTAAATAAAAATGAAATTTATAAAGTTGGAAGTTTTCAATTAAAATCTAGTTATAAAGTAAAAACCATTGAAAGAACTGAATCCATTTCCAGTAATATTTAGCATCTTTTTTTAATTAAGCCCCATGAAATAAAGAAGTATGTTAAAGCATACAATTATATTCATTTTGGATTAGTGCAAGTTGCTCTAAAGCCTTTAACAAGACTTGGACTTAGAACAGAAGCTCTCATCTATATTTAAGATACAAGACATAAAAAAATTGAGTGATTCATTATATGGAATGGTTGAATCAAGTTTGGCTAATGGCCTTACTTTCTTCAATTACTTTCCAAAATTTTCTGTTTCCCTGACGGATCCAGGTGCACATGAAGCTCTTACTTTTGCTATCCAGACAAAAGGTTTTGATATGAATCTTCATAATCAAAATCTTACTCTCATATATAGAGTTTATTATAAACTCATGAATTCAGTTGTTCTAGGCATAGCCTATTCCCATTAAGCAAATCGTCGTCATCATCATCATCAAAGCCTTATCTCAACCATGTTGGGTTCGGCTACATGAATTCTGTTTCTCCATTTCGTTCTCTTTTGAGCTAAATCTTTTAATAAGTTAAACTTCTTCAAATCTGAATTAATAACTTCCATCCATGTTTTCTACAGCCTGCCCCTACCTCTCGATGGGCCATCCACCTGTATATCCATACTTTTCTCATTGGTGCCGTTACTGGCCTACGCTCAACATGCCCAAACCATCTTAAACGGGTTTCTCTAATCTTATCCCCTATTGGTGCTACCTCTAAATGTTCTCGGAATTGCTCATTTCTAATTTTATCTTTCCTAGTTTTACCACATATCCATGTAAGCATTCTCATTTCCACTACATCCATCATATGAATATGCATCTTCTTAATTGGTCAACATTCTGCTCCAGATGTAATAGATGGTCTAACCACTATTCTGTAAAATTTGCCCTTCAATTTCATTGGCATTTGTCTGTCACAAAGCACTCCCGAGGCTAGTCTCCACCTTAGCCATCCAGCTTTTATCCCATGCTCCACATCTTCGTCAATCTCCCCATCCTTACTAATCATCGAGCCTAGGTAATGAAAAGAATCTGTACGTGGTATCTCATGGATTTCAAGTTTGACAATAGTTTCAAAAATATTGTCTATCTTTTTCCAAATTAATTTCAAAAATAAAGTTAATATTCTAAAACTCATACAGTGGAATGATATTAATCTATCTTGTAAATGGCACTTAGAAAATGCCCAACCAAAAAGGTCTTTAGAAAATTAATGTATTGAAACAATTATTGAATATGAAGATGGAAGTGTTGAAATAAATTTTCAAAAAGATTCAAGAGATATAACTCCGACAATTTATCAACCGTCTAGAAAGTCTTATTCTCATCTTCCCTCTATGGTAGAATCTTCCATAAAAGAACCATCCCAAGTTTCTTGCTCTACACCTAATGTAGACCTTTGACCTATAGGACTTGTGTATCCTTCTTATCAAGCTTCTCCATCTAATACATATAATCCTTTGGAATCCAATTTAATATAAATGTTATTGAATGCTTTGAAATTGATAAAGAAATGTTAAAAACGAAATTAGCTTTACTTCCTCTCACAAAATCCTTTTTTAACCATGTTTCTCAAAAACATAAAGACTTTTTAAAAGAAAAAAGGTATGAATATATGTATGACAACCATGAAGAAAGCTTATAATACTGAAGATTTATCCGTCAATATGATAACTAAATTAATCTCTTGTTGGATTATAGCTTCTACCAGTTCCTCTCCACAAAGAACTGAAGAATCTATATATCCTCTATTACATTAAATTATTTATAAAGAAACTTCAGTTATACCCATAAAAAATCTTGCAAAAATACAAAGAGACAAAGGTAAAACTGAATTTATTTACAAATCAAATTTAAGTCATGTTTTAGAACAAAATAATTATACAAATATAAACTTTCATACTATTGGCCAACAAACCAATAGAATTTGAAAATATTTTAAAATTTTATGAAACTAATTCTTCCCATAGAGCAATCCAGACACAATCTTTAGGTTTTCAAGGTGAAGCCCTTAAAGATCTAAAGTTAGAAAAGAAACCCTTAAAATTTTCAGATGAACTAATCAATCAATTATCTCATTGTTTTGTGAACATAAACTTAAAGATAATAAAGGAAATAAAGATGAAAAATCCATAAATGTTTTAGTTTCTAAAGCTTTGAGCTCAAACTCAGAATTCTCTGTTTCTGACTCTATAGAAGAAAAATGAAATCAAAATCAAAATTAAGAATCTATACAACTTAATAAAATATTTAAAAGGTAAAAACCAATAGTCACTATAGCAAAAACAAGAAATTATTATCCAAGACCTACTCCAGTTGATCATCAATTCGAAGAGCAAGCTATTCTAAATGGCCTTTGATTTGAAAACTCTTCAGTATATGAATGGAATGTAGATGGACTATCTGAATATCAAATCCTGTAACTATGCCAATACATGATGATATATGCCTCTTCCATCATGGCTACTGGTAATGATCAAAGATATGCAGTGAATGCAGTCGTCCTTGGATTTACTAGACAATTTCAAGGTTGGTGGGAAAAGTACCTATCTGATACAGAAAGAAATTCTATATTAAATACAGTAAAAAGAGATCCCTCAGGAAATCCTATTCTTGCTCCACAAGGCCAAATGATCCCAGATTCCAACTACTTACCAATTACTAATATAGTTAAACATTTTATTGGTAATTATATGAATGTAGAAGAAAAATTGAAAACACAATTAATCAATTTATCTTGCCCAACATTATCAGATTTTCATTGGTATAAAGATGTTTTCTTATCAAAACTCTATATAATTGATGCAAGTAATTTGGATTTTTGGAAAGAAAAATTCATATATAGTCTTCCTAAACTTTTTGCAAAAAAAGTTAGAGAAGAATTAAAATTAGAAAATGATGGAAATTTGAATTATGGACTTTCTATATATGGTGAACTCATTCAAAAGATTAATAAAGTTGGATTTTTATTATGCAATGAAATCAAACTTAAACATCAAATTAAAAATCAAAAAAGAATCAACAAATATGAACATGGTGATTTTGTTATCAATTTGGGATGGACCATTAAGCAATCCTTCTAGCAAAAATAAAAAGAAAAACTTAAAAAGAAACTATTAAAAAAGAAAATCTAAACATTTTTCAACTCTACAATATTATATTCCCTTAAAAAGATATCATAGAAAATCTTCTCATAGAAACCCTTAGAAAGAATTTAAAAAATCTCATACAAAAAATACTCCATCCACTTCTCATCCCTAGAAAAAAGAAATACAATGTTATAATTGCAAGGAAAAAGGATATATAGCCCTTGATTGCCCAAAAATAGAAGTTAAAATAGAAAAAGAAATCAAAACTATCTTAAAAGGATCCTCAGACTCAGAGTCGTCCAGTTCCTCTGATACAGATTATTCTTCCTCTCATTCTTTAGATACATGTCATTGTAAAATATTTGACAGTAAAATCCAGTATGAATTTGCTTCTTCTACCTCTTTATCTATAAACGTACTTACTGCTCTAGAAGAAATGGTACTAGAAATGTTTAAAGATCTAAAAGATAAAGAATTAAAAAATAAATATTTTGGAAAAATACAGAATACAAATAAAAGAACTAAAAAAGGAAAAGCTTCTACATCAAATAACATATCAGACATACCTGAACAATTCAACATTAAAACTATATTAGATAGATTAAGAGAGCAATAAGCTTCTACTCATCTTTCAATTCAAGATCTTTATAAAAAAATAAATAATCAAAATCAAGAAATAAAAGAATTAAAACAAGACTTAATTGAACTTCAAGAACTCAAACGTGTTGAGAATCTTGAATTTCACATACTCGAAAATTATCAAGAAAATAATTATAATTTAGAAAATCAAGAAAAATTTGATGAAAACTTGAATGGTTTTGTAAATTCTTTAACAAGGAATCCACTTATAAAATGGAAAACTCAAGTTAAAATTAAGATCAAAGAATTCTCTGTTAAAGCACTCTATTTACTAGATTGTGTCACAGATGTTAAGTTAATAAAAGAAGCATTAATCCCAACAAAATATTATGAAAAAACTAATAATAAACTCAATCTAGCTACTGCTAGCAAAAAACTACATATCAAATACAAATTAAGTAATGTTTATGTTTGTAAAAATGGAACATGCATAAAGACTAATTTCTTTCTAGGAAAGGATTTAAACAATGATGTTATACTTGGAAATGCTTTTCTACAAATTTTATAGCCTTTTCAAATTGACTCATTAGGTCTAAAAAGTATTTTAGATAATAAAGAATTAAAATTTGATTTTTTTGAATTAACACCTACTCAACATATCAATACTATCAGACAAAGTGTAAAAAAGAATAAGATGTTCAAAAATGTTTAGACATCTAGTTCCAAATAAAACGGATTTTATTAATCGTCTCTTTGATGTCTTCTGCTTTCTACATTTAATCCTACATGTAGATTTTGATACCTTCAAATTCTACCCAGAGGACAGATATAAAATTGCTTTTCTTTCCCTAAAGATAATAAAAATTCAGGTTATTGATAATTCTTATTCAGACCTATCTTTTACTCCTATCTGCCTTCAAGAAGTATTCCTTCTCATTATGACATCAAGTAAAGCTCCAATTCAAGAATCGAGCTCTTCCTTCATACCTACATCCCAACAAATATCAATTCCCTTCTTCAATCCAGGATTATTTGTTACTTCACAATAACTTACCAATGCCCATTGGAGTGCCATTCTCTCTTATAAAAGAAAAAACACTAGAAAAACCCTATCCAAAATTGTAAATCATATTAAGGACTTAGAGAGCCAAATCCTTATGTGCCATAACATCCATCAAAGAGCACTGTTATCCACTTGTGCTGATGAAAAAACATCCAGAATTCACCTCCTGGAAAAGGTTAACACAGCCCTTCCAGTTGAGATAGCTGCAAAATTAGAGAAAAAACTATTTCTTGTTAGATTAAGGAGCGATTAATGCTCAAAGCTCAATATATAAGCTGGGCAATTGGCTTTCCCAAATTGTTCCTGCCATCACATGAAGTTGATAGCTCATATATCGAACAAGGATTAGTCCAAAGATTTTCTTTATGCAGAGATGATTTTGAAATGATACAACAGCTCCCTGCAATCATGCGTAATGCCCTTCGCAGCCTTGGAGTTACCAAAAGACAACTTCTTATAATGATGTCATCCACTTTGGGTGAAAAATCAAAAATTCGGTTTTATCAACCATATCAATTATGGACTATCATGACTTTTGAAGAAGGAGATTTAGTCTGCAAAAAACTCATCTCTGCCTTCAATGATTACAAGCATCTCCCAGTTGATTATCTAGATTAATGGTATGAATCTCATGAAGTCGCTACAATGGAATACAACTTGGAACGTCTCCAAATTTATGATCCAACTTCTGATCAATATCAAAGATTTCTCAATCTAAAAGGACATCTTGAATTTGCAAGTACATAAAGATATGTTTGGTGTGACAGTCGATGAGTTGTTTGCATTATTGATGATCGCTCTGAGCAAACAATAGTGATACAGAATACATATAAATCTAGACATACAACTCTCAATCAAATTATCAATGCTTATGAAGACATGTCTTTTGATATTTCTGAAGAAACTCAAGAAGAGTTAATCCAATTATTCCATGGTGAATTAACAATTAAAGGTCGTAATGAGCACTTTTGTTGCAAGATTCTTCCTACAACTCTCAATCAAATTAACAATAATACTATGCATAGCATAAACATTCTTCCTACAAGAGCTTTTTCTAAAACATTGGAAGGATGAGAAAAGCTTTTTCTACTAGTCCATCAATGAGTTCTTAGAAAAAGTACATTCAAAAGTACTAAAAGACAAAGTGTATCTTTCATAAGAATGAAGTAGTATTTTATTCCCGACATGGACATCCATGAGGAACTTATCTCCAAAAAGGGAAAACAAATAAAGACATGACACATACCTTATCAAGTCACTCAAAGCAATCATGACATCTCACTATTCAAAATAAAGTTCATCTACATCAAAGATAGTGATTTTTGCCTGTTGTCCGAAAGCATCATGAAATTTGCCAACACATTAAATGAAATGCACATTCAGTCTAAATTCAGCTGTAATGAATGTAAATTATGTTTGTTATGACTATAAACAAGTCTAGCCATCCTCATGTATAGTCAAGAGTTGGAATACCAGTCAAAATTCAGCCTTCATTCACCACCATATCCTCTCTCCTCTCCCTTCTGCTTTTGTATACCCACCATCATCCCCATTTGGTATTAGAGCCGAGTTGGCATCTAGTTTGTAATTAAGTATCATTGCAATATAAAGTTGTTTTGTGAGTATTTCTTTACTTATCTTTATGTTTTGATTTTGTTTAAGGAATTGCTGACTCAGAAGTAAGGACGTCAAAATTCTTAATACTTAGTTCTGTGTTTGTTATTATTGAGAAATTCTAATCATATTCCACCCAGAGCGAAGCTGAGGTAGCCATTGTCGTCGTCGTTGTTAGCCATGTGAAGGCGTTTAAGGCATTTTGTTGGTATGTAAATCCTTTATTTTGTTAGTTACTCATGATGGATTTGGTTAAAATAACTCTATAATACAAATTATGGCTAAGCTTATTAAGAAGTTTATACCTTCTTCTTCCCCATCATCAAATTCCTTATCTTCTTTGTCTATTAAAAATAGTGTAGAAATCAGTTATGACGATTTAGATTAAGTTATTTGTGACTGGACTATTCCCACCGTAATTAAAAGTGAAATTTATAAAGTTGGAAGTTTTCAATTACAATCAAGTTATAAAGTAAAAACCATTGAAAGAATTGAATCCATTACCAGTAATATTCAGCATCTTTCATTCATCAAGCCCCATGAAATAAAGGAGTATGTTAAAACATAGAGTTATATTCATTTTGGATTAGTGCAAGTTGCTCTAAAGACTTTAACAAGACTTGGACTTAGAACAGAAGCCCTCATCTATGTTCAAGATACAGTACATAAAAATTCAGTGATTCATTAGTAGGAATGTTTGAATTAAGTTTGGCTAATGGCCCTACTTTCTTCAATTGCTTTCCAAATTTCTCTATTTCCCTTATAGATCCAAGTGTACATGAAGCTCTTACTCTTGCTATCCAGACAAAAAGTTTTGATATAAATCCTCATAATAAAAATCTTGCTATCATATATAGAGTTTATTATAAACTCATGAATTCAGTTGTTCCAGGCATAGCCTATTCCCATCAAGCAAAAGGTATGACTACTTTATTCCAAACCAAACTAATTTAAAAAATAAAGTTAATATTACAAAACTTATACAGTGGAATGATTTTAATCTATCTGGTAAACGGCGCTTAGAAAACGCCCAACCAGAAAGATCTTTAGAAAATCAAGATATTGAAACAATTATTAAACATGAAAATGGAAGTGTTAAAATAAATTTTCAAACAGATTCAAGAGATACAACTCCTATAGTTTATCAACCGTTTAGAAAGTCTTATCCTCATCCTTCCTCTATGGTAGGATCTTCCATAAAAGAACCATCCCGAGTTTCTTGCTTTACACCTAATGTAGACCTTCGACCTATAGGACTTGTGTATCCTTCTTATCGAGCTTCTCCATCTAATACATATAATCCTTCGGAATCCGATTTCAATATAAATGTTATTGAATGCTTTGAAATTGATAAAGAAATGTTAAAAAAGAATTTAACTTTACATCCTCTCACAAAATCCTTTTTTAACCATGTTTCTCATGAACATAAAGACTTTCTAAAAGCAAAATGGCATAAATATATGTATGATAATCAAAGAAATATTTATTTCTTTGATTGGCTTAGACTAGCCATAAAGAAAGCTTATTATACTGAAGATTTATCCATCAATATGATAACAAAATTAAGCTGATCTTGAATTATAGCTTCTACCAGTTATTTTCCACAAAGAACTGAAGAATCTATATATCCTTCATTACATCAAATCACATATAAAGAAACTTCAGCCGTACCCACAAAAGATGTTGCAAAAATACAATGAGATAAAGGTAAATCTGAATTTATTTACAAATCAGATTTAAGTCATGTTTTAGAATGAAATAATTATACAAATATTAACCTTCATACTATTGGCCAACAAACTAATATAATTGAAGATAAAGTTGAAAATATTTTACAGCCTTCTAAAATTATTTCTTCTCAAAAAGAAATCAAAACTATCTTAAAAGGAACCTCATCCTCATCCTTTGAATCATCTAGTTCCTCTGATAAAGATTATTCTTCAGTTACATGCCATAGTAAAATATTTGACAGTGAAATCTAGTATGAATCTGCTTCTTCTTCCTCTTTATCTTTAAACATACTCTCTGTTCCAGAAAAAATAGTGCTAGAATTGTGTAAATATCTAAAAGTTGAAGAATTAAAAAGTAAATATTTTGAAAAAATACAGAAAATAAATAATGGAAATAGAAAAGAAAAGCTTCTACATGAAGTAATATATCTGTCTTACCTGAACAATTCAGTGTAAAAACTGTTTTAGATAGATTAAGAGAGCAACAAGCCTTTACTCATTTTTCAATTTAAGATCTTTTTAAAGAAATTAATAACCAAAAGCAAAAAATAAAAGAATTAAAACAAGACTAAATTGAAATTCAAGAATTCAAATAACGTGTTGAGAATCTTGAATTTCACACACTCAAAAATTATCAAGAAAATAATGATAATTTAGAACATTAAGAAAAATTTGATGAAAACTTAAATGGTTTTGTAAATTTTTTAACAAGGAATCCACCCCAAAAATGGAAAACTCAAGTTGCAATTAAGGTCAAAGACTTCTCTATTAAAGCACTCTGCTTACTAGATAGTGGTGCAAATGTTAATTTAATAAGAGAAGGATTAATCCCAACAAAATATTATTAAAAAACCAAAAATAAACTCAGCCTAGCAACTGCTAATAATAGACTCCATACCCATTATAAATTAAATAACGTCCATGTTTAGAAAAATGGAACCTGTATAAAGACTAATTTCCTGCTCGGAAAAGATTTAAACAATGATGTTATCCTTGGAAATCCATTTTTATAGATTGTACGGCCTTTTCAAATTGATTCATCAGGCCTTAAAACTATTAAAGACAGTAAAAAAATTAATTTTTGATTTTGTTGAATCAATTCCTATTCAACATATCATTATTATTCAAAATCAAATTGCTTATAAAGAAAAACAAATTGCATATCTTCAAGAAGATATGAATTCTTTAAGAATTGAAAAAGAATTACAAAAAATAGAATTCCAAAAAGAGTTAATCCAAGTTCAAAAATCTCTTAAAACAAAATGCTATTTTGACCTTCCTTTTGCCTTTTGGCACAGGAAACACCATACTATTTCTCTTCCATATTTTGATAATTTCGATGAATCTCAAATTCCTACTAAAGCTTGACCAATTCAAATGTATAATGACCTTGTACAACTATGTACTAAAGAAATCAATTGATCTTCTTGCTAAAAAGCTTATTCAGAAATCACAATTCCCTTGGAGTTGTGCAGCGTTTTATGTAAATAAAATGCCTGAACAAGAACGAGGTGTTCCCCGTCTTGTTATCAACTATAAGCCTTTAAATAAAGTCTTAAAGTCCATCGGATATCCAGTTCCAAATAAAACTGATCTTATTAACCATCAAGCTGGTGCCTTCCCTTTTTCCAAATTTGATCTTAAATCAGGATTTTGGCAAATTCAAATCACCCCGGAGGACAAGTATAAAACTGCTTTTACAGTACCATTTGGCCATTACAAATGGAACGTTATGCCATTTGGTTTAAAAAATGCTCCTTCAAAATTTCAAAGATTATTGAATGACATTTTTAATCCATATCAAACTTTTACACTCGTCTATATAGATGACATTCTTGTGTTTCAAAATCAATTTGTGACCATTGGAAACATTTAAATATTTTTAAAAAAGTTATTATCAAGAATGGACTTGTCTTATCCCAAAAGAAAATGAAGCTTTTTCAAACATAAATTTAGTTTCTTGGCTTTATAATAATAAAAAGAACTATTGTTCCAGTCCAAAGAGTTATTAAGTTTGCTTTCCAATTTCCTGATGAAATTCTTAATAAAGAGCAATTGCAACATTTTTCTTGGATGCCTTAATTATGTTTCTAACTTTTATAAAGACCTTGCTAAAGAAAGAAAAATCTTGCTAATGCACTTGACCAAAAATCCCATAGAATGGTCACCTGGTCATACAAAAGTTGTTCAAAATATTAATAGAATGTCCAAAATTTACCTTGTTTAACTATCCCTCATCTAGATTTATTAAAAATAGTTCAAATAGATGCATCTGAAATAGGTTTTGGAGGAATCCTTCTATAAAGAAATGTCCTTGTAAAAGAAGAAATTCTTTGTTTCACTTCTGGAACATGGATGCCCACTCAATAGAATTATTCAACTATTAAAAAGGAAATCCTATCCATAGTAAATAGTATAATGAAGTTCCAAAGTAATTTATTAAACAAAAAATTTTTATTAAGAATAGATTGTAAATCTACCAAAGAAATTTTAGAAAAAGATGTAAAAAATCTTGCTGCTATGCAAATCTTTACTCGCTGGCAAGCTTTATTAGCCATATTTGACTTTGACATTGAGTATATTGCAGGTAAAAATAATTATCTTCCTAATTTTTTTTATCTTGTGAGCTTTTACAGGGAGAAAAGAATGAAGCCTTGGTAGATTAGACCCTTTCTCCCGTCCCCAACTGATAAAGTTTCTTCCATTATAAACACTACACCTTTATCCAGAAAATCCAGCGGCAATTATCTTAAGAGATGGGGAGCAACCCATACTTCTAATATTCCTCAATTTCAAAGCCCATTAAGCTCTGTATCCAGAAAACCTCAAGCTTTACAAGCCCAATATTTTGCCATAAAAGCACCCTTGAGAATTTATTCTTTAGATGGCTTGTCTTATGCTGATACCATTTCTATTGAACATCTTATCCAAACCCTTTTTCTCCTAGTCACTTATTTATCCAACCTTTTGACTATAAAGTCTATGAATAGATTCTGATCAGAACTGGCAGCTATACCATTGATCATATAGATGGATCAAAAAATTCATACTTAAATGCTTTACCACCCAATATTACTATCCTCTATTCAAAAATCAAAATCTTGCATGTTCTCTCTTCAGAAGAATGGGGACGACCTCTTCATATGCCTCAAAGGCTTGATTTAGAACTTATTTTTAATTATTATAATTATATTTCTGCTTGGAAAGTCATCCTTTATTATCAAAACCCATCCTTCCAGCATTCCTAGTTCATTAGATTCAAATCAAACTCCCATAAATACCTATGTGGTTCTTCACACAATTCTAGATCCCTTTTGGTGCCACTAAAGACATCCTTCCTTAAGCACTTCTTCCTATTTATGAATCCTAGTCTGCATCATTTAAAGCCCTTCTCAAATCAGAAGAAAAAAGCCTTTATCAGCACCTACAACTTGCAATAGAACCTTATGTTACTATGCAATTTTATCGCAAGCAGGAGATTCCTTGGATCTTGAAATAGAATTTTTAAAAAGAAATGGACTTCAGTCCTCAAGTTTTATCTTGAATGATTTATATCAAGTTTTGGCATCAATTTGATTATACTGTAATACTCCAGCAATATTATACCAATCAAGCTATAAAGCCATCATTCTTTGAAGTTCTCAAACTCCTGAAAAAGAAAAATAAAGGTTCATCCAGCAAGGGATATTGACAAATTGAAAAATTCTTGTTCAGCCTCTCCTTTTGCTCTTTGCAGCAACAGATTTGCTTCAACTAAAAAAGAACTTCAAAAGGAAATTATTGAACAATTACAAAAAGAACGGTCATCTGAAAATTCTCCATTAAGTTTTGGTCAGCAGCTGCGTCATCTTTGGACTGATGATAATCCTTTTGAAAATATTACTCCTGAACCAGATATAGATGCTGATAAGACAAAAAATGATAATGAAGGATTCAAATCTATCCAAAGAAAAGGAAAAGAATAAAGCCAAGGCAAGACATATGCTTTATCAAGCCACTCAATTTCCCACAAAGCAACCATGACAATCCACTATTCAGAATAAGTTTCATCTACAACGAAGATTGTAATCTTATCCAGCAGTCCTGAAGCATCTAGTTTGTAATTAAGTATCGTTGCAATATAAAGTTGTTTTGTGAGTATTTCTTCACTTATCTTTATGTTTTGATTTTGTTTAAGGAATTGCTGACTCAGAAGTAAGGACATCAAAATTCTTAATACTTAGTTCTGTGTTTTTATTATTGAGAAATTTTAATCATATTCCACCCAGAGCAAAGCTAAGGTAGCCATTGTTGTCGCCGTTGTTAGCCATGTGAAGGCGTTTAAGGCATTTTGTTGGTATGTAAATCCTTTATTTTGTTAGTTACTCATGGCGGATTTGGTTAAAATAACTCTGTAATACAAATTATGGCTAAGCTTATTAAGAAGTTTGTACCTTCTTCTTCCCCATCATCAAATTCCGTATCTTCTTCGTCTATTAAAAATAGTGTAGAAATCAATTATGACGATTTAGATTAAGTTATTTGTGACTGGACTATTCCAACCGTAATTAAAAATGAAATTTATAAAGTTGGAAGTTTTCAATTACAATCAAGTTATAAAGTAAAAACCATTGAAAGAATTGAATCCATTACCAGTAATATTCAGCATCTTTCATTAATCAACCCCCATGAAATAAAGGAGTATGTTAAAACATATAGTTATATTCATTTTGGATTAGTGCAAGTTGCTCGAAAGCCTTTAAAAAGACTTGGACTTAGAACAGAAGCTCTCATCTATGTTCAAGATATAGGATATAAAAAATTTAGTGATTCATTACTAGGAATGTTTGAATCAAGTTTGGCTAATGGCCCTACTTTCTTCAATTGCTTTCCAAATTTCTCTGTTTCTATTATAGATCCAAGTGCACATGAAGCTCTTACTCTTGCTATCCAGAGAAAAGGTTTTGATATAAATCCTTATAATAAAAATCTTATTGTCATATATAGAGTTTATTATAAACTCATGAATTCAGTTGTTCCAGGCATGGCCTATATCCATCAAGCAAAAGGTATGTTTACTTTATTCCAAACTAATTTAAAAAGTAAGTTTAATATTCCAAAACTCATATAGTGGAATGATATTAATCTATCTAGTAAATGGCATGTAGAAAATGCCCAACTAGAAAAGTCTTTATAAAATCAAGATATTGAAACAATTATTGAACATTAAGCTGGAAGTGTTGAAATAAATTTTCAAATAGATTCAAGCGATACAACTCCTACAGTTTATCAGCCTTCTAGAAAGTCTTATTCTCATCTTCCCTTTGTGGTAGGATCTTCCATAAAAGAACCATCCCAAGTTTCTTGCTCTACACCTAATGTAGACCTTCGACCTACCGGACTTATATATCCTTCTTATCAAGCTTCTCCATCTAAAACATAAAATCCTTCAAAATCCGATTTCAATATAAATGTTGATGAATGTTTTGAAATTGTTAAAGAAATGTTGAAAAAGAATTTAGCTTTACATCTTTTAACAAAACCCTTTTTTAAACGGGTTTCTTAAGAACATAAAGACTTTTTAAAAGAAAAATAGTATAAATATATGTATGATAATCAAAGAAATATTTATTTCTTTGATTAGCTTAAATTAGTCATAAAGAAAGCTTATAATACTGAATATTTATGCATCAATATGATAACAAAATTAAGCTCATCATGGATTATAGCTTCTACCAGTTCTTCTCCGTAAAGAACTGAAGAATGTATACATCCTCCATTACATCAAATCATATATAAAGAAACTTTGGCCATGCCCAAAGAAGATGTCGTAATGATACAAGGAGATAAAGGTAAATATGAATTAATTTATAAATCTGACTTAAGTCATATTTTAGAACAAAATAATTATACAAATATTAACCGTCATACTATTGGCCAAGAGACAAATAGAATTCAAAATAAAGTTGAAAATATTTTAAAAATTTATGAATCATCTTCTTAACAAAAGATAATAAAGACACAAACTTTAAGTTTTCATGGTGAAGTCCTTAAAGATCTAAAGTTAGAAAGGAAACCTTTAAAATTTTCAGATGAACTAATCAATCAATTATCTCATAGTTTTACAAATGTAAAACTTTAAGAAAATAAAGAACAAAAAACTGAAAAATCTTTAAATGTTTTAGTCTCAAATTCTAAAGCCTCTAGCTCAGATTCAGAATTTTCTGCAACTGATCCTATAGAAGAAGAGTCTAAAAAAAATAAGAATCAAAATGATCAAAATAAAAAATCACTATAAATCAATAAAATATTTAAAAGAAAAAAACCAAGAGTCAAATGATTCCTGATTCTATTTACATGCTTATTACCAATATAGTAAAACATTTAATTGGTAATTATATGAATGTAGAAGAAAAATTAAAAACACAATTAATCAATTTATCTTGCCCAACATTATCAAATTTTCGTTAGTATAAAGATGCTTTCTTATCAAAAGAAAATCTAAACATTTTTCAACTCCACAATATTATATTCCCTAAAAAAAATATCATAAAAAATCTTCTCATAAGAACCCTTATAAAGAATTAAAGAAATCTTATACAAAAGATAATCCATCCACTTCTCAACCCAAGAAAAAAGAAATACAATGTTATAATTGCAAAGAAAAAGGACATATAGCTCCTAACTGCCCAAAAATAAAAGCAAAAATAGAAAAAGAAATCAAAACTATCTTAAAAGGATCCTCATCCTCATCCTTCAAATCATCTAGTTCCTCTGATAAAGATTATTCTTCATATACATGTCATTGTAAAATATTTGACAAGGAAATCCAGTATGAATCTGCGTCTTTTTCTTCTTTATCTTTGAACATACTTTCTGCTCCAGAATAACTGGTGCTAGAAATGTTTAAAGATCTCAAAGATGAAGAAATAAAAAAAATATATTTTGAAAAAAAAGAGAATATAAATAAAGGAAATAAAAAAGGAAAACCTTCTACTTCAAATAATATATCTGACTTACCTAAAAAATTCAGCATTAAAACTAATTAGATAGATTAAGAGAGCAGCAAGCTCCTCCTCATCTTTCAATTCAAGGTCTTTATAAAGAAATAAATAATCAAAATCAAGAAATAAAAGAATTAAAACATGACTTAATTGAACTTCAAGAACTCAAACAACGTGTTGAGAATCTAGAATTTCACACACTCAAAAATTATCAAGAAATAATTATAATTTAAAAAATCAAGAAAAATTTGATGAAAACTTGAATGGTTTTGTAAATGCTTTAACACGAAATCCACTTAAAAAATGGAAAATTCAAGCTATAATTAAGATTAAAGACTTCTTTATTAAAGCACATTGCTTTCTAGATAGCGGCACAGATGTTAATTTAATAAGAGAAGGATTATTTCCAACAAAATATTATGAAAAAACCAATAATAAACTCAATCTAGCTACTGCTAACAAAAAACTACATATCAAATACTAATTAAGTAATGTTTATGACTGTAAAATTGGAATATGCATAAGACTAATTTCCTTCTAGAAAAGGATTTAAACAATAATGTTATCCTTGGAAATCCTTTTTTACAAATTTTACAGCCTTTTCAAATTGACTTATCAGGTCTAACAACTATTTTAGACAATAAAGAATTAAATTTTGATTTTGTTGAATTAACTTCTATTCAACATATCATTATTATTCAAACAAAGTGTAAACAAGAATAAGATGTTCAAAAACCATTCAGATATCTAGTTTCAAATAAAACGAATCTTATTAATTGTCTCTCTAATGTCTTAATGTTTTGTACATTTAATCCGACATCCGGATTTTGGTACCTTCAAATTCTACCTGGAGGACAGATATAAAATTTTTCTTCTTCTCCCAAAGAAAATAAAAATTCAGATTATTGATAATTCTCATTCAGACCTATCTGCCTTCAGGAAGTATCCCTTCTCTTATGACATCAAGTACAAACAAAAGCAAAGCCCCTATTCAAGAATCAAGCTTTTCCTTCATACCTACACCCCAACAAATATCAATTCCCTTCTTCAATCCAGGATTATCTGTCATTTCACAAGAACATATCAATGCCCATTGGAGTGCCATTCTCTCTTATAAAAGAAAAAACACTAGAAAAATCTAATCCAAAATTGCAAATCATATCAAGGACTTAGAAAGCTAAATCCTTATGTGCCATAACATCCATCAAAGAGCACTGTTATCCACCTATGCTAATAAAAAAACATCCAGAATTTACCTCTTGGAAAAGGTAAACACAGCCCTTCCAGATGAGATAGCTGCAAGAATTAGAGAAAAAACTATTTCTTATTAGATCAAGGAGCGATTAATGCTCAAAGCTCAATATACAAGCTTGGCAATTGGCTTTCCCAAATTGTTCCTACCATCATATGAAGTTGATATCTCATTTATTGAACAATGATTAGTCCAAAGATTTTCGTTATGCAGAGATGATTTTGAAATGATACAACAGCTCTCTGTAATCGTGCGTCATGCCCTTCGCAGCCTTGGAGTTATCAAAAGAAAACTTCTTATAACGATTTCCTTAAGTTTGGGTGAAGGATCAGAAATCTAGTTTTATCAACCTTGTCAATTATGGACCACCATGAATTATGAAGAAGGAGATTTAGTCTATAAAAAGTTCATCTCTACCTTAAATGATTACGAGCATCTCCCTATTGATTATCCAGCTCAATGGTATGAATCTCATGAAGTCGCTACAATTGAATACAGCTTAGAATGCCTCCAACTTATGATCCAGCTTTGGATCAGTATCAAAGATTTCTCAATCTAAAAGGATATCTTGAATTTGTAAGTACATACAGATATGTTTGGTGTGACGGTCGAAGAATTGTTTGCATCGCCTGAGCAAACGACGGTGATACAGAATCCATATAATTTTGGACATATAACTCTTAATCAAATTATCAATGCTTATTAAGACATGTCTTTTGATATTTTTTATAGAACTCAAGAAGAGTTAATCCAATTATGCCATGGTGAATTAACAAATGATGGCTGAGATGAGCACTTTTTCTACTAGCCCATCAATGAGTATTTTGGAAAAAGTACATACAAAAATACTAAAAGACAAAGCATATCTCTCATAAGAATAAAGTAGTATTTTAATCCTGACATGCATATCTATGATGAACTTTTCTTCGCAAAGGGAAAAGAAATAAAGACATGACACATACCTTATCATGTCACTCAAAGCAATCATGACATCTCATTACTCAGAATAAAGTTATCTACAGCAAAGATTGTGATTTTTGCCTACAGTCCAATTGCATCGTAAAATTTGTCAGCGCATGAAATGAAATGCAAATGCAGTGTAAATTCAGTTGTAATTAAATGTAAATTATGTTGGTTATGACTATAAATAGGTCTAGCCTTCTGCATGAACAGGCAAGAGTTGGAATACCAGTCAAAATCTAGCCTTGCTTCCACCAGCATCTACTCTATTCTCTCCCTTCTGCTTTTGTAACCCACCATCTTTCCCATTTGGTATTAGAGACAAGTTGGCATCTAGTTTGTAATCAAGTATCATTGCAATATAAAGTTGTTTTGTGAGTATTTCTTCACTCATCTTTATGTCTTGATTGTGTTTAAGGAATTGCTAACTTAAAAGCAAGAACGTCAAAAGTCTTAATACTTAGTTCTGTATATGTTATTATTGAAAAATTTTAATCATATTCTGCCCTGAGCGAAGCTGAGGTAGCTATTGTTGTCGCCGTTGCTAGCCATGTCAAGGCGTTTAAGACAATTTGTTGGTGTGTAAATCCTCTATTTCAATAGATACTCATGGTGGATTTGGTTAAAATAGCTTTGTAATATAAATTCTAGCAAAGCTTATTAAGAAGTTTGTACTTTCTTCTTCCTCATCATCAAATTCCATATCTTCTATGCCTATTAAAAATAGTGAAGAAATTAGTTAAGACAATTTAGATCAAGTTATTTATGACTAGACTATTCCAACCATAAATAAAAATGAAATTTATAAAGTTGAAAGTTTTCAATTAAAATCAAGTTATAAAGTAAAAACCATTGAAAGAGCTGAATCCATTACCAGTAATTTAATCAAGCCCTATGAAATAAAGGAGTATGTTAAAACATACAATTATATTCATTTTGGATTAATGCAAGTTGATCTAAAGCCTTTAACAAGACTTGAACCTAGAACAGAAGCTCCCATCTATGTTCAAGATGTAACACATAAAAAATCCAGTGATTCATTACTTGGAATGGTTGAATCTAGTTTGGATAATGGCCCTACTTTCTTTAATTGCTTTGCAAATTTCTCTGTTTCCCTTACAGATCCAGGTGCACATGAAGCTCTTACTCTTGCTATCCAGACAAAAGTTTTTGATATGAATCCTTGTAATCAAAATCTTGCTCTCATATATAGAGTTCATTATAAACTCATGAATTTAGTTGTTCCAGGCGTAGCCTATTCCCATCAAGAAAAAGGTATGACTACTTTATTCCAAACTAATTTCAAAAATAAAGTTAATATTCCAAAACTCATACAGTGGAATGATATTAATCTATCTGGTAAATGGCCCTTAGAAAACACTCAACCAAAAAGGTCTTTAGAAAATCAAGATATTGAAACAATTATTGAACATGAAGATGGAAGTGTTGAAATAAATTTTCAAATAGATTCAAGAGATACAACTCCTATAGTTTATCAACCTTTTAGAAAGTCTTATTCTTATCCTCCCTCTATGGTAGGATCCTCCATAAAAGAACCATCCTGAGTTTCTTCCTCCATAAAAGAACCATCCCGAGTTTCTTACTCTACACCTAATGTAGACCTTTGACCTACAGGACTTGTGTATCCTTCTTATCAAGTTTCTCCATCTAATACATGTAATCCTTCGGAATCCGATTTCAATAAAAATGTTATTAAATGCTTTGAAATTAATAAAGAAATGTTAAAAAAGAATTTAGCTTTACATCCTCTCACAAAATCCTTTTTTAACCATGTTTCTCAAGAACATGAAGACTTTCTAAAAGCAAAATGGTATAAATATATGTATGATAATCAGAGAAATATTTATTTCTTTGATTGGCTTAAACTAGCCATGAAGAAAGCTTATAATACTGAAGATTTATCCATTAATATGATAAAAAAATTAAGCCCTTCTTGGTTTATAGCTTCTACCAGTTCCTTTCCACAATGAACTGAAGAATCTATACATCCTCCATTACATCAAATCAGTTATAAAGAAACTTTAGCTATACCCATAAAAGATGTTGCAAAAATACAAGGAGACAAAGGTAAAATTGAATTTATTTACAAGGAGACAAAGGTAAAATTGAATTTATTTACAAATCAAATTTAAGTCATGTTTTAGATCAAAATAATTATAGAAATATAACCCTTCATACTATTGGCCAACAAACCAGTAGAAATGAAGAGAAAGTTAAAAATATTTTAAAATTTTATTAAACTACTTCTTCCCATAAAGTAATCAAGACACAATCTTTAGGTTTTCAAGGTGAAGCCCTTAAAGATCTAAAGTTAGAAAAAAAACCCTTAGAATTTTTCAGACAAACTAATCAATCAATTATCTCATAGTTTTACAAACATTAAACTTAAAGATAATAAAGAAAATAAAGATAAAAAATCCATTAATGTTTTAGCTTCTAAAGCTTCGAGCTCTGACTCAGAATTCTTTGTTTTTGACTCTATAGAAGAAAAGTCAAATGAAAATCAAGATGATCAAAATTAAGAATCTCTACAAATCAATAAAATATTTAAAAGACAAAAACCAATAGTCACTACAGCAAAACCAAGAAATTATTATCCAAGACCTACTCTAGTTAATCTTCAATTTGAAAAACAAGCTATTCTAAATGGCCTTCAATTTGAAAACTCTTCATAATACAAATGGAATGCATACGGACTATTTGAATATCAAATCCTGCAACTATGCCAACACATGATGATGTATGCCTCTATCATCATGGCTGCCGGTAATGATCAAAGACATGCAGTAAATGCAACCATCCTTGGATTTGCTGGACAATTATATGGTTGGTTGGAAAAATACCTATCTGATACAGAAAGAAATGCTATATTAAATGTAGTAAAAAAAGATCCCTCAGGAAATCCTATTCTTACTCCTCAAGGCCAAATGATCTCTGATTCCATTGACATTCTTACTACCGATATAGTTAAACATTTTATTGGTAATTATATGACTGTCAAAGAAAAACTAAAAACACAATTAATCAATTTGTCTTGCCCAACATTATTAGATTTTCGTAAGTATAAAGATGCTTTCTTATCAAAACTCTAAACAATTGATGCAAGTAATTCAAAATTTTGGAAAGAAAAATTTATATCCGGTCATCCTAAACTTTTTGCCAAAAACATTAGCGAAGAATTAAAATAAAAAAATTATGAAAATTTGAATTGTGGAATGTATACATATGGTGATCTAATTCAAAAGATTAATAAAGTTGGATTTTCATTATGCAATGAAATCAAACTTAAACGTCAAATTGAAAATACAAAAAGAATCAGCAAGTATGAACCTGGTGATTTTTGTTTTCAATTTGGTATGGAACCATTAATTAGTCCTTTTAGCCAGAATAAAAAGAAAAACTTAAAAAGAAACCATCAAAAAAGAAAATCTAAATATTTTTCAACTCCACAATATTATACTCCCATAAAAAGATATTATAAAAAATTTTCTCATAAAGACCCTTATAAAGAATTAAAGAAATCTTGTAAAACGATAATCCATCCACTTCTTATCCCAAGAAAAAAGAAATACAATATTGTAATTGCAAAAAAAAAGGACATATAGCTCCTGACTGCCCAAAAATAAAAGTTAAAATAGAAAAAGAAATCAAAACTATCTTAAAAGGATCCTTAGCATCAGAGTCATCCAGTTCCTCTGATACAGATTATTCTTCCTCTCATGCTTCAGATATATGTCATTGTATAATATTTAACAGTGAAATCTAGTATGAATCTGCTTCTTCTTCTTCTTTATTTTGAAACATACTTTTTGCTCAAAAAAAGATGATGCTAAAAATCTTTAAAGATCTAAAAGATGAAGAATTAAAAAATAAATATTTTTTAAAAATACAAAATATAAATAAAGGAACTAAAAAAGGGAAAGCTTCTACATCAAATAACATATCAAACTTACTTGAACAATTCAGCATTAAAACTGTAATAGATAGATTAAGAGAGCAACAAGCTCCTACTCATCTTTCTATTCAAGATCTTTATAAAGAAATAAATAATCAAAAGCAAGAAATAAAAGAATTAAAATAAGACTTAATTGAACTTCAAGAACTCAAACAACATATTAAGAATCTTGAATTTCACACACTCAAAAATTATCAAGAAAATAATGATAATTTAGAAAATCAAGACAAATTTGATAAAGACTTAAATGGTTTTGTAAATTCTTTAACAAGAAATCTACTCAAAAAATGGAAAACTCAGGCTACAGTTACGGTTAAAGACTTCTCTATTAAAGCACTCTGCTTACTAGATAGTGGCACAGATGCAAATTTAATAAGAGAAGGATTAATCCCAACAAAATATTATGAAAAAACCAATAATAAACTAAATCTAGCTACTGCTAGCAAAAAACTACATATCAAATACAAATTAAGTAATGTTTAAGTCTGTAAAAATAGAACATGCATAAAGGCTAATTTCCTTCTACAAAAGGATTTAAACAAAGATGTTATCCGTGGTAATCCTTTTCTACAAATTTTACAGCCTTTTCAAATTGACTCATCAGTTCTAAAAACTATTTTAGATAATAAAGAATTAAATTTTGATTTTGTTGAATTAACTCCTATTCAACATATCAATATTATTTAGACAAAGTGTAAACAAGAATAAGATGTTCAAAAACCATTCAAATATCTAGTTCCAAATAAAACATATCTTATTAATTGTCTCTCTGATGTCTTCATGTTTTCTACTTTTGATCCTACATCTAGATTTTGGTACCTTCAAATTCTACTCAGAGGACAGATATAAAATTAGTTTTCTCTTCCCAAAGAACATAAAAATTCAGGTTATTGATAATTCTCATTCAGGATTATCTGTCACTTTAGAAGAGCTTATCAATGCCCATTGGAGCGCCATTCTCTTTGATAAAAGAGAAAACACTAGAAAAACCCTACACAAAATTGCAAACCATATCATGGACTTAGAAAGCCAAATCCTTATGTGCCATAACATCTATCAAAAAGCACTGTTATCCACCTATGCTAATAAAAAAACATCTAGAATTTACCTCCTAGAAAAGGTTAACACAGCCCTTCCAGATGAGATAGCTGCAAGAATTAGAGAAAAAACTATTTCTTGTCAGATCAAGGAGCGATTAATGCTCAAAGCTCAATATATAAGTTAGGCAACTAGCTTTCCCAAATTTTTCCTGCTATCATATGAAGTTGATATCTCATATATCAAACAAGGATTAGTCCAAAGATTTTCTTTATGCAGAGATGACTTTGGAATAATACAACAGCTCCCTGTAATCGTGCATTATGCACTTTGCAACCTTGGAGTCACCAAAAGAAAACTTTTCATAATGATTTACTCAAGTTTGGGTGAAAGATCTGAAATCTGGTCTTATCAACCTTATCAATTATGGACTATCATTATTTATGAAGAAGGAGATTTAGTCTGTAAAAAATTCATCTCTACCTTAAATGATTACGAGCATCTCCCTGTTGATTATCTTGCTCAATGGTCTGAATCTCATGGAGTCGCTACAATGGAATACAGCTTACAATGTCTCCAAAATTATGATCCAGCTTTTGATCAATATCAAAGATTTCTCAATCTAAAAGGACATTTTAAATTTGCAAGTACGTATAGATATATTAGGTATGACGGCTGACAAGTTGTTTGCATTACTGATGATCTCACTGAGCAAACAATGGTGATACAAAATCCATATAAATCTGGACATACAGCTTTTAATCAAATTATCAATGCTTATGAAGACATGTCTTTTGATATTTCTGAAGAAATTCGAGAAGAGTTAATCTAATTATTCCATGGTGAATTAACAAATGAAGGTTAGGATGAGCACTCTTGATGCAAGTCTCCTATAATACTATGCCTACCAAAAAGATTCTTCCTACAAGAGCTTTTTCTAAAGCATTGGAAGGATGAGAAAAGCTTTTTCTACTAGCCCATCAATGAGTTTTTAGAAAAAGTACATGGAAATGTACTGAAAGACAAAGCATATCTCTCATAAGAATGAAGTAGTCTTTTATTCCCGACATGCACATCCATGAAGAACTTATCTCCAGAAAGGGAAAAGAAAAAAAGACATGACACATACCTTATCAAGTCACTCAAAGCAATCATGACATCTCACTATTCAGAATAAAGTTCATCAACAACAAAGATTGTGATTTTTGCTTGTAGTCCGAAAGCATCATGAAATTGGCCAGCACATTAAATAAAATGCATATTTAGTCTAAATTCAGTTGTAATGAAATGTAAATTATGTTTGTTATGACTATAAATAAGTCTAGCCTTCCTCATGTACAAGCAAAAGTTGGAATACTAGTCAAAATCCAGCCTTGCATCCACCACCATCTCCTATTTCCTCTCCTTTCCACTTTTGTATACCCACCATCTTCCGCATTTAGTACCAAAGCCAAGTTGGCATCTAATTTGTAATCAAGTATCATTACAATATAAAGTTGTTTTGTGAACACTTCTTCACGGATACTAATGTTTTGCTTTCGTTTAAGGAATTGCGGACTTAGAGGCAAGAATGTCAAAAATCTTACTACTTGGTTGTGTATTTGTTATTATTGAGAAATCTTAATCTTATTCCTCCTGGAGCGAAGTTGAGGTTGCCATTGTTAGCCATGTGAAGGCATTTAAGGCATTTTGTTGGTGTAAATCCTCTATTTCATTAGATACTAGTGGTGGATTTAGATAAAATAACTCTATAATACAAATTATGGCTAAGCTCATTAAAAAGTTTGTACCTTCTTCTTCCTCATCTTCAAATTCCTTGTCTTCTATGTCTATTAAAAATAGTGAAGAAATTAGTCATGAATATTTAGATCAAGTTATTTGTGACTGGACTATTCCAACTGTAAATAAAAATGAAACTTATAAAGTTGGAAGTTTTCAATTAAAATCAAGTTATAAAGTAAAAACCATTGAAAGAACTGAATCCATTACCAGTAATATTCAGCATCTTTCATTAATCAAGCCCCATGAAATAAAGGAGTATGTTAAAAAATACAATTATATTCATTTGGATTAGTGCAAGTTGCTCTAAAGCCTTTAACACGACTTGGACTTAGAACAGAAGCTCTCATATATGTTCAAATTGCAAGGCATAAAAAATTTAGTGATTCATTACTTGGAGTGGTTGAATCAAGTTTGGCTAATGGCCCTACTTTCTTCAATTGCTTTCCAAATTTCTCTGTTTTCCTTATAGATCTAGGTGCACATGAAGCTTTTACTCTTGCTATCCAAACAAAAGGTTTTGATATGAATTCTTATAATCAAAATCTTGCTTCATATATAGAGTTTATTATAAACTCATGAATTCAGCTGTTTTAGGCATAGCCTATTCCCATCAAGCAAAAGGTATGACTACTTTATTCCAAACTAATTTCAAAAATAAAGTTAATATTCTAAAACTCATACAGTAGAATGATATTAATCTATCTAGTAAATGGCACTTAGAAAACGTTCAACCTAAAGATCTTTAGAAGATTAAGATAATGAAACAATTATTGAACATGAAGATGGAAGTGTTGAAATAAATTTTCAAAGAGATTCAAGAGATTGAACTCCTACAGTTTATCAACCTTTTACAAAGTCTTATTCTCATCCTCCCTCTGTGGTAGGATCTTCTATAAAAGAACCATCTCCAATTTCTTGCTCTACACCTAATGTAGACCTTCGACCTATAGGACAAGTGTATCCTTCTTATCAAGCTTCTCCATCTAATACAAATAATCATTCGGAATCTAATTTCAATATAAATATTATTGAATGGTTTGAAATTGATAAAGAAATGTTAAAAATGAATTCAACTCTACATCCTCTAACGAAATCCATTTTTAAATAGGTTTCTCAAGAACATAAAGACTTTCTAAAAGTAAAATGGTATAAATATATGTATGATAATCAAAGAAATATTTATTTCTTTGATTAGCTTAAACTAGCCTTGAAGAAAGCTTATAATACTAAAGATTTAACCATTGATATGATAACTAAATTAAGCTTTTCTTGGATTATAGCCTCTACTAATTCCTCTCCACAAAGAACTGAAGAATCTATACATCCTCCATTACATCAAATCATTTATAAAAAAACTTCAGCTATACACATAAAAGATGTTGCAAAAATACAAGGAGACAAAGGTAAAACTGAATTTATTTACAAATCATATTTAAGTCATGTTTTAGAACAAAATAATTATACAAATATAAACCTTCATACTATTGGCCAACAAACCAATAGAATTTAAGATAAAGTTGAAAATATTTTATAATTTTTTGAAACTACTTCTTCCCATAAAGTAATCAAGACACAATCTTTAGGTTTTCAAGGTGAAGCCCTTAAAGATCTAAAGTTAGAAAAAAACCCTTAAAATTTTCAAACGAACTAATCAATCAATTATCTCATAGTTTTACAAACATAAAACTTAAAGATAATAAAGAAAATAAAGATGAAAAATCCATAAATGTTTTAGCTTCTAAAGCTTCGAGCTCAGACTTAGAATTCTTTGTTTCTGAGTCTATAGAAGAAAAATCAAATGAAAATCAAGATTAAGAATCTCTACAACTTAATAAAATATTTAAAAGGCAAAAACCAATAGTCACTACAGCGAAAACAAGAAATTATTATCCAAGACCTACTCCAGTTGATTTTCAATTCGAAGAACAAGCTATTCTAATTGGCCTTTGATTTGAAAGCTCTTCAGTATATGAATGGAATGTAGATGGACTATCTGAATATCAAATCTTGCAACTATCCAACACATGATGATATATGCCTCTACCATCACGGTTGTCGGTAATGATCAAAGACATGCAGTAAATGCAATTGTCCTTGGATTTACTGGACAATTACATGGTTGGTGGGAAAAATACCTATCTGATACAGCAAGTAATGCTATATTAAATGTAGTAAAAAGAGATCCCTCAAGAAATCTTGTTCTTATTCCTTAAGGCCAAATTATACCTTATTCCATCTACATGCTTATTACCAATATAGTTAAACATTTTATTGGTAATTATATGAATGTAGAAGAAAAATTAAAAACACAATTAATCAATTTATCTTGCTCAACATTATCAAATTTTAGTTGGTATAAAGATGTTTTCTTATCAAAACTCTATACAATCGATACAAGTATTTAAGAATTCTGGAAATAAAAATTCATATCTGGTCTTTCTAAACTTTCTGTAGAAATAGTTAAAGAAGAATTAAAATAAAAAATTATGTCAAGGACAAATTAAGTAATGTTTATGTATGTAAAAACGGAACATGCATAAATACTAGTTTCCTTCTAGGAAAGGATTTAAACAATGATGTTAACCTTAGAAACACTTTTCTACAAATTTTACAGCTTTTTCAAATTGACTCATCAGGTCTAAAAACTATTTTAGACAATAAAGAATTAATTCTTTATTTTGGTGAATCAACTCCTGTTCAACAAATCAATAGTATTCAGATAAAGTGTAAACAAGAATAAGGTGTTCAAAAAACAACCAAATAACCAGTTCCAAATAAAATGGATCTTATTAATCGTCTATCTGATGTCTTCATGTTTTCTACATTTAATCCTACAGTCAGATTTTGGTACCTTCAAATTCTACCCCAAGGACAGATATAAAATTAGTTTTATTTTCCCAAAGAAAATAAAAATTCAGATTATTGATAATTCTTATTCAGACCTATCTGCCTTAGGGAAGTATCCCTTCTCATTATGACATCAAGTACAAGCAAAAGCAAAGCCGTTATTCAGGAATCAAGCTCTTCTTTCATACCTACATCCCAACAAATATCAATTCCCTTCTTCAATCTAGGATTATCTATCACTTCACAAGAACTTATCAATGTCCATTGGAGTGTCATTCTCTCTGATAAAAGAAAAAACACTAGAAAAACCCTATCCAAAATTGCAAACCATATCAAGGACTTAGAAAGCCAAATCCTTATATGCCATAACATCCATCAAAGTGCACTGTTATCTACCTATGCTGATGAAAAAACATCCAAAATTCACCTCTTGGAAAAGGTTAACATAGCCCTGTCAGATGAGATAGTTGCAAGAATTAGAGAAAAAACTATTTCTTGTCAGATCAAGGAGCGATCAATGCTCAAAGCTCAATATATAAACTAGGAATTGGCTTTCCCAATTTGTTCTTGCCATCATATGAAGTTGATATATCATATATCGAACTAGGATTAGTCCAAAGATTTTCTTTATGTAGAGATGATTTTGAAATAATACAGTAGCTCCTTGCAATCATGTGTCATGCCCTTCGTAGCCTTGGAGTTACCAAAAGACAAATTCTCATAATGATTTCATTAAGTTTGGGTGAAAGATTAGAAATCCGGTTTTATCAAACTTATCAATTATGGACCATCATGAATTATGAAGAACGAGATTTATTCTGCAAAAAATTCATCTCTACCTTAAATGATTACAAGCATCTCCTTGTTGATTATCAAGCTCAATGGTATGAATCTCATGAAGTTGCCACAATGGAATATAGCTTAGAATGTCTCCAAAATTATGATCTAGCTTCTGATCAATATCAGAGATTTCTCAATCTAAAAGGATATCTTGAATTTGCAAGGACATACAGATATGTTTGGTGTGACGGTTGATGAGTTATTTGCATTACTGATGATCAAGCTAAGCAAACAACGGTGATATAAAATCCTTCTAAATCTGGACATGCCAAGCTTAATCAAATTCTCAATGCCTTTGAAGATATTTCTTTTGACATTTCAGAAAAAACTCGTGAAGAACTAATTCAGCTATTCCATGGAGAATTCGAAAGGATAATGAAGGTTGGACTCATAGTTTTGACTCTATTATGAAGTTCTCCGACAGCTGCAATGGAATTCATCAGGATGGTGATTAATCTTATCAAGATTTAGATTTATCAAGATTTATTTGGAGTTTTCTCTATAAAGCATGCAAAGGAAAAATAACAAAACTTTATCATTGCTACCATATCCATAGCTATGCTATTCTCTACAAACACATCAAAGTTATGTTGAAAAAATACTATACAAAAAAGCTACTTTGAGAAAGAAGACAAAAGACAATTGGGAAAAACCCAAAAGACAACAAAAATGAACAAGGGTCCATAGACTTCTCTCATGCAATAGACAACCAGGTATTATGCAAAAGAATAAAGCAACATCCTCTTAGTCAACAAGTACACTCATCATAGCATGAAAACAAACAACCTATACGGCAACTTGTGATCCTATCTAGCAGTAAAATCCCGAAACATCATGCAATCTACCAGTACGTAAAATGAAATGCAAATACAGTCTAAATTCAATTGTAATGAAATGTAAATTATGTTTCCTAAGGATATATATAGTTCTAGCCTTGTTCATGTACAAGCAAGAGTTGGAATACCAGTTAAAATCCAGCCTTGCTTCCACCACCATCTCCTCTCTCCTCTCTCATCCGCTTTTGTATACCACCATCTTCCCCATTTGGTATCAGAGCCAAGTTGGGGTCTAGTTTGTAATCAAGTATCATTGCAATATAAAGTTATTTTGTGAGTATTTCTTCACTTATCTTTATGTTATGATTTTGTTTAAGGAATTGTTGACTCAGAAGCAAGAACGTCAAAAATCTTAATACTTGGTCGTAAGTTTGTTATTATTGAAACATTTTAATCATATTCCGCCTGGAGTGAAGCTAAGGTAACCATTGTTGTCGCCGTTGTTAGTCGTGTGAAGGTGTTTAAGGCATTTTGTTGGCATGTAAATCTTTTATTTCGCTAGATACTCGTGGTGGATTTGGTTAAAATAACTCTGTAATACAAATTATGGCTAAGCTTATTAAGAAGTTTGTACCTTCTTCTTCCTCATAATCAAATTCCTTATCTTCTATGTCTATTAAAAATAGTGAAGAAATCAGTTATGATGATTTAGATCAAGTTATTGGTGATTAGACTATTCCAATCGTAAATAAAAATAAAATTTATAAAGTTGGAAGTTTTCAATTAAAATCAATTTATGAAGTAAAAACCATTGAAAGAACTGAATCCATTACCAGTAATATTCAGCATCTTTCTTTAATTAAGCCCCATGAAATAAAGGAGTATGTTAAAACATACAATTATATTCATTTTGGATTAGTGCAAGTTGCTCTAAAGCTATTAATAAGACTTGGACTTAGAACTGAAGCTCTCATCTATGTTCAAGACACAAGACAAAAAATTCAGTGATTTATTCCTTGGAATGGTTGAGTCAAGTTTGACAAATGGCCCTACTTTCTTCAATTGCTTTCCATATTTCTCTGTTTCCCTTATAGATCTAGGTGCACATAAAGCTCTTACTCTTGCAATCTAGACAAAAGGTTTTGATATGAATCCTCATAATCAAAATCTTGCTCTCATATAGAGTTTATTATAAACTCATGAATTCAGTTGTTCTAGGCATAGCCTATTCCCATCAGACAAAAGGTATGACTACTTTATTCCAAACTAATTTCAAAAATAAAGTTAATATTCCAAAACTCATACAGTGGAATGATATTAATCTATCTGGTAAATAGCGCTTAGAAAACGCCCAACCAGAAAGGTCTTTAGAAAATCAAGATATTGAAACAATTATTGAATATGAAGATGGAAGTGTTGAAATAAATTTTCAAATAGATTCAAGAGATACAACTCCTACAGTTTATCAACCTTCTAGAAAGTCTTATTCTCATCCTCCGTCTATGGTAGGATCATTTATAAAATAACCATCCCGAGTTTCTTGCTCTACACCTAATGTAGACCTTCGACTTACAAGACTTCTGTATCTTTCTTATCAAGCTTCTCCATCTGATACATATAATCCTTCAGAATCCGATCTCAATATAAATGTTATTGAATGCTTTGAAATTGATAAAGAAATGTTAAAAAAGAATTTAGTTTTAGATCTTCTCACAAAATCCTTTTTCGGCCATGTTTTTTAAGAACATAAAGACTTTCTAAAAGCAAATGGAATAAATATATGAATGATAATCAAAGAAATATTTATTTCTTTGATTGGCTTAAACTAGCCATGAAGAAAGCTCATAATACAAAAGATTTATCCATCAACGTGATAACTAATTTAAGCTCTTCTTGTATTATAGCTTCTATCAGTTCTTCTCCACAAAAAACTAAAGAATCTTTACATCCTCCATTATATCAAATCATTTATAAAGAAAGTTCAGCTGTACACATAAAAGATGTTGCAAAAATACAAGGAGACAAAGGTAAAACTGAATTTATTCACAAATCAGATTTATGTCATGTTTTAGAACAAAAAAATTATATAAATATTAGCCTTCCTTCTATTGGCCAACAAACCAATAGAAATGAAAATAAAGTTGAAAAAATTTTAAAATTTTATGAAACTACTTCTTCCCATAAAGTAATCAAGACACAATCTTTAGGTTTTCAAGGTGAAGCCTTTAAAGATCTAAAGTTAGAAAAAAAATCCTTAAAATTTTCAAACGAACCAATCAATCAATTGTCTTATAGTTTTATAAACATAAAACTTAAAGATAACAAAGAAAATAAAGATGAAAAATCCATAAATATTTTAGTTTCTAAAGCTTTGACCTCAGACTCTGAATTCTCTGTTTTTGACTATAGAATAAAAATCAAATGAAAATCAAGATCAAGGATCGCTATAACTTAATAAAATATTTAAAAGGCAAAGACCAATAGTCACTGTAGCAACGACAAGAAATTATTATCCAAGACCTATTCCAGTTGATCTTCAATTCGAAGAACAAGCTATTCTAAATGGCCTTCGATTTGAAAACTCTTCAGTATATGAATGGAATCTAGATGGATAATCTGAATATCAAATCCTGCAACTATGCCAACACATGATGACATATGCCTCTACCATCATGGCTGCTGATAATGATCAAAGACAAGCAGTAAATGCAGTCGTCCTTGGATTTACTGGATAATTACACGGTTGGTAGGAAAAATACCTATATGGTATAAAAAGAAATGCAATATTAAATGTAGTAAAAAGAGATCCCTCAGGAAATCCTGTTCTTACTCCTTAAGGCCAAATGATCCCTGATTCCATCTACATGCTTATTACCAATACAGTTAAACGTTTTATTGGTAATTATATGAATGTAGAAGAAAAATTAAAAACCCAATTAATCAATTTATCTTGCCAAACATTATCAGATTTTCGTTGGTATAAAGATGTTTTCTTATCAAAACTCTATACAATTGATGCAAGTAATTCATAATTTTGGAAAGAAAAATTCATATATGATAGTCCTAAACTTTTGTAGAAAAAGTTAGAGAAGAATTAATATAAAAAAAATTATGGAAATTTGAATTATGGAATGTATACATATGGTGACCTAATTCAAAAGATTAATAAAGTTGGATTTTCATTATGCAATGAAATCAAACTTAAACGTCAAATTGAAAATCAAAAAAGAATTAGCAAGTATGAACTTGGTGACTTTTTTTTCAATTTGGTGTGGAACCATTAATTCATCCTTCTAGCTTGAATAAAAAGAAAAACTTAAAAAGAAACCATCAAAAAAGAAAATCTAGACATTTTTCAACTGCACAATATTATATTCCTTTAAAAAGATATCATAAAAAATCTTCTCATAAAAACCCTTATAAAGAATTAAAGAAACCTTGTACGAAAAAAATCCATCCACTTATCATCTTAAGAAAAAAGAAATACAATGTTATAATTGCAAGGAAAAAGGACATATAGCCCCATAATTGCCAAAAAATAAAAGTTAAAACAAAAAAAGAAATCAAAACTATCTTAAAAGGATCCTTAGAGTCAGAGTTATCCAGTTCCTATGATACAGATTATTCTTCGTCTCATTCTTTAGATACATGTCATTGAAATATTTGATAATGAAATCCAGTATGAATCTGCTTCTTCTACCTTTTTATCTTTAAACGTACTTTCTACTCTAGAAGAGATGGTGCTAGAAATGTTTAAAGATCTAAAAGATGAAGAATTAAAAATAAATGTTTTGAAAAAATACAGAATAAAAATAAAGGAACTAAAAAAGGCAAAGCTTCTACATCAAATAACATATCAGACTTCCCTGTACAATTCAACATTAAAACTGTATTATATAGATTAAGAGAGCAACAAGCTCGTACTCATCTTTCTATTCAAGATCTTTATAAAGAAATTAATATTCAAAATCAAGAAATAAAAGAATTAAAACAAGACCTAATTGAACCTCAAAAACTCAAACAACATGCTGAGAATCTTGAATTTCACATACTCAAAAATTTTCAAGAAAATAATGGTAATTTAGAAAATCAAGAAAAATTTTATGAAAACTTGATTGGTTTTGTTAAATTCTTTAACAAGGAATCCACTTAAAAAATGGAAAACTCAAGTTATAATTGAGATAAAAGAATTATCTATGAAAGCACTCTGTTTGCTAAATAGTGGCGCAGATGTTAATTTAATAAGAGAAGGATTAATCCCAACAAAATATTATGAAAAAACCAATAATAAACTCAATCTTGTTATTGCTAGCAAAAAACTACATATCAAATACAAATTAAGTAATGTTTATGTCTATAAAAATGGAACATTTATAAAGACTAATTTTCTTCTAGGAAAGGATTTAAATAATGATGTTAACCTTGGAAATCCTTTTCTGCAAATTTTATAGCCTTTTCAAATTGGCTTATCGGTCTAAAAATAAATTTGGACAATAAAGAATTAAATTTTGATTTTGTTGAATTAGCTCCTATTCAATATATCAATATTATTTAGACAAAGTGTAAACAAGAATAAGATGTTCAGAAACCATTCAGATATCCCATTCCAAATAAAATGGATCTTATTAGTCATCTCTCAGATGTCTTCATGTTTTCTATATTTAATCCTACATCCAGATTTTGGTACCTTCAAATTCTACCTAGAGGTTTGGTACCTTCAAATTCTACCTAGAGGACAGATATAAAATTGCTTTTCTTTTCCCAAAGAAAATAAAAATTTAGTTTATTAATAATTCTCATTCAGACCTATCTTTTACTCCTATCTGCCTTCAGGAAGTATCCCTTCTCATTATGACATCAACTAAAGCCCTTAGTCAGAAATCAAGCCCTTCTTTCATACCTACATCTCAACAAATATCAATTCCCTTCTTCAATCCAGGATTATCTGTCACTTCACAAGAACTTATTAATATCCATTGGAGTGCCACTCTTTCTTATAAAAGAAAAAACACTGGAAAAACCCATCCAAAATTACAAACCATATCAAGAACTAAGAAAGCAAGATCCTTATGTGCCATAACATCCATCAAAGAGCACTATTATCCACCTATGTTGATGAAAATACATCTAGAATTCACCTCCTAGAAAAGGTTAACACAGCCCTTCCAGATGAGATAGTTATAAGAATTAGAGAAAAATTTATTTCTTGTTAGATCAAGGAGCGATTAATGCTCAAAGCTCAATATATAAGTTGGGCAACTGGCTTTCCCAAATTGTTCCTTCATCATATGAAGTTGATATCTCATATATTGAACAAGGATTAGTCCAAAGATTTTCTTTATGCAGAGATGACTTTGAAATAGTATAGCAGCTCCCTGCAATCATGCATCATGCACTTTGTAGCCTTGGAGTCACCAAAAGACAACTCCTCATAATGATTTATTCAAGTTTGGGTGAAAGATCTGAAATCCAGTCTTATCAACATTATTATTTATGGACTATCATGACTTATGAAGAAGGAGATTTAGTCTGCAAAAAATTCATCTCTACCTTAAATGATTACGAGCATCTCCCTGTCGATTATCCTGCTCAACGGTATGAATCTCATGAAGTTGCTACAATGGAATACAGCTTAGAACATCTCCAAAATTATGATTCAGCTTCTGATCAATATCAAAGATTTTTCAATCTAAAAGGACATCTTGAATTTGCAGGTACATACAAATAAGTTTGGTGTGATAGTCAATGAGTTGTTTGCATTGCTGATGATCTCGCTGAGCAAACAACGGTGATACAGAATCCATATGAATCTGAGCCATACAGCTCTTAATCAAATTATCAATGCTTTTTCTAAAACATTGGAAGGATGAGAATAAGACTTTCCAGAAGGTTGATAAACTGTAGGAGTTGTATCTCTTGAATCTGTTTGAAAATTTATTTAAACACTTCCATCTTCATGTTCAATAATTTTTTCAATATCTTGATTTTCTAAAGACCTTTTTGGATGAGCATTTTTTAAGCGTCATTTACTAGATAGATTAATATCATTCCACTGCATGAGTTTTGGAATATTAACTTTATTTTTGAAATTAGTTTAGAATAAAGTAGCCATACCTTTTGCTTGATGGGAATAGGCTATGCTTGGAACAACTGAATTCATGAGTTTATAATAAACTCTATATATGAGAGCAAGATTATGATTATGAGGATTCATATCTAAACCTTTTGTCTGGATAGTGAGAGTAAGAGCTTCATGTGCACCTGGATCTGTAAAAGAAACAGAAAAATTTGGAAAGCAATTGAAAAAATTAGGGCCACTAGCCAAACTTGATTCAATCATTCCAAGTAATGAATCACCGAATTTTTTATGTCTTGTATCTTGAACATAGATGAGAGCTTTAGTTCTAAGTCTAAGTCTTATTAATGGCTTTAAAGCAACCTGCACTAATCCAAAATGAATATAATTGTATGTTTTAACGTACTCCTTTATTTCATGGGCCTTGATTAAAGAAAGATGCTGAATATTACTGGTAATGGATTCAGTTCTTTCAATGGTTTTTACTTTATAACTTGATTTTAATTGAAAACTTCCAACTTTATAAATTTCATTTTTATTTATGGTTGGAATAGTCCAGTCACAAATAACTTGATCCAAATCGTCATAACTGATTTCTTCACTATTTTTAATAGACATAGAAGATAAGGAATTTGATGATGAGGAAGAAGAAGGTACAAACTTCTTAATAAGCTTAGCCATAATTTGTATTACAAAGTTATTTTAACCAAATCCATCACAAGTAACTAACGAAATAGAGGATTTACACACTGACAAAATGCCTTAAATGCCTTTGCACAGCTAACAACGGTGACAACAATGGCTACCTCAGCTTCGCTCTGGGCGGAATATGGTTAAAATTTCTCAATAATAATAAACACGCAACCAAGTATTAAAATTTTCGACGTTCTTGCTTCTGAGTCAGCAATTCCTTAAGCAAAATCAAAGCATAACATAACAAAGAGAAGTAAAGAAATACTCCCAAAATAACTTTATATTGCCAAAGTACTTGATTAAAAATTTGGTACCAATTGGCTTGATACCAAATGGAGAAGCCCTTAAAGATCTAAAGTTAGAAAGGAAACCCTTAAAATTTTCAGATGAACTGGTCAATCAATTATCTCTTAGTTTTAGAAATTTAAAACTTCAAGAAAATAAAGATCAAAAAGTTGACAAATCTATAAATGTTTTAGTCTCAAATTCTAAAACCTCTAGCACAGATTCAGAATTTTCTGTAGCTGATCCTATAGAAGAAGTGTCTAAAGCAAAGGAGAATCAAAATGATCAAAATTAAGAATCTTTACAACCTAATAAAATATTTAAAAGGCAAAAACCAATAGTCACTGCAGCAAAAACAAGAAATTATTATCCAAGACCTACTCTAGTTGATTTTCAATTCGAAGAACAAGATATTCAAAATGGCCTTTGATTTGAAAACTCTTCAGTATATGAATGGAATGTAGATGGACTATCAGAATATTAAATCTTGCAACTATGCCAACACATGATGATATATGCCTCCACCATCATGGCTGTCGGTAATGATCAAAGACATGCAGTAAATGCAGTCATCTTTGGATTTACTGGACAATTACATGGTTGGTAGGAAAAATACCTATCTGTTATAGAAAGCAATGCTATATTAAATGCAATAAAAAGAGATCCCTTAAGAAATCCTGTTCTTACTCCTCAAGGCCGAATGATCCCTGATTCTATCTATATGCTTATTACCAATGTAGTTAAACATTTTATTGGTAATTATATGAATGTAGAAGAAAAATTAAAAACACAATTAATCAATTTATCTTACCCAACATTATCAGATTTTCATTGGTATAAAGACGTTTTCTTATCAAAACTCTATACAATCGATGCAAGTAATTCAGAATTTTGGAAAGAAAAATTCATATTTGCTATTCCTAACTTTTTGCAAAAAAATTTGGAGAAGAATTAAAATAAAAAAATTATGAAAATTTGAATTATGGAATGTATACATATGGTGATTTAATTCAAAAGAATGATAAAGTTGGATTTTCATTATGCAATGAGATCAAACTTAAATGTCAAATTGAAAATAAAAAAGAATCAGCAAATATGAACTTGGCGATTTTTGCTTTCAATATGGCATGGAACCATTAATCCATCTTTCTAGCCAGAATAAAAAGAAAAACTTAAAAAGAAACCATCAGAAAAAAAAATCTAAACATTTTTCAACTCTACAATATTATATTCCCTCAAAAAGATATAATAAAAAATCGTCTCATAAAAACCCTTATAAAGAATTAAAGAAATCTTATACAAAAAATAATCCATCCACTTCTTATCTCAAGAAAAAAGAAATACAATGTTATGATTGAAAGGAAAAAGGACATATAGCCCCCTGATTGCCCAAAAATAAAAATTAAGATAAAAAAAGAATCAAAACTATCTTAAAAGGATCCTCAGAGTCAGACTCATCTCGTTCCTTTGATACAGATTATTTTTCCACTCATTCTTCCGATGCATGTCATTGTAAAATATTTGACAGTGAAATCCAATATGAATCCGCTTCTTCTACCTCTTCATCTTTAAACTTACTTTCTGCTTCAGAAGAGATAGTGCTAGAAATGTTTAAAGATCTAAAAGATGAATAATTAAAAAATAAATATTTTGAAAAAAATACAGAATATAAATAAAGGAACTAAAAAAGGAAAAGCCTATGCATCAAATTACATATCAGACTTACCTGAATAATTCAGCATTAAAACTGTATTAGATAGATTAAAAGAGCAACAAGCTCCTACTCATCTTTCTATTCAAGATCTTTATAAAGAAATTAATAATCAAAATCAAGAAATAAAAGAATTAAAACAAGACTTAATTGAACTTCAAGAACTCAAACAACGTGCTGAGAATCTTGAATTTCACATACTCAAAAATTATCAAGAAAATAATGATAATTTAGAAAATCAAGAAAAATTTTATGAAAACTTGATTGGTTTTGTAAATTCTTTAACAAGGAATCCACTTAAAAAATGGAAAACTCAAGTTATAATTAAGATAAAAGAATTCTCTATGAAAGCACTCTGCTTGCTAAATAGTGGCGCAGATGTTAATTTAATAAAAGAAGGATTAATCCCAACAAAATATTATGAAAAACCCAATAATAAACTCAATCTTGCTACTGCTAGCAAAAACCTACATATCAAATACAAATTAAGTAATGTTTATGTCTGAAAAAATGGAACATGCATAAAGACTAATTTCCTTCTAGAAAAGGATTTAAAGAATGATGTTAACCTTGGAAATCCTTTTTTACAAATTTTACAGCCTTTTTAAATTGATTCATCTGGTCTAAAAACAATTTTAGACACTAAAGAATTAAAATTTGAATTTGTTGAATTAACTCCTATTCAACATATAAATATTATTTAGACAAAGTGTAAACAAGAATAAGATGTTAAAAAACCATTCAGATATCCAGTTCCAAATAAAATGAATCCTATTAGTCATCTTTTCGATGTCTTCATGTTTTCTACATTTAATCCTACATCCAGATTTTGGTACCTTTAAATTCTACTCAGAGGATAGATATAAAATTGCTTTTCTTTTCCCAACGAAAATTAAAATTTAAGTTATTAATAATTCCCATTTAGACCTATCTTTTACTCCTATCTGCCTTCAAGAAGTATCCCTTCTCATTATGGCATCAAGTAAAGCCCCTATTCAGGAATCAAGCTCTTCCTTCATACCTACATCTCAACAAATATCAATTCCCTTCTTCAATCCTGGATTATCTATCACTTCACAAGAACTTATCAATGCCCACTGGAGTGCCATTCTCTCTGATAAAAGAAAAACCACTAGAAAAACCCTATCCAAAATTGCAAACCATATCAAGGACTTAGAGAGCAAAATCCTTATGTGCTATAACATTCATCAAAGAGCACTGTTATCCACATATGCTGCTAAAAAAACATCCAGAATTCACTTCCTAGAAAAGGTTAACACAACCATTCCAGATGAGATAGCTGCAAGAATTAGATAAAAAACTATTTCTTGTCAGATCAAGGAGCGATTAATGTTCAAAGCTCAATATATAAGCTGGGCAACTAGCTTTCCCAAATTGTTCCTGCCATCATATGAAGTTGATATTTCATATATCAAACAAAGATTAGTGCAAAGATTTTCTTTATGCAGAGATGGCTTCGAAATAATACAGCAGCTCCCTGCAATCGTGCGTCATGCCTTTGCAGCGTTGGAGTTACCAAAAGACAACTTCCCATAACGATTTCATCAAGTTTGAGGTGGAAGATCAGAAATCCAATTTTATCAACCTTATCAATTAAAACTGTATTAGATAGATTAAGAAAGTAACAAGCTCCTACTCATTTTTCTATTCAAGATCTTTATAAAGAAATTAATAATCAAAATCTAGAAATAAAAGAATTAAAACAAGACTTAATTTAACTTCAAGAACTCAAATAACATGTTGAGAATCTTGAATTTCACACACTCAAAATTTATCGAGAAAATAATGGTAATTTAGAAAATCAAGAAAAATTTGATGAAAACTTGAATGGTTTTGTAACTTCTTTAACAAGGAATCCACTTAAAAAATGGAAAACTCAAATTAAAATTAAGATCAAATAATTCTCTACTAAAGCACTCTGCTTACTAGATAGTGGCGCAGATGTTAATTTAATAAGAGAAGGATTAATCCCAACAAATTATTATGAAAAAGCCAATAATAAACTCAATCTAGCTACTGCTAGCAAAAAACTACATATCAAATACAAATTAAGTAATGTTTATGTCTGTAAAAATGGAACATGTATAAAGACTAATTTCCTTCTAGGAAAGGATTTAAACAATGATGTTAACCTTGGAAATCCTTTTCTACAACCTTTGCAGCCTTTTTCAATTGACTCATCTGGTTTAAAAACTATTTTAGGCAATAAAGAACTAAATTTTGATTTTGTTGAATTAACTCTTATTCAACATATCAATATTATTTAGACAAAGTGTAAACAAGAATAAGATGTTCAAAAACCATTCAGATATCCAGTTCCAAATAAAACAGATCTTATTAGCCATCTCTGATGTGTTCATGTTTACTACATTTAATCATACATCCAGATTTTGGTACCTTCAAAGCCTACTTGGAGGATAGATATAAAATTGCTTTTCTTTTTCCAAAGAAAATAAAAATTCAGGTTGTTGATAATTCTCATTCAAACCAATTTTTTACTCCTATCTGCCTTCGGGAAGTATCCCTTCTCATTATAACATCATCTAAAGCCCCTATTCAGGAATCAAGCTCTTCGTTCATACCTACATCTCAACAAATATCAATTCCCTTCTTCAATCTAGGATTATCTGTCTCTTCATAAGAACTTATCAATGCCCATTGGAGTGTTATTCTCTCTAATAAAAAAAAAGCACTAGAAAAACCCTATCCAAAATTGCAAACCATATTAAGGACTTAGAAAGCCAAAACCTTATGTGCCATAACGTCCATCAAAGAGCACTGTTATCCACCTATGTTGATGAAAAAACATCCAAAATTCACCTTTTGCAAAAGCTTAACACAGCCCTTCCAGATGAGATAGCTGCAAGAATTATAAAAAAAACTATTTCTTGTCAAAAAAAGGAGCGATTAATGCTTAAAGCTAAATATATAAGTTGGGCAATTGGCTTTCCCAAATTGTTCCTGCCATAATATGAAGTTGATATCTCATATATCAAACAAGGATTAGTCCATAGATTTTCTTTATGCAGAGATGATTTTGAAATGATACAGCAGCTCCTTGCAATCGTGCGTCATGCCCTTTGCAGCCTTGGGGTTGCCAAAAGACAACTTCTCATAACAATTTCATCAAGTTTGGGTGAAAGATTAGAAATCCGGTTTTATCAACCTTATTAATTATGGACCATCATGCATTATGAAGAAGGAGATTTAATCTGCAAAAAATTCATCTTTACCTTGAATGATTACAAGCATCTCCCTGTTAATTATCCAGCTCAATGGTATGAATCTCATAAAGTTGCTATAATGGAATACAGCTTAGACTGCCTCTGAACTTATGATCTAGCTTTTAATCAGTATCAAAGATTTCTCAATCTAAAAAGATAGCTTGAATTTGCAAGTACATACAAATATATTTGGTGTGATGGTCGAAGAGTTGTTTGCATCGCTTATGATCTCACTGAAAAAGCAACAGTGATACAGAATCCGTATAAATCTGGACATACAGCTCTTAATCAAATTATCAATGCTCTCGAAAACATCTCTTCTGATATTTCTAACATAACTCAAGAAGAGTTAATCCAATTATTCCATGGTGAATTAACAAATAATGGCTTGGATGAGCACTTTTGATGCAAGTCTCCAATAATACTATGCCTAGAATAAAGATTCTTTCTAGAAGAGCTTTTTCTACTAGCCCATTAATGAGTTTTTTGGAAAAGGTACGCACAAAAGTACTAAAAGACAAAGCATATCTCTCATAAGAATGAAATAGTATTTTATTCCCGATATGCACATCTATGAAGAACTTATCTCTAGAAAGGGAAAAAAAATAAAGACATGACACATAGCTTATCAAGTCACTCAAAGAAATCATGATATCACACTATTCAGAATAAAGTTCATCTACAACAAAGATTGTGATTTTCAACTTTATCTTTAATTCTATTGGATTGTTGGCCAATAGTATGAAGGTTTATATTTGTATAATTATTTTTTTCTAAAACATGACTTAAATCTGATTTGTAAATAAATTTAAATTTACCTTTTTCTCCTTATATCTTTGCAACATCTTTTATGGGTACGGTTGAAGTTTCTTTATATATGATTTGATGTAATGGTGGATGTATAGATTTTTTAGTTCTTTGTGTAGAAGAGTTAGCAGAAACTAAAATCCAAGATGAGCTTAATTTTATGTAGCTATAATCCAAGATGAGCTCAATTTTGTTATCATATTGATGGATAAATCTTTAGTATTATAAGCTTTCTTTATGGCTAGTTTAAGCCAATCAAAGAAATAAATATTTCTTTGATTATCATACATATATTTGTACCATTTTTCTTTTAAAAAGTCTTTATGTTCTTGAGAAACCTATTTAAAAAAGGATTTTGTTAATGGATGTAGAGCTAATTTTTTTTTGACATTTCTTTATCAATTTCAAAACATTCAATAACATTTATATTGAAATCGAATTCTAAAGGATTATATGTATTAGATGGAGAAGCTTGATAAGAAGGATACACAAGTCCTGTAGGGTACCCAACTGTAGGAGTTGTATCTCTTGATTCTGTTTGAAAATTTATTTCAACACTTCCATCTTCATGTTCAATAATTGTTTCAATATCTTGATTTTCTAAAGACCTTTCAAGTTGAGTGTTCTTTAAGTGCCATTTACTAGATAGATTAATATCATTCCAATGTATGAGTTTTGAAATATTAACTTTATTTTTGAAATTAGTTTGGAATAAAGTAGTCATACCTTTTGCTCGATGGGAATATGCTATGCTAAGAACAATTGAATTCATGAGTTTATAATAAACTCTATACATGAGACCAAGATTTTGATTATGAGGATTTATATCAAAACCTTTTGTCTAGATAGTAAGAGTAAGAGCTTCATGTGCACCTAGATCTGTAAGGGAAACAGAGAAATTTGGAAAGCAATTAAAGAAAGTAGGGCCATTACCCAAACTTAATTCAACCATTCCAAGTAATGAATCACTAAATTTTTTATGTCTTGTATCTTAAATATAAATGAGAGCTTCTGTTCTAAGCCCAAGTCTTGTTAATGGCTTTAGAGCAACTTGCACTAATCCAAAATGAATATAATTGTATGTTTTAACATACTCCTTTATTTCATGGGGCTTGATTTAAGAAAGATACTGAATATCATTGGTAATGGATTCAGTTCTTTCGACGATTTTTACTTTATAACTTGATTTTAATTGAAAAAGTCCAACTTTATAAATTTCATTTTTATTTACAGTTGGAGTAGTCCAATCACAAATAACTTGATCTAAATCATCATAACTGATTTCTTCACTATTTTTAATAGACATAAAAGATAAGGAATTTGAGATGAGGAAAAAGAAGGTACAGACTTCTTAATAAGCTTAGCCATAATTTGTATTACAAATTTATTTTAACCAAATCCACTACGAGTATCTAACAAAATAAATGATTTACACACCAACAAAATGCCTTAAATGCCTTCACACGGCTAACAACGAGGATAACAGTGGCTACTTCAGCTTCGCTCTGGGTGGAATATGATTAAAATTTCTCAATAATAACAAACACACAACCAAGTATTAAGATTTTTGACGTTCTTGCTTCTGAGTAAGCAATTCCTTAAATAAAATTAAAATATAAAGATAAGTGAAGAAATACTCACAAAATGACTTTATATTGTAACGATACTTGATTACAGACTAGATGCCAACTTGTCTCTTATATCAAATGGGGAAGATGGTGGGTATAAAAAACAAAAGATTGAGGAAAGCGGAGATGGTGGTGGAAGTAAGGATGGATTTTGATTGGTATTCCAACTCTTGCCTATACATGCGGAAGGCTAGACTTATTTATAGTCATAACGAACATAATTTACATTTCATTACAACTGAATTTAGACTAAATGCGTATTTCATTTAATGTGGTGCCAAATTTCATGACGCTTCAGACTACCGGCAATAATCACAATCTTTGTTGTAGATGACCTTTATTCAGAATAGTGAGATGTCATGATTGCTTTAAGTGACTTGATACGGTATATGTCATGTCTTTATTTCTTTTCCCTTTCTAGAGATAAGTTCTCCATGGATGTACATGTTGGGAATAAAATACTACTTCATTCTTATGAGAGATATGCTTTGTCTTTTAGTACTTTTGCATGTACTTTTTCTAAAAACTCATTGATGGGCTAGTAGAAAAAGCTTTTCTCATCCTTCCAATGCATTGAAAAAAGCTCTTGTAGGAAGAATCTTTATGGTAGGCATAGTATTATAGGAGACTTGCATCAAAAGTGCTCATCCTAACCTTCATTTGTTAATTCACCATGGAATAATTGGATTAACTCTTCTTGAGTTTCTTCAGAAATATCAAAAGACATGTCTTCATAAGCATTGATAATTTGATTAGGAGTTGTACATCTAGATTTATATGGATTCTGTATCACCGTTGTTTGCTCAACGAGATTATCAGCAATGCAAACAACTCATCGACCGTCACACCAAACATACTGTATGTACTTGTAAATTCAAAATGTCCTTTTAGATTGAGAAATCTTTGATATTGATCAGAATCTGGATCATAATTTTGGAGACATTCTAAGTTGTATTCCATTGTAGCAACTTCATGAGATTCATACCATTGAGCTAGATAATCAACAGAGAGATGCTTGTAATCATTTAAGGTAGAGATGATTTTTTTGTAGACTAAATCTCCTTCTTGATATGGTTCATGATAGTCCATAATTGATATGGTTCATAAAACCCAATTTCTAATCTTTCACCCAAAGTGGATGATATCATTATGAGAAGTTGTCTTTTGGTAACTCCAAGGCTAGAAAGGACATGACGCACGATTGCAAGGAGCTGCTGTATCATTTCAAAATCATCCCTGCATAAGGAAAATCTTTGGACTAATTCTTGTTCGATATATAAGATATCAACTTCATATGATGGCAAGAACAATTTGGGAAAGCCAGTTGCCCAGCTTATATATTGAGCTTTGAGCATTAATCGCTCCTTGATCTGACAAGAAATAGTTTTATCTCTAATTTTTGCCGCTATCTCATCTGGAAGGGCTGTGTTAACCTTTTCTAGGAGGTGAATTTTGGATGTTTTTTCATCAGCATAGGTGGATAATAGTGCTCTTTGATGGATGTTATGGCATATAAGGATTTGGCTTTCTATGTCCTTGATATGGTTTGCAATTTTGGATAGGGTTTTCTAGTGTTTTTCTTTTATCAGAGATAATGGCACTCCAATGGGCATTGATAAGTTCTTGTGAAGTGACAGATAATCATGAATTAAAGAAGGGAATTGATATTTGATTGGATGTAAGTATGAAGGAAGAGCTTCATTCCTGAATAGGGGCTTTGCTTTTGCTTGTACTTGATGTCATAATGAGAATGGATACTTCCTAAAGGTAGATAGGTCTAAATGAGAATTATCAATAATCTGAATTTTTAGTTTCTTTGGGAAAAGAAAATTAATTATATATCGATCCTCCGGGTAGAATTTGAAGGTACCAAAATCTGGATGTAGGATTAAATGTAGAAAACATGAAAACATCAGAGAGACGATTAATAAGATCCATTTTATTTGGAACTGGATATCTGAATGGTTTTTGAACATCTTATTCATGTTTACACTTTGTTGAATAATATTGATATGTTGAATAGGAGTTAATTCAACAAAATCAAGTTTTAATTCTTTATTGTCTAAAATAGTTTTTAGACCTGATGAGTCAATTTGAAAAGGCAGTAAAATTTGTAGAAAAGGATTTATGAGCATAACATCATTGTTTAAATCCTTTCCTAGAAGAAAATTAGTCTTTATGTATGCTCCATTTTTACAGACATAAAATTACTTAATTTGTATTTGATAAGTAGTCTTTTGTTAGCAGTAGATAGATTGAGTTTATTATTGGTTTTTTCATAATATTTTGTTGGGATTAATCCTTCTCTTATTAAATTAACATTTGTGCCACTATCTAGTAAGCAGAGTCTTTTGATAGATAAGTCTTTGACCATAATTGTAGCTTGAGTTTTCCATTTTTTGAGTGGATTTCTTATTAAAGAATTTACAAAACCATTTAAGTCTTTATCAAATTTTTCTTGATTTTCTAAATTATCATTATTTTCTTGATAATTTTTGAGTGTGTGAAATTCAAGGTTCTCAACACGTTGTTTGGGTTCTTGAAGTTCAATTAAGTCTTGTTTTAATTCTTTTATTTCTTGCTTTTGATTAGTAATTTCTTTTTAAAGATCTTGAATTGAAAGATGAGGAGGAGCTTGCTGCTCTTTTAATCTATCTAATACAGTTTTAATGATGAAATGTTCAGGTAAGTCAAATATATTATTTGATGTAGAAGCTTTTCCTTTTTTATTTCCTTTATTTATATTCTGTATTTTTTTAAAAAAATTTATTTTTTAATTCTTCATCTTTGAAATCTTTAAACATTTCTAGCACCAGTTTTTCTGGAGTAGAAAGTACATTTAAAAAAAAAGAGGAAGAAAAAGCAAATTCATACTAGATTTCACTGTCAAATATTTTACAATGACATGTATCTGAAGAATGAGAGGAAGAATCATCTGTATCAGAGGAACTGGATGACTCTAATAGTGAGGATCCTTTTAAGATATTTTTTATTTCTTTCTTTATTTTTACTTTTATTTTTGGGTAGTTAGGAGCTATATGTCCTTTTTCTTTGTAATTATAACAATGTATTTCTTTTTTCTTGGGATGGGAAGTGGATGAATTATCTTTTGTATAGGATTTTTTTAATTCTTTATAAGGGTTTTTATGAGAAGATTTTTTATGATAACTTTTTGAGGGAATATAATATTGTGGAGTTGAAAAATGTTTAGATTTTCTTTTTTAATGGTTTCTTTTTAAGTTTTTCTTTTTATTATGGCTAGATGGACTAATTAATGGTTCCATGCCAAATTGATAGAAAAAACTACCAAGTTCATATTTGTTGATTCTTTTTCAATTTTTAATTTGTCGTTTAGGTTTGATTTTATTGCATTATGAAAATCCAGCTTTATTTATATTTTGAATGAGGTCACCATTTGTATAAAGTCCATAATTTAAATTTCCATGAATTTCTGATTTTAATTCTTCTCTAACTTTTTCTGCAAAAAGTTTAGGAAGACTAGATATAAATTTTTCTTTCCAAAATTCTGAATTGCTTGCATTGGTTGTATAGAGTTTTTATGAGAAAACATCTTTATACCAACGAAAATCTGATAATGTTGGTCAAGATAAATTGATTAATTGTGTTTTAATTTTTTCTTCTACATTTATATAATTACCAATAAAATGTTTTACAATATTGGTAATAAGCATGTAAATAGAATCAGGAATCATTTGCCGTTGAGGAGTAATAATAGGATTTCCTGAAGGATCTCTTTTTACTGCATTTAGTATAGCATGCCTTTCTATATCAAATAGGTACTTTCCCACCAACCATGTAATTGTCCAGTAAATCCAGGGACAACTACATTTACTGCATGTCTTTGATCATTACCGGCAGCCATGATAGTAGAGGCATATATCATCATATGTTGGCATAGTTGCAGGATTTGATATTCAGATAGTCCATCTACATTCCATTCATATATTGAGGAGTTTTCAAATCGAAGGCCATTTAGAATAGCTTGTTCTTCAAATTGAAGATCAACCGGAGTCGGTCTTGGATAATAATTTCTTGTTTTTGCTGTAGTGACTATTGGTTTTTGTCTTTTAAATATTTTTTTAATTTGTAGAGATTCCTGATTTTGATGATTTTGATTCTGAATTGTTTTAGACTCTTCTTCTATAGGATCAGCTATAAAAAATTCTGAATCTGAGCTAGAGATTTTAGAATTTAAGACTAAAATATTTATAGATTTGTCAACTTTTTTATCTTTATTTTTTTGAAGTTTTATATTTGTAAAACTATGAGATAATTGATTGATTGGTTCATCTGAAAATTTTAAAGGTTTCCTTTCTAACTTTAGATCTTTAAGGGCTTCACCTTGAAAACCTAAAGTTTGTGTCTTAATTATCTTTTTTGAAGAAGATGCTTCATAAATTTTTAAAATATTTTCAACTTTATATTTAGTTCTATTGGTTTGTTGGCCAATAGTATGAAGGTTAATATTTGTATAATTATTTTGTTCTAAAACATGACTTAAATATGATTTGTAAATAAATTCAAATTTACCTTTATCTCCTTGTATTTTTGCGGCATCTTTTATGGGTGCGGCTGAAGATTCTTTATATATGATTTGATGTAATGGATGATGTATAGATTCTTCAGTTCTTTGTGGAGAAGAACTGGTAGAAGCTATAATTCAAAAAGAGCTTAATTTAGTTATCATATTGATAGATAAATCTTCAGTATATGAGCTTTCTTTATGGCTAGTTTAAGCCAATCAAAGAAATAAATATTTCTAGATTATCATACATATATTTATACCATTTTGCTTTTAGAAAGTCTTTATATGCTTGAGAAACATGGTTAAAAAAGAATTTTGTGAGAGGATGTAAAGCTAAATTCTTTTTTAACATTTCTTTATCAATTTCAATGCATTCAATAATGTTTATATTAAAATCAGATTCCGAAAGATTATATGTATTAGATGCAGAAGCTTGATAAGAAGGATACACTACTCCTATAGGTTGAAGTTCTACATTAGCTGTAGAGCAAGAAACTCAAGATGGTTCTTTTATGGAAGATTCTACCACAGAGGGAGGATGAGAATAAGACTTTCTAGAAGGTTGATAAAATGTAGGAGTTGTATCTCTTGAATTTGTTTGAAAATTTATTTCAACACTTCCATCTTCATGTTTAATAACTATTTCGATATCTTGATTTTCTAAAGACCTTTCAGGTTGAGCGTTTTCTAAGCGTCATTTACTAGATAGATTAATATCATTCCATTGTGTGAGTTTGGAATATTAACTTTATTTTTGAAATTATTTTGGAATAAAGTAGTCACATCTTTTGCTTAATGGGAATAGGCCATGCCTAGAACAATTGAATTCATGAGTTTATGATGAACTCTATATATGAGAGCAAGATTTTGATTATGAAGATTCATGTCAAAACCTTTTGTCTGGATAGTAAGAGTAAGAGCTTCATGTGCACTTAGATCTATAAGGGAAATAGAGAATTTTCAAAAGCAATTGAAACAAGTAGTGCCATTAGCCAAACTTGATTCAACCATTCCAAGTAATGAATCACTGAATTTTTTTATGTCGTGTCTTGAACATAGATGAGAGCTTCTGTTCTAAGTCCAAGTCTTGTTAAAGGCTTTAAAGCAACTTGCACTAGTCCAAAATGAATATAATTGTATGTTTTAACATACTCCTTTATTTCATAGGCCTTGATTAAAGAAAGATGCTAAATATTACTGGCAATGGATTCAGTTCTTTCAATGGTTTTTACTTTATAACTTGATTTTAATTGAAAATTTTCAACTTTATAAATTTCATTTTTATTTACGGTTAGAATAGTCCTGTAACAAATAACTTGATTTAAATTGTCATAACTGATTTCTTCACTATTTTTAATAAACATAAAAGATAAGGAATTTGATGATGAGGAAGAAGAAGGTACAAATTTCTTAATAAGCTTAGCCATAATTTGTATTATAGAGTTATTTTAAGCAAATCCACCTCGAGTATTTAACAAAATTGAGGATTTACACCAACAAAATGCCTATAATGCCTTCACACGGCTAACAACGGCGACAACAATGGCTACCTCAGCTTTGCTCCGGGCGGAATATGATTAAAATTTCTCAATAATAACAAATACAGAATAAGTATTAAGACTTTTGATGTTCTTACTTCTGAGTCTGCAATTCTTTAAACAAAATCAAAATATAAAGATAAGTGAAGAAATACTCACAAAATGACTTTATATTGGAGCGACACTTGATTACAAACTAGACGCCAACTTGGCTCTGATACCAAATGGGGGAGATGGTGGGTATACAAAAGTGCAAGGGAGAAGAGAGAGGAGCTGGTGGTAGAAATAAGGCTGGATTTTGACTGGTATTCCAACTCTTACCTGTACATGGAGAAGGCTGGTACTATTTATGGCCTTAGTAAACATAATTTACATTTCATTACAACTAAATTTAGACTGCATTTGCATTTCATTTTATGTGCTGACGTATTACATGATGTTTAGGGATTTTACTGCTGATAGGATCATAGGTTGCCATTAGATGGTTTGTTTTTATGCTGTGATGATTGTACTTATTGACTAGGAGGATGTTGCTTTATTCTTCTGCATAGTACCTGGTTGGTTTGTTATGGAGAGAGGAGTCTATACAGCCTTGTTGATTCTTGTTGTCTTTTGGATTTTTCACATTTGTCTTTTGTCTTCTTTCTCAAAGTAGCTTTTTGTATAGTACTTTTCCAACATAATTTTGATGTGTTTATAGAGAATAGCATAGCTATGTATCCAGTAGCAATGATAAAGTTTTTATTATCTTTTCTTTGCATGCTTTATAGAGAAAACTCTTAATAAATCTTGACAAATCTAAATCATGATAAAATTAATCACCATCCTAATGAATTCCATTACAGCTGGTGGAGAACTTCATAATAGAGTCAAAATTATGACAAGGGTTATTCCAACATTCATTATCATTTTCAAATTCTCCATGGAATCGCTGAATTAATTCTTCACGAGTTTTTTTAAAAATGTCAAAAGAGATATCTTCATAGGCATTGAGAATTTGATTCAACTTGGCATGTCCAGATTTAGAAGGATTCTGGATCACCGTAGTTTGCACAATGAGATCAACAACAATGTAAACAATTCATCCACTGTCACACCAAACATATCTATATGTACTTGCAAATTCAAGATGTCCTTTTAGATTAAGAAATCTTTGACATTGATTAGAAGCTGGATCATAATTTTTGAATAAGCTATATTCCATTATAGCAACTTCATGAGATTCATACCATTGAGCTGGATAATTAACAGGGAGATGCTTGTAATCATTTAAGGTAAAGATGGATTTTTTGCAGATTAAATCTCCTTCTTCATAATGCATGATGGTCCATAATTAATAAGGTTGATAAAACCAGATTTCTAATCTTTCACCCAAACTTGATGAAATCGTTATGAGAAGTTGTCTTTTGGTAACTCCAAGGCTGCGAAGGGCATGAAACACGATTGCAGGAAGCTGCTGTATCATTTCAAAATTATCTCTACATAAAGAAAATCTTTGGTTTAATCCTTGTTTGATATATGAGATATCAACTTCATATGATGGCAAGAACAATTTGAGAAAGCCAGTTGCCCAGCTTATATATTGAGCTTTGAGCGTTAATCGCTCCTTGATCTAACAAGAATTTTTATTTTCTTTGAGAAAAGATAAATAATTTTATATCTGTTCTCCGAGTAGAAATTGAAGGTACCAAAAACTAGTTGTAGGATCAAATGTAGAAAACAGGAAGATATCAGAGAGACAATTAATAAGATCCATTTTATTTGGAACTGAATATTTGATTGTTTTTTGAACACCTTATTCTTGTTTACACTTTGTCTGAATACTATTGATATGTTGAATAGGAGTTGATTCACCAAAATCAAAAATTTATTCTTTATTGTCTAAAATAGTTTTTAGACTTGATGAGTCAATTTGAAAAGGCTATAAAATTTGTAGAAAAGGATTTCCAAGGATAACATCATCATTTAAATACTTTCTTAGAAAGAAATTAGTCTTTATGCATGTTGCATTTTTACTGACATAAACATTACTTAATTTGTATTTGATATGTAGTTTTTTGCTAGCAGTAGCTAGATTGAGTTTATTATTGGTTTTTTCATAAAATTTTGTTGAGATTAATCCTTCTCTTATTAAATTAACTTCTACGCCACTATCTAGTAAGCAAAGTGAATTAATAGAGAATTTTTTTATCTTAATTGTAACTTGAGTTTTCTATTTTTTATAAATATATGTATGATCATCAAAGAAATATTTATTTCTTTGATTGGCTTAAAATAGCCATAAAGAAAGTTTATAATACTGAATATTTATCCATCAATATGTTAACAAAATTAAGCTCATCTTGGATTATAGCTTCTACCAGTTCATCTCCACAAAGAACTGAAGAATCTATACATCCTCCATTACATCAAATCATATGTAAAGAAACTTCGGCCGGACCCATAAATGATGTTACAAAAATACAAGGAGATAAATGTAAATCTGAATTAATTTATAAACCAAACTAAAGTCATATTTTAGAATAGAATAATTATACAAATATTAACTTTCACGCTATTGGCCACCAAACCAATAGAATTGAAGAAAAAGTTGAAAATATTTTAAAATTTTATGAAGCATCCTTTTCACTAAAGATAATTCAGACACAAAGCTTAGGTTTTCAAGGTGGAGCCCTTAAAGATCTAAAGTTAGAAAGGAAACCTTTAAAATTTTCAGATGAACTAATCAATCAATTATCTCATAGTTTTACAAATGTAAAACTTTAAGAAAATAAAGATCAAAAAGCTGACAAATCTATAAATGTTTTAGTCTTAAATTCTAAAGCCTCTAGCTTAGATTCAGAATTTTCCATAGCTGATCCTAGAGAAAAGGAGTCTAAAACAAATGAGAACCAAAATGATGAAAATCAAGAATCTCTACAAATCAATAAAATACTTAAAAGACAAAAACCAATAGTCACTATAGCAAAAACAAGAAATTATTATCCAAGACCTACTCCAGTTGATCTGCAATTTGAAGAAATAGTTATTCTAAATAGCCTTTAATTTGAAAACTCCTCAGTGTACAAATGGAATGTAGATGGACTATCTGAATATCAAATCCTGCAACTATGCCAATACAAGATGATATATGCCCCAACCATCATGGCTGCCGGTAATGATCAAAGACATGTAGTAAATGCAGTTATCCTTGGATTTATTGGATAATTACATGGCTGGTGGGAAAAATATGTATCTGATATAGATAGACAAGCTACACTAAATGTAGTAAAAAGAGATCCTTTAGGAAATCTTGTTATTACTCCTCAAGGTCAAATGATTCCTGATTATATTTACATGCTTATTGCCAATAGAGTAAAACATTTTATTGGTAATTATATGAATATAAAAGAAAAAATAAAAACACAATTAATCAATTTATCTTCCCCAACATTATCAGATTTTCATTGGTATAAGATGTTTTCTTATCAAAACTTTATACAATCGATGCACGCAATTCAAAATTTTGGGAAGAAAATTCATATTTGGTCTTCCTAAACTTTTTATAGAAAAAGTTAGAGAAGAATTAAAATCTGAAAATTACGTAAATTTGAATTATGGAATGTATATATATGGTGATCTAATTCAAAAGATTAATAAAGTTAGATTTTCATTATGTAATGAAATCAAACTTAAACGTCAAATTGAAAATAAAAAAATATATACTTGCTAATTTTTGTTTTCAATTTGGCATCGAACTATTAATCAGTTCTTCTAGCCAGAATAAAAAGAAAAACTTAAAAGAAAACTGTCAAAAAAGAAAATCTAAACACTTTTCAAATCCACAATATTATACTCCCTCAAAAAGATATTATAAAAAATCTTCTCATAAAAACCCTTATAAAGAATTAAAGAAATCTTAAACAAATGATAATCCATCCACTTCTTATCCCAAGAAAAAAAAATACAATGTTATAATTGAAAAGAAAAAGGACATGTAGCTCCTAATTGCCTAAAAATAAAAGTTAAAACAGAAAAAGAAATCAAAACTAACTTAAAAGGATCCTCAGCGTTAGAGTCATCCAGTTCCTCTGATACAGATTATTCTTCCTCTCATGCTTCAAATACATGTCATTGTAAAAATTTGATAGTGAAATCCAGTATGAATCTACTTCTTCTTCATCTTTATCTTTAAACGTACTTTTTGCTCCAGAAGAGATGGTGCTAAAAATGTTTAAAGATCTAAAAGATGAAGAATTAAAAAATAAATATTTTAAAAAAATACAGAATATAAATAAAGGAACTAAAAAAAGGGAAAGCTTCTACATCAAATAACATATCAGACTTACCTAAACAATTCATCATTAAAACTGTATTAGATAGATTAAGAGAGCAACGAGCTCTTACGCATCTTTCTATTCAAGATCTTTATAAAGAAATAAATAATCAAAAGCAAGAAATAAAAGAATTAAAATAAGACTTAATTGAACTTCAAGAACTAAAACAACGTGTTGAAAATCTTGAATTTCACATACTCAAAAGTTATCAAGAAAATAAAGATAATTTAGAAAATAAAGAAAAATTTGATAAAGACATAAATGGTTTTGTAAATTCTTTAACAAAAAATCCACTTAAAAAATGGAAAACTCAAGCTACAATTAAGGTTCTTTCTAAATAGTAGCGCAAATGTTAATTTAATAAGAGAAGGATTAATCCCAACAAAATATTATGAAAAAACCAATAATAAACTCAATCTAGCTACTGCTAGTAGAAAACTACATATCAAATACAAATTAAGTAATGTTTATGTCTGTAAAAATGGAACATGCATAAAGACTAATTTCCTTTTAGGAAAGGATTGCAACAATGATGTTATCTTTGGAAATCCCTGTCTACAAATTTTACAGCCTGTTCAAATTGACTAATCAGGTCTAAAACTATTTTAGACAATAAAGAATTAAATTTTAATTTTGTTGAATTAACTCTTATTCAACATATCAATATTCTTCAGACAAAGTGTAAACAAGAATAAGATGTTCAAAAACCATTTAGATATCCAGTTCCAAATAAAACGGATCTTATTAATCATCTCTCTGAGGTCTTCATGTGTTCTACATTCGATCCTACCATCCGGATTTTGGTACCTTCAAATTCTACCCAGAGGATATATATAAAATTATTTTTCTTTTCCCAAAGAAAGTAAAATTTTAGATTATTGATAATTCTCATTCAGACCTATCTGCCTTCAGGAAATATCCTTTCTCATTATGACATCAAGTATAAGCAAAAGCAAAGCCCCTATTCAGGAATCAAGCTCCCTCTTCATACCTACATCCAAACAAATATCAATTCCTTTCTTCAATCCAGGATTATCTATCACTTCACAAGAACTTATCAATGCCCATTGGAGTGCCATTCTCTCTAATAAACGGAAAAACATTAGAAAAACGCTATCCAAAATTGCAAACCATATCAAGGACATAGAAAGCCAAATCCTTATCTTCCATAACATCCATCAAAGAGCACTGTTATCCACCTATGCTGATGAAAAAACATCCAGAATTCACCTCCTGGAAAAGGTTAACACAGCCCTTCCAGATGAGATAGCTGCAAGAATTAGAGAAAAAACTCTTTCTTGTAAGATAAAAAAAATTCTTTCTTGTAAGATCAAGTAACAATTAATGCTCAAAGCTCAATATATAAGCTGGGCAATTGGCTTTCCCAAATTGTTCTGCCATCATATGAAGTTGATATCTCATATATTGAACAAGGATTAGTCCAAAGATTTTCCTTATGCAGAGATGATTTTGAAATGATGCAGCAGCTCCCTACAATCATGCATCATGCCCTTTGTAGCCTTGGAGTTACCAAAAGCCAACTTCTTATAATGATTTCATCAAGTTTGGGTGAAAGATTAGAAATCCAGTTTTATCAACCTTATCAATTATAGACCATCATGAATTATTAAGAAGGAGATTTAGTTTGCAAAAAGTTCATCTCTCCCTTAAATGATTACGAACATCTCCCTGTTGATTATCGAGCTCAATAGTATGAATCTGATGAAGTTGCTATAATGGAATACAGCTTAGAACGTCTCCAAAATTATGATCCAACTTTTGATCAGTATCAAAGATTTTTCAATCTAAAAGGACATCTAGAATTTGCAAGTACATATCGATATGTTTGGTGTGACGATCAACGAGTTGTTTGCATTGTTAATGATCTCGCTAAGCAAACAATGGTGATACAGAATTCATATAAACCTAGACATACAGCTCTTAATCAAATTATCACTGCTTATGAAGACATGTCTTTTGATATTTCTGAAGAAACTCAAAAAGAGTTAATCCAATTATTCCATGATGAATTAACAAATGAAGGTTGGAATGAGCACTTTTGATGCAAGTCTCCAATAATACTATGCCTAGCATAAAGATTCTTCCTATAAGAGCTTTTTCTAAAACACTAAAAGGATGAGAAAAGCTTTTTCTACTAGCCCATCAATGAGTTCTTAGAAAAAGTACATGCAAAAGTACTAAAAGACAAATCAAATCTCTCATAAGAATGAAGTAATATTTTATTCTCGACATGCACATCCATGAAGAACTTATCTTCAGATAGGAAAAAGAAATAAAGACATGACACATACCTTATCAAGTCACTTAAAGCAATCATGGCATCTCACTATTCAGAATAAAGTTCATCTACAGCAAAGATTGTAATTTTTACCTACAGTCTGGAAGCATCATGAAATTTGCCAGCACATTAAATGAACTGCACATTCAGTCTAAATTCGGTTGTAATGAAATGCAAATTATGTTGGTTATGACTATAAAGGGTTCTCACCTTCCTCATGTACAGGTAAGAGTTAGAATACTAGTCAAAATCCAGCCTTGCTTCCACCACCATCTCCTCCCTCCTCTCCCTTTCGCTTTTGTATACCCACCATTTTCCCCATTTGGTATCAGAGCCAAGTTGGTATCAAACTTGTAATCAAGTACTTTAACAATATAAAGTTGTTTTGTGAGTCTTTATTCACTTATCTTTGTTGTGCTATGCTTTGATTTTCCCCAAAGAATTATTAACTCAGAAGTAAGAACGTTAAAAGTTTTAATACTTAGTTCTGTGTTTGTTATTATAGAGAAATTATAATCATATTCCGCTTAGAGCAAAGCTGAGGTAGCCATTATTGTTGCCGTTGTTGGCCGTGTGAAGGTGTTTAAGGCGTTTTGTTAGTGTGCAAATCCTCTATTTCGTTAGATACTCATGGTGGATTTGGTTAAAATAACTCTGTAATACAAATTATGGCTAAGCTTATTAAGAAGTTTGTACCTTCTTCTTCCTCATCATCAAATTCCTTATCTTCTATGTCTATTAAAAATAATGAAGAAATCAGTTATGATGATTTAGATCAAGTTATTTATGACTAGACTATTTCGCCTTAAATAAAAATAAAATTTATAATGTTGGAAGTTTTCAATTAAAATCAAGTTATGAAATAAAAACCATTGAAAGAACTAAATCCATTACCAATAATATTCAGAATCTTTCTTTAATTAAGCCTCATGAAATAAAGGAGTATGTTAAAACATACAATTATATCCATTTTGTATTAGTGCAAGTTGCTCTAAAGCCTTTAACAAGACTTGGACTTAGAACTGAAGCTCTCAACTATGTTCAAGATACAAGACATAAAAAATTCAGTGATTCATTACTTGGACTGGTTGAATCAAGTTTGGTTAATGGCCCTACTTTCTTCAATTGCTTTCCAAATTTCTCTATTTCCCTTACAGATCCAGGTGCACATGAAGCTCTTACTCTCGCTATCCAGACAAAAGGTTTTGATATGAATCCTCATAGTCAAAATCTTGCTCTCATATATAGAGTTTATTATAAACTCATGAATTCAATTGTTCCAGGCAAAGCCTATTCCCATGAAGCAAAAGGTATGACTACTTTATTCCAAACTAATTTCAAAAATAAAGTTAATATTCCAACATGTATACAGTGGAATGATATCAATCTATCCAGTAAATGGCGCTTAAAAAATGCCCAACCAGAAAGGTCTTTAGAAAATAAAAATATTGAAACAATTATTGAACATGAAGATGGAAGTGTTGAATAAATTTTCAAACAGATTCAAGAGATACAACTCCCACAATTTATCAACCTTCTAGAAAGTCTTATTCTCATCCTCCCCCTATGGTAGGATCTTCCATAAAAGAACCATCTCGAGTTTCTTGCTCTACACCTAATGTAGACCTTCGACCTATAAGACTTGTGTATCTTTCTCATCAAGCTTCTCCATCTAATGCATATAATCCTTCGGAATCCGATTTCAATATAAATGTTATTGAATGCTTTGAAATTGATAAAGAAATGTTAAAAAAGAATTTAGCTTTACATCCTCTCACTAAATCCTTTTTTAACCATGTTTCTCAAAAACATAAAGATTTTCTAAAAGCAAATATTTTATTTATACAAAGATGATTTTGAAATGATATAGCAGCTCCCTGCAATCATGCATCATGACCTTCGTAGCTTTGGAGTTACCAAAAGACAACTTCTCATAACGATTTCATCACATTTGGGTGAAAGATTAGAAATCTGGTTTTATTAACCTTATCAATTATGGACCATCATGAATTATGAAGAAGAAGATTTAATCTGTAAAAAATTCATCTCTACATTAAATGATTACAAGCATCTCCCGATTGATTATCCAGCTCGATGGTATGAATCTCAAGAAGTCGCTACAATGGAATACATCTTAGAACATCTCCAAAAGTATGATCCACCTTCTAATCAATATCAAAGATTTCTCAATCTAAGAGGACATCTTGAATTTGTAAGTACACATAGATATGTTTGGTGTGACGGTCGACGAGTTGTTTGCATGGCTAATAATCTCACTAAGCAAACAACGGTGATACAGAATCCTTCTAAATCCGAACATTCCAAGCTTAATCAAATTCTCAATGCCTATGAAAATATCTCTTTTGACATTTTCAGAAAAAACTTGTGAATAATTAATTCAGGTATTCCATGGAGAATTTGAAAATGATAATGAAGATTGGAATGACCCATGTCATAATTTTGACTCTATTATGAAGTTCTCCACCAGCTACAATCGAATTCATTAGGATGGTGATTAATCTTATCAAGATTAAGATTTATCAAGATTTATTAAGAGTTTTATCTATAAAGCCTGCGAAGAAAAGATAATAAAAAATTTATCATTGATACCGTATCCATAGCTGTGCTATTCTCTACAAACACATCAAAGTTACGTTGAAAAAGTACTATACGAAAAAGCTACTTTGAGAAAGAAGACAAAAGACAATTGGGAAAAATCTAAAAGCCAACAAGAAAATTCAAGGCTTCATAAACTCCTCTCCCCACAACAGACCAACTAGGTACTATCCAAAAGAATAAAGCACCAAGTACACTCATCACAGCATGAAGACAAACCATCTATATGGGAACCTGTGATTCTAACCAGTAGTAAAATCTCAAAACATCATAAAATGAAATGCAAATGCAATGTAAATTCAGTTGTAATGAATTGTAAATTATGTGTGCTAAGGCTATAAATAGTACTAGCCTTCTCTATGTACAGGCAAGAGTTGGAATACCAATCAAAATCCAGCCCTGCTTCCACCGCCATCTCCTCTCTCCTCTCCCTTCTGCTTTTGTATGCCCACCATCTTCCCCATTTGATATCAGAGCCAAGTTGGTATCAAATTTGTAATTAAGTACTTTGGTAATATAAAGTTGTTTTGTGAGTATTGCTTCGCTTATATTTGTTCTGTTATGCTTTCATTTTGTTTAAAAAATTGCTGACTCAGAAATAAGAACATCAAAAGTCTTAATACTTAGTTCTGTGTTTGTAATTATTGAGAAATTTTAATCATATTCTATCCAGAGCGAAGCTAAGGTAACCATTGTTGTCACTATTGTTAGCCCTGTGAAGGCATTTAAGGCATTTTGTTGGTATGTAAATCTTCTATTTCATTAGATACTCATGGTGGATTTGGTTAAAATAGTTCAATAATACAAATTACGGCTAAGCTTATTAAGAAGTTTGTACCTTCTTCTTCCTCATCATCAAATTCCTTATCTTCTGTCTATTAAAAATAGTGAAGAAATCAGCTATGACGATTTAGATCAAGTTATTTTTTACTAGAGTATTATAACCGTAAATAAAAATAAAATTTATAAAGTTGGAAGTTTTCAATCAAAATCAAGTTATAAAGTAAAAACCATTGAAAGAACTGAATCCATTACCAGTAATATTCAGAATCTTTCTTTAATTAAGCCTCATGAAATAAAGGAGTATGTTAAAACATACAATTATATCCATTTTGGATTAGTACAAGTTGCATTAAAGCCATTAAAAAGACTTGGACTTAGAACTGAAGCTCTCATCTATGTTCAAGATACAAGACGTAAAAAATTTAGTGATTCATTACTTGGAATGGTTGACAAGTTTGGCTAATGGCCCTACTTTCTTCAATTGCTTTCAAAATTTCTCTGTTTCCCTTACAGATCCAAATGCACATGAAGCTCTTACTCTTGCTATCCAGTCAAAAGGTTTTGATATGAATCCTCATAATCAAAATCTTGCTCTCATTATAGAGTTTATTATAAACTCATGAATTCAGTTGTTCCAGGCATAGCCTATTCCCATCAAGCAAAAGGTGTGACTACTTTATTCCAAACTAATTTAAAAAATAATGTTAATATTCCAAACCTGATACAGTGGAATGATATTAATCTATCTAGTAAATGGCGCTTAGAAAACGCCCAACTAGAAAAGTCATTAGAAAATCAAGATATTGAAACAATTATTGAACATGAAGATGGAATTGTTGAAATAAATTTTCAAATTGATTCAAGAGATATAACTCCTATAGTTTATCAACTTTCTAGAAAGTCTTATTCTCATTCTCTCTCTGTGGTAGGATCTTCCATAAAACAACCATCCTGAGTTTCTTGCTCTACACCTAATGTAGACCTTCGACCTATAGGACTTGTGTATCCTTCTCATCAAGCTTCTCCATTTAATACATATAATCATTCGGAATCCGAATTCAATATAAATGTTATTGAATGTTTTAAAATTGATAAAGAAATGTTAAAAAAGAATTTAGCTCTACATCCTTTAACAAAATCCTTTTTTAAACAGGTTTCTCAAGAACAAAAAGACTTTTTAAAAGAAAAATGGGACAAATATATGTATGATAATCAAAGAAATATTGATTTCTTTAATTGGCTTAAACAACCATGAAGAAAGCTTACAATACTGAAGATTTATCCATCAATATGATAACAAATTTAACCTCATCTTGGATTATAGCATCTACCAGTTCTTCTCCACAAAGAACGGAAGAATCTATACATGCTCCATTACATCAAATCATATATAAAGAAACTTCAGCGGTACCCATAAAAGATGTAACAAAGATACAAGGAGATAAAGGTAAATTTGAATTAATTTATAAATTAGACTTAAGTCATGTTTTAGAACAAAATAATTATACAAATATAAACCTTCATACTATTCCCTAATAAACCAATAAAATTGAAGATAAAGTTGAAAATATTTTAAAAATTTATGAAGCATCTTCCTCACCGAAGATAATTAAGACACAAACTTTAGGTTTTCAAGGTGAAGCCCTTAAAGATCTAAAGTTAGAAAGCAAACCTTTAAATTTTCTAGATGAGCTAATCAATCAATTATCTCATAGTTGTACAAATATAAAACTTCAAGAAAATAAAGATCAAAAAGCTGACAAAATTATAAATGTTTTAATCTCAAATTCTAAAGGCTCTAGCTCAGATTCAGAATTTTCTGTAGCTGATCCTATAGAAGAAGAGTCTAAAACAGATGAGAATCAAAATGATCAAAATCAAGAATCTCTGCAAATCAATAAAATATTTAAAAGACAAAAACCAATAGTCATTATAGCAAAAATAAGAAACTATGATCCAAGGCCTACTCCAATTGATCTTCAATTCGAAGAACAAGCTATTCTAAATGACCTTCAATTTGAAAACTTCTCTGTATATGAATGGAATGTAGATGGACTATCTGAATATCAAATCCTGCATTTATGCCAACACATGATGATATATGCCTCTACCATCATGGCTGTCGGTAATGATCAAAGACATGCAGTAAATGCAGTTGTCCTTGGATTTATTGGACAATTACATGGTTGGTGGGAAAAGTACCTATTTCATATAGAAAGACAAGCTATACTAAATGCAGTAAAAAGAGATCCTTTAGGAAATCCTGTTAGTACTCCTCATGGTCAAATGATTCCTGATTATATTTACATGCTTATTGCCAATGGAGTAAAACATTTTATTGGTAATTATATGAATATAGAAGAAAAAATAAAAACACAATTAATCAATTTATCTTTCCTAACATTATCAGATTTTCGTTGGTATAAAGATGTTTCCTTATCAAAACTCTATACAATCGATACACGTAATTCAAAATTTTGGGAAGAAAAATTCATATCTGGTCTTCCTAAACTTTTTATAGAAAAAGTTAGAGAAGAATTAAAATCTGAAAATTATGTAAATTTGAATTATGGAATGTATATATATGGTGATCTAATTCAAAAGATTAATAAAGTTAGATTTTCATTATGCAATGAAATCAAACTTAAACGTCAAATTGAAAATAAAAAAAGAAGAAAAAAATATATATTTGGTAATTTTTGTTTTCAATTTGGCATCAAACCATTAATCAGGTCTCCTAGCCAGAATAAAAAGAAAAACTTAAAAGAAAACCGTCAAAAAAGAAAATCTAAACACTTTTCAAATCCACAATATTATACTCCCTCAAAAAGATATTATAAAAAATCTTCTCATAAAAACCCTTATAAAGAATTAAAGAAATCTTATACAAATGATAATCCATCCACTTCTCATCCCTTGAGAAAAGAAATACAATGTTATAATTGCAAAGAAAAAAGACATATAGCTCCTGACTGCCCAAAACTAAAAGTAAAAATGGAAAAAGAAATCAAAACTATCTTAAAAATATCCTCATCCTCATCCTTAGAATCATCTAGTTCCTCTTGTAAAGATTATTCTTCAGATACATGTCATTGTAAAATAGTTGACAGTGAAATCCAGTATGAATCTGCTTCTTCTTCCTCTTTATCTTGAAACATACTTTCTGCTCCAAAAGAACTAGTGCTAGAAATGTTCAAAGATCTCAAAGATAAAGAATTAAAAATTAAATATTTTAAAAAAATACAGAATATAAATAAAGGAACTAAAAAAGGAAAAGCTTCTATATCTAATAACATATTAGACTTACCTAAACAATTCAGCATTAAAGCTCTATTAGATAGATTAAGATAGCAACAAGCTCTTACTCTTCTTTCTATTCAAGATCTTTATGAAGAAATAAATAATCAAAAGGAAAAAAAGAAAAGAATTAAAACAAGACTTAACTAAACTTCAAGAACTCAAACAATGTGTTGAGAATCTTGAATTTCACAGACTCAAAAATTATCAAGAAAATAATGATAATTTAGAAAATCAAGAAAAATTTGATAAAGACTTAAATGGTTTTGTAAATTCTTTAACAAGAAATTCACTTAAAACATGGAAAATTCAAGCTACAATTAAGGTTAAAGACTTTTCTACTAAAGCACTCTGCTTATTAGATAGTGGCACAGATGTAGCACTTTGTTTATTAGATAGTGGCGCAGATGTTAATTTAATAAGAGAAGGATTAATCCCAACAAAATATTATGAAAAGATCATTAATAAACTCAATCTAGCTACTGCTAGCAAAAAACTACATATCAAATACAAATTAAGTAGTGTTTATACCTGCAAAAATGGAATATGCATAAAGACTAATTTCCTTCTAAGAAAGGATTTGAACAATGATGTAATACTAGAAAATCCTTTTCTACAAATTTACAGCCTTTTTAAATTGACTTATCAGGTCTAAAAACTATTTTAGACAACAAAGAATTAAATTTTGATTTTGTTGAATTAACTCTCATTCAAGGTATAAATATTATTCAGACAAAGTGTAAACAAGAATAAGATGTTCAAAACCCATTCAGATATCCAGTTCCAAATAAAACGGATCTTATTAATTGTCTCTCTGATGTCTTCATGTTTCCTACATTTAATTCTACATCCAGATTTTGGCATCTTCAAATTTTACCTGGAGGATAAATATAAAATTATTTTTCTTTTCCCAAAGAAAATAAAAATTCAAATTATTTATAATTCTCATTCAGACCTATCTGCCTTTAGGAAGTATCCCTTCTCATTATGACATCAAGTACAAGCAAAAGTAAAGCCCCTATTCAGGAATCAAGCTTTTCCTTCATACCTACATCCCAACAAATATCAATTCCCTTCTTCAATCCAAGTTTATCTGTCATTTCACAAGAACTTATCAATAGCCATTGGAGTGCCATTCTCTCTGCTAAAAGAAAAAGAAAAAACACTAGAAAACCCATATCCAAAATTGCAAACCATATCAAGGACTTAGAAAACTAAATCCTTATGTGCCATAACATCCATCAAAGAGCATTATTATCCTTCTATGCAAATGAAAAAACATCTAGAATTCACATCCTGGAATAGATTAGCACAACCCTTCCAGATGATATAGCTGCAAGAATTAGAGAAAAAACTATTTCTTGTCAGTTCAAGGAGCGATTAATGCTTAAAGCTCAATATATAAGCTGGGCAACTGGCTTTCCCAAATTGTTCCTACCATCATATGAAATTGATTTCTCATATATCGAACAAGGATTAGTCCAAAGATTTTCTTTATGCAGAGATGATTCTGAAATGGTACAGCAGCTCCCTGCAATCATGCGTCATGCCCTTCGCAGCCTTGGAGTTACCAAAAGACAACTTCTCATAACGATTTCATCAAGTTTGGGTGAAAGATCAAAAATCAGGTTTTATCAACCTTATCAATTATGGACCATCATGAATTATGAAGGAGATTTAGTATGCAAAAAGTTCATCTCTACCTTAAATGATTACGAGCATCTTCCTGTTGATTATCCAGCTCAATGGTATGAATCTCATGAAGTTGCTATAATGTAATACAGCTTAGAATGCCTCCAAACTTATGATCGAGCTTCTGATCAATATCAAAGATTTCTCAATCTAAAAGGACATCTTAATTTGCAAGTACATATAGATATGTTTGGTGTGATGGTCGAAGAGTTGTTCACATCTCTAATGATCTCGCTGAGCAAACAACGGTGATACAGGATCCATAACTCTTTACATACAGCTTTTTATCAAATTATCAATGTTTATGAAGATATGTCTTTTAATATTTCTGACAGAATTCGAGAAGAGTTAATCCAATTATTCCATGGCGAATTAACAATTGATGGCTGGGATGAGCTTTTCTGATGCAAGTCTCCAATAATACTATGCCTAGCATAGAGATTCTTCCTACAAGAGCTTTTTCTACTAGCCTATCAATGAGGTTTTTGGAAAAAGTACATACAAAAGTACTTAAAGACAAATCATATCTCTCATAAAAATGAAGTTGTATTTTATTCCCGACATGCACATCTATGAAGAACTTATCTCCAAAAAGGGAAAAGAAATAAAGACATGACACATACCTTATCAAGTCACTCAAAGTAATCATGACATCTCAGTATTCAGAATAAAGTTCATCTACAGCAATGATTATGATTTTTACCTGCAGTCCGGTTGCATCATGAAATTTGTTATCACATGAAATCAAATGCAAATGCAATGTAAATTCAGTTGTAATGAAATGTAAATTATGTTGGTTATGACTATAAATAGGTCTAGCCTTCCTCATGTATAGACAAGAGTTGGAATACTAATCAAAATCTAGCCTTGCTTCCACCACCATCTCCTCTCTCCTCTCCCTTCCACTTTTGTATACCCACCATATTCCCCATTTAAATCTCCTCTCCCTTCCGCTTTTGTATACCCACCATCTTCCCCATTTGGTATCAGAGCCAAGTTGGTATCAAATTTGTAATCAAGTACTTTGGCAATATAAAGTCATTTTGTGAGTATTTCTTCACTTGTCTTTATGTTTTGATTTTGTTTAAGGAATTGCTAATTCAGAAGCAAGAAAGTCAGAAATCTTTATACTTGGTTATGTATTTTTTATTATTGAGAAATTTTAATCACATTCCACTCGTATTGAAGCTGAGGTAGCCATTATTATCGCCGTTGTTAGCCATGTGAAAGCGTTTTGTTGGTGTGTAGATCCTTTATTTCGTTAGATACTCGTGGTGGATTTGGTTAAAATAACTTTGTAATACAAATTATGGCTAAGCTTATTAAGAAGTTTGTACCTTCTTCTTCCTCATTATCGAATTCGTTATCTTCTATGTCTATTAAAAATAGTGAAGAAATCAGTTATGACGATTTAGATCAAGTTATTTGTGACTGGACTATTCCAACCGTAAATAAAAATGAAATTTATAAAGTTGGAAGTTTTCAATTAAAATCAAGTTATAAAGTAAAAACCATTGAAAGAACTAAATCCATTACCAGTAATATTCAGCATCTTTCTTTCATCAAGCACCATGAAATAAAGGAGTATGTTAAAACATACAATTATATTCATTTTGGATTAGTGCAAATTGCTCTCAAGCCATTAACAAGACTTGGACTTAGAACTGAAGCTCTCATCTATGTTCAAGATACAAGACATAAAAAATTTAGTGATTCATTACTTGGAATGGTTGAATCAAATTTGGCTAATGTCCCTACTTTCTTCAATAGCTTTCCAAATTTCTCTATTTCCCTTGCAGATCCAGGAGCACATGAAGCTCTTACTCTTGCTATCCAGACAAAAGGTTGTGATATGAATCCTCATAATCAAAATCTTATTTTCATATACAAAGTTTATTATAAACTCACGAATTCAATTGTTCCAAGCATAGCCTATTCCCATCAAGCAAAAGGTATGACTACTTTATTCCAAACTAATTTCAAAAATAAAGTTAATATTCCAAAACTCATACAATGGAATGATATTAATCTATCTGGTAAATGGCACTTAGAAAACGCCCAACCAGAAAGGTCCTTAGAAAATCAAGATATTGAAACAATTATTGAACATGAAGATGGAAGTGTTGAAATAAATTTTCACATAGATTCAAGGGATACAACTCCTATAGTTTATCAACCTTCTAGAAAGTTTTATTCTCATCCTTCCTCTGTGGTAGGATCTTCCATAAAAGAACCATGCGGAGTTTCTTGCTCTACACCTAATGTAGACCTTCGACCTAAAGGACTAGTTATCCTTCTTATCAAGCTTCTCCATCTAATACATATAATCCTTCGAAACAGTATTTCAATATAAATGTTATTGAATGCTTTGAAATTGATAAAAAAAAGTTAAAAAAGAATTTAGCTTTACATCTTCTCACAAAATCCTTTTTTAACCATGTTTCTCCAGAACATAAAGACTTTCTAAAAGCAAAAGGGTATAAATATATATATATGATAATCAAAGAAATTTTATTTTTTTATTGGCTCAAACTAGCCATGAAGAAAGCTTATAATACTAAAGATTTATCCATTAATATGATAACTAAATTAAGCTTTTGTTGGGTTATAGCTTCTACCAGTTCTACTCCACAAAGAACTAAAGAATCTATACATCCTCCATTACATCAAATCATTTATAAAGAAACTTCAGCTGTACCCATAAAAGATGTTGCAAAAATACAAGGAGACGAAGGTAAAACTGAATTTTTTAAAAAATAAGATTTAAGTCATGTTTTAGAACAAAATAATTATACAAATAAAACCTTCATATTATTGGCCACCAAACCAATAGAATTGAAGATTAAGTTGAAAATATTTTAAAATTTTATGAAACTACTTCTTCCCATAAAGTAATCAAGGCACAATTTTTAGGTTTTCAAGGAGAAGCCCTTAAAGATCTAAAGTTAGAAAAAAAAAACCTTGAAATTTTCAGACAAACTATTCAATCAATTTTCTCATAGTTTTACAGACATAAAACTTAAAGATAATAAACAAAATAAAGATGAAAAATCCATAAATGTTTTAGTTTCTAAAGCTTTGAGCTTAGACTCAAAATTCTCTGTTTCTGACTTTATAGAAGAAAAATCAAATGAAATTCAAGATGAACAAAATCAAGAATCTCTATAAACCAATAAAATATTTAAAAGACAAAAACCAATAGTCATTATAGCAAAAAAAAGAAATTATTATCCAAGACCTACTCCAGTTGATCTTCAACTCGAAGAACAAGCTATTCTAAATGGCCTTTAATTTGAAAACTCTTTAGAATATGAATGGAATGTAGATGGACTATCTGAATATCGAATCCTGCAACTATACCAACACATGATGATATATGCCTTTACCATCATAGCTGCCGGTAATGATCAAAGGCATGTAGTAAATGTAGTTGTCCTTGGATTTACTGGACAATTACATGGTTGGTGGGAAAAGTACCTATCTGATATAAAAAGACAAGCAATACTAAATGCAGTAAAAAGAGATACTTTAGGAAATCTTGGACAATTTTATGTTTTCTTATCAAAATTCTATACAATCGATGCAAGTAATTCAGAATTTTGGAAAGAAAAATTCATATCTGCTCTTCCTAAACTTTTTGCAAAAAAAGTTAGAGAAGAATTAAAATCAGAAAATTATGGAAATTTGAATATGGAATGTATACATATGGTGATCTAATTCAAAAGATTAATAAAGTTGGATTTTCATTATACAATGAAATTAAACATAAACGTCAGATTGAAAATCAAAAAAGAATCAACAAGCATGAAGTTGGTGATTTTTGTTTTCAATTTGGGATGAAACCATTAATCAGTCCTTCAAGCGAAAATAAAAAGAAAAACTTAAAAAGAAACCATTAAAAAAGAAAATTTAAACATTTTTCAACTCCACAATATTATACTCCCTCGAAAAGATATTATAAAAAATCTTCTCATAAAAACCCTTATAAAGAATTAAAGAAATCTTATACAAACGATAATCCATCCACTTCTCATCCCTTGAAAAAAGAAATACAATGTTATAATTGCAAAGAAAAAGTACATATAGCTCCTGACTACCCAAAAATACAAGTAAAAACAGAAAAAGAAATCCAAACTATTTGAAAAAGATCCTCATCCTCATCCTTACAATCATCTAGTTCCTCTAATAAAGATTATTCTTTAGATACATGTCATTATAAAATATTTGATAGTGAAATCCAATACGAATCTACGTCTTCTTCCTCTTTATCTTTGAACGCACTTTCTGCTCTAGAAAAACTAATGCTAGAAATGTTTGAAGATCTCAAAGATGAAGAATTAAAAAAATAAATAATTTGAAAAAATATAGGATATAAATAAAGGAAATAAAAAGGGAAAAGCTTTTACTTCAAATAATATATCTGACTACCCTGAACAATTCAGCATCAAAACTGTATTAGATAGAGTAAGAGAGCAGCAAGCTCTTCCTCATCTTTCAATTGAAGATCTTTATAAAGAAATTAATAATCAAAATCAAGAAATAAAAGAATTAAAATAGAACTTAATTGAACTTCAAGAACTCAAACAATGTGTTAAGAATCTTGAATTTCACACAATAAAAAATTATCAAGAAAATAATGATAATTTAGAAAATCAAGAAAAGTTTGATAAAGTCTTAAATGGTTTTGTAAATTCTTTAACAAGAAATCCACTTAAAAAATGGAAAACTCAAGCTACAATTAAGGTCAAAGACTTCTCTATTAAAGCACTCTACTTATTAAATAGTGGCGTAGATGTTAATTTAATAAGAGAAGGATTAAGCCCAACAAAATATTATGAAAAAATCAATAATAAACTCAATCTAGCTACTACTTGCAAAAAATTGCATATCAAATACAAATTAAGTAATGTTTACGTTTGTAAAAATGGAACATGCATAAAGGCTAATTTCCTTCTAGGAAGGGATTTAATCAATTAAGTTATCCTTGGAAATCATTTTCTATAAATTTTATAGCCTTTCCAAATTGACTCATCAGGTAAAGAATTAAATTTTGATTTTGTTGAATTAACTCCTATTCAACATATCAATATTATTCAGACAAAGTGTAAATAAGAATAAGATGTTCAAAAACCATTCAGATATCCAGTTCCAAATAAAACAGATCTTAGTAATCGTCTCTCTGATGTCTTCATGTTTTCCACATTTAATCCTTCATCCAGATTTTGGTACCTTTAAACTCTACCTAGAGGAAGGATATAAAATTTCCTTTCTTTTCCCAAAAAAAATAATAATTCAGGTTATTAATAATTCTCATTCAGACTATCTTTTACTCCTATTTGCCTTTAGGAAATATCCCTTCTCATTATGACATTAAGTAAAGGCCCTATTCAAGAATCAAGCTCTTCCTTCATACCTATATCATCACAAATATCAATTCCCTTCTACAATCCAAAATTATCTGTGATCTCACAAGAACTTATCAATGCCCATTGGAGTGCCATTCTCTCTAATAAAATAAACAACACTAAAAAACCCTATCCAAAATTGCAAACCATATCAAGGACTTAGAATGCCAAATCCTTATATGTCATAGCATCCATCAAAGAGCACTGTTATCCATCTATGCTGATGAAAAAACATCCAAAATTTACCTCCTAGAAAAGGTTAAAACAGCCCTCCATATGAGATAGCTACAAGAATTAGAGAAAAAAATGTTTTTTGTTAGATTAAGGAGCAATTAAAGCACAAAGCTCAATATATAAGCTGGGCAACTGGCTTTCCCAAATTGTTCCTGCCATCACATGAAGTTGATATCTCATATATCGAACAAGGATTGGTCCAAAGATTTTCTTTATGCAGAGATGATTTTGAAATAATATAGCAGCTCCCTACAATTGTGCATCAAGCCTTTTGCAGCCTTGGAGTTACCAAAAGACAACTTCTCATAACGATTTCATTAAGTTTGGGTGAAATATCAGAATTCCGATTTTATCAACCTTATCAATTATGGACTATCATGACTTATGAAGAAGGAGATTTAGTCTGCAAAAAATTCATCTCTTCCTTAAATGATTACAAGCATCTCCCTATTGATTATCCAGCTCAATGGTATGAATCTCATGAAGTCGCTACAATGGAATATAGCTTAGATCGTCTCCAAAATTATGATCCAAATTTTGATCAATATCAAAGATTTCTTAATCTGAAAGGACATCTTGAATTTGCAAGTACATACAGATATGTTTGGTGTGACGGTCGATGAGTTGTTTGCATTACTGATGATCTCTCTAAGCAACCGATGGCGATACAAAATCCATATAAATTGCACATACAGCTCTCATTCAAATTATCAATGCTTATGAAGACATGTCTTTTGATATTTATGAAGAAACTCGAGAAGAGTTAATCCAATTATTCCATGGTAAATTAACAAATGAAGGTTGAAATGAGCACTTTTGATGCAAGTCTCCAATAATATGCCTAGCATAGAGATTCTTCCTATGAGAGCATTTCCTAAAACATTGAAAGGATGAGAAAAGCTTTTCTACTAGCCCATCAATGAGTTCTCAGAAAAAGTACATGCAAAAGTACTAAAAGACAAAGCATATCTCTCATAAGAATGAAGTAGTAATTTATTCCCAACATACACATCCATGAAAAACTTATCTCCAGAAAGGGAAAAGAAATAAAGACATGACGCATACCTTATCAAGTCACTCAAAGCGATCATGACATCTCACTATTCAGAATAAAGTTTATCTACAGCAACGATTGTGATTTTTGCTTGCAATCTGGAAGCATCATGAAATTTGTCATCACATGAAATGAAATGCAAATGCAATGTAAATTTAGTTGGAATGAAATGTAAATTATGTTGGTGATGACTATAAATAGTTCTAGCTTTCCTCATGTACAGGCAAGAGTTGGAATACTAGTCAAAATCCAGCCTTGCTTCCACCACCATCTCCTCTCTCCTCTCCTTTCCGCTTTTATATACCCACCATCTTCCCCATTTAAGCATTTAAGTCTCCTCTCCCTTCCACTTTTGTATACCCACCATCTTCCCCATTTGGTATCAGAGCCAAGTTGGTATCAAATTTGTAATCAAGTACTTTGGAAATATAAAGTCATTTTGTGACTATTTCTTCACTTATCTTTATGTTTTGATTTTGTTTAAGGAATTGCTACCTCAAAAGTAAGAATGTCATAAGTCTTAATACTTAGTTCTGTGTCTGTTATTATTTAGAAATTTTAATCATATTCCGCCCGGAGCGAAGCTGAGGTAGCCATTGTTGTCGCCGTTATTAGCCGTGTGCAGGCATTTAAGGCGTTTTGTTGGTGTGTAACTCCTCTATTTTGTTAGATACTCGTAGCGAATTTAGTTAAAATAACTCTGTAATACAAATTAAGGCTAACCTTATTAAGAAGTTTGTACCTTCTTCTTCCTCATCATCAAATTCGTTATCTTCTATGTTTATTAAAAATAGGGAAGAAATCAGTTATGACGATTTAAATCAAGTTATTTGTGACTGGACTATTCGAACCATAAATAAAAATGAAATTTATATAGTTGAAAGTTTTCAATTAAAATCAAGTTATAAAGTAAAAACCATTGAAAGAATTGAATCCACTAGCAGTAATATTCAGCATCTTTCTTCAATCAAACCCTATGAAATAAAGGAGTATGTTAAAACATATAATTATATTCATTTTGGATTTGTGCAAGTTGCTCTAAAGCCATTAACAAGACTTGGACTTAGAATTGAAGCTCTCATTTATGTTTAAGACACAAGACATAAAAAATTCAATGATTCTTCACATGGAATGGTTGAATCAAGTTTGGCTAATGGCCCTACTTTCTTCAATTGCTTTCCAAATTTCTCTATTTCCCTTACAGATTTAGGTGCACATGAAGCTCTTACTCTTGCTATCCAGGTAAAAGGTTTTAATATGAATCCTCATAATCAAAATCTTGCACTCATATATAACGTTTATTTTAAACTCATGAATTCAGTTGTTCCCGGCATAGTCTATTCCCATGAAGCAACGGTATAACTACTTTATTCCAAACTAATTTCAAAAATAAAGTTAATATTCAAAAACTCATACAGTTGAATGATATTAATCTATTTAGTAATTGGCGCTTAGAAAATGCCCAACCATAAAGGTCTTTAGAAAATCAAGATATTGAAACAATTATTGAACATGAAGATGGAAGTGTTGAAATAAACTTTCAAATAGATTCAAGAGATACAACTCCTACAGTTTATCAACCTTCTAAAAAGTCTTATTCTCATCCTCCCTCTGTGGTAGGATCTTTCATAAAAGAGCCATCCCGAGTTTCTTACTTTATACCTAATGTAGACCTTTGACCTACAAGACTTGTGTATCCTTCTTGTCAAGCTTCTCCATCTAATGCATATAATCCTTCGGAATCTGATTTCAATATAAATGTTATTAAATATTTTGAAATTGATAAAGAAATGTTAAAAAAGAATTTAGCTCTACATCCTTTAATAAAATCCTTTTTTTAAACAGGTTTCTCAAGAACATAAAGACTTTTTAAAAGAAAAATGGTACAAATATATGTATGATAATCAAAGAAATATTTATTTCTTTGATTGACTTAAACTGGCCATAAAGAAAGCTTATAATACTAAAGATTTATCCATCAATATGATAACAAAATTAAGCTCATCATGGATTATAGCTTCTACCAGTTTTTCTCCACAAAGAACTAAATAATCTATACATCCTCCATTACATCAAATCGTATATAAAGAAACTTGAGCCATACCCATAAAAGATGGTGCAAAAATACATGGAGATAAAGGTAAATCTTAATTTATTTACAAATCAAATTTAAGTCATGTTTAAGAACAAAATAATTATATAAATATTAACCTTCATACTATTGGCCAACAAACTAGTATAATTGAAGATAAAGTTGAAAATATTTTATAGCCTTCTGAAATTATTTCTTCTCAAAAAGAAATCAAAACTATCCTAAAAGGATCCTCATCCTCATCCTTAGAATCATCCAGTTCCTCTGATACAGATTATTCTTCTTCTCATGGTTTAGATGCATGTCATTGAAAAATATTTGATAGTGAAATCTAATATGAACCTTCTTTTTCTTCCTCTTTATCTTTAAACGTACTTTTTGCTCTAGAAGAGATGGTGCTAAAAATGTTTACAGTTCTAAAAGATGAAGAACTAAAAAATAAATATTTTGGAAAAATATAGAATATAAATAAAAGAACTAAAAAGGGAAAGCTTCTACATCAAATAATATATCAAACTTACTTGAACAATTCAACATTAAAATTGTATTAGATAGATTAAGAGATCAACAAGCTCCTACTCATCGTTCTATTCAAGATCTTTATAAAGAAATAAACAATCAAAAGCACGAAATAAAAGAATTAAAATAAAACTTAATTGAACTTCGAGAACTCAAACAACATGTTGAGAATCTTGAATTTCACACACTAAAAAATTATCAAGAAAATAATGATAATTTAGAAAATCAAGAAAAATTTGATAACAACTTAAATGGTTTTGTAAATTTTTTAACAAGAAATCCACTTAAGAAATGGAAAACTCATGCCACAATTAAGGTCAAAGACTTCTCTATTAAAGCACTCTACTTACTAGAGAGTGGCGTAGATGATAATTTAATAAGAGAAGCATCAATCCCAACAAAATATTATGAAAAAACCAAAAATAAACTCAGCCTAGAAACTGCGAATAATAAACTCTATATCCATTATAAATTAAATAATGTCCATGTTTGCAAAAATGGAATATGTGTAAAGATTAATTTCCTGCTCGGAAAAGATTTAAACAATGATGTTATCCTTGGAAATCCTTTTCTACAGATTCTACAGCCTTTTCAAATTGATTCATCAGGCCTTAAAACTATTAAAGACAATAAAAAATTAATTTTTGATTTTGTTGAATCAACTCCTATTCAACAATCAATATCATTCAAAATCAAATTGCTTATAAAGAAAAACAAATTGTATATCTTCAAGAAGATATGAATTCTTTAAGAATTGAAAAAGAATTACAAAACTAGAATTCCAAAAGATTTAATCCAATTTCAAAAATCTCTTGAAACAGAATGCTGTTCTAACCTTTCTTTTGCCTTTTGGCACAAGAAACACCATACTGTTTCTCTTCCATGTACTGTTAATTTCAATAAATCTCAAATTCCTACTAAAGCTTGACCTATTCAGATGAATAAAGACCTTGTACAACTATGTACTAAAGAAATCAGTGATCATCTTTCTAAAAAGCTTATTTATAAATTACAATCCCTTTGGAGTTGTGCAGCATTTTATGTAAATAAAGCGCATGAACAAGAATGAGGTGTTCCCGTCTTATTATCAACTACAAGCCTTTAAATAAAATCTTAAAGTCCATCAGATATCTAGTTCCAAATAAAACTAATCTTATTAACCGTCTAGCTGGTGCCTTCCTTTTCCAAATTTGATCTTAAATCAGGATTTTGGCTAATTCAAATCACCCCGAAGGATAGGTATAAAACTACTTTTATAGTACCATTTGGCCATTACGAATAGAACGTTATGCCATTTAGTTTAAAAAATGCTCCTTCAAAATTTCAAAGAATAATGAATGACATTTTAACTCTATATCAAGCTTTTACACTCGTCTATATAGATGACATTCTTGTGTTTTCAAAATCTATTCATGACCATTGGAAACATTTGAATATTTTTAAAAAAGTTATTATCAAGAATGGACTTGTCTTATCCCAAAAGAAAATGAAGCTTTTTCAAACAGAAATTTAGTTTCTTGGCTTTATAATAAAAAAGGAACTATTTCTCCAGTCCAAAGAGTTATTAAGTTTGCTTCCCAAATTTCTGATGAAATTCTTAATAAAGAGCAATTGCAACGTTTTATTAGATGCCTTAATTATGTTTTTGACTCTTATATAGATCTTGCTAAAGAAAGAAAAATCTTGCAAATGTGCTTGACCAAAAATCCCGTAGAATGGTCACCTGCTCATACAAAAGCTATTCAAAATATTAAACAGAAAGTCCAAAATTTACCTTGTTTAACTATCCCTCATCCAGATTTAATAAAAATAGTTCAAGCAGATGCATCTAAAATAGGTTTTGGAGGAATCCTTCTACAAAGAAACATCCTTGGAAAAGAATAAATTCTTTGTTTCACTTCTAGAACATGGATGCCCACTCAACAGAATTAGTCAACTATTAAAAAGGAAATCCTATCCATAGTAAATAGTATAATGAAGTTCCAAAGTGATTTATTAAGCAAAAATTTTTTATTAAGAATAGATTGTAAATCTACTAAAGAAATTTTAGAAAAAGATGTAAAAAAATCTTGCTGCTAAGCAAATCTTTGCTCACTGGCAAGCTTTATTAGCCATATTTGACTTTGACATTGAGTATATTACAGGTAAAAATTATTCTCTTCTTGATTTTTTATCTCGTGAATTTTTACAGGGACAAAAGAATGAAGCCTCGGCAGATTAGACCCTTTCTCTAGTCCCCAACTGATAAAGTTTCTTCCATTTTGAACACTACACCTTTATCTAGAAAATCCAGTGGCAGTTATATGGAGAGATGGGGAGCAACCCATACTTCTAATATTCCTCAATTTCAAAACCCATCAAGCCCTGTATCCAGAAAACCTTAAGCTTCACAAGCCCAATATTTTGCCACAAAAGCACCCGTGAGAATATATTCCTTAGATGACATGTCTTATGCCAATTCTATTACTCAATCAATTCTATTAAAAGATGTTGCAAAAATACAAGGAGATAAAGGTAAATCTGAATTAATTTATAAATTAGACTTAAGTCATGTTTTAAAAAAAATAATTATACAAATATTAACCTTCATACTATTGGCCAACAAACCAGTAGAATTGAAGATAAAGTTGAAAATATTTTAAAATTTTATAAAGCATCTTTTTCATAAAAGATAATTAAGACACAAACTTTAGGTTTTCAAGGTGAAGCCCTTAAAGATCTAAAGTTAGAAAGGAAACCTTTAAAATTTTCAAATGAACTAATCAATTAATTATATCATAGTTTTACAAATATAAAACTTCAAGAAAATAAAGATCAAAAAGCTGACAAATCTAGAAATGTTTTAGTCTCAAATTCTAAAGCCTCTAGCTTAAATTCAGAATTTTCTGTAGCTGATCCTATAAAAGAAGAGTCTAAAAAAATGAGAATCGAAGTTATCAAAATCAAGAATCTTTACAAATCAATAAAATATTTAAAAGACAAAAACCAATAGTCATTGCAACAAAAACAAGAAATTATTATCCAAGACCTACTCTAGTTGATCTTTAATTCAAAGAACAAGCTATTCTAAATGGCCTTTGATTTGAAACTCCTCAGTATATGAATGGTATATAGATGGACTATCTGAATATCAAATCCTACAACTATGCCAACACATGATGATATTTGCCTCTACTATCATGGCTGCTGGTAATGATCAAAGACATGCAATGAATGTAGTTGCCCTTGGATTTATTGGACAATTGCATGGTTGGTGGGAAAAGTACTTATCCAATATAGAAAGACAAGCTATACTAAATGCAGTAAAAATAGATCCTTCAGGAAATCTTGTTATTACTCCTCAATGTCAATAATTTCTGATTCTATTTACATGCTTATTACCAATATAGTAAAACATTTTATTGGTAATTATATGAATGTAGAAGAAAACATAAAAACTCAATTAATCAATTTATTTTGCCCAACATTATCAGATTTTCATTGGTATAAAGATGTTTTCTTATCAAAACTTTATACAATCAATACAAGTAATTCAGAATTTTGGAAAGAAAAATTCATATCTGGTCTTCCTAAACTTTTTGCAGAAAAGGTTAGAGAAGAATTAAAATAAAAAAATTATGGAAATTTGAATTATGGAATGTATACATATGGTGATCTAATTTAAAAGATTAATAAAGTTGGATTTTCATTTTGCAATGAAATCAAACTTAAACGTCAAATTGAAAATCAAAAAAGAATTGACAAGTATGAACTCGATGATTTTTGTTTTCAATTTGGCATGGCACCATTAATCAGTTCTTCTAGCAAAAATAAAAAGAAAAACTTAAAAAGAAACCATCAAAAAAGAAAATCTAAACATTTTTCTTCTCGATAATATTATATTCCCTCAAAAAGATATTATAAAAAATCTTCTGATAAAAACCCTTATAAAGAATTAAAGAAATCTTATACAAAGGATAATCCATCCATGTCTCATCCCAAGAAAAAAGAAATACAATGTTATAATTGCAAAGAAAAAGAACATATAGCTCCTGACTGCCCAAAAATAAAACAAAAAACAGAAAAGGAAATCAAAACTATCTTAAAAGGATCCTCATCCTTATCCTTAGAATCATCTAGTTCCTCTAATAAAGACTATTCTTCAGATATATGTCATTGTAAAATATTTGATAGTGAAATCCAGTATGAATCTGCGTTTTCTTCCTCTTTATCTTTAAAGGTACTTTCTGCTCTAGAAGAACTAATGCTAGAAATGTTTAAAGATCTCAAAGATAAAGAATTAAAAAAATAAATATTTTGAAAAAATATAGAATATAAATAAAGGAAATAAAAAGAAGAAAAGCTTCTACTTCAAATAATATATCTGACTTACCTGAACAATTCAGCATTAAAACTGTATTAGAAGATTAGGAGAGTAGCAAGCTCCTCCTCATCTTTCAATTCAAGATCTTTATAAAGAAATTAATAATCAAAATCAAGAAATAAAAGAATTAAAACAAGACTTAATTAAACTTCAAGAACTCAAAAACGTGTTGAGAATCTTGAATTTCACATACACAAAAATTATCAAGAAAATAATGATAATTTAGAAAATCAAGAAAAATTTGATGAAAACTTGAATGGTTTTGTAAATTCTTTAACAAAGAGTCCAGTTAAAAGATGGAAAACTCAAGTTACAATTAAGATCAAAGAATTCTCTTTTAAAGCACTCTGCTTACTAGATAGTGGTATAGATGTTAATTTAATAAGAAAAGGATTAATCCTAACAAAATATTATGAAAAAACCAATAATAAACTCAATCTAGCTACTGCTAGCAAAAAACTACTTATCAAATACAAATTTAGTAACGTTTATGTTTGAAAAAATGGAACATATATAAAGACTAATTTCCTTCTAGGAAAGGATTTAAACAATGATGTTATCCTTGGAAATCATTTTCTATAAATTTTACAGCCTTTTCAAATTGACTTATCAGGTCTAAAAACTATTTTAGACAATAAAGAATTAAATTTTGATTTTGTTGAATTAACTCCTATTCAACATATTAATATTTTCAGACAAAGTGTAAATAAAAATAAGATGTTCAAAAACCAGTCAAATATCCAATTCCAAAGAAAATGGACCTTATTAATCGTCTCTCTGATGTCTTCATATTTTCTACATTTGATCCTACATCCAGAATTTGGTTCCTTCAAATTCTACCCGGAGGACAGATATAAAGTTAGTTTTCTTTTTCCAAAGAAAATAAAAATTTAGGTTATTGATAATTCTCATTCAGACCTATCTTTTACTCCTATCTGCCTTCAGGCAGTATCCCTTCTCATTATGACATCAAGCAAGGCCCTTATTCAGGAATCAAGCTCTTCCTTCCTACCCACATCCTAACAAATATCAATTCCCTCCTTCAATCTAAGATTACCTGTCACTTTACAAGAACTTATCAATACCCATTGGAGTGCCATTCTCTCTGATAAAAGATAAAACACTAAAAGAACCCTATCCAAAATTGCAAACTGTATCAAGGACTTAGAAAGCCAAATCCTTATGTGCCAAAACATCCATCAAAGAGCATTGTTTTCCACCTATGCTGATGAAAAAACATCCAGAATTCACCTCCTGGTAAAGGTTAACATAGCCCTTCCAAATGAGATAGATACAAGAATTAGAGAAAAAACTATTTCTTGCTAGATCAAGGAGCTATTAATGCTCAAAGCTCAATATATAAGTTAGGCAACTGCTTTTCCCAAATTGTTCCTGCCATCATATGAAATTGATATCCCATATATCGAACAAGGATTAGTCCAAAGATTTTCTTTATGCAGAGATAATTTTGAAATGGTATAGCAACTCCCTGCAATCATGCGCCATGCCCTTCGCAGCCTTGGAGTTACCAAAAGAAAACTTCTCATAACGATTTCATCAAGTTTAGGTGAAAGATCATAAATCTAGTTTTATCGACCTCATCAATTATGGACCATCATGAATTATGAAGAAGGAGATTTAATCTACAAAAAATTCATCTCTACCTTAAATGATTACTAGCATCTCCCTATTGATTATCCAGCTCAATGGTATGAATCTCATGATATCGCTACAATGGAATACGGCTTAGAATGTCTCCAAAATTATGAGCTAGCTTCTGATCAATATCAAAGATTTCTCAATCTAAAAGGACATCTTCAATTTGCAAGTAAATGCAGATATGTTTGGTGTGACAGTCAATGAGTTGTTTGCATTACTGATGGTCTCACTAAGCAAACAACAGTGATACAAAATCCTTCTAAGTCCAGACATGCCAAGCTTAATGAAATTCTCAATGCCTATGAAGATATCTCTTTTGACATTTCAGAAAAAAATCGTGAAGAATTAATTCAGCTATTCCATGGAGAATTCGAAAATAATAATGAAGGTTGGAATGACCCTTGTCATAATTTCGACTCTCTTATGAAGTTCTCCGCCAGCTGCAATGGAATTCATTAGGACGGTGATTAATCTTATAAAGATTTAGATTTATTAAGAGTTTTCTCTATAAAGCCTGCAAAGAAAAATAACAAAAACTTTATCATTGCTACTATATCCATAGCTATGCTATTCTCTACAAACACGCTATTCTCTACAAACACATCAAAGTTATGTTGAAAAAACGTACTATACACAAAAGTTACTTTGAGAAAGAAGACAAAAGACAACTGGGAAAACTCCAAAAGCCAACAAGAAAATTCAAGGCTCCATGGACTCCTTTTTCTACAACAGACCAACTAGGTACTTTGCAAAAAAATAAAGCAACATCCTCCTAGTCAACAACTACACTCATCACAGCATGAAGACAAACCTTCTATATGGTAACCTGGGATTCTATCCAGTGGTAAAATCCCAAAACATCATAAAATGAAATGCGAATGCAATGTAAATTCAGTTGTAATGAAATGTAAATTATGTTTGCTAAGCTTATAAATAGTACTAGCCTTCTCCATGTATAGGCAAGAGTTGGAATACCAGTCAAAATCCAACCTTGCTTCCTCCACCATCTCCTCTCTCCTCTCTCTTACGCTTTTGCATACCCACCATCTTCCCCATTTGGTATCAAAGTGAAGTTGGCATCTAGTTTGTAATCAAGTATCGTTGTAATATAAAGTCGTTTTATGAGTATCTCTTCACTCATTTTTAAGTTTCGATTTTGTTTAAGGAATTGCTGACTCATAAGTAAGGACGTCAAAAGTCTCAATACTTAGTTCTGTGTTTGTTATTATTGAGAAATTTTAATTGTATTCCACCCGGAGTGAAGCTGAGGTAGCCATTGTTGTCGCCGTTGTTAGCCATGTGAAGGCATTTAAGGTGTTTTGTTGGTGTGTAAATCCCATATTTCGTTAGATACTCATGGTGGATTTGGTTAAAAAAAACTCTGTAATACAAATTATGGCTAAGCTTATTAAGAAGTTTTTACCTTCTTCTTCCTCATCATCAAAGTCCTTATCTTCTATGTCTATTAAAAATAGTGAAGAAATCAGCTATGATGATTTAGATCCAGTTATTTGTGACTGGACTATTCCAACAATAAATGAAAATGAAATTTATAAAGTTGGAAGTTTTCAATTAAAATCAAGTTATAAAGCAAAAACCATTGAAAGAACTGAATCCATTAGCAATAATTTTCTACATCTTTCTATAATCAAGCCTCATGAAATAAAGGTGTATGTTAAAGCATACAATTATATTCATTTTGAATTAGTGCAAGTTACTTTAAAGCCATTAGCAAGACTTGGACTTAGAACTGAAGCTCTCATCTTTGTTCAAGATACAAGACATAAAAAATTTAGTGATTCATTACTTGGAATAGTTGAATCAAGTTTGGATAATGGCCCTACTTTCTTTAATTGCTTTCCAAATTTCTCTATTTCCATTATAGATCCAGGTGCACATGAAGCTCTTACTTTTGTTATCTAGACAAAATTTTTTGATATGAATCTTCATAATCAAAATCTTGCTCTCATATATAGAGTTTATTATGAACTCATGGATTCAGTTGTTCCAGCATAGCCTATTCCCATCAAGCAACATGTATGACTACTTTATTCCAAACTAATTTCAAAAATAAAGTTAATATTCCAAAACTCATATCAGAAAGGTCAACCAGAAAGTTGATATTAATCTATCTGGTAAATGGCGCTTAGAAAACGCTCAACCAGAAAGGTCTTTAGAAAATCAAGATATTGAAACAATTATTGAACATGAAGATGGAAGTGTTGAAATAAATTTTCAAACAAATTCAAGAGATACAACTCCTACAGTTGATCAACCTTCTAGAAAGTCTTATTCTCATCCTCCCTTTGTGGTAGGATCTTTCATAAAAGAACCATCCCGAGTTTCTTGCTCTACACCTAATGTAGACCTTCGACCTACTGGACTTGTATATCCTTCTTATTAAGCTTCTCTAATGATGAGTCTTTAAAAATGCATATTTTTATACACATTTTAACCCATTTTAAGGACTTATTAACTTGAAAGAGCCTCATTTAGTGCGATATAATGGGTTAATTCATTTTAAATTCATCTTTATATTTTTTTGCATAAATTGCTTAAAAATCGCACTTTTTGCATAAATTCATGAAACATGCTATTTTTAGAAAGTCTATTTTTGGAAAGTTTTGTGAAAATAATTTTTCTCATGAAATAAATTGAAATCTCTTCATCATTATTTCATTCATACAAAATCATGAAGAATGTTGTACATTTTTATTATCATTTCATGAGAAATGGGCCCACAGTCATGCATATGTGATGTTAGGGGTAAAATTGTCTTTTCACATGAATTCACGTCTGTTTTGTAGGAAATTGATTATATGGGTCCCATTTATAAAGAATTGAGGCAAGGAATTGATTTTTAAGAGAAAGGAGAGCAGAATTGAAGAGAAAAGGAAATTGGAAGAAAATTGTAAAAAGTTGACTTCATGGTCCCACACACACATGCACATGTGTGGGGCACACTTGTAAAACATCCAAGATGGGGTCCATTTATTTGTTGCACATTTTCAAGAGATTTTGAAGAGAATTTGAAGAATATCTCATCAAAGATGGACAAGGAAAGCCACATAGGAGTTCTTTTTGGAGAAGGAGAAGATTTAAGTGAAAAAAAATATAAAAAAATATCCAAGCATGCTATTCCACGTCCAAAAGAGATTTTGGATCAGATTTTGGTTGAAAAAGTAAAGGAAAAAAAATCAAGGGAGAATTATCTAAAAGATCTCTTCAAGTTAGAAGCCAACAAGGAGAACTTTCCAAAAAAGGAAAGTTGACGATGCAAAGAGATAAAAGGGGAAGTTCTACACCTCATGTGGGTCAAGTTTGATTCTAAGAGAGGATTCTTATCCCTATTTCATCTCTCAAAAGATCTCAATGCAAGGTGGCAAAGACAAAGAACGAAAGAAGCATCCAAGAGGGATTTCTGGACAAAACAAGTAAGGAAAGAAGAGAAAAATAAAAAGAAAAAAAATCCCCAAGGATATTGCATGTCCAAAGCATTGGTTGGAGCCCTTTTTTCTTTTATTTTTTAATCATTTTTAATATTTTAAAGTTTGAGAAGGAGTAGGACTTGAAAAAGTATAAATAGGGCACCCTTCTCCCATATTCTTCATGGTAGAATTACCCACCTCCCACCTCTAGATTTCTTCATCCATCTCTCCCTCTCTTGTCTCTACATCTCAAGTCATCAAGGAGGCATAGCCCTAAAGCCACACCACCAACCTTGAAGTGTCAACTAGAAGGAGGAATTCTCATCCATCCTAGTATGTAATTGTTTGCTTTTTATTTCCAATCTTTTGTAAAACAAGTTCATGCTAGTAAAGTTTGTTTCTTTTCAATTGTTCTTGTCTTTGATTTTGTGGTGTTCATAATTTTAGTCTTGTTTGTGATTGGGTTAATTTTTGTTCTTGTTTAAATATTGGGATAGAATTGGAATCACAACTAGTAACCCATCTTAGTAACCTTTTTAATATACTTTGTCTGTTTGGATACATTGTATGTTTAGAGGCAATGCAAGATGGAGTTAAAGAGATTTGAGTGAAAAGAGACTAGAGGCCAATTCTGAAATTTATTTCTACGTGGAATGAAAATTTGCTATTCTCACTTAGATTGACGACCTAAGATGAAGAATAAGACCCTAAGACAACACTGCTAATCTATTTTAGCCCAAATTAAGATAAGAAATTGAAAGAGCAATCTACCGCCTTTGACTTCTTGTTATTACCACCTTTGACTTTAGTTGTTTACCACCTTTGACTTTTGTGTTATTACCGCCTTTGACTTCCTGCAATTTTATGTTATTTTCTACACTTTTGTTCTTTTTCTTGTTACATTCACATTGATTTTAAGTTTTGTTTTTGTATAATTTGATGGTTGGATTAGGAATCATTACATCTATTTTCTTATCATAAGATTTTGTGCATATTTAATTTGATGAAAATTAAGCCTTCAGATCTGAATCTAATGATTAAATTCAGACTCAATATATAAACAGCACAACTTAAAACAGTTTCAGCAAACTGTAGAAACAGTTTTTGACAAAAAGTTCAAAGTGGGTAGACCAGTCAAATCACAATATTTTTCTTTGAAACTTGGCAATATTAAAGTTTAGGATGTGGTCTTTCATTCCCCAAAATTTCAGATCAAAATAATTTCGGTAGATTTGTGAACCAAAGGCTTAAACTTTGTCAATCAGTCAACCCGAATCAAAATTCCTGCACAGAATTTTGCAAAGTTGTCATATTCATGCATTCATAACTTTTTCGGTTGAGATTTTTTCTCACTTCCGTTTTTTTTTGTTAGTTTCTTGCATCAGTAGAGCATGAATTCCAGCCATTAAATTTAGATTTAGGATGCATTAAAATTGTTCAAATCATGCATAAAATTTGCATCAACATACTAGTTTTTCATACTTAGAATTTTTTAGCATCTCATGGCATGCATTGCATTATTAATTTTACTAACTTTCTAATTTTAAATTTGTTTCTAGTTTTATGTTTTTGATTGTTTTAGTTAATTTTCAGAATTAAATATCTTTCTAAACTTATTTTAATTGAACATTTTAAATTGGAAAGTTTACTAGTTTTGGAAATTCTAACCTAGGAAAATTTTTAACTTTTTTTTATTTTGTTTTTAACATTGTTTAGTTTAGTTAGTTTCTAATTTTAGTTTTTATTTTTGGAAGTTCTAACTTGTGTTTTAGTTTTGCAGCAAGTTTATTTTTATTTTAGGAATTTTTAGATTTAGGAAAGTTTCTTTCATTGGTTTGTAACTAATTTAATTTTGGTAAGTAGGATGTTTGTATTTGTTAGATTTTAATTAGGTTAGTTTTAGATTTTTATTTTAAGGCAAGTCAAGTTGAAAAAGGAACCTTAAAACACATTGCTCCCTGAGGATCGACCTGGTCTTACCAGTTTTATTACTACATCGCGGTTCTGCACTTGGAACTCACGATCAAGTTTTTGGCGCCGTTGCCGGGGATCGCCGTTTAAGGTAACTTTTCTAACTTTCCTTATTTACATTGCTTGTGGGTGTGGTTTAATTTTGGCATCTTGCTAGAAATAGGAGGACATGCATGGAATGATGAGTCGCCCTAATTTGGAATAGGAATGTGCATGGAATGCTAGAAAGTACACATCACTGCTATTTTTAGAAACTTTATAAAATCAGGAAAAGTTACTATTTTTCAACTTGTCTCAACTTCTTTTGGGAAGAAAGTATACCAAAAGTGATCTAATCATTGTCCTTAATCTTCTCAGTGTCTAAGGAAGCCTTTGCCCCTGTAGTGCGCGACAGCTTGTCTGTTTAGGAAACTGGTCCTTCAAACGGGTCCATCTGTGACTCTACCACTTCCTGGTGGCTTACCTGGCCGAGTTTGTTTTATAGGACCAGATTGAAGACCTTGAGGAAACTTTTCAACCTTAAGGAGTTGCTTAGACGTCTTTTTTTTCTAACTTAGGTTTTTATCATTTTTTCAAAAAAAAAAAAAAAAGAACAAGTGATTCCAAAAATGGATTGGTGGAAATCCACAAACATAAGGGGACTTAACAATGGGCAAATCAATAGGAATATAACCAATGCTAATGGCCCCCCAAAGTCTTGGCGTGCCTTGTGTGAACAAAAAAGAATTACAAAGTTACATCTAAGAAATTGTTCAGCTAGATCTTATGAATGGGAATGGGCCAATCACTATGATCATTGTTACAATAAGGAATTTATGGAAAAGTTTAATGGAATGATTAGGTCAGATGATCAACTAATAAGGGTCCCGTATGATTACCCACACCCCACACAATCATTCACTCATTATAATATGGATGTGGGATTCCCATGGTGGGCTGAATCAAATCAATGGCATTACCATAATGAAATGGGTAACATGTGTGGTCCAAATTGGGATGATCACTCACTAAACAATTGGCGTAATGGGCCAAATATGGATCATGTCTCTTATTCCCAAGAATTTACTCAGGCTGGGTCATATGACTATCCCTCGCAGGATACATCATATGTACCCCCTTCTTCTCCCTGGTCATATGCACCTCATAATTTCCGACCACCTGAATGGTCATATGAACCACCACCAACCCTGAAAAATTCTTTGGAAGATACTTTAGCCAAATTGGTTGAGTTCACACAAAATACCATGCAAATCATACAAAAAAATGAACACAACATGAAAAGCCTAATGACTTCGATTAATCAAACCGGGCTTGAAAATGAGAAAACAAAATGCCACCGTTGGCATTAAAGATGATCCTACATTCATTAAAGACCTCGTAGATATGGATCACACAAACACACAGTGGATATCCAAGGGTGTACATGAGTACATAGATGATGGGGCGATGCATGAACCAATTGATGAATCACATGAGCCTGTGTGCCCCACTTTTTTTCAGTACTGGCCATTCCACTTCATTAAAAAGGAATCTATGCCCTTTTACATAAATCATTTCTATGATTCAGATTCCTCTAATGAATTTGTCATTGCAGTCTTTCACAAATTTGATGTTCCTACAATTGAAGAAACTGCAAATGAACCTACTGAGCCTCAAAATGAAGATTACAATTGGGAGGATGACCCCATTTTTCAGATTTCTGAGTCGGATAATATGGAATCTTTGGATTCATGTACTTGCTTCTTCATGAAATCTGATGATCCAACCCTTAGAGAAATTGCCCTCGCATTTCTTGGCCCTCAATGTTATTCAGAAAAACTTGTAGAATTGGAGAATAGTGGTCCCATTCAAACACCTGAGTCCAACAATTTGGAATCCTTTGCGCTCATGCCTAAACAGACTGTGGAAATCAATTTAAAAGAATTTGTGGCATGGGAGGACCTAGGGCCACCCAGTTACTCATTGTATTCTCTCTTGTCTTTCAAAGACCCTTTTTTAAGGGAAGAGGAAGAAATTTTCTTTGTGTTCCCTTTTTCACATAATGTACAAGAACATGCAGTCCTTATGTTCATTGAGCCCACTACCCACATGGTTTCATCTTTTTCTATGCTTCTTGTAAATTGTGTGGAGGAAAATTTCATTTGGGATCCAGGTGGACTCATGATTTTGAATCCAGTAGTATAGGTTTTTGTTTCTTTTCTTTTTAGAGTAGATATTTTCTTTTAGAGTAGCTTTTTGTCTCTTTGTTCTTGTTTTTCTGTTTTGTCTAACTTTGGACAGGGAGCAGCTCGAACACATCTTCAGGTGACTTTTTCTATCTACTCTCATTTACATTTATATTTCCTCATGTTATTTTTACAGTTCTGCGTTGCATGCATAAACATCGAGGACGATGTTCATCTTAGGATAGGGGGTGGGAACAAGCACGCTTGTCCAATTTTAGACAAAAATTTTTTTATTTTTCTATCACTTTTATCATTTTAGTTAGTTTTGTTTTAAAAATTAGGAACTTTATTTCTTTTTCGTTGTTATTTATTTTTCATTTTGGAAAAGAAAGTTTTCAAAAGAATTGAAGCGATTTGAAGATATAAAGAAATATGGAATTTTGATACTTTTGGAAGGAAGTAAAAAGAAACTTTGCATTTTCTAAAGGAGAAAACCTATCAGAAGATTACCAAAACTTGCTCTTCACATACATACACATATACATTTTTCGAAATTTCGGATATGAAGCTTTGATGCTATTTGTTTTTGGAATTTTTTTTGGAGAATACAATGTGAACTTGAAATTTAGTTTGTAGAATATTTTTGTTTCCTAGTTCATTTTTGGAACCAAAATGAATTAATTCGAGTGAAATGAGAATTGCCACCTAGTGTTTACTCTGGTTAAAAAAAAAGAAGAAAAAAGAGTGAAAATAAAAGAGAGCATATAATGAGCAATTTATGACTAGTTTGGGTTCGTAGCCTTTTTAACTCGAGCTAGTAAGCCCGGAGGGATATTTCCATATCTAGTGCCCTAAAGCCATCTGGTTTGGGAGTCATTGGCCTAACGCTCGCTACATGGGTTATTTAGAAAGCTTAAGGGACCTAAACATTGCACAGTCACAGGAAAGAAAAGAAAAAAAAAAGAAAGTAAAGATGAATTATGGCCCAACGAGTGTCCATAGAAATTTTCAAAGGATATGTGCGGAAAAGCATAAGGACTAAGTTTGCTCCTTAGATCTCAACTTTTGCTATATCATATGAACTTGGAAAATTCTACGTTGGAAAAAGTAAGAGAGTGAAGAGTGTCCGTAAGAGTTTGCAAGGGAGTATGTGCGGGGAAGGACAAGGACTAGATCTGCTCTCTGGATCCTAACTTTTCTTATATCGTATGAACTTGGGAACTCTTGCATCGGAAAAAGATAGTGAGAGAAAAAGAGGCCAACCGAAGTAAATAGTATAGTGGCAACTATCTTAGTAACTTTGAGAGGAAATTTCTTTTTACTAAAATTCAGGGGATCAGACTATTTGAAGGAAAAATTCTGTTTTTGCAGCATTATTGTAGAATATCCGAAATAGGTTTTTGGTGTATATAATTTTGCACAATGCACGCAAGTTGGTTTGAATTTGAGAAAGTTTTTGAGAATAGAATTGTGGACCGGAATTTGAAAAGTCTGAAAGTGTAATCATTCCAGATTTCGAAAATATCTGATATGAGTGAATTTTCTTTTGGGGAATTTCTTTTTGCTTTTATTCATTTTTTTTCTTCATTAAAAAAAAAGAGAAGAGAATTTTGTGGGTATATTCACTGCAAACCCTCACGAGGCATAACTCGTCCACTAGGGGGAACCTAGGGGTTTAAGGGCTTGCTGCATAAGCTAAATGCAGTTGAGAGTGCCAGCAAAAGTGGCGTTGCATTCATGTTTAGTTTTATTGCATTACATTAGTTTAAGATTAGATTAGGTTAAAATGGAAGCCTCATAATTTTTGCATTTTTTGCTAGGGACTAGCAAAACGCTGGATGGGGGGTGTGATGAGTCTTTAAAAATACATATTTTTATACACATTTTAACCCATTTTAAGGACTTATTAACCTGAAAGAGCCTCATTTAGTGTGATATAATGGGTTAATTCATTTTAAATTCATCTTTATATTTTTCTGCATAAATTGCTTAAAAATCACACTTTTTGCATAAATTCATGAAACCTGCTATTTTTAGAAAGTTTATTTTTGAAAAGTTTTGTGAAAATAATTTTTCTCATGAAATAAATTGAATTCTCTTCATCATTAGTTCATTCATACAAAATCATGAAGAATGATGTACATTTTTATTATCATTTCATGAAAAATGGGCCCACAGTCATGCATATGTGATGTTAGGGGTAAAATTGTCTTTTCACATGAATTCACGTCTGTTTTGTAGGAAATTGATTATATGGGTCCCATTTGTAAAGAATTGAGGCAAGGAATTGATTTTTAAGAGAAAGGAGAGCAGAATTGAAGAAAAAAGGAAGTTGGAAGAAAATTGTAAAAAGTCGGCTTCATGGTCCCACACACACATGCACATGTGTGGGCCACACTTGTAAAACATCCAAGATGGGGTCCATTTATTTGTTGCACATTTTCAAGAGATTTTGAAGAGAATTTGAAGAATATCTCATCAAAGATGGACAAGGAAAGCCACATAGGAGTTCTTTTTGGAGAAGGAGAAGATTTAATTGAAAAAAAATATAAAAAAATATCCAAGCATGCTATTCCATGTCCAAAAGAGATTTTGGACCAGATTTTGGTTGAAAAAGTAAAGGAAAAAAAATCAAGGGAGAATTATCTAAAAGATCTCTTCAAGTTAGAAGCCAACAAGGAGAACTTTCCAAAAAAGGAAAGTTGACGATGCAAAGAGATAAAAGGGGAAGTTCTACACCTCATGTGGGTCAAGTTTGATTCTAAGAGAGGATTCTTATCCCTATTTCATCTCTCAAAAGATCTCAATACAAGGTGGCAAAGACAAAAAAGGAAAGAAGCATCCAAGAGGGATTTCTGGACAAAACAGGCAAGGAAAGAAGAGAAAAATAAAAAGAAAAAAGTCCCCAAGGATATTGCCCGTCCAAAGCATTGGTTGGAGCCCTTTTTTTCTTTCATTTTTTAATTATTTTTAATATTTTAAAGTTTGAGAAGGAGTAGGACTTGAAAAAGTATAAATAGGGCACCCTTGTCCCATATTCTTCGTGGAAGAAATACCCACCTCCCACCTCTAAATTTCTTCATCCATCTCTCCCTCTCTTGTCTCTACATCTCAAGTCATCAAGGAGGCATAGCCCTAAAGCCACACCACCAACCTTGAAGTGTCAACTAGAAGGAGGAATTCTCATCCATCCTAGTATGTAATTGTTTGCTTTTTATTTCCAATCTTTTGTAAAACAATTTCATGCTAGTAAAGTTTATTTCTTTTCAATTGTTCTTGTCTTTGATTTTGTGGTGTTCATAATTTTAGTCTTGTTTGTGATTGGGTTAATTTTTGTTCTTGTTTAAATATTGGGATAGAATTGGAATCACAACTAGTAACCCATCTTAGTAACCTTTTTAATATACTTTGTCTGTTTGGATACATTGTATGTTTAGAGGCAATGCAAGATGGAGTTAAAGAGATTTGAGTGAAAAGAGACTAGAGGCCAATTCTGAAATTTATTTCTACGTGGAATGAAAATTTGCTATTCTCACTTAGATTGACGACCTAAGATGAAGAATAAGACCCTAAGACAACACTGCTAATCTATTTTAGCCCAAATTAAGATAAGAAATTGAAAGAGCAATCTACCGCCTTTGACTTCTTGTTATTACCACCTTTGACTTCAGTTGTTTACCACCTTTGACTTTTGTGTTATTACCGCCTTTGACTTCCTGCAATTTTATGTTATTTTCTACACTTTTGTTCTTTTTCTTGTTACATTCACATTGATTTTAAGTTTTGTTTTTGTATAATTTGATGATTGGATTAGGAATCATTACATCTATTTTCTTATCATAAGATTTTGTGCATATTTAATTTGATGAAAATTAAGCCTTCAGATCTGAATCTAATGATTAAATTCAGACTCAATATATAAACAGCACAACTTAAAACAGTTTCAGCAAACTGTAGAAACAGTTTTTGACAAAAAGTTCAAAGTGGGTAGACCAGTCAAATCACAATATTTTTCTTTGAAACTTGGCAATATTAAAGTTTAGGATGTGGTCTTTCATTCCCCAAAATTTCAGATCAAAATAATTTCGGTAGATTTGTGAACCAGAGGCTTAAACTTTGTCAATCAGTCAACCCGAATCAAAATTCCTGCACAGAATTTTGCAAAGTTGTCATATTCATGCATTCATAACTTTTTCGGTTGAGATTTTTTCTCACTTCCGTTTTTTTTTTTTGTTAGTTTCTTGCATCAGTAGAGCATGAATTCCAGCCGTTAAATTTAGATTTAGGATGCATTAAAATAGTTCAAATCATGCATAAAATTTGCATCAACATACTAGTTTTTCATACTTAGAATTTTTTAGCATCTCATGGCATGCATTGCATTATTAATTTTACTAACTTTCTAATTTTAAATTTATTTCTAGTTTTATGTTTTTGATTGTTTTAGTTAATTTTCAGAATTAAATATCTTTCTAAACTTATTTTAATTGAACATTTTAAATTGGAAAGTTTACTAGTTTTGGAAATTCTAACCTAGGAAAATTTTTAACTTTTTTTTATTTTGTTTTTAACATTGTTTAGTTTAGTTAGTTTCTAATTTTAGTTTTTATTTTTGGAAGTTCTAACTTGTGTTTTAGTTTTGCAGCAATTTTAGTTTTATTTTAGGAATTTTTAGATTTAGGAAAGTTTCTTTCATTGGTTTGTAACTAATTTAATTTTGGTAAGTAGGATGTTTGTATTTGTTAGATTTTAATTAGGTTAGTTTTAGAATTTTATTTTAAGGCAAGTCAAGTTGAAAAAGGAACCTTAAAACACATTGCTCCCTGAGGATTGACCTGGTCTCACCAGTTTTATTACTACATCGCGGTTCTGCACTTGGAACTCACGATCTTCCATCTAATACATATAATCCTTCGGAATCCGATTTCAATATAAATGTTATTGAATGTTTTCAAATTAATAAAGAAATGTTAAAAGAGAATTTAACTCCACATCCTTTAACGAAATCTTTTTTTAAACAGGTTTCCTAAGAACATAAATACTTTTTAAAAGAAAAATGGTACAAATATATTTATGGTAATCAAAGAAATATTTTTTTTATTGGCTTAAACTAGCCATAGAGAAAGCTTATAATACTGAAGATTTATCCATCAATATGATAACAAAATTAAGTTCATCTTGGATTATAGCTTCTACCAATTCTTCTCCACAAAGAAATGAAGAATCTATACATCCTCCATTACATCAAATTATTTATAAAGAAACCTCAGCAATACCCATAAAAGATATTGTAAAAATACAAGGAGACAAAGGTAAAACTGACTTTATTTACAAATCAGATTTAAGTCATGCTTTAGAATAAAATAATTATACAAATATAAACCTTCGTACTATTGAACAACAAACTAATATAATTAAAGATAAAATTGAAAATATTTTACAGCATTCTGAAATTATTTCTTCTCAAAAAGAAATCAAAACTATCTTAAAAGGAACTTCATCCTCATCCTTTGAATCATCTAGTTCCTCTGATAAAGACTATTCTTTAGATACATGTCATTGTAAAATATTTGACAGTGAAATCCAGTATGAATCTGCTTCTTCTTCTTCTTTATCTTTAAACGTACTCACTGCTCCGGAAAAAATAGTGCTAGAAATGTTTAAATATCTAAAAGTTTAAGAATAAAAAGAATAGATATTTTGATAAAATACAGAAAATAAACAACAAAAATAAAAAAGGAAAAGCTTCTACATCAAGTAATATATCTGACTTACTTGAATAATTCAGTATAGAAACTGTTTTAGATAGATTAAGAGAGCAACAAGCTCCTACTCATCTTTCAATTTAAGATCTTTCTAAAGAAATTAATAATCAAATGTAAGAAGTAAAAGAATTAAAACAGGATTTAATTGAACTTCAAGAACTCGAACAACATGTTAGAATCTTGAACTTCACACACTCAAAAATTATCAAGAAAATAATGATAATTTAGAACATCAAGAAAAATTTGATGAAAACTTTAATGGTTTTGTAAACTCTTTAACAAGGAATCCACCTAAAAAAATGGAAAACTCAAGCTACAATTAAGATCAAAGACTTCTCTATTAAAGCACTCTGCTTACTAGATAGTGGCGCAGATGTTAATTTAAAAAGGGAAGGATTAATCCCAACAAAATATTATGAAAAAACCAATAAGAAACTCAATCTAGCTGCTGCTAGCAAAAAACGACATATCAAATACAAATTAAGTGATGTTTATGTCTGTAAAAGTGGAACATGCTTAAAGACTAATTTCCTTCTAGGAAAGGATTTAAACAATGATGTTATCCTTGGAAACCCTTTTCTACAAAATTTACAACCTGCTCAAATTGACTTATCAGGTCTAAAAACTATTTTAGACAATAAAGAACTAATTTCTGGTTTTGGTGAATCAACTCCTATTCAACACATCAATAGTATTTTGACAAAGTGTAAAGAAGAATAAGGTGTTTGAAAAACAATCAAATATCCAGTTTCGAATAAAATGGATCTTATTAATCGTCTCTTTGATGTCTTCATGTTTTCTACATTTGATCCTACATCCAGATTTTGGTACCTTCAAATTCTACTCGGAGGACAGATATAAAATTACATTATTTTTCCCAAAGAAAATAAAAATCCAAGTTATTGATAATTCTCATTCAGACCTATCTTTTACTCTTATCTACCTTCAGGAAGTATCCTTTCTCATTATGACATCAAGTAAAGCCCCTATTCAGGAATCAAGCTCTTCCTTCATACTTATATCCTAATAAATATCAATTCCCTTCTTCAATCTAAGATTATCTATCACTTCACAAGAACTTATTAATGCCCACTGGAGTGCCATTCTCTTTGATAAATGACAAAACACTAGAAAAACCCTATCCGAAATTGCAAACCATATCAAGGACTTAGAAAGCCAAATCTTTATATGCCATAACATCTATCAAAGAGCACTGTTATCCACCTATGTTGATGAAAAAACATCTAGAATTCACCTCCTAGAAAAGGTTAACATAGTCCTTCCAGATGAGATAGCTGCAAGAATTAGAGAAAAAAAGCTATTTCTTGTCTGATCAAGGGGCGATTAATGCTCCAAGCTCAATATATAAGCTGGCCAACTGGTTTACATAAATTGTTCTTGCCATCATATGGAGTTGATATCTCATATATCGAACAAGGATTAGGCCAAAGATTTTCTTTATGCAGAGATGATTTTGAAATGATACAGCGACTCCCTGCAATCGTGCATCATGCCCTTCGCAGCCTTAGAGTTACCAAAAGACAACTTTTCATAACGATTTCATGAAGTTTGGGTGAAAGATCAAAAGTCCGGTTTTATCAACCTTATTAGTATGGACCATCATGAATTATGAAAAAGAAGATTTAGTCTACAAAAGGTTCATCTCCACTGTAAATGATTACGAGCATCTCCCTATTGATTAACCAACTCAATGGTATGAATCTCATGAAGTCGCTATAATGAAATATAACCTAGAACGCCTCCAAACTTATGATCGAGCTTTTGATCAGTATCAAAGATTTCTCAATTTAAAAGGACATCTTGAATTTGCAAGTACATATAGATATGTTTGGTCTGACGGTCGACAAGTTGTTTGCATTGCTGATGATCTTGCTAAACAAACAACGGTGATACAGAATCCATATAAATCTAGAAATACAGCACTCAAACAAATTATGAATGCTTATGAAGACATGTCTTTTGATATTTCTGAAGAAATTCAAGAAGAGTTAATCCAATTATTCCATGGTGAATTAACAAAGGAAGGTTGGAATGAGCACTTTTGATGCAAGTCTCCAATAATACTATGCCAAGCATAAAGATTCTTCGTACAAGAGCTTTTTCTAAAACAGTGGAAGGATGAGAAAATCTTTTTCTACTAGCTCATCAATGAGTTCTTAGAAAAAGTATATGCAAAAGTACTAAAAGACAAAGCATATCTCTCATAAGAATGAAGTAGTATTTTTTTCCCGACATGCACATCCATGAAGAACTTATCTCTAGAAAGGGAAAAGAAAAAAAGATATGACACATAACTTATCAAGTCATTCAAAGCAATCATACATCTCACTATTCAGAATAAAGTTCATCTATAGCAAAGATTGTGATTTTTGCCTGCAGTCTAGAAGCATGATGAAATTCGCCAGCACATTAAATGAAATGCATGTTCAATCTAAATTCAGTTGTAATGAAAGGTAAATTATGTTGGTTATGACTATAAATAGGTCTATCCTTCCTCATGTATAGGCAAGAGTTGGAATACCAGTGAAAATCAATCCTTGCTTCCACCACCATCTCCTCTCTCCTCTCCCTTTCACATTTGTATACCCACCATCTTCCCCATTTGGTATCAGAGCCAACTTGGTATCAAATTTGTAATTAAGTACTTTAGCAATAAAAAGTCGTTTTGTGAGTATTTCTTCACTTATCTTTATTATGTTATGCTTCGATTTTGCTTAAGGAATTGCTGACTTAGAAGTAAGAACGTCAAAAATCTTAATACCTAGTTATGTGTTTATTATTATAGAAAAATTTTAATTATATTCAGCCCAAAGCAAAGCTGAGGTAGCCATTGTCGTCGCCATTGTTAGCTGTATGATGGCATTTAAGACATGTTGTCGGTGTGTAAATCCTCTATTTCATCAGGAACTCATGGTGGATTTGGTTAAAATAACTCTATAATACAAATTATGGCAATGCTTATTAAGAAGTTTGTACCTTCTTCTTCCTCATCATCAATTCCTTATCTTCTATGTCTGTTAAAAAAAGTGAAGAAATCAATTATGACTATTTAGATCAAGTTACTTGTGACTGGACTATTCCAACCAAAAATAAAACTGAAATTTATAAAGTTGGAAGTTTTCAATTAAAATCAAGTTATAAAGTAAAAACCATCGAAAGAACTAAATCCAATACCAGTAATATTTAGCATCTTTCTTTAATCAAGCCCCATGAAATAAAGGAGTATGTTAAAACATACAATTATATTCATTTTGGATTAGTGCAAGTTGCTTTGAAGCCATTAACAAGACTTGGACTTAGAACTGAAGCTCTCATCTTTGTTCAAGATACATGACATAAAAAATTCAGTGATTCATTACTTGGAATGGTTGAATCAAGTTTGACTAATAGCCCAACTTTCTTCAGTTGCTTTCCAAATTTCTCTGTTTCCCTTATAGATCCAGGTGCACATGAAGCTCTTACTTTTGCTATCCGAACAAAAGGTTTTGATATAAATCCTCATAATCAAAATCTTGCTCTCATAAATAGAGTTTATTATAAACTCCTGAATTCAATTGTTCCAGGCATAACCTATTCCCATCAAGCAAAAGGTATGACTATTTTATTCCAAACTAATTTCAAAAATAAAGTTTATATTCCAAAACTCAAACTAGAAAGGTCAACCAGAAAGTTAATATTAATCTATCTGGTAAATGGCTTTTAGAAAACGCTCAACCAGAAAGGTCTTTAGAAACTCAAGATATTGAAACAATTATTGAACATGAAGATGGAAGTCTTGAAATAAATTTTTAAACAAATTCAAGAGATACAACTCCTACAGTTTATCTACTTTCTAGAAAGTCTTATTCTCATCCTCCCTCTATAGTAGGATCTTTCATAAAAGAACCATCCCAAGTTTCGTGCTCTGCACATAATGTAAACCTTTGACCTACTGGACTTGTGTATCCTTCTTATCAAGCTTCTCCATCTAATACATATAATCCTTCAGAATCCGATTTCAATATAAATGTTATTGAATGTTTTCAAATTAATAAAGAAATGTTAAAAAAGAATTAACCCCACATCCTATAACAAACTCTTTGTCTAAACAGGTTTCTTAAGAACATAAAGACTTTTTAAAAGAAAAATGGTACAAATATATTTATGATAATCAAAGAAATATTTTATTTTTTATTGGCTTAAACTAGCCATAAAAAAAGCTTATAATACTAAAAATTAATCCATCAATATGATAACAAAATTAAGTTCATCTTGCATTATAGCTTCTACCAATTCTTCTCCACAAAGAAATGAAGAATCTATACATCCTCCATTACATGAAATCATTTACAAAGAAACTTTATCAGTACCCATAAAAGATGTTGCAAAAATACAAGGAGACAAAGGTAAAATTGACTTTATTTACAAATTAGATTTAAGCCATGCTTTAGAATAAAATAATTATACAAATATAAACCTTCATACTATTGGCCAACAAACTAATATAATTGAAGATAAAGTTGAAAATATTTTACAGCCTTCTGAAATTATTTCTTCTCAAAAAGAAATCAAAACTATCTTAAAAGGAACCTCATCCTCATCCTTTGAATCGTCTAGTTCTTCTAATAAAGATTATTCTTTAGATACATGCCATAGTAAAATATTTGACAGTGAAATCCAGTATGAATCTGCTTCTTCTTCCTCTTTATCTTTAAACATACTCTCTGTTTCAGAAAAAATAGTGCTAGAATTGTTTAAATATCTAAAAGTTGAAGAATTAAAAAGTAAATATTTTGAAAAAATGCAGAAAATAAATAATGGAAATAGAAAAGGAAAAGCTTTTACATCAAGTAATATATCTGACTTACCTGAACAATTCAGTATAAAAACTGTTTTAGATAGATTAGGAGAGCAACAAGCTCCTACTCATCTTTTAATTCAATATCTTTCTAAAGAAATTAATAATCAAATGTAAGAAATAAAAGAATTAAAACAAGACTTAATTGAAGTTCAAGAACTTAAACAACGTGTTGAGAATCTTGAATTTCACACACTCAAAAATTATCAAGAAATTAATGATAATTTAGAACATCAAGAAAAATTTGATGAAAACTTTAACGGTTTTGTAAATTTTTTAACAAGGAATCCACCTAAAAAAATGGAAACTCAAGCTACAATTAAGATCAAAGACTTCTCTATTAAAGCACTCTGCTTACTAGATAGTGGTGTAGATGTTAATTTAATAAGGGAAGGATTAATCCCAACAAAATATTATAAAAAAAAATAAAAAACTCAATCTAGCTGCTGCTAGCAAAAAACGACATATCAAATACAAATTAAGTAATGTTTATGCCTATAAAAGTGGAACATGCTTAAAGCCTAATTTCCTTCTAGGAAAGGATTTAAACAATGACGTTATCCTTGGAAACCCTTTTCTACAAATTTTACAACCTACTCAAATTGACTCATCAGGTCTAAAAACTATTTAAGACAATAAATAACTAATTTCTGTTTTTGGTGAATCAACTCCTATTCAACATATCAATAGTATTCAGACAAAATGTAAAGAAGAATAAGGTGTTAAAAAAACAATCAAATATCTAGTTTCAAATTAAACAGATCTTATTAATTGTCTCTGTGATGTCTTCATGTTTTCTGCATTTGATCCTATATCTAGATTTTGATACCTTCAAATTCTACTCGACGGACAGATATAAAATTGCTTTACTTTTCCCAAAGAAAATAAAAATTCAGGTTATTCATAATTCTCATTCAGACCTATCTTTTACTCTTATCAACCTTTAGGAAGTATCCCTTCTCATTATGACATCAAGTAAAGCCCTTATTCAGGAATCAAGCTCTTCTTTCATACCTACATCCTAACGAATATCAATTCCCTTCTTCAATCCCGGAATATCTATCACTTCACAAGAACTTATCAATGCCCATTGGAGTGCCATTCTCTCTGATAAAAGACAAAACACTAGAAAACCTAGCCAAAATTGCAAACCATATGAAGGACTTAGAAAGCTAAATCTTTATGTGCCATAACATCCATCAAGGAGCACTATTTTCTACCTATGCTGATGAAAAAACATCTATAATTCACCTCTTGGAAAAGGTTAACATAGCCCTTTCAGATGAGATAGATGCAAGAATTAGAGAAATAAACTATTTCTTGTCTGATCAAAGGGCGATTAAAGCTCCAAGCTCAATATATAAGCTGGGCAACTGGCTTTCCCAAATTGTTCTTACCATCATATGAAGTTGATATCTCATATATCGAACAAGGATTAGTCCAAAGATTTTCTTTATGCAAAGATGATTTTGAAATGATACAGCAACTCCCTGCAATCAAGCGTCATGCCCTTCGCAGCCTTGGAGTTACCAAAAGACAACTTCTCATAACGATTTCATTAAGTCTGGGTGAACGATCTGACATCCGGGTTTATCCACGTTACAATTATGGACCATCATGAATTATGAAGAAGGAGATTTAGTCTACAAAAAGTTCATCTCCACCTTAAATGATTACGAGCATCTCCATGTTGATTATCCAGCTCAATGGTATGAATCTCATGAAGTTGCTACAATGGAATACAGCTTAGAACACCTCCGAACTTATGATCGAGCTTCTGATCAGTATCAAAGATTTATCAATCTCAAAGGACACCTTGAATTTGCAAGTACATACAGATATGTTTGGTGTGACGGTCGATGAGTTGTTTGCATTGCTGATGATCTCGCTGAGCAAACAACAGTGATACAGAATCCATATAAATCTAGACATATAGCCCTCAATCAAATTATGAATGCTCATGAAGACATGTCTTTTGATATTTTTGAAGAAACTCGAGAAGAGTTAATCCAATTATTCCATGGTGAATTCACAAAGGAAGGTTGGAATGAGAACCTTTGATGCAAGTCTCCAATAATACTATGCCTAGCATAAAGATTCTTTCTACAAGAGCTTTTTCTAAAATAGTGGAAGGATGAGAAAAGCTTTTTGTACTAGCCCATCAATGAGTTCTTAGAAAAGGTACATGCAAAAGTACTAAAAGGCAATGCATATCTCTCATAAGAATGAAGTAGTATTTTATTCCCGACATGCATATCCATGAAGAACTTATCTTTAGAAAGGGAAAAGAAATAAAGACATGACACATACCTTATCAAGTCACTCAAAGCAATCATGACATCTCACTATTCAGAATAAAGTTCATCTATAGCAAAGATTGTGATTTTTGCCTGCAGTCTGGAAGCATGATGAAATTTGCCTGCACATTAAATGAAATGCACGTTCAGTCTAAATTCAGTTGTAATGAAATGTAAATTATGTTGCTTATGACTATAAATATGTTTAGCCTTCCTCATGTACAGGAAAGAGTTGGAATACCAGTGAAAATCCAACCTTGCTTCCACCACCATCTCCTCTCTCCTCTCCCTTTCGCTTTTGTATACCCACCATCTTTCCCATTTGTTATCAGAGCCAAGTTGGAATCAAATTTGTAATTAAGTTCTTTGGCAATATAAAGTCGTTTTGTGAGTATTTCTTCACTTATCTTTGTTATGTTATGCTTTGATTTTGCTTAAGGAATTGCTGACTTAGAAGTAAGAACATAAAAAATCTTAATACCTAGTTCTGTGTTTGTTATTATTGAGAAATTTTAATCATATTCCGCCTAGAGCAAAGCTGAGGTGGCCATTGTTGTTACCGTTGTTAGCTGTGTGATGGCATTTAAGGTATTTTGTTGGTGTGTAAATCCTCTATTTCGTTAGATACTCATGGTGGATTTGATTAAAATAACTTTATAATACAAATTATGGCTATGCTTATTAAGAAGTTTGTACCTTCTTCTTCCTCATCATCAATTCCTTATCTTCTATGTCTGTTAAAAATAGTGAAGAAATCAGTTATGACGATTTAGATCAAGTTATTTATGACTGGACTATTCCAACCAAAACTAAAACTGAAATTTATAAAGTTGGAAGTTTTCAATTAAAATCAAGTTATAAAGTAAAAACCATCGAAAGAACTAAATCCATCACCAGTAATATTTAGCATCTTTCTTTAATCAAGCCCCATGAAATAAAGGAGTATGTTAAAACATACAATTATATTCATTTTGGATTAGTGCAAGTTGCTTTGAAGCCATTAACAAGACTTGGACTTAGAACTGAAGCTCTCATCTATGTTTAAGATACAAGACATAAAGAATTTAGTGATTCATTACTTGGAATGGTTGAATCAAGTTTGGCTAATGGCCCTACTTTCTTCAATTGCTTTCCGAATTTCTTTGTTTCCCTTATAGATCCAGGTGCACATGAACCTCTTACTCTTGCGATCCAGACAAAAGATTTTGATATGAATCCTCATAATCAAAATCTTGCTCTTATGTATAGAGTTTATCATAAACTCATGAATTCAGTTGTTCCAGGCATAGTCTATTCCCGTCAAGCAAAAAGTATGATTACTTTATTCCAAATTAATTTCAAAAATAAAGTTAATATTCCAAAACTCATACAGTGAAATGATATTAATCTATATGGTAAATGGCGCTTTGAAAACGCTCAACCAGAAAGGTCTTCACAAAATCAAGATATTGAAACAATTACTGAACATGAAGATGGAAGTGTTGAAATAAATTTTCAAACAAATTCAAGAGATACAACCCCTATAGTTTATCAACCTCCTAGAAAGTCTTATTCTCATCATCCCTCTGTGATAGGATCCTCGATAAAGGAACCATCCTAAGTTTCTTGCTCCACACGTAATGTAGACCTTCGACCTACAGGACTTGTGTATCCTTTTTATTAAACTTCTCCATTTAATACATATAATCCTTCGGAATCCGATTTCAATATAAATGTTTTTGGATGCTTTGAAATTTAAAAAGAAATGTTAAAAAAGAATTTAATTTTACATCCTTTAACAAAATCCTTTTTTAAACAGGTTTCTTAAGAACATGAAGACATTTTAAAAGAAAAATGGTAAAAATATATGTATGATAATCAAAGAAATATTTATTTCTTTGATTGGCTTAAACTAGCCATAAAGAAAGCTTATAATACTAAAGATTTATCTGTCAATATGATAACAAAATTAAGTTCATCTTGGATTATAGTTTCTACACGTTCTTCTCCACAAAGAACTGAAGAATCTATACATCATCCATTACATCAAATCATATATAAAGAAACTTCGGCCGTACCCATAAAAGATGTAACAAAGATACAGGGAGATAAAGGTAAATTTTAACTAATTTATAAATCAGATTTAAGTCATGTTTTAGAACAAAATAATTATACAAATATTAACTTTCATACTATTGGCCAACAAACCAATAGAATTGAAGATAAAGTTGAAAACATTTTAAAAATTTATGAAGCATCTTCTTCACAAAAGATAATTAAGACACAAACTTTAGGTTTATAAGGTGAAGCCCTAAAAGATCTAAAGTTAGAATGGAAACCTTTAAAATTTTTAGATGAACTAATCAATCAATTATCTCATAGTTTTACAAATATAAAACTTCAAGGAAATAAAGATCAAAACAGCTAACAAATCTATAAATGTTTTAGTCTCAAATTCTAAAGCCTCTAGGTCAGATTTAGAATTTTCTATAGCTAATCCTATAGAAGAAGAGTCTAAAACAAATGAGATTCAAAATGATCAAAATCAAGAATCTCTACAAATCAATAAAATATTTAAAAGACAAAAACCAATAGTCACTGTAGCAAAAACAAGAAATTATTATCCAAGACCTACTCCAGCAAATCGAAGATCTACCTATTCTAAATGACCTTCGATTTGAAAATCCCTCAGTATATGAATAGAATATAGATGGACTATCTGAATATCAAATTCTGCAACTATGTGAACACATGATGATATATGCCTCTACCATCATGGTTGCCGGTAATGATTAAAGACATGTAGTAAATACAGATGTCCTTGGATTTACTGGACAATTACATGGTTGGTGGGAAAAGTACCTATCGATATAGAAAGATAAGCTATACTAAATGCAGTAAAAAGAGATCCTTCAGGAAATCCTATTATTACTCCTTAAGGTCAAATGATTTCTGATTTTATTAACATGCTTATTACCAATGTAGTAGAACATTTTATTGGTAATTATATGAATGTAGAAGAAAAAATAAAAACACAATTAATCAATTTATCTTGCCCAACATTATCAGATTTTTGTTCATATAACAATGTTTTCTTATCAAAACTCTATACGATCGATGCAAGCAATTCAGAATTTTGAAAAGAAAATTTAATATCTGGTCTTCATAAACCTTTTGCAACAAAAGTTAGAGAAGAATTCAAATCAGAAAATTATGGAAATTTAAATTATGGAATGTATACATATGGTGATCTAATTCAAAAGATTAATGAAGCTGGATTTTCATTTTGCAATGAAAACAAACTTAAACGTCAAATTGAGAATAAAAAAAGAATCAGCAAGTATGAACTTGGTGATTTTTTTTTTAAATTTTGTATGGAATCAATAATCAGTCCTTCTAGCCAGAATAAAAAGGAAAACTTAAAAAGAAACCATCAAAAAAGAAAATCTAAACATTTTTCAACTCCATAATATTATACTCCCTTAAAAAGATATTATAGAAATCTTCTCAGAAAAACCCTTATAAAGAATTAAAGAAATCTTATACAAACAATAATCCATCCACTTCTTATCCCAAGAAAAAAGAAATACAATGTTATATTTGCAAAGAAAAAGGACATATAGCTCCTGACTGCCCAAAAATAAAAGTTAAAACAGAAAAGGAAATCAAAAATATCTTAAAAGGATCCTCAGTGTCAGAGTCATCCAGTTCCTCTGATACAGATTATTTTTCTTCTCATGCTTCAGATATATGTCATTGTAAAATATTTGATATTGAAATCCAGTATGAATCTACTTTTTCTTCCTCTTTATCTTTAAATGCACTTTCTACTCTAAAAGAACTGGTGCTAGAAATGTTTAAAGATCTAAAAGATAAAGAATTAAAAAAATAAATATTTTGAAAAAATATAGAATATAAATAAAGGAACTAAAAAAAGGGGCAGCTTCTACTTCAAATAATATATCTGAGTTACCTAAACAATTCAGCATTAAAAGTATATTAGATAGATTAAGAGAGCAGCAAGCTCCTCCTTATCTTTCAATTCAAAATCTTTATAAAGAAATTAATAATCAAAATCAAGAAATAAAATAATTAAAACAAGACTTAATTGAACTTCAAGAACTCAAACAACGTGTTGAGAATCTTGAGTTTCACATACTCAAAATTATCAAGAAAATAATGATAATTTTGAAAATAAAGAAAAATTTGATGAAAACTTGAATGGTTTTGTAAATTCTCTAACAAAGAATCAACTTAAAAAATGGAAAACTCAGGCTACAATTAAGGTCAAAGACTTCCCTATTAAAGCACTCTACTTACTAGATAGTGGCGCAGATGTTAATTTAAAAAGAGAAGGATTAATCCCAACAAAATATTATAAAAAAACCAAAAAGAAACTCAATCAAGTTGCTACTAGCAAAAAATGACATATCAAATAAAAATTAAGTAATGTTTATGTCTGTAAAAGTGGAATATGCTTAAAGACTAATTTCCTTCTAGGAAAGGATTTAAACATTGATGTTATCCTTGGAAACCCTTTTCTACAAATTTTACAACCTGCTCAAATTGATTCATCAGGTCTAAAAACTATTTTAGATAATAAAGAACTAATTTCTAATTTTGGTGAATCAACTCCTATTCAACATATCAATAGTATTCAGACAAAGTGTAAAGAAGAATAAGGTGTTCAAAAAACAATCAAATATCCAATTTCAAATAAAATAGATCTTATTAATCATCTCTCTGATGTCTTCATGTTTTCTACATTTGATCCTACATCCAGATTTTAGTACTTTCAAATTCTACCCGAAGGACAGATAAAAAATTGCTTTACTTTTCCTAAAGAAAATAAAAATTTAGGTTATTGATAATTCTCATTCAGACCTATCTACCTTCAGAAAGTGTCCCTCCTCATTATGACATCAATTACAAGCAAAATCAAAGCCCCTATTCAGGAATCAAGCTCTTCCTTCATACGTATATCCCAACAAATATCAATTCCCTTTTTCAATCCAAGATTATTTGTCACTACACAAGAACTTATTAATGCCCATTGGAGTGCCATTCTCTTGATAAAAGGAGAAACACTAGGAAAACCCTATCCAAAATTGCAAACCATATCAAGTACTTAGAAAGCCAAATCCTTATGTGCCATAACATCCATCAAAAAGCACTGTTATCCACCTATGCTGATGAAAAAACATCCAGAATTCACCTCCTGGAAAAGGTTAACACAGCCTTTCCAGATGAGATAGCTATAAGAAATAGAGCAAAAACCATTTTATTGTAAGATCAAGGAACGATTAATGCTGAAAGCTCAATTATAAGCTGGGCAACTGGCTTTCTCATGTTGTTTCTAGCCATCATATGAAGTTGATATCTCATATATCAAACAAGGATTAGTCCAAAGACTTTTTTTATGCAGAGATAATTTTGAAATGATACAGCAACCCTTGCAATCATGCGTCGTGCCCTTAGCAGCCTTGGAGTTACAAAAGACAACTTCTCATAATGATTTCATCAAGCTTGGGTGAAAGATTAGAAGTCTAATTTTATCAACCTTATCAATTATGGACCATCATGAATTATAAAAAAGGAGATTTAATCTGCAAAAAATCCATCTCTACCTTAAATGTTTACGAGCATCTCCCAGTTAATTATCCAGCTTAATGGTATGAATCTCATGAGGTCACTACAGTGGAATATAGCTTAGAACGTCTCAGAAATTATGATACATCTTCTGATCAATATCAAAGATTTCCCAATCTAAAAGGACAACTTGAATTTGCAAGTACATACAAATATGTTTGGTGTGACAATCGATGAGTTGTTTGCGTTGCTGATGATCTCGCTGAGCAAACTACGATGATACAGAATCCTTCTAAATCCATTGTATCATAACTTTACTTTTTAAATTAGTTTGGAGTAAAGTAGTCATACCTTTTGCTTAATAGGAATAGGCTATGCCTGGAACAACTAAATTCATGAGTTTATAATGAACTCTATATATGAGAGCAAGATTTTGATTATGAGCATTCATATCAAAACTTTTTATTTGGATAGCAAGACTAAAAGCTTCATGTGCACCTGGATCTATAAGGGAAATAAAAAAATTTGGAAAGCAATTAAAAAAAGTAGGGCCATTAGCGAAACTTGATTCAACCATTCCAAGTAATGAATCACTAAATTTTTTATGTCTTGTATCTTGAACATAGATGAGAGCTTCTGTTCTAAGTCTAAGTCTTGTTAAAGGCTTTAGAGTAACTTACACTAATCCAAAATGAATATAATTGTATGTTTTAACATACTCCTTTATTTCATGGGGCCTGATTAAAGAAAGATGCTGAATATTACTGATAATGGATTCAGTTCTTTCAATGGTTTTTACTTTAAAACTTGATTTTAATTGAATACTTCTAACTTTATAAATTTCATTTTTATTTACGGTTGGAATAGTCCAGTCACAAATAATTTGGTCTAAGTCGTCATAACTGATTTCTTCACTATTTTTAATCGATATAGAAAATAAGGAATTTGATGATGAGGAAGAAGAGGGTACAAACTTCTTAATAAGCTTAGCCATAATTTGTATTACAGAGTTATTTTAACCAAATCCACCATGAGTATCTAACTAAATAGAGGATTTATACACCAACAAAACGCCTTAAATGCCTTCACACGGCTAACAATGGCGACAACAACTTCGCTTTAGGCGGAATATGATTAAAATTTCTCAATAATAACAAACATACAACCAAGTATTAAGATGTTTGATGTTCTTGCTTCTGAGTCAGCAATTCCTTGATTACAAACTAGATGCCAACTTGGCTCTGATACCAAATAGGGAAGATGGTGGGTATACAAAAGCGGAAGGGAGAGGAGAGAGGAGATGGTGGTGGAAGCATGGCTAGATTTTGAATGGTATTCCAACTCTTGCCCATACATAGACAAGGCTGGTACTATTTATAGCCTTAGCAAATATAATTTACATTTCATTAAAACTGAATTTACACTGTATTTGCATTTCATTTTATGATGTTTCGAGATTTTACCACTGGATTGAATCACATGTTACTGTATAGATGGTTTGTCTTCAAGCTGTGATGAGTGTACTTGTTGACTTGGAGGATGTTGCTTTATTATTCTGCATAGTACCTGGTTGGTCTGTTACGGAGAGAGGATTCTATGGAGCCTTGAATTTTCTTGTTGGCTTTTGGATTTTTCCCAATTATCTTTTGTCTTCTTTCTCAAAGTGGTTTTTTTGTATAGTACTTTTTCAACATAACTTTGATGTGTTTATAAAGAATAGCATAGCTATGAATATAGTAGCAATGATAAAGTTTTTGTTATCTTTTCTTTGCAGGATTTATAGAGAAAAGTCTTAATAAATCTTGATAAATATAAATCTTGATAAGGTTAATCACTATCCTAATGAATTCTATTGCAGCAAGCGGATAATTTTATAATAGAGTCAAAATTATGACAAGGGTCATTCCAACCTTTATTTTCATTTTCGAATTCTCAATGGAATAGCTGAATTAATTCGTCAAGAGTTTATTCTGAAATGTCAAAAGAGATATCTTCATAGGCATTGAGAATTTGATTAGGCTTGGCATGTCCTAATTTAGAAGGATTTTGTATCACCGTTGTTTGCTCAGCGACATCATCAGCAATGCAAACAACTCGTCGACCATCACACCAAACATATCTGTATGTATTTGTAAATTCAAGATGTCCTTTTAGATTGAGAAGTCTTTGATATGGATAAGAAGCTAGATCATACTTTTGGAGACGTTCTAAGCTGTATTTCATTGTAGCGACTTCATGAGATTCATACCATTGAGCAGGATAATCAACAGGGAGATGCTCGTAATCATTTAAGGTAGAGATGAATTTTTTGTAGATTAAATCTCCTTCTTCATAATTCATGATGGTCAATAATTGATAAGGTTGATAAAACCAGATTACTCATTGATTGTGAGTTCCAAGTGCAGAACCGCGATGTAGTAACAAAACTGGTGAGATCAGGTCGATCCTCAGGGAGCAATGTGTTTAAGGTATTTTCAACTTGTAACCTGTCTTAAATAAAAATCTAAAACTAGCCTAATTTAAAATCTAACAAATACAAGAGTCCTACTTACCAAAATTAAATTCATTACAAACCAATGAAAGAAACTTTCCTAAATCAAAAAACCTAAAATAAAACTAAAATTGCTGCAAAACTAAAACACAAGTTAGAACTTCCAAAAATAAAAAATAAATTAGAAACTAACTAAACTAAACAATGTTAGAAACAAAATAAAAAAAAATTAGAAACTTTCCTAGGTTAGAATTTCCAAAACTAGAAAACTTTTCAATTTCAAATCTTCAATTAAAATAATTTTAGAAAGATATTTAATTTTGAAAATTAACTAAAACAATAAAAAAACATAAAATTAGAAACAAATTTAAAATTAGAAAGTTAGTAAAATTTGCAGAAAATAACATAAAATTGCAGGAAGTCAAAGGCGGTAATAACACGAAAGTCAAAGGCGGAAAACAACTGAAGTCAAAGGCGGTAATAATAAGAAGTCAAAGGCGGTAGATTGCTCTTTCAATTTCTTATCTTAATTTGGGCAAAAATAGATTAGCAGTGTTGTCTTAAGGTCTTATTCTTCATCTTAGGTCGTCAATCTAAGTGAGAATAACAAATTTCCATTCCATGTAGAAATAAATTTCAGAATTGGCCTCTAATCTTTTTTTCACTCAAACCTCTTTAACTTCATCTTGCATTGCCTCCAAACATACAATGTATCCAAAGAGACAAAGTATATTAAAAAGGTTACTAAGATGGGTTACTAGTTGTGATTCTAATTTTATCCCAATATTTAAACAAGAACAAAAATTAACCCAATCACAAACAAGACTGAAATTATGAACACCACAAAATCAAAAACAAGAACAATTGAAAAGAAACAAACTTTACTAGCATGAAATTGTTTTACAAAAGATTGGAAATAAAAAGCAAATAATTACATACTAGGATGGATGAGAATTCCTCCTTCTAGTTGACACTTCAAGGTTGGTGGTGTGGCTTTAGGGCTAAGCCTCCTTGATGACTTGAGATGTAGAGACAAGAGAGGGAGAGATGGATGAAGAAATCTAGAGGTGGGAGGTGGGTAATTCTTCCATGAAGAATATGGGAGAAGGGTACCCTATTTATACTTTTTCAAGTCCTACTCCTTCTCAAACTTTAAAATCTTAAAAATAATAAAAAATAAAAGAAAAAAGGGCTCCAACCAATGCTTTGGACGTGCAATATCCTTGGGGATTTTTTTTCTTTTTATTTTTCTCTTCTTTCCTTGCTTGTTTTGTCCAGAAATCCCTCTTGGATGCTTCTTTCCTTCTTTGTCATTGCCACCTTGCATTGAGATCTTTTGAGAGATGAAATAGGGATAAGAATCCTCTCTTAGAATCAAACTTGGCCCACATGAGGTGTAGAACTTCCCCTTTTATCTCTTTGCATCGTCAACTTTTCTTTTTTGGAAAGTTCTCCTCGTTGGCTCCTAACTTGAAGTGATCTTCTAGATAATTCTCCCTTGATTTTTTTCCTTTACTTTTTCAATCAAAATCTGATCCTAAATCTCTTTTGGACGTGGAATAGCTTGCTTGGATATTTTTTTGCATTTTTTTTTTAATTAAATCTTCTCCTTCTCCAAAAAGAACTCCTATGTGGCTTTCCTTGTCAATCTTTGATGAGATATTCTTCAAATTCTCTTCAAAATCTCTTGAAAATGTGCAACAAATAAATGGACCCCATCTTGGACGTTTTACAAGTGTGCCCCACACATGTGCATGTGTGTGTGGGACCATGAAGCCGACTTTTTGCAATTTTCTTCCAATTTCCTTTTCTCTTCAATTCTGCTCTCTTTTTTCTTGAAAATCAATTCCTTGCCTCAACTCTTTACAAATGGGACCCATATAATCAATTTCCTACAAAACATATGTAAATTCATGTGAAAAGACAATTTTACTCCTCACATCACATATGCATGACTGTGGGCCCATTTCTCACGAAATGATAATAAAAATGTACATCATTCTTCATGATTTTATATGAATGAACTAATGATGAAGAGAATTCAATTTATTTCATGAGAAAAATTATTTTCACAAAACTTTCCAAAAATAGACTTTCTAAAAATAGCAGGTTTCATGAATTTATGCAAAAAGTGTGATTTTTAAGCAATTTATGCAGAAAAATATAAAGATGAATTTAAAATGAATTAAACCATGATATCACACTAAATGAGGCTCTTTCAAGTTTATAAGTCCTTAAAATGGGTCAAAATGTGTATGAAAATATGCATTTTTAAAGACTCATCACACCCCCCAACAGCGTTTTGCTAGTCCCTAGCAAAAAATGCGATAAAATATGAGGAATTCATCCTAACCTAATCTAATCTTAAACTAATGCAATGCAATAAAACCAAACATGAATGCAACGCCACTTTCGCTGGTACTCTCGACTGCATTTAGCTTATGCAGCAAGCCCTTAAACCCCTAGGTTCCCCCTAGTGGACGAGTTGTGCCTCGTGAGGGTTTGCAGTGAATATGCCCACAAAATTCTCTTTTTTGTTTAATGAAAAAAATAAACAAATGAATAAAAGAGAAAAGAAATTCCCCAAAAGAAAATTCACTCATATCAGATATTTTCGAAATCTGGAATAATTACACTTTCAGACTTTTCAAAGTCCAGTCCACAATTCTATTCTCAAAAACTCTCTCAAATTCAAACCAACTTGCGTGCATTGTGCGAAATTGTATACATCAAAAACCTATTTCGGATATTCTACAATAATGTTGCAAAAATAAAATTTTTCCTTCAAATAGTCTGATCCCCTGAAATTTAGCAAAAAGAAATTTCCTCTCAAAGTTACTAAGATAGTTGCCCCTTTACTATTTACTTCGGTTGGCCTCTTTTTCTCTCACTATCTTTTTCCGACGCAAGAGTTCCCAAGTTCATACGATATAAGAAAAGTTAGGATCCAGAGAGCAAATCTGGTCCTTGTCCTTCCCCGCACATACTCCCTTGCAAACTCTTACGGACACTCTTCACTCTCTTACTTTTTCCAACGTAGAATTTTCCAAGTTCATATGATATAGCAAAAGTTGGGATCTAAGGAGCAAACTTAGTCCTTATGCTTTTCTGCACATATACCTTGAAAATTTCTACGGACACTCGTTGGGCCATAATTCATCTTTATTTTCTTGTTTTTTTCTTTTCTTTCCTGTGACTATGCAATGTTTAGGTCCCTTAAGCTTTCTAATTAACCCATGTAGCGAGCGTTAGGCCAATGACTCCCAAACCAGATGGCTTTAGGGCACTAGATATGGAAATATCCCTCCGGGCTTACTAGCTCGAGTTAAAAAGGCTACGAACCCAAACTAGTCATAAATTGCTCATTATATGCTCTTTTTTTTTCACTCTTTTTTTTTTTTTTAAACCAAAGTAAACACTAGGTGGCAATTCTCATTTCGCTCCAATTAATTCATCGTGGTTCTAATATATACAATTTACCAACAATGAACCAGGAAACAAAAATATTCTACAAACTAAATTTCAAGTTCACATTGTATTCTCCAGAAAAATTCCAAAAACAAACAGCATCAAAGCTTCATATCCAGAATTTCGAAAAATGTATATGTGCATCTATGTGAAGAGCAAGTTTTGGTAATCTTCTGATAGGTTTTCTCCTTTAGAAAATGCAAACTTTCTTTTTACTTCCTTCCAAAAGTATGAAAATTCCAGATTTCTATATATCTTCAAATCACTTCAATTCTTTTGAAAACTTTCTTTTCCAAAATGAAAAATAAATACCAACGAAAAAGAAATAAAGGTCCTAATTTTTAAAACAAAACTAACTAAAATGATAAAAGTGATAGAAAAATAAAAAAAAAATTTTGTCTAAAACGGGACAAGCGTGCTTGTTCTCACCCCCCAACCAAAGATGAACATCGTCCTCGATGTTTATGCATGCAATGCAGAACTGTAAAAGTAACACGAGGAAATATAAATGGAAATGAGGGTAGAGAGAAAAACTCACCTGAAGATGTGTCCGAGTTGCTCCCTGTCCTAGGTTAGACAAAACAGAAAAACAAGAACAAAAAGGCAAGAAGCTATTCTAAAAGGAAATATCTATACTAAAAAGAAAAGGAAAAAAAAAACTACACTACTGGATTCGAATCATGAGTCCACCTGGATCCCAAATGAAATTTTCCTCCACACAATTTATAAGAAGCACAGAAAAAGATGAAACCATGAGGACTGCATATTTCTGTAGACTGTGTGAAGAAGGGACCATAAAGAAAATTTCTTCCTCCTCCCTTGAAAATGGATATTTGAAAGAGAGGAGAGGATGCAATGAACAGCTAGGTGGCCCTAGGTCCTCGTGTGCCACAAATTCTTTTAAATTGATTTCCACAGTCTGTTTAGGCACGAGCTGAAAGGATTCCAAATTATCGGACTTGGGTGTCTGAATGGGACTACTATTCCTTAATTCTGTAAGTTTTTCTGAATAACATTGAGGGCCAATAAATGCGAGGGCAATTTCTCTAAGGGTTGGATGATCAGATTTCATAAAGAAGTCAGTACATGATTCCAAAGATTCTAGATTATCCATCTCAGAAATTTGAAAAATGGGGTCATCCTCCCAATTGTAATCTTCCTTTTGAGGCTCAGTAGGTTCATTTGCAGTTTCCTCAGTTATAGGAACATCAAATTTGTGAAAGACTGCAATGCCAAATTCATCAGAGGAATCTGAATCATAGAAAGGATTTATGTAAAAGGGCATAAATTCCTCTTTAATGAAATGGAATGGCCGGTACTGAGGAAAAGTGGGGCACATAGGCTCATGTGATTCATCAATTGGTTCATGCATCACACCATCATCCATGTACTCATGTACACCCTTGGATATCCACTGTGTGTTTGTGTGATCTATAACTATAAGATCTTCAATGAATGTAGAATCATCTTCAATTCCAAGAGTGGCATTTTGTTTTCTCATTTCAAGCCCTGTTTGATTAATCGAAGTCATTAGGCTTTTCATGTGTTGTTCATTTTGTTGTATGGTTTGCATGGCATTGTGTGTGAACTCAACCAATTTGGCTAAAGTGTCCTCCAAAGAATTCTTCAGGGGTGGTGGTGGTTCATATGACCATTCAGGCGGAGAGGGATTATGAGGTGCATATGACCAGGGAGAAGAAGGGGGTACATATGATGTATCCTGCGAGGGATAGTCATACGACCCAGCCTGAGTAAATTCTTAGGAATAAGAGACATGATCCATATTGGGCACATTACGCCAATTGTTTAGTGAGTGATCAACCCAATTTGGACCACACATGGTATCCATTTCATTATGGTAATGCCATGGAAATCCCACATCCATATTAGAATGAGTGAATGATTGTGTGGGGGATGCGTAATCATGCGAGACCCTTATTGGTTGATCATCTGAACTAATCATTCCATTATAATCCTCCAGAAATTCTTCATTGTAACAATGATCATAGTGATTGGCCCATTCCCATTCATAAGATCTAGCTGAACAATTTCTTTGATGTAACTTTTCAATTCTTTCTTGTTCACACAAGTTACGCCAAGACTTTGGTGGGCCATCAGTATTGATTCCATTCCCATTAGTTTGCCCATTATTAAGTCTCCTCATGTTTGTGGATTCCCACAAATCCTTTTTTTTTTTTTGAAAAAAAAATAAAAACCTAAGTTGAAAAAAAAAAGACGTCTAAGCAACTCCTTAAGGTTGAAAAGTTTCCTCTAGTTCTCCAATCCGTTCCTATGAAACCAACTCGGCCAGTTAGCCACCAGGAAGTGGTAGAGTCACAGATAGACTCGTTTGAAGGACCAGTTTCCAGAACAGACAAGCTGTCGCGCACTACAAGGGCAAAGGCTTTCTTAGACACTAAGAAGATTAAGGACAATGATTAGATCACTTTTGGTATACTTTCTTCCCAAAAGAAGTTGAGACAAGTTGAAAAACAGTAACTTTTCCTGATTTTAGAAAGTTTTTAAAAATAGCAGTGATGTGTACTTTCTAGCATTCCATGCACATTCCTATTCCAAATTAGGGCGACTCATCATTCCACGCATGTCCTCCTATTTCTAGAAAGATGCCAAAATTAAACCACACCCACAAAGTAATGTAAATAAGGAAAGTTAGATAAGTTACCTTAAATGGCGCTCCCCGGCAACGGCGCCAAAAACTTGATCGTGAGTTCCAAGTGCAGACCCGCGATGTAGTACTAAAACTGGAGAGATCAGGTCGATCCTCAGGGAGCAATGTCTTTAAGGTATTTTCAACTTGTAACCTGTCTTAAATAAAAATCTAAAACTAGCCTAATTTAAAATCTAACAAATACAAGAGTCCTACTTACCAAAATTAAATTAATTACAAACCAATGAAAGAAACTTTTCTAAATCTAAAAGCCTAAAATAAAACTAAAATTGCTGCAAAACTAAAACACAAGTTAGAAGTTCCAAAAATAAAAACTAAAATTAGAAACTAACAAAACTAAACAATGTTAGAAACAAAATAAAAAAAAATTAGAAACTTTCCTAGGTTAGAATTTCCAAAACTAGAAAACTTTTCAATTTCAAATCTTCAATTAAAATAATTTTAAAAAGATATTTAATTTTGAAAATTAACTAAAATAATAAAAAAACATAAAACTAGAAACAAATTTAAAATTAGAAAGTTAGTAAAATTTGCAGAAAATAACATAAAATTGCAGGAAGTCAAAGGCGGTAATAACACGAAAGTCAAAGGCGGTAAACAACTGAAGTCAAAGGCGGTAATAACAAGAAGTCAAAGGCGGTAGATTGCTCTTTCAATTTCTTATCTTAATTTGGGCAAAAATAGATTAGCAGTGTTGTCTTAAGGTCTTATTCTTCATCTTAGGTCATCAAGCTAAGTGAGAATAACAAATTTCCATTTCATGTAGAAAAAAATTTCAGAATTGGCCTCTAATCTTTTTTTCACTCAAACCTCTTTAACTTCATCTTGCATTGCCTCCAAACATACAATGTATCCAAAAAGACAAAGTATATTAAAAAAGTTACTAAGATGGGTTACTAGTTGTGATTCCAATTTTATCCCAATATTTAAACAAGAACAAAAATTAACCCAATCACAAACAAGACTAAAATTATGAACACCACAAAATCAAAAACGAGAACAACTGAAAAGAAACAAACTTTACTAGCATGAAATTGTTTTACAAAAGATTGGAAATAAAAAGCAAACAATTACATACTAGGATGGATGAGAATTCCTCCTTCTAGTTGACACTTCAAGGTTGGTGGTGTGGCTTTAGGGCTAAGCCTCCTTGATGACTTGAGATGTAGAGACAAGAGAGGGAGAGATGGATGAAGAAATCTAGAGGTGGGAGGTGGGTAATTCTTCCATGAAGAATATGGGAGAAGGGTACCCTATTTATACTTTTTCAAGTCCTACTCCTTCTCAAACTTTAAAATCTTAAAAATAATAAAAAAATAAACGAAAAAAGGGCTCCAACCAATGCTTTGGACGTGCAATATCCTTGGGGATTTTTTTTCTTTTTATTTTTCTCTTCTTTCCTTGCTTGTTTTGTCCAGAAATCCCTCTTGGATGCTTCTTTCCTTCTTTGTCATTGCCACCTTGCATTGAGATCTTTTGAGAGATGAAATAGGGATAAGAATCCTCTCTTAGAATCAAACTTGGCCCACATGAGGTGTAGAACTTCCCCTTTTATCTCTTTGCATCGTCAACTTTCCTTTTTTGGAAAGTTCTCCTCGTTGGCTCCTAACTTGAAGAGATCTTCTAGATAATTCTCCCTTGATTTTTTCCTTTACTTTTTCAATCAAAATCTGATCCAAAATCTCTTTTGGACGTGGAATAGCTTGCTTGGATATTTTTTTGCATTTTTTTTTCAATTAAATCTTCTCCGTCTTCAAAAAGAACTCCTATATGGCTTTCCTTGTCAATCTTTGATGAGATATTCTTCAAATTCTCTTCAAAATCTCTTGAAAATGTGTAACAAATAAATGGACCCCATCTTGGATGTTTTACACGTGTGCCCACACATGTGCATGTGTGTGTGGGACTATGAAGCTGACTTTTTGCAATTTTCTTCCAATTTCCTTTTCTCTTCAATTCTGCTCTCTTTTTTCTTGAAAATCAATTCCTTGCCTCAACTCTTTACAAATGGAACCCATATAATCAATTTCCTACAAAACATATGTGAATTCATGTGAAAAGACAATTTTACTCCTCACATCACATATGCATGACTGTGGGCCCATTTCTCACGAAATGATAATAAAAATGTACATCATTCTTCATGATTTTATATGAATGAACTAATGATGAAGAGAATTCAATTTATTTCATGAGAAAAATTATTTTCACAAAACTTTCCAAAAATAGATTCTAAAAATAGCAGGTTTCATGAATTTATGCAAAAAGTGTGATTTTTAAGCAATTTATGCAGAAAAATATGAAGATGAATTTAAAATGAATTAAACCATGATATCACACTAAATGAGGCTCTTTCAAGTTAATAAGTCCTTAAAATGGGTCAAAATGTTTATGAAAATATGCATTTTTAAAGACTCATCACACCCCCCAACCAGCGTTTTGCTAGTCCCTAGCAAAAAATGCGATAAAATATGAGGAATTCATCCTAACCTAATCTAATCTTAAACTAATGCAATGCAATAAAACCAAACATGAATGCAACGCCACTTTCGCTGGTACTCTCGACTACATTTAGCTTATGCAGCAAGCCCTTAAACCCCTAGGTTCCCCCTAGTGGACGAGTTGTGCCTCGTGAGGGTTTGCAGTGAATATGCCCACAAAATTCTCTTTTTTGTTTAATGAAAAAAATAAACAAATGAATAAAAGAGAAAAGAAATTCCCCAAAAGAAAATTCACTCATATCAGATATTTTCGAAATCTGGAATAATTACACTTTCAGACTTTTTAAAGTCCAGTCCACAATTCTATTCTCAAAAACTCTCTCAAATTCAAACCAACTTGCGTGCATTGTGCGAAATTGTATACATCAAAAACCTATTTCGGATATTCTACAATAATGTTGCAAAAATAAAATTTTTCCTTCAAATAGTCTGATCCCCTGAAATTTAGCAAAAAGAAATTTCCTCTCAAAGTTACTAAGATAGTTGCCCCTTTACTATTTACTTCGGTTGGCCTCTTTTTCTCTCACTATCTTTTTCCGACGCAAGAGTTCCCAAGTTCATACGATATAAGAAAAGTTAGGATCCAGAGAGCAAATCTGGTCCTTGTCCTTCCCCGCACATACTCCCTTGCAAACTCTTACGGACACTCTTCACTCTCTTACTTTTTCCAACGTAGAATTTTCCAAGTTCATATGATATAGCAAAAGTTGGGATCTAAGGAGCAAACTTAGTCCTTATGCTTTTCTGCACATATACCTTGAAAATTTCTACGGACACTCGTTGGGCCATAATTCATCTTTATTTTCTTTTTTTTTTTGTTTTCTTTCCTGTGACTATGCAATGTTTAGGTCCCTTAAGCTTTCTAATTAACCCATGTAGCGAGCGTTAGGCCAATAACTCCCAAACCAGATGGCTTTAGGGCACTAGATATGGAAATATCCCTCCGGGCTTACTAGCTCGAGTTAAAAAGGCTACGAACCCAAACTAGTCATAAATTGCTCATTATATGCTCTTTTTTTTTCACTCTTGTTTTTTTTTTTAAGCCAAAGTAAACACTAGGTGGCAATTCTCATTTCACTCCAATTAATTCATCGTGGTTCTAATATATACAATTTACCAACAATGAACCAGGAAACAAAAATATTCTACAAACTAAATTTCAAGTTCACATTGTATTCTCCAGAAAAATTCCAAAAACAAACAGCATCAAAGCTTCATATCCAAAATCTCGAAAAATGTATATGTGCATGTATGTGAAGAGCAAGTTTTGGTAATCTTCTGATAGGTTTTCTCCTTTAGAAAATGCAAACTTTCTTTTTACTTCCTTCCAAAAGTATGAAAATTCCAGATTTCTGTATATCTTCAAATCACTTCAATTCTTTTGAAAACTTTCTTTTCCAAAATGAAAAATAAATACCAACGAAAAAGAAATAAAGGTCCTAATTTTTAAAACAAAACTAACTAAAATGATAAAAGTGATAGAAAAGTAAAAAAAAATTTTGTCTAAAACGGGACAAGCGTGGTTGTTCTCACCCCCCAACCTAAGATGAACATCGTCCTCGATGTTTATGCATGTAATGCAGAACTGTAAAAGTAACACGAGGAAATATAAATGGAAATGAGGGTAGAGAGAAAAATTCACCGGAAATTGTGTCCGAGTTGCTCCCCGTCCAAGGTTAGACAAAACAGAAAAACAATTACAAAAAGGCAAGAAGCTATTCTAAAAGGAAATATCTATACTAAAAAGAAAAGGAAAAAAAAACTACACTACTGGATTCGAAATCATGAGTCCACCTGGATCCCAAATGAAATTTTCCTCCACACAATTTACAAGAAGCACAGAAAAAGATGAAACCATGAGGACTGCATATTTCTGTAGACTGTGTGAAGAAGGGACCATAAAGAAAATTTCTTCCTCCTCCTTTAAAAATGGATATTTGAAAGAGAGGAGAGGATGCAATGAACAGCTAGGTGGCCCTAGGTCCTCGCGTGCCACAAATTCTTTTAAATTGATTTCCACAGTCTGTTTGGGCACGAGCTGAAAGGATTCCAAATTATCGGACTTGGGTGTCTGAATGGGACCACTATTCCTTAATTCTGTAAGTTTTTCTGAATAACATTGATGGCCAATAAATGCGAGGGCAATTTCTCTAAGGGTTGGATGATCAGATTTCATAAAGAAGTCAGTACATGATTCCAAAGATTCTAGATTATCCATCTCAGAAATTTGAAAAATGGGGTCATCCTCCCAATTGTAATCTTCCTTTTGAGGCTCAGTAGGTTCATTTGCAGTTTCCTCAGTTATAGGAACATCAAATTTGTGAAAGACTGCAATGCCAAATTCATCAGAGGAATCTGAATCATAGAAAGGATTTATGTAAAAGGGCATAAATTCCTCTTTAATGAAATGGAATGGCCGGTACTGAGGAAAAGTGGGGCACATAGGCTCATGTGATTCATCAATTGGTTCATGCATCACACCATCATCCATGTACTCATGTACACCCTTGGATATCCACTGTGTGTTTGTGTGATCTATAACTATAAGATCTTCAATGAATGTAGAATCATCTTCAATTCCAAGAGTGGCATTTTGTTTTCTCATTTCAAGCCCTGTTTGATTAATCGAAGTCATTAGGCTTTTCATGTGTTGTTCATTTTGTTGTATGGTTTGCATGGCATTGTGTGTGAACTCAACCAATTTGGCTAAAGTGTCCTCCAAAGAATTCTTCAGGGGTGGTGGTGGTTCATATGACCATTCAGGCGGAGAGGGATTATGAGGTGCATATGACCAGGGAGAAGAAGGGGGTACATATGATGTATCCTGCGAGGGATAGTCATACGACCCAGCCTGAGTAAATTCTTAGGAATAAGAGACATGATCCATATTGGGCACATTACGCCAATTGTTTAGTGAGTGATCAACCCAATTTGGACCACACATGGTATCCATTTCATTATGGTAATGCCATGGAAATCCCACATCCATATTAGAATGAGTGAATGATTGTGTGGGGGATGCGTAATCATGCGAGACCCTTATTGGTTGATCATCTGAACTAATCATTCCATTATAATCCTCCAGAAATTCTTCATTGTAACAATGATCATAGTGATTGGCCCATTCCCATTCATAAGATCTAGCTGAACAATTTCTTTGATGTAACTTTTCAATTCTTTCTTGTTCACACAAGGTACGCCAAGGCTTTGGTTGGCCATCAGTATTGATTCCATTCCCATTAGTTTGCCCATTATTAAGTCTCCTCATGTTTGTGGATTCCCACAAATCCTTTTTTTTTTTTTTGAAAAAAAAATAAAAACCTAAGTTGGAAAAAAAAGACGTCTAAGCAACTCCTTAAGGTTGAAAAGTTTCCTCTAGTTCTCCAATCCGGTCCTATGAAACCAACTCGGCCAGTTAGCCACCAGGAAGTGGTAGAGTCACAGATAGACCTGTTTGAAGGACCAGTTTCCAGAGCAGATAAGCTGTCGCGCACTACAGGGGCAAAGGCTTTCTTAGACACCAAGAAGATTAAGGACAATGATTAGATCACTTTTGGTATACTTTCTTCCCAAAAGAAGTTGAGACAAGTTGAAAAACAGTAACTTTTCATGATTTTAGAAAGTTTCTAAAAATAGCAGTGATGTGTACTTTCTAGCATTCCATGCACATTCCTATTCCAAATTAGGGCGACTCATCATTCCATGCATGTCCTCCTATTTCTAGAAAGATGCCAAAATTAAACCACACCCACAAAGTAATGTAAATAAGGAAAGTTAGATAAGTTACCTTAAATGGCGCTCCCCGGCAACGGCGCCAAAAACTTGATCGTGAGTTCCAAGTGCAGACCCGCGATGTAGTACTAAAACTGGTGAGATCAGGTCGATCCTCAGGGAGCAATGTCTTTAAGGTATTTTCAACTTGTAACCTGTCTTAAATAAAAATCTAAAACTAGCCTAATTTAAAATCTAACAAATACAAGAGTCCTACTTACCAAAATTAAATTAATTACAAACTAATGAAAGAAACTTTCCTAAATCTAAAAACCTAAAATAAAACTAAAATTGCTGCAAAACTAAAACACAAGTTAGAACTTCCAAAAGTAAAAACTAAAATTAGAAACTAACTAAACTAAACAATGTTAGAAACAAAATAAAAAAAAAATAGAAACTTTCCTAGGTTAGAATTTCCAAAACTAGAAAACTTTTCAATTTCAAATCTTCAATTAAAATAATTTTAGAAAGATATTTAATTTTGAAAATTAACTAAAATAATAAAAAAACATAAAACTAGAAACAAATTTAAAATTAGAAAGTTAGTAAAATTTGTAGAAAATAACATAAAATTGCAGGAAGTCAAAGGCGGTAATAACACGAAAGTCAAAGGCGGTAAACAACTGAAGTCAACGGCGGTAATAACAAGAAGTCAAAGGCGATAGATTGCTCTTTCAATTTCTTATCTTAATTTGGGCAGAAATAGATTAGCAGTGTTGTCTTAAGGTCTTATTTTTCATCTTAGGTCGTCAATCTAAGTGAGAATAATAAATTTCCATTTCATGTAGAAATAAATTTCAGAATTGGCCTCTAATCTTTTTTTCACTCAAACCTCTTTAACTTCATCTTGCATTGCCTCCAAACATACAATGTATCCAAAGAGACAAAGTATATTAAAAAGGTTACTAAGATGGGTTACTAGTTGTGATTCCAATTTTATCCCAATATTTAAACAAGAACAAAAATTAACCCAATCACAAACAAGATTAAAATTATAAACACCACAAAATCAAAAACAAGAACAATTGAAAAGAAACAAACTTTACTAGCATGAAATTGTTTTACAAAAGATTGGAAATAAAAAGCAAACAATTACATACTAGGATGGATGAGAATTCCTCCTTCTAGTTGACACTTCAAGGTTGGTGGTGTGGCTTTAGGGCTAAGCCTCCTTGATGACTTGAGATGTAGAGACAAGAGAGGGAGAGATGGATGAAGAAATCTAGAGGTGGGAGGTGGGTAATTCTTCCATGAAGAATATAGGAGAAGGGTACCCTATTTATACTTTTTCAAGTCCTACTCCTTCTCAAACTTTAAAATCTTAAAAATAATAAAAAATAAAAGAAAAAAGGGCTCCAACCAATGCTTTGGACGTGCAATATCCTTGGGGATTTTTTTTCTTTTTATTTTTCTCTTCTTTCCTTGCTTGTTTTGTCCAGAAATCCTTCTTGGATGCTTCTTTCCTTCTTTGTCATTGCCACCTTGCATTAAGATCTTTTGAGAGATGAAATAGGGACAAGAATCCTCTCTTAGAATCAAACTTGGCCCACATGAGGTGTAGAACTTCCCCTTTTATCTCTTTGCATCGTCAACTTTCCTTTTTTGGAAAGTTCTCCTCGTTGGCTCCTAACTTGAAGAGATCTTCTAGATAATTCTCCCTTGATTTTTTCCTTTACTTTTTCAATCAAAATCTGATCCAAAATCTCTTTTGGACATGGAATAGCTTGCTTGGATATTTTTTTGCATTTTTTTTCAATTAAATCTTCTCCTTCTCCAAAAAGAACTCCTATGTGGCTTTCCTTGTCAATCTTTGATGAGATATTCTTCAAATTCTCTTCAAAATCTCTTGAAAATGTGCAACAAATAAATGGACCCCATCTTGGATGTTTTACAAGTGTACCCCACACATGTGCATGTGTGTGTGGGACCATGAAGCCGACTTTTTGCAATTTTCTTCCAATTTCCTTTTCTCTTCAATTCTGCTCTCTTTTTTCTTGAAAATCAATTCCTTGCCTCAATTCTTTACAAATGGGACCCATATAATCAATTTTCTACAAAACATATGTGAATTCATGTGAAAAGACAATTTTACTCCTCACATCACATATGCATGACTGTGGGCCCATTTCTCACGAAATGATAATAAAAATGTACATCATTCTTCATGATTTTATATGAATGAACTAATGATGAAGAGAATTCAATTTATTTCATGAGAAAAATTATTTTCACAAAACTTTCCAAAAATAGACTTTCTAAAAATAGCAGGTTTCATGAATTTATGCAAAAAGTGTGATTTTTAAGCAATTTATGCAGAAAAATATAAAGATGAATTTAAAATGAATTAAACCATGATATCACACTAAGTGAGGCTCTTTCAAGTTAATAAGTCCTTAAAATGGGTCAAAATGTGTATGAAAAATGCATTTTTAAAGACTCATCACTCATCTTTCACCCAAACTTGATGAAATCGTTATGAAAAGTTGTCTTTTGGTGACTCCAAGGCTGCAAAGGGCATGACGCACAATTCCAAGGAGCTGCTGTATAATTTCAAAATCATCTCTGCATAAAGAAAATCTTTGGGCCAATCCTTGTTCGATATATGAGATATCAACTTCATATCATGGCAGGAACAATTTGGGAAAGCCCACTGCCTAGCTTATATATTGACCTTTGAGCATTAATTGCAACTTGATCTGACAAGAAATAGTTTTTTCTCTAATTTTTGTAGTTATCTCATTTGGAAGGCCAGTGTTAACCTTTTCTAGGAGGTGAATTCTGGATGTTTTTTCATCAGCATATGTGGATAACAATGTTCTTTGATGGATGTTATGGCATATAAGGATTTGGCTTTCTAAGTCCTTAATACAGTTTGCAATTTTGGATAGGGTTTTTCTAGTGTTTTTTCTTTTATCAGAAAGAATGGCACTCTAATGGGCATTCATAACTTCTTGTGAACTGACAGATAATCCTGGATTGAAAAAGAGAACTAATATTTGTTGGGATGTAGGTTTGAAGAAGAAGCTTGATTCGTAAATAGGGGCTTTGCTTTTGCTTGTACTTGATGTCATAATGAGAATGGATACTTCCTGAAGCTAGATAGGTCTGAATGAGAATTATCAATAATCTGAAATTTTATTTTCTTGGGGAAAGAAAAATAATTTTATATCCATCCTTCGGGTAGAATTTGAAGGTACCGAAATCTGGATGTAGGATTAAATGTAAAAAACATGAAGGCATCGGAGAGACGATTAATAAGATCCGTTTTATTTGGAACTAGATATCTGAATGGTTTTTGAACATCTTATTCTTGCTTACACTTTGTTTGAATAATATTGATATGTTGAATATGAGTTAATTCAACAAAATCAAAATTTAACTCTTCATTGTCTAAAATAGTGTTTAGACCTAATGAGTCAATTTGAAAAGGCTGTAAAATTTGTAAAAAAGGATTTCCAAGGATAACATCATTGTTTAAATCCTTTCCTAGAAGGAAATTAGTCTTTATGCATGTTCCATTTTTACAGACATAAACATTACTTAATTTGTATTTGATCTATAGTTTTTTGCTCGCAGTAGCTAGATTGAGTTTATTATTTGTTTTTTCATAATATTTTGTTGGGATTAATCATTCTCTTATCAAATTAACATCTGTGCCACTATCTAGTAAGCAAACTGCTTTAATAAAGAAGTCTTTGACCTTAATTGTAGCTTAAGGTTTTCATTTTTTAAGTGGATTTCTTGTTAAAGAATTTACAAAACCATTTAAGTCTTTATCAAATTTTTCTTGATTTTTTAAATTATCATTATTTTCTTGATAATTTTTGAGTGTGTGAAATTTAAGATTCTCAACACATTGTTTGAGTTCTTGAAGTTCAATTAAGTCTTTTTTAATTCTTTTATTTCCTGCTTTTGATTATTTATTTCTTTATAAAGATCTTGAATAGAAAGATGAGTAGGAGCTTGTTGCTCTCTTAATCTATCTAATACAGTTTTAATGCTGAGTTGTTTAGGTAAGTCTGATATGTTATTTGATGTAAAAGCTTTCCCTTTTTAGTTCCTTTATTTATATTTTGTATTTTTTCAAAATATTTATTTTTTAATTCTTCAACTTTTAGGTTTTTAAACATTTCTAGGACCATCTCTTCTGGAGAAGAAAGTACGTTTAAAGATAAAGAGGAAGAAGAAGCAGATTCATATTGGATTTCACTGTCAAATATTTTACAATGACATGTATCTGAAGCATGAGAGGAAAAATAGTTTGTATCAGAGGAACTGGATGACTCGACGTTGAAGATCCTTTTAAGATCATTTCGATTTTTTTGTTTTTACTTTTACTTTTAGGTAGTCAGGAGCTATATGTCCTTTTTCTTTGCAATTATAACATTGTATTTCTTTTTTCTTGGGATAAGAAGTGGATGGATTATCATTTGTATATGATTTCTTTAATTCTTTATAAGGGTTTTTATGAGAAGATTTTTTTTATAATATCTTTTTGAGGGAGTATAATATTGTGGAGTTGAAAAATGTTTAGATTTTCTTTTTTGATGGTTTTTTTTTTAAGTTTTTCTTTTTATTCCGATTAGAAGGAGTAATTAATGGTTCCATACTAAATTGAAAACAAAAATCACTAAGTTCATACTTGCTGATTCTTTTTTGATTTTCAATTTGACGTTTAAGTTTGATTTCATTGCATAATGAAAATCCAACTTTATTAATCTTTTGAATTAGATCACCTTATGTATACATTCCATAATTCAAAATTTCATAATTTCCTGATTTTAATTCTACTCTAACTTTTTCTGCAAAAAGTTTAGGAAGACTAGATATGAATTTTTCTTTCCAAAATTCTGAATTACTTATATGGTTTTTTTATATGTATTAGATGGAGAAGCTTGATAAGAAGGATACACACAAGTCCTGTAGGTCGAAGGCCTACATTAGGTGCAGAGCAAGAAACTCAGGGTGGTTTTGTTATAGAAGATCCTACACAGAGGGAGGATGAGAATAAGACTTTCTAAAAAGTTGATAAAGTGTAGGAGCTGTATCTCTTGAATCTGTTTGAAATTTTATTTCAACACTTCCATTTTTCATGTTCAATAATTGTTTCAATATCTATATTTTCTAAAGACCTTTCTGGTTAGGCATTTTCTAAGCGCCATTTACCAGATAGATTAATATCATTCCACTGTATAAGTTTTGAAATATTAACTTTATTTTTGAAATTAGCTTGGAATAAAGTAGTCATACCTTTTGCTTGATGGGAATAGGCTATGCCTGGAACAACTGAATTCATAAGTTTAAAAATAAACTCCATATCTGAGAGCAAGATTTTGATTATGAGGATTCATATCAAAACCTTTTGTCTAGATAGCAAGAGTAAGTGCTTCATGTGCACCTGGATCTGTATGGGAAATAAAGAAATTTGGAAAGCAATTGAAAAAAGTAGGGCCATTAGCCAAACTTGATTCAACCATTTCAAGTAATGAATCACTAAATTTTTTATGTCTTGTATCTTGAACATAGATGAGAGCTTTTGTTCTAAGTCCAAGTTTGTTAAAGGCTTTAGAGTAACTTACACTAATCCAAAATGAATATAATTGTATGTTTTAACATACTCCTTTATTTCATGGGGCTTGATTAAAGAAAGATGCTGAATATTACTAGTAATGGATTCAATTTTTTCAATGGTTTTTACTTTATAACTTGATTTTAATTGAAAACTTCCAACTTTATAAATTTCTTTTTTATTTACAGTTGGAATAGTCCTGTCGCAAATAACTTGATCTAAATCATCATAACTAATTTCTTCACTATTTTTAATAGACATAGAGGATAAGGAATTTGATGATGAGAAAGAAGAAGGTACAAACTTCATAATAACGTTAGCCATAGTTTGCATTATAGAGTTATTTTAACCAAATCTACTACGAGTATCTAACGAAATAGAGGATTTACATACCAACAAAATGCCCTAAATGCCTTCACACGGCTAACAACGGCAATAACAATGGCTGCAATAGCTTCGCTCCAGGCGGAATATGATTAAAATTTCTCAATAATGACACACACAGAACTAAGTATTAAGACTTTGGATGTTCTTACTTCTTAGTTAGCAATTCCTTAAACAAAATCAAAGCACAACATAACAAAGATAAGTGAAGAAATATTCACAAAACAACTATGTTGCCAAAGTACTTGGTTACAAATTTCATACCAACTTTGCTTTGATACCAAATGGGGAAAATAGTGGGTATACAAAAGCGGAAGGGAGAGGAGAGAGGAGATGGTGGAAACAAGGCTGGATTTTGACTGGTATTCCAACTCTTGCTTGTACATGAGGAAGGCTATTCCTATTTATAGTCATAACAAACATAAATTAAATTTTATTACAACTGAATTTACACTGAATGTGCATTTCATTTATTATGCTGCAAAATTCATGATGCTTCCAGACTGCAGGCAAAAATCATAATCTTTGCTTTAGATAAACTCTATTCTAAATAGTGAGATGTCATGATTGCTTTGAGTGACTTGATAAGGTATGTATCATGTCTTTATTTCTTTTCCCTTTTTGGTGATAAGTTCTTCATGGATGTGCTTGTCAGGAATAAAAGACTACTTTATTCTTATGGGAGATATGCTTTGTCTTTTAGTACTTTTGCATGTACTTTTTCTAGGAACTCATTGATGGGCTAGTAGAAAAAGCTTTTCTCATCCTTCCAAAATCTTAGAAAAAGCTCTTGTAGGAAGATTCTTTATGCTAGGCATAGTATTATTGGAGACTTGCATCAAAAGTGCTCATTCCAACCTTCATTTGTTAATTCATCATGGAATAATTGGATTAACTCTTCTCGAGTTTCTTTAGAAATATCAAAAGACATGTCTTCATAAGCATTGATAATTTGATTGAGAGCTATATGTCCCGATTTATATGGATTCTGTATCATCGTTGTTTGCTCAGCGAGATCATCAGTAATGCAAACAACTCATCGACCATCACACCAAACATATCTATATATACTTGCAAATTCAAGATGTCGTGTTAGATTGGAAAATCTTTGATATTGATCAAAAGCTGGATCTTAATTTTGGAGACGTTATAAGCTATATTCCATTGTAGTGACTTCATGAGATTCATAACATTGAGCTGGATAATCAATAAGGAGATGCTCGTAATCATTTAAGGTAGAGATGAATATTTTGTAGACTAAATCTCCTTCTCCATAAGTCATGATAGTCCATAATTGATAAGGTTGATAAAACGGGATTTTTGATCTTTCACCCAAACTTCATGAAATCGTTGTGAGAAGTTATCTTTTGGTAACTCCAAGGTCGCGAAGGGCATGACGCACGATTGCAGGGAGCTACTGTATTATTTCAAAATCATCTCTGCATAAAGAAAATCTTTGGACTAATCCTTATTTGATATATGAGATATCAACTTCATGTGATGGTAGGAACAATTTGGGAAAGCTAATTGGCTAGCTTATTTATTGAGCTTTGAGCATTAATCACTCTTTGATCTGACAAGAAATAGTTTTTTCTCTAATTCTTGCTGCTATCTCATCTGGAAAGGCTGTGTTAACCTTTCAAGGAGGTGAATTCTGGATGTTCTTTTCATTAGCTTAGGTAGATAACAATGCTCTTTGATGGATGTTATGGCACATAAGGATTTGGCTTTCTAAGTCCTTGATATGGTTTGCAATTTTGGATAGGGTTTTTCTAGTGTTTTTTCTTTTATCATAGAGAATGGCATTCTAATGGGCATGATAAGTTCTTGTGAAGTGATAGATAATCCTAGATTGAAGAAGGGAATTAATATTTGTTGGGATGTTGGTATGAAGGAAGAACTTGATTCCTGAATAGGAGCTTTGCTTTTGCTTGTACTTGATGTCATAATGAAAAGGGATACTTCCTAAAGGCAGATAGGTCTGAATGAAAATTATCAATAATCTGAATTTTTTTTCTTTGGGAAAAGAAAAATAATTCTATATTTGTCCTCGGGGTAAAATTTGAAAGTACCAAAATCTGGATGCAGGATCAAATGTAGAAAACATGAAGCTATCAAAGAGACGATTAATAAGATCCGTTTTATTTGGAACTGGATATTTGATTGTTTTTTGAACACCTTAATTTTATTTACACTTTGTCTGAATACTATTGATATGTTGAATACTAGTTGATTCACCAAAATAAAAAATTAATTCTTTTTTGTCTAAAATAGTTTTTAGACCTGATGAGTCAATTTGAAAAGGCTGTAAAATTTATAGAAAAGGGTTTTCAAGGATAACATCATTGTTTAAATCCTTTCCTAAAAGGAAATTAGTCTTTATGCATGTTCCGTTTTTACAGGCATAAATGTTACTTAATTTTTACTTGATATGTAGTTTTTTCCTAGCAGTAGCTAGATTGAGTTTATTATTGGTTTTTTCATAATATTTTTTTGGGATTAATCCTTTTCTTATTAAATTAATATCTGCACCAATATCTAGTAAGCCGAGTGCTTTAACAGAGAAGTCTTTGATCTTAATTGTAGCTTGAATTTTCCATTTTTTAAGTAGATTTCTTGTTAAAAAATTTACAAAACCATTTAAGTTTTCACCAAATTCTTCTTGATGTTCTAATTTATTATCATTATTTTCTTGATAATTTTTGAGTGTGTGAAATTCAAGATTCTCAACATGTTGTTTGAGTTCTTGAAGTTCAATTAAGTCAAGTTTTAATTCTTTCATTTCTATCTTTTGATTAGTAATTTCTTTATAAAGAACTTGAATTGAAAAATGAGGAGGAGCTTGCTATTTTCTTAATCTATCTAATATAGTTTTAATGCTAAATTGTTCAGGTAAGTTAGATAGATTATTTGATGTAGAAGTTTTTGCTTTTTTATTTCCTTTATTATATTCTGTATTTTTTTAAAATATTTATTTTTTAATTCTTCATCTTTGAAATCTTTAAACATTTCTAACACCAGTTCTTCTGGAGTAGAAAGTATGTTTAAAGATAAAGAGGAAGAAGAAGTAGATTCATATTAGATTTCACTATCAAATATTTTACAATGACGTGTATCTGAAGAATGAGAGAAAGAATAATCTGTATCAGAGGAACTGGATGACTCTAATGCTGAGGATCCCTTTAAGATAGTTTTGATTTCTTTTTCTATTTTTACTTTTATTTTTGGGCGGTTAGGAGCTATATGTCCTTTTTTTTGCAATTATAACATTGTATTTATTTTTTTTCCTAGGATAAAAAGTGGATGGATTATCTTTTGTATAAGATTTCTTCAATTTTTTATAAGGATTTCTATGAGAAGATTTTTTATGATATCTTTTTAAGGGAATATAATATTGTGGAGTTGAAAAATGTTTAGACTTTCTTTTTTTGATGGTTTCTTTTTAAGTTTTTCTTTTCATTATGGCTAGAAGGACTAATTAATGGTTCCATGCCAAATTGATAACGAAATCCACCAAGTACATATTTGCTGATTCTTTTTTGATTTTTAATTTGTCATTTAAGTTTGATTTCATTTCATAATGAAAATCCAACTTTATTTATCTTTTGAATAAGGTCACCATATGTATAAAGTCCATAATTTAAATTTCCAGAATTTTCTGATTTTAACTCTTCTCTAACTTTTTCTGCAAAATGGTTAGGAAAACCATATATAAATTTTTCTTTCCAAAATTTTGAATTGCTTGCATCGATTGTATAGAGTTTTGATAAGAAAACATCTTTATACCAACGAAAATTTGATAATGTTGGGCAAGATATATTGATTAATTGTGCATTTATTTTATAAGATATATTGATTAATTGTGCATTTATTTTATCTTATACATTCATATATTTACTAATAAAATGTTTTACTATACTGGTAATAAGCATCTAAATAGAAGCAGGAATCATTTGACCTTGAGGAGTAATAACAGCATTTCGTAAAGGATCTTTTTTTACTGTATTTAGTATAGCTTGTCTTCCTATATCAGATAGGTACTTTTCCCACCAACCATGTAATTGTCTAGTAAATCTAAGGATAACTGCATTTACTGCATGTCTTTGATCATTACTGGCGGCCATGATGGTAGAGGCTTATATCATCATGTGTTGGCATAGTTGCAGGATTTGATATTCAGATAGTCCATTGACATTCCATTCGAATATTGAGGAGTTTTCAAATCGAATGCCACTTAGAATAGCTTGTTTTTCGAATTGAAGATCAACTAGAGTAGGTCTTGGATAATAATTTCTTGTTTTTGTTGTAGTGCCCATTAGTTTTTGTCTTTTAAATATTTTATTGATTTGTAGAGATTCTTTATTTTGATCATTTTGATTCTTATTTGTTTTAGACTCTTCTTCTATAGGATTAGCCACAAAAAATTCTGAATCTAAGCTAGAGGCTTTAGAATTTGAGACTAAAACATTTATAGATTTGTCAGCTTTTTGATCTTTATTTTGTTGGAAGTAGGTGGGTCTCGTGGATAGATTTTCAAAAGTTTTGACCCACTTGACACAGGGATCAACTATCCATAAGACCAAAACCCAATCCAGGATGCGTAACCCTCAATCTCGTGACCATGTACAGTAAAAATTCTATCAGCACTAAACATCCAAAATAATCTACGACATGCAAGAAGTAGATCATACCTTTGGAGATCCGCAGTGCTCTAATGGATTTCTTCAACACCTCTTAGCCTTCCACGCTATGACCCCCAAATTGGATTTCTTTTCTCAAGAAGAATGATGGAATCTTTAGGAGAAAATCCCAACTCGAAACTCCAAGGAACTAGAAGAAAGGAGGAGAGAGTAACTTGTGCAACTCTTACACGAAAGGGTTTTGGGCGTGAGAGAGAGTCTTATTGGACGTCCAAGAGATTTTATAGACTTTCAAATCTCTCCCTTGTCTAATTGAAATAGAAGTCTTACTTCCAAAGCAATTAGCAGCTTTCTCCTTTCCAAACTCTTATTTCTAGAGTTCAAGTCGGATTAGTGTTTTCCAATATCTTGGGCTAGCGTGGGGACCACTAGGGATTCCTTAGAAAGCTGGCTCCAACTGGAACACTGCGACCCCACATCTCATGTGCAATCCGGGCCCACAGTTAATTGCAAATAACACCACTATATAAATACAATTGCACTCCAGTCTTAGGAATAAATTACAATGAAAACCCTAAAGTTCCCAATTACCACAAGTAGGCCCCTCTATCAATATCCGTGGATCAATTGGAATAAATCTGTCTCTTCCAATCTAAGTTCCATATCTTATTATCCTTGAGCCCCAATTAATCACAGTAATCATCAGTACCATCCAATTAACTCTTAATTGAGATAGGTGCGCACTTACTAATGACATATCCATTAATTGGCACAAGGGGATAATAGAGATAGATTCCATCTTGATCATTCAACGTTCCCACAGTTCTACTACCACATACCCAAGACACCGAGGTGTTAACCTATAGTCAGCCTTACTCATTGGTGACTCAAAGCAAATGAATAGATAGAAACTTGAGTTCGTCAATGTCTCAGGATTGAGAGCCTATTACAAGGGAATTATGAGAGCATACCTTATTATTGAGACGGAATTCCATAAGGTGCATCTCATGGTCCTTCAATACATCCAATGTACCAGCACCATGATCCAGAATCTTACATTCTAATGATTGAGACAAATCACACTATCTCATAGTGATCAAAGTGCTGCAACCTTATCAAATGAGATGCCCAATCTCATTACTGGTTGTGAAGCTATTTTAAGTATAAGATTTGTGACATATATCTCCCGCGTGTGGATCTCATCCATGCACATATATCACATCTAATATACTAATGGGATCCGGTTCAACTCATGAACCATTATGTCATACGTATTGGTCATGTGCATGAAGTAGTAAAATAACTTTCATCTCATGAAAGTAAAGCATGATTTTATTGATAAATAAAGAAATTAATCAATTTATTACATCAACTGATGGATTGAGTCCACAAAAACTAACATATTTTTCTTGAAGTTTTAAATTTGTAAAACTATGAAATAATTGATTGATTAGTTCATCTGAAAATTTTAAAGGTTTCCTTTCTAACTTTAGATCTTTAAGGGCTTTACCTTGAAAACCCAAAGTTTCTTTCTTAATTTTCTTTTATGAAGAAGGTGCTTTATAAATTTTTAAAATATTTTCAACTTTGTCTTCAATTTTATTGGTTTGTTGGCCAATAGTATGAAGGTTAATATTTGTATAATTATTTTCTTTTAAAACATGACTTAAGTCTGATTTGTAAATAAATTCAGAATTACCTTTATCTCCTTTTATTTTTGCAACATCTTTTATGGGTACGGCCGAAGTTTCTTTATATATGATTTGATATAATCGAGAATGTATACATTTTTCAGTTCTTTGTGGAGAAGAACCGGTAGAAGCTATAATCTAAGATGAGCTTAATTTTGTTATCATATTAATGGATAAATCTTCAGTATTATAAGCTTTCTTTATAGCTAGTTTAAGCTAATCAAAGTATTTCTTTGATTATTATACATACATTTATACCACTTTTCTTTTAAGAAATCTTTATGTTCTTGACAAACCTATTTAAATAAAGATTTTGTTAAAGGATGCAAAACTAAATTTTTTTTAACATTTCTTTATCAATTTCAAAGCATTCAATAACATTTATATTGAAATTGGATTCCAAATCATTATATGTATTAGATGGAGAAGCTTGATAAGAAGGATACATAAGTCCTATAAGTTGAAGGTCTACATTAGGTGTAGAGCAAGAAAATCGGGATGGTTCTTTTATGGAAGATCCTACCCTAGAGGGAGGATGAGAATAAAACTTTCTAGAAGGTTGATAAACTGTAGGAGTTCTATCTCTTGAATCTATATGAAAATTTATTTCAACACTTCCATCTTCATGTTCAATAATTGTTTCAATATCTTGATTTTCTAAAGACCTTTCAGGTTGAGCGTTTTCTAAGCGCCATTTACCAGATTGATTAATATTATTCCACTGTATGAGTTTTGAAATATTAATTTTATATTTGAAATTAGTTTGGAATAAAGTAGTCGTACCTTTTGCTTAATGGGAATAGGTTATGCCTGGAGTAACTGAATTCATGAGTTTATCATGAACTCTATATATGAGAGCAAGATTTTGATAATGAGGATTCATATCAAAACCTTTTACTTGGATAGCAAGAGTAAGAGCTTCATGTGTACCTAGATCTGTATGGGAAACAGAGAAATTTGGAAAGCATTGAAGAAAGTAGGGCCATTCGCCAAACTTGATTCAACCATTCCAAGTAATGAATCACTGAATTTTTTATGTCTTGTATCTTAAACATAGATTGGAGCTTCAGTTCTAAGTCCAAGTCTTGTTAATGGATTTAGAGCAACTTGCACTAATCTAAAATGAATTTAATTGTATGTTTTAACATACTCCTTTATTTCATGGGACTAAATATTACTGGTAATAAATTCAGTTCGTTCGATGGTTTTACTTTATAACTTGATTATAATTGAAAACTACCAACTTTATAAATTTCATTTTTATTTGCGGTTGGAATAGTCCAGTCACAAATAACTTGTTCTAAATCGTCATAACTGATTTCTTCACTATTTTTAATAGATATAGAAGATAAGGAATTTGATGATGAAGAAGAAGAAGGTACAAACTTCTTAATAAGCTTAGCCATAATTTGTAATACAAAATTATTTTAACCAAATCCACTATGAGTATCTAATGAAATAGAGGATTTACATACCAACAAAATGCCCTAAATGCCTTCACACGGCTAACAACGACAATAACAATGGCTGCAATAGCTTCGCTCTGGGCGGAATATGATTAAAATTTCTCAATAATGACACACACAAAACTAAGTATTAAGACTTTGGATGTTCTAAGTATTAAGACTTTGGATGTTCTTACTTCTTAGTTAGCAATTCCTTAAACAAAATCAAAGCACAACATAACAAAGATAAGTGAAGAAATACTCACAGAACAACTATATATTACCAAAGTACTTGATTACAAATTTGATACCAAGTAGGCTCTAATACCAAATGGGGAAGATGGTGGGTATACAAAAGCGGAAGAGAAAGGAGAGAGGAGATGGTGCTAGAAGCAAGGATGGATTTTGATAAGTGTTCCAACTCTTGCCTGTACATGAAAAAGGCTGGTACTATTTATAGCCTTAGCAAACATAATTTACATTTCAATATAACTGAATTTACACTACATTTGCATTTCATTTTATGATGTTTTGGGATTTTACTGTGGGATAGAATAACAGGTTGCCGTATAGATGGTTTGTCTTCATGCTATGGTGAGTGTACTTGTTGACTAGGAGGATGTTACTTTATTCTTCTGCATAGTACTTGGTTGGTCTATTGTGGAGAGAGGCATCTATGGAGCCTTGAATTTTCTTGTTGGCATTTGGATTTTTCCCAATTGTCTTTTGTCTTCTTTCTTAAAGTAGCTTTTTTTTATAGTACTTTTTCAACATAACTTTGATGTGTTTGTAGTGAATAGCATAGCTATGGATACAATAGCAATGATGAAGTTTTTGTTATCTTTTCTTTGATTATCATACATATATTTATACCATTTTTCTTTTAAAAAGTCTTTATGTTCTTGAGAGACCTATTTAAAAAACGTTTTTGTTAACGGATGTAGATTTAAATTCTTTTTTAACATTTCTTTATCAATTTCAAAACATTAAATAACATTTATATTGAAATCGGATTCGAAAGGATTGTATGTATTAGATGGAGAAGCCTGATAAGAAGGATACACAAGTTTTATAGGTCAAAGGTCTACATTAGGTGTAGAGCAAGAAACTCAGGATGGTTCTTTTATGGAAGATCCTACCACAGAGGGAGGATGAGAATAAGACTTTCTAGAAGGTTGATAAACTGTAGGAGTTGTATCTCTTGAATCTGTATGAAAATTTATTTCAACACTTTCATCTTCATGTTCAATAATTGTTTCAACATCTTGATTTTCTAGATACCTTTCTAGTTGAGTGTTTTCTTAGTGCCATTTACCAAATAGATTAATATCATTCCACTGTATGAGTTTTGGAATATTAACTTTATTTTTGAAATTAGTTTGGAATAAAGTAGTCGTACCTTTTGCTTGATAGGAATAGGCTATGCCTGGAACAACTAAATTCATGAGTTTATAATAAACTCTATATATGAGAGCAAAATTTTGATTATGAGAATTCATATCAAAACCTTTTATTTGGATAGCAAGAGTAAGAGCTTCATGTGTACCTGGATATGTAAGGGAAGCAGAGTAATTTAGAATGCAATTAAAGAAAGTAGAGTCATTAGCCAAACTTGATTCAACCATTCCAAGTAATGAATCATTGATATTTTTATGTCTTGCATCTTGAATGTAGATGAGAGCTTCAGTTCTAAGTCCAAGTCTTGTTAAAGGCTTTAGAGCAACTTGCACTAATAAAAAATGAATATAACTGTATGCTTTAACATACTCCTTTAATTCATAGAGCTTGATTAAAGAAAGATGCTAAATATTACTGGTAATGGATTTAGTTCTTTCAATGGTTTTTACTTTATAACTTGATTTTAATTGAAAACTTCCAACTTTATAAATTTCATTTTTATTTATAGTTGGAATAGTCCAGTCATAAATAACTTGATCTAAATCGTCATAACTGATTTCTTCATTAGTTTTAATAAACATAAAAGATAAGGATTTTGATGATGAGGAAGACGAAGGTACAAACTTCTTAATAAGCTTAGCCATAATTTGTATTGCAGAGTTATTTTAACCGAATCCACCACGAGTGTCTAATGAAATAGAGGATTTACACACCAACAAAATGCGTTAAATGCCTTCACACGGCTAACAACGGTAACAACTGCAGCTACCTCAGCTTCGCTCTTAGTGGAATATGATTAAAATTTCTCAATAATAACAAACACAGAACTAAGTATTAAGACTTTTGACGTTCTTACTTCTGAGTCAGCAATTCATTAAGCAAAATCAAAGCATAACATAACAAAAATAAGTAAAGAAATACTCACAAAACAACTTTATATTGCCAAAGTACTTGATTACGGATTTGACACCAGCTTGGCTCTGATACCAAATGGGGAAGATGGTGGGTATACAAAAGCGGAAGGAAGATGAGAGACTGGATGGTGGTGGAAGCAAAGCTGGATTTTGACTGGTATTCTAACTCTTGCCTGTACATGAGGAAGGCTAGACCTATTTATGGTCATAACCAACATAACTTACATTTCATTACAACTAAATTTACACTATATTTGCATTTCATTTCATGTGCTGACAAATTTCATGATGCTTCAAGACTGTTGGATAAGATCATTATCTTCATTGTAGATGAACTTTATTCTGAATAGTGGATTGTCATGATTGCTTTGTGGAAAATTGTGTAGCTTGATAAAGCATATGTCTTGTCTTGGCTTTATTTTTTTTCTTTTCTTTGGATAGAGATGAATTCTTCATTATCACTTTTTGTCTTATCAGCATTTGTATCTGGTTTAGGGGCAATATTTTCAAAAGGATTGTCACTAGCCCAAAGATGATGCAGCTGCTAACCCAAACTTAATGGAGAATTTTCAGATGACCATTCTTTTTGTATTTGTTCAAAAATTTCCTTTCGAAGTTCTTTTTTGAGTTGAAGCAAATTTGCTGCTGCATAAAAAGCAGAAGGAGAGGCTGAACAAGAATTATTCTGTTTGTCAATATCACTTGCTGGATGAAGCATTTTTTTTTCTTTTTCAGGAGTTTTGAGAACTTCAGAAAATGATGGCTTTATAGCTTGATTAGTGGAATATTGCTGGAGTATTGCAGTATAATCAAATTGATGCCAAAACTTGATATAGATCATTCGAGATAAAACTGGTGGCTTGAAGTCCATTTCTTTATAAAAATTCCATTTCAAGATCCAAGGAATCTCCTGCTTGCAATAAAACTGCATAATAACATAAGGTTCTGTTGCAAGTTGTAGGTGCTGATAAAGGCTTTTTTCTTCTGATTTAAGAAGGGCTTGAAATGATGCAGAATAGGATTCATAAATAGGAAGAAGTGCTTGATGAAGGATGTCTTTAGTGGCACTAAAAGGGATCCATAATTGTGTGAAGAACTACATTGGTATTTTATGGGAGTTTGATTTGAATTTGATGAAGCAGGAATGCTAAAAGGATGGCTTTTGATAATAGAGGATGACTTCCCAAGCAGAAATATAATCATAATAATTAAAAATAAGTTCTAAATCAAGCCTTTGAGGCATATGAAGAGGTCATCCCCATGCAAAGAGAACATGCAGAATCTTAGTTTTTGAATATAGGATAGTAAGATTGGTTAGTAAAGTATTTAAGTAAGAATTTTTTTGATCCATTTGTATGATCAATAGTACAGCTACCAGTTCTAATCAAAATCTATTCATAGACTTTATAGTCAAGAGGTTGGATAAATAAGTGATCAGGAGAAAAAAGGGTTTGGATAAGATGTTCAATAGAAATGGTATCGGCATAAGACATGTCATCTAAGGAATAAATTCTCAAGGGTGCTTTTGTGGAAAAATTTTGGGCTTGTGAAGCTTGAGGTTTTCTAGATACAGGGCTTGATGGGCTTTGAAATTGAGGAATATTAGAAGTATGGGTTGCTCCTATCTCTCAAGATAATTGCCGCTGGATTTTCTAGATAAAAGTGTAGTGTTCATAATGGAAGAAACTTTATCAGTTGGGGACTAGAGAAAAGGGTCTAATCTGCTGAGGCTTCATTCTTTTTTCCCTGTAAAAACTCATGAGATAAAAAATCAGGAAGAGAATTATTTTTACCTGCAATATACTCAATGTTAAACTCAAATATGGTTAATAAAGCTTGCCAGCAAGCAAAGATTTGCTTAGTAGCAAAATTTTTTACATCTTTCTCTAAAATTTCTTTAGCAGATTTACAATCTATTCTTAATAAAATTTTTTTGTTTAATAAATCCCTTTGGAAATTCATTATGCTATTTACTATGGATAGGATTTCCTTTTTAATAGTTGAATAATTCTGTTTAGTGGGCGTCCATGTTTTAGAAGTGAAACGAAGAATTTCTTCTTTTCCAATGACGTTTCTTTGTAGAAAGATTTCTCCGAAACCTATTTCAGATGCATCTTTTTGACTATTTTTAATAAATCTGGATGAGGGATAGTTAAATAAGGTAAATTTTGGACTTTCTGTTTAATATTTCGAATAGCTTTTGTATGAGCAAGTGACCATTTTACGTGATTTTTGGTCAAGCGCATTTGGAAGATTTTTCTTTCTTTAGCAAGATCTTTATAAAAGTCAGAAACATAATTAAGGCATCCAAGAAAATGTTGCAATTGCTCTTTATTAAGAATTTCATTAGGAAATTGGCAAGTAAACTTAATAACTCTTTGGACAGGAGAAATAGTTCTTTTTTTTTATTATAAAGCCAAGAAACTGAATTTCTATTTGAAAAAGCTTCATTTTTTTTTGGGATAAGACAAGTCCATTCTTGATAATAGCTGTTTTAAAAATATTTAAATATTTCCGATGGTCACAAATAGATTTTGAAAACACAAGAATGTCATCTATATAGACGAGTATAAAAACTTGATATGGATTAAAAATGTCATTCATTATTCTTTGAAATTCTGCAGGAGCATTTTTTAAACCAAATGGCATAATGTTCAATTCATAATGGCCAAATGGTACTATAAAAGCAGTTTTATACCTATCCTCCAAGGTGATTTGAATTTGCCAAAATCCTGATTGAAGATCAAATTTGGAAAAAAGGAAGGCAGCAGCTAGATGGTTAATAAGATCAGTTTTATTTGGAACTAGATATCTAATGGAATTTAAGACTTTATTTAAAGGCTTGTAGTTGATAATAAGACGAGAAACACCTTGTTCTTGTTTAGGCGCTTTATTTACATAAAACGCTACACAACTCCAAGGGGATTGTGATTTCTGAATAAGCTTTTTAGCAAGAAGATCATTGATTTCTTTAGTATATAGTTATACAAGGTCTTTATTCATCTAAATAGGTTGAGCTTTAGTAGGAATTTGAGATTCATCGAAATTATCAATATATGGAAGAGAAACAATAGGTGTTTCTTGTGCCAAAAGGAAGAAGGAAGGTCAAAACAGCATTTTGTTTCAAGAGATTTTTGAAATCAGATTAAATCTTTTTGGAATTCTGGCTTTTGTAATTCTTTCTCAATTCTTAAAGAATTCATATCTTCTTGAAGATATACAAATTCTTTTTCTTTATAAGCAATTTGATTTTGAATGATATTGATATGTTGAATAGGAGTTGATTCAACAAAATCAGAAATTAATTTTTTTATTGTCTTTAATAGTTTTATGGCCTACTAAATCAATTTGAAAAGGCTGTAGAATCTACAGAAAAGGATTTCCAAGGATAACATCATTGTTTAAATCTTTTCCGAGCAGAAAATTAGTCTTTATACATGTTCCATTATAGCAAACATGGACATTATTTAATTTATAATGGATAGGGAGTTTATTACTAGCAGTTGTTAGGCTAAGTTTATTTTTGGTTTTTTCATAATATTTTGTTGGGATTAATCATTCTCTTATTAAATTAACATCTGCACCACTATCTAGTAAGAGAGTGCTTTAATAGAGAAGTCTTTGACCTTAATTGTAACTTGCGTTTTCCATTTTTGAGGTAGATTCCTTGTTAAAGAATTTACAAAACAATTTAAGTTTTCATCAAATTTTTCTTGATGCTTTAAATTAACATTATTTTCTTGATAATTTTTGAGTGTGTAAAATTCAAGATTCTCAACACGTTGTTTGAGTTCTTGAAGTTCAATTAAGTCTTGTTTTAATTCATTTATTTCTTACTTTTGATTAGTAATTTCTTTATAAAGATCTTGAATTGAAAGATGAGTATGAGCTTGTTGCTCTCTTAATCTATCTAAAACTATTTTTATACTAAATTGTTCAGGTAAGTCAGATATTTTACTAATGTAGAAGCTTTTGCTTTTTTATTTCCATTGTTCATTTTCTGTATTTTCTCAAAATATTTATTTTTTAAATCTTTATCTTTTACATCTTTACACATTTCTAGCACCATTTCTGCTGGAGAAGAGACTACGTTTAAAGATAAAGAGGAAAAAGAAGCAGTTCATACTGGATTTCACTGTTAAATATTTTACAGTGTCATGTATCTGAAGAATTATCTTTAACAGAGGAACTAGATGATTCTAAGGATGAGGATGAGGATCCTTTGATTTCTTTTTAAGAAGAAGTAATTTCAGAAGGCTAAAAAATATTCTCAACTTTATCTGCAATTTTATTAGTTTGTTGGCCAATAGTATGAAGGTTAATGTTTGTATAATTATTTTGTTCTAAAATATGACTTAAGTCTAATTTGTAAATAAATTCAAAATTAACTTTATCTCCTTGTATTTTTGCAACATCTTTTATGGGTACGGCCGAAGTTTCTTTATATATGATTTGATATAATGGAGAATGTATAGATTCTTCAGTTCTTTGTGGAGAAGAACTAGTAGAAGCTATAATCCAAGATGAGCGTGATTTTGTTATCATATTGATGGATAAATCTTCAGTATTATAAGTTCTCTTTATGGCTAGTTTAAGTTAATCAAATAAATAAATATTTCTTTGATTATCATACATTTATTTGTACCATTTTCATTTAAAAAGTCTTTATGCTCTTGAGACACCTGTTTAAAAAGGATTTTGCTAAAGGATGTAGAGCTAAATTCATTTTTAACATTCCTGTATCAATCAATTTCAAAACATTCAATAACATTTATATTGAAATCGGATTCTGAAGGATTATATGTATTAGATGGAGAAGCTTGATAAGAAGGATACACAAGTCTTGCAAGTCGGAGGTCTACATTAAGTGTAGAGCAAGAAACTCGAGATGGTTTTTTTATGGAAGATCCTACCACAGAGGGAGGATGAGAATAAGATTTTCGAGAAGGTTGATAAACTGTAGGAGTTGTATCTCTTGAATCTATTTGAAAATTTATTTCAACACTTCCATCTTCATGTTCAATAATTGTTTCAATATCTTGATTTTCTAAAGACCTTTCTGGTTGGGCATATTCTAAGCGCCATTTACCAAATAGATTAATATAATTCCACTATATGAATTTTGGAATATTAACTTTATTTTTAAAATTAGTTTGGAATAAAGTAGTCATATCTTTTGCTTGATGGGAATAGGCTATGCTTTCGAACAACTGAATTCATGAGTATATAATAAACTCTATCTATGAGAGCAAGATTTTGAGTATGAGGATTTATATTAAAATCTTTTGTCGGGATAGTAAGAGTAAGAGCTTCATGTGCACTTGGATCTGTAAGGGAAACAAAGAAATTTGAAAAGCAATTGAAGAAAGTAGGGCTATTAGCCAAACTTGATTCAACCATTCCAAGTAATGAATCACTAAATTTTTTTATGTCTTGTATCTTGAACATAGATGAGAGCTTTTATTCTAAGTCCAAGTCTTCTTAAAGGCTTTAAAGCAACTTGCAGTAAACCAAAATGAATATAATTGTATGTTTCAACATACTCCTTTATTTTATGGGGCTTGATTAAAGAAAGATGCTGAATATTACTGCTAATGGATTCAGTTCTTTCAGTGGTTTTTACTTTATAACTTGATTTTAACTGAAAACTTTCAACTTTATAAATTTCATTTTTATTTACGGTTGGAATAGTCCAGTCATAAATAACTTGATCTAAATCGTCATAACTGATTTCTTCATTATTTTTAATAGACATGGAAGATAAGGAATTTGATGATGAGGAAGAAGAAGGTACAAACTTCTTAATAAGCTTAGCCATAATTTGTATTACAGAGTTATTTTAACCAAGTCCACCACGAGTGTCTAACGAAATAGAGGATTTACACACTAATAAAATGCCTTATACGCCTTCACACAGCTAACAACAGTGACAACAATGGCTACCTCAGCTTTGCTCCGGACAAAATATGATTAAAATTTCTTGATAATAACAAACACAGAACCAAGTGTTAAGACTTTTGATGCTTTTACTTCTAAGTTAGCAATTCATTAAGCAAAATCAAAGCATAACGAAACAAAGATAAGTGAAGAATTACTCACAAAACAACTTTATATTGCCAAAGTACTTGATTACAAACTTGATACCAACTTGGCTCTGATACCAAATGGGGAAGATGGTGATTATACAAAAGCGGAAGGGAGAGGAAAGAAGAGTGGTGGTGGTGGAAACATGGCTAGATTTTGACTGGTATTCCAACTCTTACCTGTACTTGAAAATGGCTAGCACTATATATATCCTTAGCAAACATAATTTACATTTCATTACAACTAAATTTAGACCGCATTTGCATTTCATTTTATGTGATGGCAGATTGCATGATGTTTCCAGATTTTACTGCTAGATAGGTCACAGGTTACCATATAGATGGTTTGTCTTCATGCTGTGATGAGTGTACTTTTTAACTAGGAGGATGTTGCATTATTCTTCTGCATAGTACCTAGTTGTTCTGTTGTAGATTGAGAAGTCTATGGAGCCTTGTTCATTCTTGTTGTCTTTTAGATTTTTCCCAACTGTCTGTTGTCTTCTTTCTCAAAGTAGCTTTTTTGTATAGTACTTTTTCAGCATAACTTTGATGTGTTTGTAGAGAATAGCATAGCTATGGATATGGTAGCAATGATAAAGTTTTGTAATCTATTGTTTGCATGCTTTATAGAGAAAACTCTTAATAAATCTTGATAAATCTAAATCTTAATAAGATTAATCACCAGCCTGGAGAATTCGATTGCAGCTATTGGAGAACTTCATAATCGAGTCAAAATTATGACAAGGGTCATTCCAACGTTCATTACCATTTTCGAATTCTCCATGAAATAGCTGAATTAATTCCTCACGAGTTTTTTCAAAAATGTCAAAAGAGATATCATCATAGGCATTGAGAATTTGATTAAGCTTGGCATGTCCGAATTTAGAAGGATTCTGTATCACCATTGTTTGCTTAGTGAGATCATCAGTAATGAAAACAACTCATCGACCGTCACACCAAACATATCTGTATGTACTTACAAATTCAAGAAGTCCTTTTCGATTGAGAAATCTCTAATATTGATCAGAAGCTGGATCATAATTTTGGAGATGTTCTAAGCTGTATTCCACTGTAGCGACTTCATGAGATTCATACCATTCAGCTGGATAATTAACAAGGAGATGCTCGTAATCACTTAAGGTGGAGATTAATTTTTTGCAGATTAAATCTCCTTCTTCATAATTCATGATGGTCCATAATTGATAAGGTTGATAAAAGTGGATTTCTGATCTTTGACCAAAACTTAATGAAATCATTATGAGAAGTTGCCTTTTGATAGCTCCAAGGCTGGGAAGGGCATGACGCAAGATTGCAGGGAGCTGCTATATTATTTCAAAATCATCTCTACATGAGGAAAATCTTTGGATTAATCCTTGTTCGATATATGATATATCAACTTCACATGATGGCAAGAACAATTTGGGAAAGGCGGTTGCCCAGCTTATATATTAAGCTTTGAGCATTAATTGCTCGTTGATCTTATAAGAAAGAGTTTTTTCTCTAATTCTTGCAGCTATCTAATCTGGAATGGCTGTGTTAACCTTTTCTAGGAGGTGAATTTTGGATTTTTTTTATCAGCATAGGTGGTTAACAGTGCTCTTCGATGGATATTATGGCACATAAGGATTTGGCTTTCTAAGTCCTTGATATGGTTTGCAATTTTGGATAGGGTTTTTCTAGTGTTTTTTCTTTTATCAGAGAGAATGGCACTCCAATGGGCATTGATAAGTTTTTATGAAGTGACAAATAATCCTGGAGTGAAGAAGGGAATTGATTTTTGTTGGAATGTAGGTATGAAGGGAGAGCTTGATTCCTGAATAAGGGCTTTGCTTTTGCTTGTACTTGGTGTCATAATGAGAAGGGATACTTCCTGAAGGCAGAGAGGTCTGAATGAGAATTATCAATAATCTAAATTTTTATTTTCTTTTGGAAAAGAAAACAAATTTTATATCTGTCGTCTGGGTAGAATTTGAAGGTACCAAAATCTGGATGTAGGATCAAATGTAGAAAACATGAAGACATCAGAGAGACGATTGATAAGATCCATTTTATTTGGAACTGGATATTTGATTTTTTTTAAACACCTTATTCTTGTTTACACTTTGTCTAAATACTATTGATATGTTAAATAGGATTTGATTCACCAAAATAAAAAATTAATTCATTATTGTCTAAAATAGTTTGTAGACCTGATGAATCAATTTGAAATGGCTGTAAAATTTGTAGAAAAGGGTTTTCAATGATAACGTCATTATTTAAATCCTTTCCTAGAAGGAAATTAGTTTTATGCATGTTCCATTTTTTTACAGATATAAAACATTACTTATTTTGTATTTGATATGTAGTTTTTTGTTAGCAGTAGCTAGATTGAGTTTATTATTGGTTTTTTCATAATATTTGGTTGGGATTAATCCTTCTCTTATTAAATTAACATCTGTGCCAGTATCTACTAAGCAGAGTGGTTTAATTGAGAAGTCTTTGATCTTAATTGTAACTTGACTTTTCCATTTTCTTAAGTGGATTCCTTGTTAAAGAATTTACAAAAACATTCAAGTTTTTATCAAAATTTTCTTTATTTTCTATATTATCATTATTTTCTTGTTGATTTTTGAGTATGTAAAATTCAAGAATCTCAACACGTTTGAGTTTTTGAAGTTCAATTAAGTCTTGTTTTAATTCTTTTATTTCTTGCTTTTGATTATTAGTTTCTTTATAAAGATCTTGAATAGAAAGATGAGTAGGAGCTTTTCCTTTGTTTAGTTCCTTTATTTATATTCTATATTTATCAAAAATATTTATTTTTTAATTCTTCATCTTTTAGATCTTTAAACATTTCTAGTACCATCTCTTCTGGAGCAAAAAGTACATTTAAAGATAAAGAGAAAGAAGAAGCAGATTCATACTGGATTTCACTGTCAAATATTTTATAATGAATCTGAAGAATAATCTTTATCAGAGGAACTAGATGATTCTAAAGATGAGGATGAGGATCCTTTTAAGATAGTTTTGATTTCTTTTCTATTTTTTCTATTATTTTTTGGCAATCAGGATCTATATGTCCTTTTTCTTTGCAATTATAATAATATATTTCTTTTTTCTTGGGATAAGAAGTGGATGGATTATCTTTTATATAAGATTTCTTTGATTCTTTATAAGGATTTTTGTGAGAAGATTTTTTATTATATCTTTTTGTGGGAATATAATATTGTGGAGTTGAAAAATGTTTAGATTTTCTTTTTTGATGGTTTCTTTTTAAGTTTTTCTTTTTATTATGGCTAGAAGGACTAATTAATGGTTCCATGCTAAATTGATAATAAAAATCACGAAGTACATATTTGTTGAATCTTTTTTTATTTTCAATTTTTCGTTTAAGTTTGATTTCATTGCATAATGAAAATCCAACTTTATTTAACTTTTGAATAAGGTCACCATATGTTTAAAGTCCATAATTTAAATTTCCATAATTTTCTAGTTTTAACTCTTCTCTAACTTTTTCTGCAAAAAGTTTAGGAAGACCAGATATAAATTTTTCTTTCCAAAATTCTGAATTGCTTACATCGACTACATAGAGTTTGATAAGAAAACATCTTTATACCAACGAAAATTTGAAAATGTTGGGCAAGATAAATTGATTAATTGTGATTTTATTTTATCTTCTACATTCATATATTTACCAATAAAATGTTTTACTATATTGGTAATAAGCATGTAAATAGAATCAGAAATCATTTGACCTTGAGGAGTAATAGCAGCATTTCCTGAAGGATCTTTTTTTACTGCATTTAGTATAGCTTGTCTTTTTATATCAAATAGGTACTTTTCCCACCAACCATGTAACTGTCCAGTAAATCCAAGGACAACTACATTTACTACATGTCTTTAATCATTACCCATGGCCGGGATGGTAGAGGCATATATCATCATGTGTTGGCATAGTTGCAGAATTTGATATTCAGATAGTCCATCGACATTCCATTCGGATACTAAGGAGTTTTCAAATCAAAGGCCATTTAGGATAGCTTATTCTTCAAATTGAAGATCAACTAGAGTAGGTCTTGGATAACAATTTCTTGTTTTTGCTGTAGTGACTATTGGATTTTGTATTTTAAATATTTTATTGATTTGTAGAGATTCTTGATTTTGATCATTTTGATTCTCATTTGTTTTAGACTCTTCTTCTATAGGATCAGCTACGGAAAATTTTGAATCTGAGCTAGAGGCTTCAGAATTTGAGACAAAAATATTTATAGATTTGCCAGCTTTTTGATCTTTATTTTCTTGAAGTTTTATATTTGTAAAACTATGAAATAATTGATTGATTAATTCATCTGAAAATTTTAAAGGTTTCCTTTCTAACTTTAGATCTTTAAGGGCTTCACCTTAAAAACCTAAAGTTTTGTCTTAATTTTCTTTTATGAAGAGGGTGCTTCATAAATTTTTAAAATATTTTCAACTTTATCTTCAATTTTCTTAGCTTGTTGGCCAATAGTATGAAGGTTAATATTTGTATAATTATTTTTTTCTAAAATATGACTTAAGTCTAATTTGTAAATAAATTCAAAATTAACTTTATCTCCTTGTATTTTTGCAACATCTTTTATGGGTACGGCCGAAGTTTCTTTATATATGACTTGATATAATGGAGAATGTATAGATTCTTCAGTTCTTTGTGGAGAAGAACTAGTAGAAGCTATAATCCAAGATGAGCGTGATTTTGTTATCGTATTGATGGATAAATCTTCAGTATTATAAGCTTTCTTTATGGCTAGTTTAAGCTAATCAAAGTATTTCTTTGATTATCATACATACATTTATACCACTTTTCTTTTAAGAAATCTTTATGTTCTTTACAAACCTGTTAAAAAAAGGATTTTGTTAAAGGATGAAAAGCTAAATTCTTTTTTAACATTTCTTTATCAATTTCAAAGCATTCAATAACATTTATATTGAAATCGGATTCAAAGGATTATATGTCTTAGATGGAGAAGCTTGACAAGAAGGATACACAAGTCCTATAGGTCGAAGGTCTACATTAGGTGTAGAGCAAGAAACTCGGGATGGTTCTTTTATGGAAGATCCTACCACAGAGGGAGGATGAGAATAGGACTTTCTAGAAGGTTAATAAACTATAGGAGTTATATCTTTTGAATCTATTTGAAAATTTATTTCAACACTTCCATTTTCATATTCAATAATTTTTTAATATCTTCACTACAGCAACCAATCGTTACTGCAGCAAAAACAAGAAATTATTATCCAAGACCTGCTCCAGTTGATCTTTAATTTGGAGAACAAGCTATTCTAAATGGCCTTCGACTTGAAAACTCTTCAGTATATGAATGGAATGCAGATGGACTGTCTAAATATCAAATACTGCAACTATGCCAACACATGATGATATATGCCTCTACCATTATGGCTGCCGGTAATGATCAAAGACATGTAAATGCAGTTGTCCATGGATTTATTAGATAATTACATGGTTGGTGGGAAAAATACCTTTTTGATACAGAAAGAAATGTTATAGTAACTATAGTAAAAAGAAATCCTTCAGGAATTAATTTAAAGGACAAAAACCAATCATCACTATAGCAAAAACAAGAAATTATTGTCCAAGACCTACTCCAGTTGATCTTCAATTCGAAGAACATGTTATTCTAAATGGCCTTTGATTTGAAAACTCTTCAGTATATGAATGGAATGTAGATGGACTATCTGAATATCAAATCTTGCAACTATGCCAAATCTTGCAACTATCTGATGATATATGCCTCTACCATCATGGCTACCGGTAATGATCAAAGACATGCAGTAAATGCAGTCGTCCTTGGATTTACTAGACAATTACATGGTTGGTGGGAAAAATACCTATTTGATATAGAAAGAAATTCTATATTAAATACAGTAAAAAGAGATCCCTTAGGAAATCCTGTTCTTACTCTTCAAGGCCAAATGATCCCTGATTCCATCTACATGCTTATTACCAATATAGTTAAACATTTTATTGGTAATTAAATGAATGTAGAAGAAAAATTAAAAACACAATTAATCAATTTATCTTGCCCAACATTATCAGATTTTCATTGGTATAAAGATGTTTTCTTATCAAAACTCTATGCAATCGATGCAAGTAATTCATAATTTTGGAAAGAAAAATTCATATCTGATCTTTCTAAACTTTTTGCAAAAAAAGTTAGAGAGGAATTAAAAAAAATTATGGAAATTTGAATTATGGAATGTATACATATGGTGATCTAATTCAAAAGATTAATAAAGTTACATTTTCATTATGCAATGAAATCAAACTTAAAAGTCAAATTAAAAATCAAAAAAGAATCAGCAAGTATGAACTCGGTGATTTTTGTTTTCAATTTGGTATGGAACCATGAATCAGTCCTTCTAGCCATAATAAAAAGAAAAACTTAAAAAAACCATTGAAAAAGAAAATCTAAACATTTTTCAACTCCACAATATTATGTTCCCTCAGAAAGATGTCAAAAAAAATCTTCTCATAAATACCCTTATAACGAATTAAAGAAATCTTATACAAAAAATAATCCATCCACTTCTCATTCTAAGAAAAAAGAAATACTATGTTATAATTGCAAGGAAAAAGGACATATAGCTCTTGACTACCCAAAAATAAAAGTAAAAATAAAAAAAGAAATCAAAACTATCTTAAAAGGATCCTCAGTGTCAGAGCCATCCAGTTCCTCTGATATAGATTATTCTTCCTCTCATTCTTTAGTTACATGTCATTGTAAAATATTTGACAATGAAATCCAGTATGAATCTGCTTTTTCTTCCTCTTTATCTTTAAATGTACTTTCTACTCCAGAAGAACTGGTGCTAGAAATGTTTAAAGATTTCAAAGATAAAGAATTAAAAAATAAATATTTTGAAAAAATAAGAATATAAATAAAGGAAATAAAAAATGAAAAGCTTTTACATCAAATAATATATCTGAGTTACCTAAATAATTTAGTGTTAAAATTGTATTAGATAGATTAAGAGAGCAGCAATCTCCTCCTCAACTTTCAATTTAAGATCTTTATAAAGAAATTACTAATAAAAAGCAAGAAATAAAAGAATTAAAAGAAGACTTAATTAAACTTCAAAAACTCAAACAACGTGTTAAGAATCTTGAATTTCACACACTCAAAAATTATCAAGAAAATAATGATAATAATTTAGAACATCAAGAAGAATTTGGTGAAGACTTAAATGGTTTTGTAAATTCTTTAACAAGAAATCCACTTAAAAAATGGAAAACTAAAGCTACAATTAAAAGCAAAGACTTCTCTATTAAAGCACTCTACTTACTTAATAGTGGCACAGATGTTAATTTAATAAGAGAAGGATTAATCACAACAAAATATTATGAAAAAAATCAATAATAAACTCAATCTAGCTACTGGTAACAAAAAACTACATATCAAATACTAATTAAGTAATGTTTATGTCTGTAAAAATGGAACATGCATAAAGACTAATTTCCTTCGAAGAAAGGATTTAAACAATGATGATATCCTTGGAAACCCTTTTCTATAAATTTTACAGCCTTTTCAAATTGAATCATCAAGTCAAAAAAGTATTTTAGACAATAAAAAATTAATTTTTGATTTTGGTGAATCAACTCCTATTCAACATATCAATAGTATTAAGAGAAAAGTGTAAACAAGAATAAGGTGTTTAAAAAACAATTGAATATCCAATTCCAAATAAAAAAGATCTTATTAATCGCCTCTTTGTTGTCATCATTTTTTCTACATTTGCTCCTGTATCCATATTTTGGTACCTTCAAATTCTACCCGGAGGACAGATATAAAATTATTTTTCTTTTCCCAAAGAAAATAAAAATTCTTATTATTGATAATTCTCATTCAGACCTATCTGTCTTAGGAAGTATCCCTTCTCATTATGACATCAAGTACAAGCAAAAGCAAAGCTCCTATTCAGAAATCAAGCTCTTCCTTCATACCTACATCCCAATAAATATCAATTCCCTTCTTCAATCTAGGATTATCTGTCACTTCACAAGAACTTATCGATGCCCATTGGAGTGTTATTCTCTCTGATTAAAGAAAAAAACCCTAGAAAAACCCTATCCAAAATTGCAAACCATATCAGGGACTTAGAAAGCTAAATCCTTATGTGACATAACATCCATCAAAGAGCATTGTTATCCACCTATGCTGATGAAAAAACATCCAGAATTCACCTACTGGAAAAGGTTAGCATAGCCCTTCCAGATGAGATGGCTGCAAGAATTAGAGAAAAAACTATTTCATGTCAGATCAAGGAGCGATTAATGCTCAAACCTCAATGTATAAGCTAGGCAACTGGCTTTCCCAAATTGTTCTTCCCATCATATGAAGTTGATATCCCATATATCGAACAAGGATTAGTCCAAAGATTTTATTTATGTAGAGATAATTTTGAAATGATACAGCAACTCCCTACAATCATGCGTCTTGCCCTTTGCAGCCTTGGAGTTGGAATACCAGTGAAAATCCAGCCTTGCTTCCACCACCATCTCCTCTCTCCTCTCCCTTCTACTTTTGTATACCAACCATCTTCCCCATTTAGTATCAAAGCCAAGTTGGTATCAAATTTGTAATTAAATACTTTGGCAATATAAAGTCGTTTTCTGAGTATTTCTTCACTTATCTTTATGTTTTGATTTTGTTTAAGGATTGTTGACTTAAAAGCAAGAACATCAAAAATCTTAATACTTGGTTGTGTGTTTGTTATTATTGAGAAATTTTAATCATATTCCACCTAGAGCGAAGCTGAGGTAGCCATCGTTATCACCGTTGTTAGCCGTGTGAAGGCATTTAAAGCGTTTTGTTGGTGTGTAAATCCTCTATTTCATTAAAAACTAATGGTGGATTTGATTAAAGTAACTCTATAATAGAAATTATAGCTAAGCTTATTAAGAAGTTTGTACCTTCTTCTTCCTCATCATCAAATTCCTTATCTTCCATGTCTATTAAAAATAATGAAGAAATCAGTTATGATGATTTAGATCAAATTATTTGTAACTCAACTATTCCAATCATAAATAAAAATGAAATTTATAAAGTTGGAAGTTTTCAATTAAAATCAAGTTATAAAGTAAAAACCATTGAAAGAACTAAATCCATTACTAGTAATATTCAACATCTTTCTTTAATCAAGCCCCATGAAATAAAGGAGTATGTTAAAACATATAGTTATATTCATTTTTTATTAGTGAAAGTTGCTTTAAAGCCATTAACAGGACTTGGACTTAGAACTGAAGCTCTCATCTATGTTTAAGATACAAGACATAAAAAATTCAGTGATTCATTACTTGGAATGGTTGAATTAAGTTTGGCTAATGGCCCTACTTTCTTCGATTGCTTTCCAAATTTCTTTGTTTTCCTTACAGATCCAGGTGTACATGAAGCTCTTACTCTTGCTATCTAGACCAAAGGTTTTTATATGAATCCTCATAATCAAAATCTTACTCTCATATATAGAGTTTATTATAAACTAATGAATTCAGTTGTTCCAAGCATAGCTTATTCCCATCAAGCAAAAGGTATAACTACTTTATTCCAAACTAATTTCAGAAATAAAGTTAATATTCCAAAACTCATATAGTAGAATGATATTAATCTATTTGGTAAATGGCACTTAGAAAACACCAACCAGAATGATCTTTAGAAAATTAAGATATTGATACAATTATTGAGCATGAAGATGGAAGTGTTGAAATAAATTTTTAAACAGATTCAAGAGATACAACTCCTATAGTATATCAACCTTCTAGAAAGTCTTATTCTCATCCTCCCTCTGCGGTAAGATCTTCCATAAAAGAGCCATCCCAAGTTTCTTTCTCTACACCTAATGTAGACCTTCGAGTTACAGGACTTGTGTATCCTTCTTATCAAGCTTCTCCAACTAATACATATAATCCCTTCGAATTTGATTTCAATATAAATGTTATTGAATGTTTTGAAATTGATAAAGAAATGTTAAAAAAGAATTTAGCTTTACATCCTTTAACAAAATCCTTTTTTAAATAAGTTTATCAAGAGCATAAAGATTTCTTAAAAGAAAAGTGGTATAAATATATGTATGATCATCCAAGAAATACTTATTTCTTTGATCAGCTTAAACTAGCCATAAAGAAATCTTATAATACTGGAGATTTAGCCATCAATATGATTACAAAATTAGGCTCATCTTGGATTATAGCTTTTACTAGTTCTTCTCCACAAAGAACTGAAGAATCTATACATCCTCAATTACAGCAAATCATATATAAAGAAACTTCTGCCGTACCCATAAAAGATGCTGCAAAAATACAAGGAGATAATGGTAAATCTGAATTTATTTACAAATTAGACTTAAGTTATATTTTAGAACAAAGTAATTATACAAATATTAACCTTCATACTATTGGCCAACAAACTAATAGAATTGAAGATAAAGTTGAAAATATTTTACAGCCTTCTGAAATTACTTCATCTTAAAAAGAAATCAGAGGATCCTCATCCTTATCCTTAGAATCATCTAGTTCCTCTGATGAAGATTATTCTTCAGATACATGTCATCATAAAACATTTGACAGTGAAATCCAGTATGAATCTGCTTATTCTTCTTTTTTATCTTTAAACATGCTCTCTGCTCCAGAAGAAATGATGCTATAAATGTTTAAAGATCTAAAAGATGAAGAATTAAAAATAAATATTTTGAAAAAATACAAAAAATAAATAATGGAAATACAAAAGGAAAAGCTTCTACATCAAGTAATATATCTAACTTACCTAAACAATTCTGTATAAAAACTATTTTAGATAGATTAAGAGAGCAACAAGCTCCTACTCATCTTTCAATTCAGGATCTTTATAAAAAAAATTAATAATTAAATGCAAGAAATAAAAGAATTAAAAAAAACTTAATTGAACTTCAAGAACTCAAACAATGTGTTGGGAATCTTGAATGTCACACACTCAAAAATTATCAAGAAAATAATAATAATTTAGAACATCAAGAAAAATTTGATGAAAACTTAATTGGTTTTGTAAATTCTTTAACAAGGAATCCGCCTCAAAAATGGAAAACTCAAGTTGCAATTAAGGTCAAAGACTTCTCTATTAAAGCACTCTGCTTACTAGATAGTGGCGCAGATGTTAATTTAATAAGAGAAGGATTAATCCTAACAAAATATTATTAAAAAACCAAAAATAAACTCAGCCTAGCAACTGCTAGTAATAAACTCCATATCCATTATAAATTAAATAACATCCATATTTGCAAAAATGTAACATGTATATAGACTAATTTCCTGCTTAGAAAAGATTTAAACAATGATGTTATCCTTGGAAATCCTTTTCTACAGATTCTACAGCCTTTTTAAATGGATTCATCAGGCCTTAAAACTATTAAAGAAAATACAAGTTAATTTTTGATTTTGTTGAATCAACTCCTATTCAATATATTAATATCATTCAAAATCAAATTGCTTATAAAGAAAAACAAATTGCATACCTTCAAGATGATATAAATTCTTTAAGAATTGAAAAAGAATTACAAAAACCAGAATTCCAAAAAGATTTAATCCAATTTCAAAAATCTCTTGAAACAAAATGCTGTTCTAACCTTTTGCCACAGGAAACACCATACTGTTTCTCTTCCATATATTGATAATTTCGATGAATCTCAAATTCCTACTAAAGCTCGACCTATTTAGATGAATAAAGACCTTGTACAACTATGTACTAAAGAAATCAATGATCTTCTTGCTAAAAAGCTTATTCAGAAATCACAAACCCCTTGGAGTTGTGCAACATTTTATGGAAATAAAGCGGCTGAACAAGAACGAGGTGTTCCCTATCTTGTTATCAACTACAAGCCTTTAAATAAAGTCTTAAAGTCTATCAGATATCCAGTTCCAAATAAAACTGATCTTATTAACCATCTAACTGGTACCTTCCTTTTTTCCAAATTTGATCTTAAATCAGGATTTTGGCAAATTCAAATCACAACAGAGGACAGTTACAAAACTATGTTTACAGTACCATTTGGCCATTACGAATGGAACGCTATGCCATTTGGTCTAAAAAATGCTCCTTCAGAATTTCAAACAATAATGAATGACATTTTTAATCCATATCAAGCTTTTACACCCGTATATATAGATGACATTCATGTGTTTTCAAAATCTATTTGTGACCATTGAAAACATTTAAATATTTTTAAAAAGTTATTATCAAGAATGGACTTGTCTTATCCTAAAAGAAAATGAAGCTTTTTCAAATAGAAATTGAGTTTCTTGGCTTTATAATAAAAAAGGAACTATTTCTCCAGTCTAAAGAGTTATTAAGTTTGCTTCCCAATTTCCTGATGAAATTCTTAATAAAGAGCAATTTCAATGTTTTCTTGGATGCCTTAATTATGTTTCTGACTTTTATAAAGATCTTGATAAAGAAAGAAAAATCTTGCAAATGCACTTGACCAAAAATCCCGTAGAATGGTCACCTTCTCATAAAAAAGTTGCTTAAAATTTTAAACAGAAAGTCCAAATTTTACCTTGTTTAACTATCCCTCATACAGATTTATTAAAAATAATTCAAATAGATGCATTTGAAATAGGTTTTGGAAGAATTCTTCTATAAAGAAACGTCCTTAGAAAAGAAGAAATTCTTTATTTCACTTCTGGAACATGGACGCCCACTTAACAGAATTATTTAACTATTAAAAAGGAAATCCTATCCATAGTAAATAATATAATAAAGTTCCAAAGTGATTTATTAAAATTTTTTTACTAAGAATAGATTATAAATCTGCTAAAGAAATTTTAGAAAAAGATGTAAAAAATCTTGCTACTAAGCAAATCTTTGCTCGCTGGCAAGCTTCATTAGCCATATTTCACTTTGACATTGAGTATATTACCGGTAAAAATAATTCTCTTCCTGATTTTTTATCTCATGAGTTTTTACAGGGACAAAAGAATGAAGCCTTGGTAGATTAGGCCCTTTATCTAGTCTCTAACTAATAAAGTTTCTTCCATTTTGAACACTATACCTTTATCTAGAAAACCTAGTGGCAATTATCTTGAGAGATGGGGAGCAACCCATACTTCTAATATTCCTCAATTTTAAAGCCCATCAAGCCCTATATCCAGAAAACCTAAAGCTTCACAAGCCCAATATTTTGCCACAAAAGCACCCTTGAGAATTTATTCCTTAGATGGCATGTCTTATGCCAATACCATTTCTATTGAACATCTTATCCAAACCCTTTTTTCTCCTGATCACTTATTTATCCAACCTCTTGACTATAAAGTCTACGAACAAATTTTGATCAGAACTGGCATCTGTACTATTGATCATACAGATGGATCAAAAAATTCATACTTAAATGCTTTACCACCCAACGTTACTATTCTCTATTCAAAAATCAAAATCCTGCATGTTCTCTCTACAGAAGAATGGGGACGACCTCTTTATATGCTTCAAAGTCTTGATTCAGAACTTATTCTTAATTATTATGATTATATTTCTACTTGGAAGTCATCTTCTATTATCAAAACCCATCCTTCTAGCAGTCCTGGTTCATCAGATTCAAATTAAACTCCCATAAAATACACACAATTCTGGATCCCTTTTGGTGCCACTAAAGACAACCTTCCTAAAGCACTTCTTCCTATTTATAACTCCTATTCTGTATCATTTAAAGCCATTCTCAAATCAGAACAGAAAAGCCTTTATCAGCAACTACAACTTGCAACAGAACCTTACGTTACTATGCAATTTTATTGCAAGCAGGAGATTCCTTTGATCTTGAAATGGAATTTTTATAAGGAAATGGACTTCAGTCCACCAATTTTATCTCGAACGATTTATATCAAGTTTTGGCATTAATTTGATTATACTGCAATACTCCAACAACATTCTACCGATTAAACTATAAAGCCATCATTCTCTGAAGTTCCAAAAACTCCTGAAAAAGAAAAAAAAAGGCTTCATCCAGCAAGTGATATTGACAAACAAAAGAATTCTTGTTCAGCCTCTCCTTCTACTTTTTATGCAAAAGTAGATTTGCTTCAACTCAAAAAAGAACTTGAAAAGGAAATTATTGAACAAATACAAAAAGAATGGTCATTTGAAAATTCTCCATTAAGTTTTGGTCAGCAACTGCATCATCTTTGGGCTGATGACAATCCTTTTAAAAATATTGCTCCTGAACCAAATACAAATGCTAATGAGACAAAAAGTGATAAAGAAGGATTCATATCTATCCAAAAAAAAGGAAAAAAATAAAGCCATAACAAGACATATGCTTTATCAAGCCATTCAATTTCCCACAAAGCAATCATGACAATCCATTATTCAGAATAAAGTTCATCTACAATGAAGATTATGATCTTATCTAGCAATCCTAAAGCATCATGAAATTTGTCAGCACATGAAATGAAATGCAAATACAGTGTAAATTCAGTTGCAATGAAATGTAAATTATGTTTCTTATGACTATAAATAAGTCTAGTCTTCCTCATGTACAGGCAAGAGTTGGAATACCAGTCAAAATCCAGCCTTGCTTCCACCACCATCTCCTCTTTTCTCTCCCTTCCACTTTTGTATTCCCCATTTGGTAATAGAGACAAGTTGGTATCAAATTTGTAATCAAGTACTTTTGCAATATAAAGTTGTTGTGTGAGTATTTCCTCACTTATCTTTATTATGTTATGCTTTGATCTTGCTTAAGGAATTGCTGACTCAGAAATAAGAACGTCAAAAGTCTCAATACCTAGTTCTGTGTTTATTATTATTGAGAAATTTTAATCATATTCAGCCAAAAGCTAAGGTGAGGTAGCCATTGTTGTAGCCTTTGTTATCCGTGTCAAGGCATTTAAGGCATTTTGTTGGTATGTAAATCCTCTATTTCATTAGATACTCATGGTGGATTTGGTTAAAATAACTATGTAATACAAATTATGGCTAAGCCTATTAAGAAGTTTGTACCTTCTTCTCCCTCATCATCAAATTCCTTATCTTCTATGTCTATTAAAAATAGTGAAGAAATTAGTTATGATGATTTAGATCAAGTTATTTGTGAGTGGACTATTTCAACCGAAAACAAAAATGAAATTTATAAAGTCAGAAGTTTTCAATTAAAATCAAGTTATAAAGTAAAAATCATTGAAAGAATTGAATCCATTACTAGTAATATTTAGAATCTTTTTTTAATCAAGCCCCATGAAATAAAGGAGTATGTTAAAGCATACAATTATATTGATTTTGGATTAGTGCAAGCTACTCTAAAGCCATTAACAAGACTTGGACTTAGAACTGAAGCTCTCATCTATGTTCAAGATACAAGACATAAAAAATTCAGTGTTTCATTACTTGGAATGGTTGAATCAAGTTTGGCTAATGGCCCTACTTTCTTCAATTGCTTTCCAAATTTCTCTATTTCTTTTACAGATCCAGGTGCACATGAAGCTCTTACTCTTGCTATTCAGATAAAAGGTTTTGATATGAATCCTCATAATCAAAATCTTGCTCTCATATATAGAGTTTATTATAAACTCATGAATTTAGTTGTTCCGGGCATAGCCTATTCCCATCAGGCAAAAGGTATGACTACATTATTCCAAACTAATTTAAAAAATAAAGTTAGTATTCCAAAATTCATACAGTGGAATGATATTAATCTGTTTGGAAAATGGCACTTAGAAAATGCTCAACCTGAAAGGTCTTTAGAAAATCAAGATATTGAAACAATTATTGAACTTGAAGATTGAAGTGTTGAAATAATTTTCAAACAGATTCAAGGGATACAACTCCTACAGTTTATCAACCTTTTAGAAAGTCTTATTCTTATCCTCCCTCTGTGGTAGGATCTTCCATAAAAGAACCATCCCGAGTTTCTTGCTCTGCACCTAATGTAGACCTTCGACCTGTAGGATTAGTGCGTCCTTCTTATCAAGCTTCTCAATCTAATACATATAATCCTTTGGAATCCAATTTCAATATAAATGTTATTGAATGTTTTGAAATTGATAAGGAAATGTTTAAAAAGAATTTAACTTTACATCCTCTCATAAAATCCTTTTTTAACCATGTTTATCAAGAACATGAAGACTTTCTAAAAGCAAAATGGTATAAATATATATATGATAAACGAAGAAATATTTATGTCTTTGATTGGCTTAAACTAGCCATGAAGAAGGCTTATAATACTGAAGATTTGTGCATCAATCTGATAACTAAATTAAGCTCTTCTTGGATTATAGCTTCTACCAGTTCCTCTCCATAATGAACTAAAGAATCTATACATCCTCCATTACATCAAATCATTTATAAAGAAACTTCGGCTGTACCCATAAAAGATGTTGCAAAAATACAAGAAGACAAAGGTAAAACTGAAGTTATTTACAAATTAGATTTAAGTCATATTTTAGAACAAAATAATTATATAAATTTAAGCCTTAATACTATTGGCTAACAAACAAATATAATTGAAGATAAAGTTGAAAATATTTTAAAATTTTATGAAACTACTTCTTCCCATAAAGTAATCAAGGCACAATCTTTAGGTTTTTAAGGTGAAGCCCTTAAAGATCTAAAGTTAGAAAAAAAACCCTTAAAATTTTCAGATGAACTATTCAATCAATTATCTCATAGTTTTACAAACATAAAACTTAAAGATAATAAACAAAATAAAGATGAAAAATCCATAAATATTTTAGTTTCTAAAGCTTTGAGCTCAGACTCAGAATTCTCTATTTCTGACTCTATAGAGGAAAAATCAATTGAAATTCAAAATGAACAAAATCAAGAATCTCCACAAATCAATAAAATATTTAAAAGACAAAAACCAATAGTCACTACAGTAAAAACAAGAAATTATTGTCCAGGACCTACTCCAGTTGATCTTTAATTCGAAGAGTAAGTTATTCTAAGCAGCCTTCGATTTGAAACCACTTCAGTATATGAATGGAATGTAAATGGACTATCTAAATATCAAATCTTGCAACTATGCCAACACATGATGATATATGCCTCTACTATCATGGCTGCCGGTAATGATCAAAGACATGCAGTAAATGCTATCGTCCTTGGATTTACTGGACAATTACATGGTTGGTGGGAAAAATACCTATCTGATACAGAAAGAAATGCTATATTAAATGTAGTAAAAGGAGATCCCTCAGGAAATCATGTTCTTACTCCTGAAGGCCAAATGATCCCTGATTCCATCTACATGCTTATTACCAATATAGTTAAACATTTTATTGGTAATTAAATGAATGTAGAAGAAAAATTAAAAGCACAATTAATCAATTTATCTTGCCCAACATTATCAGATTTTTGTTGGTATAAAGATGTTTTTTTAATCAAAACTCTATACGATCAATGTAAGTAATTCAAAATTTTAGAAAGAAAATTTCTTATATGGTCTTCCTAAACTTTCTGCAGAAAAAGTTAGAGAAGAATTAAAATTAGAAAGTTATGGAAACTCAAATTATGGAATGTATACATATGGTGATCTAATTCAAAAGATTAATAAAGTGGGATTTTCATTATGCAATGAAATCAAACTTAAACGTTAAATTGAAAATCAAGAAAGAATCAGCAAGTATGAACTTGGTGATTTTTGTTTTCAATTTGGGATGGAACCATTAATCTATCCTTCTAGCCAGAATTAAAAGACAAACTTAAAAAGAAACCATCAGAAAAGAAAATCTAAACATTTTAAAACTCCACAATATTATACTCACTTAAAAAGAAATTATGAAAATCTTTTCATAAAAACCCTTATAGAGAATTAAAGAAATCTTATACAAATGATAATCCATCCACTTCTTATCCTAAGAAAAAAGAAATGGAATGTTATAATTGCAAAGAAAAAGGACATATAGCTCTTGATTGCCCAAAAATAAAAATTAAAATAGAAAAATAAATCAAAACTATCTTAAAAGGACCTCAACGTCAGAGTCATTCAGTTCCTCTGATACAGATTATTTTTTCTCTCATGCTTCAAATACATATTATTGTAAAATATTTGACAGTGAAATCCAGTATGAATCTGCTTCTTCTTCCTCTTTACCTTTAAACGTACTTTTTGCTCCAGAAAAGATGGTGTTGGAAATGTTTAAAGTCTAAAAGATGAAGAATTAAAAAATAAATATTTTGAAAAAATACAAAATATAACTAAGAGAACTAAAAAAGGGAAAGCTTTCACATCAAATAACATATCAGACTTATCTGAACAATTCACCATTAAAACTGTATTAGATAGATTAAGAGAGCAACAAGCTCCTACTCATTTTTATATTTAAGATCTTTAAAAAGAAATAAATAATAAAAAACGAATTAAAACAAAACTTAATTGAACTTCAAGAACTCAAACAACGTGTTGAGAATCTTGAATTTCACACACTCAAAAATTATCAAGAAAATAATGATAATTTAGAAAATTAAGAAAAATTTGATAAAGACTTAAATGGTTTTGTAAATTCTTTAATAAGAAATCCACTTAAAAAATGGAAAACTCATGCTACAATTAAAGGCAAAGACTTCTCTATTAAAGCACTATGCTTACTAGATAGTGGCGCAGATGTTAATTTAATAAGAGAATGATTAATCCTAACAAAATATTATGAAAAAACCAATAATAAACTCAATCTTTAAAAATGCACATTTTCATACACATTTTGACCCATTTTAAGGACTTATTAACTTGAAAGAGCCTCATTTAGTGTGATATCATGGTTTAATTCATTTTAAATTCATCTTTATATTTTTCTGCATAAATTGCTTAAAAATCACACTTTTTGCATAAATTCATGAAACCTGCTATTTTTGGAAAGTCTATTTTTGGAAAGTTTTGTGAACATAATTTTTCTCATGAAATAAATTGAATTCTCTTCATCATTAGTTCATTCATACAAAATCATGAAGAATGATGTACATTTTTATTATCATTTCATAAGAAATGGGCTCACAGTCATGCATATATGATGTTAGGGGTAAAATTTTCTTTTCACATGAATTCACATCTGTTTTGTAGGAAATTGATTATATGGGTCCCATTTGTAAAGAATTGAGGCAAGGAATTGATTTTCAAGAGAAAGGAGAGCAGAATTGAAGAGAAAAGGAAATTGGAAGAAAATTGCAAAAAGTCGGCTTCATGGTCCCACACACACATGCACATGTGTGGGGCACACTTGTAAAACATCCAAGATGGGGTCCATTTATTTGTTACACATTTTCAAGAGATTTTGAAGAGAATTTGAAGAATATCTCATCAAAGATGGACAAGGAAAGCCACATAGGAGTTTTTTTTTGAGAAGGAGAAGATTTAATTGAAAAAAAATGCAAAAAAATATCCAAGCAAGCTATTCCACGTCCAAAAGAGATTTTGGATCAGATTTTGATTGAAAAAGTAAAGGAAAAAATCAAGGGAGAATTATCTAGAAGATCTCTTCAAGTTAAGAGCCAACAAGGAGAACTTTCCAAAAAAGGAAAGTTGACGATGCAAAGAGATAAAAGGGGAAGTTCTACACCTCATGTGGGCCAAGTTTGATTCTAAGAGAGGATTCTTATCCCTATTTTATCTCTCAAAAGATCTCAATGCAAGGTGGCAAAGACAAAGAAGGAAAGGAGCATCCAAGAGGGATTTCTGGACAAAACAAGCAAGGAAAGAAGAGAAAAATAAAAAGAAAAAAAATACCCAAGGATATTGCACGTCCAAAGCATTGGTTGAAGCCCTTTTTTTCTTTCATTATTAAATTATTTTTAATATTTTAAAGTTTGAGAAGGAGTAGGACTTGAAAAAGTATAAATAGAGCAGGCACCCTTCTCCCATATTCTTCATGGAAGAATTACCCACCTCCCACCTCTAGATTTCTACACTCCATCTCTCCCTCTCTTGTCTCTCCATCTCAAGTCATCAAGGAGACTTAGCCCTAAAGCCACACCACCAACCTTGAAGTGTCAACTAGAAGGAGGAATTCTCATCCATCCTAGTATGTAATTGTTTGCTTTTTATTTCCAATCTTTTGTAAAACAATTTCATGCTAGTAAAGTTTGTTTCTTTTCAATTGTTCTTGTCTTTGATTTTGTGGTGTTCATAATTTTAGTCTTGTTTGTGATTGGGTTAATTTTTGTTCTTGTTTAAATATTGGGATAGAATTGGAATCACAACTAGTAACCCATCTTAGTAACCTTTTTAATATACTTTGTCTCTTTGGATACATTGTATGTTTGGAGGCAATGCAAGATGGAGTTAAAGACGTTTGAGTGAAAAAAGACTAGAGGCCAATTCTGAAATTTATTTCTACATAGAATGGAAATTTGTTATTCTCACTTAGATTGACGACCTAAGATGAAGAATAAGACCCTAAGACTACACTGCTAATCTATTTTAGCCCAAATTAAGATAAGAAATTGAAAGAGCAATCTACCGCCTTTGACTTCAGTTGTTTACCGCCTTTGACTTTTGTGTTATTACCGCCTTTGACTTCCTGTAATTTTATGTTATTTTCTGCACTTTTGTTATTTTTCTTGTTACATTCACATTGATATTAAGTTTTGTTTTTGCATAGTTTGATGGTTGGATTAGGAATCATTACATCTATTTTCTTATCATAAGATTTTGTGCATATTTAAGTTGATGAAAATTAAGCCTTCAGATCTGAATCTAATGATTAAATTCGGACTCAATATATAAACAGCATAACTTAATAGTTTCAGCAAACTGTAGAAACAGTTTTTGACAAAAAGTTCGAAGTGGGTAGACCAATCAAATCACAATATTTTTCTTTGAAACTTGGGAAAATTAAAGTTTAGGATGTGGTCTTTCATTCCCCAAAATTTCAGATCAAAATAATTTCGGAAGGTTTGTGAACCAGAGGCTTAAACTTTGCCAATCAGTCAACCCGAATCAGAATTCCTGCACATAATTTTGCAAAGTTGTCATATTCATGCATTTATAACTTTTTCGTTTTAGATCTTTTTTTAATTCCATTTTTTTTTGTTAGTTTCTTGCATCAGTAGAGCATGAATTCCAGCCATTAAATTTAAATTTAGGATGCATTAGAATAGTTGAAATCATGCATAAAATTTGCATCAACATACTAGTTTTTCATACTTAGAATTTTTCAGCATCTCATGGCATGCATTGCATTACTAATTTTACTAACTTTCTAATTTTAATTTTGTTTCTAGTTTTATGTTTTTGATTGTTTTAGTTAATTTTCAAAATTAAATATCTTTCTAAAATTATTTTAATTGAAGATTTTAAATTGGAAAGTTTACTAGTTTTGGAAATTCTAACTTAGAAAAGTTTTTAAATTTTGTTTATTTTGTTTTTAACATTGTTTAGTTTAATTAGTTTCTAATTTTAGATTTAGTTTTATTCGAAGTTCTAACGTGTGTTTTGTTTTGCAGTAAATTTAATTTTACTTTTAGGAACTTTTAGAATTAGGGATTGTAATTATTTTATTTTAGGAATGTATGTATTTGTTAGATTATAAATTAGGCTAGCTTTAGATTTTTATTTAAGACAGGTTACAAGTTGAAAATACCTTAAACACATTGCTCCCTGAGGATCGACCTGGTCTCACCAGTTTTATTACTACATCGCAGCTCTGCACTTGGAGCTCACGATCACTTATTAATCGTCTCTCTGATGTCTTCTGTTTTCTACATTTAATCATACATCCAGATCTTGGTACCTTCAAATTCTACCTGAAGGACAGATATAAAATTGTTTTTCTTTTCCCAAAGAAAATAAAAATTCTTGATAATTCTCATTCAAACCTATCTGCCTTCAGGAAGTATCCTTTCTCATTATGACATTAAGTGCAACCAAAAGCAAAGCCTTTATTTAGGAATCAAGCTCTTCCTTCATACCTAGATCCCAACAAATATCAATTCCCTTCTTCGATCCATGATTATCTATCATTTCACAAGAACTTATCAATGCTCATTAGAGTGTTATTCACTATGATAAAAGAATAAACACTAAAAAAACTCTATCCAAAACTGCAAACCATATCAAGGACTTAGAAAGCCAAATCCTTATGTGCCATAACATCCATCAAAGAGTACTATTACCCACCTATGCTAATGAAAAAACATCCAAAATTCACCTCCTGGAAAAGGTTGACACAGCCCTTCTAGATGAGATAGCTGCAAGAATTAGAGAAAAAATTATTTCTTGTCAAATCAAGGAGCGATTAATGCTCAAAACTCAATATATAAGCTCGGCAACTGGCTTTCCCAAATTGTTCCTGCCATCATATGAAGTTGATATCTCATATATCGAACAAGGATTAGTCCAAAGATTTTCTTTATGCAGAGATGATTTTGAAATGATACAGCAGCTCCCTGCAATCATGCGTCCCGCCCTTCGTAGCCTTGGAGTTACCAAAAAATAACTTCTCATAACGATTTCATCAAGTTTGGTGAAACATCAGAAATCTGGTTTTATCAACCTTATCAATTATGGACCATCATGAATTATGAAGAAGGAGATTTAGTTTGTAAAAAGTTCATCTCTACCTTAAATTATTACGAGCATCTCCCTATTGATTATCCAGTTCGATGGTATGAATTTCATGAAGTCTCTATAATGAAATACAGCTTAGAATGCTCCGAACTTATGATCCAGCTTCTAATTAGTATCAAAGATTTCTCAATCTAAAAGGATATATTGAATTTGCAAGTACATATAGATATGTTTGGTGTGACGGTTGAGGAGTTGTTTACATCGCTGATGATTTCGCTAAGCAAACAACGGTGTTATAGAATCCATATAAATCTGGACATACAGCTCTTAATCAAATTATCAATGCTTATGAAGGCATGTCTTTTGATATTTCTGATAGAACTCGAGAAGAGTTAATCCAATTATTCCATGGTGAATTAACAAATGATGGCTGGGATGAGTGCTTATGATGTAAGTCTCCAATACTACGATGCCTAGCATAAAGATTTTTCCTACAAGAGCTTTTCCTACTAGCCCATCAATGATTTTTTTGGAAAAAGTACATACAAAAGTACTAAAAGACAAAGCATATCTCTCATAAGAATGAAGTATTATTTTATTCCCAATGTGCACATCTATGAAGAACTTATCCCTAGAAAGGGAAAAGAAATAAAGACATGACACATACCTTATCAAGTCACTCAATGCAACCATGACATCTCACTATTCAAAATAAAGTTCATCAACAGCAAATATTGTGATTTTTGGCTGCAGTCCGGTTGCATCATGAAATTTGTCAGCACATGAAACGAAATGCAAATATAGTGTAAATTCAGTTGTAATAAAATGTAAATTATGCTAGTTATAACTATAAATAGGTCTAGCCTTTTTCATGTACAGGCAAGAGTTGGAATACTAGTCAAAATCCAGCCTTGCTTCCATCACCATCTCCTCTGTCCTCTCCTTTCCGCTTTTGTATACCCACCATCTTCCCCATTTGCTATCAAAGCCAAGTTGGTATCAAATTTGTAATCATACTTTGGTAATATAAAGTTGTTTTGTGCGTATTTCTCACTTATCTTTGTTATGTTATGCTTTGAATTTACATAAAGAATTGCTGACTCAAAAGTAAGAATGTCAAAAGTCTTAATACTTAGCTCTGTGTTTGTTATTACTGAGAAATTTTAATCATATTCGGCCCGGAGCAAAGCTGAGGTAGCTATTGTTGTTGCCGTTGTTAGCCGTCTGAAGGCGTTTAAAGCATTTTGTTGGTGTGTAAATCCTCTATTTCGTTAGATACTCATCGTGGACTTGGTTAAAATAGCTCTGTAATACAAATTATGGCTAAGCTTATTAAGAAGTTTATACCTTCTTCTTCCTCATCATCAAATTCCTTATCTTCTATGTCTATTAAAAATAGTGAAGAAATTAGTTATGACAATTTGGATTTAGTTATTTATGACTAGACTAATCCAACCGTAAATAAAAATGAAATTTATAAAGTTGGAAGTTTTCAATTAAAATGAAGTTATAAAGTAAAAACCATTGAAAGAACTGAATTCATTACCAGTAATATTCAGCATCTTTTTTTAATCTAGCCCCATGAAATAAAGGAGTGTGTTAAAACATACAATTATATTTATTTTGGATTAGTGCAAGTTGCTCTAAAGCCTTTAACAAGACTTGGACTTAGAACTGAAGCTCTCATCTATGTTCAAAATACAAGACATAAAAAATTTAGTGATTCATTACCTGGAATGGTTAAATAAAGTTCGGCTAATGGCCCTACTTTCTTTAATTGCTTTCTAAATTTCTTTATTTCCTTTACATATCCAGGTGCACATGAAGCTCTTATTCTTGCTATCCAGACAAAAGGTTTTGATATGAATCCTCATAATTGAGATCTTGTTTTCATATATAGAGTTTATTATAAACTCATGAATTCAGTTGTTCCAGGCATAGCGTATTATCATCAAGCAAAAGGTATGGCAACTTAATTCCAAACCAATTGCAAAAATAAAGTTAATATTCCAAAACTCATACAGTGGAATGATATTAATCTATCTGGTAAATGGCTCTTAGAAAACGGCCAACTGGAAAGGTCTTTAGAAAATCAAGATATTGAAATAATTATTGAACATAAAGATGGAAGTGTTGAAATAAATTTTCAAATGGATTCAAAAGATACAACTCCTATGGTTTATCAACCTTCTAGAAAGTCTTATTCTCATCCTCCCTCTGTGGTAGGATCTTCCATAAAAGAACCATCCTGAGTTTCTTGCTATACACCTAATGTAGACCTTCGAGTTATAGGACTTGTTTATCCTTCTTATCAAGTTTCTCTATCTAATACATATAATCCTCCAGAATCCAATTTCAATATAAATGTTATTGAATGTTTTGATATTGATAAAGAAAAGTTAAAAAAGCATTTAGCTTTGCATCCTTTAACAAAATCGTTTTTTAAACAAGTTTCTCAAGAACATAAAGACTTTTTAAAAGAAAAATGGTAAAAATATATGCATGATAATCAAAGAAATATTTATTTCTTTGATTGGCTTAAACTGGCCATAAAGAAAGCTTCTAATACTGAAGATTTATCCATCAATATGATAACAAAATTAAGTTCACCTTGGATTATAGCTTCTACCAGTTCTTCTCCATAAAGAACTGAAGAATCTATACATCCTCCATTACATAAAATCATATATAAAAAAACTTTGGCTGTACCCATAAAAGATGTAGCAAAGATACAACGAGATAAAGGTAAATCTGAATTAATTTATAAATCAGACTTAAGTCATGTTTTAGAACAAAGTAATTTTACAAATATTAACCTTCGTACTATTGGCCAACAAACCAATAGAATTAAAGATAAAGTTGAAAATATTTTAAAAATTTATGAAGCATCTTCTTCACAAAAGATACGTAAAACACAAACTTTAGGTTTTTAAGGTGAAGCCCTTAAAGATCTAAAGTTAGAAAGGAAACCTTTAAAATTTTCAGATGAACTAATCAATCAATTATCTCATAGATTTACAAATATAAAACTTAAAGAAAATAAAGATAATAAAGCTGACAAATCTATAAATGTTTTAGTCTCAAATTCTAAAGCCTCTAGCTCAAATTCAAAATTTTCTGTAGCTGATCCTCGAGAAGAAGAGTCTAAAACAAATGATAATCAAAGAAATATTTATTTCTTTAATTAGTTAAACTAGCCATGAAGAAAGCTTATAATACTAAAGATTTATCCGTCAATATGATAACTAAATTAAGCTCTTCTTGGATTATAGCTTCTACCAGTTGCTCTCCACAAAGAAATTAAAAATCCATACATCCCCTATTACATCAAATCATATATAAAGAAACTTCAGCCGTACCCATAAAAGATGTTGCAAAAATACAAGGAGATAAAGGTAAATCTGAATTTATTTACAAATCAAATTTAAGTCATGTTTTAGAACACAATAATTATACAAATATTAACCTTCATATTATTGGCCAACACATGATGATATATGCCTCTACCATCATGGTTGCCGGTAATGATCAAAGACATGCAGTAAATGCAGTTGTCCTTGGATTTATTGGACAATTACATGGTTGGTGGGAAAAGTACCTATCTGATATAGAAAGACAAACTATACTAACTGCAGTAAAAAGAGATCTTTCAGGAAATCCTATTATTACTCCTCAAGGTCAAATGATTCCTGATTCTATTTACATGCTTATTACCAATATAGTAAAACATTTTATTGGTAATTAAATGAATGTAGAAGAAAAAAAATAAAAACACAATTAATCAATTTATCTTGGTCAACATTATCAGATTTTCGTTGGTATAAAGATGTTTTCTTATCAAAACTCTATACAATTGATGCAAGCAATTTAGAATTTTGGAAAAAAAAATTTATATCTGGTCTTCCTAAACTTTTTATAGAAAAAGTTAGAGAAGCATTAAAATCAGAAAATTATGGAAATTTAAATTATGAACTTCATATATATGGTGACCTCATTCAAAAGATAAATAAAGTTGGATTTTCATTACGCAATGAAATTAAACTTAAACAAAAAATTGAAAATCAAAAAAGAATTAGCAAATATGAACTTGGTGATTTTTGTTATCAATTTGGCATGGAACCATTAATTAGTCCTCCTAGCCATAATAAAAAGAAAACCTTAAAAAAACATCAAAAAAGAAAATATAAACATTTTTCAACACCATAATATTATATTCCCTCAAAAAGATATCATAAAAAATCTTCCCATAAAAACCCTTATAAAGAATTAAAGAAATCTTATACAAAAAATAATCCATCCACTTCTCATCCCAAGAAAAAATAAATACAGTATTATAAATTCAAGGAAAAAGGACATATAGCCCTTAATTGCCCAAAAATAAAAGTTAAAATAGAAAAAGAAATGAAAACTATCTTAAAAGGATCCTTAGAGTCAGAGTCATCTAGTTCCTTTGATACATATTATTCTTCCTCTCATTCTTCATATACATGTCATTGAAAAATATTTGACAATGAAATCCAGTATAAATCTGCTTCTTCTACCTCTTTATCTTTAAACCTACTTTCTGCTCCAGAAGAGCTGGTGCTAGAAATGTTTAAAGATCTAAAAGATGAAGAATTAAAAAATAAATATTTTAAAAAAATACAGAATATAAATTAAGGAACTAAAAAAGGAAAGCTTCTACATCAAATAACATATTAGATTTACCTGAACAATTCAGCTTTAAAACTATATTAGATAGATTAAGAGAGTGATAGGCTCCTACTAAGCATTCTATCCAAGATCTTTACAAAGAAATTAATAATCAAAATCAAGAAATAAAAGAATTAAAATAAGACTTAATTGAACTTCAATAACTCAAACAACGTGTTGAGAATCTTCAATTTCATTACTCAAAAATTATCAAGAAAATAATTATAATTTAGAAAATCAAGAAAAAATTTGATGAAAACTTAAATGGTTTTGTAAATTCTTTAACAAGGAATCCACTTAAAAAATGAAAAACTCTAGTTATAATGGAGATCAAATAATTTACTATTAAAGCACTCTGCTTATTAGATAGTGGCGTAGATGTTAATTTAATAACAAAAAGATTAATCCTAACAAAATATTATGAAAACACCAATAATAAACTCAATCTAGCTACTACTAGCAAAAAACTACATATCAAATACAAATTAAGTAATGTTTATCTCTGTAAAAATGGAACATGCATAAAGACTAATTTCCTTCTAGGAAAGGATTTAAACAATGATGTTATCCTTGGAAATCTTTTTCTACAAATTTTACAGCCTTTTCAAATTGACTCATCAGATCTAAAAACTATTTTAGACAATCATTATCATCATCATCAAAGCCTTATCCCAAAAAAACTATTTTAGACAATAAATAATTAAAATTTAATTTTGTTGAATTAACTCCTAGTCAACATATCAATATTATTCAGACAAAGTGTAAACAAAAGTAAGATGTTCAAAAACCATTCAGATATCCAGTTCCAAATAAAATGGATCTTATTAATTGCCTCTTTGATGTCTTCATGTTTTCTACATTTAATCCTACATCTAGATTTTGGTACCTTCAATTCTATCCAAAGGACAGATATAAAATTATTTTTCTTTTCCCAAAGAAAATAAAAATTCAAATTATTGATAATTCTCATTCAGACCTATCTTTTACTCCTATCTGCCTTCAGGAAGTATCCCTTCTCATTATGACATCAAGTACAAGCAAAAGCAAAGCCCCTTTTCAGAAATCAAGCTCTTCCTTCATACCTACATCCTAATAAATATCACTTCCCTTCTTTAATCCAGGATTATCTGTCATTTTACAAGAACTTATCAATGCCCATTAGAGTGCCATTCTCTCTGATAAAAGAAAAAACACTAGAAAAAAACTATCCAAAATTGCAAACCATATCAAGGACTTAGAAAGCCTAATCCATATGTGCCATAGCATCCATTAAAACGCCCTATTATCCACCTATGCTGATGGAGAAACATCAGAATTCTCCTCCTGAAAAAGGTTAACACAACCCTTGCAGATGAGATAGTTGCAAGAATTAGAGAAAAAACTATTTCTTGTCAGATCAAGGAGCGATTAATGCTCAAAGATCATTATTTAAGCTGGGCATCTGGCTTTCCCAAATTGTTTCTACCATCATATGATGTTGATACCCATATTTCGAACAAGGATTAGTCCAAAGATTTTCTTCATGCAAAGATGATTTTGAAATGATACAGCAACTCCTTGCAATCGTGCGTCATACCCTTCACAGCCTTGGTGTTACCAAAAGACAACTTCTCATTACGATTTCATCAAGTTTGGGTGAAAGATCAAAAATCCAGTTTTGTCAACCATATCATTTATGGACTGTCATGACTTATGAAGAAGGAGATTAAGTCTGCGAAAAATTCATCTCTACCTTAAATGATTACAAGCATCTCCCTATTGATTATTTAGCTCAATGGTATGAATCTCATGAAGTCGTTACAATAGAATACAGCTTAGAGTGTCTCCAAAATTATGATTCAGCTTCTGATCAATATCAAAGATTTCTCAATCAAAAAGGACATCTTGAATTTGCAAGTACATACGGATATGTTTGGTGTGATGGTCGACGAGTTGTTTCCATTGCTGATGATCTCGCTAAGCAAACAACGGTGATACAGAATCCATATAAATCTGGACATACAGCTCTTAATCAAATTATCAATGCTTATGAAGACATGTATTTTGATATTTCTGAAGAAACTCGAGAAGAGTTAATCAAATATTCCATGGTGAATTAACAAATGAAGGTTGGGATGAGCACTTTTGATGCAAGTCTCCTATAATACTATGCCTACCGTAAAGATTCTTCCTATAATAGCTTTTTCTAAAGCATTGGAAGGATGAGAAAATCTTTTTCTACTAGTCCATCAATGACTTTTAGAAAAAGTACATGTAAAAGTACTAAAAGACAAAGCATATCTCTCATAAGAATGAAATAGTATTTTATTCCTAACATGCACACCCATGAAGAACATATCTCCAGAAAAGGAAAAGAAATAAAGACATGACACATACCATATCAATTAAATGAAATGCACATTCAGTCTAAATTCAGTTGTAATGAATTGTAATATGACTATAAATAAGTCTACGCATTCTCATGTACAGGTAAGAGTTGGAATACCAGTCAAAATCCAGCCTTGCTTCCACCACCATCTCCTCTCTCCTCTCCCTTCCGCTTTTGTATACCCACCATCTTCCCCATTTGGTATCAGAGACAAGTTGGTATCTAGTTTGTAATCAAGTATCGTTGCAATATAAAGTCATTTTGTGAGTATTTCTTCACTAATCTTTATGCTTTGATTTTGTTTAAGGAATTGCTAACTCAAAAGCAAGAACATTAAAAATCTTAATACTTAGTTGTGTGTTTGTTATTATTGAGAAATTTTAATCATATTCCGCTCAGAGCGAAGCTGAGGTAGCCATTGTTGCTAACATTGTTAGCCATGTGAAGGTGTTTAAGGCGTTTTGTTGGTGTGTAAATCCTTTATTTTGTTAGATACTCGTGATGGATTTGGTTAAAATAACTCTGTAATACAAATTATGGCTAAGCTTATTAAGAAGTTTGTACCTTTTTCTTCCTCATTATCAAATTCCTTATCTTCTATGTCTATTAAAAATAATGAAGAAATCAGTTATGATGATTTATATCAAGTTGTTTGTGATTGGACTATTCCAACCATAAATAAAAATGAAATTTATAAAGTTGGAAGTTTTTAATTAAAATCAAGTTATAAAGTAAAAACCATTGAAAGAACAGAATCCATTACCAGTAATATTTAGCATCTTTCTTTAATCAAGCCCATGAAATAAAGGAGTATGTTAAAATGGACAATTATATTCATTTTGGACTAGCACAAGTTGCTCAAAAGCCTTTAACAAGACTTGGACTTAGAACAGAAGCTCTTATCTATGTGCAATACAAGACATAAAAAATTCAGGGATTCATTACTTGGAATGGTTGAATCAAGTTTGGCTAATGGCCCTACTTTTTTCAAATGCTTTCCAAATTTCTCTGTTTCCTTTACAAATCCAGGTGCAAATGAAGCTCTTACTCTTGCTATCCAGACAAAAGGTTTATATATGAATCCTCATAATGAAAATCTTGCTCTCATGTATAGAGTTTATTATAAACTTAAGAATTCAGTTGTTCCAGGCATAGCCTATTCCCATCAAGCAAAAGGTATGACTACTTTATTCCAAACTAATTTCAAAAATAAAATTAATATTCCAAAACTCAAATAGTGAAATGATATTAATCTATCCGGTAAACGGTGTTTAGAAAACGTTTAACCAGAAAGGTCTTTAGAAAATCAAGATATTACAACAATTATTGAACATGAAGATGGAAGTGTTGAAATAAATTTTCAAATAGATTCATGAGATACAACTCTTACTGATTATCAACTTTTTAGAAAGTCTTATTCTCATCCTCCCTCTGTGGTAGGATCTTCCATAAAAGAACCATCCCGAGTTTCTTACTCTACACCTAATGTAGACCTGCGACCTACAGGACTAGTGTATCCTTTTTATCAAGCTTCTTCAACTAATACATATAATCCCTCACAATCTGATTTCAATATAAATGTTATTGAATACTTTGAAATTGATAAAGAAATGTTAAAAAAGAATTTAGCTTTACATCCTTTAACAAAATCCTTTTTTAAATAGGTTTCTCAAGAACATGAAGACTTTTTAAAAGAAAGATGGTACAAATATATATATGATAATCAAAGAAATATTTATTTCTTTGATTGGCTTAAACTAGCCATAAAGAAAGCTTATAATACTGAAGATTTATCCATCAATATTATAACAAAATTAAGTTCATCTTGGATTATAGCTTCTACCAGTTCTTTTCCACAAAGAACTGAAGAATCTATACATCCTCCATTACATCAAATCTTATTTAAAGAAACTTCAACCATACCCATAAAAGATGTTGCAAAAATACAAGGAGATAAAGGTAAATTTGAATTTATTTACAAATCAGATTTAAGTCATGTTTTAGATCAAAATAATTATTCAAATATTAACCTTCATACTATTGGCGAACAAAGTAATATAATTGAAGTTAAAGTTGAAAATATTTTACAGCCTTCTGAAATTATTTCTTCTCAAAAAGAAATCAAAATTATTTTAAAAAGATCCTCATTGTCATCCTTAGAATAATCTAGATCCTCTGATAAAGATTATTATTCAGATACATGCCATTGTAAAATATTGGATAGTGAAATCCAATATGAATCTGCTTCTTCTTCCTTTTTATCTTTAAACGTACTCTCTGCTCCTGAAGAAATGGTGTTAGAAATGTTTAAAGATCTAAAAGATGAAGAATTAAAAAATAAATGTTTTGAAAAAATATAGAAAATAAACAACAAAAATAGAAAAGGAAAAACTTCTACATCAAGTAATATATCTGACTTACTTGAACAATTCAGTATAAAAACTGTTGTAGTTAGAGTAAGAGAGCAATAAGTTTCTACTCATCTTTTAATTCTTATAAGGGTTTTTATAAGAAGATTTTTTATAATATCTTTTTGAGGGAGTATAATATTGTGGAGTTGAAAAATGTTTAGATTTTCTTTTTTGATGGTTTCTTTTGAAGTTTTTCTTTTTATTCTGGCTAGAAAGACTGATTAAAGGTTCGATACCAAATAAAATCACTAAGTTCATACTTACTGATTCTTTTTTTATTTTCAATTTGACATGTAAGTTTGATTTCATTGGATAATGAAAATCCAACTTTATTAATTTTTTGAATTAGATCACCATATGTATACATTCCATAATTCAAATTTCCATAATTTTCTTATTTTAATTCTTCTCTAACTTTTTCTAAAAAAAGTTTAGGAAGACCAAATATGAACTTTTCTTTCCAAAATTCTGAATTACTTGCATCGATTGTATAGAGTTTTGATAATAAAACATCTTTATACCAACAAAAATCTGAAAATGATGGGCAAGATAAATTGATTAATTGTGTTTTTAACTTTTTTTCTACATTCATATAATTACCAATAAAATATTTAACTATATTGGTAATACGCATGTAGATGGAATCATGGATCATTTGGCCTTGAGGAGTAAGAATAGGATTTCCTGAGGGATCTCTTTTTACTACATTTAATATAGCATTTCTTTGTGCATCAAATAGGCATTTTTCCCACCAACCATGTAATTATCCAGTAAATCCAAGGATGACTGCATTTACTGCATGTCTTTGATCATTACCGGCAACCATGATGGTAGAGGTATATATCATCATGTGTTGGCATAGTTGTAGGATTTGATATTCAGATAGTCCATCTACATTCTATTCGTATACTGAGGAGTTTTCAAATTGAAGGCCATTTAGAATAGCTTGTTCTTTGAATTGAAGATCAACTGGAGTAAGTCTTGGATAATAATTTCTTGTTTTTGCTGCAGTGATTATTGGTTTTTGTTTTTTTAATATTTTATTGATTTATAGAGATTCTTGATTTTGATCATTTTGATTCTCATTTGTTTGAGACTTTTCTTCTATAGGATTAGTTATAGAAAATTCTGAATCTGAGATAGAGGCTTTGGAATTTGAGACCAAAACATTTATAGATTTGTCAGTTTTTTATCTTTATTTTCTTGAAGTTTTATATTTGTAAAACTGTGAGATAAATGATTGATTAGTTTGTCTGAAAATTTAAGGGTTTTTTTTTCCTAACTTTAGATCTTTAAGGGCTTCACCTTGAAAACCTAAAGATTGTATCTTGATTACTTTATGGGAAGAAGTAGTTTCATAAAATTTTAAAATATTTTCAACTTTATCTTCAATTCTATTGGTTTGTTGGCCAATAGTATGATGGTTTATATTTGTATAATTATTTTATTCTAAAACATAACTTAAATCTAATTTGTAAATAAATTCAGTTTTTCCTTTGTCTCCTTGTATTGTAGAAACATCTTTTATGGGTATAGCTGAAGTTTCTTTATAAATGATTTGATATAATGGAGGATGTATAGATTCTTCAGTTCTTTGTGGAGAAGAACTGGTAGAAGCTATAATCCAGGATGAACTTAATTTTGTTATCATATTGATGGATAAATCTTCAATATTATTGGCTAGTTTAAGCCAATCAAAGAAATAAATATTTCTTTGATTATCATACATATATTTATACCATTTTGCTTTTAGAAAGTCTTTATGTTCTTGAGAAACATGGTTAAAAAAGGATTTTGTGAGAGGATGTAAAGCAAAAATATTTTTTAATATTTCTTTATCAATTTCAAAGCATTCAATAACAATTATATTGAAATCAGATTTTGAGGGATTATATGTATTAGTTGGAGAGCATGATTTCTTATGTTTTCTAAAGCTTGATAAGAATGATACACAAGTCCTGTAGGTCGAAGGTCTACATTAGGTGTAGAGCAAAAAACTCGGGATGGTTCTTTTATGAAAGATCCTACCACAAAGGGAGGATGAGAATAAAACTTTCTAGAAGGTTGATAAACTGTAGGAGTTGTATCTCTTGAATCTGTTTGAAAATTTATTTCAACACTTCCATCTTCATGTTCAATAATTGTTTCAATATCTTGATTTTCTAAAGACCTTCGCCATTTACCAGATAGATTATTTTCATTCCATTGTATGAGTTTTGGAATATTAACTTTATTTTTGAAATTAGTTTGGAATAAAGTAGTCATACCTTTTGCTTGATGAGAATAGGCTATGTTTGGAACAACTAAATTCATGAGTTTATAATAAACTTTATATATGAGAGCATGATTTTGTTTATGAGGATTCATATTGAAACCTTTTGTCTGGATAGTAAGAATAAAAGCTTCATGTGCACCTAGATCTATAAGGGAAACAGAGAAATTTGGAAAGCAATTAAAGAAAGTAGGGCCATTAGCCAAACTTGATTCAACCATTCCAAGTAATGAATCATTGAATTTTTTATGTCTTGTGTCTTGAACATAGATGAGAGCTTTTGTTCCAAGTCCAAGTCTTGTTAATGGCTTTAGAGCAACTTGCACTAATCCAAAATGAATATAAATGTATATTTTAACATACTCATTTATTTCATGGGGCTTGATTAAAAAAAGATGTTGAATATTACTCGTAATGGATTCAATTTTTTCAATGGTTTTCACTTTATAACTTGATTTTAATTGAAAACTTCAAACTTTATAAATTTCATTTTTATTTACGGTTGGAATAGTCCAGTCACAAATAACTTGATCTAAATTGTCATAATTGATTTCTTTACTATTTTTAATAGACATAGAAGATAAGGAATTTGATGATAAGGAAGAAGAAGGTACAAACTTCTTAATAAGCCTACCCATAATTTGTATTACGGAGTTATTTTAACCAAATCTACCATGAGTATCTAATGAAATAGAGGATTTATACACCAACAAAATGCCTTAAATGCCTTTACATGGTTAACAACGGTGAAAACAATGGCTACCTCAGCATCGCTCTAGGCGGAATATGATTAAAATTTCTCAATAATAACAAACACAGAACTAAGTATTAAAATTTTTAACGTTCTTGCTTTTGAGTCAGCAATTCCTTAAACAAAATCAAAACATAAAGATTAGTGAAGAAATACTCACAAAATGACTTTATATTGCAACGATAGTTGATTACAAGCTAGATGCCAACTTGGCTCTATCACCAAATGGGGAAGATGGTGGGTATACAAAAGTGGAAGGGAGAGGAGAGAGGAGATGGTGGTGCAAGCAAGGCTAGATTTTGACTGGTATTCCAACTCTTGCCTGTAGATGAGGAAGGCTAGACTTATTTATAGTCCTAACAAACATAATTTACTTTTTATTACAACTGAATTTGGACTGAATGTGCATTTCATTTAATGTGCTGGCAAATTTCATGATGCTTCCTGACTGCAGGTAAAAATCACAATCTTTGCTATAGATGAACTTTATTCTGAATAGTGAGATGTCATGATTGTTTTGAATGACTTGATAAGGTATGTGTCATGTTTTTATTTCTTTTCCCTTTCTAGAGATAAGTTCTTCATGGATGTGCTTGTCTAGAATAAAATACTACTTCATTCTTATAAGAGGTATGCTTTGTCTTTTAGTACTTTTGCATGTACTTTATCTAAAAACTCATTGATGGGCTAGTAGAAAAAGCTTTTCTCATCCTTCTAATGCTTTAGAAAAAGCTCTTGTTGGAAGAATCTTTATGGTAGGCATAACATTATAGGAGACTTCTATCAAAAGTGCTCATCCTAACCTTCATTTGTTAATTCACCATAGAATAATTAGATTAACTCTTCTCGAGTTTCTTCAAAAATATCAAAAGACATGTCTTCATAATCATTGATAATTTGATTAAGAGTTGTATGTCCAGATTTTTATGGATTTTGTATCACCGTTGTTTACTCAGCGAGATCATCAGCATTGCAAAAAACTCGTCGACCGTCACACCAAACATATCTATATGTACTTGCAAATTCAAGATGTCCTTTTAGATTGAGAAATCTTTGATATTGATCAAAAGTTAGATCATAATTTTAGAGACATTCTAAGCTGTATTCCATTATAGCGACTTCATGAGATTCATACCATTGAGTTGGATAATCAATAGGGAGACGCTCATAATCATTTAAGGTAGAGATAAATTTTTTGCAGACTAAATCTCCTTCTTCATAAGTCATGATAATTCATAATTGATAAGGTTGATAAAACAGGATTTTTGATCTTTCACCTAAGCTTGATAAAATCGTTATGAGAAGCTATCTTTTGGTAACTCCAAGCCTACGAAGGGCATCATGCACGATTGCAGGGAGCTACCGTATTATTTCAAAATCATCTCTATATAAAGAAAATCTTTGGACTAATCCTTGTTCGATATATAAGATATCAACTTCATATGATGGTAGGAACAATTTGGCAAAGATAGTTGCCCAACTTATATATTGAGCTTTGAGCATTAATCGCTCCTTGATCTGACAAGAAATAGTTTTTTCTCTAATTCTTACAGCTATCTCATCTAGAACGGCTATGACAACATTTTCGAAAAGGTGAATTCTGGATGTTTTTTCATCAGCATAGGTGGATAACAGTACTCTTTGATGGATGTTATGGCACATAAGGATTTGGCTTTCTAAGTCCTTGATATGGTTTACTATTTTGGATAGGGTTTTTCTAGTATTTTTTCTTTTATCAGAGAGAATGGCACTTCAATGGGCATTGACAAGTTCTTGTGAAATGATAGATAATCCTGGATTGAAGAAAGGAATTGATATTTGTTGGGATGTAGGTATGAACGAAGAGCTTGATTCCTAAATAGGGGCTTTGCTTTTGCTTGTACTTGATGTCATTAAGTAAAGGCTACAAAATTTGTAGAAAAGGATTTCCAAGGATAACATCATTGTTTAAATCTTTTCCTAGAAGGAAATTAGTCTTTATCCATATTCCATTTTTATAGACATAAACATTACTTAATTTGTATTTGATATGTAGTTTTTTGCTAGTAGTAGCTAGGTTTAGTTTATTATTGGCTTTTTCATAATATTTTGTTGGGATTAATCCTTCTTTTATTATGTTAACACCTGCGCCACTATCTAGTAAGCAGAGTGCTTTAATAGAGAATTCTTTGATCTTAATTGTAACTTGAGTTTTCCATTTTTTAAGTGGATTCCTTGTTAAAGAATTTACAAAACCATTTAAGTTTTCATCAAATTTTTCTTGATTTTCTAAATTAGCATTATCTTCTTGATAATTTTTGAGTATGTGAAATTCAAGATTCTCAAGACATTGTTTAAGTTCTTAAAGTTCAATTAAGTCTTGTTTTAATTCTTTTATTTCTTGATTTTGATTATTAATCTCTTTATAAAGATCCTGAATAAAAAGATGAGTAGGAGCTCGTTGCTCTCTTAATCTATCTAATACAGTTTTAATGCTGAATTATTCAGGTAAGTCTGGTATGTTATTTGATGTAGAAGCTTTTCCTTTATTAGTTCCTTTATTTATATTATGCATTTTTTCAAAATATTTATTTTTTAATTCTTCATCTTTTAATCTTTAGACATTTCTAGCACCATCTCTTCTGGAGTAAAAAGTAGTAGATTCATATTGGATTTTACTATCAAATATTTTACAATGACTTGTATCTGAAGCATAAGAGGAAGAATAATCTGTATCAGACGAACTAGATGACTCTGACACTGAGGATCCTTTTAAAATAGTTTTGATTTCTTTTTCTGTTTTAACTTTTATTTTTGGGCAGTCAGGAGCTATATGTCCTTTTCCTTTGCAATTATAACATTTATTTATTTTTTTTTTGGATAAGAAGTGGATGGATTATCGTTTGTATAAGTTTCTTTAATTCTTTATAAGGGTTTTTATGAGAAGGTTTTTTATAATATCTTTTTGAGGGAGTATAATATTGTGGAGTTGAAAAATGTTTAGATTTTCTTTTTCTGTTTTTGTTTCTTTTCAAGGTTTTCTTTTTATTTTGGCTAGAAGGATTGATTTATGGTTCCATACCAAATTGAAAAAAAAAATCACCAAATTCATACTTACTGTTTCTTTTTTTTATTTTCAATTTGACATTTAAGTTTGATTTCATTGCATAATAAAAATTCAACTTTATTAATCTTTTTAATTAAATCACCATATGTATACATTCCATAATTCAAATTTCCATAATTTTCTTATTTTAATTTTTCTCTAACTTTTGCTGCAAAAAGTTTAAGAAGACCATATATGAATTTTTCTTTCCAAAATTTTGAATTACTTGCTCCACTTGTATGGAGTTTTAGTAAGAAAACATCTTTATACCAATGAAAATCTAATAATGTTGGGCAAGATAAATTGATTAATTGTGTTTTTAATTTTTCCTCTAAATTCATATAAAATGTTTAACTACATTGGTAACAAGCATGTAGATGGAATCAGGGATCATTTGGCCTTGAGTAAGAAAAAGATTTCTTGAGGGATCTCTTTTTACTGCATTTAATCTAGCATTTCTTTCCGTATCAGATAGGTATTTTTCCCACCAATCATGTAATTGTCCAGTAAATCCAAGGACGATTGTATTTACTGCTTGTCGTTGAACATTACTGGCAGCTAGGATGGCAGAGGCATATATCATAATGTGTTGGCATAGTTGTTGGATTTGATATTCAGATAGTCCATCTACATTCCATTCATATACTAAAGGGTTTTCAAATCGAAGGCCATTTAGAATAGCTTGTTCTTCGAATTGAAGATCAACTGGAGTAGGTCTTGGATAATAATTTCTTGTTTTTGCTGCAGCAACTATTGATTTTTGTATTTTAAGTATTTTATTGATTTGTAGAGATTCTTGATTTCGATCATCTTGATTTTCATTTGATTTTTCTTCTATAGAGTCAGAAATAGAGAATTCTAAGTCTGAGCTCGAAGCTTTAGAAACTAAAACATTTATGGATTTTTCATCTTTATTTTCGTTATTATCTTTAAGTTTTATGTTTGTAAAACTATGAGATAAATGATTGATTAGCTCGTCTAAAAATTTTAAGGGTTCTTTTTTTCTGACTTTAGATCTTTAAGGGCTTCACCTTGAAAACCTAAAGATTGTGTCTTAATTATATTTTGCGAAGAAGATGCTTCATAAATTCTATTGGTTTGTTGGCCAATAGTATGAAGGTTTATATTTGTAAAATTATTTTGTTCTAAAACATGACTTAAGTCTAATTTACAAATTAAATTGGATTTGACTTTATCTCCTTGTATCTTTGTTACATGTTTTATGGGTGCGGCCGAAGTTTCTTTATATATGATTTGATGTAGTGGATGATGTATATATTCTTTAGTTCTTTCTGGAGAAGAACCAGTAGAAGCTATAATCCAAGATGAGCATAATTTTGTTATCATATTGATGGATAAATCTTCAGTATTATAAGCTTTCTTCATGGCTAGTTTAAGCCAATTAAAGAAATAAATATTTCTTTGATTATCATACATACATTTATACCATTTTTCTTTTAGAAAGTCTTTATGTTCTTGAGAAACATGGTTAAAAAAGGATTTTGTGGGAGGACGTAAAGCTAAATTCTTTTTTAACATTTCTTTATCAATTTCAAAGCAGTCAATAACATTTATATTGAAATTGGATTCCGAAGGATTATATGTATTAGATGGAGAAGGATACAGTAGTCTTGTAGGTCAAAGGTCTACATTAGGTGTAAAACAAGAAGCTCGAGATGGTTCTTTTATAGAAGATCCTATCACAGAGGGAGGATGAGAATAAGACTTTCTAGAAGGTTGATAAACCATAGGAGTTGTATCGCTTGAATCTGTTTGAAAATTTATTTCAACACTTCCATCTTCATGTTTAATAATTGTTTCAATATCTTGATTTTCTAAAGACCTTTCTGGTTCGGCGTTTTTCTGAGCACCATTTATTATATAGATTAATATCATTCCACTATATGAGTTTTAAAATATTAACTTTATTTTTGAAATTAGTTTGGAATGAGGTAGTCATACCTTTTGCTTAATGAGAATAGGCTATGCCTGGAACAACTAAATTCATGACTTTATAATAAACTCTATATATGAGAACAAGATTTTGATTATGAGGATTCATTTCAAAACCTTTTATCTGAATAGCAAGAGTAGAGCTTCAGGTGCACCTTGATCTATAAAGGAAATAGAGAAATTTGGAAAGCTATTGAAGAAAGTAGGGCCATTAGCCAAACTTGATTTAACCATTCCAAGTAATGAATCATTGAATTTTTTTATGTCTTGTGTCTTGAACATAGATGAGAGCTTCAGTTCTAAGTCTAAGTCCTATTAAAGGTTTTAGAGCAAATTGCGCTAATTCAAAATAAATATAATTGTATGTTTTAACATACTCCTTTATTTCATAGGGCTTGATTAAGGAAAGATGCTGAAATTACTGGTAATGGATTTAGTTTTTTCAATGGTTTTTACTTTATAACTTGATTTTAATTGAAAACTTCCAACTTTATAAATTTCACTTTTATTTAGGGTTGGAATAGTCTAGTCACAAATAACTTGATCTAACTCGTCATAATTTATTTCTTTGCTATTTTTAATAGACATAGAAGATAAGGAATTTGATGATAAGGAAGAAGAAGGTACAAACTTCTTAATCAGCTTAGCCATAATTTATTTTACAGAGTTATTTTAACCAAATCCACCACGAGTATCTAATGAAATAGAGGAATTACACACCAACAAATGCCTTAAATGCCTTCACATGGCTAGCAACGACGACAACAATGGCTACCTCAGCTTCAGTTCGGGGGGAATATGATTAAAATTTCTCAATAATAACAAACTCAAAACCAAGTATTAAGATATTTGACGTTCTTGCTTCTGAGTCAGCAATTCCTTAAACAAAATCAGAACATAAAGATAAGTGAAGAAATACTCACAAAACGACTTTATGTTGCTATGATACTTGATTACAAACTAGAAGCTTGATCACAATCTTCACTGTAGATGAACTTTATTCTAAATTGCGGATTATCATGATTGCTTTGTGGGAAATTGAGTGGCTTGATAAAGCATATGTCTTGTCTTGGCTTTATTTTTTTTTTCTTTTCTTTGGATAAAGATGAATCTTTCATTATCACTTTTTGTCTCATTAGTATGTATATCTAGTTCAAGGGCAATATTTTCAAGAGGACTGTCATCAACCCAAAGATGATGCAACTGCTGACCAAAACTTAATGGAGAATTTTTAGATGACCATTCTTTTTATATTTGTTCAAAAATTTCCATTTGAAGTTCTTTTTTGAGTTGAAGCAAATCCGCTGCTGCATAAAGAGCAAAATGAGAGGCTAAATAAGAACTCTTGTGTTTGTCAATATCACTTGCTAGATGAAGCCTTTCTTTTTCTTTTTCAAGAGTTTTGAGAACTTCAGAGAATGATGGCTTTATGGCTTGATCGGTAGAATATTGCTGTAGTATTGCAATATAATCAAATTGACGCCAAAACTTGATATAAATCATTCAAGATAAAACTAGTGGACTGAAGTCCATTTCTTTATAAAAATTTTACTTCAAGTTCCAAGGAATCTCCTGATTGTGATAAAACTGCATAATAACATAAGCTTCTGCTGCAAATTGTTGGTGTTGATAAAGGCTTTTTTTTTTCTGATTTGAGAAGGGCTTTAAATGATGCAAAATAGGATTCATAAATACGAAGAAGTGCTTGAGGAAGGATGTCTTCAGTGGCACCAAAAAGGATCTAGAATTGTGTGAAGAACCACATAGGTATTTATGGGAGTTTGATTTGAATCTGATGAACCAAGAATGCTGGAAGGATGGGTTTTGGTAATAGAGGATGACTTCACAAGCAGAAATATAATCATAATAATTAAAAATAAGTTCTGAATCAAGCCTTTGAGGCATACAAAGAGGTCATCCCCATTCTTCTGCAGAGAGAACATGCAGGATTTCAATTTTTGAATAGAGGATAGTAATATTGGGTGGTAAAGCATTTAAGTATGAATTTCTTGATCTATCTGTATGATTAATAGTACAGCTGCCAGTTATGATCAGAATTTGTTCATCGACTTTATGGTCAAGAGGTTGGATAAATAAGTGATCAGGAGAAAAAAAAGGTTTGGATAAGGTGTTCAATAGAAATGGTATCAACATAAGACATATCATCTAAGGAATAAATTCTCAAAGGTGCTTTTGTTGCAAAATATTGGGCTTGTGAAACTTGAGGTTTTCTGGGTATAGGGCTTGATGGCCTTTGAAATTGAGGAATATTAGAAGTATGGATTACTCCCCATCTTTCAAGATAATTGTTGCTAGATTTTCTGGATAAAGGTGTAGTATTCGTAATAGAAGAAACTTTATCAGTTGGGGACTGGAGAAAGGGTCTAATCTGCTGAGGCTTTATTCTTTTGTCCCTGTAAAAACTCATGAGATAAAAAATCAGGAAAAGAATTATTTTTACCTACAATATACTCAATGTCAAAGTCAAATATGGCTAATAAAGCTTGGCAGCGAGCAAAGATTTGCTTAGCAGCAAGATTTTTTACATATTTTTCTAAAATTTCTTTAGCAAATTTACAATCTATTCTTAATAAAAGTTTTTTGTTTAATAAATCACTTTGGAACTTTATTATACTATTTACTATGGATAGGATTTCCTTTTTAATAGTTGAATAATTATGCTCAGTGGGCGTCCATGTTCTAGAAGTGAATGAAGAATTTCTTCTTTTCCAAGGACGTTTCTTTGTAGAAGGATTCCTCCAAAACCTATTTTAGATGCATCTGTTTGAACTATTTTTAATAAATCTAGATGAGGGATAGTTAAACAAGGTAATTTTGGACTTTTTATTTAATACTTTGAACAGCTTTTGTATGAGCAGGTGACCATTCTACGGGATTTTGGACAAGCACATTTGCAAGATTTTTCTATCTTTAGCAAGATCTTTATAAAAGTCAGAAACATAATTAAAGCATCCAAGAACATATGGCAATTGCTCTTTGTTAAGAATTTCATCAGGAAATTGGGAAGCAAACTTAATAATTCTTTGGACTGGAGAAATAGTTCCTTTTTTATTATAAAGCCAAGAAACTGAATTTCTGTTTGAAAAAATTTCATTTTCTTTTGGGATAAGAGAAGTCCATTCTTGATAACAACTTTTTAAAAAATATTTAAATATTTCCAATGGTCACAAATAGATTTTGAAAACATGAGAATGTCATCTTTATAGATAAGTGTAAAAGCTTGATTTGGATTAAAACTGTCATTCATTATTCTTTGAAATTTTGAAGGAGCATTTTTTAAACCAAATGGCATAAGATTCCATTCGTAATGGCCAAATGGTATTGTAAAAACAATTTTATACCTGTCCTCCAAGATGGTTTGAATTTGCCAAAATCCTGATTTAAGATCAAATTTGGGAAAAAGGAAGGCATCAGCTAGACGGTTAATAAGATCAGTTTTATTTAGAACTGGATATCTGATGGACTTTAAGACTTCATTTATAGGCTTGTAGTTGATAACAAGATGGGGAAAACCTCGTTCTTGTTTAGGCGCTTTATTTACATAAAACGCTGTACAACTCTAAGGGGATTGTGATTTCTGAATAAGCTTTTTAGTAAGAAGATCATTGATTTCTTTAGTACATAGTTGTACATGGTCTTTATTCATCTGAATAGGTCGAGCTTTAGTAGGAATTTGAGATTCATCGAAATTATCAATATATGGAAAAGAAACAGTATGGTGTTTCCTGTGCCAAAAGGCATAGGGAAGGTTAGAACAATATTCTGTTTCAAGAGATTTTTGAAATTGGATTAAATCTTTTTGGAATTCTAGTTTGTGAAATTCGTTTTCAATTCTTAAAGAATTCTTATCTTCTTGAAGATATGTAATTTGTTTTTCTTTATAAACAATTTGATTTTGAACGATATTGATATGTTGAATAGGAGTTTATTCAACAAAATCAAAAATTAATTTTTTATTGTCTTTAATAGTTTTAAGGCCTAATGAATCAATTTGAAAGGGCTATAGAATCTGTAGAAAAGGATTTCTAAGGATAACATCATTGTTTAAATCTTTTCCAAGCAGGAAATTAGTCTTTATGCATGTTCCAATTTTGCAAACATAGATGTTATTTAATTTATACTGGACATGGAGTTTATTACTAGTAGTTGCTAGGCTGAGTTTATTTTTAGTTTTTTCACAATATTTTGTTGGGATTAATCTTTCTCTTATTAAATTGACATCTGTGCCATTATCTAGTAAGCAGAGTGCTTTAATAGAGAAGTCTTTGACCTTAATTGTAACTTGAGTTTTCCATTTTTGAGGTGGATTCCTTGTTAAAGAATTTACAAAACCATTTAATTTTTCATCAAATTTTTCTTGATGTTCTAACTTATCATTATTTTCGTGATAATTTTTGAGTGTGTGAAATTCAAGATTTTCAACACATTATTTGAGTTCTTGAAGTTCAATTAAGTCTTATTTTAATTCTTTTATTTTTTGTTTTTAATTGTTAATTTCTTTATAAAGATCTTGAATTGAAAGATGAGTAGGAGCTTGTTGCTCTCTTCATCTATCTAAAGTAGTTTTTATACTGAATTGTTCAGGTAAGTCAGATATCTTACTTGATGTAGAAGTTTTTCCTTTTTTATTTTTGCTGTTTATTTTCTATATTTTTTCAAAATATTTATTATTTAATTCATCATCTTTTAGATCTTTAAACATTTCTAGCACCATTTCTTTTAGAGCAGAGAGTACGTTTAAAGATAAAGAGGAAGCAGAAGCAGATTCGTACTGGATTCCACTGTCAAATATTTTACAATGGCATGCATATGAAGAATAATCTTTATTAGAGGAACTAGATGATTCTAAGGATGACGATGAGGATCCTTTTAAGATAGTTTTGATTTCTTTTTGAGAAGAAATAATTTCAAAAGGATGTAAAATATTTTCAACTTTATCCTTAATTATATTAGTTTGTTGGCCAATAGTATGAAGGTTAATATTTCTATGATTATTTTGTTCAAAAACTTGACTTAAATTTGATTCGTAAATAAATTCAGATTTACCTTTATCTCCTTGTATTTTTGCATCATCTTTTATGGGTACGGCTGAAGTTTCTTTATATATGATTTGATGTAATGGAGGATGTATAGATTCTTCAGTTCTTTGTGGAAAAGAACTGGTAGTAGCTATAATCCAAGATGAGCTTAATTTTGTTATAATATTGATGATAAATCTTCAGTATTTTAAGCTTTCTTTATGGCTAGTTTAAGCCAATCAAAGAAATAAATATTTCTTTGATTATCATACATGTATTTGTACCATTTTTCTTTCAAAGAGTTTTTATGTTCTTGAGAAACCTATTTAAAAATGGATTTTGTTAAAGGATGTAGAGCTTAATTCTTTTTTAACATTTCTTTATCAATTTCAAAACATTCAGTAACATTTATATTGAAATCGGATTTCGAATGATTATATGTATTGGATGGAGAAGCTTAATAAGAAGGATACACAAGTCCTGTAGGTCGAAGGTCTACATTAGGTGTAAAGCAAGAAACTCAAGATGGTTCTTTTCTAGAAGATGCTACCACGGAGGGAGGATGAGAATGAGACTTTCTAAAAGGATGATAAATTGTAGGAGTTGTATCTCTTGAATCTGTTTGAAAATTTATTTCCACTTCCATCTTCATGTTCAATATTTTTTTAATATCTTGATTTTCTAAAGGCCTTTTTGGTTGAGCGTTTTCTAAGCACCATTTACCAGATTAATATCATTCAACTGTATGAGTTTGAGAATATTAACTTTATTTTTGAAATTAGTTTGGAATAAAGTAGTCATACCTTTTGCTAGATGGGAATTGGCTATGCCTAGAACAACTGAATTCATGAGTTTATAATAACTCTATATATGAGAGCAAGATTTTGATTATGAGGTTTCATATCAAAACCTTTTGTCAGGATAGCAAGAGTAAGAGCTTCATGTGCACTTGGATCTATAAGGGAAATAGAGAAATTTGGAAAGCAATTGAGGAAAGTAGGGCCATTAGCAAAACTTGATTCAACCATTCCAAGTAATGAATCACTGAATTTTTTATGTCTTATATCTTGAACATAGATGAGAGCTTCTGTTCTAAGTCTAAGTCTTGTTAATGGCTTTAGAACAATTTGCACTAATCCAAAATGAATATAATTGTATGTTTTAACATACTCCTTTATTTCATGGGGCTTGATTAAAGAAAGATGCTGAATATTACCGGTAATGGATTCTGTTCTTTCGATGGATTTTACTTTATAACTTGATTTTAATTGAAAACTTCCGAATTTATAAATTTCATTTCTATTTACAGTTGGAATAGTCCAGTCCCAAATAACTTGATCTAAATTGTCATAACTTATTTCTTCACTATTTATAATAGACATAGAAGATACGGAATTAGATGATGAGGAAGAAGAAGGTACAAACTTCTTAACAAACTTAGTCGTAATTTGTATTACATAATTATTTTAACCAAATCCACCATGAGTATCTAACGAAATAGAGGATTTACACACCAATAAAGCGTCTTAAATGCCTTCACATGGCTAACAACGGCGACAACAATGGCTACATTAGCTTCGCTCTGGGCAGAATATGATTAAAATTTCTCAATAATAACAAACATAGAACTAAGTATCAAGACTTTTGATGTTCTTACTTTTGAGTCAAAAATTCCTTAAGCAAAATCAAAGTATAACATAGGAAAGATAAATGAAGAAATACTCAGAAAACAACTTTATATTGCCAAAGTACTTGATTACAAATTTGATACCAACTTAGCTTTGATACCAAATGGGGAAGATAATGGGTATACAAAAGTAGAAGGGAGAGGAGAGAAGAGATAGTGGTGGAAGCAAGGCCAGATTTTGACTTGTATTCTAACTCTTGCCCGTGCATGAGGAAGGCTAGACCTATTTATAGTCATAACCAATAAATTTACATTTCATTACAACTGAATTTGAACTGAATGTGCATTTTCATTTAATGTGCTGGTAAATTTCATGATGCAACTGGACTGCAGGCAAAAATCACAATCTTTGCTGTAGATGAACTTTATTCTAAATAGTGAGATATCATGATTGCTTTGAGTGACCTAATAAGCTATGTGTCATGTCTTTATTTCTTTTCCCTTTCTAGATATAAGTTCTTCATTTATGTGCATGTCAGGAATAAAACACTACTTCATTCTTATGAGAGATACGCTTTGTCTTTTAGTACTTTTGTATGTACTTTTTCCTAAAAACTCATTGATAGGCTAATAGGAAAAGCTCTTGTAGGAAGAATCTTTATGCTAGGCATAGCATTATTGGAGACTTGCATCAAAAGTGCTCATCCCAACCATCATTTGTTAATTCACCATGGAATAATTAGATTAACTCTTCTCGAGTTCTATTAGAAATAACAAAAGACATGTCTTCATAAGCATTGATAATTTGATTAAGAGCTATATGTCTAGATTTATATGGATTCTATATCACCGTTGTTTGCTCAGTGAGATCATTAGCGATGTAATCAACTTTTCGACCGTCACACCAAACATATCTGTATATACCTGCAAATTTAAGATATCCTTTTAGATTGAGAAATCTTTGATACTGATCAGATGCTGGATTATAAGTTTGGAGGCATTCTAAGCTATATTCCATTGTAGCGACTTCATGAAATTCATACCATTGGGCTGGATAATCAACAGGGAGATGCTCGTAATCATTTAAGGTAGAGATGAACTTTTTGCAGACTAAATCTCCTTCTTCATAATTCATGATGGTCCATAATTGATAAGGTTGATAAAACTGAATTTCTAATCTTTCACCCAAACTTGATGAAATCATTATGAGAAATTGTCTTTTGGTAACTCCAAGGCTGTAAAGGGCATGAAGCACGATTGCAGGGAGCTACTGTATCATTTCAAAATCATCTCTGCATAAAGAAAATCTTTGGACTAATCATTGTTTGATGTATCTGATATCAACTTCATATGATGGCAGGAACAATTTGGGAAAGCCAGTTGCCTAGCTTATATATTGAGCTTTGAGCATTAATCGCACCTTGATCTGACAATAAAAAGTTTGTTCTCTAATTCTTGCAGCTTTCTCATCTGGAAGGGTTGTGTTAACCTTTTCCAAGAGGTGAATTCTGGATTTTTTTCATCAGCATAGGTGGATAAAAGTGCTCTTTGATGGATGTTATGGCACATAAGGACTTGGCTTTCAAAGTCCTTGATACGTTTTGCAATTTTGGATAGGGTTTTTCTAGTATTTTTTCTTTTATCAGAGAGAATGACACTCCAATGGGCATTGATAAGTTCTTGTGAAGTGATAGATAATCTTGGATTGAAGAAGGGAATTGATATTTGTTGAGATGTAAGTATGAAGGAAGAGCTTAAATCCTGAATAGGGGCATTGCTTTTGCTTGAACTTGATGTAGTAATGAGAAGGGATACTTCCTGAAGGCAGATAGGTCTGAATATGAATTATCAATAATCTGAATTTTTATTTTCATTGGGAAAAGAAAAATAATTTTATATCTGTCCTTCTGGTAGAATTTGAAAGTACCAAAATCTGGATGTAGGATTAAATGTAAAAAACATGAAGACATCAGAGCGATGATTAATAAGATTTGTTTTATTTGGAACTGGATATCTGAGTGGTTTTTGAACATCTTATTCTTGTTTACACTTTTTTTGAATAATATTGATATGTTGAATAGGAATTAATTCAACAAAATCAAATTTTAATTCTTTACTGTCTAAAATAGTTTTCAGACCTGATGAGTCAATCTAAAAAGGTTGTAAAATTTATAGAAAAGGATTTCCAAAGATAACATCATTGTTAAAATCCTTTCCTAGAAGGAAATTAGTCTTTATGCATGTTCCATTTTTACAGACATAAACATTACTTAATTTGTATTTGATATGTAGTTTTTTGCTAGCAGTAGCTAGATTGAGTTTATTATTGGTTTTCTTATAATATTTTGTTAGGATTAATCGTTCTCTTCTTAAATTAACATCTACACCACTATCTCTTCTTAAATTAACATCTACACCACTATCTAGTAAGCAGAGTGCTTTAATAGAGAAATCTTTGACCTTAATTGTAGCTTGAGTTTTCCAATTTTTAAGTGGATTTCTTGTTAAAGAATTTACAAAACCATTTAAGTCTTTATCAAATTTTTCTTGCTTTTCTAAATTAGCATTATTTTCTTGATAATTTTCAAGTGTGTGAGATTCAAGATTCTCAACACGTTGTTTGAGTTCTTGAAGTTCAATTAAGTCTTGTTTTAATTTTTTTATTTCTTGCTTTTGATTATTTACTTTTTTATAAAGATCTTGAATAGAAAGATAAGTAGGAGCTTGTTGCTCTCTTAATATATCTAATAAAGTTTTAATGCTGAATTCGTCAGGTAAGTCTGATATGTTATTTGATGCAGAAGCTTTCCTTTTTTTTAGTTCCTTTATTTATATTTTGTATTTTTTCAAAATATTTATATTTTAATTCTTCATCTTTTAGATCTTTCAACATTTCTAGCACCATCACTTTTAGAGTAGAAAGTACATTTAAAGATAAAGAGGAAGAAGAAGCAGATTTATACTGGATTTCACTGTCAAATATTTTACAATGACATGTATCTGAAGAATGAGAGGTAGAATAATCTGCATTAGAGGAACTGGATGACTATGATGCTGAGGATCCTTTTAAGATAGTTTTGATTTCTTTTTCTGTTGTTACTTTTATTTTTAGGCAATCAGGAGCTATATGTCCTTTATCTTTGCAATTATAATATTGTATTTCTTTTTTTTTAGGATAATAAGTGGATGGATTATCTTCTGTATAAGATTTCTTTGATTCCTTATAAGGATTTTTATGAGAAGATTTTTTATGATATCTTTTTAAGGGAACATAATATTGTGTAGTTGAAAAATGTTTAGATTTTCTTTTTTGATGGTTTCCTTTTATGTTTTTCTTTTTATTATGGCTAGAAGGACTAATTAATGGTTCCATGCCAAATTGATAACAAAAATCACCAAGTTCATATTTATTGATTCTTTTTTATTTTCAATTTGTCGTTTAAGTTTGATTTCATTGCATAATGAAAATCCAACTTTATTTATCTTTTGAATGGGGTCACCATATGTATAAAGTCCATAATTTAAATTTCCATAATTTTCTGATTTTAACTCTTCTCTAACTTTTTCTGTAAAAAGTTTAGGAAGACCAGATATAAATATTTCTTTCCAAAATACTGAATTACTTGCATCACTTGTATAGAGTTTTGATAAGAAAACAACTTTATCCAATGAAATTTTGAAAATGTTAGGCAAGATAAATTGATTAATTGTGTTTTTAATTTTTCTTCTACATTCGTATAATTACCAATAAAATGTTTAACTATATTGGTAATAAGTATGTAGATGGAATCCGGGATCATTTGGCATTGAGGATTGAGAACAGGATTTCTTGAGGGATCTCTTTTTACTGAATTTAATATAGCATTTCTTTTTGTATTAGATAGGTATTTTTCCCACCAACTATGTAATTGTCCAGTAAATCCAAGGACGACTGCATTTATTACATGTCTTCGATCATTACCGGCAGCCATGATGGTAAGGGCATATATCATCATATGTTGGCATAGTTGTAAGATTTGATATTCAGATAGTCCATCTACATTCCATTCATCTACTAACGAGTTTTCAAATCGAAGGCCATTTAAAATAGCTTGTTCTTTGAATTGAAGATTAACTAGAGTAGGTCTTGGATAATAATTTCTTGTTTTTGTTGCAGTGACTCTTGGTTTTTGTCTTTTAAATATTTTATTTATATATAGAGATTCTTGATTTTGATCATCTTGATTTACATTTGATTTTTGTTCTATAGAGTCAAAAACAGAGAATTCTGAGTCTGAGCTTGAAGCTTTAGAAACTAAAACATTTATGGATTCTTCATCTTTATTTTCTTTATTATCTTTAAGTTTTATGTTTGTAAAAGTACGAGATAATTGATTGATTAGTTCATCTGAAAATTTTAAGGGTTTTTTTTCTAACTTTAGATCTTTAAGGGCTTCACCTTGAAAACCTAAAAATTGTGTCATAATTACTTTATGGGAAGAAGTAGTTTCATAAAATTTTAATATATTTTCAACTTTATCTTCAATTTTATTGGTTTGTTGGCCTATAGTATGAAGGTTTATATTTGTATAATTATTTTCTTCTAAAACATGACTTAAATATGATTTGTAAATAAATTCAATTTTACCTTTGTCTCCTTGTATTTTTGAAACATCTTTTATGGGTACAGCTGAAGTTTCTTTATAAATGATTTGATGTAATGGAGGATGAATAGATTCTTCAATTCTTTGTGGAGAGGAACTGGAAGAAGCTATAATTCAAGAAGAGCTTAATGTAGTTATCATATTGATGGATAAATCTTCAGTATTTTAAGCTTTCTTCATGACTAGTTTAAGCCAATCAAAGAAATAAATATTTCTTTGATTATCATACATATATTTATACCATTTTGCTTTTAGAGAGTCTTTATGTTCTTAAAAAACATGGTTAAAAAAGGATTTTGTGAGAGGATGCAAAGCTAAATTCTTTTTTAACATTTCTTTATCAATTTCAAAGCAGTCAATAACATTTATATTGAAATTGGGTTTCGAAGGATTATATGTATTAGATGGAGAAGCTTGATAAGAAGGATACACTAGTCCTGTAAGTCGAAGGTCTACATTAGGTGTAGAGCAAGAAACTCGGGTTGATTCTTTTATGGAAGACCCTACCACAGAGGGAGGATGAGAATAAGACTTTCCAAAAGGTTGATAAGCTGTAGGAGTTGTATCTCTTAAATCTGTTTGAAAATTTATTTCAACACTTCCATCTTCATGTTAAATAATTGTTTCAATATCTTGATTTTCTAAGGACCTTTCTGGTTGGGTGTTTTCTAAGCGCCATTTACTAGATAGATTAATATCATTCCACTGTATGAGGTTTGGAATTAACTTTATTTTTGAAATTAGTTTAGAATAAAGTAGTCATACCTTTTGCTTGATAGGAATAGGCTATGCCTGGAGTAACTGAATTCAAGAGTTTATAATAAACTCTATATATGAGAGCAAGATTTCAATTATCAGGTTTTATATTAAAACCTTTTGTCTAAATAGCGAGAGTAAGAGCTTCATTTGCACCTAAATTTGTAAGGGAAACAGAGAAATTTGGAAAGCAATTGAAAAAAGTAGGGCCATTAGCCAAACTTCATTCACCATTCCAAATAATAAATCACTGAATTTTTTATGTCTTATGTCTTGAACATAGATGAGAGCTTCAGTTCTAAGTCCAAGTCTTGTTAATGGCTTTAAAGCAACTTGCACTAATCCAAAATGAATATAATTGTATGTTTTAACATACTCCTTTATTTCATGGGCCTTGATTAAAGAAAATGCTGAATATTACTGGTAATGGATTCAGTTCTTTCAATGGTTTTTACTTTATAGCTTGATTTTAATTGAAAACTTCCAACTTTATAAATTTCATTTTTATTTACGGTTAGAATAGTCCAGTCACAAATAACTTGATCTAAATTGTCATAATTAATTTCTTCACTATTTTTAATAGACATAGAAGATAAGGAATTTGATGATGAGGAAGAAGAAGGTACAAACTTCTTAATAAGCTTAGCCGTAATTTGTATTACAGGGTTATTTTAATCAAATCCACCATGAGTATCTAACAAAATATAGGATTTACACACCAACAAAACGCCTTAAACGCCTTCACACTGCTAACAACGGTGACAACAATGGCTACCTCAGCTTCGCTCCGGGCGGAATATGATTAAAATTTCTCAATAATAACAAATACAGAACTAAGTATTAAGACTTTTGACGTTCTTTCTTTTGAGTCAGCAATTCCTAAAACAAAATCAAAGCATAAAGATAAGTGAAGAAATACTCACAAAACGATTTTATATTGCAACGATACTTGATTATGAACTAGATGCGAACTTGGCTCTGATACCAAATGGGGAAGATGGTGGGTATACAAAAGCGGAAGGTGGTGGGTATACAAAAGCAGAGGGGAAAGGATAGAAGAGATAGTGGTGGAAGCTAGGCTGGATTTTGACTAATATTCAAACTCTTGCCTGTACATGTGGAAGACTAGACTTATTTATAGTCATAACAAACATAATTTACATTTCATTACAACTGGATTTACACTGCATTTGCATTTCATTTCATGTGCTGACAAATTTCATGATGCTTAAGGACTGCTAGATAAGATCACAATCTTCACTATAGCTGAACTTTATTCGGAATAGTGAATCGTCATGATTGCTTTGTGGGAAATTGAGGGGATTGATAAAGCATATGTCTTGTCTCGGCTTCATTTTTTTCCTTTTCTTCAGATAGATATGAATCCTTCATTATCAAATTTTGTCTCATCAGCATTTGTATCTGGTTCAGGAGCAATATTATCAAAAGGATTGTCATCAGCCCAAAGATGATGCAACTGCTGACCAAAACTTAATGGAGAATTTTTAAATGACCGTTTTTTTTGTATTTGTTCAATAATTTCATTTTGAAGTTCTTTTTTGAGTTGAAGCAAATCTGCTGCTACATAAAGAGCAGAAGGAGAGGTTAAACAAGAATTCTTTTGTTTGTCAATATCACTTGCTGGATGAAGCCCTTCTTTTTCTTTCTCAGGAGTTTTGAGAACTTCAGAGAATGATGGCTTTATAGCTTGATCGGTAATATTGCTGGAGTATTGCAGTATAATCAAATTGATACCAAAACTTGATATAAATCATTCGAGATAAAACTGGTAGATCCAAGGAATCTCCTGCTTGCGATTAAACTGCATAGTAACATAAGGTTTTGTTGCAAGTTGTAGTTGCTGATAAAGGCTTTTTTCTTCTAATTTGAGAAGGGCTTTAAATGATGCAGAATACGATTCAAAAATAGGAAGAAGTGCTTGAGGAAGGATGTTTTTTGTGGCACAAAAAGGAATCCAGAATTATGTGAAGAACCACATAGGTATTTTATGGGAGTTTGATTTGAATTTGGTGAACCAAGAATGCTGGAAGGATGGGTTTTGTTAATAGAGGATGACTTCCCAAGTAGAAATATAATCATAATAATTAAAAATAAGTTTTGAATCAAGCCTTTGAGGCATATGAAGAAGTCGTTCCTATTCTTCTGTAGAGAGAACATGCAGGATTTTGATTTTAAAATAGAGGATAGTAATATTGGGTGGTAAAGCATTTAAGTATGAATTTTTTGATCCATCTGTATAATCAATAGTATAGCTGCCAGTTCTGATCAGAATCTGTCCATAGACTTTATAGTCAAGAGGTTGGATAAATAAGTGATCAGGAGAAAAAAGGGTTTCGATAAGATGTTCAATAGAAATGGTATCGACATAAGACATGTCATCTAAGGAATAAATTCTCAAGGGTGCTTTTGTGGCAAAATATTGGGTTTGTGAAACTTGAGGTTTTCTGGATACGGGGCTTGATGGGCTTTGAAATTGAGGAATATTAGAAGTATGGGTTTTTCCCTATCTCTCAAGATAATTGCCGCTGGATTTTTTGGATAAAGGTGTAGTGTTCATAATGGAAGAAACTTTATCAGTTGGGGAGTAGAGAAAGGGTCTAATTTGCCAAGGCTTCATTCTTTTGCCCCTGTAAAGACTCACGAGATCAAAAATCAGGAAGAGAATTATTTTTACCTACAATATACTCAATGTCAAAGTCAAATATGGCTAATAAAGCTTGCTAACGAGCAAAGATTTGCTTAGCAGCAAGATTTTTTACATCTTTTTCTAAAATTTCTTTAGTAGATTTACAATCTATCCTTAATAAAAAAATTTTTGTTTAATAAATCACTTTGGAACTTCATTATACTATTTACATGGATAGGATTTCCTTTCTAATAGTTGAATAATTATGTTGAGTGGGCGTCCATGTTCCAGAAGTGAAACGAAGAATTTCTTCTTTTCCAGGGACGTTTCTTTGTAGAAGGATTCCTTGAAAACCTATTTCAGATGCATTTATTTGAACTAACTTTAATAAATCTGGATGAGGGATAGTTAGACATGGTAAATTTTAGACTTTTTGTTTAATATTTTGAATAACTTTTGCATGAGCAAGTGACCATTCTACAGGATTTTTGGTCAAGCGCATTTGCAAGATTTTTCTTTCTTTAGCAAGATCTTTATAAAAGTCAAAAACATAATTAAGGTATCCAAGAAAACGTTGCAACTGCTCTTTATTAAGAATTTCATCAAGAAATTGGGAATCAAACTTAATAACTATTTGGACTGGAGAAATAGTTCCTTTTTCATTATAAAGCCAAGAAACTGAATTTTTTTTTGAAAAAGCTTCATTTTCTTTTGGGATAAGAGAAGTCCATTCTTGATAATAACTTTTTTAAAAATATTTAAATGTTTCCAATGGTCACAAATAGATTTTAAAAACACAAGAATGTCATCTATATAGACGAGTGTAAAAGCTTGATATGGATTAAAAATGTCATTCATTATTCTTTGAAATTCGAAATGAGTATTTTTTAAACCAAATGGCATAACATTCCATTCATAATGGCCAAATGGTACTGTAAAAGCAATTTTATACTTGTCCTCTGGGGTGATTTGAATTTACCAAATTCCTGATTTAAGATCAAATTTGGGAAAAAAGAAGGCACCAACTAGATGGTTAATAAGATCAGTTTTCTTTGGAACTAGATATCTGATGGACTTTAAGACTTTATTTAAAGGCTTATAATTGATAACAAGATGGGGAACACCTCGTTCTTGTTTAGGCTCTTTATTTACATAAATCACTGCACAAGTCCAAAGGGTTTGTGATTTCTAAATAAGGTTTTTAGCAAAAAGATCATTGATTTCTTTAGTACATAGTTGTACAAGGTCTTTATTCATCTAAATAGGTCGAGCTTTAGTAGGAATTTGAGATTCATCATAATTATCAATATATGGAAGAGAAATAGTATGGTGTTTCCTGTGCTAAAAGGCAAAATGAAGGTCAAAACAGCATTCTGTTTCAAGAGATTTTTGAAATTGGATTAAATCTTTTTGGAATTCTGGTTTTTGTAATTCTTTTTCAATTCTTAAAGAATTCATATCTTCTTGAAGATATGCAATTTGTTTTTCTTTATAAGCAATTTGATTTTGAATGATATTGATGTATTGAATAAGAGTTGATTCAACAAAATCAAAATTTAATTTTTTATTGTCTTTAATAGTTTTAAGGCCTAATGAATCAATTTGAAAAGGCTATGGAATTTGTAGAAAAGGATTTCCAAGGATAACATCATTGTTTAAATCTTTCTCAAGTAGGAAATTAGTCTTTATACATGTTCCATTTTTGCAAACATGGATGTTATTTAATTTATAATGGATATGGAGTTTATTACTAGCAGTTGTTAGCTGAGTTTATTTGTGGTTTTTTCATAATATTTTGTAAGGTTTAGTCCTTCTCTTATTAAATTAACATCTGCACCACTATCTAGTAAGTAGAATGCTTTAATAGAAAACTCTTTGACCTTAATTGTAACTTAAGTTTTCCATTTTTGAGGTCTATTCCTTGTTAAAGGATTTACAAAACCATATAAGTTTTCATCTAATTTTTCTTGATGTTCTAAATTATCATTTTTTTCTTGATAATTTTTAAGTGTGTGAAATTCAAGATTCTCAACGCGTTGTTTAAGTTCTTGAAGTTCAATTAAGTCTTGTTTTAATTCTTTAATTTCTTGCTTTTGATTATTAATTTCTTTATAAAGATCTTGAATTGAAAGATGAGTAGAGGCTTATTGCTCTTTTAATCTATCGAAAATAGTTTTTTGCTGAATTGTTTAAGTAAGTCAGATATATTACTTGAAGTAGAAGCTTTTGCTTTTTTATTGTCATTTTTTATTTTTTGTATTTTTTCAAAATATTTATTTTTAATTCTTCATCTTTCAGATCTTTAAATATTTTTAGCACCATTTCTCTAGAGCTGAGAGTACATTTAAAGATAAAGACGAAGAAGAAGCAGATTCATACTAAATTTCACTGTCAAATATTTTACAATGAAATGTATCTGAAGAATAATCTTTATAGAGGAACTGGAAGATTCTAAGGATGAGGATGAGGATCCTTTGATTTCGCAAATTTGTAATCAAGTACTTTGGCAATATAAAGTTGTTTTGTGAGTATTTCTTCACTTATCTTTCTTATGTTATGCTTTGATTTTGCTTAAGGAATTATTGACTGAGAAGTAAGAATGTCAAAAGTCTTATTACTTAGTTTTGTATTTATTACTATTGAGAAATTTTAATCATATTTCACCCAGAGCGAAGCTGAGGTAGCCATTATTATTGTCGTTGTTAGCCATGTGAAGGCATTTAAGGCATTTTGTTGGTGGGTGAATCCTCTATTTCGTTAGATACTCGTGGTGGATATGGTTAAAATTACTCTGTAATATAAATTATGGCTAAGCTTATTAAGAAGTTTGTACCTTCTTCTTCCTCATCATCAAATTCCTTATCTTCTATGTCTATTAAAAATAGTAAAGAAATTAGTTATGATGATTTAGATAAAGTTATTTGTGACTGGACTATTTCAACCGTAAATAAAAATGAAATTTCTAAAGTTGGAAGTTTTCAATTAAAATCAAGTTATAAAGTAATAAGCATTGAAAGAACTGAATTCATTACTAGTAATATTCAACATCTTTCTTTAATCAAGCCCTATGAAATAAAGGAGTATGTTAGAACATATAATTATATTCATTTTGGATTAGTGTAAGTTGCTCTAAAGCCTTTAACAAGACTTGGACTTAGAGCAGAAGCTCTCATCTATGTTCAAGACACAAGACATAAAAAATTCAGTGATTCATTACTTGAAATGGTTGAATCAAGTTTGGTTAATAGCCCTACTTTCTTCAATTGCTTTCCAAATTTCTTTGTGTCCCTTACAAATCTAGGTGCACATGAAGCTCTTACTCTTGCTATCTAGACAAAAGGTTTTGATATGAATCCTCATAATCAAAATCTTGCTCTCATATGTAGAGTTTATTGTAAACTCATGAATTCAATTGTTCCAGGCATAGCCTATTCCCATCAATCAAAAGATATGACTACTTTATTCCAAACTAATTTAAAAAATAAAGTTAATATTACAAAACTCATACAGTGGAATGATATTAATCTATTTGGTAAATGGCGCTTCTAAAACACTCAACCAGAAAGGTCTTTAGAAAATCAAGATATTGAAACAATTATTAAACATGAAGATGGAAGTGTTGAAATAAGTTTTCAAACAGATTCAAGAGATACAACTCTTACAGTTTATCAACCTTCTAGAAAGTCTTATTCTCATCCTCCCTCTATGGTAGGATCTTCCTTAAAAGAACCATCCCGAGTTTCTTACTCTACAGCTAATGTAGACCTTCAACTTACAGGACTTGTATATCTTTTTTATCAAGCTTCTCCAACTAATACATATAATCCCTCAAAATTTGATTTCAATATAAATTTATTGAATGTTTTGAAATTGATAAAGAAATATTAAAAAAGAATTTAGCTTTACATCCTTTAACAAAATTCTTTTTTTAACAGGTTTCTTAAGAGCATAAAGATTTCTTAAAAGAAAAGTGGTATAAATATATGTTTGATCATCAAAGAAATATTTATTTCTTTGATTAGCTTAAACTAGCCATAAAGAAATCTTATAATACTGAAGATTTATCCAACAATATGATAACAAAATTAAGCTCATCTTGGATTATAGCTTCTACTAGATGTTGCAAAAATACAAGGAGATAAAGGCAAATCTGAATTTATTTACAAATCAGACTTAAGTCATATTTTAGAACAAAATAATTATACAAATATTAACCTTCATACTATTAGCCAACAAACTAATAGAATTGACGATAAAGTTGAAAATATTTTACAGCCTTCTGAAATTACTTCTTCTTAAAAAGAAATCAAAGGATCCTCATCGTCATCCTTAGAATCATCTAGTTCCTCCAATAAAGATTATTCTTCATATACATGTCATTATAAAATATTTGACAGGGAAATCCAATATGAATCTGCTTCTTCTTCCTCTTTATCTTTAAACGTACTCTCTGCTCAAGAAGAAATGGCACTAGAAATGTTTAAAGATCTAAAAGATGAAGAATTAAAAAATAAATATTTTGAAAAAATACAGAGAATAAACAATAGAAATAAAAAAGCAAAAGCTTCTACATCAAGTAATATATCTGACTTACTTAAACAATTCAGCAAAAAAACTATTTTAGATATAGTCAAAATCTAGCCTTACTTCCCCATTTGGTAAAAGCCTGTGATTCTATCCAATAGTAAAAGCCTGAAACATCATAAAATGAAATGCAAATGCAGTGTAAATTCAGTTATAATGAAATGTAAATTATGTTTGCTAAGGCCATAAATAGTACCAGCTTTCTCCATGCACAGGCAAGAATTGGAATACCAGTCAAAATCTAGCCTTACTTCCCCCACCATCTCCTCTCCTTGTGCTTTTGTATACCCACTATATTCTCCATTTGGTATCAGAGCCAAGTTGGTATCAAAATTTTAATCAAGTACTTTGGCAATATAAAGTTGTTTTGTAAGTATTTCTTCACTTATCTTTGTTATGTTATGCTCTGATTTTGCTTAAGGAATTGCTGACTTAGAAGTAAGAATGTCAAAAGTCTTAATACTTAGTTCCGTGTTTGTTATTATTGAGAAATTTTAATCATATTCCACCCAGAGCAAAGCTGAGGTAGCTATTGTTGTTGCCGTTGTTAACTGTGTGAAGGCGTTTTGTTGGTGTGTAAATCCTCTATTTCGTTAGATACTCGTGTTGGATTTGGTTAAAATAACTCTGTAATACAAATTATGGCTAAGCTTATTAAGAAATTTGTACCTTCTTCTTCCTCATCATCAAATTCTTTGTCCTCTATGTCTATTAAAAATATTAAAGAAATTAGTTATGAAGATTTAAATCAAGTTATTTGTAACTGGACTATTCCAACCGTAAATAAAAATAAAATTTATAAAGTTGGAAGTTTTCAATTAAAAACAAGTAATAAAGTAAAAACCATTGAAAAAATTGAATCCATTGCCAGTAATATTCAGCATCTTTCTTTAATCAAGCCCTATGAAAGAAAGGAGTAGGTTAAAACAGACAATTATATTCATTTTGGATTAGTGCAAGTTGCTCTAAATCCTTTAACAAGACTTGGACTTAGAATAGAAGCTCTCATCTATGTTCAAGATACAAGACTAAAAAAATTCACTGATTTATTACTTAGAATGGTTGAATCAAGTTTGGCTAATAGCCCTACTTTTTTCAATTGCTTTCCAAATTTCTTTGTTTACCTTAAGATCCAGGTGCACATGAAGCTCTCACTCTTGTTATCTAGACAAAAGGTTTTGATATGAATCCTCATTATCAAAATGTTACTCTCATATATAGAGTTTATTATAAACCTATGAATTCAGTTTTTCCAAGCAAAGCCTATTCCCATCAAGCAAAATGTATGATTACTTTATTCCAAACTAATTTCAAAAATAAAGTTAATATTCCAATACTTATATAGTGGAATGATATCAATCTATCAGGTAAATGACACTTAGAAAATGCCCAACCAGAAAAGTCTTTAGAAAATAAGATATTGAAACAAGTATTGAATATGAAGATGGAAGTGTTTAAATAAATTTTCAAATAGATTCAAGAGATACAACTCCTACAGTTTATCAACCTTCAAGAAAGTCTTATTCTCATCCTCCCTCTGTGGTAGGATCTTCCGTAAAAGAACCATCTCGAGTTTCTTGCTCTACACCTAATGTAGACCATCGACCTGCAGGACGTGTGTATCCTTCTTATCAAGCTTCTTCATCTAATGCATATAATCCTTCAGAATCTGATTTCAATATAAAAATTATTGAATGCTTTGAAATTGATAAAGAAATGTTAAAAAAGAATTTAGCTCTACATCCTCTCACAAAATCCTTTTTTAACAATGTTTCTCAAGAACATAAAGACTTTCAAAAAGAACAATGGTATAAATATATGTATCATAATCAAAGAAATATTTATTTCTTTGATTGGCTTAAACTAGCCATGAAGGACACTTATAATACTGAAGATTTATCCATCAATGTGATAACTAAATTAGCTCATCTTGGATTATAACTTCTGTCAGTTCCTCTCCACAAAGAATTGAAGAATAAGTACATCCTCTATTAGATCAAATCATTTATAAAGAAACTTCAACTGTACCCATAAAAGATGTTGCAAAAACACAAGGAGACAAAGGTAAAACTGAATTTATTTACAAATCATATTTAAGTCCTGTTTTAGAACAAAATAATTATACAAATATAAATCTTCATACTATTGGCTAACAAACCAATAGAATTGAAGATAAAGTTGAAAATATTTTAAAATTTTATGAAACTACTTCTTCCCATAAAGTAATTAAGACATAATCTTTAGGTTTTCAAGGTGAAGCCCTTAAAGACCTAAAGCTAGAAAAAAAACCCTTAAAATTTTCAGACGAACTAATCAATCAATTATCTCATATTTTTACAAAAGTAAAACTTAAAGATAATAAAGAAAATAAAGTTGAAAAATCCATAAATGTTTTAGTTTCTAAAGCTTCAAGCTCAGACTCAGAATTCTCTGTTTCTGACTCTATAGAAGAAAAATCAAATGAAAATCAAGATGATCAAAATCAACAGTCTCTACAAATTAATAACATATTTAAAAGACAAAAACCAATAGTCGCTGCAGCAGAAATAAGAAATTATTATCCAAGACGTATTCCAGTTTATCTTCAATTCAAAGAACAAGCTATTCTAAATGGCCTTCGATTTGAAAACTCTTCAGTATATGAATTGAATGTAGATGGACTATCTGAATATTAAATCCTATAACTATGCCAACACATGATGATATATGCCTCTACCATCATGGCTGCCAGCAATGATCAAAGACATGCAGTAAATGCAGTCGTCTTTGGATTTACTGGACAATTACATGGCTGGTGGGAAAAATACCTATTTGATATAAAAAGAAGTGCTATATTAAATGTAGTAAAAACAGATCCTTCAGGAAATCCTGTTCCTACTCCTCAAGGCCAAATGATCTCTGATTCCATCTACATGCTTATTACCAGTACAGTTAAACATTTTATTGGTAATTATATGAATGTAGAAGAAAAATTAAAAAAACAATTTATCAATTTATCTTGCCCAATATTATCAGATCTTCGTTGGTTTAAAGATGTTTTCTTATTAAAACCCTATACGATCAATGCAAGTAATTCAAAATTTTGGAAAGAAAAATTCATATCTGGTCTTCCTAAACTTTTTGCTGAAAAAGTTAAAGAAGAATTAAAATTAGAAAATTATGGAAATTTGAATTATGGAATGTATACATCATCATCATCATCAAAGCGTTATCCCAACCATGTTGGGGTTGGCTACATGAATTCTATTTCTTCATTCCATTCTATTTTAAGCTAAGTCTTTCGATAAGTGCAACTTCTTCAAATCTGAATTAATGACTTCCATCCATGTTTTCTTCAGCCTACCCCTACCTCTTGATGGACCCTCCACCTGTATATCCAAACTTTTTCTCACCGGTGCCATTACTGGCCTACGCTCCACATGCCCAAACCATCTTAAACGAGTTTCTCTAATCTTATCTCCTATTGGTGCTACCCCTAAATGTTCTCGAAAGCGCTCATTTCTAATTTTATCTTTCCTAGTTTTACCACACATCCACCTAAGCATTCTCATTTCTGCTACATCCATCTTATGAATATGCGTCTTCTTAATTGGCCAACATTCTGCTCTATATGTCATAGCTGGTCTAACCACTGTCCTGTAAAATTTTCCCTTCAATTTTGTTGGCATTTGTCTATCACAAAGTACTCCCGAAGCTAGTCTCCGCTTCAGCCATCCAGCTCTTATCCTATGCTCCACATCTTCGTCAATCTCCCCATCCTTACTAATCATTGAGCCTAGGTACCAAAAAGAATCTTTACGTGGTATCTCATGGGTTTCAATTTTGACAGTGGTTTCAACACTTTGTATATGTCCACTGAAATTGCAATCCATATATTCTGTCTTTGTACGACTTATTTTAAAGCCTCTAGATTCTAATGTCCTCCGCCATCTCTCAAGTTTTGCATTTACACCCTCTCTTGATTCATCCACCAATACTATATCATCTGCAAACAACATACACCATGGTACTTCTTCTTGGATATGCACAGTTAACTCATTCATAATTAATGCAAAGAGATAAAGGCTTAAGGATGATCCCTGATGTAAGCCTATAGTCACGGGAAATCCGCCCGTTTCTCCACATGTGGTTTTCACATTTGTTATTGCACCTTCGTATGGAATGTATACATATGGTGATCTAATTCAAAAGATTAATAAAGTTAGATTTTCATTATGTAATGAAATCAAACTTAAATGTCAAATTGAAAATAAAAAAAGAATTAGCAAGTATGAACTTGGTGATTTTTGTTTTCAATTTGGGATGGAACCATTAATCAGTCTTTCTAGCCAAAATAAAAAGAGAAACTTAAAAAGAAACCATCAAAAAGAAATTCTAAACATTTTTCAACTCCACAATATTATACTCCCTCAAAAAGGTATTATAGAAAATCTTCTCATAAAAACCCTTATAAAGAATTTAAGAAATATTATACAAACGATAATCCATCTACTTCTTATCCCAAGAAAAATGAAATACAATGTTATAATTGCAAAAAAAAGGACATATAGCTTCTGACTGCCCAAAAATAAAAGTTAAAATAGAAAAAAAAAACAAAACTATCTTAAAAGGATCCTCAGCATTAGAGTCATCCAGTTCCTCTAATACAGATTATTCTTCCTCTCATGCTTCAAATACATGTCATTGTTAAATATTTGATAGTGAAATCCAATATGAATCTGCTTCTTCTTCCTCTTTATCTTTAAACATACTTTCTGATCCAAAAGAGATAGTGCTATAAATGTTTAAGATCTAAAAACTGAAGAATTAAAAAATAAATATTTTGAAAAAAATTCAAAATATAAATAAAGGAACTAAAAAAGAGAAAGCTTTTACATCAAATAACATATCAGACTGACCTGAACAATTCAGCATTAAAACTGTATTAGATAAATTAAGAGAGCAACAAGCTCTTACTCATCTTTCTATTCAAGATCTTTATAAAGAAATAAATAATCAAAAGCAAGAAATAAAAGAATTAAAACAAGACTTAATTGCACTTCAAGAAGTCAAACAACGTGTTGAGAATCTTGAGTTTCACACACTTAAAAATTATCAAGAAAATAATGATAATTTAGAAAGTCAAGAAAAATTTGATAACGACTTAAATGGTTTTTCAAATTCTTTAACAACAAATCTTCTTAAAAAATGGAAAACTCAAGCTACAATTAAGGTCAAAGACTTCTCTATTAAAGTACTCTGCTTACTAGATAGTGGCGTAGATGTTAAATTGGGAAAAGAAGGCTTAATCCCAACAAAATATTATGAAAAAACCAATAATAAACTCAATCTAGCTACTGCTTGCAAAAAACTACATATCAAAAAAAAAATAAGTAATGTTTATGGCTGTAAAAATGGAACATGCATAAAGAGTAATTTCTTTCTAGGAAAGGATTTAAACAATGATGTTATCCTTGGAAACCCTTTTATAAAAATTTTACAGCCTTTTCTAATTGACTCATTAGGTCTAAAAACTATTTTAGACAATAAAAATTTAATTTTTGATTTTGATGAATCAACTCCTATTAAACAAATAGATAGTATTCAGATAAAGTGTAAATAAGAATAAGGTGTTCAAAAAAACAATCCAATATATCCAAATAAAATGAATCTTATTAATCATCTATCTGATGTCTTCATGTTTTCTACATTTGATCCTACATCCAAATTTTGGTACCTTCAAATTCTACCCGGAGGACAGATATAAAATTATTTTTCTTTTCCCAAAGAAAATAAAAATTCAGATTATTGGTGATTCTCATTCAGATCTATTTGCCTTTAGGAAGTATCCCTTCTCACTATGACATCAAGTACAAGCAAAAGCGAAGCCCCTATTCAGGAATCAAGCTCTTCCTTCATACCTGAATCTCAATAAATATAAATTCCCTTCTTCAATCCAGGATTATTTGTCATTTCATAAGAACTTATCAATGCCCATTGGAGTACCATTCTTTCTGATAAAAGAAAAAATACTAGAAAAACCTTATCCAAACTTGCAAACCATATCAAGGACTTAGAAAGCCAAATCCTTATGAGCCATAACATCCATCAAAGAGCACTGTTATCCACCTCTGCTGATGAAAAAACATCCAGAATTCTCCTCCTGGAAGAGGTTAACACAGCCCTTCCAGATGAGATAGCTACAAGAATTAGAGAAAATACTATTTCTTGTCAGATCAATGAGCGATTAATGCTCAAAGCTCAAAATATAAACTGGGTAATTGGCTTTCCCAAATTGTTCCTGCCATCATATGAAGCTGATATCTCATATATCGAACAAAGATTAGTCCAAGGATTTTCTTTGTGCAGAGATGATTTTGAAATGATACAGCAGCTCCCTACAATTGTGCGTCATGCCCTTCGTAGCCTTGGAGTTACCAAAAGACAACTTCCCACAATGATTTCATCAAGTTTGGGTGAAAGATCAGAAATCTGGTTTTATCAACTATGGACCATCATGAATTATGAAGAAGGAGATTTAATCTGCGAAAAATTCATCTTTACCTTAAATGATTACGAGCATCTCCTTGTTGATTATCCAGCTCAATGGTATGAATCTCATGGAGTCACTACAATGGAATACAGCTTAAAACGTCTCCAAAAGTATGATCTAGCTTCTGATCAATATCAAAGGTTTCTCAATCTAAAAGGACATCTTGAATTTGCAAGACATACAGATTTGTTTGGTGTGACGGTCGACGAGTTGTTTGCATTGCTGATGATATCGGTAAACAAACAATGGTGAGACAGAATCCTTCTAAATCCAGACATGCCAAGCTTAATCAAATTCTCAATGCCTATGAAGATATCTCTTTTGACATTTTAGAAAAAAACTCATGAAGAATTAGTTCAGCTATTCCATGGAGAATTCAAAAATGATAATGAAGGTTGGAATGACCCTTGCCATAATTTTGACTCTATTATGAAGTTCTCCACCAGCTGCAATGGAATTCATCAGGATGGTGATTAATTGTATCGAGATTTAGATTTATCAAGATTTATTAAGAGTTTTCTCTATAAAGCCTACAAAGAAAAGATAACAAAAACTTTATCATTGCTACTGTATCCATAGCTATGCTATTCTCTGCAAACACATCAAAGTTATGTTGAAAAAGTACTATACAAAAAAGCTACTTTGAAAAAGAAGACAAAATACAATTAGGAAAAATCCAAAAGCCAACAAGAAAATTCAAGGCTCCATAGACTCCTCTCTTCGCAACAGACTGACCAGGTATTATGCAGAAAAATAAAGCAACATCCTCCCAATCAACAAGTACACTCATCACAGCATGAAGACAAACCATCTATATGGCAACCTATAATTCTATTCAGTAGTAAAATCCCGAAACATCATAAATGAAATGCAAATGCAGTGTAAATTCAGTTGTAATGAAATGTAAATTATGTTTGCTAAGGCTATAAATAGTACCAGCCTTCTCCATGTATAGGTAAGAATTAGAATACCAGTCAAAATCCAACCTTGATTCCACCACCATCTCCTCTCTCCTCTCCCTTGTGCTTTTGTATACCCACCATCTTCCCCATTTGGTATCATAGCCAAGTTGGTATCAAATTTGTAATCAAGTACTTTGGTAATATAAAGTTGTTTTGTGAGTATTTCTTTACTTATCTTTGTTATGTTATGCTCTGATTTTGCTTAAGGAATTGCTGACTTAAAAGTAAGAACGTCAAAAGTTTTAATACTTAGTTCTGTGTTTATTATTATTGAGAAATTTTGATCATATTCCATTCGGAGTGAAGCTGAGGTAGCCATTGTTGTCGCCATTGTTAGCCGTGTGAAGGCATTTTGTTGGTGTGTAAATCCTTTATTTCGTTAGATACTCATTGTGGATTTGGTTAAAATAACTCTGCAATACAAATTATGGCTAAGCTTATTAAGAAGTTTGTACTTTCTTCATCCTCATCATCAAATTCCCTATATTCTATTTCTGTTAAAAATAGTGAAGAAATTAGTTATGATGATTTAGATCAAGTTATTTATGACTGGACTATTCCAATCGTAAATAAAAATGAAATTAATAAAGTTAGAAGTTTTCAATTAAAACCAAGTTATAAAGTAAAAACCATTGAAAGAACTAAATCCATTACTAGTAATATTCAGCATCTTTCTTTAATTAAGCCCCATGAAATAAAGATGTTAAAACATACAATTATATTCATTTTGGATTAGTGCAAGTTGCGCTAAAGCCATTAACAAGACTTGGACTTAGAACAAAAGCTCTCATCTATATTTAAGGCACAAGACATAAAAAATTCCGTGATTCATTACTTGAAATGGTTGAATCAAGTTTCACTAATGGCCTTACTTTCTTCAATTGCTTTCCAAAGTTATCTATTTCCCTTACAAATCTAGGTGCACATGAAGCTCTTACCCTTGCTATCTAGACAAAAGGTTTTGATATGAATCCTCATAATCAAAATCTTGCTCTTATATATAGAGTTTATTATAAACTCATGAATTCAATTGTTCCAAGCATAGCCTATTCCCATCAAGCAAAAGGTATAACTATTTTATTCCAAACTAATTTTCAAAATAAAGTTAATATTCCAAAACTCATACAGTGGAATGATATTAATCTATCGAGTAAATCTTGCTTAGAAAATGCCCAACCAGAAAAATCGTTAGAAAATCAAGATATTGAAACAATTATTAAACATGAAGATGGAAGTGTTGAAATAAATTTTCAAATAGATTCAAGAGATACAACTCTAACAGTTTATCAACCTTTTAGAGAGTCTTATTCTTATCCTCCCTCTGTAGTAAAATCTTCTATAAAAGAACCATCCCGAGTTTCTTGCTCTACACCTAATGTAGACCTTTGACCTACAGGACTTATGTATCCTTCTTATCAAGCTTCTCCATCTAATACATATAATCCTTTGAAACCTGATTTCAATATAAATATTATTGAATGTTTTGAAATTGATAAAGAAATTTTAAAAAAGAATTTACCTTTAGATCCTTTAACAAAATCCTTTTTTTAACAGGTTTCTCAAGAGCATAAAGATTTCTTAAAAGAAAAGTGGTATAAATATATGTATGATCATGAAAATGATAACAAAATTAAGCTCATCTTGGATTATAGCTTCTAGCAGTTCTTCTCCACAAAGAACTGAAGAATCTATACATCCTCCATTACATCAAATCATATATAAAAAAACTTTGGCCGTACCCATAAAAGATGTTGCAAAAATACAAGGAGATAAAGGTAAATCTGAATTTATTTATAAATCAGATTTAAGTCAGATTTTAGAACAAAATAATTATACAAATATTAACCTTGTTACTATTGGCCAACAAACCAATAGAATTGAAGTTAAAGTTGAAAATATTTTAAAATTTTATAAAGCATCTTCTTCACAAAAGATAATTAAGACACAAACTTTAGATTTTTAAGGTGAAGCCCTTAAAGATCTAAAGTTCAAAAGGAGACCTTCAAAATTTTTAGATGAACTAATCAATTCATTATCCCATAGTTTTACAAATATAAAACTTTAAGAAAATACAGATCAAAAAGCTAACAAATCTATAAATGTTTTAGTCTCGAATTCTAAAGCGTCTAGCTCAGATTCAGAATTTTCTGTAGTTGATCCTTTAAAAGAATAGTCTAAAACAAATGAGAATCAAAATGATCAAAATCAAGAATCTCTACAAATCAATAAAATATTTAAAAGACAAAAACCAATAATCACTGCAGCAAAAACAAGAAATTATTATCCAAAACCTACTCCGGTTAATCTTCAATTTGAAGAACAAGCTATTCTAAATGGCCTTCGATTTGGAAACTCCTTAGCATACGAATGGAATGTAGATGGACTATCTGAATATCAAATCCTACAACTATGCCAATACATGATGATATATACCTCTACCATCATGGTTGCCGGTAATGATTAAAGACATGCAGTAAATGCGATTTTCTTTGGATTTACTAGACAATTACATGGTTGGTGGGAAAAGTACCTATCTAATATAAAAAGATGAGCTATACAAAATGCAATAAAAAGAGATCCTTCAGGAAATCCTGTTATGATTCCTTAAGGTCAAATGATTCCTGATTCTATTTACATGCTTATTACCAATATAGTTAAATATTTTACTGGTAATTATATGAATGTAGAAGAAAAAATAAAAACACAATTAATCAATTTATCTTGCCCAACTTTATCAGATTTTCGTTGGTATAAAGATGTTTTCTTATCAAAACTGTATACAATCGATGCAAGCAATTAAGAATTATGGAAAGAAAAATTTATATCTGGTCTTCCTAAACTTTTTGTAGAAAAAGTTAGAGAAGAGTTTAAATTAGAAAATTATGGAAATTTAAATTATTGACTTTATACATATGGTGACCTCATTTAAAAGATAAATAATGTTGGATTTTCATTATGCAATGAAATCAAACTTAAACGTCAAATTGAAAATCAAAAAAGAATCAACAAATATAAACTTGGTGATTTTTGTTATCAGTTTGGCATGGAATCATTAATTAGTCCTTCTAGCCATAATAAAAATAAAAACTTAAAAGGAAACTATCAAAAAAGAAAATCTAAACATTTTTCAACTCCACAATATTATATTCCCTCAAAAAGATATCACAAAAAATCTTATAAAAAAAATCCTTATGAAAAATCAATGAAATCATATACAAAAGATAATCCATCCACTTGTTATCCCAAGAAAAAAGAAATACAATGTTATAATTGCAAAGAAAAAAGACATATAGCTCCTGACTGCCCAAAAAAAAGTAAAAATAGAAAAAGATATCCAAACTATCTTAGAAGGATCCTTAGCATTAGAGCCATCTAGTTCCTCTGATGCAGATTATTCTTCCTCTCATTCTTCAGATACATGCCATTGTAAATATTTGAAAGTGAAATCCAGTATGAATATGCTTTTTCTTCCTCTTTATCTTTAAACGTACTTTTTGCTCCAGAAGAACTGGTGCTAGAGATGTTTAAAGATCTACAAGATGAAGAATTAAAAAATAAATATTTAGAAAAAATACAGAATATAAATAAAGGAAATAAAAAATGGAAAAGCTTCTACTTTAAATAATATATCTGACTTACCTGACCAATTCAGCATTAAAACTGTATTAGATAGATTAAGAGAGCGGCAAGCTCCTCCTCATCTTTTAATTCAAGATCTTTAAAAAGAAATTACTAATCAAAAGCAAGAAATAAAAGAATTAAAATAAGACTTAATTGAACTTCAAGAACTCAAACAACATGTTGAGAATCTTGAATTTCATACACTCAAAAATTATCAAGAAAATAATGATAATTTAGAAAATTAAGAAAAATTTGATAAAAACTTCAGTGGTTTTGTAAATTCTTTAACAAGGAATCCACTGAAAAAATGGAAAACTCAAGCTACAATTAACATCAAAGAATTTTCTATTAAAGCACTTTGCTTACTAGATAGTGGCGTAGATGTTAATTTAATAAGAGAAGGATTAATCCCCACAAAATATTATGAAAAAACCAATAATAAACTCAATCTAGCTACTGCTAGCAAAAAACTACATATCAAATACAAATTAAGTAATGTTTATGTTTGTAAAAATGGAACATGCATAAAGAGTAATTTCCTTCTAGGAAAGGATTTAAACAGTGATGTTATCCTTGGAAACCCTTTTTTACAAATTTTACAGCCTGTATAAATTGACTCATTAGGTCTAAAAACTATTTTAGAGAATAAAGAATTAATTTTTTTATTTTCGTGAATCAACTCCTATTAAACATATAAATAGTATTCAGACAAAGTGCAAACAAGAATAAGGTGTTCAAAAAACAATCCAATATCCAGTTGCAAATAAAACGAATTTTATTAATCGTCTCTCTGATGTCTTCATATTTTCTACATTTGATCCTACATCCAGATTTTAGTACCTTCAAATTCTACCCGGAGGACATATATAAAATTATTTTTCTTTTCCTAAAGAAAATAAAAATTCAGATTATTGATAATTCTCATTCAGACCTATCTGCTTTCAGGAATTATCCCTTCTCATTATGACATCAAGTACAAGCAAAAGCGAAGCCCCTATTCAGGAATCAAGCTCTTCCTTCATACCTACATCTCAATAAATATCAATTCCCTTTTTCAATCCAGGATTATTTGTCATTTCACAAGAACTTATCAATGCCCATTAGAGTGCCATTCTCCCTGATAAAAGAAAAAACACTAGAAAAACCTTGTCCAAAATTACAAACCATATCAAGGACTTAGAAGGCCAAATCCTTATGAGCCATAACATCCATCAAAGAGCACTGTTATCCACCTATGCTAATGAAAAAACATCCAGAATTCTCCTCCTGGAAAAGGTTAACACAACCCTTCCAGATGATATAGCTACAAGAATTAGAGAAAAAACTATTTTTTGTCAGATCAAGGATCTATTAATGCTCAAAGCTCAATATATAAGCTAGGCAACTGGCTTTCCCAAATTGTTCCTGCCATCATATGAAGCCGATATCTCATATATCGAACAAGGATTAGTCCAAAGATTTTCTTTGTACAGAGATGATTTTGAAATGATACAGCAACTCCCTACAATCGTGCGTCATGCCCTTTGCAGCCTTGGAGTTACCAAAAGACAACTTCTCATAATGATTTCATCAAGTTTGGGTGAAAGATCAAAAATATGGTTTTATCAACCTTATCAATTATGGACCATCATGAATTATGAAGAAGGAGATTTAGTCTGCAAAAAGTTCATCTCTACCTTAAATGATTACGAGCATCTCCCTGTTGATTATCTAGCTCAATGGTATGAATGTCATGAAGTCGCTACAATGGAATACAGCTTAGAACGCCTCTAAACTTATGATCCAGCTTCTAATCAATATCAAAGATTTCTCAATCTAATAGGACATCATGAATTTGCAAGTATATAGAGATATGTTTGGTGTGACAATCGAAGAGTTGTTTGCATCACTGATGATCTCACTAAGCAAGCAACGGTGATACCGAATCCATTTAAATCTGGACATACAGCTCTTAATCAAATTATCAATGCTTATGAAGACATGTCTTGATATTTCTGACCGAGCTCGAGAAGAGTTAATCCAATTATTACATGGTGAATTAACAAATGATTACTGGGATGAGCATTTTTTATGCAAGTCTCCAATAATACTATGCTTAGCATAAAGATTTTTCCTACAAGAGCTTTTTCTACTAGTCCATCAATGAGTTTTTTGGAAAAAGTACATACAAAAGTACTAAAAGACAAAGCATATCTCTCATAAGAATGAAGTAGTATTTTATTCCCGATATGCACATTTATGAAGAACTTATCTCTAGAAAGAGAAAAGAAATAAAGACATGACACATACCTTAACAAATCACTCACAGAAATCATGACATCTCACTATTCAAAATAAAATTCATCTGCAGAAAAGATTGTGATTTTTGCCTGCAGTCCGGTTGCGTCATGAAATTTTTTAGCACACGAAATGAAATGCAAATGCAGTGTAAATTCAGTTATAATGAAATGTAAATTATGTTAGTTATGACTATAAGTAGGTCTAGCCTTCCTCATGTACAGGCAAGAGTTGGAATGCCATTCAAAATCTAGCTTTGCTTCCACCACCATCTCCTTTCTCCTATTCTTTCCACTTTTCTATACCCACCACCTTCCCCATTTGGTATAAAGCCAAGTTGGCATCTAGTTTGTAATCAAGTATCATTGCAATATAAAGTCATTTTGTGAATATTTTTTCACTTATCTTTATGTTTTGATTTTGTTTAAGGAATTGCTGACTTAGAAGTAAGAACGTCAAAAATCTTAATACTTGGTTGTGTTTTTGTTATATTGAGAAATTTTAATCATATTCCACCCAGAGTGAAGATGAGGTAGCCATTGTTATCATCGTTGTCAGCCACGTGAAGGCGTTTAAGGCGTTTTGTTGGTATATAAATCCTCTATTTCATTAGATACTTATGGTCGATTAGGTTAAAATAACTCTGTAATACAAATTATGGCAATTTATTGAGAAGTTTGTACCTTCTTCTTCCTCATCATCAATTTCCTTATCTTCTATGTCGATTACAAATAGTGAAGAAATCAGTTATGACGATTTAGATCAAGTTATTTGTGACTGGACTATTCCAACCGTAAATAAAAATGAAATTTATAAAGCTAGAAGTTTTCAATTAAAATCAAGTTATAAAGTAAAAACCATTGAAAGAACTAAATCCATTACTAGTAATATTCAGCATCTTTCCTTAATCAAGCCCCATGAAATAAAGGAGTATGTTAAAACATACAATTATATTCATTTTGGATTAGTGCAAATTGCCCTAAAGCCTTTAACAAGACTTGGACTTAGAACAAAAGCTCTCATCTATGTTCAAGATACAAGACATAAAAAATTCAGTGATTCATTACTTGGAATGGTTGAATCAAGTTTGGTTAAAGGCCCTACTTTCTTCAATTGCTTTCCAAATTTCTTTATTTCTCTTACAAATCCACGTGCACATGAAGCTCTTACTCTTGCTATCCAGACAGAAGGTTTTGATATGAATCCTCATAATCAAAATCTTGCTCTCATATATAGAATTTATTATAAACTCATGAATTTAGCTGTTCCAGGCATAACCTATTCCCATTGAGCAAAATGTATGATTACTTTATTCCAAACTAATTTCAAAAATAAAGTTAATATCCCAAACCTCATACAGTGGAATGGTATTAATCTATCTGGTAAATGTCGCTTAGAAAACCAGAAAGGCCTTTAGAAAATCAAGATATTGAAACAATTATTGAACATAAAGATGGAAGTGTTGAAATAAATTTTCAAACAGATTCAAGAGATACAACTCCTACAGTTTATCAACCTTCTGGAAAGTCTTATTCTCATCCTCCCTATGTGGTAGGATCTTCCATAAAAGCACCATCATGAGTTTCTTGCTCTACACCTAATGTAGACCTTCGACCTACAGGAGATGTGTATCCTTCTTATCAAGCTTCTCCATCTAATACATATAATCCTTTGGAATCCGATTACAATATAAATGTTATTGAATGTTTTGAAATTGATAAAGAAATGTTAAAAAAGAATTTATCTCTACATCCTTTAACAAAATCCTTTTTTAAACAGGTTTCTCAAGAACATAAAGAGTTTTTAAAAGAAAAATGGTACAAATATATGTATGATAATCAAAGAAATATTTATTTTTTTATTGGCTTAAACTAGCCATAAAGAAGGCTTATAATACTGAAGATTTATTCATCAATATGATAACAAAATTAAGCTCATCTTGGATTATAGCTTCTAGCAGTTCTTCTCCACAAAGAACTGAAGAATCTATACATCCTCCATTACATCAAATCATATATAAAGAAACTTCGGTTGTACCCATGAAAGATGTCGCAAAGATACAAGGAGATAAAGGTAAATCTAAATTAATTTATAAATCAAAATTAAGTCATGTTTTAGAACAAAATAATTATACAAATATAAGCCTTCATACTATTGGCCAACTGACCAATAATATTGAAAATAAAGTTGAAAATATTTTAAAATTTTATGAAATTACTTCTTCCTATAAAGTAATCTAGACACAATCTTTAGGTTTTCAAGGTGAAGCCCTTAAAGATATAAAGTTCGAAAAAAGCCCTTAAAATTTTTAGACAAATTAATCAATCAATTATCTCATAGTTTTACAAACATAAAACATAAAGATAATAAAGAAAATGAAGATGAAAAATCCATAAATGTTATAGTTTCTAAAGCTTCGAGCTCATACTTAAAATTCTCTATTTTTGACTTTACAAAAGAAAAATCAAATTAAAATCAAGATCAAGAATCTCTACAACTTAATCAAACATTTAAAAGGCAAAAACCAATAGTCACTGTAGAAAAAACAAGAAATTATTATCCAGGACCTACTCTAGTTGATCTTCAATTTGAAGAACAAGCTATTTTACATGGCCTTCGATTTGAAAACTCTTCAGTATATGAATGGAATATAGGTGGACTATCTGAATATCAAATCCTGCAACTATGCCAACACATGATGATATATGCCTCTACCATCGTGGCTGCCGGTAATGATCAAAGACAAGTAGTAAATGCAGTCATCCTTGGATTTACTGGACAATTACATGGTTGGTAGGCAAAATACCTATCTAATATAAAAAGAAATGCTATATTAAATGTAGTAAAAAGAGATCCCTGAGGAAATCATGTTCTTACTCCTCAAGGCCAAATGATCCTTGATTCCATTTACATGCTTATTACCCATATAGTTAAATATTTTATTGGTAATTATATGAATGTAGAAAAAAAATTAAAAACACAATTAATCAATTAATCTTGCCCAACATTATCAGATTTTTGTTGGTATAAAGATGTTTTCTTATCAAAACTCTATACAATCGATACAAGTAATTCATAATTTTGGAAAGAAAATTTCATATCTAGTCTTCCTAAACTTTTTTCTAAAAAAGTTAGAGAAGAATTAAAATCAGAAAATTATGGAAATTTGAATTACATATGGTGATCTAATTCAAAAGATTAATAAAATTGGATTTTCATTTTGCAATGAAATCAGACTTAAACGTCAAATTGAAAATCAAAAAAGAATAAGCAAGTATGAACTTGGCGTTATTTGGTATGGAACCATTAATCAGTTCTTCTAGCCAGAATAAAAAGAAAAACTTCAAAAGAAACCATCAAAATAGAAAATCTGAACATTTTTCAACTCCACAATATTATACTCACTCAAAAAGATATTATAAAAATCTTCCCATTAAAGCCTTTATAACAATTGAAAGATGAGTAGGAGATTGTTGCTCTTTTAATCTATCTAAAACAATTTTTATACTGAATTTTCAGGCAAGTCAAATATATTACTTGATGTAGAAGTTTTTTTATTTTTGTTATTTATTTTCTATATTTTTTCAAAATATTTATTTTTTAATTCTTCATCTTTTAGATCTTTAAGCATTTCTAACACTATTTTTTCTGGAGCAGAGAGTACGTTTAGAGATAAAGAGGAAGAAGAAGTAGATTCATACTGGATTTCGCTGTCCAATATTTTACAATGGCATGTATCTGAAGAATAATCTTTATTAGAGGAGCTAGATGATTCTAAGGATGAGGATGAGGATCCTTTTAAGATAGTTTTGATTTCTTTTTGAGAAGAAATAATTTCAGAAGGCTGTAAAATATTTTTAACTTTAACTTCAATTATATTAGTTTGTTGGCCAAAAGTATGAAGGTTAATATTTGAATAATTATTTTGTTCTAAAACATGACTTTAATCTGATTTGTAAATAAATTCAGATTTACCTTTATCTCCTTGTATTTTTGCTACATCTTTTATGGGTACAGATGAAGTTTCTTTATATATGATTTGATGTAATGGAGGATGTATAGATTCTTCAGTTCTTTGTGGAGAAGAACTGGTAAAAGCTATAATCCAAGATGAGCTTAATTTTGTTTCCATATTGATGGATAAATCTTCAATATTACAAGCTTTCTTTATGGCATGTTTAAGCCAATCAAAGAAATAAATATTTCTTTTATTATCATAAATATATTTGTACCATCTTTCTTTTAAAAAGTCTTTATGTTCTTGAGAAACCTGTTTAAAAAAGGATTTTGTTAAAGGATGTAAAGCTAAATTCTTTTTTAACATTTTTTTATCAATTTCAAAACATTCAATAACATTTATATGGAAATCAGATTGTGAGGGATTATAAGTATTAGTTAGAGAAGCTTGATAAGAAGGATACACAAGTCCTGTAGGTCGAAGGTCTACATTACATGTAGAAAAAGAAACTTGAGATGGTTCTTTTATTGAAGATCCTACCGCAGAGCGATGGTGAGAAAAGACTTTCTAGAAGGTTAATAAATTGAAGGAGCTATATCTCTTGAATCTTTTTGAAAATTTATTTCAACACTTCCATCTTCATGTTCAATAATTGTTTCAATATCTTGATTTTCTAAAGACCTTTCTGGTTGACCATTTTCTAAGTGCCATTTACCAGATACATTAATATCATTCCACTGTATGAGTTTTGGAATATTAACTTTATTTTTAAAATTAGTTTGGAATAAAGTAGTCATACCTTTTACTTGATGGGAATAGGCTATGCCTGGAACAACTAAATTCAGGAGTTTATAATAAACTATATATATGAGAGCAAGATTTTGATTATGAGGATTCATATCAAAACCTCTTGTTTGGATAGTAAGAGTAAGAGCTTCATGTGCAGCTGGATCTGCATGGGAAATAGAGAAATTTGGAAAGCAATTGAAGAAAGTAAGGCCATTAACCAAACTTGATTCAACCATTCCAAGTAATGAATCACTGAATTTTTTATGTCTTGTATCTTGAATATAGATGAGAGCTTTTGTTCGAAGTCCAAGTCTTGGTAAAGGCTTTAGAGCAACTTGCACTAATCCAAAATGAATATAATTGTATTTTTTAATATACTCCTTTATTTCATGGGGCTTGATTAAAGAAAGATGCTGAATATTACTGGTAATGGATTCAGTTCTTTCAATGGTTTTTACTTTATAACTTGATTTTAATTGAAAACTTCAAACTTCATAAATTTCATATTTATTTACAGTTGGAATAGTCCAGTCACAAATAACTTGATCTAAATCATCATAACTGATTTCTTTATTATTTTTAATAGAGATAAAAGATAAGGAATTTGATGATGAGGAAGAAGAAGGTACAAACTTCTTAATAAGCTTAGGCACAATATGTATTACAGAGTTATTTAACCAACTCCACCACGAGTATCTAACGAAATAGAGGATTTACACACCAACAAGACGCCTTAAACACCTTCATACGACTAACAATGGCGACAACAATGGCTACCTCAGCTTCACTCTGAACAGAAAATGATTAAAATTTCTCAATAATAACAAACACACAACCAAGTATTAAGATTTTTGATATACTTGCTTCTGAGTCAGCAATTCCTTAAACACAGTAAAAAAACATTAAGATAAGTGAAGAAACACGCACAAAACGACTTTATATTGCAACGATACTTGATTACAAGCTAGATGTCAACTTGTCTCTAATACCAAATTGGGAAGATAGTGGGTATACAAAGGCGAAAGGGAGAGGAAAGAGGAGATGGTGGTGGAAGCAAGGCTGGATTTTGACTAGTATTCCAACTCTTGCCTATACATGAGGAAGGCTAGACTTATTTATAGTCATAACAAACATAATTTACATTTCATTACAATTGAATTTAGACTGAATGTGCATTTCATTTAATGTGCTGGCAAATTTCATGATGCTTCCGGACTGCATGCAAAAATCGCAATCTTTGCTATAGATGAACTATATTTTGAATAGTGAGATGTTATGATTGCTTTGAGTGACTTGATAAGGTATGTGTCGTGTCTTTATTTCTTTTCCCTTTCTGGAGATAAGTTCTTCATGGATGTGTATGTCGGGAATAAAATACTACTTCATTCTTATGAGAGATATGCTTTGTCCTTTAGTACTTCTGCATATACTTTTTTTAAAAACTCATTGACGGGCTAGTAGAAAAAGCTTTTCTCATCCAATTCTTTAGAAAAAGCTCTTGTAGGAAGAATCTTTATGGTAGGCATAGTATTATAGGAGACTTGCATCAAAAGTGCTCATCCCAACCTTCATTTGTTAATTCACCATGGAATAATTATATTAACTCTTCTCGAGTTTCTTCAGAAATATCAAAAGACATGTCTTCAGAAGCATTGATAATTTGATTAAGAGCAGTATATCCAGATTTATATGGATTATGTATCACCGTTATTTGCTCAGCGAGATCATCAGCAATGCAAACAACTCATCGACCATCTTACCAAACATATCTGTATGTACTTGCGAATTCAAGATGTCCTGTTAGATTGAGAAATCTTTGATATTGATCAGAAGCTAGATCATAATTTTGGAGACGTTCTAAGCTGCATTCTATTCTAGCGACTTCATAAGATTCCTGCCATTGAGCTGGATAGTCAACTGGGAGATACTTGTAATGATTTAAGGTAGAGATGAATTTTTTGTAGACTAGATCTCCTTCTTCATAAGTCATGATAGTCCATAATTGATATGGTTGATAAAACCGAATTTCTGATCTGTCACCCAATGTGGATGATATTGTTATGAGAAGTTGTCCTTTGGTAACCCCAAGGCTACAAAGGGCATGATGCACGATTGCACAGAGTTGCTGTATCATTCAAAATCATCTCTGCATAAATAAAATCTTTGGACTAATCCTTTTTCAATATATGAGATATCAACTTCATATGATGGCAGGAACAATTTGGGAAAGCCAGTTGCCCAGCTTATATATTGAGCTTTGAGCATTAATCACTCCTTGATCTGACAAGAAATAGTTTTTTCTTTAACTCTGGCAGCTATCTCATCTGGATGGGCTATGTTAACCTTTTATAGGAGGTGAATTTTGGATGTTTTTCATCAGCATAGTTGGATAATAGTGCTCTTCGATGGATGTTATGGCACATAAGGATTTGGCTTTCTAAGTCCTTGATATGGTTTGCAATGTTGGATAGGGCTTTTATAGTGCTTTTTATTTTATCAGAGAGAATGGCACTCCAATGGGCATTGATAAGTTCTTGCGAAGTGATTGATAATCCTAGATTGAAGAAGAGAATTGATATTTGTTGGGATATAGGTAAAAAGGAAGAGCTTGATTCCTGAATAGGGGCTTTGCTTTTGCTTGTACTTGATGTCATAATGACAAGGGATACTTCCTGAAGGTAGATAGGTCTGAATGAGAATTATCAATAATATGAATTTTTTATTTTCTTTGGGAAAAGAAAAATAATTTTATATCTGTCCTCCGAGTAGAATTTGAAGGTACCAAAATCAGAATGTAGGATTAAATGTAGAAAACATGAAGACATAAGAGAGACGATTAATAAGATCCATTTTATTTGGAACTGGATATCTGAATGGTTTTTGAACATTTTATTCTTGTTTACACTTTGATTGAATAATATTGATATGTTGAATAGGAGTTAATTTAACAAAATCAAAATTTAATTCTTTATTGTCTAAAAAGTTTTTTGACATCATGAGTCAATTTGAAAAGGCTATAAAATTTGTAGAAAAGGATTTCCAAAGATAGCATCATTGTTTAAATCCTTTCCTCGAAGGAAATTAGTCTTTATGCATGTTCTATTTTTACAGACATAAACATTACTTAATTTGTATTTAATATGTAGTTTTTTGCTAGCAATAGCTAGATTGAGTTTATTATTGGTTTTTTCATATTATTTGTTTGGAATTAATCCTTCTTTTATTAAATTAACATATGCGCCACTATCCTATAAGCAGAGTGCTTTAATAGAGAAGTCTTTGACCTTAATTGTAACTTGGGTTTTTCATTTTTTAAGTGGATTTCTTGTTAAAGAATTTACAAAACTATTTAAGTCTTTATCAAATTTTTCTTGATTTTCTAAATTATCATTATTTTCTTGATAATTTTTGAGTGTGAAATTCAAGACTCTCAACACGTTGTTTGAGTTCTAGAAGTTCAATTAAGTCTTGTTTATATTCTTTTATTTCTTGCTTTTGATTATTTATTTCTTTATAAAGATCTTGAATAGAAAGATGAGTAAGAGCTTGTTGCTTTCTTAATCAATCTAATAAGTTTCAATGCTGAATTGTTCAGATAAGTCTAATATGTTATTTGATGTAGAAGCTTTCCCTTTTTAGTTCGTTTATTTATATTTTGTGTTTTTTTAAAAACATTTATTTTTTAATTCTTTATCTTTTAGATCTTTAAACATTTCTAGCACCATCTCTTCTAGAGCAGAAAGTATGTTTAAAGATAAAGAGGAAGAAGAAGCACATTCATACTGGATTTTACTTTCAAATATTTTATAATGGCATGTATCTGAAGCATGAAAGGAAGAATAATCTGTATAAGAGGAACTAGATGACTCTGACGCTGAGGATCCTTTTAAGATAGTTTTGATTTCTTTTTCTGTTTTAACTTTTATTTTTGGGCAGTCAAGAGCTATATGTCCTTTTTCTTTGAAATTATAACATTGTATTTCTTTTTTCTTGGGATAAGAAGTGGATGGATTACTATTTGTATATTATTTCTTTAATTTTTTATAAGGGTCCTTATAAGAAGATTTTTTATAATATCTTTTTGAGGGAGTATAATATTGTGGAGTTGAAAAATGTTTAGATTTTCTTTTTTAATGGTTTCTTAAGTTTTTTTTTATTTGGCTAGAAGGACTGATTGATGGTTCCATACCAAATTAAAAACAAGATTTACCAAGTTCATACTTGCTGATTCTTTTTTGATTTTCAATTTGACGTTTAAGTTTGATTTCATTGCATAATGAAAATCTGACTTTAGTAATCTTTTGAATAAGATCACCATATGTATGCATTTCATAATTCAAATTTCCATAATTTTTTTGTTTTAATTTTTCTCTAACTTTTTCTGCAAAATGTTTAGGAAGACCAGATATGAACTTTTCTTTCCAAAATTCCGAATTACTTGCATCATTTGTATAGAGTTTTGATAAGAAAACATTTTTCTACCAACGAAAATCTGATAATGTTAGGCAAGATAAATTGATTAATTGTGTTTTTAATTTTTCTTCTACATTCATATAATTACCAATAAAATGTTTAACTATACTGGTAATGAGCATGTAAATGGAATCAGGGATCATTTGGCCTTGAGGAGTAAGAACAGGATTTCTTGAGGGATCTTTTTTTACTACATTTAATATAGCATTTCTTTATATATCAGTTAGGTATTTTTCCCACCAACCATGTAATTGTCCAAAAAATCCAAGGACGACTGCATTTACTACATGTCTTTGATCATTACCGGTAGCCATGATGGTAGAGGCATATATTATCATGTGTTGGCATAGTTGCAGGATTTGATATTCAGATAGTCCATCTACATTCCATTCATATAATGAGGAGTTTTCAAATGGAAGGCCTTTTAGAATAGCTTGTTCTTCAAATTGAAGATTAATTGGAGTAGGTCTGGGATAATAATTTCTTGTTTTTGCTGCAGTGACTATTGGTTTTTGTCTTTTAAATATTTTATTGATTTGTAGAGATTCTTAATTTTGATCATTTTGATTCTCATTTGTTTTAGACTCTTCTTCTATAGGATCAGCTACAGAAAATTTTGAATCTGAGATAGAGGCTTTAGAATTTCAGACTAAAACAGTTATAGATTTGTCAGCTTTTTTATCTTTATTTTATTGAAGTTTTATATTTGTAAAACTATGAGATAATTGATTGATTAGTTCGTCTGAAAAATTTAAGGGTTTTTTTTTCTAACTTTAGATCTTTAAGGGCTTCACCTTGAAAACCTAAAGATTGTGTCTTGATTACTTTATGGGAAGAAGTAGTTACATAAAATTTTCAAATATTTTCAACTTTATCCTCAATTCTATTGGTTTGTTTGCCAATAGTATGAAGTTTTATATTTGTATAATTATTTTGTTCTAAAACATGACTTAAATCTAATTTGTAAATAAATTCAGTTTTACCTTTGTGTCTTTGTATTTTTGCAACATCTTTTATGGGTACAGCTGAAGTTTCTTTATAAATGATTTGATGTAATGGTGGAAATATAGATTCTTCAGTTCTTTTTGGGAAGAACTGGTAGAAGCTATAATAGAAGATGAACTTAATTTTGTTATCATATTGATGGATAAATCTTTAGTATTATAAGCATTCTTTATGGCTAGTTTAAGCTAAATATTTCTTTGACTATCATACATATATTTATATCATTTTGCTTTTTGAAAGTCTTTAAGTTCTCGAGAAACATGGTTAAAAAAGGATTTTAGGAGAGGATATAAAGCTAAATTCTTTTTTAACATTCCTTTATCAATTTCAAAGTATTCAATAACATTTATATTGAAATCGGATTCTAAGGGATTATACGTATTCGTTGGAGAAGCATGATTTCTTATGTTTTCTGAAGCTTGATAGAAAGGATACACAAGTCCTGTAGGTCAAAGGTCTACATTAGGTGTAGAGCAAGAAACTCGGGATGGTTCTTTTATGGAAGATCCGACCACAGAGGGAGGATGAAAATAAGACTTTCTAGAAGGTTAATAAACTGCAGGAGCTGTATCTCTTGAATCTTTTTGAAAATTTATTTTAACACTTCCATCTTCATGCTCAATAATTGTTTCAATATATTGATTTTCAAAAGACCTTTCTGGTTGAGCGTTTTTAAAGCTCCATTTACCAGATAGATTAATATCATTCCACTGTCTGAGTTTTGGAATATTAACTTTATTTTTGAAATTAGTTTGGAATAAAGTAGTCATACCTTTTACTTGATGGGAATAGGCTATGCCTGAAACAACTGAATTCATGAGTCTATAATAAACTCTATATATGAGAGCAAGATTTTGATTATAAGGATTTATATCAAAACCTCTTGTTTGGATAGTAAGTGTCAGAGCTTCATTTGCACCTGGATTTGTATGGGAAACAGAGAAATTTGGAAAGCAATTGAAGAAAGTAGGGCCATTAACCAAACTTGATTCAACCATTCCAAGTAATGAATCACTTAATTTTTTATGTCTTGTATCTTGAATATAGATGACAGCTTCTGTTCGAAGTCCAAGTCTTGTTAAAGGCTTTAGAGCAACTTGCACTAATCCAAAATGCATATACTTGTATGTTTTAATATACTCCTTTATTTCATGGGGCTTGATTAAAGAAAGATGCTGAATATTACTGGTAATGGATTCAATTCTTTTAATGGTTTTTACTTTATAACTTGATTTTAATTGAAAACTTCAAACTTTATAAATTTCATTTTTATTTACGGTTGGAATAGTCCAGTCACAAATAACTTGATCTAAATCATCATAACTGATTTCTTTACTATTTTTAATAGAGATAAAAGAAAAGGAATTTGATGATGAGGAAGAAGAAGGTACAAACTTCTTAATAAGCTTAGCCACAATTTGTATTAGAGAGTTATTTTAACCAAATCCACCACGAGGATCTAACGAAATAGAGGATTTACACATAAACAAGACGCCTTAAACACTTTCATACGGCTAACAATGGCGACAACAGTGGCTACCTTAGCTTCGCTCTGAGCGAAAAATGATTAAAATTTCTCAATAATAACAAACACACAACCAAGTTGTCACAACCCGAGCCCAGGGTTCGGGGGTTAGCAAAAGCCAAACCTAATGACACACGTACTCCCGTGCATGTACACGTAGACCGAGTCTAAATGCACACGCACAAGGGAACATTCACACGTGCCAAACATGTACGCGGAAGCTGTAAATATCAGAAACATCAACTAACAGTGCAAGAAGAGGATACCAAGAACGAACTAACATAATTACATAAGAAAGTCTTACAAAAAGAACAAAATAACATATACAGTCATGACATATACACAAGTGAGTAAATCCTCAAAACAAGACTCCAATGATGCATGCCAAGAACGCTCTCCCGTGGAGTGATCACATCCACTCCTCTAGGCCTGATGGGGCCTCGAGGGTCTCATCTGGAGTCTGGCCGACCGGCGAGGGTTCGGCAAGGGGATCTGGGCCTGCAACACCAAAAACAACAGTGAATACGAAGATTCAGGAAAGTATAAACCATAGCAAGTTAACACACGCTGTGTCTAATAAAATAAAGAACGTCATGTAAATTAAAGAGGGCATTTTCGTATACTAGGCTGTCATGCAAGAAAGGAATATGCTAAGTGAATCAATGAATACATGCTGTGTACATAACTAGTGGCTACTACATTACCATATGCTCCCAAAAGAGGGATCTTATAACATGCAAAGAACACCATTGTCCGGGCCAGGGTACAATGGGTCTCGGTTTCCTGGGGTCCGGTTCCCCAAGACATATCCTTACTGCAGCATGGCTATATAACTATACCAAATTCACCCCGTCGGGATCCTAAGGCTGAGGCTAAGTAGTGCCTGACCATAAGGAGTCAATCATGAAAACCCTGAGTAGATCGTGCCAACATATCATACATGCATATCTGAAAACATATTATACATGCATACTCAAGGTAAAGAACCACAATGTGAAAGTAACGGAACACAAGTAATCATGTCAGAGAGTAGAGGTCAATACTCGAATGCAATATGTTATGCAACAAATCATGCGAAATCGAATCATCTTTATTTACAAACCAATTCTAATCTAATTATCCGGTGTTTCTAACCGTGCATGATGATGTAGTTTTAAGTTATTCGATGCACCATTGTCTAGTGTTGCATTGAATCAGGCGGTGCACGAAGTCCCTTAAACCAACACCCATGGGGAGGTGCTTAACATCCGGATAACAAACATGAATGATTCGCAGCCCTCGAGATCATTCATGCGTTGTATCATGTTCCGTTGGGCAGGTCTAGGTGTTCTACATTCTATCATGAAGGCCATACCGGTCTTTCCCTTACACCTATCCTTGTTTTCCTTTCATTAGTGTGGATACGGCTCAGCCGTGTGTGTGCTACGGCTTAGCCGTGTGTGGCCTACCGCTTAGCCGTGGCTGGGCCGTAGAAGGTCTGTCAATTGATGACTCTCAGTTAAATCCAGAAAATGCACCCTGTATTGATCTACGGCTGGGCCACGGCTGAGCTTTGGCTTAGCCGTAGGGCAATACACGGCTTAGCCGTGCCCTAGCCGTAGAGGAAAACTGGGTTTCTATCCTCTCTGGACTTTAAGCCGTAAGTGGCATACGGCTTAGCCGTACCTGCACGAAGTCAAAGTTCTGAAGCATTTACAGAATTCCTGTAACACCATCAAAATTGCAATTCTCCAATGGAGATGGACAAGTACTGAATCAATGAGTAATCAAAGGGGCTGTAAACACGTTTTTCCATTTCAAGTCATGTAAACTAACCAAATCAAATGCATACCAACATGGGTTCTCACAAGTTACGGTTATACTTGCCTTAATTGGAATTCAATTGCACAATTTGTTGTCCTAAAGCCCAAACACAACCTAACACAAATCAAACAACATGCATGCATGAGAATTGGAATCACAGACACACCATGCAATGAGAAACAAGAAGGAGAAGAAATAGAGAAAGGAGATGAAAGGGATGGAAGGATTTCCAACTCACCTCACATGCAAGAACCAAACTTGATCTTGATTGAGCTTGATTGATGGAGGTCGATGGAGGAGAGAATTCAAGAGAGAGAGAGAAATTCCACGTGCACAGTGAAGAGAAATGAAAATGAGAGAGAGAGAACGTGGGTTCTTGGTCGATGGATGAGTGTATATAAGCTGATGGGTTGTTCAACTTACAATAAGGGCCAAGTTAGAATGCTATTTTCAGTTTGAGTCAAATCTGGGTCCAATCAAATCACATGACATCGGTTACAAATGACGTAGTTACGAAAGTTAACGAGCTCAACGAAAGACACGTGTTGACATCAAGATGATGCAAAAATGACCATGTCTTAGAAAAGCTAAAATTACGAAAAAGGGCTTGGTCTACTTAATCCAGGTCAAACTCAACCCAACTACCTATCCATGACCCGCAACAAAAATAAAACATAAATCAAACACGATTAGCAACGAAAAAAAGATTAATTAGCTGCTAAACGAGGTCAAGCTCGGTCGGAGTGTTACACAAGTATTAAGATTTTTGACATTCTTGCTTCTGAGTCAGCAATTCCTTAAACGCAGTAAAAAAACATTAGGATAAGTGAAGAAACACGCACAAAACGACTTTATATTGCAACGATACTTGATTACAAGCTAGATGCCAACTTGTCTCTGATACCAAATTGGGAAGATAGTGGGTATACAAAGGCGAAAGGGAGAGGAAAGAGGAGATGGTGGTGGAAGCAAGGCTAGATTTTGACTGGTATTCCAACTCTTGCCTGTACATGAGGAAAGCTGGACTTATTTATAGTCATAACAAACATAATTTACATTTCATTACAACTGAATTTAGACTGAATGTGCATCTCATTTAATGTGCTGGCAAATTTCATGATGCTTCCGGATTGCATGCAAAAATCATAATCTTTGCTATAGATGAACTATTTGGAATAAAGTAGTCATACCTTTGGCTTGATGGGAATAGGCTATGCCTGGAACAACTGAATTCATGAGTTTATAATAAACTCTATACATGAGAGCAAAATTTTGATTATGAGGATTCATATCAAAATCTTTTTTCTAGATAGCAAGAATAAGAGCTTCAAGTGCACCTAGATCTGTAAGGGAAACAGAGAAACTTGGAAAGCAATTGAAGAAAGTAGGGCCATTAGCCAAACTTGATTCAACTATTCCAAGTAATGAATCAACGAATTTTTTATGTCTTGTGTCTTGAACATAGATGAAGGCTTCTATTCTAAGTTCGAGTCTTGTTAATGACTTTAGAGCAACTTGCACTAATCCAAAATGATTATAATTATATGTTTTAACATACTGCTTTATTTCATGGGGGTTGATTAAAGAAAGATGCTGAATATTACTGGTAATGGATTCAGTTCTTTCAATGGTTTTTACTTTATAACTTAATTTTAATTGAAACCTTCCAACTTTATAAATTTCATTTTTATTTATGGTTGGAATAGTCCAGTCACAAATAACTAGATCTAAATCGTCATAACTGATTTCTTAACTATTTTTAATAGACATAGAAGATAAGGATCTTGATGATGAGGAAGAAGAAGGTACAAACTTCTTAATAAACTTGCCATAATTTGTATTATAGAGTTATTTTAACCAAATCCACCACGAGTATCTCACAAAATAGAGGATTTACACACCAACAAAACGGCTTAAGCGCCTTCACACGGCTAACAACGGCGACAACAATGGCTACCTCAGCTTCGCTCCGGGCAGAATATGATTAAAATTTCTCAATAATAAGAAACACACAACCAAGTATTAAGATTTTTGACATTCTTGCTTCTGTGTCAACAATTCTTTAAACACAATCAAAACAAAGATAAGTGAAGAAACACACACAAAACGACTTTATATTGCAACGATACTTGATTACAAGCTAGATGCCAACTTGTCTCTGATACCAAATTGGGAAGATAGTGGATATACAAAGGCGAAAGGGAGAGGAAAGAGGAGATGGTGGTAGAAGCAAGGCTAGATTTTGACTGGTATTCCAACTCTTGCCAGTACATGAGGAAGGCTAGACTTATTTATAGTCATAACAAACATAATTTACATTTCATTACAACTGAATTTAGACTGAATGTGCATTTCATTTAATGTGCTGGCAAATTTCATGATGCTTCCGGATTGCATGCAAAAATCACAATTTTTGCTATAGGTGAACTATATTCTGAATAGTGAGATGTCATGATTGCTTTGAGTGACTTGATAAGGTATGTGTCGTGAGTTTATTTCTTTTCCCTTTCTGGAGATAAGTTCTTCATGGATGTGCATGTCGGGAATAAAATACTACTTCATTCTTATGAGAGATATGCTTTGTGCTTTAGTACCTTTGCATGTACTTTTTCTAAAAACTCATTGACAGGCTAGTAAAAAAAGCTTTTCTCATCCTTCTAATTCTTTATAAAAAGCTCTTGTAGGAAGAATCTTTATGGTAGGCATAGTATTATAGGAGACTTGCATTGCTCATCCCAACCTTCATTTCTTAATTCACCATGGAATAATTGGATTAACTCTTCTCGAGTTTCTTTAGAAATATCAAAAGACATGTCTCCATAAGCATTCATAATTTGATTAAGAGTTATATGTCCAGATTTATATGGATTATGTATCACCGTTGTTTGCTCAGCGAGATCATCAGCAATGCAAACAACTCGTTGACCGTCTTACCAAACGTATCTGTATGAACTTGTGAATTCAAGATGTCCTTTTAGATTGAGAAATCTTGGATATTGATCAGAAGCTGGATCATAATTTTGTAGATGTTCTAAGTTGTATTCCATTGTAGCGACTTCATGAGATTCGTATCATTGAGCTGGATAATCAACAGGGAGATGGTCTAATCATTTAAGGTCGAGATGAATTTTTAGCAGCTAAATCTCCTTCTTCATAAGTCATGATAGGCCATAATTCATAAGATTGATAACCGGATTTTTGATCTTTAACCCAAACTTACTGAAATCGTTATGAGAAGTTGCCCTTTGGTAACTCCAAGGCTGTGAAGGGCATGACACATGATTGCAGGGAGCTGCTGTATCATTTCAAAATCATCTTTGCATAAAGAAAATCTTTGGACTAATCCTTGTTCGATATATGAGATATCAACTTCATATGATGGCAGGAACAATTCGGGAAAGCCAGTTGCCCAGCTTATATATTGAGCTTTGAGCATTAATGGCTCCTTGATCTGACAAGAAATAGTTTTTTCTCTAATTTTTGCAACTATCTCATCTAGAAGGGTTGTGTTAACCTTTTCCAGGAAGTGAATTCCGGATGTTTTTCCATCAGCATAGGTGGATAACAGTGCTCTTTGATGGATATTATGGTACATAAGGATTGCACTTTCTAAGTCCTTGATATGATTTGCAATTTTGGATTGGGTTTTTCTAGTGCTTTTTCCTTTATCAGAGAGAATGGCACTCTAATGGGCATTGATAAGTTCTTGTGAAGTGACCGGTAATCCTAGATTGAAGAAGGGAATTGATATTTGTTGGGATGTAGGTATAAAGGGAGAGCTTGATTCCTGAATAGGGGCTTTGCTTTTGCTTGTACTTAATGTCATAATGAGAAGGGATACATCTTGAAGGTAGATAGGTTTGAATGAGAATTATCAATAATCTGAATTTTTATTTTCTTTGAGAAAAGAGAAATAATTTTATATCTGTCCTCCAGGTGGAATTTGAAGGTACCAAAATCTGGATGTAGGATTAAATGTAGAAAACATGAAGACATCAGAAAGATGATTAATAAGATCCATTTTATTTGGAACTGGATATCTGAATGGTTTTTGAACATCTTATTCTTGTTTACACTTTGTGTGAATAATATTGATATATTGGATAGGTGTTAATTCAACCAAATCAAAATTTAATTCTTTATTGTCTAAAATAGTTTTTAGACATGATGAGTTAATTTGAAAAGGCTGTAAAATTTGCAGAAAAGGATTTTCAAGGATACCATCATTGTTTAAATCCTTTCCTAGAAGGAAATTAGTATTTATGCATGTTCCATTTTTACAGACATAAACATTACTTAATTTGTATTCGATATGTAGTTTTTTACTAGTAGCAACTAGCTTGAGTTTATTATTGGTTTTTTCATAATATTTTTTTGGGATTAATCCTTTTCTTATTAATTTAACATCTGCGCCACTATCTAGTAAGCAGAGTGCTTTAATAGAGAATTCTTTGATCTTAATTGTCACTTGAGTTTTCCATTTTTTAAAGAATTTACAAAACCATTCTAGTTTTCATCAAATTTTTCTTAATTTTCTAAATTATCATTGTTTTCTTGATAATTTTTGTGTATGTGAAATTCAAGATTCTTAACACATTGTTTGAGTTCTTGAAGTCCAATTAAGTCTTGTTTTAATTTTCTTATTTCTTGATCTTGATTATTAATTTCTTTATACAGGTCTTGAATAGAAAAATGAGTGGGAGCTTATTGCTCTCTTAATCTATCTAATATAGATTTAATGCTAAATTCTTCACGTAATTCTGATATGTTATTTGATGTAAAAGCTTTTCCATTTTTTGTTCCTTTATTTATATTATTTATTTTTTCAAAATATTTATTTTTTAATTCTTAATCTTCTAATCTTTAAACATTTCTAGCTGCATCTCTTCTAGAGCAGAAAGTATGTTTAAAGATAAAGAAGAAGAACAAGCAGATTCATACTGGATTTCACTATCAAATATTTTAGAATTGCATGTATCGAAACATGAGAGGAAGAATAATCTGTATCAGAGGAATTGGATGACTCTAATGCTGAGGATCCTTTTAAGATAGTTTTAATCTCTTTTTCTATTTTAACTTCTATTTTTGGTCAATCAAGAGCTATATATCCTTTTACTTTGCGATTATAACATTGTATTTCTTTTTTCTTGGGATAAGAAGTGGATGGATTATCGTTTTATAAGATTTCTTTAATTCTTTATAAGGGTTTTATGAGAAGATTTTCTATAATATCTTTTTTACGAAGTATAATATTGTGGAGTTGAAAAATGTTTAGATTTTCTTTTTTGGTGGTTTCTTCTTAAGTTTTTCTTTTTATTCTAGCTAGAAGGACTGATTGATGGTTCCATACCAAGTTGAAAACAAAATTCACCAAGTTCATACTTGCTGATTCTTATTTTATTTTCAATTTGACATTTAAGTTCGATTTCATTGCATAATAAAAATCCAACTTTATTAATCTTTTGAATTAGATCACCATATGTATACATTCCACAATTCAAATTTCCATAATTTTCTGATTTTAATTCTTCTCTACCTTTTGCTGCAAAAGTTTAGGAAGAATAAATATGAATTTTTCTTTCCAAAATTCTGAATTACTTGCATCATTTGTATAGATTTTTGATAAGAAAACATCTTTATACTAATGAAAATATGATAATGTTGGGCAAGATAAATTGATTAATTGTGTTTTTAATTTTTCTTTTGCATTCATATAATTACGAATAAAATGTATAACTATATTGGTAATAAGCATGTAGATGGAATCATGGATCATTTGGCCTTGAGGAGTTAGAACAAGATTTCCTGAGGAATCGCTTTTTACTGCATTTAATGTAGCATTTCTTTCTGTATCAGATAGGTATTTTTCTCATAAACCATGTAATTGTCCAATAAATCCAAGGACAACTGCGTTTATTGCATGTCTTTGATCATTACTGGCAGCCATGATAGTAGAGGCATATATCATCATGTGTTGGCATAGTTGCAGGATTTGATATTTAGATAGTCCATCTACATTCCATTCATATACTGAAGAGTTTTCAAATCAAAGGCCATTTAGAATAGCTTGTTCTTCGAATTGAAGATCAACTGGAGTAGGTCTTGGATAATAATTTCTTGTTTTTACTGCAGTGACTATTGGTTTTTGTCTTTAAATATTTTATTGATTTGTAGAGATTCTTGATTTTGATCATCTTGATTTTCATTTGATTTTTCTTTTATAGAGTCAGAAACTAAGAATTCTAAGTCTGATCTCGAAGCTTTAGAAACTAAAACATTTATGGATTTTTCATCTTTATTTTCTTTATTATCTTTAAGTTTTATATTTGTAAAACTATGAGATAATTGATTGATTAGTTCGTCTGAAAATTTTAAAGGGATTTTTTTTCTAACGTTAGATCCTTAAGGGCTTCACTTTGAAAACCTAAAGATTGTGTCCTAATTATCTTTTGTGAAGAAGATGCTCCATAAAATTTTCAAATATTTTCAACTTTAACTTCAATTCTATTGGTTTGTTAGCCAATCATATGAATGTTAATATTTGTATAATTATTTTATTCTAAAACATGACTTAAGCCTGATTTATAAATTAATTCAGATTTACCTTTATCTCCTTGTATCTCTACTACATCTTTTATGGGTACGGCTGAAGTTTCTTTATATATGATTTAATGTAATGGAGGATGTATAGAATCCTCAGTTCTTTGTGGAGAAGAACTGGTAGAAGCTATAATCAAAGATGAGCTTAATTTTGTTATCATATTGATGGATAAATCTTCAGTATTATAAGCTTTCTTCATAGCTAGTTTAAGCCAATCAAAGAAATAAATATTTCTTTGATTATCATATATACATTTATGCCATTTTACTTTTAGAAAGTCTTTATGTTCTTGAGAAACATGGTTAAAAATGGATTTTGTGAGAGGATGTAAAGATAAATTCTTTTTTAACATTTCTTTATCAATTTCAAAGCATTCAATAAAATTTATATTGAAATTCGATTCCGAAGGATTATATGTATTAGATGGAGAAGCTTGATAAGAAGGATACAGTAGTCCTATAGGTCGAAGGTCTACATTAGGTGTAGAACAAGAAACTCGGGATAGTTCTTTTATGGAAGATCCTACCACAGAGGGAGGACGAGAATAAGACTTTCTAGAAGGTTGATAAACTGTAGGAGTTGTATCTCTTGAATCTATTTCAAAATTTATTTCAATACTTCCATCTTCATGCTCAAGAATTGTTTTAATATCTTCATTTTCTAAAGACCTTTCAGGTTGAACATTTTCTAAGTGCCATTTACCAAATAGATTAATATCATTCCACTGTATGAGTATTGGAATATTAACTTTATTTTTGAAATTAGTTTGGAATAAAGTAGTTATACCTTTTGCTTGATGGGAATAGGCTATGCCTGGAACAACTGGATTCAAAGTTTATAATAAACTCTATATATGAAAGCAAGATTTTGATTATGAGGATCCATATCAAAACCTTTTGTTTGGATAGCAAGAGTAAAAGCTTCATGTGCACCTGGATTTGTATGGGAAACAGAAAATTTTGGAAAGCAATTGAAGAAAGTAAGGCCATTAGCCAAACCTGATTCAGCCATTCCAAGTAATGATTCACTGAATTTTTTATGTCTTGTATCTTGAATATAGATGAGAGCTTCTGTTCTAAGTCTAAGCCTTGTTAAAGGCCTTAAGCAACTTGCACTAATCCAAAATGAATATAATTGTATGTTTTAACATACTCCTTTATTTCATGGGTCTTGATTAAAGAAAGATGCTAAATATTACTGGTAATGGATTCAGTTTTTTCAATGGTTTTTACTTTATAACTTGATTTTAATTGAAAACTTCCAACTTTATAAATTTCATTTTTATTTACGGTTGGAATAGTCTAGTCACAAATAACTTAATCTAAATCGTCATAACTAATTTCTTCATTAGTTTTAATAGACATAGAAGATAAGGAATTTGATGGTAAGGAAGAAGAAGGTACAAACTTCTTAATAAGCTTAGCCATAATTTCTATTACAGAATTGTTTTAACCAAATCCATCACTAGTATCTAATGAAATAGAGGATTTACACACCAACAAAACGCCTTAAACGCCTTCACATGGCTAACAACAGTGACAGCAATGGCTACCTCAGCTTCGCTCTAGGCGGAATACGATTAAAATTTCTCAATAATAACACACACAGAACTAAGTATTAAGACTTTTAATGTTCTTACTTCTGAGTCAGCAATTCCTTGAGCAAAATCAAAACATAAAAATAAGTGAAGAAATACTCATAAAGTGACTTTATATTGCTATGATACTTGATTACAAACTAGAAGCTTGATCATAATCTTCATTGTAGATGAACTTTATTCTGAATAGTGGATTATCATGATTGCTTTGTTGGAAATTGAGTAGCTTGATAAAGCATATGTCTTGTCTTGGCCTAATTTTCTTTCCTTTTCTTGGGGTAGATATGAATCCTTCATTATCACTTTTTGTCTCATTAGCATCTGTATCTGGTTTGCGAGCAACATTTTCAAAAGGATTATCATCAGCCCAAAGATAATGCAACTACTGACCAAAACTTAATGGAGAATTTTCAGATGACCATTCTTTTTGTGTTTGTTCAATAATTTCATTTTGAAGTTCTTTTTTGAGTTAAAGCAAATCTACTATTACATAAAGAGTAGAAGGAGTGGCTGAACAAGAATTCTTCTATTTGTCAATATCATTTGCTGGATGAAGCCATTCTTTTTCTTTTTTAGGAGTTTTGAGAACTTCAGAGAATGATGGCTTTATAGCTTGATCGGTAGAATATTGCTGGAGTATTGCAGTATAATCAAATTGATGCCAAAACTTGATATAAATCATTCGAGATAAAACTGGGGGACTGAAGTCCATTTCTTTATAAAAACTCCATTTCAAGATCCAAGGAATCTTTTGCTGATAAAAGCCTTTTTCTTTTGTTTTGAAAAGGGCTTTAAATGATGTAGAATAGGATTCATAAATAGGAAGAAGTGCTTGAGGAAGGATGTCTTTAGTGGCACCAAAAGGGATCCAGAATTGTGTGAAGAACCACATAACTATTTTATGGGAGTTTGATTTGAATCTGATGAACCAGGAATGCTGGAAGGATGGGTTTTGATAATAGAGGATGACTTCGCGAGCAGAAATAAGTTCTGAATCAAGCCTTTAAGGCATATGAAGTGGTCATCCCCATTTTTCTATAGAGAGAACATGCAAGATTTTCATTTTTGAATAGAGGATAGTAAAGTATTTGAGTATGAATTTTTTGATCCATCTGTATGATCAATAGTACAGTTGCCAGTTCTAATCAGAATTTGTTCATACACTTTATAATCAAGAGGTTGGATAAATAAGTGATCAGGAGAAAAAAGGGTTTGGATAAAATGTTCAATAGAAATGGTATCAGCATAAGACATGTCATTTAAGGAAGAAATTCTCAAGGGTGCTTTTGTGGCAAAATATTGGGCTTGTGAAGCTTAAGTTTTCTGGATTTAAGGCTTGATGGGCTTTGAAATTGAGGAATATTAAAAGTATGGGTTGATCCCCATCTCTCAAGATAACTGCCACTAGATTTTCTAGATAAAGGTGTAGTGTTCATAATGGAAGAAACTTTATCAGTTGGGGACTGGAGAAAGGGTCTAATCTGCCGAGGCTTCATTCTTTTGTCCCTGTAAAAACTCACAAGATAAAAAATCAGGAAGAGAATTATTTTTACGTGCAATATACTCAATGTCAAAGTCAAATATGGCTAATAAAACTTGCCAGCGAGCAAAGATTTGCTTAGCAGCAAAATTTTTTACATCCTTTTCTAAAATTTCTTTAGTAGATTTACAATTTATTCTTAATAAAAATTTTTTGTTTAATAAATAACTTTGGAACTTCATTATACTATTTACTATGGATAGGATTTCCTTTTTAATAGTTGAATAATTCTGTTGAGTGAGTGTCCGTATTTCAGAAGTAAAACGAAGAATTTTTTCTTTTCCAAGGACATTTTTTTATAGAAGAATTCCTCCAAAACCTATTTCAGATGCATCTGTTTGAACTATTTTTAATAAATCTGGATGAGGGATAGTTAGACAACGTAAATTTTGGACTTTTTGTTTAATATTTTGAACAGCTTTTGTATGAGCAGGTGACCATTCTACTGGATTTTTTGTCAAGTGCATTTGCAAGATTTTTCTTTCTTTAGCAAGATCTTTATAAAAGTCAGAAACATAATTAAGGCATCGAAGAAAACATTGCAATTGCTCTTTATTAAGAATTTCATTAGGAAATTGGGAAGTAAACTTAATAACTTTTTGGACTAGAGAAATAGTTCCTTTTTTTATTATAAAGCCAAGAAATTGAATTTCTATTCGGAAAAGCTTCATTTTCTTTTGGGATAATACAAGTCCATTCTTGATAATAACTTTTTTAAAAATATTTAAATGTTTCCAATGGTCACAAGTAGATTCTGAAAACACAAGAATGTTATCTATATAGACAAGTGTAAAAGCTTGGTATGGATTAAAAATGTCATTCATTATTCTTTGAAATTCTGAAGGAGCATTTTTTAAACCAAATGGCATAACGTTCCATTTGTAATGGCCAAATGGTACTATAAAAACAGTTTTATACCTATCCTCCAGGGTGGTTTGAATTTTCCAAAATCCTGATTTGATATCAAATTTGGAAAAAAGGAAGGCACTAGCTAGACGGTTAATAAGATTAGTTTCATTTGGAACTGGATATCTGATTGACTTTATGACTTTATTTAAAGGCTTGTAATTGATAGCAAGATAGGAAATACCTCGTTCTTGTTTAGGCGCTTTATTTACATAAAACGCTGCACAACTCCATGGGGATTGTGATTTCTGAATAAGATTTTTAGTAAGAAGATAATTGATTTCTTTAGTACATAGTTGTACAAGGTCTTTATTCATTTGAATAGGTTGAGCTTTAGTAGGAATTTGAGATTCATCGAAATTATCAATATATGGAAGAGAAACAGTATGGTATTTCCTGTGTACCAAAACGCAGAAGGAAGGTCAGAACAGCATTCTATTGTAAGAGATTTTTGAAATTGGATTAAATCTTTTTGGAATTTTGGTTTTTGTAATTCTTTTTCAATCCTTAAAGAATTCATATCTTCTTGAAGATATGCAATTTGTTTTTCTTTATAAGCAATTTTATTTTGAATGAAATTGATATGTTGAATAGGAATTCATTCAATAAAATAAAAAATTAATTCTTTATTGTCTTTATTAGTTTTAAAGCCTGATGAATCAATTTGAAAAGGCTATGGGATCTATAAAAATGGATTTCCTAGGATAACATCATTGTTTAAATCTTTTTCGAGCAAGAAATTAGTCTTTATATATGTTCCATTTTTGCAAATATAGATGTTATTTAATTTATAATGGATATGGAGTTTATTACTAACAGTTGCTAGGCTGAGTTTATTTTTGGTTTTTTCATAATATCTTTTTGGGATTAATTCTTCCCTTATTAAATTAACATCTACTCCACTATCTAGTAAGCAAAGTGCTTTAATAGAGAAATCTTTGACCTTAATTGTAACTTGAGTTTCCCATTTTTGAAGTGGATTCCTTGTTAAAGAATGTACAACACCATACAAGTTATCACCAAATTTTTGTTGATATTTTAAATTATCATTATTTTCGTGATAATTTTTGAGTGTGTGAAATTCAAAATTCTCAACACGTTGTTTGAATTCTTGAAGTTCAATTAAGTCTTGTTTTAATTCATTTATTTCTTGTTTTATTATTAATTTCTTTATAATGATCTTGAATTGAAAGATGAGTAGGGGCTTGTTGTGCTCCTAACCTATCTAAAACAGTTTTATACTGAATTGTTCAAGTAAGTCAGATATATTACTTGATGTAGAAGCTTTTCCTTTTTTATTTTCGTTGTTTATTTTTTGTATTTTTTCAAAATATTTACTTTTTAATTCATCATCTTTTAGATCTTTAAACGTTTCTAGCACCATTTCTTCTAGAGCAGAGAGTACGTTTAAAGATAAAGAGGAAGAAGAAGCAGATTCATACCGAATTTCACTGTCAAATATTTTACAATGACATGTATATGAAGAATAATCTTTATCAGAGGAACTAGATGATTCTAAGGATGAGGATGAGGATCCTTTGATTTATTTTTGAGAAGAAGTAATTTGAAAAGGCTGTAAAATGTTTTCAACCTTATTTTCAATTCTATTAGTTCATTGGCCAATAGAATGAAGGTTAATATTTGCATAAGTCTGATTTGTAACTAAATTCAGATTTATCTTTATTTACTTGTATTTTTGCAACATCTTTTATGGGTATGGCTGAAGTTTCTTTATATATGATTTGATATAATGGAGGATGTATAGATTCTTCAGTTCTTTTTGGAGAAGAACTGGTAGCAGCTATAATCCAAGATAAGCTTAATTTTGTTATCATATTGATAGATAAGTCTTTAGTATTATAATCTTTCTTTATGGCTAGTTTAAGCCAATCAAAGAAATATATATTTCTTTGATGATCATACATATATTTATACCACTTTTCTTTTAAGAAATCTTTATGCTTTTAAGAAACCTATTTAAAAAAGAATTTTTTTAATGGATGTAAAGCTAAATTATTCTTTTACATTTCTTTATCAATTTCAAAACATTCAATAACATTTATATTGAAATCAGATTCTGAGGGATTATATGTATTAGTTGGAGAGCCTGATGAGAAGGATACACAAGTTCTATAGGTTGAAGGTCTATATTAGGTGTAGAGCAAGAAACTCGGGATACTTCTTTTATAGAAGATCCTATCATAGAGGGAGGATGAGAATAAGACTTTCTAGAAGGTTAATAACCTGTAGGAGTTGTATCTCCTGAATCTGTTTCAAAATTTATTTCAACACTTCCATCTTCATGCTCAATAATTGTTTCAATATCTTGATTTTCTAAAGACCGGTCTGGTTGGGCGCTTTCTAAGCGTAATTTACCAGATAGATTAATATCATTCCACTGTATGAGTTTTGGAATATTAACTTTATTTTTGAAATTTGTTTGGAATAAAGTAGTCATGCCTTTGCTTGATGGGAATAGGCTATGCCTGGAACAACTGAATTCATGAGTTTACAATAAACTCTATATATGAGAGCAAGATTTTGATTATGAGGATTCATATCAAAACCTCTTGTTTGGATAGTAAGAGTAAGAGCTTCATGTGCACCTGGATCTGTATGGGAAACAGAGAAATTTGGAAAGCAAATGAAGAAAATAGGGCCACTAGCCAAACCTGATTCAACCATTCCAAGTAATGAATCACTGAATTTTTTATGCCTTGTATCTTGAATATAGATGAGAGCTTCTGTTCTAAGTCCAAGTCTTGTTGAAGGCCTTAAAGCAACTTGCACTAATCCAAAATGAATATAATTGTATGTTCTAATAAACTGCTATATTTCATGGGGTTTGATTAAAGAGAGATGCTGAATATTACTGGTAATGGATTCAGTTTTTTCAATGGTTTTACTTTATAACTTGATTTTAATTGAAAACTTCCAACTTTATAAATTTCATTTTTATTTACGGTTGGAATAGTCTAGTCACAATAACTTAATCTAAATCGTTATAACTTATTTCTTCATTAGTTTTAATAGACATAGAAGATAAGGAATTTGATGATAAAGAAGAAGAAGGTACAAACTTCTTAATAAGCTTAGCCATAATTTCTATTACAGAATTGTTTTAACCAAATCCATCACTAGTATCTAACGAAATAGAGGACTTACACACCAACAAAACGCCTTAAACGCCTTCACATGGCTAACAACAGTGACAGCAATGGCTACCTCAGCTTTGCTCTAGGCGGAATACGATTAAAATTTCTCAATAATAACAAACACAGAACTAAGTATTAAGACTTTTAATGTTCTTACTTCTGAGTCAGCAATTCCTTAAGCAAAATCAAAGCATAACATAACAAAGATAAGTGAAGAAATACTCACAAAACAACTTTATATTGTCAAAGTACTTGATTACAAATTTGATACTAACTTGGCTCTGATACCAAATGGGGAAGGTGGTGGGTATACAAAAGCAGAAGAAAGAGGAGAGAGGAGATGGTGGTGGAAGCAAGGCTGGATTTTGACTGCTATTCCAACTCTTGCCTATACATGAGGATGGCCAGACCTATTTATAGTCATAACAACATAATTTACATTTCATTACAACTAAATTCATACTGCATTTGCATTTCATTTCATGTGCTGACAAATTTCATGATGCTTCAGGACTGCGGGATAAGATCACAATCTTCACTATAGATGAACTTTATTCTAAATAGTGGATTGTCATGATTGCTTTGTGGAAAATTGAGTGGCTTGATAAAGCATATGTCTTGCCTTTGCTTTATGTTTTTTTTTCTTCGAATAAAGATGAATCCTTTATTATCACTTTTTGTCTCATCAGCATCTGTATTTGGTTCAGGGGCAATATTTTCAAGAGGATTGTCATCGGCCCAAAGATGATGTAGCTGCTGACCAAAACTTAATGGAGAACTTTCATATGACCTTTCTTTTTGTATTTGTTCAAAAATTTCCATTTGATGTTCTTTTTTAAGTTAAAGTAAATCTGCTGCTGCATAAATAGCAGAAGGAGAGGATGAATAAGAATTCTTCTATTTGTCAAAATCACTTGCTGGATGAAGCCTTTCTTTTTCTTTTTTAGGAGTTTTGAGAACTTCAAAGAATGATGGCTTTATAACTAGATCGGTAGAATATTGCTATAGTATTGCTGTATAATCAAATTGATTTCAAAACTTGATATAGATCATTTGAGATAAAACTGGTGGACTGAAGTCCATTTCTTTATAAAAAATTCCATTTCAAGATCCAAGGAATTTCTTGCTTGCGATAAAACTGTATAATAACATAAGGTTCTGCTGCAAGTTGTAGGTGCAGATAAAGGCTTTTTTCTTCTGATTTGAGGAGGGCTTTAAATGATGCAGACTAGGATTCATAAATAGGGAGAAGTGCTTAAGGAAGGATGCCTTCAGTGGCACCAAAAGGGATCCAAAATTGTGTGAAGAACCACATAGGTATTTTATGGGAGTTTGATTTGAATCTGATGAACCGGGAATGCTAAAAGGATGGGTTTTGATAATAGAGGATGACTTCCCAAGCAGAAATATAATCATAATAATTAAAAATAAGTTCTGAATCAAGCCTTTGAGGCATATGAAGAGGTCGTCCCCATTCTTTTGTAGAAAAAACATGTAGGATTTTGATTTTTGAATAGAGGATAGTAATATTGGGTGGTAAAGCATTTAAGTATGAATTTTTTAATCCATTTGTATGGTCAATAGTATAGCTGCCAGTTCTGATCAGAATCTGTTCATAAACTTTATAGTCAAGAGGTTGGATAAATATGTGATCAGGAGAAAAAAGGGTTTGGATAAGATGTTTAATATAAATGGTATCGGCATAAGACATGTCATCTAAGGAATAAATTCTCAAGGGTGCTTTTGTGCCAAAATATTGGGCTTGTGAAGCTTGAGGTTTCTAGATTACAAGGCTTGATGGGCTTTGAAATTGAGGAATATAGAGGCATGGGTTGCTCCCCATCTCTCAAGATAATTGCTGCTGGATTTTCTGGATAAAAGTGTAGTGTTCATAATGGAAGAAACTTTATCAGTTGGGGACTGAAGAAAGGGTCTAATCTGCTGAGGCTTCATTCTTTTATCCCTGTAAAAACTCATGAGATAAAAAATCAGAATGAGAATTATTTTTACCTACAATATACTCAATGTCAAAGTCAAATATGGCTAATAAAGCTTGCCAGCGAGCAAAGATTTACTTAGCAGCAAGATTTTTTACATCTTTTTCTAAAATTTCTTTAGTAGATTTACAATTTATTCTTAATAAAAATTTTTTGCCTAATAAATCACTTTGGACCTTCATTATACTATTTACTATGGATAGGATTTCCTTTTTAATAGTTGAATAATTCTTTTGAGTGAGCGTCCATGTTCCAGAAGTGAAACAAAGAATTTTTTTCTTTTCTAAGGAAATTTTTTTGTAGAAGGATTCCTCCAAAACCTATTTCAAATGCATATATTTGAACCATTTTTAATAAATCTAGATGAGGGGTAGTTAAACAAGGTAAATTTTGGAATTTTTGTTTAATATTTTGAATAGCTTTTGTTTGAGCAGGTGACCATTCTACAAGATTTTTTGTCAAGCACATTTGCAAGATTTTTCTTTCTTTAACAAGATCTTTATAAAAGTTAGAAACATAATTAAGGCATCCAAGAAAACATTGCAATTGCTCTTTATTAAGAATTTCATCAGGAAATTGGGAAGCAAACTTACTAACTCTTTGGACTAGAGAAATAGTTCCTTTTTTATTATAAAGCCAAGAAACTGAATTTCTGTTAGAAAAAGCTTCATTTTCTTTTGGGATAAGACAAGTACATTCTTGATAATAACTTTTTAAAAAATATTTAAATGTTTCCAGTGGTCACAAATAGATTTTGAAAACAAAAGAATGTCATCTATATAAACGAGTGTAAAAGCTTAATATGAATTAAAAATGTCATTCATTATTCTTCAAAATTCTGAAGGAGCGATTTTTAAACCAAATTGCATAATGTTCTATTCGTAATGGCCAAATGGTACTATAAAAGCAGTTTTATAGCTATCATTCGGGGTGGTTTGAATTTGCCAAAATCCTGATTTAAGATTAAATTTGGAAAAAAGGAAGGCACTGGCTTGATGGTTAGTAATATTAGTTTTATTTGGAACTGGATATCTGATGGACTTTAAAACTTTATTTATAGGCTTGTAGTTGCTAACAAGATGGGAAACACCTCGTTCTTGTTTAGGCGCTTAATTTATATAAAACGCTGCACAACTCCAAGGGGATTGTGATTTGTAAATAAGCTTTTTAGCAAGAAGATCATTGATTTCTTTAGTACATAGTTGTACAAGGTCTTTATTCATTTGAATAGGTCGAGCTTAGGAGGAATTTGAGATTCATCAAAATTAATAATATATGGAAGAGAAACAGTGTGGTGTTTCCTGTGCCAAAAGGCGGAAGGAAGGTCAGGACAGCATTTTGTTTCAAAAGATTTTTGAAATTGGATTAAATCTTTTTGGATTTCTGGTTTTTGTAATTCTTTTTCAATTCTTAAAGAATTCATATCTTCTTGAAGATATGCAATTTGTTTTTCTTTATAAGCAATTTGATTTTGAATGATATTGATATGTTGAATCAAAGTTGATCAACAAAACAAAAACTTAATTTTTTATTGTCTTTAGTAGTTTTAAGGCCCGATGAATCAATTTCAAGGGCTGTAGAATTTGTAGAAAAGGATTTCCAAGGATAACATCATTGTTTAAATCTTTTCCGAGTAGGAAATTAGTCTTTATGCATGTTCCATTTTTGTAAACATGGACGTTATTTAATTTATAATGGACATGGAGTTTATTACTAGCAGTTGCTAGGTTGAGTTTAGTTTTGGTTTTTTCATAATAATTTGTTGGGATTAATCCTTTTCTTACTAAATTAACATCTACGCCACTATCTAGTAAGCAGAGTGCTTTAATAGAGAAGTCTTTGACCTTAATTGTAACTTGAGTTTTCCATTTTTGAGGTGGATTCCTTGTTAAAGAATTTATAAAACCATTAAAGTTTTCATAAAATTTTTCTTGATGTTCTAAATTATCATTATTTTCTTGATAATTTTTGAGTGTGTGAAATTCAAGATTCCCAACACGTTGTTTGAGTTCTTGAAGGTCAATTAAGTCTAGTTTTAATTCTTCTATTTCTTGCTTTTGATTATTAATTTCTTTAGAAAGATCTTGAATTAAAAGCTGAGTAGGAGCTTGTTGCTCTCTTAATCTATCTAAAATAGTTTTTATACTGAATTGTTCAGGTAAGTCAGATATCTTACTTGACATAGAAGCTTTTCCTTTTTTATTTCTGTTGTATATTTTCTATATTTTTTAAAAATATGTATTTTTTTAATTCTTCATCCTTTAGATCTTTAAACATTTCTAGCACCATTTCTTCTAGAACAGAGGTACATTTATAGATAAAGAGGAACAAGAAGCAAATTTATACTGGATTTCACTGTCAAATATTTTACAATGAAATGCATCTGAAGCATGAGAGGGAGAATAATATGTATCAAAGCCAAGTTGGTAGCATTTTTGTAATCAAGTACTTTGGTAATATGAAGTCGTTTTGTGAGTATTTCTTCACTTATCTTTGTTATGTTATGCTTTGATTTTGCTTAAGGAATTGTTGACTCAGAAGTAAGAATGTCAAAAATCTTAATACTTAGTTCTATGTTTGTTATTATTGAGAAATTTTAATCATATTCCGCTCAGAGCGAAGCTGAGGTTGCCATTGTTGTCGCTGTTGCTAGCTGTGTGAAGGCGTTTAAAGCATTTTGTTGGTGTGTAAATCCCCTATTTCATTAGATACTCATGGTGGATTTGGTTAAAATAACTCTGTCATACAAATTATGTTTATTAAGAAGTTTGTACCTTCTTCTTCCTTATCATCAAATACCTTATCTTCTATGTCCATTAAAAATAGTGAAGAAATTAGTTATAATGATTTAGATCAAGTTATTTATGACTGGACTATTCTAACCGTAAATTAAAATGAAATTTATAAAGTTGGAAATTTTCAATTAAAATCAAGTTATAAATTAAAAACCATCGAAAAAACTGAATCCATTGCCATTAATTTCAGCATCTTTCTTTAATCAAGCCTCATGAAATAAAGGAGTATATTAAAACATACAATTATATTCATTTTGGATTAGTGCAAGTTGCTTTAACGCCATTAACAAGACTTGGACTTTAGAATTGAAACTCTCATCTATGTTCAAGACACAAGACATAAAAAATTCAGTGATTCATTACTTGGATTGGTTGAATCAAGTTTGGCTAATGGCCCTACTTTCTTCAATTGCTTTCCACTTTTGTATTCCCCATTTGGTAATAGAGCCAAGTTGGTATCAAATTTGTAATCAAGTACTTTGGTAATATAAAGTTGTTGTGTGAGTATTTCCTCACTTATCTTTATTATGTTATGCTTTGATCTTGCTTAAGGAATTGCTAACTCAGAAATAAGAACGTCAAAAGTCTCAATACCTAGTTCTGTGTTTATTATTATTGAGAAATTTTAATCATATTCAGCCCAAAGCTAAGGTGAGGTAGCCATTGTTGTAGCCTTTGTTATCCGTGTCAAGGCATTTAAGGCATTTTGTTGGTATGTAAATCCTCTATTTCATTAGATACTCATGGTGGATTTGGTTAAAATAACTATGTAATACAAATTATGGCTAAGCCTATTACGAAGTTTGTACCTTCTTCTCCCTCATCATCAAATTCCTTATCTTCTATGTCTATTAAAAATAGTGAAGAAATCAGTTATGATGATTTAGATCAAGTTATTTGTGAGTGGACTATTCCAACCGAAAACAAAAATGAAATTTATAAAGTCAGAAGTTTTCAATTAAAATCAAGTTATAAAGTAAAAACCATTGAAAGAACTGAATCCATTAACAGTAATATTTAGAATCTTTCTTTAATCAAGCCCCATGAAATAAAGGAGTATGTTAAAACATACAATTATATTGATTTTGGATTAGTGCAAGCTACTCTAAAGCCATTAACAAGACTTGGACTTAGAACTGAAGCTCTCATCTATGTTCAAGATACAAGACATAAAAAATTCAGTATTTCATTACTTGGATTGGTTGAATCAAGTTTGGCTAATGGCCCTACTTTCTTCAATTGCTTTCCAAATTTCTCTATTTCTTTTACAGATCCAGGTGCACATGAAGCTCTTACTCTTGCTATTCAGATAAAAGGTTTTGATATGAATCCTCATAATCAAAATCTTGCTCTCATATATATAGTTTATTATAAACTCATGAATTTAGTTGTTCCGAGCATAGCCTATTCCCATCAAGCAAAAGGTTTGACTACATTATTCCAAACTAATTTAAAAAATAAATTTAGTATTCCAAAATTCATACAGTGGAATGATATTAATCTATTTGGAAAATGGCACTTAGAAAATGCTCAACCTGAAAGGTCTTTAGAAAATCAAGATATTGAAACAATTATTGAACTTGAAGATTGAAGTGTTGAAATAATTTTCAAATAGATTCAAGGGATACAACTCCTACAGTTTATCAACCTTTTAGAAAGTCTTATTCTTATCCTCCCTCTGTGGTAGGATCTTCCATAAAAGAACCATCCCGAGTTTCTTGCTCTACACCTAATGTAGACCTTCGACCTGCAGGATTAGCCCGTCCTTCTTATCAAGCTTCTCAATCTAATACATATAATCCTTTGGAATCCGATTTCAATATAAATATTATTGAATGTTTTGAAATTGATAAGGAAATGTTTAAAAAGAATTTAACTTTACATCCTCTCATAAAATCCTTTTTTAACCATGTTTCTCAAGAACATGAAGACTTTCTAAAAGCAAAATGGTATAAATATATATATGATAAACGATGAAATATTTATTTCTTTGATTGGCTTAAACTAGCCATGAAGAAGGCTTATAATACTGAAGATTTGTGCATCAATCTGATAACTAAATTAAGCTCTTCTTGGATTATAGCTTCTACCAGTTCCTCTCCATAATGAACTAAAGAATCTATACATCCTCCATTACATCAAATCATTTATAAAGAAACTTCGGCTGTACCCATAAAAGATGTTGCAAAAATACAAGAAGACAAAGGTAAAACTAAAGTTATTTACAAATTAGATTTAAGTCATATTTTAGAACAAAATAATTATATAAATTTAAGCCTTAATACTATTAGCTAACAAACAAATATAATTGAAGATAAAGTTGAAAATATTTTAAAATTTTATGAAACTACTTCTTCCCATAAAGTAATCAAGGCGCAATCTTTAGGTTTTCAAGGTGAAGCCCTTAAAGATCTAAAGTTAGAAAAAAAAGCCCTTAAAAGTTTCAGACGAACTATTCAATCAATTATCTCATAGTTTTACAAACATAAAACTTAAAGATAATAAACAAAATAAAGATGAAAAATCCATAAATATTTTAGTTTCTAAAGCTTTGAGCTCAGACTCAAAATTCTCTATTTCTGACTCTATAGAGGAAAAATCAATTGAAATTCAAAATGAACAAAATCAAGAATCTCCACAAATCAATAAAATGTTTAAAAGACAAAAACCAATAGTCACTACAGTAAAAACAAGAAATTATTGTCCAGGACCTACTCCAGTTGATCTTTAATTCGAAGAGTAAGTTATTCTAAGTAGCCTTCGATTTGAAACCACTTCAGTATATGAATGGAATGTAAATGGACTATCTGAATCTCAAATCTTGCAACTATGCCAACACATGATGATATATGCCTCTACTATCATGGCTGCCGGTAATGATCAAAGACATGCAGTAAATGCTATCGTCCTTGGATTTACTGGACAATTACATGGTTAGTGGGAAAAATACCTATCTGATACAGAAAGAAATGCTATATTAAATGTAGTAAAAGGAGATCCCTTAGGAAATCCTGTTCTTACTCCTGAAGGCCAAATGATCCCTGATTCCATCTACATGCTTATTACCAATATAGTTAAACATTTTATTGGTAATTAAATGAATGTAGAAGAAAAATTAAAAGCACAATTAATTAATTTATCTTGCCCAACATTATCAGATTTTCGTTGGTATAAAGATGTTTTTTAATCAAAACTCTATACGATCAATGTAAGTAATTCAAAATTTTGGAAAGAAAATTTCGTATATGGTCTTCCTAAACTTTCTGCAGAAAAAGTTAGAGAAGAATTAAAATTAGAAAGTTATGGAAACTCAAATTATGGAATGTATACATATGGTGATCTAATTCAAAAGATTAATAAAGTGGGATTTTCATTATGCAATGAAATCAAACTTAAATGTTAAATTGAAAATCAAGAAAGAATCAGCAAGTATGAACTTGGTGATTTTTGTTTTCAATTTGGGATGGAACCATTAATCTATCCTTCTAGCCAGAATTAAAAGACAAACTTAAAAAGAAACCATCAGAAAAGAAAATCTAAACATTTTAAAACTCCACAATATTATACTCCCTTAAAAAGAAATTATGAAAATCTTTGCATAAAAACCCTTATAGAGAATTAAAGAAATCTTATACAAATGATAATCCATCCACTTCTTATCCTAAGAAAAAAGAAATGGAATGTTATAATTGTAAAGAAAAAGGACATATAGCTCTTGACTGCCCAAAAATAAAAATTAAAATAGAAAAATAAATCAAAACTATCTTAAAAGGACCTCAACGTCAAAGTCATTCAGTTCCTCTGATACAGATTATTTTTTCTCTCATGCTTCAGATACATGTCATTGTAAAATATTTGACAGTGAAATCCAGTATGAATCTGCTTCTTCTTCCTCTTTATCTTTAAACTTACTTTTTGCTCCAGAAAAGATGGTGTTGGAAATGTTTAAAGTCTAAAAGATGAAGAATTAAAAAAATAAATATTTTGAAAAAATACAAAATATAACTAAGAGAACTAAAAAAGGGAAAGCTTCCACATTAAATAACATATCAGACTTATCTGAACAATTCACCATTAAAACTGTATTAGATAGATTAAGAGAGCAACAAGCTTCTACTCATTTTTCTATTTAAGATCTTTAAAAAGAAATAAATAATAAAAAACGAATTAAAACAAGACTTAATTGAACTTCAAGAACTCCAACAACGTGTTGAGAATCTTGAATTTCACACACTCAAAAATTATCAAGAAAATAATGATAATTTAGAAAATTAAGAAAAATTTGATAATGACTTAAATGGTTTTGTAAATTCTTTAATAAGAAATCCACTTAAAAAATGGAAAACTCAAGCTACAATTAAGGGCAAAGACTTCTCTATTAAAGCACTATGCTTACTAGATAGTGGCGCAGATGTTAATTTAATAAGAGAATGATTAATCCTAACAAAATATTATGAAAAAACCAATAATAAACTCAATCTAGCTACTGCTAGCAAAATACTACATATCAAATACAAATTAAGTAATGTTTATGTATATAAAATGGAACATGCATAAAGACTAATTTCCTTCTAGGAAAAGATTTAAACAATGATGTTATCCTTGGAAATTCTTTTCTACAAATTTTATAGCCTTTTCAAATTGAGTCATTAGGTTTAAAAACTATTTTAGACTGTAAAAAATTAAATTTTGATTTTGTTGAATTAACTCCTATTCAACATATCAATATTATTTAGACAAAGTGTAAACAGGAATAAGATGTTTAAAAACCGTTCAGATATCCAGTTTCAAATAAAATGGATCTTATTAATCGTCTCTCTGATGTCTTCTGTTTTCTACATTTAATCATACATCCAGATCTTGGTACCTTCAAATTCTACCTGAAGGACAGATATAAAATTGTTTTTCTTTTCCCAAAGAAAATAAAAATTCTTGATAATTCTCATTCAAACCTATCTGCCTTCAGGAAGTATCCTTTCTCATTATGACATCAAGTACAACCAAAAGCAAAGCCCTTATTCAGGAATCAAGCTCTTCCTTCATACCTAGATCCCAACAAATATCAATTCCCTTCTTCGATCCATGATTATCTGTCATTTCACAAGAACTTATCAATGCTCATTGGAGTGCTATTCACTATGATAAAAGAATAAACACTAGAAAAACTCTATCCAAAACTGCAAACCATATCAAGGACTTAGAAAGCCAAATCCTTATGTGCCATAACATCCATCAAAGAGTACTATTACCCACCTATGCTAATGAAAAAACATCCAAAATTCACCTCCTGGAAAAGGTTGACATAGCGTTTCTAGATGAGATAGCTGCAAGAATTAGAGAAAAAATTATTTCTTGTCAGATCAAGGAGCGATTAATGCTCAAAACTCAATATATAAGCTCGGCAACTGGCTTTTCCAAATTGTTCCTGCCATCATATGAAGTTGATATCTCATATATCGAACAAGGATTAGTCCAAAGATTTTCTTTATGCAGAGATGATTTTGAAATGATACAGCAGCTCCCTGCAATCATGCGTCCCGCCCTTCGCAGCCTTGGAGTTACCAAAAAATAACTTCTCATAACGATTTCATCAAGTTTGGGTGAAACATCAGAAATCTGGTTTTATCAACCTTATCAATTATGGACCATCATGAAATATGAAGAAGGAGATTTAGTTTGTAAAAAGTTCATCTCTACCTTAAATTATTACGAGCATCTCCCTATTGATTATCCAGCTCGATGGTATGAATTTCATGAAGTCTCTATAATCAAATACAGCTCAGAATGCTCCGAACTTATGATCCAGCTTCTGATTAGTATCAAAGATTTCTCAATCTAAAAGGATATATTGAATTTGCAAGTACATATAGATATGTTTGGTGTGACGGTCGAAGAGTTGTTTACATCGCTGATGATTCACTAAGCAAACAACGGTGTTACAGAATCCATATAAATCTGGACATACAGCTCTTAATCAAATTATCAATGCTTATGAAGACATGTCTTTTGATATTTCTGATAGAACTCGACAAGAGTTAATCCAATTATTCCATGGTGAATTAACAAATGATGGCTGGGATGAGTGCTTATGATGTAAGTCTCCAATACTATGATGCTTAGCATAGAGATTTTTCCTACAAGAGCTTTTCCTACTAGCCCATCAATGATTTTTTTGGAAAAAGTACATACAAAAGTACTAAAAGACAAAGCATATCTCTCATAAGAATGAAGTATTATTTTATTCCCAATGTGCACATCTATGAAGAACTTATCTCCAAAAAGGGAAAAGAAATAAAGACATGACACATCCCTTATCAAGTCACTCAATGCAACCATGACATCTCACTATTCAAAATAAAGTTCATCAACAGCAAAGATTATGATTTTTGGCTGCAGTCCGGTTGCATCATGAAATTTGTCAACACATGAAATGAAATGCAAATGTAGTGTAAATTCAGTTGTAATAAAATGTAAATTATGCTAGTTATAACTATAAATAGGTCTAGCCTTCTTCATGTACAGGCAAGAGTTGGAATACTAGTCAAAATCCAGCCTTGCTTCCACCACCATCTCCTCTCTCCTCTCCTTTCCGCTTTTGTATACCCACCATCTTCCCCATTTGCTATCAGAGCCAAGTTGGTATCAAAATTGTAATCATACTTTGGTAATATAAAGTTGTTTTGTGCGTATTTCTCACTTATCTTTGTTATGTTATGCTTTGAATTTACATAAAGAATTGTTGACTCAAAAGTAAGAATGTCAAAAGTCTTAATACTTAGCTCTGTGTTTGTTATTACTAAGAAATTTTAATCATATTTGGCCCGAAGCAAAGCTGAGGTAGCCATTGTTGTTGCCGTTGTTAGCCGTCTGAAGGCGTTTAAAGCATCTTGTTGGTGTGTAAATCCTCAATTTCGTTAGATACTCATCGTGGACTTGGTTAAAATAGCTCTGTAATATAAATTATGGCTAAGCTTATTAAGAAGTTTATACCTTCTTCTTCCTCATCATCAAATTCCTTATCTTCTATGTCTATTAAAAATAGTGAAGAAATCAGTTATGACAATTTAGATTTAGTTATTTATGACTAGACTAATCCAACCGTAAATAAAAATGAAATTTATAAAGTTGGAAGTTTTCAATTAAAATCAAGTTATAAAGTAAAAACCATTGAAAGAAATGAATTCATTACCAGTAATATTCAGCATCTTTCTTTAATCTAGCCCCATGAAATAAAGGAGTGTGTTAAAACATACAATTATATTCATTTTGGATTAGTGCAAGTTGCTCTAAAGCCTTTAACAAGACTTGGACTTAGAACTGAAGCTCTCATCTATGTTCAAAATACAAGACATAAAAAATTCAGTGATTCATTACCTGGAATGGTTAAATAAAGTTCGGCTAATGGCCCTACTTTCTTTAATTGCTTTCCAAATTTCTTTATTTCCTTTACATATCCAGGTGCACATGAAGCTCTTACTCTTGCTATCCAGACAAAAGGTTTTGATATGAATCCTCATAATCGAGATCTTGTTTTCATATATAGAGTTTATTATAAACTCATGAATTCAGTTGTTCCAGGCATAGTGTATTATCATCAAGCAAAAGGTATGGCAACTTAATTCCAAACCAATTGCAAAAATAAAGTTAATATTCCAAAACTCATACAGTGGAATGATATTAATCTATCTGGTAAATGGCGCTTAGAAAATGGCCAACTGGAAAGGTCTTTAGAAAATCAAGATATTGAAATAATTATCGAACATGAAGATGGAAGTGTTGAAATAAATTTTCAAATGGATTCAAAAGATACAACTCCTATGGTTTATCAACCTTCTAGAAAGTCTTATTCTCATCCTCCCTCTGTGGTAGGATCTTCCATAAAAGAACCATCCCGAGTTTCTTACTATACAACTAATGTAGACCTTTGAGTTATAGGACTTGTTTATCCTTCTTATCAAGTTTCTCTATCTAATACATATAATCCTCCGGAATCCGATTTCAATATAAATGTTATTGAATGTTTCGATATTGATAAAGAAAAGTTAAAAAAGCATTTAGCTTTGCATCCTTTAACAAAATCCTTTTTTAAACAAGTTTCTCAAGAACATAAAGACTTTTTAAAAGAAAAATGGTAAAAATATATGTATGATAATCAAAGAAATATTTATTTTTTTGATTGGCTTAAACTGGCCATAAAGAAAGCTTCTAATACTGAAGATTTATCCATCAATATGATAACAAAATTAAGTTCACCTTGGATTATAGCTTCTACCGGTTCTTCTCCACAAAGAACTGAAGAATCTATACATCCTCCATTACATAAAATCATATATAAAAAAACTTTGGCTGTACCCATAAAAGATGTAGTAAAGATACAACGAGATAAAGGTAAATCTGAATTAGTTTATAAATCAGACTTAAGTCACATTTTAGAACAAAGTAATTTTACAAATATTAACCTTCGTACTATTGGCCAACAAACCAATAGAATTAAAGATAAAGTTAAAAATATTTTAAAAATTTATGAAGCATCTTCTTCACAAAAGATAACTAAAACATAAACTTTAGGTTTTCAAGGTGAAGCCCTTAAAGATCTAAATTGAGAAAGGAAACCTTTAAAATTTTCAGATGAACTAATCAATCAATTATCTCATAGATTTACAAATATAAAACTTCAAGAAAATAAAGATAATAAAGCTGACAAATCTATAAATGTTTTAGTCTCAAATTCTAAAGCCTCTAGCTCAAATTCATAATTTTCTGTAGCTGATCCTCTAAAAGAAGAGTCTAAAACAAATGATAATCAAAGAAATATTTATTTCTTTAATTAGCTTAAACTAGTCATGAAGAAAGCTTATAATACTAAAGATTTATCCATCAATATGATAACTAAATTAAGCTCTTCTTGGATTATAGCTTCTACCAGTTGCTTTCCACAAAGAACTTAAAAATCCATACATCCTCTATTACATCAAATCATATATAAAGAAACTTTAGCCGTACCCATAAAAGATGTTGCAAAAATACATGGAGATAAAGGTAAATCTGAATTTATTTACAAATCAGATTTAAGTCATGTTTTAGAACACAATAATTATACAAATATTAACCTTCATACTATTGGCCAACACATGATGATATATGCCTCTACCATCATGGTTGCCGGTAATGATCAAAGACATGCAGTAAATGCAGTTGTCCTTGGATTTATTGGACAATTACATGGTTGGTGGGAAAAGTACCTATCTGATATAGAAAGACAAACTATACTAACTGCAGTAAAAAGAGATCCTTCAGGAAATCCTATTAATACTCCTCAAGGTCAAATGATTCTTGATTCTATTTACATGCTTATTACCAATATAGTAAAACATTTTATTGGTAATTAAATGAATGTAGAAGAAAAAAATTAAAAACACAATTAATCAATTTATCTTGGTCAACATTATTAGATTTTCGTTGGTATAAAGATGTTTTCTTATCAAAACTCTATACAATTGATGCAAGCAATTTAGAATTTTGGAAAAAAAAATTTATATCTGGTCTTCCTAAACTTTTTATAGAAAAAGTTAGAGAAGCATTAAAATCAGAAAATTATGAAAATTTAAATTATGAACTTCATATATATGGTGACCTCATTCAAAAGATAAATAAAGTTGGATTTTCTTTACGCAATGAAATCAAACTTAAACGAAAAATTGAAAATCAAAAAAGAATTAGCAAATATGAACTTGGTGATTTTTGTTATCAATTTGGCATGGAACCATTAATTAGTCCTCCTAGCCATAATAAAAAGAAAACCTTAAAAAAACATCAAAAAAGAAAATATAAACATTTTTCAACACCATAATATTATATTCCCTCAAAAAGATATCATAAAAAAATCTTCCTATAAAAACCCTTATAAAGAATTAAAGAAATCTTATACAAAAAATAATCCATCCACTTCTCATCCCAAGAAAAAAGAAATACAGTATTATAATTGCATGGAAAAAGGACATATAGCCCCTAATTGCCCAAAAATAAAAGTTAAAATAGAAAAAGAAATGAAAACTATCTTAAAAGGATCCTTAGAGTCAGAGTCATCTAGTTCCTTTGATACATATATTCTTCCTCTCATTCTTCAAATACATGTCATTGAAAAATATTTGACAATGAAATCCAGTATAAATCTGCTTCTTCTACCTCTTTATCTTTAAACCTACTTTCTGCTCCAGAAGAGCTGGTACTAGAAATGTTTAAAGATCTAAAAGATGAAGAATTAAAAAATAAATATTTTAATAAAATACAGAATATAGATTAAGGAACTAAAAAAAGAAAGCTTCTACATCAAATAACATATTAGATTTACCTGAACAATTCAGCTTTAAAACTATATTAGATAGATTAAGAGAGTGATAGGCTCCTACTAAGCATTCTATCCAAGATCTTTATAAAGAAATTAATAATCAAAATCAAGAAATAAAAGAATTAAAACAAGACTTAATTGAACTTCAATAACTCAAACAACGTGTTGAGAATCTTCAATTTCATTACTCAAAAATTATCAAGAAAATAATTATAATTTAGCAAATCAAGAAAAAATTTGATGAAAACTTAAATGGTTTTGTAAATTCTTTAAGAAGGAATCCACTTAAAAAATGAAAAACTCGAGTTATAATGGAGATCAAATAATTTACTATTAAAGCACTCTGCTTATTAGATAGTGGCGTAGATGTTAATTTAATAACAAAAAGATTAACCCTAACAAAATATTATGAAAACACCAATAATAAACTCAATCTAGCTACTACTAGCAAAAAACTACATATCAAACACAAATTAAGTAATGTTTATCTCTGTAAAAATGGAATATGCATAAAGACTAATTTCCTTCTAGGAAAGGATTTAAACAATGATGTTATCCTTGGAAATCTTTTTCTACAAATTTTACAGCCTTTTCAAATTGACTCATCAGGTCTAAAAACTATTTTAGACAATCATTATCATCATCATCAAAGCCTTATCCCAAAAAAACTATTTTAGACAATAAATAATTAAAATTTAATTTTGTTGAATTAACTCCTAGTCAACATATCAATATTATTCAGACAAAGTGTAAACAAAAGTAAGATGTTCAAAAACCATTCAGATATCCAGTTCCAAATAAAATGGATCTCATTAATTGCCTCTTTGATGTCTTCATGTTTTCTACATTTAATCCTACATCCAGATTTTGGTACCTTCAATTCTATCCAAAGGACAGATATAAAATTATTTTTCTTTTCCCAAAGAAAATAAAAATTCAAATTATTGATAATTCTCATTCAAACCTATCTTTTACTCCTATCTGCCTTCAGGAAGTATCCCTTCTCATTATGACATCAAGTACAAGCAAAAGCAAAGCCCCTTTTCAGAAATCAAGCTTTTCCTTCATACCTACATCCTAATAAATATCACTTCCCTTCTTTAATCCAGGATTATCTGTCATTTTACAAGAACTTATCAATGCCCATTAGAGTGCCATTCTCTTTGATAAAAGAAAAAACACTAGAAAAACACTATCCAAAATTGCAGACCATATCAAGGACTTAGAAAGCCTAATCCATATGTGCCATAGCATCCATCAAAACGCCCTGTTATCCACCTATGCTGATGGAGAAACATCAGAATTCTCCTCCTGAAAAAGGTTAACACAGCCCTTGCAGATGAGATAGTTGCAAGAATTAGAGAAAAAACTATTTCCTGTCAGATCAAGGAGCGATTAATGCTCAAAGATCATTATTTAAGCTGGGCATCTGGCTTTCCCAAATTGTTTCTACCATCATATGATGTTGATACCCATATTTCGAACAAGGATTAGTCCAAAGATTTTCTTCATGCAGAGATGATTTTGAAATGATACAGCAACTCCTTGCAATCGTGCGTCATACCCTTCACAGCCTTGGTGTTACCAAAAGACAACTTCTCATTACAATTTCATCAAGTTTGGGTGAAAGATCAAAAATCCAGTTTTATCAACCTTATCATTTATGGACTGTCATGACTTATGAAGAAGGAGATTAAGTCTGCGAAAAATTCATCTTGACCTTAAATGATTACAAGCATCTCCCTGTTGATTATTTAGCTCAATGGTATGAATCTCATGAAGTCGTTATAATGGAATACAACTTAGAGTATCTCCAAAATTATGATTCAGCTTCTGATCAATATCAAAGATTTCTCAATCTAAAAGGACATCTTGAATTTGCAAGTACATACAAATATGTTTAGTGTGATGGTCGATGAGTTGTTTCCATTGCTGATGATCTCGCTAAGCAAACAACGGTGATACAGAATCCATATAAATCTGGACATACAGCTCTTAATCAAATTATCAATGCTTATGAAGACATGTATTTTGATATTTCTGAAGAAACTCGAGAAGAGTTAATAAAATATTCCATGGTGAATTAACAAATGAAGGTTGGGATGAGCACTTTTGATGCAAGTCTCCTATAATACTATGCCTACCGTAAAGATTCTTCCTATAATAGCTTTTTCTAAAGCATTGGAAGGATGAGAAAATCTTTTTCTACTAGCCCATCAATGACTTTTAGAAAAAGTACATGTAAAAGTACTAAAAGACAAAGCATATCTCTCATAAGAATGAAACAGTATTTTATTCCTAACATGCACACCCATGAAGAACTTATCTCCAAAAAGGGAAAAGAAATAAAGACATGACACATACCATATCAATTAAATGAAATGCACATTCAGTCTAAATTCAGTTGTAATGAATTGTAATATGACTATAAATAAGTCTACCCATTCTCATGTACAGGTAAGAGTTGGAATACCGGTCAAAATCCAGCCTTGCTTCCACCACCATCTCCTCCCTCCTCTCCCTTCCGCTTTTGTATACCCACCATCTTCCCCATTTGGTATCAGAGACAAGTTGGTATCTAGTTTGTAATCAAGTATCGTTGCAATATAAAGTCATTTTGTGAGTATTTCTTCACTAATATTTATGCTTTGATTTTGTTTAAGGAATTGCTAACTCAAAAGCAAGAACATCAAAAATCTTAATACTTAGTTGTGTGTTTGTTATTATTGAGAAATTTTAATCATATTCCGCCTAGAGCGAAGCTGAGGTAGCCATTGTTGCTAATGTTGTTAGCCATGTGAAGGTGTTTAAGGTGTTTTGTTGGTGTCTAAATCCTTTATTTCGTTAGATTCTCATGATGGATTTGGTTAAAATAACTTTGTAATACAAATTATGGCTAAGCTTATTAAGAAGTTTGTACCTTTTTCTTCCTCATTATCAAATTCCTTATCTTCTATGTCTATTAAAAATAATGAAGAAATCAGTTATGATGATTTATATCAAGTTGTTTGTGATTGGACTATTCCAACCATAAATAAAAATGAAATTTATAAAGTTGGAAGTTTTGAATTAAAATCAAGTTATAAAGTAAAAACCATTGAAAGAACAGAATCCATTACCAGTAATATTCAGCATCTTTCTTTAATCAAGCCCATGAAATAAAGGAGTATGTTAAAATGGACAATTATATTCATTTTGGACTAGCACAAGTTGCTCAAAAGCCTTTAACAAGACTTGGACTTAGAACAGAAGCTCTCATCTATGTGCAAGATATAAGACAAAAAATTCAGGGATTCATTACTTGGAATGGTTGAATCAAGTTTGGCTAATGGCCCTACTTTTTTCAATTGCTTTCCAAATTTCTCTGTTTCCCTTACAGATCCAGGTGCAAATGAAGCTCTTACTTGCTATCCAGACAAAAGGTTTATATATGAATCCTCATAATGAAAATCTTGCTCTCATGTATAGAGTTTATTATAAACTTAAGAATTCAGTTGTTCCAGGCATAGCCTATTCCCATCAAGCAAAAGGTATGACTACTTTATTCCAAACTAATTTCAAAAATAAAATTAATATTCCAAAACTCATATAGTGAAATGATATTAATCTATCCGGTAAACGGTGTTTAGAAAACGCTTAACCAGAAAGGTCTTTAGAAAATCAAGATATTACAACAATTATTGAACATGAAGATGGAAGTGTTGAAATAAATTTTCAAATAGATTCATAAGATACAACTCTTACTGATTATCAACTTTTTAGAAAGTCTTATTCTCATCCTCCCTCTGTGGCAGGATCTTCCATAAAAGAACCATCCCGAGTTTCTTACTCTACACCTAATGTAGACCTTCGACCTACAGGACTAGTGTATCCTTTTTATCAAGCTTCTTCAACTAATACATATAATCCCTCACAATCTGATTTCAATATAAATGTTATTGAATACTTTGAAATTGATAAAGAAATGTTAAAAAAGAATTTATCTTTACATCCTTTAACAAAATCCTTTTTTAAATACGTTTCTCAAGAACATGAAGACTTTTTAAAAGAAGGATGGTACAAATATATATATGATAATCAAAGAAATATTTATTTCTTTGATTGGCTTAAACTAGCCATAAAGAAAGCTTATAATACTGAAGATTTATCCATCAATATGATAACAAAATTAAGTTCATCTTGGATTATAGCTTCTACCAGTTCTTCTCCACAAAGAACTGAAGAATCTATACATCCTCCATTACATCAAATCTTATTTAAAGAAACTTCAACCATACCCATAAAAGATGTTGCAAAAATACAAGGAGATAAAGGTAAATTTGAATTTATTTACAAATCAGATTTAAGTCATGTTTTAGATCAAAATAATTATTCAAATATTAACCTTCATACTATTGGCGAACAAAGTAATATAATTGAAGTTAAAGTTGAAAATATTTTACAGCCTTCTGAAATTATTTCTTCTCAAAAAGAAATCAAAACTATTTTAAAAAGATCCTCATTGTCATCCTTAGAATAATCTAGATCCTCTGATAAAGATTATTCTTCAGATACATGCCATTGTAAAATATTGGATAGTGAAATCCAATATGAATCTGCTTCTTCTTCCTTTTTATCTTTAAATGTACTCTCTGCTCCTGAAGAAATGGTGTTAGAAATGTTTAAAGATCTAAAAGATGAAGAATTAAAAAATAAATGTTTTGAAAAAATATAGAAAATAAACAACAAAAATAGAAAAGGAAAAACTTCTACATCAAGTAATATATCTGACTTGCTTGAACAATTCAGTATAAAAACTATTCTAGTTAGATTAAGAGAGCAACAAGTTTCTACTCATCTTTTAATTCTTATAAGGGTTTTTATAAGAAGATTTTTTATAATATCTTTTTGAGGGAGTATAATATTGTGGAGTTGAAAAATGTTTAGATTTTCTTTTTTGATGGTTTCGTTTGAAGTTTTTCTTTTTATTCAGGCTAGAAAGACTGATTAAAGGTTCGATACCAAATAAAAATCACTAAGTTCATACTTACTGATTCTTTTTTTATTTTCAATTTGACATTTAAGTTTGATTTCATTGGATAATGAAAATCCAACTTTATTAATTTTTTGAATTAGATCACCATATGTATACATTCCATAATTCAAATTTCCATAATTTTCTTATTTGAATTCTTCTCTAACTTTTTCTATAAAAAGTTTAGGAAGACCAAATATGAACTTTTCTTTCCAAAATTATGAATTACTTGCATCGATTGTATAGAGTTTTGATAATAAAACATCTTTATACCAACAAAAATCTAAAAATGATGGGCAAGATAAATTGATTAATTGTGTTTTTAACTTTTTTTCTACATTCATATAATTACCAATAAAATATTTAACTATATTGGTAATATGCATGTAGATGGAATCAGGGATAATTTGGCCTTGAGGAGTAAGAACAGGATTTCCTGAGGGATCTCTTTTTACTACATTTAGTATAGCATTTTTTTGTGCATCAAATAGGCATTTTTCCCTCCAACCATGTAATTATCCAGTAAATCCAAGGATGACTGCATTTACTGCATGTCTTTGATCATTACTGGCAACCATGATGGTAGAGGTATATATCATCATGTGTTGGCATAGTTGTAGGATTTGATATTCAGATAGTCCATCTAGATTCTATTCATATACTGAGGAGTTTTCAAATTGAAGGCCATTTAGAATAGCTTGTTCTTTGAATTGAAGATCAACTGGAGTAGGTCTTGGATAATAATTTATTGTTTTGGCTGCAGTGATTATTGGTTTTTGTTTTTTTAATATTTTATTGATTTGTAGAGATTCTTGATTTTGATCATTTTGATTCTCAATTGTTTTAGACTTTTCTTCTATAGGATTAGTTATAGAAAATTCTGAATCTGAGATAGAGGCTTTGGAATTTGAGACCAAAACATTTATAGATTTGTCAGTATTTTTATCTTTATTTTCTTGAAGTTTTATATTTGTAAAACTGTGAGATAAATGATTGATTAGTTTGTCTGAAAATTTAAGGGTTTTTTTCCCAACTTTAGATCTTTAAGGGCTTCACCTTGAAAACCTAAAGATTGTATCCTGATTACTTTATGGGAAGAAGTAGTTTCATAAAATTTTAAAATATTTTCAACTTTATCTTCAATTCTATTGGTTTGTTGGCCAATAGTATGATGGTTTATATCTGTATAATTATTTTATTCTAAAACATAACTTAAATCGGATTTGTAAATAAATTCAGTTTTTCCTTTGTCTCCTTGTATTTTTGAAACATCTTTTATGGGTACAGCTGAAGTTTCTTTATAAATGATTTGATATAATGGAGGATGTATAGATTCTTCAGTTCTTTGTGGAGAAGAACTGGTAGAAGCTATAATCCAAGATTAACTTAATTTTGTTATCATATTGATGGATAAATCTTCAATATTATAAGCTTTCTTTATGGCTAGTTTAAGCCAATCAAAGAAATAAATATTTCTTTGATTATCATACATATATTTATACCATTTTGCTTTTAGAAAGTCTTTATGTTCTTGAGAAACATGGTTAAAAAAGGATTTTGTGAGAGGATGTAAAGCAAAAATATTTTTTAATATTTCTTTATCAATTTCAAAGCATTCAATAACAATTATATTGAAATCAGATTTTGAGGGATTATATGTATTAGTTGGAGAGCATGATTTCTTATGTTTTCTGAAGCTTGATAAGAATGATACACAAGTCCTGTAGGTCGAAGGTCTACATTAGGTGTGGAGCAAAAAACTCGGGATGGTTCTTTTATGAAAGATCCTACCATAGAGGGAGGATGAGAATAAAACTTTCTAGAAAGTTAATAAACTGTAGGAGTTGTATCTCTTGAATCTGTTTGAAAATTTATTTCAATACTTCCATCTTCATGTTCAATAATTGTTTCAATATCTTGATTTTCTAAAAACCTTCGCCATTTACCAGATAGATTATTTTCATTCCATTGTATGAGTTTTGGAATATTAACTTTATTTTTGAAATTAGTTTGGAATAAAGTAGTCATACCTTTTGCTTGATGGGAATAGGCTATGCTTGGAACAACTAAATTCATGAGTTTATAATAAACTTTATATATGAGAGCATGATTTTGTTTATGAGGATTCATATTGAAACCTTTTGTCTGGATAGTAAGAATAAAAGCTTCATGTGCACCTAGATCTATAAGGGAAACAAAGAAATTTGGAAAGCAATTAAAGAAAGTAGGGCCATTAGCCAAACTTGATTCAACCATTTCAAGTAATGAATCATTGAATTTTTTATGTCCTGTGTCTTGAACATAGATGAGAGCTTTTGTTCCAAGTCCAAGTTTTGTTAATGGCTTTACAACAACTTGCACTAATCCAAAATGAATTTAATTGTATATTTTAACATACTCATTTACTTCATGGGGCTTGATTAAAAAAAGATGTTGAATATTACTCGTAATGGATTCAATTTTTTCAATGGTTTTTACTTTATAACTTGATTTTAATTAAAACTTCAAACTTAATAAATTTCATTTTTATTTACGGTTGGAATAATCCAGTCACAAATAACTCGATCTAAATTATCATAATTGATTTCTTTACTATTTTTAATAGACATAGAAGATAAGGAATTTGATGATAAGGAAGAAGAAGGTACAAACTTCTTAATAAGCCTAGCCATAATTTGTATTACAGAGTTATTTTAACCAAATCTACCACAAGTATCTAATGAAATAGAGGATTTATACACCAACAAAATGCCTTAAATGCCTTTACATGGCTAACAACGGTGAAAACAATGGCTACCTCAACATCGATCTGGGTGGAATATGATTAAAATTTCTCAATAATAACAAACACAGAACTAAGTATTAAAATTTTTAACGTTCTTGCTTTTGAGTCAGCAATTCCTTAAACAAAATCAAAACATAAAGATTAGTGAAGAAATACTTACAAAATGACTTTATATTGCAACGATAGTTGATTACAAGCTAGATGCCAACTTGGCTCTATCACCAAATGGGGAAGATGGTGGGTATACAAAAGTGGAAGGGAGAGGAGAGAGGAGATGGTGGTGCAAGCAAGGCTGGATTTTGACTGGTATTCCAACTCTTGCCTGATGAGGAAGGCTAGACTTATTTATAGTCCTAACAAACATAATTTACTTTTTATTACAACTGAATTTGGACTGAATGTGCATTTCATTTAATGTGCTGGCAAATTTCATGATGCTTCCTGACTACAGGTAAAAATCACAATCTTTGCTATAGATGAACTTTATTCTAAATAGTGAGATGTCATGATTGTTTTGAATGACTTGATAAGGTATGTGTCATGTTTTTATTTCTTTTCCCTTTCTAGAGATAAGTTCTTCATGGATGTGCTTATCTAGAATAAAATACTACTTCATTCTTATAAGAGAAATGCTTTGTCTTTTAGTACTTTTGCATGTACTTTTTCTAAAAACTCATTGATGGGCTAGTAGAAAAAGCTTTTCTCATCCTTCCAATGCTTTAGAAAAAGCTCTTGTTGGAAGAATCTTTATGGTAGGCATAACATTATAGGAGACTTCTATCAAAAGTGCTCATCCTAACCTTCATTTGTTAATTCACCATAGAATAATTAGATTAACTCTTCTCGAGTTTCTTCAAAAATATCAAAAGACATGTCTTCATAATCATTGATAATTTGATTAAGAGTTGTATGTCCAGATTTTTATGGATTTTGTATCACCGTTGTTTACTCAGCGAGATCATCAGCATTGCAAACAACTCGTCGACTGTCACACCAAACATATCTATATGTACTTGCAAATTCAAGATGTCCTTTTAGATTGAGAAATCTTTGATATTGATCAAAAGCTAGACCATAATTTTAGAGACATTCTAAGTTGTATTTCATTATAGCGACTTCATGAGATTCATACCATTGAGTTGGATAATCAATAGGGAGACACTCATAATCATTTAAGGTAGAGATGAATTTTTTGCAGACTAAATCTCCTTCTTCATAAGTCATGATAATTCATAATTGATAAGGTTGATAAAACAGGATTTTTGATCTTTCACCTAAGCTTGATAAAATCGTTATGAGAAGCTGTCTTTTGGTAACTCCAAGCCTACGAAGGGCATCATGCATGATTGCAGGGAGCTGCCGTATTATTTCAAAATCATCTCTATATAAAGAAAATCTTTGGACTAATCCTTGTTCGATATATAAGATATCAACTTCATATGATGGTAGGAACAATTTGGCAAAGACAGTTGCCCAGCTTATATATTGAGCTTTGAGCATTAATCGCTCCTTGATCTGACAAGAAATAGTTTTTTCTCTAATTCTTACAGCTATCTCATCTAGAACGGCTATGACAACTTTTTCGAAGAGGTGAATTCTGGATGTTTTTTCATCAGCATAGGTGGATAACAGTACTCTTTGATGGATGTTATGGCACATAAGGATTTGGCTTTCTAAGTCCTTGATATGGTTTACTATTTTGGATAGGGTTTTTCTAGTATTTTTTTCTTTTATCAAAGAGAATGGCACTTCAATGGGCATTGACAAGTTCTTGTGAAATGATAGATAATCCTGGATTGAAGAAGGGAATTGATATTTGTTGGGATGTAGGTATGAACGAAGAGCTTGATTCCTAAATAGGGGCTTTGCTTTTGCTTGTACTTGATGTCATTAAGTAAAGGCTACAAAATTTGTAGAAAAGGATTTCCAAGGATAACATCATTGTTTAAATCTTTTCCTAGAAGGAAATTAGTCTTTATGCATATTCCATTTTTATAGACATAAACATTACTTAATTTGTATTTAATATGTAGTTTTTTGCTAGCAGTAGCTAGATTTAGTTTATTATTGGCTTTTTCATAATATTTTGTTGGGATTAATCCTTCTTTTATTATGTTAACACCTGTGCCACTATCTAGTGAGCAGAGTGCTTTAATAGAGAATTCTTTGATCTTAATTGTAACTTGAGTTTTCCATTTTTTAAGTGGATTCCTTGTTAAAGAATTTACAAAACCATTTAAGTTTTCATCAAATTTTTTTTGATTTTCTAAATTAGCATTATTTTCTTGATAATTTTTGAGTATGTGAAATTCAAGATTCTCAAGACATTGTTTCAGTTCTTAAAGTTCAATTAAGTCTTATTTTAATTCTTTTATTTCTTGATTTTGATTATTAATCTCTTTATAAAGATCCTGAATAAAAAGATGAGTAGGAGCTCGTTACTCTCTTAATCTATCTAATGCAGTTTTAATGCTGAATTATTTAGGTAAGTCTGATATGTTATTTGATGTAGAAGCTTTTCCTTTATTAGTTCCTTTATTTATATTATGCATTTTTTTAAAATATTTATTTTTTAATTCTTCATCTTTTAATCTTTATACATTTCTAGCACCATCTCTTCTGGAGTAAAAAGTACGTTAAAGATAAAGAGGAAAAAGAAGCAGATTCATATTGGATTTCACTGTCAAATATTTTACAATGACATGTATTTGAAGCATAAGAGGAAGAATAATCTGTATCAGACGAACTGGATGACTCTGACACTGAGGATCCTTTTAAGATAGTTTTGATTTCTTTTTCTATTTTAACTTTTATTTTTGGGCAGTCAGGAGCTATATGTCCTTTTCCTTTGCAATTATAACATTTATTTATTTATTTTTTGGATAAGAAGTGGATGGATTATCATTTGTATAAGTTTCATTAATTCTTTAAAAGGGTTTTTATGAGAAGGTTTTTTATAATATCTTTTTGAGGGAGTATAATATTGTGGAGTTGAAAAATGTTTAGATTTTCTTTTTTTTTTTTGTTTCTTTTCAAGGTTTTCTTTTTATTTTGGCTAGAAGGATTGATTTATGGTTCCATACCAAATTGAAAAAATAAATCACCAAATTCATACTTATTGTTTCATTTTTTATTTTCAATTTGACATTTAAGTTTGATTTCATTGCATAATAAAAATTCAACTTTATTAATCTTTTTAATTAAATCACCATATGTATACATTCCATAATTCAAATTTCCATAATTTTCTTATTTTAATTTTTCTCTAACTTTTGCTGCAAAAAGTTTAGGAAGACCATATATGAATTTTTCTTTCCAAAATTTTGAATTACTTGCTCCACTTGTATAGAGTTTTAATAAGAAAACATCTTTATAACAATGAAAATCTAATAATGTTGGGCAAGATAAATTGATTAATTGTGTTTTTAATTTTTCCTCCACATTCATATAAAATGTTTAACTACATTGGTAACAAGCATGTAGATGGAATCAGGGATCATTTGGCCTTGAGTAAGAACAAGATTTCTTGAGGGATATCTTTTTACTGCATTTAATCTAGCATTTCTTTCCGTATCAGATAGGTATTTTTCCCACCAATCATGTAATTGTCCAGTAAATCCAAGGATGATTGTATTTACTGCATGTCGTTGAACATTACCGGCAGCTATGATGGCAGAGGCATATATCATCATGTGTTGGCATAGTTGTTGGATTTGATATTCAGATAGTCCATCTACATTCCATTCATATACTGAAGGGTTTTCAAATCGAAGGCCATTTAGAATAGCTTGTTTTTCGAATTGAAGATCAACTAGAGTAGGTCTTGGATAATAATTTCTTGTTTTTGCTGCAGCGACTATTGATTTTTGTATTTTAAGTATTTTATTGATTTGTAGAGATTCTTGATTTCGATCATCTTGATTTTCATTTGATTTTTCTTCTATAGAGTCAGAAATAGAGAATTCTAAGTCTGAGCTCAAAGCTTTAGAAACTAAAACATTTATGGATTTTTCATCTTTATTTTCGTTATTATCTTTAAGTTTTATGTTTGTAAAACTATGAGATAAATGATTGATTAGCTCGTCTAAAAATTTTAAGGGTTCTTTTTTTCTAACTTTAGATCTTTAAGGGCTTCACCTTGAAAACCTAAAGATTGTGTCTTAATTATCTTTTGCGAAGAAGATGCTTCATAAATTCTATTGGTTTGTTGGCCAATAGTATGAAGGTTTATATTTGTAAAATTATTTTGTTCTAAAACATGACTTAAGTCTGATTTACAAATTAAATCAGATTTACCTTTATCTCCTTGTATCTTTGTTACATGTTTTATGGGTGCAGCCGAAGTTTCTTTATATATGATTTGATGTAGTGGATGATGTATATATTCTTTCGTTCTTTCTGGAGAAGAACCAGTAGAAGCTATAATCCAAGATGAGCATAATTTTGTTATCATATTGATGGATAAATCTTCAGTATTATAAGCTTTCTTCATGGCTAGTTTGAGCCAATTAAAGAAATAAATATTTCTTTGATTCTCATGCATACATTTATATCATTTTTCTTTTAGAAAGTCTTTATGTTCTTGAGAAACATGGTTAAAAAAGGATTTTGTGAGAGGACGTAAAGCTAAATTCTTTTTTAACATTTCTTTATCAATTTGAAAGCAGTCAATAACATTTATATTGAAATTGGATTCCGAAGGATTATATGTATTAGATGGAGAAGGATACAGTAGTCTTGTAGGTCGAAGGTCTACATTAGGTGTAAAACAAGAAGCTCGAGATGGTTCTTTTATAGAAGATCCTACCACAGAAGGAGGATGAGAATAAGACTTTCTAGAAGGTTGATAAACCATAGGAGTTGTATCGCTTGAATCTGTTTGAAAATTTATTTCAACACTTCCATCTTCATATTTAATAATTGTTTCAATATCTTGATTTTCTAAAGACCTTTCTGGTTCGGCGTTTTTCTGAGCACCATTTATTATATAGATTAATGTCATTCCACTATATGAGTTTTAAAATATTAACTTTATTTTTGAAATTAGTTTGGAATAAGGTAGTCATACCTTTTGCTTAATGAGAATAGGCTATGCCTGGAACATCTAAATTCATGACTTTATAATAAACTCTATCTATGAGAATAAGATTTTGATTATGAGGATTCATTTCAAAAACTTTTATCTGAATAGCAAGAGTAGAGCTTCAGGTGCACCTTGATCTATAAAGGAAATAGAGAAATTTGGAAAGCTATTGAAGAAAGTAGGGCCATTAGCTAAACTTGATTCAACCATTCCAAGTAATGAATCATTGAATTTTTTTATGTCTTGTGTCTTGAACATAGATGAGAGCTTCAGTTCTAAGTCTAAGTCCTGTTAAAGGTTTTAGAGCAAATTGCGCTAATTCAAAATAAATATAATTGTATGTTTTAACATACTCCCTTATTTCATAGGGCTTGATTAAAGAAATATGCTGAATATTACTGGTAATGGATTTAGTTTTTTCAATGGTTTTTACTTTATAACTTGATTTTAATTAAAAACTTCCAACTTTATAAATTTCACTTTTATTTAGGGTTGGAATAGTCCAGTCACAAATAACTTGATCTAAATCATCATGATTTATTTCTTTACTATTTTTAATAGACATAGAAGATAAGGAATTTGATGATAAGGAAGAAGAAGGTACAAACTTCTTAATCAGCTTAGCCATAATTTGTTTTATAGAGTTATTTTAACCAAAGCCACCACAAGTATCTAATGAAATAGAGGATTTACACACCAACAAATGCCTTAAATGCCTTCACATGGCTAACAATGACGACAACAATGGCTACCTCAGCTTCAGTTCGGGGGGAATATGATTAAAATTTCTCAATAATAACAAACTCAAAACCAAGTATTAAGATATTTGACGTTCTTGCTTCTGAGTCATCAATTCCTTAAACAAAATCAAAATATAAAGATAAGTGAAGAAATACTCACAAAACGACTTTATATTGCTATGATACTTGATTACAAACTAGAAGCTTGATCACAATCTTCACTGTAGATGAACTTTATTCTAAATTGCGGATTATCATGATTGCTTTGTGGGAAATTGAGTGGCTTGATAAAGCATATGTCTTGTCTTGGCTTTATTTTTTTTCTTTTCTTTAGATAAAGATGAATCTTTCATTATCACTTTTTGTCTCATTAGTATGTATATCTGGTTCAAGGGCAATATTTTCAAGAGGACTGTCATCAACCCAAAGATGATGCAACTGCTGACCAAAACTTAATGGAGAATTTTTAGATGACCATTCTTTTTGTATTTGTTCAAAAATTTCCATTTGAAGTTCTTTTTTGAGTTGAAGCAAATCCGCTGCTGCATAAAGAGCAAAATGAGAGGCTAAATAAGAATTCTTTTGTTTGTCAATATCACTTGCTAGATGAAGCCTTTCTTTTTCTTTTTCAAGAGTTTTGAGAACTTCAGAGAATGATGGCTTTATGGCTTGATCGGTAGAATATTGCTGTAGTATTGCAATATAATCAAATTGACGCCAAAACTTGATATAGATCATTCAAGATAAAACTGGTGGACTGAAGTCCATTTCTTTATAAAAATTTTACTTCAAGTTCCAAGGAATCTCCTGCTTGTGATAAAACTGCATAATAACATAAGTTTCTGCTGCAAATTGTTGGTGTTGATAAAGGCTTTTTTTCTTCTGATTTGAGAAGGGCTTTAAATGATGCAAAATAGGATTCATAAATACGAAGAAGTGCTTGAGGAAGGATGTCTTCAGTGGCACCAAAAAGGATCTAGAATTGTGTGAAAAACCACATAGGTATTTATGGGAGTTTGATTTGAATCTGATGAACCAGGAATGCTGGAAGGATGGGTTTTGGTAATAGAGGATGACTTCCTAAGCAGAAATATAATCATAATAATTAAAAATAAGTTCTGAATCAAGCTTTTAAGGCATACAAAAAGGTCATCCCCATTCTTCTGCAGAGAGAACATTCAGGATTTCGATTTTTGAATAGAGGATAGTAATATTGGGTGGTAAAGCATTTAAGTATGAATTTCTTGATCCATCTGTATGATCAGTAGTACAGTTGCCAGTTATGATCAGAATTTGTTCATCGACTTTATGGTCAAGAGGTTGGATAAATAAGTGATCAGGAGAAAAAAAAGGTTTGGATAAGGTGTTCAATAGAAATGGTATCAACATAAGACATATCATCTAAGGAATAAATTCTCAAAGGTTCTTTTGTTGCAAAATAATGGGCTTGTGAAACTTGAGGTTTTCTAGGTATAGGGCTTGATGGCCTTTGAAATTGAGGAATATTAGAAGTATGGATTGCTCCCCATCTTTCAAGATAATTGCTGTTGGATTTTCTGGATAAAGGTGTAGTATTCGTAATAGAAGAAACTTTATCAGTTGGGGACTGGAGAAAGGGTCTAATCTGCTGAGACTTCATTCTTTTGTCGCTGTAAAAACTCACGAGATAAAAAATCAGGAAGAGAATTATTTTTACCTACAATATACTCAATGTCAAAGTCAAATATGGCTAATAAAGCTTGGCAGCAAGCAAAGATTTGCTTAGCAGCAAGATTTTTTACATCTTTTTCTAAAATTTCTTTAGCAAATTTACAATCTATTCTTAATAAAAGTTTTTTGTTTAATAAATCACTTTGGAACTTCATTATACTATTTACTATGGATAGGATTTCCTTTTTAATAGTTGAATAATTATGCTTAGTGGGCGTCCATGTTCCAGAAATGAATGAAGAATTTTTTCTTTTCCAAGGACGTTTCTTTGTAGAAGGATTCCTCCAAAACCTATTTTAGATGCATCTGTTTGAACTATTTTTAATAAATCTAGATGAGGGATAGTTAAACAAGGAAAATTTTGGACTTTTTATTTAATACTTTGAACAGCTTTTGTATGAGCAGGTGACCATTCTATGGGATTTTTGGTCAAGCACATTTGCAAGATTTTTCTATCTTTAGCAAGATCTTTATAAAAGTCAGAAACATAATTAAGGCATCCAAGAACATATGGCAATTGCTCTTTGTTAAGAATTTCATCAGGAAATTGGGAAGCAAACTTAATAACTCTTTGGACTGGAGAAATAGTTCCCTTTTTATTATAAAGCCAAGAAACTGAATTTCTGTTTGAAAAAATTTCATTTTCTTTTGGGATAAGAGAAGTCCATTCTTGATAATAACTTTTTAAAAAATATTTAAATGTTTCCAATGGTCACAAATAGATTTTGAAAACATGAGAATGTCATCTTTATAGATAAGTGTAAAAGCTTGATTTGGATTAAAAATGTCATTCATTATTCTTTGAAATTTTGAAGGAGCATTTTTTAAACCAAATGGCATAAGATTCCATTCGTAATGGCCAAATGGTATTGTAAAAGCAATTTTATACCTGTCCTCCAAGATGGTTTGAATTTGCCAAAATCCTGATTTAAGATCAAATTTGGGAAAAAGGAAGGCATCAGCTAGACGGTTAATAAGATCAGTTTTATTTAGAACTGGATATCTGATGGACTTTAAGACTTCATTTATAGGCTTGTAGTTGATAACAAGATGGGGAAAACCTCGTTCTTGTTTAGGCGCTTTATTTACATAAAACGCTGTACAACTCTAAAGGGATTGTGATTTCTGAATAAGCTTTTTAGTAAGAAGATCATTGATTTCTTTAGTACATAGTTGTACATGGTCTTTATTCATCTGAATAGGTCGAGCTTTAGTAGGAATTTGAGATTCATCGAAATTATCAATATATGGAAAAGAAACAGTATGGTGTTTCCTGTGCCAAAAGGCATAGGGAAGATTAGAACAATATTCTGTTTCAAGAGATTTTTGAAATTGGATTAAATATTTTTGGAATTCTAGTTTGTGAAATTCTTTTTCAATTCTTAAAGAATTCTTATCTTCTTGAAGATATGTAATTTGTTTTTCTTTATAAACAATTTAATTTTGAACGATATTGATATGTTGAATAGGAGTTTATTCAACAAAATCAAAAATTAATTTTTTATTGTCTTTAATAGTTTTAAGGCCTAATGAATCAATTTGAAAGGGCTATAGAATCTGTAGAAAAGGATTTCTAAGGATAACATCATTGTTTAAATCTTTTCCAAGCAGGAAATTAGTCTTTATGCATGTTCCATTTTTGCAAACATAGATGTTATTTAATTTATACTGAACATGGAGTTTATTACTAGTAGTTGCTAGGCTGAGTTTATTTTTAGTTTTTTCATAATATTTTGTTGGGATTAATCTTTCTCTTATTAAATTAACATCTGTGCCATTATCTAGTAAGCAGAGTGCTTTAATAGAGAAGTCTTTGACCTTAATTGTAACTTGAGTTTTCCATTTTTGAGGTGGATTCCTTGTTAAAGAATTTACAAAACCATTTAATTTTTCATCAAATTTTTCTTGATGTTCTAACTTATCATTATTTTCGTGATAATTTTTGAGTGTGTGAAATTCAAGATTTTCAACACATTATTTTAGTTCTTGAAGTTCAATTAAGTCTTATTTTAATTCTTTTAATTCTTGTTTTTAATTATTAATTTCTTTATAAAGATCTTGAATTGAAAGATGAGTAGGAGCTTGTTGCTCTCTTCATTTATCTAAAGCAGTTTTTATACTGAATTGTTCAGGTAAGTCAGATATCTTACTTGATGTAGAAGTTTTTCCTTTTTTATTTTTGCTGTTTATTTTCTATATTTTTTCAAAATATTTATTATTTAATTCATCATCTTTTAGATCTTTAAACATTTCTAGCACCATTTCTTTTGGAGCAGAGGGTACGTTTAAAGATAAAGAGGAAGCAAAAGCAGATTCGTACTGGATTCCACTGTCAAATATTTTACAATGGCATGTATATGAAGAATAATCTTTATTAGAGGAACTAGATGATTCTAAGGATGACGATGAGGATCCTTTTAAGATAGTTTTGATTTCTTTTTGAGAAGAAATAATTTCAAAAGGATGTAAAATATTTTCAACTTTATCCTTAATTATATTAGTTTGTTGGCCAATAGTATGAAGGTTAATATTTCTATGATTATTTTGTTCAAAAACTTGACTTAAATTTGATTCGTAAATAAATTCAGATTTACCTTTATCTCCTTGTATTTTTGCATCATCTTTTATGGGTACGGCTAAAGTTTCTTTATATATGATTTGATGTAATGGAGGATGTATAGATTCTTCAGTTCTTTGTGGAGAAGAACTGGTAGTAGCTATAATCCAAGATGAACTTAATTTTGTTATAATATTGATGATAAATCTTCAGTATTTTAAGCTTTCTTTATGGCTAGTTTAAGCCAATAAAAGAAATAAATATTTCTTTGATTATCATACATGTATTTGTACCATTTTTCTTTCAAAGAGTTTTTATGTTCTTAAGAAACCTATTTAAAAAAGGATTTTCTTAAAGGATGTAGAGCTTAATTCTTTTTTAACATTTCTTTATCAATTTCAAAACATTCAGTAACATTTATATTGAAATTGGATTTCGAATGATTATATGTATTGGATGGAGAAGCTTGATAAGAAGGATACACAAGTCCTGTAGGTCGAAGGTCTACATTAGGTGTAAAGCAAGAAACTCAGGATGGTTCTTTTCTAGAAGATGCTACCACGGAGGGAGGATGAGAATGAAACTTTCTAGAAGGATGATAAATTGTAGGAGTTGTATCTCTTGAATTTGTTTGAAAATTTATTTCCACTTCCATCTTCATGTTCAATATTTGTTTTAATATCTTGATTTTCGAAAGGCCTTTCTGGTTGAGCGTTTTCTAAGCACCATTTACCAGATTAATATCATTCTAGTGTATGAGTTTGAGAATATTAACTTTATTTTTGAAATTAGTTTGGAATAAAGTAGTCATACCTTTTGCTGGATGGGAATTGGCTATGCCTAGAACAACTGAATTCATGAGTTTATAATAACTCTATATATGAGAGCAAGATTTTGATTATGAGGTTTCATATCAAAACCTTTTGTCAGGATAGCAAGAGTAAGAGCTTCATGTCCACCTGGATCTATAAGGGAAATAGAGAAATTTGGAAAGCAATTGAGGAAAGTAGGGCCATTAGCCAAACTTAATTCAACCATTCCAAGTAATGAATCACTGAATTTTTTATGTCTTATATCTTGAACATAGATGAGAGCTTCTGTTCTAAGTCTAATTCTTGTTAATGGCTTTAGAACAATTTGCACTAATCCAAAATGAATATAATTGTATGTTTTAACATACTCCTTTATTTCATGGGGCTTGATTAAAGAAAGATGCTGAATATTACCGGTAATGGATTCTGTTCTTTCGATGGGTTTTACTTTATAACTTGATTTTAATTGAAAACTTCCGAATTTATAAATTTCACTTTTATTTACAGTTGGAATAGTCCAGTCCCAAATAACTTGATCTAAATTGTCATAACTGATTTCTTCACTATTTATAATAGACATAGAAGATACGGAATTAGATGATGAGGAAGAAGAAGGTACAAACTTCTTAACAAACTTAGTTGTAATTTGTATTACATAATTATTTTAACCAAATCCACCACGAGTATCTAACGAAATAGAGGATTTACACACCAATAAAGCGTCTTAAATGCCTTCACATGGCTAACAATGGCAACAACAATGGCTACCTCAGCTTTGCTCTGGGCAGAATATGATTAAAATTTCTCAATAATAACAAACATAGAACTAAGTATTAAGACTTTTGATGTTCTTACTTTTGAGTCAGCAATTCCTTAAGCAAAATCAAAGTTTAACATAGGAAAGATAAATGAAGAAATACTCAGAAAACAACTTTATATTGCCAAAGTACTTGATTACAAATTTGATACCAACTTGGCTCTGATACCAAATGGGGAAGATAGTGGGTATACAAAAGCAGAAGGGAGAGGAGAGAGGAGATAGTGGTGGAAGCAAGGCCGGATTTTGACTTGTATTCTAACTCTTGCCCGTGCATGAGGAAGGCTAGACCTATTTATAGTCATAACCAATAAATTTACATTTCATTACAACTTAATTTAAACTGAATGTGTATTTTCATTTAATGTGCTGGTAAATTTCATGATGCAACTGGACTGCAAGCAAAAATCACAATCTTTGCTGTAGATGAACTTTATTCTAAATAGTGAGATATCATGATTGCTTTGAGTGACCTAATAAGCTATGTGTCATGTCTTTATTTCTTTTCCCTTTCTAGAGATAAGTTCTTCATTTATGTGCATGTCAGGAATAAAACACTACTTCATTCTTATGAGAGATACGCTTTGTCTTTTAGTACTTTTGTATGTACTTTTTCCTAAAAACTCATTAATGGGCTAATAGGAAAAGCTCTTTTAGGAAGAATCTTTATGCTAGGCATAGCATTATTGGAGACTTGCATCATAAGTGCTCATCCCAGCCATCATTTGTTAATTCACCATGGAATAATTAGATTAACTCTTCTCGAGTTCTATTAGAAATAACAAAAGACATGTCTTCATAAGCATTGATAATTTGATTAAGAGCTATATGTCTAGATTTATATGGATTCTATATCACCGTTGTTTGTTCAGTGAGATCATTAGCGATGTAATCAACTCTTCGACCGTCACACCAAACATATCTGTATACACCTGTAAATTTAAGATATCCTTTTAGATTGAGAAATCTTTGATACTGATCAGATGCTGGATTATAAGTTCGGAGGCATTCTAAGCTATATTCCATTGTAGCGACTTCATGAAATTCATACCATTGAGCTGGATAATCAACAGGGAGATGCTCGTAATCATTTAAGGTAGAGATGAACTTTTTGCAGACTAAATCTCCTTCTTCATAATTCATGATGGTCCATAATTGATAAGGTTGATAAAACCAAATTTCTAATCTTTCACCCAAACTTGATGAAATCGTTATGAGAAATTGTCTTTTGGTAACTCCAAGGCTGTAAAGGGCATGAAGCACGATTGCAGGGAGCTACTGTATCATTTCAAAATCATCTTTACATAAAGAAAATCTTTGGACTAATCATTGTTTGATGTATGAGATATCAACTTCATATGATGGCAGGAACAATTTGGGAAAGCCAGTTGCCTAGCTTATATATTGAGCTTTGAGCATTAATCGCACCTTGATCTGACAATAAAAAGTTTGTTCTCTAATTCTTGCAGCTTTCTCATCTGGAAGGGTTGTGTTAACCTTTTCCAAGAGGTGAATTCTGGATTTTTTTCATCAGCATAGGTGGAAAAAAGTGCTCTTTGATGGATGTTATGGCACATAAGGACTTGGCTTTCAAAGTCCTTGATACGGTTTGCAATTTTGGATAGGGTTTTTCTAGTATTTTTTATTTTATCAGAGAGAATGACACTCCAATGGGCATTGATAAGTTCTTGTGAAGTGACAGATAATCTTGGATTGAAGAAGGGAATTGATATTTGTTGAGATGTAAGTATGAAGGAAGAGCTTAAATCCTGAATAGGGGCATTGCTTTTGCTTGTGCTTAATGTAGTAATGAGAAGGGATACTTCCTGAAGGCAGATAGGTCTGAATATGAATTATCAATAATCTGAATTTTTATTTTTATTGGGAAAAGAAAAATAATTTTATATCTGTCCTTTTGGTAGAATTTGAAGGTACCAAAATCTGGATGTAGGATTAAATGTAAAAAACATGAAGACATCAGAGCGATGATTAAGAAGATTTGTTTTATTTGGAACTGGATATCTGAGTGGTTTTTTAACATCTTATTCTTGTTTACACTTGTTTTGAATAATATTGATATGTTGAATAAGAATTAATTCAACAAAATCAAATTTTAATTCTTTACTGTCTAAAATAGTTTTCAGACCTGATGAGTCAATTTAAAAAGGTTGTAAAATTTGTAGAAAAGGATTTTCAAAGATAACATCATTGTTAAAATTCTTTCCTAGAAGGAAATTGGTCTTTATGCATGTTCCATTTTTATAGACATAAACATTACTTAATTTGTATTTGATATGTAGTTTTTTGTTAGCAGTAGCTAGATTGAGTTTATTATTGGTTTTCTTATAATATTTTGTTAGGATTAATCGTTCTCTTCTTAAATTAACATCTACTCCACTATCTAGTAAGCAGAGTGCTTTAATAGAGAAATCTTTGACCTTAATTGTAGCTTGAGTTTTCCAATTTTTAAGTGGATTTCTTATTAAAGAATTTACAAAACCAATTAAGTCTTTATCAAATTTTTCTTGATTTTCTAAATTAGCATTATTTTCTTGATAATTTTCAAGTGTGTGAGATTCAAGATTCTCAACACGTTGTTTGAGTTCTTGAAGTTCAATTAAGTCTTGTTTTAATTTTTTTTATTTCTTGCTTTTGATTATTTACTTTTTTATAAAGATCTTGAATAGAAAGATAAGTAGGAGCTTGTTGCTCTTTTAATATATCTAATAAAGTTTTAATGTTAAATTCTTCAGGTAAGTCTGATATGTTATTTGATGCAGAAGCTTTCCTTTTTTTAGTTCCTTTATTTATATTTTGTATTTTTTCAAAATATTTATATTTTAATTCTTCATCTTTTAGATCTTTAAACATTTTTAGCACCATCTCTTTTAAAGTAGAAAGTACATTTAAAGATAAAGAGGAAGAAGAAGCAGATTTATACTGGATTTCACTATCAAATATTTTACAATGACATGTATCTGAAGAATGAGAGGTAGAATAATCTGTATTAGAGGAACTGGATGACTATGATGCTGAGGATCCTTTTAAGATAGTTTTGATTTCTTTTTCTGTTGTTACTTTTATTTTTAGGCAGTCAGGAGCTATATATCCTTTTTCTTTGCAATTATAATATTGTATTTCTTTTTTTTTTAGGATAATAAGTGGATGGATTATCTTCTGTATAAGATTTCTTTGATTCCTTATAAGTATTTTTATGAGAAGATTTTTTATGATATCTTTTTAAGGGAATATAATATTGTGCAGTTGAAAAATGTTTAGATTTTCTTTTTTGATGGTTTCCTTTTAAGTTTTTCTTTTTATTATGGCTAGAAGGACTAATTAATGGTTCCATGCCAAATTGATAACAAAAATCACCAAGTTCATATTTATTGATTCTTTTTTATTTTCAATTTGTCGTTTAAGTTTGATTTCATTGCATAATAAAAATCCAACTTTATTTATTTTTTGAATGAGGTCACCATATGTATAAAGTCCATAATTTAAATTTCCATAATTTTCTGATTTTAACTCTTCTCTAACTTTTTCTGTAAAAAGTTTAGGAAGACCAGATATAAATATTTCTTTCCAAAATACTAAATTACTTGCATCGCTTGTATAGAGTTTTGATAAGAAAACATCTTTATCCAATGAAAATTTGAAAATGTTAGGCAAGATAAATTGATTAATTGTGTTTTTAATTTTTCTTCTACATTCGTATAATTACCAATAAAATGTTTAACTATATTGGTAATAAGTATGTAGATGGAATCCGGGATCATTTGGCATTGAGGATTGAGAACAGGATTTCTTGAGGGATCTCTTTTTACTGCATTTAATATAGCATTTCTTTTTGTATTAGATAGGTACTTTTCCCACCAACTATGTAATTGTCCAGTAAATCCAAGGACGACTACATTTATTACATGTCTTTGATCATTACCGGCAGCCATGATGGTAAGGGCATATATCATCATATGTTGGCATAGTTGCAAGATTTAATATTCAGATAGTCCATCTACATTCCATTCATCTACTAAAGAGTTTTCAAATCGAAGGCCATTTAAAATAGCTTGTTCTTCGAATTGAAGATTAATTGGAGTAGGTCTTGGATAATAATTTCTTGTTTTTGTTGCAGTGACTCTTGGTTTTTGTCTTTTAAATATTTTATTTATATATAGAGATTCTTGATTTTGATTATCTTGATTTACATTTGATTTTTGTTCTATAGAGTCAAAAACAGAGAATTCTGAGTCTGAGCTTGAAGCTTTAGAAACTAAAACATTTATGGATTCTTCATCTTTATTTTCTTTATTCTCTTTAAGTTTTATGTTTGTAAAAGTACGAGATAATTGATTGATTAGTTCGTCTGAAAATTTTAAGGGTTTTTTTTCTAACTTTAGATCTTTAAGGGCTTCACCTTGAAAACCTAAAAATTGTGTCTTAATTACTTTATGGGAAGAAGTAGTTTCATAAAATTTTAAAATATTTTCAACTTTATCTTCAATTTTATTGGTTTGTTGGCCTATAGTATGAAGGTTTATATTTGTATAATTATTTTCTACTAAAACATGACTTAAATATGATTTGTAAATAAATTCAATTTTACCTTTGTCTCCCTGTATTTTTGCAACATCTTTTATGGGTACAGCTGAAGTTTCTTTATAAATGATTTGATGTAATGGAGGATGAATAGATTCTTCAATTCTTTGTGGAGAGAAACTGGAAGAAGCTATAATTCAAGAAGAGCTTAATGTAGTTATCATATTGATGGATAAATCTTCAGTATTATAAACTTTCTTCATGACTAGTTTAAGCCAATCAAAGAAATAAATATTTCTTTGATTATCATACATATATTTATACCATTTTGCTTTTAGAGAGTCTTTATGTTCTTAAAAAACATGGTTAAAAAAGGATTTTGTGAGAGGATATAAAGCTAAATTCTTTTTTAACATTTCTTTATCAATTTCAAAGTAGTCAATAACATTTATATTGAAATTGGATTTCGAAGGATTATATGTATTAGATGGAGAAGCTTGATAAGAAGGATACACTAGTCCTATAAGTCGAAGGTCTACATTAGGTGTAGAGCAAGAAACTCGGGTTGATTCTTTTATGGAAGACCCTACCACAGAGGGAGGATGAGAATAAGACTTTCCAAAAGGTTGATAAGCTGTAGGAGTTGTATCTCTTAAATCTGTTTGAAAATTTATTTCAACACTTCCATCTTCATGTTCAATAATTGTTTCAATATCTTGATTTTCTAAGGACCTTTCTGGTTGGGTGTTTTCTAAGCGCCATTTACTAGATAGATTAATATCATTCCACTGTATGAGGTTTGGAATTAACTTTATTTTTTAAATTAGTTTGGAATAAAGTAGTCATACCTTTTGCTTGATAGGAATAGGCTATGCTGGAGCTACTAAATTCAAGAGTTCATAATAAACTCTATATATGAGAGCAATATTTCAGTTATCAGGATTCATATTAAAACCTTTTGTCTAAATAGCGAGAGTAAGAGCTTCATTTGCACCTAAATTTGTAAGGGAAACAGAGAAATTTGGAAAGCAATTGAAAAAAGTAGGGCCATTAGCCAAACTTCATTCACCATTCCAAATAATAAATCACTGAATTTTTTATGTCTTATGTCTTAAACATAGATGAGAGCTTCAGTTCTAAGTCCAAGTCTTGTTAATGGCTTTAAAGCAACTTGCACTAATCCAAAATGAATATAATTGTATGTTTTAACATACTCCTTTATTTCATGGGCCTTGATTAAAGAAAGATGCTAAATATTACTGGTAATGGATTCAGTTCTTTCAAAGGATTTTACTTTATAACTTGATTTTAATTGAAAACTTCCAACTTTATAAATTTCATTTTTATTTACGGTTAGAATAGTCCAGTCACAAATAACTTGATCTAAATTGTCATAATTAATTTCTTCACTATTTTTAATAGACATAGAAGATAAGGAATTTGATGATGAGGAAGAAGAAGGTACAAACTTCTTAATAAGCTTAGCCGTAATTTGTATTACAGGGTTATTTTAATCAAATCCACCATGAGTATCTAACAAAATATAGAATTTACACACCAACAAAACGCCTTAAACGCCTTCACACTGCTAACAACGGCGACAACAATGGCTACCTCAGCTTCGCTCTGGGCGGAATATGATTAAAATTTCTCAATAATAACAAATACAGAACTAAGTATTAAGACTTTTGACATTCTTTCTTTTGAGTCAGCAATTCCTGAAACAAAACCAAAGCATAAAGATAAGTGAAGAAATACTCACAAAACGATTTTATATTACAATGATACTTGATTATGAACTAGATGCGAACTTGGCTCTGATACCAAATGGGGAAGATGGTGGGTATACAAAAGCGGAAGGTGGTGGGTATACAAAAGCAGAGGGGAAAGGACATAAGAGATAGTGGTGGAAGCAAGGCTGGATTTTGACTGATATTCAAACTCTTGCCTGTACATGTGGAAGACTAGACTTATTTATAACAAACATAATTTACATTTCATTACAACTGGATTTACACTGCATTTGCATTTCATTTCATGTGCTGACAAATTTCATGATGGTTAAGGACTGCTAGATAAGATCACAATCTTCACTATAGCTGAACTTTATTCGGAATAGTGGACGTCATGATTGCTTTGTGGGAAATTGAGGGGATTGATAAAGCATATGTCCTGTCTCGGCTTTATTTTTTTCCTTTTCTTCAGATAGATATGAATCCTTCATTATCAAATTTTGTCTCATCAGCATTTGTATCTGGTTCAGGAGCAATATTATCAAAAGGATTGTCATCAGCCCAAAGATGATGCAGCTACTGACCAAAACTTAGTGGAGAATTTTTAAATGACCGTTCTTGTTGTATTTGTTCAATAATTTCATTTTGAAGTTCTTTTTTGAGTTGAAGCAAATCTGTTGCTACATAAAGAGCAGAAGGAGAGGTTAAACAAGAATTCTTTTGTTTGTCAATATCACTTGCTGGATGAAGCCTTTCTTTTTCTTTCTCAGGAGTTTTGAGAACTTCAGAGAATGATGGCTTTATAGCTTGATCGGTGATATTACTGGAGTATTGCAGTATAATCAAATTGATACCAAAACTTGATATAAATCATTTGAGATAAAACTGGTAGACTGAAGTCCATTTCTTTATAAAAATTCTATTTCAAGATCCAAGGAATCTCCTGCTTTCGATTAAACTGCATAGTAACATAAGGTTTTGTTGCAAGTTGTAGTTGCTGATAAAGGCTTTTTTCTTCTAATTTGAGAAGGGCTTTAAATGATGTAGAATACGATTCAAAAATAGGAAGAAGTGCTTGAGGAAGGATGTTTTTTGTGGCACAAAAAGGGATTTAGAATTATGTGAAGAACCACATAGGTATTTTATGGGAGTTTGATTTGAATTTGGTGAACCAAGAATGCTGGAAGGATGGGTTTTGATAATAGAGGATGACTTCCCAAGCAGAAATATAATCATAATAATTAAAAATAAGTTTTGAATCAAGCCTTTGAGGCATATGAAGAAGTCGTTCCTATTCTTCTGTAGAGAGAACATGCAGGATTTTGATTTTTGAATAGAGGATAGTAATATTGGGTGGTAAAGCATTTAAGTATGAATTTTTTGATCTATCTGTATAATCAATAGTATAGCTGCCAGTTCTGATCAGAATCTGTCCATAGACTTTCTAGTCAAGAGGTTGGATAAATAAGTGATCAGGAGAAAAAAGGGTTTCGATAAGATGTTCAATAGAAATGGTATCGACATAAGACATGTCATCTAAGGAATAAATTCTCAAGGGTGCTTTTGTGGCAAAATATTGGGTTTGTGAAACTTGAGGTTTTCTGTATACAAGGCTTGATGGGCTTTGAAATTGAGGAATATTAGAAGTATGGGTTTTTCCCTATCTCTCAAGATAATTGCCGCTGGATTTTTTGGATAAAGGTGTAGTGTTCATAATGGAAGAAACTTTATCAGTTGGGGACTAGAGAAAGGGTCTAATTTGCCAAGGCTTCATTCTTTTGCCCCTGTAAAGACTCACGAGATCAAAAATCAGGAAGAGAATTATTTTTACCTGCAATATACTCAATGTCAAAGTCAAATATGGCTAATAAAGCTTGCCAGCGAGCAAAGATTTACTTAGCAGCAAGATTTTTTACATCTTTTTCTAAAATTTCTTTAGTAGATTTACAATCTATTCTTAATAAAAAAATTTTTGTTCAATAAATCACTTTGGAACTTCATTATACTATTTACATGGATAGGATTTCCCTTCTAATAGTTGAATAATTATGTTGAGTGGGCGTCCATGTTCCAGAAGTGAAACGAAGAATTTCTTCTTTTCCAGGGACGTTTCTTTGTAGAAGGATTCCTTGAAAACCTATTTCAGATGCATTTCTTTGAACTAACTTTAATAAATCTGGATGAGGGATAGTTAGACATGGTAAATTTTAGACTTTTTGTTTAATATTTTGAACAACTTTTGTATGAGCAAGTGACCATTCTACAGGATTTTTGGTCAAGCGCATTTGCAAGATTTTTCTTTCTTTAGCAAGATCTTTATAAAAGTCAGAAACATAATTAAGGTATCCAAGAAAACGTTGCAACTACTCTTTATTAAGAATTTCATCAAGAAATTGGGAATCAAACTTAATAACTATTTGGACTGGAGAAATAGTTCCTTTTTCATTATAAAGCCAAGAAACTGAATTTTTTTTTGAAAAAGCTTCATTTTCTTTTGGGATAAGACAAGTCCATTCTTGATAATAACTTTTTTAAAAATATTTAAATGTTTCCAATGGTCACAAATAGATTTTAAAAACACAAGAATGTCATCTATATAGACAAGTGTAAAAGCTTGATATGGATTAAAAATGTCATTCATTATTCTCTGAAATTCTAAATGAGCATTTTTTAAACCAAATGGCATAACATTCCATTCGTAATGGCCAAATGGTACTGTAAAAGCAATTTTATACTTGTCCTTTAGGGTGATTTAAATTTACCAAATTCCTGATTTAAGATCAAATTTGGGAAAAAAGAAGGCACCAACTAGATGGTTAATAAGATCAGTTTTCTTTGGAACTAGATATCTGATGGACTTTAAGACTTTATTTAAAGGCTTATAATTGATAACAAGATGGGGAACACCTCGTTCTTGTTCAAGCTCTTTATTTACATAAATCGCTGCACAAGTCCAAAGGGTTTGTGATTTCTAAATAAGGTTTTTAGCAAAAAGATCATTGATTTCTTTAGTACATAGTTGTACAAGGTCTTTATTCATCTAAATAGGTCGAGCTTTAGTAGGAATTTGAGATTCATCATAATTATCAATATATGGAAGAGAAACAGTATGGTGTTTCCTGTGCTAAAAGGCAAAATAAAGGTCAGAACAGCATTCTGTTTCAAGAGATTTTTGAAATTGGATTAAATCTTTTTGGAATTCTGGTTTTTGTAATTCTTTTTCAATTCTTAAAGAATTCATATCTTCTTGAAGATATGCAATTTGTTTTTCTTTATAAGCAATTTGATTTTGAATGATATTGATGTATTGAATAAGAGTTGATTCAACAAAATCAAAAAATAATTTTTTATTGTCTTTAATAGTTTTAAGGCCTAATGAATCAATTTGAAAAGGCTATGAAATCTGTAGAAAAGGATTTCCAAGGATAACATCATTGTTTAAATCTTTTTCAAGTAGGAAATTAGTCTTTATACATGTTCCATTTTTGCAAACATGGATGTTATTTAATTTATAATGGATACGGAGTTTATTACTAGCAGTTGTTAGGCTAAGTTTATTTGTGGTTTTTTCATAATATTTTGTAAGGTTTAGTCCTTCTCTTATTAAATTAACATCTGCACCACTATCTAGTAAGCAGAGTGCTTTAATAGAGAACTCTTTGACCTTAACTGTAACTTAAGTTTTCCATTTTTGAGGTCTATTCCTTGTTAAAGGATTTACACAACCATTTAAGTTTTCATCTAATTTTTCTTGATGTTCTAAATTATCATTATTTTCTTGATAATTTTTAAGTGTGTGAAATTCAAGATTCTCAACGCGTTGTTTAAGTTCTTGAAGTTCAATTAAGTCTTGTTTTAATTCTTTAATTTCTTGCTTTTGATTATTAATTTCTTTATAAAGATCTTGAATTGAAAGATGAGTAGAGGCTTATTGCTCTCTTAATCTATCTAAAATAGTTTTTTGCTGAATTGTTTAAGTAAGTCAGATATATTACTTGAAGTAGAAGTTTTTGCTTTTTTATTGTCATTGTTTATTTTTTGTATTTTTTCAAAATATTTATTTTTAATTCTTCATCTTTCAGATCTTTAAATATTTTTAGCACCATTTCTCTAGAGCTGAGAGTACATTTAAAGATAAAGACGAAGAAGAAGCAGATTCATACTGAATTTCACTGTCAAATATTTTACAATGAAATGTATCTGAAGAATAATCTTTATAGAGGAACTGGAAGATTCTAAGGATGAGGATGAGGATCCTTTGATTTCGCAAATTTGTAATCAAGTACTTTGGCAATATAAAGTCGTTTTGTGAGTATTTCTTCACTTATCTTTCTTATGTTATGCCTTGATTTTGCTTAAGGAATTATTTACTGAGAAGTAAGAATGTCAAAAGTCTTATTACTTAGTTTTGTGTTTGTTACTATTGAGAAATTTTAATCATATTCCGCCCAGAGCGAAGCTGAGGTAGCCATTATTATTGCCGTTGTTAGCCATGTGAAGGCATTTAAGGCATTTTGTTGGTGGGTGAATCCTCTATTTTGTTAGATACTCGTGGTCGATATGGTTAAAATAACTCTGTAATATAAATTATGGCTAAGCTTATTAAGAAGTTTGTACCTTCTTCTTCCTCATCATCAAATTCCTTATCTTCTATGTCTATTAAAAATAGTAAAGAAATTAGTTATGACAATTTAGATAAAGTTATTTGTGACTGGACTATTTCAACCGTAAATAAAAATGAAATTTTTAAAGTTGGAAGTTTTTAATTAAAATCAAGTTATAAAGTAATAACCATTGAAAGAGCTAAATCCATTACTAGTAATATTCAACATCTTTCTTTAATCAAGCCCTATGAAATAAAGGAGTATGTTAGAACATATAATTATATTCATTTTGGATTAGTGCAAGTTGCTCTAAAGCCTTTAACAAGACTTGGACTTAGAGCAGAAGCTCTCATCTATGTTCAAGACACAAGACATAAAAAATTCAGTGATTCATTACTTGAAATGGTTGAATCAAGTTTGGTTAATAGCCCTACTTTCTTCAATTGCTTTCCAAATTTCTTTGTTTCCCTTACAAATCTAGGTGCACATGAAGCTCTTACTCTTGCTATCTAGACAAAAGGTTTTGATATGAATCCTCATAATCAAAATCTTGCTCTCATATGTAGAGTTTATTGTAAACTCATGAATTCAATTGTTCCAGGCATAGTCTATTCCCATCAATCAAAAGATATGACTACTTTATTCCAAACTAATTTAAAAAATAAAGTTAATATTACAAAACTCATACAGTGGAATGATATTAATCTATTTGGTAAATGGCGCTTATAAAACACTCAACCAGAAAGGTCTTTAGAAAATCAAGATATTGAAACAATTATTGAACATGAAGATGGAAGTGTTGAAATAAGTTTTCAAATAGATTCGAGAGATACAACTCTTACGGTTTATCAACCTTCTAGAAAGTCTTATTCTCATCCTCCCTCTATGGTAGGATCTTCCTTAAAAGAACCATCCCGAGTTTCTTACTCTACAGCTAATGTAAACCTTCAACTTACAGGACTTGTATATCCTTCTTATCAAGCTTCTCCAACTAATACATATAATCCCTCAAAATTTGATTTCAATATAAATTTATTGAATGTTTTGAAATTGATAAAGAAATATTAAAAAAGAATTTAGCTTTACATCCTTTAACAAAATTCTTTTTTTAACAGGTTTCTTAAGAGCATAAAGATTTCTTAAAAGAAAAGTGGTATAAATATATGTTTGATCATCAAAGAAATATTTATTTCTTTGATTAGCTTAAACTAGCCATAAAGAAAACTTATAATACTGAAGCTTTATCCAACAATATGATAACAAAATTAATCTCATCTTGGATTATAGCTTCTACTAGATGTTGCAAAAATACAAGGAGATAAAGGCAAATCTGAATTTATTTACAAATCAGACTTAAGTCATATTTTAGAACGAAATAATTATACAAATATTAACCTTCATACTATTGGCCAACGAACTAATAGAATTGACGATAAAGTTGAAAATATTTTACAGCCTTCTGAAATTACTTCTTCTTAAAAAGAAATCAAAGGATCCTCATCGTCATCCTTAGAATCATCTAGTTCCTCCAATAAAGATTATTCTTCATATACATGTCATTGTAAAATATTTGACAGGGAAATCCAATATAATCTGCTTCTTCTTCCTCTTTATCTTCGAACGTACTCTCTGCTCAAAGAGAAATGGGGCTAGAAATGTTTAAAGATCTAAAAGATGAAGAATTAAAAAATAAATATTTTGAAAAAATACAGAAAATAAACAATAGAAATAAAAAAGCAAAAGCTTCTACATCAAGTAATATATCTGACTTACCTAAACAATTCAATATAAAAACTATTTTAGATAGATTAAGAGAGCAAGAAGCACCTACTCATCTTTCAATTCAAGATCTTTATAAAGAAATAAATAATCAATGGCAAGAAATAAAAGAATTAAAACAAGACTTAATTGAGCTTCAAGAACTCAAACAACATGTTGAGAATCTTGAATTTCACACACTCAAAAATTATCAAGAAAATAATGATAATTTAGAACATCAAGAAAAATTTGATGAAAATTTAAATGGTTTTGCAAATTCTTTAACAAGGAATCCACCTCAAAAATGGAAAACTTAAGTTATAATTAAGGTCAAAGACTTCTCTATTAAAGTACTCTGCTTACTAGATAGTGGCGCAGATGTTAATTTAATAAGAGAAGGATTAAACCCAACAAAATATTATGAAAAAACCAAAAATAAACTCAGCCTAGCAACTACTAGTAATAAAGTCCATATCCATTATAAATTAAATAATGCCCATGTTTGCAAAAGTGGAACTTGTATAAAGACTAATTTCCTGTTCGGAAAAGATTTAAACAATGATGTTATCCTGGGAAATCCTTTTCTACAGATTCTACAGCCTTTTCAAATTGGTTCATCTGGCCTTAAAACTATTAAAGACAATAAAAAATTAATTTTTAATTTTGTTAAATCAACTCCAATTCAACATATCAATTCAATCAAAATCAAATTGCTTATAAAGAAAAACAAATTGCATATCTTCAAGAAGATATGAATTCTTTAAGAATTGAAAAAGAATTACAAAAACCAAAATTCCAAAAAGATTTAATCCACTTTCAAAAATCTCATGAAACAGAATGTTGTTCTGACCTTCCTTCTACCTTTTGGCACAGGAAACACCATACTGTTTCTCTTCTATATATTGATAATTTTGATGAATCTCAAATTCCTAATAAAGCTCGACCTATTCAGATGAATAAAGACCTTGTACAACTATGTGCTAAAGAAATCAATGATCTTCTCGCTAAAAACCTTATTCAGAAATCACAATCCCCTTGGAGTTGTGCAGTATTTTATGTAAATAAAGTGCTTGAACAAGAATGAGGTGTTCCTGTCTTGTTATCAACTACAAGCCTTTAAATAAAGTCTTAAAGTCCATCAGATATCTAGTTCCAAATAAAACTGATCTTATTAGCTATTTAGCTGGTGCCTTCCTTTTTTCCAAATTTGATCTTAAGTCAGGATTTTGGCAAATTCAAATCACCTTGGAGGACAGGTATAAAATTGCTTTTAGAGTACCATTTGGCCATTACGAATGGAACGTTATGCCATTTGATTTAAAAATGCTCCTTCAGAATTTCAAAGAATAATGAATGACATTTTTAATCCATATCAAGCTTTTACACTCGTCTATATAGATGGCATTCTTGTGTTTTCAAAATCTATTTATGACCATTGGAAACATTTAAATATTTTTAAAAAAGTTATTATCAAGAATGGACTTGTCTTATCCCAAAAGAAAATGAAGCTTTTTCAAATAGAAATTCAGTTTCTTGGCTTTATAATAAAAAAGTAACTATTTTTCCTGTCCAAAGTGTTATTAAGTTTTCTTCCTAATTTCCTAATGAAATTCTTAATAAAGAGCAATTGCAACGTTTTCTTGGATGCCTTAATTATGTTTCTGACTTTTATAAAGATTTTGTTAAAAAAAGAAAAATCTTGCAAATGCGCTTGACCAAAAATCCCGTAGAATGGTCACTTGCTCATACAAAGGTATTCAAAATATTAAACAAAAAGTCCAAAATTTACCTTGTTTAACTATCCCACATCCAGATTTATTAAAAATAGTTCAAACAGATGCATCTGAAATAGGTTTTAGAGGAATCCTTCTAAAATAAACATCCTTGGAAAAGAATAAATTCTTTGTTTCACTTCTAGAACATGGACGCCCACTCAACAGAATTAATCAACTATTAAAAAGGAAATCCTATCCATAGTAAATAGTATAATGAAGTTCCAAAGTGATTTATTAAACAAAAAATTTTTGCTGCTAAGCAAATCTTTGCTCGCTGGCAAGCTTTATTAGCCATATTTGACTTTGACATTGAGTATATTGCAGGTAAAAATAATTCTCTTCCTAATTTTTATCTAGTGAGTTTTTACAAGGACAAAAGAATAAAGCCTCGGCAGATTAGACCCTTTCGCCAGTTCCCATCTGATAAAGTTTTTTCCATTTTGAACACTACACCTTTATCCAGAAAATCCAATGGCAATTATCTTAAGAAATGGGGAGCAACCCATACTTCTACTATTTTTCCATTTCAAAGCCCATTACACCCTGTATCCAGAAAACCTCAAGCTTCATAAGCCCAATATTTTTCCACAAAAACACCCTTGAGAATTTATTCCGTAGATGACAAGTCTTATGCCGATACCATTTCTATTGAACATCTTATCTAAACCCTTTTTTCTCCTGATCAATTATTTATCCAACCTCTTGACTATAAAGTCTATGAATAGATTCTAATCAGAACTGGCAGCTGTACTATTGATCATACAGATGGTTAAAAAAATTCCTACTTAAATGCTTTACCACCTAATATTACTATCCTCGATTCAAAAATCAAAATCCTGCATGTTCTCTCTGAAGAAGAATGGGAACGACCTCTTCATATGCCTCAAAGGCTTGATTTAGAACTTATTTTTAATTATTATGATTATATTTCTGCTTGGGAAGTCATCCTCTATTATCAAAACCCATCCTTCCAGCATTCTTGATTCATCAAATTCCAATCAAACTCCCATAAAATACCTATGTGGTTCTTCACACAATTCTGGATCTCTTTTTGTGCCACTAAAAACATCCTTCTGCAAGCACTTCTTCCTATTTATGAATCCTATTCTACATCATTTAAAGCCCTTCTCAAATCAGAAGAAAAAAGCCTTTATCAAGAACTACAACTTGCAACAAAACCTTATGTTACTATGCAGTTTTATAGCAAGCAGGAGATTCCTTGGATCTTGAAATGGAATTTTTATAAAGAAATGGACTTCAGTCCACCAGTTTTATCTCGAATGATTTATATCAAGTTTTGGCATCAATTTGATTATACAGCAATACTCCAGCAATATTCTACCAATCAAGCTGTAAAGCCATCATTCTCTGAAGTTCTCAAAACTCCTGAGAAAGAAAAAGAAAGGCTTCATCCAGTAGGTGATATTGACAAACAGAAGAATTCTTTTTCAACCTCTCCTTCTGCTTTTTATGCAGCAGCAAATTTGCTTCAACTCAAAAAAGAACATCAAAATGAAATTATCGAACAAATACAAAAAGAATGGTCATTTAAGAATTCTCCATTAAGTTTTGGTTAGTAGCTGCATCCTCTTTGGGCTGATGATAATCCTCTTGAAAATATTACTCCTGAACCAGATAAAGATGCTGATGAGACAAAAAGTAATAATGAAGGATTCATATCTATCTGAAGAAAAGGAAAAAAATAAAGCCAAGACAAGACATATGCTTTGTCAAGTCCTTCAATTTCCCATAAAGCAATCAAGATAATCCACTATTCAGAACAAAGTTCATCTATAGTGAAGATTATGATCTTATCCAGTAGTCCTGAAGCATCATGAAATTTGTCAGCACATGAAATAAAATGCAAATGCAGTGTAAATTTAGTTGTAAAGAAATGTAAATTATGTTTGTTATGACTACAAATAAGTCTAGTCTTCCTCATGTATAGGCAAAAGTTGGAATACCAGTCAAAATCTAGCCTTACTTCCATTACCATCTCCTCTCTCCTCTCCTTTCCACTTTTGTATACCCACTATCTTCCCCATTTGGTATCAGAGCCAAGTTGGTATCAAGTTTGTAATCTAGTACTTCGGTAATATAAAGTCATTCTGTGAGTATTTCTTCACTTATCTTTGTTATGTTTAGCTTTGATTTTGCTTATGGAATTGCAGACTTAGAAGTAAGAACATTAAAAGTCTTAATACTTAGTTCTGTGTTTGTTATTATTGAGAAATTTTAATCATATTCTGCCTGGAGTGAAGCTGAGGTAGCCATTGTTGTCGCCGTTGTTAGCCGTGTGAAGGCGTTTAAGGCATTTTGTTGGTGTGTAAATCCTCTATTTCGTTAGATACTCGTAGTGGATTTGGTTAAAATAACTCTGTAATACAAATTGTGGCTAAGCTTATTAAGAAGTTTGTACCTTCTTCTTCCTCATCATTAAATTCTTTATCTTCTATATCTATTAAAAATAGTAAAAAAATCAGTTATGATGATTTATATCAAGTTATTTGTGACTGGACTATTCCAACCATAAATAAAAATGAAATTTATAATGTTGGAAGTTTTCAATTAAAATCAAGTTATAAAGTAAAAACCATTGAAAGAACTGAATCCATTACCAGTAATATTTAGCATCTTTCCGTAATCAAGCCCCATGAAATAAGGAGTATGTTAAAACATATAATTATCTTCATTTTGGAATGGTGCAAGTTGCTTTAAAGCCTTTAACAAGACTTGGACATAGAACAGAAGCTCTCATCTATGTTCAAGACACAAGACATAAAAAATTCAGTGATTCATTAGTTGGAATGGTTGAATCAAGTTTGGCTAATAGCCCTACTTTTTTCAATTACTTTTCCAAATTTCTCTGTTTTTCTTACAGATCCAAGTGCACATGAAGCTCTTACTCTTGCTATCCAGATAAAAGGTTTTGATATGAATCCTCATAATCAAAATCTTGCTCTCATATATAGAGTTTATTATAAACTCATGAATTTAGTTGTTCCAAGTATAGCCTATTCCCATCAAGCAAAAGGTATGACTACTTTATTCCTAACTATTTTCAAAAATAAAGTTAATATTTCAAAACTCATACAGTGGAATGATATTAATCTATTTGGTAAATGGCACCTAGAAAATGCTCAACCTGAAAGGTCTTTAGAAAATCAAGATATTGAAACAATTACTGAGCATGAAGATGGAAGTGTTGAAATAAATTTTCAAACTGATTCAAGAGATACAACACCTACAGTTTATCAACCTCCTAGAAAGTCTTATTCTCATCCTCCCTTTGTGGTAGGATCTTGCAGAAAAGAACCATCCCGAGTTTCTTACTGTACACCTAATGTAGACTTTCGACAAACAGGACTTGTGTATCCTTCTTATCAAGCTTCTCTGTTTAATACATATAATCCTTCAAAATCCTATTTCAATATAAATGTTATTGAATGTTTTGAAATTGATAAAAAATGTTAAAAAAATTTACTTATACATCCTTTAACAAAATCCTTTTTTAAATAGGTTTCTTAAGGACATAAAGAATTTTTAAAAGAAAATTGGTACAAATATATGTATGATAATCGAAAAAATATTTATTTTTTTGATTGGCTTAAACTAGCCATAAAGAATGCTTATAATACTAAAGATTTATCCATCAATATGATAACAAAATTAAGATCATCTTAAATTATAGCTTCTACTAGTTCTTCTCCACAAAGAACTGAAGAATCTATACATCCTCCGTTACATCAAATCATATATAAAGAAACTTCAACTGTACCCATAAAAGATGTTGCAAGAATACAAAGCGACAAAGCTAAAACTGAATTTATTTACAAATTAGATTTAAGTCATGTTTTAGAACAAAATAATTATACAATTATAAACCTTCATACTATTGGCCAACAAACCAATCGAATTAAAGATAAAGTTGAAAATATTTTAAAATTTTATGAAACTACTTCTTCCCATAAAGTAATTAAGACATAATCTTTAGGTTTTCAAGGTAAAGCCCTTAAAGATCTAAAGTTTGAAACAAAACCCTTAAAATTTTCAAACGAACTAATCAATCAATTATCTCATAGTTTTACAAACATAAAACTTAAAGATAATAAAGAAAATAAAGATGAAAAGTCCGTAAATGTTTTAGTTTCTAAAGCTTCAAGCTCAAACTTAGAATTCTCTCTTTCTAACTCTATAGAATAAACATTAAATGAAAATCAAGATGATAAAAAATCAAGAATCTCTACAGATCAATAAAATATTTAAAAGACAAAAGCCAATAGTCACTGCAACGAAAATAAGAAAATATTATCCAAGACCTACTCTAGTTGATCTTCAATTTGAAGAACAAGCTATTCTAAATGGCCTTTGATTTGAAAACTCTTCAGTATACAAATGAAATGTAGATGGATTATCTGAATATCAAATCCTGCAACTATGCCAACACATGATGATATATGCATCTATCATCATGGCTGCCAATAATGATCAAAGACATGCACTAAATGCAATCATCCTTGGATTTACTGGACAATTACATGGTAGGTGGGAAAAATACCTATCTAATACAGAAAGAAATGCTTTATTAAATGCAGTAAAAACAGATCCCTCAGGAAATCCTGTTCTTACTCCTCAAGGCCAAATGGTCCATAATTCCATCTACATGCTTATTACCATTATAGTTAAACATTTTATTAGTAATTATATGAATGTAGAAGAAAAATTAAAAACACAATTAATCAATTTATCTTGCCCAACATTATCAGATTTTCATTGGTATAAAGATGTTTTTTTATCAATACTTTATACAATCAATGCAAGTAATTTAGAATTTTGGAATGAAAAATTCATATCTGGTCTTCCTAAACTTTTTGCAGAAAAAGTTAGAGAAGAATTAAAATAAAAAAATTATGGAAAATTGAATTATGGAATTTATACATATGGTGATCTAATTCAAAAGATTAATAAAGTTGGATTTTCATTATGCAATGAAATTAAAATTAAACAACAAATTAAAAAAAAAAGCATCAGCAGGTATCAACTTGGTGATTTTTGTTTTCAATTTGGTATGGAACCATTAATCAGTCCTTCTAGCCAGAATAAAAAGAAAATCTAAACATTTTTCGACTCCACAATATTATACTCCCTCAAACAGATATTATAAAAAATCTTCTCATAAAAACCCTTATAAAGAATTAAAGAAATCTTATACAAACGATAATCCATTCACTTCTTATCCCAAGAAAAAAGAAAGACAATGTTATAATTGCAAAGAAAAAAGGACATATAGCTTTTGACTGCGGAAAAATAAAAGTTAAAATAGAAAAACAAATCAAAACTATCTTAAAAGGATCCTGATCGTGAGTTCCAAGTGCAGAACCGCAATGTAGTAATATCCTGGTAAGTATGGGGTCAAATCCATAGGGAGCAATGTATTTTAAGGTTCCTACTTCAACTAGTACCTGTCCTAATTAAAAATCTAAAACTAGCCTAAAAGCTAAAAATTACAACCATCATTCCTATTTTACCAAAATTAAATTAATTACAACAAAATAAAATGAAACTTTCCTAAAACTAAAAACCTAAATCTAAAAATCCTAAATAAAACTAAAATTGCTGAAAAAATAAAACACAAGTTGGCACTTCCAAAAATAAAAACTAAAATTAGAAACTAACTAAGCTAAAAAATATTAGAAACAAAATAAACAAAAGTTGAAACTTTCCTAAGTTAGAATTTCTAAAACTAGTAAACTTTCCAATTTAAAATCTTCAATTAAAACAAGTTTAGAAAGATATTTTAATTCTGGAAATTATCTAAAACAATAAAAAAAATAAAACTAGAAACAAATTTAAAATTAGAAAGTTAGTAAAATTAGTAATGCAATGCATGCCATAAGATACTAAAAAATTTTGAGTATGAAAAACTAGTATGCTGATGCAAATTTTATGCATGATTTGAACTATTCTAATGCATCCTAAATCTAAATTTAATGGCTAAAAATTATAATCTATTGATGCAAGAAACGAACAAAAAAAAAACGGAAGTGAAAAAGGATCTAAAAGAAAAAAGTTATGAATGCATGAACATGACTACTTTGCAAATTTCTATGCAGAAATTCTGATTCGAGTCGACTGTTGGCAAAGTTTAAGCCTATGGTTCACAAGCCTTCCGGAATTATTTTTCTCTGAAATTCTGAGAAATGAAAGACCATATCCTAAACTTTAATTTTTCCAAGTCTCAAAGAAAAATATTATGATTGGACTAGTCTACCCACTTCAAACTTTTTGTCAAAAATTGTTTCTGCAGTTTGCTGAAACTGTTTTAAGTTGTTTTGTTTGTGCATTGAGTCCGAATTTAATCATTAGATTCAGATTTGAAGGCTTAATTTTCATCAACTTAAATATGCACAAAATTCTTATGATATGAAAATACATGCAATTATTCCTAATCCAACCATCACTCTATGCAAAAACAAAACTTAAAATCAACATGAACATAACAAGAAAAATAAAAAAAGTGAAAATAATAAAAATTAAAGTGAAAGAAAATAAATAAAAATTGCAAGAAGTCAAAGGCGGTAAGCAACTGAAGTCAAAGGCAATAATAACAAGAAGTCAAAGGTGGTAAACAATGAAAGTCAAAGGCAGTAGATTACTCTTTTCAATTCCTTATCTTAATTTTTGCTCAAAAAGATTAGAAGTGTTGTCCCTAGGCCTTATTCTTCATCTTAGGTCATCAATCTAAGTGAGAATAATAAATTTTCATTCCATGTAGAAATAAATTTCAGAACTAGCATCTAATCTTTTTTCATCCATACCTCTTTAACTCCATCTTGCATCGCCTTTAAACATACAATGCATTCAAAGATACAAAGTATATTAAAAAGATTACTAAGATGGGTTACTAGTTGTGATTCCAGTTCTATCCCAATATTTAAATAAGAATGAAAATTAACCTAATCACAAACAAGACTAAATTTATGAACACCACAAAATCAAAGACAAGAACAATTGAAAAGAAACAAATTTTACTAGCATGAAACTATTTTATAAAAGATTGAAAATAAAAAGCAAACAATTACATACCAGGATGGATGGGAATTCCTCCTTTTAGTTGACACTTCAAGGTTGGTTGTGTGGCTTTAGGGCTAAGCCTCCTTGATGACTTAAGATGGAGAGACAAGAGAGGGAGAGATGGAGTGTAGAAATCTAGAGGTGGGAGATGGGTAATTCTTCCATGAAGGATATGAAAGAAGGGTGCCCTATTTATACTTTTTCAAGTTCTACTCCTTTTCAAACTTTAAAATCTTAAAAATAATAAAAAAATGAAAGATAAAAGGCTCCAAACAATGCTTTGGACGTGCAATATCTTTTAGGATTTTTTTCTTTTTATTTTTCTTTTCTTTCCTTGCTTGCTTTGATTGGAAGTCCCTCTTGGATGCTTCTTTACTTATTTGTCTTTGCCACCTTGCATTGAGATCTTTTGATAGATGAAGTACGGATAAGAATCCTCTCTTGGAATCAAGCTTGGCCCACATGAGGTGTAGAACTTCCCCTTTTATCTCTTTGCATTGTCATCTATCCTTTTTTGGAAAGTTCTCATTGTTGGCTCTAAACTTGAAGAGATCTTTGAAAATAACCCTCTTGATTTTTTTTCCTTTTCTTTTTCAACCAAAATCTAAATTAAATCTTCTTTTGGGGATGTGGAATAGCTTGCTTGGATTTTTTTTTCATTTTTTTTTCAATTAAATCTTCTCCTTCTCTAAAAAGAACTCCTATGTGGCTTTCCTTGTCCATTTTTGTTGAGATATTCTTCAAATTCTCTTCAAAATCTCTTGAAAATGTGCAACAAATAAGTGGACCCCATCTTGGATGTTTTAGATGTATACCCCACACATGTGCATGTGTGCGTGGGACCATGAAGCCAACTTTTTGCAATTTTCTTCTAATTTCTTTTTCTCTTGAGATTTTCTCTCCTTTCTCTTGAAAATCAATTCCTTGCCTCAATTCTTTACAAATGGGACCCGTATCATCAATTTCCTACAAAACAAATGTGAATTCATGTGAAAAGACAATTTCACCCCTAGATCACAAATGCATGACTAGGGCCCATCTCTCATGACATGACAATGAAAATTCACACCATTTTTTATGATTTTATGTAAATGAACTAATGATGATTAAAACTCAATTTATTTCATGAGAAAAATTATTTTCACAGAACTTTCCAAAAATAGACTTTCCAAAAATGACAAGTTTATGAATGTATGCAAAAAGTGTAATTTTTAAAAAATTTATGCGGAAAAATATAAAAAAGAATTTAAAATGCATGAACCCATGATATCACACTAAATGAGGCTCTTTCAAGTTAATAAGTCCTTAAAATAGTTCAAAATGTGTATGAAAATATGCATTTTTAAAGACTCATCACACCCCCAACCAGTGTTTTGCTAGTCCCTAGCAAAAAATGCGATAAAATATGAGGAATTCATAATAACCTAATCTAACCTAAAACTAATTTAATATAGGAAAAATAAACATGGATGCAACACCACTTTTGCTGGCACTCTCGACTGCATTTAATGTATGCAGCAAGCCCTTAAACCCCTACGTTCCCCTTAGTGGATGAGCTGTGCCTCGTGAGGGTTTGTAGTGAATATACCCACAAAATTCTTTTTTTTAATAAGAAAAACAAAATAAACAAAAGTAAAGGAGAAAAGAAATTTCCCAAAAGAAAATTCACTCATATCAGATATTGTCAAAATCTAGGAAAATTACACTTTCAAACCTTTCAAAGTCCAGTCCACAATTCTATTTTCAGAAACTTTCTCAAATTCATACCAACTTACATGCACTTTGGGAAATTGTATACATCAAAGGCATATTTTGAATATTCTATAATAATGCTACAAAAACAGAATTTTTCCTTCAAATAGTCTGATCCCCCGGAATTTAGCAAAAAGAAATTTCCTCTCAAAGTTACTAAGACAGCTGCCACTTTACTATTTACTTCGGTTGGCCTCTTTTCTCTTCACTATCTTTTTCCGATGCAAGAGTTCCCAAGTTCATACAATATAAGAAAAGTTAGAATCTAGAGAGCAAATCCGGTCCTTGTCCTTCCTCTCACATACTTCCTTGCAAACTCCTACGGACACTCTTCACTCTCTTACTTTTTCCAATGTAGAATTTTCCAAGTTCATATGATATAACAAAAGTTTGGATCTAAGGAGCAAACTTAGTCCTTATACTTTTCTGCATATATCCCTTGAAAATTTCTACGGACACTCATTGGGCCATAATTCATCTTCATTTTTCCTTTTTATTTTCTTGTGACTATGCAATGTTTAGGTCCCTTAAGCTTTCTAATTAACCCATATAGCGAGCGCTAGGCCAATGACTCCCAAACCAAATGGCTTTAGGGCACTAGATATAGAAATGTCCCTTTGGGCTTACTAGCTCGAGTTAAAAAGGCTACGAACCTAAACTAGTCACAAATTGCTCATTATATGCTCTTTTTTTCACTCTTTCTTCTTCTTTTTTTTTTCCAAATTAAAAGTAAACGCTAAGTGGTAGTTCTCATTTCACTCGAATTAATTCATTTTGGTTCTAATATATACAATTTACCAAAAATGAATCAGGAAACAAAAATATTCTACAAACCAAATTTGAGGGTCAAATGATATTCTCCTGAAAAATTCTAAAAACAGCATTAAAGCTTCTTATCCAAATTTTCAAAAAATGCATGTGTATGTATGTGAAAAGCAAGTTTTGGTAATCTTTTGATAGGTTTCCTCCTTTAGAAAATGTAAACTTTCTTTTTACTTCCTTCCAAAAGTATCAAAATTCTAGATTTCTATATATCTTCAAATTGTTTCAATTCCTTTGAAAGCTTTCATTAAATAAATGCTAACAAAAAAAAGGTCCTAATTTTAAAAAAAATAACTAAAATGATTAAAAATTGACTAAAATGATAAAAGTGACAGAAAAATTAAAAAAGATTGGTTTAAAATTAGACAAGCATGCTTGTTCCCACCCCCCAACCTAAGATGAACATCATCCTTAATGGTTATGCATGCAATGTAGAACTATAAAAGTAACATGAGGAAACATAAATGTAAATGAGGGTAGAGAGAAAAAGTCACCTGAAGATGTGTCTGAGTTGCTCCCTATCCAAGGTTAGACAAAACAGAAAATCAAGAACAAAAAGACAAGAAGCAACTCTAAAAGGAAATATCTACGCTACAAAGAAAAGGAAAATAACTTACACTACTAGATTCAAAACCATGGGTCCACCTAGATTCCAAATGGAATTTTCCTCCACACAGTTTACAAAAAGCACAGAAAGAAATGAAACCATGTCGGTAGTGGGCTCAATGAACATGAGGACCGAATGTTCTTGTACACTATATGGAAAAGGGACCACAAAGAAAATTTCTTCCTCTTCTCTCAAAATGGATCTTTGGAAGATAGGAGAGGAAGCAATGAGCAACTGGGTGGCCCTAGGTCCTCCTGTGCCACAAATTCTTTTAAATTGATTTCCACAGTCTGTTTAGGCACGAGCTCAAAGGATTCCAAATTGTCAGACTTCGGTGTCTGAATGGGACCACTATTCTCCAATTCTATAAGTTTTTCTGAATAACATTGAGGGCCAACAAAATGCGAGGGCAATTTCTCTAAGGGTTGGATCATCAGATTTCATGAAGAAGTCAGTATGATTCCAAAGATTCTAGATTATCTGACTCAAAAATCTGAAAAGGGGGTCATCCTCCCAACTGTAATCTTTCTTTTGGGGCTCATTAGGTTCATTGCAGTATCCTCAATCATAGGAGCATCAAATTTGTGAAAGACTGAAATACCAAATTCATCAGAGGAATTTGAATCATAGAAAGGATTTATATAAAAGGGCATAGATTCCTCTTTAATGAAGTGGAATGGCCAATATTGAGGAAAAGTGGGGTACATAGGCTCATGTGATTCATCAATTTGTTCATGCATCACACCATCATCCATGTTCTCATGTTCACCCTTGGATATCCACTGTGTGTTTGTATGATCCATTTCTACGAGATTTTCAATGAATGTAGGATCATCTTTAATTCCAAGAGTCGCATTTCGTTTTCTCATTTCAAGCCCTGTTTGATTAATTGAATCCATTAGGCTTTTCATGCATTGTTCATCTTTTTGTATGGTTTGAATGGTGTTTTGTGTGAACTCAACCAATTTGGCTAAAGTATCCTCCAAAGAACTTTTCAGGGTTGGTGGTGGTTCATATGACCATTTAGGCAGAGAGGGATTATGAGGTGCATATGACCACGGAGAAGAAGGGGATACATATGATGTATCCTGTGAAGGGTAGTCATACAACCTATCTAGAATAAATTCTTTAGGAGAAGAGACATGATCCATGTTGGGCCCATTTCACCAATTGTCCAGGGATTGATCATCCCATTTTGGACTACACATGTTACCCATTTCTTTGTAGTAATTCCATTGATTTGAATTTAATTTAGCTCGCCATGGAAATCCCACATCCGTATCAGAATGAGTGAATGATTGTGTGGCGTATAGGTAATTATGCGGGACCCTTATTGGTTGATCATTTAAACTAATCATTCCATTAAACTTTTCCACAAATTCCTCATTGTAACAATGATCATAGTGATTGGCCCATTCCCATTCATAAGATCCAGCTGAACAATTTTTTTTATGTAACTTTTCAATTCTTTCTTGTTGACACAAGGCACGCCACGACTTTGGTGGGCCATCAGTATTGATTCCATTCCCATTAGTTTGCCCATTATTAAGTCTCCTTATGTTTGTGGATTCCCACCAATCCATTTTTTTTGGAATCACTTGTTTTTTTTTTTTTTGAATTTTTGAAAAATGATAAAAACCTAAGTTATACAAAAAACATCTAAGTAACTCCTTAAGACTGAAAAGTTTCCTCTAGTTCTCCAATCTGGTCCTATGAAACCAACTCAATTAGGTTAGCCACCGGGAAGTGGTAGAGTCACAGATGAACCCGTTTGAAGGACCAGTTTCCTGAACAAACAAGCTATCAAGCACTACAGGGGCAAAGGCTTTCTTAGATACTGAGAAGATTTAGGACAGCGATTAGATCACTTTTGGTGTACTTTTTTTTCCAAAAGAAGTTATGATAAGTTGAAAAAGTAACTTTTTCTAATTTTAGAAAGTTTCTAAAAATCAAAGTGAGGTTAACTTGCTAACATTCCATGCACTTTCCTATTCCAATTAAGGCTGGTTCAGCATTCCATGTATGTCCTCCTATTTTTAAAAAGATGCCAAAATTAAACCACACCCACAAAGCAATGTAAATAAGGAATGCTAGAAAACTTACCTTAAATGGCTGTCCCCGGCAACGACGCCAAAAACTTGATCGTGAGTTCCAAGTGTAGAACCGTGATGTAGTAATATCCCGATAAGTACAGGGTCAAATCCACAAGGAGCAATGTATTTTAAGGTTCCTTTTTCAACTTGTACCTGTCTTAACTAAAAATCTAAAACTAACCTAAAAGCTAAAAATTACAACCATCATTCCTATTTTACCAGAATTAAATTAATTACAACAAAATAAAATGAAACTTTCCTAAAACTAAAAATCTAAATCTAAAAATCCTAAAAAAACTAAAATTGCTGCAAAACTAAAACACAAGTTAGAACTTTCAAAAATTAAAATTAAAATTAGAAACTATCTAAGCAAAACAATATTAAATGCAAAATAAACAAAAGTTGAAACTTTCCTAAGTTAGAATTTCCAAAACTAGTAAACTTTCCAACTTAAAATTTTTAATTAAAACAAGTAGAAAGATATTTTAATTCTGGAAATTATCTAAAACAATAAAAGACATAAAACTAGAAACAAATTTAAAATTATAAAGTTAGTAAAATTAGTAATGCAATGCATGCCATGAGATGATGAAAAATTCTAAGTATGAAAAACTAGTATGCTGATGCAAATTTTATGCATGATTTGAACTATTCTAATGCATCCTAAATCTAAATTTAATGGCTGAAAATCATGATCTACTGATGCAAGAAACTAACAAAAAAAATGGAAGTGAAAAAGGATCTAAAACAAAAAAGTTATGAATGCATGAACATGAGAACTTTGCAAATTTCTGTGCAGAAATTCTGATTTGAGTTGACTGATTGGCAAAGTTTAAGCCTCTGGTTCACAAGCCTTCCAGAATTATTTTGCACTGAAATTATGAGGAATGAAAGATCACATCCTAAACTTTAATTTCCCCAAGTCTAAAAGAAAAATATTATGATTGGACTAGTCTACCCACTTCGAACTTTTTGTCAAAAACTATTTCTGTAGTTTGCTGAAACTATTTTAAGTTATGCTGTTTGTATATTAAGTCCGAATTTAATCATTAGATTCAGATCTGAAAGCTTAATTTTCATCAACTTAAATATGCATAAAATTCTTATGATATGAAAATACATGTAATGATTCCTAATCAACCATCAAACTATGCAAAAACAAAACTTAAAATCAACATGAACATAATAAGAAAAATAAAAAAAGTGAAAATAATAAAAATTAAAATGAAAGAAAATAAATAAAAATTATAGGAAGTCAACAGCGGTAAGCAACTGAAGTCAAAGGCGGTAATAACAAGAAGTCAAAGGCAGTAAACAACGGAAGTCAAAGGCGGTAGATTGCTCTTTTCAATTCCTTATCTTAATTTTTGCTCAAAAAGATTAGAAGTGTTGTCCCTAGGCCTTATCCTTCATCTTAGGTCGTTAATCTAAGTGAGAATAATAAATTTTCATTCCATGTAGAAATAAATTTCAGAACTAGCATCTAATCTTTTTTCATCCATACCTCTTTAACTCCATCTTGCATCGCCTTTAAACATACAATGCATTCAAAGATACAAAGTATATTAAAAAGATTACTAAGATGGGTTACTAGTTGTGATTCCAGTTCTATCCCAATATTTAAATAAGAATGAAAATTAACCTAATCACAAACAAGACTAAATTTATGAACACCACAAAATCAAAGACAAGAACAATTGAAAAGAAACAAATTTTACTAGCATGAAACTATTTTATAAAAGATTGAAAATAAAAAGCAAACAATTACATACCAGGATGGATGGGAATTCCTCCTTTTAGTTGACACTTCAAGGTTGGTTGTGTGGCTTTAGGGCTAAGCCTCCTTGATGACTTAAGATGGAGAGACAAGAGAGGGAGAGATGGAGTGTAGAAATCTAGAGGTGGGAGATGGGTAATTCTTCCATGAAGGATATGAAAGAAGGGTGCCCTATTTATACTTTTTCAAGTTCTACTCCTTTTCAAACTTTAAAATCTTAAAAATAATAAAAAAATGAAAGATAAAAGGCTCCAAACAATGCTTTGGACGTGCAATATCTTTTAGGATTTTTTTCTTTTTATTTTTCTTTTCTTTCCTTGCTTGCTTTGATTGGAAGTCCCTCTTGGATGCTTCTTTACTTATTTGTCTTTGCCACCTTGTATTGAGATCTTTTGATAGATGAAGTAGGGATAAGAATCCTCTCTTGGAATCAAGTTTGGCCCATATGAGGTGTAGAACTTCCACTTTTATCTCTCTGCATTGTCATCTTTCCTTTTTTGGAAAATTCTCCTTGTTGGCTCTAAACTTGAAGAGATCTTTGAAGATAACCCTCTTAATTTTCTTTTCCTTTTCTTTTTCAACCAAAATATGAATTAAATCTTCTTTTGGACATGGAATAGCTTGCTCAGATTTTTTTTTTCATTTTTTTTTCAATTAAATCTTCTCCTTCTCTAAAAAGAACTCCGATGTGGCTTTCCTTGTCCATCTTTGATGAGATATTCTTTAAATTCTCTTGAAAATCTCTTGAAAATGTGCAACAAATAAATGGACCCCATCTTGGATGTTTTACATGTGTACCCCACACATGTGCATGTGTGTGTGGGACCATGAAGCCAACTTTTTGCAATTTTCTTCTAATTTCCTTTTCTCTTGAAATTTTCTCTCCTTTCTCTTGGAAACCAATTCCTTGCCTCAATTTTATACAAATGGGGCCCATATCATCAATTTCCTCGAAGACAATTGTGATTTCATGTGAAAAGACAATTTTACCCTTAGATCACAAATGCATGACTGTGGGCCCATCTCTCATGGCATGACAATGAAAATTGACACCATTTTTTTTATGATTTTATGTAAATGAACTAATGTAATTAAAACTCAATTCATTTAATGAGAAAAATTATTTTTACAAAACTTTCAAAAAACAGACTTTCCAAAAATGGCAAGTTTATGAATGTATGCAAAAAGTGCAATTTTTAAAAAGATTATGTAGAAAATATAAAAAAGAGTTTAAAATGCATGAACCTATGATATCACACTAAATGAGGCTATTTCAAGTTAATAAGTACTTAAAATAGTTCAAAATGTGTATAAAAATATGCATTTTTAGAGACTCATCAGATCCTCAGTGTCAAAGTCATCCAGTTCCTCTATTACAGATTATTCTTCCTCTCATGCTTCGAATACATGTCATTATAAAATATTTAACATTGAAATCCAGTATGAATCTGCTTCTTCTTCCTCTTCATCTTTAAATGCATTTTCTGCCCCAAAAGAGATGGTACTAGAAATGTCTAAAGATCTGAAAAACGAAGAATCAAAAAAAATATTTTGAAAAAATATAGAAAATAAATTACGGAACTAAAAAAGAGAAAGCTTTTACATCAAATAACTTATCAAACTTACCTGAACAATTCAGCATTAAAACTGCATTAGATAGATTAAGAGAGCAACAAGCTCTTTCTCATCTTTCAATTCAAGATCTTTATAAAGAAATTAATAATCAAAATCAAGAAATAAAAGAATCAAAACAAGACTTAATTGAACTTTAAGAATCCAAACAACAAGTTGAGAATCTTGAATTTCACATACTCAAAAATTATCTAGAAAATAATGATAATTTAGAAAATCAAAAAAATTTTAATGAAGACTTAAATGGTTTTGTAAATTCTTTAACAAGGAATCCATTTAAAAAAAATGAAAAACTTAAGTTACAATTAAGATCGAAGAATTCTCTGTTAAAGCACTCGGCTTACTAGATAGTGGCGCAGATGTTAATTTAATAAAAGAAGGATTAATCCCAACAAAATATTATGAAAAAACCAATAATAAAATCAATTTAGCTATTGCTAGCAAAAAACTACATATCAAATACAAATTAAGTAATGTTTATATCTGTAAAAATAGAACATGCATAAAGACTAGTTTCCTTCTAGAAAAGGATTTAAACAATGGTGTTATCCTTAGAAAACTTTTTCTACAAATTTTATAGCCTTTTCAAATTGACTCATCAAGTCTAAAAACCATTTTAGACAATAAAGAATTAATTTTTGATTTTGGTGAATCAACTCCTCTTCAACATATTAATATTATACAGACAAAGTGTAAATAAAAATAAGATGTTAAAAAACCATTCAAATATCCAGTTCCAAATAAAACGGATCTTATTAATTGTCTCTCTAATGTCTTTATGTTTTCTACATTTAATCCTACATCCAGATTTTGGTACCTTCAAATTCTACCCGGAGGATAGATATAAAATTAGTTTTCTTTTCCTAAAGAAAATAAAAATTCATATTATTGATAATTCTCATTCAGACCTATCTGCCTTCAGGAAGTATCCCTTCTCATTATGACATCAAGTGCAATCAAAAGCAAAGCCCCTGTTCAGGAATCAAGCTCTTCCTTCATACCTACATCCCAACAAATATCAATTCCTTTCTTCAATCCAAGATTATCTGTCACTTCACAAGAACTTATCAATGCCCATTGGAGTGCCATTCTTTATAATAAAAGAAAAAACACTAGAAAAACTCTATCCAAAATTGTAAACCATATCAAGGACTTAGAAAGCCAAATCCTTATGTGCCATAACATCCATCGAAGAACACTGTTATCCACCTATGCCAATTGAAAAACATCCAGAATTCACCTCCTGGAAAAGGTTAACATAACTCTTCCAGATGAGATAGCTGCAAGAATTAGAGAAAAACTCTTTCTTGTTAGATCAAGGAGTGATTATGCTCAAAGCTCAATATATAAGTTGGACAAGTGGCTTCCCTAAATTGTTCCTCCTATCATATGAAGTTGATATCTTATATATTGACAAGGATTAATCCAAAGATTTTCTTTATGCAGGAATGATTTTGAAATGATACAGCAGCTCCCTCAATTGTGCATCATGCCCTTCGTAGCCTTGGAGTTACCAAAAGACAACTTTTCATAATGACTTCATCAAGTTTGGGTGAAAGATCAGAAATCCGGTTTTATCAACCCTATTAATTATGGACCATTATAAATTATGAAGAAGGAGATTTATTTTGCAAAAAATTCATCTCTACCTTAAATGATTACGAGCATCTCCCTGTTGATTATCCAGCTCAATGGTATAAATCTCATGAAGTCGCTACAATGGAAGACAGCTTAGAACGTCTCCAAAATTATGATCCAGCTTCTGATCAATATCAAAGATTTCTCAATCTAAAAGGACATCTAGAATTTGCAAGTACATACAAATATGTTTGGTGTGACGGTTGATGAGTTATTTGCATTACTGATGACCTCGCTAAGCAAACAACGGTGATACAGAATCCATCTAAATCCAAACATGCCAAGCTTAAACAAATTCTCAATGCCTATGAAGATATCTCTTTTGACATTTTAGAAGAAGCTCGTGAAGAATTAATTCAGCTATTCCATGGAGAATTCGAAAAGATAATGAAGGTTGACTCATAGTTTTGACTCTATTATGAAGTTCTTCGACGGCTGCAATGGAATTCATCAGGATGGTGATTAATCTTATCAAGATTTAGATTTATCAAGATTTATTAAGAGTTTTCTTTGTAAAGCATGCATTGAAAAAATAACAAAACTTTATCATTGCTACGTAGCCATCGCTATGCTATTCTTTACAAACACATCAAAGTTATGTTGAAAAGGTACTATACAAAAAAGCTACTTTGAGAAAGAAGACAAAAGACAATTAGGAAAAGTCCAAAACACTATAAGAATGAACAAGGCTCCATAAACTTCTCTCTCTGCAACAGACCAACCAGGTATTATGCAGAAGAATTAAGCAACATCTTCCTAGTCAACAAGTATACTCATCACAACATGAAGACAAACCATCTATACGACAACCTGTGATCCTATCAAGCAGTAAAATCCTGAAACATCATGCAATCTGCTATCACATAAAATGAAATGCAAATGCAGTCTAAATTCAGTTGTAATGAAATGTAAATTATGTTTGCTAAGGATATATATGGTGCTAGCCTTTTCTATGTACAGGTAAAAGTTGGAATACCAGTCAAAATCCAACCTTGCTTCCACCACCATCTCTTCTCTCCTCTCCCGTCCACTTTTGTATACCCACCATCTTCCCCATTTGGTATCAAAGCCAAGTTGGGTTCTAGTTTGTAATCAAGTATTATTGCAATAGAAAGTTGTTTTGTGAGTATTTCTTCACTTATCTTTATGTTTTTATTTTGTTTAAGGAATTGCTGACTCATAAGCAAGAACGTCAAACATCTTAATACTCGGTTGTGTGTTTGTTATTATTGAGACATTTTAATCATATTTCACCCGGAGCAAAGCTGAGCTAGCCATTGTTGTCGTCATTGTTAGCCGTGTGAAGGCATTTAAGGCGTTTTGTTGGTGTGTAAATCTTTTATTTTGCTAGATACTCATGGTGGATTTGGTTAAAATAACTCTGTAATACAAATTATGGCTAAGCTTATTAAGAAGTTTGTAGCTTCTTCTTCCTCATCATCAAATTCCTTATCTTTTATGTCTATTAAAAATACCGTAGAAATCAGTTATGACGATTTAGATCAAGTTATTTGTGACTGGACTATTTCAACCATAAAAAAAATGAAATTTATAAAGTTGGAAGTTTTCAATTAAAATCAAGTTATGCAGTAAAAACCATCGAAACAAAGATTCCATTACCAGTAATATTCCACATGTTTCTTTGATCAATCCCAATGAAATAAAGGAGTATGTTAAAACATACAATTATATTCATTTTGGATTAGTGCAAGTTGCTTTAAAGCCATTAACAAGACTTGGACTTAGAACTGAAGCTCTCATCTATGTTCATGACACAAGACATAAAAAATTTAGTGATTCATTACTTGGAATGGTTGAATCAAGTTTGACTAATGGCCCTACTTTTTTCAATTGCTTTCCAAATTTCTCTGTTTCCTTTACAAATCTAGGTGCACATGAAGCTCTTAATCTCGCTATCCAAACAAAAGGTTTTGATATGAATCCTCTTAATCAAAATCTTGCTCTCAGATATAGAGTTTGTTATAAACTCATGAATTCAGTTGTTCCCGGCATAGTCTATTCCCATCCAGCAAAAGGTATGACTACTTTATTCCAAACTAATTTCAAAAATAAAATTAATATTCTAAAACTCATACAGTGGACTGATACTAATCTATCTGGTAAATGGTGCTTAGAAAATGCTCAACGAGAAAGGCCTTTAGAAAATCAAGATATTAAAACAATTACCGAATATGAAGATGGAAGTGTTGAACTAAATTTTTAAATAGATTCAAGAGATACAACTCCTATAGTTTATCAACCTTTTAGAAAGTCTTATTCTCATCCTCTCTCTATGGTAGGATCTTCCATAAAAGAACCATCATGAGTTTCTTGCTCTACACCTAATGTAAGCCTTCGACCTATAGGACTTGTATATCCTTCTTATCAAGCTTCTCCATCTAATACAATAATCCTTCGGAATCTGATTTCAATGTAAATGTTATCGGATGTTTTGAAATTGATAAAGAAATATTAAAAAAGAATTCAACTTTACATCCTTTAACAAAATCCTTTTTTAAACAGGTTTCTCATGAACATAAAGACTTTTTAAAAGAAAAATGGTATAAATATATGTATGATAATCAAAGAAATATTTATTTCTTTGGTTGGCTTAAACTAGCGATAACGAAAGCATATAATACTGAAGATTTATCCATTAATATGATAACTAAATTAAGTTCATCTTGGATTATTGCTTCTACCAGTGCTTCTCCACAAAGAACTGAAGAATCTATACATCCTCTATTACATCAAATCATATATAAAGAAACTTCGGCCGTACCCTTAAAAGTTGTAGCAAAGATACAAGGAGATAAAGGTAAATCTGAATTAATTTATAAATCAGACTTAAGTCATGTTTTAGAACAAAATAATTGTACAAATATTAACCTTCATAATATTGGCCAACAAACCAATAGAATTGAAGATAAAGCTGAAAATATTTTAAAATTTTATGAAGCATCTTCTTCACAAATGATAATTAAGACACAAACTTTAGGTTTTCAAGGTAAAGCCCTTAAAGATCTAAATTTAGAAAGGAAACCTTTAAAATTTTTAGATGAACTAATTAATCAATTATTTCATAGTCTTACAATTGTAAAACTTCAAAAAAATAAAGATCAAAAAGTGGACAAATCTATAAATGTTTTAGTCTCAAATTCTAAAGCCTTTATCTCAGATTCAGAAGTTTCTGTAGTTGATCCTATAGAAAAAAAGTCTAAAACAAATGAGAATCAAAATGATCAAAATCAAGAATCTCTACAAATCAATAAAATATTTAAAAGACAGAAACCAATAGTCACTGCAGCAAAAACAAGAAGTTATTATGCAAGAATTACTCCAGTTGATCTTCAATTCGAAGAACAAGCTATTCTAAATGGCCTTCGATTTGAAAACTCCTTAGTATATGAATGGAATGTCACTGGACTATCTGAATATCAGGTCTTGCAACTATGCCAACACATGATGATATATGCCTCTACCATGATGGTTGCCAATAATGATCCAAGACATGCAGTAAATGCAGTTTTCCTTGGATTAAATAGAAAATTGCATGGTTGGTGGGAAAAGTACCTATCTAATATTGAAAGACAAAGTATACTAAATGTGGTAAAAAGAGATCCTTCAAGAAATCCTATTATTACTCCTTAAGGTCAAATGGTTCCTGATTCTATTTACATGCTTATTACCAATATAGTAAAACCTTTTATTGGTAATTATATGAATGTTGAAGAAAAAATAAAAACACAATTAATCAATTTATCTTGCCTAACATTATTAGATTTTCGTTGGTATAGATATGTTTTCTTATTAAAACTCTATATAATCGATGCAAGCAATTCAGAAGTATGGAAAGAAAAATTTATATCTGGCCTTTCTAAACTTTTTGTAGAAAAAGTTAGAGAAGAGTTAAAATCAGAAAATTATGGAAGTTTAAATTATGGACTTTATACATATGGTGACCTCATTCAAAAGATAAATAAAGTTGGATTTTCATTATGCAATGCAATCAAACTTAAACGTCAAATTGAAAATCAAAAAAGAATCAACAAGTATGAACTTGGTGATTTTTGTTTTCTATTTGGCATGGAACCATTAATCAGTCCTTCTAACAAAAATAAAAAGAAAAACTTAAAAAGAAACCATCAAAAAAGAAAATCTAAACATTTTTGAAGTCCACAATATTATATTCACTCAAAAAGATATCATAAAAAATCTTCTCATAAAAACCCTTCTAAAGAATTAAAGAAATTTTATACAAAAGATAATCCATCCAACTCTTATCCCAAGAAAAAAGAAATACAATGTTATAATTACAAAGAAAAAGGACATATAGCTCCTGACTGCCCAAAAATAAAAATAAAAACAGAAAAAGAAATCAAAACTATCTTAAAAGGATTCATCTTTAAAATCATCTAGTTCCTCTGATAAAGATTATTCTTCAAATACATGTCATTGTAAAATATTTGACAGCGAAATCTTGTATGAATATGCTTCTTTTTCCTCTTTATCTTTAAACATACTTTTTGCTCCAGAAGAGATGGTGGTAGAAATGTTTAAAGATCTAAAAGATGAAGAATTAAAAAATAAGTATTTTGAAAAAATATAAAATATAAATAAAGGAACTAAAAAAGGAAAAGCTTCTGCATCAAATAACATATAAGACTTACCTAAACAATTCAGCATTGAAACTGAATTAGATGGATTAAGAGAGCAACAAGCTCCTACTCATCTTTTAATTCAAGATCTTTATAAAGAAATTAATAATCAAAATCAAGAAATAAAAGACTTAAAACAAAATTTAATTGAACTTCAAGAATCCAAACAACATGTTGGGAATCTTGAATTTTACATACTAAAATATTATCAAGAAAATAATGATAATTTAGAAAATTAAGAAATATTTGATGAAAACTTGAATGGTTTTGTAAATTCTTTAACAAGGAGTCCACTTAAAAAATGGAAAACTCAAGTTACAATTAAGATCAAAGAATTCTCTATTAAAGCACTCTGCTTACTAGATAGTGGCACATATGTTAATTTAATAAGAGAAGGATTAATCCCAACAAAATATTATGAAAAAACCAATAATAAACTCAATTTAGCTACTGCTAGCAAAAAACTACGTACTAAATACAAATTAAGTAATGTTTATGTCTGTAAAAATGGAACATGTATAAAGACTAGTTTCCTTCTAAGAAAGGATTTAAACAATGATGTTATCCTTGGAAACCCTTTTTTACAAATTTTACAACCTTTTCAAATTGACACATCAGGTCTAAAAACTATTTTAGACAATAAAGAATTAATTTTTGATTTTGGTGAATCAACTCCTATTCAACATATCAATAGTATTCAGATAAAGTGTAAACAAGAATAAGGTGTTCAAAAAACAACCAAATATCCAGTTCCAAATAAAACGGATCTTATTAATCATCTCTTTGATGTCTTTATGTTTTCTACATTTTATCCTACATCCAGATTTTGGTACCCTCAAATTCTACCCGGACGACAGATATAAAATTAGTTTTCTTTTCCCAAAGAAAATAAAAATTCAGATTATTGATAATTCTCATTCAGGCATATCTGCCTTCAGGAAGTATCCCTTCTCATTATGACATCAAGTGCACGCAAAAGCAAAGCATCTATTAAGGAATCAAGCTCTTCCTTCATACCTACATCCTAACAAATATCAATTCCCTTCTTCAGTCTAGGATTTTTTGTCACTTCATAAGAACTTATCAATGCCCATTGGGGTATCATTCTTTCTGAAAAAAGAAAAACACTAGTAAAACCCAATCCAAAATTGCAAACCATATCGAGGACTTAGAAAGCCAAATCCTTATGAGCCATAACATACATCAAAGAGCACTGTTATCCACCTATGCTGATGAAAAAACATCCAGAATTCACTTCCTGGAAAAGGTTAACACAGCCCTTCCAGATGAGATAGCTGCAAGAATTAGAGAAAAAACTCTTTCTTGTCAGATCAAGGTGTGATTAATGCTCAAAGCTCAATATATAAGCTGGGCAACTAGTTTTCCCAAATTGTTCCTGCCATCATATGAAGTTGATATCTCATATATCGAACAAGGATTAGTCCAAAGATTTTCTTTATGCAGAGATGATTTTGAAATAATACAGTAGCTCCCTGCATTTGTGCGTCATGCCCTTCGCAGCCCTTGAGTTACCAAAAGACAACTTCTTATAATGATTTCATCAAGTTTGGGAAAAAGATCAGAAATCCGGTTTTATCAACCTTATCAATTATAGACCATCATAAATTATGAAAAAGGAGATTTATTCTGCAAAAAATTCATCTCTACTTTAAATGATTACAAGCATCTCCTTGTTGATTATCCAGCTCAATGGTATAAATCTCATGAAGTTGCTACAATGGAATACAGCTTAGAACGTCTCCAAAATTATGATCCAGCTTCTGATCAATATCAGAGATTTCTCAATCTAAAAGGACATCTAGAATTTGCAAGTACGTACAAATATGTTTAGTGTGATGGTTGATGAGTTATTTGCATTACTGACGATCTCGCTAAGCAAACAACGGTGATATAGAATCCTTCTAAATCCAGACACGCCAAGCTTAATCAAATTCTCAATGCTTATGAAGATATCTCTTTTGACATTTCAAAAAAAATTGTGAAGAATTAATTCGGCTATTCCATGGAGAATTCAAAAAGATAATGAAGGTTGGACTCATAGTTTTGACTCTATTATGAAGTTCTCTGATAGCTGCACTGGAATTCATCGGGATGGTGATTAATTGTATCAAGATTTATTAAGAGTTTTCTCTATAAAGCATGCAAAGAAAAAATAACAAAACTTTATCGTTGCTACCGTATCCATAGCTATGCTATTCTCTACAAACACATCAAAGTTATGTTGAAAAGTACTATACAAAAAAGCCACTTTGAGAAAGAAGACAAAAGACAATTGGGAAAAATCCAAAAGACTATAAGAATGAACAAGGCTCCATAGACTTCTCTCTCTGCAACAGACCAACTAGGTATTATGCAGAAGAATAACACAACATCCTCCTAGTCAACAAGTACACTCATCACAGCATGAAGACAAACTATCTATACGGCAACCTGTGTTCCTATCCAGCAGTAAAATCCTGAAACGTCATGCAATCTGCCAGCACATAAAATGAAATGCAAATGTAATCTAAATTCAATTGTAATGAAATGTAAATTATTTTTGCTATGGATATATATAGTGCTACCCTTTTTAATGTACAGGCAAGAGTTGGAATGCCAATCAAAATCCAGCCTTGCTTCCACCACCATCTCTTCTCTCCTATCCCGTCCACTTTTGTATACCTACCATCTTCCCCATTTGGTATCAGAGCCAAGTTGGGGTCTAGTTTGTAATCAAGTATCATTGCAATATAAAGTCATTTTGTGAGCATTTCTTCATTTATCTTTATGTTTTGATTTTGTTTAAGGAATTGCTGACTCAGAAGCAAGAACGTCAAAAATCTTAATACTTGGTTGTGTGTTTGTTATTATTGAAACATTTTAATCATATTCTGCCCAGAGTGAAGCTGAGGTAGCCATTGTTGTCGCTGTTGTTAGCCGTGTAAAGGCATTTAAGGTGTTTGTTGGTGTGTAAATCTTTTATTTCGCTAGATACTCATGGTGGTTTGGTTAGAATAACTCTATAGTACAAATTATGGCTAAACCTGTTAAGAAGTTTGTACTTCTTCTTCCTCATCATCAAATTCCTTATCTTCTATGTCTATTAAAAATAGTGAAGAAATCAGTTATGACGATTTCGATCGATATATTTGTGACTTGACTATTCCAATTGTAAATAAAAATGAAATTTATAATGTTGGAAGTTTTCAATTAAAACAAGTTATAAAGTAAAAACCATTGAAAGAACTAAATTCATTACTAGTAATATTCAGCATCTTTCTTTAATTAAGCCCCACGAAATAACGGAGTATGTTAAAACATACAATTATATTCATTTTGGATTAGTGCAAATTGCTATAAAGCCATTAACAAGATTTGAACTTAGAATTGAATCTCTCATCTATGTTCAAGACACGAGACATAAAAAACTCAGTGATTCATTACTTGAAATGCTTGAGTCAAGTTTGGCAAATGGCCCTACTTTCTTCAATGCATTCCAAATTTCTCTGTTTCCCTTAGAGATCCAAGTGCACATGAAGCTCTTACTCTTGCAATCTAGACAATAGGTTTTGATATGAATCTTCATAATCAAAATCTTGCTCTCATATATAGATTTTATTATAAACTCATGAATTCAATTGTTCCAGGCATAGCCTATTCCCATCACGCAAAAGGTATGAATACTTTATTCCAAACTAATTTAAAAAATAAAGTTAATATTCCAAAACTCAGATAATGGAATGATATTAATCTATCTGGTAAATGGCGCTTGGAAAATGCCCAACCAGAAAGGTCTTTAGAAAATCAAGATACTAAAACAATTATTGAACATGAAGATGAAAGTGTTGAAATAAATTTTCAAATAGATTCAAGAGATACAACTCCTACAGTTTATCAACCTTCTAGAAAGTCTTATTTTCATCCTCCTTCTGTGGTAGGATCTTCTATAAACGAACCATCCCGAGTTTCTTGCTCTACACCTAATGTAAACCATCGACCTACAGGACTTGTGTATCCTTCTTATCAAGCTTCTCCATCTAATACATATAATCCTTTGGAATCCGATCTTAATATAAATGTTATTGAATGCTTTGAAATTGATAAAGAAATGTTAAAAAAGAATTTAGCTTTGCATCCTCTCACAAAATCCTTTTTCAACCATGTTTCTCAAGAACATAAAGACTTTCTAAAAGCAAAATGGTAAAAATATATGTATGATAATCAAAGAAATATTTATTTCTTTGATTGGCTTAAACTAGCCATGAAGAAAGCTTATAATACTGAAGATTTATCTATCAATATGATAAGTAAATTAAGCTCTTCTTGGATTATAGCTTCTACCAGTTCCTCTCCACAAAGAACTGAAGAATCTATACATCCTCCATTATATCAAATCATTTATAAAGAAACTTCAGCTGTACACATAAAAGATGTTGCAAAAATACAAGTAAACAAAGGTAAAACTGAATTTATTTACAAATCAGATTTAAGTTTTGTTTTAGAACAAAATAATTATATAAATATTAACCTTCATTCTATTGGCCAACAAACCAATAGAATTGAAAATATTTTAAAATTTTATGAAACTACTTCTTCCCATAAAGTAATCAAGACACAATCTAAAGATCTAAAGCTAGAAAAAAATTCCTTAAAATTTTTAAACGAACTAATCAATCAATTATTTCATAGTTTTATAAACATAAAACTTAAAGATAATAAAAAAAGTAAAGATGAAAAATCCATAAATGTTTTAGTTTTTGAAGCATCGAGCTAAGACTCTGAATTCTCTGTTTCTCACTTTATAGAAAAAAAATCAAATGAAAATCAAGATCAAGAATCTCTATAACTTAATAAAATATTTAAAAGGCAAAAACCAATAGTTACTACAACAAAAATAAGAAATTATTATCCAAGACCTACTCCAGTTGATCTTCAAGTTGAAGAACAAGCTATTTTAAATGGGCTTCGATTTGAAAACTCTTTAGTATATGAATGGAATGTAGATGGACTATCTGAATATTAAATCTTGCAACTATGCCAACACATGATGATATATGCCTCTACCATCATGGCTGCTGATAACGATCAAAGACATGCAATAAATGTAGTCGTCCTTGGATTTACTGGACAATTACATGGTTGGTGGGAAAAATACCTATCTGGTATTGAAAGAAATGCTATATTAAATGTAATAAAAAGAGGTCCCTCAAGAACTCCTGTTCTTACTCCTCAAGGCCAAATGATCACTGATTCCATCTACATACTTATTACCAATACAGTTAAACATTTTATTGGTAATTATATGAATGCCGAAGAAAAATTAAAAACACAATTAACCAATTTATCTTGCCCAACATTATTAGATTTCGTTGGTATAAAGAAGTTTGTTTAATCAAAACTCTATATAATCGATGCAAGTAATTCAGAATTTTAGAAAGAAAAATTCACATATGGTCTTCCTAAACTTTTTGCAGAAAAAGTTAGAGAAGAATTAAAATTAGAAAATTATGGGAATTTGAATTATGGAATGTATACATATGGTGATCTAATTTAAAAGATTAATAAAGTTGGATTTTCGTTATGCAATGAAATCAAACTTAAACGTCAAATTGAAAATCAAAAAAGAATCAGTAAGTATGAACTTGGTGATTTTTGTTTTCAATTTGATATGGAACCATTAATCAGTCCTTCTAGCCAGCATAAAAAGAAAAACTTAAAAAGACATCAAAAAAGAAAATCTAAACATTTTTCAACCCCACAATATTATACTCCCTCAAAAAGATATTATAAAAAATCTTCTCATAAAAACCTTTATAAAGATTTAAAGAAATCTTATACAAACGATAATCCATCCACTTTTTATCACAAGAAAAAAGAAATACAATGTTATAATTGCAAAGAAAAAGGACATATTGCTCCTGACTGCCCAAAAATAAAAGTTAAAACAAAAAAAGAAATTAAAACTATGTTAAAAGGATCTTCAGCATCAGAGTCATCTAGTTCCTCTGATACCGATTATTCTTCTTCTTATGCTTCAGATACATGTCATTGTAAAATATTTGACAGTGAAATCTAGTATGTATCTGCTTCTTCTTCCTCTTTATCTTTAAACATACTTTCTGCTCCAAAGGAGATGGTGTTGGAAATGTTTAAAGATCTAAAAGATAAGGAATTAAAAAATAAATATTTTGAAGAAACATAGAATATAAATAAAGGAACTAAAAAAGAGAAAGCTTCTACATCAAATAATATATCAGACTTACCTAAACAATTCAGCATTAGAACTATATTAGGTAGATTAAAAGAGCAACAAGCTCTTACTCATCGTTCTATTCTAGATCTTTATAAAGAAAAAAATAATCAAAAGCAAGAAATAAAAGAATTAAAACAAGACTTATTGAACTTCAAGAACTTAAACAACATATTGAGAATCTTGAATTTCACACACTCAAACCTTATCAAGAAAATAATGATAATTTAGAAAATCAAGAAAAATTTGATAAAGAGTTAAATGGTTTTATAAATTCTTTAACAATAATCCACTTAAAAAATGAAAAACTCAAGCTATAATTAAGGTGAAAGACTTCTCTATTAAAGCACTTTGCTTACTAGATAGTGGTGCAAATGTTAATTTAATAAGAGGAGGATTAATCCCAACAAAATATTATGAAAAAACCAATAATAAACTCAATCAAGCTATTGCTAGCAAAAAACTGCATATCAAATACAAATTAAGTAATGTTTATGTCGGTAAAAATGGAACATGCATAAAGACTAACTTCCTTCTATGAAAAGATTTAACTATGATGTTATCCTTGGAAATCCTTTTCTACAAATTTTACAGCCTTTTTAAATTGACTCATCAGGTCTAAAAACTATTTCAGACAATAAAAAATCAAAATTTGATTTTGTTGAATTAACTCCTATTCAACATATCAATATTAATCAAACAAAGTGTAAACAAGAATAAGATGTTCAAAAACCATTTAGATTTCCAGTTCCAAATAAAACGGATCTTAGTAATTGTCTCTTTGATGTCTTCATGTTTCCTATATTTAATCCTACATCCAGATTTTGGTACATTTAAATTCTACCCGGAGGATAGATATAAAATTGCTTTTCTTTTTCCAACAAAAATAAAAATTCAGGTTATTGATAATTGTCATTCAGACCTATATTTTACTCATATCTGCCTTCAGGAAGTATCCTTTCTCATTATGACATCAAGTAAAGCCCCTACTTAGGAATCAAGCACTTCTTTCAAACCAACATCCCAACAAATATCAAATCGCTTCTTCAATCTAGGATTATTTGTCACTTCACGAGAACTTATCAATGCCCATTGGAGTGCCATTCTATCTGATAAAAGAAAAACCACTAGAAAACCCCTATCCAAAATTGCAAACCATATCAAGGACTTAGAAAGCCAAATCCTTATGTGCCATAACATCCATCAAAGAGCACCGTTGTCTACCTATGCTGATGAAAAAACATCCAAAATTCACCTCCTGGAAAACGTTAACACAGCCCTTCCAGATGAGATAGTTGCAAGAATTAGAGAAAAAAATTATTTCTTGTTAGATCAAGGAGCGATTAATGTTGAAAGCCCAATATATAAGCTAGGCAACTGGATTTCCCAAATTGTTCCTGCCATCATATGAAGTTGACATTTTATATATCAAATAAGGATTATTCCAAAGATTTGCTTTATGCAAAGATGATTTTGAAATAATATAGCAGCTCCCTGCATTCGTGCGTCATGCCCTTCGTAGCCTTGGAGTTACAAAAAGACAACTTCTCATAACGATTTCATCAAGTTTGGGTGAAAGATCAAAAATCGGGTTTTATCAACCTTATCAATTATGGACTATCATGACTTATGAAAAAGGAGATTTAGTCTGTAAAAAATTCATCTCTACGTTAAATGATTACGAGCATCTCCCTATTGATTATCCAACTCAATGGCATGAATCTCATGAAGTCACTACAATGGAATACAGCTTAGAACGCCTTCGAGATTATGATCCGGCTTCTTATCAGTATCAAAGAGTTCTCAATCTAAAAGAACATCTTGAATTTGTAAGTACATATAGATATGTTTGGTGTAACGGTCGATGAGTTGTTTGCATTGCTGATGATCTTGCTGAGCAAGCTACTGTGATATAGAATCCTTCTAAATCTGGACAAGCCAAGTTTAATCAAATTCTCAATGCCTAAGAAGATATCTCTTCTAACATTTCGAGAAAAAACTCGTGAAGAATTAATTCAGCTATTTCATGGAGAATTCAAAAATGAGAATGAAGGTTGGAATGACCCTTGTCATAATTTTGACTCTATTATGAAGTTCTCCACTAGCTACAATGGAATTCATAATGATGGTGATTAATCTTATCAAGATTTATGAAGGTTTTTCTCTATAAAGCATGCAAAGAAAAGATAACAAAAACTTTATCATTGTGACCATATCCATAGCTATGCTATTCTCTACAACACATCAAAGTTATGCTGAAAAGGTACTATACAAAATGCTACTTTGAGAAAGAAGACAAAAGAAAATTGTGAAAAATCCAAAAGACAATAAAAATAAACAAGGCTCCATAGACTCCTCTCTCTGCAACAGAGGAACCAGGTACTATGCAGAAGAATAAAGCAACTATGCAGAAGAATAAAGCAACACCCTCTTGGTCAACACGTACAATCATCACAGCATGAAGACAAACCATCTATACGACAACCTGTGATCCTATCCAGCAGTAAAATCCTGAACCTCATGCAATCTGCCAGCACATAAAATTAAATGCAAATGCAATCTAAATTCAGTCACAATGAAATGTAAATTATGTTTGCTAAGGCTATAAATAGTACCAGCCTTCTCTATGTACAGGCAAAAGTTGGAATACCAGTAAAAATCTAGCTTTGCTTCCACCACCATCTCCTCTCTCCTTTACCTTCCCCTTTTGTATACCCACCATCTTCCTCATTTGGTATTAGAGCCAAGTTGGCATCTAGTTTGTAATAAACTATCATTGCAATATAAAGTCGTTTTGTGAGTATTTTTTCACTTATCTTTATGTTTTGATTTTGTTTAAGGAATTGCTGATTCAGAAGCAAGAATGTTAAAAATCTTAATATTTGGTTGTGTGTTTGTTATTATTGAGAAATTTATCATATTTCGCCTGGAGCGAAGTTGAGGTAGCCATTGTTGTCGCCATTGTTAGCTGTGTGAAGGCACTTAAGGCACTTTGTTGGTCTGTAAATCCTCTATTTCATTAGATACTCTTGGTGGATTTGGTTAAAATAACTCTGTAATACAAATTATGGCTAAGCTTATTAAGAAGTTTGTACCTTCTTCTTCCTCATCATCAAATTCCTTATCTTCTATGTCTATTAAAAATAGTGAAGAAATCAGTTATGACGATTTAGATCAAGTTATTTGTGACTGGACTATTCCAACTGTAAATAAAAATGAAATTTAGAAAGTTGGAAGTTTTTAATTAAAATCAAGTTATAAAGTAAAAACCATTGAAAGAACTGAATCATTACCAGTAATATTCAGCATCTTTCTTTAATCAAGCCCATGAAATAAAGGAGTATGTTAAAACATACAATTATATTTATTTTGGATTAGTGCAGGTTGCTCTAAAGCCTTTAATATGACTTGGACTTGGAACTAAAGCTCTCACCTATGTTCAAGACACAAGACATAAAAAATTTGGTGATTCATTAGTTGGAATAATTGAATCAAGTTTGGCTAATGGCCCTACTTTCTTCAATTACTTTCCAAATTTCTCTGTTTCCCTTACAGATCTAGGTGCACATGAAGCTCTTACTCTTGCTATCCACACTACAAGGATTTATAGTTTTCCTAGCATTTTTCCCTGCACAATATTTAAATACAGGGGAAAGTATGCTTTTGGCCGGCGAAAAAAGATTATTTCACCGAAAAAAGTTATAGTTTTCCTGGTAGTATTGTTTCATCGGCAAAGGCTTGATTATTCCCAGGGAATGGATTATTTCACCAGTAAAGGTTAAATGTTCACCGGCGATTAATTATTTTCACCGACAAATATTATATTTATGGCAGCGTTCTTCCCAGATTGCCGGAAAATTTCACCCGCCAAATTTTACCGCCAACTTTATTTTTAGATTGGCGCCTTTAAATTTTACCGACGAATTATTTGTACTAGGAATAAGTTTTTTAAATATTTTTTTTAATTAATAAATTTTTATCATCATTTTTGCAGGTGTATGAAGTGCTCCTGGCCGTCTATATATTAAAATGACCTGATCGCTTTACATTAAATCCTAAGACCAGAGAGAGAGCGAGAGAGAGAGAGACATAGTGAGAGAGAGTGACAGTGAGAGAGAGTGAGAGAGAGAGATTATCATCTTCATCGTCGTCTTAGAGATTATCATCTTCATCGTCGTCTTCTCCTTACATCGATCTCAACAACAAGGGCCAGGTAGGGTTTCTTTTGTTGATTTCCCGATTTCATCCCATCACTGTATTTTTCCTGATTTGATCCCATCACCGTGTTTGGTTTTGTGCATTTTTTCTTTTGCTAGGCTGAGAGATGGAGAGGCACTTCGTTGCTTTGTCATAAGAATGGATGGTCTTATGGGGTTATGTGGCTAGTGAAATCGAGCAATCCCCTTTAAGATTTAGCTTATGTTTTGGTTTGGTTGAAGTCTTCGATCTTTGGGTTGTGCAACAACCGATTTAATCGACTCGCCAACATGCTCAATCAAACGCCCAAGTCCAATAACTAGGGATCCAATTTGGTAGAAAGATACAGAGAAAGGGAAATCATCATCTGAACACAAGGAGAGGGTAGGCAAAAATCAAGAGGAGCCATTTGTGTTTTGGTTTGGTCTCTGTGCTGTTGCATCTACTTGGTGATTGGGTATTTTGTTTAGTTTTGTCTTGGGTGTGTTTGGACGGAACTGATTACAAGTGAAATAAAATGATATGGTGTTTAGGGTAGTTTGTCTTACGGTGTTTGGGGCAGTTTGAGCTAAAAAAACAACGAAAATGTTGTTTGGGATAGATTTGCTTTCTATGTCTTATGTACATTTCTAGCTATTTATGGTCATTGGCTCTATCTGTTATGGTCATGTTCTTCTTTCATTTCTATTTTGTTTGTTTTAATTTCAATAGACTGCACTTTTCACTGCAGAGAAAATCTCTCTCTTGTCCTGCGCTTTCTAAAACGTCTCTCTATGGAAGAAACATCTCTGCAAATCTGGTAGGGCCATTAACATGGTGATAGGCATGTTGAAATGCCCAATGTGTAGAGACTTGTGCTGTTTGAAATCTTAGGTCATTGGTTTATGGTGGAGAGTGGAGACAAAACAGCATTTGGAACAGGGTACGTCTAAGTTCTTTGAGTCAGTGTGGTCCGTAACAAATCATGCAGCTGCCTAACCAGGCCTAACATACTGCCTGGCACTAGACTTTCCTTTTTTTAGCTTTTTTGCTTTGTTTATATTCCTTCTTTCCCTCACTGGTTCTTCTCTTTGGCCCCTATCCAATTGAACCAGAAATAATGCAAGGAACAGTGATGTCCATGGACATGAGTGCTTCATAAAATTATAGTTTACAATATCATTTTAGAAACAAATATTATATAGGTATCTTCGGATCTTCAATGCTGCGAATTTCACCAACCCAGACACAAATTCAAATGAGTTGGCTATATTTATCCCATTTCATGTGGTGTTCTTCTGTGACTTTTTGTTTCTAATTAATCATCATCATCATTATCACCATCATCATCATCATCGTAATCGCCTTATATTTATATGTCAACTAACAGTGGTCGTTCTTAGAATCATGAGTGGGCCACAAAAAAGAAACACAAACTTTCTTTGAGAAATTGCATTTCCATATAATTTTTAAGTCATTGAGTCATTGTCTAATTCCTTTTGCTTTTATTTTTTGCTTATTAAAAAAACTGTGTCAAAGCTAATATTATGGAATAGTTTATGCATGAATCAGTGGCATTAGCACCATAGACCCACATGTATGTGCCCAAGGATCAATCCTTGAACATATTGGTTGCATGCCATCTCACAAAACTAATTGTCTTTATATCTAATATTAAAAAGAAAACCTGAAATATGGATCCACTATCGCTTGCCCCCTGTAAGAAAATCTTGGCTCGGCCCAACGCAGACCCTAAAAAGCCCTTAAATCTCGGGCTTTTTTAGCTGACTGCTTGTTTTTAAACTGAGTTTAGATTACCAAACTGACTGTTTGTTTTTTGTTATTTAAGTAGTTGGATCTGTCATGCCCCAAAATCTTGTGTCCAAGCGGATTCCAAGATGTGACTATAACATGTCCATTTACATCCACACCTAATTAAATCCAGATATTTAATAAAATTCTTTTTACCTCCTTTTATAAATTTCTTTTCTACTCTCTCCAAATATTGTCTTGTTTGGTGTTTTATACCATCTATTGATTGAATTTGAGTTAACCATCACCCTGCATATATGAACAGATATGGACAAAAGTTGGATGTTATTGTATCAAAATAGATTCAGTCAACAGTATAAAGATGGGGTGAATTCTTTTATTGAGTTTGCAAAGGTGAATTCAGGTGGGAGTAAAGTGATTAAGTGCGTGTAACAACTGCTGTAACAGTTATAAGCATGATTATGAGATTGTGAGAGATCATCTACTCCGACGTGGGATGCTGGTATCCTATGAAACTTGGTTACAACATGGGGAACTTGTACAGTCTGATGAATCAAATAGTGAGGATGAATTGGATGAGGATCATGGTAGATATGATGAGTTGCTTGAGGACCATGGCAGGGGGACTTATATGGTGGATATTACCTTAGGGATGGATGACGTGCGAAACTTTGAAATTATGTTAGAGGCTTCCCAGGTGGTTTTTACCCCGGCTATAAAGATCCAAAAACCCTGTTAGCATTTGTCATTAGGATGCTACATGTGAAGGTAAAACACAAGTGGAGGAACAAGTCATTTGACAAGGTCTTGGAGATATTTAAGGACACCCTACCAGAAGCTAATGTGGTTCCGGCGTCCATGTATGAGGCGAAGAAGATACTACGTGACTTAGGCTTGGGGTACGAGCACATTGATGGATGCAAGAATGATTGCATATTGTTTTGGAAAGAGAATGCTCACTTGGAAAAGTGTCTGGAATGTGGAGAGCCTAGGTGCAAGGCCAATGATGGCAAGGGTAAGCGAATCGCTTATAAGGTACTGCATTACTTTCCCTTGATACCAAGGTTGCGGAGATTGTACATGTCCAGGATGACGGCCAAAGAAATGAGATGGTACCATGAGAATGCCATGGATGGCAATCTAGGTAGGCATCCGACCAACTTTAAGGAATGGAAGGAATTTGATTTAAAATTTCTGGAATTTGCTTGGGAGATCCGCAATGTAAGGTTGGGTATGGCCATTGATGGATTCAACCCCTTTGGCAACATGAGCACTTCTTACAGCATGTGGCCTGTTATACTTATGCCTTATAACCTTCCACCCTGGATGTGCATGACGGATCCATTTTTCATGATGTCCTTACTTATTCCTGGGCCGCATGCACCTGTCAAGGAAATTGATGTGTACATGAGGCCCTTGGTTGATGAGTTAAAGGAGTTGTGGGAGAATGGTGTCCTAACTTATGATGCTTACAGTGAACAAACCTTCCGAATGCATATGGCTGTGATGTGGACCATAAATGACTTTCCCACGTATGGCGACTTGTCTGGTTGGAGTACTAAAGGTTATTTTGCTTGTCCCATTTGCAACGAAGATTCAATATCATGTAAGTTGAGAAGTAAGATTGGGTGGGTGGGACATCGAACTTACTTACCTGAGAACCACCAATGGAGAAGGAGCAAGAAGTTCAATGGTCATCCACAACATACAATGAATTCCTTGGAATTATTGGTGCAAAAGGTTTTGGATCAGTTGGATTAACTACCAGAAGTTAGGTTCGGAAAGGGCCCCACCAAAAGGAAAAGGCCTCGTGAGCCTGCACTGTTGAGTTGGACAAAGAAAAGCATCATGTACAAGTTACCATACTGGAAGAACCTAAACCTTAGGCATAACCTTGATGTCATGCACATAGAGAAAAACATCTGTGAAAATGTTCTTAGGACAGTGGTGGGCATAGATAAGAAGAATAAGGACATGGAGAAATCACGTGATGATTTAAAAGATATGGGCATCATGCCACAATTTCATCTGTAGAGGAATGAAGATGGATCCACTGTGAAACCCCGGGCATCCTACGCATTGGACCCAAAATAGAGGGAGGGTTTTTATGAATTCTTGAAATTGATCAAGTACCGGGATGGCTATGCAACTAACCTCTCTAGGTGTGTGACTTCAAAAAATGGCAAATTATCTTGTATGAAAAGTCACGACTATCATGTCCTTTTACAGCATCTTCTTCTGGTTGGCTTGCGTGGTTATATGGACAAGGAGTTAGGTACAACTTTGTTTGAGCTGCGTAGTTTCATCCTGGACCTATGCTCGAAAACTTTGAAGTAGAGTGATTTAGAAAAACTAGAGGAACAGGGAGTGCTCATACTTTGCATGCTTGAAAGGATTTTTCCTCCTGCATTCTTTGATGTAATGGTCCATCTGGCTATTCACTTACCACGTGAGGCCGTGTTAATGGCCGTCTTTGATATAAACTCACATGGCAAGTGTTTGTTTTTTTTTATTTGTGTATGGACAAGTATTCTAAATTAATAAAGCTTTTTGTTTACAATTCATGGTTCATTATATATATATATTTCATTTTATTTCATTTTATATGTACGCCTAAAATTTCTTCTATGTCATATATAGTTGTCAAAAATGCCTAAGGGAGGTAAAACATATGTCAAGCCCGGATGGATGGCCAAGCAGGCAAAGTTGACAGAATACGAGAAGGTTAAAAATACAAACATCGTAGAAAATGACGCGAGATGTCGTGCTCTGGGGGTGAAACACATAGCCAGTACCGTTTTTGGATTCAGTCAAATGAGCAGGAGGAAAAATGGGGAGCAACATAGAAAATCGGGTGAAGATGATGATGGTGAGGAGTATCTACCGCCTTAGGGTGATTTAGGGTTGGTTTCTTCGGATGAAGATACATTTGATAATGAGGATGATGAGTCACTTGAATCTCCGGCGAATATGGTAATATGTGTCAATTATTGATTTTTAATAAGCCATATTAGTTGCAAACATCTTTCATTCAGTTTAATTACACATTTATGTACTAATAATTCACTGTTATGTTGTGATAGGTTACTCATATGAATCGACGCAAGCGAAGTAGACATGCTTGCGCTATAGCAGCTGTACTGGCGCAAGCTACATTGGCACCCTCTAGTTACACGTCTTCTCATGCAGAGAGCATGCCCCAGGGGGCAGCCCAGGTTACACCGGCACAGCCTCTAGTCACACGGTCTTCTCATGTAGAGAGCATGCCCTCGGCCCAGGTTACACCGTCATAGCCTCTAGTCACACGGTCTTCTCATGCGAATAACATGCTTGAGGTGGCGACCCATGTTAAACCAATGGATCCTACACAGTTTGCTAGTTCATCTGGCTAGCCTGACCAGGTTTTGAGTCCACATACGGATGGCAGTAGTGTTGGTGAGAAATATATAACTATTTACATATAAAATCGACCTTCGTTTAATGTTATATTCTTAGTAACTCAGTTAATATGGTGGCTGTGGTAGCATTAGCTTTAGCTGAGGGTTCAAGAATTGTACGAGGCAAGACACAGGGGGTAAAGGTGGCAAAGCTGAGGAGGTAACTTGGCCATGCCATCCTAGTTCCAATCCCAAATTCAAGCCATGCGCCAGAGGGTGAATTTGCCACTACTTTAGCTAACCTTCTTGCGGAAAGGATTCGGGATGAGGCACCTATTCGTAAAGAAGGTTGGAAGTTTGTTCCTGAGGGTATCAAAAAGTTAGTGGTAAAGAGAGTTCAGGTAATTTCATTTAAAGTCAATTACTGTTGGTTCAATTAGTCTCATTTATGTTTAAATGTTGTCTCACACAATATGTTTATATTTGCAATTGCAGCAAATTTTGGAGTTCGGGGACTATGCGAACGATCTAGTCATCAAGGCTGCCATTGATGCGAAGTGTCAGAAGTTGTACAGGGACTGGAAGTGTGACTTACATACCCACTATTTGTCTCTTTTGGAGGTGGGGGTACCTAATCCAAAGAACCACCCACTAAAGCCTTGTAAGGTAGATGACTGGGTGTGGATGATTGACAATTTGTGGGAGACTGAGAAGTGGAAGGTAAATTTTAATGGTTTTGTGTATATGTCTACATCAATATTTATTTATAAAGTTCATTGTATTAACATCGATTTGCTCGGGCAATATATTGTTTTTTATTTTTCTTCATTGGAGAAGTCAAGGAAAGTGAGATATAGTCAATCGAAGATGCCATGGAATCATACAAGTGGCTCTAGATCGTTCCCAACACGTGGTTCATTGATCGTAAGTGTAGGTTTAAGAATTTTTTCTATTTGACTAAGTTATGAAAATTTAATTTTTTCTTATTAACAAAATTTAATCTAATGTCATAACAGAGAGCGCAAAATGCTGGACAACCATAGCCTTTTCCTGATTTCTTCCATAACACACACTATATGCATGGGAAGAATAAATGGATAAACGAAGAGGCTCAAAAAACATATGTGCATATGCCTAAGTCATTTTTGATAAATCAATACAAATATACTTTTATACATTTGTTAAACTCACTTTATTTGACTTTTACATGCGAAAAAATTGCAAGAGGAACTAGTACGACTAACAACAGAGCAGTCGCAACCCTCAATCACCTCTCCAATGTCTGAGGAATAGATATCTGTTAAGGTGCTTGGGAAGAGGTCAGGATACCTAAAGGGTTTTAGCATTCGCACGAAGTCCACTTCAGCTTCAACCCAAGCTCGGATAAGCCCTGATTCTGAGGTGTTTGTTCTGCAAAAGCAGGTAGTGGAGCAGGCCAAGAGTATTGGTTTTCTGGAGAACTTAGTCCTCCAATTAGCAGAGTGTGCAAGCATCAATCCGAGTATAGCGGGTATCGCTGTTAGTGGGGAGGGCACCTCTGGTAGAGCTCAGGATGCGACTTCTCTAGGTTTGTATATGACTTCTCTTTTCAAAATAGTATTTATTTGCATGTTGCTGCATCCACCAAGAGGCAATAAATGTATGTCGGTCTTGAAATTGAAGTTTTAAAGTGCAAATAGTATGGAAGATGATTTCCTTCACCCCCCACCCCCCTCATTGTTTTTTTGGTGACTGAATTTTTCTTTGTTTCATAAAAGGTTGATATGGGTTGTGAGATATACTTTCATTTTGTCCTAATGCTATATGATAAAAACAAGCTCAGTCCTAAGTGAACTGGCTACCCTCGAGTTAAGTCAAATATCATTGGGCTAAGTATTTGATCAGCATTTGATGTGTAGTAGGGATTGAATCATTGAACAAGATTAGGCCCTGCCGTCCAACAGCCCGAAGTCAAACATCATGAGGCTAGGGATCAACTTTGACGGGCTTAAATCTTGTATCCACAGACTCAGCTAATTCTGATGCCAACTTACCCGCGCGATATAAACCATTCAATTCAAGTGCTTCATTATTTGTTCTCAAATGCCCTAAGACTATAAGAAAGACCACAAAACTATCTCTTTTGCTACCTCGGATTCCCTGTTCCTTTCTTTCCTAAACACAAACATAATACATGATGGAAGACATCGATGACAATGAGAATGAGATCCTTGAACCTTTCCATCTTCATTTCTCTTATCTCCTTCTCTTGTCATCATCACCACCATCTTCTTCACCATCTTCTTCTTTTGATGAGATTGAATGGCTGGAATCCATATCGAGAGCAGTAATGGAAGCCCTAAGACCTTCAGGGCTTGGCCTTTTAGCCATTACGGGAGTCCCTAGGGCCTCGAGTCTCCAATGAACTCTCCTTCCTTTGGCTTGGAAGCTCGCCTTACTCGCCAACGAAGACCGCCGTAGGATTCTCAAGGTAATTATCCCCTAATGACTCTCTCTCATACATGAGATGATGATTTGAATGAAGAAAGGCTAATCTGTGGATTCTGATTGCATGATTTCGATATCGCATTGGAGTGAAACAGAGTCTTGATTTTTCTATATCGTATGTGCAGTAGATGCATGTAAAGTTGAGAATTCTGAATACTACGTGTTCAATGAAATTTCACTAGGGATTTATTAGCTCAGCGGTCATTTCATACAAGGGATTATGGGAATGTAAGAAAGAGACTTAATTCTAACCCTAATATGTGTAGGAAACTGATCTTAGTTCTGAAGATATAGTCTTGATAAAACTTTGATGTGAATTGAAATTCGCAACAATGGCATAATGGCTTGTTTGCTTACTTTATATCAAATTCATTGGAATTCTTAGCAAGATGAGTTATTTATTTGTTATCAAAGGTGTACTAAAGAGGTGAGTAGTAAAGGGTGAGACAATCCTTATGAATTGGAATAATTCCAATTTTCTTTCATGTTAAATGTGTATGACTAGTTTATGCATCTGTATTAGTGTATTCCTAACTATTTCTATTTTTGTTAATTTATTAGTTTCTGTTTACCCTTCATATATATCATCAAAGAAATCATAGCATCGCTTTTTTTTCTCTTATGCAGATTGAATGATAAGTTAAGAAAATTTTGTGCTTAAAGAGTTCATGCAGCCAACATGAAGGCCAAGTATTTAGAGTAATAGATTGCTATATATTGAAATGGGATGCAGGAAGTTCTTTTACACAGTGGTGCAAATTGATGTTGGAATGATGCAACAATAAAATGATCAAATGGATATGTAAACTTCCATTGATATTTGAATGTTGGTATGGAGTAGAATGTTAACATGGGTTTTAATTTTGTGATGGTAAAGTGCTTTGAATGTTGAAAGGATGTTTGAATATTAATATGTAGTTGAACGAATTTTCATGTTTTATCTTTTGATGGTTTTGGAATGGAAATGAAAGTTGGTTGTGTAATAAATTTGGTTTTGGATAATGTAATCAGCTGTTATAATTTAATCATATGGCAAAGGTTGGAAGTTGTAATGAACTAATATATATACAGGGAAAGGAAACTAAAAATTAAATAAATAAAAAAAATAAAATAATAGTCATTGCCGGCGATTTTTGTGCAGCCAAAAATATTTAAATTACATTAAAAATTTTGGAAAAATGATCTTTTAAATGTTTTACCGGCGCTAGATAATGTCGGCAAAAAATTTGAAGAATAATCTACTAAATGTTTTACCGGCATAATAAAACACTAGCAAAAATTTTTTATAAAAGAATTTTTTTCAAAAATCTAATTTTCTTACCGGCGTTAAAATACGACGGCAACGGTTGTCTATTCTCCTCAGCAATATATAAGTTTTACCAGCGCCACCAGTTTAGCACCAAAAATTAGTTTTCCTGGTGAACTTTTCCTGGCAACTTGCCGACGCAGAAGAAATAGCAGGAAAAGATTTATGCTGGCATTTTGTAGACATTTACCAGCGATTATTTGGCATAGGCAAAGGTGAAAAATCTTGTAGTGCCAGACAAAAGGTTTTGACATGAATCTTCATAATGAAAATCTTGCTCTCATATATAAAGTTTATTATAACTCATGAATTTAGTTGTTCCAGGCATAGCCTATTCTCATCAAGCAAAAGGTATGACTACCTTATTCCAAACTAATGTCAAAAATAAAGTTAATATTCCAAAACTCATGCAATGGAAAGAAATTAATCTATCTGGTAAATGGCACTTACAAAACGCTCAACATGAGAGGTCTTTAGAAAATCAAGATATTGAAACAATTATTGAACATGAAAATGGAAGTGTTGAAATAAATTTTCAAACAGATTCAAGAGATAGAACTTCTACCTTTTATCAACCTTATAGAAAGTCTTGTTGTAATCATCCCTCTATGGTAGGATCTTTCATAAAAGAACCATCCTGAGTTTTTTTCTCTACACTTAATGTAGACCTTTGACCTATAGGACTAGTGTATCATTCTTATCAAGCTTCTCCATCTAATACATATAATCCTTCGGAATCCGATTTCAATATAAATGTTATTGAGTGCTTTGAAATTGATAAAGAAATGTTAGAAAATAATTTATCTTTACATCCTCTCACAAAATCCTTTTTTAACCCTGTTTCTCAAGAACATAAAGACTTTCTAAAAGCAAAATGGTATAAATATATGTATGATAATCAAATAAATATTTATTTCTCTGATTGGCTTTAACTAGCCATGAAGAAAGCTTATAATACTGAAGATTTATCCATCAATACGATAACAAAATTAAGTTCATCTTGGACTATAAATTCTACCAGTTTCACTCTACAAAGAATTGAAGAATCTATACATCTTCCATTACATCAAATCATATATAAAGAAACTTAAGCCGTACCCATAAAAGATGTAGCAAAGATACAATGAGATAAAGGTAAATTTGAATTAATTTATAAATTAAACTTAACTCATGTTTTAGAACAAAATAATTATACAAATATTAACCTTCATACTGTTGGCCATCAAACCAATAGAATTGATGATATAGTTGAAAATATTTTAAAATTTTATGAAGCATCTTCTTCACAAAAGATAATTAAGGCACAAACTTTACGTTTTCATGGTGAAGCCTTTAAAGATCTAAAGTTAGAAATGAAACCTTTAAAATTTTCAGATGAACTAATCAATCAATTATTTCATAGTTTTACAAATATAAAACTTCAAGAAAATAAAGATCAAAAAGCTAACAAATCTATAAATGTTTAAGTCTCAAATTCTAAAGCCTATAGCTCAGATTCAGAATTTTCTATAGCTGATCCTATAGAAGAAGAGTCTAAAACAAATGAGAATCAAAATGATCAAAATCAAGAATCTCTACAAATCAATAAAATATGTAAAAGACAAAAACCAATAGTCACTACAACAAAAACAAGAAATTATTATCCAAGACCTGCTCTAGTTGATCTTCAATTCGAAGAACAAGCTATTCTAAATGGCTTTCAATTTGAAAACTCCTTAGTATATAAATGGAATATAGATGGACTATCTGAATATCAAATCCTGCAACCATGCCAACCCATGATGATATATGCCTCCACCATCATAGCTACCGGTAATGATCAAAGACATGTAGTAAATGCAGTTGTCCTTGGATTTACTGGACAATTACATGGTTGGTGGGAAAAGTACCTATCTGATATAAAAAGACAGGCTATATTAAATACAGTAAAAAGAGACCCTTCAGGAAATCCAGTTATTACTCCTCAAGGTCAAATGATTCCTAATTCTATTTACATGCTTATTACCAATATAGTAAAACATTTTATTGGTAATTAGATGAATGTAGAAGAAACAATAAAAACACAATTAATCAATTTATCTTGCCCAACAGTATCAGATTTTCATTGGTATAAAAATGTTTTCTTATCAAAACTTTATATAATCAATGCAAATAATTCAAAATTTTGGAAAGAAAAATTCATATCTAGTCTTCCTAAACTTTTTGCAGAAAAAATTAGAGAAGAATTAAAATCAGAAAATTATGGAAATTTGAATTATGGAATGTATACATATGGTGATCTAATTCAAAAGATTAATAAAGTTGGATTTTCATTATGCAATGAAATCAAAATTAAATGTCAAATTGAAAGTTAAAAAAGAATCAGCAAGTATGAACTTGGTGATTTTTGTTTTCAATTTGGCATGAAACCATTAATTAGTCCTTTTAGCAAAAATAAAAAGAAAAACTTAAAAAGAAACCCTTAAAAAGAAAATCTAAACATTTTTCAACTCCACAATATTATATTCCCTCAAAAAGATATCATAAAAAATCTTCTAACAAAAATCCTTATAAAGAATCAAAGAAATCTTTTACAAAAGATAATCCATCCACTTCTTATCCCAAGAAAAAAGAAATACAATGTTATAATTGTAAAGAAAAAAGACATATAGCTCCTAACTACTGAAAAATAAAAGTAAAAATAGAAATAGAAATCAAAATTATCTTAAAAGGATCCTCAGCGTCAGAGTCATCCAGTTCCTCTGATACAAATTATTCTTCCTCTCATTCTTCAAATACATGTCATTGTAAAATATTTGACAATGAAATTCAGTATAAATCTGCTTCTTCTCCCTCTTTATCTTGAAACATTCTTTCTACTCCAGAAGAGCTAGTGCTAGAAATGTTTAAAGATTTCAACGCTGAAGAATTTAAAAATGAAAATTTTGAAAAAAGACAGAATAAAAATAAAGGAAATAAAAAAGGAAAAGCTTCTACATCAAATAATATATCTGACTCACATGAACAATTCATCATTAAAACGGTATTAAATAGATTAAGAGAGCAGTAAACTCCTCATCTTTCAATTCAAGATCTTTATAAAGAAATTACTAATCAAAAGCAAGAAATAAAAGAATTAAAACAAGACTTAATTGAACTTCAAGAACCCAAACAGCATGTTGAGAATCTTGAATTTCACACACTAAAAAATTATGAAGAAAATGATGATAATAAATTTGAACATCAAGAAGAATTTGGTGAAAACTTAAAAGATTTTATAAACTCTTTCACAAAAAATCCATTTAAAAAATGGAAAACTGAAGCTATAATTAAGATCAAAGACTTCTTTATTAAAGCACTCTGTTTACTAGATAGTGGTGCAGATGTTAATTTAATAAAAGAAGGATTAATCCAAACAAAATATTATGAAAAAACCAATAATAAACTCAATCAAGCTACCGCTAGGAAAATACTACATATCAAATACAAATTAAGTAATGTTTATGTCTGTAAAAATGGAACATGCATAAAGACTAATTTCCTTCTAAGAAAGGATTTAAACAATGATGTTATCCTTGGAAACCCTTTTCTACAAATTTTACAACCTTTTCAAATTGGCTCATTAGGTCTAAAAACTATTTTAGACAATAAAGAATTAATTTTTGATTTTGGTGAATCAACTCCTATTCAACATATCAAGAGTATTTAGACAAAGTGTACACAAGAATAAGGTGTTCACAAAACAATCAAATATCTAGTTCCAAATAAAACGGATCTTATTAATCGTCATTCTGATGTCTTCATATTTTCTACAATTGATTCTACATCCAGATTTTGGTACCTTCAAATTCTACCCGGAGGACAAATATAAAATTATTTTTCTTTTCCCAAAGAAAATAAAAATTCAGTTAATTGATAATTCTCATTTAGACCTATCTACCTTCAAGAAGTATCCCTTCTCATTATGACATCAAGTATAAGCAAAACCAAAGCCCCTTTTCAGGAATCAAGCTCTTCCTTCATACCTGCATCCAAACAAATATCAATTCCCTTCCTCAATCCAAGATTATTTGTCATTTCACAAGAACTTATCAATGTCCATCGGAGTGCCATTCTCTCTGATAAAAGAAAAAACACTAGAAAAACCCTATCCAAAATTGCAAACCATATCAAGGACTTAGAAAGCCAAATCCTTATGTGCTATAACATCCATCAAAGAGCACGATTATCCACCTATGTTGATGAGAAAACATCCAGAATTCACCTCCTGAAAAAGGTTAACACAGCCCTTCCAGAAGAGATAACTGTAAGAATTAGAGAAAAAACTATTTCTTGTTAGATCAAGGAGCGATTGATGCTCAAAGCTCAATATATAAGCTGAGCAACTGGCTTTCCCAAATTATTCCTACTATCATATGAAGTTGATATCTTATATATCAAATGAGGATTATTCCAAAGATTTTCTTTCTGCAGAGATGATTTTCAAATAATACAGCAGCTCCCTGCAATCGTGCGTCGTGCCCTTCGCAGCCTTGGAGTTACCAAAAGACAACTTCTCTTAACAATTTCATCAAGTTTGGGTGAAAGATCAGAAATCTGGCTTTATCAACCTTTTCAATTATGGACCATCATAAATTATGAAGAAGGAGATTTAGTCTGCAAAAAGTTCATCTCTACCTTGAATAATTACGAGCATCTCCCTGTTGATTATCCAGCTCAATAGTATGAATCTCATGAAGTCGCTACAATGGAATACAGCTTAGAATGCGTCCGAAATTATGATCCAGCTTCTGATCAGTATTAAATATTTCTCAATCTAAAGGACATCTTGAATTTGCAAGTACATACAAATATGTTTGGTGTGATGGTCGAAGAGTTTTTTGCAATGCTGATGATCTCACTGAGCAAACGATGGTGACACAGAATCCATATAAATCTGGACATATAGCTCTTAATCAAATTATCAATGCTTATGAAGACATGTCTTTTGATATTTCTGATGGAACTCGAGAAGAGTTAATCTGATTATTCCATGGTGAATTAACAAATGATGGCTGCGATGAGCACTTTTGATGCAAGTCTCCAATAATACTATGCCTAGCATAAAGATTCTTCCTATAAGTGTTTTTCTACTTGCCCATCAATGAGTTTTGTGGAAAAAGTACATACAAAAGTACTAAAAGACAAAGCATATCTCTCATGAGAATGAAGTAGTATTTTATTCCCAACATGCACATCTATGAAGAACTTATCTCTAGAAAGGGAAACGAAATAAATATATGACACATACCTTATCAAGTCACACATAGCAATCATGACATCTCACTATTCAGAATAAAGTTCATCTACAACAAAGATTGTGATTGTTGCCTGCAGTCCGGTTGCATCATGAAATTTGTCAGCACATGAAATGAAATGCAAATCCAGTGTAAATTCAGTTGTAATGAAATGTAAATCATATTTGCTAAGGCTATAAATAGGTCCAGCCTTCCTCATGTACAGGCAAAAGTTGGAATACCAGTCAAAATCCAGCCTTGCTTCCACCACCATCTCCTCTTTCCTCTCCCTTCCGCTTTGGTATACCCACCATCTTCCCCATTTGGTATCAGAGCCAAGTTGGCATCTAGTTTGTAATCAAGTATCGTTGCAATATAAAGTCATTTTGTGAGTATTTCTTCACTTATCTTTATGTCTTGATTTTGTTTAAGGAATTGCTGACTCAGAAGCAACAACGTAAAAAATCTTAGTACTTGGCTGTGTGTTTGTTATTATTGAGAAATTTTAATCATATTCCACCCCGAGTGAAACTGAGGTAGCTATTGTTGTCACCGTTGTTAGCCGTGTGAAGGCATTTAAGGCGTTTTGTTGGTGTGTAAATCCTCTATTTCATTAGATACGCGTGGTGGATTTGGTTAAAATAACTCTGTAATACAAATTATAGCTAAGCTTATTAAGAAGTTTGTACCTTCATCTTCCTCATCATCAAATTCCTTATCTTCTATGTCTATTAAAAATAGTGAAGAAATCAGTTATGACGATTTAGATCAAGTTATTTGTGACTGGACTATTCCAACTGTAAATAAAAATGAAATTTAGAAAGTTGGAAGTTTTCAATTAAAATCAAGTTGTAAAGTAAAAACCATTGAAAGAACTAAATCCATAACTAGTAATATTCGGCATCTTTTTTTAATGAAGCCCCATGAAATAGAGGAGTATGTTAAACATACAATTATATTCATTTTGGATTAGTGCAAACTGCTCTAAGTCCATTAACAGGACTTGGACTTAGAATTGAAGCTCTCATCTATGTTCAAGATACAAGACATAAAAAATTAAGTGATTCATTACTTGGAATGGTTGAATCAAGTATGGCTAATGGCCCTACTTTCTTCAATTGCTTTCCAAATTTCTCTGTTTCCCTTACAAATCCAGGTGCACGTGAAGCTCTTACTCTTACTATCCAGACAAAAGGTTTTGATATGAATCCTCATAATCAAAATCTTGCTCTCATATATAGACTTTATTATAAACTCAAGAATTTAGTGGTTCCAGGCATAGCCTATTCCCACCAAGCAAAAGGTATGACTACTTTATTCCAAACTAATTTAAAAAATAAAGTTAATATTCCAAAACTCATACAGTGGAATGATATTAATCTATCTGGTAAATGGCGCTTAGAAAATGCTCAGCCTGAAAAGTCTTTAGAAAATCAAGATATTGAAATAATTATTGAACATGAAGATGGAAGTGTTGAAATAAATTTTCAAGCAGATTCAAGTGATACAACTCCTATAGTTTATCAACGTTCTAGAAAATCTCATTCTCATCGTCCCTCTGTGGTAGGATCTTCCATTAAAGAACCATCCCGAGTTTTTTTCTCTACACTTAATGTAGACCGTCGACTTATAGGATTAGTGTATCCTTTTTATCATGCTTCTCCATCTAATACATATAATCCTTTGGAATCCGATTTCAATATAATTGTTATTGAATGCTTTGAAATTGATAAACAAATGTTAAAAAAGAATTTAGCTTTACATCCTCTCACAAAATCTTTTTTCAACCATGTTTCTCAAGAACATAAAGACTTTCTAAAAGTAAAATGGTCTAAATATATGTATGATAATCAAAGAAATATTTATTTCTTTGATTGGCTTAAACTAGCCATGAAGAAAGCTTATAATACTGAAGATTTATCCATTAATATGATAACCAAATTAAGCTCTTCTTGGATTATAACTTCTACCAGTTCTTATCCACAAAGAACTGAAGAATCTATACATCCTCCATTATATCAAATCATTTATAAAGAAACTTTAGCTGTACCCATAAAAGATGTTGCCAAAATATAAGGAGACAAAGGTAAAACTGAATTTATTTACAAATTATATATAAGTCATGTTTTAGAACAAGATAATTATATGAATATAAACCTTCATCCTATTGGCCAACAAACCAATAGAATTGAAGATATTGTCAAAAATATTTTAAAATTTTATGAAACTACTTCTTCCCATAAAGTAATCAAGACACGATCTTTAGGTTTTCAAGGTGAAGCCCTTAAAGATCTAAAGCTACAAAAAATCCTTAAAATTTTCAGATGAACTAATCAATCAATTATCTCATAGTTTTATAAACATAAAACTTAAAGATAATAAAGAAAATAAAGATGAAAAATCCATAAATGTTTTAGTTTCTGAAGTTTTGAGCTCAGACTCAGAATTCACTGTTTCTCACTTATTAGAAGAAAAATCAAATGAAAATCAAGATCAAGAATCTCTACAATTTAATAAAATATTTAAAAGGCAAAAACCAATAGTCACTACAGCAAAAACAGGAAATTATTATCCAAGACCTACTCCAGTTGATCTTCAATTCGAAGAACAAGCTTTTTTAAATGGGCTTCGATTTGAAAACTCTTTAGTATATGAATGGAATATAGATGGACTATCTGAATATCAAATCCTACAACTATGCTAACACATGATGATATATGCCTCTACCATCATGGCTGCCGGTAATGATCAAAGACATGCAGTAAATGTAGCCATCCTTGGATTTACTAGACAATTACATGGTTGGTGGGAAAAATACCTATCTGATGCAGAAAGAAATGATATATTAAATACAGTAAAAGGAGATCCCTCAGGAAATCCTGTTCTTACTCTTCAAGGCCAAATGATCCCTAATTCCATCAACATGCTTATTACCAATATAGTAAAACATTTTATCGATAATTATATGAATGTAGAAGAAAAATTAAAAACACAATTAATCAATTTATCTTGCCCAACATTATCAAATTTTCCATGGTATAAAGATGTTTTCTTATCAAAACACTATACAATCGATGCAAGTAATTCAGAATTTTGGAAAGAAAAATTCATATCTGGTCTTCCTAAACTTTTTGTAGAAAAAGTTAGAGAAGAATTAAAATCAAAAAATTATGGAAATTTGAATTATGGAATGTATACATATGGTGATCTAATTTAAAAGATTAATAAAGTTGGATTTTCATTATGCAATGAAATCAAACTTAAACATCAAATTGAAAATCAAAAACGAATCTGTAAGTATGAACTTGGTGATTTTTGTTTTCAATTTGGTTTGGAACCATTAATCAGTCCTTCTAGCCAAAATAAAAAGAAAAACTAAAAAAGAAACCATCAATATTGAAAATCTAAACATTTTTCAACTCCACAATATTATATTCCCTCAAAAATCTTCTCATAAAAACCCTTATAAAGAATTAAAGAATTCGTATACAAAAAATAATCCATCCACTTCTTATCCCTAGAAAAAAGAAATACAATGTTATAATTACAAAGAAAAAGGACATAGAGCCCCTGATTGTCCAAAAATAAAAGGTAAAACAGAAAAGAAATCAAAACTATCTTAAAAGGATCCTAAGAGTCAGAGTCATCTAGTTCCTCGGATACAGATTATTCTTCCTCTCATTCTTCAGATACATGTCATTGTAAAATATTTGATAATGAAATCCAATATGAATATTCTTCTTCTACCTCCTTATCTTTAAATGTACTTTCTGCTCCAGACGAGATGGTGCTAGAAATGTTTAAAGTTCTAAAAGATGAAGAATTAAAAAATAAATATTTTTAAAAAATACAAAATATAAATAAATGAACTAAAAAAGGAAAAGTTTCTACATTGAAGAACATATCAGACTTACCTGAACAATTCAGCATTAAAACTGTATTAGATAGATTAAGAGAGCAATAAGCTCCTACTCATCTCTCTATTTATGATCTTTTTAAAGAAATTAATAATCAAAGTCAAGAAATAAAAGAATTAAAACAAGACTTAATTGAACTTTAAGAACTCAAACAACATGTTGAGGATCTTGAATTTCACATACTCAAAAATTATCAAGAAAATAATGATAATTTAGAAAATCAAGAAAAATTTGATGAAAACATGAATTGTTTTGTAAATTCTTTAACAAGGAATCGACTTAAAAAATGGAAAACTCAAGTTACAATTAAGATCAAAAAATTCTCTATTAAAGCACTTTGCTTGCTAGATAGTGGCGCAGATGTTAATTTAATAAGAGAAGGATTAATCCCAACAAAATATTATGAAAAAACCAATACTAAACTCAATCTAACTACTGCTAGCAAAAAACTACATATCAAATACAAATTAAGTAACATTTATGTCTGTAAAATTGGAACATGAATAAAGATTAATTTCTTTCTAGGAAAGAATTTAAACAATGATGTTATCCTTGGAAATCCTTTTCTACAAAGTTTATAGCCTTTTCAAATTGGCTCATTAGGTCTAAAAACTATTTTAGACAGTAAAGAATTAAAATTTGATTTTGTTGAATTAACTCCTATCCAACATATCAATATTATTCAAGCAAAGTGTAAACAAGAATAAGATGCTAAAAAACCATTCAAATATCTAGTTCCAAATAAAATGGATCTTGTTAATTGTCTCTCTAATGTCTTCATGTTTTCAACATTTATTCCTACATCCAGATTTTGGTACCTTCAAATTCTACCTGGAGGACATATGTAAAATTGCTTTTCTTTTCCCAAAGAAAATAAAAATTCAATTTATTGATAATTCTCATTTAGACTTATCTTTTACTCCTATCTGCCTCCAGGAAGTATCCCTTCTCATTATGACATCGAATAAAGCCCTTATTTAGGAATGAAGCTCTTCCTTCATACCTACATCCTAAGAAATATCTATTCGCTTCTCAATCTAGGATTATCTGTCACTTCACGAGAACTTATCAATGCCCATTGGAGTGCCATTCTCTCTAATGAAAGAAAAAACACTAGAAAACCCCTATATGTCAGGTCCCAAATTTTTATATTGGGTCATACCGGTCTGTCGGGTTTGAGTTGGGTTGAGAGGGGTTATATGGGCTTAGCAAATACTTGTGGACCTTGGGATTATGTTATTTAACCCTTTTAGACCAATAGACTCTTTTTGAAATTTTGTAAAACTTACTAGAAAATAGGGAGCCCCTTTTTGTAATTTAGAAAAACTTCCTCTCAATATAAACCCTTAGGGTTTTTCCATCCTCCTATTCGTGAGTTCCAAGTGTAGAACTGCAATGTAGTAATAAACTGGTGAGACCAGGTCGATCCACAGGGAGCAATGTGTTTTAACGTTCCTTTTTCAACTTGTACCTTTCCTAAATAAAAATCGAAAACTAGCCTAATTTAAAATCTAACAAATACAAACATCCTACTTACCAAAATTAAATTAATTACAACCTAATGAAAAAAAAACATTCCTAAAACAAAAAACCTAAATCTAAAAATTCCTAAAATAAAACTAAAATTGCTGCAAAACTAAAACACAAGTTAAAACTTCCAAAAAAACTAAATCCAAAATTAGAAACTAATTAAACTAAACAATGTTAGAAAAAAAATAAACATAAGTTAGAAACTTTCCTAGGTTAGAATTTCCAAAACTAGAAAAATTTTCAATTTAAAATCTTCAATTAAAACAAGTTTAGAAAGATATCTAATTCTGGAAATTAACTAAAATAATAAAAAAGCATAAAACTAGAAACAAATTTAAAATTAGAAAGTTAGTAAAATTAGTAATGAAATGCATGCCATGAGATGCTGAAAAATTCTAAGTGTCAAAAACTAGTATGCTGATGCAAATTTTATGCATGATTTGAATTATTTTAATGCATCCTAAATCTAAGTTAAATTGCTGGAATTTATGCTCTACTAATTTAAGAAACTAAAAAAAATGGAAGTAAAAAAGGATTTAAAACGAAAAAGTTATGAATGCATGAATATGACAACTTTGTAAAATTCTGTGCAGAAATTCTGATTTAAGTTGACTGAATAGCAAAGTTTAAACCTCTGGTTCACAAACCTTCTAAATTATTTTGATCTGAAATTCTAGGGAATGAAAGACCACATCCTAAAATTCAATTTTCCCAAGTTTCAAAGAAAAATATTATGATTGGACTAGTCTACCCACTTCGAACTTTTTGTCAAAAAACTATTTCTGCAGTTTGCTGAAATTGTGTTAAGTTGTGCTGTTTATATATTAAGTCCAAATCTCATCATTAGATTCAGATCTGAAGGCTTAATTTTCATTAACTTAAATATGCACAAAATCTTATGATATGAAAATAGATGCAATGAATTCTAATCCAACTATCGAACTATGCAAAAACAAAACTCAAAATCAATATGAATATAACAAGAAAAATAACAAAAGTGCAGAAAATAAAATAAAATTGCAGGAAGTCAAAGGCGGTAAATAACTAAAGTCAAAGGTGGTAGATTGTTCTTTCAAATTTTTACCTCAATTTGGGCTCAAAAAGATTAAAAATGTTGTCCTAGGGTCTTATTCTTCATCTTGGGTCGTCAATCTGAGTGAGAATAATAAATTTCCATTCCATGTAGAAATAAATTTCAGAATTGGCCTCTAATCTTTCTTCACTCAAACTTCTTTAACTCTATCTTGCATTGCCTCCAAACATACAATGTATCCAAACAGACAAAGTATATTGAAAAGGTTACTAAGATGGGTTACTAGTTGTGATTCCAATTCTATCCTAATATTTAAACAAGAATGAAAATTAACCCAATCACAAACAAGACTAAAATTATGAACACCACAAAATTAAAGATAAGAACAATTGAAAAGAAACAAATTTTACTAGTATGAAACTTTTTTACGAAAGATCGAAAATAAAAAGCAAATAATTACATACTAGGATGGATAAGAATTCCTCCTTCTAGTTGATACTTCAAGGTTGGTGGTGTGGCTTTAGAGCTAAGCTTCCTTGATGACTTAAGATGTAGAGAGTAAGAGAGGGAGAGATGGATGCAAAAATCTAGAGGTGGGAGGTGGGTAATTCTTTCATGGAGAATATGGTAGAGGAGTACCCTATTTATACTTTTTCAAGTCCTACTGTTTCTCAAACTCTAAAATCTTAAAAATAATATAAAAAAAAGAAAAAGGGCTCCAAACAATGCTTTGGACGTGCAATATATTTTGGGATCTTTTTTATTTTTCTTTTCTTTCCTTGCTTGCTTTGTCTAGAAGTCCCTCCTGGATGCTTCTTTCCTTCTTTGTCTTTGCCACCTTGTATTGAGATCTTTTGAGAGATGAAATAGAGATAAGAATCCTCTCTTAGAATCAAACTTAGCCCACATGAGGTGTAGAATTTCCCATTTTTTTCTCTTTGCATAATCAACTTTCCTTTTTTGGAAAGTTCTCCTTATTAGCTCCAAACTTGAAGAGATCTTTGAAGAAAACTCTCTTGATTTTTTTCCTTTTCCTTTTCAACCAAATTCTGAATTAAATCCTCTTTTGGACTTAGAATAGATTGCTTGGATTTTTTTTTCATTTTTTTTCAATTAAATCTTTTCCTTCTCCAAAAAGAACTCCTATGTGGCTTTCCTTGCCCATCATTGATGAGATATTCGTCAAATTCTCTTCAAAATCTCTTGAAAATGTGTAACAAATAAATGGACCCCATCTTAGATGTTTTACAAGTGTACCCCACACATGTACATGTGTGTGTGGGACCATAAAGCCAACTTTTTGCAATTTTCTTCCAATTTCCTTTTCTCTTCAATTCTTCTCTCCTTTCTCTTGAAAATTAAATCCTTGCCTCAATTCTTTACAAATGGGACCCATATAATCAATTTCCTACAAAACAAATGTGAATTCATGTAAAAAGATAATTTTACCCCTAACATCACATATGCATGGTAGTGGACCCATCTCTCATGAAATGATAATAAAAATGTACATCATTTTTCATGATTGTATGAATGAACTAATGATGATTAAAATTCAATTTATTTCATGAGAAAATTATTTTCACAAAAATTTCAAAAAATAGACTTTCCAAAAATAGAAGGTTCCATAAATGTATGCAAAAAGTATGATTTTTAAATAATTTATGCAGACAGATATAAAAATGAACTTAAAATGAATTAACCCATGATATCACACTAAATAAGGCTTTTTCAAGTTAATAAGTCCTTAAAATGGGTCAAAATGTCTATGAAAATATGTATTTTTAAAGACTCATCACCTCCTATCTTCTTCCTTTTTTCTGCAACAAAGCCCTAGAAGTTCTGAGGGGAAAACCAAGGTTGGATCTTTTAATCTTCAGATTTGCTTTTGGCTTCAAGATCTAGGCAAGTGGATAACTGTAAATAATGGCTTTTGGTTACCTTCAAAATCTTTTAGTTGCTTGTTGGATAACATGCCTTTTGTTGGATTCTTTTTCGTTAGGGTGCAAACTTATGATTCCTTCCTTTTGATACCTTGATTTGGATTGAAAATAAAGATTTGATTTCTTGTCTTTTACATAAAATAGAAATCAGTATATATATTGTGTTTTAAAAAAATCAACAAAGGTGCAGCGCCACATCGCACGCTAAGTAGCGCCACAACACACGCTAAGCAGCGCGCCTCTCCTCTCCCTTTTGCTTTTGTATACCCACCATCCTTCTGCTTTTGTATACCCACCATCTTCCCCATTTGCCAGATGGGGAAGATGATGGGTTATACAAAAGCGGAAGGGAGAGGAGAGAGGAGATGGCGGTGGAAGTAAGGTTGGATTTTGACTGGTATTCCAACTCTTGCCTATACATGAGGAAGGCTAGACCTATTTATAGTCATAACCAACATAATTTACATTTCATTACAACTGAATTTACACTGCATTTGCATTTCATTTCATGTGCTGACAAATTTCATGATGCTTCAGGACTATTGGATAAGATCACAATCTTCACTATAGATGAACTTTATTCTGAATAGTGGATTGTCATGATTGCTTTGTAGAAAATTGAGTGGCTTGATAAAGCATATGTCTTGTCTTGGCTTTATTTCTGTCTTTTCTTTGAATAGAGATGAATCCTTCATTATCACTTTTTGTCTCATTAGCATCTGTATTTGGTTCAAGGGCAATATTTTTAAAAGGATTGTCATCAGCCCAAAGATGATGCAACTGTTGACCAAAACTTAATGGAGAAATTTTAGATGACCTTTTTTTTGTATTTGTTCAAAAATATCCTTTTAAAGTTCTTTTTCGAGTTGAAGCAAATCTGCTGCTGCATAAAGAGCAGAAGGAGAGACTAAACAAGATTTCTTCTGTTTATCAATATTACTTGTTGGATGAAGCTTTTTTTTTTCTTTTTCAGGAGTTTTGAGAACTTCAGAGAATGATGGCTTTATAGCTTAATCTGTAGAACATTGCTGGAGTTTTGCAGTATAATCAAATTGATGCCAAAACTTGATATAAATCATTCAAGACAAAACTGGTGGGCTGAAGTCCATTTCTTTATAAATATTCCATTTCAAGATCCAAGGAATCTCCCGCTTGCGATAAAACTGCATAGTAACATAAGGTTCTATTGTAAGTTGTAGGTGCTGATAAAGGCTTTTTTTTGGATTTGAGAAGGGCTTTAAATGATGCGGAATAGGATTCATAAATATGAAGAAGTTCTTGAGGAAGGATGTCTTTAGTGGCACCAAAAGGGATCCAGAATTGTGTGAAGAACCACATAGGTATTTTATGGGAGTTTGATTTGAATCTAATGAACAAGGAATGCTGGAAGGATGGGTTTTGATAATAGAGGATGACTTCCCAAGAAGAAATATAATCATAATAATTAAAAATAAGTTTTGAATCAAGCCTTTGAGGCATATGAAGAGGTCATCCCCATTCTTCTGCGGAGAGAACATGCAGGATTTTGATTTTTGAATAGAGGATAGTAATGTTGGGTTGCAAAGCATTTAAGTATGAATTTTTTGATCCACCTGTAGGATCAATAGTACAGCTGCCAGTTCTGATCATAATCTGTTCTTAGACTTTATAGTCCAGAGGTTGATAAATAAGTGATTAGGAGAAGAAAGGGTTTGGATAAGATGTTCAATAGAAATGGTAATGGCATAAGACATGTCATCTAAGGAATAAATTCTCAAGGGTGCTTCTGTGGCAAAATATTGTGCTTGTGAAGTTTGAGGTTTTTTGGATACAGGGCTTGATGGGTTTTGAAATTGAGGAATATTAGAAGTATGAGTTGCTCCCTATCTCTCAAGATAATTGCCACTGGATTTTCTGGATAAAGGTGTAGTGTTCGTAATGGAAGAAACTTAATTGGTTGAGGGCTGGAGAAAGGGTCTAATCTACCGAGGCCTCATTCTTTTGTCCCTGTAAAAACTCACGAGATAAAAAATCAAGAAGAGAATTAGTTTTACCCATAATATACTCAATGTTAAAGTCAAATATGGCTGATAAAGCTTGCCAGTGAGCAAAGATTTGCTTAGCAGCAAGATTTTTTACATCTTTTTCTAAAATTTCTTTAGTAGATTTACAATCTATTCTTAGTAAAAAAAATTTTGTTTAATAAATCAGTTTGGAACTTCATTATACTATTTACTATGGACAAGATTTCCTTTTTAATAGTTGAATAATTCTGTTGAGTGGGTGTCCATGTTCGAGAAGTGAAATGAAGAATTTCTTCTTTTCTAAGGACATTTCTTTGTAGAAGGATTCCTCCAAAACCTATTTCAGATGCATCTATTTAAACTATTTTTAATAAATTTGGATGAGGGATAGTTAAACAAGTTGAATTTTGGACTTTCTGCTTAATATTTTGAATAGCTTTTGTATGAGCAGGTGACCATTCTACTGGGAATTTTTGGTCAAGCACATTTGCAAGATTTTTATAAAAGTTAGAAACATAATTAAAGCATCCAAGAAAATGTTGCAATTGCTCTTTATTAAGAATTTCATTAGAAGATTAGGAAACAAACTTAATAACTCTTGGGACTAGAGAAATAGTTCCTTTTTTATTATAAAGCCAAGAAACTAAAATTTTGTTTGAAAAAGCTTCATTTTCTTTTGGGATTAAACAAGTCCATTCTTGATAATACCTTTTTTAAAAATATTTAAATGTTTCCAATGGGCACAAATAGATTTTGAAAACACAAAAACGTCATCTATATAGACGAGTGTAAAAGCTTGACATGGATTTTAGACCAAATGGCATAGTGTTCCATTCGTAATGGCCAAATGGTATTATAAAAGCAGTTTTATACCTATCCTCCAGGGTGATTTGAATTTGCCAAAATCCTGATTTATGATCAAATTTGGAAAAAAGGAAGGCACCAGCTAGATAGTTAAGAAAATTAGTTTTATTTGGAATTGGATATCTGATGGACTTTAAGACTTTATTTAAAGGCTTGTAGTTGAGAACAAGATGGGGAACACCTCGTTCCTACTCAGGCACTTTATTTACATAAAACGCTGCACAACTCCAAGGGAATTATGATTTCTGAATAAGCATTTTAGCAAGAAGTTTATTGATTTCTTCAGTACATAGTTGTATAAGGTCTTTATTCATCTGAATAGGTCAAGTTTTAGTAGGAATTTGAGATTCATCAAAATTATCAATATATGGAAGAGAAACAGTATGGTGTTTCCTATGCCAAAAGGCAGAAGGAAGGTCAGAACAACATTTTGTTTCAAGAGATTTTTGAAATTGGATTAAATTTTTTTGAAATTCTGGTTTTTGTAATTCTTTTTTAATTCTTAAAGAATTTATATCTTCTTGAAGATATGCAATTTGTTTTTTTTATAAGCAATTTGATTTTGAATGATATTGATATGTTGAATAAGAGTTGATTCAACAAAATCAAAAATTAATTTTTTTATTGTCTTTAATAGTTTTAAGGCCTGATGAATCAATTTGAAAAGGCTGTAGAATCTGTAGAAAAGGATTTCCAAGGATAACACCATTGTTTAAATCTTTTCTTAGCAGGAAATTAGTCTTTATACAGGTTCCATTTTTGCCAACATGGACATTATTTAATTTATAGTGGATATGGAGTTTGATACTAGCAATTGATAGGCTGAGTTTATTTTTGGTTTTTTCATAATATTTTGTTGGAATTAATCCTTCTCTTATTAAATTAACATCTGCGCCACTATCTACTAAGCAGAGTGCTTTAATAGAGAAGTCTTTGACCTTAATTGTAACTTGAGTTTTCCATTTTTTAGGTGGATTCCTTGTTAAAGAATCTACAAAGCCATTTAAGTTTTCATCAAATTTTTCTTGATGTTCTAAATTATCATTATTTTCTTGATAATTTTTTAGTGTGTGAAATTCAAGATTTTCCACACGTTTGAGTTCTTGAAGTTCAATTAAGTCTTGTTTTAATTCTTTTATTTCTTGCTTTTGATTATTAATTTCTTTATAAAGATCTTAAATTGAAAGATGAGTAGGAGCTTGTTGCTTTCTTAATTTATCTAAAATAGTTTTTATACTGAATTGTTCAGGTAAGTTAGATATATTACTTAATGTAGAAGCTTTTCCTTTATTATTTTCATTGTTTATTTTCTATATTTTTTCAAAATATTTATTTTTTAATTCTTCATCTTTTAGATCTTTAAACATTTCTAGCACCATTTCTTCTGGAGCAGAGAGTACGTTTAAAGATAAAGAGGAAGAAAAAGCAGATTCATACAAAATTTCACTGTCAAATATTTTACAATGGCATGTATCTGAAGAATAATCTTTATCATAGGAACTAGATGATTCTAAGGATGAGGATAAGGATCCTTTTAAGATAGTTTTGATTTCTTTTTGAGAAGAAATAATTTCAGAAGGCTATAAAATATTTTCAACTTTATCTTCAATTATATTAGTTTGTTGGCCAATAGTATGAAGGTTAATATTTATATAATTATTTTCTTCTAAAACATGACTTAAATCTAATTTGTAAATATATTCAGATTTACCTTTATCTCCTTGTATCTTTGATACATCTTTTATCGATACAGCCGAAGTTTCTTTATATATGATTTGATGTAATGAAGGATGTATAGATTCTTCAGTTCTCTGTGGAGAAGAACTGGTAGAAGCTATAATCCAAGATGAGCTTAATTTAGTTATCATATTGATGGATAATTCTTCCGTAATATAAGCTTTCTTTATGGCTAGTTTAAGCCAATCAAATAAATAAATATTTCTTTTATTATCAAACATATATTTGTAAAATTTTTCTTTTAAAAAGTCCTTATGTTCTTGAGAAACCTGTTTAAAAAAGAATTTTATTAAAGGATGTAAAGCTAAATTCTTTTTTAACATTTCTTGACCAATTTCAAAACATTCAATAACATTTATATTGAAATCGGATTCCGAAGGATTATATCTATTAGATGGAGAAGCTTGATAAGAAGGATACACAAGTCCTATAGGTCTAAATTAGGTGTAGAGCAAGAAGCTCGGGATGGTTCTTTTATGAAAGATCCTACCACAGAGGGAGGATGAGAGTAGGACTTTATAGAAGGTTAATAAACTGTAAGAGTTGTATCACTTGAATCTGTCTGAAAATTTATTTCAACAGTTCCATTTTCATGTTCAATAATTGTTTCAATATCTTGATTTTCTAAAGACCTTTCAGGTTGAGCGTTTTCTAAGCACCATTTACCAGATAGATTAATATCATTCCACTATATGAGTTTTGGAATATTAACTTTATTTTTGAAAGTAGTTTGGAATGAAGTAGTCATACCTTTTGCTTGATGGGAATAGGCTATGCCTAAAACAACTGAATTCATGAGTTTATAATAAACTCTATATATGAGAGCAAGATTTTGATTATGAGGACTCATGTCAAAACCTTTTGTTTGGATAGCAAGAGTAAAAGCTTCATGTGCACCTGGATCTATAAGGAAAACAAAGAAATTTTGAAAGCAATTGAAAAAAGTAGGGTCATTAGCCAAACTTGATTTAGCCATTCCAAGTAATGAATCACTGAATTTTTTATGTCTTATATCTTGAACATAGATGAGAGCTTCAGTTCTAAGTCTTGTTAATGGCTTTAGAGCACTTGCACTAATCCAAAATGAATATAATTATATGTTTTAACATACTCCTTTATTTCATGGGGCTTGATTAAAGAAAGATGATGAATATTACTAATAATGGATTTAGTTCTTTCAATCGTTTTTACTTTATAACTTGATTTTAATTGAAAAGTTCTAACTTTATAAATTTCATTTTTATTTATGGTTGGAATAGTCCAGTCACAAATAACTTGATCTAAATCGTCATAACTGATTTCTTCACTATTTTTAATAGACATAGAAGATAAAGAATTTGATGATGAGGAAGAAGAAGGTACAAACTTCTTAATAAGCTTAGCCATAATTTATATTACAGTGTTATTTTATCCAAATCCACCATGAGTATCTAACGAAATAGAGGATATAAACACCAACAAAACGCCTTAAATGCCTTCACACAGCTAACAACGATGACAACAATGGCTACCTCAGCTTCGCTCCAGGTGGAATATGATTAAAATTTCTCAATAAAACCAAACATAGAACTAAGTATTCAGACTTTTGACGTTCTTACTTATGAGTTAGCAATTCTTTGAGCAAAATCAAAGTATAACATAATAAAGATAAGTGAAGAAATACCTACAAAATAACTTTATATTGCCAATGTACTTGATTACAAATTTGATACCAACTTGGCTCTGATACTAAATGGGGAAAATGGTGGGTATACAAAAGTAGAAGGGAGAGGAGAGAGGTGATGGTGGTGGAAGTAAGGCTAGATTTTGACTGGTATTCCAACTCCTCTGGAGCAGAAAGTACATTTAAAGCTAAAGAGGAAGAAGAAATATATTCATACTGGATTTCACTGTTAAATATTTTACAATGATATGTTTCTAAAGCATGAGAGGAAGAATAATCTGTATTAGAGAAACTGGATGACTCTAACACTGAGGATCCTTTTAAGATAGTTTTGATTTCTTTTTCTATTTCAACTTTTATTTTTGGGCAGTCAGGAGCTATGTGTCCTTTTTCTTTATTATTATAACATTGTATTTCTTTTTTCTTGGGATAAGAAGTGGATGGATTATCATTTGTATAAGTTTTCTTTAATTCTTTATAAGGGTTTTTATGAGAAGATTTTTTATAATAACTTTTTGAAGGAGTATAATATTGTGGCGTTGAAAAATATTTAGATTTTCTTTTTTGATGGTTTCTTTTTAAGTTTTTCCTTTTATTCTGGGTAGAAGGACTGATTAATGGTTCCATACCAAATTGAAAACAAAAATTACCAAGTTCATACTTGCTGATTCTTTTTTAATTTTCAATTTGAAGTTTAAGTTTGATTTCATTGCATAATGAAAATCCTACTTTACTAATCTTTTGAATTAGATCACCATATGCATACATTCCATAATTTTCTGATTTTAATTCTTTTCTAACATTTTCTACAAAAATTTTAGGAAGACCAAATATTAATTTTTCTTTCCAAAATTCTGAATTACTTACATCAATGGTATAGAGTTTTGATAAGAAAACATCTTGATATGAATCAAGATCTGATAATGCTGGGCAAGATAAATTGATTAATTGTGTTTTTAATTTTTCTTCTATATTCATATAATTACCAATAAAATGTCTAACTATATTAGTAATAAGCATGTAGATGGAATCAGGCATCATTTGTCCTTGAGGAGTAAGAACAGGATTTCCGGAGGGATTTCTTTTTACTGCATTTAATATAGCATTTCTTTCTATATCAGATAGGTATTTTTCCTACCAACCATGTAATTGTCCAGTAAATCCAAGGATGACTGTATCTACTACATGTCTTTGATCATTACCAGCAGCCATGATGGTAGAGGCATATATCATCATGTGTTCATAGTTGCAGGATTTGATATTCAGATAGTCCATCTACATTCCATTCATATACTGAAGAGTTTTCAAATCAAAGGCCATTTAGAATAGCTTGTTCTTCAAATTGAAGATCAACTGGAGTAGGTATTGGATAACAATTTCTTGTTTTTACTACAATGACTATTGGTTTTTGTCTTTTAATTATTTTATTGATTTGTAGAGATTCCTGATTTTGATCATCTTGATTTTCATTTGATTTTTCTTTTATAGAGTTAGAAACAAAGAATTTTGAGTCTGAGCTCGAAGCTTTAGAAACTAAAACATTTATGGATTTTTCATCTTTATTTTCTTTATTATCTTTAAGTTTTATGTTTGTAAAACTATGAGATAATTGATTGATTAGTTCATCTGAAATTTTTAAAGGTTTTTTTTATAACTTTATATCTTTAAGGGCTTCATCTTGAAAACCTGAAGATTGTATCTTGATTACTTTGAGGGAAAAAGTAGTTTCATAAAATTTTAAAATATTTTCAACTTTATCTTCAATTCTATTGGTTTGTTGGCCAATCGTATGAATGTTTATATTTGTATAATTATTTTGTTTTAAAGCATGACTTAAATTTGATTTGTAAATAAATTCAATTTTACCTTTGTCTCCTTGTATTTTTGTAATATCGTTAATGGGTACAGCTGAAGTTTCTTTATAAATGATTTGATGTAATGGAGGATGTATAGATTCTTTAATTCTTTATGGAGAAAAACTGGTAGAAGCTATAATCCAAGCAGAGCTTAATTTAGTTATCATATTGATGGATAAATCTTCAGTATTATAAGCTTTCTTCATGGCTAGTTTAAGCCAATCAAAGAAATAAATATTTCTTTGATTATCATACATATATTTATACCATTTTGCTTTTAAAAAGTCTTTATGTTCTTGAGAAACATGGTTAAAAAAGGATTTTGTGAGAGAATGTAAAGCTAAATTCTTTTTTAACATTTCTTTATCAATTTTAAAGTATTTAATAATATTTATATTGAAATCGGTTTCTGAGGGATTATGTGTATTAGTTAAAGAAGAATGATTTCTTATGTTTTCTGAAGCTTGATAAGAAGGATACACAAGTCCTGTAGGTCGAAGCTCTACATTAGGTGTAGAGCAAGAAACTCGAGATGGTTCTTCTATGGAAGTCCTACCACAGAGGGAGGATGAGAATAAGACTTTCTAGAAGGTTGATGAACTATAGGAGTTGTATCTCTTGAATCTGTTTGAAAATTTATTTCAACACTTCCATCTTCATGTTCAATAATTGTTTCAATATCTTGATTCTCTAAAGACCTTCAAGGTTGAGCATTTTTAAAGCACCATTTACCAGATAGATTAATATCATTCCACTATATGAGTTTTGGAATATTAACTTTATTTTTTAAATTAGATTGGAATAAAATAGTCATACCTTTTGCTTGATGGGAATAGGCTATGCCTGGAACAACTAAATTCATGAGTTTATAATAAACTCTATATATGAGAGCAAGATTTTGATTATGAGGATTTATATCAAACCTTTTGTCTGGATAGCAAGAGAAAGAGCTTCATGTGCACCTGGATCTGTAGGGGAAGTAGAGAAATTTGGAAAGCAATAGAAGAAAGTAGGGCCATTAGCCAAACTTGATTCAACCATTCCAAGTAATGAATCACTGAATTTTTTATATCTCCTATCTTGAACATAGATGAGAGCTTCAGTTCTAGGTCCAAGTCTTGTTAATAGCTTTAGAGCAACTTACACTAATCCAAAATGAATATAATTGTATGTTTTAATATACTCCTTTATTTCATAGGGCTTGATTGAAGAAAGATGCTGAATATTACTAGTAATGGATTCAGTTCTTTCAATGGTTTTTACTTTATAACTTGATTTTAATTAAAACTTCCAACTTTATAAATTTCATTTTTATTTACGTTTGGAATAGTCCAGTCACAAATAACTTGATCTAAATCGGCATAACTGATTTCTTCACTTTTTTTAATAAACGTAGAAGATAAGAAATTTGATGATGAGAAAGAAAAAGGCAGAAAATTCTTAATAAGATTAGCCATAATTTGTATTACAGAGTTATTTTAATCGAATCCACTATGAGTATCTAACAAAAAATAGGATTTACACCAACAAAATGCCCTAAATGTCTTCACCTGGCTAACAATGGTGACAACAATGGCTGCCTCAGCTTCGCTCTAGGCTGAATATGATTAAAATTTCTCACTAATAACAAACAGACAATCCAGTATTAAGATTTTTGACGTTCTTGCTTCTGATTCAGCAATTTCTTAAATAAAATCAAAACATAAAGATAAATGAAGAAATAGTTACAAAACAACTTTATATTGCGATGATACTTAATTACATGCTAGATGCCAACTTGGCTTTGATACCGAATGAGGAAAATGGTGGGTATACAAAAGCGGAAGGGAGAGGAGAGAGAAGATGGCAGCAGAAGCAAGGCTGGATTTTGACTGGTATTCCAACTCTTGCCTGTACATGGAGAAGGCTGGTACTATTTATAGCCTTATCAAACATAATTTACATTTCATTACAATAAAATTTACAATGCATTTGCATTTCATTTTATGATGTTTCGGGTTTTTACTGCTGGATAGAATCACAAGTTGCCATATAAATGGTTTGTCTTCATGCTATGATGAGTGTACTTGTTAACTAGGAGGATGTTCCTTTATTCTTCTGCATAGTACTTGGTTGGTCTGTTGCTGAGAGAGGAGTCTATGAAGCCTTGAATTTTCTTGTTGGCTTTTGGATTTTTCCCAATTGTCTTTTGTCTTTTTTCTCAAAGTAACTTTTTGCATAGTACTTTTTTAATATAACTTTGATGTGTTTGTAGAGAATAGCATAGCTATGGATACGGTAACAATGATAAAGTTTTCGTTAGCTTTTTTTTGCAAGCTTTATAAAGAAAACTCTTAATAAATCTTGATAAGATTAATCACCATCCTGATGAATTCCATTGCAGCTGGTGGAGAACTTCATAATATAGTCAAAATTATGACAAGGGTCATTCCAACCTTCATTATCATTTTTGAATTCTCCATGGAATAACTGAATTAATTCTGCATGAGTTTTTTCTAAAATGTTGAAAGAGATATCTTCATAGGCATTGAAGTTTGATTAAACTTGGCGTGTCCAGATTTAAAAGTATTTTGTATCACCATAGTTTGCTCCGCGAGATCATTAGCAATGCAAACAACTTGTCGACTGTCACACCAAACATATCTGCATGTACTTGCAAATTAAAGATACCCTTTTAGATTGAGAAATCTTTGATATTGATCAGAAGCTGAATCATAATTTTTGAGACGTTCTAAGCCGTATTCCATTGTAGTGACTTCATGAGATTCATACCATTGAGTTGGATAATTAACAGGGAAATGCTCATAATCATTTAAGACAGAGATGAATTTTTTTCAGATTAAATCTCCTTCTTCATAATTCATGATGGTCTATAATTGATAAGGTCGATAAAATCGGATTTTTGATCTTTCACCCAAACTTGATGAAATCATTATGAGAAGTTGTCTTTTGGTAACTCCAAGGCTGTGAAGGGAATGACGCACGATTGCAGGGAGTTGCTGTATCATTTCAAAATCATCTCTGCATAAAGAAAATCTTTGGACTAATCCTTGTTCGGTATTTGAGATATCAATTTCATATGATGGCAGGAACAATTTTGGAAAGCCAGTTGCCCAGCTTATATATTGAACTTTGAGCATTAATCACTCCTTGATTTGACAAGAAATAGTTTTTTCTCTAATTCTTGCAACTATCTCATCTAGAACGGCTGTGTTAACCTTTTGTAGGAGGTGAATTCTGGATGTTTTTTCATTAGCAGAGGTGGATAATAGTACTCTTTGATGGATGTTATGGCAAATAAGGATTTGGCTTTCTAAGTCCTTGATATGTTTGCAATTTTGGATATGGTTTTTCTAGTGTTTTTACTTTTGTCAGAGAGAATGGCACTCCAATAGGCATTGATAAGTTCTTGTGAAGTGACATATAATCCTGGATTGAAGAAGGGAATTGATATTTATTGGGATGTAGGTATGAAGGAAGAGCTTGATTCCTGAATAGAGGTTTTGCTTTTGCTTGTACTTAATGTCATAATGAGAAGGGATACTTTCTGAAGGCCGATAGGTTTAAATAAGAATTATCAATAATTTGAATTTTTATTTTCTTTGGGAAAAGAAAATTAATTTTATATTTGTCCTCCATGTAGAATGTGAAGGCACCAAAATCTGGATGTAGGATCAAATGTAGAAAACATGAAGGCATTAGAGAGACGATTAATAAGATCCATTTTATTTGGAACTGGATATTTGATTGTTTTTTTTAAAACCTTATTTTTGTTTACACTTTGTCTGAATACTATTGATATGTTGAACAGGAGTTGATTCACCAAAATAAAAAATTAATTCTTTACTATCTAAAATAGTTCTTAGACTTGATGAGTCAATTTATATGTAATATATAGTTTTTTGCTAGCAATAGCTAGATTGAGTTTATTATTGGTTTTTTCATAATACTTTGTTGGGATTAATCCTTCTCTTATTAAATTAACATCTGCGCCACTATCTAGTAAGCAGAGTGCTTTAATATAGAAGTCTTTGACCTTAATTGTAGCTTGAGTTTTCCATTTTCTAAGTAGATTTCTTGTTAAAGAATTTACAAAACCATTTAAGTCTTTATCAAATTTTTCTTGATTTTCTTAATTATAATTATTTTCTTGTTAATTTTTTAGTGTGTGAAATTCAACATTCTTAATACGTTGTTTGAGTTCTTAAAGTTCAATTAAGTTACGTTTTAATTCTTTTATTTCTTGCTTTTGATTATTTATTTCTTTATAAAGATCATGAATAGAAAGATGAGTAGGAGCTTATTGCTTTCGTAATCTATCTAATACAGTTTTAATGCTGAATTGTTCAGGTAAGTCTGATATGTTATTTGATGTAGAAGCCTTCCCTTTTTTAGTTCCTTTATTTTTATTCTGTATTTTTTTGAAATATTTATTTTTTAATTTTTCTTCTTCTAGATCTTTAAACATTTCTAGCACTATCTCTTCTGGAGCAGAAAGTATGTTTAAAGATAAAGAGGAAAAACAAGTAGATTCATGCTGGATTTCATTGTCAAATATTTTACAATGACATGTATCTGAAGCATGAGAGGAAGAATAATCTGCATCAAAGGAACTAGATGACTCTGATGCTGAGGATCCTTTTAAGATAATTTTGATTTCTTTTTCTATTTTAACTTTTATTTTTGGGCAATCAAGAGCTATATGTCCTTTTTCTTGAAATTATAACATTTTAGTTCTTTTTTCTTAGGATAAGAAATGGATGGATTATCATTTGTATAAGATTTCTTTAATTCTTTATAAGGGTTTTTATGAGAAGATTTTTTATAATATCTTTTTGAGGGAGTATAATATTGTGGAGTTGAAGAATGTTTAGATTTTCTTTTTTGATGGTTTCTTTTTATGTTTTTATTTTTATTCTAGCTAGATGGACTGATTAATGATTCCATACCAAATTGAAAACAAAAATCACCAAGTTTACACTTGTTGATTCTTTTTTTATTTTCAATTTAACGTTTAGTTTTGATTTCATTACATAATGAAAATCTGACTTTATTAATCTTTTGAATTTGATCACCATATGTATACATTCCATAATTCAAATTTCCATAATTTTCTGATTTTAATTCTTCTGTAACTTTTTCTGTAAAAAGTTTAGGAAGACCAGATATAAATTTTTCTTTCCAAAATTCTGAACTGCTTGCATCGATTGTATACAGTTTTGATAATAAAACATCTTTATACCAACGAAAATCTAACAATATTGGGCAAGATAAATTGATTAATTATGTTTTTAATTTTTCTTCTACATTCATATAATTACCGATAAAATGTTTTACTATATTGGTAATAAGCATGTAAATAGAATTGGGAATTATTTGACCTTGAGGAGTAATAACAGGATTTCCTAAAGGATCTCTTTTTACTGTATTTAGTATAGCTTGTCTTTCTATATAAGATAGGTTCTTTTCCTGCCAACCATGTAATTGTCCTATAAATCCAAGGACAACTACATTTACTATATGTCTTTGATCATTACAGGCACCCATGATGGTAGAGGCATATATCATCATGCGTTGGCATAGTTGCAGGATTTGATATTCAGATAGTCCATCTACATTCCATTCATACACTAAGGAGTTTTCAAATCGAAGGCCATTTAGAATAGCTTGTTCTTTGAATTGAAAATCAACTGGGGTAGGTCTTGGATAATAATTTCTTGTTTTTGCTACAACGACTATTGGTTTTTGTCTTTTAAATATTTTATTGATTTGTATTCTTGATTTTGATCATTCTGATTCTCATTTGTTTTAGACTCTTCTTCTATAAGATCAGCTATAGAAAATTCTAAATCTGAGCTAGAGGCTTTAGAATTTGAGACTAAAACATTTATAGATTTGTCTGCTTTTTTATCTTTATTTTCTTGAAGTTTTATATTTGTAAAGCTATGCGATAATTGATTGATTAGTTCATCTGAAAATTTTAAAAATTTCCTTTGTAACTTTAGATCTTTAAGGGCAACCTAAAGTTTGTGTCTTAATTATCTTTTGTGAAGAAGATGCTTCATAAAATTTTAAAATATTTTCAACTTTATCTTCAATTCTATTGGTTTCTTGGGCCAATAGTATGAAGGTTAATATTTGTATAATTATTTTATTCTAAAACATGAGTTAAGTCTGATTTATAAATTAATTGAAATTTACCTTTATCTTCTTGTATTTTTGCAACATCTTTTATGGGTATGGCTGAAGTTTCTTTATATGTGATTTGATATAATGGAGGATGCATAGATGAGAACTTCTTAAAAATGCATATTTTCATACATATTTGGAACTATTTTAAGGACTTATTGACTTGAAAGAGCCTCATTTAGTGTGATCTAGTGGTTTCAAGCATTTTAAATTTATTTTAGTATTTCTTTGCAGAATTTTTTTAAAAATCACACTTTTTGCTTACTTTCATGAAACCTGCCATTTTTGGAAAGTTTTGTGAAAATAATTTTTCTCACGAAATAAATTGAATTTTAATCATTATTAGTTCATTTACATAAAATTATGAAGAATGATGTACACTTTTATTATCATTTTATGAGAGATGGGCCCACAGTCATGCATATGTGATCTTAGGAGTAAAATTGTCTTTTCATATGACTTCACTTTTGTTTTGTAGGAAATTGATTATATGGCTCCCATTTACAAAGAATTGAGGCAAGGAATTGATTTGCAAGAGAAAGGAGAGAGGAATTGAAGAAAAAAAGAAATTGGAAGAAAATTACAAAAGGTCGACTTCATGGTCCCACACATACATGCATATGTGTGGGGTACACTTGTAAAACATCTAAGATGAGGTCCATTTATTTATTGTATATTTTCAAGAGATTTTGAAGAGAATTTAAAGAATATCTCATTAAAGATAAATAAGGAAAGCCACATAGTTCTTTTTGGAGAAGGAGAAGATTTAATTGAAAAAAAATAAAAATAAATATCCAAGATAGCCATTCCACGTGCAGCACATGTTTTGGATCAGATTTTGATTGAAAAAATAAAGGAAAAATCAAGGGAGAATTATCTAGAAGATCTCTTCAAGTTTGGAGCCAACAAGGAGAACTTTCCAAAAAAGGAAAGTTGACGATGTAAAGAGATAAAAGGGAAAGTTCTACACCTCATGTGGGCCAATTTTGATTCCAATAGAGGATTCTTATCCTTACTTCATCTCTCAAAAGATCTCAATGAAAGGTGACAAAGACAAAGAAGGAAAGAAGCATCCAAAATAGACTTTCAATCAAAGCTAGCAAGGAAAGAAAATTAAAAAAAAAGAAAAAAATCCCAAAAGATATGTCACGCCCAAAGCCTTGTATGGAGCCTATTTTCTTTCAATTTTTTTTATTTTTAAAATTTTAGAGTTTGAGAAAGAATAGGACTTGAAAAAGTATAAATAAGGCACCCCTCTCTCATATCCTTCATGGAAGAATTACCCACCTCCCACCTCTAGATTTCTATACTCCATCTCTCCCTCTCTTGTTCTCTACATCTTAAGTCATCAAGGAGCCTTAACCCTAAAACCACAGCACCAACCTTGAAGTCTCAACTAGAAGGAGGAATTCTCATCCATCCTAGTATGTAATTGTTTGCTTTTTATTTCCAATCTTTTGTAAAATAATTTCATGCTAGTAAAATTTTTTCTTTTCAATTGTTCTTGTCTTTAATTTTTTGGTGTTCATAATTTTAGTCTTGTTTGTAATTAGGTTAATTTTCATTCTTGTTTAAATATTGGGAGAGAATTGGAATCACAACTAGTAACCTATCTTAGTAACCTTTTTAATATACTATGTCTCTTTGGATACATTGTATGTTTGGAGGCAATGCAAGATAGAGTTAAAGAGGTTTGACTATAAAAAAAGATTAGAGGCCAATTCTGAAATTTATTTCTACATGGAATGAAAATTTTTTATTCTCACTTGGATTGACGACCCAAGATGAAGAATAAAGCCATAGAACAATACTTCTAATCTTTTTGAGCCTAAATTAAGATAAGGAATTAAAAGAGCAATCTACCGCCTTTGACTTCTTGTTATTACTATGTTTCACTTTTTGTTATTTACTGCCTTTGACTTCTTCTTATTACCGCCTTTGACTTCCTGCAATTTTATTTTATTTTCTACACTTTAGTTATTTTTCTTGTTATGTTCATGTTGATTTTAAGTTTTGTTTTTGCATAGTTTGATGGTTGGATTAGAATTCACTACTTCTATTTTCATGTCATAAGATTTTGTGTATATTTAAGTTGCTAAAAATTAAGCTTTCAGATCTGAATTGAATGAAGAAATTCGGACTCAATATATAAACAGCAAAACTTAATAGTGTCAGTAAACTGCAGAAACAGTGTTTTGGAAAAAAGTTTGAAATGGGTAAACTAGTCAAATGATAATATTTTTCTTTAAAACTTGAGAAAATTAAAGTTTAGGAAGTGGTCTTTTATTCCCTAGAATTTAAGGTCAAAATAATTTCGAAAGTTTTGTGAACCAAAGGCTTAAACTTTACCAATCAGTCAACTCGGATCAGAATTTCTGCACAAAATTTTGCAAAGTTGTCATGTTCATGCATTCATAACTTTTTTGTTTTAGATCCTTTTTCGCTTCTGTTTTTTTTTTTTTTTTTGTTAGTTTCTTGCATCAGTAGAGCATAAATTCCAGCCATTGAACTTAGATTTAGGATGCATTAGAATAGTTCAAATCATGTATAAAATTTGTATCAGCATACTAGTTTTTCAGACTAAGAATTTTTCAGCATCTCATGGCATGCATTGTATTACTAATTTTACTAACTTTCTAATTTTAAATTTTTTTCTAGTTTTATGTGTTTGATTGTTTTAGTTAATTTTTAGAATTAAAAATCTTTCTAAACTTCTTTTAATTGAAGATTTTATATTGGAAAGTTTACCAGTTTTGGAAATTCTAACTTAGGAAAGTTTTTAACTTTTGTTTATTTTGTTTCTAACATTGTTTAGTTTAGTTAGTTTCTAATTTTTGTTGTTGTTTTTGGAAGTTTTAACTTGTGTTTTAGTTTTGCAGCAACTTTTGTTTTATTTTAGGAATTTTTAGATTTAGGTTTTCTATATTTAGGAAAGTTTCTTTCATTGGTTTATAATTATTTTAATTTTGGTAAATAGGATGCTTGTATTTGTTAGATTTTAATTTAAGCTAGTTTTAGAGATTTATTTAAAGCAAGTACAAGTTGAAAAAGGAACCCTAAAATATATTGCTCTTTGTGGATCAACCTGGTCTCACCAGTATTATTACTACATCGCGGTTTTGCACTTGAAACTCACGATCAAGTTTTTGGAGAACACACACGCTTGTCCAATTTTAGACAAAATTTTTTTTATTTTACTATCACTTTTATCATTTTAGTAAGTTTTTAATCATTCCAATTTTTTTAACAAAAAAATAGGACCTTTATTTTGGAAAAGAAAGTTTTCAAAGGAATTGAAATGATTTGAAGATATATCGAAATCTGGAATTTTCATACCTTTAGAAGAAAGTAAAAAGAAAGTTCGCATTTTTTAAAGGAGGAAACCTATCAAAAAATTACTAAAACTTGCTCTTCACATACACACACGTATACATTTTTCAAAATTTTGGATAGGAAGGTTTAATGTTGTTTTTGGAATTTTTCGGGAGAATACGATGTGAACTTGAGAATTAGTTTGTAGAATATTTTTGTTTCCTTTTTCATTTTTGGTGAATTGTATATATTAGAATGAAAATGAATTAATTCGGGTGAAATGAGAATTGCCACCTAGTGTTTACTTTGGTTAAAAAAAGAAAAAAAAAGAGAGCATATAATGAGAAGTTTGTGATTAGTTTGGGTTTGTAGCCTTTTTAACTCGAGCTAGTAAGCCCGAAGGGGTATTTTCATACCTAGTGCCCTAAAGTCATCTGGTTTGGGAGTCATTGGCCTAACGCTCGCTACATGGGTTAATAGATTCTTTAGTTCGTTGTGGAGAAGAATTGGTAGAAGCTATAATCCAAGATGAGCTTAATTTTGTTATCATATTGATGGATAAATCTTCAGTATTACAAGCTTTCTTTATGGCTAGTTTAAGCCAATCAAAGAAATAAATATTTCTTTGATGATCATACATATATTTATACCACTTTTCTTTTAAGAAATCTTTATGTTCTTGAGAAACCTGTTTAAAAAAGGATTTTATTAAAGGATGTAAAGCTAAATTCTTTTTAACATTTCTTTATCAATTTTAAAACATTCAATAACATTTATATTGAAATCAATATTGAAATCAGAGTCTAAGGGATTATATGTATTGTTAGAGAAGCATGGTTTGTTATGTTTTTTGAAGCTTGATAAGAAGGATACACAAGTCCTATAGATTGAATGTCTACATTAGGTGTATAGCAAAAAATTCGGGATGGTTCTTTTACGGAAGATCCTACCACAGAGGGAGGATGAGAATAAGACTTTCTAGATGGTTGATAAACTGTAGGAGTTGTATCTCTTGAATTGTTTGAAAAACTCTTTCAACACGTCCATCTTCATGTTCAATAATTGTTTCAGTATCTTCATTATCTAAAAACCTTTTCGGTTGAGCATTTTCTAAGTGCCATTTACCAGATAGATTAATATCATTCCACTATATGAGTTTTGGAATATTAACTTTATTTTTGAAATTAGTTTGGAATAAAGTAGTCATACCTTTTGCTTCGTGGGAATAGGCTAAGCCTGGAATAACTGAATTCATGAGTTTATAATAAACTCTATATATGAGAGCAAGATTTTGATTATGAGGATTCATATCAAAACCTTTTGTTTCGATAGCAAGAGTAAGAGCTTCATGTGCACCTAGATTTGTAAGAGGAATAGAGAAATTTGGAAAGCAATTGAAGAAAGTAGGGCCATTAGCCAAACTTGATTCAACCATTCCAAGTAATGAATCACTAAATTTTTTATGTCTTTTATCTTGAACTTAGATGAGAGCTTTTGTTATAAGTCCAATTCTTGTTAATGGCATTAAAACAACTTGCACTAATCCAAAATGAATATAATTGTATGTTTTAACATACTCCTTTATTTCATGGGGCTTGATTAAAGAAAGATGTTGAATATTACTGGTAATGGATTCAGTTCTTTCCATGGGTTTTACTTTATAATTTGATTTTAATTGAAAACTTCCAACTTTAAAATTTTCATTTTTTATTTACGATTAGAATAGTCCAGTCACAAATAACTGGATCTAAATCGCCATAATTGATTGCTTCATTATTTTTAATAAACATAAAAGATAAGGAATTTGATGATGAGGAAGAAGAAGGTACAAACTTCTTAATAAGCTTAGCCATAATTTGTATTATGAGTTATTTTATGCAAATCCATCATGAGTATCTAACGAAATATAGGATTTGCACACCAAAAAAATGCCTTAAATGCCTTCATACGGCTAACAAAGGTGATAATAATGGCTACCTCAGCTTCATTCTGGGCGGAATATGATTAAAATTTCTCAATAATAACAATCATAGAACTAAGTATTAAGACTTTTGATGTTCTTACTTCTGAGTTAGCAATTCCTTAAACAAAATCAAAACATAAAGATAAGTGAAGAAATACTCACAAAACAACTTTATATTGCAACAATACTTGATTACAAATTAGATGCCAACTTTGCTCTGATATCAAATGGGAAGATGGGGGGTATAGAAAAGCGGAAAGGAAAGGACAGAGGAGATGGTGGTGGAAGCAAGGTTGGATTTTGACTGGTATTCCAACTCTTGCCTGTACATGAGGAAGGCTAGACCAATTTATAGTCATAACCAACATAATTTACATTTCATTGCAACTGAATTTACACTGCATTTGCATTTCATTTCATGTGCTGACAAATTTCATGATGGAACCGGACTGCAGGTAAAAAATCACAATCTTTGCTATAGATGAACTTTATTCTGAATAGTGAGATGTCATGATTGCTTTGAGTGACTTGATATGGTATGTGTCATGTCTTTATTTCTTTTCCCTTTCTGGAGATAAGTTCTTCATAGATGTGCATGTCGGGAATAAAATACTACTTCATTCTCATGGGAGATATGCTTTGTCTTTTAGTACTTTTGCATGTACTTTTTCTAAGAACTCATTGATGGGCTAGTAGAAAAAGGTTTTCTCATCTTTCTAATGTCTTAGAAAAAGCTCTTGTAAGAAGAATCTTCTTGTTAGGCATAGTATTATTGGAGACTTGCATCAAAAGTGCTCATTCCAACCTTTATTTGTTAATTCACCTTGGAATAATTGGATTAACTCTTCCCAAGTTTCATTAAAAATATCAAAAGACATGTCTTCAAAAGCATTGATAATTTGATTGACAGCCATATGTCCAGATTTATATGGATTCTATATCACCATTGTTTGCTCAGTGAGATCATCAGCACTGCAAACAACTTGTCAACCGTCACACCAAACAAATCTGCATGTACTTGTAAATTCAAGATGTCCTTTTACAATGTGAAATATTTGATATTGATCAGAAGCTAGATCATAATTCTGGAGACATTCTAAGCTCTATTCCATTGTAATGACTTCATGAGATTGATACCATTGAGCTGGATAATCAACAAGGAGATGCTTGTAATCATTTAAGGTAGAGATAAATTTTTTGCAGACTAAATCTCCTTCTTCATAAGTCATGATAGTACAAAATTGATAAGGTTGACAAAATCGGATTTCTGATCTTTCACCCAAACTTGATGAAATTGTTATGAGAAGTTGTCTTTTGGTAACTCCGTGGCTGCAAAGGGCATGACGCACGATTATAGGGAGCTGCTATATCATTTCAAATCATCTCTGCATAAAGAAAATCTTCGGACTAATCCTTGTTCAATATATTAAATATCAACTTCATATGATGGTAGGAACAATTTGGGAAAGCCAGTTGCCCAGCTTATATATTGAGCCTTGAGCATTAATCGCTCCTTGATCTGACAAGAAATCATTTTTTCTCTAATTCTTGCAGCTATCTCATCTGGAAGGGCTGTGTTAACCCTTTCCAGGAGGTGAATTCTAGATGTTTTTTCATCAGCATGGGTGGATAATAGTGCTAGTTGATGGATGTTATGGCACATAAGGATTTGGCTTTCTAGGTCCTTGATATGGTTTACAATTTCGGATAGGGTTTTTCTAGTGTTTTTTCTTTTATTAGAGAGAATGGCACTCTAATAGGCATTGATAAGTTCTTGTGAAATGACAGTTAATCCTAGATTGAAGAGGGAATTGATGTTCGTTAGGATGTAGGTATGAAGGAAGACCTTGATTCCTGAATAGGGGCTTTGCTTGATGTCATATAAGAAGGGAAACTTCCTGAAGGTAGATAGGAGTAAAAGATAGGTCTGAATGAAAATTATCAATAACCTGAATTTTTATTTTCTTTGGGAAAAGAATAGCAATTTCATATTTGTCCTCTGGGTAGAGTTTGAAGGTACCAAAATCTGGATGTACAATTAAATGTAGAAAACATGAAGACATCAGAGAGACGATTAATAAGATCCGTTTTATTTGGAACTGGATATCTAAATGGTTTTTGAACATCTTATTCTTATTTACACTTTGTCTGAATAATATTGATATGTTGAATAAGAGTTAATTCAACAAAATCAAAATTTTAATTCAACAAAATCAAAATTTAATTCTTTACTGTCTAAAATAGTTTTTAGACCTGATGAGTCAATTTGAAAAGGCTGTAAAATCTGTAGAAAAAGGTTTCCTAGGATAACATCATTGTTTAAATCCTTTCCTAGAAGGAAATTAGTATTTATGCATGTTCTATTTTTACAGGCATAAACATTACTTAATTTGTATTTGATATGTAGTTTTTTGCTAGCAGTAGCTAGATTGAGTTTATTATTGGTTTTTTCATAATATTTTGCTGGGATTAATCCTTCTCTTATGAAATTAACATCTGCGCCACTACCTAGTAAGCAGAGTGCTTCAATAGAGAAGTCTTTGACCTTAATTGCAGCTTGAGTTTCCATTTTTTAAGTGAATTTCTTGTTAAAGAATTTAGAAAACCATTTAAGTCTTTATCAAATTTTTCTTGATTTTCTAAATTACCATTATTTTCTTGTTAATTTTTTAGTGTGTGAAATTCAAGATTCTCAACATGTTGTTTGAGTTCTTGAAGTTCAATTAAGTCTTATTTTAATTCTTTTATTTCTTGCTTTTGATTATTGATTTCTTTATAAAGATCTTGAATAGAAAGGTGAGTGGGAGCTTGCCGCTCTCATAATATATCTAATATAGTTTTAATGCTGAATTGTTCAGGTAAGTCTAATATGTTATTGGATGTAGAAGCTTTCCCTTTTTTAGTTCCTTTATTTATATTCTGTATTTTTTCAAAATATTTATTTTTTAATTCTTCATCTTTTAGATCTTTAAACATATTTTGCACCATCTCTTCTGGAGCAGAAAGTACATTTAAAGATAAAGAGGAAGAAGAAGTAGGTTCATATTGGATTTTACTGTCAAATATTTTAGAATGACATATATCCAAAGCATGAGAGGAAGAATAATCTGTATCAGAGGAGCTGGATGACTTTGACACTGAGGATCCTTTTAAGACAGTTTTGATTTCTTTTTTCTGTTTTAACGTTTACTTTTGGGCAGTCAAGAGCTATGTGTCCTTTTTCTTTGCAATTATAATATTGTATTTCTTTTTCTTGGGATAAGAAGTGGATAGATTATCATTTGTATAAGGTTTCTTTAATTCGTTTTAAGGGTTTTTCTGAGAAGATTTTTTATAATATCTTTTTGAGGGAGTATAATATTGTGGAGATGAAAAATGTTTAGATTTTCTTTTTTGATGGTTTCTTTTTAAGTTTTTCTTTTAATTCTAGCAAGAAGGACTGATTAATGGTTCCATCTCAAATTGAAAACAAAAATCACAAAGTTCATACTTGTTGATTCTTTTTTGTTTTTCAATTTGATGTTTAAGTTTTGATTTCATTGCATAATGAAAATCCAATTTTATTAATCTTTTGTATTAGATCACCATATGCATACATTCCGTAATTCAAATTTCCATAATTTTTTTATTTTAATTCTTCTCTAAATTTTTCTGCAAAAAGTTTAGGAAGACTAGATATGAATTCTTCTTTCCAAAATTCAGAATTACTTGCATCGATCGTATAGAGTTTTGATAAGAAAACATCTTTATACCAATGAAAATCTGATAATGTTGGGCAAGATAAATTGATTAATTATTTTTTCTTTTTTTTCTACATTCATATAATTACCAATAAAATGTTTTACTAAATTGGTAATAAGCATGAAGATAGAATCGGGGATCATTTGGCCATGAGGAGTAAGAACAGGATTTCCTGAGCGATCTCTTTTTACTGCATTTAATATAGCATTTCTTTCTATATTAGATAGGTATTTTTCCCACCAACCATGTAATTGTCCAGTAAATCCAAGGGCGACTGCTTTTACTGCATGTCTTTGATCATTACCGGCAACCATGATGGTAGAGGCATATATCATCATGTGTTGGCATAGTTGCAGGATTGGATATTTAGATAGTCCATCTACATTCCATTCATTTACTGAGGAGTTTTCAAATAGAAGGCCATTTAGAATAGTTTGTTCTTCGAATTGAAGATCAACTGGAGTAGGTCTTAGATAATAATTTCTTGTTTTTGTTGCAGTGACTATTGGTTTTTGTCTTCTAAAATTTTATTGAATTGTAGAGATTCTTGATTTTGATCATCTTGATTTTCATTTAATTTTTCTTCTATAGTCAGAAATAGAGAATTTTGAGTATGAGCTTGAAGCTTCAGAAACTAAAACATTTATGGATTTTTCATCCTTATTTTCTTTATTATCTTTAAGTTTTATGTTTGTAAAACTATGAGATAATTGATTGATTAGTTCGTCTGAAAATTTTAAAGGTTTTTTTTCCAACTTTAGATCTTTAAGGGCTTCACCTTGAAAACCTAAAGATTGTGTCTTGATTACTTTATGGGAAGAAGTAGTTTCATAAAATTTAAAATATTTTCAACTTTATCTTCAATTCTATTAGTTTGTACGCCAATAGTATGATTGTTTATATTTGTATAATTATTTTGTTCTAAAACATGACTTAAATCTAATTTGTAAATAAATTCAGTTTTACCTTTGTCTCTTTGTATTTTTGCAACATCTTTATAGGTATAACTGAAGTTACTTTATAAATGATTTGATGTAATGGATGATGTATAGATTCTTCAGTTCTTTATGGAGAAGAACTGGCAAAAGCTATAATCCAAGATGAACTTACTTTTTTTTTTATCATATTGATGGATAAATCTCTAGTATTATAAGCTTTCTTTATAACTAGTTTAAGCCAATCAAAAAAATAAATATTTCTTTGATTATCATACATATATTTATACCATTTTGCTTTTAGAAAGTCTTCATATTCTTGAGAAACATGGTTAAAAAAGGATTTTGTGAGAGGATGTATAGCTAAATTCTTGTTTAACATTTCTTTTTCAATTTCAAAGCATTCAATAACATTTATATTGAAATCGAATTCCGAAGGATTATATGTATTAGATGTAGAAGCTTGATAAAATACACTAGTCTTATAGGTCGAAGGTCTACATTAGGTGTAAAACAAGAAACTTGAGATGGTTCTTTTATAGAAGATCCTACCACTGATGGAGGATGTGAATAAGATTTTTTAGAAGGTTGATAAACTAAAAAAGTTATATCTCTTGAATCTGTTTGAAAATTTATTTCAACACTTCCATCTTCATGTTCAATAATTGCTTCAATATCTTGATGTTCTAAAGACCCTTCAGGTTGAGCATTTTTTCAGTGCCATTTACTAGATAGATTAATATCATTCCACTATATGAGTTTTGGAATTTTAACTTTATTTTTGAAATTAGTTTGGAATAAAGTAGTTATACCTTTTGCTTAATGGGAATAGGTTATGCCTGGAACAACTGAATTCATGAGTTTATAATAAACTCTATATATGAGAGCAAGATTTTGATTATGAGGATTCATATCAAAACTTTTTGCCTGGATAGCAAGAGTAAGAGCTTCATGTGCACCTGGATCTGTAATGGAAACAGAGAAATTTGGAAAGCAATTAAAAAAAGTAGGGCCATTAACCAAACTTGATTCAACCATTCCAAGAATAAATCACTGAATTTTTTATGTCTTGTATCTTGAACATAGATGAGAGCTTCTGTTCTAAGTCCAAGCCTTGTTAATGGCTTTAAAGCAACTTACACTAATCCAAAATGAATATCATTATATGTTTTAACATACTTCTTTATTTCATGGGGCTTGATTAAAGAAAGATGCTGAATATTCCTGGTAATGGATTCAGTTCGTTCAATGGTTTTCACTTTATAACTTGATTTTAATTGAGGACTTCCAACTTTATATATTTCATTTTTATTTACGGTTGGAATGGTCCAGTCACAAATAACTTGGTCTAAATCGTCGTAGCTGATTTATTCACTATTTTTAATAGACTTAAAAGATATGGAATTTGATGATGAGGAAGAAGAAGGTACACACTTCTTAAAAAGCTTAGCCATAATTTGTATTACAGAGTTATTTTATGCAAATCCACCATGAGTATCTAACGAAATAAAGGATTTACACACCAAAAAAATGCCTTAAATGCCTTCACATAGCTAACAAAGGTGATAACAATGGCTACCTCAGCTTCTCTCTAGGCGGAATATGATTAAAATTTCTTAATAATAACAAACACAGAACTAAGTATTAAAACTTTTGATGTTCTTACTTCTGAGTCAGCAATTGCTTAAACAAAATCAAAACAAAAGGATAAGTGAAGAAATACTCACAAAATGACTTTATATTGCAACGATACTTGATTACGAACAAGATGCCAACTTGGCTCTGATAGCAAGTGGGGAAGGTGGTGGGTATGCAAAAGCGGAAGGGAGAGGTGAGAAGAGATGGTGGTGGAAGCAAGGTTGGATTTTGACTGGTATTCCAACTCTTGCCTGTACATGAGGAAGGCTAGAGCTATTTATAGTCAAACCAATATAATTTACATTTCATTACAACTAAATTTACACTACATTTGTATTTAATTTCATGTGCTGACAAATTTCATGATGCAATCGGACTTTAGGCAAAAATCACAATCTTTGCTATAGATGAACTTTATTCTGAATAGTGAGATGTCATGCTTGCTTTGAGTGACTTGATAAGGTATGTGTCATGTCTTTATTTCTTTTCCCTTTCTGGAGATAAGTTCTTCATAGATTTGCATGTCGGGAATAAAATACTACTTCATTCTTATGAGAGATATGCTTTGTCTTTTAGTACTTTTGTATGTACTTTTTCCAAAAAACTCATTGATGAGCTAGTAGAAAAAGCTCTTCTAGGAAGAATATTGGTGCTAGGCATAGTATTATTGGAGACTTGCATTAAAAGTGCTCACCCCAGCCATCATTTGTTAATTCACCATGGAATAATTGGATTAACTCTTCTCAGGTTCTGTCAAAAATATTAAAAGACATGTCTTCATAAGCATTGATAATTTTATTAAGAGTTGTATGTCGAAATTTATATGGATTCTGTATCACCGTTGTTTGCTTAATGAGATCATCAGCGATGTAAACAACCCTTCGACCGTCATACCAAACAATCTGTATGTACTTGCAAATTCAAGATGTCCTTTTAGATTAAGAAATCTTTGACACTGATCAGAAGCTGGATCATAAGTACAGAGGCATTCTAAGCGATATTCCATTGTAGCGACTTCATGAGATTCATACCATTGAGCTGGATAATCAACAGGGAGATGCCCGTAATCATTTAAGGTAGAGATGAACTTTTTTCAGACTAAATCTCCTTCTTCATAATTCATGATGGTCCACAATTGATAAGGTTGATAAAATCGGATTTCTGATCTTTCACCCACACTTGATGAAATCGTTATGAGAAGTCATCTTTTGGTAACTCCAAGGCTGCGAAGGGCATGACGCATGATTGCAGGGAACTGCTGTATCATTTCAAAATCATCTCTACATAAAGAAAAGCTTTGTACTAATCCTTGTTCGATATGTGAGATATCAACTTCATATGATGGCAGGAACAATTTGGGAAAGCCAGTTGCCCAGCTTATATATTGAACTTTGAGCATTAATCGCTCCTTGATCTGACAAGAAATAGTTTTTTCTCTAATTCTTGCAGCTATCTCATATGAAACGACTGTGTTAACCTTTTCCAGGAGGTGAATTCTGGATGCTTTTTCATTGGCATAGGTGGATAATGGTGTTCTTTAATGGATGTTATGGCACATATAGATTTGGCTTTCTAAGTCCCTGATATGGTTTGCAATTTTGGATAGGGTTTTTCTAGTGTTTTTTCTTTTATCAGAGGGAATGACACTCCCATGGGTATTAATAAGTTCTTGTGAAGTGACATATAATCCTGGATTGAAGAAGGGAATTGATATTTGTTGAGATATAGGTATGAAGGAAGAGCTTGATTTCTGAATAAGGGCTTTCTTTTACTTGTACCTGATGTCATAATGAGAAGGGATACTTCCTGAAGGCTGATAGGTCTGAAAGAGAATATCAATAACCTGAAATTTTATTTTCTTTGGGAAAAAAAGCAATTTTATATTTGTCCTCGAGGTAGAATTTGAAGTACCAAAATTTGGATGTAGGACTAAATTTAGACAACATAAAGACATTAGAGAGTCGATTAATAAGATCCATTTTATTTGGAACTAGATATCTGATTGGTTTTTAAACATCTTATTTTTGTTTACACTTTGTTTGAATAATATTGATATGTTGAATAGGAGTTAATTCAACAAAATAAAATTTTAATTCTTTATTGTCAAAAATAGTTTTTAGACCTGATGAGTCAATTTGAAAAGGCTATAAAATTTGTAGAAAAGGATTTCCAAGGATAACATCATTGTTTAAATCCTTTCCTAGAAGGAAATCAGTCTTTAAGCATGTTCCATTTTTACAGACATAAACATTACTTAATTTGTATTTGATATGTAGTTTTTTGCTAGTAGTAGCTAGATTGAGTTTATTATTGGTTTTTTGATAATATTTTATTGGGATTAATCTTTCTCTTATGAAATTAACATCTGCACTACTATCTAGTAAGCAGAGTGCTTTAATAGAGAAGTCTTTGACCTTAATTGTAGCTTAAGTTTTCCATTTTTTAAGTGGATTTCTTGTTAAAGGATATACAAAACCATTTAAGTCTTTATCAAAATTTTCTTGATTTTCTAAATTATCATTATTTTCTTGTTAATTTTTTATTGTGTTAAATTCAAGATTCTCAATACGTTGTTTAAGTTCTTGAAGTTCAATTAAGTCTTGTTTTAATTCTTTTATTTCTTGCTTTTGATTATTTATTTCTTTATAAAGATCTTAAAAAGAAAGATGAGTAGGAGCTTATTGTTCTCATAATCTATATAATACAGTTTTAATGCTGAATTGTTCAGGTCAGTCTTATATGTTATTTGGTGTAAAAGCTTTCCCTTTTTTAGTTCCTTTATTTATATTCTGTATTGTTTCAAAATATTTATTTTTTAATTCTTCATCTTTTAGATCTTAAAACATTTCTAGCACCGTCTCTTCTGGAGCTAAAAATATGTTTAAAGATAAAGAGGTAGAAGAAGCAAATTCATACTGGATTTCACCGTCGAATATTTTACAATGACATGTATCTAAAGAATAATCTTTATTAGAGGAACTAGATGATTCTAAGGATGAGGATGAGGATCCTTTTAAGATAATTTTGATTTCTTTTTGAGAAGAAATAATTTTAGAAGGCTGTAAAATATTTTCAACTTTATCTTTAATTATATTAGTTTGTTGGCCAATAGTATGAAGATTAATATTTGTATAATTATTTTGTTCTAAAAAACGACTTAAATCTGATTTGTAAATAAATTCAGATTTACCTTTAACTCCTTGTATTTTTGCAACATATTTTATGGGTACGGCTAAAGTTTCTTTATATATGATTTGATGTAATGGAGGATGTATAGATCCTTCAGTTCTTTGTGGAGAAGAACTAATAGAAGCTATAATCCAAGATGAGCTTCATTTTATTATTATATTGATGGATAAATCTTCAGTATTATAAGCTTTCTTTATGGCTATTTTAAGCCAATCAAAGAAATAAATATTTCTTTGCCTATCATACATATATTTGTACCATTTTTCTTTTAAAAAGTCTTTATCTTCTTGAGAAACCTATTTAAGAAAGGACTTTGTTAAAGGATGTAGAGCTAAATTCTTTTTTAACATTTCTTTATCAATTTTAAAACATTCAATAACATTTATATTGAAATTGGATTATGAAGGATTATATGTATTAGATGGAGAAGCTTGATAAGAAGGATACACAAGTCCTATAGGTCGAAGGTCTACATTAGGTGTAGAGCAAGAAACTCAAGATGGTTCTTTTATGGAAGATCCTACCACAAAGGGAGGATGAGAATAAGACTTTCTATAAGGTTGATAAACTATAGGAGTTGTATCTCTTGAATCTGTTTGAAAATTTATTTCAACACTTCCATCTTCACGTTCAATAATGGTTTCAATATCTTGATTTTCTAAAGACCTTTCTGGTTGGGCATTTTCTCAGTGCCAATTACCAGATAGATTAATATCATTCCACTGTAAGAGTTTTAGAATATTAACTTTTTTTTTAATTAGTTTTGAATAAGGTAGTCATACCTTTTGCTTGATAGGAATAAGTTATGCCTGGAGCAATTGAATTCAAGAGTTTATAATAAACTCTATATATGAGAGCAAGATTTTGATTATGAGGATTCATATCGAAACCTTTTGTCTACATAGCATGAGTAAGAGCTTCATGTGTACATGGATTTATAAGGGAAACAGAGAAATTTGGAAACCAGTTGAAGAAAGTAGGGCCATTAGCCAAACTTGATTCAACCACTCCAAGTAATGAATGACTGAATTTTTTATGTCTTGTATCTTGAACATAGATGAAAGCTTCTGTTCTAAGTCCAAGCTTTGTTAAAGGCTTTAGAGCAACTTGCACTAATCCAAAATGAATATAATTGTATGTTTTACCATACTCTATTTCATGGGGCTTGATTAAAGAAAGATGCTGAATATTACTAGTCATGGATTCAGTTCTTTCAATGGTTTTTAGTTTATAACTTGATTTTAATTGGAAACTTCCAACTTTATAAATTTCATTTTTATTTATGGTTGGAATAGTCCAGTCACAAATAACTTGATCTAAATCATCATAACTGATTTCTTCACTATTTTTAATAGACATAGAAGATAAGGAATTTGATGATGAGGAAGAAGAAGGTACAAACTTCGGAATTAACTTAGCTATAATTTGTATTACAGAGTTTTTTTAAGCAAATCTATCAGAGTATCTAACGAAATAGAGGATTTACACACTAACAAAATGCCTTAAATGCCTTCACATGGCTAATAACGGCGACAACAACTGCTACTCAGCTTTGGCCCGGGCAGAATATGATTAAAATTTCTCAATAATAACAAACACAGAACTAAATATTAAGACTTTTGACATTCTTACTTCTGAGTAAGTAATTCCTTAAGCAAAATCAAAGCATAACATAACAAAGATAAGTGAAGAAACACTCACAAAACGACTTTATATTGCCAAAGTACTAGATTACAAGTTTGATACCAACTTAGCTCTGTTACCAAATGGGGAAGATGGTGGGTATATGAAAGTAGAAAGGAGAGGAAAAAGGAGATGGTGGTGGAAGCAAGGTTGGATTTTAACTGGTGTTCCAACTCTGCCTGTACATGAGGAAGGCTAGACCTATTTATAGTCATAATTTACATTTCATTACAACTAAATTTAGACTAAATGTGCATTTCATTTAATGTGCTGGCAAATTTCATGATGCTTCCGGACTGCAGGCAAAAATCACAATCTTTGTTGTATATGAACTTTATTCTGAATAGTAACATCTCATGATTACTTTGAGTGACTTGATAACGTATGTTCATGTCTTTATTTCTTTTCCCTTTCTAGAGATAAGTTATACATGTGCATGTCGGGAATAAAATACTACTTCATTCTTATGAGAGATATGCTTTGTCTTTTAGTACTTTTGTATGTACTTTTTCCAAAAAACTCATTTATGGGCTAGTAGAAAAGCATTTCCCATCCTTCTAATGTTTTAGGAAAAGCTCTTGTAGGAAGAATCTTTATGCTAGGCATAGTATTATTAGAGACTTACATCAAAGTGCTCATTCTAACCTTCATTTGTTAATTCACCATGGAATAATTGGATTTACTCTTCTGGAGTTTCTTCAGAAATATCAAAAGACATGTCTTCATAAGCATTGATAATTTGTTTGAGAGCTGTATGTCCAAATTTATATGGATTCTATAGGACCTTTGTTTGCTCAGTGAGATCGTCAGCAATGCAAACAACTCATCGATCGTCACACCAAACATATCTGTATGTACTTGCAAATTCAAGATGTCCTTTTAGATTGACAAATCTTTGATGCTGATCAGATGTTGGATCATAATTTTGTAGACGTTCTAAGATGTATTCCATTGTAGCGACTTCATGAGATTTATACAATTGAGCTGGATAATCAACAGGGAGATGCTCGTAATCATTTAAGGTGGAGATGAACTTTTTATAGACTAAACCTCCTTCTTCATAATTCATGATAATCCATAATTGATAAGCTTGATAAAGCCGGATTTCTGATCTTTTACCCAAACTTGATGAAATCGTTATGAGAAGTTGTCTTTTGGTAACTACAAGGCTGTGAAGGGCATGATGCACAATTGCAGGGAGTTGCTATATTTTCTCAAAATCATCTCTGCATAAAGAAAGCCTTGTTCAATATTTGAGATATCAACTTCATGTGATGGCAGGAACAATTTGGGAAAGCCAGTTGCCTAGCTATATATTGAGCTTTGAGCATTAATCGCTCCTTGATCTGACAATAAAGAGTTTTTTCTGGAATTCTTGTAGCTATCTCATCTGGAAGGGTTGTTTTAACCTTTTCCAGGAGGTGAATTCTTGACGTTTTTTTTTCATCAGCGTAGGGAGATAATAGTGCTCTTTGATGGATGTTATGGCACATAAGGATTTGCCTTTCTAAGTCCTTGATATGGTTTGCAATTTTTGATAGGGTTTTTCTAGTGTTTTTTCTTTTATCAGAGAGAATGGCACTCCAATGGGCATCGAAAAGTTCTTATGAAGTGACGATAATCTAGGATTAAAGAAAGGGATTGATATTTGTTGGGATGTAGGTATGAAGGAAGAGCTTGATTCTTGAATAGGGGCTTTACTTGATGTCAAAATGAGAAGGGATACTTCATGAAGACAGATAGGAGTAAAAGATGGTCTAAATGAGAATTATCAATAACCTAAAATTTTATTTTCTTTGGAAAAAGGAAAGCAATTTTATATTTGTCCTCTGAGTAGAATTTGAACGTACCAAAATTTGGATGTAGGATTAAATGTAGAAAATATGAAGACATCATAGAGATGATTAATAAGATCCGTTTTATTTAGAGCTAGATATCTGAATGGTTTTTGAACATCTTATTCTTGTTTACAATTTGTCTGAATAATATTGATATGTTGAATAAGAGTTAATTCAAAAAAAATCAAATTTTAATTCTTTATTGTCTAAAATAGTTTTTAGACCTGATGAGTCAATTTAAAAAGGCTGCAAAATTTGTAGAAAAGGATTTACAAGGATAACATCATTGTTTAAATTCTTTCCTAGAAGGAAATTAGTCTTTATGCATGCTCCATTTTTACAGATATAAACATTAATTAATTTGTATTTGATATGTAGTTTTTTGCTAGCAGTAACTAGATTGAGTTTATTATTGGTTTTTTCATAATATTTTTTTAGGATTAATCCTTCTTTTATTAAATTAACATCTGTGCCACTATCTAGTAAGCTGAGTGCTTTAATAAAAATTCTTTGTTCTTAATTGTAACTTGAGTTTTCCATTTTTTTAAGTGGATTCCTTGTTAAAGAATTTACAAAACCATTCAAGTTTTCATGAAATTTTTCTTGATTTTCTAAATTATCATTATTTTCTTTATAATTTTTGAGTATGTGAAACTCAAGATTCTTAACACGTTGTTTGAGTTCTTGAAGTTCAATTAAGTCTTGTTTTAATTCTTTTATTTCTTGATTTTGATTATTAATTTCTTTATAAAGGTCTTGAATAGAAAGTTGAGTAGGAGCTCACTGTTCTGTTAATCTATCTAATACAGTTTTAATGCTGAATTGTTCAGGTAAGTCTAATATGTTATTTAATGTAGAAGCTTTTCCTTTTATAGTTCCTTTATTTATATTCTTCATTTTTTCATAATATTTATTTTTAATTCTTTATCTTTTAGATCTTTAAACATTTCTAACACCATCTCTTCTGGAGCAGAAAGTATGTTTAAAGATAAAAAGGTAGAAGAAGTAGATTCATATTGGATTTCACTGTCAAATATTTTATAATGACAGGTATCTGAAGAATGAGGGGAAGAATAATCTGTATCAGAGGAACTGGATGACTCTAACTCTGAGGATCCTTTTAAGATAGTTTTGATTTCTTTTTCTGTTTTAACTTTTATTTTTGGGTAATCTAGGGCTATAATTCCTTTTTCCTTGCAATTATAATATTGTATTTCTTTTTTCTTAGGATGAGAAGTGGATGGATTATGTTTTGTATAAGATTTCTTTAATTCTTTATATGAATTTTTATAAGAAGATTTTTTATGATATCTTTTTAAGGGAATATAATATTGTGGAGTTGAAAAATGTTTAGATTTTCTTTTTAGATGGTTTCTTTTTAAGTTTTTCTTTTTATTTTTGCTAGAAGGACTGATTAATGGTTCCTTGCCAAATTAATAAAAAAAAATCACCAAGTTCATATTTGCTGATTCTTTTTTGATTTTCAATTTGTAGTTTAAGTATGATTTCATGACATAATGAAAATCCAACTTTATTTATCTTTTGAATGAGAACACCATATGTATAAAGTCCATAATTTAGATTTTCATAATTTTCTGATTTTAACTCTTCTCTAACTTTTCCTGCAAAAAGTTTAGGAAGACCGGATATAAATTTTTCTTTCCAAAATTCTGAATTGCTTGCATCTATTGTATAAAGTTTTCATAAGAAAACATCTTTATACCAACGAAAATTAGATAATGTTGGGCAAGATAAATTGATTAATTGTGTTTTTAATTTTTCTTCTATGTTCATATAATTACTAATAAAATGTTTAACTATATTGGTAATAAACATGTAGATGGAATCAGGGATCATTTGGCCTTGAGGAGTAAGAACAGGATTTCCTGAGGGATCTTTTTTTACTGCATTTAATATAGCATTTCTTTCTGTATAAGATAGGTATTTTTCCCACCAACCATGTAATTGTCTAGTAAATCCAAGGACGACTACATTTACTGCATGTCTTTAATCATTACCAGTAGCCATGATGGTAGAGGCATATATCATCATGCGTTAGCATACTTGCAGGATTTGATATTTAGATAGTCCATCTACATTCCATTCATATACTGAAGAGTTTTCAAATTGAAGGCCATTTAGAATAGCTTGCTCTTCGAATTGAAGATCAATTAGAGTAGGTCTTGGTTACTAATTTCTTGTTTTTGCTACAGTGACTATTGGTTTTTGTCTTTTCACTATTTTATTGATTTGTAGAGATTCCTAATTTTGATCATTTTGATTCTCATTTGTTTTAAACTCTTCTTCCATAGGATCAGCCACAGAAAATTTTGAATCTGAGCTAGAGGCTTTAGAATTTGAGATTAAAACATTTATAGATTTTTCAGCATTTTGATCTTTAATTTCTTGAAGTTTTATATTTGTAAAACTATAAGATAATTGATTGATTAGTTCATCTAAAAATTTTAAAGGTTTCCTTGCTAACTTTAGATCTTTAAGGGCTTCATGTTGAAAACCTAAAATTGTGTCTTAATTATCTTTTGTGAAGAAGATGCTTCATAAATTTTTAAAATATTTTCAACGTATCTTCAATTCTATTTGGTAAATGGCGCTTAGAAAACACCCAACCAGAAAGAGCTTTAGAAAATCAAGATATTGAAACAATTATTGAAAATTAAGATGAAAGTTTTGAAATAAATTTTCAAACAGATTCCAAAGATACAACTCATATAGCTTTTCAACCTATTAGAAAATCTTATTCACATCCACCATCAGTGGTATGATCTTCCATAAAACAACCATCCCAAGTTTCTTGCTCTACACCTAATGTAGACCTTCGACCTACAGGACTAGTGTATCTTTCTTATCAAGCTTCTTCATCTAATACATATAATCCTTCGGAATCCAATTTCAATGTAAATGTTATTGAATGCTTTGAAATTGATAAAGAAATGTTAAAAAAGAATTTAGCTCTACATCCTTTAACAAAATCCTTTTTTAAATTTGTTTTTCAAGACCATAAAGACTCTTTAAAAGAAAATTGGTACAAATATATGTATGATAATCAAAGAAGAATTTATTTCTTTGATTAGCTTAAACTAGCCATAAAGAAAGCATATAATACTGAAGATTTATCCATCAATATGACAACTAAATTAAGCTCATATTGGATTATAGCTTCTACCTGTTTTACTCTACAAAGAACTGAAGAATCTATACATCCTCCATTACATCAAATCATATATAAAGAAACTTCAGCCGTGCCTATAAAAGATGTTGCAAAAATACAAGGAGATAAAGGTAAATCTGAATTTATTTACAAATCAGATTTAAGTCAGGTTTTAGAACAAAACAATTATACAAATATTAACTTTCATACTATTGGCCAACAAACTAATATAATTGAAGATAAAGTTGAAAATATTTTATAGCCTTTGGAAATTACTTCTTCTAAAAAAGAAATCAAAACAATCTTAAAAGGATCCTCATCCTCGTCCTTAGAATCGTCTAGTTCCTCTGATAAAGATTATTCTTCATATACATGCCATTGTAAAATATTTGATAGTGAAATTTAGTATAAATCTGCTTCTTCTTCCTCTTTATCTTTAAGCGTACTCTCTGCTCTTGAAGAAATGGTGCTAGAAATGTTTAAAGTTCTAAAAGATGAAGAATTAAAAAATAAATATTTTGAAAAAATATAGAAAATAAAAAACAGAAATAAAAAAGGAAAAGCTTCTACATCAAGTAATATATCTGACTTACCTGAACAATTTAGTATAAAAACTATTTTAGATAGATTAAGAGAGCAACAAGCTCCTACTCATCTTTTAATTCAAGATCTTTCTAAAGAAATTAATAATCAAAATATAGAAATAAAAGAATTAAAACAAGACTAAATTGAACTTCAAGAACTCAAACAACGTGTTGAGAATCTTGAATTTCCCGCACTCAAAAATTATCAAGAAAATAATGATAATTTAGAACATCAAGAAAATTTTGATGAAAACTTGAATGGTTTTGTAAATTCTTTAACAAGAAATCCACCTCAAAAATGGAAAACTCAAGTTACAATTAAGGTCAAAGACTTCTCTATTGAAGCACTCTCCTTACTAGATAGTGGCACAGATGTTAATTTAATAAGAGAAAGATTAATCCCAACAAAATACTATAAAAAAACTAAAAATAAACTCAGCCTAACAACTACTAGTGATAAACTCCATATCCGTTATAAATTAAATAACGTCCATGTTTGCAAAAATGGATTTTTGATTAATTTTTGATTTTGTTAAATCAACTCCTATTCAACATATCAATACCATGCAAAATCAAATTGCTGATAAAGAAAAACAAATTGCATATCTTCAAGTAGATATGAATTCTTTAAGAATTCAAAAAGAATTATAAAAACCAGAATTCCAAAAAGATTTAATCCAATTTCAAAAATCTCTTAAAATAGAATGCTATTCTGACCTTCCTTCTGCCTTTTAGCATAGGAAACACCATACTGTTTCTCTTCCATATATTAATAATTTTGATGAATCTCAAATTCCTACTAAAGCTCGACCTTTTCAGATGAATAAAGACCTTGTACAACTATGTACTAAAGAAATCAAGATCTTCTTGGTCAAAAGCTTATTCAAAAATCACAATGCCCTCGGAGTTGTGCAGCGTTTTATGTAAATAAAGCGCCTGAAAAAGAACGAGGTGTTCCCCATCTTATAATCAACTACAAACCTTTAAATAAAGTCTTAAAGTCCATCAGATATCCAGTTCCAAATAAAACTGATCTTATTAACTGTTTAGCTGGTGCCTTCTTTTTTTCCAAATTTGATCTTAAATCAGGATTTTGGCAAATTCAAGTCATCCCAGAGGACAGGTATAAAATTGCTTTTACAATACCATTTGGCAAATACGAATGGAACGTTATGCCATTTGGTTTAAAAAATGTTCCTTTAGAATTTTAAAGAACAATGAATGACATTTTTAATCCATATCAAGCTTTTACGCTCGTCCATATAGATGACATTCTTGTGTTTTCAAAATCTATTTGTGACCATTGGAAACATTTAAATATTTTTAAAAAGTTATTATCAAGAATGGACTTGTCTTATCCTAAAAGAAAATAAAGCTTTTTCAAATAGAAATTCAGTTTCTTGGCTTTATAATAAAAAAAGAAACTATTTCTCTAGTCCAAAGAGTTATTAAGTTTGCTTCCCAATTTCCTGATGAAATTTTTAATAAAGAGCAATTGCAACATTTTCTTGGATGTCTTAATTATGTTTCTGACTTTTATAAAGATCTTGCTAAAGAAAGAAAATTCTTGCAAATGCACCTGACCAAAAATCTCGTAGAATGGTAACCTGGTCATACAAAAGCTATTCAAAATATTAAATAGAAAGTCCAAAATTTACCTTGTTTAACTATCCCTCATCTAGATTTATTAAAAATAGTTCAAACTGATGCATCTGAAATATGTTTTGGAGGAATCCTTTTACAAAGAAACGTCCTTACAAAAGAAGAAATTCTTTGTTCCACTTCTGGAACATGGATGCCAACTCAACAGAATTATTTAACAATTAAAAAGGAAGTCCTATCCATAGTAAATAGTATAATTAGGTTCCAAAGTGATTTATTAAATGAAAACTTTTTTATTAAGAATAGATTGTAAATCTGCTAAAGAAATTTTAGAAAAAGATGTAAAAAATCTTGCTACTAAGCAAATCTTTGCTTACTGGCAAGCTTTATTAGCCATATTTGACTTTGACATTGAGTATATTGCAAGTAAAAATAATTCTCTTCCTAATTTTTTATCTCGTGAGTTTTTATAGGGACAAAAGAATAAAGCCTCGGCAGATTAGACCCCTTCTCCAGTCCCCAACTGATAAAGTTTCTTCCATTATGAACACTACACCTTTATCTAGAAAATCCAGCGGCAATTATCTTGAGAGATAGGGAGCAACCCATACTTCTAATATTCCTCAATTTCAAAGCCCATCAAGCCCTGTATCCAGAAAACCTCAAGCTTCACGAGCCCAATATTTTTCCACAAAAGCACCTTTGAGAATTTTTTCCTTAGATGACATGTCTTATGTCGATACCATTTCTATTGAACATCTTATCCAAACCTTTTTTTCTCCTAATCACTTATTTATCCAACCTCTTGACTATAAAGTCTATGACTAGATTCTGATTAGAACTAGCAGCTGTACTATTGATCATATAGATGGATCCAAAAATTCATATTTAAATGCTTGACCACCCAATATTACTATCCTCTATTCAAAAATCAAAATCCTGCATGTTCTCTCTACAGAAGAATGGGGACGACCTCTTCATATGCCTCAAAGGTTTGATTCAGAACTTATTTTTAATTATTATGATTATATTTCTGCTTGGGAAGTCATCCTCTATTATCAACACCCATCCTTCCAGCGTTCCTAGTTCATCAGATTCAAATCACACTCCCATAAAATACCTATGTGGTTCTTCACACAATTCTAGACCCCTTTTGGTGCCACTAAAGACATCCTTTCTCAAGCACTTCTTCCTATTTATGAATCCTATTCTACATCATTTAAAGCCCTTTTCAAATTTGAAGAAAAAAGCCTTTATCAATGCCTACAACTTGTAACAGAGCCATATGTTACCATGTAGTTTTATTGCAAGTAGAAGATTCCTTGGATCTTGAAATGGAATTTTTATAAAGAAATGGACTTCATTCCACTAGTTTTATCTCGAATGATTTATATCAAGTTTTGGCATCAATTTGATTGTACTACAATACTCCAGCAATATTCTACCTATCAAGTTATAAAGCCATCGTTCTCTGAAGTTCTCAAAACTCCTAAAAAAGAAAAAGAAAGGCTTCATCCAGCAAGTGATATTGACAAACAGAAGAATTCTTGTTCAGCCTCTCCTTCTGCTTTTTATACAGCAGCAGATTTGCTTCAACTCAAAAAAGAACTTCAAAAGGAAATTATTGAACAAATACAAAAAGAACGGCCATCGGAAAATTCTCCATTAAGTTTTGGTCAGTAGCTGCATCATCTTTGGGCTGATGACAATCCTTTTGAAAATATTGCTCCTGAACCAGATACGGATGCTGCTGAGACAAAAAGTGAAAATGAATGATTCATATCTATCCAAAGAAAAGGAAAAAAATAAAACCAAGACAAGGCATATGCTTTATCAAGCCACTTAATTTCCCACAAAGCAATCATGACAATCCAATATTTATAATAAAGTTCATCTACAGTGAAGACTGTGATCTTATCCAGCAGTCCTAATGCATTATGAAATTTGTCAGCACATGAAATGAAATGCAAATGCAGTGTAAATTCAATTGTAATGAAATGTAAATTATGTTTGCTAAAACTATAAATAAGTCTAGTCTTCCTCATGTACAGGCAAGAGTTGGAATACTAGTAAAATCCAACCTTGCTTCCACCATCATCTACTCTCTCCTCTCTCTTCCACTTTTGTATACCCACCATCTTCCCCATTTGGTATTAGAGCCAAGTTGGTATCAAATTTGTAATCAAGTACTTTGGAAATATATAATTGTTTTGTGAGTATTTCTTCACTTATTTTTGTTATGTTATGCTTTAATTTTTCATAAGGAATTGCTGACTCAAAAGTAAGAACGTCAAAAGTCTTAAGACTTAGTTCTATGTTTATTGAGAAATTTTAATCATATTTCACCCGGAGCGAAGCTGAGGTAGCCATTGTTGTTGCCGTTGTTAGCCGTGTGAAGGCATTTAAGGCGTTTTGTTGGCGTGTAAATCCACTATTTCGTTAGTTACTCATGGAGGATTTGGTTTAAATAACTCTGTAAGAAAAATTATGGCTTAGCTTATTAAGAATTTTGTACTTCGTCTTCCTCATTATCAAATTTCTTATCTTCTATGTCTATTAAAAATAGTGAAGAAATCAGTTATGATGATTTAGATCAAGTTATTTATGACTGGACTATTCCAACCATAAATAGAAATGAAATTTATAAAGTTGGAAGTTTTCAATTAAAATCAAGTTATAAAGTTAAAACCATTGAAAGAACTGAATCCATTATCAGTAATATTCAGCATCTTTCTTTAATCAAGCCCCATCAAATAAAAGAGTATGTTAAAACATATAATTATATTCATTTTGGATTAGTGCAAGTTGCTCTAAAGCCTTTAACAAGACTTGGACTTAGAACAGAAGCTCTCAACTATGGTCAAGATATAAGATATAAAAAATTCAATGATTCATTACTTGGAATGGTTGAATCAAGTTTGGCTAATGGCCCTACTTTCTTCAATTGCTTTCCAAATTTCTCTGTTTCCCTTACAAATCTAGGTGCACATAAAGCTCTTACTTTTGCTATCTAGATAAAAGATTTTGATATGAATCCTTATAATCAAAATATATAGAGTTTATTATAAACTCATGAATTCAGTTGTTCTAGGCATAGCCTATTCCCATCAAGCAAATGGTATGACTACTTTATTCCAAACTAATTTCAAAAATAAAGTTAATATTCCAAAACTTATACAGTGGAATGATATTAATCTATCTGGTAAATGGCGCTTAGAAAACGCTCAACCTGAAAGGTCTTTAGAAAATCAAGATATTGAAACGGTTATTGAACATGAAGATGGAAGTGTTGAAAAAATTTTCAAACAGATTCAAGAGAAACAACTCCTACAGTTTATCAACCTTCTAGAAAGTTTTATTCTCATCCTCCCTTTGTTGCAGGATCTTTCATAAAAGAACCATCCCGAGTTTCTTCCTCTGCACCTAATGTAGACATTTGACCTATAGGACTAGTGTATCCTTCTTATCAAGCTTCTCCATCTAATACATATAATCCTTCGGAATCCGATTTCAATATAAATGTTATTGAATGCTTTGAAATTGATAAAGAAATGTTAAAAAAGAGTTTAGCTTTACATCTTCTCACAAAATCCTTTTTTAACCATGTTTCTCAAGAACATAAAGACTTTCTAAAAGCAAATGGTATAAATATATGTATGATAATCAAAGAAATATATATTTCTTTGATTGGCTTAAACTAGCCATGAAGAAAGCTTATAATACTGAAGATTTATTTATAAACATAATAACTAAATTAAGCTCTTCTTGGATTATAGCTTCTACCAGTTCCTTTCCACAAAGAACTGAAGAATCTATACATCCTCCATTACATCAAATCATATATAAAGAAACTTCAGCCGTACCCATAAAAGATGTTGCAAAAATACAAGGAGATAAAGGTAAATTTGAATTTATTTACAAATCAGACTTAAGCCATATTTTAGAAAAAAATAATTATACAAATATTAACGTTCATACTATTGGCCAACAAACTAATAGAATTGAAGATAAAGTTGAAAATATTTTAAAATTTTATGAAGCATCTGCTTCACAAAAGATAATTAAGACACAAACTTTAGGTTTTCAAAGTGAAGGCATTAAAGATCTAAAGTTAAAAAGGAAACCTTTAAAATTTTTAGATGAACCAATCGATCAATTATCTCATAGTTTTACAAATATAAAACTTCAAGAAAATAAAGATCAAAATTTTGAAAAATCTTTAAATGTTTTAGTCTCAAATTCTGAAGTCTCTAGCTCATATTCAGAATTTTCTGTAGCTGATCCTATAGAAGAAGAGTCTAAAACAAATGAGAATCAAAATGATCAAAATCAAGAATCTCTACAAATCAATAAAATATTTAAAAGACAAAAACTAATAGTCACTACAACAAAAATAAGAAATTATTATCCAAGACCTACTCCAGTTGATCTTCAATTCGAAGAACAAATTATACTAATTGGCCTTCGATTTGAAAAATCCTTAGAATGCGAATGGAATGTAGATGGACTATTTGAATACCAAATTCTTCAACTATGCCAACACATGACGATATATGCCTCTACCATCATGGCTATCGGTAATGATCAAAGACATGCAGTAAATGCAGTCGTCCTTATATTTACTGTACAATTACATGGTTGGTGGGAAAATTACCTATTTGATACAGAAAGAAATATTATTAAATGCAGTAAAAAGAGATCCCTCAGGAAATCATGTTCTTACTCCTCAAGGCCAAATGATTCCTAATTCCATCTACATGCTTATTACTAATATAGTTAAACATTTTATTGGTAATTTTATGAATGTTGAAGAAAAATTAAAAACACAATTAATCAATTTATCTTGCCCAGCATTATCAGATTTTTGTTGGTATAAAGATGATTTCTTATCAAAACTCTGCACAATCAATGCAAGTAATTCAGAATTTTGGAAAGAAAATTTCATATCTGGTCTTCCTAAACTTTTTGTAGAAAAAGTTAGAGAAGAATTAAAATTAAAAAATTATGGAAATTTGAATTATGGAATATATAATGTGGTGATCTAATTCAAAAGATTAATAAAGTTGGATTTTCATTATGCGATGAAATCAAACTTAAACGTCAAATTGAAAATAAAAAAACGATCAGCAAGTACGAACTTGGTGATTTTGTTTTCAAGTTGGCATGCAACCAATAATCAGTCCTTCTAGTGAAAATAAAAAGAAACCATTAAAAAAGAAAATCTAAACATTTTTCAACTCCACAAAATTATATTCCCTCAAAAAGATATCATAAAAAATCTTCTCATAAAAACCCTTATAAAGAATTAAAAAAATCTTATACAAAAGATAATCCATCCGTTTTTTATCCCAAGAAAAAAAAATTCAATGTTATAATTGCAAAGAAAAAGGACATATAGCTCCTAACTGCACAAAAATAAAAGTAAAAATAAAAAAAGAAATCAAAACTATCTTAAAAGGAACCTCATCCTCATCCTTAGAATCATCTAGTTCCTCTAATAAAGATTATTCTTCTGACACATGCCATTATAAGATATTTGATAGTGAAATCCAGTATGAATCTGCTTCTTTTCCCTCTTTATCTTTAAACGTATTCTCTGCTCCAAAAGAAATGGTGCTAGAAATGTTTAAAGATCTAAAAGATGAAAAATTAAAAAGTAAATATTTTGAAAAAGTATAGAAAACAAACAACGGAAATAAGAAAGGAAAAGCTTTTGCATCAAGTAATATATCTGACTTACCTGAATAATTCAGTATAAAAACTGTTTTAGATAGATTAAAAGAGAAACAAGCTCTAGTCATCTTTCAATTCAAGATCTTTCTAAAGAAATTAATAATCAAAAGCGAGAAATAAAAGAATTAAAACAAGACTTAATTAAACTTTAAGAACTCAAACAACGTGTTGAAAATCTTGAATTTAACACACTAAAAAATTATCAAGAAAATAATGATAATTTAGAACATCAAGAAAAATTTGATAAAAACTTAGATGGTTTTGTAATTTTTTTAACAAGGCATCCACCTCAAAAATGGAAAACTCAAGTTATAAATAAGGTCAGAGACTTCGCTATTAAAGCACTTCGCTTACTCGATAGTGGCACAGATATTAATTTAATAAGAAAAGGATTAATCCCAACAAAATATTATGAAAAAACCAAATATAAACTTAGCGTAGCAACTGCTAGTAAGACACTTCATATCCATTATAAATTAAATAACGTCCATGTTTACAGAAATGGAACATGTATAAAGACTAATTTCCAGCTCGGAAAAGATTTAAACAATGATGTTATCCTTAGAAATCCTTTTCTACAGATTCTATAGCTTTTTCAAATTGATTCATCAGGCCTTAAAACTATTAAAAACAATAAAATTTTAATTTTTGATTTTGTTGAATCAACTCCTATTCAACATATTAATATCATTCAAAATCAAATTGCTTATAAAGAAAAACAAATTGCATATCTTCAAGAAGATATGAATTCTTTAAGAATTGAAAAAGAATTACAAAAACTAGAATTCCAAAAAGATTTAATCCAATTTCAAAAATCTCTTGAAATAGAATGCTATTCTGACCTTCCTTCTGCCTTTTGGCATGGGAAACACCATACTGTTTCTCTTTCATATGTTGATAATTTCGATGAATCTCAAATTCTTACTAAAGCCAGACCTATCTACCTTCAAGAAGTATCCCTTCTCATTATGACATCAAGTACAAGCAAAATCAAAGCCCCTAATTCCGGAATCAAGCACTTCCTTCATACCTACATCCTAACAAATATCAATTCCCTTCTTCCATCTAGGATTATCAATCACTTCACAAGAACTTATCAATGTCCATTAGAGTGCCATTCTCTCTAATAAAAGAAAAAATAGTAGAAAAACCCTATCTAAAATTGCAAACCATATCAAGGACTTCGAAAGCCAAATCCTTATGTGCCATAACATCCATCAAAGAGCACTATTATCCACCTATGCTAATGGAAAAACAACCAAAATTCACCTCCTCGAAAAGGTTAACACAGCCTTTCCATATGAGATAGCTGCAAGAATTAGAGAAAAATTATTTCTTGTCAGATCAAGGAGCGATTAATGCTCAAAGCTCAATATATAAGCTGGGCAACTGGCTTTCCCAAATTGTTCCTACCATCATATGAAGTTGATATCTTATATATCGAACAAGGATTAGTCCAAAGATTTTCTTTATGCATAGAAGATTTTGAAATGATATAGCAGCTCCCTGCAATCATGCGTCATGACCTTCGCAGCCTTGGAGTTACCAAAAGACAACTTCTCATAATGATTTCATCAAGTTTGGGTGAAAGATCAGAAATCAGATTTTATCAGCCTTATCAATTATGGACCATCATGACTTATGAGGAAGGAGATTTAATCTACAAAAAATTCATCTCTATCTTAAATGATTACGAGCATCTCCCTACTAATTATCCAGCTCAATGGTATGAATCTCATGAAGTCGCTACAAAGGAATATAGCTTAGAACGTCTCCAAAAGTATGATCCAGCTTCTGATCAATATCAAAGATTTCTCAATCTAAAAGGACATCTTGAATTTGCAAATACATACAAATATGTTTGGTGTGACAGTCGACGAGTTGTTTGCATTGCTGATGATCTCGCTGAGCAAATAATGGTGATATAGAATCCTTCTAAATTCGGACATGCCAAGCTTAATCAAATTCTCAATGCCTATGAAGATATCTCTTTTGACATTTCAGAAAAGACTCATGAAGAATTAATTCAATTATTCCATGGAGAATTCGAAAATGATAATGAAGGTTGGAATGACCCTTGTCATAATTTTGACTCTATTATGAAGTTCTCCGCCAGCTGCATTGGAATTCATCAGGATGGTGATTAATCTTATCAAGATTTAGATTTATCAAGATTTATTAAGTGTTTTCTTTATAAAGCCTACAAACAAAAGATAATAAAAACTTTATCATTGCTACTGTATCCATAACTATGCTATTCTCTATAAACACATCAAAGTTATGTTGAAAAAGTACTATACAAAAAAGCTACTTTAAGAAAGAAGACAAAAGACAACTGGGAAAAATCCAAAAGCCAACAACAAAATTCAAGGCTCCATAGACTCCTCTCTCCGCAACAGACCAACCAGGTACTATGTAGAAGAATAAAGCAACATCCTCCTAGTCAACAAGTACACTCATCACAGCATAAAGACAAACCATCAATACGGCAACCTACGATTCTATCCAATAGTAAAATCCTGAAACATCATAAAATAAAATGCAATGTAAATTCAGTTGTAATGAAATGTAAATTATATTTGCTAAGGCTATAAATAGTACCAACCTTCTTTATGTACAAGCAAGAGTTGGAATACCAGTAAAAATCTAGCCTTGCTTCCACCACCATCTCCTCTCTCCTCTCCCTTCCACTACCCACCATCTTCCCCATTTGGTATGAGAGCTAACTTGGTACCAGATTTGTAATCAAGTACTTTGGCAATATAAAGTTGCTTTGTGAGTATTTAATTCATTTATCTTTGTTATGTTATGCTTTGATTTTGCTTAAGGAGTTGCTGACTCAGAAGTAAAAAAGTCAAAAGTCTTAATACTTGGTTGTGTGTTTGTTATTGCTGAGAAATTTTAACCATATTCCGCCCAGAGCAAAGCTGAGGTAGCCATTGTTGTCGCCGTTGTTAGCCATGTGAAGGCATTTAAGGCATTTCACTGGTATGTAAATCCTCTATTTCGTGAGATACTCGTGGTGGATTTGGTTAAAATAACACTCTAATACAAATTATGGCTAAGCTTATTAAGAAGTATGTACCTTCTTCATCCCCATCATCAAATTCCTTATCTTCTATGTTTATTCAAAATAGTAAAAAAATCAATTATAATGATTTAGAACAAGCTATTTGTGACTGGACTATTCCAACCGTAAATAAAATGAAATTTATAAAGTTGGAAGTTTCAATTAAAATCAAGTTATAAAGTAAAAACCATTGAAAGAACTGAATCCATTACCAGTAATATTCAGCATCTTTCTTTAATCAAGGCCCAAGAAATAAAGGAGTATGTTAAAATATATAATTATATTCATTTTGGATTAGTGCAAGTTGCTCTAAAGCCTTTAGCAAGACTTGGACTTAGAACAGAAGTTCTCAGCTATATTCAAGATACAAGATATAAAAAATTCAGTGATTCATTACTTGGAATGGTTGAATTAAGTTTGGCTAATGGCCCTACTTTCTTCAATTGCTTTCCAAATTTCTTTGTTTCCCTTACAAATCTAGGTGCACATGAAGCTCTTACTCTTGCTCTCCAGATAAAAGGTTTAGATATGAATCCTCATAATCAAGATTTTGTTCTCATATATAGAGTTTATTAGAAACTCATGAATTCAGTTGTTCCAAGCATAGCCTATTCCCATCAAGCAAAAGGTATGAATATTTTATTCCAAATTAATTTCGAAAATAAAGTTAATATTCCAAAACTTATACAGTTGAATGATATTAATCTATCTAGTAAATGGCGCTTAGAAAACGCTCAATCAGAAAGGTCTTTAGAAAATCTAGATATTGAAACAATTATTGAACATGACGATGGAAGTGTTGAAATAAATTTTCAAACAGATTCAAGAGATATAACTCCTACAGTTTATCAACCTTCTAGAAAGTCTTATTCTCATCTTCCCTCTGTGGTAGGACATTCCATAAAAGAACCATCCCACATTTCTTGCTCTACACCTAATGTCGATCTTCGACCTACAGGACCTGTGTATCCTTCTTATCAAGCTTCGAAAAACATAAGAAATCATGTTTCTCCAATTAATACATATAATCCCACAAAATCCAATTTCAATATAAATGTTATTAAATGCTTTGAAATTGAAAAAGAAATGTTAAAAAGAATTTAGCTTTACATCCTCTCACAAAATCCTTTTTTAACCATGTTTCTCAAGAATATAAAGACTATCTGCCGTCAGGAAGAATCCCTTCTCATTATGATATCAAGTACAAGCAAAAGCAAGGCCCCTATTCAAGAATCAAGCTCCACCTTCATACCTACATCCAACCAAATATCAATGCCCTTCTTCAATCAAGGATTATCTACCATTTCACAAGAATTTATCAATGCCCATTGGTGTGCCATTCTTTCTGATAAAAGAAAAAGCACTGGAAAAACCCTATCCAAAATTGCAAACCAAATCAAGGACTTAGAAAGCCAAATCCTTATGTGCCATAACATCCATCAAAGAGCACTGTTATCCACCTATGTTGATGAAAAAACATCCAGAATTCACATCCTAGAAAAGGTTAACACAGCCCTTCCAAATGTGATAGCTGCAAGAATTAGAGAAAAAACTATTTCTTATCAGATAAAAGAGCGATTAATGCTCAAGTCTTAATATATATGCGGGGCAACTGACATTCCCAAATTGTTCCTGCCATCATATGAAGTTGATATCTCATATATCGAACAAGGATTAGTCCAAAGATTTTCTTTATGTAGAGATGATTTTGAAATAATACAGCAGCCCCCTACAATGGGGCGTCATGCCCTTCGCAGCCTTGGAGTTACCAAAAGACAACTTCTCATAACAATTTCATCAAGTTTGGGCGAAATATCAGAAATTCAATTTTATCAACCTTATCAATTATGGACCATCATGAATTATGAAGAAGGAGATTTAGTCTACAAAAAGTTCATCTCTACCTTAAATGATTACGAGCATCTCCATATTGATTATCCAGCTCAATGGTATGAATCTCAAGAAGTTGCTATAATGGAATGCAACTTAGAACGCCTCCGAACTTATGATCTAGCTTCTGATCAGTATCAAAGATTTCTTAATCTAAAAGGACATTTTGAATTTGCAGGTACAAACAGATATATTTGGTGTGAAAGTCGAAGAGTTGTTTGCATTGTTGATGATCTCGCTGAGCAAACAACGGTGATACAGAATCCATATAAGTCTGGACATACAGCTCTTAATCAAATTATCAATACTTATGAAAACATGTTTTTTGATATTTCTGACAGAACTCGAGAAGAGTTAATCCAATTATTCCATGGTGAATTAACAAATGATGGCTGAGATGAGCACTTTTGATGTAAGTCTCCAATAATACTATGTCTTGCATAAAGATTCTTCTTATAAGAGCTTTTTCTACTAGCCCATCAATGAGTTTTTTGGAAAAAGTACATACAAAAGTACTAAAAGACAAAGCATATCTCTCATAAGAATGAAGTAGTATTTTATTCCTAACATGCACATCTATGAAGTACTTATCTCCAGAAAGGGAAAAAAAATAAAGATATGACACATACCTTATCAAGTCACTCAAAGCAATCATGACATCTCACTATTCAAAATAAAGTTCATCTACAGCAAAGATTGTGATTGTTGCCTGCAGTCTAGTTGCATCAAAAAATTTGTCAGCACATGAAATGAAATGCAAATGCAGTGTAAATTTAATTGTAATAAATGTAAATTATGTTGGTTATGACTATAAATAGGTCTAACCTTCCTCCTGTATAAGCAAGAGTTGGAATACCAGTCAAAATTTAGCCTTGCTTCCACTACCATCTCCTCTCTCCTCTCCCTTCCGCTTTTGTATACCCACCATCTTCCCCTTTTGATATCAGAGCCAAGTTGGCATCTAGTTGGTAATCAAGTATCATTGTAATATAAAGTTGTTTTGTGAGTATTTCTTCACTTATCTTTAATTTTTGATTTTGTTTAAGGAATTTCAAGTAGCCATTGTTGTCGCCGTTGTTGGCCATGTGAAGGCATTTAAGGCATTTTGTTAGTGTATAAATCCTCTATTTCATTAGATACTCGTGGTGGATTTGGTTAAAATAACTCTACAATAGAAATTATGGCTAAGCTTATTAAGAAATTTGTACCTTCTTCTTCCTCATCATCAAATTCTTTATCTTCTAGGTCTATTAAAAATAGTGAAGAAATCAGTTATGACGATTTAGATCAAGTTATTTGTGACTAGACTATTCCAACCGTAAATAAAAATGAAATTTATATAGCTGGAAGTTTCAATTAAAATCAAGTTATAAAGTAAAAATCATGAAAGAACTGAATCCATTACCAGTAATATTCAGCATCTTTCTTTAATCATGACCCATGAAATAAAGGAGTATGTTAAAACATATAATTATATTCATTTTGAATTAGTGCAAGTTGTTCTAAAGCCTGTAACAAGACTTGGACTTAGAATAGAAGCTCTCATCTATGTTCAAGATGCATGACATAAAAAATTCAATGATTCATTACTTGGAATGGTTGAATTAAGTTTGGCTAATGGCCCTACTTTCTTCAATTGCTTTCCAAATTTCTCTGTTTTCCTTATAGATTCAGGTGCACATGAAGCTCTTACTTTTACCATCTAGATAAAAGGTTTTGATATGAATCCTCATAATCAAAATCTTGCTCTCATATATAGAGTTTATTATAAACTCATGAATTTAGTTGTTCCAGGCATAGCCTTTTTCCATCAAGCAAAAGGTATGACTATTTTATTCCAAACTAATTTAAAAAACAAAGTTAATATTCCAAAACTCATATAGTGGAATGATATTAATCTATCTGGTAAATGGCACTTAGAAAACGCCCAACCAGAAAGGTCTTTAGAAAATCCAAATATTGAAACAATTATTGAACATGAAGATAGAGGTATTGAAATAAATTTTCAAACAAATTCGAGGGACAAAACTCCTATAGTTTATCAACCTTCTAGAAGGACTTATTCTTATCCTCCCTCTATGGTAGGATCTTCCATAAATGAACCATCCTGAGTTTCTTGCTCTACACTTAATGTAGACCTTCGACCTGCAGGACTTGTGTATCCTTTTTATCAAGCTTCCCCATTTGGTATCAGAGCCAAGTTGGTGTCCAATTTGTAATCAAGTACTTTGGCAATATAAAGTTGTTTTGTGAGTATTTCTTCACTTATCTTTGTTATGTTATGCTTTGATTTTGCTTAAGGAATTGCTGACTCAGAAGTAAGAACGTCAGAAGTCTTAAGACTTAGTTTTGTGTTTATTTAGAAATTTTAATAATATTCCGCCTAGAGCGAAGCTTAGGTAACCATTGTTGTCGCCGTTGTTAGCCATGTGAAGGCGTTTAAGGCGTTTTGTTGGTGTGTAAATCTTATATTTCGTTAGATACTAATGGTGGATTTGGTTAAAATAACTCTGTAATACAAATCATGGTTAGCTTATTAAGAAGTTTGTACCTTGTTCTTCCTCATCATCAAATTCCTTATCTTCTATGTCTATTAAAAATAGTGAAGAAATCAGTTATGATGATTTAGATTAAGTTATTTGTGAGTGGACTATTCCAACATTAAATGAAAATGAAATTTATAAAGTTGGAAGTTTCAATTAAAATCAAGTTGTAAAGTAAAAATCATCGAAAGAACTGAATCCATTACCAATAATATTCAGCATCTTTCTTTAATCAAGCCCCATGAAATAAAGGAGTATGTTAAAACATACAATTATATTCATTTTGGATTAATGCAAGTTGCTCTAAATCCTTTAACAAGACTTTGACTTAGAACAGAAGCTCTCATCTATGTTCAAGACACAAGACATAAAAAAATTCAGTGATTAATTACTTGGAATTGTTGAATCAAGTTTGGCTAATGGCCCTACTTTCTTCAATTGCTTTCCAAATTTCTCTATTTCCCTTACAAATTCAAATGCACATGAAGCTCTTACTCTTGTTATCCTGACAAAAAGTTTTGATATAAATCTTCATAATCAAAATCTTGCTCTCATATATAGAGTTTGTTATAAACTCATGAATTCAGTTGTTCCAGGCATAGACTATTCCCATCAGCCAAAAGATAATCCATCCACTTCTCATCCCAAGAAAAAAGAAATACAATGTTATAATTGCAACGAAAAAGGACATATAGCTCTTGACTGCCCAAAAAAAAAGTAAAAATAGAAAAAGAAATCAAAACTATCTTAAAAGGATCCTCATCCTCATCCTTAGAATCATCTAGTTCCTCTAATAAAGATTATTCTTTAGATACATGTTATTGTAAAATATTTGACTGTGAAATCCAGTGTGAATCTACTTCTTCTTCCTTTTTATCTTCAAACGTACTTTCTGCTCCAGAAGAATTGGTGCTAGAAATATTTAAAGATCTCAAAGATGAAGAATTAAAAAATAAATATTTTGAAAAAATACAGAATATAAATAATGGAAATAAAAAAGGAAAAGCTTTTACTTCAAATAATATATCTAACTTACCTGAACAATTCAGCATTAAAACTGTATTAAATAGATTAAGAGAGCAGCAACCTCCTCCTCATATTTCAATTCAAAATCTTTATAAAGAAATTAATAATCAAAAGCAAGAAATAAAAGAATTAAAACATGACTTAATTGAACTTCAAGAACTCAAAGAACGTGTTAAGAATCTTGAATTTCACACACTCAAAAATTATCAGGAAAATAATGATAATTTAGAAAATCAAGAAAAATTTGATAAAGCCTTAAATGATTTTGTAAATTCTTTAATAAGAAATCCACTTAAAAAATGGAAAACTCAAGCTACAATTAAGGTAAAGACTTCTGTATTAAAGCACTCTACTTACTAAATAGTGGCGCAGAAGTTAATCTAATAATAGAAGCATTAATCCAAACAAAATATTATGAAAAAACCAATAATAAACTCAATCTAGCTACTGCTAGCAAAAAACTACATATCAAATACAATTTCAGTAATGTTTATGTATGTAAAAATGGAACATGCATAAAGACTAATTTTTTTTAGGAAAGGATTTAAACAATGATGTTATCCTTGGAAATCTTTTTCTACAAATTTTACAGCCTTTTCAAATTAACTCATTAGGTCTAAAAACTATTTTAGACAATAAAGAATTAAATTTTAATTTTGTTGAATTAACTCCTATTCAACATATCAATATTATTCAGACAAAGTGTAAACAAGAATAAGATGTTAAAAAACCATTAAGATATCCAATTCCAAATAAAGCGAATCTTATTTATCATCTCTCTGATGTCTTCATGTTTTCTACATTTAAACTTACATCCAGATTTTGGTACCTTCAAATTCTACTAGGAGGATGGATATAAAATTGCTTTTCTTTTCCCAAAGAAAATAAAAATTTAGGCTATTGATAATTCTCATTTAGACCTATCTTTTACTCCTATCTGCCTTCAGGAAGTATCCTTTCTCATTATGACATCAAGTAAAGCCCCTATTATAGAATCAAGCTCTTCCTTCATAGCTACATCTCAATAAATATCAATTCCCATATTCAATCTAGGATTATCTGTCATTTCACAAGAACTTATCAATACCCATTGGAGTGCCATTCTCTCTGATAAAAAAAACGCTAGAAAAACCTTATCCAAAATTGCAAACCATATCAAGGACTTAGAAAGCCAAATCCTTATATACGATAACATCCATCAAAAAGCATTGTTATCCACCTATGCTGATAAAAAACATCCAGAATTCACCTACAGGAAAAGGTTAAAATAGCCCTTCTAGATGAGATAGCTACAAGAATTAGAGAATAAACTCTTTCTTGTCAGATTAAGGAGTGATTAATGCTCAGTGCTCAATATATAAGTTGGGCAACTGGCTTTCCCAAATTGTTCCTGCCATCACATGAAGTCGATATCTCATAAATCGAACAAGGATTAGTCCAAAGATTTTCTTTATGCAAAGATGATTTTGAAATAATACAGCTGCTCCCTGCGATCGTCCGTCATGCCCTTCGTAGCCTTGGAATTACCAAAAGACAACTTCTCATAATGATTTCAACAAGTTTGGTTGAAAGATCAGAAATTCGGATTTATCAACCTTATTAATTATGGACTACCATGACTCATGAAAAATGAGATTGGTCTGCAAAAAATTCATCTCTACCTTAAATGATTACGAGCATCTCCCTATTGATTATCCTACTCATTGGTATGAATCTCATGAAGTCGTTACAATGGAATATAGCTTAGAACGCCTCCGAACTTATGATCTAGCTTTTGATCAGAATAAAAGATTTCTCAATCTAAAAGGATATCTTGAATTTGCAAGTACATATAGATATGTTTGGTGTAACAGTCGACGAGTTATTTGCATTGCTGATTATCTCGTTCAGCAAACAATGGTGATATAGAACCCATAAAAATCTGGACATACAGCTCTTAATCAAATTATCAATGCTTATGAAGACATGTCTTTTGATATTTCTGAAGAAACTCAAGAGGATTTAACCCAATTATTCCATGGTGAATTAACAAATGAAGGTTGGGATGAGCACTTTTGATGCAATTCTCCTATAATACTATGCCTACCATAAAAATTCTTCCTACAAGAGCTTTTTCTAAACCATTGGAAGGATGAGAAAAGCTTTTTCTACTAGCCCATCAATGAGTTTTTAGAAAAAGTACATGCAAAAGTACTAAAAGACAAAGCAGATCTCTCATAAGAATGAAGTAGTATTTTATTCTTGACATGCACATCCATGAAGAGCTTATCTCCACAAAGGCAAAAGAAATCAAGACATGACACATACCTTACCAAGTCACTCAAAGTAATCATGAAATCTCACTATTTAGAAAAAAGTTCATCTGCAGCAAAGACTGTGATTTTTGCCTGCAGTCCGGAAGCATCATGAAATTTGCCAGCACATTAAATAAAATGCACATTTAGTCCAAATTCAGTTGTAATGAAATGTAAACTATGTTTGTTATGACTATAAATAGGTCTAGCCTTCCTCATGTACAAGTAAGAGTTGGAATACCAATCAAAATCTAGCCTTACTTCCACCACCATGTCCTCTCCTCTAAGTTCTGTTTTTGTATACCCACCATCTTCCCCATTTGGTATCGAGCCAAGTTGGTATCAAATTTGTAATCAAGTACTTTGGTAATATAAAGTCATTTTGTGAGTATTTCTTCACTTATCTGTGTTATGCTATGCTTTGATTTTGCTTAAGGAATTGCTTACTCAAAAGTAAGAATGTCAAAAGTCTTAATACTTAGTTTTGTGTTTGTTATTATTGAGAAATTTTAATCATATTCCACCTAGAGCGAAGCTGAGGTAGCCATTATTGTTGCCGTTATTAGCCGTGTGAAGGCATTTAAGGCATTTTGTTGGTGTGTAAATCCTCTATTTTGTTAGATACTCGTGGTGGATTTGCTTACAATAACTCTATAATACAAATTATGGCTAAGCTTATTACGAAGTCTATACTTTCTTCTTCCTCATTATCAAATTCCTTATCTTCTACGTCTATTAAAAATAGTGAAGAAATCAGTTATGACGATTTAGATTAAGTTATTTATGACTGGACTATTCCAACCTTAAATGAAAATGGAATTTATAAAGCTAGAAGTTTTTAATTAAAATCAAGCTATAAAGTACAAACCATTAAAAAAAACTTAATCCATTACCAGTAATATTCAGCATATTTCTTTAATCAAGCCCAATGAAATAAAGGAGTATGTTAAAATATACAATTATATTCATTTTGGATTAGTACAAGTTGCTCTAAAGTCATTAACAAGACTTGGACTTAGAACTGAAGCTCTCATCTATGTTCAAGACACAAGACATAAAAAATTAAGTGATTCATTGCTTAGAATGATTGAATCAAGTTTGGCTAATGGCCCTATAGTCTTCAATTGCTTTATAAATTTCTCTGTTTCCCTTACAGATCCAGGTGTACATGAAGCTCTTACTCTTGCTATCCAGGCAAAAGGATTTGATATGAATCCTCATAATCAAAATCTTGCTCTCAGATATAATGTTTAGTATAAACTCACAAATTCAGTTGTTCTAGGCGTAGCCTATTCCCATCAAGCAAAAGGTATGACTACTTTATTCCAAACTAATTTCAAAAATAAAGTTAATATTCCAAAACTCTTATAGTGGAATGATATTAATCTATCTGGTAAATGGCGCTTAAAAAACGCCCAACTAGAAAGGTCTTTAGAAAATCAAGATACTGAAACAATTATTGAACATGAAGATGGAAGTGTTGAAATAAATTTTCAAACAGATTCAAGAGATACAATTCCTACAGCTTATCAACTGTCTTGAAAGTCTTATTCTTATCCTCCCTCTGCGGTAAGATCTTCCATAAAAGAACCATCCCGAGTTTCTTGCTTTACACCTAATGTAGACCTTCGCCGTACAGGACTTGTGTATCCTTCTTATCAAGCTTTTCCATCTAATACATATAATCCTTTGGAATCTGATTTCAATATAAATGTAATTGAATGTTTTGAAATTGATAAAGAAATGTTAAAAAAGAATTTACCTCTACATCCTTTAACAAAATCCTTTTTTAAACAGGTTTTTCAAGACCATAAAGACTTTTTAAAAGAAAAATGGTACAAATATATGTATGATAATCAAAGAAGTATTTATTTCTTTGATTGGCTTAAACTAGCCATAAAGAAAGCTTATAATACTGAAGATTTATCCATCAATATGACAACTAAATTAAGCTCATATTGGATTATAGCTTCTACCTGTTCTTCTCCACAAAGAACTGAAGAATCTATACATCTTCCATTACATCAAATCATATACAAAGAAACTTCAGCTGTACCCGTAAAAGATGTTGCAAAAATACAAGGAGATAAAGGTAAATATAAATCTATTTACAAATTAGATTTAAGTTAGGTTTTAGAATAAAATAATTACACAAATATTAACTTTCATACTATTGGCTAACAAACTAATATAATTGAAGATAAAGTTAAAAATATTTTATAGCCTTTGGAAATTACTTCTTCCAAAAAAGAAATCAAAACAATCTTAAAAGGATCCTCATCCTCATCCTTAGAATCATCTAATTCCTCTGATAAAGATTATTCTTTAGATATGTGCCATTGTAAAATATTTGACAATGAAATCTAGTATGAATCTGCTTCTTCTTCCTCTTTGTTTTTAAACGTACTTTTTGCTCCAGACGAAATGGTGCTAGAAATGTTTAAAGATCTAAAAGATAAAGAATTAAAAAATAAATATTTTGAAAAAGTATAAAAAATAAACAACGAAAATAAAAAAGGAAAAGCTTCTACATTAAGTAATATACCTGACTTACCTGAACAGTTCAGTATAAAAACTGTCTTAGATAGATTAAGAGAGCAACAAGCTTCTACTCATCTTTCAATTCAAGATCTTTATAAAGAAATTAATAATCAAAAGCAAGAAATAAAAGAATTAAAACAAGACTTAATTGAACTTCAAGAACTCAAACAATGCGTTGAGAATCTTAAATTTCACACACTCAAAAATTATCAAGAAAATAATGATAATTTAGAACATCAAGAAAATTTTGATGAAAACTTAAATGGTTTTATAAATTCTTTAACAAGGAATCCACCTCAAAAATGGGAAACTCAAGTTACAATTAAGGTCAAAGACTTCTCTATTAAAACACTCTGCTTACTAGATAGTGGCGTGAATGTTAATTTAATAAGAGAAGGATTAATCCCAACAAAATATTATGAAAAAACCAAAAATGCAACTACTAGTAATAAACTCCATATCCATTATAAATTAAATAACGTCCATGGTTGCAAAAATGGAACATGTATAAAGACTAATTTCCTACTTGGAAAAGTTTTAAACAATGATGTAATCCTTGGAAATCTTTTTCTACAGATTCTACAACCTTGTTAAATTGATTCATTAGGCCTTAAAACTATTAAAAATAATATAAAATTAATTTTTGATTTTGTTGAATCAACTCCTATTCAACATATTAATATCATTCAAAATCAAATTGCTTATAAAGAAAAACAAATTGCATATCTTCAAGAAGATATGAATTCTTTAAGAATTGAAAAAGAATTACAAAAACTAGAATTCCAAAAAGATTTAATCCAATTTCAAAATTCTCTTGAAATAGAATGCTATTCTGGCCTTCCTTCTGCTTTTTGCCATAGGAAACACCATATTGTTGCTCTTTCATATATTGATAATTTCGATGAATTTCAAATTCCTACTAAAGCTCGACCTATTTAGATGAATAAAGACCTTGTACAACTATGTACTAAAGAAATCAATGATCTTCTTGTTAAAAAGCTTATTCAGAAATCACAATCCCCTCAGAGTTGTGTAGCGTTTTATGTAAATAAAGTGCCTAAATAAGAACGAGGTGTTCCCCGTCTTGTTATTAACTACAAGCTTTTAAATAAAGTATTAAAGTCCATCAGATATCCAATTCCAATTAAAACTGATCTTATTAACCATCTAGCTGGTGCCTTCCATTTTTCCAAATTTAATCTTAAATCAGGATTTTTGCAAATTCAAATCACCCCGGAGGATAGGTATAAAACTGCTTTTACAGTACCATTTGGCCATTACGAATGGAACGTTATGCCATTTGGTTTGAAAAATGCTCCTTTAGAATTTCAAAGAATAATGAATGACATTTTAATCCATATTAAGCTTTTACACTCGTCTATATAGATGACGTTCTTGTGTTTTCAATATCTATTTGTGACAATTGGAAGTATTTAAATATTTTTATAAAAGTTATTATTAAGAATGGACTTGTCTTATCCCAAAAGAAAATGAAGCTTTTTCAAATAGAAATTCAGTTTCTTGGCTTTATAATAAAAAAGGAACTATTTCTCCAGTCCAAAGAGTTATTAAGTTTGCTTCCCAATTTCCTGATAAAATTCTTAATAACGAGCAATTGCAACGTTTTCTTGGATGCCTTAATTATGTTTCAAACTTTTATAAAGACCTTGCCAAAGAAAAAAAAATCTTGCAAATGCACTTGACCGAAAATCCTATAAAATGGTCACCTGCTCATACAAAAGCTATTCAAAATATTAAACAAAAAGTCCAAAATTTACCATGTTTAACTATCCCTCATCCAGATTTATTACAAATAGTTCAAAAAGATGCATCTAAAATAGGTTTTTGAGGAATCCTTCTATAAAGAAACGTCCTTGGAAAAGAAGGAATTCTTTGTTTCACTTCTGTAACATGGACGCCCACTCAACAGAATTATTCAACTATTAAAAAGGAAATCCTATACATAGTAAATAATATAATGAAGTTCCAAAGTGATTTATTAAACAAAATTTTTTTATTAAGAATAGATTGTAAATCTGTTAAAGAAATTTTAGAAAAAGATGTAAAAAATCTTGTTGCTAAGAAAATCTTTGCTTGCTGGCAAGTTTTATTAGCCATTTTTGAATTTGACATTGAGTATATTGTAGGTAAAAATAATTCTCTTCTTGATTTCTTATCTCGTGAGTTTTTATATGGGCAAAAGAATGAAGCCTCGGTAGATTAGACCCTTTCTCCAGTCCCCAACTGATAAAGTTTCTTCCATTATGAACACTACACCTTTATCTAGAAAATCCAGTGGCAATTATTTTGAAAGATGGGGAGCAACCCATACTTCTAATTTTCCTCAATTTCAAAGCCCATCAGCCCTATACCCAGAAAACCTCAAGCTTCACGAGCCCAATATTTTGCCACAAAAGCACCCTTGAGAATTTATTCCTTAGATGACATGTCTTATTCCAATACCATTTCTATTGAACATCTTATCCAAACCTTTTTTTCTCCTGTTCACTTATTTATCCAACCCCTTAACTATAAAGTCTATGAACAGATACAGATCATAACTTGTAGCTGTACTATTGATCATATAGATGGATCAAAAAATTTATACTTATTACCACCTAATATTACTATCGTCTATTCAAAAATCAAAATCCTATATGTTCTGTCTACAAAAGAATGGGGATGACCTCTTCATATGCCTCAAAAGCTTGATTTAGAACTTATTTTTAATTATTATGATAATATTTCTACTTGGGAAGTCATCCTCTATTATCAAAACCCATCCTTCCAGCATTCCTAGTTCATCAGATTCAAATCAAAATCCCATAAAATACCTATGTGGTTCTTCAAACAATTCTGGATCCCTTTTCGTGCCACTAAAGACATCCTTCATCAAGCACTTCTTCCTATTTATGAATCCTACTCTGCATCATTTAAAGCCCTTCTCAAATTAAAAGAAAAAAGCCTTTATCAACACCTACAACTTGCAACAGAACTTTATGTTATTGTGCAGTTTTATCGCAAGTAGGAGATTCCTTGGATCTTCAAACTGAATTTTTATAAAGAAATGGACTTCAGTCCACCAGTTTTATCTCGAATGATTTTTTATCAAGTTTTGGCATCAATTTGATTACACTTCAATACTCTAGCAATATTCTCCATTAAGAAAATTGACTCTTTATGCAGTAGCAGATTTGCTTCAACTCAAAAAAGAACTTCAAAAGGAAATTATTGAACAAATACAAAAAGAACGGTCATCTAAAAATTCTCCATTAATTTTGCTCAGCAGCTGCATCATCCTTTGGCTGATGACAATCCTTTTGAAAATATTGCTCCTGAACCAGATACAGATGCTGATAAGACAAAAAGTGATAATGAAGGATTCATATATATCCGAAGAAAAGGGAAAAAACAAAGCCAAGACAAGGCATATGCTTTATCAAGTTGCTCAATTTCCCAAAAAGCAATCTTGACAATCCACTGTTCAGAATAAAGTTCATCTATAATGAAAATTGTGATCTTGTCCAGTAATGCTAAAGCACCAAGAAATTTTTCAACACATGAAATGAAATGCAAATGAAGTGTAAATTCAGTTGTAATGAAATGTAAGTTATGTTTGTTATAACTATAAATAAGTCTAGTCTTCCTCATGTACAGGCAAGAGTTGGAGTACCAGTCAAAATCCAGCCTTGCTTCCACATCATCTCCTCTATCCTCTCCCTTCCGCATTTGTATACCCACCACCATCTTCCCCATTTGCTATCTGAGCCAACTTGGTATCAATTTTGTAATCAAGTACTTTGGCAATATAAAGTCATTTTGTGGCTATTTCTTCATTAATCTTTATTATGCTATGCTTTGATTTTGCTTAAGGAATTGCTGACTCAAAAGTAAGAACATCAAAAGTCTTAATACTTAGTTCTGTGTTTGTTATTATTGAGAAATTTTAATCATATTCCGCCTGGAGTAAAACTAAAGTAGCCATTGTTGTTGCCGTTATTAGCTGTGTGAAGTAGCCGTGTGAAGGCGTTTAAGGAGTTTTGTTGGTGAGTAAATCCTATATTTCGTTAGATACTCATGGTGGATTTGGTTAAACTAAGTCTGTAATACAAATTATGGCTAAGCTTATTAAGAAGTTTGTACCTTTTTCTTCCTTATCTTCAAATTCCTTATCTTCTATGTCTATTAAAAATAGTGACGAAATCAGTTATGAAAATTTAGATCAAGTTATTTGTCACTGGACTATTCCAACCAAAAATAAAAATGAAATTTATGAAGTTGAAAGTTTTCAATTAAAATCAAGATACAAAGTAAAAACCATCGAAAGAACTGAATCCATTACCAATAATATTCAGCATCTTTCTTTAATCAAGCCCCATTAAAACATGACTATGTTAAAAAGTACAATTATATTCATTTTGGATTAGTGCAAGTTGCTTTAAAGCCATTAACAAGACTTGGCCTTAGATCTGAAGCTCTCATCTATGTTCAAGACATAAGACATAAAAAACTCAGTGATTCATTACTTGGAATGGTTGAATCAACTTTGGCTAATGGCCCTACTTTCTTCAATTGCTTTCTAAATTTCTCTATTTCCCTTATAGATCCAGGTGCACATAAAGCTCTTACTCTTGCTATATGGACAAAAGGTTTTGATATAAATCCTCATAATCAAAATCTTGCTCTCATAAATAGAGTTTATTATAAACTCATAAATTTAGTTGTTCTAGGCAGAGCCTATTCTCATCAAGCAAAGGGTACAACTGCTTTATTCCAAACTAATTTAAAAATAAAGTTAATATTCCAAAACTCATACAGTGGAATGATATTAATCTATCTAGTAAATGGCGCTTAGAAAACGCTCAACCAGAAAGGTCTTTAGAAAATCAAGATATTGAAACAATTGTTAAATATGAAGATGGAAGTTTTGAAATAAATTTTTAAAAAATGTATTCAAGAGATACAACTCCTACAGTTTATCAACCTTCTAGAAAGTCTTATTCTCATCCTCCCTCTGTGGTAGGATCTTCCATAAAAGAAGCATCCCGAGTTTCTTGCTCTACACCTAATTTAGACTTTGACCTACAAGACTTGTTTATCCTTCTTATCAAGCTGCAAAAAACATAAGAAATCATACTTCTCTAACTAATACATATAATCCCTCAAAATCCGACTTCAATATAAATGTTATTGAATGCGTTGAAATTGATAAAGAAATGTTAATAAAGAATTTAGCTTTAAATCCATTCATAAAATCCTTTTTTAACCATGTTTCTTAAGAACATGGAGACTTTCTAGAAGCAAAATGGTATAAATTTTTATATGGTAATCAAAGAAATATTTATTTCTTTGATTAGCTTAAACTAGACATGAAGAAAGCTTATAATACTTAAGATTTATCCAATGATATGATAATTAAATTATGCTCTTCATGGATTATAGCTTCTACCAGTTCTTCTCCACAAAGAACTGAAGAATCTATACATCCTCTATTGCATCAAATCATTCATAAAGAAACTTCAGTTGCACCCATAGAAGATGTTGCAAAAATAACAGTAGACAAAGGTAAAACTGAATTTATTTTAGATCAGAATTAAGTCATGTTTTAGAACAAAATAATTATACAAATACAAACCTTCATACTATTAGCCAACAAACTAATAGAATTGAAGATAAAGTTGAAAATATTTTAAAATTTTATGAAACTACTTCTTCCCACAAAGTAATCAAGACACAATCTTTAGGTTTTCAAGGTGATGCCCTTAAAGATCTAAAGTTAGAGAAAAAACCCTTAAAATTTTCAAACAAACTAATCAATCAATTATCTCATAGTTTTACAAATATAAAACTTAAAGATAACAAAGAAAATAAAGACGAAAAATACATAAATGTTTTAGTTTCTAAAGCTTCAAGCTTAGACCCAAAATTCTTTGTTTCTAACTCTATAGAAGAAAAATCAAATGAAAATCAAGATGATCAAAATCAAGAATCTCTACTAATCAATAAAATATTTAAAAGACAAAAACAAATAGTCACTGCAGCAAAAATAAGAAATTATTATCCAAGACCTATCCAGTTGATCGTCAATTCGAAGAATAAGCTATTCCAAATGGCCTTCAATTTGAAAACTCTTCAGTATATGAATTGAATGTAAACAAAGTTTTGAATCCTCATAATCAAAATCTTGCTCTCATATATAAAGTTTATTATAAACTCATGAATTCAGTTGTTCCAAGCATAGCCTATTCCCATTAAGCAAAAGGTATAACTACTTTATTCTAAACTAATTTAAAAAATAAAATTAATATCCCAAAACTCATACAGTGGAATGATATTAATCTATCTGGTAAATGGCGCTTAGAAAACGCTCAACCTAAAAGGTCTTTAGAAAATAAAGATATGGAAACAATTATTGAGCATGAAGATGGAAGTGTTGAAATAAATTTTCAAACAAATTCAAGTGATACAACTCTTACAGTTTATCAACCTTCTAGAAAGTCTTATTCTCATCCTCCCTCTATGGTAGGATCTTCCATAAAAGAATCATCCCGAGTTTCTTGCTCTACACCTAATGTAGACCTTCGACCTACAAGACTAATGTATCTTTCTTATCAAGCTTCTCCATCTAATACATATAATCCTTTGGAATCCGATTTCAATATAAATGTTATTAAATGCTTTGAAATTGATAAACAAATGTTAAAAAAAATTTAGCTTCACATCCTCTCACAAAATCCTTTTTTAACCATGTTTCTCAAGAATATAAAGACTTTCTAAAAGCAAAATGGTATAAATATATGTATGATAATCAAAGAAATATTTATTTCTTTGATTGGCATAAACTAGCTATGAAGAAAGCTTATAATACTGAAGATTTATCTATCAATATGATAACAAAATTAAGCTCATCTTGGATTATAGCTTATATCAGTTCTTTTCCACAAAGAACTGAAGAATCTATACATCCTCCATACATCAAATCATATATAAAGAAACTTCAGCCGTACCCATAAAAGATGTAGCAAAGATACAAGGAGAAAAAGGTAAATCTAAATTAATTTATAAATCAAACTTAAGTCATGTTTTGAAACAAAATAATTATACAAATATTAACCTTCATACTATTGGCAAACAAACCAATATAATTAAAGATAAAGTTGAAAATATTTTAAAGTTTTATGGAGCATCTTCTTCATAAAAGATAAATAAGACACAATCTTTAGGTTTTCAAGGTGAAGCCCTTAAAGATCTAAAGTTAGAAAAAAAACCCTTAAAATTTTCAAACGAACTAATCAATCAATTATATCATGGTTTTACAAACATAAAACTTAAAGATAATAAAGAAAATAAAGATGAAAAATCTATAAATGCTTTAGTTTCTAAAGCTTTGAGCTCAGATTTAGAATTCTCTATTTCTGACTCTATAGAAGAAAAATCAAATGAAAATCAAGATGATCAAAATCAAGAATCTTTACAAATCAATAAAATATTTAAAAGACAAAAAGCAATATCACTTCAACAAAAACAAGAAATTATTATCCAAGACCTACTCTAGTTGATCTTCAATTCGAAGAACAAGCTATTCTAAATGGCCTTCTATTTGAAAACTCTTTAATATATGAATGGAATGTAGATGGACTGAATGTAGATGGACTATCTGAATATCAAATCCTGTAACTTTGCCAACACATGATGATATATGCGTCTACCATCATGGCTACCGATAATGATCAAAGACATGCAGTAAATGCAGTCGTCCTTAGATATACTAGACAATTACATGGTTGGTGGGAAAAATACCTATTTGATGCAGAAAGAAATGCTATATTAAATGTAGTAAAAAGAGATCCCTCAGGAAATCCTATTTTTACTCCTCAAGGCCAAATGATCCCCGATTCCATCTACATGCATATTACCAATATAGTTAAATATTTTATTGGTAATTATATAAATGTAGAAGAAAAATAAAAAAACGCAAGTTAATCAATTTATCTTGCCCAACATTATCAGATTTTCATTGATATAAAAATGTTTTCTTGTCAAAACTCTATACAAATGATGCAAGTAATTTAGAATTTTGGAAAGAAAAATTATATCTAGTCTTCCTAAACATTTTGCAGAAAAAGTTAAAGAAGTATTAAAATCAGAAAATTATGGAAATTTGAATTATGGAATATATACATATGGTGATCTAATTCAAAAGATTAATAAAGTTGAATTTTCATTATGCAATGAAATCAAACTGAAACATCAAATTGAAAGTAAAAAAAGAATCAATGAGTATGAACTTGGTGATTTTTGTTTTCAATTTGGTATGGAACCATCAATCAGTCCTTCTAGCCAGAATAAAAGGAAAAACTTAAGAAGATATCAACAAAAAAGAAAATCTAAACATTTTTCAACTCCACAATATTATATTCAACTTAAAAAGATATTTTAAAAATCTTCTCATAAAAACCCTTATAAAGAATTAACGAAATCTTATACAAACAATAATCCATCCACTTCTTATACCAAGAAAAAAGAAATACAATGTTATAGTTGCAAAGAAAAGGACATATAACTCCTGACTGCCCAAAAATAAAAGTCAAAATAAAAAAAGAAATCAGAACTATCTTAAAAGGATCCTCAGCGTGAAGTTATCTAGTTCATCTAATACAGATTATTTTTCCTCTCATGCTTCAGATACATGTCATTGTAAAATATTTGACAGTGAAATCCAGTATGAATCTGCTTCTTCTTCCTTTTTATTTTTAAATGTACTTTCTGCTCTAGAAGAGATGATGTTAGAAATGTTTAAAGATCTAAAACTTGAAGAATTAAAAATAAATATTTTAAAAAAATCCAGAATATAAATAAAGGAACTAAAAAAGGGAAAGCTTCTACATCAAATAACATATCAGACTTACCTGAACAATTCAGCATTAAAACTAATTAGATTGATTAAGAGAGGAATAAGCTCCTACTCATCTTTTTATTCAAGATCTTTATAAAGAAATAAATAATCAAAAGCAAAAAATAAAAGAATATAAACAAGACTTAATTGAACTTCAAGAACTCAAACAATGTATTAAGAGTCTTGAATTTCACACACTAAAAATTATCAAGAAAATAATGATAATTTAGAAAATCAAGAAAAATTTGATAAAGGCTTAAATAGTTTTGTAAATTCTTTAACAAGAAATCCACTTAAAAAAATGGAAAACTCAAGCTATAATTAAGGTCAAAAACTTCTCTATTAAAATACTTTGCTTACTAGATAGTGGCGCAGATGTTAATTTAATAAGAGAAGGATTAATCCCAACAAAATAATATGAGAAAACCAATAATAAACTCAATCTAGCTACTGCTAGCAAAAAACTACATATCAAATACAAATTAAGTAATGTTTATGTCTGTAAAAATGGAACTACATAGAGACAATTTCCTTTTGGGAAAGGATTTAAACAATGATGTTATCCTTGGAAATCCTTTTCTACAAATGTTATAGTCTTTTCAAATTGACTCATTAGGTCTAAAAACTATTTTAGACAATAAAGAATTAAATTTTGATTTTGTTGAATTAACTCTTATTCAACATATCAATATTATTCAACAAAGTGTAAACAAGAATAAGATGTTCAAAAACCATTCAAATATCCAGTTCCAAATAAAATGGATCTTATTAATCATCTCTCTGATGTCTTCATGTTTTCTACATTTAATCCTACATCCAGATTTTGGTACCTTCAAATTCTACCCAGAGGACAGATATAAAATTATTTTTTTTGCAAAGAAAAAAAAAATTTAGATTATTGAGGATTCTCATTCAGGCCTATCTGCCTTTAGGAAGTATCCCTTCTCATTATGACATCAAGTACAAGCAAAAGCAAAGCTCCTATTCAAGAATCAAGCTCTTCCTTCATACTTTTAGGAATCAAGCTCTTCCTTTATACTTACATCCCAACAAATATCAATTCCCTTCTTCAATCCAGGATTATCTGTCACTTCACAAGAACTTATAGATGCCTATTGGTGTGCCATTCTCTCTCATGAAAGTAAAAACACTAGAAAAACCCTATCCAAAATTACAAACCATATCAAGTACTTAGAAAGTCAAATCCTTATGTGCTATAACATCTATCAAAAAGCACTGTTATCCACTTACGCTGATGAAAAAACATCCAGAATTCGCCTTCTAGAAAAGGTTAACACAGCCCTTCCAGATAAGATAGCTGCAAGAATTAGAAAAAAAACTATTTCTTGTCAGATTAAGGGGCGATTAATGCTCAAAGCTCAATATATAAGCTGGGCAATTGGCTTTCCCAAATTGTTCCTCTCATCATATGAAGTTGATATCTCAGATAACAAATAAGGATTAGTCCAAAGATTTTCTTTATGCAGAGATGATTTTGAAATGATGCAGCAGCTCCCTGCAATCGTGCATCTGCCCGTTGCAGCCTTGGAGTTACCAAAAGACAACTTCTCATAATGATTTCATCAAGTTTGGGTGAAAGATCAGAAATCCGGTTTTATCAACCTTATCAATTTTGGACCATCATGAATTATGAAGAAGGAGATTTAGTCTACAAAAAGTTCATCTCTACCTTAAATTATTAAAAGCATCTCCCTATAGATTATCCAGCTCAATAGTATGAATCTCATAAAGTCATTACAATGGAATACAGCTTAAAACGCCTCCGAACTTATGATCTAGCTTCAATCAGTATCAAAGATTTCTCAATCTAAAAGGACATCTTGAATTTATAAGTACATACATATATGTTTGGTGTGACGGTCGATGAGTTGTTTGCATTGCTAATGATCTCACTAAGTAAACAATGGTATACAGAATCCATATAAATCTGGACATATAGCTCTTAATCATATTATCAATGCTTGTAAAGACATGTCTTTTTATATTTCTGAAGAAATTTGAAAAGAGTTAATCCAATTATTCCATGGTGAGTTAACAAATGAAGGTTGGGATGAGCACTTTTGATGCAAGTCTCCTATAATACTATGCCTATCATAAAGATTCTTCCTACAAGAGCCTTTTCCAAAGCATTTGAAGGATTAGAAAAGCTTTTTCTACTAGCCCATCAATGAGTTTTTAGAAAAACTACATGCAACAGTTTTGAAAGACAAAGCATATCTCTCATAAGAATGAAGTAGTATTTTATTCCTGACATGTACATCCATGAAAAACTTATCTCCAGAAAGGGAAAAGAAATAAAGATATGACACATACCTTATCAAGTCACTCAAAGCAATCATGACATCTCACTATTCAGAATAAAGTTCATCTGCAGCAAAGATTGTGATTTTTGCGTGCAGTCCGGAAGCATCATGAAATTTACCAGCACATTAAATGAAATCCACATTCACTCTAAATTCAATTGTAATGAAATGAAAATTATGTTTGTTATGATTATAAATAAGTCTAGCCTTCCTCATGTACAGGCAAGAGTTAGAATACCAGTCAAAATCCAGCCTTACTTCTGCCACCATCTCCTCTCTCCTCTCCCTTCCAGTTTTGTATACCCACCATCTTCCCCATTTGGTATCAGAGATAAGTTGGCATCTAGTTTGTAATCAAGTATCGTTGCAATATAAAGTCGTTTTGTGAGTATTTCTTCACTTATCTTTATGTTTTGATTTTGTTTAAGGAATTACTGACTCAAAACAAGAACGTAAAAAATCTTAATACTTAGTTGTGTGTTTGTTATTATTGAGAAATTTTAATCATGTTCCGCCTAGAGCGAAGCTGAGGTAGCCATTGTTGTCGTCGTTGTTAGCCATGTGAAGGCATTTAAGGCATTTTGTTGATGTGTAAATCCTTTAATTCGTTAGATACTCGTGGTGGATTTGGTTAAAATGACTCTGTAATACAAATTATGGCTAAACTTATTAACAATTTTGTACCTTCTTCTTCCTCATCGTCAAATTCCTTATCTTCTATGTCTATTAAAAATAGTGAAGAAATCAATTATGACAATTTAGATCAAGTTATTTGTGACTGGACTATTCCAACCGTAAATAAAAATGAAATTTATCAAGTTGGAAGTTTTCAATTAAATCAAGCGATAAAGTAAAAACCATCAAAAGAATTGAATCCATTACTAGTAATATTCAGCATCTTCCCTTAATCAAGCCCCATGAAATAAAAAAGTATATTAAAACATACATTATATTCATTTTGGATTAGTGCAAGTTGCTCTAAAGCCTTTAACAAGACTTGGACTTAGAACAGAAGCTCTCATCTATGTTCAAGATACAAGACCTAAAGATTGTGTCATGATTACTTTATGGGAAGAAGTAGTTTTATAAAATTTTAAAATATTTTCAACTTTATCTTCAATTCTATTAGTTTGTTGTTCTAAAACATTACTTAAATCGGATTTGTAAATAAATTCAGTTTTACCTTTGTCTCCTTGTATTTTTGTAACATCTTTTATGGGTACAGCTGAAGTTTCTTTATAAATGATTTGATGTAATAGAGGATGTATAGATTCTTCAATTCTTTGTGGAGAGGAACAGGTAGAAGCTATAATACAAGAAGAGCTTAATTTAGTTATCATATTAATGGATAAATCTTCAGTATTATATGCTTTCTTCATGGCTAGTTCAAGCCAATCAAATAAATAAATATTTCTTTGATTATCATACATATATTTATACCAATTTGTTTTTAGAAAGTCTTTATGTTCTTGAGAAACATGGTTAAAAAAGGATTTTGGTAGAGGATGTAAAGCTAAACTCTTTTTTAACATTTCTCTATCAATTTCAAAGCATTCAATAACATTTATATTGAAATCAGATTCCAAAGGATTATATGTATTATACGGAGAAGCTTGATAAGAAGAATAAACTAGTCCTATTAGTCGAAGGTCTAGATTAGGTGTAGAGCAAGAAACTCGGGATGTTTCTTTTATGGAAGATCCTACCATAGAGGGAGGATGAGAATAAGATTTTCTAGAAGGTTGATAAATTGTAGGAGTTGTATCTCTTGAATCTGTTTGAAAATTTATTTCAACACTTTCATCTTCATGTTCAATAATTGTTTCAATATCTTGATTTTCTAAAGACCTTTCAGGTTGAATGTTTTCTAAGCGCCATTTATCAGATAAATTAATATCATTCCACTATATGAGTTTTGGAATATTATCTTTGTTTTTTAAATTAATTTGGAATAAAGTAGTCATACCTTTTACTTAATGGGAATAAGCTATGCCTAGAACAGCTGAATTCATGAGTTGATAATAAACTCTATATATGAGAGCATGATTTTGATTATGAGGATTCATATCAAAACCTTTTGTCTGGATAGCAAGAGTAAGAGCTTCATGTGTACCTAGATCTATAAGAGAAACAGAGAAGTTTGGAAAGCAATTGAAGAAAGTAAGGCCATTAGCCAAACTTGAACATAGATAAGAGCTTCAGTTCTAAGTCCAAGTCTTGTTAATGGCTTTAGAGCAACTTGCAATAATCCAAAATGAATATAACTGTATGTTTTAATATACTCCTTTATTTCATGGGGCTTGATTAAAGAAAGATGCTGAATATTACTGGTAATAGATTCAGTTCTTTTAATAGTTTTTACTTTATAACTTGATTTTAATTAAAAACTTCCAACTTTATAAATTTCATTTTTATTTACGGTTGGAATAGTCCAATCACAAATAACTTGATCTAAATTATCATAATTGATTTCTTCACTATTTTTAATAGATATGGAAAATAAGGAATTTGATGATGAGGAAGAGGAACATACAAACTTTTTAATAAGCTTAGCCATAATTGGTATTACAGAGTTATTTTTACCAAATCCACCATGAGTATTTAATGAAATAGAGGATTTACACACTAACAAAATGCCTTAAACACCTTCACACGGCAAACAACAGCAACAACAATGGCTAGCTCAGCTTCGCTCCGGGTGGAATATGATTAAATTTTCTCAATAATATCAAACACACAACCAAGTATTAAGATTTTTGACATTCTTGCTTCTGAGACAGCAATTCCTTAAACAAAATCAAAACATAAAGATAAGTAAAGAAATACTCACAAACCGACTTTATATTGCAATGATACTTGATTAGAAACTAGATGCCAACTTGGCTCTGATACCAAATGGGGAAGGTGGTGGGTATAGAAAAGCAGAAAGGAGAGGAGAGAGGAGATGGTGGTGGAAGCAAGGCTAGATTTTGACTGGTATTCCAACTCTTGCCTGTACATGAGAAAGGCTAGACTTATTTATAGTCATAACAAGCATAATACACATTTCATTACAACTGAATTTAGACTAAATGTGCATGTCATTGAATGCGCTGGCAAATTTCTTGATGCTTCCGGACTACAGGCGAAAATCACAATCTTTGCAATAGATGAACTTTATTCTGAATAGTGAGATGTCATGATTGCTTTGAGTGACTTGATAAGGTATGTGTCATGTCTTTATTTCTTTTCCCTTTCTGGAGATAAGTTCTTCGTGGATGTGCATGTCGGGAATAAAATACTACTTCACTCTTATGGGAGATATGCTTTGTCTTTTAGTACTTTGGCATGTACTTTTTCTAAAAACTCATTGATGGGCTAGTAGAAAAAGCTTTTCTCAACCTTCCATTGCTTTAGAAAAAGCTCTTGTAGGAAGAATCTTTATGGTAGCCATAGTATTATAAGAGACTTGCATCAAAAGTGCTCATCCCAACCTTCAATTGTTAATTCACCATAGAATAATTGGATTAACTCTTCTCAAGTTTCTTCAAAAATACTAGAAGACATGTCTTTATAAGTATTGATAATTTGATTAAGGGTTGTATGTCTAGATTTATATGGATTCTGTATCACCGTTGTTTGCTTAGCGAGATCATCAGCAATTCAAACAACTCATCGACCGTCACATCAAACATATCTGTATGTACTTGCAAATTCAAGATGTCCGTTTAGATTGAGAAATCTTAGAAATTGATCAGAAGTTGGGTCATAATTTTGGAGATGTTCTAAGCTATATTCCATTGTAGAGACTTCATGAGATTCATACCATTGAGCTAGATAATCAACAAGGAGATGCTTGGAATCATTTAACGTAGAGATGAATTTTTTGCAGACTAAATCTCCTTCTTCATAAGTCATGATAGTCCATAATTAATATGGTTGATAAAACCGAATTTCTAATCTTTCACCCAAAGTCGATGATATCGTTATGAGAGGATGTCTTTTGGTAACTCCAAGGCTACGAAGGGCATGACGGACATTTGCAGGGAGCTGCTGTATCATTTCAAAATCATCTCTACATAAAGAAAATCTAAAATCATCTTTACATAAAGAAAATCTTTGGACTAATCCTTGTTCGATATATGAGATATCAACTTCATGTGATGGTAGGAACAATTTGGGAAAGCTAGTTGCCTAATTTATATATTGAGCTTGGAGCATTAATCTCTCCTTGATCTGACAAGAAATAGTTTTTTCTCTAATTCTTGCAGCTATCTCATCTGGAAGGGTTGTGTTAACCTTTTCTAGGAGATGAATTCTAGATGTTTTTTCATCAACATAGGTGGATAATAGTGCTCTTTGATGGATGTTATGGCAGATAAGGATTTGACTTTCTTAGTCCTTGATATGGTTTGCAATTTTGGATAGGGTTTTTCTAGTGTTTTTTCTTTTATCAGAGAGAATGACACTCCAATGAGCATTGATAAGTTCTTGTGAAGTGACAGATAATCCTGGATTGAAGAAGGGTAATTGATATTTGTTGGGATGTAGGTATGAAGGAAGAACTTGATTCCTAAATAGGGGCTTTGCTTGACATCATAATGAGAGGGGATACTTCCTGAAGGTAGATATGAGTAAAAGATAGGTCTGAATGAGAATTATCAATAACTTGAATTTTTATTTTCTTTGGGCAAAAAAAATAATTTTATATCTGTCCTCCGGGTAGAATTTGAAGGTACCAAAATCTGGATGTAGGATCAAATGTAGAAAACATGAAGACATCAGAGAGACGATTAATAAGGTCCGTTTTATTTTGAACTGGATACTTGAATGGTTTTTGAACATCTTATTCTTGTTTACACTTTGTTTGAATAATACTGATATGTTGAATAGGAGTTAATTCAACAAAGTCAAAATTTAATTTTTTATTGTCTACAATAGTTTTTAGACCGATGAATCAATTTGAAAAAGCTGTAAAATTTGTGGAAAAGGATTTCTAAGGATAACATCACTGATTAAATCCTTTTCTAGAAGGGAATTAGTCTTTATGCATGTTCCATTTTTAAAGATATAAACATTACTTAATTTGTATTTGATATGTAGTTTTTTGCTAGCAGTTGCTAGATTGAGTTTATTATTGGTTTTTTCATAATATTTTGTCGGGGTTAATCCTTCTCGTATTAAATTAACATCTGCACCACTATCTAGTAAGCAGAGTGCTTTAATAAAGAATTCTTTGATCTTAATTGTAACTTGAGTTTTCCATTTTTTAGTGGATTCCTTATTAAAGAATTTACAAAAACATTTAAGTTTTTATCAAATTTTTCTTGATTTTCTAAATTATCATTATTTTCTTGATAATTTTGAGTATGTGAAATTCAAGATTCTCAACACGTTGTTTGAGTTCTTGAAGTTCAATTAAGTCTTGTTTTAATTCTTTTATTTCTTAATTTTGATTATTAATTTCTTTATAAAGATCTTGAATTGAAAGATGAGGAGGAGCTTGCTACTCTCTTAATCTATCTAATACAATTCTAATGCTAAATTGTTCAGGCAAGTCAGATATATTATTTAAACTAGAAGCTTTTCATTTTTTATTTCCTTTATTTATATTTTATATTTTTTCAAAATATTTATTTTTTAATCTTCATCTTTGAGATCTTTAAACATTTCTAGAACCAGTTCTTCTAGAGCATAAAGTACGTTTAAAGATAAAGAGGATGAAGAAGCAGATTCATACTAGATTTCACTGTCAAATATTTTACAATGACATGTATCTAAAGGATAATCTTTATCAAAGGAATTAGATGATTCCAACGATGAGGATGAGGATCCTTTTAAGATAGTTTTGATTTCCTTTTTTGTTTTATCTTTTATTTTTGGGCAGTTAGGAGCTCTATGTCCTTTTTCTTTACAATTATAACATTGTATTTCTTTTTTCTTAGGATAAGAAGTGGATGGATTATCTTTTGTATAAGATTTCTTTAATTTTTTATAAGGGTTTTTATGTGAAGATTTTTTATGATGTCTTTTTGTGGGAATATAATATTGTGGAGTTGAAAAATGTTTAGATTTTCTTTTTTGATGGTTTCTTTTTAAGTGTTTCTTTTTATTATCGCTAGAAGGACTGATGAATGGTTCCATGCCAAATTGAACACAAAATCACCAAGTTCATATTTGCTGATTTTTTTTAATTTCCAATTTGATGTTTAAGTTTAATTTCATTACATAATGAAAATCCAACTTTATTAATCTTATGAATTAGATCACCATATGTAGAGATTCTATAATTCAAATTTTCATAATTTTTTTATTTTAATTCTTCCTTAAATTTTTTTGCAAAAAGTTTAGGAAGACCAGATATGAATTTTTCTTTTCAAAATTCTGAATTGCTTGCATTGATTATATAGAGTTTTAATAAGAAAACATCTTTATATCAACGAAAATCTGATAACGTTTGGTAAGATAAATTGATTAATTGTCTTTTATTTTTTCTTCTACGTTCATATAATCTCCAATAACTCTGCCAGTTTTTGGCTGCCAGTCCCAAGCCCGGGTAAAGGAGGAGGGTTGCTTAGGTAGGTGACAGCCAGCGTAAAACTTTGTCACAACCCAAACATGAATTCTGAGAACATGATATTTCACGATAAGGCTAGGGCGTTCCCCGCTTTAAGCGACACATTGCAGTGTCACCCGACTAAAGTGAAAAGTGTGCAAGGGCTAGCGCATGACTTTAGGCTAGTGCAGTTAAAGAAGTTAGTCCATGAGAAGAAGAAGAGAAATAGGAAAATTAGACTTGCTACTTGGAATATAGGAATCTTGACAGGCAAGAGCGTGGAGTTGGTTGAGGTAATGAAAAAAAGAAGAATTAGTATGGCTTGTATACAGGAGAAAAATTGGAAAAGGAATAAAGCTAAGGAGTTCACGGATGTGTATAAGCTTTTCTATGTAGGAAAGAGTAATACAAGAAATGGAGTGGGTATAGTTGTAGATAAGGATTTGAAAGAAAAAATTTTGGGGGTAAAGAGGTTTGGTGCTAGAATTATAGCAATTAAACTAGTGCTAGAGGAAGATATAATTCATATCATCAGTGCATATGCTCCCTAAGTAGGACTAGAGGAAAGTGTGAAAAGACAATTTTGGGAAGAGATGGATGATTTAATGCAAGAAATCCGAACTAGTAATAAGATTTTCCTTGGAGGGGATTTAAACGAGCATATAGGAAGAGATAATAGAGGATATGAGAGAGTGCATGGAGGGCATGGATTTGGAGAAAAGAATGAATTTGGAAATACTATATTGGACTTTGCAGTGGCATTTGATCTTGTAGTAGCAAATACTTACTTTAAAAAGAGAGATGAGCATTTAATTACATATAAAAGTGGGAGTAATAAAAGTCAGATAGACTTTTTTCTAGTTAGAAAACAAAACCGATTGGCTTGTAAAGATTGCAAGGTTATCCCAAGAGAGAGTTTGACTACGCAACATAGGCTCAAAGTTTTAGATATTTGCATTAGAAGCAGAAAAAGAGAGGTAGTAAACAAAATGGATCTTAAAACAAGGTGGAGAGATTTAAAGGGAGAAAAAGCAAATATATTTAAGGACAAAATGATTGAGAAAGGAGAATAGAATCTTGAAGGAGAAACTACAGTAATGTGGAATCAAATGGCTAATTGCATTAGAAATATTGTAAAGGAGGTACTTGGCGAATCAAAAGTAAAGAGACATATTAATAAAGAAACATGGTGGAGGAGTATGGAGGTTCAGGAAGTTATTCGGCAGAAAAATCATTGCTACAAAGTTTGGCAAGGGACTAAGAGTATGGAAAATTTTAAGCTGTATAAGAAAGCAAAGAAAGAAGCAAAGAAAGTAGTAAGTAATGCAAAGTTCAAAGCATACAATGACCTCTATAATAGGTTGGGAATAAGAGAAGGAGAAAAGGATATTTTTAAACTTGCAAAAATAAGAGAAAAGAAAAGTAGGGACTTAGATCATGTCAAATGTATCAAGGACAATGAGAAATATGTTTTGGTGAAGGACAATGATATTAAAGAAAGGTGGAAGGAATATTTTAGCAAACTTCTAAATGAAGAACATTTAGGTTATACAAGAGTTAAGGAAGATACTTCATCACAAGAGTATACTTTTCTCCGTAGAATTAGAGGGGTGGAAGTGAATAAAGCATTGAAGCGAATGAAGATAGGAAAGACAACAAGCCCCGATGGTATTCCGATAGAGGTATGGAAATGCTTAGGAGAGGTTGGAGCAAGTTGGTTATGTAGACTATTCAATAAGATACTTGTGATAAAGAAAATGCCAGATGAACGGAGAAGAAGCATTGTAGTACCTATATATATGAATAAAGGAGATATACAAAATTGTACCAACTATTGAGGGATTAAATTTATGAGTCATACTATGAAGTTATAGGAGAGAATAATGGAGTAAAGACTGAGAAAGAGGACCAAGATTTTTGAAAATCAATTTGGTTTTATGCCAGGGAGATCAACTATAGAAGCTATCTTTTTACTTAGGTAATTAATAGAAAAATACCAAACAAAGAGGAAAAATCTACATATGGTCTTTATCGATTTGGAAAAAGCCTATGATAGGGTACCAAGGAATTTAATTTGGTGGGTTTTAAAGAAAAGGAATGTCCCTAGAGGTTACATTGAAATTGTTAAGGATATGTACGAAGGAGCAATAACAAATATGAGAACCACATGTGGAGAAACGGGTGGATTTCCAGTGACTATAGGTTTACATCAAGGATCAACCTTAAGCCCTTATCTCTTTGCATTAATTATAGATGAATTAACTGTGCAGATTCAAGAAGAAGTACCATGGTGTATGTTGTTTGTAGATGATATTGTATTGGTGGATGAATCAAAAGAGGGTGTAAATGCAAAGCTTGAGAGATGGCGGGGGGCATTAGAATCTAGAGGTTTTAAAATAAGTCCTACAAACATAGAATATATGGATTGCAACTTCAGTGGACATATACAAAGTGTTAAAACCACTGTCAAAATTGAAACCCATGAGATAACACATAGAGATTCTTTTTGGTACCTAGGCTTGATATTAGTAAGGATGGGGAGATTAATGAAGATGTGGAGCATAGGATAAAATCCGGATGGCTGAAGTGGAGACTAGCTTAGGGAGTGCTTTGTGACAAACGAATGCCAATGAATTGAAGGGCAAATTTTAGAAGACAGTAGTTAGACTAGCTATAACATATGGAGCAGAATGTTGGCCAATTAAGAATACGCATATTCATAAGATGGATGTAGCAGAAATGAGAATGCTTAGGTGGATGTGTGGTAAAACTAGGAAAGATAAAATTAGAAATGAGCACTTTCAAGAACATTTAGGGGTAGCACTAATAGAGGATAAGATTAGAGAAACCCATTTAAGATGGTTTGGGCATATTGAGCGTAGGCTAGTAATTGTACTGGTGAGAAAAAGTTTGGCTATACAGATGGAGGGCCTATTAAGAGGTAGAGGCAGCCGAAAAAAACATAGATGGAAGTCATTAATTCAGATTTGAAAAAGTTTCACTTATCGAATGATTTAGCTCAAAATAGAACGGAATGGAGAAACAAAATTTATGTAGCCGACCCCAATATGGTTGGGATAAGGCTTTGATAATGATGATGATGATGATGATTCATATAATTACCAATAAAATGTTTAACTATATTAGTAATAAGCATGTAGATGGAATCAGGGGTCATTTGGCCTTAAGGAGTAAGAATAGGATTTCCTGAGGGATCTCTTTTTACTTCATTTAATATAGCATTCCCTTCTGTATCATATAGGTATTTTTCCCACCAACCATGTAATTGTCCAGTAAATCCAAGGACGACTGCATTTACTACATGTCTTTGATCATTACCGGCAACTATGATGGTAGAGACATATATCATCATGTCTTGGCATAGTTGTAGGATTTGATATTCAGATAGTCCATCTATCTTTCATTCATATACTGAAGAGTTTTCAAATCAAAGGCCATTTAGAATAGCTTGTTCTTCGGATTGAAGATCAATTGGAGTAGGTTTTGGATAATAATTTCTTGTTTTGCTGTAGGGACTATTGGTTTTTATCTTTTAAATATTTTATTGATTTGTCTTGATTCTTGATTTTGATCATCTTGATTTTCATTTGATTTTTCTTCTATAGAGTCAGAAACAAAGAATTCTGAGTCTGAGCTCGAAGCTCTAGAATCTAAAACATTTATGGACTTTTCATCTTTATTTTCTTTATTATCTTTAAGTTTAATGTTTGTAAAACTACGAGATAATTGATTAATTAGTTCGTTTAAAAGTTTTAAGAGTTTTTTTTTCTAACTTTAGATCTGTAAGGACTTCACTTTGAAAACCTAAAGATTTTGTCTTGATTACTTTATGGGAAGAAGTAGTTTCATAAAACTTTAAAATATTTTCAACTTTAAAATATTTTCAACTTTATCTTCAATTCTATTGGTTTGTTGGCCAATAGCATGAAGGTTTATATTTGTATAATTATTTTGTTCAAAAACATGAATTAAATCTGATTTGTAAATAAATTCAGTTTTACTTTTGTCTCCTTGTATTTTTGCAACATCTTTTATGGGTACAGCTGAAGTTTCTTTATAAATAATTTGATGTAATGGAGGATGTATAGATTCTTCAGTTCTTTGTGGAGAAGAACTGGTAGAAGCCATAATCCAAGAAGAGCTTAATTTACTTATCATATTGATGGATAAATCTTTAGTATTATAAGCTTTCTTTATGGCTAGTTTAAGCTAATCAAATAAATAAATATTTTTTTGATTATCATACATATATTTATATCATTTTGCTTTTAGAAAGTCTTTATGTTCTTGAGTAACATGGTTAAAAAAGGATTTTGTGAAAGGATAAATCTAAATTCCTTTTTAACATTTATTTATCAATTTCAAAGCATTCAATAACATTTATATTGAAATCGGATTCTGAATGATTATATGTATTAGATGGAGAAGCTTGATAAGAAGGATACACTAGTCCTATATAGGTTGAAGGTCTACAATAGGTGTAGAGCAAGAAACTCGGGATAGTTCTCTTATGGAAGATCCAACCACTGATGGAGGATGTGAATAAGATTTTCTAGAAGGTTGATAAACTGTAAGAGTTGTATGTCTTGAATTTGCTTGGAAATTTAATTTTCAACACTTCCATCTTCATGTTCAATCTTGTTTCAATATCTTGATTTTCTAAAGACCTTTCAGGTTGAATGTTTTCTAAGTGCCATTTATCAGATAAATTAATATCATTCCACTATATGAGTTTTGGAATATTATCTTTGTTTTTGAAATTAGTTTGGAATAAAGTAGTCATACCTTTTACTTGATGGGAATAAGCTATGCCTGGAACAGCTGAATTCATGAGTTTATAATAAGCTCTATATATGAGAGCATGATTTTGATTATGAGGATTCAAATCAAAACCTTTTGTTTGGATAGCAAGAGTAAGAGCTTCATGTGTACCTAGATCTATAAGAGAAACAGAGAAGTTTGGAAAGCAATTGAAGAAAGTAGGGCCATTAGCCAAACTTGATTCAACCATTCCAAGTAATGAATCACTAAATTTTTTATGTCTTGCATCTTGAACATAGATAAAAGCTTCAGTTCTAAGTCCAAGTCTTGTTAATGGCTTTAGAGCAACTTGCAATAATCCAAAATGAATATAATTGTATGTTTTAACATACTCCTTTATTTCATGGGCTTGATTAAAGAAAGATGCTGAATATTACTGGTAATGGATTCAGTTCTTTCAATGGTTTTTACTTTATAACTTGATTTTAATTAAAAACTTCCAACTTTATAAATTTCAATTGTATTTATAGTTGGAATAGTCCAGCCACAAATAACTTGAAATAAATCGTCATAATTGGTTTCTTCACTATTTTTAATAGACATAGAAGATAAGGAATTTGATGATGAGGAAGAAGAAGGTACAAACTTCTTAATAAGCTTAGCCATAATTTGTATTACACAGTTATTCTAACCAAATCCACTATGAGTATCTAACGAAATAGAGGATTTACACACCAAATAAACGACTTAAACGCCTTCACACGGCTAACAACGCGACAACAATGGCTACCTCAGCTTCGTTTCGGGCGGAATATGATTAAAATTTCTCAATAATAACACACAGAACTAAGTAGTAAGACTTTTGACGTTCTTACTTATGAGTCAGCAGGGAAGCAAAATCAAAGCATAATATAACAAAGATATGTGAAGAAATACTCACAAAATGACTTTATATTGCCAAAGTACTAGATTACAAATTTGATACCAACTTGGCACTGTTACCAAATGGGGAAGATGGTGGATATACAAAGGCAGAAGGGAGAGGAGAAAGGAGATGGTGGTGGAAGCACAGCTGGATTTTGACTGGTATTCCAACTCTTGCCTCTACATGAGGAAAACTAGACTTATTTATAGTCATAACAAACATAATTTACATTTCATTACAACTGAATTTACACTGTATTTGCATTTCATTTCATGTGATGACAAATTTCATGATGCTTCAAGACTGCTAAATAAGATCACAATCTTCACTGTAGGTGAACTTTATTCTGAATAGTGGATTGTCATGATTGCTTTATAGGAAATTGTGTGGCTTGATAAAGCATATGTCTTGTCTTGGATTTATTTTTTTTCCTTTTCTTCAAATAGATATGAATTCTTCATTATCAATTTTTGTCTTATCAGCATCTGTATCTGGTTTAGGAGCAATATTTTCAAAAGGATTGTCATCAGCCTAAAGATGATGCAGCTGCTGACCAAAACTTAATGGAGAATTTTCAGATCACCGTTCTTTCTTTATTTATTCAATAATTTCCTTTTGAAGTTCTTTTTTGAGTTGAAGCAAATCTCGGCTGCATAAAGAGCAAAAGGAGACGCTGAATAAAAATTCACTTGTTTGTCAAAATCACTGGCTGGATGAAGCCTTTCTTTTTCTTTTTCAGGAGTTTTGAGAACTTCAGAGAATGATGGCTTTATAGTTTGACCGATAGAATATTGCTGGAGTATTGCAGTATAATCAAATTGATGTCAAAACTTAATCTAAATCATTTGAGATAAAGCTGGTGGACTGAAATCCATTTCTTTATAAAAATTCCATTTCAAGATCCAAGGAATCTCCTGCTTGTGATAAAACTGCATAGTAACATAAGGTTCTGTTACAAGTTGTAGGTGCTGATAAAAGCCTTTTTTCTTCTGATTTGAGAAGGGCTTTAAATGATGCAGAATAGGATTCATAAATAGGAAGAATTGCTTGAGGAAAGATGTCTTTAGTGGCACCAAAAGGGATCCAGAATTGTGTGAAGAACCACAGAGGTATTTTATGGGAATTTGATTTGAATCTGATGAACCAGTAATGCTGGAAGGATGGGTTTTGATAATAAAGGATGACTTCCCAAGCAAAAATATAATCATAATAATTAAAAATAAGTTCTGAATCAAGCCTTTGAGGCATATGAAAAGGTCGTCCCCATTCTTCTGCAGAGAGAACATGCAGGATTTTGATTTTTGAATAGAGAATAGTAATATTGGGTGGTAAAGCATTTAGGTATGAATTTTTTGATCCATCTGTATAATCAATAGTATAGCTGCTAGTTCTGATTAGAATTTGTTCATAGACTTTATAGTCAAGAGGTTGGATAAATAAGTGATAAGAAGAAAAAAGGGTTTGGATAAGATGTTTAATAGAAATGGTATCGGCATAAGACATGTCAACTAAGGAATAAATTCTCAAGGGTGCTTTTGTTGCAAAATATTGGGCTTGTGAAGCTTGAGGTTTTCTGGATACAGGGCTTGATGGGCTTTGAAATTGAGGAATATTAGAAGTATGGGTTGCTCCCCATCTCTCAAGATAATTGCTGCTGGATTTTTTGGATAAAGGTGTAGTGTTCATAATGGAAGAAACTTTATCAGTTGGGGACTAGAGAAAGGTTCTAATCTGCCAAGGCTTCATTCTTTTGTCCCTATAAAAACTCACGAGATAAAAAATCAGGAAGTGAATTATTTTTACCTACAATATACTCAATGTTAAAGTCAAATATGGCTAATAAAGCTTGCCAGCCAGCAAAGATTTGCCAAGTAGCAAGATTTTTTACATCTTTTTCTAAAATTTGTTTAACAGATTTACAATCTATTCTTAATAAAAAATTTTTGTTTAAAAATCACTTTGGAACTTCATTATACTATTTACTATGGATAGGATTTCCTTATTAATAGTTGAATAATTCTGTTGAGTGGGCGTCCATGTTCCAGAAGTGAAATGAAAATTTCTTCTTTTCTAAGGACGTTTCTTTGTAGAAGGATTCCTCCAAAACCTATTTCAAATGCATCTGCTTGAACTATTTTTAATAAATTTGGATGAGGGACAGTTAAACAAGGCAAATTTTGGACTTTTTGTTTAATATTTTGAACAGCTTTTGTATGAGCAGGTGACCATTCTCCGGGATTTTTGGTCAAGTGCATTTGCAAGATTTTTCTTTCTTTAGCAAGATCTTTATAAAAGTTAGAAACATAATTAAGGCATCCAAGAAAACATTGCAATTGCTCTTTATTAAGAATTTCATCAGGAAATTGGGAAGCAAATTTAATAACTCTTTTGACTGGAGAAATAGTTCCTTTTTTTTATTATAAGGCCAAGAAACTAAATTTTTGTTTGTAAAAGCTTCATTTTAACTCCGCCAGTTTTACTGCCGGTCCCAAGCCCGGGTAAAGGAGGAGGGTTGCGTTAGGTAGGTGACAGCCAGCGTAAAACTTTGACACAACACAAACATGAATTCTGAACAAATGATATTTCACGATAAGGCTAGGGCATTCCCCGCTTTAAGCGACGCATTGCAGCATCGCCCGGCTGCAGTGAAAAGTGTGCAAGGGCTACCGCATGACTTTGGACTAATGCGGTTAAAGAAGTTAGTCCATGAGAAGAAGAGGAGGAATAGGAAAATTAGACTTGCTACTTGGAATATAGGAACCTTGACAGGCAAGAGCATGGAGTTGGTTGAGGTAATGAAAAGAAGAAGAATTAGTGTGGCTTGTATATAGGAGACAAGGTGGAAAGGGAATAAAGCTAAGGAGCTCATGGATGGGTATAAGCTTTTCTATGCAGGAAAGAGTAATACAAGAAATCGAGTAAGTATAATTATAGATAAGGATTTAAAAGAAAAAATTGTAGGGGTAAAGAGGTTTGGTGATAGAATTATAGCAATTAAACTAGTACTAGAGGAAAACATAATTCATATCATTAGTGCATATGCTCCCCAAGTAGGACTAGAAAAAAGTGTGAAAAGACAATTTTGGGAGGAGATGGATGATTTAATGCGAGAAATCCTAAATAGTGATAAAATTTTCCTTGGAGGGGATTTAAACGGGCATATAGGAAGAGATAATAGAAGATATAAGAGAGTGCATGGAGGGCATGGATTTGGAGAAAAAAATGAATTCGGAAACACTATATTGGACTTTGCAGTGGCATTTGATCTTGTAGTAGCAAATACTTACTTTAAAAAAAGAGATGAGCATTTAATTACATATAAAAGTGGGAGTAATAGGAGTCAGATAGACTTTTTTCTAGTTAGAAAACAGGACCGATTGGCTTGTAAAGATTGTAAGATTATCCCAGGAGAGAGTTTGACTACGCAACATAGGCTTGGAGTTTTAGATATTTCCATTAGAAGTAAAAAGAGAGCAGTAGTAAACAAAATGGACCCTAAAACAAGGTGGAGAGATTTGAAGGGGGAAAGAGCAAATATATTTAAGGACAAAATGATTGAGAAAGGAGAATGGAATATTGAAGGAGAAACTACAGTAATGTGGAATCAAATGGCTAATTGCATTAGGAATGTTGCAAAGGAGGTACTTGGAGAATCAAAAGGGAAGAGACATATTAATAAAGAAACATGGTGGTGGAGTATGGAGGTTCAGGAAGTTATTCGACAAAAAAACATTGCTACAAAGTTTGGCAGGGAACTAAGAGTATAGAAAATTTTGAGTTGTATAAGAAGGCAAAGAAAGAAGCTAAGAAAGTAGTAAGTAATGCAAAGTTCAAAGCATACGATGACCTCTATAATAGGTTGGGAACAAGAGAAGGAGAAAAGGATATTTTTAAGCTTGCAAAAATAAGAGAAAAGAAAAGTAGGGACTTAGATCATGTCAAATGTATCAAGGACAATGAGGAAAATATTTTGGTGAAGTACAACGATATTATAGAAAGGTGGAAAGAATATTTTAGTAAACTTTTAAATGAAGAATATTTAGGCGATACAAGAGTGGAGGAGGATACTTCATTACAAGAAGATACTTTTCTCCGTAGAATTAGAGGGGTGGAAGTGATGGAAGCATTGAAGCGAATGAAGATAGGAAAGGCAACAGGCCCAGATGGTATTCCGATAGAGGTATAGAAATGCTTAGGAGAGGTTGGAGTAAGTTGGTTATGTAGACTATTCAATAAGATACTTGTGACAAAGAAAATGCCGGATGAATGGAGAAGAAGCATTGTAGTACCTATATATAAGAATAAAGGAGATATACAAAATTGTACTAACTATCGAGGGATTAAACTTATGAGTCATACTATGAAGTTTTGGGAGAGAATAATAGAGCAAAGACTAAGAAAAAAGACTAAGATTTCGGAAAATAAATTTGGTTTTATGCCAAGGAGATCAACTATGGAAGCTATCTTTTCACTTAGGCAATTAATGGAAAAATACTGAGCAAAGATGAAAAATCTACATATGGTCTTTATCGATTTGGAAAAAGCCTATGATAGGGTACCGAGGAATTTAATTTGGTGGGTCTTAAAAAAAAGGAATGTCCCAAGAGGTTACATTGAAATTTTAAAGGATATGTACGAAGGTGCAATAACAAATGTGAAAACTACATGTGGAGAAACGGGCAGATTTCCCATGACTATAGGCTTACATCAGGGATCATCCTTAAGCCCTTATCTCTTTGCATTAATTATGGATGAGTTAACTGTGCATATTCAAGAAGAATTACCATGGTGTATGTTGTTCGCAGATGATATAGTATTGGTGGATGAATCAAGAGAGGGTGTAAATGCAAAGCTTGAGAGATGGCGGAGGGCATTAGAATCTAGAGGCTTTAAAATAAGTCGTACAAAGACAAAATATATGGATTGCAATTTCAGTGGACATATACAAAGGGTTGAAACCACTGTCAAAATTGAAACCCATGAGATACCACGTAAAGATTCTTTTCGGTACCTAGGCTTGATGATTAGTAAGGATGGGGAGATTGACGAAGATGTGGAGCATAGGATAAGAGCTGGATGGCTGAAGTGGAGACTAGCTTCGGGAGTACTTTGTCATAGACAAATGCCAACAAAATTGAAAGGAAAATTTTACAGGACAGTGGTTAGACCAGCTATGACATATGGAGCAGAATGTTGGCCAATTAAGAAGACACATATTCATAAGATGGATGTAGCGGAAATGAGAATGCTTAGGTGGATGTGTGGTAAAACTAGGAAAGATAAAATTAGAAATGAGCGCTTTCGAGAACATTTAGGGGTAGCACCAATAGGAGATAAGATTAGAGAAACTCGTTTAAGATGGTTTGGGCATGTTGAGCGCAGGCCAGTAATGGCACCAGTGAGAAAAAGTTTGGATATACAGGTGGAGGGTCCATCAAGAGGTAGGGGTAGGCCGAAGAAAACATGGATGGAAGTCATTAATTCAGATTTGAAGAAGTTGCACTTATCGAAAGATTTAGCTCAAAATAGAACGGAATGGAGAAATAGAATTCATGTAGCCGACCCCAACATGGTTGGGATAAGGCTTTGATGATGATGATGATGATGATGAAAAGCTTCATTTTCTTTTGGGATAAGATAGGTCCATTCTTGATAATAACTTTTTTAAAAATATTTAAATGTTTCCAATGGCCACAAATAGATTTTGAAAACACAAGAATGTTATCTATATAAACGAGTGTAAAAGCTTGATATGGATTAAAAATGTCATTCATTATTCTTTGAAAATTTAAAGGGGCATTTTTTAAACCAAATGGCATAACGTTCCATTCGTAATGGCCAAATGGTACTGTAAAAGTAGTTTTATACATGTCCTACGTGGTGATTTGAATTTGCCACAATTCTAATTTAAGATCAAATTTGGAAAAAAGGAAGGCACCAGCTAGATGGTTAATAAGATTAGTTTTATTTGGAATTGAATATCTGATGGACTTTAAGACTTTATTTAAAGGCTTGTAGTTGATAACAAGATGGGGAACACCTCGTTCTTGTTCGGGTGCTTTATTTACATAAAATGCTGCACAACTCTAAGGGGATTGTGATTTCCGAATAAGTTTTTTAGCAAGAAGATCATTGATTTCTTTAGTACACAGTTGTACAAAGTATTTATTCATCTCAATAGATCAACCTTTAGTAGAAATTTGACATTTATCGAAGTTATCAATATATCGAAGAGAAACAGTATGGTGTTTCCTGTGCCAAAAGGTAAAAGGAAAGTCGGAACAACATTCTATTTCAAGAGATTTTTAAAATTGGATTAAATCTTTTTGGAATTCTAGTTTTTGTAATTCTTTTTCAATTCTTAAAGAATTCATATCTTCTTGAAGATATGTAATTTGTTTTTCTTTATAAGCAATTTCATTTTGAATGATATTGATAAGTTGAATAGGAGTTGATTCAACAAAATAAAAATTAATTTTTCATTGTCTTTAATAGTTTTAAGGCTTGATGAATCAATTTGAAAAGGTTGTAGAATCTATAGAAAAGGATTTCCAAGGATAACATCATTGTTTAAATCTTTTCTAAGCAGGAAATTAGTCTTTATATATGTTCCATTTTTACAAACATGGACGTTATTTAATTTATAATGGATATAGAATTTATTACTAGCAGTTGCTAGGCTGAGTTTATTTTTGGTTTTTTCATAATATTTTATTGGGATTAATCCTTCTCTTATTAAATTAACATATGTGCCACTATCTAATAAGCAGAGTCCCTTAATAGAGAAGTCTTTGACCTTAATTATAACTTGAGTTTTCCATTTTTGAGGTGGATTCTTTGTTAAAGAATTTGCAAAACCATTTAAGTTTTCATCAAATTTTTCTTGATGATGTTCTAAATTATCATTATTTTCTTGATAATTTTTGAGTGTGTGAGATTCAAGATTCTCAACACGTTGTTTGAGTTCCTGAAGTTCAATTAAGTCTTGTTTTAATTCTTTTATTTCTTGCTTTTGATTATTAATTTCTTTAGAAAGATCTTGAATTGAAAGATGAGTAGGAGCTTGTTGCTCTCTTAATCTATCTAAAAAGGTTTTTATACTGAATTGTTCAGGTAAGTCAGATATATTACTTGATGTAGAAGCTTTTCCTTTTTTATTTCCGTTGTTTATTTTTTGTATTTTTTCAAAATGTTTATTTTTTAATTCTTTATCTTTTAGATCTTTAAACATTTCTAGCACCATTTCTTCTAGAGCAGAGAGGACGTTAAAAGAGAAAGAGGAAGAAGAAGCATATTCATACTGGATTTCATTGTCAAATATTTTGCAATGGCATGTATCTAAAGAATAATCTTTATCAGAGGAACTAGATGATCCCAAGGATGAGGATGAGGATCCTTTGAAGATAGTTTTGATTTCTTTTTGAGAAGAAATAATTTCAGAAGGCAGTAAAATATTTTCAACTTTATCTTCAATTATATTAGTTTGTTGGCCAATAATATGAAGGTTAATAATTATATAAATATTTGGTTCTAAAACATGACTTAAATCTGATTTGTAAATAAAATTAGATTTACCTTTATCTCCTTATATATTTTACAATATCTTTTATGGGTACGACTGAAGTTTCTTTATATATGATTTGATGTAATGGAGGATGTATAGACTCTTCAGTTCTTCGTGAGGAAGAACTAGTAGAAGCTATAATCCGAGATGAGCTTAATTTTGTGATCATATTGATGGATAAATCTTCAGTATTATAAGCTTTCTTTATGGCTAGTTTAAGGCAATCAAAGAAATAAATATTTCTTTAGTTATCATACATATATTTGTACTAATTTTCTTTTAAAAAGTCTTTATGTTCTTGAGAAACCTGTTTAAAAAAGGATTTTGTTCAAGGATGTAGAGCTAAATTCTTTTTTAACATTTCTTTATCAATTTCAAAACATTCAATAACATTTATATTGAAATCAGATTCTGAAGAATTATATGTATTAGAAGGAGACGCTTGATAAGAAGGATACATAAGTCCTGTAGGTCGAAAGTCTACATTAGGTGTAGAGCAAGAAATCGGGATGGTTCTTTTACAGAATATCCTACCACAGAGGGAGAATAAGAATAAGACTTTCTAGAAGGTTGATAAACTGTAAGAGTGGTATCTCTTCAATCTGTTAGAAAATTTATTTCAACACTTCCATCTTCATGTTCAATAATTGTTTTAATATCTTGATTTTGTAAAGACCTTTCTGGTTGGGTACTTTCTAAGCGCCATTTACCAGATAGATAAATATTATTCCACTGTATGAGTTTTGGAATATTAACTTTATTTTTGAAATTAGTTTAGAATAAAGTAGTCATACCTTTTTCTTGAGAGGAATAGGCTATGCTAGGAACAACTGAATTCATGAGTTTATAATAAAGTCTATATATGAGAGCAAGATTTTGATTATGAGGATTCATATCAGAACTTTTTTTCTGGATAATAAGAGTAAGAGCTTCAAGTGCACTTAGATCTGTAAGGGAAACAGAGAAATTTAGAAAGCAATTGAAGAAAGTAGGCCATTAGCCAAACTTGATTCAACCATTCCAAGTAATGAATCACTGAATTTTTTATATCTCGTGTCTTGAACATAGATGAGAGATTCTGCTTTAAGTCCAAGTCTTGTTACTTGTTAAAGGCTTCAGTGCAACTTGCACTAATCCAAAATGAATATAATTGTATGTTTTAACATACTCCTTTATTTCATGGGGCTTGATTAAAGAAAGATGCTGAATATTACTGGTAATGGATTTAGTTATTTCAATGGTTTTTACTTTATAACTTGATTTTAATTGAAAACTTCTAACTTTCTAAATTTCGTTTTTATTTATGGTTGGAATAGTCCAGTCACAAATAACTTGATCTAAATCGTCATAACTAATTTCTTCACTATTTTTAATAGACATAGAAGATAAGGAATTTGATGATGAGGAAAAAGAAGGCGCGAACTTCTTAATAAGCTTCACCATAATTTGTATTACAGAGTTATTTTAACCAAGTCCACCATGAATATCTAACGAAATAGAGGATTTACACACCAACAAAATGCCTTAAACGCCTTTACACGGCTAACAACGTTGACAACAATGGCTACCTAAGCTTTGCTCCGGGCAGAATATGATTGAAATTTCTCAATAATAACAAACGCAAAACTAAGTATAATGACTTTTGACATTCTTACTTCTGAGTTTTCAATTTTTTAAGCAAAATCAAAGCATAACATAACAAAGATAATTGAAGAAATACTCACAAAACAACTTTATATTGCCAAAGTACTATATGACAAATTTGATACCAACTTGGCTCTGATATCATTTCTATTGAACATCTTATCCAAACCCTTTTTTCCCCTGATCACTTATTTATCCAACCTCTTGACTATAAAGTCTATGAACAGATTTTGATTAGAACTGGCAACTGTACTATTGATCATACAGATGGATAAAAAAATTCATACTTAAATGCTTTACCACCTAATTTTACTATCTTCTATTCAAAAATCAAAATCCTTCATGTTCTCTCTGCAGAAGAATGGCGACAACCTCTTCATATGCCTCAAAAGCTTGATTCAGAACTTATTTTTAATTATTATAATTATATTTTTGCTTGGGAAGTCATCCTCTATTATCAAAACACATCCTTCCAGCATTCCTGGTTCAGCAAATTCAAATCAAACTCCCATAAAATACCTATGTGGTTCTTCATACAATTCTGGATCCCTTTTGGTGCCACTGAATAGGTTGAGCTTTAGTAAGAATTTGAGATTCATCGAAATTATCAATATATGGAAGAGAAAAAGTATGGTGTTTCCTGTGCTAAAAGGCAGAAGGAAGGTCAAAATAGTATCATGTTTCAGGAGATTTTTGAAATTGGATTAAATATTTTTGGAATTCTGGATTTTTTAATTCTTTTTCAATTCTTAAAGAATTCATATCTTCTTGAAGATATGTAATTTGATTTTCTTTATAAGCAATTTCATTTTGAATGATATTGATATGTTGAATAGGAGTTGATTCAACAAAATCAAAAATTAATTTTTTATTGTCTTTAATAGTTTTAAGGCCTGATGAATCAATTTGAAAAGGCTATAGAATCTATAGAAGAGGATTTTCAAGGATAACATCATTGTTTAAATCTTTTCTGAGCAGGAAATTAGTCTTTATACATGTTCCATTTTTGCAAACATGGACATTATTTAATTTATAATGGATTTGGAGTTTATTACTAGCAGTTGCTAGGCTGAGTTTATTTTTGGTTTTTTCATAATATTTTGTTGGGATTAATCCTTTTCTTATTAAATTAACATTTGTGTCACTATCTAGTAAGCAGTGTGCTTTAATAGAGAAGTCTTTGACCTTAATCGTAACTTGAGTTTTCCATTTTTGAGGTGGATTCCTTGTTAAAGAATTTATAAAACCATTTAAGTTTTCATCAAATTTCTCTTGATGTTCTAAATTATCATTATTTTCTTGATAATTTTTGAGCGTGTGAAATTCAAAATTCTCAACATGGTGTTTGAGTTCTTGAAGTTCAATTAAGTCTTGTTTTAATTCTTTTATTTCTTGCTTTTGATTATTAATTTCTTTAGAAAGATCTTGAATAGAAAGATGAGTAGGAGCTTGTTGCTCTCTTAATCTATCTAATACAGTTTTGATGCTAAATTGTTTAGGTAAGTCTGATATGTTATTTGATTAGAAGCTTTTCCGGTTTTAGTTCCTTTATTTATATTCTGTATTTTTTCAAAATATTTATTTTTTAATTCTTTATCTTTTAGATCTTTAAACATTTCTAGCACTATCTCTTCTAGAGCAGAAAGTATATTTAAAGGTAAAGAGGAAGAAAAAGCAGATTCATACTGGGTTTCACTGTCAAATATTTTACAATGACATGTATCTGAAGCATGAGAGGAAGAATAATCTGTATAAGAGGAATTGGATGGCTCTGACACTAAGGATCTGTTTAAGATAGTTTTAATTTCTTTTTCTTTTTTAACTTTTATTTTTGGGCAATTAGGAGCTATATATCCTTTTTCTTTGCAATTATAACATTGTATTTCTTTTTTCTTAGGATAATAAATGGATGGATTATCATTTGTATAAGATTTCTTTAATTCTTTATAAGGGTTTTTATGGGAAGACTTTTTATAATATCTTTTTTAATGGTTTTTTTTTAAGTTTTTCGTTTTATTCTGTCTAGAAGGACTGATTAATGTTTCCATACCAAACAAAAACCACCAAGCTCATACTTGCTGATTCTTTTTTGATTTTCAATTTGACGTTTAGTTTGATTTCATTGCATAATGAAAATCCAACTTTATTAATCTTTTGAATTAGATCACCATATGTATACTTTCCATAATTCAAGTTTCCATAATTTTTTTATTTTAATTCCGTTCTAACTTTTTCTGCAAAATGTTTATGAAGACCAGATATGAATTTTTCTTTCCGTAATTCTGAATTACTTGCGTTGATTATATAAAGTTTTGATAAGAAAACATCTTTATACCAATGAAAATTTGATGATGTTGGGCAAGATAAATTGATTAATTGTGTTTTTAATTTTTCTTCGACATTCATATAATTACTAATAAAATGTTAAACTATATTGGTAATAAGCATGTAGATGGAATTAGAGATCATTTGGCCTTGAGGAGTAAGAACAGGATTTCCTAAGGGATCTCTTTTTACTGAATTTAATATAACATTTCTTTCTGTATCAGATAGGTATTTTTCCCACCAACCATGTAATTGTCCAGTAAATCCAAGGACAACTGCATTTACTGTATGTCTTTGATCATTATCAGCAGCCATGATGGTAAAGGCATATATCATCATGTGTTGGCATAGTTGCAGGATTTGATATTCAGATAGTCCATCTACATTCCATTCATATACTGAAGAGTTTTCAAATCGAAGGCCATTTAGAATAGCTTGTTCTTCGAATTGAGGATCAACTGGAGTAGGTCTTGGATTATAATTTCTTGTTTTTACTGTAGTGACTATTGGTTTTTGCCTTCTAAATATTTTATTAAGTTGTAGAGATTCTTGATCTTGATTTTCATTTGTTTTTTCTTCTACAGAGTCAAAAACAGAGAATTTTGAGTTTGAGCTCGAAGCTTTAGAAACTAAACATTTATGGATTTTTCATCTTTATTTTCTTTATTATCTTTAAGTTTTATGTTTATAAAACTATGACATAATTGATTGATTAGTTCATCTGAAAATTTTAAGGGTTTTTTTTTCTAACTTTAGATCTTTAAGGGCTTCACCTTGAAAACCTAAAGATTGAGCCTTGATTACTTTATGGGAAGAAGTAGTTTCATAAATTTTAAAATATTTTCAACTTTTTCTTCAATTCTATCGGTTTGTTGGCCAATAGTATGAAGGATAATATTTGTATAATTATTTTGTTTTAAAATATGACTTAAATCTGATTTGTAAATAAATTTAGTTTTACCTTTGTCTCCTTGTATTTTTGCAACGTCTTTTATGGGTACAGCTGGTGTTCTTTATAAATGATTTGATTAATGGAGGATGTATAGATTCTTTAGTTCTTTGTGGAGAGGAACTGGTAGAAGCTATAATCCAAGAAGAGCTTAATTTAGTTATCGTATTGATGGATAAATCTTCAGTAATATAAGCTTTCTTCAAGGCTAGTTTAAGCCAATCAAAGAAATAAATATTTCTTTCATTATCATACATATATTTTTGTTCTTGAGAAACATGATTAAAAAAAGGATTTTGTGAGAGGATGTAAAGCTAAATTCTTTCTGAACATTTCTTTATCAATTGCAAAGCATTCAATAACAATTATATTGAAATCGGATTCCGAAGGATTATATGTATTAGATAGAGAAGCTTGATAAGAAGGATACACTAGTCCTGTTGGTGGAAGGTCTATATTAGGTGTAGAGCAAGAAACTCAGGATGGTTCTTTTATGGAAGATCCTACCACAGAGGGAGGATGAGAATAAGACTTTCTAAAAGGTTAATAAACTATAGGAGTTGTATCTCTTGAATCTATTTGAAAATTTATTTCAACACTTCCATCTTCATGTTCAATAATTGTTTCAATATCTTGATTTTCTAAAGACCTTTTAGGTTGAGTGTTTTCTAAGCGCCATTTACCAAATAGATTAATATCATTCCACTCATGAGTTTTGGAATATTAACTTTATTTTTGAAAATAGTTTGGAATAAAGTAGTGATACCTTTTGCTTGATGCGAATAAGCTATGCCTGGAACAACTGAATTCATGAGTTTATGATGAACTCTATATATGAGAGCAAGATTTTGATTATGAGGATTCATATCAAAATCTTTTGTTTGGATAGCAAGAGTAAGAGCTTCATGTGCACTTAGATCTGTAAGGGAAACAGAGAAATTTGGAAAGCAATTGAAGAAAGTAAGGCCATTAGCCAAACTTGATTCAACCATTACAAGTATGAATCATTGAATTTTTTATGTCTTGTATCTTGAACATAGATGAGAGCTTCCTGTTCTAAGTCTAAGTCCTGTTAAAGGCTTTAGAGCAACTTGCACTAATCCAAAATGAATATAATTGTATGTTTTAAAGTCCTCTTTTATTTCATGGGGCTTGATTAAAGAAAGATGCTGAATATTACTAGTAATGGATTCAGTTCCTTCAATGGTTTTTGCTTTATAACTTGATTTTAATTGAAAACTTCCAACTTTATAAATTTCATTTTTATTTATGGTTGGAATAGTCCAGTCACAAATAACTTGATCTAAATCATCGTAACTATTTTCTTCACTGTTTTTAATAGACATAGAAGATAAGGAATTTGATGATGAAGAAGAAACAGGTAAAAACTTGTTAATAAGCTTAGCCATAATTTGTATTACAGAGTTATTTTAACCAAATCCACCATGAGTATCTAACAAAATAGAGGATTTACACATCAACTAAACACCTTAAATGCCTTCACATGGCTAACAAAGGCGACAACAATGGCTACCTCAGCTTCACTCCAGGTGGAATATGGTTAAACTTTCTCAATAATAAAAAACACACAACCAAGTATTAAGATTTTTGACGTTCTTGCTTCCGAGTCGGCAATTCCTTAAACAAAATCAAAACATATAGATAAGTGAAGAAATACTCTCAAAACAACTTTATATTGCCAAAGTACATGATTACAAATTCGATACCAACTTGGCTTTGATACCAAATGGGGAAAATGGTGGGTATACAAAAGTGGAAGGGAGAGGAGAGAGGAGATGGTGGTGGAAGCAAGGCTAAATTTTGACTGGCATTCCAACTCTTGCCTATACATGAGGAAGGCTAGACCTATTTATAGTCATAACCAACATAATTTACATTTCATTACAACTGAATTTACGCTGCATTTGCATTTCATTTCATATGCTAACAAATTTCATGATGCAACTGGACTGCAGGCAAAAATCACAATCTTTGCTGTAGATGAACTTTATTCTGAATATGAGATGTCATGATTGCTTTGAGTGACTTGATAGGGTATATGTCATGTCTTTATTTTTTTTTCCCTTTCTAGAGATAAGTTCTTCATAGATGTGTATGTCGGGAATAAAATACAACTTCATTCTTATGAGTGATATGCTTTGTCTTTTAATACTTTTGTATGTACTTTTTCCAAAAAAACTCATTGATGGGCTAGTAGAAAAAGCACTTGTAGGAAGAATCTTTATGCTAGGCCTAGTATTATTGGAGACTTGTATCAAAAGTGCTCATCCCGGCCGTCATTTGTTAATTCACCATGGAATAATTGGATTAACTCTTCTCGAGTTCTATCAGAAATATCAAAAGACATGTCTTCATAAGCATTGATAATTTGAATAAGAGCTGTATGTCTAGATTTATATGGATTCTGTATCACCATTGTCTACTCAGCGAGATCATCAGTGCTATAAACAACTCTTCAACCATCACACCAAACATATCTGTATGTATTTGCAAATTCAAGATGTCCTTTTAGATTGAGAAATTTTTGATACTGTTCAGAAGTTGGATCATAAGTTCAGAGGCATTCTAATCTGTATTCCATTGTAGCGACTTCATGAGATTCATACTATTGAGCTGGATAATGAACAGGGAGATGCTCGTAATCATTTAAGGTAGAGATGAACTTTTTGCAAACTAAATCTCCTTCATAATTCTTATGGTCCATAATTGATAAGCTTGATAAAATTGGATTTCTAATCTTTCACCTAAACTTGATGAAATCGTTATGAGAAGTTGTCTTTTGGTAAATCCAAGGCTGCGAAGGGGGCATGATGCACGATTACAGGGAGCTGCTGTATCATTTCAAAATTACCTCTGCATAACGAAAATCTTTGGACTAATCCTTCTTTGATATAAGAGATATCAACTTCATATGATAACAAAAACAATTTGGGAAAGCTAGTTGCCCAACTTATATATTGAGCTTTGAGCATTAATCGCTCCTTGATCTGACAAGAAATAGTTTTTCTCTAATTCTTGCAGCTATCTCATCTGGAAGGGCTGTGTTAACCTTTTCCAGGAGGTGAATTCTGGATGTTTTTCATCAGCATAGGTGGATAATAATGCTATTTGATGGATGTTATGGCACATAAGGATTTAGCTTTCTAAGTCCTTGATATGGTTTGCAATTTTGGATAGGGGTTTTCTAGTGTTTTTTCTTTTATCAGAGAGAATGGTATTCTAATGGGCATTGATAAGTTCTTGTGAAATGACAGTTAATCCTATATTGAAGAAGGGAATTGATATTTATTAGAATGTAGGTATGAAGGAAAAGCTTGATTCCTAAATAGGGGCTTTGCTTTTGCTTGTACTTGATGTCATAATGAGAAGGGATACTTCCTGAAGGCAGATAGGTTTGAATGAGAATTATTAATAATCTGAATTTTAATTTTCTTTGGGAAAAGAAAAATAATTTTATATCTGCCCTCCGGGTGGAATTTGAAGGTACCAAAATATGGATGTAGGATTAAATGTAAAAAACATGAAGACATCAGAGAGACAATTAATAAGATCCGTTTTAGTTGGAACTGGATATTTGATTGTTTTTTGAACACCTTATTCTTATTTACACTTTGTCTGAATACTGTTGACATGTTGAATAGGAGTTGATTCACCAAAATCAAAAATTAATTCTTTATTGTTTAAAATAGTTTTTAGACTTGATGAGTCAATTTGGAAAGGCTGTAAAAATTGTATAAAAGGGTTTCTAAGGATAACATCATTGTTTAAATCCTTTCCTAGAAGGAAATTAGTTTTTATGCGCGTTCCATTTTTATAGACATAAACATTAATTAATTTGGATTTGATATGTAGTTTTTTGCTAACAATAGCTAGATTGAGTTTATTATTGGTTTTTTCAAAATATTTTCTTGGGATTAATCCTTCTCTTGTTAAATTAACAACCATGCCATTATCTAGTAAGCAGAGTGCTTTAATAGAGAAGTCTTTGATTTTAATTGTAACTTGAGTTTTCCATTTTTTAAGTGGATTTCTTGTTAAAGAATTTACAAAACCATTTAAGTCTTCACCAAATTCTTCTTGATGTTCTAAACTATTATCATTATTTTCTTGATAATTTTTGAGTGTGTGAAATTCAAAATTCTCAGCACGTTGTTTGAGTTCTTGAAGTTTAATTAAGTCTTGTTTTAATTCTTTTATTTTTTTGCTTTTTATTAGTAATTCTTTGTAAAGATCTTGAATTGAAATATGAGGAGGAGCTTGCTGCTCTTTTAATCTATCTAATACAATTTCAATGCTGAATTGTTCATGTAAGTTAGATATATTATTTGATGCAGAAGCTTTCTTTTTTTATTTCCTTTATTTATATTCTGTATTTTTTCAAAATATTTATTTTTTAATTCTTCATCTTTGAAATCTTTGAACATTTCTATCACCAATTCTTCTGGAGCAGAAAGTACATTTAAAGATAAAGAGGAAGAAGAAGCAGATTCATACCAGATTTCACAGTCAAATATTTTACAATGACATGTATCTAAAAAATGAGAGGAAGAATAATCTGTATCAAAGGAACTGGATGACTCTGATGTTGAGGATCCTTTTAAGATAGTTTTGATTTCTTTTTCTCTTTTTACTTTTATTTTTCGGCAGTCAGGAGATATATGTCCTTTTTCCTTGCAATTATAACATTCTATTTCTTTTTTCCTAGGATGAGAAGTGGATGGATTATTTTTTGTATAAGACTTCTTTAATTCTTTATAAGGGTTTTTATGAGAAGGTTTTTTATGATATCTTTTTGAGCGAATATAATATTATGGAGTTGAAAAATGTTTAGATTTTTTTTTGAAGGTTTCTTTTGAAGTTTTTCTTTTTATTCTGGCTAGAAGGACTGATTAATGGTTCCATACCAAATTGAAAACAAACATCACCAAGTTCATACTTGTTGATTCTTTTTTTATTTTCAATTTGACGTTTAAGTTTGATTTCATTGTATAATGAAAATCCAACTTTATTAATCTTTTGAATTAGATCACCATATGTATACATTCCATAATTCAAAATTTCATAATTTTCTGATTTTAGTTCCTCTCTAACTTTTTCTGCAAAAAGTTTAGGGAAACCAGATGTGAATTTTTCTTTCCAAAATTCTGAATTACTTGCATGGATTTTATAAAGTTTTGATAAGAAAACATCTTTATACCAATGAAAATCTGATAATGTTGGGCAAGATAAATTGATTAATTGTGTTTTAAAATTTTCTTCTACATTCATATAATTACCAATAAAATGTTTAACTATATTGGTAATAAGCATGTAGATGGAATCGGGGATTATTTGGCCTTGAGGAGTAAGAATAGGATTTCCCAAGGGATCTCTTTTTACTGCATTTAATATAGCATTTCTTTATGTTTTAGACAGGTATGTTTCCCCCCAACCATGTAATTGTCCAGTAAATCCAAGGACGACTGCATTTATTGCATGTCTTTGATCATTACCGGCAGCCATGATGGTAGAGGCATATATCATCATGTGTTGGCATAGTTGCAAGATTTGATATTCAGATAGTCCATCTACATTCCATTCATATGCTGAAGAGTTTTCAAATTGCAGGCCATTTAGAAGAGCTTGTTCTTCGAATTGAAAATCAACTACAGTAGGTCTTGGATAATAATTTCTTGTTTTTGCTATAGTGACAATTGGTTTTTGTCTTCTAAATTATTTCCTGAGGGATCTCTTTTTATAGCATTTAATATAGCATTTCTTTCTGTATTAGATAGGTATTTTTCCCACCAACCATGTAATTGTCTAGTAAATCCAAGGACAACTGCATTTGCTGCATGTCTTTGATCATTACAGGTAGCCATGATGGTAGAGGCATATATCATCATGTGTTGGCATAGTTACAGGATTTGATATTTAGATAGTCCATCTACATTCCATTCATATATAGAAGAGTTTTCAAATTAAAGGCCATTTAGAATAGCTTGTTCTTGGATTGAAGATCAACTGGAGTAGGTCTTGATTAATAATTTCTTGTTTTTGCTGCAGTAATGATTGGTTGCTACAGTGAAGATATTGAAACAATTATTGAACATGGGGATGGAAGTGTTGAAATAAATTTTCAAATAGACTCAAGAGATACAATTCTTACAGTTCATCAACCTTCTAGAAAGTCTTATTCTCATCCTCCCTCTGTGGTAGGATCTTCCATAAAAGAACTATCCCGCTTTTCTTGCTCTACACCTAATGTAGACCTTCTACCTACAGGACTAGTGAATCCTTCTTATCAAGCTTCTCCATCTAATAGATATAATCCTTTGGAATCCGATTTCAATATAAATGTTATTGAATGCTTTGAAATTGCTAAAGAAATGTTAAAAAAGAATTTAGCTTTACATCCTCTGACAAAATCCTTTCTTAACCAGGTTTTCAAGGACACAAAGACTTTCTAAAAGCAAAATGGTTTAAATATATGTATGATAATCATGGAAATATTTATTTCTTTGATTGAATTAAACTAGCCATGAAGAAAGCTTATAATACTGAAAATTTATCCATCAATATGATAATAAAATCAAGCTCATCTTGGATTATAGCTTCTACCAGTTCTTTTCCACAAAAGACAGAAGAATCTATATATCCTCTATTAAATCAAATTATATATAAAGAAACTTCAGCCGTACCCATAAAAGATGTAGCAAAGATACAAGGAGACAAAGGTAAATCTGAATTAATTTATCAATCAGACTTAAGTCATGTTTTTATACAAGATAATTATACAAATATTAACCTTCATAGTATTGGCCAACAAACCAATAAAATTGAATATAAAGTTGAAAATATTTTAAAAATTTATAAAGCATCATCTTCACAAAAGATAATTAAGACTTAATCTTTAGGTTTTCAAGGTGAGGCCCTTAAAGATCTAAAGTTAGAAAAAAAACACTTAAAATTTTCAGACAAAATAATCAATCAATTATCTCATAGTTTTACAAACATAAAACTTAATGATAATAATGAAAGTAAAGATGAAAAATCCATAAATGCTTTAGTTTTTAAAGCTTTGAGCTTGACTCAAAATTCTCTGTTTCTGACTCTATAGAAGAAAAATCAAATGAAAATCAAGATGATCAAAATCAAGAATCTCTAAAAATCAATAAAATATTTAAAAGACAAAAACCATTAGTCACTGTAGCAGAAACAAGAAATTATTATCCAATACCTACTCCAGTTGATCTTCAATTAAAAGAACAGGCTCTACTAAATGGCCTTTGATTTGAAAACTCTTCAGTATACGAATAGAATGTAGATGGACTATCTGAATATCAAATCTTGCAACTATGCCAACATATTATGATATATGCCTCAACAATCATGGCTGCTAGTAATGATCAAAGACATGCAGTAAATGCAGTCGTCCTCAGATTTACTGGACAATTACATGGTTGGTGGAAAAAAAACCTATCTGATACAAAAAGAAATGCTATATTAGATGCAGTAACAAGAGATCCCTCAGGAAATAATGTTCTTACTCATCAAGGCCAAATGATCCCTAATTGCATCACATGCTTATTACCAATATAGTTAAACATTTTATTGGCAATTATATGAATGTAGAAGAAAAATTAAAAACACAATTAATCAATTTATCTTGCCCAACATTATCAGATTTTCATTGGTATAAAGATGTTTTCTTATCGAAACTCTATACAATTGATGCAAGTAATTCAGAATTTTGGAAAGAAAAATTCATATCTGGTCTTCCTAAACTTTTTGCAGAAAAAGTCAGAAAAGAATTAAAATCAGAAAATTATGGAAATTTAAATTATGGAATGTATACATATGGAGATCTAATTCAAAAGATTAATATAGTTGGATTTTCATTATGCAATGAAATCATACTTAAATGTCAAATTAAAAATTAAAAAAGAATCCATAAGTGTGAACTTGGTGATTTTTTTTTAATTTGGTATGGAACCATTAATTAGTCCTTGTAACCAGAATAAAAACAAAAACTTAAAAAAAACCATCAAAAAGAAAATCTAAACATTTTTCAACTCCATAATATTATATTCCCTCAAAAAGATATCATAAAAAATCTTCTCATAAAAACCCTTATAAAGAATTAAAGAAATCTTAAACAAAAAATAATCCATCCACTTCACATCCCAAGAAAAAAGAAATACAATGTTATAATTGCAAGGAAAAGGACATATAGCTCCTAACTACCCAAAAATAAAAGTAAAAACAGAAAAAGAAATCAAAACTATCTTAAAAGGATCCTCAGCATCAGAGTCATCCAGTTCCTTTGATATAGATTATTTTTCCTCTCATTCTTCAGATACATGTCATTGTAAAATATTTGATAATGAAATCTAGTATGAATCTGCTTTTTCTTCCTCTTTATCTTTAGATGTACTTTCTGCTCCAAAAGAATTGGTGCTGGAAATGTTTAAAGATTTCAAAGATGAAGAATTAAAAAATAAATATTTTGAAAAAATACAGAATATAAATAAAGGAAATAAAAAAGGAAAAGCTTCTACATCAAATAATATATCTGACTTATCTAAACAATTCAACATTAAAATTGTATTAGATAGATTAAGTGAGTAGCAAGCTCCTCCTCATCTTTCAATTCAAGATCTTTATAAAGAAATTACTAATAAAAAGCAAGAAATAAAAGAATTAAAATAAGACTTAATTGAACTTCAACAACTCAAAAATGTGCTGAGAATCTTGAATTTCACACACTAAAAAATTATCAAGAAAATAATGATAATAATTTAGAACATCAAGAAGAATTTGGTGAAGACTTAAATGGTTTTGTAAATTCTTTAACAAGAAATCCACTTAAAAAATGGAAAACTCAAGCTACAATTAAAATCAAAGACTTCTTTATTAAAGCACTCTGCTTACTAAATAGTGGTATGATTATTAATTTAATAAGAGAATGATTAATCCCAACAAAATATTTTGAAAAAACCAATAATAAATTCAATCTAACTACTACTAGCAAAAAGCAACATATCAAATACAAATTAATTAATTTTTATGTCTATAAAAATGTAACATGCATAAAGACTAATTTCCTTTTAGAAAAGGATTTAAACAATGATGTTATCCTTGAAAACCCTTTATACAATTTTTTACAGCCTTTCCAAATTGACTGATCAGGTCTAAAAACTATTTTATACAATAAAGAATTAATTTTTGATTTTGGTGAATCAACTCCTATTCAACATGTCAATAGTATTCAAATAAAGTGTAAACAAGAATAAGGTGTTCAAAAAACAATCAAATATCTAGTTCCAAATAAAACCGATCTTATTAATCGTCTCTCTGATGTCTTCATGTTTTCTACGTTTAATCCTACATCTAGATTTTGGTACCTTCAAATTCTACCCGAAGGACAGTTATAAAATTATTTTTCTTTTCCCAAAGAAAATAAAAATTTAGATTATTGATAATTCTCATTTAGACCTATATGCCTTCAGGAAGTAACCATTCTCATTATGACATCAAGTAGCAAAGCCCCTATTCAGGAATCAAGTTCTTCTTTCATACCTACATCCCAATAAATATCAATTCCTTTCTTCAGTCCAGGATTATTTGTCACTTCACAAGAACTTATCAATGCCCATTAGAGTGCCATTCTCTTTGATAAAAGAAAAAACACTAGAAAACCCTATCCAAAATTGCAAACCATATTAAGGACTTAGAAACCCAAATCCTTATGTGCCATAACATCCATCAAAGAGCAATGTTAACCACCTATGCTGATGAAAAAACATCCAGGATTCACCTCCTGGAAAAGGTTAACACAACTCTTCCAGATGAGATAGCTACAAGAATTAGAGAAAAATCTAATTCTTGTAAGATCAAGGAGCGATTAATGCTTAAAGCTCAATATATAAGTTGGGCAACCGGCTTTCCCAAATTGTTCTTGCCATCATATGAAGTTGATATCTCATATATTGAACAAGGATTGGTCCAAAGATTTTCTTTATGCAGAGATGATTTTGAAATGATACAATAGCTCCCTGCAATTGTGCATCATGCCCTTTGCAGCCTTGGAGTTGCCAAAAAACAACTTCTCATAATGATTTCATCAAGTTTGGGTGAAAGATTAGAAATTTGGTTTTGTCAACCTTATCAATTATAGACCATCATGAATTATGAAGAAGGAGATTTAATATACAAAAAATTAATCTCTACCTTAAATGATTACGAGCATCTCCCTGTTGATTATCCAGCTCAATGGTATGAATCTCATGAAGTCGCTACAATGGAATACAGTTAAGAACGTCTCCAAAAGTATGATCTAGCTTCTGGTCAATATCAAAGATTTCTCAATCCAAAAGGACATCTTGAATTTGCAAGTACATATAGATATGTTTTGTGTGACGGTTGATGAGTTGTTTGCATTGCTGATGATCGATCTTGCTACGCAAACAACAGTGATACAGAATCCTTCTAAATCCAGATATTCCAAGCTTAATAAATTCTAAATGCCTATAAAGATATCTCTTTTGACATTTCAGAAAAAAATCTTGAAGAATTAATTCAGCTATTCCATGGAGAATTCGAAAATGATAATGAAGGTTGGAATGACCGTTGTCATAATTTTGACTCTATTATGAAGTTCTCCATCAGCTACAATGGAATTCATTCGGATGGTGATTAATCTTATCAAGATTTAGATTTATCAAGATTTATTAAGAGCTTTCTTTATAAAGCCTACAAAGAAAAGACAATAAAAACTTTATCATTGCAACCGTATCCATAGCTATGCTATTCTCTACAAACACATCAAAGTTATATTGGAAAAGTACTCTACAAAAAAGCTACTTTGAGAAAGAAGACAAAAGACAATTGAGAAAATCCAAAAGCCAACAAGAAAATTCAATGCTCCATAAACTCCTCTCTCTGCAACAGACCAACTAGGTACTATGCAGAAGAATAAAGCAACGTCCTCCTAGTCAACAAGTACAGTCATCACAGCATGAAAACAAACCATCTATAAGGAAGTTGTGATTCTATCCAGCAGTAAAATCGTAAAACATCATAAAATGAAATGCAAATGCAGCGTAAATTTAGTTGTAATGAAATGTAAATTATGTCTACTAAGGCTATAAATAGTACCAGCCTTCTCCATGTATAGGCAAGAGTTGGAATACTAGTCAAAATCCAGCTTTACTTCCACCACCATCGCCTTTCTCCTCTCCCTTCCACTTTTGTATATCCACCACCTTCCCCATTTGGTATTAGAGCCAAGTTGGCATCTAATTTGTAATCAAGAATCGTTGTAATATAAAATCGTTTTGTGAGTATCTCTTCACTTATCTTCATATTTTGATTTTGTTTAAGGAATTGCTGACTCGAAAGCAAGAATGTAAAAACGCTTAATACTTGGTTATGTGTTTTTTATTATTAAGAAATTTTAATCATATTCCACTCAGAGCGAAGCTGAGGTAACCATTGTTGTCGCCGTTGTTAGCCATGTGAAGGTGTTTAAGGCATTTTATTAGTGTGTAAATCCTCTATTTTGTTAGATACTCGTGGTGGATTTGGTTAAAATAACTCTGTAATACAAATTATGGCAAAGGTTATTAAGAAGTTTTTATCTTCTTCTTCCTCATCATCAAATTCCTTATCTTCTATGTCTATTAAAAGTAGTGAAGAAATCAATTATGATGATTTAGATCAAGTTGTTTGTGACTGGACTATTCCAATCGTAAATAAAAATGAAATTTAGAAAGTTAGAAGTTTTCAATTAAAATCAAGTCATAAAGTAAAACCCATTGAAAGAATTGAACGTATTACCAGAAATATTCAGCATCTTTCGTTAAGCAAACCGCATAAAATAATGGAGTATGTTAAAACATACAGTTATATTCATTTTGGATTACTGCAAGTTGCTCTAAAGCCATTAACAAGATTTGGTCTTAGAACTGAAGCTCTCATCTATGTTCAAGATACAAGACATAAAAAATTCAGTGATTCATTACTTGGGATGGTTGAATCAATCAAGTTTGGGTAATGGCCCTCCTTTCTTCAGTTGCTTTCCAAATTTCTCTGTTTCTCTTACAGATCTAGGTGCACATGAAGCACTTACTCTTACTATCCAGACAAAAGGTTTTGATATGAATTCTCACAATAAAAAACTTGCTCTCATATATAGAGTTTATTATAAACTCAAGAATTTAGCTGTTCCAGGCATAGCCGATTCCCATCAAGCAAAAGGTATGACTACTTTATTCCAAACTAATTTCAAAAATAAAGTTAATATTCCAAAACTCATACAGTGGAATGATATTAATATATCTGGTAAATGGCTCTTAGAAAACACTCAACCTAAAAGGTCTTTAGAAAATCAAGATATTGAAACAATTATTAAACATGAAGATGGAAGTGTTGAAATAAATTTTCAAACAGATTCAAGAGATACAATTCCTACCATTTAACAACCTTCTAGAAATTCTTATTCACATCCTCCATCAGTGGCAGGATCTTTCATAAAAGAACCATCTCGAGTTTCTTGCTTTACACCTAGTGTAGACCTTCGACCTACAGGACTAGTGTATCCTTCTTATCAAGCTTCTCCATCTAATACATATAATCCTTTGGAATCCGATTTCAATATAAATGTTATTGAATGCTTTGAAATTGATAAAGAAATGTTAAAAAAGAATTTAGCTTCACATCCTTTAACAAAATCCTTTTTAAACAGGTTTCCCAAGAGCATAAAGATTTCTTAAAAGAAAAGTGGTATAAATGTATGTATGATAATCAAAGAAATATTTATTTCTTTGATTAGCTTAAACTAGCCATAAAGAAAGCTTATAATACTGAAGATTTATCTATCAATATGATAACAAAATTTGGCTCATCTTGGATTATAACTTTTACCAGTTCTTCTCCACAAAGAACTGAAGAATCTACTCCGTTACATCAAATCATATATAAAGAAACTTTAGCCGTACCCATAAAAGATGTTGCAAAAATACAAGGAGATAAAGATAATTCCGAATTTATTTACAAATCAAACAAAAGTCAAGTTTTAGAACAAAATAATTTTACAAATATTAACCTTCATACTATTCGCTAACAAACCAATAAAATGGAAAATAAAGTTGAAAATAATTTAAAAATTTATGAAGCATCTTCTTCACAAAAGATAATTAAGATACAAACTTTAGGTTTTCAAGGTGAAGCTCTTACAAATCTAAAGTTAGAAAGGAAACCTTTAAAATTTTCAGATGAACTAATTAATCAATTATCTCATAGTTTTACAAATATCAAACTTCAAGAAAATAAAGACCAATAAGCTAACAATTCGGTAAATGTTTTAGTCTCAAATTCTAAAGCCTCTAGCTCAGATTCAAAATTTCCAGTACCTGATCCTATAGAAGAAGAGTCTAAAACAAACGAGAATCAAAATGATCAAAATCAAGAATCTCTACAAATTAATAAAATATTTAAAAGACAAAACCAATAGTCACTGCAGTAAAAATAAGAAATTATTGTCTAAGACCTAATCTAGTTGACCTTCAATTCAAAGAACAAGCTATTCTAAATGGCCTTCAATTTGAAAACTCCTCAATATATGAATGGAATATAGATGGACAATCTAAATATCAAATCCTGCAACTATGCCAACACATGATGATATATGCCTCTACCATCAAGGCTGCTGACAATGATCAAAGACAAGCAGTAAAAGTAGTTGTCCTTGGATTTACTGGACAATTACAAGGTTGGTGGGAAAAGTACCTGTCCGATATAGAAAGACAAGCTTTACTGAATGCAGAAAAAGAGATCCTTCAGGAAATCCTGTTATTACTCCTTTCATCTAATGATTCCTGATTCTATTTACATACTTATTAGTAATATAGTAAAACAGTTTAATGGTAATTATATGAATGTAAAAGAAAAACCAAAAACATAATTAATCAATTTATCTTGCCCAACATTATCAGATTCTCATTGTTATAAAGTTGTTTTCTTATCAAAACTCTATACAATCGATGCAAGTAATTTAGAATGTTGGATAGAAAAATTCATATCTTGTCTTCCTGAACTTTTTGCAAAAAAAGTTAGAGAAGAATTAAAATAAAAAAATTAAGGAAATTTGAATTATGGAATGTATTCATATGGTGATCTAATTCAAAAGATTAATAAAGTTTGATTTTCATTATGCAATGAAATCAAACTTAAACGTCAAATTGAAAATCAAAAAAGAATCAGCAAGTATGAACTTGGTCTTTAACGTCAAATTGAAAATTGAAAAAGAATCAGCAAGTATGAACTTGGTGATTTTTGTTTTCAATTTGGCATAGAACCATTAATCAATCTTTCTAGCAAAAATAAAAAGAAAAACTTAAAATGAAACCATCAAACAGGAAAATCTAAACAATTTTCAACTCCATAATATTATACTTCCTCAAAAAGATATCATTAAAATTCTTCTCATAAAAACCCTTATAAAGAATTAAAGAAATCTTATACAAAAGATAATCCATCTACTTCTCATCCTAAAAAAAAGAAATATAATGTTATAATTGCAAAGAAAAAGGACATAAAGATCCTGATTGCCCAAAAATAAAAGTAAAAACATAAAAATGAATCAAAACTATCCTAAAAGGATCCTCATCCTCATCCTTAGAATCATCTAGTTCCTCTGATAAAGATTATTCTTCAGTTACATGTCATTGTAGAATATTTGACAGTGAAATCCAGTATGAATCTGCTTCTTCTTCCTCTTCATCTTTAAACATACTTTTTGCTTCAAAAGAACTGGTGCTAGAAATGTTTAAAGATCTCAAAGATGAAGAATTAAAAAATAAATATTTTGAAAAAATACAAAATATAAATAAAGGAAATAGAAAAGCAAAAGCTTCTACTTCAAATAATGTATCTAACTTACCTGAACAATTCAGTATTAAAACTGTATTAGATAGATTAAAAGAGTAGCAAGCTCCTCCTCATCATTCAATTCAAGATCTTTATAAAGAAATTAATAACCAAAAGCAAGAAATAAAAGAATTAAAACAAGACTTAATTGAACTTCAAACAACGTGTTGAGAATCTTGAATTTCACTCACTCAAAAATTATCAAGAAAATAACAATAATTTTGAAAATTAAGAAAAATTTGATAAAGACTTAAATGGTTTTGTAAAGTCTTTAACAAGAAATCCACTTAAAAAGTGGAAAACTCAAGCTACAATTAACGTCAAAGACTTCTCTATTAAAGCACTTTGCTTACTAGATAGTGGCGCAGTTGTTAATTTAATAAGAGAAAGATTAATCCTAACAAATTATTATAAAAAAATCAATAATAAACTCAATCTAGCTACTGTTAGCCAAAAACTACATATCAAATACAATTTAAATAATGTTTATGTCCATAAAAATGGAGCATGCATATGGACTATATTCCCTCTAGGAAAGGATTTAAACAATGATGTTATCCTCAGAAATCCTTTTCTATGAATTTTATAGCCTTTTCAAATTAACTCATCAGGTCTAAAAACAATTTTAGACAATAAAGAATTAAATTTTGATTTTGTTGAACTAATTCCTATTCAACATATCAATATTATTCAGACAAAGTGAAAACAAGAATAAGATGTTCAAAACCACTCAGATATCCAGTTCCAAATAAAAAGGATCTTATTAATCGTCTCTCTGATGTCTTCATGTTTTCTACAAATAAAAAGGATCTTATTAATCGTCTCTCTGATGTCTTCATGTTTTCTACATTTAATCCTACATTTAGATTTTGGTACCTTTAAATTCTGCCGGGAGGATAAATATAAAAATGCTTTTCTTTTCCCAAAGAAAATAAAAATTCAGATTATTGATAATTCTCATTCAAACCTATCTTTTAATCCATCTGCCTTCAAGAAGTATCCCTTCTCATTATGACATCAAGTAAAGCCCCTATTCAAGAATTAAGCTCTTCCTCCATACCTATATCCCAACAAATATCAATCGCTTTCTTCAATCCAGGATTATCTGTCACTTCACAAGAACTTATCAATGCCCATTGGAGTGCCATTCTCTCTGATTAAAGAAAAAATACTAGAAAAACCCTATCCAAAATTACAAACCATATCAAGCACTTAGAAAGCCAAATCCTTATATGCCATAACATCCATCAAAGAGCACTGTTATCCACCATTGCTGATTAAAAAAAATCCAGAATTCACCTCCTGGAAAAGGTTAAAATAGCCCTTCCAAATGAGATAGCTACAAGAATTAGAGAAAAAACTCTTTCTTGTCAAATCAAGGAGTGATTAATGCTCAAAACTCAATATATAAGCTGGGCAACTAGTTTTCCCAAATTGCTCCTACCATCACATGAAGTGGATATCTCATATATCAAACAAGGATTAGTCTAAAAATTGTTTTTTATACAGAGATGATTTTGAAATAATAAAGTAGCTCCATGCAATCGTGCATTATGCCCTTCGCAGCCTTTGAGTTACCAAAAGACAACTTCTCAAAATGATTTCATCAAGTTTGGGTGAAAGATTAGAAATCCAGTTTTATCAACCTTATCAATTATGGACTATCATGACTTATGAAGAAGGAGATTTAGTCTGCAAAAAATTCATCTCTACCTTAAATGATTACGAGCATCTCCCTGTTGATTATCCAGCTCAATGGTATGAATCTCATGAAGTCACTACAGTGGAATACAGCTTAGAACATCTCCAAAATTATGATCTGGCTTTCAATCAATATAAAAGATTTCCAAATCTAAAAGGACAGCTTGAATTTTCAAGTACATACAGATATGTTTGGTGTGACGGTCAATGAGTTGTTTGCATTGCTAATGATCTCACTGAGCAAACAACAGTGATATAGAATCCATATAAATCTGGACATACAGCTCTCAATCAAATTATCAATGCTTATGAAGACATGTCTTTTGATATTTCTAAAGAAACTCGAGAAGAGTTAATCCAATTATTCCATGGTGAATTAACAAATGAAGGTTGGAATGAGCACTTTTGATGCAAGTCTCCAATAATACTATGCCTAGCATAAAGATTCTTCCTACAAGAGCTTTTTCTAATAACAATAGAAGGATGAGAAAAGCTTTTTCTACTAGCCCATCAATGAGCTCTTAGAAAAAGTACATGCAAAAGTACTAAAAGACAAAGCATATCTCTGATAAGAATGAAGTAGTATTTTATCCCCGACATGCACATCCATGAAAAACTTATCTCCAGAAAGGGAAAAGAAATAAAGACATGACACATACCTTATCAAGTTACTTAAAGCAATCATGACATCTCACTATTTAGAATAGAGTTCATCTATAGCAAAGATTGTGATTTTTGCCTACAGTCCGAAAGCATCATGAAATTTGCTAGCACATTAAATGAAATGCACATTCAGCTAAATTCAGTTGCAATGAAATGTAAATTATGTTTGTTATGACTAAAAATAGGTCTAGCCTTCCTCATGTACAAGCAAGAGTTCGAATACCAGTCAAAATCCAGCTTTGCTCCACCACCATCTCCTCTCTCCTCTCCCTTCAGCTTTTGTATACCCACTATCTTCCCCATTTGGTATTAGAGCAAAGTTGGTATCAAGTTTGTAATCAAGTACTTTGGCAACATAAAGTTGTTTTGTGAGTATTTCTTCACTTATCTTTGTTATGTTATGCTTTGATTTTACTTATGGAATTGTTGACTCAGAAGTAAGATGTCAAAAGTCTTAATACTTAATTCTGTATTTATTATTATTGAGAAATTTTAATCATATTCTGCCCGGAGTGAAGCTGAGGTTACCATTGTTGTCACCGTTATTAGCCATGTGAAGGCGTTGAAGGCATTTGGTGGTGTGTAAATCCTCCATTTCGTTAGATACTCATGGTGGATTTGGTTAAAATAACTCTGTAATAGAAAGTATGGCTAAGCTTATTAAGATGTTTGTACCTTCTTCTTCCTCTTCATCAAATTCCTCATCTTTTATGTCTATTAAAAATAGTGAAGAAATCAGTTATGACGATTTAGATCAAGTTATTTGTGATTGGACTATTCCAACCTTAAATAAAAATGAAATTTATAAAGTGGGACGTTTTCAATTAAAATAAAGCTACAAAGTAAAGACCATTAAAAGAATTGAATCTAATGCTAGTAATATTTAGCATCTTTCTTTAATCAAGACCCATGAAATGAAGGGGTATGTTCAAACATACAATTATATTCATTTTGGATTAGTGTAAGTTACTCTAAAGCCTTTAACAAGACATGGACTTAGAACAGAACCTCTCATCTATGTTCAAGATACAAGACATAAAAAATTCAGTGATTCATTACTTAGAATGTTGAATCAAGTTTGGCTAATGGCCCTACTTTCTTCAATTGCTTTCTAGATTTCACTGTTTCCCTTATGGATCCAGGTGCACAAGACGCTCTTACTCTTGCTATCCGACAAAAGTTTTTGATATGAATCCTCATAATTAAAATCTTGCTCTCATATATAGAGTTTATTATAAACTCAAGAATTCAGTTGTTCCAAGCATAGCCTATCCCATCAAGCAAAAGGTATGTCTACTCTATTCCAAACTAATTTCAAAAATAAAGTTAACATTCCAAAACTCATACAGTGGAATGATATTAATCTAGCTGGTAAATGGCGCTTAGAAAACGCTCAACCTGAAAGGTCTTTAGAAAATCAAGATATTGAAACAATTATTGAACATGGAGATGGAAGTGTTGAAATAAATTTTCAAACAGATTCAAGAGATACAACTCCTATAGTTTATCAACCTTCTAGAAAGTCTTATTCTCATCCTCCCTCTGTAATACGATCTTTCAAAAAAGAACCATCCCGAGTTTCTTGCTTTACACCTAATGCAGACCTTCGACCTACAGGACTTGTATATCCTTCTTATCACGCTTCTCCATCTAATAGATATAGTCTTTTGGAGTCCGATTTTAATATAACTGCTATAGAATGTTTTGAAATTGATAAAGAAATGTTAAAAAAAATTTAGCTATACATCCTTTAACAAAATCCTTTTTTAAACAAGTTCCTCAAGAGCATAAAGATTTTTTAAAAGAAAAGTGGTAAAAATATATGTATGATAATCAAAGAAATATCTATTTCTTTGATTGGCTTAAACTAGCCATAAAGAAAGCTTATAATTCTAAAGATTTATCCATCAATATGATAACAAAATTAAGTTCATCTTTGATTATAGCTTTTATCAGTTCTTCTCCACGAAGAATTGAAGAATCTATACATCCTCCATTACACCAAATCTTATATAAAGAAACATCAACCGTACCCATAAAAGATGTTAGAAAAATACAAGGAGATAAAGGTAAATCGGAATTTATTTACAAATCAGACTTAATTCATGTTTTAGAACAAAATAATTATACAAATATTAACCGTCATACTATGGGCCAAGAAACCAATAGAATTGAAGATAAATTTGAAAATATTTTAAAAATTTATGAAGCATCTTCTTCACAAAAGATAATTAAGATATAGACTTTAGGTTTTCAAGGTGAAGCTCTTAAAGATCTAACGTTAGAAAGGAAACCTTTAAAATTTTCAGATGGACTAATTAATCAATTATCTCATAGTTTTACAAATATCAAACTTCAAGAAAATAAAGATCAATAAGCTGACAGTTCGATAAATGTTTTAGTCTCAAATTCTAAAGCCTCTAGCTCAGATTCAAAATTTTCGGTACCTGATCCTATGGAAGACGAGTCTAAAACAAATGAGAATTAAAATGATCAAAATGAAGAATCTCTACAAATCAATATAATATTTAAAAGACAAAACCAATAGTCACTGCAGTAAAAATAAGAAATTATTGTCCAAGACCTTCTCCAGTTGATCTTCAATTCAAAGAACAAGCTATTCTAAATGGCCTTCGATTTGAAAACTCCTCAATAAACGAATGGAATATAGATGGACTATCTGAATATCAAATTCTGCAACAATGCCAACACATGATGATATATGCCTCTACCATCATGGCTACCGGTAATGATCAAAGACATGTAGTAAATGTAGTCGTCCTTAGATTTACTAGATAATTACAAGGTTGGTGGGAAAAGTACCTATCTGATATAGAAAGACAATCTTTACTAAATGCAGTAAAAAAAGATCCTTCAGAAAATCCTACTATTATTCCTCAAGGTCAAATGATTCCTGATTCTATTTACATACTTATTACCAATATAGTAAAACAATTTATTGGTAATTATATGAATGTAGAAGAAAAAACAAAAACACCATTAATCAATTTATCTTGCCCAACATTATCAGATTTTTATTGGTATAAAGTTGTTTTTTTATCAAAACTCTATACAATCGGTGCAAGTAATTCAGAATTTTGGAAAGAAAAATTCATATCTGGTCTTCCTAAAGTTTTTGCAGAAAAAGTTAAAGATGAATTAAAATAAAAAAAATTATGGAAATTTGAATTATAGAATGTATACATATGGTGATCTAATTCAAAAGATTAATAAAGTTTGATTTTCATTATGCAATGAAATCAAACTTAAAGATCCAATTGAAAATAAAAAAGGAATCAGTAAGTATGAACTTGGTCTTTAACGTCAAATTGAAAATAAAAAATAATCAGCAAGTATGAACTTGGTGATTTTTGTTTTCAACTTGGCATAGAACCTTTAATAAGTGCTTTTAGCAAAAATAAAAAGAAAATTTTAAAATGAAACCATCAAACAAGAAAATCTAAACATTTTTCAACTCCACAATATTATACTCTCTCAAAAAGATATCATAAAAAATCTTCTCATAAAATCCCTTATAAAGAATTAAAGAAATCTTATACAAAAGATAATCCTTCTACTTCTCATCCTAAGAAAAAAGAAATACAATGTTATAATTACAAAGAAAAAGGACATATAGCTCCTGACTGCCCAAAAATAAAAGTAAAAACATAAAAAGAAATCAAAACTATCCTAAAATGGTCCTCATCCTCATCCTTAGAATCATCTAGTTCCTCTGATAAAGATTATTCTTCAGATACATGGCATTGTAGAATATTTAATAGTGAAATCCAGTATGAATCTACTTCTTCTTCCTCTTTATCTTTAAACATACTTTCTACTTCAGAAGAACTGGTGCTAGAAATGTTTAAAAATCACAAAGATGAAGAATTAAAAATTAATTATTTTGAAAAAATACAGAATATAAATAAAGGAAATAAAAAAGGAAAAGCTTCTACTTCAAATAATGTATCTGACTTACCTGAAAAATTCAGCATTAAAACTGTATTAGATAGATTAAAAGAGCAGCAAGCTCCTTATCATCTTTCAATTCACGATCTTTATAAAGAAATTAATAATCAAAAGCAAGAAATAAAAGAATTAAAACAAGACTTAATTGAACTTCATACAATGTGTTGAGAATCTTAAATTTCACACGCTCAAAAATTATCAAGAAAATAATGATAATTTAGAAAATCAAGAAAATTTTGATAAAGACTTAAATGGTTTTGTAAATTCTTTAACTAGAAATCCACTTAAAAAATGGAAAACTCAAGCTGCAATTAAGGTCAAAGACTTCTCTAGTAAAACACTCTGCTTACTACATAGTTGCGCAGATGTTAATTCAATAGGAGAAGGATTAATCCCGACATAATATTATGAAAAAACCAATAATAAACTCAATCTAGCTACTATTAGCCAAAAACTACATATCAACTACAAATCAATTAATCTTTATGCCTATAAAAATGGAACATGTATAAGGACTATATTCCCTCTAGGAAAGGATTTAAACAATGATGTTATCCTCAAAAATTCTTTTCTAAAAATTTTACAGCCTTTTCAAATTGACTTATCAGGTCTAAAAACTATTTTAGACAATAATGAAATAAATTTTGATTTTAATGAATTAACTCCTATTCAACATATCAAAATTATTCAGACAAAATGTAAACAAGAATAAGATGTTCAAAAATGATTTAGATATCCAATTCCAAATAAAAAGCATCTTATTAATTGTCTCTCTGATGTCTTCATGTTTTCTACATTTAATCCCACATTCAGATTTTGGTACCGTCAAATTCTACTCAGAGGACAGATATTAAAATGATTTTCTTTTCCCAAAGAAAAAAAAATTTAGATTATTGATAATTCTCATTCAGACCTATCTTTTACTCCTTTCTACCTTCAAGAAGTATCCCTTCTCATTATGACATCAAGTAAAGCCCCTATTCAAGAATTAAACTATTCTTTCATACCTACATCCCAACAAATATCAATCCCTTTCTCCAATTTAAGATTATCTATCACTTCACGAGAACTTATCAATGCCCATTGGAGTGCCATTCTCTATGGTAAAAGAAAAAACACTAGAAAAACCCTATCCAAAATTGCAAACCATATCAAGCACTTGGAAAGCCAAATCCTTATTTGCCATAACATCCATCAAAGAGCATTGTTATCCACCTATGCTAATAAAAAAAAACATCCAAAATTTACCTCCTAGAAAAGGTTAAAATAGCCCTTCTAAATGAGATAGCTACAAGAATTAGAGAAAAAACTCTTTCTTCACTACAACAAAATGCATCATTGCCTATGCAGAAAATTTGTAGGTAAAGGACTAGATGTGTAGGTAAAACTCTTCACCTACGCAAAGACATGCGTAGGCAAATTGTAGCCAAAGGGTTGTGGGGAAAAGTCTTTGGCCACGCATAAAATAGTACGTGGGCAAAATTTGAGCTTTTGGCCACGCTTGCTGGTAAGGTAAGTGTGTTGCTTTTGGCTACGCAAAATCCTCGTAGCCAAAGGTTGTATTTTTGCCTACGCTAGCTTGTTGTTGGCAAAGATACAACCTTTGGCTACGAAGATTTTACGTAGGCAAATGTATAGCCTTTGGCTACGAAAATTTTGCGTAGGCAAATGTACAACCTTTCGCTACGAAGTCTTTATGTAGGCAAATGTACAATCTTTGGCTACGAAGATTCTGCATAGGTAAATGTACAACCTTTGGCTACAAAGATTTTGCGTAGGCAAAAGTCAAATATAATTTTTTCTAATTTTAATAAGCACTTTTGCCCATGAAAAATTCGTAGGCAAAAGTAAAAAATATTATTTTTTTATTATAAACATAACTTTTGCCGACACAATACACGTAGCCAAAACCTCCATCTATTTTTTACCTACATACATTGCACAGCCAAAAGAAATAATGAAAAAAATAATTATTTATTTTTAATTTTTTTCAATAACCAGTTTATCCCAATCTCATCCAAACTAATTAAATAAACATACAAATATATTAAAATCCAACCAATTACAAATTCCAATGAACAAATATTAAAAAAATATGAAATACCCAATACATATCATCCAAATAATTCTCAAATATATTCAAATATCTAAAAATAAGAAGATAATATTCAACAAGTCCAAATGCTTGTGATAAAAAAGAAAACAAGAAAAGAGGCCATCTAGTTGTCAAGCTGAAGACATCCTCTATCATCAACCTACACAAAAAATACAGAAACTTGTTAGCATTTTATCAATAAACTGACTTCAAATATAATTATATGCTTGTGCTATCATCACTCTTTAAGTTGATCAGAAATTTAAAAGTTAGCAAATTACACTAACCATGCCCTTTGAAAATAAAGGGGCAACATCTCCCCCAAAAAATATTAACCAAAATGTGTTTTAAAGCCACAACAATATTCTAAGGGCCTTATGATGTCCATATTATCAAAATGAATCATCACAAAGTTAGCCACAACAAAATTTGGTTTAAACAAATGAAATAATTTATTTACTTAATTCTAGATACCTCCTTAAACTCAATCTTTAAGTCCAAACCACTCTTTAGAATTGAAAAAAAAATTGATTTACTAACCAAGGGAAGCCGCATCCTGCCCTCCACTCGATGTGCCATCTTCACCACCATTCTCTAGAATTAACCCCGGAACGCTAGTTGGATCAACTAACCCAGGTACACTGGCAGGATCTATCCCAATTTTTGTAGCCATCACCTGTAGTAAGCCCCGCCATGCAGCTAAGGTCTTATCTTGGTCAGCTATCTTCAGCTGCAGAGCGATCACCTCAGGATTAGGTTCTCGAGACTGTGTGGAAGATGAAGCGATGCTGCGGATCCCAAATCCCCTTGAAAAACCTGATCTTTTCTCAAGCACATCGATGGAAACTTGTACCTCAGTTCGTGGATTCTCGACACCCGGCTGCAACTGTGCGAGAATCTTCTCTTTTAGCATAGCCTGTCATTTTTCATTATGTAAATCCATAGCATAACTAAAAAATGTACATTTGATGATTTAAACAAATGATTAACTAGTACTTACATGATGTTGTTCAGCATAGTCATTTATCCACATCCCACCGTGCCGACCACGTCTGTGAGTTTGCTCAAAAATATCCGAGATAGACGGTTGAACACCACCATTCTTTGATGCCTATTGTTTATTAGATATTTCGGTTAGATTAACTAAATATTGAAATTTTATTGAGAGTGTAAAAATTTATAGTCCTAAACTTACATCGATAGATGCTCATGATGCATATGATCTTGAGCCACTTGTATGATTGTATTTTTGGGCGGCTCGTGCCTTTTTCCCACTTTCAGACTTTTTCTATGAGGACAAAATTAAAAAAGAAAACAATAAAATAAGCTTAATGATCCTAGATGTGGTTGGTCTATTTCCATTAGTAGAAGCTCAAACCATATATATATATGTATATAACAGCAATAAGGAATACTTAAAACTGTCGCTCTCCAACACATGCTCAATCATAAACTTCTAGTCATCCAATTTACAAGGACATAATGGATGGCTTTGATGTCTGGCACCCCATCCTTTTTAAGCTTAAGATAGTGCTTGTGCAATGTGCTCTTCCAGTCTTTGTATAAATCCTGGCACTTATGGTCAATGATAAACTTGAGCACCAAATCTCTTTCGTAGTCCCCACCAAGGTTAAAGGTTAACTGCAATTGGTAACAATAAAATGCAATATGAATTAAACTCTCAGTTTGAGAAATCAATTAAATAACGTGTTAAACAATTTTTTTTTATAAATCAATTGATATTACCCCAACTCTCATAACAATGGCTAGCCTGATCTCAAAATCAATATCTACCCAATGAATGTCTCGGATTGGTGCATGATCTCGAATTTGTTTCCCAAGAGCAGATGCTACAGAAGAGGCCCATGTCCCCTCTATTGTCCCTTCCTCACGATTAATATCAACAGGAATGGGATGACCAAGCACTTTCCTAAGCCTGTCCACGTTCTTTCCCTCGGTTGGGCCGCGTTTACCAGTTTTACTAGAGATTGAAGCTGATGCTGTTAAGAACACAAATTTATTTATGTTAGTAGACATAAATCATTAAAGGAAGGTCAATTCTATTTATTTGTAAATGGTGTACATTTCTTACCCACACTACCGGCGGCACTACGTGGACTGGTAAGCTGGTTAGGCCATGTAAATGAATCAATCAATCTCACTATTATTTTTTTTAGTTAGAATTTTATGAATTATTACTTCTATTTCTTCAATTTTACTCATTCTCAAAAATACATTTCATGTGTTCAAGGGAATTCAAGTTATTCAATTCCATACAAACAAATGGGTGCAATTATAGATCTTTACTCTACATGAGGTTTATTTCTAAACTCTTAAAACTCATGGGCTCCGCAGTGTTTGCTTTGAAATGATTCAATTTCATGTGCATAATTGATTGTATGCTCACCAATTTATTAATTTCAAGTTCCAGTGAGGTTTGAAAATAGTTTAGGATATGTGAAGTAGGAGTGAGGTTATTTTTTTATCGAACCTATGATGAGCTTGGCTTGCCATCTAGGGATGAAATAGGATTTGATTTTGTAAATTTCTTTTTACGTTCAAGAAGGAGAGTATTATAAACAAAAATCCTAGATATTCTTTTCAAAGGTTTGCCTATTTGTATGATGCAACACCTACATTCATCCACAACATAGTCTCATCAAGAAGGATAAAAAAGCATAAATTTTTTTAAAATACATAATGAAGACTTCAAAGCATAATTAGAAGATAAACAAGATATTATAAATATCTATAGATTTTTAACCTTTTATTGAGCAGAAGTGGTATATTTTAACATACGCACACAAATGCAGCCTGCTTGCCCGCACACACACCCACACATGTACACATATATATTGAAACATTTAGTTTTTTTTTTAAATCTTACTAATATATCTTAATAACACATATACAATTGATACCCACATAATATAGCTATTATTAACATTGTAAAATATAGGGAAAAAAATTATAAAAAAATTTTACGCATACAAATTTTCGTCTTTGAGAAATATTTCTATTTTAGATTTTATATAGTATAAATATATGAAATCAAACTGAATGTTTTATTTACATGATAGAAATTAAATAAAATTTTTTCTAATATAACCTGTACTATTGCCTGTGTTAAGCACAGGTGCATTTTCTAGTTAATAACTGATGGGAACTGCTTAAAACTATCCCCACAAAATTGAGAGAAGCTTGGGTCGGCTTGGGCCTTGGTTGTGGCCAACCGGCTTAACCTCCGAAGAATATGGTTATGGGCTCACATGATGTCCAAACCTAATGAAATTTGGAGGGATGGACTATGACAACATTCTAGGCATGCCATAAAATTTTCATCAGGTTTTGACTTCGAAAAGTGGGTCACACCATCTGTTGACTTTTGGTCAAAGTGGGCCCATGCTTCAATTGGTTGGGGCCCAAAGGATCTCAGATGGCCACGAAATTTTGAGGGTTTGATGAGGAACCTATTTTGAGGTTTCTATCCAATTTCCAATTGATTTGACCTTAGGGAAGTTAGACCTGTATTCAGTGCCCCCATGGCCCAGGGGTATGTTGACTTTGGGTCAACAACTTCCAATCGACCCGAAATTTTGCAGAACTACTCCATAGCATTATTAAGGCCTTCCATTGAAATTTCAGCTAATTTGGTCTTCAAGAGGTGGAGATTCCAGAAACTTTAGAATAGGGCTCGTTGAATTTCAACTTGCATCCAATGGTGTCCGAAAATTCCAAAACTTTGAAGGAATGACCTAGAACATATTTTAAGGCTTCCCTATGAATTTCAGCTATTTTTATCATTAGGAAGTATGAGCTGCTCTAGCCTGGGTTGCCTACCAAGAACACTGACAAGAGCCATTTATGCGTGATTTTAGTTTAGATAAAGTTTGTCTATTTTGAAACTTGGACCCATGTTTTTTGCGCACATTTGGAGTCTATTGAATGAATGAAACTTGGCCCTTTGAGTTTAGAATGAGCTTATATATCTTCATTGCAACACTTGTGACGTTTGTTTTATTTATTTATTTTTTTTGTCAACACAAACTCTGCTCACTTACTTGCAATAATGTAAGTTTGGTTGCCTATAATTAATTTTGATTATTGTAACTTTGTTATCCTGCACCATATCAATGTATTAACTTTGAGTGCATAATTTCTCTTATTTTAGTTATATTTTTTTTATCATATTTCAATTACACATGTTTCTTTCAAGTAATTAAAATATATACATTGATGTGATTTCAACTTAGAAAAAGAAGAAGACAATCATAGTCCTTATCAATTAAGTAGTTATAATTTATGTATGTTAGGTTGATTGGATTATTTGTGTAAAATATATATATATATATGAAGAATTGAGGGATGTGTGAGTCAACTACACTCAGCCAATTTTTAAAACCATGATCCATCTCATGTTATCAAAAGTAAAATCTAGATTATTTTGGGTCATAGTGTATTCATTGTGGAGTCTATAAAATCAACAAGATGGAATTTGAATTGACTACAAAGGAATTGAACCTACACAATGTTACAAACCCCAAGATGAAATTGTGTTCAATAGCAGACATGCACCAAACATTAAAATCATTGTACAATGCCCACTTGGGGCAAATTTTGTAATTTTTCATTCCATGACAGTACGTTCAATAACAGTAATGCACCAAACGTTAAAACAGAAAAAAAAAAAACACCACATGGACACAATACCTGCAAGCTAACAAGATATGAACAGCATGCAACAACAATTAGTAGGAGATCAGTACCATGCAACAGCAGGAAAAAAACAGCGTGCAATGGCAACAGCTAACAGGATCAGCAATGTGCAACAGCAACAGCAAATCAGCAGGATCAGCAACGTGTTGAGCAGGATCAGCAATGTGCAACAGCAACAGCAACGTGCAACAGCAACAGGATCAGCAAGATGCAGCAGCAACAGCATATCAGTAGGATCAGCAACATGCAGCAGCAACAACAAATCAGCAGGATCAGCAACGTGCAACAGCAACAGGCAACAGCAACAGCAAATCAGCAGCATGCAACAGGAGATCAGCAGCGTGCAACAGCAGGAGATCAGCAATGTGCAATATTGCAGGTACGTTGTTCTTCTCCTTTTTCTTCTTTCTTCTTTCGTCTTCTTTCTTTTCAATTATTTTTTTTTCTTTTCAGATGTAGCTTTTGGTGGAGAAGTTGCAGTAGAGCACTTCTTCTTCTTCTTCTTTCTTTTCTTTGTTCTTTTTTCAGCCGCTGGTTTTGGTGGCTAGAGACACAACAGCTAGCATGCAGTTTCTTTTTCTTCTTCTTCTTCTTCTTCTTCTTCTGCTTCTTCTTCTTCTTTCTTTCTTTTTGTTTTTTTTTCCAAACGCAGAATCTGATGGCTGCTGATGCAATAGTCGTAGTGCAGTTTCTTCTTCTTCTTTCTTTTCGTTTTTTTTTTTTTTCTTCTCAGATGTAGATCTTGTGGCTGGAGAAGCAAAAGCGTGGTGCAGTTTCTTCTTCTTCTTCTTCTTCTTGTTTTTTGTCTTTTTTCAGATCCAGATCTGATGGCTGGAGACACAACCAGTTTCTTGTTCTTGTTCTTCTTTCTTTTCGTTTTTTTTTTCAGGCACACATGTGGTGGCTGGATTGAAGTTTTCTCCTCCTCCTCCTCTTCTTCTTCTTCTTCTTCTTCTTCTTCTTTTTCGTCAAAGCAGAAGTACACCGCAACCCTTCTTCGTCAAAACGGTTGTAGCGGCAACATTTTCATGGAATGAAGCATCGAATGAAAGAAACTTAGGTTTTTATCTTTACCTAAGTTACAAAATTTATATTTAGGCCCTTTAATTTTCTTTTTTTTTAATTTTAAGACAAGCACCCTGTGGAAAAGAACAATAAATTACAAATTATGCATCTTTCTAACCACAATAAAATTTAAGCACAATTCTCCCAATGATAAAAATTCAAAAATCATTTTTACTGCTTTATTTTCTATTTTATGAAAGCATTTTCTTAATTTTTAAATTCAATTAGTGGAGATCATCTTTTACAATCTTACCCAAAACACAAAAGCAATAAAAAAATGAAGATAATACTGCAGAATTGCATTATAATATTGTAATTGCTTGCCACATAATACTGCAGAAACATTGATTTCCACATAATACTACCCAAATTGCCAACAAGACAAGAGCCTTCTCCTATTCTCAAGTTCACACCATCCAAATACAAGGCACCAAAATTTCCTCACACCCAAGTCCTTTCTCCCATATAAATGACCTTTAAATAAAATAATATGGCACCAAATTTCATAAAATAAGGGCTTAGATTTTTGAAGCACGATTCTATCAAAAACATTTGCATAACACAATAGTGTTTAAAAAAAATAAAAAACAAAAAGAAGAGGCAGGCAGGGGAATAGTTCCATTAAAAAAAATAAAAGAATGGAAATGAAAATATTTGGATTCACCCACGGAAAACAATGCATGGTTAAAAGTCTTGGCCTTTCCCTACGCAAAAGTATGCGTGGCCAAAGGTTTTTCACTTTGCCTACAAAATACTACATTGCCAAAGGATATTGCCCACGGAAAACCATACGTGGCTGAATGTCTTGGTCTTTCCCTACGAAAATATATGCGTAGCCAAAGGTTTTTCACTTTGCCTACAAAATACTACATTGCCAAATGATATTGCCCACGGAAAACCATGCGTGGCCAAAAGTCTTGGCCTTTCCCTGCGGAAATATATGCGTTGCCAAAGGGTTTTCACTTTGCCTACAAAATACCTCGTAGCCAAAAGATATTGCCCACGAAAAACCATGTGTAGCCAAAAGTCTTAGCCTTTTCCTACGCAAATATATGCGTAGCTAAAGGTTTTTCACTTTGCCTACAAAAGACCATGTCACCAAATGATATTTGTTCGTGGGTAAAACTTTGCCTCTTAATTTGGAGAGAATCCCAACCACTTTTGCCCACGCAAATATCTTACGTGGCCAAAAACAAGAGATAACTGTGGCTTTTGCCTATGTAGATTCATTTTCGTAGGCAAAAGATAACTTTTAGCCACGCAAAATGGACTTACATGGGCAAAGCCGTAGCCAATAATGCATTTTGTTGTAGTGCTTGTCAAATCAAGGAACGATTAATGCTCAACACTCAATATATAAGCTGGGCAACTGGCTTTCCCAAATTGCTGCTACTATCACCTGAAGTGGATATCTCATATATCGAACAAGGATTAGTCTAAAAATTGTTTTTTATACAGAGATGATTTTGAAATAATAAAGTAGCTCCATGCAATCGTGCATTATACCCTTCGCAGCCTTTAAGTTACCAAAAGACAACTTCTCAAAATGATTTCATCAAGTTTGGGTGAAAGATTAGAAATCCAGTTTTATCAACCTTATCAATTATGGACTATCATGACTTATGAAGAAGGAGATTTAGTCTGCAAAAACTTCATCTCTACCTTAAATGATTACGAGCATCTCCCTGTTGATTATCCAGCTCAATGGTATGAATCTCATGAAGTCACTACAGTGGAATACAGCTTAGAACATCTCCAAAATTATGATCTGGCTTTCAATCAATATAAAAGATTTCCAAATCTAAAAGGACAGCTTGAATTTTCAAGTACATACAGATATGTTTGGTGTGACGGTCAATGAGTTGTTTGCATTGCTAATGATCTCGCTGAGCAAACAACAGTGATATAGAATCCATATAAATCTGGACATACAGCTCTCAATCAAATTATCAATGCTTATGAAGACAAGTTTATTAATATTTCTGAAGAAACTCGAGAAGAGTTAATCCAATTATTCCATGGTGAATTAACAAATGAAGGTTGGAATGAGCACTTTTGATGCAAGTCTCCAATAATACTATGCCTAGCATAAAGATTCTTCCTATAAGAGCTTTTTCTAAGACAATGGAAGGATGAGAAAAGCTTTTTCTACTAGCCCATCAATGAGGTCTTAGAAAAGGTACATGCAAAAGTACTAAAAGACAAAGCATATCTCTGATAAGAATGAAGTAGTATTTTATTCCCGACATGCACATCCATGAAAAACTTATCTCCAGAACGGGAAAAGAAATAAAGACATGACACATACCTTATCAAGTCACTCAAAGCAATCATGACATCTCACTATTCAGAATAGAGTTCATCTACAGCATAGATTGTGATTTTTGCCTACAGTCTGGAAGCATCATGAAATTTGCCAGCACATTAAATGAAATGCACATTCAATCTAAATTTAGTTGTAATGAAATGTAAATTATTTTTGTTATGACTATAAATAGGACTAACCTTCCTCATGTACAAGCAAGAGTTGGAATACCAGTCAAAATCCAGCCTTGCTTCCACCACCATCTCCTCTTTCCTCTCCCTTCAGCTTTTGTATACCCACTATCTTCCCCATTTGGTTTTGAGCAAAGTTGGTATCAAATTTGTAATCGAGTACTTTGGCAATATAAAGTTGTTTTGTGAGTATTTCTTTACTTATCTTTCTTTTGTTATGCTTTGATTTTGCTTAAGGAATTGTTGACTCAGAAGTAAGAACGTCAAAAGTCTTAATACTTAGTTCTGTGTTTGTTATTATTGAGAAATTTTAATCATATTCCGCTTGGAGCGAAACTGAGCTAGCCATTGTTGTCACCGTTGTTAGCCGTGTGAAGGCATTTAAGGCATTTTGTTGGTGTATAAATCCTCTATTTCGTTAGATACTCGCAATGGATTTGGTTAAAATAACTTTGTAATACAAACTATAGCTAAGCTTATTAAGAAGTTTGTACCTTCTTCTTCCTTATCATCAAATTCCTCATCTTCTATGTCTATTAAAAATAATGAAGAAATTAGTTATGACGATTTAGATCAAGTTATTTGTGACTGGACTATTCCAACCTTGAATAAAAATGAAATTTATAAAGTTGAAAGTTTTCAATTAAAATCAAGTTATAAAGTAAACACCATTGAAAGAATTGAATCCATTACCAGTAATATTCAGCATCTTTCTTTAATCAAGCCCGATGAAATAAAGAAGTATGTTAAAACATATAATTATATTCATTTTGGATTAGTGTAAGTTACTCTAAAGCCTTTAACAAGACTTGGACTTAGAATAGAAGCTCTCATCTATGTTCAAGATAGAAGACATAAAAAATTCAGTGATTCATAATTTCTATGTTTCCCTTACAGATCCAGGTGCACATGAAGCTTTTCGTCTTGCTATCCGAACAAAAGGTTTTGAAATGAATCCTCATAAGCAAAATCTTGCTCTCATATATAGAGTTTATTATAAACTCATGAATTTAGTAGTTGTTCCAGGCATAGCCTATTCCCATCAAGCAAAAGGTATGACTACTTTATTCCAGACTAATTTTAAAAATAAGGTTATGATACAATGGATTTAGAAGGATTCTGTATCACCGTAGTTTGCTCAGCAAGATCATTAGCAATGCAAACAACTCATTGACCGTCACACTAAACATATCTCTATGTAATTGCAAATTCAAGATGTCTTTTTAGATTGAGAAATCTTTGATATTGATCATAAGCTTTATCATAATTTTTGAGATGTTCTAGCTGTATTCCACTGTAGCGACCTCATGAGATTCGTACCATTAAGCTGGATAATTAACAGGGAGATGCTCATAATCATTTAATGTAGAGATGAATTTTTTGCAGAATAAATCTCCTTCTTCATAATTCATGATGGTCCATAATTGATAAGGTTGATAAAACTGGATTTCTAATCTTTCACCCAAACTTGATGAAATTGTTATGAGAAGTTGTCTTTTGGTAACTCCAAGGCTGTGAAGGGCATGACGCATGATTGTAGGGGGCTGCTGTATCATTTTAAAATTATCTCTGCATAAAGAAAATCGTTAGACTAATCCTTGTTCGATATATGGGATATCAACTTCATATGATGGCAGGAACAATTCAGGAAACCCAGTTGCCCAGCTTATATATTGAGCTTTGAGTATTAATCGCTCCTTGATCTGACAAGGAATAGTTTTTTCTCTAATTTTTGCAGCTATCTCATCTGGAAGGGCTGTGTTAACCTTTTCCAGGAGGTGAATTCTGGATGTTTTTTCATCAGTATAGGTGGATAATAGTGCTCTTCAATGGATGTTATGGCACATGAGGATTTGGCTTTCTAAGTACTTGATATGGTTTTGCAATTTGGATAGGGTTTTTTAGTATCTCTTCTTTTATCAGAGAGAATGACACTCCAATGGGCATTGATAAGTTCTTGTGAAGTGACAGATAATCCTAGGAAGGGAATTGTATTTATTAGGATATAGGTATGAAGGCAGAGCTTGATTCCTGAATAGGGGCTTTGCTTTTGCTTGTACTTGATGTTATAATGAGAAGGGATACTTTCTGAAGGCAGATAGGTCTGAATGAGAAATATCAAAAATCTGAATTTTTATTTTCTTTGGGAAAGTAAAAATAATTTTATATCTGTCCTCTAGGTAGAATTTTGAATTAACCAAAATCTGGATGTAGGATCAAATTTAGAAAGCATGAAGATATCAGAGAGATGATTAATAGGATCCATTTTATTTGGAATTGGATATCTGAATGGTTTTTGAACATCTTATTCTTGTTTACACTTTGTCTGAATAATATTGATATGTTGAATAGGAGTTAATTCAATAAAATTAAATTTTAATTCTTTATTGTCTAGAATAGTTTATAGACTAGATGAGTCAATTTTAAGAGGCCGTAAAATTTGTAGAAAAGGATTTCCAAGGATAACATCATTGTTTAAATCCTTTCCTAGAAGGAAATTAGTCTTTATGCATGTTCCATTTTTACAGACAAAAACATTTCTAAATTTTTATTTGATATGTAGCTTTTTGCTAGCAGTAGCTAGATTGAGTTTATTATTGGTTTTTTCATAATATTTTGTTAGGATTAGTCCTTTACTTGTTAAATTAACATCTGCGCCACTATCTAGTAAGCAGAGTGCTTTAATAGAGAAGTCTTTGACCTTAATTGTAGCTTGAGTTTTCCATTTTTTAAGTGGATTCCTTGTTAAAGAATTTACAAAACCATTCAAGTTTTCATCAAATTTTTCTTGATTTTCAAAATTATCATTATTTTCTTAATAATTTTTGAGTATGTGAAATTCAAGATTCTCAACATGTTGTTTGAGATCTTGAAGTTCAATTAAGTCTTATTTTAATTCTTTTATTGCTTGATTTTTATTACTAATTTTTTTATAAAGATCTTGAATTGAAAGATGAGGAGGAGCTTGCTGCTCTCTTAATCTATCTAATATAGTTTTAATGTTGAATTGTTTAGGTAAGTCAGATGTATTATTTGAAGTAAAAGCTTTCCCTTTCTTAGTTCCTTTATTTATATTCTGTATTTTTTCAAAATATTTATTTTTTAATTCTTCATATTTTAGATCTTTAAACATTTCTAGCACCAGTTCTTCTAGAGCAAAAAGTGCGTTTAAAGATAAAGAGGAAGAAGAAGTAGATTCATACTAGATTTCACTATCAAATATTTTACAATGACATGTATCTGAAGCATGAGAGGAAGAATAATCTGTATCAGAGGAACTAGATGACTCTGACACTGAGGATCTTTTTAAGATAGTTTTGATTTCTTTTTCTGTTTTAACTTTTATTTTTGGGTAGTCAGGAGCTATATGACCTTTTTTTTGCAATTATAACATTATATTTCTTTTTTCTTGGGATAAGAAGTGGATGATTATCATTTGTATATGATTTCTTTAATTCTTTATATGGGTTTTTATGAGAAGATTTTTTATAATATCTTTTTGAGGGAGTATAATATTGTGAATTTGAAAAATGTTTAGATTTTTCCTTTTTGATGGTTTCTTTTTAAGTTTTTTTTATTTTGGCTAGAAGGATTGAATAATGATTCCAATCCAAATTGAAAACAAAAATCACCAAGTTCATACTTGCTAATTCTTTTTTATTTTCAATTTGATGTTTAAGTTTGATTTCATTGCAAAATGAAAATCCAACTTTATTTATCTTTTGAATTAGATCACCATATGTATACATTCCATAATTAAATTTTCATAATTTTTTTATTTTAATTCTTCTCTAGCTTTTGCTGCATAAAGTTTGGGAAGACAATATATGAATTTTTCTTTTCAAAATTATGAATTACTTGCATCGATCATATAGAGTTTTCATAAGAAAACATCTTTATACCAACGAAAATCTAATAATGTTGGGCAAGATAAATTGATTAATTGTGTTTTTATTTTTTCTTCTACATTCATATAATTACCAATAAAATGTTCTACTATATTGGTAATAAGCATGCAAATAGAATCAAGAATCATTTAACCTTAAGGAGCAATAATAGGATTTCCTAAAGGATCTCTTTTTACTGCATTTAGTATAACTTGTCTTTCTATATTAGATAAGTACTTTTCCCACCTACCTTGTAATTGTCCAGTAAATCCAAGGACATCTGCATTTGCTGCATGTCTTTGATCATTACCAGCAGCCATGATGGTAGACGCATATATCATCATGTGTTGGCATAGTTGCAGGATTTGATATTTAGATAGTCCATCTACATTCTATTCATTTACTGAGGAGTTTTCAAATCAAAGGCCATTTAGAATAGCTTGTTCTTCAAATTGAAGATCAACTGGAGTAGGCCTTGGATAATAATTTCTTGTTTTTGTTACAGCGACTATTGGTTTTTGTCTTTAAATATTTTATTGATTTGTAGAGATTCTTGATTTTAATCAATTTGATTCTCATTTATTTTAGACTCTTCTTCTATAGGATTAGCTACAGAAAATTCTGAATCTGAACTAGAGGCTTTAAAATTTAAGACTAAAACATTTATAGATTTGTCAGCTTTTTTATCTTTATTTTCTTAAAGTTTTATATTTGTAAAACTATGAGATAATTGATTAATTAGTTCATCCGAAAATTTTTAAGGTTTCCTTTCTAGTTTTAGATCTTTAAGGGCATCACTTTGAAAACCTAAAGTTTGTGTCTTAATTATCTTTTTTGAAGAAGATGCTTCATAAATTTTTAAAATATTTTCAACTTTATCTTCAATTCTATTGGTTTGTTGGCCAATAGTATGAAGGTTAATATTTGTATAATTATTTGTTCTAAAACATGACTTAAGTCTGATTTATAAATTAGTTCAGATTTACCATTATCTCCTTGTAACTTTACTACATCTTTTATGGGTACGGCCGGAGTTTCTTTATATATGATTTGTTGTAATAGATGATATATAGATTCTTCAGTTCTTTGTGGAGAAGAACTGGTCGAAGCTATAATCCAAGATGAACTTAATTTTGTTTTCATATTGATGGATAAATTTTTAGTATTATAAGCTTTCTTTATGGCTAGTTTAAGCCAATTAAAGAAATAAATATTTCTTTGATTATCATACATATATTTGTACCATTTTCCTTTCAAAAAGTCTTTATGTTCTTGAGAAACCTGTTTAAGAAAGGATTTTGTTAAAGGCTGGAAAGTTAAATTCTTTTTTAACATTTCTTTATCAATTTCAAAGCATTCAATAACATTTATATTGAAATCGGATTCTGAAGGATTATATGTATCAGATGGAGAAGCTTGATAAGAAGGATACACAAGTCCTTTAGGTCGAAGGTCTACATTCGGTGTAGAGCAAGAAACTCAGGATGGTTCGTTTATGGAATATCCTACCACAGAAGGAGGATGGGAATAAAACTTTCTAGAAGGTTGATAAATTGTGGGAGTTGTATCTCTTGAATTTGTTTGAAAATTTATTTCAACACTTCCATCTTCATATTCAATAATTGTTTTAATATCTTGATTTTTCTAAAGACATTTCTAGTTGAGCGTTTTCTAAGCGCCATTTACCAGATAGATTAATATGATTCCACTGTATGAGTTTTGGAATATTAACTTTATTTTTGAAGTTAGTTTGGAATAAAGTAGTCATACCTTTTGCTTGATGGAAATAGGCTATGCCTGGAACAACTGAATTCATGAGTTTATAATAAACTCTATATATGAGAGCAAGATTTTAACTATGGGGATTCATATCAAAACCTTTTGTTTGGATAGCAATAGTAAGAGCTTCATGTGCACCTGGATTTGTAAGGGAAACAGAGAAATTTAGAAAGCAATTGAAGAAAGTAGGGTCATTAGCCAAACTTGATTCAATCATTCCAAGTAATAAATCACTGAATTTTTTATGTTTTGCATCTTGAACATAGATGAGAGCTTCAGTTCTAAGTCCAAGTCTTGTTAATGGCTTTAGAGCAACTTGCACTAATCCAAAATAAATATAATTGTATGTTTTAACATACTCCTTTATTTCATAGGGCTTAGTTAAAGAAAGATGCTGAATATTACTGGTAATGGATTTTGTTCTTTCGATGGTTTTTACTTTATAACTTGATTTTAATTGAAAACTTCCAACTTTATAAATTTCATTTTTATTTTTGGTTGGAATAGTCCAGTTACAAATAACTTAATCTAAATCATCATAACTGATTTCTTCACTATTTTAAATAGACATAGAAGATAAGGAATTCGTGATAAGGAAGAAAAAGGTATAAACTTCTTAATAAGCTTAGCCATAATTAGTATTATAGAGTTATTTTAACCAAATCCACCACAAGTATATAACGAAATAAAGGATTTACACACCAACGAAATGCCTTAAACGCCGTCACACTGCTAACAATGGCTAGAACAATGGCAACCTCAGCTTCGCTCCAAGCGGAATATGATTAAAATTTCTCAATAATAACAAACATAGAACTAAGTATTAAGACTTTTGACGTTCTTACTTCTGAGTTAGCAATTCCTTAACCAAAATCAAAGCATAACATAACAAAGATAAGTGAAGAAATACTCACAAAACAACTTTATATTACCAAAGTACTTGATTGTAAAATTGATACCAAGTTGGCTCTGATACCAAATGGGGAAGATGGTGGGTATACAAAAGCAGAAGGGAGAGGAGAGAGGAGATGGTGGTGGAAGCAAGGCTGGATTTTGACTGGTATTCCAACTCTTGCCTATACATGAGGAAGGCTAAACCTATTTATAGTCATAACCAACATAATTTACATTTCATTATAACTGAATTTACACTGCATTTGCATTTCATTTCATGTGTTGACAAATTTTATGATGTAATCGGACTACATGCAAAAATCACAATCTTCGCTATAGATGAACTTTATTCTGAACAGTGAGATGTCATGATTACTTTAAGTGACTTGATAAGGTATGTGTCATATCTTTATTTCTTTTCCTTTTCTGGAGTACATGTGCATGTCGGGAATAAAATACTACTTCATTCTTATGAGAGATATGCTTTGTCTTTTAGTACTTTTGTATGTACTTTTTCCAAAAAACTTATTGATGGGCTAGTAGAAAAAGGTCTCACTAGAAGAATCTTTTTCTTAGGCATAGTATTATTGGAGACTTGCATCAAAAGTGCTCATCCCAGCCATCATTTGTTAATTCACCATAGAATAATTGGATTAACTCTTCTCAAGTTCTGTCAAAAATATCAAAAGACATGTCTTCATAAGCATTGATAATTTGATTAAGAGCTGTGTGTCCAGATTTATATGGATTTTGTATCACCGTTGTTTGCTCAGTGAGATCATCAGTGATGCAAAAACTCTTCGACCGTCACACCAAACATATCTGTATGTACTTGCAAATTCAAGATATCCTTTTAGTTTGAGAAACCTTAAATACTGATCAAAAGCTGGATCATAAGTTCGGAGGCATTCTAAGCTGTATTCCATTGTAGCGACTTCATGAGATTCATACCATTGAGTTGGATAATCAACAGGGAGATGCTCGTAATCATTTAAGGTAGAGATGAGCTTGTTACGGACTAAATCTCCCTTTTCATAACTCATGATGGTCCATAATTGATAAGGTTGATAAAACTGGATTTCTGATCTTTCACCCAAACTTGATGAAATTGTTATGAAAAGTTGTCCTTTGGTAACTCCAATGCTGTGAAGGGCATGATGCACGATTGCAGGGAGTTACTGTATCATTTCAAAATCATCTCTACATAAAGAAAATCTTTGGACTAATCCTTGTTCGATATATGAGATTCAATTTCATATGATGGCAGGAACAATTTGGGAAAGCCAGTTGCCCAGCTTATATATTGAGCTTGGAGCATTAATCACTCCTTGATCTGACAAGAAATAGTTTTTTCTCTAATTCTTGTAGCTATCTCATCTAGCAAGGCTGTGTTAACCTTTTCTAGGAGGTGAATTCTGGATGTTTTCTCATCAGCATAGGTGGATAACAGTACTCTTTGATGGATGTTATGGCACATAAGGATTTGGCTTTCTAAGTCTCTGATATGGTTTGCCATTTTGGATAGGGTTTTTCTAGTGTTTTTTCTTTTATCAGAGAGAATGGCACTCCAATGGGTATTGATAAGTTCTTGTGAAATGACAAATAATCCTGGATTGAAGAAGGGAATTGATATTTGTTGGGAGGTAGGTATGATGGAAGAGCTTGATTCCTGAATAGGGGCTTTACTTTTGCTTGTATTTGATGTCATAATGAGAAGGGATACTTCTTGAAGGCAAATAGGTCTAAATAAGAATTACCACTAATCTAAATTTTTATTTTCTTTGGGAAAAGAAAAATAATTTTATGTTTGTCCTCCGGGTAGAATTTGATGGTACCAAAATCTGGATGTAGGATCAAATGTAGAAAACATGAAGACATCAGAAAGACATCTAATAAGATCCATTTTATTTGGAACTGGATATCTGAATGGTTTCTGAATATTTTATCCTTGTTTACACTTTGTCTAAATAATATTGATACGTTGAACAGGAGTTAATTTGACAAAATCCAAATTTAATTCTTTATTATCTAAAATAGTTTTACACCTGATGAGTCAATTTGAAAAGGCTATAAAATTTGTAGAAAAGGATTTCCAAGGATAACATCAATGTTTAAATCCTTTCTTAGAAGGAAATTAGTCTTTATGCATGTTCCATTTTTATAGACATAAACATAACTTAATTTGTATATGATATGTAGTTTTTTGTTAGCAGTAGCTTGATTGAATTTATTATTGGTTTTTCCATAATATTTTTTTGGGATTAATCCTTCTCTTATTAAATTAACATCTGCGCCACTATCTAGTAAGCGGAATGCTTTAATAAAGAAGTCTTTGACCTTAATTGTAGCTTTAATTTTCCATTTTTTAAGTGGATTTCTTGTTAAAGAATTTACAAAACCATTTAAGTCTTTATCAAATTTTTCTTGATTTTTTAAATTATCATTATTTTCTTGATAATTTTTGAGTGTGTGAAATTCAAGATTCTCAACACGTTGTTTGAGTTCTTGAAGTTCAATTAAGTATTGTTTTATTTCTTTTATTTCTTGCTTTTGATTATTTATTTCTTTATAAAGATCTTGAATAGAAAGATGAGTAGGAGCTTATTGCTCTCTTAATCTATCTAATACAGTTTTAATGCTGAATTGTTCAAGTAAGTCCAATATGTTTTTGATGTGGAAGCTTTCCCATTTTTAATTCCTTTATTTATATTCTGTATTTTCTCAAAATACTTATTTTTTAATTTTTCATCTTTTAGATCTTTAAACATTTCTAGCACCATCTCTTTCGGAGCAAAAAGTGCATTTAAAGATAAAGAGGAAGAAGAAGCAGATTCATATTGGATTTCACTATCAAATATTTTACAATGACATGTATCTGAAGCATGAGAGGAAGAATAATTTGTATCGAGGATATGGATGACGCTGACGCCGAGGATCCTTTTAAGATAGTTTTGATTTCTTTTTCTATTTTAACTTTTATTTTTGGGCAGTCAGGAGCCATATGACCTTTGCTTTGCAATTATAACATTGTATTTCTTTTTTCTTGGGATAAAAAGTGGATAGATTATTGTTTGTATAAGATTTCTTTAATTCTTTATACGGGTTTTTATGAGAAGATTTTTATAATATCTTTTAAAGGGAGTATAATATTGTGGAGTTGAAAAATGTTTAGATTTTCTTTTTTGATGGTTTCTTTTTAAGTTTTTCATTTTATTCTAGCTATAAGGACTAATTAATGGTTCCATACCAAGTTGAAAACAAAAATCACCAAGTTCATACTTGCTGATTCTTTTTTGATTTTCAATTTGACGTTTAACTTTGATTCATTGCATAATGAAAATCCAACTTTATTAATCTTTTGAATTAGATCACCATATGTATACATTCCATAATTCAAATTTCCATAATTTTCTGATTTTAATTCTTCTCTAACTTTTTTTACAAAAAATTTAGGAAGAGAAGATATGAATTATTCTTTCCAAAATTCTGAATTACTTGCATCGATTGTATAAAGTTTTGATAAGAAAACAGCTTTATAGCAATGAAAATCTGATAATGTTGGGCAAGATAGATTGATTAATTTTGCTTTTAATTTTTCTTTTACATTCATATAATTACCAATAAAATATTTAACTATATTGGTAATAAGCATGTGGATGGAATTAGGATCATTTTGCCTTGAGGAGTAAGAACAGGATTTCCTGAGGGGTCTCTTTTTATTGCATTTAATATAGCATTTCTCTTTATATCAGATAGGTATTTTTCCCATTAACCATGTAATTGTCCAGTGAATCCAAAGACGAAGTCATTTACTGGATGTCATTGATCATTACCGATAGCCATGATGGTAAAGGCATATATCATCATGTGTTGGCATAATTGCAGGACTTGATATTCAGATAGTCCATCTATATTCCATTCGTATACTGAAGAGTTTTCAAATTGAAGGCCATTTAAAATAGCTTGTTCTTCGAATTGAAGATCAACTGGAGTAGGTCATGGATAGTAATTTCTTATTTTTGCTGCAGTGACTACTGGTTTTCGTCTTTTAAATATTTTATTGATTTGTAGAGATTCTTGATTTTGATCATTTTGATTCTCATTTGTTTTAGACTATTCTTCTATAGAATCAATATAGAAAATTTTGAATCTGAGCTAAAGGCTTTAGAATTTAAAACTAAAAATTTATAGATTTGTTAGCTTTTTGATCTTTATTTTCTAGAAGTTTTATATTTGTAAAACTATGAGATAATTGATTGACTAGTTCATCAGAAAATTTTAACCGTTTCCTTTCTAACTTTAAATCTTTAAAGGCTTCACCTTGAAAACCTAAAGTTTGTGTCTTAATTATCTTTTGTGAAGAAGATGCTTCATAAAATTTTAAAATAATTTCAACTTTATCTTCAATTTTATTGGTTTGTTCACCAATAGTATGAAGGTTAATATTTGTGTAATTATTTTGTTATAAAACATGACTTAAGTCCGATTTATAAATTAATTCATATTTACCTTTATCTCCTTGTATCTTTGCTACATCTTTTACAGGTACGGGCGAAATTTCTTTATATATGATTAGATATAATGGATGATGTGTAGATTCTTCACATTCTTGGGAAAAGATTAGATACAATGGATGATGTGTAGATTATTTTTTAACATTTCTTTATCAATTTCAAAACATTCAATATCATTTATTTTGAAATCGAATTCCAAAGGATTATATGTATTAAATAGAGCAGCTTGATAAGAAGGATACACAAGTCTTATACGTCGAAGGTCTATAATAGGCGTAGAGCAAGAAACTTGGGATGGTTCTTTTATGGAAGATCCTACCACAGAGGGAGGATAAGAATAAGATTTTCTAGAAGGTTGATAAACCATAAGAGTTGTATCTCTTAAATCAGTTTGAAAATTTATTTCAACACTTCCATCTTCATGTTCAATAATTGTTTCAATATCTTGATTTTCTAAAGACCTTTCTGGTTAGGTGCTTTCTAAGCGCCATTTACCAGATAGATTAATATGATTCCACTGTATGAGTTTCGGAATATTAACTTTATTTTTTTAAATAGTTTGGAATAAAGTAGTCATACCTTTTCGTTGATGGGAATAGGCTATGCCTGGAACAACTGAATTTATGAGCTTATAATAACTCCATATATGAGAGCAAGATTTTGATTATGAGGATTCATATCAAAACCTTTTATCTGGATAGCAATAGTAAGAGCTTCACGTGCACCTAGATCTGTAAGGGAAACAGAGAAATTTGGAAAAGCAATTGAAGAAAGTAGGGCCATTAGCCAAACTTCATTCAACCATTCCAAGTAATGAATCACTGAATTTTTTATGTCTTGTATCTTAAACATAGATGAGAGCTTTAGTTCTAAGTCCAAGTCTTATTAATGGCTTTAGAGCAACTTGCACTAATCCAAAATGAATTTAAGTGTATGTTTTAACATACTCCTTTATTTCATTAGGCTTGATTAAGGAAAGATACTGAATATTACTGGTAATGGATTCAGTTCTTTCAATGGCTTTTCTTTATAACTTGATTTTAATTGAAAACTTTCAACTTTGTAAATTTCATTTTTATCTACGGTTGGAATAGTCCAGCCACAAGAAACTTGATCTAAATCGTTATAACTGATTTCTTCACTATTTTTAATAGACATAGAAGATAAGGAATTTGATGATGAGGAAGAAGAAGGTATAAACGTCTTAATAAGCTTAGCCATAAATTGTATTACAGAGTTATTTTAACCAAATCCACTATGAGTATCTAACGAAATATAGGATTTTCACACCAACAAAATGCCTAAAATGCCTTCACATGGCTAACAACGACAACAACAATGGCTACCTCAACTTTGCTACGTGCAGAATATGATTAAAATTTCTATAATAACAAACACAGAACTAAGTATTAAGACTTTTGACATTTTTACTTCTAAGTCAGCAATTCCTTAAGCAAAATCAAAGCATAACATAACAAGGATGAGTGAAGAAATACTCACAAAACAACTCTATATTGCCAAAGTACTTAATTACAAATTTGATACCAACTTGGCTCTAATACCAAATGGGGAAAATGGTCGGTATACAAAAGCTGAAGGGAGAGGAGAGAGGAGATGGTGGTGGAAGCAAGGCTGGATTTTGACTGGTATTCCAACTCTTGCCTATACATGAGGAAGGCTAGACCTATTTATAGTTATAACCAACATAATTTATATTTCATTACAACTAAATTTAAACTGAATGTGCATTTCATTTAATGTGCTGGCAAATTTCATGATGCTTCCGGCCGGCAGGCAAAAATCACAATCTTTGCTATAGATGAACTTTATTCTGAATAGTGAGATGTCATGATTGCTTTGAGTGACTTGATAAGGTATGTGTCATGTCTTTTTTTCTTTTCCCTTTTTGGAGATAAGTTCTTCATGGATGTGCGTGTAGGGAATAAAATACTACTTCATTCTTATGAGAGATATGTTTTGTCTTTTAGTACTTTTGCATGTACTTTTCCTAAGAACTCATTGATGGGCTCGTAGAAAAAGCTTTTCTCATCCTTCCAATGTTTTAGAAAAAGCTCTTGTAGGAAGAATCTTTATGCTAAGCATAGTACTATTGGAGACTTACACCAAAAATGCTCATTCCAACCTTCCTTTGTTAATTCACCAAGGAATAATTGGATTAACTCTTCTCCAGTTTCTTCAGAAATATCAAAAGACATGTCTTCATACGCATTCAAAATTTGATTGAGAGCAATATGTCCAGATTTATATGGATTCTGTATCATCGTTGTTTGCTCAGCGAGATCATCAACAATGCAAACAACTCACCGACCGTCACACCAAACATATCTGTATGTACTTGCAAATTAAGATGTTCTTTTAGATTGAGAAATCTTTTATATTGATCAGAAGCGGGATCATAAGTTCGGAGGCATTCTAAGCTGTATTCCATTATAGCAACTTCATGAGATTCATATCATTGAGCTGGATAATCAATAGGGAGATGCTCGTAATCATTTAAAGTAGAGATGAACTTTTTGCAGACTAAGACTTCTTATTCAAAATTCATGATGGTCCATAATTGATAAGGTTGATAAAACCGGATTTCTAATCTTTCACCCAAACTTGACGAAATCGTTATGAGAAGTTGTCTTTTGGTAACTCCAATGCTGCGAAGGGCATGATGCACAATTGCAGGGAGTTACTATATCATTTCAAAATCATCTCTGCGTAAAGAAAATCTTTGGACTAATCCTTGTTCGATATATGGGATATCAACTTCGTATGATGGCAGGAACAATTTGGGAAGCCAGTTGCCCTGCTTATATATTGAGCTTTCAGCATTAATCACTCATTGATCTGAAAAGAAATAGTTTCTTCTCTAATTCTTATAGCTATCTCATCTAGAAGGACTGCGTTAACCTTTTCCAAGAGGTGAATTATGGATGTTTTTTCATCAGCATTGTCAGATTTTGTAGACTCAATCCATCAGTTGATGTAATAAATTGATTAATTTCTTTATTTATCAATAAAATCATGCTTTACTTTCATGAGATGAATGTTATTTTACTACTTCATGCACATGACCAATACGTATGACATAATGGTTCATGAGTTGAACCGGATCCCATTAGTATATTAGATGTGATATATGTGCATGGATGAGATCCACACGCGGGAGATATATGTCACAAATCTTATACTTAAAATAGCTTCACAACCAGTAATGAGATTGGGCATCTCATTTGATAAGGTTGTAACACTTTGATCACTATGAGATAGTGTGATTTGTCTCGATCATCAGAATGCAAGATTCTGGATCATGGTGCTGGTACATTGGATGTATTGAAGGACCATGAGATGCACCTTATGGAATTCCGTCTCAATAATAAGGTATGCTCTCATAATTCCCTAGCAATGGGCTCTTAATCCTGAGACATTGACGAACTCAAGTTTCTATCTATTCATTTGCTTTGAGTCACCAATGAGTGAGGCTGACTATAGGTTAACACCTCGGTGTCTTGGGTATGTGGTAGTAGAACTGTGGGAACGTTGAATGATCAAGATGGAATCTATCTCTATTATCCCCTTGTGCCAATTAATGGATTTGTCATTAGTAAGTGCGCACCCATCTCAATTAAGAGTTAACTGGATGGTATTGATTATTACTGTGATTAATTGGGGCTCAAGGATAATAAGATGTGGAACTTAGATTGGAAAAGACGGATTTATTCTAATTGATCCACGGATATTGATAGAGGGGCCTACTTGTGGTAATTGGGAAGTTTAGGGTCTTTATTGTAATTTATTCCTAAGACTGGAGTGCAATTGCATTTATATAGTGGTGTTATTTGCAATTAACTGTGGGCCCGGATTGCACATGAGATGTGGGGTCGCGGTGTTCCAGTTGGAGCCAGCTTTCTAAGGAATCCCTAGTGGTCCCCACGCTAGGCCAAGATATTGGAAAATACTAATCCGACTTGAACTCTAGAAATAAGAGTTTGGAAAGGAGAAAGCTGCTAATTGCTTTGGAAGTAGGACTTCTATTTCAATTAGACAAGGGAGAGATTTAAAAGTCTATAAAATCTCTTGGACGTCCAATAAGACTCTCTTTCACGCCCAAAACCCTTTCGTGCAAGAGTTGCACGAGTTACTCTCTCCTTCTTTCTTCTAGTTCCTTGGAGTTTCGAGTTGGGATTTCTCCTGAAGATTCCACCATTCTTCTTGAGAAAAGAAATCCAATTCGGGTCATAGCGTGGAAGGCTAAGAGGTGTTGAAGAAATCCATTAGAGCACTGTGGATCTCCAAAGGTATGATCTACTTCTTGCATATCGTAGATTATTTTGGATGTCTAGTGCTGGTAGAATTTTTACTGTACATGGTCACAAGATTGAGGGTAATGCATCCTGGATTGGGTTTTGGTCTTATGGATAGTTGATCCCTGTGTCAAGTGGGTCAAAAGTTTTAAAAATCTATCCACGAGACCCACCTACTTCCAACAAGGTGGATAACAGTGCTCTTTGATGGATGTTATGCCACATAAGAATTTGGCTTTCTAAGTCCTTACTATGGTTTGCAATTTTGGATAGGGTTTTTCTAGTGTTTTTTCTTTTGGCAGAGAGAATGACACTCCAATGGGCATTGATAAGTTCTTGTGAAGTGACAGGTACTCCTGGATTGAAGAAGAGAATTGATATTTGTTGGGATGTAGGTATGAAGGTAGAGCTTGATTCCTGAATAGGGGCTTTACTTGATGTCATAATAAGAAGGGATACATCCTGAAGGCAGATAGGAGTAAAAAATAGGTCTGAATGAGAATTATCAATAACCTGAATTTTTTTTTCTTTGGGACAAATAAAGCAATTTTATATCTGTCGCCGAGTAGAATTTGAAGGTCCCAAAATTTGGATATAGGATCAAATGTAGAAAGCATGAACATGTTAGAAAGAGGATTAGTAAGATCCGCTTTATTTGAAACTGGATATTTCATTGTGTTTTGAACACCTTATTCTTCTTTACACTTTGTCTGAGTACGATTGATATGTTGAATAGGAGTTGATTCACCAAAATCAAAAATTAATTCTTTATTGTCTAAAATAGTTTTTAGACCTGATGAGTCAATTTGAAAAGGCTGTAAAATTTATAGAAAAGGGTTTCCAAGGATAACATCATTGTTTAAATCCTTTCTTAGAAGGAAATTAGTCTTTAAGCATGTTCCACTTTTAAAGACATAAATATTACTGAATTTGTATTTGATATGTAGTTTTTTGTTAGCAGTAGCTAGATTGAGTTTCTTATTGGTTTTTTCATAATATTTTGTTCCGATTAATCCTTCTCTTATTAAATTAACATTTACGCCAGTATCTAGTAAGCAAAGTACTTTAATAGAGAAGTCTTTGATCATAATTGTAGCTTGAGTTCTCCATTTTATAAGGTGGATTCCTTGTTAAAGAATTTACAAAACCATTTAAGTTTACATCAAATTTTTCTTGATATTCTAAATTATCATTATTTTCTTGATAATTTTGAGTGTGTGAAATTCAAGATTCTCAACACGTTATTTGAGTTCTTTAAGTTCAATTAAGTCTTGTTTTAATTTTTTTATTTCTTACATTTGATTATTAATTTCTTTAGAAAGATCTTGAATTGAAAAATGTGTAAGAGATTGTTGCTCTCTTAATCTATCTAAAACAGATTTTATACCGGATTGTTCAGGTAAGTCAAATTTATTACTTGGTTTAGAAGCTTTTCCTTTTTTATTTCTGTTTTTATTTTCCATATTTTTTCAAAATATTTATTTTTTAATTCTTCATCTTTTAGATATTTAAACATTTCAAGCACCATTTTTTTGGGAGCAAAGAGTGTGTTTAAAGATAAAGAGGAAGAAAAAGCAGATTCATACTGGATTTCACTGTCAAATATTTTACAATGGCATGTATCTAAAGAATAATCTTTATCAGAGGAACTAGATGATTCTAAGGATGAGGATGAGGATCCTTTTAAGATAGTTTTGATTTCTTTTTTAGAAGAAATAATTTCAGAAGGCTGTAAAATATTTTCAACTTTATCTTCAATTGTATTAGTTCGTTGGCCAGTAGTATGAAGGTTTATATTTGTATAATTATTTTATTCTAAAACATGAATTAAATCTGATTTGTAAATAAGTTCAGTTTCACCTTTGTCTCCTTGTATTTTTACAACATCTTTTATGGGTATAGCTGAAGTTTCATTATAAATGATTTCATATAATGGAGGATGTATAGATTCTTCAGTTTTTTGTGGAGAAGCACTGGTAGAAGCTATAATCCAAGATGAACTTAATTTTGTTATCATATTGAGGGATAAATCTTTAGTATTATAAGCTTTATTTAGGCCTAGTTTAAGCCAATCAAAGAAATAATATTTGTTTGATTATCATACATATATTTGTACGATTTATCTTTTAAGAAGTTTTTATGTTCTTGAGAAACCTGTTTAAAAATGAATTTTGTTAAAGGATGTAGAGTTAAATTATTTTTTAACATTTCTTTATCAATTTCAAAACATTCAATATCATTTATATTGGAATGGAATTCCAAAGGATTATATGTATTAGATGGAGCAGCTTGATAAGAAGGATACACAAGTCTTGTAGGTCGAAGGTCTACATTAGGTGTAGAACAAGAAACTGGGGATGGTTCTTTTATGGAAGATCCTACCATAAAGGGAGGATAAGAATAAAACTTTCTATAAGATTGATAAACCGTAGGAGTTGTATCTCTTGAATCAGTTTGAAAATTTATTTCAACACTTCCATCTTCTTGTTCAATAATTCTTTCAATATCTTGATTTTCTAAAGACCTTTCTGGTTAGGCGCTTTTTAAGCGCGATTTACCAGATAGATTAATATGATTCCACTGTATGAGTTTTTGAATATTAACTTTATTTTTGAAAATAGTTTGGAATAAAGTAGTCATACCTTTTCGTTGATGGGAATAGGCTATGCCTGGAACAACTGAATTCATGAGTTTATAATAACTCTATATATGAGAGCAAGATTTTGATTATAAGGATTCATATCAAAACCTTTTGTCTGGATAGCAATAGTAAGAGCTTTACGTGCACCTGGATCTGTAAAGGAAACAGAGAAATTTGGAAAGCAATTGAAGAAAGTAGGGTCATTAGCCAAACTTCATTCAACCATTCCAGGTAGTGAATCATTGAATTTTTTATATCTTGTAACTTAAACATAGATGAGAGCTTTAGTTCTAAGTCCAAGTCTTATTAATGGCTTTAGAGCAACTTGCACTAATCCAAAATGAATATAATTGTATGTTTTAACATACTCCTTTATTTCATGAGGCTTGATTATGGAAAGTGTTAGATTTTGTGGACTCAATCCATCAGTTGATGTAATAAATTGATTAATTTCTTTATTTATCAATAAAATCATGCTTTGCTGTCATGAGATGAGTGTTATTTTACTAATTCATGCACATGACCAATACATATGACAGAATGGTTCATGAGTTGAACCGGGTCCCATTAGTATATTAGATGTGATATATGTGCATGGATGAGATCCACACGCGGGAGATATATGTCACAAATCTTATACTTAAATAGCTTCACAACCAGTAATGAGACTGGGCATCTCATTTGATAAGGTTGCAGCACTTTGATCACTATGAAATAGTGTGATTTGTCTCGATCATCAGAATGTAAGATTTTGGATCACGGTGTTGGTACATTGGATGTATTGAAGGACCACGAGATGCACCTTATGGAATTCCGTCTCAATAATAAGGTATGCTCTCATAATTCCCTAGCAATGGGCTCTTAATCCTGAGACATTGACGAACTCAAGTTTCTATTTATTCATTTGCTTTGAGTCAACAATGAGTGAGGCCAACTGTAGGTTAACACCTCGGTGTCTTGGGTATGTGGTAGTAGAACTGTGGGAACGTTGAATGATCAAGATGGAATCTATCTCTATTATCCCCTTGTGCCAATTAATGGATTTGTCATTAGTAAGTGCGCACCCATCTCAATTAAGAGTTAATTGTATGGTACTAATGATTACTGTGATTAATTGGGGCTCAAGGATAGTAAGATGTGGAACTTAGATTGGAAGAGACGGATTTATTCCAATTGATCCACGGATATTGATAGAGGGGCCTACTTGTGGTAATTGGGAAGTTTAGGGTCTTTATTGTAATTTATTCCTAAGACTGGAGTGCAATTGCATTTATATAGTGGTGTTATTTGCAATTAACTGAGGGCCCAGATTGCACATGAGATGTGGGGTCGCGGTGTTCTAGTTGGAGCTAGCTTTCTAAGGAATCCCTAGTGGTCCCCATGCTAGCCCAAGTTATTGGAAAATACTAATCCGACTCGAACTCTAGAAAGAAGGGATAAGAAAGGAGAAAGTTGCTAATTGCTTTGGAAGTAAGACTTCTATTTCAATTAGGCAAGGACGAGATTTGAAAGTTTATAAAATCTCCTTGGACGTCCAAAAGAGTCTCTCTCACGCCCAAAAACCCTTTCGTGCAAGAGTTGCACGAGTTACTCTCTCCTTCTTTCTTCTAGTTCCTTGGAGTTTCGAGTTGGGATTTCTCCTGAAGATTCCACCATTCTTCTTGAGAAAAGAAATCCAATTCGGGTCATAGCATGGAAGGCTAAGAGGTGTTGAAGAAATCCATTAGAGCACTGCGGATCTCCAAAGGTATGATCTACTTCTTGCATGTCTTAGATTATTATGGATGTTTAGTGCTGGTAGAATATTTACTGTACATGGTCACGAGATTGAGGGTAATGCATCCTAGATTTGGTTTTGGTCTTATGGATAGTTGATCCCTGTGTCAAGTGGGTCAAAAGTTTTGAAAATCTATCCACGAGACCCACCTACTTCCAACAGAAAGATGCTGAATATTACTGGTAATGGATTCAGTTCTTTCAATGGTTTTTCTTTATAACTTGATTTTAATTGAAAACTTCCAACTTTGTAAATTTCATTTTTATCTACGGTTGGAATAGTCCAGCCACAAGAAACTTGATCTAAATCATCATAACTGATTTCTTCACTATTTTTAATAGACATAGAAGATAAAGAATTTGATGATGAGGAAGAAGAAGGCATAAACGTCTTAATAATCTTAGCCATAAATTGTATTACAGAGTTATTTTAACCAAATCCACCATGAGTATCTAACGAAATATAGGATTTTCACACCAACAAAATGCCTTAAACGCCTTCACATGGCTCACAATGACAACAACAATGGCTACCTCAGCTTCGCTCTGAGAAGAATATGATTAAAATTTCTCTATAATAACAAAAACAGAACTAAGTATTAAGACTTTTGACATTCTTACTTCTAAGTCAGCAATTCCTTAAGCAAAATCAAAGCATAACATAACAAGGATGAGTGAAGAAATACTCACAAAATGACTCTATATTGCCAAAGTACTTAATTACAAATTTGATACCAACTTGGCTCTAATACCAAATGGGGAAGATGGTGGGTATACAAAAGCAGAAGGGAGAGGAGAGAGGAGATGGTGGTGGAAGCAAGGCTGGATTTTGACTGGTATTCCAACTCTTGCCTATACATGAGGAAGGCTAGACCTATTTATAATCATAACCAACATAATTTATATTTCATTACAACCAAATTTAGACTGAATGAGTATTTCATTTAATGTGCTGGCAAATTTCATGATGCTTCCGGACTGCAGGCAAAAATCACAATCTTTGCTATAGATGAACTTTATTCTGAATAGTGAGATGTCATGATTGCTTTGAGTGACTTGATAAGGTATGTGTCATGTCTTTTTCTCTTTTTCCTTTTTGGAGATAAGTTCTTCATGGATGTGCATGTCGGGAATAAAATACTACTTCATTCTTATGAGAGATATGCTTTGTCTTTTAGTACTTTTGCATGTACTTTTTCTAAAAACTCATTGATGGGCTCGTAGAAAAAGCTTTTCTCATCCTTCCAATGTTTTAGAAAAAGCTCTTGTAGGAAGAATCTTTATGCTAAGCATAGTATTATTGGAGACTTGCATCAAAAGTGCTCATTCCAACCTTCCTTTGCTAATTCACCGAGGAATAATTGGATTAACTCTTCTCCAGTTTCTTCAGAAATATCAAAAGACATGTCTTCATAGGCATTCATAATTTGATTGAGAGCAATATGTCTAGATTTATATGGATTTTGTATCACCGTTGTTTGCTCAGCGAGATCATCAACAATGCAAACAACTCGCCAACCGTCACACCAAACATATCTGTATGTACTTGCAAATTAAGATGTCCTTTTAGATTGAGAAATCTTTGATATTGATCAGAAGCTGGATCATAAGTTCGGAGGCATTCTAAGCTGTATTCCATTGTAGCAACTTCATGAGATTCATATCATTGAGCTAGATAATCAACAGGGAGATGCTCGTATTCATTTAAGGTAGAGATGAACTTTTTGTAGTCTAAGTCTCCTTCTTTAAAATTCATGATGGTCCATAATTGATAAGGTTGATGAAACTGGATTTCTGATCTTTCACCCAAACTTGATGAAATCGTTATGAGAAGTTGTCTTTTGGTAACTCCAATGCTGCGAAGGGCATGATGCATGATTGCAGGGAGTTACTGTATCATTTCAAAATCATCTCTATGTAAAGAAAATATTTGAACTAATCCTTGTTCGATATATGAGATATCAACTTCATAGGATGGCAGGAACAATTTGGGAAAGCCAGTTGTCCAGCTTATATATTGAGCTTTGAGCATTAATCACTCCTTGATCTGAAAAGAAATAGTTTTTTCTCTAATTCTTACAGCTATCTCATCTAGAAGGGCTGTGTTAACCTTTTCCAGGAGGTGAATTATGGATGTTTTTTCATCAGCATAGGTAGATAACAGTGCTCTTTGATGGATGTTATGCCACATAAGGATTTGGTGCCACATAAGGATTTGGCTTTCTAAGTCCCTAATATGGTTTGCAATTTTGGATAGGGTTTTTCTAGTGTTTTTTCTTTTGGCAGAGAGAATGACACTCCAATGGGATTGATAAGTTCTTGTGAAGTGACAGGTAATCTTGGATTGGAGAAGAGAATTGATATTTGTTGGGATGTAGGTATGAAGGTAGAACTTGATTCCTGAGTAGGGGCTTTACTTGATGTCATAATGAGAAGGGATACTTCCTAAAGGCAGATAGGAGTAAAAGATAGTTCTAAATGAAAATTATGAATAACCTGAATTTTTTTTTTCTTTGGGGCAAATAAAGCAATTTTATATCTTTCCTCCGGGTAGAATTTGATGGTACCAAAATTTGGATATAGGATCAAATGTAGAAAGCATGAACACATCAGAAAGAGGATTAGTAAGATCCGTTTTATTTGAAACTAGATATTTGATTGAGTTTTGAACACCTTATTCTTCTTTACACTTTGTCTGAGTACGATTGAAGTGTTGAATAGGAGTTGATTCACCAAAATCAAAAATTAATTCTTTATTGTCTAAAATAGTTTTTAGACCTGATGAGTCAATTTGAAAAGGCTGTAAAATTTGTAGAAAAGGGTTTCTAAGGATAACATCATTGTTTAAATCCTTTCTTAGAAGGAAATTAGTCTTTAAGCATGTCCCACTTTTACAGACATAAACATTACTTAGTTTGTATTTGATATGTAGTTTTTTGTTAGCAGTAGCTAGATTGAGTTTCTTATTGGTTTTTTCATAATATTTTGTTCCGATTAATCCTTCTCTTATTAAATTAACATTTGCGCCACTATCTAGTAAGCAGAGTACTTTGATAGAGAAATCTTTGATCTTAATTGTAGCTTAAGTTCTCCATTTTATAAGGTGGATTCCTTGTTAAAGAATTTACAAAACCATTTAACTTTACATCAAATTTTTCTTGATGTTCTAAATTATCATTATTTTCTTGATAATTTTGAGTGTGTGAAATTCAAGATTCTCAACATGTTATTTGAGTTCTTAAAGTTCAATTAAGTCTTGTTTTAATTTTTTTATTTCTTATATTTGATTATTAATTTCTTTAGAAAGATCTTGAATTGAAAAATGAGTAAGAGCTTGTTGCTCTCTTAATCTATCTAAAATAGATTTTATACTGAATTGTTCAGGTAAGTCAAATTTATTACTTAATTTAGAAGCTTTTCCTTTTTTATTTCTATTTTTTATTTTCTATATTTTTTAAAAATATTTATTTTTTAATTCTTCATCTTTTAGATATTTAAACATTTCAAGCACCATTTCTTTTGGAGCAAAGAGTACGTTTAAAGGTAAAGAGGAAGAAAAAGCATATTCATACTGGATTTCACTGTTAAATGTTTTACAATGGCATGTATCTAAAGAATAATCTTTATCAGAGAAACTAGATGATTCTAAGGATGAGGAAGAGGACCCTTTTAAGATAGTTTTGATTTCTATTTGAGAAGAAATAATTTCAGAAGGCTATAAAATATTTTTAACTTTATCTTCAATTATATTAGTTTGTTGGCCAATAGTATGAAGGTTTATATTTGTATAATTATTTTATTCTAAAACATGACTTAAATCTGATTTGTATATAAATTCAGTTGCACCTTTGTCTCCTTGTATTTTTGTAGCATCTTTTATGGGTACAACTGAAGTTTCATTATAAATGATTTCATGTAATGGAGGATGTATAGATTCTTCAGTTCTTTGTGGAGAAGCACTGGTAGAAACTATAATCCAAGATGAACTTAATTTTGTTATCATATTAAGGGATAAATCTTCAGTATTATAAGCTTTATTTAGGGCTAGTTTCAGCCAATCAAAGAAATAAATATTTGTTTGATTATCATACATATATTTGTACAATTTATCTTTTAAAAAGTCTTTATGTTCTTAAGGAACCTGTTTAAAAATGAATTTTGTTAAAGGATGTAGAGTTAAATTATGTTTTAACATTTCATTATCAATTTCAAAACATTCAATATCATTTATATTGAAATGGAATTCCAAAGGATTATATGTATTAGATGGAGCAGCTTGATAAGAAGGATACACAAGTCTTGTAGGTTGAACGTCTACATTAGGTGTAGAGCAAGAAACTCGGGATGGTTCTTTTATGGAAGATCCTACCACAGAAGGAGGATAAGAATAAGACTTTCTAGAAGGTTGATAAACCGTAGGAGTTGTATCTCTTGAATCAGTTTGAAAATTTATTTCAACACTTCCATCTTCATGTTTAATAATTGTTTCAATATCTTGATTTTCTAAGGACCTTTCTGGTTAAGCTTTTTCTAAGCGCCATTTACTAGATAGATTAATATGATTCCGCTGTATGAGTTTTTGAATATTAACTTTATTTTTGAAAATAGTTTGGAATAAAGTAGTCATACCTTTTCGTTGATGGGAATAGGCTATGCCTGGAATGACTGAATTCGTTAGTTTATAATAACTCTATATATGAGAGCAAGATTTTGATTATAAGGATTCATATCAAAACCTTTTGTCTGGATTGCAATAGTAAGAGCTTCACGTGCACCTGGATCTGTAAGGGAAATAGAGAAATTTGGAAAGCAATTGAAGAAAGTAGGGCCATTAGCCAAACTTCATTCAACCATTCCAAGTAATGAATCACTGAATTTTTTATGTCTTGTAGCTTAAATATAGATGAGAGCTTTAGTTCTAAGTCGAAGTCTTATTAATGGCTTTAGAGCAACTTGCACTAGTTCAAAATGAATATAATTGTATGTTTTAACATGCTCCTTTATTTCGTGAGGCTTGATTAAGGAAAGATGCTGAATATTACTGGTGATGGATTCAGTTCTTTCATTGGTTTTTCTTTATAACTTGATTTTAATTAAAAACTTCCAACTTTGTAAATTTCATTTTTATCTACGGTTGGAATAGTCCAGTCACAAATAACTTGATCTTAATTGTCATAGCTGATTTCTTCACTATTTTTAATAGACATAGAAGATAAGGAATTGATGATGAGGAAGAAGAAGGTACAAGCTTCTTAACAAGCTTTGCCATAATTTGTATTACGGAGTTATTTTAACCAAATCCACCATGAGTATCTAACAAAATAGCGGATTTATACCGCAACAAAATGCCTTAAACGCCTTCACATGGCTAACAACAACGACAACAATGGCTACCTCAGCTTCGCGTCGGGTGGAATATGATTAAAATTTCTCTATAATAACAAACACAAAACTAAGTATTAAGACTATTGGCGTCCTTACTTCTGAATTAGCAATTTCTTAATCAAAATCAAAACATAAAGATAACTGAAGAAATACTCATAAAACGACTTTATATTACAACAATACTTGATTATAAACTAGATGCCAACTTGGCTTTGATACCAAATGGGGAAGATGGTGGGTATGCAAAAGCGGAAGGGAGAGGAGATGGTGGTGAAAGGAAGGCTGGATTTTGATTGGTATTCCAACTCTTGCATGTACATGGAGAAGGTTGGTACTATTTATAGCCTTAGCAAACATAATTTACATTTCATTATAACTGAATTTACACTGCATTTGCATTTCATTTTATGATGTTTCGGGATTTTACTACTGGATAGAATCCCAAGTTGCTATATAGATGGTTTGTCTTCATGTTGTGATGAGTGTACTTGTTGACTAGGAGGAGGTTGCATTATTCTTCTGCATAGTACCTGGTTGGTCTATTACAGAGAGAGGAGTCTATGGAGCCTTGAATTTTCTTGTTGGCTTTTAGTTTTTTCCCAATTGTCTTTTGTCTTCTTTCTCAAAGTTGCTTTTTTGTATAGTACTTTTTCAACATAACTTTGATGTGTTTGTAGAGAATAGCATAGCTATGGATACGGTAGCAATGATAAGGTTTTTGTTATCTTTTTTTTACAGGCTTTATAGAGAAAACTTTTAATAAATCTTGATAAATTTAAATCCTTATAAGATTAATCACCATCTTGATAAATTCCACTGCAGCTGGTGGAGAACTTCATAATAGAGTCAAAATGATGAGTAGGGTCATTCCAAAGTTCATTATCATTTTTGAATTCTCCATGTAATAGCTGAATTAATTCTTCACGAGTTTTTTCTGAAATGTCAAAAGAGATATCTTCATAGGTATTGAGAATTTGATTATGCTTGGCATGCTTCAGTTTAGAAGGATTATGTATCATCGTTATTTGCTTAGTGAGATCATCAGCCATGCAAACAACTCGTTGACCGTCACACCAAACATATCTGCATGTACTTGCAAATTCAAGATGTCCTTTTAGATTGAGAAATCTTTGATATTGATCAAAAGCTGGATCATAATTTTGGAGACATTCTAAGCTGTATTCCAATGTAGCGACGTGATGAGATTCATACCAATGAGCTGGATAATCAACATTCAGATGCTCGTAATCATTTAAGGTAGAGATGAATTTTTTGCAAATTAAATCTCCTTCTTCATAATTCATGATGGTCCATAATTGATAAGGCTGATAAAATTGGATTTCTGATCTTTCACCCAAACTTGATGAAATCATTATAAAAAGTTGTCTTTTAGTAACTCTACGGCTATGAAGGGCATGATGCATGATTGCAGGGGGCTGCTGTACCATTTCAAAATTATCTCTACATAAAGAAAATTTTTAGACTAATCCTTGTTTGATGTATGAGATATTAACTTCATATGATGGCAGGAACAATTTGGGAAAGCCAGTTGCCCTACTTTTATATTGAGCTTTGAGCATTAATCGCTCCTTAATCTGACAAGAAATAGTTTTATCTCTAATTCTTGCAACTATCTCATCTGGAAGGGCTGTGTTAACCTTTTCTAGGAGGTGAATTTTGGATTTTTTTGATCAGCATAGGTGGTTAATCGTGCTCTTTGATGGATGTTATGGCATATAAGGATTTGGCTTTCTATGTCCTTGATATGGTTTGCAATTTTGGATAGGGTTTTCTAGTATTTTTTCTTTTATCAGAGAGAATGGCACTCCAATGGGCATTGATAAGTTCTTGTGAAGTGACAGGTAATCCTGGATTGAAGAAGAGAATTGATATTTGTTGGGATGTAGGTATGAAGGAAGAGCTTGATTCTTGAATAGGGGCTTTGCTTGATGTCTGAGAAGTGATACTTCCTGAAGGCAGATAGGAGTAAAAGATAGGTCTGAATGAGAATTATCAATAACCTAAATTTTTTTTTCTTTGGGATAAGAAAACTAATTTATATCTGTTCTCCAGGTAGAATTTGAAGGTACCAAAATCTGGATGTAGGATCAAATGTAGAAAATATGAAGACATCAGAGAGACGATTAATAAGATCTATTTTGTTTGGAATTGGATACTTGAATGGTTTTCGAACATCTTATTCATGTTTACACTTTGTCTGAATAATATTGATACGTTGAATAGGAGTTAATTCAAAAAAATAAAAATTTAATTCTTTACTATTTAAAATAGTTTTTAGATTTGATGAGTCAATTTGAAAAGGATGTAAAATTTGTAGAAAAGGATTTCCAAGGATTTCAATAGATCAGTCTTTATGTATGATCTTTTTTTACATACATAAACATTATATAATTTTTATTTGATATGTAATTTTTTGCTAGCAGTAGCTAGATTGAATTTATTATTGGTTTTTTTTTGTAATATTTTATTAGGATTAATCCTTCTCTTATTAAATTAACATCTGTGCCACTATCAAGAAAGCAGAGTGCTTTTAATAGAGAATTCTTTGATCTTAATTGTAACTTGAGTTTTCCATTTTTTAAGTGGACTCCTTGTTAAAGAATTTACAAAACCATTTAAGTTTTAGTCAAGTTTTTCTTAATTTTCTAAATTATCATTATTTTCTTGATAATTTTTGTCTATGTGAAATTCAAGATTCTCAACACATTGTTTGAGTTCTTGAAGTTCAATTAAGTCTTGTTTTAATTCTTTTATTTCTCCATTGTGATTATTAATTTCTTTATAAAGATCTTGAATTGAAAGATAAGGAGGAGCTTGCTGCTCTCCTAATCTATCTAATATAGTTTTAATGCTGAATTGTTCTAGTAAGTCAGATATATTATTTGAAGTAGAAGCCTTTCCTTTTTATTTCCTTTATGTATATTCTGGATTTTTTCAAAATATTTTTTTTTAATTCTTCATCTTTGAGATCTTTAAACATTTCTAGCACTAGTTCTTCTGAAGCAAAAAGTACATTTGAAGATAAAGAGGAAGAAGAAGAAGATTCATACTGGATTTCACTATCAAATATTTTACAATGACATGTATCTGAAGAATAATCTTTATCAGAGGACCTAGATGATTCTAAGGATGAGGATGAGGATCCTTTTACGATAGTTTTGATTTCTTTTTCTGTTTTTACTTTTATTTTTGGGTAGTCAGGAGCTATATGTCCTTTTTCTTTGCAATTATAACATTGTATTTCTTTTTTCTTAGGATGAGAAATGGATGGATTATCTTTTGTATAAGATTTCTTTAATTCCTTCTAAGGGTTTTTACAAGAAGATTTTTTATGATATCTTTTTTTAAGGGAATATAACATTGTGGAGTTGGAAAATGTTTAGATTTTCTTTTTTGATGGTTTCTTTTTAAGTTTTTCTTTTTATTTTTGCTAGAAGGACTGATTAATGGTTCTATGCCAAATTGAAACAAAAAATCACCGAGTTCATACTTGCTGATTCTTTTTCGATTTTCAATATGACGTTTAAGTTTGATTTCATTGCATAGTGAAAATCCAACTTTATTAATCTTTTAAATTAGATCACCATATGTATACATTCCATAATTCAAATTTCCATAATTTTCTGATTTTAATTCTTCTTTAACCTTTTCTGCAAAAAGTTTAGGAAGACCAGATATGAATTTTTCTTTTCAAAATTCTGAATTACTTTATCGATTATATAAAGTTTAGATAAGAAAACATCTTTATACCAATGAAAATCTGATAATGCTGGATAAGATAAATTGATTAATTGAGTTTTTAATTTTTCTTCTACATTCGTATAATTACCAATAAAATGTTTTACTATATTGGTAAAAAGCATATAAATAGATTCAGGAATCATTTGACCTCGAGGAGTAATAATAGGATTTCCTGAATGATATCTTTTTACTGCATTTAGTATAGCTTGTCTTTCTATATCAGATAGGTACTTTTCCCACCAACCATGTAATTGTCCAGTAAATCCAAGGATAATTGCATTTACTGCATGTCTTTGATCATTACTGGCAACCATCATGGTAGAGGCATATATCATCATGTGTTGGCATAGTTGCAGGATTTGATATTCAGATAGTCCATCTATATTCCATTCTATACTGAAGAGTTTTCAAATCAAAGGCTATTTAGAATAGCTTGTTCTTCGAATTGAAGATCAACTAGAGTAGGTCATGGATAGTAATTTCTTGTTTTTGCTTCAGTGACTACTGGTTTGTCTTTTAAATATTTTATTGATTTATAGAGATTCTTGATTTTAATCATTTTGATTCTCATTTGTTTAGACTCTTCTTCTATAGGATTAACTATAGAAAATTCTGAATTTGAGCTAGAGGCTTTAGAATTTAAGACTAAAAATTTATAGATTTGTCAGCTTTTTTATCTTTATTTTCTAGAAGTTTTATATTTATAAAACTATGAGATAATTGATTGACTAGTTCATTTGAAAATTTTAAAGGTTTCCTTTCTAACTTTAAATCTTTAAAGGCTTTACCTTGAAAACCTAAAGTTTGTGTCTTAATTATCTTTTGTGAAGAAGATGCTTCATAAATTTTTAAAATAATTTCAACTTTATCTTCAACTTTATTGGTTTGTTCGCCAATAGTATGAAGGTTAATATTTGTGTAATTATTTTGTTCTAAAACATGACTTAAGTCTGATTTATAAATTAATTCATATTTACCTTTATTTCCTTGTATCTTTGCTACATCTTTTAACAGAATTGATTGATTAATTAGAATCAGCATAAGACATGTCATCTAAGGAATAAATTCTCAGTGGTGCTTTTGTGGCAAAATATTAGGCTTGTGAAGCTTGAGGTTTTTTTGGATACAGGGCTTGATGGGCTTTGAAATTGAGGAATATTAGAAGTATGGGTTGCTCCCCATCTCTCTAGAGAATTGCCGCAGGATTTTCTAGATAAAGTTGTAGTGTTATAATGGAAGAAACTTTATTAGTTAGGGACTGGAGAAAGGGTCTAATCTGCCGAAGCTTCATTCTTTTGTCCCTGTAAAAACTCATGAGATAAAAAATCAGGAAGAGAATTATTTTTACCCGCAATATACTCAATGTCAAAGTCAAATATGGCTAATAAAGCTTGCCAGCGAGCAAAGATTTGCTTAGCAGCAAGATTTTTCACATCATTTTCTAAAATTTCTTTAACAGATTTATAATCTATTCTTAATAAAAAGTTTTGTTTAATAAATCACTTTGGAACTTCATTATACTATTTACTATGGATAGGATTTCCTTTTTAATAGTTGAATAATTCTATTGAGTGGGCGTCCATGTTCCAAAAGTGAAACAAAGAATTTCTTCTTTTCCAAGGACGTTTCTTTGTAGAAGGATTCCTCAAAAACCTATTTTAGATGCATCTATTTGAACTATTTTTAATTAATTTGGATGAGGGATAGTTAAACAAGTTAAATTTTGGACTTTCTGTTTAATATTTTGAACAACTTTTGTATAAGCAAGTGACCATTCTACGGGATTTTTGGTTAAGCGCATTTGCAAGATTTTTCTTTTTCTAGCAAGATCTTTATAAAAGTCAGAAACATAATTAAGGTATCCAAGAAACATTGCAATTTCTCTTTATTAAGAATTTCATCAGGAAACTGGGAAGCAAACTTAATAATTCTTTGGACTAGAGAAATAGTTCCTTTTTTTTATTATAAAGCCAAGAAACTGAATTTCGGTTTGAAAAAGCTTCATTTTCTTTTAGGATAAGACAAGTCCATTCTTGATGATAACTTTTTTAAAAATATTTAAATGTTTCCAATGGTCACAAATAGATTTTGAAAACACAAAAATGTCATCTATATAGACGAGTGTAAAAGCTTGATATGGATTAAAAATGTCATTCATTATTCTTTGAAATTATGAAGGAGCATTTTTTAAACCAAATGGCATAACATTCCATTCGTAATGGCCAAATGGTATTGTAAAAGTAGTTTTATACCTATCCTCTAGGGTGATTTGAATTTACCACAATCCTGATTTAAGATCAAATTTGGAAAAAAGGAAGGCACCAGCTAGACGGTTAATAAGATCGATTTTACTTGGAACTGAATATCTGATGGACTTTAAGATTTTATTTAAAGGCTTGTAGTTGATAATAAGATGGGGAACACCTCGTTCTTGTTCAGGTGCTTTATTTACATAAAACGCTGCACAACTCCAAGGGGATTGTGATTTTTGAATAAGCTTTTTAGCAAGAAGATCATTGATTTCTTTAGTACATAGTACAAGGTCTTTATTCATCTGAATAGGTTGAACTTTAGTAGCAATTTTAGATTCATCGAAATTATCAATATATGGAAGAGAAACAATAAAGTGTTTCCTATGCCAAAAGGCAGAAAGAAGGTCAGAACAGCATTCTACTTCAAGAGATTTTTGAAATTGGATTAAATCTTTTTGGAATTATTGTTTTTGTAATTCTTTTTCAATTCTAAAAGAATTTATATCTTCTTGAAGATATGCAATTTGTTTTTCTTTATAAGAATTTGATTTTGAATGATATTGATATGTTGAATAGGAGTTGATTCAACAAAATCAAAAAGAAAAGTTTCATTGTTTTTAATGGTTTTAAGGCCTGATGAATCAATTTGAAAAGGCTATAGAATTTATAGAAAAGTATTTCCAAGGATAACATCATTGTTTAAATCTTTTCCAAGCAGGAAATTAGTCTTTATACATGTTCTATTTTTGCAAACTTGGACATTATCCAATTTATAATGGATATGGAGTTTATTACTAGCAGTCGCTAGGCTGAGTTTATTTTTGGTTTTTTCATAATATTTTGTTGGGATTAATCCTTCTCATATTAAATTAACATCTGCGCCACTATCTAGTAAGCAGAGTGCCTTAATATAGAAGTCTTTGACCTTAATTGTAACTTGAGTTTTACAATTTTGAGGTGGATTCCTTGTTAAAGAATTTACAAAACCATTTAAGTTTTCATCAAATTTTTCTTGATGTTCTAAATTATAATTATTTTTTTGAGAATTTTTGAGTGTGTGAAATTCAAGATTCTCAACATGTTGTTTGAGTTCCTAAAGTTCAATTACGGCTTGTTTTAATTCTTTTATTTTTTGCTTTTTATTATTAATTTCTTTAGAAAGATCTTGAATTGAAAGATGAGTAGGAGCTTGTTGCTCTCTTAATCTATCTAAAACAGTTTTTATACTGAATTGTTCAGGTAAGTCAGATATATTGCTTGATGTAGAAGCTTTTCCTTTTTTATTTCTGTTGCTTTTTTTTTGTATTTTTCTAAAATATTTACTTTTTAACTCTTCATCTTTTAGATCTTTAAACATTTCTAGCACCATTTCTTCTAGAGCAGAGAGTACGTTTAAAGATAAAGAGGAAGAAGAAGCAGATTCATACTAGATTTCACTATCAAATATTTTACATTGGCATGTATCTAAAGAATAATCTTTATCAGAGGAACTAGATGATTCCAAGAATGAGGATGAGGATCCTTTGAAGATAGTTTTGGTTTCCTTTTGAGAAGAAATAATTTTAGAAGGCTGTAAAATATTCTCAACTTTATCTTCAATTATATTAGTTTGTTGGCCAATAGTATGAAGGTTAATATTTATATAATTATTTTGCACTAAAACATGACTTAAATCTGATTTGTAAATAAAATTAGATTTACCTTTATCTCTTTATATTTTTACAAAATCTTTTATAGGTACGGCTGAAGTTTCTTTATATATGATTTGATTTAATGGAGGATGTATAGATTCTTCGGTTCTTTGTGGAGAAGAACTGGTAGAAGCTATAATCCAAGATGAGCTTAATTTTGCTATCATATTGATGGATAAATCTTCAGTATTATAAGCTTTCTTTATGGCTAGTTTAAGCCAATCAAAGATATAAATATTTCTTTAATTATCATACATATATATGTTCCAATTTTCTTTTAAAAAGTCTTTTATGTTCTTGAGAAACTTGTTTAAAAAAGGATTTTGTTAAAGGATGTAGAGCTAAATTCTTTTTTAACATTTCTTTATCAATTTCAAAACATTCAATAACATTTATATTGAAATCAGATTCTGAAGGACTATATGTATTAGAAGGAAAAGCTTGATAAGAAGGATCCACAAGTCTTGTAGGTCGAAGGTTAACATTAGGTGTAGAGCAAGAAACTCGAGATGGTTCTTTTATGGAAGATCCTACCACAGAGGGAGGATAAGAATAAGACTTTTTAAAAGGTTGATAAACTATAGGAGTTGTATCTCTTGAATCTATTAGAAAATTTATTTTAATACTTCCATCTTCATGTTCAATAATTGTTTCAATATCTTGATTTTCTAAGGACCTTTCTGGTTGGGTGCTTTCTAAGCATTATTTACAAGATAAATTAATATCATTCCACTGTGTGAGTTTTGGAATATTAACATTATTTTTGAAATTAGCTTGGAATAAAGTAGTCATACCTTTTGTTTGATGGGAATAGGCTATGCTTGGAACAACCGAATTCATGAGTTTATAATAAACTCTATATATGAGAGCAAGATTTTGATTATGAGGATTCAAATCGATTCCTTTTGTCTAGATGGCAAGAGTAAGAGCTTCATGTGCACCTGGATTTGTAAAGGAAACAGAGAAATTTGGAAAGAAATTGAAGAAAGTAGGGCCATTAGCCAAACTTGATTCAACCATTCCAAGTAATGAATCATTGAATTTCTTATGTCTTCTGTCTTTAGCATAGATGAGAGCTTCTGCTCTAAGTACAAGTGTTGTTACTTGTTAAAAGGTTTAGAGCAACTTGCACTAATCCAAAATGAATATAATTGTCTGTTTTAATATACTCCTTTATTTCATGGGGCTTAATTAAAGAAAGATACTAAATATTACTGGTAATGGATTTAGTTCTTTCAATGGTTTTTACTTTATAACTTGATTTTAATTGAAGACTTCCAACTTTATAAATTTCATTTTATTTATGGTTGGAATAGTCTAGTCATAATTAACTTGTTCTAAATTGTCATAACTGATTTCTTCACTATTTTTAATAGACATAAAAAGATAAGGAATTTGATGAAGAGGAAGAAGAAGGCATAAACTTCTTAATATGCTTTGCTATAATTTGTATTTCAGAGTTATTTTAACCAAATCCACCCTGAGTATCTAACGAAATAGAGGATTTACACACCAACAAAATGCCTTAAATGCCTTCACACGGCTAACAATGGCGACAACAATGGCTACCTCAGTTTCGCTCCGGGCGGAATATGATTAAAATTTCTCAATAATAATCGACACAAAACTAAGTATAAAGACTTTTGACGTTCTTACTTCTGAGTCAGCAATTCCTTAAGCAAAATCAAAGCATAACGTAACATAGATAAGTGAAGAAATACTCACAAAACAACTTTTTATTACCAAAGTACTTGATTACAAATTTGATACCAACTTGGCTCTGATACCATTTCTATTGAACATCTTATCCAAACCCTTTTTTCTCTTGATCACTTATGTATCCAACCTCTTAACTATAGAGTCTATGAACATATTCTGATCAAAACTGGTAGCTATACTATTAATCATACAGATGGATCAAAAAATTCATACTTAAATGCTTTACCACCCAATATCACAATCCAAATGCTTTACCACCCAATATTACTATCCTTTATTCAAAAATCAAAATCCTTCATGTTCTCTCTGTAGAAGAATGGCGACGACCTCTTCATATGCCTCAAAAGCTTGATTCAGAACTTATTTTTAATTATTATGATTATATTTCTGCTTAGGAAGTCATCCTCTATTATCAAAACCCATACTTCTAGCATTCTTGGTTCATCAGATTCAAATCAAACTCCCATAAAATACCTATGTGGTTCTTCACACAATTTTGGATCCCTTTTGGTGCCACTAAAGACATCCTTCCATACACAATTCTGGATCCCTTTTGTTTTTCTTTTTATTATGGCTAGAAGGATTGATTAACCGTTCCATACCAAATTCAAAACAAAAATCACTAAGTTCATACTTGCTGATTCCTTTTTGATTTTCAATTTGACGTTTAAGTTTGATTCATTGCATAATGAAAATCCAACTTTATTAATCTTTTCAATTAGATCACCATATGTATACATTCCAAAATTCAAATTTCCATAATTTTCTGATTTTAATTCTTCTCTAACTTTTTTAGCAAAAAGTTTCAGAAGACCAAATATAAAATTTTCTTTCCAAAATTTTGAATATCTTGTATCGATTGTATAAAGTTTTGATAAGAAAATATCTTTATACCAATGAAAATTTGAAAATGTTGGGAAAGATAAATTGATTAATTGTATTTTTAATTTTTCTTCTACATTTATATAATTACCAATAAAATGTTTGACTATATTGGTAATAAGCATGTAAATCGAATCAGGATCATTTGGCCTTAAGGAGTAAGAACAGGATTTCCTGAGGGATCTTTTTTTACTACATTTAATATAGCATTTCTTTCTGTATTAGATAGGTATTTTTCCCATCAACTAGATAATTGTCCTGTAAATCCAAGGACGACTGCATTTACTGCATGTCTTTGATCATTATCGGCAGCCATGATGGTAAAGGCATATATCACCATGTGTTGGCATAGTTGCAGGATTTGGTATTCAGATAGTCCATCTACATTGCATCGTATACTGAGGAGTTTTCAAATTAAAGGCCATTTAGAATAGCTTGTTCTTCGAATTGAAGATCAATTGGAGTAGGTCATAGATAATAATTTCTTGTTTTTGCTGCAGTGACTATTCGTTTTTGCCTTTTAAATATTTTATTGAGTTGTAGAGATTCTTGATCTTGATTTTCATTTGATTTTTCTTCTATAGAGTCAGAAATATAGAATTCTGAGTCTGACCTCGAAGCTTTAGAAACTAAAATATTTATGGATTTTTCATCTTTATTTTATTTATTATCTTTAAGTTTTATGTTTGTAAAACTATGACATAATTGACTGATTAGTTCATTTGAAAATTTTAAAGGTTTTTTTTAACTTTATATCTTTAAGGGTTTTACTGTGAAAACCTAAAGATTGTGCCTTAATTACTTTATGGGAAGAAGTAGTTTCATAAAATTTCAAAATATTTTCAACTTTTTCTTCAATTCTATTGGTTTGTTGGCCAATAGTATGAAGGTTAATATTTGTATAATTAATTTGTTCCAAAATATCACTTAAATCTGATTTGAAAATAAATTCAGTTTTAGCTTTGACTTCTTGTATTTTTGCAACATCGTTTACGGGTGCAGTTGGTGTTTTTTTATAAATGATTTAATGAAATGGAGGATGCTTAGATTCTTCAGTTCTTTGTAGAGTGGAATTGATAGAAGCTATAACCCAAGAAGAGCTTAATTTAGTTATCATAGGGATGGATAAATCTTCAGTATTATAAGCTTTCTTCAAAGCTAGTTTAAGCCAATCAAAGAAATAAATATTTCTTTGATTATCATACATATATTTATACCATTTTGCTTTTAGAAAGTCTTTATGTTCTTGAGAAACATGGTTAAAAAAGGATTTTGTAAGAGGATGTAAAGCTAAATTCTTTTTGAACATTTCTTTATCAATTTCAAAGCATTCAATAACATTTATATTGGAATCGGATTATGAAGGATTATATATATTAGATGGAGAAGCTTGATAAGAAGGATACACTAGTCCTATAGGTGGAAGGTCTACATTAGGTGTATAACAAGAAACTCGAGATGGTTCTTTTATGGAAGATCTTACCATAGAGGGAGGATGGAATAAGACTTTCTAGAAGGTTGATAAACTATAGGAGTTGTATCTCTTAAATCTTTTTGAAAATTTATGTCAACACTTCCATCTTCATATTCAATAATTGTTTCAATATCTTGATTTTCTAAAGACCTTTCTGGTTGAGCGTTTTCTAAGCGCCATTTACCAGATAGATTAATATCATTCCACTGTATGAGTTTTGGAATATTAACTTTATTTTTGAAATTAGTTTGCAATAAAGTAGTCATACCTTTTGCTTAATGGAAATAGGCCATGCCTAGAACAACTGAATTCATGAGTTTATAATAAACTCTATATATGAGAGCAAGCTTTTGATTATGAGGATTCATATCAAACCTTTTGTTTGGATAGCAAGAGTAAGAGCTTCATGTGCACCTGGATCTGTAAGGGAAATAGAGAAATTTGGAAAGCAATTGAAGAAAGTAGGGCCATTAGCCAAACTTGATTCAACCATTCCAAGTATGAATCACTGAATTTTTTATGTCTTGTATATTGAACATAGATGAGAGCTTTTGTTCTAAGTCCAAGTCTTATTAAAGGCTTTAGTGCAACTTGCACTAATCCAAAATGAATATAATTGTATGTTTTAACATACTCCTCTATTTCGTGGGGCTTGATTAAAGAAAGATGCTGAATATTACTGGTAATGGATTTAGCTCTTCCAATAGTTTTTACTTTATAACTTAATTTTAATTGAAAACTTTCAACTTTATAAATTTCATTTTTATTTATGGTTGGAATAGTTCAGTCACAAATAACTTAATCTAAATCGTCATAACTGATTTCTTCATTATTTTTAATAGACATAAAAGATAAGGAATTTGATGATGAGGAAGAGGAAGGTACAAACTTTTTAATAAGTTTAGCCATAATTTGTATTACAAAGTTATTTTAACCAAATCCACCACGAGTACCTAATGAAATAGAGGATTTACACACCAACTAAATGCCTTGACATGGCTAACAACAGTGGCAACAATGGCTACCTCAGCTTGGCTCCAGGTGGAATATGTTTAAAATTTCTCAATATTAAGACTAAGTATTAAGACTTTTGATGTTCTTACTTCTGAGTTGGCAATTTCTTAAGCAAAATCAAAGCATAACATAACAAAGATAAGTAAAGAAATACTGACAAAACAACTTTATATTGCCAAAGTACTTGATTACAAATTTGATACCAACTTGGCTCTAATACCAAATGGGGAAGATGGTCGGTATACAACAGCGGAAGGGAGAGGAGAGAGGAGATGGTGGTGGAAGCAAGGCTGGATTTTGACTGGTATTCTAACTCTTACCTATACATGAGGAAGGCCTGACCTATTTAGAGTCATAACCAACATAATTTAAATTTCATTACAACTGAATTTACACTACATTTGCATTTCATTTTATGTGCTGACAAATTTCATGATGCAATCGGACTGCAGGCAAAAATCATAATCTTTGCAGAAAATGAACTTTATTCTGAATAGTGAGATGTCATGATTGCTTTGAGTGACTTGATAAGGTATGTGTCATGTATTTATTTCTTTTCCCTTTCTGGAGATAAGTTTTTCATAGATGTGCATGTCGGGAATAAAATACTACTTCATTTTTATGAGAGATATGCTTTGTCTTTTAGTACTTTTGTATGTACTTTTCACAAAAAAAAAATTATTGATGGACTAGTAGAAAAAGCTCCTATAGGAAGAATCTTTGTGCTAGGCATAGTATTATTGGAGACTTCATCAAAACTACTAATCCCAGCCATCATTTGTTAATTCACCATGGAATAATTGGATTAACTCTTCTTGAGTTCTGTCAAAAATATCAAAAGACATGTTTTCATAAGCATTGATAATTTGATTAAGAGTTGTATGTCCAGATTTATATGGATTCTATATCACCATTGTTTGTTCTGCGAGATCATCATCACTGTAAACAACTCTTCGACCGTCACATCAAGCATATCTATATGTACTTGCAAATTCAACATGTCCTTTTAGATTGAAAAGTCTTTGATACTAGTTAGAAGCTGGATCATAAGTTCGGAGGCTTTTTAAGTTGTATTCCATTGTAGTGACTTCATGAGACTCATACCATTGAGCTGGATAATCAACAGGGAGATGCTCATAATCATTAAGATAGAGATGAATTTTCTGCAGACTAAATCTCCTTCATAATTCTTGATGGTCCATAATTGATAAAGTTGATAAAACTGGATTTCTGATCTTTCACCCAAACTTGATGAAATCATTATGAGAAGTTGTCTTTTGGTAACTCCAAGGCTACGAAGGGGGCATGACACATGATTGTAGGGAGCTGTTGTATCATTTCAAAGTCATCTTTGCATAAAGAAAATTTTTTGACTAATCCTTGTTCAATATAATTGATATCAAGTTCATATGATGGTAGGAACAATTTGGGAAAGCCAGTTGCCCAGCTTATATATTGAGCTTTGAGCATTAATCGCTCTTTGATCTGACAAGAAATAGTTTTTTCTCTAATTCTTGCAGCTATCTCATCTAGATGGGCTATGTTAACCTTTTCCAAGAGGTGAATTCTGGATGTTTTTTCATCAGCATAGGTGGATAACAGTGCTATTTGATGGATGTTATGGTACATAAGGATTTGGCTTTCTAAGTCCTTGATATGGTTTGTAATTTTCGATAGGGTTTTTCTAGTGTTTTTTCTTTTATCAGAGAGAATGGCACTCCAATGGGCATTGATAAGTTCTTGTGAAATGACAAATAATCCTGGATTAAAGAAGGGAATTGATATTTGTTGGGATGTAGGTATGAAGGAAGAGCTTGATTCCTGAATAGGGGCTTTGCTTTTACTTGTACTTGATGTCATAATGAGAGGGGATACTTCCTGAAGGTAGATAGGTCTGAATGAGAATTATCAATAATTTGAATTTTTATTTTCTTTAGGAAAAGAAAAATAATTTTATACCTATCCTCCGGGTAGAATTTGAAGGTGCGAAAATCTGGATGTAGGATTAAATGTAGAAAACATAAAGACATCAGAGAGATGATTAATAGGATCCATTTTATTTGGAACTGGATATTTGATTGTTTTTGGAACACCTTATTTTTATTTACACTTTGTCTGAATACTATTGATATATTGAACAGGAGTTGATTCACCAAAATCAAAAATTAATTCTTTATTATCTAAAATAGTTTTTAGACTAATGAGTCGTTGAAAAGGCTGTAAAATTTGTAGAAAAGGGTTTCCAAGGATAACATCATTGTTTAAATCCTTTACTAGGAGGAAATTAGTCTTTATGCATGTTCCATTTTTACAGACATAAACATTACTTAATTAGTATTTGATATATAGTTTTTTGCAAGCAGCAACTAGATTGAGTTTATTATTGGTTTTTTCATAATATTTTGTTGGGATTAATCCTTCTCTTAATAAATTAACATCTGTGCCATATCTAGTAAGCAGAGTGCTTTAATAAAGAAGTCTTTGATTTTAATTGTAGCTTGAGTTTTCCATTTTTTTAAGTGGATTTCTTGTTAAAGAACTTACAAAACCATTTAAGTCTTCATCAAATTCTTCTTGATGTTCTAAATTATTATCATTATTTTTGTAATAATTTTTGAGTGTGAAATTCAAGATTCTCAACACGTTGTTTGAGTTCTTGAAGTTCAATTAAGTCTTGTTTTAATTCTTTTGTTGCATGCATTTTATTAGTAATTTCTTTATAAAGATCTTAAATTGAAAGATGAGGAGGAGCTTGCTGCTCTCTTAATCTATCTAATACAATTTTAATGCTGAATTGTTGCAGTAAGTTAGATATATTATTTGATGTAGAAGATTTTCCTTTTTTATTTCCTTTATTTATATTATGTATTTTTTCAAAATATTTATTTTTTAATTCTTCATCTTTGAAATCTTTAAGCATTTCTAGCACCAGTTCTTCTGGAGTAGAAAGTACATTTAAAGATAAAGAGGAAGAAGAAGCAGATTCATACTGGATTTTATTGTCAAATATTTTACAATGACATATATCTAAAGAATGAGAGGAAGAATAATCTATATTAGAGGAACTGGATGGTTCTGACGTTGAGGATCCTTTTAAGATAATTTTGATTTCTTATTCTATTTTTACTTTTGTTTTTGGACAGTCAAGAGCTATATGTCCTTTTTCCTTGAAATTATAACATTGTATTTCTTTTTTCTTAGGATGAGAAGTGGATGGACTATTTTTTGTATAAGATTTCTTTAATTCTTTATTAGGGTTTTTATGAGAAGATTTGTTATGATATCTTTTTGAGGGAATATAATATTGTGGAGTTGAAAAATGTTTAGATTTTCTTTTTTAATGGTTTATTTTAAAGTTTTTCTTTTTATTCTGAAGGACTGATTAATGGTTTCATACCAAATTGAAAACAAAAATCACCAAGTTCATACTTACTGATTCTTTTCTTATTTTCAATTTGACGTTTAAGTTTGATTTTATTGCATAATGAAAACCCGACTTTATTAATCTTTTGAATTAGATCACTATATGTATACATTCCATAATTCAAATTTCCATAATTTTCTGATTTTAATTCTTCTTTGACTTTTTCATCAAAAAGTTTAGGAAAACCAAATATGAATTTTTCTTTCCAAAATTCCGAATTACTTGCATTGATTGTATAAAGTTTTGATAAGAAAATATCTTTATACCAACAAAAATCTGATAGTATTGGGCAAGATAAATTGATTAATTGTGTTTTTAATGTTTCTTCTACATTCATATAATTACTAATAAAATGTTTAACTATATTGGTAATAAGCATGTAGATTGAATTAGGGATCATTTGGCCTTGAGGAGTAAGAACAAGCTTTCGCGAGGGATCTCTTTTATTACATTTAATATAGCTTTTCTTTCTATATCAGATAGGTATTTTTCCGACCAACGATGTAATTGTCCAGTAAATCAAAGGACGACTGCATTTACTGCATGTCTTTGATCATTACAGGCAGCCATGGTGGTAGAGGCATATATCATCATGTGTTGGCATAGTTACAGGATTTGATATTCAGATAGTCCATCTACAATCCATTCCTATACTGAAGAGTTTTCAAATCGAAAGCCATTTAAAATAGCTTGTTCTTTGAATTGAAGATCAACTGGAGTAGCTCTTGGATAATAATTTCTTGTTTTTGCTGTTGTGATGATTGGTTTTTGTCTTTTAAATTATTTCTTGAGGGTTTTTACTACCTTTAATATAGCATTTCCTTTTGTAGCAGATAGGTATTTTTCCCACCAACCATGTAATTATCTAGTAAATCCAAGGACAATTGCGTTTACTGCATGTCTTTGATCATTACAGGCAGCCATGATGCTAGAGGCATATATCATCATGTGCTGGTATAGTTGCAGGATTTGATATTTAGATAGTCCATCTACATTCCATTCATATGCTGAAGAGTTTTCAAATTGAAGGCCATTTAGAATAGCTTGTTCTTCGTATTAAAGATCAACTGGAGTAGGACTTGCATAATAAATTCTTATTTTAACTGCAGTAATGATTTGTTGCTGCAGTGAAGATATTGAAACAACTATTGAACATGAAGATGGAAGTGTTGAAATAAATTTTCAAATAGATTCAAGAGATACAACTCCTATAGTTTATCAACCTTCTAGAAAGTCTTATTCTTATCCTCCCTCCATGGTAGGATCTTCCATAAAAGAACCATCCCAATTTCTTGCTCTACACTTAATGTAGATCTTCTACCTAGAAGACTAGTGTATCCTTCTTATCAAGCTTCTCCATCTAATACATATAATCCTTCGAAATCCAATTTCAATATAAATGTTATTGAATGCTTTGAAATTGATAAAGAAATGTTAAAAAATAATTTACTTTACATCCTCTGACAAAATTCTTTTTTAACCATGTTTCTCAAGAACATAAAGACTTTCTAAAACAAAATGGTATAAATATATTTATGATAATTAAAGAAATATTTATTTCTTTGATTGGCTTAAACTAGCCATGAAGAAAGCTTATAATACTGAAGACTTATCCATCAGTATGATAACAAAATTAAGCTCATCTTGGATTTTAGCTTGTACCAGTTCTTCTCCAGAAAAAACTGAAAGATCTATATGTCACGCCCCCAAGACTGGGCTGGATCCAAACTCGGTTTCAGGGGTGTGAGAATTGGGGCTAATTAAAATTTTTTAACATAAACAGTACGGGCTCCAATTCCAGGTGGATTAAAGTCCTTCGTGAGGCTATGCTTGGTGATCAGGCAACCATAATCACATGCGGAACTGAAATCCATACTCATCGCAGATGAATATCATGTAACAACCATGTAAAAAATCCCATTAACAATGAAATCAATGTCAAGTGCTTCGAAGCATAACAATTAAGATTATAATTTCAAAACAAATAAACTTAAATTTAATAACATAATGGCCCAAATATGGCCTTATTATATAATCTAAGATTTTCGACCTCTGCACCACACTAGGACACCTCAGATGATGTCATCGGTGCTCCACTCAACAACTCCGCCATCTGGCGGAATATTCTGCGTCACCTGACCCTCTGGTTCGACACCGGTAATGGAACCTAGACACCAAAAGTAGTGGGTCAAATTGACATAATCTGGCAAGAGGGTAACCTGCAAGCAATGGATTAATCAACTGAATTAATTAATATATTCATTATGAACCAAAATAAATTAGATGCAAACTCCAATGGCATGAATGCACAGAAACAGGTATTCCCACAGATAAATATACAGAAACAGGTAATCCCGCATACAGATAACAGAAACAGGTAGCCCAGCATACAGATAACAGAAACGGGTAGCCCTGCATACAGATAACAGAATCGGGTAATCCCGCAGATAATAATAGAATCGGGTAATCCCGTAGATAATAAAAGAAACGGGTAATCCCATAGATAATAACAGAAACGGGTATTCCCACAAATAATATACATATCTACAATTATGTATTTATACTGATGCAGAATGAATTATGACATGACACCCTTAATCCCAATAATCGAACTGTTAACAATTTGAGTACTTAGACTTTTATAATTGGAAATGTATTATGAATGGGTGTCAATTCAAGTTTTCTGAGGGTAAGTACTAAATCCCTAATGGTCATAGTTGGTTAAATATACAAATGAGAACCAACTCTCTATCACAATGGAAATATAAGTCCATGATGCCGATATACTTCTTTTGGTGCCTATCATGTAGTGCATCCTGAACCTCACATTCCCATTCTACATTTAGTATAATTCTCATGTGAACATCTAACTAACTTATCTAAAAGACATAATTTATTTAATCCAATTATGTATATATTTAGCGTGGTTTACAAATTGGACAGAAGATGTTCAATTTTCAAATCCAAAGTTAAATTAAGTCATGATCGGAAGAGGAAATGAATAATTAATTCCTTAATATCATTGTTGTGTATAAATACATCTTATTATTTTATACAAAACAGAAGGTACAAATCTCAGATTATGATTTAGAATGTAAGCACAAGTTAAAACCCAAATTAGAATTTGAAATACATTCTAATTAAAATTTAATCACACAAATTACATCCTAGTTAGTATATAACCAATCCAAAATTATTATTAATGTCAAGTACAAACTCCCCAAGTACTTTTATAACAACCATAATCGAATTTGTTTAATCATATCTCATTTAGTAGTTAATTAATATAACCACCTCCTTATTAATTTTCTAAACCATTAACCACATAATAATACTTTAAATGTTTATAATTAATAATCTAAACTTCTAATTACATTAATATAAATATATATATATTTTTTTTAAGGAAAGTGGGCCCAACTCGCCAGCAACCCAACCCAGCCGGGTTAGGCTCGGCCTGCGCTGCACCTGGTTGGTAGCATTGCTGCCTGGGCAGCAGCGCATGTGCTGTAGGAAGGCAGGCAGGCAGCAGCACCTGCGTTGCAGCCTGGCAACGCAGCGCTGATGCAGCGACGTCTTTTTTTTTAGACAAATTAAATTTTTTTTAGAAAAGAAAATTCAATGATCTTAGTTGATCCCAAATCAAGATATTAAATCAAACGACAAAATCAAATAAAGGTTCAAATCCAAACGAAGAAACTCTACAAAAGCATATTAACCAAGATGCAATCAAAATATATTACAAGTAACCAAAAGCCATTGCTTTCAACTATCTACTTGCCTGGATCTTGAAGCCAAAAGCAAATCTGAATAACAAGCTTGAAAGATCCAACTTTGGTTTCCCCCCGGAGAGCTTCTAGGGTTTGGTTGAAGAAGAAAGAAAGAGAATCGGAGAATAGGGAAAACCCTAAGAGTTTATATTGAGAGGAAGTTTTTCTAAATTGCAAAGAAGGGCTCTCTACTTTCTAGTGAGTTTTACAAAACTTCAAAAAGAGTCTATTGGCCTAAAAGGGTCAAATAATGTAAACCCAAGGCCCAAAAGTGATTACTTAGCCCATTTACCCTTCTCAACCCAACTCAAACCCGACGGACTGCTATGACCCAAAAATAAAAATTCGTGGCATGACATCTCATCCCCCTTAAAGGATATTTATTCTTCCAAATAACAAACATACCTCAGGAAGAAGGTGCGGATACTGTCGCTGCACTTTGTCCCTAAGCTCCCACATTGCTTCCTTCAACCGATGATGGCTCCATTGTACCTTCACCCATTGGATGACACAGTTTCTCAACACTTGGTCTTTGGTGTCGACAATCCCCACCGGCTGCTCAGCGTATGTTGTATCATCCTGCACTTGCAACGGCTCATACTGCAACATGTGTGAAGGGTCTGCTACATACTTCCTCAACATAGAAACATGGAAAACATTATGAACACCTGACAACTTTTGTGGTAGTGTTAACCGATAAGCCACATCATTGACCTTACTGATAATCTAGAATGGTCCCACATATCTTCAGGGAAAGTTTCCCTTTCTGCCCAAACTGCAAAGTATCACGCGTAGGTGATACCTTCAGAAATACATGGTCACCAACCTCAAACTTCAACTCTCTCCTCCTTTTATCCACATAACTCTTTTGGCGAATATGGGCAACCTTCAACCTTTCCCGAATCTGTTTTATCTTGTCACTGGACTCTCCAACCACAGATAGTCCATGAAAACCGCAAGCTCCAAAATTCGACCAACATATAGGCGTTCAACATTTTCTCCTGTACAAAGCTTCAAAAGGTGACATGCCAATGCTAGTGTGGTAACTGTTGTTGTACGCGAATTCATATAGAGCCAAGCTTTCGTCCCAACTAGTCTTGAAATCCAAGACACATGCCCTTAACATATCCTCCAATGTCTGGTTTGTACGCTTTGTCTGTCCGTCTGTTTGGAGATGATAGGCTGTATTAAAACTAAACTTGGTTCCAAAGGCTTCTTGCAGTGATACCCAAAACCAAGATACAAACTTACTATCCTGATCGGAGACAATAGAAACTGATGCTCCATGCAATCTTACCACTTCCTTAATATGCACATCTGCCATTTTCTCCATTCCTTGACCAGTCTTGAATAGTACGAAGTGGGCTGACTTAGTCAAACGGTCCACTACCACCCAAATAGCACCAAATCCCTTTCTAGTATTAGGCAATCCTGACATAAAGTCCATAGTGACGTGCTCCCACTTCCACTGAGGAATCTCCAACTGATGCAGAAGACCTGGGGGTCTCCTATAATCTGCTTTAATCCGCTGGCAGACCAAACATTTTCCAACAAATTCTGTAATATCCTTTTTCATATTCTTCCACTAATAGTGATCTTTTAGATCTGATACATCTTGGTACATCCTGGATGAATAGAAGACCGAGTATAATGTGCCTCTACCATGATTTCATCCTTCAATTCTGGAAAATCAAGCACAAAAATTCTATTTTTATAATACAAAATATTATCTTCCAACCTAAAATCAGGCCTCTCATCCATATGATCTTTGATTCTTGTTATCTTGGGGTCGAGCAACTGGTATTCTCTAATTCTCGGAAGTAATTAGGGTTCCCACGAGAATATACTAGCCAACACTACTTGCTCACTGATAGGCTCGAAATAAACATCCATATCTTTCAAACATCAAATCTAGAAGTATTCTGCAATTAATCCTCCAATGAACACTGCTTTTCTACTTAGAGCATCTGCCACTACATAAGCCTTTCCTAGATGGTACTTCAACCCAAATTCGTAATCCTTAATATACTCCATCCATCTCCTCTATCTCATGTTCAAATCACCCTGCGTGAAGAGATATTGGAGGCTTTTATGGTCCGAATGCACTTCAAAAATGGCTCCGTAAAGATAATGTCTCCACATTTTCAAGGCAAAGACCACTGCAACTAGCTCCAAGTCATGGGTTGCATACTTCCGTTCATGATCCTTCAACTGTCTAGTCCCATAAGCCACCACCTTCCTATGTTGCATGAGAACACAACCAAGTCCAACTCCGGATGCACGGTGTAAATCACAAAACCATCATTACCAGCAGGTGAGGTTAAAACAGGGCTGTGGTCAACCTTCTTTTCAACTCCTAGAAACTTTGTTCACAATCCTCATTCCACACAAAAGGAACTCCCTTACAAGTCAATCTCAATAGTGGGGCTGCTATAGAGGAAAATCCTTCCTCGAATCTGCAGTAATAACCTGCAAGGCCTAGGAAACTTTGAATCTCCGACACTATTTTTGGTCATCCCACTTTACTACTGCTTCAATCTTCGTTGGGTCCACTGCTAAACCTTCCTTAGAGATAATGTGACCAAGAAATCCTACCTGTTCCAACCAAAATTCACATTTACTTGCCTTAGCATACAATTGGTGTTCCCTCAACAACTACAATGAAGTACGAAGATGCTGAGCATGCTCTTCCCGGCTCTTCAAATATACAAGTACATCATCAATAAATACCACCACAAACTTATCTAAGTACTGTGCAAAAACCCTATTCATCATAGCCATAAAAGCTGCCGGCGCATTTGTCAACTCAAAAGACATCACCAAAAATTCGTAGTGACCATAGCTAGTTTTGAATGCAGTTTTTGGGATATCTTGATCTTATCCCCTCAATTGATTATATCCTAACCTCAGATCAATCTTAGAAAAATACTGAGCACCTTGCAATTGATCAAACAATTCATCGATTCTCGGTAAAAGATACTTGTTCTTGATGGTCACTTGATTCAGTTGCCTATAATCAATACACATTCTCATAAAACCATCCTTTTCTTCACAAATAACATTGGAGCCCCCCAAGGAGAGACACTCAGTCTAATAAAACCCTTGTTTAACAGCTCCTGCAATTGCTCCTTGAGTTCTCTCAACTTAACTGGGGCCATTCTATAAGGGGCCTTCGATATCGGAGATGTGTTTGGCACAAGCTCAATTGCAAAGTCAATCTCACGGACCGGTGGCAATCCGGGAATATGATCGGGAAAAACATCCGGGAACTCAGATACCACTGGTATCTCCTCCACTACTTTAGTCTGTTTATCCTCCGTGATAAACGCTATATACCCCTCAGAACCTTTTATCAACAACTTCATAGCCTTAATAACTGAGATCACAAGAGTAACAACCTTCTTCTTAGATCCCACAAATAGCACCTCGGTGCCATTATCAGCTATTAACTTAATCGTCTTGGCATGGCAATTCATAACTGCACTATGAGTAGCAAGCCAATCCATACCCAAAATGGCGTCAAACTCATTCGTCACTAGTAGTATTAAATCAGCCTTAAACACAACTCCACTTATCACTAATTTGTAATTAGGGTAGTATTTCAAACAACTAACCTTTTTACCCATCGGGGTGGCCATAATTAAATCAAACGATAGATCAGCTGCTTTAACACCAATCTTTAAGGCAAAACTAGGGGAAATATGGGAATACGTAGAACCGGGATCAAATAAAGTTTTAGCATGACTATCACAAATAGAAATAATACCTTCCACAATGTTCTCTGCAACATCAGCTTGCTCCTGGGTCATGGCATACACTCTGCCTGCCTGTTGTGGCCTTGATTGCTGTCTGTTAGGCCCTGGTGGTCGCTGAGGTCCTTTTTGAGGTCGGGGCTGCTAGGGAAGTCAGTACAACTGCATCTGTTGCTGCAGTGCCTGGGGTCGTTGTTGCTGCGAGGTAGCTGGTGCTATCTGTCTTAGCAGCTATGCTTGAATAGGAGCTCCCTATGTAGATGCCTGCCCATACTGCTGACCTTTCTTCTTAGGGCAATCCTTGACTTGATGACTAGTGTCTCCACAGGAAAAGCACCCCCCTGTCTGTCTCCAACACTTAGATGCAGAGTGATTATTGCCACAAATGCTACAAGACTCCCTCTTTTGCTTTTTGAATTGGTGCTGTGACGCCGGAGATTGAGCAACTTTCTGCTTGGGTTGGCTAGTAGGGGCCATGCGCCCAATCACCTCCTCCGCCCAATATGCCTTATCCAAATATTCTTGGCAAGTATTTAGAACTTGTGACTTGGCATGAAGGAGTATATCTGGCCGAAGGCCATCAAGGAACCGTCAGATCCTCTCGCTTTCTGGAGTGATGAGAGTTGATGCGAAACGAGAAAGACGGGTAAACTGCAGCTCATACTCCCGAACAAATAAATTCCCTTGCTTCAATCTATCAAACTCTATTCGCTTCTTAATGCAAACATGCTCCGGTACATACTTATCACGGAACTGATTATGAAATGTAGTCTAAGCCTCCTCTTCAGCGATCCCCTCATATGTTTTCTTAACGGTAGTCCACCACCTGTCCGCCATATCTTGAAACATGGAAGCTGCCAACTTAACCTTCTGTACCCCCATGCAGACTAGATTTTAAAATATCTTCTCCACTTGGATGAGAAATTCCTCTGCCACCATTGGATCTTCACCCCCGTTGAACTCCGGCGGACCCCTCTTCCTAAACTTCTCAAAAATGTCATTTGGATCATGGGGTCTGGGGGTATCATGGGGTCTGGGGGTAACAACAACCTGAGGCTGCCCAATCCTCTGCAAAGCCTCGAGTACACCAGTCTGAAATGCAGCTTGATCCACTACTTGAGGTCGCACCACAGGCATTGTTTGCAGCGTTACCGGTGGTTGAGTTACATGTGTCACATGAGATTGATTCATTCTCTGCACAACCTCTAACAATCTTTGCACAACCTGCGAGGCCCAGCCGGGCTAGGCCCGGCCTGCGTTGCACTCGGCTAGCAGCGCAGCGCCGTCTTTTCTTTTTTTCAAACAAATTAATTTCTTTTAGAAAAGAAAATTCAATGATCTTAGTTGATCCCAAATCAAGATATGAAATCAAACGACAAAATCAAATAAAGGTTCAAATCCAAATGAAGAAACTCTACAAAAGCATATTAACCAAGATGCAATCAAAATTTATTACAAGTAACCAAAAGCCATTGCTTACAACTATCCACTTGCCTGGATCTTGAAGCCAAAAGCAAATCTGAATAACAAGCTTGAAAGATCCAACCTTGGTTTCCCCCCGGAGAGCTTCTAGGGTTTGGTTGGAGAAGAAAGAAAGAGAAACGGAGAATGGGGAAAACCCTAAGAGTTTACATTGAGGGAAGTTTTTCTAAATTGCAAGGAAGGGCTCCCTGCTTTCTAGTGAGTTTTACGAAATTTCAAAAAAAGTCTATTGGCCTAAATGGGTCAAATTACGTATACCCAAGGCCCAAAAGTGATTACTTAGCCCATTTACCCTTCTCAACCAAGCTCAAACCCGACGGACTGCTATGACTCAAAAATAAAAATTCGGGGCATGACACTATATATCCTCCATTACATCAAATCATATATAAAGAAACTTTGGCCGTACCCATAAAAGATGTAGCAAAGATACAAGGAGATAAAGGAAAATCTAAATTAATTTATAAATTTGACCTAAGCCATGTTTTAGAACAAAATAATTATACAAATATTAACCTTCATACTATTGGCCTACAAACCAATAGAATTGAACATAAAGTTGAAAATATTTTCAAAATTTATGAAGCATCTTCTTCACAAAAGATAATTAAGACACAATCTTTAGGTTTTCAAGGTGAAGCCCTTAAGGATCTAAAGTTAGAAAAGAAAACCCTTAAAATTTTCAGACGAAATAATCAATCAATTATCTCATAGTTTTACATACATAAAACTTAATGATAATAATGGAAATAAAAATGAAAAATTCATAAATGTTTTGGTTTCTAAAGCTTCAAGCTTAGACTCAAAATTTTCTGTTTCTGACTCTATAGAAGAAAAATCAAATGAAAATCAAGGTGATTAAAATCAAGAATCTCTACAAATCAATAAAATATTTAAAAGACAAAAACCATTAGTCACTGCAGCAAAAACAAGAAATTATTATCCAAGACCTACTCCAGTTGATCTTCAATTCGAAGAACAAGCTATTCTAAAGGGCCTTTGATTTGAAAACTCTTCAGCATACAAATGGAATGTAGATGGACTATCTGAATATCAAATCTTGCAACTATACCAACACATGATGATATATGCCTCTACCATCATGGCTGCCTATAAAGATCAAAGACACGCAGTAAATGCAGTCGTCCTTGGATTTACTGGACAATTACATGGTTGGTGGGAAAAATACCTATCTAATACAGAAAGAAATGCTTTATTAAATGTAGTAACAAGAGATCCCTCAGGAAATAATGTTCTTACTCCTCAAGGCCAAATGATCCCTGATTCCATCTACATGCTTATTACCAATATAGTTAAACATTTTATTGGTAATTATATGAATGTAGAAGAAAAATTAAAAACACAATTAATCAATTTATCTTGCCTAACATTATTAGATTTTTGTAGGTATAAAGATGTTTTCTTATCGAAACTCTACACAATCAATGCAAGTAATTCGGAATTTTGGAAAGAAAAATTCATATATAGTCTTCCTAAACTTTTTATAGAAAACGTTAGAGAAGAATTAAAATTAGAAAATTATGGAAATTTGAATTATGGAATGTATACATATGGTGATTTAATTCAAAAGATTAATAAAGTTGGATTTTCATTATGCAATGAAATCAAACTTAAACATCAAATTGAAAATAAAAAAAGAATCCGCGAGCATGAACTTGGAGGTTTTTGTTTTTAATTTGGTATGGAACCATTAATCAGTCCTTCTAGCTAGAATAAAAAGAAAAACTTAAAAAGAAACCATCAAAAAAGAAAATCTAAACATTTTTCAACTCCACAATATTATATTCCCTTAAAAAGATATCACAAAAAATCTTCTCATAAAAACCCTTATAAAAAATTAAAGAAATCTTATACAAAAAATAATCCATCCACTTCTCATCCCAGGAAAAAAGAAATATAATGTTATAATTGGAAAAAAAAGGACATATAGCTCCCAACAGCCCAAAAATAAAAGTAAAAAACAGAAAAATAACTCAAAACTATCTTAAAAGGATCCTCAGCGTCAGAGTCATCCAGTTCCCCTGATAAGATTATTCTTCCTCTTATTCTTCAGATACATGTCATTGTAAAATATTTGACAGTGAAATCTAGCATAAATCTGCTTCCTCTTCCTTTTTATCTTTAAACGTACTTTCTGCTCTAGAAGAACTGATGTTGGAAATGTTTAAAGATTTCAAAGATGAAGAATTAAAAAATAAAGATTTTGAAAAAATACAAAATATAAATAAAGGAAATAAAAAAGGAAAAGCTTCTACATCAAATAATATATCTGACTTACCTAAACAATTCAGCATTAAGATTGTATTAGATAGATTAAGAGAGTAGCGAGCTCCTGCTCATCTTTCAATTCAAGATCTTTATAAAAAAATTACTAATAAAAAGCAAGAAATAAAAGAATTAAAACAAGACTTAATTGAACTTCAAGAACACAAACAACGTGCTGAGAATCTTGAATTTCACACGCTCAAAAATTATCAAGAAAATAATGATAATAACTTAGAACATCAAGAAGAATTTGGTGAAGACTTAAATGGTATTGTAAAATGGATCCACTTAAAAAATGGGAAACTCAAGGTACAATTAAAATCAAAGGCTACTCTATTAAAGCACTCTGCTTACTAGATAGTGGAACAGCTGTTAATTTAATAAAAAAAGGATTAATACCAACAAAATATTTTGAAAAAACCAATAATAAACTCAATCTAACTCTGCTAGCAAAAAACTACATATCAAATACAAATTAATTAATGTTTATGTTTGTAAAAATGGAACATGCATAAAAACTAATTTCCTTCTAAGAAATGATTTAAACAATGATGTTATCCCTGGAAATACTTTTCTATAAATTTTACAACCTTTTCAAATTGACTCATCAGCTCTAAAAACTATTTTAGATAATAAAGAATTAAATTTTGATTTTGTTGAATTAACTCCTACTCAACATACGATTATTATTCAGACAAAGTGTAAACAAGAATAAGATGTTTAAAAACTATTCGGATATCCAGTTCCAAATAAAATGGATCTTATTAATCGTCTCTCTAATGTCTTCATGTTTTCTACATTTGATCCTACATCCAGATTTTGGTACCTTCAAATTCTACCCAGAGGACAGATATAAAATTATTTTTCTTTTCCCAAAGAAAAAAAATTTCAAATTATTGATAATTCTCATTCAAACCTATCTGCCTTCAGGAAGTCTCCCTTCTCACTATGACATAAAGTAAAAGCAAAAGCAAAGCCCCTATTTAGGATTCAAGCTCTTCCTTCATACCTACATCCCAACAAATATCAATTCCCTTCTTCAATCCATCATTATCTGTCACTTCACAAGAACTTATCAATGCCCATTAGAGTGCCATTCTCTCTAAAAAAAAGAAAAAACACTAGAAAAATCCTATCCAAAATTGCAAACCATATCAAGGACTTAGATAGCCAAATCCTTATGTGCCATAACATCCATCAAACAGCACTGTTATCCACCTATGCTGACGAAAAAACATCCAAAATCCACTTCTTGGAAATGGTCAACACAGCCCTTCCAGAAGAGATAGCTGCAAGAATTAGAGAAAAAACTATTTCTTGTCAGATCAAGGAGCGATTAATACTCAAAGCTCAATTTATAAGCTGGGCAACCGGCTTACCCAAGTTGTTCCTGCCATCATATGAAGTTGATATCTCATATATCGAACAAGGATTAGTTGAAAGATTTTCTTTATGCAGAGATGATTTTGAAATGATACAACAGCTCCCTGCAATCATGCATCATGCCCTTCGCAGCCTTGGAGTTAGCAAAAGACAACTTACAACTTCTTATAATGACTTCATCAAGTTTGGGTAAAAGATTAGAAATTCGGTTTTGTCAACCTTATCAATTATAGACCATCATGAATTATGAAGAAGGAGATTTAATTTGTGAAAAATTAATTTCTACCTTAAATGATCATGAGTATCTCCCTGTTGATTATCCAGCTCAATGGTATGAATCTCATGAAGTCACTACAATGGAATATAACTTAGAACGTCTCCAAAAGTATAATCCAGCTTCTGGTCAATATCAAAGATTTCTCAATCTAAAAGGACATTTTGAATTGGCAAGTACACATAGATATGTTTGGTGTGACGGTCGATGAGTTGTTTGTAATGCTAATGATCTCACTGAGCAGACAACGGTGATATAGAATCCTTCTAAATCCGGACATGCCAAGCTTAATCAAATTCTCAATGCCTATGAAGATATCTCTTTTGACATTTCAGAAAAAACTCGTGAAGAATTAATTCAGCTATTCCATGGAGAACTCGAAAACGATAAGGAAGGTTGGAATGGCCCTTGTCATAATTTTGACTCTATTATAAAGTTCTCTGCCAGCTAGAATGGAATTCATTAGGATGGTGATTAATCTTACCAAGATTTATTAAGAGTTTTCTCTATAAAGCCTGCAAAGAAAAGATAACAAAAACTTTATCATTGCAACCGTATCCATAGCTATGCTATTCTCAACAAGCACATCAAAGTTATATTGAAAAAGTACTATACAAAAAAGCTACTTTGAGGAAAAACACAAAAGACAATTGGGAAAAATCCAAAAGCCAATAAGAAAATTCAAGGCTCCAGAGACTCCTCTCTCCACAACAGATTAACTAGGTACAATGCAAAAGAACAAAGCAACATCCTCCTAGTTAACAAGTACACTCATCACAGCATGAAGACAAGCCATCTATACGGCAACTTGTGATTCTATCCAGCAGTAAAATACCAAAACATCATAAAATGAAATGCAAATGCAGTGTAAATTCAGTTGTAATGAAATGTAAATTATATTTGCTAAGGCTATAAATAGTACTAGCCTTCTCCATGTATAGGCAAGAATTGGAATACCAGTCAAAATCCAACTTTACTTCCACCACCATCTCCTCTCTCCCCTCCCTTCCGCTTTTGTATACCCACCACCTCCCCCATTTGGTATCAGAGCCAACTTGGCATCTAATTTGTAATCAAGTATCATTGCAATATAAAGTCATTTTGTGAGTATTTCTTCACTTATCTTTATGTTTTGATTTTGTTTAAGGAATTGTTGACTCAGAAGCAAGAACATCAAAAATCTTAATACTTGGTTGTGTGTTTTTTATTATTGAGAAATTTTAATCATATTCTGCCCGGAGCAAAGTTGAGGTAGCCATTACTGTCGCCATTGTTAACCGTGTGAAGGCATTTAAGGCATTTTGTTGGTGTGTAAATACTCTATTTCGTTAGATACTCGTGGTGGATTTGGTTAAAATAACTCTGTAATACAAATTATGGCAAAGCTTATTAAGAAGTTTGTACCGTCTTCTTCCTCATCATCAAATTCATTATCTTCTATGTCTACTAAAAATAGTGACGAAATCAGTTATGACAATTTAGATCAAGTTATTTGTGACTAAAATATTCCAAATACAAATAAAAGTGAAATTTATAAAGTTGGAAGTTTTCAATTAAAATCAAGTTATAAAGTAAAAACCATTGAAAGAAATGAATCTATTACCAGTAATATTCAGCATCTTTCTTTAATCAAGCCTCATGAAATAAAGCAGTACGTTAAAACATACAGTTATATTCATTTTTTATTAGTGTAAGTTGCTCTAAAGCCATTAACAAGACTTGGACTTAGAACTGAAGCTCTCATCTATGTTCAAGATACAAAACATAAAAAATTCAGTTTTTCATTACTTGGAATGGTTGAATCAAGTTTGGCTAAGGCCTTACTTTCTTTAATTGCTTTCCAAATTTATTTGTTTCTCTTACAGATCCCAGTGTACATGAAGCTCATACTCTTACTATCCAGACAAAAGGCTTTGATACGAATTCTCACAATCAAAAACTTGCTCTCATAAATAGAGTTTATCATAAACTCAAGAATTTAGCTATTCTAGGCATAGCCAATTCCAATCAAATGCAGTGTAAATTCAGTTGTAATGAAATGTAAATTATATTTGTTAAGGCTATAAATAGTACTAGCCTTCTCCACGTATAGGTAAGAATTGGAATACCAATCAAAATCCAGCTTTACTTCCACCATCATCTCCATTCTCCTCTCCCTTCCGCTTTTGTATACCCACCACCTTCCCCATTTGGTATCAGAGCCAACTTGGCATCTAATTTGTAATCAAGTATCATTGCAATATAAAGTCGTTTTGTGAGTATTTCTTCACTTATCTTTATGTTTTGCTTTTGTTTAAGGAATTGCTGACTTAGAAGCATGAACATCAAAAATCTTAATACTTGGTTGTGTGTTTTTCATTATTAAGAAATTTTAATCATATTCTGCCCGGAGCAAAGTTGAGGTAGCCATTATTGTCGCCATTGTTAACCGTGTGAAGGCATTTAAGGCATTTTGTTGGTGTATAAATACTCTATTCCGTTAGATACTCGTGGTGGATTTGGTTAACATAACTCTGTAATAAAAATTATGGCAAAGCTTATTAAGAAGTTTGTACCATCTTCTACCACATCATCAAATTCCTTATTTCTATGTCTATTAAAAATAGTGACAAAATCAATTATGACAATTTAGATCAAGTTATTTGTGACTGAACTATTCCAGCTACAAATAAAAGTGAAATTTATAAAGTTGGAAGTTTTCAATTAAAATCAAGTTATACAGTAAAAACCATTGAAAGAAACGAATCTATTACCAGTAATATTCAGCATGTTTCTTTAATCAAGCCTCATGAAATAGAGGAGTTTGCTAAAAGATACAGTTATATTCATTTTTGATTAGTGCAAGTTGCTCTAAAGCCATTAACAAGACTTGGACTTAGAACTGAAGCTCTCATCTATGTTCAATATACAAGACATAAAAAATTCAGTAATTCATTACTTGGAATAGTTGAATCAAGTTTGGCTAAGGCCTTACTTTCTCTAATTGCTTTCCAAATTTATTTGTTGCTCTTACAGATCTCAGTGTACATGAAGCTCGTACTCTTACTATCCAGACAAAAGGCTTTGATATGAATTCTTACAATCAAAAACTTGCTCTCATATATAGAGTTTATTATAAACTCAAGAATTTAGCTGTCCAGGCATAGCCAATTCGAAACAAATGCAGTGTAAATTCAGTTATAATGAAATGTAAATTATATTTGCTAAGGCTATAAATAGTACTAGCCTTCTCCATGTACAGGCAAGAATTGGAATACCAGCCAAAATCCAGCTTTACTTCCACCACCATCTCCTCTCTCCTCTCCCTTCCGCTTTTGTATACCCACCACCTTCCCCATTTGGTATTAGAGCCAACTCGGCATCTAATTTGTAATCAAGTATCATTGCAATATGAAGTCGTTTTGTGAGTATTTCTTCATTTATCTTTATGTTTTGATTTTGTTTAAGGAATTGCTGACTCAGAAGCAAGAACATCAAAAATCTTAACACTTGGTTGTGTGTTTTTAATTATTGAGAAATTTTAATCATATTCTGCCCGGAGCAAAGTTGAGGTAGCCATTACTGTCGCCATTATTAACCGTGTGAAGGCAATAAAGGCATTTTGTTGGTGTGTAAATACTCTTTTTCGTTAGATACTCGTGGTGGATTTGGTTAAAATAACTCTGTAATATAAATTATGGCAAAGCTTATTAAGAAGTTTGTACCTTTTTCTTCCTCATCATCAAATTCCTTATCTTCTCTGTCTATTAAAAATAGTGACGAAATCAGTTATGACAATTTAGATCAAGTTATTTGTGACTGAACTATTCCAGCTACAAATAAAAGTGAAATTTATAAAGTTGGAAGTTTTCAATTAAAATCAAGTTATAAAGTAAAAACCATTGAAAGAAATGAATCTATTACCAGTAATATTCAGCATCTTTCTTTAATCAAGCCTCATGAAATAAAGGAGTACGTTAAAACATACAGTTATATTCATTTTTTATTAGTGCAGGTTGCTCTAAAGCCATTAACAAGACTTGGACTTAGAACTGAAGCTCTCATCTATGTTCAAGATACAAAACATAAAAAATTCAGTGATTCATTACTTGGAATGGTTGAATCAAGTTTGGCTAAGGCCTTACTTTCTTTAATTGCTTTCCAAATTTATTTGTTTCTCTTACAGATCCCAGTGTACATGAAGCTCATACTCTTACTATCCAGACAAAAGGCTTTAACATGAATTCTTACAATCAAAAACTTGCTCTCATATATAGAGTTTATTATAAACTCAAGAATTTAGCTGTTCCAGGCATAGCCAATTCCAATCAAATGCAGTGTAAATTCAGTTGTAATGAAATGTAAATTATATTTGCTAAGGCTATAAATCGTACTAGCCTTCTCCATGTATAGGCAAGAATTGGAATACCGGTCAAAATCCAGCTTTACTTCCACCACCATCTCCTCTCTCCTCTCCCTTCCGCTTTTGTATACCCACCGCCTTCCCCATTTGGTATCAGAGCCAACTTGGCATCTAATTTGTAATCAAGTATCACTGCAATATAAAGTCGTTTTGTGAGTATTTCTTCACTTATCTTTATGTTTTGATTTTGTTTAAAGAATTGCTGACTCAGAAGCAAGAACATCAAAAATCTTAATACTTGGTTGTGTGTTTTTTATTATTAAGAAATTTTAATCATATTCTGCCCCAAGCAAAGTTGACGTAGCCATTACTGTCGCCATTGTTAACCGTGTGAAGGCATTTATGGCATTTTGTTGGTGTGTAAATACTCCATTTCGTTAGATACTCATGGTGGATTTGGTTAAAATAACTCTGTAATACAAATTATGACAAAGCTTATTAAGAAGTTCGTACCTTCTTCTTCCTCATCATCAAATTCCTTATCTTTTATGTCTATTAAAAATAGTGAAAAAAATCAATTATGACAATTTAGATCAAGTTATTTGTGACTGAACTATTCCAGCTACAAATAAAAGTGAAATTTATAAAGTTGGAAGTTTTCAATTAAAATCAAGTTATAAAGTAAAAACCATTGAAAGAAACGAATCTATTACTAGTATTATTCAGCATCTTTCTTTAATCAAGCCTCATGAAATAGAGGAGTATGCTAAAAGATACAGTTATATTCATTTTTGATTAGTGCAAGTTGCTTTAAAGCCATTAACAAGACTTGGACTTAGAACTGAAGCTCTCATCTATGTTCAAGATACAAGACATAAAAAATTCAGTGATTCATTACTTGGAATGGTTGAATCAAGTTTGGCTGAGGCCTTACTTTCTTTAATTGCTTCCCAAATTTATTTGTTTCTCTTACTGATCCCAGTGTACATGAAGCTCATACTCTTACTATCCAAACAAAAGGCTTTGATATGAATTCTTACAATAAAAAACTTGTTCTCATATATAGAGTTTATTATAAACTCAAGAATTTAGTTGTTCCCGGCATAGCCAATTCCAATCAAATGCAGTGTAAATTCAGTTGTAATGAAATGTAAATTATATTTGCTAAGGCAATAAATAGTACTAGCCTTCTCTAAGAATTGGAATACCAGTCAAAATCCAGCTTTACTTCCACCACCATCTCCTCTCTCCTCTCCCTTCGGCTTTTGTATACCCACCACCTTCCCCATTTGGTATCAGAGCGAACATGGGATCTAATTTGTAATCACGTATCGCTGCAATATAAAGTCGTTTTGTGAGTATTTCTTCACTTATCTTTATGTTTTGATTTTGATTAAGGAATTGCTGACACAGAAGCAAGAACATAAAAAATCTTAATACTTGGTTGTGTGCTTTTTATTATTGAGAAAATTTTAATCATATTCTGCCCCGAGCAAAGTTGAGGTAGCCATTATTGTCGCCATTGTTAACTGTGTGAAGGCATTTAAGGCATTTCGTTGGTGTGTAAATACTCTATTTCGTTTGATACTCGTGGTGGATTTGGTTAAAATAACTCTGTAATACAAATTATGAGAAAGCTTATTCAGAAGTTTGTACCTTCTTCTTCCTCATCATAAAATTCCTTATCTTCTATGTCTATTAAAAATAGTGAAGAAATCAATTACGACAATTTAGATCAAGTTATTTGTGACTGAACTATTCCAGCTACAAATTAAAGTGAAATTTATAAAGTTGGAAGTTTTCAATTAAAATCAAGTTATAAAGTAAAAACCATTGAAAGAAACGAATCTATTACCAGTAATATTCAGCATCTTTCTTTAATCAAGCCTCATGAAATAGAGGAGTATGCTAAAAGATACAGTTGTATTCATTTTTTATTAGTGCAAGTTGCTCTAAAGCCAGTAACAAGACTTGGACTTAGAACTAAAGCTCTCATCTATATTCAAGATACAAGACATAAAAAATTCAGTCATTCATTACTTGAAATGGTTGAATCAAGTTTTGCTAAGGCCTTACTTTCTCTAATTGCTTTCCAAATTTATTTGTTTCTCTTACAGATCCCATTGTACATGAAGCTCATACTCTTACTATCCAGACAAAAAGCTTTGATATGAATTCTTACAATCAAAAACTTGCTCTCATATATAGAGTTTATTATAAACTCAAGAATTTAGCTGTTCCAGGCATAGCCAATTCCAATCAAATGCAGTGTAAATTCAGTTGTAATGAAATGTAAATTATATTTGCTAAGGCTATAAATAGTACTAGCCTTCTCCATGTATAGGCAAGAATTGGAATACCAGTCAAAATCCAGCTTTACTTCCACCACCATCTCCTCTCTCCTCCCCCTTCCGCTTTTGTATACCCACCACCATCCCCATTTGGTATAAGAGCCAACTTGGCATCTAATTTGTAATCAAGTATCGTTGCAATATAAAGTCGTTTTGTGAGTATTTCTTCACTTATCTTTATGTTTTGATTTTGTTTAAAGAATTGCTGACTCAGAAGCAAGAACATCAAAAATCCTAATACTTGGTTATGTGTTTTTTATTATTGAGAAATTTTAATCATATTCTGCACCGAGCAAAGTTCAGGTAGCCATTACTGTTGCCATTGTTAACCATGTGAAGGCATTTAAGGCAATTTGTTGGTGTGTAAATTCTCTATTTCGTTAGATACTCATGGTGGATTTGGTTAAAATAACTCTGTAATACAAATTATGGGAAAGCTTATTAAGAAGTTTGTACCTTCTTTTTGCTTATCATCAAATTCCTTATCTTCTATGTCTATTAAAAATAGTGACGAAATCAGTTATGACAATTTAGATCAAGTTATTTGTGACTGAACTATTCCAACCACCAATAAAAGTGAAATTTATAAAGTTGGAAGTTTTTAATTAAAATCAAGTTATAAAGTAAAACCATTGAAAGAAATGAATCTATTACCAGTAATATTCAACATCTTTCTTTAATCAAGCCTTATGAAATGAAGGAGTACGTTAAAACATACAGTTATATTCATTTTTTATTAGTGCAAGTTGCTCTAAAGCCATTAACAAGACTTGGACTTAGAACTGAAGCTCTTATCTATGATCAAGATACAAAACATAAAAAATTCAATGATTCGTTACTTGGAATGGTTGAATCAAGTTTGGCTAGGGCCTTACTTTCTTTAATTGCTTTCCAAATTTATTTGTTTCTCTTACAAATCCCAGTGTTCACAAAGCTCATACTCTTACTATCCAGACAAAAGGCTTTGATATGAATTCTTACAATCAAAAACTTGCTCTCATATATAGAGTTTATTATAAACTCAAGAATTTAGCTATTCCAGGCATAGCCAATTCCAATCAAATGCAGTGTAAATTCAGTTGTAATGAAATGTAAATTATATTTGCTAAGGCTATAAATAGTACTAGCCTTCTCCATGTACAGGCAAGAATTGGAATACCAGCCAAAATCCAGCTTTACTTCCACCACCATCTCCTCTCTCCTCTCCCTTCCGCTTTTGTATACCCACCACCTTCCCCATTTGGTATTAGAGCCAACTCGGCATCTAATTTGTAATCAAGTATCATTGCAATATGAAGTCGTTTTGTGAGTATTTCTTCATTTATCTTTATGTTTTGATTTTGTTTAAGGAATTGCTGACTCAGAAGCGAGAACATCAAAAATCTTAATACCTGGTTGTGTGTTTTTTATTATTGAGAAATTTTAATCATATTATGCCCCGAGCAAAGTTTAGGTAGCCATTACTGTCGTCATTGTTAACCGTGTGAAGGCATTTAAGGCATTTTGTTGGTGTGTAAATACTCTATTTCGTTAGATACTCATGGTGGATTTGGTTAAAATAACTCTGTAATACAAATTATGACAAAGCTTATTAAGAAGTTTCTACCTTCTTCTTCCTCATCATCAAATTCCTTATCTTCTATGTCTATTAAAAATAGTGAAGAAATCAATTATGATAATTTAGATCAAGTTATTTGTGACTGAACTATTCCAGCTACAAATAAAAGTGAAATTTATAAAGTTGGAAGTTTTCAATTAAAATCAAGTTATAAAGTAAAAACCATTGAAAGAAATGAATCTATTACCAGTAATATTCAGCATCTTTCTTTAATCAAGCCTCATGAAATAAAGGAGTACGTTCAAACATACAGTTATATTCATTTTTTATTAGTGCAAGTTGCTCTAAAGCCATTAACAAGACTTGGACTTAGAACTAAAGCTCTCATCTATGTTCAAGATACAAGACATAAAAAATTCAGTGATTCATTACTTGGAATGGTTGAATCAAGTTTGGCTAAGGCCTTACTTTCTTTAATTGCTTTCCAAATTTATTTGTTTCTCTTACAGATCCCAGTGTACATGAAGCTCATACTCTTACTATCCAGACAAAAGGCTTTGATATGAATTCTCACAATCAAAAACTTGCTCTTATATATAGAGTTTATTATAAACTCAAGAATTTAGCTGTTCCAGGCATAACCAATTCCAATCAAGCAAAGGGTATGACTACTTTATTCCAAACTAATTTCAAAAATAAAGTTAATATTCCAAAACTGATACAGTGAAATAATATTAATCTGTCTAGTAAATGGCTCTTAGAAAACGCTCAACCTGAAAGGTCTTTAGAAAATCAAGATATTGAAGCAATTATTAAACATGAGGACGGACATGTTGAAATAAATTTTCAAACAGATTCAAGAGAAACAACTCTATAGTTTATTAACCTTTTAGAAAGTCTTATTTTCATCCTCCATCGGTGGTAGGATCTTTCGTAAAAGAACCGTCCTGAATATCTTGCTCTACATCTAATATAGACCTTCGACCTATAGGACTAGTGTATCCTTCTTATCAAACTTCTCCATCTAACACATATAATTCTTCAGAATGCGATTTTAGCATAAATGTTATTGAATGCTTTGAAATTGATAAAGAAATGTTAAAAAAGAATTTAGCTCTACATCCTTTAACGAAATCCTTTTTTAAACAGGTTTCTCAAGAATGTAAAGACTTTTTAAAAGAAAAATGGTACAAATATATGTATGATATCAAAGAAATATTTATTTCTTTGATTGGCTTAAACTAGACATAAAGAAAGCTTATAATACTGAAGATTTATCCATCAATATGATAATAAAATTAAGATCACCTTGGATTATAGCTTCTACCAGTTCTTCTCCACAAAGAACTAAAAAATCTATACATCCTTCATTACATCAAATCATATATAAAAAAACTTTGACTGTACCCATAAAAGATGTTGCAAAAATACAAGGAGATAAAGGTAATTCTGAATTTATTTACAAATCAGACTTAAGTCATGTTTTAGAACAAAATAATTATACAAATATTAACTTTCATACTATTGGCCAGCAAACCAATAGAATTGAAGATAAAGTTGAAAATATTTTAAAAATTTATGAAGCATCTTCTTCACAAAAGATAACTCAGACACAAACTTTAGGTTTTCAAGGTGAAGCCCTTAGAGATCTAAAGTTAGAAAGGAAACCTTTAAAATTTTCAGATGAACTAATCAATCAATTATTTCATAGTTTTACAAATATAAAACTTCAAGAAAATGAAGATCAGAAAGCTGACAAATCTATAAATGTTTTTGTCTCAAATTCTAAAGGCTCTAGCTCAGATTTAGAATTTTCTGTAGCTGATCCGATGGAAGAAGTGTCTAAAACAAATGAGAATCCAAATGATCAAAATCCTGAATTTCTACAAATCAATAAAATATTTAAAAGACAAAAACCAATAATCACTGCTACAAAACAAGAAAGTATTATCCAAGACCTACTCCAGTTGATTTTCAATTCGAAGAACAAGCTATTCTAAATGGCCTTCGATTTGAAAACTCTTCAGTATATGAATGGAATGTAGATGGACTATCTGAATATCAAATCCTGCAACTGTGCCAACACATGATGATATATGCCTCTACCATCATAGCTGCCGGTAATGATCAAAGAGATGCAGTAAATGCAGTTGTCCTTGGATTTACTGGACAATTACATGGTTGGTGGAAAAAGTACCAATTTGATTTAGAAAGACAAGCTATACTAAATGCAGTAAAAAAGATCCTTCAAGAAATCTTGTTATTACTCCTCAGGGTCAAATGATTCCTGATTCTATTTACATACTTATTACCAATATAGTAAAACATTTTGCTGGTAATTACATGAATGTAGAAGAAAAAGTAAAAACTCAAATAATCAATTTATCTTGCCCAACATTATCAGATTTTCATCAGTATAAACATGTTGTCTTATCAAAACTTTTTACAATTGATGGAAGCAATTCAGAATTTTTGAAAGAAAAATTTATATCTGGTCTTCCTAAGCCTTTTGCAGAAAAAGTTAAAGAAGAGTTAAAATTAGAAAATTATTGAAATTTAAATTAAGGACTTTATACATATGGTGACCTCTTTCAAAAGATAAATAAAGTTAGATTTTCATTATGCAATTCAATGAAATCAAACTTAAATGACAAATCGAAAATAAAAAAAGAATCAGCAAATATGACCTTGGTCATTTTGTTATCTATTTGGCATGGAACCATTAATTCGTCCTTCTAGCCATAATAAAAAGAAAAACTTAAAAAGAAACCATTAAAAAAGAAAATCTAAATATTTTTCAACTCTGCAATATTATATTCCCTTAAAAAGATATCATTAAAAATCTTCTCATAAAAATCCTCATAAAGAATCAAAGAAATCTTATACAAAATATAATCCATCCACTTCTTATCCTAAGAAAAAAGAAATACAATGTTATAATTGCAAAGAAAAAGGAAATATAGCTCTTGACTGCCAAAAAATAAATGTAAAAATAGAAAAAAAATCAAAATTATCTTAAAAGGAACCTCATCCTCATCCTTAGAATCATCTAGTTCCTCTAATAAAGATTATTCTTCAAATTCATTATAAAAGATTTGACAGTGAAATCTAGTATGAATCTCTTTTTTCCTCATTATCTTTAAGCATACTTTCTGCTCCAGAAGAGATGGTGCCAGAAATGTTTAAAGATCTAAAAGATGAAGAATTAAAAAATAAATATTTTGGAAAAATATAGAATATAAATAAAGGAACTAAAAAAGGAAAAGCTTCTACATCAAATAACATATCAAACTTAACTAAACAATTCAGCATTAAAACTGTATAAGATAGATTAAGAGAGCAACAAGCCCCTACTCATCTTTCTATTCAAGCTCTTTATAAAGAAATTAATAATCAAAAGCAAGAAATAAAAGAATTAAAACAAGACTTAATTGAACTTCAAAAACTCAAGCAACATGTTGAGAATCTTGAATTTCACATACTCAAAAATTATCAAGAAAATAATGATCATATGGAGAATCAAGAAAAATTTGCTGAAAACTTGAATGGGTTTGTAAATTCTTTAACAAGGAATCCACTTAAAAAATGGAAAACTCAAATTACAATTAAGATCAAAGACCTCTTTATAAAAGCACTCTACTTACTAGATAGTGCCGCAGATGTTAATTAAATAAGAGAAGGATTAATCCTAACAAAGTATTATAAATAAGCAAATAATAAACTCAATCTAGCTACTCCTAGCAAAAAACTACATATCAAAAACAAATTAAGTAATGTTTATATCTGTAAAAATGGAACATGTATAAAGACAAATTTCCTTTTAGGAAAGGATTTAAACAATGATGTTATCCTTAGAAACCCTTTTTTACAAATTTTATAGCCTTTTTAAATTGACTCATCAGGTCTAAAAACTATTTTAGACAATAAAGAATTAATTTGTTTTTTGGTGAATCAACTCCTATTCAACATAACAATAGTATTAGACAAAGTGTAAATAAGAATAAGGTGTTTAAAAAACAATCAAATATCCAGTTCTAAATAAAACGGATCTTATTAATCATCTTTCTGATGTCTTCATGTTTTCTACAGTTGATCCTACATCTAGATTTTGGTACCTTCAAATTCTACCCGTAGAATAGATATAAAATTAATATTTTTCCAATGAAAAAAAAAATTTCAGATTATTGATAATTCTCATTCAGACCTATCTACCCTCAAGAAGTATCGTTTCTCATTATGGCATCAAGTACAAGCAAAAGCAAATCCCCTATTCAAGAATCAAGCTCTTCCTTCATACCTACATTCCAACAAATATCAATTCCCTTCTTCAATCTAGGATTATCTGTCACTTCACAAGAACTTACCAATGCCCATTGGAGTGCCATTCTCTCTGATAAAAGAAAAAACACTAGAAAAACCCTATCCAAAATTACAAACCATATCAAGGACTTAGAAAGCCAAATCCCTATGTGCCATAACATCCATCAAAGAGCATTATTATCCACCTACGCTGATGAAGAAATATCTAGAACTCATCTCCTGGAAAAGGTTAACATAGCCCTTCCAGATGAGATAGCTACAAGAATTAGAGAAAAACTCTTTCTTGTTAGATCAAGGAGCGACTAATGCTCAAAGCTCAATATATAAGCCGGGCAACTGGCTTTCGCAAATTGTTCCTACCATCATATGAAATTGATATCTAATATATTGAACAAGGATTAGTCCAAAGATTTTCTTTAAGCAGAGATGATTTTGAAACAATACAGCAGCTCCTTGTAATCGTGCATCATGCCCTTCGCAGCCTTGGAGTTACCAAAAGACAACTTCTCATAATGATTTCATTAAGTTTGGGTGAAAAATTAGAAATCCAGTTTTATCAACCTTATCAATTATGGACCATCATGAATTATGAAGAAGCAGATTTAATCTGAAAAAAATTAATCTCCACCTTAAATGATTACGAGCATCTCCCTGTTGATTATCCTGTGCAATGGTATGAATCTCATGAAGTCACTGCAGTGGAATACAGCTTAGAACATCTCCAAAATTATGATCCAGCTTCTGATCAATATCAGATATTTCTCAATCTAAAAGGAGATCTTGAATTTGCAAGTACATATAGATATGTTTGGTGTGATGGTGGACAAGTTGTTTGCATTACTGATGATCTCATTGAGCAAACAACAGTGATATAGAATCCTTCTAAATCTGGACATGCCAAGCTTAATCAAATTCTCAATGCCTACGAAGATATCTCTTTTGACATTTTAGAAAAAACTCGTGAAGAATTAATTTGGCTATTCCATGGAGAATTCGAAAATGATAATGAAGGTTGGAATGACCCTTGTCATAATTTTGACTCTAATATGAAGTTCTCCGATAGCTGCAATAGAAATCATTAGGCTCATGATTAATCTTATCAGGATTTAGATTTATCAAGATTTATTAAGAGTTTTCTATATAAAGGATGCAAATAAAAGATTATAAAACTTTATCATTGCTACCGTATCCATATCTATGCTATTCTCTACAAACACATCAAAGTTATGCTAAAAAGTACTATATAAAAAGCTACTTTGAGAAAGAAGACAAAAGATAATTGGAAAAATCCAAAAGAGAACAAGAATGAAAAAGGCTCCATAGACTGCTCACTCCACAACAGACCAACTAGGTACTATGTAGAAGAATAAAGCAACATCCTCCTAGTCAACAAGTACACTCATCACAACATGAAGACAAACCATCTACACGACAACTTGTGATCCTATCTAGCAGTAAAATCCTGAAACATCACGCAATCTACAAGCATATAAAATGAAATGCAAATGCTGTCTAAATTTAGTTGTAATGAAATGTAAATTATGTTTGCTAAGGATATATATAGTGCTAGCCTTTTTCATGTACAAGCAAGAGTTGGAATACCAGTCAAAATCCAACCTTGCTTCCACCACCATCTCCTCTTTCCTCTTCCTTCCGCTTTTGTATACCCACCATTTTCCCCATTTTGTATCAGAGCCAAGTTGGTATCAAATTTGTAATCAAGTACATTGGCAATATAAAGTTGTTTTGTGAGTATTTCTTCACTTATCTTTGTTTTGTTATCCTGTGATTTTGCTTAGTGAATTTCTAACTTAGAAGTAAGAGCATCAAAAGTCTTAGTACTTAGTTTTGTATTTGTTATTATTGAGAAATTTTAATCATATTCCGCCTGGAGTGTAGCTGAGGTAGCCATTGTTGTCGCCGTTATTAGCCGTGTGAAGGCGTTTGAGGTGCTTTGTTGGTGTATAAATCCTTTATTTCATTCGACACTCGTGGTGGATTTGGTTCAGATAACTCCATAATACAAATTATGGCTAAACTTATTAAGAAGTTTGTACCTTCTTCTTCCTCATCACCAAATTCCTTATCTTCTATGTCTATTAAAAATAGTGAAGAAATCAGTTATGATGATTTAGATCAAGTTATTTATGACTGGACTATTCCAACCGTAAATAAAAATGAAATTTATAAAGGTGGAAGTTTTCAATTAAAATCAAGTTATAAAGTAAAAACCATTGAAAGAACTGAATCCATTTCTAGTAATATTCAGCATCTTTCTTTATTCAAGCCCCATGAAATAAAGGAGTATGTTAAAACATACAGTTATATTCTTTTTGGATTAGTGCAAGTTGCTCTAAAGCCTTTAACAAGACTTGGACTTAGAATAGAAGCTCTCATCTACGTTCAAGGTAGAAGACATAAAAAATTCAGTGATTCATTACTTAGAATGGTTGAATCAAGTTTGGCTAATAGCCCTACTTTCTTCAATTGCTTTCCAAATTTCTCTGTTTCCCTTAAAGATCCAGTTGCACATGAAGCTCTTACTCTTGCTATCTAGACAAAAGGTTTTGATATGAATCCTCATAATCAAAATCTTGCTCTCATATATAAAGTTTATTATAAACTCATGAATTCAGTTGTTCCAGGCATAGCCTATTCCCATCAAGCAAAAGGTATGACTGCTTTATTCCAAACTAGTTTAAAAAATAAAGTTAATATTCCAAAACTCATATAGTGGAATTATATTTATCTATCTGGTAAACTGTGCATAGAATGCACCCAACCAGAAAGGTCTTTAGAAAATCATGATATTGAAACAATTATTGAACATGAAGATGGAAGTGCTGAAATAAATTTTCAAACAGATTCGAGAGATACAACTCCTACAGTTTATCAACCATCTAGACAGTCTTATTCTCATCCTCCCTCTGTGGTAGGATCTTCCATAAAAGAACCATCTCGAGTTTCTTGCCCTACACCTACTATAGACCTTCGACGTATAGGACTTGTGTATCCTTCTTATCAAGCTTCTCCATCTAATACATATAATCCTTCAGAATCTGATTTCAATGTAAATGTTATTGAATGTTTTCAAATTGATAAAGAAATGTTAAAAAAGATTTTAGCTCTACATCCTTTAACAAAATCCTTTTTTAAACAGGTTTCTCAAGAATGTAAAGACTTTTTAAAAGAAAAATGGTACAAATATATGTATGATATCAAAGAAATATTTATTTCTTTGATTGGCTTAAACTAGCCATAAATAAAGCTTATAATACTGAAGATTTATCCATCAATATGATAAAAAAATTAAGTTCATCTTGGATTATAGCTTCTACCAGTTCTTCTCTACAAAGAACTCAAGAATCTATACATCCTCCATTACGTCAAATCATAGATAAAAAAACTTCAGCTCTACCCATAAAAGATGCTGCAAAAATACGAGGAGATAACGGTAAATCTGAATTTATTTACAAATCGGACTTAAGTTATATTTCAAAACAAAAGAATTATACAAATATTAACCCTCATACTATTGGCCAACAAACTAATAGAATTGAAAATAAAGTTGAAAATATTTTACGACCTTCTAAATTTACTTCTTTTCAAAAAAGAATCAAAGGATCCTCATCCTCATCCTTAAAATCATCTAGTTCCTCTGATAAAGATTATTCATCAGATAGATGTCACTATAAAATATTTAATAGTGAAATTCAGTATGAATCTGCTTCTTCTTCCTCTTTATCTTTAAACGTACTCTCTGCTCCAGAAGAAATGGTGCTAGAAATGTGTAAAGATCTAAAAGATGAAGAATTAAAAAATAAATATTTTAAAAAAATATATAAAATTAACAATGGAAATAAAAAAAGAAAAGCTTCTACATCAAGTAATATATCTGACTTACCTGAACAATTCAGTATAAAAGTTGTTTTAGATAGATTAAGAGAGCAGCAAGCTCCTACTCATCTTTCAATTCAAGATCTTTATAAAGAAATTAATACTCAAAAGCAAGAAATAAATGAATTAAAACAAGACTTAATTGAACTTTAAGAACTCAAACAACATGTTGAGAATATTGAATTTCACACACTAAAAAATTATCAAGAAAGTAATGATAATTTATATCATCAAGAAAATTTGATGAAAACTTAAATTGTTTAACCTTAAATTGTTTTCTAAACTCTTTAACAAGGAATCCACCTCAAAAATGGAAAACTCAAGTTACAATTAAGGTCAAAGACTTCTCTATTAAAGCACTCTGCTTACTAGATAGTGGCGCAGATGTTAATTTAATAAGAGAAGGATTAATCCTAACAAAATATTATGAAAAAACCAAAAATAAACTCAGCCTAACAACTACTAGTAATAAACTCCATATCCATTATAAATTAAATAACGTCCATGTTTGCAAAAGTGGAACATGTATAAAGACTAATTTCCTACTCGGAAATGATTTAAACAATGTTGTTATCCATGGAAATCCTTTTCTACAGATTCTACAACCTTTTCAAATTGACTCATTAGGCCTTAAAACTATTAAAGACAATAAAAAATTAATTTTTGATTTTGTTGAATCAACTCCTATTTAACATAACAATATCATTCAAAATCAAATTACTTATAAAGAAAAATAATTTGTATATCTTTAAGAAGATATGAATTCTTTAAGAATTGAAAAAGAATTACAAAAGCCAGAATTCCAAAAGATTTAATCCAATTTCAAAAATCTCTTGAAACAAAATGTTGTTTTAACCTTCCTGCTGCCTTTTGGCACAGGAAACACCATACTGTTTCTCTTTCATATATTGATAATTTCGATGACTCTCAAATTCCTACTAAAGCTCGACCTATTCAGATGAATAAAGACCTTGTATAACTATGTACTAAATAAATCAATGATCTTCTTACTAAAAAGCTTATTCAGAAATCACAATCCCCTTAGAGTTGTGTAGCGTTTTATGTAAATAAAGCACCTGAACAAGAATGAGGTGTTCCTCATCTTATTATCAACTAGAAGCCTTTAAATAAAGTCTTAAAGTCCATCAGATATCCAGTTCCAAATAAAACTGATCTTATTAACCATCTAGCTGGTGCCTTCTTTTTTTCCAAATTTGATCTTAAATCAGGATTTTGGCAAATTCAAATCACCCTAGAGGACAGGTATAAAACTGCTTTTACAGTACCATTTGGCCATTATGAATGAAACGTTATGCCATTTGGTTTAAAAAATGCTCCTTCAGAATTTCAAAGAATAATGAATGACATTTTTAATCCATATCAAGCTTTTACACTCGTCTATATAGATGACATTCTAGTGTTTTTAAAATCTTTTTGTGACCATTGGAAACATTTAAATATTTTTAAAACAGTTATTATCAAGAATGGACTTGTCTTATCCCAAAAGAAAATGAACCTTTTTCAAACAGAAATTTAGTTTCTTGGCTTTATAATAAAAAAAGGAACTATTTCTCCAGTCCAAAGAGTTATTAAGTTTGCTTCCTAATTTTATAATGAAATTCTTAATAAAGAGCAATTGCAACATTTTCTTGGATGCCTTAATTATGTTTCTGACTTTTATAAAGATCTTGCCAAAGAAAGAAAAATCTTACAAATGCACTTGACCAAAAATCCCATAGAATGGTCACCTGCTTATACAAAAACTGTTCAAAATATTAAACAAAAAGTCCAAAATTTACCTTGTTTAACTATCCCTCATCCAGATTTATTAAAAATAGCTCAAACAGTTACATCTGAAGTAGGTTTTGGAGGAATCCTTTTATAAAGAAACATCCTTGGAAAAGAAGAAATTCTTTGTTTCACTTCTGGAACATGGAAGCCCACTCAACAGAATTATTCAACTATTAAAAATGAAATTCTATCCATAGTAAATAGTATAATGAAGTTCCAAAGTGATTTATTAAAAAAATTTTTTATTAAAAATAGATTGTAAATCTGTTAAAGAAATTTTAGAAAAAAATGAAAAAAATCTTACTGCTAAGCAAATCTTTGCTCGCTGGCAAACTTTATTAGCCATATTTGACGTTAACATTGAGTATATTATAGGTAAAAATAATTCTCTTCCTGATTTTTTATCTCATGAGTTTTTACAAGGACAAAAGAATGAAGCCTTGGCAGATTAGACCCTTTCTCCAATCCCCAACTGAAAAAGTTTCTTCTATCATGAACACTACATCTTTATCCAGAAAATCTAGTGGCAATTATCTTGAGAGATGGGGAGCAACCCATACTTCTAATATTCCTCAATTTCAAAGCCCATTAAGCCTTGTATCTAGAAAACCTCAAGCTTCACAAGCCCAATATTTTGCCACAAAAGCACCCTTGAGAATTTATTCCTTAGATGCCATGTCTTATGCCGATACCATTTCTATTGAACATCTTATCCAAACCCTTTTTTCTCCTGATCACTTATTTATCCAACCTCTTGACTATAAATTCTATGAACAGATTTTGATCAGAACTGACAGCCGTACTATTGATCATACAGATGGATAAAAAATTTCTTACTTAAATGCTTTACCAACCAATATTACTATCCTATATTCAAAAACCAAGATTCTGCATGTTCTCTCCGCAGAAGAATGGGGACGACCTCTTCATATGCCTCAAAGGCTTGATTTAGAACTTATTTTTAATTATTATGATTATATTTCTACTTGGGAGGTCATCCTCTATTATCAAAAGCCATCCTTCTAGCATTCTTGGTTCATCAGATTCAAATCAAACTCTCATAAAATAGCTATGTGGTTCTTCGCACAATTCTGGATCCCTTTTGGTGCCACTAAAGACATCCTTCCTCAAGCACTTCTTCCTATTTATGAATCCTATTCTGAATCATTTAAGGCCCTTCTCAAATCAGAAGAAAAAAGCCTTTATCAGCACCTACAACTTGGAACAGAACCTTATGTTATTATGCAGTTTTATTGCAAGCAGGAGATTCCTTGGATCTTGAAATGGAATTTTTATAAAGAAACAGACTTCAGTCCACCAGTTTTATCTCAAATGATCTATATCAAGTTTTGGCATCAATTTGATTATACTACGGTACTCTAGCAATATTCTACCGATCAAGCTATAAAGCCATCATTCTTTGAAGTTCTTAAAAGTCCTGAAAAAGAAAAAAAAGGCTTTATCCAGCAAGTGATATCGATAAATAGAAGAATTCTTGTTCAGCCTATCCTTCAGCTCTTTATGTAGCAGCAAATTTGTTTCAACTCAAAAAAGAAGTTCAAAAGGAAATTTTTGAAAAAATACAAAAAAAAAGGTCATCTGAAAATTTCTCCATTAAGTTTTGGTCAGTAGTTGCATCATCTTTGGGCTGATGACAATCCTTTTGAAAATATTGCCACTGAACCAGATACAAAGGCTAATGAGACAAAAAGTGATAACGAAGGATTCATCACTATCTGAAGAAAAGAAAAAAAAATAAATCCAAGACAAGACATATGCTTTATCAAGCCACTCAATTTTCCACAAAGCAATCATAACAATCCACTATTCAGAATAAAGTTCATCTACATTGAAGACTGTGATCTTATCCAGCAGTCTTGAAGCATCATGAAATTTGTCAGCACATGAAATGAAATACAAATGCAGTATAAATTCAGTTGTAATGAAATGTAAATTATGTTGGTTATGACTATAAATAGGTCTAGCCTTCCTCATGTACAGGCAAGAGTTAGAATACCAGTCAAAATCCAGCTTTGCTTCCACCACTATCTACTCTCTCCTCTCCCTTCTGCTTTTGTATACCCACCATCTTCCCCATTTGGTATCAGAGCCAAGTTAGTATCAAATTTGTAATCAAGTACTTTGGCAATATAAACTTGTTTTGTGAGTATTTCTTCACTTATCTTTGTTATGTTATGCTTTGATTTTGCTTAAGGAATTACATACTCAGAAGTACAAACGTCAAAAGTTTTAATACTTAGTTTTGTGTTTGTTATTATTGAGAAATTTTAATCATATTCGCCTCAGAGCGAAACTAAGGTAGCCACTATTGTTGCCGTTGTTAGCCGTGTGAAGGCATTTAAGGCATTTTGTTAGCATGTAAATCCTTTATTTCGTTAAATACTCATGGTGGATTTGGTTAAAATAACTCTGTAATACAAATTATGGCTAAGCTTATTAAGAAGTTTGTACCTTCTTCCTCCTCATCATCAAAATCCTAATCTTCTATGTCTATTAAAAATAGTAAAGAAATCAGTTAAGACAATTTAGATCAAGTTATTTGTGACTGGATACTCCAACCATAAATAAAAATGAAATTTATAAAGTTGGAAGTTTTCAATTAAAATCAAGTTATAAAGTAAAAACCATTGAAAGAACTGAATCCATTATTGATGAGTCTTTAAAAATGCATATTTTTATATACATTTTGAACTATTTTAAGGACTTATTAACTTGAAAGAGCCTCATTTAGTGTGATATAATGGGTTAATTCATTTTAAATTCATTTTTATATTTTTCTGCATAAATTGCTTAAAAATCACACTTTTTGCATAAATTCATGAAACCTATTATTTTTAGAAAGTCTATTTTTGGAAAGTTTTGTGAAAATAATTTTTCCCATGAAATAAATTGAATTCTCTTCATCATTAGTTCATTCATACAAAATCATGAAGAATGATGTACATTTTTATTATCATTTCAGGAGAAATGGGCCCACAGTTATGCATTTGTGGTTTTAGGGGTAAAATTATCTTTTCACATGAATTCACATCTGTTTTGTAGAAAACTCATTATATGGGTCCCATTTATAAGGAATTGAGGCAAGGAATTGATTTTCATGCGAAAGGAGAGCAGAATTGAAAAAAAAAACGGGAAATTGGAAGAAAATTGTAAAAAGTCGGCTTCATGGTCCCACACACACATGCACATGTGTGGGGTACACTTGTAAAACATCCAGGATGGGGTCCATTTATTTGTTGAATATTTTCAAGAGATTTTGAAGAGAATTTGAAGAATATCTCATCAAAGATGGATAAGGAAAGCCACATAAGAGTTCTTTTTGGAGAAAGGAGAAGATTTAATTGAAAAAAAAATAAAAAAATATCCAAGCAAGCTATTCCACGTCCAAAAGAGATTTTGGATCAGATTTTGATTGAAAAAGTAAAGAAAAAAATCAAGGGAGAATTATCTAAAAGATCTCTTCAAGTTAGGAGCCAACAAGGAGAACTTTCCAAAAAAGGAAAGTTGACGATGCAAAGAGATAAAAGGGGAAGTTCTACACCTCATGTGGGCCAAGTTTGATTCTAAGAGAGGATTCTTATTCCTATTTCATCTCTCAAAAGATCTTAATGCAAGGTGGCAAAGACAAAGAAGGAAAGAAGCATCCAAGAGGGATTTCTGGACAAACAAGCAAGGAAAAAAGAGAAAAATAAAAAGAAAAAAAATCCCCAAGGATATTGCACGTCCAAAGCATTGTTTGGAGCCCTTTTTCTTTTAATTTTTTAATTATTTTTAAGATTTTAAAGTTTGAGAAGGAGTAGGACTTGAAAATAGTATAAATAGGGTACCCTTCTCCCATATTCTTCATGGAAGAATTACTCACCTCCCACCTCTAGATTTCTACATCCATCTCTCCCTCTCTTGTCTCTCCATCTCAAGTCATCAAGGAGGCTTAGCCCTAAAGCCACACCACTAACCTTGAAGATCAACTAGAAGGAGGAATTCTTTTCCATCCTAGTATGTATAATCTTTTGGTTTAATTTTTTTTTTTCATCTTATGTAAAGGATTGTCATACTAGTTCAAAAATATTCTTCTTCTTATTCTTCTTATTCTTTTGGTTGTATGATTGCTTAATTTTTGTTTTTTCTTGTTTGGATTGACGACCCAAATAGAAGAGCATACTTTAAGAAATTATTAGGCCTAGACTAAGGGAGTATTTTGAGTGAATATACCGCCTTTGACTTCTTGTTATTACCGCCTTTGACTTCAGTTATACCGCTTTTGACTTCCTGCAATTTTTATTTTCTTTCATTGCACTTTTAATTTTAAATTTCTACAATTTTATTTACCTTCACTTTTATTTTTTTTCTACACTTTTGTTATTTTTCTTATTATGTTCATATTGATTTTAAGTTTTGTTTTTGCATAGTTTGATGGTTGGATTAGGAATCATTACATCTATTTTCTTATCATAAGATTTTGTGCATATTTAAGTTGATGAAAATTAAGCCTTCAGATCTGAATCTAATGATTAAATTCGGACTCAATATATAAACAGCATAACTTAATAGTTTCAGCAAACTGTAGAAACAGTTTTTGACAAAAAGTTCGAAGTGGGTAGACCAGTCAAATCACAATATTTTTCTTTGAAACTTGGCAATATTAAATTTTAGGATGTGGTCTTTCATTCCTCAAAATTTCAGATCAAAATAATTTCGGAAGGTTTGTGAACCAGAGGCTTAAACTTTGCCAATCAGTCAACCCGAATCAGAATTTCTGCACATAATTTTACAAAGTTGTCATGTTCATGCATTCATAACTTTTTCGTTTTAAATCCTTTTTCACTTCCATTTTTTTGTTAGTTTCTTGCATCAGTAGAGCATAAATTTCAGCCATTAAATTTAGATTTAGGAAGCATTAGAATAGTTCAAATCATGCATAAAATTTGCATCAGCATACTAGTTTTTCAGACTTAGGATTTTTCAGCATCTCATGGCATGCATTGCATTACTAATTTTACTAACTTTCTAATTTTAAATTTGTTTCTAGTTTTATGTTTTTTATTGTTTAGTTAATTTTCAGAATTAAATATCTTTCTAAACTTGTTTTAATTGAAGGTTTTAAATTGGAAAGTTTACTAGTTTTGGAAATTCTAACTTAGGAAAATTTTTAACTTTTGTTTATTTTGTTTCTAACATTGTTTAGTTTAGTTAGTTTCTAATTTTAGTTTTTATTTTTGGTGGTTCTAACTTGTGTTTTACTTTTGCAGCAACTTTAGTTTTATTTTAGGAATTTTAGATTTAGGAAAGTTTCTTTCATTGGTTTGTAACTAATTTAATTTTGGTAAGTAGGACACTTGTATTTGTTAGATTTTAATTAGGTTAGTTTTAGATTTTTATTTTAAGGCAAGTCAAGTTGAAAAAAAATACCTTAAACACATTGCTCCCTGAGGATCGACCTGGTCTCACCAGTTTTATTACTACATAGCGGTTCTGCACTTAGAACTCACAATCAAGTTTTTGGCGCCGTTGCCGGGGAGCGCCGTTTAAGGTAACTTTTCTAACTTTCCTTATTTACATTGCTTGTGGGTGTGGTTTAATTTTGGCATCTTGCTAGAAATAGGAGGACATGCGTGGAATGATGAGTCGCCCTAATTTGGAATAGGAATGTGCATGGAATGCTAGAAAGTACACATCACTGCTATTTTTAGAAACTTTCTAAAATCAGGAAAAGTTACTGTTTTTCAACTTGTCTCAACTTCTTTTGGGAAGAAAATATACCAAAAGTGATCTAATCATTGTCCTTAATCTTCTCGGTGTCTAAGGAAGCCTTTGCCCCTGTAGTACGCGACAGCTTGTCTGTTCAGGAAACTGGTCCTTCAAACGGGTCCATCTGTGACTCTACCACTTCCTGGTGGCTTACCTGGCCGAGTTTGTTTCATAGGACCAGATTGGAGACCTTGAGGAAACTTTTCAACCTTAAGGAGTTGCTTAGACGTCTTTTTTTTCCAACTTAGGTTTTTATCATTTTTTCAAAAAAAAGAACAAGTGATTCCAAAAATGGATTGGTGGAAATCCACAAACATGAGGGGACTTAACAATGGGCAAATCAATAGGAATAGAACCAATGCTGATGGCCCCCCAAAGTCTTGGCGTGCCTTGTGTGAACAAGAAAGAATTGCAAAGTTACATCTAAGAAATTGTTCAGCTAGATCTTATGAATGGGAATGGGCCAATCACTATGATCATTGTTACAATGAGGAATTTATGGAAAAGTTTAATGGAATGATTAGGTCAGTTGATCAACTAATAAGGGTCCCGTATGATTACCCACACCCCACACAATCATTCACTCATTATAATATGGATGTGGGATTTCCATGGTGGGTTGAATCAAATCAATGGAATTATCATAATGAAATGGGTAACATGTGTAGTCCAAATTGGGATGATCACTCACTAAACAATTGGTGTAATGAGCCCAACATGGATCATGTCTCTTCTTCCCAAGAATTTACTCTGGTCGGGTTGTATGACTATCCCTCAGAGGATACATCATATGTACCCCCTTCTTTTCCCTGGTCATATGCACCACATGATTCCCGACCACCTAAATGGTCATATGAACCACCACCAACCCTGAAAAATTCTTTGGAGAATACTTTAGCCAAATTGGTTGAGTTCACAGAAAATACCATGCAAATCATACAAAAGAATGAACACAACATGAAAAACCTAATGACTTCGATTAATCAAACAAGGCTTGAAATGAGAAAACAAAATGCCACCGTTGGAATTAAAAATGATCCTACATTCATTAAAGAACTCGTAGATATGGATCACACAAACACACAGTCGATAGCTAAGGGTGTACATGAGTATAAGGATGATGGTGTGATGCATGAACCAATTAATGAATCACATGAGCCTGTGTGCCCCACTTTTCCTTTGTACTGGCTATTCCACTTCATTAAAGAGGAATCTATGCCCTTTTACATAAATCCTTTCTATGATTCAGATTCCTCAGATGAATTTGGCATTGCAGTCTTTCACAAATTTGATGTTCCTATAATTGAGGAAACTGCAAATGAACCTACTGAACCTCAAAAGGAAGATTACAATTGGGGGGATGACCCCATTTTTCAAATTTCTGAGATGGATAATCTGGAATCTTTGGAATCATGTACTGACTTCTTTATGAAATCTGATGATCCAACCCTTAGAAAAATTGCCCTCGCATTTCTTGGCCCTCAATGTTATTCTAAAAAACTTGTAAAATTAGAGAATAGTGGTTCTATTCAGAGACCAAAGTCCGATAATTTAGAATCCTTTGAGCTCGTGCCTAAACAGACCGCGGAAATCAATTTAAAAGAATTTGTGACACGCAAGGACCTAAGGCCACCTAGCTGTTCATTGCATCCTCTCCTCTCTTTCAGATATCCATTTTTAAGGGAGGAGGAAGAAATTTTCTTTATGGTCCCTTCTTCACACAGTCTACAAAAATATGCAGTCCTCATGGTTTCATCTCTTTCTGTGCTTCTTGTAAACTGTGTGGAGGAAAATTTCATTTGGGATCTGGGTGGACTCATGATTTCAAATCCAGAAGTATAAGTTTTTCTTTCTTTTCTTTTTAGAGTAGATATTTCCTTTTAGAGTAGCTTCTTGTCTTTTTGTTCTTGTTTTTCTGTTTTGTCTAACTTTGGACAGGGAGCAGCTCGAACACATCTTCAGGTGACTTTTTCTTTCTACCCTCATTTACATTTATATTTTCTCATGTTACTTTTACAGTTCTGCGTTGCATGCATAAACATCGAGGATGATGTTCATCTTAGGATGGGGATTGGGAACAAGCACGCTTGTCCAATTTTAGACAAAAATTTTTTTTTATTTTTTTTTGTCACTTTTATCATTTTAGTCAGTTTTTATTCATTTTAGTTTTTTTTAAAACAAAAAAATTAGGACAGGAAATTTTTTTTTTCGTTGGTATTTATTTTTCATTTTGGAAAAGAAAATTTTTAAAAGAATTGAAGCGATTTGAAGATATATAGAAATATGGAATTTTGATACTTTTGGAAGGAAGTAAAGAGAAAGTTTGCATTTTCTAAAGGAGAAAACCTATCAGAAGATTACCAAAACTTGCTCTTCACATACACACACGTATACATTTTTCGAAATTTTGGATATGAAGCTTTGATGCTGTTTGTTTTTGGAATTTTTTTTGGAGAATACAATGTGAACTTGAAAATTAGTTTGTAGAATATTTTTGTTTCCTAGTTCATTTTTGGAACCAAGATGAATTAATTCGAGTGAAATGAGAATTGCCACCTAGTGTTTACTTTGGTTTTAAAAAAAAAGAAGAAAAGAGAGTGAAAAAAAAGAGCATATAATGAGCAATTTATGACTAGTTTGGGTTCGTAGCCTTTTTAACTCGAGCTAGTAAGCCCGAGGGATATTTTTATATCTAATGCCCTAAAGCCATCTGGTTTGGGAGTCATTGGCCTAACGCTCGCTACATGGGTTAATTAGAAAGCTTAAGGGACCTAAACATTGCACAGTCACAGGAAAGAAAAGAAAAAAAAAGAAAATAAAGATGAATTATGGCCCAACGAGTGTCCGTAGAAATTTTCAAGGGATATGTGTGGAAAAGCATAAGGACTAAGTTTGCTCCTTAGATCCCAACTTTTGCTATATCATATGAACTTGGAAAATTCTACATTGGAAAAAGTAAGAGAGTGAAGAGTGTCCGTAAGAGTTTGCAAGGGAGTATGTGCGGGGAAGGACAAGGACTAGATTTGCTCTCTGGATTCTAACTTTTCTTATATCGTATGAACTTGGGAACTCTTATGTCGGAAAAAGATAGTGAGAGAAAAAGAGGCCAACCGAAGTAAATAGTAAAGTGACAGCTATCTTACTAACTCTGAGAGGAAACTTCTTTTTTCTAAATTTCAGGGGATCAGACTATTTGAAGGGAAAATTTCTGTTTTTGCAGCATTATTGTAAAATATCAAAAGTAGGTTTTTGATGTATACAGTTTCCCACAATGCACGCAAGTTGGTTTGAATTTGAGAAAGTTTTTAAGAATAGAATTGTGGACCGGAATTTGAAAAGTCTGAAAGTGTAATTATTCCAGATTTCGAAAATATCTGATATGAGTGAATTTTCTTTTGGGGCATTTCTTTTCGCTTTTTTTCATTTTTTTTTCTTCATTAAAAAAAAAAGAAGAGAATTTTGTGGGTATATTCACTGCAAACCCTCACGAGGCATAACTCATCCACTAGGGGGAACCTAAGGGTTTAAGGGCTTCGTGCATACGCTAAATGCAGTCGAGAGTGTCAGCGAAAGTGGCGTTGCATTCATGTTTAATTTTATTGCATTGCATTAGCTTAAGATTAGATTAGGTTAGGATGGAAGCCTCATATTTTATCGCATTTTTTGCTAGGGACTAGCAAAATGCTGGTTGGCGGGTGTGATGAGTCTTTAAAAATGCATATTTTTATATACATTTTGAACTATTTTAAGTACTTATTAACTTGAAAGAGCCTCATTTAGTGTGATATAATGGGTTAATTCATTTTAAATTCATTTTTATATTTTTCTGCATAAATTGCTTAAAAATCACACTTTTTGCATAAATTCATGAAACCTGCTATTTTTAGAAAGTCTATTTTTGGAAAGTTTTGTGAAAATAATTTTTCTCATGAAATAAATTGAATTCTCTTCATCATTAGTTCATTCATACAAAATCACGAAGAATGATGTACATTTTTATTATCATTTCATGAGAAATGGGCCCACAGTTATGCATTTGTGGTTTTAGGGGTACAATTATCTTTTCATATGAATTCACATCTATTTTATAGGAAATTCATTATATGGGTCCCATTTATAAAGAATTGAGGCAAAGAATTGATTTTCAAGAGAAAAGAGAGCAGAATTGAAGAAAAAAAGGGAAATTGGAAGAAAATTATAAAAAGTCGGCCTCATGGTCCCACACACACATGCACATGTGTGGGGTACACTTGCAAAACATCCAAGATGGGGTCCATTTATTTGTTGAATATTTTCAAGAGATTTTGAAGAGAATTTGAAGAATATCTCATCAAAGATGGATAAGGAAAGCCACATAAGAGTTCTTTTTGGAGAAAGGAGAAGATTTAATTGAAAAAAAAATAAAAAAATATCCAAGCAAGCTATTCCACGTCCAAAAGAGATTTTGGATCAGATTTTGATTGAAAAAGTAAAGAAAAAAATCAAGGGAGAATTATCTAAAAGATCTCTTCAAGTTAGGAGCCAACAAGGAGAACTTTCCAAAAAAGGAAAGTTGACGATGCAAAGAGATAAAAGGGGAAGTTCTACACCTCATGTGGGCCAAGTTTGATTCTAAGAGAGGATTCTTATTCCTATTTCATCTCTCAAAAGATCTTAATGCAAGGTGGCAAAGACAAAGAAGGAAAGAAGCATCCAAGAGGGATTTCTGGACAAACAAGCAAGGAAAGAAGAGAAAAATAAAAAGAAAAAAAATCCCCAAGGATATTGCACGTCCAAAGCATTGTTTGGAGCCCTTTTTCTTTTAATTTTTTAATTATTTTTAAGATTTTAAAGTTTGAGAAGGAGTAGGACTTGAAAAAGTATAAATAGGGTACCCTTCTCCCATATTCTTCATGGAAGAATTACTCACCTCCCACCTCTAGATTTCTACATCCATCTCTCCCTCTCTTGTCTCTCCATCTCAAGTCATCAAGGAGGCTTAGCCCTAAAGCCACACCACCAACCTTGAAGATCAACTAAAAGGAGGAATTCATTTCCATCCTAGTATGTATAATCTTTTGGTTTAACTTTTTTTTTTGATCTTATGTAAAGGATTGTCATACTAGTTCAAAAATATTCTTCTTCTTATTCTTCTTATTCTTTTGGTTGTATGATTGCTTAATTTTTGTTTTTTCTTGTTTGGATTGACGACCCAAATAGAAGAGCATACTTTAAGAAATTATTAGGCCTAGACTAAGGGAGTATTTTGAGTGAATATACCGCCTTTGACTTCTTGTTATTACCGCCTTTGACTTCAGTTATACCGCTTTTGACTTCCTGCAATTTTTATTTTCTTTCATTGCACTTTTAATTTTAAATTTCTACAATTTTATTTACCTTCACTTTTATTTTTTTTCTACACTTTTGTTATTTTTCTTGTTATGTTCATATTGATTTTAAGTTTTGTTTTTGCATAGTTTGATGGTTGGATTAGGAATCATTACATCTATTTTCTTATCATAAGATTTTGTGCATATTTAAGTTGATGAAAATTAAGCCTTCAGATCTGAATCTAATGATTAAATTCGGACTCAATATATAAACAGCATAACTTAATAGTTTCAGCAAACTGTAGAAACAGTTTTTGACAAAAAGTTCGAAGTGGGTAGACCAGTCAAATCACAATATTTTTCTTTGAAACTTGGCAATATTAAATTTTAGGATGTGGTCTTTCATTCCTCAAAATTTCAGATCAAAATAATTTCGGAAGGTTTGTGAACCAGAGGCTTAAACTTTGCCAATCAGTCAACCCGAATCAGAATTTCTGCACATAATTTTACAAAGTTGTCATGTTCATGCATTCATAACTTTTTCGTTTTAAATCCTTTTTCACTTCCATTTTTTTGTTAGTTTCTTGCATCAGTAGAGCATAAATTTCAGCCATTAAATTTAGATTTAGGAAGCATTAGAATACTTCAAATCATGCATAAAATTTGCATCAGCATACTAGTTTTTCAGACTTAGGATTTTTCAGCATCTCATGGCATGCATTGCATTACTAATTTTAATAACTTTCTAATTTTAAATTTGTTTCTAGTTTTATGTTTTTGATTGTTTTAGTTAATTTTTAGAATTAAATATCTTTCTAAAATTGTTTTAATTGAAGGTTTTAAATTGGAAAGTTTACTAGTTTTTGAAATTCTAACTTAGGAAAATTTTTAACTTTTGTTTATTAATTTTAGTTTTTATTTTTGGAAGTTCTAACTTGTATTTTAGTTTTGCAGAAACTTTAGTTTTATTTTAGGAATTTTTGATTTAGGAAAGTTTCTTTCATTGGTTTGTAACTAATTTAATTTTGGTAAGTAGGACACTTGTATTTGTTAGATTTTAATTAGGTTAGTTTTAGATTTTTATTTTAAGGCAAGTCAAGTTGAAAAAAAATACCTTAGACACATTGCTCCCTGAGGATCAACCTGGTCTCACTAGTTTTATTACTACATCGCAGTTCTGCACTTGGAACTCACGATCAAGTTTTATATTCAGCATCTTTTCTTAATCAAGCCCCATGAATTAAAGGAGTCTGCTAAAACATACAATTATATCCATTTTGCATTAGTGCAAGTTGCTCTAAAGCCTTTAACAAGACTTAGATTTAGAACAAAAGCTCTCATCTATGTTCAAAATACAAGACAAAAAATTTAGTGATTCATTAGTTGGAATGGTTGAATCAAGTTTGGCTAATGGTCTTGCTTTCTTCAATTCCTTTCAAAATTTCTCTGTTTCCCTTACATATCCAGGTGCACATGAAGCTCTTACTTTTGTTATCTAGGCAGAAGGTTTTGATATGAGTCCTTATAATCAAAATCTTGCTCTCATATATATAGTTCATTGTAAACTCATGAATTTAGTTGTTCCAGGCATAGCCAAGTCCAATCAAGCAAAAGGTATGACTACTTTATTCCAAACTAATTTTAAAAATATAGTTAATATTGCAAAACTCATACAGTGGAATGATATTAATCTATCTAGTAATGGCGCTTAGAAACACTCAACTAGAAAGGTCTCTAGAAAATCAAGATATTAAAACAATTATTGAATATGAAGATGGAAGTGTTGAAATAAATTTTCAAACAGATTCAAGAGATACAACTTCTACAGTTTATTAACCTTCTAGAAAGTCTTATTCTCATCCTCCCTCCATGGTAGGATCTTCCATAAAAGAACCATTCCGAGTTTCTTGCTCTACATCTAATGTTGACATTCGACCTACAGGACTTGTGTATCCTTCTTATCAGGCTTCTCCATCTAATACATATAATCCTTTGGAATCCAATTTCAATATAAATGTTATTGAATATTTTGAAATTGATAACGAAATGTTCAAAAAGAGTTAACTCTACACCCTTTAACAACATCCTTTTTTAAATGGGTTTTTCAAGAACATAAAGACTTTTTAAAAGAAAAATGGTACAAATATATATATGATAATCAAAGAAATATTTATTTCTTTGATTGGCTTAATCTAGCCATAAAGAGAGCTTATAATACTGAAGATTTATCCATCAATATGATTAAAAAATTAAGCTCATCTGAGATTATAGCTTCTACCAGTTCTTCTCTACAAAGAACTGAAGAATCTATACATCCTCCATTACATCAAATCATATACAAAGAAACTTCAGCAATACCCATAAAAGATGTTGCAAAAATACAAGGAGATAAAGTTAAATCTAAATTTATTTACAAATCAGATTTAAGTCATGTTTTAGAACAAAATAATTATACAAATATTAATCTTCATATTATTGGCCGACAAACGAATATAATTGAAGATAAAGTTGAAAATATTTCACAGCCTTCTGAAATTATTTATTCCCAAAAAGAAATCAAAACTAACTTAAAGTGATCCTTATCCTCCTCCTTAGAATCATCTAGTTCCTCTAATAAAGATTACTCTTCAGATACATGCCATTGCAAAATATTTGACAACGAAACCCAGTATCAATTTACTTCTTCTTCCTCTTTATCTATAAATGTACTCTCTGCTCCAGAAGAAATGGTGCTAGAAATGTTTAAAAATCTAAAAGATGAAGAATTAAAAATAAATATCTGAAAAAATACAGAAAATAAACAGCAGATATAGAAAAGGAAAAGCTTCTACATTAAGTAATATATTTGACTTACCTGAACAATTCAGTATAAAAACTGTTTTAGATAGATTAAGAGAGCAACCAGCTGCTACTCATCTTTCAATTCAAGATATTTCTAAAGAGATTAATAATCAAAAGCAAGAAATAAAAGAATTAAAACAGACTTAATTGAACTTCAAGAACTTAAACAACATGTTGACAATCTTGAATTTCACACACTAAAAAATTATCAGGAAAAGAGTAATAATAAATTAGAACTTAAAGAAGAATTTGGTGAAAACTTAAATGGTTTTGTAAATTCTTTCACAAGAAATCCACTTAAAAAATGGAAAACTCAAGCTACAATTAAGATCAATGACTTCTCTATTAAAGCACTTTGCTTACTATATGGTGGTGCAGATGTTAATTTAATAAGATAAGGATTAATCCCAACAAAATATTATGAAAAAACCAATAATAAACTCAATCTAGCTACTGCTAGAAAAAAACTACATATCAAATACAAATTAAGTAATGTTTATGTCTGTAAAAATGGATCATGCATAAAGACTAATTTCCTTCTAGGAAAGGATTTAAACAATGATTTTATCCTTCGAAATCCTTTTCTACAAATTTTACTGCCTTTTCAAATTGACTCATCAAGTCTTAAAACTATTTTAGACAATAAAGAATTAAAATTTGCTTTTGTTGAATTAACTCCTATTCAACATATCAATATTATTAAGACGAAGTGTAAACAAGAATAAGATGTTCAAAACGCAATCAAATATCCAATTCCAAATAAAACGGATCTTATTAATCATCTCTCCGATGTCTTCATGTTTTCTACTTTTGATCCTACATTTAGATTCTGGTACCTTCAAATTCTACCCAGAGGATAGATATAAAATTATTTTCCTTTTCCCAAAGAAAATAAAATTCAGATTATTGATAATTCTCAATTAGACCTATCTGCCTTCAGGAAGTATCCCTTCTCATTATGACATCAAGTACAAGCAAAAACAAAGCCCGTATTCAGAAATCAAGCGCTTCCTTCATACGTACATCCCAACAAATATCAATTCCCTTCTTCAATCCAGGATTACCTGTCACTTCACAAGAACTTAACAATGCCCATTGAAGTGCCATTCTCTTAGATAAAAGAAAAAAACACTAGAAAAACTCTATCCAAAATTGCAAACTATATTAAGGACTTAGAAAGCCAAATCCTTATATGCCATAACATCCATCAAAGAGCACTTTTATCCACCTATGCTAATGAAAAAACCATCCAGAATTCAACTCCTGGAAAAGGTTAACACAGCCCTTCCAAATGAGATAGCTGCAAGAATTAGAGAAAAAACTCTTTCTTGTCAAATCAAGGAGTGATTAATGCTCAAAGCTCAATATATAAGCTGGGCAACTGGTTTTCCCAAATTGTTCATACCATCGTATGAAGTTGATATCTCATATATCGAACAAGGATTAGTCCTAAGATTTTCTTTATGTAGAGATGATTTTGTAATGGTACAGCAGCTCCCTGTAATCGTGCATCATGCCCTTCGCAGCCTTGGAGTTACCAAAAGACAACTTCTCATAATGATTTCATCAAGTTTGGATGAAAGATCAGAAATCTGGTTTTATCAACCTTATCAAGTATGGAACATATGAATTATGAAGAAGGAGATTTAATTTGCAAAAAATTCTTCTCCACCTTAAATGATTACTAGCATCTCCTTGTTGATTATCCAGCTCAATGGTATGAATCTCATGAAGTTGTTATAATGGAATATAGCTTAGAACGTCTCCAAAATTATGATCCTGCTTCTAATCAATATCAAAGATTTACCAATCTAAAAAGACATCTTGAATTTGTAAGTACATATAGATATGTTTGGTGTGACAATCGACGAGCTATTTGCATTGCTGATGATCTCACTGAGCAAATAACGGTGATACAAAATCCTTCTAAATCCGAACATGCCATGCTTAATCAAATTCTCAATGCCTATGAAAATATCTCTTTTGACATTTCAGAAAAAACTTGTGAAGAATTAATTCAGCTATTCCATGGAGAATTCGAAAATGATAACGAAGGTTGAGATGAGCCTTGTCATAATTTTGACTCTACTATGAAGTTCTATGCCAGGTACAATGGAATTAATTAGGATGGTGATTAATCTTATCAAGATTTAGATTTATCAAGATTTATTAAGAGCTTTCTCTATAAAGCCTGCAAAGAAAATATAACAAAAACTTTATCATTGCTACCGTATCCATAGCTATGCTATTCTCTACGAACACATCAAAGTTATGTTGAAAAATTACTATACAAAAAAGCTACTTTAAGAAAGAAGGCAAAAGACAATTAGGAAAAATCCAAAAGCCAACAAGAAAATTCAAGGCTCCATAGACTCCTCTCTCCGCAACAGACCAACCAGGTACTATGTAGAAGAATAAAGCAACATCCTCCTAGTCAACAAGTACACTCATCACAGCATGAAGACAAACCATCTATACGGCAACCTGTGATTCTATCCAGCAGCAAAATCCCAAAAAAACATAAAATGAAATGCAAATGCAATGTAAATTCAGTTGTAATGAAATGTAAATTATGTTAGCTAAGGCTATAAATAGTACGAGCCTTTTCCACGTACAAGCAAGAGTTGGAATACCAGTTAAAATCCAGCCTTGCTTCCACCACCATCTCCTCTCTCCTCTCCCTTCCGCTTTTGTATACCCACCATCTTCCCCATTTGGTATCTGAGCCAAGTTGGTATCAAATTTGTAATCAAGTACTTTACCAATATAAAGTTGTTCTGTGAGTATTTCTTCACTTATCTTTGTTATGTTATGCTTTGATTTTGTTTAAGGAATTGCTTACTCAGAAGTAAGAACAACAAAAGCCTTAATACTTAGTTCTGTGTTTGTTACTATTGAGAAATTTTAATCATATTCCGCCCAGAGCGAAGTTAAGGCAACCATTGTTGTCGTCGTTCTTAGCCGTGTAAAGACATTTAAGGCATTTTGTTGGTATGTAAATCCTTTATTTCATCAGATACTCGTGGTGGATTTGGTTAAAATAACTCTGTAATACAAATTATGGCTAAGCTTATTAAGAAGTTTGTACATTCTTCTTCCTCATCATCAAATTCCTCATTTTCTATGTCTATTAAAAATAGTGAAGAAATCAGGTATAACGATTTAGATCAAGTTATTTGTGACTAGAGTATTCCAACCATAAATAAAAATGAAATTTATAAAGTTGGAAGTTTTTAATTAAAATCAAGTTATAAAGTAAAAACCTTCGAAAGAACTGAATCCATTACCAGTAATATTTAGCCCACTGAAATAAAGGAGTATGTTAAAGTATACAATTATATTCATTTTGGATTAGTGCAAGTTGCTCTAAATCCATTAACAAGACTTGGACTTCTAACTGAAGCTCTCAACTATGTTCGAGAAACAAGACATAAAAAATTCAGTGATTCATTACTTAGAATGGTTGAATCAAGTTTAGCAAATAGCCTTCTTTTTTCAATTGCTTTCCAGATTTCTCTATTTCCCATACATATCTAGGTGCACATGAAGCTCTTACTCTTACTATCCAAACAGAAGGTTTTGATATGAATCCTCATAATCAAAATCTTGCTCTCATATATAGAGTTTATTATAAACTCATGAATTCAGTTATTCCAGGCATAGTCTATTCCCATCAAGCAAAAGGTACGACTACTTTATTCCAAACTAATTTCAAAAATAAAGTTAATATTCCAAAACTTATACAGTGGAATGATATTACTCTCTCTGGTTATTGGTGCTTTGAAAACACTTAACCTGAAAGGTCTTTAGAAAATCAAGATATTGAAACAATTATTGCACATGAAGATGGAATTGTTAAAATGAATTTTTAAATAGATTTAAGAGATACAACTCTTACAGTTTGTCAACCTTCTAGAAAGTCTTATTCGCATCCTCCCTCTGTGGTAGGATCTTCCATTAAAGAACCATCCTGAGTTTCTTGCTCTACACCTAATGTAGACCTTCGACTTACAGGACTTGTGTATCCTTCTTATTAAGCTTCTCCATCTAATATATATAATCCTTCGGAATTCGATTTCAATATAAATGCTATTGAATACTTTGAAATTGGTAAAGAAATGTTAAAAACGAATTTAGCTTTACATCATTTAACAAAATCCTTTTTTAAACAGGTTTCTCAAGAACATAAAGACTTTTTAAAACAAAAATGGTACATATATACGCATGATCTCAAAGAAACATTTATTTCTTTGATTTGCTTAAACTAGCCAGAAAGAAAGCTTATAATACTGAAGATTTATCCATCAATATGATAACAAAATTAAGCTCATCTTGGATTGTAACCTCTACCAGTTCTTCTCCATAAGGCACTGAAGAGTCTATACATCCTCCATTACATCAAATCTTATATAAATAAACTTTGCCCGTACCCATAAAAGATGTAGCTAAGATACGAGGAGATAAAGGTAAATCTGAATTAATTTATAAATCAGATTTAAATCATGTTTTAGAACAAAATAATTATACAAATATTAACCTTCATACTATTGGTCAACAAACTAATAGAATTGAAGATAAAGTTGAAAATATTTTAAAAATTTATAAAGCAACTTCTTCACAAAAGATAATTAAGACACAAACTTTAGGTCTTCAAGGAGAAGCCCTTAAAGATCTACAAATAGAAAGGAAACCTTTAAAATTTTCAGATGAACTAATCAGTTATTTATCTCATCGTTTTACAAATATAAAACTTCAAGAAAATAAAGATCAAAAAGCTGACAAATCAATAATGTTTTAGTCCCAAATTCCAAATCCTCTAGCTCATATTCAGAATTTTCTATAGCTGATCCTATAGAAGAAGAGTCTAAAACAAATGAGAATCAAAATGATCAAAATCAAGAATCTCTACAAATCAATAAAATATTTAAAAGACAAAAACCAATAGTCGCTGCAGCAAAAACAAGAAATTATTATCCAAGACCTACTCCAGTTGATCTTCAATTCAAAGAACAAGCTATTCTAAATGGCCTTCGATTTGAAAACTCCTCAGTATATGAATGGAATGTAGATGGACTATCTGAATATCAAATCCTACAACTATGCCAACACATGATGATATATGCCTCTACCATCATAGCTGCCGGTAATGATCAAAGACATACAGTAAATGCAGTTGTCCTTGGATTTATTGGACAATTACATGGTTGGTGGGAAAAGTACCAATCTGATTTAGAAAGACAAGCTATACTAAATGCAATAAAAAGAGATCATTTAGGAAATCCTATTATTACTCCTCAAGGTCACATGATTCCTCATTCTATTTACATGCTTATTACCAATATAGTAAAACATTTTATTGGTAATTATATGAATGTAGAAGAAAAAATAAAAACACAATTAATCAATTTATCTTGCACAACATTATTAGACTTTCGTTGGTATAAAGATGTTTTCTTATCAAAACTCTATACAATCGATGGAAGCAATTCAGTATTTTGGAAAGAAAAATTTATATCTGGTCTTCTTAAACTTTTTGCAAAAAAAAGTTAGAGAAGAGTTAAAATTAGAAAAATATGGAAATTTAAATTATGGACTTTATACATATGGTGACCTTATTCAAAAGATAAATAAAGTTGGATTTTCATTATGTAATGAAATCAAACCTAAATGACAAATTGAAAATAAAAAAAGAATCAACAAATATGTACTTGGTGATTTTTGTTATCAATTTGGCTTAGAACCATTAATTAGTCCTTCTAGTCATAATAAAAAGAAAAACTTAAAAAGAAACCATCAAAAAAGAAAACCTAAACATTTTTCAACTCCACAATATTATATTCCCTCAAAAAGATATCATAAAAAATCTTCTCATAAAAATCCTTATAAAGAATCAAAGAAGTCTTATACAAAAGATAATCCATCCACTTCTTATCCTAAGAAAAAATAAATACAAAGTTATAATTGCAAAGAAAAAGGACATATAGCTCCTGACTGCTCAAAAATAAAAGTAAAAATAGAAAAAGAAATCAAAACTGTCTTAAAAGGATCCTCAGCGTTAGAGTCATCCATTTCCTTTGATATAGATTATTCTTTCTCTCATTCTTCAGATAAATGTCATTGTAAAATATTTAATAGTGAAATCCAATATGAATCTGCTTCTTTTTCCTCTTTATCTTTAAACGTACTTTCTGCTTCAGAAGAACTAGTGCTAGAAATGTTTAAAGATTTCAAAGATGAAGAATTAAAATAGAAATATTTTGAAAAAATATGGAATATAAATAAAGGAAATAAAAAAGCAAAAGCTTCTACATCAAATAATATATCTAACTTACCTGAACAATTCAGCATTAAAACTATATTAGATAGATTAAGAGAGTAGCAAGCTCCTCCTCATTTTTCAATTCAAGATCTCTATAAAGAAATTAATAATCAAAAGCAAGAAATTAAAGAATTAAAACAAGACCTAATTGAACTTTAAGAACTCAAACAACATGTTGAGAATCTTGAATTTCACAAACTAAAAAATTATCAAGAAATTAATGATAGTAAATTATAACTTCAAGAAGAATTTAGTGAAAACTTAAATGGTTTTGTAAATTCTTTCACAAGAAATCTACTTTAAAACTGGAAAATTCAAGCTACAATTAAGATCAAAGACTTTTTTATTAAAGCACTCTGCTTACTAGATAGTGGCACAGATGTTAATTTAATAAGACAAGGATTAATCTCAACAAAATATTATGAAAAAACCAATAATAAACTCAATCTAGCAACTGCTAGCAAAAAACTACATATCAAATACAAATTAAGTAATATTTATGTCTGTAAAAATGGAACTTGCATAAAGACTAATTTCCTTCTAGAAAAGGATTTAAACAATGATGTTATCCTTGGAAACCCTTTTCTACAAATTTTACAGCCTTTTCAAATTGACTCATTAGGTCTAAAAACTATTTTAGGCAATAAAGAATTATTTTTTGATTTTGGTGAATCAATTCCTATTCAACATATCAATAGTATCCAACAAAGTGTAAACAAGAATAAGGTGTTCAAAAAACATTCAAATATCCAGTTCCAAATAAAACGGATCTTATTAATCGTCTCTGTGATGTCTTTATGCTTTCTACATTTGATCCTACATCCAGATTTTGGTACCTTCAAATGCTACCCGAACGATAGATATAAAATTATTTTTCTTTTCCCAAGGAAAATAAAAATTCAGATTATTGATAATTTTCATTCAGACATATCTGCCTTCAAGAAGTATCCCTTCTCATTATGACATCAAGTACAAGCAAAAGCAAAGCACCTATTCAGGATTCAAGTTCTTCCTTCATGCTAACATCCCAACAAATATCAATCCCTTTCTTCAATCCAGGATTATCTGTCACTTTACAAGAACTTAGCAATGCCCATTCGAGTGCCATTCTCTCTGATAAAAGAAAAAACACTAGAAAAACCCTATCCAAAATTGCAAACCATATGAAGGACTTAGAAAGCCAAATCCTTATGTGCCATAACATCCATCAAAGAGCACTGTTATCCACTATGTTGATGAAAAAAACATCCAGAATTCACCTCTTGGGAAAGGTTAACACAGCCCTTCCAAATGTGATAACTGCAAGAATTAGAGAAAAAACTATTTCTTGCTAGATCAAAGAGCGATTAATGCTTAAAGCTCAATATATAAGCCGGGCAACTGGCTTTCCCAAATTGTTCCTGCTATCATATGAAGCTGATATCTCACATATCGAACCAGGATTAGTCTGTAGAATTTTTTTATGCAGAGATGATTTTGAAATGGTACAGCAGCTCCCTGCAATCGTGCGTCTTGCCCTTCAGAGCCTTGGAGTTACCAAAGGACAACCTCTCATAACGATGCATCTGAAATAGGTTTTGGAGGAATCCTTCTACAAAGAAACATCCTTGGAAAAGAAGAAACTCTTCGTTTTACTTTTGGAACATGGACACCCACTCAACAAAATTAGTCAACTATTAAAAAGGAAATCCTATCCATAGTAAATAGTATAATAAAGTTCCAACGTGATTTATTAAAAAAATTTTTTTATTAAGAATAGATTGTAAATTTGTTAAAGAAATTTTAGAAAAAGATGTAAAAATCTTGCTGCTAAGCAAATCTTTGCTCACTGGCAAGCTTTATTAGCCATATTTGACTTTGACATTGAGTATATTGCAGGTAAAAATAATTCTCTTCCTAATTTTTTATCTCATGAGTTTTTATGAGGATAAAAGAATGAAGCCTCGGCAGATTAGACCCTTTCTCCAATCCCCAACTGATAATGTTTCTTCCATTATGAACACTACACCTTTATCCAGAAAATCCAATGGCAATTATCTTGAGAGATGGGGAGTAACCCATATTTCTAATATTCCTTGATTTCAAAGCTATCAAGCCTTGTATCCAGAAAACCTCAAGCTTCATAAGCCCAATATTTTGCCACAAAAGCACCCTTGAGAATTTATTCCTTAGATGACATGTCTTATGCCGATACCATTTCTATTGAACATCTCATCCAAACCCTTTTTTCTCCTGATCACTTATTTATCTAACCCCTTGACTATAAAGTCTATGAACAGATTCTGATCCGAACTGGCAGCTATACTATTGATCATATAAATGGATCAAAAAATTCATACTTAAATGCTTTACCACCCAATATTACTATCCTCTATTCAAAAATCAAAATCCTACTTGTTCTCTCTGTAGAAGAATGGGGACGACCTCTTCATATGCCTCAAAGGCTTGATTTAGAACTTATTTTTAATTATTATGATTATGTTTCTGCTTGGGAAGTCATCCTCTATCATCAAAACCCATCCTTTTAACATTCCTAGTTCATTAGATTCAAATCAAACTCCCATAAAGTACCTATGTGGTTCTTCACACAATTCTGGATCCCTTTTGGTGCCACTAAAGACATACTTCCTTAAGCACTTCTTCCTATTTATGAATCCTATTCTGCATCATTTAAAGCTCTTCTCAAATCAGAAGAAAAAAGCTTTTATTAGCACCTACAACTTGCAATAGAACCTTATATTACATGCAGTTTTATCGCAAGCAGGAGATTCCTTGGATCTTGAAATGGAATTTTTATAAAAAAAATGGACATCAGTCCACCAGTTTTATCTTGAATGATTTATATCAAGTTTTGGCATCAATTTGATTATACTGCAATACTCCAGTAATATTCTATCGATCAAGCTATAAAGCCATCATTCTCTGAAGTTCCCAAAACTCCTGAAAAGAAAAAGAAAGCTTCATCCAGCAAGTCATATCGATAAGTAGAAGAATTCTTGTTCAACCACTCCTTCTGCTCTTTATGCAGTAGCAGATTTGCTTTAACTCAAAAAAGAACTTAAAAAGGAAATTATTGAACAAATACAAAAATAAAGGTCATCTGAAAATTCTCCATTAAGTTTTGGTCAATGGCTGCATCATCTTTGGGCTAATGACAATCCTTTTGAAAATATTGCTCCCAAACGAAATATAGATGCTGATGAGACAAAAACTGATAATGAAGGATTCATATATATCCAAAGAAAAGGAAAAATATAAAGCCAAGACAAGACATATACTTTATCAAGCCACTTAATTTCCCACAAAGCAATCATGACAATCCACTATTCAAAACAAAGTTCATCTACAGTGAAGATTGTGATATTATCCAGTAGTCCTGAAGCATCACAAAATTTGTTAGCACATGAAATGAAATGCAAATGTAGTGTAAATTCAGTTGTAATAAAATGTAAATTATGTTGGTTATGACTATAAATAGGTCTAGCCTTCCTCATGTACAGGCAAGAGTTAGAATACCAGTCAAAATCCAGCTTTGCTTCCACCACCATCTCCTCTCTCCTCTCCCTTCCGCTTTTGTATACCCACCATCTTCCCCATTTAGCATTAAAGCCAAGTTGGTATCAAATTTGTAATCAAGTACTTTGGCAATATAAAGTTGTTTTGTGAGTATTTCTTCACTTATCTTTGTTATGTTACGCTTTGATTTTGCTTAAGAAATTGCTAACTCAGAAGTAAGAATGTTAAAAGTCTTAATACTTAGTTCTGTGTTTGTTATTATTGAGAAATTTTAATCATATTTCGCCCGAAGCGAAGCTGAGGTTGCCATTGTTGTCGCCGTTGTTAACAGTGTAAAGGCGTTTAAGGCATTTAGTTAGTGTGTAAATCCTTTATTTCATTAGATACTTGTGGTGAATTTTGTTAAAATAACTCTGTAATACAAATTATGGCTAAGCTTTTTAAGAAGTTCGTACCTTCTTCTTCGTCATCATCAAATTCCTCATCTTCTATGTCTATTAAAAATAGTGAAGAAATCAAGTATGACAATTAAGAACAAGTTATTAGTGATTTGACTATTCCAACCGTAAATAAAAATGAAATTTATAAAGTTGGAAGTTTTCAATTAAAATCAAGTTATAAAGTAAAACCATTGAAAGAATTGAATCCATTACCAGCAATATTCAGCATCTTTCTTTAATCAAGCCCAATGAAATAAAGGAGTATATTAAAACATACAATTATATTCATTTTGGATTAGTGCAAGTTGCTCTAAAGCCCTTAACAAGACTTGGACTTAGAACAGAAGCTCTCATCTATGTTCAAGATAGAAGACATAAAAAATTCAGTGATTCATTACTTGGAATGGTTCAATCAAGTTTGACTAATGGCCCTACTTTCTTCAATTGCTTTCCAAATTTCTCTGTTTCTCTTACAGATCCAAGTGCACATGAATCTTTAACTCTTGCTATCCAGACAAAAGGTTTTGATATGAATCCTCATAAACAAATCTTGCTCTCATGTATAGAGTTTACTATAAACTCATGAATTCAATTGTTCCAGGCATAGCCTATTCCCATCAAGCAAAAGGTACGACTACTTTATTCCAAGCTAATTTCAAAAATAAAGTTATTATTCCAAAACCCATTGTCACGCCCCAATCCCGGGAATTTGGGGATTTGAGTGGGCCCCCAGGGCGTGGATACGTAATCCCGTAGAAGTCCGTGCCCTGAAGAATTTTTGCACGAATTCCTACAAGGGAGATTCCATAGGAACGTGTGAGGTATGCTGACACACGTACAAACATAAATTATCATAATCGAGAACCTGTGAAATACTCGATAATCATCAAGAGCACATGAAGTTCATAGTCTATTAAAACATATTTACATACAATATTGCGATAGTCCTTTAAATACATTCCCAAAATCAGTCCTTAAAGGTGATACAAAAGTCTTCAACATAATATTCCCAGAAGAGACGCTCTCCGTAGGATGGCTAGTAGTAAACGTCGCCATCCATCCATTCACCTACACCCCGAGGTACCGTTGGGGTATCTTCCGAGGCCGCGTCAGTGTTCGTGTCGGGAGCGGGTGCTGAATCTGCAATACCGAGGGTAACACTGTTAACACGACGGTTGAGCAAGTACTAAGCATAGGAAACTAATACAACATAATACATTAGCAAGAACAATCACTAAACATGATGCATGAGTAAAACTTAAGGTTATACATACTGATTGGCAACCACGATGCTCTATTCTCCCAAAGGGAGCATACATAACGTATGGGTCGCTAGGGGATCAAGCTAGCTTCCCGAGGAGCGTCGACAACCCCTCCGTAAACCTACTGCAGTGGTGACATATAATACCCAAAGGGCAGAAGCCAAGTGGTGCCGACTCGAAGTCAATCATACAAATCATAACATACATAAGGAATAGATAACCATGAAACAACGAATACTTAAACGAAACACAGGCAGGTAGGCTACAAGGCCCGAGCCTCAGCTACACCCTTGGCTAGCAAGCACACACTCAATAGAAGCTCTGGCTTGTCAGACACGCACTCATTAGAAGCTCAGGTCTGAGTTGCCGCGGGGTTTGCTGGAGGAAGTGAATTCGACAATAGTCATGTCGAAGGTAATGTAATGTATCAGTATGGATGCATTTAAATGAAGCAGTCTCCTGATTCCCCAAGGACATTCAGTACGAGGTACACATGAGATGTTCGGTGTCGTTGTGTTACCGCGTCTGGGTATTACATTGTGTATACGGAACACCCTTCTCATGCCAACATCCATGACTTGCTATTGGGGAATCCTTCATTCATTCCAACGTATAATTACCAATGGCCAAGTGGAGGTATAGAGGGTACCATGACTAAAGCCCTACCAAATCATTGAGATTCCTAACATCTTACATTCACTGGGTTCTTACGGCTTAGCCGTATACAAGGCTACGGCTTAGCCGAGAGGGGGGGTCGCTGTTCATCTGGATTTTTGGCAGTTACGGTTCAACCGTATATTGGCCTACGGCTTAGCCTAGCTAAGCCTACGGCTGGGTCACGGGGAGGTTACGGCTTAGCCGTAGGGTATTTCACGGTGCAGCCGTATGCAAGCCGTAGAAGGAACTGGGTTCTGTGAGCTCTCTGGACATTGAGCCGTAAGAGCTCACGGCTTAGCCGTAGCTTCGCCGTAAGCTTCAGAAATCTAAATACAGTTCTGTAGCTCAATTTTTCTGTGCGGGATTACTACAGAACTAACTTATAAAGGGGTTCTGTAGCTCAATTGAAGTGTCTTGAGAGTATCCCATACTCACACACCTCCTATTTCCATCTCCATCATTCCCACTTGATTCATTCATACATATAAAGAAGGAAGAATGACAATGAGCACAACTAACTTAACATGCAATGACAATCCCACATGCAATGAATATAAGCTTAAGTACTTGCCTCTCCTAACAGCACTAACCCTCTCCCACTGTAGATTGCCGTGAGGTTAGAAGAAACCTTCAAATCTGAAATGGGTTCTACAACTTAGAGAGGGAGGAATGCCCAAAGGAGTAAGGAGAGGATGAGTGGAGACCACTCCCTACACATGCACACTCCCACGATCCCCAAGCACTCCAATGCAAGTAGAAGGAAGAAGGAACCCAGGAGGACAGAACTCCAACCGATCGAACGAGAGAGGAAGGAGAAGAACAGTGGGATTCCCTTTTTAAACATAATTTCCCTGGAGATACATGCAAGCCCATTTGTTTCTAGAAATTCCAGTTTAGTCCGGAAGGCTCCAATTGGCTTAAGATGAGTCCGGATTATCTCGGGCCCAACACAAAAGATGATCTACGCGATAAATCAGACGTAAGGAGATGGACGGGGTATCCAAGAGGCATAAGGACAATTTACGAAAAAGCCCTTAGCTATTTAAGCGGGGTCTAAACCCAATAATTCACACTAAATTGACCCTCAACAAGTCTTAATCAATAGGAAACAAGATTAATTAACGTAATTAGGATTAGTGAGGGTTCGGGTCCTTACATCCTCCCCCACTTAAGATCATTCGGTCCTCCGAATGCACGTACCTTAGGTAGTAGCTCTGGATATTTCGCCTGAATTTGATCTTCGAGTTCCCAAGTGGCCTCTTCCTGTCCATGGTGATTCCATAACACCTTGACCCATTTGATCGTTCGCGTACGCAGTACCTGTTCCTTAGTGTCAACGATACAAAGGGGTCTCTCTTCGTAGCTCACATTAGGCCTTACCTGTATATCATCCAACTCAAGAACATGTGAAGGATCTGGGAGGTATTTCCGGAGCATTGATACATGGAACACATTATGAACTCCTGCAAGCGAGGGTGGCAGCTCCAACCGATAAGCTAAGTCTCCCACTCTACTCTGTATCTCAAAAGGCCCGACGAACCGAGGAGCAAGCTTACCCTTCTGGCCAAACCTGATAGTACCCTTCATTGGGGAAACTTTTAGGAAAACTCTGTCCCCCACTTGGAACTCGAGGGGCCGGCGGCGGTTATCTGCATAACTTTTCTGGCGCGATTGTGCAGTTCTCAGTCTATCTTGCACTTTTTGTACCTTCTTTGCTGTATCCGCTACCAGAGTGGGTCCATGAAAACTCCTAACCCCAACTTCTTCCCAGCAGACTGGCGTACGGCACTTTCGTCCATACAAGGCTTCAAATGGGGCCATACCGATGCTCGCGTGAAAGCTGTTATTATATGCAAATTCGCACAAGGAGAGGTGCTCATCCCACTCCTTTCCGAAATCCATAACGCTAGCTCGTAGCATATCTTCCAGGGTCTGTATCGTTCGTTCCGATTGCCCATCTGTTTGAGGGTGGTAAGCCGTGCTAAAACTGAGTTTGGTGCCTAAAGACGTCTGGAAAGACTGCCAAAAGGAAGACACGAACCTACTATCTCGGTCCGACACAATTGAGACCGGGGTACCATGTAGCCGTACAATCTCATCAATGAAGATCTTGGCCATTTCCTGAAATTTCATCCCTTTCTTGATGGGAATAAAGTGGGCTGATTTTGTTAGTCGGTCGACAATCACCCACACTACATCATGGTGTCTACTTGTTCGAGGTAGTCCGGAAACGAAATCCATCGTCAGATTCTCCCATTTCCATTTAGGAATCTGTAGAGGGTGTAACAAACCGGGAGGCTTCCTGTGCTCAGCCTTCACTCGTTGGCAGGTAAGGCATTTGGCCACAAAGCCCGCCATGTCCCTCTTCATGTTATTCCACCAAAACCTGCCATGTAAATTCCGATACATTTTTGTACTCCCTGGGTGCATGGAATACCGGGCATGGTGTGCTTCAGTCATAATTGCCCTTTTGAGGTTATGATTTTGAACTCCTGGAACACAAAGTCGATCTCGAAAGTACAACACACCGTCTACAATCCTGAAATCCGGTTTCTCAGAAATATGATCACGAATCTTGACAAACTCCGGGTCTTCAAACTGTCTCTCCTTGATCTGCTGAATCAAAGTGGGTTCGAAGACGGACATGGCCACCAACATGACCTTATCATCTACAAATTCAGCTTCCACGTCCAGATCTCGGAATTCCTCCACTAGAGACCATTCACCACACAAGGCTGCCAACTCGGTGGTGGATTTCCTGCTTAAAGCATCAGCTACTACATTCCCTTTTCCAGGGAAGTATCTAATCGGAAAGTCGTAGTCCTTTATGAATTCCAACCACCTGCGCTGTCTCATGTTAAGATCATGCTGCGAAAACAGATACTGGAGACTACGATGATCACTATGGACTTCAAATTTCTCTCCATATAAGTAATGTCTCCACATCTTCAGCGCGAAAATCACTGCAGCCAATTCCAAGTCATGTACGGCATAGTTTTTCTCATGTTCCTTCAATTGGCGAGATCCGTATGCTATTACCTTTCCATTCTGCATGAGTACACACCCTAGCCCAATCCCTGAAGCATCTGTATAGATAACAAATCCGCCACTCCCTTCTGGCAGGGATAAGATCGGGGCTGAGGTTAACTTCTCCTTAAGCAGTTGGAAACTCGATTCACACTCTGCGGACCACACAAATGGTTTGTTCTTTCGTGTCAACTTAGTCAAAGGGGCGACTATTTTGGAAAAGTCCTTCACGAACCTTCTATAATAACCGGCCAAGCCAACAAAACTTCTAACTTCTGCAACAGTTTTGGGACTCTGCCAAGTAGTTATAGCCTCAATCTTGGCTGGATCTACTGCAAGCCCATTCTTAGAAATTATATGCCCTAAAAAGGCAACTTGTTCCAGCCAAAATTCACATTTGTCCAGTTTGGCATACAATCGGTGGTCCCTTAGCAATTGTAGAGAGGTCCTCAGATGCTCCACATGCTCGTCTTTGGTCTTGGAATACACCAGAACATCATCAATGAAAATTACCATGAACTGATCAAGATATGATGAGAAGATCTTGTTCATTAAGGCCATAAACACTGCGGGGGCATTCGTCAATCCAAAAGGCATAACCAAGAATTCGTAATGCCCATATCTTGTCCTGAAAGCTGTCTTCGATGCGTCTTGGTCCCTAACTCGCAGTTGATGATATCCAGACCTAAGATCGATCTTCGAAAAATGCGTTGCACCCTGTAGCTGATCAAACAATTCATCAATTCTAGGCAGTGGATATTTGTTTTTAATTGTCACCTGATTCAACTGCCGGTAATCAATACACATCCTAAGGGTGCCATCCTTCTTCTTCACAAATAAAACCGGGGCTCCCCATGGGGATGTGCTAGGGCGAATGAATCCTTTATCCAATAATTCTTGTAACTGTAGTTTCAGTTCACGTAGCTCTACTGGGGCCATTCTATATGGAGCCTTAGAAATGGGAGCGGTACCGGGTATTAGCTCTATAGTAAAATCCACTTCCCTGATTGGTGGAAGGCCGGGTACTTCATCCGGAAATACATCCGGAAATTCGCAAACCACAGGTATTTCTTCTAACTTCTTAGGTGATTTCTTTTCTACGATGAAGGCAATATAGCCCTCACAACCACTATGTATTAATCGTTCCGCTCGAAGTGCTGAAATCAATCTGGTGTTCGAACTCTTCTTGTCACCTTGGAACACCGCACTTGGACCATCTTCACTCACCCTTACGGTGACGGTCTTACGGAAGCAATCCAAACAGGCCATATATTTGGTCAGCCAGTCCATGCCTAGGATTACATCGAAATCGTGCATGGGTAGCACAATAAGTTCCGCTGGGAGGAGAACTTCTCCGATGAGAACTCGACAACCAGGGTAATAGTCGTCACAGGTTACCCGCTTACCAACCGGAGTGATAACACTCAACACATATGGCAATTGTGCAGGCGATTCCCGTATCCTACTAGAGAACCGAGGTGAGATGAAGGAGTGTGAAGATCCCGAATCAAACAACACTTTAGCTTCAATACCACAAACAGAAACCTTACCTACAACCGCATGTTCTGCCGCCTCTGCCTCTTCTTGTGTCAATGCATAAGCGCGGCCTTGCCTTTGGGGTCGGTGTTGCTGTCCTTGTCTCTGTTGTCCCTGGCCTTGTCGTGTCTGCCCTTGGCCTTGTCGTGTCTGCCCTTGGCCTTGTCGTGTCTGCCCTTGGCCTTGTCTCACTTGCTGCCGTTGTCGGTTAGGCACAGGAGGGGGCTGCTGATACTGCTGCTGTTGAGAGCGTTGGCTAAATTCCTTCCTTCTCGGGCACTCAGACAAGCGATGGTCCATGGAGCCACAGCCAAAACAGGCTCCCATGGACCTCCAACATTTACTAGTCTCATGACCCTTTCCGCATGCACCACAAATTGGTCGGGACGTGCTGCTAGCAACTCCCTTCTGTTTCTTAGAGTACTGCTGACCTTTCCCAGAAGGTGGAGCACCCTTCTTAGACTCCCCCAAGAATAGGCTCTTCTCAATTTCTTCCGCTGCGTATGCCCTGGCCACTGCATCGTCATATTGAACGGGACGCTGAAAGGCAGTGGCATGTCCCTTGATAGCAGGCCTTAACCCTTCCAGAAATCTTTCCACCCTCTTCTCCTCAGTATCAATCAAGTCTAGAGCAAACCGAGAAAGCTGACTGAATACATGCACATATTCTGCAACGGTCATGAGGTTCTGCTGCAGGGAAAGAAACTCTGCCTTCTTTCTGCGAGTAACGTGGTCGGGGATGAACTTCTTCCGAAACTGCCTCTTAAAGGCTTCCCAAACAGTGGCGTCCGGCATAGTCCTCATGTGGTCCCGGATACTCTTCCACCATGTATCCGCGACGTCTCTAAACATGGATGCTGCGAGGACCACTTGCTGCCTGGGTGTGCAAGTCAAGGTATCGAAAACATTTTCCATGTGGATAAACCATTCATCTGCTTGTAACGGATCCTCACGTCCAGTAAACTCTATTGCTCCCCTTTTTCGAAACTTCTCATACAAGGAGTTAGGATCTCCTGGCTGATCCTGTCGGTTTAACATGGCGGCCATCTGCAACTGCATGGCGGCCTGATTGGCGTTACTAGCTGCCAATTGATGCATTAACATCATAAACCGTTCCTCTGTATTGTAGGTGGGTTGAGGAGGAGGTTGTGGTGGAGGATCTGCGCCGTCCAACTCAATATTATTACGGTTATTATCACCGGAGCTGTTGTTCGTACCGGATCCAGACGCCATGGTTCTGCAGTCACAATGGTCATCAATCATATATGTTTAAATAGATGCACATACATACATACATACTACAGTCATACCATAGTTATCATTATAATAGAAACCCACTTAAACGGATCTATCGGAACCTCACCACGCTTCCTAATGTTGCTAAGTCTTTTAAGTGACTTCTTGGAGTGGCTCTGATACCATTACTTACGTATGTCACGCCCTAATCCCGGGAATTTGGGGATTTGAGTGGGCCCCCAGGGCGTGGATACGTAATCCCGTAGAAATCCGTGCCCTGAAGAATTTTTGCACGAATTCCTACAAGGGAGATTCCACAGGAACGTGTGAGGTATGCTGACACACGTACAAACATAAATTATCATAATCGAGAACCTGTGAAATACTCGATAATCATCAAGAGCACATGAAGTTCATAGTCTATTAAAACATATTTACATACAATATTGCGATAGTCCTTTAAATACATTCCCAAAATCAGTCCTTAAAGGTGATACAAAAGTCTTCAACATAATATTCCCAGAAGAGACGCTCTCCGTAGGATGGCTAGTAGTAAACGTCGCCATCCATCCATTCACCTACACCCCGAGGTACCGTTGGGGTATCTTCCGGGGCCGCGTCAGTGTTCGTGTCGGGAGCGGGTGCTGAATCTGCAATACCGAGGGTAACACTGTTAACACGACGGTTAAGCAAGTACTAAGCATAGGAAACTAATACAACATAATACATTAGCAAGAACAATCACTAAACATGATGCATGAGTAAAACTTAAGGTTATACATACTGATTGGCAACCACGATGCTCTATTCTCCCAAAGGGAGCATACATAACGTATGGGTCGCTAGGGGATCAAGCTAGCTTCCCGAGGAGCGTCGACAACCCCTCCGTAAACCTACTGCAGTGGTGACATATAATACCCAAAGGGCAGAAGCCAAGTGGTGCCGACTCGAAGTCAATCATACAAATCATAACATACATAAGGAATAGATAACCATGAAACAACGAATACTTAAACGAAACACAGGCAGGTAGGCTACAAGGCCCGAGCCTCAGCTACACCCTTGGCTAGCAAGCACACACTCAATAGAAGCTCTGGCTTGTCAGACACGCACTCATTAGAAGCTCAGGTCTGAGTTGCCGCGGGGTTTGCTGGAGGAAGTGAATTCGACAATAGTCATGTCGAAGGTAATGTAATGTATCAGTATGGATGCATTTAAATGAAGCAGTCTCCTGATTCCCCAAGGACATTCAGTACGAGGTACACATGAGATGTTCGGTGTCGTTGTGTTACCGCGTCTGGGTATTACATTGTGTATACGGAACACCCTTCTCATGCCAACATCCATGACTTGCTATTGGGGAATCCTTCATTCATTCCAACGTATAATTACCAATGGCCAAGTGGAGGTATAGAGGGTACCATGACTAAAGCCCTACCAAATCATTGAGATTCCTAACATCTTACATTCACTGGGTTCTTACGGCTTAGCCGTATACAAGGCTACGGCTTAGCCGAGAGGGGGGGTCGCTGTTCATCTGGATTTTTGGCAGTTACGGTTCAACCGTATATTGGCCTACGGCTTAGCCTAGCTAAGCCTACGGCTGGGTCACGGGGAGGTTACGGCTTAGCCGTAGGGTATTTCACGGTGCAGCCGTATGCAAGCCGTAGAAGGAACTGGGTTCTGTGAGCTCTCTGGACATTGAGCCGTAAGAGCTCACGGCTTAGCCGTAGCTTCGCCGTAAGCTTCAGAAATCTAAATACAGTTCTGTAGCTCAATTTTTCTGTGCGGGATTACTACAGAACTAACTTATAAAGGGGTTCTGTAGCTCAATTGAAGTGTCTTGAGAGTATCCCATACTCACACACCTCCTATTCCCATCTCCATCATTCCCACTTGATTCATTCATACATATAAAGAAGGAAGAATGACAATGAGCACAACTAACTTAACATGCAATGACAATCCCACATGCAATGAATATAAGCTTAAGTACTTGCCTCTCCTAACAGCACTAACCCTCTCCCACTGTAGATTGCCGTGAGGTTAGAAGAAACCTTCAAATCTGAAATGGGTTCTACAACTTAGAGAGGGAGAAATGCCCAAAGGAGTAAGGAGAGGATGAGTGGAGACCACTCCCTACACATGCACACTCCCACGATCCCCAAGCACTCCAATGCAAGTAGAAGGAAGAAGGAACCCAGGAGGACAGAACTCCAACCGATCGAACGAGAGAGGAAGGAGAAGAACAGTGGGATTCCCTTTTTAAACATAATTTCCCTGGAGCTACATGCAAGCCCATTTGTTTCTAGAAATTCCAGTTTAGTCCGGAAGGCTCCAATTGGCTTAAGATGAGTCCGGATTATCTCGGGCCCAACACAAAAGATGATCTACGCGATAAATCAGACGTAAGGAGATGGACGGGGTATCCAAGAGGCATAAGGACAATTTACGAAAAAGCCCTTAGCTATTTAAGCGGGGTCTAAACCCAATAATTCACACTAAATTGACCCTCAACAAGTCTTAATCAATAGGAAACAAGATTAATTAACGTAATTAGGATTAGTGAGGGTTCGGGTCCTTACACCCATATAGTGGAATGATTTTAATCTATTTGGTAAATCGCGCTTAGAAAATGCTCAACCTGAAAGGCCTTTAGAAAATCAAGATATTGAAACAATTATTAAACATGAAGATGGAAGTGTTGAAATAAATTTTCAAACAAATTCAAGAGATACAACTCCTACAGTTTATCAATCTTCTAGAAAGTCTTATTCTCATCCTCCCTCTATGGTAGGATCTTCCATAAAAGAACCATCCCGAGTTTCTTACTCTACACCTAGTGTAGTCCTGCAACCTGCAGGACTTGTGTATCCTTCTTATCAAGCTTCTCCATCTAATACATATAATCCTTTGGAATCTGATTTTAATATAAATGTTATTGAATGTTTTGAAATTGTTAGAGAAATGTTAAAAAAGAATTTAGCTTTACATCCGTTAAAAAAATACTTTTTAAACCGGTTTCTCAAGAGCATAAATATTTCTTAAATTAAAAGTGGTAAAAATATATGTATGATAATCAAAGAAATATTTATTTCTTTGATTGGCTTAAATTAGACATAAAGAAAGCTTATAATATTGAATATTTAACCATTAATATGATAACAAAATTAAGCTCATCTTGGATTATAGCTTCTACCAATTCTTCTCCACAAAGAACTACAGAATCTATACATCCTCCATTACATCAAATCACATATAAAGAAACTTCAGCCGTACCCATAAAAGATGTTACAAAAATACAAGGAGATAAAGGTAAATCTGAATTTATTTACAAATCAAACTTAAGTCATATTTTAGAACAAAATAATTATACAAATATTAACCTTCATAATATTGGCCAACAAATTAATAGAATTGAAGATAAAGTTGAAAATATTTTAAAAATTTATGAAGCATCTTCTTCACAAAAGATAATTAAGACACAAACTTTAGGTTTTCAAGGTGAAGCCCTTAAAGATATAAAGTTAGAAAGGAAACCTTTAAAATTTTCAGATGAACTAATCAATCAATTATCTCATAGTTTTACGAATATAAAACTTCAAGAAAATAATGATCAAAAAGCTGATAAATCTATAAATGTTTAGTCTCAAATTCTAAAGCCTCTAGCTCAGATTCAGAATTTTCTGTAACTGAGCCTATAGAAGAAGAGTCTAAAGCAAATGAGAATCAAATTGATCAAAATCAAGAATCTCTACAAATCAATAAAATATTTAAAAGATAAAGCCCAATAGTCACTGCTGCAAAAATTGGAAATTATTATCCACGACCTAGTCCAGTTGATCTTCAATTCGAAGAACACGCTATTCTAAATGGTCTTCGATTTGAAAACTCCTCAGTATACGAATGGAATGTAGATGGACTATCTGGCCTCTACCATCATGGTTATCGGTAATGATCAAGGACATGCAGTAAATGCGATTGTCCTTGGATTTACTGAACAATTACATGGTTGGTGGGAAAAGTACCAATCTAATTTAGAAAGACAAGCTATACTAAATGTAGTAAAAAGAGATCCTTCAAGAAATCCTATTATTACTCGTCAAGGTCAAATGATTCCTCATTCTATTTACATGCTTATTACCAATATAGTAAAACATTTTATTGGTAATTATATGAATGTAGAAGAAAAAAATAAAAACACAATTAATCAATTTATCTTGCCCAACATTATTAGATTTTCATTGGTATAAAGATGTTTTCTTATCAAAACTCTATACAATCAATGCAAGTAATTTAGAATTTAGGAAAGAAAAATTCATATCTAGTCTTCCTAAACTTTTTACAGAAAAAGTTAAAGAAGAATTAAAATTAGAAAATTATGGAAATTTGAATTATGGAATGTATACATATGGTGATCTAATTCAAAAGATTAATAATGTTAGATTTTCAATATGCAATGAAATTAGACTTAAACGTCAAATTGAAAATCAAAAAAGAATCAGCAAGCATGAACTTGGTCTTAAACGTCAATTGGAAATCAAAAAAGAATCAGCAAGTATGAATTTGGTGATTTTTGTTTTCAATTTGGCATGGAACCATTAATCAGTCCTTCTAGCAAAAATAAAAAGAAAAACTTTAAAAAAAACCATAAAAAAAGAAAATCTAAACATTTTTCAACTCCACAATATTATACTCCCTCAAAAAGATATCATAAAAAATTTTCTCATAGAAACCCTTATAAAGAATTAAAGAAATCTTATACAAAAGATAATCCATGCACTTCTCATCCCAAGAAAAAAGAAACACAATGTTATAATTGCAAAGAAAAAGGACATATAGCTCCTGACTGCCCAAAAATAAAAGTAAAAACAGAAAAAGAAGTTCCTCTGATAAAGATTATTCTTTAGATACATATCATTGTAAAATATTTAACAGTGAAATCCAGTATGAATCTGCTTCTTCTTCTATTTTATCTTTAAACGTACTTTCTGCTCCAAAAGAATTGGTGCTAGAAATGTTAAAAGATCTCAAAGATGAGGAATTAAAAAATATATATTTTAAAAAAATACAGAATATAAATAAAGGAAATAAAAAAGGAAAAACTTCTACTTCAAATAATATATCTGACTTACTTGAACAATTCAGCATTAAAACTGTATTAGATAGATTAAGAGAGCAGCAAGCTCCTCCTCATCTTTCAATTCAAGATCTTTATAACGAAATTAATAATCAAAAGTAAGAAATAAAAGAATTAAAACAAGACTTAATTGAACTTTAAACAACGTGTTGAGAGTCATGAATTTCACACACTCAAAAATTATCAAGAAAATAATGATAGTAAATTAGAACTTCAAGAAGAATTTAGTGAAAACTTAAATGGTTTCGTAAATTCTTTCACAAGAAATCTACTTAAAAAATGGAAAATTCAAGCTACAATGAAGATCAAAGACTTTTCTATTAAAGCACTCTGCTTACTAGATAGTGGCACAGATGTTAATTTAATAAAAGAAGGATTAATCCCAACAAAATATTATGAAAAAACCAATAATAAACTCAATCTAGCTACTGCTAGCCAAAAACTATATATCAAATACAAATTAAGAAATGTTTATGTTTGTAAAAATGAAACATTTATAAGGACTATATTCCCTCTAGGCAAGGATTTAAACAATGAAGTTATCCTCAGAAATCCTTTTCTACAAATTTTACAGCCTTTTCAAATTGACTCATTAGGTCTAAAAACTATTTTAGACAATAAAGAATTAAATTTTGATTTTGTTGAATTAACTCTTATTCAACATATCAATATTATTCAGACAAAGTGTAAATAAGAATAAGATATTCAGAAACCATTCAGATATCCAGTTCCAAATAAAATGAACCTTATTAATCGTCTCTCTAATGTCTTCATGTTTTCTACATTTAATCTTACATCCAGATTTTGGTACCTTCAAATTCTACCTAGAGGACAGATATAACAATGCTTTTCTTTTCCCAAAGAAAATAAAAATTCAGATTATTGATAATTCTCATTCAGACCTATCTTGTACTCCTTTATGCCTTTAGGAAGTATCACTTCTCATTATGACATCAAGTAAAGCCCCTATTCAAGAATTAAGCTCTTCCTTCATACCTGCATCCCAACAAATATCAATCCCTTTTTTCAACCCAAGATTATTTGTCACTTCACAAGAACTTATCAATGCCCATTGGAGTGCCATTCTCTCTGATAAAAGAAAAAACACTAGAAAAACCCTATCCAAAATTGCAAACCATATCATGAACTTAGAAAGCCAAATCCGTATGTGTTGTAACATCCATCAAAGAGCACTATTATCCACCTATGCGGATAAAAAAATCCAGAATTCACCACCTAGAAAAGGTTAAAATAGCCCTTCCAGATGAGATAGCTACAAGAATTAGAGAAAAAACTCTTTCTTGTCAAATCAAGGAGCGATTAATGCTGAAAGCTCAATATATAAGCTGGGCAACTGGCTTTCCTAAATTGTTCCTGCCATCATATGAAGTTGATATCTCATATATCAAACAAGGATTAGTCCAAAGATTTTCTTTATGCAGAGATGATTTCGAAATGTACAACAACTCCTTGCAATCGTGCATCATGCCCTTCGCAGCCTTCTCAGAATGATTTCATCAAGTTTGGGTGAAAGACTAGAAATCCGGTTTTATCAACCTTATCAATTATGGACTATCATGACTTATGAAGAAGGAGATTTAGTCTGTAAAAAATTCATCTCTGCCTTAAATGATTACGAGTATCTCCCTGTTGATTATCCAGCTCAATGGTATGAATCTCATGAAGTCGCTACAATGGAATATAGCTTAGAACGTCTCCAAAATTATAATCTAGCTTCTGATCAATATTAAAGATTTCCCAATCTAAGAGGACATCTTGAATTTGTAAGTGCATACAGATATGTTTGGTGTGATGGTTGACGAGTTGTTTGCATTGCTAATGATTTCGCTGAGCAAACAACAATGATATAGAATCCATATAAATCTGGACATAGCTCTCAATCAAATTATCAATGCTTATGAAGACATGTCTTTTGATACTTCTGAAGAAACTCAAGAAGAGTTAATCCAATTATTCCATGGTGAATTAACAAATGAAGGTTGGAGTGAGCACTTTCGATGCAAGTCTCCAATAATACTATGCCTAGCATAAAGATGCTTCCTACAAGAGCTTTTTCTAAGACATTGGAAGGATGAGAAAAGCTTTTTCTACTAGCCCATCAATGAGTTTTTAGAAAAAGTACATGCAAAAATACTAAAAGACAAAGCATATCTTTGATAAGAATGAAGTAGTATTTTTTCCTGACATGCACATCAATGAAGAACTTATCTCCAGAAAGGGAAAAGAAATAAAGACATGACACATACCTTATCAAGTCACTCAAAGCAGTTATGACATCTCATTATTCAGAATAGAGTTATCTATAGCAAAGATTGTGATCTTTGCCTGCAGTTCGGAAGCATCATGAAATTTACTAGCACATTAAATGAAATGCACAGTCAGTTTAAATTCAGTCCTAATGAAATGTAAATTATGTTTATTATGGCTATAAATAGGTCTAGCCTTCCTCATGTACAAGCAAGAGTTGGAATATTAGTCAAAATCCAGCCTTGCTTCCACCACCATCTCCTTTCTTCTCTCCCTTCCGCTTTGTATATCCACAATCTTCCCCATTTGGTATCAGAGCAAAGTTGGTATCAAATTTGTAATCAAGTACTTTGGCAATATAAACTTGTTTTGTGAGTATTTCTTCACTTATCTTTGTTATGTTATGCTTTGATTTTGCTTAAGAAATTGCTAACTCAGTAGTAAGAATGTTAAAAGTCTTAACACTTAGTTCTGTGTTTGTTATTATTGAGAAATTTTAATCAAATTCCGCCTGAAGTGAAGCTGAGGTAGCCATTGTTGTCGCCGTTGTTAATAGTGTGAAGGCGTTTAAGGCATTTTGTTCATGAGTAAATCCTCTATTTCGTTATATACTCGTGGTGGATTTGGTTAAAATAACTCTGTAATACAAACTCTCCTCATCATCAAATTGTTCATCTTCTATTTCTACTAAAAATAGTGAAGAAATCAGTTATGACGATTTAGATCAAGTTATTTGTTACTGGACTATTCCAACCTTAAATAAAAATGAAATTTATAAAGTTGGAAGTTTTCAATTAAAATCAAGCTATAAAGTAAAAACCATTGAAAGAACTGAATCCATTACCAGTAATATTAAGCATCTTTCTTTAATCAAGCCCCATGAAATAAAGGAGAATATTAAAACATACAATTATATTCATTTTGGATTAGTGCAAGTTACTCTAAAGCCCTTAACAAGACTTGGACTTAGAACAGAAGCTCACATCTATGTTCAATATACAAGACAAAAAAAATCAGTGATTCATTACTTGGAATGGTTGAATCAAGTTTGGCTAATGGCCCTACTTTCTTCAATTCCTTTCCAAATTTCTCTATTTCCCTTATAGATCTAGGTGCACATGAAGCTCTTACTCTTGCTATCCAGACAAAAGGTTTTGATATGAATCCTCATAATCAAAATCTTGCTCTCATAGATACAGTTTATTATAAATTCATGAATTCAATTGTTCCAGGCATAGCCTATTCCCATCAAGCAAAAGGTATGACTACTTTATTCAAAAATAAAGTTAATATTCCAAAACTCATATAGTGGAATGATATTAATTTATCTGGTAAATGGCGCTTAGAAAACGCCCAACTAGAATGGTCTTTAAAAAATCAAGATATTGAAACAATTATTGAACATGAAGATGGAAGTGTTGAAATAAAATTTCAAATAGATTCAAGAGATACAACTCCTATAGTTTATCAACCTTCTAAATAGTCTTATTCTCATCCTCCCTCTGTGGTAGGATCTTTCATCAATGAACCATCCCAAGTTTCTTGCTCTACACCTAATGTAAACCTTCGACCTACAGGACTTGTGTATCCTTCTTATCAAGCTTCTCCATCTAATACATATAATCCTTCGGAATCTGATTTCATTATAAATGTTATTGAATGTTTTGAAATTGATAAAGAAATGTTAAAAAAGAATCTAGCTCTACATCCTTTAATAAAATCCTTTTTTTAATAGGTTTCTTAAGAACATAAAGACTTTTTAAAAGAAAAATACTACAAATATATGCATGATAATCAAAGAAATATTTATTTTTTAGATTGGCTTAAACTAGCCATAAAGAAAGCTTATAATACTGAAGATTTATCCATCAACATGATAACAAAATTAAGATCATCTTGGATTATGGCTTCTACTTGTTCTTCTCCACAAAGAACTAAAGAATCTATACATCCTCCATTACATCAAATTATATATAAACAAACTTCGGCCGTACCCGTAAAAGATCAAGCAAAGACGAAGTAGATAAAGGTAAATCAAAATTAATTTATAAATCAGACTTAAGTCATGTTTTACAACAAAATTATTATCTAAATATTAACCTTCATACTATTGGCCAATAAACCAATAGAATTGAAGATAAAGTTGAAAATATTTCAAAAATTTATGAAGCATTTTCTTCACAGAAGATAATTAAGACACAAACTTTAGGCTTTCAAGGTAAAGCCCTTAAAGATCTAAAGTTAGAAAGGAAACATTTAAAATTTTCAAATGAACTAATCAATCAATTATCTTATAGTTTTGCAAATATTAAACTTTAAGAAAATAAAGATAACAAAGCTAACAAATCTATAAATGTTTTAGTCTCAAATTCTAAAGCCCCTAGCTCAAATTCAAAATTTTCTGTAGTTGATCCTATAGAAGAAGAGTCTAAAACAAATGAGAATCAAAATTATCAAAGTCAAAAATCTCTACAAATCAATAAAATATTTAAAAGACAAAAACTAGTAGTCACTAGTGCAAAAGCAAGAAATTATTATCCAAGACCTACTCTAGTTGATCTTCAATTCGAAGAACATGCTATTCTATATGGCCTTCAATTAGAAAACTCCTCATTATATGAATGGAATGTGGATAGACTATCTGAATATCAAATCCTATAACTATGTCAGCACATGATGATATATGCCTCTACCATCATGGCTACTAGTAATGATCAAAGACATGCAGTAAATACAGTTGTCCTTGGATTTACTCGACAATTACCTGGTTGGTGGGAAAAGTATCTATCTAATATAGAAAGACAAGCTATACTAAATGCAGTAAAAAGAGATCCTTCAGAAAATCCTATTATTACTACTCAAGGTCAAATGATTCTTGATTCCATTTACATGCTTATTACCAATATAGTAAAACATCTTATTGGTAATTATATGAATGTAGAAGAAAAAATAAAAACACAATTAATCAATTTATCTTGCCCAATATTATCAGATTTTTGTTGGTATAAAGATATTTTCTTATCAAAAGTCTATACGATCAATGCAAGTAATTTAAAATTTTGAAAAGAAAAATTCATATCTAGTCTTCCTTAACTTTTTGCAGAAAAAGTTAGAAAAGAAATAAAATTAGAAAATTATGGAAATTCGAATTATGGAATGTATACATATGGTGATCTAATTCAAAAGATTAATAAAGTTGGATTTTCATTATAAAATGAAATCAAACTAAAACATCAAATTGAAAATAAAAAAGGATCAGCAAGTATGAATTTTGGGATTTTTGTTTTCAATTTGGTATGGAACCATTAATTAGTCCTTCTAGCCAGAATAAAAAAAAAAACTTAAAAAAAAAATCATCAAAGAAGAAAATCTAATCATTTTTCAACTCCACAATATTATACTCCCTCAAAAAGATATTATAAAAAAAATCTTCTCATACAAACCCTTATAATGAATTAAAGAAATCTTATACAAACGATAATCCATCCACTTCTTATCCCCCCAAAAAAAGAAATACAACGTTATAATTGCAAAGAAAAAGGACAAATAGCTCCTGACCGCCAAAAAATAAAAGTAAAAACAGAAAAGAAATCAAAACTATCTTAAAATGATCCTCAGCGTCGAGTTATCTAGTTCCTCTGATACAGATTATTCTTCCTCTCATGCTTCAGATATATGTCATTGTAAAATATTTGACAGTGAAATCCATTATAAATCTGCTTCTTTTTCCTCTTTATCTTTAATTGTACTTTCTGCTCCAGAAGAGATGATTCTAGAAATGTTTAAAGATCTAAAAGTTGAAAAATTAAAAAATAAATATTTTGAAAAAATATAGAATACAAATAAAGGTACTAAAATAGGGAAAGCTTCTACATCAATTAACATATCAGACTTACCTAAACAATTCAGCATTAAAACTTTATTAGATAGATTAAGAGAGCAACAAGCTCTTACTCATCTTTCTATTTAGGATCTTTATAAAGAAATAAATAATCAAAAGAAAGAAATAAAAGAATTAAAACAAGACTTAATTGAACTTCAAGAACTCAAACAACGTGTTGAGAATCTTGAATTTCACACATCCAAAAATCATCAAGAAAATAATTATAATTTAGAAAATCAAGAAAAATTTGATAAAGACTTAAATGGTTTTGTAAATTCTTTAACTAGAAATCCACTTAAAAAATGAAAAACTCAAGCTACAATTAAGGTCAAAGACTTTTCTATTAAAGCACTTTGCTTACTATATGGTGATGCAGATGTTAATTTAATAAAAGAAGGATTTATCCCAACAAAATATTATGAAAAATCCAATAATAAACTCAATTTAGCTATTGCTAGCAAAAAACTACATATCAAATACGAATTAAGTAATGTTTATGTCTGTAAAAATGGAACATGCATAAAGACTAATCTCTTTCTAGGAAAGGATTTAAACAATGATTTTATCCTTGGAAATCCTTTTCTATAAATTTTACTACCTTTTCAAATTGACTCATCAAGTCTTAAAACTATTTTAGACAATAAAGAATTAAATTTTGATTTTGTTGAATTAACTCCTATTCAACATATCAATATTATTCAGACAAAGTGTAAGCAAGAATAAGATATTCAAAAACCATTCAGATATCCGGTTCCAAATAAAATGGATCTTATTAATTGTCTCTCTGATGTCTTCATGTTTTCTACATTTAATCCTACATCCAGATTTTGGTACCTTCTAATTCTACCCGGAGGATAAATATAAAATTATTTTTCTTTCCCCAAAGAAATTAAAAATTCATATTATTGATAATTCTCATTCAGACCTATCTACCTTCAGGAAGTATCATTTCTCATTATGACATCAAGTACAAGCAAAAGCAAAGCCCCTATTTCGGAATCAAGCTCCTCCTTCATACCTACATCCCAACAAATATCAATTCCCTTATTCAATCCAGGGTTATCTGTCATTTCACAAGAACTTATCAATGCCCATTAAAGTGCCATTCTTTCTGATAAAAGAAAAAACATTAGAAAAACCCTATCTAAAATGGCAAACCATATCAAGGACTTAGAAAGCCAAATCCTAATATGCCATACCATCCATCAAAGAACACTGTTATCTACCTATGCTGATGAACAAACATCCAGAATTCACCTTTTAGAAAAGGTTAACACTACCCATCCAGAGGAGATAGCTGTAAGAATTAGAGACAAAACTATTTCTTGTCAGATCAAGGAGTGATTAATGCTCAAAGCACAATATATACGCTAGGCAATGGGCTTTCCCAAATTGTTCCTGTCATCATATGAAGTGAATATCTCAAATATCGAACAAGGATTAGTCCAAAAGTTTTCTTTATGCAAAGATGATTTTGAAATGATACAGTAGCTCCTTGCAATCGTGCGTCATGCCTTTCGCAGCCTTGGAGTTACCAAAAAACAACTTCTCATAACATTTCATCAAGTTTGGGTGAAACATCAGAAATCCGGTTTTATCAACCTTTTCAATTATGGACCATCATGAATTATGAAGAAGGAGATTTAATTTACAAAAAATTCATCTCTACCTTAAATGGTTACGAGCATCTCCCTATTGATTATCCAGCTCAATGATATGAATCTCATGAAGTCGCTACAATGGAATACAGCTTAGAACATCTCCAAAAGTATGATCCAGCTTCTTATCCATATCAAAGATTTCTCAATCTAAAAGGACATCTTGAATTTGCAAGTACATACAGATATGTTTGGTGTGACAGTCGACGAGTTGTTTGCATTGCTGATGATCTCGCTGAGCAAACAACGGTGATACAGAATCCTTCTAAATCTGGACATGCCAAGCTTAATCAAATTCTCAATGCCTATGAAGATATCTCTTTTAACATTTTAGAAAAAACTCATGATGAATTAATTCAGTTATTCCATGGAGAATTCGAAAATGATAATGAAGGTTGGAATGACCCTTTTCATAATTTTGACTCCATTATGAAGTTCTCCGCTAGCTGCAATGGAATTCATCAAGATGGTGATTAAGCTTATCAAGATTTAGATTTATCAAGATTTCTTTAGAGTTTTCTCTATAAATCCTTCAAAGAAAAGATAACAAAAACTTTATCATTGCTATCGTATCCATAGCTATGCTATTCTCTTCAAATACATCAAAGTTATGTTGAAAAAGTACTATACAAAAAAGCTACTTTGAGAAAGAAGACAAAAGACAATTGGGAAAAATCCAAAAGCCAACAAAAAAATCCAAGGCTCTGTAGACTCCTTTCTCTGTAACAAACCAACCAGGTACTATGCAAAAGAATAAAGCAACATCCTCCTAGTCAACAAGTACACTCATCACAGCATGAAGACAAACCATCTATATGGCAACCTGTGATTCAATCCAGCAGTGAAATCCCGAAACATTATAAAATGAAATGCAAATGTAGTGTAAATTTAGTTGTAATGAAATCTAAATTACGTTTGCTAAGGCTATAAATAGTACCAGCTTTCTCCATGTACGGGCAAGAGTTGGAATACCAGTCAAAATCCAGCCTTGCTTCCACCACCATCTCCTCTCTCCTCTCCCTTCTGCTTATGTATACCCACCGTCTTCCCCATTTGGTATTAGAGCCAAATTGGCATCTATTTTGTAATCAATATCATTGCAATATAAAGTCATTTTGTGAGTATTTCTTCACTTATCTTATGTTTTGATTTTGTTTAAGCAATTGCTGACTCAAAAGCAAGAACGTCAAAAATCTTAATACTTGGTTGTGTGTTTATTATTATTGAGAAATTTTAATCATATTCCTCCCGAAGTGAAGCTGAGGTAGCCATTGTTGTTGCCATTGTTGTTGCCGCTATTAGCCAACCTTCATTATCATTTTCGAATTCTCCATGGAATAGCTAAATTAATTCATCATGATTTTTTTCTGAAATGTCAAAAGAGATATCGTCATAGGCATTGAGAATTTGATTAAGCTTGGCATGTCCAGATTTAGAAGGATTCTGTATCACCGTTGTTCTCTCAGCGAGATCATCAGCAATGCAAACAACTCGTCGACCGTCACACCAAACATATCTGTATGTACTTGCAAATTCAAGATGTCCTTTTAGATTGAGAAATCTTTGATATGGATAAGAAGCTGGATCATACTTTTGGAGATGTTCTAAGCTGTATTCCATTGTAGCGACTTCATGAGATTTATACCATTGAGCTGGATAATCAACAGGGAGATGTTCGTAATCACTTTTGAGACGTTCTAAGTTGTATTCCACTGTAGTGACCTCATGAGTTCATACCATTGAGCTGGATAATTTACAGGGAGATGCTCATAATCGTTTAAGGTAGAGATGAATTTTTTGCAAATTAAATCTTCTTCTTCATAATTCATGATGGTCCATAATTGATAAGGTTGATAAAACCAGATTTTTGATCTTTCACCCAAACTTGATGAAATCATTATGACAAGTTGTCGTTTGGTAACTCCAAGGCTGCGAAGGGCATGATGCATGATTGCAGGGGGCTGCTGTATCGTTTCAAATTATCTCTACATAAAGAAAATCTTTGCACTAATCCTTGTTCGATATATGAGATATCAACTTCATATGATGGCAGGAACAATTTGGGAAAGCTAGTTACCCAGCTTATATATTGAGCTTTGAGCATTAGTCACTCCTTGATCTGACAAGAAATAGTTTTTTCTCTAATTGTTGCAGCTATCTCATCTGGAAGGGCTGTGTTAACCTTTTCTAAGAGGTGAATTATGGATGTTTTTTCATCAGCATAGGTGGATAACAGTGCTCTTTAATGGATGTTATGGCACATAAGGATTTTGCTTTCTAAGTCCTTGATATGGTTTGCAATTTTGGATAGGGTTTTCTAGTGTTTTTCCTTTTATTAGAGAGAATGGCACTCCAATGGGCATTGATAAGTTCTTATGAAGTGACAAATAATCCTGGATTGAAGAAGGGAATTGATATTTGTTGGGATGTAGGTATGAAGGAAGAGCTTGATTCCTGAATAGGGGCTTTACTTGATGTCATAATGAGAAGGGATACTTCCTAAAGGCAGATAGGAGTAAAAGATAGGTCTGAATGAGAATTATCAATAATCTGAATTTTTATTTTCTTTGGGAAAAGAAAACTAATTTTATATCTGTCCTCCGGGTGGAATTTGAAGGTACCAATATCTGGATGAAGGATCAAATGTAGAAAACATGAAGACATCAGAGAGACGATTAATAAGGTCCGTTTTATTTGGAATTGGATATTTGAATGGTTTTTTAACATCTTATTCTTGTTTACACTTTGTTTGAATAATATTGATATGTTGAATAGGAGTTAATTCAACAAAATCAAAATTTAACTCTTCATTGTCTAAAATAGTTTTTAGACCTGATGAGTCAATTTGAAAAGGCTATAAAATTTGTAGAAAAGGATTTCCAAGGATAACATCATTGTTTAAATTCTTTCCTAGAAAGAAATTAGTCTTTATGTATGTTCCATTTTTACAGACATAAACATTACTTAATTTGTATTTGATATATAGTTTTTGGCTAGCAGTAGCTCAATTGAGTTTATTATTGGTTTTTTCAAAATATTTCGTTAGGATTAATCCTTCTCTTATTAAATTAACATCTGCGCCACTATCTAGTAAGCATAGTGCTTTAATAGATAATTCTTTGATCTTAATTGTAACTTGAGTTTTCCATTTTTTAAATGGACTCCTTGTTAAAGAATTTACAAAACCATTCAATTTTTCATCAAATTTTTCTTGATTTTCTAAATTATCACTATTTTCTTGAAAATTTTTGTGTATGTGAAATTCAAGATTCTCAACACGTTGTTTGAGTTCTTGAAGTTCAATTAAGTCTTGTTTTAATTCTTTTATTTCTTGATTTTGATTATTAATTTCTTTATAAAGATCTTGAATTGAAAGATGACGAGGAGCTTGCTGCTCTCCTAATCTATCTAATACAATTTTAATGTTGAATTGTTCAGGTAAGTCTGCTATATTATTTGAAGTAGAAGCTTTTCCTTTTTTATTTCCTTTATTTATATTCCGTATTTTTTTTTTCAAAATATTTATTTTTTAATTCTTCATCTTTAAGATCTTTAAACATTTTTAGCACCAGTATTCTGGAGCAGAAAGCATGTTTGAAGATAAAGAGGAAAAAGAAGTCGATTCATACTAGATTTCACTATCAAATATTTTACAATGACATGTATCTGAAGAATAATCTTTATCAGAGGAACTAGATGATTCTAAGGATGAGGATGAGGATCTTTTTAAGATAGTTTTGATTTCTTTTTCTATTTTTACTTTTTTTTTTGGGCAGTCAAGAGCTATATATCCTTTTTCTTTGCAATTATAACATTGTATTTCTTTTTTCTTAGGATGAGAAATGGATGGATTATCTTTTGTATAAGATTTCTTAAATTCTTTATAAGGGTTTTTATGAGAAGATTTTTTATGATATCTTTTTGAGGGAATATAGTATTGTGGAGTTGAAAAATGTTTAGATTTTCTTTTTTGATGGTTTCTATTTAAGTTTTTCTTTTTATTTTTGCTAGAAGGACTGAATAATGGTTCCATGCCAAATTGAAAACAAAAATCACCGAGTTCATACTTGCTGATTCTTTTTTGATTTTCAATTTGACATTTAAGTTTGATTTCATTGCATAATGAAAATCCAACTTTATTAATCTTTTAAATTAGATGACCATATGTATATATTCCATAATTCAATTTCCATAATTTTCTGATTTAAATTCTTCTCTAACCTTTTCTGCAAAAAGTTAAGGAAGACCGGATATGAATTTTTCTTTCCAAAACTCTAAATTACTTGCATTGATTATACCAATGAAAATCTTTATACCAAAAGTTTTGATAAGAAAACATCTTTATATGAATGAAAATCTGATAATGTTGGGCAAGATAAATTGATTAATTGAGTTTATATTTTTTCTTCTACATTCGTATAATTACGAATAAAAGGTTTTGCTATATTGGTAATAAGCATGTAAATAGAATTAGGAATCATTTGACCTTAAGGAGTAATAATAGGATTTCCTAAAGGATCTCTCTTTACTGCATTTAGTATAGCTTGTCTTTCTATATCAGATAGGTACTTTTCCCACTAACCATGTAATTGTCCAGTAAATCCAAGGACAACTGCATTTACTGCATGTCATTGATCATTACCGATAGCCATGATGGTAGAGGCATTTATTATCATGTGTTGGCATAGTTGTAGGATTTGATATTCAGATAGTCTATCCACATTCCATTCATATAATGAGGAGTTTTCAAATTGAAGGCCATATAGAATAGCATGTTTTTCGAATTGAAGATCAACTGGAGTAGGTCTTGGATAATAATTTCTTGTTTTTACTGCAGTGACTATTGGTTTTTGTTTTTTAAACATTTTATTGATTTGTAGAGATTCTTGATTTTGATCATTTTGATTCTTATTTGTTTAAGACTCTTCTTTTATAGGATCAGTTACAGAAAATTCTGAATCTGAGCTAGAGGCTTTAGAATTTGAGACGAAAACATTTCTAGATTTTTCAGCTTTTTGATCTTTATTTTCTTGAAGTTTTATATTTGTAAAACTATGAGATAATTGATTGATTAGTACATTTGAAAATTTTAAAGGTTTCCTTCCTAACTTTAGATCTTTAAGGGCTTCACCTTGAAAACCTAAAGTTTGTGTCTTAATTATCGTTTGTGAAGAAAATGCTTCATAAATTTTTAAAATATTTTCAACTTTATCTTCAATTCTATTAGTTTGTTGGCTAATAGTATGAAGGTTAATATTTGTATAATTATTTTGTTCTAAAACATGACTTAAGTCTGATTTATAAATTAATTCAAATTTACCTTTATCTCCTTGTATTTTTGCAACATCTTTTAATAGAATTGATTGATTAATAGAATCAACATAAGACATGTCATCTAAAGAATAAATTCTCAAGGGTGCTTTTATGGCAAAATGTTGGGCTTGTGAAGCTTCAGGTTTTCTGGATACAGGGCTTGATGGCCTTTGAAATTGAGGAATATTAGAAGTATGGGTTGCTCCCCATCTCTCTAGATAATTGCCGCTAGACTTTCTAAATAAAGTTGTAATGTTCATAATGGAAGAAACTTTATCAGTTGGGGACTGGAGAAAAGGTCTAATCTGCTGAGGCTTCATTCTATTATCCCTATAAAAACTCACGAGATAAAAAATCAAGAAGAGAATTATTTTTCCTGCAATATACTCAATGTCAAAGACAAATATGGCTAAAAAAGCTTGCTAGCAAGCAAAGATTTGCTTAGCAGCAAGATTTTTTACATCTTTTTCTAAAATTTCTTTAGCAGATTTACAATCTATTCTTAATAAAAATTTTTTGTTTAATAAATCATTTTGGAACTTCATTACACTATTTACTATGGATAGGATTTCCTTTTTAATAGTTGAATAATTCTGTTGAGTGGCCGTCCATGTTCCAGAAGTGAAACGAAGAATTTCTTCTTTTCCAAAGACGTTTTTTTGTAGAAGGATTCCTCCAAAACCTATTTCAGAGGCATATGCTTAAACTATTTTTAATAAATCTGGATGAGGGATGGTTAAACAAAGTAAAATTTGGACTTTCTGTTTAATATTTTGAACAACTTTTGTATGAGCAGGTGACCATTCTATGGGATTTTTGGTCAAGTGCAGTTGCAAGATTTTTCTTTCTTTAGCAGGATCTTTATAGAAGTCAGAAACATAGTTAAGGCATCTAAGAAAATGTTGCAATTGCTCTTTATTAAGAATTTCATCAAGAAATTGGGAAGCAAACTTAATAACTCTTTGGACTGGAGAAATAGTTCCTTTTTTATTATAAAGCTAAGAAACTGAATTTCTATTTGAAAAAGCTTCATTTTCTTTTGGGATAAGACAAATCCATTCTTGATAATAACTTTTTTAAAAATATTTAAATGTTTCCAATGGTCATAAATAGATTTTGAAAACATAAGAATGTCATCTATATAGACGAGTGTAAAAGCTTGATATGGATTAAAAATGTCATTCATTATTTTTTGAAATTTTGAAAGAGCATTTCTTAAACCAAATGGCATAATGTTCCATTCGTAATAGCCAAATGGTACTGTAAAAGCAGTTTTAGACCTGTTCTCTGGGGTGATTTGAATTAGCCAAAATCCTGATTTAAGATCAAATTTCGAAAAAGGAAGGCACCAGCTAGACGGTTAATAAGATCAGTTTTATTTGAAATTGGATATCTGATGGACTTTAAGACTTTATTTAAAGGCCTGTAGTGATAACAAGATGAGGAACACCTCGTTCTTGTTCAAGCGCTTTATTTACATAAAATGTTGCACAACTCCAAGGGGATTATAATTTCTAAAGAAACTTTTTAGCAAGAAGATCATTGATTTCATTAGTACATAGTTGTACAAGGTCTTTATTCATCTAAATAGGTCGAGCTTTAGTAGGAATTTGAGATTTATCAAAATTATCAATATATGGAAGAGAAAATAGTATGGTGTTCCTGTGCTAAAAGGCAGAAGGAAGGTTAGAACAACATTCTGTTTTAATGGATTTTTGAAATTGGATTAAATCTTTTTGGAATTCTGGTTTTGTAATTCTTTTTCAATTCTTAAAGAATTCATATCTTCTTGAAGATATGCAATTTGTTTTTTCTTTATAAGCAATTTGATTTTTGAATGATATTGATATGTTGAATAAGAATTGATTCAACAAAATCAAAAATTAATTTTTTATTGTCTTTAATAGTTTTAAGGCCTCATTAACCAATTTGAAAAGGCTGTAGAATCTGTAGAAAAGGATTTCCAATGATAACATCATTATTTAAATCTTTTCTGAGCAGGAAATTAGTCTTCACACATGTTCTATTTTAGCAAACAAGGATGTTATTTAATTTATAATGGATATGGAGTTTATTACTAGCAGTTGCTAGGCTGAGCTTTTTTTTTTTTTCATAATCTTTTGTTAAAATTAATCCTTCTCTTATTAAATTAACATTTGTGCCACTATCTAGTAAGTAGGGTGCTTTAATAGAGAAGTCTTTGACCTTAATTGTAACATGATTTTTCCATTTTTTAAGTGGATTTCTTGTTAAAGAATTTACAAAACCATTTAAGTCTTTATCAAATTTTTCTTGATTTTCTAAATTATCATTATTTTCTTGATAATTTTTGAGTGTGTGAAATTCAAGAATATCAACACGTTGTTTGAGTTCTTAAAGTTCAATTAAGTCTTGTTTTAATTATTTTATTTCTTGCTTTTAAGTATTTATTTCTTTATATAGATCTTGAATAAAAAGATGAGTAAGAGCTTGTTGCTCTCTTAATTTATCTAATACAATTTTAATGTTGAATTATTCAGGTAAGTCTGATATGTTATTTGACGTAGAAGGTTTCTCTTTTCTAGTTCCTTTATTTATATTCTGTATTTTTTCAAAATATTTATTTTTTAATTCTTCATCTTTAGATCTTTAAACATTTTTAGTACCATCTCTTCTGGAGTAAAAAGTATGTTTAAAGATAAAAAAAAAGAAAAAGAAGATTCATATTGGATTTCATTGTCAAATATTTTACAATGACATGTATCTGAAGCATGAGAGAAAGAATAATCTGTATCAGAGGAACTGGATGATTCTAAGGACGAGGATGAGATCCTTTTAAGATAGTTTTGATTTCTTTTTGAGAAGAAGTAATTTCAAAAGGCTATAAAATATTTTCAACTTTATCTTTAATTATATTAGTTTGTTCGCCAATAGCATGAAGGTTAATATTTGTATAATTCTTTTGTTCTAAAACATGACTTAAATTTGATTTGTAAATAAATTCAGATTTACCTTTGCCTCCATGTATTTTTGCAACATCTTTTATGGGTACGGCTAAAGTTTCTTTATATATGATTTGATGTAATGGAGGATGCATAGATTCTTCAGTTCTTTGTGGTGAAGAACTGGTAGAAGCTATAATTCAAGATGATCTTAATTTTGTTATCATATTGACGTATAAATCTTTAGTATTATAAGCTTTCTTTATGGCTAGTTTAAGCCAATCAACAAAATAATATTTCTTTGATTATCACACATATATTTGTACCAATTTTCTTTTAAAAAGTCTTTATATTCTTGAGAAACCTGATTAAAAAAGGATTTTGTTAAAGGATGTAAAGCTAAATTCTTTTTAACATTTCTTTATAATTTCAAAACATTCAATAACATTTTTATTGAAATTGGTTCCGAAGGATTATATGTATTAGATGGAGAAGCTTGATAAGAAGGATACACAAGTCCTATAGGTCGAAGGTCTACATTAGATATAGAGCAAGAAACTCGAGATGGTTCTTTTATGAAAGATCCTACCACAAAGGGAGGATGAGAATAAGACTTTCTAGAAGGTTGATAAACTGTACGAGTTGTATCTCTTGAATCTATTTGAAAGTTTATTTCAACACTTCCATCTTCATGTTCAATAATTGTTTTAATATCTTGATTTTCTAAAGACCTTTCTGGTTGGCCATTTTCTAAGCACCATTTACCGGATAGATTAATATCATTCCACCGTATGAGTTTTGGAATATTAACTTTATTTTTGAAATTAGTTTGGAATAAAGTAGTCATACCTTTGCTTGCTGGGAAAAGGCTATGCCTGGAACAGCTGAATTCATGAGTTTATAATACACGCTATATATGAGAGCAAGATTTTGATTTTGAGGATTCATATCAAAACCTTTTGCCTGGATAGCAGGAGTAAGAGCTTCATATGCACCTGGATCTGTAAGTGAAATAGAGAAATTTGGAAAGCAATTAAAGAAAGTAGGGCCATTAGCCAAACTTGATTCAACCATTCCAAGTAATGAATCATTGAATTTTTTGTCTTGTGTCTTGAACATAGATGAGAGCTTCAATTCTAAGTCCAATTCTTGTTAATGGCTTTAGAGCAACTTGCACTAATATAAAATGAATATAATTGTATGTTTTGACATACTCCTTTATTTTATGGGGCTTGATTAAAGAACGATGCTGAATATTACTAGTAATGGATTCGGTCTTTTTAATGTTACTTTATAATTTGATTTTAATTGAAAACTTCTAACTTCATAAATTTCATTTTTATTTAAGGTTGGAATAGTCCAGTCATAAATAACTTGATCTAAATCATCATAACTGATTTCTTTACTATTTTTAATAGACTTAGAAGATAAGGAATTTGATGATAAGGAAGAAGAAGGTACAAACTTCTTAATAAGGTTAGCCATGATTTATATTAGAGAGTTATTTTAACCAAATCCACCACGAATATCTAATGAAATAAAGGATTTACATACCAACAAAATGCCTTAAACGCCTTCACATGGCTAACAATGGTGACAACAATGGTTACCTCAGCTTTGCTCCGGGCGGAATGTGATTAAAATTTCTCAATAGTAACAAACACCGGACTAAGTATTAATACTTTTGATGTTCTTACTTCTGAGTCAGCAATTCCTTAAGCAAAATGAAAGCATAACAGAACAAAGATAAGTGAAGAAATACCCACAAAACAACTTTTTACTACCAAAGTACTTGATTACAAATTTAATACCAGCTTAGCTCTGATACCAAATGGGGAAGATGGTGGGTATACAAAAGCAGAAGGGAGACGAGAGAGGAGATAGTGGTGGAAACAAGGCTGGATTTTGACTGGTATTTCCAACTCTTGCTTGTATATAAAAAAGGCTTGTACTATTTATAACCTTAGTAAACATAATTTACATTTTATTACAACTGAATTTACACTGCATTTGCATTTCATTTTTTATGTTTCTGGATTTTACTATAGGATAGAATCACAGGTTACCATATAGATGGTTTGTCTTCATGCTGTGATAAGGGTACCTATTGGCTAGGAGGATGTTGCTTTATTCTTTTGCATAGTATCTGGTTGGTCTGTTGTGGAGAGACGAGTCTCTGGAGCCTTGAATTTTCTTTTTGGATTTTAGATTTTTCCCAATTGTCTTTTTTCTTCTTTCTCAAAGTAGCTTTTTCGTATAGTACTTTTTCAACATAACTTTGATGTGTTTGTAGAGAATAGCACAATTATGGATACGGTAGCAATGATAAAGTTTTTGTTATCTTTTTTTTGCAGGCTTTATAGAAAAAACTCTTAATAAATCTTGATAAATCGAAATCTTGATAAGATTAATTACCATCCTGATGAATTCCATTGCAGCTGGCGGAGAACTTCATAATAGAGTCAAAATTATGACAAGGGTCATTCCAACCTTCATTATCATTTTCAAATTCTCCATGGAATAGCTGAATTAATTCTTCACGAGTTTTTTCTGAAATGTCAAAAGAGATATCTTCATAGGCATTGAGAATTTGATTAAGCTTGGCATGTCCAAACTTAAAAGGATTCTATATCACCATTGTTTGCTTAGCGAGATCATCAACAATGCAAACAACTCGTCGACCATCACACCAAACATATCTGTATGTACTTTCAAATTCAAGATGTCCTTTTAGATTGAGAAATCTTTGATATTGATTAGAAGCTGGATCAAACTTTTGGAGATATTCTAAGCTGTATTCCATTTTAGCAACTTCTTGAGATTCATACCATTGAGCAGGATAATCAATTTAAGGTAGGGATGAATTTTTTATAGATTAAATCTCCTTCTTCATAATTCATGCTGGTCCATAATTGATAAGGTTAATAAAACCGGATTTCTGATCTTTCACCCAAATTTGATGAAATCATTATAAGAAGTTATCTTTTAGTACTCCAAGGCTGCGAAGGGCATGACGCATGATTGTAGGGAACTGCGTATCATTTCAAAATCATCCCTGCATAAAGAAAATCGTTGGACTAATCCTTGTTCGATATATGAGATATCAACTTCATACGATGGCAGGAACAACTTAGGAAAGCCAGTTGCCTAGCTTATATATTGAGCTTTGAGCATTAATCGCTCCTTGATCTGACAAGAAATAGTCTTTTCTCTAATTCATGCAGCTATCTCATCTGGAAGGGTTATGTTAACCTTTTCCAGGAGGTGAATTCTGGATGTTTTTTCATTAGCATAGGAGGACAATAGTGCTCTTTGATGGATGTTATGGCACATAAGGATTTGGCTTTCTAAGTCCTCGATATGGTTTTCAATTTTGGATAGGGTTTTTCTACTATTTTTTCTTTTATCGGAGAGAATGGCACTCGAACGGGCATGGATAAGTTCTTGTGAAGTGATAGATAATCCTAGATTGAAGAAGGGAATTGATATTTGTTGGGATGTAGGTATGAAGGAATAGCTTGATTTTTGATTGGGGCTTTGCTTTGCTTGTACTTGATGTCATAATGAGAAGGGATACTTCCTGAAGGCAAATAGGTCTGAACAAGAATTATCAATAATCTAAATTTTTATTTACTTTGGGAAAAGAAAAATAATTTTATATCTGTCCTCCAAGTAGAATTTGAAGGTACCAAAATCTTGATATAGGATCAAATTTAAAAAACAGGAAGACATCAGAGAGACAATTAATGAGATCTATTTTATTTAGAACTGGATATTTGATTGTTTTTTGAACACCTTATTCTTGTTCACACTTTGCCTGAATACATTTGATATGTTGAATAGGAGTTGATTCACCAAAATAAAAAATTAATTCTTTATTGTCTAAAATAGTTTTTAGACATGATGAGTCAATTTGAATCGGCTATAAAATTTGTAGAAAAGGGTTTACAAGGATAACATCATTGTTTAAATCCTTTCCTAGAAGGAAATTAGTCTTTATGCATGTTCCATTTTTACAAACATAAACATTACTTAATTTGTATTTGATATGTAGTTTTTGCTAGCGGTAGCAAGATTGAGTTTATTATTGGTTTTTTCATAATATTTTGTTGGGATTAATCCTTTTCTTATTAAATTAACATCGGTGTCATTATCTAGTAAGCAGAGTGCTTTAATAAAGAAGTCTTTGATCTTAATTGTTGCTTGAGTTTTCCATTTTTTAAGTGGATTTCTTGTTAAAGAATTTAAAAAACCATTTAAGTTTTCACCAAAGAAAAACTTAAAAAGAAACCATCAAAAAAGACAATCTAAACATTTTTCAACTCACAATATTATATTCCCTCAAAAAGATATTATAAAAAATCTTCTCATAAAAATCCTTAGGAAGAATCAAAGAAATCTTATACAAAAGCTAATCCATTCACTTCTTATCCCAAGAAAAAAGAAATACAATGTTATAATTGCAAAGAAAAAGGACATATAGATCCTGACTGCCCAAAAATAAAAGTAAAAATAGAAAACGAAATCAAAACTATCTTCAAAGGATCCTCAGCGTCAGACTCATCCAGTTCCTTTGATACAGATTATTCTTCCTCTCATTCTTCAGATATATGTCATTGTAAAATATTTGACAGTGAAATCCAATATGAATCTGCTTTTTCTTCCTCTTTATCTTTAAACGTACTTTCTGCTCCAAAAGCACTGGTGTTAGAAATGTTTAAAGATTTCAAAGATGAATAATTAAAAAAATAAATATTTTGAAAAAATACAGAAATAAAAAATGAAAAGCTTCTACATTAAATAATATATCTGACTTACCTGAACAATTCAGAATTAAAACTGTATTAGCTAGATTAAGATTGCAGCAAGCTCCTCCTCGTCTTTCAATTCAAGATCTTTATAAAGAAATTACTAATTAAAAGCAAGAAATAAAAGAATTAAAACAAGACTCAATTAAACTTTAAGAACTCAAACAATGTGTTGAGAATCTTGAATTTCACACACTAAAAAATTATCAAGAAAATAATGATAATAAACTAGAACATCAAGAAGAATTTGGTGAAAACTTAAATGGTTTTGTAAAATTTTTTAACAAGAAATCCCCTCAAAAAATAGAAAACTCAAGTTACAATTAAGATCAAAGACTTCTCTATTAAAGCACTCTGCTTACTAGATAGTGGCGCAGATGTTAATTTAATAAGAGAAAGATTAACCTTAACAAAATATTATGAAAAAACTAAAAATAAACTCAGCCTAGCAACTGCTAGTAATAAACTCCATATCCATTTTAAATTAAATAACATCCATGTTTGCAAAAATGGAATATGTATAAAGACAAATTTCCTGCTCGGAAAAGATTTAAACAATGATGTTATCCTTGGAAATCCTTCTCTACAGATTCTACAGCCTTTTAAAATTGATTCATCAGGCCTTAAAACTATTAAAGGCAATAAAAAATTAATTTTTGATTTTGTTGAATCAACTCCTATTCAACATATCAATATCATTCAAATCAAATTGCTTATAAAGAAAAATGAAAAACAAATTACATTTCTTCTAGAAGATATGAATTCTTTTAAAATTGAAAATGAATTACAAAAACCAGAATTCCAAAAAGATTTAATCCAATTTCAAAAATCTCTTGAAACAAAATGTTGTTCTGACTTTCCTTCTACCTTTTGGCACAGGAAACACCATATTGTTTCTTTTCCATATATTGATAATTTCGATGAATCTCAAATTTCTACTAAAGCTCAACCTATTCAGATGAATAAAGACCTTGTACAACTATGTACTAAAGAAATCAATGATCTTCTTACTAAATGGCTTATTCAGAAATCAGAATCCCCTTAGAGTTGTGCAGTGTTTTATGTAAATAAAGCACCTGAACAATAACGAGGTGTTCCCCGTCTTGTTATCAACTGCAAGCCTTTAAATAAAGTCTTAAAGTCCATCAGATATCCAGTTCCAAATAAAACAAATCTTACTAACCGTCTAACTGGTGCCTTCCTTTTTTCCAAATTTGATCTTAAATCAGGATTTTGGTAAATTCAAATCACCACGGAGGACAAGTATAAAACTCCTTTTACAGTACCATTTGGCCATTACGAATGGAACGTTATGCCATTTAGTTTAAAAAATGCTCCTTCAAAATTTGAAAGAACAGTGAATGACATTTTTAATCCATATCAAGCTTTTATACTTGTCTATATAGATGGCATTCTTGTGTTTTCAAAATCTATTTTTGACCATTGGAAACATTTAAATATTTTAAAAAAGTTATTATCAAGAATGGACTTGTCTTATCCTAAAAGAAAATGAAGCTTTTTCAAATAGAAATTCAGTTTCCTGGCTTTATAATAAAAAACGGAACTGTTTCTCCAGCCCAAAGAGTTATTAAGTTTGCTTCCCAATTTTTTGATGAAATTCTTAATAAAGAAAAATTGCAATGTTTTCTTGGATGCCTTAATTAGGTTTCTAACCTTCATAAAGATTTGGCTAAAGAAAGAAAAATCTTGCAAATGCGCTTGACCAAAAATGCAGTAGAATTGTCACCTGCTCATACAAAAGTTGTTCAAAATATTAAACAAAAAGTCCAAAATTTACCATGTTTAACTATCCCTCATACAGATTTATTAAAAATAGTTCAAACAGATGCATCTGAAATAGGTTTTAGAGGAATCCTTCGACAAAGAAATGTCCTTGGAAAAGAAGAAATTCTTCATTTCACTTCTAGAACATGGATGCCCACTCAATAGAGTTATTCAACTATTAAAAAGGGAATCCTATCCATAGTAAATAGTATAATGAAGTTCCAAAGTGATTTATTAAACAAAAAATTTTATTAAGAATAGATTGTAAATTTGCTAAAGAAATTTTAGAAAAAGATGTAAAAAATCGTGCTACTAAGCAAATCTTTGCATGCTCGCAAGCTTTATTAGCCATATTTGACTTTGACATTGAGTATATTGCAGGTAAAAATAATTTTCTTCCTGATTTTTTATCTCGTGAGCTTTTACAGGGACAAAAGAATGAAGCATAGGTAAATTAGACCCTTTCTCCAGTCCCCAACTGATAAAGTTTCTTCCTTTATGAACACTATACCTTTATCCAGTGGCAATTATCTTGAAAGACGGGGAGCGACCCATACTTCTAATATTCCTTAATTTCAAAGCCCATCAAGCCCTATATCCAGAAAACCTCAAGCTTCACAAGCCCAATATTTTGCCACAAAAGCACCCTTGAGAATTTATTCCTTAGATGAAATGTCTTATGCTGATACCATTTCTATTGAACATCTTTTCTAAACCCTTTTTTCTCCTGATCACTTATTTATCCAACCTCTTAACTATACAGTCTATGAATAGATTCTGATCAGAACTGGCAACTGTATATTGATCATACAGATGGATCAAATAATTCATACTTAAATGCTTTACCACCCAATATTACAATCCTATATTCAAAATTCAAAATCCTGCATGTTCTCACTGTAGAAGGATGGGGACGACCTCTTCATATGCCTCAAAGGCTTGATTCAGAACTTATTTTTAATTATTATGATTATATTTCTGCTTGGGAAGTCATCCTCTATTATCAAAACCCATCCTTCCAGCATTCCTGGTTCATCAGATTCAAATCAAACTCCCATAAAATACCTATGTGGTTTTTCACACAATTTTGGATCCCTTTTGGTGCCACTAAAGACATCATTCCTCAAGCACTTCTTCCTTTTTATGAATCCTATTCTGCATAATTTAAAGCCCTTCTCAAATCAGAAGAAAAAAACCTTTATCAGCACCTAAACTTGTAATAGAACCTTATGTTACTATGCAGTTTTATCGCAAGCAGTAGATTCCTTGGATCTTGAAATGGAATTTTTATAAAGAAATAGACTTCAGTCCAACAGTTTTATCTCAAATGATTTATATTAAGTTTTGACATCAATTTGATTATGCTGCAATACTCCAGCAATATTCACCGATCAAGCTATAAAGCCATCATTCTTTGAAGTTCTCAAAAATCTTGAAAAAGAAAAAGAAATGCTTCATCTAGCAAGTGATATTGACAAACAGAAGAATTCTTATTCAGCCTCTCCTTCTGCTCTTTATGCAATAGGAGATTTGCTTCAACTCAAAAAAGAACTTCAAAAGGAAATTTTTGAACAAATACAAAAAGAACGGTCATCTGAAAATTCTCCATTAAGTTTGGTCAGCAGTCGCATCATCTTTGGGCTGTTGACAATCTTTTTGAAAATATTGCTTCTGAACTAGATACAGATGCTGATGAGACAAAAAGTGATAATGAAGGATTCATATCTATCCGAAGAAAAGGAAAAAAATAAAGCCAAGACAAGACATATGATTTATCAAGCCATTCAATTTCCAACAAAGTAATCATGACAATCCACTATGCAGAATAAAGTTCATATACAGTGATGATTGTGATCTTATCCCGCAGTCCTGAGGCATCATGAAATTTGTTAGCCCATGAAATGAAATGCAAATGCAGTGTAAATTCAATTGTAATGAAATGTAAATTATATTTATTTTGACTATAAATAAGTCTACTCTTTCTCATGTACAGCCAAGAGTTGGAATACCAGTCAAAATCTGATTGCTTCCACCACCATCTCCTCTCTCCTCTCCCTTCTGCTTTTTTATACCCACCATCTTCCCCATTTGGTATCTGAGCCAAGTTGGTATCAAATTTGTAATCAAGTACTTTGGTAATATAAGTTGTTTTGTGAGTATTTCTTCACTTATCTTTGTTATGTTATGCTTTAATTTTGCTTAAGGAATTGCTAACTCAGAAGTAAGAACGTCAAAAGTCTTAATACTTAGTTCTATGTTTGTTATTATTGAGAAATTTTAATCATATTCCGCCTGGAGCGAAGCTGAGGTAGCCATTGTTGTTGCCATTCTTAGCCATGTGAAGGCATTTAAGGCATTTTGTTGGTGTGTGAATCCTCTATTTCGTTAGATACTCGTGGTGGATTTGGTTAAAAGAACTTTGTAATGCAAATTATGGCTAAGCTTATTAAGAAGTTTGTACCTTCTTATTCCTCATCATCAAATTCCTTATCTTCTATGTCTATTAAAAATAGTGAAGAAGTTAGTTATGACAATTTAGATCAAGTTATTTGTGACTGGACTATTCCAACTGTAAATAAAAATGAAATTTATAAAGTTGAAAGTTTTCAATTAAAATCAAGTTATAAAGTAAAAACCATTGAAAGAACGGAATCCATTCCCAGTAATATTCAGCATCTTTCTTTAATCAAGCCCCATGAAATAAAGAAATATGTTAAAACATACAATTATATTCATTTTGGATTTGTGCAAGTTGCTCTAAAGCCATTAACAAGACTTGGACATAGAACAGAAACTCTCATCTATGTTCAAGATATAAGACACAAAAAATTCCGTGATTCATTACTTGGAATGGTTGAATCAGGTTTGGCTAATGGCTCTACTTTCTTCAATTGCTTTCCAAATTTCTCTGTTTCCCTTACAAATCTAGGTGCACATGCAGTTCTTACTCTTACTATCCAGATAATAGGTTTTGATATGAATCCTCATAATCAAAATCTTACTCTCATGTATAGAGTTTATTATAAACTCATGAATTCAGTTGTTCTAGGCATAGCCTTTTGCCATTAAGCAAAAGGTATGACTACTTTATTCCAAACTAATTTCAAAAATAAAGTTAATATTCCAAAACTCATATAGTGGAATGATATTAATCTATCTGGTAAAATGGCACTTAGAAAACACCCAACCAAAAAGATCTTTAGAAAATCAAGATATTAAACAATTATTGAATATAAAGATGGAAGTGTTGAAATAAATTTTCAAACCAATTTAAGAGATACAACTCTGACAGTTTATCAACCTTCTAGAAAGTCCTATTCTTATTCTCCCTCTGCAGTAGGATCTTCCATAAAAGAACCATCCTGAGTTTCTTGCTGTACACCTAATGTAGACCTTTGACCTACTCAACTTGTGTATCCTTCTTATCAAGCTTCTCCATCTAAAATATATAATCCTTCGGAATCCAATTTCAATTTAAAAGTTATTGAATGTTTTGAAATTGATAAAGAAATTCTAAAAAAGAATTTAGCTTTACATCCTTTAACAAAATCCTTTTTTAAACAGGTTTCTCAAGAACATAAAGATTTTTTAAAAAAAAAATGGTACAAATATATGTATGATAATCAAAGAAATTGGCTTAAACTAGCCATAAAGAAAGCTTATAACACTGAAGATTTATCCATCAATATGATAAAAAAAATTAAGCTCATCTTGGATTATAGCTTCTACCAGTTCTTCTCTATAAAGAACTGAAGAATCTATACATTGTCCATCACATCAAATTATATAAAAAGAAACTTCGGCCGTACCTATAAATGGCCGTGCCTATAAATGATGTAGCAAAGATACAAGGAGATAAGGGTAAATCTGAATTTATTTACAAATCAGATTTAAGTCATGTTTTATAATAAAATAATTATACAAATATTAGCCTTCATACTATTGGCCAACAAACTAATAGAATTAAAGATAAAGTTGAAAATATTTTACAGCCTTCTAGAATTATTTCTTCTCAAAAAGAAATCAAAACTATCTTAAAAGGATCCTCATGCACATCCTTAGAATCATCTAGTTCCTCTGATAAAGATTATTCTTCAGATACATGCCATTGTAAAATTTTCATAGTGAAATCCAGTATAAATCTACTTCTTCTTCCTCTTTATCTTTAAATGTACTGACTCTGCTCCAAAAGAAATGGTGATAGAAATGTTTAAAGATCTAAAAGATGAAGAACTAAAAAATAAATATTTTAAAAAAATACATAAAATAAACAACAAAAATAAAAAAAGGAAAGGCTTCTACATCAAGTAATATATCTGACTTACTTGAACAATTCAGTATAAAAACTGTTTTAGATAGATTAAGAGAGCAACAAGCTCCTACTCATCTTTCAATTCAAGATCTTTATAAAGAAATTCATAATCAAAAGCAAGAAATAAAAGAATTAAAACAAGACTTAATTGACCTTCAAGAACTCAAACAACGTGTTAAGAATCTTGAATTTCACACACTCAAAAATTATCAAGAAAATAATGATAATTTAGAACATAAAGAAAAATTTGATGAAAACTTAAATGGTTTTGTACATTCTTTAACAAGGAATCCACCTCAAAAAGGGAAAACTCAAGTTACAATTAAGGTCAAATACCTCTCTATCAAAGCACTTTGCTTACTAGATAGTGGCGCGGATGTTAATTTAATAAGAGAAAGATTAATCCCAACAAAATATAATGAAAAAACCAAAAATAAACTCAGCCTAGTAACTGTTAGTAATAAACTCCATATCCATTATAAATTAAATAACGTCCATGTTAGCAAAAATAGAACATATATAAAGACTAATTTCCTGCTCAGAAAAGATTTAAACAATGATGTTATCCTTGGAAATCCTTTTCTACAGATTCTACAACCTTTTTCAAATTGATTCATTAGGCCTTAATACTATTAAAGACAATAAAAAATTAATTTTTTATTTTGTTGAATCAACTCCTATTCAACATATCAATATCATTCAAAATCAAATTGCTTATAAAGAAAAACAAATTGTATATCTTTAAGAAGATATGAATTCTTTAAGAACTGAAAAAGAATTACAAAAACTAGAATTCCAAAAAAATTTAATCCAATTTCAAAAATCTCTTGAAATAAAATGATGTTCTGACTTTCCTTCTACTTTTTGGCACAGAAAACACCATATATTGATAATTTCAATGAATCTCAAATTCCTACTAAAGCTCGACCTATTCAGATGAATAAAGACCTTGTACAACTATGTACTATAGAAATCAATGATCTTCTTACTAAAAAGCTTATTTCAAAAATCACAATCCCCCTAGAGTTGTGTAGCATTTTATGTAAATAAAGCGCTTGAACAAGAACGAGGTGTTCCCAATCTTTTTATCAACTACAAGCCTTTAAATAAAGTATTAAAGTTCATCAGATATCCAGTTCCAAATAAAACTGATCTTATTGACCGTCTAGCTGGTGCCTTCCTTTTTTTCCAAATTTGATCTTAAATAAGGATTTTGGAAAATTCAAATAACCTAGGAGGATAGGTATAAAACTGCTTTTACAATACCATTTCGCCATTACAAATGGAACGTTATGCCATTTGGTTTAGAAAATGCTCCTTCAAAATTTCAAAGAATAATGAATTACATTTTTAATCCATTTCAAGCTTTTACTCTTGTTTATATAGATGATATTCTTGTGTTTTCAAAATCCATTTGTGACCATTGGAAATATTTAAATATTTTAAAAAAAGTTTTTATCAAGAATGGACTTGTCTTATCGCAAAAGAAATGAAGCTTTTTGAAACAGAAATTTAGTTTCTTAGCTTTATAATAAAAAAAGAAACTATTTCTCTAGTCCAAAGAGTTATTAAGTTTGCTTCCTAATTTCCTGATGAAATTCTTAATAAAGAGAAATTGCAATGTTTTCTTGGATGGCTTAATTATGTTACTGACTTTTATAAAGATGCTGCTAAAGAAAGAAAAATCTTGCAAATGTGCTTAACCAAAAATCTCATAAAATGGTCACCTACTCATGCAAAAGCTGTTCAAAATATCAAACAAAAAGTCCAAAATTTACCTTGTTTAACTATCCCTCATACAGATTTATTAAAAATAATTCAAACAGATGCATCTGAAATAGGTTTTGGAGGAATCCTTCTACAAAGAAACGTCCTTGGAAAAGAAAAAGTTCTTTATTTCACTTCTGGAACATGGACGCCCACTCAATAGAGTTATTCAACTATTAAAAAGGAAATCCTATCCATAGTAAATAATATAATGAAGTTTCAAAGTGATTTATTAAACAAAAAATTTTTATTAAGAATAGATTGTAAATCTGCTAAAGAAATTTTAGAAAAAGATGTAAAAAATCTTATTGCTAAGCAAATCTTTGCTTGCTGGCAAACTTTATTAGCCATATTTGATTTTGACATTGAGTATATTGCAGGTAAAAATAATTCTCTTCCTGATTTTTTATCTCGTGAGTTTTTACAGGGACAAAAGAATAAAGCCTCAACAGATTAGACCCTTTCTCCAGTCCCTAACTGATAAAGTTTCTTCCATTATGAACACTACACCTTTATCTAGAAAATCTAGCGGAATTATCTTGAGAGATAGGAAGCAACCCATACTTCTAAGATTCCTAAATTTCAAAGCCCATCAAACCCTGTATCCAGAAAACCTTAAGCTTCACAAGCCCAATATTTTGCCATAAAAGCACCCTTGAGAATTTAAGCCTTAGATGACATGTCTTATGCCGATACCATTTCTATTAAACATCTCATCCAAACACTTTTTTCTCCTGATAACTTATTTATCCACCCTCTTGACTATAAAGTCTATAAATAGATTATTATCAGAACTGGCAGTTGTACTATTGATCATACAAATAGATCAAAAAATTCATACTTAAATGCTTTACCAACCAATATTACTATCCTATATTCAGAGATCTAGATTCTGCATGTTCTCTCTATAGAAGAATGCGGACGACCTCTTCATATGCCTCAAAGGCTTGATTCAGAACTTATTTTTAATTATTATGATTATATTTCTACTTGGGGCTAGGCCAATTCACCACTGCCTCTACTTTAGATGGATCAACTGCCAATCCCTCTCGTGAAATGAGATGACCTAAAAATGCAACCTGCTCAAGCCAAAAATCACACTTCGACAATTTAGCAAACAATCGATGTTCTCTCAACAACGACAAGGCTTTTCTCAAGTGCTCCCTATGCTCCTCTGCTGACTTAGAATATATCAGTATATCATCAATAAACACAACTACGAATTGGTCCAAGAAAGGAGCAAAGATCTGATTCATCAGTGCCATAAAAGCTGCAGGTGCGTTGGTTAGTCCAAAAGGCATCACGAGGAATTCATAATGTCCATAACGAGTCCTGAAGGCAGTCTTGGGAATGTCATCTTCTTTGACCCTCAACTGGTGATAACCAGATCTCAAATCAATCTTCGAAAAATATGCTGCGCCCTGAAGTTGATCGAACAGCTCATCAATCCTGGGTAGGGGGTACTTGTTCTTGATCGTCACTTTGTTCAGCTGTCGATAGTCTATGCACATCCGAAAAGTACCATCCTTCTTTTTGACAAACAAGACTGGTGCTCCCCAAGGTGAAACGCTCGGGCGTATGAAACTCTTATCCAAAAGCTCCTGTAGTTGCTTCTTCAACTCTGACAACTCTGCTGGGGCCATGCGATACGGAGCCTTGCTGATTGGTGCCGTGCCGGGAACAAGCTCAATGGCGAACTCCACATCTCGAACCGGGGGTAAGCCTGGTACATCGTCCGGGAAGACATCGGGAAAATCACAGACCACCTGGAGCTCACCTAGCTGCTTCGACTCCTTCTTCGCTGAGACAAAGGCAATGAAGCCTTCACACCCTCGGCGGATCAAGCGATCTGCCTTACACGCCGAAATCACACGCCTGGGGCATCTCTGCTGACTGCCCTCGAAACGGAAGCCCTTGCCTAAATCGAAGAAAATCGTCCTGTTGTAACAGTTAACACAGGCACGATATCGAGCGAGCCAATCCATACCAAGTATCACGTCGAAGTCCAACATCGACAACAGGATCAAATCAACAGGTAACTGATGACCTGCAATCTGCACGTCGCAATGGGGGTAGTACATACTACACTCCACTCGCTTGCCAACTGGGGTGGATACAACCAACACATATGGCAACGGCTTAGACGGCTGAGGTAACCGCTCGGCAAAATGAGGTGCTACATAAGATCGTGTAGACCCCGAATCGAACAAAGCTAATGCCCCGACGCGCGAAATCAAAACAGTACCTTCAACCACCTGTGGATCCTCGGCACTCTCGTGGGCAGCAGCGTAAGCACGGGCTGTCTGGCGAGGCTGTCTCGAACCTGGACGAGCTGACTGTGGCTTGCTCGGGGCTGTAGGTGCACTGGGTCTGCTAGGAACTGCACCGTAAGTAGGACCAGATGGAGCTGCACCGGAGGCTCGATGTCGAGGACAATTAGCGATCATGTGCTCCCTCGAACCACAAATGAAACAAGCACCGGCCTTCCTCCAACAAGCTTCAGTCGTGTGGTTCCTACCACAATATCCACAAGTCACTCCCGTAGAACTAGAAGCACTCTGCTGGCCTTTGTTCTTCTTCTGTACTTGTCCTCGTGCACTGAAGGGCGGCTGTCTCTTAGGCTCAACGGCTCTAGCAGCTTGGTGGATGGCCTCGGCAGAATAGGCCCTGTCCACTGCATCGTCAAACGTAGCCGGACGCTGAAACGCAGTCACGTGGTGCATGTACCGGGGATGCAAACCTTCGACAAACCTGTTCACCTTCCTCTCTTCGGTGCTGATCATGTCCGGAGCAAAAAGCGACAACTGCATAAACTTGTTCACATACTCTGCTACTGTCATCTGCTGCTGACGGAGAGCTAAGAACTCAACCTCCTTGGCTCGAAACACATGAGCCGGGATGAACTTCCTCCTGAACTGTTGCTTGAACATCTCCCACACCGTAGCACTAGGAATATCTCTGTAGGAGTCTTTCACGCTCTTCCACCAAGTCTTTGCGACATCTCTGAACATAGAAGTTGCTAATCCGACTTTCTGCCGGTTCGTGCACACGACGGTCTCAAAGACATCCTCTGTCTGGTCTAACCACTGTTCTGCCTTCAGTGGCTCTTCTGTTCCATAGAACTCAATAGCTCCTCGCTTGCGAAATTCCCATAGAGGGCATTCGGGTCACTCTCTCGAGGCTGCAAGATCACCTGCTGGTCTACATGCGACTGAACGGGGGCTTGGCTTTGTCGGTCTAACATGGTTGTCACTTGGGCTTGCAAGTTCTGCATGGATTGTGATTGTGCCTGAAGGGACTGGAATAGCATAAGGATGCGTTCATCTGTATTCGGTGTCTGCGGTGAAGGGGCAGATCCGCTCTCGTTATTTCCGGCGTTCTGCTGCGAACCAGAACCTGATGCCATCCTGTAAAATGGAAAGAGTCAGACACAAACACAACACAAGAGCGCCCAACAAACCCCAAAATCTAGAAAGAGCACAAAGGAATAATCGTATCCTCACCACGATCCTATACATGCCTACATGCTTATCATCTAGAACAAGGAATGAGCAAGGAATGCTCTGATACCATACAATACGTATGTCACAACCCGAGCCCAGGGTTCGGGGGTTAGCAAAAGCCAAACCTAATGACACACGTACTCCCGTGCATGCACACGTAGACCGAGTCTAAATGCACACGCACAAGGGAACAAGCACACGTGCCAAGCAAGTATGCGGAAGCTGTAAATATCAGAAACATAAACAACTAATAGCACAAGAAGAGGATACAAGGAAAGGACTGACATAATTACATATGAACGTTTACAAAAGAACAAAAGGATAAATACAATAGTGACATGTCATGACATATACAAGTCTGAAAATCCTCAAAACATGACTCCAACATGATGCATGCCATGAACGCGCTCCCGTGGAGTGATCACATCCACTCCTCTAGGCCTGATGGGGCCCCGGGGGTCTCATCTGGAGCCTGGCCGACCGGCGAGGGTTCGGCAGGGGGATCTGGGCCTGCAACACCAAAAACAACTGTGAATACGAAGATTCAGCAAAGTATAAACCATAGCAAGTTAACACACGCTGTGTCTAATAGAATAAAGAACATCATGTTATTAAAGAAGGCATTTTCGTATACTAGGCTATCGTGCAAGAAAGAAATATGCTGCGTGAATCAAGGATAACATGCTGTGTACATGACTAGTGGCTACTACATTACCATATGCTCCCAAAAGAGGGATCTTGTAACATGCAAAGAACACCATTGTCCGGGCCAGGGTACAATGGGTCTCGGTTTCCTGGGGTCCGGTTCCCCAAGACAAAATCCATACTGCAGCAGGCCATATAAACTATACCGAATTCACCCCGTCGGGATCCTAAGGCTGAGGCTAAGTAGTGCCTGACCATACGGAGTCAATCATGAAAATCCTGAGTAGATCGTGACAACTTATCATACGTGCAGATCCGTGAATGAACATATCATACATACGTACTCAGGGTAAATAAACCAAAATGTGAAAGTAACGAAACATACATAATCATGTTAGAGAGTTGAGATCAATGATCGAATGCAATATGTTATGCATCAATTCATGTGAAATCGAATCATCTTGCTTTACAAACCAATTCTAATCTAGTTATCCGGTGTTTCTAACCGTGCATGATGATGTAGTTTTAAGTTATTCGGTGCACCGTTGTCTAGTGTTGCCTTGAATCGGGCGGTGCACGAAGTCCCTTAAACCAACACCCATGGGGAGGTGCTTAACATCCGGATAACGAACATGAATGATTCGCAGCCCTCGAGATCATTCACGCGGAGTATCACATTCCGTTGGGCAAGTCTAGGTGCTCTACATTCTATCATGAAGGTCATATAGGTCTTATCTTTACACCTAGCCTTATTCTTCATGTGTGGTTACGGCTTAGCCGTGTGTGTGCTACGGCTTAGCCGTGTGTGGTCTACGGCTTAGCCGTGGCTGGGCCGTAGAAGGTCTGTCAGTTGCTGACTCTCAGTTATTCCAGAAATTGCACCCTGTATTGTTCTACGGCTGGGCCACGGCTGAGCTACGGCTTAGCCGTAGGGCATTCCACGGCTTAGCCGTGCCCTAGCCGTAGAGGAAAACTGGGTTTTTCTCTTCTCTGGATTGTGAGCCGTAAGAAGCATACGGCTTAGCCGTACCTGTACGAGTTTAATTTCCTGAAACCTGTATAGAATGTCTGAAAACTCATCCAATTTACAATTATCAAAGGGGAGTAGACAAGTAGTGAATTAATGAGTAGCAAATGGGCTGTAAATACATATTTCCACATCACTGCATGTAAAAACTATCCAATTCAAATGCATATCAACATGGGTTCTCACAAGCTAGGTTTATACTTGCCTTAGATTGGAAATCAATTGCACACTGGTAGCCCTCAAGCCAAACACAACCTAACACCAAATCAAAGTACATGCATGCATGAGAGATGGAGAGAAATCCACAACACACAGACGCACCATGCAAAGAAGCAAGAAGGAGAAGAGATAGAGAAAGGAGATGAGAAGAATGGAAGACTTCCACTCACCTCAATTGCACATGCAAGACCCACAAGTTTGATCGATGGAGAGAAATCAAGTGAAGGAGAGAGAGATAGAAGCTCCACGTGCACAGGGAATTTGAGAGAAAACGAGAGAGAGAACATGAGTGTCGATGGTTGAGAGCTTATATAAGTCAAATGGGTTGTCCAAATTTACAATGAAAGCCAAGTGAAAAGTGTATTTTCAGTTTGAGTCAAACTCGGGTCCAATCGAATCACACGACCTCGGTTGCAAATGACGTAGTTACGAAAGTTAACGGGCTCAACGAAAGACACGTGTTGACATCAAGATGATGCAAAAATGACCATGTCTAAGAAAAGCTAAAATTACGAAAAAGGGCTTGGTCTACTTAATCCAGGTCAAACTCAACCCAACTACCTATCCATGACCCGTAACGAAAACAAAACACAAACAAAACACAATTAGCAACGAAAACAAGATTAACTAACCACTAAACGGGGTCAAGCTGGGTCGGAGTGTTACATCCTCCCCTACTTGAGAATCATTCCGTCCTCGGAATGCACACTAAATCACTCATACCTGAGAAAACAAATCGGGGTACTGACGTGCCATCTGCTCTTCTAACTCCCACGTAGCCTCATCGGGACTGTGATGCTCCCAAAGCACTTTGACCCATCGAATTGTCCTGGTGCGGAGTATCTGCTCTCGGGTTCCCACGATACGGAGCGGTCGCTCAACGTATACAGCACTCGGCTGAATCTGGACCTCGTCATAACGAATGACATGGGAGGGATCATGAACATATTTCCGAAGCATCGAAACGTGGAAAACGTTGTGCACTCCTGAAAACATCTCGGGAAGCTCTAATCGATAAGCCAAATCACCAATCCGACTCTTGATCTCGAACGGTCCGACATAGCGTGGAGCTAACTTGCCTTTCTGGCCGAAACGGATCGTTCCCTTCATCGGTGAGACCTTCAGAAAAACCCACTCGCCAACCTGAAACTCTAAGGGTCGTCTGCGGGTGTCTGCATAACTCTTCTGTCTTGACCAAGCAACTTTCAAATTCTCAATGGCTTTCTGTACCTTCTCCGTAGTCTCGGCAATGATCGTCGGTCCGTGAAAACTGCGGGTTCCAACTTCTTCCCAACAAACCGGACTTCTACACTTCTTCCCGTACAATGCTTCATATGGTGCCATCCCAATGCTCTCGTGGAAACTGTTGTTGTAGGCGAACTCGCACAACGATAGATGAAGATCCCATTCTTTCTCGTAGCTCAACACACTGGCTCGCAACATATCCTCCAAAGTCTGAATCGTCCGCTCTGATTGTCCATCCGTCTGTGGGTGGTATGCCGTGCTGAAACTCAACTTCGTACCCAAAGCCTCTTGGAAAGCTCTCCAGAAAGACGAAACAAAACGGCTGTCACGATCGGATACAATCGACACGGGGGTACCATGGAGCCTGACGATCTCATCCACGAACTTCCTAGCCATCTCTGAAAATGTCATACCCTTCCGGAAAGGAATGAAATGGGCTGACTTCGTCAAGCGATCTACAATCACCCAAATGGCGTTGTTCTTCCTGCTCGTCGGCGGTAACCCTGAAACGAAGTCCATGGTGATGTTTTCCCACTTCCACTGCGGTATGTGCAAAGGATGCAACGAGCCTGGCGGTCTCTGATGATCGGCCTTCACCTTCTGACATGTCAAACAGCGAGCAACAAACCCTGCTACTTCTCTCTTCATGTTGTTCCACCAGAAGCGATCCTTGAGATTCCGAAACATCTTCGTGCTGCCTGGATGCATCGCGTAGCGAGCGTAATGCGCTTCGTTCATCAGCTTCTCCTTGAACTCATCAACTGCTGGCACGCACAACCTACTCCGAAAGTAGAGTATACCATCCTCGAGTCTGAAATCGGGTCTGTCTCCAATGTGGTCTCGAATGCGCTTCAAAGTTAGATCTTCAAACTGCCTGTCCTTAATCTGCTGAATCATCTCAGGCTGAAACACTAGCGTACTAGCCAACGTCACGCACTCATCCACTAGTTTAACCTCAACAGGGAGACCACGAAACTCTAAGAGGAAACTGCTCAATAGCTGCACTGACTCTGCTTTCCTGCTGAGCGCATCTGCCACCACATTCCCCTTGCCTGGCTGATATCTGATCGGGAAGTCATAATCCTTAATAAGCTCAAGCCATCTCCGCTGTCTCATGTTCAGCTCCTGCTGTGTGAATAAGTACTGTAAACTGTGGTGGTCAGAACGAACCTCAAACTGCACACCATATAGATAATGTCTCCACAGCTTCAACGCAAACACGATGGCTGCCAATTCTAAATCATGGGTGGCGTTATTCTTCTCATGATCTCGCAACTGTCTCGATCCATAGGCAATAACCTTCCCATGCTGCATCAACACACAACCCAGACCAACTCGCGAAGCATCTGAATAAACCACGAATCCTTCACAACCATCTGGCAAGGCTAACACTGGGACTGTAGTCAACTTCTCTTTCAAAATCCGAAAACTGGCTTCACACTCCTCAGTCCAATCAAATGGTACGTTCTTCCTGGTCAACTTCGTCAATGGAGAAGAGATCTTAGCAAAGTCCTGGACAAATCGACGGTAGTAACCTGCTAGACCAAGGAAACTGCGAACCTCTGTCACTGTCTTGGGGCTAGGCCAATTCACCACTGCCTCTACTTTAGATGGATCAACTGCCAATCCCTCTCGTGAAATGAGATGACCTAAAAATGCAACCTGCTCAAGCCAAAAATCACACTTCGACAATTTAGCAAACAATCGATGTTCTCTCAACAACGACAAGGCTTTTCTCAAGTGCTCCCTATGCTCCTCTGCTGACTTAGAATATATCAGTATATCATCAATAAACACAACTACGAATTGGTCCAAGAAAGGAGCAAAGATCTGATTCATCAGTGCCATAAAAGCTGCAGGTGCGTTGGTTAGTCCAAAAGGCATCACGAGGAATTCATAATGTCCATAACGAGTCCTGAAGGCAGTCTTGGGAATGTCATCTTCTTTGACCCTCAACTGGTGATAACCAGATCTCAAATCAATCTTCGAAAAATATGCTGCGCCCTGAAGTTGATCGAACAGCTCATCAATCCTGGGTAGGGGGTACTTGTTCTTGATCGTCACTTTGTTCAGCTGTCGATAGTCTATGCACATCCGAAAAGTACCATCCTTCTTTTTGACAAACAAGACTGGTGCTCCCCAAGGTGAAACGCTCGGGCGTATGAAACTCTTATCCAAAAGCTCCTGTAGTTGCTTCTTCAACTCTGACAACTCTGCTGGGGCCATGCGATACGGAGCCTTGCTGATTGGTGCCGTGCCGGGAACAAGCTCAATGGCGAACTCCACATCTCGAACCGGGGGTAAGCCTGGTACATCGTCCGGGAAGACATCGGGAAAATCACAGACCACCTGGAGCTCACCTAGCTGCTTCGACTCCTTCTTCGCTGAGACAAAGGCAATGAAGCCTTCACACCCTCGGCGGATCAAGCGATCTGCCTTACACGCCGAAATCACACGCCTGGGGCATCTCTGCTGACTGCCCTCGAAACGGAAGCCCTTGCCTAAATCGAAGAAAATCGTCCTGTTGTAACAGTTAACACAGGCACGATATCGAGCGAGCCAATCCATACCAAGTATCACGTCGAAGTCCAACATCGACAACAGGATCAAATCAACAGGTAACTGATGACCTGCAATCTGCACGTCGCAATGGGGGTAGTACATACTACACTCCACTCGCTTGCCAACTGGGGTGGATACAACCAACACATATGGCAACGGCTTAGACGGCTGAGGTAACCGCTCGGCAAAATGAGGTGCTACATAAGATCGTGTAGACCCCGAATCGAACAAAGCTAATGCCCCGACGCGCGAAATCAAAACAGTACCTTCAACCACCTGTGGATCCTCGGCACTCTCGTGGGCAGCAGCGTAAGCACGGGCTGTCTGGCGAGGCTGTCTCGAACCTGGACGAGCTGACTGTGGCTTGCTCGGGGCTGTAGGTGCACTGGGTCTGCTAGGAACTGCACCGTAAGTAGGACCAGATGGAGCTGCACCGGAGGCTCGATGTCGAGGACAATTAGCGATCATGTGCTCCCTCGAACCACAAATGAAACAAGCACCGGCCTTCCTCCAACAAGCTTCAGTCGTGTGGTTCCTACCACAATATCCACAAGTCACTCCCGTAGAACTAGAAGCACTCTGCTGGCCTTTGTTCTTCTTCTGTACTTGTCCTCGTGCACTGAAGGGCGGCTGTCTCTTAGGCTCAACGGCTCTAGCAGCTTGGTGGATGGCCTCGGCAGAATAGGCCCTGTCCACTGCATCGTCAAACGTAGCCGGACGCTGAAACGCAGTCACGTGGTGCATGTACCGGGGATGCAAACCTTCGACAAACCTGTTCACCTTCCTCTCTTCGGTGCTGATCATGTCCGGAGCAAAAAGCGACAACTGCATAAACTTGTTCACATACTCTGCTACTGTCATCTGCTGCTGACGGAGAGCTAAGAACTCAACCTCCTTGGCTCGAAACACATGAGCCGGGATGAACTTCCTCCTGAACTGTTGCTTGAACATCTCCCACACCGTAGCACTAGGAATATCTCTGTAGGAGTCTTTCACGCTCTTCCACCAAGTCTTTGCGACATCTCTGAACATAGAAGTTGCTAATCCGACTTTCTGCCGGTTCGTGCACACGACGGTCTCAAAGACATCCTCTGTCTGGTCTAACCACTGTTCTGCCTTCAGTGGCTCTTCTGTTCCATAGAACTCAATAGCTCCTCGCTTGCGAAATTCCCATAGAGGGCATTCGGGTCACTCTCTCGAGGCTGCAAGATCACCTGCTGGTCTACATGCGACTGAACGGGGGCTTGGCTTTGTCGGTCTAACATGGTTGTCACTTGGGCTTGCAAGTTCTGCATGGATTGTGATTGTGCCTGAAGGGACTGGAATAGCATAAGGATGCGTTCATCTGTATTCGGTGTCTGCGGTGAAGGGGCAGATCCGCTCTCGTTATTTCCGGCGTTCTGCTGCGAACCAGAACCTGATGCCATCCTGTAAAATGGAAAGAGTCAGACACAAACACAACACAAGAGCGCCCAACAAACCCCAAAATCTAGAAAGAGCACAAAGGAATAATCGTATCCTCACCACGATCCTATACATGCCTACATGCTTATCATCTAGAACAAGGAATGAGCAAGGAATGCTCTGATACCATACAATACGTATGTCACAACCCGAGCCCAGGGTTCGGGGGTTAGCAAAAGCCAAACCTAATGACACACGTACTCCCGTGCATGCACACGTAGACCGAGTCTAAATGCACACGCACAAGGGAACAAGCACACGTGCCAAGCAAGTATGCGGAAGCTGTAAATATCAGAAACATAAACAACTAATAGCACAAGAAGAGGATACAAGGAAAGGACTGACATAATTACATATGAACGTTTACAAAAGAACAAAAGGATAAATACAATAGTGACATGTCATGACATATACAAGTCTGAAAATCCTCAAAACATGACTCCAACATGATGCATGCCATGAACGCGCTCCCGTGGAGTGATCACATCCACTCCTCTAGGCCTGATGGGGCCCCGGGGGTCTCATCTGGAGCCTGGCCGACCGGCGAGGGTTCGGCAGGGGGATCTGGGCCTGCAACACCAAAAACAACTGTGAATACGAAGATTCAGCAAAGTATAAACCATAGCAAGTTAACACACGCTGTGTCTAATAGAATAAAGAACATCATGTTATTAAAGAAGGCATTTTCGTATACTAGGCTATCGTGCAAGAAAGAAATATGCTGCGTGAATCAAGGATAACATGCTGTGTACATGACTAGTGGCTACTACATTACCATATGCTCCCAAAAGAGGGATCTTGTAACATGCAAAGAACACCATTGTCCGGGCCAGGGTACAATGGGTCTCGGTTTCCTGGGGTCCGGTTCCCCAAGACAAAATCCATACTGCAGCAGGCCATATAAACTATACCGAATTCACCCCGTCGGGATCCTAAGGCTGAGGCTAAGTAGTGCCTGACCATACGGAGTCAATCATGAAAATCCTGAGTAGATCGTGACAACTTATCATACGTGCAGATCCGTGAATGAACATATCATACATACGTACTCAGGGTAAATAAACCAAAATGTGAAAGTAACGAAACATACATAATCATGTTAGAGAGTTGAGATCAATGATCGAATGCAATATGTTATGCATCAATTCATGTGAAATCGAATCATCTTGCTTTACAAACCAATTCTAATCTAGTTATCCGGTGTTTCTAACCGTGCATGATGATGTAGTTTTAAGTTATTCGGTGCACCGTTGTCTAGTGTTGCCTTGAATCGGGCGGTGCACGAAGTCCCTTAAACCAACACCCATGGGGAGGTGCTTAACATCCGGATAACGAACATGAATGATTCGCAGCCCTCGAGATCATTCACGCGGAGTATCACATTCCGTTGGGCAAGTCTAGGTGCTCTACATTCTATCATGAAGGTCATATAGGTCTTATCTTTACACCTAGCCTTATTCTTCATGTGTGGTTACGGCTTAGCCGTGTGTGTGCTACGGCTTAGCCGTGTGTGGTCTACGGCTTAGCCGTGGCTGGGCCGTAGAAGGTCTGTCAGTTGCTGACTCTCAGTTATTCCAGAAATTGCACCCTGTATTGTTCTACGGCTGGGCCACGGCTGAGCTACGGCTTAGCCGTAGGGCATTCCACGGCTTAGCCGTGCCCTAGCCGTAGAGGAAAACTGGGTTTTTCTCTTCTCTGGATTGTGAGCCGTAAGAAGCATACGGCTTAGCCGTACCTGTACGAGTTTAATTTCCTGAAACCTGTATAGAATGTCTGAAAACTCATCCAATTTACAATTATCAAAGGGGAGTAGACAAGTAGTGAATTAATGAGTAGCAAATGGGCTGTAAATACATATTTCCACATCACTGCATGTAAAAACTATCCAATTCAAATGCATATCAACATGGGTTCTCACAAGCTAGGTTTATACTTGCCTTAGATTGGAAATCAATTGCACACTGGTAGCCCTCAAGCCAAACACAACCTAACACCAAATCAAAGTACATGCATGCATGAGAGATGGAGAGAAATCCACAACACACAGACGCACCATGCAAAGAAGCAAGAAGGAGAAGAGATAGAGAAAGGAGATGAGAAGAATGGAAGACTTCCACTCACCTCAATTGCACATGCAAGACCCACAAGTTTGATCGATGGAGAGAAATCAAGTGAAGGAGAGAGAGATAGAAGCTCCACGTGCACAGGGAATTTGAGAGAAAACGAGAGAGAGAACATGAGTGTCGATGGTTGAGAGCTTATATAAGTCAAATGGGTTGTCCAAATTTACAATGAAAGCCAAGTGAAAAGTGTATTTTCAGTTTGAGTCAAACTCGGGTCCAATCGAATCACACGACCTCGGTTGCAAATGACGTAGTTACGAAAGTTAACGGGCTCAACGAAAGACACGTGTTGACATCAAGATGATGCAAAAATGACCATGTCTAAGAAAAGCTAAAATTACGAAAAAGGGCTTGGTCTACTTAATCCAGGTCAAACTCAACCCAACTACCTATCCATGACCCGTAACGAAAACAAAACACAAACAAAACACAATTAGCAACGAAAACAAGATTAACTAACCACTAAACGGGGTCAAGCTGGGTCGGAGTGTTACAAAAGCAATTGCAACGTTTTCTTGGATGCCTTAATTATGTTTCTGACTTTTATAAAGATCTTGCTAAAGAAAAAAAAAATCTTGCAAATGTGCTTGACCAAAAATTCCATAGAATGGTCACCTGCTCATACAAAAGTTGTTCAAAATATTAAATAGAAAGTCCAAATTTACCTTGTTTAACTATCCCGCATCCAGATTTATTAAAAATATTTCAAGTAGATGCATTTGAAATAGGTTTTGGAGGGATCCTTTTACAAAGAAACGTCCTTGGAAAAGAAGAAATTCTTTGTTTCACTTCTGGAACATGGACGCCCACTAAACAGAATTATTCAACTATTAAAAAGGAAACCCTATCCATAGTAAACAGTATAATGAAGTTCCAAAGTGATTTATTAAACAAAAAATTTTTATTAAGAATAAATTGTAAATCTGCTAAAGAAATTTTATAAAAAGATGTAAAAAATCTTGCTGATAAGCAAATCTTTGTTCGCTGGCAAGCTTTATTAGCCATATTTGACTTTGACTTTGAGTATATTATAGGTAAAAATAATTCCCTTCTTGATTTTTTATTTCGTGAGTTTTTACAGGGACACAAGAATGAAGCATCGGCAGATTACACCCTTTCTCCAGTCTCCAACTGATAAAGTTTCTTCCAATATGAACACTAAACCTTCATCCAGAAAATCCAACGGCAATTATCTTGAGAGATGGGGAGAAACCCATACTTCTAATATTCCTTAATTTCAAAGCCCATAAAGCCCTGTATCCAGAAAACCTCAAGCTTCACAAGCCCAATATTTTGCCACCAAAGATCTAAAACCTTTTTTCTCCTGATCACTTATTTATCCAACCTCTTGACTATAAAGTCTATGAACAGATTCTGATTAGAACTGGTAGCTGTACTATTGATCATACTGATGGATTACTTAAATGCTCTGCCACTCATTGTTATAATCCTATATTCAAAAATCAAAATCCTGCATATTCTCACTGCAGAAGAAGGGGGACGACCTCTTCATATGCCTCAAAGGCTTGATTCAGAACTTATTTTTAATTATTATGATTATATTTCTACTTGGGAAGTCATCCTCTATTATCAAAACCCATCCTTCTGGCATTCTTGGTTCATCAGATTCAAATCAAACTCCCATAAAATACCTATGTGGTTCTGCACACAATTCTGGATCCCTTTTGGTGCCACTAAAGACATGATTCCTCAAGCACTTCTTCCTACTTATGAATCCTATTCTGCATCATTTAAAGCCCTTCTTAAATCAGAAGAAAAAGGCTTTATCAGCACCTACAACTTGCAACAGAACTTTATGTTACTGTGCAGTTTTATCGTAAACAGGAGATTCCATAGATCTTGAAATGGAATTTTTATAAAGAAATGCACTTCAGTCCACCAGTTTTATCTCGAATGATTTATATCACGTTTTGGCATGAATTTGATTATACCGCTATACTCCAGCAATATTCTACCGATCAAGCTATAAAGCCATCATTCTTTGAAGTTCTCAAAAATCCTAAAAAAGAAAAAAAAATGCTTCATCCAGTAAGTGATATTGACAAACAAAAGAATTCTTGTTCAGCCTCCCCTTCTGCTCTTTATGCAGCAGCAGATTTGCTTCAACTCAAAAAAGAACTTCAAAAGGAAATTTTTGAACAAATACAAAAAGAACAGTTATTTGAAAATTCTCCATTCAGTTTTGGTCAGCAGCTGCATTATATTTGGACTGATGACAATCCTTTTGAAAATATTGCTCCTGAACTAGATACAGATGTTGATGAGACAAAAAGTGATAATGAAGGATTCATATCTATTCGAATAAAAGGAAAAAAATAAAGCCAAGACAAGACATATGCTTTAGCAAGCCACTCAATTTTCCACAAAACAATCATGACAATCAACTATTCAGAATGAAGTTCATCTACAGTAAAGATTGTGATCTTATCTAGTAGTCCTGAAGCATCATGAAATTTGTTAACACATAAAATGAAATGCAAATGCAGTGTAAATTCAGCTGTAATGAAATGTAAATTATGTTTGTTATGTAAGTCTAGTCTTCCTCACCTATAGGCAAGAGTTGGAATACCAGTGAAAATCCAGCCTTGCTTCCACCACCATCTCCTCTCTCCTCTCCCTTCCACTTTTGTATACCCACCATCTTCCCCATTTGGTACTAGAGCCAAGTTGGTATCAACTTTGTAATCAAGTACTTTGGCAACATAAAGTTGTTTTGTGAGTATTTCTTCACTTATCTTTGTTATGTTATGCTTTCATTTTGCTTAAGAAATTGCTGACTGAGATGTAAGAACATCAAATGTTTTAATACTTAGTTCTGTGCTTGTTATTATTAAGAAAGTTTAACCATATTCTGCCTAGAGTGAAGCTAAGGTAGCCATTGTTGTCACCGTTGTTAGCCGTGGGAAGGCATTTAAGGCGTTTTGTTGGTGTGTAAATCCTCTATTTCATTACATACTCATGGTGGATTTGGTTAAAATAACTATGTAAAACAAATTATGGCTAAGCTTATTAAGAAGTTTGTACTTTCTTCTTCCGCATCATCAAATTCCTTATCTTTTATGTCTATAAAAAATAGTGAAGAAATCAGTTATGACAATTTAGATCTAGTTATTTGTAACTGGACTATTCCAACCGTAAATAAAAATGAAATTTATAAAGTTTGAAGTTTTCAATTAAAATCAAGTTATAAAGTAAAAATCATTAAAAGAACTGAATCCATTACCACTAATATTCAGCATCTTTCTTTAATCAAGCCCCATTAAATAAAGGAGTATGTTAAACATACAATTAACATACAATTATATTGATTTTGGATTTGTGCAAGTTGCTCTAAAGCCATTATCAGGACTTGGACTCAGAACATAAGCTCTCATCTATGTTCAAGATATAAGACATAAAAAATTCTGTGATTCATTACTTGGAATGGTTGAATCAAGTTTGGCTAATGGCCCTACTTTCTTCAATTGCTTTCCAAATTTCTCTGTTTCCCTTACAGATGCAGGTGCACATGAAGCTCTTACTCTCGCTATCCAGACGAAAGGTTTTGATATGAATCCTCATAATGAAAATCTTGCTCTCATATATAGAGTTTATTATAAACTCATGAATTCAGTTGTTCAAGGCATAGCCTATTCCCATCAAGCAAAAGGTATGACTACTTTATTCCAAACTAATTTCAAAAATAAAGTTAATATTCCAAAACTCATACAGTGAAATGATATTAATCTATCTGGAAAATGGCACTTAGAAAGCGCCCAACTAGAAAGGTCCTTAGAAAATCAAGATATTGAAACAATTATTGAACATGAAAATGGAAGTGTTGAAATAAATTTTCAAACAGATTCAAGAGATACAACTATTCGAAGAACAAGAAATTATTATCCAAGACCTGCTCCTGTTGATCTTCAATTCGAAGAACAAGCTATTCTAAATGGCCTTCGATTTGAAAACTCTTCAGTATATGAATGGAATATAGATGGACTATCTGAATATCAAATCCTACCACTATGGCAACACATGATGATATATGCTTCTATCATCATGGCTGCTGGTAATGATCAAAGACATACAGTAAATGCAGTCGTCGCTGGATTTATTAAACAATTACTTGGTCGGTGGGAAAAATACCTTTCTGAAACAGAAAGAAATGCTATATTAAATGCAGTAAAAAGAGATCCCTTAGGAAATCCTATTCTTACTCCTTGAGGCCAAATGATCCCTGATTCCATCTACATTCTTATTACTAATTTAGTTAAACATTTTATTGGTAATTATATAAATGTAGAAGAAAAATTAAAACACAATTAATCAATTTATCTTGCCCAACATTATCAGATTTTCGTTGGTATAAAGATGTTTTTATCAAAACTTTATACAATCGATGCAAGTAATTCAGAATTTTGGAAAGAAAAATTCATATCTGGTCTTCCTAAACTTTTTGCAGAAAAAGTTAGAGAAGAATTAAAATCAGAAAATTATGGAAATTTAAATTATGGAATGTATACATATGGTGATCTAATTCAAAAGATTAATAAAGTTGAATTTTCATTATGCAATGAAATCAAACTTAAACGTCAAATTGAAAATCAAAAAAGAATCAGCAAGTATGAACTTGGTGATTTTTGTTTCCAATTTAGGATGGAACCATTAATTAGTCTTTCTAGCTAGAATAAAAAGAAAAAAACTTAAAAAGAAACCATCAAAAAAGAAAATCTAAACATTTTTCAACTCCACAATATTACACACCCTAAAAAAGATATTATAAAAAATCTTCTCATAAGAACCTTTATAAAGAATTAAACAAATCTTATACAAATGATAATCCATCCACTTCTTATCCCAAGAAAAAGGAAATATAATGTTATAATTACAAAGAAAACATACATATAGCTCCTGACTGCCTAAAAATAAAAGTTAAAACAGAAAAAGAAATCAATACTATCTTAATAGGATCCTCAACATCAAAATCATCCAATTCCTCTGATACATATTATTCTTCCGGTCATGCTTCAGATATATCTCATTGTAAAATATTTGACAGTGAAATCCAGTATGAATCTGCTTCTTCTACATCTTTATCTTTAAATGTACTTTCTGCTTGAGAAGAGATAGTGCTAGAAATGTTTAAAGATCTAAAAGATGAAGAATTAAAAAAAAATATTTTGGAAAAATATAGAATATAAATAAAAGAACTGAAAAAGGAAAAGCTTCTACATCAAATAACATATCAGACATACCTGAACAATTCAGTAGTAAAACTATATTAGATACATTAAGAGAGCAACAAGCTCCTACTCATCTTTATATTCAAGATCTTTATAAAGAAATAAATAATCAAAATCAAGAAATAAAAGAATTAAAACAACACTTAATTGAACTTCAAGAACTCAAACAATGTGTTGAGAATCTTGAATTTCACACACTTAAAATTATCAAGAAAATAATGATAATTTAGAAAATCAAGAAAAATTTGATAAAGACTTAAATGATTTTGTAAATTCTTTAACAAGAAATCCACTTAAAAAATGGAAAACTCAAGCTACAATTAAGGTCAAAGACTTCTCTATTAAAGCACTCTGCTTACTAGATAGTGGCACAGACGTTAATTTAATAAGAGAATTTTTAATCCCAACAAAATATTATGAAAAAACCAATAATAAACTCAATCTAGCTACTGCTTGCAAAAACTACATATCGAATACAAATTAAGTAATGTTTATGTCTATAAAAATGGAACATGCATAAAAACTTAAACAATGATGTTATCCTTGGAAATCCTTTTCAACAAATTTTACAGCCTTTTTAAATTGACTAATTAGGTCTAAAAACTATTTTAGACAATAAAGAATTAAATTTTGATTTTGTTGAATTAACTCCTATTCAACATATCAATATTATTCAGACAAAGTGTAAACAAGAATAAGATGTCCAAAAACCATTCAGATATCCAGTTCCAAATAAAACGGATCTTGTTAATCGTCTCTGTGATGTCTTCATGTTTTCTACATTTAATCCTACATCCAGATTTTGGTACCTTCAAATTCTACCCGAATGATAGATATAAAATTGCTTTTTTTCACAAAGAAAATAAAAATTCAGGTTATTGATAATTCTCATTCAGGCCTATCTTTTACTCCTATCTGCCTTCAGTAAGTATCCCTTCTCATTATGACATTAAGTAAAGCCCCTATTCAGGAATCAAGCTCTTCCTTCATACCTACATCCCAACAAATATCAATTCCCTTCTTCAATCCAGGATTATCTGTCACTTCACAAGAACTTATCAATGCCCATTAGAGTGCCATTGTCTCTGATAAAAAAAACACTGGAAAAACCCTATTCAAAATTGCAAACCATATTAAGGACTTAGAAAGCCAAATCCTTATGTACGATAACATTAATCGAAGAGCACTATTATCTACCTATATTGATGAAAAAATATCCAGAATTCATCTCCTGGAAAAAGTTAACACAGCCTTTCCAGATAAGATAGCTACAAGAATTAGAGAAAAAACTATTTCTTGTGAGATCAAGGAGCGATTATTGCTCAAAGCTCAATATAAAAGTTAGGCAACTGGCTTTCCCAAATTGTTCCTGCTATCATATGCTGATATCTTATATACCAAACAAGGATTAGTCCGAAGATTTTCTTTATTCAGAGATGATTTTGAAATGATACAACAGCTCCCTACAATCATGCATCATGGCCTTCACAGCCTTGGAGTTACCAAAAGACAACTTCTCATAATGATATCATCCACTTTGGGTGAAAGATCAGAAATTCGGTTTTATCAACCATATCAATTATGGACTATCATGATTTATGAAGAAGGAGATTTAGTCTGCAAAAAATTCATCCCTACCTTAAATGATTACAAGCATCTCCCTGTTGATTATCTAGCTCTATGGTATGAATCTCATGAAGTCACTACAATGGAATACAACTTAGAATGTCTCCAAAATTATGATCTAGCTTCTGATCAATATCAAAGATTTCTCAATCTAAATTGATATCTTGAATTTGAAAGTATATACAGATATGTTTGGTGTGATGGTTGACGAGTTGTTTGCATTGCTGATGATCTCGCTAAGCAAACAACAGTGATACAGAATCCATATAAATCTGGACATACAGCTCTTAATCAAATTATCAATGCTTATGATGGCATGTCTTTTGATATTTCGGAAGAAACTAGAGAAGAGTTAATCCAATTATTCCATGGTGAATTAACAAATGAAGGTTGGGACGAGCACTTTTGATGTAAGTCTCCTATAATACTATGCCTACCATAAAGATTCTTCGTACAAGAGCTTTTTGTGAAGCATTAGAAGGTTGAGAAAAGCTTTTTCTACTAGCCCATCAAAGAGTTTTTAGAAAAAGTACATGCAAAACTATTAAAAGATAAAGCATATCTCTCATAAGAATGAAGTAGTATTTTATTCCCGACATGCACATCCATGAAGAATTTATCTCCCGAAAGGGAATAGAAATAAAGACATGACACATACCTTATCAAGTCACTCAAAGCAATCATGACATCTCACTATTCAGAATAAAGTTCATCCACAGTAAAGACTGTGATTTTTGCCTGCAGTCCGGAAGCATCATGAAATTTGTAAGAACCTTAAATGAAATGCACATTCAATCTAAATTCAGTTGTAATGAAATGTAAATTATGTTTGCTTTGACTATATGTATTGGAAAGAGGTGGAATACCAGTCAAAATCTAGTATTACTTCCACCACCATCTCTTCTCTCCTCTCCCTTCCGCTTTTGTATACCCACCATCTTCCCCATTTGGTATCAGAGCCAAGTTGGCATCTAGTTTGTAATCAAGTATCATTGCAATATAAAGTTATTTTGTGAGTATTTCTTCACTTATCTTTATGTTTTGATTTTGTTTAAGGAATTGCTGACTTAGAAGTAAGGACGTCAAAGTCTTAATACTTAGTTCTGTGTTTGTTATTATTGAGAAATTGTAATCATATTCTACCCGAAGCGAAGCTGAGGTAGCCATTGTTGTGACCGTTGTTAGCCATGTGAAGGCGTTTAAGGCGTTTTATTTGTGTGTAATCCTCTATTTCATTAGATACTCGTGGTGGATTTGGTTAAAATAACTCTGGAATACAAATTATGGCTAAGCTTATTAAGAAATTTGCACCTTCTTCTTCCTCCTCTTCAAATTCCTTATCTTCTATCTTTATTAAAAATAGTGAAGAAATAAGTTATGACAATTTAGATCAAGTTATTTGTGACTGGACTATTCCAACTGTAAATAAAAATAAAATTTATAAAGTTGGAAGTTTTCAATTAAAAACTAGTTATAAAGTGAAAAACCATCGAAAGAACTAAATCCATTACCAGTAATATTCAGCATCGTTCTTTAATCAAGCCCCATGAAATAGAGGAGTATATTAAAACATACAATTATATTCATTTTGGATTTGTGCAAGTTGCTCTAAAGCCTTTAACAAGACTTGGACTTAGAACAGAAGCTCTCACCTATGTTCAAGACACAAGATATAAAAAAATTCAGTGATTCATTACTTGGAATGGTTAAATCAAGTTTAGCTAATGGCCCTATTTTCTTCAATTACTTTCCAAATTTCTCTGTTTCCCTTACAAATCTAGGTGCACATGAAGCTCTTACTTTTCCTATCCAATCAAAAGGTTTTGATATGAATCCTCATAATCAGAATCTTTCTCTCATATATAGAGTTTCTTATAAACTCATGAATTCAATTGTTCCAGGCATAGCCTATTCGCATCAAGCAAAAGGTATGACTACATTTTTCCAAACTAATTTCAAAAATAAAGTTAATATTCCAAAACTCATACAGTGGAATGATATTAATCTATCTGGTAAATGGCCCTTAGAAAATGCTCAACTAGAGTGGTCTTTAGCAAATCAAGATATAAAAACAATTATCAAACATGAAGATGGAAGTGTTGAAATAAATTTTCAAATAGATTCAAGAGATACAACTCCTACAGTTTATCAACCTTCTAGAAAATCTTATTCACATCCTCCATCAGTGGTAGGATCTTCCACAAAAGAACCATCTTGAGTTTCCTGCTTTACCTTCAATGTAGACCTTCGACCTATAGGACTAGTGTATCCTTCTTATCAAGCTTCTCCTTTTTATACATATAATCCTTCGGAATCCGATTTTAATATAAATGTTAATGAATGCTTTGAAATTGATAAAGAAATGTTAAAAAAGAATTTAGCTTTATGTCTTTTCACAAAATCCTTTTTTAACCATGTTTCTCAAGAACATAAATACTTTCTAAAAGCAAAATGGTATAAATATATGTATCATAATCAAAGAAATATTTATTTCTTTGATTGGCTTAAACTAGCCATGAAGAAAGCTTATAATATTGAAGATTTATCCATCAATATGATAACTAAATTAAGTTCTTCTTGGATTATAGCTTTTACTAGTTCCTCTCCATAAAGAAATGAAAAATCTATACATCCTCCATTACGTCAAATCAATTATAAAGAAGCTTTAGCTGTACCTATAAAAGATGTTACAAAAATACAAGGAGACAAAGGTAAAACTAAATTTATTTACAAATCAGATTTAAGTCATGTTTTATAACAAAATAATTATACAAATATAAACTTTCATATTATTGGCCAACAAACCAATAGAATTCAAGATAAAGTTGAAAATATTTTAAAAATTTATGAAGCATCTTCTTCACAGAAGATAATTAAGACATAAACTTTAGGTTTTCAAGGTGAAGCCCTTAAAGATCTAAAATTAAAAAGGAAACCTTTAAAATTTTCAGATGAACTAATCAATCAATTATCTTGTAGTTTTATAAATATAAAACTTCAAGAAAATAAAGATCAAAAAGCTGACAAATCTATAAATGTTTTAGTCTCAAATTCTAAAGCCTCTAGCTCATATTTAGAATTTTCTATTGCTGATCCTATAGAAGAAGAGTCTAAAACAAATGAAAATCAAAATGATCAAAATCAATAATCTCTATAACTCAATAAAATATTTAAATGACAAAAACCAATAGTCATTGCAACAAAAACAAGAAACTATTATCCAAGACCTACTCCAGTTGATCTTCAATTCGAAGAACAAGCTATTCTAAATGGCCTTCAATTTGAAAACTCCTCAGTATACGAGTGGAATGTGGATGGACTATCTGAATATCAAATCATGCAATTATACCAACACATGATGATCTATGCCTCTACAATCATGGCAGCCGGTAATGACCAAAGACATGCGGTAAACAAGTTGTCCTTGGATTTACTGGACAATTACATAGTTGTTGCGAAAAATACCTATCTGATACAGAAAGAAATGCTATATTAAATGCAGTTAAAAGAGATCCCTCAGGAAATCCTGTTTTTACTCCCCAAGGCCAAATGATCCCTGATTCCATCTACATGCTTATTACTAATATAGTTAAACATTTTATTGGTAATTATATAAACGTAAAAGAAAAATTAAAAACACAATAATCAATTTATCTTGCCCAATATTATCTGATTTTCATTGGTATAAAAATTTTTTCTTATCAAAACTCTATAGAATAGATGCAAGCAATTCAGAATTTTGGAAAGAAAAATTTATAACCGGTCTTCTTAAACTTTTTGTAAAAAAAGTTAAAGAAGAGTTAAAATCAGAAAATTATGGAAATTTAAATTATGGACTTTAGACATATGGTGATCTCATTCAAAAGATAAATAAAGTTAGATTTTCATTATGCAATGAAATCAAACTAAAATGACAAATTGAAAATCAGAAAAAAATTAGCAAATATGAACATGGTGATTTTTGTTATCAATTTGGCATGGAACCATTAATTAGTACTTAGCAAATATGAACATCGTGATTTTTGTTATCAATTTTTCATGGAACCATTAATTAGTCCTTCTAGCAAAAAATAAAAAGAACAACTTAAAAAGAAACCACCAAAAAGAAAATCTAAACATTTTTCAACTCCACAATATTATATTCCCTCAAAAAGATATCATAAAAAATCTTCTTATAAAAACCCTTATAAAGAATTAAAGAAATCTTATACAAAATATAATCCATCCACTTCTCATCCTTAGAAAAAAGAAATACAATGTTATAATTGCAAGGAAAAAGGACATATAGCCACTGATTGCCCAAAAATAAAAGTTAAAATAGAAAAAGAAATCAAAAATATCGTAAAAGGATCTTTAGAGCCAGAGTCATCCAGTTCCTCTAATACAGATTATTCTTCCTCTCATTCTTCAGATACATGTCATTGTAAAATATTTGATAGTGAAATTCAGTATGAATCTTCTTCTTCTAGCTCTTTATCTTTAAACGTACTTTCTGCACCAGAAGAGATGGTGCTAGAAATGTTTAAAGATCTAAAAGATGAAGAATTAAAAAATAAATATTTTCAAAAAATACAGAATATAAATAAAGGCACTAAAAAAAGGAAAAGCTTTTACATCAAATAACATATCAGACTTACCTGAACAATTCAGCATTAAAACTATATCAGATAGATTAAAAGAGCAACAAGCTCCTACTCATCTTTTTATTGAAGGTCTTTATAAAGAGATTAATTATCAAAATCAAGGAATAAAAGAATTAAAACAAGACTTAATTGACCTTCAAGAACTCAAACAACGTGTTGAGAATCTTGAATTTCACATACTTAAAAATTATCAAGAAAATAATGATAATTTAGAAAATCAAGAAAAATTTGATGAAAACTTGAATGGTTTTGTAAATTCTTTAACAAGGAATCCACTTAAAAAATGGAAAACTCAAGTTACAATTAAGATCAATGAATTCTTTATTAAAGCACTCTGTTTACTAGATAGTGGCGTAGACATTAATTTAATAAGAGATGGATTAATCCCAATAAAATATTATGAAAAAACCAATAATTAACTCAATCTAGCTACTGCTAGCAAAAACCTACATATCAAATACAAATTAAGTAATGTTTATGTCTGTAAAAATGGAACACGCATAAAGAGTAATTTCATTCTAGGAAAGGATTCAAACAATGATGTTATCCTTGGAAACCCATTTCTACAAATTTTACAGCCTTTTCAAATTGACTCATTAGGTCTAAAAACTATTTTAGACAATAAATAATTAATTTTTTATTTTGGTGAATCAACTCCTATTCAACAAGTCAATAGTATTTAGACAAAGTGTAAACAAGAATAAGGTGTTCAAAAAACAATCAAATATCCAGTTCCAAATAAAATGGATCTTATTAATCATCTATCTAATGTCTTCATGTTTTCTACATTTGATCCTACATCCAAATTTTGGTACCTTCAAATTCTATCCGGAGGACAGATATAAAATTAGTTTTTTTTCCCAAAGAAAATAAAAATTTAGATTATTGATAATTCTCATTCAAACCTATATGCCTTCAGGATGTATCCCTTCTCATTTTGACATCAAGTACAACCAAAAGCAAAGCCCCTATTCAGGAATCAAGCTCTTCCTTCATACCTATATCCCAATAAATATCAATTCCCTTCTTCAATCCAGGATTATCTGTTACTTCACAAGAACTTATCAATGCCCATTGGAGTGCCTTTCTCTCTGATAAAAGAAAAAACACTAGAAAAACCCTATCCAAAATTGTAAATCATATTAAGGACTTAGAAAGCCAAATCCTTTTGTGCCACAAATTCATCAAATAGCATAGTTATCCACCTATGCTGATGAAAAAAACATCCAGAATTCACCTCCTAGAACAGGTTAACACAACTTTTCCAGATGAGATAGCTGCAATAATAAGAGAAAAAATAATTTATTGTTAGATCAAGGAGTGATTAATGCTCAAAGCTCAATATATAAGCTGGGCAACTGGCTCTCCCAAATTGTTCCTGCCATCAGATGAAGTTGATATCTCATATATCGAACAAGGGTTAGTTTAAAGATTTTCTTTATGCAGAGATGATTTTGAAATGATACAGCATCTCCCTGTTGATTATCCAGCTCAATGGTATGAATCTCATGAAGTCGCTACAATGGAATACAGCTTAGAACGTCTCCAAAAGTATGATCCAGCTTGATCAATATCAAAGATTTTTTAATCTAAAAGGACATCTTGAATTTGCAAGCACATACAGATATGTTTGTTTGCTTTGCTAATGATCTTGCTGAGCAAACAACGTTGATATAGAATCTTTAAATCCAGACATGCCAAGCTTAATTAAATTCTCAATGCCTATGAAGATATCTCTTTTGACATTTCAGAAAAAACTCGTGAAAAATTAATTTAGCTATTCCATGGAGAATTCTAAAATGATAATGAAGGTTGGAATGACCCTTGTCAAAATTTTGACTTTATTATGAAGTTCTCCACCAGCTGCAATGGAATTCATCAGGATGGTGATTAATCTTATCAAGATTTAGATTTATCAAGATTTAGTAAGAGTTTTCTCTATAAAGCCTGCAAAAAAAAATATAACAAAAACTTTATCATTGCTACTGTAGCCATAACTATGCTATTCTCTACAAACACATCAAAGTTATGTTGAAAAAGTACTATATAAAAAAGCTACTTTGAGAAAGAAGACAAAAGACAATTGGGAAAAATCCAAAAGCCAACAAGAAAATTCAAGGCTCCATAGACTCTTCTCTCCGCAGTAGACAAACTAGGTACTATGTAGAAGAATAAAGTAACATCCTCCTAGTTAACAAGTACACTCATCACAGCATGAAGACAAACCATCTATATGGTAACCTATGATTCTATCCAATAGAAAAATCCTGAAACATCATAAAATGAAATACAAATATAGTGTAAATTCCATCGTAATGAAATGTAAATTATATTTGCTCAGGCTATAAATAGTACCAGCCTTCTCCATGCATAGGCAAGAGTTGGAATATCAGTCAAAATCCAACCTTGCTTCCACCACCATCTCCTCTCCCTTCTGCTTTTGTATACCCACCATCTTCCCCATTTGGTATTAATTTCAAGTTGGTATCAAATTTGTAATTAAGAACTTTGGCAATATAAAGTTGTTTTGTGAGTATTTCTTCATTTATCTTTGTTATGTTATGCTTTGATTTTGCTTACGGAATTGCTGACTCAGAAGTAAGAAGGTCAAAAGTCTTAATTCTTAGTTGTGTTTGTTATTATTGAAAAACTTTAAACATATTCCGCCCGGAGCCAAGCTGAGGTAGCCATTGTTGTCATCATTGTTAGCCATGTGAAGGCGTTTAAGGTGTTTTGTTGGTGTGTAAATCCTCCATTTCATTAGATACTCATGGCGGATTTGGTTAAAATAACTCTGTAATACAAATTATAGCTAAGCTTATTAAAAGTTTGTACCTTCTTCTTCCTCATCATCAAATTCCTTATCTTTTATGTCTATTAAAAATAGTGAAGAAATCAGTTATGATGATTTAGATCAAGTTATTTGTGACTGAACTATTCCAACCGTAAATAAAACTGAAATTTATAAAGTTGGAAGTTTTCAATTAAAATCAAGTTATAAAGTAAAAAACCATTTAAATAACTGAATTCATTACCAGAAATATTCAGCATCTTTCTTTAATCAAGCTCCATGAAATAAAGGAGTATGTTAAAGCATACAATTATATTCATTTTGGTTTAGTGCAAGTTTCCTAAAGCCTTTAATAAGACTTGGACTTCAAACAGAAGCTCTCATCTATGTTCAAGATACAAGACATAAAAAATTGAGTGATTCATTACTTGGAATGGTTGAATCAAGTTTGGCTAATGGCCTTACTTTCTTCAATTGCTTTCCAAATTTCTCTGTTTCCCTTACAGATCTAGGTGCACATGAAGCTCTTACTTTTGCTATCCAGACAAAAGGTTTTGATATGAATCCTCATAATCAAAATCTTGCTCTTATATATAGAGTTTATTATAAACTCATGAATTTAGTTGTTCTAGGCATAGCCTATTCCCATCAAGCAAATGGTCATCATCATCATCATCATCATCAAAGCCTTATCTTAACCATGTTGGGGTCGACTACATGAATTCTGTTTCTCCATTCCATTTTATTTTGAGCTAAATCTTTTAATAAATTAAACTTCTTTAAATTTGAATTAATAACTTCCATCCATGTTTTCTACGGCCTGCCCCTACCTCTCGATGGGCCATCCACTTGTATATCCATACTTTTTCTCACCAGTGCCATTACTGACCTAGCTCAACATGCCCAAACCATCTTAAATGGGTTTCTCTAATCTTATCCCCTATTGGTGCTACCCCTAAATGCTCTCGAAAGCGCTCATTTCTAATTTTATCTTTCCTAATTTTACCACACATCCACGTAAGCATTCTCATTTCCCCTACATCCATCTTATGAATATGCGTCTTCTTAATTGGCCAACATTCTGCTCCATATGTCATAGCTGGTCTAACCACTATCCTGTAAAATTTGCCCTTCAATTTCGTTGGCATTCGTTTGTCACAAAGCACTCCCAAAGCTAGTCTCCACTTTAGCCATCTAGCTTTTATCCTATGCTCCACATCTTCATGAATCCCCAATCCTTACCAATCATTGAGCCTAGGTAACGAAAAGAATCTCTACGTGGTATCTCATGGGTTTCATGTTTGACAGTAGTTTCAACACTTTGCATATGTCCACTGAAGTTGCAAAAAGTATGACTACTTTATTCCAAACTAATTTCAAAAATAAAGTTAATATTCCAAAACTCATACAGTGGAATGTTATTAATCTATCTTGTAAATGGCACTTACAAAATGCCTAGCCAAAAAGGTCTTTACAAAATCAATGTATTGAAACAATTATTGAACATGAAGATGGAAGTGTTGAATAAATTTTCAAACAGATTTAAGAGATACAACTCCTATAGTTTATCAATCGTCTAGAAAGTCTTATTCTCATCCTCCCTCTATGGTAGGATCTTCCATAAAAGAATCATCCCGAGTTTCTTGCTCTACACCTAATGCAGACCTTCAACCTACAGGACTTGTTTGTCCTTCTTATGATGCTTCTCCATCTAATACATATAATCCTTTGAAATCTGATTTCAATATAAATGTTATTGAATGCTTTGAAATTGATAAAGAAAGGTTAAAAAAGAATTTAGCTTTATATCCTCTCACAAAATCCTTTTTTAACCATGTTTCTCAAGAACATAAGGACTTTCTAAAAGCAAAATGGCATAAATATATGCATGATAATCAAAGAACTATTTATTTCTTTGATTAGCTTAAACTAGCCATGAAGAAAGCTTATAATACTGAAGATTTATCCATCAATATGATAACAAAATTAAGTTCATCTTGGATTATTGCTTCCACCAATTCTTCTCCACAAAGAACTGAAGAATCTATACATCCTCTATTACATCAAATCATATATAAAAAAACGTCGGCCGTACCTATAAAAGATGTAGGAAAGAAAAAAGGAGATAAAGGTAAATCTGAATTTATTTACAAATCAAATTTAAGTCATATTTTAGAACAAAATAATTATACAAATATTAACCTTCATACTATTGGCCAACAAAATAATACAATTGAAGGTAAAGATGAAAATATTTTACAGCCTTCTGAAATTATTTATTCTCAAAAAGAAATCAAAACTATCTTAAAAGGATCCTCATCCTCATCCTTAGAATAATCTAGTTCCTCTGATAAAGATTACTCCTCAGATACATGCCATTGTAAAATATTTGATAGTGAAATCTAGTATGAATCTGGTTCTTCTTCCTCTTTATCTTCAAACGTACTCTCTGCTCCAGAAGAAATGGTGCTCGAAATGTTTAAAGATCTAAAAGATGAAGAATTAAAAAAATAAATATTTTGAAAAAATATAGAAAATAAACAACAAAAATAAAAAAAAGCTTCCACATGAAGTAATATATCTAACTTACCTGAACAATTTAGCATAAAAATTGTTTTAGATTGATTAAGAAAGTAACAAGCCTCTACTCATTTTTCAATTTAAGATCTTTTTAAAGAAATTAATAATCAAAAGCAAAAAATAAAAGAATTAAATCTAGACTAAATTGAACTTCAAGAATTCAAATAATGTGTTGAGAATCTTGAATTTCATACACTAAAAAATCATTAAGAAAATAATGATAATTTAGAACATAAAGAAAAATTTGATGAAAACTTAAATGGTTTTGTAAATTCTTTAATAAGGAATCCACCCCAAAAATGGAAAACTCAAGTTACAATTAAGGTCAAAGACTTCTCTATTAAAGCACTCTGCTTACTGGATAGTGGTTCAGATGTTAATTTAATAAGAGAGGGATTAATCCCAACAAAATATTATGAAAAAACCAAAAATAAACTCAGCCTAGCAATTGCTAATAATAAACTCCATACCCATTATAAATTAAATAACGTCCATGTTTGCAAAAATGGAACTTGTATAAAAACTAATTTCCTACTTGGAAAAGATTTAAACAATGATGTTATCATTGGAAATCCATTTCTATAGATTCTACAACCTTTTCAAATTGATTCATCAGGCCTTAAAACTATTAAAGACAGTAAAAAATTAATTTTTGATTTTGTTGAATCAACTCCTATTCAACATATCATTATCATTCAAAATCAAATTACTTATAAAGAAAAACAAATTGCATATCTTCAAGAAGATATAAATTCTTTAAGAATTGAAAAAGAATTACAAAAACTAGAATTCCAAAAAGATTTAATCCAAGTTCAAAAATCTCTTGAAACAAAATGTTGTTCTAACCTTCCTTTTGCCTTTTGGCACAGGAAACACCATACATTTCTCTTTCATATTTTGATAATTTCGATGAATCTCAAATTTCTACTAAAGCTCGACTTATTCAAATGAATAACAACCTTGTATAACTATGTACTAAAGAAATCAATGATCTTCTTGCTAAAAGGCGTATTCAAAAATCACAATTCCCTTGGAGTTGTGCAGCATTTTATGTAAATAAAGTGCCTGAACAAGAATGAGGTGTTCCTCGTCTTGTTGTTAACTACAAGCCTTTAAATAAAGTCTTAAAGTCCATTAGATATCTAGTTCCAAATAAAACTGATCTTATTAACCATCTAGCTGGTGCCTTCCTTTTTTCCAAATTTGATCTTAAATCAGGATTTTGGCAAATTCAAATCACCCTGGAGGACAGTTATAAAACTACTTTACAGTACCATTCGGCCATTATGAATGGAACGTTATGCCATTTGGTTTAAAAAATGCTCCTTCAGAATTTCAGAGAATAATGAATGACATTTTAAATCCATATTAAGCTTTTACACTTGTCTATATAGATGACATTCTTGTGTTTTCAAAATCTATTTGTGACAATTGGAAAAATTTTAATATTTTTAAAAAAGTTATTATCAAGAATGGATTGTCTTATCCGAAAAGAAAATGAAGCTTTTTCAAATAGAAATTCAATTTCTTGGCTTTATAATAAAAAAAAACTATTTCTCCAATCCAAAGAGTTATTAAGTTTGCTTCCCAATTTCCTGATGAAATTCATAATAAAGAGCAACTGCAATGTTTTTCTAGGATGCCTTAATTATGTTTCTGACTTTTATAAAGATCTTGCTAAAGAAAGAAAAATCTTGCTAATGCACTTGACCAAAAATCCCGTAGAATGGTCACCTGCTCATACAAAAGCTGTTCAAAATATTAATAGAATGTCCAAAATTTACCTTGTTTAACTATCCCTCATCCAGATCTATTAAAAATAGTTCAAATAGATGTATTTGAAATAGGTTTTGGAGGAATCCTTCTATGAAGAAACGTCCTTGTAAAAGAAGAAATTCTTTGTTTTACTTTTGGAACATGGACACCCACTCAATAGAATTATTCAACTATTAAAATGGAAATCCTATCCATAGTAAATAGTATAATGAAGTTCCAAAGTAATTTATTAAACAAAAATTTTTTTTATTAAGAATAGATTGTAAATCTGCCAAAGAAATTTTAGAAAAAGATGAAAAAATCTTGCTGCTAAGCAAATCTTTGTTTGCTGGCAAGCTTTATTAACCATATTTGACTTTGACATTGAGTATATTGTAGGTAAAAATAATTCGCTTCCTAATTTTTTTATCTCGTGAGCTTTTATAGGGAGAAAAGAATGAAGCCTCGGCAAATTAGACCCTTTCTCCAGTCCCGAACTGATAAAGTTTCTTTCATTATGAACACTACACTTTATCCAAAAAATCCAGCGGCAATTATCTTAAGAAATGGGTAGCAACCCATACTTCTAATATTCCTCAATTTCAAAGCCCATTAAGCCCTATATCCAGAAAACCTCAAGCTTCATAAGCCCAATATTTTGCCACAAAAGCACCCTTGAGAATTTATTCTTTAGATGACATGTCTTATGCCGATACCATTTCTACTGAACAACTTATCCAAACCCTTTTTCTCCTGATCACTTATTTATCCAACCTCTTGACTATAAAGTCTATGAATAGATTCTAATCAGAACTGGTAGCTGTACTATTGATCATGCAGATGGGATCAAAAAATTCATACTTAAATGCTTTACCACCCAATATTACTATCCTCTATTCAAAAATCAAAATCCTGCATGTTCTCTCTACAGAAGAATGGGGACGACCTCTTCAGAAGCCTCAAAGGCTTGATTCAGAACTTATTTTTAATTATTATGATTATATTTCTGCTTGGAAAGTCATCCTTTATTACACATCCTTCCAGCATTCCTAGTTCATCAGATTCAAATCAAACTCCCATAAAAAACCTATGTGGTTCTTCACACAATAATGGATCCCTTTTGGTGCCACTAAAGACATCCTTCCTCAAGCACTTTTTCCTATTTGTGAATCCTATTCTACATCATTTAAAGCCCTTCTCAAATAAGAAGAAAAAAGCCTTTATCAGCACCTACAACTTGCAATAGAACCTTATGTTACTATGCAGTTTTATCACAAGCAGGAGATTCCTTGGATATTGAAATGGAATTTTTATAAAGAAATGGACTTTAGTCCACAAGTTTGATCTCGAATGATTTATATCAAGTTTTGGCATCAATTTGATTATACTGCAATACTCCAGCAATAATCTACCAATCAAGCTATAAAGCCATCATTCTCTGAAGTCTCAAAACTCCTGAAAAAGAAAAATAAAGGCTTCATCCAACAAGTGATATTGACAAACAGAAGAATTCTTGTTTAGCCTCTCCATTTGTTCTTTATGCAGCAGTAGATTTGCTTCAACTCAAAAAAGAACTTCAAAAGGAAATTATTGAACAATTACAAAAAGAATGGCCATCTGAAAATTCTCCATTAAGTTTTGGTCAGTAACTGTATCATCTTTGAGCCGATGATAATCCTTTTGAAAATATTGCTCTTGAACCTGATATAGATGCTAATAAGATAAAAAATGATAATAAAGGATTCAAATCTATCCGAAGAAAAGGAAAAAAAAAGCCAAGACAAAACATATGCTTTATTAAGCCACTCAATTTCCCACAAAGCAACCATGACAATCCACTACTCAAAATAAAGTTCATCTACAGTGATGATTATAATCTTATCCGGCAATCCTAAAGCATCTAGTTTGTAATCAAGTATTGTTGCAATATAAAGTCGTTTTGTAAGTATTTCTTCACTTACCTTTATGTTTTGATTTTATTTAAGGAATTGCTGACTCAAAAGTAAGGCCTTCAAAAGTCTTAATGCTTAGTTTTGTGTTTGTTATTATTGAGAAATTTTAATCATATTACACCCGGAGCGAAGTTGAGATAGCCATTGTTGTCGCCGTTGTTAACCATGTGAAGGCATTTAAGGCATTTTGTTGGTATGTAAATCCTCTATTTTGTTAGTTACTCATAGTGGATTTGGTTAAAATAACTCTGTAATACAAATATGGCTAAGCTTATTAAGAAGTTTGTACATTCTTCTTCCCCATCATCAAATTCCATATCTTCTTTTTCTATTAAAATAGTGAAAAAATCAGTTATGACATTTAGATCAAATTATTTGTGACTAGACTATTCCAACTGTAAATAAAAATGAAATTTATAATGTTGGAAGTTTTCAATTACAATCAAGTTATAAAGTAAAAATTATTGAAAGAATTGAATCCATTACCAGTAATATTCAACATCTTTCATTAATCAAGCCCCATGAAATAAAAGGAGTATGTTAAAACATACAAATATATTAATTTTGGATTAGTGCAAGTTGCTCTAAAGCCTTTAACAAGACTTGGACTTAGAACAGAAGCTCTCATCAATGTTCAAGATACAGGACATAAAAAAATCAGTGATTCATTACTTGGAATGTTTGAATCAAATTTGGCTAATGGCCCGACTTTCTTCAATTGCTTTCCAAATTTCTTTGTTTCTCTTATAGATCCAAGTGCACATGAAGCTCTTACTCTTGCTATCCAGACAATAGGTTTTGATATAAATCCTCATAATTAAAATCTTGCTCTAATATATAAAGTTTATTATAAACTCATGAATTCAGCTGTTCCAGGCATAGCCTATTCCCATTAAGCAAAAGGTATGATTACTTCATTCCAAACTAATTTAAAAAGTAAAGTTAATATTCCAAAACTCATACAGCGGAATGATATTAATCTATTTAGTAAATAGCACTTAGAAAATGCCCAACTAGAAAATTCTTTAGAAAATCAAGATATTGAAACAATTATTGAACATGAAGATGGAAGTATTGAAATAAATTTTCAAATAGATTCAAGAGATACAACTCCTATAGTTTATCAACCTTCTAGATTGTTTTATTCTCATCCTCCCTCTATGGTAGGATCTTCCATAAAAGAACCATCCCGAGTTTCTTGCTCTACACCTAATGTAGACCTTCGACCTACTGGACTTGTGTATCCTTCTTATCAAGCTTCTCCATCTAAAACATAAAATCCTTCGAAATCTAATTTCAATATAAATGTTGATGAATGTTTTTGAAATTGTTAAAGAAATGTTAAAAAAGAATTTAGCTCTACATCCTTTAACATAACCCTTTTTTAAAAAGGTTTCTAAAAAACATAAAGACTTTTTTTTAAAAAAATGGTACAAATATATGTATGATAATCAAAGAAATATTTATTTCTTTGATTGAATTAAATTAGCCATAAAGAAAGCTTATAATACTGACTATTTATCCATCAATATGATAAGAAAATTAAGCTCATCTTAGATTATAGCTTCTACCAGTTCTTCTCCGTAAAGAACTGAAGAATCTATACATCCTCCATTACATCAAATCATATAAAAAGAAACTTCGGTCGTACCCATAGAAGATGTAGCAACGATAAAAGGAGATATAGGTAAATCTAAATTAATTTATAAATCAGACTTAAGTCATATTTTAGAACAAAATAATTATACAAATATTAACCTTCATACTATTGGCCAACAAACCAATAGAATTGAAGATAAAGTTGAAAATATTTTAAAATTTTATGAAGCATCTTCTTCACAAAAGATAATAAAGACACAAACTTTAAGTTTTCATGATGAAGCCCTTAAAGATCTAAAGTTAGGAAGGAAACCTTTAAAATTTTCAGATGAACTAATCAATCAATTATCTCATAGTTTTACAAATATTAAACTTTGAAAAAATAAAGATCAAAAAGCTGACAAATCTTTAAATGTTTTAGTCTCAAATTCTAAAGCCTCTAGCTCATATTCAGAATTTTTTGCAGCTGATCCTATAGAAGAAGAATCTAAAACAAATGAGAATCAAAATGATCAAAATCAAGAATCTCTATAAATCAATAAAATATTTAAAAGACAAAAACCAATAGTCAAATAATTCCTGATTCTATTCTTATTACCAATATAGTAAAACATTTTATTGGTAATTATATGAATATAGAAGAAAAATTAAAAACACAATTAATCAATTTATCTTGCCCAACATTATCAAATTTTTGTTGGTATAAAGTTGTTTTCTTATCAAAACTCTATACAATCGATGCAAGCAATTCAGAATTTTGGAAAGAAAAATTTATATTTGGTCTTCCTAAACCTTTTGCAGAAATAGTTAGAGAAGAATTAAAATCAGAAAATTATGGAAATTTGAATTATGGAATGTATACATATGGAGATCTAATTCAAAAGATTAATAAAGTTGGATTTTCATTATGCAATGAAATCAAACTTAAACGTCAAATTGAAAATAAAAAAAGAATCAACAACCATGAACTTGGTGATTTTTGTTTTTAATTTGGCATGGAATTATTAATCAATCCTTCTAGCAAAAATAAAAAGAAAAACTTAAAAAGAAACCATCAAAAAAGTAAATCTAAACATTTTTCAATTCCATAATATTATATTCCCTCAAAAAGATATAATGTAAAATCTTCTCATAAAAATCCTTATAAAGAATCAAAGAAATCTTATACAAAAGATAATACATCCACTTCTTATCCTAAGAAAAAAGAAATACAATGTTATAATTGCAAAGAAAAAGGATATATAGCTCCTGACTGCCCAAAAATAAAAGTAAAAATAGAAAAAGAAATCAAAACTATCTTAAAAGGATTCTCAGCGTCAGAGTCATCTAGTTCTTTTGATTCATATCATTTTTCCTCTCATTCCTCAGATACATTTCATCTTAAAATATTTAACAGTGAAATCCAGTATGAATCTGCTTCTTTTTCCTTTTTATCTTTAAACATACTTTTTGCTCCAGAAGAATTGGTGCTAGAAATGTTTAAAGATTTCTAAGATGAAGAATTAAAAATTAATATTTTAAAAAAAATATAGAATATAAATAAAGGAAATAAAAAAGGAAAAGCTTCTACATCAAAATAGATCTGACTTACCTGAACAATTCAACACTAAAACTGTATGAGATAAATTAAGAGAGCAACAAACTCCTACTCATCTTTTTATTCAAGATCATTATAAAGAAATAAATAATCAAAAACAAGAAATAAGAGAATTAAAACAAGACTTAATTGAACTTTAAGAACTCAAACAACGTGTTGAGAATCTTGAATTTCACACACTCAAAAATTATCAAGAAAATAATGACAATTAAGAAAATCAAGAAAAATTTGATAAAGAATTAAATGGTTTTGTAAATTCTTTAACAAGAAACCCACTTAAAAAATGGAAAACTCAAGCTACAATTAAGGTCAAAGACTTCTCTATTAAAGCACTCTGCTTACTAGATAGTGGCGCAGATGTTAATTTAATAAGAGAAAGATTAATCTCAACAAAATATTATGAAAAACCAATAATAAACTCAATCTAGCTATTGCTAGCAAAAAACTAATTTCCTTCTAGGAAAGGATTTAAACAATGATGTTATCCTTGGAAATCCTTTTCTACAAATTTTATAGCCTTTTCAAATTGACTCATCAGGTCTAAAAACTATTTTAGACAATAAAGAATTAAAATTTGATTTTGTTGAATTAACTCTTATTCAACATATCAATATTATTCAGACAAAGTGTAAACAAGAATAAGATGTTAAAAAACCATTCTGATATCCAGTTCCAAATAAAACCGATCTTCTTAATCGTCTCTCTGATGTCTTCATGTTTTCTACATTTAATCCTACATCCAGATTTTGGTACCTTCCCTTCTCATTATGGCATTAAGTACATGCAAAAGCAAAGCCCCTATTCAGGAATCAAGCTCCTCCTTCATACCTACATTCCAACAAATATCAATTCCCTTCTTCAATCTAGGATTATCTGTCATTTCAGAAGAACTTATCAATGCCCATTCGAGTGCCATTCTCTCTTATAAAAGAACAAAACACTAGAAAAACCCTATCCAAAATTACAAACCAAATCAAGGACTTAGAAAGCCAAATCCTTATATGCCATAACATCCATCAAAGCTCATTGTTATCCACCAATGCTAATGAAAAAACATCCAGAATTCACCTCTTGGAAAAGGTTAACGCAGCCCTTCCAGATGAGATAGTTGCAAGAATTAAAGAAAAAGTTATTTCTTGTTAGATCAAGGAGCGATTAATGCTTAATGCTAAATATATAAGCTAGGCAACTGGCTTTCCTAAATTGTTCCTACCATCATATGAAGTTGATATCTCATATATTGAATAGGGATTTTCTTTATGCAGGGACTATTTTAAATTGATACAGCAGCTCCCTGCAATCGTGCATCATGACCTTCGCAGCCTTGGAGTTACTAAAAGACAACTTTTTATAACGATTTTATCAAGTTTGGGTAAAAGATCAGAAATCCAGTTTTATCAACCTTATCAATTATGGACTATCGTGAATTATGAAGAAGGAGATTTAATTTTCAAAAAATTCATCTCTACCTTAAATGATTACAAGCATCTCCATGTTGATTATCCAGCTTAATGGTATGAATCTCATGACGTCGCTACATTGGAATACAGCTTAGAATGTCTCCAAAATTATTATCCAGCTTTTGATCAATATCAAAGTTTTCTCAATCTAAAAGGACATCTTGAATTTACAAGTACATATAGCTATGTTTGGTGTGACGGTCAACGAGTTGTTTGCATGGATGATGATCTCGCTGAGCAAACTACGGTGATACAGAATCCTTCTAAATCCGGACATGCCAAGTTTAATCAAATTCTCAATGCCTATGAAGATATCTCTTTTCACATTTTAGAAAAAATTCATGAAGAATTAATTCAGCTATTCCATTGAGAATTCGAAAATGATAATGAAGGTTGGAATGACCCTTGTCATAATTTTGACTCTATTATGAAGTTCTCTGCCAGCTGCAATGGAATTCATCAGGATGGTGATTAATCTTATCAGGATTTAGATTTATTAAGAGTTTTCTCTATAAAGCATGCAAAGAAAAGATAACAAAAACTTTATCATTGCTATCGTATCCATAGCTATGCTATTATCTACAAATACATCAAAGTTATGTTGAAAAAGTACTATACAAAAAGCTACTTTGAGAAATAAGACAAAAGACAATTGTGAAAAATCCAAAAGACAGCAAGAATGAACAAGGCTCCATAGACTCCTCTCTTTGCAACAAACCAACCAGGTACTATGCAAAAGAATAAAGCAACTATGGAAAAAAATAAAGCAACATCCTCTTAGTCAACGAGTACAATCATCATAGCATGATGACCAACCATCTACATGGCAACCAGTGATCCTATCCAGCAGTAAAATCCTGAAACATCATGCAATATGCTAGCACATAAAATTAAATGCAAATGCAGTCAACATTCAGTTGTAATGACATGTAAATTATGTTTGCGAAGGCTAAAAATAGTACCAGCCTTCTCCATGTATAGGAAAGAGTTGGAATACCACTCAAAATCTAGCCTTGCTTCCACCACCATCTCCTCTTTCCTCTCCCATCTACTTTTGTATACCCACCATCTTCCCCATTTGGTATCAGAGCCAAATTGGCATCTAGTTTGTAATCAAGTGTCGTTGCAATATAAAGTCATTTTGTGAGTATTTCTTCATTTAATCTTTATTTTTTGATTTTGTTTAAGGAATTACTGACTCAGAAGTAAGAACATAAAAAATCCTAATAGTTAGTTCTATATTTGTTATTATTGAGAAATTTTAATCATATTCCGCCTAGACCGAAGCTGAAATAGCCATCGTTGTCACCCTTGTTCGCCGTGTGAAGGCGTCTAAAGCATTTTGTTGGTGTGTAAATCCTCTATTTCGTTAGATACTCGTGATGGGTTCAGTTAAAATAACTTTGAAATACAAATTATGTCTAAGCTTATTAAGAAGTTTTTACCTTTTTTTTCCTCAACATCAAATTCCTTATCTTCTACGTCTATTAAAAATAGTGAAGAAATCAGTTATGACGATTTAGATCAAGTTATTTTTGACTGGACTATTCCAACCAAAAAGAAAAATGAAATTTATAAAGTTGGAAGTTTCAATTAAAATAAAGTTATAAAGTAAAAACCATCGAAAGAACTGAATCCATTACCAGTAATATTCAGAATCTTTCTTTAATCAAGCCCCATGAAATAAAGAAGTAGGTTAAAACGTCCAATTATATTCATTTTGGATTAGTGCAGGTTGCTCTAAAGCCTTTAAGAAGACTTGGACTTATAACAGAAGCTCTCATCTATGTTCAAGATACAAGACATAAAAAATTCAGTGATTCATTACTTAGAGTGGTTGAATCAAGTTTGGCTAACGGCCCTACTTTCTTCAATTGCTTTCCAAATTTCTCGATTTTCCTTACAGATCTAGGTGTACCCTTGCTATCCAGACAAAAGGTTTCGATATGAATCCTCATAATCAAAATCTTACTCTCATATATAGAGTTTATTATAAACTCATGAATTCAGTTGTTCCAGGCATAGCCTATTCCCATCAAGCAAAAGGTATGACTACTTTCTTCCAAACTAATTTCAAAAATAAGGTTAATATTCCAAAACTCATATGGTGGAATGTTATTAATCTATCTGGTAAATGGCACTTAGAAAATGACCAACCAGAAAGGTCTTTAGAAAATCAAGTTATTGAAACAATTATTGACCATGAAGATGGAAGTGTTGAAATAAATTTTTAAATAGATTCAAGAGATACAACTCCTACAGTTTATCAAGCTTCTAGAAAGTCTTATTCTCATCCTCCCTCTGTGGTAGGATCTTCCATAAAAGAACCATCCCGAGTTTCTTACTTTACACCTAATGTAGACCTTCGCCCTACAGGACTCGTGTATCCTTCTTATCAAGCTTCTCCATCTAATACATACAATCCTTTGGAATTTGATTTAGATATAAATGTTATAGAATGTTTTGAAATTGATAAAGAAATATTAAAAAAGAATTTAGCTCTACATCCTTTAACAAAATACTTTTTAAGATAAGTTTCTCAAGAACATAAAGACTTTCTAAAAGCAAACTGGTATAAATATATGTACGATAATCAAAGAAATATTTATTTCTTTGACTGGCTTAAACTAGCCAAGAAGAAAGCTTATAATACTGAAGATTTGTCCACCAATATGATAACTAAATTAAGCTTTTGTAGTATTATAGCTTCTACTAGTTCCTCTCCACAAAGAACTGAAGAATCTATATATCCTCCATTATATCAAATAATATATATAGAAAACTTCAGCCGTACCCATAAAAGATGTTGCAAAAATACAAGGAGATAATGGTAAATCTAAATTTATTTACAAATCAGATTTACGGCATGTTCTATAAGAAAATAATTCTACAAATATTAACCTTCACACTATTGGCCAACAAACCAATAGAATTGAAGATAAAGTTGAAAATATTTAAAAAATTTATGAAGCATCTTCTTCACAAAAGATAATTAAGATAGAGACTTTAGGTTTTCAAGGTGAAGCCCTTAAAGATCCAAAGTTAGAGAGGAAACCTTTAAAATTTTCAGATGAACTAATCAATCAATTATCTCATAGTTATACAAATATAAAACGTTAAGAAAATAAAGATCAAAAAGCTAAGAAATCTATAAATGTTTTAGTCTCAAATTCTAAAGCCTTTAGCACATATTCAGAATTTTCTATAGCTGATCTTATAGAAGAAGAGTCTAAAAAAAATGAGAATCAAAATGATCAAAATCAAAAATCTCTACAAATTAATAAAATATTTAAAAGACAAAAACCAATAGTCACTGCAGCAAAAACAAGAAATTATTATCCAAGACTTACTCTAGTTGATCTTCAATTCGAAGAACAAACTACTCTAAAAGGCGTTCGATTTGACAACTCCTCAGTATACGAATGGAATGTAGATGGACTATCTGAATATCAAATCCTGCAACTATGCCAACAAATGATGATATATGCCTCTACCATTTTGGCTGTTGGTAATGATCAAAGACATGTAGTAAATGCAGTCGTCCTTAGATTTACTGGTCAATTATATGGTTGGTGAGAAAAGTACCTATCTGATATAGAAAGACAAGCTATACTAAATGTAGTAAAAAGAGATCCCTCAGGAAATCCTATTTTTACTCCTCAAGGCCAAATAATCCCTAATTCCATCTACATGCACATCATAAATATAGTTAAACATTTTATTAGTAATTATATGAATGTAGAAAAAAAATTAAAAACACAATTAATCAACGTATCTTGCCCAATATTATCAGATTTTTGTTGGTATAAAGAAGTTTTCTTATCAAAACTCTATACAATCAATGCAAGTGATTCAGAATTTTGGAAAGAAAAATTCATATCTGGTTTTCCTAACCTTTTTGCAGAAAAATTTAGAGAAGAATTAAAATCAGAAAATTATGAAAATTAGAATTATGGAATGTATAAATATGGTGATCTAATTCAAAAGATTAATAAAGCTGGATTTTCTTTATGCAATGAAATCAAACTTAAACATCAAATTGAAAATCAAAAAAGAATCAGCAAGTATGAACTTGGTGATTTTTTTTTTCAATTTGGGATGAAACCATTAATCAGTCCTTCTAGCCAAAATAAAATGAAAAACTTAAAAAGAAACCATCAAAAAAGAAAATCAAAACATTTTTCAACTCCATAATTTTATACTCCCTCAAAAAGATATTATAAAAAATCTTCTCATAAAAACACTTATAAAGAATTAAAGAAATCTTATACAAATGATAATCCATCCACTTCTTATCCCAAGAAAAAAGAAATATAATGTTTTAATTGTAAAGAAAAAGGACATATAGCTCCTGACTACCCAAAAATAAAAGTTAAAATAGAAAAAGAAATCAAAACTATCTTAAAAGGATCCTCAGCATTAAAGTCATCCAATTCCTCTGATACAGATTATTCTTCCTCTCATGCTTCAGATACAGGTCATTGTAAAATATTTGACAGTGAAAACCTGTATGAATTTGCTTCTTCTTCCTCTTTACCTTTAAACATACTTTTGGCTCCAGAAGAGATTATGCTAGAAATGTTTAAAGATCTAAAAGATGAAGAATTAAAAAATAAATATTTTAAAAAAATACAGAATATAAATAAAGGAACTAAAAGAGGGAAAGCTTTTACATCAAATAACATATTAGACTTATTTGAACAATTCAGCATTAAAACTGTATTAGATGGATTAAGAAAGCAACAAGCTCCTACTCATCTTTCTATTCAAGATCTTTATAAAGAAATAAATAATCAAAAGCAAGAAATAAAAGAATTAAAACAAGACTTAATTGAACTTCAAGAACTCAAACAACCTGTTGAGAATTTTAATTTCACACACTAAAAAATTATCAAGAAAAAAATGATAATTTAAAAAATCAAGAAAAATTTAATAAAAAATTAAATGATTTTGTAAATTCTTTAACAAGAAATCCACTTAAAAAGTGGAAAACTCAAGCTACAATTAAGGTCAAAGACTTCTCTATTAAAGCACTTTGCTTACTAGATAGTGGTGCAGATGTTAATTTAATAAGAGAAGGATTAATCCCAACAAAATATTATGAAAAAACCAATAATAAACTCAATCTAGCTACTATTAACAAAAAAACTACATATCAAATACAAATTAAATAATGTTTATCTTTGTAAAAATGGAGCATGCATAAAGACTAATTTCCTTCTAGGAAAGGACATAAACAATGATGTTATCCTTGGAAATCTTTTTCTATAAATTTTGCAGCCTTTTCAAATTGACTCATCAGTTCTAAAAACTATTTTAGACAATAAAGAATTAAATTTTGATTTTTTTCAATTAACTCCTATTCAACATAGCAATATTATTCAAACAAAGTGTAAACAAGAATAAGATGTTCAAAAGCCATTCAGATATCCAGTTCCAAATAAAACGAATCTTATTAATCGTCTCTCTGATGTCTTTATGTTTTCTACATTTAATCCTACATCCAGATTTTGGTACCTTCAAATTTTACCCGGAGGACAGATATAAAATTATTTTTCTTTTCCCAAAGAAAATAAAAATTTAGATTATTGATAATTCAAATTCAGACCTATTTGCCTTCAGGAAGTCTCCCTTCTTATTATGACATAAAGTACAAGCAAAAGCAAAGCCCCTATTCAGGAATCAAGCTCCTCCTCATACCTACATCCTAACAAATATCAATTACCTTCTTCAATCCAGGAATATCTGTCATTTCACAAGAATTTATCAATGCCCATTGGAGTGGCATTCTCTCTGATAAAAGAAAAAACACTAGAAAACCAATCCAAAATTACAAACCATATCAAGGACTAAGAAAGCCAAGTCCTTATGTGCCATAACATCCATCAAAGAGCACTGTTATCCACCTATGTTAATGAAAAAACATCCAGAATTCACCTACGGGAAAAGGTTAACACAGCCCTTCTAGATGAGATAGCTACAAGAACTTGAGAAAAAGTTATTTCTTGTCAGATCAAGGAGCGATTAATGCTCAAAGCTCAATATATAGGCTGGGCAAACTGGCTTTCCCAAATTGTTCCTGCCATCATATGAAGTTGATATCTAATATATCGAACAAGGATTTTCTTTATGCAGGGATGATTTTGAATTGATATAGCAGCTCCCTTCAATCGTGCATCATGCCCTTCGCAGCCTTGGAGTTACCAAAAGACAACTTCTCATAACGATTTTATCAAGTTTGGGTGAAAGATCAGAAATCCGGTTTTATCAACCTTATCAATTATGGACCATCTTGAATTATGAAGAAGGAGATTTAGTCTACAAAAAGTTTATCTCTACCTTAAATGATTACGAGCATCTCCCTGTTGAATATCTAGCTCAATGGTATGAATCTCATGAAGTCGCTACAATGGAATACAGCTCAGAGCACCTCCGAACTTATGATCCAGCTTCTGATCAGTTTCAAACATTTCTCAATCTAAAAGGACATCTTGAATTTGCAAGTACATATAGATATGTTTGGTGTGACGGTCAAAGAGTTGTTTGCATCGCTGATGATCTCGCAGAGCAAACAATGGTGATACAAAATCCATACAAATCTGGACATTCAGCTCTTAATCAAATTATCATTTCTTATGAAGACATGTCTTTCGATATTTCTGAAGAAACTCGAGAAGAGTTAATCCAATTATTCCATGGTGAATTAACAAATGAAGGTTGGGATGAGCACTTTTGATGCAAGTCTCCAATAATACTATGCCTAGCATAAAGATTCTTCCTAAAAGAGCTTTTTCTACCAGCCCATTAATGAGTTTTTTGGAAAAAGTACATACAAAAGTACTAAAAGACAAAGCATATCTCTCATAAGAATGAATTAGTATTTTATGCCCGACATGAACATCTATGAAGAACTTATCTCTAGAAAGGGAAAATAAATAAAGACATGACACATACCTTATCAAGCCACTCAATGCAATCATGACATCTCACTATTCTAAATAAAGTTCATCTACAGCAAAGATTATGATTTTTGCCTTTAGTCTGGTTGCATCATGAAATTTGTCAGCATAAGAAATGAAGTTTAAATGCAGTGTAAATTTAGTTGTAATGAAATGTAAATTATATTAGTTATGACTATAAATAGGTCTAGCCTTCCGCATGTACAGGCAAGAGTTGGAATACCAGTTAAAATCCAGCCTTGCTTCCACCACCATTGCCTCTCTCCTCTCTCTTCCGCTTTTGTATACCCACCATTTTCCCCATTTAGTATCAAAGCCAAGTTGGTATCAAATTTGTAATCAAGTACTTTAGCAATATAAAGTTGTTTTGTGAGTATTTCTTCACTTATCTTTGTTATGTTATGCTTTGATTTTGCTTAAGGAATTGCTGACTCAGAAGTAAGAACATCAAAACTCTTAATACATAGTTCTGTGATTGTTATTATTGAGAAGATTTGATCATATTTCACCTGGAGCAAAGCTGAGGTAGCCATTGTTATCGCCGTTGTTCACCGTGTGAAGGCATTTAAGGCATTTTCTTGGTGTGCAAATCCTCTATTTCGCTAGATACTCGTGGTGGATTTGGTTAAAATAACTTTGTAATACAAATTATGGCTAAGCTTAATAAGAAGTTAGTACCGTCTTCTTCCTCATCATCAAATTCCTTATCTTTTACATTGATTAAAAACAGAGAAGAAATCAGTTATGACGATTTAGATCAAGTTATTTGTGACTGGACTATTCCAACCAAAAAGAAAAATGAAATTTATAAAGTTGAAAGTTTTCAATTAAAATCAAGTTATAAAGTAAAAACCATCGTAAGAACTGAATCTATTACTAGTAATAGTCAGAATCTTTCTTTGATCAAGCCCCATGAAATAAAGGAGTATGTTAAAACATACAATTATATTCATTTTGGATTAGTACAAGTTACTCTAAAGCCTTTAACAAGACTTGGACTTAGAACAGAAGCTCTCATCTATGTTCAAGACACAAGACATAAAAAATTCAGTAATTCATTACTTAGAATGGTTGAATCAAGTTTAGCTAATGGCCCTACTTTCTTCAATTGCTTTCCAAATTTCCCTGTTTCCCTTCTAGATCCAGGTGCACATGAAGCTCTTACTCTTGCTATCCAGACAAAAAGTTTTGATATGAATCCTCCTAGTCAAAATCCTGCTCCCATATGTAGAGTTTATTATAAACTCATGAATTCAATTGTTCTAGGCATAGCCTATTCCCATCAAGCAAAAGGTATGACTACTTTATTCCAAACTAATTTCAAAAATAAAGTTAATATTCCAAAGCTCATACAGTTGAATGATATTAATCTATCTGGTATATGGCGTTTAGAAAATGCTCAACCAGAAAGGTCTTTAGAAAATCAAGATATTGAAACAATTATTAAAAATGAAGATGAAAGTGTTGAAATAAATTTTTAAAGAGATTCAAGAGATACAACTCCTACAGTTTATCAACCTTCTAGAAAGTTTTATTCTCATCCTCTTTCTATGGTAAAATCTTCTATGAAAGAACTATCTCGAGTTTCTTGCTCTATACCTAATGTAGACCTTGACCTACAGGACTTGTGTATCCTTCTTATCAAGCTTCTCCATCTAATACATATAATCCTTCGGAATCCAATTTCAATATAAATGTTATTGAATGTTTTGAAACTAATAAAGAAATATTAAAAAAGAATTTAGCTCTACATCCTTTAACAAAATTCTTTTCTAAACAGGTTTCTCAAGAACATGAAGACTTTTTAAAAGAAAAATGGTACAAATATAGGTATGATAATCAAAGAAAATATTTATTTTTTTGATTGGCTTAAACTAGCCATAAAGAAAGCTTATCATATTGAAGATTTATCCATCAATATGATAACAAAATTAAGCCCATCTTGGAATATAGCTTCTGCTAGTTCTTCTCCACAAAGAATTGAAGAATCTATACATCTTTCACTACATCAAATCATATATAAAGAAACTTCAGTCGAACCCATAAAAGTTGTTGCAAAAATACAAGGAGATAAAGGTAAATCTGAATTTATTTACAAATCAGATTTAAGTCATGTTTTAGAACAAAATAATTATACAAATATTAACCTTCATATTATTGGCCAACAAACTAATATAATTGAAGATAAAGTTGAAAATATTTTACAGCCTTCTGAAATTATTTCTTCTAAAAAGGAAATCAAAACTATCTTAAAAAGATCCTCATTCTCATCCTTAGAATCATTTAGTTCCTCTGATAAAGATTATTCTTCAGATACATGCCACTATAAAATATTTGATAGTGAAATCCAGTATGAATCTGCTTCTTCTTCCTCTTTATCTTTAAATGTACGCTCTGCTCCAGAAGAAATGGTGCTAGAAATGTTTAAAGATCTAAAAGATGATGAAGTAAAAACTAAATATTTTAAAAAAATATAGAAAATAAATAACGAAAATAAAAAAGGAAAAGCTTCTACATCAAGTAATATATCTAACTTACCTGAAAAATTCAGTATAAAAACTGTTATAGATAGATCAAGAGAGCAACATGCTCCTACTCATCTTTCAATTCAAGATCTTTCTAAAGAAATTAATAATCAAAAGCAAGAAATAAAAGAATTAATACATGACTTAATTGAACTTCAAGAACTCAAACAACGTGTTGCAAATTTTGAATTTCACACACTTAGAAATTATTAAGAAAATAATGATAATTTAGAATATCGAGAAAAATTTAATGAAAACCTAAATGGTTTTGTAAATTCTTTAACAAGGAATCCACCTCAAAAATGGAAAACTCAAGTTACAATTAAGGTCAAAGACTTTTTTATTAAAGCACTCTGCTTACTAGATAGCGGTGCAGATGTTAATTTAATAAGAGAAGGATTAATCCCAACAAAATATTATGATAAAACTAAAAATAAACATAGCCTAGCAACTGCTAGTAATAAATTCCATATCCATTATAAATTAAATAACGTCCATTTTTGCAAAAGTGAAACATGTTTAAAGACTAATTTCCTGTTCAGAGAAGATTTAAACAATGATGTTATCCTTGGAAATCCTTTTCTACAGATTCTACGGCCTTTTCAAATTGATTCATCTGGCCTTAAATCTATTAAAGACAATAAAAAATGAATTTTTTATTTTGTTAAATAAACTCCTATTCAACATATCAATATCATTCAAAATCAAATTTGTTATAAAGAAAAAAAAATTGCATATCTTCAAAAAGATATGGATTCGTTAAGAATTGAAAAAGAATTACAAAAACCAGAATTCCAAAAAGATTTAATCCAATTTCAAAAATCTTTTGAAACAGAATGCTGTTCGGACTTTCTTTCTGCCTTTTGGCATAGGAAACACCATACTGTTTCTCTTTCATATATTGATAATTTCGATGAATCTCAAATTACTACTAAAGCTCAACCTATTCAGATGAATAAAGACCTTGTACAACTATGTATTATAGAAATCAATGATCTTCTTGCTAAAAGCTTATTCAGAAATCACAATCCCTTTGGAGTTGTGCAGGGTTTTATGTAAATAAAACGCCTGAACACGAACAAGGTGTTCCCCGTCTTGTTATTAACTACAAGCCTTTAAATAAAGTCTTAAAGTCCATCAGATATCCAGTTCCAAATAAAACTGATTTTATTAACCGTGTAGCTGGTGCCTTCCTTTTTTCCAAATTTGATCTTAAATCAGGATTTTGGCAAATTCAAATTACCCCGGAGGACAGGTATAAAACTACTTTTACAGTACCATTTGGCCATTACAAATGGAACATTATGCCATTTGGTTTAAAAAATGCTCCTTCAGAATTTCAAAGATTAATGAATGATATTTTTAATCCATATCAAGCTTTTACACTTATCTATATAGATGACATTCTTGTGTTTTCAAAATCTATTTATGATTATTGGAAACACTTAAATATTTTTTAAAAAGTTATTATCAAGAATAGACTTGTCTTATCCCAAAAGAAAATGGAGCTTTTTCAAACAGAAATTCAGTTTCTTCCTTTATAAAAAAAAAGGAACTATTTCTCCAGTCCAAAGAATTATTAAGTTTACTTCCCAATTTCCTGATGAAATTCTTAATAAAGAGCAATTGCAATGTTTTCTTGGATGCCTTCATTATGTTTCTGACATTTATAAAGATCTTGCTAAAGAAAGAAAAATCTTGCAAATACGCTTGGCCAAAAATCCCATAGAATGGTCACCAGCTCATACAAAAGCTGTTTAAAATATTAAACAGAAAGCCAAAAATTTACCTTTTTTAACTATCTCTCATCCTGATTTATTAAAAATAGTTCAAACAGATGCAATTGAAATAGGTTTTGGAGGAATCCTTATATAAAGAAACGTCCTTGGAAAAGAAGAAATTCTTCGTTTCACTTCTGGAACATGGATGCCCACTCAGCAAAATTATTCAACTATTAGAAAGGAAATCTTATCCATAGTAACTAGTATAATGAAGTTCCAATGTGATTTATTAAACAAAAATTTTTTTAAGAATAGATTGTAAATCTGCGAAAGAAATTTTAGAAAAAGATGTAAAAAAATCTTGCTGCTAAGTAAATCTTTGCTCGCTGGCAAGCCTTATCCACAGAATCCAGCTGCAATTATCTTGAGAGATGGGGAGCAACCCATACTTCTAAAATTCCTCAATTTCAAAGCCCATCAAGCCCTATATCCAGAAAACCTCAAGCTTCACAAGCCCAATATTTTGCCATAAAAGCACCCTTGAGAATTTATTCCTTAGGTGACATGTCTTATGCCAATACCATTTCTATTGAACATCTTATCCAAACCCTTTTTTCTCCTGATCGCTTATTTATCCAACCTCTTGACTATAAAGTCTATGAGCAGATTCTAATCAAAACTAGTAACTGTGCTATTGATCATATAGATGGATCAAAAAATTCATACTTAAAGCCATCAATTCATATCAAGTTTTGGCATCAATTTGATTATACTGCAATACTCTAGCAATATTCTACTGATCAAGCTATAAAGCCATCATTCTTTGAAGTTCTCAAAACTCCTAAAAAAGAACAAGAAAGGCTTTATCCAATAAGTGATATTGACAAACAGAAGAATTATTGTTCAGCATCTCCTTCTGCTCTTTATGCAACAGCAGATTTGCTTTAACTCAAAAAAGAACTTCAAATGGAAATTATTGAACAAATACAAAAAGAATGGTCATCTGAAAATTCTCTATTAAGTTTTGGTCAGCAGCTGGATCATCTTTGGGCTAATGATAATCCTTTTGAAAATATTGCTCCGGAACTAGATACAGATGCTGATGAGACAAAAAGTGATAACGAAGGATTCATATCTATCCGAAGAAAAGGAAAAAATAAAGCCAAGACAAGACATATACTTTATCAAGCCACCCAATTTCCCATAAAGCAATCATGACAATCCACTATTCAAAATAAAGTTCATCTATAGTGAAGATTGTGATCTTATCCAGCAGTCCTAAAGCATCATGAAATTTGTCAGCACATGAAATGAAATGCAAATGCAGTGTAAATTCAATTGTAATGAAATGTAAATTATGTTTGTTATGACTATAAATAAGTCTAGTCTTCCTCATGTACAAGGAAGAGTTGGAATACCAATCAAAATCCAGCCTTGTTTCCACCACCATCTCCTCTCTCCTCTCCCTTCCACTTTTATATACCCACCATCTTCCCCATTTGGTATCAAAGCCAAGTTGGCATCTAGTTAGTAATCAAATATCATTATAATATAAAATTATTTTGTGAGCATTTTTTCACTTATCTTTGTGTTTTTATTTTGTTTAAGGAATTGCTGGCTCAGAAGCAAGAACGTAAAAAATCTTAACACCTGGTTGTCTATTTGTTATTACTAAGAAATTTTAAACATATTCCGCCCAGAGCTAAGCTGAGGTAGCCATTGTTGTCGCCGTTGTTAGCCGTGTGAAGGCGTTTAAGGCATTTTGATGGTCTGTAAATCCTTTATTTCATTAGATACTTGTGGTGGATTTAGTTAAAAGAACTCTGTAATATAAATTATAACTAAGCTTATTAAGAAGTTTGTACCTTCTTCTTCATCATCATCAAATTCCTTATCTTCTATGTCTATTAAAAATAGTGAAGAATCAGTTATGACGATTTTGATTAAGTTATTTGTGACTGGACTATTCCAACCGTAAATAAAAATGAAATTTATAAAGTTAGAAGTTTTCAATTAAAATCAAGTTATAAAGTAAAAACCATTGAAAGAACTAAATCCATTACCAATAATGTTTAACATCTTTCTTTAATCAAGCCCCATGAAATAAAAGAGTATGTTAAAACATACAATTATATTCATTTTGGATTAGTGCAAGTTGCTCTAAAGCCTTTAACAAGACTTGGACTTAGAACAGAAGCTCTCATTTATATTCAAGGCACAAGACATAAAAAATTCAGTGATTCATTACTTGGAATGGTTAAATCAAGTTTGGTTAATGGCCTTACTTTCTTCAATTGCTTTCTAAATTTCTCTGTTTCTCTTACAGATCCAGGTGCACATGAAGCTCTTACTCTTACTGTCCAGACAAAAGGTTCTGATATGAATCATCATAATTAAAATCTTGCTCTCATATATAGAGTTTATAATAAACTCAAGAATTCAATTGTTCTAGGCATAGCCTATTCCCATCAAGCAAAAGGTATGACTACTTTATTCCAAACTAATTTCAAAAATAAAGTTAATATTTCAAAACTCATATAGTGGAATGATATTAATCTATTTAGTAAATGGCACTTAGAAAAAACTTAACCAAAAAGGTCTTTAGAAAATCAAGATATTGAAACAATTATTGAACATGAAGATGGAAGTATTGAAATAAATTTTCAAATATATTCAAAAAATACAACTCCTGCAGTTTATCAACCTTCTAGAAAGTCTTATTCTCATCCTCTCTCTGTGGTAGGATCTTCCATAAAAGAACCTTCTCGAGTTTCTTGCTTTACACCTAATGTAGACCTTCGACCTACAGAACTTGTGTATCCTTCTTATCAAGCTTCTCCATCTAATACAATAATCCTTTGGAATCCGATTCCAATATAAATGTTATTGAATGCTTTGAAATTGATAAAGAAATGTTAAAAAAGAATTTATCTTTACATCCTTTAATAAAATCCTTTTTTAAACAGGTTTCTCAAGAGCATAAAGACTTTTTAAAGGAAAAATGGTACAAATATATGTTTGATAGTCAAAGAAATATTTATCTCTTTGATTGGCTTAAACTAGCCATGAAGAAAGCTTATAATACTGAAGATTTATCTATCAATATAATAACAAAATTAAGTTCATCTTGGATTATAACTTCTACTAGTTCTTCTCCACAAAGAACTGAAGAATCTATGCATCCTTCATTACATCAAATCATACATAAAGAAACTTCAGCCATACCCATAAAAGATGTAGCAAAAATACAAGGAGATAAAGGTAAATCTAAATTAATTTATAAATCAGACTTAAGTCATATTTTAGAACAAAATAATTATACAAATATTAACCTTCATACTATTGGCCAACAAACCAATAGAATTGAAGATAAAGTCAAAAATATTTTAAAAATTTATGAAGCATCTTCTTCACAAAAGATAATTATGACACAAACTTTTGGTTTTCAAGGTGAAGCCCTTACAGATCTAAAGTTAAAAAGGAAACCTTTAAAATTTTCAGATGAACTAATCGATCAATTATCTCATAGTTCTATAAATGTAAAACTTCAGGAAAATAAAGATAAAAAAGATGACAAATCTATAAATATTTTAGTCTCAAATTCTAAAGCCTCTAACTCAGATTCAGAATTCTCTATAGCTGATCCTATAGAAGAAGAGTCTAAAATAAATGAGAATCAAAATGATCAAAATCAAGAAAATCAAAAAATTAATAAAATATTTAAAAGACAAAAACCAATAGTCACTGCAGCAAAAACAAGAAATTATTATCCAAAACCTACTCCGGTTGATCTTCAATTCGAAGAACAAGCTATTCTAAATGGCTTTCAATTTGAAAACTCCTCAGTATACGAATGGAATGTAGATGGACTATCTGAATATCAAATCCTGCAACTATGCCAACACATGATGATATATGCCTCTACCATCATGGCTGCCGATAATGATCAAAGACATGCAGTAAATGCTGTTGTCCTTGGATTTACCAGACAATTACATGGTTGGTGGGAAAACTGCCATCTGATATAGAAAGAGAAGCTATACTAAATGTAGTAAAAAGAGATCCTTCAGGAAATCCTGTTATTACACCTCTAGGTCAAATGATTCCTGATTCTATTTACATGCTTATTACCAATATATTAAAACATTTTATTGGTAATTATATGAATGTAGAAGAAAAATAAAAGCACAATTAATCAATTTATCTTGCCCAACATTATCAGATTTTCGTTGGTATAAAGATGTTTTCATATCAAAACTCTATATAATCGATGCAAGCAATTCAGAATTTTGGAAAGAAAAATTTATATTTGGTCTTCCTAAACTTTTACAGAAAAAGTTATAGAAGAGTTAAAATTAGAAAATTATGGAAATTTAAATTATGGACTTTATACATATGGTGACCTCATTCAAAAGATAAATAAAGTTGGATTTTCATTATGCAATGAAATCAAACTTAAACGACAAATTGAAAATAAAAAAAGAATCAGTAAATATGAACTTGGTGATTTTTGTTATCTATTTGACATAAAACTATTAATTAGTCCTTCTATCAATAATAAAAAGAAAAACTTCAAAAAAAAACCATCAAAAAGAAAATATAAGCAATTTTCAACTCCACAATATTATATTCCCTCAGAAAGATATCATAAAAAATCTTCTCATAAAAATCCTTATAAAGAATCAAAGAAATCTTATACAAAAGATAATCCATCCACTTCTTATCTCAAGAGAAAAGAAATACAGTGTTATAATTGCAAGGAAAAAGGACATATAGCTCTTGACTGCCCAAGAATAAAAGTAAAAATAGAAAAAGAAATCAAAATTATCTAAAAAGGATCCTCAGCATTAGAGTCATCCAGTTCCTCTGATGCAGATTTTTCTTCCACTCATTCTTCAGATACATGTCAATGTAAAATATTTGATAGCGAAATCTATTATGAATATGCTTCTTCTTCCTCTTTATCTTTAAATGTACTTTTTACTCTAGAAGAATTGGTGCTAGAAATGTTTAAAGATTTCAAAGATGAAGAATAAAAAAATAAATATTTTAAAAAACACAGAATATAAATAGAGGAAATAAGAAAAAGGAAAAGCTTCTACATCAAATAATATATCTGACTTACCTGAACTATTCAACATTAAAATTGTATTAAATAGATTAAGAAGGGGCAAGCTCCTCCTCATCTTTCAATTCAAGATCTTTATAAAGAAATTACTAATCAAAAGCAAGAAATAAAAGAATTAAAATAAGACCTAATTGAACTTCAAGAACTCAAACAACGTGTTGAGAATCTTGAATTTCACACACTAAAAAATTATCAAGAAAATAATGATAATAAATTAGAACACCAAGAAGAATTTAGTGAAAACTTAAATGGTTTGGTAAATTCTTTAACAAGAAATCCACTTAAAAAATGAAAACTCAAGCTACAATTAAGATCAAAGACTTCCTATTAAAGCACTTTGCTTACTAGATAATGGCATAGATGTTAATTTAATATGAGGAGGATTAATCCCAACAGAATATTATTAAAAAACCAATAATAAACACAATCTAGCTACTGCTAGCAAAAAAACTATATATTAAATACAAATTAAGTAATATTTATGTCTGTAAAAATGAAACATGCATAAAGACTAATTTCCTTCTAGGAAAGGATTTAAACAATGATGTTATCCTTGGAAACCCTTTTCTACAAATTTTACAGCCTTTTCAAATTGACTCATCAGGTCTAAAACTATTTTAGACAATAAAGAATTAATTTTTGATTTTGGTGAATCAACTCCTATTCAGCATATCAATATTCAAATAAAGTTCAAACAAGAATAAGGTGTTAAAAAAACAATCAAATATCCAGTTCCAAATAAAGTGGATCTTATTAATCGTCTCTCTGATGTCTTCATTTTTCTACATTTGATCCTACATCCAGATTTTGGTACCTTCGAATTCTACCCAGAGGACAAATTTAAAATTATTTTTTTCCCAAAGAAAATAAAAATTCAAATTATTGATAATTCTCATTTAGACCTATCTGCCTTCAAGAAGTATCCCTTCTCATTAAGACAACAAGTACAAGCAAAAGCAAAGCCCCTATTCAGGAATCAAGCTCTTCCTTCGTACCTACAACCCAACAAATATCAATTCCTTACTTCAATCTAGGATTATCTGTCACTTCACAAGAACTTATTAATGCCCATTGGAGTGTCATTCTCTCTGATGAAAGACAAAACACTAGAAAAACCCTATCCAAAATTGCAAACCATATCAAGGACTTAGAAAGCCAAATCCATATGTGCCATAACATCCATCAAAGAGCACTATTATCCATCTATACTGATGAAAAAACATCCAAAATTCACCTCTTGGAAAAGGTTAACATAGCCCATCTAGATAAGATAGCTGCAAGAATTAAAAAAAAACTATTTTTTGTCGGATCAAGGAGCAATTAATGCTCAAAGCTCAATATATAAGCTGGGCAACTAGCTTTCCCATATTGTTCCTGCCATCATATGAAGTTGATATCTCTTATATCGAACAAGGATTAGTCCAAAGATTTTCTTTATGCAGAGATGATTTTGAAATGATACATCAACTCCCTCAATCGTGCGTCATGCCCTTCGCAGCCTTGGAGTTACCAAAAGGCAACTTCTCATAACGATTTCATCAAGTTTGGGTGAAAGAGCAAAAATCCAGTTTTATCAACCATAGTAGTTATGGACCATCATGAATTATGAACAAGGATATTTAGTCTGCAAAAAGTTCATCTCTATTGTAAATGATTAGAGCATCTCCCTGTTGATTAGCCAGCTCATTGGTATCAATCTAATGAAGTTACTACAATGGAATACAGCTTAGAACGCCTCCAAACTTATGATCTTGCTTCAGATCAGTATCAAAGATTTCTCAATTTAAAAGGACATCTTGAATTTGCAAGTACATACAAATACGTTTGGTATGACGGTTAAAGAGTTATTTGCATCGCTGATGATTTCGCTGAGCAAATAACGGTGATACAGAATCCATATAAATCTGGACATACAGCTCTTAATCAAATTATCAATGCTTATGACGACATGTCTTTTGATATTTCTGACAAAACTCGAGAAGAGTTAACCAATATTCCATGGTGAATTAACAAATGATGGCTGGGACGAGCACTTTTGATGTAAGTCTCCATTAAGACTTTGCCTAGCATAAAGATTCTTCCTGCAAGAGCTTTTTCTACTAGCCCATCAATGAGTTTTTTGGAAAAGTACATACAAAAGTACTAAAAGACAAAGCATACTCTCATAAGAATGAAGTAGTATTTTATTCCTGACATGCACATCTATGAAGAGCTTATCTCCCAAAAGGAAAAAGAAATAAAGACATGACACATACCTTATCAAGTCACTCAAAGCAATCATGACATCTCACTATTCAGAATAAAGTTCATCTACAAAAAAGACTGTGATTTTTACCTATAGTCCGATTGCATCATGAAATTTGTCACACCTGAAATGAAATGCAAATGCCGTGTAAATTCAGTTGTAATGAAATGTAAATTTTGTTGGTTATGGCTATAAATAGGTCTAGCCTACTGCATGTATAGGCAAGAGTTGGAATACTGGTCAAAATCCAACCTTGCTTCCACCACCATCTCCTCTCTCCTCTCCCTTCTGCTTTTGTGTACCCACCATCTTCCCCATTGGTATCAGGGCCAAGTTGACATTAAATTTGTAATCAAGTACTTTGGTAATATAAAGTTGTTTTGTGAGTATTTCTTTACTTTGCTTTGTTATGTTATGCTTTGATTTTGCTTAAGGAATTGCTGACTCAGAAGTAAGAACGTCAAAACTCTTAATACTTAGTTTCGTCTTTGTTATTATTGAGAAATTTTAATCATATTCTGCCCGGAGCGAAGTTAAGATAGCCATTGTTGTCGCCGTTGTTAGGCCATGTGAAGGCGTTTAAGGTGTTTTGTTGGTGTGTAAATCCTCTATTTCGTTAGATATTCGTGGTGGATTTGGTTAAAATAACTTTCTAATACAAATTATGGCTAAGCTTATTAAGAAGTTTGTACCTTCCTGTTCCTCCTCATCAAATTCCTTATCCTCTATGTCTATTAAAAATAGTGAAGAAATCAGTTATGTCAATTTAGATCAAGTTATTTGTGACTGGACTATTCCAATCGAAAATAAAAAATAAATTTATAGAGTTGGAAGTTTTCAATTAAAATCAAGTTATAAAGTAAATGCCATCGAAAGAACTGATTCCATTACTAGTAATATTCAGCATCTTTCTTTAATCAAGCCCCATAAAATAAAGGAGTATGTTAAAAACTAGAATTATATTCATTTTGGAGTAATGCAAGTTGCACTAAAGCCATTAACAAGACTTGGACTTATAACTGAAGCTCTCATCTATATTCAAGATACAAGACATAAAAAATTCAGTGATTCATTACTTGGAATGGTTGAATCAAGTTTGGCTAATGGCCCTACTTTCTTCATTTGCTTTCCAAATTTCTTTGTTTCTCTTACAGATCCAGGTGCACATGAAGCTCTTACTCTTGCTATCCAGACAAAAGGTTTTGATATGAATCATCATAATCAAAATCTTGTTCTCATACATAAAGTTTATTATAAACTCATGAATTCAGTTGTTCCAGGCATAGCCTATTCCCATCAAGCAAAAGGTATGACTACTTTATTCCAAAGTAATTAAAAAAATAAAGTTAATATTCCAAAACTTATACAGTGAAAAGTTATTAATCTATCTAGTAAATGGCACTTAGAAGACACTCAACTTGAAAGGTCTTTAGAAAATCAAGATATTGAAACAATTATTGAACATGAAGATGGAACTACTGAAATAAATTTTCAAACAGATTCAAAAGATACGCCTACAGTTTATCAACCTTTTAGAAAGTCTTATTCTCATCCTCCCTCTGTGGTAGGATCTTCCATAAAAGAACCATGCCGAGTTCCTTACTCTACAGCTAATGTAGACCTTCAACCTACAGGACTAGTGTATTGTTCTTATCAAGCTTCTCCATCTAATACATATAATCCTTTGGAATCCGATTTCAATATAAATGCTATTGAATGCTTTGAAATTGCTAAAGAAATGTTAAAAAAGAATTTAGCTTTACATCCTCTCACAAAATCCTTTTTTAACCATGTTTCTCAAGAGCATAAAGACTTTCTAAAAAGCAAAATGGTATAAATATATGTATGATAATTAAAGAAATTTTTAGTTCTTTGATTGGCTTAAACTAGCCATGATGAACGCATATAATACTGAAGATTTATGCATCAATATGATAACTAAATTAAGCTCTTCTTAGATTATAGCTTCTACCAGTTCCTCTCCAGAAAGAACTGAAGAATCTATACATCCTCCATTAAATCAAATCATTTATAAAGAAACTTCAGCTAGACTCATAAAAGTTGTTGCAAAAATACAAGGAGACGAAGGTAAAACTAAATTTATTTACAAATCAGATTTAAGTTTAGTTTTATAACAAAATAATTATACAAATATAAACCTTCATACTACTGGCCAACAAATCAATAGAATTAAAGATAAAGTTGAAAATATTTTAAAATTTTATGAAACTACTTCTTCCCATAAAGTAATCAAGACACAATCTTTAGGTTTTTAAGGTGAAGCCCTTAAAATTTTCAGACGAACTAATCAATCAATTATCTCATAATTTTGCAAACATAAAACATAAAGATAAAAAAGAAAACAATGATGAAAAATCCATAAATGTTTTAGTTTCTAAAGCGTCGAGCTCAGACTCAGAATTCTCTATTTCTGATTGTATAGAAGCAAAATCAAATGAAAATCAAGATGATCAAAATTGAAAATCTCTTATTTAAGAGACAAAAACTAATAATCACTGCAGCAAAAACAAGAAATTAATATCCAAGATCTACTCCAGTTGATCTTCAATTTGAAGAACAAGTTATTCTAAATGGCCTTCGATTTGAAAACTCTTCAGTATATGAATGGAATGTAGATGGACTATCTTAATATCAAATCCTGCAACTATACCAACACATGATGATATACGCCTCTACCATCATGGCTGCTGGTAATGATCAAAGACATGCAATAAATGCATTCGTCCTTGGATTTACTAGACAACTACATGGGTGGTGGGAAAAATATCTATTTGATACAGAAAGAGATACTATATTAAATGTAGTAAAAAGAGATTCCTCAGGAAATCCCGTTCTTACTCCTCCAAGCCAAATGATCCTAATTCCGTCTACGTGCTTATTACTAATATAGTTAAACATTTTATTGGTAATTATATGAATGTAGAAGAAAAATTAAAAACACAATTAATCAAATTATCTTGCCTAACATTTTTAGATTTTTGTTGGTATAAAGATGTTTTCTTAACAAAACTCTATACAATCGATACAAGTAATTCGAAATTTTGGAAAGAAAAATTCATAACTGGTCTTTCTAAACTTTTTGCAGAAAAAGTTAAAGAAGAATTAAAATAAAAAAATTATGAAAATTTGAGTTATGGAATGTATAAATATGGGGATATAATTTAAAAGATTAATAAAGTTGGATTTTCATTACGCAATGAAATCAAACTTAAACATCAAATTGAAAATGAAAAAAGAATTAGCAAGTATGAACTTGGTGATTTTTGTTTTCAATTTGGGATGGAACCATTAATCAGTCTTCTAGCCAGAATAAAAAGAAAAACATAAAAAGAATCCATCAAAAAAGAAAATCTAAACATTTTTCAACTCCACAATATTATACTCCCTTAAAAAGATATTATAAAAAATCTTCTCATAAAACCTATATAAAGAATTAAAGAAATCTTATACAAATGATAATCCATCCACTTTTTATCCCAAGAAAAAAGAAATACAATGTTATAATTGCAAAACAAAAGGACATATAGCTCCTGACTGCCTAAAAAAAAGTAAAAAAAAAAAAAGAAATCAAAACTATCTTAAAAGGATCCTCAGCGTCAGAGTCATCTAATTCTTCTGATATAGATTATTCTTCCTATCATGTTTCAGATAAATGTCATTGTAAAATATTTGACTGTGAAATCCAGTATGAATCTACTTCTTCTTCCCCTTTATCTTTAAACGTACTTTCTGCTCCAGAAGAGATGGTGCTAGAAATGTTTAAAGATTGAAAAGATGAAGAATGAAAAAAATAAATATTTTGAAAAAATACAGAATATAAATAAAGGAACTATAAAAAGGAAAGCTTCTACATCAAATAACATATCAGACTTACCTGAACAATTCAGCATTAAAACTGTATTAGATAGATTAAGAGAGCAACAAGCTCCTACTCATCTTTCTATTCAAGATCTTTATAAAGAAATAAATAATCAAAAGCAAGAAATAAAAGAATTAAAACAATGATTAATTGAACTTTAAGAACTCAAACAACGTGTTGAGAATCTTGAATTTCACACACTAAAAAATTATCAAGAAAATAATGATAATAAATTAGAACATCAAGAAGAATTTGGTGAAAACTTAAATGGTTTTGTAAATTCTTTAACAAGAAATCTACTTAAAAAATAAAAAACTCAAGCTACAATTAAGATCAAAGACTTCTTTATTAAAGTACTCTGCTTACTAAATAGTGGTGCAGATGTTAGTTTAATAAGAGAAGGATTAATCCCAACAAAATATTATGAAAAAACCACTAATAAACTCAATCTAGCTACTGCTAGCAAAAAACTGCATATCAAATATAAATTAAGTAATGTTTATGTATGTAAAAATGGAACATGCATAAAGACTAATTTCCTTTTAGGAAAGGATTTAAACAATGATGTTATCCTTAGAAATCATTTTCTACAAATTTTATAGCCTTTTTAAATTGACTCATCAGGTCTAAAATCTATTTTAGACAATAAAGAATTAAATTTTGATTTTGTTGAATTAACTCCTATTTAACATATCAATATTATTCAGACAAAGTATAAACAAGAATAAGATGTTCAAAAACCATTCATATAACCAGTTCCAAATAAAACGGATCTCATTAATCGTCTCTCTAATGTCTTCATGTTTTCTACAATTAATCCTACATCTAGATTTTGGTACCTTCAAATTCTACCTAGAGGATAGATATAAAACTGTTTTTCTTTTCCCAAAGAAAATAAAAATTCAGATTATTGATAATTCTCATTCAGACCTATCTGCCTTTAGGAAGTATCCCTTCTCATTATGACATTAAGTACAAGTAAAAGCAAAGCCCCTATTCAAGAATCAAGCTCTTCCTTCATACCTACATCCCAACAAATATCAATTCCCTTCTTCAATCCAAGATTATCTGTCACTTCACAAGAACTTATCAATGCCCATTGGAGTGCCATTCTCTTTTATAAAAGAAAAGACACTACAAAAACCCTATCCAAAATTGCAAACCATATCAAGGACTTAGAAAGCCAAATCCTTATGTGCCATAACATCCGTTAAAGAGCACTATTATCCACCTATACTGATGCAAAAACAACCAGAATTCACCTCCTGGAAAAGGTTAACAAAGCGCTTCCAGATGAGATAGTTGCAAGAATTAGAGAAAAAACTATTTCTTGTCAGATGAAGGAGCGATTAATGCTCAAAGCTCAATATATAAGCTGGGCAACTAGCATTCCCAAACTATTCCTGCCATCATATAAAGTTGATATCTCATATATCGAACAAGGATTAGTCCAAAGATTTTCTTTATGCAGAGATAATTTCAAAATGATATAGCTGCTCCCTGCAATCGTGCGTTATGCCCTTCGTAGCCTTGGAGTTACCAAAAGACAACTTCTCATAATGATTTCATCAAGTTTGGGTGACAGATCAGAAATCCAGTCTTATCAACCTTATCAATTATGGACCATCATGAATTATAAAGAAAATTTAGTCTACAAAAAGTTCATCTCCACCTTAAATGATTACGAACATCTCCCTGTTGATTATCCAGCTTAATGGTATGAATCTCATGAAGTCGCTATAATGGAATATAGCTTAGAATGTCTCAAAAATTATGATACAGCTTCTGATCAATATCAAAGATTTCTCAATCTAAAAGGACATCTAGAATTTGCAAGTACATACAGATATATTTGGTATGACGATCAACGAGTTGTTTGCATTGCTGATGATCTCATTGAGCAAACTACGGTGATACAGAATCCTTTTAAATCCGGACATGCCAAGTTTAATCAAATTCTCAATGCCTATGAAGATATCTCTTTTCACATTTAGAAAAAATTCATGAAGAATTAATTCAGCTATTCCATAGAGAATTTGAAAATGATAATGAAGGTTGGAATGACCCTTGTCATAATTTTGACTCTATTATAAAGTTCTCCACCAGCTGCAATGGAATTCATCAGGATGGTGATTAATCTTATCAGGATTTAGATTTATTAAGAGTTTTCTCTATAAAGCATGCAAAAAAAAGATAAGAAAAACTTTATCATTGCTATCGTATCCATAGCTATGCTATTATCTACGAGTACATCAAAGTTATGTTGAAAAAGTACTATACAAAAAGCTACTTTGAGAAAGAAGACAAGACAATTGTGAAAAATCCAAAAGACAACAAGAATGAACAAGGCTCCATAGACTCCTCTCTCTGCAACAAACCAACCAGGTACTATGCAAAAGAATAAAGCAACTATGGAGAAGAATAAAGCAACATCCTCCTAGTCAACGAGTACAATCATCATAGCATGAAGACCAACCGTCTACATGGCAACTAGTGATCCTATTTAGCAGTAAAATCCTGAAACATCATGCAATATGCTAGCACATAAAATTAAATGCAAATGCAGTCTACATTCAGTTGTAATGAAATGTAAATTATGTTTGTTAAGGCTAAAAATAGTACCAGCCTTCTCCATGTATTGGCAAGAGTTGGAATACCACTCAAAATCTAGCCTTGCTTCCACCACCATCTCCTCTCTCCTCTCCCATCCGCTTTTGTATACCCACCATCTTCCCCATTTGGTATCAAAGCCAAGTTGGCATCTAGTTTGTAATCAAGTGTAATTGCAATATAAAGTCGTTTTATGAGTATTTCTTCACTTAATCTTTATGTTTTGATTTTGTTTAAGGAATTGCTGACTCAGAAGTAAGAACATCAAAAATCCTAATACTTAGTTCTGTATTTGTTATTATTGAGAAATTTTAATCATATTCCGCCTGAACCGAAGCTAAGGTAGCCATCGTTGTCACCCTTGTTCACCGTGTGAAGGCGTTTAAAGCATTTTGTTGGTGTGTAAATCCTTTATTTCATTAGATACTCTTGATGGATTTGGTAAAAATAACTTTGTAATACAAATTATGGCTAAGCTTATTAAGAAGTTTGTACCTTTTTCTTCCTCATCATCAAATTCCTTATCTTCTATGTCTATTAAAAATAGTGAAGAAATCAGTTATGACAATTTAGATCAAGTTATTTTTGACTAGACTATTCCAACCAAAAAGAAAAATGAAATTTATAAAGTTGGAAGTTTTTAATTACAATAAAGTTATAAAGTAAAAACCATCGAAAGAACTGAATCCATTACCAGTAATATTCAGAATCTTTTTTTAATCAAGCCCCATGAAATAAAGAAGTAGGTTAAAATGTACAATTATATTCATTTTGGATTAGTGCAAGTTGCTCTAAAGCCTTTAATAAGACTTGGACTTATAACGGAAGCTCTCATCTATGTTCAGGATACAAGACATAAAAAATTCAGTGATTCATTACTTAGAGTGGTTGAATCAAGTTTGGCTAACGACCCTACTTTCTTCAATTGCTTTCCAAATTTCTTGGTTTTCTTTACAGATCCAGGTGCACATGAAGCTCTTACTCTTGCTATCCAGACAAAAGGTTTTGATATTAATCCTTATAATCGAAATCTTACTCTCATATATAGAGTTTATTATAAACTCATGAATTCAGTTGTTCCAGGCATAGCCTATTCCCAACAAGCAAAAGGTATGACTACTTTGTTCCAAACTAATTTAAAAAATAAGGTTAATATTCCAAAACTCATATAGTGGAATAATATTAATCTATCTGGTAAATGGCGCTTAGAAAATGGCCAACCAGAAAGGTCTTTCGAAAATCAAGTTATTGGAACAATTATTCAACATGAAGATGGAAGTGTTGAAATAAATTTTTAAACAAATTTAAGATATACAACTCCAACAGTTTATCAACCTTCTAGAAAGTCTTATTTTCATCCTCCCTCTATGGTAGGATCTTCCATAAAGGTACCATCCCGATTTTCTTGCTCTACACCTAATGTAGACCTTCGCCCTACAGGACTAGTGTATCCTTCTTATCAAGCTTCTCCATCTAATACATACAATCCTTTGGAATCCGATTTCAATATAAATGTTATAGAATGTTTTGAAATTGATAAAGAAAAGTTAAAAAAGAATTTAGCTCTACATCCTTTAACAAAATAATTTTTTAGATTAGTTTCTCAAGAACGTAAAGACTTTCAAAAAGCAAAATGGTATAAATATATGTACAATAATCAAAGAAATATTTATTTCTTTGACTGGCTTAAACTAGCCATGAAGAAAGCTTATAATACTGAAGATTTTTCCATCAATATGATAACTAAATTAAGCTTTTCTAGGATTATAGCTTCTACTAGTTCCTCTCCACAAAAAACTGAAGAATCTATACATCCTCCATTATATCAAATAATATATATAGAAACTTCAACTGTACCCATAAAAGATGTTGCAAAAATACAAGGAGATAATGGTAAATCTAAATTTATTTACAAATCAGATTTAAGTCATGTTTTATAAGAAAATAATTATACAAATATTAACCTTCACACTATTGGCCAACAAACCAATAGAATTGAAGATAAAGTTGAAAATATTTAAAAAATTTATGAAGCATCTTCTTCACAAAAGATAATTAAGACAGAAACTTTAGGTTTTCAAGGTGAAGCCCTTAAAGATCTAAAGTTAGAAAGGAAACCTTTAAAATTTTCAGATGATCTAATCAATCAATTATCTCATAGTTTTACAAATATAAAATGTCAAGAAAATAAAGATCAAAAAGCTAAGAAATCTATAAATGTTTTAGTCTCAAATTCTAAAGCCTTTAGCACAGATTCAGAATTTTCTATAGCTGATCCTATAGAAGAAGAGTCTAAAATAAATGAGAATCAAAATGATCAAAATCAAGAATCTCTACAAATCAATAAAATATTTAAAAGACAAAAACCAATAGTCAATGCAGCAAAAAAAAGAAATTATTATCCAAGACTTACTCTAGTTGATCTTCAATTCGAAGAACAAGCTACTCTAAAAGACCTTCAATTTGAAAACTCCTCAGTATACGAATGGAATATAGATGGACTATCTAAATATCAAATCCTGCAACTATGCCAACACATGATGATATACAACTATACCATTATGGCTGTTCGTAATGATCAAAGACATGTAGTAAATGCAGTTGTCCTTGGATTTACTGGACAATTACATGGTTGGTGGGAAAAGTACCTATCTGATATAGAAAGACAAGCTATACTAAATGCAATAAAAAGAGATCCCTCAGGAAATCCTGTTCTTGCTCCTCAAGGCCAAATAATCCCTAATTCCATCTACATGCATATTACCAGTATAGTTAATCATTTTATTAGTAATTATATGAATGTAGAAAAAAAATTAAAAACACAATTAATCAACTATCTTACCCAATATTATCAGATTTTTGTTGGTATAAAGAAGTTTTCTTATCAAAACTCTATACAATCAATGCATGTAATTTAGTATTTTGGAAAGAAAAATTCATATCTGGTCTTCCTAAACTTTTTGCAGAAAAAGTTAGAGAAGAATTAAAATCAGAAAATTATGAAAATTTGAATTATGGAATGTATAAATATGGTGATCTAATTCAAAAGATTAATAAAGCTGGATTTTCTTTATGCAATGAAATCAAACTTAAACATCAAATTGAAAATAAAAAAAGAATCAGCAAGTATGAACTTGGTGATTTTTGTTTTCAAGTTGGGATGGAACCATTAATCAGTCCTTCTAGCCAGAATAAAAAGAAAAACTTAAAAAGAAACCATCAAAAAAGAAAATCAAAACATTTTTCAACTCCATAATTTTATACTCCCTCAAAAAGATATTATAAAAAATCTTCTCATAAAAACCCTTATAAAGAATTAAAGAAATCTTATACAAATGATAATCCATCCACTTCTTATCCCGAGAAAAAAGAAATATAATGTTTTAATTGCAAAGAAAAGGACATATAGCTCCTAACTACCCAAAAATAAAAGTTAAAACAGAAAAAGAAATCAAAACTATCTTAAAAGGATCCTCAGCATTAGAGTCATCCAATTCTTCTGATACAGATTATTCTTCCTCTCATGCTTCAGATACAGGTCATTGTAAAATATTTGATAGTGAAAACCTGTATGAATTTGCTTCTTCTTTCTCTTTACCTTTAAACATACTTTTGGCTCCAGAAGAGATTATGCTAGAAATGTTTAAAGATCTAAAAAATGAAGAATTAAAAAATAAATATTTTGAAAAAATACAGAATATAAATAAAGGAACTAAAAGAGGGAAAGCTTTTACATCAAATAACATATTAGACCTATCTGAACAATTCAGCATTAAAACTGTATTAGATGGATTAAGAGAGCAACAAGCTCCTACTCATCTTTCTATTCAAGATCTTTATAAAGAAATAAATAATCAAAAGCAAGAAATAAAAGAATTAAAACAAGACTTAATTGAACTTCAAGAACTCAAACAACCTATTGAGGATTTTAATTTCATACACTAAAAAATTATCAAAAAAATAATGATAATTTAAAAAATCAAGAAAAATTTGATAAAGACTCAAATGGTTTTTGTAAATTCTTTAACAAGAAATCTACTTAAAAAGTGGAAAACTCAAGCTATAATTAAGGTCAAAGACTTCTCTATTAAAGCACTCTGCTTACTAGATAGTTGTGCAAATGTTAATTTAATAAGAGAAGGATTAATCCCAACAAAATATTATGAAAAAACCAATAATAAACTCAATCTAGCTACTATTAGCAAAAAACTACATATCAAATACAAATTAAATAATGTTTATGTCTGTAAAAATGGAACACGCATAAAGACTAATTTCTTTCTAGGAAAGGATATAAACAATGATGTTATCCTTGGAAATCCTTTTCTATAAATTTTGCAGCCATTTCAAATTGACATCAGTTCTAAAAACTATTTTAGACAATAAAAAATTAAATTTTGATTTTTTTCAATTAACTCCTATTCAACATATCAATATTATTCAAATAAAGTGTAAACAAGAATAAGATGTTCAAAAACCATTCAAATATCCAGTTCCAAATAAAACAGATCTTATTAATCATCTCTCTGATGTCTTCATGTTTTCTACATTTAATCCTACCTCCAGATTTTGGTACCTTCAAATTTTACCCGGAGGACAGATATAAAATTATTTTTCTTTTCCCAAAGAAAATAAAAATTCAGATTATTGATAATTCTCATTCAGACCTATCTGCCTTCAGGAAGTATCCTTTCTCATTATGACATCAAGTACAAGCAAAAGCAAAACCCCTATTCAAGAATCAAGCTCTTCCTTCATACCTATATCCTAACAAATATCAATTTCATTCTTCAATCTAGGATTATCATCACTTCACAAGAACTTATCAATGCCCATTGGAGTGCCATTCTCTCTGATAAAAGAAAAAACACTAAAAAAACTCTATCCAAAATTGCAAACCATATCAAGGACTTAGAAAACCAAATCCTTATGTGCCATAACATCCATCAAAGAGTACTGTTATCCACCTATGCTGATGAAAAATATCTGGAATTCACCCCCTGGAAAAGGTTAACACAGCTCTTTTAGATGACATAGTTGCAAGAATTAGAGAAAAAACTATTTCTTGTCAGATCAAGGAGCGATTAATGCTCAAAGCTCAATATATAAGCTAGGCAATTGGCTTTCCCAAATTGTTCTTACCATCATATAAAGTTGATATCTCATATATCGAACAAGGATTAGTCCAAAGATTTTCTTTATGTAGAGATGAGTTTGAAATAATACAGTAGCTCCCTGCAATCGTGCGTCATGCCCTTCGTAGCCTTGGAGTTACCAAAAGACAAATTCTCATAATGATTTCATTAAGTTTGAGTGAAAGATCAGAAATCCGGTTTTATCAACCTTATCAATTATGGACCATCATGAATTATGAAGAACGAGATTTATTTTGCAAAAAATTCATCTCTACCTTAAATGATTACAAGCATCTCCCTGTTGATTATCAAGCTCAATGGTATGAATCTCATGAAGTTGCTACAATGGAATACAGCTTAGAACATCTCCAAAATTATGATCCAGCTTCTGGTCAATATCAGAGATTTCTCAATCTAAAAGGACATCTTGAATTTGCAAGTACATGCAGATATGTTTGGTGTGACAGTTGATGAGTTATTTGCATTACTAATGATCTCGCTAAGCAAACAGCGGTGATATAGAATCCTTCTAAATCCGAACATGCCAAGCTTAATCAAATTCTCAATGCCTTTGAAGATATTTTTTTTGACATTTCAGAAAAAAATCATGAAGAATTAATTCAGCTATTCCATGGAGAATTCGAAAGGATAATCAAGGTTAGACTCATAGTTTTGACTCTATTATGAAGTTCTTCGACAGCTGCAATGGAATTCATCAGGATGGTGATTAATCTTATCAAGATTTAGATTTATCAAGATTTATTAGGAGTTTTCTCTATAAAGCATGCAAAGAAAAAATAACAAAACTTTATCATTACTACCGTAACCATAGCTATGCTATTCTCTACAAACACATCAAAGTTATGTTGAAAAAGTACTATACAAAAATGCTACTTTGAGAAAGAAGACAAAAGACAATTAGGAAAAATCCAAAAGACAACAAGAATGAACAAGAGTCCATAGACTTCTCTCACCGCAACAGACCAACTAGGTATTATGCAGAAGAATAAAGCAACATCCTCTTAGTCAACAAGTACACTCATCACAGGATGAAGACAAACCACCTATACAACAACTTGTGATCCTATCCAACAGTAAAATCCCAAAACATCATGCAATCTACTAGCACATAAAATGAAATGCAAATACAGTCTAAATTCAGTTGTAATGAAATGTAAATTATGTTTGCTAAGGATATATATAGTGCTAGCCTTTTTCATGTACAGGCAAGAGTTGGAATACCAGTCAAAATCCAGCCTTGCTTCCACCACCATCTCCTCTCTCCTCTCCCGTTTGCTTTTGTCTACCCACCATCTTCCCCATTTGGTATCAGAGCCAAGTTGGGGCTAGTTTGTAATCAAGTATCATTGCAATATAAAGTTATTTTGTGAGTATTTCTTTACTTATCTTTATGTTTTGATTTTGTTTAAGGAATTGCTGACTCAGAAGCAAGAACGTCAAAAGTCTTAATACTTGGTTGTGTGTTTGTTATTATTGAAACATTTTAATCATATTCCGCCCGGAGCGAAACTGAGCTAACCATTGTTGTCGCCGTTGTTAGCCGTGTAAAGGCGTTTAAGGCGTTTTGTTGGCATATAAATCTTTTATTTCGTTAGATACTCGTGGTGGATTTGGTTAAAATAACTCTAAAATACAAATTATAGCTAAGCTTATTAAGAAGTTTGTACCTTCTTCTTCCTCATAATCAGATTCCTTATCTTTTATGTCTATTAAAAATAGTGAAGAAATTAGTTATGACGATTTAGATCAAGTTATTTGTGACTGGACTATTCCAACTATAAATAAAAATAAAATTTATAAAGTTGGAAGTTTTCAATTAAAATCAAGTTATAAAGTAAAAGCCATTGAAAGAACTGAATCCATTACCAGCAATATTCAGCATCTTTCTTTAATTATGCCCCATGAAATAAAGAAGTATGTTAAAACATACAATTATATTCATTTTGGATTAGTGAAAGTTGCTCTAAAGCCATTAATAAGACTTGGACTTAGAACTGAAGCCCTCATCTATGTTCAACACACAAGACAAAAAATTCAGTGATTCATTACTTGGAATAGTTGAGTTAAGTTTGGCAAAAGGCCCTACTTTCTTCAATTGCTTTCCAAATTTCTTTGTTTCCCTTATAGATCCAGGTGCACATGAAGCTCTTACTCTTGTAATCTAGACAAAAGGTTTTGATATGAATCCTTATAATCAAAATCTTGCTCTCATATAGAGTTTATTATAAACTCATGAATTCAGTTGTTCTAGGTATAGCCTATTCCCATCAAGCAAAAGGTATGACTACTTTATTCCAAACTAATTTCAAAAATAAAGTTAATATTCCAAAACTCATACAGTGGAATGATATTAATCTATCTGGTAAATGGCGCTTAGAAAATGCCCAACCAGAAAGGTCTTTAGAAAATCAAGATATTGAAACAATTATTGAACATGGAGATGGAAGTGTCAAAATAAATTTTCAAATAGATTCAAAAGATACAATTCCTATAGTTTATCAACCTTCTAGAAAGTTTTATCCTCATCCTCCCTCTGTGGTAGGATCTTCTATAAAATAACCATCCTGAGTTGCTTGCTCTACACCTAATGTAGACCTTTGACCTACAGGACTTGTGTACCCTTCTTATCAAGCTTCTCCATCTAATACATATAATCCTTCAGAATCCAATTTCAATATAAATGTTATTGAATGCTTTGAAATTGATAAAGAAATGTTAAACAAGAATTTAGCTTTAGATCCTCTCACAAAATCCTTTGTCAACCAAGTTTCTCAAGAACATAAAGACTTTCTAAAAGCAAAATGGAATAAATATATGTATGACAATCAAAGAAATATTTATTTCTTTGATTGGCTTAAACTAGCCATAAAGAAAGCTTATAATACTGAAAATTTATCCTTCAATATGATAACTAATTTAAGCTCTTCTTGGATTATAGCTTCTACCAGTTCCTCTCCACAAAAAACTGAAGAATCTTTACATCCTCCATTATATCAAATCATTTATAAAGAAACTTCAGCTATACACATAAAAGATATTGCAAAAATACAAGGAGACAAAGGTAAAATTGAATTTTTTTACAAATCAGATTTACATCATCTATTAGAACGAAATAAATATATAAATATTAACCCTCCTTCTTTTGGCCAACAAACCAATAGAAATGAAAATAAAGTTGAAAATATTTTAAAATTTTATGAAATTGCTTCTTCCCATAAAGTAATCAAGACACAATCTTTAGGTTTTTAAGGCGAAGCCCCTAAAGATCTAAAGTTAGAAAAAAAATCCTTAAAATTTAAAGACGAACTAATCAATCAATTATCTCATAGTTTTATAAACATAAAACTTAAAGATAATAAAGAGAATAAAGATGAAAAATCCATAAATGTTTTAGTTTCTAAAGCTTCAAGCTGAGACTATTCTCTGTTTCTTACTGTAGAAGAAAAATCAAATGAAAATCAAGATCAAGAATCTCTACAACTCAATAAAGTATTTAAAAGGCAAAGACCAATATTCACTATAGCAAAAACAAGAAATTATTTTCCAAGACCCACTCCAGTTGATCTTCAATTCGAAGAACAAGCTATTCTAAATGGCCTTCGATTTGAAAACTCTTCAGTAAATGAATGGAATGTAGATGGATTATCTGAATATCAAATCTTGCAACTATGCCAACACATGATGATATATGCCTCTACCATCATGGCTGTTGATAATGATCAAAGACATGCAGTAAATGCAGTTGTCCTTGGATTTACTGGACAATTATATGGTTGGTAGGACAAATACCTATCTGGTACAAAAAGAAATGCTATATTAAATGCAGTAAAAAGAGATTCCTTAGGGAATCCTATTCTTACTCCTTAAGGCCAAATGATCCCTGATTCCATCTACATGCTTATTACCAATACAGTTAAACATTTTATTGGTAATTATATGAATGTAGAAGAAAAATTAAAAACACAATTAATCAATTTATCTTGCCAAAAATTATAAGATTTTCATTGGTATAAAGATGTTTTCTTATCAAAACTCTATACAATCGATGCAAGTAATTCAGAATTTTGGAAAGAAATATTCATAACTGATATTCTTAAACTTTTTGTAGAAAAAGTTAGAGAAGAATTAAAATCAGAAAATTATGGAAATTTGAATTATGGAATGTATACATATGGTGACTTAATTCAAAAGATTAATAAAGTTGGATTTTCATTATGCAATGAAATCAAGCTTAGACGTCAAATTGAAAATAAAAAAAGAATCAACAAGTATGAACTTGGTGTTTTTTTCTCAATTTGGTATGGAACCATTAATCCGTCCTTCTAGCCTGAATAAAAAGAAAAACTTAAAAAGAAACAATCAAAAAAGAAAAATCTAGACATTTTTCAATTGCACAATATTATATTCTCTGAAAAAGATATCATAAAAAATCTTCTCATAAAAACCCTTATAAAGAATTAAAGAAATCTTATACAAAAAATAATCCATCCACTTCTCATCCTAATAAAAAAGAAATACAATGTTATAATCGCAAGAAAAAGGGACATATAGCCCCCTGATTGCCCAAAAATAAAAGTTAAAACAGAAAAAAAAATCAAAACTATCTTAAAAGGATCCTTAGAGTCAGAGTCATCCAGTTCCTTTGATACAGATTATTCTTCCTCTCATTCTTCAGATACATGTCATTATAAAATATTTGACAATGAAATCTGGTATGATCTGCTTCTTCTACCTTTTTATCTTTAAACGTACTTTCTGCTCCAGAAGAGATGATGCTAGAAATGTTCAAAGATCTAAAAGATGAAGAATTAAAAAATAAATATTTTGAAAAAATACAAAATATAAATAGAGGAACTAAAAAAGGTAAAGCTTCTAGATCAAATAACATATAAGACTTCCCTGTACAATTCAGCATTAAAACTGTATTATATAGATTAAGTGAGCAACAAGCTCCTACTCATCTTTCTATTCAAAATCTTTATAAAGAAATTAATATTCAAAATCAAGAAATAAAAGAATTAAAACAAGACCTAATTGAACTTCAAGAACTCAAACAACATGTTGAGAATCTTGAATTTCACATACTCAAAAATTTTCAAGAAAATAATGGTAATTTAGAAAATCAAGAGAAATTTGATGAAAACGTGAATGGTTTGTAAATTCTTTAACAAGGAATCCACTTAAAAAATGGAAAACTCAAGTTACAATTAAGATCAAAGAATTCTCTATGAAAGCACTCTACTTACTAGATAGTGGCGCAGACGTTAATTTAATAAGGGAAGGATTAATCCCAACAAAATATTATGAAAAAACCAATAATAAACTCAATCTTGCTACTGCTAGCAAAAAAACTACATATCAAATACAAATTAGGTAATGTTTTTGTCTGAAAAAATGGAACATGCATAAAGACTAATTTCCTTCTAGGAAAGGATTTAAACAATGATGTTAACCTTGGAAATCCTTTTCTATAAATTTTCTAGCCTTTTCAAATTAACTCATCAGGTCTAAAAACAATTTTAGACAATTAAGAATTAAAATTTGATTTTGTTGAATTAACTCCTATTTAACATATCAATATTATTTAGATAAAGTGTAAACAAGAATAAGATGTTCAAAAACCATTCAAACATCCCGTTCTAAATAAAACAGATCTTATTAGTCATCTCTCAGATGTCTTTATGTTTTCTACATTTAATCCTACATCCAGATTTTGGTACCTTCAAATTCTACCCAGAGGACGGATATAAAATTGCATTTCTTTTCTCAAAGAAAATAAAATTTTATGTTATTGATAATTCTCATTTAGACCTATTCTTTACTCTTATCTGCCTCCAAGAAGTATCCCTTCTCATTATGACATCAAGCAAAGTCCTTATTCAGCAATCAAGCCCTTCCTTCATACCTACATCTCAACAAATATCAATTCCCTTCTTCAATCTAGGATTATTTGTCACTTCACAAGAACTTATCAATGCCCATTGTAGTGCCATTCTCTCTTATAAAAGAAAAAACACTGGAAAAACCCATCCAAAATTACAAACCATATTAAGAACTTAGAAAACGAAATCCTTATGTGCCATAACATCCATCAAAGAGCACTATTATCCACCTCTGCTGATGAAAATACATCCAGAATTCACCTCCTGGAAAAGGTTAACACAGCCCTTCCAAATGAGATAGCTACAAGAATTAGAGAAAAACTTATTTCTTGTTAGATCAAGGAGCGATTAATGCTTAAAGATCAATATATAAGCTGGGCAACTGGCTTTCCCAAATTGTTCTTTCCATCATATGAAGTTGATATCTCATATATCGAACAAGGATTAGTCCAAAGATTTTCTTTATGCAGAGATGCTTTTGAAATAATACAGTAGCTCCCTGCAATCGTGCGTCATGCACTTTGCAGCCTTGGAGTCAACAAAAGACAACTTCTCATAACGATTTATTCAAGTTTGGGTGAAAGATCTGAAATCTGGTCTTATCAACCTTATCATTTATGGACTATCATGACTTATGAAGAAGGAGATTTAGTCTGCAAAAAATTCATCTCTACCTTAAATGATTACGAGCATCTCCCTGTTGATTATCCTGCTCAACAGTATGAATCTCATGAAGTCACTACAATGGAATACAGCTAAGAACGTCTTCAAAATTATGATCCAGCTTCTGATCAATATCAAAGATTTCTCAATCTAAAAGGACATCTTGAATTTGCAAGTACTTATAAATAAGTTTGGTGTGACAGTCGACGAGTTATTTGCATCGTTGATGATCTCGCTGAGCAAACAATGGTGATACAAAATCTATATGAATCTAGCCATACAGTGATAATCAAATTATCAATGCTTTTTCTAAAACATTGGAAGGATGAGAATAAGACTTTTTAGAAGGTTGATAAACTGTAGGAGTTGTATCTCTTGAATCTGTTTGAAAATTTATTTCAACACTTCCACCTTCATGTTCAATAATATTTTCAATATCCTGATATTCTAAAGACCTTTTCAGATGAGTGTTTTCTAAGCGCCATTTACTAGATAGATTAATATCATTCCACTACATGAGTTTTGGAATATTAACTTTATTTTTGAAATTAGTTTGGAATAAAGTAGTCATACCTTTTGCTTGATGGGAATAGGCTATGCCTGGAACAACTGAGTTCATGAGTTTATAATAAACTCTATATATGAGAACAAGATTATAATCATGAGGATTCATATCAAAACCTTTTGTCTGGATAGCAAGAGTAAGAGCTTCATGTATACCTGGATCTATAGGAGAAGCAAAGAAATTTGAAAAGCAATTGAAGAAAGTAAGGCCAGTAGTCAAACTTGATTCAACCATTCCAAGTAATGAATCACCGAATTTTTTATGTCTTATATCTTGAACATAGATGAGAGCTTCAGTTCTAAGTTCAAGTCTTGTTAATGGCTTTAGAACAACTTGCACTAATCCAAAATGAATATAATTGTATGTTTTAACGTACTCCTTTATTTCATGGGGCCTGATTCAAGAAAGATGTTGAATATTACTGGTAATGGATACAGTTCTTTCAATGGTTTTTACTTTATAACTTGATTTTAATTAAAAACTCCCAACTTTATAAATTACATTTTTATTTACGGTTGGAATAGTCCAGTCACAAATAACTTGATCTAAATCGTCATAACTGATTTCTTCACTATTTTTAATAGACATAGAAGATAAGGAATTTGATGATGAGGAAGAAGAAGGTACAAACTTCTTAATAAGCTTAGCCATAATTTGTATTACTGAGTTATTTTAACCAAATTCACCACGAGTATCTAATAAAATAGAGGATTTACACACCAACAAAATGCCTCAAATGCCTTCACACGGCTAACAACAATGACAACAATGGCTACCACAATTTCGCTCTGGGCGGAATATGGTTAAAATTTCTCAATAATGACAAACACACAACCAAGTATTAAGATTTTCGACGTTCTTGCTTCTGAATCAGCAATTCCTTATGCAAAATCAAATCATAACATAACAAAGACAAGTGAAGAAATACTCACAAAACAACTTTATATTGCCAAAGTACTTGATTAAAAATTTGGTACCAATTGGCTCGATACCGAATGGAGAAGCCCTTAAAGATCTAATGTTAGAAAGGAAACCTTTAAATTTTTTAGGTGAACTAGTCAATCAATTATCTCATAGTTTTACAAATTTAAAACTTCAAGAAAATAAAGATCAAAAAGCTGACAAATCTATAAATTTTTGAGTCCCAAATACTAAAACCCCTAGCTCAGATTCATAATTTTCTATAGCTAATTCTATAGAAGAAGTGTCTAATGTTAGTGTCATTATTAGAATGTGTTGTCAATTACGTGACCCAAGTCTAGCCTTGCTCTAAGGAAGATCAAGTTAGATCAAGGGAGCTCAAGGTTTGTCAATGAAGATCAAGCAAGTCCAACGAAAATCAAGATCAATCAAAAAGATCCTCTATGAGTGCCAAGGGATAAGGTAACATTGACCCTTATTATCCATAGAAATAGAATAGGAAAAAGGGTTTTTAATCACCCTATTTGTGTACTACGGCTTGGACCACGGCTAAGCCATAGATCCTACGGCACACTATCCAGATAGTACATTTTGAGTTTTTTTGTTCTACGGCTAACCCTACGGTTGCACCGAAAAGGGAATACAGCTAAGCCGTAGTACAAATCACGGCTAAACCATAAAATCCACGGGCCACTGTCTAGAGAGTGCTCTTGGCCATATAATGCCTATGGTTGATCTTACGGCCAAGCCGTAAGGCCTTCACGGCTAAGCCGTAGTATGATTCACGGTTAAGCCGTAAGGTTTACGGGCCACTTTCCAGAAAGCAGTTTTGGGAGATTTCAGCTTACGGCTGATCCACGGCTAAGCCGAAAGGTACTCACGGCTAAGCCGTATAAGGATTTACGGTTAAGCCGTAAGCTTAACCGTAAGAAGGAATAACGTTAAATCTGGTCAAACTAGCCATTGGATGTTGTCAGAGCATATGGCCAAGCCGTAGGCCATTTTGTTCTCAGCCGTAGATCTAACCGTTGGAGCTTATCTGTATTTAAAGAGGACCTCTCCTTTGCTCCATTTACAAACTTTGAACTGAGAAAAATCCCAGCATAACTGAGCCTTTGCACCACCAGTAATATCATACTAAAAGCTCCTGCAACCACCTACTCTTCAACTCTTAAAGTGCCATTATTGTTCCAAGAAGAGTAGTTGGTCATTCAGGCGAGGCTTCATTAAATCTGAGAGAATATCTTGGCCTTCCAAACCCTCTTAAAACCTCTTCCCTTGGCTAAGCACTTATCTGAAGATCTTCATCACCAAGGAGCAAGAACAAGAGGTCAAAGCTTGGAGGTAGTCTTTCAAGCATCAAGAGCACCACTCAAAACTAAGGTATACAATTCCTTGTTTGTGTGGTCTTCTATATCTCAATTCTCTTTGCTGTAGTTAGTGGAAGACAAACCACCACATCAAAAAATTGTTGTAGTTGGTGGACTAGATCAAGGATCAACCACTTGATCAAAAAATCCAGTTGGTGGAAGACAAACCACCGGATCAAAAATTGTTGCAAGAGGTGTTTGTTATGTAAGTACCTCATAATTGGTGGAACTAAGAGAGATTCCTCTTGAGAGTGGATGTAGGTCTCGGCCGAACCACTATAAATTACTGTGTTTATTGCTTGTTGTGTGTGGTGCATGCCTTATATCCTTTTTACCTGTGTTGATCATTTCTGTAAGCTATATCTTCCTTATTCGAATAGCATTTCTATACACTGTCAACACACACTACTTTGAGCATCTCTCTTGATCTTGCTTGTGGACTCTTAAATTTAATTATTTTACCTCTTTTCTGGAAAGAAATTTTTAATAGTCCTATTCACCCCCCCTCTAGGACTTGGTGAGATCTAGCTGTTGCACTTTCAATTGGTATCAGAGCGGGTTACTTCTTAAGGGTGCAATAACCTGAAGTAGATCCGTCTGTGCTAGAATCACCATGAATCCTAAAGGAAGCTCTATCACCCGGCCTCCTTTCTTTGATGGAACAAATTATGTGTTCTGGAAAGCCCGGATGACAGCATTTTTGAAATTATGGACTGGACTGTTTGGGAGGCTATAGAGAAAGGCTGGACGGAACCCACTGAAGATGTGACTATAAATGGTGTCACAACCACTAGACCATTGGATCCAACAAGATGGTCTCCTGCTCAGCTACTTCTTAGATAAAATAATGCTAGAGCTTACAATGCTATAGTGTGTGCCATGAATCAAGAAGAGTTTAAAAAGATCATGACAACCACTAATGCAAAACAGGCCTGGAGAATCCTTGAAGTGACTTATGAGGGTACCTCTGTTGTCAAAAGATCTAAACTTCAGATGCTCACAAGTCAGTTTGAAAACATTCGCATGGAAGAAAATGAAATGTTTACTGACTTTCAAACTAAGCTCATGAAAATTGTAAATGAAATGTGGGCTCTGGGGGAAACTCTTCCGGAAGGTAAAATTTGTAGTAAAATCTTGAGATCACTTCCGGAAAGATTCCATCCCAAGGTAACCTCTATAGAAGAACACAAGGATTCGGAACAAATGAAAATTGAAGATTTAGTGGGATCCCTTCAGACCTTTGAACTCAAATTTAAAAATGACAAAAAGAAATCAATTGCACTAATCACCTCTCATAACACATCTTCCTCTAAAGATGACATAGGAATAACTAATAATGATGAGGATGAAGATGTGGCCCTTTTGGCTAAAAGATTTTTGAAACAATTTAAGAAAAAGAGAGTGAAAGATTATAAAAATGAAAACATTAATGATAAATACAAAGGTCAGTCGAGTTCCCTCTCAAGAAGTAAGCATAAGGAGCCCATGTGTTATAGGTGTAAGAAATTTGGACACATATCCACCGATTGTCCACTAAAAGGAAAATCCAAAAAGAAGAATCTAGTAGCCACTTGGGATGATTCATTTGAATCAGATTCTGACTCAGATGAATCACAACAATCAGACAAATATACAGTTCTGATGGCTACCGCTACAATATTCAATCTCTTTGAGGAAATGATTAAATCTGAAATATCAAATGAAGAAATCTCAGGAAGTGAGTCAGAGAGTGAATATGAAAATTCAGGTGATGAGGATATGATAACACCATGGATTCCTATGAACTACTTTATGAGGGAACCTGTAGACTCGTTGAAACTGTAAGCAAGCAACAAAACAAAATTAAGAATTTAAAAGAAAAGGTTGATAGTATTAATGCTGAAAAGGAGGAATTAATCAAAGAACTTGAAAGTATAAAGGCCCAGTTATCAATAGAAAAAGAAAATGTAATCAAATTAAGAGAAAATGAAAAAACACTTTGGAAAATAAAAGATGAAAATAATGCTGTCCACAATGAAGTGGCTATTTTGAAACGATATAAAGAAAAGTATGAGTACAGATTTTCCCAAAATGATGAGAAGTACATTAGACTGTTCAAACTTGGAAAATCTTATAAGGATATGACCGGTCTTAGATATGACAAAAATGTTAATCAATCTCCAAGTTCCGGAACTGTCTTTGTCAAAGGTGCTCTAGAAAAGGAAAATACCGTGATAAAAACATTTTGGATAGAGCGTTTACTAGTACTCATGCTGTGTCATCAAATGTCATTTGTCATTATTGTGGAAAAAGAGGTCATTTCAAAATGGAGTGCAAGTTGAGAAAAATTCATCTCAACATCAGTCTAAAAAATGAGAAAAACACCTCTAAGAAAATGGAACTTGAAAACAAAAGGCTGAAGTCCCAAATAAACAAGTTCCCCTTGAACCAAAAGATGAATAATCTGTTAAAAGAAGTCCAGAAGTTAAGAAAACAATTTGAAATATACAAAAGAAATGAAGCAAAAATTGGAGCAAACTTTCTTTCCCCCCAACATAAAACATTTCAAGTGAAACACCAAAAACCAGTTGGGATTCCCACTACTAATACACTCAAGAGGATTCCTAAAAACAAGAACCTAGTGGTCCACACAGCTTTTAAAGCTGCAGCTCAATCAAGATGGTATCTGGATAGTGGATGCTCAAAACATATGACTGGTGATAAATCTTGTTTATCTAAAATGATTGAATTCGATGGAGGCATGGTTACTTTTGGTGATGGTAGTACTGCAAAAATTATTGGTAAAGGAACTTTAAATGTTCCAAACCTACCACCCTTTGAGAATGTTCTGTGCGTTGATGGGTTGAAACATAATTTACTTAGCATCTCTCAAATCTGTGATAAAGACTATGCTGTGAACTTTAGTAGTCATAGTTGTGAGATCTCAAGGAATGGAAAGATAATCTTGAGAGGTCTTAGAACTACCGACAACTGTTATGTGGTGGGAAAATCTAATACTTCATCCTCCACCTCTTGCTTATTAACTAATATTGATGAAGCTATGTTGTGGCATCAAAGACTTGGGCATGTAAACTACAGGGACTTATCCCATCTAAACAAATATATTGAAGGACTGCCCAAGATCAGTAGCCAAGAAAAGATGATCTATGGAGAATGCCTTCAAGGAAAACAAATTAGAAATGCCCATAAAATGGTGAATGCTATGAAAACTTCTCGACCTCTAGAACTTATTCATATGGACCTGGTTGGACCAATTAAAAGAGAAAGTTGAGGTAAGAAAAGGTACTTTCTTGTCATAGTAGATGATTACTCTAGATTCACTTGGGTTGCATTCCTGAGAGAAAAATCTGAAGCCTTTAGAGAATTTAAAAGGATTGTAAAACAAATTCAAATTGAAAAAGGCACTTCAGTAGCCCGAATCAGAAGTGATCATGGTGGAGAATTTGAAAATGATCAATTTGACAAATTCTGTGAGAAATATGGGATTCATCATGAATATTCAGCACCTAAAACTCCACAACAAAATGGGGTAGCTGAAAGAAAGAATCGAGTTCTTCAAGACATGGCCACAGTCATGCTTCATAGTAAGAATCTTCCAAAAGACTTGTGGGCCGAAGCTGTTAATACCAGTTGCTACATCATCAACCGATTTTATCTTAGGATTGGTACAAATCAGACGGCTTATGAATTGTGGCATGGGAAGAAACCAAATGTGAAATATTTTAAGGTCTTCGGAAGTAAATGTTACATTTTAAAGGATAGAGAACAACTGAGTAAATTTGACTCAAAAAGTGATGAAGGTATATTCTTAGGGTATTCAGCACGGAGTCGAGCATATCGTGTTCTAAATATGAGAACTGGAGTCATCCAAGAGTCAATAAATGTTATTATAGATGATGAATCCACAATTTCTAATGATTTTGATGAAGTGGAAGTTCCCTCAATGACTGAACCCACACGATCCATAGTAAAAACTGATGGACCTACTTCCACTGAAAATTTGGTGAATGTAAAAGATCATCCCATAGATCAGATTATTGGTGACCCTCTAACAGGTGTAAAAACTAGGAAACAATTGGAGAACATTATGAGTCACCTGTGCTTTACTTCTGTTTTAGAACCCACATGCGTTGATGAAGTCTTTTCAGACAATGATTGGATAAAAGCAATGCAAGAAGAATTGAACCAATTTACAAGAAGTGATGTTTGGTACCTAGTTCCAAGACCAAAGGATAAAAATGTAATAGGCACTAAATGGATCTTCAAAAATAAACTTGATGAAAATGGTGTTATTGTTAGGAACAAAGCTAGGTCGGTAGCACATGGTTACTCTCAAATTGAAGGTATTGACTTTGATGAGACCTTTGCTCCAGTTCCTCATTTAGAATCAATTAGGATTTTGTTATCTATAGCGTGTTTTTTGAAGTTCAAATTGTATCAAATGGATGTTAAAAGTGCCTTCCTAAATGGAAATTTGAATGAGGAAGTGTATGTTGAACAACCTAAAGGTCTTATAGACACAAAATTCTCTAATCATATATTTAGATTAAAGAAAGCTCTGTATGGTCTTAAGCAAGCTCCACGTGCTTGGTATAAAAGATTGACAAAATTCTTATTAGATAATGATTTTCACAGAGGTAGTGTTGATAAAACTCTTTTCATCCAAAAAACAAGAGAGTCAGTTTTAATAGCACAAATATATGTAGATGATATCATCTTTGGCTCCACGTGTAATAAATTGACTGCTCAGTTCGCTCATCTAATGCAATCTGAATTCAAAATGAGTATGGTTGGCGAATTGAATTTCTTCTTAGGTTTGCAGGTCAAATAATTAGGTGATGGTATCTTCATTTCCCAGTCCAAGTATGCAAAGGAATTAGTAAAACGATTTGGTCTAATGGCTGGGAAACATGTCAAAACCCCCATGAGTACAACCATCAAACTTACTAAAGATGCTAATGGTAAAGGGGTTGACTCTAGCCTATATAGGAGTATGATTGGAAGCCTGTTATACCTAACTGCAAGTAGGCCAGACATATCATTTAGTGTGGGAGCTTGTGCATGATATCAATCAGATCCGAAAGAATCCCATCTAACTGCTATAAAAAGAATCATTGAGTACATTGCAAATACAACTGAATATGGTCTGTGGTATCCTTATGACTCATCATCTTCCATTGCTGGATACTCAGATGCTGATTGGGCAGGAAACTTAGATGATAGAAAATCCACAAGTGGCGGCTATTTTTATGTTGGAAATTGTCTAGTAGCTTGGCATAGTAAAAAGCAAAATTTTATATCTCTTTCCACTGCAGAGGCTGAATATATAGCTGCCGGAAGCTGCTGTTCTCAACTCTTATGGATGAAGCAGATGCTTATTGACTATGGCATTAAGCAAGGAATAATGAGTTTGTATTATGATAACACTAGTGCCATACATATTTATAAAAATCCAGTCCAGCACTCTCGCACCAAACACATTGATATCCGACATCATTTCATGAGGGAATTGGTCGAAGAAGGAATCATTGAGCTTGAATATATTCAGACTAAACATCAACTTGCAGATATATTGACCAAACCTCTTGATGTGTTAAAATTTGAAAATTTGAGGAAATCTATTAGTGTTTGCTGTTTGGATTAATTTGTTTTTGCCCAGGACCTACGGCTAAGCCATAAGTCATTTCACGACTACGCCGTAATCTATATACGGTTAACCCGTATTTGCGCAAACTTTTACCCTACGGCTCAACCGTCAGGGTTTACGGCCCAGCCGTAAAATACTCTACGGCTAAGCCGTGCAGGGTTATTTTTGCCCTCGTTCTACGTGCCGATGTGTACTTAACTCCATCCCTGCGTTTATTTCCCATTCTGCGCCTGCTCCAGTCGTCTGCCCTAAGTCTCTGTTTTCTCCTTCCTTCTTCGTTCTCCCTCTGCCGGCCCTCTCCTTCAAGGTATCCTCTCCATCCTCCGTCTTGTTCTCTTCTCCCTCGTTTCTTATTTACTTCTGTTCCTGTATTTCTGTTTTTGCTGTGCTCGATTCTTCTATGTGCTTCTTCCTATTTCGGGTGTTTGGCTTTCCTTCTGTTTTGTGGATTGGCTTTACTCTCTTTGTCCAACTTCATCTGTCACTATGCCTCCACGAACCAAAAACGCTTACCCCACCGGTAAGAGGCCTCGAGCTTCGAGCAGCTCCTCCCAGCCTCGACAGATTTCTCCCCCCTCTCCCCGAGTTTTGGTTCCGCGGGAAACCACTCGAGATAGGTCCTTTTCTCTGGTCCGATTACTATGGAACGCAATGTCAATATCCTTGCTGTTGAAACCTATGGAGTTCATACCGTCCTCAAAACGGTTGGGTGGGAAAACATTCTAAAATGGGGTGGTCCTGGCTTCCCCTCTACTGTGCGAACCATGTATGCATCCATCAAGGAGGCCTCATTAGACTCTCTGTCTTTTGAAATTGATTTTACTGATGGCACCAATACCATCACCCTTGCCATCGTTTCTGCCCTTATGTGTGTCCCTCTCTCCGATATACCCCCCTCGGTCATCAAGGATTCTCTCTTCGAAGCAGAAAAATAAACCGCCACCTTCGCTTTATGTGGAGAGACCATCCCTTGGAAGGACAAGGGCTTCCTCCCTGCTGCTTCCTTGCTTCCTCATTTCCGGATCCTGCATGCTATCTTCACGTGTAATATCTATCAAAGGAGGGGCAATTTCTTTAATTTGACCCCTTTCATGGTTAATATTCTCTGTTCTGTCCATATGGGGGTCAAAGTGTGCCTTCCCTCTCTTATTTGTGCTTCCATTATTCCATTCTGGCTTTGTCCGGGTAGAGGCACCAATGCTTGCGTGTTTGGATATCTCATGACTCGCCTTGCTTCTCATTGTGGGGTCAATATACCATCTGATGAAGCTCCTGAGTCTCACCCCACTTTTGGAACTGTCAATATTCAAAACATGCGCTTCTCAAAGCAACAAGCGGCTGGTCCCCGCTATCATGACTCTAGGGCTGAAGAAGACTCACTAGATGGGCCTCCTCCTACAACACCCTTTACTGCTTCACCAGGTCCGGTTCCTCCCCCGGCTTCTTCCTCTACCCTTTTTGAAGCTCGGCTAGCAGCGCTCGAACAACGGCAAACCAAGATGGAGAAGCTTTTAAAGAAATCCTTTCAATACCTTTCTAAGATCTCCAAAAGCTGCCGGAGAGACGATGTGGTGATTCCTTCCCCCTCTCCTCCTTCTGATTGATGTCCTGTCATGTTTTGTTGGCACTACATTCTTTCTGTATTTTGGACATTGACTGTACTTCACCTGCTGGTTATGTTTGTAGTTACATCTTTTGTCATTATGGGTGATGCACTCTTTTGAAATGTTTGTGCCTTGTATTGCCCTTATTTTCTCATATCATATGGCCTTCACTTCGCAGTTGCTTTTCTTTGTGTGCACTTATTTTGTCTTCATGCCCTTTTTTATACTTTATGGCTGTGGTGCTTATTGTTTATCTCTTTGTCAATATTGTGCCAAAAAGGGGGAGAATTATATGCATGTCTTCAGGGGGAGCTTTCTAACCTCCCACCTTTCTAGTAGATTGTGTTTGTAGACTTTTACAGGTTAAGCATCTTCAAAGGGGGAGCTTCAATGTGTTGAACTTTTAGACTTATGTAGATATGTTTGGTTAAAGTGTATTCCGTATTGTAATACTTGTTGTATCTTGCTTGTTGAGCTAAAATGTTGTATCTTCTACATGATGTGTAATTTTGTCACGAAATTGACAAAGGGGGAGATTGTTAGTGTCATTATTAGAATGTGTTGTCAATTACGTGACCCAAGTCTAGTCTTGCTCTAAGGAAGATCAAGTTAGATCAAGGGAGCTCAAGGTTTATCAATGAAGATCAAGCAAGTCCAACGAAGATCAAGATCAATCAAGAAGATCCTCTATGAGTGCCAAGGGATAAGGTAACATTGACCCTTATTACCCATAGAAATAGAATAGGAAAAAGGGTTTTTAATCACCCTATTTGTGTACTATGGCTTGGACCACAGCTAAGCCGTAGATCCTACAGCTCACTATCCAGAGCACATTTTGAGTCTTTTTGTTCTACGGCTGACCCTACGGCTGCACCGAAAAGGGGATATGGCTAAGCCGTAGTACGATTCATGGCTAAACCGTAAAATCCACGGGCCACTGTCCAGAGAGTGCTCTTGGCCATATAATGCCTACGGTTGATCTTACGGCCAAGCCGTAAGGCCTTCACGGCTAAGCCGTAGTATGATTTACGGCTAAGCCGTAAGGTTTACGGGCCACTTTCCAAAGAGCAGTTTTGGGAGATTTCAGCTTACGGCTAATCCACGGCTAAGCCAAAAGGTACTCACGGCCAAGCTGTATAAGGATTTACGGCTAAGCCGTAAGCTTAACCATAAGAAAGAATAATGTTGAATCTGGTCAAACTAGCCGTTGGATGTTATTAGAGCATACGGCCAAGCCGTAGGCCATTTTGTTCTCAGCCGTAGATCTAACCGTTAGAGCTTATCTGTATTTAAAGAGGACCTCTCCTTTGCTCCATTTACAGACTTTGAACTGAGAAAAATCCCAGCATAACTGAGCCTTTGCACCACCAGTAATATCATATTAAAAGCTCCCACAACCACCTACTCTTCAACTCTTAAAGTGCCATTATTGTTCCAAGAAGAGTAGTTGGTCATTCAGGAAAAGCTTCATTAAATCTGAGAGAATATCTTGGCCTTCCAAACCCTCTTAAAACCTTTTTCCTTGGCTGAGCACTCATCTGAAGATCTTCATCACCAAGGAGCAAGAACAAGAGGTCAAAGCTTGGAGGTAGTCTTTCAAGCATCAAGAGCACCACTCAAAACTAAGGTATACAATTCCTTGTTTGTGTGGTCTTCTATATTTCAATTCTCTTTACTGTAGTTGGTGGAAGACAAACCACCGCATCAAAAAATTGTTGTAGTTGGTGGACTAGATCAAGGATCAACCACCTGATCAAAAACTCTAGTTTGTGGAAGACAAACCACCGGATCAAAAATTGTTGCAAGAGGTGTTTGTTATGTAAGTACCTCATAATTAGTGGAACCAAGAGAGATTCCTCTTGAGAGTGGATGTAGGCCTAGGACCGAACCACTATAAATTACTGTGTTTATTGCTTGTTGTGTGTGGTGCATGCCTTATATCCTTTTTACTTGTGTTGATCATTTCTGTAAGCTATATCTTCCTTATTCGAATAGCATTTCTATACACTGTCAACACACACAACTTTGAGCATCTCTCTTGATCTTGCTTGTGGACTCTTAAATTTAATTATTTTACCTTTTTTCTAGAAAGAAATTTTTAATAGTTCTATTCACCCCCCCCTCTACGACTTGGTGAGATCTAGCTGTTGCACTTTTATCTATAACAAAGGAGAATCAAAATGATCAAAATCAAGAATCGCTACAACCTAATAAAATATTTAAAAGACGAAAACCAATAGTCACTACAGTAAAAACAAGAAATTATTATCCAAGACCTACTCCAGTTGACCTTTAATTCGAAGAACAAGATATTCTAAATGGCCTTCGATTTGAAAACTCTTCAGTATATGAATGGAATGTAGATGGACTATCTGAATATCAAATCCTGTAACTATACCAACACATGATGATATATGCCTCTACCATCATGGCTGCCGGTAATGATCAAAGACATGCAGTAAATGCTGTCGTCCTTGGATATACTGGACAATTACATGGTTGGTAGGAAAAATACCTATCTGATAGAGAAACAGATGCTATATTAAATGTAGTAAAAAGAGATCCCTTAGGAAATCCTGTTCTTACTCCTCAAGACCGAATGATCCCTGATTCCATCTACATGCTTATTACCACTATAGTTAAACATTTTATTGGTAATTATATGAATGTAGAACAAAAATTAAAAACACAATTAATCAATTTATCTTGCCCAACATTATTAGATTTTCGTTGGTATAAAGATGTTTTCTTATCAAAACTTTATACAATCGATGCAAGTAATTCAGAATTTTGGAAAGAAAAATTCATATATGGTCTTCCTAAAATTTTTGCAGAAAAAGTTAGAGAAGAACTAAAATCAGAAAATTATGAAAATTTGAATTATGCAATGTAAACATATGGTGATCTAATTCGAAAGATTAATAAAGTTGGATTTTCATTATGCAATGAAATCAAACTTAAACGTCAAATTGAAAATCCAAAAAGAATTCGCCAGTATAAACTTGGTGATTTTTGTTTTCAATTTGGTATGGAACCATTAATCCATCCTTCTAACCAAAATAAAAAGAAAAACTTAAAAAGAAGCCATCGAAAAAGAAAATCTAAACATTTTTCAACTCCACAATATTATATTCCCTCAAAAGGATATCATAAAAAATCTTCTCATAAAAGCCATTTTAAAGAATTAAAGAAATCTTATGTAAAAAATAATCCATCCACTTCTTATCCTAAGAAAAAAGAAATACAATGTTATAATTGCAAGGAAAAAGGCATTATAGCCCCCTGATTGCCCAAAAATAAAAGTTAAAATAGAAAAAGAATCAAAACTATCTTAAAAGGATCCTCATAGTCAGAGTCATCTAATTCCTCTGATACAGATTATTCTTCCACTCATTCTTCAGATACATGTCATTGTAAAATTTTTTACAGTGAAATCAAATAGGAATCCGCTTCTTCTACCTCTTTATCTTTCAACGTACTTTCTGCTCCAGAAGAGATGATGCTAGAAATGTTTAAAGATCTACAAGATAAAGAATTAAAAAATAACTATTTTGAAAAAATATAGAATATAAATGAAGGAACTAAAAAACAAAAAGCCTATACATCAAATTATATATTAGACTTACCTGAATAATTCAGCATTAAAACTGTATTAGATAGATTAAGAGAGCAACAAGCTCCTACTCATCTTTCTATTAAAGATCTTTATAAAGAAATAAATAATCAAAAGCAAGAAATAAAAGAATTAAAACAAGACTTAATTAAACTTCAAGAACTCAAACAACGTGTTAAGAATCTTGAATTTCACACACTCAAAAATTATCAAGAAAATAATGATAATTTAGATAATCAAGAAAATTTTGATGAAAACTTGAATGGTTTTGTAAATTCTTTAACAAGGAATCCACTTAAAAAATGGAAAACTCAAGTTACAATTAAGATTAAAGAATTCTCTATTAAAGCACTATGCTTACTAGATAGTGGCGCAGATGTTAATTTAATAAAAGGAGGATTAATCCCAACAAATTATTATGAAAAGCCAATAATAAACTCAATCTAGCTATTGCTAGTAAAAAAACTACATATCAAATACAAATTAAGTAATGTTTATGTTTGTAAAAATGGAACATGCATAAAGACTAATTTCTTTCTAGGAAAGGATTTAAACGATGATTTCTACAAATTTTACAGCCTTTTCAAATTGACTTATCAGGTCTAAAAACAATTTTAGACAATAAAAAATTAAAATTTGAATTTGTTGAATTAACTCCTGTTCAACATATATATATTATTTAGACAATGTGTAAACAAGAATAGGATGTTAAAAAACCATTCAGATATCCAGTTCCAAATAAAATGAATCCTATTAGTCATCTTTTCGATGTCTTCATGTTTTCTACATTTAATCCTACATCCAGATTTTGGTACCTTTAAATTCTACTCGGAGGATAGATATAAAATTGCTTTTCTTTTCCCAAAGAAAATTAAAATTTAAGTTATTGATAATTCCCATTTAGACCTATCTTTTACTCTTATCTGCATTTAGGAAGTATCCATTCTCATTATGACATCAAGTAAAGCCCCTATTCAGGAATCAATCTCTTTTTTCATACCTACATCTCAACAAATATCAATTCCCTTCTTCAATCCAGGATTATCTGTCACTTTACAACAACTTATCAATGCCCATTGGAGTGCCATTCTCTCTGATTAAAAAAAAAAACACTAGAAAACCCCTATCCAAAATTGCAAACCATATCAAGGACTTCAAAAGGGAAATCCTTATGTGCCATAACATCCATCAAAGAGCACTGTCATCCACCTATGCTGCTGAAAAAACATCCAGAATTCACTTCCTGGAACAGGTTAACATAGCCATTCTAGATGAGATAGCTGTAAGAATTAGAGAAAAAACTATTTCTTGTCAGATCAAGGAGCGATTAATGTTCAAAGCTCAATATATAAGCTGGGCAACTGGCTTTCCCAAATTGTTCTTGCCATCATATGAAGTTGATATTTCATATATCGAACAAGGATTAGTCCAAAGATTTTCTTTATGCAGAGATGAATTTGAAATAATACAGCAACTCCTTGCAATTGTTTGTCATGCCCTTTGCAGCACTGGAGTTACCAAAAGACAACTTCTCATAACGAATTCATCAAGTTTTAGGTGGAAGATCAAAAATCCGATTTTATTAACCTTATCAATTATGGACATCATCACTTATGAAAAAGGAGATTTAGTCTGCAAAAATTCATCTCTACCTTAAATGATTACATGCATCTCCTTGTTGATTATCCACCTTAATGGTATGAATCTCATGAAGTCGCTACAATGGAATACAGCTTAGGACGTCTCCAAAATTATGATCAAGCTTCTAATCAATATCAAAGATTTGTCAATCTAAAAGGACATATTGAATTTGTAAGTACATACAGATAAGTTTGGTGTGATGGTTGATGAGTTGTATGCATTACTGATGATCTTATTGAGCAAAAAACGGTGATACAGAATCCATATAAATATAGACATACAACTCTTAATCAAATTATCAATGCTTTTTCTAAAACATTGGAAGGATGAGAATAAGACTTTCTAGAAGGTTGATAAACTGTAGGAGTTGTATCTCTTGAATCTATTTGAAAATTTATTTCAACACTTCTATCTTCATGTTCAATAATTGTTTTAATATCTTGATTTTCTAAAGACCTTTTTGGATGAGCGTTTTCTAAGTGCCATTTACTAGATAGATTAATATCATTCCACTACATGAGTTTTGGAATATTAACTTTATTTTTGGAATTAGTTTGGAATAAAGTAGTCATACCTTTTGCTTGATGGGAATAGGCTATGCCTGGAACAACTGGATTCATGAGTTTATAATAAACTCTATAAATGAGAACAAGATTATAATTATGAGGATTCATATCAAAACCTTTTGTCTGGATAGCAAGAGTAAAAGCTTCATGTGCACCTGGATCTGTAGGAGAAGTAGAGAAATTTGAAAAGCAATTGAAGAACATAAGGCCATTAGCCAAACTTGATTCAACCATTCCAAGTAAGGAATCACTGAATTTTTTATGTCTTGTATCTTGAACATAGATGAGAGCTTCGGTTCGAAGTCCAGGTCTTGTTAATGGCTTTAGAGCAACTTGCACTAATCCAAAATGAATATAATTGTATGTTTTAACGTACTCTTTTATTTCATGGGGCTTGATTAAAGAAAGATGCTGACTAGTACTGGTAATGGATTCAATTCTTTCAATGGTTTTTACTTTATAATTTGATTTTAATTAAAAACTTCCAACCTTATAAATTTCATTTTTATTTACAGTTGGAATAGTCCAGTCACAAATAACTTGATTTAAATCGTCATAACTGATTTCTTCACTATTTTAATAAACATAGAAGATAAGGAATTTGATGATAAGGAAGAAGAAGGTACAAACTTTTTAATAAGCTTAGCCATAATTTGTATTACAGAGTTATTTTAACCAAATCCACCACAAGTACCTAATGAAATAGAGGATTTACACACCAACAAAATGCCTTAAATGCCTTCACACGACTAACAATGGTGGCAACAATGGCTACCTTAGCTTCACTCTAGGTGCAATATGATTAAAATTTCTTAATAATAACAAACACACAGCCAAGTATTAAGATTTTTTACGTTCTTGCTTCTGAGTCAGCAATTCCTTAAGCAAACTTAAAGCATAAAATAACAAAGATAAGTGAAGAAATGCTCACAAAACAACTTTATATTGCCAAAGTACTTAATTAAAAATTTGATACCAATTGGCTCTGATACCAAATAGGGAAGCCCTTAAAGATCTAAAGTTTTTTTTTTTTTTGGGAAAGATTAGTATTTCATATTAAGAGAAAAACTTTTACACAGCCAGTAAGGCTCTAAAAAAGAAGACCCAAAAAGAGAAAGAGGCCAAAGAAAATAAAACAAGAAACAACAGCCTCCCACCCACAACTGGGCTAGAGCTCAGAGGAGGAACCATTGAGAACGGGAGTTAGCCGTCTAACAAAGAGGCACAATCATGGATGTGGAAGCTTCTTGAGGGGGAGTGGCACAGCATGATCTTTTTCGCTAGTCTCCTTATAGGAGTTGAAAACCCAGCAAAAGTACAAGTGTCAAACTCCTTAAGCATCTTGGCAATCTTCCTATAAGTAAAGCGAGCACGCTAAGGGGATCGATCTATATAACGGAGGGCTTCAGAAATACTTCCTTCCACCTCAATGCAGACTTGGTTTGAGGAATACTGCAACGTATTCTGGATAAGGTCCAAAATGCTGGTAGGATAGCAATCATTCGACTGTAGGAAAACTGAAATAAGACATCTAGAGGGGTTCCAAAGAATCCCTATTCTTGCATTCCGTATTTGGAGGAGAGAAATTCTCCAACCAACGACAATGGCTGGATGTCTTCCATGGTACAAGAGGCCAGGAGCAGGTTCCGGTGGGAAGTTCCACCATTGCTGAAAAGGAGAAGGAAGGTAAGAGTGCAAGTAAAACATGCGACTTTGAATTTGTTGAATTATATCCGCCAGGAGATGATGTGGCCTCCGATAAAGCTGGTGAAAGATCCTCCTATTCCTTTCTCTCCACAGAGTCCAAGTAAAGTTGGGAAGATGAGGTGAGCCAAGCAATCCACTCCAGTAAAAATACCTTGCAAAGCAGAGATTATGTAGCTGATTCTATCAAGCAGAGGGCAAGGGTGGGGAGGGTGAAGCTCCACTCTCAAAAGCAAGCCATTCTAAATCTGTTGGGAGAAAAGATAGTGGAGAAGTAAGTGTTCTAAATCCTCCCATCCCCATCACAAAGAACATAGTTCAGATCACATTGAATTCTCCTGGACCATACGAACATTCTTGTTTTTAGCTTTCCCAAGAGGCACATCCATGCACATATTGAATGTTTCGGAATATAGCCCTTGAACTAGATAAGAGGACCCATTGAATGTCGGGAAGAGTAGAATGGGAGGAGACATGCTGTATGGCAGACGCAAAGGAAAAAATCCCTGACTTTTGACAAGTCCAGACAACTTCATCATTTGAGGAAATCTCAGGAGGTGGCATCTAAAGAATAAGCTGAGCAATGTGGTTTTGAGTCTACAGCATTACTGAAGGGATACACCAGCCATTAAAACCCGCAAAGTGATGAACTTTAATATTTTTACCGAAGCCTAGGTCTGAAATAGCTGTACTGGATGTAAGGGATATAAGAGGACCTTCTAGGAGCCAAGGGTCATGCCAGAAAAAAGTGCTGGACCCATTTCCAATTAGGTGTCTAATATGTGGCTTAGCTTGCTCTCTCAATTGAAGAATAGATTTCCACCCCCAAGAGGCAGCCATAGGGATAGGGACCTCCCAAAAGGAATGCTGCTTAAGTTATTTAACCTGAACCCACCGAATCCAGTAATTATCTTTTGATGTCGCAACATTCCACAATTGGCAAAGGAGGCCTGCTTCATTCATCTTTCTCAGGGGCAAGATACCTAGGCCACCTTTGGTCTTAGGAGAGCATATAGTATTCCAAGCAATAGGGTCAAAAGGGTGTGGAGACCAGTCATTCCAGAAAAATTTTCTTATGAGCTTATCAAGAGTTTCTAGGAGGGACAGAGGCAGCTGGAACGCATTTACCCAATGCATTTGAAAAGTAGATAGAGATGACTTTATGGGTTCAACCCTCCCCGTAAAAGATAGGACCTTTGCTCTCCATCTTGCAAGCTTTTGATGGAACTTTTCCAGAAGGGGGGGTGCAATCTAAAAAAGACAACTTTTTCATAGACAAAGGCACCCCCAGATACTGAAAAGGGAACTTTCCTTCTTCCATGTGAAGAGTATTTATGATGGTTTGTTTCACATTAGCAGGGGGTATTGTAGAAGAAGATGAGACTCTTATCCTAGTTTACCTTTAAGCCTGACATGTGATGAAACTGCTCCAGGAAATCTTTAATGCGCTCAGCAACTTTAGGAGTGCTCATGCTAAAACAAATCACATCATCCGCAAAAAGCAAGTGAGACACAAAATGGCCCAATCTGTAATAAGGTGAAGGGATAATCTTTATTCTAGCAAAAGTATTCACCTGAGTAGAAAAGAATTCCATAGCCAAAGTGAATAGGAAAGGGGAGAGAGGACAACCTTGTCTAAGCCCTCGTTTGCCTGGAAAAAATTCTTTAGGTTGACCATTCACTAAGACCGAATAGTAGGGATTCTCAACACAAGCCATGATTCAGCTTATAAAGAAGTCAGGGAAGCCCATCTTCTACAGAACATAAGATAAAAAGCCGAACTAATACTATTATATGCCTCTGCAAGGTCCAGCTTTAAGCACATGCGGGGCTTTTCTCTATTCATATGAAACCGATGAAGCAGATCTTGAGCAAGGAGAATGCTGTCACAAATGGATCTCCCAGGAATGAAAGCTGATTGAGTAGGACCCACCAGCTTTGCCATCAAGGGACAAAGCCTTCCTATTAAGCTTCTGGTAATAATCTTGCAGAACTCATTTTTAAGGGATATGGGTCTATACTTGTCCGGGGTGAGAGCATTTTCCATTTTCAGAACAAGAACTATGAAGGTGTGCTTAAGTTGACCCAAGAGCTTGGAGGAGAGGAAAAAATCTTGGATGGCATTACATAATTCATTTTTAATAATTGGCCAATAGATTTTGTAGAAGTGGGCATTGAAGCTGTCAGGGCCAGGGGCCTTGTGAGGGTTTCTAAGTTTAACAGCCGATTCGATTTCTTTAATTGTGATTGGAGACCCCAGCTGATGAATGTCCTCTTCAGACAATCAGGTAGGAGGTCAACAGTGGGGAGTAGTGAAGTCTCCCCCATGATCAGTTCCCAACAGACCTTTAAAGTAATCCACAAACACAGCAGCAATAGCATTTTGATCCTGGACCTGAGTACCATTAGTATCACTGACAGTAGGAATGAAGGCTGAGGCTTGGCGTTTTCTCATCAAACTATGAAAATATTTAGCGTTGCTATCTCCTAGATCTATAGCTTGGTCCCTGGATTTCTTTTTTAGCATGCTCTCTTCCATCTTTAGCACATGGTCCATAGCTATTTGAGCATGCTTTTCATCCTTCTGAAGCTGAATGTTTGCAGGGTCCATTTGTAGCTGCCGCTTAATAGAATCTAGTTGCATTTGAGTAATTTAGATTTTTGTGGCCAGGGAGAGTTGCCCCTTGTTCCAGACTTTTAGTTTCCCCTCTAGGTTCTTTAACTTAGTGACCACCTTAAACGTAGGGGCTCCTAAAATTTCTAAGCTTTAAGCTTCCCTAACCACATCAAAGAAGCCATCCATTCTGGCCCAAAAATTAAAGTACCTGAAAGGAGCCTTGCGCTGCCATGAAGTTTGGGGATTGAATAACAATGCAGAATGGTCAGATAAACTAGTAGGGAGAGCTTCATAGCTGTAACGTTTTAAATGGAAGAACGCTGCATTACCCATCCCTCTATCAAGCTTGCTAACAATTTTGGTGGAACCCTTGTCTGAATTAGTCCATGTGAAGAATTGCCCCACGGAAGGAATGTCCTGCAACCCTACATCATCCATAGCATCATTAAACTCCATAATGTTTAGCACATGAGGGAGGTCCCTCCTAGCTTTTATGAAGGCCATCTCACTTGGCTGAAATCACCCCCAACAATCCATGGGGTGTTTTTAGGGATAGAGTTGGAGTACTCACTAATTTTGCTCCAAAGGTCATGACGCATGACAAGGAATTTGCACCATAGCAAACAGTGAGAAAGAACTAACCTTGAGAAGAGACAAGCTAGCAATGCATTGTTATTGATAAGTAGTGTGGAGGATTATAAGAGAGAAAACCTTTGGGTTTCAGAGGATCCAAATCCTTTTTGTATTCCCTATCTCCATGTTTGAAGCTTCCATCCAACGATTTGGGGCCACTGTTTGCTAGACCATGTAGCTTGATGAAGACTTAATTTTGGTTTCTATAAGACCTACTAAGGAAAGCTTTAGCTTAAAGATCTAAAGTTAGAAAGGAAACTTTTAAAATTTTCAGATGAACTAGTCAATCAATTATCTCATAATTTTCCAAATTTAAAACTTCAAGAAAATAAAGATAAAAAAGCTAACAAATCTATAAATTTTTTAGTCTCAAATTCTAAAACCTCTAGCTTAGATTTAGGATTTTCTATAGCTGATCCTATAGAAGAAGTGTCTAAAACAAAGGAGAATCAAAATGATCAAAATCAAGAATCTCTACAACCTAGTAAAATATTTAAAAGGCAAAAACCAATAGTCACTGCAGCGAAAACAAGAAATTATTATCCAAGACATACTCCAGTTGATCTTCAATTTGAAGAACAAGATATTCTAATGGCTTTCGATTTGAAAACTCTTCAGTATATGAATGGAATGTAGATGGACTATCTGAATATCAAATCCTGTAACTATGCCAACACATGATGATATATGCCTCTACCATCATGGCTGCCGGTAATGATCAAAGACATGCAGTAAATGCTGTCGTCCTTGGATATACTGGACAATTACATGGTTGGTAGGAAAAATACCTATCTGATAGAGAAACAAATGCTATATTAAATGTAGTAAAAAGAGATCCCTTAGGAAATCCTGTTCTTACTCCTCAAGACCGAATGATCCCTGATTCCATCTACATGCTTATTACCACTATAGTTAAACATTTTATTGGAAATTATATGAATGTAGAACAAAAATTAAAAACACAATTAATCAATTTATCTTGCCCAACATTATTAGATTTTCGTTGGTATAAAGATGTTTTCTTATCAAAACTTTATACAATCGATGCAAGTAATTCAGAATTTTGGAAAGAAAAATTCATATATGGTCTTCCTAAAATTTTTGCAGAAAAAGTTAGAGAAGAATTAAAATCAGAAAATTATGAAAATTTGAATTATGCAATGTATACATATGGTGATCTAATTCGAAAGATTAATAAAGTTGGATTTTCATTATGCAATGAAATCAAACTTAAACGTCAAATTGAAAATCCAAAAAGAATTCGCAAGTATAAACTTGGTGATTTTTGTTTTCAATTTGGTATGGAACCATTAATCCATCCTTCTAACCAAAATAAAAAGAAAAACTTAAAAAGAAGCCATCAAAAAGAAAATCTAAACAATTTTCAACTCCACAATATTATATTCCCTCAAAAAGATATCATAAAAAATCTTCTCATAAAAGCCTTTTTAGAGAATTAAAGAAATCTTATGTAAAAAATAATCCATCCACTTCTTGTCCTAAGAAAAAAGAAATACAATGTTATAATTGCAAGGAAAAAGGACATATAGCCCCCTGATTGCCCAAAATTAAAGAAAAAGAAATCAAAACTATATTAAATGGATCCTCATAGTCAAAGTCATCCAGTTCCTCTGATACAAATTATTCTTCCTTTCATTCTTCAGATACATATCATTGTAAAATATTTAACAGTGAAATCCGATATGAATCTGCTTCTTCTACCTCTTTATCTTTAAATGTACTTTCTGCTCTAGAAGAGATGGTGCTATAAATGTTTAAAGATCTAAAAGTTGAAGAATTAAAAAATAAATATTTTGAAAACATACAAAATATAAATAAAGGAACTAAAAAAGGAAAAGCTTCTACATCAAAAAACATATCAGACTTACCTAAACAATTCAACATTAAAACTGTATTAGATAGATTAACAGAGTAACATGCTCCTACTCATTTTTCTATTCAAGATCTTTATAAAGAAATTAATAATCAAAATCAAGAAATAAAAGAATTAAAACAAGACCTAATTGAACTTCAAGAACTCAAATAATATGTTGAGAATCTTGAATTTCACACACTAAAAAATTATCAAAAAAATAATGATAATTTAGAAAATCAAGAAAATTTTGATGAAAACTTGAATGGCTTTGTAAATTCTTTAACAAGGAATCCACTTAAAAAATAAAAAACTCAAGTTACAATTAAGATTAAAGAATTTTCTATTAAAGCACTCTGCTTACTAGATAGTGGCGCAGATGTTAATTTAATAAGAGAAGGATTAATCCCAACAAATTATTATGAAAAAGCCAATAATAAACTCAATCTAGTTATTTCTAGTAAAAAACTACATATCAAATACAAATTAAGTAATGTTTATGTTTATAAAAATGGAACATGCATAAAGACTAATTTCTTTCTAGTAAAGGATTTAAACAATGATGTTAACCTTGGAAATCCTTTTCTACAAATTTTACAGCCTTTTCAAATTGACTCATCTAGTCTAAAAACTATTTTAGGCAATAAAGAATTAAATTTTGATTTTATTGAATTAACTCCTATTCAGCATATGAATATTATTTAGACAAATTTTAAATAAGAATAAGATGTTAAAAAAACATTCAGATATCTAGTTCCAAATAAAACGGATCTTGTTAGTCATCTCTCCGATGCCTTCATGTTTTCTACATTTAATCATACATCTAGATTTTGGTACCTTCAAATTCTACCTAGAGGATAGATATAAAATTGCTTTTCTTTTCCCAAAGAAAATAAAAATTTAGGTTATTGATAATTCTCATTCAAACCTATCTTTTACTCCTACCTGCCTTCAGGAAGTATCCCTTCTCATTATGACATCATGTAAAGCCCATATTAAAGAATCAAGCTCTTCCTTCATACCTACATTTCAACAAATATCAATTCCCTTCTTCAATCTAGGATTATCTGTCACTTCATAAGAACTTATCAATGCCTATTGGAGTGCCATTCTCTTTGATAAAAGAAAAAGTACTAGAAAAACCCTATCCAAAATTGCAAACCATATCAAGGACTTAGAAAGCCAAATCCTTATGTGCCATAACATCCATCAAAGAGCACTGTTATCTACCTATAATGGTGAAAAAACATCCAAAATTCACCTCCTGCAAGGGCTTAACACAGCCCTTCCAGATGAGATAGTTGCAAGAATTAGAGAAAAAACTATTTCTAGTCAGATTAAGGAGCGATTAATGCTCAAAGCTCAATATATAAGCTGGACAATTGGCTTTTCCAAATTGTTCCTACCATCATATGAAGTTGATATCTCATATATCAAACAAGGATTAGTCTAAAGATTTTCTTTATACAGAGATGATTTTGAAATGATACGGCAGCTCCTTGCAATTGTGCGTCATGCCCTTTGCAGCCTTGGGGTTACCAAAAGAAAACTTCTCATAACAATTTCATCAAGTTTGGGTGATAGATCAGAAATCTGATTTTATCAACCTTATCAATTATGGACCATCATAAATTATGAAGAAGGAGTTTAGTCTACAAAAAGTTCATCTCTACCTTAAATGATTATGAGCATCTCCCTGTTGATTATCTAGCTCAATGGAATGAATCTCATGAAGTTGCTATAATGGAATACAGCTTAGACCGCCTTCGAACTTATAATCCAGCTTCTAATTAATATCAAAGATTTCTCAATCAAAAAAGACATCTTGAATTTGGAAGTACATACAGATATGTTTGGTGTGACGGCCGAAGAGTTGTTTGCATCGCTTATGATCTCACTGAGAAAACAACGGTGATACAAAATCCATATAAATCTGGACATACAACTCTTAATCAAATTATCAATACTTATGAAGACATTGTTGGAAGTAGGTGGGTCTCGTGGATAGATTTTCAAAACTTTTGACCCACTTAACACAGGGATCACTATCCATAAGACCAAAAACCCAATCCAGGATGCATTACCCTCAATCTCGTGACCATGTACAGTAAATATTCTATCTAAAAGATAGAATCAAATAGCACTAAACATCCATAATAATCTACGACATGCAAGAAGTAAATCATACCGTTGGAGATCTATAGTGCTCTAATGGAGAAGTTGCGACTCTGCTTGATGATGAGAATCTTCAACACCTCTTAGCCTTTCATGCTATGACCCAAATTGGATTTCTTTTCTCAAGAAGATTGGTGGAATCTTCAGGAGAAATCCCAACTCGAAACTCCAAGGAACTAGAAGAGAGAAGGAGAGAGAAACTCGTGCAACTCTTCCACGAACAGGGTTTTGGGCGTGAGAGAGACTCTTATTGGATGTCCAAGAGATTTTATATATTTTCAAATCTCTTCCTTGCTTAATTGAAATAGAAGTCTTACTTCCAAAGCAATTAGCAACTTTCTCTTTTCTAAAACCTTCTTTCTAGAGTTCAAGTTGGATTAGTATTTTCCAATAACTTGGGCTAGCGTGGGGAGCACTAGGGATTCCTTAGAAAGCTGGCTCCAACTGGAACACCGCGACCCCACATCTCATGTGCAATTCGGGCCCACAGTTAATTACAAATAACAGCACTATATAAATGCAATTGCACTCCAGTCTTAGGAATAAATTACAATGAAGACCCTAAACTTCCCAATTACCACAAGTAAGCCCCTCTATCAATATCCGTGGATCAATTGGAATAAATCTGTCTCTACCAATATAAGTTCCACATCTTATTATCCTTGAGCCCCAATTAATCACAGTAATCATTAGTACTATCCAATTAACTCTTAATTGAGATGGGTGCGCACTTACTAATGACAAATCCATTAATTGGCACAAGGGAATAATAGAGATAGATTCCATCTTGATCATTCAACGTTCCCACAGTTCTACTACCACAAACCCAAGGCACTGAGGTGTTAACCTATAGTCGGCCTCACTCATTGGTGACTCAAAGCAAATGAACAGATAGAAACTTGAGTTCATCAATGTCTCAGGATTGAGAGCCTATTGCTAGGGAATTATGAGAGCATACCTTATTATTGAGACAGAATTTCATAAGGTGCATCTCATGGTCCTTCAATACATCCAATGTACCAGCACCGTGATCCAGAATCTTACATTCTGATGATTGAGACAAATCACACTATCTCATAGTGATCAAAGTGCTGCAACCTTATCAAATGAGATGCCCAGTCTCATTACTGGTTGTGAAGCTATTTAAGTATAAGATTTGTGACATATATCTCTTGCGTGTGGATCTCATTAATGCACATATATCACATCTAATATACTAATGGGACCCGGTTCAACTCATGAACCATTATGTCATATGTGTTGGTCATGTGCATGAAGTAGTAAAATAACATTCATCTCATGAAAGTAAAGCATGATATTATTGATAAATAAAGAAATTAATCAATTTATTACATCAATTGATTGATTGAGTCCACAAAATCTAACAGACATCTCTTCCGATATTTTTGACAGAACTTGAGAAGAGTTAATCCAATTATTCTATGGTGAATTAACAAATGATGGCTGGGATGAGCACTTTTGATGCAAGTCTCCAATAATACTATGCCTAGCATAAAGATTCTTCCTACAAGAGCTTTTTCTACTAGCCCACCAATGAGTTTTTGGGAAAAAGTACATGCAGAAGTACTAAAAGAAAAAGCATATGTCTCATAAGAATGAAATAGTATTTTATTCCCAACATGCACATCTATGAAGAACTTATCTCTAAAAAGGGAAAAGAAATAAAGACATGACACATACCTTATCAAGTCACTCAAAGCAATCATGACATCTCACTATTCAGAATAAAGATCATCTATAGCAAAGATTTTGATTTTTGTCTGCAGTCTGATTGCATCATGAAATTTGTTAGCACATGAAATGAAATGCAAATGTAGTGCAAACTCAGTTGTAATGAAATGTAAATTATGCCGGTTATGACTATAAATAGGTCTAGCCTTCCTCATGTACAAACAAGAGTTAGAATGCTAGTCAAAATCCGGCCTTGGTTCCACCACCATCTCCTCTCTCCTCTCCTTTCTGCCTTTGTATACCCACCACCTTCCCCATTTGGTATCAAAGCCAAGTTGGCATCTAGTTTGTAATCAAGTATCATTGTAATATAAAGTCGTTTTGTGAGTATTTCTTCACTTATCTTTATGTTTTGATTTTGTTTAAGGAATTGCTGACTCAGAAGCAACAACATCAAAAATCTTAATACTTGATTATGTGTTTATTATTATTGAGAAATTTTAATCATATTTTGCCTGGAGCGAAGTTGAGATAACCATTGTTGTCATCGTTGTTAGCCGTGTGAAGGCATTAAAGGCATTTTGTTGGTGTGTAAATCCCTTATTTTGTTAGATACTCGTGGTGGATTTGGTTAAAATAACTCTATAATACAAATTATAGCTAAGCTCATTAAGAAGTTTGTACCTTCTTCTTCCTCATAATCAAATTCCTTATCTTCTATGTCTATTAAAAATAGTGAAGAAATTAGTTATGATGATTTATATCAAGTTATTTGTGACTGGACTATTCCAATTGTAAATAAAAATGAAATTTATAAAGTTAGAAGTTTTCAATTAAAATCAAGTTATAAAGTAAAAACCATCAAAAGAACTGAATCTATTACCAGTAATATTCAGCATTTTTCTTTAATCAAGCCCCATGAAATAAACGAGTATGTTAAAACATACAATTATATTCATTTTTGATTAGTGCAAGTTGCTCTAAAGCCTTTAATAAGACTTAGACTTAGCATAGAAGCTCTCATCTATGTTCAAGATACAAGACATAAAAAATTCAGTGATTCATTACTTAGAATGGTTGAATCAAGTTTGGCTAATGGCCCTACTTTCTTCAATTGCTTTCCAAATTTCTCTATTTACCTTACAGATCCAGGTGCACATGAAGCTCTTACTCTTACTATCTAGACAAAAGGTTTTGATATGAATCCTCATAATCAAAATCTTGCTCTCATATATAGAGTTTATTAGAAACTCATGAATTCAGTTGTTCTAGGCATAACCTATTCCCATCGAACAAAAGGTATGACTATTTTATTCCAAACTAATTTCAAAAATAAATTTAATATTCCAAAACTCATACAGTGGAATGATATTAATCTATTTGGTAAATGGCGCTTAGAAATTGCTCAACCTGAAATCTCTTTAGAAAATCAAGATATTGAAATAGTTATTTAACATAAAAATGGAGGTGTTGAAATAAAGTTTCAAACAGATTCAAGAGATACAATTCCTATAGTTTATCAACCTTCTAGAAAGTCTTATTCTCATCCTCCCTCTGTGGTAGGATCTTCCATAAAAGAACCATCATGAGTTTCTTGCTCTACACCTAATGTAGACCTTTGACCTATAGGACTTGTGTATCCTTCTTATCAAGCTTCTCCATCTAATACATATAATCCTTCGGAATCTGATTTCAATATAAATGTTATTGAATATTTTTGAAATTGATAAAGAAATGTCAAAAAAGAATTTTGATCTATATCCTTTAACAAAATCCTTTTTTAAACAGGTTTCTCAAGAACATAAAGACTTTTTAAAAGAAAAATGGTACAAATATATGTATGATAATCAAAAAAATATTTATTTCTTTGATTAGCTTAAACTAGCCATAAAGAAAGCTTATAATACTAAAGATTTATCCATCAATATGATAACAAAATTAAGCTCATCTTGGATTATAGCTACATAAAATTAAGCGCATCTTGGATTATAGCTTCTGCTAATTTTTCTCTACAAAGAACTAAAAAATCTATACATCTACTATTACATCAAATCATATATAAAGAAACTTCAGCCGTACCCATAAAAGATGTTGCAAAGATACAAAGAGATAAAGATAAATCTGAGTTTATTTACAAATCAGATTTAAGTCATGTTTTACAACAAAATAATTATACAAATATAAACCTTCATACTATTGGCCAACAATCTAATAGAATTGAAGATAAAGTTGAAAATATTTCAAAATTTTATGAACCTACTTCTCCCCATAAAGTAATCAAGACATAATCTTTAGGTTTTCAAGGTGAAGCCCTTAAAGATCTAAAGTTAGAAAAAAAACTGTTAAAATTTTTAGACGAACTAATCAATCAATTATCTCATAGTTTTATAAACATAAAACTTAAAGATAATTAAGAAAATAAAGATGAAAAATCCATAAATGTTTTAGTTTCTAAAGCTTCGAGCTCAGACTTAGAATTCTTTGTTTCTGACTCTATAGAAAAAAAATCAAATGAAAATCAAGATCAAGAACCTCTACAACTTAATAAAATATTTAAAAGGCAAAAGCCAATGGTCACTGCAGCAAAAACAAGAAATTATTATCCAAGACCTACACCAGTTGATCTTCAATTTGAAAAGTAGGCTATTATAAACGGCCTTCAATTTGAAAACTCTTCAGTATATGAATGGAATGTAGATGGACTATCTGAATATCAAATCTTGCATCTATGCCAACACATAATGATATATGTCTCTACCATCATGGCTGTCGGTAATGATCAAAGACATGCAGTAAATGCAGTCGTCCTTGGATTTAATGGACAATTACATGGTTGGTAGGAAAAATACCTATCTGATACAGAAAGAAATGCTATATTAAATGCAGTAAAAAGATATCCTTCAAGAAATCCTATTCTTACTCCTCAAGGCCAAATGATCCCTGATGCCATCTACATGCTTATTACCAATGTAGTTAAACATTTTATAAGTAATTATATGAATATAGAAAAAAATTAAAAACATAATTAATCAATTTATCTTACCCAACATTATTAGATTTTTTTTTGGTATAAGGATGTTTTCTTATCAAAACTCTAAACAATCGATGCAAGTAATTTAGAATTTTGAAAAGAAAAATTCATATCTGGTCTTCCTAAATTTTTTGCAGAAAAAGTTAAAGAAGAATTAAAATAAAAAAATTATGGAAATTTTAATTATGCATTGTATACATATGGTGATCTAATTCAAAAGATTAATAAAGTTGGATTTTCATTATGCAATGAAATCAAACTTAGACGTCAAATTAAAAATAAACAAAGAATCAACAAGTATGAACTTGGTGATTTTTGTTTTCAATTTGGTATGGAACCATTAATCAGTCATTCTAGCTAGAATAAAAAGAAAAACTTCAAAAGAAAACATCAAAAAAGAAAATCTAAACATTTTTCAACTCCACAATATTATAGTCCCTTAACAAGATATTATAAAAAATCTTCTCATAAAAACCCTTATAAGAATTGAAAGATGAGTAGGAGCTTATTGCTCTCTTAATCTATCTAGAATAGTTTTTATACTAAATTGTTCAGGCAAATCAGATATATTACTTGATGTAGAAGCTTTTCCTTTTTTTGTTTATTTCTGTTGTTTATTTTTTTAATTTTTCAAAATATTTATTTTTAATTCTTCATCTTTTAGATCTTTAAACATTTCTAACACCATTTCTTCTGGAGTAGAGAGTACGTTTAAAGATAAAGAGGAAGAAGAAGTAGATTCATATTGCATTTCAGTGTCAAATATTTTACAATGGCATGTATCTAAAGAATAATCTTTATAAGAGGAACTAGATGATTCAAAGGATGAGGATGAGGATCCTTTTAAGATAGTTTTGATTTCTTTTTGAGAAGAAATAATTTCAAAAGGCTATAAAATATTTTCAACTTTATCTCCAATTATATTAGTTTGTTGGCCAATAGGATGAAGGTTAATATTTGTACAATTATTTTGTTCTAAAACATGACTTAAATTTGATTTTTAAATAAATTCAGATTTACCTTTATCTCTTTGTATTTTTGCAACATCTTTTATGGGTACGGCTGAAGTTTCTTTATATATGATTTGATGTAATGGAGGATGTATAGATTTTTCAGTTCTTTGTAGAGAAGAATTAGTAGAAACTATAATCCAAGATCAGCTTAATTTTGTTATCATATTGATGGATAAATCTTCAGTATTATAAGCTTTCTTTATGGCTAGTTTAAGCCAATCAAAGAAATAAATATTTTTTTATTATCATACATATATTTTTACCATTTTTCTTTTAAAAAGTCTCTATGTTCTTGAGAAACCTGTTTAAAAAAGGATTTTGTTAATGGATGTAGAGCTAAATTCTTTTTTGATATTTTTTTATCAATTTCAAAACATTCAGTAACATTTATAATGAAATCGGATTTCGAAGGTTTATATGTATTAGATGGAGAAGCTTGATAAGAAAGATACACAAGTCCTGTACGATACCCAACTGTAGGAGTTGTATCTCTTGATTCTGTTTGAAAATTTATTTCAACACTTCCATCTTCATGTTCAGTAATTGTTTCAATATCTTGATTTTCTAAAGACCTTTCAGGTTAAGTGTTTTCTAAGTGCCATTTACTAGATAGATTAATATCATTCCACTGTATGAGTTTTGGAATATTAACTTTATTTTTTAAATTAGTTCGGAATAAAGTAGTCATACCTTTTGCTCGATGGAAATATGATATGCCAAGAACAACTAAATTCATGAGTTTATAATAAACTCTTTACATGAGAGCAAGATTTTGATTATAAGGATTTATATCAAAACCTTTTGTCTAGATAGCAAGAGTAAGAGCTTCATGTGCACCTGGATTTGTAAGGGAAACAGAGAAATTTGGAAAGTAATTAAAGAAAGTAGGGCCATTAGCCAAACTTAATTTAACTATTCCAAGTAATGAATCACTGAATTTTTTATGTCTTGTATCTTGAACATAAATGAGAGCTTTTGTTCTAAGCACAAGTCTTGTTAAAGGCTTTACAACAACTTGCACTAATCCAAAATGAATATAATTATTTGTTTTAACATACTCCTTTATTTTATGGGACTTGATTAAAAAAAGATGCTGAATATTACTGGTAATGGATTCAGTTCTTTCAATGGTTTTACTTTATCACTTGATTTTAAATGAAAACTTCCAACTTTATAAGTTTCATTTTTATTTACAGTTGGAATAGTCCAGTCATAAATAACTTGATCTAAATCATCATAACTGATTTCTTTACTATTTTTAATAGACATAGAAGATAAAGAATTTGATGATAAGGAAGAAGAAGGTACAAACTTCTTAATAAGCTTAGCCATAATTTGTATTACAAAGTTATTTTAACCAAATCACCATGAGTATCTAACGAAATAAAGGATTTACATACCAACAAAACGCCTTAAACGCCTTCACATGGCTAACAATAGGGACAACAGTGGCTACTTCAGCTTCGCTTCGGGCGGAATATGATTAAAATTTCTCAATAATAACAAACACACAACCAAGTATTAAGATTTTTGACGTTCTTGCTTCTGAGTCAGCAATTCCTTAAACAAAATCAAAACATAAAGATAAGTGAAGAAATACTCACAAAACAACTTTATATTGCAATGATACTTGATTGCAGACTAGATGCCAACTTGTCTCTTATATCAAATGGGGAAGATGGTGGGTATAAAAAGCGGAAGATTGAGAAGAGCGGAGATTGTGGTGGAAGCAAGGTTGGATTTTGACTGGTATTCGAACTCTTGCCTGTACATGCAGAAGGCTAGACTTATTTATAGTCATAACAAACATAATTTATATTTCATTACAACTGAATTTAGACTGAATTGCATTTCATTTAATGTGCTGCTAAATTTTATGATGCTTTCGGACTACAAGCAATAATTACAATCTTTGCTGGAGATTAACTTTATTCAAAATAGTGAGATGTCATGATTGCTTTGAGTGACTTGATAAGGTATATGTCATGTATTTATTTCTTTTCCCTTTCTAGAGATAAGTTCTTCTTGGATGTGCATGTCAGAAATAAAATACTACTTCATTCTTATGAGAGATATGCTTTGTCTTTTAGTACTTTTACATGTACTTTTTCTAAAAACTCATTGATGGGCTAGTAGAAAAAGCTTTTCTCATCCTTCCAATGCTTTAGGAAAAGCTCTTGTAGGAAGAATCTTTATGGTAGGCAAAATCTTATAGGAAACTTGCATCAAAAGTGCTTATCCTAACCTTAATTTGTTTATTCACCATGGAATAATTGGATTAACTCTTTTCGAGTTTCTTCAAAAATATCAAAAGACATGTCTTCATAAGCATTGATAATTTGATTAGGAGCTGTATGTCTAGATTTATATGGATTCTGTATCACCATTGTTTGCTCAGCGAGATTATCAGCAATGCAAACAACTCGTCGACCATCGCACCAAACATATTTGTATGACTTGCAAATTCAAGATGTCTTTTTAGATTGAGAAATCTTTAATATTGATTAGAAGCTGGATCATTATTTTGGGGACGTTCTAAGCTGTTTTCCATTGTAGCAGCTTCATGAGATTCATACCATTGAGCTAGATAATCAACAGAGAGATGCTTGTAATCATTTAAGGTAGAGATGATTTTTTTGCAGACTAAATCTCCTTTTCATAAGTCATGATAGTCCATAATTGATATGGTTCATAAAACCGAATTTTTTATCTTTCACCCAAAGTGGATGATATCGTTATGAGAAGTTGTCTTTTGGTAACTCCAAGGCTGCAAAGGACATGACGCACGATTGCAGGGAGCTGTTGTATCATTTCAAAATCATCCCTGCATGAGGAAAATCTTTGGACTAATCCTTGTTCGATATATGAGCTATCAACTTCATATGATGGTAGGAATAGTTTGGGAAAGCCAGTTGCCCAGCTTATATATTGGGCTTTGAGCATTAATCGCTCCTTGATTTGACAAAAAATAGTTTTTTCTCTAATTCTTGCAGCTATCTCATCTGGAAGGGATGTGTTAAGCTTTTCCAGGAGGTGAATTTTGGATTTTTTTTCATCAACATAGGTGGATAACAGTGCTCTTTGATGAATGTTATGACACATAAGGATTTGGCTTTCTAAGTCCTTCATATAGTTTGCAATTTTTGATAGGGTTTTTCTAGTGTCTTTTCTTTTATCAGAGAGAATGGCACTCCAATGGGCATTGATAAGTTCTTGTGAAATGATAGATAATCCTGGAATGAAGAAGGGAATTGATATTTATTCGGATGCAGGTATGAAGGAAGAGCTTGATTCCTGAATAGCGGCTTTGCTTTTGCTTGTACTTGATGTCATGATGAGAAGGGATACTTCCTGAAGGCAGATAGGTCTGAATGAGAATTATCAATAGTCTGAATTTTTATTTTCTTTAGGAAAATAAAAATAATTTTATATTTGTCCTCCAGGTAGAATTTGAAGGTGCTAAAATCTGGATGTAGGATTAAATGTAGAAAACATGAAGACATCAGAGAGACGATTAATAAGATCCATTTTACTTGGAACTGGATATTTGATTGTTTATTGAACACCTCATTCTTGTTTACACTTTGTTGGAATACAATAAAGAATTTTTTTTATCTTAATTGTAACTTGAGTTTTCCATTTTTTAAATGGATTCCTTGTTAAAGAATTTACAAAACCATTCAAGTTTTCATCAAATTTTCTTGATTTTCTAAATTATCATTATTTTCTTGATAATTTTTTAGTATGTGAAATTCAAGATTCTCAACACGTTGTTCGAGTTCTTGAAGTTCAATTAAGTCTTGTTTTAATTCTTTTATTTCTTGATTTTGATTATTAATTTCTTTGTAAAGATCTTGAATTGAAAGATGAGGAGGAGCTTGCTGCTCTCTTAATTTATCTTATACAGTTTTAATGCTGAATTGTTCAGGTAAGTCGATGTATTATTTGAAGTAGAAGCTTTTCCTTTTTTATTTCTTTTATTTATATTCTGTAATTTTTCAAAATATTTATTTTTTGATTCATCATCTTTAAGATCTTTAAACATTTCTAGCACTAATTCTTCTGAAGCAGAAAGTACGTTTAAAGATAAAGAAGAAAAAGAAATAAATTCATAATGGATTTCAGTGTCAAATATTTTACAATGACAAGTATCTGAAGAATAATCTTTATCAGAGGAACTAGATGATTCTAAGGATGAGGATGAGGATCCTTTTAAGATAGTTTTGATTTCTTTTTCTATTTTTACTTTTATTTTTAGGTAGTTAGGGCCTATATGTCCTTTTTCTTTGCAATTATAACAATGTATTTCTTTTTTCTTGGGAAGAGAAGTGGATGGATTATCTTTTGTGTAAGATTTCTTTAATTCTTTATAAGGGTTTTTATGAGAAGATTTTTTATGATATCTTTTTGAGGGAATATAATATTGTGGAGTTGAAAAATGTTTATATTTTCATTTTTGACGGTTTCTTTTTAAGTTTTCTTTTTATTTTCGCTAGAAGGACTGATTAATGGTTCCATGTCAAATTGAAAACAAAAATCACCAAGTTCATACTTGCTGATCCTTTTTTTATTTTCAATTTGACATTTAAGTTTGATTTCATTACACAAAGAAAATTTAACTTTATTAATCTTTTGAGCTAGATCACCGTATGAATACATTCCATAATTCAAATTTCCATAATTTTCTGATTTTAACTCTTCTCTAACATTTTTTTGCAGAAAGTTTAAAAAGTGTAGTTATAAATTTTTCTTTCCAAAATTCTAAATTGCTTACATCGATTGTATAGAGTTTTGACAAGAAAACAACTTTATACCAACGAAAATCAGATAATGTTGGGCAAGATAAATTGATTAATTGTGTTTCTACTTTTTCTTCTACATTCATATAATTACCAATAAAATGTTTTACTATATTCGTAATAAGCATGTAAATAGAATCAGGAATCATTTGACCTTGAGGAGTAATAACAGGATTTCGAGAAGGATCTCTTTTTACTGCATTTAGTATAGCTTATCTTTCTATATCAGATAGGTACTTTTCCCACCAACTATGTAATTGTCCACTAAATCCAAGGACAACTGCATTTACTGCATGTCTTTGATCATTACCGACAGCCATGATAGTAGAGGCATATATCATCATGTGTTAGCATAGTTGCAGGATTTGATATTCAGATAGTCCATCTACAATCCATTCATATACTGAGGAGTTTTCAAATCAAAGGCCATTTAGAATAGCTTGTTCTTCGAATTGAAGATCAACTGGAGTAGGTCTTGGACTATTGGTTATTGTTTTTGTCTTTTAAATATTTTATTGATTTGTAGAGATTTTTTATTTTGATCATTTTTATTCTCATTTGTTTTAGACTCTTCTTCTATAGGATCAGCTATAGAAAATTTTGAATTTGAGCTAGAGGCTTTAGAATTTGAGACTAAAACATTTATAGATTTGTCAGCTTTTTTATCTTTATTTTCTTGAAGTTTTAGATTTGTAAAACTATAAGATTATTGATTGATTAATTCATCTGAAAATTTTAAAGGTTTCCTTTCCAACTTTAGATTTTTAAGGGCTTCACCTTGAAAACCTAAAGTTTGTGTCTTAATTATCTTTTGTGAAGAAGATGCTTCATAAATTTTTAAAATATTTTCAACTTTATCTTCAATTCTATTGGTCTGTTGGCCAATAGTATGAAGGTTACTATTTGTATAATTATTTTGTTCTAAAATATGACTTAAGTCTAATTTATAAATTAATTTAGATTTACCTTTATATCCTTGTATCTTTGCTACATCTTTTATGGGTACGGCCGAAGTTTCTTTATATATGATTTGATGTAACAGAGGATGTATAGATTCTTCAATTCTTTGTGGAGAAGAATTGGTAGAAGCTATAATTCAAGATGAGCTTAATTTTGTTATCATATTGATGGATAAATCTTTAGTATTATAAGCTTTCTTTATGGCTAGTTTAAGCCAATAAAAGAAATAAATATTTCTTTGATTATCATACATATATTTGTACCATTTTTCTTTTAAAAAGTCTTTATTTCCCTAAAAAAACCTTTTTAAAAAGGGATTTTGTTGAAGGATGTAGAGCTAAATCTTTTTTTAACATTTCTTTATCAATTTCAAAACATTCAATAATATTTATATTGAAATCGGATTCCGAAGGATTATATGTATTAGATATAGAAGCTTAATGAGAAGGATACACAAGTCCTGTAGGTCAAAGGTCTACATTAGGTGTAGAGCAAGAAACTTGGGATGGTTCTTTTATGGAAGATCCTACCATAGAGGGAGGATGAGAATAAGACTTTCTAGAAAGTTGATAAACTGTAGGAGTTTTATCTCTTGAATCTATTTGAAAATTTATTTCAACACTTCCATCTTCATGTTCAGTAATTGTTTCAATATCTTGATTTTCTAAAGACCTTTCAGGCTGAGTATTTTCTAATCGCCATTTACCAGATAGATTAATATCATTCCACTATATGAGTTTTGAAATATTAACTTTATTTTTGAAATTAGTTTGGAATAAAGTAGTCGTACCTTTTGCTTGATGGGAATAGGCTATGCTTCGAACAACTGAATTCATGAGTTATAATAAACTCTATACATGAGAGCAAGATTTTGGTTATGAGGATTCATATCAAAACCTTTTGTTTGGATAGCAAGAGTAAGAGCTTCATGTGCACTTGGATCTATAAGAGAAACAGAAAAATTTGGAAAGCAATTGAAAAAAGTAGGGCCATTAGCCAAACTTGATTCAACCATTCCAAGTAATGAATCACTGAATTTTATATGTCTTATGTCTTGAACATAGATGAGGGCTTCTTTTCTAAGTCCAACTCTTGTTAAAGGCTTTAGAGCAACTTGCACTAATCCAAAATGAATACAATTATATGTTTTAACATACTCCTTTATTTCATGGCACTTGATTAAAGAAAGATGCTGAATATTACTGGTAATGGATTTAGTTCTTTCGATGGTTTTTACTTTATAACTTGATTTTAAATGAAAACTTCCAACTTTATAAATTTCATTTTTATTTACAGTTGGAATAGTCCAGTCATAAATAACTTGATCTAAATCATCATAACTGATTTCTTCACTATTTTTAATAGACATAGAAGATAAGGAATTTGATGATGAGGAAGAACAAGGTACAAACTTCTTAATAAGCTTAGCCATAATTTGTATTACAAAGTTATTTTAACCAAATCCACCATGAGTATCTAACGAAATAAAGGATTTACACACCAACAAAACGCCTTCTCACGGCTAACAATGGCGACAACAATGGCTACCTCAGCTTCACTCCGGGCGGAAAATGATTAAAATTTCTCAATAATAACAAACACAGAACTAAGTATTAACACTTTTGATGTTCTTACTTCTGAGTCAGCAATTCCATAAACAAAATCAAAGCAAAACATAACAAAGATAAATGAAGAAATACTCACAAAACGACTTTATATTGCCAAAGTACTAGATTACAAATTTGAGACCAACTTGGCTGTGATACCAAATGGGGAAGATGGTGGGTATACAAAAGGAGAAGGGAGAGGAGAGAGGAGATGGTGGTGGAAGTAAGGCTGAATTTTGACTCGTATTCCAACTCTTGCCTGTACATGAGGAAGACTAGACTTATTTATAGTCATAACAAACATAATTTACCTTTCATTACAATTGAATTTACACTGCATTTGCATTTCATTTCATGTGCTGACAAATTTCATGGTGCTTCAAGACTACTGGATAAGATCACAATCTTCACTGTAGATAAACTTTATTCTTAATAGTGGATTGTCATGATTGCTTTATGGGAAATTGAGTGGCTTGATAAAGCATATGTTTTGTTTTGGCTTTACTTTTTTCCTTTTCTTCGGATCGATATGAATCCTTCATTATCACTTTTTGTCTCATCAGCATCTATATCTGGTTCAGGAGCAATATTTTCAAAATGATTATCATCAGCCCAAAGATGATGCAGCTGCTAACCAAAACTTAATGGAGAATTTTCATATGACCGTCCTTTTTGTATTTGTTCAATACTTTCATTTTGAAGTTCTTTTTTGAGTTTAAGCAAATTTGCTGCTGCATAGAGAGCAGAAGGAGAGGTTGAACAAGAATTCTTCTATTTATCCATATCACTTGCTGGATGAAGCCTTTCTTTTTCTTTCTCAGGATTTTGAGAACTTCAGAGAATGATGGCTTTATAGCTTGATTAGTAGAATATTACTGGAGTATTGCAGTATAATCAAATTGATGCCAAAACTTGATATAAATCATTTGAGATAAAACTGGTGGACTAAAATCTATTTCTTTATAAAAATTCCATTTCAAGTTCCAAGGAATCTCCTGCTTGCAATAAAACTGCATAGTAATGTAAGGTTTTATTGCAAGTTGTATATGCTAATAAAGGCTTTTTTCTTCTAATTTGAGAAGGGCTTTAAATGATGCAGAATAGGATTCATAAATAGGAAGAAATGCTTGAAGAAGGATGTTTTTATTGGCACAAAAAGGGATCCAGAATTATATGAAGAACCACATAGGTATTTTGTGGGAGTTTGACTTGAATCTGATGAACCAGGAATGCTGGAAGGATGGGTTTTGATAATAGAGGATGACTTCCCAAGCAGAAATATAAATCATAATAATTAAAAATAAGTTCTGAATCAAGCCTTTGAGGCATATGAAGAGGTCGCCCCAATTCTTCTGTGGAGAGAACATGCAGAATCTTGATTTTTGAATATAGGATAGTAATATTGGGTGGTAAACATTGATAGTAATATTGGGTGGTAAACATTTAAGTATGAATTTTTTGATCCATCTGTATGATCAATAGTACAGTTGCCAGTTCTGATCAGAATCTATTTATAGACTTTATAGTCAAGAGGTTGGATAAATAAATGATCAGGAGAAAAAAGGGTTTGGATAAGATGTTTAATAGAAATGGTATTGACATAAGACATGTCATCTAAGGAATAAATTCTCAAGGGTGCTTTGTGGTAAAATATTGGGCTTGTAAAGCTTGAGGTTTTCTGGATACAGGGCTTGATGGGCTTTGAAATTGAGGAATATTAGAAGTATGGGTTGCTCCCCATCTCTCAAGATAATTGCCACTGGATTTTCTGGATAAAGGTGTAGTGTTCATAATGAAAGAAACTTTATCAGTTGGAGACTGGAGAAATGGTCTAATCTGCTGAGGCTTCATTCTTATGTTCCTATAAAAACTCACGAGATAAAAAATTAGGAAGAGAATTATTTTTACCTGCAATATACTCAATGTCAAAGTCAAATACAACTAATAAAGCTTGCCAGCGAGCAAAGATTTACTTAGTAGCAAGATTTTTCACATCTTTTTCTAAAATTTCTTTAACAGATTTACAATCTATTCTTAATATAAATTTTTTGTTTAATAAATCACTTTGGAACTTCATTATAATATTTACTATGGATAGGATTTCCTTTTTAATAGTTGAATAATTCTTTTGAGTGGGCATCCATGTTCCAGAATTGAAACGAAGAATTTCTTCTTTTCGAAGGATGTTTCTTTGTAGAACGATTCCGTCAAAACCTATTTCAGATGCATCTGTTTGAACTATTTTTAATAAATCTGGAAGAGGGAGAGTTAAACATGGTAAATTTTGGACTTATTGTTTAATATTTTGAATAACTTTTGTATGAGCAGGTGACCATTCTATGGGATTTTTGGTCAAGCACATTTGGGAGATTTCTCTTTCTTTAGCAAGATCTTTATAAAAGTCAGAAATATAATTAAAGCATCCAAGAAAACGTTGCAATTGCCTTTATTAAGAATTTCATCAAGAAATTAGGAAGCAAACTTAATAACTCTTTGGACTGGAGAAATAGTTCCTTTTTTATTATAAAGCCAAGAAACTGAATTTTTGTTCGAAAAAGCTTCATTTTCTTTTGGGATAAGACAAGTCCATTCTCAATAATAACTATTTTAAAAATATTTAAATGTTTCTAATGGTCACAAATAAATTTTGAAAATACAAGAATGTCATCTATATAGACAAGTGTAAAAGTTTGATATGGTTTAAAAATGTCATTCATCATTTTTTGAAATTCTGAAGGAGCATTTTTTAAACCAAATGGCATAACGTTCCATTTGTAATGGCTAAATGGTACTGTAAAAGCAGTTTTATACCTATCCTCTAAGGTGATTTGAATTTGCCAAAATCCTGATTTAAAAACAAATTTGGAAAAAAAGATGGCACCAGCTAGATGGTTAATAAGATCAGTTTTATTTGAAACTTGATATTTGATGAACTTTAAGACTTTATTTAAAGGCTTGTAGTTGATAACAAGATGGGGAACACCTCGTTCTTGTTCAAGCACTTTATTTACATAAAACGCTGCACAACTCTAAGGAAATTGTGATTTCTGAATAAGCTTTTTAGTAAGAAGATCATTGATTTCTTTAATACATAGTTGTACAAGGTCTTTATTCATCGAATAGGTCAAGCTTTAGGAATTTGAGATTCATCAAAATTATTAATATATGGAAGAGAAACAGTAAGCTGTTTCCTCTACCAAAAGGCAGAAGGACGGTCAGAACAGCATTCGATTTCAAAAGATTTCTGAAATTGGATTAAATCTTTTTGGAATTCTAGTGTTTGTAATTCTTTTTCAATTCTTAAAGAATTCATATCTTCTTGAAGATATGCAATTTGTTTCTCTTTATAGGCAATTTGATTTTGAATGATATTGATATGTTGAATAGGAGTTGATTCAACAAAATCAAATTAATTTTTTATTGTCTTTAATAGTTTTAAGGCCTAATGAATCAATTTGAAAAGGCTATAGAATCTATAGAAAAGGATTGCCAAGGATAACATCATTGTCTAAATCTTTTTTGAGTAGGAAATTAGTCTTTATACATTTCCATTTTTGCAAACGTGGACGTTATTTAATTTATAATGGATATGGAGTTTATTACTAGTAGTTGCTAGGCTAAGTTTATTTTTAGTTTTTTCATAATATTTTGTTGGGATTAATCCTTCTCTTATTAAATTAACATTTGCACCAATATCTAGTAATTAGAGTGCTTTAAAGAGAAGTCTTTAACCTTAATTGTAACTTGAGTTTTCCATTTTTGAGGTGGATTTCTTGTTAAAGAATTTACAAAACCATTTAAATTTTCATCAAATTTTTCTTGATGTTCTAAATTTTCATTATTTTCTTGATAATTTTTTAGTGTGTGAAATTCAAGATTCTCAACACGTTGTTTGAGTTCTTGAAGTTCAATTAAGTTTTGTTTTAGTTCTTTTATTACTTACTTTTGATTATTAATTTCTTTATAAAGATCTTGAATTGAAAGATGAGTAGGAGCTTATTGCTTTTTTAATCTATCTAAAACAGTTTTTATACCGAATTGTTCAGGTAAGTTAGATATATTACATGATGTAGAAGCTTTTCCTTTTTAATTTCCGTTGTTTATTTTTTGTATTTTTCAAAATATTTATTTTTTAATTCTTCATCTTTTAGATCTTTAAACATTTCTAGTACCATTTCTTCTGGAGCAGAGAGTATGTTTAAAGATAAAGAGGAAGAAGAAGCAGATTCATCCTGGATTTCATTATCAAATATTTTACAATGAATGTATCCAAAGAATAATCTTTATCAGAGGAACTAGATTGATTCTAAGGATGAGGATGAGGATCCTTTGATTTCTTTTTAAGAAGAAGTAATTTTAGAAGTCTGTAAAATATTTTTAACTTTATCTTCAATTATACTAGTTTGTTGGCCAATAGTATGAAGGTTAATATTTGTATAATTGTTTTATTCTAAAATATAACTTAAGTCTGATTTGTAAATAAGTTCAGATTTACCTTTATCTCCTTTATTTTTACAACATCTTTTATGGGTACAGCTAAAGTTTCTTTATATATAATTTGATATAATGGAGGATGTATAGATTCTTCAGTTCTTTGTGCAGAAGAACTGGTAGAAGCTACAATCAAAGATGAGCTTAATTTTGTTATCCTATTGATGGATAAATCTTCAGTATTATAAGCTTTCCTTATGGCTAGTTTAAGCCAATCAAAGAAATAAATATTTCTTTGATTACCGTACTTTTATTTGTACCATTTTTCTTTTAAAAAGTCTTTATGTTCTTGAGAAACCTGCTTAAAAAAGGATTTTGTTAAAGGATGTAGAGCTAAATTCTTTTTTAACATTTCTTTATTAATTTCAAAACATTCAATAACATTTATATTGAAATCGGATTCCGAAGGATTATATGTATTAGATGGAGAAGCTTGATAAGAAGGATACACAAGTCCTGTAGGTCGAAGGTCTACATTAGGTGTAGAGCAAGAAACTCGAGATGGTTCTTTTATGGAAGATCCGACCATAAAGGGAGGATGAGAATAAGACTTTCTAGAAGGTTGATAAACTGTAGGAGTTGTATCTCTTGAATCTGTTTGAAAATTTATTTCAACACTTACATCTTCATGTTTAATAATTGTTTCAATATAAATGTTATTGAAGACTTTTTAAAAGAAAAATGGTACAAATATATGTATGATAATCAAAGAAATATTTATTTCTTTAATTGGTTTAAACTAACCATAAAGAAAGCTAATAATACTGAAGATTTATCCATCAATATGACAACAAAATTAAGCTCATCTTGGATTATAGCTTCTACCAATTCTTCTTTACAAAGAACTAAAGAATCTATACATCGTCCATTACATAAAATCTTATATAAAGAAACTTCCGCCATACCCATAAAAGATGTGGCAAAGATACAAGGAGATAAAGGTAAATCTAAATTAATTTATAAATCAAACTTAAGTCATGTTTTAGAACAAAATAATTATACAAATATTAACCTTGATACTATCGGCTAACAAACCAATAGAATTAAAGATAAAGTTCAAAATATTTTAAAAATTTATGAAGCATCTTCTTCACAAAAGACAATTAAGACACAAACTTCAGTTTTTCAAGGTGAGGCCCTTAAAAATCTAAAGTTACATAGGAAACCTTTAAAATTTTCAGATGAACTAATCAATTAATTATCTTATAATTTTACAAATATAAACTTCAACAAAATAAAGATAAAAAAGCTGACAGATCTATAAATGTTTTAGTCTCAAATTCTAAAGCCTCTAGCTCATATTCAAAATTTTCTGTAGCTGATCCTATAGAAGAAGAGTCTAAAACAAATGAGAATCAAAATGATCAGAATCAAGAATCTCTACAAATCAATAAAACATTTTAAAGACAAAAACCAATAGTTACTGCAGCAAAAATAAGAAATTATTATCCAAGACCTACTCCAGTTGATCTTCAATCTGAAGAACAAGCTATTCTAAATGGCCTTCGATTTGAAAACTCCTCAGTATACAAATGGAATGTAGATGGACTATCTGAATATCAAATCCTGCAACTATGCCAACACATGATGATTTATGCCTCCACCATCATGGCTACACGTAATGATCAAAGACATGCAGTCAATGCAGTTTTACCTGGATTTACTGGACAATTACATAGTTGGTGGGAAAAATACCTATCTAATACAAAAAGAAATGATATATTAAATGCAGCAAAAAGAGATCCCTTACGAAATCCTGTTCCTACTCCTCAAGGCCAAATGATCCCTGATTCCATCTACATGCTTATTACCAATATAGTTAAACATTTTATTGGTAATTATATGCATGTAGAAGAAAAATAAAAAACACAATTAATCAATTTATTTTGCCCAACATGATCAGATTTTCCTTGGTATAAACGTGTTTTCTGATCAAAACTCTATATAATCGATGCAAGCAAATCAGAATTTTAGAAAGAAAATTTTATATCTGGTCTTCCTAAACTTTTTGCATAAAAGTTTAAGAAGAGTTAAAATAAAAAATTATGGAAATTTAAATTATGGACTTTATACATATAGTGACCCCATTCAAATGATAAATAAAGTTGGATTTTCATTATGTAATGAAATCAAACTTAAACGACAAATATCAAAAAACGATTAGCAAATATGAACTTGGTGATTTTTGTTATGAATTTGGCATGAAACCATTAATTGGTCCTTCTAGCCATAATAAAAAGAAAAACTTAAAAAGAAACCATCAAAAAAGAAAATTTAAACATTTTTCAACTCCACAATATTATATTTTATAAAAAAAAGATATCACAAAAAATCTTCTCATAAAAACCCTTATAAAGAATTAAAGAAATCTTACACAAAAGATAATCCATCTACTTCTCATCCCAAGAAAAAAAATACAATGTTATAATTGCAAAGAAAAAGGACATATAGCTCCTGACTACCCAAAAATAAAAGTAAAAATAGAAAAAAAAATCAAAACTATCTAAAAAGGATTATCCTCATCCTTAGAATCATCTAGTTCCTCTGATAAAGATAATTCTTCAGATACATGTCATTGTAAAACATTTGACAGTGAAATCCAGTATGAATATGCTTTTTTTTCCTCTTTATCTTTAAACGTACTTTCTACTCTAGAAGAACTGATGCTAGAAATGTTTAAAGATCTTAAAGATGAATTAAAAAATAAATATTTTAAAAAAATATGGAATATAAATAAAGGAAATAAAAAAGGAAAAGCTACTTCAAATAATATATCTGACTTACCTGAACACTTCCGCATTAAAATTGTCTTGGATAGATTAAAAGAGCAGCAAGCTCCTCCTCATCTTTCAATTCAAGATCTTTATAAAGGAATTAACCAAGAAATAAAGAGTTAAAACAAGACTTAATTGAACTTCAAGAAATCAAACAACGTGTTAAGAATCTTAAATTGCACGTACTCAAAAATTATCAAGAAAATAGTGATAATTTAAAAAAATCAAGAAAATTTTGATGAAAAGTTGAATGGTTTTGTAAATTCTTTAACAAGGAATCCACTTAAAAAATGGAAAACTCAAGTTACAATTAAGATAAAAAAATTCTCTGTTAAAGTACTCTGCTTACTAGATAGTGGCGCAGATGTTAATTTAATAAGAGAAGAATTAATCCCGACAAAATATTATGAAAAAACCAATAGTAAACTCAATCTAGCTACTGCTAGCAAAAAGCTACAATCAAATACAAATTACGTAATGTTTATGTCTGAAAAAATGGAACATGCATAAAGACTAATTTCCTTCTAGGAAAGGATTTAAACATTGATGTTATCCTTGTAAAACCTTTTCTACAAATTTTATAGCCTTTTAAAATTGACTCATCAGCTCTAAAAACTATTTTAGATAATAAAGAATTAATTTTTGATTTTGGTGAATCAACTCCTATTCAACATATGGATAGTATTCAGACAAAGTGTAAACAATAATAAGGTGTTCAAAAAACAACCAAATATCCAGTTCCAAATAAAATGGATCTTATTAATTGCCTTTATGATGTCTTCATGTTTTCTACAATTGATCCTACATCTAGATTTTGTAACCTTCAAATTCTACCCAGAGGACAGATATGAAATCATTTTTCTTTTCCAAAAGAAAATAAAAATTTAGATTATTGCTAATTCTCATTCAAACCTATCTACCTTCAGGAAGTATCCCTTCTCATGTGACATCAAGTAAAGCCCCTATTTAGGAATCAAGCTCTTCCTTCATACCTACATCCCAACAAATATCAATTCCCTTCTTCAATCCAGGATTATCTGTCACTTCACAAGAACTTATCAATGCCCATTGAGTGCCATTCTCTCTGATAAAAGAAAAAACACTAGAAAAACCGCATCCAAAATTGCAAACCATATCAATGACCTAGAAAGACAAATCCTTATGTGCCATAACATCCACCAAAGAGCACTGTTATCCACCTATGCAGATGCAAAAACATCCAAAATTCACCTCCTAAAATAGGTTAACACAGCCCTTCCAGATGAGACAGCTGCATAAATTAGAGAAAAAACTATTTTTGGTCAGATCAAGGAGCGATTAATGCTCAAAGCTCAATATATAAGCTGGGCAACTGGCTTTCCCAAATTGTTCCTGCCATCATATGAAGTTGATATCTCATATATCGAATAAGGATTAGTCCAAAGATTTTCTTTATGTAGAGATGATTTTGAAATGATACAGCAGCTCCCTGCAATCGTACATCATGCCCTTTGTAGCTTTGGAGTTACCAAATGACAACTTCTCATAATGATTTCATCTAGTTTGGGTGAAGGAACAGAAATCTGGTGTTATCAACCTTCTCAATTGTGGACCATCAAGAATTATGAAGGAGGAGATTTAATCTACAAAAAATTCATCTCTACCTTAAATGATTATGAGCATTTCCTTGTTGATTATCCAGCTCAATGGTATGAATCTCATGAAGTCACTATAATGGAATAAAGCTTAGAACGTCTCCAAAATTAATATCCAACTTCTGATCAATATCAAAGATTTCTCAATCTAAAAGGACATCTTGAATTTGCAAGTACATATAGATATATTTCGTGTGATGGTCGATGAGTAGTTTGCATTGCTGATGATCTCGCTGAGCAAACAACAGTGATATAGAATCCTTCTAAATCCGGACATGCCAAGCTTAATCAAATTCTCAATTCCTATGAAGATATTTCTTTTGACATTTCAGAAAAAACTCATGACAAATTAATTCAGCTATTCCATGGAGAATTCGAAAATGATAATGAAGGTTGGAATGACCCTTGTCATAATTTTGACACTATTATGAAGTTCTCTGCCAGCTGTAATGGAATTCATCAGGATGGTGATTAATCTTATCAAGATTTAGATTTATCAAGATTTATAAAGAGTTTTCTCTATAAAGCCTGCAAAGAAAAGATAGCAAAAACTTTATCATTGCTGTATCCATTGCAATGCTATTCTCTACAAACACATCAAAGTTATGTTGAAAAAGTACTATACAAAAAAGCTATTTGAGAAAGAAGACAAAAGACAATTGGGAAAAATCCAAAAGCCGACAAGAAAATTCAAGGCTCCATAGACTCATCTCTCTGTAATAGACCAACCAGGTACTATGCAAAAGAATAAAGCAACATCCTCCTAGTCAACAAGTACACTCATCACGGCATGAAGACAAACCATCTATACGACAACCTTTGATTCTATTTAGCAATAAAATCCCGAAACATCATAAAATAAAATTCAAATGCAATGTAAATTCAGTTGTAATGAAATGTAAATTATGTTTGCTAAGACTATAAATAGTACCAGCCTTCTCCATGTACAAGTAAGAGTTGGAATACCAGTCAAAATCCAGCCTTGCTTCCACCACTATCTCCTCTCTCCTCTCCCTTCTGCTTCTGTATACCCACCACTTTCCCCATTTGGTATCAGAGATAGGTTGGCACCAAATTTGTAATCAAGTACTTTTGCAATATAAAGTCGTTTTATGAGTATTTCTTCACTTATCTTTATGCTTTGATTTTGCTTAAGGAATTGCTAACTCAGAAGTAAGAAATATCAAAAGTCCTAATACTTACTTATGTATTTGTTATTATTGAGAAATTTTAATCATACTCCACCCGGAGTGAAGCTGAGGTAGCCATTGTTATCGTCGTTGTTAGCCATGTGAAGGTATTTAAGGCGTTTTGTTGGTATGTAAATCCTCTATTTTGCTAGATACTCGTCATGAATTTGGTTAAAATAACTCTGTAATACAAATTATGGCTATGCTTATTGAGAAATTTGTAACTTCTTCTTCCTCATCATCAAATTCCTTATTTTTTATGTCTATTAAAAATAGTGAAGAAATCAGTTATTACGATTTAAATCAAGTTAATTGTGACTGGACTATTCCAACCATAAATAAAAATGAAATTTATAAAATTGAAAATTTTCAATTAAAATCCATTTATAAAGTAAAAACCATTGAAAGAACTGAATCCATTACCAGTAATATTTAGCATCTTTCTTTAATTAAGCCCCATGAAATAAAGGAGTATGTTAAAACATACAGTTATATTCATTTTAGATTAGTGCAAGTTATTCTAAAGCCTTTAACAAGACTTGGACTTAGAACAGAAGCTCTCATCTATGTTCAAGCTACAAGACATAAAAAATTCAGTGATTCATTAGTTAGAATGGTTGAATCAATTTTGGCTAATGGTGCTACTTTCTTCAATTGCTTTCCAAATTTCTTTGTTTCCCTTACAGATCCAGGTGCACATGAAGCTCTTGCACTTGCTATCCAGAGAAAACGTTTTGATATGAATCCTCATAGTCAAAATCTTGCTCTCATGTATAGAGTTTATTATAAACTCATGAATTCAATTGTTCTAGGCATAGCCTATTCCCATCAAGCAAAAAGTATGACTACTTTATTCCAAACTAATTTAAAAAATAAAGTTAATATTCCAAAACTCATACAGTGGAATGATATTAATCTATCTGGCAAATGGCACTTAAAAACCACTCAACCTGAAAGGTCTTTAGCAAATCAAGATATTCAAACAATGATTGAACATGAAGATGGAAGTGTTAAAATAAATTTTTAAACAGATTCAAGAGATACAACTCCTACAGTTTATCAACCTTCTAAAAAGTCTTTTCTAATCCTCCCTCTGTAGTAGGATCTTCCATAAAAGAACCATCTCGAGTTTCTTGCTCTACACTTAATGTAGACCTTCGACCTACAGGACCAGTGTATCTTTCTTATCAAGCTTCTCCATCTAATAGCTATAATCTTTTGGAATCTGATTTCAATATAAATGTTATTGAATGCTTTGAAATTGATAAAGAAATGTTAAGAAAGAATTTATCTTTACATCCTCTCACAAATCCTTTTTTAACCATGTTTCTCGAGAACATAAAGACTTTCTAAAAGCAAAATGGTATTAATATATGTATGATAATCAAAGAAATATTTATTTCTTTGATTGGCTTAAACTAGCCATAAAGAAAGCTTATAATACTGAAGATTTATCCATCAATATGATAACAAAGTTAAGCTCATCTTAGATTATAGCTTCTACTAGTTCTTTTTCACAAAGAACTGAAGAATCTATATATCCTCCATTACATCAAATCATATATAAAGAAACTTCAGCCGTACTGATAAAAGATGTAGCAAAAACACAAGGAGATAAAGGGAAATCTGAATTTATTTACAAATCAGACTTAAGTCATATTTTAGAACAAAATAATTATACAAATATTATCCCTCATACTGTTGGCCAACAAACTAATAGAATTAAAGATAAAGTTGAAAATATTTTACAGCATTCTGAAATTACTTCTTCTCAAAAAGAAATCAAAGGATCCTCATCCTCATCCTTAGAATCATCTAGTTCCTCTAATAAAGATTATTCTTCAGATACATGTCATTTTAAAATATTTGACAGTGAAATCCAGTATGAATCTGCTTCTTCTTCCTCTTTATCTTTAAAAGTACTCTCTACTCCAAAAGAAATGGAGCTAGAAATATTCAAAAATCTAAAAGAAGAAGAACTAAAACATAAATATTTTGAAAAAATTACATAAAATAAACAACGGAAATAAAAAAGGAAAAGCTTCTACATCAAGTAATATATCTTACTTACCTAAAAAATTCATTATAAAACCTATTTTAGATAGATTAAGAGAGCAACAAGCTCCTACTCATCTTTCAATTCAAATTCTTTATAAAGAAATTAATAATCAAAAGCAAGAAATAAGAGAATTAAAACAAGACTTAATTGAACTTCAAGAAATCAAATAACGTGTTAAGAATCTTGAATTTCACACGCTCAAAAATTATCAAGAAAATAATGATAATTTATAACATCAAGTAAAATTTGATGAAAACTTAAATGGTTTTGTAAATTCTTTAACAAGGGATTGACCTCAAAAAATGGAAAACTCAAGTTACAATTAAGGTCAAAGACTTCTCTATTAAAGCACTATGCTTACTAGATAGTGGCGCAGATGTTAATTTAATAAGAGAAGGATTAATCCCAATAAAATATTATGAAAAAACCAAAAATGAACTTAGCCTAGCAACGACTAGTAATAAACTCAATATCCATTATGAATTAAATAACATCCATGTTTGCAAAAATGGAACATGTATAAAGACTAATTTCATATTCGGCAAAGATTTAAACAATGATGTTATCCTTGGAAATTCTTTTCTATAGATTCTACAGCCTTTTCAAATTGATTCATTAGGCCTTAAGACTATTAAAGACAATAAAAAAGTTAATTTTTGATTTTTTTCAATCAACTCCTATTCAACTTATCAATATCATTCAAAATCAAATTGCTGATAAAGAAAAACAAATTGCATATCTTCAAGAAGATATGAATTCTTTAAGAATTGAAAGAGAATTACAAAAACCAGAATTCCAAAAAGATTTAATCAAATTTCAAAAATCTCTTAAAACAGAATGCTATTCTAACCTTCTTTATACCTTTTGGCGCAAGAAACACCATACTGTTTCTCTTTCATCTATTGATAATTTCGATGAATCTCAAATTCCTACTAAAGCTTGACCTATTGAGATTAATAAAGACCTTGTACAACTATGTAATAAAAAAATCAATGATCTTCTTGCTAAAAAGCTTATACAGAAATCACAATCCCCTTGGAGTTATGCAGCGTTTTATGTAAATAAAGCGCCTGCATAAGAACGAGGTGTTCCCCATCATATTATCAACTACAAGCCTTTAAATAAAGTCTTAAAGTCCATCAGATATCCAGTTATAAATAAAACTGATCTTATTAACCGTTTACCTGGTGCATTCCATTTTTCCAAATTTGATCTTAAATTAGGATTTTGGTAAATTCAAATCACCCCGGAGGACAAGTATGAAATTGCTTCTATAGTACCATTTGGCCATTACGAATGGAACGTTATGCCATTCAATTTAAAAAATGCTCCTTCAAAATTTCAAAGAATAATGAATAACATTTTTAATCCATATCAAGCTTTTACACTCATCCATATAGATGACATTCTTGTGTTTTCAAAATCTATTTGTGACCATTGGAAACATTTAAATATTTTAAAAAATTTATTATCAAGAATTAACTTGTCTTATCCTTAAAGAAAATGAAGCCTTTTCAAACAAAAATTCAGTTTCTTGGCTTTATAATTAAAAAAGGAACTTTTTCTCTAGTCCAAAGAGTTATTAAGTTTGCTTCCCAATTTCCTGATGAAATTCTTAATACAGAGCAATTGCAATGTTTTCTTGGATGGCTTAACTATGTTTCTGACTTTTATAAAAATCTTGCTAAAGAAAGAAAAATCTTGCAAATGCGCTTGACCAAAAATCCCGTAGAATGGTCACCTACTCATACAAAAGCTATTCAAAATATTAAACAAAAAGTCCAAAATTTACCTTGTTTAACCATCCCTCATCCAGATTTATTAAAAATAGTTCAAATAGATGCATCTAAAATAGGTTTTGGAGGAATCCTTCTGCAAAGAAACGTCCTTGGAAAAGAAGAAATTCTTCATTTCACTTTTGGAACATGGACGCCCACTCAACAGAATTATTTAACTATTAAAAAGGAAATCCTATCCATAGTAAATAGTATAATGAAGTTCCAAAGTGATTTATTAAATAAAAAATTTTTATTAAAAATAGATTGTAAATCTGCTAAAGAAATTTTAGAAAAGATGTAAAAAATCTTACTGCTAAGCAAATCTTTACTCGCTGGCAAGGTTTATTAGCCATATTTGACTTTGACATTGAGTATATTGCAGGTAAAAATAATTCTCTACCTGATTTTTTATCTTATGAGTTTTTACAAAGACAAAAGAATGAAGCCTCGGCAGATTAACCCATTCTCCAATCCCCAACTAATAAAGTTTCTTCCATTATAAACACTACCCCTTTATCTAGAAAATCCAGTGGCAATTATCTTGAGAGATGGGGAGCAACCCATACTTTTAATATTCCTTAATTTCAAAGCCCATCACGCCCTGTATCCAGAAAACCTTAAGCTTTACAAGCACAATATTTTTCCGTAAAAGCACCTTTGAGAATTTATTCCTTAAATGACATGTCTTATGCCAATACCATTTCTATTAAACATCTTATTCAAACCCTTTTTTCTCCTGATCACTTATTTATCCAACCTCTTGACTATAAAGTCTATAAATAGATTCTGATCAGAATTGGCAGCTGTACTATTGATCATACAGATATATCAAAAAATTCATACTTAAATGCTTTACCACCTAATATTACTATCCTTTATTCAAAAATCAAATTCCTACATGTTTTCTTACAGAAGAATCGGTATGACCTTTTCATATGCCTCAAAGGCTTGATTCAGAACTTATTTTTAATTATTATGATTATATTTCTGCTTGGTAAGTCATCTTCTATTATCAAAACCCATCCTTCTAGCATTCCTGGTTTATCAGATTCAAATCAAACTCTCGTAAAATGCCGATGTGGTTCTTCACACAATTCTGGATTCCTTTTGGTGCCATTAAAGACATCCTTCCTCAAGCATTTCTTCCTCTTTATGAATCCTATTCTGCATCATTTAAAGCCTTTCTCAAATCAGAAGAAAAAAAGCCTTTATCAACACCTACAACTTGCAATAGAACCTTATGTTACTATGTAGTTTTATCGCAAGCGGGAGATTCCTTAGATCTTGAGAAGGAACTTTTATAAAAAAATGGACTTCAGTCCACCAGTTTTATCTCAAATGATTTATATTAAGTTTTGGAATCAATTTGATTATACTGCAGTACTCTAGCAATATTCTACCAATCAAGCTATAAAGCCATCATTCTCGAAAGTTCTTAAAACTCCTGAAAAAGAAAAAGAAATGCTTCATCTAGCAAGTGATATTGACAAACAGAAAAAATTCTAGTTCAGCCTCTCCTTATGCTCTTTATGTAGCAGTAGATTTTCTTTAACTCAAAAAACAACTTCAAAAGGAAATTATTGAACAAATACAAAAAGAACGGTCATCTAAAAATTCTTCATTAAGTTTTGGTTAGCAGCTGTATCATCTTTGGGCTGATGACAATCCTTTTGAAAATATTGCTCCTAAACTAGATACAGATGCTGATGAGACAAACAGTGATAAAGAAGGATTCATATCTATCCGAAGAAAAGGAAAAAAATAAAGCCAAGACAAGACATATGCTTTATCAAGCCACTCAATTTCCCACAAAGTAATCATGACAATCCACTATTCAGAATAAAGTTCATCTACAGTGAAGATTGTGATCTTATCCAGCAGTCCTGAAGCTCATAAAATTTGTCAGCATATGAAATGAAATGCAAATGCAGTGTAAATTCAGTTGTAATGAAATGTAAATTATATTTGTTATGATTATAAATAAGTTTAGTCTTCCTCATGTACAGGCAAGAGTTGGAATACCAGTCAAAATCCAGCCTTGTTTCCACCACCATCTCCTCTCTCCTCTCCCTTCTGCTTTTGTATACCCACCATCTTCCCTATTCGGTATCAAAACCAAGTTGGTGTCAAATTTGTAATCTAGTACTTTGGCAATATAAAGTCATTTTCCGAGTATTTCTTCGCTTATCTTTGTTATGTTATGCTTTGATTTTGCTTAAGGAATTGCTAACTTAGAAGTAAAAAACATCAAAAGTCCTAATACTTACTTATGTATTTGTTATTATTGAGAAATTTTAATTATACTCCACTTGAAGTGAAGCTGAGGTAGCCATTGTTATCACCGTTGTTAGCCATGTGAAGGTGTTTAAGGCGTTTTGTTGGTGTGTAAATCCTATATTTTGTTAGATACTCGTAGTGGATTTGGTTAAAATAACTCTGTAATACAAATTATGGCTATGCTTATTAAGAAGTTTGTACCTTCTTCTTCCTCATTATCAAATTCCTTATCTTTTCTGTCTATTAAAAATAGTGAAGAAATCAGTTATGATGATTTACATCAAGTTATTTGTGACTGGACTATTCTAACCATAATTAAAAATGAAATTTATAAAATTGAAAGTTTTCAATAAAAATCCATTTCTAAAGTAAAAACCATTGAAAGAATTGAATCCATTACCAGTAATATTTAGCATCTTTCTTTAATCAAGCCCCATGAAATAAAGGAGTTTGTTAAAACATACAATTATATTCATTTTGGATTAGTGCAAGTTGCTCTAAAGCCTTCAACATGACTTGGACTTAGAACAGAAGCTCTCATCTATGTCCAAGTTGCAAGGCATAAAAAATTCAGTGATTCATTAGTTGGAATGGTAGAATCAAGTTTGGCTAATGACCCTACTTTCTTCAATTGCCTTCCAAATTTCTTTGTGTTCCTTAGAGATCCAAGTGCACATGAAGCTCTTACTCTTGCTATCCAGACTGAAGATTTTGATTTGACCCTAATCAAAATCTAGCTCTCATATATAGAGTTTATTATAAACTCATGAATTCAGTTGTTCCTTGTATAGCCTATTCCCATCAAGCAAAAGGTATGACTACTTTATTCCAAGATAATTCCAAAAATAAAGTTAATGTTTCAAAACTCATATAGTGGAATGATATTAATATATCTGGTAAATGGCGCTTAGAAAATGCTCAACCTAAAAGGTCTTTAGAAAATCAAGATATTGAAACAATTATTGAACATGAAGATGAAAGTATTGAAATAAATTTTCAAATAGATTCAAGAGATACAACTCCTACAGTTTATCAACCTTTTAGAAAATCTTGTTCACAACCTCCATCAGTGGTAGGATCTTCTATAAAAGAACCATCTCGAGTTTCTTGCTCTACGCCTAATGTAGACCTTCAACCTACAGGACTAGTGTATCCTTCTTATCAAGCTTCTCCTTCTAATACATTTAATCCTTTGGAATCTGATTTCAATATAAATGTTATTGAATGCTTTGAAATTGATAAAGAAATGTTAAAAAAGAATTTAGCTTTACATCCTCTTACAAAATCCTTTTTTAACCATGTTTCTGAAGAACATAAAAACTTTTTAAAAGTAAAATGGTATAAATATATGTATGATAATCAAAGAAATATTTATTTCTTTGATTCTCTTAAACTAGCCATAAAGAAAGCTTATAATACTGAAGATTTATGTATCAATATGATAACAAAATTAAGCTCATCTTGGATTAAAGCTTCTACTAGTTCCTCTCCACAAAGAACTAAAGAATCTATACATCCTCTATTACATCAAATCATTTATAAAGAAACTTCAACTGTAGCCATAAAATATGTTGCAAAAATACAAAGAGACAAAGGTAAAACTGAATTTATTTACAAATCAGATTTAAGTAATGTTTTAGAATAAAATAATTATACAAATATAAACCTTCATACTCGTGGCCAACAAACCAATAGAATTGAACATAAAGTTCAAAATATTTTAAAATTTTATGAAACTACTTCTTCCTATAAAGTAATCAAGATACAATCTTTAAGTTTTCAAGGTGAAGCCCTTAAAAACTTAAAGTTAGAAAAAAAAACCGTTAAAATTTTCAGACAAACTAATCAATCAATTATCCCATAGTTTTACAAACATAAAACTTAAAGATAATAAAGAAAATAAAGATGAAAAATCCATAAATGTTTTAGTTTCTATAGCTTCGAGCTTAGACTCAGAATTCTCTGTCTGACTCTATAGAAGAAAAATCAAATGAAAATCAAGATGATCAAAATCAAGAATCTCTACAAATCAATAAAATATTAAAAAGACAAAAACCAATTATCACTATAGCAAAAACAAGAAATTATTATCCAAAACTTACTCTAGTTGATCTTTAATTCGAAGAACAAGCTATTCTAAATGGCCTTTGATTTGATAACTCTTCAGTATATAAATGGAATATAGATGGATTATCTGAATATCAAATCCTACAACTATGCCAACACATGATGATATATGCCTTTACCATCATGGTGGCCGGTAATGATCAAAGACATGCAATAAATGCAGTCGTCCTTGGATTTACTGGGCGATTACATGGTTAGTAGGAAAAATACCTATCTGATATAGAAAGAAATGCTATATTAAATGTAGTAAAAAGAGATTCCTTAGGAAATATTCTTCTTACTCCTCAATGATCCCTAATTCCATCTACATGCTTATTATCAATAAAGTCAAACATTTTATTGGTAATTATATGATTGTAGAAGAAAAATTAAAAACACAATTAATCAATTTATCTTGCTCAACATTATCAGATTTTCATTGGTATAAAGATGTTTTCCTATCAATACTCTATACAATCGATGTAACCAATTCAGAATTTTGGAAAGAAAAATTCATTCCTGGTCTTCCTAAACTTTTTGCAGAAAAAGTTAAAGAAGAATTAAAATCAGAAAATTATGGAAATTTGAATTATGGAATGTATACATATGGTGATCTAATTCAAAAGATTAATAAAGTTGGATTTTCATTATGCAATTAAATCAAAGTTAAACGTCAAATTGAAAATAAAAAAAGAATCAGTCCTTCCAGCTATAATAAAAAGAAAAACTTAAAAAGAAACCATTAAAAAAGAAAATCTGAATATTTTTCAACTCCAAAATATTATATTCCCTCAAAAAAATATCATAAAAAATCTTCCCATAAAACCCTTATAAAGAATTAAAGAAATCTTATACAAAAGATAATCCATCCACTTCTCATCTCAAGGAAAAAGAAATACACTATTATAATTGTAAAGAAAAAGGACATATAGATTCTGATTGCCCAAAAATAAAAGTAAAAATAGAAAAAGAAATCAAAACTATCTAAAAAGGATCCTTATCCTCATCCTTAGAATCATCCAGTTCTGCTGATAAAGATTATTCTTCAGATACAAGTCATTGTAAAGTATTTGACAGTGAAATCCAATAAGAATCTGCTTATTCTTCCTCTTTATCTTTAAACATACTTTCTGCTCCAGAAGAATTGGTGCTAGAAATGTTTAAAGATCTCAAAGATGAAGAATTAAAAAATAAATATTTTGAAAAAATATATAATAAAAATAAAGGAAATAAAAAAGGAAAAGCTTCTACTTCAAATAATATATCTAACTTACCTAAACAATTCAGTATTAAAACTGTATTAGATAGATTAAGAGAGCAACAATCTCCTCCTCATTTTTCAATTCAAGATCTTTATGAAGAAATTAATAATCAAAATCAAGAAATAAAAGGATTAAAACAAGACTTAATTGAACTTCAATAACTCAAATAACGTGTTAAGAATCCTAAATTTCACATACTAAAAAATTATCAAGAAAATACTGATAATTTAGAAAATCAAGAAAAATTTGATGAAAACTTGAATGGTTTTGTAAATTCTTTAGCAAGGAATCCACTTTAAAAAATGGAAAACTCAAGTTACAATTAAGATCAAAGAATTCTCTATTAAAGCACTCTACTTACTAGATAGTGGCGTAGATGTTAATTTAATAAGAGAAGGATTAATCCAAACAAAATATTATGAAAAAACCAATAATAAACTCAATCTAGCTATTCCTAGCAAAAAACTACATATCAAATACAAATTAAGTAATGTTTATGTCTGTGAAAATGGAACATGCATTAGGACTAATTTCCTTCTAAAAAATGATTTAAACAATGATTTTATCCTTGAAAATCCTTTTCTACAAATTTATAGCCTTTTCAAATTGACTCATCAGGTCCAAAAACTATTTTAGACAAAAAAGAATTAAAATTTCATTTTATTGAATTAACTCCTATTCAACATATCAATATTATTTAGAAAAATTGTAAACAAGAATAAGATGTTCAAAAACCATTCAAATATCTAGTTCCAAATAAAACAGATCTTATTAATCATCTCTCTGATGTCTTCATGTTTTCTACATTTGATCCTACATCCAGATTTTGGTACCTTCAAATTCTACCCGGAGGACGATATAAAATTAGTTTTCTTTTCCCAAAGAAAATAAAAATTTAGGTTATTGATAATTCTCATTTAGACCTATCTTTTACTCCTATCCGCCTTCAAGAAGTATTCCTTCTCATTATGCACTACAACAAATTGCGCAATCTCCAACGCTTTTTACCAACGTCATTTGAAAGGCGTTGTTAAATGTTACCTTTTGCCAACGTAAATAACAATGCATTGGCAAAAGTCACAAAATTATATAATTTTGCCAACGCAAATGAGGCTACGTTGGCAAAGATGTTGAAATTATACAAAAATCATCCCGTAAATACAGTAAAGATGATGGCAACGAAATATTATCCTTTGGCGATATAAACAATATGTTGGCAATGGTTTGACTTATTTGCAACGCACATAGGTGCATTGGGAAAGGCACCCTAAACATTGCCAACCCACTGCATGTGTTGGCAAAGACCAATCTTAATTACCAACACACTATGTGCGTTGGCAAAGACCCATATTAATTGCCAATGCACTATGTGCGTTGGCAAAGACCCACCTTAATTGCCAATGCACTATGTGCATTGGCGAAGACCCATTATAATTATCTATAGTCATATTCTCATTTTATAATTTTTTACGATTCAAATTATCATATAATTCAATGGCCTTAAATTTTATTGTTCTTTTATAATATAACTTTTTTTAGATTTAAATCAATATATAGTAAGTAATAAGTGATGGTTTGAGGATTGTAAAATTAGACCCCTTGCCCAATCTGAACTTTATCAAAGAGCCATCACCTTTTGGTTTGATCTCCTTCCTTTTTTTTTTGTCTTTTAATATGACTATTCACCTCACTTTAAGATTAGTTCCTACAGGGGCTAGGGACTAACTTCTAGGCTTAAGACTGATTTCCAATATAGATGGTTGAACAGGGCAAGCCTAGCCCTAAAGGTCCATGCACTGAATACAGGCCTAAGAAAAAGGCGCTAATAACTAACAAGCTAAGGTTGGACAACTGTTGTAGACCCGTCTGAATATTTCAATTTTGTAGTGCTTGTTAGGTGGAAGTGAAAATTTGGAAAACTATATTTGATTAAAACTTACTATTTACTTTATTAAACTAGACTTTTCGATATCTATACAAGAAAAAAAGAATAATTCAACCCAGAGGTTTCAGGGTTCGGACGCATTACTACTACACTAGTGCCATTAGCAATATTACCTATTTTTCTTGGGCACAAGGGGATTAGTCCAGCCCAAATAGTTGGACCACCCTCCTTTAAAAAAAAAAAGAATGTAGGCCCACTTAGTTTTTCTATATATAGTATAATATTACCTAGAATCCCAAAACTTCTCCCCTTATTTTTAGCCTTAAAATCTAGCACCCTAAACCTAGCCTAGATTTTAAGATAAGAATAAGATCAAGTTGAGAAGAGGAAGAGGAAGCTTCTTGCTACAATGCGTGCAACGATCAAGGGCAAACATACAGGTGGGAGGGAGCATCTTATTTCCACGTCTCTGTACATCTCTATTCTACGTTTGTGTCCTTTTTTGTTTTTCTTAATAGATATATGTTGTCTACCATTTCTGTCTCTGTACATGTGTGTTACCAATTCCAACTTCTACATTGTTTCTTTCTTACAGATGTTGCATCTCTATTCAACATTTTTGTTTTTTTTATAGATATATGTTGTGAGATCACTTGATGGAAGATCTAATCCGATTATCCACTGGACCACACATGGGCGACCCTAAACATGATGAACCCATATGGATTACGATCCCTATGGCCCCCTATCCAACTAGCCTAAATCTACCCATATTAAGGAAGAAATTGATGACACCCAATGGTAGGGATTAGGTGTGAGAAACCTCAAATTTGGAAGTGGGGTTTGATAAATTGCCTTCCTAAGAGATCTATGGAATGATCCCCACACTATCAATCTATAAAGAGGGGGCAAGAACCATATTGAATTTTAGCTTTTCAAAGCTTGAATTGGTAATGGTTGCTAAACCTTGTGGGCCCACTTGTCCCAGTTGATCAGAGATCCAAGACACTCATCTAGGAAAGGAATACTGGACAACCATGGGGATCTAGTTTCCTTGTGGACCGGGTCCACTGCGACCCACCATCTATGTAACTGATAAAAAGGAGTTAAAAAGGAAGACATTCCTCTACAACTCATTTACAAAAGGATCGTCTCTTGTTTGGGAATGTGCTTTGTGTACTTTTTATAAATTACAAGTAAGCCCTCCCACTTTGTGCAATCTACTTCTAGGCCCTCACAATTAAGTATCCAAAGCCTTTTAAATGAACCTAAGAATGTGATATTTATCCAATCTTTAATGGATAGAGAAAGATTCATCTGTTAGCAAAATGGCCCTTGCTAAGCCTGAGCAAAGAAAAATTTTTAATAAAATTTATATATATATTTCTTTACAATATTAATGAAAAGAGAATAAATCTAGCATTAAAAACTAGTACTTATATAAATAAAATTTTATTGTATTTAGTATTAAAAAAATTCTATACCTAAAAACTTATTTAAAAAGTAAGTAGTGATGTAAAATTATAAAAGCTACAATTACTTTTGAATTAATGTTAAGATTGAAAAATTGAGAAAACATGTTAAGTCCACAGATGAGTATAAGTGGATATGAGAATAAAAATCTCTCTCCATTCTATGAGTGACTCACCTTTCCTAATAGTGGATGTCTTTTAATATTTGTGGTTATCTTTCTTTTTCACTATTTGTGATTTTTTTTGCACATTTCTTCATTAATTATAAGTCAGTTTTTGGTCCTATTGAAATCTAATGTAGTGTCTAACTTTTTAATAATGTTATTTTTGTTTATTTGATTTTTAATTAAAACCTTTATTATTTTTCACAAGCTTAATTATGTTACGTCTTCTCTTTGTAGGAGAATGTTAAAATTTTCAAATCCATATTTTAGGTACAGTCTCAAATAATGTTTATGGCTTGTGTTAGTTTTTTTTAAGACATTACAATTTCAGTAGTGTTCATTTTTTTACCAAATAGATTATGATCAGATTTTGTAAACTTCATTGTTTCTCTTTTGTAATTTTTAAGGAAAGAAAAAAAATTATTTTTGTTGATATGTTGGGGTTTTAATGCCTTTAAGATCCATATTGCTTTTTCCAAGTTTATTTCTCAATCGGTTTGCCTAGAATTGAAATCTTAGCCTTTATTTCTTTGAGGCTTAATATATAACACTTATAATCTAATATGATTACATTCTTTCTAATATGATCTTGTATGTAATCAGCTATGGACAAGAGTTGGATGACCTTAATTGGGTTTAGACAGAGATTAAGTGAGCAGTATCATGAAGGAGTTAGGTTATTTGTTGAGCTTACAATGGAGAATGCGGGTCAAGATGGTAAGATTCGGTGCCCATGTAACAAGTGTTTGAACGTTGATTTGTATGCCAGTGAAGTTGTGAAAAATCATTTGACCCTTCATGGGATGATGCTATCTTACGAGCATTGGGTCTACCACGATGAAGCCGTTCTTGATAATAACCCCTATGTATTGGATGATGGCGATGATGATGATGGTAATAATGAAATAGCAAATAATGAAGACGATGTTGGGGATGAACTTCTTGAATTAATGGAAAACTATTACAGGGGGACTTACAAGGACCATGATTGGGGAGAATTCAGATTTGCACAAGCTGCTAATACCGTCCAGAGGGAGGAGGTAAAAAATATTGAAAAACTAACGGAAGCTGCCTAGCGTGAGGTGTACCCAGGTTGCAAAATGTATACTCTTTTGAAGTTCACGATTACAATGCTTCATGTGAAGGTATTAATCAAGTGGAGCAATAAGTCATTTGACATGTTGATGGGGGTATTGATAGATCTTTTACTGGAAGGTAATTTAGTTCCACATTCAATTTATGAAGCCAAGAAGTTCCTACGTGAGTTAGTCATGGGATACGAGGTCATCCATGCTTGTCAACATGATTTTGCACTATTTTGGAAAGAGAATGCAAATCTAGAAAAATGTCCGACATGTGGAGAGTCTAGATATAAAGTCAGTGATGGTAATGGTCAGAAGATCCCTCATAAAGTCCTGCGACTTCCAACTAACTCCAAGGTTATACAGATTGTACATGTCTAGGAAGACAACTATGGATATGAGATGGCATAGTGATAAACCCGTTGATGATGGGATATTGAGACATCTTGCTAGTTGTCGGAGTGGAAGGACTTTGATTTAAAATATCCTGAGGTTGCATCTGAGCCTCGTAATGTAAGACTAGGGCTAGCCACAGATGGATGTGTAGCTATAGCATGTGGCCTATAATACTTATGCCCTACAACCTTCCATCCTGGAAGTGTATGAAGGAGCCATTTTCATGATGTCCTTACTTATTCCAGGACTGCAAGCACTTGGAAAAGAGATCAATGTTTACATGTGACCATTAATTGATGAGTTGAATGAATTGTGGGAAAATGGTATATTGACTTATGATGCCTTCAGCAAATAGACTTTTCGAATGCATGTAACTATAATATGGACCATAAATGACTTTCCTGCAGATGGTAATTTGTCTGGCTAGAGTACAAAAATTTTTTAGCATGTCCAATTTGTAATGATAATCCATCGTCACAAGGTTTAAGAAGTAAGATTGGGTACAAGGGCCATCGATGTTACTTGCCTGAGAACCACCATTGGCGAAGGAGTAAAGCCTTTAATGGTAAGGTTGAGCTTTGAATAAAATCCTTGGAGTTACCAGTGGAGAAGACACTAGAGCAGCTGGATCGCTTGCCAACTATTAAGTTTGGGAAGCATAAAAGCAATAAGAAGAGACTTCATAGCACTGAAGAACTAAATTGGACAAAAAAAGCATATTTTATGAGCTTCAATATTAGAAGATACTAAAACTCCGGACACAACTTAGACGTCATGCACATCGAGAAAAATATATGTGATGAGTTCCTTGGAACTTTATTGAATATAAATAGGAAGAACAAGGCCACAGAGAAAGCTCATCAAGATTTGGAGGACATCGGCATTAGAAAAGAATTGCACATACTGAAATGTGCCGATGGTGAATATCTAATGCCCTCGGCAATGTATACATTGTCCCTAAAGGAGAGAGAGGGTTTTGTGAATTCTTGAAATCTATTAAGTTTCCAGATGGCTATGTAGCAAATATCTCAAGATGTGTGACCACAGCAAATGGTAGATATCGGGTTTGAAAAGCCATGATTGTCATGTCCTTCTACAATGACTTATGCCGATTGGGATGCGTGGGTACCTCAACAAGGATATTTATACTGCATTGTTCGAGTTGGGTAATTTTTTTGAGGAGTTGTGTTCCAAGACATTCAAGAAAAATGATTTGGAGAAATTAGAGGAGCGCATAGTTCTCATACTTTGTAAGTTTGAAAAGATTTTTCCTCCAGCATTCTTCGATGTGATGCTCCATTTAGCAGTCCACTTGCCACATGAGGCCATGCTTTCAGGACTAGTGCAATATCATTGGATGTACCCAATTGAAAGGTAATTGTTACCATTCTAGTGTGATTTTAAAGTTATATTTTAGTCTAATTATATTGCATTTGTAACTTAATTCTAGCTGGTGTTTGTTTGAAGATTTTTAGGGACTTTGAAAGGGTATGTCGCCAATCAAGCTCGGCTGAAGGTTCAATTTTTGAGGCTTATATTGTCAAAGAATGTCTAACATTTTGCTCTATGTACCTTAATGAGGTCAAAACTGTATTTAATCGAGATGAACAGAATGCTGATGGTGGTCATTGTGGTCTGGCATTTAACGGTCTTCACACAAAATGTTCGTCCTTTTGGACGACTCACAAGGGCTTCCGAGGTGTCCGAGAGGGAACTTAATATAGTGCAGTGGTTTGTGTTAAATAATAGCATTGAAGTACAGCAGTACATAGATTATGTGGTCATCTAATCAAGTGTATGCATAACTTGTAAACTTTTTTGAGTTTTCAAGTTTTTTACTTATTATTCAAATTTCTATAATTAGGGAGCACAAGAATCTACTATAGAATCCAAGCGGACGTGATATCACTCAATTACAATGACAAGAGTTTCTGCACTAGTTTAAATTACGTGTAAGATATATAAGATATTTTCGATTATGCTTGACTTAACAGTAACTTAATACATCTACTATATCTTGTTGATGCAGATGAATCAAATGCGATCGCTAGGGTCACCAGAAGCAACCAATGACCTCTGGTCATTGGCAATGGTCTCGATGCAATAGTCAATCTTTATTCAAGTTGCATTTCTAATGGAATCCGATTCCATACTAGAGATCGAGACAACCGTCATAAAACCTAAAATAGTGGGTTGGTTGTACAAGGCAACCATAAAGGACAAACGATTGACTTCTATGGATACTTATGCAAAGTTTGGGAAATGAAATACTTGTATAGGCATAAAGTTGTGTTGTTCCAATGTGAATGGTTCAAGACCGATAGTAGGAGAACAATACAAACAGATGCCCATTGCACAAGAATTAATATCATAAATTGGTGGTATCAAAGTGATCCCTTTGTCTTACCAAGTCAGGTGCAGCAAATCTTCTATGTTAAAGATACAAAATTAGGTACAAATTAGCAAGTCGTACAACGAGTCTGACATGAGGATTTTGGGATGTACCAAACTTGGATGGTGATTAACGTAGCTTCGTAGAAGTACCCAAATATAATGATGCATACCAGAAGGAAGAAACAACCAGGGCTGTCCAAATTTTCATTGAAGATACTCATATTCAATATCATAGGGATGATATTGATCCCGAAATTATTCCAAGAAATAGGGTTTTGCATTCAAGCAGCCAAGTACATATTGGTGATGCACAGATGATGGGCCATAGTGATAACGAGGATGAAATAATGACAGAGAATGCAGATGATGAAGAAGATGTCCAACAAAGGCATTCCGATTCGGATATAGATTCTAATTTAGAATGCGATATGTAGTATTTATTTTCCTTTACATATGGATAAATGTTCTTAATAAATTTGTCATTTGCATATGGATAAATATTTTATTCAGCTTAACTTCTAAAAATTTGCTATTTACCTTTATTCAGTTTCTGACTTCATATTTGTTACAAATATATTGATGCCGATATTTTCTCACTGGTAAGCTATGTAGATGGTTAAATATATGCCAACATTTATTTTTAATAAGATTTTGATGTTAGTTGGCTATTCATACATGTTTTCATCATTTTTCAGTAACTAGTATATGCTAAAATGTCCAAGAATGAAAAATTGTGGGTCAAACCCAGGTCTCTGAGGCAGAAGATGTCAGATATTGGAAAAGAAAAAATGGCTACCATTGTAGAAAATCAAATGAGACCTAAAGCTTTAGGGTTGCACAGGGCAGCGAATTCTTGGAAGGCGTCGGTTGAGAAGATCACCCATACAAATTCAGTTAACATGAGAAAAAGAAACATGGTGGAGGAAGATGATGAGGAGTATAATCCGTCGGAGGGTGAAGAAGGCTCGAGTTACTCCGGTGAGGGTGATGAAGAGTATGGTAGTGATGGTGATGATAAATGTACTGGATCTCAAATGAAAAAGGTAATGTGTGTGAGTGTGCCTCTAAGACTGATTTTATATTTACCAACAATTAACTAGTGTGGTAGACACTTCTTTGTATTATTGATAATTAGTGATATTGTACCCATAATATGTATACACGTAATCTGTTATTTTCTTTTCTTTCAAGTCGCATTGATGATTGCTAAATGTCAATCGGCTCATCATCTACTAGTTTCCATACCCACACAGTCCGTAATTACGGAGGTACAATCCCAACCTGCACAAACTTCACATGCTCCTTTGGCACAGTCTCAACTTACACAGACCCAACATGTACCTTTAGTGAATACACCAACTACTCAGGCTAGTAGTGTAGGTAAGAATCTAATGTTCTTTCCCTATAATTTTTATCTTACTCTAATATATTATGCATATAAGCTTCAACAACATTTTTATCTTTACAGCCTCAAGCTTGACCAAAAGATCTGTACGAGGCCTGACAAAAGGCAGGAGGACTAAAAGGCTTATAGCGCGATCAGGTAAGAAACTCCCAGTGGAGTTCCCAGATGATTGCAATGTACCAATAGGGTTTAATGCCCCTTCTTTTGCAATGGAGCTTGGCAAAGAGATTAGAGGGGTGGCGCTACTACAAGGAATTAATACATGGACTGAAATTGATAGTTCACTTAGAGTGGCCATCATACAATGAGCTTTGGTAATTGAAATTTATTAATTAACTAATAACATTAATTTGTATTATTTAATAGGTATTAATACACTAATATTATGTTTGCAAGAGAAGTTTGAGATCAAGGATTACACAACTACTCCCAAATTACAGGTGGCAGTTGATAAAAAATGTCAAACATTATATAAGGGCTGGAAATACAGCTTGCACCTTAAGTATAAGAATATGTTGGAAAAAAGTGTTGACCCCAAAACTCAACCGCCTAATAACGTTAAGCCAGAGCATTGGTACTACATGATTGACCATGTATGGACTGATGAGAAGTGGAAGGTAACATCTATGTGTTATATATGTCACTAAGCTATTTGTCGTAAATCTCTATTGGTTAAGATTTAACATGATTGAGTTTACTAACTTTTTTATTATTTTTTCCTTAATTTTGGTAGACTAAGTCAGAGAAAGCTAAAGCATCTCGTGCACTTCTGCCCTACAATCGTGCATGCAGGTCAAGGTCCTTTCCATCAACATTGTATATCATGGTGATGTTAACTCTTGATCATTTCAAAAAGTAATGTTAATTAGATTATAGTACTTACAAATAGCCTTACTCATAAAACTAATTAACAAAAGTAGGCGGCAAAGAAAGGAGGCCAAAAGCCACACTTTGTGGACTTTTATAAAGACTCACACTGGAGTAAATCAAAGAACGATTGGGTGATTCCAAAATGCAAGAAAAATCATGTATGTATGTAATGTTTGTGTGTGTGTATGTGTATCACTAGAATCCTGTGATACTAGCTATAATGCAGTGGATAGACTGCTTTGTTTATACCATGCTTATAGCATCTTACATATGTAATATTGGTTATTACTTTTTTACTTTGGTTTTTAATATATTTAGATGGTAATAATATTATTTTTAAATATAATTAATTGTTAATTCCTTGTAAAAATAACAGGATGAATTGGTAAAGTTGCGAGATAAGTGTTCACAGCCCGGTGTAGCCCCGATGAGCGAGGAGGAGATGTCGATTGAGGTGCTTGGTTTGAGACCAGGGTAGTTAAAGGGATTTGGGGTCAGACCGAAGCCCTTGTCTTTTAGGAGTGTCATTCACACTTGAGCACGTGATTATGAGGTGCAAAGCCTCAAAGAGCAAATTGAAGTTGCAAATAAAAGAATTGAAGAATTCTTGGCTTTCTAGGCTATGGCAATGGAGGCCCTACAGTGGGCGGGATTCTTTTCGACATCATCACCTGGTGGGGCAAGCTTGTCGGAAGCTGATCATGCCGAGCCTTCTTGGTTAGTAAATTTATGTTTACTGTATGAATTTTAATACATCAATTTTAGAATTTCTGTTTTAGTTCATAATAAAACATGCATTTATATTTATTGAATTGCTTGATTAAAAACTCCAATGGCTTCTCTAATCTCAATCTAAATTTTTTGCCTGTATATTATACTTGAAATGTGCTTGAAAACATGTTTGATGCATTTCTTTTTTCTTTTTTCACAGATGGATGAGCGACATCATGGAATGCATGGCAGCTTTGATGAAACATGAGAGAGAGAAAGAGAGAATCTACTTGAATTTAATACATTGTCTAGATACTATTTGAATATTTTTATTTTGTCTTTTTTTTTATTTTGATATTCACTACAAGAAAAAAGGTTTTTAGAGATGAATACAATTTGTCGCCTAATGAGTAAAATTTGTCGCTAAAAATATTTAGCCACGAATAAACATTTGTCCCCACATTGTCATAGAAACCCTGTCTGGGAATATACTCAGCGACGAATATATGTTTGTCCCCAAATGCCAAACCTTTAGGGACAAATTTGTTCGTTGCCTTATGGTGTTTGTCACTAAATGTCCTACTTAAGGTCCTCTAATAATTAACCATGAGGCACGAATTCATTCGTCGCCCTATGTGTTTGTCACCAAATATATAATCTTTAGGCACAAATGTATTCATCGCCAAAAATAGATAATTAGCTACGAACAAAGGTTTGTCCCCAAAAGTCCAACCTTTAGGTACAAAATTGTTCGTCCCAAAAAAATAGTTAATCAGCGAAGGGTTTGTCCCTAAATGTCCATTCTTTAGGCATGAATTTGTTTGTTGCCCTATGGTGTTCATTAAGTATTTAAAGAATGTGGTTGACCATTTAACGGAGGTGGAATTCGTCGCTAAAAATAGACAATTAGTAATAACAATTCTCATTCACATCATAACAATTTGCATTCGCATCATCACGAAATAAAAATAATACATTCATCCAAATATAAAAAATATTACATAAACAATGTCCAAATAGTAATTTGAATATCCGTTCAAATACTGGCAAAAAAAAAAACCCTCTCATCAACAATAGTTCATACTTGCTCCATCATCAATTTGTGAACAAAGTAAAAACAAAAAAAATGCAAATTAATTATATATCAAACAATAAAGTAAACCTACTTTATGTAAGGTTGTGAATTATCTTCTGTTCATTACGAATTTCTACCATTATATATCAATTTGATCAACAAAATCCATTTTCTTATCTTTGAATAAACCTATAAACATTGAATTTATACTTTTCCTTTCATAAGGAGTACTGATCCCTACCAAAATCAGCACTAATCCTTCACTTGATATGATATTGAGGGTTTAGATAAGAACAAAGTTGTATATTAAAAGAAAAAATACTTTGAATAGTAGATTTACTACAAATTCTCATCAATTTATTACACGATTCAATATCGAAAACAAAATGAGACATCCAAACATGTAGTAGATCAAAGAAAAATGCATCTTTTTTTGAAATAAAAAAACAAGAAATTACCACAAAAGAGGAAGACCACAGCTTGCTTTCTTTGAATGCCCTGAGGGCACATTTGGGAAGGGGGGAGAAATCCTCTTTTTGGAGAAATCCATGTTTTGTCTGAATATATTCTTAATGCTAGAGGGTCTATTGAAAGTTTGTTGTATGTGTAAAGCAGTTCTAGCCTGCTCATATGTTAAAACTAAGTTGATAAGAATTATATATTAAAAGACTACAAGAGAATGCACTGTTTAGAAGATCAATGCTACTCACTCAAGTTGCCTAAGTTTGTGTTGTCACAAATACAATGGAATTCAGGCCTTCACATCTAAAATTGACACATCAAAGAAAGACAAAGGCAGGACAGAAGATATGGTAAGCAAATGGCTTTTTTGCATACTCAAGGACCATTATCCATCAACTATATCAGAAAAAAATGAAAAAAGAAAAAAAGAAACATAATGGGAGGTTGAAAAGGACAAAAAGAGACTTACTACAGCTATTGGTTTGTTTCATATGACAGGTGATTTTATGCATCTCCCTGTAAACATTCATTGAGCGCTAAATAATATCCAGACAGGGACTCTGTTTAAGACCATTTGGCCTTTCTTTTCTTCTTCATTTTATTGGTGTTCTTGTTGGGTCTTCTGAATTCCTATTTCCATTTTTTGATGAATCTAATGTTCTAAACCTTCAATGAAAAAAGAAAGATTCATCATGAAGGGGTTTCAATGTCTAAAAAGGACAACATAAATAAATGACAAACAACAGAAGTGATGGATTATTTTTCCAGATTTTCACATGGCAAGATTCATGAAAAGTTTACACTAAAGATGCTTTCCTTCAAACCCACCTTTGTGATGAACTAAGTAGTGAAGCAGTTTCAACCAGAGTAGTATATTAATAAAGATCCGCATACTTGAACATTATGTTATATTTCTATAGTAAAACAAAAGTTTTATGGTAGATACATGTAGATTTGATGTTTTTCATGGAAATTTTCCACATAAAAGTGTCATCCAAAATCCACACTTCCAAGGATTCTAAGGGTTCAAATCATGACTACTACCGATTTATGAGCTTTCCCCTTGAATCCACACCCGAAATTCCACTGAAAAAGTATGGCATGCGTTACATGAGACATGAAATCTATGGATGAAGGTGATCTGTTACCTTGAATATATGAATGAATGAACATCTGTGCAAACTTTGGGAGGTTAGTATAACTGAGAGGCAATGCAGATAGATTGCAAGTTCTTTCTTCTTTTTGGTAACACTCAGCTGAATCAGAAGGCTAGGAGTTATGCTACAAACTTTGGAAAGGATGGAGTTTACAAATGTATCACCTAAATCTGGAAACCCTTCACCCAGAATGAGTGTACCGCTCTAAGGCTAAGCTAGTGGTACAAGCCAAGTCATTGTTACATTAATTGCCATCACTCTTCATTAGCTCATCTACATAGATGAAAATATAGTAAATAAAATAGCTTCATGCTAGATTAGCTTCAGAACAAGTGGTGCAGCTGACAGAAACTAAATCACAATAGTAGCATTAATGGTCGTGGTTTGTGGTGTAGTAAGAGATAATAATGATAAAAGAGAGAAGAAAGTCAGTTCAAGATTATGAAACCTAAGTACCAAATTCACTAAGGAAATAACAGAAAACAAAGAATCAAGGAGGAGAAGAGAACGAACATCAATGGGCTAATTAGATCCCAAGAATCAAAACTCACCAAGTTTCTGCATTCGGTTTTGGCTTTCATGTATATACTCAAATGCATCGACAATGGGAACTAAAAAAAGCCCAAAAGAAAATGAGATAGAAATAAAGAAACTCAGAAACCAGAACTGTAAATTAACTTAAATTATTGAAGAAAAAACCTCTTCCCTAAGAAAGGCACTACTAGAACAGTCACTCATCTAAATCTACTAAAATCAACTAAAAAAGTTGCATATAGAACTGGAACTCGGATTCAAGCAAAGTACAAAACTGCAAAACCTAAAAATTTGTTTCTCACTATTGAGGTCAATCATAAGGCTTATAGGAAAACCTAGGTTTACAGAGTAACGATTTTCTCTGCTTTTCCTTTGCTAATGTTTTTTCCTAATTAGTAATAGTATAAATAGTTGTGTTAGACAAATGTTTGGAAAGTTATCCAGTCTTCCAAGATAATCAATATCCTTGCAAGTATAAATATAACAAGACATCTTAATTTAAGGTTTGCATTACTGAAATTAAACCAACCAGGCTTTGCACAAAGGATTCAGAAACAATAGATGATAAGTTTCTTATACATCAATTAAGAAGAAACAGAAACCCATCAATCAAAGTCAAATTTCATCCTACCCAATTATATGATCAAACGGTTGGTGTCCATAGTAATTAATAACAAAGAGAAACATCAAACAATTGGTGTTCCTAGTAACAAGTAAAAATATTAAGCAATTTCCCATTACAACTGAAAAAATATTATCCATGAAAAAAAACAAAAAAAAATTACTTGAATCAGGTTTAGGAAAACAAGGAAACCAATCAAAAATCATAACTATAACTACATTCTACCAAACCACCATCCACTACTATGCAAAAATTCTTAATTGCAACTGAAGAAAACACTTACTTTGATGAACTAGAAATGCAAAGGAGAGCCTATCTCAACCATCCAACATCCATCAACCTCCTCAGCCTCCATCAATGGCCCTAAGCCCCTAATTGGAAACCCCAAACCCTAATTAGAAGCCCAGACCATCCCAACCCCCGCCAAAGCCTCACTCAAAACCCTTAACCCAAACAATCTCCATCTATAGACTAGCAACCTTCATCTCTAGGCCATCCAAAAACCCCCATCATTTTGCACTTAACCATAAACCCAAATCCACCAAATCCCTTCAGTCTGCCTAAAGTTCCAAGACATCCAAAACCCACTGCAACATCCGGCCACTCTCGATCACCTGTGCACATAAATTGTGACTCACTGGCAGAACTATAGTAGCCCATGTAAATTCCAACAGTAGTATACCTTGTAAGATAATAAGGCAAAAAATAATGTTAATGAGCCTAAAACACAGATTACTACTGCCAGTACTAGAGGACACTGCCTTGGCTGCTTTCATTTTCTTCGACGCTTTCATAAATTCAATCCTCGCTCTCTTCAACATGGAAATCTCATTGATCTCTTTAACTAGCTTTCCCTATGCTTCACTGAATGAGCCTCAACTTGATGTGGTTGAGAAAGACATATGAAAAAGGGTCTCCCAGCCAAAACAACACTCCTAATCTCGTTGCCATAAGCAAATAAATGATTCACTTCTGACTGATTTAGCTATAGAAGATTAAAGCACCTCTAAAAATCTTATACTTTGTATTCTTCTCCTTTGTTAGTGAAACTAACATTTTATTTAAAATAGAAAAAAAAAGGAAATTAAACATAGCTGAAGCTTCCAAAGACGACAAAGCTCTGTCCAAGATACAGGTGATAATGAACGACTCAGGTGATATCAAGACAATGATCACCAACACAGTAGGTGATTGCAATGTATACAATCAACTGTTTTCTAAATCAAATGATTGAAGAATGAACAAAAAGAGTTCTATAGTTCTATTTGAGGTGACAATTATGGTTGAAAAAGTAGAGAATCCTGCAGTGGCCAAATGATAAATCTTCATCATCTTAATTTTAATAATCACCTATATTTGGTCAACATTGAAAAGTCAAATAATGAAGCAAAGAGTGTTGCTTGAGATTGTGAACTTACCAATGGAAGATCATATAATGGACGAATGCTTTTGGTATTGCTATCTATAGCCCATAGACAAACCACACCATTTGCAGCTCCAGATGCAACAAGATCACTACCCCTACATACTGCAACAACACCAACCCATGACTGTGCTGATGAACCTTCAGCTAACTAATGGCCATTTCTGCCCAAAAGAATAGATACATTAATCAAATAAGGAGATGCAGAAACAAGGAAAGCAAGTCATATTGGAAGGATGCAGATCCAAAGAACTTGACAACAGCGATTGCATATCAGATGCACAAAAATATAATTTAGGAACAAAACCATAGGCAATAAAAAGTTTCATTACATTTAAGCTCCCAGATGCATCTAAGAAATTCAAAGTAGCAGTTTTGATTAAGTAGTTTAGATTAGACACCAAATGGATACAAATTTTACCTTGTTTTCCTCCATTATCCTTAACATTTAAAAAATTACTAGGGGTAGAAATAACATGTGAATTTTTAACAATGGATGAAGGCTTCTTTCTCATAACACTCCACAGCTCAATACTTCCATCATCTGAGCCAGATAAGAACTCTTCATTGTTGATAAAGCGGCAAAACTCCTAGGAAGATGAGGGTGCTCGGAAAACCAACTGTGATTCCTCAGGAACCTATAGAAAGTAAATTCTTATAAAAAAAATGAAGCAGAATAGGATTCAAGAAATAAGTTTATAGCTTCTAAATTCCAATTGAAATCAATTTATTGAACAAACAAATGAAAGATGATAAGCCACTTTACATTTATAGACCTAGTCAAATTTTCACATATTTGCAACTTAGCTATACAAACAAGACATGAAAAGTTATAATTGTGGAATATAAATGGTCATGGCAACTTCCAATCCACTCATGCCCCCATTCTACACTCTTTATGCATATGAGTAATTGTGTATTAGGATTTTTAAAAATTTTACCTAGAAATGAAGGGAATAATAAATTCACATCAAGTTGGTCTAGAGAGTATGCATCCATAGGTTTCACTTCTACTTTTTATTCTAGGAGAGTGTGCATCATCCTTGATGATATTGGCATGTGATTAAAACTGAAAACAACCAATGGAAGAAAAATATAAGTTGTATTGGAAGGAACTAAACAGAGGATGCCCATGATGACTAGAAATGAAATTAGCAAAAGTTACATGTAATAATCTGAACATCAGAGAAGCAGAGCCCAATGGATGAATGGACAAGTAGAAAGCCCAAAGCTCACAAATACATGGGTCAAGGCTCTAATGTGCGGTTAACAATGCATATGAGATGAACTTTTTTATTAAAAATAGAACCATAATAGTAATTTAAAACACTTTGCATGCAATAATCTAGTGTGAATCTTACTAGATGAGTTTCACCTAATGATTAAGTAGTCTGGGTGCTAGATACAGTGTTCACGGGATCGTGGCAACAATATTTTAAGAATATATTTAGTTCTCATTTAACTCTTATCTGTTCTCATTTTTTACAAGATTCAAATTATTTTTATTGTCACAATCATAGACATTAGCTAATCTGGCAACCTTTGCCCTTCACCATCCAGCCACTCTCAACCCCACTGCCCATCTCCACAAAGCCCAACCGAAACCCCTGCCCAAGCCCCATTTTCGTCAAACCCTTCAACCAATAGGAAAAAAAAAACCAGAGTGCAAGAAGCAGAAAAAGAAGAAGAGGGAGAAAAGGAGAAGCACAATTGATGCTGAAAGTATTTTTAGGGCCAAATACCTTTTTTTGGTAAGAAAAACCACAAAAAAGAGACAGCAACAAGGATCATGTCACTCTTCCACTAGTCAGGACAGAGAAAGAGAAAGAGAAGTGACAAATTGGAGATAAGTGAAGAAGTTATTCATCGCCATAGAGGCCTTGCAGTTGGGGGTGCCGTCAGCTAGATGGGAGCGAGCAGTAGGGCAAGCGACCAGAGAGGAGTGGTTGGGGATGCCGCCGAGCAGATGCGAGCTAGTAGAGGGAATGAGCAGGGAGGTAGAGATTTGGGAGCTGGAAAACAGAAGTTGGAAACTTGGAGGGCATTTCACCGAGGGAAGCAGAAACCCAAAATAAAAACCCTTGGAGGGCTTTACAGCGACGCTGGAGGTTCCTTCTTTTTTTTCTATGTTTTGCTCCAAGCACCAAATGCCAAACAAAAGTCCTAAACTAATAACAGATTGGCGACAAGTGAAAGTTCATCGCTCCACTTGAGCGACGAATTGTGTTTGTCATTAAATAGAATAATGTTAGCGCGAATTTGATCTTATGGCTGGAATTCATCGGGACGACAATTGGAGACAAATTATTATATTTGTCATGCAAAAGGTATTATTTAGGGATGAATAATTTTGATTGTCTCTAAATTTCATTGCAGAAAGTGTATTTTTTTGTAGTGATTCGAGGGAGGTATGTTTTGGAATTGAATTGGATACAATTTTATAATAAATGCAAATGTTTGAGGTTTGAATGAATTTCATTATAATTGCACATTGAAGTTGGTTTTTTATTTTAATATTTGAGATTGAGAAATTATTTTCAATTGTAATGAGTTTATATGAATACAGGTTGTTTATAAAAAATTAGAAAATATTAGGTGTGATGTTATACCTTTGTTAATGCTAATAGTAGCATTGGCAAAAGCAAATTTTGATCATGCCTACATGATATGTAGTAATGTTTCCAATGTAGTTATTTGTGTTGCGGAGGAAAAGATTTATTTGCCAATGCAGATATTGCATTGCTGAAATGGACTTTTAACAACATGCCAAGTGCGTTGCAGAAAGTGGACTTTTGCCAACAAATCACGTGTGATGGGGAAAGTAAACTTTTGCCAACGCGCAGCATGTGTTGTGGAAAGTAATTTTTTTGCCAATGCACCACATGCGGTACGAAAAGTGAACATTTGTCAATTCGACAAGTGTGTTGTAGAAAGTAAACTTTTGCCAACGTCCCGCGTGCGTTGTGGAAAGTAGACTTTTTCAAACGCGCCATGTGCATTGGAAAAGGTTCAAAACTTTTGCCAACGCACCTATTACGTAGGCATACGTCAGCTAATTTCTATAACAGACCATCTTTTGGCAACGTTTAAAATAATTCAGCAATGTATTTTTGCAACGAATATTACGTTGATGAAAAGTTATCTTTCCCCAACGCAGTCAACTTGCATTGTGGAATACTTTTATTGATGAGGCTTTGGCAACATGCTGGCAACGCACTCAATTACGTTGCAAAGTGTGTTTAGCAACGTAGATACTAGCCTTTGCCAATGCATAAATGCGTTGACAAAAAGGTCTTTTCTTATGGTGATGACATCAAGCTTAGCCCCTACTTAGGAATCTAGCTCTTCCTTCATACCTACTTCCCAATAAATATCAATTCCCTTTTTTAATCCAAGACTATCTGTCACTTCACAAGAACTTATCAATGCCCATTGGAGTGCCATTCCCTTTGATAAAAGAAAAAACACTAGAAAAACCCTATCCAAAATTGCAAACCATATCAATGACTTAGAAAGCCAAATCCTTATGTGCCATAACATCCATAAAAAAGCACTGTTATCCACCTATGCTGATGAAAAAACATCCAGAATTCACCTCCTGGAAAAAGTTAACACAGCCCTTCCAGATGAGATAGCTGTAAGAATTAGAGAAAAAACTATTTCTTGTCAGATCAAGGAGCGATTAATGCTCAAAACTCAATATATAAGTTGGGCAATTGGTTTTCCCAAATTGTTTCTGCCATCATATGTAGTTGATATCTCATATATCGAACAAGGATTAGTCCAAAGATTTTCTTTATGTAAAGATGATTTTGAAATGATACAACAGCTCCCTACAATCGTGTGTCATGCCCTTCGCAACCTTAGAGTTACCAAAAGATAACTTCTCATAACGATGTCATCCACTTTGGGTGAAAGATCAAAAATTCAGTTTTATCAACCATATCAATTATGGACTATCATGACTTATGAAGAAGGAGATTTAGTCTGTAAAAAATTCATCTCTACCTTAAATGATTACAAGCATCTCCCTGTTGATTATCCAGCTCAATGGTATGAATCTCATATAGTTGCTACAATGGAATACAGCTTAGAATGTCTCCAAAATTATGATCTAGCTTCTGATTAATATTAAAGATTTCTTAATCTAAAAGGACATCTTGAATTTGTAAGTACATACAGATATGTTTGGTGTGACGGTCGATGAGTTGTTTGCATTGCTGACGATCTCACTGAGCAAAAAACGGTAGTACAAAATCCATATAAATATGGACATACACTCTTAATCAAATTATCAATGCTTATGAAGACATGTCTTTTGATATTTCTGAAGAAACTCGAGAAGAGTTAATCCAATTATTCCATGGTGAATTAACAAATGAAGGTTGGGATGAGCACTTTTGATGCAAGTCTCCTATAATACTATGCCTACCATAAATATTCTTTCTAAAAGACCTTTTTCTAAAGCTTTGGAAGGATGAGAAAAGCTTTTTCTACTAGCCCATCAATGAGTTTTTAGAAAAAGTACATGCAAAAGTACTAAAAGACAAAGCATATCTCTCATAAAAATGAAGTAGTATTTTATTTGAGACATGCACATCCATGAAGAACTTATCTCCAGAAAGGGAAATGAAATAAAGACATGACACATACCTTATCAAGTCATTCAAAGCAATCATGACATCTCACAATTCAAAATAAAGTTCACCTACGGCAAAGATTGTGATTTTTGCCTGCAGTTCGGAAGCATCATGAAATTTGCCAGCAAATTAAATGAAATGCACATTCAGTTTAAATTCAGTTGTAATGAAATGTAAATTATGTTTGTTATGATTATAAATAAGTCTAGCCTTCCTCATGTACAAGCTAGAGTTGGAATACTAGTCAAAATCTAGCCTTGCTTCCACAACCATCTCCTCTCTTCTCTCTTATCCGCTTTTGTATACCCACCACCTTCCCTATTTGGTATCAGAGCCAAGTTGGCATCTAGTTTGTTATCAAGTATCGTTGTAATATAAAGTCATTTTGTGAGTATTTCTTCACTTATCTTTATGTTTTGATTTTGTTTAAGGAATTGCTGACTAAGAAGTAAGAACATCAAAAATCTTAATATTTGGTTGTATGTTTGTTATTATTGAGAAATTTTAATCATATTCCTCCCGGGGCAAAGCTATGGTAGCCATTGTTGTCACTGTTGTTAGCTGTGTGAAGGCGTTTAAGGCATTTTGTTGGTGTGTAAATCCTCTATTTTGTTGGATACTCGTGGTGGATTTGGTTAAAATAACTCTATAATAGAAATTATGGATAATCTTAATAAGACGTTTGCACCTTCTTCTTCCTCATCATCAAATTCCTTATCTTCTATGCGTATTAAAAATAGTGAAGAAATTAGTTATGACGATTTAGATTAAGTTATTTATGACTGGACTATTGCAACTATAAATAAAAATGAAATTTATAAAATTTGAAGTTTTCAATTAAAATCAAGTTATAAAGTAAAAACCATTGAAAAAGCTGAATCTATTATCAGTAATATTCAGCATCTTTCTTTAATCAAGCCCCATGAAATAAAGGAGTACGTTAAAGCATATAATTATATTCATTCTGGATTAGTGCAAGTTACTCTAAAGCCATTAACAAGACTTGGACTTAGAACTAAAGCTCTTATCTATGTTTAAGATGCATGACATAAAAAATTCAGTGATTCATCACTTGGAATGGTTGAATCAAGTTGGCTAATGGCCCTACTTTCTTCAATTGCTTTCCAAATTTCTCTATTTCCCTTATAGATCTAGGTGCACATGAAGCTCTTACTCTTGCTATCCAGACAAAAGGTTTTGATATGAATCCTCATAATCAAAATCTTGCTCTCATATATAGAGTTTATTATAAACTCATAAATTCAGCTGTTCTAGGCATAGCCTATTCCTATCAAGCAAAAGGTATGATTACTTTATTCCAAACTAATTTCAAAAATAAAGTTAATATTCCAAAACTCATACAGTGAGTCCGATTAATCTATCTAATAAATGGCACTTCGAAAATGCTCAACCTAAAAGGTCTTTAAAAAGTCAAGATATTGAAACAATTATTGAACATGAAGATGGTAGTGTTGAAATAAATTTTCAAACAAATTCAAGAGATACAACTCCTATAGTTTATCGACCTTATAGAAAATCTTATTCACATCCTCCATCAGTGGTAGGATCTTCCAAAAAAAAAACCAACCCGAGTTTCTTGCTCTACACCTAATGTAGACCTTTGACCTATGGGACTAGTATATCATTCTTATCAAGCTTCTCCATCTAATACATATAATCCTTTGGAATCCAATTTCAATATAAATGTTATTGAATGCTTTGAAATTGATAAAGAAATGTTAAAAAAGAATTTAGCTTTACATCTTCTCACAAAATCCTTTTTTAACCATGTTTCTAAAGAACATAAAGACTTTCTAAAAGCAAAATGATATAAGTATATGTATGATAATCAAAGAAATATTTATTTCTTTGATTGGCTTAAACTAGCCATGAAGAAAGCATATAATACTGAAGATTTATCCATCAATATAATAACTAAATTAAGCTCTTCTTGGATTTAGCTTCTACAAGTTCCTCTCCACCAGGAACTGAAGAATCTATACATCCACCATTACATCAAATCATTTATAAAGAAACTTCAACCGTACCCATAAAAGATGTTGCAAAAATAGAAAGAGACAAAGGTAAAACTAAATTTATTTACAAATCAAATTTAAGTCATGTTTTAAAACAAAATAATTATACAAATATAAACCTTCATACTATTGGCCAACAAACCAATACAATTGATGATAAAGTTCAAAATATTTTAAAATTATATGAAACTACTTCTTCCCATAAAGTGATCAAGATACAATCTGTAGGTTTTCAAGGTGAAGCCCTTCAGGATCTAAAGGTAAAAGAAAAACTCTTAAAATTTTTAGACGAACTAATCAATCAATTATCTCATAGTTTTACAAACATAAAACTTAAAGATAATAAAGAAAACAAAGATGAAGAATCTATAAATGTTTTAGTTTCTAAAGCTTTAAGCTCAGACTCAGAATTCTCTGTTTCCGACTCTATAGAAGAAAAATCAAATGAAATTCAAGACCAAGAATCTCTACAACTTAATAAAATATTTACAAGGCAAAGGCCAATAGTCACTGCAGCAAAAACAACAAATTATTATCCAAGACCTACTCCAATTGATCTTGAATTCGGAGAACAAGCTATTCTAAATGGCCTTCGATTTGAAAACTCTTCAGTATATGAATGGAATGTAAATAGACTATATGAATATCAAATCCTATAACTATATTAACACATGATGATATATGCCTTTAACATCATGGTTGCTGGTATTGATCAAAGACATGCAGTAAATCTACCACTATCTAGTAAGCAGAGTGCTTTAATAGAGAAGTCTTTGACCTTAATTGTAACTTGAGTTTTCCGTTTTTTAACTGGATTTCTTGTTAAAGAATTAACAGAACCATTTAAATCTTTATAAAATTTTTCTTGATTTTCTAAATTATCATTATTTTCTTTATAATTTTTGAGTGTGTGAAATTCAAGATTCTCAACATGTTGTTTAAGTTCTTGAAGTTCAAATAAGTCTTGTTTTAATTCTTTTATTTCTTGCTTTTGATTATTTATTTCTTTATAAAGATCTTGAATTGAAAGATAATTAGGAGCTTGTTTCTCTTTTAAAAGATCTTTTATTCCTTGTCCAGTAAATTCAAGGACAACTACATTTACTGCATGTCTTTGATCATTACCGATAGCCATGATTGTAGAAGCATATATCATCATGTATTGGCATAGTTGCAAGATTTGATATTCAGATAGTCCATCTACATTTCATTTGTATACTGAGGAGTTTTTAAATCGGAGGCCATTTAGAATAGCTTGTTTTTCGAATTGAAGATCAACTGGAGTAGGTCTTGGATAGTAATTTCTTGTTTTTGTTGCAGTGACTAGTGGCTTTTGTCTTTTAAATATTTTATTGATTTGTAGAGATTCTTGATTTTAATCATTTTGATTCTCATTAGTTTTAGACTCTTCTTCTATAGGATCAGTTATAGAAAATTCTGAATATGAGCTAGAGGCTTTAGAATTGGAGACTAAAACATTTATAGATTTGTTAGCTTTTTTATCTTTATTTTTTTGAAGTTTTATATTTGTAAAACTATGAGATAATTGATTGATTAGTTCATCTAAAAATTTTAAAGGTTTCCCTTCTAACTTTAGATCTTTAAGGGCTTCACCTTGAAAACCTGAAGTATGTGTTTTAATTATCTTTTGTGAATAAGATGCTTCATAAATTTTTAAATATTTTTAACTTTATCTTCAATTCTATTGGTTTGTTGGCCAACAGTATGAAGGCTAATATCTGTATAATTATTTTGTTCTAAAACATGACTTAAGTCTGATTTATAAATTAATTTAGATTTACCTGTATCTCCTTGTATCTTTGCTACATCTTTTATGGGTATGGCCGAAGTTTCTTTACATATGACTTGATGTAATGGAGGATGTATAGATTTTTCAGTTCTTTGTGGAGAAGAACTGGTGGAAGCTAAAATCCAAAATGAACTTAATTTTGTTACCATATTGATGGATAAACCTTTAGTATTATAAGCTTTCTTTATGGCTAGTTTAAACCAATCGAAGAAATAAATATTTCTTTAATTATCATACATATATTTGTACCATTTTTCTTTTAAAAAGTCCTTTTGTTCTTGAGAACCCTGTTCAAAAATGGATTTTTGTGAGAGGATGTAAAGCTAAATTCTTTTTTAACATTCCTTTATCAATTTCAAAGTATTCAATAACATATATATTGAAATCAGATTCCGAAAGATTATATGTATTAGATGGAGAAGCTTGATAAGAAGGATACACTAGTCCTATAGGTCGAAGGTCTACATTAAGTGTAGAGCAAGAAACTCAGGATGGTTCATTTATGGAAGTAACTACCACAGAGAGAGGATGATAATAAGACTTTCTACAAGGTTGATAAACTGCAGGAATTCTATCTCTTGAATCTATTTGAAAATTTATTTCAACACTTCCATCTTCATGTTCAATAATTGTTTCAATATCTTGATTTTCTAAGGACCTTTATGGTTAGGCGTTTTCTAAGCGCCATTTACTAGATAGATTAATTTCATTCAATTTTATCAATTTTGGAATATTAACTTTATTTTTAAAATTAGTTTGGAATAAAGTAGTCATACTTTTTGCTTGATGGGAATAGGCTACGCTTGGAACAACTGAATTCATGAGTTTATAATAAACTCTATACATGAGAGCAAGATTTTGATTATGAGGATTCATATCAAAACCTTTTGTCTGGATAGCAAGAGTAAGAGCTTCATGTGCACCTGGATTTGTAAGGGAAACAGAGAAATTTGGGAAGCAATTGAAGAAAGTAGGGCCATTATCCAAACTTGATTCAACCATTCCAAGTAATGAATCATTGAATATTTTTTGTCTTTTATCTTGAACATAGATGAGAGCTTTAGTTCTAAGTGCAAGTTTTGTTAATGGCTTTAGAGCAGCTTGCACTAATCCAAAATGAATATAACTGTATGTTTTAACATATTCCTTTATTTCATGGGGCTTGATTAAAGAAAGATGACGAATATTATTGGTACTGGATTCAGTTTTTTCAATGGTTTGTACTTCATAACTTGATTTTAATTGAAAACTTCCAACATTATAAAATTCATTCCTAATTACGGTTGGAATAGTCCAGTTTCAAATAACTTGATCTAGATCGTCATAACTGATTTCTTCACTATTTTTAATTGACATAGAAGATAAGGAATTTGATGATGAGGAAGAAGAAGATACAAACTTCTTAATAAGCTTAGCCGTAATTTGTATTACAAAGTTATTTTAACCAAATCCACCACGAGTATCCAACGAAATAGAGGATTTACACACCAACAAAACACCTTAAACGTCTTCACACAGCTAACAACGGCGACAATAATGGCTACCTCAGCTTCGTTCTCGGCATAATATGATTAACATTTCTCAATAATAACAAACACACAACCAAGTATTAAGATTTTTAATGATCCTGCTTCTTAGTCAGAAATCCTTAAACAAAATCAAAACATAAAGATAAGTGAAGAAATACTCACAAAATGACTTTATATTACAATGATACTTGATTACAAAATAAATTCCAACTTGGCTTTGATTCCAAATGGGGAAGATGGTGGGTATACAAAAGCGAAAGGGAAAGGAGAGAGGAGATGGTGGTGGAAGCAAGGCTGGATTTTGACTGGTTTTCCAACTCTTGCCTGTACATGGGGAAGGTTGGTATTGTTTATAGCCTTAGCAAACATAATTTACATTTCATTACAACTGAATTTACATGGCATTTGCTTGTCATTTTATGATGTTTCGGGATTTTATTGCTGGATAGAATCACAGGTTGCCGTATAGATGGTTTGTCTTCATGCTGCGATGAATGTACTTGTTGACTAGGAGGATGGTGTTTTATTCTTCTCATTGTACTTGGTTGTTTTGTTGCGAAGAGAGGAGTCTATGGAGCCTTGAATTTTCTAGTTTGCTTTTGAATTTTTCCCAATTGTCTTTTGTCTTTTTTTCTCAAAGTAGCTTTTTTGTATAGTACTTTTTCAACATAACTTTGACGATTTGTAGAGAAAAGCATAGCTACGGATATGGTAGCAATGATAAAGTTTTTGTTATTTTTTCTCTGCAGGCTTTATAGGGAAAACTCTTAATAAATCTTGATAAATCTAAATCTTGATAGGATTAATCACCATCTTGATGAATTCCATTGTAGCTAGCGGAGAACTTCATAATAGAGTCAAAATTATGACAAGGGTCATTCTAACCTTTATTATCATTTTTGAATTCTCCATGGAATAGCTGAATTAATTCTTCACGATTTTTTTTTTGAAATGTCAAAAGAGATATCTTCATAGGCATTGAGAATTTGATTAAGCTTGGCATGTCTGAATTTAGGAGGATTCTGCATCATCGTTGTTTGCTCGTGAGATCATCATCAATGCAAACAAATTGTCGACCGTCACACCAAACATATATGTATGTGCTTGCAAATTCAAGATGTCCTTTTAGATTGAGAAATCTTTGATATTGATCATAAGCTAGATCATTCTTTTGGAGACATTCTAAGCTGTATTCCATTGTAGTGACTTCATGAGATTCAAACCATTGAGCTGGATAATCAATAGGTAGGTGCTCATAATCATTTGAGCTAGATAATCAACAGGCAGATGCCCGTAATCATTTAAGGTAGAGACGAATTTTTTGTAGATTAAATCGCCTTCTTCATAATTCATGATGGTCCATAATTGATTAGGTTGATAAAACTAGATTTCTGATCCTTCACCCAAACTTGATGAAATTGTTATGAGAAGTTGTCTTTTGGTAACCCCAAGGCTATGAGGGCATGACGCACGATTCCAGGAAGCTGCTGTATCATTTCAAAATCATCTCTGCATAAAGAAATTCTTTGGACTAATCCTTATTCGATATATGAGATATCAACTTCAAATGATGGCAGGAACAATTTGGGAAAGCAAGATGCTTGGCTTATATTTTGAGCTTTGACCATTAATCGCTCCTTGATCTGATAAGAAATAGTTTTTTCTCTAATTCTTGTAGCTATTTCATCTGGAACGGCCGTGTTAACCTTTTCCAGGAGGTGAATTCTGAATGGTTTTCATCAGTATAGGTAGATAACAGTGCTCTTTGATGGATGTTATACCACATAAGGATTTGACTTTCTAAGTCCTGGATATGGTTTGCAATTTTGGGTAGGGTTTTTCTAGTGTTTTTTTCTTTTATCAGAGAGAATGGCACTCCAATGGGCATTGATAAGTTCTTGTGAAATGACAGATAATCCTGGATTAAAGAAAGGAATTGATATTTGTTGCGATATAGGTATGAAGAAAGAGCTTGATTCCTGAATAGGGGATTTGCTTTTGCTTGTACTTGATGTCATAATGAGAAGGGATACTTCCTCAAGGCAGATAGGTCTGAATGAGAATTATCAATAATCTGAATTTTTATTTTCTTTGGGAAAAGAAAAATAATTTTATATCCATCCTCTGGGTAGAATTTGAAGATACCAAAATCTGGATGTAGGATCAAATGTAAAAAACATAAAGACATCAGAGAGACAATTAATAAGATCCATTTTATTTGGAATTGGATATTTGATTGTTTTTTTAACACCTTATTCTTGTTTACACTTTGTCTCAATACTATTGATATATTGAATAGGAGTTGATTAACTAAAATAAAAAATTAATTCTTTACTGTCTAAAATAGTTTTTAGACCTAATGAGTCAATTTGAAAAGGCTATAAAATTTGTAGAAAAGGGTTTCCAAGGATAACATCATTGTTTAAATCTTTTTTTAGAAGGAAATTAGTCTTTATACATATTCCATTTTTACAGACATAAACATTACTTAATTTGTATTTGATATGTAGTTTTCTGCTAGCAGTAGATAGATTGAGTTTATTATTGGTTTTTTCATAATATTTTGTTGGGATTAATCTTTCTTTTATTAAATTAACATCTGTGCCTCTATCTAGTAAGCAAAGTGCTTTAATAGAGAAGCCTTCGATCTTACTTGTAGCTTGAGTTTTCCATTTTTTAAGTGGATTTCTTATTAAAGAATTTATAAAACCATTTAAGTTTTCACCAAATTCTTCTTGATGTTCTAATTTATTATCATTATTTTCTTAATAATTTTTGAGTGCGTGAAATTCAAGATTCTTAACATGTTTTTGAGGTCTTGAAGTTCAATTAAGTCTTGTTTTAATTCTTTTATTTCTTGCTTTTAATTAGTAATTTCTTTATAAAGATCTTGAATTAAAAGATGAGGAGGAGCATGCTGCTCTTTTAATCTATCTAATATAATTTTAGCAACGAATTGTTCAGGTAAGTAAAATATATTATTTGAAGTAGAAGCCTTTCTTTTTTATTACCTTAATTTATATTTTATAGTTTTTCAAAATATTTATTTTTTAATTCTTCATCTTTGAAATCTTTAAGCATTTGTAGCACTAGTTCTTTTGGAGCAGAAAGTGCGTTTAAAGATAAAGAGGAAGAAGAAGCAGATTCATACTAGATTTCACTGTCAAATATTTTACAATGACATGTATCTAAAGAATGAGAGGATGAATAATCTGTATCAGAGGAACTGGATGAGTATGATGCTGAGGATCCTTTTAAGATAGTTTTGATTTCTTTTTCTATTTTTACTTTCATTTTTAGGCAGTCATGAGCTATATGTCATTTTTCCTTGCAATTATAACATTGTATTTCTTTTTTCTCAGGATAAAAAGTGGATGGATTATCTTTTGTATAAGATTTCTTTGATTCTTTATATGGATTTTTATGACAAGATTTTTTATGATATCTTTTTGAGGGAATATAATATTGTGGAGTTGAAAAATGTTTAGATTTTAATTTTTGATGGTTTCTTTTTAAGTTTTTCTTTTTATTGTGTCTAAAAGGACTAATTAATGGTTCCATGACAAGTGGATAAAAAAAATCACCAAGTTCATATTTGCTAATTCTTTTTTGATTTTCAATTTGTCGTTTAAGATTGATTTCATTGCATAATGAAAATCCAACTTTATTTATATTTTGAATGAGGTTACTAAATGTATAAAGTCCATAATTTAAATTTCCATAATTTTTTTATTTTAACTCATCTCAAACTTTTTCTACAAAAACACCGGATATAAATTTTATTTCCATAATTCTGAATTGCTTGCATCGATTGTATAGAGTTTTGATAAGAAAACATCTTTATACCAATGAAAATCTGATTATGTTGGGCAAGATAAATTGATTAATTGTGCTTTTTTTTTTCTTCTACATTCATATAATTACCAATAAAATGTTTTACTATGTTGGTAATAGGCATGTAAATAGAATCAGGAATCGTTTGACCTTGAGGAGTAATAACAGGATTTCCTGAAGGATCTCTTTTTATTGTATTTAATATAGCTTGTCGTTTTATATCAGATAGGCAATTTTCCCATCAACCGTGTAATTGTCTAGTAAATCCAAGGATGATTGTATTTACTGCATGTCTTTGATCATTACCGGCCACCATGATTGTAGAGGCATATATCATCATGTGTTGGCATAGTTGTAGAATTTGATATTCAAATAGTCCATCTACATTCCATTCATATACTGAGGAGTTTTTGAATTGAAGGCCATTTAGAATAGCTTGTTCTTTAAATTGAAGATCAACTGGAGTAGGTCTTGGATAATAATTTCTTGTTTTTGCTGCAGAGACTATTGGTTTTTGTCTTTTAAATATTTGATTGATTTATGGAGATCCTTGATTTTGATCATCTTGATTTTCATTTGATTTTACTTCGATAAAGTCAAAAATAGAGAATTTTGAGTCTAACCTCGAAGCTTTAGAAACTAAAATATTTATGTATTTTTCATCTTTATTTTCTTTATTCTCTTTAAGTTTTATGTTTGTAAAATTATGAGATAATTGATTGATTAGTTCATCTAAAAATTTTAAGGGTTTTTTTTTAACTTTAGATCTTTAAGGGCTTTACCTTGAAAACCTAAAAATTGTAGCTTGATTACTTTGTGGGAGGAAGTAGTTTCATAAAATTTTAAAATATTTACAACTTTATCATCAATTCTATTGGTTTGTTGGCTAATAGTATGAAGATTTATATTTGTATAATTATTTTGTTCTAAAACATGACTTAAATTTGATTTGTAAATAAATTCAGTTTTACCTTTGTCTCCTTGTATTTTTGCAACATCTTTTATGGGTATAGTTGAAGTTTCTTTATAAATGATTTGATAGGATGGAGGATGTATAGATTCTTTAGTTCTTTGTGGAGAAGAACTGGTAGAAGCTATAATCGAAGAAGAGCTTAATTTTTCGATCATATTGATGGATAAATCTTAAGTATTATAGGCTTTCTTCATGGCTAGTTTAAGCCAATCAAAGAAATAAATATTTCTTTGATTATCATACATAGATTTGAACCATTTTTCTTTTAAAAAGTCTTTATGTTCCTGAGAAACCTGTTTAAAAAATGATTTCGTTAAAGGATGTAAAGCTAAATTTTTTTGTAACATTTTTTTATCTATTTCAAAGCATTTGATAACATTTATATTGAAATCGGATTCCAAAGCATTATTTGTATTAGATGGAGAAGCATGATAAGAAGGATACACAAGTCCTGTAGGTTGAAGGTCTACATTAAGAGTAAGCAAGAAACTCGGGATGGTTCTTTTATGGAAGATCCTAGCACAAAGGGAGGATGAGAATAAGACTTTCTAGAAGGTTGATAAACTGTAAGAGTTGTATCTCTTGAATCTGTTTGAAAATTTATTTCAACTCTTCCATCTTCATGTTTAATAATTGTTTGAATATCTTGATTTTCTAAAGACCTTTCTGGTTGGGCGTTTTCTAAGCACCATTTACCAGATAGATTAATATCATTCGGTTTTATGAATTTTGGAATATTAACTTTATTTTTAATATTAGTTTGGAATAAAGTAGTCATACTTTTTGCTTGATGGGAATAGGCTACACATGGAACAACTAAATTCATGAGTTTATAATAAACTCTATATATGAGAGCAAGATTTTGATTATGAGGATTTATATCAAAACCTTTTGTCTACATAGCAAGAGTAAGAGCTTCATGTGCACCTGGATTTGTAAGGGAAACACAGAAATTTGGAAAGAAATTGAAGAAAGTAGGGCCATTAGCTAAACTTGATTCAACCATTCTAAGTAATGAATCACTGAATTTTTTTTGTCTTTTATCTTGAACATAGATGAGAGCTTTAGTTCTAAGTGCAAGTCTTGTTAATGGCTTTAGAGCAGCTTGCACTAATCCAAAATGAATATAACTGTATGTTTTAACATATTCCTTTATTTCATGGGGCTTGATTAAAGAAAGATGACGAATATTATTGGTATTGGATTCGGTTCTTTCAATGGTTTGTACTTTATAACTTGATTTTAATTGAAAACTTCCAACGTTATAAAATTCATTCCTATTTACGGTTGGAATAGTCCAGTTACAAATAACTTGATCTAAATCGTCATAACTGATTTCTTCACTATTTTTAATTGACATAGAAGATAAGGAATTTGATGATAAAGAAGAAGAAAGTACAAATTTCTTAATAAGCTTAGCCATATTTGTATTACAGAGTTATTTTAACCAAATCCACCACGAGTATCCAACGAAATAGAGGATTTACACACCAACAAAATGCCATAAACGTCTTCACATGGCTAACAACGGCGACAACAATGGCCACCTCAGCTTCGTTTCGAGCATAATATGATTAACATTTCTCAATAATAACAAACACACAACCAAGTATTAAGATTTTTGACAATCTTGCTTCTGAGCCAGCAATTCTTTAAACAAAATCAAAACATAAAGATAAATGAAGAAATAATCACAAAACAGCTTTATATTGCAACGATACTTGATTACAAATTTTAAACCAACTTGGTTCTGATACCAAATGGGGAAGACGGTGGTTAAACAAAAGTAGAAGGAAGAGAAGAGAGGAGATGGTGGTGGAAGCGAGGATGGATTTTGACTGGCTTTCCAACTCTTGCCTGTACATGGAGAAGGTTGATACTATTTATAGCCTTAGCAAACATAATTTACATTTCATTACAATTGAATTTACACTACATTTGCATTTCATTTTATGATGTTTTGGGATTTTACTATTGGACGGAATCATAGGTTGCCATATAGATGGTTTGTCTTCATGCTACGATAAGTGTACTTGTTGACTAAGAGGATGTCGCTTTATTCTTCTACATAGTACCTGGTTGGTCTGTTGCGGAGAGAGGAGTCTATGGAGCCTTGAATTTTCTTGTTGGCTTTTGGAATTTTCCCAATTGTCTTTTGTCTTCTTTCTCAAAGTAGCTTTTTTGTATAGTACTTTTTCAATGTAACTTTGGTGTGTTTGTTGAGAATAGCATAGCTATGGATATAGTAGCAATGATCAAGTTTTTGTTATATTTTCTTTGCAGGCTTTATAGAGAAAACTCTTAATAAATCTTCATAGATTTAAATCTTGATAAGATTAATCACCATCCTGATGAATTCCATTGCAGCTGGTGGAGAACTTCATAACAGAGTCAAAATTATGACTAAGGTCATTCCAACCTTCATTATCATTTTTGAATTCTCCATGGAATAGTTGAATTAATTCTTCACGAGTTTTTTCTGAAATGTCAAAGGAGATATCTTCATAGGCATTGAGAATTTGATTAAGCTTGGCATGTGTGGATTTAGAAGGATTCTATATCACCATCGTTTGCTCAGCGAGATCATCAGTAATGCAAACAACTCATCAATTATCACACCAAACATATCTGTATGTACTTGCAAATTCAAAATGTCATTTTTGATTAAGAAATCTTTGATACTGATCAGAAGCTAGATCATAATTGTGGAGATGTTCTAAGCTATATTGCAATGTAGCGACTTCATGAGATTTATACCGTTGAGCTGGATAATCAACAAGGAGATGCTCATAATCATTTAAGGTAGAGATGAACTTTTTGCAAACTAAATCTCCTTTCATAAGTCATGATAGTTCATAATTGATAAGGTCAATAAAATCAGATTTCTGATCTTTCACCCAAACTTGATGAAATTGTTATCAAAAGTTGTCTATTGGTAACTTCAAGGCTGCGAAGGGCATGGCACACGATTGTAGGGAGCGTTGTATTATTTCAAAATCATCTCTGCATCAAGAAAATCTTTGGACTAATCCTTGTTTGATATATGAGATATCAACTTCATATGATGGCAGGAACAATTTGGGAAAGCCAGTTGCCCAGCGTATATATTGAGCTTTGAGCATTAATCGCTCCTTGATCTAATAAGAAATAGTTTTTTCTCTAATTCTTATAGCTATCTCATCTGGAAGGGCTGTGTTAACCTTTTCTAGGAGGTGAATTCGAGATGTCTTTTCATCAGCCTGGGTGGATAACAGTGCTATTTGATGGATGTTATGACACATAAGGATTTGGCTTTCTAAGTCCTTGATATTGTTTATAATTTTGGATAGGGTTTTTCTAGTGTTTTTTCTTTTATCAGAGAGAATGGCACTCCAATGGGAATTGATAAGTTCTTGTGAAATGAAAGATAATCTTGGACTGAAGAAGGGAATTGATATTTGTTGCGATGTAGGTATGAAGGAAAAGTTCGATTCCTGAATAGAGGCTTTGATTTTGCTTGTACTTAATGTCATAATGAGAAGGGATACTTCCTCAAGGTAGATAGGTATGAATGAGAATTATCAATAATCTGAATTTTTATTTTCTTTGGGAAAAGAAAAATAATTTTATATCTGTCCTCCTAGTGGAATTTGAAGGTACCAGAATCTGGATGTAGAATCAAATGTAGAAAACATGAAGTTATTAGAGTGACGATTAATAAGATCCGCTTTATTTGGGACTGGATATTTGATTGTTTTTTTAACACCTTATTCTTGTTTACACTTTGTCTCAATACTATTGATATGTTGTATAGGAGTTGATTTGCCAAAATAAAAAATTAGTTCTTTACTGTCTAAAATAGTTTTTAGACCTGATGAGTCGATTTGAAGAGGCTGTAAAATTTGTAGAAAAGGGTTTCACGGAAAACATCATTGTTTAAATCATTTCTTAAAAGGAAATTAGTCTTTATGCATGTTCCATTTTTGCAGACATAAACATTACTTAATTTGTATTTAATATGTAGTTTTTTGCTAGCAGTACCTAGATTGAGTTTATTATTGGTTTTTTCATAATATTTTGTTAGGATTAATCCTTCTTTTATTAAATTAACATCTGTGCCACTATCTAGTAAGCAGAGTGCTTTAATTAAAAAGCCTTTGATCTTAATTGTAGCTTAAGTTTTCCATTTTTTAAGTGGATTTCTTATTAAAGAATCTATAAAACTATTTATGTTTCACCAAATTCTTCTTGATGTTCTAATTTATTATCATTATTTTCTTGATAATTTCTGAGTGTGTGAAATTTAAGATTCTCAATACGTTGTTTGAGTTCTTGAAGTTCAATTAAGTCTTGTTTTAATTCTTTTATTTCTTGCTTTTATTAGTAATTTTTTTTATAAAGATCTTTAATTAAAAGATGAGGAGGAGCTTGCTGCTCTCTTAATCTATCTAATACAGTTTTTATACTAAATTGTTCAGGTAAGTCAGATATATTATTTGATGTAGAAGCTTTTCGTTTTTTATTTCCTTTATTTATATTTTGTATTTTTACAAAATATTTATTTTTTAATTCTTCATCTTTGAAGTTTTTAAACATTTCTAGCACCAGTTCTTTTGGAGCAGAAAGTACGTATAAAGATAAAGAGGAAGAAGAAGCAGTTTCATACTAGGTTTCACTGTCAAATATTTTACAATGACATGTATCTAAAGAATGAGAGGATGAATAATCTGTATCAGAGGAACTGGATGAGTATGATGCTGAGGATCCTTTTAAGATAGTTTTGATTTCTTTTTTTATTTTTACTTTCATTTTTAGGCAGTAATGAGCTATATGTCCTTTTTCCTTGCAATTATAATATTGTATTTTCTTTTCTTAGGATAAAAAGTGGATGGATTATCTTTTGTATAAGATTTTTTTGATTCTTTATATGAATTTTTATGAGAAGATTTTTAATGATATCTTTTTGAGGGAATATAATATTATGGAGTTGAAAAATGTTTAGATTTTAATTTTTTATGGTTTCTTTTTAAGTTTTTCTTTTTATTGTGTCTAAAAGGACTAATTAATGGTTCCATGACAAATGGATAAAAAAAATCACCAAGTTCATATTTGCTGATTCTTTTTTGATTTTCAATTTTTCGTTTAAGATTGATTTCATTGCATAATGAAAATCCAACTTTATTTATATTTTGAATGAGGTTACTATATGTATAAAGTCCATAATTTAAATTTCCATAATTTTTTGATTTTAATTCTTCTTAAACTTTTCCTACAAAAAGACCAGATATAAATTTTATTTCCATAATTCTGAATTGCTTGCATCGATTGTATAGAGTTTTGATAAGAAAACATCTTTATACCAATGAAAATCTAATTATGTTGGGCAAGATAAATTGATTAACTGTGTTTTTATTTTTTCTTCTAGATTCATATAATTACCAATTAAATGTTTTACTATGTTGGTAATAAGTATGTAAATAAAATTAGGAATCATTTGACCCTGAGGAGTAATAACAGGATTTCCTGAAGGATCTCTTTTTATTGCATTCAATATAGCTTGTCTTTTTATATCAGATAGGCAATTTTCCCATCAACCATGTAATTGTCCAGTAAATCCAAGGATGATTACATTTACTACATGTCTTTGATCATTACCGGCCGCCATGATTGTAAAGGCATATATCATCATGTGTTGGTATAGTTGTAGAATTTGATATTCAAATAGTCCATCTACATTCCATTCATATACTGAGGAGTTTTTGAATCGAAGGCCATTTAAAATAGCTTGTTTTTTGAATTGAAGATCAACTGGAGTAGGTCTTGGATAATAATTTTTTGTTTTTGCTGCAATGACTATTGGTTTTTGTCTTTTAAATATTTGACTGATTTGTGGAGATTCTTGATTTTGATCATCTTAATTTTCATTTGATTTTACTTCAATAAAGTCAAAAACAGAGAATTCTAAGTCTGAGCTCGAAGCTTTAGAAACTAAAATATTTATGGATTTTTCCTCTTTATTTTTTTTTTCTCTTTAAGTTTTATGTTTGTAAAATTATGAGATAATTGATTGATTAGTTCATCTAAAAATTTTAAGAGTTTTTCTTTTTAACTTTAGATCTTAAAGGGCTTCACCTTGAAAACCTAAAAATTGTATCTTGATTACTTTGTGGGAGGAAGTAGTTTCATAAAATTTTAAAATATTTACAACTTTATCGTCAATTCTATTGGTTTGTTGGCTAATAGTATGAAGGTTTATATTTGTTGAATTATTTTGTTCTAAAACATGACTTAAATCTGATTTGTAAATAAATTCAGTTTTACCTTTGTCTCCTTGTATTTTTGCAACATCTTTTATGGGTACAGTTGAAGTTTCTATATAAATGATTTGATACGATGGAGGATGTATTAGATTCTTCAGTTCTTTATGGAGAAGAACTGGTAGATGCTATAATCGAAGAAGAGCTTAATTTTTCTATCATATTGATCGATAAATCTTAAGTATTATAGGCTTTCTTCATGGCTAGTTTAAGCCAATCAAAGAAATAAATATTTCTTTGATTATCATACATAGATTTGAACCATTTTTCTTTTAAAAAGTCTTTATGTTCCTGAGAAAATTGTTTAAAAAATGATTTTGTTAAAGGATGTAAAGCTAAATTTTTTTGTAACATTTTTTTATCAATTTCAAAGCATTTGATAACATTTATATTGAAATCAGATTCCGAAGGATTATATATATTAAATGGAGAAGCATGATAAGAAGGATACACAAGTCCTGTAGGTTGAAGGCCTACATTAAGAGTAAGCAAGAAACTCAGGATGGTTCTTTTATGGAAGATCCTAGCACAAAGGGAGGATGAGAATAAGACTTTCTAGAAGGTTGATAAATTGTAAGAGTTGTATCTCTTGAATCTGTTTGAAAATTTATTTCAACACTTCCATCTTCATGTTTAATAATTGTTTGAATATCTTGATTTTCTAAAGACCTTTCTGGTTGGGCTTTTTCTAAGCACCATTTACCAGATAGATTAATATCATTCGGTTTTATAAATTTTGGAATATTAACTTTAATTTTAATATTAGTTTGGAATAAAGTAGTTATACTTTTTGCTTGATGGGAATAGGATACACTTGGAACAACTAAATTCATGAGTTTATAATAAACTCTATATATGAGAGCAAGATTTTGATTATGAGGATTTATATCAAAACCTTTTGTCTAGATAGCAAGAATAAGAGCTTCATGTGCACCTGAATTTGTAAGGGAAACAGAGAAATTTGGAAAGAAATTGAAGAAAGTAAGGCCATTCGCTAAACTTGATTCAACCATTCCAAGTAATGAATCACTGAATTTTTTTTGTCTTTTATCTTGAACATAGATGAGAGCTTTAGTTCTAAGTGCAAGTCTTGTTAATGGCTTTAGAGCAGCTTGCACTAATCCAAAATGAATATAATTGTATGTTTTAACATATTCCTTTATTTCATGGGGCTTGATAAAAGAAAGATGATGAATATTATTGGTACTGGATTCGGTTCTTTCAATGGTTTGTACTTTATAACTTGATTTTAATTGAAAACTTCCAACATTATAAAATTCATTCCTATTTACGGTTGGAATAGTCCAGTTACAAATAACTTGATCTAAATCGTCATAACTGATTTCTTCACTATTTTTAATTGACATAGAAGATAAGGAATTTGATGATAAGGAAGAAAAAAGTACAAATTTCTTAATAAGCTTAGCCATATTTGTATTATAGAGTTATTTTAACCAAATCCACCATGAGTATCCAATGAAATAGAGGATTTACACACCAACAAAATGCCATAAATGTCTTCACATGGCTAACAACGGTGACAACAATGGCTACCTCAGCTTCGTTTCAAGCATAATATGATTAACATTTCTCAATAATAATAAACGCACAACCAGGTATTAAGATTTTGGCAATCTTGCTTTTGAGTCAGCAATTCCTTAAACAAAATCAAAACATAAAGATAAACGAAGAAATAATCACAAAACGGCTTTATATTGCAATGATACTTGATTACAAATTTAAACCAACTTGGCTCTGATGCCAAATGGGGAAGACGGTGGGTAAACAAAAGTAGAAGGGAGAGGAGAAAGGAGATGGTGGTGCAAGCGAGGCTGGATTTTGACTGGCATTCCAACTGTTGCCTGTACATGGAGAAGGTTGATACTATTTATAGCCTTAGCAAACATAATTTACATTTCATTACAACTGAATTTACACTACATTTGCATTTCATTTTATGATGTTTTGGGATTTTACTATTGGACAGAATCATAGGTTGCCATATAGATGGTTTGTCTTCATGCTATGATGAGTGTACTTGTTGACTAGGAGGATGTCGCTTTATTCTTCTACATAGTACCTGGTTGGTCTGTTGCGGAGAGACGAGTCTATGGAGCCTGGAATTTTCTTGTTGGCTTTTGGAATTTTCCCAATTGTCTTTTGTCTTCTTTCTCAAAGTAGCTTTTTTGTATAGTACTTTTTCAACATAACTTTGATGTGTTTGTTGAGAATAGCAGAGCTATGGATACAGTAGCAATGATAAAGTTTTTGTTATATTTTCTTTGCAGGCTTTATAGAGAAAACTCTTAATAAATCTTCATAGATTTAAATCTTGATAAGATTAATCACCATCCTGTTGAATTCCATTGCAGCTGGTGGAGAACTTCATAACAGAGTCAAAATTATGACCAAGGTCATTCCAACTTTCATTATCATTTTTGAATTCTCCATGGAATATCTGAATTAATTCTTCATGAGTTTTTTCTGAAATGTCAAAAGAGATATCTTCATAGGCATTGAGAATTTGATTAAGCTTGGCATGTGTGGATTTAGAAGGATTCTATATCACCATCGTTTGCTCAGCGAGATCATCAGTAATACAAACAACTCATCAACTGTCATACCAAACATATCTGTATGTACTTGCAAATTCAAGATGTCCTTTTAGATTAAGAATTCTTTGATACTGATCAGAAGCTGGATCATAATTGTGGAGATGTTCTAAGCTGTATTCCATTGTAGCAACTTCATGAGATTTATACCGTTGAGCTGGATAATCAACAAGGAGATGCTCATAATCATTTAAGGTAGACGAACTTTTTGCAAACTAAATCTCCTTTCATAAGTCATGATAGTTCATAATTGATAAGGTTAATAAAATCGGATTTCTGATCTTTCACCCAAACTTGTTGAAATTGTTATCAGAAGTTGTCTATTCGTAACTTCAAGGCTGCGAAGGGCATGACGCACAATTCCAAGGAGCTGTTGTATTATTTCAAAATCATCTCTGCATCAAGAAAATCTTTGGCTTAATCCTTGTTTGATATATGAGATATCAACTTCATGTGATGGCAGGAACAATTTGGGAAAGCCAGTTGCCCAGTGTATCTATTGAGCTTTGAGCATTAATTACTCCTTGATCTGACAAGAAATAGTTTTTTCTCTAATTCTTATAGCTATCTCATCTGGAAGGGCTGTGTTAACCTTTTCTAGGAGGTGAATTCGAGATGTCTTTTCATCAGCATGGGTGGATAACAGTGCTCTTTGATAACAGTGCTCCGTGATAGATGTTATGGCACATAAGGATTTGGCTTTCTAAGTCCTTGATAATGTTTACAATTTTGGATAGGGTTTTTCTAGTGTTTTTTCTTTTATCAGAGAGAATGGCACTCCAATGGGCATTGATAAGTTCTTGTGAAATGAAAGATAATCTTGGATTGAAGAAGGGAATTGATATTTGTTGCGATGTAGGTATGAAGGAAGAGCTCGATTCCTAAATAGAGGCTTTGATTTTGCTTGTACTTGATGTCATAATGAGAAGGGATACTTCCTCAAGGTAGATAGGTATGAATGAGAATTATCAATAATCTGAATTTTTATTTTCTTTGGGAAAAGAAAAATAATTTTATATCTGTCCTCCTAGTAGAATTTGAAGGTACCAAAATCTGGACGTAAAATCAAATGTAGAAAACATGAAGACATTAGAGTGACGATTAATAAGATCTGCTTTATTTGGAACAAGATATTTGATTGTTTTTTTAACACCTTATTCTTGTTTACACTTTGTCTCAATACTATTGATATGTTGTATAGGAGTTGATTCGCCAAAATAAAAAATTAGTTCTTTACTGTCTAAAATAGTGTTTAGACCTGATGAGTCAATTTGAAGAGGCTATAAAATTTGTAGAAAAGGGTTTCAAGGAAAACATCATTATTTAAATCATTTCTTAGAAGGAAATTAGTCTTTATGCATGTTCCATTTTTGCAGACATAAACATTACTTAATTTGTATTTGATATGTAGTTTTTTGCTAGCAGTAGCTGGATTGAGTTTATTATTGGTTTTTTCATAATATTTTGTTAGGATTAATCCTTATTTTATTAAATTAACATCTGTGCCACTATCTAGTAAGCAGAGTGCTTTAATTGAAAAGCCTTTGGTCTTAATTGTAGCTTAAGTTTTCCATTTTTTAAGTGGATTTCTTATTAAAGAATCTACAAAACTATTTATGTTTCACCAAATTCTTCTTGATGTTCTAATTTATTATCATTATTTTCTTGATAATTTTTGAGTGTGTGAAATTCAAGATTCTCAATACGTTGTTTGAGTTCTTGAAGTTCAATTAAGTCTTGTTTTAATTCTTTTATTTCTTGCTTTTTATTAGTAATTTTTTTATAAAAATCTTTAATTAAAAGATGAGGAGGAGCTTGCTGCTCTCTTAATCTATCTAATACGGTTTTTATACTGAATTGTTTAGGTAAGTCAGATATATTATTTGATGTAGAAGCTTTTCGATTTTTACTTCCTTTATTTATATTCTGTATTTTTACAAAATATTTATTTTTTAATTCTTCATCTTTGAAATCTTTAAACATTTCTAGCACCAGTTCTTCTGGAGCTGAAAGTACATTTAAAGATAAAGAGGAAGAAGAAGCAAATTCATACTAGATTTCACTATCGAACATTTTACAATGACATGTATCTGAAGAATGAGAGGAAGAATAATCTTTATTAGAGGAACTAGATGACTCTGACATTGAGGATCCTTTTAAGATAGTTTTAATTTCTTTTTCTGTTTTCACTTTTATTTTTGGGTAGTCAAGAGCTATATGTCCTTTTTCTTTGCAATTATAACACTGTATTTTTTTTTCTTAGGATAATAAGTGGATGGATTATCTTTTGTATAAGATTTCTTTGATTCTTTATAAGGATTTTTATGAGAAGATTTTTTATGATATCTTTTTGAGGGAATATAATATTGTGGAGTTGAAAAATGTTTAGATTTTCTTTTTTAATGATTTCTTTTTAAGTTTTTCTTTTTACACTGGCTAGAAGGATTGATTAATGGTTCCATGCCAAATTGAAAACAAAAATCACCAAGTTCGTACTTGTTGATTCTTTTTTTATTTTCAATTTGACGTTTAAGTTTGATTTCATTACATCATGCAAATCCAACTTTATTAATGTTTTGAATTAGATCACCATATGTATACATTCCATAATTCAAGTTTCCATAGTTATTTTATTTTAATTCTTCTCTAGCTTTTTCTGCAAAAAGTTTAGGAAGACCATATATGAATTTTTCTTTCCAAAACTCTGAATTACTTGCATCGATTGTATAGAGTTTTGATAAGAAAACAACTTTATACCAATGAAAATTTGATAATGTTAGGCAAGATAAATTGATTAATTGTGTTTTTAATTTTTCTTCTACATTCATATAATTATTAATAAAATGTTTAACTATATTGGTAATAAGCATGTAGATGGAATTAGGGATCATATGGCCCTGAGGACTAAGAATAGGATTTCCTGAGGGATCTCTTTTTACTGCATTTAATATAGCATTTCTTTCTGTATCGGATATGTATTTTTCCCACCAGCCATGTAATTGTCTAGTAAATCCAAGGACAACTGCATTTACTGCATGTCTTTGATCATTACCGGCAGCCATGATGGTAGAGGCATATATCATCATGTGTTGGCATAGTTGCAATATTTGATATTCAGATAGTCCATCTGCATTCCATTCATATACTGAAGAGTTTTCAAATTGAAGGCCACTTAAAATAGCTTGTTCTTTAAATTGAAAATTAACTAGAGTAGGTCATGGATATTAATTTCTTGTTTTTGTTGTAGTGACTATTGGTTTTTGTCTTTTAAATATTTTATTGATTTATAGAGATTATTGATTTTATTCATCTTGATTTTCATTTCATTTTCTTTTATAAAGTTAGAAACAGAAAATTCTGAGTCTGAACTCGAAGCTTTAGAAACTAAAACATTTATGGATTTTTCATCTTTATTTTCTTTACTATCTTTAAGTTTTATGTTTGTAAAACTAGGAGATAATTGATTGATTAGTTCATCTGAAAATTTTAAGGGTTTTTTTTTCTAACTTTAGATCTTTAAGAGCTTCACCTTGAAAACCTAAAGATTGTATCTTGATTACTTTATGGGAAGAAGTACTTTCATAAAATTTTAAAATATTTTTAACTTTATTTTCAATTCTATTGGTTTGTTGGCCAATAGTATGAAGGTTTATATTTGTATAATTATTTTGTTCTAAAACATGACTTAAATCTGATTTGTAAACAAATTCAGTTTTACCTTTATCTTCTTGTATTTTTGCAACATCTTTTATGAGTACAGATGAAGTTTCTTTATAAATGATTTGATGTAATGGAGGATGTATAGATTCTTCAGTTCTTTGTGGAGAGGAACTGGTATAAGCTATAATCGAAGAAGAGCTTAATTTAGTTATCATATTGATGGATGAAGCTTTAGTATTATATGCTTTCTTCATGGCTAGTTTAAGCCAATCAAAGAAATAAATATTTCTTTGATTATCATACATATATTTATACTATTTTACATTTAGAAAGTCTTTATGTTCTTGAGAAACATGGTTAAAAAAGGATTTTATGAGAGAATGTATAGCTAAATTCTTGTTTAATATTTTTTTTATCAATTTCAAGGCATTCAATTACATTTATATTGAAATCAGATTCCGATGGATTATATGTATTAGATGGAGAAGCCTGATAAGAAGGATACACTAGTCATGTAGATCGAAGGTCTACACTTGGTGTAGCGCAAGAAACTTAGGATGGTTCTTTTATGGAAGATCCTACCATAGAGGGAGGATGAGAATAAGACCTTTTAGAAGGTTGATAAATTGTAGGAGTTGATTCTCTTGAATTTGTTTGAAAATCTATTTCAACACTTCCATCTTCATGTTCGATAATTGTTTCAATATCTTGATTTTCTAAAGGCATTTCAGGTTGACTGTTTTCTAAGTGCCATTTACTAGATAAATTAATATCATTCTGCTGTATGAGTTTTCGAATATCAACTTTATTTTTGAAATTAGTTTGGAATAAAGTAGTCATACCTTTTGCTTGATGCGAATAGGCTACGCCTGAAACAACTGAATTCATGAGTTTATGATAAACTCTATATATGAGAGCAAGATTTTGATTATGAGGATTCATATCAAAACCTTTTGCCTAGATAGCAAGAGTAAGAGCTTCATGTGCACTTGGATCTGTAAGGAAAACAGAGAAATTTGGAAAGCAATTGAAGAAAGTGAGGCATTAGCCAAACTTGATTCAACCATTCCAAGTAATGAATAACTAAATTTTTTATGTCATGTGTCTTGAACATAGATGAGAGCTTCTATTCTAAGTACAAGTCTTGTTAATGTCTTTAGAGCAAATTGCACTAATCCAAAATGAATATAATGGTATATTTTAACATACTCCTTTATTTCATGGGGCTTGATTAAAGAAAGATGCTGAATATTACTGGTAATGGATTCAGTTTTTCCATTGGTTTTTACTTTATAACTTGATTTTAATTGAAAACTTCCAACTTTATAAATTTCTTTTTTATTTACAGTTGGAATAGTCTAGTCACAAATAATTTGATCTAAATTGTCATAATTGATTTCTTCACTATTTTTCATAAACATAGAAGATAAGGAATTTGATGATGAGGAAGAAGAAGGTATAAACTTCTTGATAAGCTTAGCCATAATTTGTATTTCAGAGTTATTTTAACCAAATCCACCAGTGTATCGGATGAAATAAACGATTTACACACCAACAAAACGCTTTAAATGCCTTCACATGGCTAACAACAGTGACAACAATGGCTACTTCAGCTTTGCTCCGGGTGGAATATGATTAAAATTTCTTAATAATAACAAACACAAAACTAAGTATTAAGACTTTTGACGTTCTTACTTCTGAGTCAGCAATTCCTTAAACAAAATCAAAGCATAACATAACAAAGATTAGTGAAGAAATGCTCACAAAACAACTTTATATTGCCAAAGTATTGATTACAAATTTGATACCAACTTGTCTCTGATACCAAATGGGGAAGATGGTCGGTATACAAAAGCTGAAGGGAGAAGAGAGAGGAGATGTTGTAGAAGCAAGGCTGGATTTTGACTGGTACTTCAACTCTTGCCTATACATGAGGAAGGCTAGACCTATTTATAGTCATAACCAACATAATTTACATTTCATTACAACTAAATTTACACTGCATTTGTATTTCTTTTCATGTGCTGACAAATTTCATGATGCAACCAGACTATAGCGAAAATCACCATCTTTGCTATAGATGAACTTTATCCTGAATAGTGAGATGTTATGATTGCTTTGAGTGACTTGATAAGGTATGTGTCATGTCTTTATTTCTTTTCCCTTTCTGGAGATAGGTTCTTCATAGATGTGCATGTCGGCAATGAAATATTACATCATTTTTATGAGAGATATGCTTTGTCCAAAAAAACTCATTGATGGGCTAAAAGAAAAAGCTCTTGTAGGAAGAATCTTTGTGCTAGGCATAGTATTATTGGAGACTTGCATCAAAATTGCTCATCCCAGCCATCATTTGGTAATTCACCATGGATTAATTACATTAACTCTTCTCGAGTTCTATCAGAAATATCAAAAGACATGTCTTCATAAGCATTGATAATTTGATTAAGAGATATATGTCCAGATTTGTGTGGATTTTGTATCACTGTTGTTTGCTTAGTGAGATCATTAGTGATGTAAACAACTCTTCGACCATCACACCAAACATATCTGTATGTACTTGTAAATTCAAGATATCCTTTTAGATTGAAAAATATTTGATACAGATTAGAAGCTGGATCATAAGTTTGGAGGCGTTCTAAGCTGTATTCCATTGTAACGACTTCATGAGATTCATACCATTAAGCTTGATAATCGACGGGGAGATGCTCATAATCATTTAAGGTAGAGATGAACTTTTTGTGGATGAAATCTCCTTCTTAATAATTCATGATGGTCCATAATTGATAAGGTTGATGAAACCGAATTTCAGATCTTTCACTCAAACTTGATGAAATCGTTATAAGAAGTTTTCTTTTGGTAACTCCAAGACTGCAACGAGCATGACGCACGATTGCAGGGAGCTACTGTATCATTTCAAAATCATCTCTGCATAAAGAAAATCTTTGGACTAATCCTTGTTCGATATATAAGATATCAACTACATACAATGGCAGGAACAATTTTCGAATGCCAGTTGCCCAGCTTATATATTGAGCTTTGAGCATTAATCGCTCCTTGATTTGATAAGAAATAGTTTTTTCTCTAATTCTTGTAGCTATTTTATCTGGAAGGGCCATGTTAACCTTTTCTAGGAGGTGAATTCTGGATGTTTTTTCATCAGCATAGGTAGATAACAGTGCTCTTTGATGGATGTTATACCACATAAGGATTTGGCTTTCTAAGTCCTCGATATGGTTTACAATTTTGGGTAGGTTTTTTCTAATGTTTTTTTCTTTTATCAGAGAGAATGGCACTCCAATGGGCATTGATAAGTTCTTGTTAAATGACAGATAATCCTGGATTGAAGAAGGGAACTGATATTTGTTGCGATGTAGGTATGAAGGAAAAGCTTGATTCCTAAATAGGGGCTTTGCTTTTGCTTGTACTTGATGTCATAATCAAAAGGGATACTTCCTCAAGGTAGATAGGTCTAAATGAGAATTATCAATAATCTGAATTTTTATTTTCTTTGGGAAAAGAAAAATAATTTTATATCTATCCTCCTGGTAGAATTTGAAGGTACCAAAATCTGGATGTAGGATCACATGTAGAAAACATGAAGACATTAGAAAGATGATTAGTAAGATCCACTTTATTTGGAACTAGATATTTGATTTTTTTAACACCTTATTCTTGTTTACACTTTGTTTGAATACTATTGATATGTTGAATAGGAGTTGATTCGCCAAAATAAAAAATTAGTTCTTTACTGTCTAAAATAGTTTTTAGACCTGATGAGTCAATTTGAAGAGGCTGTAAAATTTGTAGAAAAGGGTTTCCAAGGAAAACATTATTTTTTAAATCCTTTCCTAGAAGGAAATTAGTCTTTATGCATGTTCCATTTTTGCAAACATAAACATTACTTAATTTATATTTGATATGCAATTTTTTGCTAGCAGTAGCTAGATTGAGTTTATTATTGGTTTTTTCATAATATTTTGTTGGGATTAATCCTTCTCTTATTAAATTAACATATGCGCCACTATCTAGTAATTAGAGTGCTTTAATAAAGAAGTTTTCAATCTTAATCGTAGCTTGAGTTCCCATTTTTTAAGTGGATTTCTTGTTAAAGAATTTACAAAACCATTTAAGTCTTTACCAAATTTTTCTTGATGTTCTAAATTATTATCATTATTTTTTGGATAATTTTTGAGTGTGTGAAATTCAAGATTCTCAACATGTTGTTTGAGTTCTTGAAGTTCAATTAAGTCTTGTCTTAATTCTTTTATTTCTTTCTTTTTATTAGTAATTTCTTTATAAAGATCTTTCATTGAAAGATGAGGAGGAGCTTGCTGCTCTATTAATTTATCTAATACAATTTTAATGTTGAATTGTTCAGGTAAGTCAAATATATTATTTGATGTAGAAGCTTTTCCTTTTTTCTTTCCTCTATTTATATTCTGTATTTTTTTAAAATATTTATTTTTTAATTCTTAATCTTTGAAATCTTTAAACATTTCTAGCACCAGTTCTTCTGGATCAGAAAGTACATTTAAAGATAAAGAGCAAGACGAAGTAGATTCATACTGGATTTCACTGTCCAATATGTTACAATGACATGTATCTGAAGAATGAGAGGAAGAATAATCTGTATCAGAGGAACTGGATGACTCTGATGCTGAGGATCCTTTTAAGATAGTTTTGATTTATTTTTCAATTTTTACTTTTATTTTTGGGCAGTCGGGAGCTATATGTCCTTTTTCCTTGCAATTATAACATTGTGTTTCTTTTTTCTTGGGATAAGAAGTGGATGGATTATTTTTTGTATAAGATTTCTTTGATTCTTTATAAGGGTTTTTATGAGAAGATTTTTTTATGATATCTTTTTGAGGGAATATAATATTGTGGAGTTGAAAAATGTTTAGATTTTCTTTTTTGATGGTTTCTTTTTAAGTTTTTCTTTTTATTCTGGCTAGAAGGACTAATTAATGGTTCCATACCAAATTGAAAACAAAAATCACCGAGTTCATACTTGCTGATTCTTTAGTAAAATTCAACTTTATTAATCTTTTTAATTAGATCACCATATGTATACATTCCATAATTTTCTGATTTTAATTAGACCATATATGAATTTTTTTTCCAAAATTCTAAATTACTTGCATCGATTGTATATAGTTTTGATAAGAAAACATCTTTACAACAACAAAAATATGATAATGTTGGGCAAGATAAATTGATTAACTGTGTTTTTAATTTTTCTTCTACATTCATATAATTACCAATAAAACGTTTAGCTATATTGGTACTAAGCATGTAGATGGAATCAGGGATCATTTGGCCTAGAGGAGTAAGAACAAGATTTCCTAAGGGATCTCTTTTTATTGCATTTAGTATAGCATTTCTTTCTATATCAGATAGGTATTCTTCCCACCAACCATGTAATTGTCCAATAAATCTAAGGACGACTACATTTACTGCATGTCTTTGATCATTACCGACAGCCATGATGGTAAAAGCATATATCATCATATGTTGGCATAGTTGCAGGATTTGATATTCAGATAGTCCATCTACATTCCATTCATATATTGAAGAGTTTTCAAATCGAAGGCCATTTAGAATAGCTTGTTCTTTGAATTGAAGATCAACTGGAGTAGGTCTTGGATAATAATTTCTTGTTCTTGCTGTCGTGACTATTGGTTTTTGCCTTTTAAATATTTTATTAAGTTGTAGAGTTTCTTGATCTTGATTTTCATTTGATTTTTCTTCTATAGAGTTAGAAATAAAGAATTCTAAGGCTAAGCTTAAAAGTTTAGAAACTAAAACATTTATAGATTTTTCATCTTTATTTTCTTTATTATCTTTAAGTTTTATGTTTGTAAAACTATGAGATAATTGATTGATTAGTTCGTTTTAAAATTTTAAGGGTTTTTTTTTCTAACTTTAGATCTTTAAGGGCTTCACCTTGAAAACCTAAAGATTGTATCTTGATTACTTTATGGGAAGAAGTAGTTTCAGAAAATTTTTAAATATTTTCAACTTTATCTTGAATTCTATTAGTTTGTTGGCCAATAGTATGAAGGTTAATAATTGTATAATTATTTTATTCTAAAACATGACTTAAATATGACTTGTAAATAAATTTAATTTTATCTTTGTCTCCCTATATTTTTGTAACATCTTTTATGGGTACAGCTGAAGTTTGTTTATAAATGATTTGATGTAATGGAAGATGTATAGATTCTTTAGTTCTTTGTGGAGAGGAACTAGTAGAAGCTATAATATAAGAAGTGCTTAATTTAGTTATCATATTGATGGATAAATCTTCAGTATTATAAGCTTTCTTCATGATTAGTTTAAGGTAATCAAAGAAATAAATATTTCTTTGATTATCATACATATATTTATACCATTTTGCTTTTAGAAAGTCTTTATGTTCTTAAGAAACATGGTTAAAAAGGATTTTGTGAGAGGATGTAAAGCTAAATTCTTTTTTAATACTTCTTTATCAATTTCAAAGCATTCAATAACATTTATATTGAAATCGGATTCTGAAGGATTATATGCATTAGATGGAGAAGCTTAATAAGACAAATACACTAGTCCTGTCGGTTGAAGGTATACGTTAGGTGTAGAGCAAGAAACTTAGGATGGATCTTTTATGGAAGATCCTACCATAGAGGGAGAATGAGAATAAGACCTTCTAGAAGGTTGATAAACTGTAGGAGTTGTATCTCTTGAATTTGTTTGAAAATTTATTTCAACACTTCCATCTTCATGTTCAATAATTGTTTCAATAACTTGATATTCTAAAGACCTTTCTGGTTGGGCATTTTCTAAGCACCATTCACCAGATAAATTAATATCATTTGGCTCTATGAGTTTTGGAATATTAACTATATTTTTTAAATTAGTTTGGCTTAAAGTAGTCATACCTTTCGCTTGATGGATATAGGCTATGCCTGGAACAACCGAATTCATGAGTTTATGATAAACTCTATATATGAGAGCAAGATTTTGATTATGAGGATTCATATCAAAACCTTTTGTCTGGATAGCAAGAGTAAGAGCTTCATGTGCACTTGGGTCTGTAAAGGAAACAAAGAAATTTGAAAAGCAATTGAAGAAACAAGGCCATTAGCTAAACTTAATTCAAGCATTCCAAGTAATGAATCACTGAATTTTTTATGTCTTGTGTCTTGAACATAGATGAGAGCTTCAGTTCTAAGTCCAAGTCTTGTTAATGGCTTTAGAGCAAATTGCACTAATCCAAAATGAATATAATTGTATGTTTTAACGTACTCCTTTATTTCATGGGGCTTGATTAAAGAAAGATGCTGAATATTACTGGTAATGGATTTAGTTCTTTCAATAGTTTTTACTTCATAACTTGATATTAATTCAAAACTTCCAACTTTATAAATTTCATTTTTATTTAAGGTTGGAATAGTCCAGTCACAATTAACTTGATCTAAATCATCATAACTGATTTCTTCACTATTTTTAATAGACATAGAAGAGAAGGAATTTGATGATGAAGAAAAAGAATGTACAAACTTCTTAATAAGCTTAGCCATAACTTGCACTATAGAGTAACTTTAACCAAATCCACCGCAAATATCTAACGAAATAGAGGATTTACACACCAATAAAACACCTTAAACACCTTCACACGGCTAACAACAGCGATAATATTGGCTACCTCAGCTTCACTCCTGGTGGACACACAACCAAGTATTAAGATTTTTGACATTCTTGCTTCTGAGTTAGCAATTCCTTAAACAAAATAAAAACATAAAGATAAGTAAAGAAATACTCACAAAATGACTATATATTGCAACAATACTTGATTACAAACTAGATGCCAACTTGGCTTTGATATCAAATAGGGAAGATGGTGGGTATACAAAAGCGGAAGGGAGATGAGAGAGGAGATGGTGATGGAAGCCAGGCTGAATTTTGACTGGTATTCCAACTCTTGCCTGTACATGAGGAAGACTAGACTTATTTATAGTCATAACAAACATAATTTATATTTTATTACAACTGAATTTACACTTCATTTGTATTTCATTTCATGTGCTGACAAATTTCATGATACTTCAGGACTGCTGGATAAGATCACAATCTTCACTGTAGATGAACTTTATTCTGAATAGTGGATTGTCATGATTACTTTGTGGGAAATTGAGTGGCTTGATAAAGCATATGTCTTGTCTTGGCTTTATTTTTTTCTTTTTCTTCGTATAGATATGAATCCTTCATTATCACTTTTTGTCTCATCAGCATCTGTATCTAGTTTAGCAGCAATATTTTCAAAAGGATTGTCATCAGCCCAACGATGATGCAGCTGCTGACCAAAACTTAATGGAGAATATTTAGATGACCGTTCTTTTTGTATTTGTTTAATAATTTCCTTTTGAAGTTCTTTTTTGAGTTGAAGCAAATCTGCTACTACATAAAGAGAAGAAGGAGAGGCTGAATAAGAATTCTTCTATTTGTCAATATCACTTGCTAGATGAAGGCTTTCTTTTTCTTTTTCAGGAGTCTTGAGAACTTCAGAGAATGATGGCTTTATAGTTTAATTAGTAGAATATTGCTGGAATATTGCAGTATAATCAAATTGATGCCAAAACTTGATGTAAATCATTTGAGATAAAACTGGTGGACTGAAGTCCATTTCTTTATAAAAGTTCCATTTCAAGATCTAAGGAATCTCCTGCTTGCGATAAAACTACATAGTAACATAAGGTTTTGTTGTAAGTTGTAGGTGCTGATAAAGGCTTTTTTCTTCTAATTTAAGAAGGGCTTTAAATGATGCAGAATAGGATTCATAAATAAGAAGTGCTTGAGGAAGGATGTCTTTAATGGCACCAAAAGGGATCCAGAATTGTGTGAAGAACCCCATAGGTTATTTATGGGAGTTTGATTTGAATATGATGAACTAGGAATGCTGGAAAAATGGGTTTTGATACTAGAGGATAACTTCCCAAGCAGAAATATAATCATAATAATTAAAAATAAGTTTTGAATCAAGCCTTTAAGGCATATGAAGAGGTCATCCCCATTCTTCTGCAGAGAAAACATGCAGGATTTTGATTTTCGAATAGAGGATAGTAATCTTGGGTGGTAAAGCATTTAAGTATAAATTTTTGGATGCATCTGTATGATCAATAGTAAAGTTGCCAATTCTGATCAGAATCTTTTCATAGACTTTATAGTCAAGAGGTTGGATAAATAAGTGATCAGAAGGAAAAAGGGTTTGGATAAGATGTTCAATAGAAATGGTATCGGCATAAGACATGTCATCTAAGGAATAAATTCTCAAGGGCACTATTGTGACAAAATATTGGGCTTGTGAAGCTTGAGGTTTTCTGGATATAGGGCTTGATGCGCTTTGAAATTGAGGATTATTAGAAGTATGGGTTACTCCCATCTTTCAAGATAATTGCCGCTGGATTTTCTGGATAAAGGTGTACTGTTCATAATGGAAGAAACTTTATCAGTTGGGGACTAGAGAAAGGGTATAATCTGTCGAGGCTTCATTCTTTTGTCCTTGTAAAAACTTACGAGATAAAAAATCAGGAAGAGAATTATTTTTACCTGCAATATACTCATTGTCAAAGTCAAATATGGCTAATAAAGCTTAGCAGCGAGCAAAGATTTGCTTAGTAGCAAGATTTTTATATAAGTCAAAAATATAATTAAGCATCCAAGAAAACATTGCAATTGCTCTTTATTAAGAATTTCATCAGGAAATTGGGAAGCAAACTTAATAACTCTTTGGGCTGGAGAAATAGTTCCTTTTTTTATTATAAAGCCAAGAAACTGAATTTCTGTTTGAAAAAGCTTCATTTTCTTTTGGGATAAGACAAGTCCATTCTTGATAATTACTTTTTTAAAAATATTTAAATGTTTCCAACGGTCACAAATAGATTTTGAAAACACAAGAATGTCATCTATATAGACGAGTGTAAAAGCTTGATATGGATAAAAAATGTCATTCATTATTCTTTGAAATTTTGAAGGAGCATTTTTTAAACCAAATGGCATAATGTTCCATTTGTAATGACCAAATGGTACTGTAATAGCAGTTTTATACCCACCATCTCCCCATTTTATATCAGAGCCAAGTTGGTATCAAAATTTGTAATCAGGTACTTTGGTAATAGAAAGTTGATTTGTGACTATTTCTTAACTTATCTTTGTTATGTTATGCTTTGATTTTGCTTAAGGAATTGTTGATTCAGAAGTAAGAACATTAAAAGTCTTAATACTTAGTTCTGTCTTTGTTATTATTAAGAAATTTTATTCATATTCTGCCCAAAGCGAAGCTGAGGCAGCCATTGTTGTCACCGTTGTTAGTAGTATGAAGGCATTTAAGGCATTTGTTGGGGTGTAAATCTTCTATTTCATTAGATACTCGTGGTGGACTTGGTTAAAATAACTCTGTAATATAAATTATAACTAAGCTTATTAAGAAGTTTGGACCTTCTTCTTCCACATCATCAAATTTCTTATCTTTTATGTTTATTAAAAATAGTGAAGAAATCAATTATGACGATTTAAAACAAGTTATTTGTGACTGGACTATTCCAGCCATAAATAAAAATAAAATTTATAAAGTTGGAAGCTTTCAATTAAAATCAAATTATAAAGTAAAAACCATGGAAAGAACTGAATCCATTACTAGTAATATTCAACATCTTTCGTTAATCAAGCCCCATGAAATAAAGGAGTATACTAAAACATACAATTATATTCATTTTGGATTATTGCAAGTTCCTCTAAAGCCTTTAACAAGAATTGGACTTAGAACTGAAGCTCTCATCTACGTTTAAGTATAAGATATAAAAAATTCAATGATTCATTACTTGGAATGGTTGAATCAAGTTTGGCTAATGGCCCTACTTTCTTCAATTGCTTTCCAAATTTCTCTATTTCCCTTACAGATCTAGGTGCACATGAAGCTCTTACTCTTTTTATCCAGACAAAAGGTTTTGATACGAATCCTCATAATCAAAATCTTGCTCTCATATATAGAGTTTATTATAAACTCATGAATTCAGCTGTTCCAGGCTTGGCCTATTCCCATCAAGCAAAAGGTATGACTACTTTATTCAACACTAATTTAAAAAATAAAGTTAATATTCCAAAACTCATACAGTGGAATGATATTAATCTATCTAGTAAATGGTGCTTAGAAGATGCCCAACCAGAAACGTCTTTAGAAAATCAAGATATTGAAACAATTATTAAACATGAAGATGGAAGTGTTTAAATAAATTTTCAAACAGATTCAAGAGATACAACTCCTACAGTTTATCATCCTTCTAGAAAGTCTTATTCTCATCGTCTCTTTGTGGTAGGATCTTCCATAAAAGAACTACCCTGAGTTTCTTGCTCTACACTTAATGTAGACCTTCGACCTATAGGACTTATGTATCCTTCTTCAAGCGTCTCCATCTAATACATATAATCTTTCAGAATTCGATTTCAATATAAATGTTGTTGAATATTTTGAATTGATAAAGAAATGTTTAAAAAGAATTTAGCTCTATATTCTTTAACAAAATCCTTTCTTAAATAGGTTTCTCATGAATATAAAGACTTTTTAAAAGGAAAATGGTACAAATATATGTATGATAATCAAAGAAATATTTATTTTTTTGATTGGCCTAAACTAGCCATAAAAAGAAGTTATAATACTAAAGATCTATCCATTAATTTGATAACTAAATTAAGCTCTTCTTGGATTATAGCTTCTACCAGTTCCTCTCTACAAAGAACTGAAGAATCTATACATCCTCCATTACATCAAATCATTTATAAAGAAACTTCAGCTGTACCCATAAAAGATGATGCAAAAATACAAGGAGACAAAGGTTAACTAAATTTATTTAGAAATCAGATTTAAGTCATGCTTTAGAATAAAATAATTATACAAATATAAACCTTCATACTATTGGCCAACAAACCAATAGAATTGAAGATAAAGTTGAAAATAGTTTAAAATTTTATGAAACTACTTCTTCCCATAAAGTAATCAAGACACAATCTTTAGGTTTTCAAGGTGAAGCCCTTAAAGATCTAAAGTTAGAAAAAAAAACCCTTAAAATTTTCAGACGAACTAATCAATCAATTATCTCATAGTTTTACAAACATAAAACTTAAAGATAATAAAGAAAATAAAGATGAAAAATCCATAAATGTTTTAGTTTCTAAAGCTTTGAGCTCAGACTTATAATTCTCTGTTTCTGACTCTATAGAAAAAAAATCAAATGAAAATCAAGATGATCAAAATTAAGAATCTCTATAAATCAATAAAATATTTAAAGATAAACACTAGTAGTCACTGCAGTAAAAACAAGTAATTATTATCCAAGACCTACTCCAGTTGATCTTCAATTCAAAGAATAAGCTATTCTAAATGGCCTTCGATTTGAAAACTCTTCAATATATGAACGGAATGTAGATGGACTATCTGAATATCAAATCCTGCAACTCTGCCAACACATGATGATATATGCCTCTAGCATCATGGCTGCCGGTAATGATTAAAAACATGCAGTAAATGCAGTTATCCTTGGATTTACTGGACAATTACATGGTTGGTGGGAAAAATACCTATCTGATATAGAAATAAATGCTATATTAAATGTAGTAAAGAGAAATCCCTTAGGAAATCCTGCTCTTACTCCTGAAGGCCAAATGATCTTTGATTCCATCTACATACTTATTACCACTATAGTTAAACATTTTATTAGTAATTACATGAATGTAGAAGAAAAATTAAAAACACAATTAATCAATTTATTTTGCCCAACATTATTAGATTTTCATTGGTATAAAGATGTTTTCTTATCAAAACTCTAAACAATCAATGTAAGTAATTTAGAATTTTGGAAAGAAAATTTCATATCTGGTCTTTTTAAACTTTTTGCAAAAAAAGCCAGAGAAGAATTAAAATCAGAAAATTATGGAAATTTGAATTATGGAATGTATACATATGGTGATCTAATTTGAAAGATTAATAAAGTTGAATTTTCATTATGCAATGAAATCAAACTTAAACATCAAATTGAAAATCAAAAAAGAATTAGTAAGTATAAACTTGGTGATTTTCGTTTTCAATTTGGCATGGAACCATTAATCAATCCTTCTAGCTAGAATAAAAAGAAAAATTAAAAAATAAACCATCAAAAAAGAAAATCTAAACATTTTTCAACTCCACAATATTATACTCCCTCAAAAGATATTATAAAAAATCTTCTCATAAAATCCTTATAAAGAATTAAAGAAATCTTATACAAACAATAATCCATCCACTTCTTATCCCAAGAAAAAAGAAATAAAATGTTATGATTGCAAAGAAAAAGGACATATAGCTCCTGACTGCCCAAAAATAAAAGTAAAAACAAAAAAAGAAATCGAAACTATCTTAAAGGATCCTCAATGTCAGAGTCATCCAGTTACTTTAGTACAGATTATTCTTCCTCTCATTCTTCAAATACATGTCAATGTAAAATATTTGACAGTGAAATCCAGTATGAATCTGCTTCGTCTTCCTCTTTATCTTTAAACATGCTTTTGCTCCAGAAGAGATGGTGTTAGAAATGTTTAAAGATCTAAAAGATGAAGAATTAAAAAATAAATATTTTGAAAAAATATAGAATATAAATGAAGGAACTAAAAAAAGGAAAGCTTCTACATCAAATAACATATCAGACTTACCTGAACAATTCAACATTGAAACTGTATTAGATAGATTAAGAGAGCAACAAGCTCCTACTTATCTTTCTATTCAATATCTTTATAAAGAAATAAATAATCAAAAGCAAGGAATAAAAGAATTAAAACAAGACTTAATTGAACTTCAAGAACTCAAATAACGTGTTGAGAATCTTGAATTTCACACACTCAAAAATTAATTATCAAGAAAAAAATGATAATTTAGAAAATCAAGAAAAATTTGATAAAGACTTAAATGGTTTTGTAAATTCTTTGCAAGAAATCCACTTAAAAAATGAAAAACTCTAGCTATAATTAAGATCAAAGACTTCTCTATTAAAGCACTCTGCTTACTACATAGTGGTGCATATGTTAATTTAATAAGAGAAGGATTAATCCCAACAAAATATTATGAAAAAACCAATAATAAATTCAATCTAGTTGCTGCTAGTAAAAAACTACATTTCAGATGCAAATTAAGTAATGTTTATGTCTGTAAAAATGGAACATGTGTAAAGACTAATTTCCTTCTAGGAAAGGATTTAAACAATGATGTTATCCTTGGAAATCCCTTTCTACAAAATTTACAGCCTTTTCTAAAATCTATTTTGTTGAATTATCTCCTATTCAACATATCAATATTATTTAGACAAAGTGTAAACAAGAAGAAGATGTTCAAAAACCATTCAAATATCCAGTTCTAAAAAAAACGAATCTTATTAATCGTCTTTCTAATGTCTTCATGTTTTATACATTTAATCCTACATCCAGATTTTGGTACCTTCAAATTCTACATGGAGGGTAGATGTAAAATTATTTTTCCTTTCCCAAAGAAAATAAAAATTCTGATTATTGATAATTCATATTCAGACCTATCTGCCTTTAGGAAGTATCCCTTGTCATTATGACATCAAGTACAAGCAAAAGCAAAGCCCCTATTCAGGATTCAGGCTCTTCCTTCATACCTACATCCCAACAAATAGCAATTCCCTTATTCAATATAGGATTATCTGTCACTTCATAAGAACTTATCAATGCCCATTGAAGTGCCATTCTCTCTGATAAAAGAAAAAACACTAAAAAAACCCTATCCAAAATTGCAAACCATATCAAGGACTTAGAAAGCCAAATCTGTATGTGCCATAACATCCATCAAAGAGTACTGTTATCCACCTATGCTGATGAAAAAACATCCAGAATTCACCTACTAGAAAAGGTTAACACAGCCCTTCCAGATGAGATAACTACAAGAATTAGAGAAAAAACTATTTCTTGTCAGATCAATGGGTGATCAATGCTCAAAGCTCAAAATATAAGATGGGCAACTGGCTTTCCTGGCTTTCCCAAATTGTTCCTGCCATCATATGAAGTTGATATCTCATATATCGAACAAGGATTAGTCCAAAGATTTTCTTTATGCAGAGATGATTTTGAAAGGATACAATAGCTCCCTGGAATCATGCATCATGCCTCTCACAGCCTTGGAGTTACCAAAATACAACTTCTTATAATGATTTCATCAAGTTTGGGTGAAAGATTAGAAATCCAGTTTTACCAACCTTATCAATTATGGACCATCATAAATTATGAAGAAGGAGATTTAGTCTGCAAAAAGTTCATCTCTACCTTAAATGATTACAAGCATCTCCCTGTTGATTATCCAGCTCAATGGTATGAATCTCATGAAGTTGTTACATTGGAATACAGCTTAGAACACCTCCGAACTTATGATTCAGCTTTTGATCATTATCAAAGATTTCTCAATCTAAAAGGACATCTTGAATTTGCAAGTACAAACAGATATGTTTGGTGTGACGGTATACGAGTTGTTTGCATCGCTGATGATCTTGCCGAGCAAACAACGGTGATACAGAATTCAAATAAATTTGGACATATATCTCTTAATCAAATTATCAATGCTTATGAAGACATGTCTTTTGATATTTCTGATAGAACTCGAGAAGACACTACAACAAAATGCATTATTAGCTACAGCTTTCCCCATAGAAGCCTATTTTTTGTGGCTAAACATTATATTTTGCCCACTCAAATAAACCTACGTAGGCAAATGTAACAATTTTCTTCTGCTTTTGGTGACGCAAGATATTTGCGTGATTAAAAGTGGTCGGAAAAGGCCATGACTTTTGGCCACTCATGGTTTTTCGTGGGCAATATCCTTTGGTGACGTGGTATTTTGTAGGTAAAAATAAAAACCCTTAGCTACGAATATATTTGCGTAGGAAAAGGTCAAGATATTCGGTAACGCATGGTTTTCCATGGGCAATATCCTTTTGCAACGCGGTATTTTGTAGGCAAAGTGAAAAACCTTTGGCCACGCATATATTTGGGTAGAAAAAATCCAAGACTTTTTGCCACACATGGTTTTTCGTAGGCAATATCTTTTGGCAACATGGTATTTTATAGGCAAAACAAAAAACCTTTGGCCACTCATATATTTGCATAGGAAAAAGCCAAGACTTTTAGCCACGCATCGTTTTCCATAGGCAATATCTTTTGGCAACGCGGTATTTTATAGGTAAAGGGAAAAACCTTTGGCCACGTATATATTTGCATCGGAAAAGGCCAAGACTTTTGGCAACACATGGTTTTCCGTGGGCAAATCCAAATATTTTCTTTTCCAATATTTTATTTTTGTCAATGAATTTTAGACATTCTTTTTGCCCGTGCACTATTCACAGCGAGCATAGTCTGTATTTTCTTTTTCTTTTTACTTCTAATCACTACTAACATTATTCCCATTCTTGTCTCTCGTTCATCCACTCTTGCCCCTTTTTCACCTTCCACGCCCTTTGGCAGCCCTAGTTGTGGAAGCTTTAAGTGAATCCTTTCTTTTATCTTCTTTAAGTGAATTTAATCGGCTATACTAATAAGAATAGAGCAAACCAATTCTCCAATTACCCGGAGGTTCTGATCCTTTAGTAATTGGATTTGGGTCATTATTTAGGTCCTAGTAAGTAAATGCTCCCAAGTCTTAATCCTATTTTTCAATCATAGATTTTTTTATAGTAAGAGGACATTGTCTCGGTTATGTTTGGCTTTAGAGGGCAACGGATCGGAACTGAGCAAAAAGTTGTTTTGTCCAGGAAACAGTGGCTCTCCCTCCTGTAAGTCACTCTCCCTCACACAGTCACTCGATTCTCTCTCATTTCTCTTTTTCTCTCATCTCCGCCTCTTCTCTTTTTCTCTCATTACCTTTCAAAAATTCCTCTTCTTCTTTCGTACACCATAGAATCAGCGATTGCTTTTTTAGGTTTTCTTTCTTTCTTTCTTTCTTTTGAGAATTCTTCTTCTTCTTATTCTTGATTTCCCTATATGCAAATCTGATTGTGTTGCTTTTTCATGTTATTGATTTCCATTTTAGGGCTTTTTTGGATGAGGAGGAAATGCAGATGGAGGAAGCTGCATTCTTTCGCTCTCATACAAACAGGGCCTTGGGCTGTATGTTTGCAAAAGAACTAAAACTAAGTTATTCTTGCTTGGGTTTAATAATGAAGACCAAAGGGTAAAATTAACTGACTAAGGGAAGCTGTAAAATGAGAAATTCTAAAAACTTTTTGCTCTATCCTATTGGCATTGGTTAGGATTTTGATTTAGATTGGGTGTTTAATTAGCACATTAGATTGGGATTCCATTAGATTAGAATTTTGTTGGATATTTTAATTAGGGGTTTTGTTATGGCGTTCATGCCAATGATGATTAAAGCTTAAATTTATTTTGTATGATGATTAAACCCAAAGCCCAAAACCATGAATGAATTTGGTTGTTCTATTTAGATTAATTTGAGCAAGTTTTTCTCTGTGGCATGTTTGTATATGCTATGAAAAATGGAAAAGCTCAAGGAACTAGAATCTTTGTTAATTTCTTTTACTATCTGGGTTTAGGTAGAATCTATGCTTAAATTAGAGTGGGTTTAGAACTTGGGCCTGAACTGTGAGTTTGAAACATGAAAGAAAGGGAGGACCCATGAGATTCTTTTTTTATTTTTTATTTTTAAACAACTGTTGGTTGGGATGTAGACTGTGTGTGAGAGCATTGAGTTGTGTTGCTCACAGACCCCATTCCTGACCCTCACAATTTGTCATTAAATAATCCAGGTTGTTCCTAGGTTCTTTGTTCTTTCATGCTTCTAAATCACAGTTTGAGGCCCTAGAATAGTTTGGCCTGAAACCATACATAATTATATAGTTTTAATGGCCATCTTGCCTCATGTCTAGTAGAATTTATACTACACAATTTAGCCTTTGAATGGCTAATGTGTGAAATTTTTATTTATTTATTTTTTACGTATGATCTTTCCTACGATCTATGCAACTGTGATTGAAGTGAAAATTGGATGATGTATGTACAACTGATCATATGCCTAGAGAAGATGTTGTCTAGAGAAGAAAAACATTTAAAAATAGAACTTTGAAAATGGGAGTTGTGTATTTGTGTTGTGTTTGTTTGAGTCTTACATACTAAATAATGCAGTTATATTATTCACGTCTGTTTAAATGCAATATATTTTCTCTTTTGCTATTGTTATGTGAAGAAGTCTAGCAAAAATTTAGCCCCATCTAAATGAAAATCCTGGGCCCACCACTAATCCTTCAGGTAAGTTGTTAGGATAAATCCTTTTCTCTCTAATACAGAGTTTTAGGCTTATTTTTATTTGATTGAAACAAAAGAGTATTAATCTGACATACTCAACATTGTTAGGCACACAGTAGCCATAGCTCTTCCATCTCAACCTCCAAAATCTTCTTTTTTGCAGCGGAGAAAATCATAGGTGACTCTCTCTCTCTGCTATACTCATATGCCCACAAGCTTTGAACCCTACACCCTAAACCCCAACTTGTGAGCCTTAAATCTTATACCCTAACTATCATGATTTTGTATGCATGAGCTTATATGATTGAGTTCTTTCTATATGCTAAGTTCTGCCCCACATCTGTTTGATCAATGTGTGTTTTTAGTTCCTACCGTTTGGTAGTTTTTTTTCTTTTGGCTTTATTGGGTAGTGACAATAAATCTAAATTGTTCCCCTCTAAATGCAATTCTTGTGAGAATATAAATTGTTCAAATGATTTTATGGATTGGGTTTGCCCAGATTCAGCTAGCACAATTAGGAACAAACAATAGTATTTATTTCAGTCTGATTTTGTTACTTACAAGTATGAAGAAAGCTCTTGAGATGATGGAATCTTACTCATAACAATGTTGAAACAACAGAATTTTAGGCATATTTTTATTTGATTGAAACTAGTTTCTTGAAGAAATCTGACAAATAACATTGATTCAAACCACTTAACCCGCATCTTGAAATGTTTCAAATTGGCAATTCTAGTTCGGGTTACACTGCGTAACCTAATTAATTTATGGGAAATTGCTATCCTGATCTGTTGTTGATCCTAATTATGTGATCCTTCTCTCAGACATTTGTAAATTTGGGGCTAGCAGTTTTGTATTTCAGGCATGTGAACTGATGCCTCTGTTCTTTTTGTCACTTTATGATAACAAATGTTGTAACTGAGGCCCAACACATGCTGAACTAGAAAATAACATTCTAATCACCAAATCAAGAGAAATACAAAGTAAAATTTAACAACAATACAAACTAGTAACATCATACATAACACAGAACCACAATCAAACTCTAATTTAACCATGTGATTACATCCCTTAAAAAAATGAAAAAAAAAACCCAGGAAGGACTCTTTAATTTAAGTTTAGTGGATGCTGCTACTTGGCTGATCTAAGTTGGTAAAATAAACCAAAAAAAAAGTGTTTTTTTTTGGTCATTCATTTCATGGTGTTTAATGATAGTTGGCTATATTTAATGAACTTTTATTTTCAGACGACTAGGTTCTGAGCTCTCTTGTGAAATGGGCATCACTATATTACTTCGATCCTACTTTTTTGCAGGTTTATCATTGACCATAAATGACAGGATTTATATAAAGATTGGAAAAGCACGTTGCACACTGACTATCATAAGCTCAAAAAGGATAGGGGATAACTTCCCAAGCAGAAATATAATCATAATAATTAAAAATAAGTTCTGAATCAAGCCTTTAAGGCATATGAAGAGGTCATCCCCACTCTTCTGCAGAGAAAACATGCAGGATTTTGATTTTTGAATAAAGGATAGTATTCTTAGGTGGTAAAGCATTTAAGTATGAATTTTTGGATCCATCTGTATGATAAATAGTACAGTTGCCAGTTCTGATCAGAATCTGTTCATAGACTTTATAGTCAAGAGGTTGGATAAATAAGTGATCAGGAGAGAAAAGCGTTTGGATAAGATGTTCAATAGAAATGGTATCGGCATAAGACATGTCATCTAAGGAATAAATTCTCAAGGGTGCTTTTGTGACAAAATATTGGGCTTGTGAAGCTTGAGGTTTTCTGGATATAAGGCTTGATGGGCTCTGAAATTGAGGATTATTAGAAGTATGGGTTACTCCCCATCTCTCAAGATAATTGCCGCTGGATTTTCTGGATAAAGGTGTAGTGTTCATAATGGAAGGAACTTTATCAATTAGGACTAGAGAAAGGGTATAATCTGCAGAGGCTTCATTCTTTTGTCCTTGTAAAAACTCACGAGATAAAAATTAAGAAGAGAATAATTTTTACCTGTAATATACTCAATGTCAAAGTCAAATATGGCTAATAAAGCTTAGCAGTGAGTGAAGATTTGCTTAGCAGCAAGATTTTTATATAAGTCAGAAACATGATTAAAGCATCCAAGAAAACATTGCAATTGCTCTTTATTAAGAATTTCATCAGGAAATTAGGAAGCAAACTTAATAACTCTTTGGGCTAGAGAAATAGTTCCTTTTTTTTTATTATAAAGCAAGAAACTGAATTTTTGTTTGAAAAAACTTCATTTTCTTTTGGGATAAGACAAGTCCATTCTTGATAATTACTTTTTTAAAAATATTTAAATGTTTCCAACGGTCACAAATAGATTTTGAAAACACAAGAATGTCATCTATATAAACAAGTGTAAAAGCTTGATATGGATAAAAAATGTCATTCATTATTCTTTGAAATTTTGAAGGAGCATGTTTTAAACCGAATGGCATAATGTTCCATTTGTAATGACCAAATGGTACTGTAAAAGCAGTTTTATACCCACCATCTTCCCCATTTCGTATCAGAGCCAAGTTGGTATCAAAATTTGTAATCAGGTACTTTGGCAATATAAAGTTGTTTTGTGAGTATTTCTTCACTTATCTTTATTATGTTATGCTTTGATTCTGCTTAAGGAATTGTTGACTTAGAAGTAAGAACATTAAAAGTCTTAATACTTAGTTCTGTGTTTGTTATTATTAAGAAATTTTATTCATATTCTGCCCGAAGCGAAGCTGAGGCAGCCATTGTTGTCGCCGTTGTTAGTCGTATGAAGGCGTTTAAGGCATTTGTTGGAGTGTAAATCTTCTATTTCGTTAGATACTCGTGGTGGACTTGGTTAAAACAACTCTGTAATATAAATTATAGCTAAGCTTATTAAGAAGTTTGGACCTTCTTCTTCCTCATCATCAAATTCCTTATCTTCTATGTTTATTAAAAATACTGAAGAAATCAATTATGACTTTTTAAAACAAGTTATTTGTGACTAGACTATTCCAGCCATAAATAAAAATAAAATTTATAAAGTTGGAATCTTTCAATTAAAATCAAATTATAAAGTAAAAACTATGGAAAGAACTGAATCCATTACTAGTAATATTCAACATCTTTCTTTAATCACGCCCCATGAAATAAAGGAGTTTATTAAAACATACAATTATATTCATTTTTTATTATTGCAAGTTCCCCTAAAGCTTTTAATAGGACTTGAACTTAGAACTGAAGCTCTCATCTACGTATAAGATATAAGACATAAAAAATTCAATGATTCATTACTTGGAATGGTTGAATCAAGTTTGGCTAATGGCCATACTTTCTTTAATTACTTTCCAAATTTCTCTATTTCCCTTACAGATCTAGGTGCACATGAAGCTCTTACTCTTTCTATCCAAACAAAAGGTTTTGATACGAATCCTCATAATCAAAATCTTGCTCTCATATATAGAGTTTATTATAAACTCCTGAATTCAGCTGTTCCAAGCATAGCCTATTCCCATCAACCAAAAGGTATGACTACTTTATTCAACACTAATTTAAAAAATAAAGTTAATATTCCAAAACTCATACAGTAGAATGATATTAATCTATCTGGTAAATGGCGTTTAGAAGATGCCCAACCAGAAAGGTCTTTAGAAAATCAAGATATTGAAACAATTATTAAACATGAAGATGGAAGTGTTGAGATAAATTTTCAAACAGATTCAAGAGATACAACTCCTACAGTTTATCATCCTTCTAGAAAGTCTGATTCTCATCCTCCCTCTGTGGTAGGATCTTCCATAAAAGAACTATCTTGAGTTTCTTGCTCTACACTTAATGTAGACCTTCGACCTATAGGACTTATGTATTCTTCTTATCAAGCGTCTCCATCTAATACATATAATCCTTCGGAATCCGATTTCAATATAAATATTGTTGAATATTTTGAAATTGATAAAGAAATGTTTAAAAAGAGTTTAGCTCTATATTCTTTAACAAAATCCTTTCTTAAACTGGTTTCTCATGAATATAAAGACTTTTTAAACGAAAAATGGTACAAATATATGTATGATAATCAAAGAAATATTTATTTTTTTGATTGGCTTAAACTAGCCATAAAGAGAACTTATAATACTAAAGATTTATCCATTAATATGATAACTAAATTAAGCTCATCTTGGATTATAGCTTCTACCAGTTCCTCTCTACAAAGAACTGAAGAATCTATACATCCTCCATTACATCAAATCATTTATAAAGAAACTTCAGCTGTACCCATAAAAAATGCTGCAAAAATACAAGGAGACAGAGGTTAACTAAATTTATTTAGAAATCAGATTTAAGTCATGCTTTAGAATAAAATAATTATACAAATATAAACCTTCATACTATTGGCCAACAAACCAATAGAATTGAAGATAAAGTTGAAAATAGTTTAAAATTTTATGAAACTACTTCTTTCCATAAAGTAATCAAGACACAAGCTTTAGGTTTTCAAGGTGAAGCCCTTAAAGATCTAAAGTTAGAAAAAAAACCCTTAAAATTTTCAGATGAACTAATCAATCAATTATCTCATAGTTTTACAAACATAAAACTTAAAGATAATAAAGAAAATAAAGATGAAAAATCCATAAATGTTTTAGTTTCTAAAGCTTTGAGCTTAGACTTAGAATTCTCTGTTTCTGACTTTATAGAAGAAAAATCAAATGAAAATCAAAATGATCAAAATTAAGAATCTCTACAAATCAATAAAATATTTAAAAGACAAGCACTAGTAGTCACGCAGCAAAGACAAGAAATTATTATCCAAGACCTACTCCAGTTCATCTTCAATTCAAAGAACAAGCTATTCTAAATGGCCTTCGATTTGAAAACTCTTCAATATATGAATGGAATGTAGATGGACTATCTGAATATCAAATCCTGCAACTATGCCAACACATGATGATATATGCCTCTACCATCATGGCTATTAGTAATGATTAAAAACATGCAGTAAATGCAGTTATCCTTGGATTTACTGGACAATTACATGGTTGGTGGGAAAAATACCTATCTGAGACTGAAAGAAATGCTATATTAAATGTAGTAAAGAGAAGTCCCTCAGGAAATCCTGTTCTTACTCCTCAAGGCCAAATGATCCCTGATTCCCTCTACATACTTATTACCACTATAGTTAAGCATTTTATTGGTAATTACATGAATGTGAAGAAAAATAAAAAACACAATTAATCAATTTATCTTGCCCAATATTATCATATTTTCATTGGTATAAAGATGTTTTCTTATTAAAACTCTATATAGTTGATGCAAGTAATTTAAAATTTTGGAAAGAAAATTTCATAACTGGTTATCCTAAACTTTTTTTAGAAAAGTTAGAGAAGAATTAAAATTAGAAAATTATGAAAATTTGAATTATAGAATGTATGCATCTGGTGATCTAATTCAAATGATTAAAAAAGTTGAATTTTCATTATGCAATGAAATCAAGCTTAAACGTCAAATCGAAATCAAAAAAGAATCAGTAAGTATGAACTTGGTGATTTTTATTTCCAATTTGGTATGGAACCATTAATCAGTCCTTCTAGCCAGAATAAACAGAAAAACTTAAAAAGAAACCATCAAAAAAGAAAATCTAAACATTTTTCAACTCCACAATATTATATTCCCTCAAAAAGATATTATAAAATATCTTCTCATAAAAACCTTATAAAGAATTAAAAAAATCTTATGCAAAATATAATCCATCCACTTTTTATCCTAAGAAAAAGGAAATGCAATGTAATGATTGCAAGGAAAAAGGACATATAGCTCCTGACTGCCCAAAAATAAAAGTAAAAATAGAAAAAGAAATCAAAACTATCTTAAACAGATCCTCAACGTCAGAGTCATCCAGTTCCTCTGATACAGATTATTCTTCCTCTCATTCTTCAGATACATGTCATTACAAAATATTTGCCTACGAAATCTAGTATGAATTGGCTTCTTCTTCCTCTTTATCTTTAAACGTACTTTATGCTCCAGATGAACTGGTGTTAGAAATGTATAAAGATTTCAAAGATGAAGAATTAAAAAAATAAATATTTTGAAAAAATATAGAATATAAATAAGGGAAATAAAAAAGGAAAAGCTTCTGCATCAAACAATATATCTGACTTACTTGAACAATTCAGCATTAAAATTGTATTAGATAGATTAAGAGAGCAGTAAGCTCTTCCTCATCTTTCAATTAAAGATCTTTATAAAGAAATTACTAATAAAAATCAAGAATTAAAAGAATGAAAATAAGTCTTAATTGAACTTCAAGAACTCAAACAATGTGTTAAGAATCTTGAATTTCACACACTAAAAAATTATCAAGAAAATAATGAAACTATTTAGAACATCAAGAAGAATTTGGTGAAGACTTTAATGGTTTTGTAAATTCTTTAACAAGAAATCCACTTAGAAAATGGAAAACTCAAGCTACAATTAAGATCAAAGACTTCTCTATTAAAGCACTCTGCTTACTAGATAGTGGTACAGATGTTAATTTAATAAAAGAAGGATTAATCCCTATGGAAAACCCAATAAGTGGATAGTATTTTATTCTCGACATGCACATCCATGAAGAACTTATTTCCAAAAAGGAAAAAGAAATAAAGACATGACACATACCTTATCAAGTCACTCAAAGCAATCATGACATCTCACTATTCAGAATAAAGTTCATCTATAGCAAAGATTGTGATTTTTGCCTGCAGTCCGGAAGCAACATGAAATTTGCCAGCACATTAAATGAAATGCACATTCAGTCTAAATTCAGTTGTAAGGAAATGTAAATTATGTTGGTTATGACTTTAAATAGGTCTAGCCTTCCTCATGTACAGGCAAGAGTTGGAAAACCAGTCAAAATCTAGCCTTGCTTTCACCACCATCTCCTCTCTCCTCTCCCTTTTACTTTTGTATACCCACCATCTTCTCCATTTGGTATCAGAGCCAAGTTGGTATCAAATTTGTAATCAAGTATTTTGGCAATATAAAGTTGTTTTGTGAGTATTTCTTCACTTATCTTTGTTATGTTATGCTTTGATTTTGCTTAAAGAATTGCTGACTCAGAAGTAAGAGCGTCAAAAGTCTTAATACTTAGTTTTGTGTTTGTTATTATTGAGAAATTTTAATCAAATTCCTCCTGGAGCAAAACTGAGGTAACCATTGTTGTCGCCATTGTTAGCCATGTGAAGGCATTTAAGGTGTTTTGTTAGTGTGTAAATCCTTTATTTCGTTAGATAGTCGTGGTGGATTTGGTTAAAATAACTTTGTAATACAAATTATGGCTAAGCTTATTAAGAAGTTTGTACTTTCTTCTACCTCATCATCAAATTCCTTATGTTCTATGTCTATTAAAAATAGTGAAGAAATCAGTTATGATGATTTACAACAAGTTATTTATGACTGAACTATTCCAACAAAAAATAAAAATAAAATTTATAAAGTTGGAAGTTTTCAATTAAAATCAAATTATAAAGTAAAAACCATCAAAAGATTTGAATCCATTACCAGTAATATTCAGCATCTTTCTTTAATCAAGCCCCATGATATAAAAGAGCATGTTAAAACATACAATTATATTTATTTTGGATTAGTGCAAGTTGCTTTAAAGCCATTAACAAGACTTGGACTTAGAACTGAAGCTCTCATCTATGTTCAAGATACAAGACCAAAAAAATTCAGTGATTCATTACTTGGAATGGTTGAATCAAGTTTAGCTAATGGCCCTACTTTCTTCAATTACTTTTCAAATTTCTCTGTTTCCCTTACAAATCAAGGTGCACATGAAGCTTTTACTCTTACTATCCAGACAAAAGGTTTTGATATGAATCCTCATAATCAAAATCTTGCTCTCATTTATAGAGTTTATTATAAACTCATGAATTTAGTTATTCCAAGCATAGCCTATTCTCATCAAGCAAAAGGTATGACTACTTTATTCCAAACTAATTTCAAAAATAAAGTTAATATTTCAAAACTCATACAGTAGAATGATATTAATCTATCGAGTAAATGGCGCTTAGAAAATGTTCAACCTGAAAGGTTTTAGAAAATCAAGATATTGAAACGATTATTGAAAATGAAAATGAAAGTGTTGAAATAAATTTTCAAACATATTCAAAGATATAATTCTTACAGTTTATCAACCTTCTAGAAAGTCTTATTCTCATCCTCCCTTTGTGGTAGGATCTTCCATAAAAGAACCATCTCGAGTTTCTTGCTCTACACCTAATGTAGACCTTCGACCTATAGGACTTGTGTATCCTTCTTATCAAACTTCTCCATCTAATACATATAATCCTTTGGAATCCGATTTTAATATAAATGTTATTGAATGCTTTGAAATTGATAAAGAAATGTTAAAAAAAGAATTTAGCTCTACATCCTTCAATAAAATCCAATTTTAAACAGGTCTCTCAAGAATGTAAAGACATTTTAATAGAAAAATGGTACAAATATATGTATGATAATCAAAGAAATGTTTATTTCTTGGATTGGTTTAAACTAGCCATAAAGAAAGCTTAAAATACTGAAGATTTATCCATCAATATGATAACAAAATTACGCTCATCTTGGATTATAGCTTCTACTAGTTCTTCTCCACAAAGAACTGAAGAATCTATACATCCTCTATTACATCAAATCATATATAAAGAAACTTCGGCCGTACAGGTAAAAGATGTAGCAAAGATACAAGGAGATAAAGGTAAATTTGAATTAATTTATAAATCAGACTTAAGTCATGTTTTACAACAAAATAATTATACAAATATTAATCTTCATACTATTGGCCAACAAACCAATAAAATTGAAGATGAAGTTGAAAATATTTTAAAAATTAATGAAGCATCTTATTCACAAAAGATAATTAAGACACAAACTTTAGGTTTTCAAGGTGAAGCCTTTAAAGATCTAAAGTTAGAATGGAAACCTTTAAAATTTTTTGATAAACTAATTAATTAACTATCTCATAGGTTTACAAATATAAAACTTCAAGAAAATAAAGATCAAAAAGTTGACAAATCTATAAATGTTTTAGTCTCAAATTCTAAAGCCTCTAGTTTAGATTCTGAATTTTCTATAGTTAATCCTATAGCAGAAGAGTCTAAAACAAATGAGAATCAAAATGATCAAAATCAAGAATCTCTACAAATCAATAAAATATTTAAAAGACAAAAACCAATAGTCACTACGGCAAAAATGAGAAATTATTATCCAAGACCTACTCCAGTTGATCTTCAATTCAAAGAATAAGCTATTCTAAATGGCCTTCGATTTAAGAACTCCTCAGTATACGAATGGAATGTAGATGGACTATTTGAATATCAAATCTTGCAACTATGCCAACACACGATAATATATGCCTCTACCGTCATGGCTGCCGGTAATGATCAAAGATATGCAGTAAATGCAGTCGTCCTTGGATTTACTGGACAATCACATTGTTGGTGGGGAAAGTACCTATCTGCTATAAAAAGACAAGCTCTACTAAATACAGTAAAAAGAGATCCTTCAAGAAATCTTGTTCTTACTCCTCAAGGCCAAATGATTCCTGATTCCATTTACATGCTTCTTACCATATAGTTAAACATTTTATTGGTTATTATATGAATGTAGAAGAAAAATTAAAACACATTTAATCAATTTATCTTGCCCAATATTATCAGATTTTTGTTAGCATAAAGATGTTTTCAAATTAAAACTCTATATAATCATGCAAGTAATTTAGAATTTTGGAAAGAAAAATTCATTTATGGTCTTTTTAAACTTTTTACAGAAAAAGTTAAAGAAGAATTAAAATCAGAAAATTATGAAAATTTGAATTATGGAATGTATACATATGGTGATCTAATTCAAAAGATTAATAAAGTTGGATTTTCATTATCCAATGAAATCAAACTTAAACGTCAAATTGAAAATCAAAAAAGAATCAGCAAGTATGAACTTGGTGATTTTTGTTTTCAATTTGGTATGGAACCATTAATCAGTCCTTCTAGCCAGAATAAAAAGAAAAACTTAAAAACAAGCCATCAAAAAAGAAAACCTAAACATTTTTCAACTCCACAAGAATTAGAGAAAAAACGCTTTCTTGTCAGATCAAGGGGCGATTAATGCTCAAAGCTCAATATATAAGCTAGGCAATTGGCTTTCCCAAATTGTTCCCACCATCACATGAAGTTGATATCTCATATATCGAACAAGGGAAAGAATAAAGATTTTCTTTATGCAGAGATCATTTTGAAACAATACAGCAGCACCCCACAATTGTGCGTATGCCCTTCATAGCGTTGGAGTTACCAAAAGGCAACTTCTCATAATGATTTCATCAAGTTTGGGTAAGAGATTAGAAATCCAGTTTTGTCAACCTTATTAATTATGGACTATCATGACTTATGTAGAAGGAGATTTAGTCTGCAAAAAATTCATCTATACCTTAAATGATTACGAGCATCTCCTTGTTGATTATCTAGCTCAATGGTATGAATCTCATGAAGTCGCTATAATGGAATACAACTTAGAATGTTTCCAAAATTATGATCCAGCTTCTGATCAATATCAAAATTTTCTCAATCTAAAAGGATATCTTGAATTTGCAAGTACAAACAAATATGTTTAGTGTGACGGTTGACGAGTTGTTTGCATTGCTGATGATCTCGCTGAGTAAATAACGATGATACAGAATCCATATAAATCTGGATATACAGTTCTCAATCAATTTATCAATGCTTATGAAGACATGTCTTTTGATATTTCTAAAGAAACTCGAGAAGAGTTAATTCAATTATTCCATGGTGAATTCATAAATGAATGTTGGAATGAGCACTCTTGATGCAAGTCCCCAATAATATTATGCCTAGCATAAAGATTCTTCCTATAAGAGCTTTTTCTAAAACATTGGAAGGATGAGAAAAGCTTTTTCTACTAGCCCATCAATGAGGTCTTAGAAAAAGTACATGCAAAAGTACTAAAAGACAAAGCATATCTCTCATAAGAATGAAACAGTATTTTATTCCCGACATGCACATCCATGAAGACCTTATCTCCAGAAAGGGAAAAGAAATAAAGACATGACACATACCTTATCAAGTTAATCAAAGCAATCATGACATCTCACTATTCAGAATAAAGTTTATCTACAGCAAAGATTGTGATTTTTGCCTGCAGTTCGGAAGCATCATGAAATTTTCTAGTATATTAAATGAAAGCACATTCAGTCTAAATTCAGCTGTAATGAAATGTAAATTATGTTTTTTATGACTATAAATAGATCTAGCCTTCCTCATGTACAAGCAAGAGTTGGAATACTAGTCAAAACCCAACCTTGCTTCCACCACCATCTCCTTTTTCCTCTCCCTTCAACTTTTGCATACCCACAATCTTCCCCATTTGGTATCAGAGCTAAGTTGGTATCAAATTTGTAATCAAGTACTTTTGCAACATAAAGTTTTTTTGTGAGTATTTCTTCACTTATCTTTGTTATGTTATGCTTTGATTTGATTTAAGGAATTGTTGACTCAAAAGCAAGAATGTCAAAAATCTTAATACTTGGTTATGTATTTCTATTATTATTGAGAAATTTTAATCATATTCCGCCCAAAGCGAAGTTGAGGTAGCCATTGTTGTTGCTGTCGTTAGCCATGTGAATGCATTTAAGGCGTTTTGTAGGTGTGCAAATCTCTATTTCATTAGATACTCGTGGTGGATTTGGTTAAAATAACTCTGTAACACAAATTATGGCTAAGTTTATTAAGACGTTTGTACCTTTTTCTTCCTCATCATCAAATTCCTTATCTTTTGTCTATTAAAAATAGTGAAGAAATCAGTTATAATGATTTAGATCAAGTGATTTGTGATTGAACTATTCCAACCAGAAATCAAAATGAATTTTATGAAGTTGGAAGTTTTCAATTAAAATCAAGTTATAAAGTCAAAACCATTGAAAAAACTGAATCCATTAGCAGTAATATGCAGTATCTTTCTTTAATTAAGCCCCATGAAATAAATGAGTATGTTAAAACATACAATTATATTCATTTTGGATTAGTGCAAGTTGCTCTAAAGCCTTTAACAAGACTTGGAATTATAACAGAAGCTCTCATCTAAGTTCAAGATACAAGACATGAAAAGTTCAGTGATTCATTACTTGGAATGGTTGAATCAAGTTTGGCCAATGGCCCTACTTTCTGCAATTTCTTTTCAAATTTATCTATTTCCTTTACAGATCTAGGTGCACATGAAGCTCTTGCTCTTGCTCTTGCTCTCCAGACAAAAAGTTTTGATATGAATCCTCATAACCTAAACTTTGCTCTCATATATACAGATTTTATTATAAACTCATGAATTCTGTTGTTCCAGGAATAGCCTATTCCCATCAAGCAAAAGGTATGACTACTTTATTCCGAACTAATTTCAAAAATAAAGTTAATATTCCAAAACTCATACCATGGAATGATATTAATCTATCTGGTAAATGGCATTTAGAAGATGCCCAACCAGAAAGGTCTTTAGAAAATCAAGATATTGAAACAATTATTAAACATGAAGATGGAAGTGTTGAGATAAATTTTCAAATAGATTGAAGAGATACAACTCCTACAGTTTATCATCCTTCTAGAAAGTCTGATTCTCATCCTCCCTCTGTGGTAGGATCTTCCATAAAAGAACTATCTTGAGTTTCTTGCTCTACACTTAATGTAGACCTTCGACCTATAGGACTTATGTATCCTTCTTATCAAGCGTCTCCATCTAATACATATAATCCTTCGGAATCTGATTTCAATATAAATGTTGTTGAATATTTTGAAATTGATAAGGAAATGTTTAAAAAGAATTTAGCTCTATATCCTTTAACAAAATCCTCTTTTAAACAGGTTTCTCAAGAACATAAAGACTTTTTAAAAGAAAAATAGTACAAATATATGTATGATAATCAAAGGAATATTTATTTTTTGATTGGCTTAAACTAGCCATAAGGAAAGCTTATAATACTGAAGATTTATCCATCAATATGATAACAAAATTAAGCTCATCTTGGATTATAGCTTCTATTAGTTCTTCTCCACAAAGAACTAAAGAATCTATACATCCTCCATTACATCAAATCATATATAAAGAAACTTTGACCGTACCCATAAAAGATGCAACAAAGATACAAGGAGATAAAGGCAAATCTAAATTAATTTATAAATCAAACTTAAGTCATGTTTTAGAGCAAAATAAATATACAAATATTAACCTTCATACTATTGGCCAACAAACCAATAGAAATGAAGATGAAGTTGAAAATATTTTAAAAATTTATGAAGCATCTTCTTTACAAAAGATAATTAAGACACAAACTTTAGGGTTTCAAGGTGAAGCCCTTAAAGATCTAAAGTTAGAAAGGAAACCTTTAAAATTTTCAGATGAACAAATCAATCAATTATGTCATAAGCTTACAAATATAAAACTTCAAGAAAATAAAGATCAAAAAGCTGACAAATCTACAATTGTTTTAGTCTCAAATTCTAAAGCCTCTAGCTTAGATTCAAAATTTTCTATAGCGGATCCTATAGCAGAAAAGTCTAAAACAAATGAGAATCAAAATGATCAAAACCAAGAATCTCTACAAATCAATAAAATATTTAAAAGACAAAAACCGATAGTCACTGCAGCAAAAACAAGAAATTATTATCCAAGACCTACTTCAGTTGATCTTCAATTCGAAGAACAAGCTACTCTAAATGGCCTTCAATTTAAAAACTCCTCATTATACGAATGGAAAGTAGATGGACTATTTGAATATCAAATCCTGCAACTATGCCAACACATGATGATATATGCCTCTACCATCATGGCTGCCGGTAATGATCAAAGATATGCAGTAAATGTAGTTGTCCTTGGATTTACTGGACAATTACATTGTTGGTGGGGAAAGTACCTATCTGCTATAGAAAACAAGCTATACTAAATGCAGTAAAAAGAGATCCTTCAAGAAATCTTGTTCTTATTCCTCAAGGCCAAATGATCCCTGATTCCATCTACATGCTCATTATCAATATAGTTAAACATTTTATTGGTTATTATATGAATGTAAAAGAAAATTTAAAAACACAATTAATCAATTTATCCTGCCGAACATTATCAGATTTTTGTTGGTATAAAGATGTTTGCTTATTAAAACTCTATACAATCGACGCAAGTAATTTAGAATTTTGGAAAGAAAAATTCATATCTGGTATTCCTAAACTTTTTACAAAAAAAGTTAGAGAAGAATTAAAATAAAAAAATTATGAAAATTTGAATTATGGAATGTATACATTTGGTGATCTAATTCAAAAGATTAATAAAGTTGGATTTTCATTATGCAATGAAATCAAACTTAAATGTCAAATTGAAAATAAAAAAGAATCAGTAAGTATGAATTTGGTGATTTTTGTTTTCAATTTGGTATGGAACCATTAATCAGTCCTTCTAGCCATAATAAAAAGAAAAACTTAAAAAGAAACCATAAAAAAAAGAAAATCTAAACATTTTTTAACTCCACAATATTATACTCCCTCAAAAAGATATTATAGAAAATCTTCTCATAAAACCCTTATAAAGAATGAAAAGAATCCTATACAAATGATAATCCATCCACTTTTTATCCCAAGAAAAAAGAAATGCAATGTTATAATTGCAAAGAAAAAGGACATATAGTTCCTGACTGCCCAAAAATAAAAGTTAAAATAGAAAAAAAAAATCAAAATTATCTTAAAAGGACCCTCAGCGTTAGAGTCATCCAGTTCCTCTTATATAGATTATTCTTCCTTTCATGCTTCAAATATATGTCATTGTAAAATATTTGATAGTGAAATCCAGAATGAATCTACTTCTTCTTCCTCTTTATCTTTAAATGTACTTTCTGCTCCAGAAGAGATGGTGCTAGAAATGTTTAAAGATCTAAAAGATGAAGAATTAAAAAATAAATATTTTGAAAAAATACAGAATATAAATAAAGGAACTAAAAAAGGGAAAACTTCTACATCAAATAACATATTAGACTTACCTGAATAATTCAACATTAAAACTGAATTAGATAGATTAAGAGAGCAACAAGCTCCTACTCATCTTTCTATTCAAGATCTTTATAAAGAAATAAATAATCAAAGGCAAGAAATAAAAGAACTAAAACAAGACTTAATTGAGCTTTAAGAACTCAAACAACGTGTTGAGAATCTTGAATTTCACACACTCAAAAATTATCAAGAAAATAATGATAATAAATTGGAACATCACGAAGAATTTGTTAAAACTTAAATGGTTTTGTAAATTCTTTAACAAGAAATCCACTTAAAAAATGGAAAACTTAAGCTACAATTAAGATCAAAGACTTCTCTATTAAAGGACTCTGTTTACTAGATAGTGCTGCAGATGTTAATTTATTAAGAGAAGGATTCATCCCAACAAAATATTATGAAAAATCCAATAATAAACTTAATCTAGCTGCTGCTAGCAAAAAACTATATATCAAATACAAATTAAGTAATGTTTATGTTTGTAAAAATGGAACATGCATAAAGACTAATTTCCTTCTAGGAAAGGATTTAAACAATGATATTATCCTTGGAAATCCTTTTCTACAAATTTTACAGCCTTTTTAAATTGACTCATCAGGTCTAAAAACTATTTTAGACAATAAAGAATTAAATTTTGATTTTGTTGAATTAACTCATATTCATCATGTTAATATTACTTAGTGAAAGTGTAAACAAGAATAAGATGTTCAAAAACCATTCAGATATCCAGTTCCAAATAAAACGGATCTTATTAATCGTCCCTCTGATGTCTTCATGTTTTTTACATTTAATCCTACATCCAGATTTTGGTACCTTCGAATTCTACACAGAGGATAGATATAAAATTGCTTTTCTTTTCCCAAAGAAAAAAAATTCAGGTCATTAATAATTCTCATTCAGACCTATCTTTTACTCCGATCTGCCTTCAGCAAGTATCCCTTCTCATTATGACATCAAGTAAAGCCCTTATTCATGAATCAAGCTCTTCCTCCATATCGACATCCTAGAAAATATCAATCCCTTTCTTCAATCCAGGATTGTCTATCACTTCACAAGAACTTACCAATGCCCATTGGAGAGCCATTCTCTCTGATAAAACAAAAAACACTAGAGAAACCCTATCCAAAATTGCAAACCATATCAAAGACTTAAAAAGCCAAATCCTTTTGTGCCATAACCTCTATCAAAGAGAACTATTGTCCACCTATGTTGATAAAAAAAACATCTAGAATTCACCGCCAAGAAAAGGTTAAAACAACCCTTCCAAATGAGATAGCTACAAGAATTAGAGAAAAAACTCTTTCTTGTTAGATCAAGGAGCGATTAATGCTCAAAGCTCAATATATAAGTTGGGCAATTGGCATTCCCAAATTGTTCCTGCCATCACATGAAGTTGATATCTCAAATATCGAACAAGGATTAGTCTAAAGATTTTCTTTATGGAGAGATGATTTTAAAATAATACAGCAGCTCCCTGCAATCGTGTGTCAAGCCCTTCGTAGTCTTGGAGTTACCAAAAGACAACTTCTCATAATGATTTCATTAAGTTTGGGTGAAAGATCAGAAATCCAGTTTTATCAACCTTATCAAGTTTGGACTATCATGACTTATGAAAAAGGAGATTTAGTCTACAAAAAAATTCATCTCTACCTTAAATGATTACGAGCATCTCCTTGTTGATTATCTAGCTAAACAGTATGAATCCCCTGAAGTTGCTACAATGGAATACAACTTAGAATGTCTCCAAATTTATGATCCAGCTTTTGATCAATATAAAAAATTTCTCAATCTAAAAGGACATCTTGAATTTGCAAGTACATACTGATTGTTTAGTGTGACGGTCGACAAGTTGTTTGCATTGCTGATGATCTCACTAAGCAAATAATGGTGATACAGAATCCATATAAATCTAGACGTACATCTCTCAATCAATTTATCAATGCTTATGAAGACATGTCTTTTGATATTTCTGAAGAAACTCGAGAAGAGTTAATCCAATTATTCCATGGTGAATTAACAAATGAAGGTTAGAATGAGCACTTTTGATGCAGGTCTCCAATAATACTATGCCTAGCATAAAGATTCTTCCTACAAGAGCTTTTTCTAAAATATTGGAAAGATGAGAAAAGCTTTTTCTACTAGCCCATCAATGAGTTCTTAGAAAAAGTACATGCAAAGTACTAAAAGACAAAGTATATCTCTTATAAATATGAAGTAGTATTTTATTCCCAACATACACATCAATGAAGACCTTATCTCTAGAAAGGGAAAAGAAATAAAGATATGACACATACCTTATCAAGTCACTCAACGCAATCATGACATCTTACTATTCAGAATAAAGTTAAAGCTACAACAAAGATTGTGATTTTTGCCTGAGTCCGAAAGCATCATGAAATTTGCGAGCATATTAAATTAAATGCACATTCAGTCTAAATTCAGTTGTAATGAAATGTAAATTATATTTGTTATGATTATAAATAGGTCTAGCCTTCCTTATGTACAAGCAAGAGTTGGAATACCAATCAAAATCCAGCCTTGCTTCCACCACCATCTTCTCTCTCCTTTCCTTTCAGCTTTTGTATACCCACCAACTTCCCCATTTGGTATCTGAGCCAAGTTGGTATTAAATTTGTAATTAAGTACTTTGTCAATATAAAGTTGTTTTGTGAGTATTTCTTCACTTATCTTTGTTATGTTATACTTTGATTTTGGTTAAGGAATTGCTGACTCAGAAGCAAGAACATCAAAAATCTTAAAACTTGGTTGCATGTTTTTATTATTATTGAGAAATTTTAATCATATTCCGCCCGAAGATAAGCTGAGGTTGCCATTGTTGTCACCGTTGTTAGCCGTTTGAAGGCATTTAAGGTGTTTTGTTAGTGTGTAAATCTCTATTTCGTTAGATACTTGTGGTGGATTTGGTTAAAATAAATCTGTAATACAAATTATAGCTAAGCTTATTAAGAAATTTGTACCTTCTTCTTCCTCATTATCAAATTCCTTATCTTCTACGTCTATTAAAAATAGTGAAGAAATCAGTTATGATGATTTAGACCAAATTATTTGTGACTGGACTATTCCAACCGTAAATAAAAATGAAATTTATAAAGTTGAAAGTTTTCAATTAAAATCAAGTTGTAAAGTAAAAACCATTGAAAAAATTGAATCATTACTAGTAATATTCAGCATCTTTCTTTAATAAAGCCCATGAAATAAAGGAGTATGTTAAAACATACAATTATATTCAATTTGGATTAGTGCAAGTTACTCTAAAGCCTTTAACAAGACTTGAACTTAGAACAGAAGCTCTCATCTATGTTCAAGAGACAAGACATAAAAAATTCAGTGATTCATTACTTGGAATGGTTGAATCAAGTTTGGCTAATGGCCCTACTTTCTTCAATTGCTTTCGAAATTTCTTTGTTTCCCTTACAGATCCAGGTGCACATGAAGCCCTTACTCTTGCTATCCAGACAAAAGGTTTTTATATGAATCCTCATAATCTAAATCTTGCTCTCATATATAGAGTTTTTTATAAACTCATGAATTCAGTTGTTCCAGGCGTAGCCTATTCCCATCAAGCAAAAGGTATGACTACTTTATTCCGAACTAATTTCAAAAATAAAGTTAATATTCCAAAACTCATACAGTGGAATGTTATTATTTTATCTGGTAAATGGGGCTTAAAAAATGCCCAACCAGAGAGGTCTTTAGAAAATAAAGATATTGAAACAATTATTGAACATGAAGATGGAAGTGTTGAAATAAATTTTTAAATAGATGCAAGAGATACAACTCCTACAGTTTATCAACCTTCTAGAAAGTCTTATTCTCATCCTCCCTCTATGGTAGGATCTTGCATAAAAAAACCATCCCGAGTTTCTTGCTCTACACCTAATGTAGACCTTTGACCTATAGGACTTGTGTATCCTTCTTATCAAGCTTCTCCATCTAATACATATAATCCTTTGGAATCCAATTTCAATATAAATGTTATTGAATGTTTCGAAATTGATAAGGAAATGTTTAAAAAGAATTTAGCTCTATTTCCTTTAACAAAATCATCTTTTAAACAGGTTTCTCAAGAACATAAAGACTTTTTAAAAGAAAAATGGTACAAATATATGTATGATAATCAAAGAAATATTTATTTCTTTGATTAGCATAAACTAGCCATAAAGAAAGCTTTTAATATTGAAGATTTATCCATATATATGATAACAAAATTAAGCTCACCATGGATTATAGGTTTTACGATTTTTTCACCACAATGAACTGAAGAAACTTTACATCCTCCATTACATTAAATTATATATAAAGAAACTTCGGCCATGCCCATAAAAGATGTAGCAAAGATACAAGGAGATAAAGGTAAATCTGAATTTATTTACAAATCAGATTTAAGTCGTGTTTTAGGACAAATAATTATACAAATATTAACCTTCATACTATTGGCCAACAAACTAGTATAATTGCAGATAAAGTTGAAAATATTTTATAGCCTTCTAAAATTATTTCTTCTAAAAAAAAAAAAATCAAAACTATCTTAAAAGGATCCTCATCCTCATCTTTATAATCATCTAGTTCTTTTGATATAGATTATTCTTCAGATACATGTCATTGTAAAATATTTGACAGTGAAATCCAGTATGAATCTGCTTCTTCTTCGTCTTTATCTATAAACGTACTCTCTGCTCCATAAGAAATGGTGCTAGAAATGTTTAAAGATCTAAAAGATGAAGAATTAAAAAATAAATATTTTGAAAAAATATAAAAAAACAACTGAAATAAAAAAGGAAAAGCTTCTACATCAATTAATATATTTGACTTACTTGAACAATTCAGTATAAAAACTATTTTAGATAGATTAAGAGAGCAACAAGCTCCTACTCATCTTTCAATTCAAGATTTTTATAAAGAAATTAATAATCAGAAGAAAAAAAATTAAAGAATTAAAACAAGACTTAATTGAAATTCAAGAGCTCAAACAACATGTTGAGAATCTAGAATTTCACACACTCAAAAATTATCAAGAAAATAATGATAATTTAGAACATTAAGAAACATTTGATGAAATCTTAAATAGTTTTGCAAATTCTTTAACAAGGAATGCACCTCAAAAATAGAAAACTCAAGTTACAATTAAGGTTAAAAACTTCTCTATTAAAGCACTCTGCTTACTAAAGAGTGGCACAGATGTTAATTTAATAAGAGAATGATTAATCCCAACAAAATATTATGAAAAAACCAAAAATAAACTCAGCCTAGCAATTGATAGTAATAAACTCCATTTGCATTATAAATTAAATAATGTCCATGTTTACAAAAATAGAACATGTATAAAGACTAATTTCCTACTTGGAAAAGATCTAAACAATGATGTTATCCTTGGAAATCCCTTTCTACTTATTCTACAGCCCTTTCAAATTGATTCATTAGGCCTTAAAACTATTAAAGACAATAAAAAACTAATTTTTGATTTTGTTGAATCAACTCTATTCAACATATCAATATCATTCAAAATCAAATTGCTTATAAAGAAAAACAAATTGCATATCTTCAAGAAGATATGAATTCTTTAAGAATTGAAAAAGAATTACAAAAACTAGAATTCCAAAAAGATTTAATCTAATTTCAAATATCTCTTGAAACAGAATGCTGTTTTGACCTTCCTTCTACGTTTTGGCATAGGAAACACCATACTGTTTCTCTTCCATATATTGTCAATTTCGATCAATCTCAAATTCCTACTAAAGCTCGACCTATTCAAATGAATAAGACATTGTACAACTATGTACTAAAGAAATCAATAATCTTCTGACTAAAAAGTTTATTTAGAAATCACAATCCTCTTGGAGTTTGCAAATGTAATTAAAGTGCCTAAACAAGAATGAGGTGTTCCCCATCCTGTTATCAACTACAAGCCTTTAAATAATGTCTTAAAGTCCATCAGATATCCAGTTCCAAATAAAACTGATCTTATTAACCATCTGGCTGGTGCCTTCCTTTTTTCCAAATTCGATCTTAAATCAGGATTTTGGCAAATTCAAATCACCCCGAAGGACAGGTATAAAACTACTTTTACAGTACAATTTGGCCATTACGAATGGAATGTTATGCCATTTGGTTTAAAAAATGCTCCTTCACAATTTCAAAGAATAATGAATGGCATTTTTCTTCCATATCAAGCTTTTTCACTCGTCGATATTATAAATGACATTCTTGTATTTTCAAAATCTTGTGACCATTGGAAACATTTAAATATTTTTTAAAAAGTTATTATCAAGAATGGACTTGTCTTATCCTAAAAGAAAATGAAGCTTTTTCAAATAGAAATTCAGTTTCTTGGCTTTATAATAAAAAAGGAACTATTTCTCCAACCAAAGAGTTATTAAGTTTGCTTCCCAATTTCTTGATGAAATTCTTAATAAAGAGCAATTGCAATGTTTTCTTAGATGCCTTAATTATGTTTTTAACTTTTATAAAGATCTTGCTAAAGAAAGAAAAAACTTGCAATTGCGCCTGACCAAAAATCCCGTAGAATGGTCACCTGCTCATGCAAAAGCTGTTCAAAATATTAAACAGAAAGTCCAAAATTTACCTTGTTTAATTATCCCTCATCCAAATTTATTAAAAATAGTTCAAGTAGAAGCATCTGAAATAGGTTTTGGAGGAATCCTTCTACAAAGAAACGTATTTGGAAAAGAAAAAATTCTTCGTTTCACTTCTGGAACATGGACACCCACTCAATAGAATTATTCAACTATTAAAAAGGAAATCCTATACATAGTAAATAGTATAATGAAGTTCCAAAGTGATTTATTAAACAAAAAATTTCTATTAAGAATAGATTGTAAATCTGCTAAAGAAATTTTAGAGAAAGATGTAAAAAATCTTACTACTAAGCAAATCTTTGCTCCCTGGCAAGCTCTATGAGCCATATTTGACTTTGACATTGAGTATATTGTAGGTAAAAATAATTCTTTGCCTGATTTTTTATCTCATGAGTTTTTACAGGGACAAAAAAATGAAGCCTTGGCAGATTAGACCCTTTCTCTAGTCCCCCAACTGATAAAGTTTCTTCCAATCTAAACACTACACCTTTATCCAGAAAATCTAGCGGCAATTATCTTGAGAGATGGGGAGCAACCTATACTTATAATAATCCTCAATTTCAAGGCCCATCAAGCCCTGTATTTAGAAAACCTCAAGCTTCACAAGCCCAATATTTTTCCACAAAAGCACTCTTGAGAATTTATTCCTTAGATAACATGTCTTATGCCGATACCATTTCTATTGAACATCTTATCCAAACCCTTTTTTCTCCTGATCACTTATTTATCCAACCTCTTGACTATAAAGTCTATGAACAGATTCTGATCAGAACTGGCAACTGTACTATTGATCATACAGATGGATCAAAAAATTCATACTTAAATGCTTTGCCACCCAATATTACTATCCTCTATTCAAAAATCAAAATCTTGCATGTTCTCTCTGCAGAAGAATGGGGATGACCTCTTTATATGCTTTAAAGCCTTGATTCAGAACTTATTTTTAATTATTATGATTATATTTCTGCCTGGGAAGTCATTCTCTATTATCAAAACCCATCCTTCCTGCGGTCCTGGTTCATCAAATTCAAATCAAACTCCCATAAAATACATATGCGGTTCTTCACATAATTCTGCATCCCTTTTGGTGCGATTAAAGACATCCTTCCTCAAGCACTTCTTCCTATTTATGAATCCTATTCTGCATCATTTAAAGCCCTTCTCAAATAAGAAGAAAAAAGCCTTTATCAGCACCTATTACAATAGAACCTTATGTTACTATGCAGTTTTAGAGCAAGCAAGAGATTCCTTGGATCTTGAAATGGAACTTTTATAAAAAAAATGGACTTCAATCCACCAGTTTTATCTCGAATGATTTATATCAAGTTTTGACATCAATTTGATTATACTGCAATACTCCAGCAATATTCTACCGATCAAGCTATAAAGCCATCATTCTCTGAAGTTCTCAAAACTCCTGAAAAAGAAAAAAAAAAGGCTTCAACCAGCAAGTGATATTGATAAATAGAAGAATTCTTGTTCAGCCTCTCCTTCTGCTCTATATGCAGTAGTAATATTCAGCATCTTTCTTTAATCAAGCCCTATGAAATAAAGGAGTATGTTAAAACATACAATTATATTCATTTTGGATTAGTGCAAGTTGCTCTAAAGCCATTAAGAAGACTTGGACTTAGAATAGAAGCTCTCATCTATGTTCAAGACACAAGACATAAAAAATTTAGTGATTCATTACTTGGAATGGTGAATCAAGTTTGGCTAATGGCCCTACTTTCTTCAATTGCTTTCTAAATTTCTCTGTTTCTCTTATAGATCCAGGTGCACGTGAAGCTCCTACTCATGCTATCTAGACAATAGGTTTTGATATGAATCCTCATAATCAAAATCTTACTCTCATATATAGAGTTTTTTATAAACTCATGAATTCAGTCGTTCCAGGCATAACCTATTCCCATTAAGCAAAAAGTATGACTACTTTATTCCGAACTAATTTCAAAAATAAAGTTAATATTCCAAAACTCATATAGTGGAATGTTATTATTTTATCTAGTAAATGGGGCTTAAAAAATGCCTAACCAGAAAGGTCTTTAGAAAATAAAAATATTGAAACAATTTTTTAACATAAAGATGGAAGTATTGAAATAAATTTTCAAATAGATACAAGAGATACAACTCCTACAATTTATCAACCTTCTAGAAAGTCTTATTCTCATCCTCCCTCTATGGTAGGATCTTCCATAAAAGAACCATCCCGAGTTTTTTACTCTACACCTAATGTAGAACTTCGACCTACAAAACTTGTGTATCCTTCTTATCAAGCTTCTCCATCTAATACATATAATCCTTCGGAATCTTATTTCAATATAAATGTTATTGAATGTTATTGAATTTAGCTCTACATCTTTTAACAAAATTTTTTTTAAAACCGGTTTCTCAAGAACATAAAGACTTTTTAAAAGAAAAATGGTACAAATATATGTATGATAATCAAAGAAATAGGCTTAAACTAGCCGTAAGGAAAGCTTATAATACTAAAGATTTATCCATCAATATGATAACAAAATTAAGCTCATCTTGGATTATAGCTTCTACCAATTCTTCTCCACAAAGAACTGAAGAATCTATGCATCCTCCATTACATCAAATCATATATAAAAAAACTTCAGCTGTACCCATAAAAGATGTAACAAAGATACAAGGTGATAAAGCTAAAACTGAATTTATTTACAAATTAGATTTAAGTCTTGTTTTAGAACAAAAAAATTATACAAATATAAGCCTTCATACTATTGGCCAACAAACCAATAGAATTGGAGATAAAGTTGAAAATATTTTAAAATTTTCTGAAACTACTTCTTCCCATAGAGTAATTAAGACACAATCTTTAGGTTTTCAAGGTGAAGCACTTAAAGATCTAAAGTTAGAAAAAAAACACTTAAAATTTTCAGATGAACTAATTAATCAATTATCCTATAGTTTTACAAACATAAAACTTAAAGATAATAAAGAAAATAAAGCTAAAAAATCAATAAATGTTTTAGTTTCTAAAGCTTCAAGCTCAAACTCAGAATTCTCTATTTCTAACTCTACAGAAGGAAAATCAAATGAAAATCAAGATGATCAAAATCATGAATCTCTATAAATCAATAAAATATTTAAAAGACAAAAACCAGTAGTCACTGCAGCAAAAAAGAGAAATTATTATCCAAGACCTACTCCAGTTGATCATTAATTTGAAGAACAAGCTATTCTAAATGGCCTTCGATTTGAAAACTCTTCAGTATATGAATGGAGTGTAGATGGACTATTTGAATATCAAATTCTGCAACTATGCCAACACATGATGATATATGCCTCTACCATCATGGCTGCCGGTAATGATCAAAGACAAGCAGTAAATGCAGTCGTCCTTGGATTTAGTGGACAATTACATGGTTGGTGGGAAAAATACCTATCTGATACAGAAAGAAATGCTATATTAAATCCAGTAAAAGGAGAGCCCTTAGGAAATCCTATTCTTACTCCTCAAGGCTAAATGATTCTTGATTCCATCTACATGCTTATTACCAATATAGTTAAAAATCTTATTGGTTATTATATGAATGTAGACAACAATTAAAAACAAAATTAATCAATTTATCTTGCCCAACATTATCAGATTTTCATTGGTATAGAGATGTTTTCTTATCAAAACTCTATGCAATTGATGTAAGTAATTCAGAATTTTGGAAAGAAAAATTCATATCTAGTCTTCCTAAATATTTTGTAGAAAAAGTTAGAAAAGAATTAAAATCAGAAAATTATGGAATGTATACATATGGTGATGTAATTCAAAAGATTAATAAAGTTGGGATTTCATTATGCAATGAAATCAAACTTAAACGTCAAATTGAAAATAAAGAAAGAATCAGCAAGTATGAACTTGGTGATTTTTGTTTTCAATTTGGCATGGAACCATTAATCAGCCCTTCTAGCCATAATAAAAAGAAAAACTTAAAAAGAAACCATCCGAAAAGAAAATCTGAACATTTTTCAACTCCACAATATTATACTCCCTCAAAAAGATATTATAAAAAATCTTCTCATAAAAACACTTGTAAAGAATTAAAGAAATCTTATACAAATGATAATCCATCCACTTCTTATCCCAAGGAAAAAGAAATACAATGTTATAATTGCAAAGAAAAAGGACATCGAGCTCCTGACTGCCCAAAAATAAAAATAAAAACAAAAAAAGAAATCAAAACTATCTTAAAAGGATACTCAATGTTAGAGTCATCCATTTCCTCTGATACAGATTATTCTTCCTCTCATGTTTCAGATGCATGTCATTGTAAAATATTTAACAGTGAAATCTAGTATGAATCTACTTTTTCTTCCTCTTTATCTTCAAACATACTTTTTGCTCTAGAAGAACTGGTGCTAGAAATGTTTAAAGATTTCAAAGCTGAAGAATTAAAAATTAAATATTTTGAAAAAATATAGAATATAAATAAAGGAAATAAAAAAGGAAAAGCTTCTACATCAAATCATATATCCGACTTACCTAAACAATTCAACATTAAAACTTATTAGATAGATTAAGAGAGCAGCAAGTTCCTCCTCATCTTTCAATTCAAGCTCTTTATAAAAAAATAAATAATCAAAAGCAAGAAATAAAAGAATTAAAACAAGAACTCAAATAACATGTTGAGAATATTGAATTTCACACACTAAAAAATTATTAAGAAAATAATGATAATAAATTAGAACATCAAAAAGAATTTGGTGAAAACTTAAATGGTTTTGTAAATTCTTTAACAAGAAATCCACTTAAAAAATGGAAAATGCAAGCTACAATTAAGATCAAAGACTTCTCTATTAATGCACTCTGCTTACTAGATAGTGGCACAGATGTTAATTTAATAAGAGAAGGATTAATCCCAACAAAATATTATGAAAAATCCAATAATAAACTCAATCTAGCTATTGATAGCTAAAAACTAAATATCAAATACGAATTAAGTAATGTTTATGTCTGTAAAAATGTAACATGCATAAACACTAATTTCCTTCTAGGAAAGGATTTAAACAATGATGTTATCCTTGGAAACCCTTTTCTACAAATTTTACAGCTTTTTTAAGTTGACTCATCAAGTCTAAAAACTATTTTAGAAAATAAAGAATTAATTTTTTATTTTGGTGAATTAACTCCTATTCAACATATCAATAATATTCAGACAAAGTGTAAATAAGAATATGGTGTTAAAAAAAATTAAATATCCAGTTCCAAATAAAATGGATCATATTAATCGTCTCTCTGATGTCTTCATCTTTTCTACATTTGATCCTACATCTAAATTTTGGTACCTTTAAATTCAACTCGGAGGATAGATCTAAAATTATTTTTCTTTTCCCAAAGAAAATAAAAATTCAGATTATTGATAATTCTCATTCAGACCTATCTGCCTTCAGGAAGTGTCCCTTCTAATTATAACATCAAGTACAAGCAAAAGTAAAGCCCCTATTCAGGAATCAAGCTCTCCTTGATACCTACATCCCAAAAAATATCAATTCCCCTCTTCAATCTAAGATTATCTGTCACTTCACAAGAACTTATCAATGCCCATTGGAGTGCCATTCTCTCTGATAAAAGAAAAAACACTAGAAAAACCCTATCCAAAATTGCAAACATATCAAGGACTTCGAAAGACAAATCCCTATGTGCTATTACATCTTTCAAAGAGCACTGTTATCCACATATGCTGATGAAAAAACATCCAGAATTCACCTCCTAGAAAAGGTTAACATAGCCCTTCCAGATAAGATACCTACAAGAGTTAGAGAAAAAACTATTTCTTATCAGATCAAGGAGTGATTAATGCTCAAAGCTCAATATATAAGCTAGGCAACTAGATTTTCCAAATTGTTCCTGCCATCATATGAAGTTGATATGTCATATATCGAACAAGGATTAGTCCAAAGATTTTCTTTATGTAGGGGTAATTTTGAAATGATATAGCAACTCCCTGCAATCATGCATCATGCCTTTTGTAGCCTTGGAGTTACCAAAAGACAACTTCTCATAACGATTTATCAAGTTTGGGTGAAAGAACAGAAATTCAGTTTTATCAACCTTATCAGTTGTGGACCATCAAGAATTATGAACAAGGAGATTTAATCTGCAAAAAATTCATCTTTACCTTAAATGATTACGAGCACCTCCCTGTTGATTATCCAACTCAATGGTATAATCTCATGAAGTTGCTACAATGGAATACAACTTAGAACGTGTCAAAAATTATGATACAGATTCTAATCAATATCAAAGATTTCTCAATCTAAAAGGACATCTTGAATTTGCAAGTACATACAGGCATGTTTGGTGTGACAGTGGACGAGTTGTTTGCATTGCTGATGATCTCGCTGAACAAACTACGGTGATACAGAATCCTTCTAAATCTGGACATGCCAAGTTTAATCAAATTCTCATTGCCTATGAAGATATCTCTTTTGACATTTCAGAGTAAAACTTATGAAGAATTAATTTAGCTATTCCATGGAGAATTCAAAAATGATAATGAAGGTTGGAATGACCCTTGTCATAATTTTGACTCTATTATGAAGTTCTTTGCCAATTGCAATGGAATTCATCAAGATGGTGATTAATCTTATTAAGATTTAGATTTATCAAGATTTATTAGGAGTTTTCTCTATAAAACATGCAAAGAAAAGATAACAAAAACTTTATCATTGCTACCATATCCATAGCTATGCTATTCTGTACAAGCACATCAAAGTTATGTTGAACAAGTACTATGCAAAAAGCTACTTTGAGAAAGAAGACAAAAGACAATTGTGAAAAATCCAAAGGACAACAAGAATAAACAAGGCTCCATAGACTCCTCTCTCCACAACAGACCAACCAAGTGCTATGTAGAAGAATAAAGCAACTATGCAGAAGAATAAAGCAAATCCTCCTAGTCAACAAGTACAATCATCATAGCATGAAGACAAACCATCCATACAGCAACCTGTGATCCAATCCAGAAGTAAAATCCCGAAACACCATGTAATATGCCAGCACATAAAATAAAATGAAAATGCAGTCCAGATTCAGTTGTAATGAAACGTAAATTATGATTGCTAAGACTATAAATAATACCAGCCTTCTCCATGTACAAGCAAGAGTTAGAATACCAGTCAAAATCCAGCCTTGCTTCCACCACCATCTCTTGTCTCCTCTCCCTTCCACTTTTGTATACCCACCATTTGCCCCATTTGGTATCAGAGCCATTTAGAATAGCTTGTTTTTCGAATTGAAGATCAACTGGAGTAGGTCTTAGATAATAATTTCTTGTTTTGGCTACAGTGACTATTGGTTTTTGTCTTTTAAATATTTTATAGATTTGTAGAGATTCTTGATTTTGATCATTTTGATTCTCATTTGATTTAGACTCTTCTTCTATAGGATTAGCTATAGAAAATTCGGAATCTGAGCTAGAGGCTTTAGAATTTAAGACTAAAACATTTATAGATTTGTCAGCTTTTTTATCTTTATTTTCTTAAAGTTTTATATTTGTAAAACTATAAGATAATTGATTGATTAGTTTGTCTGAAAATCTTAAGGGTTTTTTTTCTAAATTTAGATTTTTAAGGGCTTCACCTTGAAAACCTAAAGATTGTCTCTTGATTACTTTATGGGAAGAAGTAGTTTCATAAAATTTTAAAATACTTTTAAGTTTATCTTCAAATCTATTGGTTTGTTGGCCAATAGTATGAAGGTTTATATTTGTATAATTATTTTGTTCTAAAACATTACTTAAATTTGATTTGTAAATAAATTTAGTTTTACCTTTGTCTCCTTGTATTTTTGCAACATCTTTTATGGGTACAGCTGAAGTTTCTTTATAAATGATTTGATGTAATGGAGGATGTATAGATTCTTCAGTTCTCTATAGAGAAGAACTGGTAAAAGCTATAATCCAAGATGAAATTAATTTTATTATCTTATTGATGGATAAATCTTCAGTATTATAAGCTTTCGTTATGGCTAGTTTAAGCCAATCAAAGAAATAAATATTTCTTTGATTATAATACATATATTTATACCATTTTGCTTTTAGAAAGTCTTTATGTTCTTGAGAAACATGGTTAAAAACTAATTTTGTGAGAGGATATAAAGCTAAATTCTTTTTTAACATTTCATTATCAATTTCAAAACATTCAGTAACATTTATATTGAAATTGGATTCCGAAGGATTATATGTATTAGATGGAGAAGCTTGAGAAGAAGGATACACAAGTCCTATAGGTCGAAGGTCTACATTAAGTGTAAAGCAAGAAACTTGGGATGGATCTTTCATGGAAGATCTTACCAATGATGGAGGATGTGAATAAGATTTTTTAGAAGGTTGATAACTGTAGGAGTTGTATCTCTTGAATTAGTTTGAAAATTTATTTCGACACTTCCATCTTCATGTTTAATAATTGTTTCAATATCTTGATTTTCTAAAGACCTTTCAGGTTGAGCATTTTCTAAGTGCCATTTACCAGATAGATTAATATCATTCCACTGTTTGAGTTTTGAAATATTAACTTTATTTTTGAAATTAGTTTGGAAAAAGTAGTCATACCTTTTGCTTGATGGGAGTACGCTATGCTGGAACAACTGAATTCATGAGTTTATAATAAACTATATATATGAGTGCAAGATTTTGATTATAAGGATTCATATCAAAACCTTTTGTCTAGATAGCAAGAATAAGAGCTTCATGTGCACCTGGATCTAAAAGGGAAACAGAGAAATTTGGAAACCAATTAAAGAAAGTAGGGCCATTAGCCAAACTTGATTCAACCATTCCCAGTATTGAATCACTGAATTTTTTATGTCTTGTATCTTAAACATAGATGAGAGCTTCAGTTCTAACTCCAAGTCTTGTTAATGGCTTTAGAGCAACTTGCACTAATCCAAAATGAATATAATTGTATGTGTCAGCATACTCCTTTATTTCATGGGGCTTGATTAAAAAAAGATGCTGAATATTATTGGTAAGGGATTCAGTTCTTTCGACGGTTTTTACTTTATAACTTGTTTTTAATTGAAAACTTCCAACTTTATAGATTTCATTTTTATTTATAGTTGGAATAGTCCAGTCACAAATAACTTGATCTAAATAGTCATAACTGATTTCTTCACTATTTTTAGGAGACATAGAAGAAAAAGAATTTGATGTCGAGAAAGAAGAATGTATAAACTTCTTAATAAGCTTAGCCATAATTTGTATTACAGAGTTATTTTAACCAAATCCACCACGAGTAACTAGCGAAATAGAGGATTTACACACCAACAAAATGCCTTCACACGGCTAACAACAACGACAGCAATGGGTACCATAGCTTCACTCTGGGCAGAATATGATTAAAATTTTTCGATAATAACAAACACACAACCAAGTATTAAGATTTTTGACGTCCTTGCTTCTGAGTCAATAATTCCTTAAACAAAATCAAAACAAAAAGATAAGTGAAGAAATACTCATAAAACAACTTTATATTGCAACGATACTTGATTACAAACTAGGTGCCAACTTGGCTTTGATGCCAAATGTGGAAGATGGTGGATATACAAAAGCGGAAGGGATAGGAGAGAGGAGATGGTGTGGAAGGAAGGCTAGATTTTGACTGGTATTCCAACTCTTGCTTGTACACGAAGAAGGCTGGTATTATTTATAGCCTTAGCAAACATAATTTACATTTTCATTTCAACTGAATTTAGGTTGCATTTGCATTTCATTTTATGTGCTGGCATATTGCATGATGTTTCGGGATTTTACTGCTGGATAGGATCATAGGTTGCTGTATAGATGGTTTGTCTTCTTGCTGTGATGGTTGTACTTGTTGACTAGGAGGATGTTGCTTTATTCTTCTTCATAGTTGCTTTATTCTTTTGCATAGTACCTGGTTGGTTTGTTGCGGAGGGAAGAGTCTATGGAGCGTTGATCATTCTTTTAGTCTTTTGGATTTTTCATAATTGTCTTTTGTCTTCTTTCTTAAAGTAGCTTTTTGTATAGTACTTTTTCAACATAACTTTGATGTGTTTGTAGAGAATAGTATAGCTATGGATATAGTAGCAATGATAAAGTTTTTGTTATTTTCTTTTTTTTTTTTTTTTTGCTTGCTTTATAGAGAAAACTCTTAATAAATCTTAGTAAATCTAAATGTTGATAAGATTAATCACCATCTTGATGAATTCCATTGCAGCTATTGGAGAACTTCATAATAGAGTCAAAATTATGATAAGGGTCATTCCAACCTTCATTATCATTTTCGAATTCTCCATGGAATAGCTGACTAAATTCTTCACGAGTTTTTTCTAAAATTTCAAAAGAGATATCTTCATAGGCATTGAGAATTTGATTAAACTTGGCATGTCCGAATTTAGAAGGATTCTGTATCACCGTAGTTTGCTCAGCGAGATCATTAGCAATGTAAACGACTCGTCGACTATCACACCAAACATATCTCTATGTACTTGCAAATTCAAGATGTCTTTTTAGATTGAGAAATCTTTGATATTGATTAGAAGTTTTATCATAATTTTTGAGATGTTCTAAGCTATATTCCATTGTAGCGACTTCATGAGATTCATATCATTGAGCTAGATGATTAACAAGGAGATGCTCGTTATCATTTAAAGTAGAGATGAATTTTTTGGAGATTAAATCTCCTTCTTTATAATTCATGATGGTCCACTATTGATAAGGTTGATAAAATCGAATTTCTGATCTTTCACCCAAACTTGATAAAATCATTATGAGAAGTTGTCTTTTGGTACTCCCAAGATTGCGAAGGGCATGACACATGATTACAGGGAGCTGCTGTATCATTTCAAACTTTTCTCTGCATAAAGAAAATTTATGGACTAATCCTTGTTCGATATATGAGATATCAACTTTAGATGATGGCAGGAACAACTTAGGAAAGCTAGTTGCCCAACTTATATATTGAGCTTTGAGCATTAAGCACTCCTTGATCTGATAAGAAATAGTTTTTTCTCTAACTCTTGTAGTTATCTTATTTGGAAGGGCTGTGTTAACCTTTTCCAAGAGGTGAATTCTGGATGTTTTTTCATCAGCATATGTGGATAACAATGCTCTTTAAAAGATGTAATAGCACATAAGGATTTGGCTTTCTCAGTCCTTGATATGGTTTGCAATTTTGGATACTGTTTTTCTAGTATTTTTTCTTTTATCAGAGAGAATGGCACTCCAATGGGCTTTGATAAGTTTTTGTGAAGTGACAGATAATCCTAGATTAAAGATGGGAATTGATGTTTTTTGGAATGTAGGTATGAAGGAAGAGCTTGATTCCTGAATAGGGGCTTTGCTTTTGCTTGTATTTGATGTCATAATGAGAAGAGATACTTTATGAAGGCAGATAGGTCTGAATAAGAATTATCAATAATCTGAATTTTTATTTTCTTTGGGAAAAGAAAATTAATTTTATATCTGTCCTCCAGGTGGAATTTGAAGGTACCAATTTCTGGATGTAGGATTGAGTGTAGAAAACATGAAGACATCAGAGAGACGATTAATAAGATCCGTTTTATTTGGAACTGGGTATTTGATTATTTTTTTGAACACCTTATTCTTGTTTACAATTTGTCTGAATACTATTGATATGTTGAACAAGAGTTGATTCACTAAAATCAAAAATTAATTCTTTATTATCTAAAATAGTTTTTAGACCTAATGAGTCAATTTAAAAAGACTGTAAAATTTGTAGAAAAGGATTTCCAAGGATAACATCATTGTTTAAATCTTTTTCCTAAAAGGAAATTAGTCTTTATATATCTTCCATCTTCACAAACATAAACATTACTTAATTTATATTTGATATGTAATTTTTTGCTAGTAGTACCTAGATTGAGTTTATTATTGTTTTTTTCATAATATCTTGTTGGGATTAATCCTTCTCTTATTAAATTAATATTTGTGCCACTATCTAGTAAGTAGAGTGCTTTAATAGAGAATTATTTGTTCTTAATTGTAACTTAAGTTTTCCATTTTCTAAAGAATTTACAAAACCATTCAAGTTTTCATCAAATTTTTCATGATTTTCTAAATTATCATTATTTTCTTGATAATTATTGAGTATGTGAAATTCAAGATTCTCAACACATTGTTTGAGTTATTAAAGTTCAATTAAGTCTTGTTTTAATTCTTTTATTTCTTGATTTTGATTATTCATTTCTTTATAAAGATCTTGAATAGAAAGATAAGTAGGAGCTTATTGCTCTCTTAATCTATTTAATACAGTTTTAATCCTGAATTGTTCAGGTAAGTCTGATATTTTATTTGAAGTAAAAGCTTTTCCTTTTTTAGTTCCTTTATTTATATTCTGTATTTTTTCAAAATATTTATTTTTTAATTCTTCATCTTTTAGATCTTTAAACATTTTTAGCACGATCTCTTCTAGAGCCGAAAGTATGTTTAAAGATAAAAATGAAGAAGAACCAGATTTATACTAGATTTCACTGTCAAATATTTTACAATGACTTGTATATGAAGAATAATCTTCATCAGAGGAACTAGATGATTCTAAGGATGAGGATGAGGATCCTTTTAAGATAGTTTTGATTTCTTTTTCTGTTTTTACTTTTTTTTTAGGTAGTCAGAAGCTATATGTCTTTTTTCTTTGCAATTATAACAATGTATTTCTTTTTTCTTGGGATAAGAAGTGGATGGATTATCTTTTGTATAAGATTTCTTTGATTCTTTATAAGGATTTTTATGAGAAGATTTTTTATGATATCTTTTTGAGGGAATATAATATTGTTAAGTTAAAAATGTTTAGATTTTTTTTTGTTGGTTTCTTTTTAAGTTTGTCTTTTTATTATGGCTAGAAGGGCTAATTAATTATTCCATGCCAAATTGATAACAAAAATCACCAAGTTCATATTTGCTGATTCTTTTTTGATTTTCAATTTGTCGTTTAAGTTTGATTTCATTGCATAATGAAAATCCAACTTTACTTATCTTTTGAATGAGGTCACCATATGTATAAAGTTCATAATTTAAATTTCCAAAATTCTGAATTACTTGCATCGATTGTGTGGAGTTTTGATAAGAAAACATCTTTATACCAATGAAAATCTAATAATGTTGGGCAAGATAAATTGATTAATTGTGTTTTCATTTTTTCTTCTACATTTATATAATTACCAATAAAATATTTTACTATATCAGTAATAAGCATGTAAATAGAATCACGAATCATTTGACCTTGAGGAGTAATAATAGGATTTCCTGAAGGATCTCTTTTTATTATATTTAGTATAGCTTGTCTTTTTATATCAGATAGGTACTTTTCCCACCAACCATGTAACTGTCCAATAAACCCAAGGACAACTGCTTTTACTGTATGTCTTTGATTATTACTTGCAGTCATGATGGTAGAGGCATATATCATCATGTGTTGGCATAGTTGCAGGATTTGATTTTTATATAGTCCATCTACATTCCATTCATATACCGAGTAGTTTTCAAATTGAAAGCCATTTAGAATAGCTTGTTCTTCGAATTGAAGATCAACTGGAGTAGGTCTTGGATAATAATTTCTTGTTTTTGCTACAGTGACTATTGGTTTTTGTCTTTTAAATATTTTATTAATTTGTAGAGATTCTTGATTTTGATTATTTTAATTCTCATTGGTTTTAGACACTTCTTCTATAGGATCAGCTACAAAAAATTCTGAATCTGAGCTAGAGGCTTTAGAATTTGAGAGTACAACATTTATAGACTTGTCAGCTTTTTTATCTTTATTTTCTTGAAGTTTATATTTGTAAAACTATGAGATAATTGATTGATTAGTTCATTTGAAAATTTTAAAGGTTTGCTTTCTAACTTTAGATCTTTAAGGACTTCACCTTGAAAACCTAAAGTTTGTGTCTTAATTATCCTTTGTGAAGAAGATGCTTCATAAAATTTTAAAATATTTTCAATTTTATCTTCAATTCTATTGGTTTGTTGGCCAATAGTATGAAGGTTTATATTTCTATAATTATTTTGTTCTAAAACATGACTTAAGTCTGATTTATAAATTAATTCAGATTTTACCTTTATCTCCTTGTATCATTGTTACATTTTCTATGGGTATGGCTAAAGATTCTTTATATATGATTTGATGTAATGGAGGATGTATAGATTCCTCAGTTCTTTGTGGAGAAGAATTGGTAGATGCTATAATCCAAAATGAACTTAATTTAATTATCATACTGATGGATAAATCTTCAGTATTATAAGTTTTCTTTATAGCTAGTTTAAGCAAATGAAAGAAATAAATTTTTCTTTCATTATCATACATATATTTATACCATTTTTCATTTAAAAAGTCTTTATGTTCTTGAGAAACCTGTTTAAAAAAGGATTTTGTTAAAGGATGTAGAGCTAAATTCTTTTTTAACATTTCTTTATCAATTTCAAAACATTCAATAACATTTATATTGAAATCGGATTCGGAAGGATTTTATGTTTTAGATGGAGAAGCTTGATAAGAAAGATACACAATTCCTATAGGTCAAAGGTCTACATTAGGTGTAGAACAAGAAACTCGGGATGGTTCTTTTATAGAAGATCCTACCGCAAAGGGAGGATGAGAATAAGACTTTCTAGAAGGTTGATAAACTGTAGGACTTCTATCTCTTGAATCTATTTGGAAATTTATTTCAACACTTCCATATTCATATTCAATAATTGTTTCAATACCTTGATTTTCTAAAGACCTTTCTGGTTGGGCATTTTCTAAGTGCCATTTACCAGATAGATTAATATCATTCCACTATATGAGTTTTGGAATATTAACTTTATTTTTGAAATTACTTTGGAATAAAGTAGTTATACCATTTGCTTGATGGGAATAGGCTTTGCCTTGAACAACTAAATTCATGAGTTTATAATAAATGATAAATATGAGAGCAAGATTTTGATTATGAAGATTCAAATCAAAATCTTTTGTCTGGATAGCAAGAGTAAGAGCTTCATGTGCACTTGGATCTGTAAGGGAAATAGAGAAATTTGGAAAGCAATTGAAGAAAGTAAGGCCATTAGCCAGACTTGATTCAGCCATTCCAATCAATGAATCACTGAATTTTTTATGTCTTGTGTCTTAAACATTGATAAGAGCTTCTGTTCTAAGTCCAACTCTTGTTAAAGGCTTTAGAGCAACTTGCACTAATCCAAAAGGAATATAATTGTATGTTTTAACATACTTCTTTATTTCACGGGGCTTGATTAAAGAAATATACTGAATATTACTGGTAATGGATTCAGTTCTTTTAATGGTTTTTACTTTATAACTTGATTTTAACTTTGAAACTTCCAACTTTATAAATTTTATTTTTATTTATAGTTGGAATAGTCCAGTCACAAATAAGTTGATATAAATTGTCATATCTTATTTCTTCACTACTTTTAATAGACATAGAAGATAAGGAATTTGATGATGAGGAAGAAGAAGGTACAAACTTCTTAATAAGCTTAGCCATAATTTGTATTACAGAGTTATTTTAACCAAATCCACCATGAGTATCTAAAGAAATAAAGGATTTACACACCAACAAAACGCCTTAAATGCCTTCACACGGCTAACAACGGCGACAACAATGGCTACCTCAGTTTCACTCTGGGCAAAATATGATTAAAATTTCTCAATAATAACAAACATAGAACTAAGTATTAAGAATTTTGAGGTTCTTACTTCTAAGTTAGCAATTCCTTAAGCAAAATCAAAGCATAACATAACAAAGGTAAGTGAAGAAATACTCACAAAACAACTTTATATTGCCAAAGTACTTGATTACAAATTTGATACCAACTTGACTTTGATACTGAATGGGGAAGATGGTGGGTATACAAAAGCGGAAAGAAGAGGAGAGAGGAGATAGTGGTGAAAGCAAGGCTGGATTTTGACTGGTATTCCAACTCTTGCTTGTACATGAGGAAGACTAAACTTATTTATAGTCATAACAAACATAATTTACATTTCATTACAACTGAATTTGCACTGAATTTGCATTTCATTTCATGTGCTAACAAATTTCATGATGCTTCAAGACTGCTGGATAAGATCATAATCTTCACTGTAGAAGAACTTTATTCTGAATAGTGGATTATCATGATTACTTTGTGGGAAATTGAGTGGCTTGATAAAGCATATGTCTTATCTTTGCTTTATTTCTTTCCTTTTCTTTGGATAGATACGAATCCTGCATTATCACTTTTTGTCTCATTAACATCTGTATCTGGTTTAGGAGCAATATTTTTAAAAGGATTGTCATTAGCCGAAAGATGATGTAGCTGCTGATCAAAACTTAATGGAGAATTTTCAAATGACCGTTCTTTTTATATTTGTTCAATAATTTCCTTTTGAAGTTCTTTTTTGAGTTGAAGCAAATTTGTTACTGCATAAAGAGTAGAAGGAGGGGCTGAACAATAATTCTTCTGTTTGTCAATATCACTTGCTGGATGAAGCCTTTCTTTTTCTTTTTCAGGAGTTTTGAGAACTTTAGAGAATAATGGCTTATAGCTTGATTGGTAGAATATTGTTGGAGTATTGCAGCATAATCAAATTGATGCCAAAACTTGATATAAATCATTTGAGATAAAACTAGTGGACTGAAGTCTATTTCTTTATAAAAATTCAATTTCAAGATCCAAGGAATCTCCTGCTTGCGATAAAACTGCATAGTAACATAAGGTTCTGTTACAAGTTGTAGGTGCTGATAAATGCTTTTTTCTTCTGATTTGAGAAGGGCTTTAAATGATGAAGAATAGGATTCATAAATAGGAAGCAGTTCTTGAGGAAGGATGTCTTTAGCGGCACCAAAAGGGATCCAGAATTGTGTGAAGAACCACATAGGTATTTTATGGGAGTTTGATTTGAATCTAATAAACCAGGAATGCAGGAAAGATAATACTAATTAAAAATAAGTTTTGAATCAAGCCTTTGAGGCATATGCAGAGGTCGTCCCCATTCTTCTGTAGAAAGAACATGCGGGATTTTGATTTTTGAATAGAGGATAGTAATATTGGGTGGTAAAGCATTTAAGTATGAATTTTTTTAATCCATTTGTAGGATCAATAGTACAACTGCCAGTTCTGATCATAATCTATGCATAAACTTGATAGTCAAGAGGTTGGATAAATAAGTGACCAAGAGAAAAAAGGGTTTGGATAAGATGTTCAATATAAATGGTATCAGCATAATACATGTCATCTAAGGAATAAATTCTCAAGGGTGCTTTGTGGCAAAATATTAGGCTTGTGAAGCGTGAGGTTTTCTGGATACAGGGCTTAATGGGCTTTGAAATTGAAGAATATTAGAAGTATGGGTTGCTCCCCATCTCTCAAGATAACTGCCGCTGGATTTTTTGGATAAAGGTGTAGGGTTTATAATGGAAGAAACTTTATCGGTTGGGGACTAGAGAAAGGGTCTAATCTACTGAGGCTTCATTCTTTTTTCCCTGTAAAAACTCATGAGATAAAAAATCAGGAAGAGAATTATTTTTACCTACAATATACTCAATGTCAAGGTCAAATATGGCTAATAAAGCTTGCCAGCGAGCAAAGATTTGCTTAGCAGCAAGTTTTTTTACATCTTTTTCTAAAATTTCTTTAGCAAATTTACAATCTATTCTTAATAAAAAATTATTGTTTAATAAATCACTTTGGAACTTCAATAGACTATTTACTATGGATAGGATTTCCTTTTTAGTAGTTGAATAATTCTGTTGAGTGGGCATCCATGTTCCAGAAGTGAAACAAAGAATTTCTTCTTTTCCAAGGACGTTTCTTTGTAGAAGGATTCCTCCAAAACCTATTTCAAATGCATTTGTTTGAACTATTTTTAATAAATCTGGATGAGGGATAGTTAAATAAGGTAAATTTTAGACTTTTTGTTTAATATTTTGAGCAGCTTTTGTATGAGCAGGTAACCATTCTATAGGATTTTTGGTCAAGCACATTTGCAAGATTTTTTTTTCTTTAGCAAGATCTTTATAAAAGTTAGAAACATAATTAAGGCATCCAAGAAAATGTTGCAATTGCTCTTTATTAAGAATTTCATCAGGAAATTAGGAAGCAAACTTAATAACTCTTTGGACTGTAGAAATAGTTCCTTTTTTATTATAAAGCCAAGAAGCTGAAATTTTTTTTGAAAAAGATTCATTTTCTTTTCAAATAAGACAAGTCCATTCTTGATAATAACTTTTTTAAAAATATTTAAATGTTTCCAATGGTCACAAATAGATTTTGAAAACACAACAATGTCATCTATATAGACGAGTGTAAAAGCTTGATATGGATTAAAAATGTCATTCATTATTCTTTGAAATTCTAAAGGAGCATTTTTTAAACCAAATGGCATAACATTCCATTCGTAATGGCCAAATTGTTAGATTTTGTGGACTCAATCCATCAGTTGATGTAATAAATTGATTAATTTCTTTATTTATCAATAAAATCATGCTTTGCTTTCATGAGATGAATGTTATTTTACTACTTCATGCACATGACCAATACGTATGACATAATGGTTCATGAGTTGAACCGGATCCCATTAGTATATTAGATGTGATATATGTGCATGGATGAGATCCACGCGCAGGAGATATATGTCACAAATCTTATACTTAAATAGCTTCACAACCAGTAATGAGACTGGGCATCTCATTTGATAAGGTTGCAGCACTTTGATCACTATGAGATAGTGTGATTTGTCTCGATCATCAGAATGTAAGATTCTGGATCAATAGTGCCGGTACATTGGATGTATTGAAGGACCATGAGATGCACCTTATGGAATTCCATCTCAATAATAAGGTATGCACTCATAATTCCCTAGCAATAGGCTCTCAATCCTGAGACATTGACGAACTCAAGTTTCTATCTATTCATTTGCTTTGAGTCACCAATGAGTGAGGCCGACTATAGGTTAACACCTCGGTGTCTTGGGTATGTGGTAGTAGAACTATGGGAACGTTGAATGATCAAGATGGAATCTATCTCCATTATCCCCTTGTGCCAATTAATGGATTTGTCATTAATAAGTGCGCACCCATCTCAATTAAGAGTTAATTGGATGGTACTGATGACTACTGTGATTAATTGGGGCTCAAGGATAATAAGATGTGGAACTTAGATTGGAAGAGACGGATTTATTCTAATTGATCCACGGATATTGATAGAGGGGCCTACTTGTGGTAATTGGGAAGTTTAGGGTCTTCATTGTAATTTATTCCTAAGACTGGAGTACAATTGCATTTATATAGTGGTGTTATTTGCAATTAACTGTGGGCCCGGATTGCACATGAGATGTGGGGTCGCGGTGTTCCAGTTGGAGCCAGCTTTCTAAGGAATCCCTAGTGGTCCCCACGCTAGCCCAAGATATTGGAAAACACTAATCCGACTTGGACTCTAGAAATAAGAGTTTGGACAGGAGAAAGTTGCTAATTGCTTTGGAAGTAAGACTTCTATTTCAATTAGACAAGGGAGAGATTTGGAAGTCTATAAAATATCCTTGGACGTCCAAAAGAGTTCCCCTCACGCCAAAACCCTTTCGTGCAAGAGTTGCGCGAGTTACTCTCCTCTCCTTTCTTCTAGTTCCTTGGAGTCTCGAGTTGGGATTTTCTCCTGAAGATTCCACCGTTCTTCTTGAGAAAAGAATTCCAATTCGGGGGTCATAGCGTGGAAGGCTAAGAGGTCTTGAAGAAGTCCATTAGAGCACTGCGGGTCTCCAAAGGTATGATCTACTTCTTGCATGTCGTAGGTTATTTTGGATGTTTAGTGCTGGTATAATTTTTACTGTACATGGTCACGAGATTGAGGGTAACGCATCCTGGATTGGGTTTTGGTCTTATGGATAGTTGATCCCTGTGTCAAGTGGGTCAAAAGTTTTGAAAATCTATCCACGAGACCCACCTACTTCCAACACAAATGGCATTGTAAAAACAGTTTTATGCCAATCCTCTAAGGTGATTTGAATTTGCCAAAATCCTGATTTAAGATCAAATTTGGAACAAAGGAAGGCACCATCTAGACTATTAATAAGATCAGTTTTATTTGGAACTGGATATATAATGGACTTTAAGACTTTATTTAAAGGCTTGTAGTTGATAACAAGATAAGGAACACCTCATTCTTGTTCAGGCGCTTTATTTACATAAAAGGCTGCATAACTCCAAGGGGATTGTGATTTTTGAATAAGCTTTTTAGTAAGAAGATCATTAATTTCTTTAGTACGTAGTTGTACAAGGTCATTATTCATCTGACTAGTTCGAGCTTTAGTAGAAATTTGAGATTCATCGAAATTATTAATATATGGAAGAGAAACAATATGGTAGGTAGAAAGAAGGTCAGAACATCATTCTGTTTTAAGAGATTCTTTAAATTGGATTAAATCTTTTTGGAATTCTGGTTTTTGTAATTCTTTTTCAATTCTTAAAGAATTCATATCTTTTTGAAGATATGCAATTTGTTTTTCTTTATATGCGATTTGATTTTGAATGATATTGATATGTTGAATAGGAGTTGATTCAACAATATCAATATCATTCAAAATCAAATTGCATATAAAGAATTAATTTGAAAAGGCTGTAGAATCTGTAGAAAGGATTTCCAAGGATAACATCACTGTTTAAATCTTTTCCGAGCAGAAAATTAATCTTTATACATGTTCCATTTTTGCAAACGTGGACGTTATTTAATTTATAATGGATATGGAGTTTATTACTAGTAGTTGCTAGGCTGAGTTTATTTTTTGGTTTTTTCATAATATTTTGTTGGGATTAATCCTTCTCTTATTAAATTAACATCTGCATTACTATCTAGTAAGTATAGTGCTTTAATAGAGAAGTCTTTGACCTTAATTGTAACTTAAGTTTTCCATTTTTGAGGTGGATTCCTTGTTAAAGAATTTACAAAACTATTTAAGTTTTCATCAAATTTTTCTTAATGTTCTAAATTATCATTATTTTCTTGATAATTTTTGAGTGTGTGAAATTCAAGATTCTCAACACGTTGTTTGAGTTCTTAAAGTTCAATTAAGTTTTGTTTTAATTCTTTTATTTCTTGCTTTGTTTATTAATTTCTTTAGAAATATCTTGAATTCAAAGATGAGTAGGAGTTTGTTGCTCTCTTAATCTATCTAAAACAATTTTTATACTGAATTGTTCAGGTAAGTTAGATATATTACTTGATGTTGAAGCTTTTCTTTTTTTATTTCTGTTGCTTATTTTCTGTATTTTTTCAAAATATTTATTTTTTAATTCTTCATCTTTTAGATCTTTAAACATTTCTGGCACCATTTCTTCTAAAGCAGAGAGTATGTTACAGATAAAGAGGAAGAAGAAGCAGATTCATACTTGATTTCATTGTCAAATATTTTAAAATGGCATGTATCTTAAGAATAATCTTTATCAGAGGAGCTAGATGATTCTAAGGATGAGAATAAGACTTTCTAGAAGGTTGATAAATTGTAAGAGTTGTATCTCTTGAATCTGTTTGAAAATTTATTTCAACACTTTCATCTTCATGTTCAATAATTGTTTCAATATCTTGATTTTTTAATGACCTTTCTAGTTGAGCATTTTCTAAGCACCATTTACTAGATAGATTAATATCATTCCACTATATGAGTTTTAGAATATTAACTTTATTTTCGAAATTACTTTGGAATAAAGTAGTTATACCTTTTGCTTGATGGGAATAGGCTATGCCTAGAACAACTAAATTCATGAGTGTGTAATAAACTCTATATATGAGAGCAAGATTTTGATTATGTGGATTCATATCAAAACCTTTTGTCTTGACAGCATGAGTAAGAGCTTCATGTGCATCTGGATCTATAAGGGAAACAGAGAAATTTGGAAAGCAAGTGAAGAAAGTAAGGCCATTAGCCAAACTTGATTCAACTATTCCAAGTATTGATTTACTGAATTTTTTATGTCCTGTATCTTGAACATAGATGAGAGCTTCAGTTCTAAGTCCAAGTCCTGTTAATAGCTTTAGAGCAACTTGCACTAATCCAAAATGAATCTAATTGTATGTGTTAGCATACTCCTTTTTTTCATGGGGCTTGATTAAAGAAAGATGCTGAATATTATTGGTAATGGATTCAGTTCTTTCAACGGTTTTTACTCTATAACTTGTTTATAATTGAAAACTTTCAACTTTATAAATTTCATTTTTATTTAAGGTTGGAATAGTCTAGTCACAAATACCTTGATCTAAATCGTCATAACTGATTTCTTCATTATTTTTAATAGACATAGAAGATAAGGAATTTGATGATGAGGAAGAAGAATGTACAAACTTCTTAATATGCTTAGCCATGATTTGAATTACAGAGTTATTTTAACCAAGTCCACCACGAGTATCTATTGAAATAGAGGATTTACACACCAACAAAACGCCTTAAATGCCTTCACATGGCTAACAACGGCGACAACAATGGCTACCTCAACTTCGCTCCAGGTAGATTATGATTAAAGTTTCTCAATAATAACAAACACAGAATTAATATTAAAACTTTTGACATTCTTATTTTTGAGTCCGCAATTCCTTAAGCAAAATCAAAGCATAACATAACAAAGATAAGTGAAGAAATACTCACAAAACAATTTTATATTCCCAAAATATTTGATTACAAATTTGATACCAACTTGGCTCTAATACCAAATGGGGAAGGTGGTGGGTATACAAAAGTGGAAGGGAGACGAAAGAGGAGATGGTGGTGGAAGCAAGGCTGGATTTTGACTGGTATTCCAACTCTTGCCTATACATGAGGAAGGCTAGACCTATTTATAGTCATAACCAACATAATTTACATTTCATTACAACTGAATTTACTTTGATTTGCATTTCATTTCATGTGCTAACAAATTTCAGGATGCAACCAGACTGCAGGCAAAAATCACAATCTTTGTTGTAGTTGAACTTTATTCTGAATAGTGAGATGTCATGATTGCTTTGAGTGACTTGATAAGGTATGTGTGCATGTCGGGAATAAAATACTACTTCATTCTTATGAGAGATATGTTTTTTCTTTTAGTACTTTTGTATGTACTTTTTCCAAAAAACTGATTGATGGGCTAGTAGAAAAAGCTCTTGTAGGAAGAATTTTTATGCTAAGCATAGTATTATTGGAGACTTGCATCAAAAGTGCTTATCCCGGCCATCTTTTGTTAATTCACCATGGAATAATTGGATTAACTCTTCTCGTTCTGTCAGAAATATTAAAAGACATGTCTTCATAAGCATTGATAATTTCATTAAGAGCTGTATGTCCAGATTTATATGGATTCTGTATCACTGTTGTTTGCACAGCGAGTGTTAGATTTTGTGGACTCAATCCATCAGTTGATGTAATAAATTGATTAATTTCTTCATTTATCAATAATATCATGCTTTACTTTCATGAGATGAATGTTATTTTACTACTTCATGCACATGACCAATACATATGACATAATGGTTCATGAGTTGAACCGGGTCCCATTAGTATATTAAATGTGATATATGTGCATGGATGAGATCCACACGAGAGAGATATATGTAACAAATCTTATACTTAAATAGCTTCACAACCAGTAATGAGATTGGGCCTCTCATTTGATAAGGTTGCAGCACTTTGATCACTATGAGATAGTGTGATTTGTCTCGATCATCAGAATTTAAGATTCTGGATCACGGTGCTGGTACATTGGACGTATTGAAGGACCAGGAGATGCACCTTATGGAATTCTGTCTCAATAATAAGGTATGCTCTCATAATTCCCTAGCAATAGGCTCTCAATCTTGAGACATTGATGAACTCAAGTTTCTATCTGTTCATTTGCTTTGAGTCACCAATGAGTGAGGCCGATTGTAGGTTAACACATCGGTGTCTTGGGTATGTGGTAATAGAACTGTGGGAACGTTGAATGATCAAGATGGAATCTATCTCTATTATCCCCTTGTGCCAATTAATGGATTTGTCATTAGTAAGTGCGCACCCATCTTAATTAAGAGTTAATTGGATGGTACTGATGATTACTGTGATTAATTGGGGCTCAAGGATAATAAGATGTGGAACTTATATTGGAAGAGACAGATTTATTCCAATTGATCCACGGATATTGATAGAGGGGCCTACTTGTGATAATTGGGAAGTTTAGGGTCTTTATTGAAATTTATTCCTAAGACTGGAGTGTAATTGTATTTATATAATGGTGTTATTTGCAATTAACTGTGGGCCCGAATTGCACATGAGATGTGGGGTCGCGGTGTTCCAGTTGGTGCCAGCTTTCTAAGGAATCCCTAGTGGTCCCCACGCTAGCCCAAGTTATTGGAAAATAGTAATCCGATTTGAACTCTAGAAAGAAGGTTTTAGAAAAGAGAAAGTTGCTAATTGCTTTGGAAGTAAGACTTCTACTTCAATTAAGCAAGGAAGAGATTTGAAAAGATATAAATCTCTTTGGACGTCCAATGAGACTCTCTAACGCCAAAACCTTGTTCGTGCAAGAGTTGCACGAGTTTCTTTCTCCTTCTCGCTTCTATTTCCTTGGAGTTTCGAGTTGGGATTTCTCCCGAAGATTCCACCAATCTTCTTGAGAAAAGAAATCCAATTCGGGTCATAGCGTGGAAGGCTAAGAGGTGTTGAAGATTCTCATCATCAAGCAAAGTCGCAACTTCTCCATTAAAGCACTACAGATCTCCAAAGGTATGATCTACTTCTTGCATGTCGTAGATTATTATGGATGTTTAGCGCTATTTGATTCTGTCTTTTAGATAGAGTATTTACTGAACATGGTCACGAGATTGAGGGTAATGCATCTTGGATTGGGCTTTTGGTCTTATGGATAGCTGATCCCTGTGTGCAAAAGTTTTGAAAACCTATCCACGAGACCCACCTACTTCCAACAGCAAGATCATCGGCGATGCAAACAACTCCTTAACTGTCACACCAAACATATCTGTATGTAGTTGCAAATTCAAGATGTCTTTTTAGATTGAGAAATCTTTGATATCGATCAGAAGTTGGATCATAAGTTCAGAGGCGTTCTAAGCTGTATTCCATTGTAGCGACTTCATGAGATTCATACTATTGAGCTAGATAATCAATATGGAGATGCTTGTAATCATTTAAGGCAGAGATGAATTTTTTGCAGACTAAATCTCCTTCTTCATAATTCACGATGGTCCATAACTGACAAGGTTGATAAAACCAGATTTTTGATCTTTCACCCAAACTTGATGAAATCATTATGAGAACTTATTTTTTGGTAACTTCAAGGTTGCGAAGGGCATGACGCAGATTACAGGGAGCTGCTGTATCATTTCAAAATTATCTCTGCATAAAGAAAATCTTTAGACTAATCCTTGTTCGATATATGAGATATCAACTGTATATGATGGCAGGAACAATTTGGGAAACCCAGTTACCCAGCTTATATATTGAGCTTTGAGCATTAATCACTCCTTGATCTGATAAAAAATAATTTTTTCTCCAATTCTTGCAGCTATCTTATCTGGAAGGGCTATGTTAACCTTTTCCAGGAGGTGAATTCTGGATGTTTTTTCATCAGCATAGGTGGATAACAGTGCTCTTTCATGGATGTTATGGCACATAAAGATTTGGCTTTCTAAGTCCTTGATATGGTTTGCAATTTTGGATAGGGCTTTTCTAGTGCTTTTTTTCTTTTATCAAAGAGAATGGCACTCCAATGGGCATTGATAAGTTCTTGTGAAGTGACAGATAATCTTGTATTGAAGAAGGGAACTGATATTTGTTGGGATGTAGGTATGAAGGAAGAGCTTGATTCCTGAATAAGGGCTTTGCTTTTGCTTGGACTTGATGTCATAATGAGAAAGGATACTTCCTGAAGGCAAATAGGTCTGAATGAGAATTTTCAATAACCTGAATTTTATTCTCTTTGGGAAAAGAAAACTAATTTTATATCTATCCTCTAGGTAAAATTTGAAGGTACCAAAATCTGGATGGAGGATCAAATTGTTAGGAGGCAACCGCCAGGTTCCTTAGATATCGCACAGAGATCACTGCAGAAATAACTTTAAACGATAATGATTCAAGAACCATACCTGCGAAATCTCTCTGATTTGATCTTGGTCTTATAATAGCCTGAAAATCTCAAGATCTTCTACTGTATTCCTCTATGCTCGAATTCGCACCGAGGTGTGGGCCTCTTCTACAAATTCTCCTTGCTCTCAAAAATAAGATTTCTCTTGTGTGTCCTGTCTAGAGAGCAATAGCGCATATTTATAGGCTACAATAGGGACCTTAAGAAGGAAATAAGGAATAGACTTCTTATAGAAATAGGAAACCCTAATTCGACCCAAATTAGAATCCTAGATCCATAAATTACAATTTAGTCCACTAAAGAATTATAATTGTACTCTTGTCCTTATTCTCAAAATAATATTTCGAGCTTCTTGTTATTAAAGGCTTATTAATCTCCCCACGTTAAGATTTCAAATATCCATTAATTAAATAATTACTGACGCTTATATTTAATCGATATCTTTATAATTCCCTGAGACCTTACACTTAACTTATTTGATATGTCGGACACTAAGTCCACCTGCAGGATTTGACATAATCAAAACTTATAAGCTTCATCAAGGAGATATCATCAATCCCTATTACAGGACGTGGATTCCGTCAATAAACTAATATGCACCATACACGAGTGTAGTCATCCAATTTACTGAGATTATTGACCCACAAAAGGTCTCACTCCTTTGTAAATTAAAATTTCAAATACTAAATGCACGTGTCTATTATTTACATTAGGATTAAGAGTATAAGCTCTCATAATAATCATTTGGATGTTAATAATCTTATATAGTTAGTATAAAGACAATAACCCAAAAATGGTCCTGTTCAATATACTTACAGTGTACTAGCATAATGAGTAAAAACTATACTGTTTCCCACAGCCAAGACAAGCCTACTAAAAATCATGCTACATCGTGCCGATGGTGTGTCCAGCTCCATCTAGATTGTGAACAACAATAACTTGTATTCTATAAGAATCGACAAATAAGTCTTCTGTGCGTAAGCTGAACTCTATACACTAACTTGTCTACTTTATAGAATAAAAGATGCACTTATGTACAGTAAATAATAATGCAACTATTTACCCATACAAATTCTCATTAAGATGGAAAAAGCAAATTTTACTAATAAGTAAATCAATCAAAGAAAAATACATAAAAGTATGCTTTTAGTATAAATTTCCAACAATCTCCCACTTAAACTCAAAGCCATGCTGACATGTATTTCAACCCCATTTCCTCTACATGACTATCAAGCTCTTTGCCGGTAAGCTCTTTGTAAAAGGATCTGCCAGGTTGTTTGCCAATGCAATCTTGGTCACAATTATATCATGCCTCTGTACGATTTCTCATATGAGATGATATTTACGCTAGATGTGCTTACCCTTCTTACGCATCCTAGGTTCCTTTGCATTAGCAACCGCACCGGTATTATCACAATAAAGTATTATAGGCGATTTTACCAAAGGTACCACTTCTAGATCCATCAAGAAGTTTCTTAGCCAAACTGCCTCCTTGGCTGCCTCAGAAGCTACCACATATTCGGCTTCCATGGTAAAGTCAGCAGTACATGATTGTTTGACACTCCTCCAACTTATGGCTCCACCTCCCAGGGTAAATACAAATCTTGAGGTTGACTTTCTAGCATCATTATCTAACTAGAAGTCCGAGTCTGTATACCCAATGGGTATCAAACTCTCGGCTTGGTAAATCAGCATATAACTTCTGTCTTTTTAAGGTACTTAAGTATATGCTTTACCGCAGTCCAATGTTCTCTTCCTGGATTAGACTGGTATCTACTAACCATGCCAACGGCAAAACAAATATCAGGTCTAGTACATAGCATTGCATACATGAGGCTTCCCACCGCCAAAACATAACGAACTTCCTTCATTTTTTCTATCTCATCAGGTGTCTTAGGACACTGATCCTTGGATAAAGTAATTCCATGCATGAAAGGAAGAAATCCTTTCTTGGAATCTTGCATGCTAAAACGAGCAAGAATCGCATCAATGTAAACTACTTGAGATAAACCCAACATTCTTTGTTTCCGATCTCGCAAGAGCTTGATCCCTAGAATGTGACTAGATGCTCCTATGTCCTTCATATCGAACTGACTGCTCAACCATACTTTGACCGAAGACAACACCCCAACATCGGTTCCAATGAGTAGGATGTCATCTACATAAAGTATTAAAAAAACCATCACATTGCCGTTGTACCTTTTATACACACAGGATTCATCAGGGTTTTGCTCAAAACCATAAGATTTAACAGCTTGATCAAAACGAATGTTCCAAGATCTAGATGCTTGTTTAAGTCCATAAATGGACCTCTTAAGCTTGCACAAAATGTGCTACGGCCTTCAGCTATAAATCCATCTAGTTGCACCATATAGATACACTCGTCAAGATTTCCATTAAGGAAAGTTTTCTTAACATCCATTTGCCAAATTTTGTAGTCAAAATGAGCCGCAATGAATAAAAAAAATCCAGATGGATTTCAGCATGGCCACTAGCGAGAAAGTCTCCTCATAATCGATTCTTTCTTTCTAAGTAAACCCTTTCGCAACAAGCCTAGCTTTGAAGGTTTCAACCTTTCCATCCAGCCTTCTTTTCTTCTTGTAAACCCACTTACAACCAATAGGTTTTATCCGCTCTAGTGGTTCTACAAGATCCCAAACTTGATTAAAGTACATAGACTCCATTTTTGATTTCATAGCTTTTGCCATAGGTCTGCATCTTTGTCTTGGAATGCTTCATTATAGTTACAAGGTTCGGTATTTAGTCATCAGGGACTTTGTCAAATGACTCTCCCAAGAACATATACCGCTCAGGTTAACGAACAACCCTCCCACTACGACGAGGCACACCCTGTGTGTGTGTATGAGTAGTGTCATGCTGTGCTAAAACTAACCCTGGTGTACCATCATCGACATGTTGATCTGGCTCATCACCCAGCAAGTTGGTGGTTTCACCTGGAGTATCATCAGCTTGGGAGTCCGCAATCCTCCCACTACGATGAGGTAATGGAAAACCAACTTCTCCATCTTGTGGTGTCTCTTCCTATGATGTTGGTAATGGAAAAGTTTGAGTAGGTCTCTCTCCTCTCAATTCCTCTAGAACAATTTTGCTTTTGGGTTTGTAGTTCATTACATAGTCCTCTTCTAAGAATTGAGCATTGGTGCTAATAATGACCTTTCGATGTTGAGGATTATAGAACAAACCACCTTTTGTTCCTCTGGGATATCCAACAAAAATGCAAACTTCCATTCTCGGTTCCAACTTATCTGTGTTCCCTTTCAGCACATGTGCTGAACTACCCTAAATCCGAACATGCTTTAAACTGGGTTTGCGCCCAGTCCATAGTTTTGTGGGTATAGTAGGTACTGACTTAGATGGAACTAAGTTTAGAATCTATGCAGCCATTTCTAGAGCATGCCCCCAAAACGAATTAGGTAAATCCGAATAACTCATCATTGACCTCACCATATCCATTCCTTCGTTTTGCTACACCATTTTGTTGAGGTGTACCTGGTGCAGACAACTGGGATGTAATCCCCTTTTATGCTAAGTAATCCCTAAATTCTCTAAAGAGGCACTTGCCACCATGATCAAATCGTAGTGTCTTGATACTCTTACTTAGACGCTTTTCCGTTTCTGCCCTATACTCCTTGAATTTCTCAAAGCATTCGGACTTACGGCGCATTAAGTAAATGTACCCATACCTTGAGTAGTCATCAATAAAAGTAATGAAATACTCAAATCCACCTCTTGCTTGGACATTCATGGGTCCACACAGGTCAAAGTGAACCGATTCCAACGGTTCTTTGGCCCTATAGCCTTTTGCCGAAAAATAGCGCTGGGTCATTTTCCCCTCTAAACAAGATTCGTAAACTGGAAATGCCTCCATTTCCAATGAATCTAATGGTCCATTTGCAACTAGTCTTGAAATCCGGTTTAGATTAATATGACCCAGGCATAAATGCCAAAGATACGTTTGGTTCAATTGTGAAGGTTTCTTTCTCTTACATGGTAGGGTAATTGTGGTATTCAATTCTTTCAGTTGCAGTTTAGGAGAGATAGGATCAACAATATAAAGATCATCCACTAATGAACCGGAACAGATAAAATGTTTATTGTACTTAATAACCACAAATTTATTAAAATAAACAAAATATCCGTCTCTAATCAACTTGGAAATAGAAATTAAATTTCTCCTAATGGAGGGAACATAAAGACAATCTTTTAAAATTAAAGTCCTATCTCTATTAAAACTAAGATAAACATCTCCTACTGCAACTGCTGCCACTCTCGTAGCATCTCCCATAAGCAAATAAATCTCTCCATCACTTAGTTGCCTGGTTTCCTGGAACCTCTGCAAAGAATTGCAAACATGATTAGTGGCTCCCGTATTTACACACCAGGTACCGCTAGATACAACCACCAAACATGATTCAACAACTAGTGAACGAAATTTACCTTTATTGTTCACTTTGTTGAGATAACTTGGACATTGCTTTTTCCAGTGCCCTGCTTGCTTGCAATGAAAACACTTGCCCTTAGACTTTTCACTCCTCCCTGAGGTCCGTTGCCACCTTGAGGAACTGCATTACGATTCTGACCCTTTTTCTGTTTCTTCTTCCCTTTTGGATTAGAAACAGAACCTTTTTCAGCAACGTAAACACTAGCTGACTTTTTTAGAAGGCCCTCAACAGCTTGAAGTTCCTTGAGTAATTCTGCCAAAGAATAATTGAGCTTGTTCATGTTGTAATTTAGGCGAAAATTCTCAAAGGAATTAGTCAAGGACTGGAGAATAATATCGAGCTGGGTTTCCCCATCAATTTTAGCTCCAAGGACTTCTAGTTCATTGAGGTGTCCCATCATTTTCAGAACATGGTCCCTTACAGAGGTACCTTCAGCCATCTTAGTGTTAAATAGTTCTTTCATGGCAACTTGCCTTGCTGTCCGATCCTGATCACCAAACATCTCCGTAAGACTGTACATGATATCATAGGCAGTAGGAGAAGACTGATGCTGATGTTGCAAAACATTTGACATAGATGCCAACATGTAACACCGTGCCATCTCATCAGCCTTGATCCATTTTTTGTATGCCTGGACAGCCACCTCATTGGTACAACCATCCAGAGTTTTCTCTGGGCACACCTCAGTGAGCACATATTTGTACTCTTCAGCAGTTAGCACAATATCCAAGTTTCTATTCTAGTCAATATAATTAGGTCCAGTGAGTTTGTGTTTTTTGAGAATTACAGCAAGTGGATTGAGATTTCCCATTTTAAATCCTAAAAATTACATAATCAACAAATTATGATTGGCAAATAAACTTTGGATTCAAATAAAAAAGGCTCCATCTGCCAATTAATAAAAGAATCCGACAGCAATCTAAAACATTATGCATAGTATGCCTCGATGTGAAGACTTCTACCATACTTATTTTGTTTAGATAGGACATAACTTATTAGTTTTACTATCAAGGCAGCAAACCGTGCCAAGCAAAACCAAACAGCTGCCATGACTTTGGTCCTATAAATAATAGCAGTGACTCAGATAGAGAGCATACTATTATTTATAGCTAAGTGTATACCATCATTTAATTCAAGGTCCATTATTCTGTATTCGGGCCCGTCATATGGAGAGGTGGCCTCTACTAATAATTATCCTAAATCATCCAAATAGGAGTCTGTACTAGAGATTCCATAATTAACTCATCCGATGAGGAAGAAGACTCTAAGGTCAACACATAAATCAATTACATCTCCTACAAAACAATGATGGAGACTGTGGGAACTAAGAGGTTCCCTCTTCCACTTAGTTATTTAACAATGAGGGTTTTTCTATAATAGTTTAATAAGGCCAGTTTAGAATTTTAAAGTAATACATTACCAAGATGTGTAGGTTACCCTATCTTTACGCATCATAGCATTAGTGTGATTAATAAAAGAAAAACTGTAGTACAATTTTATTTGCAAATCATATGAATGCTACCTATTTCTCCATTCTAAACAGTATTAAATAGATCTAATATCATATGAAGCAAGTTATGATATTCATAGGCATTCAAGCACAAAAAAAATACGACCAACACTAGAGTCCTAGCTATCATGGTCAAGTAGCATCTTTTGTCTTCTTGATTGCCACTTCTTCAAAATATGCACCTAGCAGAGAGGGTCCGGGGGTATCCCCCGACGGGGATCGAGCTTGTGTCCCTCCTTTAAAAAAATTACATTGAACCTAAGCCTCCTGATGAATGGAGTCCACTTGTTATATCAATATAATTACATCACCATGAAAAATTACATTGAATCCTAAGCCTCCTAACGAACGGAGTTCACATGCTATATCAATATTAATACATGGCCATGAAAAATTGAAAATATGTAAAACAGTAACCACAAATATGATTCATGGGATCCATTCACATAACAAACACACATGGTGATCATGATAGCCAGATCAATCACTGCAAAATGAGGGTTAGACAATCCGTTACAAAACTAGTTACAACAAAACACAATCGCCATGACTTTTTATAATAACCTATAATCTTTCTATATTCTGTTCAATCCATGCGCAGTATCAAGGTTGGCTCTGATACCACTGTTAGGAGGCAACCGCCAGGATCCTTAGATATCACGTACAGATCACTGCGGAAATAAGTTTAAATGATAATGATTCAAGAACCATACATGCGAGATCTCTCTGATTTGATCTCGGTCTTATAACAGCCTAAAAATCTCAAGATCTTCTACTGTATTCCTCTATGCTAGAATTCACACCGGGGTGTGGGCCTCTTCTACAAATTCTCCTTGCTCTCAAAAATGAGATTTCTCTTGTGTGTCCTTTCTAGAGAGCAATAGCACATATTTATAGGCTATAATAGGGACCTTAAGAAGGAAATAAGGAATATGCTTCTTATAGAAATAGGAAACCCTAATTCAACCCAAATTAGAATCCTAGATCCATAAATTACAATTTAGTCCACTAAAGAATTATAATTGTACTCTTGTCCTTATTCTCAAAATAATATTTCGAGCTTCTTGTTATTAAATGCTTATTAATCTCCCCACGTTAAGATTTCAAATATCCATTAATTAAATAATTACTGACGCCTATATTTAATCGATATCTTTATAATTCCCTGAGACCTTACACTTAACTTATTTGATATGTCGGACACTAAGTCCACCTGCAAGATTTGACATAATCAAAACTTATAAGCTTCATCAAGGAGATATCATCAATCCCTATTACAGGACGTGGATTCCGTCAATAAACTAATATGCACCATACACGAGTGTAGTCATCCAATTTACTGAGATTATTGACCCACAAAAGGTCTCACTCCTTTGTAAATCAAAATGTCAAATACTAAATGCACGTGTCTATTATTTACATCGGGATTAAGAGTACAAGCTCTCATAATAACCATTTGGATGTTAATAATCTTATATAGTTAGTATAAAGACAATAACCCAAAAATAGTCCTGTTCAATACACACAAAGTATACTAGCATAACGAGTTGAAACTATATTGTTTCCCGTAGCCAAGACAAGCCTACTAAAAACTCAGGCTACATCGTACTGATGGTGTGTCCAGCTCTATCTAGTTTGTGAACAACAATAACTTGTATTCTATAAGAATCGATAAATAAGTCTTCCGTGCATAAGCTGAACTCTACACACTAACTTGTCTACTTTATAGAATAAAAGAGGCACTTATGCACAGTAAATCATAATGCAACCATTTACCCATACAAATTCTCATTAAGATGGAAAAATCAAACTTTACTAATAAGTAAATCAGTCAAAGAAAAATACATAAAAGTATGCTTTTAGTATAAATTTCCAACACAAATGCAGAAAACTTGAAGACATCAGAGAGACGATTAATAAGATCTGTTTTATTTGGAACTGGATATCTGAATGGTTTTTGAACATCTTATTCTTATTTAGACTTTGTCTAAATAATATTGATATGTTGAATAGGAGTTAATTCAACAAAATCAAATTTAATTCTTTATTGTCTAAAATTGTTTTTAGACCTAATGAGTCAATTTCAAAGGGCTGTAAAATTTTTAGAAAAGGATTTCCAAGGATAACATCATTGTTCAAATCCTTTCCTAGAAGGAAATTAGTATTTATGCATGTTCCATTTTTAGAGACATAAATATTACTTAATTTTTATTTGATATGTGGTTTTTTGCTAGCAGTAGCTAGATTGAGTTTATTATTGGTTTTTTAATAATATTTTGTTGGGATTAATCCTTATCTTATTAAATTAACGTTTGCACCACTACCTAGTAAGCAGAGTGCTTTAATAGAGAAGTTTTTGACCTTAATTGTAGCTTGCGTTTTCCATTTTTTAAGTGGCTTTCTTGTTAAAGAATTTACAAAACCATTTAAGTCTTTATCAAATTTTGCTTGATTTCTAAATTATCATTATTTTCTTGATAATTTTTGAGTGTGTGAAATTGAAGATTCTCAACACGTTGTTTGAGTTATTGAAGTTCAATTAAGTCTTGTTTTAATTTCTTATTTCTTGTTTTTGATTGTTTATTTCTTTATAAAGATCTTGAATAGAAAGATGAGTAGGAGCTTGTTACTCTCTTAATCTATTTAATATAGTCTTAATGCTGAATTGTTCAAGTAAGTCTGATATGTTTTTGATGTAGAAGCTTTCCCTTTTTTAGTTCCTTTATTTAAATGTTTAAACATTTATAGAACTATCTCTTCTGGAGTAGAAAGTACATTTAAAGATAAAGAGAAAGAAGAAGCAGATTCATACTAGATTTCACTACCAAATATTTTACAATGACATCTATCTAAAGCATGAGAGGAAGAATAATTTGTATCAGAGGAACCGGATGACTCTGACGCTGAGGATCCTTTTAAGATAGTTTTGATTTATTTTTCTATTTTAACTTTTATTTTTAGGCAGTTAGGAGCTATATGTCCTTTTTCCTTACAATTATAACATTGTATTTCTTTTTTCTTAGGATAACAAGTGGATGGATTATCGTTTGTATAAAATTTCTTTAATTCTTTATAAGGGTTTTTATGAGAAGATTTTTTATAATATATTTTTGAGGGAGTATAATATTGTGGAGTTGAAAAATGCTTAGATTTTCTTTTTTGATGGTTTCTTTTTAAGTTTTTCTTTTGATTTTGGCTAGAAGGACTGATTAAGGGTTCCAACCCAAATTGAAAACAAAAATCACCATGCTCATACTTGCTGATTCTTTTTTGATTTTCAATTTTACGTTTAAGTTTGATTTCATTGCATAATGAAAATCCAACTTTATTAATCTTTTGAATTAGATCACTATATGTATACATTCCATAATTCAAATTTACATAATTTTCTGATTTTAATTCTTCTCTAACTTTTTCTGCAAAAAAGTTTAGGAAGACCAAATATGAATTTTTCTTTCAAAAATTCTAAATTACTTATATCGATCGTATAGAGTTATGATAAGAAGACTTTTTTATACCAACGAAAATCTGATAATGTTGGGCAAGATAAATTGATTAATTGTGTTTTTAATTTTTCTTTTATAGTCATATAATTACCAATAAAATGTTTAACCATATTGGTAACAAGCATGTAGATGGAATCAGGGTTCATTTGGCCTTGAGGAGTAAGAACAGGATTTTCTGAGGGATTTGTTTTTAATGAAATTAATATAACATTTCTTTCTATATTAGTTAGGTATTTTTCTCACCAACTATGTAATTGTCCAGTAAATCCAAGGATGGCTACATTTACTGCATGTCTTTGATTATTACTCGCAGCCATGATGATAGAGGCATATATCATCATGTGTTGGCATAGTTGCAGGATTTGATATTCAGATAGTCCATCTACATTCCAATCATATACTAAAGAGTTTTCAAATCGAAGGCCATTTAGAATAGCTTTTTCTTTGAATTAAAGATCAACTGGAGTAGGTCTTAGATAATAATTTCTTGTTTTTGCTACAGTGACTATTGGTTTTTGTCTTTTAAATATTTTATTGATTTATAGAGATTCTTGATTTTGATCATCTTGGTTTTCATTTGATTTTTCTTCTATAGAGTCAAAAATAGAGAATTCTAAGTCTGAGCTCGAAGCTTTAGAAACTAAAACATTTATGGATTTTTCATCTTTATTTCCTTTATTATCTTTAAGTTTTATGTTTGTAAAACTATGAGATAATTGATTGATTAGTTCGTCTGAAAAGTTTAAGGGTTTTTTTTTCTAACTTTAAATTTTTAAGGGCTTCACCTTGAAAACCTAAAGATTATGTCTTGATTACTTTATGGGAAGAAGTAGTTTCAAAAAATTTTAAAATATTTTCAACTTTATCTTCAATTCTATTGGTTTGTTGGCCAATAGTATAAAGGTTTTGTATAATTATTTTGTTCTAAAACATGACTTAAATTTGATTTGTAAATAAATTCAGTTTTACCTTTGTCTCCTTGTATTTTTGCAACATCTTTTATGGGTATAGCTGAAGTGTCTTTGTCAATGATTTGATGTAATGGAGGATGTATAGATTCTTCAACTCTTTTGTGGAGAGGAATTGGTAGAAGCTATAATCCAAAAAGAGCTTAATTTATTTATCATATTGATGGATAAATTTTCAGTATTATAAGCTTTCTTCATTGTTAGTTAAAGCCAATCAAAGAAATAAATATTTCTTTGATTATTATACATATATTTTTGCCATTTTGCTTTTAGAAAATCTTTATGTTCTTGAGAAACATTGTTAAAAAAGGATTTTGTGAGAGGATGTAAAGCTAAATTCTTTTTCAACATTTCTTTATCAATTTCAAAGAATACAATAACATTTATATTGAAATCGGAATCCGAATGATTATATGTAGTAGATGGAGAAGCTTGATAAGAAGGATACACTAGTCCTATAGGGCGAAGGTCTACATTAGGTGTAGAGCAAGAAACTCGGGATGGTTCTTTTATGAAAGATCCTACCGCAGACAGAGGATAAGAATAAGACTTTCTAAAAGGCTGATTAACTGTAGGAGTTGTATCTCTTAAATCTGTTTGAAAAGTTATTTCAACACTTTCATCTTCATGTTCAATAATTGTTTTAATATCTTGATTTTCTAAAGACCTTTCTAGTTGAGCTTTTTCTAAGCACCATTTAGCAGATAGATTAATATCATTCCACTGTATGAGTTCTGGAATATTAATTTTATTTTTAAAATTAGTTTGGAATAAAGTAGTCATAACTTTTGCTTGATGGGAATAGGCTATACCTGGAACAACTAAATTCATGAGTTTATAATAAACTCTATATATGAGAGCAAGATTTTGATTATGAGGATTCATATCAAAACCTTTTATCTGGATAGCAAGAGTAAGTGCTTCATATATACCTGGATCTGTAAAAGAAACAGAAAAATTTGGAAAGCAATTGAAGAAAGTAGGGCCATTAGCCAAACTTGATTCAACCATTCTAAGTAATGAATCACTGAATTTTTTATATCTTGTATCTTGAACATAGATGAGAGCTTCAGTTCTAAGTCCACGTCTTGTTAATGGATTTAAAGCAACTTACACTAATCCAAAATGAATATAATTGTATGTTTTAACATACTCTTTTATTTCATGGGCTTGATTAAAAAAAGATGCTGAATATTACTGGTAATGGATTTAATTCTTTCAATGGCTTTACTTTATAACTTGATTTCAATTGAAAACTTCCAACTTTATAAATTTCATTTTTATTTATGGTTGGAATAATCCAGTGACAAATAACTTGATCTAAATTGTCATAACTGATTTCTTCACTATTTTTAATAGACATGGAAGATAAGGAATTTGATGATGAGGAAGAAGAAGGTACAAACTTCTTAATAAGCTTAGCCATAATTTGTATTACAAAGTTATTTTAACCAAATCCACTACAAGTATCTAACGAAATAGAGGATTTACACACCAACAAAGTGCCTTAAATGCCTTCACACAGCTAACAACAGCGACAACAATGGCTACCTCAGCTTCACTCTAAGCGGAATATGATTAAAATTTCTCAATAATAACAAACACACAACCAAGTATTAAAATTTTTGATGTTCTTGCTTCTGAGTTAGCAATTCCTTAAACAAAATCAAAACATAAAGATAAATTCAGACTTATTTATAGTCATAACAAACATAATTTACGTTTCATTACAACTGAATTTAGACTGAATGTGCATTTTATTAAATGTGCTTGCAAATTTCATGATCACAGTCTTTGCTGTGGATGAACTTTATTCTGAATAGCGAGATGTCATGATTGCTTTGAGTGACTTGATAAGGTATGTGTCATGTCTTTATTTCTATTCCCTTTCTGAAGATAAGTTCTTCATGGAAGTGCATGTCAGGAATAAAATACTACTTCATTCTTATGAGAGATATGCTTTGTCTTTTAATACTTTTGCATGTACTTTTTCTAGAAACTCATTGATGGGCTAGTAGAGAAAGCTTTTCTCATCCTTCCAATGCTTTAGAAAAAGCTCTTGTAGGAAGAATCTTTATGGTAGGTATAGTATTATAGGAGACTTGCATCAAAGTGCTCATCCCAACCTTCATTTGTTAATTCACCATGGAATAATTGGATTCACACGTCTTTAAAAATATCAAAAGACATGTCTTCATAAGCATTGATAATTTGATTAAGAGCTGTATGTCCAGATTTATATGGATTATGTATCACCGTTCTTTGCTCAGCGAGATCGTCAGCAATGCAAAAACTCATCGACTGTCATACCAAATATATCTGTATGTACTTGCAAATTCAAGCTGTCATTTTAGATTGAGAAATCTTTGATATTGATTAGAAGCTGGATCATAATTTTGGAGACGTTCTAAGCTGTATTCCATTGTTGCGACTTCATGAGATTCATACCATTGAGCTAGATAATTAACAGGGAGATACTCGTAATCATTTAAGGTAAAGATGAATTTTTTGTAGACTAAATCTCCTTCTTCATAAATCATGATAGTCCATGATTGATAAGGTTGATAAAACTGGATTTCCGATCTTTCACACAAACTTGATGAAATCATTATGAGAAGTTGTCTTTTGGTAACTCTTAAGGCTGTGAATGGCATGGCGCACGATTGCAGGGAGCTGCTGTATTATTTCAAAATCATTTCTTCATAAAGAAAATCTTTGGACTAATCCTTGTTCGATATATGAGATATCAACTTCATATGATTGCAGGAATAATTTGGGAAAGCCAGTTGCCCAGCTTATATATTGAGCTTTGAGCATTAATTGCTCCTTGATCTGATAAGAAATAATTTTTTCTCTAATTCTTGCAGCTATCTCATCTGGAAGGGCTATGTTAACCTTTTCCAGGAGGTGAATTCTGGATGTTTTTTCACCAGCATAGGTAGATAACAGCGCTCTTTGATGGATGTTATGGCACATAAAGATTTGGCTTTCTAAGTCCTTGATATGGTTTGCAATTTTGGATAGGGTTTTTCTAGTGTTTTTTTTCTTTAATCAGAGAGAATGGCATTCCAATGGGCATTGATAAGTTCTTGTGAAGTGACAGATAATCCTATATTGAAGAAGGGAATTGATATTTGTTGAGATGCAGGTATGAAGAAAGAGCTTGATTCCGGAATAGGGGCTTTGCTTTTGCTTGTACTTGATGTCATAATGAGAAAGGATACTTCTTGAAGGCAGATAGGTCTGAATGAGAATTTTATTCTCTTTGGGAAAAGAAAAATAATTTTATATCTATCCTCCAGGTAAAATTTAAAGGTACCAAAATCTGGATGTAGGATCAAATGCAGAAAACATGAATACATCAGAGAGACGATTAATAAAATCTGTTTTATTTGGAACTGGATATTTGAATGGTTTTTGAACATCTTATTCTTATTTACACTTTGTTTGAATAATATTGATATGTTGAATAGGAGTTAATTCAACAAAATCAAAATTTAATTCTTTATGGTCTAAAATAGTTTTTAGACCTGATGAGTCAATTTAAGAAGGCTGTAAAAGTTGCAAAAAAGGATTTCCAAGGATAACATCATTGTTTAAATCCTTTCCTAGAAGGAAATTGGTCTTTATGCTCTCCTATTTTTACAGACACAAGCATTACTTAATTTGTATTTGATATGTAGTTTTTTGCTAGCAGTAGCTAGATTGAGTTTATTATTTGTTTTCTTATAATATTTTGTTAGGATTAATCCTTCTCTTATTAAATTAACATCTGCGCCACTATCTAGTGAGCCGAATGCTTTAATAGTGAATTCTTTGTTCTTAATTGTAACTTGAGTTTTCCAAATTTTAAGTGGATTTCTTGTTAAAGAATTTACAAAACCATTCAAACTTTCATCAAACTTTTGTTGATTTTCTAAATTTTCATTATTTTCTTGATGATTTTGGAGTATGTGAAATTCAAGATTCTCAACACGTTGTTTGAGTTCTTGAAGTTCAATTAAGTCTTGTTTTAATTTTTTTATTTCTTGATTTTGATTATTAATTTCTTTATAAAGATCTTGTTGCTCTCTTAATCTATCTAACACAGTTTTAATGCTGATTTGTTGAGGTAAGTCTGATATGTTATTTGATATAGAAGCTTTTCATTTTATAGTTCCTTTATTTATATTCTATATTTCTTCAAAATATTTATTTTTTAATTCTTCATCTTTTAGATCTTTAAACATTTCTAGCACCATCTCTTCTAGAGCAGAAAGTACGTTTAAAGATAAAGAGGAAGAAAAAGCATATTCATATTAGATTTCACTGTCAAATATTTTACAATGACATGTATCTGAAGCATGAGACGAAGAAAAATCTGTATTAGAGGAACTGGATGACTCTGACGATTATCTTTTGTATGAGATTTCTTTAATTCTTTATAAGGGTTTTTATGAGAAGATTTTTTATGATATCTTTTTGAGGGAGTATAGTATTGTGAAGTTGAAAAATGTTTAGATTTTCTTTTTTGATGGTTTCTTTTTAAGTTTTTCTTTATATTCTGGCTAGAAGGACTGATTAATGGCTTCATACCAAATTGAAAATAAAAATCACCAAGTTCATACTTGCTGATTCTTTTTTGATTTTCAATTTGACGTTTTAAGTTTGATTTTATTGCATAATGAAAATCCAACTTTATTAATCTTTTGAATTAGATCACCATATGTATACATTCCATAATTCAAATTTCCATAATTTTCTGATTTTAATTCTTCTCTAACTTTCTCTGCAAAGAGTTTAGGAAGACTAGATATGAATTTTTCTTTCCAAGATCCTGAATTGGTTGCATCGATTGTATAGAGTTTTGATAAGAAAATATCTTTATACCAACAAAAATCTGGTAATGTTGGGCAAGATAAATTGATTGATTGCGCTTTTTTTTTTCTTCTGCATTCATATAATTACTAATAAAATGTTTTACTATATTGGTAATAAGCATGTAAATAGAATCAGGAATCATTTGACCTTAAGGAGTAATAACAGGATTTCCTGAAGGATCTCTTTCTACTACATGTAGTATAACTTGTCTTTCTATATCAGATTGGTACTTTCCCCAGTAACCATGTAATTGTCCAGTAAATCCAAGGACGATTGCATTTACTGCATGTCTTTGATCATTACAGACAACCATGATGGTAGAGGTATATATCATCATGTGTTGGCATAGTTACAGGATTTGATATTCAAATAGTCCATCTACATTCCATTCATATACTGAGGAGTTTTCAAATCAAAGGCCATTTAGAATAGCTTGTTTTTCAAATTGAATATCAACTGAAGTAGGTCTTGGATAATAATTTCTTGTTTTTTGCTGTAGTGATTGTTGGTTTTTGCCTTTCAAATATTTTATTGATTTGTAGAGATTCTTGATTTTGATCATTTTAAGTCTCATTTTTTTTAGACTCTTCTTCTATAGGATTAATTATAGAAAATTCTAAATCTAAGCTAGTGGCTTTTGAATTTGAGACTAAAATATTTAAAGATTTATCAGCTTTTTGATCTTTATTTTCTTAAAGTTTATATTTGTAAAATTATGTGATAATTGATTGATTAGTTCATCTAAAAATTTTAAAGGTTTTTTCTCTAATTTTAGATCTTTAAGGGCTTAACCTTGAAAACCTAAAGTTTGTGTCTTAATTATCTTTTTTTCAAGAAGATGTTTCATAAATTTTTAAAATATTTTCAACTTTATCTTCGATTCTATTGGTTTGTTGGCCAATAGTATGAAGGTTAATATTTGTATAATTATGTTGTTCTAAAACATGACTTAAGTCCAATTTATAAATTAATTCAGATTTACTTTTATCTCCTTGTTTTTTTGCAACATCTTTTATGGGTATGGCCGAAGTTTCTTTATATATGATTTGATGTAATGGAAGATATATAGATTTTTCAGTTCTTTGTGGAGATGAACTGATAGAAGCTATAATCCAAGATGAGCTTAATTTTGTTATCATATTGATGGATAAATCTTCAGTAGTATAAGCTTTCTTTATGGCTAGTTTAAGCCAATCAAAGAAATAAATATTTCTTTGATGATCATACATATATTTATACCACTTTTCTTTTAAGAAATCTTTATGCTCTTGAGAAACCTGTTTAAAAAGGGATTTTGTTAAAGGATGTAAAGCTAAATTAGTTGTTAACATTTCTTTATTAATTTGAAAACATTCAATAACATTTATATTGAAATCAGATTATGAGGGATTATATGTATTAGTTGGAGAAGCATGATTTCTAATGTTTTCTAAAGCTTGATAAGAAGGATACACAAGTATTGTAGGTTGAGGGTCTACATTAGGTGTAGAGCAAGAAACCCGGGATGGTTATTTTATGGAAGATCCTACCACAGAGGAAGGATGAAAATAAGACTTTCTAGAACGTTGATAACTGTAGGAGTTGTATCTCTTGAATCTATTTGAAAAGTTATTTTAACACTTTCATCTTTATATTCAATAATTGTTTCAATATCTTGACTTTCTAAAGACATTTTAGGTTGAGTGTTTTCTAAGCACCATTTACTAGATAGATTAATATCATACCACTATATAAGTTTTGAAATATTAACTTTATTTTTTAAATTAGTTTGGAATAAAGTAGTCATATCTTTTGCTTGATGGGAATAGGCTATGCCTAGAACAACTGAATTCATGAGTTTATAATAAACTCTATACATGAGAGCAAGATTTTGATTATGAGGATTCATATCAAAACCTTTTGCTTAGATAGAAAGAGTAAGAGGTTCAAGTGCACCTGGATTTGTAAGGGAAACAGAAAAATTTGGAAAGCAATTAAAAAAAAGTAGGGCTAATAGCCAAACTTGGTTCAACTATTCCAAGTAATGAATCACTGAAATTTTTATGTCTTGTATCGTGAACATAGATGAGAACTTCTGTTCTAAGTCCAAGTCTTGTTAAAGGCTTCAGACCAACTTGCACTAATCTAAAATGAATATAATTGTATTTTTTAACATACTCCTTTATTTCATGAGGCTTGATTAAAGAAAGATGCTGAATATTATTGGTAATGAATTTAGTTCTTTCAATGGTTTTTACTTTTTAACTTGATTTTAATTGAAAACTTCGGATTTAATAAATTTCATTTTTAGTTATGGTTGGAATAGTGTAGTCACAAAATACTTAATCTAAATTGTCATAACTGATTTCTTCACTATTTTTAATAGACATAACAGATAAGGAATTTGATGATAAGGAAGAAGAAGGTACAAACTTCTTAATAAGCTTATCCAAATTTGTATTACAGAGTTATTTTAACCAAATGCACCACGAGTATCAAACGAAATAAAGGATTTACACACCAACAAAATGCCTTAAACACCTTCACACGGCTAACTATGGCGATAACAATGGCTACCTCTGCTTCGCTCCAGGCAGAATATGATTAAAATTTCTCAATAATAACAAACACAGAACTAAGTATTAAGACGTTTGATGTTCTTACTTCTGAGTCAGCAATTCCTTAAGAAAATCAAAGCATAACATAACAAAGATAAGTGAAGAAATACTCACAAAACGACTTTATATTGCCAAAGTACTTGATTACAAATTTGATACCAACTTGGCTTTGATACCAAATGGGGAAGATGGTGGTTATACCAAAGCAAAAAGGGAGGAGTGAGGAGATGGTGGTGGATGCAAGGCTGGATTTTGCCTAGTATTCCAACTCTTGCCTGTACATGAGGAAGGCTAGACCTATTTATAGTAATAAAGAACATAATTTACATTTCATTACAACAGAATTTACACTGCATTTGCATTTCATTTCATGTGTTGACAAATTTCATGACGCAATCGGACTGCAGGCAAAAATCACAATCATTGCTGCAGATGAGCTTTATTCTGAATAGTGAGATGTCATGATTGCTTTGAGTGACTTGATAAAGTATGTGTCATGTCTTTATTTCTTTTCCCTTTCTGGAGATAAGTTCTTCATAGATGTGCATGTTGGGAGTAGAATATTACTTCATTCTTGTGAGAGATATGCTTTCTCTTTTAGCACTTTTGTATGTACTTTTTCCAAAAAATTCATTAATGGGCTAGTAAAAAAAGCTCTTGTAGGAAGAACCTTTATGCTAGGCCTAATATTATTGGAGACTTGCATCAAAAGTGCTCATCCCAACCATCATTTGTTAATTCACCATGGAATAATTGGATTAACTCTTCTCGAGTTCTGTCAGAAATATCAAAAGTCATGTCTTCATAAGCATTGATAATTTGATTAAGAGCTGTATGTCCAGATTTATATGGATTCTGTATCACCGTTGTTTGCTCAGCGAGATCATCAGCGAGGCAAATAACTCTTCGACCGTCACACCAAACATATCTATATGTACGTGCAAATTCAAGATGTCCTTTTAGATTGAGAAATCTTTGATACTAATCCGAAGCTGGATCATAAGTTCGGAGGCGTTCTAAGCTGTATTCCATTGTAGCGACTTCATGAGATTCCTACCATTAAGCTGGATAATCAACAGGGAGATGCTCATAATCATTTAAGGTAGAGATGAACTTTTTGCAGACTAAATCTCCTTCTTCATAATTCATGATGGTCCATAATTGATAAGGTTGATAAAATCAGATTTTTGATCTTTCACCCGAACTAGATGAAATCGTTATGAGAAATTGTCTTTTGGTAACTCCAAGGCTACGAAGGGCATGACGCACGATTGCAGGGAGCTGCTGTATCATTTCAAAATCATCTCTGCATAAAGAAAATCTTTGGACTAATCCTTATTTGATATATGAGATATCAACTTCATGTAATGGCAGGAATAAGTTGCGAAAGCCATTTGCCCAGCTTATATATTGAACTTTGAGCATTAATCGCTCCTTAATCTGACAAGAAATTGCTTTTTCTCTAATTCTTGCAGCTAGCTCATCTGGAAGGGCTGTGTTAACCTTTTCCAGGAGGTGAATTCTAAATGTTTTTTCATCAACCTAGGTGGATAACAGTGCTCTTTGATGGATGTTATGGCACATAAGGATTTGGCTTTTTAAGTCCATGATATGGTTTGCAATTTTGGATAGAGTTTTTCTAGTGTTTTTTCTTTTATCTGAGAGAATGGCACTCCAATGGGCATTGATAAGTTCTTGTGAAATGACAGATAATCCTGGATTATAGAAGGGAATTGATGTTTGTTGGGAAGTAGGTACGAAGGAAGAGCTTGATTCCTGAAAAAGGGCTTTTCTTTTGCTTGTACTTGATTTCATAATGAGAAGGGATACTTCCTGAAGGCAGATAGGTCTGAATGAGAATTATCAATAATTAAAATTTTTATTTTCTTCGGGAAAAGAAAAATAATTGATATCTGTCCTCTGGGTAGAATTTGAAGGTACTAAAATCCGGATGCAGGATTAAATGTAACAAATATGAAGACATTAGAGAGATGATTAATAAGATCCGTTTTATTTGGAACTAGATATTTGAATGGCTTTTGAACGTCTTCGTCTTGTTTACACTTTGTCTGAATAATATTGATATGTTGAATAAGAGTTAATTCAACAAAATTGAAATTTAATTCTTTATTGTCTAAAATAGTTTTTCGACCTAATGAGTCAATTTGAAAAGGCTGTAAAATTTGTAGAAAAAGATTTCCAAGGATAACATCATTGTTTAAATCCTTTCCTAGAAGGAAATTAGTCTTTATGCATATTCCATTTTTACAGACATAAACATTACTTAATTTGTATTTGATATCTAGTTTTTTTCTAGCAGTAGCTAGATTGAGTTTTTTATTGGTTTTTTCGTAATATTTTGTTGGGATTAATCCTTTTCTTGTTAAATTAACATCTATGCTACTATCTAGTAAGCAGAGTGCTTTAATAGAGAAGTCTTTGACCTTAATTGTTGCTAAAGTTTTCCATTTTTTAAGTGGATTTCTTGTTAAATAATTTACAAAACCATTTAAGTCTTTATCAAATTTTTCATGATATTCTAAATTATCATGAGTTTCTTGATAATTTTTTAGTTGTGAAATTCAACATTCTCAACGCGTTGTTTGAGCTCTTAAAGTTCAATTAAGTCTTGTTTTAATTCTTTTATTTATTGTTTTTTATTATTAATTTCTTTATAAAGATCTTGAATTAAAAGATGAGGAGGAGCTTGCTGCTCTCTTAATTTATCTAATACAGTTTTAATGTTGAATTGTTCAGGTAAGTCAGATATATTAATCGAAGTAGAAGCTTTTCCTTTTTTTTGTTTCCTTTATTTATATTATGTATTTTTTCAAAATATTTATTTTTTAATTCTTCATCTTTTAGATCCTTAAACATTTCTAGCGCCATCTCTTCTGGAGGAGAAAGTATGTTTAAAGATAAAGAGGAAGAAGAAGCAGATTCATACTGGATTTCAATGTCAAATATTTTACAATGACATGTATCTGAAGCATGAGAGGAAGAATAATCTGTATCAGAGGAACTAGATGACTCTGACGCTGAGGATCCTTTTAAGATAGTTTTGATTTCTTTTTCTATTTTAGCTTTTATTTTTTGGGCAGTCAGGAGCTATATGTCCTTTTACTTTGTAATTATAACATTGTATTTCTTTTTTCTTGGGATAAGAAGTGGACAGATTATCGTTTGTATAAGATTTCTTTAATTCTTTATAAGGGTTTTCTTGAGAAGATTTTTTATAATATCTTTTCAAGGGAGTATAATATTGTGGAGTTGAAAAATGTTTAGATTTTCTTTTTTGATGGTTTCTTTTTAAGTTTTTCTTTTTATTCTGGCTAGAAGGACTGATTAATGGTTCCATACCAAATTGAAAACAAAATTCACCAAGTTCATACTTGCTGATTCTTTTTTTATTTCAATTTGACGTTTAAGTTTGATTTCATTGCTTCATGAAAATCCAACTTTATTAATCTTTTGAATTAGGTCACCATATGTATACATTCCATAATTCAAATTTCCATAATTTTCTGATTTTAATTCTTCCCCAACTTTTTCTGCAAAAAGTTTAGGAAGACCAGATATGAATTTTTCTTTTCAAAATTCTGAATTACTTGCATCGGTTGTATAGAGTTTTGATAAGAAGACTTCTTTATACCAACGAAAATCTGATAATGTTGGGCAAGATAAATTGATTAATTGTGTTTTTAAATTTTCTTCTACATTTATATAATTAGCAATAAAATGTTTGACTATATTGGTAATAAGCATGTAAATGGAATCAGGCATCATTAGGCCTTAAGGAGTGAGAACAGGATTTCCTGAGGGATCTTTTTTTACTGCATTTAATATAGCATTTCTTTATGTATCAAATCGGTATTTTTCCCACCAACCACATAATTTTCCAGTAAATCCAAGGATGACTACATTTACTGCATGTCTTTGATCATTACCGACAACCATGATGGTAGAAGCATATATCATCATGTGTTGGCATAGTTGCAGGATTTGATATTTAGATAGTCCATCTATATTCCATTCATATACTGAAGAGTTTTCAAATCGAAGGCCATTTAGAATATCTTGTTCTTCAAATTGAAGATCAACTGGAGTAGGTCTTGGATAATAATTTCTTGTTTTTGCTATAGTGACTATTGGTTTTTGTCTTTTAAATATTTTATTGATTTGTATAGATTCTTGATTTTGATCATCTTGATTTTCATTTGATTTTTCTTCTATAGAGTTAGAAACAGAGAATTCTGAGTCTGAGCTTGAAGCTTTAGAAACTAAAACATTTATGGATTTTTCAGCTTTATTATCTTTATTATCTTTAAGTTTTATGTTTGTAAAACTATGAGATATTGGCTGATTAGTTTGTCTAAAAATTTTAAGGGTTTTTTTTTCTAACTTTAGATCTTTAAGGGCTTCTCCTTGAAAACCTAAAGATTGTGTCTTGATTACTTTATGGGAAGAAGTAGTTTCATAAAATTTTAAGATATTTTCAACTTTATCTTAATTATATTGGTTTGTTGGCCAATAGTATGAAGGTTAATATTTGTATAATTATTTTGTTTTAAAACATGACTTAAATTTGATTTATAAATAAATTCAATTTTACCATTATCTCCTTGTATTTTTCAACATCTTTTATGGGTGTAGCTGAAGTTTCTTTATAAATGATTTGATGTAATGGAGGATATATAGATTCTTCAGTTCTTTGCTGAAAAGAATTGGTGGAAGCCATAATCTAAGATGAACTTAATTTTGTTGTTATATTGATGGATATATCTTTAATATTATAAGCTTTCTTTATGGCTAGTTTAAGCCAATCAAAGAAATAAATGCTACTTTGATTATCATACATATATTTATACCAATTTGCTTTTAAAAAATCTTTATGTTCTTGAGAAACAAGGTTAAAAAAGGATTTTGTGAGAGGATGTAAAGCTAAATTCTTTTTTAACATTTCTTTATCAATTTCAAATCATTCAAAACCATTTATATTGAAATTGGATTCCGAAGGATTATATGTATTAGATGGAGAAACTTGATAAGAAGGATACACAAATCCTGTAGGTCAAAGGTCTACATTAGGTGTAGAGCAAGAAACTCAGGATGGTTCTTTTATGGAAGATCCTACCACAGAGGGAGGATGAGAATAAGACTTTCTAGAAGGTTGATAAACTGTAGGAGTTGTATCTCTTGAATCCATTTGAAAATTTATTTCAACACTTCCATCTTCACATTCAATAATTGTTTCGATATCTTCATTTTCTAAAAACCTTTCCGGTTAGGTGTTTTCTAAGTGCCATTTACCAGATAGATTAATATCATTCCACTATATGAGTTTTGGAATACTAATTTTACTTTTGAAATTAGTTTGGAACAAAGTAGTCATACCTTTTGCTCGATGGGAATAGGCTATGCTTGGAACAACTGAATTCATGAGTTTATAATAAACTCTATCTATGAGAGCAAGATTTTGATTATGAGGATTCATATCAAAACCTTTTGTCTGGAGATCAAGAGCAAGAGCTTCATGTACACATGGATCTATAAGGGAAACAGAGAAATTTGGAAAGCAATTAAAGAAAGTAAGCCATTAGCCAAACTTGATTCAACCATTCCGAGTAATGAATCACTGAATTTTTTATGTCTTGTGTCTTGAACATAGATGAGAGCTTCTGTTCTATGTCCAACTCTTGTTAAAGGCTTCAGCAACTTGCACTAATTCAAAATGAAGATAATTGTATGTTTTAACATACTCCTCTATTTCATTGGGCTTGATTAAAAAAAGATGCTGAATATTACTTTATAACTTAATTTTAATTGAAAACTTCCAACTTTATAAATTTCATTTTTATTTACGGTTGGAATAGTTCAGTCATAAATAACTTGATCTAAATCATCATCACTGATTTCTTCATTATGTTTAATAGGCATAGAAGATAAGGAATTTGATGATGATGAAGAAGAAGGTACAAACTTCTTAATAAGCTTAGCCATAATTTGAATTACAAAGTTATTGCAACCAAATCCACAGCGAGTATATAACAAAATAAATGATTTACACACCAATAAAATGCTTTAAACGCCTTCACATAGCTAACAACAGCGACTACAATAGCTACCTCAACTTCGTTCCGGGCAGAATATGATTAAAATTTCTCAATAACAACAAACACATAACCAAGTATTATGATTTTTGACGTTCTTGCTTCTGAGTCAACAATTCCCTAAATAAAATAAAAACATAAAGATAAGTGAAGAAATACTCACAAAACGACTTTATATTGCAACCATTCTTGATTACAAACTTGATACCAACTTGGCTCTGATACCAAATGGGGAAGATGGTGGGTATGCAAAAGCAGAAAGGAGAGGAGAGAGGAGATGGTGGTGGAAGCAAGGCTAGATTTTGACTGGTATTCCAACTCTTGCCTATACATGAAGACGGCGAAACCTATTTATAGCCATAACCAACATAATTTACATTTCATTACAACTAAATTTAGACTGAATGTGCATTTCATTTAATGTGCTGGCAAATTTCATGATGCTTCCTGACTCAGGCAAAAATCACAATATTTGCTTTAGATGAACTTTATTTTGAATAGTGAGATGTCATGATTGCTTTGAGTGACTTGATAAGGTATGTGTCAAATCTTTATTTCTTTTCCCTTTCTGGAGATAAGTTCTTCATGGATGTGCATGTCGGGAATAAAATACTGCTTCATTCGTATGAGAGATATGCTTTGTCTTTTAGTACTTTTGCATGTACTTTTTCTAAGAACTCATTGATGGGCTACTAGAAAAAGCTTTTCTCATCCTTCCAATGTTTTAGAAAAAGCTCTTGTAGGAATAATCTTTAAGCTGGGCATAGTATTATTGGAGACTTACATCAAAAGTGCTCATTCCAACCTTCATTTGTTAATTCACCATGGAATAATTGGATTAACTCTTCTCGAGTTTCTTCAGAAATATCAAAAGACATGTCTTCATAAGCATTGATAACTTGATTGAGAGCTGTATATCCAGATTTATATGGACTTTGCATCAACGTTGTTTGCTGAGCGAGATCATCAGCAACGCAAACAACTCGCCGACCATCACACCAAAAATATCTGTATGTACTTGCAAATTCAAGTTGTTCTTTTAGATTGAGAAATCTTTGATATTGATTAGAAGCTGGATCATAATTTTGGAGATGTTCTAAGCTGTAATCTATTATAGCAACTTCATGAGATTTATACCATTGAGTCGGATAATCAACAAGGAGATGCTCGTAATCATTTAAGGTAGAGATGAATTTTTTACAAACTAAATGTCCTTCTTCATAAGTCATGCATATGTGATGTTAGGGGTAAAATTGTCTTTTCACATGAATTCACATCTGTTTTGTAGGCAATTGATTATATGGGTCCCATTTGTAAAGAATTGAGGCAAGGAATTGATTTTCAAGAAAAAAGAGAGCAGAATTGAAGAGAAAAGGAAATTGGAAAAAAATTGTAAAAAGTCGGCTTCATGGTCCCCCACACACACATGCACATGTATGGGGCTCACTTGTAAAACATCCAAGATGGGGTCCATTTATTTGTTGCACATTTTCAATAGATTTTGAAGAGAATTTGAAGAATATCTCATTAAAGATGGACAAGGAAAGCCACATAGGAGTTTTTTTTTAGAAGGAGAAGATTTAATTGAAAAAAAAATGCAAAAAAATATCCAAGCAAGCTATTCCACGTCCAAAAGAGATTTTGGATCAGATTTTGATTGAAAAAATAAAGAAAAAAATCAAGGGAGAATTATCTAGAAGATCTCTTCAAGTTCGGGGCCAACAAGGAGAACTTTCCAAAAAAGGAAAGTTGACGATGCAAAAAGATAAAAGGGGAAGTTCTACACCTCATGTGGGCCAAGTTTGATTCTAAGAGAGGATTCTTATCCTTATTTCATCTCTCAAAAGATCTCAATGCAAGGTGGCAAAGACAAAGAAGGAAAGAAGCATCCAAGAGGGATTTCTGGACAAAACAAGCAAGGAAAGAAGAGAAAAATAAAAAGAAAAAAAATCCCCAAGGATATTGCACGTCCAAAGCATTGGTTGGAGCCCTTTTTTCTTTCATTTTTTTAATTATTTTTAATATTTTAAAGTTTGAGAAGGAGTAGGACTTGAAAAAGTATAAATAGGGCACCCTTCTCCCATATTCTTCATGGAAGAATTACCCACCTCCCACTTCTAGATTTCTACAGTCCATCTCTCCCTCTCTTGTCTCTCCATCTCAAGTCATCAAGGAGGCTTAGCCCTAAAGCCACACCACCAACCTTGAAGTGTCAACTAGAAGGAGGAATTCTCATCCATCCTAGTATGTAATTGTTTGCTTTTTATTTCCAATCTTTTGTAAAACAATTTCATGCTAGTAAAGTTTGTTTCTTTTCAATTGTTCTTGTCTTTGATTTTGTGGTGTTCATAATTTTAGTCTTGTTTGTGATTGGGTTAATTTTTGTTCTTGTTTAAATATTGGGATAGAATTGGAATCACAACTAGTAACCCATCTTAGTAACCTTTTTAATATATTTTGTCTCTTTGGATACATTGTATGTTTGGAGGCAATGCAAGATAGAGTTAAAGAGGTTTGAGTGAAAAAAGACTAGAGGCCAATTCTGAAATTTATTTCTACATGGAATGAAAATTTGTTATTCTCACTTAGATTGACGACCTAAGATGAAGAATAAGACCTTAAGACAACACTACTAATCTATTTTAGCCCAAATTAAGATAAGAAATTGAAAGAGCAATCTACCGCCTTTGACTTCAGTTGTTTACCGCCTTTGACTTTCGTGTTTTTACCGCCTTTGACTTTCTGCAATTTTATGTTATTTTCTGCAAATTTTACTAACTTTCTAACTTTAAATTTGATTCTACTTTTATGTTTTTGATTGTTTTAGTTAATTTCCAAAATTAAAAGATCTTTCTAAACTTGTTTTAATTGAAGATTTTAAATTGAAAAGTTTTCTAGTTTTGGAAATTCTAACTTAGAAAAGTTTTTAACTTTTGTTTATTTTGTTTCTAACATTGTTTAGTTTAGTAAGATTCTAATTTTAGTTTTTATTATTGGAAGTTCTAACTTGTGTTTTAGTTTTGAAGCAACTTTAGTTTTATTTTAGGAATTTTAGATTTAGGAAAGTTTCTTTCATTGGTTTGTAATTAATTTAATTTTGGTAAGTAGGACACTTGTATTTGTTAGATTTTAAATTAGGCTAGTTTTAGATTTTTATTTAAGACAAGTTACAAGTTGAAAATACCTTAAACACACTGCTCCCTGACGATCGACCTGGTCTCACCAGTTTTATTACTACATCGCGGTTCTGCACTTGGAACTCACGATCAATAGTCCAAAATTGAAAAGGTTGATAAAACCGGATTTCTAATCTTTCACCCAAACTTGATGAAATCATTATGAGGAGTTGTCTTTTGGTAACTCCAAGGCTAAGAAGGGCATGATGCAAGATTGTAGGGAGCTGCTGTATTATTTCAAAATCATCTCTTCATAAAGAAAATCTTTGAACTAATCCTTATTCAATATATGAGATATCAACTTCATATGATGGCTGAAACAATTTGGGAAAGCCAGTTGCCTAGCTTATATATTGAGCTTTGAGCATTAATCGCTCCTTGGTCTGACAAGAAATAGTTTTTCCTCTAATTCTTGCAGCTATCTCATCTGGAAGGGTTGTGTTAACCTTTTCCAGGAGGTGAATTCTGGATGTTTTTTCATCAACATAAGTGGATAACAGCACTCTTTGATGGATGTTATGGCACATAAGGATTTGGCTTTCTAAGTCTATGATATGGTTTGCAATTTTGGATAGGGTTTTTCTAATGTTTTTTCTTTTATCAGAGAGAATGGCACTCCATTGAGTATTGATAAGTTCTTGTGAAGTGACAGGTAATCCTAGATTGAAGAAAGGAATTCATATTTGTTCGGATGTAGGTATGAAGGAAGAGCTTGATTCCTGAATAGGGGCTTTACTTGTTGTCATAATGACAAGGGATACATCCTGAAGGCAGAAGGGAGTAAAAGATAGGTCTAAATGAGAATTATCAATAACCTAAAATTTTATTTTCTTTGGAAAAGGAAAAGCAATTTTATATCTGTCCTCCGGGTAGAATTTGAAGCTACCAAAATCTGGTTGTAGGATTAAATGTAGAAAACATGAGATATCAGAGAGACGATTAATAAGATCCGTTTTTTATGGAACTGGATATCTGAATGGTTTTTTAACATCTTATTCCTGTTTACACTTTGTCTGAATAATATTGATATGTTGAATAGGAGTTAATTCAACAAAATCAAATTCTAATTCTTTATTGTCTAAAATATTTTTTAGACCTGATATGTCAATTTGAAAAGCTATAAAATTTGTAGAAAAGGATTTCCAAGGATAACATCATTGTTTAAATCCTTTCCTAGACGAAAATTAGTCTTTTTGCATGTTCCATTTGTACAGACATAAACATTACTTAATTTGTATTTGCTATATAGTTTTTTGCTAGCAGTAGCTAGATTGACTTTATTATTGGCTTATTCATAATATTTTGTTGGGATTAATCATTCTTTTATTAAATTAACATCTGTGTGACTATCTAGTAAGCAGAGCGCTTTAATTTGATCCTAATTTTAACTTGATTTTTCCATTTTTTAAGTGGATTTCTTGTTAAAGAATTTACAAAACCATTCAAGTTTACATCAAATTTTTTTTGATTTTCTAAATTATCATTATTTTCTTGATAATTTTTTAGTATGTGAAATTCAAGATTCTCAAAACGTTGTTTGAGTTCTTGAAGTTCAATTAAGTCTTGTTTTAATTCTTTTATTTCTTGATTTTGATTATTAATTTCTTTATAAAGATCTTGAATAGAAAGATGAGTAGGAGCTTGTTCCTCTCTTAATCTATCTAATATAGTTTTTATGCTGAATTATTTAGGTAAGTCTAATATGTTATTTGATGTAGAAGATTTTCCTCTTTAAGTTTCTTTATTTATATTCCATATTTTTACAAAATATTTATTTTTTAATTTTTCATCTTTTAGATCTTTAAACATTTCTAGCACCATCTCTTCTGGAGCAAAAAGTGTGTTTAAAGATAAAGAGGTAGAAGAAGCAAATTCATATTGGATTTCACTGTCAAATATTTTACAATGAATGTATCTAAAGAATGAGAGGAAGAATAATCTGTATCAGAGGAACTGGATGACTCTGACTCTAAGGATCCTTTTAAGATAGTTTTGATTTCTTTTTCTGTTTTAACTTTTATTTTTAGGCAATCAGGGGCGATATGTCCTTTTTCCTTGCAATTATAACATTGTATTTCTTTTTCCCTGGGATGAAAAGTGGATGGATTATTTTTTGTATAAGATTTCTTTAATTCTTTATAAGGATTTTTATGAAAAGATTTTTTATGATATCTTTTTGAGGGAATGTAATATTATGAAGTTGAAAAATGTTTAGATTTTCTATTTTGATGGTATCTTCTTAAGTTTTTCTTTTTTATTCTGGCTAGAAGGACTGATTAATGGATCCATACCAAATTGAAAACAAAAAGCACTAAGTTCATACTTGCTGATTCCTTTTTGATTTTCAATTTGATGTTTAAGTTTGATTTCATTGCATAATGAAAATCCAACTTTATTAATCTTTTGAATTAGATCACCATATGCATACATTCCATAAATCAAATTTCCATAATTTTCTAATTTTAATTCCTCTCTAACTTTTTCTGCAAAAAGTTTAGGAAGACCAAATATGAATTTTTCTTTTCAAAATTCGAATTACTTCCATCAGTTGTATAGAGTTTTGATAAGAAAACATCTTTATACCAACGAAAATCTGAGAATGTTGGGCAAGATAAATTGATTAATTGTGTTTTTAATTTTTCTTCTACATTCATATATTTACCAATAAAATGTTTCACTAGATTAGTAATAAGCATATAGATGGAATCAGGGATCATTTGGCCTTGAGGAGTAAGAACAGGATTTCCTGATGAATCTCTTTTTACTGCTTTTAATATAGCATTTCTTTCCATATCAGATCAGTATTTTTCCCACCAACCATGTAATTGTCCAGTAAATCCAAGGATGATTGCATTTACTGCATGTCTTGATCATTACTAGCAGCCATGATGGTAGAGGCATATATCATCATGTGTTGGCATAGTTGTAGGATTTGTTATTCAGATAGTCCTTCTACATTCCATTTGTATACTGAAGAGTTTTCAAATCGAAGCCATTCAAAATATCTTGTTCTTTGAATTGAAGATCAATTGGAGTAGGTCGTAGATAATAATTTTTTGTTTTTGCTATAGTGACTATTGGCTTTTATCTTTTAAATATTTTATTGATTTGTAGAGATTCTTGATTTTGTTTATCTAGATTTTCATTTGATTTTTCTTCTATAGAGTTAGAAATAGAGGATTCTGAGTCTGAGCTCAAAGCTTTAGAAACTAAAACATTTAAGGATTTTTCATCTTTATTTTCTTTATTATCTTTAAGTTTCATGTTTGTAAAACTATGAGATAATTGATTGATTAGTTCATCTGAAAATTTTAAAGGTTTCCTTTCTAACTTAAGATCTTTAAGGGCTTCACCTTGAAAACTTAAAGTTTGTGTCTTAATTATCTTTTGTGAAGAAGATGCTTCATAAAATTTTAAAATATCTTCAATTCTATTGGTTTGTTGGCCAATGTATGAAGGTTAATATTTGTATAATTATTTTGTTCTAAAACATGAATTAAGTCTGATTTATAAATTAATTCAGATTTACCTTTATCTCCTTGTATCTTTGCCACATCTTTTATAGGTACGGCCGAAGTTTCTTTTTAAATGATTTGATGTAATGAAAGATGTATAGATTCTTCAGTTCTCTGTGGAAAAAAACTGGCAGAAGCTATAATCTAAGATGAGCTTAATTTTGTAATCATATTTATGGATAAATCTTCAGTATTATAAGCTTTCCTTATGGCTAGTTTAAGCCAATCAAAGAAATAAATAATTATTTGATTATCACACTTATATTTGTACCATTTTTCTTTTAAAAAGTCTTTATGTTCTTGAGAAATAAGGTTAAAAAAATTTTGTTAGAGGATGTAAAGCTAAATTCTTTTTTAATATTTCTTTATCAATTTCAAATCATTCAAAACCATTTATATTGAAATTGGACTCTGAAGGATTATATGTATTAGATGGAGAAACTTGATAAAAAGGATACACAAGTCATGTAGGTCAAAGGTCTACATTAAGTGTGAAGCAAGAAACTCGGGATGGTTCTTTTATGGAAGATCCTACCAAAGAGGGAGGATGAGAATAAGACTTTATAGAAGGTTGATAAACTGTAGGGGTTGTATCTCTTGAATCCGTTTGAAAATTTATTTCAACACTTCCATCTTCACGTTCAATAATTGTTTCGATATCTTCATTTTCTAAACACCTTTCTGGTTGGGTGTTTTCTAAGCGCCATTTACCAGATAGATTAATATCATTCCACTATATGAGTTTTGGAATATTAACTTTATTTTTGAAATTAGTTTGGAATAAAGTAGTCATACCTTTTGCTTGATGGGAATATGCTATGCCTAGAACAACTGAATTCATGAGTTTATAATAAACTCTATATATGAGAGCAAGATTTTGATTATGAGGATTCATATCAAAACCTTTTGTCTGGATAGCAAGAGTAAGAGCTTCATGTGCACCTAGATCTATAAGGGAAACAGAGAAATTTGGAAAGCAATTAAAAAAAGGTAGGGCCATTAACCAATCTTGATTCAACCATTCCAAATAATGAATCATTAAATTTTTTATGTCTTGTATCTTGAACATAGAGGAGAGCTTCTGTTCTAAGTCTAAGTCTTGTTAAAGGCATTAGAGCAACTTGCACTAATCCAAAATGAATATAATTGTATGTTTTAACATGCTCCTTTATTTCATGGGGCTTGATTAACGAAAGATGCTGAATATTACTGGCAATTGATTCAGTTCTTTCAATGGTTTTTGCTTTATAACTTGATTTTAATTGAAAACTTCCAACTTTATAAATTTCATTTTCATTTACGGTTGGAATATTCCAGTCACAAATAACTCGATCTAAATCGTCATAACTGATTTCTTCACTATTTTTAATAGACTTAGAAAATAAGGAATTTGACGATGAGGAAGAAGAAGGGACAAAATTCTTAATAAGCTTAGCCATAATTTGTATTACAAAGTTATTTTAACCAAATCCTCCATGAGTATCTAATGAAATAGAGGATTTACACACCAACAAATTGCCTTAAACGCCTTTACATGGCTAACAACGGTAACAACAATGGTTACTTCAGCTTTGCTCTAGGCGGAATATGATTAAAATTAATCAATAATAACAAACACAGAATAAGTATTAAGACTTTTGACGTTCTTACTTCTGAGTCAGCAATTCCTTAAGTAAAATCAAAGCGTAAGATAACAAAGATAAGTGAAGAAATACTCATAAAATGACTTTATATTGCCAAAGTACTAGATTACAAATTTGATGCCAATTTGGCTTTGATATCAAATGGGGAAGATGGTGGGTATAAAAAAGTAGAAGTGAGAGGAGAGAGAAGATGGTGGTGGAAGTAAGGTTAGATTTTCACTGGTATTCAACCCTTGCCTGTACATGAAAAAGGCTAGCACTATATATATCCTTAGTAAACATAATTTACATTTCATTACAACTGAATTTAGACTGCATTTGCATGTCATTTTATGTGCTGGCAGATTGCATGATGTTTCGAGATTTTATTACTGGATAGGATCACAGGTTGCCGTATAGATGGATTGTCTTCATACTGTGATGAGTGTACTTGTTGACTAGGACGATGTTGCTTTATTCTTCTGCATAGTACCTGGTTGGTCTGTTGCAGAGAGAGAAGTCTATGGAGCCTTGTTCATTCTAGTTGTCTTTTGGATTTTTCCCAATTGTCTTTTGTCTTCTCTCTCAAAGTAGCTTTTTTGTATAGTACCTTTTCAACATAACTTTGATGTGTTTATAGAGAATAGCATAGCTATGGATACAGTAGCAATGATAAAGTTTTGTTATCTTTTCTTTGCATGCTTTATAAAGAAAGCTCTTAATAAATCTTGATAAGATTAATCACCAGCCTGATGAATTCCATTGTAGCTGTCGGGGAACTTCATAATAGAGTGAAAATTATGACATGGGTCATTCCAACATTCATTATCATTTTCGAATCCTCCATGGAATAGCTGAATTAATTCTTCACGAGTTTTTTTTTGAAATTTCAAAAGAGATATCTTCATAGGCATTGAGAATTTGATTTAGCTTGGCATGTCCAGATTTAGAAGGATTCTGTATCACTGTTGTTCGCTCAGCGAGATTATCAATAATGCAAACAACTCGTCAACCATCACACCAAATATATCTGTATGTACTTGCAAATTCAAGATGTCCTTTTAGATTGAGAAATCTCTGATATTGATTAGAAGCTGGATCATAATTTTGGAGACATTTGAAGCTGTATTCCATTGTAGCGACTTCATGAGATTCATACCATTAAGCTAGATAATCAACAGGGAGATGCTCGTAATCATTTAAGGTAGAGAGTAATTTTTTGCAAATTAAATCTCCTTCTTCATAATTCAGGATGGTCCATAATTGATAAAGTTGATAAAACCGGATTTCTGATCTTTCACCCAAACTTGATGAAATCGTTATGAGAAATTGTCTTTTGGTAACTCCAAGGCTGCGAAGAGCATGACGCATGATTGCAGGGAGCTGCTATATCATTTCAAAATCATCTCTGCATGAAGAAAATCTTTGGACTAATCCTTGTTCGATGTATGAGATATCAACTTCGTATGATGGCAGGAATAATTTGGGAAAGCCATTTCCCCAGCTTATATATTGAGCTTTGAGCATTAATCGCTCCTTAATCTGACAAGAAATAGCTTTTTCTCTAATTCTTACAGCTAGCTCATCTGGAGGGTGGTGTTAACCTTTTCCAGGAGGTGAATTCTGGATGTTTTTTCATCAACTTAGGTGGATAACAGTGCTCTTTGATGGATGTTATGGCACATAAGGACTTGGCTTTCTAAGTCCATGATATGGTTTGTAATTTTGGATAGGGTTTTGCTAGTATTTATTATTTTATTAGAGAGAATGACACTTCAATGGGCATTGATAAGTTCTTGTGAAGTGACAGATAATCCTAGATTGAAGAAGGGAATTGATATTTGTTAGGATGTAGGTATGAAGGAAGGGTTTGATTCCTGAATAGGGGCTTTGCTTTTGCTTGTACTTGATGTCATATGAGAAGGGATACTTCCTAAAGGCAGATTGGTCTGAATGAAAATTATCAATAATCTAAATTTTTATTTTCTTTGGGAAAAGAAAACTAATTTTATATCTGTCCTCTGGGTAGAATTTGAAGGTACCAAAATCTGGATGTAGGATCAAATGTAGAAAACATGAAGACATTAGAGAGATGATTAATAAGATCCATTTTATTTGGAACTGGATATTTGATTGTTTTTTGAACACCTTATTCTTGTTTACACTTTGTCTGAATACTATTGATATGTTGAATAAGAGTTGATTCACCAAAATAAAAAATTAATTCTTTATTATCTAAAATAGTTTTTAGACTTGATGAGTCAATTTGAAAAGGCTGCAAAATTTGTAAAAAAAGGTTTCCAAGGACAACATCATTGTTTAAATCCTTTCCAAGAAGGAAATTAGTCTTTATGCATGATCCATTTTACAGACATAAATATTACCTAATTTGTATTTGATATGTAGTTTTTTGCTAGCAGTAGCTCGATTGAGTTTACTATTGGTTTTCTCATAATATTTTGTTAGGATCAATCCTTCTCTTATTAAACTAACATCTACACCACTATCTAGTAAGTAGAGTGTTTTAATAAAGAAGTCTTTGATCTTAATTGTAACTTGAGTTTTCTATTTTTTAAGTGGATTCCTTATAAAAGAATTTACAAAACCATTCAAGTTTTCATCAAATTTTTCTTGATATTCTAAATTATCATTATTTTCTTGATAATTTTTGAGTATGTGAAATTCAAGATTCTCAACACGTTGTTTGAGTTCTTGAAGTTCTATTAAGTCTTATTTTAATTCTTTTAATTCTTGCTTTTGATTATTAATTTCTTTATAAAGATCTTGAATAGAAAGATAAATAGGAGCTTGTTGCTCTCTTAATCTATCTAATACAGTTTTAATGTCGAATTGTTCAGATAAGTCTGATATGTTATTTGATATAAAAGCTTTTCCTTTTTTAGTTCCTTTATATTTATTCTATATTATTTTAAAATATTTATTTTTAAATTCTTCATCTTTTAGATCTTTGAACATTTCTAGCACCATCTCTTTTGAAGCAGAAAGTATGTTTAAAGATGAAGAGGAAGAAGGAACAGATTCATACTGGATTTCACTGTCAAATATTTTACAATGACATGTATTTGAAGAATAATCTTTATCAGAGGAACTAGATGATTCTAAGGATGAGGATGAGGACCCTTTTAAGGTAGTTTTGATTTCTTTTTCTATTTTTACTTTAATTTTTGGGCAGTCAAGAGCTATATGTCCTTTTTCTGTGCAACTATAAAATTGTGTTTCTTTTTTCTTGGGATAAGAAATGGATGGATTATCTTTTGCATAAAATTTCTTTAATTCTTTATAAGGGTTTTTATGAGAAGATATTTAATAATATCTTTTTGAGGGAATATAATATTGTGGAGTCGAAAAATGTTAGATTTTCTTTTTGATGGTTTCTTTTTATTTTTGCTAGAAGGACTGATTAATGGTTCCATGCCAAATTGAAAACAAAAATAACCAAGTTCATTCTTGCTGATTCTTTTTTGATTTTCAATTTGACGTTTAAGTTTGATTTCATTGCTTAATGAAAATCCAACTTTATTAATCTTTTGAATTAGATCACCATATGTATACATTTCATAATTCAAATTTCCATAATTTTCTGATTTTAATTCTTCTCTAACTTTTTCTGCAAAAAGTTTAGGAAGCCCAGATATGAATTTCTCTTTCCAAAATTCTGAATTACTTGAATCAATTGTATAAAGTTTTGATAAGAAAACATCTTTATACCAATGAAAATTTGATAATGTTAGGCAAGATAATTGATTTATTGAGTTTTTATTTTTTCTTCTGCATTCATATAATTACCAATAAAATATTTTACTATATTGGTAATAAGCATGTAAATAGAATCAGGAATCATTTGACCTTGAGGAGTAATAACAGGATTTCTTGAAGGATCTCTTTTTATTGCATTTAGTATAGCTTGTCTTTCTATATCAGATAGGTAAATTTCCCACCAATCATGTAATTACCTAGTAAATCTAAGGACAACTACATTTACTACATGTCTTTGATTATTACCGGCAACCATGATGGTAGAGGCATATATCTTGTGTTGGCATAGTTGCAGGATTTGATATTCAGATAGTCATTATACATTCCATTCGTATACTGAGCAGTTTTCAAATCGAAGGCCATTCAGAATAGCTTGTTCTTTGAAGTGAAGATCAACTAGAGTAGGTCTTGGATAATAATTTCTTGTTTGTGCAGCAGTGACTATTGGTTTTTTTCTTTTAAATATTTTATTGATTTGTAGAGATTCTTGATTTTGATCATTTTGATTGTCATCTATTTTTGATTCTTCTTCTATAGGATCAGCTACAAAAAATTCTAAATCTGAGCTAGAGGCTTTACAATTTGAGACTAAAACATTTATAGATTTGTTAGCTTTTTGATCTTTATTTTCTTGAAGTTTTATATTTGTAAAACTATGAAATAATTGATTGATTAGTTCATCTAAAAATTTTAAAGGTTTCCTTTCTAACTTTAGATCTTCAAAAGCTTCGACTTGGGAACCTAAAGTTTGTGTCTTAATTATCTTTTATGAAGAAGACGTTTCATAAAATTTTAAAATATTTTCAACTTTATCTTCAATTCTATTGGTTTGTTGGCCAACAGTATGAAGGTTAACATTTGTATAATTATTTTGTTCTAAAACAAGACTTAAGTTTGATTTGTAAATTAATTAAGATTTACTTTTATCTCCTTGTATCTTTGTTACATCTTTTATCGGTACGGCCAAAGTTTCTTTATATATGATTTGATGTAATGGAGGATGTATAGATTCTTCAGTTCTTTGTAGAGAAGGACTAGTAAAAGCTATAATCCAAGATAAACTTAATTTTGTTATCATATTGATGGATAAATCTTCAATATTATAAGCTTTCTTTATGGCTAGTTTAAGTTAATCAAAGAAATAAATATTTCTTTGATTTTCATACATATATTTGTACCACTTTTCTTTTAAAAAGTCTTCATGTTCTTGAGAAACCTGTTTCAAAAAAGATTTTGTTAAAGGATGTAGAGTTAAATTCTTATTTAACATTTCTTTATCAATTTCAAAACATTCAATAACATTTATATTTATATGTATTAGATGGGGACGCTTGATAAGAAGGATACACAAGTCCTGTAGGTTGATGGTCCACATTAGGTGTAAAGCACGAAACTTGGGATGGTTCTTTTATGGAAGATCCTACCACAGAGGGAGGATGAGAATAAAACTTTCTGGAAGGTTGATAAACTATAGGAGTTGTATCTCTTGAATTTGTTTGAAAATTTATTTCAACACTTCCATCTTCACGTTCAATTATTGTTTCAATATCTTGATTTTTTAAAGACCTTTCAGGTTGAGCGTTTTCTAAGTGGCATTCACTAGATAGATTAATATCATTCCAGTATTTGAGTTTTGGAATATTAACTTTACTTTTGAAATTAGTTTGGAATAAAATAGTCATACCTTTGCTTGATCGGAATAGGGTATGCCTGGAACAACTGAATTCATGAGTTTATAATAAACTCTGTATATGACAGTAAGATTTTAATTATGAGGATTTATATCAAAACCTTTTATCTGGATAGCAAGAGTAAGAGCTTCATGTGCACCTAGATTTGTAAAGGAAATAGAGAAATTTGGAAAGCAATTGAAGAAAGTAGGGCCATTAGCCAAACTTGATTCAACCATTCCAAGTAATGAATCACTAAATTTTTTATGTCTTGTGTCTTGAACATAGATGAGAACTCCTGTTCTAAGTCCATGTCTTGTTAAAGGCTTTAAAGCAACTTGTACTAATCCAAAATGATCATAATTATATGTTTTAACATACTCCTTTATTACATGGGGCTTGATTAAAGAAAGATGCTGAATATTACTGGTAATGGATTCAGTTATTTCAATGGTTTTTACTTTATAACTTGATTTTAATTGAAAACTTCCAACATTATAAATTTCATTTTTATTTACAGTTGGAATAGTCTAGTCATAAATAACTTGATCTAAATTGTCATAACTGATTTCTTCACTATTTTTAATAGACGTAGAAGATAAGGAATTTGATGATGAGGAAGAAAATGGTACAAACTTCTTAATAAGCTTATCCATAATTTGTATTATAGAGCTATTTTAGCCAAATCCACTACGAGTATCTAACAAAATAGAGGATTTACACACCAACAAAATGCCTTAAACGCTTTCACATGGCTAACAACGGCGACAACAATGGCTACCTCAGCTCTGCTTCAGGCAGAATATGATTAAAATTTCTTAATAATGACAAACACAGAACTAAGTGTTGAGACTTTTGACGTTCTTACTTATGAGTCAGCAATTCCTTAAGCAAAATCAAAGCATAACATAACAAAGATAAATGAAGAAATACTCAAAAAATGACTTTATATTGCCAAAGTACTTGATTACAAATTTGATACCAACTTAGCTCTGATACCAAATGGGGTAGTTATCCTCTATTATCAAAACCCATCCTTCTAGCATTCCGGGTTCATCAGATTTAAATCAAACTCTCATATAATACCTATGTGGTTCTTCACACAATTCTAGATCCCTTTAGGTGCTACTAAAGACATCCTTCTTCAAGCACTTCTTCCTATTTATGAATCTTATTCTGCATCATTTAAAGCTCTTCTCAAATCAAAAGAAAAAAGCCTTTATCAGCACCTATAACTTACAATAGAACCTTATGTTATTATGCAGTTTTATTGCAAGCAAGAGATTCCTTGGATCTTGAAATGGAATTTTTATAAAGAAATGGACTTCAGTCCACTAGTTTTATCCTGAATGATCTATATCAAGTTTTGGCATCAATTTGATTATATTGCAATACTCCAGCAATATTCTACCGATCAAGCTATAAAGCCATCATTCTCTGAAGTTCTCAAAACTCCTGGAAATGAAAAAGAAAGGCTTCATCCAGCAAGTGATATTGACAAAGAGAAGAATTCTTGTTCACCATCTTCTTCTGCTCTTTATGTAGCAGCATATTTGCTTCAACTCAAAACGAACTTCAAAAGGAAATTTTTGAACAAATACAAAAGGAAAGGTCATCTAAAAATTCTCCATTGAGTTTTGGTTAGCAACTGCATCTTCTTTTGGCTGATGACAATCCTTTTGAAAATATTGCCCCTAAACAAGATATAGTTACTGATGAGACAAAAAGTGATAATGAAGGATTCATCTCTATCCGAAGAAAAGAAAAAAAAATAAAGCCAAGACAGGACATATGCTTTATCAAGCCACTAAATTTTTCACAAAGCAATCATGACAATCTACTATTCAAAATAAAGTTCATCTATAGTGAAGATTGTAATCTTATCCAGTAGTCCTGAAGCATCATGAAATTTGTCAGCACATGAAATGAAATGCAAATACAGTGCAAATTCAGTTGTAATGAAATGTAAATTATATTGGTTATGACTATAAATAGGTCTAGCTTTCCTCATGTACCGGCAAGAGTTGGAATACCAGTCAAAATCCAGCCTTGCTTCCACCACCATCTCCTCTCTCCTCTCCTTTCTGCTTTTGTATACCCACCATCTTCCCCATTTGGTATCAGAGACAAGTTGGCATCTAGTTTGTAATCAAGTATTGTTGCAATATAAAGTCGTTTTGTGAGTATTTCTTCACTTATCTTTATGTTTTGATTTTGTCTAGGGAATTGCTGACTCAGAAGCAAAAACGTCAAATATCTTATGTCATGCTCTGATCCCGGGAATTTGGGGATTTGAGTGGGCCCCCAGGGCGTGGATACGTAATCCCGTAGAAATCCGTGCCCTGAAGAATTATGCACGAATTCTTACAAGGGAGATTCAATAGGAATGTGTGAGGTAAGCTGACACACGTACAAACATAACTGATCATAAGCGAAATCCTGCGAAATATTCAATAATTTTAAGGAGCACATGAAGTTCTTTCAAAAGTAAACATATATATACATATGATAGTGTTGAAGTCTTTTAAGTACATTCCAAGAATACTACTTAAGAGTTTGATACAAAAGGTCCAAGCATAATATCCTAAGAATCCACGTGCTCCGTGGGATGGCTAGTAATAAACGTCGCCATCTGTCCACTCGTCTACAACCCGAGGTACCGTTAGGGTACCCTTCGGGGGAGCGTCAGTGTCCACGTTAGGACCGGATGCTAGACCTACAATACCAAGGGTAACACTATTAACACGACAGTTAAACAAGTACTGAGGCATATGAAACAAGTATAACAATATATACATATAACAAAAGTACTTAACAGTATGCACCGATTTAAAAGAACAATGGTGACTTGCTAAACACATAATGTAGGAGTGACAATGAATGCAAAATTACCGTCAAAGCATCAAACATACTAACTGGCAACCACAGGGCTCTATTCTCCCAGAAAGGGAGCATACATACATATGGGTCGCTAGGGGATCAGGCTAGCTTCCCGAGGAACGCCGACTACTCCTTTGTAAACCTACTGCAGTGGTGACATACATAACATATACCCAAAAGGGCGTAAGCTGAGTGGTGCCAACTCAGATTCAATCGTATCAGTCATATCATACCCTTGGTTAGCAAGCTCACACTCATTAGAAGCTTTGGCTTGTCAGACACGCACTCATTAGAAGCTCAGGTTTGAATGGCCTCAGGGTTTTGCTAGAGGAAACAGTTCATGTTGAAGGTGGTGGGATGTAGCAAGATGCATGCATCCGGATTGAAATATTATTATAATAATTGGCCGCTGATTCCCAAGAACATTCAACCCAACGTGCCCATAAGAAATCCGGTGTCATTGTGTTACCGCGTCTTGGTATTACCTTATAAGCATACGGGACACCTTCTTATGCCAACATCCATGACTTGCTATTGGGAGACCATTCGGGTATCATTCATTTCCTTGTTTACTGTGCTTACCATTGGGCCAGTGTAGTGGTGTAGAGGTGCCAATACTAAGGCCCTACAAAAGCATTGAATACCCTTAACCCTTATGTTTACTGGGTCCTTACAGCTTAGCCGTATACAAGGCTACCGCTTAGCCGAGTGGGTCAGAATCCATCTGAATTTTCAGGCGCATTTACAGCCCAACCGTATGTTGGCATTGTTGGAAGTAGGTGGGTCTCGTGGATAGATTTTCAAAACTTTTGACCCACTTGACACAGGGATCAACTATCCATAAGACCAAAACCCAATCCAGGATGCGTTACCCTCAATCTCGTGACCATGTACAGTAAAAATTATACCAGCACTAAACATCCAAAATAATCTACGACATGGAAGAAGTAGATCATACCTTTGGAGACTCGCAGTGCTCTAATGGACTTCTTCAAGACCTCTTAGCCTTCCACGCTATGACCCCCGAATTGGATTTCTTTTCTCAAGAAGAACGGTGGAATCTTCAGGAGAAAATCCCAACTCGAGACTCCAAGGAACTAGAAGAGAGAAGGAGAGAAACTCGTGCAACTCTTGCACGAAAGGGTTTTGGACGTGAGGGGGACTCTTTTGGACGTCCAAGGATATTTTATAGACTTCCAAATCTCTCCCTTGTCTAATTGAAATAGAAGTCTTACTTCCAAAGCAATTAGCAAGTTTCTCCTTTCTTATCCTTTCTTTCTAGAGTTCGAGTCGGATTACTATTTTCCAATAACTTGGGCTAGCGTGGGGACCACTAGGGATTCCTTAGAAAGCTGGCTCCAACTGGAACACCGCGACCCCACATCTCATGTGCAATCCGGGCCCACAGTTAATTGCAAATAACACCACTATATAAATGCAATTGCACTCCAGTCTTAGGAATAAATTACAATGAAGACCCTAAACTTCCCAATTACCACAAGTAGGCCCTTCTAACAATATCCGTGGATCAATTGGAATAAACCCGTCTCTTCCAATCTAAGTTCCACATCTTATTATCCTTGAGCCCCAATTAATCACAATAATCATCAGTACCATCCAATTAACTCTTAATTCAGATGGGTGCGCACTTATTAATGACAAATCCATTAATTGGCACAAGGGGATAATATAGATAGATTCCATCTTGATCATTCAACGTTCCCACAGTTCTACTACCATATACCCAAGACACCGAGGTGTTAACCTATAGTCGGCCTCACTCATTGGTGACTCAAAGCAAATGAATAGATAGAAACTTGAGTTCGTCAATGTCTCAGGATTGAGAGCCTATTGCTAGGGAATTATGAGAGCATACCTTATTATTGAGACGGAATTCCATAAGGTGCATCTCATGGTCCTTCAATACATCCAATGTACCGGCACTATTGATCCAGAATCTTACATTCTGATGATCGAGACAAATCACACTATCTCATAGTGATCAAAGTGCTGTAACCTTATCAAATGAGATGCCCAATCTCATTACTGGTTGTGAAGCTATTTTAAGCATAAGATTTGTGACATATATCTCCCGTGTGTGGATCTCATCCATGCACATATATCACATCTAATATACTAATGGGACCCGGTTCAACTCATGAACCATTATGTCATACGTATTGGTCATGTGCATGAAGTAGTAAAATAACATTAATCTCATGAAAGTAAAGCATGATTTTATTGATAAATAAAGAAATTAATCAATTTATTACATCAACTGATGGATTGAGTCCACAAAAACTAACAATCTCCCACTTGGGCTCAATGCCAGTCAGGGTTGCATCTCATGCCCATCCCTTCTACGTGTTGCTCAAAGACTTTGGTAGTCAAAGGCTTAGTAAAGGGATCTGCCAAATTGTCTGCAGAGGCTATCTTGGTAATAGCAATATCACCTCTCTGCACAATCTCTCTGACTAAGTGATACTTCCTCTGTACATGCTTTTGGCTTTTATGGCTTCTGGGTTCCTTTGACTGAGCGACTGCCCCGCTGCTGTCACAGTAAACTGTGAGTGGCTGTCGTGCCAAAGGTACCACCCCAAGTTCCAAAAGGAATCTTTTAAGCCATACTGCTTCCTTAGCTGCTTCACAAGCTGCTACATATTCAGCCTCCGAGGTTGAATCGGCGGTACATTCTTGTTTTATACTCCTCCAGCTAATAGCTCCGCCTCCAAGCATAAATACATAACCAGAGGTGGATTTCCTAGAATCCTTATCTGACATAAAGTCAGAATCTGTGTATCCGACTGGAATCAACTCATCACTGCTATAAATCAACATGTAATCTCTAGTCCTTCTCAAGTATTTGAGAATACATTTTACAGCAGTCCAATGTTCAGGTCCTGGATTAGATTGATATCTGCTGACTAGGCCCACTACATAACAGATATCTCGTCTAGTACATAACATAGCATACATGAGGCTACCAACAGCCGAAGCGTATGGTATCGACCTCATTTGCTCCTTTTCCTCGGGTGTCTTAGGACACTGATCCTTGGAAAGGTGCACTCCATGCCTGAAAGGTGTGATGCCCTTCTTGGAGTCTTGCATTGCAAACCGTACTAGCACCTTATCTATGTATGCAGCTTGGGATAAGCCAATCATCCTATTTTTCCGGTCTCGATAGAGTTTGATCCCTAGGATGTAGCTAGCTTCTCCCAAGTCCTTCATATCAAAAGTCTTGGCTAACCAAACTTTTACCGTTGACAACATTCCTATGTCTTTCCCGAGGAGAAGGATGTCATCGACATATAAAACCAGAAAAACTACCCTGTCACCTTCACTTTTCATGTACACACATGACTCATCCGGATTTTGACAAAAACCAAATGACTTGATTGCCTGGTCAAAACGGATATTCCAGCTTCGGGATGCCTGCTTCAGTCCATAAATAGACTTCTGCAGCTTGCAAACTTTTTGCTCCTGGTTTTTAGCTACAAAACCGTCTGGCTGCACCATATAGATGTCTTCCTCAAGATGGCCGTTGAGAAAAGCCGTCTTGACATCCATTTGCCAAATCTCGTAATCGAGATGAGCCGCAATGGATAAGAGTATCCGGATGGATTTGAGCATGGCTACTGGCGAGAAGGTTTCCTCATAATCGATCCCTTCTTTCTGAGTATATCCTTTCGCAACAAGCCTAGCCTTATAGGTCTCCACTCTTCCATCTGGTCCTCTTTTTCTCTTGTAGACCCACTTGCACCCAATAGGTTTAATATTGGCAGGCAAGTCCACAAGTGTCCAGACCTGATTTGAGTACATAGACTCCATCTCAGCTTTCATAGCATCTTGCCAGCGTCCCGAGTCTAAGTCATTTATTGCTTCATCATAGTTAGAGGGATCTTGTTCTGGCTCTTCTGGGATTGCTTCATAAGACTCTCCCAAGAATGAGAACCTGTCAGGGGGTCTGACAATCCTCCCACTACGACGAGGTACTGGTGTAACTACTGGGTCTGGTAAGGGTGGTTCTTCCTCAAGTCCGGTCATACTTGGATTTGGAATTGATTGCTCCTGAATCTCTTCCAAGATCACCTTTTCTAAAAATTTCTGGTCCATCATATAATCTTCCTCCAGAAAAACCGCATTGGTGCTGACCAGCACTTTCTGCTCTCTGGGATTATAGAATAACCAACCTTTAGTTCCTTTAGGATATCCTACAAATGTGCATACTTCCGACTTCGCTTCCAACTTATCCATCTTAACCTTGAGCACGTGTGCTGGACAACCCAAAATGTGTAAATGTTGTAGACTAGGCTTTCGCCCAGACCACAATTCCCGGGGAGTCTTAGGTATAGACTTAAATGGTACGAGGTTTAGTATGTACATTGCAGTATCCAAAGCATATCCCCAAAAGGATATAGGTAATCTTGAGAAACTCAGCATAGACCTAATCATATCTAAAAGAGTCCGGTTCCTTCTTTCTGCTACTCCATTCTGTTGAGGCATACCAGGAGCAGACAACTGGGATAGAATCCCATTTTCTGATAAGTAACCCATAAAATCAGCAGAGAGATATTCCCCTCCTCGATCTAATCGAAGAGTCTTGATACTCTTACCTAATTGCTTTTCCGCTTCCGCTCGAAATTCTTTGAACTTTTCAAAAGCTTCGGACTTGCGGTGCATAAGGTATATGTAACCATATCTTGAGTAATCATCTGTGAAAGTGATGAAGTACTCATATCCTCCTCTGGCCCTGACATTAATGGGTCCGCAGACATCAGTATGCACTAATTCCAATAAATCTTTGGCCCTATTACCCTTAGCTGAAAAGGGTCTTTTAGTCATTTTACCTTCCAAACAGGACTCACAGATAGGCATTGGTTCTACCACCAATGAAGGTAAGATACCATCTTTCATTAGCCTCTCAATCCTGTTAAGGTTTATATGACCTAGCCTCAGGTGCCAAAGTTTTGTTGGATTAGATGAAGGTGACTTTCTCTTTAATGATGATCTACTAATTGTTTCAGTATCATGTATCTCACACATCGTGGGAGTTAACAAATAAAGTCCATTGGTTACCTTGCCAGAACATATGAAAGTACCATTCCTCTTTATGACAACTTCAGTACCAAAAGTAATAGAATAACCTTTATTCACCAAACTAGAAACTGAAATTAAATTCCGCCTTAAAGACGGTACATATAATGTTTCTGACAAAACCAATTTCTTATTTGAAAAACATAAAGTAATGACTCCTACTGAAACAGCCTCCGCCTTAGCGTCAGATCCTAGGTTGACAATGATTTCTCCATCACTTAGCCTCCTGGTTTCCCTGAACCCCTGCAACGTATTACATATGTGATTAGTTGCCCCGGAATCCACACACCAAGATTCTGAAGTACTAGTTGCAAAACTAACTTCAGATATAAGTGACTCAATCATACCTGGGGTCTTTTTCTTAGACAGATATTCTGGACAATTCCTTTTCCAATGTCCTGTCTTACCACAATGGAAACACTTTCCTTTTGTCCCTGAACCCTTAGCTTTAGCTACGCCACCAGTTGGACCATTCTCCACCTTAGGACCCTTTGGAACTAATTTCTTTTTGCCTTTCCGCCCTTTGCCTTTCGGCTTGGACTTGGCGTCTGACTTTTCTGTCATTAAGGCAGTTGGTTTCTTCTTCATAATCCCTTCAGTTGCTACCAGCTGACTAGATAGCTCAGCTAGAGTCAGATTCATTTTATTCATATTATAATTGACCTTGAAATTGTTGAATGACTCTGGTAGTGACTCAAGGATTATGTCAATCTGCGATTCTGCATCAATCGCAGCTCCCAGTACATCTAACTCATTTAATGAGTCCATCATTTTCAACATGTGTTCCTGTACTGATGTACCTTCAGCCATCTTGGTGCTAATGAGCACCCTCATGGCTGCCTGCCTAGCAGGTCTGCCTTGTTCTGCAAACATCTCCTTTAAGTTCGATATCATATCATATGCAGTCTTATAAGATTGATGTTGATGTTGCAGCACACTAGACATGGATGCCAGAATGTAACATCGGGCCATCTCATCGTCTTTGGCCCATTTGGTGTAAAGGTCCTTTTCTGCTTCTGATGCATCTGGGCCAGGCTCTTCAAGGGGATTTTTGGTAAGGACATATTTATATCCTGAAGCTGTCAGGACAATATCCAGATTCCGTTTCCAGTCTACATAGTTGGATCCCACCAACTTATTCTGGTTGAGGATGGTCGCAAGTGGATTGAAAGTATTGGAATTCATACTTGTAATACTGTAGCACATAACCATACATTCAATTAATGAATTTAAATGACATTAGGGTTTAGTATTCTACCAAATTTATGTGGGAATCCTCATAACCACAAAATTCAGAATACATTGGAATCCCAATCCTGCGGGGTATGCCTCCTTGGGGAGTGCAAATACCTCCTAGACTGGTGCGGATCAAAAGTTGGTAAAAATTGGGATTAAGACTAACTATCTATGATCCCCTTCATACATTACTATCTAAGTATCTCATACCAAATAATGTATGACTCCCGATTAGCTTCGGTTTCTAAAATACATGAGGCAAATCCTTGGGGATACTGCATCATTATTTTAGTTAAGTGTGACCCACCAACTAGCATTGCATGACAACCGTTGCGGGCAGCTCCTCCTTGGGGAGTGGGCTCCCACTCCGTCTCATCAACACTATCCATAGGAGATCCATATCCAGTATTCAGATAAATACAAGCCCTCCGTGGGGAATGGCCATTCTCAAAATGGCGCAAGGCTAATACTTTCCTTACAATGGACCTATGGTGGAAAACCATGGGGATTTTTATATATATAGAAATGCCCCGCTCCCACTTAATATTTTAGAGTTGAGGATTTCCTAATAGGTGTATGGGTCCATCAAAAATAGGTATATATTCATCCCATGATAAGACCAATGATTGGTTCCAAGTCAAGTTATTTTAAGGAAAGTTCAGTTTCTAAAATTAGTGTTACCAATAGATCCATCTCATGGGCCCACCAACTCTAATTAGAACCCTTTCCAAAAATTAATTTGATTTGACCAATTTTGGAATTTGCTATGTTTGGATCAGATATGGAAATACTCTAAAATAAGCATTCATCCATAAATAGAAAGTGCTATAACAAAAGACTAGTCCTCTCCTCCACATGACCCAGGCGGAAAAGACTTCTTGGACTTCTAGACTTTCCAAAACTTTGGGATTCCTCAAACTCTTTGGGCATCTCCAAAACACCTTTTGGTAATCTTCAAACTCTTTGATTAGGAGTCCAACTTCTCTTTCCTTCTTTGTTTCGGACATCTCCAGAATTTACAAATTTTAAAAATACATAAATTCCTATGTCTCTATAATGAGACTTACATGGTAGTCTAAACATGGAAATAAAAGGGCTATAGGGAAATTCACCATGCCTTGCCCTTTCACGGGAAACCAAGGAGACCATGATGCCCTTTACACTTAGCCACGAATAAACCAATAATTAAAAGGAAAGAAAAACATGTGGGTCATATGGAGAGGACATTATCACCTGCAAGTTAGTATCTCATACAACAATGCATCACACAAAACCAAGTTGCCAAACCACAATAGAAAAACAAGATACCAATTGTTGGAAGTAGGTGGGTCTCGTGGATAGATTTTCAAAACTTTTGACCCACTTGACACAGGGATCAACTATCCATAAGACCAAAACCCAATCCAGGATGCATTACCCTCAATCTCGTGACCATGTACAGTAAAAATTATACCAGCACTAAACATCCAAAATAATCTACGACATGGAAGAAGTAGATCATACCTTTGGAGACTCGCAGTGCTCTAATGGACTTCTTCAAGACCTCTTAGCCTTCCACGCTATGACCCCCGAATTGGATTTCTTTTCTCAAGAAGAACGGTGGAATCTTTGGGAGAAAATCCCAACTCGAGACTCCAAGGAACTAGAAGAGAGAAGGAGAGAAACTCGGGCAACTCTTGCACGAAAGGGTTTTGGACGTGAGGGGGACTCTTTTGGACGTCCAAGGATATTTTATAGACTTCCAAATCTCTCCCTTGTCTAATTGAAATAGAAGTCTTACTTCCAAAGCAATTAGCAAGTTTCTCCTTTCTTATCCTTTCTTTCTAGAGTTCGAGTCGGATTACTATTTTCCAATAACTTGGGCTAGCGTGGGGACCACTAGGGATTCCTTAGAAAGCTGGCTCCAACTGGAACACCGCGACCCCACATCTCATGTGCAATCCGGGCCCACAGTTAATTGCAAATAACACCACTATATAAATGCAATTGCACTCCAGTCTTAGGAATAAATTACAATGAAGACCCTAAACTTCCCAATTACCACAAGTAGGCCCCTCTATCAATATCCGTGGATCAATTGGAATAAACCCGTCTCTTCCAATCTAAGTTCCACATCTTATTATCCTTGAGCCCCAATTAATCACAATAATCATCAGTACCATCCAATTAACTCTTAATTCAGATGGGTGCGCACTTACTAATGACAAATCCATTAATTGGCACAAGGGGATAATATAGATAGATTCCATCTTGATCATTCAACGTTCCCACAGTTCTACTACCATATACCCAAGACACCGAGGTGTTAACCTATAGTCGGCCTCACTCATTGGTGACTCAAAGCAAATGAATAGATAGAAACTTGAGTTCGTCAATGTCTCAGGATTGAGAGCCTATTGCTAGGGAATTATGAGAGCATACCTTATTATTGAGACGGAATTCCATAAGGTGCATCTCATGGTCCTTCAATACATCCAATGTACCGGCACTATTGATCCAGAATCTTACATTCTGATGATCGAGACAAATCACACTATCTCATAGTGATCAAAGTGCTGTAACCTTATCAAATGAGATGCCCAATCTCATTACTGGTTGTGAAGCTATTTTAAGCATAAGATTTGTGACATATATCTCCCGTGTGTGGATCTCATCCATGCACATATATCACATCTAATATACTAATGGGACCCGGTTCAACTCATGAACCATTATGTCATACGTATTGGTCATGTGCATGAAGTAGTAAAATAACATTAATCTCATGAAAGTAAAGCATGATTTTATTGATAAATAAAGAAATTAATCAATTTATTACATCAACTGATGGATTGAGTCCACAAAAACTAACAATCTCCCACTTGGGCTCAATGCCAGTCAGGGTTGCATCTCATGCCCATCCCTTCTACGTGTTGCTCAAAGACTTTGGTAGTCAAAGGCTTAGTAAAGGGATCTGCCAAATTGTCTGCAGAGGCTATCTTGGTAATAGCAATATCACCTCTCTGCACAATCTCTCTGACTAAGTGATACTTCCTCTGTACATGCTTTTGGCTTTTATGGCTTCTGGGTTCCTTTGACTGAGCGACTGCCCCGCTGCTGTCACAGTAAACTGTGAGTGGCTGTCGTGCCAAAGGTACCACCCCAAGTTCCAAAAGGAATCTTTTAAGCCATACTGCTTCCTTAGCTGCTTCACAAGCTGCTACATATTCAGCCTCCGAGGTTGAATCGGCGGTACATTCTTGTTTTATACTCCTCCAGCTAATAGCTCCGCCTCCAAGCATAAATACATAACCAGAGGTGGATTTCCTAGAATCCTTATCTGACATAAAGTCAGAATCTGTGTATCCGACTGGAATCAACTCATCACTGCTATAAATCAACATGTAATCTCTAGTCCTTCTCAAGTATTTGAGAATACATTTTACAGCAGTCCAATGTTCAGGTCCTGGATTAGATTGATATCTGCTGACTAGGCCCACTACATAACAGATATCTCGTCTAGTACATAACATAGCATACATGAGGCTACCAACAGCCGAAGCGTATGGTATCGACCTCATTTGCTCCTTTTCCTCGGGTGTCTTAGGACACTGATCCTTGGAAAGGTGCACTCCATGCCTGAAAGGTGTGATGCCCTTCTTGGAGTCTTGCATTGCAAACCGTACTAGCACCTTATCTATGTATGCAGCTTGGGATAAGCCAATCATCCTATTTTTCCGGTCTCGATAGAGTTTGATCCCTAGGATGTAGCTAGCTTCTCCCAAGTCCTTCATATCAAAAGTCTTGGCTAACCAAACTTTTACCGTTGACAACATTCCTATGTCTTTCCCGAGGAGAAGGATGTCATCGACATATAAAACCAGAAAAACTACCCTGTCACCTTCACTTTTCATGTACACACATGACTCATCCGGATTTTGACAAAAACCAAATGACTTGATTGCCTGGTCAAAACGGATATTCCAGCTTCGGGATGCCTGCTTCAGTCCATAAATAGACTTCTGCAGCTTGCAAACTTTTTGCTCCTGGTTTTTAGCTACAAAACCGTCTGGCTGCACCATATAGATGTCTTCCTCAAGATGGCCGTTGAGAAAAGCCGTCTTGACATCCATTTGCCAAATCTCGTAATCGAGATGAGCCGCAATGGATAAGAGTATCCGGATGGATTTGAGCATGGCTACTGGCGAGAAGGTTTCCTCATAATCGATCCCTTCTTTCTGAGTATATCCTTTCGCAACAAGCCTAGCCTTATAGGTCTCCACTCTTCCATCTGGTCCTCTTTTTCTCTTGTAGACCCACTTGCACCCAATAGGTTTAATATTGGCAGGCAAGTCCACAAGTGTCCAGACCTGATTTGAGTACATAGACTCCATCTCAGCTTTCATAGCATCTTGCCAGCGTCCCGAGTCTAAGTCATTTATTGCTTCATCATAGTTAGAGGGATCTTGTTCTGGCTCTTCTGGGATTGCTTCATAAGACTCTCCCAAGAATGAGAACCTGTCAGGGGGTCTGACAATCCTCCCACTACGACGAGGTACTGGTGTAACTACTGGGTCTGGTAAGGGTGGTTCTTCCTCAAGTCCGGTCATACTTGGATTTGGAATTGATTGCTCCTGAATCTCTTCCAAGATCACCTTTTCTAAAAATTTCTGGTCCATCATATAATCTTCCTCCAGAAAAACCGCATTGGTGCTGACCAGCACTTTCTGCTCTCTGGGATTATAGAATAACCAACCTTTAGTTCCTTTAGGATATCCTACAAATGTGCATACTTCCGACTTCGCTTCCAACTTATCCATCTTAACCTTGAGCACGTGTGCTGGACAACCCAAAATGTGTAAATGTTGTAGACTAGGCTTTCGCCCAGACCACAATTCCCGGGGAGTCTTAGGTATAGACTTAGATGGTACGAGGTTTAGTATGTACATTGCAGTATCCAAAGCATATCCCCAAAAGGATATAGGTAATCTTGAGAAACTCAGCATAGACCTAATCATATCTAAAAGAGTCCGGTTCCTTCTTTCTGCTACTCCATTCTGTTGAGGCATACCAGGAGCAGACAACTGGGATAGAATCCCATTTTCTGATAAGTAACCCATAAAATCAGCAGAGAGATATTCCCCTCCTCGATCTGATCGAAGAGTCTTGATACTCTTACCTAATTGCTTTTCCGCTTCCGCTCGAAATTCTTTGAACTTTTCAAAAGCTTCGGACTTGCGGTGCATAAGGTATATGTAACCATATCTTGAGTAATCATCTGTGAAAGTGATGAAGTACTCATATCCTCCTCTGGCCCTGACATTAATGGGTCCGCAGACATCAGTATGCACTAATTCCAATAAATCTTTGGCCCTATTACCCTTAGCTGAAAAGGGTCTTTTAGTCATTTTACCTTCCAAACAGGACTCACAGATAGGCATTGGTTCTACCACCAATGAAGGTAAGATACCATCTTTCATTAGCCTCTCAATCCTGTTAAGGTTTATATGACCTAGCCTCAGGTGCCAAAGTTTTGTTGGATTAGATGAAGGTGACTTTCTCTTTAATGATGATCTACTAATTGTTTCAGTATCATGTATCTCACACATCGTGGGAGTTAACAAATAAAGTCCATTGGTTACCTTGCCAGAACATATGAAAGTACCATTCCTCTTTATGACAACTTCAGTACCAAAAGTAATAGAATAACCTTTATTCACCAAACTAGAAACTGAAATTAAATTCCGCCTTAAAGACGGTACATATAATGTTTCTGACAAAACCAATTTCTTATTTGAAAAACATAAAGTAATGACTCCTACTGAAACAGCCTCCGCCTTAGCGTCAGATCGTAGGTTGACAATGATTTCTCCATCACTTAGCCTCCTGGTTTCCCTGAACCCCTGCAACGTATTACATATGTGATTAGTTGCCCCGGAATCCACACACCAGGATTCTGAAGTACTAGTTGCAAAACTAACTTCAGATATAAGTGACTCAATCATACCTGGGGTCTTTTTCTTAGACAGATATTCTGGACAATTCCTTTTCCAATGTCCTGTCTTACCACAATGGAAACACTTTCCTTTTGTCCCTGAACCCTTAGCTTTAGCCACGCCACCAGTTGGACCATTCTCCACCTTAGGACCCTTTGGAACTGATTTCTTTTTGCCTTTCCGCCCTTTGCCTTTCGGCTTGGACTTGGCATCTGACTTTTCTGTCATTAAGGCAGTTGGTTTCTTCTTCATAATCCCTTCAGTTGCTACCAGCTGACTAGATAGCTCAGCTAGAGTCAGATTCATTTTATTCATATTATAATTGACCTTGAAATTGTTGAATGACTCTGGTAGTGACTCAAGGATTATGTCAATCTGCGATTCTGCATCAATCGCAGCTCCCAGTACATCTAACTCATTTAATGAGTCCATCATTTTCAACATGTGTTCCTGTACTGATGTACCTTCAGCCATCTTGGTGCTAATGAGCACCCTCATGGCTGCTGTAACGACCCAGTCCCAAAAAGTACTTGTGAATGAAAGAATATAAGTAATAATCCGTCCTAAACTGAGGAGGCGCCTTTTGAGGACAAAACCGTGAGGACTTCCATAAAAAACTATAAAGTTAAGCGTGCTCGAGTCAGAGCAATTTCTGGATGGGTGACCTCCTGGGAAGTCCAAAGCGGACAATACCTCGATGGTGCAGGGCGGGTTGTTACAGATGGTATCAGAGAAGGGGATGGCTCTCCTCTGAGTGGTGGAGGGTGAGGCCGTTAGGCCGGACCCCTTGGGGACCGCTCGAATCCTGCTTCCCTCTCGAATCCTGCCCTCCACAAATAGGTAGGGGGGAACGAAGGAGGAGGAACGAAGTCCCACATCGCTTATGAGGCCGTCTTCGGTCCGACATTGTGCTAGATATGTGGATATGGGGACATATCCGGCGGAAGCTGGTGGGCCTGTAACGACCCAGTCCCAAAAAGTACTTGTGAATGAAAGAATATAAGTAATAATCCGTCCGAAACTGAGGAGGCGCCTTTTGAGGACAAAACCGTGAGGACTTCCATAAAAAACTATAAAGTTAAGCGTGCTCGAGTCAGAGCAATTTCAGGATGGGTGACCTCCTGGGAAGTCCAAAGCGGACAATACCTCGATGGTGCAGGGCGGGTTGTTACAGCTGCCTGCCTAGCAGGTCTGCCTTGTTCTGCAAACATCTCCTTTAAGTTCGATATCATATCATATGCAGTCTTATAAGATTGATGTTGATGTTGCAGCACACTAGACATGGATGCCAGAATGTAACATCGGGCCATCTCATCGTCTTTGGCCCATTTGGTGTAAAGGTCCTTTTCTGCTTCTGATGCATCTGGGCTAGGCTCTTCAAGGGGATTTTTGGTAAGGACATATTTATATCCTGAAGCTGTCAGGACAATATCCAGATTCCGTTTCCAGTCTACATAGTTGGATCCCACCAACTTATTCTGGTTGAGGATGGTCGCAAGTGGATTGAAAGTATTCGAATTCATACTTGTAATACTGTAGCACATAACCATACATTCAATTAATGAATTTAAATGACATTAGGGTTTAGTATTCTACCAAATTTATGTGGGAATCCTCATAACCACAAAATTCAGAATACATCGGAATCCCAATCCTGCGGGGTATGCCTCCTTGGGGAGTGCAAATACCTCCTAGACTGGTGCGGATCAAAAGTTGGTAAAAATTGGGATTAAGACTAACTATCTATGATCCCCTTCATACATTACTATCTAAGTATCTCATACCAAATAATGTATGACTCCCGATTAGCTTCGGTTTCTAAAATACATGAGGCAAATCCTTGGGGATACTGCATCATTATTTTAGTTAAGTGTGACCCACCAACTAGCATTGCATGACAACCGTTGCGGGCAGCTCCTCCTTGGGGAGTGGGCTCCCACTCCGTCTCATCAACACTATCCATAGGAGATCCATATCCAGTATTCAGATAAATACAAGCCCTCCGTGGGGAATGGCCATTCTCAAAATGGCGCAAGGCTAATACTTTCCTTACAATGGACCTATGGTGGAAAACCATGGGGATTTTTATATATATAGAAATGCCCCGCTCCCACTTAATATTTTAGAGTTGAGGATTTCCTAATAGGTGTATGGGTCCATCAAAAATAGGTATATATTCATCCCATGATAAGACCAATGATTGGTTCCAAGTCAAGTTATTTTAAGGAAAGTTCAGTTTCTAAAATTAGTGTTACCAATAGATCCATCTCATGGGCCCACCAACTCTAATTAGAACCCTTTCCAAAAATTAATTTGATTTGACCAATTTTGGAATTTGCTATGTTTGGATCAGATATGGAAATACTCTAAAATAAGCATTCATCCATAAATAGAAAGTGCTATAACAAAAGACTAGTCCTCTCCTCCACATGACCCAGGCGGAAAAGACTTCTTGGACTTCTAGACTTTCCAAAACTTTGGGATTCCTCAAACTCTTTGGGCATCTCCAAAACACCTTTTGGTAATCTTCAAACTCTTTGATTAGGAGTCCAACTTCTCTTTCCTTCTTTGTTTCGGACATCTCCAGAATTTACAAATTTTAAAAATACATAAATTCCTATGTCTCTATAATGAGACTTACATGGTAGTCTAAACATGGAAATAAAAGGGCTATAGGGAAATTCACCATGCCTTGCCCTTTCACGGGAAACCAAGGAGACCATGATGCCCTTTACACTTAGCCACGAATAAACCAATAATTAAAAGGAAAGAAAAACATGTGGGTCATATGGAGAGGACATTATCATCTGCAAGTTAGTATCTCATACAACAATGCATCACACAAAACCAAGTTGCCAAACCACAATAGAAAAACAAGATACCAATTGTTGGAAGTAGGTGGGTCTCGTGGATAGATTTTCAAAACTTTTGACCCACTTGACACAGGGATCAACTATCCATAAGACCAAAACCCAATCCAGGATGCGTTACCCTCAATCTCGTGACCATGTACAGTAAAAATTATACCAGCACTAAACATCCAAAATAATCTACGACATGGAAGAAGTAGATCATACCTTTGGAGACTCGCAGTGCTCTAATGGACTTCTTCAAGACCTCTTAGCCTTCCACGCTATGACCCCCGAATTGGATTTCTTTTCTCAAGAAGAACGGTGGAATCTTCAGGAGAAAATCCCAACTCGAGACTCCAAGGAACTAGAAGAGAGAAGGAGAGAAACTCGGGCAACTCTTGCACGAAAGGGTTTTGGACGTGACGGGGACTCTTTTGGACGTCCAAGGATATTTTATAGACTTCCAAATCCCTCCCTTGTCTAATTGAAATAGAAGTCTTACTTCCAAAGCAATTAGCAAGTTTCTCCTTTCTTATCCTTTCTTTCTAGAGTTCGAGTCGGATTACTATTTTCCAATAACTTGGGCTAGCGTGGGGACCACTAGGGATTCCTTAGAAAGCTGGCTCCAACTGGAACACCGCGACCCCACATCTCATGTGCAATCCGGGCCCACAATTAATTGCAAATAACACCACTATATAAATGCAATTGCACTCCAGTCTTAAGAATAAATTACAATGAAGACCCTAAACTTCCCAATTACCACAAGTAGGCCCCTCTATCAATATCCGTGGATCAATTGGAATAAACCCGTCTCTTCCAATCTAAGTTCCACATCTTATTATCCTTGAGCCCCAATTAATCACAATAATCATCAGTACCATCCAATTAACTCTTAATTCAGATGGGTGCGCACTTACTAATGACAAATCCATTAATTGGCACAAGGGGATAATATAGATAGATTCCATCTTGATCATTCAACGTTCCCACAGTTCTACTACCATATACCCAAGACACCGAGGTGTTAACCTATAGTCGGCCTCACTCATTGGTGACTCAAAGCAAATGAATAGATAGAAACTTGAGTTCGTCAATGTCTCAGGATTGAGAGCCTATTGCTAGGGAATTATGAGAGCATACCTTATTATTGAGACGGAATTCCATAAGGTGCATCTCATGGTCCTTCAATACATCCAATGTACCGGCACTATTGATCCAGAATCTTACATTCTGATGATCGAGACAAATCACACTATCTCATAGTGATCAAAGTGCTGTAACCTTATCAAATGAGATGCCCAATCTCATTACTGGTTGTGAAGCTATTTTAAGCATAAGATTTGTGACATATATCTCCCGTGTGTGGATCTCATCCATGCACATATATCACATCTAATATACTAATGGGACCCGGTTCAACTCATGAACCATTATGTCATACGTATTGGTCATGTGCATGAAGTAGTAAAATAACATTAATCTCATGAAAGTAAAGCATGATTTTATTGATAAATAAAGAAATTAATCAATTTATTACATCAACTGATGGATTGAGTCCACAAAAACTAACAATCTCCCACTTGGGCTCAATGCCAGTCAGGGTTGCATCTCATGCCCATCCCTTCTACGTGTTGCTCAAAGACTTTGGTAGTCAAAGGCTTAGTAAAGGGATCTGCCAAATTGTCTGCAGAGGCTATCTTGGTAATAGCAATATCACCTCTCTGCACAATCTCTCTGACTAAGTGATACTTCCTCTGTACATGCTTTTGGCTTTTATGGCTTCTGGGTTCCTTTGACTGAGCGACTGCCCCGCTGCTGTCACAGTAAACTGTGAGTGGCTGTCGTGCCAAAGGTACCACCCCAAGTTCCAAAAGGAATCTTTTAAGCCATACTGCTTCCTTAGCTGCTTCACAAGCTGCTACATATTCAGCCTCCGAGGTTGAATCGGCGGTACATTCTTGTTTTATACTCCTCCAGCTAATAGCTCCGCCTCCAAGCATAAATACATAACCAGAGGTGGATTTCCTAGAATCCTTATCTGACATAAAGTCAGAATCTGTGTATCCGACTGGAATTAACTCATCACTGCTATAAATCAACATGTAATCTCTAGTCCTTCTCAAGTATTTGAGAATACATTTTACAGCAGTCCAATGTTCAGGTCCTGGATTAGATTGATATCTGCTGACTAGGCCCACTACATAACAGATATCTCGTCTAGTACATAACATAGCATACATGAGGCTACCAACAGCCGAAGCGTATGGTATCGACCTCATTTGCTCCTTTTCCTCGGGTGTCTTAGGACACTGATCCTTGGAAAGGTGCACTCCATGCCTGAAAGGTGTGATGCCCTTCTTGGAGTCTTGCATTGCAAACCGTACTAGCACCTTATCTATGTATGCAGCTTGGGATAAGCCAATCATCCTATTTTTCCGGTCTCGATAGAGTTTGATCCCTAGGATGTAGCTAGCTTCTCCCAAGTCCTTCATATCAAAAGTCTTGGCTAACCAAACTTTTACCGTTGACAACATTCCTATGTCTTTCCCGAGGAGAAGGATGTCATCGACATATAAAACCAGAAAAACTACCCTGTCACCTTCACTTTTCATGTACACACATGACTCATCCGGATTTTGACAAAAACCAAATGACTTGATTGCCTGGTCAAAACGGATATTCCAGCTTCGGGATGCCTGCTTCAGTCCATAAATAGACTTCTGCAGCTTGCAAACTTTTTGCTCCTGGTTTTTAGCTACAAAACCGTCTGGCTGCACCATATAGATGTCTTCCTCAAGATGGCCGTTGAGAAAAGCCGTCTTGACATCCATTTGCCAAATCTCGTAATCGAGATGAGCCGCAATGGATAAGAGTATCCGGATGGATTTGAGCATGGCTACTGGCGAGAAGGTTTCCTCATAATCGATCCCTTCTTTCTGAGTATATCCTTTCGCAACAAGCCTAGCCTTATAGGTCTCCACTCTTCCATCTGGTCCTCTTTTTCTCTTGTAGACCCACTTGCACCCAATAGGTTTAATATTGGCAGGCAAGTCCATAAGTGTCCAGACCTGATTTGAGTACATAGACTCCATCTCAGCTTTCATAGCATCTTGCCAGCGTCCCGAGTCTAAGTCATTTATTGCTTCATCATAGTTAGAGGGATCTTGTTCTGGCTCTTCTGGGATTGCTTCATAAGACTCTCCCAAGAATGAGAACCTGTCAGGGGGTCTGACAATCCTCCCACTACGACGAGGTACTGGTGTAACTACTGGGTCTGGTAAGGGTGGTTCTTCCTCAAGTCCGGTCATACTTAGATTTGGAATTGATTGCTCCTGAATCTCTTCCAAGATCACCTTTTCTAAAAATTTCTGGTCCATCATATAATCTTCCTCCAGAAAAACCGCATTGGTGCTGACCAGCACTTTCTGCTCTCTGGGATTATAGAATAACCAACCTTTAGTTCCTTTAGGATATCCTACAAATGTGCATACTTCCGACTTCGCTTCCAACTTATCCATCTTAACCTTGAGCACGTGTGCTGGACAACCCAAAATGTGTAAATGTTGTAGACTAGGCTTTCGCCCAGACCACAATTCCCGGGGAGTCTTAGGTATAGACTTAGATGGTACGAGGTTTAGTATGTACATTGCAGTATCCAAAGCATATCCCCAAAAGGATATAGGTAATCTTGAGAAACTCAGCATAGACCTAATCATATCTAAAAGAGTCCGGTTCCTTCTTTCTGCTACTCCATTCTGTTGAGGCATACCAGGAGCAGACAACTGGGATAGAATCCCATTTTCTGATAAGTAACCCATAAAATCAGCAGAGAGATATTCCCCTCCTCGATCTGATCGAAGAGTCTTGATACTCTTACCTAATTGCTTTTCCGCTTCCGCTCGAAATTCTTTGAACTTTTCAAAAGCTTCGGACTTGCGGTGCATAAGGTATATGTAACCATATCTTGAGTAATCATCTGTGAAAGTGATGAAGTACTCATATCCTCCTCTGGCCCTGACATTAATGGGTCCGCAGACATCAGTATGCACTAATTCCAATAAATCTTTGGCCCTATTACCCTTAGTTGAAAAGGGTCTTTTAGTCATTTTACCTTCCAAACAGGACTCACAGATAGGCATTGGTTCTACCACCAATGAAGGTAAGATACCATCTTTCATTAGCCTCTCAATCCTGTTAAGGTTTATATGACCTAGCCTCAGGTGCCAAAGTTTTGTTGGATTAGATGAAGGTGACTTTCTCTTTAATGATGATCTACTAATTGTTTCAGTATCATGTATCTCACACATCGTGGGAGTTAACAAATAAAGTCCATTGGTTATCTTGCCAGAACATATGAAAGTACCATTCCTCTTTATGACAACTTCAGTACCAAAAGTAATAGAATAACCTTTATTCACCAAACTAGAAACTGAAATTAAATTCCGCCTTAAAGACGGTACATATAATGTTTCTGACAAAACCAATTTCTTATTTGAAAAACATAAAGTAATGACTCCTACTGAAACAGCCTCCGCCTTAGCGTCAGATCGTAGGTTGACAATGATTTCTCCATCACTTAGCCTCCTGGTTTCCCTGAACCCCTGCAACGTATTACATATGTGATTAGTTGCCCCGGAATCCACACACCAGGATTCTGAAGTACTAGTTGCAAAACTAACTTCAGATATAAGTGACTCAATCATACCTGGGGTCTTTTTCTTAGACAGATATTCTGGACAATTCCTTTTCCAATGTCCTGTCTTACCACAATGGAAACACTTTCCTTTTGTCCCTGAACCCTTAGCTTTAGCCACGCCACCAGTTGGACCATTCTCCACCTTAGGACCCTTTGGAACTGATTTCTTTTTGCCTTTCCGCCCTTTGCCTTTCGGCTTGGACTTGGCATCTGACTTTTCTGTCATTAAGGCAGTTGGTTTCTTCTTCATAATCCCTTCAGTTGCTACCAGCTGACTAGATAGCTCAGCTAGAGTCAGATTCATTTTATTCATATTATAATTGACCTTGAAATTGTTGAATGACTCTGGTAGTGACTCAAGGATTATGTCAATCTGCGATTCTGCATCAATCGCAGCTCCCAGTACATCTAACTCATTTAATGAGTCCATCATTTTCAACATGTGTTCCTGTACTGATGTACCTTCAGCCATCTTGGTGCTAATGAGCACCCTCATGGCTGCCTGCCTAGCAGGTCTGCCTTGTTCTGCAAACATCTCCTTTAAGTTCGATATCATATCATATGCAGTCTTATAAGATTGATGTTGATGTTGCAGCACACTAGACATGGATGCCAGAATGTAACATCGGGCCATCTCATCGTCTTTGGCCCATTTGGTGTAAAGGTCCTTTTCTGCTTCTGATGCATCTGGGCCAGGCTCTTCAAGGGGATTTTTGGTAAGGACATATTTATATCCTGAAGCTGTCAGGACAATATCCAAATTCCGTTTCCAGTCTACATAGTTGGATCCCACCAACTTATTCTGGTTGAGGATGGTCGCAAGTGGATTGAAAGTATTCGAATTCATACTTGTAATACTGTAGCACATAACCATACATTCAATTAATGAATTTAAATGACATTAGGGTTTAGTATTCTACCAAATTTATGTGGGAATCCTCATAACCACAAAATTCAGAATACATCGGAATCCCAATCCTGCGGGGTATGCCTCCTTGGGGAGTGCAAATACCTCCTAGACTGGTGCGGATCAAAAGTTGGTAAAAATTGGGATTAAGACTAACTATCTATGATCCCCTTCATACATTACTATCTAAGTATCTCATACCAAATAATGTATGACTCCCGATTAGCTTCGGTTTCTAAAATACATGAGGCAAATCCTTGGGGATACTGCATCATTATTTTAGTTAAGTGTGACCCACCAACTAGCATTGCATGACAACCGTTGCGGGCAGCTCCTCCTTGGGGAGTGGGCTCCCACTCCGTCTCATCAACACTATCCATAGGAGATCCATATCCAGTATTTAGATAAATACAAGCCCTCCGTGGGGAATGGCCATTCTCAAAATGGCGCAAGGCTAATACTTTCCTTACAATGGACCTATGGTGGAAAACCATGGGGATTTTTATATATATAGAAATGCCCCGCTCCCACTTAATATTTTAGAGTTGAGGATTTCCTAATAGGTGTATGGGTCCATCAAAAATAGGTATATATTCATCCCATGATAAGACCAATGATTGGTTCCAAGTCAAGTTATTTTAAGGAAAGTTCAGTTTCTAAAATTAGTGTTACCAATAGATCCATCTCATGGGCCCACCAACTCTAATTAGAACCCTTTCCAAAAATTAATTTGATTTGACCAATTTTGGAATTTGCTATGTTTGGATCAGATATGGAAATACTCTAAAATAAGCATTCATCCATAAATAGAAAGTGCTATAACAAAAGACTAGTCCTCTCCACCACATGACCCAGGCGGAAAAGACTTCTTGGACTTCTAGACTTTCCAAAACTTTGGGATTCCTCAAACTCTTTGGGCATCTCCAAAACACCTTTTGGTAATCTTCAAACTCTTTGATTAGGAGTCCAACTTCTCTTTCCTTCTTTGTTTCGGACATCTCCAGAATTTACAAATTTTAAAAATACATAAATTCCTATGTCTCTATAATGAGACTTACATGGTAGTCTAAACATGGAAATAAAAGGGCTATAGGGAAATTCACCATGCCTTGCCCTTTCACGGGAAACCAAGGAGACCATGATGCCCTTTACACTTAGCCACGAATAAACCAATAATTAAAAGGAAAGAAAAACATGTGGGTCATATGGAGAGGACATTATCACCTGCAAGTTAGTATCTCATACAACAATGCATCTCACAAAACCAAGTTGCCAAACCACAATAGAAAGACAAGATACCAATTGTTGGAAGTAGGTGGGTCTCGTGGATAGATTTTCAAAACTTTTGACCCACTTGACACAGGGATCAACTATCCATAAGACCAAAACCCAATCCAGGATGCGTTACCCTCAATCTCGTGACCATGTACAGTAAAAATTATACCAGCACTAAACATCCAAAATAATCTACGACATGGAAGAAGTAGATCATACCTTTGGAGACTCGCAGTGCTCTAATGGACTTCTTCAAGACCTCTTAGCCTTCCACGCTATGACCCCCGAATTGGATTTCTTTTCTCAAGAAGAACGGTGGAATCTTCAGGAGAAAATCCCAACTCGAGACTCCAAGGAACTAGAAGAGAGAAGGAGAGAAACTCGTGCAACTCTTGCACGAAAGGGTTTTGGACGTGAGGGGGACTCTTTTGGACGTCCAAGGATATTTTATAGACTTCCAAATCCCTCCCTTGTCTAATTGAAATAGAAGTCTTACTTCCAAAGCAATTAGCAAGTTTCTCCTTTCTTATCCTTTCTTTCTAGAGTTCGAGTCGGATTACTATTTTCCAATAACTTGGGCTAGCGTGGGGACCACTAGGGATTCCTTAGAAAGCTGGCTCCAACTGGAACACCGCGACCCCACATCTCATGTGCAATACGGGCCCACAGTTAATTGCAAATAACACTACTATATAAATGCAATTGCACTCCAGTCTTAGGAATAAATTACAATGAAGACCCTAAACTTCCCAATTACCACAAGTAGGCCCCTCTATCAATATCCGTGGATCAATTGGAATAAACCCGTCTCTTCCAATCTAAGTTCCACATCTTATTATCCTTGAGCCCCAATTAATCACAATAATCATCAGTACCATCCAATTAACTCTTAATTCAGATGGGTGCGCACTTACTAATGACAAATCCATTAATTGGCACAAGGGGATAATATAGATAGATTCCATCTTGATCATTCAACGTTCCCACAGTTCTACTACCATATACCCAAGACACCGAGGTGTTAACCTATAGTCGGCCTCACTCATTGGTGACTCAAAGCAAATGAATAGATAGAAACTTGAGTTCGTCAATGTCTCAGGATTGAGAGCCTATTGCTAGGGAATTATGAGAGCATACCTTATTATTGAGACGGAATTCCATGAGGTGCATCTCATGGTCCTTCAATACATCCAATGTACCGGCACTATTGATCCAGAATCTTACATTCTGATGATCGAGACAAATCACACTATCTCATAGTGATCAAAGTGCTGTAACCTTATCAAATGAGATGCCCAATCTCATTACTGGTTGTGAAGCTATTTTAAGCATAAGATTTGTGACATATATCTCCCGTGTGTGGATCTCATCCATGCACATATATCACATCTAATATACTAATGGGACCCGGTTCAACTCATGAACCATTATGTCATACGTATTGGTCATGTGCATGAAGTAGTAAAATAACATTAATCTCATGAAAGTAAAGCATGATTTTATTGATAAATAAAGAAATTAATCAATTTATTACATCAACTGATGGATTGAGTCCACAAAAACTAACAATCTCCCACTTGGGCTCAATGCCAGTCAGGGTTGCATCTCATGCCCATCCCTTCTACGTGTTGCTCAAAGACTTTGGTAGTCAAAGGCTTAGTAAAGGGATCTGCCAAATTGTCTGCAGAGGCTATCTTGGTAATAGCAATATCACCTCTCTGCACAATCTCTCTGACTAAGTGATACTTCCTCTGTACATGCTTTTGGCTTTTATGGCTTCTGGGTTCCTTTGACTGAGCGACTGCCCCGCTGCTGTCACAGTAAACTGTGAGTGGCTGTCGTGCCAAAGGTACCACCCCAAGTTCCAAAAAGAATCTTTTAAGCCATACTGCTTCCTTAGCTGCTTCACAAGCTGCTACATATTCAGCCTCCGAGGTTGAATCGGCGGTACATTCTTGTTTTATACTCCTCCAGCTAATAGCTCCGCCTCCAAGCATAAATACATAACCAGAGGTGGATTTCCTAGAATCCTTATCTGACATAAAGTCAGAATCTGTGTATCCGACTGGAATCAACTCATCACTGCTATAAATCAACATGTAATCTCTAGTCCTTCTCAAGTATTTGAGAATACATTTTACAGCAGTCCAATGTTCAGGTCCTGGATTAGATTGATATCTGCTGACTAGGCCCACTACATAACAGATATCTCGTCTAGTACATAACATAGCATACATGAGGCTACCAACAGCCGAAGCGTATGGTATCGACCTCATTTGCTCCTTTTCCTCGGGTGTCTTAGGACACTGATCCTTGGAAAGGTGCACTCCATGCCTGAAAGGTGTGATGCCCTTCTTGGAGTCTTGCATTGCAAACCGTACTAGCACCTTATCTATGTATGCAGCTTGGGATAAGCCAATCATCCTATTTTTCCGGTCTCGATAGAGTTTGATCCCTAGGATGTAGCTAGCTTCTCCCAAGTCCTTCATATCAAAAGTCTTGGCTAACCAAACTTTTACCGTTGACAACATTCCTATGTCTTTCCCGAGGAGAAGGATGTCATCGACATATAAAACCAGAAAAACTACCCTGTCACCTTCACTTTTCATGTACACACATGACTCATCCGGATTTTGACAAAAACCAAATGACTTGATTGCCTGGTCAAAACGGATATTCCAGCTTCGGGATGCCTGCTTCAGTCCATAAATAGACTTCTGCAGCTTGCAAACTTTTTGCTCCTGGTTTTTAGCTACAAAACCGTCTGGCTGCACCATATAGATGTCTTCCTCAAGATGGCCGTTGAGAAAAGCCGTCTTGACATCCATTTGCCAAATCTCGTAATCGAGATGAGCCGCAATGGATAAGAGTATCCGGATGGATTTGAGCATGGCTACTGGCGAGAAGGTTTCCTCATAATCGATCCCTTCTTTCTGAGTATATCCTTTCGCAACAAGCCTAGCCTTATAGGTCTCCACTCTTCCATCTGGTCCTCTTTTTCTCTTGTAGACCCACTTGCACCCAATAGGTTTAATATTGGCAGGCAAGTCCACAAGTGTCCAGACCTGATTTGAGTACATAGACTCCATCTCAGCTTTCATAGCATCTTGCCAGCGTCCCGAGTCTAAGTCATTTATTGCTTCATCATAGTTAGAGGGATCTTGTTCTGGCTCTTCTGGGATTGCTTCATAAGACTCTCCCAAGAATGAGAACCTGTCAGGGGGTCTGACAATCCTCCCACTACGACGAGGTACTGGTGTAACTACTGGGTCTGGTAAGGGTGGTTCTTCCTCAAGTCCAGTCATACTTGGATTTGGAATTGATTGCTCCTGAATCTCTTCCAAGATCACCTTTTCTAAAAATTTCTGGTCCATCATATAATCTTCCTCCAGAAAAACCGCATTGGTGCTGACCAGCACTTTCTGCTCTCTGGGATTATAGAATAACCAACCTTTAGTTCCTTTAGGATATCCTACAAATGTGCATACTTCCGACTTCGCTTCCAACTTATCCGTCTTAACCTTGAGCACGTGTGCTGGACAACCCCAAATGTGTAAATGTTGTAGACTAGGCTTTCGCCCAGACCACAATTCCCGGGGAGTCTTAGGTATAGACTTAGATGGTACGAGGTTTAGTATGTACATTGCAGTATCCAAAGCATATCCCCAAAAGGATATAGGTAATCTTGAGAAACTCAGCATAGACCTAATCATATCTAAAAGAGTCCAGTTCCTTCTTTCTGCTACTCCATTCTGTTGAGGCATACCAGGAGCAGACAACTGGGATAGAATCCCATTTTCTGATAAGTAACCCATAAAATCAGCAGAGAGATATTCCCCTCCTCGATCTGATCGAAGAGTCTTGATACTCTTACCTAACTGCTTTTCCACTTCCGCTCGAAATTCTTTGAACTTTTCAAAAGCTTTGGACTTGCGGTGCATAAGGTATATGTAACCATATCTTGAGTAATCATCTGTGAAAGTGATGAAGTACTCATATCCTCCTCTAGCCCTGACATTAATGGGTCCGCAGACATCAGTATGCACTAATTCCAATAAATCTTTGGCCCTATTACCCTTAGCTGAAAAGGGTCTTTTAGTCATTTTACCTTCCAAACAGGACTCATAGATAGGCATTGGTTCTACCACCAATGAAGGTAAGATACCATCTTTCATTAGCCTCTCAATCCTGTTAAGGTTTATATGACCTAGCCTCAGGTGCCAAAGTTTTGTTGGATTAGATGAAGGTGACTTTCTCTTTAATGATGATCTACTAATTGTTTCAGTATCATGTATCTCACACATCGTGGGAGTTAACAAATAAAGTCCATTGGTTACCTTGCCAGAACATATGAAAGTACCATTCCTCTTTATGACAACTTCAGTACCAAAAGTAATAGAATAACCTTTATTCACCAAACTAGAAACTGAAATTAAATTCCGCCTTAAAGACGGTACATATAATGTTTCTGACAAAACCAATTTCTTATTTGAAAAACATAAAGTAATGACTCCTACTGAAACAGCCTCCGCCTTAGCGTCAGATCCTAGGTTGACATATAATTATTTTGTTTTAAAATAAGAATTAAATCAGATTTATAAATAAATTCGGTTTTACCTTTGTCTCTTGTATTTTTGCAACAGCTTTTATGAGTATAGCTGAAGTTTCTTTATAAATGATTTGATGTAATGAAGGATGTATAGATTCTTCAGTTCTTTGTGGAGAGGAACTGGTAGAAGCTATAATCTAAGAAGAGCTTAATTTAGTTATCATATTAATGGATAAATCTTCATTATTATAAGCTTTCTTCATGGCTAGTTTAAGCCAATCAAAGAAATAAATATTTCTTTGATTATCATACATATATTCATACCATTTTGCTTTCAAAAAGTCTTTATGTTCTTGAGAAACCTGTTCTAAAAAGGACTTTGTTAAAGGATGTAGAGCTAAATTCTTTTTGAACATTTCTTTATCAATTTGAAAATATTCAATAACATTTATATTGAAATCGGATTCTGAAGGATTATATATATTAGATGTTGAAACTTAATAAGAAGGATACACAAGTCCTGTAGGTCAAACGTCTACATTAGGTGTAGAGCAAGAAGCTCGGGATAGTTCTTTAATGGAAAATCCTACCACAGAGGGAGGATGAGAATAAGACTTTCTAGAAGGTTGATAAACTGTAGGAGTTATATCTCTTGAATCTGTTTGAAAATTTATTTCAACCCTTCGGACTTCATGTTTAATAATTGTTTCAATATCTTCATTTTCTAAAGACCTTTCTGGTTTGGCATTTTCTAAGCGCCATTTACTAGATAGATTTATATCATTCCACTGCATGAGTTTTGGAATATTAACTTTATTTTTGAAATTAGTTTGGAATAAAGTAGTCATACCTTTTGCTTGATTGGAATAGGTTATGCCTGCAACAGCTAAATCGATGAGTTTATGATAAACTCTATATATGAGAGCAAGATTTTGATTATGAGGATTCATATCAAAACCTTTTGTCTGGATAGCAAGAGTAAGAGCTTTATGTGCACCTGGATCTGTAAGGGAAACAGAGAAATTTGGAAAGCAATTGAAGAAAGTAGGGCCATTAGCCAAACTTGATTCAACCATTCCAAGTCATGAATCACTGAATTTTTTGTCTTGTATCTTGAACATAGCTGAGAGCTTCAGTTCTAAGTCTAAGTCCTGTTAATGGCTTTAGAGCAACTTGCATTAATCCAAAATGAATATAATTGTATGTTTTAACATACTTCTTTATTTCATGGGGCTTGATATTACTGGTAATAGATTCAACTCTTTCAATGGTTTTTACTTTATGACTTGATTTTAATTAAAAACTTCCAATGTTATAAATTTCATTTTTATTTACGGTTGGAATAGTCCAGTCACAAATAACTTGACCTAAATCATCATAGCTATTTCTTCACTATTTTTAATAGACGTTGAAGATCAAGAATTTGATTATGACAAACACAGAACTAAGTATTTAGATTTTTGATGTTCTTACTTATGAGTCAGCAATTCCGTAAACAAAATGAAAACATAAAGATAAGTGAAGAAATACTCACAAAATGACTTTATATTGCAACGATACTTGATTACAAACTAAATGCCAACTTGGCTCTACAACCAAATGGGGAAGATGGTGGGTATACAAAAGTGGAAGGGAGAGGAGAGAGGAGATAGTGGTGGAAGCAAGGCTGGATTTTGACTGGTATTCCAACTCTTGCAAGTATATGAGGAAGGATAGACCTATTTATAGTCATAACCAACCTAATTTACATTTCATTATAGCTGAATTTACATTGCATTTGCATTTCATTTTTTGTGCTGACAAATTTCATGATGCAACCGGATTGCAGGCAAAAATCATAATTTTTGCTGAAGATGAACTTTATTCTGAATAATGAGATGTCTTGAGTGACTTGATAAGGTATGTGTCATGTCTTTATTTTCTTTTCCCTTTCTGGAGATAAGTTCCTCATAGATATGCATGTCAGGAATAAAATACTACTTCATTATAATGAGATATGCTTTGTTTTTTAGTACTTTTGTACGTATTTTTTCCAAAAAAAACTCATTGATGGGCTAGAAGAAAAAGCTCTTATAGGAAGTATCTTTATGCTAGGTATAGTATTATTGGAGACTTGCATCAAAAGTGCTTATCCCAACCATCATTTGTTAATTCACCATGGAATAATTGGATTAACTCTTCTCAAGTTCTGTCAGAAATTTCAAAAGACATGTCTTCATAAGCATTGATAATTTGATTAAGAGCTGTATGTCCAGATTTATATGGATTCTGTATCACTGTTGTTTGCTCAGTGAGATCATCAGCGATGCAAATAACTCTTTGACCATCATGCCAAACATATCTGTATGTACTTGCAAATTCAAGATGTCCTTTTAAATTGTGAAATCTTTGATAATATCAGAAGTTGGATCATAAGTTCGGAGGCATTCTAAGTTGTATTCCATTATAGCGACTTCATGAGATTCATTCCATTGAGCTGGATAATCAATAGAGAGATGCTTATAATCATTTAAGGTAGAGATGAACTTTTTGCAGACTAAATCTCCTTCTTCATAATTCATGATGGTCTATAATTGATAAGGTTGATAACACCGAATTTCTGATCTTTCACCCAAACTTGATGAAATCATTATGAGAAGTTATCTTTTGGTAACTCCAAGGCTTCAAAGGGCATGATGAACGACTGTAGGGAGCTACTGTAACATTTCAAAATCATCTCTACATAAAGAAAATCTTTGGACTAATCCTAGTTCGATATATGAGATATCAACTTCATATAATGGTTGGAATAATTTGAGAAAGCCAGTTGCCTAGCTTATATATTGAGCTTTGAGCATTAATCGCTCCTTGATTTGATAAGAAATAGTTTTTTCTCTAATTCTTGTAGCTATCTCATCTAGAAGGGCTGCGTTAACCTTTTCTAGGAGGTGAATTCTAGATGTTTTTTCATCAGGATAGGTGGATAATAGTGCTCTTTGATGGATGTTATGGCACATAAGGATTTGGCTTTCTAAGTTCTTGATGTGGTTTGCATTTTTGGATAGGGTTTTTCTAGTGTTTTTTCTTTTATCAGAGAGAATGGCACTCTAATGGGTATTGATAAGTTCTTGTGAAATGACAGATAATCCTGGATTGAAGAAGGAAATTGATATTTATTGGGATGTAGGTATGAAGGAAGTGCTTGATTCCTGGATAGGGGCTTTACTTGATGTCACAATGAGAAGGGATACTTCCTGAAGGCAAATAGGAGAAAAAGATAGGTTTGAATGAGAATTATCAATAACTTAAAATTTTATTTTCTTTGGAAAAAGAAAACTCATTTTATATCTATCCTCGGTGTAGAATTTGAAGGTACAAAAATCTGGATGTAGGATCAAATGTAAAAAACATGAAGACATTAGAGAGACGATTAATAAGATCCGTTTTATTTGGAACTAGATATTTGAATGGTTTTTGAACATCTTATTCTTGTTTACACTTTGTCTGAATAATATTGATATGTTGGATAAGGGTTGATTCAAAAAAATCAAAATTTAATTCTTTATTGTCTAAAATAGTTTTTAGACCTAATGAATCAATTTGAAAAGGCTATAAAATTTGTAGAAAAGGATTTCCAAGGATAACATCATTGTTTAAATCCTTTCCTAGAAGGAAATTAGTCTTTATGTATGTTCCATTTTTACAGATATAAACATTACTTAATTTGTATTTGATATGTAGTTTTTTGCTAGTAGCAGCTAGATTGAGTTTATTATTGGTTTTTTAATAATATTTTGTTGGGATTAATCCTTTTCTTACTAAATTAACATCTATATTACTATCTAGTAAGTAGAGTGCATTAATAGAGAAGTTTTTGATCTTAATTGTAGCTTGAGTTTTACATTTTTTAAGTAGAGTTCTTGTTAAAGAATTTACAAAATCAATTAAGTTTTCACCAAATTCTTCTTGATGTTCTAATTTATTATCATTATTTTCTTGATAATTTTTGTGTGCGTGAAATTCAAGATTTTCAACATGTTGTTTGAAATTCAAGATTTTTAGTAAGTCTTATTTTAATTCTTTTATTTCTTGCTTTTGATTAGTAATTTCTTTACAAAGATCTTGAATTGAAGGATGAGGAGGAGCTTGTTGCTCTCTTAATCTATCTAATACCGTTTTAATACTGAATTGTTCAGGTAAGTCAGATATTTTATTTGATGTAAAAGCTTGTCCTTTTTTATTTCCTTTATTTATATTCTATATTTTTTTCAAAATATTTATTTTTTAATTCTCCATCTTTAAAATCTTTAAACATTTTTAGCACCATCTCTTCTAGAGTAGAAAGTACGTCTAAAGATAAAGAGGAAGAAGACGCAAATTCATACTGGATTTCACTGTCAAATATTTTATAATGACATGTATTTAAAGAATGAGAGGAAGAATAATCTGTATCAGAGGAACTGAATGACTGTGATGGTGAGGATCCTTTTAAGATAGTTTTAATTTCTTTTTCTGGTTTTGCTATCATTTTTGGGCAGTTGGAGCTATATGTCCTTTTTCTGCAATTATAACATTGTATTTCTTTTTTCTTAAGATAAGAAGTGGATGGATTATCTTTTGTATAAGATTTCTTTGATTCTTTATTAGGCTTTTTATGAGAAGACTTTTTATGATATCTTTTTGAGGGAATATAATATTGTGGAGTTGAAAAATGTTTAGATTTTCTTTTTTGATGGTTTCATTTGAAGTTTTTCTTTTTATTATGGCTAGAAGGACTAATTAATGGTTTCATGCCAAATTGATAACAAAAATCACCAAGTTCATATTTGCTAATTATTTTTTTATTTTCAATTTGTCGTTTAAGCTTGATTTCGTTGCATAATGAAAATCCAACTTTATTTATCTTTTGAATGAGGTCACCATATATATAATTTAAATTTTCATAATTTTCTGATTTTAACTCTTCTATAACTTTTTCTGCAAAAAGTTTAGGAAGACTAGATATAAAATTTTCTTTCCAAAATTATGAATTGCTTGCATCGATTGTATAGAGTTTTGATAAGAAAACATCTTTATACCAACGAAAACTTGATAATGTTGGGCAAGCTAAATTGATTAATTGTGTTTTTATTTTCTTTTCTATATTCATATAATTACCAATAAAATGTTTTACTATATTGGTAATCAGCATATAAATAGAATCAGGAATCATTTGACCTTGAGGGGTAATAATAGGATTTCCTGAAGGATCTCTTTTTACTGCATTTAGTATAGCTTGTCTTTCTATATCAGATAGGTACTTTTCCCACCAACCATGTAATTATCTAGTAAATCCAAGGACAACTATATTTACTACATGTCTTTGATCATTACTGCCAGCCAAGATGGTAAAGGCATATATCATCATGTGTTGGCATAGTTACAGGATTTGATATGCAAATAGTCCATCTACATTCCATCGTATACTGAGGAGTTTTCAAATTGAAGGCCATTTATAATAGCTTGTTCTTCGAATTGAAGATCAACTAGAGTAGGTCTTGGATAATAATTTCTTGTTTTTGCTGCAATGACTATTGGTTTTTGTCTTTTAAATATTTTATTGATTTGTAGAGATTATTGATTTTTATCATTTTGGTTCTCATTTGTTTTAGACTCTTATTCTAGAGGATCAGCTACAGAAAATTCTGAATCTGAGCGAGAGGCTTTAGAATTTGAGACTAAAACATTTATAGATTTGTCATCTTTTTTATCTTTATTTTCTTGAAGTTTTATATTTGTAAAACTATGAGATAATTGATTAATTAGTTCATCTGAAAATTTTAAAGGTTTCCTTTCTAACTTTAGATCTTTAAGGGTTTCACCTTGAAAACCTAAAGTTTGTGTCTTAATTATCCTTTGTGAAGAAGCTTCATAAATTTTTAAAATATTTTCAACTTTGTCTTCAATTTTATTGGTCTATTGGCCAATAGTATGAAGGTTAATATTTGTATAAGTATTTTGTTTTAAAACTTGACTTAAGTCTGATTTATCAATTAATTCAGATTTACCTTTATCACCTTGTATCTTTGCTACATCTTTTATGAACATGGCCGAAGTTTCTTTATATATGATTTGATGTAATGGAGGATGTATAGATTCTTCAGTTCTTTGTAGAGAAGAACTGGTAGAAGCTATAATCCAAGATGAGCTTAATTTTGTTATCATATTGATGGATAAATCTTCAGTATTATAAGCTTTCTTCATGGATAGTTTAAGCCAATCAAAGAAATAAATATTTCTTTGATTATCATACATATATTTGTACCATTTTTTCTTTTAAAAAGTCTTTATGTCCTTAAGAAACCTATTTTGTTAAGGGATGTAGAGCTAAATTTTTTTTAACATTTCTTTATCAATTTCAAAACATTCAATAACATTTATATTGTAATCAGATTCTGAAGGATTATATGTATTAGATAGAGAAGCTTAATAAGAAGGATACACAAGTCCTGTAGTTCAAACGTCTACATTAGGTGTAAAACAAAAAACTCGGGATGGTTCTTTTATGGAAGATCCTGCCACAGAGGGAGGATGAGAATAAGACTTCCTAGAAGGTTGATAAGCTGTAGGAGTTGTATTTTTTGAATCTGTTTGAAAATTTATTTCAACACTTCCATTTTCATGTTCAATAATTGCTTCAATATCTTGGTTTTCTAAAGACCTTTCTGGTTGGGCATTTTGTAAGCGCCATTTACCAAATAGATTAATATCATTCCACTGTATGAGTTTTGGAATATTAACTTTATTTTTGAAATTAGTTTGGAATAAAGTAGTCATACTATTTGCTTGATGGGAATAGGCTATGCCTGGAACAATTGAATTCATGAGTTTATAATAAACTCTATATATGAGAGCAAGATTTTGATTATGAGTATTCATATCAAAACCTTTTGTTTGGATAGCAAGAGTAAGAGCTTCATGTGCATTTGAATTTATAAGGGAAATAGAGAAATTTGGAAAGTAATTGAAGAAAGTAGGGCCATTAGCCAACCTTAACTCAACCATTCCAAGTAAGGAATCACTGAATTTTTTATGTCTTGTATCTTGAACATAGATGAGAGCTTCTATTCTAAGTTCAAGTCCTGTTAAAGGCTTTAGAGCAACTTGCACTAATCCAAATTGAATATAATTGTATGTTTTAACATACTACTTTATTTCATAGGGCTTGATTAAAGAAAGATGCTTAATATTACTGGTAATGGATTCAGTTCTTTTAATGATTTTTACTTTATAACTTGATTTTAATTGAAAAATTCCAACTTTATAAATTTCATTTTTATTTATAGTTGGAATACTCCAGTTACAAATAACTTAGTCTAAATCATCATAACTGATTTCTTCACTATTTTTTATAGACATAGAAGATAGGGAATTTAATGATGCGAAAGAAGAAGGTACAAACTTCTTATTAAGCTTAGCCATAATTTGTATTACAGAGTTATTTTAACCAAATCCACCACGAGTATCGAACGAAATAGAGGATTTACACACCAACAAAACGCCTTAAACGCCTTCACACGGCTAACAACGGTGACAACAATGGATACCTCAGCTTTGCTTTGGGCAGAATATGATTTAAGTTTCTCAATAATAACAAACACAGAACTAAGTACTAAGACTTTTGACATTCTTACTTCTGAGTCAGCAATTCCTTAAGCAAAATCAAAGCATAACATAACAAAGATAAGTGAAGAAATACTCACAAAACGACTTCATATTGCCAAAACACTTGATTACAAATTTGATACCCACTTGGCTCTGATACCAAATGGGGAAGGTGGCGGGTATACAAAAGCCGAAGGGAGAGGTGAAAGGAGATGGTGGTGGACGCAAGGCTGGATTTTGACTAGTATTCCAACTCTTGCCCGTACATAGAGAAGGCTAGTACTATTTATAGCCTTAGCAAACATAATTTACAATTCATTACAACTGAATTTAGATTGCATTTGCATTTCATTTTATGTGCCAGCCGATTACATGATGTTCCGAGATTTTACTACTAGATCAGATCATAGGTTGCCGTATAGATGGTTTGTCTTTATGCTATGGTGAGTGTACTTGTTGACTAGGAGGATGTTGCTTTATTCTTCTGCATAGTACTTGGTTCGTCTATTGTGGAGAGGGAAGTCTATAGAGCCTTGTTCATTCTTGTTGTCTTTTGGATTTTTCCCAATTGTCTTTTGTCTTCTTTCTAAAAGTAGCTTTTTTGTATAGTACTTTTTCAACATAACTTTGATGTGTTTGTAGAAAATCGCATAGCTATGGATACGGTAACAATGATAAAGTTTTGTTATCTTTTCTTTCCATGCTTTCTAGAGAAAACTATTAATAAGTCTTGATAAATCTAAATCTTGATAAGATTAGTCACTAGCCTAATGAATTCCATTACAGCTATCGGAGAACTTCATAATAGAGTCAAAATTATGACAAGGGTCATTCCAACCTTCATTACCATTTTCGAATTCTCCATGGAATAGCTAAATTAATTCTTCATGAGTTTTTTTTGAAAAGTCAAAAGAGATATCTTCATAGGCATTGAGAATTTGACTAAGCTTAGCATGTCCGGATTTAGAAGGATTCTGTATCACCGTTGTTCACTTAGCAAGATCATCAGTAATACAAACAACTCATCAACCATCACACCAAACATATCTGTATGTACTTGCAAATTCAAGATGTCCTGTTAGATTGAGAAATCCTTGATATTGATTAGAAGCTGGATCATAATTTAGGAGACATTCTAAGCTATATTCCACTATAGCAACTTTATGAGATTCATACCATTGAGCCAGATAATTAACAGGGAGATGCTCATAATCATTTAAGGTAGAGATGGATTTTTTGCAGATTAAACATTCTTCTTCATAATTCATGATGGTCCATAATTGATAAGGTTGATAAAACCGAATTTCTGATCTTTCACCCAAACTTGATGAAATCGTTATGAGAAGTTGTCTTTTGGTAACTCCAAAACTGTGAAGGGCATGACGCACGATTGCAGGGAGCTGCTGTATCATTTCAAAATCATCTCTGCATAAAGAAAATCTTTGAACTAATCCTTGTTCGATATATGAGATATCAACTTCATATGATAGCAAGAACAATTAGGGAAAGCTAGTTGCCTAGCTTATATATTAAGCTTTGAGTATTAATTGCTCCTTGATCTGACAAGAAATAGTTGTTTCTCTAATTCTTGTAGCTATCTCATTTGGAAGGTCTGTGTTAAGCTTTTCCAGGAGGTGAATTCTAGATGTTTTTTCATCATTATAGGTGGATAACAGTGCTCTTTGATGGATATTATGGCACATAAGGATTTGGCTTTCTAAGTCCCTGATATGGTTTGCAATTTTGGATAGGGTTTTTCTAGTGTTTTTTCTTTTATCAGAGAGAATGGTACTCCAATGGACATTGATAAGTTCTTGTGAAGTGACAGATAATCCTGGATTGAAGAAGGAATTGATATTTGTTGGGATGTAGGTATGAAGGAAGAGCTTGATTCCTGAATAAGGGTCTTACTTGATGTCATAATGAGAATGGATGCTTCCTGAAGGCAGATAGGAGTAAAAGATAAGTCTAAATGAGAATTATCAATAACTTGAATTTTTATTTTCTTTGGGAAAAGAAAAACAATTTTATATCTGTCCTCTGGGTAGAATTTGAAGGTACCAAAATATGGATGTAGGATTAAATGTAGAAAACATGAAGCCATCAAAAAGACAATTAATAAGATCTATTTTATTTGGAACTGGATATCTGAATGGCCAAATCCTTATGTGCCAAAACAAGAACCAAATCAATAAAATATTTAAAAAACAAAAACCAATAGTCACTGCAGTAAAAAAAAATTATTGTCCAAGACCTACTCCAGTTGATCTTCAATTTAAAGAACAAGCTATTCTAAATAGCCTTCGATTTGAAAACTCTTCGGCATATGAATGGAATGTAGTTAAAATATCTAAATATCAAATCTTACAACTATGCCAACACATGATGATATATGCCTCTACCATCATGGTGCCGGTAATGATCAAAGACATGCAGTAAATAAAGTCATCCTTGGATTTACTAGAGAATTATATGGTTGGTGGGAAAAATACCTATCTAATACAGTAAGAAATACTATATTAAATATAGTAAAAAGAGATCCCTTAGGAAATCCTGTTCTTACTCCTCAATGCCAAATGATCCCTGGTTCCATCTACATGCTTATTACCAATATAGTAAAACATTTTATTGGTAATTATATGAATGTAGAAGAAAAAATAAAAACACAATTAATCAATTTATATTGCCCAACATTATCAGATTTTCATTGGTATAAAGATGTTTTCTTATCAAAACTCTATACAATCAATGCAAGCAATTCAAAATTTTAGAAAGAAAAGTTTATATCTGGTCTTCCTTAACATTTTGCAAAAAAAGTTAGAGAATAATTAAAATATGAAAATTATGGAAATCTGAATTACGAAATGTATACATACGGTGATCTAATTCAAAAGATTAATAAAGTTGGATTTTCATTATGCAATGAAATCAAACTAAAACATCAAATTGAAAATAAAAAAAGAATCAACAAGTATGAACTTGGTGATTTTTTTTTCAATTTGGTATGCAATCATTAATCAGCCCTTCTAGCCAGAATAAAAAGAAAAACATAAAAAGAAACCAGCAAAAAAGAAAATTTAAACATTTTTCAACTCCACAATATTATATTCCTTTAAAAAGATATTATAAAAAAATTTCTCATAAAAACCCTTATAAAGAATTAAAGAAATCTTATACAAAAAATAATCCATCCAATTCTCATTCCAAGAAAAAAGAAATACAATGTTATAATTACAAGGAAAAAAGAAATATAGCTCCTAACTGCCCAAAAATAAAATTTAAACCAGAAAAAGAAATCAAAACTATCTTAAAAGGATCCTCAGAGTCAAAATCATCCAGTTCCTCTGATACAGATTATTCTTCCTCTCATTCTTCAAATACATGCCATTGTAAAATATTTGACAGAGAAATCCAGTACGAACTTGCTTCTTTTACCTCTTTATCTTTAAATGTACTTTCTACTCCAGAAGAGATGGTGCTAGAAATCTTTAAAGATCTAAAAGATGAGGAATTAAAAATAAATATTTTGAAAAAATACAAAATGTAAATAAAGAAACTAAAAAAAGGAAAAGCTTCTGCATCAAATAACATATCACACTTACCTGAACAATTCAGCATTAAAACTATATTAGATAGATTAAGAGAGCAATAAGCTCCTACTCATCTTTCTATCCAACATCTTTATAAAGAAATAAATAATCAAAATCAAGAAATAAAAGAATTAAAACAAGACTTAATTGAACTTCAAGAACTCAAACAACGTGTTGAAAATCTTGAATTTCACATACTCAAAAACTATCAAGAAAATAATGATAATTTAGAACATCAAGAAAAATTTGATGAAAACTTGAATGGTTTTGTAAATTTTTTAACAAGGAATCCACTTAAAAAATGGAAAACTCAAGTTACAATTAAGATCAAAGAATTCTTTACTAAAGCACTATGCTACTAGATAGTGGCGCAGATGTTAATTTAATAAGAGAAGGATTAATCCCAACAAAAATTATGAAAAAAATCAATAATAGACTCAATTAAGCTACTGCTAGCAAAAAACAACATATCAAATACAAATTAAGTAATGTTTATGTCTGTAAAAATGGAACATGCATAAAGACTAATTTCCTTCTAGGAAAGGATTTAAACAATGATGTTATCCTTAGAAGACCTTTTTTTCAAATTTTACAACCTTTTTAAATTGACTCATTAGGTCTAAAACCTATTTTAGACAATAAAGAATTAAATTTTGATTATGTTTAATTAACTCCTATTCAACATATTAATATTATTTAGACAAAGTGCAAACAAGAATAAGATGTTCAAAAACCATTCAGATATCTAGTTTCAAATAAAACAGATCTTATTAATCGTCTCTCTGATGTTTTCATGTTTTGTACATTTAATCCTACATCCAAATTTTGGTACCTTCAAATTCTACCCAGAGGACAAATATAAAATTGCTTGTCTTTTCCCAAAGAAAACAAAAATTCAGATTATTGATAATTCTCATTCAGACCTATCTTTTACTCCTATCTGCCTTTAGGAAGCATCCGTTCTCATTATGACATTAAATAAAGCCCTTTTCAGGAATTAAGCTCTTCCTTCATACCTACACCCCAACAAATATCAATTTCCTTCTTCAATCCAAGATTATTTATCACTTCACAAGAATTTACCAATGCCCATTGGAGTGCCATTTTCTCTAATAAAGGAAAAAACACTAGAAAAACCCTATCCAAAATTGCAAACCATATCAAGGACATAGAAAGCCAAATCCATATGTGCCATAACATCCATCAAAGAACACTGTTATCTACCTATGCTGATGAAAAAACATCCAAAATTTACCCTCTAAAAAAGGTTAACAAAACCTTCCAAATGGGATAGCTGCAAGAATTAGAGAAAAAACCATTTCTTGTCAGATCAAGGAGCGATTAATGCTCAAAGCTCAATATATAAGCTGGGCAACTGGCTTTCCCAAATTGTTCCTGCCATCATATGAAGTTTATATCTCATATATCGAACAAGGATTAGTCTTAAGATTTTCTTTATGCAGAGATGATTTTGAAATAATACAGCAGCTCCCTACAATCGTGTATCATGCCCTTCGCAACCTTGGAGTTACCAAAAGACAACTTCTCATAACAATTTCAACAAGTTTGGGTAAAAGATCAGAAATCTAGTTTTATCAACCTTATCAATTATGGAATATCATGAGTTATGAAGAAGGAGATTTAGTCTGCAAAAAATTCATCTCTACCTTAAATGATTACGAGCATCTCCCTGTTGATTATCCAGCTCAATGGTATGAATCTCATGAAGTTACTACAATGGAATATAGCTTAGAATTCTCCAAAATTATGATCCAGCTTCTAATCAATATCAAAGATTTCTCAATCTAAAAGGACATCTTTAATTTGCAAGTACATATAGATATATTTGGTGTGATGGTCGACGAGTTATTTGCATTGCTGATGATCTAGCTGAGCAAACAGAGGTGATACAAAATCCATATAAATCTGGACATACAGCTTTCAATCAAATTACCAATGCTTATGAAGACATGTCTTTTGATAGTTCTAAAGAAACTCGAGAAGAGTTAATCCAATTATTCCATGGTGAATTACCAAATGAAGGTTGGAATGAGCACTTTTGATGCAAGTCTCCAATAATACTATGCCTAGCATAAAGATTCTTACTACAAGAGTTTTTTCTAAAACATTTGAAGGATGAGAAAAGCTTTTTTCTACTAGTCCATCAATGAGTTTTTTTGGAAAAAGTACATACAAAAGTACTAAAAGACAAAGCATATCTCTCATAAGAATAAAGTAGTATTTTATTCCCGACATGCACATCTATGAAGAACTTATCTCCAGAAAGGGAAAAGAAATAAAGACATGACACATACCTTATCAAGTCACTCAAAGCAATCATGACATCTCACTATTCAGAATAAAGTTCATCTACAGCAAAGATTATGATTTTTGCCTATAGTCTGCTTGCATCATGAAATTTGTTAGCACATGAAATGAAATGCAAATGCAGTGTAAATTCAATTGTAATGAAATGTAAATTATGTTGGTTATGACTATAAATAGGTTTAGCCTTCCTCATGTACAGGCAAGAGTTGGAATACCAGTCAAAATCCTGCCTTGCTTCCACCACCATCTCCTCTCTCCTCTCACTTCCACTTTTACATACCCACCATCTTCCCCATTTGGTATCATAGCCAAGTTGGCATCTAGTTTGTAATCAAGTACCGTTGCAATATAAAGTCGTTTTGTGAGTATTTCTTCACTTATCTTTATGTTTTGATTTTGTTTAAGAAATTGTTGACTTAGAAGTAAGAACGTCAAAAATCTTAATACTTGGTTATGTGTTTGTTATTATTGAGAAATTTTAATCATATTCGGCCTAGAACAAAGCTGAGGTAGCCATTATTATCACCACTGTTAGCTGTGTGAAGGCATTTAAGGTATTTTGTTGGTGTGTAAATCCTCTATTTCGTTGGATACTCATGGTGGATTTGCTTAAAATAACTCTGTAATACAAATTATGGCTAAGCTTATTAAGAATGTTGTACTTTTTTCATCTTCATCATCAAATTCCTTATCTTCTATGTCTATTAAAAATAGTGAAGAAATCAGTTACGATGATTTAGATCAAGTTATTTGTGATTGGACTATTCCAACCGTAAACAAAAATGAAATTTATAAGTTGGAAGTTTTCAATTAAAATCAAGTTACAAAGTAAAAACCATTGAAAAACTGAATCCATTACCAGTAATATTCAGCATCTTTCTTTAATCAAGCCCCATGAAATAAAGGAGTATGTTATAACATACAATTATATTCATTTTGGATTAGTGCAAGTTGCTTTAAAGCCTTTAACAAGACTTGGACTTAGAACAGAAGCACTCATCCCTGTTCAAGATACAAGACATAAAAAATTCAGTGATTCATTACTTGGAATGGTTGAATCAAGTTTGGCTAATGGCCCTACTTTCTTCAATTGCTTTCTAAATTTCTTTATTTCCCTTACAGATCCAGATGCACATGAAGCTCTTACTCTTACTATCCAGACAAAAGGTTTTGATATGAATCCTCATAATCAAAATATTGCTCTCATATATAGAGTTTATTATAAACTCATGAATTCAGTTGTTTCAAGCATAGCCTATTCCCATCAAGCAAAAGGTCATCATCAAACCCTTATCCGAACCATGTTGGGGTTGGTTATATGAATTCTGTTTTATTTTGATCCAAATCTTTCAATGAGTTAAACTTCTTCAAATCTGAATTAATGACTTTCATCCATGTTTTCTTCGGCCTGCCCCTACCTTTTGATGGGCCATCCACCTGTATATTCATACTTTTTCTCACTGGTACTATTACTGGCCTACGCTCAACATGTCCAAACCATCTTAAATAGGTTTTTCTAATCTTATCTCCTATTAGTGCTACCGTACTATTACTGGCCTACGCTCAACATGTCCAAATCATCTTAAATGGGTTTTTCTAATCTTATCTCCTATTAGTGCTACCCCTAAATGCTTTCGAAAGCGCTCATTTCTAATTTTATCTTTCTTAGTTTTACCACACATTCACCTAAGTATTCTCATTTCTGCTACATCCATCTTATAAATATGTGTCTTCTTAATTGGCTAACATTCTACTCCATATGTCATAGCTGGTCTAACCACTATCCTGTAAATTTTGCCTTTCAATTTTGTTGGCATTCGTCTTTCACAAAGCACTCCCAAAGCTAGTCTCCACTTTAGCCATTCAGCTTTTATCCTATCTCCACATCTTCGTCAATCTCCCCATCCTTACTAATCATCAAGCCTAGGTAATGAAAAGAATCTCTACATGGTATCTCGTGGGTTTCAATTTTGACAGTGGTTTCAACACTTTGTATATTTCCACTGCAGTTACAAATGTATGGCTACTTTATTCCAAACTAATTTAAAAAATAAAGTTAATATTCCAAAACACATACAGTGGAATGATATTATTCTATCTGGTAAATGGAGCTTAAAAAATGCCTAACCAGAAAGGTCTTTAGAAAATCAAGATATTGAAACAATTATTGAGCATGAAGATGGAAGTGTTGAAATAAATTTTTAAACAGATTCAAAAGATACAACTCCTATAATTTATCAACCTTCTAAAAAAGTCTTATTCTCATCCTCCCTCTGTAGTAGGATCTTCCATAAAAGAACCATCACGAGTTTCTTGCTCTACACCTAATGTAGACCTTCGACCTACAGGACTTGTGTATCCTTCTTATCAAGCTTCTCCATCAAATACATGTAATCCTTCAGAATCCGATTTCAATATAAATGTTATTGAATGCTTTGAAATTGATAAAGAAATGTTAAAAAAGAATTTAGCTTTACATCCTCTCACAAAATCCTTTTTAAACCATGTTTCTGAAGAACATAAAGACTTTCTAAAAGCAAAATGGTATAAATATATGTATGATAATCAAAAAAATATTTATTTCTTTGATTGGCTTAAACTAACCATGAAGAAAGCTTATAATATTGAAGATTTATCCATCAATATGATAACTAAATTAAGCTTTTCTTGAATTATAGTTTCTACTAGTTCCTCTCACCAAAGAAGTGAAGAATCTATATATCCTTCATTACATCAAATCATTTATAAAGAAACTTTAGTTGTACCCATAAAAGATGTTACAATAGTACAAGGAGATAAAAGTAAAACTGAATTTATTTACAAATCAGATTTAAGTCATGTTTTAGAACAAAATAATTATACAAATTTTAACCTTCATACTATTGGCCAACAAACCAATAGAATTAAAGATAAAGTTGAAAACATTTTAAAATTTTATGAAACTACTTCTTCCCATAAAGTAATCAAGATACAATCTTTAGGTTTTCAAGTTGAAGCCCTTAAAAATGTAAAGTTAGAAAAAAAAACCCTTAAAATTTTCAGACGAATTAATCAATTAATTATATCATAGTTTTACAAACATAAAACTTAAAGATAATAAAGAAAATAAAGATGAAAAATCCATTAATGTTTTAGTTTCTAAAGCTTCGAGCTCAGACTCATAATTCTTTATTTCTGACTATATAGAAGAAAAATTAAATGAAAATCAAGATCAAGAATCCATACAACTTAATAAAATATTTAAAAGGCAAAAACCAATAGTCACTGCAGCAAAAACAAGAAATTATTATCAATGACCTACCCCGGTTGGTCTTCAATTCGAAGAACAAACTATTCTAAATGGCCTTCGATTTGAAAACTCTTTAGTATATGTATGGAATGTAGATGGACTATCTAAATATCAAATCCTGCAACTATGCCAACACATGATGATATATGCCTCTAGCTACACGACTGCTGGTAATGATCAAAGACATGCAGTAACTGTAGTCATCCATGGATTTACTGGACAATTACATGGTTGGTGGGAAAAATACCTATCTGATACAGAAAGAAATACTATATTAAATGTAGTAAAAAGAGATCCCTCAGTATATCCTGTTCTTATCCCTCAAGGCCAAATGGTCCCTAACTCCATCTACATGCTTATTACCAATATAGTTAAGCATTTTATTAGTAATTATATGAATATAGAAGAAAAATTAAATGCACAGTTAATCAATTTATCTTGCCCAACATTATCAAATTTTTGTTGGTATAACGCTGTTTTCTTATCAAAACTCTATACGATAGATGCAAGTAATTCAGAATTTTGGAAAGAAAAATTCATATCTGGTCTTCCTAAAATTTTTGCAGAAAAAGTTAGAGAAGAATTAAAATTAGAAAATTATGGAAATTTGAATTATGGAATGCATACATATGGTGATCTAATTCAAAAGATTAATGAAGTTGGATTTTCATTATGCAATGAAATCAAACTTAAACGTCAAATTGAAAATAAAAAAAAGAATCAGCAAGCATGAACTTGGTATTTTTGTTTTTAATTTGGTATGGAACCATTAATCAGTCCTTCTAGCCAGAATAAAAAGAAAAACTTAAAAAAAACCTTCAAAAAATATATATAAACATTTTTCAACTCCACATTATTATATTCCTTCAAAAAGATATCATAAAAACTTTTCTCATAAAAAACCTTATAAAGAATTAAAGAAATCTTATACAAAAAATAATCCATCCAATTCTCATTCTGAGAAAAAAGAAATATAATGTTATAATTGAAAAGAAAAAGGACATATAGCCCCTAATTGCCCAAAAATAAAAGTTAAAACAGAAAATGAAACCAAAACTATCTTAAAAGGATCCTTAGAGTCAGAATCATCCGGTTCTTATAATATAGATTATTCTTCCCCTCATTCTTTAGATACATGACATTGTAAAATATTTGACAGAGAAATCTAGTATGAATCAACTTCTTCTACCTCATTATCTTTAAACGTACTTTCTGCTCCAAAAGAGATGGTACTAGAAATGTTTAAAGATCTAAAAGATAAAGAATTAAAAAATAAATATTTTGAAAAAATAAAGAATATAAATAAAGGAACTAAAAAAGGAAAAGCTTCAACATAAAATAACATATTAGACTTACCTGAACAATTCAGCATTAAAATTGTATTAGATAGATTAAGAGAGCAACAAGCTCCTACTCATCTTTCTATTCAAGATCCTTATAAATAAATTAATAATCAAAATCAAGAAATAAAAGAATTAAAAAAAAACTTAATTGAACTTCAAGAACTCAAACAACGTGTTGAGAATTTTGAATTTCACATACTCAAAAATTATCAAGAAATAATGATAATTTAGAAAATCAAGAAAAATTTAATGAAAACTTAAATGGTTTTGTAAATTTTTTAACAAGGAATCCACTTAAAAAATAAAAAACTCAAGTTACAATCAAGATCAAAGAATTCTTTAGTAAAACACTCTGCTTACTAGATAGTGGCGCAGATGTTAATTTAATAAGAGAAGGATTAATCCCAACAAAATATTATGAAAAAACTAATAATAAACTCAATCTAGCTACTGCTAGCAAAAAACAACATATCAAATACAAATTAAGTAATGTTTATGTCTGTAAAAATGGAACATGCAAAAAGACTAATTTCCTTCTAGGAAAGGATTCAAACAATAATGTTATCCTTGGAAATCCTTTTTTTCAAATTTTACAGCCTTTTCAAATTGACTCATCAGGTCTAAAAACTATTTTAGACAATAAAGAATTAAATTCTGATTTTGTTGAATTAACTCCTATTCAACATATCAATATTATTCAGACAGTGTAAACAAGAATAAGATGTTCAAAAACCATTCAGATATCTAGTTCCAATAAAACGGATCTTATTAATCATCTCTCTGATGTCTTCATGTTTTCTACATTTAATCGTACATCCAGATTTTGGTACCTTCAAATTATACCCAGAGGACAAATATGAAATTGCTTTTCTTTTCCAAAAGAAAATAAAATTTTAGGTTATTGATAATTCTCATTCAGACCTATTTTTTACTCCTATCTGCCTTCAGGAAGCATCCCTTCTATTATGACATCAAGTAAAGCCCCTATTCAGGAATTAAGCTCTTCCTTCATACCTACATCCCAACAAATATCAATTCCCTTTTTCAATCTAGGATTATCTCTCACTTCACAAGAACTTCTCAATGCCCATTCGAGTGCTATTCTCTCTGATAAAAGAAAAAACACTAGCAAAACCCTATCCAAAATTGCAAACCATACTAGGACATAGAAAGCCAAATCCTTATGTGCCATAACATCCATCAAAGAGCACTATTATCCACCTATGCTGATGAAAAAACATATATAATTCACCTCCTAGAAAAGGTTAACACAGCCCGTCTAGATGAGATGGCTGCAAGAATTAGAGAAAAACTATTTCTTATCAGATCAAGGAGCAATTAATGCTCAGAGCTCAACATATAAGCTGGACAACTGGCTTTCCCAAATTGTTCCTACCATCATATGAAGTTGATATCTCATATATCGAACAGAGATTAGTCCAAAGATTTTCTTTATGCAGAGATGATTTTAAAATAATACAGCAGCTCCCTATAATCATGCATCATGCCCTTCGCAACCTTGGAATTACCAAAAGACAACTTCTCATAACGATTTCATCAAGTTTGGGTGAAAGATTAGAAATCCAGTTTTATCAACCTTATCAATTATGGACTATCATGACTTATGAAAAAGGAGATTTAGTCTGTAAAAATTCATCTCTACCTAAATGTCATATATTATTCTTTGAAATTCTGAAGGAGCATTTTTTAAACCAAATGGCATAATGTGCCACTCGTAGTGGCCAAATGGTACTGTAAAAGCAGCTTTTTACTTGTCCTCCAGGGTGATTTGAATTTGCCAAAGTCCTTATTTAAGATCAAATTTGGAAAAGAAGGAGGGCACCAGCTAGACGGTTAATAAGATTAGTTTTATTTGGAACTGGATATCTGATGGACTTTAAGACTTTATTTAAAGGCTTATAGTTGATAACAAGACGGGGAACACCTTGTTCTTGTTCAGGTGCTTTATTTACATAAAACGCTGCACAACTCCAAGGAAATTGTGATTTCCAAATTAGTTTTTTAGCAAGATGATCATTGATTTCTATAGTACATAGTTATACTAAGTCCTTATTCATCTGAATACGTCGAGCTTTAGTAGGAATTTGAGATTCATTGAAATTATCAATATATGGAAGAGAAACAGTATGGTGTTTCCTATGCCAAAAAGCAGAAGGAAGGTCAGAATAACATTCTGTTTCAAGAGATTTTTGAAATTGAATTAAATTGTTTTGGAATTCTGGTTTTTGTAATTCTTTTTCAATTCTTAAAGAATTCATATCTTCTGGAAGATATGCAATTTGTTTTTCTTTATAAGAAATTTGATTTTGAATGATATTGATATGTTGAGTAGGAGTTGATTCAACAAAATCAAAATTTGATTTTTTATTGTCTTTAATAGTTTTAAGGCCTAATGAATCAATTTGAAAAGGCTGTAGAATCTGTAGAAAAGGATTTCCAAGGATAACATCATTGTTTAAATCTTTTCCGAGTAGGAAATTAGTCTTTATATAAGTTCCATTTTTGCTAACATGGACGTTATTTAATTTATAATGGATATGGAGTTTATTACTGGCAATTGCTAGGTTGAACTTATTTTTGGTTTTTTCATAATATTTTCTTGGGATTAATCCTTCTCTTATTAAATTAATATATGTGCCACTATCTAGTAAGCAGAGTGCTTTAATAAAGAAGTCTTTGACCTCAATTTTAACTTGAGTTTTCCATTTTTAAGGTAAATTCCTTGTTAAAGAATTTGGAAAACCATTTAAGTTTTCATCAAATTTTTCTTGATGTTCTAAGAGTCATTATTTTCTTGATAATTTTTGAGTGTGTGAAATTCAAGATTCTCAACACGTTGTTTGAGTTCTTGAAGTTCAATTAAGTCTTGCTTTAATTCTTTTATTTCTTGCTTTTGATTATTAATTTTTTTAGAAAGATCTTGAATTGAGAGATGAGTAGGAGCTTGTTGCTCTCTTAATCTATCTAAAACAGTTTTTATACTGAATCGTTTAGGTAAGTCAATATATTACTTGATGTAGAAGCTTTTCTTTTTTATTTCCATTGTTTATTTTCTGTATGTTTTCAAAATATCTATTTTTTAACTCTTCATCTTATAGATCTTTAAACATTTCTAGCACCATTTCTTCTGAAGCAGAGAGTATGTTTAAAGATAAAAAGGAAGAAGAAGCATATCCATACAAGATTTTGCTGTTGAATATTTTACAATTGCATGTATTTGAAGAATAATATTTATCAGAGGAACTAGATGATTCTAAGGATGAGGATGAGGATCCTTTTAAGATAGTTTTGATTTCTTTTTTAGAAGAAATAATTTCAAAAGACTATAAAATATTTTCAACTTTATCTTCAATTATATTAGTTTGTTGGCCAATAGTATGAAGGTTAATATTTGTATAATTATTTTGTTCTAAAACATAACTTAAATCTGATTTGTAAATAAATTTAGATTTACCTTTATCTCCTTGTATTTTTGCAACATCTTTTATGGGTACGGCCAAAGTTTCTTTATATATGATTTGATGTGATGGAGATTTATAGATTCTTTAGTTCTTTGTGGAGAAGAACTGGTAGAAGCAATAATCCAAGATGAGCTTAATTTTGTTATCATATTGATGGGTAAATGGTCAGTATTATAAGCTTCCTTTATGGCCGGATTAAGCCAAGCAAAGAAATAATTATTTCTTCGACTATCATACATATATTTAAACCATTTTGATTTTAGAAAGTCTTTTTGTTCTTGAGAAACATGGTTAAAAAAGGATTTTGTGAGAGGATGTAAAGCTAAATTCTTTTTTAACATTTCTTTATCAATTTCAAAGCATTCAATAACATTTATATTGAAATCAGTTCCAAACGATTATATGTATTAGATGGAGAAGCTTGATAAGAAGGATACACTAGTCCTGTAAGTCAAAGGTCTACATTAGGTGTAGAGCAAAAAACTCGGGATGGTTCTTTTATGGGAGATCCTACCACAGAGGGAGGATGAGAATAAGACTTTCTAGAATGTTGATAAACTGTAGGAGTCGTATCTCTTGAATCTATTTGAAAGTTTATTTCAACACTTCCATCTTCATGTTCAATAATTGTTTCAATATCTCGATTTTCTAAAGACCTTTCTGGTTGGGCGTTTTCGAAGTGTCATTTACTAGATAGATTAATATTATTCCACTGTATGAGTTTTGGAATATTAACTTTATTTTTCAAATTAGTTTGGAATAAAGTAGTCATACCTTTTGCTTAATGGGAATAGGCTATGCCTGGAACAACTAAATTCATGAGTTTATAATAAACTCTATATATGAGAGCAAGATTTTGATTATGAGGATTCATATCAAAACCTTTTGTCTGGATAGCAAGAGTAAGAGCTTCTTGTGCACCTAGATCTGTAAGGGAAACAGAGAAATTTGGTAAGCAATTGAAGAAAGTAGCGCCATTGGTCTAACTTGATTCAACCATTCCAAGTAATGAATTACTAAATTTTTTATGTCTTGTATCATGAACATAGATGAGAGCTTATATTCTAAGTCAAAGTCCTGTTAAAGGCTTTAGAGCAACTTGCACTAATCTGAAATGAATATAATTGTATATTTTAGCATACTTCTTTATTTCATGGGGCTAGATTAAAGAAAGATGCTGAATATTACCGGTAATGGATTTTGTTCTTTCAATGGTTTTTACTTTATAACTTCATTTTAATTGAAAATTTCCAACCTTATAAATTTTATTTTTATTTACGGTTGGAATAGTCCAGTTACAAATAACTTGATCTAAATCGTCATAACTAATTCCTTCACTATTTTTAATAGAAATAGAAGATAAGGAATTTGATGATGAGAAAGAAGATGGTACACACTTCGTAATAAGCTTAGCCATAATTTGTATTACAGAGTTATTTTAACCAAATCCACCACGAGTATCTAACGAAATAGAGGATTTACACACCAACAAAATGCTTTAAACGCCTTTACATGGCTAACAATGGTGATAACAATGGCTACCTCAGCTTCGCTTCGGGTGGAATATGATTAAAATTTCTCACTAATAACAAACACAAAACTAAGTATTATGACTTTTGATGTTTTTACTTCTGAGTCAGCAATTTCTTAAGCAAAATCAAATCATAACATGACAAAGATAAGTGAAGAAATACTCACAAAACAACTTTATCTTGCCAAAGTACTTGATTAAAAATTTGATACGAGCTTGGCTCTGATACCAAATGGGGAAGATGGTGGGTATACAACAGCAGAAGGGAGAGGAGATAGGAGATGGTGGTGGAAGCAAGGCTAGATTTGGACAGGTATTCCAACTCTTGCCTGTACGTGAGGAAGACTAGACTTATTTATAGTCATAACAAACAAAATTAACATTTCATTACAACTGAATTTACACTGCATTTGCATTCATTTCACGTGCTAACAAATTTCATGAAGCTTCAGGATTACTCAATAAGATCACAACCTTCACTATAGATGAACATTATTCTGAATAGTGGATTTTCATGTTTGCTTTATGGGAAATTGAGTGGCTTGATAAAGCATATGTTCTTTATTGACTTTATTTTTTTCCTTTTCTTTGGATAGATATAAATACTTCATTATCACTTTTTGTCTCATCGGCATCTGTATCTGGTTCAGGAGCAATATTTTCAAAAGGATTGTCATCAGCTCAAAGATGATGCAGCTGCTGACCAAAACTTAAAGGAGAATTTTCAGATGACCATTCTTTTTGTATTTGTTCAAAAATTTCCTTTTGAAGTTCTTTTTTGAGTTGAAGCAAATCTGCTGCTGCATAAAGAGCAGAAGGAGAGGCTGAACAAGAATTCTTCTATTTGTCAATATCACTTGCTGGATGAAGCCTTTCTTTTTCTTTTTCAGGAGTTTTGCAAACTTCATAAAATGATGGCTTTATAGCTTGATCGGTAGAATATTGCTGGAGCATTGCAGTATAATCAAATTGATGCCAAAACTTGATATAAATCATTCGAGATAAAACTAGTGGACTGAAGTCCATTTCTTTATAAAAATTCCATTTCAAGATCCAAGGAATCTCCTGCTTGAGGTAAAACTACACAGTAACATAAGGTTCGGTTGCAAGTTGTAGGTGCTAATAAAGGCTTTTTTCTTCCGATTTGAAAAGGGCTTTAAATGATGTAGAATAGGATTCCTTAAATAGGAAGAAGTGCTTGAGGAAGGATATCTTTAGTGGCACCAAAAGGGATCCAGAATTGTGTGAAGAACCATATAGGTATTTTATGGGAGTTTGATTTGAATCTGATGAACCAATAATGCTAGAAGGATGGGTTTTGATAATAGAGGATGACTTCCCAAGCATAAATATAATCATAATAATTGAAAATAAGTTCTGAATCAAGCCTTTGAGGCATATGAGGAGGTCGTCTCCATTCTTCTGCAGAGAGAACATGCAGAATCTTGATTTTTGAATATAGGATAGTAATATTGGCTGGTAAAGCATTTAAGTATAAATCTTTTGATCCATCTATATGATCAATAGTACAGCTGCCAGTTCTGATCAGAATCAGTTCATAGACTTTATACTCAAGAGTTTGGATAAAGAAGTGATCAGGAGCAAAAAGGTTTGGATAAGATGTTCAATAGAAATGGTATCGGCATAAGACATGTCATCTAAGGAATAAATTCTCAAGGGTGCTTTTGTGGCAAAATATTGGGCTTGTGAAGCTTAAAGTTTTCTGTATACAGGGCTTGATGGGCTTTGAAATTGAGGAATATTAGAAGTATGGGTTGTTCCCCATCCTTTAAGATAATTGCCGCTGCATTTTCGAGACAAAGGTGTGGTGTTCATAATGGAAGGAACTTTATTAGTTGGGGACTGGAGAAAAGGTCTAATCTGTTGAGCTTTATTCTTTTGTCCCTGTAAAAACTCACAAAATAAAAAATTAGGAAGAGAATTATTTTTACCTGTAATATACTTAATGTCAAAGTCAAATATGGCTAATAAAGCTTGCTAGTGAGCAATGATTTGCTCCGCAGCAAGATTTTTTACATCCTTTTCTAAAATTTCTTTAGTAGATTTACAATCTAAAAATTTTTTGTTTAATAAATCACTTTGGAACTTCATTAAACTATTTACTATGGATAGGATTTCCTTTTTAATAGTTGAATAATTCTGTTGAGTGGGCGTCCATGTTCCAGAAGTGAAACGAAGAATTTCTTCTTTTCCAAGGACATTTCTTTGTAGAAGGATTCCTCCAAAACCTATTTCAGATGCATCTGCTTGAACTATTTTTAATAAATCTTGATAAGGGATAGTTAAACAAGGTAAATTTTGGATTTTCAGTTTAATATTTTGAATAGTTTCTGTATGAACAAGTGAGCATTCTACGGGATTTTTAGTCAAGCGCATTTGCAAGATTTTTCTTTCTTTAGCAAGATCTTTATAAAAGTCAAAAACATAATTAAGGCATCCAAGAAAACATTGCAATTGCTCTTTATTAAGAATTTCATCAGGAAATTGGAAAGCAAACTTAGTAACTCTTTGGACTAGAAAAATAGTTCCTTTTTTATTATAAAGCCAATAAACTGAATTTTTGTTTGAAAAAGCTTCATTTTCTTTTGGGATAAGATAAGTCCATTCTTGATAATAACTTTTTTAAAAATATTTAAATGTTTTGAGTGGTCACAATTAGATTTTGAAAACACAAGAATGTCATCTATATAGACGAGTGTAAAAGCTTGATATGGATTGAAAATGTCATTCAATATTCTTTGAAATTCTGAAGGAGCATTTTTTAAATCATATGGCATAACGTTCCATTCGTAATGGCCAATTAGTACTGTAAAAGCAGTTTTTTACCTGTCCTCCAAGGTGATTTAAATTTGCCGAAGTCCTTATTTAAGATTAAATTTGGAAAAAAAGGAAGGCAACAGCGAGACGGTTAATAAGATTAGTTTTATTTGGAACTGGATATCTGATGGACTTTAAGACTTTATTTAAAGGCTTGTAGTTGATAACAAGACGGGGAACACCTCATTCTTGTTTAGGTGCTTTATTTACATAAAACGCTGCACAACTCCGAGGGGATTATGATTTCCGAATAAGCTTTTTAGCAAGAAGTTCATTGATTTCTTTAGTGCATAGTTGTACATGGTCCTTGTTCATCTAAATAGGTCGAGCTTTAGTAGGAATTTGAGATTCATTGAAATTATCAATATATGGAAGAGAAACAGTATGGTGTTTCCTGTGCCAAAAGGCAAAAGGAAGGTCATAATAGCATTCTGTTTCAAGAGATTTTTGAAATTGAAGTAAATCTTTTTGGAATTTTGGTTTTTGTAATTCTTTTTCAATTCTTAAAGAATTCATATCTTCTTGAAGATATGCAATTTGTTTTTCGTTATAAGAAATTTGATTTTGAATAATATTGGTATGTTGCGTAGGAGTTGATTCAACAAAATCAAAAATTAATTTTTTATTGTTTGTAATAGTTTTAAGGCCTAATGAATCAATTTGAAAAGGCTGTAGAATCTATAGAAAAGGTTTTCCAAGGATAACATCATTGTTTAAATATTTTCCGAGTAGGAAATTAGTCTTTATATAAGTTCTATTTTTGCTAACATGGACGTTATTTAATTTATAATGGATATGGAATTTATTACTAGTAGTTGCTCGGCTGAGTTTATTTTTGGTTTTTTCATAATATTTTGTTGGGATTAATCATTCTTTTAATAAATTAACATCTGCACCACTATCTAGTAAGTAGAGTGCTTTAATAGAGAAGTCTTTAACCTTAGTTGTAACTTTAGTTTTCCATTTTTGAGGTGGATTCCTTGTTAAAGAATTTGCAAAACCATTTAAGTTTTCATCAAAATTTTCTTTGATGTTCTAATTTATCATTATTTTCTTGATAATTTTTAAGTGTGTGAAATTTGAGATTCTCAACATGTTGTTTGAGTTCTCGAAGGTTAATTAAGTCTTGTTTTAATTCTTTTATTTCTTGCTTTTGATTATAAATTTCTTTATAAAGATCTTGAATTGAAAGATGAGTACGAGCTTATTACTCTTTTAATATATCTAAAATAGTTTTTATACTGAATTGTTCAGGTAAGTCAAATATATTACTTGATGTAGAAGCTTTTCCTTTTTTATTTCTGTTGTTTATTTTCTATATTTTTTCAAAATATTATTTTTTAATTCTTCATCTTTTAGATTTTTAAACATTTCTAGCACCATTTCGTCTAGAGTAAAGAGTACATTTAAAGATAAAGAGGAAGAAGAAGCAGATTCATACTGGATTTTACTGTCAAATATTTTACAATGGCATGTATCTAAAGAATAATCTTTATCAGAGGAACTAGATGATTCTAAGGACGAGGATAAAGATCCTTTTAAGATAGTTTTGATTTCTTTTTAAGAAGAAATATTTCCAGAAGGCTGTAAAATATTTTTAACTTTATCTTCAATTATATTAGTTTGTTGGCCAATAGTATGAAGGTTAATATTTATATAATTATTTTGTTCTAAAACATGACTTAAATTTGATTTGTAAATCAATTTAGATTTACCTTTATCTCCTTGTATCTTTACTACATCTTTTATGGGTACGGCCGAAGTTTATTTATGTATGATTTGATGTGATGGAGATGTGTAGATTCTTCAGTTCTTTGTGGAGAAGAACCGATAGAAGCTATAATCCAAGATGAGCTTAATTTTGTTATCATATTGATGGATAAATGTTCAGTATTATAAGCTTTCCTTATGGCTAGTTTAATCCAATTTCTTTGATTATCGTACATATATTTGTACTATTTTTCTTTTAAAAAGTCTTTATGTTCTTGAGAAACCTATTTAAAAAAGGATTTTGTTAAAGGATGTAGAGATAAATTCTTTTTTAACATTTCTTTATCAATTTCAAAGCATTCAATAACATTTATATTGAAATTGGACTCCAAAGGATCATATATTTTAGATGGAAAAACTTGATAAGAAGGATACACAAGTCCTATAGGTTGAAGGTCTACATTAGGTGTAGAGCAAGAAACTCGGGATGGTTCTTTTATGGAAGATTCTACCACAACGAGGATGAGAATAAGACCTTCTAGAAGGTTGATAAACTATAGGAGTTATATCTCTTGAATCTGTTTGAAAATTTATTTCAACACTTCCATCTTTATGTTCAATAATTGTTCCAATATCTTGATTTTCTAAAGACCTTTCTAGTTGGGCGTTTTCTCAGTGCCATTTACCAGATAGATTAATATCATTCCGCTGTATGAGTTTTGGAATATTAACTTTATTTTTGAAATTAGTTTGGAATAAAGTAGTCATACCTTTTGCTTAAAGGGAATAGGCTATGCCTGGAACAACTGAATTCATAAGTTTATAATAAACATTATATATGAGAGCGAGATTTTGATTATGAGGATTCATATCAAAACCTTTTGTCTAAATAGCAAGAGTAAGAGCTTAATGTGCACCTGGATCTGTAAGGGAAACAGAGAAATTTGGAAAGCAATTCAAGAAAGTAAGGCCATTAGCCAAACTTGATTCAACCATTCCAAGTAATGAATCACTGAATTTTTTATGTCTTGTATCTTAAACATAGATGAGAGCTTCTGTTCTAAGTCCAAGTCTTATTAATGGCTTTACAGCAACGTGCACTAATCCAAAATGAATATAATTGTATGTTTTAACATACTTCTTTATTTCATCGGGCTTGATTAAGGAAAGATGCTGAATATTATTAGTAATGGATCAGTTCTTTCAATGGTTTTTACTTTATAACTTGATTTTAATTAAAAACTTCCAACTTTATAAATTTAATTTTTATTTACGGTTGGAATAGTCCAATCACAAATAACTTGATCTAGATCATCATAACTAATTTTTTCACTATTTTTAATTGACATAGAAGACAAGGAATTTGATGATGAGGAAGAAGAAGGTACAAACTTCTTAATAAGCTTAGCTATAATTTATATTACAGAGCTATTTTAACCAAATCCACCACGAGTATCTAACAAAATAGAAGATTTTCACACCAACAAAAAGCCTTAAATGCCTTCACACGGCTAACAATGGTGACAACAATGGCTACCTCAGCTTCGCTCCGGGCGGAATATGATTGAAATTTCTCAATAATAACAAATACAGAACTAAGTATTAAGACTTTTTACGTTCTTACTTTTGAGTCAGCAATTCCTTAAGCAAAATCAAAGCATAACATAACAAAGATAAGTGAAGAAATACTCACAAAACAACTTTATATTGCCAAAGTACTTGATTACAAATTTGATACCAACTTGGCTTTGATACCAATTGGAGAAGATGGTGGGTATACAAAAGCAGAAGAGAGAGGAGAGAGGAGATGGTGGTGGAAGCAAGGCTAGATTCTGACTGGTATTCCAACTCTTGCCGGTACATGAGGAAGACTGGACTTATTTATTATCATAACAATCATAATTTATATTTCATTACAACTAAATTTACACTGCATTTGCATTTCATTTCATGTGCTGACAAATTTCATGATGCTTCAGGACTGCTAGACAAGATCAGAATCTTCACTGTAGATTAACTTTATTCTGAATAGTGGATTGTCATGATTGCTTTGTGGGAAACTGAGTGGCCTGATAAGGCATATGCCTTGTCTTGGCTTTTTTTTTCCTTTTCTTCGGATAGATATGAATCCTTCATTATCACTTTTTGTCTCATCAGCATCTGTATCTGGTTCAGAAGCAATATTGTCAAAAGGATTATCATCCGCCCAAAAATGATGCAGCTGCTAACCAAAACTTAATGGAGAATTTTCAGATAACCATTCTTTTTGTATTTGTTCAAAAATTTCATTTTGAAGTTCTTTTTTGAGTTGAAGCAAATCTTCTACTGCATAAAGAGCAGCAGAAGAGGCTGAACAAGAATTCTTCTGTTTGTTAATATCACTTGCTGGATGAAGCCTTTCTTTTTCTTTTTCAGGAGTTTTAAGAACTTCAGAGAATAATGGCTTGATAGCTTGATCGGTAAAATAATGCTGGAGTATTACAGTATAATCAAATTGATGCCAAAACTTGCAATAAATCATTCAAGATAAAACTGGTGGACTGAAGTCCATTTCTTTATAAAAATTCCATTTCAAGATCCAAGGAATCTCCTGCTTGTGATAAAACTACAAAGTAACATAAGGTTCTGTTGCAAGTTGTAGGTGCTAATAAAGGCTTCTTTTTTCTGATTTGAGAAGGGCTTCAAATGATGCAGAATTGGATTCATAAATAGGAGGAAGTGCTTGAAGAAGGCTGAGGAAGGTTGTCTTTAGGGGCACCGAAATGGATCTAGAATTGTGCGAAGAACCACGTAGGTATTTTATGGGAGTTTGATTTGAATATGATGAACCAGGAATGCTAGAAGGATGGGTTTTGATAATAGAGGATGACTTCCCAAGCATAAATATAATCATAATAATTAGAAATAAGTTCTGAATCAAGCCTTTGAGGCATATGAAGAGGTCGTCTCCATTCTTCTGCAGAGAGAATATGCAGAATCTTGATTTTTGAATATAGGATAGTAACATTGGTTGGTAAAGCATTTAAGTATGAATTTTTTGATCCATCTGTCTGATCAATAGTACAGATGCTGGTTCTGATCAGAATCTGTTCATAGACTTTATAGTCAAGAGGTTGGATAAATAAGTGATCAGGAGAAAAAAGGGTTTGGATAAGATGTTCAATAGAAATGGTATCGGTATAAGACATGTCATCTAAGGAATAAATTCTCAAGGGTGTTTTTGTGGCAAAATATTGGGCTTGTGAAGCTTAAGGTTTTCTGGATACAGGGTTTGATGGGCTTTGAAATTGAGGAATATTAGAACTCTAGGTTGCTCCCCATCTCTTAAGATAATTGCCACTGGATTTTCAGGATAAAGGTGTAGTGTTCATAATGGAAGAAACTTTATAAGTTGGGGATTGGAGAAAGGGTCTAATCTGCTGCGGCTTTGTTCTTTTGTCCCTGTAAAAACTCACGAGATAAAAAATCAGGAAGAGAATTATTTTTACCTGCAATATACTCTATGTCAAAGTCGAATATGGCTAATAGAGCTTGCCAGCGAGGAAAGATTTTCTTAGCAACAAAATTTTTTACATCTTTTTCAAGAATTTCTTTAACAGATTTATAATCTATTCTTAATAAAAATTTTCACTTAATAAATCACTTTGGAACTTCATTATACTATTTAGTATAGATATGATTTCCTTTTTAATAGTTGAATAATTTTGTTGAGTGGGCGTCCATGTTCCAGAAGTGAAACGAAGAATTTCTTCTTTTTCAAGGACGTCTCTTTGTAGAAGGATTCCTCCAAAACCTATTTCAGATGCATTTGCTTGAACTATTTTTAATAAATTTGAATGAGGGATAGTTAAACAAGGTGAATTTTGGACTTTTTATTTAATATTTTGAACAGCTTTTATATGAGCAAGTGACCATACTATAGGATTTTTGGTCAAGCGCATTTGCAAGATTTTTTTTCTTTGGCAAGATCTTTATAAAAGTCAAAAATATAATTAAGGCATCCAAGAAAACGTTTTAATTGCTTTTTATTAAGAATTTCATCAGGAAATTAGGAAGCAAACTTAATAACTCTTTGGACTGGAGAAATAGTTCCTTTTTTTATTATAAAGCCAAGAAACTGAATTTCTGTTTGAAAAAGCTTCATTTTCTTTTCGGATAAGACAAGTGCATTCTTGATAATAACTTTTTTAAAAATATTTAAATGTTTCCAGTGGTCACAAATAGATTTTGAAAACACAAGAATGCCATTTATATAAACGAGTGTAAAAGCTTGATATGGATTAAAAATGTCATTCATTATTCTTTGAAATTCTGAAGGAGCATTTTTTAAACCAAATGGCATAACGTTCCATTCGTAATGGCCAAATGGTACTATAAAAGAAGTTTTATACCTGTCCTCTGGGGTGATTTGAATTTGCCAAAATCCTGATTAAGATCAAATTTCAAAAAACAAAGGCACCAGCGAAATAGTTAATAAAATCAATTTTATTTGGAACTGGATATCTGATGGACTTTAGGACTTTATTTAAAGGCTTGTAGTTGATAACAAGATGGGGAACACCTCGTTCCTGTGTAGGCACTTTATTTACATAAAACGCTACACAACTCCAAGGGGATTGTGATTTCTGAATAAGCTTTTCAGCAAGAAGATCATTGATTTCTATAGTATATAGTTGTACAAGGTCTTTGTTCATCTAAATAGGTCGAGCTTTAGTAGGAATTTAAGATTCATTGAAATTATCAATATATGGAAGAGAAACAGTATGGTGTTTCCTGTGCCAAAAGGTAGAAGGAAGGTAAAAACAGCATTTTGTTTTAAGAGATTTTTGAAATTGGATTAAATCTTTTTGGAATTTTGGTTTTTGTAATTCTTTTTCAATTATTAAAGAATTCATATCTTCTTGAAGATATACAATTTGTTTTTCTTTTTAAGCAATTTGATTTTGAATATATCGATATGTTGAATAGGAGTTGATTCAACAAAATCAAAAATTATTTTTTTATGTTTTTTAATTGTTTTAAGGCCTGATGAATCAATTTGAAAAGGCTGTAGAATCTGTAAAGAAGGATTTCCATGGATAACATCATTTTTTAAGTCTTGTCTGAGCAGGAAATTAGTCTTTATACAAGTTCCATTTTTGCAAACGTGGACATTATTTAATTTCTAATGGATATGGAGTTTATTACTAGCAGTTGCTAGGTTGAGTTTATTTTTTGTTTTTTCATAATATTTTGTTGGGATTATTCTTTCTCTTATTAAATTCACATCTGTGCCACAATCTAGTAAGCAGAGTGCTTTAATAGAGATGCCTTTGATCTTAATTGTAGCTTAAGTTTTCCATTCTTTAAGTGGATTTCTTGTTAAAAAATTTAGAAAACCATTTATGTTTTCACCAAATTCTTCTTGATGTTCTAGTTTATTATCCTAATTTTCTTGATAATTTTTGAGCGTGTGAAATTTAAGATTCTCAACATATTGATTGAGTTCTTAAAGTTCAATTAAGTCTTATTTTAATTTTCTTATTTCTTGCTTCTGATCAATAATTTCTTTATAAAGATCTTGAATTGAAAGATAAGGAGGAGCTTGCTGCTCTCTTAATCTAGCTAATACAGTTTTAATGCTGAATTGTTCAGGTAAGTAAGATATATTATTTGATGTAAAAGCTTTTCCTTTTTTATTTCCTTTATTTATATTCTGTATTTTTTCAAAATATTTATTTTTTAATTCTTCATCTTTGAAATCTTTAAACATTTCTAGCACCAGTGCTTTTGGAGTAGAAAGTACGTTTAAAGATAAAGAGGAAGAAAAAGCAAATTCGTACTAGATTTCACTGTCAAATATTTTATAATGACATGTATCTGAAGAATGAGAAGAAGAATAATCTGTATTAGAGGAACTGGATGACTCTGATGCTGAGGATCCTTTTAAGACAGTTTTGATTTCCTTTTCTATTTTTACATTTATTTTTGGGCAATCAGGATCTATATGTCCTTTTTCTTTGCAATTATAATATTGTATGTCTTATTTTCTTGGGATAGGAAGTGAATGGATTATCTTTTGTATAAGATTTCTTTGATTCTTTATAAGGATTTTTATGAGAAGATTTTTTATGATATCTTTTTGAAGGAATATAATATTGTGGAGTTGAAAAATATTTAGCTTTTCTTTTTCGATGGTTTCTTTTTAAGTTTTTCTTTGGTGAAAACTTAAATGGTTTTGTAAATTCTTTAACAAGAAATCCACTTAAAAAATGGAAAACTCAAGCTGCAATTAAGATCAAAGACTTCTCTATTAAAGCACTCTGCTTACTAGATAGTGGCGCCGATGTTAATTTAATAAGATACGGATTAATCCCAACAAAATATTATGACAAAATCAATAATAAACTAAATCTAGCTACTACTAGCGAAAAACAACATATCAAATACAAATTAAGTAATGTTTATGTATATAAAAATAGAACATGCATAAAGACTAATTTCCCTCTAGGAAAGGATTTAAACAATGATGTTATCCTTGTAAACCCTTTTCTACAGCCTGTTCAAATTGACTCATCAGGTCTAAAAACTATTTTAGATAATAAAGAATTAATTTTTGATTTTGTTAAATTAACTCTTATTCAACATATCAATATTATTCAGACAAACTGTAAATGAGAATAAGATATTCAAAAACTATTCAGATATATAGTTCTAAATAAAACGGATCTTATTAATCGTCTCTCTGATGTCTTCATGTTTTCGACATTTGATCCTTCATCCAGACTTTGGTACCTTCAAATTCTACCCGAAGGACAGATACAAAATTGCTTTTCTTTTCCTAAAGAAAATAAAAATTCAGGTTATTGATAATTCTCATTCAGACCTATCTTTTACTCTTATCGCCTTCAAGAAGTATCCCTTCTCATTATAACATTAAGTAAAGGCCCTATTCAAGAATCAAGCTCTTCCTTCATACCTATATCCCAACAAATATCAATTCCCTTCTACAATCCAAGATTATCTGTGATTTCACAAGAACTTACCAATGCCCATTGGAGTGCTATTCTGTTTGATAAAAGAAACGACACTAGAAAAACCCTATCCAAAATTATAAACCATATAAGGACTGAGAAAGCTAAATCCTTATAGGCGATAACATCGATCAAAGAGCACTGTTATCCACCTATGCTGATGAAAAAAATCCAGAATTCACCTCCTAGAAAAGGTTAAAATAGCTCTCCAGATGAGATAGCTACAAGAATTAGAGAAAAAACTTTTGCTTGTTAGATCAAGGAATTCCCGAGGTATTGAAAAATTCAGATTTTATGAATTTGGTTTGGATTTTGGAAAGTGGATTTGATTTTCCCATAACCTGTTTATAATAGATATCTAAAGTAACATCTCTGTAGGGATTGTGGGCCACACCCACAAATGGAATCCCTAAGGCTTTAAGAAAAATCAAAGTTTGGATTTTAAGATGGATTTGGGTTTGAAATTTCATGGATTTTGGTTTATTTTCAAAATCAAGGTTTAGGTATTTTTTTTAATTGGCATGGCATGAGTCAAAATGAACTAAAATTTTGAAGGAAATTGACTTGTGTGGATTTTGATCCAAAGTGATTTGAGTTGACAATTTTGATTAAAAAATTGGCTTTGACCCAAGAATGTATTTGAAGTATGGGTTTGACCGAAAATAATTTAGGATTTGGCATAGTGTTAGCTTGAGAGGAAACCATTTTCCTTTTTGTTTTGTTTTTTTTTTTTTAAGAAATACCCAAAGTGGGTTGACCACATGCTATGGGAGTTTGGATTATTTTATAATGCGTAATGGACACTAAAGCCATTAGACCCATTACTCAAAACAGCTGTGATCATGGGACAGCTATGATCGTGGGCCCCACTACTTGTGTTAAGAGAGTGGGCCATGAGGTAACGAGCCCCACCGATAAATCATACAGTGTCTATGAGCTTGTGGTTTGCCACATGTTTAAAGGAATTTAAATAATTACACGAGATGGAGTGGGCCACCAAGCCAATGACTCCACTGATGATCCCCGCAGTATCATAAGCTAGGGAAGAGCTTCGTGTCTAGACATAAGTCATATACAATGCACAAGTCCTCTCTTCTTCCTGCATTCTTTTATTTAAACCAATTGAAAGAGAAAGAGAGGAACATCGAGGTAGCCAAGATCAAAAGCATTTCATCTTCACAATTTCCTTCTTCCACTTCATGAATCCACAATCGTAGACACCTGCCATGGCTGGTAAAGTCGTTTTATATTATGAGTATTTTAGTGAAGAAATACTCACAAAATGACTTTATATTGCAATGATACTTGATTACAAACTAGATGCCAACTTGGCCCTAATACCAAATGGGGAAGATGGTGGGTATACAAAAGCGAAAAAGAGAGGAGAGAGGAGATGGTGGTGGAAGCAAGGATGGATTTTGACTGGTATTCCAACTCTTGCCCATAATGGAGAAGGCTAGTACTATTTATACCCTTAGTAAATATAATTTACATTTCATTACAACTTAATTTACACTACATTTGCATTTCATTTTATGATGTTTCGGGATTTTACCGCTAGATTGAGTCACAGGTTACCGTATAGATGGTTTGTCTTCATGCTGCAATGAGTGTACTTTTTGACTAGGAGGATGTTGCTTTATTATTCTGCATAGTACCCGGTTGGTCTATTGTGGAGAGAGGATTCTATGGAGCCTTGAATTTTCCTGTTGGCTTTTGGATTTTTCCTAATTGTCTTTTGTCTTCTTTATCAAGGTAGCATTTTTGTATAGTACTTTTTCAACATAACTTTGATGTGTTTATAGAGAATAGCATAACTATGGATATGGTAGCAATGATAAAGTTTTTGTTATCTTTTCTTTGTAGGATTTATAGAGAAAACTCTTAATACATCTTGATAAATCTAAATCTTGATAAGGTTAATCACCATTCTGATGAATTCCATTGCAGCCAGCGGAGAACTTCATAATAGAGTCAAAATTATGACAAGGGTCATTCCAACCTTCATTATCATTTTCGAATTCTCCATGGAATAGCTGAATTAATTCGTCATGAGTTTTTTCTGAAATGTCAAAAGAGATATCTTCATAGGCATTGAGAATTTGATTAAGCTTGGCATGTCCGGATTTAGAAGGATTTTGTATCACCGTTGTTTGCCCAATGAGATCATTAGCAATGCAAACAACTCGTTGACCGTCACGCTAAACATATCTGTATTTACTTGCAAATTCAAGATGTCCTTTTAGAATGAGAAATCTTTGATATTGATTAGAAGCTGGATCATACTTTTGGAGACGTTCTAAGCTGTATTCCATTGTAGCGACTTCTTGAGATTCATACCATTGAGTATAATAATCAACAGGGAGATGCTCGTAATCATTTAAGGTAGAGATGGATTTTTTGCAGATTAAATCTCCTTCTTCATAATTCATGATGGTCCATAATTGATAAGGTTGATAAAACTGGATTTCTAATCTTTCACCCAAACTAGATGAAATCGTTATGAAAAGTTGTCTTTTTGTAACTCCAAGGCTGCGAAGGGCATGACGCACGATTGCAAGGAGCTGCTATATCATTTCAAAATCATCTCTACATAAAGAAAATCTTTGGACTTATCCTTGTTCGATATATGAGATATCAACTTCATATGATGGCAGGAACAATTTGGGAAAGCCCATTGCCTAGCTTATATATTGAGCTTTGAGCATTAATCGCTCCTTGATCTGACAAGAAACAGTTTTTTCTCTAATTCTTGCAGCTATCTCATTTGGAAGGGCTGTGTTAACCTTTTCTAGGAGGTGAATTCTGGATGTTTTTTCATCAGCATAGGTTGATAACAGTGTTCTTTGATGGATGTTATGGCATATAAGAATTTGGCTTTCTAAGTCCTTGATACGGTTTGCAATTTTAGTTAGGGTTTTTCTAGTGTTTTTTCTTTTATTAGAAAGAATGGCACTCCAATGGGCATTGATAAGTTCTTGTGAAATGACAGATAATCCTGGATTGAAGAAAGGAATTGATATTTGTTGGGATGTAGGTATGAAGGAGGAGCTTGATTCCTAAATAGGGGCTTTGCTTTTGCTTGTACTCGATGTCATAATGAGAAGGGATACTTCCTGAAGGCAGATAGGTCTGAATGAGAATTATCAATAATTTAAATTTTTATTTTCTTTGTGGGAAAGAAAAATAATTTTATATCTATCCTTCGGGTAGAATTTGAAGGTACCAAAATCAGGATGTAGGATTAAATGTAGAAAACATGAAGACATCAGAGAGACGATTAATAAGATCCATTTTATTTGGAACTGGATATCTGAATGGTTTTTGAACATCTTATTCTTGCTTACACTTTGTTTGAATAACATTGATATGTTGAATAGGAGTTAATTCAATAAAATCAAATTTTAACTCTTTATTGTCCAAAATAGTTTTTAGACCTGATGAGTCAATTTGAAAAGGCTGTAAAATTTGTAGAAAAGGATTTCCAAAGATAACATCATGTTTAAATCCTTTCCTAGAAGGAAATTAGTCTTTATGCCTGTTTCATTTTTACGGAGATAAACATTATTTAATTTGTATTTGATATGTAGTTTTTCGTTAGCAGTAGCTAGATTGAGTTTATTATTGGTTTTTTCATAATATTTTGTTAGGATTAATCATTCTCTTATCAAATTAACATCTGCGCGACTATCTAGTAAGTAGAGTGCTTTAATAGAGAAGTCTTTGACCTTAAACATAGCTTGAGCTTCCCATTTTTTAAGTGATTTCTTGTTAAAGAATTTACAAAACCATTTAAGTCTTTATCAATTTTTTCTTGATTTTCTAAATTATCATTATTTTCTTGATAATTTTTGAGTGTGTGAAATTTAAGATTCTCAGCACGTTATTTGAGTTCTTAAAGTTAAATTAAGTCTTGTTTTAATTCTTTTATTTCTTGCTTTTGATTATTTATTTCTTTATAAAGAACTTAAATAGAAAGATAAGTAGGAGCTTGATGCGCTCTTAATCTATCTAATATAATTTTAATGCTAAATTGTTTAGGTAAGTTTGATATGTTATTTGATGTAAAAGCTTTCCCTTTTTTAGTTCCTTTTTTTATATTCTGTATTTTTTCAAGATATTTATTTTTTAATTCTTCAACTTTTAGGTCTTTCAACATTTCTAGCACCATCTCTTCTGGAGCAGAAAGCACATTTAAAGATAAAGAGGAATAAGAAGCAAATTCATACTGAATTTCACTGTCAAATATTTTACAATGACATGTATCTGAAACATGAGAAGAAAAATAATCTGTATCAGAGGAAATGGATGACTCGACGCTGAGGATCCTTTTAAGATAGTTTTGATTTCTTTTCTGTTTTTACTTTTATTTTTAGGCAGTTGGGAGTTATATGTCTTTTTTCTTTGCAATTATAACATTGTATTTCTTTTTTCTTGAGATAAGAAGTGGATGGATTATCATTGGTATAAGATTTCTTTAATTCTTTGTAAGGGTTTTTATGAGAAGATTTTTTTATAATATCTTTTTGAGGGAGTATAATATTGTGGAGTTGAAAAGTGTTTAAATTTTCTTTTTTGATGGTTTCTTTTTAAGTTTTTCTTTTTATTCTGGCTAGAAGACTAATTAATGGTTCCATACTAAATTGAAAACAACAATCACCAAGTTCATACTTGCTAATTCTTTTTTTAGTTTCAATTTGATGTTTAAGTTTGATTTCATTGCATAATAAAAATCCAACATTATTAATCTTTTGAATTAGATCACCATATGTATACATTCCATAATTCAAATTTTCATAATTTTTTTTTAATTCTTCTCTAACTTTTTCTGCAAAAAGTTTAGGAAGACTATATATGAATTTTTCTTTCCAAAATTTTGAATTACTTGCATCCATCATTTAGAGTTTTGATAAGAAAACTTCTTTATACCAACAAAAATCGGATAATGTTGGGCATGATAAATTGATTAATTGTGTTTTTATTTTTTCTTCTACATTCATACAATTACCAATAAAATGATTTACTATATCGGTAAAAAGCATGTAAAAAGAATCAAGAATCATTTGACCTTGAGGAGTAATAACAGGATTTCCTGAAGGATCTCTTTTTACTGCATTTAGTATAGCTTGTCTTTCTATATCAGATAGGTACTTTTCCCACCAACCATGTAATTATCCAATAAATCTAAGGACAACTGCATTTACTGCATGTCTTTGATCATTACTGGCAACCATGATGGAAGAGGCATATATCATCATGTGTTGGCATAGTTGCAGGATTTGATATTTAGATAGTCCATCTACATTTCATTCGTATGCTGAGGAGTTTTCAAATTAAAGGCCATTTAGAATAGCTTGTTCTTTGAATTAAAGATCAACTGATGCAGGTCTTGGATAATAATTTCTTGTTTTCGCTGCAGTGACTATTGGTTTTTGTCTTTTAAATATTTTATTGATTTGTAGAGATTCTTGATTTTGATCATTTTGATTCTCATTTGTTTTAGACTCTACTTCTACAGGATCTGCTATAGAAAATTCTAAATCTGAGCTAGACGCTTTAGAATTTGAGACCAAAACATTTATAGATTTGTCAGCTTTTTTATCTTTATTTTCTTGAAGTTTAATATTTGTAAAACTATGAGATAATTGATTGATTAGTTCATCTGAAAATTTTAAAGGTTTCCTTTCTAACTTTAGATCTTTAAGGGCATTACTTTGAAAACCTAAAGTTTATGTCTTAATTATATTTTGTGAAGTAAATGCTTCATAAAATTTTAAAATATTTTCAACTTTATCTTCAATTCTATTGGTTTGTTGGCCAATAGTATGAAGGTTAATATTTGTATAATTATTTTGTTCTAAAACATGACTTAAGTCTGATTTATAAATTAATTCATATTTACCATTATCTCCTTATATCTTTGCTACATCTTTTATGGGTACCACTGAAGTTCTTTATATATGATTTTTTGTAGTGGAGGATGTATCGATTCTTCAGTTCTTTGTGGAGAAAAACTGGCAGAAGCTATAATCCAAGTTGAGCTTAATTTTGTTATTTTATTGATGGATAAATCAACATATATTTGTACCATTTTTCTTTGAAAAAGTATTTATCTTCTTGAGAAACCTATTTAAAAAAGGATTTTGTTAAAGGATGTAGAGCTAACTTCTTTTTTAACATTTCTTTATCAATTTCAAAACATTCAATAACATTTATATTGAAATCAGATTCCAAAGGATTATATGTATTAGATGGAGAAGCTTGATAAGAAGGATACACAAGTCCTGTAGGTCGAAGGTCTACATTAGGTGCAGAGCGAGAAACTTGGGATGGTTCTTTTATGGAAGATCCTACACAGAGGGAGGATGAGAATAAGACTTTCTAGTAGGTTGCTAAACTGTATGAGTTGTATCTTTTGAATCTGTTTAAAAATTTATTTCAACAATTCCATATTCATGTTTAATAATTGTTTCAATATCTTGATTTTTTAAAGACCTTTCTGGTTGGGCGTTTTCTAAGCGCCATTTACCAGATAGATTAATATCATTCCACTATATGAGTTTTGGAATATTAACTTTATTTTTGAAATTAGTTTGGAATAAAGTAGTCATACCTTTTGCTTGATGGGAATAGGCTATGCCTAGAACAACTGAATTCATGAGTTTATAATAAACTTCTTATATGAGAGCAAGATTTTGATTATGAGGATTCATATCAAAACCATTTGTCTAGATAGCAAGAGTAAGAGTTTCATGTGCACCTGGATTTGTAAGGGAAACAAAGAAATTTGGAAAGCAATTGAAGAAAGTAGGGCCATTAGCCAAACTTGATTCAACCATTCCAAGTAATGAATGACTGAATTTTGTATGTCTTGACTCTTAAACATAGATGAGAGCTTTTGTTCTAAGTCCAAGTCCTGTTAGAGGCTTTAAAGTAACTCGTACTAATCCAAAATGAATATAATTGTATGTTTTAACATACTCCTTTATTTCATGGGGCTTGAGTAAAAAAAGATGCTGAATATTACTAGCAATAGATTCAGTTCTTTCAATAGTTTTTACTTTATAACTTGATTTTTATTGAAAACTTCCAACTTTATAAATTTCATTTTTATTTAAGGTTGGAATAGTCCAATCGCAAATAACTTGATCTAAATCATCATAACTGATTTTTTCACTATTTTTAATAGACGTAGAAGATAAGGAATTTGATGATGAGAAAGAAGAGGGTACAAACTTCTTAATAAACTTAGCCATAATTTGTATTACTAAGTTAATTTACTAAATCCACCATGAGTATCTAACGAAATAGGGGATTTACACACCAACAAAATGCCTTAAACGCCTGCACATGGCTAACAACGGTGACAACAATGGCTACCTCAGCTTCGCTCTGGGCGGAATATGATTAAAATCTCTCAATAATAACAAACATAAAACTAAGTGTTAAGAATTTTGATGTTCTTACTTTTGAGTCAGCAATTCCTTAAGCAAAATCAAAGCATAACATAACAAAGATAAGTAAAGAAATACTCAGAAAACGACGTTATGTTACCAAAGTACTTGATTACAAATTTGATACCAACTTTGCTCTGATACCAAATGGGGAAGATAGTGGGTATGCAAAAGCGGAAGGGAGAGGAGAGAGGAGATGGCAATGGAAGCAAGGCTAGATTTTGACTGGTATTCCAACTCTTGTTTGTACATGAGGAAAGCTATTCGGATTTATAGTCATAACAAACATAATTTACATTTTATTACAACTGAATTTAGACTGAATGTGCATTTTATTTAATGTGCTAGCAAAATTCATGATGCTTCCAGATTGCAGGCAAAATTCATAATCTTTGCTTTAGATGAACTCTATTCTGAATGGTGAGATGTCATTATTGCTTTGAGTGACTTGATAAATATGTGTCATGTCTTTATTTCTTTTGCCTTTATTGAGATAAGTTCTTCATGGATGTGCATGTCGGGAATAAAAATTATTTCATTCTTATGAGAGATATGCTTCGTCTTTTAGTACTTTTGCATGTACTTTTTCTAAGAACTCATTGATGGGCTAGTAGAAAAAGCTTTTCTCATCCTTCCAATGTTTTAGAAAAAGCACTTGTATGATGAATCTTTATGCTAGGCATAGTATTATTGGAGACTTGCATCAAAAGTGCTCATTCCAACCTTCATTTGTTACTTCTCCATGGAATAATTGGATTAACTCTTCTCGAGTTTCTTTAGAAATATCAAAAGACATGTCTTCATAAGCATCGATAATTTGATTGAGAGCTGCATGTCCAGATTTATATGGATTCTGTATCACCGTTGTTTGTTCGTGAGAGCATCAGCAATGCAAACAACTCATCGACCGTCACACCAAATATATATGCATGTACTTGGAAATTCAAGATGTCCTTTTAGATTGAGAAATTTTTAATATTGATAAAAAACAGGATCACAATTTTGGAGACGTTTTAAGCTGTATTCCATTGTAGTAACTTCATAAGATTTATACCATTGAGTTGGATAATCAATAGGGAGATGCTCGTAATCATTTAAGGTAGAGATGAATTTTTTGTAGACTAAATCTCCTTCTTCATAAGTGATGATAGTCCATAATTGATAAGGTTGATAAAACCGGATTTTTGATCTTTCACCCAAAATGATGAAATTGTTATAAGAAGTTGTCTTTTGGTAACTCCAAGGCTGGGAAAGGCATGACACACGATTGCAGGGAGCCATTGTATTATTTCAAAATCATCTCTGCGTTAAGGAAATCTTCGGACTAATCCTTCTTCGATATATGAGATATTTACTTCATGTGATGGTATGAACAATTTGGGAAAGGAAGTTGCCCCGGTCATATATTGTGCTTTGACAAGAAAGAGTTTTTTCCCTAATTCTTGTAGCTGTCTTATCTAGAAAGGCTCCTTTAACCTTTTCCAGGAAGTGAATTTTGGTTTTTTTTTTATCAACATAGGTCGATAATAGTGCTCTTTGATGGATGTTATGGTACATAAAGATTTGGCTTTCTAAGTCCTTGATATGGTTTGCAATTTTGGATAGGGTTTTTCTACTGTTTTTTCTTTTATCAAAAAGAATGGCACCCCAATGGGCATTAATAAGTTCTTGTGAAGTGACAGATGATCATGGATTGAAGAAAGGGATTGATATTTATTGGGATGTAGGTATAAAGGAAGAGCTTGATTCTTGAATAAGGGCTTTACTTGATGTCATAATGAGAACGGATACTTCCTGAAGGCAGATAGGAGTAAAAGATAGGTCTGAATGAGAATTATCAATAACCTAAATTTTTATTTTCTTTGGGAAAAGAAAAGCAACTTTCTATCCTCCAGGTAGAATTTGAAGGTACCAAAATCTGGATGTAGGATTAAATGTAGAAAACATAAAGACATCAGAGAGATGATTAATAAGATTTGTTTTATTTAGAACTGGATATTTGAATGGTTTTTGAACATCTTATTCTTGTTTACACTTTGTCTGAATAAGATTGATATGTTGAATAGGAGTTAATTCAACAAAATCAAAATTTAATTCCTTATTGTCTAAAATAGTTTTTAGACCTGATGAGTCAATTTGAAAAGGCTACAAAATTTATAGAAAAGGGTTTCCAAGGATAACATCATTGTTTAAATCCTTTCCTAGAAGGAAATTAATTTTTATGCATGTTCCATTTTTTCAGACATAAACATTACTTAATTTGTATTTGATATGTAGTTTTTTTTACTAACAGTAGCTAGATTGAGTTTAATATTGGTTTTTTCATAATATTTTGTTCAGATTAATCCTTCTCTTATTAAATTAACATCTGCACCACAATCTAGTAAATAGAGTGCTTTAATGGAGAAGTCTTTGATCTTAATTGTAGCTTGAGTTTTCCATTTTTTAAGTGGATTTCTTGTTAAAGAATTTACAAAACCATTTAAGTTTTCACCAAATTCTTCTTGATTTTCTAAATTTTATCATTATTTTCTTGATAATATTTTAGTGTGTGAAATTCAAGATTCTCAACACGTTGTTTGAAGTTCAATTAAGTCTTATTTTAATTCTTTTATTTCTTGCTTTTGATTATTAATTTTTTATAAAGATCTTGAATTGAAAGATGAGGAGGGGCTTGTTGCTCTCTTAATATATTTAATACAGTTTTAAAGCCGAATTATTCAAGTAAGTTAGATATATTATTTGAAGTAGAAGCTTTTCCTTTTTTTATTTCCTTTATTTATATTTTGTATATTTTCAAGATATTTAATTTTTAATTCTTCATCTTTGAGATCTTTAAACATTGCTAGCACCAGTTCTTCTGGAGCAAAAAGTACATTTAAAGATAAAGAGGAAGAAGAAGCAGATTCATACTGGACTTCACTATCAAATATTTTACAATGACATGTATCTGAAGAATAATCTTTATCAGAGGAATTAGATGATTCTAAGGATGAGGATGATGATCCTTTTAAGATTGTTTTGATTTCTTTTTCTATTTTTATGTTTATTTTTGGGCAGTCAGGAGCTATATATCCTCTTTCTTTGCAATTATAACATCGTATTTCTCTTTTCTTGGGATGAGAAGTGGATGGATTATCTTTTGTATAAGATTTCTTTAATTCTTTGTAAAGTATTTTATGAGAAGAATTTTTATGATATCATTTTGAGGGTGTGTATTATTGTGGAGTTGAAAAATGTTTAGAGTTTGTTTTTTTTTGTTTCGTTTTAAGTTTTTCTTTTTTATTTTTGCTAAATGGACTGATTAATGGTTCCATGTCGAATTGAAAACAAAAATCACCAAGTTCAAACTTGTTCTTCGAATTGAAGATCAACTAGAGTAGGTCTTGGATAATAATTTCTTGTTTCTGCTGCAGTGACTATTGGTTTTTGTCTATTAAATATTTTATTGATATGTAGAGATTCTTGATTTTAATCATTTTGATTCTCATTTGTTTTAGACTTTTTTTCTATAGGATCAGCTACAGAAAATTTTGAATCAGAGCTAGAGGCTTTAGAATTTGAGACTAAAACATTTATAGATTTGTCAGCTTTTTTATCTTTATTTTCTTGACGTTCATATTTGTAAAACTATGAGATAATTAATCGATTAGTTCATCTGAAAAATTTAAAGGTTTCCTTTCTAACTTTAAATCTTTAACAGCTTCACCGTAAAAACTTAAAGCTTGTGTCTTAATTGTCTTTTGTGAAGAAGATGCTTTATAAATTTTTAAAATATTTCCAAGTTCATCTTCAATTCTATTAGTTTGTTGGCCAATAGTATGAAGGTTAATATTTGTATAATTATTTTGTTCTAAAATATGACTTAAGACTAATTTGTAAATAAATTCAGATTTAACTTTATCTCCTTGTATTTTTGTAAAATCTTTTATGGGTACGGCTGATATTTCTTTATATATGATTTAATGTAATGGAGGATGTAAAGATTCTTCAGTTTTTTGTGGAGAAAAACTAGTATAAGCTATAATTGAAGATGAGCTTAAATTTGTTATCATATTGATGGATAAATCTTCAATATTATAAGCTATCTTTATGGCTAGTTTAAGCCAATCAAAGAAATAAATATTTCTTTGATTATCATACATATATTTTTACCACTTTTTTTTTAAGAAATCTTTATGCACTTGAGGAACCTTTCTAAAAAAGGGTTTTGTTAAAGGATGTAAGCTAAATTCTTGTTTTAACATTTCTTTATCAATTTCAAACCACTTAGTAACAATTATATTAAAATCGGATTCCAACGGATTATATGTATTAGATGGAGAAGATTGATAAGAAGGATACCCAAGTCCAGTAGGTCAAAGGTCTACATTAGGTGTAGAGCAAGAAAACGGGATGGTTCTTTTATGGAAGATCTTCCCATAGAGGGAGGATGGGAATAAGACTTTCTAGAATGTTGATAAACTGTAGGAGTTCTTTCTCTTGAATCTGTTTGAAAATTTATTTCAACACTTCCATCTTCATATTCAATAATTGTTTCAATATCTTGATTTTTTATAGACCTTTCAGTTTGAGCATTTTCTAAGCGCCATTTACCGGATAGATTAATATTATTCCACTGTATGCATTTTGGAATATTAACTTTATTTTTGAAATTAGTTTGGAATAAAGTAGTCATACCTTTTGCTTGATGGGAATAGGGTATTCTTGGAATAACTGAATTCATGAGTTTATAAAAAACTTTATAGATGAGAGCAAGATTTGATTATGAGGATTCATATCAAAACCCTTTGTCTGGATAGCAAGAGTAAAAGCTTCATGTGCACCTTGATCTATAAGAGAAACAGAGAAATTTGGAAAGCAATTAAAGAAAGTAGGGCCATTAGCCAAACTTAATTCAATTATTCCAAGTAATGAATGATTGAATTTTTTATGTCTTGTGCCTTAAACATAGATGAGAGCTTCTATACTAAGTCCAAGTCCTGTTAAAGGATTTAGAGCTACTTGCACTAATCCAAAATGAATATAATTGTATGTTTTAATATACTCCTTTATTTCATATGGCTTTATTAAAGAAAGATGCTGAATATTACTGGTAATGGATCAGTTCTTTTAATGGTTTGTACTTTATAACTTGATTTTAATTGAAAACTTCCAACTTTGTAAATTTTATTTTTATTTACGGTTGGAATAGTCTAGTTGCAAATAACTTGATCTAAATTGTCATAACTGATTTCTCCACTATTTTTAATAGACATAGAAGATAAGGAATTTGATGATGAGGAATAAGAGGGTACAAACTTCTTAATAAGCTTAGCCATAATTTGTATTACTGAGTTACTTTAACCAAATCCACCATGAGTATCTAACGAAATAAAGGATTTACACACTAGCAAAATGCCTTAAATGCTTTCACACGGCTAACAACGGCGACAACAATGGCTACCTCAGCTTTGCTCTGGGCAGAATATGATTAAAATTTCTCAATAATAATAAACACACAACCAAGTAGTAAGATTTTTGATGTTCTTGCTTCTGAGTTAGCAATTCCTTAAACAAAATCAAAGCATAACATAACAAAGATAAGTGAAGAAATACTCACAAAACAACTTTATATTGCTAAACTACTTGATTACAAATTTGATACCAACTTGGCTCTCATACCAAATGGGGAAGATGGTGAGTATACAAAAGCAGAAAAGAAAGGAGAAAGGAGATGATGGTTGAAGCAAGGTTGGATTTTGACTGGTATTCCGACTCTTGCTTGTACATGATGAAGGCTAGACCTATTTATAGTCATAACAAATGTAATTTACACTTCATTACAACTGAATTTAGACTAAATGTGCATTTCATTTAATATACTGGCAAATTTCATGATGCTTCTGGATTGCCGGCAAAAATCATAATCTTTACTGTAGATGAACTTTATTCTGAATAATGAGATGTCATGATTGCTTTGAGTGACTTGATAAGGTATGTGTCACGTCTTTATTTCATTTCCCTTTTTCGAGATAAGTTCTTCATGGAAGTGCATGTCGGGATTAAAATACTACTTCATTCTTATGAGAGATATGCTTCGTCTTTTAGTACTTTTGCATGTACTTTTTCTAAGAACTCATTGATGGGCAAGTAGAAAAAGCTTTTCTCATCCTTCAAATGTTTTAGGAAAAGCACTTGTATGAAGAATCTTTATGCCAGGCATAGTATTATTGGAAACTTGCATCAAAAGTGCTCATTCCAACCTTCATTTGTTAATTCACCATGGAATAATTGGATTAACTCTTCTTGTGTTTCTTCAGAAATATCAAAAGACATGTCTTCATAAGCATCGATAATTTGATTGAGAGATGTATGTCCAGATTTATATGGATTCTGTATCATCATTGTTTGCTCGTGAGATCATCAGCAATGCAAACAACTTGTCAACCGTCACACCAAATATATCTGTATATACTTGCAAATTCAAGATGTCCTTTTAGATTGAGAAATCTTTGATATTGATCAAAACAGGATCACAATTTTGGAGACGTTTTAAGCTGTATTCCATTGTAGTGACTTCATAAGATTTATACCATTGAGCTGGATAATCAATAGGGAGATGCTCGTAATCATTTAAGGTAGAGATGAATTTTTTACAGACTAAATCTCCTTCTTCATAAGTCATGATAGTCCATAATTGATAAGGTCAATAAAACCAGATTTCTAATCTTTCACCCAAACATGATGAAATTGTTATGAGAAGTTGTCTTTTGGTAACTCCAAGGCTGTGAAGGGCATGGTGCATGATTGCATGGAGCTACTATATTGTTTCAAAATCATCTCTGCATAAAGGAAATCGTTGGACTAATCCTTCTTCGATATATGAGATATCTACTTCATGTGATGGTGGGAACAATTTGAGAAAGCCACTTGCCCGGCTTATGCATTGTGCTTTGACAAGAAAGAGTTTTTCCCCTACTTCTTATAGCTATCTTATCTAGAATAGCTCTTTTAACCTTTTCCAAGAGGTGAATTTTAGTTTTTTTTATCAACATAGGTCAATAACAGTGTTCTTTGATGGATGTTATGGCACATAAGGGTTTGGCTTTCTAAATCTTTGATATGGTTTGCAATTTTAGATAGGGTTTTTTTAATTTTTTTTCTTTTATCAGAGAGAATGACACTCCAATGGGCATTAACAAGTTCTTGTGAAGTGACAGATAATCATGGATTGAAGAAAGAGATTGATATTTGTTGGGATGTAGGTATGAAGGAAGAGCTTGATTCGTGAATAAGGGCTTTACTTGATGTCATAATGAGAACGGATACTTCCTAAAGGCAGATAGGCGTAAAAGATAGGTCTGAATGAGAATTATCAATAACCTAAATTTTTATTTTCTTTGGGAAAAGAAAAGCAACTTTCCATCCTCCGGGTAGAATTTGAAGGTACCAAAATCTGTATGTAAGATTAAAGGTAGAAAACATGAAGACATCAGAGAGATGATTAATAGGATCCGTTTTATTTAGAACTGGATATCTGAATGGTTTTTGAACATCTTATTCTTGTTTACACTTTGTCTTAATAAGATTGATATGTTGAATAGGAGTTAATTCAACAAAATTAAAATTTAATTCCTTATTGTCTAAAATAGTTTTAGATCTGATGAGTCAATTTGAAAAGGCTGTAAAATTTGTAGAAAAGGGTTTCCAAGGATAACATCATTGTTTAAATCCTTTCCTAAAAGGAATTAGTCTTTATGCATGTCCCATTTTGACAGACATAAACATTACTTAATTTGTATTTGATATGTAGTTTTTTACTAGCAATAGCTAGATTGAGTTTATTATTGATTTTTTCATAATATTTTGTTGGGATTAATCCTTCTCTTATTTAATTAGCATCTGCGCCACTCTCTAGTAATCAGAGTGCTTTAATAGAGAAGTCTTTGACCTTAATTGTAGCTTGAGTTTTCCATTTTTTAAGTGGATTTTTTGTTAAAGAATTTACAAAACCATTTAAGTCTTTATCAAATTTTTCTTGATTTTCTAAATTATCATTATTTTCTTAATAATTTTTTAGTGTGTGAAATTCAAGATTCTCAACACATTGTTTGAGCTCTTGAAGTTCAATTAAGTCTTGTTTTAATTCTTTTATTTCTTGCTTTTGATTGTTTATTTCTTTATAAAGATGTTAAATAAAAAGATGAGTAGAAGCCTGTTGCTCTCATAATCTATCTAATGATGTTTTAATGCTGAATTGTTTAGGTAAGTCTAATATGTTATTTGATGTAGAAGCATTCCCTTTTTTTAGTTCCTTTATTTATATTCTATATTTTTTCAAAATATTTATTTTTTAATTCTTCATCTTTTAGATCTTTAAGCATTTCTAGCACTATCTCTTTTGGAGAAGAAAGTACATTTAAAGATAAAGAGGAAGAAGAAGCATATTCATACTGGATTTCACTGTCAAATATTTTACAATGACATGTATCTGAAGCATAAGAGGAAGAATAATTTGTTTCAGAAAAATTGGATGACTCTAACGTTGAGGATCCTTTTAAGATAGTTTTGATTTCTTTTTTTATTTTAACTTTTATTTTTGGGCAGTCAAGAGCTATATGTCCTTTTTTTTTGCAATTATAAGATTGTATTTCTTTTTTCTTGGGATAATAAGTGGATGGATTATCGTTTGTATAAGATTTCTATAATTCTTTATAAGGTTTTTTATGAAAAAATTTTTTATAATATCTTTTTCAGGGAGTATAATATTGTGGAGTTGAAAAATGTTTAGATTTTCTTTTTTGATGGTTTCTTTTTAAGTTTTTTCTTTTTATTCTGGTTAGAAGACTAATTAATGGTTCCATACCAAATTGAAAACAAAAATAACCAAGTTCATACTTATTGATTCTTTTTTTATTTTCAATTTGACGTTTAAGTTTGATTTCAATGCATAATGAAAATCCAATTTTATTAATCTTTTGAATTAAATCACCATATGTATACATTCCATAATTCAAATTCCCATAATTTTTTTATTTTAATTCTTCTCTAACTTTTTCTGCAAAAAGTTTAAGAAGACCAAATATGAATTTTTCTTTCCAAAATTTTGAATTACTTGCATCGATTGTATAGAGTTTTAATAAGAAAATATCTTTACACTGACAAAAATCTGATAATGTTGGGCAAGATAAATTGATTAATTGTGTTATTAATTTTTCTTCTACGTTTATAGTCACTGCAGCAAAAACAAGAAATTATTATCTAAGACCTACTCTAGTTGACTTCAATTCGAAGAACAAGCTATTCTAAATGGCCTTCGATTTGAAAACTCCTTAGTATCCGAATGGAATGTTGATGGACTATCTGAATATCAAATCCTGCAACTATGCCAACACATGATGATATATGCCTCTACTATCATGGTTGCGGGCAATGGTCAAAGACATGCAGTAAATGCAGTTGTGCTTGAATTTACTGGACAATTACATGGTTGGTGGGAAAAGTACCTATCTGATATAGAAAGACAAGCTATACCAAATGCAGTGAAAAGATATCCTTCAGGAAATGCTGTTATAACTCCTCAAGGTCAAATGATTCCTGATTCTATTTATGTGCTTATTACCAATATAGTGAAACATTTCATTGGTAAATATATGAATGTAGAAGGTAAAATAAAAACACAATTAATCAATTAATCTTGCCCAATATTATCAAATTTTAGTTGGTATAAAGATGTTTTCTTATCAAAACTCTATACAATCGATGCAAGTAATTCAGAATTTTGAAAAGAAAAATTTATATCTGGCCTTCCTAAACTTTTTACAGAAAAAGTTAGAGAAGAGTTAAATTAGAAATTTATGGAAATTTAAATTATGGACTTTATACATATGGTAACCTTATTCAAAAGATAAATAAAGTTGGATTTTCATTATGCAATGAAATCAAACTTAAACGACAAATTGAAAATAAAAAAAGAATCAACAAAATGTACTTGGTGATTTTTGTTATCAATTTGGCATGGAACCATTAATTAGTCCTTCTAGCCATAATAAAAAGAAAAACTTAAAAAGAAACCATCAAAAAAGAAAATCTAAACATTTCTCAACTCCATAATATTATATTCCCTCAAAAAGATATCATAAAAAATCTTCTCATAAAAATTCTTATAAAGAATCAAAGAAATCTTATACGAAAGATAATCCATCCATTTCTTATCCTAGGAAAAAAATAAATACAATGTTATAATTGCAAAGAAAAAGGACATATAGCTCCTGACTGCCCAAAAATAAAGGTAAAAATAGAAAGAAAATCAAAACTATCTTAAAAGGATCCTCAGCGTTAGAGTCATCCAGTTCCTCTGATATAGATTAGAGTCATCCAGTTCCTCTGATATAGATTATTCTTTCTCTTATTCTTCAGATACATGTCGTTGTAAAATATTTGACAGCGAAATCTAGTATGAATCTGCTTCTTCTTCCTCTTTATCTTTAAATGTACTTTTTGCTCTAGAAGAACTGGTGCTACAAATGTTTAAAGATTTCAATATAGTAAAACTGAAAATTCATAATTAGAGCTAGAGGATTTAGAATTTGAGACTAAAACATTTATAGATTTGTTAGCTTTTTTATCTTTATTTTCTTGAAGTTTTATACTTGTAAAACTATGAGATAATTGATTGATTAGTTCATCTGAAAATTTTAAAGGTTTCCTTTTTAACTATAAATCTTTAAGGGCTTCACCTTGAAAACCTAAAGTTTGTGTCTAAATTATCTTTTGTGAAGAAGATGCTTCATAAATTCTTAAAATATCTTCAACTTTATCTTCAATTCGATTGGTTTGTTGACCAATAGTATGAAGGTTAATATTTGCATAATTATTTTATTCTAAAACATGACTTAAGTCTGATTTATAAATTAATTCAGATTTACCTTTATCTCCTTGTATCTTTACACATCTTTTATGGGTATGGCCGAAGTTTCTTTGTATATGATTTGATGTAATGGAAGATGTATAGATTCTTCAGTTCTTTGTGGAGAAGAACTGATAGAGGCTATAATCCAAGATGAGCTTAATTTTGTTATCATATTGATGGATAAATCTTCAGTATTATAAGCTTTCTTTATGGCCTGTTTAAGTCAATCAAAGAAATAAATATTTCTTTGATTATCATGCATATATTTGTACGATTTTTCTTTTAAAAAGTTTTTATGTTCTTGAGAAACGTGTTTAAAAAAGGATTTTGTTAAAGGATGTAAAGCTAAATTTTTTTTTAACATTTCTTTATCAATTTCAAAGAATTCAATAACATTTATATTGAAATCAGATTCCAAAGGATTATCTGTATTAGATGGAAAAGCTTGATAAAATGGATACAAAAGTCTGGTAAGTTGAAGGTCTACATTTGGTGTAGAACAAAAAACTCGAGATGGTTCTTTTATGGAAGATCCTACCACAAAGGGAGGATGAGAATAAGACTTTCTAGAAGGTTGATAAACTGTAGGAGTTGTATCTCTTGAATCTGTTTGAAAATTTATTTCAATACTTCCATCTTCATATTCAATAATTGTTTCAATATCTTGATTTTTTATAGACCTTTCAGTTTGAGCATTTTCTAAGCGCCATTTACCGGATAGATTAATATTATTCCACTGTATGCATTTTGGAATATTAACTTTATTTTTTAAATTAGTTTGGAATAAAGTAGTCGTACCTTTTGCTTGATGGGAATCGGTTATGCCTGGAGCAACTGAATTCATGAGTTTATAATAAACTCTATATACGAGAGCAAGATTTTGATTATGAGGATTCATATCAAAACCTTTTGTTTGGATGGCAAGAGTAAGAGCTTTATGTGCACCTAGATCTATACGGGAAATAGAGAAATTTGGAAAGCAATTGAAGATAGTAGGGTCATCGCCAAACTTGATTCAACCATTCCAAGTAATGAATCACTGAATTTTTATGTCTTGTATCTTGAACATAGATGAGAGCTTCGGTTCTAAGTCCAAGTCTTGTTAATGGATTAGTCCAACTTGCACTAATCCAAAATGAATATAATTGTATGTTTTAACATACTCCTTTATTTCATGGGGCTAAATATTACTAGTAATGGATTCAGTTCTTTCAATGTTTTTTACTTTATAACTTGATTTTAATTGAAAACTTCCAACTTTATAAATTTCACTTTTTTTACGGTTGGAATAGTCCAGTCACAAATAACTTGTTCTAAATCATCGTAACTGATTTCTTCACTATTTTTAATAGACATAGAAGATAAGGAATTTGATGATGAGGAAGAAGAAGGTACAAACTTCTTAAATAAGCTTAGCCGTAATTTGTATTACAGAGTTATTTTAACCAAATCCACCATAAGTATCTAACGAAATAGAGGATTTACATACCAACAAAATGCCTTAAATGCCTTCACACGGCTAACACCGGCAACAACAATGGTTGCCTTAGCTTTGCTCTGAGCGGAATATGATTAAAATTTCTCAATAATAACAAACATAGAACTAAGTATTAAGACTTTTGATGTTCTTACTTTTGAGTCAGCAATTCCTTAAACAAAGTCAAAGCATAACATAACGAAGATAAGTGAAGAAATACTCACAGAACAACTTTATATTACCAAAGTACTTGATTACAAATTTGATACCAACTAGCTCTGATACCAAATAGGAAAGATGGTGGGTATACAAAAGCGGAAGGGAGAGGAGAGAGGAGATGGTGGTGGAAGCAAGGCTAGATTTTGATTGGTATTCCAACTCTTGCTTGTACATGAAGAAGGCTGGTACTATTTATAGCCTTAGCAAACATAATTTATATTTCATTACAACTGATTTTACACTACATTTGCATTTCATTTTATGATGTTTGGGGATTTTACTGCTGGATAGAACAACAGGTTGCCGTATAGATGGTTTGTCTTCTTGTTGTGATTAGTGTACTTGTTAACTAGGAGGATGTTGCTTTATTCTTCTACATAGTACTTGGTTGGTCTGTTGTGGAGAGAGGAGTCTATGGAGCCTTGAATTTTCTTGTTGGCTTTTGGATTTTTCCCAATTGTCTTTTGTCTTTTTTGTTAAAGTAGCTTTTTTGTATAGTACTTTTCAACATAACTTTGATGTGTTTGTAGAGAATAGCATAGTTATGGATACGGTAGCAATGATAAAGTTTTGTTATTTTTTTTACAGGATTTACAAAGAAAACTCTTAATAAATCTTGATAAATCTAAATCTTGATAAGGTTAATCACCATCCTGATGAATTCCATTGCAGCAGGCGCAGAACTATTTAATAGAGTCAAAATTATGACAAGGGTCATTCCAACCTTCATTATCATTTTCGAATTCTCCATGTAATAGCTGAATTAATTCTTCACGAGTTTTTTCTGAAATATCAAAAGAGATATTGTCATAGGAATTGAGAATTTGATTAAACTTGGCATGTCCGGATTTAGAAGGATTCTGTATCACCATTGTGTGCCCAGCGAGATCATCAACAATGCAAACAACTCGTTGATCGTCGCACCAAACATATCTGTATGTACTTACAAATTCAAGATGTCATTTTAGATTGAGAAATCTTTGATATTGATCATAAGCTAGATCATAATTTTGGAGACATTCTAAGCTGTATTCTGTTGTAGCGACTTCATGAGATCCATACCTTTGAGTTGGATAATCAATACAGAGATGCTCGTAATCATTTAAGGTAGAGAAGAATTTTTTACAGATTAAATCTTCTTCTTCATAATTTATGATGGTCCATATTGATAAGGTAGATAAAATCAGATTTCTAATCTTTCATCCAAACTTGATGAAATCGTTATGAGAAGTTGTCTTTTGATAACTCCAAGGCTATGAAGAGGATGATGCACTACTATAGGGAGTTGCTGTATCATTTCAAAATCATCTCGACATAAAGAAAATCTTTGGACTAATCCTTGTTCAATATATGAGATATCAACTTCATATGATGGCTGAAACAATTTGGGAAAGCCAGTTGCCCACCTTATATATTGAGCTTTGAGCATTAATCGCTCCTTGATCTGATAAGAAATAGTTTTTTCTCTAATTTTTGCTGCTATCTCATCTGGGAAGGCTGTGTTAACCTTTTCCAAGAGGTGAATTCTAGATGTCTTTTCATTAGCATAGGTGCTTAATGGTTCTTTTTTATGGATGTTATAGCACATAAGGATTTGGCTTTCTAAGTCCTTGACATGGTTTGCAATTTTGGATAGGCTTTTTCTAGTTTTTTTTCTTTTATCAGAGAGAATGGCACTTCAATGGGCATTGATAAGTTCTTGTGAAGTGACAGGTAATCATGGATTGAAGAAGGGAATTGATATTTGTTGGGATGTAAGTATGATGGAAGCACTTCATTCCTGAATATGGGCTTTGCTTTTGCTTGTACTTGATGTCATAATGAGAAGGGATACTTCCTAAAGGTAGTAAGGTCTGATTGAGAATTATGAATAATCTAAATTTTTATTTTCTTTGGGAAAAGAAAAATAATTTTATATTTGTCCTCTGGGTAGAATTTGAAGGTACCAAAATCTAGATGTAGGATCAAATGTAGAAAACATGATGACATCAGAGACAATTAATAAGATCCATTTTATTTTGGAACTAGATATTTGATTGCTTTTTGAACATCTTATTCTTGTTCACACTTTATCTGAATAATATTGATATGTTGAGTAGGAGTTAATTCAATAAAATCAAAATTTAATTCTTAATTGTCTAAAATAGTTTTTAGACCTGATGAGTCAATTTGAAAAGGCTGTAAAATTTAGAGAAAAGGATTTCTAAGGATAAAATCATTGTTTATATCCTGTCCTAGAAGGAAATTAGTCTTTATGCATGTTCCATTTTTACAAACATAAACATTACTTAATTTGTATTTGATATGTAGCTTTTTGCTAGTAGTAGATAGATTGAATTTATTATTAGTTTTTTCATAATATTTTGTTGGGATTAATCCTTCTCTTATTAAATTAACATCTGCGCCATTATCAAGTAAGCAAAGTGCTTTAATAGAGAAGTCATTAACCTTAATTGTAGCTTGAGTTTTGCATTTTTAATGTGGATTTCTTGTTAAAGAATTTAGAAAAGCATTTAAGTTTTCACCAAATTCTTCTTGAAGTTCTAATTTATTATCATTATTTTCTTGATAATTTTTGAGTGAGTGAAATTCATGATTCCCAACATGTTGTTTGAGTTCTTGAAGTTCAATTATGTCTTGTTTTAGTCCTTTTATTTCTTGCTTTTGATTATTAATTTCTTTAGAAAGATCTTGAATTGAAAGATGAGTAAGAGCTTGTTGCTCTCATAATCTATCTAAAACAGTTTTTATACTAAATTGTTCAAGTAAGTTAAATATATTACTTGATGTAGAAGCTTTTCCTTTTTTTATTTCCATTGTTTATTTTCTGTATTTTTTCAAAATATTTATTTTTAAATTCTTCATCTTTTAGATCTTTAAACATTTCTAGCACAATTTCTTCTGGAGCAGAGAGTACATTTAAAGATGAAGAGGAAGAAGAAGCAGATTCATACTGGATTTCGTTGTCAAATATTTTACAGTGGGATGCATCTAAAGAATAATCTTTATCAGAGGAACGAGATGATTCTAAGGATGAGGATGAGGATCTTTTTAAGTTAGTTTTGTTTTCTTTTTGAGAAGAAATAATTTTAGAAGGCAGTGAAATATTTTCAACTTTATCTTCAATTATATTAGTTTGTTGGCCAATAGTATAAAGGTTAATATTTGTATAATTATTTTGTTCTAAAACATGACTTAACACTGATTTGTAAATAAATTTAGATTTACCTTTATCTCTTTGTACTTTTGCAACATCTTTTATGATTACGGCTGAAGTTTCTTATATATGATTTGATGTAATGGAGGACATATGGATTCTTCAGTTCTATGTGGAAAAGAGCTGGCAGAAGGTATAATCTAACATGAGCTTAATTTTGCTATCATATTGATGGATAAATCTTCAGTATTATAAGCTTTCTTTATGGCTCGTTTAAGCCAATCAAAGAAATAAATATTTCTTTGATTATTATACATATATTTATACCATTTTTCATTTAAAAAGTCTTTATGTTCTTGAGAGACCTGTTTAAAAAAGGATTTTATTAAAGGATGTAGATTTAAATTCTTTTTTAACATTTCTTTATCAATTTCAAAACATTCAATAACATTTATATTGAAATCGGATTCCAAAGGATTATATGTATTAGATGGAGAAGCTTGATAAGAAGGATACACAAGTCCTATAGGTCGAAGGTCTACATTAGGTGTAGAGAGCAAGAAACTTTGGATGGTTCTTTTATGGAAGATCCTACCACAGAGGGAGGATGAGAATAGGACTTTCTAAAAGGTTGATAAACTATAGGAGTTGTATTTCTTGAATCTATTTGAAAATTTATTTCAACACTTCCATCTTCATATTCAATAATTGTTTCAACATCTTGATTTTCTATAGACCTTTCTAGTTGAGCATTTTTTAAGAGCCATTTACTGGATAGCTTAATATCATTCCACTGTATGAGTTTTGGAATATTAACTTTATTTTTGAAATTAGTTTGGAATAAAGTAGTCATACTATTTGCTTGATGGGAATAGGCTATGCCTGGAACAACTAAATTCATGAGCTTATAACAAACACTACATATGAGAGCAAGATTTTGATTATGAGGATTCATATCAAAACCTTTTGTTTGGATAGCAAGAGTAAGAGATTCATGTGCATCTAGATCTGTAAAGGAAACAGAGAAATTTGGAAAGCAATTGAAGAAAGTTGGGCCATTAGTCAAACTTGATTCAACCATGCCAAGTAATGAATCACTAAATTTTTTATGTCTTGTATCTTGAACATAGATGAGAGCTTCAGTTCTAAGTCCAAGTCTTGTTAAAGGCTTTAAAGCAACTTACACTATCCAAAATGAATATAATTGTATATTTTAACATACTCCTTTAATTAATGGGGCTTGATTAAAGAAAGATGCTAAATATTACTGGTAATGGATTTAGTTTTTCCAATGATTTTTACTTTATAACTTTAATTTAATTGAAAACTTCCAACTTTATAAATTTCATTTTTATTTATGGTTGGAATAGTCCAATCATAAATAACTTGATTTAAATCATCATAATTGATTTCTTCACTATTTTTAATAGACATAGAAAATAAGGATTTTGATGATGAGGAAAAAGAAGGTACAAACTTCTTAATAAGCTTAGCCATAATTTGTATTACAAAGTTATTTTAACCAAATCCACTATGAGTATCTAATGAAATAGAGGATTTACACACCAACAAAATGCCTTAATCGCCTTCACATGGCTAACAACGGTAACAACAGTGGCTACCTCAGCTTTGCTCCTAGTGGAATATGATTAAAATTTCTCGATAATAACAAATACAAAACTAAGTATTAAGACTTTTGATGTTCTTGCTTCTGAGTAAGCAATTCCTTAAGCAAAATCAAAGCGCAACATAACAAAGAAAAGTAAAGAAATACTCACAAAACAACTTTATATTATCAAAGTACTTGATTACAAATTTGATTCCAACTTGGCTCTGATACCAAATGGGGAAGATGGTGGGTATCCAAAAGTGGAAGGGAGAGGAGAGAGGAGATGGTGGTGGAAGCAAGGCTGGATTTTGATCGGTGTTCTAACTCTTGCCTATACATGAGGAAGGCTAGACCTATTTATGGTCATAACCAACATAATTTACATTTCATTACAACTAAATTTACGCTATATTTGCATTTCATTTCATGCACTGACAAATTTCATAATGCTTCAGGACTGCTGGATAAGATCACAGTCTGCACTGTAGATGAACTTTATTCTGAATAGTGGATTGCCATGATTGCTTTGTGGAAAATTGAGTGGCATGATAGAGCATTTGTCTTGTCTTGGCTTTATTTTTTTTCTTTTCTTCGGATAGAGATGAATTCTTCATTATCACTTTTTGTCTCATCAGCATCTATATCTGGTTTAAGGGCAATATTTTCAAAAGGATTGTCATCAGCCCAAAGATGCTGCAACCGCTGACCAAAACTTAATGGAGAATTTTCATATGACCTTTCCTTTTGTATTTGTTCAAAAATTTCCTTTTGAAGTTCTTTTTTGAGTTTAAGAAATTTGTTATTGCATAAAGAGCAGAAGGAGAGGCTGAACAAGAATTCTTATGTTTGTCAATATCACTTGCTGGATGAAGCCTTTCTTTTTCTTTTTCAGGAGTTTTGAGAACTTCAGAAAATGATGGCTTTATAGCTTGATCGGTAGAATATTGTTGGAGTATTGCAGTATAATCAAATTGATGCCAAAACTTGATATAGATCATTTGAGAAAAAACTAGTGGACTGAAGTCCATTTCTTTATAAAAAAAAATCCATTTCAAGATCTAAGGAATATCCTGCTTGTGATAAAACTGCATAATAACATAAGGTTCTATTGCAAGTTGTAGGTGCTGATAAAGGCTTTTTTCTTCTAATTTGAGAAGGGCTTTAAATGATGCAGAATAAGATTCATAAGTAGGAAGAAGTGCTTGATGAAGGATGTCTTTAGTGGCACCAAAATGAATCCAAAATTGTGTGGAGAACCACATAGGTATTTTATGAGAGTTTGATTTGAATATGATGAACTAGGAATGATAGAAGGATGGGTTTTGATAAAAGAGGATGACTTCCCAAGCAGAAATATAATCATAATAATTAAAAATAAGTTTTGAATCAAGCTTTTGAGGCATATGAAGAGGTTGTCCCCATTCTTCTGTAGAGAGAACATGCAAAATCTTAGTTTTTGAATATAGGATAATAATATTGGTTGGTAAAGCATTTAAGTAAGAATTTTTTTATCCATCTGTATGATCAATAATACAGCTGCCAGTTCTGATTAGAATCTATTCATAGACTTTATAGTCAAGAGGTTAGATAAATAAGTGATCAGGAGAAAAAAGGGTTTAGATAAGATGTTCAATAGAAATGGTATCGGCATAAGACATGTCATTTAAGGAAAAAATTCTCAAGGGTGCCTTTGTGGCAAAATATTGAGCTTGTGAAGCTTGAGGTTTTCTGGATACAAGGCTTGATGGGCTTTGAAATTGAGGAATATTAGAAGTATGGGTTGCTCCCCATCTTTCAAGATAATTGCTGCTAGATTTTCTAGATAAAGTGTAGTGTTCATAATGGAAGAAACTTTATCAGTTGGGGACTAGAGAAAGGGTCTAATCTGCTGAGGCTTCATACTTTTGTCTATAAAAAACTCACGAGATAAAAAATTAGAAAGAGAATTATTTTAACCTACAATATACTCAATGTCAAAGTCAAATATGGCTAATAAAGCTTGCCAGTAAACAAAGATATGCTTTGCAGTAACATTTTTTACATCTTTTTCTAAAATCTCTTTAGTAGATTTACAATCTATTCTTAATAAAAAAATTTTTTAATAAATTCCTTTGGAACTTCATTATACTATTTACTATGGATAGGATTTCCTTTTTAATAGTTGAATAATTCTGTTGAGTGGGCGTCCATGTTCTAGAAGTGAAACGAAGAATTTCTTCTTTTCTAAGGACGTTTCTTTGTAGAAGGATTCCTCCAAAACCTATATCAGATGCATCTGTTTGAACTATTTTTAATAAATCTGGATGAGGGATAGTTAAACAAGGTAAATTTTGGACTTTCTATTTAATATTTTGAAATAGCTTTTGTATGAGCAAGTGACCATTCTACGTGATTTTTGGTCAAGCGCATTTGCAAGATTTTTCTTTCTTTAGCAAGATCTTTATAAAAGTCAAAAACATAATTAAGGCATCTAAGAAAACGTTGCAATTGCTCTTTATTAAGAATTTCATCAGGAAATTGTCAAGCAAACTTAATAACTTTTTCGACTGGAGAAATAGTTCCTTTTTTTATTATAAAGCTAAGAAATTGAATTTCTATTTGAAAAAGCTTCATTTTCTTTTGGGATAAGACAAGTCCATTCTTGATAATAACTGTTTTAAAAATATCTAAACGTTTCCAATGATCACAAATAGATTTTGAAAACACAAGAATGTCATCTATATAGTGTAAAAGCTTGATATGGATTAAAAATGTCATTGATTATTCTTTGAAATTCTGAAGGAGCATTTTTTAAACCAAATGGCATAACATTCCATTCGTAATGGCCAAATGATACTGTAAAAGCAGTTTTATACCTATCCTCCGGGGTGATTTGAATTTGCCAACATCCTAATTTAAGATTAAATTTGGAAAAAAGAAAGACACCAGCTAAATGGTTAATAAGATCAGTTTTATTTGGAACTAGATATCTGATAGAATTTAAGACTTTATTTAAAGGCTTGTAGTTAATAACAAGATAAGGAAGACCTTGTTCTTGTTCAAGTGCTTTATTTACATAAAACGCTGCACAACTCCAAGGGGATTGTGATTCTAAATAAGCTTTTTAGCAAGAAGATCATTGATTTCTTTAGTAAATAGTTGTACAAGGTCTTTATTCATTTGAATAGGTCGAGCTTTAGTAGGAATTTTAGATTCATCGAAATTATCAATATATGGAAGAGAAACAGTATGGTGCTTTTTGTGCCAAAAGGCAGAAGGAAGGTCAAAACAGCATTCTGTTTCAAGAGATTTTTGAAATTAGATTAAATCTTTTTAGGATTCTGGCTTTTGTAATTCTTTTTCAATTCTTGAAGAATTCATATCTTCTTGAAGATATACAAATTCTTTTTTCTTTATAAGCAATTTGATTTTGAATGATATTGATATGTTGAATAGGAGTTGATTCAAAAAAATCAAAATTTAATTTTTTATTGTCTTTAATAGTTTTAAGGCCTAATAAATCAATTTGAAAAGGCTGTAGAATCTATAGAAAAGGATTTCCAAGGATAACATCATTGTTTAAATCTTTTTTGAGTAGGAAATTAGTCTTTATACATGTTCCATTTTTGCAAACATGGACGTTATTTAATTTATAATGGATATAGAGTATATTACTAGCAGTTGTTAGGTTGAGTTTATTTTTGGTTTTTCATAATATTTTGTTGGGATTAATCCTTCTCTTATTAAATTAACATCGCACCATTATCTAATAAGAAAGTACTTTAATAGAGAAGTCTTTGACCTTAATTGTAACTTGCGTTTTCCATTTTTAAGGTGGATTCCTTGTTAAAGAATTTACAAAACAATTTAAGTTTTCATCAAATTTTTCTTGATGTTTTAAATTATCATTATTTTTTTAATAATTTTTGAGTGTGTGAAATTTAAGATTCTCAACACGTTGTTTGAGTTCTTAAAGTTCAATTAAGTCCTGTTTTAGTTCATTTATTTCTTGCTTTTAATTATTAATTTCTTTATAAAGATCTTGAATTGAAAAATGAGTAGGAGCTTGTTGCTCCGTAATCTATCTAAAACAATTTTTATTCTAAATTGTTTAGGTAAGTCAGATATTTTACCTAATGTAGAAGCTTTTCCTTTTCTATTTCCATTGTTTATTTTCTGATTTTTTTTCAAAATATTTATTTTTAATTCTTTATCTTTTAGATCTTTACACATTTCTAACACCGTTTCTGCTGGAGCAGAGACTATGTTTAAAGATAAAGAAGAAGAAGTAGTTTCATACTGAATTTCATTGATAAATATTTACAGTGACATGTATCCGAAGAATAATCTTTATTAGAGGAACTAGATGATTCTAAGGAAGAGGATGAGGGTCCTTTGATTTCTTTTTGAGAAAAAGTAATTTCAGAAGGCTAAAAAATATTTTCAACTTTATCTTCAATTCTATTAGTTTGTTGGCCAATAGTATGAAGGTTAATATTTGTATAATTATTTTGTTCTAAAATATGACTTAAGTCCGATTTGTAAATAAATTTAGATTTACCTTTATCACCTTGTATTTTTGCAACATCTTTTATGGGTACGGCTGAAGTTTCTTTATATATGATTTGATGTAATGAAGGATGTATAGATTCTTTAGTTCTTTGTGGAGAAGAACTGACAGAAGTTATAGTCCAAGATGAACTTAATTTTGTTATCATATTGATAGATAAATCTTCAGTATTATAAGCTTTCTTTATGGCTAGTTTAAGTCAATCAAATAAATAAATATTTCTTTGATTATCATACATATATTTGTACCATTTTTCTTTTAAAAAGCCTTTATGTTCTTAAGACACCTATTTAAAAAAGCATTATGTTAAAGGATGTTGAGCTAAATTCTTTTTTAACATTTCTTTATCAATTTCAAAACATTCCATAACATTTATATTGAAATTAGATTCTGAAGGATTATATGTATTAGATGGAGAAGCTTGATAAGAAGGATACACAAGTCCTGTAGGTCGACCGTCTACATTAGGTGTGGAGCAAGAAACTCGAGATGGTTCTTTTATAGAAGATCCTACCACAGAGGGAGGATGAGAATAAGACTTTCTAGAAGGTTGATAAACTGTAGGAGTTGTATCTTTTGAATCTGTTTGAAAATTTATTTCAATACTTCCCATCTTCATGTTTAATAATTGTTTAAATTTCTTGATTTTCTAAAGACCTTTCTAGTTGGGTGCATTCTAAGCACCATTTACCAGACAGATTAATATAATTTGACTATATGAGTTTTGGAATATTAACTTTATTTTTTAAAATAGTTTGGAATAAAGTAGTCATACTTTTTGCTTGATGGGAATAAGCTATGCCTGGAACGACTGAATTCATGAGTTTATAATATACTCTATATATGAGAGTAAGATTTTGATTATGAGGATTCATATCAAAACCTTTTGTCTGGATAGCAAGATTAAGAGCTTCATGTGCACCTAGATCTATAAGGGAAACAAAGAAATTTGAAAAGCAATTGAAGAAAGTACGGCCATTAGCCAAACTTGATTCAACCATTCCAAGTAATGAATCACTAAATTTTTTATATCTTGTATCTTGAACATAGATGGGAGCTTCTGTTCTAAGTCCAAGTCTTGTTAAAGGCTTTAAAGCAACTTGCACTATCCAAAATGAATATAATTGCATGTTTTAACATACTCCTTTATTTCATGGGGCATGATTAAAGAAAGATGCTAAATATTACTAGTAATGGATTCAGTTCTTTCATTGATTTTTAATTTGTACCTTGATTTTAATTGAAAACTTCCAACTTTATAAATTTCATTTTTATTTACGGTTAAAATAGTTCAATCACAAATAACTTGATCTAAATCGTCATAACTGATTTCTTCACTATTCTTAATAGACATAGAAGATAAGGAATTTGATGATGAGGAAAAAGAAGGTACAAACTTCTTAATAAGCTTAGCCATAATTTGTATTACAGAGTTATTTTAACCAAATCCACTATAACTGTCTAACAAAATAGAGGATTTACACACCAATAAAATGCCTTAAACGCCTTCACACGGCTAACAACGGCGACAACAATGGCTACCTCAGCTTCGCTCCAGGCGAAATATGATTAAAATTTTTCAATAATAACAAACACAGAACCAAGTATTAAGACTTTTGCTGCTTTGACTTTTGAGTTAGCAATTCATTATGCAAAATTGAAGCATAACGTAACAAAGATAAGTGAAGAAATACTCACAAAACAACTTTATATAGCCAAAGTACTTGATTACAAATTTGATACCAACTTTGCTTTGATACCAAATGGGGAAGATGGTGGTTATACAAATGCGGAAGGGAGAGGAAAGAAGAGATGGTGGTGGTGGAAGTATGGCTAGATTTTGACTAGTATTCCAACTCTTGAAGTACATGAAAAAGGCTAGCACTATATATATCCTTAGCAAACAAAATTTACATTTCATTACAACTGAATTTAGACCACATTTGCATTTCATTTTATGTGCTGGAAGATTGCATGTTGTTTCCGAATTTTACTACTGGATAGGATCACAGGTTACCGTATAGATGGTTTGTCTTCATGCTGTGATGAGTGTACTTGTTGACTAGGAGGATGTTGCTTTATTCTTCTGCATAGTACTTAGTTGGTCTGCCGCAGAGAGAGAAGTCTACGGAGCCTTGTTCATTCTTGTTGTCTTTTGGATTTTTCCCAATTGTCTTGTCTTTTTTCTCAAAGTAGCTTTTTTGTATAGTACTTTTTCAGCATAACTTTGATGTGTTTGTAGAGAATAGCATAGCTATGCATACGGTAGCAATGATAAAATTTTGTAATCTTTTGTTTGCATGCTTTATAGAGAAAACTCTTAGTAAATCTTGATAAATCTAAATCTTGATAAGATTAATCACCAGCCTGATGAATTCGATTGCAGCTGTCGAAGAACTTCATAATAGAGTCAAAATTATGACAAGGGTGGTTCCAACCTTCATTATCATTTTTGAATTCTCCATGGAATAGCCGAATTAATTCTTCACGAGTTTTTTCTTAAATGTCCAAAGAGATATCTTCACAGGCATTGAGAATTTGATTAAGCTTGGCATGTCCGAATTTAGAAGGATTCTGTATCACCATTGTTTGCTTAGTGGGATCATCAGTATTACAAACAACTCATCAACCATCACACTAAACGTATCTATATGTACTTACAAATTCAAGATGTCCTTTTAGATTGAGAAATCTCTGATATTGATCAGAAGTTGGATCATAATTTTGGAGATGTTCTAAGCTATATTCCACTACAGCGACTTCATGAGATTCATACCATTGAGCTGGATAATCAACAAAGAGATGCTCGTAATCATTTAAGGTGGAGATTAATTGTTTGCAGATTAAATCCCCTTCTTCATAATTCATGATGGTCCATAATTGATATGGTTGATAAAAGTGGATTTCTGATCTTTCACCCAAACTTGATGAAATCGTTATAAGAAGTTATCTTTTGGTAACTCCAAGGCTGCGAAGGGCATGACGCACGATTGTAGGGAGCTACTATATTGTTTCAAACTCATCTCTACATAAAGAAAATCTTTGGACTAATCCTTGTTCGATATATGAGATATCAACTTCATATGATGGGAGGAACAATATGGGAAAGCTAGTTGCCCGGCTTATATATTGAGCTTTGAGCATTAATTGCTCCTTGATTTGACAAGAGAGAGTTTTTTCTCTAATTTTTGCAGCTATCTCATTTGGGAGGGCTGTGTTAACCTTTTCTAGAGGTGAATTTTGGATTTTTTTCATCAACATAGGTGGATAACAGTGCTCTTTGATGGATATTATGGCATATAAGAATTTGGGTTTCTAAGTCCTTGATATGGTTAGCAATTTTGGATAGGGTTTTTCTAGTATTTTTTTTCTTTTATCAGAGAGAATGGCACTCTAATGGGCATTGATAAGTTCTTGTGAAGTGACAGATAATCCTAGATTGAAGAAGGGAATTGATATTTGTTGGAATGTAGGTATGAAGGAAGAGCTTGATTCTGAATAAGGGCTTTGCTTTTGCTTGTACTTGGTGTCATAATGAGAAGGGATACTTCTTGAAGGCAGATAGGTCTGAATGAGAATTATCAATAATTTAAATGTTTTTTTCTCTTTAGGAAAAGAAAACAAATTTTATATCTGTCCATTAGGTAGAATTTGAAAGTACCAAAATCTAGATATAGGATCAAATGTAGAAAACATGAAGACATCAGAGAGATGATTAATAAGATCCATTTTATTTGGAACTGGATATTTGATTGTTTTTTTAACACCTTATTCTTATTTACACTTTGTCTGAATATTATTGATATGTTGAATAGGAGTTGATTCACCAAAATAAAAAATTAATTCGTTATTGTCTAAAATAGTTTTTAGACCTGATGAATCAATTTGAGACAGCTAAAAAATTTGTAGAAAAGGGTTTCCAAGGGTAACATCATTGTTTAAATCCTTTCCTATAAGAAAATTAGTCTTTATGCATGTTTCATTTTTACAGATATAAACATTACTTAATTTGTATTTGATATGTAGTTTTTTGCTAGCAATAGCTAGATTGAGTTTACTATTCATTTTTTCATAATATTTTGTTGGGATTTATCCTTCTCTTATTAAATTAACCTCTGCGCCATTATCTAGTAAGCAGAGTGCTTTAATAGAGAAGTTATTGACCTTAATTGTAGCTTGAGTTTTCCATTTTTTATGTGGATTTCTTGTTAAAGAATTTACAAAACCATTTAAGTTTTCACCAAATTCTTCTTGAAGTTCTAATTTATTATCATTATTTTCTTGATAATTTTTGAGTAAGTGAAATTCAAGATTCCCAACACGTTGTTTGAGTTCTTGAAGTTCAATTATGTCTTGTTTTAATCCTTTTATTTCTTGCTTTTGATTATTAATTTCTTTAGAAAGATCTTGAATTGAAAGATGAGTAGGAGCTTGTTGCTCTCATAATCTATCTAAAACAATTTTAATGCTGAATTGTTTAGGTAAGTCTGATTTGTTATTTAATGTAGAAGCTTTTCCTTTTTTTAGTTCCTTTATTTATATTCTATATTTTTCCAAAATATTTATTTTTTAAATCTTCATCTTTTCGATCTTTAAACATTTCTAGCACCATCTCTTCTGAAGCAGAAAGTACTTTTAAAGATAAAGAGGAAGAAGAAGTAGATTCATATAAGATTTCATTGTCAAATATTTTACAATGAATGAAGAATAATCTTTATCAGAGGAACTAGATGATTCTAAGGATGAGGATAAGGATCCTTTTAAGATAGTTTTGATTTCTTTTCCTATTTTTTCTATTAGTTTTTGGCACTCAGGAGCCATATGTCCTTTTTCTTTGCAATTATAACATTGTATTTATTTTTTTCCTAGACAAGAAGTGGATGGATTATCTTTTGTATAAGATTTCTTTGATTCTTTATAAGAATTTTTATGAGAAGATTTTTTTATGATATCTTTTTGAGGGAATATAATATTGTGGAGTTGAAAAATGTTTAGATTTTCTTTTTTTATGGTTTCTTTTTAAGTTTTTCTTTAATTATGGCTAAAAGAACTAATTAATGGTTCCATGCCAAATTGATAACAAAAATCACCAAGTACATTTTGTTAATTCTTTTTTGATTTTCAATTTGTCGTTTAAGTTTGATTTCATTGCATAATGAAAATCCAACTATATTTATCTTTTGAATAAGGTTACCATATGTATAAAGTCCATAATTTAAATTTCCATAATTTTCAGACTTTAACTCTTCTTTAACTTTTTTTGCATGAAGTTTAGGAAGACTAGATATAAATTTTTCTTTTCAAAATTATGAATTGCTTGCATCAATTGTATAGAGTTTTGATAAGAAAACATCTTTATACCAATGAAAATCTAATAATATTGGGTAAGATAAATTGATTAATTGTGTTTTTATTTTTTCTTCTACATTCATATAATTACCAATAAAATGTTTTACTCTATTGGTAATAAGCATGTAAATAGAATCAGGAATCATTTGACCGTAAGGAGTAATAACAGGATTTCCTAAAAGATCTCTTTTTACTACATTTAGTATAGCTTGTCTTTCTATATCAGATAGGTTCCTTTCCCACCAACCATGCAATCGTCTCATAAATCCAAGGACCACTGTATTTACTACATGTCTTTAATAAATACCGACAGCCATGATGGTAGAGGCATATATCATCATGTGTTGGCATAGTTGTAGGATTTGATATTCAAATAATCCATTGACATTCCATTCGGATACTAAGGAGTTTTCAAATCGAAGGCCATTTAGAATAGCTTGTTCCTCAAATTGAAGATCAACTAGAGTAGGTCTTAGATAATAATTTCTTGTTTTTACTATAGTGACTATTGGTTTTTGTCTTTTAAATATTTTATTGATCTGTAGAGATTCTTGATTTTGATCATTTTGATTCTCATTTGTTTTAGACTCTTCCTCTATAGGATTTGCTACAGAAAATTTTGAATCTGAGCTAGAGGCTTTAGAATTTGAGACTAAACATTTATAGATTTGTTGGCTTTTTGATCTTTATTTTCTTGAAGTTTTATATTTGTAAAACTATGAAATAATTGATTGATTAGTTCATCTGAAAATTTTAAAGGTTTCCTTTCTAACTTTAAATCCTTAAGGGCTTCACCTTGAAAACCTAAAGTTTTGGTCGTAATTATCTTTTATGAAGAAGGTGCTTCATAATTTTTTAAAATATTTTTAACTTTATCTTCAATTTTATTGGTTTGTTAGCCAATAGTATGAAGGTTAATATTTGTATAATTATTATGTTCTAAAAATGACTTAAGTCTGATTTGTAAATAAATTCAGAATTACCTTTATCTCCTTGTATTTTTGCAACATCTTTTATGGGTACGGCCAAAGTTTCTTTATATATGATTTGATGTAATGGAGGATGTGTAGATTCTTCAGTTCTTTGTGGAGAAGAATTGGCAGAAGCTATAATCCAAGATAAGCTTAATTTTGTTATCATATTGATGGATAAATCTTCAGTATTATAAGCTTTTTTATAGCTAGTTTAAACTAATCAAAGAAGTAAATATTTCTTTGATTATCATGCTTACATTTATACCATTTTTCTTTTAAGAAATCTTTATGTTCTTGACAAACCTGTTTAAAAAAGGACTTTGTTAAAGGATGTAAAGCTAAATTCTTTTTTGACATTTCTTTATCAATTTCAAAGCATTCAATAGCATTTATATTGAAATCAGATTCAAAGGATTATATGTATTAGATGGAGAAGCTTGATAAGAAGGATACACTAGTCCTATAGGTCGAAGGTCTACATTAGGTGTAGAGCAAGAAACTCGGGATGGTTCTTTTATGAAAGATCCTACCACAGAAGGAGGATGAGAATAAGACTTTCTAGAAGGTTGATAAACTGTCGGAGTTGTATCTCTTAAATCTATTTGAAAATTTATTTCAACACTTCTGTCTTCATGTTCAATAATTATTTCAATATCTTCACTGCAGCAACCAATCGTTACTACAACAAAAACAAGAAATTATTATATAAGTCCTACTCCAGTTGATCATTAGTTTGGAGAGCAAGCTATTCTAAATGGCCTTCGATTTGAAAACTCTTCAATATATGAATGGAATGTAGATGGACTAGCTAAATATCAAATCCTGCAACTATGCCAACACATGATGATATATGTCTCTACCATCATGGCTGCCGATAATGATTAAAGACATGTAGTAAATGCGGTTGTCCATGGATTTATTGGACAATTACATGGTTGGTGGGACAAATACTTATCTGATACCAAAAGAAATGTTATATTGACTGCAGTAAAAAGAGATCCCTCAGGAAATAATTTAAAGGACAAAAACCAATCATCACTACAGCAAAAAATGAGAAATAATTATCCAAGACCTACTCCAGTTGATCTTCAATTTGAAGAACACGCTATTCTAAATGGCCTTCAATTTGAAAACTCTTCAGTATATGAATGGAATATAGATAGACTATCTGAATATCAAATCCTGTAACGATGCCAACACCTGATGATATATGCCTCTACCATCATGGCTGCCGGTAATGATCAAAGACATACAGTAAATGCAGTCATCCTTGGATTTACTGGACAATTACATGGTTAGTGGGGAAAACACCTATTTGATATAGAAAGAAATGCTATAATAAATGTAGTAAAAAAAGATCCCTCAGGAAATCCTATTCTTACTCCTCAAGGCCAAATGATCCCTGATTCCATCTATATGCTTATTACCAATATAGTTAAACATTTTATTGGTAATTATATAAATGTAGAAGAAAAATTAAAAACACAATTAATCAATTTATCTTTCCCAACATTATCAAATTTCATTGGTATAAAGATGTTTTCTTATCAAAACTCTATACAATCGATGCAAGTAATTCAGAATTTTGGAAAGAAAAATTCATATCTGATCTTCCTAAACTTTTTGCAAAAAAAAGTTAGAGAGGAATTAAAATTAGAAAATTATGGAAATTTGAATTATGAAATGTATACATATGGTGATCTAATTCAAAAGATTAATAAAGTTGGATTTTCATTATGCAATGAAATCAAACTCAAACTTCAAATTGAAAATCAAAAAAGAATCAGCAAGCATGAACTTGGTGATTTTTGTTTTCAATTTGGCATGGAACCATTAATCAATCCTTCTAGACAAAATAAAAAGATAAACTTAAAAAGAAACCATCAAAAAAGAAAATCTAAACATTTTTCAACTCCACATGTTATATTCCCTCAAAAACATATCATAAAATATCTTCTCATAAATACCCATATAAAGAATTAAAGAAATCTAATACAAAAAAAAATCCATCCACTTCTCATCCCAAGAAAAAAGAAATACAATGTTATAATTGTAAGGGAAAAGGACATATAGCTCTTGACTGCCCAAAAATAAAAGTTAAAACAAAAAAAGAAATCAAAACTATCTTAAAAGGATCCTCAGCGTTAGAGCCATCCAGTTCCTCTGATATAGATTATTCTTCGTCTCATTCTTTAGATACATGTCATTGTAAAATATTTGACAGTAAAATCTAGTATAAATCTGCTTCTTCTTCCTCTTTATCTTTAAACGTACTTTCTACTCCAGAAGAACTGGTGCTAGAAATGTTTAAAGATTTCAAAGATGAAGAATTAAAAAATAAATATTTTGAAAAAATATAGAATATAAATAAAGGAAATAAAAAAGGAAAAGCTTCTACATCAAATAATATATTTGGCTTACCTAAATAATTCAGTGTTAAAATTGTATTAGATAGATTAAAAGAGCAGCAAGCTCCTTCTCAACTTTCAATTCAAGATCTTTATAAAGAAATTACTAATAAAAAACAAGAAATAAAAGAATTAAAACAAAACTTAATTGAACTTCAAGAACTCAAACAACGTGTTGAGAATCTTGAATTTCACACACTCAAAATTATCAAGAAAATAATGATAATAATTTATAACATTAAAAAGAATTTGGTGAGGACTTAAATGATTTTGTAAATTCTTTAACAAGAAATCCACTTAAGAAATGGAAGACTAAAGTTACAACTAAAATCAAAGACTTCTCCATTAAAGCACTCTGCTTACTAGATAGTGACACAGATGTTAATTTAATAAGAGAAGGATTAATCCTAACAAAATATTATGAAAAAACCAATAATAAACTCAATCTACCTATTGGTAACAAAAAATTACATATCAAATACTAATTAAGTAATGTTTATGTCTATAAAAATGGAACATGTATAAAGACTAATTTCCTTCTAAGAAAATAGAAAACACTGATGTTATCCTTGGAAACCCTTTTCTACAAATTTTACAGCCTTATCAAATTGACTCATCAGGTCTAAAAAGTATTTTAGACAATAAAGAATTAATTTTTGATTTTGGTGAATCAACTCCTATTCAATATATCAATAGTATTCAGAGAAAAGTGTAAACAAGAGTAAGGTGTTCAAAAAACAATTAAATATCCAGTTCCAAATAAAATGGATATTATTAATCGTCTCTCTGATGTTTTCATGTTTTTATGTTTGATCCTACATCTAGATTTTGGTACCTTCAAATTCTACCCAGAGGACAAATATAAGTTTATTTTTCTTTTCCCAAAAAAATAAAAATTTAGATTATTGATAATTCTCATTCAGACCTATCTACCTTCAGGAAGTATCCCTTCTCATTATGACATCAAGTACAAGCAAAAGCAAAGCCCCTATTCAGGAATCAAGCTCTTCTTTTATACATACATCCCAACAAATATCAATTCCCTTCTTCAATCTAAGATTATCTGTCAGTTCACAGGAATTTATCAATGCCCTTTGGAGTGCCATTCTCTCTGATAAAAGAAAAAATACTAGAAAATCCCTATCCAAAATTGCAAACCATATCAAGGACTTAGAAAGCAAATCTTTATGTGCCATAACATCCATCAAAGAGCATTGTCATCCACCTATGCTGATGAAAAACATCCAGAATTCACCTCTTGGAAAAGGTTAACATAGCCCTTCCAGATGAGATAGCTGCAAGAACTAGAGAAAAAACCATTTCTTGTCAGATCAAGGAGCGATTAATGCTTAAAGCTCAATATATAAGCTAGGCAACTGGCTTTACCAAATTGTTCCTGCCATCATATGAAGTTGATATCTCATATATTGAACAAGGATTAGTTCAAAGATTTTCTTTATGTAGAGATAGTTTTGAAATTATACAGCAGCTCCCTACAATCATGCATCATGCCCTTCACAGCCTCAGAGTTAGCAAAAGATAACTTCTCATAACTTCTCATAATGATTTCATTATGTTTGGTTGAAAGATCAGAAATCCGGTTTTATCAACCTTATCAATTATGGACCATCATGTATTAGGAAGAAGGAGATTTAATATACAAAAAATTCATCTTTACCTTAAATGATTACGAGTATCTCCTTGTTAATTATCCAGCTCAATGGTATGAATCTCATGAAGTCGCTACAATGGAATACAGCTTAGAACGTCTCAAAAATTATGATACAGCTTCTGATCAATATCAAAGATTTCTGAATCTAAAAGAACATCTTGAATTTGCAAGTACATATAGATATGTTTGGTGTGACGATCGATGAGTTATTTGCATTGCTGATGAATGCGCTGAGCAAACTACGGTGGTACGAAATCCTTCTAAATCCGTACATGCCAAGCTTAATCAAATTCTCAATGCCTATGAAGATATCTCTTTTGACATTTCAGAAAAAACTCATGAAGAATTGATTCAGCTATTCCATGGAGAATTCAAAAATGATAATGAAGGTTGGAATGACCCTTATCATAATTTTGACTCTATTATGAAGTTCTCCACCAGCTGAATGGAATTCATCAGGATGGTGATTAATCTTATCAAGATTTAGATTTATCAAGATTTATTAAGAGTTTTTTCTATAAAGCATGCAAAGAAAAGATAACAAAAACTTTATCATTGCTACCATATCCATAGCTATGCTATTCTCTACAAACACATCAAAGTTATGTTGAAAAAGCACTATACAAAAAGCTACTTTGAGTAAGAAGACAAAAGACAATTGTGAATAGTCCAAAAGACAACAAGAATGAACATGGCTCCATAGACTCCTTTGTCCACAACAAACCAACCAGGTACTATACAGAAAAACTAAGCAACTATGCAGAAGAATAAAGCAACATCCTCCTAGTCAATGAGTACAATCATCACAGCATGAAGACAAACCATCTATACGGCAACTTGTGATCCTATCCAGCAGTAAAATCCCGAAACATCATGTAATATGCCAGCATAAAAAATGAAATGCAAATGCAGTCTAAATTCAGCTATATTGAAATATAAATTATGTTTGCTAAGGCTATAAATAGTACCAGTGTTCTCCATGTGTAGGCAGGAGTTGGAATACCAATCAAAATCCAGCCTTGCTTCCACCACCATCTCCTCTCTCCTTTCCCTTCCACTTTTGTATACCCACCATCTTCCCCATTTGGTGTCAAAGCCATTTAGAATAGCTTGTTCTTCGAATTGAATATCAATTAGAGTAGGTCTTGGATAATATTTTTACTGCAGCCACTATTGGTTTTTGTCTTTTAAATATTTTATTGATTGTAGAGATTATTGATTTTGATCATTTTGATTCTCATTTGTTTTAGAGTCTTCTTCTATAGGATCAACTACAGAAAATTAGTAATTTGAGTTAGAGGCTTTAGAATTTGACACTAAAACATTTATAATTTGTCAGCTTGTTGTTCTTTATTTTCTTGAAGTTTTATATTTGTAAAACCATGAGATAATTGATTGATTAGTTTGTCTAAAATTTTAAGGGTTTTTTTTTCTAACTTTAGATCTTTAAGGGCTTCATCTTGAAAACCTAAAGATTATGTCTTGATTACTTTATGGGAAGAAGTAGTTTCATAAAATTTTAAAATATTTCAACTTTATCTTCAATTCTATTGGTTTGTCAGCCAATAGTATGAAGGTTTATATTTGTATAATTATTTTTTTCTAAAACATGACTTAAATCTGATTTGTAAATAAATTTAGTTTTGCCTTTGTCTCTTTCTATTTTTGCAACATCTTATATGGGTACAGCTGAAGTTTCTGTATAAATGATTTGATATAATGGAGGATGTATAGATTCTTCAATTCTTTGTGGAGAAGAACTGGTAGAAGCTATAATCCAAGATGAACTTAATTTACTTATCATATTGATGGATAAATCTTCAGTATTATAAGCTTTCTTCATGGCTAGTTTAAGCCAACCAAAGAAATAAATATTTCCTTGATTATCATACATATATTTATACCATTTTGCTTTTAGAGAGTCTTTATGTTCTTGAGAAACATGGTTAAAAAAGGATTTTGTGAGAGGATCTAAAGCTAAATTCTTTTTTAATGTTTTTTTATCAATTTTAAAGCATTCAATAACATTTATATTGAAATCAGATTCTGAGGGATTAAATGTATTAGTTGGAGAAGTATGATTTCTTATGTTTTTTGAAGCTTGGTAAGAAGGATACACAAGTCCTGTAGGTCAACGGTCCACATTAGGTGCAGAGTAAGAAACTCGGGATGGTTCTTTTATGGAAGATCCTATCACAGAGAGAGGATGAGAATAAGACTTTCTGGAAGGTTGATAAACTATAGGAGTTGTATCTTTTGAATTTGTTTGAAAATTTATTTCAGCACTTCCATTTTCATGTTCAATAATTGTTTCAATAACTTGATTTTCTAAAGACATTTCAGGTTAAGCGTTTTCTAAGTGCCATTTACCAGATAGATTAATATCACTCCACTATATGAGTTTTGGAATATTAACTTTATTTTTGAAATTAGTTTGGAATAAAGTAGTCATACCTTTTGCTTGATGGGAATAGGCTATGCCTGGAACAACTGAATTCATGAGTTTATAATAAACTCAATTTATGAGAGCAAGATTTTGATTATGAGGATTCATATCAAAACCTTTTATCTGGATAACAAGAGTTAGAGCTTCATGTGCACCTCGATCTATAAGGGAAACAGAGAAATTTGGAAAGCAATTGAAGAAAGTAGGGCTATTAGCCAAACTTGATTCAACCATTCCAAGTAATGTATCACTGAATTTTTTTATGTCTTGTATCTTGAACATAGATGAGAGCTTCAGTTCTAAGTCCAAGTCTTATTAAAGGCCTTAGAGCAACTTGCACCAATCCAAAATGAATATAATTGTATGTTTTAACATACTCCTTTATTTCATGGGGCTTGATGAAAGAAAGATGCTGAATATTACTGGTAATGAATTTAGTTATTTCAATGGTTTTACTTTATAAATTGATTTTTATTGAAAACTTCCTACTTTATAAATTTCATTTTTATTTATAGTTGGAATAGTCCAGTCGCAAATAACTTGATCTAAATCGTCATAACTGATTTCTTCACTATTTTAAGTAGACATGGAAGATAAGGAATTTGATGATGAGGAAGAAGAGGGTATAAACTTCTTAATAAGCTGAGCCATAATTTGTATTACAGAGTTATTTTAACCAAATGCACCACGAGTATCTAACGAAATAGAGGATTTACACACCAACAAAATAACTGAAACGCCTTCACATGGCTAACAACGACAACAACAATGGCTACCTCAGCTTCACTCTGGGCAAAATATGATAAAAATTTCTCAATAATAACAAGCACACAACCAAGTATTAAGATATTTTAAGCTCTTACTTCTGAGTCAGCAATTCCTTAAAACAAAATCAAAACAAAAAGATAACTGAAGAATACTCACAAAACGACTTTATATTGCAACGATACTTGATTACAAACTAGATGCAAACTTGGCTTTAATACCAAATGGGGAAGATGGTGGGTATACAGAAGTGGAAGGGAGAGGGGAGTGGAGATGGTGGTGGAAGTAAAGCTGGATTTTGATTGGTATTCCAACTCTTGCCTGTACATGAGGAAGGCTAGACTTATTTATAGTCATAACCAACATAATTTACATTGCATTACAACTGAATTTAGACTGAAAGTCCATTTCATTTAATGTGATGGCAAATTTCATGATGCTTCTGGACTGCAGGCAAAAATCACAATCTTTGTTGTAGATGAACTTTATTCTGAATTGTGAGATGTCATGATTGCTTTGAGTGACTTGGTAAGGTATGTGTCATGTCTTTATTGCTTTCCACTTTTTGGAGATAAGTTCTTTATGATGTGCATGTCGGGAATAAAGTACTACGTAATTCGTATGAGAGATATGCTTTGTCTTTTAGTATTTTTGTATGTACTTTTTCCAAAAAAAAAAACTCGTTAATGGGCTAGTAGAAAAAGCTCTTGTAGGAAGAATCTTTTTGCTTGGCATAATATTACTGGAGACTTACATCAAAAGTGCTCATCCCAGCCATCATTTATTAATTCACCATGGAGTAATTAGATTAACTCTTCTCGAGTCCTGTCAGAAATATCAAAAGACATGTCTTCATAAGCATTGATAATTTAATTAAAAGTTGTATGTCCAAATTTATATGGATTCTATATCACCGTTATTTGCTCAGCGAGATCATCAGTGATGCAAATAACTCTTCAACCACCACACCAAACATATCTGTATGTACTTGCAAATTCAATAGGTCCTTTTAGATTGAGAAATCTTTGATACTGATCAAAAGCTAGATCATAAGCTTGAAGGTGTTCTAAGCTATATTCCATTATAGTGACTTCATGAGATTCATATCATTGAGCAGGATAATTAACAGGGAGATGCTTGTAATCATTGAGGGTAGAGATGAATTTTTTGCGATTAAATCTCCTTCTTCATAATTCATGATGGTCCATAATTGATAAGGTTGATAAAACCAGATTTTTGATCTTTCACCCAAAATTGTTGAAATCATTATGAAAAGTTGTCTTTTGGTAACTCCAAGGCTGCGAAGGGCATGATGCATGATTGTAGGGAGTTGCTGTATCATTTCAAAATTATCTCTGCATAAAGAAAATCTATGGACTAATCCTTATTCGATATATGAGATATCAACTTCATATGATGGTAAGAACAATCTGGGAAAGCTAGTTGCCCAACTTATATATTGAGATTTGAGCATTAATCGCTCCTTTATCTGACAAGAAATAGTTTTTTCTCTAATTCTTACAGCTATCCCATCTAGAAGGGCTATGTTAACCTTTTCCAGGAGGTGAATTTTGGATATTTTTTCATCAGCATAGGTGGATAACAGTGCTCTTTGATGGATGTTATGGCACATAAGGATTTGGCTTTCTAAGTCCTTGGTATGGTTCGCAATTTTGGATAGAGTTTTTATAGTGTTTTTTCTTTATCAGAGAGAATGGCACTTCAATGAGCATTGATAAGTTCGTGTGAAGTGACAGATAGTCCTAGATTGAAGAAGGGAATTGATATTTGTTGGGATGTAGGTTTGAAGGAAGAACGTGATTCCTGAATAGGGGCTTTACTTTTGCTTGTACTTGCTGTCATAATGAGAAGTGATACTTTCTGAAGGCAGATAGGTCTGAATGGGAATTATCAATAATATGAATTTTTATTTTCTTTGGGAAAAAAATAATTTTATATCTATCCTCCAAGTAGAATCTGAAAGTACCAAAATTTGGATGTAAAATCAAATGTAGAGAACGTGAAGACATCAAAGAGATGATTAATAAGATCCGTTTTATTTGGAATTAGATATTTGATTGTTTTTTTGAACACCTTATTCTTGTTTACACTTTTTCTGAATATTGATATGTTGAACAAGAGTTGATTCACCAAAATTAAAAATTAATTCTTTATTGTCTAAAATAGTTTTTAAACCTGATGAGTCAATTTGAAAAGGCTGTAAAATTTGTAGAAAAGGATTTCCAGGGATAACATCATTGTTTAAATCCTTTCTTAGAAGGAAATTAGTCTTTATGCATGTTCCATTTTACAGACATAAACATTACTTAATTTGTATTTGATATGTAGTTTTTTGCTAGTAGTAGCTTGATTGAGTTTATTATTAGTTTTTTCATAATATTTTGTTGGGATTAATCCTTCTCTTATTAAATTAACATCTGCGCCACTATCTAGTAAGCAAAGTGCTTTAATAGAGATGTCTTTGACTTAATTGTATCTTGAGTTTTCCATTTTTTAAGTGAATTTCTTGTTAAAGAATTTACAAAACCATTTAAGTCTTTATCAAATTTTTCTTGATTTTCTAAATTATCATTATTTTCTTGATAATTTTTGAGTGTGTGAAATTCAAGATTCTCAACACGTTGTTTGAGTTATTGAAGTTCAATTAAGTCTTGTTTTAATTCTTTTATTTCTTGCTTTTGATTATTTATTTCCTCATAAAGATCTTGAATAGAAAGCTGAGTAGGAGGTTGTTGCTCTCTTAATCTATCTAATACAATTTTAATGCTGAACTGTTCAGGTAAGTCTGATATGTTATTAGATGTAGAAGTTTCCCTTTTTTAGTTCCTTTTTTTATATTCTGTATTCTTCAAAAATATTTATTTTTGAATTCTTCATATTTGAAATCTTTAACCATTTCTAGCACCAATTCTTCTAGAGCAGGAAGTTCGTTTAAAGTTAAAGAGGAAGAAGAAGCAGATTCATACTAGATTTCACTGTTAAATATTTTACGATAACATGTATCTAAAGAATGAGAGGAAGAATAATCTGTATCACAGGAATTGGATGACTCTGACGCTGAGGATCCTTTTAAGATAGTTTTGATTTCTTTTTCAGTTTTTACTTTTATTTTTGGGTAGTCAAGAGCTAAGTGTCCTTTTTCTTTGCAATTATAACATTTTATTTCTTTTTTCTTGGGATAAAACGTGGATGGATTATCGTTTGTATAAGATTTCTTTGATTCTTCATAAGGATTTTTATGAGAAAATTTTTTATGATATCTTTTTGAGGGAATATAATATTGGGAGTTGAAAAATGTTTAGATTTTCTTTTTTGATTGTCTCTTTTTAAGTTTTTCTTTTTATTATGGCTAGAAGGACTAATTAATGGTTCCATGCCAAATTGATAACAAAAATCACCAAGTTCATATTTGCTGATTCTTTTTTTATTTTTAATTTGTCATTTAAGTTTGATTTCATTACATAATGAAAATCCAACTTCATTTATCTTTTGAATGTGGTCACCATATCTATAAAGTCCATAATTTAAATTTCCATAATTTTCTAATTTTAACACTTCTCTAACTTTTTCTACAAAAAGGTTTAGGAAGACCAGATATAAATTTTTCTTTCTAAAATTCTGAATTGCTTACATTGATTATATAGAGTTTTGATAAGAAAACAAATTTACACCAACAAAAATCTGATAATGTTGGGCAAGACAAATTGATTAATTGTGTCTTTATTTTCTCTTCGACATCCATATAATTACCAATAAAATTTTTACTATATTGGTAATAAGCATGGAAATAGAATCAGGAATCATTTGACCTTAAGGAGTAATAATAGGATTTCCTGAAAGATCTCTTTTTACTGCATTTAGTATAGGTTGTCTTTCTATATCAGATAGGCACTTTTTGCACCAACCATGTAATTGTCTAGTAAATCCAAGGACAACTGCATTTACTGCATGTCTTTGATCATTACTGGCAACCATGACAATAGAGGCATATATCATCATATCTTGGCATAATTGCAGGACTTGATATTTAGATAGTCCATCTACATTCCATTCATATACTAAGGAGTTTTCAAATCAAAAGCCATTTAGAATAGCTTATTCTTCCTTCATACCTACATCCCAATGAATATCAATTCCCTTCTTCAATCCAGGATTATCTGTCACTACACAAGAACTTATGAATGCCCATTAGAGTGTCATTCTCTCTGATAAAAGAAAAAACACTAGAAAAACCCTATCCAAAATTGCAAATCATATCAAGGACTGAGAAAGCCAAATCCTTATGTGCCATAACATCCATCAAAGAGCACTGTTATGCACCTATGCTGATGAAAAAACATCCAGAATTTACCTACTGAAAAAGGTTAACACAGCCCTTCCAGGTGAGATAGCTATAAGAATTAGAGAAAAAACTATTTCTTGTCAGATCAAGAAGCGATTAATGCTCAAAGCTCAATATATAAGTTGGGCAACTGGCTTTCCCAAATTGTTCCTACCACCATATGAAGTTAATATCTCATATATCGAACAAGGATTAGTCCAAAGAGTTTCTTTATGCAGAGATGATTTCACAGTAGCTCCCTGCAATCATGCATCATGCCCTTCGCAACCTTAGAGTTACCAAAAGACAACTTCTCATAACGATTTCATCAAGTTTGGGTGAAAGATCAGAAATCCAATTTTATCAACCTTATCAATTATGGACCCTCATGATTTATGAAGAAGGAGATTTAATCTGCAAAAAATTCAGCTCTACTTTAAATAATTACGAGCATCTCCCTGTTGATTATCCAACTTAATGGTATGAATCTCATGAAGTTGCTACAATGGGATACAGCTTAGAACGTCTCTAAAAGTATGATCCAGCTTCTGATCAATATCAAAGATTTCTCAATTTAAAAGAACATCTTGAATTTGCAAGTACATATAGATATGTTTGGTGTGGTAGTCAGCGAGTTGTTTGCATTGCTGATGATCTCTCTGAGCAAACAACAGTGATACAGAATCCTTTTAAATCTAGACATGCCAAGCTTATCAAATTCTTAATGCCTATGAAGATATCTCTTTCGAAATTTCAGAAATAACTTGTGAAGAATTAATTCAGCCATTCCATGGAGAATTCGAAAATGATAATGAAGGTTGGAATGACCCTTGTCATAATTTTGACTCTATTAAGAAGTGCTCTGCCCGCTGTAATGAAATTCATCAGGATGGTGATTAATCTTATTAAGATTTAGATTTATCAAGATTTATTAAGAGTTTTCTCTATAAAGCTGCAAAGAAAAGATAACAAAAACTTTATCATTGCTACCGTATCCATAGCTGTGCTATTCTCTATAAACACATGAAAGTTATGTTGAAAAAGTACTATATGAAAAAGCTACTTTGAGAAAGAAGTCAAAAGAAAATTCAGAAAAATCAAAAAGCCAACAAGAAAGTTCAAGGCTTCATAGACTCCTCTCTTCACAATAGAGCAGTGTAAATTCAGTTGTAATGAAATGTAAATTATGTTTGCTAAGGCTATAAATAGTACTGGCCTTCTCCATGTATAGGCAAGAGTTGGAATATCAGTTAAAATCCAGCCTTGCTTCCACCATCATCTCCTCTCTCCTCTCCTTTCCACTTTTGTATACCCACCACCTTCCATATTTAGTATTAGAGCTAAGTTGGTATCAAATTTGTAATCAAGTACTCTGGCAGTATAAAGTCATTTTGTGAGTATTTCTTCACTTATCTTTGTTCTATTATGCTTTGATTTTGCTTAAGGAATTGCTGACTCAAAAGTAAGAACGTCAAAAGTCTTAATACTTAGCTTTGTGTTTATTATTATTGAGAAAATTTAAACATATTCCACCCGGAGCGAAGTTGAGGTAGCCATTGTTGCCATAGTTGTTAGTCATGTGAAGGCGTTTAAGGCGTTTTGTTGGTGTGTAAATCCTCTATTTCGTTAGATACTCATGGTGGATTTAGTTAAAATAACTCTGTAATACAAATTATGGCTAAGCTCTGTGGTTGGATCTTCCATAAAAGAACCATCCTGAGTTTCTTGCTCTACACCTAATGTCGACCTTCAACCTACAGGACTAGTGTGTCCTTCATATCAAGCTTCTCCATCTAATACATATAAACCTTCGGAGTCCGATTTCAATATAAATGTTATTGAATGCTTTGAAACTGATAAAGAAATGTTAAAAAGGAATTTAGCTTTATATCCTCTCACAAAATCCTTTTTTAACCATGTTTCTCAAGAACATAAAGACTTTCTAAAAGCAAAATGGTATAAATATATGTATGATAATCAAAGAAATATTTATTTCTTTGATTGGCTTAATCTAGCCATAAAGAAAGCTTATAATACTGAAGATTTATCTATCAATATGATAACTAAATTAAGCTCTTCTTGGATTATAGCTTCTACTAGTTCTTCACCACAAAGAACTAAAGAATCTATACATCCTCCATTACATCAAGTCATTTTAAAGAAACTTCAGCTGTACCCATAAAAGATGTTGCAAAAAAACAAGGAGACAAAGGTAAAACTAAATTTATTTACAAATCAGATTTAAGTCATGTTTTAAAGAAAAATAATTATATAAATATAAACCTTCATACTATTGGCCAACAAACCAATAAAATTGAAGATAAAGTTGAAAATATTTTAAATTTTTATGAAACTACTTCTTCCCACAAAGTAATCAAGACATAATCTTTAGGTTTTCAAGGTGAAGCCCTTAAAGATCTAAAGTTAGAAAAAAAACCCTTAAAATTTTTTGACGAACTAATCAATACATTATCTCATAGTTTTACAAATATAAAACTTAAAGCTAATAAAGAAAATTAAGATGAAAAGTCCATAAATGTTTTAGCTTCTAAAGCTTCATGATCAGACTCAGAATTCTCTATTTCTGACTCTATAGAAGAAAAATCGAATGAAAATCAAGATCAAGAATCACTACATCTTAATAAAATATTTAAAAGACAAAAGCCAATAATCACTGCAGCAAAAACAAGAAATTATTATCCAAGACCTACTCTAGTTGACCTTTAATTCGAAGAACAAGCTATTCTAAATGGCCTTTGATTTGAAAACTCTTCAGTATATGAATGAAATGTAAATGGACTATTTGAATATCAAATCCTACAACTATGCCAACACATGATGATATATGCCTTTACCATCATGGCTGCCGGTAATGATCAAAGACATGCATTAAATGCAGTCGTCCTTGGATTTACTGGACAATTACATGGTTGGTGGGAAAAATACCTATCTGATACAGAAAGAAATGCTATAATAAATGCAGTAAAAAGAGATCCCTCAGGAAATCCTATTCTTGCTCCTCAAGGCCAAATGATCCTTGATTCCATCTACATGCTTATTACTAATGTAGTTAAACATTTTATTCGTAATTATATGAAAGTAGAAGAAAAAACTAAAAACACAATTAATCAATTTATGTTGCCTAACATTATCAGATTTTCATTGGTATAAAGATGTTTTCTTATCAAAACTTTATTCAATCGATGCAAGCAATTCAGAATTTTGGAAAGAAAAATTTATATTTGGTCTTCCTAAACTTTTTGCAGAAAAAGTTTGAGAAGAATTAAAATCAGAAAATTATGGAAATTTGAATGGAATGTATACATATGGTGATCTAATTCAAAAGATTAATAAAGTTGGATTTTCATTATCTAATGAAATCAAACTTAAACTTCAAATTGAAAATAAGAAAAGAATCAGCAAGTATGAACTTGGTGATTTTTGTGTTCAATTTGGTATGGAACTATTAATCAATGCTTCTAGCCAGAATAAAAAGAAAAACTTAAAAAAAACCATCAAAAAAGAAAATCTAAACATTTTTCAACTCCACAATATTATACTCCCTTAAAAAGTTATTATAAAAAATCTTCTCATAAGAACCCTTACAAAGAATTAAAGAAATCTTATACAAACGATAATCCATCCACTTCTTATCCCAAGAAAAAAGAAATACAATGTTATAACTGCAAAGAAAAAGGACATATAGCTCTTGACTGCCCAAAAATAAAAGTTAAAATAGAAAAAGAAATCAAAACTATCTTAAATGGATTCTTAGCGTCAAAGTCATCCAATTCCTCTAATATAAATTATTCTTCCTCTCATGCTTTAGATACATGTTATTGTAAAATATTTGACAGTGAAATCCAGCATGAATCTACTTCTTTTTCCTCTTTATCTTTAAACGTAGTTTTTGCTCTAGAAGAGATGGTGCTAGAAATGTTTAAAGATCTAAAAGATAAAGAATTAAAAAATAAATATTTTCAAAAAATACAAATATAAAGAAAAGAAGTAAAAAAGGGAAAACTTCCACATCAAATAACATATCAGACTTACCTAAACAATTCAGCATTAAAACTTTATTTGATAGATTAAGAGAGCAATAAGCTCCTACTCATCTTTTTATTCAAGATTTTTATAAAGAAATAAATAATCAAAAGCAAGAAATAAAAGAATTAAAGCAAAACTTGATTGAACTTCAAGAACTCAAACAACGTGTTGAGAATCTTGAATTTTACACACTCAAAAATTATCAAGAAAATAATGATAATTTAGAAAACCAAGAAAAATTTGATAAAGACTTATATGGTTTTGTAAATTCTTTAACAAGAAATCCACTTAAAATATGGAGAACTCAAGCTACAATTAAGGTCAAAGACTTTTCTATTAAAGTACTTTGCTTACCAAATAGTGGCGCAAATGTTAATTTAATAAAAGAAGGCTTAATCCTAACAAAATGTTATGAAAAAACCAATAATAAACTCAATCTAGCTACTGGTAACAAATAACTACATATCAAATACAAATTAAGTAATGTTTATGTCTATAAAAATGGAATATGCATAAAGACTAATTTCCTTCTAGGAAAGGACTTAAACAATGATGTTATCCTTAGAAATCCTTGTCTACAAATTTTACAGCCTTTTCAAATTGACTCATCAGGTCTAAAAACTATTTTAAACAATAACGAATTAAATTTTGATTTTGTTGAATTAACTCCCATTCAACATATCAATATTATTTAGACAAAGTATAAATAAGAATAAAATGTTCAAAAACCATTCAAATATCTAATTCTAAATAAAACGAATCTTATTAATCATCTCTCTGTTGTTTTCATGTTTTCTACATTTAATCCTATATTCAAATTTTGGTACCTTCAAATTCTACCCAAAGGACAGATATAAAATTATTTTTCTTTTCCCAAAGAAAATAAAAATTCAGATTATTGATAATTCTCATTCAGACCTATCAGCCTTCAGGAAGTATCCCTTTTCATTATGACATCAAGTACAAGCAAAAGTAAAACCCCTATTCAAGAATCAAGCTCTTCCTTTGTACCTACATCTCAACAAATATCAATTCCTTTCTTCAATCCAGGATTATCTGTCAGTTCACAACAACTTATCAATGCCCATTGGAGTGTCATTCTCTCTGATAAAAGAAAAAACACTAGAAAAACCCTATCCAAAATTGCAAATCATATTAAGGACTTAGAAAGCCAAATCCTTATGTGCTATAACATCCATCAAAGAGCACTGTTATCCACCTATGCTGATGAAAAAACATTCAGAATTCACCTCCTGAAAAAGGTTAACACAGCCCTTCCAGATGAGATAGCTACAAGAATTAGAGAAAAAACTATTTTTTGTCAGATCAAGAAGTGATTAATGCTCAAAGCTCAATATATAAGCTGGGCAACTGGCTTTCCCAAATTGTTCCTACCACCATATGAAGTTGATATCTCATATATCGAACAAGGATTAGTCCAAAGATTTTCTTTATGCAGCGATGGTTTTGAAATGATAGAGCAGCTCCCTGCAATCTGCATCATGCCCTTCGCAGCCTTGGAGTTACCAAAAGACAACTTCTCGTAACGATTTCATTAAGTTTGGGTGAAAGATCAAAATTCCGGTTTTATCAACCTCATCAATTATGGACCATCATGAATTATGAGAAGGAGATTTAGTCTGCAAAAAGTTCATCTCTACCTTAAATGATTATGAGCATCTCCCTGTTGATTATCTAGCTCAATGGTATATATCTCATGAAGTCGCTACAATGGAATATAGCTTAAAATGCCTTCGAACTTATGATCCAGCTTCTGATCAGTATCAAAAGTTTCTCAATCTGAAAGGACACTTGAATTTGCAAGTACATACAGATATGTTTAGTGTGACTGTTGACGAGTTGTTTGCATCACTGATTATCTCCCTGTGCAAACAAGGATGATACAGAATTCATATAAATCTGGACATACAACTCTCAATCAAATTGTCAATGCCGATGAAGACATGTCTTTTGAAATTTCTGAAGAGACTCGAGAAGAGCCAATCCAATTTTTCCATGGTGAATTAACAAACGAAGGTTGGAATGAGCACTTTTGATGCAAGCCTCCAATAATACTATGCCTAGCATAAAGATTTTTCCTATAAGAGCTTTTTTAGTTCTTGTAGGATTGAAAGATGCATAAAGATTCCTCCGGGTAGAATTTGAAGGTACCAAAATCTAGATGTAGGATTAAATGTAGAAAACATGAAGACATTAGAGAGACGATTAATATGATCCATTTTATTTGGAACTGGATATTTGAATGGTTTTTGAACACCTTATTCTTGTTTACACTTTGTTTGAATAATATTGATATGTTGAATAGGAGTTAATTCAACAAAATCAAATTTTAATTCTTTATTGTCTAAAATAGTTTTTAGACCTGATGAGTCAATTTGAAAAGGCTACAAAATTTGTAGAAAAGGATTTCCAAGGATAACATCATTGTTTAAATCTTTTCCTAGAAGCAAATTGGTCTTTATGCATGTTCCATTTTTATAGACATAAACAGTACTTAATTTGTATTTGATATGTAGTTTTTTGCTAGCAGTAGCTAGATTGAGTTTATTATTGGTTTTTTCATAATATTTTGTTTGGATTAATCCTTTTTTTATTAACTTAACATCTGCGCCACTATCTAGTAAGTAGAATACTTTAATAGAGAAGGCTTTGACCTTAATTGTAGCTTGAGTTTTCCATTTTTTAAGTGGATTTCTTGTTAAAGAATTTACAAAAACATTTAAGTCTTTATCAAATTTTTCTTGATTTTCTAAATTATCATTATTTTCTTGATAAATTTTGAGTGTGTGAAATTCTAGATTCTCAACACGTTGTTTGAGTTCCTGAAGTTCAATTATGTCTTGTTTTAATTCTTTTAATTCTTGCTTTTGATTATTAATTTTTTATAAAGATCTTGAATTGAAAGATGAGGAGGAGCTTGCTGCTCTCTTAATCTATTGAATATAGTTTTAATGCTGAATTGTTTAGGTAAGTCAGATATATTATTTGATCTAAAAGTTTTTCCTTTTTTATTTCCTTCATTTATATTCTGTATTTTTTTTAAAATATTTATTTTTTAATCCTTCATCTTTGAAATGTTTAAACATTTTTAGCACTAGTTCTTCTGGAGCATAAAGTACATTTAAAGATAAAGAGGAAGAAGAAGCAGATTCATACTGGATTTCACTATCAAATATTTTACAATGACATGTATTTGAAGAATGAGAGGAAGAATAATTTGTATCAGAGGAACTGGATGACTCTAACGCTAAGGATCCTTTTAAGATAATTTTGATTTCTTTTTATGTTTTTACTTTTATTTATGGGCAGTCAAGAGCTATATGTCCTTTTTCTTTACAATTATAACATTGTATTTCTTTTTTCTTGGGATAAAAAGTAGATGGATTATCTTCTGTATAAGATTTCTTTGATTCTTTATAAGGATTTTTATGAGAAGATTTTTTGTGACATATTTTTGAGGGAATATAATATTGTGGAGTTGAAAAATGTTTAGATTTTCTTTTTTCATGCTTTCTTTTTAAGTTTTTTTTTATTATGGCTAGAAGGACTAATTAATGGTTCCATGTCAAATTGATAACAAAAATCACCAAGCTCATATTTGCTAATTCTTTTTTGATTTCAATTTGTCGTTTAAGTTTGCTTTTATTGCATAATGAAAATCCAACTTTATTTATCTTTTGAATGAGGTCACCATATGTATAGTCCATAATTTGAATTTCCATAATTTTCTAATTTTAACTCTTCTCTAACTGTTTCTGCAAAAAGTTTAGGAAGACTAAATATAAATTTTTCTTTCCAAACTTCTAAATTGCTTGCATTGATTGTATAGAGTTTTGATAAGAAAACATCTTTATACTAATGAAAATATAATAATATTGGGCAAGATAAATTGATTAATTGTGTTTTTATTTTTTCTTCTACATTCATATAATTACCAATAAAATGTTTTACTACATTGGTAATAAGCATGTAAATAGAATCAGGAATCATTTGACCTTAAGGAGTAATAACAGGATTTCCTAAAAGATCTCTTTTTACTACATTTATTATAGCTTGTCTTTCTATATCAGAAAGGTACCTTTCCCACCAACCATGTAATCGTCCAGTAAATCCAAGGACCATTGCATTTACTGCATGTCTTTGATCATTACCGGTAGCCATGATGGTAGAGGCATATATCATCATGTGTTGGCATAGTTGCAGGATTTGATATTCAGATAGTCCATCTACATTTCATTCGTATACTGAGGAGTTTTCAAATCGAAGGCCATTTAGAATAGCTTGTTCTTTAAATTGAAGATCAACTAGAGTAGGTCTTGGATAATAATTTCTTATTTTTGCTGCAGTGACTATTGGTTTTTGTCTTTAAAATATTTTATTGATTTGTAGAGATTCTTGATTTTGATATTTTGATTCTCATTTATTTTGGACTCTTCTTCTATAGGATCAGCTACAGAAATTTCTGAATCTGAGCTAGAGGCTTTAGAATTTGAGACTAAAGCATTTATAGAATTATTAGCTTTTTTATATTTAGTTTCTTGAAGTTTTATGTTAAAACTATGAGATAATTGATTGATTAGTTCATCTGAAAATTTTAAAGGTTTCCATTCTAACTTTAGATCTTTAAGGGCTTCACCTTGAAAACCTAAAGTTTGTGTCTTAATTATCTTTTATGAAGAAGATGCTTTATAAATTTTTAAAATATTTTCAACTTTATCTGCAATTCTATTAATCTGTTGGCCAATAGTATGAAGGTTAATATTTGTATAATTATTTTATTCTAAAACATGATTTAAGTCTAATTTATAAATTAATTTAGATTTACCTTTATCTCCTTGTATCTTTGCTACATCTTTTATGGGTACGGCTAAAGTTTCTTTGTATATGATTTTATGTAATGGAGGATGTATAAATTCTCTAGTTCTTTGTGGAGAAGAATTGGTAAAAGCTATAATCCAAGATGAGCTTAATTTTGTTATCATATTAATGGATAAATCTTTAGTATTATAAGCTTTCTTTATGGCTAGTTTAAGCCAATCAAAGAAATAAATATTTCTTTGATTATCGTACATATATTTGTACCATTTTTCTTTTAAAAAGCCTTTATGTTCTTAAGACACCTGTTTAAAAAAGCATTCTATTAAAGGATGTTGAGCTAAATTCTTTTTTAACATTTCTTTATTAATTTCAAAACACTCCAAAACATTTATATTGAAATCAGATTCTGAAGGATTAGATGTATTAGATGGAGAAGCTTGATAAGAAGGATACACAAGTCCTGTAGGTTGAAGGACTACATTAGGTGTGGAGCAATAAACTTGAGATGGTTCTTTTATAGAAGATCCTACCATAGAGGGAGGATGAGAATAAGAATTTCTAGAAGGTTGATAAACTGTAGGAGTTGTATCTCTTGAATCTGTTTGAAAATTTATTTCAACACTTCCATCTTCATGTTCAATAATTGTTTCAATATCTTGATTTTCTAAAGACCTTTCTGGTTGGGTGCATTCTAAGCACCATTTACCAAATAGATTAATATAATTTGACTATATGAGTTTTGGAATATTAACTTTATTTTTTAAATTAGTTTGGAATAAAGTAGTCATACCTTTTGCTTGATGAGAATAAGCTATGCCTGGAATGACTGAATTCATGAGTTTATAATATGCTCTATATATGAGAGAAAGATTTTGATTATGAGGATTCATATCAAAACCTTTTGTCTGGATAGCAAGATTAAGAGCTTCATGTGCACCTAGATCTGTAAGGGAAACAAAGAAATTTGAAAAGCAATTGAAGAAAGTACGGTCATTAGTCAAACTTGATTCAACCATTCCATGTAATGAATCACTAAATTTTTTATGTCTTGTATCTTGAACATAGATGAGAGCTTCTGTTCTAAGTCCAAGTCTTGTTAAAGGCTTTAGAACTACTTGCACTAATCCAAAATGAATATAATTGCATGTTTTAACATTCTCCTTTATTTCATGGGACTTGATTAAAGAAAGATGCTGAATATTACTAGTAATGGATTCAGTTCTTTCATTGGTTTTTACTTTATAACTTGATTTTAATTGAAAACTTCCAACTTTATAAATTTCTTTTTTGTTTATGGTTAGAATAGTCCAGTCGCAAATAACTTGATCTAAGTCATCGTAACTGGTTTCTTCATTATTTTTAATAGACATAGAAGATAAGGAATTTGATGATGAGGAAGTAAAAGGTACACACTTCTTAATAAGCTTAACCATAATTTGTGTTACAGAGTTGTTTTAACCAAGTCCACCATAAGTATCTAGCGAAATAGAGGATTTACACACCAACGAAATGCCTTAAACGCCTTTACATGGCTAACAACGGCGACAACAATGGCTACCTCAGCTTTGCTCTAGGCAGAATATGATTAAAATTTCTGAATAATAACAAGCACAAAACTAAGTATTAAGACTTTTGATGTTCTTACTTTTGAGTCAGCAATTCCTTAAGCAAAATCAAAGCACAACATAACGAAGATAAGTGAAGAAATACTTGCAAAACAACTTTATATTGCCAAAGTACTTGATTATAAATTTGATACCAACTTGGCTTTGATACCAAATGAGGAAGATGGTGGGTATACAAAAGTGGATGGGAGAGGAGAGAGGAGATGGTACTATTTATAGCCTTAGCAAACATAATTTACCTTTCATTACATCTGAATTTACACTGCATTTGCATTTCATTTCTTGTGTTAACAAATTTCAAGATGCTTCCGGACTACTGGATAAAATCACAATCTTCACTGTAGATGAACTTTATTCTGAATAGTGGATTGTCATGATTGCTTTATGGGAAATTGAGTGGCTTGATAAAGCATTTATCTTGTCTTGGCTTTATTTTTTCCCTTTTCTTCAGATAAATATGAATCCTTCATTATCACTTTTTGTCTCATTAGCATCTATATCTGGTTCAGGAGCATTATTTTCAAAAGGATTGTCATCAGCCCAAAGATGATGCAGCTGCTGACCAAAACTTAACGAAGAATTTTTATATGACCATTCTTTCTGTATTTGTTCAATAATTTCCTTTTGAAGTTTCTTTTTTGAGTTGAAGCAAATCTGCTGCTGCATAAAGAGCAGAAGGTGAGGCTGAATAAGAATTCTTCTATTTGTCAAAATCACTTGCTGGAGGAAGCCTTTCTTTTTCTTTTCCAGAAGTTTTGAGAACTTCAGAGAATGATGGCTTTATAGCTTGATCGGTAGAATACTGCTGGAGTATTGTAGTATAATCAAATTGATGCCAAAAATGATATATATCATTCGAGATAAACCTGGTGGACTGAAGTCCATTTCTTTATAAAAATTGCATTTCAAGACCCAAGGAATCTCCTGCTTGTGATAAAACTGCAAAATAACATAAGGTTCTATTGCGAGTTGTAAATGCTGATAAAGGCTTTTTTCTTCTGATTTGAAAAGGGCTTTAAAAGATGCAGAATAGAATTCATCAATAGGAAGAAGTACTTGAGGAAGGATGTCTTTAGTGGCACTAAAAGGGATCCAAAATTGTGTGAAGAACCACATAGGTATTTTATGGGAGTTTGATTTGAATCTGATGAACCAGGAATGCTGGAAGGATGGGTTTTGATAATAGAGGATGACTTCCCAAGCAGAAATATAATCATAATAATTAAAAATAAGTCCTGAATCAAGCCTTTGAGGCATATGAAGAGGTCGTCCCCATTTTTCTACAGAGAGAACATGCAGGTTTTGATTTTTGAATATAGGATAGTAATATCGGGTGGTAAAGCATTTAAGTATTAATTTTTTGATCCATCTGTATGATCAATAGTACAGCTGCCAGTTTTGATCAGAATCTATTCATAGACTTTATAGTCAAAAGGTTGGATAAATAAGTGATCGGGAGAAAAAAGGGTTTGGATAAGATATTCAATAGAAATGGTATCAGCATAAGACATGTCATCTAAGGAACAAATTCTCAACGGTACTTTTGTGGCAAAATATTGGGTTTGTGAAGCTTGAGGTTTTATGGATACAGGGCTTGATGGACTTTGAAATTGAGGAATATTAGAAGTATGGGTTGCTCCCTATTTTTCAAGGTAATTGCCGCTGGATTTTCTAGATAAAGGTATAGTATTCATAATGGAAGAAACTTTAGCAGTTGGGGACTGGAGAAAGGGTCTAATCTGCCGAGGCTTCATTCTTTTGTCCCTGTAAAAACTCACGAGATAAAAAATCAAGAAGAGAATTATTTTTACTTGCAATATGCTCAATGTTAAAGTCAAATATGGCTAATAAAGCTTGCCAGTGAGCAAAGTTTGCTTAGCAACAAGATTTTTTACATCTTTTTGTAAAATTTCTTTAGCAGATTTACAATCTATTCTTAATAAAAATTTATGTTTAATAAATCACTTTGGAACTTCATTATACTATTTACTATGGATAGGATTTCCTTTCTAATAGTTAAATAATTTTGTTGAGTGGATGTCTATGTTCCGAAGTGAAATGAAGAATTTTTTCTTTTCCAAGGATGTTTCTTTGTAGAAGGATTCCTCCAAAACCTATTTCAGATGCATCTTTTTAAACTATTTTTAATAAATCTAGATGAAGGATAGTTAAACAAGGTAAATTTTGGACTTTCTGTTTAATATTTTGAATAGCTTTTATATGAGCAGGTGACCATTCTACAGGATTTTTGGTTAAGTGCAATTGCAAGATTTTTCTTTCTTTAGCAAAATCTTTATAAAAGTCAAAAACATAATTAAGACATCCAAGAAAATGTTGCAATTTAAATTTGTTTAAGGAATTGCTGACTCAGAAGTAAGAACGTCAATAGTGTTAATACTTAGTTCTGTGCTTGTTTTTATTGAGAAATTTTAATCATATTCTACCAGAAGCGAAGCTGAGATACCATTGTTGTCACCGTTGTTAGCCGTATGAAGGCATTTAAGGCATTTTGTTGCTGTGTAAATCCTCTATTTCGTTAGATACTCATGGTGAATTTGGTTAAAATAACTCTGTAATACAAATTATGGCTAAGCTTATTAAGAAGTTTGTACCTTCTTTATCCTCATCATCAAATTCCTTATCTTCTATGTCTATTAAAAATAGTGAAGAAATCAGTTATGACGATTTAGATCAAGTTATTTGTGACTGGACTATTCCAACCATAAATAAAATTGAAATTTATAAAGTTGGAATTTTCAATCAAAATCAAGTTATAAAGTAAAAACCATTGAAAGAACTGAATCCATTACCAGTAATATTCAGCATCTTTCTTTAATCAAGCCCTATGAAATAAAGGAGTATGTTAAAACATACAATTATATTCATTTTGGATTAGTGCAAGTTACTCTAAAGCCTTTAACAAGACTTGGACTTAGAACAGAAGCTCTCATCTATGTTTAAGATACAAGACATAAAAAATTCAGTGATTCATTATTTGGAATGGTTGAATCAAGTTTGGCTAATGGCCTTACTTTCTTCAATTGCTTTCCAAATTTCTCTATTCCCTTACAGATCCAGGTGCACATGAAGCTCTTACTCTTGCTATCTAGACAAAAGGTTTTGATATGAATCTGCATAATCAAAATCTTACTCTCATATATAGAGTTTATCATAAACTCATGAATTCAGCTGTTCCAGGCATAGCCTATTCCCATCAAGCAAAAGGTATGACTACTTTATTCCAAATTAATTTCAAAAATAAAGTTAATATTCCAAAACTCATATAGTGGAATGATATTAATCTATCTGGTAAATGGCGCTTAGAAAATGCCCAACCAGAAAGGTCTTTAGAAAATCAAGATATTGAAACAATTATTGAACATGAAGATGGAAGCGTTGAAATAAATTTTCAAACAGATTCAAGAGATACAACTCCTACAGTTTATCAACCTTCTAGAAAGTCTTATTCTCATCCTCCTTTTGTGGTAGGATCTTCCGTAAAAGAACTATTCCGAGTTTCTTGCTCTATACCTAATGTAGACCTTCGACCAACAGGACTAGTGTATCCTTCTTATCAAGCTTCTCCATCTAATACATATAATCCTTCTGAATCCGATTTTAATATAAATGTTATTGAATGCTTTGAAATTGATAAAGAAATGTTAAAAAAGAATTTAGCTTTACATGCTCTCATAAAATCCTTTTTTAACCATGTTTCTCAAGAACATAAAGACTTTCTAAAAGCATAATGGTATAAATATATGTATAATAATCAAAGAAATATTTATTTCTTTGATTGCCTTAAACTAGCCATGAAGAAAGCTTATAATACTAAAGATTTATCCATCAATATGATAACTAAATTAAGCTTTTCACAGATCATAGCTTCTACCAATTCCTCTCCACAAAGAACTGAAGAATCTATACATCCTCCATTAAATCAAATCATTTATAAAGAAACTTTAGTTGTACCAATAAAAGATGTTGCAAAAATACAAGGAGACAAAGGCAAAAGTGAATTTATTTACAAATCAGTTTTAAGTCATGTTTTAGAACAAAATAATTATACAAATACAAACCTTCATACTATTGGCCAACAAACCAAAAGAATTGAAGATAAAATTGAAAATATTTTAAAATTTTATGAAACTACTTTTTCCCATTTAGTAATCAAGACACAATCTTTAGGTTTTCTCCTTAAAGATCTAAAGTTAGAAAAAAAAACCCTTAAAATTTTCATATGAACTAATCAATCAATTATCTCATAGTTTTACAAACACACAACTTAAAGATAATAAAGAAAATAAAGATGAAAAATCCATAAATGTTTTAGTTTCTAAAGCTTCGAGCTTAGACTCAGAAATCTCTGTTTCTAACTTTGTAGAAGAAAAATCAAATGAAAATCAAGATGATCAAAATCAAGAATCTCTACAAATCAATAAAATATTTAAAAGACAAAAACGAATAGTCACTGTAGCAAAAACAAGAAATTATTATGCAAGACCTACTCCAGTTGATCTTTAATTCAAAGAACAAGCTATTCTAAATGGCCTTCGATTTGAAAACTCTTCAGTATATGAATGATGATATATGCCTCTACCATCATGGCTACCAGTAATGATCAAAGACATGCAGTAAATGCAGTCATCCTTGGATTTACTAGATAATTACATGGTTGGTGGGAAAAATACCTATCTGATATAGAAAGAAATGCTATATTAAATGCAGTAAGAAAACATCCCTCAGCAAATCCTGTTTTTACTCCTCAAGGCCAAATAATTCCTGATTCCATCTACATGCTTATTACCAATATAGATAAATATTTTATTGGTAACTATATAAATGTAGAAGAAAAATTAAAAACACAATTAATCAATTTATCTTGCCTAACATTATCAGAATTACGTTGATATAAAGATGTTCTCTTATCAAAACTCTATACGATCGATGCTAGCAATTCAGAATTATGGAAAGAAAAATTTATATCTGATCTTCCTAAACTTTTTGTAGAAAAAGTTAGAGAAGAATTAAAATAAAAAAAATTATGGAAATTTAAATTATGGAATTTATACATATGGTGACCTCATTCAAAAGATAAATAAAGTTGGATTTTCACTATGCATTGAAATCAAACTTAAATGACAAATTGAAAATAAAAAAAGAATCAGCAAATATGAACTTGGTGATTTTTGTTATCAATTTGGCATGGAACCATTAATTAGTCCTTTTAGCCATAATAAAAAGAAAAACTTAAAAACAAACCATCGAAAAAAGAAAATCAAAACATTTTTCAACTCCATAATATTATATTCTCTCAAAAAGATATCATAAAAAATCTTCTCATAAAAATCCTTATAAAGGATCAAAGAAATCTCATACAAACGCATCCACTTCTTATCTCAAGAAAAAAGAAATACAATGTTATAATAACAAAGAAAAAGGACATATAGCTCCTAACTGGCCAAAAATAAAAGTAAAAACAGAAAAAGAAATCAAAACTATCTTATAACGATCCTCAGCAACAAAGTCATCTAGTTCCTATAATACAAATTATTCTTCCTGTCATTCTTCAAATGCATGTCTTTCTAAAATATTTGACAGTGAAATCTAGTATGAATCTGCTTCTTCTTCCTCTTTATCTTTAAATGTACTCTAGAAGAGATGGTGCTAGAAATGTTTAAAGATCTAAAAGGGAAAGCTTCTACATCAAATAACATATCAGACTTACTTGAGCAATTTAGCATTAAAACTGTATTAGATAGATTAAGATAGCAACAAGCTCCTACTCATCTTCCTATTGAAGATCTTTATAAAGAAATAAATAATCAAAAGCAAGAAATAAAAGAATTAAAGCAAGACTTAATTGAACTTTAAGAACTCAAACAACGTGTTGAGAATCTTGAACTTCACACACTCAAAAATTATCAAGAAAATAATGATAATTTAGAAAATCAAGAAAAATTTTAAAAATACTTAAATGGCTTTGTAAATTCTTTAACAAGAAATCCACTTAAAAATGCAAAACTCAAGCCACAATTAAGGTCAAAGACTTCTCTATTAAAGCACTCTGCTTACTAGATAGTCGCGTAGATGTTAATTTAATAGAGAAGGATTAATCCCAACGAAATATTATGAAAAAACCAATAATAAACTCAATCTAGCTACTGCTAGCAAAAAACTACGATCAAATACAAATTAAGTAATGCTTACGTCTGTAAAAATGAAATATGCATAAAGACTAGTTTCCTTCTAGGAAAGGATTTAAACAATGATGTTATCCTTGGAAATCCTTTTCTACAGTTTTACAGCCTTTTCAAATTGACTCATCAGGTCTAAAAACTATTTTAGACAACAGAGAATTAAAATTTGATTTTGTTGAATTAACTCCTATTCAATAGATCAATATTATTTAGACAAAGTGTAAAGAAAAAATAAGATGTTCAAAAACGATTCAGATATCCAGTTCCAAATAAAATGGATCTTATTTATCGTCTTTCTGATGTCTTCATGTTTTCTATATTTAATCCTACATCCAAATTTTGGTACCTTCAAATTCTACCCAGAGGACAGATATAAAATTATTTTTCTTTTTCCAAAGAAAATAAAATTTTAGATTATTGATAATTCTCATTCAAACCTATCTTTTACTCCTATCTACCTTCAGGAAGTATCCCTTCTCATTATGACATCAAGTACAAGCAAAAGCAAAGCCCTTATTCAGGAATCAAGCTTTTCCTTCATACCTACATCCTAACAAATGTCAATTCCCTTCTTATATCCAGGATTATCTGTCATTGCACAAGAACTTATCAATGCCCATTGGAGTGGCATTCTCTATGATAAAAGAAAAAACACTAGAAAAACCCTATCCAAAATTACAAACCATATCAAGGACTTAAAAAGCCAAATCCTTGTGTGCCATAACATCCATCAAAAAGCACTGTTATCCACCTATGCTGATGGAAAAACATCTAGAATTCTCCTCCAAAAAAGGTTAACACAACCTTTCCAGATGAGATAGCTGCAAGAATTAGAGAAAAAACTATTTCTTGTCAGATGAAGGAGCGATTAATGCTCAAAGATCATTATTTAAGCTGGGCAACTGGCCTTCCCAAATTGTTTCTACCATCATATGAAGTTGATATCTCATATATCGAATAAGGATTAGTCCAAAGATTTTCTTTATGCAGAGATGATTTTGAAATGATACAGTAGCTCCCTATAATCGTGCGTCATGCCCTTCACAGCCTTGGAGTCACCAAAAGACAACTTCTCATAACGATTTCATCAAGTTTGGGTGAAAGATCAGAAATCTAGTTTTATCAACCATATCATTTATGGACTGTCATGACTTATGAAGAAGGAGATTTAGTCTGTAAAAAATTCATCTCTACCTTAAATGATTACAAGCATCTCCCTGTTGATTATCTAGCTTAATGGTATGAATCTCATGAAGTCACTACAATGGAATACAGCTTAGAATGTGTCCAAAATTATGATCTAGCTTCTGATCAATATCAAAGATTTCTCAATCTAAAAGGACATCTTGAATTTGCAAGTACATATAGATATGTTTGGTGTGATGGTCGACGAGTTGTTTGCATTGCTGATGATCTCACTGAGCAAACAACGGTGATATAGAATCCATATAAATCTGGACATACAGCACTTAATCAAATTATAAATGCTTATGAAGACATGTATTTTAATATTTCTGAAGAAACTCAGAAGAGTTAATCCAATTATTCCATGGTGAATTAACAAATGAAGGTTGAGATGAGCACTTTTGAAACAAGTCTCCTATAAAACTATGCCTACCATAAAGATTCTTCCTACAAGAGCTTTTTCTAAAGCATTGGAAGGATGAGAAAAGCTTTTTCTACTAGCCTATCCATGACTTTTTAGAAAAGGTACATGCAAAAGTATTAAAAGACAAAGCATATCTCTCATAAGAATGAGGTAGTATTTTATTCCTAACATGCACATCCATGAAGAACTTATCTCCAGAAAGGGAAAAGAAATAACGGCATGACACATACCATATCAATTCACTTAAAACAATCATGACATCTCACTGTTTAGAATAAAGTTCATCTACAGCAAAGATTGTGATTTTTGCCTACAATCCGGAAGCATCATGAAATTTGCTAGCACATTAAATAAAATGCACATTCAGTCTAAATTCAGTTGTAATGAAATGTAAATTATGTTTGTTATGACTATAAATAAGTCTAGCCATCCTCATTTACAGGCAAGAGTTGGAATGCTAGTCAAAATCCAGCCTTGCTCCCACCACCATCTCCTCTTTCCTCTCCTTTCTGCTTTTGTATACCCACCATCTTCCCCATTTGGTATCAGAGATAAGTTGGCACCTAGTTTGTAATCAAGTATCATTGCAATATAAAGTCGTTTTGTGAGTATTTATTCACTAATCTTTATGTTTTGATTTTGTTTAAGGAATTGCTGACTCAAAAGCAAGAACATAAAAAATCTTAATACTTAGTTGTGTGTTTGTTATTATTGAGAAATTTTAATCATATTCCACCCGGACCGAAGCTGAGGTAGCCATTTTTGTCACCATTGTTAGTTGTGTGAAGGTGTTTAGGGCATTTTGTTGGTGTGTAAATCCTTTATTTCGTTAGATACTCATGGTGAATTTGGTTAAAATAACTCTAAAATACAAATTATGGCTAGGTTTATTAAGAAGTTTGTACCTTCTTCTTTCTCATCATCAAATTCCTTATCTTCAATGTTTATTAAAAATAGTGAAGAAATCAGTTATGACGATTTAGATGAAGTTATTTGTGACTGGACTATTCCAACTGTAAATAAAAATGAAATTTATAAAGTTGGAATTTTCAATTAAAATCAAGTTATAAAGTAAAAACCATTGAAAGAATTGAATCCATTACCAGTAATATTCAGCATCTCTCTTTAATCAAGCCCCATGAAATAAAGGAATATATTAAAACATACAATTATATTCATTTTGGATTAGTGTAAGTTGCTCTAAAGCCTTTAACAAGACTTGGACTTAGAACAAAAGCTCTCATCTATATTCAAGATACAAGACATAAAAAATTCAGTGATTCATTACTTGGAATGGTTGAATCAAGTTTGGCTAATGGCCCTACTTTCTTCAATTGCTTTCCAAATTTCTCTGTTTCCCTTACAGATCCAGGTGCACATGAAGCTCTTACTCTTACTATCTAGACAAAAGGTTTTGATATGAATCTTCATAATCAAAATCTTGCTCTCATATATAGAGTTTATTATGAACTCATGAATTCAGTTGTTCCAAGCATAGCCTATTCCCATCAAGCAAAAGGTATGACTACTTTGTTCCAAACTAATTTCAAAAATAAAGTTAATATTCCAAAACTCATACAGTGAAATGATATTAATCTATCTGGTAAATGGTGCTTAGAAAAAGGTCTTTAGAAAATCAAGATATTAAAACAATTATTGAACAGGAAGACAGAAGTGTTGAAATAAATTTTTGAACAGATTCATGAGATACAACTCCTAAAGTTTATCAACCTTCTAGAAAGTCTTATTCTCACCCTCCCTCTGTGGTAGGATCTTCTATAAAAGAACCATTCTGAGTTTCTTGCTCTACACCTAATGTAGACCTTCGACTTACAGGACTAGTGTATCCTTCTTATCAAGCTTCTCCAACTAAAACATATAATCCCTCACCATCTGATTTCAATGTAAATGTTATTGAATGTTTTGAAATTGATAAAGAAATGTTAAAAAAGAATTTAGCTTTGCATCCTGTAGCAAAATTCTTTTTTAAACTGGTTTCTCAAGAACATAAAGACTTTTTAAAAGAAAGATGGTACAAATATATGTATGATAATCAAAGAAATATTTATTTCTTTGATTGGCTTAAACTAGCCATAAAGAAAGCTTATAATACTGAAGATTTATCCATCAATATGATAACAAAATTAAGCTCATCTTGGATTATAGCTTCTACCAATTCTTCTCCACAAAAAAGTGAAGAATCTATACATTATTACATCAAATCATATATAAAGAAACTTCAGCCATACTCATAAAAGGTGTTGCAATAATACAAGGAGATAATGGTAAATTTGAATTTATTTACAAATCAAATTTAATTCATGTTTTAGATCAAAAAATTATTCAAATATTAACCTTCATACTATTGGCCAACAAAGTAATATAATTGAAGTTAAAGTTGAAAATATTTTACAGCCTTCTAAAATTATTTCTTTTGAAAAAGAAGTCAAAACTATTTTAAAAGGATCCTCATCCTCATCCTTAGAATCATCTAGTTCCTTTGATAATGATTATTCTTCAGATACATGCCATTGTAAAATATTAGATAGTGAAACCTAGTATGAATCTGCTTCTTCTTCCTCTTTATCTTTAAATGTACTCTCTACTCCTGAAGAAATGGTGTTAAAAATGTTTAAAGATCTAAAAGATGAAGAATTAAAAAATAAATATTTTGAAAAAATACAGAAAATAAACAACAAAAATAGAACAATTCGGTAAAAAAATTGTTTTAGATCAAGTAATATATCTCACTTACCTGAACAATTCAGTATAAAAATTGTTTTAGATAGATTAAGAGAGCAACAAGCTCCTACTCATCTTTTAATTCTTATAAGGGTTTTTATGAGAAGATTTTTTATAATATCTTTTTGAGGGAGCATATTGTGGAGTTGAAAAATGTTTAAATTTTCTTTTTTGATGGTTTCTTTTGAAGTTTTTCTTTTTATTCTAGCTAGAAGGACTTATTAATGGTTCCATACCAAATAAAAACTGCCAAGTTCATACTTGTTGATTCTTCTTTGATTTTCAATTTGACATTTAAGTTCGATTTCATTGGATAGTGAAAATCCAACTTTATTAATCTTTTGAATTAGATCACCATATGTATACATTCCATAATTCAAGTTTCCATAATTTTTTTATTTTAATTCTTCTCTAACTTTTTCTACAAAAAGTTTAGGAAGACCAAATATGAAAGTTTTTCTTTAAAATTTTGAATTACTTGCATCGATTGTATAAAGTTTTTATGATAAAACATCTTTATACCAATGAAAATTTGATAATGATGGGCAAGATAAATTGATTAATTGTGTTTTTAATTTTTCTTCTACATTCATATAATTACCAATAAAATATTTAACTATATTGGTAATAAACATGTAGATGGAATCAAGGATCATTTGGCCTTGAGGAGTAAAAACAGAGTTTCCTAAGAGATCTCTTTTTACTACGTTTAATATAGCATTTCTTTCTACATCAGATACGTATTTTTCCCACCAACCATGTAATTATCCAGTAAATCCAAAGATGACTGCATTTACTGCATGTCTATGATCATTACTGGCAGCCATGATGGTAAAGGCATATATCATCATGTGTTGGCATAGTTGCAGGATTTGATATTCAGATAGTCCATCTACATTCCATTCGTATACTGAGGAGTTTTCAAATCAAAGGCCATTTAGAATAGCTTGTTTTTTGAATTGAAGATGAACTGGAGTAGGTCTTGGAAAATAATTTCTTGTTTTTGTTGCAGTGACTATTGGTTTTTGTCTTTTAAATATTTTATTGATTTGTAGAGATTCTTGATTTTGATCATTTTGATTCTCATTTGTTTTAGATTCTTCTTCTAAAGGATCAACTACAGAAATTTCTGAATATGAGATAGAGGCTTTAGAATTTGAGACTAAAACATTTATAGATTTGTCAGCTTTTTGATTTTTATTTTCTTGAATTTTTATATTTGTAAAACTATGAGATAATTGATTGATTAGTTCGTCTAAAAATTTCAAGGGTTTTTTTTCCTAACTTTAGATCTTTAAGGGCTTCACCTTGAAAACCTAAATATTGTATCTTGATTACTTTATGGGAAGAAGTAGTTTCATAAAATTTTAAAAAATTTTCAACTTTATCTTCAATTCTATTGGTTTGTTGGCAAATAGTATGAAGGTTTATATTTGTATAATTATTTTATTCGAAAACATAACTTAAATCTAATTTGTAAACAAATTCATTTTTACCTTTGTCTCCTTGTATTTTTGCAACATCTTTTATGGGTACAGTTGAAGTTCCTTTATAAATGATTTGATGTAATGGAGGATGTATAGATTCTTCAGTTCTTTGTCGAGAAGAACTGGTAGAAGCTATAATCCAAGCTGAACTTAATTTTATTATCATATTGATGGATAAATCTTTAGTGTTATAAGCTTTCTTTATGGCTAGTTTAAGGCAATCAAAGAAATAAATATTTCTTTGATTATCATACATATATTTATACCATTTTGCTTTTAGAAAGTTTTTATGTTCTTGAGAAACATGGTTAAAAAAGGATTTTGTGAGAGGATATAAACCAAAATTCTTTTTTAACATTTCTTTATCAATTTCAAAGCATTCAATAACTTTTATATTGAAATTGGATTTTGAGGGATTATATGTATTAGTTGGAGAAGCATGATTTCTTATGTTTTCTGAAGCTTGATACGAAGGATACACAACTCCTGTAGGTCGAAGGTCTACATTATGTATAGAGTAAAAAACTCGAGATGGTTCTTTTATGAAAGATCCTACCATAGAGAGAGGATGAGAATAAGACTTTCTAGGAGGTTGATAAATAGTAGGAATTGTATCTCTTGACTCTGTTTGAAAATTTATTTCAATACTTCCATCTTCATGTTCAATAATTGTTTCAATATCTTGATTTTCTAAAGACCTTTCTGGTTGGGCATTTTCTAAGTACTATTTACTAGATAAATTAATATCATTCCACTGTATGAGTTTTGGAATATTAACTTTATTTTTGAAATTAGTTTGGAATAAAGTAGTCATACCTTTTGCTTGAAGGGAATAGGCTATGCCTGGAACAACTGAATTCATGAGTTTATAATAAACTCTATATATGAGAGCAAGATTTTGATTATGAGGATTCATATCAAAAGCTTTTGTCTGGAAAGCAAGAATAAGAGCTTCATGTGCACCAGGATCTGTAAAGGAAACAAAGAAACTTGGAAAGTAGTTGCAGAAAGTAGGGCCATTAACCAAACTTGATTCAACCATTCCAAGTAATGAATCATTGAATTTTTTATGTCTTATATCTTAAACATAGATGAGAGCTTCTATTCTAAGTCCAAGTCTTGTTAATGGCTTTAGAGCAACTTGCACTAATCCAAAATGAATTTAATTGTATGTTTTAACATACCCTTTATTTTATGGGGTTTGATTAAAGAAAAATGTTGAATATTACTGGTAATGGATTCAGTTCTTTCAATGGTTTTTAATTTATAAATTTCATTTTTATTTATGGTTGGAATAGTCTAGTCACAAATAACTTGATCTAAATCATCATAATTGATTTCTTTACTATTTTTAATAGATATAGAAGATAAGGAATTTGATATATGGAAGAAGAAGGTACAACCTTCTTAATAAGCTTAGTTATAATTTGTATTACAGAGTTATTTTAACCAAATCCACCATGAGTATCTAATGAAACAGAGGATTTATACACCAACAAAATGCCTTAAATGCCTTTACACAGCTAACAACAGTGACAACAATGGCTACCTCAGCTTCGCTCTGGGCAGAATATGATTAAAATTTCTCAATAATAACAAACACATAACCAAGTATTAAAATTTTTGACGTTCTTGCTTTTGAGTGAGCAATTCCTTAAACAAAATCAAAACATAAAGATAAGTGAAGAAATACTCATAAAACGACTTTATATTGCAACGATACTTTATTACAAGCTAGATGCCAACTTGACTCTGACAACAAATGGGAAGATGGTGGATATACAAAAGCAGAAGGGAGAGGAGAGAAGAGATGGTGGCGCAAGCAAGGCTAGATTTTGACTAGTATTCCAACTCTTGCCTGTACATGAGGAAGGCTAGACTTATTTATAGTCATAACAAACATAATTTACATTTTATTACAACTGAATTTAGACTGAATATGGACTTCAATTAATGTGTTAGCAAATTTCATGATGCTTCCAGACTGCAGGTAAAAATCACAATCTTTGCTGTAGATGAACTTTATTCTAAATAGTGAGATGTCATGATTGCTTTAAGTGACCTGATAAGGTACGTGTCATGTTTTTATTTCTTTTTCCTTTATGGAGATAAGTTCTTCATGGATGTGCATGTCGGGAATAAAATACTACTTCATTCTTATGAGAGATATGCATTGTCTTTTAGTACTTTTGCATGTACTTTTTCTAAAAACTCATTGATGGGCTAGTAGAAAAAGCTTTTATCATCCTTCCAATGCTTTAGAAAAAGCTCTTATAGGAAGAATCTTTATGGTAGGCGTAGTATTATAGGAGACTTACATCAAAAGTGCTCATCCCAACCTTCATTTGCTAATTCACTATGGAATAATTAGATTAACTCTTCTCGAGTTTCTTCAAAAATTATCAAAAGACATGTCTTTATAAGCATTGATAATTTGATTAAGAGCTATATGTCCAGATTTTTATGGATTCTTTATCACCATTGTTTACTCAGCGAGATCATCAGCATTGCAAACAACTCGTTGACTGTCACACCAAACATATCTATATGTACTCGCAAATTCAATATGTCATTTTAAATTGAAAAATCTTTGATATTGATTAGAAGTTAGATCATAATTTTAGAGACGTTCTAAGATGTATTCCATTATAGCGACTTCATGAAATTCATACCATTGAGCTGGATAATCAACATGGAGATGCTCGTAATAATTTAAGGTTGAGATAAATTTTTTGCAACTAAATTTCCTTCTTCATAAGTCATGATAGTCCATAATTGATAAGGTTAATAAAACTAGATTTTTGGTCTTTCACCTAAACTTGATGAAATCGTTATGAGAAGCTGTCTTTTGGTAACTCGGCTGCGAAGGGCATCATGCATGATTGCAAGGAGCTGCTATTATTATTTCAAAATCATCTCTGCATAAAGAAAATCTTTGGACTAATCCTTGTTCGGTATATGAGATATCAACTTCATATGATGGCAGGAACAATTTGGGAAAGCCAGTTGCCCAGCTTATATATTGAGCTTTGAGCATTAATCGTTCTTTGATCTGACAAGAAACAGTTTTTTCTCTAATTCTTACAGCTATCTCATCTGGAATGGCTGTGACAACCTTTTTGAGGAGGTGAATTTTAGATGTTTTTTCATTAGCATAGGTGGATATGGCTTTCTAAGTCTTTGATATGGTTTGCAATTTTGGATAGGGTTTTTCTAGTATTTTTTCTTTTATCAGAGATAATGGCACTCCAATGGGCATTGATAAGTTTTTGTGAAATGATAGATAATCCTGGATTGAAGAAGGGAATTGATATTTGTTGGGATGTAGGATGAAGGAAGAGCTTGATTCCTAAATAGGGGCTTTGCTTTTGCTTGTACTTGCTGTTATAATGAGAAGGGATACTTCCTCAAGGCAGATAGGTCTGAATGAGAATTATCAATAATCTAAATTTTTATTTTCTTTGGGAAAAGAAAAATAATTTTATATCTGTCCTCCGGGTGGAATTTGAAGGTACCAAAACCTAGATGTAGGATTAAATGTAAAAAACATGAAGACATCAAAAAGACGATTAATAAGATCCATTTTATTTGGAACTGGATATCTGAATGGTTTTTGAACATCTTATTTTTGTTTACACTTTGTCTGAATAATATTGATATATTGAATAGGAGTTAATTAAACAAAATTAAATTTTAATTCTTTATTGTCTAAAATAGTTTTTAGACTCCATGAGTTAATTTGAAAAGGCTATAAAATTTGTAGAAAAGGATTTCCAAGGATAACATCATTGTTTAAATCCTTTCGTAGAAGGAAATTAGTCTTTATGCGTGTTCCATTTTTATAGACATAAACATTACTTAATTTGTATTTGATATATAGTTTTTTGCTAGCAGTAGCTAGATTGAGTTTATTATTGGTTTTTTAATAATATTTTGTTGGGATTAATCATTCTCTTATTATGTTTACACCTGCGCCACTATCTAGTAACCAGAATGCTTTAATAGAGAATTCTTTGATTTTAATTATAACTTCAATTTTCTATTTTTTAAGTGGATTCCTTGTTAAAGAATTTACAAAACCATTTAAATTTTCATCAAATTTTTCTTGATTTTCTAAATTATCATTATTTTCTTGATAATTCTTGAGTATGTGAAATTCAAGATTCTCAACACATTGTTTAAGTTATTGAAGTTCAATTAAGTCTTGTTATAATTCTTTTATTTCTTGATTTTGATTATTAATTTCTCTATAAAGATCTTGAATAGAAAGATGAGTAGGAGCTTGTTGCTCTCTTAATCTATCTAATAGAGTTTTAATGCTGAATTGTTCATGTAAGTCTGATATGTTATTCGATGTAGAATCTTTTTTTTTAGTTCCTTTATTTATATTATGTATTTTTTCAAAATATTTATTTTTTAATTCTTTATCTTTTAATCTTTAAACATTTCTAGCACCATCTCTCTGGAGTAGAAAGTACGTTTAAAGATAAAGAAGAAAAAGAAGTAGATTCGTATTGGATTTCACTATCAAATATTTTACATTGACATGTGTCGAAGCATGAGAGGAAGAATAATCTGTATCAGAGGAACTAGATGACTTTGACGCTAAGGATCCTTTTAAGATAGTTATGATTTCTTTTTCTATTTTAACTTTTATTTTTGGGCAGTCAGGAGCTATATGTCCTTTTCCTTTGCAACTATAACATTGTATTTCTTCTTTTTTTTTGGATAAGAAATGGATGGATTATCGTTTGTATAAGATTTCTTTAATTCTTTATAAGGGTTTTTATGAGAAGGTTTTTTATAATATCTTTTTAAGGGAGTATAATATTGTGGAGTTCAAAAATGTTTAGATTTTCTTTTTTGTTGGTTTCTTTTTAAGTTTTTCTTTTTATTCTGGCTAGAAGGACTGATTAATGGTTCCATATCAAATTGAAAACAAAAATCACCAAGTTCATACTTGCTGTTTCTTTTTTGATTTTTAATTTGACGTTTAAGTTTGATTTCATTGCATAATGAAAATCTAACTTTATTAATCTTTTGAATTAGATTACCATATGTATACATTCCATAATTCAAAGTTCCATAATTTTCTGATTTTAATTTTTCTCTAACTTTTGCGGTAAAAAGTTTAAGAAGACCAGATATGAATTTTTCTTTCCAAAATTCTAAACTACTTGCAGCATTTGTATAGAGTTTTGATAAGAAAACATCTTTATACCAACGAAAATCTGATAATGTTAGGTAAGATAAATTGATTAATTGTGTTTTAAAATTTTCTTCTACATTCATATAATTACCAATAAAATGTTTAACTACATTGGTAATAAGCATGTAGATGGAATCAGGGATCATTTGGCCTTGAGGAATAAGAATAGGATTTCCTAAGGGATCTCTTTTTACTACATTTAATATAGCATTTCTTTCCGTATCAGATAGGTATTTTTCCCACCAATCATGTAATTGTCCAGTAAATCCAAGGACGACTGTATTTACTGCATGTCTTTGATCATTACCGGCAGCTGTGATGGTAGAGGCATATATCATCGTGTGTTGGCATAGTTGCTGGATTTGATATTTAGATAGTCCATCTACATTCCATTCATATACTGAAGAGTTTTCAAATCGAAGGCCATTTAGATAGCTTGTTCTTCGAATTGAAGATCAACTAGAGTAGGTCCTGGATAATAATTTCATGTTTTTACTGCAGTGACTATTGATTTTTTTACTTTTAAATATTTTATAGATTTGTAGAGATTGTTAAATTTGATCATCTTGATTTTCATTTGATTTTTCTTCTATAGAGTCAGAAATAGCAAATTCTAAGTCTAAGCGAAGCTTTAAAAACTAAAACATTTATGGATTTTTCATTTTTATTTTCTTTATTATCTTTAAGTTTTATGTTTGTAAAACTATGAGATAAATGATTGATTAGTTCGTCTAAAAAGTTTAAGGGTTTTTTTTTCTAACTTTAGATCTTTAAGGGCTTCACCTTGAAAACCTAAAGATTGTGTCTTAATTATCTTTTGTAAAGAAGATACTTCATAAATTTTTAAAATATTTTCAACTTTATCTTCAATTCTATTGGCTTGTTGGCCAATTGTATGAAGGTTAATATTTGTAAAATTATTTTGTTCTAAAACATGACTTAAGTCTAATTTATAAATTAATTCATATTTACCTTTATCTCCTTGTATCTTTGTTACATCTTTTATGGGTACGGCCGAAGTTTCTATATATATGATTTGATGTAAAGGAGGATATATAGATTCTTCAGTTCTTTGTGGAGAAGAACTGGCAGAGGCTATAATCCAAGATGAGCTTAATTTTATTATCATATTGATGGATAAATCTTCAGTATTATAATCTTTCTTCATGGCTAGTTTAAGCCAATTAAAGAAATAAATATTTCTTTGATTATCGTACATACATTATACCATTTTTCTTTTAGAAAGTCTTTATGTTCTTAAGAAACATGGTTAAAAAAGGATTTTGTGAGAGGATGTAAAGCTAAATTCTTTTTTAACAATTTTTTTTATCAATTTCAAAGCATTCAATTACATTTATATTGAAATTGGATTCCAAAAAATTATATGTATTAGATGGAGAAGCTTGATAAGAAGGATACACTAGTCTTGTAGGTCGAAGGTCTACATTAGGTGTAGAACAAGAAACTTGAGATGGTTCTTTTATAGAAGATCCTACCATAGAGGGAGGATGTGAATAAGACTTTCTAGAAGGTTGATAAACCATAAGAGTTGTATCTCTTGAATCTGTTTGAAAATTTATTTCAACACTTCCATCTTCATGTTCAATATTTGTTCCAATATTTTGATTTTCTAAAGACCTTTCTGGTTGGGTGTTTTCTAAGCGCCATTTACTAGATAGATTAATATCATTCCACTGTATGAGTTTCGAAATATTAACTTTATTTTTGAAATTAGTTTGGAATAAAGTAGTCATACCTTTTGCTTAATGAGAATAGGCTATGCCTGGTATAACTAAATTCATGACTTTATGGTGAACTCTATATATGAGAGCAAGATTTTGATTATGAGGATTCATTTCAAAACCTTTTATCTGAATAGCAAGAGCAAGAGCTTCATGTGCACCTAGATCTGTAAAGGAAATAGAGAAATTTGGAAAGCTATTGAAGAAAGTAGGGCCATTAGCCAAACTTGATTCAACCATTCCAAGTAATGAATCATTCAATTGTTTATGTCTTGTGTTTTGAACATAGATGAGAGCTTCAGTTCCAAGTCCAAGTCTTGTTAAAGGTTTTAGAGCAACTTGTGCTAATCCAAAATGAATACAATTGTATGTTTTAACATACTCCTTTATTTCATGGGGCTTGATTAAAGAAAGATGCTTAATATTACTGGTAATGGATTCGGTTCTTTCAATGGTTTTTACTTTATAACTTGATTTTAATTAAAAACTTCCGACTTTATAAATTTCATTTTTATTTATGGTTGGAATAGTCCAGTCACAAATAACTTGATCTAAATCATCATAATTGATTTCTTTACTATTTTTAATAGACAAAAGATAAGGAATTTGATGATAAGGAAGAAGAAGATACAAACTTCTTAATAAGCTTAACCATAATTTGTATTATAGAGTTATTTTAACCGAATCCACCATGAGTATCTAATGAAATAGAGGATTTACACACCAACAAAATGCCTTAAATGCCTGCAGACGGCTAGTAACGGTGACAACAATGGCTACCTCAGCTTCGCTTTAGGTGGAATATGATTAATATTTCTCAATAATAACAAACACACAACCAAGTTTTAGGATATTTGACATTCTTGCTTTTGAGTCAGCAATTCCTTAAACAAAATCAAAACATAAAGATAAGTGAAGAAATACTCACAAAATGACTTTATATTGCTATGATACTTGATTACAAACTAGAAGCTTGATCACAATCTTCACTGTAGATGAACTTTAATCTGAATTATGGATTATCATGATTGCGTTGTGGGAAATTGAGTGGCTAGATAAAGCATATGTCTTGTCTTGGCTTATTTTTTTTCTTTTCTTCGGATAAAGATGAATCCTTCATTATCACTTTTTGTCTCATCAACATCGATATATGGTTCAGGGGCAATATTTTCAAGAGGATTGTCATCAGCCCAAAGACGATGCAGCTGCTGACCAAAACTTAATGGAGAATTTTTAGATGACTTTTCTTTTTGTATTTGTTCAAAAATTTTCATTTGAAGTTCTCTTTTGAGTTGAAGCAAATCTGCTATTGCATAAAGAGCAGAAGAAGAGGCTAAACAGGAATTCTTTTGTTTGTCAATATCACTTGCTGGATGAAGACTTTCTTTTTCTTTTTCAAGAGTTTTGAAAACTTTAGAGAATGATGGCTTTATATCTTGATTGGTAGAATATTGCTGTAGTATTGCAATATAATCAAATTGATGTCAAAACTTGATATAGATCATTCAAGATAAAACTGGTGGACTGAAGTCCATTTCTTTCTAAAAATTCCATTTCAAGTTCCAAGAAATCTCCTGCTTGCAATAAAACTGCATAATAACATAAGCTTCTGCTGCAAATTGTTGGTGCTGATAAAGGCTTTTTTCTTCTGATTTGAGAAGGGCTTTAAATGATGCAAAATAGGATTCATAAATAGGAAGAAGTGCTTGAGGAAAGATGTCTTCAGTGGCACCAAAAGGGATCTAGAATTGTGTGAAGAACCACATAGGTATTTTATCAGAGTTTGATTTGAATCTGATGAACCAAGAATGCTGGAAAGATGGGTTTTGATAATAGAGGATGACTTCCCAAGAAAAAATATAATAATTATAATTAAAAATAAGTTCCAAATCAAGACTTTGAGGTGTACAAAGAGGTCATCCCTATTCTTTGATAAAGAGAACATGCAGGATTTTGATTTTTGAATAGAGGATAGTAATATTGGGTGGTAAGGCATTTAAGTATGAATTTTTTGATTCATCTATATGATCAATAGTACAGTTGCCAGTTATGATCAGAATTTGTTCATTAACTTTATAGTCAAGAGGTTGGATAAATAAGTGATCTGGAGAAAAAAATGGTTTGGATAAGATGTTCAATAGAAATGGTATCAGTATAAGACATATCATGTAAGGAATAAATTCTCAAGGGTGCTTCTGTGGCAAAATATTGGGCGTGTGAAGCTTGAAGTTTTCTTGATACAGGACTTGATGGCCTTTGAAATTGAGGAATATTAGAAGTCTGGGTTGCTCCCCATCTCTCAAGATAATTGCTGTTGGATTTTCTGGATAAAGGTGTAGTGTTCGTATTGGAAAAAACTTTATCAGTTGGGGACTGGATAAAAGGTCTAATCTACCGAGGTTTCATTCTTTTGTCTTTGTAAAAACTCACGAGATAAAAAATCAGGAAGAGAATTATTTTTACCTGCAATATACTCAATGTCAAAGTCAAATATGACTCATAAAGCTTGCTAGCGAGCAAAGATTTGCTTAGTAGTAAGATTTTTTACATCTTTTTCTAAAATTTCTTTAGCAGGTTTACAATCTATTATTAATAAAAAATTTGTTTAATAAATCACTTTGGAACTTCATTATACCATTTACTATGGATAGGATTTCCTTTTTAATTGTTGAATAATTCTGTTGAGTAGGCATCCATGTTCTAGAAGTGAAATGAAGAATTTCTTCTTTTCCAAGGGCATTTCTTTGTAGAAGGATTCCACCAAAACCTATTTCAGATGCATTTGTTTGAACTATTTTTAATAAATCTAGATGAGGGATAGTTAAACAAGGTAAATTTTGGACATTTTGTTTAATATTTTGAACAGCTTTTGTATGAACAGGTGACCATTCTACAGGATTTTTGGTCAAGCGCATTTGCAAGATTTTTCTTTCTTTAGCAAGAACTTTATAAAAGTCAGAAACATAATTAAGGCATCCAAGAAAACATTACAATTGCTCTTTATTAAGAATTTCATCAGGAAATTGGGAAGCAAACTTAATAACTCTTTCGACTGGAGAAATAGTTCCTTTTTTTATAAAACCAAGAATTGAATTTTTGTTTGAAAAAGCTTCATTTTCTTTTGGGATAAGACAATTCCATTCTTGATAATAACTTTTTTAAAAATATTTAAATGTTTCCAATGGTCACAAATAGATTTTGAAAACACAAGAATGTCATCTTTATATACGAGTGTAAAAGCTTAATATGGATTAAAAATGTCATTCATTATTCTTTGAAATTTTGAAGGAGCATTTTTTAAACCAAATGGCATAATGTTCCATTCGTAATGACCAAATGGTATTGTAAAAGTAGTTTTATACCTGTCCTCTAGGGTGGTTTGAATTTGCCAAAATCATAATTTAAGATCAAATTTGGAAAAAGGGAAGGCATCAGCTGGACGATTAATAAGATCAGTTTTATTTGGAACTGGATATCTGATAGACTTTAAGACTTTATTTATAGGCTTGTAGTTGATAAAAAACGGGAAAAACCTTGTTCTTGTTTAAGCATTTTATTTACATAAAACGCTGCAATACTATAAGGGGATTGTGATTTCTAAATAAGCTTTTTAGTAAGAAGATAATTGATTTCTTTAGTACATAGTGGTACAAGGTCTTTATTCATCTGAATAGGTTGAGCTTTATAGGAATTTGAGATTCATCGAAATTATCAATATATGGAAAAGAAACAGTATGGTGTTTTCTATGCCAAAAGGCAGAAGGAAGGTTAGAACAACATTATGTTTCAAGAGATTTTTGAAATTGGATAAAATCTTTTTCGAATTATGGTATTTGTAATTATATTTCAATTCTTAAAGAATTCTTATCTTCTTGAAGATATGTAATTTATTTTTCTTTATGAGCAATTTAATTTTGAATGATATTGATATGTTGAATAGGAGTTGATTCAACAAAATCAAAAATTAATTTTTTTATTGTCTTTAATAGTTTTAAGGCCTAATGAATCAATTTGAAAGGGCTGTAGAATCTGTAGAAAAGGATTTCCAAGGATAACATCATTGTTTAAATCCTTTCGAGTAGGAAATTAGTTTTTATGCATGTTCCATTTTTGCAAACATGGATGTTATTTAATTTATATTGGACATGGAGTTTATTACTAGTAGTTGCTAGGCTAAGTTTATTTTTGGTTTTTTCATAATATTTTGTTGAGATTAATCTTTTTCTTATTAACTTAACATCTGTGCCACTATCTAGTAAGCAGAGTGCTTTAATATAGAAGTCTTTTACCTTAATTGTAACTTGAGTTTTCCATTTTTGAGGTGAATTCCTTGTTAAAGAATTTACAAAACCATTTAAGTTTTCATCAAATTTTTCTTAATGTTCTAAATTATCAATATTTTCATGATAATTTTTGAGTGTGTGAAATTCAAGATTCTCAACACATTATTTGAGTTCTTGAAGTTCAATTAAGTCTTGTTTTAATTCTTTTATTTCTTGCTTTTAATTATTAATTTCTTTAGAAAGATCTTGAATTGAAATATGAGTAGGAGCTTGTTGCTCTCTTAATCTATCTAAAACAGTATTTATACTGAATTGTTCAGGTAAGTTAGATATCTTACTTGATGTAGTAGTTTTTCCTTTTTTATTTCCATTGTTTATTTTCTGTATTTTTTCAAAATATTTATTTTTTAATTCTTCATCTTTTAGATCTTTAAACACTTCTAGCACCATTTCTTCTGAAGTAGAGAGTACATTTAAAGATAAAGAAAAAGCAAAAGCAGATTCGTACTAGATTTCACTGTAAAATATTTTACAATGGCATGCATTTGAAAAATAATTTTTATCAAAGGAACTAGATGATTCTAAGGATGAGGATGAGGATCCTTTTAAGATAGTTTTGACTTCTTTTTGAGAAGAAATAATTTCAGAAGGCTATAAAATATTTTCAACTTTATCTTCAATTATATTAGTTTGTTGGCCAATAGTATGAATGGTTAATATTTCTATAATTATTTTGTTCAAAAACATGACTTAAATCTGATTTGTAAATAAATTAAGATTTACCTTTATCTACTTGTATTTTTGCATTATCTTTTATGGGTACAGCTAAAGTTTCTTTATATATGATCTAATGTAATAGAGGATGTTTAGATTCTTCTATTCTTTGTGGAGAAGAACTGGTAGTAGCTATAATCCAAGATGAGCTTAATTTTATTATCATATTGATGATAAATTTTCAGTATTAAAAGCTTTCTTTATGGCTAGTTTAAGCCAATCAAAGAAATAAATATTTCTTCGATTATCATACATATATTTGTACCGTTTTTCTTTTAAAAAGTCTTTATGTTTTTGAAAAACCTATTTAAAAAAGGATTTTGTTAAAGGATGTAAAGATAAATTCCTTTTTAAAATTTCTTTTTCAATTTCAAAACATTCAATAACATTTATATTCAAATAGGATTCCGAAGGATTATATGTATTAGATGGAGAAGCTTGATAAGAAGGATACACAAGTCCTGTAGGCTGAAGGTCTACATTAGGTGTAGAGCAAGAAACTCGGGACGGTTCTTTTATAGAAGATCCTACCATAAGGGGAGGATGAGAATAAGACTTTCTAGAAGGTTGATAAACTGTAAGAGTTGTATCTCATGAATCTATTTGAAAATTTATTTCAACACTTCCATCTTCATGTTCAATAATTGTTTCAATATCTTGATTTTCTAAAGACCTTTCTGGTTGGGCATTTTCTAAGCACCATTTACTAGATAGATTAATATCATTCCACTGTATGAGTTTTGGAATATTAACTTTATTTTTGAAATTAGTTTGGAATAAAGTAGTCATACCTTTTGCTTGATGGGAATAAGCTATGCCTGGAACAACTAAATTCATGAGTTTATAATAAACTCTATATTTGAGAGCAAGATTTTGATTATGAGGATTCATATCAAAACCTTTTGTCAAGATTACAAGAGTAAGAGCTTCATGTGCACCTGGATCTGTAAGGGAAATAGAGAAATTTGGAAAGCAATTGAAGAAAGTAGGGTCATTTGCCAAACTTGACTCAACCATTCAAAGTAATGAATCACTGAATTTTTCGTCATGTGTCTTGAACATAGATGAGAGCTTCTGTTCGAAGTCCAAGTCGTGTTAAAGGCTTTAGAGCAACTTGCACTAATCCAAAATGAATCTAATTGTATGTTTTAACATACTCCTTTATTTCATGGGCCTGATTAAAGAAAGATGCTGAATATTACTGGTAATGGATTCAATTCTTTCAATGGTTTTTACTTTAAAACTTGATTTTAATTGAAAACTTTCAACTTTATAAATTTCATTTTTATTTACGGTTGGAATAGTCCAGTCACAAATAACTTGATCTAAATCATCATAAATGATTTCTTCACCATTTTTAATAGACATAGAAAATAAGGAATTTGATGATGAGGAAGAAGATCGTATAAACTTCATAGTAAGCTTAGCCATAATTTGTATTACAAAGTTATTTTAACCAAATCCACCACGAGTATCTAGCGAAATAAAAGATTTACACACCAACAAAACGCCTTAAACGCCTTCCCATGGCTAACAAGGGTGACAACATTGGCTACCTCAGCTTCGCTCCAGGTGGAATATGATTAAAATGTCTCAATAATAACAAACACACAACAAGTATTAAGATTTTTGACGTTTGAGTCAACAATTCCTTAAACAAAATCAAAACATAAAGATAAGTAAAGAAACACTCACAAAACAACTTTATTTTGCAATGATACTTGATTAAAAACTAGACCCCAACTTGGCTCTAATACCAAATGGGGAAGATGGTGGGTATACAAAAGCGGACGGGAGAGGAGAGAGGAGATGGTGGTGGAAGCAAGGCTGGATTTTGACTGGTATTTCAATTCTTGCCTCTACATGAAAAAGGCTAGCACTATATATATCCTTAGCAAACATAATTTACATTTCATTACAACTGAATTTAGACTGCATTTGCATTTCATTTTATGTGCTGGCAGATTGCATGATGTTTTGGGATTTTACTACTGGATAGGATCACAGGTTGCCGCATAAATGGTTTGTCTTCATGCTGTGATAAGTGTGTTTGTTGACTAAGAGGATGTTGCTTTATTCTTCTGCATAATACCTACTTGGTCTATGCGGAGAGAGAAGTCTATGGAGCCTTGTTCATTCTTGTTGTCTTTTAGATTTTTCCCAATTGTCTTCTGTTTTCTTTCTCAAAGTAGCTTTTTTGTATGGTACTTTTTCAACAAAACTTTGATGTGTTTGTAGAGAATAGCATAGCTATGGATACGGTAGCAATGATAAAGTTTTCTTATTTTTTTCTTTGCATGCTTTCTAGAGAAAACTCTTAATAAATCTTGATAAATCTAAATCTTGATAAGATTAATCACAATCCTGATGAATTCCAATGCAGCTGTCGGAGAACTTCATAATAGAGTTAAAACTATGAGTCCAACCTTCATTATCTTTTCGAATTCTCCATGGAATAGCTAAATTCTTCACGAGTTTTTTCCGAAATGTCAAAAGAAATAGCTTCATGGGCATCAAGAATTTGATTAAGCCTGTCATGTCCGGATTTAAAAGGATTCTATATCACTGTTGTTTGCTTAACGAGATCATCAGTAATGTAAATAACTCATCAACCATCACATCAAACATATCTGAATGTACTTGCAAATTCAAGATGTCCTTTTAGATTGAAAAATCTCTGATATTGATTAGAAGCTGGATAATAATTTTGGAGACATTCTAAGTTGTATTCCATTGTAGCGACTTCATGAGATTCATACCATTGAGCTGGATAATCAACAGGGAGATGCTCATAATCATTTAAGGTACAGATGAATTTTGTGCAGAATAAATCTCCTTTTTCATAATTCATGATGGTCCATAATTGATAAGGTTGATAAAACCATATTTTTAATCTTTCACCCGAACTTAATGAAATCGTTATGAGAAGTTGTCTTTCGGTAACTCTAAGGCTATGAAGGGCATGACGCACGATTGCAGGGAGCTACTGTATTATTTCAAAATCATCTCTGCATAAAGAAAATCTTTGGACTAATCATTGTTCGATATATGAGATATCAACTTCATATGATGGCGAGAATAATTTGGGAAAGCCAGTTGCCCAGCTTATATATTGATCTTTGAGCATTAATCACTCCTTGATCTGACAAGAAAGAGTTTTTTTTTCTAATTCTTGTAGCTATCTCATCTAGAAGGGCTGTGTTAACTTTTTCCAAGAGGTGAATTCTGGATGTTTTTTCGTCAGCATAAGTGGATAACAATGCTCTTTAATGGATGTTATGGCACATAAGGATTTGGCTTTCTGAGTCTTTGATATGGTTTGCAATTTTGGATAGGGTTTTTCTAGTGTTTTTTCTTTTATCAGAGAGAATGGCACTCCAATGGGCATTGATAAGTTCTTATGAAGTGATAGATAATTCTGGATTGAATAAGGGAATTGATATTTGTTGGGATGTAGGTATGAAGGAAGAGCTTGATTCCTGAATAGGGGCTTTGCTTTCACTTGTACTTGATGTCATATTTTTTTTATTCTTCATCTTTTAGATCTTTAAACATTTCTAGCACTATCTCTTCTGGAGCAAAAAGTATGTTTAAAGATAAAGAGGAAGAAGAAGCAGATTCATATTGGATTTCGCTGTCAAATATTTTATAATGACATATATCTGAAGAATAATCTTTATCAGAGGAACTAAATAATTCTAAGGATGAGGATGAGGATCCTTTAAGATAGTTTTGATTTCTTTTTCTATTTTTACTTTTATTTTTGGGCAGTCAGGAGCTATATGTCCTTTTTTTTACAATTATAACATTGTATTTCTTTTTTCTTGGGATAAGAAGTGGATGGATTATCTTTTGTATAACATTTCTCTGATTCTTTATAAGGATTTTTATGAGAAGATTTTTTTTATATCTTTTTGAGGGAATATAATATTTTCGAGTTGAAAAATGTTTAGATTTTCTTTTTTGATGGTTTGTTTATAAGTTTTTCTTTTTATTATGGCTAGAAGGATTAATTAATGGTTCCATGTCAAATTGATAACAAAAAACACCAAGTTTATATTTGCTGATTCTTTTTTTATTTTCAATTTGTCGTTTAAGTTTGATTTCATTGCATAATGAAAATCCAACTATATTTATATTTTGAATGAGGTCATCATATGTGTAAAGTCCATAATTTAAATTTCCATAATTTTTTGATTTTAACTCCTCCCTAACTTTTTATGCAAAAAGTTTAGGAAGACCCAATATAAATTTTTTTTCCATAATTTTGAATTGCTTGCATCGATTGTATAGAGTTTTGATAAGAAAACATCTTTATACCAACAAAAATCTAATAATGTTCGGTAAGATAAAATGATTAATTGTGTTATTATTTTTTCTTCTACATTCATATAATTACCAGTAAAATGTTTCACTATATTGGTAATAAGCATGTAAATAGAATCAGGAATCATTTGACCTTGAGAAGTAATAACAAGATTTTGTAAAGGATCTTTTTACCACATTTAGTAAAGCTTGTCTGTCTATATCAGATAGGTACCTTTCCCAGCAACCATGTAATTGTCCAGTAAATCCAAGGACAACTGCATTTACTGCATGCCTTTGATCATTACTGGCAGCCATGATGGTAGAGACATATATCATCATGTGTTGGCATAGTTGCAGGATTTGATATTCAGATAGTCCTGTTGGGAGGTAGCCACCAGGATCCTTAGATATTGCGCACAGATCACTGCAGAAATAAGTTTAAATGATAATGATTCAAAAACCATACCTGTGAGATCTCTCTGATTTGATCTTGGTGTTATAATAGCCTGAAAATCTCAAGATCTTCTGCTGTATTCCTCTATGCTCGAATTTGCACCGGGGTGTGGGCCTCTTCTGCGAATTCTCCTTGCTCTCAAAAAACGATATTTCTCTTGTGCATCTTTTCTAGAGAGCAATAATGCATATTTATATGCTACAATAGGGACCTTAAGAAGGAAATAAGGAATAGGCTTCTTATAGAAATAGGAAACCCTAATTCGACCCAAATTAGAATCCTAATCCATAAATTACAATTTAGTCCACTAAAGAATTATAATTGTAGTCCTGTCCTTATTCTCAAAATAATATTTCGAGCTTCTTATTATTAATTGCTTATTAATCTCCACACGTTAAGATTTCAAATATCCATCGATTAAATAATTACTGACGCCTATATTTAATCGATATCTTTATAATTCTTTGACACCTTACACTTAATTTATTTGATATGTCTGACACTAAGTTCACCTGCAGGGTTTAACATAATCAAAACTTATAAGCTTCATCAAGGGGATATCATCAATCCTTATTATGGGATGTGGATTCTGTCAATAAACGAATATGCACCATACACATAGTATAGTCATCCAATTTACTAAGATTATTGACCCACAAAAGGTCTCACTCATTTGTAAATCAAAATGCCAAATACTAAATGTACATGTCTGTTATTGATATTGAGATTAAGAGTATAAGCTCTCATAATAACCATTTGGATGTTAATAATCTTATATCGTCAATATAAAGACAATAACCCAAAAATGGTCTTGTTCAATACACATAAAGTGTACTAGCATAACGAGTAGAAACTATATTGTTTCCCACAGCCAAGACAAGCCTACTAAAACATCATGCTACAATCATACCGATGGTGTGTCCGACTCCATCCAGATTGTGAACAACAATAACTTATATTCTATAAGAACTGACAAATAAGTCTTCCGTGCGTAAGCTGAACTCTACACACTAACTTGTCTACTTTATAGAATAAAAGACGCACTTATGTACAGTAAATAATAATGGAACTATTTACCCATACAAATTCTCATTAAGATGGAAAAAGCAAACTTTACTAATAAGTAAATTAGTCAACGAAAAATACATAAAAGTATGCTTTTAGTATAAATTTCCAACAATCTCCCACTTAGACTCAAAGCCATGCTAACATGTATTTCAACCCCATTCCCTCTACATGACTATCAAAGCTCTTTGCCAGTAAGCTCTTTGTAAAAGGATCTGCCAGGTTGTTTGCCGATGCAATCTTGGTCACAATTATATCATACCTCTGTACAATTTCTCATATGAGATGATATTTACACTAGATGTGCTTACCCATATTATGCATCCTAGGTTCCTTTGCATTAGCAACTGCACCGATATTATCACAATAAAGTATTATAGGTGATTTTACCAAAGGTACCACTTTTAGCTCCATCAAGAAGTTTCTGAGCCAAACTACCTCCTTGGCTGCCTCAGAAGCTGCCACATATTCGGCTTTCATGGTAAAGTCAGCAGTACATGATTGTTTGACACTCTAACTTATGATTCCACCTTCCAGAGTAAATACAAATCCTAAGGTTGACTTTCTGGCATCATTATCTAACTAGAAGTCCGAGTCTATGTACCCAATGGGTATCAAACTCTCGGATTGGTAAATCAACATATAATTTCTAGTCCTCTTAAGGTACTTAAGTATATGCTTTACCGTAGTCCAATGTTCTCTTCCTGGATTAGACTGGTATCTGCTAACCATGCCAATGGCAAAATAAATATCAGGTCTAGTACATAGCACTGCATAATGAGGCTTTCCACCGCCGAAGCATAAGGTACTTCCTTCATTTTTTTCTATCTCATCAGGTGTCTTAGGACACTGATCCTTGAATAAAGTAATTCCATGCCTGAAAGGAAGAAATCCTTTCTTGGAATCTTGCATGCTAAAACAGGCAAGAATCGCATCAATATAAATCGCATGAGATAAACCCAACATTATTTGTTTCCGATCTCGCAAAAGCTTGATCCCTATAATGTGACAGCTTCTCCTAAGTCCTTCATATCGAACTGACTGCTCAACCATACTTTGACTGAAGACAACACCCCAACATCGTTTCCAATGAGTAGGATGTCATCTACATAAAGTATTAAGAAAGCCACCACACTACCGTTGCACCTCTTATACACACAAGATTTATCAGGGTTCTGCTCAAAACCATAAGATTTAACAGCTTGATCAAAACGAATGTTCCAAGATCTAGATGCTTGCTTAAGTCCATAAATGGACCTCTTAAGCTTGCACAACATGTGCTCACGGCCTTCAGCTACAATCCATTTACTTGCACCATATAGATACACTCATCAAGATTTCCATTAAGGAAAGCTGTCTTGACATCCATTTGCCAAATTTCGTAATCAAAATGAGCCATAATGGATAAAAGAATTCGGATGGATTTCAGCATGGCTACTGGCGAGAAAGTCTCCTCATAATCGATTCTTTTTTTCTGAGTAAACCCTTTTGCAACAAGCCTAGCTTTGAAGGTTTCAACCTTTCCATCGACCCCTCTTTTCTTCTTGTAGACCCACTTACAACTGATAGGTTTTATCCCCTCTAGTGGTTCTACAAGATCCCAGACTTGATTATAGTACATAGACTCCATTTCTGATTTCATAGCTTTTTGCCATAGGTCTGCATCTTTATCTTGGAGTGCTTCATTATAGTTATAGGGTTCGGTATTTAACTCATTAGGGACTCTGTCAAATGACTCTCCCAAGAACATATACCACTCAGGTTGACGAACAACCCTCCCACTACAACAAGGCACACCCTTTGTGTGTGTATAAGTAGTGTCACGCTATGCTAAAACTAAGCCTGGTGTACCATCATCGACATGCTGATCTGGCTCATCACCCAGTAAGTTGGTGGTTTCAACTAGAGTATCATCAGCTTGGGAGTCGGTAAGCCTCCCATTACGACGAGGTAATGGAAAGCCAAATTCTCCATCTTGTGGTGTCTCTCCCTGTGCTGCTGGTAATGGAAAAGTTTGGGTAGGTCTCTCTCCTCTCAATTCCTCGAGAACAATTCTGCTTTTGGGTTTGTGGTTCATTACATAGTCCTCATTTAAGAATAGAGCATTGGTACTAACAATGACCTTTCAATCTTGAGGATTATAGAACAAACCACCTTTTGTTCCTCTGGGATATCCAACGAAAATGCAAACTTCCGTTCTTGGTTCCAACTTATCTGTGTTCCCTTTCAGCACATGTACTTGACTACCCCAAATCCGAACATGCTTTAAACTGGGTTTGCACCCAGTCCATAGTTCTGTGGGTGTAGTAGGTACTGACTTAGATGGAACTAAGTTTAGAATGTATGCAGCCATTTCTAGAGCATGCCCCTAGAATGAATTATGTAAATCTGAATAACTCATCATTGACCTCATTATATCCATAAGAGTCCTATTCCTTCGTTCTGCTACACCATTTTGTTGAGGTGTACCTGGTGCAGACAACTAGGATGTAATCCCCTCTTGTGCTAAGTAATCCCTAAATTCTCCAAAGAGGTACTCGCTACCACGATCAGATCGTAGTGTCCTGATACGCTTACTTAGATGCTTTTTCGTTTCCGCCCTATACTCCTTGAATTTCTCAAAGCATTCGGGCTTACGACATATTAAGTAAATGTACCCATACCTTGAGTAGTCATCAATAAAAGTAATGAAATACTCAAATCCACCTCTTCCCTGGACATTCATGGACCCACACAGGTCAGAGTGAACGAATTCCAATGATTCTTTGGCCCTATAGCCTTCTGCCGAAAAAGCGCGCTTGGTCATTTTCCCCTCTAAACAAGATTCGCAGACTGGAAGTGCCTCCACTTTGAATGAATCTAATGATCCATTTGCAACTAGTCTTGAAATCCGGTTTAGATTGATATGACCCAGGCATAAATGCCAATGATACGTTTGGTTCAATTGTGAAGATTTCTTTCTCTTACATGGTAAGGTAATTGTGGTATTCAAGGCTGTCAGTTGCAGTTTAGGAAAGATAGGATCAACAATGTAAAGATCATCCACCAATGAATCGGAACAGATAAAACGCTTATTGTACTTAATAACCATAAATTTATTAAAATAAATGGAATATCCATCTCTAATCAACTTGGAAACAGAAATTAAATTTCGCCTAATGGAGGGAACATAAAGACAATCTTTTAAAATTAAAGTCCTATCTCTATTAAAATTAAGATAAACATTTCCTACTGCAACTGCTGCCACTCTCGTAGCATCACCCATAAGCAAATAAATCTCTCCATCACTTAGCTACCTAGTTTACTGGAACCTCTACAAAGAATTGCAAACATGATTAGTGGCTCCCGTATCTACACACCAGGTACCGGTAGATACAACTGCCAAACATGATTCAACAACTAGTGAATGAAATTTACCTTTATTGTTCACTTTGTTGAGATAAGTTGGACATTGCTTTTTCCAATGCCCTACTTGGTTGCAATGAAAACACTTGCCCTTAGGCTTTTTCACTCCTCCCCGAGGTCTGTTGCCACCTTAAGGAACTGCATTACGATTCTGACCCTTTTTCTATTTCTTCTTGCCTTTCGGCTTAGAAACAGAACCTTTTTCAGCAATGTGAACACTAGCTGACTTCTTCAGAAGGCCCTCAGCAGCTTGAAGTTCCTTGAATAATTCCGCCAAAGAATAATTGAGCTTGTTGATGTTGTAATTTAGGTGAAAATTCTCAAAGGAATTAGTCAGGGACTGGAGAATGATATCGACTTGGGTTTCCCCATCGATTTAAACTCCAAGGACTTCTAGTTCATTGAGGTGTCCTATCATTTTCAGAACATGGTCCCTTACAGAGGTTCCTTCAGCCATCTTAGTGTTAAATAATTCTTTCATGGCAACTTGCCTTTCTGCCCAATCCTGATCACCAAACATCTCCTTAAGGCTGTACATGATTCATAGGCAGTAGGAAAAGACTGATGCTGATGTAGCAAAACATTTGACATAGATGCCAACATGTAACACCGGGCCATCTCATTAGCCTTGATCCATTTTTTGTATGCCTGGATAGCCACCTCATCGGTACAACCGTTCGGAGGTTTCATTGGGCACACCTCAGTGAGCACATATTTGTACTCTTCAGTAGTTAACATAATATCCAAGTTTCTTTTCCAGTCAATATAATTAGGTCCAGTGAGTTTGTGTTCTTTGAGAATTACAGCAAGTGGATTGAAAGTTCCTATCTTAAATCCTGAAAATTACATAATCAACAAATTATGAAGGGCAAATAAACTTTGGATTCAAATAAAAAAGGCTCCCTTTGCCAATTAATAAAAGAATCCGACAGCAATCTAAAACATTATGCATAGTATGCCTCAATGTGTTTAGATAGGACATAACCTATTAGTTTTACTATCAAGGCAATAAATTGTGCCAAGCAAAACCAAACAGCTGCCATGACTTTGGTCCTATAAATAATGGCAGTGACTCAGATGGAGGGCATACTATTATTTATAGCTAAGTGTATACCATCATTTAATTCAAGGTCCATTATTCTGTATTCGGTCCTGTTAGATGGAGAGGTGACCTATACTAATAATTACCCTAAATCATCTATATAGGAGTTTGTACTGGGGATTCCATAATTTACTCATCCGATGAGGAAGAAGACTCTAAGGTCAACACATAAATCAATTACATCTCCTACAAAACAATGATGGAGACCATGGGAACTAAGAGGTTTCCTCTCCCACTTAGTTATTTAACAATGAGGGTTCTTGTATAATAGTTTAATAAGGCCAATTTAGAATTTTGAAGTAATACGTTACCAAGATGTCTAGGTTATCCTATCTTTACGCATCAAAGCATTGGTGTGATTAATAAAAGAAAAACTGGATTTCAATTTTATTTGTAAATCACATGAATGCTACCTATTTCTCCATTCTAAACAGTATTAAATAGATCTAATATCATATGAAGTAAGTTATGATATTCATAGGCATTTAAGCACAAAAAAAATATGACCAATACTAGAGTCTTAGCTATCATGGTCAAGTAGGATCCTTTGTTTTCTTGATTGCCACTTCTTCAAAATATGCGCCTCGCAGAGGGGGTCCGGGGGTATCCCCCGATAGGGATGGAGCTGCCCAGTCAACTCGCGAGGGTTCAGGGGGCAGCGCCCCGGCGGGGTCCGGGGGAACCAGATTTTTTTTATAGAGTTCTTCCTTCGAAATCGATATCTGCTTTCAAAACTTGTGTCCCTCTTTAAAAAAAATTATATTGAACCTAAGCCTCCTAACGAACGGAGTCCACCGGCTATTTTAATATAATTACATCACTATGAAAAATTACATTGAATCGTAAGCCTCCTGACGAATGGAGTTCACATGTTATATCAATATAAATACATCGCCATGAAAAATTGAAAATATGTAAAATAGTAACCACGAATATGATTCGTGGGATCCATTCACATAACAAACACACATGGTGACCATGATAGCCAGATCAATTGCTGCAAAACAAGGGTTAGACAGTTCGCTACAAAACTAGTTACAGCAAAACGCAATCACCATGACTTTTTATAGTAACCTATCATCTTTCTATATTCTATTCAATCCATACGCAGTATCAAGGTTGGCTCTGATACCACTGTTGGGAGGCAGCCACCGGGATCCTTAGATATCGTGCACAGATCACTGCGGAAATAAGTTTAAATGATAATGATTCAAAAACCATACCTGCGAGATCTCTCTGATTTGATCTCGGTCTTACAATAGCCTAAAAATCTCAAGATCTTTTACTGTATTCCTTTATGCTTGAATTCGCATCGGGGTGTGAGCCTCTTCTGCGAATCCTCCTTGCTCTCAAAAAATAATATTTCTCTTGTATATCTTTTCTAGAGAGCAATAGTTCATATTTATAGGCTACAATAGGGACCTTAAGAAGGAAATAAGGAATAGGCTTCTTATAGAAATAGGAAACCCTAATTCGACCCAAATTAGAATTCTAGATCCATAAATTACAATTCAGTCCACTAAAAATTATAATTGTACTCTTGTCCTTATTCTCTAAATAATATTTCGAGCTTCTTGTTATTAAATGCTTATTAATCTCCCCACATTAAGATTTCAGATATCCATCGATTAAATAATTATTGACGCCTATATTTAATTGATATCTTTATAATTCCTTAAGACCTTACACTTAACTTATTTGATATGTCTGATACTAAGTCCACCTGCAGGGTTTAACATAATCAAAACTTATAAGTTTCATTAAGGGCATATCATCAATCCCTATTACGGGACGTGGATTCCGTCAATAAACTAATATGCACCATACACGTAGTATAGTCATCCAATTTACTGAGATTATTGACCCACAAAAGGTCTCACTCCTTTGTAAATCAAAATGCCAAATACTAAATGCACGTGTCTATTATTGATATCGGGATTAAGAGTATAAGCCCTCAAAATAACCATTTGGATGTTAATAATCTTATATAGTCAGTATAAAGACAATAACCCAAAAATGGTCCTGTTCAATACACACAAAGTGTACTAGCATAACGAGTCGAAATTATACTTTTCCCATAGCCAAGACAAGTCTACTAAAACATCATACTACAATCATACCGATGGTGTATCTAGCTCCATCTAGATTGTGAACAACAATAACTTATATTCAATATGAACCGACAAATAAGTCTTCCATGAATAAGCTGAACTCTAGATATTAACTTGTCTACTTTATAGAATAAAAGATGCATTTATGCACAGTAAATAATAATGCAACCATTTACCCATGCAAATTCTCATTAAGATGGAAAAGCAAACTTTACTAACAAGTAAATTAGTCAAAAAAATACATAAAAGTATGCTTTTAGTATAAATTTCCAACAAGTCCATCTACATTCCATTCATATACCAAGGAGTTTTCAAATCAAAGGCCATTTAGAACAGCTTGTTCTTCGAATTGAAGATCAACTGGAGTAGGTCTTCAATAATAATTTCTTGTTTTTGCTACAGTGACTATTGGTTTTTGTCTTTTAAATATTTTATTGATTTGTAGAGATTATTGACTTTGATCATTTTTATTCTCATTTGTTTTAAACTCTTCTTCTATAGGATCAGCTCCAGAAAATTCTAAATCTTAGCTAGTGGCTTCAGAATTTGTGACTAAAACATTTATAGATTTGTCAGTTTTTTTATCATTATTTTATAGAAGTTTTATATTTATAAAACTATGAGATAATTGATTGATTAGTTCATCTGAAAATTTTAAAGGTTTCCTTTCTAACTTCATATCTTTAAGGGCTTCACCTTGAAAACCTAAAGTTTGTGTCTTAATTATCTTTTATGAAGAAGATGCTTCATAAATTTTTAAAATATTTTCAGCTTTATCTTCAATTCTATTGGTTTGTTGGCCAATAGTACGAAGGTTAATATTTGCATAATCATTTTGTTTTAAAACATGACTTAAGTCTTATTTATAAATTAATTCAAATTTACCTTTATCTCCTTGTATCTTTGTTACATCTTTTATGGGCACGGCCGAAGTTTCTTTATACATGATTTAATGTAATGGAGGATGTATAGATTCTTCAGTTCTTCGTAAAGAAGAACTGGTAGAAGCTATAATCCGAGATGAGCTCATTTTTGTTATCATATTGTTGGATAAATCTTCAGTATTATAAGCTTTCTTTATAGTTAGTCTAAGCCAATCAAAGAAATAAATATTTCTTTGATTATCATATATATATTTGTAGCATTTTTCTTTTAAAAAGTCTTTATGTTCTTGAGAAACCTATTTAAAAAAGGATTTTGTTAAAGGATGCAAAGCTAAATTCTTTTTTAACATTTCTTTATCAATTTCAAAACATTCAATAACATTTATATTAAAATCAAATTTTGAAGGATTATATGTATTAGATAGAGAAGCTTAATAAGAAGGATACACAAATCCTGTAGGTCAAAGGTCTACATTAGGTGTAGAGCAAGAAACTCGAGATGGTTCTTTTATTGAAGATCCTACCACAGAGGGAGGTTGAGAATAAGACTTTCTAGAAGGTTGATAAACTGTAGGAGTTGTATCTCTTAAATCTATTTGAAAATTTATTTCAATGCTTCCATCTTCATGTTCAATAATTGTTTCAATATCTTGATTTTATATAAACCTTTCTGGTTGGGTGTTTTCTAACCACCATTTACCAGATAGATTAATATCATTCCACTATATGAGTTTTGGAATATTAACTTTATTTTTGAAATTAGTTTAGAATAAAGTGGTCATACCTTTTACTTGATGGGAATAGGCTATGCTTGGAATAACTGAATTCACGAGTTTATAATAAACTCTATATATGAGAGCAAGGTTTTGATTATGAAGATTCATATTAAAACCTTTTATCTAGATCTGTAAGGGAAACCGAGAAATTTGGAAAGCAATTGAAGAAAGTAGGGCCATTAGCCAAATTTGATTCAACCATTCCAAGTAATGAATTACTGAATTTTTTATATCTTGCATCTTGAACATAGATGAGAGCTTCAGTTCTAAGTCCAAGTCTTGTTAATGGCTTTAAAGCAACTGATACTAATCCAAAATGAATATAATTGTATGTTTTAACATACTCCTTTATTTTATGGGGCTTGATTAAAGAAAGATGCTGAATATTACTAGTAATGGATTCAATTTTTTCAATAGTTTTTACTTTATAACTTGATTTTAATTGAAAACTTCCAACTTTATAAATTTCATTTTTATTTATGGTTGGAATAGTCCAGTCACAAATAACTTGATCTAAATTTTCATAACTGATTTCTTCATTATTTTTAATAGGCATAGAAGATAAGGAATTTGAAGATGAGGAAGAAGAAGGTACAAAATATTTAATAAACTTAGCCATAATTTGTATTATAGAGTTATTTTAACCAAATCCACCATGAGTATCTAACGAAATAGAGGATTTACACACCAACAAAACACCTTAAATGCTTTCACACTGCTAACAACGGCGACAACATTGGCTGCCTCAACTTTGCTCTGGGCAGAATATGATTAAAATTTCTCAATAATAACACACATAGAACCAAGTATTAGGACTTTTGACGTTCTTACTTTTGAGTCAGCAATTCCTTAAACAAAATCAAAATATAACATAACAAAGATAAGTGAAGAAATACTCACAAAACAACTTTATATTGCCAAAGTACTTGATTAAAAATTTGATTCCAACTTAGCTCTGATACCAAATGGTGAAGATGATGGGTATACAAAAGCAGAAGGGAGAGGAGAGAGGAGATGGTGGTGGAAGCAATGCCTGTACATGAAGAAGGCTAGGCCTATTTATAGTCATAACCAACGTAATTTACATTTCTTTACAGCTGAATTTAAACTGAATGTGCATTTCAGTTAATGTGCTAGCAAATTTCATGGTGTAATCGGACTGTATGCAAAAATCACAATCTTTGCTGCAGATGAACTTTATTCTAAATAGTGAGATATCATGATTGCTTTGAGTAACTTAATAAGGTATGTGTCATGTCTTTATTTCTTTTCCCTTTTTGGAGATAAGTTCTTCATTGATGTGCATATCAGGAATAAAATACTGCTTCATTCTTATGGGAGATATGCTTTGTCTTTTAGTACTTTTGTATGTACTTTTTCCAAAAAACTCATTAATGGGTTAGTAGAAAAAGCTCTTGTAGGAAGAATCTTTAAGCTAGGCATAGTATTATTGGAGACTTGCATCAAAAGTGCTCATCTCAGCCATCATTTGTTAATTCACCATGGAATAATTGGATTAACTCTTGTCGAGTTCTATTAGAAATAACAAAAGACATGTCTTCATAAGCATTGATAATTTGATTAAGAGCTATATGTCCAGATTTATATGGAATTTGTATCCCCGTTATTTGCTTAGTGAGATCATTAGCGATGCAAACAACTCTTCGACCGTCACACCTAGCATATCTGTATATACTTGCAAATTCAAGATGTCCTTTTAGATTGAGAAATTTTGATACTGATCAAAAGTTGGATCATAAGTTCGGAGGCATTCTAAGCTATATTCCATTATAGTAACTTCATGAGATTGATACCATTGAGCTGGATAATCAACAAGGAGATGCTCATAATCATTTAAGGTAGAGATGAACTTTTTGTATACTAAATCTCCTTCTTCATAATTCATGATGGTCCATAATTAATAAGGTTGATAAAACCGGATTTCTGATCTTTCACCCAAACTTGATGAAATTGTTATAAGTTGTCTTTTGGTAACTCTAAGGCTGTGAAGGGCATGACGCACGATTACAGGGAGCTGCTATATCATTTCAAAATCATCTCTGCATAAAAAAAATCTTTGGACTAATCATTGTTCGATATATGAGATATCAACTTCATATGATGGCAGGAACAATTTGGGAAAGCCAGTTGCCTAGCTTATATATTGAGCTTTGAGCATTAATCGCTTCTTGATCTAACAACAAAAGGTTTTTTCTCTAATTCTTGCAGCTATCGCATCTAAAAGGGCTATGTTAACCTTTTCCAGGAGGTGAATTCTGGATGTTTTTTCATCAGCATAGGTGGATAACAGTGCTCTTTGATGGATGTTTTGGCACATAAGGACTTGGCTTTCAAAGTCCTTGATATGATTTGCAATTTTGGATAGGGTTTTTCTAGTATTTTTTCTTTTATTAGAGAGAATGGCACTCCAATGGGCATTGATAAGTTCTTGTGAAGTGACAGATTGTAAGGTTTCGAATCCCACTAATCTTAATCTACGCTAATTAATCACGTTCTATGTTAATTAAACCTTGTTTAGGTTAATTTAGTTTAAAAACGATTGGGTTTGGGTCTTAGATCAGTGGTTGGGCGAAGTTGAGCCTTACTTTAGTAGTTGAGGACCTTTTTGTAAATTGTTCTTGCATTTCGTGGGCACCTTGTCAATCGCTCCTTGAGTAAGTTTTCATGTAGATCATCTTTCGTGTTGGGCTTGATTTGATCCGAACTCGTTTTGGGTCAATTGAGGTCCATTTGGCCTAAACCAAAATTTCATAAAAAGATTGGACTTGCATGTTAAATACAGGAAATTTTAAGTTAAAAAAGGGACTCAACGGCCCATTTTCTCTTCTTCCTCCTTTGGTTTCTGGAGCTGCTTCCTCTCTTCCTGATTCTTTTCATCTTCACTTCAATTTTGAAGAGCTACTAGGGTTGGGGGTCTTGCATGCATTAGGGATAATCTTCACCTATCTTCCTCTTCTTCATAGGAGTATTCTCTTCTTTGGGAAGTACTTCCCTTTCAAGCTACAACTCACTAAGAGAACCCGTTCTCATTTGGAAGCTCTTCCCTAACCACACAATAAGAAGGACTTCAAAAGGGCAAACACTGTTAAGAGGCAAGTATTAGAGTTTCTATGTGATGCATTTGTGGTTAAGTTATCGATCCTTGGCTAGTTCTTTGAATTATCAATATTCAGCCTGCTCTTCATTGTTTTATTATGTACAAATGTGGTATGGATTGAGTTAGGAAATAAAAGTGGAATGGAGGGTGTGTGAGGGTGGAATACCTATAAGGACACTATAATTAAGCCATATGAACTCCCCACAAATCAGGTTCTGTATGGATCCCGAATTGAAATTGAGCTACAGAATCGACTTCAGTTTTCTGAAACGTACGGCGAAGCCACAGCTAAGCCGTAGCTGTCTACGGCTCAAAGTCCAAAGAGCGATGAAATTGGTTTTTGTACTACGGCTTACCCATGGCTTCACCGTAAAATACAATACGACTAAGCTGTGTGATCGTGAGTTCCAAGTGCAGAACCGCGATGTAGTAATAAAACTGGTGAGACCAGGTCGATCCTCAGGGAGCAATGTGTTTAAGGTATTTTTTTTTCAACTTGACTTGCCTTAAAATAAAAATCTAAAACTAACCTAATTTAAAATCTAACAAATACAAGTGTCCTACTTACCAAAATTAAATTAATTACAAACCAATGAAAGAAACTTTCCTAAATCTAAAAACCTAAAATAAAACTAAAATTGCTGCAAAACTAAAACACAAGTTAGAACTTCCAAAAATAAAAACTAAAATTAAAAACTAACTAAACTAAACAATGTTAAAAACAAAATAAAAAAAAGTTAGAAACTTTCCTAGGTTAGAATTTCCAAAACTAGAAAACTTTCCAATTTAAAATCTTCAATTAAAATAATTTTAGAAAGATATTTTAATTATGAAAATTAACTAAAACAATCAAAAACATAAAACTAGAAACAAATTTAAAATTAGAAAGTTAGTAAAATTTGCAGAAAATAACATAAAATTGCAGGAAGTCAAAGGCGGTAATAACACAAAAGTCAAAGGCGGTAATAACAACTGAAGTCAAAGGCGATAATAACAACTGAAGTCAAAGGCGGTAAACAATGGAAGTCAAAGGCGGTATATTCACTTAATATTCTCTCTTAATCTAGGCCTAATAATTTCTTAAGATATGCTCTTTATTTGGGTCGTCAATCCAAACAAGAAAAATACAAATCAAGCAATCATACAACCATAAGAATAAGAAGAATAAGAAGATGAATATTATTAAACTAGTATGACAATTCTTTACATAAGATGAAAAAAATTAAACCAAAAGATTATACATACTAGGATGGAAAAGAATTCCTCCTTCTAGTTGATCTTCAAGGTTGGTGGTGTGGCTTTAGGGCTAAGCCTCCTTGATGACTTGAGATGGAGAGAAGAAGAGAGGGAGAGATAGAGTGTAGAAATCTAGAGGTGGGAGGTGGGTAATTCTTCCATCAAGAATATGGGAGAAGGGTGCCCTATTTATACTTTTTCAAGTCCTACTCCTTCTCAAACTTTAAAAATCTTAAAAAAAAAAAAAAAAAAAGTGCTCCAACCAATGCTTTGGACGTGCAATATCCTTGGGGATTTTTTTTCTTTTTATTTTTCTCTTCTTTCCTTGCTTGTTTTGTCCAGAAATCCCTCTTGGATGCTTCTTTCCTTCTTTGTCTTTGCCACCTTGCATTGAGATCTTTTGAGAGATGAAATAGGGATAAGAATCCTCTCTTAGAATCAAACTTGGCCCACATGAGGTGTAGAACTTCCCCTTTTATCTCTTTGCATCGTCAACTTCCTTTTTTGGAAAGTTCTCCTTGTTGGCTCCTAACTTAAAGAGATCTTCTAGATAATTCTCCCTTGATTTTTTCCTTTATTTTTTTCAATCAAAATCTAATCCAAAATCTCTTTTGGACGTGAAATAGCTTGCTTGGATATTTTTTTGCATTTTTTTTTCAATTAAATCTTCTCCTTCTCAAAAAAAGAACTCCTATGTGGCTTTCCTTGTCCATCTTTGATGAGATATTCTTCAAATTCTCTTCAAAATCTCTTGAAAATGTGCAACAAATAAATGGACCCCATCTTAGATGTTTTACAAGTGTGCCCCACACATGTGCATGTGTGTGTGGGACCATGAAGCCGACTTTTTGCAATTTTCTTCCAATTTCTTTTTCTCTTCAATTCTGCTCTCCTTTCTCTTGAAAATCAATTCCTTGCCTCAATTCTTTACAAATGGGACCCATATAATCAATTTCCTACAAAACAGATGTGAATTCATGTGAAAAGACAATTTTACCCCTAACACCACATATGCATGACTGTGGGCCCATTTCTCATGAAATGATAATAAAAATGTACATCATTCTTCATGATTTTGTATGAATGAACTAATGATGAAGAGAATTCAATTTATTTCATGAGAAAAATTATTTTCACAAAACTTTCCAAAAATAGACTTTCTAAAAATAGCAGGTTTCATGAATTTATGCAAAAAGTGTGATTTTTAAGCAATTTATGCAAAAAATATAAAAATGAATTTAAAATGAATTAACCCATGATATCACACTAAATGAGGCTCTTTCAAGTTAATAAGTCCTTAAAATGGGTCAAATTGTGTACAAAAATATGCATTTTTAAAGACTCATCACACCCCCCGACCATCGTTTTGCTAGTCCCTAGCAAAAAAATGCGATAAAATATGAGGAATTCATCCTAACCTAATCTTATCTTAAACTAATGCAATGCAATAAAACTAAACATGAATGCAATGCCACTTTCGCTGGTACTCTCGACTGCATTTAGCATATGCAGCAAGCCCTTAAACCCCTAGGTTCCCCCTAGTGGACGAGTTGTGCCTCGTGAGGGTTTGCAGTGAATATACCCACAAAATTCTCTTCTCTTTTTTTTTTGAAAAAAAATAAACAAATGAATAAAAGAGAAAAGAAATTCCCCAAATGAAAATTCACTCATATCAGATATTTTCGAAATCTGGAATAATTACACTTTCAGACTTTTCAAATTCCGGTCCACAATTATATTCTCAAAAACTTTCTCAAATTCAAACCAACTTGCGTGCACTGTGCGAAATTGTATACATCAAAAACCTATTTCAGATATTCTACAATAATGCTGCAAAAACAGAATTTTTCCATCAAATAGTCTGATCCCCTGAAATTTAGCAAAAAGAAATTTCCTCTCAAAGTTACAAAGATAGCTGCCACTTTACTATTTACTTCAGTTGGCCTCTTTTTCTCTCACTATCTTTTTCCGACGTAAGAGTTCTCAAGTTCATACGATATAAGAAAAGTTAGAATCCAGAGAGCAAATCTAGTCCTTGTCCTTCCCCGCACATACTCCCTTGCAAACTCTTACGGACACTCTTCACTCTCTTACTTTTTCCAACGTAGAATTTTCCAAGTTCATATGATATAGCAAAAGTTGGGATCTAAGGAGCAAACTTAGTCCTTATGCTTTTCCGCACATATCCCTTGAAAATTTCTACGGACACTCATTGGGCCATAATTCATCTTTATTTTCTTTTTTTTTTCTTTTCTTTCCTGTGACTGTGCAATGTTTAGGTCCCTTAAGCTTTCTAATTAACCCATGTAGCGAGCGTTAGGCCAATAACTCCCAAACCAGATGGCTTTAGGGCATTAGATATAAAAATATCCCTTCGGGCTTACTAGCTCGAGTTAAAAAGGCTACGAACCCAAACTAGTCATAAATTTCTCATTATATGCTCTTTTTGTTTTTGACTCTTGTTTTTTTTCTTTTTTTTTTAACCAAAGTAAACACTAGGTGGCAATTCTCATTTCACTCGAATTAATTCATTTTGGTTCTAATATATACAATTTACCAAAAATGAATCAGGAAACAAAAATATTCTACAAACTAAATTTCAAGTTCACATTGTATTCTCCAAAAAAAAAAAAAAAATTCCAAAAACAAACAGCATCAAAGCTTCATATCCAAAATTTCGAAAAATGTATATGTGTGTGTATGTGAAGAGCAAGTCTTGGTTATCTTTTGATAGGTTTTCTCCTTCAGAAAATGCAAACTTTCTTTTTACTTCCTTCCAAAAGTATGAAAATTCCATATTTCTATATATCTTCAAATCGCTTCAATTCTTTTGAAAACTTTCTTTTCCAAAATGAAAAAAAATACCAACAAAAAATAAATAAAGGTCCTAATTTTTAAAACAAAACTAACTAAAATGAATAAAAATTGACTTAAATGATAAAAAAAAATTTTTTGTCTAAAATTGGACAAGCGTGCTTGTTCTCACCCCCCAACCTAAGATGAACATCGTCCTCGATGTTTATGCATGCAACGCAGAACTGTAAAAGTAATATGAGGAAACATAAATAGAAATGAGAGTAGAGAGAAAAAGTCACCTGAAGATGTGTTCGAGCTGCTCCCTGTCCAAAGTTAGATAAAATAGAAAAACAAGAACAAAAGGACAAGAAGCTACTCTAAAAGGAAATATCTACTCTAAAAAGAAAAGAAACAAAAACCTACACTACTGGATTCGAAATCATAAGTCCACCCGGATCCCAAATGAAATTTTCCTCTACACAATTTACAAGAAGTACAGAAAGAGATGAAACCATGAGACTGCATATTTCTGTAGGCTGTGTGAAAAAGGGACCACAAAGAAAATTCCTTCCTCCTCCCTTAAAAATGGATCTTTGAAAAACAGGAGAGGATGTAATGAGCAACTGCGTGACCCTAGGTCCTCCCATGCCACAAATTCTTTTAAATTGATTTCCATAGTTTGTTTAGGCACAAGCTCAAAGGATTCCAAATTGTCGGACTCGGGTGTTTGAATGGGACCACTATTCTCCAATTCTGCAAGTTTTTCTGAATAACATTGAGGGCCAAGAAATGCGAGGGCAATTTCTCTAAGGGTTGGATCATCAGATTGCATAAAGAAGTCAGTACATGATTCCAAAGATTCCAGATTATCCGACTCAGAAATCTGAAAAATGGGGTCATCCTCCCAATTGTAATTTTCCTTTGGGGGCTTAGTAGGTTCATTTGCAGTTTCTTCAATTGTAGGAACATCAAATTTATGAAGAATGCAATGCCAAATTCATCAGAGGAATCTGAATCATAGAAAGGATTTATGTAAAAGGGCATAGATTCCTCTTTAATGAAATGGAATGGCCGGTACTGAGGAAAAGTGGGGCACATAGGCTCATGTGATTCATCAATTGGTTCATGCATCACACCATCATCCAGGTACTCATGTACACCCTTAGATATCCACTGTGTGTTTGTGTGATCCATATCTACAAGATTTTCAATGAATGTAGGATCATCTTTAATTCCAAGAGTGGCATTTTGTTTTCTCATTTCAAGCCCGGTTTGATTAATTGAAGTCATTAGGCTTTTCATGTGTTGTTCATTTTGTTGTATGGTTTGCATGGCATTGTGTGCGAACTCAACCAATTTGGCTAAAGTATCCTCCAAAGAATTCTTCAGGGGTGGTGGTGGTTCATATGACCATTCAGGCGGAGAGGGATTATGAGGTGCATATGACCAGGGAGAAGAAGGGGGTACATATGATGTATCCTGTGAGGGATAGTCATACGACCCAGCCTGAGTAAATTCTTGGGAATAAGAGACATGATCCATATTGGGCACATTACGCCAATTGTTTAGTGAGTGATCATCCCAATTTGGACCACACATGTTATCCATTTCATTATGGTAATGCCATTGATTTGATTCTGTCCACCATGGAAATCCCACATCCGTATCAGAATGAGTGGATGATTGTGTGAGGTGTGGGTAATCATGTGGGACCCTTATTGGTTGATCATCTAAACTAACTATTCCATTAAAATCCTCAAATTCCTCATTGTAACAATGATCATAGTGATTGGCCCATTCCCATTCATAAGATCCAGCTGAACAATTTCTTTGATGTAACTTTTCAATTCTTTCTTGTTCACACAAGGTACACCAAGACTTTGGCTGGCCATCAGTATTGATTCCATCCCATTAGTTTGCCCATTATTAAGTCTCCTCATGTTTGTGGATTCCCACAAATCCTTTTTTTTTTTTTAAAAGAAGATAAAAACCTAAGTTAGAAAAAACAAAGACGTCTAAGCAACTCCTTAAGGTTGAAAAGTTTCCTCTAGTTCTCCAATCCGGTCCTATGAAACCAACTCGGCCAGTTAGCCACCAGGAAGTGGTAGAGTCACAGATAGACCCGTTTGAAGGACCAGTTTCCTGAACAGACAAACTGTCGCGCACTATAGGGGCAAAGGCTTTCTTAGACACCGAGAAGATTAAGGACAATGATTAGATCACTTTTGGTATACTTTCTTCCCAAAAGAAGTTGAGACAAGTTGAAAAACAGTAACTTTTCTTGATTTTAGAAAGTTTCTAAAAATAGCAGTGATGTGTACTTTCTAGCATTCCAAGCACATTCCTATTCCAAATTAAGGCGACTCATCATTCCATGCATGTCCTCCTATTTCTAGAAAGATGCCAAAATTAAATCACGCCCACAAAGCAATGTAAATAAGGAAAGTTAGAAAAGTTACCTTAAATGGCGCTCCCCGGCAACGGCGCCAAAAACTTGATCGTGAGTTCCAAGTGCAGAACCGCGATGTAGTAATAAAACTGGTGAGACCAGGTCGATCCTCAGGGAGCAATGTGTTTAAGGTATTTTTTTTTCAACTTGACTTGCCTTAAAATAAAAATCTAAAACTAACCTAATTTAAAATCTAACAAATACAAGTGTCCTACTTACCAAAATTAAATTAATTACAAACCAATGAAAGAAACTTTCCTAAATCTAAAAACCTAAAATAAAACTAAAATTGCTGCAAAACTAAAACACAAGTTAGAACTTCCAAAAATAAAAACTAAAATTAAAAACTAACTAAACTAAACAATGTTAAAAACAAAATAAAAAAAAGTTAGAAACTTTCCTAGGTTAGAATTTCCAAAACTAGAAAACTTTCCAATTTAAAATCTTCAATTAAAATAATTTTAGAAAGATATTTTAATTATGAAAATTAACTAAAACAATCAAAAACATAAAACTAGAAACAAATTTAAAATTAGAAAGTTAGTAAAATTTGCAGAAAATAACATAAAATTGCAGGAAGTCAAAGGCGGTAATAACACGAAAGTCAAAGGCGGTAAACAACTGAAGTCAAAGGCGGTAATAACAACTGAAGTCAAAGGCGGTAAACAATGGAAGTCAAAGGCGGTATATTCACTTAATATTCTCTCTTAATCGAGGCCTAATAATTTCTTAAGATATGCTCTTTATTTGGGTCATCAATCCAAACAAGAAAAACACAAATCAAGCAATCATACAACCATAAGAATAAGAAGAATAAGAAGATGAATATTATTAAACTAGTATGACAATTCTTTACATAAGATGAAAAAAATTAAACTAAAAGATTATACATACTAAGATGGAAAAGAATTCCTCCTTCTAGTTGATCTTCAAGGTTAGTGGTGTGGCTTTAGGGCTAAGCCTCCTTGATGACTTGAGATGGAGAGAAGAAGAGCGGGAGAGATGGAGTGTAGAAATCTAGAGGTGGGAGGTGGGTAATTCTTCCATCAAGAATATGGGAGAAGGGTGCCCTATTTATACTTTTTCAAGTCCTACTCCTTCTCAAACTTTAAAAATCTTAAAAATAAAAAAAAATAAAAAAAAGGGCTCCAACCAATGCTTTGGACGTGCAATATCCTTGGGGATTTTTTTTCTTTTTATTTTTCTCTTCTTTCCTTGCTTGTTTTGTCCAGAAATCCCTCTTGGATGCTTCTTTCCTTCTTTGTCTTTGCCACCTTTCATTGAGATCTTTTGAGAGATGAAATAGGGATAAGAATCCTCTCCTAGAATCAAACTTGGCCCACATGAGGTGTAGAACTTCCCCTTTTATTTCTTTGCATCGTCAACTTTCCTTTTTTGGAAAGTTCTCCTTGTTGGCTCCTAACTTAAAGAGATCTTCTAGATAATTCTCCCTTGATTTTTTCCTTTATTTTTTTCAATCAAAATCTAATCCAAAATCTCTTTTGGACGTGGAATAGCTTGCTTGGATATTTTTTTGCATTTTTTTTTCAATTAAATCTTCTCCTTCTCAAAAAAAGAACTCCTATGTGGCTTTCCTTGTCCATCTTTGATGAGATATTCTTCAAATTCTCTTCAAAATCTCTTGAAAATGTGCAACAAATAAATGGACCCCATCTTAGATGTTTTACAAGTGTGCCCCACACATGTGCATGTGTGTGTGGGACCATGAAGCCGACTTTTTGCAATTTTCTTCCAATTTCTTTTTCTCTTCAATTCTGCTCTCCTTTCTCTTGAAAATCAATTCCTTGCCTCAATTCTTTACAAATGGGACCCATATAATCAATTTCCTACAAAATAGATGTGAATTCATGTGAAAAGACAATTTTACCCCTAACACCACATATGCATGACTGTGGGCCCATTTCTCATGAAATGATAATAAAAATGTACATCATTCTTCATGATTTTGTATGAATGAACTAATGATGAAGAGAATTCAATTTATTTCATGAGAAAAATTATTTTCACAAAACTTTCCAAAAATAGACTTTCTAAAAATAGCAGGTTTCATGAATTTATGCAAAAAGTGTGATTTTTAAGCAATTTATGCAAAAAATATAAAAATGAATTTAAAATGAATTAACCCATGATATCACACTAAATGAGGCTCTTTCAAGTTAATAAGTCCTTAAAATGGGTCAAATTGTGTACAAAAATATGCATTTTTAAGGACTCATCACTGTGCCTAACCCGTACCCAAGCCATAAGCCTTCTTACGGCGAACTTTCCAAAGAGCTTGAAAACCCATTTCCTTCTATGGCTTGCATACGGCTACACTGTGAAATGCCTTATGGCTCAGCCGTAGCCACACCATAACCTGGCCGTAGGCTTAGCACGGCTAAGATGTAAGCTAATATACGGCTAAGCCGTAAATGCGCCTGGATTTTTTGAGGAAACCTAAGCCACTTAGCTAAGCCATAACACTATATACGGGTAAGCCGTAAGTACTCAGTGAAATTCAGGATATTAGAAACTTTCACTAACCATGGAGGACCTTAGTATTGGCACCTTTCCTACCATCACATTGGCCAATGGTGAATACATGTTAAAGAGAATGAGAAATTCCCAGAAAAAAAGGGTGTCTTTTATGTACACAAGGTAATACCAAGATGCGGTAACACGATGGCACCGGATGTTTTATTAGTACGTCAGATTGAATGACCTTGGAGATCATGGGTTGCCTAACATAGGGGAATAGTGATTTCTTAGATAGTTACACAACCCGAATACATCCATATTGTTAAATACCTTACCCTCCACATGAATTGTCTATGCATTCACTCTCTAGATAAACCCTAAGGCAATTCAGACCTGAGCTTCTAATGAGTGTGTGTCTGACAAGCTAGAGCTTCTACTGAGTGCGTGCTTGCTAGCCATAAGGGTATAGGCGAGGTTCGAGCTTTCGTAGCTCATATAAATATGCTTCATTTAATTATTCGTCTGTATTCATGATTGGTTATATTTACAGACTGATATTCCCTATGTATGTTATGGCAAATATGATATGAAGTATGAGAGAGGTAAACCTGAGTCGGCACCACTTAGCTTGCGCCCTTTTGGGTATTATGTCACTACTACAGTAGTTTACGAAGGAGTTGTCGACACTCCTCGGGGAGCTAGCTTGATCTCCTAGTAACCCATATATATGTACGCTTCTTTTTGGGAGAATAGAGCCTCGTGGATGCTAATTAATGTGTACTATATCTTGATTTGATTCCTCACTTATTGTCACTCATGTACATTAAGTCTAGTAGACTATTAATGCTCCTATCCAGTGTATGTTAATGAGTTCAATTGATATATATTATGTTAGTCTCGGATGCTCAATACTTGCTTAACCATCGTGTTAACAGTGTTATCCTTGGTATTGTAGGTACAGAACCCGGTCCCAATTCGGGTGTTGATGCGCCCTCGGAGAGTGCTCCAACGGTACCTTGGGGTATAGACGATTGGAAGGATGACGATATCTGTTATTAGTCATCCCACGGAGTGCGTCAGTGTTGGAGGTGTTACGGCCACCTTTTTGGTTTTCCATTGGGGAAAATGCACTTTAGACTTTTTGTATCCGACCTTTTAATTGAGTTGAATGGAAGGAAATGTAATTGAAGAACTTTAGCACTGATGTGAATGTATATACCTACCTATGTATGAAAAGGGATATGTTCTTTAACTTGCTCTTGATTATTACTGAGTATTTCGTAGGCATTCACTTATGATGAGTTATGTCCATACGTGTGTTGGTTTACCTCACACGTTCTTATGGAATCTCCCTTGTAGGAATTCGTGCATAATTCTTCAGGGCACGGAATCCTACAGGATTACGTATCCACGCCCTGGGGGCCCACTCAAATCCCCAAATTCCCGGGATCGGGGTGTGACACGGATAATCCTAAATTGAAGAAGGGAATTGATATTTGTTAGGATGTAAGTATGAAGGAAGAGCTTGATTCCTTAATAGGGGCATTGCTTTTGCTTGTACTTGTTGTAGTAATGAGAAGGGATACTTCCTGAAGGCAAATAGGTCTGAATATGAATTATCAATTATCTGAATTTTTTTTTCATTAGGAAAAGAAAAATAATTTTATATCTGTCCTCCAGGTAGAATTTGAAGATACCAAAATCTGGATGTAGGATTAAATGTAGAAAACATGAAGACATCAGAAAGATGATTAATAAGATCCATTTTAATTGGAACTAGATATCTAAATGGTGTTTGAACATCTTATTTTTGTTTACACTTTGTTTGAATAATATTGATATGTTGAATAGGAGTTAATTCAACAAAATGAAAATTTAATTCTTTACTGTCTAAAATAGTTTTTAGACCTGATGAGTCAATTTAAAAAGGCTGTAAAATTTGTAGAAAAGGATTTTCAAGGATAACATCATTGTTAAAGTTCTTTCCTAAAAGGAAATTAGTCTTTATGCATGTACCATTTTTACAAACTTAAACATTACTTAATTTGTATTTGATTTGTAGTTTTTTGTTAGTAGCAACTAGAGTGAGTTTATTATTGGTTTTCTTATAATATTTTGTTAGGATTAATCGTTCTCTTATTAAATTAATGTCTGTGCCGCTATATAGTAAGTAGAGTGCTTTAATAGAGAAGTCTTTGACCTTAATTATAGCTTGAGTTTTCCATTTTTTAAGTGGATTCCTTGTTAAAGAATTTACAAAACCATTTAAGTCTTTATGAAATTTTTCTTGATTTTCTAAATTATCATCATTTTCTTTATAATTTTTGAGTGTGTGGAATTCAAGATTCTTAACACGTTTGAGTTCTTGAAGTTCAATTAAGTCTTGTTTGAATTCTTTTATTTCTTGCTTTTGATTATTAACTTCTTTATAAAGATCTTGAATAGAAAGATGAGTAGGAGCTTGTTGCTCTCTTAATCTATCAATACAGTTTTAATGCTGAATTATTCAAGTAAGTCTGATATGTTATTTGATGTAGAAGCATTCCCTTTTTTAGTTCCTTTATTTATATTTTGTATTTTTTCAAAATATTTATTTTTTAATTCTTCATCTTTTAGATCTTTAAACATTTTTATCACAATCTCTTTTGGAGTAGAAAGTATGTTTAAAGATAAAGAGGAAGAAGAAGCAGATTTATACTGGATTTCATTGTCAAATATTTTACAATGACATGTATCTGAAGAATGAGAGGTAGAATAATCTGTATTAGAGGAATTGGATGGCTCTAAAGCCGAGGATCCTTTTAAGATAGTTTTGATTTCTTTTTTTGTTTTTACTTTTATTTTTGGGCAGTTAGGAGCTAAATGTCCTTTTTTTTGCAATTATAATATTGTATTTCTTTTTTCTTAGGATAAGAAGTGGATGGATTATCTTCTGTATAGGATTTCTTTGATTCCTTATAAGGATTTTTATGAGAAGATTTTTTATTATATTTTTTTGAGGGAATATAATATTGTGGAGTTGAAAAATGTTTAGATTTTCTTTTTTGATGGTTTCTTTTTAAGTTTTTCTTTTTATTATGGCTAGAAGGACAAATTAATGGTTCCATGCCAAATTGATAACAAAAATCACCAAGTTCATATTTGCTTATTCTTTTTTTATTTTCAATTTATTGTTTAAGTTTGATTTCATTGCATAATGAAAATCCAACTTTATTTATCTTTTGAATGAAGTCCATAATTTTCTGATTTTAACTCTTCTATAACTTTTTTTGCAAAAAGTTTAGGAAGACCAGATATAAATTTTTCTTTCCAAAATTCTGAATTACTTGTATAGATTGTATAGAGTTTTGATAAGAAATATCTTTATCCAACGGAAATCTGATAATGTTAGGCAAGATAAATTGATTAATTGTGTTTTTAATTTTTCTTCTGCATTTGTATAATTACTAATAAAATGTTTAACTATATTGGTAATAAGCATGTAGACGGAATCAGGGAGCATTTGGCCTTGAGGATTTAGAACAGGATTTCCTGAGGGATCTCTTTCTACTACATTTAATATAGCATTTCCTTCTTTATTAGATAGGTATTTTTCCCACCAACCATGTAATTATCCAGTAAATCCAAGGACGGCTTCATTTACTGCATGTCTTTAATCATTACCGGCAGCCATGTTGGTAGAGGCATATATCATCATATGTTGGCATAGTTGCAGGATTTGATTTTCAGATAGTCCATCTACATTCCATTCATATACTAAAGAGTTTTCAAATTGAAGGCCATTTAGAATAGCTTATTCTTCGAATTGAAGATTAACTAGAGTAGGTCTTGGATAATAATTTCTTCTTTTTATTGCAGTGACTCTTGGTTTTTGTCTCTTAAATATTTATTGATTTATAGAGATTCTTGATTTTGATCATCTTGATTTTCATTTGATTTTTCTTCTATAGAGTCAGAAGTAGAGAATTCTGAGTCTAAGCTCGAAGCTTTAGAACTAAAACATTTATGGATTCTTCATCTTTATTTTCTTTATTATTTTTAAGTTTTATGTTTGTAAAACTATGAGATAGTTGATTGATTAGTTCGTTTGAAAATTTTAAGGGTTTTTTTTTCTAACTTTAGATCTTTAAGGGCTTCAACTTGAAAACCTAAAGATTGTGTCTTGATTACTTTATGGGAAGAAGTAGTTTCATAAAATTTTAAAATATTTTCAACTTTATCTTCAATTCTATTGGTTTGTTGGCCAATAGTATGAAGGTTTATATTTGTATAATTATTTTGTTCTAAAACATGACTTCAATATGATTTGTAAATAAATTCAGTTTTACCTTTGTCTCCTTGTATTTTTGCAACATCTTTTATGGGTACAGCTGAAGTTTCTTTATAAATGATTTGATGTAATGGAGGATGTATAGATTCTTCAGTTCTTTGTCGAGAGGAACTGGTAGAAGCTGCAATCCAAGAAGAGCTTAATTTAGTGATCGTATTAATGGATAAATCTTCAGTATTATAAGCTTTCTTCATGGCTAGTTTAAGCCAATCAAAGAAATAAATATTTCTTTGATTATCATACATATATTTATACCATTTTGCTTTTAGAAAGTCTTTATGTTCTTAAGAAACATGGTTAAAAAAGGATTTTGTGAGTGGATGTAAAGCTAAATTCTTTTTTAACATTTCTTTATCAATTTCAAAGCATTCAATAACATTTATATTGAAATTGGATTTTGAAGGATTATATGTATTAGATGGAGAAACTTGATAAGAAGGATACATTAGTCCTGTAAGTTGAGATCTACATTAGGTATAGAGCAAGAAACTTGGGATGATTCTTTTATCGAAGATCCTACTTCAGAGGGAGGATGAGAATAAGACTTTCTAAAAGGTCGATAAACTGTAAGAGTTATATCTCTTAAATCTGTTTGAAAATTTATTTCAACACTTCCATCTTTATGTTCAGTAATTGTTTCAATATCTTGATTTTCTAAAGACCCTTCTGGTTGGGTGTTTTCTAAGCGCCATTTACCAGATAGATTAATATCATTCCACTGTATGAGTTTTGGAATATTAACTTTATTTTTTAAATTAGTTTGGAATAAAGTAGTCATACCTTTTGCTTGATGGGAATAGGCTATGCCTGGAGCAACTGAGTTCATGAGTTTATAATAAACTCTATATATGAGAGCAAGATTTTGATTATGAGCAATCATATCAAAACCTTTTGTCTGGATAGCAAGAGTAAAAGCTTCGTGTACACCTGGATCTGTAAGGGAAACAGAGAAATTTGGAAGGCAATTGAGGAAAGTAAGGCCATTAGCCAAACTTGATTCAACCATTCCAAGTAATGAATCACTGAATTTTTTATGTCTTATATCTTGAACATAGATGAGAGTTTCTATTCTAAGTCCAAGTCTTGTTAGAGGCTTCAGAACAACTTGCACTAAGCCAAAATGAATATAATTGTATGTTTTAACATAACATACTCCTTTATTTCGTGGGGCTTGATTAAAGAAAGATGCTGAATATTATTGGTAAGGGATTCAGTTCTTTCAATGGGTTTTACTTTATAACTTGATTTTAATTGAAAACTTCCAACTTTATAAATTTCATTTTTATTTACGTTTGGAATAGTCCAGTCACAAATAACTTGATCTAAATCGTCATAATTAATTTCTTCACTATTTTTAATAGACATAGAAGATACGGAATTTGATAGTGCGGAAGAAGAAGGTACAAACTTCTTAATAAGCTTAGCCATAATTTGTAGTACAGGGTTATTTTAACCAAATCCACCATGAATATCTAACGAAATAGAGGATTTACACACCAACAAAAAGCTTTAAACGCCTTCACACGGCTAACAACGGTGACAACAATGGCTGCCTCAGTTTCGCTCCGGGCGGAATATGATTAAAATTTCTCAATAATAGCAAACACAGAACAAAGTATTAAGACTTTTGACATTCTTACTTTTGAGTCAGTAATTCCTTAAACAAAATCAAATTATAAAGATAAGTGAAGAAATATTCACAAAACAACTGTATATTGCAACAATACTTGATTACGAACTAGATGTCAACTTGGCTCTGATACCAAATGGGGAAGATGGTGGGTATACAAAAGTGGAAGGTGGTGGGTATACACAAGCGGATGGGAGAGGAGAGAGGAGATGGTGGTGGAAACGAGGCTGGATTTTGACTGTTATTCAAACTCTTGCCCATACGTGTGGAAAACTAGACTTCTTTATAGTCATAACAAACATAATTTACATTTCGTTACAACTGAATTTACACTGCATTTGCATTTCATTTCATGTGCTAACAAATTTCATGATGCTTCAGGACTGCTGGATAAGATCACAATCTACACTACATATGAACTTTAATCGGAATAGTGGATCATCATGATTGCTTTATGGGAAATTGAGTGGATTGATAAAGCATATGTCTTGTCTTGGCTTTATTTTTTTCCTTTTCGTCAGATAGATATGAATCCTTCATTATCACTTCTTGTCTCATCAGCATCTGTATCAGGTTCAGGAGCAATATTTTCAAAAGGATTATCATCAGCCAAAGATGATGCAGTTGCTGACCAAAACTTAATGGAGAATTTTCATATGACCGTTCTTTTTGTATTTGTTCAGTAATTTCCTTTTGAAGTTCTTTTTTGAGTTGAAACAAATCTGCTGCTACATAAAGAGCAGAAGGAGAGGCTGAACAAGAATTCTTTTGTTTATCAATATCACTTGCTGGATGAAGCCTTTCTTTTTCTTTTTCAGGAGTTTTGAGAACTTCAGAGAATGATGGCTTTTTAGTTTGATCGGTATAATATTGCTGGAGTATGCAGTGTAATCAAATTGATGCCAAAACTTGATATAAATAATTTGAGATAAAACTGTTGGACTAAAGTCTATTTCTTTATAAAAATTCCATTTCAAGATCTAAGGAATCTCCTGCTTGCGATAAAATTGCATAGTAACATAAGGTTCTGTTGCAAGTTATAAGTGTTGATAAAGGCTTTTTTCTTCTGATTTGAGAAGGGCTTTAAATGATGTAGAATAGGATTCATAAATAAGAAGAAGTGCTTGAGGAAGGATGTCTTTAGTAGCACCAAAAGGGATCCAGAATTGTGTAAAGAACCACATAGGTATTTTATGGGAGTTTGATTTGAATCTGATGAACCAGGAATGTTGGAAGGATGGGTTTCGATAATAGAAGATGACTTTCTAAGCAAAAATATAATCATAATAAATAAAAATAAGTTCTAAATCAAGCCTTTAAGGCATATAAAGAGGTCGTCCCCATTCTTCTATAGAAAGAACATGCACGATTTTGATTTTTGAATAGAGGATAGTAATATTGGGTGGTAAAGCATTTAAGTATGAATTTTTTGATCCATCTATATAATCAATAGTATAGCTGCCAATTCTGATCAGAATCTGTTCATAAACTTTATAGTCAAGAGGTTGGATAAATAAGTGATCAAGAGAAAAAAGGGTTTGGATAAAATGTTCAATAGAAATGGTATCAGCATAAAACATGTCATCTATGAAATAAATTCTCAAGGGTGCTTTTGTGCCAAAATATTGGGCTTGTGAAGCTTGAGGTTTTCTGGATAAAGGGCTTGATGGGTTTTGAAATTGAGGAATATTACAAATATGGGTTTTTCCCCATCTCTTAAGATAATTGCCACTGGATTTTTTGGATAAAGGTGTAGTGTTCATAATGGAAGAAACTTTATCAGTTAGGGAATGGAGAAAAGGTTTAATCTGCCGAGGCTTCATTCTTTTGCGCCTGTAAAAACTCACAAGATAAAAAATCAAGAAGAGAATTATTTTTACCTATAATATACTCAATGTCAAAGTCAAATATGTCTAATAAAGGTTGCCAGCAAGCAAAGATTTGCTTAGCAGCAAGATTTTTTACATCTTTTTCTAAAATTTCTTAACAGATTTACAATCAATTCTTAATAAAAATTTTTTGCTTAAAAAATCACTTTGGAACTTCATTGTACTATTTACTATGGATAGGATTTCCTTTTTAATTGTTGAATAATTATGTTGAGTGGGCGTCCATGTTCTAGAAGTGAAACGAAGAATTTCTTCTTTTCCAAGGACGTTTCTTTGTAGAAGGATTCCTCCAAAACCTATTTCAAATGCATCTGTTCGAACTATTTTTAATAAATCTAGATGAGGGATAGTTAAACAAGGTAAATTTTGGACTTTTTGTTTAATATTATGAACAACTTTTCTATGAGCAGGTGACCATTCTATGGGATTTTTGGTCAAGCGCATTTGCAAAATTTTTCTTTCTTTAGCAAGATCTTTATAAAAGTTAGAAACATAATTAAGGCATCCAAGAAAATGTTGCAATTTCTCTTTATTAAGAATTTCATCAAGAAATTAGGAAACAAACTTAATAACTCTTTGGACTGGAGAAATAGTTCCTTTTTTATTATAAAGCCAAGAAACTGAATTTCTGTTTGAAAAAATGCTTCATTTTCTTTTGGGATAACACAAGTCCATTCTTGATAATAACTTTTTTAAAAATATTTAAATGTTTCCAATGGTCACAAATAGAGATTTTGAAAACACAAAAATGTCATCTATATAGACGAGTGTAAAAGCTTGATATGGATTAAAAATGAAATTCATTATTCTTTGAAATTCGAAAGGAGCATTGTTGAAACCAAACAGCATAATGTTTCATTCGTAATGGCCAAATGGTACTGTAAAAGCAGTTTTATACCTGTCCTCCAGGGTGATTTGAGTTTACCAAAATCCTGATTTAAGATCAAATTTAGAAAAAAAGAAGGCACCAACTAGACGGTTAATAAGATCAGTTTTATTTGGAACTGGATATCTGATGGACTTTAAGACTTTATTTAAAGGCATGTAGTTGATAACAAGGTGGGGAACAACTCATTCTTCTTCAGGCGCTTTATTTATATAAAATGCTGCACAACTTCAAGGGGATTGTGATTCCTAAATAAGCATTTTAGCGAGAACATCATTGATTTCTTTAGTACATAGTTGTACAAGGTCTTTATTCATCTGAATAGGTCGAGCTTTAGTAGGAATTTGAGATTCATCGAAATTATCAATATATGGAACAGAAACAGTATGGTGTTTTCTATGCCAAAAGGCAGAAGGAAGGTCAGAACAACATTCTATTTCAAGAGATTTTTGAAATTTGATTAAATCTTTTCGGAATTCTGGTTTTTATAATTCTTTTTCAATTCTTAAAGAATTCATATCTTTTTAAAGATATGCAATTTGATTTTGAATGATATTGATATGTTGAATAGGAGTTGATTCAACAAAATCAAAAATTAATTTTTATTGTCTTTAATAGTTTTAAGGCCTAATGAATCAATTTTAAAAGGCTGTAGAATCTGTAGAAAAGGATTTCCAAGGATAACATCAATGTTTAAATCTTTTTTGAGCAGGAAATTAGTTTTATACATGTTCCATTTTTGCAAACATGGATGTTATTTAATTTATAATGGATATGGAGTTTATTACTAACAGTTGCTAGGCTGAGTTTATTTTTGGTTTGTTCATCATATTTGTTAGGATTAATCCTTCTCTTATTAAATTAACATCTTTGCCACTATCTAGTAAGCTGAGTGCTTTAATAGAGAAGTCTTTGACCTTAATTATAACTTGAGTTTTCCATTTTTGAGGTCTATTCCTTATTAAAGAATTTACAAAACCACTTAAGTTTTCATCTAATTTTTCTTGATGTTCTAAATTATCATTATTTTCTTGATAATTTTTTAGTGTGTGAAATTCAAGATTCTCAATGCGTTGTTTAAGTTCTTGAAGTTCAATTAAGTCTTGTTTTAATTCTTTTATTTCTTGCTTTTGATTATTAATTTCTTTATAAAGATCTTGAATTGAAAGATGAGTACGAGCTTATTGCTCTCTTAATCTATCTAAAATAGTTTTTTAGTGAATTGTTTAGGTAAGTCAGATATATTACTTGATGTAGAAGCTTTTGCTTTTTTATTTGCATTGTTTATTTTCTATATTTTTTCAAAATATTTATTTTTTAATTCTTCATCTTTTAGATCTTTAAACATTTTTAGCAGCATTCCTTTGGAATAGAGAGTACATTTAAAGATAAAGAGGAAGAAAAAGCAGATTCATATTGGATTTCACTGTCAAATATTTCACAATGACATGTATCTAAAGAATAATCTTTATCAGAGGAACTAGATGATTCTAAGGATGAGGACGAGGATCCTTTGATTTCGCAAATTTGTAATCAAGTACTTTGGCAATATAAAGTTGTTTTGTGAGTATTTCTTCATTTATCTTTGTTATGTTATGCTTTGATTTTGCTTAAGGAATTACTGACTCAGAAGTAAGAACCTCAAAAGCCTTATTACTTAGTTCTGTGTTTGTTATTATTGAGAAATTTTAATCATCTTCTGCCCAGAGCGAAGCTGAGGTAGCCATTGTTGTCGCTATTGTTAGCCGTGTGAATGCGCTTAAGGCATTTTGTTGGTGTGTAAATCTTCTATTTCGTTAGATACTCGTGGTGGATATGGTTAAAATAACTCTGTAATATAAATTATAGCTAAACTTACTAAGAAGTTTGTACCTTCTTCTTCCTCATCTCAAATTCCTTATCTTCAATGTCTATTAAAAATAGTAAAGAAATCAGTTATGACGATTTAGATCAAGTTATTTGTGACTGGACTATTCCAACCGTAAATAAAAATGAAATTTCTAAAGTTGGAAGTTTTCAATTAAAATCAAGTTATAAAGTAATAACCATAGAAAGAACTGAATCCATTACTAGTAATATTCAGCATCTTTCTTTAATCAAGCCCCATGAAATAAAGGAGTATGTTAGAACATACAATTATATTTATTTTGGATTAGTGCAAGTTGCTCTAAAGACTTTAACAAGACTTGGACTTAGACTAGAAGCTCTTATCTATGTTTAAGATACAAGATATAAAAAACTCAGTGATTCATTACTTGGAATAGTTGAATCAAGTTTGGCTAATGGCCCTACTTTTTTCAATTGCTTTCTAAATTCCTCTGTTTCTCGTACAGATTTAGGTGCACATGAAGCTCTTACTCTTGCTATCCAGACAAAAGGTTTTGATATGAATCCTCATAATCAAAATCTTGCTCTTATGTATAGAGTTTATTATAAGCTCATGAATTCAGTTGTTCCAGGCATAGCCTATTCCCATCAAGTAAAAGATATGACTACTTTATTCTAAACTAATTTCAAAAATAAAGTTAATATTTCAAAACTCATACAGTGGAATGATATTAATCTATCTGGTAAATGGTACTTAGAAAACACTCAACCAAAAAGGTCTTTAGAAAATCAAGATATGGAAAAAATTATTGAACATGAAGATGAAAGTGTTGAAATAAATTTTCAAACAAATTCAAGAGATACAACTCCTACAATTTATCAACCTTCTAGAAAGTCCTTTTCTTATCCTCCCTCTATGGTAAGATCTTCCATAAAAGAACCATCCTGAGTTTCTTGCTCTACACCTAATGAAGACCTTTGACCTACAGGACTTGTGCATCCTACTTATCAAGCTTCTCCAACTAATACATATAATTCCTCAAAATTTGATTTCAATATAAATGTTATTGAATGTTTTGAAATTGATAAAGAAATGTTAAAAAAGAACTTAGCTTTACATCCTTTAACAAGATCCTTTTTTTAACAGGTTTCTCAAGAGCATAAAGATTTCTTAAAAGAAAAGTGGTATAAATATATGTATGATCATCAAAGAAATATTTATTTCTTCGATTATCTTAAACTAGCCGTAAAGAAATCTTATAATACTGAAGATTTATCCAACAATATGATAACAAAATTAAGCTCATCTTGGATTATAGCTTCTACCAAATGTTGCAAAAATACAAGGAGATAAAGGTAAATCTGAATTTATTTACAAATCAGACTTAAGTCATATTTTAGAATAAAATAATTATACAAATGTTAACCTTCATACTATTGGCCAACAAACTAATAGAATTGAAGATAAAGTTGAAAATATTTTATAGCCTTTTGAAATTACTTCTTCTCAAAAAGAAATCAAAGGATCCTCATCCTCATCTTTAGAAATCAATGATGTTCTCGCTAAAAAGCTTATTTAGAAATCACAATCCCCTTGAAGTTGTGCAGCATTTTATGTAAATAAAGCAACAAAAATGAGGTATTCCCGTCTTGTTATCAACTACAAGCCTTTAAATAAAGTCTTAAAGTCCATTAGAAATCCAGTTCCAAATAAAACTAATCTTATTAGCCGTTTGGATGGTGCCTTCCTTTTTTCCAAATTTGATCTTAAATTAGGATTTTGGCAAATTCAAATCACCCCGGAGGACATGCATAAAATTGCTTTTACAATACCAATTGGCCATTACAAATGGAACGTTACGCCATTTGGTTTAAAAAATGCTCCTTCAGAATTTCAAAGAATAATGAATGACATTTTTAATCCATATCAAGCTTTTACACTCGTCTATATAGATGACATTCTCATGTTTTCAAAACCTATTTGTGACCATTGGAAACATTTAAATATTTTTAAAAAAGTTATTATCAAGAATGGACTTGTCTTATCCCAGAAGAAAATGAAGCTTTTTCAAACAGAAATTCAGTTTCTTGGCTTTATAATAAAAAAAGGAACTATTTCTCCAGTCCAAAGAGTTATTAAGTTTGCTTCCTAATTTCCTGATGAAATTCTTAATAAAGAGCAATTGCAATGTTTTCTTGGATGCCTTAATTATGTTTCTGACTTTTATAAAGATTTTGTTAAAGAAAGAAAAATCTTGCAAATGCGCTTGACCAAAAATCCCGTAGAATGGTCACCTGCTCATACAAAAGCTATTCAAAATATTAAACAGAAAGTCCAGAATTTACCTTGTTTAACTATCTCTCATCCAGATTTATTAAAAATACTTCAAACAGTTGCATCTGAAATAGGTTTTGGAGGAATCCTTCTACAAAGAAACGTCGTTGGAAAGGAAGAAATTCTTTGTTTCACTTCTGGAACATGGATGCCCACTCAATAGAATTAGTCAACTATTAAAAACGAAACCCTATCCATAGTAAATAGCATAATAAAGTTCCAAAGTGATTTATTAAACAAAAAATTTTTGCTGCTAAGTAAATCTTTGCTCGCTGGCAACCTTTATTAGCCATATTTGATTTTGAAATTTAGTATATCGCAGGTAAAAATAATTCTCTTCTTGATTTTTTATCTTGTGAGTTTTACAGGGACAAAAGAATGAAGCCTCGGTAGATTAGACCCTTTCTCTAGTCCCCAACTGATAAAGTGTTTTCCATTATGAACACTACACCTTTATCCAAAAAATCCAGTGGCAATTATCTTGAGAGATGGGAGAAAACCCATACTGCTAATATTCCTCAATCTCAAAACCCATCAAGCCCTGTATCCAGAAAACCTCAAGCTTCACAAGCCCAATATTTTGCCACAAAAGCACCCTTGAGAATTTATTCCTTAGATGACATGTCTTATGCCGATACCATTTCTATTGAACATCTTATCCAAACCCTGTTTTCTCCTGATCACTTATTTATCCAACCTCTTGACTATAAAGTCTATGAATAGATTCTAATCAGAACTGGTAGCTGTACTATTAATCATACAGATGGTTGAAAAAATTCCTACTTAAATGCTTTACCACCCAATATTACTATCCTCTATTCAAAAATCAAAATCCTGCAATTTTCTCTGCAGAAAAATGGGAACGACGTCTTTATATGCCTCAAAGGCTTAATTCAGAACTTAATTTTCATTATTATGATTATATTTCTAGTTAGGAAGTCATCCTCTATTATCAAAACCCATCCTTCCAGCATTCTTGGTTCATTAAATTCAAATCAAACTCCCATAAATGCCTATGTGGTTCTTCACATAATTCTGGATCCCTTTTTGTGCCAAAAAAAAAAATCCTTCCTCAAGCACCTCTTCCTATTTATGAATCCTATTTTGTATCATTTAAAGCCTTTCTCAAATTAGAAGAAAAAAGCCTTTATCAGCAACTACAACTTGCAATAAAACCTTATGTTATTATGCAGTTTTATCGTAAGCAGGAGATTCCTTGGATCTTGAAATGAAATTTTTATAAAGAAATGGATTTTAGTACACCAGTTTTATCTCGAATGATTTATATCAAGTTTTAGCATCAATTTGATTATACTGCAATACTCCAGCAATATTCTACCGACAAGCTATAAAGCCATCATTCTCTGAAGTTCTCAAAACTCCTGAGAAAGAAAAAGTAAGGCTTCATCTAGCAAGTGATAATGACAAACAGAAGAATTCTTGTTCAACCTCTCCTTCTGCTCTTTAAGCAGCAGCAGATTTGCTTTAACTTAAAAAAGAAGTTCAAAATGAAATTATTGAACAAATACAAAAAGAACGGTCATTTGAAAATTCTCCATTAAGTTTTGGTTAGCAGTTGCATCATCTTTGAGCTGATGATAATCCTTTTAAAAATATTGCTCATGAACCAGCTACAGATGCTGATGAGACAAAAAGTGATAATGAAGGATTCATATCTATCCAAAGAAAAGAAAAAAAATAAAGTCAAGACAAGATATATGCTTTATCAAGCCACTCAATTTCCCATAAAGCAATCATGAAAATCCACTATTCAGAATAAAGTTCATCTACAGTGAAGATTGTGATCTTATCCAGCAGTCCTTACGCATCATGAAATTTGTCAGCACATGAAATGAAATGCAAATGCAGTGTAAATTCAGTTGTAATGAAATGTAAACTATGTTTGTTATGACTATAAATAAGTCTAGTCTTCCTCATGTATAGGCAAGAGTTAGAATACCAATCAAAATCCAGCCTTACTTCCACCACCATCTCTTCTCTCCTCTCCCTTTTGCTTTTGTATACCCACCATCTTCCCCATTTGGTATCAGAGCCAAGTTAGTATCGAATTTGTAATCTAGTAATTTGGCAATATAAAGTTGTTTTGTGAGTATTTCTTCACTTATCTTTGTTATGTTTTACTTTGATTTTGCTTATGGAATTGCTGACTCAGAAGTAAGAACATCAAAAGTCTTAATACTTAGTTCTATGTTCATTATTATTGAGAGATTTTAATCATATTCTACCCGTAGTGAAGCTAAGGTAGCCATTGTTGTCCATTGTTAGCCGTATGAAGGCGTTTAAGGCGTTTTGTTGGTGTGTAAATCCTATTTTTCGTTAGATACTCATGGTAGATTTGGTTAAAATAACTTTTTAATACAAATTGTGGCTAAGCTTATTAAGAAGTTTGTACCTTCTTCTTCCTCATCATCAAATCCCTTATCTTCTACGTCTATTGAAAACAATGAAGAAATCAGTTATGTTGACTTAGATCAAGTTATTTGTGACTAGACTATTCCAACCGTAAATAAAAATGAAATTTATAATGTTGGCAGTTTTCAATTAAAATCAAGTTATAAAGTAAAAACCATTGAAAGAACTGAATTCATTACTAGTAATATTTAGCATCTTTCTTTAATCGAGCCCCATGAAATAAAGGTGTATGTTAAAACATACAATTATATTCATTTTGGATTAGTGCAAGTTGTTCTAAAGCCTTTAACAAGACTTGGACTTAGAACAGAAGCTCTCATATATGTTCAAGACACAAGACATAAAAAATTCAGTGATTCATTACTTGGAATGGTTGAATCAAGTTTGGCTAATAGCCTTACTTTCTTCAATTGTTTTCCAAATTTCTCTATTTTTCTTACAGATCCAAGTGCACATGAAGCTCTTACTCTTGCTATCCAGACAAAAGGTTTTGACATGAATCCTCATAATCAAAATCTTGCTATCATATATAGAGTTTATTATAAACTCATGAATTCAGTCGTTCCAAGGATAGCCTATTCCCATCAAGCAAAAAGCATGACTACTTTATTCCAAACTAATTTTAAAAATAAAGTTAATATTTCAAAACTCATACAGTGGAATGATATTAATCTATCTGGTAAATGTCGTTTAGAAAATGCTCAACTTGAAAGGTCTTTAGAATATCAAAATATTGAAACAATTAATAAACATGAAGATGGAAGTGTTGAAATAAAATTTAAACAAATTCAAGAGATACAACTCCTATAGTTTATCAACCTTCTAGAAAGTTTTATTCTCATCCTCCCTCTGTGGTAGGATCTTCCATAAAAAAACCATCCCGAGTTTCTTACTCTACACCTAATGTAGACCTTCAAGCTATAGGACTTGTGTATCCTTCTTATCATGCTTCTTTATCTAATACAAATAATCCTTTGGAATCCGATTTCAATGTAAATGTTCTTGAATGTTTTGAAATTGATAAAGAAATGTTAAAAAAGAATTTAGCTCTACATCCTTTAACAAAATTATTTTTAAATATGTTTCTGAAGGACATAAACACTTTTTAAAAGAAAAATGGTACAAATATATATATGATAATTGAAGAAATATTTATTTCTTTGATTGGCTTAAACTAGCCATAAAGAAACCTTATAATACTAAAGATTTATCCATCAATATGATAACAAAATTAAGCTCCTCTTGAATTATAGTTTCTACCAATTCTTCTCCACAAAGAATTGAAGAATCTATACATCCTTCGTTACATCAAATCATATATAAAGAAACTTCGGCTATGCCCATAAAAGATATAGCAAAGATATAAGGAGATAAAGGTAGATATAAATTAATTTATAAATCAGACTTAAGTCATGTTTTAGAACAAAATAATTATACAAATATTGACCTTCATACTATTGGCCAACAAACCTTCATACTATTGCCATCATGGTTGTCGGTAATGATCAAAATAATTTTACAAATACTAATCTTCATACTATTGCCATCATGGCTGTTGGTAATGATCAAAGACATGCAGAAATGCAGTTGTCCTTGTATTTACTGGATAATTACATGGTTGGTGGGAAAAGTACCTATCTAATATAGAAAGACAAGCTATACTAAATGCAGTAAAAAAAGATCCTTTAAGAAATCCTGTTGTTACTCCTCAAGCTCAAATGATTCCTGATTCTATTTACATGCTTATTACCAATATAGTAAAACATTTTATTGGTAATTATATGAATGCAGAAGAAAAAGTAAAAACACAATTAATCAATCTATCTTGCCCAACATTATCTGATTTTCGTTGGTATAAAGATGTTTTCTTATCAAAACTCTATACAATTGATGCAAGCAATTTAGAATTTTGGAAAGTAAAATTTACATTTGGTCTTCCTAAACTTTTTGCAAAAAATGTTAGAGAAGAGTTAAAATCAGAAAATTATGGAAATTTGAATTATGGAATGTATACATATGGTGATCTAGCTGAAAAGATTAATAAAGTTGGATTTTCATTATGCAATGAAATCAAACTTAAATGTTAAATTGAAAATAAAAAAAAAGATCAGCAAGTATGAACTTGGTGATTTTTTTTTCAATTTGACATGGAACCATTAATCAGTCCTTCTAGCGAAAATAAAAAGAAAAACTTAAAAGGAAACCATCAAAAAAGAAAATCTAAACATTTTTCAACTCCACAATATTATATTCCCTTAAAAAGATATCATAAAAAATCTTCTCATAAAAACCCTTATAAAGAATTAAAGAAATCTTATACAAAAGATAATCCATCCACTTCTTATCCCAAGAAAAAACCAATACAATGTTATAATTGCAAATAACAAGGACATATAGCTCCTGACTGCCCAAAAATAAAATTAAAAATAGAGAAAGAAATCAAAACCTTCTTAAAAGGATCCTCATCCTCATCCTTAGAATCATTTAGTTCCTCTGATAAAGATTATTCTTCATATACATGTGATTGTAAAATATTTGATAGTGAAATCCAATATGAATCTGCTCCTTCTTCTTTTTTATCTTTATACGTACTTTTTGCTCCAGAAGAACTAGTGCTAGAAGTGTTTAAAGATGTCAAAGATGAAGAATTAAAAAATAAATATTTTGAAAAATTACAGAATATAAATAAAGGAAATAAAAAGGAAAAGTTGTACTCAAATAATATATCTAACTTACCTGAACAATTCAACATTAAAACTGTATTAGATAGATTAAGAGAGCAGCAAGCTCCTCCTTATCTTCATTCAAGATCTTTATAAAGAGATTAATAATCAAAATCAAGAAATAAAAGAATTAAAACAAGACTTAATTGAACTTCAAGAACTCGAAAAACGTGTTGAGAATCTTGAATTTCACATACTCAAAAGTTAACAAGAAAATAATGATAATTTAGAAAATCAAGAAAAATTTGATAAAAACTTGAATGGTTTTGTAAATTCTTTAACAAGGAATCCACTTAAAAAATGGAAAACTCAAGTTACAATTAAGATAAAAAAATTCTCTATTAAAGTACTCTGCTTACTAGATAGTGGCGCAGATGTTAATTTAATAAGAGAAGGATTAATCGCAACAAAATATTATAAAAAAAACCAATAATAAACTCAATCTAGCTACTGCTAGCAAAAAACTAGATATCAAATACAAATTCAGTAATGTTTATGTCAGTAAAAATGGAACATGCAAAAAGACTAATTTCTTTCTAGGAAAGGATTTAAATAATGATGTTATCCTTGGAAACCCTTTTCTATAAATTTTATAGCCTTTTTAAATTGACTCATCAAGTCTAAAAACTATTTTAGATAATAAAGAATTAATTTTTGATTTTGGTGAATCAACTCATATTCAACATATCAATAGTATTCAGACAAAGTGTAAACAAAAATAAGGAGTTCAAAAAATAATCAAATATCCAATTCCAAATAAAATGGATTTTTTTAATCGTCTCTCCAATATCTTCCCGTTTTCTACATTTGATCCTACATCCAGATTTTGGTACCTTCAAATTCTACCTGGAGGAGGACAGATATAAAATTATTTATCTTTTCTCAAAGAAAATAAAAATTCTTATTAGATTAAAGAGTGATTAATGCTTAAAGCTCAATATAGAAGCTGGGCAACTGGCTTTCCCGAATTATTCCGACCATCATATGAAGTTGATATCTCATATATCGAACAAGGATTAATCCAAAGATTTTCTTTATGCAGAGATAATTTTGAATGATACAGCAGCTCCCTGCAAACATGCGTCATGCCCTTCGTAGCCTTCAAGTTACCAAAAGACAACTTCTCATAACGATTTCATCAAATTTGGGTGAAAGATCAGAAATCCGATGTTATCAACCTTATCAATTATGGACCATCATGAATTATGAAGAAGGAGATATAATCTACAAAAAATTCATCTCTACCTTCAATGATTATGAGCATCTCCATGTTAATTATCCAGCTCAATGGTATGAATCTCATGAAGCCGCTACAATGGAATACAGCTTAGAATGTCTTAAAAATTATGATCCAGCTTCTAATCAATATCAAAGATTTCTCAATCTAAAAGGACATCTTGAATTTGCAAGTACATATAGATATGTTTCATGTGACGGTGGACGAGTTGTTTGCATTATTGATGATCTCATTGAGCAAACTATAGTGATACAGAATCCTTCTAAATCGGGACATGCCAAGTTGAATCAAAATTCTTAATGCCTATGAAGATATCTCTTTTGACATTTCGGAAAAAACTAGTGAAGAATTAATTCAGCTATTCCATGGACAATTCGAAAATAATAATGAAGGTTGGAATGACCCTTGTCATAATTTTGACTTTATTATGAAGTTCTCCACCGGTTGCAATGGAATTCATCAGGATGGTGATTAATCTTATTAAGATTTTGATTTGTCAAGATTTATTAAGAGTTTTCTCTATAAAGCATGAAAAGAAAAGATAACAAAAACTTTATTATTGCTACCATATCCATAACTATGCTATTCTCTACAAACACATCAAAATTATGTTGAAAAAGTACTATACAAAAAGCTACTTTGAGAAAGAAGACAAAAGACAATTGTGAAAAATCCAAAAGACAATAAGAATAAACAAGGCTCCACAGACTCCTCTCTCTATAACAGACTAACCAGGTACTGTGCAGAAGAATGAAGCAACTATGCAGAAGAATAAAGCAACATCCTCCGAGTCAACAAGTACAATCATCATAGCATGAAGACAAACCATCTATATGGCAACCTGTGAGCCAATCCAGCAGTAAAATCCCGAAACATCATGTAATACGCCAGCACATAAAATGAAATGCAAATGTAGTCTAAATTTAGTTGTAATGAAATGTAAATTATGTTTGCTAAGGCTATAAATAGTACCAACCTTCTCCATGTACAGGCAAGAGTTGGAATACCAGTCAAAATCCAGCTTTGTTTCTACCACCATCTCCTCTCTCCTCTCCCTTCCGCTTTTGTATACCCACCATCCCCCCCATTTGGTATCAGAGCCAAGTTGGCATCTAGTTTGTAATCAAGTATCACTGCAATATAAAGTCGTTTTGTGAGTATTTCTTCACTTATCTTTATATTTTGATTTTGTTTAAGGAATTGCAGACTCGGAAGTAAGAACATCAAAAGTCTTAATACTTATTCTGTATTTGTTATTATTGAGAAATTTTAATCATATTCGGCCCGGAGCGAAGCTGAGGTAGCCATTGTTGCCACCGTTGTTAGCCGTGTGAAGGCGTTTAAGGCATTTTGTTGGTGTGTAAATCCTCTATCTCGTTAGATACTCATGGTAGATTTGCTTAAAATAACTCTGTAATATAAATTATGGCTAAGCTTATTAAGAAGTTTGTGCCATTTTCTTCCTCATCATCAAACTCCTTATCTTCTATGTCTATTAAAAATAGTGAAGAAATAAGTTATGATGATTTAGATCAAGTTATTTGTGACCGGACTATTCCAACTGTAAATAAAAATGAAATTTATAAAGTTGGAAATTTTCAATTTAATCAAGTTATAAAGTAAAAAACCATTAAAAGAATTGAATCTATTACCAGTAATATTCAGCATTTTTCTTTAATCAAGCCCCATGAAATAAAGGAGTATGTTAAAACATACAATTATATTCATTTTGAATTAGTGCAAGTTGCTTTAAAGCCTTTAACAAGACTTAGACTTAGAACAGAAGCTCTCATCTATGTTCAAGGCACAAGACGAAAGATTCAGTGATTCATTACTTGGAATGGTTGAATCAAGTTTGGCTAATGGCACTACTTTCATTAATTGCTTTCTAAATGTCTATGTTTCTCATACAGATCCAGGTGCACATGAGGCTCTTACTCTTGCTATCCAGACAAAAGGTTTTGACATGAATCCTCATAATCAAAATCTTGCTCTCATATATAGAGTTTATAAACTCATGAATTCAGTTGTTCCATGCATGGCGTATTCCCATCAAGCAAAAGATATGACTATTTTATTCCAAACTGATTTCAAAAATAAAGTTAATATTCCAAAACTCATACAATGGAATGATATTAATCTATCTAGTAAATGATGCTTAGAAAATGCTCAACTTGAAAGGTCTTTAGAAAATCAAGATATTGCAACAATTATTAAACATGAAGATGGAAGTGTTGAAATAAATTTTCAAACAAATTCAAGAGATACAACTCCTACAATTTATCAACCTTCTAGAAAGTCTTATTCTCATCCTCCCTCTGTTGTAAGATCTTCCATAAAAGAACCATCCCGAGTTTCTTGTTCTACACCTAATGTAGAACTTCGACCTACAGGACTAGTGTATCCTTCTTATCAAGCTTCTCCATCTAATACATGTAATCCTTTAGAATCTGATTTCAATAGAAATGTTATTAAATGCTTTGAAATTGATAAAGAAATGCTAAAAAAGAATTTAGCTTTACATCCTCTCACAAAATCATTTTTTAACCATGTTTCTAAAGCACATAAAGACTTTCTAAAAGCAAAATGGTATAAATATATGTATGATAATCAAAGAAATATTTATTTCTTTGATTGGCTTAAGCTAGCCATAAAGAAATCTTATATACTGCAGATTTATCCATCAATATGATAACTAAATTAAGCTCTTCTTGATTTATAACTTATACCAGTTCCTCTCGAAAAAAAACTGAAGAATCTATGCATCCTCCATTACATCAACTCATATATGAAGAGACTTCAGCCGTATCCATAAAAGATGTTGCAAAAATACAAAGAGATAAAGGTAAATCTGAATTTGTTTACAAATCAGATTTAGGTCATGTTTTAGAACAAAATAATTATACAAATATTAACCTTCATACTATTGGCCAACAAACCAATAGAATTGAAGAAAAATTTGAAAATATTTTAAAAATTTATGAAGCATCTTTTTCACAAAAGATAATTAAGCCACAAACTTTAGGTTTTCAAGGTGAAGCCCTTAAAGATCAAAAGTTAGGAAGGAAACCTTTAAAATTTTCAGATGAACTAATCAATCAATTATCTCATAGTTTTACAAATATAAAACTTCAAAAAAATAAATATCAAAAAGCTGACAAATCTATAAATGTGTTAGTCTTAAATTCTAAAGCCTTTAGCTCAGATTCAGAATTTTTTATAGGTGATCCTATAGAAGAAAAGTCTAAAACAATTGAGAATTAAAATGATTAAAATCAAGAATCTCTACAAATAAAAAAAATATTTAAAAGACAAAAACCAATAGTCACTACAAGAAAAACAAGAAATTATTATCAAAGACCTACTCTGGTTGATTTTTAATTCAAAAAACAAGCTATTCTAAATGGCCTTCGATTTGAAAACACCTTAATATACGAATGGAATGTAGATGGACTATCTGAATATCAAATCCTGTAACTATGCCAACACATGATGATATATGCCTCTACCATCATGGCTGCCGGTAATGATCAAAGACATGCTATAAATGCAATTGTCCTTGGATTTACTGGACAATTACATGGTTGGTGGGAAAAGTACCTATTTGATATAGAAAAACAAGCTATACTAAGTGCAATTAAAAGAAATCCGTCAGGAAATCCTGTTATTACTCCTCAAGGTTAAATGATTCCCGATTCTATTTACATGCTTATTACCAAGATAGTAAAACATTCTATTGGTAATTATATGAATGTAGAAGAAAAAATAAAAACACAATTAATCAATTTATCTTGCTCAACATTATCAAATTTTTGTTGGTATAAGTTGTTTACTTATCAAAACTCTATATAATCAATGCAAGCAATTCAAAATTTTGGAAAGAAAAATTTATATCTGGCCTTCCTAAACTTTTTGCAGAAAAAGTTAGAGAAGAGTTAAAATCAAAAAATTATGGAAATTTAAATTATGGACTTTATACATATGGTAACCTCATTCAAAAGATAAATAGAGTTGGATTTTCATTATGCAATAAAATCAAACCTAAACGACAAATTAAAAATCAGAACAGATTCAGCAAATTTGAACTTAGTGATTTTTGTTATGAATTTGCCATGGAACCATTAATTAGTCCTTCTAGCCATAATAAAAAGAAAAACTTAAAAAGAAACCATCAAAAAAGAAAATCTAAACATTTTTCAACTCCACAATATTATATTCTATTAAAAAGTTATCATAAAAAATCTTCTCATAAAAACCCTTATAATGAATTAAAGAAATCTTATACAAAAGATAATCCATCCACTTCTCAACCCAAGGAAAAAGAAATACATTGTTATAATTACAAAGAAAAAGGACATATAGCTCCTAGCTGCCTAAAAATAAAAGTAAAAATAGAAAAAGAAATCAAAACTATCTTGAAATCAAAATTATCTTAAAAGGATCCTCAATGTCAGAGTCATCCAGTTCCTCAGATACAAATTATTCTTCCTCTCATTCTTCAGATACATGTCATTATAAAATATTTGATAGTGAAATCTAGTATGAATTTGCTTATTCTTGCTATTTATCTTTAAACATACTTTCTGCTCCAGAAAAAATGGTGCTAGAAATGTTTAAAGATTTCAAAGATAAAGAATTAAAATATAAATATTTTGAAAAAATGCATAATATAAATAAAGGAAGTAAAAAAGGAAAAGCTTCTACATCAAATAATATATCTCACTTATCTGAACAATTCAGCATTAAAACTGTGTTAGATAGATTAAGAGAGTAATAAGCTCCTCCTCATCTTTCAATTCAATATCTTTATAAAGAAATTACTAATCAAAAGCAAGAAATAAAAGAATTAAAACAAGACTTAATTGAACTTCAAGAACTCAAACAATGCGTTGAGAATCTTGAATTTCACACTCAAAAATTATCAAGAAAATAATGACAATAAATTAGAACATCAAGAAGAATTTGGTGAAAACTTAAATGGTTTTGTAAATTCTTTAATAAGAAATCCACTTAAAAAATGGAAAACTGAAGCTACAATTAAGATCAAAGACTTCTCTATTAAAGCACTCAGCTTACTAGATAATGGCGCAGATGTTAATTTATTAAGAGAATGATTAATTCCAACAAAATATTATGAAAAAACCAAAAATAAACTTAGCCTAGCAACTGTTAGTAATAAACTCCATATCCAGTATAAATTCAATAACATCCAGTTTGCAAAAATGGAACAAGTAAAAAGAGTAATTTTCTGCTCAAAAAAGATTCAAATAATGATGTTATCCGTAGAAATCCTTCTCTATAGATTCTATAGCCTTGTCAAATTGATTCATCAGGCCTTAAAACTATTGAAGACAATAAAAAATCAATTTTTTATTTTGTTGAATCAACTCCTATTCAGCATATCAATATCATTCAAAATCAAATTGCTTATAAAGAAAAGCAAATTGCATATCTTCAAGAAGATATGAATTCCTTAATAATTGAAAAAGAATTACAAAAACCAGAATTCCAAAAAGATTTAATCCAATTTCAAAAATCTCTTGAAACAAAATGTTGTTCTGACCTTCATTCTACCTTTTGGCACAGGAAACAACATACTGTTTCTCTTCCATCTATTAATAATTTCGATGAATCTCAAATTCCTACTAAAGCTCGACCTATTCAAATGAATAAAGACCGTGTACAACTATGTACTAAAGAAATCAATGATCTTCTTGCTAAAAAGCTTATTCAGAAATCATAATCCCCATGGAGTTGTGCAGCATTTTATGTAAATAAAGTGCCTGAACAAGAACGAGGTGTTCCCCATCCTGTTATCAACTACAAGCCTTTAAATAAAGTCTTAAAGTCCATTAGATATCCAGTTTCAAATAAAATTGATCTAATTATTCCTCTAGCTGGTGCCTTCCTTTTTTTCCAAATTTGATCTTAAATCAAGATTTTAACAAATTCAAATCACCCCAGAGGACAGGTATAAAACTACTTTTACAGTACCATTTGGCCATCACAAATGGAACATTATGCCATTTGGTTTAAAAAATGCTCCTTTAGAATTTCAAAGAATAATGAATGACATTTTTAATCCATATCAAGCTTTTACACTCGTCTATATAGATGATATTCATGTGTTTTCAAAAACTATTTGTGACCATTGGAAACATTTAAATATTTTTAAAAAAATTATTATCAAGAATGGACTTGTCTTATCCCAAAAGAAAATGAAGCTTTTTCAAATAGAAATTCAGTTTCTTGGTTTTATAATAAAAAAGAAACTATTTCTCCAGTCCAAACAGTTATTAAGTTTACTTCCCAATTTCCTGATGAAATTCTTAATAAAGAGCAATTGCAACGTTTTCTCGGATGCTTTAATTATGTTTCTGACTTTTATAAAGATCTTGCTAGGGAAAGAAAATTCTTGCAAATGCGCTTGACAAAAAATCCCATAGAATGGTCACCTGCTCATATAAAAGCTGATCTAAATGTTAAACAGAAAGTCCAAAATTTACCTTGTTTAACTATCCCTAATCCAGATTTATTAAAAATAGTTCAAACAGATGCATCTGAAATAGGTTTTGGAGGAATCTTTCTACAAAGAAACGTCCTTGGAAAAGAAGAAATTCTTCATTTCACTTCTGAAACATGGATGCTAACTCAACAAAATTAGTCAACTATTAAAAAGGAAATCCTATCCATAGTAAATAGTGTAATAAAGTTCAATAGTGATTTATGAAACAAAAAAATTTTATTAAGAATAGATTGCAAATCTACTAAAGAAATTTTAGAAAAAGATGTAAAAAATCTCATTGCTAAACAAATCTTTTCTCGCTGGCAAGCTTTATTAGCCATATTTGACTTTGACATTGAGTATATTACAGGTAAAGATAATTCTCTTCTTGATTTTTTGTCTCGTGAGTTTTTATAGGGATAAAAGGATGAGGCCTTAGCAGATTAGACCCTTTCTCCAGTCCCTAACTGATAAAGTTTCTTCCATTATGAACACTACACCTTTATCCAGAAAATCTAACAGTAATTATCTTAAGAGATGGGGAGCAACCTATACTTTTAATATTCCTCAATTTCAAAGCCCATCAAGCCCAATATTCAGAAAACCTCAAGCTTCACAAGCCTAATATTTTGCCATAAAAGCACCATTGAGAATTTATTCCTCAGCTGACATATCTTATGCCAATACCATTTTTATTGAACATCTTATCCAAACCCTTTTTTCTCCTGATCACTTATTTATCCAACCTCTTGACTATAAAGTCTATGAACAAATTTTGATTAGAACTAGCAGCTGCACTATTGATCATACAGATGGTTGAAAAAATTCATACTTAAATACTTTACCACCCAATATTACTATCCTCTATTCAAAAATCAAAATCCTGCATGTTCTCTCTGCAGAAGAATGGGGATGACCTCTTCATATGCCTCAAAGGCTTGATTCAGAACTTATTTTTAATTATTATGATTATATTTCTGCTTGGGAAGTCATCCTTTATTATCAAATCCTTCCAACATTCCTGGTTCATCAGATTCAAATCAAATTCGCATAAAATACCTATGTGGTTCTTCACACAATTCTGGATCCCTTTTGGTGACATTAAAGACATCCTTCATCAAGCGCTTCTTCCTATTTATGAATCCTATTCTGCATCATTTAAAGCTCTTCTCAAATCAGAAAAAAAAGCCTTTATCAGCAACTACAACTTGCAACAGAACCTTCTGTTACTATGCAGTTTTATTGCAAGCATGAGATTTCTTGGATCTTGAAATGGAATTTTTATAAAGAAATGGACTTCAATCCACGAAAGATTTATATCAAGTTTTGGCAACAATTTGATTATACTACAATACTCTAGCAATATTCTACCGATCAAGCTATAAAGCCATCATTCTCTAAAGTTCTCAAAGCTCCTGAAAAAGAAAAAGAAAGGCTTCATCCAGCAAGTGATATTGGCAAACAGAAGAATTCCTATTCAACCTCTCCTTCTGCTCTTTATGTAGCAGCAGATTTGCTTCAACTTAAAAAAGAACTTCAAAAGGAAATTATTAAACAAATACAAAAAGAATGGTCATCTAAAAAAATTCTCCATTAAGTTGTGGTCATTAGCTGCATCATCTTTGTGCTGATGACAATCCTTTTGGAAATATTGCTCCTGAACCAGATACAGATGCTGATGAGATACAAAGTGATAATAAAGGATTCATATCTATCCGAAGAAAAGGAAAAAAATAAAGCCAAGACAAGACGTATGCTTTATCAAGCCGCTCAATTTCCCATAAAGCAATCATGACGATCCACTATTCAGAATAAAATTCATCTATAGTGAAGATTGTGATCTTATCCAGCAGTCCTAAAGCATCATGAAATTTTTCAGTAAATGAAATGAAATGCAAATGCAGTGTAAATTCAGTTGTTATGGAATGTAAATTATGTTTATTATGACTATAAATAAATCTAGTCCTCCTCATGTATAGGCAAGAGTTTTAATACCAGTCAAAATCTAGCCTTGCTTCCACCACCATCGCCTCTTTCCTTTCCCTTCCGCTTTTGTACACCCACCACCTTCCCCATTTAGTATTAGAGCCAAGTTGGTTTCAAATTTGTAATCAAGTACTTTATCAATATAAAGTTGTTTTGTGAGTATTTCTTTACTTATCTTTGTTATGTTATGCGTTGATTTTGCTTAAGGAACTACTGACTTAGAAGTAAGAACGTCGAAGGTCTTAATATTTGGTTCTGTGTTTGTTATTATTAAGAAATTTTAATCATATTCCACCCGGAGCGAAGCTGAGGTAGCCATTGTTGTCGCTATTATTAGTCGTGTGAAGGCATTTAAGGCGTTTTGTTGGTGTGTAAATCCTCTATTTTGTTAGATACTCATGGTGGATTTGGTTAAAATAACTCTGTAATACAAATTATAGCTAAGCTTAATAAGAAGTTTGTACCTTCTTCTTCCTCATCATCAAATTCCTTATCTTCTATGTCTATTAAAAATAGTGAAGAAATTAATTATGACGATTTAGATCAAGTTATTTGTGACTGGACTATTCCAACCATAAATAAAAATAAAATTTATAAATCTGAAAGTTTTTAATTAAATCAAATTATAAAGTAAAAACCATTGAAAGAACTGAATCCATTACTAGTAATATTCTTTAATCAAGTCCTATGAAATAAAGGAGTATGTTAAAACATACAATTATATTCAATTTGGATTAGTGCAAGTTACTCTAAAGCCTTTACCAAGACTTGGACTTAGAATAGAAGCTCTCATCCATGTTCAAGATACAAGACATGGAAGATTCAGTGATTCATTACTTGGAATGGTTGAATTAAGGTTGGCTAATGGCCTTACTTTCTTTAATTGCTTTCTAAATTTCTCTGTTTCCCTTACAAATCCAGGTGCACATAAAGCTCTTACTATTGCTATCCAGACAAAAGGTTTTGATATGAATCCTCATAATCAAAATCTTGCTCTCATATATAGAGTTAGGGTTTATTATAAACTCATGAATTCAGGTGTTCCAGGCATAGCCTATTCCCATTAAGCAAAAGATATGACTATTTTATTCCAAACTAATTTCAAAAATAAAGTTAATATTCCAAAACTCATACAGTGGAATGATATTAATCTATCTGGTAAATGACGCTAAGAAAACGCTCAACCAAAAAGGTCCTTTGAAAATCAAGATATTAAAACAATTATTGAAAATGAAGATGGAAGTGTTGAAATAAATTTTCAAACAGATTCAAGAGATACAACTTCTACAGTTTGTCAACCTTCTAGAAAGTCTTATTCTCATCCTCCCTCTGTGGTAGGATCTTCCATAAAAGAACCATCCCGAGTTTCTTACTCTACACCTAATGTAGACCTTCGACCTGCAAGACTTGTGTATCCTTCTTATCAAGCTTTTCCATCTAAACATATAATCCTTCGAAACCCGATTTCAATATAAATGTTATTGAATGTTTTGAAATTGATAAAGAAATGTTAAAAAAGAATTTAGCTCTATATCCTTTAACAAAATCCTTTTTAAAACATGTTTCTCAAGAAATAATAACTTTTTAAAAGAAAAATGGTACAAATATATGTATGATAATCAAAGAAATATTTATTTCTTTGATTGACTAAAACTAGCCATAAAGAAAGCTTATAATACTAAAGATTTATCCATTAATATGATAACAAAATTAAGCTCATCTTTGATTATAGCTTCTACCAGTTCTTCTCCACAAAGAACTGAAGAATCCATACATCCTCCATTACATCAAGTTATATATAAAGAAACCCTGGATGTACCCATAAAAGATGTGGCAAAGATACAAAGAGATAAAAGTAAATATGAATTTATTTACAAATCAGATTTAAGTCATGTTTTAAAACAAAATAATTATACAAATATTAACCTTCATACTGCTGGCCAACAAACTAATATAATTAAAGATAAAGTTGAAAATATTTTACAGCTTTCTGAAATTATTTCTTCTAAAAAAAAATCAAAACTATCTTAAAAGGATCCTCATCCTCATCCTTATAATTATCTAGTTCCTCTAATAAAGATTATTCTTCTGATACATGTCATTGTAAAATATTTGACAATGAAATCCAGTATAAATCTGCTTCTTCTCCCTCTTTATCTTTAAACGTACTCTCTACTCCGGAAGAAATGGTGCTAGAAATGTTTAAAGATCTAAAAGATGAAGAATTAAAAACAAATATTTTGAAAAAAATACAAAAAATAAACAATGAGAATAAAAAAAGGAAAAGCTTCTACATCAAATAATATCAAGTAATCTATCTAACTTACCTAAGCAATAAGCTCCTACTCATCTTTCAATTCAAGATCTTTATAAAGAAATTAATAATCAAAAGCAAGAAATAAAAGAATTAGAACAAGACTTAATTGAACTTCAAGAACTCAAACAACGTGTTGAGAATTTTGAATTTCACACTTAAAAATAATCAAGAAAATAATGATAATTTAGAACATTACGAAAATTTTGATGAAAACTAAAATGGTTTTGTAAATTCTTTAACAAGGATTCCACCTCGAAAGTGGAAAACTAAAGTTACAATTAAGGTCAAAGACTTCTCTGTCAAAGCACTCTGCTTACTAGATAATGGCACAGATCTTAATTTAATAAGAGAAGGATTAATCCCAACAAAATATTATAAAAAAACCAAAAATAAACTCAGCCTAGCAACTGCTTGTAATAAACTCCATATCCATTATAAACTAAATAACGTCCATGTTTGTAAAAATGGATCATGTATAAAGACTAATTTCCTGCTGGGAAAAGATTTAAACAATGATTTTATCCTTGGAAATCCTTTTCTACAGATTCTACAGCCTTTTCAAATTGATTCATCAGGCCTTAAAACTATTAAGAAAATAAAAAATTAATTTTTTATTTTGTTGAATCAACTCCTATTTAACATATCAATATCATTCAAAATCAAATTGCTTATAAAGAAAAGCAAATTGCATTTATTCAAGAAGATATGAATTCTTTAAGAATTGAAAAAGAATTACAAAATCCAAAAATCCAAAAAGATCTAATTCAATTTCAAAAATCTCTTGAAATAGAATGCTATTCTGACCTTCCTTCTGCCTTTTGGCATAGGAAACACCATACTATTTCTCTTCCATATATTGATAATTTCGATGAATCTCAAATTCTTACTAAAGCTCGACCTATTCAGATGAATAAAGACCTTGTACAACTATGCACTAAAGAAATCAATGATCTTCTTGCTAAAATGCTTATTCAAAAATCACAATCCCCTTAGAGTTGTGCAGCGGTTTATGTAAATAAAGTGCCTGAACAAGAATGAGGTGTTCCCCGTCTTGTTATCAACTACAAGCCTTTAAATAAAGTCTTAAAGTGTATCAGATATCCAGTTCCAAATAAAACTGATCTTATTAACCGTCTAGCTGGTGCCTTCTTTTTTTCCAAATTTGATCTTAAATTAGGATTTTGGCAAATTCAAATCACCCAAGAGGACAGGTATAAAACTGCTTGCACAGTACTATTTGGCCATTACAAATGGAACGTTATGCCATTTGGTTTAAAAAATGCTCCTTCAGAATTTCAAAGAATAATGAATAACATTTTCAATCCATATCAAGCTTTTACACTCGTCTATATAGATGACATTCTTGTGTTCTCAAAATCTATTTGCGACCAATGGAAACATATAAATATTTTTAAAAAGTTATTATCAATAATGGACTTGTCTTATCCTAAAAGAAAATGAAGCTTTTTCAAACAGAAATTCAATTTCTTGGCTTTATAATAAAAAAGGAACTATATCTCCTGTCCAAAGAGTTATAAAGTTTGCTTACTAATTTCCTGATGAAGTTCTTAATAAAAAGCAATTGCAATGTTTTCTTAGATGCCTTAATTTTGTTTCTGACTTCTATAAAGATCTTGTTAAAGAAAGAAAAAGTTTGCAAATGCGCTTGACCAAAAATCTCGTAGAATGGTCACCTGTTCATATAAAAGCTATTCAAAATATTAAACAGAAAGTCCAAAATTTACCTTGTTTAACTATCCCTCATCCAGATTTATTAAAAATAGTTCAAACAGATGCATTTGAAATAGGTTTTGGAGGAACCCTTCTACAAAGAAACATCCTTGGAAAAGAAGAAATTCTTTGTTTCACTTTTGGAACATGGATGCCCACTCAACAGAATTTGTCAACTATTAAAAAGGAAATCCTATCCATAGTAAATAGTATAATGAAGTTACAAAGTGATTTATTAAACAAAAAATTTTTATTAAGAATAGATTGTAAATCTGCTGAAGAAATTTTAGAAAAAGATATAAAAAATCTTGCTGCTAAGCAAATCTTTGCTCGTTGGCAAGCTTTATTAGCCATATTTGACTTTGACATTGAGTATATTGCAAGTAAAAATAATTCTGTTACTGATTTTTTTTCTCATGAGTTTTTACAGGGACAAAAGAATGAAGCCATGGCAGATTAGACCCTTTCTCCGGTCCCCAACTGATAAAGTTTCTTCCATTATGAACAGTACACCTTTATCCAAAAAATCCAGCAACAATTATCTTGAAAGATGGGGAGCAACCCATACTTCTAACATTCCTCAATTCCAAAGCCCATCAAGCCTTGTATCTGGAAAACCTCAAGCTTCACAAGCCCAATATTTTGCTATAAAAGCACCCTTGAGAATTTATTCCTTAGATGACATGTCTTATGCTGATACCATTTCTATTGAACATCTTATCCAAACCCTTTTTTTGTCCTGATCACTTATTTATCGAACCTCTTGACTATAAAGTCTATGAACAGATTCTGATCAGAACTGGCAGCTGTACTATTAATCATACAGATGGATCAAAAAAAATTCATACTTAAATGCTTTACTACCCAATATTACTATCCTATATTCAAAAATCAAAATCCTGCATGTTCTCTCTATAGAAGAATGGGGACGACCTCTTCATATGCCTCAAAGGCTTGATTAAGAACTTATTTTTAATTATTATGATTACATTTCTGCTTGGGAAGTCATCCTCTATTATCAAATCCTTCCAATATTCCCAGTTCATCAGATTCAAATCAAACTCCCATAAAATACCTGTGGTTCTTCACACAATTCTGGATCCCTTTTGGTGCCACTAAAGACATCCTTCCTTAAGCACTTCTTCCTATTTATGAATCCTACTCTGCATCATTTAAAGCCCTTCTCAAATTAAAAGAAAAAAGCCTTTATCAGTACCTACAACTTGCAATAGAACCTTATGTTGCTATGCAATTTTACCGTAAGCAGGAGATTCCTTGGATCTTGAAATGGAATTTTTATAAAGAAATGGACTTCAATCCACCAGTTTTATCTCGAATGATTTATATCAAGTTTTGGCATCAATTTGATTATACTATAATACTCCAGCAATATTCTACCGATCAAGCTATAAAGCCATCATTCTTTGAAGTTCTCAAAACTCCTGAAAAGGAAAAAGAAAGGCTTCCTCCAGCAAGTGAAATTGATAAATAGAAGAATTCTTTTTCAGCCTTTCCTTCTGCTCTTTATGGAGTAACAGATTTGGTTCAACTCAAAAAAGAACTTTAAAAGGAAATTATTGAACAAATACAAAAAGAACGGACATTTGAAAATTCTCCATTAAGCTTTGGTCAGCAACTGCATCATCTTTGGGCTGATGACAATCCTTTTGAAAATATTGCTCCTGAACCAGATACAGATGCTGATGAGACAAAAAGTGATAATGAAGGATTCATATTTTCCGAAGAAAAGGAAAAAAATAAAGCCAAGACAAGACATATGCTTTATCAAGCCACTTAATTTCCCACAAAGCAATCATGTCAATCCACTATTCAAAATAAATTTCATCTACAGTAAAGATTGTGATCTTATCCAGTAGTCTTGAAGCATCATGAAATTTGTCAGCACATGAAATGAAATATAAATGCATTGTAAATTTAGTTGTATTGAAATATAAATTATATTTGCTAAGGCTAGAAATAGTACCAGCCATCTCCATGTACACATAAGAGTTGGAATACCAGTCAAAATCTAGCCTTGCTTCCACCACCAACTCTTCTCTCCTCTCCCTTCTGCTTTTGTATACCCACCATGTTCCCCTGATTATATCAAAGCCAAGTTGGTATCAAATTTGTAATCAAGTACTTTGGCAATATAAAGTTGTTTTGTGAGTATTTCTTCACTTATCTTTGTTATCTTATGCTTTGATTTTGCATAAAGAATTGCTTACTCAAAAGTAAGAGCATCAAAAGTCATAATACTCAGTTCTGTGTTTGTTATTATTGATAAATTTTAATCATATTCTGGCCGGAGCGAAGCTAAGGTAGCCATTGTTATCGCCATTATTAGTCGTGTGAAGGCGTTTTGTTGGTGTGTAAATCCTCTATTTCGTTAGATCCTCGTGATGGATTTGCTTAAAATAACTCTATAATACAAATTATGGCTAAACTTATTAAGAAGTTTGTACCTTATTCTTCCTCATCATCAAATTCCTTATCTTCTGTGCTTATTAAAAATAGTGAAGAAATCAGTTATGACGATTTAGATCAAGTTATTTGTGACTGGACTATTCTAACCTTAAATAAAAATGAATTTTATAAAGTTGGAAGTTTTCAATTAAAATCAAGTTATAAAGTAAAAACCATTAAAAGAACTGAATCCTTTACTAGTAATATTCAGCATCTTTCTTTAATCAAGCCCCATGAAATAAAGGAGTATGTTAAAACATACAATTATATTCATTTTGGATTAGTGTAAGTTGGACTAAAGCCTTTACCAAGACTTAGACTTAGAACAGATGCTCTCATCTATGTTCAAGATACAAGTCCTAAAAAATTCAGTGATTCATTACTTGGAATGGTTGAATCAAGTTTGGCTGATGGCCTTACTTCTTTAATTGCTTTATAAATTTCTCTGTTTCCCTTACAAATCCAGGTGCACATGAAGCTCTTACTATTGCTATCCAGACAAAAGGTTTTGATATGAATCCTCATAATCAAAATTTTGCTCTCATATATAGAGTTAGAGTTTATTATAAACTCACGAATTCAGTTGTTCCAGGCATGGCCTATTCCTATTAAGCGAAAGGTATGACTACTTTATTCGAAACTAATTTCAAAAATAAAGTTAATATTTTAAAACTCATACAGTGGAATGATATTAATCTATCTAGTAAATGGTGCTTAGAAAACGCCCAACCAGAAAGGTCTTTAGAAAATCAAGATATTAAAATAATTATTGAACATGAAAATGGAAGTGTTGAAATAAATTTTTAAACAGATTCAACAGATACAACTCCTATAGTTTATCAACCTTCTAGAAAGTCTTATTCTTATCCTCCCTCTGTGGTAGGATCTTCCATAAAAGAGCCATCCCGAGTTTCTTATTTTACACCAAATGTAGACCTTCGACCTGCAGGACTTGTGTATCCTTCTTATCAAACTGCTCCATCTAATACATATAATCCTTCAGAATCTGATTTCAATATAAATGTTATTGAATGTTTTGGAATTGATAAAAAAATGTTAAAAAAGAATTTAGCTCTACATCCTTTAACAAAATCCTTTTTTAAACAGGTTTCTTAAGAACATAAAGACATTTTAAAAGAAAAATGGTACAAATATATGTATGATAATCAAAGAAATAATTATTTCTTTAATTGGCTTAAACTAACCAAAAAGAAAGCTTATAATACTGAAGATTTATCCATCAATATGATAACAAAATTAAGTTCATCTTGGATTATAGCTTCTACCAGTTCTTCTCCACAAAGAACTAAAGAATCTATACATCCTCCATTACATCAAATCATAGATAAAGAAACTTTGGCCGTACCCATAAAAGATGTAGCAAAGATACAAGGAGATAAAGGGAAATTTGAATTAATTTATAAATCAAACTTAAGTCATGTTTTAGAACAAAATAATTATACAAACATTAACCTTCATACTATTGGCCAAAAACCAAGAGAATTGAAGATAAAGTTGAAAATATTTTAAAATTTTATGAAGCATCTTCTTCACAAAAGATAATTAAGACACAAACTTTAGGTTTTCAAGGTAAAGCCTCTAAAGATCTAAAGTTAGAAAGGAAAGCTTTAAAATTTTTAGATGAACTAATCAATCAATTATCTCATAGTTTTATAGATATAAAACTTCAAGAAAATAAAGATGAAAAAGCTGACAATTCTATAATTATTTTAGTCTCAAATTCTAAAGCCTCTAGCTCAGATTCAGAATTTTCTGTAGTTGATACTATAGAAGAAGAGTCTAAAACAAATGAGAATCAAAATGATCAAAATCAAGAATCTCTACAAATCAATAAAATATTTAAAAGAAAAAACCAATAGTCACTACAGCAAAAGCAAGAAATTATTATCCAAGACCTACTCCGGTTGATATTCAATTCAAAGAAGCTCTTCTAAATGGCCTTTGATTTGAAAACTCCTCAGTATATGAGTGGAATGTAGATGGACTATCTGAATATCTAATCCTGCAACTATGCCAATATATGCCTCTACCATCATGGCTGCCCATAATGATCAAACACATGCAGTAAATGTAGTTGTCCTTGGATTTACTGGACAATTACATAGTTTGTGGGAAAAATACCTATCTGATACAGAATGAAATGCTATATTAAATGCAGTAAAAAGATATCCCACAAGAAATTCTGTTCTTACTCCTCAAGGCCAAATGATCCCCGATTCCATCTATATGCTTATTACCGATATAGTTAAACATTTTATTGGTAACTATATGCATGTAGAAGAAAAATTAAAAACACAATTAATCAATTTATCTTGCTCAACATTATTAGATTTTTATTGGTATAAAGATGTTTACTTATCAAAACTTTATACAATCGATGCAAGCAATTCAAAATTTTGGAAAGAAAAATTTATATATGGTCTTCCTAAATTTTTTGTAGAAAAAGTAGGAGAAGAGTTAAAATCAGAAAATTATGGAAATTTAAATTATGGACTTTATACATATAGTGACCTAATTCGAAAGATAAATAAAGTTTGGATTTTCATTATGCAATGAAATCAAACTTAAACGACAAATTGAAAATCAAAAGAGATTCAACAAATATGAACTTGGTAATTTTTGTTATCAATTTGGCATGGAATCATTAATTAGTCCTTCTAGCCATAATAATAAGAAAAACTTAAAAAGAAACCATCAAAAAAGAAAATCTAAACATTTTTCAACTCCAGAATATTATATTCCCTCGAAAAGATATCAAAAAAAAATCTTCTGAAAAAAACCCTTATAAAGAATCAAAGAAATCTTATACAAAAGATAATCCATCTACTTCTTATCCCAAGAAAAACGAAATACAATGTTATAATTGCAATGAAAAAGGACATATAGCTTCTAACTGCCCAAAAATAAAAGTAAAAATGGAAAAAGAAATCAAAACTATCCTAAAAGGATCCTCAGTGTCAGAGTCATCCAGTTCCTCTGATACAGATTATTCTTTCTCTCAATCTTCAGATATATGACATGTAAAATATTTGACAGTGAAATCCAGTATGAATTTGCTTCTTCTTTCTCTTTATCTTTAAACATACTTTCTGCTCCAGAAGAACTGGCGCTAGAAATGTTTAAAGATTTCAAATTTGAAGAATTAAAATATAAATATTTTGAAAAAATACAGAATATACATGAGGGAAGTGAAAAAGGAAAAGCTTTTACATTAAATAATATATCTGACTTACTTGAACAATTTAGCATTAAAAATGTATTAGATAGATTAAAAGAGCAGTAAGCTCTTCCTCATTTTTCAATTCAAGATCTTTATAAAGAAATTAATAATAAAAAAAAGAATTAAAAGAATTAAAACAAGACTTAATTGAACTTTAAGAACTCAAACAGCGTGTTGAGAATCTTGAATTTCACACACTCAAAAATTATCAAGAAAATAATGATAATAAATTAGAACATGAAGAAGAATTTGGTGAAAATGTAAATGGTTTTATAAATTCCTTAACAAGAAAATCCACTTAAAAAAGGAAAACTCAAGCAACAATTAAGATCAAAGACTTCTTTATTAAAGCACTCAGTTTACGATATAGTGGCGCAGATGTTAATTTGTTAAAAGCAAGATTAATCCCAACAAAATCTTATGAAAAAACCAATAATAAACTTAATCTAGCTACTGCTAGCAAAAACCTACATATTAAATAGAAATTAAGTAATGTTTATGTCTGTAAAAATGGAACATGATAAAGACTAATTTCCTTCTAGGAAAGGATTTAAACAATGATGTTATCCTTGGAAAACTTTTTTTACAAATTTTACAGCCTTTTCAAATTAACTCATCAGGTCTAAAAACTATTTTAGACAATAAAGAATTAATTTTTGATTTTGGTGAATTAACTCATATTCAACATATCATTAGTATTCAGACAAAGTGTAAACAAGAATAAGGTGTTCAAAAAACAATCAAATATCTAGTTCCAAATGAAACGGATCTTATTAATTGTCTCTTTGATGTCTTCATGTTTTCTACATTTTGATCCTACATCCATATTTTGGTACCTTCAAATTCTACCTGGAGGACAGATATAAAATTATTTTTCTTTTCCCAATGAAAATAAAAATTCAAATTATTGATAATTCTCATTCAGACCTATCTGCCTTTAGGAAGTATCCCTTCTCATTATGACATCAAGTATGAGCAAAAGCAAAGCTTCTATTTAGGAATCAAGCTCTTCCTTCATACCTACATCCCAACAAATATCAATTCTCTTCTTTAATCCAGGATTATCTGTCACTTCACAAGAACTTATCAATGCCCATTAGAGTGCCATTCTCTCTGATAAAAGAAAAAACACTAGAAAAACCCTATCCAAAATTGCTAACCATATCAAGGACTTAGAAAGCTAAATCCTTGTGTCATAACATCCATCAAAGAGCACTGTTATTTACCTATGCTGATGAAAAAAGATCCAGAATTCACCTCCTGGAAAAGGTTAACACAGCTCTTCCAGAGGAGATAGCTTCAAGAATTAGAGAAAAAACTATTTTTTATCAGATCAAGGAGCGATTAATGCTCAAAGCTCATTATATAAGCTTGGCAATTGGCTTTCCCAAATTGTTTCTGCCATCATATGAAGTTGATATCTCATATATCGAACAAGGATTACTCCAAAAATTTTCTTTATGCAGGGATGATTTTGAAATGATACAGCAGCTCCCTGCAATAGTGCGTCATGCCCTTCGTAGCCTTAGAGTTACTAAAAGACAACTTTTCATAACGATTTCATCAAGTTTGGGTGAAAGATCAGAAATCTGGTTTTATCAACCTTATTAATTATGGTTCATCATGAATTATGAAGAAGGAGATTTAATCTGCAAAAAATTCATCTCTACCTTAAATGATTACGAGCATCTCCTTGTTAGTTATTTAGCTCAATGGTATGAATCTCATGAAGTCACTACAATGGAATACAACTTAGAACGTCTCAAAAATTATGATACAGCTTCTGATCAATATAAAGATTTCTCAATCTAAAAGGACATCTTGAATTTGCAAGTATATACAAATATGTTTGGTGTGATGGTCGATGAGTTGTTTGCATTGCTATTGATCTTGCTAAGCAAACTATGGTGATACAGAATCTTTCTAAATCCAGACATGCCACGTTTAATCAAATTCTCAATGCCTATGAAGATACCTCTTTTGACATTTCAGATAAAACTTGTGAAGAATTAATTCAGCTATTCCATGGAGAATTCAAAAATGATAATGAAGGTTGGAATGACCCTTGTCATATTTTTTACTCTATTATGAAGTTCTCCGCCAGCTGCAATCGAATTCATCGGGATGGTGCTTGATCTTATCAAGATTTAGATTTATCAAGATTTATTAAGAGTTTTCTCTATAAAGCATGCAAAGAAAAGATAACAAAAACATTATCATTGCTACCATATCCATAGCTATGTTATTCTCTACAAACACATCAAAGTTATGTTGAAAAAGTACTATACAAAAAGCTACTTTGGGAAAGAAGACAAAAGAAAATTGTGAAAAATCCAAAAGACAACAAAAATGAACAAGGCTACATAGACTCCTCTCTCCACAATAGACCAACCAGATACTATGCAAAAGAATAAAGCAACTATGTAGAAAAATAAAGCAACATCCTCCTTGTCAACATGTACAATCATCACAACATGAAGACAAACCATCTAACGGCAACCTGTGATCTTATCCAGTAGTAAAATCCCGAAACATCATGCAATATGCTAGCACATAAAATGCAATAAAAATACAGTGTAAATTCAGTTGTAACGAAATGTAAATTATGTTTGCTAAGGCTATAAATAGTACTAGCCTTCTCCATGTATAGGCAAGAGTTGGAATACCAGTCAAAATCCAGCCTTGCTTCCACCACCATCTCCTCTCTCCTCTCCCTTCTGCTTTTGTATACCCACCATCTTCCTTATTTGGTATCAAAACCAACTTGATATCAAATTTGTAATTAAGTACTTTGGCAATATAAAGTTGTTTTGTAAGTATTTCTTCACTTATCTTTGTTATGTTATGCTTTGATTTTGCTTAAGGAATTACTGACTCAGAAGTAAGAACGTCAAACATCTTAATACTTAGTTCTATGTTAGGTATACAAAAGCGGAAGGGAGAGGAGAGAGGAGATGGTGGTGAAAGCAAGGCTGGATTTTAACTGGTATTCCAACTCTTGCCTGTACATGAGGAAGGCTAGACCTATTTATAGTCATAACCAACATAATTTTCTTTTCATTACAACTGAATTTACACTGCATTTGAATTTCATTTCATGTGCTGACAAATTTCATGATGCTTCAGTACTGTTGGATAAGATCACAATCTTCACTGTAGATGAACTTTATTCTGAATAGTGGATTGTAATGATTGCTTTGTGGAAAATTAGGTGGCTTGATAAAGCATATGTCTTATCTTGGCTTTATTTTGATAAAGCATATGTCTTATCTTAGCTTTATTTTTTTTTTCTTTTCTTCAGATAGAGATGAATCCTTCATTATCACTTTTTGTCTCATCAACATCTGTATCTGGTTCAGGGGCAATATTATCAAAAGGATTGTCATCAGCCCAAAGATGATACAACTGCACACCAAAGCTTAATGGAGAATTTTTAGATGACCTTTCTTTTAGTATTTGTTCAAATATTTCTTTTTGAAATTCTTTTTTGAGTTGAAGCAAATCTATTGCTACATAAAGAGCAAAAGGAAATGCTGAACAAGAATTCTTCTATTTGTCAATATCACTTGCTGGATGAAGCTTTTCTTTTTTTTTTTCAAGAGTTTTGAGAACTTCAGAGAATGATAACTTTATAGCTTGATCGGTAGAATATTACTAGAGTATTGCAGTATAATAAAGTTGATACCAAAACTTGATATAGATCATTCGAGATTAAATTGGTGGACTGAAGTCCATTTCTTTATAAAAATTCCATTTCAAGATCCAAGGAATTTCCTGCTTGCGATAAAACTGCATAATAACATAAGGTTTTGTTGCAAGTTGTAGGTGTTGATAAAGGCTTTTTTCTTCTAATTTGAGAAGGGCTTTAAATGATGCAGAATAGGATTCATAAATAGGAGGAAGTACTTGAGGAAGGATGTCTTTAGTGGCACCAAAAGGGATCCAGAATTGTGTGAAGAACCATATAGGTATTTTACGGGAGTTTGATTTGAATCTGATGAACCACGAATCCTGGAAGGATGGGTTTTAATAATAGAGAATGACTTCGCAAGCAGAAATATAAATCATAGTAATTAAAAATAAGTTCTGAATCAAGCCTTTGAGGCATATGAAGAGGTCGTCCCCATTCTTTTATGGAGAGAATATGCATAATCTTGATTTTTGAATATAGGATAGTAATATTGGTTAGTAAAGCATTTAAGTATGAATTTTTTAATCCATCTGTATGATCAATAGTATAGCTGCCAGTTCTGATCAAAATCTATTTATAGACTTTATAGTCAAGAGGTTGGATCAATAAGTGATCAGGTGAAAAAAGGGTTTGGATAAGATGTTAAATAGAAATGGTATCAGCATAAGACATGTCATCTAAGGAATAAATTCTCAAGGGTGCTTTTGTGGTAAAATATTGGGCTTGTGAAGCTTGGGGTTTTCTGGATACAGGGCTTGATGGGCTTTAAAATTGAGGAATATTAGAAGTATGGGTTGCTCCCCATCTCTCAAGATAATTGCTGCTTGATTTTCTGAATAAAGGTGTAGTGTTCATAATGGAAGAAACTTTATCAGTTGGGGACTAGAGAAAGGGTCTAATCTGGTGAGGCTTCATTCTTGTATCCCTATAAAAACTCATGAGATAAAAAATTAGGAAGAGAATTATTTTTACCTGCAATATACTCAATGTCAAAGTCAAATACAGCTAATAAAGCTTGCCAGCGAGCAAAGATTTGTTTAGCCGCAAGATTTTTTATATCTTTTTCTAAAATTTCTTTAGCATATTTACAATCTATTCTTAATAAAAAATTTTGTTTAATAAATCACTTTGGAACTTCATCATACTATTTACTCTAGATAGGATTTCCTTTTTAATAGTTGAATAATTCTGTTGAGTGGGCGTCCATGTTCTAGAAGTGAAACGAAGAATTTCTTCTTTTCCAAGGATGTTTCTTTGTAGAAGGATTCCTCCAAAACCTATTTCAGATGCATCTAATTGAATTATTTTTAATAAATCTGGATGAGGGATAGTTAAACAAGGTAAATTTTGGACTTATTGTTTAATATTTTGAACAGCTTTTGTATGAGCAGGTGACCATTCTACGGGATTTTTGGTCAAGCGCATTTGCGAGATTTTTCTTTCTTTAGCAAGATCTTTATAAAAGTCAGAAACATAATTAAAGCATCCAAGAAAATGTTGCAATTGCCCTTTATTAAGAATTTCATCAGGAAATTGGGAAGCAAACTTAATAACTCTTTGGACTAGAGAGATAGTTCCTTTTTTATTATAAAGCCAAGAAACTGAATTTCTGTTTGAAAAAGCTTCATTTTCTTTTGGGATAAGACAAGTCCATTCTTGATAATAACTTTTTAAAAATATTTACATGTTTCCATTGGTCACAAATAGATTTTGAAAACACAAGAATGTCATTTATATAGACGAGTGTAAAAGCTTGATATGGATTAAAAATGTCATTCATTATTCTTTGAAATTCTGAAGGAGCATTTTTTCATCCAAATGGCATAACGTTCTATTTGTAATGGCCAATAGTACTGTAAAAGCAATTTTATACCTATCTTCTAGGGTGATTTGAATTTGCCAAAATCCTGATTTAAGATCAAATTTGGAAAAAAAGAAGGCACCAGCTAGATGGTTAATAAGATCAGTTTTATTTAGAACTGGATATCTGATCGACTTAAGACTTTATTTAAAGGCTTGTAGTTGATAACAAGATGGGGAACACCTCGTTCTTGTTCAGGCGCTTTATTTACATAAAACGCTATACAATTCTAAGGAGATTGTAATTTTTGAATAAGCTTTTTAGCAAGAAGATCATTGATTTCTTTAATACATAGTTGTACAAGGTCTTTATTCATTTGAATAGGTCGAGCTTTAGTAGGAATTTGAGATTCATCAAAATTATCAATATATGAAAGAAAAATAGTATGGTGTTTCCTGTGCCAAAAGGCAGAATGAAGGTCAGAACAGCATTTTGTTTCAAAAGATTTTTGAAATTGGATTAAAGCTTTTTGGAATTCTAGTTTTTGGAATTCTTTTTCAATTCTTAAAGAATTCATATCTTCTTAAAGATATGCAATTTGTTTTCCTTTATAAGCAATTTGATTTTGAATGATATTGATATGTTGAATAGGAGTTGATTTATCAAAATCAAATTAATTTTCTATTGTCTTTAATAGTTTTAAGGCCTAATGAATCAATTTCAAAAGGCTATAGAATCTGTAGAAAAGGATTTCCAAAGATAACATCATTGTCTAAATCTTTTCTGAGTAGGAAATTAGTCTTTATACATGTTCCATTTTTGCAAACATGGACGTTATCTAATTTATAATGGATATGGAGTTTATTACTAGCAGCTGCTAGGCTGAGTTTATTTTTTGTTTTTTCATAATATTTTGTTGGGATTAATCCTTCTCTTATTAAATTAACATCTGCGCAACTATCTAGTAAGCATAGTGCTTTAATAGAGAAGTCTTTGACCTTAATTATAACTTGAGTTTTCCATTTTTGAGGTGGATTCCTTGTTAAAGAATTTACAAAACCTTTTTAGTTTTCAACAAATTTTTCTTGATGTTCTAAATTATCATTATTTTCATGGTAATTTTTGAGTGTGTGAAATTCAAGATTCTCAACACGTTGTTTGAGTTCTTAAAGTTCAATTAAGTCTTGTTTTAATTCTTTTATTTGTTGCATTTGATTATTAATTTCTTTATAAAGATCTTGAATTGAAAGATGAGTAGGAGCTTGTTGCTCTCTTAATCTATCTAAAATAGTTTTTATACTGAATTATTTAGGTAAGTTAGATATATTACTTGATGTAGAAGCTTTTCCATTTTTTATTTCCGTTGTTTATTTTCTGTATTTTTTCAAAATATTTATTTTTTAATTCATCATCATTTAGATCTTTAAACATTTCTAGCACCATTTCTTCTGGAGCAAAGAGTACGTTTAAAGATAAAGAGGAAGAAGAAGCAAATTCATACTGGACTTCATTGTCAAATATTTTAGAATGACATGTATCTAAAGAATAATCTTTATTAGAGGAACTAGATAATTCTAAGGATGAGGATGAGGATCCTTTGATTTCTTTTTAAGAAGAAGCAATTTTAGAAGGCTGTAAAATATTTTCAACTTAATCTTCAATTCTATTAGTTTGTTGACCAATAGTGTGAAGGTTAATATTTATATAATTATTTTTTTCTAAAATATGACTTAAGTTTGATTTGTAAATAAATTCGCAACATCTTTTATGGGTACGGCTGAAGTTTCTTTATATATGATTTGATGTAATGGAGGATGTATAGATTCTTCAGTTCTTTGTGGAAAAGAACTGGTAGAACCTATAATCCAAGATGAGCTTAATTTTGTTATCATATTGATGGATAAATCTTTAGTATTATAAGCTTTCTTTATGGCTAGTTTAAGCCAATCAAAGAAATAAATATTTCTTTGATTATCGTACTTTTATTTGTACCATCTTTCTTTTAAAATGTCTTTATGTTCTTGAGAAACCTGTTTAAAAAAGGATTTTGTTAAAGGATGTGGAGCAAAAATTTTTTTTAACATTTCTTTATAAATTTCAAAACATTCAATAACATTTATATTGAAATCGGATTCTAAAGGATTATATGTATTAGATGGAGAAGCTTGATAAGAAGGATACACAAGTCCTGTAGGTCGAAGGAATACATTAGGTGTAGAGCAAGAAACTCGAGATGGTTCTTTTTTGGATGATCTTACCACAGAGGGAGGATGAGAATAAGACTTTCTAGAAGGTTGATAAACTGTAGGAGTTGTATCTCTTGAATCTATTTGAAAATTTATTTCAACACTTCCATCTTAATGTTCAATAATTGTTTCAATATAAATGTTATTGAAGACTTTTTAAAAGAAAAATGGTACAAATATATGTATGATAATCAAAGAAATATTTATTTCTTTGATTGGCTTAAACTAACCATAAAGAAAGCTTATAATACTGAAGATTTATCCATCAATATGATAACAAAATTAAGCTCATCTTGGATTATAGTTTTTACCAGTTCTTTTTTACAAAGAACTAAACAATCTATACATCCTCTATTACATCAAATCATATATAAAGAAACTTCGGCCGTACTCATAAAAGATGTGGCAAAGATACAAGGAGATAAAGGTAAATCTGAATTAATTTATAAATTAGACTTAAGTCATGTTTTAAAACAAAATAATTATACAAATGTTAACCTTCATACTATTGGCCAACAAACTAATAGAATTGAATATAAAGTTGAAAATATTTTAAAAATTTATGATGCATCTTATTCACAAAAGATAATTAAGATACAAACTTTAGGTTTTCAAGGTGAAGCCCTTAAATATCTAAACTTACATAGGAAGCCTTTAAAATTTTCAGATGAACTAATCAATTAATTATCTCATAGTTTTACAAATATAAACTTCAAGAAAATAAAGATAAAAAGGCTGACAAATCTGTAAATCTTTTAGTCTCAAATTCTAAAGTATCTAGCTCAGATTCAAAATTTTTTGTAGCCGATCCTATAGAAGAAGAGTCTACAACAAATGAGAATCAAAATGGTCAAAATCAAGAATCTTTACAAATCAATAAAATATTTAAAAGACCAAAACCAATAGTCATTGCAGAAAAAACAAGAAATTATTATCCAAGACCTACTCCAGTTAATCTTCAATTTGAAAAACAAGCTATTCTAAGTGGCCTTCGATTTGAAAACTCCTCAGTATACGAATGGAATCTAGATGGATTATCTAAATATCAAATCCTGCAACTATGCCAATACATGATGATATATGCCTCTACCATCATGGCTGCCCGAAACGGTCAAAGACATGCAGTAAATGCAATTGTACTTAGATTTACTAGATAATTACATAGTTGGTGGGAAAACTACCTATCTGATACAGAAAGAAATGCTATATTGAATGTAGTAAAAAAAGATCACTCAGGAAATCCTATTCCAATTCCTCAAGGCCAAATGATCCCTGATTCCATCTACATGCTTATTACCAATATAGTTAAACATTTTATTGATAATTATATGCATGTAGAAGAAAAATAAAAAAAACAATTAATCAATTTATCTTGCCCAACATTATTAAATTTTTGTTGGTATAAAGGTGTTTTTTTTATCAAAACTCTATACAATCGATGCAACCAATTTAGAATTTTGGAAAGAAAAATTTATATCTGGTTTTCCTAAACTTTTTGCAGAAAAGTTAGAAAATAGTTAAAATCAGAAAATTATGGAAATTTAAATTATGAACTTTATACATATAGTGGCCTCGCTCGAAAGATAAATAAAGTTGGATTTTCATTATGTAATGAAATCAAACTTAAAAGACAAATTGAAAAATCCAAAAAGAATTAGCAAATATGAACTTGGTGATTTTTGTTATCAGTTTGGCACAGAACCATTAATTAGTCCTTCTAGCCAAAATAAAAAGAAAAACTATAGAAGAAACCATCAAAAAAGAAAATCTAAACATTTTTCAACTCCACATTATTATATTATCACAAAAAATCTTCTCATAAAAACCCTTATAAAGAATTAAAGAAATCTTACACAAAAGATAATCATCCACTTCTCATCCCAAGAAAAATAAAAGTAAAAAAAAAAAAAGAAATCAAAACTATCTAAAAAAGATCCTTATCCTCATCCTTAGAATCATCTAGTTCCACTAATAAAGATAATTCTTCAGATAAATGTCATTGTAAAACATTTGACAGCAAAATCTAGTATGAATCTGCTTCTTTTTCCTCTTTATCTTTAAACTTACTTTCCGTTCTAGAAGAACTGGCGCTAGAAATGTTTAAAGATCTCAAAGATGAAGAATCAAAAAATAAATATTTTGAAAAAAATGTAGAATATAAATAAAGGAAATAAGAAAGGAAAAGCTTCTACTTCGAACAATATATCTGACTTACCTAAACACTTCAACATTAAAAATGTATTAGATAGATTAAGAGAGCAGCAAGCTCCTCCGCATCTTTCAATTCAAGATCTTTATAGAAGAATTAATCAAGAAATAAAACAATTAAAACAAGACTTAATTGAACTTCAAGAACTCAAACAACTTGTTGAGAATCTTGAATTTCACATACTAAAAAATTATTAAGAAAATAATGATAATTTAGAAAATCAAGAAAAATTTGGTGAAAACTTGAATGGTTTTGTAGATTCTTTAACAATGAATTCACTTAAAAAATGGAAAACTCAAGTTACAATTAAGTAAAAAAATTCGCTGTTAAAGCACTCTGCTTACTAGATAGTGGCGCAGATGATAATTTAATAAGAGAAGGATTAATCCCAACAAAATATTATGAAAAAACCAATAATAAACTCAATCTAGCTACTGCCAGCAAAAAACTACATATCAAATACAAATTAAGTAATGTTTATGTCTATAAAAATGGAACATGCATAAAGACTAATTTCTTTCTAGGAAAGGATTTAAACAATGATGTTATCCTTGGAAACCCTTTTCTACAAATTTTATAGCCTTTTCAAATTGACTCATCAGGTCTAAAAACTATTTTAGACAATAAAGAATTAATTTTTGATTTTGGTGAATCAACTCCTATTCAACATATCAATAGTATTCAGACAAAGTGTAAACAAGAATATGGTGTTAAAAAAACAACCAAATAACTAGTTCCGAATAAAACGGATCTTATTAATTGTCTTTAGGATGTCTTCTTGTTTCTACATTTGATCTTACATCCAGATTTTGGAACCTTCAAATTCTACCTGGAGGACAAATATGAAATTATTTTTCTTTTCCCAAAGAAAATAAAAATTTAGATTATTGCTAAATCTCATTAAGACTTATCTGCCTTTAGGAAGTATCCCATCTCATTATGACATCAAGTAATGCCCCTATTCAGGAATCAAGCTCTTCCTTCATACCTACATCCTAACAAATATCAAATCCCTTCTTCAATCCAGGATTATCTATCACTTCACAAGAACTTATCAATGCCCATTGGAGTGCCATTCTCTCTGATAAAAGAAAAAACACTAGAAAAACCTTATCCAAAATTGCAAACCATATCAAGGACGTAGAAAGCCAAATCCTTATGTGCCATAACATCCATCAAAGAGCACTGTTATCCACCTATGCTGATGAAAAAGCATCCAAAATTCACCTTCTGAAAAAGGTTAACACAGCCCTTCCAGATGAGATAGCTGCGAGAATTAGAGAAAAAACTATTTCTTGTCAGATCAAGGAGCAATTAATGCTCAAAGCTCAATATATAAGCTAGGCAACTGGCTTTCCCAAATTGTTCCTACCATCATATGAGGTTGATATCTCATATATCGAACAAGGATTAGTCCAAAGATTTTCTTTATGCAGAGATGATTTTGAAATGATACAGCAACTCTCTAAAATCGTGCGTCATGCCCTTCACAGCCTTGGAGTTACCAAAAGACTACTTCTCATAATCATTTTATCAAGTTTGGGTGAAAGATCAGAAATCCAGTGTTATCAACCTTATCAATTATGGACCATCATGAATTATGAAGAAGGAGATTTAATCTACAAAAAATTCATCTTTACCTTTAATGATTACGAGCATCTCTTTATTAATTATCTAGCTCAATGGTATAAATCTCAAGAAGTCGCTACAGTGGAATACAGCTTAGAGCATCTCTAGAAGTATGATCCAGCTTCTGATCCATATCAAAGATTTCTCAATCTAAAAGGACATCTTGAATTTGCATGTATATACAAATTTGTTTTGTGTGACGGTCGACAAGTTGTTTGCATTGCTGATGATCTCACTAAGTAAACTACAGTGATACAGAATCCTTCTAAATCCGAACATGCCACGTTTAATCAAATTCTCAATGCCTATGAAGATATCTCTTTTGACATTTCAGAAAAAACTAGTGAAGAATTAATTCAGCTATTCCATGGAGAATTCAAAAATGATAATGAAGGTTGGAATGTCCCATGTCATAATTTTGACTCTATTATGAAGTTCTCCGCTAGCTGCAATGGAATTCGTCAGGATGGTGATGAATTATATCATGATTTAGATTTATCAAGATTTATTAAGAGTTTTCTCTATAAAGCCTACAAAGAAAAAATAACAAAAACTTTATCATTGCTACCGTATCCATAGCTATGCTATTTTCTACAAACACAGCAAAGTTATGTTGAAAAAGTACTATACAAAAAAGCTACTTTGAGAAAGAAGACAAAAGATAATTGGGAAAAATCCAAAAGCCAACAAGAAAATTCAAGGCCCATAGACTCCTCACTCCGCAACAGACCAACCAGGTACTATGCAGAAGAATAAAGCAACATCCTCCTAGTCAACAAGTATACTTATCATAGCATGAAGACAAACCATCTATATAGCAACCTATGATTTTATCCTGCAGTAAAATCCCGAAACATCATAAAATGAAATGCAAATGTAGTATAAATGTAGTTGTAATGAAATGTAAATTATGTTTACTGAGGCTATAAATAGTACTAGCCTTTTCCATGTACAAGCAAGAGTTGGAATACCAGTCAAAATCTAGCCTTGCTTCCACCACCATCTCCTCTCTCCTCTCCCTTCCGCATTTGTATACCCACCATCTTCCCCATTTGGTATTAGAGCCTCATGTGCACCTGGATCTCTAAGGGAAACAGAGAAATTTGGAAAGCAATTGAAGAAAGTAGGGCCATTAGCCAAACTTGATTCAACCATTCCAAGTAATGAATCACTAAATTTTTTTATGTCTTGTATCTTAAACATAGATGAGAGCTTCAGTTCTAAGTCCAAGTCTTGTTAAAGGCTTTAGAGCAACTGACACTAATCGAAAATGAATATAATTGTATGTTTTAACATACTCCTTTATTTCATGGGGCTTGATTAAAAAAAGATGCTGAATATTACTGGTAATGGATTTAGTTCTTTTAATGGTTTTTACTTTATAGCTTTATTTTAATTGAAAACTTCTAGCTCTATAAATTTCATTTTTATTTACGGTTGGAATAGTTTAGTCACAAATAACTTGATCTAAATCGTCATACCTGATTTTTTCACTATTTTTAATAGACATAAAAGATAAAGAATTTGATAATGTGGAAAAAGACGGTACAAACTTCTTAATAAGCTTAGCCATAATATGTATTATAGAGTTATTTGAATCAAATCCACCATGAGTATCTAACAAAATAGAGGATTTACACACCAAAAAAACGCCCTAAATGCCTTCACACGGCTAACAACGGCTACAACAATGGCTACCTTAGCTTTGTTCCGAGTGGAATATGATTAAAATTTCTCAATAATAACAAACACAGAAATAAGTATTAAGACGTTTGACGTTCTTACTTCTGAGTTAGCAATTCATTAAACAAAATCAAAACATAAAGATTAGTGAAGAAATACTCACAAAACGACTTTATATTGTAACAATACTTGATTACAAACTAGATGCCAACCTGGCTTTGATACCAAATGGAGAAGATGGTGGGTATACAAAAGCATAAGGGAGAGGATATAGGAGATGGTGGTGGAAGCAAGGCTGGATTTTGACTGGTATTCCAACTCTTGCCGGTAAATGATGAAGGCTAGACTTATTTAAAGTCATAACAAACATAATTTACATTTCATTACAACTGAATTTAGACTGAATGTGCATTTCATTTAATGTGCTGGCAAATTTTATGATGCTTCCAAACTGTAGGCAAAAATCACAATATTTGCTGTAGATGAACTTTATTCTAAATAGTGAGATGTCATCATTGCTTTGAGTGACTTGATAAGTATGTGTCATATCTTTATTTCTTTTCCTTTTCTGGAGATAAGTTCTTCATGGATGTGCATGTCGGGAATAAAATACTACTTTATTCTTATGAGAGAAATGCTTTGTCTTTTAGTACTTTTGCATGTACTTTTTCTAAAAACTCATTGATGGCCTAGTAGAAAAAGCTTTCTTCATCCTTCCGATGCTTTAGAAAAAGCTCTTGTAAAAAGAATCTTTATGGTAGGCATAGTATTATAGGAGACTTGCATCAAAAGTGCTCATCGCAACCTTCATTTGTTAATTCACCATGGAATAATTGGATTAACTATTCTCGCGTTTTTTCAGAAATATCAAAAGATATGTCTTCATAAGCACTGATAATTTGATTAAGAGCTGTCTGTCCAGATTTATATCAATTCTATATCACCGTTGTTTGCTTAGCGAGATCATCAGCAATGCATACAACTCGTCAATTGTCACACCAAACATAAGGTAGATAATCAACGGGGAGATGCTTGTAATCATTTAAGGTAGAGATGAAATTTTTACAGACTAAATCTCCTTCTTCATAAGTCATGATAGTCCATAATTGATATAGTTGATAAAACTGAATTTCTGATCTTTCACCCAAAATGGATGATATCGTTATGAGAAGTTGTCTTTTAGTAACTCCAAGGCTGCGAGGGGCATGACGTACGATTGCAGGGAGCTGCTGTATCATTTCAAAATCATCTCTGCATAAAGAAAATCTTTAGACTAATCCTTGTTCGATATATGAGATATTAACTTTAAATGATGGCAGGAACAATTTGGGAAAGCCAGTTGCCCAGCTTATATATTGAGCTTTGAGCATTAATTGCTCCTTGATCTAACAAGAAATAGTTTTTTCTCTAATTCTTGTAGCTATCTCAACTGGAAGGGCTATGCTAACATTTTCCTAGAGGTGATTTCTGGATGTTTTTTTATCAGCGTAGGTGGATAACAGTGCTCTTTGATGGATGTTATGGCATATAAGGATTTGGTTTTCTAAGTCCTTGATTGGTTTGCAATTTTGGATAGGGTTTTTCTAGTGTTTTTTCTTTTATTAGAGAGAATGACACTCCAATGGGCATTGATAAGTTCTCATGAAGTGACAGATAATCCTGGATTGAAGAAGGGAATTGATATTTTTTGGGATGTGGGTTTGAAGGAAGAGCTTGATTCCCGAATAGGGGCTTTACTTGATGTCATAATGAGAAGGGATACTTACTGAAGGCAGATAGGTCTAAATGAGAATTATCAATAATCTAAATTTTTATTTTCTTTGGGAAAAGAAAAATAATTTTATATTTGTCCTCCAGGTAGAATTTGAAGATACCAAATCTGGATGTAGGATTAAATGTAGAAAACATGAAGACATCAGAGAGACGATTAAGAAGATCCATTTGATTTGAAACTAGATATCTGAATGGTTTTTGAACATCTTATTCTTATTTACACTTTGTCTGAATAATATTGATATGTTGAATAGGAATTAATTCAACAAAATCAAAATTTAATTCTTTATTTTCTAAAATATTTTTTAGACTTGATGAGTCAATTTGAAAAGGATGTAAAATTTGTAAAAAAGAATTTCCAAGGATAGCATCATTATTTAAATCCTTTCCTAGAAGGAAATTAGTCTTTATGCATGTTCCATTTTTACAAACATAAATATTACTTAATTTGTATTTGATATGTAGTTTTTTGCTAGCAGTAGCTAGATTAAATTTATTATTGGTTTTCTCATAAAATTTTGTTGGGATTAATCCTTCTCTTATTTAATTAACATCTATGCCACTATCTAGTAAGTAAAGTACTTTAATAAAGAAGTCTTTGACCTCAATTGTAGCTTGAGTTTTCCATTTTTTAAGTGGATTTCTTGTTAAAGAATTTGTAAAACAATTTAGTTCTTTATCAAAGTTTTCTTTATTTTCTAAATTATCATTATTTTCTTGATAATTTTTGAGTGTGTAAGATTCAAGATTCTCAACACGTTGTTTATGTTCCTGAAGTTCAATTAAGTCTTTTTTTAATTCTTTTATTTCTTGCTTCTGATTATTTATTTCTTTATAAAGATCTTGAATAGAAAGATGAGTAGGAGCTTGTTGCTTTCTTAATCTATCTAATATAGTTTTAATGCTGAATTGTTCAGGTAAGTCTGATATGTTATTTGATGTAAAAGCTTTCCTTTTTTTAGTTCCTTTATTTATATTCTGTAGTTTTTCAAAATATTTATTTTTTAATTCTTCATCTTTTAGATCTTTAAGCATTTCTAGCACCATCTCTTCTAGAGCAGAAAATACGTTTAATGATAAAGAGGAAGAAGCAGATTCATATTGGATTTCACTGTCAAATATTTTACAATGACATGTATCTGAAGCATGAGAGGAAGAATAATCTGTATCAAAGGAACTGGATGACTCTGACACTGAGGATCCTTTTAAGATAGTTTGGATTTCTTTTTCTATTTTAACTTTTATTTTTGGGCAGTCAGGAGCTATATGTCCTTTTTCTTTGTAATTATAACATTGTATTTCTTTTTTCTTAGGATGAGAAGTGGATGGATTATCTCTTGTATAAGATTTCTTTAATTCTTTAAAAGGGTTTTTATGAGAAGATTTTTATAATATCTTTTTAAGGGAGTATAATATTATGGAGTTGAAAATTATTTAGATTTTATTTTTTGATGGTTTCTTTTTAAGTTTTTCTTTTTATTCTAGCTAGAAATACTGATTAATGGTTCTATCCCAAATTAAAAACAAAAATCACCAAGTTCATACTTGCTGATTTTTTTTTATTTTCAATTTGATGTTTAAGTTTGATTTCATTGCATAATGAAAATTCAACTTTATTAATCTTTTGAATTAGATCACCATATGTATACATTCCATAATTCAAATTTCCATAATTTTCTGATTTTAATTCTTCTATAACTTTTTCTGCATAAAGTTTAGGAAGCCCAAATATGAATTTTTCTTTATAAAATTCTGAATTACTTGCATCGATCTATAGAGTTTTGATAAGAAAACATCTTTATACCAACACAAATCTGATAATGTTGGGCAAGATAAATTCATTAATTGTGTTTTTAATTTTTCTTCTCCATTCATATAATTACCAATAAAATGTTTAACTATATTGGTAATAAGCATGTAGATGGAATCAGGGATCATTTGGCCTTGAGGAGTAAGAATAGGCTTTCCTGAAGGATTTCTTTTTACTGCATTTCATATAGCATTTCTTTCTGTATCAAATAGGTATTTTTCCCACCAACCGTGTAATTGTCTAGCAAATCCAAGGACGACTGCATTTACTGCATGTCTTCGATCATTACCGGCAGCCATGATGGTAGAGGCATATATCATCACGTGTTGGCATAGTTGCAAGATTTGATATTCATATAGTCCACTACATTCCATTCATATACCGAAGAGTTTTCAAATCGAAGGCCATTTAGAATAGCTTGTTCTTCGAATTGAAGATCAAGTGGAGTAGGTCTTGGATAATAATTTCTTGTTTTTGTTGTAGTGACTATTGGTTTTTTTCTTTTAAAGATTTTATTGATTTGTAAAGATTCTTGATTTTGATCATCTTGATTTTTATTTGATTTTTCTTTTATAGAGTCAAAAACAGAGAATTCTGAGTCTGAGCTTGAAGCTTTAGAAACTAAAACATTTATGGATTTCTTATCTTTATTTTCTTTATTATCTTTAAATTTTATGTTTGTAAAACTATGAGATAATTGATTGATTAATTTGTCTGAAAATTTTAAGGGTTTTTTTTCTAACTTTAGATCTTTAAAGGTTTCACCTTGAAAAGCTAAAGATTGTGTCTTGATTACTTTATGAGAAGAAGTAGTTTCATAAAATTTTAAAATATTTTCGACTTTATTTTCAATTCTATTGGTTTGCTGGCCAATAGTATGAAGGTTTATATTTGTATAATTATTTTGTTCTAAAACATAACTTAAATTTGATTTGTAAATAAATTCAGTTTTACCTTTGTCTCCTTATATTTTTGCAACATCTTTTATGGGTACAGCTGAAGTTTCTATATAAATGATTTGATTTAATGGAGGATGCATAGATTCTTTAGTCCTTTGTGGAGAGGAACTGATAGAAGCTATAATCCAAGAAGAGCTTAATTTAGTTATCATATTAATGGATAAATCTTCAGTATTATAAGCTTTCTTTATGGCTAGTTAATCAAAGAAATAAATATTTCTTTGATGATCATACATATATTTATACCATTTTGCGTTTAGAAAGTCTTTGTGTTCTCGAGAAACATGGTTAAAAAAGGATCTTGTGAGAGGATGTACAGCTAAATTCTTTTTCAATATTTCTTTATCAATTTCAAAGCATTCAATAACATTTATATTGAAATCAGATACTGAATGATTATATGTATTAGATGGAGAAGCTTGATAAGAAGGATACACAAGTCCTGTAGGTCGAAGGTCTACATTAGGTGTAGAGCAAGAAACTTGGGATGGTTCTTTTATGAAAGATCCTACCACTGGTGGAGGATGTGAATAAGATTTTTTAGAAAGTTGATAAACTGTAGGAGTTGTATCTTTTGAATCTATTTTAAAATTTATTCCAATACTTCCATCTTCATGTTCAATAATTATTTCAATATCTTGATTTTCTAAAGACCTTTCTGGTTGAGTATTTTCTAAATGCCATTTACGAGATAGATTAATATCATTCCACTGTATGAGTTTTGAAATATTAACTTTATTTTTTAAATTAGTTTGGAATAAAGTAATCATACCTTTTGCTTGATGGGAATAGGCTATGCCTGGAACAACTGAATTCATGAGTTTATAATAAACTCTATTTATGAGAGCAAGATTTTGATTATGAGGATTCATATCAAAACCTTTTGTTTGGATAGCAAGAGTTAAAGCTTTATGTGCACCTAGATCTGTAAGAGAAACAAAGAAATTTGGAAAGCAATTGAAGAAAATAGGGCCATTAGCCAAACTTGATCAACCATTCCAAGTAATGAATCACTGAATTTTTTATGTCTTGTGTCTTGAACATAGGTGAGAGCTTCTGTTTTAAGTCCAAGTCTTGTTAAAGGCTTTAGAGCAACTTGCACTAATCCAAAATGAATACAATTGTATGTTTTAACATACTTCTTTATTTCATAGGGCTTGATTAAAGAAAGATGCTGAATATTACTGGTAATGCATTCAATTCATTCAATGGTTTTTACTTTATAACTTGGTTTTAATTGAAAACTTCCAACTTTATAAATTTCATTTTTATTTACAGTTGGAATATCCAGTCACAAATAACTTGATAAAAATCGTCATAATTGATTTCTTCACTATTTTTAATAGACATAGAAGATAAGGAATTTGATAATGAGGAAGAAGAAGGTACAAACTTTTTAACAAGCTCAGTCATAATTTGTATTACAGAGTTATTTTAACCAAATCCACCATGAGTATCTAATGAAATAGAGGATTTTCACACCAACAAAACGCCTTAAACACTTTCACACGGCTAACAACGGCGACAATAATGGCTACCTCAACTTCGCTTCAGGTGGAATATGACTAAAATTTCTCAGTAATAACAAACACAAAACTACGTATTAAGACTTTGACGTTCTTGCTTTTGAGCCAGTAATTCCTTAAACAAAATCAAAACATAAAGATAAGTGAAGAAATACTAATAAAACGACTTTTTATTGCAACAATACTTGATTACAACTAGATGCCAACCATTCACTTCTCTTGATATTAATCTATCTGGTAAATGGTGCTTAAAGAATGCTCAACTAGAAAGGTCTTTAGTAAATTAAGATATTGAAACAATTATTTAACATGAAGATGGAAGTATTGAAATAAAATTTCAAACAGATTCAAGAGATACAACTCTTACAGTTTATCAAACTTTTAAAAAATCTTATTCACATCCTCCAATGGTAGGATCTTCCATAAAAGAACCATCCCGAATTAAAAAATGGAGCTAGAAATGTTCAAAGATCTAAAAGAAGAAGAATTCGAAAATAAATATTTTGAAAAAATTCAGAAAATAAACAACAGAAATAAAAAAAGGAAAAGCTTCTACATCAACTAATATATCTGACTTACCTAAAAAATTTAGAATAAAAACTGTTTTAGATAGATTAAGAGAGCAACAAGCTCCTACTCATCTTTCAATTCAAGGTCTTTATAAAGAAATTAATAATCAAAAGCAAGAAATAATAGAATTAAAACAAAACTTAATTGAACTTCAAGAACTCAAACAGCGTGTTGAGAATCTTGAATTTCACAAACTTAAAAATTATCAAGAAAATATGATAATTTATAACGTCAAGAAAAATTTGATGAAAACTTAAATGGTTTTGTAAACTCTTTAACAAGAATCCACCGTAGAAAGTACTCTACTTACTAGATAGTGGCGCAGATGTTAATTTAATAAGAGAAGGATTAATCCCAACAAAATATTATGAAAAAACCAAATATGAACTCAGCCTAGCAACTGCAAGTAATAAACTCTATATCCATTGTAAATTAAATAACGTCCATGTTTGCAAAAACGAAACATGTATAAAGACTAATTTCCTACTCAGAAAAGATTTAAACAATGATGTTATCCTTCAAAATTCTTTTCCTACAAATTCTATTGCCTGTTCAAATTGATTCATCAGGCCTTAAAAGTATTAAAGATGATGAAAAATAAATTTTTGATTTTGTTAAATCAACTTCTACTCCGCTTATCAATATCATTCAAAATCAAATTGCTTATACGGAAAAAAAATTACATATCTTCAAGAAGATATGAATTCTTTAAGGATTGAGAAAGAATTACAAAAACCAGAATTCAAAAAAGATTTAATCCAATTTCAAAAATCTCTTGAAATAGAAAGCTGTTCTGACCTTCCTTCTGCCTTATGGCACAGGAAACACCATACTATTTCTCTTCCATCTATCGATAATTTCAATGAATCTCAAATTCCTACTAAAGCTCGACTTATTTAGATGAATAAAGACCTTGTACAACTATGTACTAAAGAAATCAATGATCTTCTTGCTAAAAAGCTTATACAGAAATCACAATCCCCTTGGAGTTTTGCAGCATTTTATGTAAATAAAGCGCCTGAATAAGAACGAGGTGTTCCCCGTCTTGTTATCAACTACAAGACATTGAATAAAGTCCTAAAGTCCATCAGATATCCAACTCCAAATAAAACTAATCTTGTTAACCGTCTACCTGGTTCCTTTTTTCCAAATTTAATCTTAAATCAGGATTTTGGCAAATTCAAATCACCTTGGAGGATAGGTACAAAACTACTTTTATAGTACCATTTGGCCATTACAAATGGAATGTTATGCCATTCGATTTAAAAAATGCTCATTCAAAATTTCAAAGAATAATGAATAACATTTTTAATCTATATCAAGCTTTTACACTCGTCCATATAGATGACATTCTTGTGTTTTCAAAATCTATTTGTGACCATTGGAAATATTTAAATATTTTTAAAAAAGTTATTATCAAGAATGGACTTGTCTTATCCTAAAAGAAAATGAAGCTTTTTCAAACAAAAATTTAGTTTCTTGGCTTTATAATTAAAAAAAAGAACTATTTCTCCAGTCCAAAGAGTTATTCAGTTTGCTTCCCAATTTCCTGATGAAATTCTTAATAAAGAGCAGTTGCAGCATTTTCTTGGATGCCTTAATTATGTTTCTGACTTTTATAAAGATTTTGCTAATGAAAGAAAAATCTTACAAATGTGTTTGACCAAAAATCCCATAGAATGGTCACCTACTCATACAAAAGCTATTCAAAATATTAAACAGAAAGTCGAAAATTTACCTTGTTTAACTATCCCTCATCTAAATTTATTAAAAATGGTTCAAACAGATGCATTTGAAATAGGTTTTGGAGGATTCCTTCTACAAAGAAATGTCCTTAGAAAAGAAGAAATTCTTTGTTTCACTTCTGGAACAGGGATGCCCACTAAATAGAATTAGTCAACTATTAAAAAGGAAATCCTATCTATAGTAAAAAGTATAATGAAGCTTCAAAGTGATTTATTGAACAAAATTTTTTTATTAAGAATAGATTGTAAATCTGCTAAAGAAATTTTAGAAAAAGATGTAAAAAATCTTGCTACTAAGTAAATCTTTACTTGCTGGCAAGCTTTATTAGTTATATTTGACTTTGACATGGAGTATATTGCAGGGAAAAATAATTCTCTTCCTGATTTTTAATCTCGTGAGTTTTTATAGGGATAAAAAAATGAAGCCTCGGCAGATTAGACCTTTTTTCCAATCCCCAACTAATAAAGTTTCTTCCATTATGAACACTACACCTTTATCCAGAAAATCCAGCGGCAATTATCTTGAGAGATGGAGAGCAACCCATACTTTTAATATTCCTCAATTTCAAAGCCCATCAAGCCCTGTATCCAGAAAAACTTAAGCTTCACAAGCTCAATATTTTGCCATAAAAGCGCCCTTGAGAATTTATTCCTTAGATGACATGTCTTATGCCGATACCATTTCTATTGAACATCTTATCCAAACCCTTTTTTCTCCTGATCACTTATTTATCCAACCTCTTGACTATAAAGTCTATGAACAGATTCTGGTCAGAACTGGTAGCTGTACTATTGATCATACAGATAGATCAAAAAATTCATACTTAAATTCTTTACCACCTAATATTACTATCCTCTATTCAAAAATCAAAATCCTGTATGTTCTCTCTATAGAAGAATGGGGACGACCTCTTCATATGCCTCAAAGGCTTGATTCAGAAGTTATTTTTAATTATTATGATTATATTTCTGCTTGGGAAGTCATCCTCTATTATCAAAACCCATCCTTCAGCATTTCTAGTTTATCAGATTCAAATCAAACTCTCATAAAATACCTATGTGGTTCTTTACACAATTTTGGATTCCTTTTGGTGCCACTAAAGACATCTTTCCTCAAGCACTTCTTCCTCTTTATGAATCCTATTCTGCATCATTTAAAGCCCTTCTCAATCAGAAAAAAAAAAAAGCCTTTATCAGCACCTACAACTTGCAATAGAACCTTATGTTACTATGTGGTTTTATCATAAGCAGGAGATTCCTTGGTTCTTGAAATGGAATTTTTATAAAGAAATGAACTTCAGTCCACCAGTTTTATCTCGAATGATTTATATCAAGTTTTGGAATCAATTTGATTATACTACACTACTCCAGCAACATTCTACCGATCAAGCTATAAAGCCATCATTCTCTGAAGTTCTTAAAACTCCTAAAAAAGAAAAGAAAGGCTTCATCCAGCAAGTGATATTGACAAACAGAAGAATTCTACTTCAGCCTCTCCTTCTACTTTTTACGCAGTAGCAGATTTGCTTTAACTAAAAAAAAAACTTCAAAAGGAAATTATTGAACAAATACAAAAAGAACGGTCATCTGAAAATTCTCTATTAAGTTTGGTCAGCAGCTGCATCATCTTTGGGCTGATGATAATCCTTTTGAAAATATTGCTCATGAACCAGATACAGATGCTGATGAGATAAAAAGTGATAATGAGGGATTCATATCTATCCGAAGAAAAGGAAAAAAATAAAGCTAAGACAAGACATATGCTTTATCAAGCCACTCAATTTCCCACAAAGCAATCATGACAATCGACTATTCAGAATAAAGTTCATCTACAGTGAAGATTGTGATCTTATCCAGCAGTCCTAAAGCTCATGAAATTTGTCAGCACATGAAATGAAATGAAAATGTAGTGTAAATTTAGTTGTAATGAAATGTAAATTATGTTTGTTATGACTATAAATAAGTGTAGTCTTCCTCATGCACTAGAAAGAGTTGGAATACCAATCAAAATCCAACCTTGCTTCCACCACCATCTCCTCTCTCCTCTCCCTTCCGCTTTTGTATACCCACCATCTTCCCCATTTGGTATTAAAGCCAAGTTGGTGTCAAATTTGTAATCTAGTGCTTTGGAAATATAAAGTCATTTTGTGAGTATTTCTTCAATTATCTTTGTTATGTTATGCTTTGATTTTGCTTAAGGAATTGCTGACTTAAAAGCACGAACGTCAAAAGTCTTAATACTTACTTCTGAATTTGTTATTATTAAGAAATTTTAATTATACTCCACCCGGAGTGAAGCTGAGGTATCCATTGTTATCGTTGTTGTTAGCCGTGTGAAGGTGTTTAAGGAGTTTTGTTGGTGTGTAAATCCTCTATTTCGTTAGATATTCGTGGTGGATTTGGTTAAAATAACTCTCTAATACAAATTATGGCTAAGCTTATTAAGAAGTTTGTACCTTCTTCTTCCTCATCATCAAATCCCTTATCTTCTATGTCTATTAAAAATAGTGAAGAAATCAGTTATGATGATTTAGATCAAGTTATTTGTGACTGGACTATTCCAACCGTAAATAAAAATGAAATTTATAAAGTTGAAAGTTTTCAATTAAAATCAAGTTAGAAAGTAAAAACCACTGAAAGAACTGAATCCATTACCAATAATATTCAGCATCTTTCTTTAATCAGGCCCATGAAATAAAGGAGTATGTTAAAACATACAATTATATTCATTTTGGATTAGTGCAAGTTGCTCTAAAGCCTTTAACACGACTTGGACTTCGAACAGAAGCTCTCATCTATGTTCAAGATACAAAGCATAAAAAATTTAGTGATTCATTACTTGTAATGGTTGAATTAAATTCGGCTAATGACCTTACTTTCTTTAATTGCTTTCCAAATTTCTTTGTTTCCCTTACAGATCCAGGTGCACATGAAGCTCTTACTCTTGCTATTCAAATAAAAGGTTTTGATATGAATCCTCATAATCAAAATCTAGCTCTCATATATAGAGTCTATTATAAACTCATGAATTCAAGTGTTCCAGGCATAGCTGATGAGTCTTTAAAAATACATATTTTCATACACAATTTGACCCATTTTAAGGACTTATTAACTTGAAAGAGCCTCATTTAGTGTGATATCATGGGTTAATTCATTTTAAATTCATTTTTATATTTTTCTGTATAAATTGCTTAAAAATCACACTTTTTGCATAAATTCATGAACTTGCTATTTTTGGAAAGTCTATTTTTGGAAAGTTTTGTGAAAATAATTTTTCTCATGAATTAAATTGAATTCTCTTCATCATTAGTTCATTCATACAAATCATGAAGAATGATGTACATTTTTATTATCATTTCGTGAGAAATGGGCCCACAGTCATGCATATGTGATGTTAGGGGTAAAATTATCTTTTCACATGAATTCACATCTGTTTTGTAGGAAATTGATTATATGGGTCCCATTTGTAAAGAATTGAGGCAAGGAATTGATTTCAAGAGAAAGGAGAGAAGAATTGAAGAGAAAAAAAAATTAGAAGAAAATTGTAAAAAGTCGGCTTCATGGTCCCACACATACATGCACATGTGTGGGGCACACTTGTAAAATATCCAAGATGGGGTCCATTTATTTGTTGCACATTTTCAAGAGATTTTAAAGGGAATTTGAAGAATATATCATCAAAGATGGACAAGGAAAGCCACATAGGAGTTCTTTTTGGAAAAGGAGAAGATTTAATTGAAAAAAAAATAAAAAAAATATCCAAACTAGCTATTCCACGTCCAAAAGAGATTTTGAATCAGATTTTGATTGAAAAAGAAAAGGAAAAAAAATCAAGAGGGTTATCTTCAAAGATCTCTTCAAGTTAGGAGCCAACAAGGAGAACTTTCAAGTGCCAAAAACTTGATCGTGAGTTCCAAGTGCAGAACCGCGATGTAGTAATAAAACTGGTGAGACCAGGTCGATCCTCAGGGAGCAATGTGTTTAAGGTATTTTTTTTTCAACTTGACTTGCCTTAAAATAAAAATCTAAAACTAACCTAATTAAAATCTAACAAATACAAGTGTCGTACTTACCAAAATTAAATTAGTTACAGACCAATGAAAGAAACTTTCCTAAATCTAAAATTCCTAAAATAAAACTAAAATTGCTGCAAAACTAAAACACAAGTTAGAACTTCCAAAAATAAAAACTAAAATTAGAAACTAACTAAACTAAACAATGTTAGAAACAAAATAAAAAAAAATTAGAAACTTTCCTAGGTAAGAATTTCCAAAACTAGAAAACTTTTCAATTTAATATCTTCAATTAAAACAATTTTAGAAAGATATTTTAATTATAAAAATTAACTAAAACAATCAAAAACATAAAACTAGAAACAAATTTAAAATTAGAAAGTTAGTAAAATTTGCAGAAAATAACATAAAATTGCAGGAAGTCAAAGGCGGTAATAACACGAAAGTCAAAGGCGGTAAACAACTGAAATCAAAGGCGGTAATAACAAGAAGTCAAAGGCGGTAGATTGCTCTTTCAATTTCTTATCTTAATTTGGGTTAAAATAGATTAGCAGTGTTGTCTTAGGGTCTTATTCTTCATCTTAGGTCGTCAATCTAAGTGAGAAAAACAAATTTCCATTCCATGTAGAAATAAATTTCAGAATTGGCCTCTAATCTTTTTTTACTTAAACCTCTTTAACTTCATCTTGCATTGCCTCCAAACATACAATGTATCTAAAGAGACAAAGTATATTAAAAAGGTTACTAAGATGGGTTACTAGTTGTGATTCCAATTTTATCCCAATATTTAAACAAGAACAAAAATTAACCCAATCACAAACAAGACTAAAATTATGAACACCACAAAATCAAAGACAAGAACAATTGAAAAGAAACAAACTTTACTAGCATGAAATTGTTTTACAAAAGATTGGAAATAAAAAGCAAACAATTACATGCTAGGATGGATGAGAATTCCTCCTTCTAGTTGACACTTCAAGGTTGGTGGTGTGGCTTTAGGGCTAAGCCTCCTTGATGACTTAAGATGTTGAGACAAGAGAGGGAGAGATGGATGAAGAAATCTAGAGGTGGGAGGTGGGTAATTCTTCCATGAAGAATATGGGAGAAGGGTGCCCTATTTATACTTTTTCAAGTCCTACTCCTTCTCAAACTTTAAAAATCTTAAAAAAAATAAAAAAATAAAAGAAAAAAGGGCTCCAACCAATGCTTTGGACGTGCAATATCCTTGGGGATTTTTTTTTCTTTTTCTTTTTCTCTTCTTTCCTTGCTTGTTTTGTCCAAAAATCCCTCTTGGATGCTTCTTTCCTTCTTTGTCATTGCCACCTTGCATTGAAATCTTTTGAGAGATGAAATAGGGATAAGAATCCTCTCTTAGAATCAAACTTGGCCCACATGAGGTGTAGAACTTCCCCTTTTATCTCTTTGCATCGTTAACTTTCTTTTTTTGGAAAGTTCTCTTTGTTGGCTCCTAACTTGAAGAGATCTTTGAAGATAACCCTCTTGATTTTTTTTCTTTTTCTTTTTCAATCAAAATCTGATTCAAAATCTCTTTTGGACATGGAATAGCTAGTTTGGATATTTTTTTATTTTTTTTTCAATTAAATCTTCTCCTTCTCCAAAAAGAACTCCTATGTGGCTTTCCTTATCCATCTTTGATGATATATTCTTCAAATTCCCTTTAAAATCTCTTGAAAATGTGCAACAAATAAATGGACCCCATCTTGGATGTTTTACAAGTGTGCCCCACACATGTGCATGTATGTGTGGGACCATGAAGCCGACTTTTTACAATTTTCTTCTAATTTCTTTTTTCTCTTCAATTCTTCTCTCCTTTCTCTTGAAATCAATTCCTTGCCTCAATTCTTTACAAATGGGACCCATATAATCAATTTCCTACAAAACAGATGTGAATTCATGTGAAAAGATAATTTTACCCCTAACATCACATATGCATGACTGTGGGCTCATTTCTCACGAAATGATAATAAAAATGTACATCATTCTTCATGATTTTGTATGAATGAACTAATGATGAAGAGAATTCAATTTAATTCATGAGAAAAATTATTTTCACAAAACTTTCCAAAAATAGACTTTCCAAAAATAGCAAGTTTCATGAATTTATGCAAAAAGTGTGATTTTTAAGCAATTTATACAGAAAAATATAAAAATGAATTTAAAATGAATTAACCTATGATATCACACTAAATGAGGCTCTTTCAAGTTAATAAGTCCTTAAAATGGGTCAAATTGTTTATGAAAATATGTATTTTTAAAGACTCATCAATAGCCTATTCCCATCAAGTAAAAGGTGTGACTACTTTATTCTAAGATAATTTCAAAAATAAAGTTAATATTTCAAAACTCATACTATGGAATGATATTAATCAATCTGGTAAATGGCACTTAGAAAACGCTCAACCTGAAAGGTCTTTAGAAAATCAAGATATTGAAACAATTATTGAACATGAAGATGGAAGTGTTGAAATAAATTTTCAAACAGATTCAAGAGGTACAACTCCTATAGTTTATCAACCTTCTAGAAAATCTTATTCACATCCTCCATCAGTGGTAGCATCTTCCATAAAAGAACCATCTCGAGTTTCTTGCTCTACACCTAATGTAGACCTTCGACCTATAAGACTAGTGTATCTTCTTATGAAGCTTCTCCATCTAATACATATAATCCTTCAGAATCTGATTTCAATATAAATGTTATTGAATGTTGTGAAATTGAAAAAGAAATGTTAAAAAAGAATTTAGCTTTACATCCTCTCACAAAATCCTTTTTTAACCATGTTTCTCAATAATATAAAGACTTTCTAAAAGCAAAATGGTATAAACATATGTATGATAATCAAAGAAATATTTATTTCTTTGATTGGCTTAAACTTAGCCATAAAGAAAGCTTATAACACTGAAGATTTATCCATCAATATGATAACAAAATTAAGTTCATCTTGGATTATAGCTTCTACTAGTTCTTCTCCACAAAGAACTAAAGAATCTATACATCCTCCATTACATCAAATCATTTATAAAGAAACTTCAGCTGTACCCATAAAAGATGTTGCAAAAATACAAGGAGACAAAGGTAAAACTGAATTTGTTTACAAATCGGATTTAAGTCATGTTTTAGAACAAAATAATTATACAAATATAAACCTTCATACTATTGGCCAACAAACGAATAGAATTGAAGATAAAGTTGAAAATATTTAAAATTTTATGGAACTACTTCTTCCTAAAAAGTAATCAAGATACAATCTTTAAGTTTTCAAGGTGAAGCCCTTCAAGATCTAAAGTTAGAAAAAAAATCCCTTAAAATTTTTAGATGAACTAATCAATCAATTATCTCATAGTTTTACAAACATAAAACTTAAAATAATAAAGAAAATGAAGATGAAAAATCCATAAATGTTTTAGTTTCTAAAGCTTCGAGCTCAAACTCAGAATTCTCTGTTTCTGATTCTATAGAAGAAAAATCAAATGAAAATCGAGATGATCAAAATCAAGAATCTCTATAAATAAATAAAATATTAAAATGGCAAAAACCAATAGTCATTGCAGTAAAAACAAGAAATTATTATCCAAGACCTACTCCAGTTGATCTTTAATTCGAAGAACAAGCTATTCTTAATGGCCTTCGATTTGAAAACTCTTCAGTATATGAATGGAATGTAGATGGACTATCTGAATATCAAATCTTGCAACTATGCAAATACATGATGATATATGCCACTACCATCATGGCTGCCCGCAGTAAATGCAATCGTGCTTGGATATACCGGGCAACTACATGGTTGGTGGGAAAAATGCCTATTTGATATAGAAAGAAATACTATATTAATTATAGTAAAAAGAGATCCCTCAGGAAATCCTGTTCTTACTCCTCAAGGCCAAAGGATCCCTAATTCCATCTACATGCTTATTACCAATGAAGTCAAACATTTTATTGGTAATTATATGAATGTAGAAGAAAAATTAAAAACATAATTAATTGATTTATCTTGCCCAACATTATTAGATTTTCATTGGTATAAAGATGTTTTCTGGTCAAAAGTCTATACAATCAATGCAAGCAATTCAGAATTTTGGAAAGAAAAATTCATTCCTGGTCTTCCTAAACTTTTTGCAGAAAAAGTTAGAAAAGAATTAAAATTAGAAAATTATGGAAATTTGAATCATGAATGTATACATATGGTGATCTAATTCAAAAGATTAATAAAGTTGCATTTTCATTGTGCAATGAAATCAAACTTAAACGTCAAATTGAAATAAAAAAAAAATCATCAAGTATGAACTTGGTGATTTTTGTTTTCAATTTGGCATGGAACCATTAATTAGTCATTCCAGCCATAATAAAAAGAAAAACTTAAAATGAAACCATCAAAAAAGAAAATCTAAATATTTTTCAACTCCACAATATTATATTCCCTCAAAAAGATATCTTAAAAAATCTTCGCATAAAAACCCTTATAAAGAATTAAAGAAATCTTATACAAAAGATAATCCATCCACTTCTCATCCCAAGAAAAAAGAAATACAATGTTATAATTATAAAGAAAAAGGACATAGAGCTCCTGACTGCCCAAAAATAAAAGTAAAAACTAAAAAAGAAACCAAAACTATCTTAAAAGGATCCTCATCCTCATCCTTAGAATAATCTAGTCCTGCTGATAAAGATTATTCTTCAGATACATGTCATTGTAAAATATTTGACAGTGAAATCCAGTAAGAATCTGCTTATTCTTCTTCTTTATCTTTAAACATACTTTCTATTCCAGAAGAACTGGTGCTAGAAATGTTTAAAGATCTCAAAGATAAAGAATTAAAAAATAAATATTTTGAAAAAATACATAATATAAATAAAGGAAATAAAAAAGGAAAAGCTTCTACTTCAAATAATATATCTGATTTACCTAAACAATTCAGTATTAAAACTGTATTAGATAGATTGAGAGAGTAGCAAACTCCTCCTCATCTTTCAATTCAAGATCTTTATAAAGAAATTAATAATCAAAATCAAGAAATAAAAGAATTAAAACAAGACGTAATTGAACTTTAAGAACTCAAATAACATGTTGAGAATCTTGAATTTCACATACTCAAAAATTATCATGAAAATAATGATAATTTAGAAAATCAAGAAAAATTTGATGAAAACTTGAATGGTTTTGTAAATTCTTTAACAAGGAATCCACTTAAAAAATGGAAAACTCAAGTTATAATGAAGTCAAAGAATTCTCTATTAAAGCACTCTACTTACTAGATAGTGGCGCGGATGTTAATTTAATAAGAGAAGGATTAGTCCCAACAAAATATTATGAAAAAACCAATAATAAACTCAAACTAGCTATTGCTACCAAAAAACTACATATCAAATACAAATTAAGTAATGTTTATGTCTATAAAAATGGAACATGCATAAAGACTAATTTCCTTCTAGAAAAGGATTTAAACAATGATGTTATCCTTGGAAATCCTTTTCTAAAAATTTTATAGCCTTTTCAAATTGACTCATCAAGTCTAAAAACTATTTTAGATAATAAAGAATTAAAATTTTATTTTATTGAATTAACTCCTATTCAACATATCAATATTATTTAGACAAAGTGTAAATAAGAATAAGATGTTTAAAAGCCATTCAAATATCCAGTTCCAAATAAAACGAATCTTATTAATCATCTTTCTGATGTCTTCTTGTTTCTACATTTGATCCTACATCCAAATTTTGGTACCTTCAAATTCTATCCGGAGGACAGATATAAAATTATTTTTCTTTTCCCAAAGAAAATAAAAATTCAGGTTATTGATAATTCTCATTTAGACCTATCTCTTACTCCTATCTACCTTTAGGAAGTATTTCTTCTCATTATGACATCAAGCAAAGCCCCTACTTAGGAATCAAGCTCTTCCTTCATACCTACTTCCCAACAAATATCAATTTCCTTCTTCAATCTAGGATTATCTGTCACTTCACAAGAAGTTATCAATGCCCATTGGAGTGCCATTCTCTTTGATAAAAGAAAAAACACTAAAGAAACCCTATCCAAAATTGCAAACCATATCCATGACTTAGAAAGCCAAACCCTTATGTGCCATAACATCCATCAAAGAGCATTGTTATCCACCTATGCTGATGAAAAAACATCTAGAATTCACCTCCTGGAAAAGGTTAACACAGTCCTTTCAGATGAGATAGCTACAAGAATTAGAGAAAAAACTATTTCTTGTCAGATCAAGGAGTGATTAATGCTCAAAGCTCAATATATAAGCTAGGCAATTGGCTTTCCCAAATTGCTCTTACCATCATATGAAGTTGATATCTCATATATCAAACAAGGATTAGTCCAAAGATTTTCTTTATGCAGAGATGATTTTGAAATGATATAGCAGCTCCCTGCAATCATGCGTCATGCTTTTCGTAGCCTTGGAGTTACCAAAAGGCAACTTCTCTTAACGATATCATCCACTTTGGGTGAATGATCAGAAATTCAGTTTTATCAACCATATCAATTATGGACTATCATGACTCATGAAAAAGGAGATTTAGTCTGCAAAAAATTCATCTCTACCTTAAATGATTACAAGCATCTCCCTGTTGATTATCCAGCTCAATGGTATGAATCTCATGAAGTCGCTACAATGGAATACAGCTTAGAACGTCTCCAAAATTATGATCTAGCTTCTGATCAATATCAAAGATTTCTCAATCTAAAAGGACATCTTGAATTTGCAAGTACGTACCAATATGTTAAGTATGATAGTCGATGAGTTGTTTGCATTGCTGATGATCTTGCTGAGCAAACAACAATGATACAAAATCCATATAAATCTGAACATACAGCTCTTAATCAAATTATCAATGCTTATGAAGACATGTCTTTTGATATTTCTGAATAAACTTGAGAAGAGTTAATCTAATTTTTCCATGGTGAATTAACAAATGAAGGTTGGGATGAGCACTTTTGATGCAAGTCTCCTATAATACTATGCCTAACATAAAGATTCTTCCTATAAGAGCTTTTTCTAAAGCATTGAAAGGATGAGAAAAGCTTTTTCTACTAGTCCATCAATGAGTTTTTAGAAAAAGTACATGCAAAAGTACTAAAAGACAAAGCATATCTTTCAGAAGAATGAAATAGTATTTTATTCCTGACATGCACATCCATGAGGAACTTATCTCCAAAAAGGGAAAAGAAATAAAGACATGACACAAACCTTATCAAGTCACTCAAAGCAATCATGACATCTCACTATTCAGAATAAAGTTCATCTACAGCAAAGATTGTGATTTTTGCCTGCAGTTCGAAAGCATCATGAAATTTGCTAACACATTAAATGAAATGCACATTTAGTCTAAATTCAGTTGTAATGAAATGTAAATTATGTTTGTTATGACTATAAATAAGTCTAGCCTTCCTCATGTTCAAGCTAAAGTTGGAATACCAGTCAAAATCCAGCTTGCTTCCACAACCATCTCCTCTCTCCTCTCCCGTCCGGTTTTGTATACCCACCACCTTCTCCGTTTGGTATCAAAGCCAAGTTGGCATCTAGTTTGTAATCAAGTATCGTTGCAATATAAAGCCATTTTGTGAGTATTTCTTCATTTATCTTTATGTTTTGATTTTCTTTAAGCAATTGCTGACTTAGAAGCAAAAACGTCAAAAATCTTAATATTTGGTTGTATGTTTGTTATTATTGAGAAATTTTAATCATATTCCACCCAGAGTGAAGCTGCTGTAGCCACTGTTGTTGCCGTTATTTGCCGTGTGAAGGCATTTAAGGCATTTTGTTGGTGTAAATCCTTTATTTTGTTGGATACTCGTGGTGAATTTGGTTAAAATAACTTTGTAATACAAATTATGGCTAAACTTAATAAGAAGTTTGTACCTCCTTTTTCCTCATCATCAAATTCCTTATCTTTTATGTCTATTAAAAATAGTGAAGAAATCAGTTATAACGATCTAGATTAAGTTATTTTTGACTGGACTGTTTCAATTGTAAATAAAAATGAAATTTATAAAATTGGAAGTTTTCAATTAAAATCAAGTTATAAAGTAAAAACCATTGAAAGAGCTGAATCTATTACGAGTACTGTTCTGCATCTTTCTTTAATCAAGCCCCATGAAATAAAGGAGTATGTTAAAACATACAATTATATTCATTTTGGATTAGTGCAAGTTGCTCTACAGCTGTTAACAAGACTTGGACTAAGAACTGAAGCTCTCATTTATGTTCAAGATGCAAGATAAAAAATTCAGTGATTCATTACTTGGAATGGTTGAATCAAGTTTGGTTAATGACCCTACTTTCTTCAATTGCTTTCCAAATTTCTCTATTTACCTTACGAATCCAGGTGCACATGAAGCTCTTACTCTTACTATCCAAACAAAAGGTTTTGATATGAATCCTCATAATCAAAATCTTGCTCTCATATATAGAGTTTCTTATAAACTTATGAATTCAGCTATTCCAGGCATAGCCTATTCCATCAAGCAAAAGGTATAACTACTTTATTCCAAACTAATTTCAAAACCAAAGTTAATATTCCAAAACTCATATAGTGGAATGATATTAATCTATCTGGTAAATGGCGCTTAGAAAATGCTTAACTTGAAAGTTCTTTAGAAAATCAAGATATTGAAACAATTATTGAACATAAAGATGGAAGTGTTGAAATAAATTTTCAAACAGATTCAAGAGATACAACTCCTACAGTTTATCAACCTTTTAGAAAATCTTATTCATCCTCCATCAGTGGTAGGATCTTCTATAGAAAAACCATCTTGAGTTTCTTGCTCTACACCTAATGTAGACCTTCGACCTACAGGACTAGTGTATCCTTTTTATCAAGCTTCTCCATCTAATACATATAATCCTTCGGAATCCAATTTCAATATAAATGTTATTGAATGCTTTGAAATTGATAAAGAAATGTTAAAAAAGAATTCAGCTTTATATCCTCTCACAAAATCCTTTTTTAACCATATTTATCAAGAACAAAAAGATTTTCTAAAAGCAAAATGGTATAAATATATCTATGATAATCAAAGAAATAATTTTTTCTTTGATTGGCTTAAACTATCCATAAAGAAAGCATATAATACTGAAGATTTATCCATCAATATAATAACTAACTTAAGCTTTTCTTAGATTATAGCGTCTACTAGTTCCCCTCCACCAGGAACTGAAAAATCTATACATCCTCTATTACATCAAATATTTATAAAGAAACTTCAACTGTACCCATAAAAGATGTTGCAAAAATATAAGGAGACAAAGGTAAAACTAAATTTATTTAAAAATCAGATTTAAGTCATATTTTAGAACAAATTAATCTTACAAATATAAACATTCATACTATTGGCCAACAAACCAATAGAATTGAAGATAAAGTTCAAAATATTTTAAAATTTTATGAAACTACTTCTTCCCATAAAGTAATCAAGACACAATCTTTATGTTTTCAAGGTGAAGCCCTTAAAGATCTGAAGTTAAAAAAAAAACCCTTAAAATTTTTAGATGAACTAATCAATCAGTTATCTCATAGTTTTACAAACATAAAACTTAAAGATAATAAGGAAAAAAAAGATGAAAAATCCATAAATGTTTTAGTTTCTAAAGCTTCGAGCTCAGACTCAGAATTCTCTATTTTCGACTCTATAGAAGAAAATCCAAATGAAATTCAAGATCAAGAATCTCTACAACTTAATAAAATATTTACAAGGCAAAAGCCAATAGTCACTATAGCAAAAACAACAAATTATTATCCGAGACCTACTCCAATTGATCTTTAATTCAAAGAAGAAGCTATTCTAAATGGCCTTTGATTTGAAAACTCTTCCGTATATGAATGGAATGTAGATGGACTATCTGAATATCAAATCCTGTAACTATACTAACACATGATGATATAAGCCCTTACTATCATGGCTACCGGTATGGATCAAAGACATGCAGTAAATCTGCCACTACCTAGTACGGAGAGTGCTTTAATAAAAAAAGTCTTTGACCTTAATTGTAGCTTGAGTTTTCCATTTTTAAGTGGATTTCTTGTTAAAGAATTTACAAAACCATTTAAGTCTTTATCAAATTTTTCTTGATTTTGTAAATTATCATTATTTTCTTAATAAATTTTGAGTGTGTGAAATTCAAGATTCTCAACATGTTGTTTGAGTTCTTGAAGTTCAAATAAGTCTGAGTTCTTGAAGTTCAAATAAGTCTTGTTTTAATTCTTTTGTTTTTTGTTTTGATTATTTATTTCCTTATAAAGAACTTGAATTGAAAGATGAGCAGGAGCTTGTTGCTCTCTTAAAAAATCTTTTATTCCTTGTCCAACAAATCCAAGGATAATTACATTTGTTGCATGTCTTTAATCATTACCGGCAGCCATGATGGTAGAGGCATATATCATCATGTATTGGCATAGTTGTAAAATTTGATATTTAGATAGTCCATCTACATTCCATTTGTATACTGAGCTGTTTTCAAATCAGAGGCCATTTAGAATAGCTTGTTCTTCGAATTGAAGATCAACTGGAGTAGGTCTTGGATAATAATTTCTTATTTTTGCTGTAGTGACTATTGGTTTTTGTCTTTTAAATATTTTATTGATTTGTAGAGATTCTTGATTTTGATCATTTTGATTCTCATTTGTTGTAAACTCTTCTCCTATAGGATCAGCTACAAAAAATTTTGAATCTGAGCTAGAGACTTTAGAATTTGAGACTAAAACATTTATAGATTTGTCAGCTTTTTGATATTTATTTTCTCGAAATTTTATATTTGTAAAACTATGAGATAATTGATTGATTAGTTCATCTAAAAATTTTAAAGGTTTCCCTTCTAACTTTAGATCTTTAAGGGCATCACCTTGAAAACCTAGAGTATGTGTTTTAATTATCGTTTGTGAAGAAGATGCTTCATAACTTTTTAAATATTTTCAACTTTATCTTCAATTCTATTGGTTTGTTGGCCAACAATATGAAGGTTAATATTTGTATAATTATTTTGTTCTAAAACATGACTTAAGTCTGATTTATAAATTAATTCAGATTTACCTTTATCTCTTTGTATCTTTGCTACATCTTTTATGGGTACAGCCGAGGTTTCTTTACATATGATTTGATGTAATAGAGGATGTATAGATTCTTCAGTTCTTTATGGAGAATAACTGGTAGAAGCTATAATCCAAGATGAACTTAATTTTGTTATCATATTGATGAATAAATCTTTAGTATTATAAGCTTTTTTATGGCTAGTTTAAACCAATCAAAGAAATAAATATTTCCTTAATTATCATACATATATTTGTACCATTTTTCTTCTAAAAAGTCTTTTTGTTCTTGAGAAACTTGTTTAAAAAAGGATTTTTATGAGAGGATGTAAAGCTAAATTCTTTTTTAACATTTCTTTATCAATTTCAGAGTATTCAATAACATTTATATTGAAATCGGATTCCGAAGGATTATATGTATTAGATGGAGAAGCCTAATAAAAAGGATACACTAGTCCTGCAGGTCGAAGGTCTACATTTGGTGTAAAGCAAGAAACTCGGGATGGTTCTTTTATGGAAGATCCTACCATAAAGGGAGAATGAGAATAAGACTTTCTAGAAGGTTGATAAACTTTAGGAATTATATCTCTTGAATCTATTTGAAAATTTATTTCAACACTTCCATCTTCATGTCCAACAATTGTTTCAATATCCTAATTTTCTAAAGACCTTTCCGGTTAGGCGTTTTCTAAGCTCCATTTACCAAATAGATTAACATCATTCGGCTGTATGAATTTTGGAATATTAACTTTATTTTAGAAATTAGTTTGGAATAAAGTAGTCATACCTTTTGCTTGATGGGAATAGGCTATGCTTGGAACAACTGAATTCATAAGTTTATAATAAACTCTATATATAAGAGCAAGATTTTGATTACGAGGATTCATATCAAAACCTTTTGTCTAGATAGCAAGAGTAAGAGCTTCATGTGCACCTAGATCTCTGAGGGAAACAGAGAAATTTGGAAAGCAATTGAAGAAAGTAGGGCCATTAGCCAAACTTGATTCAACCATTCCAACTAATAAATCACTGAATTTTTTATGTCTTGTATCTTGAACATAGATGAGAGCTTCTGTTCCAAGTCCAAGTCTTGTTAATGGCTTTAGAGCAACTTGCACTAATCCAAAATGAATATAATTGTATGTTTTAACATACTCCTTTATTTCATGGGGCTTGATTAAAAAAGATGCTGAATATTACTGGTAATGGATTTAGTTCTTTCAATGGTTTTTACTTTATAACTTGATTTTAATTGAAAACTTCCAACTTTATAAAATTCATTCTTATTTACAGATGGAATAGTTCAGTCACAAATAACTTGATCTAAATCGTCATAATTGATTTCTTCACTATTTTTAATTGATATAGAAGATAAGGAATTTGATGATGAGGAGAAAGAAGATACAAACTTCTTAATAAGTTTAGCTTTAATTTGTATTACAGAGTTATTTTAACCAAATCCACCAAGAGTATCCAAAAAAATAGAGGATTTACACACCAAAAAAACGCCTTAAACGTCTTCATACGGCTAACAACGGCGACAACAATGGCTACCTTAGCTCGTTTCAGGTTGAATATGATTAAAATTTCTCAATAATAACAAACACCTAGCCAAGTATTAAGATTTTTGATGATCTTGCTTTTGAGTCAGCAATTCCTTAAACAAAATCAAAACATAAAAAAAAGTGAAGAAATACTCACAAAACGACTCTATATTGCAACGATACTTAATTACAAACTAAATGCAAACTTGGCTCCGATACCAAATGGGGAAGATGGTGGGTATACAAAAGCAGAAAGGAGAGGAAAAAGGAGATGGTGGTGGAAGCAAGGCTGGATTTTGATTGGTATTACAACTCTTGCCTGTACATGGAGAAGGCTGGTACTATTTATAACCTTAGCAAACATAATTTACATTTTATTACAACTGAATTTACACTGCATTTGCATTTCATTTTATGATGTTTCATGATTTTATTGCTGGATAGGACCACAGGTTGCCATATAGATGGTTTGTCTTCATGCTGTAATGAGTGTACTTATTGATGAGGAGGATGTTGATTTATTCTTCTCCATCGTACTTGGTTGGTCTGTTGCGGAGAGAGGAGTCTATGGAGCCTTGAATTTTCTTATTGGATTTTGGATTTTTCCCAATTGTCTTTTGTCTTCTTTCTCAAAGTAGCTTCTTTGTATAGTATTTTTTCAACATAACTTTGATGATTTGGAGAGAATAGCATAGCTATGGATATGGTAGCAATGATAAAGTTTTTGTTATCTTTTCTTTGCAGGCTTTATAGAGAAAACTCTTAATAAATCTTGATAAATCTAAATCTTGATAAGATTAATCACCATCTTGATGAATTCCATTGTAGCTGGCGGAGAACTTCATAATAGAGTCAAAATTATGACAAGGGTCATTCCAACCTTTATTATCATTTTCGAATTCTCCCATGGAATAGCTGAATTAATTTTTCACGAGTTTTTTTTGAAATGTCAAAAGAGTTATCTTCATAGGCATTGAGAATTTGATTAAGCTTGGCATGTCCAAATTTAAAAGGATTCTATATCACCATTGTTTGTTCAGCGAGATCATCAGCAATGCAAACAACTTGTCGACCTTCACACCAAACATATTTGTATGTACTTACAAATTCAAGATGTGCTTTTAGATTGAGAAATCAGAAGCTGGATCATACTTTTGGAGACATTCTAGGCTGTATTCCATTGTAGCGACTTCATGAGATTCAAACCATTGAGTTGGATAATTAATAGGAAGATGCTCGTAATCATTTAAGCTGGATAATCAATAGGCAGATGCTCGTAATCATTTTAGGTAGAGATGAATTTTTTGCAGATTAAATCTCTTTCTTCATAATTCATAATGGTCCATTATTGATAAGGTTGATAAAACCAGATTTCTGATCCTTCACCCAAACTTGATGAACTCGTTATGAGAAGTTGTCTTTTAGTAACTCCAAGGCTATAAAGGGCATGACGTATGATTCTAAGAAGCTGCTGTATCATTTCAAAATCATCTCTACATAAAGAAAATCTTTAGACTAATCCTTATTCGATATATGAGATATCAACTTCATATGATGGCAGGAACAATTTGGGAAAGCAAGATGCCGGGCTTATATATTGAGCTTTGAGCATTAATCGTTCCTTGATCTGACAAAAAATAGTTTTTTCTCTAATTCTTGCAACTATTTCATCTAGAAGGGCTGTGTTAACTTTTTCCAGGAGGTGAATTCCGGATGTTTTTTCATTAGCATAGGTGGATAACAGTGCTATTTGATGGATGTCATGGCACATAAGGATTTGGCCTTCTAAGTCCTTGATATGGTTTACAATTTTGGATGGTTTTTCTAAAGTTTTTTCTTTTATCAGAGAAAATGGCACTCTAATGGGCATTGATAAGTTCTTGTGAAGTGACAGATAATCCTGGATTGAAAAAGGGAATTGATATTTGTTGCGATGTAGCTATGAAGGAAAAGCTTGATTCCTAAATAGGGGCTTTGCTTTTGCTTGTACTTGATGTCATAATGAGAAAGGATACTTCCTGAAGGCAGATAGGTCTGAATGAGAATTATCAATAATCTGAATTTTTATTTTCTTTGGGAAAAGAAAATAATTTTATATCTATCCTCCGGGTAGAATTTGAAGGCATGAAAATCTGGATGTAGGATCAAATGTAGAAAACTTAAAGGCATCAGATAGAGGATTAATAAGATCCATTTTATTTGGAACTAGATATTCAATTGTTTTTTGAACACCTTATTCTTGTTTACACTTTGTCTGAATACTATTGATATATTAAATAGGAGTTGATTAACCAAAATAAAAAAATTAATTCTTTATTGTCTAAAATAGTTTTTAGACCTAATGAGTCAATTTGAAAAGGCTGTAAAATTTGTAAAAAAGGGTTTTCAAGGATAACATCATTGTTTAAATCCTTTCCTAGAAGGAAATTAGTCTTTATGCATGTTCCATTTTTACAGACATAAACATTACTTAATTTGTATTTGATATGTAGATTTTTGCAAGCGGTAGCTCAATTGAGTTTATTATTGGTTTTTTCATAATATTTTGTTGGGATTAATCCTTCTCTTATTAAATTAACATCTATGCCACTATCTAGTAAGTAGAGTGTTTTAATAGAGAAGTCTTTGATCTTAACTGTAGCTTGATTTTTCTATTTTTTAAGTGGATTTCTTGTTAAAGAATTTACAAAACCATTTAAGTTTTCACCAAATTCTTCTTGATGTTCTAATTTATTATCATTATTTTCTTCATAATTTTTGAGTGTGTGAAATTCAAGATTCTCAACACGTTGTTTGAGTTCTTGAAGTTCAATTAAGTCTTGTCTTAATTCTTTTATTTCTTGCTTTTTATTAGTAATTTCTTTATAAAGATATTGAACTGAAGGATGAGGAGGAGCATGCTGCTCTCTTAAACTATCTAATACAATTTTAGTGATGAATTGTTAGGTAAGTAAGATATATTATTTGATGTAGAAGCTTTTCCTTTTTTATTTCCTTAATTTATATTCTATAGTTATTCAAAATATTCATTTTTTAATTCTTCATCTTTGAAATCTTTAAACATCTCTAGCACCAGTTCTTCTGGAGCAGAAAGTATGTTTAAAAATAAAAAGGAAGAATAAGCAGATTCTTACTGGATTTCACTATCAAATATTTTACAGTGACATGCATCTAAAGAATGAGAGGAAGAATAATCTGTATCAGAGGAACTGGATGACTCTGATGCTGAGGATCCTTTTAAGATAGTTTTGATTTCTTTTTCTATTTTTACTTTTATTTTTGGGTAGTCAGGAACTATATGTCCTTTTTCTTTGCAATTATAACATTGTATTTCTTTTTTCTTCGGATAAGAAGTGGATGGATTATCTTTTGTATAAGATTTCTTTGATTCTTTATATGGATTTTTATGAGAAGATTTTTTATGATAACTTTTTGAGGGAATATAGTATTGTGGAGTTGAAAAATGTTTAGATTTTTTTTCTGATGGTTTTTTTTTAAGTTTTTCTTTTTATTTTGTCTAGATGGATTGATTAATGGTTCCATACCAAATTGAAAAGAAAAATCACCAAGTTCATACGTGCTGATTATTTATTAAAATTCAACTTTATTAATCTTTTGAATTAGATCACCATATGTATATATTCCATAATTCAAATTTCCATAATTTTCTGATTTTAATTCCTCTCTAACTTTTTCTACGAAAAGTTTAGGAAGACCATATATGAAATTTTTTTCCAAAATTCTGAATTACTTGCATCGATTGTACAAAGTTTTGACAAGAAAACATCTTTATAACAACGAAAATCTAATAATGTTGGGCAAGATAAATTGATTAATCGTGTTTTTAATTTTTCTTCTACATTCATATAATTACCAATAAAACATTTAACGATATTGGTAATAAGCATGTAGATGGAATCAGGGATCATTTGGCCTTGAGGAGTAAGAATAGGATTTCCTAAGGGATCTCTTTTTACTATATTTAATATAGCATTTCTTTCTGTGTTAAATAGGTATTTTTCCCACCAACTATGTAATTATCCAATCAATCCAAGGACAACTGCATTTACTACATGTCCTTGATCATTACCGATAGCTATGATGGTAGAGGCATATATCATCATGTGTTAGCATAGTTGCAGGATTTTATATTCAAATAGTCCATCTACATTCCATTCATATACTGAAGAGTTTTCAAATCGAAGGCCATTTAGGATAGCTTGTTCTTCGAATTGAAGATCAACTGGGGTAGGTCTTGGATAATAATTTCTTGTTTTTGCTGCTGTGACTATTGGTTTTTGCCTTTTAAATATTTTATTAAGTTATAGAGTTTCTTGATCTTGATTTTCATTTGATTTTTCTTCTATAGAGTTAGAAATAGAGAATTTTGAGTCTGAGCTCGAAGCTTTAGAAACTAAAACATTTATAGATTTTTCATCTTCATTTTCTTTATTATCTTTAAGTTTTATGTTTGTAAAAATATGAGATAATTGATTGATTAGTATGTTTGAAAATTTTAAGGGTTTCTTGTCTAACTTTAGATCTTTAAGGGTTTCACCTTGAAAACCTAAAGATTGTATCTTGATTACTTTATGCGAAGAAGTAGTTTCATAAAATTTTAAAATATTTTCAACTTTATCTCCAATTCTGTTAGTTTATTGGCCAATAGTATGAAGGTTAATATTTGTACAATTATTTTGTTCTAAAACATGACTTAAATCTTATTTTTAAATAAATTCAATTTTACCTTTGTCTTCCTGCATTTTTGTAACATCTTTTATGGGTACAGCTAAAGTTTCTTTATAAATGATTTGATGTAATGGAGGATGTATAGATTTCTTAGTTCTTTGTGGAGAGGAACTGGTAGAAGCTATAATCCAAGAAGAGCTTAATTTAGTTATCATATTGATGGATAAATCTTCAGTATTATAAGCTTTCTTCATGATTAGTTTAAGCTACTGAAAGAAATAAATATTTCATTGATTATTATACATATATTTATACCATTTTGCTTTTAGAAAGTCTTTATGTTCTTGAGAAACATGATTAAAAAGGATTTTATGAGAGGATGTAAAGCTAAATTCTTTTTTAATATTTCTTTATCAATTTGAAAGCATTCAATAACATTTATAATGAAATCAGATTCCGAAGGATTATATCTATTAGATGGAGAAGCTTGATAAGAAGGATACACTAGTCCTGTTGGTCGAAGGTCTACATTAGGTGTAGAGTAAGAAACTCGGGATGGTTCTTTTATGGATGATCCTACCACAGAGGGAGGATGAGAATAAGACCTTCTAGAAGGTTGATAAACTGTAGGAGTTATCTTTTGAATCTATTTGAAAATTTATTTCAACACTTTCATCTTCATGTTCAATAATTGTTTCAGTATCTTGATTTTCTAAAGATCTTTCTGGTTGGGCATTTTCTAAGTGCCATTTACCAGATAGATTAATATCATTTGGCTGTATGAGTTTTGGAATATTAACTTTTTTTTTAAATTAGTTTGGAATAAAGTAGTCATACCTTTTACTTGATGGGAATAGGTTATGCCTGGAACAACTGAATTCATGAGTTTATGATAAACTCTATATATGAGAGCAAGATTTTGATTATGAGGATTCATATCAAAACCTTTTGTTTGGATAGCAAGAGTAAGAGCTTCATGTGCACCTGGATATGTAAGGGAAACCGAGAAATTTGGAAAGCAATTGGAGAAAGTAGGGCCATTAACTAAACTTGATTCAACCATTCCAAGTAATGAATCACTGAATTTTTTATGTCTTCTGTCTTGAACATAGATGAGAGCTTTAGTTCTTTGTCCAAATCTTGTTAATGGCTTTAGAGCAAATTGCACTAATCCAAAATGAACATAATTGTATGTTTTAACATACTCCTTTATTTCATGGGGCTTGATTAAAGAAAGATGTTAAATATTACTAGTAATGGATTCAGTTCTTTTAATGGTTTTTACTTTATAACTTGATCTTAATTGAAAACTTTCAACTTTATAAATTTTATTTTTATTTAAGGTTGGAATAGTCCAGTCATAAATAACTTGATCTAAATCATCATAACTGATTTCTTCACTATTTTTAATAGACATAAAAGATAAGGAATTTGATGATGAGGAAGAAGATGGTACAAACTTCTTAATAAGCATAGCCATAATTTGTACTATAGAGTTATTTTAACCAAATCCACCACAAGTATCTAACGAAATAGAGGATTTATACACCAATAAAAGACCTTAAACGCCTACACACGGCTAACAACGGCAATAACAATGGCTACCTCAGATTCGCTCCGGGTGGACACACAACCAAGTATTAAGATTTTTTACGTTCTTGCTTCTAAGTCAGTGATTGCTTAAACAAAATCAAAACATAAGGATAAGTGAAGAAATACTCACAAAACGACTATATATTGCAATGATACTTGATTACAAACTAGATGCCAACTTGGCTTTGATATCAAATAGGGAAGATGGTGGGTATACAAAAGCAGAAGGGAGAGGAGAGAGGAGATGGTGGTGGAAGCAAGGCTGAATTTTGACTGGTATTCCAACTCTTACCTGTACATGAGGAAGACTAAACTTATTTATAGTCATAACAAACATAATTTACTTTTCATTACAATTGAATTTACACTGCATTTGCATTTAATTTCATGTGCTGACAAATTTCATAATGCTTCAAGACTGCTGGATAAAATCACAATCTTCACTGTAGATGAACTTTATTCTAAATAGTGGATTGTCATGGTTGCTTTGTGGGAAATTGAGTGGCTTGATAAAGCATAAGTCTTGTCTTGGCTTTATTTTTTTCCTTTTCTTCGGATAAATATGAATCCTTCATTATCACTTTTCATCTCATCAGCATCTGTATCTGGATCAGGAGCAATATTTTCAAAAGGATTGTCATCAGCCCAAAGATGATGCAGCTGCTGACCAAAACTTAATGGAGAATTTTTAGATGACCGTTCTTTTTGTATTTGTTCAATAATTTCCTTTTGAAGTTCCTTTTTGAGTTGAAGCAAATCTGCTACTGCATAAAGAAAAGATGGAGAAGCTGAACAAGAATTCATCTATTTGTCAATATCACTTGCTGGATGAAACCTTTCTTTTTCTTTTTTAGGATTTTTGAGAACTTCAGAGAATGATGGCTTTATAGCTTGATCAGTAGAATATTGCTAGAGTATTGTAGTATAATCAAATTAATGCCAAAACTTGATATAAATCATTCAAGATAAAACTGGTGGACTAAAGTCCATTTCTTTATAAAAGTTCCATTTCAAGATCCAAGGAATCTCCTGCTTGCAATAAAACTACATAGTAACATAAGGTTCTATTGTAAGTTCTAGGTGCTGTTAAAGGCTTTTTTCTTCTAATTTGAGAAGGGCTTTAAATGATACAAAATAGGATTCATAAATAAGAAGAAATGCTTGAGGAAGGATGTCTTTAGTGGCACCAAAAGGGATCCAGAATTGTGTGAAGAACCACATGGGTATTTTATGGGAGTTTGATTTGAATCTAATGAACCAGGAATGCTAGAAGGATACGTTTTAATAATAGAGGATGACTTCCCAAGCATAAATATAATCATATAATTAAAAATAAGTTCTAAATCAAGCCTTTAAGGCATATGAAGAGGTCATCCCCATTCTTCTACAGAGAGAACATGCAGGATTTTGATTTTTTGAATAGATGATAGTAATATTGGGTGGTAAAGCATTTCAGTATGAATTTTTTGATCTATCTGTATGATCAATAGTACAGTTGCCAGTTTTGATCAAAATCTGTTCATAGACTTTATAGTCAAGAGGTTGGATAAATAAGTGATTAGGAGAAAAAAGGGTTTGGATAAGATGTTCAATAGAAATGGTATCGGCATAAAACATATCATCTAAGGAATAAATTCTCAAGGGTGCTTTTGTGACAAAATATTGGGCTTGTGAAGCTTGAGGTTTTTTTGGATATAGGGCTTGATGGGCTTTGAAATTCAGGATTATTAGAAGTATGGGTTATTCCCCATCTCTCAAGATAATTGCCGCTGGATTTTCTAGATAAAGGTATAGTGTTCATAATGGAAGAAACTTTATCAATAGGGGACTGGAGAAAAGGTATAATTTGTCAAGGCTTCATTCTTTTGTCCCTATAAAAACTCATGAGATAAAAAATAAGGAAGAGAATTATTTTTACCTGCAATATACTCAATGTCAAAGTCAAATATGGCTAATAAAGCTTGGCAGTGAGCAAAGATTTGCTTAGCAGCAAGATTTTTATAAAAGTCAGAAACATGATTAAGACATCCAAGAAAACATTGCAATTGCTCTTTATTAAGAATTTCATTAGAAAATTGGGAAGCAAATTTAATAACTCTTTGGACTGGAGAAATAGTTCCTTTTTTTTATTATAAAGCCAAGAAACTGAATTTCTATTTGAAAAAGCTTCATTTTCTTTTGGGATAAGACAAGTCCATTCTTGATAATAACCTTTTTAAAAATATTTAAATGTTTCTAATGGTCACAAATAGATTTTGAAAACACAAGAATGTCATCTATATAAACGAGTGTAAAAGCTTGATATGGATTAAAAATGTCATTCATTATTCTTTGAAATTCTAAAGGAGCATTTTTTAAACCAAATGGCACAACGTTCCATTTGTAATGACCAAATGGTACTGTAAAAGCAATTTTATACCCACCATCTTCTCCATTTTGTATCAAAGCCAAGTTGGTATCAAATTTGTAATCAAGTACGTTGGCAATATAAAGTTGTTTTGTGAGTATTTCTTCACTTATCTTTGTTATGTTATGCTTTGATTTTGCTTAAGGAATTGCTGACTCAGAACTAAGAACATTAGAAGTTTTAATACTTAGTTCTGTGTTTGTTATTATTCAGAAATTTTATTCGTATTCTGCTGGAGCGAAGCTGAGGTAGCCATTGTTGTCACCATTGTTAACCATGTGAAGGCGTTTAAGGCATTTGCTGGTGTGTAAATCCTCTATTTCATTAGATACTTGAGGTGGATTTGGTTAAAATAACTCTGTAATACAAATTATAGCTAAGCTTATTAAGAAGTTTGGATCTTCTTCTTCCTCATCATTAAATTCCTTATCTTCTATGTCTACTAAAAATAGTGACGAAATCAGTTATGACAATTTAGATCAAGTTATTTGTAACTGGACTATTCTAGTCATAAATAAAAATAAAATTTATAAAGTTGGAAGTTTCCAATTAAAATCAAATTATAAAGTAAAAACTATTGAAAGAACTGAATCCATTACTAGCAATATTTGGCATCTTTCTTTAATCAAGCCCCATGAAATAAAGAAGTATGTAAAAACATACAATTATATTCATTTTGGATTATTGCAAGTTCCTTTAAAGCCTTTAACAAGACTTGGACTTAGAACAGAAGCTCTCATCTATGTTCAAGATACAAGACATAAAAAATTTAGTGATTCATTACTTGGAATGGTTAAATTAAGTTTGGCTAATGGCCCTACTTTTTTCAATTGCTTTCCAAATTTCTCTGTTTCCCTTACAGATCCAGGTGCACATGAAGCTCTTACTCTTGCTATCCAGACAAAAGGTTTTGATATGAATCCTCATAATCAAAATCTTACTCTCATATATAGAGTTTATTATCAACTCATGAATTCAGCTGTTCCAGGCATAGCCTATCCCATCAAGCAAAAGGTATGACTACTTTATTCAAAACTAATTTCAAAAATAAATTAATATTCCAAAACTCATACAGTGGAATGATATTAATCTATCTGGTAAATGGCGCTGAGAAAATGCCCAACCAAAAAGGTCTTTAGAAAATCAAGATATTGAAACAATTATTGTACATGAAGATGGAAGTGTTGAAATAAATTTTCAAACAGATTCAAGAGATACAACTCCTACAGTTTATTAACCTTCTAGAAAGTCTTATTCTCATCCTCCCTCTATGGTAGGATCTTTTATAAAAGAACTATCCCGAGTTTTTGCTCTACACCTAATGTAGACCTTCGACCGATAGGACTTATGTATCTTTCTTATCAAGCTTCTCCATCTAATACATATAATCTTTTGGAATCCGATTTCAATATGAATGTTATTGAATGTTTTGAAATTGATAAAGAAATGCTGAAAAAGAATTTAGCTCTATATTCTTTAACAAAATCCTTTTTTAAATAGGTTTCTCATGAACATAAAGACTTAAAATCAGAAAATTATTGAAATTTGAATTATGGAATGTATACATATGATGATCTAATTCAAATGATTAATAAAGTTGAATTTTATTATACAATGAAATCAACCTTAAACGTCAAATCGAAAATCTAAAAAGAATCAGCAAGTATGAACTTGGTGATTTTTGTTTTCAATTTGGTATGGAACCATTAATTAGTCCTTCTAGCCAGAATAAATAGAAAAACTTAAAAAGAAACCATCAAAAAAGAAAATATAAATATTTTTCAACTCCACAATATTATAATCCCTCAAAAAGATATCATAAAAAATCTTTTCATAAAAACCCTTATAAAGAATTAAACAAATCTTATACAAAAAATAATCCATCCACTTCTCATCCCAAGAAAAAAGAAATACAATGTTATAATTGCAAGAAAAAAGGACATATAGCTCCTGACTGCCCAAAAATAAAAGTAAAAATAGAAAAAGAAATCAAAACTATCTTAAAAGGATTCTCGGCGTCAAAGTCATCCAGTTCCTCTGATATGGATTATTCTTCCTCTCATTCTTCTGATACATGTCATTGTAAAGTATTTGACAATGAAATCCAGTATGAATCTAGTTCGTCTTCATCTTTATCTTTAAACGTACTTTCTGACCTAGAAGAACTGGTGCTAGAAATGTTTAAAGATTTCAAAGATGAAGAATTAAAAAATAAATATTTTAAAAAAATGCAGAATATAAATAAAGGAAATAAAAAAGGAAAAGCTTCTACATCAAATAATATATCTGACTTACCTAAACAATTCAGCATTAAAATTGTATTAAATAGATTAAGAGAGTAGCAAGCTCCTCTTCATCTTTTAGTTCAAGATCTTTATAAAGAAATTACTAATAAAAAGTAAGAAATAAAAGAATTAAAACAAGACTGAATTGAACTTCAAGAAGTCAAACAACGTGTTGAGAATCTTGAATTCTACACACTCAAAAATTATCAAGAAAATAATGATAATAATTTAGAACATCAAGAAAAATTTGGTGAAGACTTAAATGGTTTTGTAAATTCTTTAACAAGAAATCTACTTAAAAAATGAAAAACTCAAGCTACAATTAAGATCAAAGACTTCTCTATTAAAGCACTCTGCTTACTAGATAGTGGCACAGATGGTAATTTAATAAAAGAAGGATTAATCCCTATGAAAAACCCAATAATAAACTCAATCTAGTTACCGCTAGCAAAAAAACTATATATCAAATACAAATTAAGTAATATTTGTGTCTGAAAAATGGAACATGTATAAAAACTAATTTCCTTCTAGGAAAGGATTTAAATAATGATGTTATCCTTAGAAACCCTTTTCCACAAATTTTACAGCATTTTCAAATTGACTCATCAGGTCTAAAAACTATTTTAGACAATAAAGAATTAATTTTTGATTTTGGTGAATCAACTCCTACTCAACATATCAATAGTATTCAAACAAAGTGTAAACAAGAATAAAGTGTTCAAAAAACAATCAAATATCCAGTTCCAAATAAAATGGATCTTATTAATCGTCTCTTTCATGTCTTCAAGTTTTCTACATTTAATCTTACGTCCAGATTTTGGTACCTTCAAATTCTACCCAGAGGACAGATAAAAAATTATTTTTCTTTTCCCAAAGAAAATAAAAATTCAGATTATTGATACTTCTCATTTAGACCGATCTACCTTCAAGAAGTATCCTTTCTCATTATGACATCAAGTACAAGCAAAAGCAAAGCCCCTATTCAGGAATCAAGCTCTTCCATCATACCTACATCCCAACAAATATCAATTCCCTTCTTCAATCTAGGATTATCTGTCATTTCACAAGAACTTATCAATGCCCATTGGAGTGCCATTCTCTCTGATAAAAGAAAAAACACTAGAAAAACCCTATCCAAAATTGCAAACCATATCAAGGACTTAAAAAGCCAAATCTTTATGTGCCATAACATCCATCAAAGTGCACTGTTATCCACCTATGCTGATAAAAAAACATCAAGAATTCACCTCCTAGAAAAGGTTAACACAGTCCTTCCAGATGAGGTAGTTGCAAGAATTGGAGAAAAAACTAATTCTTGTCAGATCAAGGAGCGATTAGTGCTCAAAACTCAATATATAAGCTAGGCAACTGGCTTTCCCAAATTGTTCTTGCCATCATATGAAGTTGATATCTCACATTTCGAATAAGGATTAGTCCAAAGATTTTCTTTATACAGAGATGATTTTGAAATAATACAGTAGCTCCCTACAATCGTACGTCATGCCCTTCGCAGCCTTGGAGTTACTAAAAGACAACTTCTCATAACGATTTTATCAAGTTTGGGTGAAAGGTCAAAAATCCGGTTTTATCAACCTTACCAATTATGGACTATCATTTAGTCTGCAAAAAATTCATCTCTACCTTAAATGATTACGAGCATCTCCCTATTGATTATCCAGCTCAATGGTATGAATCTCATGAAGTCACTACAATGGAATACAGCTTAGAATGTCTTCAAAATTATGATCCAGCTTCTGATCAATATCAAAGATTTCTCAATCTAAAAGGACATCTTGAATTTTCAAATACATACAGATATGTTTGGTGTGATGGTCAATGAGTTGTTTGCATTGCTGATGATCTCACTGAGCAAACAACGGTGATATAGAATCCCTCAAAATCCGGACATACAGCTCTCAATCAAATTATCAATCCTTATGAAGACATGTCTTTTGATATTTCTGAAGTAACTCGAGAAGAGTTAATCCAAATATTCCGTGGTGAATTAACGAATGAAAGTTGGAATGAGCACTTTTGATGCAAGTCTTCAATAGTACTATGCCTAGGATAAATATTCCTCCTACAAGACATTTTTCTAAAACATTGGAAGGATGAGAAAAGCTTTTCCCACTAGCAAATCAATGAGTTCTTAGAAAAAGTACATGCAAAAGTACTAAAAGACAAGTCATATCTCTCATATGAATGAAGTAGTATTTTATTCCCGACATGCACATCCATGAAGAACTTATCTCCAGAAAGGGAAAAGAAATAAAGACATGACACATACCTTATCAAGTCACTCAAAGCAATCATGACATCTCACTATTCAGAATAAAGTTCATCTATAGCAAAGATTATGATTTTTACCCGCAGTTCGGAAGCATCATGAAATTTGCCGGCACATTGAATGAAATGCACATTCAATCTACATTAAGTTGTAAGGAAATGTAAATTATGTTGGTTATGACTATAAATAGGTCTAGCCTTCCCCATGTACAGGCAAGAGTTGGAATACCAGTCAAAATCCAGCCTTGCTTTCACCACCATCTCCTCTCTCGTCTCCATTCTGCTTTTGTATACCCAGCATCTTCCCCATTTGGTATCAGAGCCAAGTTGGTAACAAATTTGTAATCAAGTATTTTGGCAATACGAAGTTGTTTCGTGAGTATTTCTGCACTTATTTTTGTTATGTATTGCATTGATTTTGCTTAAAGAATTGCTGACTCGGAAGTAAGAATGTCAAAAGTCTTAATACTTAATTCTATGTTTGTTATTATTGAGAAATTTTAATCATATTCCACCCAGAGCGAAGCTAAGGTAGCCATTGTTATCGCCGTTGCTAGCCATGTGAAGGCGTTTAATGTGTTTTGTTGGTGTGTAAATCCTCTATTTTGTTAGATACTCATGGTGTATTTGGTTAAAATAACTCTGTAATACAAATTATGGCTAAGCTTATTAAGAAGTTTGTACCTTCTTCTACCTCATCATCAAATTCCTTATCTTCTATGTCTATTTAAAATGGTGAAGAAATTAGTTATGACGATTTAGATGAAGTTATTTGTGACTGGACTATTCCAACAGAAAATAAAAATAAAAATTATAAAGTTGGAAGTTTTCAATTAAAATCAAGTTATAAAGTAAAAACCATCAAAAGAACTGAATCCATTACCAGTAACATTCAACATCTTTCTTTAATCAAGCCCCATGATATAAAGGAGTATGTTAATTCATACAATTATATTCATTTTCGATTAGTGCAAGTTGCTCTAAAGTCATTAACAAGACTTGGACTTAGAACTAAAGCTCTCATCTATGTTCAAGATACAAGGCAAAAAAATTCAGTGATTCATTACTTGGAATGGTTGAATTAAGTTTAGCTAATGGCCCTACTTTCTTCAATTGCTTTCCAAATTTCTTTGTTTCCCTTACAGATCTTGGTGCACATGAAGCTCTTACTCTTGTTATCCAGACAAAACATTTTGATATTAATCCTCATAATCAAAATCTTGCTCTTATATATAGAGTTTATTATACACTCATGAATTTAGTTGCTCCAGGCATAGCCTATTCTCGTCAAGTAAAAAGTATGACTACTTTATTCCAAACTAATTTCAAAAATAATGTTAATATTCCAAAACTCATACAGTCGAATGATATTGATCTATCTGGTAAATGGCGCTTAGAAAATGCTCAACCTGAAACGTCTTTAGAAAATTAAGATATTGAAACAATTATTGAACATGAAGATGGAAGTGTTGAAATAAATTTTCAAACAGATTTAAGAGATACAACTCCTACAGTTTATCAACCTTCTAGGAAGTCTTATTCTCATCCTCCCTCTGTGGTAGGATCTTCCATAAAAGAACCATCCCGAGTTTCTTACTCTACACCTAATGTAGACCTTCAACCTACAGGACTTATGTATCCTTCTTATCAAACTTCTCCATCTAATACATATAATCCTTTGGAATCCAATTTCAATATAAATGTTATTAAATGCTTTGAAATTGATAAAATAATCTTAAAAAGAATTTCATTGTACATCCTTTAAAAAAATCCTGTTTTATACAGGTTTCTCAAGAACATAAAGACTTTTAAAGGAAAAATGGTACAAATATATGTATGATAAATAAAGAAATATTTATTTCTTTGATTGGCTTAAACTAGCCATAAAGAAAGCATATAATACTGAAAATTTATCCATCAATATGATAACAAAATTAAGTTCATCTTGGTTAAGGCTTTTACCAGTTCTTCTCCGCATGGAATTAAAGAATCTATACATCCTCCATTTCATCAAATCATATATAAAGAAACTTCAGCCGCACCAATAAAAGATGTAGCAAAGATGCAAGCAGATAAAGGTACATCAGAATTAATTTATAAATTAGACTTAAGTCATGTTTTAGAACAAAATAATTATACAAATATTAACCTACATACTATTGGCCAACAAACCAATAGAATTGAAGATAAAGTTGAAAATGTTTTAAAAATTTATGAAGCATCTTCTTCACAAAAGATAATTAAGACACAAACTTTAGGTTTTCAAGGTGAAGCCCTTAAAGATCTAAAGTTAGAAAGGAAACCTTTAAAATTTTTAGATGAACTAACCAATCAATTATCTCATAGTTTTACAAATATAAAACTTCAAGAAAATAAAGATTAGAAAACTGACAAATCTATAAATGTTTTAGTCTCAAATTCTAAAGCCTCTAGCTCAGATTCAAAATTTCTAGAATTGATCCTATATAAGAAGAGTCTAAAACAAATGAGAATCAAAATGATCAAAATCAAGAATCTCTACAAATCAATAAAAGAATTAAAAGACAAAAAGCAATAGTTACTGCAGTAAAAACAAGAAATTATTATCCAAGACCTACTCCAGTTGATCTTCAATTCAAAGAACAAGCTATTCTAAATGGCCTTCGATTTGAAAACTCTTTGCTATACTAATGGCATGTAAGTGGACTATCTGAATGTCAAATCCTGCAGCTATACCAACACATGATGATATATGCCTCTACCATCATGGCTACCGGTAATGATCAACGACATGCAGTAAATGCAGTTGTCCTTCGATTTACTAGACAATTACATGGTTGGTGGGAAAAGGACCTATCTGATATAGAAAGACAAGCTATACTAAATACAGTAAAAAGAGATCCTTCAGGAAATCCTATTATTACTCCTCAAGGTCAAATGATTCCTGATTTTATTTACATGCTTATTACCAATATAGTAAAAACATTTTATTGGTAATTATATGAATGTAGAAGAAAAAATAAAAAACACAATTAATCAATTTATCTTGCCCAACATTATCAGATTTTCACTGGTATAAAGATGTATTCTTATCAAAACTCTATACAATCAATGCAAGCAATTTAGAAATTTGGAAAGAAAAATTTATATCTGGTCTTCCTAAACTTTTTGCAGAGTTAAAATTAGAAAATTATGGAAATTTAAATTAAGGACTTTATACATATGGTGTCCTCATTCAAAAGATAAATAAAGTTGGATTTTCATTATGCAATGAAATCAAACTTAAATGACAAATTGAAAATAAAAAAAGAATCAGCAAATATGAACTTGGTGATTTTTGTTATCAATTTGGCATGGAACCATTAATTAGTCCTTCTAGGTATAATAAAAAGAAAAACTTAAAAAGAAACCATTAGAAAATAAAATCTAAACATTTTTCAACTCCACAATATTATATTCCCTCAAAAAGATATCATAAAAAATCTTCTCATAAAAATCCTTATAAAGAATCAAAGAAATCTTATACAAAAGATAATCCATCCACTTCTTATCCTAAGAAAAAAGCAATACAATGTTATAATTGCAAGGAAAAAGGACATATAGCTCCTGGCAGCCCAAAAATAAAAGTGAAAACAAGAAAAGAAATCAAAACTATCTTAAAAGAATCCTCAATGTCAGAGTCATCCAGTTCCTCTAATACAGATTATTCTCTCTCTCATTCTTCAGATACATGTCATTGTAAAATATTTGACAGTGAAATCCAGTATCTACTTCTTCTTCTTCTTTATCTTTAAACGTACTTTCTACTTTAGAAGAACTGGAGCTAGAAATGTTTAAAGATTTCAAAGATGAAGAATTAAAAAATAAGTATTTTGAAAAAATATAGAATATAAATAAAGAAAATAAAAAAGGAAAAGCTTCTACATCAAATAATATATATGACTTACCAGAACAATTCAGCATTTAAACTATATTAGATAGAATAAGAGAGCAGCAAGCTCCTCCTCGTCTTTCAATTCAAGATCTTTATAAAGAAATTACTAATCAAAAGCAAGAAATAAAAGAGTTAAAACAAGACTTAATTGAACTTTAAGAACTCAAACAACGTGTTGAGAATTTTGAATTTCACAAACTCAAAAATTATCAAGAAAATAATGATAATAAATTAGATCATCAAGAAGAATTTGGTGAAAACTTAAATGGTTTCGTAAATTCTTTAAAAATGAAATATACTTAAAAAATGGAAAACTCAAGCTAGAATTAAGATCAAAGACTTCTCTATTAAAGTACTCTACTTATTAGATAGTGGCACATATGTTAATTTAATAAGAGAAGGATTAATCCCAACAAAATATTATGAAAAACCAATAAAAAAACTCAATTTAGCTACTACTAGAAAAAAGCTACATATCAAATACAAATTAAGTAATGTTTATGTCTATAAAAATGGAAAATGCATAAAGACTAATTTCCTTTTAGGAAAGGATTTAAATAATGATATTATCCTTGGAAACTCTTTTTTACAAATTTTACAGCCTTTTCAAATTTACTCATCAGGTCTAAAAACTATTTTAGACAATAAAGAACTAATGTTTGATTTTGGTGAATCAACTCCTATTCAACATATCAATAGTATTCAGATAAAGTGTAAACAAGAATAAGGTGCTCAGAAAACAATCAAATATCCAATTCCAAATAAATTGGATCTTATTAATCATCTCTCTGATATCTTCATGTTTTCTACATTTGATCCTACATCTAGATTTCGGTACCTTCAAATTCTACCTAGAGAACAGATATAAAATTATTTTTCTTTTCCCAAAGAAAATAAGAATTGATAATTCTCATTCAGACCTATTTGCCTTCAGGAAGTACCCTTCTCATTATGACATCAAGTACAAGCAAAAGAAAAGCCCCTATTCAGGAATGAAGTTCTTCCTTCATACCTACATTCCAATAAATATCAATTCCCTTCTTCAATCCAGGATTATCTGTCACTTCATAAGCACTTATCAATGCCCATTGGAGTGGCATTCTCTCTGATAAAAAAAATAAAAGAAAAAACACTAGAAAAACCTTATCCAAAATTGCAAACCATATTAAGGACTTAGAAAGCCAAATCCTTATGTGCCATAACAACCATCAAGGAGCACTTTTATCCACCTATGCTGTTGAAAAAACATTCAAAATTCACCTCCTGTAAAAGGTTAACACAGCCTTTCCAGATGAGATAGCTGTAAGAATTAGAGAAAAAACTATTTCTTATTAGATCAAGGAGAGATTAATGCTCAAAGCTCAATATATAAGCTGTGCAACTGGCTTTCCCAAATTGTTTTTACCATGATATGAAGTTGATATCTCATATATCGAGCAGGGATTAGTCCAAAGATTTTTTTTATGCAGAGATGATTTTGAAATGATACTGCAGCTCCCTGCAATTGTCCGTCATGCCCTTCGCAACCTTGGAGTTACTAAAAGGCAACTTCTCATAATGATTTCATCAAGTTTGAGCGAAAGATCAGAAATCCGGTTTTATCAACCTTATCAATTATGGACCATCATGAATTATGAAGAAGAAGATTTAATCTACAAAAAATTCATCTTTACCTTAAATGATTACATGCATCTCCTTGTTGATTATCCAGCTCAATGGTATGAATCTCATGAAGTTGCTACAATGGAATACAGCTTTGAACGTCTTCAAAAGTATGATCTAGCTTCTGATCAATATCAAAGATTTCTCAATCTAAAAGGACAACTTGAATTTGCAAGTACATACAAATATGTTTGGAGTGACAGTGGACGAGTTGTTTGCATTGCTGATGATCTCGCTAAGCAGACAATGGTGATATAGAATCCTTTTAAATCTGGACATGCCAAGCTTAACCAAATTCTCAATGCCTATGAAGATATCTCTTTTGACATTTAAGAAAAAACTCATGAAGAATTAATTTAGCTATTGCATGGAGAATTCGAAAATGATAATGAAGGTTGGAATGACCCTTGTCATAATTTTGACTCTATTATGAAGTTCTCCACTAGCTACAATGGAATTCATCAGGATGTTGATTAATCTTATCAAGATTTAGATTTATCAAGATTTATTAAGAGTTTTCTCTATAAAGCCTACAAAGAAAAGATAACAAAAACTTTATCATTGATGCTGTATCCATAGCTATGCTATTCTCAACAAACACATCAAAGTTATGTTGAAAAAGTACTATACAAAAAAGCTACTTTGAGAAAGCAGACAAAAGACAATTGGGAAAAATCCAAAAGCCAACAAGAAAATTCAAGGTTCCATAGACTCCTCTCTCCACAATAGACCAACGAGGTACAATGTAGAAGAATAAATCAACATCCTCCTAGTCAACAAGTACACTCATCATAGCATGAAGACAAACCATCTATACAGCAACCTGTGATTCTACCCAATAGTAAAATCGAAAACATCATAAAATGAAATGCAAATGCAATGTAAATTCAGTTGTAATGAAATGTAAATTATGTTTTCTAAGGCTATAAATAGTACCGGCCTTCTCCATGTACAGGCAGGAGTTGGAATACCAGTCAAAATCCAGCCTTGCTTCCACCACTATCTCCTTTCTCCTCTCCCTTCCGCTTTTGTATACCCACCACCTTCCCCATTTGGTATCAGAACCAAGTTGGCATCTAATTTGTAATCAAGAATCATTGTAATATAAAGTCATTTTGTGAGTATTTTTTCACTTATGTTTATGTTCTAATTTTGTTTAAAGAATTGCTGACTCAGAAGCAAGAACGTCAAAAATCTTAATAATTGGTTTTGTGTTTGTTATTATTGAGAAATTTTGATCGTATTCCGCCCAGAGCAAAGCTAAGGTAGCCATTGTTGTGGCCACTATTAGCCGTATGAAGGCGTTTAAGCCCTTTTGTTAGTGTATAAATCCTCTATTTCGTTAGATACTCGTAGTGGATTTGGTTAAAATAACTCTATAATACAAATTATGGCTAAGCTTATTAAGAAGTTTGTACCCTTTTCTTCCTCATCATCAAATTCCTTATCTTCTATGTCCATTAAAAATAGTGAAGAAATCAGTTATGATGATTTAGATCGAGTTATTTGTGACTGGACTATTCCAATTGTAAATAAAAATGAAATTTATAAAGTTGTAAGTTTTAAATTAAAATCAAGTTATAAAGTAAAAACCATTGAAAGAACTGAATCTATTGCTGGTAATATTTAGCATCTTTCTTCAATCAAGCCTCATGAAATAAAGAGTATGTTAAAACATACAATTATATTCATTTTGGATTAGTGCAAGTTGCTTTAAAGCCATTAACAAGACTTGGACTTAGAACTGAAGCTCTCATCTATGTTCAAGATACAAGACATAAAAATTCAGTGATTCATTACTTGGAATGGTTGAATCAAGCTTGGCTAATGGCCCTACTTTCTTCAATTGCTTTTCAAATTTCTTTGTTTCCTTTACAGGTCCTGGTGCACATAAAGCTCTTACTCTTTCTATTCAAACGAAAAGTTTTAATATGAATCCTTATAATCAAGATCTTGCTCTCATATATAAAGTTTATTATAAACTCATGAATTCAGCTGTTCTAGGCATAGCCTAATACCATCAGGCAAAAGGTATGAGTACTTTATTCCAAACTAATTTCAAAAATAAGTTGATATTCCAAAACTCATACAGTAGAATGATCTTAATCTATCTGGTAAATGGCGCTTAGAAAACACTCAACCTGAAAGGTCTTTAGAAAATCAAGATATTAAAGCAATTATTAAATATGAAGATGGAAGTGTTGAAATAAATTTTCAAACAGATTCAAAAGATACAACTCCTATAGTTTATCAACCTTCTAGAAAGTCTTATTCTCTTCCTCCCTCTGTGGTAGGATCTTCCATAAAAGAACCATCTTAAGTTTCTTCCTCTACACCTAGTGTAGACCTTTGACCTACATGACTTGTTTGTCCTTCTCATCAAGTTTCTCCATCTAATACATATAATCATTTGGAATCCGATTTTAATATAAATGATATTGAATGCTTTGAAATTGATAAAGAAATGTTAAAAATGAATTGAACTTTACATCCTCTCACAAAATCCTTTTTTAACCATGTTTCTCAAGAACATAAAGATTTTCTAAAAGCAAAATGGAATAAATATATATATGACAATCAAAGAAATATTTATTTCTTTGATTGGCTTAAACTAGCCATGAAGAAAGCTTATAATAAAGAACTGAAGAATCTATACATCCTCCATTACATCAATATGATAACTAAATTAAGCTCTTCTTGGATTATAGCTTCTACCAGTACCTCTCCTCAAAGAACTAAAGAATTTATACATCCTTCATTACATCAAATCATTTATAAAGAAACTTCAGCTGTACCCATCATTGATGTTGCAAAAATACAAGGAGACAAAGGTAAAACTGAATTTATTTACAAATCATATTTAAGTCATGTTTTAGAACAAAATAATTACACAAATATAAACCTTCATACTATTGGCCAAAAAACCAATACAATTGAAGATAAAGTTAAAAATAGTATAAAATTTTATGAAACTGCTTCTTCCCATAAAGTAATCAAGACACAATCTTTAGGTTTTCAAGGTGAAGCCCTTAAAGATCTAAAGTTAGAAAAAAAAACCCTTAAAATTTTTAGACGAACTAATCAATCAATTATCTCATAGTTTCACAAACATAAAACTTAAAGTTAATAAAGAAAATAAATATGAAAAATCCATAAATGTTTTAGTTTCTAAAGCTTCGAGCTCAGACTCAGAATTCTCTATTTCTGACTCTATAGAAGAAAAATCAAATGGAAATCAAAATGATCAAAATCAAGAATCTCTACAAATCAATAAAATATTTTAAAGACAAAAGCCAATAGTCACTGCAGCAAAAACAAGAAATTATTATCCAAGACCTACTCCAGTTGATCTTCAATTCGAGGAAATAACTATTCTAAATGGCCTTCAATTTGAAAAATCCTCAGTATACCTATGGAATGTAGATGGACTATCTAAATATCAAATCCTGTAACTATGCCAATATGCCTCTAATATCATGGCTGTCGGTAATGATCAAAGACATGCAATAAATGCAATTGTCCTCAGATTTATTGGACAATGGTTGATGGGAAAAGTACCTATCTAATATAGAAAGAAAAACTATACTAAATGCAGTAAAAAGAAATCCTTCAGGAAATCTTGTTATTACTCAAGTTCAAATGATTCCTGATTCTATTTACATGCTTATTGCCAATATAGTAAAACATTTTATTTGTAATTATATCAATGTAGAAGAAAAAATAAAAATACAATTAATCAATTTATCTTGCCAAACATTATCAGATTTTCGTTGGTTTAAAGATGTTTTCTTATCAAAACTCTATATAATCGATGCACGCAATTCAGAATTTTGGAAAGAAAAATTCATATCTGGTCTTCCTAAACTTTTTATAGAAAAAGTTAGAGAATAATTAAAATAAAAAAATTATGTAAATTTGAAATATGGAATGTATACATATGGTGATCTAATTCAAAAGATTAATAAAGTTGGATTTTCATTATGCAATGAAATCAAATTTAAATGTCAAATTGAAAATAAAAAAAGAATAAGCAAATATGAACTTAGTGATTTTTATTTTCAATTTGGTATGGAACCATTAATTAGTCCTTCTAGCCAGAATAAAAAGAAAAACTTAAAAAGAAACCATCAAAAAAGAAAATCTAAACACTTTTCAACTCCACAATATTATACTCCCTCAAAAAGATATTATAAAAAATCTTCTCATAAAAATCCTTATAAAGAATTAAAGAAATCTTATATAAATGATAATCCATCCACTTCTTATCCCAAGAAAAAAGAAATATAATGTTATAATTGCAAAGAAAAAGGACAGATAGCTCCTGAGTGCCTAAAAATAAAAGTTAAAATGGAAAAAGAAATCTAAACTAACTTAAAAGGATCCTCAGCGTTAGAGTTATCCAGTTTCTCTGATACAGATTATTCTTCCTCTCATGCTTCAAATACATGTCATTGTAAAATATTTGACAATGAAATCCAGTATGAATTTGCTTCTTCTTCGTCTTTATCTTTAAACATACTTTCTGCTCCAGAAAAGATGGTGCTAGAAACGTTTAAAGATCTAAAATATGAAGAATTGAAAAATAAATATTTTGAAAAAATACAGAATATAAATAAAGGAACTAAAAAAAGGGAAAGCTTCTATATCAAATAACATATCAGACTTACCAGAACAATTCATCATTAAAACTGTATTAGATAGATTAAGAGAGCAACAAGCTCCTACTCATCTTTCTATTCAAGATCTTTATAAAGAAATAAATAATCAAAAGCAAGAAATAAAAGAATTAAAACAAGACTTAATTGAACTTCAAGAACTCAAACAATGTGTTGAAAATCTTGAATTTCACACACTTAAAAATTATCAAGAAAATAATGATAATTTAGAAAATCAAGAAAAATTTGATAAAAACTTTTTTAAATTCTTTAACAAGAAATCCACTTAAAAAATGGAAAACTCAAGCTACAATTAAGGTCAAAGACTTCTCTATTAAAGCACTCTGCTTTCTAGATAGTTGCGCAAATGTTAATTTAATAAGAGAAGGATTAATCCCAACAAAGTATTATGAAAAAGCCAATAATAAACTCAATCTAGATACTGCTAATAGAAAACTATATATCAAATACAAATTAAGTAATGTTTATGTCTGTAAAAATGGAACATGTGTAAAGACTAATTTCCTTTTAGGAAAGGATTTCAACAATAATGTTATCTTTGGAAATCCTTTTATACAAATTTTACAGCCTTTTCAAATTGACTCATCAGGTCTAAAAACTATTTTAAACAATAAAGAACTAAATTTTAATTTTGTTGAATTAACTCTTATTCAACATATCAATATTATTCAGACAAAGTGTAAACAAGAATAAGATGTTCAAAAATCATTCAGATATCTAGTTCCAAATAAAACGGATCTTATTAATCATCTCTCTGAGGTCATGTTTTCTACATTTAATCCTACATCTAGGTTTTGGTACCTTCAAATTCTACCTGGAGGATAGATATAAAATTATTTTTTTTCCAAAGAAAATAAAATTTTAGATTATTGATAATTCTCATTCAGACCTATCTGCCTTCAAGAAATATCCTTCCTCATTATGACATCAAGTATAAGCAAAAGCAAAGCCCTGATTTAGGAATCAAGCTCCTCCTTCATACCTACATCGCAACAAATATCAATTCCCTTCTTCAATCCTGGATTATCTATCACTTCACAAGAACTTATCAATGCCCATTGGAGTGCCATTCTCTTTGATAAAAGAAAAAACACTAGAAAAACCCTATCCAAAATTGCAAACCATATCAAGGACATAGAAAGCCAAATCCTTATCTTCCATAACATCCATCAATGAGCACTATTATCCACTTATGCTGATGAAGAAACATCCAGAATTCACCTCCTGGAAAAGGTTAAAACAGCCCTTCCAGATGAGATAGCTGCAGGAATTAGAGAAAAACCTCTTTCTTGTCAGATCAAGGAATGATTAATGCTCAAAACTCAATATATAAGCTGGGCAACTGGCTTTCCCAAATTGTTCCTACCATCATATGAAGTTGATATCTCATATATCGAACGAGGATTAGTCGAAAGATTTTTTTTATGTAGAGATGATTTTGAAATGATGCAGCAGCTCCCTACAATTAAGCATCATGCACTTTGCAGCCTTGGAGTTACCAAAAGACAACTTCTCATAATGATTTCATCAAGTTTAGGTGAAAGATCAGAAATCCGGTTTTATCAAACTCATCAATTATGGACCATCACGAATTATGAAGAAGGAGATTTAGTCTGCAAAAAGTTCATATCTACCTTAAATGAATATGAGCATCTCCCTGATGATTATCCAGCTCAATGGTATGAATCTCATGAACTTTTTCAATCTAAAAGGACATCTTGATGAATCTCATAAATCTCATGATCTCGCTAAGCAAACAATAGTGATATAGAATCCATATAAGTCTAGACATACAGCTCTTAACCAAATTATCAATGCTTAATAAGACATGTCTTTTGATATTTCTGACAGAACTTGAGAAGAGTTAATACAATTATTCCATGATGAATTAACAAATGATGGTTGGGATGTGCACTTTTGATGCAAGTCTCCAATAATACTATGCCTAACATAAAGATTCTTCCTACAAGAGCTTTTTCTACTAGCCCATCAATGAGTTTTTTGGAAAAACGACATACAAAAATACTAAAAGACAAAGCATATCTCTCATAAGAATGAAGTAGTATTTTATTCCTAACATGCACATCTATGAAGAGCTTATCTTCAGAAAGGGAAAAGAAATAAAGACATGACACATACCTTATCAAGTCACTCAAAGCAATCATGACGTCTCACTATTCAGAATAAAGTTTATCTACAGCAAAGATTGTGATTTTTGCGTGTAGTCCGGTTGCATCATGAAAATTTGTCAGCACATGAATTGAAATGTAAATGCAGTGCAAATTTAGTTGTAATGAAATGTAAATTATGTTGGTTATGACTATAAATAGCGTTAGCCTTCCTCATATACAAGTAAGAGTTGGAATACCAGTTAAAATCCAGCCTTGCTTTCACCGCCATCTCCTCTCTCCTCTCCCTTCTGCTTTTGTATACCCACCATCTTCTCCATTTGGTATCAGAGCCAAGTTGGCATTTAGTTTATAATCAAGTATCGTTGCAATATAAAGTCATTTTGTGAGTATTTCTTCACTTATCTTTATGTTTTGATTTTGCCGAAGGAATTGCTGACTCAAAAGTAAGAATGTCAAAAGTTTTAATACTTAGTTCTGTATTTGTTACTATTGAGAAATTTTAATCATATTCCGCCCGGAGCAAAGCTGAGGTAGCCATTGTTGTCGCCGTTGTTAGCCGTGTGAAGGTATTTAAGGCGTTTTGTTAGTGTGTAAATCCTCTATTTCGTTAGATACTCGAGGTGGATTTGGTTAAAATAACTCTATAATACAAATTATGGCTAAGCTTATTAAGAAGTTTGTACCTTCTTTTTCCTCATCATCAGATTCCTTATCTTCTATGTCTATTAAAAATAGTGAAGAAATTAGTTATGATAATTTAGATTAAGTTATTTGTGATTGAATTATTCCAACCGTAAATAAAAATGAAATTTATAAAGTTGGAAGTTTTCAATTAAAATCAAGTTATAAAGTAAAAACCATTGGAAGAACAGAATCCATTACCAATAATATTTAGAATCTTTCTTTAATTCAGCCTCATGAAATAAAGGAGTATATTCATTTTGGATTAGTGCAAGTTGCTCTAAAGCCTTTAACAAGACTTAGACTTAGAATTAAAGCTCTCATCTATGTTTAAGACACAAGACATAAAAAATTCAGTGATTCATTACTTGGAATGGTTGAATCAAGTTTGGCTAATGGCCCTATTTTCTTCAATTGCTTTCCAAATTTCTCTGCTTCCCTTATAGACCTAGGTGCACATGAAGCTCTTACTCTTACTATCCAAGCAAAAGGTTTTGATATGAATCCTCATAATCAAAATCTTGCTCTCATATATAGAGTTTATTATGAACTCATGAATTCAGTTGTTCCAAGCATATCCTATTCCTATCAAGCAAAACGTATGACTACTTTATTCCAAACTAATTTCAAAAATAATGTTAATATTCCAAAACTCATACAGTGGAATGATATCAATCTATCTGGTAAATGGCGCTTAGAAAATGCCCAGCCAGAAAGGTCTTTAGAAAATCACGATATTGAAACAATTATTGAACATGAAGATGGAAGTGTTGAAATAAATTTTCAAACAGATTCAAGAGATACAACTCCTACAGTTTATCAAACTTCTAGAAAGTCTTATTCTCATCCTCCCTCTGTGGTAGGATCTTCCATAAAAGAACCATCTCGAGCCTTTTACTCTACACCTAATGTAGACCTTTGACCTATAGGACTTCTATATCCTTCTTATCAAGCTTCTCCATCTAATACATATAATCCTTTGGAATCTGATTTCAATATAAATGTTTCTTTGTGTATAGATTCTTTAGTTCTTTGTGGAGAAGAACTAACAGAAGCTATAATCCAAGATGAACTTAATTTTGTTATTATATTGATGGTTAAATCTTCAGTATTGTAAGCTTTCCTTATGGCTAGTTTAAACCAATCAAAGAAATAAATATTTCTTCGATTATCATACATATATTCAATAACATTTATACTAAAATTGGATTTTGAAGGATTATACGTATTAGATGGAGAACCTTGATAAGAAGGATACACTAGTCTTGTAGGTCGAAGGTTTACGTTAGGTGTAGAGCAAGAAACTCGGGATGGTTCCTTTATGGAAGATCCTACCACAGAGGGAGGATGAGAATAAAACTTTCTAGAAGGTTGATAAACTATTGGAGTTGTATCTATTGAATCTATTTGAAAATTTATTTCAACACTTCCATCTTCATGTTCAATAATTATTTCAATGCCTTGATTTTCTAAAGACCTTTCAGGTTGAGCATTTTCTAAGCACTATTTACCAGATAGATTAATATCATTCCACTATATGAGTTTTGGAATATTAACTTTATTTTTGAAATTAGTTTGAAATAAAGTAGTTATACCTTTTGCTTGATGAGAATAGGCTATGCCTGGAACAACTGAATTCATGAGTTTATAATAAACTCTATCATGAGAGCAAGATTTTGATTATAAGGATTCATATCAAAACGTTTTGTCTAGATAGCAAGAGTAAGAGCTTCATGTACACCTGGATCTATAAGGGAAACAGAGAAATTTGGAAAGCAATTGAAGAAAGTAAGGCCATTAGCCAAACTTGATTTAACCATTCCAAGTAATGAATCACTGAATTTTTTATGTCTGGTATCTTGAACAAAGATGAGAGCTTTTATTCTAAGTCAAAGTCTTGTTAAAGGCTTTAGAGCAACTTGTAATATTGTAAAATGAATACAATTGTATGTTTTAACATACTCTTTTATTTCATGGGGCTAGATTAAAGAAAGATGCTAAATATTACTGGTAATGGATTCAGGTTTTTCAATGGTTTTTACTTTATAACTTGATTTTAATTGAAATTTTCCAACTTTATAAATTTCATTTTTATTTAAGGTTGGAATAGTCCAGTTACAAATACTTGATCTAAATCGTCATAACTAATTTCTTCACTATTTTTAATAGACATAGAAGATAAGAAATTTGATGATGAGAAAGAAGATGGTACAAACTTTTTAATAAGCTTAGCCATAATTTGTATTACAGAGTTATTTTATCCAAATCCACCATGAGTATCTAACGAAATAGAGGATTTACACACCAACAGAACACCTTATACCCCTTCATACGGCTATCAACAGTGACAACAATGGCTACCTCAGCTTCACTTTGGGCAGAATATGATTAAAATTTCTCACTAATAACAATCACAGAACTATGTATTGAGACTTTTGACGTTCTTACTTCTGAGTCAACAATTCCTTAAGCAAAATCAAAGCATAACATGACAAAGATAAGTGAAGAAATACTCACAAAATAACTTTATATTGCCAAAGTACTTGATTACAAATTTGATACCAACTTGGCTCTGATACCAAATGGGAAAGACAGTGGGTATAAAAAAGCAGAAGGGAGAGGGGAGAGGAGACGGTGATGGAAGCAAGGCTGGATTTTGACAGGTATTCCAACTCTTGCCTGTACGTGATGAAGACTAGACTTATTTATAGTCATAAATAACATAATTTACATTTCATTACAACTAAATTTACACTGCATTTGCATTCATTTCACATGCTGACAAATTTCTAGAAGCTTAAGGACTGCTCAATAAGATCACAACCTTCACTGTAAATGAACTTTATTATGAATAGTGGATTGTCATGATTGCTTTATGGGAAATTGAGTGGCTTGATAAAGCATATGTCTTGTCTTGGCTTTATTTTTTTCTTTTTCTTCGGATAAAGATGAATACTTCGTTATCACTTTTGTCTCATCAACATTTGTATCTGGTTCAGGAGCAATATTTTCAAAAGGATTGTCATCAGCCTAAAGATGATGCAGCTGCTCACCAAAACTTAATGGAGAATTTTCAGATGGCCATTCTTTTTGTATTTGTTCAAAAATTTCCTTTCGAAATTATTTTTTGAGTTCAAGCAAATCTACTGCTATATAAAGAGTAGAAGGAGTGGCTGAACAAGAATTCTTCTATTTGTCAATATCACTTGCTGGATGAAGCCTTTCTTTTTCTTTTTCAGGAGTTTTGAGAACTTCAGAGAATGATAGCTTTACAGCTTGATGGGTAGAATATTGCAGGAGTATTGCAGTATAATCAAATTGATGCAAAAACTTTATATAAATCATGCCAGATAAAATTGGTGGACTGAAGTCCATTTCTTTATAAAAATTCCATTTCAAGATCCAAGGAATCTCCTGCTTGTAGTAAAACTGCATAGTAACATAAGGTTCTGTTGCAAATTGTAGGTACTGATAAAGGCTTTTTTCTTTCGATTTGAGAAGGGATTTAAATGATGCAGAATAGGATTCATAAATAGAAAAAAGTGCTTGGGGAAGGATGTCTTTAGTGGCACCAAAAGAGATCCAGAATTGTGTGAAGAACCACATAGGTATTTTATGGGAGTTTGATTTGAATATGATGAACTAGGAATGCTGGAAGGATGGATTTTGATAATAGAGGATGACTTCCCAAACATAAATATAATCATAAAAATTAAAGATAAGTTCTGAATCAAGACTTTGAGTCATATGAAGGGTTGTCCCCATTCTTCTGCAGAGAGAACATGCAGAATCTTGATTTTTGAATATAGGATAGTAATATTAGTTGGTAAAGCATTTAAGTATGAATTTTTTGATCTGTCTGTATGATCAATAGTACAGCAACCAGTTCTAATCAGAATCTATTCATAGACTTTATAGTCAAGAGGTCGGATAAATAAGTGATCAGAAGAAAAAAGGGTTTGGATAAGATGTTCAATAGAAATGGTATTGGCATAAGACATGTCATCTAAGGAATAAATTCTCAAGGATGCTTTTATGGCAAATTATTGGGCTTGTGAAGCTTGAGGTCTTTTGGATACATGGCTTGATGGGCTTTGAAATTGAGGAATATTAGAAGTATCGGTTGCTCCCCATCTCTCAAGATAATTGCCACCAGATTTTCTAGATAAAGGTGTAGCCTTCATAATGAAAGAAACTTTATCAGTTGGGGACTGGAGAAAGGGTCTAATCTGCCGAGGCTTTATTCTTTTGTCCCTGTAAAAACTCACGAGATAAAAAATCAGGAAGAGAATTATTTTTACCTGCAATATACTCAATGTCAAAGTCAAATATGGCTAATAAAGCTTGCCAGTGGGCAACGATTTGCTTAGTAGCAAGATTTTTTACATCTTTTTCTAAAATTTCTTTAGCAGATTTACAATCTATTCTTAATAAAATTTTTTTGTTCAATAAATCACTTTGGAACTTCATTAAACTATTTACTATGGATAGGATTTCCTTTTTAATAGTTGAATAATTTTGTTGAATGGGCGTCCATGTTCTAGAAGTAAAACAAAGAATTTCTTCTTTTCCAAGGACGTTTCTTTGTAGAAGGATTCCTCAAAAACCTATTTTAAATGCATCTGCTAGAACTATTTTTTGGATGAGGGATATTAAACAACGTAAATTTTGGACTTTCTGTTTAATATTTTGAGCAGCTTTTGTATGAAAAGGTGACCATTCTACAAGATTTTTCTTTCTTTAGCAAGATCTTTATAAAAGTCAAAAACATAATTAAGGCATCCAAGAAAACATTGCAATTGCTTTTTATTACGAATTTCATCAGGAAATTGGGAAGCAAACTTAATAACTCTTTAGACTGGTGAAATAGTTCTTTTTTTTAATACAAAGCAAAGAAACTGATTTTCTGTTTCAAAAAGATTCATTTTCTTTTGGGATAAGACAAGTCTATTCTTGATAATAACTTTTTTAAAAGTATTTAAATGTTTCTAGTGGTCACAGATAGATTTTGTAAACACAAGAATGTCATCTATATAGACTTGTGTAAAAGCTTGATATGGATTAAAAATGTCATTCATTATTCTTTTAAATTCTCAAGGAGCATTTTTTAAACCAAATGGCATAACGTTCTATTCGTAATGGCCAAATGGTACTGTAAAAGCAATTTTATACCTATCCTCCAAGGTGATTTGAATTTGCCAAAGTCCTTATTTGAGATCAAATCTGGAAAAAAAGGAAGGCACTAGCTAGACGGTTAATAAGATTAGTTTTATTTGGAATTGGATATTTGATGGACTTTAAGACTTTATTTAAAGGCTTGTAGTTGATAACAAGATGAGAAACACCTCGTTCTTGTTCAAGCGCTTTATTTACATAAAACGCTGCACAACTCCAAGGGGATTGTGATTTCTGAATAAGCTTTTTAGCAAGAAGATCATTGATTTCTATAGTACATAGTTGTATAAGATCTTTATTCATCTGAATAGGTCTAGCTTTAGTAGGAACTTGAGATTTATTGAAATTATCAATATATGGATAAGAAACAGTATGGTGTTTCCTGTGTCAAAAGGCAAAAGGAAGGTTAGAACAACATTCTGTTTCAAGAGATTTTTGAAATTGAATTAAATCTTTTTGGAATTCTAGTTTTTGTAATTCTTTTTCAATTCTTAAAGAATTCATATCTTCTTGAAAATATGCAATTTGTTTTTCTTTATAAGAAATTTGATTTTGAATGATATTGATATGTTGAATAGGAGTTGATTCAACAAAATCAAAAATTAAATTTTTATTGTCTTTAATAGTTTTAAGGCCTAATGAATCAATTTGAAAAGGCTGTAGAATCTGTAGAAAATGATTTCTAAGGATAACATCATTGTTTAAATCTTTTCTGAGTAGGAAATTAGTCTCTATATATGTTCCATTTTTACTAACAAGGACGTTTTTTAATTTATAATGGATATGCTGTTTATTACTAGCAATTGCTAGGCTGAGTTTATTTTTGGTTTTTTCATAATATTTTGTTGGGATTAATCCTTCTTTTATTAAATTAACATCTCTTCATCAAATTTTTCTTGATGTCCTAATGATCATTATTTTCTTGATAATTTTTGAGTGTGTGAAATTCAAGATTCTCAACATGTTGTTTAAGTTCTTGAAGGTCAATTAAGTCTTGTTTTAATTATTTTATTTCTTGCTTTCGATTATGATTTTTTTTATAAAGATCTTGAATTGAAAGATGAGTACAAGTTTATTACTCTCTTAATATATCTAAAATAGTTTTTATACTGAATTGTTCAGGTAAGTCAAATATATTACTTGACATAGGAGCTTTTCCTTTTTTATTTCCGATGTTTATTTTCTTTATTTTTTCAAAATATTTATTTTTAATTCTTCATCTTTTAGATCTTTAAACATTTCTAGCACCATTTCTTCTGGAGTAGAGAGTACATTTAAAGATAAAAAGGAAGAAGAAGCAGATTAATACTGGATTTCACTGCCAAATATTTTATAATGGCATGTATCTAAAGAATAATCTTTATCAGATAACTAGATGATTCTAAGGATGAGGATAAGGATCCTTTTCAGATAGTTTTGATTTCTTTTTGAGAAGAAATAATTCCAGAAGGCTGTAAAATATTTTTAACTTTATCTTCAATTATATAAGTTTGTTGGCTAATAGTATGAAGGTTAATATTTGTATAATTATTTTGTTCTAAAACATGACTTAAATCTGATTTGTAAATAAATTCAGATTTACCTTTATCTCCTTGTATCTTTGCTACATCTTTTATGGGTACGGCCGAAGTTTCTTTATATATGATTTGATGTGATGGAAGATGTATAGATTCTTCAGTTCTTTGTGGAGAAGAACTGGTAAAAGCTATAATCCAAGATGAGCTTAATTTTGTTATCATATTGATGGATAAATCTTCAGTATTATAAGCTTTCCTTATGGCTAGTTTAAGCCAATTTCTTTTATTATCATACATATATTTGTACCATTTTTCTTTTAAAAAGTCTTTATGCTCTTGATAAACCTATTTAAAAAATGATTTTGTTCAAGGATGTAGAGCTAAATTCTTTGTTAACATTTCTTTATCAATTTCAAAACATTCAATAACATTTATATTGAAATCGGATTCCGAAGAATTATATATTTTAGATGGAGAAACTTAATAAGAAAGATACATAAGTGCTGTAGGTCGAAGGTCTACATTTGGTGTAGCGCAAGAAACTTGGGATGGTTTTTTTATAGAAGATCCTACCACAGAGGGAGGATGAGAATAAGAATTTCTAGAAAGTTGATAAACTATAGGAGTTGTATCTCTTGAATCTGTTTGAAAATTTATTTCAACACTTCCATCTTTATGTTCAATAATTGTTCCAATATCTTGATTTTCCAAAGACCTTTCTGGTTGGGCGTTTTCTAAGCGCTATTTACTAGATAGATCAATATCATTCCACTGTATGAGCTTTGGAATATTAACTTTATTTTTAAAATTAGTTTGGAATAAAGTAGTAATGCCTTTTGCTTAATGGGAATAGGCTATGCTTGGAACAACTGAATTCATAAGTTTATAATAAACTTTATATATAAGAGCGAGATTTTGATTATGAGGATTCATATCAAAACCTTTTGTCTAGATAGCAAGAGTAAGAGCTTCATGTGCACTTGGATCTGTAAGGGAAACAGAGAAATTTGGAAAGCAATTGAAGAAAGTAGGGCCATTAGCCAAACTTGATTCAACTATTTTAAGTAATGAATCACTGAATTTTTTATGTCTAGTATCTTGAACATAGATGAGAGCTTCTGCTCTAAGTCCAAGTCTTATTAATGGCTTTAAAGCAACGTGCACTAATAAAAAATGAATATAGTTGTATGTTTTAACGTACTCTTTTATTTCATGGGACTTGATTAAAGAAAAATGCTGAATATTACTAGTAATGGATCAGTTCTTTCAATGGTTTTTACTTTATAACTTGATTTTAATTGAAAACTTCCAACTTTATAAATTTCATTTTTATTTACGGTTGGAATAGTCCAGTTATAAATGACTTGATCTAAATCGTCATAACTGATTTCTTCACTATTTTTAATCGACATAGAAGATAAGTAATTTGATGATGAGGAAAAAGATGGTACAAACTTCTAAACAAGCTTAGCCGTAATTTATATTACAGAGTTATTTCAACCAAATCGACCACGGGTATCTAACGAAATAGAGGATTTACACACCAACAAAAAGCTTTAAACGCCTTCACATGGCTAACAACGGTGACAACAATGGCTACCTCAGCATCGCTCTGGGCAAAATATGATTAGAATTTCTCAATAATAACAAACACAGAACTAAGTATTAAGGCTTTTGACGTTCTTACTTCTAAGTCAGCAATTCCTTAAATAAAATCAAAGCATAACATAACAAATATAAGTGAAGAAATACTCACGAAACAACTTTATATTGCCAAATTACTTGATTACAAATTTGATACCAACTTGGCTTTGATACCAAATGGAGAAGATGGTGGGTATACAAAGCAGAAGGGAGAGGAGAGAGGAGATGGTGGTGGAAGCAAGGCTGGATATTGACTGGTATTTGAACTCTTGCTGGTACATGAGGAAGACTAGACTTATTTATTGTCATAACAAACATAATCTATATTTCATTACAACTGAATTTACATTGCATTTGCATTTCATTTCATGTGCTGACAAATTTCATGATGCTTCAAGACTGCTAGATAAGATCACAATCTTCACTGTAAATGAACTTTATTCTGAATAGTGGATTGTCATGATTGCTTTGTGAGAAATTGAGTGGCTTGATAAAGCATATGTCTTGTCTTGGCTTTATTTTTTTTTCCTTTTCTTCAGATAGATATGAATCCTTCATTATCACTTTTGTCTCATTAGAATCTGTATCTGGTTCAGGAGCAATATTTTCAAAAGGATTGTCATCAACCCAAAGATGATGCAGCTGCTCACCAAAACTTAATGGAGAATTTCAGATAACCATTCTTTTTGTATTTGTTCAAAAATTTCCTTTTGAAGTTCTTTTTTGAGTTAAAACAAATCTGCTGCTGCATAAAGAGAAGAAGGAGAGGTTGAATAAGAATTCTTCTATTTGTCAATATCACTTGCTGGATGAAGCCATTTTTTTCTTTTTCAGGAGTTTTAAGAACTTCATAGAATAATGGCTTTATAGCTTGATCGGTAGAATATTGCTGGAGTATTGCAGGATAATCAAATTGATGCCAAAACTTGATATAAATCATTCAAGATAAATCTGGTGGACTGAAGTCCATTTCTTTATAAAAATTCCATTTCAAGATCCAAGGAATCTCCTGCTTGCGATAAAACTGCATAGTAACATAAGGTTCTGTTGCAAGTTGTAGGTGCTGATAAAGGCTTTTTTCTTCTGATTTGAGAAAAGCTTTAAATGATGCAAAATAGGATTCATAAATAGGTAGAAGTGCTTGAGGAAGTATGTCTTTAGTGGCACCAAAAGAGATCCAAAATTTTGTAAAGAACCACATAGGTATTTTATGGGAGTTTGATTTGAATATGATGAACTAGGAATGCTGGAAAAATGGGTTTTGATAATAGAGGATGACTTCCCAAGCATAAATATAGTCATAATAATTAAAAATAAGTTCTGAATCAAGCCTTTAAGGCATATAAAGAGGTTGTCCCCATTCTTCTGCAAAGAGAACATGCATGATTTTGATTTTTGAATATAGGATAGTAATATTGTGTGGTAAAGCATTTAAGTATGAATTTTTTGATCCATCTGTATGAACAATACTACAGCTGCCAGTTTTGATCAGAATCTGTTCATAGACTTTATAGTCAAGAGGTTGGATAAATAAGTGATCAAGAGAAAAAAGGGTTTGAATAAGATGTTCAGTGGAAATGGTATCGGTGTAAGACATGTTATCTAAAGAATAAATTCTCAAGGGTACTTTTGTGGCAAAATATTGGGCTTGTGAAGTTTGAGGTTTTCTGGTTACAGGGCTTGATGGACTTTGAAATTAAGGATTATTAGAAGTATGGATTTCTCCCCATCTCTCAAGATAATTGCTGCTGGATTTTCTGGATAACGGTGTAGTGTTCATAATGGAAGAAACCTTGTCAGTTGGGGACTAGAGAAAGGGCCTAATTTGCCGAGGCTTTATTCTTTTGTCCCTGTAAAAACTCACAAGATAAAAAATCAGAAAGAGAATTATTTTTACCTGCAATATGTGAGGTCCCGAATCCCATTGGTCTTAATTTATGTTAATTAATCTTGTTTTATACTAAGTAAACCTTACTAAGACTAATTTAATTCAAAACAATTGGGTTCGGGTCGTGGACAGGTAGATGGGTCGGGTTCGAACCTCGCCTAAGTAGTGAAGGGCCTTTTTGTAATTATTCTTGAACCCTATGGACACCTCAACCCATTGCTTTCATGTAATTTTTCATGTAGATCATTTTTCGTGTTGGGCTTGATTAGATTCGAACTCGTTCTGGGCCAATTGAGGTCCATTTGGCTTAAACTGAAATTTCCTAGAAAGTTTGGACTTGCATGATAACTACAGAAAAGTTTAAGTTAAAAGAGACCCAACATTCGTTATTCTCTCTTCCTCTTCTTCTTGGGTGCTGGAGCTACTTCCTTCTCCCCTTTCTCCATTTCACCTTAGAGCTGGAAAAGGAGGGAACTAGAGCTTGCATGTGATGCTAATAACATCCCTCAATCCTCTTCTTCTTTACTTGGGTACCTCTTTCTTAGAATCACAACCTTCTCCAATACTACAGCAGTATAAGGTGAGGGATTGCTTCCATTTCCTTCTTTTTGGGTTTATTAGGGGCATAAGGACTCCACTACATGACATGCATGCAAATCTAAGCCTCATTTTTCATTGCATGTTTTACTTGTAGAGAACCCATTTCAATTTAGAGATTTCCCCCTAACTGCACAATAAGAAGACTTAAGGAGGGCGTGTTAAGAGGCAAGTATTTGAGTTGTATGTGCTGCATGCATGATTAATTTATTGACTATTGAGTTAGCACCTTGCATTTTCCAATTCCAGTCTTTTTCATCGTTTTAATTGATACAAATGTGGTATGATTTGAGTTAGGATGTAACCATGGAATAGGAGGGTGTGTGGGTATTTGAACACCTTCAGGGACACTACAATTAAGCCATAGAAACTCCCCACAATGCAGATTTTGTACCAATTTTTATTAAAATTCAGCTACAGAACTTACTTCAGGTTTTCTGAAGCGTACGGCGAAGCCACGGCTAAGCCGTACATGTTTACCGCTCAAAGTCCCGAGAGCAACAAAACTGGCTTTTGTACTGTGGCTTACCCACGGCTGCACTGTGAAATGGACTACGACTAAGCCGCAGCTAGCCCGTGCCCAAGCCGTAAGCCTTCTTACGGCGGACTTTCCAAAGAGCTTGAAAACCCATTCCCTTTTACGGCTTGCACACGGCTACACCATGAAATGCCTTACGGCTGAGCCATAACCTCACTGTAACCTAGCCGTAGGCTTAACTCAGCTAAGCCGTAGGCCAATATTCGGTTAAGTCGTAAATGCGCCTGAAATTTAAAGAGGACCATGAACCACTTGGCTAAGCCGTAGCATTGTACACGGCAAAGCCGTAAGAACCCAATGAATGTAGGATATTAGGAACCCTTAATGAGTTTGTAGGGCCTTAGTGTTGGCACCTCCTATACCACCACACTGTCCCAATGGTAAGCTTATGTTGGAGAGAATGAACGATTCTGGATGATCTCCCAATGGCAAGTCATGGATGTTAGCATAAGAAGGGGTGTCTAGTCTACACATGAGGTGATACCAAGACGCAGTAACACAACGACACCGGATGTTTTGTGAGTACATTATGTTGAATGTCCTTGGGGATTGTGGGTTACATAATATAGGGTGAATAATGATTCTGGGATACTTGGTCCGAATGCATTCATGTTGCTAAAATACACTACTTTCAACATTTCATTATCGGATTCACTTCCTCTAGCAAACCCTGAGGCAATTCAGAACTGAGCTTCTAATGAGTGCGTGTCTAACAAGCTAGAACTTCTACTGAGTGTGTGCTTGCTAGCCAAGGGTGTAGCCGAGGTCCGGGCCCTTGCAGCCCATATGCATCTACTTCGCTTAATTATCTGTTTGCCTTCCTAAGTAACTATTCCTTATGTATGTTATGACTAGTTTGATTAAATTCAAGTCGGCACCACTTAGCTTGTGCCCTTTGGGTATATGTATGTCCATACTGCAGTAGTTTATGAAATAGTTGTCGATGCTCCTCGGGAAGCTAGCTTAGTCCCCTAGCAACCCATATGTATGCTCCCTTTTTGGGAGAATAGAGCATCGTGGTTGCCCCTTTGTATGTACGATGTTTAAATTTCAATTTCCTCATTTATTGTCACTCATGCACTATATGTCCAGTAATTTATCATTAACCTATTTAATCAGTGTAAACTGTTAAGTCCCTTAATAGATATTATGTTATACTTGTTTTATATGCCTTAGTACTTGCTTAACCGTCATGTTAACAGTGTTACCCTTGGCATTGCAGGTATAGAACTCGGTCCCAACTCGGGTGTTGATGCGGCCCCGGATAGTGCCCCAACGGTACCACGGGGTATAAATGAATGGAAGGATGGTGACGTCTTTTATTAGTCATCCTAAAGAGTGCATCAATCTAGGAGGTTACAGTCACATTCTGGTCTTCCATTGGGGAAAGTGCTTATTGGACTTTTGTATCTAACTTCTTAAGTAGTAATTGGGTTGCATGAAATGTAATTAAACGACTTTAACACTGATATGTATATATATATCTATCTAAGCATGAAAAAGGATATGTTTTCTTATTGCTCTTGATCTTTACAGAGTATTTTGCAGGAGCCCATTTATGATGAGTTATATTCTTACATGTGTTGGTATTCTTCACACGTTCCTGTGGAATCTCCCTTGTAGGAATTCGTGCTTATCCTTCAGGGCACGGATTTCTACAGGATTACATATCCACGCCCTGAGGGCCCACTCGAATCCCCAAATTCCCGGGATTAGGGCATGACATACGTAAGTAATGGTATCAAAGACACTCTAAGAAGTCAATTAAAGGACTTAGCAACATTAGGAAACGTGGTGAGGATCCGATAGGTCTATTCGGGGTTGGATTTTCTATTGTGGTTATATAACCCTTTATATAGTTGTAGTATATATGTATATATATGACAATGACTAGCAATCGTTATAATTGTAGATCCATGGCGTCTGGGTCTGGTACAAACAATAGTTCGGGTGATAATGACCGCAATAATGTGGAGTTGAAAGGTGCAAACCCTCCACCATAACCTCCTCCTTGTCGCACATACAACATGGAGGAATGGTTCATGATGATGATGCATCAGTTAGCTGCTAGTAATGCCAACCAAGCCGCCATGAAGATGCAATTGGCCGCTTTACTGGACAAGCAAAATCCATCCGGAGACCCTAATTCCTTATATGAGAAGTTTCGAAAGAGGGGAGCCATAGAGTTTACTGGACAAGAGGACCCGTTGCAAGCTGACGAATGGCTTGTCCACACTGAGAATGTCTTTGATACCCTAACTTGTGCACCAAGGCAGCAAGTGGTCCTCACAGCATCCATGTTCAGGGATATTGCAGATACTTGGTGGAAGAGTATCCGGGACCATATTAGAGCCATGCCAAATGCTACTATATGGGAAGCCTTTAAGAGGCAGTTTAGGAAGAAATTTATTCCCGAACATGTAACCCGCAAGAAGAAGGCAGAGTTCCTCGCCCTACAGCAGAACTCCCTAACAGTTGCAGAGTACGTGCATGTATTCAGCCAGCTCTCTCGATTTGCTCTAGACCTGATTACCACTGAGGAAAAGAGAGTGGAAAGGTTTCTAGAAGGTTTGAGGCCTGCTATTAAAGGTCATGCTACCGCCTTTCAACATCCAGCTCAATAAAATGATGCAGTAGCCAGGGCCTATGTGGTGGAAGAAATTGAGAAAAGCTTATTCTTGAGAGAGTCTAGGAGGAGTGCTCCACCTTCTGGGAAAGGTCAGCAGCATTCTAAGAAACAGAAGGGGGTTGTTAGTGGAGCATCACGACTAATCTGCGGTGTGTGTGGGAAGGGTCATGAGACTAGCAAATGTTAGAGGTCCACGGGAGCCTGTTTTGGCTGTGGCTCAATGGACCATTGCTTGTACGAGTGCCCGAGAAGGAAGGACTCTAGTCAAGCCCCACCGCAGTCGCAGTACCAGCTGTCTTCTAAGGTGACACCACCCACGCCTCACCATCAACAACAGCAAGGGAGGCAAGGCTAAGGACAAACACGGCAGGGTCAAGGATAGCAGAAGCAAGGGCATCAAAACCGACCCTAGAGGCAAGGCCACGCCTATGCGTTGACTCATGAAGAAGCAGAAGTAGCAGAGCATGTGGTTGTAGGTAAGGTTACTATTTTTGACGTAGAAGTTAAAGTGTTGTTTGATTCAGGATCTTCGTATTCCTTCTTTTCACCCCAATTCTCTAGTAGGATAAGGGAACCACCAGCACAGTTACCGTATGTTTTGAGTGTCATCACTCAGGTTGGCAAGAGGGTGACTTGTGATGATTATTACCCCAGTTGTCAAGTTCTTATTGATGAGGTCTTTCTCCCAGCGGAACTCATCGTTTTACCCATGCATGATTTTGATGTAATCTTAGGCATGGATTGGTTGACCAAGTATATGGCCTGTCTGGACTATTTCTGTAAGACTGTCACTGTGAGGGTGAGCGAAGACGGCCCAAGTGCTGTGTTCCAAGGTGACAAGAAAAGTTCGAACACTAGATTAATTTCAGCACTTCGAGCGGAGAGACTAATTCATAGTGGTTGTGATGGGTATATTGCCTTCATCATAGAGAAGAAATCAAGTATGAAGTTAGATGAAATACCAGTGGTTTGTGAATTCTCGGATGTGTTTCCTGATGAAGTACCTAGTTTTCCTCCGATTAAGGAAGTGGACTTTACGATAGAGTTAGTACCTGGTATCGCCCCCATTTCTAAGGTTCCATATAGAATGGCACTAGCAGAGTTACGGGAACTGAAGGTACAGTTGCAAGACTTATTGGATAAAGGGTTTGTTTGTCCTAGCATATCACCATTGGGAGCCCCAGTCTTGATCGTGAAGAAGAAGGACGGCACCCTCAGAATGTGTATTGATTACAGGCAGTTGAATCAGGTGACAATTAAAAACAAATATCCACTGCCTAGAATCGATGAACTGTTTGATCAATTACAGGGTGCAACCCATTTTTCAAAGATTGACCTAAGGTCCGAATATCACCAACTACGGGTCAGGGATCAAGATACATCAAAATTAGCTTTCAGGACAATATATGGGTATTATGAATTCTTAGTTATGCCTTTTGGGTTAACAAATACCCCGGCGATATTTATGGCCTTGATGAATAAAATCTTCTCACCCTACCTTGATCGATTTGTGGTCATTTTCATTTATGATGTGTTGGTATATTCCAAGACCCGAGACGACCATGCAGAACATTTGAAGATTTCTCTGCAATTATCAAGGGACCACCAGCTGTATACTAAACTGGACAAGTGTGAATTCTGGTTAGAGCAAGTTACCTTTTTGGGGCATATAATTTCTAAAGATGGGCTTGCAATCGATCCAGCTAAAGTTGAGGCTATAACCAATTGGTAAAGCCCCAAAACTGCTGCAGAGGTTAGAAGCTTCGTTGGCTCAGCAGGTTATTATAGAAGGTTTGTGAAGGACTTTTCTAAAATAGTGGCACCTTTGACAAAATTGACTCGGAAGAATGAGCCATTTGTTTGGTCGGTTGAATGCGAGTCGAGTTCTCAACTCCTTAACGAGAAACTAACCTCAACTCCAATCTTATCCCTACCAGAGGATTGTGGTGGATTTGTTATCTATACCGATGCTTCGAGGATTGGGCTAGGATGTGGACTCATGCATAATGGAAAGGTGATAGCATGTGGATCTCGGCAACTGAAGGAACATGAGAAAAATTATGCTACACATGATTTAGAATTAGTTGTAGTGGTCTTTGTGTTGAAGTTGTGGAGACACTATCTGTACGGGGAGAGATTTGAAGTCCATAATGACCATCGTAGTCTCCAGTATCTATTTTCACAGCATGATCTTAACATGAGACAACATAGATGGTTAGAATTCATAAAGGATTATGATTTTCCTATCAAATATTTTCCTGGAAAAGGGAATGTAGTGGCCGATGCTTTAAGCAGAAAGTCGACCGTTGAGTTGGCAGCAATGTGTGGTAAATGGTCTTTAGTCGAAGAGTTCCGAGATCTAGATGTGGAAGTGAAATTCGTGGATGACAAGGTTATGCTCGTAGCTATGTCAGTCTTCGAGCCCACCCTAATCCAGCAAATCAAGGAGAGGCAGTTTAAAGATCTAGAGTTTGTTAAGATTCGTGACCATATATCAGAGAGACCCGATTTCAGGATAGTAGATGGCGTACTGTATTTTAGAGATCGGCTTTGTGTTCCAGCGGTCCAAAATCATAACTTAAAAAGGGCAATCATGACTGAAGCACATCATGCTCGATATTCCATGCGCCCCGAGAGTACAAAAATGTACCGAAATTTACATGGCAGGTTCTGGTGGAATAACATGAAGCGAGATATTGCGGGCTTTGTAACAAGGTGCCTTACCTGCCAACGTGTAAAAGCTGAGCATAGGAAGCCTCCCAGTCAGTTGCATCCTCTACAGATCCCTAAGTGGGAATGGGAGAATTTGACGATGGATTTTGTTTTAGGGCTACCCCGAACCAGTAAGCACCATGATGTTGTGTGGATGATTGTCGACCAACAAACAAAGTCAGCCCACTTTATTCCCATTAGGAAAGGGATGAAATTTCATGAGATGGCCAAGATCTTCATTGATGAGATTGTGCGGCTACACGGTACTCCAATTTCAATTGTATTTGACCGAGACAGCAGATTCGTGTCTTCCTTCTGGCAATCTTTTCAAGCATCCTTGGGTACCAAACTCAGTTTTAGCATAACCTATCATCCGTAGACCGATGGGCAATCGGAGCGAACGATATAGACCCTTGAAGATATACTACGAGCTTGCGTGTTGGACTTCGTAAAGGAGTGGGATGGACACCTCTCCTTATGTGAATTCGTGTACAATAATAGTTATCACACGAGCATCAGAATGGCCCCGTTCAAAGCTTTGTATGGATGTAAGTGCCCTACTCCGGTTTGTTGGGAAGAAGTTGGAGTTAGAAGTTTCCATGGACCCTTTCTGGTTGCAGATACGGCAGAAAAAGTGCAGAAGGTGCAAGATAAATTAAAGGTTGTACGATCACGCCAAAAGAGTTATACAGATAACCGCCGACGGCCCCTTGAGTTCCAAACGGGGGATAAAGTTTTCTTAAAGGTTTCCCCAATAAAGGGTACTATCAGGTTTGGACAGAAGGGCAAGCTAGCTCCACGGTTTGTAGGACCTTTCAAGATTCTGAGCAGGGTTCGAGATTTAGCTTATTGGTTGTTAGCACTACCACCCCCGCTGTTGGGAGTTCATAATGTATTCCATGTGTCGATGCTTAGGAAGTACCTCCCGGATCCTTCTCATGTGCTTGAATTGGATGACATCCAAGTTAAGCCTGATGTGAGCTACAAAGAAAAACCACTCTGTATTATTGACACTAAAGAAAAGTGCTGCGTACCCGAACGATCAAATGGGTTAAGGTCCTATGGGAGCATCACGGATAAGAAGAGGCCACTTGGGAACTTGAAGATCAAATTTGGGCGAGATATCCGGAGCTATTACCCCAGGTATGTCACATTCGGAGGACCAAATGATCTTAAGTGGGGTAGGATGAGAGGTCCTGAATCCCACTGGTCTTAATTTACATTAATTAATCTTATTTTATACTAAGTAAACCTTAGTAAGGCTAATTTAATTCAAAACTATTGGGTTCGGGTTGAGGACAGGTAGATGGGTCGGGTTAGAACCTTGTCTATGTAGTTAAGGGCCTTTTGTAATTATTCTTGAACCCTATGGACACCTCAACCCATTGCCTTTTGTGTACTTTTTCATGTAGATCATTTTTCGTGTTGGGCTTACTTAGATCCGAACTTGTTTTAGGCCAATTGAAGTCCATCTGGCCTAAACTGAAATTTCCTAGAAAGTTTGGACTTGCATGATAACTATAGGAAAGTTTAAGTCAAAAGAGACCCAACGTTCATTATTCTCTCTTCCTCTTCTTCTTGGATGCTGGAGCTACTTCCTTCTCCCCTTTCTCCATTTCACCTTAAAGCTGGAAAAAGAGGGAGCTAGAGTTGCATGTGATACTAATAGCATCCCTCCATCCTCTTCTTCTTTACTTGGGTACCTCTTTCTTAGAATCACAACCTTCTCCAATACTACAGTAGTATAAGGTGAGGGATTGCTTCCATTTCCTTCTTTTTGGGTTTATTAGGGGTATAAGGACTCCATTACATGACATGCATGTGAATCTAAGCCTCATTCTTCATTGCATGTTTTACTTGTAGAGAACCCATTTCAATTTAGAGATTTCCCCTAAACCACACAATAAGAAGACTTAAGGAGGGCAAACAGTGTTAAGAGGCCAGTATTTGAGTTGCATGTGCTGCATGCATGATTAAGTTATGGACTATTGAGTTAGCACCTTGCATTTTCCAATTCCAGTCATTTTCATCGTTTTAATTGATACAAATGTGGTATGATTTGAATTAGGATGAAAACATGGAATATGAGGGTGTGTGGGTATTTGAACACCTTCAGGGACACTACAATTGAGCCATAGAAACTCCCCACAATGCAGGTTCTATACCAATTTGTATTAAAACTGAGCTACAAAACTGACTTCAGGTTTTCTGAAGCGTATGGCGAAGCCACGGCTAAGCCGTACATGTTTACGGCTCAAAGTCCCGAGAGCAACAAAACTGGCTTTTGTACTATGGCTTACGCGCGGCTGCACCATGAAATGGACTACGGCTAAGCCGTAACCAATCCGTGCCCAAGCTGTAAGCCTTCTTACGGCGGACTTTCCAGAGAGCTTGAAAACCCATTCCCTTCTATGGCTTGCACACGGCTACACTGTGAAATGCCTTACGGCTAAGCCGTAACCTCACCGTAACCTAGCTGTAGGCTTAACTCGGCTAAGCCGTAGTCGAATATTCGGTTAAGCCATAAATGTGCCTGAAATTTAAAAAGGACCATGAACCACTCGACTAAACCGTAGCATTGTACACGGCTAAGCCATAAGAACCCAATGAATGTAGGATATTAGGAATGCTCAATGAGTTTGTAGGGCCTTAGTGTTGGCACCTCCTGTACCACCACACTAGCCCAATGGTTACCTTATGTTGGAGAGGATGAACGATTCTGGATGATCTCCCAATGGCAAGTCATGGATGTTGGCATAAGAAAGGGTGTCCAGTCTGCATATGTGGTGATACCAAGACGTGGTAACACAACGACACCAGAAGTTTTGTGAGTTCATCGTGTTGAATGTCCTTGGGGATCGTGGGTTACATAATATAGGGTGAATAATGATTCTAGGATACTTGGTCTGAATGTATTCATGTTGCTAAAATACACTACTTTCAACATTTCATTATCGGATTCATTTCCTCTAGCAAACCCTGAGGCAATTCAGACCTGAGCTTCTAATGAGTGCGTGTCTGACAAGCCAGAACTTCTACTGAGTGTGTACTTGCTAGCCAAGGGTGTAACTAAGGTCCGGGCCCTTGTAGCCCATATGCATCTGCTTCGCTTAATTGTCCGTTTGCCTTCCTGATTAACTATTCCTTATGTGTGTTATGACTAGTTTGATTGAATCCAAGTCGGCACCACTTAGCTTGTGCCCTTTGGGTATACGTATGTCCATACTGCAGTAGTTTATGGAGGAGTTGTCAATGCTCCTCGGGAAGCTAGCTCGATCCCCTAGCGACCCATATGTATACTCCCTTTTTGGGAGAATAGAGCATCGTGGTTGCCCCTTTGTATGTACGACGTTTAAATTTCAATTTCCTCATTCATTGCCACTCATGCACTATATGTCTAGTAATTTATCATTACCCTCTTTAATCAGTGTATACTGTTAAGTCCTTTAATATATATTATGTTATACTTGTTTCATATGCCTCAGTACTTGCTTAACCGTCGTATTAACAGTGTTACCCTTGGTATTGCAGGTACAAAACCCGGTCTCAACTCGGGTGTTGACACGCCCCGGAGAGTGCCCCAACGGTACTTTGGAGTATAGATGAATGGAAGGATGACGATGTTTTTTATTAGTCATCCTATGGAGTGCGTTAATCTAGGAGGTTACAGTCACATTCTAGTCTTCCATTGGGGCAAGCGCTTATTGGACTTTTGTATCTAACTTCTTAAGTAGTAGTTGGGTTGTATGAAATGTAATTAAATGACTTTAACACTGATATGTATATATATATATCTATCTAAGCATGAAAAAGGATATGTTTTCTTATTGCTCTTGATCCTTACAGAGTATTTTGCAAGATCCCGTTTATGATGAGTTATATTCTTATGTGTGTTGGTATGCCTCACACGTTCCTTTGGAATCTCACTTGTAGGAATTCGTGCCTAATCCTTCAGGGCACGAACTTCTACAGGATTACGTATCCATGCCCTAGGGGCCCACTCGAATCCCCAAATTCCCGGGATCGAGGCGTGACACAATATACTCAATGTTAAATTTGAATATGGCTAATAAAGCTTGCCAGCAAGCAAAGATTTGTTAGTAACAAGATTTTTTGCATCTTTTTCAAAAATTTCTTTAGCAAATTTACAATCTATTTTTAATAAATTTTTTTTTAATAAATCACTTTGGAACTTCATTAAACTATTTACTATGGATAGGATTTTCTTTTTGATAGTTGAATAATTTTATTGAGTGGGCATCCATGTTCCAAAAGTGAAACGAAGAATTTCTTCTTTTCCATGGATGTTTCATTGTAGAAGGATTCCTCCAAAACCTATTTCAGATGCATCTGCTTGAACTAGTTTTAATAAATCTAGATGAGGGATAGTTAAACAAGGTGAATTTTGGACCTTCTAATTAATATTTTGAGCAGCTTTTGTATGAGAAGGTGACCATTCTACGGGATTTTTGGTCAAGCGCATTTGCAAGATTTTTCTTTCTTTAGCAAGATCTTTATAAAAGTCAAAAGCATAATTAAGGCATCCAAGAAAACGCTGCAATTGCTCTTTATTAAGAATTTCATCTGGAAATTGGGATGCAAACTTAATAACTCTGTAGACTAGAGAAATAGTTCCTTTTTTTATTATAAAGCCAAGAAACTGAATTTCTATTTCAAAAAGCTTCATTTTCTTTTGAGATAAGACAAGTCCATCCTTGATAATAACTTTTTTAAAAATATTTAAATGTTTCCAATGGTGACAAATAGATTTTGAAAACACAAGATTGTCATCTATATAGACAAGTGTAAAAGCTTGATATGGATTAAAAATGTCATTCATTATTCTTTGAAATTCTGAAGGTGCATTTTTTAAACCAAATGGCATAACGTTCCATTCGTAATGGCCAAATGGTACTATAAAAGCAGTTTTAGACCTGTCCACTGGGGTGATTTGAATTTGCCAAAATCTTGATTTAAGATCAAATTTCGAAAAAGGAAGGCACCAGCTAAACGGTTAATAAGATTAGTTTTATTTGGAACTGGATATTTGATGGACTTTAGGACTTTATTTAAAGGCTTGTAGTTGATAACAAGATGGGGAACAGCTCGTTCTTGTTCATACACTTTATTTACATAAAACGCTATACAACTCCAAGGGGATTATGATTTCTGAATAAGCTTTTTAACAAGAAGATCATTGATTTCTATAGTACATAGTTGTACAAAGTCTTTATTCATCTGAATAGATCGAGCTTTAGTAGGAATTTGAGATTCATTGAAATCATGAATATATGGAAGAGAAACAGTATGGTGTTTCATATGCCAAAAGGCAGAAGGACGGTAAAAACAACATTTTGTTTTAAGATATTTTTGAAATTGGATTAACTCTTTTTGGAATTTTAGTTTTTGTAATTCTTTTTCAATTCTTAAAGAATTCATATCTTCTTGAAGATATGCAATTTGTTTTTCTTTATAAGCAATTTGATTTTGAATGATATTGATATGTTGAATAGGAGTTGATTCAACAAAGTCAAAAATTAATTTTTATTGTCTTTAATAGTTTTAAGGCCTGATGATTCAATTTGAAAAGGCTGCAGAATCAGTAGAGAAGGATTTCCAAAGATAAAATCATTGTTTAAGTCTTTTCCAACCAAGAAATTAGTCTTTATACATGTTCCATTTTTGCAAACATGGACGTTATTTAATTTATAATGGATATGGAGTTTATTACTAGCAGTTGCTAGGCTGAGTTTATTTTTGGCTTTTTCATAATATTTTGTTGGGATTAATCTTTCTCATATTAAATTAGCATCTGCGCCACTATTTAGTAAGCAGAGTGCTTTACTAGAGATGTCTTTGATCTTAATTGTAGCTTGAGTTTTCCATCTTCTAAGTGGATTTTTTTTAACGAATTTAGAAAACCATTTAAGTTTTCACCAAATTCTTTTTGATGTTGATAATTTTTGAGTGTGTGAAATTCAAGATTCTCAACACGTTGTTTGAGTTCTTAAAGTTCAATTAAGTCTTGTTTTAATTCTTTTATTTCTTGCTTTTGATTAGTAATTTCTTTAAAAAGATCTGAAATTGAAAGATGAGGAGGAGCTTGCGACTCTCTTAATCTAGCTAATATAGTTTTAATGCTGAATTGTTTAGGTAAGTCAGATATATTATTTGATGTAGAAGCTTTTTCTTTTTTATTTCCTTTATTCATATTCTATATTTTTTTTCAAAATATTTCTTTTTAATTCTTCATCTTTGAAATCTGTAAACATTTCTAGCACCAGTGCTTCTAGAGCAGAACGTACGTTTAAAGATAAAGAGGAAGAAAAAGCAAATTCATACTAGATTTCACTCTCAAATATTTTACAATGACATGTATCTGAAGAATGAGAAAAAGAATAATCTGTATCAGGGGAACTGGATGGCTTTGATGCTAAGGATCCTTTTAAGATAGTTTTGATTTCTTTTTCTATTTTTACTTTTATTTTTGGGTAGTAAAGATCTATATATCCTTTTTCCTTGTAATTATAACATTGTATTTCTTTTTCTTGGGATAAGAAGTGAATGGATTATCTTTTGTATAAGATTTCTTTGATTCTTTATAAGGATTTTTATGAGAAGATTTTTTATGATATCTTTTTGATGGAATATAATATTGCGGAGTTGAAAAATGTTTCGATTTTCTTTTTTAATGGTTTCTTTTTAAGTTTTTCTTTGGTGAAAAAATAAATGGTTTTGTAAATTGTTTAACAAGAAATCCACTTAAAAAATGGAAAACTCAAGCTACAATTAAGATAAAAGACTTCTCTATTAAAGCACTCTGCTTACTAGATAGTGGCGTTGATGTTAATTTAATAAGAGAAGGATTAATCCGAACAAAATATTATGAAAAAACCAATAATAAACTCAATCTAGCAACTGCTAGCAAAAACAGCAAATCAAATACAAATTAAGTAATGTTTATGTCTGTAAAAATGGAACATGCATAAAGACTAATTTCCTTCTAGGAAAGGATTTAAATAATGATGTTATCCTTGTAAACCCTTTTCTATAAATTTTACAGCCTGTTCAAATTGACTTATCGGGTCTAAAAACTATTTTAGATAATAAAGAATTAATTTTTTATTCTGGTGAATCAACTCATATTCAACATATTAATAGTATTCAGGCAAAGTGCAAACAAGAATAAGGTGTTCAAAAAATAATCAAATATCCAATTCCAAATAAAACAGATCTTATTAATCATCTCTCTGATGTCTTCATGTTTTCTACATTTGATCCTACATCAAGATTTTGGTACCTTTAAATTCTACCCAGAGGATGGATATAAAATTATTTTTCTTTCCCCAAAGAAAATAAAAATTCAGATGATTGATAATTGTCATTCATACCTATCTGCCCTCAGGAAGTATCCCATTTCATTATGACATCAAGTACAAGCAAAGGCAAAGCCCTTTTTCAGAAATCAATCCCTTCCTTCATACCTACATCCGAACAAATATCAATTTCCTTCTTCAATCCAGGATTATCTGTCACTTCACAAGAACTTATCCATGCCCATTGGAGTGCCATTCTCTCTGATAAAAGAAACAAAAGTAGAAAAACCCTATCCAAAATTGCAAACTATATCAAGGACTTAGAAAGCCAAATCCTTATGTGCCATAACATCCATCAAAGAGCACTGTTATCCACCTATGCTGATGAAAAAACATCTAGAATTCGCCTCCTGGAAAAGGTTAACACAGCCCTTCCAGATGAGATAGCTACATGAATTAGAGAGAAAACTATTTCTTGTCAGATCAAGGAGCGATTAATGCTCAAAGCTCAATATATAAGCTGGGCAATTGGCTTTCCCAAATTGTTTCTACCATCATATGAAGTTGATATCTCATATATCGAACAAGAATTAGTCCAAAGATTTTCTTTATACAGAGATGATTTTGAAATGATACAGCAGCTCCTTGTAATCATGCGTCATGCCCTTCACAACCTTGAGTTACCAAAAGACAACTTCTCATAACAATTTCATCAAGTTTGGGTGAAAGATCAGAAATCCATTTTTATCAACCTTATCAATTATGGACCATCATGAATTATGAAGAAGGAAATTTAATATGTAAAAAATTCATCTCTACTTTAAATGATTACGAGCATCTCCCTATTGATTATCTAGCTCAATGGTATGAATCTCAAGAAGTCACTATAATGGAATATAGCTGAGAACATCTCCAAAAGTATGATCCAGCTTCTAATCAATATCAAAGATTTCACAATCTAAGAGGACACCTTGAATTTGTAAGTACATATAGATATGTTTGATGTGACGGTCAACAAGTTGTTTGCATTGCTGATGATCTTGTTGAGCAAACAATGGTGTTACAAAATCCTTTTAAATCCAGACATGCCAAGCTTAATCAAACTCTCAATGTCTATGAAGATATCTCTTTTGACATTTCAGAAAAAACTCGTGAAGAATTAATTCAAGTATTCCAAGGAGAATTCGAAAATGATAATGAAGGTTGGAATGACCCATGTCATAATTTTGACTCTATTACGAAGTTCTCCATTTGCTGCAATGGAATTCATAAGGATGGTGATTAATCTTATCAAGATTTAGATTTATCAAGATTTATTAAGAGTTTTCTCTATAAAGCCTGCAAAGAAAAGATAACAAAAACTTTATCATTCCTACTGTATCCATAGCTGTGTTATTCTTTACAAACACATCAAAGTTATGTTGAAAAAGTACCATACAAAAAAGTTACTTCGAGAAAAAAGACAAAAGACAATTGGAAAAAATCTAAAAGCCAAGGCTCCATAGACTCCTCTCTCCACAACAGACCAACCAGGTACTATGCAAAAGAATAAAGCAACATCCTCCTAGTCAACAAGTACACTCATCACAGCATGAAGACAAACCATCTATATGGCAACCTGTGATTCTATCTAGTAGTAAAATCCCAAAGCATCATAAAATGAAATGCAAATGTAATGTAAATTTAGTTGTAATGAAATGTAAATTATGTTTGCTAAGGCTATAAATAGTACTAACCTTCTCAATGTACAGGCAAGAGTTGGAATACCAGTCAAAATCCAGCCTTGCTTCCACCACCATCTCCTCTCTCCTCTCCCTTTTGCTTTTGTATACCCACCATCTTCCCCATTTGGTATCAGAGCCAATTTTGTATTAAATTTGTAATCAAGTACTTTGGCAATATTAAGTTGTTTTGTGAGCATTTCTTCACTATCTTTGTTCTGTTATGCTTTCATTTTGCTTAAGGAATTGCTGACTCAAAAGTAAGGACGTCAAAAGTCTTAATACTTAGTTCTATGTTTGTTATTATTGAGAAATTTTAATCATATTATGCCCAGAGCGAAGCTGAAGTAACCATTGTTGTCACCGTTGTTAGCCATGTGAAGGCATTTAAGGCGTTTTATTGGTGTGTAAATCCTCTATTTCATTAGATACTCGTGGTGGATTTGGTTAAAATAACTCTGTAATACAAATTATGGCTAAGCTTATTAAGAAAGTTGTACCTTTTTCTTTCTCATCATCAAAGTCTTATCTTCTATGTTTATTAAAAATAGTGAAGAAACCAACTATGACGATTTAGATCAAGTTATTTGTGACTGGACTATTCCAACCGTAAATAAAAATTAAATTTATAAAGTTGGAAGTTTTGTATAAAAAAAAGTTATAAACCAAAAACCATTGAAAGAACTGAATCCATTACCAATGATATTCAGCATCTTTCTTTAATGAAGCCCCATGAAATAAAGGAGTACATTAAAACATGCAATTATATTCATTTTGGATTAGTGCAAGTTGCTCTAAAGCCATTAACAAGACTTGGACTTAGAACTGAAGCTCCCATCTATGTTTAAGATACAAGATATAAAAAATTAAGTGATTCATTACTTGGAATGGTTGAATCAAGTTTGGCTAATGGCCCTACTTTCTTTAATTACTTTCTAAATTTCTCTGTTTCCCTTATAGATCTAGGTGCACATGAAGCTTTTACTCTTGCTATCCAGACAAAAGGTTTTGATATGAATCCTCATAATCAAAATCTTACTCTCATATATAGAGTTTATTATAAACTCATGAATTCAGTTGTTCCAGGCATAGCCTATTCCCATCAAGCAAAAAATGTGACTACTTTATTCCAAACTAATTTCAAAAATAAAGTTAATATTCCAAAACTCATACAAGAAAGGTTAACCAGAAAGTTGATATTAATCTATCTGGTCAATGGCACTTAGAAAACGCTCAACCAGAAAGGTCTTTAGAAAATCAAGATATTGAAACAATTATTGAACATGAAGATGTAAGTGTTGAAATAAATTTTCAAACAGATTCAAGAGATACAACTCTTACAGTTTATCAACCTTCTAGAAAGTCTTATTCTCATCCTCCGTCTGTGGTAGGATCTTCCATAAAAGAACCATCCCAAGTTTCTTGCTCTACACCTAATGTAGACCTTCGACCTGCAGGACTTGTGTATCCTTCTTATCAAGCTTCTCCATCTAATACATATAATCCTTTGGAATCCGATTTTAATATAAATGTTATTAAATATTTTGAAATTGATAAAGAAATGTTAAAAAAGAATTTAACTCCACATCCTTTAACAAAATCCTTTTTTAAACAGTTTTTTAAGATCATAAAGACTTTTTAAAAGAAAAATGGTACAAATATATGTATGATAATCAAAGAAATATTTATTTTTTTGATTGGCTTCAACTAGCCGTAAAGAAAGCTTATAATACTGAAGATTTATCCATCAATATGATAACAAAATTAAGTTCATCTTGGATTATAGCTTCTACTAATTCTTCTCCACAAAGAACTGAAGAATCTATACATCCTCCATTACATCAAGTCATTTATAAAGAAACTTCAGCAGTACCCATAAAGGATGTTGCAAAAATACAAGGAGACAAAGGTAAAACTAAATTTATTTACAAATCAAATATAAGTCATGCCTTAGAATAAAATAATTATACAAATATAACCCTTCATACTATTGGCCAACAAACTAATATAATTGAAGATAAAGTTGAAAATATTTTACAGCCTTCTGAAATTATTTCTTCTAAAAAAGAAATCAAAACTATCTTAAAAGGAACCTCATCCTCATCCTTAGAATTATCTAGTTCCTCTGATAAAGATTATTCTTCAGATACATGTCATTGTAAAATATTTGACAGTGAAATCCAGTATGAATCTGCTTCTTCTTCCTCTTTATCTTTAAACGTACTCTCTGCTCCAAAAAAAATGGTGCTACAAATGTTTAAATATCTAAAAGTTGAAGAATTAAAAAATAATTATTTTGAAAAATACAAAAAATAAACAATGGAAATAAAAAAGGAAAACCTTCTACATCAAGTAATATATCTGACTTACCTGAACAATTCAATATAAAAACTATTTTAGATAAATTATGAGAGCAACAACCTCCTACTCATCTTTCAATTCAAGATCTTTCTAAAGAAATTAATAATCAAATGTAAGAAATAAAAGAATTAAAACAAGACTTAATTGAACTTCAAAAACTCAAACACTGTGTTGAGAATCTTGAATTTCACACACCAAAAAATTATCAAGAAAATAATGATAATTTAGAACATCAAGAAAAATTTGATGAAAACTTAAATGGTTTTGTAAATTCTTTAACAAGGAATCCACCTCAAAAAATGGAAAACTCAAGCTACAGTTAAGATGAAAGACTCCTCTATTAAAGCACTCTGCTTACTAAATAGTGGCGCAGATGTTAATTTAATTAAGGAAGGATTAATCCCAACAAAATATTATGAAAAAATGAATAAGAAACTCAATCTAGCTGTTGCTAGTAAAAAATGACATATCAAGTACAAATTAAGTAATGTTTATGTTTATAAAAGTGGAACATGCTTAAAAACTAATTTCCTTCTAGGAAAGGATTTAAACAACGATGTTATCCTTGGAAACCCTTTTCTACGAATTTTACAACCTTCTCAAATTGACTCATCAGGTCTAAAAACTATTTTAGGCAATAAAGAACTAATTTTTGATTTTGGTGAATCAATTCCTATTCAACATATCAATAGTATTTAGACAGAGTGTAAAGAAGAATAAGGTGTTCAAAAAACAATCAAATATTCGATTTCAAATAAAACGGATCTTATTAATCATCTCTCTGATGTCTTTATGTTTTCTACATTTGATCCTACATCCAAATTTTGGTACCTTCAAATTCTACCCGGAGGACAGATATAAAATTGCTTTACTTTTCCCAAAGAAAATAAAAATTCCGGTTATTGATATGTCTCATTCAGACCTATCTTTTACTCCTATCTGCCTTCAAGAAGTATCCCTTCTCATTATGATATCAAGTAAAGCCCCTATTCATGAATCAAGCGCTCCCTTCATACCTACATCCTAACAAATTTCAATTCCCTTCTTCAATCCAGGATTATCTGTCACTTCACAAGAACTTATCAACACCCATTGTTGTGCCACTCTCTCTGATAAAAGACAAAACACTAGAAAAACCCTATCCAAAATTGCAAACCATATCAAGGACTTAGAAAGCCAAATTTTTATGTGCCATAACATCCATCAAAGAGCACTGTTATCCACCTATGCTGATGAAAAAACATCCAGAATTCACCTTCTGGAAAAGGTTAACATAGCCCTTCCAGATGAGATAGCTACATGAATTAGAGAGAAAACTATTTCTTGTCAGATCAAGGAGCGATTAATGCTCAAAGCTCAATATATAAGATGGGCAATTGGCTTTCCCAAATTGTTCCTGCCATCATATGAAGTTGATATCTCATATATCGAACAAGGATTAGTCTAAAGATTTTCTTTATACAGAGATGATTTTGAAATGATACAGCAGCTCCTTGTAATCATGCGTCATGCCCTTCACAACCTTGAGTTACCAAAAGACAACTTCTCATAACAATTTCATCAAGTTTGGGTGAAAGATCAGAAATCTAGTTTTATCAACCTTATCAATTATGGACCATCATGAATTATGATGAAGGAAATTTAATATGTAAAAAATTCATCTCTACTTTAAATGATTACGAGCATCTCCCTGTTGATTATCCAGCTCAATGGTATGAATCTCATGAAGTCATTGCAATGGAATACAGCTTAGAACGCCTCCGAACTTATGATCGAGCTTCTAATCAGTATCAAAGATTTCTCAATCTAAAAGGACATCTAGAATTTGCAAGTTCATACAGATATGTTTGGTGTGACGATCAACAAGTTGTTTGCATTGCTGATAATCTCGCTGAGCAAACAACGGTGACACAGAATCCATATAAATCTGGACATACAGCTCTCAATTAAATTATGAATGTTTATGAAGACATGTCTTTTGATATTTCTGAAGAAACTCGAGAAGAGTTAATCCAATTATTCTATGGTGAATTAACAAAGGAAGGTTGGAATAAGCACTTTTGATGCAAGTCTCCAATAATACTATGCCTAGCATAAAGATTCTTCCTACAAGATCTTTTTCTAAAACAGTAGAAGGATGAGAAAAGCTTTTTTTACTAGCCCATTAATGAGTTCTTAGAAAAAGTACATGCAAAAGTACTAAAAGACAAAGCATATCTCTCATACGAATGAAGTAGTATTTTATTCCCGACATGCACATCCATGAAGAACTTATCTCCAGAAAAGGAAAAGAAATAAAGACATGACACATACCTTATCAAGTCACTCAAAGCAATCATGACATCTCACTATTCAGAATAGGGTTCATCTATAGCAAAGATTGTGATTTTTGCTTGTAGTTTGAAAGCATCATGAAATTTGCCAGCACATTAAATGAAATGCACGTTCAGTTTAAATTCAATTGTAATGAAATATAAATTATGTTAGTTATGACTATAAATAGGTCTAGCCTTCCTTATGTATAGGCAAGAGTTGGAATACCAGTGAAAATCCAGCCTTCCTTCCACCACCATCTCTTCTCTCCTCTCCCTTCTGCTTTTGTATACCGACTATCTTCCCCATTTGGTATCAGAGCTAAGTTGGTACCAAATTTGTAATTAAGTACTTTGACAATATAAAGTCGTTTTGTGAGTATTTCTTCACTTATCTTTGTTCTGTTATGCTTTCATTTTGCTTAAGGAATTGCTGACTTAGAAGTAAGAACGTCAAAAGTCTTAATACCTAGTTTTGTGTTTGTTATTATTGAGAAATTTTGATCATATTCCACCGGTGCAAAGCTAAGGTAGCCATTGTTGTCATCGTTATTAGCCGTGTGATGGCATTAAAGGCATTTTGTTGGTGTCTAAATCCTCTATTTCGTTAGATACTCATGGTGGATATGGTTAAAATAACTTTGTAATACAAATTATGGCTAAGCTTATTAAGAAGTTTGTACTTTCTTCTTCCTCTTCATCAATTCCTTATCTTCTATGTCTGTTAAAAATAGTGAAGAAATCAGTTACGATGATTTAGATCAAGTTATTTGTGACTGGACTATTTCAACAAAAAATAAAACTGAAATTTATAAAGTTGGAAGTTTTCAATTAAAATCAAGTTATAAAGTAAAAACCATCGAAAAAACTAAATCCATTCCCAGTAATATTCAACTTCTTTCTTTAATCAAGCCCCATGAAATAAAGGAGTATGTTAAAACATACAATTATATTCATTTTGGATTAGTGGAAGTTGCTCTAAAGCCATTAACAAGACTTGGACTTAGAACTGAAGCTCTCATCTATGTTCAAGATACAAGACATAAAAAATTTATTGATTCATTACTTGGAATGGTTGAGTCAAGTTTGGCTAATGGCCCTATTTTCTTCAATTGCTTTCCAAATTTCTTTATTTCCCCTATAGATCCAGGTGCACATGAAGCTCTTACTCTTGCTATCCAAATAAAAGGTTTTGATATGAATCCTCATAATCAAAATCTTGCTATCATATATTAAGTTTATTATAAACTCATAAATTCAGTTTTTCCACGCATAGCCTATTCCCATCAAGCAAAAGGTATGACTACTATATTCCAAACCAATTTCAAAAATAAAGTTTGTGATTTTGGATTCCAAAAGCTTGAATTTTCTTGTTGGCTTTTGGATTTTTCCCAGTTGTCTTTTGTCTTCTTTCTCGAAGTAGCTTTTTTGTATAGTACTTTTTCAACATAACTTTGATGTGTTTGTAGAGAATAGCATAGCTATGGATACGGTAGCAATGATAAAGTTTTTTTTATCTTTTCTTTGCAGGATTTATAGGGAAAACTCTTAATAAATCTTGATAAATCTAAATCTTGATAAGTTTAATCACCATCCTGATGAATTCCATTGCAGCTAGTGAAGAACTTCATAATAAAGTCAAATTTATGACAAGGGTCATTCTAACCTTCATTATCATTTTTGAATTCTCCATGGAATAGCTGAACTAATTCGTCATGAGTTTTTTCTAAAATGTCAAAAGAGATATCTACATAGGCATTGAGAATCTGATTAAGCTTGGCATGTCCGGATTTAGAAGGATTTTGTATCACCATTGTTTGCTCAGCGACATCATCAGCACTACAAACAACTCGTCGACCGTCACACCAAACATATCTATATGTATTTGCAAATTCAAGATGTCCTTTTAGATTGAGAAATCTTTGATATGGATAAGAAGCTGGATCATACTTTGGAGATGTTCTACGCTGTATTCCATTATAGCGACTTCATAAGATTCATACCAATGAGCAGGATAATCAACAGGGAGATGCTCGTAATCGTTTAAGGCAGAAATGAATTTTTTGTAGATTAAATCTCATTCTTCATAATTCATGATGGTCTATAATTGATAAGGTTAATAAAACTAGATTTCTAATCTTTCACCCAAACTTAATGAAATCATTATGAAAAGTTGTCTTTTGGTAACTCCAAGGTTGAGAAGGGCATGACGCATGATTGCAAGGAGCTGCTGTATCATTTCAAAATCATCTTTGCATAAAGAAAATCTTTGGACTAATCCTTGTTCGATATATGAGATATCAACTTCATAACATGGCAGGAACAATTTGGGAAAGCCCATTGCGTAGCTTATATATTGAGCTTTGAGCATTAACCGCTCCTTGATCTGACAAGAAATAGTTTTTTCTCTAATTCTTGCAGCTATCTCATCTGGAAGGGCTGTGTTAACCTTTTCTAGGAGGTGAATTCTGGTTGTTTTTTCATCAGCATAGGTGGATAACAGTGTTCTTTGATGGATGTTATGGCATATAAGGATTTGGCTTTCTAAGTCTTTGATACGGTTTGCAATTTTGGATAGGATTTTTCTAGTTTTTTTTTTCTTTTATCAGAAAGAATGGCACTCCAATGGGCATTGATAAGTTCTTGTGAAATGACAGTTAATCCTAGATTGAAGAAGGGAATTGCTATTTGTTGGGATGTAGGTATGAAGGAGGAGCTTGATTCCTAAATAGGGGCTTCGCTTTTGCTTGTACTTGATGTCATAATGACAAAGGATACTTCCTGAAGGCAAATAGGTCTGAATGAGAATTATCAATAATCTAAAATTTTATTTTCTTTGGGGAAAGAAAAATAATTTTATATATATCCTCCGGGTAGAATTTGAAGGTACCAAAATCTAGATGTAGGATTAAATGTAGAAAACATGAAAACAACAGAGAACCGATTAATAAGATCCGTTTTATTTGGAACTGGATATCTGAATGGTTTTTGAACATCTTATTCTTGCTTACACTTTGTTTGAATAATATTGATATGTTGAATAAGAGTTAATTCAACAAAATCAAAATTTAACTCTTCATTGTCTAAAATAGTTTTTAGACCTGATGAGTCAATATGAAAAGGCTATAAAATTTGTAGAAAAGGATTTCCAAGGATAACATCATTGTTTAAATCCTTTCCTGGAAGGAAATTAGTCTTTATGCATGTTCCATTTTTACAAACATAAACATTACTTAATTTGTATTTCATATGTAGTTTTTTGCTAGCAGTAGCTAGATTGAGTTTATTATTGGTTTTTTCATAATATTTTGTTGGGATTAATCATTCTCTTATCAAATTAACATCTGTGCCACATCTAGTAAGCAGAGTGTTTTAATAGAGAAGTCTTTGACCTTGATTGCGGCTTGAGCTTTCCATTTTTTAAGTGGATTTCTTGTTAAAGAATTTACAAAACCATTTAAGTCTTTATCAAAATTTTCTTAATTTTCTAAATTATTATTATTTTCTTGATAAATTTTGAGTATGTGAAATTCAAGATTCTCAACACGTTGTTTGAGTTCTTGAAGTTCAATTAAGTCTTGTTTTAATTCTTTTATATCTTGCTTTTGATTATTTATTTCTTGATAAAGATCTTGAATAGAAAGATGAGTAGGAGCTTGTTGCTCCCTTAATCTATCTAACACAGTTTTAATGCTGAATTGTTCAGGTAAGTCTGATATGTTATTTGATGTAAAGGCTTTCCCTTTTTTAGTTCCTTTAATTATATTCTGTATTTTTTCAAAATATTTATTTTTTAATTCTTCAACTTTTAGGTCTTTAAACATTTCTAGCACCATCTATTCTGGAGCAGAAAGTATGTTTAAAGATAAAGAGGAAGAAGAAGCAAATTCATACTGGATTTTATTGTCAAATATTGTACAATGACATGTATCTGAAGCATGAGAGGAAGAATAAGCTATATCAAAGGAACTGGATGACTCGATGTTGAGGATCCTTTTAAGATCGTTTTGATTTCTTTTCTATTTTTACTTTTAGTTTGGGGCAGTCAGGAGCTATATGTCCTTTTTCTTTGCAATTATAACATTGTATTTCTTTTTTCTTAGGATAAAAAGTGGATGGATTATCATTTGTATAAGATTTCTTTAATTCTTTATAAGGGTTTTTATGAGAAGATTTTTTTATAATATCTTTTTGAGGGAGTATAATATTGTGGAGTTGAAAAATGTTTAGATTTTCTTTTTTGATGGTTTCTTTTTAAGTTTTTCTTTTTATTCTAGCTAGAAGGACTAACTAATGGTTCCATACCAAATTGAAAACAAAAATCACCAAGTTTATACTTGCTGATTCTTTTTTGATTTTCAATTTGACATTTAAGTCTGATTTCATTGCATAATGAAAATCCAACTTTATTAATCTTTTGAATTAGATCACCATATGTATACATTCCATAATTCAATTTTCATAATTTTCTGATTTTAATTCTTTTCTAACTTTTTCGGCAAAAAGTTTAGGAAGACCAAATATGAATTTTTCTTTCCAAAATTCTGAATTGCGTGCATCGATTATATAGAGTTTTGATAAGAAAACATCTTTAAACCAACGAAAATCTGATAATGTTAGGCAAGATAAATTGATTATTTGTATTTTTATTTTTTCATCTACATTCATATAATTACCAATAAAATGTTTTACTATATTGGTAATATGCATGTAAATAGAATCAGGAATCATTTGACCTTGAGGAGTAATAACAGGATTTCCTGATAGATCTCTTTTTACTGCATTTAGTATAGCTTGTCTTTCTATATCAGATAGGTACTTTTCCCACCAACCCTGTAATTGTCCCGTAAATCCAAGGGCAACTGCATTTACTGCATGTCTTTGATCATTACCGGTAGCCATGATGGTTGAGGCATATATCATCATGTGTTGGCATAGTTGCAGGATTTGATATTTAGATAGTCTATCTATATTCCATTTGTATACTGAGGAGTTTTCAAATCGAAGGCCATTTAGAATAGCTTTTTCTTCGAATTGAAGATCAACTAGAGTAGGTCTTGGATAATAATTTCTTGTTTTTGCTGCAGTGACTATTAGTTTTTGTCTTTTAAATATTTTATTGATTTGTAGAGATTCTTGATTTTGGATTCTCTTTTGTTTTAGACTCTTCTTCTATAGGATCTTCTATAGGATCTGCAATAGAAAGTTTTAAATCTAAGTTAGATGCTTTAGAATTTGAGACTAAAACATTTATAGAATTGTCAGCTTCTTTATCTTCATTTTCTTGAAGTTTTAAATTTGTGAAACTATGAGATAATTGATTAATTAGTTCATCTGAAAATTTTAAAGGTTTCCTTTCAACTTTAGATCTTTAAGGGCTTCACCTTGAAAACCTAAAGTTTGTGTCTTAATTATCTTTTGTGAAGAAGTCGCTCCATAAAATTTTAAAATATTTTCAACTTTATCTTCAATTCTATTGGTTCATTGGCCAATAGTATGAAGGTTAATATTTGTATAATTATTTTTTTCTAAAACAGGACTTAAGTCTGATTTATAAATTAATCCAGAATTACCTTTATCTCCTTATATCATTGCTACATCTTTTATGGGTACGGCCGAAGTTTCTCTATATATATTTGATGTGATGGAGGATGTATAGATTCTGTAGTTCTTTTTGGAGAAGAATTGGTAGAAGCTATAATCCTGGATGAGCTTAATTTTGTTATCATATTGATGGATAAATCTTCAGTTATATAAGCTCTCTTTATGGCTAGTTTAAGCCAATCAAAGAAATATATATTTCTTTAATTATCATACATATATTTGTACCATTTTTCTTTTAAAAAGTCTTTATGTTTTTGAGAAACTTGTTTAAAAAAGGATGTTGTTAAAGGATGTAGAGCTAAATTTTTTTTCAACATTTCTTTATCAATTTCAAAAATTCAATAGCATTTATATTGAAATCAGATTTCGAAGGATTATATGTATTAGATGGAGAAGCTTGATAAGAAGGATACACAAGTCTTGTAGGTCGAAGGTCTACATTAGGTGTAGAGCAAGAAACTCAGGATGGTTCTTTTATGGAAGATCCTACCACAGAGGGAGGATGAGAATAAGACTTTCTAATATCTTGATAAACTGTAGGAGTGGTATCTCTTGAATCTGTTTGAAAATTTATTTTTCAACACTTCTATCTTCATGTTCAATAATTGTTTCAATATCTTGATTTTCTAAAGTCCTTTCTGGTTGGGCGTTTTCTAAGCGCCAATCACCAAATAGATTAATATCATTCCATTGTATGAGTTTTGGAATATTAATTTTATTTTTGAAATTAGTTTGGAATAAAGTAGCTATACCTTTTGCTTGATGGGAATCGGCCATGCTTGGAACAACTGAATTCATGAGTTTATAATAAAATCTACATATAAGAGCAAGATTTTGATTATGAGGATTCATATCAAATCCTTTTGTCTGGATAGCAAGAGTAAGAGCTTCATGTGCACCTGGATCTGTAAGAGAAACAGAGAAATTTGGAAAGCAATTGAAGAAAGTAGGGCCATTAGCAAAACTTGATTTAACTATTCCAAGTAATGAATGAATCACTGAATTTTTTATGTCTTGTGTGTTGAACATAGATGAGAGCTTCCGTTCTAAGTCCAAGTCCTATTAAAGGCTTAAGAGCAACTTGCACTAATCCAAAATGAATATAGATGTATGTTTTAACATACTCCTTTATTTCATGGGGCTTGATTAAAAAAAGATGCTGAATATTACTGGTAATGGATTCAGTTATTTCAATGGTTTTTACTTTAAAACTTGATTTTAATTGAAAACTTCCAATGTTATAAATTTTATTTTTATTTAAGGTTGGAATAATCCAGTCGCAAATAACTTGATCTAAATCGTCATAATTGATTTTTTCACTATTTTTAATAGACATAGAAGATAAGGAATTTGATGATGAGGAATAAGAAGGTACAAACTTCTTAATAAAGTTAGCCATAGTTTTTATTACAGAGTTATTTTAACCAAATCCTATCTAACGAAATTGAGGATTTACACACCAACAAAATGCCTTAAATGCCTTCACACGGCTAATAACGGCAATAACAATAGCTACCTCAACTTTGCTCTGGGTGGAATATGATTAAAATTTCTCAATAATAACAAACATAGAACTAAGTGTTAAGAATTTTGATGTTCTTACTTCTGAGTCAGCAATTCCTTAAGCAAAATCAAAGTATAACATAACAAAGATAAGTGAAGAAATACTCATAAAACAACTTTATGTTACCAAAGTACTTGATTACAAATTTGATACCAACTTTGCTCTGATACCAGATGGGAAAGATAGTGGGTATACAAAAGCGGAAGGGAGAGGAGAGAGGAGATGGTGGTGGAAGCAAGGCTGGATTTTGACTTGTATTCCAACTCTTGCTTGTACATGAGGAAGGCTATTCCTATTTTTAGTCATAACAAACATAATTTACATTTCATTACAACTAAATTAAGATTGAATGTAAATTTCATTTATTGTGTTGGCAAAATTCATGATGCCTCCCGACTGCAGCAAAAATCACAATCTTTGATAGGTCGAAGAAATCTCCTGGTGGAGTTGATTTTCTTTTATAAAAATTAAAAAAGGTCAAAAGGTATCCATTTCCATGCCTTTATCTAATATCATTTATCTCTCATTTTATTGTATTCAATGATGTAACATTTGTAATTTTTTAATTTATTGAAAAGGTTCTAATGTTATTTTTGTCATTACAGATTGATGGATGAGTTCGGTTTGGTTTGGTTGCAGACATGGAGGAGTTTTTTTTTTTTCAATTTAGTCTATCTGTATTTGTATATTGGATATTTATATGGGACTGTCTTATTGTAATATTTGCTAAATGAGATGAATGATTTGATGAGAAATGGTGATGTTTTTTTTGTTTATTTAGTAATTCTTGTATGGATGGATTTCTTTTTGTTAAATAAAGGTGCATGAGTAGCTTTATATTTGATACAGGTATAAACAGGTTTATTGGAAGATTATAATGAAAAAACAGTAAGTACATTATAAAAAATTCAAATTATTGCCGACGAAAAAAACCTTTTGCCAACGGTTTAAAACATCGGCAAAAGTCAATTTTAATTTCTATTTTTTTAAAAAAATATAATTACCGACATTTACTATCGTCGGCAAAAATAAAATAAGTTGAATTTATCGACATTTTCTGCGCTGTCGATAAAAATGGAGAAAAGAAAAACTAAAATCAAAGTTGAATTCACTGACATTATAAAACGACGGTAAAAGAAAAATTAAAAATTAAAAAAATTCAAATTACTTTACCGACGAGCTATTACCATCTGTAAATCTCAATTTTAAAATTTTCATGTTTTTCTGTAACATCTCTAGAACGTCAGTAACTGTAAATTAAATTTGAAAATAATTAAAATTACTTACCGGCGTTAAATTATCATCGGGCAAGGTAAAATTTATATTATAATGATATTTAAATGTCCTAAATAAAAGTCAATTAAAATCGTTATTACTTAGCGACGTTACAAAATGTCGGCAATTTCTATGTTAAATTTTCTCCGACGTTAAAGAAACATCGGCAATATATTTACTTAAAATTACAATTAAATTAAATAATTTTTACCGACGTCATTTATCGTCGGTAAATGTCACTTTGGTAAGCATTAGTTTCGACGACAAAACATTTTTCGTGGGTAATAAGTTTTTCCGACATTAATTACGTCGTTAAAGGTCAATTTTATAACGTTGGCGAAAATTATTTTCTATGACGAAAAATGGTCCGTTAGTAATAATAATTTTCAATGTTAGTTATGTCGGTAAATTTCATATTTTAACATCGGTGATAATTTTCGACGACGAAATTTTTTTCGTTGGAAATAGATTTTTCCGATGTGTAAAATTGTCGGTAAATGACAATCTATGACGTCTGTGAAATTTTGGTTTTCAACGACGATAATTGTTTTCATCGAAAATAATTTTCACTGACATTATTTTGCCTCTGTAAATGTCGACTTTTAACGTCCGTGAAAATTATTTTCCATGATGAAATTCTTTTTGCGTCGTTGATGATTTTCACTGACGTTTTTTTCTGACGTTTTATATTTTGTCGAAAAAATTTTTGGCCGACGTTTTTATAATTTTTGGTGACGAAATTATTCGTAGCTGAAACTATTGATTGTTGTAGTGGCAAAAATCACAATCTTTGCTTTAGATGAACTCTATTCTGAATAGTGAGATGTCATGATTACTTTGAGTGACTTGATAAGGTGTGTGTCATGTCTTTATTTCTTTTCCCTTTCTGGAGATAAGTTCTTCATGGATGTGCATGTCGGGAATAAAATATTACTTCATTCTTATGAGAGATATGCTTTGTCTTTTAGTACTTTTGCATGTACTTTTTCTAGGAACTCATTGATGGGCTAGTAGAAAAAGCTTTTCTCATCCTTCCAATGTCTTAGAAAAAGCTCTTGTAGGAAGAATCTTTATACTAGGCATAGTATTATTGGAGACTTGCATCACATGTGCTCATTCCAACCTTCAGTTGTTAATTCACCATGGAATAATTGGATTAACACTTCTTGAGTTTCTTTAGAAATATCTAAAGACATGTCTTCATAAGCATTCATAATTTGATTGAGAGCTGTATGTCTAGATTTATATGGATTCTGTATCATTGTTGTTTGTTCAGCGAGATCATTAGCAATGCAAACAACTCATCGACTATTACACCAAACATATCTATAAATTCTTGCAAATTCAAGATGTCCTTTTAGATTGGGAAATCTTTGATATTGAACAAAAGCTAGATCATAATTTTGGAGATGTTCTAAGCTGTATTCCATTGTAGTGACTTCATGAGATTCATAGCATTGAGTTAGATAATCAATAGGGAGATGCTCGTAATCATTTAAGGTGGAGATGAATTTTTTGCACACTAAATCTCTTTCTTCATAAGTCATGGTAGTCCATAATTGATAAGGTTGATAAAACTGGATTTTTGATCTTTCACCCAAACTTGATGAAATCGTTATGAGAAGTATTCTTTTGGTAACTCCAAGGCTGTGAAGGGCATGACGCATGATTGCAGGGAGCTGCTATATTATTTCAAAATCATTTCTGCATAAAGAAAATCTTTGGACTAATCCTTGTTCAATATATAAGATATCAACTTCACGTGATGGTAGGAACAATTTGGGAAAGCCAGTTGCCTAGCTTATATATTGAGCTTTGAGAAGAAAGAGGTTTTTCTCTAATTCTTGTAGCTATCTCATCTGGAAGGGCTATTTTAACCTTTTCCAAGAGGTGAATTTTGGATTTTTTTTATTAGCATAGGTCAATAACAGTGTTCTTTGATGGATGTTATGGCACATAAGGATTTGGCTTTCTAAGTCCTTGATATTGTTTTCAATTTTGGATAGGGTTTTTCTAGTGTTTTTTCTTTTATCAGAGAGAATGTCACTCTAATGGGCATTGATAAGTTCATATGAAGTGACAGATAATCATGGAATGAAGAAAGGGATTGATATTTGTTGGGATGTAAATATGAAGGAAGAGCTTGATTCTTGAATAGGAGTTTTACTTGATGTCATAATGAGAATTATCAATAACTTGAATTTTTTTTTTCTTTGGAAAAAGAAAAGCAATTGTATATTTGTCCTCCGAGTAGAATTTGAATGTACCAAAATCTAGATATAGGATTAAATGTAGAAAACATGAAAACATTAGAGAGACAATTAATAAGATCCATTTCATTTGGAACTGGATATCTGAATGGTTTTTGAACATCTTATTCTTATTTACACTTTGTTTGAATAAGATTGATATGTTGAATAGGAGTTAATTCAACAAAATCAAAATTTAATTCTTTATTTTCTAAAATAGTTTTAGACCTGATGAGTCAATTTGAAAAGGTTGTAAAATTTGTAAAACAGGATTTTTAAGGATAACATCATTGTTTAATCCTTTCCTAGAGGGAATATAGTCCTTATGCATGTTCCATTTTACAGACATAAACATTATTTAATTTGTATTTGATACGTAGTTTTTCGCTAGCAGTTGCTAGATTGAGTTTATTATTGGTTTTGTCATAATAATTTGTTGGGATTAATACTTCTCTTATTAAATTAATATTTTTGCCACTATCTAGTAAGCAGAGTGCTTTAATAGAGAAGTCTTTGACCTGAATTGTAGCTTGAGTTTTCCATTTTTTAGGTGGATTTCTTTTAAGGAATTTACAAAATATTCAAGTCTTTATCAAAATTTTCTTGATTTTCTAAATTATCATTATTTTCTTGATAATTTCTGAGTGTGTGAAATTCAAGACTCTCAACACGTTGTTTAAGTTCTTGAAGTTCAATTAAGTCTTATTTATATTCTTTTATTTCTTGCTTTTGATTATTTATTTCTTTATAAAGATCTTGAATAGAAAGATGAGTCGGAGCTTATTGCTCTCTTAATCAATCTAATAAGTTTTATTGCTGAATTGTTTAGGTAAGTTTGATATGTTATTTGATGTAGAAGCATTCCCTTTTTTAGTTCCTTTATTTATATTCTGTATTTTTTCAAAATATTTATTTTTTAATTCTTCATCTTTGAGATCTTTAAACATTTCTAGCACCAGTTCTTTTGAGGCAGAAAGTATGTTTAAAGATAAAGAGGAAGAAGAAGTAGATTCTTACTGGATTTCACTGTCAAATATTTTACAATGACATATATTTGAAGAATAATCTTTATCAGAGGAACTAGATGATTTTAGGGATGAGGATGAGGATCCTTTAAAGATTGTTTTGATTTCTTTTTTTGTTTTTACTTTTACTTTTGGGCAGTCAGGAGCTATATGTCCTTTTTTTTTGTAATTATAACATTGTATTTCTTTTTTCTTGGGATGAGAAGTGGATGGATTATCTTTTGTATAAGATTTCTTTAATTCTTTATAAGGGTTTTTACGAGAAGATTTTTTATGATATCTTTTTGAGGAAGTATAACATTGTGGAGTTGAAAAATATTTAAATTTTCTTTTTTGAAGGTTTCTTTTTAAGTTTTTCTTTTTATTTTTGCTAGAAGGACTGATTCATGGTTCCATGTCAAATTGAAAACAAAAATCACCAAGTTCATACTTGCTGATTCTTTTTTTATTTTCAATTTGAAATTTAAAACCAAGTTCATACTTGTTGATTCTTTTTTTATCTTCAATTTGACGTTTAAGTTTGATTTCATTGCATAATGAAAATCCAACTTTACTAATCTTTTGAATTAGATCACCATATGTATACATTCCATAATTCAAATTTCTATAATTTTTTTATTTTAATTATTCTCTAACTTTTTCTGCAAAAAGATTAGAAAGACCAGATATGAATTTTTCTTTCCAAAATTTTGAATTACTTGCATCGATTGTATAGAGTTTTGATAAGAAAACATCTTTGCACCAATAAAAATCTGATAATGTTGGGCAACATAAATTGATTAATTGTGTTTTAATTTTTTTCTTCTACATTCATATAATTACCAATAAAATGTTTTACTATATTGGTAGTAAGCATGTAAATAGAATCAAGAATCATTTGACCTTGAGTAGTAATAACAGGATTTCCTGACAGATCTCTTTTTACTACACTTAGTACAGCTTGTCTTTCTATACCAAATAGGTACTTTTCCCACCAACCCTGTAATTGTCCCGTAAATCCAAGGCTAACTACATTTACTGCATGTTTTTTATCATTGCCGGCAGCCATGATGGTAGAGGCATATATTATCATGTGTTGGCATAGTTGTAGGATTTGATATTCAGATAGTCTATCTACATTCCATTCGTATGTCGAGGAGTTTTCAAATCGAAGGCCATTTAGAATAGCTTGTTCTTCCAATTAAAGATCAAATAGAGTAGGTCTTGGATAATAATTTCTTGTTTTTGCTGCAGTGACTAATGGTTTTTGTCTTTTAAATATTTTATTTATTTGTAGAGATTCTTGATTTTGATCATTTTGATTCTTATTTGTTTTAGAATCTTCTTTTATAGGATCAACTATAGAAAATCCTGAATCTAAGCTAGAGGCTTTAGAATTTGAGACTAAAGCATTTATAGATTATCAGCTTTTTGATCTTTATTTTCTTGAAGTTTTATATTTATAAAACTAAGAGATAATTGATTAATTAGTTCATCTGAAATTTTTAAAGGTTTCCTTTCTAGCTTTAAATCTTTAACGGCTTCACCTTAAAAACTTAAAGTTTGTGTCTCAATTATCTTTTGTGAAGAAGGTGTTTCATAAATTTTTAAAATATTTTCAAGTTTATCTTCAATTTTATTCGTTTGTTGGCCAACAGTATGAAGGTTAATATTTGTATAATTATTTTGTTCTAAAATATGACCTAAGTCTAATTTGTAAATAGATTCAGATTTACCTTTATCTCCCTGTATTTTTGTAACATCTTTTAAGGATACGGCTGATGTTTCTTTATATATGATTTGATGTAATGGATGATGTATAGATTCTTCAGTTCTTTGTGGAGAAGAACTGGTAGAAGCAGTAATCCAACATGAGCTTAATTTTATTATCATATTAATGGATAAACCTTCAGTATTATAAGCTTTCTTTATGGCTAGTTTAAGCCAATCAAAGAAATAAATATTTCTTTGATTACCATACGTATATTTTTGCCACTTTTCTTTTAAGAAATCTTTATGCTCTTGAGAAATGTGTTTAAAAAAGGATTTTGTTAAAGGATGTAAAGTTAATTCCTTTTTAACATTTCTTTATCAATTTCAAAACACTCAGTCACATTTATATTCAAATCGGATTCCAAAGGATTATATGTATTAGATGCAGAAGCTTGATAAGAAGGATACACAAGTCCTGTAGATCGAAGGTCTACATTAGGTGTAGAGCAAGAAACTCAGGATGGTTCTTTTATCGAAGATCCTACCACAGAGGGAGGATGAAAATAAAACTTTCTAAAAGGTTGATAAACTGCAGGAGTTGTATCTCTTGAATCTGTTTGAAAATTTATTTCAACACTTCCATCTTCGTGTTCAACAATTGTTTCAATATCTTGATTTTCTAAAGACCTTTCAGTTTAAGCATTTTCTAAGCTCCATTTATTAGATAGATTAATATCATTCCACTGTATGAGTTTTGGAATGTTAACTTTATTTTTGAAATTAGTTTGGAATAAAGTAGTCATACCTTTTGCTTGATGGAATAGGCTATGCCTGGAGCAACTGAATTCATGAGTTTATAATAAACTCTATATATGAGAGAAAGATTTGATTATGAGGATTCGTATCAAAAATTTTTGTCTGGATAGCAAGAGTAAGAACTTCATGTGCACCTGGATCTATAAGAGAAACAGAGAAATTTGAAAAGCAATTGAAGAAAGTAAGGCCATTAGCCAAACTTGATTCAAGTATTCCAAGTAATGAATCACTGAATTTTTTATGTCTTGTGTGTTGAACATAGATGAGAGCTTCCGGTCTAAGTCTAAGTCCTGTTAAAGGCTTAAGAGCAACTTGCACTAATCCAAAATGAATATAATTGTATGTTTTAACATACTCCTTTATTTCATGGGGCTTCATTAAAGAAAGATGCTGAATATTACTGGTAATGGATTCAGTTGTTTCAATGGTTTTTACTTTGTAACTTAATATTAATTGAAAACTTCCAACGTTATAAATTTCATTTTTATTTAAGGTTGGAATAGTCCAATTGCAAATAACTTGATCTAAATCGTCATAACTGATTTCTTCACTATTTTTAATAGATATAGAAGATAAGGAGTTTGATGATGAGGAAGAAGAAGGTACAAACTTCTCAATAAGCTTAGCCATAATTTGTATTACAGAGTTATTTTAACCAAATCTACCATGAGTATCTAATGAAATAGAGGATTTACACACCAACAAAACGCCTTAAACGCTTTCACACGGCGAACAACGGCGACAACAATGGCTACCTCAGCTTTGCTTTGGGCGGAATATGACTAAAATTTCTCAATAATAACAAACACACAGCCAAGTAATAAGATTTTTGACATTCTTGCTTTTGAGTCAGTAATTCCTTAAAAAAAATTAAAGCATAACATAACAAAGATAAGTGAAGAAATACTAACAAAACAACTTTATATTTCTAAAGTACTTGATTATAAATTTGATACCAACTTGGCTCTGATACCAAATGGGGAAGATGGTGGGTAGACAAAAACGGAAGGGAGAGGAGAGAGTAGATGGTGGTGGAAGCAAGGCTGGATTTTGACTGGTATTCCAACTCTTGCTTGTACATGATGAAGGCTACACCTATTTATAGTCATAACAAATGTAATTTACATTTCATTACAACTAAATTTAGACTGAATGTGCATTTCATTTAATGTGATGGCAAATTTCACGATGGTTTCGGACTGCATGAAAAAATCACGGTCTTTGCTGCAGATGAACTCTATTCTAAATAGGGAGATGTCATGACTGCTTTGAGTGACTTGATAAGGTATGTGTCATGTCTTTATTTCTTTTCCCTCTCTAGAGATAAGTTCTTCATGGATGTGCATGTCAGGAACAATAAAATACTATTTCATTCTTATCAGAAATATGCTTTTTCTTTTAGTACTTTTGCATGTACTTTTTCAAAGAACTCATTGATGGGCTAGTAGAAAAAGCTTTTCTCATCCTTCCAATGTCTTAGAAAAGGCTCTTGTAGGAAGAATCTTTATGCTAGGCATAGTTTTATTGGAGACTTGCATCAAACGTGCTCATTCCAACCTTCATTTGTTAATTCACTATGGAATAATTGGATTAACTCTTCTTGAGTTTCTTCAAAAATATCAAAAGACATGTCTTCGTAAGCATTGATAATTTGATTAAGAGCTGTATGTCCAGATTTATATGGATTCTGTATCATCATTGTTTGCTCAGAGAGATCATTAGCAATGCAAACAACTCATCGATTGTCACACCAAATATATCTGCATGTACTTGCAAATTCAAGACGCCCTTTTAGATTGGAAAATCTTTGATATTGATCAGAAGCTAGATCATAATTTCGGAGACATTCAAAGCTGTATTCCATTGTAGCAACTTCATGAGATTCATACCATTGAGCAGGACAATCAACAGGGCGATGCTCGTAATCATTTACGGTAGAGATGAATTTTTTGCAGAATAAATCTCCTTCATAAGTCATGATAGTCCATAATTGATAAGGTTGATAAAACCGGATTTCTAATCTTTCACCCAAACTTAATGAAATCATTATGAGAAGTTGTCTTTTGGTGACTCTAACGTTGCGAAGGGCATGACGCATGATTGCAGGGAGCTGCTGTATTATTTCAAAATTATCTCTGTATAAAGAAAATCTTTGGACTAATCCTTGTTCAAAATATGAGATATCAACTTCAAATGATGGCATGAAAATTTTGGGAAAGCCAGTTGCCCAGCTTATATATTGAGCTTTGAGCATTAATTGCTCCTTAATTTGACAAAAAATTATTTTTTCTCTAATACTTGTAGCTATCTCATCTAGAAGGGTTATTTTAACCTTTTCCAGGAGGTGAATTCTGGATGATTTTTCTTTTTTATTAGCATAAGTGGATAATAGTGCTCTTTGATGGATGTCATGGCACATAAGGATTTGGCTTTTTAAGTCCTTGATATGGTTTGCAATTTTGGATAGGGTTTTTCTAATGTTTTTTTCTTTTATCAAAGAGAATGGCACTGCAATGGGCATTGATAAGTTCTTGTGAAGTGATAGATAATCTTGGATTGAAGAAAGGGATTGATATTTGTTGGGATGTAGGTATAAAGGAAGAGCTTGATTCTTGAATAGGGGCTTTACTTGATGTCATAATGAAAACAGATACTTCCTGAAGGCAGATAAGAGTAAAAGATAGGTCTGAATGAGAATTATCAATAACTTGAATTTTTATTTTCTTTGGAAAAAAAGCAATTTTATATTTTTCCTCCGAGTAGAATTTGAAGGTACCAAAATCTGGATGTAGGATTAAATGTAGAAAACATGAGACATCAGATGGACGATTAATAAGATCTGTTTTGTTTGGAACTGGATATCAGAATGGTTTTTGAACATCTTATTCTTGTTTAGACTTTGTCTAAATATTATTTATGTGTTAAATAGAAGTTAATTCAATAAAATCAAATTTTAATTCTTTATTATCTAAAATAGTTTTTAGACCTGATGAGTCAATTTGAAAAGGTTGTAAAATTTGTAGAAATGGATTTCGAAGGATAACATCATTGTTTAAATCCTTTCTTAAAAGGAAATTAGTCTTCAAGCATGTTCCATTTTTACAGACATAAACAATACTTAATTTGTATTTGATATGTAGTTTTTTGCTAGCAGTAGTTAGATTGAGTTTATTATTTGTTTTTTCATAATATTTTGTTTGGATTAATCCTTCTCTTATTAAATTAATATCTGCACCACATCTAGTAAGCCAAGTGCTTTAATAGAGAAGTCTTTGATCTTAATTGTAGCTTGAATTTTCCATTTTTTAAGTAGATTTCTTGTTAAAGAATTTACAAAACCATTTAAGTTTTCACCAAATTCTTCTAGTTGTTCTAATTTATTATCATTATTTTCTTGATAATTTTGAGTGTGTGAAATTCAAGATTCTCAACACGTTGTTTGAGTTCTTGAAGTTCAATTAAGTCATGTTTTAATTCTTTCATTTCTAGCTTTTAATTAGTAATTTCTTTATAAAGATCTTGAATTGAAAAATGAGGAGGAGCTTGCTGCTCTCTTAATCTATCTAATATAGTTTTAATGCTAAATTATTTAAGTAAGTTAGATATATTATTTGATGTAGAAGCTTTAGCTTTTTTATTTCCTTATTTATATTCTGTATTTTTTTCAAAGTATTTATTTTTTGATTCTTCATCTTTGAAATATTTAAACATTTCTAGCACTAGTTCTTCTGGAGCAGAAAGTACGTTTAAAGATAAAAAGGAAAACGAAGCAGATTCATACTAGATTTCACTATCAAATATTTTACAACGACATGTATCTGAAGAATGAGAGAAAGAATAATCTATATCAGAGGAACTGGATGACTCTAATGCTGAGGATCCTTTTAAGATAGTTTTGATTTCTTTTTCAATTTTTACTTTTATTTTTGGGTAGTCAGGCGCTATATGTCCTTTTTCTTTACAATTATAACGTTGTATTTATTTTTCTCCTAGGATAAGAAGTGGATGGATTATCTTTTGTATAAGATTTCTTTGATTCTTTATAAGGATTTTTATGAGAAGATTTTTTATGATATCTTTTTGAGGGAATATAATATTGTGGAGTTTAAAATTGTTTAGATTTTCTTTTTTGATGGTTTCTTTTTAAGTTTTTCTTTTTATTATGGCTAGAAGGACTAATTAATGGTTCTATGCCAAATTGATAGCAAAAATCACCAAGTACATAGTTGCTGATTCTTTTTTGATTTTCAATTTGTCGTTTAAGTTTGATTTCATTGCATAATGAAAATCCAACTTTATTTATCTTTTGAATAAGGTCACCATATGTATAAAGTCCATAATTTAAATTTCCATAATTTTTTGTTTTTAACTCTTCTCTAACTTTTTTTACAAAAAGTTTAGGAAGATCAGATATAAATTTTTCTTTCCAAAATTCTAAATTGCTTGCATCGATTGTATAGAGTTTTGAAAAGAAAACATCTTTATACCAACGAAAATTTGATAATGTTGGGCAAGATAAATTGATTAATTGTATTTCAAGTAAGTTAATTAATTGTGTTTTTATTTTATCTTCTACATTCATATATTTACCAATAAATTGTTTTACTATATGGGTAATAAGCATGTAAATAGAATCAGGAATCATTTGACCTTGATGAGTAATAACAGCATTTCCTGAAGGATCTATTTTTACTGCATTTAGTATAGCTTGTCTTTCTATATCAGATAGGTACTTTTCCCACTAACCATATAATTGTCCAGTAAATCCAAGGACAACTGCATTTACTGCATGTCTTTGAACATTACCGGCAGCCATAATGGTGGAGGCATATATCATCATGTGTTGGCATAGTTGCAGGATTTGATATTCAGATAGTCCATCTCCATTCCATTCATATACTGAGGAGTTTTCAAAATGAAAGCCATTTAGAATAGCTTGTTCTTCAAATTGAAGATCAACTGGAGTAGGTCTTGGATAATAATTTCTTATTTTTGCTGCAGTGACTATTGGTTTTTTTCTTTTAAATATTTTATTGATTTATAGAGATTTTTTATTTTGATCATTTTGATTCTCATTTGTTTTAGACTCTTCTTCTATAGGATCAGCTACAAAAAATTCTGAATCTGAGCTAGAGGCTTTCAAATTTGAGACTAAAACATTTATAGATTTGTCAGCTTTTTTATCTTTATTTTCTTGAAGTTTTATATTTGTAAAACTATGAGATAATTGATTGATTAGTTCATCTGAAAATTTTAAAGGTTTCCTTTCTAACTGTAGATCTTTAAGGGCTTCTCCATGAAAACCTAAAGTTTGTGTTTTAATTATCATTTGTGAAGAAGATGCTTCATAAATTCTTAAAATATTTTCAACTTTATCTTCAATTCTAATAGTTTGTTCGCCAATAATATGAAGGCAAATATTTGTATAATTATTGTATTCTAAAACATGATTTAAGTCTGATTTATAAATTAATTCAGATTTACCTTTATCTCCTTGTATCTTTGCTACATCTTTTATGGGTACGACCGAAATTTCTTTATATATGATTTGATGTAATGGAGGATGTATAGATTCTTCAGTTCTTTGTGTAGAATTGGTAGAGGCTACAATCTAAGATGAGCTTAATTTTGTTATCATATTGATGGATAAATCTTCAGTATTATAAGCTTTCTTTATGGCTAGTTTAAACCAATCAAAGAAATAAATATTTCTTTGATTATCATGCATACATTTGTACCATTTTTCTTTTAAAAAGTCTTTATGTTTGTGAGAAACGTGTTAAAAAAAGATTTAGTTAAAGGATGTAAAGCTAAATTCTTTTTTAACATTTCTTTATCAATCTCAAAGCATTCAGTAACATTTATATTGAAATCAGATTCCAAAGGATTATGTGTATTAGGTGGAGAAGCTTGATAAGAAGGATACACAAGTCCTGTAAGTTAAAGGTCTACATTAGGTGTGGAGCAAGAAAGTCGGGATGTTTCTTTTATGGAAGATCCTACCACAAAAGCAGGGTGAGAATAAGACTTTCTAGAAGGTTGATAAACTGTAGGAGTTGTATCTCTTGAATTGGTTTGAAAATTTATTTCAACACTTCCATCTTCATGTTCAATAATTTTTTCAATATCTTGATTTTCTAAAGACCTTTCAGGTTAAGCGTTTTCTAAGTGCCATTTACCAGATAGATTAATATCAATCCACTGTATGAGTTTTGGAATATTCACTTTATTTTTTAAATTAGTTTGGAATAAAGTAGTCGTACCTTTTGCTTGATGGGAAAAGGCTATCCAAGGAGCAACTGAATTCGTGACTTTATAGTAAACTCTATATATAAGAACAAGATTTTGATTATGAGGATTCATATCAAAACCTTTTGTTTGGATAGCAAGAGTAAGAGCTTCATGTGCACCTAGATCTGTACGGGAAATAGAGAAATTTGGAAAGCAATTAAAGAAAGTAGGGCCATTAGCAAAACTTGATTCAACCATTCGAAGTAAAGAATTACTAAATTTTTTATGTCTTGTATCTTGAACATAAATGAGAGCTTCAGTTCTAAGTCTAAGTCTTGTTAATGGATTTAGAGCAACTTGCACTAATCCAAAATGAATATAATTGTATGTTTTGACATACTCCTTTATTTCATGGGGCTGAATATTATTGGTAATGGATTCAGTTCTTTCGATGGTTTTTAGTTTATAACTTCATTTTAATTGAAAGCTTCCAACTTCATAAATTTCATTTTTATTTATGGTGGAGTAGTCTAGTCACAAATAACTTGTTCTAAATCATCATAACTGATTTCTTCACTATTTTTGAAAGACATAGAAGATAAGGAATTTGATGATGATGAAGAAGAAGGTACAAACTTCTTAATAAGCTTAGCTATAATTTGTATTAAAGAGTTATTTTAACCAAATCCACTACGAGTATCTAACGAAATAGAGGATTTAAATACCAACAAAATGCCTTAAATGCCTTCACACAGCTAATAACGGCAACAACAATGGCTGCCTCAGCTTCGCTCTAGGTGGAATATGATTAAAATTTCTCAATAATAACAAACACATAACTAAGTATTAAGACTTTTGACGTCCTTACTTCTGAGTTAGCAATTCCTTAAACAAAATCAAAGCATAACATAATGAAGATAAGTGAAGAAATACTCACAGAACAAGTTTATATTGCCGAAGTACTTGATTACAAATTTGATACCAACTTGGCTCTGATACCAAATGGGGAAGATGGTGGGTATACAAAAGCGGAAGGGAGAGGAGAGAGGAGATGGTGGTGGAAGCAAGGCTGGATTTTGACTGGTATTCCAACTCTTGCTTGTACATGAAGAAGGCTGGTACTATTTATATCCTTAGCAAACATAATTTACATTTCATTACAAGTGAATTTACACTGCATTTGCATTTCATTTTATGATGTTTTAGGATTTTACTACTGGATAGAATAACAGGTTGTTGTATAAATGGTTTGTCTTCACGCTGTGATGAGTGTACTTTTTGACTTGGAGGATGTTGCTTTATTCTTCTGCATAGTACCTGGTTGGTCTATTGTGGAGAGAGGAGTCTATGGAGCCTTGAATTTTCTTGTTGGCTTTTGGATTTTTCCCAATTATCTTTTGTCTTCTTTCTTAAAGTAGCTTTTTGTATAGTACTTTTTCAACATAACTTTGATTTGTTTGCAGAGAATAGCATAGCTATGGATACAGTAGCAATGATAAAGTTTTTGTTATCTTTTCTTTGCAGGCTTTATAGAAAAAACTCTTAATAAATCTTGATAAGGTTAATCACCATCCTGATGAATTCCATTGCTGCTGGTGGAGAACTTCATAATAGAGTCAAAATTATGACAAGGGTCATTCCAACCTTCATTATCATTTTTGAATTCTCCATGGAATTGCTGAATTAATTCTTCATGAGTTTTTTCTGAAATATCAAAAGAGATATCATCATAGGAATTGAGAATTTGATTAAGCTTGACATGTCCGAATTTAGAAGGATTCTGTATCACCATTGTTTACTCAGTGAGATCATCAGCAATGCAAACAACTCATCGATTATCACACCAAACATATCTGTATGTACCTGCAAATTCAAGATGTCCTTTTAGATGAAGAAATCTCTGATATTGATCATAAGCTAGATCACAATTTTAGAGACATTGTAAGCTGTATTCCATTGTAGCCACTTCATGAGATCCAACCATTGAGCTGGATAATCAATAGGGAGATGTTCGTAATCATTTAAGGTAGAGAAGAATTTTTTGCAAATTAAATCTCATTCTTCATAATGATAGTCCATAATTGATAAGGTTGACAAAATTGGATTTCTGATCTTTCATCCAAACTTGATGAAATCATTATCAGAAGTTGTCTTTTAATAACTCCAAGGACGTGAAGGGCATGACGCCTATTGTAGGGAGCTGCTTATCATTTCAAAATCATCTCAACATAAAGAAAATCTTTGGACTAATCCTTGTTCGATATATGAAATATCAACTTCATATGATGGCCGGAACAATTTGGGAAAGCCAGTTGCCCAGCTTATATATTGAGCTTTGAGCATTAATCGCTCTTGATCTGACAAGAAATAGTTTTTTCTCTAATTCTTGCAGCTATCTCATTTGGAAGGGCTGTGTTAACCTTTTCCAGGAGGTGAATTCTGGATGTTTTTTCATTCTCATAGGTGGATAATAGTGCTCTTTGATAGATGTTATGGCACATAAGGATTTGGCTTTCTAAGTCTTTGATATGGTTTGTAATTTTGGATAGGGTTTTTCTAGTGTTTTTTTCTTTTATCAGAGAGAATGGCACTTTAATGGGCATTGATAAGTTCTTATGAAATGACAGGTAATCGTAGATTGAAGAAGGGAATTGATATTTGTTAGGATGTAGGCATGAAGGAACCGCTTGATTCCTGAATACGGGATTTGCTTTTGCTTGTACTTGATGTCATAATGAGAAGGAATACTTTCTGAAAGCAGATAAGTCTTAATGAGAATTATCAATAATCTGAATTTTTATTTTCTTCGGGAAAAGAAAAATAATTTATATCTATCCTCCGGGTAGAATTTGAAGGTACCAAAATCTAGATGTAGGATCAAATGTAGAAAACATGAAGACATCAGAGAGACGATTAATAAGATCCACTTTATTTGGAACTGGATATTTGATTGTTTTTTGAACATCTTATTGTTGTTTACACTTTGTCTAAATAATACTGATATGTTGAGTAGGAGTTAATTCAACAAAATCAAAATTTAATTGTTGATTGTCTAAAATAGTTTTTAAATCTAATGAATCAATTTGAAAAGGTTGTAAAATTTTTAAAAATGGATTTCCCAGAAAAAAATCATTGTTTAAATCGTTTCCTAGAAGGAAATTAGTCTTTATGCATGTTCGATTTTTACAAACATAAACATTACTTAATTTGTATTTGATATGTAGTTTTTAACTAGCAGTAAGTAGGTTGAGTTTATTATTGGTTTTTCATAATATTCTGTTTGGATTAATCCTTTTTTTATTAAATTAACATCTGCGTGACTATCTAGTAAGCAGAGTGCTTTAGTAGAGAAGTCATTGATCTTAATTGTAGCTTGAGTTTTTCATTTTTTAAGTGGATTTCTTGTTAAAGAATTTACAAAACCGTTTAAGTTTTCACCAAATTCTTCTTGATGTTCTAATTTATTATCATTATTTTCTTGATAATTTTTTAGTGTGTGAAATTCAAGATTCTCAACACGTTGTTTGAGTTCTTAAATTTCAATTAAGTCTTGTTTTAATCTTTTTATTTCTTGCTTTTGATTATTAATTTGTTTAGAAAGATCTTAAATTGAAAGATGAGTAGGAGCTTGTTGCTTTCTTAATCTATCTAAAACAGTTTTTATGCTGAATTGTTCAAGTAAGTCAGATATATTAATTGATGTAGAAACTTTTCCTTTTTTTATTTCCGTTGTTTATTTTCTGTATTTTTTTAAAATATTTATTTTTTAATTCTTCATCTTTTAGATCTTTAAACATTTCTAGCACCATTTCTTCTGGAGCAGAAAGTACGTTTAAAGATAAAGGGGAAGAAGAAGCAGCTTTATACTGGATTTCGTTGTCAAATATTTTACAATGGCATGTATTTGAAGAATAATTTTTACCAGAAGAACTAGATGATTCTAAGGATGAGGATGAGGATCCTTTTAAGTTAGCTTTGATTTCTTTTTAAGAAGAAATAATTTCAGAAGGCTGTGAAATATTATCAACTTTATCTTCAGTTATATTAATTTATTGGCCAATAGTATGAAGGTTAATATTTGTATAATTATTTTGTTCTAAAACATGACTTAAATCTGATTTGTAAATAAATTCAGATTTACCTTTATCTCCTTGTATTTTTGCAACAACTTTTATGGCTACAGCTGAAGTTTCTTTCTATATAATTTGATGTGATGGAAGATGTATAGATTCTTCAGTTCTTTGTAGAGAAGAACTGGTAGAAGCTATAATCTCAGATGAGCTTAATTTTGTTATCATATTAATGGATAAATCTTCAGTATTATAAGCTTTCTTTATGGCTAGTTTAAGCCAATCAAAGAAATAAATATTTCTTTGATTTACCTAATTGCTTTTCCGCTTCCGCTTGAAACTCTTTGAACTTTTTAAAAGCTTCGGACTTGCGGTGCATAAGGTATATGTAACCATATCTTGAGTAATCATCTGTGAAAGTGATGAAGTACTCATATCCTCCTCTGGCCCTGACATTAATGGGTCTGCAAACATCAGTATGCACTAATTCCAATAAATCTTTGGCCCTATTACCCTTAGTTGAAAAGGGTCTTTTAGTCATTTTACCTTCCAAATAGGACTCACAGACAGGCATTGGTTCTACCACCAATGAAGGTAAGATACTATCTTTCACTAACCTGTCAATCCTGTTAAGGTTTATATGACCTAGCCTCAAGTGTCAAAGTTTTGTTGGATTAGATGAAGGTGACTTTCTCTTTAATGATGGTCTATTAATTGTTTCAGTATCATGTATCTCATACATCATGGGAGTTAACAAATAAAGTCCATTGGTTACCTTGCCAGAACATATGAAAGTATCATTCCTCTTTATGACAACTTTAGTACCAAAAGTAATAAAATAACCTTTATTCACCAAACTAGAAACTAAAATTAAATTCCGCCTTAAAGACGGTACATATAATGTTTCTGACAAAACCAATTTATTATTTGAAAAACATAAAGTAATGACTCCCACTGAAACAACCTCCTCCTTAGCGTCAGATCCTAGGTTGACAATGATTTCTCCATCACTTAGCCTCCTGGTTTCCCTGAACCCCTGCAACGTAATACATATGTGATTAGTTGCCCCAGAATCCACCCACCAGGATTCTGAAGTACCAGTTGCAAAACTAACTTCAGATATAAGTGACTCAATCATACCTGGGGTCTTTTTCTTATGTAGATATTCTGGACAATTCCTTTTCCAATGTCCTGTCTTACCACAATGAAAACACTTTCCTTTTGTCCCTGAACCCTTAGCTTTAGCCACGCCACCAGTTGGACCATTCTCCACCTTAGGACCCTTCGGAACTGATTTCTTTTTGTCTTTCCGCCCTTTGCCTTTCGGCTTGGACTTAGCATCTGACTTTTCTGTTATTAAGGCAGTTGGTTTTTTCTTCATAATCCCTTCAGTTACTACCAGCTGACTAGATAGCTCAGCCAGAGTCAGATTCATTTTATTCATATTATAATTAACCTTGAAATTGTTGAATGACTCTGGTAGTGACTCAAGGATTATGTCAATCTGCGATTCTGCATCAATCGTAGCTCCCAGTACATCTAACTCATTTAATGAGTCCATCATCTTCAACCTGCACTGATGTACCTTCAGCCATCTTGGTGCTAATGAGCACCCTCATGGCTGCCTGCCTAGCAGGTCTGCCTTGTTCTGCAAACATCTCATTTAAGTTCGATATCATATCATATGCAGTCTTATAAGATTGATGTTGGTGTTGCAGCACACTAGACATGGATGCCAGAATGTAACATCGAGCCATCTCATCATCTTTGGCCCATTTGGTGTAAAGGTCCTTTTCTGCTTCTGATGCATCTGGGCCAGGCTCTTCAAGGGGGTTTTTGGTAAGGACATATTTATATCCTGAAGGTGTCAGGACAATATCTAGATTCTATTTCCAGTTTATATAGTTGGATCCCACCAACTTATTCTGGTTGAGGATGGTCGCAAGTGGATTGAAAGTATTTGAATTCATGCTTGTAATACTGTAACACATAACCATACATTCAATTAATGAATTTAAATGACATTAGGGTTTAGTATTCTACCAAATTTATGTGGGAATCCTCATAACCACAAAATTCAGAATACATTGGAATCCTAATCCTGTGGGGTATGCCTCCTTGGGGAGTGCGAATACCTCCTAGACTGGTGTGGATCAAAGTTGGTCAAAATTGGGATTAAGACTATCTATCCATGGTCCCCATCATTCATTACTATCTAGGTATCTCATACCAAATAATGTATGACTCCCGATTAGCTTCGGTTTCTAAAATACATGAGGCAAATCCTTGGGGATACTACATCATTATTTTAGTTAAGTGTGACCCACCAACTAGCATTGCATGACAATCGTTACGAGCAGCTCCTCCTTGGGGAGTGGGCTCCCACCCCATCTCATCAACACTATCCATAGGAGATCCATATCCAGTATCCAGATAAATACAAGCCCTCCGTGGGGAATGGCCATTTTCAAAATGATGCGAGGCTAATACTTTCCTTACAATGGACCTATGGTGGAAAACCATGGGGATTTGTATATATATAAATGCTCTGCTCCCACTTAATATTTTAGAGTTGAGGATTTCCTTATAGGTGTATAGGTCCATCAAATATAGGTATAAATTCATCTCATAATACAACCAATGATTGGTTCCAACTCAAGTTATTTTAAGGAAAATCCAGTTTCTAAAATTAGTGTTACCAATAGATCCATCTCATGGGCCCACCAACTCAAATTAGAACTCTTTCCAAAAATTAATTTGATTTGACCAATTTTGGAATTTGCTATGTTTGGATCAGATATGGAAATACTCTAAAATAAGCATTCATCCATAAATAGAAAGTGCTATAATAAAAGAATAGTCCTCTCCTCCACATGGCCCTGGCGGAAAAGACTTCTTGGACTTCTAGACTTTCCAAAACTTTGGGATTCCTCAAACTCTTTGGGCATCTCCAAAACACCTTTTGGTAATCTTCAAACTCTTTGATTAGGAGTCTAGCTTCTCTTTCCTTCTTTGTTTTGGACATCTCTAGAATTTACAAATTTTTTAAAAAAATACATAAATTCTTATGTCTCTATAATGAAACTTACATGGTAATCTAAACATGGAAATAAAAGGGCTATGGGGAAATTCACCATGCCGTGCCCTTTCACGGGAAACCAAGGAAACCATAATGCCCTTTACACTTAGCCACAAATAAACCAATAAGTAAAAAGAAAGAAAAATCATGTGGGCCATATGGAGAGGACATTATCACCTGCAAGTTAGTATCTCATACAACAAAGCATCTTACAAAACCAGGTTGCCAAACCACAATGGAAAAATAAGATGCCAAATGTTTGCCACCACGATACAAGATCCCCTACGCAAAAGGGGTCTGGGGGCAGCCCCCCTGGTGGGGGTCGAGCTGGGTTCGGCTAGCCGATCTGGTCCTTACGGCTAGCCAACAGACCTCTACAGGCATAGTGGTCCGTCCGTTTGACTAACCGACTTGACGAACCCAGAAATTTGGGTTTGTTTTTTAGATTCGGCTCCTGCTATCCCAATCACTTCTAATGATCTCAGTATGCTTCTAATGGCATCTTACCATCCTCCTATCATGATTAAAACCTTTTGTGACTTTCCAAATATGGATTTACTACAAAAGCAAGCAAACCCAATAAATACTGATCCTTTTATAGCCCTTGCTCTATCCTCTTCACATCTCATGCAAAGATTAGAACAAGATTACTGATCTAACATGATTAGAGATGAGGTATGGCTTTGATACCAAGTGTTGGAAGTAGGTGGGTCTCGTGGATAGATTTTCAAAACTTTTGACCCATTTGACACAGGGATCAACTATCCATAAGACCAAAAACCCAATCTAGGATGCATTACCCTCAATCTCGTAACCATGTACAGTAAATATTTTATCTAAAAGACAGAATCAAACAGCACTAAACATCCATAATAATCTACGACATGCAAGAAGTAGATTATACCTTTGGAGATCTGTAGTGCTCTAATGGAGAAGTTGTGACTCTGCTTGATGATGAGAATCTTTAACACCTCTTAGCCTTCCACGCTATGACCCGAATTGGATTTCTTTTCTCAAGAAGATTGGTGGAATCTTCAAGAGAAATCCCAACTCGAAACTCCAAGGAACTAGAAGAGAGAAGGAGAGAGAAACTCATGCAACTCTTGCATGAACAGGGTTTTGGGCGTGAGAGAGACTCTTATTGGACGTCTAAGAGATTTTATATATTTTCAAATCTCTTCCTTGCTTAATTGAAATAGAAGTCTGACTTCCAAAGCAATTAGCAACTTTCTCTTTTCTAAAACCTTCTTTCTAGAGTTCAAGTTGGATTAGTATTTTCCAATTACTTGGGCTAGCATGGGGACCACTAAGGATTCCTTAGAAAGCTGGCTCCAACTGGAACACCGCGACCCCACATCTCATGTGCAATCCGGGTCCACAGTTAATTGCAAATAACACCACTATATAAATGCAATTGCACTCCAGTCTTAGGAATAAATTACAATGAAGACCCTAAACTTCCCAATTACCACAAGTAGGCCCCTCTATCAATATCAGTGGATCAATTGGAGTAAATCTGTCTCTTCCAATATAAGTTCCACATCATATTATCCTTGAGCCCCAATTAATCACAGTAATCATCAGTACCATCCAATTAACTCTTAATTGAGATATGTGTGCACTTACTAATGACAAATCCATTAATTAGCACAAGGGGATAATAGAGATAGATTCCATCTTGATCATTCAACATTCCTACAGTTCTACTACCACATACCCAAGACTCCGAGGTGTTAACCTATAGTCGACCTCACTCATTGGTGACTCAAAGCAAATGAACAGATAGAAACTTGAGTTCATCAATGTCTCAGGATTGAGAGCCTATTGCTAGGGAATTATGAGAGCATACCTTATTATTGAGACAGAATTCCATAAGGTGCATCTCATGGTCCTTCAATACATCCAATGTACCAGCACTGTGATCCAGAATCATACATTCTGATGATCGAGACAAATCACACTATCTCATAGTGATCAAAGTGCTGCAACCTTATCAAATGAGATGCCCAGTCTCATTATTGGTTGTGAAGCTATTTAAGTGTAAGATTTGTGACATATATCTCTCGCGTGTGGATCTCATCCATGCACATATATCACATCTAATATACTAATGGGACCCGGTTCAACTCATGAACCATTATGTCATATGTATTGGTCATGTGCATGAAGTAGTAAAATAACATTCATCTCATGAAAGTAAAGCATGATATTATTGATAAATAAAGAAATTAATCAATTTATTACATCAATTGATGGATTGAGTCCACAAAATCTAACAGACATCTCTTCCGATATTTCTGACAGAACTCGAGAAGAGTTAATCCAAATATTCTATGGTGAATTAACAAATGAAGGCTGGGATGAGCACTTTTAATGCAAGACTCCAACAATACTATGCCTAGCATAAAGATTCTTCCTACAAGAGCTTTTTCTACTAGCCCACCATTGAGTTTTTTGGAAAAAGTACATACAGAAGTACTAAAAGACAAAGCATATCTCATAAGAATGAAATAGTATTTTATTCCCGACATGCACATCTATGAAGAACTTATCTCTAGAAAGGGAAAAGAAATAAAGACATGACACATACCTTATCAAGTTACTCAAAGCAATCATGATATCTCATAAGAATAAAGTTCATCTATAGCAAAGGTTTTGATTTTTGTCTACAGTCCGATTGCATCATGAAATTTGTTAGCACATGAAATGAAATGCAAATGTAGTGCAAATTCAGTTGTAATGAAATGTAAATTATGCCGGTTATGACTATAAATAGGTCTAGCCTTCCTCATGTATAGCCAAAAGTTGGAATGCTAGTCAAAATCCGGCCTTGCTTCCACCACCATCTCCTCTCTCCTCTCCTTTCCACTTTTGTATACCCACCACCTTCCCCATTTGGTATCAAAGCCAAGTTGGCATCTAGTTTGTAATCAAGTATCATTGCAAGATAAAGTCGTTTTGTGAGTATTTCTTCACTTATCTTTATGTTTTGATTTTGTTTAAGGAATTACTAACTCAGAAGCAACAACATCAAAAATCTTAATACTTGATTGTGTGTTTATTATTATTGAGAAATTTTAATCATATTTTTCCTGGAGCGAAGCTGAGGTAACCATTGTTGTCATCGTTGTTAGCCGTGTGAAGGCATTAAAGGCATTTTGTTGGTGTGTAAATCCCTTATTTTGTTAGATACTCGTGGTGGATTTAGTTAAAATAACTCTATAATACAAATTATAGCTAAGCTCATTAAGAAGTTTGTACCTTCTTCTTCCTCATAATCAAATTCCTTATCTTCCTCAAAATTAAAAATAGTGAAGAAATCAGTTATGATGATTTAGATCAAGTTATTTGTGATTGGACTATTCCAATCGTAAATAAGAATGAAATTTATAAAGTTGGAAGTTTTCAATTAAAATCAAGTTATAAAGTAAAAACCATCAAAAGAACTGAATCTATTACCAGTAATATTCGGCATCTTTCTTTAATCAAGCCCCATGAAATAAACGAGTATGTTAAAACATACAATTATTATTCATTTTGGATTAGTGCAAGTTGCTCTAAAGCCTTTAATAAGACTTGGACTTAGAATAGAAGCTCTCATCTATGTTCAAGATACGAGACATAAAAAATTCAGTGATTCATTACTTGGAATGGTTGAATCAAGTTTGGATAATGGCCCTACTTTCTTCAATTGCTTTCCAAATTTCTCTATTTCCCTTACAGATCCAGGTGCACATGAAACTCTTACTCTTACTATCTAGATAAAAGGTTTTGATATGAATCCTCATAATCAAAATCTTGCTCTCATATATAGAGTTTATTATAAACTCATGAATTCAGTTGTTCTAGGCATAACCTATTCCCATCGAGCAAAAGGTATGACTACTTTATTGCAAACTAATTTCAAAAATAAATTTAATATTCCAAAACTCATACAGTGGAATGATATTAATCTATTTGGTAAATGGCGCTTATAAAATGCTCAACCTGAAAGCTCTTTAGAAAATCAAGATATTGAAACAGTTATTTAACATGAAGATGGAAGTGTTGAAATAAATTTTTAAACAGATTCAAGAGATACAGCTCCTACAGTTTATCAACCTTCTAGAAAGTCTTATTCTCATCCTCCCTCTGTGGTAGGATCTTCCATAAAAAAACCATCCTAAGTTTCTTGCTCTACACCTAATGTAGACCTTTGACCTACAGGACTTGTGTATCCTTCTTATCAAGCTTCTCCATCTAATACATATAATCCTTCGGAATCTGATTTCAATATAAATATTATTGAATGTTTTTGAAATTGATAAAGAAATGTCAAAAAAGAATTTAGATCTATATCCTTTAACAAAATCCTTTTTTAAACAGGTTTCTCAAGAACATAAAGACTTTTTAAAAGAAAAATGGTACAAATATATGTATGATAATCAAAGAAATACTTATTTCTTTGATTGGCTTAAACTAGCCATAAAGAAAGCTTATAATACTAAAGATTTATCCATCAATATGATAATAAAATTATGCTTATCTTGGATTATAGCTACATAAAATTAAGGTCATCTTGGATTATAGCTTCTGCTAATTTTTCTCTACAAAGAACTGAAAAATCTATACATCCACTATTACATCAAATCATATATAAAGAAACTTCAGCCGTACCCATAAAAGATGTTGCAAAGATACAAGGAGATAAAAATAAATCTGAGTTTATTTACAAATCAGATTTAAGTCATGTTTTAGAACAAAACAATTATACAAATATAAACCTTCATACTATTGGCCAACAATCTAATAGAATTGAAGATAAAATTGAAAATATTTTAAAATTTTATGAACCTACTGCTCCCCATAAAGTAATCAAGACATAATCTTTAGGTTTTCAAGGTGAAGCCCTTAAAGATTGAAAGTTAGAAAAAAAACTCTTAAAATTTTTAGACGAACTAATCAATCAATTATCTCATAGTTTTACGAACATAAAACTTAAAGATAATAAAGAAAATAAAGATGAAAAATCCATAAATGTTTTAGTTTATAAAGCTTCGAGCTCAGACTTAGAATTCTTTGTTTTTGACTCTATAGAAAAAAAAATCAAATGAAAATCAAGATCAATAACCTCTACAACTTAATAAAATATTTAAAAGGCAAAAACCAATGGTCACTGCAGCAAAAACAAGAAATTATTATCCAAGACCTACACCAGTCGATCTTCAATTCGAAAAGTAGGCTATTCTAAATGGCCTTCGATTTGAAAACTCTTCAGTATATGAATGGAATTTAGATGGACTATCTGAATAACAAATCTTGCATCTATGCCAATACATGATGATACATGCCTCTACCATCATGGCTGCCAGTAATGATCAAAGACATGCAGTAAATGCAGTCGTCCTTGGATTTACTGGACAATTACATGGTTGGTAGGAAAAATACCTATCTGATACAGAAAGAAATGTTATATTAAATGCAGTAAAAAGATATCCCTCAAGAAATCCTATTCTTACTCCTCAAGGCCAAATGATCCCTGATGCCATCTACATGCTTATTACCAATGTAGTTAAACATTTTATAGGTAATTATATGAATATAGAAGAAAAATTAAAAACATAATTAATCAATTCATCTTACCCAACATTATTAGATTTTTGTTGGTATAAGGATGTTTTTTTTATCAAAACTCTAAACAATTGATGCAAGTAATTTAGAATTTTTAAAAGAAAAATTCATATCTGGTCTTCCTAAACTTTTTACAGAAAAAGTTAGAGAAGAATTAAAATCAGAAAATTATGAAAATTTGAATTATGCATTGTATGCATATGGTGATCTAATTCAAAAGATTAATAAAGTTGAATTTTCATTATGCAATGAAATCAAACTTAGACGTCAAATTAAAAATAAAAAAAGAATCAACAAGTATGAACTTGGTGATTTTTGTTTTCAATTTGGTATGGAACCATTAACCAGTCATTCTAGCTAGAATAAAAAGAAAAACTTCAAAAGAAACCATCAAAAAAGAAAAACTAAACATTTTTCAACTCCATAATATTATAATCCCTCAAAAAGATATTATAAAAAATCTTCTCATAAAAACCCTTATAAGAATTGAAAGATGAGTAGGAGCTTATTGCTCTCTTAATCTATCTAAAATAGTTTTTATACTAAATTGTTCAGGCAAGTTAGATATATTACTTGATGTAGAAGCTTTTCCTTTTTTTATTTTTGTTGTTTATTTTTTGTAATTTTTCAAAATATTTATTTTTTAATTCTTCATCTTGTAGATCTTTAAACATTTCTAGCACCATTTCTTCTGGAGTAGAGAGTACGTTTAAAGATAAAGAGGAAGAAGAAGCAGATTCATATTGCATTTCAGTGTCAAATATTTTACAATGGCATGTATCTAAAGAATAATCTTTATCAGAGGAACTAGATGATTCAAAGGATGAGGATGAGTGTCCTTTTAAGATAGTTTTGATTTCTTTTTGAGAAGAAATAATTTCAAAAGGCTATAAAATATTTTCAACTTTATCTCCAATTGTATTAGTTTGTTGGCCAATAGGATGAAGGTTAATATTTGTACAATTATTTTGTTCTAAAACATGACTTAAATTTGATTTTTAAATAAATTCAGATTTACCTTTATCTCTTTGTATTTTTGCAACATCTTTTATGGGTACGGCTGAAGTTTCTTTATATATGATTTGATGTAATGGAGGATGTATAGATTTTTTAGTTCTTTGTAGAGAAGAATTAGTAGAAGCTATAATCCAAGATGAGCTTAATTTTGTTATCATATTGATGGATAAATTTTCAGTATTATAAGCTTCCTTTATGGCTAGTTTAAGCCAATCAAAGAAATAAATATTTTTTTATTATCATACATATATTTGTACCATTTTTCTTTTAAAAAGTCTTTATGTTCATGAGAAACCTATTAAAAAAAGGATTTTGTTAATGGATGTAGAGCTAAATTCTTTTTTGACATTTTTTTATCAATTTCAAAAATTCAATAACAATTATATTGAAATTGGATTTCGAAGGTTTATATGTATTAGATAGAGAAGCTTGATAAGAAAGATACACAAGTCCTGTAGGATACCCAACTGTAGGAGTTGTATCTCTTGATTCTATTTGAGAATTTATTTCAACACTTCCATCTTCATGTTCAATAATTGTTTCAATATCTTGATTTTCTAAAGACCTTTCAAGTTGAGTGTTTTCTAAGTGCCATTTACTAGATAGATTAATATCAATCCACTGTTTGAGTTTTGGAATATTAACTTTATTTTTGAAATTAGTTCGGAATAAAGTAGTCATACCTTTTGCTCGATGGGATTATGATATGCCAAGAACAACTAAATTCATGAGTTTATAATAAACTCTTTACATGAGAGCAAGATTTTGATTATAAAGTCGTTTTATGAGTATTTCTTCACTTATCTTTATGCTTTGATTTTGATTAAGGAATTGCTGACTCAGAAGTAAGAAATATCAAAAGTCCTAATACTTACTTATGTATTTGTTATTATTGAGAAATTTTAATCATACTCCACCCAGAGTGAAGTTGAGGTAGCCATTGTTATCGTCGTTGTTAGCTATGTGAAGGTGTTTAAGGCATTTTGTTTTTATGTAAATCCTCTATTTTGTTAGATACTCGTCGTGGATTTGGTTAAAATAACTCTGTAATACAAATTATGGCTATGCTTATTGAGAAGTTTGTACCTTCTTCTTCCTCATCATCAAATTCCTTATTTTCTATGTCTATTAAAAATAGTGAAGAAATCAGTTATTACGATTTAAATCAAGTTATTTGTGACTGGACTATTCCAACCATAAATAAAAATGAAATTTATAAAATTGAAAGCTTTCAATTAAAATCCATTTATAAAGTAAAAACCATAGAAAGAACTGAATCCATTACCAGTAATATTTAGCATCTTTCTTTAATTAAGCCCCATGAAATAAAGGAGTATGTTAAAACATACAGTTATATTTATTTTAGATTAGTGCAAGTTACTCTAAAGCCTTTAACAAGACGTGGACTTAGAACAGAAGCTCTCATCTATGTTCAAGCTACAAGACATAAAAAAACTCAGTGATTCATTACTTAGAATGGTTGAATCAAATTTGGCTAATAGCGCTACTTTCTTCAATTGCTTTCCAAATTTCTTTGTTTCCCTTATAGATCCAGGTGCACATGAAGCTCTTGCTCTTGCTATCTAGATAAAACGTTTTGATATGAATCCTCATAATCAAAATCTTGCTCTCATGTATAGAGTTTATTATAAACTCATGAATTCAATTGTTCTAGGCATAGCCTATTCCCATCAAGCAAAAAGTATGACTACTTTATTCCAAACTAATTTCAAAAATAAAGTTAATATTCCAAAACTCATATAGTGGAATGAGATTAATCTATCGGGCAAATGGCACTTAAAAAACACTCAACCTGAAAGGTCTTTAGCAAATCAAAATATTCAAACAATTATTGAACATGAAGATGGAAGTGTTAAAATAAATTTTTAAACAGATTCAAGAGATACAACTCCTACAGTTTATCAACCCTCTAAAAGTCTTATTCTCATCCTCCCTCTGCAGTAGGATCTTCCATAAAAAAACCATCTCGAGTTTGTTGCTCTACACTTAATGTAGACCTTCGACCTATAGGACTAGTGTATCCTTCTTATCAAGCTTCTCCATCTAATAGATATAATCTTTTAGAATCTGATTTCAATATAAATGCTATTGAATGCTTTGAAATTGATAAAGAAATGTTAAGAAAGAATTTATCTTTACATCCTCTCACAAAATCCTTTTTTAACCATGTTTCTCAAGAACATAAAGACTTTCTAAAAGCAAAATGGTATTAATATATGCATGATAATCAAAGAAATATTTATTTCTTTGATTGGCTTAAACTAGCCATAAAGAAAGCTTATAATACTGAAGATTTATCCATCAATATGATAACAAAGTTAAGCTCATCTTAGATTATAGCTTCTACTAGTTCTTCTTCACAAAGAACTGAAGAATCTATATATCCTCCATTACATCAAATCATATATAAAGAAACTTCAACCGTACTGATAAAAGATGTAGCAAAAACACAAGGAGATAAAGGTAAATCTGAATTTATTTACAAATCAGACTTAAGTCATATTTTAGAACAAAATAATTATACAAATATTAACCTTCATACTGTTGGCCAACAAACTAATAGAATTGAAGATAAAGTTGAAAATATTTTACAGCCTTCTGAAATTACTTCTTCTCAAAAAGAAATCAAAGGGTCCTCATCCTCATCCTTAGAATCATCTAGTTCCTCTAATAAGATTATTCTTCAGATACATGTCATTGTAAAATATTTGACAGTGAAATCCAGTATGAATCTGCTTCTTCTTCCTCTTTATCTTTAAACGTACTCTCTACTCTAGAAGAAATGGAGCTAGAAATGTACAAAAATCTAAAAGAAGAAGAACTAAAACATAAATATTTTGAAAAAATTACAGAAAATAAACAATGGAAATAAAAAAGGAAAAGCTTCTACATCAAGTAATATATCTTACTTACCTAAAAAATTCATTATAAAACCTATTTTAGATAGATTAAGAGAGCAATAAGCTCCTACTCATCTTTCAATTCAAAGTCTTTATAAAGAAATCAATAATCAAAAGCAAGAAATAAGAGAATTAAAACAATACTTAATTGAACTTCAAGAAATCAAATAACGTGTTGAGAATCTTGAATTTCACACACTCAAAAATTATCAAGAAAATAATGATAATTTATAACATCAAGAAAATTTTGATGAAAACTTAAATGGTTTTGTAAATTCTTTAACAAGGAATCGACCTCAAAAAATGGAAAACTCAAGTTACAATTAAGGTCAAAGACTTCTCTATTAAAGCACTCTGCTTACTAGATAGTGGCTCAGATGTTAATCTAATAAGATAAGGATTAATCCTAATGAAATATTATGAAAAAACCAAAAATGAACTCAGCCTAGCAACTACTAGTAATAAACTCCATATCCATTGTAAATTAAATAACATCCATGTTTGCAAAAACAGAACATGTATAAAGACTAATTTCATACTCAGCAAAGATTTAAACAATGATGTTATCCTTGGAAATTCTTTTCTATAGATTCTACAGCCTTTTTCAAATTGATTCATCAGGCCTTAAGACTGTTAAAGACAATAAAAAATTAATTTTTGATTTTGTTAAATCAACTCCTATTCAACTTATCAATATCATTCAAAATCAAATTGCTTATAAAGAAAAACAAATTGCATATCTTCAAGAAGATATGAATTCTTTAAGAATTGAAAGAGAATTACAAAAACCAAAATTCCAAAAAGATTTAATCCAATTTCAAAAATCTCTTAAAACAGAAAGCTATTCTAACCTTCTTTCTACCTTTTGGCATAGGAAACACCATACTGTTTCTCTTTCATCTATTGATAATTTCAATGAATCTCAAATTCCTACTAAAGCTTGACCTATTTAGATGAATAAAGACCTTGTACAACTATGTAATAAAAAAATCAATGATCTTCTTGCTAAAAAACTTATACAGAAATCACAATCCCCTTGGAGTTGTGCAGCGTTTTATGTAAATAAAGCGCCTGAATAAGAACGAGGTGTTCCCCGTCTTATTATCAACTACAAGCCTTTAAATAAAGTCTTAAAGTCCATTAGATATCCAGTTCTAAATAAAATTGATCTTATTAACCATCTACCTGGTGCCTTCCATTTTTCCAAATTTGATCTTAAATCAGGATTTTGGCAAATTCAAATCACCCCGGAGGATAGGTATGAAACTGCTTTTATAGTACCATTTGACCATTACGAATGGAACATTATGCCATTCGATTTAAAAAATGCTCCTTCAAAATTTCAAAGAATAATGAATAACATTTTTAATCCATATCAAGCTTTTACACTCATCCATATAGATGACATTCTTGTGTTTTCAAAATCTATTTGTGACCATTGGAAACATTTAAATATTTTAAAAAAGTTATTATCAAGAATGAACTTGTCTTATCCTAAAAGAAAATGAAGCCTTTTCAAACAGAAATTTAGTTTCTTCGCGTTATAATTAAAAAAGGAACTATTTCTCTAGTCCAAAGAGTTATTAAGTTTGCTTTCCAATTTCTTGATGAAATTCTTAATACAGAGCAATTGCAATGTTTTCTTGGATGGCTTAATTATGTTTCTGACTTTTATAAAGATCTTGCTAAAGAAAGAAAATTCTTGTAAATGCGCTTGACCAAAAATCCCGTAGAATGGTCACTACTCATACAAAAGCTGTTCAAAATATTAAAGAATAAGTCCAAAATTGACCGTGTTTAAATATCCCCCATCCAGATTTATTAAAAATAGTTCAAACAGATGCATCTAAAATAGGTTTTGGAGGAATCATTCTACAAAAAAACGTCCTTGGAAAAGAAGAAATTCTTCATTACACTTTTGGAACGTGGACCCCCACTCAATAGAATTATTCAACTATTAAAAAGGAAATCCTATCCATAGTAAATAGTATAATGAAGTTCCAAAGTGATTTATTAAATACAAATTTTTTATTAAGAATAGATTGTAAATCTACTAAAGAAATTTTAGAAAAGATGTAAAAAATCTTACTGCTAAGCAAATCTTTACTCATTGGCAAGCTTTATTCTCCATATTTGACTTTGACATTGAGTATATTACAGGTAAAAATAATTCTCTACCTGATTTTTTATCTCGTGAGTTTTTACAAAGACAAAAGAATGAAGCCTCGGCAGATTAGACCCGTTCTCCAATCCCCAACTAATAAAGTTTCTTCCATTATAAACACTACACCTTTATCTAGAAAATCCAGTGGCAATTATCTTGAGAGATGGGAAGCAACCCATACTTTTATTATTCTTTAATTTCAAAGCCCATCAAGCCCTGTATCCAGAAAACCTTAAGCTTTACAAGCACAATATTTTTCCATAAAAGCACCCTTGAGAATTTTTTCCTTAAATGACATGTCTTATGCTGATACCATTTCTATTGAACATCTTATTCAAACCCTTTTTTCTCCTGATCACTTATTTATCCAACCCCTTGACTATAAAGTCTATGAATAGATTTTGATCAGAACTAGCAGCTGTACTATTGATCATACATATAGATCAAAAAATTCATACTTAAATGCTTTACCACCTAATATTACTATCCTTTATTCAAAAATCAAAATCCTGCATGTTCTCTCTATAGAAGAATCGGTATGACCTCTTCATATGCCTCAAAGGATTGATTCAGAACTTATTTTTAATTATTATGATTATATTTTTGCTTGGTAAGTCATCTTTTATTATCAAAACCCATCCTTCTAGCATTCCTGGTTTGTCAGATTCAAATCAAACTCTCGTAAAATACCGATGTGGTTCTTCACACAATTTTGGATTCCTTTTGGTGCTAATAAAGACATCCTTCCTCAAGCATTTCTTCCTCTTTATGCATCCTATTCTACATCATTTAAAGCCTTTCTCAAATCAGAAAAAAAAGCCTTTATCAACACCTACAACTTGCAATAGAACCTTATGTTACTATTTAGTTTTATCGCAAGCGGGAGATTCCTTAGATCTTGAAATGCAATTTTTATAAAAAAAAATGGACTTCAGTCCACTAGTTTTATCTCAAATGATTTATATAAAGTTTTGGAATCAATTTGATTATACTGCAGTACTCCAGCAATATTCTACCAATCAAGCTATAAAGCCATCATTCTCGGAAGTTCTTAAAACTCTTGAAAAAGAAAAAGAAATCCTTCATCCAGCAAGTGATATTGACAAACAGAAAAAATTCTGGTTCAGCCTCTCCTTCTGCTCTTTATGCAGCAGTAGATTTGCTTTAACTCAAAAAACAACTTCAAAAGGAAATTATTGAACAAATACAAAAAGAATGGTCATCTAAAAATTCTTCATTAAGTTTTGGTTAGCAGTTGTATCATCTTTGGGCTGATGACAATCCTTTTGAAAATATTGCTCCTGAACTAGATACAGATGCTGATTAGACAAACAGTGATAAAGAAGGATTCATATCTATCCGAAGAAAAGGAAAAAAATAAAGCCAAGACAAGACATATGCTTTATCAAGCCACTCAATTTCCCACAAAGTAATCATGACAATCCACTATTCAGAATAAAGTTCATCTATAGTGAAGATTGTGATCTTATCCAGCAGTCCTGAAGCTCATAAAATTTGTTAGCATATGAAATGAAATGCAAATGCAGTGTAAATTCAGTTGTAATGAAATGTAAATTATGTTTGTTATGACTATAAATAAGTCTAGTCTTCCTCATGTACAGGCAAGAGTAGGAATACAAGTCAAAATTCAGCCTTGCTTCCACCACCATCTCCTCTCTCCTCTCCCTTCTGCTTTCGTATACCGACCATCTTCCCTATTTGGTATCAAAACCAAGTTGGTGTCAAATTTGTAATCTAGTACTTTGGCAATATAAAGTCATTTTGCGAGTATTTCTTCGCTTATCTTTGTTATGTTATGCTTTGATTTTGCTGGAGGAATTGCTAACTCAGAAGTAAGAAACATCAAAAGTCCTAATACTTACTTATTTATTTGTTATTATTAAGAAATTTTAATTATACTCCACCCGGAGTGAAGCTGTGGTAGCCATTGTTATCGCCGTTATTAGACATGTGAAGGTGTTTAAGGTGTTCTGTTGGTGTGTAAATCCTCTATTTTGTTAGATACTAGTGGTGGATTTGGTTAAAATAACTCTGTAATACAAATTATGGCTATACTTATTGAGAAGTTTGTACCTTCTTCTTCCTCATCATCAAATTCCTTATCTTTTCTATATATTAAAAATAGTGAAGAAATCAGTTATGATGATTTAGATCAAGTTATTTGTGACTGGACTATTCCAACCATAATTAAAAATGAAATTTATAAAATTGAAAGTTTTCAATTAAAATCCATTTCTAAAGTAAAAACCATTGAAAGAATTGAATCCATTACCAGTAATATTTAGCATCTTTCTTTAATCAAGCCCCATGAAATAAAGGAGTATGTTAAAACATACAATTATATTCATTTTGGATTTGTGCAAGTTGCTCTAAAGCCTTTAACATGACTTGGACTTAGAACAGAAGCTCTCATCTATATCCAAGTTGCACGGCATAAAAAATTCAGTGATTCATTAGTTGGAATGGTTGAATCAAGTTTGGCTAATGACCCTACTTTCTTCAATTGCCTTTCAAATTTCTTTGTGTCCCTTAGAGATCCAAGTGCACATGAAGCTCTTACTCTTGCTATCCAGACTGAAGATTTTGATATGACCCTAATCAAAATCTAGCTCTCATATGTAGAGTTTATTATAAGCTCATAAATTCAGTTGTTCCATGTATAGCCTATTCCCATCAAGCAAAAGGTGTGACTACTTTATTCCAAGATAATTCCAAAAATAAAGTTAATATTTCAAAACTCATACAGTTGAATGATATTAATCTATCTGGTAAATGGCGCTTAGAAAATGCTCAACCTAAAAGGTCTTTAGAAAATCAAGATATTAAAACAATTATTGAACATGAAGATGAAAGTATTGAAATAAATTTTCAAATAGATTCAAGAGATACAACTCCTACAGTTTATCAACCTTCTAGAAAATTTTATTCACATCCTCCATCAGTGGTAGGATCTTCCATAAAAGAACCATCTTGAGTTTCTTGCTCTAAACCTAATGTAGACCTTCGACCTACAGGACTAGTGTATCCTTCTTATCAATCTTCTCCATCTAATACATATAATCCTTTGGAATCTGATTTCAATATAAATGTTATTGAATGCTTTGAAATTGATAAAGAAATGTTAAAAAAGAATTTAGTTTTGCATCCTCTTACAAAATCCTTTTTTAACCATGTTTCTCAAGAACATAAAGACTTTTTAAAAGCAAAATGGTATAAATATATGTATGATAATCAAAGAAATATTTATTTCTTTGATTGGCTTAAACCAGCCATAAAGAAAGGTTATAATACTGAAGATTTATCTATCAATATGATAACAAAATTAAGTTCATCTTGGATTAAAGCTTCTACTTGTTCCTCTCCACAAAGAACTAAAGAATCTATACATCTTCCATTACATCAAATCATTTATAAAGAAACTTCGACTGTACCCATAAAAGATGTTGCAAAAATACAAAGCGACAAAGGTAAAACTGAATTTATTTGCATATCAGATTTAAATAATGTTTTAGAATAAAATAATTATACAAATATAAACCTTCATACTATTGGCCAACAAACCAATAGAATTGAAGATAAAGTTCAAAATATTTTAAAATTGTATGAAACTACTTCTTCCTATAAAGTAATCAAAACTCAATCTTTAAGTTTTCAAGGTGAAGCCCTTAAAGACCTAAAGTTAGAAAAAAAACCCTTAAAATTTCCAGACAAACTAATCAATCAATTATCCCATAGTTTTGCAACCATAAAACTTAAAGATAATAAAGAAAATAAAGATGAAAAATCCATAAATGTTTTAGTTTCTATAGCTTCATGCTTAGACTCAGAATTCTCTGTTTCTGACTCTATAGAAGAAAAATCAAATGAAAATCAAGATGATCAAAATCAAGAATCTCTACAAATCAATAAAATATTAAAAAGACAAAATCCAATTTTCACTGCAGCAAAAACAAGAAATTATTATCCAAGACCTACTCCAATTGATCTTTAATTCGAAGAACAAGCTATTCTAAATGGCCTTTGATTTGATAACTCTTCAGTATATAAATGGAATATAGATGGATTATCTGAATATCAAATCCTACAACTATGCCAACACATGATGATATATGCCTTTACCATCATGGCAGCCGGTAATGATCAAAGACACGCAGTAAATGCAGTCGTCCTTGGATTTACTGGGTGATTACATGGTTGGTAGGAAAAATACCTATCTGATATAGAAAGAAATGCTATATTAAATGTAGTAAAAAGAGATCCCGTAGGAAATATTCTTCTTACTCCTCAATGATCCCTAATTCCATCTGCATGCTTATTACCAATAAAGTCAAACATTTTATTGGTAATTATATGATTATAGAAGAAAAATTAAAAACACAATTAATCAATTTATCTTGCTCAACATTATCAGATTTTCATTGGTATAAAGATATTTTCCTATCAAAACTCTATACAATCGATGTAACCAATTCAGAATTTTGGAAAGAAAAATTCGTTCCTGGTTTTCCTAAACTTTTTGCAAAAAAAGTTAGAGAAGAATTAAAATCAGAAAATTATGGAAATTTGAATTATGGAATGTATACATATGATGATCTAATTCAAAAGATTAATAAAGTTGGATTTTCATTATGCAATTAAATCAAAGTTAAACGTCAAATTGAAAATCAAAAAAGAATCAGTCCTTCCAGCTATAATAAAAAGAAAAACTTAAAAAGAAACCATTAAAAAAAAAATCTAAATATTTTTCAACTCCACAATATTATATTCCCTCAAAAAAATATCATAAAAAATCTTCCCATAAAACCCTTATAAAGAATTAAAGAAATCTTATACAAAAGATAATCCATCCACTTCTCATCTCAAGAAAAAAGAAATACACTGTTATAATTGTAAAGAAAAAGGACATATAGCTTCTGACTGCCCAAAAATAAAAGTAAAAATAGAAAAAGAAAGCAAAACTACCTAAAAATGATACTCATCCTCATCCTTAGAATCATCTAGTTCTGCTGATAAAGATTATTCTTCAGATACAAGTCATTGTAAAGTATTTGATAGTGAAATCCAGTAAGAATCTACTTATTCTTCCTCTTTATCTTTAAACATACTTTCTGCTACAAGAATTGGTGCTAGAAATGTTTAAAGATCTCAAAGATGATGAATTAAAAAATAAATATTTTGAAAAAATATATAATATAAATAAAGGAAATGAAAAAGGAAAAGCTTCTACTTCAAATAATATATCTGACTTACCTAAACAATTCAATATTAAAACTGTATTAGATAGATTAAGAGAGCAACAAGGTCCTCCTCATTTTTCAATTCAAGATCTTTATAAAGAAATTAATAATCAAAATCAAGAAATAAAAGGATTAAAACAAGACTTAATTGAACTTTAATAACTCAAATAACGTGTTGAGAATCCTAAATTTCACATACTCAAAAATTATCAAGAAAATAATGATAATTTAGAAAATCAAGAAAAATTTAATGAAAACTTGAATGGTTTTGTAAATTCTTTAGCAAGGAATCCACTTAAAAAAAATGGAAAACTCAAGTTACAATTAAGATCAAAGAATTCTCTATTAAAGCACTCTACTTACTAGATAGTGGCGTAGATGTTAATTTAATAAAAGAAGGATTAATCCAAACAAAATATTATGAAAAAGCCAATAATAAACTCAATCTAGCTACTGCTAGCAAAAAACTACATATCAAATACAAATTAAGTAGTGTTTATGTCTATGAAAATGGAACATGCATTAGGACTAATTTCCTTCTAGAAAAGGATTTAAACAATGATGTTATCCTTGGAAATCCTTTTCTACAAATTTATAGCCTTTTCAAATTGACTCATCAGGTCCAAAAACTATTTTAGAAAATAAAGAATTAAAATTTCATTTTATTGAATTAACTCATATTCAACATATCAACATTATTCAGACAAATTATAAACAAGAATAAGATGTTCAAAAACCATTCAAATATCCAGTTCCAAATGAAACGGATCTTGTTAATCATCTCTCTAATGTCTTCATGTTTTCTACATTTGATCCTACATCCAAATTTTGGTACCTTCAAATTCTACCGGGAGGACAGATATAAAATTAGTTTTCTTTTCCCAAAGAAAATAAAAATTTAGGTTATTGATAATTCTCATTTAGACCTATCTTTTACTCCTATCTACCTTCAGGAAGTATGCCTTCTCATTATGCACTATAACAAATTGCGCAATCTCCAACGCTTTTTACCAATGTCATTTGAAAGGCGTTGTTAAATGTTACCTTTTGCCAACGTAAATAACAATGCATTGGCAAAAGTCACAAAATTATATAATTTTGCCAATGCAAATGAGGCTGCGTTGGCAAAAGATGTTGAAATTATACAAAAATCATCCCGTAAATACAGTAAAGATGATGGCAACGAAATATTATCCTTTGGTGATAGAAACAATATGTTGGCAATGGTTTGATTTATTTGCAAAGCACATAGGTGCGTTGGGAAAGGCACAGGCACCTTAAACATTGCCAACTCACTGCATGTGTCGGCGAAGACCAATCTTAATTACCAACGCACTATGTGCGTTGGCAAAGACCCATATTAATTGCCAACGCACTATGTGCGTTGGCAAAGTCCCACCTTAATTGCCAATGCACTATGTGCATTGGCGAAGACCCATTATAATTATCTATAGTCATATTCTCATTTTATAATTTTTTACGATTCAAATTATCATATAATTCAATGGCCTTGAATTTTAATGTTCTTTTATAATATAACTTTTTTTAGATTTAAATCAATATATAGTAAGTAATAAGTGATGGTTTGATGATTGTAAAATTAGACCCCTTGCCCAATCTGAACTTTATCAAAGAGCCATCACCTTTTGGTTTGATCTCCTTCCTTTTTTTTTTTGTCTTTTAATATGATTGTTCACCTCACTTTAAGATTAGTTCCTACAGGGGCTAGGGACTAACTTCTAGGCTTAAGACTGATTTCCAATATAGATGGTTGAATAGGGCAAGCCTAGCCCTAAAGGTCCATGCACTGAATACAGGCCTAAGAAAAAGGCGCTAATAACTAACAAGCTAAGGTTGGACAACTGTTGTAGACCCCTTTGAATATTTCAATTTTGTAGTACTTGTTAGGTGGAAGTGAAAATTTGGAAAACTATATTTGATTAAAACTTGCTATTTATTTTATTAAACTAGACTTTTCAATATATATATAAGAAAAAAAGAATAATTCAACCCAGAGGTTTCAGGGTTCGGATGCACTACTACTACACTAGTGCCATTAGCAATATTACCTATTTTTCTTGGGCACAAGCGGATTAGTCCAGCCCAAATAGTTGGACCACCCTCCTTTAAAAAAAAAAAGAATGTAGGCCCACTTAGTTTTTCTATATATAGTATAATATTACCTAGAATCCCAGAACTTCTCCCCCTATTTTTAGCCTTAAAATCTAGCACCCTAAACCTAGCCTCAATTTTAAGACAAGAAGAAGATCAAGTTGAGAAGAGGAAGAGCAAGCTTCTTGCTACAATGCATGCAACGATCAAGGGCAAACATACAGGTGGGAGGGAGCATCTTGTTTCCACGTCTCTATACATCTCTGTTCTACGTTTGTGTTCTTTTTTGTTTTTTTTAATAGATATATGTTGTCCACCATTTCCGTCTCTATACATGTGTGTTACCAATTCCAACTTCTACATTGTGTCTTTGTTACAGACGTTGCATCTCTGTTCAACATTTTTGTTTTTGTTTTTTATAGATATATGTTGTGAGATCACTTGATGGAAGATATAATCCGATTATCCACTGGACCACACATGGGTGACCCTAAACATGATGAACCCATATGGATTACGATCCCTATGGCCCCCTATCCAACTAGCCTAAATCTACCCATATTAAGGAAGAAATTGATGACACCTAATGGTAGAGATTAGGTGTGAGAAACCTCAAATTTGGAAGTGGGGTTTCATAAATTGCCTTTCTAAGAGATCTATGGAATGATCCCCACACTATCAATCTGTAAAGAGGGGGCGAGAACCATATTGAATTTTAGCTTTTCAAAGCTTGAATTGGTAATGGTTGCTAAACCTTGTGGGCCTACTTGTCCCAGTTGATCAGAAATCCAAGACACTCATCTAGGAAAGGGATACTGGACGACCATGGGGATCTAGTTTCCTTGTGGACCGGGTCCACTGGGACCCACCATCCATGTAACTGATAAAAAGGAGTTAAAAAGGAAGGCATTCCTCTACAACTCATTTACAACAGGATCGTCTCTTGTTTGGGAATGTGCTTTGTGTACTTTTTATATATTACAAGTAAGCCCTCCCACTTTGTGCAATCTACTTCTAGGCCCTCACAATTAAGTATCCAAAGCCTTTTAAATGAACCTAAGAATGTGATATTTATCCAATCTTTAATGGATAGAGAAAGATTCATCTATTAGCAAAATGGCCCTTGCTAAGCCCGAGCAAAGAAAAATTTTTAATAAAATTTATATATATATTTCTTTACAATATTAATGAAAAGAGAATAAATCTAGCATTAAAAACTAGTACTTACATAAATAAAATTATATTGTATTTAGCATTAAAAAAATTCTATACCTAAAAACTTATTTAAAAAGTAAGTAGTGATGTAAAAATATAAAAGCTACAATTACTTTTGAATTAATGTTAAGATTGAAAAACTGAGAAAACATGTTAAGTTAAATTAATGTTCATCTTATCTCTTAATAAGTTACTAAATCTAAAGTCATAAAACCAATTTCAAAGATTTACTTAATTTTTTTATATCATTTAAATTTTATAAATTCCAATCTGAATTGCCATTATTAAAAAGAGATAGATCTATTTAAATGTAAAATGAATAAAAAATTTAAATTGAAGAAATATGAATCCAGTATGTCATATTTAATTGTAGAAAATTTAAATATAAATATATAATGTAATGTGAATTCTAAAAAAGTCAATATCTTAAGTTTTACTCATTTTTTAAATTATATATATTAAAATCTATTCAAAAGGAGAAAATTTTAAAGAGTCGAGATCTTTGTAAGTTGGATGTGCAATAAGAAAGTTTTTGTGGTGACGATTTTAATCAAAGATGTTAAGTTGTACAAATTGTATTAAGTATGGGGAAAAGTGTATAATTGCTTCATAATTAGGTGGGCTAATAATTATAGTGACAATAAAGTGAGTAATTAGCAAACTGTCAAAACCTAATTTGTGTAGTCAAAATTAATTAAAGATTGGTTCTAATTGAAATTAGTCTCTTTCATGGTTGGAACCAACTTCTTATATTAGTGCAAGGACTTATAGGCACAAAACTATATTAGTAATTCTAGAAATTTACAAATTCTAATTTTTTTTCTTGATAGTTCAAAAATTCTTTCAGATTTTTTCATTGTTATTTTAAAATTTGCTTTTTAGGATTAGGTTCTCATTGGTTTTTATTTTATTTGAGCTTTTTTAATTGTTGATTCTCTGTAGTTTTTTGTTTATATGTTTTTAATTTATTTGTGTCCTATGGATTTTATTGCTTTTTTATGGGATCATTTTATTCAGTGCACACATTTTTATCTCCCAATGCTGGGTTCAATGGGGAAGCATATTCATTTTATAGAAGTCCACAGATGAGTATAAGTGGATATGAGAATAAAAATCTCTCTCCATTATATGAGTGACTCACCTTTCCTAATAGCGGATGTCTTTTACTATTTGTGGCTATCTTTCTTTTTCACTATTTGTGATTTTTTTGCACATTTCTTCATTAATTATAAGTCAGTTTTTGGTCCCATTGAAATCTAATGTAGTGTCTATCTTTTTAATAATGTTATTTTTGTTTATTTGATTTTTAATTAAAACCTTTATTATTTTTCACAAGCTTAATTATGTTACGTCTTCTCTTTGTAGGAGAATGTTAAAATTTTCAAATCCATATTTTAGGTACAGTCTCAAATAATGTTTATGGCTTGTGTTATTTTTTTTAAGACATTAAAATTTCAGTATTGTTCATTTTTTTACCAAATAGATTATGATCAGATTTTGTAAACTTCATTGTTTCTCTTTTGTAATTTTTTTTAAGGAGAGCAAAAAATTAATTTTGTTGATATGTTGGGGTTTTAATGCCTTAAGATCCATATTGCTTTTTCCAAGTTTATTTCTCAATTGATTTGCCTAGAATTGAAATCGTAGCCTTGATTTCTTTGAGGCTTAATATATAACACTTGTAATCTAATATGATTGCATTATTTCTAATATGATCTTGTATGTAATCAGCTATGGACAAGAGTTGGATGACCTTAATTGGGTTTAGACAGAGATTAAGTGAGCAGTATCGTGAAGGGTTTAGGTTATTTGTTGAGCTTACAATGGAGAATGCGGGTTAGGATGGTAAGATTCGGTGCCCGTGTAACAAGTATTTGAACGTTGATTGGTATGCCAGTGAAGTTGTGAAAAATCATTTGACCCTTCATGGGATGACGCTATCTTACAAGCATTAGGTCTACCACGGTGAACCCGTTCTTGATAATAGCCCCTATGTATCGGATGATGGCGATGATGATGATGGTAATAATGAAATAGCAAATAATGAAGATGATGTTGGGGATGAACTGCTTGAATTAATGGAAAACTATTACAGGGGGACTTACATGGACCGTGATTGGGGAGAATTCGAATCTGCACAAGCTGCTAATACCATCCAAAGGGAGGAGGTAAAAAGTATTGAAAAACTAATGGAAGCTGCCTAGCGTGAGGTGTACCCAGGTTGCAAAATGTATACTCTTTTGAAGTTCGCGATTACAATGCTTCATGTGAAGGTATTAATCAAGTGGAGCAATAAGTCATTTGACATGTTGATGGGGGTATTGATAGATCTTTTACCAGAAGGTAATTTAGTTCCACATTCAATTTATGAAGCCAAAAAGTTCCTATGTGAGTTAGTCATGGGATACCAGGTCATCCATGCTTATCAACATGATTGTGCACTATTTTGGAAAGAGAATGCAAATCTAGAAAAATGTCCGACATGTGGAGAGTCTAGATATAAAGTCGGTGATGGTAATGGTCAGAAGATCCCTCATAAAGTCCTGCGACTTCCAACTGACTCCAAGGTTATAGAGATTGTACATGTCTAGGAAGACGGCTATGGATATGAGATGGCATAGTGATAAATCCGTTGATAATGGGATATTGAGACATCTTGCTGGTTGTCAGGAGTGGAAGGACTTTGATATAAAATATCCCGAGGTTGCATTTGAGCCTCGTAATGTAAGACTAGGGCTAGCCACATATGGATTCAATCCTTTTGGAAACATGAGCAACTCCTATAGTATGTGGCCTATAATACTTATGCCCTACAACCTTCCATCCTGGAAGTGCATGAAGGAGCCATTTTCATGCTGTCCTTACTTATTCCAGGACTGCAAGCACTTGGAAAAGAGATCGATGTTTACATATGACCGTTAATTGATGAGTTGAATGAATTGTGGGAAAATGGTATATTGACTTATGATGCCTTCAGCAAACAGACTTTTCGAATGCATGCAGCTATAATATGGACCATAAATGACTTTCCTACATATGGTAATTTGTTTGGCTGGAGTACAAAAAATTTTTTAGCATGTCCAATTTGTAATGATAATCCATCGTCGCAAGGTTTAAGAAGTAAGATTGGGTACACGGGCCATCGATGTTACTTGCCTGAGAACCACCATTGGCGAAGGAGTAAGGCCTTTAATGGTAAGGTTGAGCTTTGAATAAAATCTTTGGAGTTACAGTGGAGAAGACACTAGAGCAGCTGGATCGCTTACCAACTATTAAGTTTGGGAAGCATAAAAGCAACAAGAAGAGACCTCGTAGCATTGAAGAACTAAATTGGACAAAAAATAAAGCATATTTTATGAGCTTCAATATTGGAAAAAACTAAAACTCCAACATAACTTAGACATCATGCACATCGAGAAAAATATATGTGATGAGTTCCTTGGAACTTTATTGAATATAGATAGGAAGAACAAGGACACAGAGAAAGCTCGTCAAGATTTGGAGGACATGGGCATTAGAAAAGAATTGCACATACAGAAATGTGCCGATGGTGAATATGTGATGCCCTCGGCAATGTATACATTGTCCCTAAAGGAGAGAGAGGGTTTTTGTGAATTCTTGAAATCTATTAAGTTTGCAGATGGCTATATAGCAAATATCTAGAGATGTGTGACCACAGCAAATGGTAGATATCGGGTTTGAAAAGCCATGATTGTCATGTCCTTCTACAATGACTTATGCCGATTGGGATGCGTGGGTACCTCAGCAAGGATATTTATATTGCATTGTTCGAGTTGGGTAATTTTTTTGAGGAGTTGTGTTCCAAGACATTCAAGAAAAATGATTTGGAGAAATTAGAGGAGCGCATAGTTCTCATACTTTGTAAGTTTGAAAAGATTCTTCCTCCAGCATTCTTCGATGTGATACTCCATTTAGCAGTCCACTTGCCACATGAGGCCATGCTTGCAGGACTAGTGCAATATCGTTGGATGTACCCAATTGAAAGGTAATTGTTACCATTCTAGTGTGATTTTAAAGTTATATTTTAGTCTAATTATGTTGCATTTGTAACTTAATTCTAGCTGGTGTTTGTTTGAAGATTTTTAGGGACTTTGAAAGAGTATGTCGCCAATCGAGCTCGGCTGAAGGTTCAATTGTTGAGGCTTATATTGTTAAAGAATGTCTAACTTTTTGCTCTATGTACCTTAATGAGGTCAAAACTGTATTTAATCGAGATGAACAGAATGCTGATGGTGGTCATTGTGGTCTGCGATTAACGGTCTTCACACAAAATCTTCGTCCTTTTAGACGACTCACAAGAGCTTCCGAGGTGTCCGAGAGGGAACTTAATATGGCGTAGTGGTTTGTGTTATATAATAGCATTGAAGTACAGTAGTACATAGATTATGTGGTCATCTAATCAAGTGTATGCATAACTTGTAAACTTTTTTAAGTTTTCAAGTTTTTTACTTATTATTCAAATTTCTATAATTAGGGAACACAAGAATCTACTATAGAATCCAAGCGAACGTGATATCACTCAATTACAGCGACAAGAGTTTCCGCACTAGTTTAAATTACGTGTAAGATATATAAGATATTTTCGATTATGCTTGACTTAACAGTAACTTAATACATCTACTATATCTTGTTGATGCAGATGAATCAAATGCGATCGCAAGGGTCACCAGAAGCAACCAACCTCTAATCATTGGCAATGGTCTCGATGCAATAGTCAATCTTTATTCAAGTTGCATTTCTAATGGAATCCGATTTCATACTAGAGATCGAGACAACCATCAGAAAACCTAAAATAGTGGGTTGGTTGTACAAGGCAACCATAAAGGACAAACGATTGACTTCTATGGACACTTATGCAAAGTGTGGGAAATGAAATACTTGTATAGGCATAAAGTTGTTTTGTTCCAATGTGAATGGTTCAAGACCGATAGTAGGAGAACAATACAAACAGATGCCCATTGCACAAGAATTAATATCATAAATTGGTGGTATCAAAGTGATCCCTTTGTCTTACAAAGTCAAGTGCAGCAAATCTTCTATGTTAAAGATACAAAATTAGGTACAAATTGGCAAGTCAGACAACGAGTCCGACATCGAGGATTTTGGGATGTCCCAGAGTTGGATGTTGATGAATGTAGCTTAGTAGAAGTATCCAAATATAATGATGTATACCAGCAGGAAGAAACAACCAGGGCTGTCCAAATTTTCATTGAAGATACTCATATTCAATATCATAGGGATGATATTGATCCCGAAATTATTCCAATAAATACGGTTTTGCATTTAAGCAGCCAAGTACATATTGGTGATGCACAAATGATGGGCCATAGTGATAACGAGGATGAAATAATGACAGAAAATGCAGATGATGAAGAAGATGTCCAACAAAGGTATTCCGATTCGGATATAGATTCTAATTTAGAATGCGATATGCATTTATTTTCCTTTACATATGGATAAATGTTCTTAATAAATTTGTCATTTTCATATGGATAAATGTTTTATTCAGCTTAACTTCTAAAAATTTGCCATTTACCTTTATTCAGTTTCAGACTCCATATTTGTTACAAATATATTGATGCTGATATTTCCTCACTGGCAAGCTATGTAGATGGTTAAATATATGCCAACATTTATTTTTAATAAGATTTTGATGTTAGTTGACTATTCATACATGTTTTCATCATTTTTCAGTAACTAGTATATGCTAAAATGTCCAAGAATGAAAAATTGTGGGTCAAACCCGGGTCTCTAAGGCAGAAGATGTCAGTTATTGGAAAAGAAAGAATGGCTACCATTGTAGAAAATCAAATGAGACCTAAAGCTTTGGGGTTGCACAGGGCAGCGAATTCTTGGAAGGCGTCGGTTGAGAAGATCACCCATACAAATTCAGTTAACAAGAGAAAAAGAAACATGGTGGAGGAAGATGATGAGGAGTATAGTCCATCGGAGGGTGAAGAAGGCTCGAGTTACTCTAGTGAGGATGCTGAAGAGTATGGTAGTGATGGTGATGATAAATGGTTTGGATCTCAAATGAAAAAGGTAATGGGTGTGAGTGTGCATCTAAGACTGATTTTATATTTACCAACAATTAACTAGTGTGGTATACACTTCTTTGTATTATTGATAATTAGTGATATTGTACCCATAATATGTTGATTATTGGTAATTAGTGATATATGTACACGTAATCTATTATTTTCTTTTCTTTCAAGTCGCATAGATGATTGCTAAATGTCAATCGGCTTATCATCTACTAGTTTCCATATCCACACAGTCCGTAATTACGGAGGTACAATCCCAACCTGCACAGACTTCACATGCTCCTTTGGCACAGTCCCAACTTACATAGACCCAACATGTACCTTTAGTGAATACACCAACTACTCAGGCCAATAGTGTAGGTAAGAATCTAATGTTCTTTGCCTATAATTTTTTATCTTACTCTAATATATTATGCATACAAGCTTCAACAACATTTTTGTCTTTACAGGCTCTAGCTTGACCAAAAGATCCGTACAAGGCCCGACAAAAGGCAGGAGGACTGAGAGGCTTGTAGCGCGATCAGATAAGAAACTCCCTGTGGAGTTCCCAGATGATTGCAATGTGCCAGTAGGGCTTAATGCCCCTTCTTTTGCGATGGAGCTTGGCAAAGAGATTAGAGGGGTAGTGCCGCTACAAGGCATTAATACATAGACTGATATTGATAGTTCACTTAAAGCGGCCATCATACAATGAGCTTTGGTAATTGAAATTTATTAATTAACTAATAACATTAATTTGTATTATTTAATAGGTATTAATACACTAATATTATGTTTGCAAGAGAAGTTTGAGATCAAGGATTACACAACTAATCCCAAAGTACAGGCGGCAGTTGATAAAAAATGTCAAACATTATATAGGGGCTGGAAATGTAGCTTGCACCTTAAGTATAAGAATATGTTGGAAAAAGGTGTTGACCCCAAAACTCAACCGCCTAATAACATTAAGCCAGAGCATTGGAACTACATGATTGACCATGTATGGACTGATGAGAAGTGGAAGGTAACATCTATGTGTTATATATGTCACTAAGCTATTTGTCGTAAATCTCTATTGGTTAAGATTTAACATGATTGAGATTTACTAACTTTTTTATTATTTTTTCCTTAATTTTGGTAGGCTAAGTCAGAGAAAGCTAAAGCATCTCGTGCACTTCTGCCCTGCAATCGTGCATGCGGGTCAAGGTCTTTTCCATCAACATTGTATATCATGGTGATGTTAACTCTTGATAATTTCAAAAAATAATGTTAATTAGATTATAGTACTTACAAATAGCCTTACTCATAAAACTAATTAACAAAAGTAAGCAGCAAAGAAAGGAGGCCAAAAGCCACACTTTGTGAACTTTTATAAAGACTTACACTGAAGTAAATCAAAGAACAATTGGGTGAATCCAAAATGCAAGGAAAATCATGTATGTATGTAATGTTTGTGTGTGTGTACGTGTATCACTAGAATCCTATGATACTAGCTATAATGTAGTGGATAGACTGCTTTGTTTATACCATGCTTATAGCATCTTACATATGTAATATTGGTTATTACTTTTTTACTTTGGTTTTTAATATATTTAGATGGTAATAATATTATTTCTCGATATAATCAATTGTTAATCAATTGTAAAAATAATAGGATGAATTGGTAAAGTTGTGAGATAGGTGTTCACAGCCCGGTGTAGCCCCGATGAGCAAGGAGGAGATGTCGATTGAGGTGCTTGGTTTGAGACAAGGGTAGTTAAAGGGATTTGGGGTCGGACCGAAACCCTCGTCTTTTAGGAGTGTCATTCACACTCGAGCACGTGATTATGAGGTGCAAAGCCTCAAAGAGCAGATTGAAGTTGCAAATAAAAGAATTGAAGAATTTTTGGCTTTCTAGGCTATGGCAATGGAGGCCCTATAGTGGGCGGGATTCTTTTCGACATCATCACCTGGTGGGGCAAGCATGTCGGGAGCTGATCATGTTGAGCCTTCTTGGTTAGTAAATTTATGTTTATTGTATGAATTTTAATACATCAATTTTAGAATTTCTGTTTTAGTTCATAATAAAACATGCATTTATATTTATTGAGTTGCTTGATTAAAAACTCCAATGGCTTCTTTAATCTCAGTCTAAATTTTCTGCATGTATATTATACTTGAAATGTGCTTGAAAACATGTTTGATGCATTTCTTTTTTCTTTTTTCACAGATTGATGAGCGACATCATGGAATGCATGGAAGATTTGATGAAACATGAGAAAGAGAAAGAGAGAATCTGCTTGAATTTAATACATTGTCTAGATACTATTTGAATATTTTTATTTTGTCTTTTTTTTATTTTGATATTCACTACAAGAAAAAAGGTTTTTAGAGATGAATACAATTTGTCACCTAATGAGTAAAATTTGTCACTAAAAATATTTAGCCACGAATAAGCATTTGTCCCCACATTGTTACAGAAACCCTGTCTGGGAATATACTCAGCGACGAATATATATTTGTCCCTAAATGCCGAACCTTTAGGGACAAATTTGTTTGTCGCCTTATGTTGTTTGTCACTAAATGTCCTACTTGAGGTCCTCTAATAATTAAGCATTAGGCACGAATTCATTCATTGCCCTATGTGTTTGTCACCAAATATATAATCTTTAGGCACGAATGTATTCGTCGCCAAAAATAGATAATTAGCTACGAACAAAGGTTTGTCCCCAAAAGTCCAACCTTTAGGGACAAAATTGTTCATCCCTAAAAAATAGTTAATTAGCGAAGGGTTTGTCCCTAAATGTCCATTCTTTAGGCATGAATTTGTTTGTTGCCCTATGGTGTTCATTAAGCATTTAAAGAATGTGGTTGACCATTTAACGGAGGTGGAATTCGTCGCTAAAAATAGACAATTAGTAACAACAATTCTCATTCACATCATAACAATTTGCATTCACATCATCACGAAATAAAAATAATACATTCATCCAAATATCCGTCCAAGTATCCATCCAAATATAAAAAATATTACATAAACAATGTCCAAATAGTAATTTGAATATCCGTTCAAATACTGGCAAAAAAAAAACCCCTCATCAACAACAGTTCATACTTGCTCCATCGTCAATCTGTGAACAAAGTAAAAAAAAAAAAAAAGCAAATTAATTATATATCAAACAATAAAGTAAACCTACTTTATGTAAGGTTGTGAATTATCTTCTGTTCATTACGAATTTCTACCATTATATATCAATTTGATCAACAAAATCCATTTTCTTATCTTTGAATAAACCTATAAACACTGAATTTATACTTTTCCTTTCATAAGGAGTACTGATCCCTACCAAAATCAGCACTAATCCATCACTTGATATGATATTGAGGGTTTAGATAAGAACAAATTCGTATATTAAAAGAAAAAATACTTTGAATAGTAGATTTACTACAAATTCTCATCAATGTATTACACAATTCAACATCGAAAACAAAATGAGACATCCAAACATGTAGTAGATCAAAGAAAAATACATCCTTTTCTGAAATAAAAAAAGCAGGAAATTATCACAAAAGAGGAAGACCACAGCTTGCTTTTTTTGAATGCCGTGAGGGCACATTTGGGAAGGGGGGAGAAATCCTCTTTTTGGAGAAATCCATGTTTTGTCTGAATATATTCTTAATGCTAGAGGGTCTATTGAAAGTTTATTACATGTGTAAAGCAGTTCTAGTCTGCTCATATGTTAAAACTAAGTTGGTAAGAATTCTATATTAAAAGATTGCAAGAGAATGCACTGTTTAGAAGCTCAATGCTACTCACTCAAGTTGCCTAAGTTTGTGTTGTCTGCAAATACAATGGAATTCAGGTCTTCACATCTAAAATTGACACATCAAAGAAAGACAAAGGTAGGACAGAAGATATGGTAAGCAAGGACCATTATCCATAAACTATATCAGAAAAAAATGAAAAAAGAAAAAAAGAAACATAATGGGAGGTTGAAAAGGACAAAAAGAGACTTACTACGGCTATTGGTTTGTCTCATATGACAGGTGATTTTATGCATCTCCCTGTAAACATTCATGGAGCGCTAAATAATATCCAGACAGGGACTCTGTTTAAGACCATTTGGCCTTTCTTTTCTTCTTCATTTTATTGGTGTTCTTGTTGGGTCTTCTGAATTCCTGTTTCCATTTTTTGATGAATCTAATGTTCTAAACCTTCAATGAAAAAAGAAAGATTCATCGTGAAGGGGTTTCAATGTCTAAAAAGGACAACATAAGTAAATGACAAACAACAGAAGTGATGGATTATTTTTCCAGATTTTCTCATGGCAAGATTCATGAAAAGTTTACACTAAAGATGGTTTCCTTCAAACCCACCTTTGTGATGAACTGAGTAGTGAAGCAGTTTCAACTAGAGTAGTATATTAATAAAGATCCGCATACTTGCACATTATGTTATATTTCTATAGTAAAACAAAAGTTTTATAGTAGATACGTGTAGATTTGATGTTTTTCATGGAAATTTTCCACATAAAAGTGTCATCCAAAATCCACACTTCCAAGGATTCTAAGGGTTAAAATCAAGACTACTACCAATTTATGAGCTTTCCCCCTAAATCCACACCCAAAATTCCACTGAAAAAGTATGGCATGGGTTACATGAGCCATGAAATCTATGGATGAAGGTGATCTGTTACCTTGAATATATGAATGAATGAACATCTGTGCAAACTTTGGGAGGTTAGTATGACTGAGAGGAAATGCAGATAGATTGCAAGTTCTTTCTTCTTTAACACTCAGCTGAATCAAAAGGCTCGGAGTTATGCTACAAACTTTGGACAGGTTGGAGTTTACAAATGTAACACCTAAATCCGGAAACCCTTCACCAAGAATATTGGAAGTGTCCCGCTCCAAGGTTAAGCTAGTGGTACAAGCCAAGTCATTGTTGCATTAATTGCCATCACTCTTCATTAGCTCATCTGCATAGATGAAAATATAGTAAATAAAATAGCTTCATGCTAGATTAGCTTCAGAACAAGTGGTGCAACTGACAGAAACTAAATCACAATAGTAGCATTAGTGGTCGTGGTTTGTGGTGTAGTAAGAGATAATAATGATAAAAGAGAGAAGAAAGTCAGTTCAGGATTATGAAATCTAAGTACCAAATTCACTAAGGAAACAACAGAAAACAAAGAATCAAGGAGGAGAAGAGAACGAACATCAATGGGCTAATTAGATCCCAAGAATCAAAACTCACCAAGGTTCTGAATTCGGTTTTGGCTTTCATGTATATACTCAAATGCATCGACAACGAGAACTAAAAAAAGCCCAAAAGAAAATGAGATAGAAATAGAGAAACTCAAAAACCAGAACTGTAAATTAACTTAAATTATTGAAGAAAAAACCTCTTCCCTAAGAAAGGCACTACTAGAACAATCACTCATCTAAATCTACTAAAATCAACTAAAAACATTGCATATAGAACTGGAACTCGGATTCAAGCAGAGTACAAAGCTGCAAAACCTAAAAATTTGTTTCTCACTATTGAGGTCAATCATAAGGCTTATAGGAAAACCTAGGTTTACAGAGTAACGGTTTTCTCTGCTTTTCCTTTGTAAATGTTTTTTCTTGATTAGTAATAGTATAATTAGTTGTGTTAGACAAATGTTTGGAAAGTTATTCAGTCATTCCAAGATAATCAATATCCTTGCAAGTATAAATATAACAAGACATCTTAATTTAAGGTTTGCATTACTGAAATTAAACCGACCAGGCTTTGCACAAAGGATTTAGAAACAATAGATGATAAGTTTCTTATACATCAATTAAGAAGAAACAGAAACCCATCAATCAAAGTCAAATTTCATCCTACCCAATTATATAATCAAACGGTTGGTGTCCATAGTAATTAATAACAAAGAGAAACATCAAACAATTGGTGTTCCTAGTAACAAGTAAAAATTAAGCAATTTCCCATTACAACTGAAAATATACTATCCATAAAAAAAACAGAAAAAAATTACTTGAATCAGGTTTAGGAAGACAGGGAAACCCATCAAAAATCATAACTATAACTACATTCTACCAAACCCCCATCCACTAATATGCAAAAATTCTTAATTGCAACTAAAGAAAACACTTACTTTAATGGTTCCATGCCAAATTGATAACAAAATTTACCAAGTTCATATTTGTTGATTCTTTAGAAAATCAAGATATTGAAACAATTATTGAACATGAAGATGGAAGTGTTGAAAAAAATTTTCAAATAAATTCAAGAGATACAACTCCTACAGTTTATCAACCTTTTAGAAAGTCTTATTCTCATCCTCCCTCAGTGGTAGGATCTTTCATAAAAGAACCATCTCAAGTTTCTTGCTCTACACCTAATGTAGACCTTCGACCTACAGGACTTGTGTATCCTTCTTATCAAGCTTTTCCACCTAATACATATAATCCGTCGGAATCCGATTTCAATATAAATATTATTGAATGTTTTGAAATTGATAAAGAAATGTTAAAAAAGAATTTAGCTCTACATCCATTAACAAAATCCTTTTTTAAACAGGTTTCTCAAGAACATAAAGACTTTTTAAAAGAAAAATGGTACAAATATATGTATGATAATCAAAGAAATATTTATTTCTTTGATTGGCTTAAACTAGCCATAAAGAGAGCTTATAATATTGAACATTTATCCATCAATATGATAAAAAAATTAAGCTCATCTTAGATTATAGCTTCTACCAGTTCTTCTCCATAAAGAACTGATGAATCTATACATCCTTCGTTACAACAAATCATATATAAAGAAACTTCGGCCGTATCCATAAAAGATGTAACAAAGTTATAAGGAGATAAAGGTAAATCTGAATTAATTTATAAATTAGACTTAAGTCATGTTTTAGAACAAAATAATTATACAAACATTAACCTTCATACTATTGGCCAACAAGCTAATATAATTGAAGATACAGTTGAAAATATTTTACAGCCTTCTAAAATTATTTCTTCTCAAAAAGAAATCAAAACTATCTTAAAAGGATCCTCATCCTCATCCTTAGAATCACTAGTTCCTCTAATAAAGATTATTATTTAAATACATGCCATTGTAAAATATTTGACAATGAAATCCAGTATGAATCAGCTTCTTCTTCCTTTTTATCTTTAAACATACTCTCTGCTCCAGACGAAATGATGCTAAAAATGTTTAAAGATCTAAAAGATGAAGAATTAAAAAATAATACAGAAAATAAAAAAAAGAAATAAAGAAAGGAAAAGCTTCTACATCAAGTAATACATCTGACTTACCTGAACAATTCAGTATAAAAACTGTTTTAGATAGATTAAGAGAGCAATAAGCTCCTACTCATCTTTCAATTCAAGATCTTTCTAAAGAAATTAATAATCAAAAGCAAGAAATAAAAGAATTAAAACAAGACTTAATTGAACTTCAAGAACTCAAACAATGTGTTGAGAATCTTGAATTTTGCACACTCAAAAATTATCAAGAAAATAACGATAATTTAGAATATCAAGAAAATTTTGCTGAAAACTTGAATGGTTTTGTAAATTCTTTAACAAGGAATCCATTTAAAAAATAGAAAACTCAAGTTATAATTAAGATCAAAGAATTCTCTATTAAAGCACTCTGCATACTTAGTAGTGGCGTAAATGTTAATTTAATAAGAGAAGGATTAATCCCAACAAAATATTATGAAAAAACCAAAAATAAACTCAGCCTAGCAACTACTAGTAACAAACATCATATCCATTATAAATTAAATAACGTCCATGTTTGGAAAAATGGAACATGTATAAAGACTAATTTCCCGCTCGAAAAAGATTTAAACAATGATGTTATCTTTGGAAATCCTTTTCTACAAATTCTACAGCATTTTCAAATTAATTCATCAGGCCTTAGAACTATTAAAGACAATAAAAAATTAATTTTTGATTTTGTTGAATCAACTCCTATTCAACATATCAATATCATTCAAAATCAAATTACTTATAAAGAAAAACAAATTGCATATCTTCAAGAAGATATGAATTCTTTAAGAATTGAAAAAGAATTACTAAAACTATAATTCCAAAAACACTTAATCCAATTTCAAAAATCTCTTAAAATAGAATGTTGTTTTCACCTTCCTTCTGCCTTTTAGCACAGGAAACACTATACTATTTCTCCTTCATGTATTTATAATTTCGATGAATCTTAAATTCCTACTAAAGCTTGACCTATTCAGATGAATAACGACCTTGTACAACTATGTACTAAAAAAATCAATGATCTTCTTACTAAAAAGCTTATTCAAAAATCACAATCCCCTTGGAGTTGTGCAGCGTTTTATGCAAATAAAGTGCCTGAACAAGAATGAGGTGTTCCCCATCTTGTTATCAACTACAAGCCTTTAAATAAAGTCTTAAAGTTCATCAGATATACAGTTCCAAATAAAACTGATCTTATTAATCATCTAACTAGTGCCTTCCTTTTTTCCAAATTTGACCATAAATCAGGATTTTTACAAATTCAAATCACTCCCGAGGATGGGTATAAAACTGCTTTTACAGTACCATTTGGCCATTACAAATGGAACGTTATGCCATTTGGTTTAAAAAATACTCCTTCAGAATTTCAAAGAATAATGAATGACATTTTTAGTCCATATCAGGCTTTTACACTCGTCTATATAGATGACATTCTTGTGTTTTCAAAATCTATTTGTGACCATTGGAAACATTTAAATATTTTTAAAAAAGTTATTATCAAGAATGGACTTGTCTTGTCCCAAAAGAAAATGAAGCCTTTTCAAACAGAAATTCAGTTTCTTGGCTTTATGATAAAAAAACTATTTCTCTAGTCCAAAGAGTAATTAAGTTTGCTTCCCAATTTCCTGATGAAATTCTTAATAAAGAGCAATTGCAACGTTTTCTTAGATACATTAATTATATTTCTGACTTTTATAAAGATCTTGCTAAAGAAACAAAATCTTGCAACTGCGCTTGACCAAAGATCCTGTAGAATGGTCACCTGCTCATATAAAAGCTGTTCAAAATATTAAACAGAAAGTCCAAATTTACCTTGTTTAACTATCTCTCATCCTGATTTATTAAAAATAGTTCAAACAGATGCATCTGTAATAGGTTTTGGAGGAATCTTTCTACAAAGAAATGTCCTTCGAAAAGAAGAAATTCTTCGTTTCACTTCTAGAATATGGACGCCCACTCAACAGAATTATTCAACTATTAAAAAGGAAATCCTATCCATGGTAAATAGTATAATGAAGTTCCAAAGTTATTTATTAAACAAAAATTTTTTATTAATAATAGATTGTAAATCTGCTAAAGAAATTTTAGAAAAAGATGTAAAAAATCTTGCTGCTAAACAAATCTTTGCTCGCTAGCAAGCTTTATTAGTCATATTTGTGTTGATAATTTATATTAAAAGTATACTTTTATGTATTTTTCTTTGACTGATCTACTTATTAGTAAAGTTTGCTTTTTCCATCTTAATGAGAATTTGTATGGGTAAATGGTTACATTATTATTTACTATGCATAAGTGCGTCTTTTATTCTATAAAGTAGACAAGTGAGTGTGTAGAGTTTAGCTTACGCACGAAAGACTTATTTATCGGTTCTTATAGAATATAAGTTATTATTGTTGATAATCTAGATGGAGCTGGACACACCATCGGTATGATTGTAGCATGATGTTTTAGTAGGCTTGTCTTGGCTGTGGGAAATAGTATAGTTTCGACTTGTTATGCTAGTATACTTTGTGTGTATTGAACAGGACCATTTTTGGGTTATTGTCTTTATACTGACTATATAAGATTATTAATATCCAAATGGTTATTATGAGAGCTTATACTCTTAATCCCGATATAAATAATAGACACGTGCATTTAGTATTTGGCATTTTGATTTACAAAGGAGTGAGACCTTTTGTGGGTCAATAATCTCATTAAATTGGATGACTACATTATGTGTATGGTGCATATTAGTTTATTAACGGAATCCATATCCTGTAATAGGGATTGATGATATCCCTTTGATGAAACTTATAAGTTTTGATTATGTCAAACCCTGCAGGTGGACTTAGTGTCCGACATATCAAATAAGTTAAGCGTAAGGTCTCAAGGAATTATAAAGATATCGATTAAATATAGGCGTCAGTAATTATTTAATTGATGGATATCTGAAATCTTAACGTGAGGAGATTAATAAGCATTTAATAACAAGAATCTCGAAATATTATTTTGAGAATAAAGACAGGAGTACAATTGTAATTCTTTAGTGGACTGAATTATAATGTATGGATCTAGGATTCTAATTTGGGTCGAATTAGGGTTTCCTATTTCTATAAGAAGCTTATTCCTTGTTTCCTTCTTAAGGTCCCTATTGTAGCCTATAAATATGCGCTATTGCTCTTTACAAAAGATACATCAAGAGAAATCTCATTTTTTGAGAGCAAGGAGAATTCGCAAAAGAGGCCCACACCCCGGTGCGAATTCGAGCATAGAGGAATACAGTAGAAGATCTTGAGATTTTCAAGCTATTATAAGACCAAGATCAAATTAGAGAGAGCTCGCAGGTATGGTTCTTGAATCATTATCGTTTAAACTTATTTCTGCAGTGATCTCTGCGTGATATCTAAGGATCCTGGCGGCTGCCTCCTAACAATTTGAGTTTGACATTGAGTATATTGTAGGTGAAAATAATTCCCTTCCTGGTTTTTTATCTCATGAGTTTTTACAGGGACAAAAGAATGAAGCCTCGGTAGATTAGATTCTTTCTCCGGTCCCCAACTGATAAAGTTTCTTCTATTATGAACACTACACCTTTACCCAGAAAATCGAGTGGCAATTATCTTGAGAGATGGGGAGCAACCCATACTTCTAATATTCCTCAATTTCAAAGCACATCAAGCCCTGTATCCAGAAAACCTCAAGCTTCACAAGCCCAATATTTTGCCACAAAAGCACCCTTGAGAATTTATTCCTTGGATGACATGTCTTATGCCGGTACCATTTCTATTGAACATCTTATTCAAACTTTTTTTCTCTTGATCACTTATTTATCCAACCTCTTGACTATAAAGTCTATGAACAGATTCTAATCAGAACTAGCAGCTGTACTATTAATCATATGGATGGATAAAAAAATCATACTTAAATGCTTTACCACCCAATATTACTATCCTCTATTCAAAAATCAAAATCCTACATGTTCTCTCTGCAGAAGAATGGGGACAACCTCTTCATATGCCTCAAAGGCTTGATTCAGAACTTATTTTTAATTATTATGATTATGTTTCTACTTGGGAAGTCATCCTTTATTATCAAAACCCATCCTTCCAACGTTCTAAGTTCATCAGATTCAAATCAAACTCCCATAAAATACCTATGTGGTTCTTCACTCAATTCTGGACCCTTTTTGGTGCCACTAAAGACATCCTTCCTCAAGCACTTATTCCTATTGATGAATCCTATTCTGCATCAATTAAAGCCCTTCTCAAATCAAAAGAAAAAAAGCCTTTATCAGCACCTATAAATTACAATAGAACCTTATGTCACTATGTAGTTTTATCGGAAGCAGGAGATTCCTTGAATCTTGAAATGGAATTTTTATAAAAAAATGGACTTCAATCCACCAATTTTATCTTGAATGATGTATATCAAGTTTTGACATCAATTTGATTATACTACAACACCCCAGCAATATTCTACCGATCAAGCTATAAAGCCATCATTCTCTGAAGTTCTCAAAACTCCTAAAAAAGAAAAAGAAAGCCTTCATCCAACAAGTGATATTGACAAATAGAAGAATTCTTATTCAGCTTCTCCTTCTGCTCTTTATGCAGCAGCAGATTTGCTTCAACTAAAAAAAGAACTTCAAAAGGAAATTATTGAACAAATGCAGAAGAACAGTCATCCGAAAATTCTCCATTAAGTTTTGGTTAGCAGCTGCATCATGTTTGGATTGATGACAATCCTTTTGAAAATATTGCTCCTGAACCAGATACAAATGTTGATGAGATAAAAAGTGATAATGAAGGATTCATATCTATCCAAAGAAAAGGAAAAAAAATAAAGCCAAGACAAGACATATGCTTCATCAAGCCACTCAATTTCAAACAAAGCAATCATGATAATCCACTATTCAGAATAAAGTTCATCTACAGTGAAGATTGTGATCTTATCCAGCAGTCTTGAAGCATCATGAAATTTGTCAGCACATGAAATGAAATGAAATGCAATGTAAATTTAGGTATAATGAAATGTAAATTATGTTTGTTATGACTATAAATAAGTCTAGTCTTCCTCATGCATAGGCAAGAGTTAGAATACCAGTCAAAATCCAGCCTTGCTTCCACCACCATCTCCTCTCTCCTCTCCCTTTCGCTTTTGTATACCCACCATCTTATCCATTTGGTATCAGAGCCAAGTTGGTATCAAATTTGTAATCAAGTACTTTGGCAATATAAAGTTGTTTTGTGAGTATTTCTTCATTTATCTTTGTTATGTTATGCTTTGCTTTTGCTTAAGGAATTGCTAACTCAAAAGTAAGAATGTCGAAAGTCTTAAGACTTAGTTCTGTCTTTGTTATTATTGAGAAATTTTAATCATATTCCATCCGGAGCTAAGCTAAGGTAGCCATTGTTGTCGCCATTCTTAACCGTGTGAAGGCGTTTAAGGCATTTTGTCTGTGTGTAAATCTTCTATTTTGTTAGATGCTTGTGGTGGATTTGGTTAAAATAACTCTGTAATACAAATTATGGCTAAGTTTATTAAGAAGTTTGTATCTTCTTCTTCCTCATCATCAAATTCCTTATCTTTTGTGTCTATTAAAAATAATGAAGAAATCAGTTATAACGATTTAGATCAAGTTATTTGTGACTGGATTTTTCTAACTGTAAATAAAAATGAAATTTATAAAGCTGGATGTTTTCAATTAAAATCAAGTTATAAAGTAAAAAACCATTGAGAGAACTAAATCCATTACTAGTAATATTCAGCATCTTTCTTTAATCAAGCCCCATAAAATAAAGGAGTATGTTAAAACATACAATTATATTCATTTTGGATTAGTGCAAGTTGCTCTTTAGCCTTTAATAAGGCTTGGACTTAGAACTGAAGCTCTCATCTATGTTCAAGATACAAGATATAAAAAATTCAGTGATTCATTACTTGGAATGGTTGATTCAAGTTTGGCAAATGGCCCTACTCTCTTCAATTGCTTTCCAAATTTCTTTGTTTCCCTTACAAATCCAGGTGCACATGCAGCTCTTACTCTTGCTATCCAAACAAAAGGTTTTGATATGAATCCTTATAATCAAAATCTTGCTCTCATAAATAGAGTTTATTATAAACTCATGAATTCAGTTGTTCAAGGCATAGCCTATTCCCATTAAGCAAAAGGTATGACTACTTTATTCCAAACTAATTTGAAAAATAAAGTTAATAATCCAAAACTCATATGGTGGAATGATATTAATCTATCTGATAATGGCACTTAGAAAATGCACAACTAGAAAGGTCTTTAGAAAATCAAGATATTGAAACAATTATTGAACATGAAGATGGAAGTGTTGAAATAAATTTTCAAACAGATTCAAGAGATACAACTCCTATAGTTTATCAACCTTCTACAAAGTCTTATTCTCATCCTTCCTCTATGGTAGGATCTTCCATAAAAGAACCATCCTGAGTTTCTTGCTCTACACCTAATGTAGACCTTTGACCTACAGGACTTGTGTGTCTGTCTTATCAAGCTTCTCCATCTAATACATACAATCCTTCGGAATTCGATTTCAATATAAACGTTATTGAATGTTTTGAAATTGATAAAGAAAAGTTAAAAAAAGAATTTAGCTCTACATCCTTTAACAAAATCCTTTTTTAAACAAGTTTCTCAAGAACATAAAGACTTTTTAAACAAAAAATGGTACAAATATATGTATAGTAATCAAAGAAATATTTATTTCTTTGACTGGCTTAAACTAGCCATAAAGAGCGCTTATAACATTGAAGATCTATCCATCAATATGATAGTAAAATTAAGCTCATGTTGGATTATAGCATCTACCAGTTCTTCTCCACAAAGAACTGAAGAATTTATACATCCTCCATTACATCAAATCATATATAAAGAAACTTTGGCCGTTCCCATAAAAGATGTAACAAAGATACAAGGAGATAAAGGTAAACTTGAATTAATTTATAAATTAGACTTAAGTCATGTTTTAGAACAAAATAATTATACAAATATTAACCTTCATATTATTGGCCAACAAACCAATAGAATTAAAGATAAAGTTGAAAATATTTTAAAAATTTATGAAGCATCTTCTTCACAAAGGATAATTAAGACATAAACTTTAGGTTTTCAAGGTGAAGCCCTCAAAGATCTAAAGTTAAAAAGGAAACCTTTAAAATTTTCAGATACCTTATCAATCAATTATCTTATAGTTTTACAAATATAAAACTTCAAGAAAATAAAGATAAAAAAATGAAAAATCTATAAATGTTTTAGTCTCAAATTATATTGCCTTTAGCTCAAATTTAGAATTTTCTGTAGCTGATCCTATAGAAGAAGAGTCTAAAACAAATGAGAATCAAAAAGATCAAAATCAAGAATCTCTACAAATCAATAAAATATTTAAAAGACAAAAACCAATAGTCACTGTACCAAAAACAAGAAATTATTATCCAAGACCTACTCCAATTGACCTTCAATTCAAAGAACAAGCTATTCTAAATGGTCTTCGATTTGAAAAGTCCTCAGTATACAAATGGGATTTAGTTGGACTATCTGAATATCAAATCCTACAACTATGCCAACACATGATGATATATGCCTCTACCATCATGACTACAGGTAATGATCAAAGACATGCAGTAAATGCAGTTGTCCTTGGATTTACTGGACAATTACATGGTTGGTGAGAAAATTACCTATCTGATATAGAAAGACAAGCTATACTAAATGCAGTAAAAAGAGATCCTTCAGGAAATTCTGTTATTACTCCTCAAGGTCAAATGATCCCTAATTCTATTTACGTGCTTATTACCAATATAGTAAAACATTTTATTCGTAATTATATGAATGTAGAAGAAAAGATAAAAACTCAATTAATCAATTTATCTTGCCAAATATTATCAGATTTTCGTTGGTATAAAGATGTTTTCTTATCAAAACTCTATACAATCAATGCAAGTAATTCAGAACTTTAGAAAGAAAATTTTATATCTGGTCTTCCTAAACTTTTTGCAAAAAAAGTTAGAGAAGAATTAAATTCAGAAAAGTATGGAAATTCGAATTATGGAATACATACATATGGTGATCTAATTCAAAAGATTAATAAATTTGGATTTTCATTATGCAATGAAATCAAACTTAAACGTCAAATTAAAAATAAAAAAGAATCAGCAAGTGTGAACTTGGTGAGTTTTGTTTTCAATTTGGTATGGAACCATTAATCAGTCTTTCTAGCCGGAATAAAAGGAAAAACTTAAAAGGAAACCATCAAAAAAGAAAATCTAAACATTTTTCTACTGCACAATATTATACTCCCTCAAAAAGATATTATAAAAAATCTTCTCATAAAAACCGTTATAAAGAATTAAAGAAATTTTATACAAACGACAATCCATCCACTTTTTATCCCAAGAAAAAAGAAATACAATGCTATAATTGCCAAAAAAAAAGGAATTATTGCTCCCGGCTAACCAAAAATAAAAGTTAAAATCGAAAAAGAAATCAAAACTATCTTACTACGATCCTCAGCGTCAGAGTCATCTAGTTCCTCTGATATAAATTATTCTTCCTCTCATGCTTCGGATACATGTCATTGTAAAGTATTTGACAGTGAAATCCAGTATGAATCTGCTTCTTTTTCCTCTTTATCTTTAAACGTACTTTCTGGTCCAGAAGAGATTGTGCTAGAAATGTTTAAAGATCTAAAAGATGAAGAACTAAAAAATAAATATTTTGAAAAAATACAGGATATAAATAAAGGAACTAAAAAAGTGAAAGCTTTTATATCAAATAACATATCAGACTTACCTAAACAATTCAGCATTAAAACTGTATTAGATAAATTAAGAGAGCAACAAGCTCTTATTTATTTTTTTATTCGAGATCTTTATAAAGAATTAATAATCAAAATCAAGAAATAAAAGAATTAAAACAAGACTTAATTGAACTTTAAGAACTCAAACAATGTGTTGAGAATCTTGAATTCCACATACTCAAAAATTATAAAGAAAATAATGATAATTTAAAAAATCAAGAAAACTTTGATGAAAACTTGAATGGTTTTGTAATTTCTTTAAGAAGGAATCCAATTAAAAAATGGAAAACTTAAGTTACAATTAAGATCAAAGAATTCTCCATTAAAGCACTCTACTTACTAGATAGTGGTGTAGATGTTAATTTAATGAGAGAAGGATTAATCCCAACAAAATATTATGAAAAAACCAATAATAAACTCAATCTAGCTACTGCTAGTAAAAAACTACATATCAAATACGAATTAAGTAATGTTTATGTCTGTAAAATGGAACATGCATAAAGACTAATTTCCTTCTAGGAAAGGATTTAAACAATGATGTTATCCTTGAAAATCCTTTTCTACAAATTTTACAGCCTTTTCAAATTGACTCATTAGGTCTAAAAACTTTATACAATAAAGAATTAAATTTTGATTTTGTTGAATTAACTCCTATTCAACTTATCAATATTATTCAGACAAAGTGTAAACAAGAATAAGAAGTTCAAAAACCATTCAGATATCCAGTTCCAAATAAAATAGATCTTATTAATCGTTTCTCTGATGTCTTCATGTTTTTTACATTTGATCCTACATCCAGATCTTGGTACCTTCAAATTCTACCGAAGGACAAATATAAAATTTGTTTTCTTTTCCCAAAGAAAATAAAAATTCAGGTTATTGATAATTCTCATTCAGACCTATCTTTTACTCTTATCTGCCTTCAGGAAGTGTCCCTTCTTATTCTGACATCAAGCAAAGCCCTTATTCCAAAATCAAGCTCTTCCTTCATACCTATGTCCCAATAAATTTCAATTCCCTTCTTCAATCCAGGATTATCTATCACTTCACAAGAACTTATCAATGCCCATTAGAGTGCCATTCTCTCTTATAAAAGAAAAAACACTTGAAAAACCATATCCAAAATTGCAAACCATATTAAGGACTTAGAAAGCCAAATCCTTATGTGCCATAACATCCATCAAAGAGCACTGTTATATGCGTATGCTGATGAAAAAACATCTAGAATTCACCTCTTGGAAAAGGTTAACATAGCCCTTCCAAATGAGATAGCTACAAGAATTAGAGAAAATACTATTTCTTATCAAATCAAGGAGCGATTAATGCTCAAAGCTCAGTGTATAAGCTGCGCAACTGGCTTTCCCAAATTGTTCCTACCATTGTATGAAATTGATGTCTCATATATCCAACAAGGATTAGTCCAAAATTTTCTTTATGCAGAGATGATTTTGAAATGATACAGCAGCTCCCTGCAATCATGCATCATGCCCTTCGCAGACTTGGAGTTTTCAAAAGACAACTTCTCGTAATGATATCGTCCACTTTGGGTGAAAGATCAGAAATTTGATTTTATCAACCATAGCAATTATGGACTATCATGACTTATGAAGAAGGAGATTTATTCTGCCAAAAATTCATCCCTACCTTAAATGATTACGAGCATCTCCCTGTTGATAATTTCTTGTTTTTACTGTAGTGACAATTGGTTTTTGTTTTTTAAATATTTTATTGATTTGTAGAGATCCTTGATTTTGATCCTCTTGATTTTCATTGGATTTTTCTTCTATAGAGTCAGAAATAAAGAATTCTAAGTCTGAGCTCGAAGCTTTAGAAACTAAAACATTTTTTATTTTTCATCTTTATTTTCTTTATTATCTTTAAGTTTTATGTTTGTAAAAGCATAAAATAATTGATTGATTAGTTCGTTTGAAAATTTTAAGGGCCTTTTTTCTAACTTCAGATCTTTAAGGGCTTCACCTTGAAAACCTAAAGATTGTATCTGGATTACTTTATGGGAAAAAGTAATTTCATAAAATTTTAAAATATTTTCAACTTTATCTTCAATTCTATTAGTTTGTTGGCCAATAGTATGAAGGTTTATATTTGTATAATTATTTTATTCTAAAACATAACTTGAATCTGATTTGTAAATAAATTTAGTTTTACCTTTGTCTCTGTGTATTTTTGCAACATCTTTTATGGGGTACAGTTGAAGTTTCTTTATAAATAATTTGATGTAATAGAGAATGTATAGATTCTTCAGTTCTTTGTGGAGAAGAACTGGTAGAAGCTATAATCTAAGATGAGCTTAATTTGTTATCATATTGATGGATAAATCTTCAGTTATGTAAGCTTTCTTTATGGCTAGTTTAAGCTAATCAAAGAAATAAATATTTCTTTGGTGATCATACATATATTTATACCACTTTTCTTTTAAGAAATCTTTATGCTTTTGAGAAACCTATTTTAAAAAGGATTTTGTTAAAAGATGTAAAGCTAAATTCTTTTTAATATTTTTCTATCAATTTCAAAACATTCAATAACATTTTTATTGAAATTAGATTTTGAGGGATTATATGTATTAGTTGGAGAAGCTTGATATCAAGGATACACAAGTCCTGTAGGTCGAAGGTCTATATTAGGTGTAGAGCAAGAAACTCAAGATGGTTCTTTTATGGAAGATCCTACCACAGAGGGAGGATGAGATAAGACTTTCTAGAAGGTTGATAAACTGTAGGAGTTGTAGCTTTTGAATCTATTCGAAAATTTATTTCAACACTTCCATCTTCATGTTCAATAATTGTTTCAATATCTTAATTTTCTAAAGACCTTTTTGGTTAGCGCCATTTACTAGATAGATTAATATCATTCCACTGTATGAGTTTTGGAATATTAACTTTATTTTTGAAATTAGTTTGGAATAAAATAGTCATACCTTTTGCTTGATAGGAATAGGCTGTGCCTGGAACAATTGAATTCATGAGTTTATAATAAACTCTATATATGAGAGCATGATTTTGATTATGAGGATTCATATCAAAACCTTTTGTCTCGATAGTAAGAGTAAAAGATTCATGTGCACCTGGATCTGTAAGGGAAACTGAGAAATTTAGAAAGTAATTGAAGAAAGTAGGGCCATTAGCCAAACTTGATTCAACCATTCCGAGTAATGAATCTCTAATTTTTTTATGTCTTGTGTCTTGAACATAGATGAGAACTTCTGTTCTTTGTCCAAGTTTTGTTTAAGGCTTTAGAGCAAGTTGCGCTAATCCAAAATGAATATAATTATATGTTTTAACATACTCCTTTATTTCATGGGCTTGATTAAAGAAAGATGCTGAATATTACTGCTAATGGATTCAGTTCATTTGATGGTTTTTACTTTATAACTTGATTTTAATTGAAAACTTCCAACTTTATAAATTTCATTTTTATTTATAGTTGGAATAGTCCAGTCACAAATAACTTGGTCTAAATCATCATAACTGATTTCTTCTTTATTTTTAATAGACATAGAAGAAAAGGAAGTTGATGATGAGGAAGAAGAAGGTACAAACTTCATAATAAGCTTAGCCATAATTTGTATTACAGAGTTATTTTAACCAAATCCAACATGAGTATCTAATGAAATAGAGGATTTACACACCAACCAAACGTCTTAAATGCTTTCACACGGCTAACAATGGTGACAACAATGGCTACCTTAGCTTCGCTCCGGGCGGAATATGTTTAAATTTTCTCAATAATAACAAACACCGAACTAAGTATTAAGACTTTTGACATTCTTACTTCTTAGTCAACAATTCCTTAAATAAAATCAAAACATAACGATAAGTGAATAAATACTCACAAGACAACTTTTTCTAGCCAAAGTACTTGATTAAAAATTTGATACAAACTTGGCTCTAATACTAGATGGGGAAGATGGTGGGTATACAAAAGTGGAAGGGAGAGGAGAGAGGAGATGGTGCTGGAAGCAAGGCTGGATTTTGACTGGTATTCCAACTCTTGCCTCTACATGAGGAAGGCTATACCTATTTATAGTCATGACCAACATAATTTACATTGCATTTGCATTTCATTTCATGTGCTGACAAATTTCATGATGCTTCAGGATTGCTAGATAAGATCACAATCTTTACTATAGATGAACTTTATTTTGAATAGTAGACTGTCATGATTGCTTTGTGAAAAATTGAGTGGCTTGATAAAGCACATGTCTTGTCTTGGATTTATTTTTTTTTCTTTTCTTCGGATAGAGATGAATCCCTCATTATCACTTTTTGTCTCATTAGCATCTGTATCTAGTTCAAGGGAAATATTTTCAAAAGGATTATCATCAGCCCAAAGATGATGCAGCTGCTGACCAAAACTTAATGGAGAATTTTCAGATGACCGTTCTTTTTGTATTTGTTCAATAATTTCCTTTTGAACTTCTTTTTTGAGTTATAGCAAATCTGATGTTACATGAAGAGCAGAAGGAGATGCTGAACAAGAATTCTTCTATTTGTCAATATCATTTGCTGGATGAAGCCTTTCTTTTTCTTTTTTAAGTGTTTTGAGAACTTCAGAGAATGATGGCTTTATGGCTTGATCGGTAGAATATTGCTGGAGTTTTGTAGTATAATCAAATTGATGCCAAAACTTGATATAAATCATTTGAGATAAAACTGGTGAGCTGAAGTCCATTTCTTTATAAAAATTCCATTTCAAGATCCAAAGAATCTCCTGCTTGTGATAAAACTGCATAGTAACATAAGGTTCTATTGCAAGTTGTAGGTGCCGATAAAGGCTTTCTTCTTCTAATTTGAGAAGGGCTTTAAATGATGCAGAATGGGATTCATAAACAGGAAGAAGTGATTGAGGAAGGATGTCTTTAGTGGCACCAAAAGGGATGCAGAATTGTGTGAAGAACCACATAGGTATTTTATGGGAGTTTGATTTTAATCTGATGAACCAGGAATGCTTGAAGGATGGGTTTTGATAATAGAGGATGACTTCCCAAGTAGAAATATAATCATAATAATTAAAAATAAGTTCCGAATCAACCCTTTGAGGCATATGAAAAGGTCGTCCCCATTCTTTTGTGGAGAGAACATGCAAGATTTTGATTTTTGAATAGAGGATAGCAATATTGGGTGGTAAAGCATTTAAGTATGAATTTTTTGATCCATCTGTATGATCAATAGTACAGCTGCCAGTTCTGATCAGAATCTATTCATAGACTTTATAGTTAAGAGGTTGGATTAATAAGTGATTAGGAGAATAAATGGTTTGGATATGATGTTCAATAGAAATGGTATCGGCGTAAGACATGTCATCTAAGGAATAAATTCTCAAGGGTGCTTTTGTGGCAAAATATTGGGCTTGTGAAGCTTGAGGTTTTTTAGATATAGGACTTGATGGGCTTTGAAATTGAGGAATATTAGAAGTATGGGTTGCTCCCCATCTCTTAAGATAATTGCTAATGGATTTTCTGGATAAAGGTGTAGTGTTCATAATGGAAGAAACTTTATCAGTTGGGGACTAGAGAAAGGGTCTAATCTGCCGAGGCTTCATTCTTTTGTCCTTGTAACAACTCATGAGATAAAAAATTAGAAAGAGAATTATTTTTACCTGCAACATACTCAATGTCAAAGTCAAATATGGCTAATAAAACTTGCCAGCGAGCAAAGATTTGATTCGCAGCAAGATATTTTACATCTTTTTCTAAAATTTCTTTAGCATATTTACAATCTATTTTTAATAAAAAATTTTTGTTTAATAAATCACTTTGGAACTTCATTATACTATTTACTATGGATAGGATTTCTTTTTTAATAGTTGAATAACTCTGTTAAGTGGGCGACTATGTTCCAGAAGTGAAACGAAGAATTTCTTCTTTTCCAAGGACGTTTCTTTGTAGAAGGATTCCTCCAAAACCTATTTCAGATGCATCTTTTTGAACTATTTTTGATAAATCTGGATGAGGGATAGTTAAACAAAGTAAATTTTGGACTTTCTGTTTAATATTTCGAACAGCCTTTGTATGAGCAAGTAACCATTCCACGGGATTTTTGGTCAAGTGCATTTGCAAGATTTTTCTTATTTTTCGCAAGATCTTTGTACAAGTCAAAAACATAATTAAGGCATCCAAGAAAACATTACAATTGCTCTTCATTAAGAATTTCATCAAGAAATTGGGAAGCAAACTTAATAACTCTTTGGACTAGAGAAATAGTTCCTTTTTTTTATTATAAAGCCAAGAAACTGAATTTTTGTTTGAAAAAGCTTCATCTTCTTTTGGGATAAGATAAGTCCATTTTTGGTAATAACTTTTTTAAAAATATTTAAATGTGTTAATGGTCATAAATAGATTTTGAAAACACAAGAATGTCATCTATATAGACGAGTGTAAAAGCTTGATATGGATTAAAAATGTCATTCATTATTCTTTAAAATTCTGAAGGAGCATTTTTCAAGCCAAATGGAATAACATTCCATTCGTAATGGCCAAATGGTACTGTAAAAGCAGTTTTATACCCGTCCTTCGGGTTATTTGAATTTGCCAAAATCCTGATTTAAGATCAAACTTGGAAAAAAGGAAGGCACCAGTTGACGGTTAATAAGATCAATTTTATTTGGAACTAGATATCTGAGGGACTTTAAGACTTTATTTAAAGGCTTGTAGTTGATATCAAGATTGGGAACACCTCGTTCTTGTTCAGGAGCTTTATTTACATAAAACGCTGCACAAATCCAAGGGGATTGTGATTTATAATAAGCTTAATAGTAAGAAGATCATTGATTTCTTTAGTACATAGTTGTACAAGGTCTTTATTCATCTGAATAGGTCAAGCTTTAGTAGAAATTTGAGATTCATCGAAATTTTCAATATATGGAAGAGAAACAGTACGGTGTCTCCTGTGCTAAAAGGCAGAAGGAAGGTTAGAACTATATTCTGTTTTAAGAGATTCTTGAAATTGGATTAAATTTTTTTGGAATTCTAGTTTTTGTAATTCTTTTTCAATTCTTAAAGAATTCATATCTTCTTAAAGATATGCAATTTGTTTTTCTTTATAAGCAATTTGATTTTGAATGATATTGATATGTTGATTAGGAGTTGATTCAACAAAATCAGAAATTAATTTTTTATTGTCTTTAAAAGTTTTAAGGCCTGGTGAATCAATTTGAAAATGTTATAGAATATGTAGAAAAGAATTTCCAAGGATAACATCATTATTTAAATCTTTTCCTAGCAGGAAATTAGTCTTCATACATGTTCCATTTTTGCAAACATGGACGTTATTTAATTTATAATCGATATGGAGTTTATTACTAGCAGTTGCTAGGCTAAGTTTATTCTTGTTTTTTTCATAATATTTTGTTTGGATTAATCCTTCTCTTATTAAATTAACATCTGCGCCACTATCTAATAAGCAGAGTGCTTTAATAGAGAAGTCTTTGACCTTAATTGTAACTTGAGTTTTTCATTTTTGAGGTGGATTCCTTGTTAAAGAAATTACAAAACCATTTAAGTTTTCATCAAATTTTTCTTGATGTTCTAAATTATCATTATTTTCTTGATAATTTTTGAGTCTGTGAAATTCAAGATTTTTAACATGCTGTTTGAGTTCTTGAAGTTTAATTAAGTCTTGTTTTAATTATTTTATTTTTTGTTTTTGATTATTAATTTTTTTATAAAGATCTTGAATTGAAATATGAGTAGGAGCTTGTTGCTCTCTTAATCTATCTAAAATAGTTTTTATCTTGAATTGTTCAAGTAATTCAGATATATTACTTGATATAGAAGCATTCCCTTTTCTATTTCTGTTGTTTATTATTTATATTTTTTCAAAATATTTATTTTTAATTCTTCATCTTTTGGATCTTTAAACATTTCTAGCACCATTTTTCTGGAGCAGAGAGTACGTTTAAAGATAAAAAGGAAGAAAAAGCAGATTCATACTGGATTTCACTGTCAAATATTTTACAATGGCATTTATTTGAAGAATAATCTTTATCAGAGGAACTAGATGATTCTAAGGATGAGGATGAAGATCCTTTTAAGATAGTTTTGATTTCTTTTTCTATTTGTAGTTTTATTTTTAGGTAGTCATGAGCTATATGTCCTTTTTCTTTGCAATTATAACATTGTATTTCTTTTTTCTTGGGATGAGAAATGGATGGATTATCTTTTGTATAAGATTTCTTTAATTCTTTTTAAGGTTTTTTATGAGAAGATTTTTATGATATCTTTTTAAGGGAATATAATATTGTGGAGATGAAAAATGTTTAGATTTTCTTTTTTGATGGCTTCTTTTTAAGTTTTTCTTTTTATTTTCACTAGAAGGACTGATTAATGGTTCCATACCAAATTGAAAACAAAAATTACCAAGTCCATACTTGCTGATTCTTTTTTGATTTTCAATTTGACATTTAAGTTTGATTTCATTACATAATGAAAATCTAACTTTATTAATCTTTTGAATTCGATCACCATATATGTATACATTCCATAATTCAAATTTCCATAATTTTTTTATTTTAATTCTTCTCTAACTTTTTCTACAAAAAGTTTAGGAAGACCAAATATGAATTTTTCTTTCCTTGTATAGAGTTTTGATAAGAAAGCATCTTTATACCAATGAAAATCTGATAACGTTTGGCAAGATAAATTGATGAATTGTGTTTTTAATTTTTCTTCTACATTCATATAATTACCAATAAAATGTTTAACTATATTGGTAATAAGCATGTAGATGGAATTAGGGATCATTTGGCCTTGAGAAGTAAGAATAGGATTTCCTGAGGGATCTCTTTTTAGTGCATTTAATATAGTATTTCTTTTTGTATCAGATAGGTATTTTTCCCACCAACTATGTAATTGTCTAGTAAATCTAAGGACGACTGCATTTACTGCATGTCTTTGATCATTATCGGCAGCCATGATGGTAGAGGCATATATCATCATGTGTTGGCATAGTTGCAGGATTTGATATTCAGATAGTCCATCTACATTCCATTCATCTACTGAATAGTTTTCAAATCGAAGGCCATTTACAATAGATTATTCTTTGAATTGAAGATCAACTGGAGTAGGTCTTGGATAATAATTTCTTTTTTTGCTGCAGTGACTATTGGTTTTTGTCTTTTAAATATTTTATTGATTTATAGAGATTCTTGATTTTGATCAGCTTAATTTTCATTTGACTTTTGTTCTAAAGAGTCAGAAACAGAGAATTCTAAGTCTGAGCTCAAAGCTTTAGAAACTAAAACATTTATGGATTTTTTATCTTTATTTTCTTTATTATCTTTAAGTTTTATGTTTGTAAAACTATGGGATAATTGATTGATTAGTTCGTCTAAAAATCTTAAGGGTTTTTTTTTTCTAACTTTAGATCTTTAAGAGCTTTACCTTGAAAACCTATAGATTGTGTCTTGATTACTTTATGGGAAGAAGTAGTTTCATAAAATTTTAAAATATTTTCAACTTTATCTTCAATTCTATTGGTTTGTTGGCCATTAATATAAAGGTTAATATTTGTATAATTATTTTATTCTAAAACATGACTTAAGTCTGATTTATAAATTAATTCAGATTTGCCTTTATCTCCTTGTATCTTTGCTACATCTTTTATGGGTATGGCCGAAGTTTCTTTATATATGATTTGATGTAATGGAGGATGTAGAGATTCTTCAGTTCTTTGAGGAGAAGAACTGGTAGAAGCTATAATCCAATATGAGCTTAATTTTGTTATCATATTGATGGATAAATCTTCAGTATTATAAGCTTTCCTCATGGCTAGTTTAAGCCAATCAAAGAAATAAATATTTCTTTGATTATCATACATGTATTTATACCACTTTGCTTTTAGAAAGTCTTTATGTTCTTGAGAAACATGGTTAAAAAGGATTTGTGAGAGGACGTAAAGCTAAATTCTTTTTTAACATTCTTTCACCAATTTTATAGCATTCAATAACATTTATATTGAAATCAGATTCTAAAGGATTATATGTATTAGCTGGAGAAGCTTGATAAGAAGGATACACTAGTCCTATAGGTGGAAGGTCTACATTAGGTGTAGAGCAAAAAACTCGAGATGGTTCTTTTATGGAAGATCCTATCATAGAGGGAGGATGAAAATAAGACTTTCTAGAAGGTTGATAAACTATAAGGGTTGTATGTCTCAAATCTATTTGAAAATTTATTTCAACACTTCCATCTTCATGTTCAATAATTGTTTCAATATCTTGATTTTCTAAAGACCTTTCAGGTTGAGCATTTTATAAGCGCCAGTTACCAGATAGATTAATATCACTTCATTGTAAAAGTTTTGGAATATTAACTTTATTTTTGAAATGAGTTTGGAATAAAGTAGTCATACCTTTTGCTTGATGCGAATAGGCTCTACCTAGAACAACTGAATTCATGAGTTTATAATAAACTATATATATGAGAGCAAGATTTTGATTATGAGGATTCATATCAAAATCTTTTGTCTATATAGCAATAGCGAGAGCTTCATGTGCACCTAGATCTGTAAGAGAAACAGAGAAATTTGGAAAGCAATTGAAGAAAGTAGGGCCATTAGCCAAACTTAATTCAACCATTCCCAGTAATGAATCACTAAATTTTTTATGTCTTGTGTCTTGAACACAGACAAGAGCTTCTGTTCTAAGTCCAAGTCTTGTTAAAGGCTTTAGAGCAAGTTGCACTAATCCAAAATGAATATAATTGTACGTTTTAACCTACTCCTTTATTTCATGGGGCTTGATTAAAAAAAGATTTTGAATATTACTGGTAATGGATTTAGTTCTTTCAATGGTTTTACTTTATAACTTGATTTTAATTAAAAACATCCAACTTCATAAATTTCATTTTTATTTACGGCTGGAATAGTCCAATCACAAATAACTTGATCTAAATCATCATAGCTGATTTCTTCACTATTTTTAATAGACATAGAAGATAAGGAATTTGATGATGAGAAAGAAGGAGGTACAAACTTCTTAATAAGCTTAGCCATAATTTGTATTACAGAGTTATTTTATGCAAATCCACCACGAGTATCTAATGAAATAGAGGATTTACACACAAAAAAAAACACCTTAAATGCCTTCGCATGGCTAAGAAAGGTGATAACAATGGCTACCTCAGCTTCGCTCCAGGCAGAATATGATTAAAATTTCTCAATAATAACAAACACAGAACTAAGTATTAAGACTTTGATGTTCCTACTTCTAAGTCAACAATTCCTTAAACAAAATAAAAAGTAAAGATAAGTGAAGAAATACTTAGAAAATGACTTTGATACCAACTTGGCTCTGATACCAAGTGGGGAAGGTGGTGGGTATACAAAAGCGGAAGGGAGAGGAGAGAGAAGATGGTGGTGGAAGCAAAGCTGGATTTTGACTGGTATTCCAACTCTTACATGTACATGAAGAAGGCTAGACCTATTTATAGTCAAACCAATATAATTTACATTTCATTATAACTGAATTTACACTACATTTGTATTTCATTTCATGTGCTGACAAATTTCATGATGCAACTGGACGTTAGGCAAAAATCACAATCTTTGCTATAGATGAACTTTATTCTAAATAGTGAGATATCATGATTGCTTTGAGTGACTTGATAAGGTATGTGTCATGTCTTTATTTCTTTTCCTTTTCTGGAGATAAGTTATTCATAAATGTGCATGTCGGGAATAAAATACTACTTCATTCTTATGAGAGATATTTCTTTGTCTTTTAGTACTTTTGTATGTACTTTTTCCAAAAAACTCATTGATGGGCTAGTAGAAAAATCTATTATAGGAAGAATCTTTGTGTTAGGCATAGTATTATTGGAGACTTGCATCAAAAGTGCTCACCCTAGCCATCATTTGTTAATTCACCATGGAATAATTGGATTAACTCTTCTCGAGTTCTATCAAAAATATTAAAAGACATGTCTTCATAAGCATTGATGATTTGATTAAGAGCTGTATGTCCAAATTTATATGGATTTTGTGTTACCGTTGCTTATTCAGCGAGATCATTAGCGATGTAAACATATCTGTATGTACTTGCAAATTCAAGGTGTCCTTTTAGATTGAGAAATCTTTGATACTGATCAGAAGCTGGATCATAAGTTTAGAGGCATTCTAAGCAATATTCCATTGTAGCGACTTCATGAGATTCATACCATTGAGCTAGATAATCAACAGGGAGATGCTCACAATCATTTAAGGTAGAGATGAACTTTTTTCAGACTAAATCTCTTTCTTCATAAGTCATGATAGTCCATAATTGATATGGTTGATAAAACTGAATTTCTGATCTTTCACCCAAAGTGGATGACATCGTTATGAGAAGTTGTCCTTTGGTAACTCCAAGGCTGCGAAGGGCATGACGCACGATTGCAGGGTGCTGCTGTATCATTTCAAAATCATCTCTATATAAAGAAAATCTTTGTACTAATCCTTGTTCGATATATGACATATCAACTTCATATGATGGCAGGAATACTTTGGGAAAGCCAGTTGCCCAGCTTATATATTGAGCTTTGAGTATTCATCGCTCCTTGATCTGATAAGAAATAGTTTTTTCTCTAATTCTTGCAACTATCTCATATGGAAGGGATGTGTTAACCATTTCCAAGAGGTGAATTCTGGATGTTTTTTCATCAGCATAGGTGGATAACAGTGCTCTTTGATGGATGTTATGGCACATATGGATTTGGCTTTCTAAGTCCTTGATATGGTTTGTAATTTTGGATAGGGTTTTCTAGTGTTTTTTTCTTTTATCAGAGAGAATGGCACTCCAATGGGCATTGATAGGTTCTTGTGAAATGACAGATAATCCTGGATTGAAGAATGGAATTGATATTCATTGGGATGTAGGTATGAAGGAAGAGCTTGATTCCTGAATAGGGGCTTTGCTTTTGCTCGTACTTGATGTCATAATGAGAAGGGATACTTCCTAAAGGCAGATAGGCCTGAGTGAGAATTATCAATAATCTGAATTTTTATTTTCTTTGGGAAAAGAAAAATAATTTTATATCTGTCCTCTGGGTAGAATTTGAAGGTACCAAAATCTGGATGTAGGATCAAATGTAGAAAACATGAAGACATCAGAGAGATGATTAATAAGATCCATTTTATTTGGAACTGGATATCTGAATAGTTTTTGAACATCTTATTCTTGTTTACACTTTGTCCAAATAATATTGATATGTTGAATAGGAGTTAATTCAACAAAATCAAAATTTAATTGTTTATTGTCTAAAATAGTTTTTAGACCTGATGAGTCAATTTGAAAAGGCTGTAAAATTTGTAGAAAAGGATTTCTAAGGATAACATCATTGTTTAAATCCGTTCCTGGAAGGAAATGAGTCTTTATGCATGTTCCATTTTTACATACATAAACATTACTTAATTTGTATTTGATATGTAGTTTTCTGCTAGCAGTAGCTAGATTGAGTTTATTATTGGTTTCTTCATAATATTTTGTTGGGATTAATCCTTTTCTTATTAAATTAACATCCGCGCCACTATCTAGTAAATAGAGTGCCTTAATGGAGAAGTCTTTGCCCTTAATTGTGGCTTGAGTTTTCCATTTTTTAAGTGGATTTCTTGTTAGAGAATCTACAAAACCATTTAATTCTTTAGCAAATTTTTCTTGATGTTCTAAATTATCATTATTTTCTTGATAGTTTTTAAGTGTGTGAAATTCAAGATTCTCAACACATTGTTTGAGTTCTTGAAGTTCAATGAAGTCTTGTTTTAATTTTTTTATTTCTTGCTTTTGATTATTTATTTCTTTATAAAGACCTTGAATAGACAGATGAGTAGGAGCTTGTTGTTTTCTTAATCTATCTAATGAAGTTTTAATGCTGAATTGCTCAGGTAAGTTTGATATGCTATTTGATGTAGAAGCTTTCTCTTTTTGAGTTCCTTTATTTATATTCTATATTTTTTCAAAATATTTATTTTTTAATTCTTCATCTTTGAGATCTTTAAACATTTCTAGTACCATCTCTTCTGGAGCAAAAAGTACGTTTAAAGATAAAGAGGAAGTAGAAGCAGATTCATACTAGATTTCACTGTTAAATATTTCACAACGACATGTATCTAAAGCATGAGAGGAAGAATAATCTGTATCAGAGGAACTGGATGACTTTGACGCTAATGATCCTTTTAAGATGGCTTTGATTTCTTTTTATGTTTTAACTTTTATTTTTAGGCAGTCAGGAGCTATATGTCCTTTTTCTTTGCAATTATAACATTGTATTTCTTTTTTCTTGGGATAAGAAGTGGATGGATTATCGTTTGTATGAGATTTCTTTAATTCTTTATGAGGATTTTTCTGAGAAGATTTTTTATAATATCTTTCTGAGGGAGTATAGTATTGTGGAGTTGAAAATTGTTTAGATTTTTTTTATGGTTTCTTTTTAAGTTTTTTTTTATTCTAGCTAGAAGGACTAATTAATGGTTCTATCCCAAATTGAAAACAAAAATCACCAAGTTCATACTTGCTAATTCTTTTTTGATTTACAATTTGATATTTAAGTTTGATTTCATTGCATAATGAAAATCCAACTTTTTTAATCTTTTGAATTACCATATGTATACAATGCCATAATTCAAATTTCCATAATTTTTGATTTTAATTCTTCCCTAACTTTTTCTGCAAAAAGTTTAGGAAGACTGGATATGAATTTTTCTTTCCAAAATTTTGAATTACTTGCATCAATTGTATAGAGTTTTGATAAGAAAACATCATTATACCAACGAAAATCTGATAATGTTGGGCAAGATAAATTGATTAATTGTGTTTTTAATTTTTCTTTTACATTCATATAATTAACAATAAAATATTTAACTATATTGGTAATAAGCATGTAGATGGAATCAGTGATCATTTGGCCTTGAAGAGTAAGAACAGGATTTCCTAAGGGATCTCTTTTTACTGCATTTAATATAGTATTTCTTTTTGTATCAGATAGGTACTTTTCCCACCAACCATGTAATTATCTAGTAAATCCAAAGACGACTACATTTACTGGGTGTCTTTGATCATTACCCACAACCATGATGGTAGAGAAATATATCATCATGTGTTGGCGTAGTTGCAGGATTTGATATTCAGATAGTTCATCTACATTTCATTCATATACTGAAGAGTTTTCAAATTGAAGGCCATTGAGAATAGCTTGTTCTTCGAATTGAAGATCAATTGGAGTAGGTCTTGGATAATAATTTCTTGTTTTTGCTATAGTGACTATTGGTTTTTGTCTTTTAAATATTTTATTGATTTATAGAGATTATTGATTTTGATCATCTTGATTTTCATTTGATTTTTCTTCTATAGAGTCAGAAACAGAGAATTCTGAGTCTGAGCTCGAAGCTTTAGAAACTAAAACATTTATGGATTTTTTATCTTTATTTTCTTTATTATCTTTAAGTTTTATGTTTATAAAACTATGAGATAATTGATTGATTAGATCGTCTGAAAATTTTAAGGGTTTTTTTTTCTAAATTTAGATCTTTAAGGGCTTCACCTTGAAAACCTAAAGATTGTATCTTGATTACTTTATGGGAAGAAATAGTTTCATAAAATTTTAAAATATTTTCAACTTTATTTTCAATTCTATTGGTTTATTGGCCAAGAGTATGAAGGTTAATATTTGTATAATTATTTTGTTTTAAAACATGACTTAAGCCTGATTTATAAATTAATTCAAATTTGCCTTTATCTCCTTGTATCTTTGCTACATCTTTTATGGGTACGGCCGAAGTTTCTTTATATATGATTTGATGTAATGGAGGATGTATAGGTTCTTCAGTTCTTTGTGGAGAATAACTGGTAGAAACTATAATCCAAGATGAGCTTAATTTTGTTATCATATTAATGGATAAATCTTCAGTATTGTAAGTTGTCTTCATCGCTAGTTTAAGCCAATCAAAGAAATTAATATTTTTTTGGTTATCATACATATATTTATACCATTTTGCTTTCAGAAAGACTTTATGTTCTTGAGAAACATGGTTAAAAAAGGATTTTGTGAGAGGATGTAAAGCTAAATTCTTTTTTAACATTTCATTATCAATTTCAAAGAATTAAATAATATTTATCTTGAAATCGGATTCCGAAGGGTTATATGTACTAGTTGGAGAAGCTTGATAAGAAGGATACACTAGTCTTATAGGTCGAAGGTCCACTTTAGGTGTAGAACAAGAAACTCGGGATGGTTCTTTTATGGAAGATCCTACCACAGAGGGAGGATGAGAATAAGACTTTCTAGAAGGTTGATAAACTATAGGAGTTGTATCTCTTGAATCTGTTTGAATATTTATTTCAACACTTCCATCTTCATGTTCAATAACTGTTTCAATATCTTGATTGTCTAAAGACCTTTCTAGTTAGGTGTTTTCTAAGCACCATTTACCACATAGATTAATATCATTCCACTATTTGAGTTTTGGAATATTAACTTTATTTTTGAAATTAGTTTGGAATAAAGTAGTCATACCTTTTGCTTAATAAGAATAGGCTATGCCTGGAACAACTGAATTCATGAGTTTATAATAAACTCTGTATATGAGAGCAAGATTTTGATTATGAGGATTCATATCAAAACCTTTTTTCTGGATAGCAACCGTAAGAGCTTCATGTGCACCTAGACCTGTAAGGGAAACAGAGAAATTTGGAAAGCAATTGAAAAAAGTAGAGCCATTAGCCAAACTTGATTCAACCATTCCATGTAATGAATCACTGAATTTTTTATGTCTTGTATCTTGAACATAGATGAGAGCTTCGGTTCTAAGTCCAAGTCATGTTAATGGCTTTAGAGCAAGTTGCACTAATCCAAAATGAATATAATTGTATATGTTAACATACTCCTTTATTTCATGGGGCATGATTAAAGAAAGATGCTGAATATTACTGGTAATGGATTCAGTTCTTTCAATGGTTTTTACTTTATAACTTGATTTTAATTGAAAACTTCCAACTTTATAAATTTCATTTTTATTTACAGTTGGAATAGTCCAGTCACAAATAACTTGATATAAATTGTCATAACTCATTTCTTCACTATTTTTAATAGACATAGAAGATAAGGAATTTGATGATGAGGAAGAAGAAGGTACAAACTTCTTAATAAGCTTAGCCATGATTTGTATTGCAGAGTTATTTTAACCAAATCCACCATGAGTATCTAACGAAATAGAGGATTTAGACACCAACAAAATGCCTTAAACGCCTTCACATAGCTAACAACGGTGACAACAATGGTTACCTCAGCTTCGCTCTGGGCGGAATATGATTAAAATTTCTCAATAATAACAAACATAGAACTAAGCATTAAAACTTTTGACGTTCTTACTTCTGAGTCAGCAATTCCTTAAACAAAATCAAAACATAAAGATAAGTGAAAAAATACTCACAAAAAGACTTTATATTGCAACGATACTTGATTACAAACTAGATGCCAACTTGGCTCTGGTACCAAATGGGGAAGATGGTGGGTATACGAAAGCAGAAGGGAGAGTAGAGATGAGATGGTGGTGGAACCAAGGCTAGATTTTGATGGGTACTCGAACTCTTGCCTAGACATGGGGAAGGCTAGACCTATTCATAGTCATAACCAACATAGTTTACATTTCATTACAACTGAATTTACACTGCATTTGCATTTCATTTTATGTGCTGACAAAGTTTGTGATGCAACCAAACTGCAGGCAAAAATCACAATCTTTGCTGTAGATGAACTTTATTTTGAATAGTGAGATGTCATGATTGGTTTGAGTGACTTGATAAGGTATGCGTCATGTCTTTATTTCTTTTCCCTTTCTGAAGATAAGTTCTTCATAAATGCGCATGTCGGGAATAAAATACTACTTTATTCTTATGAGAGATATGATTTGTCTTTTAGTACTTTTGCATGTACTTTTTCTAAGAACTGATTGATGGGCTAGTAGAAAAAGCTTTTCTCATCAGTCCAATGTTTTAGAAAGAGCTTTTGTAGGAAGAATCTTTATGCTAGGCATAGTATTATTGGAGACTTGCATCAAAAGTGCTTATTCCAACCTTCATTTGTTAATTCACCATGGAATAATTGGATTAACTTTTCTTGAGTTTCTTCAGAAATATTAAAAGACATGTCTTCATAAGCATTACTAATTTGATTGAGATTTGTATGTCCAGATTTATATGGATTCTGTATCACCATTGTTTGCTCAGCGAGATCATCAGCAATGCAAACAACTCGTCGACCGTCACACCAAACATATCTGTATGTACTTGCAAATTCAAGATGTCCTTTTAGATTAAGAAATCTTTGATATTGATCAGAAGTAGAATCATAATTTTGGACATGTTCTAAGCTGTATTCACTTGTAGCGACTTTATAAGATTCATACCATTGAGCTGGATAATCAATAGGGAGATGCTCATAATCATTTAAGGTAGAAATGAATTTTTTACAAACTAAATCTCCTTCATAAGTCATGATGGTCCATAATTGATAAGGTTGATAAAACCAAATTTCTAATCTTTCAACCAAACTTGATGAAATCATTATGAAAAGCTGTCTTTTGGTAACTCCAAGGCTATGAAGGGCGTGACACACGATTGCAGGGAACTACTGTATCATTTTAAAATCATCTATGCATAAAGAAAATCTTTGAACTAATCCTTGTTTGATATATGAGATATAAACTTCATATCATAGCAGGAACAATTTAAGAAAGCCAGTTGCCCAGCTTATATATTGAGCTTTGAGCATTAATCACTCCTTGATCTGACAAGAAACAGTTTTTTCTTTAATTCTTGCAACTATCTCATTTAGAAGGGTTGTGTTAACCTTTTCCAGGAGGTAAATTCTGGATGTTTTTTCTTTAGCATAGGTGGATAACAGTGTTATTTGATGGATGTTATGGCACATAAGGATTTGGCTTTCTAAGTCTTTGATATAGTTTGCAATTTTGGATAGAGTTTTTCTAGTGTTTTTTCTTTTATCAGAGAGAATGGCACTCCAATAGGCATTGATAAGTTCTTCAGAAATGACATATAATCCTGGATTGAAGAAGCGAATTGATATTGGTCGAAATGCAGGTATAAAGGAAAAGCTTGATTCCTGAATGGGGGCTTTGTTTGATGTCATAATGAGAAGGGATACTTCTAAAGGCAGATAGGAGTAAAAGATAGGTCTGAATGAGAATTATTAATAACCTAAATTTTTATTTTCTTTGAGAAAAGAAAAGCAATTTTATATCTGTCGTCCGGGTAGAATTTGAAGGTACCAAAATTTGGATGTAGGATTAAATGTAGAAAACATGAAGACATCAGAAAGATGATTAATAAGATCTGTTTTATTTGGAATCGGATATCTGAATGGTTTTTAAACATCTTATTCTTATTTACACTTTGTCTAAATAATATACATTTGTTAAATAGGAGTTAATTCAACAAAATCAAAATTTAATTCTTTATTGTCTAAAATATTTTTTAGACCTAATGAGTCAATTTGAAAAGGCTGTAAAAATTGTAGAAAAGGATTTCCAAGGATAACATCATCATTTTCATCCTTTCCTAGAAGGAAATCAGTCTTTATGCATGTTCCATTTTTGCATGCACAAACATTACTTAATTTGAATTTGATATGTAGTTTTTTGCTAGCAGTAGCTAGATTGAGTTTATTATTGGTTTCTTCATAATATTTTGCTAGGATTAATCCTTCTCTTATTAAATTAACATCTGCACCACTATCTAATAAGCAGAGTGCCTTAATAGAGAAGTCTTTAACCCAAATTGTAGCTTGAATTTTCCATTTTTTAAGTGGATTTCTTGTTAAAAAATTTACAAAACTATTTAAGTCTTTATCAAATTTTTCTTGATTTTCTAAATTATCATTATTTTCTTGATAATTTTTGGGCATGTGAAATTCAAGATTCTCAACATGTTGTTTGAGTTCTTGAAGTTCAATTAAGTCTTGTTTTAATTCTTTTATTTCTTGCTTTTGATTATTTATTTCTTTATAAAGATCTTGAATAGAAAGATGAGTAGGAGCTTGTTGCTCTCTTAATCTATCTAATATAGTTTTAATGCTGAATTGTTTAGGTAAGCCTGATATTTTTTTGATATAGAAGCTTTCCATTTTTTTAGTTCCTTTATTTACATTTTGTATTTTTTCAAAATATTTATTTTTTAAATTCTTCATCTTTTAGATCTTTAAACATTTTTGGCACCATCTCTTCTGGAGCGGAAAGTACGCTTAAAGATAAAGAGAAGAAAAAGTAGATTCATACTAGATTTCACTGTCAAATATTTTACAATGACATGTATCTAAAGCTTGAGAGGAAGAATAATCTGTATCAGAGAAATTGGATGATTCTGACACTGAGGATCCTTTTAAGATAGTTTTGATTTCTTTTTTTGTTTTAACTTATATTTTTGGGCGGTTAGGAGCTATATGTCCTTTTTCCTTTGTAAAGGTTTTTATGAGAAGATTTTTTATAATATCTTTTGGAGGGAGTATAATATTGTAGAGTTGAAAAATGTTTAGATTTTCTTTTTTGATGGTTTCCTTTTAAGTTTTTCTTTTTATTTTGGCTAGAAGGACTAATTAATGGTTCCATACCAAATTGAAAACAAAAATCACCAGGTTCATACTTGTTGATTCTTTTGTTATTTTCAATTTGACGTTTAAGTTTGATTTCATTGCATAATGAAAATCCAACTTTATTAATCTTTCGAATTACATCACCATATGTATACATTCCATAATTTTCAGATTTTAATTCTTCTCTAATTTTTTATGCAAAAAGCTTAGGAAGACAATATATAAATTTTTCTTTTCAAAATTCTGAATTACTTGCATCGATTGTATAGAGTTTTGGTAAGAAAATATCTTTATACCAATGAAAATCTAATAATGTTGGGCAAGATAAATTGATTAATTGTGTTTTTATTTTTTCTTCTACATTCATATAATTACCAATAAAATATTTTACTATATTGGTCATAAACATGTAGATGGAATCAGGGATCATTTGGCCTTAAGGAGTAAGAGCAGGATTTCCTAAGGGATCTCTTCTTACTGCATTTAATATAGCATTTCTTGCTGTATCAGATAGGTATTTTTCTCACCAACCATATAATTGTCTAGTAAATCCAAGGACAACTGCATCTATTACATGTCTTTGATCATTACCGGCACCATGATGGTAGAGGCATATATTATCATGTGTTGGCATAGTTTTAGGATTTGATATGCAGATAGTCCATCTACATTCCATTCATATATTGAAGAGTTTTCAAATTGAAGGCCATTTATAATAGCTTGTATTTCGAATTAAAAATCAACTAGAGTAGGTCTTGGATAATAATTTCTTGTTTTTGCTGTAGTGACTATTTGTTTTTATCTTTTAAATATTTTATTGATTAGTAGAGATTCTTGATTTTGATCATCTTGATTTTCATTTGATTTTTCTTCTATAGAGTTAGAAATAGAGAATTCTGAGTCTGAGCTCGAAGCTTTAGAAAATAAAACATTTATGGATTTTTTATCTTTATTTTCTTTATTATCTTTAAGTTTTATGTCTGTAAAACTATTAGATAATTGATTGATTAGTTCATCTAAAAATTTTAAGGGTTTTTTTTCCTAACTTTAGATCTTTAAGGGCTTCACCTTGAAAACCTAAAGATTGTGCCTTGATTGATTTATGGGAAGAAGTAGTTTCATAAAATTTTAAATTATTTTCAACTTTATCTTTAATTCTATTGGTTTGTTGGCCAATAGTATGAAGGTTTATATTTGTATAATTATTTTGTTCTAAAATATGACTTAAATCTGATTTGTAAATAAATTTAGTTTTACTTTTGTCTCCATGTATTTTTGCAACATCGTTTATGGGTATAGCTGAAGTTTCTTTATAAATGATTTGATATAATGGAGGATGTATAGATTCTTCTGTTCTTTGTGGAAAAGAATAGTATTATAAGCTTCAGTATTATAAATATTCCTCTCCACAAAGAATTGAAGAATCTATACATCCTCCATTACATCAAATCATTTATAGGGAAACTTCAGCTGTACCCATAAAAGATGTTGCAGAAATACAAGTAGACAAAGGTAAAACTGAATTTATTTACAAATCATATTTAAGTCATGTTTAACAACAAACTAATTATACAAATATAAACCTTCATACTATTGGCCAATAAACCAATAGAATTGGAGATAAAGTTGAAAATATTTTAAAATTTTATGAAACTAGCTCTTCCCATGAAGTAATCAAGACATAATCTTTAGGTTTTCAAGGTGAAGCCCTTAAAGATCTAAAGTTAGAGAAAAAACCCCTTAAAATTTTCAGATGAACTAATCAATTAATTATCTCATAGTTTTACAAACATAAAACTTAAAGATAATAAAGAAAATGGAGATGAAAAATCCATAAAAGTTTTAGTTTCTAAAGCTTTGAGCTCAAACTCAAAATTCTCTATTTCTGACTCTATGAAAGAAAAATCAAATGAAAATCAAGATGATCAAAATCAAGAATCTCTACAAATCAATAAAATATTTGAAAGATAAAAACCAATAGTCACTACAGCAAGAAACAAGACATTTTACACCAGTTGATTTTCAATTCGAAGAACAAGCTATTCTAAATGGCCTTTAATTTGAAAACTCTTTAGTATATGAATGGAATGTAGATGGACTATCTGAACATCAAATCCTGTAACTATGCCAACACATGATGATATATGCCTCTACCATCATGGCTGCCAGTAATGATTACAGACATGCAATAAATGCGGTCATCCTTGGATTTACTGGACAATTACATGGTTGGCGGGAAAAATATCTATCTGATACAGAAAGAAATGCTATATTAAATATAGTAAAAAGAGATCCCTCAGGAAATCCTATTCTTCCTCTTTAAGGCCACATGAACCCTGATTCCATCACAAGCTTATTACCAATATAGTTAAATTTTTTATTGGTAATTATATGAATGTTGAAGAAAAATTGAAAACACAATTAATCAATTTATCTTGTCCAACATTATCAGATTTTTGGTGGTATAAAAATGTTTTCTTATCAAAACTCTATATGATCGATCCAAGTAATTCAAAATTTTGGAAAGAAAAATTCATATCTGGTCTTCCTAAACTTTTTGCCGAAAAAGTTAGAGAAGAATTAAAATTAGAGAACTACGGAATTTTGAATTATGGAATGTATACATATGGTGATCTAATTCAAAAGATTAATAAAGTCGGATTTTCATTATGCAAAGAAATCAAACTTAAATTTCAAATTGAAAACCAAAGAAGAATCAAAAAGTATGAACTTGGTGATTTTTGTTTTCAATTTGGGATGGACCATTAATTAGTCCTTCTAGCCAAAATAAAAAGAAAAACTTAAAAATAAACCATCAAAAAAGAAAATCTAAACATTTTTCAACTCCACAATACTATACTCCCTCAAAAAGATATTATAAAAAATCTTCTCATAAAAACCCTTATAAAGAATTAAAGAAATCTTATACAAACGATAATCCATCCGCTTCTTATCCCAAGAAAAATGAAATACAATGTTATAATTGCAAATAAAAAGGACATATAGCTCCTGACTGCCCAAAAATAAAAGTTAAAAAGGAAAAAGAAATCAAAACTATCATAAAGGGATCCTCAGCATCAGAGTCATCGAGTTCCTCTGATACAGATTATTCTTCCGCTCATGCTTTAGATACATGTCATTGTAGAGTATTTGACAGTGAAATCTAGTATGAATCTGCTTTTTCTTCCTCGTTATCTTTAAACATACTTTCTGCTCCTGAAGAGATGGTGCTAGAAATGTTTAAAAATCTAAAAGACGAAGAATTAAAAAATAAATATTTTGAAAAACTACAGAATAAAAATAAAGGAACTAAACAAGGGAAAGCTTCTATATCAAATAACATATCAGACTTATTTGAAAAATTCAACATTAAAACTGTATTAGATAGATTAAGAGAGCAACATGCACCTACTCATCTTTCTATTCAAGATCTTTACAAAGAAATAAATAATCAAAAACAAGAAATAAAATAATTAAAACAAGATTTAATTGAACTTCAAGAACTTAAACAACATATTGAGAATCTTGGATTTCACACACTCAAAATTTATCAAGAAAATAATGATAATTTAGAAAATCCAGAAAATTTTGATAAAGACTTAAATGGTGTTGTAAATTCTTTAACAAGAAATCCACTTAGAAAATGGAAAACTCAAGCTACAATTAAGGTCAAAGACTTCTTTATTAAAGCACTCTGCTTACTAGATTGTGGCGCAGATGTTAATTTAATAAGAGAAGGATTAATCCCAACAAAATATTATGAAAAAACCAATAATAAATTCAATCTAGCTACTGCTAGCAAAAAGTTGCATATCAAATACAAATTAAGTAATGTTTATGTTTGTAAAAATAGAACATGCATAAAGACTAATTTCCTTCTAGGAAAGGATTTAAACAATGATGTTATCCTTGGAAATCCTTTTCTACAAATTTTACAGCCTTTTCAAATTAACTCATCTAGTCTAAAAACTATTTTGGACAATAAAGAATTAAATTTTGATTATGTTGAATTAATTCCTATTCAACATATCAATATTATTCAGACAAAGTGTAACCAAGAATAAGATGTTCAAAAACCATTTAGATTTCTAGTTTCAAATAAAATGGATCTTATTAATCGTCTCTCTGATGTCTTCATGTTTTCTACATTTAATCCTACATCCAGGTTTTAGTACCTTCAAATTCTACCCAAAGGATAGATATAAATTATTTTTCTTTTCCCAACGAAAATAAAAATTCATATTATTGATAATTCTCATTCAGACCTATCTGCCTTCTGGAAGTATCCCTTCTCATTATGACATCAAGTACAAGCAAAAGCAAAGCCCTATTTAGGAATCAAGCTCTTCCTTCATACCTACATTCTAGCAAATACCAATTTCCTTCTTCAATCCACGATCATCTGTTACTTCACAAGAACTTATCAATGCCCATCGATAAAAGAAAAAACACTAGAAAAATGCCACCCAAAATTGCAAACCATATCAAGGACTTAGAAAGCCAAATCCTTATGTGCGATAATATCCATCAAAGAGTATTGTTATCCACCTATGCTGATGAAAAAACATCCAGAATTCACGTCCTAGAAAAGGTTAACACAGCCCTTCTAGATGAGATAGCTGCAAGAATCAGAGAAAAAGCTATTTCTTGTCAGATCAAGGAGCGATTAATACTCAAAGCTCAATATATAAGCTGGGCAACTGGCTTTCCCAAATTGTTTCTACCATCATATGAAGGAGATATCTCATATATCAAACAAGGATTTGTCCAAAGATTTTCTTTATGTAGAGATGATTTTGAAATGATGCAGCAGCTCCCTATGATCGTACGTCATGCCCTTCGCAGCCTTAAAGTTACCAAAAGACAACTTCTCATAACGATTTCATCAAGTTTGGGTGAAAGATTAGAAATCTGGTTTTATCAACCTTATCAATTATGGACCATCATAAATTATGAAGAAGTAGATTAAGTCTGCAAAAGTTCATCTCTACCTTAAATGATTATGAGCATCTCCCTGTTGATTATCGAGCTCAATGGTATGAATCTCATGAAGTCACTACAATGGAATACAGTTTAGAATGCCTCCAAACTTATGATCCAGCTTCTGATCAACATCAAAGATTTCTTAATCTAAAAGGAGATCTTGAATTTATAACTACATACAGATATGTTTGGTGTGACTATCAAAGAGTTGTTTGCATTGCTGATGATCTCATTGAGTAAACAGCGGCAATACAAAATCCATATAAATCTAGACATACAGCTCTTACTCGAATTATCAATGCTTATGAAGACATGGCTTTTGATATTTCTGATAAAACTCGAGAAGAGTTAATCCAATTATTACATGTTGAATTAACAATTGATGGCTGGGATGAGCACTTTTGATGCAAGTCTCCAATAATACTATGCCTAGCATAAAGATTCTTCCTACAAGAGCTTTTTCTACTGGCCCAACGAGATTTTTCGAAAAAGTACTGAAAGACAAAGCATATCTCTCATAAGAATGGAGTAGTATTTTATTCTTGACATGCATATCTATGAAGAACTTATATCCAAAAAGGGAAAAGAAATAAAGATATGACACATACCTTATCAAGTCACTCAAAGCAATCATGACATCTCACTAATCAAATTAAAGTTCATCTACAGCAAAGATTGTGATTTTTGCCTGTAGTCTAGTTGCATCATGAAATTTGTCAGCACATGAAATGAAATGCAAATGCAGTGTAAATTCAGTTGTAATGGAATGTTAATTATGCTGGTTATGACTATAAATAGGTTTAGCCTTCCTCATGTACAGGAAAGAGTTGGAATACCAGTCAAATTCCAGCCTTGCTTCCACCACCATCTCCTCTCTCCTCTCCTTTCCACTTTTATATACCCACCACCTTCCCCATTTGGTATTAGAGCCAAGTTGGCATCTAGTTTGTAATCAAGTATCGTTGCAATATAATGCCGTTTTGTGAGTATTTCTTCACTTATCTTTATGTTTTGATTTTGTTTAAGGAATTGCTAACTTAGAAGTAAGAACATCAAATGTCTTAATACTTAGTTCCGTGTTTGTTATTATTGAGAAATTTTAATCATATTATGCTCGGAGCGAAGCTGAGGTAGTCATTGTTAGCCGTGTGAAGGCATTTAAGGTGTTTTGTTGGAGTGTAAATCCTCTATTTTGTTAGATACTCGAGGTGGATTTGCTTAAAATAACTTCGTAATACAAATTATGGAAGCTTATTAAGAAGTTTGTACATTTTTCTTCCTCATCATCAAATTTCTTATCTTCTATGTCTATTAAAAATAGTGAAGAAATCAGCTATGACGATTTAGATTAAGTTATTTGTGACTAGACTATTCCAACCGTAAATAAAATGAAATTTATAATGTTGGAAGTTTTCAATTAAAATAAAGTCATAAAGTAAAAACCATTGAAAGAACTGAATCAATTACCAATAATATTCAGCATCTTTCTTTAATCAAGCCCCATGAAATAAAGGAGTATGTTAAAACATACAATTACATTCATTTTAGATTAGTGCAAGTTGCTCTAAAGCTATTAATATGACTTGGACTTAGAACTGAAGCTCTCATCTATGTTCAAGAGATGGGACATAAAAAATTCAGTGATTCATTACTTGGAATGGTTGAATCAAGTTTCGCTAATGGCCCAGCTTTCTTCAATTGCTTTCCAAATTTCTCTGTTTCTCTTACAGATCCAGGTGCACATGAAGCTTTTACCCTTGCTATCTAGACAAAAGGTATTAATATGAATCCTCATAATCAAAATCTTGCTCTTTTATATAGAGTTTATTATAAACTCATGAATTCAGTTGTTCCAGGCATAGCCTATTCCCATCAAGCAAAAGGTATGACTACTTTATTCCAAACTAATTTCAAAAATAAAGTTAATATTCCAAAACTCATACAGTGGAAAGATATTAATCTATCTGCTAAATGGTGCTTAGAAAACACTTAACCTGACAAGTCTTTAAAAAATCAAGATATTGAAACAATTATTAAACATGAAGATGGAAGTGTTGAAAAAAATTTTCAAACAGATTCAAGAGATACAATTCCTACAGTTTATCAACCTACTAGAAAATCTTATTCACATCCTCCATCAGTGGTAGGATCTTCTATAAAAGAACCATCTCAAGTTTCTTGCTCTACACCTAATGTAGACCTTCGACCTAAGGACTAGTGTATCCTTCTTATCAAACTTCTCCATCTAATACATATAATCCTTCAGAATCCGATTTCAATATAAATGTTATTGAATGCTTTGAAATTGATAAAGAAATGTTAAAAAAGAATTTAGCTTTACATCCTCTCACAAAATCCTTTTTCAACCATGTTTCTCAAGAACATAAAGACTTTCTAAAAGCAAAATGGTATAAATATATGTATGATAATCAAACAAATATTTATTTCTCTTATTGGCTTAAACTAGCCATGAAGAAAGCTTATAATACGGAAGATTTATCCATCAATATGATAACAAAATTAAGTTCATCTTGGATTATAGATTCTACGAGTTCTTCTCCATAAAGAACTGAAGAATCTATACATCCTCCATTACATTAAATCATTTATAAAGAAACTTCAGCTATACCCATAAAAGATGTTGCAAAAATACAAAGAGAAAAAGGTAAAACTAAATTTATTTACGAATTAGATTTAAGTCATGTTTTACAAAAAAATAATTATACAAATATAAACCTTCATACTATTGGCCAACAAACCAATAAAATTGAAGAAAAAGTTGAAAATATTTTAAAATTTTATGAAACTTCTTCTTCCCATAAACTAATTAAGACACAATCTTTAGGTTTTGAAGGTGAAGCCCTTAAAGATCTAAAGTTAGAAAAAAATTCCCATAAAATTTTCAAATGAGCTAGTCAATCAATTATCTCATAGTTTTACAAACATGAAAGTTAAAGATAATAAAGAAAATAAAGATAAAAATCCATAAATGTTTTAGTTTTTAAAGCTTTGAGCTTAGACTTAGAATTCTCTATTTCTGATTCTATAGAAGAAAAATCAAATGAAAATCAAGATGATCAAAATCAAGAATCTCTACAACTTAATAAAATATTTAAAAGGCCAAAACCAATAGTCACTGCAGCAAAAACAAGAATTTATTATTAAAGACCTACTCCAGTTGATCTTCAATTCGAAGAACAAGCTATTCTAAATGGCCTTCGATTTGAAAACTCTTCAGTACATGAATGGAATGTAGATGGACTATTTGAATATCAAATCCTGCAACTATGCCAACACATGATGATATATGCCTCTACCATCATGGTTGCCAGTAATGATCAAAGACATGCAGTAAATGCAGTCGTCCTTAGATTTACTGGACAATTACATGGTGGGTGGGAGAAATACCTATCTGATACGGAAAGAAATCCTATATTAAATGCAGTAAAAAGCGATCCCTCAGGAAATCCTGTTCTTACTCCTCAAGGCCAATTGATCCCTCATTCTATTTACATGCTTATTACCAATATAGTTAAACATTTTACTGGTAATTATATGAATGCAGAAGAAAAATTAAAAACACAATTAATCAATTTATCTTGTCCAACATTATCATATTTTCGTTGGTATAAAGATGTTTTCTTATCAAAACTCTTTACAATCATGCAAGTAATTCTGAATTTTGGAAAGAAAAATTCATATCTGGTCTTCCTAAACTTTTTGCCGAAAAAGTTAGAGAAGAATTAAAATCAGAAAATTATGGAAATTTGAATTATGGAATGTATACATATGGTGATCTAATTTAAAAGATTAATGAAGTTGGATTTTCATTATGCAATGAAATCAAACTTAAACACTAAATTGAAAATCAAAAAAGAATCAGTAAGTATTAACTTGGTGATTTTTGTTTTCAATTTGGTATGGAATCATTAATCAATCCTTCTAGCCAAAATAAAAAGAAAAACTTAAAAAGAAACCATCAAGAAAGAAAATCTAAACATTTTTCAACTCCACAATATTATATTCCCTCAAAAAGATATTATAAAAAATCTTCTCATAAAAACCCTTATAAAGAATTAAAGAAATCTTATACAAACGATAATCCATCCACTTCTTATCCCAAGAAAAAAGAAATACAATGTTATAATTGCAAAGAAAAAGGACATATAGCTCTTGACTGCCCAAAAATAAAAGTTAAAATAGAAAAAGAAATCAAAACTATCTTAAAAGGATCCTCAGCGTCAGAGTCATTCAGTTCCTCTGATACAAATTATTCTTCCTCTCATGCTTTAGATATATGTCATTGTAAAATATTTGACAATGAAATCCTATATGAATCTGCTTCTTCTTCCTCTTTATCTTTAAACGTACATTCTGCTCCAGAAAAGATAGTGCTAGAAATATCTAAAGTCTAAAAGATGAAGAATTAAAAAATAAATATTTTGAAAAAATGCAAAATATAAATAATGGAACTAAAAAAGGAAATGCTTCTACATCAAATAACATATCAAACTTACCTGAACAATTCAACATTAAAACTATATTAGATAGATTAAGAGAGCAAGAATTTCCCACTCATCTTTCTATTTGAGATCTTTATAAAGAAGTTAATAATCAAAATCTAGAAATAAAAGAATTAAAACAAGACTTAATTGAACTTCAAGAACTCAAACAACGTGTTGAGAATCTTGAATTTCACACACTTAAAAATTATCAAGAAAATAATGATAATGTAGAAAATCAAGAAAATTTTGATAAAGGCTTAAATGGTTTTGTAAATTCTTTAACAAGAAATCCACTTAAAAAATAGAAAACTCAAGCTACAATTAAGGTCAAAGACTTCTCTATTAAAGCACTCTGCTTACTAGATAGTGGTGCCAATGTTAATTTCATCAGAGAAGGATTAATCCCAACAAAATATTATGAAAAACCAAAAGTAAACTCAATCTAGCTACTGCTAGCAAAAAACTACATATCAAATACAAATTAAGTAATGTTTATGTCTGTAAAAATGGAACATGCATAAAGATTAATTTCGTTCTAAGAGAGGATTTAAACAATGATGTTATCCTTGGAAATTCTTTTCTACAAATTTATAGCCTTTTCAAATTGACTCATTAGGTCTAAAAGCTATTTCAGACAATAAAGAATTAAATTTTGATTTTGTTGAATTAACTCCTATTCAACAAATTAATATTATTCAGACAAAGTATAAACAAGAATAAGATGTTCAAAAACCATTCAAATATCTAGTTCCAAATAAAACGGATCTTATTAATCGTCTCTCTGATGTCTTCATGTTTTCTACATTTGATCCTACATCCTGATTTTGGTACCTTCAAATTCCACCCGAAGGACAGATATAAAATTAGTTTTTTTTTGCCAAAGAAAATGAAATTTCAATTTATTAATAATTCTCATTCAGACCTATCTTTTACTCTTATCTGCCTTTAAGAAGTATCCCTTCTCATTATGACATCAAGTAAAGCCCCTATTCAGCAATCAAGCTTTTCCTTCATACCTACATCCTAGCAAATATTAATTCCCTTCTTCAATCCAAGATTATCTATCACTTCACAAGAACTTATCAATGCCCATTGGCGTGCCATTCTCTTTGATAAAAGAAAAAACACTAGAAAAACCCTATCCAAAATTGCAAACCATATCAAAGACTTAGAAAGCTAAACCCTTATGTGCCATAACGTCCATCAAAGAGCACTATTATCCACCTACGCTGATGAAAAAACATCCAGAATTCTCCTCCTGGAAAAGGTTAACACAACCCTTCCAGATGAGATAGCTGCAAGAATTAGAGAAAAAACTATTTCTTGTCAGATCAAGGAACGATTAATGCTCAAACCTCAATATATAAGCTGGCAACTAGCTTTCCCAAATTGTTCCTGCCATCATATGAAGTTGATATCTTATATATTGAACAAGGATTAGTCCAAAGATTTTCTTTCTGCAGAGATGATTTTGGAATGAAACAGTAGATCCCTGCAATCATGCGTCATGCCCTTCGCAGCCTTGGAGTTACCAAAAGACAACTTCTCATAACGATATCATCCACTTTGGGTGAAAGATCAGAAATTCGGTTTTATCAACCAAATCAATTATGGACTATCATGACTTACGAAAAAGGAGATTTAGTCTACAAAAAATTCATCTCTACCTTAAATGATTACAAGCATCTCCCTGCTGATTATCCAGCTCAATGGTATGAATCTCATAAAGTCGCTACAATGGAATACAACTTAGAACATCTCCAAAATTATGACCCAACTTCTGATCAATATCAAAGATTTCTCAATCTAAAAAGACATCTTGGATTTGCAAGTACATACAAATATGTTTGGTGTGACGGTCGATGAGTTGTTTGCATTGCTGATGATCTCGCTGAGTAAACAACGGTGATACAGAATCCATATAAATCTAGACATACAGCTCTTAATCAAATTATCAATGCTTATGAAGATATGTCTTTTCATATTTCTGAAGAAACTTGAGAAGAGTTAATCTAGTTATTCCATGGTGAATTAGCAAATGAAGGTTGGGATGAGCACTTTTAATGCAAGTCTCCTATAATACTATGCGTACCGTTAAAATTCTTCCTACAAGAGCTTTCTCTAAAGCATTGGAAGGATGAGAAACGCTTTTTCTACTAGCCCATCAATGAGTTTTTAGATAAAGTACCTGCAAAAGTACTAAAAGACAAAGCATATCTCTCATAAGAATGAAGTAGTATTTTATTCCCAACATGCACATCATGAATAAAGTCACTCAAAGCAATCATGACATCTCACTATTCAGAATAAAGTTCATCTACAGTGAAGACTGTGATTCTTGCCTGCAGTCCGGATGCATCATGAAATTTGCCAGCACATTAAATGAAATGCACATTCAATCTAAATTTAGTTGTAATGAAATGTAAATTATGTTTGTTATGACTATAAATAAGTCTAGCCTTCCCCATGTACAGGCAAGAGTTGGAATACCAGTCAAAATCCAGCCTTGCTGCCACCACTATCTCCTCTCTCCTCTCCCTTCCACTTTTGTATACCCACCATCTTCCCCATTTGATATCAGAGCCAAGTTGGCATCTAGTTTTTAATCAAGTATCATTGCAATATAAAGTTGTTTTGTGAGTATTTATTCACTTATCTTTATGTTTTGATTTTGTTTAAGGAATTGCTGACTCAGAAGCAAGAACATAAGAAAATCTTAATACTTGGTTGTGTGTTTCTTATTATTGAGAAATTTTAATCATATTCTGCCCGAAGCGAAGCTGAGGTAGCCATTGTTGTCGCCGTTGTTAACCGTACGAAGGCATTTAAGGCTTTTTGTTAGTGTGTAAAGCTTCTATTTCGTTAGATACTTGTGGTTGATTTGCTTAAAATAACTCTATAATACAAATTATGGCTAAGCTTATTAAGAAGTTTGTACCTTCTTCCTCCTCGTCATCAAATTCTTTATCTTCTATGTCTATTAAAAATAGTGAAGAAATCAGTTATGACGATTTAGATCAAGTTATTTGTGACTGGACTATTCCAACCGTAAATAAAAATGAAATTTAGAAGTTAGAAGTTTTCAATAAAAATCAAGTTATAAAGTAAAAGCCATCGAAAGAACGGAATCCATTACTAGTAATATTCAGCATCTTTCTTTAATCAAGCCCCATGAAATAAAGGAGTATATTAAAACATACAATTATATTCATTTTGGATTAATGCAAGTTGCTCTAAAGCCATTAACAACACTTGGACTTAGAATTGAAGCTCTCATCTATGCTCAAGATACAAGACATAAAAAATTTAGTGATTCATTACTTAGAATGGTTGAATCAAGTTTGGCTAATGACCCTACTTTCTTCAATTGCTTTCCAAATTTCTCAATTTCCCTTACAGATCTAGGTGCACATGAAGCTTTTACTCTTACTATCCAGACAAAAAGTTTTGATATGAATCCTCATAATCAAAATCTTGCTCTTATATATAGAGTTTATTATAAACTCACGAATTAAGTTATTCCCGGCATGGCCTATTCCCATCAAGCAAAAGGTATGACTACTTTATTCCAAACTAATTTAAAAAATAAAGTTAATATTCCAAAACTCATACAATGGAATGATATTAATCTATCTGGTAAATGGCGCTTAGAAAACGCTCAACCAGAAAGGTCTTTAGAAAATCAAGATATTGAAACAATTATTGAACATGAAGATGGAAGTGTTGAAATAAATTTTCAAACAGATTCAAGCGATACAACTCCTACAATTTATCAACCGTTTAGAAAGTTTTATTCTCATCCTCCCTCTGTGGTAAGATCTTTCATAAAAGAACCATCCCAAATTTCTTGCTCTACACCTAATGTAGACCTTCAACCTACATGACTTGTGTATCTCTCTTATCAAGCTTCTTCGTCTAATACATATAATCTTTCAGAATCCGATTTCAATATAAATGTTATTGAATGTTTTGAAATTGTTAAAGAAATGTTAAAAAAGAATTTAGCTCTACATCCTTCAACAAAATCCTTTCTCAAAAAGGTTTCTTAAGAACATAAAGACTTTTTGAAAGATAAATAGTACAAGTATATGTATGATAATCAAAGAAATATTTATTTCTTTGATTGGCTTAAACTAGCCATAAAGAAAGCTTATAATATTGATGATTTTTCCATCAATATAATAACTAAATTAAGCTCTTCTTGTATTATACCTTCTACCAGTTCCTCTCCTCAAAGAACTGAAGAATCTATTCATCCTCCATTACATCAAATCATTTAAAAAGAAAGTTCTGTTGTACCCATAAAAGATGTTGCAAAAAGACAAAGAGACAAAGGTACATCTGAATTTATTTCTAAATCAGATTTAAGTCATGTTTTAGAACAAAATAATTATACAAATATAAACCTTTATACTATTGACCAACAAACTAATAGAATTAAAGATAAATTTGAAAATGTTTTAAAATTTTATGAAGCATCTTCTTCACAAAATATAATTAAGACACAAACTTTAGGTTTTCAAGGTGAAGCCCTTAAAGATCTAAAGTTAGAAAGTAAACCTTTCAAATTTTCAAATGAACTAATCAATCAATTGTCTCATAGTTTTACAAAAATAAAACTTCAAGAAAATAAACATCAAAAAGCTGACAAATCTATAAATGTTTTAGTCCCAAATTCCAAAGCCTCTAGCGCAGATTCAGAATTTTCTGTAGCTAATCCTATAGAAGAGTAGTCTAAAACAAATGAGAATCAAAATGATCAAAATCAAGAATCTTTACAGATCAATAAAATATTTAAAAGATAAAAACCAATAGTCAGTGCAGCAAAAACAAGAAATTATTATCCAAGACCTACTCTAGTTGATCTTCAATTCGAAGAACAAGCTATTCTAAATGGCCTTCGATTTGAAAATTCCTCCGTATATGAATGGAATGTAGATGGACTATCTGAATATCAAATCCTACAATTATGCCAACACATGATGATCTACGCCTCTATAATTATGGCAGCCGGTAATGACCAAAGACATGCGGTAAATGCAGTTGTCCTTGGATTTACTGGACAATTTCATGGTTGGTGAGAAAAATACCTATCTGATACAAAAAGAAATGCTATATTAAATGCAGTAAAAAGAGATCCCTTAGGAAATCCTATTCTTACTCCTTAAGGCCAAATGATCTCTGATCCATCTACATGCTTATTACCAATTTAGTTAAACATTTTATTGGTAATTATATGAATGTAGAATAAAAATTAAAAACATAATTAATCAATTTATCTTGCCCAATGTTATCTAATTTTTATTGGTATAAAGATGTTTTCTTATCAAAACTCTATACAATAGATGCAAGTAATTCAAAATTTTGGAAAGAAAAATTTATATCCAGTCTTCCTAAACTTTTTGCAGATCAAGTTAGAGAAGAGTTAAAATCAAAAAATTATAGAAATTTAAATTATGGACTTTATACATATGGTGATCTCATTCAAAAGATAAATAAAGTTGGATTTTCATTTGCAATGAAATCTAACCTAAACTACAAATTGAAAATAAAAAAGAATGAGCAAATATGAACTTGGTGATTTTTGTTATCAATTTGACATGGAACCATTAATCAGTCCTTCTAGCAAAAATAAAAAGAAAAACTTAAAAAGAAACCATCAAAAATGAAAATCTAAACATTTTTCAACTCCATAATATTATATTCCCTCAAAAAGATATCATAAAAAATTTTTCTCATAAAAACCCTTATAAAGAATTAAAGAAATCTTATACAAAAAATAATTATCCACTTCTTATCCCAAGAAAAAAGAAATACAATGTTATAATTACAAGGAAAAAGGACATATAGCCCCTGATTGCCCAAAAATAAAAGTTAAAATAGAAAAAGAAATCAAAACTATCTTAAAAGGATCCTCAGAGTCAGAATCATCTAGTTCCTCTGAAACAGATAATTCTTCCTCTCATTCTTCAAATACATGTCATTGTAAAATATTTGATAGTGAAATCCAATAAGAATCTACTTCTTCTACCTCTTTATCTATAAACATACTTTCTGCTCCAGAAGAGATGGTGCTAGAAATGTTTAAAGATCAGAAAGACGAAGAATTAAAAAAAATGTATTTTGACAAAATGCAAAATATAAATAAAGGAACTAAAAAAGGAAAAGCTTCTTCATCAAATAATATATCAGACTTACTTGAACAATTCAGCATTAAAACTATATTAAATAGATTAAGAGAGCAACAAGCTCCTACTCATCTTTCTATTCAAGATTTTTATAAAGAAATTAATAATCAAAATCAAGAAATAAAAGAATTAAAATAAGACTTAATTGAACTTCAAGAACTCAAACAACGTGTTGAGAGTCTTGAATTTCATATTCTCAAAAATTATCAAGAAAATAATGATAATTTAGAAAAACAAGAAAATTTTGATGAAAACTTGAATGGCTTTGTAAATTTTTTAATAGGGAATCCACTTAAAAAATGGAAAACTCGAGTTACAATTAAGATCAAAGAATTCTCTATTAAAGCACTCTACTTAGTAGATAGTGGCATAGATGTTAATTTAATAAGAGAAGGATTAATCCCAACAAAATATTATGAAAAAATAACTAATAAACTCAATCTATCTACTGCTAGAAAAAACCTACATATCAAATACAAATTAAGTAATGTTTATGTTTGTAAAAATGGAACATGCATAAAGACTAATTTCCTTCTAGGAAAGGATTTAAACAATGATGTTATCCTTGGAAACCCTTTTTTATAAATTTTACATCCTTTTCAAATTGACTCATCAGGTTTAAAAACTATTTTAGACAATAAATAATTAATTTTTTATTTTGGTGAAGCAACTCTTATTCAACATATCAATAGTATTCAGACAAAGTGTAAACAAGAATAAGGTGTTCAAAAAACAATCAAATATCTAGTTCCAAATAAAACGGATCTTATTAATCATCTCTCTGATGTCTTAATGTTTTCTACATTTGATCCTACATCCAGATTTTGGTACCTTTAAATTCTACCCAAAGGATAGATATAAAATTAGTTTTCTTTTTGCAAAGAAAATAAAAATTTCGATTATTGATAATTCTCATTCAGACCTATCCACCTTCAAGAAGTATCCCTTCTCATTATGACATCAAGTACAAGCAAAAGTAAAGCCCCTATCAGGAATCAAGCTCTTCTTTTATGCCTACATCCCAACAAATATCAATTCCTTCCTTCAATAAAAGATCATCCGTCTCTTCACAAGAACTTATCAATGCCCATTGGAGTGCCATTCTCTTTAATAAATGAAAAAACACTAGAAAAACCCTAACGAAAATTGCAAACCATATCAAAGACTTAGAAAGCCAAATCCTTATGTACCATAACATCCATCAAAGAGCATTGTTATCAACCTATGCTGATGAAAAAACATCCAGAATTCACCTCCTAGAAAAGGTTAACACAGCCCTTCCAGATGAGATAACTACAAGAATTAATGAAAAAACTATTTCTTGTCAAATCAAGGAGTGATTAATGCTCAAAGCTCAATATATAAGCTGGGCAACTGGCTTTCCCAAATTGTTCCTGCCATCATATGAAGTTGATATCTCATATATCGAACAAGGATTAGTCCAAAGATTTTCTTTATGTAGAGATGATTTTGAAATGATACAGCATCTCCTTGTTGATTATCCTGCTCAATGGTATGAATCTCATGAAGTAGCTACAATGGAATATATAGCTTAGAACGTCTCCAAAAGTATGATCCAGCTTCTGATCAATATCAAAGATTTCTCAATCTAAAAGGATGTCATGAATTTACAAGTACATACATATATATTTGGCGTGACGGTCGATGAGTTATTTGCATTGCTGATGATCTCGCTAAGCAAACAACAGTGATACAGAATCCTTCTAAACCCGGACATGCGAAGCTTAATCAAATTCTCAATGCCTATGAAGATATCTCTTTTGACATTTTAGAAAAAACTCATGAAGAATTAATTAAACTATTCCATGGAGAATTCGAAAAATGATAATGAAGGTTGGAATGACCCTTGTCATAATTTTGACTCTATTATAAAGTTCTTCGCCAACTACAATGGAATTCATCAGGATGGTGATTAATCGTATCAAGATTTAGTTTTATTAAGATTTATTAAGAGTTTACTCTATAAAGCTTGCAAAGAAAAGATAACCAAAACTTTATCATTGATACCATATCCATAGCTATGCTATTCTCTACAAACACATCAAAGTTATGTTGAAAAAGTACTATACCAAAAAGCTATTTTGAGAAAGAAGACAAAAGATAATTGGGAAAAATCCAAAAGCCAACAAGAAAATTCAAAGCCCCATAGACTCCTCTCTTTGCAATAGACCAACCAGGTACTATACAAAAGACTAAAGCAATATCCTCCTAGTTAACAAGTACATTCATCACAGCATGAAGACAAACCATCTTTAGGGTAACCTGTGATTCCATCCAGCAGTAAAATCCCAAAACATCAAAAATGAAATGCAAATGCAGTGTAAATTCAGTTGTAATGAAATGTAAATTATGTTTGCTAAGGTTATAAATAGTACCAGCCTTCTCCATGTATAGGCAAGAGTTGGAATACTAGTCAAAATCCAACCTTGCTTCCACCACAATCTCCTCTCTCCTCTCCCTTCCACTTTTGTATACCCACCATCTTCCCCATTTGGTATCAGAGCCAACTTGGTATCAAATTTGTAATCTAGTACTTTGGCAATATAAAGTTGTTTTGTGAGTATTTCCTCACTTATCTTTGTTATGTTATGCTTTGATTTTGCTTAAGGAATTGCTGACTCAGAAGTGAGAACGTCAAAAGTCTTAATACTTAGTTCTGTGTTTGTTATTATTGAGAAATTTTAATTATATTTCACTCGGAACGAAGCTAAGGTAGCCATTGTTGTCGCTGTTGTTAGCTGTGTGAAGGCATTTAAGGCATTTTATTGGTGTGTAAATTCTCTATTTCATTAGATACTCGTGGTGGATTTGGTTAAAATAACTCTGTAATACAAATTATGGCTATGCTTATTAAGAACTTTGTATCTTCTTCTTTCTCATCATCAAATTCCTTATCTTCTATGTCTACCAAAAATAGTGAAGAAATCAGTTATGATGATTTAGATCAAAGTTATTTGTGACTGGACTATTCCAACCATAAATAAAAATGAAATTTATAAGGTTAGAAGTTTTCAATTAAAATCAAGTTATAAAGTAAAAACCATTGAAAGAACTGAATCCATTACTAGTAATATTTAGCATCTTTCTTTAATCAAGCCCCATGAAATAAAGGAGTATGTTAAAACATACAATTATATTCATTTTGGATTAGTGCAAGCTGCTCTAAAGCCTTTAACAGGACTTGGACTTAGAACAGAAGCTCTCATCTATGTTCAAGATACAAGACATAAAAATTTAGTAATTCATTACTTGGAATGGTTGAATCAAGTTTGGCTAATGACCCTACTTTCTTCAGTTGCTTTCCAAATTTCTCTGTTTCCCTTACAAATCCAGGTGCATATGAGGCTCTTACTCTTTCTATCCAGACAAAAGGTTTTGATATGAATCCTCATAATCAAAATCTTGCTCTCATATATAGAGTTTATTATAGACTCATGAATTAAGTTGTTCCAAGCATAGCTTATTCCCATGAAGCAAAAGGCCATCATCATCATCATTATCAAAGCCTTATCCGAACCATGTTGGGGTTGACTACATGAATTATGTTTCTCCATTCTGTTCTATTTTGAGCCAAATCTTTCGATCAGTTAAACTTCTTCAAATATGAATTAATGACTTTCATCCATGTTTTCTTCAGCCTGCCCCTACCTTTTTATGGGCCATTCACTGTGTATCCACATTTTTTCTCACCGGTGGCATTACTGACCTATGCTTGAGATGCCCAAACCATCTTAAACAGGTTTTTCTAATCTTATCCCCTATTGGTGCTACCCCTAAATGCTCTCGAAAGCGCTCATTTCTAATTTTATATTTCCAAGTTTTACCACACATCCACCTAAGCATTTTCATTTCTGCTACATGCATCTTATGAATATGCGTCTTCTTAATTGTCTAACATAATGCTCCATATGTCATATCTAGTCTAACCACCGTCCTATAAAATTTGCCCTTCAATTTCGTTGGCATTCATCTTTCACAAAGGACTCTTGAAGCCAGTCTCCACTTTAGCCATCCATCTTTTATCCTATGCTCCACATCTTCATCAATCTTTCCATCCTTACTAATCATCGAGCCTAGGTAACGAAAAGAATCTCTACGTGTTATCTCATGTATTTCAATTTTGACAGTGGTTTCAACACTTTGTATATATCCACTGAAGTTGCTAAAGGTATGACTACTTATTCCAAACTAATTTCAAAAATAAAGTTAATATTCCAAAACTCATACAGTGGAATGATATTAATCTATCGGGTAAATGGCTTTTAGAAAACACCCAACCAGAAAGGTCTTTAGAAAATCAAGATATTGAAACAATTATTGAACATGAAGATGGAAGTGTTGAAATAAATTTTCAAACAGATTCAAGAGATACAACTCCTATAATTTATCAATAGTCTAAAAAGTCTTATTCTCATCCTCCCTCTATGGTAGGATCTTCCATAAAAGAACCATCCCGAGTTTCTTGCTCTACACCTAATGTAAACCTTCGACCTATAAGACTTGTGTATCCTTCTCATTAAGCTTCTCCATCTAATACATATAATCCTTCGGAATCCGATTTCAATATAAATGTTATTGAATGCTTTCAAATTAATAAAGAAATACTAAAAAAGAATTTAGCTTTGCATCCTCACAAAATCCTTTTTTAACCATGTATCTCAAGAACATAAAGACTTTCTAAAAGCAAAATGGTATAAATATATGTATAATAATCAAAGAAATATTTGTTACTTTGATTGGCTTAAACTAGCCATAAAGAAAGCTTATAATACTGAAGACTTATCCATCAATATGATAACAAAATTAAGCTCATCTTGGATTATAGCTTCTACCAGTTCTTCTCCACAAAGAGCTGAAGAATTTATACATACTCTATTACATCAAATCATATATAAAGAAACTTCAGTTGTACCCATAAAAGATATTGGAAGAATACAAAGAGATAAAGGTAAATCTAAATTTATTTACAAATCAGATTTAGGTCATGTTTTAGAACAAAATAATTATACAAATATTAACCTTCATACTATTGGCCAACAAACTAATATAATTGAAGATAAAGCTAAAAATATTTTATAGCCTTCTGAAATTTTTTCTTCTCAAAAAGAAATCAAAACTATCTTAAAAGGATCCTCATCCTCATCCTTAGAATCATCTAGTTTCTCTGATAAAGATTATTTTTTTGATATATGCCATTGTAAAATATTTGACAGTGAAATCTAGTATGAATCTGCTTCTTTTTTCTCTTTATCTTTAAACATACTCTCTACTCCAGAAGAAATGGTGCTAGAAATGTTTAAAAATCTAAAAGTTGAATAATTAAAAAATAAATATTTTGAAAAAGTACAGAAAATAAACAACGAAAATAAAAAAAGGAAAAGCTTCTACATCAAGTAATATCTCTGACTTACCTGAACAATTTAGTATAAAAACTGTTTTAGATAGATTAAGAGTGCAACAAGCTCCTACTCTTTAATTCAAGATCTTTCTAAAGAAATTAATAATAAAAAAAATAAAAGAATTAAAACAAGACTTAATTGAAGTTCAAGAACTTAAACAATGTGTTGAGAATCTTGAATTTCACACAGTCAAAAATTATCAAGAAAATTATGATAATTTAGAAAATCAAGAAAAATTTGATGAAAACTTAAATGGTTTTGTAAATTCTTTAAGAAGGAATCCACCTCAAAAATGGAAAACTCAAGCTATAATTAAGTTTAAAGACTTCTCTACCAAAGCATTTTGCTTACTAGATAATGGCGTAGATGTTAATTTAATAAGAGGAGGATTAATCCCAACAAAATATTATGGAAAAACCAATAATAAACTCAGCCTAGCAACAGCTAGTAATAAACTCCATATCCATTATGAATTAAATAACGTTGATGTTTGCAAAAATGAAACATGTATAAAGACTAATTTCCGACTCAGAAAAGATTTAAACAATGATGTTATCCTTGGAAATCTCTTTCTACAGATTCTACAGCCTTTTCAAATTGATTCATCAGGCCTTAAAACTATTAAAGACAATAAAAAATTAATTTTTGATTTTGTTGAATCAACTCCTATTCAACATATCAATATTATTCAAAATCAAATTGCTTGTAAAGAAAAACAAATTCCATATCTTCAAGAAAATATGAATTATTTAAGAATTAAAAAAGAATTACAAAACCAGAATTCCAAAAAGATTTAATCCAATTTCAAAAATCTCTTGAAACAGAATGCTTTCTGACTTTCCTTTTGCCTTTTGGCATAGGAAACACCATACCGTTTCTCTTCCATATATTAATAATTTCAATGAATCTCAAATTACTACTAAAACTTGACCTATTCATATGAATAAAGACCTTGTATAACTATATACTAAAGAAATCAATGATCTTCTTGATAAAAAGCTTATTCAAAAATCACAATCCCCCTAGAGTTGTGTAGCGTTTTATGTAAATAAAGTGCCTGAACAAGAACGAGGTGTTCCCTATCTTGTTATCAACTACAAGCCTTTAAATAAAGTCATAAAGTCCATCAGATATCTAGTTCCAAATAAAACTGATCTTATTAACCATCTAGACGGTGCCTTCCTTTTTTTCCAAATTTGATCTTAAATCAGGTTTTGGCAAATTCAAATCACCCTGGAGGATAGGTATAAAACTACTTTTATAGTAACATTTGGTCATTATGAATGGAACGTTATGCCATTTGGTTTAAAAAATACTCCTTCACAATTACAAAGAACAATGAATGACATTTTTAATCCATATCAAGCTTTTACACTTGTCTATATATGTGACATTCTTGTGTTTTCAAAATCTATTTGTGGCTATTGAAAATATTTAAATATTTTTTAAAAAGTTATTATCAAGAATGGACTTGTTTTATCCCAAAAGAAAATGAAGCCTTTTTAAATAGAAATTTAGTTTCTTGGCTTTATAATAAAAAAAGGAACTATTTCTCCAGTCCATAGAGTTATTAAGTTTGCTTCCTAATGTCCTGATGAAATTCTTAATAAAGAGCAATTGCAACATTTTCTTGGATGCCTCAATTATGTTTCTGACTTTTATAAAGATCTTGCTAAAGAAAAAAAAATCTTGCAAATGTGCTTGACCAAAAATCCTGTAGAATGGTCACCTGCTCACACAAAAGCTATTCAAAATATTAAACAGAAAGTCCAAAATTTACTTTGTTTAACTATCCCTCATCCAGATTTATTAAAAATAGTTCAAATAGATGCATCTGAAATAGGTTTTGGAGGAATCCTTCTGCAAAGAAACGTCCTTGGGAAAGAAGAAATTCTTCGTTTCACTTCTGGAACATGGATGCCCACTCAACAGAATTATTCAACTATTAAAAAGGAAATCCTATTTATAGTAAATAGTATAATGAAGTCCCAAAGTGATTTATCGAACAAAAATTTTTTATTAAGAATAGATTGTAAATCTGCTAAAGAAATTTTAGAAAAAGAAGTAAAAAATCTTACTACTACGCAAATCTTTACTCGTTAGCAAGCTTTATTAGCCATATTTGAATTTTACATTGAGTATATTACAGGCAAAAATAATTCTCTTCCTGATTTTTATCTCGTGAGTTTTTACAGGGACAAAAGAATGAAGCCTCGGCAGATTAGACCCTTTCTATAGTCCCCAACTAATAAAGTTTCTTCCATTATGAACACTACACCTTTATTCAGAAAATCTAGCACCAATTATCTTGAGAGATGGGGAGCAACTCATACTTCTAATATTCCTCAATTTCAATGCCCATGAAGCCCTGTATCCAGAAAACCTTAAGCTTCACAAGCCCAATATTTTGTCACAAAAGCACCCTTGAGAATTTATTCTTTAGATGACATGTCTTATGCCGATACTATTTCTATTGAACATCTTATCCAAACCCTTTTTTCTCCTAATCACTTATTTATCGAACCTCTTGACTATAAAGTCTATGAATAGATTCTAATCAGAACTGGCAGCAGTACTATTGATCGTACAGATGGATCAAAAACTTCATACTTAAATGCTTTACCACCCAATATTACTATCCTCTATCCAAAAATTAAAATCCTACATGTTCTCTCAGCAAAAGAATGGGGACGACCTCTTCATATGCCTCAAAGGCTTGATTCAGAACTTATTTTTAATTATTATGATCACATTTCTACGTGGGAAGTCATCCTCTATTATCGAAACCCATCCTTCTAGCATTCCTGGTTCATCAGATTCAAATCAAACTCCCATAAAATACCTATGTGGTTTTCACATAATTCTGGATCCCTTTTGGTGCCGCTAAAGACATCCTTCCTCGAGCACTTCTTCCTATTTATGAATCCTATTCTGCATCATTTAAAGCCCTTCTCAAATCAAAAGAAAAAAGCCTTTATCAGCACCAACAACTTGTAATAGAACCTTATGTTACTATGTAGTTTTATTGCAAGTAGGAGATTCCTTGGATCTTGAAATGAAATTTTTATAAAGAAATGGACTTCAGTCCACCAGTTTTATCTCGAATGATTTATAACAAGTTTTGGCATCAATTTGATTATACTGCAATACTCCAACAATATTCTACTGATCAAGCTATAAAGCCATCATTCTCTGAAGTTCTCAAAACTCCTTAAAAAGAAAAAGAAAGGCTTCATCCAACAAGTGATAGTGACAAACAGAAGAATTCTTGTTTGGCCTCTCCTTCTTCTCTTTATGCAGCAGCAAATTTACTTCAACTAAAAAAAACTTCAAAAGGAAATTATTGAACAAATACAAAAAGAACGGTCATCGGAAAATTCTCCATTAAGTTTTGGTTAACAACTGCATCATCTTTGGGCTGATTATCTTCATTTTGTCAGTATTTCTTCATTTATCTTTATTATGTTATGCTTTGATTTTGTTTAAGGAATTGCTGACTCAGAAGTAAGAACGTCAAAAGTCTTAATACTTAGTTCTGTGTTTGTTATTATTGAGAAATTTTAATCATATTCCACCCAGAGCGAAGTTGAGGTAGCCATTGCTGTTGTCATTGTTAGCCGTGTGAAGGCATTTAAGGCATTTTGTTGGTGTGTAAATCCTCTATTTCGTTAGATACTCGTGGTGGATTTGGTTAAAATAACTCTGTTATACAAATTATGGCTAAGGTTATTAAGAAGTTTGTACCTTCTTCTTCCTCATCATCAAATTTCTTATCTTCTATGTCTATTAAAAATAGTGAAAAAATCAGTTATGACGATGTAGATCAAGTTATTTGTGATTGGACTATTCCAACTGTAAATAAAAATGAAATTTATAAAGTTGGAAGTTTTCAATTAAAAACAAGTTAGAAAGTAAAAACCATTGAAAGAACTGAATCCATTACCAATAATATTTAGTATCTTTCTTTTATCAAGCCCCACGAAATAAAGGAGTATGTTAAAACATACAATTATATTCATTTTGGATTAGTGCAAGTTGCTCTAAAGCCTTTAACAAGACTTGGACTTAGAATAGAAGCTCTCATCTATGTTCAAGACACAAGACATAAAAAATTCAGTAATCCATTACTTGGAATAGTTGAATCAAGTTTCACTAATGGCCCTACTTTCCTCAATTGCTTTCCAAATTTCTCTATTTCCCTTATAGATCCAGGTGCACATGAAGCTCTTACTCTTACTATCCAGACAAAAGGTTTTGATATGAATCCTCATAATCAAAATCTTGCTCTCATATATAGAGTTTATTATAAACTCATGAATTCAGTTGTTCCAGGCATAACCTATTCCCATCAAGCAAAAGTTATGACTACTTTATTCTAAACTAATTTCAAAAATGAAGTTACTATTCCAAAACTCATACAGTGGAATGATATTAATCTATCTTGTAACTGATGCTTAGAAAACCTCAACCTAGAAGGTCTTTAGAAAGTCAAGATATTGAAACATTTATTCAACTTGAAGATGGAAGTGTTGAAATAACTTTTCAAACAAATTCAAGAGATACAACTCCCACAGTTTATGAACCTTCTAGAAAGTCGTATTCTCGTCCTCCCTCTGTGGTAGGATCTTCCATAAAAGAACCACCCCCAGTTTCTTGCTCTAAACCTAATGTAGACCTTTGACCTAGAGGACTTGTGTATCCTTCTTATCGAGCTTCAGAAAACATAAGAAATCATGCTTCTCCATCTAATATATATAATCCTTCGGAATCCGATTTCAATATAAATGTTATTGAATATTTTGAAATTGATAAAGAAATGTTAAAAAAGAATTTAGCTCTACATCCTTTAAGAAAATCCTTTTTTAAACAGGTTTCTCAAGAACATAAAAACTTTCTAAAAGCAAAATGGTATAAATATATCTATGATAATCAAAGAAATATTTATTTCTTTGATTGGCTTAAACTAGCTATGAAGAAAGCTTATAATACTGAATATTTATCCATCAATATGATAACTAAATTAAGCTTTTCTTGGATTATAGCTTCTACTAGCCCTTCTCCACAAATAACTGAAAAATCTATACATCCTCCATTACATCAAATTATACAAATAATTATACAAATATTAACCTTCAGACTATTGGCCAACAAACCAATAGAATTGAAGATAAAGTTGAAAATATTTTAAAAATTTATGAAGCATTTGTTTCACAAAAGATAATTAAGACACAAACTTTAGGTTTTCAAAGTGAAGCCCTTAAAGATCTAAAGTTAGAAAGGAAACCTTTAAAGTTTTTCGATGAACTAATTAATCAATTATCTCATAGTTTTAAAATATAAAACTTCAAGAAAATAAAGATAAAAAAGCTGACAAATCTATAAATGTTTTAGTCTCAAATTCTAAAGCCTCTAGCTCAAATTCAGATTTTTTGTAGCTGATTAAAGAAAGATACTAAATTTTATTGGTAATCGATTCAGTTCTTTTGATGGTTTTTACTTTATAACTGATTTTAATTAAAAACTTCCAACTTTATAAATTTCATTTTTATTTTCGGTTAGAATAGTCCAGTCACAAATAACTTGATCTAAATCGTCATAACTGCTTTCTTCACTATTTTTAATAGATATAGAAGATAAGGAATTTGATGATGAGGAAGAACAAGGTACAAACTTCTTAATAAGCTTAGCCATAATTTGTATTACAGAGTTATTTTAACCAAATCCACCACAAGTATCTAACGAAATAGGGGATTTACACACCAACAAAACGCCTTAAATGCCTTCACACGACTAACAATGGCAACAACAATGGCTACCTCAGCTTTGCTCTGGGCTGAATGTGATTAAAACTTCTCAATAATAACAAACACAGAACTAAGTATTAAGACTTTTGACATTCTTACTTCTGATCAGCAATTCCTTAAGCAAAATCAAAGCAAAACATGACAAAGATAATTGAAGAAATACTCACAAAACAAATTTATATTGCCAAAGTACTTGATTACAAATTTGATACCAACTTAGCTCTGATACCAGATGGGGAAGATGGTGCGTATACAAAAGCAAAAGGGAGAGGAGAGAGGAGATGGTGGTGGAAGCAAGGCTGGATTTTACTGGTATTCCAACTTTTGCCTATACATGAGGAAGGGTAGACCTATTTATAGTCAAAACCAACATTATTTACATTTCATTACAACTGAATTTACACTACATTTGCATTTCATTTCATGTGTTGACAAATTTCATGATGCAACCAGACTGTAGGAAAAAATCATAATCTTTGCTGTAGATGAACTTTATTCTGAATAATGAGATGTCATGATTGCTTTGAATGACTTGATAAGGTATGTATCATGTCTTTATTTTTTTTCCCTTTCTGGAGATAAGTTCTTCATAGATGTGCATGTTGGGAATAAAATACTACTTCATTCTTATGAGAGATACTTTGTCTTTTAGTACTTTTGTATGTACTTTTTCCAAAAAAGTCATTGATGGGCTAGTTGTCACGCCCTGATCCTCAGAATTTGGGGACTTGAGTGGGCCCCCAGGGCGTAGATACGTAATCCCGTAGAATCCGTATCCTGAAGAATTATGCACGAATTCCTACAAGTGAGATTCCATAGGAACGTGCGAGGTATGCTGACACACGTACAAACATAACTTATCATAGGCGAAATCCTGCGAAATACTCAGTAATTATCAAGAGCACATGAAGTTCATAGTCTGTTAACCTTTTTAAGTAAACATATATACATACAATAGTGTTAAAGTCTTTTAAGTACATTCCAAGAATACTACTTAAGAGTGTGATACAAAAGGTCCAAGCATAACATCCCAAGAATACATGCGCTCCGTAGGATGGCTAGTAAAAGATGTCACCATCTGTCCACTCGTCTACACCCCGAGGTACCGTTGGGGTACCCTCCGGGGGTGTGTCAGTGTCCGCATTGAGACCGGGTGTTGGACCTGCAATACCAAGGGTAATACTGTTAACACGACGGTTAAACAAATACTAAGGCATATGAAACTAATACAACATAATATATCAACAAGAATAATCACTGAACATGATCCATGAGTGACGAATTACAACTTAAATGTCATACATACTGATTGGCAACCACGATGCTCTATTCTCCCAAAAAGGAGCATATATATCATATGGGTCGTTAGGGGATCAAGCTAGCTTCCCGAGGAGCGCCGACTACTCCCTCGTAAACCTACTGCAGTGGTATCATACATATACCCAAAGGGCGTAAGCTGAGTGGTGCCGACTCAGATCTAATCTTATCAGTCATATCATACCCTTGGCTAACAAGCTCGCACTCATTAGAAGCTCTGGCTTCTCAGACACGCACTCATTAGAAGCTCAGGTTTGAATTGCCTCAGGGTTTTGCTAAAGGAAGTAGTTCATGTTGAAGGTGGGGTGTTGTAGAAAGATGCATGCATTCGGATTGAGATATTACTACTCATCCTATATTAATTGGCCCCTGATTCCCAAGAACATTCAACCAGACGTACTCATAAGAAATCCGGTGTCGTTGTGTGACCGCGTCTTGGTATTACCTTATAAGCATATGGGACACCTTCTTATGCCAACATCCATGACATGCTATTAGGAGCTCATTCATAAGTCATTCATTCATTCCAACATGTAATTACCGGTGGCCAATGTGGAGGTGTAGAAGGTAGCAGTACTAAGGCCCTACAAGATCATTGGAGGTTCCTAACATCCTACATTCACTGGGTCCTTACGGCTTAGCCGTATACAAGGCTACGGCTTAGCCAAGTGGGTCAGAATTTGTCCTGATTTTCAGGCGCATTTACGACCCAACCGTATGTTGGCCTACGGCTAGGTTACGGGGAGTTTACGGCTTAGCCATAGTGTATTCCACGGTGCAGCCGTGTGCAAATTGTAGAAGAAACTGGGTTCCATGAGCTCTCTGGGAAGCTCACCGTAGGAAGACCTACGGCTTGGGTACGGGCTAGATACGGCTTAGCCGTAGTGAAATCCACGGTATAGCCGTATGTGATCCGTAGTACAAAATCCCATTCTACTGCTCTCTGGACCTTGAGCCGTAAATGCTCACGACTTAGCCGTAGCTTCACCGTAAGCTTCAGAAATCTGAATACAGTTCTGTAGCTCGGTTCCAATGCAATTCAACACAGAACATGTATAACTAAAGTGTTCCTATGGCTTAGTAACACTGTCTTTGAAAGTGTTTGATGCTCACACACCCTTCTAATGCATGTTCACCTTGTAATTCATTCCATATCATATTTACATCAATTAAAACAAAAATGCAAGTAGCTAGCTCAATAATCCATATTTAATTATGCACGTAGTACATACAACTCAGTACTTGCCTCTTCTAACAGTGCTAACCCTCTCAAACTCCCTTTCTTGCTGTGTGCTCAGGAAAATCTCTGGAATGAAATGGGTTCTCTACAAGTAGCATGAAATGTGGAATATGGAGGCTTAGATTTACATGCATGTCATGGGAATTGAATCTTCATGGCTCTAACAAACCCAACGTATGAGAAGGAGGCTAATCCTTTACCTTATATTATTGGAGAGGACTATAATTATAGGAGAGAGATACCCCAAGGAAGAATGAGAAGATGGTTGAATGTTATCCTCAATGCATGCACAACCCTCAACCTTAGCAGCACCTCAATGCAAGGAGAAGGAAGAAGAAATTTAGAAAGGGAAAGGAGAGGTCCACCAGCTAAAACGAGGGAAGAAAGAAGAGGGTACGTGGAGCTTCTCTTTTAAACATAATTTTCTCCTGAAGTTGCATGCAAGTCCACTCGTTTCCAGAAATTTCTGTTTAAGCTGAAAGGACCTCAATTGGCCCAGAATGAGTCCGGATCAACTTGGGCCCAACACGAAAGATGATCCACTCGAAAAGTTACACGAAAGGCAGTAGACGGGGTGTCTAAGAGATGCAAGGATCATTGACAAAATGGCCCTTAACTACTGAAGTAAGGTCCAAACTCTGCCCAACTACCTATCCGAGGCCCAAACCCAATAGTTTTACACTAAATTAATCCTCAACGAGTCTTAATCAATATAAAACAAGGTTAATTAACGTAACTAAGATTAGTGGGGGTTCGGGACCTTAACTAAGATTAGTGGGGGTTCGGGACCTTACACTAGTAGAAAAAGCTCTTGTGGGAAGAATCTTTATGCTAGGCATAGTATTATTGGAGACTTGCATCAAAAGTGCTCATCCCAGCCATCATTTGTTAGTTCACCATGGAATAATTGGATTAACTCTTCTTGAGTTCTGTCAGAAATATCAAAAGACATGTCTTCATAAGCATTCATAATTTGATTAAGAGTTGTATGTCTAGATTTTTATGGATTATGTATCACCGTTGTTTGCTCAGCGAGAACATCAGCGATGCAAACAACTCTTCGACCGTCACACCAAACATATCTATATATACTTGTAATTTCAAGATGTCCTTTTAGATTGAGAAATCTTTGATACTGATTAGAAGTTGGATCATAAGTTCGGACGCATTCTAAGCTGTATTCTATTATAGTGACTTCATGAGATTTATAGCATTAAGCTGGATAATCATTAGGGAGATGCTTGTAATCATTTAAGGTAGAGATGAACTTTTTGCATACTAAATCTCCTTCTTTATAGTTCATGATGGTCCATAATTGATAGGTTAACAAAACTGGATTTCTGATCTTTCACCCAAACTTGATGAAATTGTTATGAGAAGTTGTCTTTTGGTAACTCCAAGGCTGCAAAGGGAATGACGCATATTACAGGGAGCTACTGTATCATTTCAAAATTATCTCTGCATAAAGACAATCTTTGGACTAATCCTTGTTCAATATATGAGATATCAACTTCGTATGATGGGTGGAACAATTTGGAAAAGCCAGTTGCCCAGCTTATATAATAAGCTTTGAGCATTAATCTCTCCTTGATCTAACAAGAAAGAGTTTTTTCTCTAATTCTTGTAGCTATCTCATCTAGAAGGGCTGTGTTAACCTTTTCCAAGAGGTAAATTCTGGATGTTTTTTCATTAGAATAGGTGGATAATGGTGCTCTTTGATGGATGTTATGGCATATAAGGATTTGGGTTTCTAAGTCCTTGATATGGTTTGCAATTTTGGATAGGGTTTTTCTAGTGTTGTTTCTTTTATCAGATAGAATGGCACTCCAATGGGTAGTGATAAGTTCTTGTGAAATGATAGATAATCCTGGATTGAAGAAAGGAATTGATATTCGTTAGGATGTAGGTATGAAGGAGGAGCTTAATTCCTGAATAGGGGCTTTGCTTTTGCTTGTACTTGATGTCATAATGAGAAGGGATACTTTCTGAAAGTAGATAGGTCTGAATGAGAATTATCAATAATCTGAATTTTTATTTTCTTTGGGAAAAAAAATAATTTTATATCTATCCTCTGGGAAGAATTTGAATGCCCCAAAATCTGAATGTAGGATTGAATGTAAAAAATATGAAGACATTAGAGAGACGATTAATAAGATCCATTTTATTTGGAATTGGATATCTGAATGGTTTTTGAACATCTCATTGTTGTTTACACTTTGTCTGAATAATATTGATATGTTGAATAGGAGTTAATTCAACAAAATCAATATTTAATTCTTTATTGTTTAAAATAGTTTTTAGACTTGATGAGTTAATTTGAAAAGGCTGTAAAATTTGTAGAAAAGGATTTCCAAGGATAACATCATTGTTTAAATCCCTTTTTAGAAGGAAATTAGTCTTTATGCATATTCCATTTTTATAGACATAAACATTACTTAATTTGTATTTAATATGTAGTTTTTTGCAAGTAGTAGCTAGATTGAGTTTATTATTGGTTTTTTCATAATATTTTGTTGGGATTAATCCTTCTCTCATTAAATTAACATTTGTGCCACTATCAAGTAAGCAGAGTGCATTAATAAAGAAGTCTTTGACCTTAATTATAGCTTGAGTTTTCCATTTTTTAAGTGGATTTTTTGTTAAAGAATTTATAAAAGCATTTAAGCCTTTATCAAATTTTTCTTGATTTTCTAAATTATAAATATTTTCTTGATAATTTTTGAATGTGTGATTCAAGATTCTCAACATGTTGTTTGAGTTCTTGAAGTTCAATTAAGTCTTGTTTTAATTCTTTTATTTCTTGATTTTGATTATTAAATTCTTTATAAAGATTTTGAATTGAAAAATGAGGAGGAGGTTTTTGCTCTCTTAATCTATCTAATATAGTTTTAATCATGAATTGTTCTGGTAAATCAGATATATTATTTGAAGTAGAAGCTTTTCCTTTTTTATTTCATTTATTTATATTATGTACTTTTTCAAAATATTTATTTTTTAATTCTTCATCTTTGAAATCTTTAAACATTTTTAGCACCAATTATTCTGGAGGAGAAACTACGTCTAAAGATAAAGACGAAGAAGAAGTGGATTCATACTAGATTTCACTGTCAAATATTTTATAATGACATGTATATGAAGAATACTCTTTATCAGAGGAACTAGATGATTCTAAGGATGAGGATGAGGATCCTTTTAAGATAGTTTTGATTTCTTTTCCTATTTTTACTTTTATTTTAATGCAGTCAGGAGCTATATGTCCTTTTTCTTTGCAATTATAACATTGTATTTCGTTTTTCTTGGGATGAGAAGTGGATGGATTATCTTTTGTATAAGATTTATTTAATTCTTTAAAAGGGTTATTATGAGAAGATTTTTTATGATATCTTTTTGAGGGAATATAATATTATGTAGTTGAAAAATGTTTAGATTTTCTTTTTTGATGATTTCTTTTTAAGCTTTTCTTTTTATTCTGGCTAGACAGACTAATTAATGGTTCGATCCCAAATTGAAAACAAAAATCACCAAGTTCATACCTGCTGGTTCTTTTTTGATTTTCAATTTGATGTTTAAGTTTGATTTCAATGCATAATGAAAATCCAACTTTATTAATCTTTTGTATTAGATCACCATATGTACACATTCCATAATTCAAATTTCCATAATTTTCTAATTTTAATTATTCTCTAACTTTTTTTACAAAAAGTTTAGGAAGATCAGATATGAATTTTTCTTTCCAAAATTCTGAATTACTCGCATCGATCGTATAGAGTTTTGATAAGAAAACATCTTTATACCAACGAAAATCTGATAATGTTGGGCAAAATAATTTGATTAATTGTGTTTTTAAATTTTCTTCTACATTCAAAATATTACAAATAAAATGTTTAACTGTATTGGTAATAAACATGTAGATGGAATCAAGGATCATTTGGCCATGAGGACTAAGAACAGGATTTCCCGAGGGATCTCTTTTTACTACATTTAATATAGCATTTCTTTCTATATCAAATAGGTATTTTTCCCACCGACCATGTAATTGTCTAATAAACCCAAGGACGACTGCATTTACTGTATGTCTTTGATCATTACCAGCAGCTATGATGGTAGAGGCGTATATCATCATGTGTTGGCATAGATGTAGGATTTGATATTCAGATAGTCCATCTACATTCCATTCATATACTGAAGAGTTTTCAAATTGAAGGCCATTTAGAATAGCTTATTCTTCGAATTGAAGATCAACAGGAGTAGGTCTTGGATAATAATTTCTTTTTTTTACTGCAGTGACTATTGGCTTTTTCTTTTAAATATGTTATTGATTTGAGAGATTCTTGATTTTGATCATCTCAATTTTCATTTGATTTTTCTTCTATAGAGTCAAAAGCAAAGAATTTTAAGTCTGACCTCGATGCTTTAGAAACTAAAACATTTATGGATTTTTCATTTTTATTTTCTTTATTATCTTTAAGTTTTATGTTTATAAAACTATAAGATAATTGATTGATTAGTTCGTTTGAAGATTTTAAGGGTTTTTTTTCTAACTTTAGATCTTTAAGGGCTTCACCTTGAAAACCTAAAGATTGTGTCTTGATTACTTTATGGGAAGAAGTAGTTTCATAAAATTTAAAAATATTTTCAACTTTATCTTCAATTCTATTGGTTTATTGGCCAATAGTATGAAGTTTTATATTTGTATAATTATTTTGTTATAAAACATGACTTAAATTTGATTTGTAAATAAATTTAGTTTTACTTTTGCCTCCTTGTATTTTTGCAACATCTTTTATGGGTACAGCTGAAGTTTCTTTATAAATGATTTGATGTAATGGAGGATGTATAGATTCTTCAGTTCTTCTTGGAGAAAAACTAGTAGAAGCTATAATCCAAGAAGAGCTTAATTTAGTTACCATATTGATTGATAAATCTTCAGTATTATAAGTTTTCTTCATGGCTAGTTTAACCTAATCAAAGAAATAAACATTTCTTTAATTATCATACATATATTTATACCATTTTACTTTTAGAAAGTCTTTATATTCTTGAGAAACATGGTTAAAAAAGGATTTTGTGAGAGGATCTATAGCTAAATTCTTTTTTGACATTTCTTTATCAATTTCAAAGCATTCGATAACATTTATATTGAAATCGGATTCCGAAGGATTATATGTATCAGATGGAGAAGCTTGATAAGAAGGATACACTAGTCCTATAGGTCGAAGGTCTACAATAGGTGTAGAGCAAGAAACTCAGGATGGTTTTTTTATGGAAGATCCTACCACAGAGGGAGGATGAGAATATGACTTTATAGAAGGTTGATAAACTATAGAAGTTGTATCTCTTGAATCTATTTGAAAATTTATTTGAACACTTCCATCTTCATGTTCAATAATTTTTTCAATATCTTGATTTTCTAAAGACCTTTCTAGTTGGGCATTTTGTAAGTGCCATTTACCAGATAGATTAATATCATTCCACTGTATGAGTTTTGGAATATTAACTTTATTTTTAAAATTAGTTTGGAATAAAGTAGTCATACCTTTTACTTGATGGGAATAGGCTACGCCTGGAACAACTGAATTCAAGAGTTTATAATAAACTTTATATATGAGAGTAAGATTTTGATTATGAGGATTTATATCAAAACCTTTTGTCTGGATAGCAAGAGTAAGAGCTTCATGTGCATCTGGATCTGTAAGGGAAATAGAGAAATTTGGAAAGAATTGAAGAAAGTAGGGCAATTAACCAAACTTGATTCAACCATTCCAAGTAATGAATCATTGAATTTTTTATGTCTTGTATCTTGAACATAAATGAGAGCTTCTGTTCTAAGTCCAAGTCCTATTAAAGGCTTTAGAGCAACTTGCACTAATCCAAAATGAATATAATTGTATGTTTTAACATACTCCCTTATTTCATGGGGCTTGATTAAAGAAAGATGTTGACTATTACAGGTAATGGATTTAGTTCTTTTAGTGGTTTTTACTTTATAACTTGATTTTAATTGAAAACTTCCAACTTTATAAATTTCACTTTTATTTATGATTGGAATAGTCCAGTCAAAAATAGCTTGATCTAAATCGTCATAACTGATTTCTTCACTACTTTTAATAGACATAGAAGATAAGGAATTTGATGATGAGGAAGAAGAAGGTACAAACATCTTAATAAGATTAGCTATAATTTGTAGTAGAAAGTTATTTTAACCAAATCCACCATGAGTATCGAACGAAATAGAGGATTTACACACCAACAAAATGCCTTAAACGCCGTCACATGGCTAACAACAGTGACAACAATGGCTACGTCAGCTTCGCTTCAGGTGGAATATGATTAAAATTTCTCAATAATAACAAACACAAAACTAAGTATTAAGACTTTTGACATCTTACTTCTGAGTTAGCAATTCCTTAAGCAAAATCAAAGCATAACATAACAAAGATAAGTGAAGAAATACTCAAAAAATGACTTTATATTGCCAAAGCACTTGATTACAAATTTGATACCAACTTGGCTTTGATACCAAATGGGGATGGTGGTGGGTATACAAAAGCAGAAGGGAGAGGAGAGAGGACATGGTGGTGGAAGCAGGGCTGGCGTTTTATAAGTATTCCAACTTTTGCCTATACATGAGGACGGCTAGACCTATTTATAGTCAAAACCAACATTATTTACATTTCATTACAACTGGATTTACACTGCATTTGCATTTCATTTAATGTGCTGGCAAATTGCATGATGCTTCCGGATTGCAGACAAAAATCACAATCTTTGCTATAGATGAACTTTGTTCTGAATAGTAAGATGTCATTATTGCTTTGAGTGACTTGATAAGGTATGTGTCATGTCTTTATTTCTTTTCCCTTTATGGGGATAAGTTCTTCATGGATGTGCATATCAGGAATAAAATACTACTTCATTTTTATGAGAGATATGCTTTGTCTTTTAGTACTTTTGCATGTACTTTTTCTAAGAACTCATTGATGGGCCTGTAAAAAACGCTCTTGTAGGAAGAATCTTTATGCTAGGCATAGTATTATTGGAGACTTACATCAAAAGTGCTCATTCCAACCTTCATTTATTAATTCACCATGGAATAACTGGATTAACTCTTCTCGAGTTTCTTCAGAAATATCAAAAGACAAGTCTTCATAAGCATTGATAATTTGATTGAGAGCTGTATGTCTAAATTTATATGGATTCTGTATCACCGTTACATGCTTAGCGAGATCATCAGCAATGCAAACAACTCATCGACCGTCACACCAAACATATCTATATGTACTTGCAAATTTAAGATGTCCTTTTAGATTAAGAAATCTTTGACATTGATCAGAAGCTGGATCATAATTTTGGAGATGTTAAGCTATATTCCACTGTAGCAACTTCATGAGATTCATACCATTGAACTGGATAATCAACTAGGAGATACTCGTAATCATTTAAGGTAGAGATGAATTTTTTGCAGACTAAATCTCCTTCTTTATAAGTCATGATAGTCCATAATTGATAAGGTTGATAAAATCGGATTTCCAATCTTTCACCCAAACTAGATGAAATTGTTATGAGAAGTTGTCTTTTGGTAACTCTAAGGCTACGAAGGGCATGACACACGATTGCGGGGAGCTGCTGTATCATTTCAAAATCATCTCTGCATAAAGAAAATCCTTGGACTAATCCTTGTCCGATATATGAGATATCAACTTCATATAATGGCAGGAACAATTTAGGAAAGCCAGCTGCCTAGCTTATATATTGAGCTTTGAGCATTAATCGCTCCTTGATCTAACAAGAAATAGTTTTTTCTCTAATTCTTGCAGCTTTCTCATCTGGAAGAGCTGTGTTAACCTTTTCCAGGAGGTGAATTCTAGATGCTTTTTCATCAGCATAGTTAGATAATAGTGCTCTTTGATGGATGTTATGGCACATAAGGATTTGGCTTTCTAAGTCTTTGATATGGTTTGCAATTTTGGATAGGGTTTTTCTAGTGTTTTTCTTTTATCAAAGAGAATGGCACTCTAATGGGCATTGATAAGTTCTTGTGAAGTGATAGATAATCCTGGATTAAAGGAGGGAATTGATATTTGTTGGGATGTCGGTATGAAGGAAGAGCTTGATTTCTGGATAGGGGCTTTACTTGATGTCATAATGAAAAGGGATACTTCCTGAAGGCAGATAGGAGTAAAAGATAGGTCTAAATAAGAATTATCAATAACCTGAATTTTTATTTTCTTTGGGAAAAGAAAACTAAATTTATATCTGTCCTCTGGGTAGAATTTAAAGGTACCAAAATCTGGATATAAGATCAAATGCAGAAAACACGAAGACATTAGAGAGACGATTAATAAGGTCCGTTTTATTTGGAACTGGATATTTGAATGGTTTTTGAACATCTTATTCTTGTTTACACTTTGTCTGAATAATATTGATATGTTGAATAAGAGTTAATTCAACAAAATCAATATTTAATTCTTTATTATCTAAAATAGTTTTTAGACCTAATGAGTCAATTTGAAAAGGCTGCAAAATTTGTAGAAAAGGATTTCCAAGGATAACATCATTGTTTAAATCCTTTCATGGAAGGAAATTAGTCTTTATGCATGTTTCATTTTTACAGATATAAACATTACTTAATTTGTATTTGATATGTAGTTTTTTGCTAGCAGTAGCTAGATTGAGTTTATCATTGGTTTTTTCATAATATTTTGTTGGGATTAATCCTTCTCATATTAAATTAATATCTACACCACTATCTAGTAAGCAAAGTACTTTAATAGAGAAGTCTTTGATCTTAATTGTGGCTTGAGTTTTTCATTTTTTAAGTAGATTTCTTGTTAAAGAATTTACAAAACATTAAAGTTTTCACCAAATTCTTCTTGATGTTCTAATTTATTATTATTATTTTCTTGATAATTTTTGAGTGTGTGAAATTCTAGTTTCTCAACACGTTGTTTGAATTCTTAAAGTTCAATTAAGTCTTGTTTTAATTCTTTTATTTCTTGCTTTGCATTAGTAATTTCTTTATAAAGATCTTGAATTGAAGGATGGGGAGGAGCTTGCAGCCCTCTTAATCTATCTAATACAATTTTAATGCTGAATTGTTCAGGTAAGTCAGATATATTATTTGATGTAGAAGCTTGTCTTTTTTTATTTCCTTTATTTTTTATTTATATTCTATATTTTTTCAAAATGTTTATTTTTTGATTCTCCATCTTTGAAATCTTTAAACATTTCTAGCACCATCTATTCTAGAGTAGAAAGTACATTTAAAAATAAAGAGGAAGAATAAGCAGATTCATACTGGATTTCACTGCTAAATATTTTATAATGACATGTATCTAAAGAATGAGAGGAAGAATAATCTGTATCAGAGGTACTAAATGACTATGACGCTGAGGATCCTCTTAAGATAGTTTTGATTTCTTTTTTTATTTTTACTTTCATTTTTAGGTAGTCAGGAGCTATATGTCCTTTTTCTTTGCAATTATAACATTATATTTCTTTTTTCTCGGGATAAGAAGTGGATGGATTTTCTTTTGTATAAGATTTCTTTGATTCTTTATAAGGATTTTTATGAGAAGATTTTTTATGATATCTTTTTGAGGGAATATAATATTGTGGAATTGAAAAATGCTTAGATTTTCTTTTTTGATGGTTTCTTTTTAAATCTTTCTTTTTATTATGGCTAGAAGAACTAATTAATGGTTCCATGCCAAATTGATAATAAAAATCACCAAGTTCACATTTGTTGATTCTTTTTTTATTTTCAATTTGTCGTTTAAGTTTGATTTCATTGCATAATGAAAATCCAACTTTATTTATCTTGTGAACGAGGTCACCATATGTATAAAGTCCATAATTTAAATTTCCATAATTTTTTGATTTTAACTCTTCTCTAACTTTTTTCTACAAAAAGTTTATCAAGAATAAATATAAAGTTTTCTTTCCAAAATTCTGAATTGCTTGCATCGATTGTATAGAGTTTTGATAAGAAAACATCTTTATACCAACGAAAATGTGATGATGTTGGGCAAGATAAATTGATTAATTGTGCTTTTATTTTTTCTTCTACATTCATATAATTACCAATAAAATGTTTTCCTATATTGGTAATAAGCATGTAAATAGAATTAGGAATCATTTGATTTTGAGGAGTAATAACAGGATTTCTTGAAGGATCTCTTTTCACTGCATTTAGTATACCTTGTCTTTTTATATCAGATAGGTACTTTTTCCACCAACCATGTAATTGTCCAGTAAATCCAAGGACAACTGCATTTACTGCATGTCTTTGATCATTACCGGCAGCCATGATGGTAGCACTACAAGAAAAAAGGGTTTTAGCGAGGAAGAAAATTCGTCACCAAATTGGTAAAATTTGTCGCCAAACACTTTTGGCCATGAATAAAAATTTGTCCTCATGTTGTCGCCAAAAGCCCGTCTGTGAATATATTCTATGACGTATATCGCTTTGTCCCCAAATGTCAATCTTTAGGCACGAATTTTGTTTGTCCCTTAAAATGTTTGTCGCCAAATGTCCTACTTAAGATCCCCCTAGTATCAACCTTTAGGCACAAATAAATTAGTCGCCCTATGTGTTTGTCACCAAATATATAATTTTTTAGGTACGAATATCTTCGTTGCCAAAAATAGATAATTAGCAACAAATGATAATTTATCCCCAAAAGTCCTTCCATTAGACACAAAATTATTTGTCCCCAAATATTTATTCTTTAGACACAAATTTATTCGTCACTGTATATAATGGTCATCATGCATTTGAAAAATACGGTTGACCATTCAGAGGTGATGGAATCATCGTTGAAAATATACAATTTGCAACAATAATTCTTATTCACATCATACCCATTCACATCATACCCACAACCTTGACATCATCACAAAATAAGAATAATACATTCATCCAAATTTTCATCCAAATATTTAGCCAAATATCCATCCAAATATCCATCCAAATAAAAAAACTTAAACATAACAAATGTCCAAACAGTATTCCAAATACTAAAAAAAAGGCCCTCATGAACAATTGCAACACTCAATGCCTTAGACTTCACTGTCATCATCATATAAATTTGAGCCTCCCTGATGCAGTCAGCTCTTATAGGAGAATCTCTGCCAGTCACAAAGAGGACAGGAGATGAAGTGTATTCTGGTTCAACATGTAAGCATGAAGAGATTGCAGTTGCTATGATTGCCACTGGTGTTCCCTCTTTCTTCGGAAAAGCAGCACATTTGGTTGACTCTACAAAAGTGATTGGACATTTTCAGAAGGTGAAAATATAGAACTAACCTTTGCCAGTCCATGCCCACTCCATCGTCAATCTGTGAACAAAAAGTAAAAACAAAAGAAGTTAGTGTGTTATAAGAAACGTTACCAACACAAGAAGTTAGTGTGTTGGAAGTCAGTATGCACAGACAAATGCATTATCAACACCAAATGAATATCTAGAGATGAGAAAACAAACGGCAGCAGGAGTAAAAACAAACAGCAGCAACAGTAAAAAGAAATAGCAGCAAAAAGCATGCAAGAACAAGAAGAAAAATGCAGGTAACAGCAGCAGAAAAAACATGAAAAAAATAACGCAGCAGAAAACAGATACAACAGTGGAAAAGAGAAAAAAAAAACGAAACAGAAAAGCAGCAGCAGCTGGATAACAGACAACAAAAGATGGTAATAGCAGCAGCAGAAAAAAACATGAAAAAAAAAATAACGCAGCAGAAAACAGATACAGTAGTGGAAAAGAGAAAAAAAAAGGAAACAGAAAAGCAGCAGCAGCTGGATAGCAGCAACAAAAGATGGCAACAGCAGCAACAGATAACAGATAGCACAAAAAAAAAACAAAGCAGATAGCGGGCAGCAAAAAAAAAAGGGCAGAAACTAAAAAAAAACTAAAGCAACAACAGCAGCAGATAGCAGCAGGAAAAAAAAAACACAGCAGCGGATAGCAGCAGCAGTCCATATCCATAAAAGGAAAGAGCAGAACAGGAAAAGAAAAGAAGAAGAGCTTAGTCCACTTAGGATGTCTATTTCGGTTGATTTCTCTGTCAGCATTGATGTTCTAAGAACCAGAAGACAAATGGAATCAATGGACAGCTTTACTTGTCATCTAAATATGTTCAGCTGTGATGTCTAATAAACCTCAAATTAGTTAGAATTAGAAACAAGATTCAACCATGTTAAGGTTTTTATAGGTTGAATCAAGATTTAAGGCACAAACAGGTGAAAGTGAGTGAATCCATATCCCAAGCAAGAATTTTGAATCTTTATCCAAGCACATAATCTTTCAAGAAACAGAGTAAAGGCTTGAGCTGAATACAAAGCTATGGTTTTCATCAATTACATTCATAATAACCAATACCATTCTAGCACACATTCATCCACAATCTTCACACTAAGCATTACTAATCATCCCTAGCATTCACATCAAAAATTTATTATAGTTTTTCCTAAGAACAGTCATGCGCAGAACATGCAAACTAAAATACAAAAGATCACAAGGCAAATGTAGCCATGCTCTTTTATTCATTCGGACCCCCACCCCCAGCACAACACAACACTTCATCCAAAAGTAAAATCCAGCCTAGCAAACATTTTTTGATACCAAAAAGGCAATAATGAATATGGAAGTCAGTATGCGCAGACAAATGCATTATCAACACCAAATGAATATCCAGAGATGAGAAAACAAACAGCAACAGCAACAGCAGTAAAAAAGAACAGCAGCAAATAGCATGCAAAACAGGTAGAAAAATGCAGATAGCAACAGCAGAAAAAAAACATGAAAAAAAATAACGCAGCAGAAAACATATACAGCAGTGGAAAAGAGAAAAAAAAAGAAACAGAAAAGCAGCAGCAGCTAGATAGCAGACAACAAAAGATGGTAGTAGCAGCAGTAGATAGCAGCTAGCAAAAAAAAAAAAAAAGCAGATAGTGGGCAGCAAAAAAAAGGGGCAAAAAAAAAAAAGCAGCAGCGGCAGCAGATAGCAGCAGGAAAAATAAAAACACAGCAGCAAATAGCATCAGCAATCCATATCCCTACCCTGTTGGCCACATACTGCAGCAGTCCATATCCCTATCCATAGTGGTCAGTCCATACATAATGGCCACATACTGCAGTTAACAGCAACTGGCAGCACATTAGCAGTGTTGACTGTTGGGTTGACTAAACAAGTGGCCTGATGGTGAAAATTAGATACACACAGTGCAATGGTCTCATGCTAGTTCACATGGACTCAAAAATACAAGTGATAAAAGGAAAAGGTGCCAAGCTAAGAACTAGTAAATCCATCAGTCAGATGGCAACAGGAAACAGATACAGAGACAAGAAAATCAATGCACAGCTGTAACAACCTGATCTAAGAATTAAGAAATCAAACACACACAGCCTGCACAAAATCATAACTACGAAAATCATAACTATGAAAATATTGGTTCCTATAATGCGATAATGAATTTACTTACCATGAATGCCCTGTCTAACTGCCAGATGGCGAGGCATCTGATGTGATAAGAGGAATATTAATCTTTGATAGATGCATCCTCATCATGGCCTCGAGCTCCTCGAACTTCTTCTTCTGCATGTTTAGTTCTGACTGCTGGCTCTGAGTCAATCCCCTCAACGACTCAATCTCTGCCTGCTGCCTCTGAGTTAATCCCCTCAACGACTCAACCTCCGATCACAGGGCATCCATGCACACGTCATTAGCTTGTGTCTCAGTGGCAACAGATGTGAAGTAAGAGGGCTTCGGACCGACTCCATATCCTTTCATGTACCATCGCTTCTCACCAAGCACTTGCCTTGCAATCTGCTCCCGTGAGACCTCTTCAGATTCTTGCTGAGAGGCTGCCTCGGTCCGCTTTTGCATCTCCTTCTATCATTTTTGATAGGATCAAACAGTTAGTAACAAACTTTATAGCTTCAAACAAATAGTTAAAATATTTACATGCTAATATCATAATAAATACGTACATGATGCACTGCACAGGCAGGGGAAATCCAATCATTCGTACACTTCCTCTAATGAAACTCCTTATAGAAGTCTGCAAATTTTAGCCCCTCCCCCTCATTCTCAGCTGCCCGATTCAATTAGAATTTAAATGTTAGTGTATAGTGTAAAGATCACATACTAACGAGACATAATTTGAAACTAAAGAATACATCACCATTTTATACTTCGCTGAAGGAAATGATCTGGACCCCATAGTGTGATTATAAGGCAACCGTTTCCTATTCTCAGTATTCTTCTCCGATTGTTTCTGGAAAATAATTTGATTAACAAACAATAATCATATAATATGAAGTGTGAATATTTCAAATTATAAGCATCCTTTGTTACCATGAATCGGGAACTTTTCCAACCAACGTCAATTAGCCACCTCCAAACCTCCAGATCTATATCTGTGTATGGCTTGCTATAAGGGTCCTCACCATCCTCCACTAGCTTCTTATAATGCACCCACATCTTATGGCACCAATTCCTGTATCGCTCCTCACATTTCCTATCGATAGTACGGACTACATCTGGGTCCTTCTCGTACTTCTCAATTTCAAACTTGTCCTGTATACATTCATGAATTTCATTGTTAAGCATTATCACATAATAGAATAAGACCATATGGAACTATTATTTACCCGGACGGACTGCACAATGGATGCTCTTATCTGTGGGTCAATATCGGACCAGTACATTACTCCCCGAACGGGTGCCGTACTCCTAATCTCTGCACCAATTGCATTGGCCAATTTAGCAGCATTGTCCCCAATAGGTGCATTGAATCCTAGGGGAATCAGAACAGGCAGCTTGGAGGCACGACCCATTTGTGAAATGATCCTGTCTACGCCCTTCCCTTTCATCTTCCCTCGAACATTTCTCGATGTTGAACCTGCCAATATCCTTAATTTGTTTTAATAAACTGTTGCAGAAGGAATTTTGACAAGCGATTAATTTGTTAACACTTACGCATGCTACTCAAATACGTAGTGGGGTTTGACGCCGGGCGTAAGGACACCGTAAGGGGAGGGGATACTCTTGGCACATGCCCTAAAAGATCAGTCGGTGCAGATGCAGATGATGATAGTGTACGCTGAGGGCTATTATGACTAGGCCACATTCTCATCATCTGCAACTATAAAACACAAGTATATAAACATTAAGGCATGACTATGAATTAAACAATGTGATAATAATTACCAAGCAAACAGTACCTGTTTCCTTCGAGCATTACCAAACTCATCGTCAAAGTCGTCCTCCTCATCTTCACTTTGAGAATTAAGCCCTGCCTCCTCACCTGATGATGGTCGATATCCGTCATGATCGGCCTCGCCTCCCTTTCTTTTTCCATTTTCACGTGAAACCTTGGACTGATTCACCCCCATGTATATATGTGCTAATTGATGCAGCCCCAATGCATTCATTCTAGCTTCATTCTCTTTTATTCTGTCATGCCTTTGCTTCTCATAATAATAGGACACGCCCCCAGGTTTGACCCATAATTTTCTCCCTTTATTCATTTGTAATTTGACTACATAATAACATATAAATTAACTTAAAGTAAAACAAATAGACTACCTGCAGGGATGAGATTTTCACATAAGCATGACAAAAATTTAACATGGAATATAATGGCATGAAACATAAAACATACCAAAAAAAATGCACACATTATAACATATACAATGAACAAATTAAGAATATCCAAAAGAAGGTTCTACATCAGGCTCTATATCAAACTCATCATCAGGCTCATCTTTTTCATCCACGACAATAGGGAGAGCGCCATAGCTTTCGTCTTATTGGAACACAACATCGGGAATGGGAAATCCAGCATCATTAGGTTCTACTCCATCTTGTTCCGGCACATCCCATATCCAACGATGTTTGACTCGTTCTACGACTTTCCAATTTTCACCTAGTTTGGTATCATTAACATAGAACACTTGCTGTACTTGGCTTGGAAGGAAAAAAGGATCATCTTTATACCAACGGCTTCTTACGTCGATGCTCGTGGTATGTCCATCTGTGCGACATGTTTTGTCACTTCCGGTGTTAAACCATTCACATTTGAACAAAGCAACTTTATGCCCAAAGATATAGTTCAATTCCCAAATGCTATACAAGTAACCATAGAAATATTGTCCATCGTTGTTCCCCTGCACGACAACCCCACTATTTTGAGTCGTGCGACGATCATCCCAGTCTTTGGTATGAAATTGGACGCCATTAAACAAGCAACCTGAGTACATACTAACTGTTCCACGAGGACCATTTGCTAATGACCACAATTCATCAGGTGCTTGCGCTGACCCTTGACCCCACAATGCATTTACCTACACAAACTGCATATGTTAAGAATGCATTTAGTTGAAACTTAGTAAAAGTGTGTGTCACATAAGATTCTAAATCTTACATGTTGTTTTAACTAGTCCAAAAATCCTTTTCTGATGTTACGTGCTATTTCATTTCCTAACAGACTCTTGTATTCACTAATCATAAACATGTGCTTTGTTAGTAACATTTTACAGTAAGGCATGATTCAAAAAGACTAAACAAGATAGACCCACACGTAAAATGGAATTCAAACTTACAACATATATGGCTCCACCTCCTCGCTATTATTCAAAACAAACCAATGAGCATCCTCCATTTCGTCCTGGGACACATCAGGTGCCCTTATGATTTGTCCAAACAAACGGACTCTCTGAGTGAAGACCGCTAACCCTGGCCCACGCTCACCTCCATCTTCATTCCGTTCTGATCGGTTAAATACGGTTTCCATACCATCATCAAGATACATCGAACAAAAAGTAAGACATTCTTTGACAATGTATGCTTCTGCGATGGAACCCTCTGGATGAGCTCGATTACATACAAATTTTTTTAGAGTTCCGAGTTGCCTTCAAACAAACAACAACACATTAGTACATTAATATCATGTGGATCACATAGTTAAGGTTATTTGCATATAACTACCTTTCAAGTGGACACATCCACCTATACTGCACTGGACCACCAAGCATGGCTTCGCGAGGTAGGTGAACAGCTAAATGGACCATAACATCAAAAAACGCAGGAGGGAAAATCTTTTCTAGCTTGCAAAGAATGAGCACTATACGTTCCTCCATTTTATCCAGTTCTGACACTCGCAAATTCCTTGAACATAGGTCTTGGAAGAAACTTCCCAACTCAAACAAAGTTGTACATATTTTTTGGTCAAGATACCCACGCATCCCAATTGGAAGAATACGTTGGAGAAGGACATGATAGTCATGGCTTTTCAAGCCTGACAGCTTATCACCCTCAGTGCTCACACACTGCGAGATGTTAGCTGCATAACCGTCAGGGTACTTTATCGACTTCAAAAACTCACAAAAGCCTTGTCGCTATTTCAAAGTCAATGTGTATGATGCTGCGGGCTTTTCTAATGACCCGTCCGGTCGCCTCTTCAGGTGTAAATCTTTCCTTATCTTCATATCCTCCAAATCCATACGTGCCTTTTCAGTATCCTTGTTCTTTCCTTTTATACTCAGGAATGTCCCAATAAAACTTTCACATATGTTCTTCTCTACATGCATGACATCTATATTATGCCGAAGATTTAGTGACTTCCAGTATGGTAACTCAAAGAAAATGCTTTTCTTTGTCCAGTTTAGGATTTGACCATCCCTCTTTCTTTTCTTGAAGTTAGGATGCTTCCCAAACTTAACCTTGGGCAAGGTATTCAATTGCTCTGCTATTTGTTCACCTGATAGCTCCACAGGTCTAGATCGCTCCTTAATTTTACTGTTGAAGAGCTTACTCCTCCGCCAAGGATGGTCATCAGCCAAAAATCGTTGTGTACCAGTGTACCCTATCTTTCCATTCAATGTTTATGATGACGCATCCTCGTTACAAGTAGGGCAAGCCAAATAACCCTTTGTAGACCACCCAGACACATTGCCATAAGCAGGGAAGTCATTAATCGTCCACATAATAGCTGTACGCATTCGAAATGTTTGTCTAATCGAGGCAGCATATGTATTTACACCACTTTCCCATAACTCTTTCAACTCATCAATCAACGGATGCAAATAAACATCGATGTCTTTTCCCGGGGTAGTCGGGCCAGGAATAAGCAATGACATCATGTTAAACGACTCTTTCATGCACTTCCACGGTGGCAAATTGTACGGCATCACTATCACAGGCCACATACTGTAGGAAGTGCTCATGTTTCCAAAAGGGTTAAAATCATCAGTGGCAAACCCTAGCCTCACATTTCGGGAATCCATAGAAAAGTCGGGATGCTTTTGATCAAAATCCTTCCACTCTTTATTATCAGCCGGATGCCTAGATATCTCGTCATCCACACGCTTCTCCTTGTGCCATCTCATTTCTGTAGCTATTTTTCTCGATATAAACAATCTTTGCAACCTTGGAGTTAGTGGAAAGTATCACAAAATCTTTTGAGTGATCTTCTTGTTCTTGTCATCATTCAGCTTATATCTAGACTCACCACATGTCGGACAGCTCTCCAAATTTGCATTCTCCTTCCAGAAAAGAATACAATCATAGCGACAAGCGTGAATGCACATATACCCTAAACCCAAGTCACGCAAGAACTTCTTAGCTTCATATAGGGAAAATGGAATCCGATGGTCACTCTCTGGTAGAAGATCCTTTAATAACCCCATAAGCATGTCGAAACACTTATTGCTCATCCCATTCAACACCTTCAGATGAAGCATCTTAATGATGAACGACAACGTAGTAAACTTTTGGCAACCCGGGTACAACTCACGTTGAGCATCATTCAACAATCTTTCGAAGTCATACACATCCTTCTCCCTTTCAACACTATCAGGCAATTCGTCCTCCTCAGCATCATTATTCAATATGTTTCCCATGAAATAATCCTCCAACATATCATTCAATCCATCCTGATCCTCTTCTTCATCCACTACCATTGGTTCCACAGCATTTTCATCCTCGTCGTGGTCCTGATTCTGGTTCACAGGAATAGATTCCCCATGATGCAACCACGTGTTATAGGAAAATGAAAACCCTCTCCTGATCAAATGAAATTCCAGAACCTCCCTTTTATGTCGTTCAAAGTTCAAGCAGTCAATACAGGGGCAACGAATCTTACCATTCGGGTCCACACTACCCTCTGCAAATTGAATAAATGACTTAACCCCCTCTCGATACTCTTTACTCATTCTATTCCGGATCAACATCCAACTCTTGTCCATAACTGGTCTGCTACAAAAGCAAGGTTAACATCAAATAACATGCATCATGACCTTTAACTATACAATTCATGTGTTCTAACCATACATGTTTCACATGTTTTGATGCCTTTATGAAACAATTGCACCAAACAGTTCATATAAAACTCCTACCCCAAGATAGCTCGTCTTAGACGTCACATTGGAATTATTTTCTTATCACTATAAAAACATACTCTTTTATTTGAATTGTCCATTGAATGAAAACCAATTACAGAAATAATAAAAAAAACATACCTCTTTGATAAGATCCTTATAGCAGCAATACCGAGGCAACTAACAGAATTCCAAACCTAGTATGATTTCTTCGCCTTTGATATGATTTCTTCGTCTACAGATGTCTATAACAAACCCTTTATGTCTATAATCCCCACCACCTGTAAAATATATGATGCACAAAAAATTAACAAGTGGCTCACAAGTAACTAGATAATCTATGAAAAAGAGATATGGGCTGAATCTGAAATTTATGTCAAGGTATTCCATCAATCTCCCTTTCTGATCTCCTTCTCTTTTATCTCTTTCTCTAGGTTTTTGACTGGAATTCTTATTTGAAGAAGATTTAATATGACTTGTTTTCTATCTACAAATATTTGTCACGAGATCTGTTTACTTCATATTATGGTATTGGGCTGTGACTTGTTTGAAGAAATTGGAATTTTAAAAATCCTTTGTTTGGAAGGAAGGTGAGAACAGAGTATGGTTTTGTTGGAATTTTAAGACAGATAATGGTTTCCAAAGGAACAAGGCCCAAAAGCTTTGTTCAAAGAAATGCCTTTATATTTTAGTACAGTCAGCTCCAACTGTACACAGGCTCTTTCACGTGTTCCAGCTCACACCACTTAACAATTAATGTGAAAACAGGGTCCCCTGCTCTCCAAAGGAAAAAAGGAGTCACAATGTGAACAAATCTGTGAAACAATTATGTGTTAAATCAGACTAATAGTTCACCTACGTTCATCCAATGGAAGGCCTTGATTCATTTTCATAATTTATTTTTAAGCATAAAATTTGATGGACTTTCACATGAGAAAATCATTTAAATGAACTACATATATATAAACTATTACATACAGGGGACTTAGTAACATTGCATTCACTAGGTTGTGTGAAATTACAACAGGAAACAGAAACCACTCATTTTTTAAGTGGTAATAGTGTCCAAAAAAACCACAGATTACGACAGGAAACCATTAAGGCCAATGAAATCAAAGAGAAAGCTCTCAACATCTCCACATGCAAGACGCGGAAATCCCTCCAAAATGATTCAAAACAATGCAAATTCCAAACTACTCATTGTTTCTCAATACAGAGCCATATCGTATCATATCATTCAATTGGAATGCTCATACACAGAAAAGTTGATTCCTTTTGCCAATTAAACAAAACACACGCACAGAGACAAATCCAGTAAGAATCCCAAAAATGAATCAAATAGCCAAAGAAGGATCTTGATTGGGGATCCAGTTCAATTTCTTGCAACACAATGTCAGAATCGAGCTTCATGAACTGAAATTAGAGAAGTTTTTGAGAGGAGATTTACCGCGAGTAGGTCATTCATCATTTCTGAAGCGATCAAACGCGGATGAAAGCTGAAATAGAGAAAAACCCAAGGCTTCTGATCTAGGGTTTTATGAAGAGAGAGAGAGATGTCGCTGGATTGGAAAGGGTAAAAAGGAAACCGAAGATGCTAAAAGGGAGTTAGCGCTAGAAATCCAAATCCCAGTTTGTCTTCGTTTCCTCCTCCTTGTTGTTCCTCCTCCTTGTCAACCACTGACACCACCACCGGCATCCAACCAACAGCGAGCCGAATCCCTTTGGCTGTTGTCACAGAGCTCCAAAACCAGAGTAGAAGAAGAAGAGAAAGAGAGAAAGAGGGAGAGAGCCGAATCCCTTTGGCTATCGTCGCAGAGCTCCAAAACCAGAGTAGAAGAAGAAGAGAAAGAGAAAGAGAGGGAGAGAGCCGAATCCCTTTGCCTAAAACACTTGCGCCCAAATTAACAGAGGGACGATGTTAAATGGCGCTTTTTTAACTTCTGGGGACAACGGCTTGTTTGTGTCCAAAGAATTTCCGATTTGGCGACAAATAATAGTTTGTCGCCCAATATAAAAAAGCCTTTAGCGACAAATTACAATTGTCGCTAAAAACAAATTTTAGCGGGAAAAATGGGTGAGGGCGGGATTTCATTAGGGATGACATTGGGAACAAATTGTAACATTTATCGCGCAAAAGGTAATTTTTTGTGACAAACAAATTTGGTTGTCGCTAAATTTCGTCACAGATTGTGCATTTTCTTGTAGTGTAGAGTTATACATCATCATGTGTTGGCATAGTTGTAGGATTTGATATTCAGATAGTCCATCTACATTCCATTCGTATACTGAAGTTTTCAAATCGAAGGCCATTTAGAATAGCTTGTTCTTCGAATTGAAGATCAACGGGAGTAGGTCTTGGATAATAATTTCTTGCTTTTTGCTGCAGTGACTATTCGTTTTTATCTTTTAGATATTTTATTGATTTGTAGAGATTCTTGATTTTGATCATTTTGATTCTCAATTGTTTTAGACTCTTCTTCTATAGGATCAGTTATAGAAAATTCTGAATCTGAGCTAGAGGCTTTAGAATTTGAGACTAAAACATTTATAGATTTGTCAGCTTTTTGATCATTATTTTCTAGAAGTTTTATATTTGTAAAACTATGAGATAATTGATTGATTAGTCCATCTAAAAATTTTAAAGGTTTCCTTTCTAACTTTAGATCTTTAAGGGCTTCACCTTGAAAACCTAAAGTTTATATCTTAATTATCTTTTATGAAGAAGATGCTTCATAAATTTTTAAAATATTTTTAATTTTATCTTCAATTCTATTGGTTTGTTAGCCAATAGTATGAAGGTTAATATTTGTATAACTATTTTGTTCTAAAACATGACTTAAGTTTGATTTATAAATTAATTCAGATTTACCTTTATCTCCTTGTATCTTTGCTACATCTTTTATGAATAAAGTCGAAGTTTCTTTATATATGATTTGATGTAATGGTTGCAGGATTTGATATTCAGATAGTCCATCTACATTCCATTTGTATACTGAGGAGTTTTCAAATCAAAGGTCATTTAGAATAGCTTGTTCTTCGAATTGAAGATCAACTGGAGCAGGTCTTGGATAATAATTTCTTGTTTTTGCTGCATTGACTATTTGTTTTTGTCTTTTAAATATCTTATTGATTTGTAGAGATTCTTGATTTTGATCATTTTGATTCTCATTTGTTTTAGACTCTTCTTCTATAGGATCAGCTATAGAAAATTCTGAATCTGAGATAGAGGCTTTAGAATTTGAGACTAAAACATTTATAAATTGTCAGCTTTTTGATCTTTATTTCCGTGAAGTTTTATATTTGTAAAACTATGAGATGATTGATTGATTAGTTCATCTGAAAATTTTAAAAGTTTCCTTTCTAACATTAGATCTTTAAGGGCTTCACCTTGGAAACCTAAAGTTTGTGTCTTAATTATCTTTTGTGAAGTAGATGCTTCATAAAATTTTAAAATATTTTCAACTTTATCTTTAATTCTATTAGTTTGTTGGCCAATAATATGAAGATTAATATTTGTATAATTATTTTGTTCTAAAACATGACTTAAGTCTGATTTATTAATTAATTCAGATTTACTTTTATCTCCTTGTATATTTGCTACATCTTTTATGGGTACGATCGAAGTTTCTTTCTATATGATTTGATATAATGGAAGATATATAGATTCTTTAGTTCTTTGTGGAGAAGAACTGGTAGAAGCTATAATCCAATATGAACATAATTTTTTTTATCATATTGATGGATAAATCTTCAGTATTATGAACTTTCTTTATGGCTAGTTTGAGCCAATCAAAGAAATAAATATTTCTTTGATTATCATACATATATTTGTACCATTTTTCTTTTAAAAAGTCTTTATGTTCTTGAGAAACTTGTTTAAAAAAAGGATTTTGTTGAAGGATGTAAGGCTAAATTCCTTTTTAACATTTCTTTATCAATTTCAAAACATTCAATAACATTTATATTGAAATCGGATTCCGAAAGATTATATGTATTAGATGGGGAAGCTTGATAACAAGGATACGCAAGTCCTGTAGGTTGAAGGTCTACATTAGGTGTAGAGCAAGAAACTCAGGATGGTTCTTTTATGGAAGATCCTACCAAATGGGAGGATAAGAATAAGACTTTCTCGAAGGTTGATAAACTATAGGTGTTGTATCTCTTGAATCTGTTTGAAAATTTATTTGAATACTTCCATCTTCATTGTTCAATAATTGTTTCAATATCTTGATTTTCTAAAGACCATTTTGGTTAAGTGTTTTTTAAGCGCCATTTACTAGATAGATTATTATCATTCTACTGTATGAGTTTTGGAATATTAACTTTATTTTTGAAATTTTGTCTTGTATCTTGAACATAAATGAGAGCTTCTGTTCTAAGTCCAAGTATTGTTAAAGGCTTTAGAGCAACTTGCACTAATCCAAAATGAATATACTTGTATGTTTTAACATACTTCTTTATTTCATGGGGCTTGATTAAAGAAAGATTCTAAATATTACTGGTAATGGATTCAGTTC